>OX336392.1:369578188-379578188 GCA_946902985.2 Meconema thalassinum
GTTTTAAACAATTCATTCGTTTCCTTTTTTAGAAAGTATCTTTCTTTCGATCCGGAATCTTGGGCCCAGCACGCGTCGAAAGAGACATCCTTTCCCCGCTCCTTAGCGATCCTGTTTAAGTTGTTGTTTTCGCTTCCACTGTATTCCTCATGCCTCTGATATTTTGTTTAACGTAAAAGCACAAGGCGGTGCAAATGGTATATCAGAGCGTGGTTAAACTCGAAATCGTTCCCTTTAGGTTACCAAACTTTTTTTTTTCAATTATTACAATGTTGTCTTTCTGAGTTTAAGATACCTGTACTGAATTGTTCCCCCATCCCCGAAGAAAGTGTGGAGTGTGAAAGCATTTCTCGAGTGAACAAGACATCCACAGAATCTAGTTCCGAGGTGAAGAGTGCAACAAGTTAGTGAGTACTTCGCAACGCTGGAATAGGACACATTACGGCATTGTGACCTTTATTTTACTAAGTTAAAGTGTTTTACTTTTCTCCTTGTCTATTGTCATGTCTAAGTCAGAATTCCCACCCGTCAAAAAGGAGTTAAATTTTATGGGCTTTGAATCCTTAACAATGCCCGTGCCACTATTGCAAGATACGACACAGGACCTGCTAATGATAGACTCTCCCCTTTTAGATTGCTCCATCGCCCCTGTTGGTACTGTTAATAGTGCTCGCCACAACGAAAATGTTGCATCAGTAGTGAGTAGGTGGGGTTTGACTTTTTACGGAGAAAACAATACCTCATCATTTTTTTGTTTTATCCAACGTGTGGAGGAATTGTGTCATTGGCACGATATTAATCCCGACAGTATTGTACGTTGCTTACCTATTCTTTTGTCTGGAAAAGCGCTGATGTGGCATCGCACTTCTCCGAATTGTTATAAGTCATGGGACGAATTTGTTGGGTGCATTAAGGACCGTTTCACGCCACAAGATTTCGATTTCGCTCTCAAACAAGAAATATACTCCCGTACTCAGGCTCCTGGGGAGATGATCGATTATGTAACCTCACTCCGTCTGTTAGCAGCGAACCTCCCCCAACCCTTTCATCCCAGGGATCTGTTGGAAATTATATACAGGAATTTAAATCCCACTTATAAATACTTCATTCGGCGTACATCCGTTTTTTTTCCATCGAGGACATCATATTACAAGGCCGTGAGTATGAATTAAATGCACGAGCCTGTTCGAACTATACTCCACCTCCAAGAGCCGATAATACGATTTTCCCCGAGTTAGCCTACTCCCCCCAGACAACACTGTCTAGCCCAGCTGTCGACCGAACAAAAGACGACACCTTACGGTTTAAGCCGTCTGCTCGCCGTGCTGAGTCCCTTTCTAGGAATTCTAATCTATGCCCTTCTGTGGCTCGTAATTCTTCTGCTGTTTCCCGTGAAAGGACTACACACAACCCAACAACAATCACACGCAATGTTTCTTCTGGTCGCATAACTTGTTGGAACTGTAATGAACTTGGACATAATTTTAAAATGTGTTCTTTAAAACGCCGAAAATTCTGTTTTGGCTGTGGGATGAATGAGGTCACGACCCGTTCCTGTCCGAATTGTATTTCCAACCAGGAAAACTCATAGGGAGGTGTTCTGAGTTCGACTCCCGGAGCAGTCCTCCATCCAAACTAGACAATGCATCTAATTTTGATGTTGTGTTACAACCAGGAGTCTCAGTAAATTTCGATAATGTCTCGGCACCTGCTATTTTGGATACAGGCGCCACCAGAAGTTTCATCCACCGTTCAGTGGCAGATAGCATTCGATCTTCGCAAAAACACCCCATACAGAATAAATGTCAGTTCCTGTCTGCGGGATCGTCAGTCATCGACGTTGCCGAAACTATTCTATGTCGCATTAAAATTCACGGATTTTCTTGGAAACATGTTTTCATGTGGTTAACAATCTCTCCACTCAATGTATTTTAGGAATTGACTTTATGCATAAAACTGGTATGCAGTTGGATTTTATTAACGATTCATTTTGTTTCAAATTTCGCTCAGATAAAATGTTCCCCTTTGAAGAATGTACTTCTAACTATGTTGATGTGTCTCCTGTATTTTCCGTACATCTTCCATTAACTTTGATGTCCGAGCAACGTGATACTCTGAACGATTTAGTTGAGGAATTTTCTGATGTCCTCACAGAAGATTTAGGTTCTGCTGTAAATCACGAATGCCACATTGACTTGAGCGACAATGTACCTGTTCGAAGTCCTCCATTTCCTTGTAATCCGCCCAAGCTCTTGGCCATGAAAAAGTATATCAATGATTTGCAAGATCGGGGAGTAGTGGTTCCTTCCAAATCAGCTTATGGGTCTCCTGCTTTCTTAATTCCCAAGAAAGAAGAGGGCGAGTACCGGCTAGTCGTAGACTACCGAAAATTGAACAAGAAGGTAGTCTTTGATAATTTCCCACTGCCTACTATTGAGAGTGCTTTTCAACATTTCCACGGGGCCAATGTGTATTCGATGATTGATCTAAATACTGCCTATTATCAGATTCCTTTGGATGCTGAGAGTCGCGACTTCACTGCTTTTAACACCCCTTTCGGGTTATATAATTTCAAACGTCTTCCGATGGGTATAGCTGTTGGTGCGCAAGTCCTCAGTCGCGTGCTAGACGACATCTTGGGAGACCTGAAGTTCAATTTTGTATTTAATTATCTTGACGATTTAGTCGTATACAGCAGATCTTTTGAGGAGCATGTCGTTCATCTTAGGGAAGTTTTCTCCCGCCTCAGGAAGGCCGGTCTCACTATCAATCCAAAAAAGACCTATTTGGGCTGCACTCAAATTAAATTTCTGGGCCACATTCTGTCAGCCGATGGTATCCGTGTCATACCCGAGCGCGCAGATTGCATTCAGCAGTTACCTGTACCCACCACAGTTAGGGCCTTGAGAAGAGTAATGGGTATGTTCACGTTCTATTCTCGTTTTATCAAAAACTTCTCTGACATTTCGGCACCTCCAAATGCTCTCAAAAGAAGAATGTGAAATTTGTGTGGGGGCCAGAACAGGACAAAACTTTCAATGTTTTGAAAGAAGCCCTTATGTCAGCACCAGTACTGCACACGCCTGATTTCGAATCAGCTTTCTTTTTACATTGTGACGCCAGTGATTTGGCCATTTCTAGTGTTTTGAGCCAGCGTGTGGATGGAAAATTTTCACCAGTGGCCTTCGCGAGTCGTATGTTAAATCAACATGAACGACGTTACTCAATTTTCGAGAAGGAAAGTCTTGATGTGGTTTTTGGATGTGAAAAATTCAGGACTTTTTTGGAACACCGTCACTTTACTGTTTTTACCGACAATGAGGCTTTGAAATGGAGTCTTTCTCACGTGAAAAAGCTTGGACGCATCAACAGGTGGATTTTGAGGTTGTCATCTATTAAGTTTGATATCATCCACGTAAAAGGGAGCGAGAACCCAGTAGCTGACTGCCTGTCACGCATGTTTGAAGAGACCCCTAGGACTCCAATCAAGAGCGTTTCTATCAGTACACCACTTCAAGAAAATCTTTTCCTATTGCAACATTGTCCTTGGTCTTTTGTGGATATCCGGAAATTCCAGTCTGAGGATCCATTTTGCACTGACCTCCGTGCAAGAATTGCAAACAAAGATCCGGCAGTAAGCAACTTTTGTGTTCGAAATGATGTTATTGGCTATGTTCTTCCTAACTCTTCTAAATTTAGAATTTTCGCTCCATTAGCAGTACGTGATATGCTTTTGACATATTATCATGATTCTGCACTGGGAACTCATGCAGGGATGCAGCGCACTTTCTGTAAGATATCCGGTGAATTTTATTGGCCCTCAATTAAAGTAGATGCTTTTGCTGATGTCAGAAGATGTTTAACCTGCCAGCGTTCTAAACCTGCCCAGAACACTCGTGTAGGCTTCCACCAAGCTGGTATCGTCACTCGTCCCGGCGAACGCCTTTTCATTGATTACTTTGGTCCAGTCGTGAGATCAAAATCTGGCAATCAAGCCATTTTAACTGTCATTGATGGTTTTTCGAAGTTTGTTTGGTTATTCCCAGTAAAGAATATCACTTCTCAGACTACTATCCATTTCTTGCCTAGATATA
Source organism: Meconema thalassinum (assembly GCA_946902985.2). Classification (NCBI taxonomy): domain Eukaryota; kingdom Metazoa; phylum Arthropoda; class Insecta; order Orthoptera; family Tettigoniidae; genus Meconema; species Meconema thalassinum. The sequence goes on from OX336392.1 coordinate 369,582,283, forward strand.
TATTTGGAGTTTTTGGTCCTCCCAAGTACCTTGTGTCAGATAACGCCTCTGTATTCCGTTCCAAAGCTTTTGAAACTATGGTATTTAACTGGGGCATCCAACATATTTTCTTGTCACCGTATCGACCGCAGGGAAATCACGTAGAGCGTTTTCACAAAAACTTGAAGGCTTGTATGTCCGCTTTTCACAATGCCGATCAAACCTCCTGGGATACGAACCTACAGTATTTCAGTCTCGGGTTCAATACCTCTTTCCATTCGTCCGTTCAAACTACTCCAGCTGAATTATTCCTAGGCCGAGCGCTTGTCGACCCCTTGCTGCTCAAATGGAATATTGAATATCTTTCCGAACCTTCTCGCACCACCTCTGTTGCTCAAAAATGGGCCATCGCTACCGGTCACCTCAAGAAGGCAAAAGCCAGAGTAGCGAAGCGCTACAACTTAGGCCGTCATGATGTAAATTCCAAATTGGGGACAAAGTTTTGTGTCGTTTACATCCTTTGAGTGACGCTACCAAACAAATTTCCAGTAAGCTGTGCTTACGTTGGTCAACTCCCAAGACTATTTCACGCTTTTTAAATCCTGTCTCAGGTGAGTTAGTGGACGATCACGATAATTCAGTGACTTCGGCCCACGTCACGCAGTTGAAAAAATTTGTCAAATGATCTTGTGAATTTCGCCTCGCTATAATGTTGTATTTTTGTTTTCCTTTTATTCTAATTGGATGCCCGAGCTCCTTAATAGCCAACCTAGCATGTGAGCCTATTCTGATCTTAATTCGTGTGCTTCCTTTTCATTTATTCCTGTGACAAGACAGGAGACACCCGTGGCCTTTTTCTCGTACGCGAGAGTGTCGTGAATACTTGACATCTCTGTCGAGCTATATCTTTGCCTGAGGCCATCAACATATACCTGGTCGGTCACTATTTGCAAACCGCACACCTACCCCTCTTTTGTACTGCTTCTCGGCTTAACTCCTATTGTTCGGCGACAGACGAGGACCCTTCAACACTTCCTACTTTACCTTGTAGGAATTTGTATTTATTTTAAATTTAAATGACTTTTTGTGTCATGGTTTTGAGATATCATGCACCTTTGTGTCATCTTGATTTTGATGTTTATTGTGAGGTCATGTATTTTGTTTGGTTTTAAATTGTCAAGTGTTCTTAGAATATCGTGTATTGTCTAGCAACCATCCAGACGGTTAGCGAGTAACAACAAACAGCCTTTGTGTACCTGGGCTAACACAGCTGGGGGTCTTCTCGGAACTCGTTAACGGACCAGTCACCCTCCACTGGATCTATACATGGCTTTATTTTCAGCAGCTGAAAAGGAGAGTACTTTCCCTTTCGAAGACATTATGACACTATTGCATATTCCTCGTTGACGCAACGAACGGTCCTATATACAGGGTGTCCCAATTGTATTTTTTTTAAATGTGATCACGATTTAACTTTGTCTGTCTTTTCTCATCAGAGACTGGAGAGATTTGCAGTCTCGGGGTAACGTCCATCTAGAAGATTTCGACATCCGCATCATCATGAACTAGCAAGAACAATGATCACTATTTAATATATGAACTCACTGTATTTCTTTTTGAACGCAGTACTTTTGACGTTAGTGGCTAGTGTTGACGAGCAATGAAGGGGGTGCCACCTTCATTTCACGGTCAGATTAGTCAACTGTTCATTTTTTTGTATTCTCCTAGAGGTCTTTAGTACCCATTTTATTTTAGTATTCAATTTTTCCCCCTTTACGATTTTTTTGCCTCTCCATTTGTACAAAAAAAGAAATTTCCATGGCCAGGAAAATTCCTTTTTTTTGGCGAGAGCAGGGGAATTTTGAACCGTTTTTATCAGGTTCATTATTTTTTGTCATATTATTATTATTATTATTAGGGGAGAGTGTTGTACCTTGGAACGTTTGTACCTTGGATCAGTTGCATTATCTTTGATCTTAGAAAACATTCTTTGGAATAGCTGTGTTGAGTTCATTACTTTGCCACCCTAGGCAGCACTGTTTGTCTGGTGGCATCCATTGTAGCTTAAGTTCCAAGTTATTTAAGTATAAAGCATTTTGGTACTTGAAAGTATTTTTAAAGTGATTTCAAATCGGCATATACGTAGTTCTCGCAGGTAAAAGAGATTCCTTCATTTTTTACACTAGGTTAGTATGTAAATGGGCTAACTTATACACAGGTTACATTTTTATTCTACCTAACTTGTAAAAAGAAATGCATGTTTTTCTCTGAAATGGCTACATCATGTACCTTGGAACACACATACCTATTGTACCTTGGAACATGTCCCAAGGTACAGTAGGTGTTCCAAGGTACATTACAAGATACACTATGATCTCCTAAATGCTATTTTGAAACATTATCTTGTTCTTATTCTGTATTGCCCTGAATCTGACTCAGTATTAATAGATATGGACGCAATAATTTGAAGTAGACCACATAGTATGGGCTATTTATAAGGTGAAATACATGAACATGAAAAATGTTGTTCTGAGTATTAAATTCTGTTTTTAAAGAGACAGGGTGACACTAAAAACTTCATCTTTGACAAGGATACACTATATGATGTTCCCAAGGAAAACGTCATAATGAAATTTCTTCATCCAAATGTCTCTGGTGGCACCCAGCGACAAAAGAAACAGATGCACTTTGATATAGACTTCATAACTTCCAGGTACAACGTTCACTGAAAAAAATCTGTGTTTGATTGCGCTGTTGCTATATTATGAAGGAAAACTGATAACAGAACTAATTTAATCCGATTCTTTTTATTGTCATATTAATAGTCATTCGCATCAAATTGTTAAGTCATTTTTAGAGACTGTAATGAGAGAATAATTTTGTGTCCAGTGACAGAACATGTTTAATATTATGTATACATATACAGATGAATAACCATGTCATTCCTTGCAAAGAATATACTATTTTTGTCATATTCAGCAATTCTGTCATAATTGTTAACCTTGTTCCAAGGTACATGACACTGTTGTACCTTGGAACATGTTGCAGAGTTCAACAAAATGTTTAAAAAAAACTAAAATGTGACACTGAACACATTGCAAACTGCAGTAAAATAAGTGGAAAGGCCTATATTAATGAGGAATAATATGTAGGATTCACGAAATTCAAACAAAAATAAAACAAAAAATAAAATGTCAAAACTGTTCCAAGGTACAACACTCTCCCCTATCATCATTTCCTTCATGTCGCATTATTGTGACATACGTTTCTCTGTCTCACCTACTGCGTTCAAACTTTGTAATTCTGCGTAAACGTTTCACCAGATGGTGAAACTTTTCACCCCTACTGACACAGTTTTACCATTGGTTGAAGCATAACTTGTTGCTAAGCTTTGCTTCTCCCATTGGCCCCCTTTATGTTCTGGAGAGTGGGTGTTCTACGACTTATTTTTCTCGAGCACGTTACTGCGTTCCTTTAGAGAAGGTGGCTTCCTTCTATTTCTGACCGTCAAGTGAAACGGTCACAGCCGCGTGTGTCGGGCTTTCGCCCGAGCCCAACGCAACTAAGCGTAAGTACGATTCGATCACTTGGTTTATCTGGCATGCTGTCATTTTTGAATTTCAGTTTATCCATTTTTTTATTTTATTTTTATGTCTCCTTTGATTCACTTACAATTTCCCTTTCTTATGATGATGTGAATTCGATCCATGAACCCAAGTCCCTTCGCCTTTGTTTACGTTAGTTTAGCGAAGCCTCTGTGTTTATTTGTCATCCCTACCTTTCATGTAATCGGCTTTATTTTTACTCAAATCTCTCAGGTCTGAAATATATGCTATTTTTTCTGCGAGGCTTTCTAGCGCTCTGTATTACGTCACAAATTGATGTGCACTCTTTCGAGGCATGTTTCATTTGATTGTCGTATCAGAGTTTGTTTTTTTTGGGTCAAGGTATCATTGGAGTAACGGAGCCATGTCTCATTTCGCCTCCTAAGTTGATCCTTCCCTCTGTTTTAGGAAAAGCATGTGAGCGATGGTCTTTGTGTTAGTCACTGTCCATTCGCCATGCCTCAATTCCTTTGTTTCTTCGTATGTCGTTATATTTAGACATTACTACCTCTATGTAAGCCTATATTTTCCTACAAAGCATATTTCTTAGCTGCTTGATTTTTCCTTTCATTTCCTGTCCCGGTAATGTCAATTCATTTAATGTAATGCTCATTTTCCTTTATTTTTATGTGTTAATTTTGTGTTACTTCCTCTGGCTTCGTTATATTACGTAACTCCGTGTCATCCCCACCCCCGTTTCCTACATACGCACTCCTCCCATCCCCACCACTTTCACCCCCTACCCCATGATTTCACAACATCATGAGTTTTTTTAGTTCTGTTCTTGGCGCGGGGCATTCTAGTCCAGGTCATCCTCGTAAGTAGAGGTGTTCTCTTATTCGTCCGTCCATACTCTCTATCTTTTTTTTGTATTTTAAATTTTGGTTATCGAGTCGCGCTTACGGTTTAGTTGCACATTTGTTTCATCTTTGTTTGTGCTTAAGTTCATTTATACACTTTTCTCTTGATATGGTTTTTGTGTACCCCTTTCTTAGGTACCATCTTTAATTTTAATTTTATTTTGTTTGTTATTAAGTGATTTTAATACCTCTTCAAGTTTACCTTTCATTTTGTGTTTAGATTAATCCTTACTCTTATGCGCACCTGTTTTAGTTTGCTTTAAATACATTAGTAAGTAGTTCACTTTGGTTTCGTCCTCTTTCATTTGTAATTTTAAGTTCCCTCATCTCTCGTTCGATTTCGTCGGTCTTGGCTTCGTACTGTAACGCAGTCACGACCTACACGCTTCTGGGTTCTTCGATCAATTAGATAAATTTAATTCCGCTTTTGATTTGTTTTAAACAATTCATTCGTTTCCTTTTTTTAGAAAGTATCTTTCTTTCGATCCGGAATCTTGGGCCCAGCACGCATCGAAAGAGACATCCTTTCCCCGCTCCTTAGCGATCCTGTTTAAGTTGTTGTTTTCGCTTCCACTGTATTCCTCATGCCTCTGATATTTTGTTTAACGTAAAAGCAAAAGGCGGTGCAAACACAGTCTACAGGACTGATAATCAGACTTGTGTCTCCAAAGATAATTGTCCAATGTGTTGGAAAATTTCTGTACATTGTGTGAATAGTAATGTGGGTCGCCACACATCAATGATGCTGCTTTGAGCATTTTATTTTGCAGTCAATTTTAAATTCAGAATAAAATGAGATAATTTTACATGATGTGTTATGTCCAGTTGAATCTCCTTCTATCCTTATTGTTGCATTGAGCCAAAAATCAGTAAAGCATTTTTTTCATTTGATGTCGTTTTTGCGATTAGCTTTAACCCAACTGGCGCCCCGGGATATTTTGACTCTCGTGCTGACTGATTCTTGGTAAAATGCATATGTGGTCGTGCGGACTCCGGTCTAAACGGTTACAGTACACTAACGAGAACTGGATTTAACAGACATACTGAAGACACTAAAAATTACAGATGAGCAATAGTTTATACCAACTTTCATCAAACGAAGCTAATCAAAGCTAATATTGTATCCCAGCAACGAATGTAAACAAACAATATCTCGGGCTTCCGCATACGCCATTTTCACACTTTCGATACCTGCATTAAGGTCTGAGTATTGTAGTTGGTCTTGATCATACGACGCCAAATGTGGTCACTACTACCGCGGCCGACTGAATGCGAGCTGCGCTCTCCACAACCGGCCTAGACCATGAGACTTTTACATGATATCTTGTTAGTTACTCAACTGCTCAAACAGCGCTGTTAACCAAGCATTGCACGACAAACACTTATCACTACTTCGTGTAAAACAAAGTCCCCGATTCTTGGATGTCACGGGTAATCTCGAGAACCACTGGATGGATTTTGATGCGGCTTTCACCATTCTGTAAAGGTAATATTGAGGAAGATTTCTGTAGAAAATAATTTATTTATTATCAAAGGGAGCCAAGCAGTAACGATTTCAGATTTCAGTGAATAGGTCGAAAAAAGAACCTGACGTCCGTGCGCTTTTTAAGCTTACGCTGGACAAACCGTTAAAAATATCAATATACTATGAGCTGAAAAATTCTACAAAAAAGTCCCCGAGCATATCTCTATCTTCGATACATCGCCCACTGTAAGTGTTTTTAGTTTGGACGGGAGGGGGATTTGTGTCGCATGCACCTCGCCATTCTTAAATTACGTCTGACAGGAATTCCTAGCACATTCATAACTGTTCCCGGGCGAAGCCGGGGCGGGTTGCTAGTGACACTTATTATCATTATAATTCTCGCAATATCAAAATGCAAATTATATCACAAAATAAAATAGCGTGCTAATAAATCTAAGAGAAATTAGACATACCTTGCACCTCGTTACAGTTGATCGATCAGAATCACTCGGTTTTCATTAAAGTTTATGCATTTTCCTACTGAGTGGTTTGGAAGTTCGGCAACAAGAAACTAGGACTGTTATTAACTTAAAATGTTCATTTTTTTATTTTTGTGCTATATTTTATGTTGATGATTTCATTACATTGTCAGAATTAATGCTTTAATAATAGGGTATATTATTCAGTGTACCTATTATAAATAAAAACCGTGAGGTGTTTCTCACCTCCCACATTACGAAACCCGGTTGCCTAATAAGGGGAAAGTGCACTTTTAAAGCTAAAAATAATATCATAGGGTATTACAACATCAAACGTGCCCATATTTGTTGGCACATTGGTGATAAAACCAAAACTATTCCGTTCCTTCTTATGACTAATGTGAGCCATATAAAAAAGCTCCCCATATTTGTCGACTTTCCTCTGCCCATTTTTTAGAAGAAACCTTATGCACTGGACAGTTGAATCCGTGATTAATTGTATAGCTTCGTAAGTCTTAGAAGTCAGGAAGTCCTTTCTAGCAGCGTTAGTAGCAACTTTCAAAGTTTCAAGATAAGAAAGAAAATATTCCTCTAGTCAGTTTAGGCGACTGTCATTTAATGAGAAAAATGCCCTTTATCTGGATTTCTAGACTGAATATGATGATAGGTGATGCTTACGTCATGCATAGCGAACCATTTATTAACGTTTTTCATAAAAAGTATGGTTGCTTCTGCGTCCATGAATGAGTACGCTTCCGGGTGCATGCCTACATTTTCTTTCAGTTTACTAATGCCACCAACAACTTCTGATGAGAACACTTCCTTGGCACGCCGAACATTCATTTTTTCAAATTTAGTGGGTTCGATGTGTCTTTAGTGAGGTGTCTGACAGGTTTGACAATCTCATCCTTTTGCATTTTGTATAGTAATGACAAGTATTTCCCTGAAATTATTCCAGTACCATCAGCCATCTCTCGTTACGGAAACTGCGTTCTAATGTTTTTTGTAGAATGTGACACTGATCAAAACTAAGGAATAACTTCCTAGACTCGTCGTATGGGTGATTGACCATTGGTTGCAAATTCCCTCCCCCTAAATGCCTCATCATTGTAGTGTTAGTTTTGTGATTATCAGAGACAATTCTTATATTATTCTGCCAAGGTCCCATTCCAGTTTTTTACCGAAAATAAGGTCCATTAAAACCAACCTACACATATGAGGTACCTACAGGTCCAGCATAACCCAATGCGTAAGCAAAACGCCCTCACTTACTCTTAAAATGCCTCACAATTAAATAAATACTTCAAAATATGTCATCATCATCGGCTTTAACTCGAATCCGAGTATAAATCTTCTTCCTTCTGTCCAGTTTGTTGATGTGTTTACGGTGACTAAAGAATCCAATTCTGGCATGGAACAAGCGACCACACAAGTCACATAGTATTGCTGGAGGAGGAAGTGGTTAGGCTGCTCCAAGTTTCCTAGCTTGACGCTTGGCCTCTTCATGTGTGCGTCGATCCCTTTCAAACGTCTTTACAGTATCCGAGATGGTACGGCGCCAAGTTGAGCGGTCTTCAGCCAGCATGTCCCAGGTTTGTGAATCAAGGCCTGTCAATTTAAGGGTATGCTTAAATTGGTCCTTGTAGCGCCTCTTAGGACCACCATGAGGCCTGGTGCCATAGCATAACTCACCATATAGCATCTGACGAGGTAATCTCACATCATCCATCCGATGGACATGACCAATCCATCTAAATTGGTGACCTATTATGGATGATCCTATGCTGTTGATTTGAGCCTTTTCCAGAACAGCAATATTGGTAATGCGGTCTTCCCATTTAATCCTCAGGATTGATCGAAGTTTTGAAGGTGGAAACGCTCAAGCTTCCTGAGATCACGTCGGTAAATGGTCCACGTTTCAAAGCCATACAACAATGTAGAAATGACTACTGCTTTGTACACCATAAGCTTTGTACTCATGGACAGATCTTTATTCATGAAGACCCGGTGCGCTAATCGTCCATATGCTGCATGGGCTGCACCAATTCTCTTATCCACATCCTGCTCACAGGTACAGCTCACAGAAATGGTACTGCCCAGGTACGAGAAGTGGTCTACCTGTTCTAATGGCAAATTTCAGATGGAGATATTGAACTGAGGAAGAGGTGTGCCTGGTGAAGGTTGTGCCAAGACTTTAGTCTTATTGACATTTATGGTAAAACGAAAGCGATCACATGCACTTTTGTAACAATTAACTGACTCTTACAGCTCTTCTGGTGTGAGAGTTGGCGACGCAGCATCATCTGCATACAACATGTTAGTAACCTTAGTAACCTGAGTTTTCCTCAAGGAGCGGAGACGAGTTGGGTTGAAAAGCCCTCCATCAAAACGATACTTGACCTCCACACCTGGAATGTTTGTGGGTGAATCATAAAGCATTGCAGCCAAGTACAGCGCGAAAAGCGTTGGAGCCAGTACACATCCTTGTTTCAATCCATGGGTAATAGGAAATTCATCGGACATCTTATTCTGATGGCAAACCTGACCTGTCATGTCATCATGGAGAGCCTTGATTAAATCTACAAATCGCTGAGGACAACCAAACCGCTTCAGCACCGCCCACATGGCTGGTCTTGGAACCGAATCAAATGCCTTTTCCAAGTCATAAAAGACTAAGAAGAGTGGATTCTGTTGTTCTCTACATTTTTCTTTTAGCTGTCTCACACAGAAAATCAAGTCAATTGTGCTTCTGGAAGCTCTAAATCCACATTGCGACTCTGGGAGGATCTTCTCAGGGATAACCCTGAGGCGGTTAAGTAGAATTCTTGCAAGAATCTTCCCCACAATTGATAGCAGTAATATACCACGGTAGTTGCCACAAACACTGCGATCACCCTTTTTAAAGACAGTGATGATAGTGGCATTCTTTAGGTCTCCAGGTACCTTTCTTGATTCCCATATTCTGAGGATAAGGGTGAAAATCCTAGTTTTGAGTGAACGACCTCCGGCTTGAATTAGTTCCAGAGGGATGTTATCTGGGCCAGGTGCTTTTCTGGGTTTCAATTGGGTGAGAGCTGCACTGAAATCATGATAAGTAGGAGGTACTGCCAACCACAGTTGTTCAGGTTGTTGCGGCACATCACAAAGGAAGTCTTCAGCAGCTGCTGATGGACGATTTAGGAGATTGGAGAAGTGCTCCTTCCAGCGTTCCAAGATTTCTTGACTATCAGTAAAGGTAGTAGAATTATCAGCGCTTTTCAGTGTACCTGATGATGAGCGAGATGGTCCATATATTTCCTTGAGTACTGCATAGAAGTTCCTCAAGTCTCGAGCATCCAATAGTCTCTGCAGTTCCTGGGCCTTCTATTGCCACCAAGTATTTTTAATCTGCCTTATCTGCGTCTGGCATATACCCTTGAGTTCCAGTAGTTTATCTCTCTTTGTGTTGGAAGTTGGGTCTTGAAGATGGGCAAGATAGGCATTCCTTTTGGCATTGATGAGAGACAGAATTTCCTCATTGTTGTCATCAAACCAGTCTTGTCTTTTCCGCACTATAAATCCAATGGTTTCCTCAGCTGACTGTGTGATAATCTTCTGTAGTGTGGCCCATTCTTGCTGAATGTCATTTGTTACTGGGTTTTCTGATAACTGGGTGACGATCCTGTTTCCAAAATGTTTATACATGGATTCATCCTGAAGTTCGGATGTATTAAACTTCTTTCTTGGCAAATTTTTGATGTTCCTAGGTGGTTTAGGTCTGATGGATATCCTGAGCTTACATATAAGAAGTTTATGATCTGTCCAGCAATCGTCTATATTCCTTGCTGTTCTGGTAATAAGAGTGTCCGTCTTATCACATTGCCGGGTAATGATATAATCAAGAATGTGCCAATGTTTGGAACGAGGATGCATCCACGTGGTTTTGAAGCGGTTAGGTAGCCGGAACTGCGTGTTGGTAATGAAAATTTCGTGTTCTGCATAAAGACCAAGAAGCAACAGTCCATTGGGATTACATTTACCAAGTCCCTCTTTAACCATCACATTATTCCATAGCCTGTGATCTTTCCCAACTCTGGCATTGAGGTCACCGAGGGGCAAGAGTTTATCTGCAGATGGTACCTTGGTGATAATTGGTGATAATTTACCAGTTTGGTCATCACAGCGAAGCCCACACCATGAATACGACATTCACCCTCCTCCTTTCCTTTCCAGAAGATGGTACAGTATATCCTGTTTCAGATTCAGTAATCTTGCCTTCAGAAGACACCCTAGTTTCACTGAGAGCAGCAATGTCAACGTTGAGTCTTGATAACTCATGGGTTACGAGAGCTGACCTTCTCTCAGGTCTAACGTTATTGTCCAAATCAAGCAAAGTTCTGATGTTCCATGATCCAATAATCAATTTGTGATTCTTTACTGTTTTTGAGTTTCGACCGCGTGAGGGGTGACCTGCTGAGTGCGGTTGCCCAGCCGGACCAAGATTGTGACTTTCGATGTTTAGCCCACCTTTTCTATGCCCTTCCCCATGTGGGGTGGGCAGCGGTGATCCTAAATAGGCCTGCCCAAACACAGATGCAGGACCGAATTCCTGAGTAGTCACAGAGTCTCCGAGAGACGACCATCACACATCTGCTGCCAACGTGCAGGTCCAAACTAGGGGCTTCCAGTTACACCCATAACCTGCCCCTACCGTCCATATCCCATCGCCGTTGGACTTTGAAAGTAAGTGACGTTCGGAAGAAGCGCCACTGGCGTGAATTTGTTTATTTAAAATGAAACAATGCAACACGGTAACTATGGTAACAGAATCTCACAGGTCCATCTATTTCTGTAAGACGCAATGCAATTTCAAATATTACATTACTGTGAAAGTTTCCAGACGATTATAAGGTTATCACTGAACAAAATTATACTGTAAAATTCATCAATACATACAGTATAATGCGCGTAAGGGGGTCAAGGGGCCTTCTAGATTTTTTTCACGCAATTTTCACGTGTGAGTGTGGTACGAACGGCCTTTTTCGCCCGACTATAAAGGGTCTCCGAAAACCACATTTAAAGGCCCTTAAATTAACAGTGTGATATTCCCAGAAAACTAACTTCGCTCTGATGTACATATGAAGGAATTACAAACTCCCAACCACTGCACCAGTAGCTGAATTGATAAAGTCTGATTATTCATACCAAGGATAAATCAGTCATAGCATTCATGATTGAGATTTTGCTAAGTGTACTCTTTAAAACTAGAATATTCGCGGGCGAAGCCGCGACGGGTAATGCTAGTTCTTATAATTATGAAACCACATTGTTGAACCTCGAGAATAACGTTCAACAGGAGTTTATGTAAGTCCCGTCCTAACAGCTGCTTCGTGAAAAAGAAGGCACACGGTATCCGATAATTTGTCGAAAGACCTCTTAGCACAAAACACAACACTCGATTGGCTGCTATTTGTTCCCGGCTGTAATTTTCATCCTATCTTTCCTTTTGATGAGACGGTGCTGGAATTGTGCCCTTGTACCCGAAGAAGGTGCAAGGTATGTCTAATTTATCTTAGATTTATTAGCACGCTATTTTATTTTGTGATATAATTTTAATTTTGATATTGCGGAAATTATAATGATAATAATTATATAGTGTCACTAGGAACCTGCCCCGGCTTCGCTCGGGAACAGTTATGAATGTGCAAGGAATTCCTGTCAGACGTAATTTAAGAATGGCGAGGTGCATGAGACACAACTCCCCCTTCCGTCCAAACTAAAAGCTCTTTTTAGTGGGCGATGTATCGAAGATAGAGATATGCTCTCGCGGACTTTTTTTTGTAGAATTTCTCACGCTGAACAATTCTTACACTCATAGTATATTGATATTTTTAACGGTTTGTCCAGCGTAAGCTTAAAAAGCGTTCGGACGCCAGGCTCTTCTTTCGACCTCTTCACTGAAATCGTTACTGCTTGGCTCACTTTGATCATAAATTATTTTCTACAGAAATCTTCCTCGATATTACCTTTACAGAATGGTGAAAGCCTCATCAAAATCCATCCAATGGTTCTCGGGATTACACATTTAATAAACGTAATGTACAGCTCTTGATTAATCGCGCCTATAATGGGATAGGAGTGCGCTCTATCGGCGACGAGTAGAAATTTTCCAATTACACGTTATTCATGGGCTCTAACTGGGATTGTCAAGGCCGGTATAGAGCGCAGCTCGCATCCAGTCGGCCGTGCTACTACTCACCATGGTGCTCAACCAACCATCGACAGATATTCTCCAACCTCGGTCCACACAGACAAGATAACGCATTGGCAACGATGACATCCAATTACACCTAATCTAGAACTCGTACAGTATCCAACAGCAACTCCTCCCACTATAATACTCTCCGATTCACAGCCTTTCACAACAACTCCACCTACACGATGAACAAACATCAGAGGGTTCCAAATCAAAAACAAACACACTCACAACTCCCAAGAAATGAATTCCTGAACAGTACTTATACGACCACCATAATCAACACTCAGCGTCAGCTGTTTCTTCTGGTTCTCTTTCACCCGCAGCTTTTCAATATGATAAATGTGTTCGGAATATGCGCCTTCTATCTGCATCCTCTAACAACACATTAACTTCCGTAGGAAATGCCAAAACCTTATACGGACCAGTGAATCTAGGTATCAGCTTCCCTGACACTTGATTCCCAGGAGTCTTCTTCCAAAATTTTTTCACATAGACAAGATCATCGATTTTGAACTTCCCCTGCATTCTACCTTGATTACACCTTTCGGCTTGCTTAACGTGTAAGATCTTGATCGCCTTCTGAGCTTCTTTCCATATCTCCTTGACTCTCTCCGGTGCGGGTTGATCAGGTAACAACTCGTTCAATGACCATAAATTTGACAACGATGAATTAGGAACGAATGTGCACATCAATGGAAACGGAGTCTTCCCATGTGACTCTTGCTCAGCTGTGTTAAAAGCGTAAGCAAGCCAATGTAACGATGAATCCCATCGTGTATGATTGTCTCGATGATAAGCTATCAAACCAGCTCTCAAATTTCGGTTCACTCTCTCTGCTAAACTGGGATTAGGATAATAAGGTGTCGTAGTGACATGCGATATGGAATAATCGAAACAAAAATTCCTCATCTGATTGGGAGTAAAAGTTTTTGCATTATCCGAAATCAAATACTGACATGGCCCAAATGACATGGATATACTTTGAAGACATTTAATCACAGAAATTGAGTTACTCATACGGGTTGGAAAAATACAACAGAAGCTGGAAAAACCATCCACACACACCAATGCAAACCTATTTCCCAACTTGGATCTCGGGAACGGCCCGACAAAATCCACGAACAGACGCTCAATAGGCCTCGACGCTGGTTCGGATGACAGAAATCCGACCTTGCTGGATACAGCGGGTTTACTGACGTTACAACGACATCATAACACAAATTCCCTGATGTCTCTGTCCATCTGCTTCCATGTGAATGACTTTCGTATCTTCTGGCGAGTCTTAAATATACCCAGATAACCTCCTACTGGCGACTCATGAAAATAACGGAGCATACCGTCCACTAACTAAACTGGTAATACCACTTTCGTTTTCTTATCGTGCCGAGCAACACAACATAAAACACCAGATCTTAGAAAATACGGATGAACAGCTTCTCCAGCACTCAGCTTACTAATGATAGTTTCCAAATTTGGATCTTCCTTCTGACGGATGGCGATATCCTTAAATAATAATGGGGAGTTGTTCAACATGTGTTGAGCAGAACTCACTCCGACAGCTACCTTCTCAACAGGAACGGACTCAGCACCTCTCTTCCTCAACGGAGCTTCCACGTACATTCGACTCAATGAATAAGCTATTATATTTTCCGTACCCTTGAAGTGACGGACGTTAAACTTAAACGATAAAATGCGGGTTGCCCACCTCGCAATACGACCTGGTTTCCTAGGTCTGGCCAACACCCAACTCAATGCCTGATTATCAGTTTCCAGATCAAGCTCAACATGTTCGACATACAGCTTACACTTTTCGAGAGCAAACATGACAAAAGACCCTCCAATTCATAGACAGAATAGTTGAACTCAGGTTTCGTCAATGTTCTGGAAGCGAACGCTATCGGCCTCCTACCATCGTCACAATCCTGCAATAAAACAGCCGCTACGGCCCCCAATGAAACATCAGTCTGGATGATGAAAGTTTTGTTGAAGTCAGGTACAGCTAACACTGGTGCGTTACGCAAGGCACTCTTGGGATCTTCGAATGATGCTTGCTGCGACTCTCCCCACTCGAAATAAACTTCCTACTGCCTTAAGTGGTTCGATGGAAGTGCTCGACGGGCAAAATCCGGAATCAACTTACGAAAAGGTTTACCTTACCGACAAACCGAGCAACACCTTTGACGTTCACTGGAACCTTGTAATCCCTGATGCTCTGAGTACAGGAATGATCAATCACACCCCCTGTGCTGACACAATGTGACAGTTTAGGAGGTAAGTTGTTATAAGATGTGCTGGCTGATTTGGAAATACTTTTAATACCATATCTAGTAATGTTTGTTGACTCCAGGTATAACTGGTTTCCTGATCTTGTGTTATGGGTATGAATGTCTTTCCTACATTGTAGTTCAGCAATGACACTAATCAGACGTTGTTTATATCTGAACATAAATAGAGCTTCAGAGTATTTGAGCTGGCTTCATAATTCGCGAACTCAAGCGACGGTGTTGCCGATAACTGGAACTTGCGTAAGGGCGATGGAATCATAAAAAACACATGCTCTAACATGGTGTGATTTGAGTTGATGGGTGTGCTCTTCTCTCGTTTCCTCAATTACTTTCATAATAATTGAGATAAAAGATGAGTAATATAATTGCTCAGTTACACTGTGCTCTTCAAATTCAACAATTGCCATATCAATGCATTACTTACACAAAAAGAAATCTTTTCAGATGGAATGGAGTAGATTACTTCGCATGGTAAAGCCTATTTCGAAGTAGCTTATATGATCTTATGCGGCTGGCATTTTACAAAGGAGAATTATCTATATATATAAAGCTCAATGTTTGTCTGTCTGTCTGTCTGTCTGTCTGTCTGTTATGTATACAAATCCACACCGTTTCACCTATCTGAACCAAAATTTGTATACTTACCCTTCGGAAGCCTGCGGGTAACCCTGTCCACTTGAAATTTCCGACAGACCACCCCATTCCCTGCATTTAGGCCCTTTGGCCCAAATCTACACCGTTTCACCGATCTCAACCAAACTTTGTATACTTACCCTATGTAACCCTGTGAACAACACTGTCCACTTAAAATTTCAGACAGACCACCCCATTTCCTGCATTTAGGCCCTTTGGCAAACATCTACACCGTTTCACCGATCCAAACCAAAATTTGTATACTTACCCTTTGCAACTCTGTGGGTAACCCTGTCCACTTGAAATTTCGGACAGACCAACCCAATCTCTGTATTTAGGCCCTTTGTTCCAAATCTACACCGTTTCACCGATCAGAACCAAAATTTGTATACTTACCCTTTGCAACCCTGCGGGTAACCCTGTCAACTTGAAATTTTGGGCAGACCAACCCAATCTCTGCATTTAGGCCCTTTGGTCCAAATCTACACCGTTTCACCGATCAGAACCAAAATTTGTATACTTACCCTTTGGTACCCTGCGAGTAACACTGTCTGCTTGAAATTGTGGACAGACCACTCCATTCCCGGAAAGTGGACAGGGTCCGTCCCAAAGGCAATGTAAAAAAGGGGTAAAACCGGACCCGCTCAGGAAACCCTCAGGGTTGCCAGCTCATGAACTCACCAGCCATGAGCCCTTGAGGATGTAGCACTATCCAGGGTGCACCAGAAGAGGTGGGGCTACACACACCCTGCCTCCTTGAGGGTCTTGAGCAGAAGACATGAGATATTAAGAAAGGAATGAGGCTATAAGGAATGATTTGACAAGGGCCAATTAAGGCGGGAAAGTGAAAGAGTCACTAGGCCTCGGATACCCTGATACCATCGGGGTCGGAAGAGAACAAGAGTTTGACCAAGGGAGGACAGGAAAGAGAACTGAAAGGTGCCCGGCACCAGTAAGTAGAAGCAATGCCAGATTCAGCTGGGGTCTCGTGGTCGCAAACCCACGTCCCACAAGTTGTGACCCTGGTGGATGGAGGGGGAAGAGGGGGCAGGGGTGAGAATAGCTTGCTCATTCATCGCGAGGTGACATGAGAGAAATGTCCAGACCCCGCCGTGTTACCTGTTATTGCTGACTATGCTGATGTCCATACAGGGTCTTAGCTCAAATCGCTGTATTATTACCAAAGAAAGAGTGATTCACCGGGCAATGTGAATAGGACCGGGGACCCCCCCCCCCCGAACGTCTGTCATCATATATCGTCATCATCTGCGATATTCTCAGGTTCGTGCAGCTTGGACCCGAGCAGTACTCGATAAGCTCTTTCACTACACGCATCGAGTATAGGCCTAAGCCAGAAAATAACGTTCAGACTTTGGAAGACATCGAGGGTAGAAATTTGAATTACCTATATCAGATTTAAAATTACACCATGTTCGTTTAGTAGTCATTTTCATTACCTTATTATTATCATAAGGGCAAATGACCTAGATGTTACGCCCATTATACCACTAATCACCACACACAAGTCTTCATCGCCTGTGAATTTTGAAATATTTCTTTCTATCACGGTAGTTTGTAAGTTTGTCGTGTCAATTCAACAGTAGTTTTCATTACCATCCTCATCAAAAGGGCAAATGACCTAGATGTTACGTCCATTATACTACTAAGTAACACCACAGTCTTCATCGTCTGTGATTTTTAAAATGTGTATTTCCATTAGTTTGTAAGTTTGATATACCCGTTCAGTAGTAGTCGTCTTCATTACCATCCTCATCAAAAGGGCAAATGACCTCGATGTTACGTCCATTATACAGTACTACTAAGCAACACCACAGTCTTCATCGCCTGTGATTTATAAAATGTGTATTTCCATTAGTTTGTAAGTTTGATATACCCGTTCAGTAGTAGTCGTCTTCATTAACATCCTCATCAAAAGGGCAAATGACCTAGATGTTACGCCCATCATACTACTAGGCAACACCACAGTCTTCCTCGCCGGTGATTCAAAAATATGTATTTCTATTACAGTGTAAGTTTATTATACCCGTTCAGTAGTAGTCGTCTTCAGTATCATCTTCATCAAAAGGGCAAATGACCTAGATGTTACGTCCATTATACTACTAAGCAACGCCACAGTCTTCATCGCCTGAGATTTTTAAAATGTGTATTTCCATTAGTTTGTAAGTTTGATATACCCGTTCAGTAGTAGTCGTCTTCGTTATCATCCTCATCAAAAGGGCAAATGACCTAGATGTTACGCCCATTATACTACTAAGCAACACCACAGTCTACCTAGCCTGTGATTTTAAAAATATGTATTTCCATTAGTTTGTAAGTTTGATATACCCGTTCAGAAGTAATCGTCTTCATTATCATCCTCATCAAAAGGGCAAATGACCTAGATGTTACGTCCATTATACTACTAAGCAACACCACAGTCTTCATCGCCTGTGATTTTTAAAAGCTGTTTTTCATTAGTTTAAAAGTTTGATGTACCAGTTCAGTTGTCGTCTTCATTATAATTCTTATCAAAAGGGCAAATGACCTAGATGTTACGTCCAACACCACAGTCTTCCTCGCCGGTGATTTAAAAATATGTATTTCTATTAGAGTGTAAGTTTGATGTACCCGTTCAGTAGTGGTCGTCTTCATTATCATCTTCATCATTAGGGCAAGTTACCCACATGTTACGCCCATTACTATAGTAATAATCACCAAAACATAGTCTTGCACGAACTATGATTCTTAAAAATGACTTTGTCTATTAATTTCTAAGTTTCATGTGTTCAATGTGTAACGTGTTTTTCGAGGGTTTTTATGCAACTGGCATAAGTCAGTAGGAAGCCATTCTATATTTATTTACGCGGCAAATTGTTCAGCCAAGAGAATTTTTCATGTTAATTTATTATTATTATTAATTTATTATAATTATTATTAAGGTATTTTCGGAGCATTTTATAAAAATTATTAGCATTCAGATAGGTTTTCTATGTCTTAGAAAACGCTATCAAGCAAATTATTACGAACGACAATATCATAGAAAATTATGTGATTGCGGAATTTTACGGAGTTTTCGTCAGTTAGGGTATATCGAGAGACGTGACTCACTGGGAATTCAAGTACACGCTTAATCTTGTCGGAAAGCATGACGCAATCCTGGGTCGCAGCGTCCAGGAAAGGCGAATAGTTGGAACGGAAATCGACTTCAACATCGCCGTGCCGTGTGTAATGACCCGGAGGAGGGGAAGAGCGCGTGGGGTGCAGCCAATCAGTGAGGACCACGCAAGCTACAAGTCGGATGAAGAGTGGGGAAACGGCGGGTGCATATATCGTTCGACGCGCCGTGGAACGAGGACAATCTGTGAAATACTTGACGAGTATGGGTGCGCGTGCGAGTGGCTCCGATGTTCGGTGGAGTTAGCGACTATCTGTATAGAATTTAACGAGTACGGATGCACGCGGGAGTCGCTCAGATGTTCCGTGGATTGGAGGACTAACTTTAGTAAAACTTAACCAGTGCGGTTGTACGAGTGTTTGGGTCCGAGGTACGGACCATAGAATTATCTAATCTACCAGAATCTCATCAAATATCGACGAAGATGTCGACGTCCAGGAGACTGTGGGAAGCTCACAGCATCATCCAGTACGAGGGAAATGTTTCGGCAATTTCCAGTGGTAAGCGCGAATGACGCAGAAATACGCAATCTCTCATTTCTCTTGGTTTTATATTTCATATTTCAGTAACTTCATAGCTTGGGAATAAGAGTAAAATCAATAATTTATCAGACTCCGTTTTCACGTAATTTTCTATCGGTAATATTAAAATCACAACGCTCCTATTTAAATTTTAAACTTATTATTATTATTATTAATTTTGCTATTCTTGTTTTATATAATAAATTCATTTCTTTTACAATGCAATCTTTGCATTCAGTAGGTAGCATTAGATATAGACCAATTCCTTCTCCTGATACAATTGTTTGTTGGGTTAATGATCAAATCATACCACGATCTGAGTGAATAGAGTCTTGAAGGTGTTCTGCCAGAGCTAGACGTTGTTAAATACAAATTTAGATTTCAACATTGCATTGAGGTCTTGGCGCCCATTAAAACAACATAGCTTAGGCAAAGGGGGGGCTAGCAATTCTGCTACCTTTGTACGCTCAACGTGGAGCAAAGTAAATACCGTTTCACTTGTCATCCCAGCCTAAGCGAACCTGCTACAATTGTCGCCGACAACTTGGGGATGAAAACCTAATAACATTTGTTGAAGGAGAAGGGTATATATTTCTGTGCCTGTATTTTGGGGGTTATTTGTCTTTATCAGTGTATATCATTATGGGGGATGAGAAAGAAAGACAGATGAGGTTACGTAGTGGTCATCAACTGGAGAGTGATGATACGAGCAGTATGTCGAGTGATGGTAGTACCGGGGTAGCGGAGGTAAATCCCGATACTGAAACAGGGAGTGTAGGCGGCCAACCAGAATTAAAAACTTTACTTCTCGAGTTCATGTATCAGAACAAAGTTAGTAGTGATGCCTTAAATGCAAAATTAGAACAGAATAATGCAAAATTAGAACAAAACAGTAGGGAAAATAAAGAAAGTACAGAAGCTTTAAATGCAAAATTAGAACAGAATAATGCAAAATTAGAACAAAACAGTAGGTAAAATAGAGAGACTAATGAAACTTGAAACGCCAGATTAGAACAAATCAGCAAGGAAAATAGAGAGAGTACTGAAACTTTAAATGCTAAATTAGAACAAAACAGTAGGGAAATGAGTGACAAATTCGAACTGATTAGAGGTGAAATCAGAGGAGTAATGGAAGAAAAGGCTAAAGAGATTATTGCAGATGTAGACAGAAAATTAGGAAAAGTACAGGAGGAGTTGGAAGTTAGAATCAGTACACAGGCTGAAAATTTAAAAGAACTAGTGCAACTGGAAACACAGCAGGTCAAAAAGCAATTGGGGGGAGAAATTGACAAAATTCAGGTAGCTACTCAAGAGGTTAAGGAACAGCTGGGGGGTAGAATTGAGAAAGTCCACTCACAAATAGTTGCAGATGTAAATGATTTAAGAGAGAGTAATAGAGAGAGCATTAGCAAGATTGAGGAGAAACAAACAAAGCTATATGATAAAGTAGAAGAATCAGAAGGAAACATTAAATTAACAGTAAACAGTATTGAGAGGAAGTTTGAGAAGAAAATCGCAGAATTAGAGTTAAAATTAAAAGCTAGGATCAGGCAAGAAAATAGTCAGAATAGGCCAGTTTTTGTGAATAGCACACACAGGGAGGTAGAACTGGGTAAGTTCAGCAATCGACAGGGGTGCCCAATGGAGTTCATGAATACTATAGAAAATAAATTCGGGGAGAGGTTGGAAAATGGTAGTATTGAGTGGTGCCAGGTAGTTGAAATTTTAGAACAAGTGTTTGTGGAGGAAACGAGGAATTGGTTTGCTGTCTACAGAGACAAGTTTATTGATATTAATGACTTTAAAATGAAATTCTGTGAAAAGTTCTGGAATGAGGTTATTCAGTCGCAGCATCGTGAGGGAGTAGTGTGTGGTAAATATAACCCTAAAGGAAGCTCCACCATGACCGAATACTTTTTAGGGCAGGTATTAGTGTGTAAATATCTAGATGGGTTGAAGGAGGAAAGTGATGTGGTGAGGTTGCTACTTAGGCACTTTCCCTATAGGATCAAGGAGGCTGCTTGTATCCAGAATGTAAAGACTATATCACAAGTAGAAAATTTGTTAAGCACATTTGATGCACTAGGGAGAGGGGGTTATGAGGACAATTTCAATAGGAACCAGGGTAATAATAATAATAGACCTAATGAAGCCAGGCATCAGGAAGTTCAAGGGAACGGTGGCGAAGGGGCCAACGCTCAAAATAGAAATAATAATAATCAGCTAAATCAGAACAGAGGAAATGGCTATGGTAATCGGTATCAAGGGAGGAACAATGATTACAGGGGAAATCAAGGGAGAAACAATGATTTCAGGGGAAATCAAGGGAGAAATTATAATGACAATAATTACAACCAGAATAGGGGTCAAGGAAGAGGACAGCCTAGTGGTAGTAATATACAGCCAAACAATGACAACACAACCCAGAACAACCAGACCAGTTTAGTAGTTAGTAGTACTACGGCCAGCTGTAGCGGTTCTTTAAACGCGAACCAGGCTGCGAAGTAAGGTCAGAATCTCAGTCTGTAGCATGCCCTGTCCATACAATTATACAGGAACCCTATGACCTAAATGTAAGAAATGAATTATTACATGAACTAAATGATGAAGGTATTATTCAGGAAGTGGTTAGTAAGAGCCCCATAGTTAAATTTAACGTGTCCGAGGCGTACACAGATGTTTTAATTGATAGTGGTTGTATGAAGAGTTGCATAAGTAGTGCATTTTATGATAAAATGAAAGGAACTGGAGTAAATTTTGAGGAGATGCCAATTAAAAGCACTTTTGTTATCACAGCTGTTGGGAAGAGGTCTAAAGTAATCTCTAAGCAAGTTTTAGTAGACATTAAAATTAATAATCATGTAGAGAAGCAGATTTGCCTTGTAATTCCAAATTTAGTATTCAGTGTTATCTTGGGTTCAGAGTGGCTAAGTAGAGTGTCTGGTAACTTATGTTATGATGTAGGGAGTTTGAAATTTAAATGGGGAGATTCTGAAGTAGAAGTAGCGTTCAATGACCATATTCAGAGGAGTAGTATTGTAGGTGTGATTTGTACTTTAAATGAGATATCGCCAGCCGTAGAGCGGGGTTCTCCATGTTTTGTGGGCAGTGTGATTACGAACGGTAGTCTAGAGGACTCGTTACGTGATGCTGCATTTCAGGGTAATATAGAGGTGGAACAATGTGTTCGGCTCTATGATGTGTTATTGTGTAATAGGAGAGTTTTTGAGGATCGCATTGGTATGGCCAATTGCTATACACATTCATTGAACGTTATTGATAGGTCAGTATTCACAGGACATAGATATCCTGTACCTTTCGCTTATCAAAGTGCAGTTGAGGCACAAATTAATCTGATGCTAGAAGATGGGATTATCGAGCACTCTAACAGTCCATATGTTAATTCTTTGATCACGGTACCCAAGACCGACGGCACAGTTCGTATTTGTTTAGACGCTCGTTTGGTTAACAGTAGAATTAGTTCAGATCAGCTGAAATCTATGTCAATAGAGGAATTAATGCAAACATTTGAGGGGAAAAATATTTCACTTGTGTAGATTTGAGTTCCAGTTTTTGGCAAGTGCCACTTATGTACGAAGATAGACCATTTACAGCTTTTAGTCATAAATATAACCTTTATCAATTTTGTAGAACACCTTATGGGTTAAAGAGTAGTTCAGCAGCTTTAATTAGGGCTTTAAACGTCGCATTAGGGGATGACACAGGAGAGTTTGTAACCATTTACATAGATGATATGGTAATTAGTTCACGCAGTTTTGAGGAACATCTAGGTCATTTAGATATAGTTTTTCAGAAGTTAGATCAGGCAGGGTTCACTTTGAAGCTGTCTAAGTCGTCATTCTGTCAGTCAGAAATGACATTTTTAGGTCATAGAGTGTCAAGTAGAGGTGTTACACCAGAAGAAAGTAGGGTTAGCATGTGTGGACAGTAGCAACAGGGCATCGTTACAGACACTGAGAAATATGCTAGGTAGAGCAACGTGATGACGTTCATTCAAGGGAGCCACTTGCAAGGTTGGAAGCAGGTGACGCAGAAACATTTATAGTTTCCAAACGTATTGGAAAAACAGCATATGTGCTGGAGAATAGTGAGGGAGACAGATTATACGGGACGTATAATATACATAGTCTACGAAAATATGTGTCATAAAGTGAGTGTGTTTAGCTGGCGAGCCAGCCTATCAAATGAGTAAGTGTGGTATTTGGTGCGTGGGAGGAGATGGTCTTCCAGGCAGGCGTATCAGAAGTCACACAGGGGGGTAGTATGTAAGTAAATGAGAGTTTTTAAGGTACAGGGAAATATGACGGGATTGTCGGATGCTCTTGAGCACTAAATTGTCTCGATGCACCAAGGCCATTTTGGCAGCGCTGATGGGTTCCCATTTGCCTCCAAGAGATGGGTGAGCGCTTGAACAAGGTATTTTTGCTTAAGGCGTCCACGAGGCAAAAGATGGGCCATCAGAAGGCGAGACAGTCCTTCATGAAACTCATACATATCAGCACACGTGATTTCTGTTTACGGCCTCGCCATGTAAGATTTGTAAGTGTGTAATTTAAGGTAATTTGTACAAAGGTATTATTTGTGTCAGGAGAAATGGTCTGTGTTGAGAACTAGTATTAAGTAGAATATGGTCTACGGGAACTTAACAAGACAGGGCGATTACGGCACAGAAATATTCGGTGTTATATGTAATGCGCATTTACTGGGTTTTTTTTTCAGAAGTCAATATTAATTTAATCTACTTTATAGAGAGATTAAGTATTATGGTCACGAGGCGCTGCCACAATAGTGTGATCGGGTGCTCAGTGATAAGTGAGATTAAATTTCACCATAAGGAAGGGACCTCCAGTGAAATTAGGAAGTTCTATGGTGATATAAATATATCAGAACACCTTCAATGCGTGTGTTATGACATCATAAATACATAGTGCTCACACATTAATTATGTCTATTTCTCCAACATAGATAAATTTGAGAGGCGGAAATATCCGTGGAACACTATTCTATATGTAAAACATTGGACTGGTTGCAAAGTGCAATCCATAGTGACAACAAACTTTGACGCAAAGTGCGTGAAGAAAAATTATGAGTGTATATATCTGTAATTTAGGGTGATTTCATTTATGTAATATGTATTTTGGATGGGGTTTATTAACGTGTCTGGGATAATCGGATAATGGACCGTCGTCACGGTAAATCATCCGATGATCCGAGGCGAATATGTAACGTGTTTTTCGAGGGTTTTTATGCAACTGGCATAAGTCAGTAGGAAGCCATTCTATATTTATTTACGCGGCAAATTGTTCAGCCAAGAGAATTTTTCATGTTAATTTATTATTATTATTAATTTATTATAATTATTATTAAGGTATTTTCGGAGCATTTTATAAAAATTATTAGCATTCAGATAGGTTTTCTATGTCTTAGAAAACGCTATCAAGCAAATTATTACGAACGACAATATCATAGAAAATAATGTGATTGCGGAATTTTACGGAGTTTTCGTCAGTTAGGGTATATCGAGAGACGTGACTCACTGGGAATTCAAGTACACGCTTAATCTTGTCGGAAAGCATGACGCAATCCTGGGTCGCAGCGTCCAGGAAAGGCGAATAGTTGGAACGGAAATCGACTTCATCATCGCCGCGCCGTGTGTAATGACCCGGAGGAGGGGAAGAGCGCGTGGGGTGCAGCCAATCAGTGAGGACCACGCAAGCTACAAGTCGGATGAAGAGTGGGGAAACGGCGGGTGCATATATCGTTCGACGCGCCGTGGAACGAGGACAATCTGTGAAATACTTGACGAGTATGGGTGCGCGTGCGAGTGGCTCCGATGTTCGGTGGAGTTAGCGACTATCTGTATAGAATTTAACGAGTACGGTAGTACGCGGGAATCGCTCCGATGTTCCGTGGATTGGAGGACTAACTTTAGTAAAACTTAACCAGTGCGGTTGTACGAGTGTTTGGGTCCGATGTACGGACCATAGAATTATCTAATCTACCAGAATCTCATCAAATATCGACGAAGATGTCGACGTCCAGGAGACTGTGGGAAGCTCACAGCATCATCCAGTACGAGGGAAATGTTTCGGCAATTTCCAGTGGTAAGCGCGAATGACGCAGAAATACGCAATCTCTCATTTCTCTTGGTTTTATATTTCATATTTCAGTAACTTCATAGCTTGGGAATAAGAGTAAAATCAATAATTTATCAGACTCCGTTTTCACGTAATTTTCTATCGGTAATATTAAAATCACAACGCTCCTATTTAAATTTTAAACTTATTATTATTATTAATTTTGCTATTCTTGTTTTATATAATAAATTCATTTCTTTTACAATGCAATCTTTGCTTCCAGTAGGTAGCATTAGATATAGACCAATTCCTTCTCCTGATACAATTGTTTGTTGGGTTAATGATCAAATCATACCACGATCTGAGTGAATAGAGTCTTGAAGGTGTTCTGCCAGAGCTAGACGTTGTTAAATACAAATTTAGATTTCAACATTGCATTGAGGTCTTGGCGCCCATTAAAACAACATAGCTTAGGCAAAGGGGGGGCTAGCAATTCTGCTACATTTGTACGCTCAACGTGGAGCAAAGTAAATACCGTTTCACTTGTCATCCCAGCCTAAGCGAATCTGCTGCAAATGCAATAATAGTCATTAGGGGCCAATGACCCATAATATGCTCCGTTCATATTACTTTTAAATAATACGACATAAAATCTTTCTTGACTGCGATTTACAGGTACATGGTACGCCCTTTGTTACAGTAACAATCACCAACGGCTTTCCACTGCGAATTATTCTTTTAACTATTTCAAAATGCCTCCTAAAAAGCGACAATCTATTGGGAAAATCAGCCAACAAACCAAGAAAGTTAGATTATTAAGGGCTGCTGAAATACCTGAGCAGCGTCAATATCGGCTTGAACAGGACGAAAAAAGGCACGCTGAGCTAAGGGCAGCTGAAACTCCTCAGCAGCGTCAAGACCGGCTTGAAGATCAGCAAATAAGGCAGTCTCTGACTAGGGCTGCTGAACCATCTGAGCAGCGTCAATATCGGCGTGATCAGGATGAAAGAAGGCATGCTGAGTCAGGGCTGCTGAAACACCTCAGCAGCGTCAAGATCGACTTGAACAGGACGAAAGAAGGCACGCTGAGCTCAGGGCTGCTGAAACTCCTCATCAGCGTCAAAACCGGCTTGAACAGGACGAAAGAAGGCACGCTGAGCTCAGGGCTGCTGAAACTCCTCAGCAGCGTCAAGACCGACTTGAACAGGACGAAAGAAGGCACGCTGAGCTCAGGGCTGCTGAAACTCCTCATCAGCGTCAAGACCGGATTGAACAGGACGAAAGAAGGCACGCTGAGCTCAGGGCTGCTGAAACTCCTCATCAGCGTCAAGACCGGCTTGAACAGGACGAAAGAAGGCACGCTGAGCTCAGGGCTGCTGAAACACCTCAGCAGCGTCAAGACCGGCTTGAAATCGAACGTTCGCGACTATTTCAAACTAGGCAAACATTTAGGCAGTCTGATTTGAAATTAGAGGCATTTCAGTACGATCACACTTACAATTATGGAATACACCCCAAAGTAACAATTGGAAAAATGGATGGTGTATGCCATCACTGTCTAGCCAAAAAATTCCAATCGGAGTCGCCTGGAATATGTTGCTCTAACGGGAAAATTAAGCTAGCCGCTTTAAATCCTCCTCCAGAACCACTTCTTTCGTACACGTCAGGAACGACTCAAGAATCTAAACACTTCCTGAAAAACATTAGGAAGTACAATTCATGCTTCCAAATGACTTCTTTCGGTACAACAGCAATAGTAAAAGAAACTGGTTTCATGCCAACTTTCAAAGTGCAAGGACAAATTTATCATCAACTTGGATCAATTCTTCCCTTCACTAATGAGAATCCAAAATTCTTACACATCTATTTTATGGGAGACGAACGACAACACGCCGATCAACGTTGTAACAATTCTCCCAGCACCAGAAGGGAGATTGTTATAGCTCTACAGAGGTTGTTGCAAGAGCATAATAACTTAGTAAATATGTTTAAGACCGCCCTGGATCGAATGCCAACGGATGAATATAAGGTTGTCATATCAGCAGACAAGAGACCAGTAGGCGAACATGAACGTCGTTTTAATGCTCCGACCATTGATGAAGTGGCCATTGTAATGACAGGACAAGAATTCGAGAAACGTGACATAACATTCATAGACGGAGTGATGTTTTGAAACGAATTTCAGAAACACACAGATCGTACGATGCCCTTCAGTACCCATTAATATTTTGGGAGGGTGAGGATGGGTACCACTTTAATCTGAGGCAAACTGATCCAATCAGTGGTACAGCCACGAATAAAAAGATATCAGCTAAGGATTTTTATGCATACAGAATAACGATTAGACCAGGATCATCAAACCATATACTGAAAAGCGGACAACTCTTCCATCAATTTATTGTTGATATGCACGCCAAGATAGAAAGTGAACGCCTGCTCTACATCCGATTAAACCAAAATAAACTTCGAGTAGATGATTACATTCATCTGCGTGATGCTGTAGCCAATGATGGCAATGTTGTGGACATTGGAAAAATGGTTATTTTACCGGCAACATTTACGGGAAGTCCAAGACATATGCACGAATATGCCCAGGATGCCATGTGCTATGTTCGGATATACGGATGTCCAGATTTATTTATTACAGTTACATGAAATCCTGCCTGGACTGATATTAAGGAAGAACTTTTCTGTGGCCAGGCAAGTACTGATCGCCATGATTTGACAGCGAGAATTTTTAAACAAAAATTAGCAAAGCTCATGGATATAATAACCAAGAGTCATATTTATGGAGAAACTCGCTGTTGGATGTACTCAATTGAGTGGCAAAAAAGAGGCCTTCCACATGCTCACATATTATTATGGCTCAAAAGCAAGATACGTCCAACTCAAGTGGACAGTGTTATTTCCGCGGAGATACCCAGTAAAGAACAAGACCCCATGCTCTTTGAGATAATTACAAAGAATATGATTCATGGACAATGTGGAGCTATCAACCCTAAGTCACCCTGCATGAAGGAAGGAAAGTGTAGCAAAAAGTACCCCCGAGAATTTGCCCAGGAAACCCAAACCGGAGATGATGGCTACCCTCTGTACAGAAGACGAAAACCAGGAAACGGAGGCTATACTTCGAATATTAATCTTAAAATAAACAACCAGTACAGACAAACTGAGGTAGACAACAGATGGGTGGTTCCATATTCTCCTCTACTTTGTAAAATGTTCCAAGCACACATCAACGTTGAATACTGCAATTCAGTGAAATCCATTAAATACATCTGTAAATATGTCAACAAGGGTAGCGATATGGCAGTATTTCAACTTGAAGGACAAACGAGGATTATCGATGAGCCTACACAATTTCAGTTGGGAAGATATATCAGCAGCAACGAAGCAGTTTGGCGTATCCTTAATTTCCCAATTCATGAACGTTATCCAGCTGTTGTTCATCTCAGTGTTCACCTAGAAAACGGAAAACGAGTTTATTTCACAGCTGATAACGCCCAAGAGAGAGCTGTACAACCTCCTAACACGACACTGACATCCTTCTTTCTTTTATGTCAACAAGATCCATTTGCTAGAACACTGATGTATGCAGAAGTTCCAAGATATTATACATGGAATAAATCTACTAAAGTTTTCTGCAAGAGAAAATAAGGTGCGAGCAAGTGATGCCTTAGGCCGGGTATATACAGTTCATCCCAACAACGCCGAATGCTATTACCTTCGATTACTACTTCACACAATTCGAGGGCCAACATCATTCAAATATCTGAACACTGTAAACGGGGTAGAATGCCAAACATTCAGAGAAGCATGCCAACAGCGTGGCTTACTTGAAAATGACCAACATTGGGACATAACATTGTCCGAAGCATCCCTCACATCTTTTCCATCTCAACTAAGAAGTGCAGGTCATTCACTGAATCAAATGTTACATATTTCAATGACTTATTAAATAAGGAAACATGGTCAGAAATTTATGAACTAGAAAATGTAAATGATAAATTTAATGCATTTAACAGTACCCTAAAACACTATTTTGAAATAGCATTCCCCTTTAAACGAAGAACTGTTCAAAATAACAAAACTAGCAATTGGATAACAAAAGGGATTATAAATTCATGTCAAAGAAAGAAATTTCTACACAAATTATATAAACAAACCACACAACACCTGAATTCAATTTATACTACAAAAAATACACTAGCATATTAAATAAGGTACTAAGACTAGCAAAGAAAATGCATAATGATAATTTTATTTCCCAATCATCTAATAAAAACAGGGCTATGTGGTTCGTGATAAAGAAAGAAACTGGAAAATCTGCTAAAATACAAAGGAACATTACACTGACCAGAAATAATAAAGTGATTAATAATCCAGAGGAAATAGCAAACACTTTTAATGACTATTTTCTGGAAATTCCACAAAAATTATTAAATAAATCACAGGTAAATACACTAAATTCTAATAATAAAATAAATATATGCAGTGATTCTTTATTTATAAATCATGTCACAAGTGAAGAGGTAAGAATAGTTATAAAAGAGCTAAAAATAAATTCTGTGCTGGCATTGATGGCATCCCTGATGCAATTTTAAAGAAATGTGCAGAAAATATAATAAATCCACTTACGCACTTAATAAACAGTTCAATTCTCTCAGGAACTTACCTGGATATTTTGAAGTTATCAAAAGTAATTCCAGTGCTCAAAAACGGTTCAAAAGATGAATTAGATAACTATCGTCCTATTACCTTACCAACTGGTATTGCAAAAATTGTGGAAAAAGGTATGTATAAGACACTGATATGTTTCATAGAAAAAAATAAAATATTATCAAACTCACAACATGGATTCAGAACGGAAAAATCTACACAGACAGCAATTTACGAATGTAGTAATTGTATACTGAAATTAATTGACAATAAGGAACATGTAACTGGCCTATTCTTGGATTTATCGAAAGCATTTGATGTTGTTGACCATAAAATCCTCCTTACCAAACTAAATCAATACGGTATTAGAGGTCTAGCTAATAAATGGATAGAGTCTTACTTAACAAGGTGTAAACAAATAGTAAGCTTGAGACACAAGGACGATGGAACCAAATTACTTAATGAAACATTGTCCAATGAGGGAATTATTGAATTTGGAGTACCCCAGGGATCGGTTTTGGGCCCACTACTCTTTCTTCTATATATCAATGATATAACACAGAACGTTTATTCACATAAGGAAATTTTGTTTGCGGACGATACAACACTCGTAATAAAAGGTGAAACTAAACAGGTCATACAGCAGTCTGCTGACTCCGTTACAGGAGAGTTAACCAAATGGTCACAAGATATTCGCCTCATAATAAACTATAAAAAAACAGTATGTCTAAATTTCCACACTATACAGAATAGGAATCCTGCGAAACCCAATATAACATTAAATGGTCATCAAATAGAAAATAAATCAGAAACAAAGTTTTTAGGACTATGGATACAACAAGACTTGAAATGGAATAAATATATACAATATCTGAATACTAAACTGAACTCGATGTGCTTTGCGTTACGTATTTTGAAAACCTGCACTAGCATGCACACATTAAGAAATACTTATTTTGCTTATTTGCATTCATACTTAAGATATGGGATCATATTTTGGGGTATGTCGCCAGATGTGCTAAGCACGTTTAGGATACAAAAGAGGGCGATTAGAATTATGGCAAATGTAAACTCTAGAGAATCATGTAGACCTCTGTTTAAAGATTTAAACATTCTCCCACTGCCATGCATATATATATTTGAAAGTATTATATTTTTTAAAAATAATTTAATTAATAAAGTTTTTTTTTTCTTAAAACAAACAATTATGTTCATAGGCATAACACAAGACAAAATCAAAACATTCATATTTCACACAAACACACAAGCATATATTAAAAAGGAACTTTTCACACTGGAGTTAAATTATACAATAAACTACCCCAGTATATAAAACTGGCCCCAAAATAAAAACCTTTGATAGAATGTTGAAAGCTTATCTGCAGTGCCATTGTTTTTACTCAGTAGTTGAATATCTTAGCGTGTAGGAGCGATGAAATCTATAATTATATTTTACTTTTTTAATTTAATTGTAATACCCAGCTGTATGTTGTTGTATTTATAGAATTAAGTTTTCATATTATGATAATAGAGTGAGGTGTAAATGGTTGTGCAATAAGATTGTATCTATTAAGATTTGCTATTATAATAAGTTAAATCGTTATAATATTAGTAATATATACCTGTTAGTTCTTTTATTTTATAGATGTAAATTCTGACGTGTCCTATATCAAAAATGTATTGAATGCATGTATTTGATCAAATGAAATTAATAAAAATCTATCTATCTATCTCTTTGCTATTATAATAACAACTTGCTCCCCATCGAACCCTCAGGCTCTTTGGGACAAATATAAAGAAAGCCTTAGTGAGGATGTACTTAGAGAACAACGAAGAGCTAATCCAGCTTTGGTTTTGAATGTTTCTCCTCATGTACTTAATGAAGCCCTCATAACGATTGAGGACAAATGCAATGGCAAAACTCTCATACAGCTTGGTTTGCCAGTCCCATTACGCACTAATACTGACGTACTTGATAGGGACATATTGGGAGAAAGAAGCTTCAACACTGATGAGTTAAAAAGGTTCGTTGAAGACAAAAAGTCTCTCTTAGTTGATGACCAAAGATTTGCATATAGTGCCATAATTTACTTAATCAATAACGGAAATGGTGGAATTGTTTTTCTTGATGCACCAGGAGGAACAGGAAAAACGTTTCTCATTAATTTGCTACTTGCAGAAATTCGGGCACAGAACGAAATTGCATTTGCAATGGCATCATCAGGAATTGCATCCACACTACTCACTGGAGGTCGAACAGCACACTCAGCTCGGAATCTGCCATTAAATCTTGCGCAGTCAGAAACTCCAGTATGTAACATCAAGAAGGGCTCCGGAAAAGCTGAAATACTTAAAACATGCAAAGTCATTGTTTGGGATGAGTGCACTATGGCCCACAAGAAAGCTCTTGAAGCTCTTGATCGAACACTGAAAGACATACGAGGAAACAGTCAACTAATGAGAGGAGCTGTTTTAGTTCTGGCGGGTGACTTTCGCCAAACAATACCAGTTATACCAGGATCAACTCCCGCTGATGAACACAATGCTTGCCTCAAAGCTTCGTATCTTTGGAGACATGTTTACAAAATGACACTGACGACCAATATGAGAGTCTATTTACTAGGAGATGTGACTGCACAGAATTTTGCGCAACAACTCCTGCATCTCGGTGATGGTTATTTCACGCCTGATGCGACAACCAATCTCATTTCTTTCCCGTTAGACTTTTGCGAACTGATGCCTTCTGTTCAGGAAATGATGAACGAAGTATTCCCAAATATTCCTGGAAATTATAAAGACCAGCAGTGGCTTAGCGAGCGAGCAATTCTAGCGCCTAAAAACGAAAGTGTACACAAAATGAATATTCAGATCCATGATCATGTTCCTGGTCCCTGTACGACGTACGAATCTATCGATACTGTTCTGGAGACCGAACAGGCTGTATTTTACCCTACTGAGTTCTTGAATTCTTTGGAACCACCTGGATTTCCACCACATAAATTAATACTAAAAGCTGGATCATCAATATTGCTATTGCGTAATATCGATCCACCAAAATTGTGTAATGGAATGAGACTCTGTGTGAAAAAACTCATGCCAAATGTAATAGAAGTGACAGTATTGACAGGCCATGCCAAAGGAGAAGACATCTTCATTCCCCGAATTCCTTTGATCCCTACTGATATGCCTTTTGATTTCAAGCGACTGCAATTCCCTGTACGTCTTGCAATGACCATAAACAAGGCCCAAGGACAGTCGCTCAAGGTAGCAAGCCTTAATCTGGAAAGTCCATGCTTCTCTCATGGTCAGTTATACGTAGCTTGCTCAAGAGTGGGCACACCTAAACATTTATTTATTTATACACCAGAGGGAAAAACAAGGAATATCGTTTATCCTAACGCACTCCATTAATTTCATTGTTAGCTACAAACATGTTAGTATTTATTAAATAACAACTGCGAAGTGAGATGAAACATTTCTCTGAAGTTCAACCATTACATCGTATATTAAGCCATGTTACTTTGCGTGTCACCTGTCTAGGATACTATTTAATCTACTGTCACTGTATTCATTTATGTCAATGATCTGGTTCCTCTTCTTGAGAACCTGTACCGAAACATGTAAGCCGGTCACGTAGAAAATTCACTGCGAGTGTTATGGTATATCGTACATCTCTTTTCTATTTTATTCCTCTCATTCCTTTAAAGTATCAATTTTACCATTCGTTGATAATTTACATGTGCCAGTAGTCGATTCTATGTTCATCATCACTATGTAGATGATGTTTTGCATCAGAAGAAAAGACAACTGGATGCTCAGGAACGTTAACGATATATCGACTGCGAAATCTGGAAGCTTCTCTTGGAGGAATTGCTTCAGACATTTATCGTACAGTTTAAACCTTAACAAGACGAAACTTTTAACCAGATAGCGATCTAAGTGGGAGCTCTTTGGCAAAAAATAATCAAGTCTTTCCCGAAATGTGAGTCCTAAAATTAACTTTTTCTATTATTTTCTAAGTTTCATGTGTCAGTTATGTAGTAATTTTCAATATAATCCTGATCAGTAGGGCAAATTACCTAGATGTTACGCCCTCAACGTAATTGGGGGCAAATGACCTAGATTTTAAGTCCATTATATATCTAATCACCACCACATAAAGTCTTCTACGACTGAGATGTCACGAATTCTGGGACCGCTAACGACATATCTCGACTCGGACTGAAGACAAATATCACGAGAATGATCATTATTTTACAGAGCCTTCCCATAGTGACAAGTATAAACACTGTCACTGGGTTTGATAATGTAAGAAATGAATACATAAATAAATATAATTTATGACGTTGAGTGTTAAGGAGACAGAAATATGATCATCATTCCTCCGGGCGAAGCCGGGTACTACTGCTAGTAACTTATATTAATAAATACTAATGAATTTCTTAAAAAAAACAGTACCCTACATTCTCCCCTGCACTACAAACTAGGCGACTTAGCAGAGTCGATTTGACAGCTGTTCTGTGGCAAAATTAATTTTAGGGTTCGCTCACTGATCTCTATACATGGATGGCTGGTAGCTAAGGCAGCAGTAAGCCGAATAGACGATGACAGGTATAGCAAGATGCCAGCGAGTGCATGGTGCAATATTGCTCGTAGACCACGTGGTCCGTGGAGCGCTCTTGCCTTGTTCAGTGACGCCAGGCCCAGTAGCCAGGCCTCTTGATGACCACGAGTGGTTGGTTTGGGTGGTTTGAAGGAAGTTAAAGACCAGTAGTAGGTTGTTGGTATTTAAGTAATACATAAGAATAGTAGAAATAAGCCTCAATTGCTCCAGGGAGGAAGGAAATTGTTTTTTTAAGTAGTTTGTAGCTGGATTTAGTAGTTGGTTGGTTGGTTGGTTCTTAAGGTTAGGGGCTGCGACAACGCGGTCATATAGCCCCGTGTATTTGGGGGGGGGGGGGGTGTAGAATCTGTCTGATAACCGGTGTTAATTGTGATGACTGTATTAGTGTGTGTTATCAGTTTTTTAATGCAAGTAAGGACTGCAGACTTTTGAATTTTTCAAATAGTTCCCACTTTTGCTGCCAAACGCCACCATCAACGACTACTAGTTCAGAATTTAGCTACCAGATGCCACCACAGTCGGCTCTTGGCAACGAACCTAGGAACTTAAAAGCACTGTTTACATTCTTAACCTATACAATTTAGCTTCTCACTGTTTTTTTTGTCATGTGGCCTCATGAGAGGCCGAGTGCAGGTCTTTCTATTCGACGCCCGTGGGCGACCTGCGCGTCGGTATGAGAGATGGAATGGATGAAGATGAATGAAACTGGGCAAGGATGTGGAAGGAATCGGCCGTGGCCTATCAGAAGGTAGCGTCCCAGCATTTGCCTGGTGTTGAAAATGGGAAACCACGGAAAACCATTTCAAGGACAGCCGACGGTGGGGCTCGAACCCACGCGTCTACCGAGTCAGCAGAGAGCTTGGTTCCATGACCTAACGCTGCGCTTTAGCCAGCTGAGCCACTACTGTCGGTTTTTCTCACTGGTGTAATTAGTGGAAGGTTCTTTAACATGCCATAAATCTATGACATGGGACTGCCGGATTAACATCCCCTCCGAAGGCAGGCATACTGAGGGATTTTTAACGCTCTTAAAAATCCAACGACTTCGGCCGTATTTGAACCCGCGATCTTGGGCATAGAAGCTCAGTATGCTACCAACTACGCCACCGAAGCCGCCGATGTAGTAGTTAAATATGCTTGTAGGTAATAAAGCGCTGTGATTGGTTCGGAGGGCGAATACGCCTCTGTGATTGGATACTAGTAGTTTGATGTTATAAATGTAATTATACTGGCAGTAAATATTTTGTGTTTCTTGTAGTTGTAAAATGGGCTGAATTTGGTAATTTAAAGCGTAAAATCTTAGTTTTAAGTAACGGTTTGGTGACCCATCATCCCAGGCAAGCCGGTAATAACTTTACTTCTCAGGCAGATAGGTCACTTAGCCGTAATTTTGTAGTTATTGTGAAGATAAGTATACATTTAGGGTGGTGCTGAAGCAGATGTGAACGGCTAGGCTATAGCGTTTTTAAATTTGATCCCATTTCAGGGTTTTTCGGATCTGGGTTCGAATAGTTGTAAAACTGTGAGGAGAGTATATTTTGAGGAGGTTCTTAGTTGTGTTAAGTTTTATGTGGAGCTGAGGAGTGAAATTGGTTTGGCTTAAAGTGCAGTTTTGGCCTAGATCTACTTCCCGTTATTAGATAGATAGATTTTTATTAATTCCATTTCATCAAATACATGTATAAATACATTTTTGATATAGGACACGTCAGAATTTACATCTATAAAATAAAAGTTCTAATAGGTATATAATACTAATACTATAAATATTTATAACTTATTATAATAAGAGATCTTAAGAGACACAATCTTATTGGACAACTATTTACACCTTACTCTATTATCATAATATGAAAACTTAATTCTATAAATACAACAACTTACAGCTAGGTATTACAATTAAAATAGAAAAGTAAAATATAATTATAGATTTCATCGCTCCTATACGCTAAGATATTCAACTACAGAGTAAAAGCAATGGCACTGCAGATAAGCTTTCAAATTCTATCAAAGGTTCTTATTTTTCGGGCCAGTTTTATATACTGGGGTAGTTTATTGTATAATTTAACTCCTGTGTGAAAAGTTCCTTTTTGATATATGCTTGTGTGTGTGTGTGAAATATGAATGTTTTGATTTTGTCTTGTGTTATGCCTGTGAACATCATTGTTTGTTTTAAGGAAAACATCCTTATTCATTAAATTCTTTTTAAAAAACATAATACTTTCAAAGATATATATGCAAGGCAGTGGGAGAATGTTTAAATCTGTTAACAGAGGTCTACATGATTCTCTAGTGTTTACATTTGCCATAATTCTAATCACCCTCTTTTGTATCCTAAACGTGCTTAGTACATCTGGCGACATACCCCAAAATATGATCCTATATCTTAAGCATGAATGGAAATAAGCAAAATAAGTATTTCTTAATGGGTGCATGCTAGTGCAGGTTTTCAAAATACGTAACGCAAAGCACATCGAGTTCAGTTTAGTATTCAGATATTGTATATGTTTATTCCATTTCAAGTCATGTTGTATCCATAGTCCGAAAAACTTTGTTTCTGATTTATTTTCTATTTGATGACCATTTAATGTTATATTGGGCTTCGCAGGGTTCCTATTCTGAATAGTGTGGAAATTTAGACATACTGTTTTTTTATAGTTTATTATGAGGCGATTATCTTGTGACCATTTGGTTAACTCTCCTGTAACGGAGTCAGCAGACTGCTGTAACACCTGTTTTGATTGATGTCTATGATTTTCCCGAGAACCGAACCATTGATTTCTGAGGGGGAACTGCCACAGTGAACCCGAGGTACAATGATATAGTAATTTACTGAGGTAATAAAAGCCCAATTCCATTTTTGGAACGGGAATTATAAGCAGCGCTAAGACAGAATATTGTATGAACTAGGAGCCAGGATACAAAAATCTAGCAAAGATACAGAAAATCGAAGCGACTTCACAGGTGACATATTGCGTTGGAAAGTGGGTGGAGCAGACAGACTACAGTGGACTATTTCCAAAGCGTCACAGGGGGAGCAAGACAGTTACTAATGACCATAAAAATCCCCTAAGGACAAGGGAAAGAAGATGGAAGGGGGTAGTTGCTAGAGAAATTAATTAATTGCTGGCAAACGAAGTATTCTAAAGGGATGAGACTTACACCCAGATGCTTATAATCAAAGAAAGCTTATTTGGGGATATGGAAACACCTAAATTAAAGCCTGTATAAGATTGAAGGAAAATTCACACAGCTAGCGTGGAAGAGCAGTGGTCAACCAAGGAGCAAGAGGGGATTCACTGAAGATTGCGTCAGGAAGCCATGGGGAAAAACAATTAATATTAATTAATTGAGCGAAGGAATCACCTGCACGCAAGTAGATCTGAAACCTCCGTGAAAATACGATCAGGAATCACGCGATACCTTGTCGGTAAACGTGGTGTGTGAAAAAAGAGTCGCTCCTGGTGTGAACAGGTACTATATTTTGCCAGAATCCCTTATATGGACGGAGGAGCTGGGGAGAGTCAGTTCTTCTTTGACTCAACTTGTGAGGGGACACGCTGTCCGTTGACATGAGATAAGTGCGCGGAGTACGCAAGTCATTAAAGTCAGTATCGAACAGATAGACAATGAAAGGTGAATTATGCAGCTTAATTAAAAGTAGTTCTACATTAGAATTATGAACAGTCTACAACAGGCATATAATCAGTTATTATACGCGAACGTCATGCAGTACAGCGTAGGAAAATCGCATTATGTTGTGATAGACAATGGACTTAACCGCAGGGATAATAATGATCTTTAGAGTATCATACAGTAAACTAGTAAAAGTATACAATAGATCATGGGAACCAGAAAAGAATCACAGGTCTTTGTGATAAAATGCTTAAGGAGCACACACTAGAAGGGAGAAGATAGGAACACAGTATAAAACGGGAGATGTACACACCTACTCGAGATAGACTTTCGTTGGAGACAAGCGGATGTCAGTATATTGCAGCATCGCCGATCTGAAATCACGCAGTAGCGAAAAGCCCAATAAGGCATCGTGTGTAAGAATCGAATGTATAAAGTTGGTGTTAAAGGGTGATAATATAAAATGTTTTAATTGTGTGATAAAGAAAATATGGTCTATTTTAAAAATGTGAAATGTATATGTTACGAGCTGTAATCAACATGTTCAAACCACATTAAGTGTTATTTGTGTAAAATATGAAGATGTGCTAGGAAACGTCATTATGGCGGGCAACGTGTTGTACTATTGGATTAATCCATCCCGCAAGAAAATGTGAGTACCATCCAAACATGTAACTATGATTTTATAGCTCACCATACAACATATCATTCCATGAAATACTATAAGAATTTGCAATAATTATTGTACGAGTTCACATTCCTCGTATTTCAGTAAATACATTGAATTGAGAATGATAAACTTACGACAAATAATGCGTAAGATGATAGTCAATATAACTGTAACGTTAAGTGATGATAATAATAATAATAATAGTCCGAGGTCAAAGTCGAAAATAAACGTACAATCGGCATGTTGATGCCTTAGAAACGTGAAAATTGTGTCATGCCCGATAAAATAATACAGGCTTATTGTATATGGAAGAGTGAGAGATATATTAGAGAGTGTAAAGAGAGTTTTCAGTGTAATTGAGATACTAAAATATGATAATTGCTATATTGCTAAGCTTGAATGCCAATAATAATGCAGATAATGTAATTGCCAGTAAAATGATACCTTTTATAAGAGCTAATGTAGAGCCTTGGTATAATAATTAAATTCAGGGAGGATATGAGTGGATTATGAATTGGGTCATCTAACAGGAATGTTATTGTAGCCGCAATAAGCGTGCAAATGTAACGTATAATCCAATGATTTACGTAAATAATCGCAGGGATCATCCAAGTAGCTCGCGCGTTGTAGAATCTAGTCGACCAATCTACGAATCTACAATGTATCTGTACAGCCTAAGAGCGTACATATGGATAGCGATAGCGTTGGCGGCTGGTAGGGCACTTGTAACCCACTGTCTGCATCTGCATGGCTACCAGGGAATAACTGTGCTACCCTGTGTAAGCTAATTAAATATTTGATCTGCCCGTGGTGGTGAGACAATTCTTCGTGGAGGAATCATGGTGATTTCCTACCATATTCGTACCTGTACAGCGAGATAACAAAGGAAACTCGACTGGCACCCATCTAAGAGCCACAGATTGCATCCTTAAGACGGCAAAGCAAATAGAAACCCATCCCTTGCTAAGAATATTAAATGAGAGCAATATTGAGCCAATTAAATACCCTAAATGTAGGTGTTAAATATTTAGATTGATTCCGTTCTTAATGATACATCCAAATCATTTCCCCCTGCAGAGTGAGAGAGAGTCATACGTCAAGGCTTTGTTTACAAGTTTAAAAGTCGGTCAGGAGTACCAGACGTACAGTGGAGGAAGAAGTAGCCATGTTGAAAAGGGCGGGGCTTAGCGAACCTATTGTACTCGCAACAGGGGGGCTGGTGGACCGCTGGCCCTTTAAATTTAAGTACTGGAACACTGAAATCTCTAATCTCATCTCTTGAAATATTTGAAAAATGGTTGATATTATTGTATTAAATGAATTACATGCCTCATATCCATGCGGATATATTGTTGGATCGTAAAAATCGGATAATATTTGGCCAAGTTAGTGTCTGGTGACATTTTACTGCGCCAAATAATGAGATATACTTGTAAGGAGTAATTACCCAGTTAATGCTAATTTACTCAGACGGGTAGCGGTAATGCACGGAATGGCACATTTGTAACGGTAGTAACGACTTGATAATACCCAAAAGATTGTTGTATGGTGATGCTAAGTCATTAATTATGTGTATTTTGGAGGGAGAGGTTACTCATAAATGCGTTTGAATCCTATGGGGAAGAAAACGATTGTTCACACAAACAACACAAGATTAAGCAAAGAAAATATAATGAGATTAATATTGTTGAAACATAAGTAAAGATAAATGTTCCGATTCAGAACGGACAAAATATTTGGATCTGTAATGATTGCATTTAATGATTATTCAGTGATAACTTGTGTTTGTAGTAATTTGTTGTGTTGTGATATGCTAATTAAGGTTAATTAAGCGATGAGAAAGACACTATGAACATTCGTCGATGTCAAAAGTATAAATTTTAGGAAGTGTAGGATATATTTGGGTGAAGAAGAGCGCCAATCATAATAAAGACTCTCAAGAGATGTTGCAGCATGCCTGAGGAGCTCAGTGCATT
Organism: Meconema thalassinum; assembly: GCA_946902985.2. Classification (NCBI taxonomy): domain Eukaryota; kingdom Metazoa; phylum Arthropoda; class Insecta; order Orthoptera; family Tettigoniidae; genus Meconema; species Meconema thalassinum. The sequence continues at coordinate 369,623,186 of OX336392.1, forward strand.
TAAGTGGATCTGATCTTTGTATTAGTGAAACAGAGCTGCGGAGTGCAGATGAAACAGATTAGGGTTTGTTTTATTAGTCGGAATCATCATCTGTGCACTCCAGATATTTTATTTGTGTTGTGGGAGTGTAAATGTAATTGTAATTTTTGTGTTTGTGTTGTGTTTTGCCATGATTTTAGTATCATTAAACTCAGTATTTAGGAATATGTTGTGTTTCCATGTAGAGTAGTGACCTGATAGACTCAAATCCTGAGCATGTGATCGTACAGTGGGTTGAACGCCCCATACCTCGAAAGACCGTGAGCCAGCTGGGATACGAACACATGCTCCATATAATGACGCAAGGGTACATGGGGAGATGTTATTGTACAATGATTGAGTTACAGTTACTACTTAAGTCGGCCAAGATATTAAATGGTTGAAGCAAGTACAGCAGCAAAGTTAGAACACATTAGGAAAGGCCGCGTCCCATATTTGATAAGCCTACACGTTCAAATAGATGTTGATAATCCCCACTGAGACATTCTTAAGTGTAAACTGTCTATAAATTATCATGTAACCCGTGTACGTGGGACATGCACCCTGTATACTCAGACATTAGACATTGTTGTCAGATGAATAAATGTACAAATGGGTACGTACGTCTAAACCCATTTCATAGGTGTATTCACAACACAGTGCTAGAATAAATATTGTTGTTTGTGTGACATCGGAATTATTTCCCGATATAACGCACCAATATGTACAGCACAGGCCCACCTATATCTCAAATACAGAAATACAGGATGGCCAGTACTGAGGGGATACTGAAGTGTATCGCAGAGCTGAGGGAGCATTTTGATGCTACTCATGCTGAAAGCAGGAAAAATGCTAAGGCATTTCAAGATGATATAAGCCAAAAGTTGGCTACAGTAAACACACAGTTGGAAAATAACCATACTGAAATGAGCCAGATGTTGGCTACAGTAAATACACAGTTAGAAAATAATCAATTAGAGGTCAATCAAAGATTAGATGCTAATCAATTAGAGGTCAAGAAAAAAATGATGATGTTAAAGAATCTATTAAACTAGAGATAACTGAAAGCGTTATTAGCATGGTTTAAGAAATGCAGGCAGCTAATTACAAACGGTTTGATTCCATAGAGGTAAAGCTTGAAAGTAATTTGCAAGCGTGCAAAGATTCACAGCGCGAGATTAACGATAGATTAAACGTTATGTCTGTAGAACTCAAAGATATTCAGAATCAAAACGAAGCGAACACTAAGCGGCAAGAAAAACAATTCAATTCGTTTACTCAGACCGTTGATCAAAGGCTAGAAGAAAGGAAGCCAAATGGGATAAGCGAATGGCTGGCTACGCAAGAGCAGTAGATGAAGAATTAAGGAAGCAGGATCAGAATATTGTTCTGCACCCTTGCTATAGGGGTGAGAACGAGATGTGTAGGTGTATGGAGAGTTGCCTCTAATTTAGGGGCAGTGTGAGGTGTTGTTTAAACGGTGATTCTAAGGAGGAAATGACGTTGGGGGTGACGTAGTCGAGCAACTGGGGATTAAAGCGTAATGGGGGTGTTATGGAGCGAATGCACTCTGTAAATGAGGTACCGTCTGCGGGCTAACTCCGCGCGGCACACGCTGTCTACTTCTGCTGGTGCAGCGAAATAGCTGAGGCGTGAATGGAAGAGCTGGTCGTAGCCTGACAAGGAACTACTATCTTACACAGCAATATGTGGAACAATGCAACAGCGTGTCAATTATAACGGAGGAGCGGGAAGGTAGGCGGTAAAACAAGTGAGGATAAACAAAAGGATAACACTGTGTTGTAGTAATGTTAGTTGTTTTACTGGTAGTCCCCAAAGGGATAATGTAGTTCCCTTCTTTTAGGGTTTGGTGTAAATCTGGTGTACAATAATTACAAATGTTTGAGGTGTGGTAAAATGTAGGATTACACTGTGTGTAGGATTTCTGAGAGACACTCACCGTAGATGCGATGCGTCTGGACGGAGTCTCGTCGTACAGCTGGTCGTCGGTCACGGGGTCGTCACGAATGGGGGCAGCTCCTCAAGTGTTATCCATTATGTAATTTTCAGGAATGCTGACAGTGCATTGCTTAATGTTGTCGCTTTGCAGTCAGTTCCTGTGTGATTGTTATGAAGTGTCATCAGCGTTGGCTAACAGCTGTGCTTGCTGCGCCCGCTTGGTGTTTATAGAATTGTGTGTTGAGGCTTCTACCTTAGCCTGAGGGATGTTATATGGGATGAAAAACGTGTATGATGTGGGATAGATTGTAGGTGTGTTAGTTTGGGGTTATGTTGATAGATGCTGTTCGGATATGTGTAGCCGCCTGTAGGTCCAGGGGTATATGTCTATGTCTCTCCCCTTTAGGTATATGGTTCTTAGGTCCCAAGGATCCTATGGATCCTGGGGCCTGAACAACAGGTTGTTTTAGCTCGAGTCCTCGCGAGCAGGACTGAGAGTTAAGGGTAGTTCCTCCTTCTTCTTCCTCTTACTCCTCTTCACCTTGGTCTTCCTCCAGTTCTTTTCCCTGCTCCTCTTCTCGACGCATAGCTGAAGTGTCCGGTGTAAGTCCTCTGGATGTATCGAAGTAGTGTACTCTCAGAAAGGGGTGGGGGGTTAGGGATGGAACATAAATAAATTTAGCTCTGCTTATAAATACAATAGTTATGTTTACAGTAGTGTGACTCCGCATGAAGGGAAAAAACATCGTAATAGTACTTTTGCTGTCTCTGCAGCGGGATTAAAAATGTCTTCTGCGGGTAAGCTGAATAAGGTTAACATGTAAAGAGAGTGTAGAGATGGAAGAGAAAGTAAAACAGATGGCCTGGGTGTAAGTGTTAAGGGTAGTTTCATAATATTTTATTGTGTGGGGTAAAAATAGGGCAACTTTACAAATTTGTATTTTAGAAGGGTGAAAGTTAAAGTACATGAGTTGAAATGTATAGGGTTACGTGTGATAGTTTGCAGTGAAAAAAAAAAATGTAAACAATATTCACCGTGGCGATGCTGGCAATAATGGTGCCATGTACATGATGGTGATAATCCTGTGGTAATTATAGTAGCATTGTATAATGACAGTCGTAACAATAATGATGATAACAAGCATGACACTGATAATAATAATAATAATCACCATAATAGTAATAATCATAATAATAATAATAATAATCATAATATTGATAATAATCATAATAATAATAATAATAATAATAATAATAGTAATGATGATAGTTTAGTAACCTTCGTACAGGTATATTATCCAACCATGTGGAATATGTATGTGTAGCATCGTATAGTGCTATCATGATATAATTACAAAATACAAAATAATTTACAAACTGGTATGTATTACCTTATAGAGCTCTTTTAAGTGGCCAGTTATTTTATACCTCTTGCGCGCTGTTAATTCTATACCTTGCTTCGCATTCTTAAGCGGCCGTTCCTGATAGGGTTCAGAGGCTAATTCGCTGTTTCATTTTGCTTTATCTTATACCCTAGTGGTTTTCCCACCGTGGTTAGGAATCCCACCTTAGCGTTGAAGGCTCGGCGCTTACAAGCGTTGTGCCGCCCTTAGACACTGGATTCACGCTTCATTTGCGTGTATGATGTATCTTTGCGTTCATCGATGTTCAGTATTCCACGGTTACTGTGCATCGTTGGCCGCTGTGTTGTCACCTTTAAGGGGTGCAACTGAAATCGCCGAAGAGTGTATGTGTTTGTGACATAGGAGTGTATTGCATTTGTGTGTTTGGGATGTATATTTACAAGAAGTATGTACAGTCCCATGGTCTCCATCTGTGAAAAAATATGTTATGAATATGTTAATATGCTGCCGTTTGTCCTGTGGATAGAACGCATATTATTGGAGATTAAATGACCTGTTATTGCCTTAAGGTAACTTATTACCAACTGCAGTTCTATGTTAGTTTCTTTTACCCTAGATGTGTACCTTTGGATCATGATTTTCTTTCTTCAGCGCTTCTTTGCAGCAGTGTTGGAGCTCACAGCTGTAATATAAAATATGTTAGTCAAATACATTTATTAAGTTTATTATTGTCCACGCAGCGCTGCTTTTAAGGGTCGGCTTAAGTGTTACCGCCCTTGAGACCTCTTCGGACGTCTCGCGTATACATGTACTGTTGAGCCTGTTTAAACTCTAGGGGTCGCTACCCTTTATTTAGAATAGGCTGTGTTAATGTTCATCTGGTCTTAGTGCCAGGAAATTTATTTACTTAGTTATGTCGCGGAATGTTCCCTCGCGAATAATTAAATTAATGCCCTGTCAGCGCTAGTCGCCGCTTTGTCGGTGCGTTGTCGACGCGTTGTCGACGCCTTTTCCGCCCCTTGTATCGGCATTAGCTTGCCACGGTGGGTGAGTGGTTATAGTGTCGGACTACCAACCCCAAGATTGCAGGTTCGCCCCTGGCCATGGTAAGTGATTTTTGAAGGCGACAAAAATCACGATACTCATGTCATACGTTGTTGGCATGTTAAAGAACCCATTTGAATTCAGTAGGCCGTGTTCAATGGCAAAATTAATCTCGGGATTTTCCGCCAACACAAAGTTCCTCCATTCTCTACTTGAAAGCGCTGTAGTGTCAAGGAGTTTAGATATCTAACCTCCTTGACTTTCATAGCGTTCAAAGGAACGACGAAATTCGACATGCAAGCTACCCTCTGGGTGTCAATTAACAAAGCTTGCACCAGGCACCCGAGGCCATACGATATTATTTATTTACTGCCACGAAGTGGTTCTTATGACGCCGAACGTCGTCTTGTTGTGTATGTGTGACTTAAACTTATTTAATATTAATCTAGATCTAGAAAAAATCTCGAAAAGTTTCTTAGTCTATGGCCGAAATACCCCTTTGCAAGTTATTGCTTTGGAGACAATATCTTGCTGAATTTTGCTTATATCTAAGTTGCCCCTGAAATAGGCAAATAAACATGTACTAAAATTTGACCGAGGATCTCCCTTAGTGGGATACGTGCGTGCATATTCCTGGTGATTCCGGTAACCACCAGGCCGCCAGGCCGAAGCCCTACACTTTCCTCCTTAATATACTAGACTGTCGACTTCCCCCCTTATAACTAAAAGTGTTTGTGTGTGAAGGCCTGTGAAGTGCGTTGCTAGAATAGCACGCACTTCGCTCGGGATCCCTGGCTTCATAACCGCTTTATGGTCAATTATTGGACTTTTAATGGGTGGCCCAAACCCCTGTGGGGGTCGTACCCTCCATTTATCTCTCTGGGGGGTCGCTACCCTCCATTTACTCGGGCTATATCTTGCGGAATGTGCATCGCGTAGATATTCATCATCCGGGAAATACCGTCCGGTGAATTATATTGTGGGATTCCCAATTCCCCTCTGAATGGTCGCTACCTTCATTTATAACTCTGGGGGTCGCTACCCTCCATTTATCTCACGGTTTGCTAACCGACATTTGCGGGCGCGGGACAAAATCAATCGGGAAAATCATCCGAGAAAATTATACCATCCGGGAATTTTATCGTCCGGGAAATTCATTTATATCATCGCGGAAATATGCGTCGCGGCATCCTCTTCGCCTTATATCCGGATAAGGACTTTCGTGGACCTGGGGGTCCCGCTGGGCCCAGGCGCACATCTTCACTTCCATTCGATCGGAAGACTCATCCCCCGCCTTAAGGACGCTACTTAACCTTATGGAATAACTAGGAGTCTAGTCAAATTTGTCGTCTCTAGGTGGATTTTCTATCATGTCCGACGCTGAGTGAGCTATTTCTCCCATCAGACAGTCATGTTCCCACCTGCAGGTCTGGCTTCGCTGACAGTAGTGCATAATGGGTTTAACCTTCTCCGACACGGCAGCAGGCTAGGCGTACCGAGATCTTGATGTTTGCTCGCACTACGTCATCGTCGCTTCGACCTTCCGTCTGTCTGTTCGTTTTGCCCCTATTTGCTGTACTCCGTCCTTGGTATTCTTATATCACCTTTTTATTGTGTATCTCAGATGCGTTATATTTCTGGGGGTACAATTTAGTGTGCAATGTAATGTGTATCTGTATAGTGTGACAGTGTGCGTCTGGGGTTGTAAGCCATTCGAACCGCAGTAACTGCTTTCGTCCTTCTTCGCTTAAATCGGATTTCCCCATGCTGATATCTCTGTCATATATATATATATATACCTATATATAACATGTTAGTGGGGGTGGGGATGGATAAGGCATTATTAGCGAGGTCCGCTGTGTTGTTATTTGATGTAAGGTCAATGCGTGGGTGAGGAAGGGTGTGCATAGCCGGACTCTGTAATCTATTGGCCTAGAGTCGGTGAAACTGTGGGATGACTTTAAATTATTGGATGGGGTAGATTTTCCCAGTGTGACCAAAATTTAAATGCATGCGGGTGTGATATCAATAAGACCCTGGGTTAAGTGGTTAGGGTGTACATGCATATCGGTTAAGGGATTGGTTAGGCATGGGTTAAATAGTTTTATTTTTACCATGCAGGCTGTTTTATTACTAATGTTGGTTAGTTTACTAGTGGCCTTCCATCTATGTAAAATAGATGTATATCTGCATGTATTATTTGTTTCCGCCACCCCTAGTACTCGGGTGGAAGCGGTATGGAGCGGGGCGCAGTGAGCCCTGTCTCTAAAAGCATGAACACTTACAACCCTCGTATGTAATTAGTGTAGTGTAATGAGTATATATGGGTGTATTATTTTAGGTATACGGTGCTAGGACTGTATGGGAATGGTGTGGGGTTCTTTGCCCTGCTATTGTATGGGAATTTATCGGTGCCCCATCTCTCTATGCCGTTTTACTAGGTGATCATCCTCTCTCGGTCATATTACGTTCTCTTTCGCTCTTCGTCGGTATTTAATTACGCGCTCACTGGGCGTTTATATTTATTACGCTGCTCTATGGCCAAGATGCCTGGTTAAGATAATTAGTCAGCACTAATGTCGGATTGTTCTCTCTCTGTAGTTGATACTGTATAATTATAGTATCTGTTAGCGCCCTGCGCTTCTATATATATATTGCCATCTGCGATACGTCAGCTCTACTGGTTCATCATGTTCCTGTGCCTTCTGGCGTAACTAGTAATCTTCCCCTATCATTTGGGGAGCTGTTTTATTAATTATTTCCTAATCATCCCTGAATTAATTCCTGGTACCGTTCGTACCGCTCTGTGTTAATGGATGCGTGGTCTCGGTGATATATATCGGCCTCTGTTGGCGCCGAGCTCTGAAAGTCGCTGAACAAATGCCTTATGATCCTTGTGATACACATGAGCTACCTTGCCTATTTGTGCATTTTCTGTACCCATCCTGTGTGCTATACCATCCCTGTGTCTGTATTGTGTTTATAATATTATTTTGCTCTCTATGGTGCGCATATAACCTCTTGTATTTCATTAGGGTGCTTTGCAATTACTATCGGGGGTAGTATTGGATATTGTCTCCCCTATTCATTTCTGTTAACGATCTGTGTTTGTCCGCCGGTATACTATTCGGTTCTATTTACGGAAAGCACGTGTGTGGCTGGAGGCTGTCGTGGCCTGAGTAGCGTGCTCGCGAGGCGCGTTGGAGCGTCCTGCCTCCTGACGTCATATGCCTTGCCATTACTGTTGCATTATTTCCGTGTACGAAGTGTGTGTTCAGCACTTGCCTTACCGGTTGCGAATTGTCACGTGGCTTGTCAGTGCCTCTGCTGAGTGTCAATTGTGTAGTCAGAGAAAAATGTTACATTATTCTAATAAGTATAGGCATTGATTTATTTATCGTTAACGCGGTATTAACCTATTGGATGTGTTAAATGTTATTCTTCAAAGTCTTCCTGATGTTTGTAAGTAGCCTACTTCCTTGTGTACATTCTAATGGCTATCGCCCAGTTATGTCAATATGAGGCAATGTTTGTTTATTGCGCCCACTTGCTTTGAGTTCCGGTGTTCCAGTAGCTTTCGGAATGTGTTATGAATTGCGTAGTTTTGTTGTGTGTTGTCTTGAAACTGCGTGTCCAAGCCATTGTGTCATCTGTTTATCTGAAGCAACTCAAATATAATCCTTCCTGTTTTTATGTATGTTTCACAATGTGTGCATTCTCTCCTTGCATAATTGTGTACGTGAAACTTGCAACTGTGTTATATTTTTATTTGTGACGCTCTTCTAACACCATTTTCTCTCTACACTATCTAAAAGGCATATTTTGTGTGAATCCTTCCTTTTTGTAGCCCTTGTTCTGATAACTAGTGTAATCGTACAATCTGGATCCGTGTTCGATAATGTTATTGTCCCTGCCGGCCATCCCGCCTACTGCTAACTGATGCTTGGCCGTGTCCTGCCAGGGTGTTCTTAAAATCATGAGTATTGGGGCGATTTTATCAATACCTTCTAATCGTGTGTCACTTTGTCTGAGTGTTCCCCAACTGGTGTTTTTACTGGTATCCGTGTATTTTTACGTATTACCTTTGCAGATTCTGCCCTTGTGTTCCGTGGCTTCCAGTTTTGAGACTTAGAGGTCTATTATTTATGTGTCGACGACAGGTCTTTTGTGAGTGTGTAGGTATGTAAATGTATCTGCTGGACGATTTATGTACTCCTTTCCGTGTTTCCTCGCTTCTACTACGGGGGAATGCTGAATTGGCCTGGCGCGTCTCCTTAGCGGATTATCTGCTAGCGACGCGTGGGCCGCACTCTGGCACTCGCCACTTGTTATCTAATCTTACACTTCCGCTCTGTGTGTCTGTAAGCATTGTCGTCCAGTGTTGTGATATTCTGATACTGCCATGTCTGTTTAAATACGTGTAACAGTACCTTTTGCCCTATATGCTGTGTAATTGTCCTGATGTGTATGTGATGTACTAGAATGAGTGTGCCCATTAATAATTGTCCTAATATAACGCTGCATGGGTTTTTGTTTGTTCCTTGGAGTTAGGAATACCTGCGTTCACTGCCGTACAATGTATCTTTCTGTATCTCCCGGTGCTGTTTATTTGGGTCCCCTCTACTGTGTATCTGTACCGGATCCTAGTGGCCTGTAAAGGGATGTGTTAGTTGTATCTGTCACCTGTGTGCATCGACCGCCTCGATATCTCAAGTGGTCATTTGTTCGATCCTCGGTTCGTCTTTGCTACTCTAGAATTTCGGCGTTATGTTCATGTGTCTTCTGTATTTCCATTTTTGCATGTAAAGCCTAGTGACATTACTTGTGTCTATGTGTGGCGTATAATAGTGTTTTTCACAGCCTGATGCCGATGATTAGCTTAATTCTTACTGCTTCCCTGTTCTCTGTTTTTAATGTATTTAAGTATGACCCTTTATTTGCTTCACTCTATGGTCGTGGTGTAGTGGATAGAGAAGGTGTTTCGCAACCTTTCCTGCCCACGATAGTGTTCTGTCTGTGTTAGGTGTTTGAGTGCATCTCTGTGGAATATGTGTGAGATCTTCCTGCACTTCTACCCCTGTTCTGTGCGTGATTTGCATGCCTTGTTTGTAATATTTGTAATGTGGGCTTGACGTGACCTCGGAAGGTATTGTACAGCCTTCTGTACGTTTACATGCGCCTTGTGTCGGTGTTTTTGGGACCCTATTTTCTTAATTTCAGTCCCATGGGGTGTATTGCCTAGCTGAATGGTATGTGTCCAGTGCACCGTGGTGTGAGTGTTTTGTATAATTTTGGACATCCCTCGTACCGCCTTTCGGGTGTTCTGGGATTGTTTAGATTGGCGTGAATGACTTTGTGTGTACCCTCTAGTAGGCTGGCTGCTAACTTAGCTCGCTTTTACTATCTCACTATGTGCTTGCAGGGGCTTTCTGCTAATTCAGCGATAGTGTCATGTTACCGTGTTGAGTCAAGTGGCTTCTGTCGGCTAGTTGCATGTTCACTGCATGTGTGTTTACAACTCACTCGTGCCGTATAATCATATCAGTGACCAAGCTGACTAATGACCTGCCACATTGTATAATGACAAAATCCTTTTGTTCCAAACATGTGTAGGCACATGGAGACATGTATATGTAATGACCCTGTGCCTTGTTAAGATTATGTAGTTTCTGTGAGCCCCTGTGTTTTATGTCTGCCTGCATTGTCTGGTATTACCGTGTGTGCCCTTGCATGGCCTCTAGTGTTGTCTTTCGTTGCTAGGTGTCGCTGTCTATTTCGACCCTACTACTCTCTGTGACCGGATTGGGTATCCCCTGTTCCGCGTCCTATATTTTGGATTTCTTGCCTTTTGTGTGAGTGCGGCTTTCTCCTTTCCTTTTGGTGGCCTTTCCACCCTTATTTACTGGTCCCCTTGTCCGTGTATGGTACCGGTATGCCTTCATACGCCGACCGTGTATTGTGTCCTGTATGAACTTGTGCCCGTGCCGTATCCTAACTTTGTGTGAAAGAAACTACTTCTACACATGTCTACGCTGTAATTGCTATGGAGTGTATACTACATGAGATTTCTTGTGTACATATGACATACATGCATAATAACCTGTAAATGCATAATCTGTGCAGTGTTCAGAATATGACATATATACACTTCTGCATATGGTACTTTTATATAATATATTACATATATTGTCATACTGGGGACATGTGTAATGTTGATTATAAGTGTGCGGGATGGCCATTATCTGTAGCAATGTGTAATTGTGTATCCATCCATCGCCGTGCGTGTGAGTGTTAGTTTCTCTATGAGGACTTGGGTTTGTGCTCGTTGCGTGGCCTATTTAGGCTTTATTTCGCGTACCTTTATTCATTAGCGTATATCTTTTGTTTAACCCATTTTATCTGCGTCTGAGCGCTCTCGCTCGACAGAGTGATTGTGGGCTAAGCCCTTAACTGTATGAAGTTAATTGCTCAAGTGTATGTGTATGTTCTGATGCCTGTTGTGCATTTTTGTATTCGGTCAGCGGTAAATTACTGCCCAGTCATTTAAATCTGTATGTGTCATGTATTTCACTGTGCCAGTCACCCTCTTCTATCGTCTAAGCGTTATCGTTCTTCGGGGGTGATTGTGCTCGCCCTGTGATCATGGCATAGGCCTCTGGCCTCCATTGGGGTCGTTCCTTACTGTTTCGCCTGGGAGTTTCCAGTAGGGTGATTTTCGGCCGTCGTGTGCCGTAATGCTCCCTTGCTAGCTGGGATACGCGCGTGTCTGAAGTACTAAAATTGCGCTGTATTCCCCTATGAGTGTCTGGAGGGGTGTGTTGTGCCTTGGCGTGTAGGTATCCCGTAGGGGTAGGCAGTAATACTTATCTACTATCCCGTGTATTGTGTATGTAAGCGGGCGAAGTGTTCTGATGTGTGTGTCGTGCGTCCCGAGAGGTTGGAAGCAACGCCCTCTTGTGTATCTGTCCTGAGGGGGTTGGTCTTAGTGCTCGCCTAGGTTCAGGCATAATTGCCCTCTGAACTGGCGCTGTGTGTAGTGTGTTTTTGTGCCCCTGGATTGCTTCGGAGGGTGGATTGGCCTGCGTGTGTTTTGTTGCCATGGCATGCTCTTCCCTTTCGTGTTGTCTGTTTCAGAGATAGACATCTGTGCAAATGTCTCGGTTAGTGTGTCCATGTCGATGTCCTCTCGTAGTTGTGTAGGCCTTCCTGCTGCGAACTCAAATACCATATTGTTGACCTGAAGTTCGCGATACGCTTCCCAAATTTCAGAGTATTCATGGTTCAGCGCTATTGCCTGTTGGGATACTTTTGTGCCACATGTCCATATATATATATGTCCTTCCCTAAGGCTGTTGTATTGCTGGAACATGATTTTTCGTGTAGTAGGTCTTACCTCCAGTGTGACCGATTGAGCTGCTTGCGGAGGGTAAGGATTTTGGCCCTGATGTTTCTATTCTGGGCCATGCCCCGTGGCTGGACAAGAGTGTAGGAGCTGATGATATCTCCTGAGGTAATCCTGTCTTCTAGCGAATACCTTGTGCCATGCGATGAGGTCTTGATAGTCCCCAATGTTCTTTAACATGGTCAAACGGTATAGAGGGGGGGGGGCATTTCTATTTGTGAGCGGTGAATGTAAATTATGTGCGTGTTTGTGTATGTAAATATATATTCTGGGGGTTGCGTGATACTTAATGCCCCTAATTAATTGTGAATGTGTAGACCGGTAGGGCTAATATAAATTAGTATAAACAAATTTCACGGTTCCTGGCCTCTGTCAAAGTTTTCTACTCAATGCCTGAATTGGTAGGGCTAATGAATTTATTAGGGATTGCTTAAAGAATTCCCTGGGTCCTGTGAAAATGTCCCTATCGAATGCCTTGCTTCAGTAAATTGGCGCTACTATGCTTCCCTGTAGGGCTCACAAGATTATCCCTATTTTGCCTTGCAAAAGGTTTCAATATGTAATTACCGTATGGGGTGGTGTGGAAGGGTGTTAATAAGCGTATTACTCTCCTACAAAAATCCCTTGTTTATTGCTCTTGGCTAGAATTTTTTTTCTTACGACGCAGCTCCCTAAAAAAAATCCCTATTTTCTGCTTGGCAGCTTTAGGTCTCTCTGATCGATAACCTCAGGGTTTGTTGTTTAAACCCCTGTCTAAATGGAGGTTACCCGCACCCCACCAATTGTTCTGCACCCTTGCTATAGGGGTGAGAACGAGATGTGTAGGTGTATGTAGAGTTGCCTCTAATTTAGGGGCAGTGTGAGATGTTGTTTAAACGGTGATTCTAAGGAGGAAATGACGTTGGGGGTGACGTAGTCGAGCAACTGGGGATTAAAGCGTAATGGGGGTGTAATGGAGCGAATGCACTCTGTAAATGAGGTACCGTCTGCGGGCTGACTCCGCGCGGCACACGCTGTCTACTTCTGCTGGTGCAGCGAAATAGCTGAGGCGCGAATGGAAGAGCTGGTCGTAGCCTGACAAGGAACTACTATCTTACACAGCAATATGTGGAACAATGTAATAGCGTGTCGAGTATAATGGAGGAGCGGGAAGGTAGGCGGTAAACAAGTAAGGATAAACAAAAGGATAACACTGTGTTGTAGTAATGTTAGTTGTTTTACTGTAGTCCCCAAAGGGATAATGTAGTTCCCTTCTTTTAGGGTTTGATGTAAATCTGGTGCACAATAATTACAAATGTTTGAGGTGTGGTAAAATGTAGGATTACACTGTGTGTAGGATTTCTGAGAGACACTCACCGTAGATGCGATGCGTCTGGACGGAGTCTCGTCGTACAGCTGGTCGTCGGTCACGGGGTCGTCACGAATGGGGGCTGCTCCTCAGGTGTTATCCATTATGTAGTTTTCCGGAATGCTGACAGTGCATTGCTTAATGTTGTCGCTTTGCAGTCAGTTCCTGTGTGATTGTTATGAAGTGTAATCAGCGTTGGCTAACAGCTGTGCTTGCTGCGCCCGCTTGGTGTTTATAGAATTGTGTTTTGAGGCTTCTACCTTAGCCTGAGGGATGTTATATGGGATGAAAAACGTGTATGATGTGGGATAGATTGTAGGTGTGTTAGTTTGGGGTTATGTTGATAGATGCTGTTCGGATATGTGTAGCCGCCTGTAGGTCCAGGGGTATATGTCTATGTCTCTCCCCTTTAGGTATATGGTTCTTAGGTCCCAAGGATCCTATGGATCCTGGAACCTGAAAAATATCCTTGATCAATGCAAGGAGATAAATGAGATAAAAACTACTGAAAAAGAAAACAAGGGAATAGTAATAAACATGAAGACGCAGGTTGATAAGTCCAGAAAGAGTTAGAGCAAACTCAGAACGACTTGGCAGTCATTCATAAACGGCAAAATGAGGACCAGGGAGAAATTAGCAAGATAAGAACTGAAATCTCCAGTGTGCATGGTCTCATCCAAAAGGAAGTCACAGGCTTAAGGGAAGAGTTAGAAGTCAGGGAAGGAATGAAGACAGAAGCCAACCAGGTTGATATGACAGCATCTATAAGCAGTTTGTACTGACTATTTCAACACCCGTGAAATTCCTCGTGGTAAATCAGACCTGCTGAAAGTTGTAGAAGTGAGTATTTCTCGTATTAAGTTGCATGTATAACCGATACCTGCTAATGGATTTAACCAACAAATTCTTCACTAATATTTCATTAAACTATTTCAGATGCCTAGGAAATGTAGTGTGCCTGGCTGTAAGTCAAATTATGGCAGCACTATCAAAATAATTGGTTATATCACTACAGCGAGGTGGACTTTCAGTGCCTAGTAATTTAGTTTTGGTATATACCTTCATGTGGCCTATATATTCCACTACAATGTGAAATCAGAAAGCTACCTTTTTTAAATTAATTACCAGTTGTTATTATTGTTATACTGTCAAAATTAAGCTTGGAGGTCTATTGTGACTATGATGGGTGCATCTGTGGACAAAAAGTGAAGAATTTATTATGAAAGGTAGTCTCTAAGTTCGTAAGAATAGTCTTAAATATTTTTCACTGAGCACGTCAATGGCGGCATTGACCATAGCAGCAAGAAAAGGAAAATTCAGACATTGGGACATTGAGGTACAGTGCAACCTCTTATTATTACCTTATCACGAATTGACAGTACATAACATGATAACATGTAGGCCTATCCTTTATTTGTGATATTTGTGAGTAGTTTTAGCGGACGTTATGTTCTGTTGTATTTTCGGAAACATTTGGCGTCAAAATTTATGTGTTTGCGCAGTGTTAGCAATTACCACGTGCTTGCGATAGGCCTCTCAGATGACAGATGGGCTGTGTTGCCAAACCTTATGACATGGCTTGAGAATTGTAGACGGCGATGCTATCACCCTTGCGTCCACCATTTTATTGGCAACTCCAGCTATCTGATATGTCATCTAGCGGTAAACATGAGAAACTCACCAAGTAGGATACATTTGTCACATGCTGACTGCTTGTATATGGTTTCTTGTATTAGTAAGCAGATGGTGTAAATTCTTCGTGTCTTTATACATAAGTAATAAGTTTTACTCGTTGATAGAGTGCAAAATGAGTAAGAGAAAAGTATACTGCTCAGTTTACTGCTGTAAGTCGATGTGTAAGAGGGCTGCGGAAAAAAGTTTTCATCACTTTCCAAAGGATGCAAAGAGCAATAGCCGAAAGGTGACGATGCCAAATAAATACGCGCAACAGGAGCGGGTTGGACCACTCACCACTACACTCACTGACGACAGGACGGGTTGTTCACTGTTACGCCGAGCCAAGCCGCAACTAGACAGCCAAGCACAGTCTCGCTTAGCCAAGCCGTACCAAGACAGCTAAGCCTACACCAGCCGAGGACAGACAATCTTCATCAGTCAGGTTTGAGTTGAGTTTGAGTTGCCAATCGTGGCCAACATTCGTCTGAGTTCCCGATTTGCTGTGGTCCTACTTATGCCGGCCATGTTGGACCGATCGCATCGTCACAAATATGAGTTGCCAATAAAATCTATGTATTTCCTTTACAAATCGACTGAAACAGTCTTCAATTCTGGGTTGAGAATTAAAATAAACATTTAAGACGAAATTCTCGCTTTAATGATATGATAATGTGGAAAATGAGAAAAGGTATTTTTGTTTTGAAATGGTGGCTTAACACTTGTTTAGGTATTCTTGTGCGACTAATTTGGCAGTGCCGCATTTGACCAGCAATGGCGGTGTTTCTTGATTTGGCGGAGTGTAGGACTACAGGTATTTTTCATCAGTTTAAACGTATTGGCTGTTAGTTTCTTGCCGTGGTTGTAATGTGGCCTTGAAAAGTCCATCATTCCCATCTAAATTGTTTTGGTGACAGTAATTTGAGTTTGTTTCTTGTCAATAGTGCCTATTTGTTAACTGATTAATCAGATTGTTCGAGCAATTTACTGGCGTATGAGTAAAATCGTTTGCGAAGCGGCGTACGGGTAATTTCCAGCTATTATGTTATGTTTTCTTTTATTTAAACAAGTTTTATAGAAATAGAGTAGAGTTTTTAATATTCGAGGCTTTTTATTTATATATAGAGGCAGGGGCGTATATAGAGCTTTATTTTCGGTGGTGCCCAACCGGGGGTTAAGGGACATGGAATAGGCTTCAAAGAAAATGGGGTCCGGGGTTTTAAGTGAGTTTTAAGGCTATCTGGCATCACCTTTTCAACCAATTTGTTGTAATGTTTTATGTTTGGTTGATGCCAACACAACTAAGACCATTTTATGTTACTTTTTATTAATACAATCATCTTGCTCACTTGTTAGTGTTTTACATGGAAAGAATTAACATAACTGTTTTGATTTACAACTTACATTATTATATAAAGTCAAGGTTTCTTGAAGCAGTACCAAATCAGTTTAGGCTATAACTTCGTCTGTGATGTATAATATGTCTCTGTGAATAGATAAGAATACTGGACCACTGAGTCTGTTTTCAGAAGTAGAATTCCTTAAGTATGTTTTCAACCAACTCAAACTCCGTTCGGCGGTACTAGTAGTTACAGAGAGAGGCAAATTTGCCAAATATTTGATAAGGGTGTAAAAGTTAGGGAAAAAACTTTTGTCACATGCTTCAAGGGCACTTGTTGCTGTTCTTGGTATGCTCATAAGAGCGAAGGCACTGGAGAGTAATAAGAGGTTATGTTTTCACACATAAGATCAGAGCAAACCGATTGTTACACTGTTTACATTGTTCTACTGTCGCCTTGCTTAGCATGCCATATGTCGCTTAGAAACAATAGTACCGTACATGATAAGTATATTGGTTTTGAATGTTTTAATTCATAAAAAAAATATATGTGACAATAATTTCGGGGGGGGGGCTTATGAAATGGGAGTCTTTCACCAGGGATAAATCTAGAAGCGTAAGGATAAATGGTAACAATTCAGGAGTGTGAACCTTCTACAGAACTATTTAAATAGTTTAAGGTAGGAATTCTCCTCAAGGAACTGGTCAAAGTCTTTTTGGCCTTCAGATATCTGCCGGCCCTTTCGTGCGCCATGGAGATATAGGAGACATGAAGAATAAGACTGTGAAATTACTGAACTGGAATGTAGAGAGAATAAAGGGAGTTATAAATAGTTCACCTAGAGATATTTTCGAAAATGTTGATATATGCGTCCTGACAGAAACGTTCGTGACATCTTAAACACAGATTGAAATAAAAGGATTTTATCATATTCATGCACTTGCTAGGAAGGAAGCTAGAGAAACACCCTCGGGAGGAGTAGTATGCCTTATCAGACTAGAGAAATGTAAATTTTTAAGTCCTACACAGGAAGGTGATTTGTTGGTAGTGAGAACTAACATTGGGGTAGTGACTGAAATGTATGGTCATCCAGTATGCAGCCAAGACAATGTCATAGATTGTGTACATCCCTCACTTATGCCAGTGACTCAGACAGAATAGTGATCACTGGCAATTTGAATTGCCCAATAGATAAGATGTTACGGAAGACTAAACTTGTCTTTGATTTCTTACACATTGAGGGATTTTCCCTAGTAAATAATCCAAATGAGCACACTTACCTATGCTATAATGAAGTACAATAGACTTAGTACTGGCGAGGGGATTCATGGTAATGGAACATGAACTAGTACTAAATTCAGAAAATTCAATAATGAGGAAACATAACTTATTCCTGTTCTGACAGTCCTTAGCGCTGCAGGGATTTTGGGAGGTATCCCGGCTACAGTGGAGAAAGTATGTAGAACAGTTGATGTATTGATCTTAGAACAAAGGGAGAGTAGCTTATATAAACATGGTATACAGTATACAAGAAGCCTTTCCAACGAAGGCAAAACCCCGTAGATCAAAGAAATGGTTTGATAAAGAATGTTATGAGGAAAGACACGCAGCTCTATAGAAATTGCATAAAGCTAACCAACCATAAATACGATGGATTTGCATCACTATCACAAAGCCAGGAGGAAATGCAAATCCATTTATAAATGTAAGAGGGAGAACTTTATGGAAGAAGAAATGAAAAAGGAAATAGAAATACAGAAGGATCCGAACAAAACGATCTGACATCGACAGCCTCGTTTCCCAGTGGATATACCGAAGGAAACCTGGGAAAAACACGTGTGATATCCTCACCAAAAAAAGTTACTAGGTCTGAAATGGTGACAGACAGAATGGAACCGTGTGAGATGGAAGTTTATCATACGATTATGGCAACAAAAATGCATAGAGCTTTAGGTATAGATAGTCTGTGCAGTGAACATATGAAATTGTCAGCGCCGTATTTGATGATGATGATAATTGTTGTTTTAAGGGGCCTAACATCTAGGTTATCGGCCCCTAAGCGCGAGCGCTGTATTTGATTACTGTTTGGACCGAGTTATTGAATAAATGCCTGCAAACAGGTCATGTACCACATGGACGGAGGAGATCAGTTTTCGAATTACTATATAAAGGAAAGAGAGATGTAAGCAATACTGATTGATATAAAGGAGTTGCGCTTGAGTGGGTGACTTATAAATTATTCACAAGGATACTTGCTGGAAGAATAAGTTACATAGTCGACCCTCATTTACCAGACTATGGCTTTAGATCTAAAGAATCAATGCTGGAAGTGGCTGCAAACTTAATGAAGGATCTACACCAGAAAATTTATCAGGAGGAAGGAAAGATGTATTTGTGGATTACCCAAGGGCATTTGATTTTGTCAATGGGGGAAAACTACTAAACAAGTTAGAGGAAATTGCCCAACACCATTGAATGATACGTATAATAACAAAATCTTAACAGAAAACTATATCCAAGTCAGGGATAGCATCTGTACATCACAGTGAATATTGCAGACTAATGGGGTATTACAAGGTGACCCTTTCAGTCCAATTCTGTTCAATGTCCTCACCTATGATGTCACAGAAAAGATCAAAGTGAATACCGTACTTCAAATGTCAATATACGAGGGGTACCAAAAAAAAAAAAAAAAAAAATACAGGAATAAAGTTTCCGTGGGCAGAACTGGTGTAGTACGCATTTCTGCTGCTAGGTGTGTATAGTGCAACTCACTGCCAGTTTAGTTCCACTTGTGCTGTCTACCTGGCTAGTTCTGTTCATCTGCGATGATTGTTTTTGCTAGCGCTGTTTTGTTCTTGTCGTTTTTTATGATGGCAAGTTAAAAGAACAGTGTGTGTTTGAAATTATGTTTCCTGCTTGAAAAATCGGCAACAGAAGCTTACCAAATACTTCAACAGGCTTTCAAGGAGGATGGAATTAGCCGCATACAAGTTTTTGAGTAGTTTGGGTGCTCTAAAACGTGGTGAGATGACGCGGTCCAACTTCGAACGCCGTGGTGATAGGCAACCTCTTCAACACGCCTGCTCTGATGACTGCATTATGGCAGGCGTGTTTATCGCCGCATTGCTCAAGTGTTGAAGAAGTTGGATTTCCTGACTGGGGCGCTGCCTCACTGTCAGTTATTCAGTTATCCTCACGAAGCTGAGTGCACCCCATTCCAGCCCTCATGTCAGTTTCTAATATCCCTGATGGAGCCAGGAATCGTACCCAGGGCCTCCAGGTGAGAGGCAGGGGCGCTCTACACCCAGCCTTATATTAAAATAATTTTCTTTTAATAAGAGGAGTATGATGGTGGGGAAGACTGGGAGAGACAGAGTAAGAAATGATGCAGTCAGAAAAGAAATAGGGGTAGAAAAATTGAATCATAGGATGGAGAAGAATAAATTGAGATGTTCGGACATGTTATGAGGATGGAGGGGAGAAGAATACCAAAACAAGTGTTGGAGGTCAAGATTGAGGGGAAGGAAGACCCAGAGCAAGATGGTTAGACTCTGTCTAGAACAGTACTGTATAAGGAATAGAAGACTGGACTGGAATGCAATTACTGAAGAAGAGGAATGGTGGAAGGAGAGGCAACTGTGGAGCAGTACCATTAACGGCCCGAACTGGCAAGATAATTTAAGATGAAGATGATGAAGAGGGAAGGAAAGCGAAGGTTTGCCTTGACAATAAATTATTAGTGGACTAAAACTCAGCAATTTTTCTATGTTTATGCCATGTTTTGTGTGGCTCATCAGCGGGTTCTTGGTGTCCACGTCCGGACCCCCACACAAGACGCGGCATAAGCCTAGAAAAATTGCCGAGTTTTAATTCACGGGCCGTGAAAGCCAATATAACTTACCATCTTTTTAGTAGGGGACTGTTGAATCCTGAAAATTATTACTTAATTTGGCCTTAAATACATAGTTTCTTTATTTTTGGAGCATAAAAATCAAGATAAATGTTGGCGTGTTTACTTTGACGTACCCCATTAGATGTGAAAATTTGAAACATATATAGTAGGTTACATTATAAGGTAAATTATTTTAATTACTGTACCTTTAATATGCAGTATTGTATTGATATATTCCTTCTAAGAGGGTAATATTTTATTATTTGAGATTGCACATGCATATCCTACGTAGTTCCATCTCTGCGATGGATTGGCAAATGAAGCCCCACCAACAACTTTGTACCTTTTTCCTCTTCAATGTAGTCCCAGTCTCACCTCATTGATGAATGTTGCTTCTCACCATGTCTTTATATCTCATCCTTGGCCGCCCTCTTGGTCTTGGATATTCCAACTTTAAAGCATACATTTTTCTGGCATCCATCCTTCTCATGTGATCATATCACATGAGTCTATGTAGAGTTATATTGTCTTTGAGCTTGCCAAGTGGAGCCATTTTCCTGATATTCTCTTTACGTCTTGTTTTGCCAACCATGGCTCTGCCAAATCTCATCTCTGTTTGAATCTTCCCTTCACCCTTTTTCCTCTTGGTCGGAGTCGCACGTAATAAGTAGGTACAGTTCAGGCCACAGATTTTGGCCGGTGAGCCCCGATTGTGCAGTCGTACAGTGGACAGATGGCGAACCTCAGACCATGTGCAATTGAAATGCGAGTTACTTTTTGCACAACTGAAGAGTCGCGTATCAGTAAGCTATATACTAAATTTTATTGATTTAAGTCATCTAGTTTTTATGTTATTTCATTTTTTTATACATTTTTTTAACACACACTCAAAAATGCTCCATGTGACACAGTTTCAAGAGAAATAAACCAACATTTGGCAACAATGTACTTGATGGATGTCAAAACGAAGTTTGCTATGCATTTTGTAATATAGTTTAAAATAATTGTCAATAATTTTTCGAACCTTACAGTTCTGATTTTTAACAAAAGAAAGAGCTCTGCCCCAATTGAATTGCATACATAAACCTATTGGCAACTCCAGCTATCTGATATGACATCTAGCGGTAATAATGAGAAACTTACTAAGTAGGGTACGTTTGTATATGGTTTCTTGTATTGGTAAGCAGATCGTGGTAAATTCTTCGTGTCTTTATACATAAGTAATAAGTTTTACTCGTTGATAGAGTGCAAAATGAGTAAAAGCAAAGTATATTGCTCAGTTTACGGCTGTAAGTCAATGTATAAGAGGGCTGCGGATAAATGTTTTCATCACTTTCCAAAAGATGCAAATAGCAATAGCCCAACGGTGACGATACCAAATAAATACGGGCAACAGGAGCGGGTTGGACCACTCACCACTACACTCACTGACGACAGGACGGGTTGTTCACTGTTACGCCGAGCCAAGCCGCACCTTGACAGCCACGCACAGTCTCGCCGAGCCAAGCCTACACCAGCCGAGGACAGCCAAGCTTCATCAGTCAGGTGTCCTTCCCCGTTCCCTAGTTCATTTCCAATTACCCTACCGACCATCATCACCTCGCTCTGCGATATCCGAGCCATTCCAGTACGAGTCATATAGGCCTAATTTGACCTCGCAGGGTTAATACCCACCATCCAAATCAAGCTATTCCTGTCTATCCCGAGTTTTAATACAAGTTAAACGCATCCCTTCGCCCTACCATGCAGCAAATAATTTCTAGAGTCTATGGTACAGTGAGCAAACTCAAATATAGCTTTTAAACGTAACAACGCCATGACTCCAACTGACCAAAAACAAATACCAGCAGACAACCGATGCTTTGATAATATGCAATTCACACATAAAATCCAGTGGGACACACAAATTAGATGACGTGTATCGCACAGTTTTACATATATACACTTAAAAATAACACTGTCATTATGTTAGGGACCATGTTCACTAATTATAACCGAAAAATAAAAAGTGTTCCATATCAAATGCGTGTTATTGAGTATTTTACCCTACTTATCCAGACCGACCGCAGCGCCCCAAGTGTTTGAGTTGCCAATAGCAAGTTTTCATCGTGACAAACAGTAGTAAATAAATTTTCTACTGGACTTAAGGGAAACTGCCACGAGTTATAATGCCCTTAGATCAGAATTGTCCTGCTCGATATGTTTTCCCATCAGGAGCCCTTTCTCTCTTTTATCCTGATAATTTTGTCTGTTTGTGGATTTTTCTGGCATGATTCTGATGAACTGTGCTGCTTGTTTCACTCATTCTCACATGCCAGAAGTCCAGTTTTCTACCTTCAAAGAGTGTATTAGCACACATCGATTTTCCTCTCACACAATGTATTTCCTGAGTCTTGAAACAGCCCATATTGAATTCACGGACAGCTCTAAGGCTAGCAAATTAAATTCTCCTCTTTGCAACAAAGTTACCTTGCGGCATTTGTTCCAGAGGACGCTGTGAAGACGCTCATTATGGTTGTGTGTCTTTCCTTTGTTGCAATGCTGCAACAGCTGATCTGATGAAAATCTCTAGTAAACTGGCATGACCTTCAAAACCACTGTAGAGCTCAGTCTACAAATCATCTTACTTCGGCTTTTAGCTGGTTTTCCTTCTGCTAGGGCTCTGTTATGGAAACATCTGGAAGTCTTGCGCCTACCATTAAAATGCTCGTGCAGCACACATTAAAAATGGCTGTCATTGGCATTATAAATGGTGGCTCAGGAAAGATTATATACAGTACTGTTTTCTGGTAGAACAAATTACTTTTTTCAACAAAATCCTTGAAATTTGTCATACCTCCCCTTTACAAATGAACATCAATGTCCATACATTGTCCTGACATCATCAACTACACAAAAGAATTCCCCTAGACACGTAAAACTAATTGTCTATATATGAACCCAGTGATCTGTGCTTGAAGTTCCTCCGTAGAATCCCCCGAAATACAGATGTCATTGGCAAAGACCACGACTTTCACTATACTGTCACCACGTATGACAGACCTGTTGTTGAATCTCATTCATCACAGCAATGAAGAGCTATTCTAAATGGTTATGATTAGAGCCTGGATATTCAGGCATTAATAGGATAGACTACAACTTCCTATTGGCAGTTTAGTGCATGTATGGTAGAGAAAAAAGGTTTCACATATTAAAATTAAATTTCTTTGTAGCTGTTACTGAAGCAGTACACAAAAATGTTCTTCGATTTTGAAAAAACATGTTATTTTCCAACAGGCCCGAATTACTATGACCTGAAGTGAAGGTTCGCATTTAATGGATTTCTATAATGTTTCAGATAATATAGCATTATTAAAAGTGATCAAAAACAAGAGGAATTCTAGAAACACCATAAAAGCACTTGATAGCAATGGTAATCTCTTCAGGAACGAAAGAGATATCAGAGATTTTCAAAGAATACTTCAATGATTTGTTGAATGTTAAAGTGAATGAAGCAAGCGGTATGGGACAACCAAAATTGCATGATATGAGCGAGCCTCCAATAACACGAACTGAAACAGAGACAGCCCTAAAGAAAATGCCTAAAGGAAAGACATCAGGATTGCATGAGGTCAGTGCAGATACGATCCAAGCAGCAGAAGTGCAGGGACTACAGTGGCTACACAGAGTGCTCAATGCTGTGTGAAAGACAATTAAGAAAGGAAATAGAATACAATGCACTAATTACAGAGGAATTACTCTCTTATCCCATGGACTAAAGATTCTTGAAGATCATCGAGCAACAGTTTAGGAAATCTTAGAGGAACAGTTTGAAGAACGGTATGGCTTTAGAGCAGACAGGTCAACAACTGATTTGATTTTCAGGATCTGAATGTTAATGGATGAGTTCTGGGAAAAAGTCAAGGGACTCTACGTGGTTTTCTTGGACATAAAGCATTTGACTGTGTGGCACAAGAAAAGATCTGGGAATGCCTTAGAAAAAGAATGTGATGGAAGGACTGGTGCAGAAAGTGCAGATGCTGTATGATAATATTAGCTTTGTGTGTATTGGCCATGGACATTCACCCTGATTGCAGACCAAGAGCGGAGAACAACAAGGCAGTGCATTATCGCCGTTATTGTTTATCACTGCGTGATCAAAGAAACATCAGGCGACCTTAAAGCCATGGCCTTCGCAGATGTCATGATATGGGGGGGATCAGAAGATGAAGTACTAAACGAATGGAAGACCAAGTTTGAAGAGTTTAATCTCAAGATTAGTTTGAATTAGTTTGAATGGTGCTAACTGGGAGAAATATATCAGCTACAATTAAACTAGGAGACCATCAACTGGAATGTGTGGACAGACTCGCCTACCTTGGTGGTGTAGTCTCCAAAGATGCCCTAGCTAACAATGAAGTCACCAATAGAATACAGTTCCCTTTTCAACCAGCAAGTGAGGATGCTACTCTGGGATACAAAAGTTCCAAGAAAGGTTAAGTTGACACTCTTCAAGAGTTACTTCACACCAATATTGACCTATGGCATAGAAACATGTTCCCTCACCGCAAGAGACATGTACAGGCATCGGAGATGAAGTTCCTTAGGGCCACTATCCAAAGGACCACATTGGACAAGATAAGAAACAAGAAAGTATGGAGAGAGGCTGGGATCACGACATCAGTTCTACACAGGATCAGAACATCTAGACTACGGTGGTTTGGACATGTAGAGAGGATGGAACCGTCAAGAATAGCCCGAGTAAACTTGGAACGGGAGGTGGAAGGAAGGCGACCTGTGGGACGACCTAGAACCCGTTGGATGGACAACACGCTTATGAGAAGAATACTTGAAGACATCCTGGAGAGCAAAGTGTTTATGAACAGAATGGAATGGAGGAGGCTTATCAACAGTACCCAGGAAACTGGAACTGTAACCTGACGATGATTAAAAGAACACACAATAAATGCTGGTTTTCGAGGAATGGTACGCTTATATTTTATTTAAATACGAAACGGTCATTTATGACATTTTAGAAATTATGATTTTGATTTCTAATTAAATGATGTAAAACTGCAACTTTTTTCTGCCCAAGAAATTGCATTGTGCAAGAATGACTGCTAAACAGAAAGTACACATTGAGAAAGGTCTGAATCTATACCATAAAAACTGAAATCTCTATAATGTGTTGAAATTAATCCTATTAATGCCTAAACTTCTGGGCTCTGGTTATGGCATACCTGATGTTGTTTTTATACATAGCTTTGAAACCATTTTCAGTGTTGCCATCATATATATAAAACGCTATGGTGTATGTTTCACAAAACTCGAGCTCTTAAACCAGAGGGAGTTAGATGTTGCGGTTTGTACCATAATCTTCCAAATAGTCTCAATAATACATGAAAAATATTGCATTTCTTAAAAAATCAATGGAAATATATTTATTTGTTTATAAAGTGCGTTTAAACAAATAAACAATATGATAACCCCTGCCAGAACTGTGTTGCGGAGCCCGAGTAACAGTAACGTCGAGCGGGTAGTCTATATACATGAGGCGTTCAAAAGTCATAGATTGTAACAAATGACCATTCCAAAGAAAGAGAATTGCCCACAGCTGTGCACTCTGATTTCATAAATATCAACAATTTGTATAAAACGTGAGTTTAAAAAAATAAACAAGACTATAGCCCCTGCAAAAATTGTTTCGCGTTGATCCCGCATAACTGTAAAGACGGGCGGATGGTTTAACATATGCGAGATTTCTCGCACAGGTCCTGTAGTATTTATTGTAATTTTTCAGTCACCTGCAATGAGGCAACCATTATCATCAGTCAGATACTTGGTCTATTCTTTGTCCCCCCTGTTCTTCACCATTCCATACAACATTTTCCTCTCTCTTCTCTTACAATCTGCTCAGATTCATTCTTGGAGAGGCTAAATTCAAGAGTTCCTTGTCCTCATGACATTTGAAGTATTTTCTGAATGCACTGTTCTTCTTGGGACAACTCCATGAAGGCATTTTTTTCCATTTCCTTATGCCACTTGTTCTTCCATCAGGCATTCCTTAAAATTTTGCCATTTTTTCCTCAATTATTCCAGTGTCAGTACTTTGCTAGATTTTGTCTTGATATTTACTCTGCCTTCTTTTTATCTTTCAATCTTTACACCATCAGTTTCTACTCCTGGATGGATTTAATTTACTATAACTTGGTAAACCTGAAAGAGCTTAGAAGAAGCCTGTGATTGCTGCCTAGAGATATACTTCTTGCAGATGTAGCCTGATCTCCTGTTGCCAATTCCATCCATATCTGATAACCTTATGACTTCTGTTTGTGATACCAAGTAATGACCATTTTATTTCTCAAACAGAAATCTGCTTCCCTCCATATTCCTTGGTCCCCATCCATGCGGGCATGATGCTCTAACAACCTTGCCTATCAGACCCTACTTGGACATTCATGTACCAAGAATAATGGTTCCTTCACCTCTCACTTGCTCTTCCAAGGCTTCTTCAAACAGGCCTTTCTCTGTGTCTGCACAATCTACTTGTGGAGCACATCATTGTATTTAATTTTAGATTGACGTGGGTAATCCTATCAGATTTGATGTTTGTGCATGTTACATATTTCATAGTGTGATCCATTACATCCACTCCATTCTTAGCTGACGGTCCCCCTGACCAGATAACCTTCCCTGTCCCTTCCATTTAGTTTCACTGAGTCCTAGCACATTAATGTTCCTGTCTTTCATCAAATAAACACTTTTCTATTTTTCCTGCCAAAGTAAGGTTGTTCAGAGTTTCTCCTTTGATTGTAGTCATTGTACCGTATTTTCTAGCTCTCATACTGGGTCTTGATGGAGCATTGAGTGTTGAGCTGTTATTGATATCATTACCAGGACAACTGTATTGGGTTTATTCAACAATGCGAGACTTCTTTTAGTTTCGAAAACAATATTCTATCCACTATTGGCTTGCTAGGCCTATCGCAGCTTCACGGGAGCCCTGTAGCAACTTCACAGCTACTGTGGTGGCCTTGGGGTGCACAAAGTCGCCACTGTACGTTGCCCCTACAGGCATGGCGTTGCCCTTCTCCCACGACATGGACGAGGGGTTGAACTAATGAGAGAAAGTAACCAAAGTTAATTTATTGCATAACTGTTGGATGTGAGCATTCCATATCAACTTTGGATTCAAATATATAGACAATAACTTAACAGAAGAACATTCATTAATATTTTCATTTTTTCATTAAGAAAAAGTGTATGGTGTAAGATTTATGATGATTTTGGTATCAGCCTCCAATCTCTGGGTGGTAGCACTACAGAACAGGAGACCAAAGGTATAAAAAAATTTAGGTAATGAAATTTGCCGAAGTACCTTTAGTAATGGTATCCGGAGATGTTAAAATAATAGATGTTGACTCGTCCGCTGCCATAAACCCACCCAACCATCCCAAATAGATACACGACTTATATAGCAGAAATGAAGTCTTTTGTAGCCATCTTGCTTACTAAGTCAGGAATGCCAACCCCACGCATTTGGTACTATTTCACATCGGGTATAGAACGAGTAAACAAAAGAGCGTCGATAAAGTAATGTAATGAAAAATTGCGCCAATTGTCAGTGTTTATTTATGTATTTATAATGTTTTACATACAAAAACAGACCTAACCTGGGGCTTACGCCCCAGACCCCCTTGCTTGTGGTACTAGCAGTAATTTTCCGCAAGACAGTGCTTAACTTAGTGGAAATTTGTAACAATTTCAAACTTTACGTGTCATATGGTGAATTTTGTATTGGACATGTTGGTAACGTACTGAGATGTTCGTTTTTCGGGTGTCACATGACGTAGTGTCCAAGATGGCGTCCATAGTGAAATGAAGACGATGCTAAAAGCATTATTTTCGTAAATAATCAATTAAAAGGAATTATTCCGGTGCAGCAGTGGCAATTGAGAAAGTAAAACGACTCCCAACATCTCCGAGAAAGGTTTGTCAATCATAAATATTATATTTTCAGTAATATACCTTGTTGAAAGTTACGACGGCTTGGTCTCCTGTTCTGTAGTTTTAATCTCTGGGTGATGTTCAATGGAAGGTTAACATTACTTTTGGCATGGTGATATTTCAAAGATAGAAGGAAGAAAACTGTGGTTCGGATGAAGCATAGAGCCAATTGTTGTACCATGCACAATACCAGGAATCTTGGGTATACCACCAATATAGGTGTTGTTGGTTGGTTCTTAAGTTTAGGGGCTACGACAACGCGGTCATGTAGCCCCGTGTACTTGGGTAGAATGTTGTTGGAATATAGGTAAGAGGTGGATTTTTGACCAGTCATTCTGAATGGAGAGGAACTGTCCTAATTGTTTCGAAACATGTGGAAACTTGGTCCTGAATATAAAAATTAGATGTTATTTGATGGCTTTCATGAGGACATGGTCATGACCTGGTGCCGTGTTGCTGCGGCTTCACTTCTGGATACATTGTTACAGGTTTTGGTATTAATTTCCATGACAGCATCAGCTCTGGCTCGATTCTTTAATTATAATTTGGCTCGGAGATCCAACACCATTGTGTGTGTGCCAGATGGTCTTGAGTTGCATGCAGTGTGAGGTAGTGCTGATGTTGTGTTCCAGGGATCAATTGTCCAATTGAAGGCGACCACAGTTATGTGCGAGAATCCTTGTGAACAGGAGCTGTCTCAGAGCTCACAGGAAGCAATGATGTCTGACGAATCTATATCAAGTGATTGGGTGAGTTTGATTTATTTTTAATACATATTTTGTTCGGCTTTGCATAGTGAGCAAAGGTTTTGGATTACTGGAGAGTAGGAAACCTGAAGTATTGGATCAACTAATTACATCACAACATGGGGCTTATTAATTTAATCCATGACAACTGAAGATAAATGCCTGGGAAGTAGGGATTACTGGACTGGGGCATTTACCAATGCAAAAACATGCAATTTTTGATATTCTAAAATATAGCAGAGCCTGCCCATTTGTTCAATAGTAGCACCCTAAATCCACCGTGGGTATTATAAATTACGGTTGTATTGTGGACTGTGTCTAACCAGGCCTAACCCCATATAGACCAACAATTTGTATCTCACCAAAACCTAACCTTAATCTGGATATGTGGCCAGAATCAGAGGGGTTGAATAAAATATATCACCAATATGTTATCACGTATTTCGACTTCATAGCACACAAGGTTGTTCAACCAGTGTAGTATTTTTTAGTATAACTATTGTTTTATATGTTTAGGAACTTCCTTATTTATTTTAATAGTGTATAATTATTGTTGGTTAACACATAATTTTGGATGTAGTTGTTTGAGTCTTCAGTCTATTGACTGGTTTGATGCAGATCTCCATGCTTCCCTGTCCTGAGCTAATCATTTCATCTATTCATAGCTACCGCACCTTACATCCGAGGCAATCTGTTTAACATATTCTAACTTTGGTCTACCCCTACAGTTCTTGTCCTCGACCCTTCCTTCCATTACTAAGCTTGCTATTCCTGGGTGTCTTAGTATGTGTCCTACCAACCTATCTCTTCTCTTCATTAGCAGTCTCCAGAAACACTCTCCTCTCCCACTCGTCTTAATACCTCTTTATTTGTAACCCTATCTACCCATCTGATCTTCATCATTCTCTTGTAACACTACATTTCAAACCCTTCAATTCAATTTTTGGATGAAAAAAATGAATTT
Source organism: Meconema thalassinum (assembly GCA_946902985.2). Classification (NCBI taxonomy): domain Eukaryota; kingdom Metazoa; phylum Arthropoda; class Insecta; order Orthoptera; family Tettigoniidae; genus Meconema; species Meconema thalassinum. The sequence goes on from OX336392.1 coordinate 369,652,926, forward strand.
GTGACAATAGAATGGAGAAGGAGTTGGCAGGAAATACTTGTTCAGTGTAATTTCTTGTGAGATCAATGACATGATTGGTGAGTCTGTCTTGTATTTCAATGTTCTTTTGTTTAATTTCATACTGCTTTAACTCGAGAAGATGGTGTGCTGTTGCTTCAAGCGTGACAGTCTCTCCGAATTCAAACCGATTTTTATTGTTGGCAATCAGGTAGCACTAGTTCCAAGTCGTGGTCATTCCTGATACTTTTATCTTTCGTTCCTAAAGCTTTTGAGAAACAAATGGTGATCGGCAGGCTGTTCTTTGATTGTGGAAATGGAAGTATTTCCATGTTGATCCTGGCTCAGTCAGTTGGCATAATTTTGGATGAAAAAAATGAATTTGTGACAATAGAATGGAGAAGGAGTTGGCAGGAAATACTTGTTCAGTATAATTTCTTGTGAGCCCAATGACATCATTGGGGTAAAAACAATATTTACTTTGGAGGAAAACTCCAGTAGCCCGCTATCTCTAAAAGTAATGATAGCCTAATTAAAATGGATGTAAAACTAATAACATTATTATTTACTTCCATGTTGACATTATGGCAAAATGGCAGCCAACTAGGTTGACATTTTGAAATTGAGTGCTTGAATTTGACTACTTGTGTAACAGTACAGACAGTGATTACTGTGTGGAATCATATGAAAATAAAGATAGAAAAAGTAGTGACGGTGATATTGGTGAACAGGATGTCTTAAAGTTACAGAAATCCCCACTACTGCAAGTGATATACGGTACTCAGAGTTGTAGATGATGTTACTACGGATTATGCTTAATGTAAGGGGTGTTCTGCAACGAAAGAGTAGGTTTCGTTTGTGGTATAAATATTGAACCATTGACATGTTTTATCGGACTTGTTCTCTATATGGTCCTGGTTAAGAATATTTTTTGTTCTAGGTATACACAGTATCCTAATCATATTACACTCTATTTTAGAAGAGTAATGGCATGTGGCATGTTCTTGCTGAGAAATAGATTTTTTACATTTAGTAGCCAACAGATGTAGGAAGAAACCAGGTGATCCATAATATGATCCACTGTTCAAAACTAGAGTTGCAATTGATCGTTTCAATGCATGCTTCAAAAGACATTACATTCCTGGAAAAGTTATATTGTTTCCTATGGCTAGCCCGGATCCCAATCCATCAGCTTTAAAGGAAAAGTTATAAGTATTGATGAAACATTAGTAGGCACAAAAACAGGTCTAAATTAATTCAATTCCTAACATACATCACCATCAGTGGGATATTAAACTGTTCAAGGCATGTGAGCCTGGTTCATACAGGGAGATTCTTTTGCTGGAGCAGGGCCTGCTACCAGGCACGCTCGCCCTCCGTCAGCCAACAGAACTCGGGGCACAGATTGCGCACAAGTAAAAACCGTAACGTAGTACATTAATTAATGGTAATTTCACCAGCAAATCATGATTAAAGAACTTACCTTTTCGCAGAAGATGCTGAAAATGTTCTCCTTCAGCTGACAGACAGGCGTTGTATCTTGTAAATGAATTAGCATTTACACGTTGTAATTCCCTTCTGTTGTGAGGGATATCTGCTGCCATATATTGTTCTCCAGCTCCACTAGAGTACGGGTAATTAATTTGTACACTTTGTATTTTAAATTAGCCCACAATTAAACATTGAACGGGCATAGGTTTGTGCTTCGATTAATTACAGTAAACACGCAGGGTGGTACAGGATGTAATGATGTAACTTCCAAAGATTTAAAATTCAAGTGTTGAGGAATTTTGCCTATTGTCATTCGTCAGCTGAGAATCTAGGCCTTATTTTTATTTTCTGCATTTTGTTTTAGCCTAGCCAATCAGTCCGGCTGCCAGGAGTGGCAAGTAAATCTTTTAAGTACAGGTGTGCTTGCTGCAACAGCTACGAACAGTTGGGAATGGTTAGTTTTTATCTAGCCACACACAAGTATGGCTGCGAGGTTCACCACACAACAAAGAATTTTCATTTGCTGTACTTTTATTAAGAACGAGTCTGTTAGTGTTACTCGCAGACCATTTAAACAGGAATTTCCTGGTGTTATGGTGCCTTTGGAGACTGCAGTTCGGAAGGTTGTGACAAAGTTCAAGTCTGCGGGGCCAGTTTTAAATTTAAAAAAATTACACGTTTTGACAGAAGGGAAATTAGAGGACATTTTTGCTCGATTATTACGGTCACCGAGAAAATCTTTGCGAAAACTTTCTTAAAAGCCGGCGTGTCATTTTCAAAGGCTCAGAGCGCCACAAAACTAATTAAGTATCGACCGTACAAAACTACTCAGGTTCAAACCTTAAGTCCAAGAGACCCAGTGTCAAGAACCAACTACTGTAATTGGTTTTTCCAGTCCGTTCATGACAGAATTTTAGATCCAAGTTAGTGTTTTTCAGTGACGAGGCATGGTTTTATTTAGATTGACATGTGAATTCACAAAACAATCGATACTGGTCACCTGTGAATCCAAGACTGATCCACCCAAACCCCTTGCATGACCCAAAAATCGGTGTGTGGTGCGCAGTAACAGCAAAAAGAATTATAGGTCCAATATTTTTCCGTGAAACTATTAACTCGATACGTTCAGGTTCTTTTGAATAATATCTTTGTCCAGTTAACAGACAGGGAAAGAGTGTGTGTTTTTTTTTCCAGCAAGACTGCGCATACTGCGCACAATTCATTGGACAGAATAAGTGCTGTGTTTGGTGACAGTGATTAGTGCTGGATTGTGGCCGCCTCGAAGCCCAGATTTAACACTGTGATTTTTATTTGTGGGGTAGCTTAAAAGACGAAGTGTATCGGTTTAATACCCGTACCTTAGAGGAGCTGGAGAAAAGTATATACAGGGTTATTATGTGTGTGCGTGCCAGTAAACACGGCAAGCTAAGCCGGCTGTGACTAGCGCAGATCGCGGCCGCTCGTACCCGGATCAGCCGGTGGTTTGGCGCGCACTTTCACACTTTTACCAAAGATGTTCAATAATGTGTACTTACAGTGCTCATAGGCGATGCTGAAAATGTCTTCCCTCTCTTGTAACACACGTCTGTCAACTCTCTTATTATTTACGGAGCCTGTTTCCTTGAATCGTTTAGCGAGCCTTCTAATTGTACTGGCATTAGGCACAGGTCTTCCTGGAAACTTTAGCTGTTCCCCACCAATTGTTATTCCCGTTGTGGTTCTTTCCTTCTTCCTTGTTGTGATCACCATCTCACTATCGTCCCTCAGTGGGGATCGAACTCGCCACGCAGTGATCCGGAAGCTATCACCATACCCCGAGACCACAACTTCACTCGCACAATTGGCTTCTAAGAGATGTACAAGGTCTCTTTATTGCGCATCCGTAACTGAGTTATAGTTCTTGTTGTTTTAAAGGGTGGAACAGCGAAACCAAGTCATATTATACTGTCGGTTATCTATCTCTCACAAAATGGATCTAAACGAATTCTTCTTCCATTCACAGTACGGCAGCATACAGCATATTACTGTATTCCTTCTAGGAGCAAGGCCAAGTTGCTGGGGAGGGAAGGGGATAAATTAGGTCCAGACCATTAGATATGTGTACCATTTGTACCATATGTCACACAGTGTTCACTTTCTGAGGAAATAACAGCCCTTTAGTGTCCACTTTTTTTATCCGATTAATTCTTGGAAATCACACTTCCCTTTCACGTGATCACCGCTGCTGCTACTTCATGAAGTGACGGCCGGATTTCACGTCAGATCATGTACAAAATGAATTACACTATGTGACGGCGAAATTTAGTAATTTCATGAAACCACGCGTCAGATAGTGCAACTGTACCTTTTTACATCATATGCCGGCTCTTCATGAAGTGCCTAGGATTTTCATGAAATGACGGATTTCACTATCTGACTACGACATATACACCTGCAAAATCAAGTGGATGAGGTTTAACTTTGAATGTAATTAATTAACTGAACTCCTTAGGAAATATATTTTGAAAAGGATATCATATTATTGTACACAACTGGTATACATCGGTTGAGCTAGCATTGGCTCTTTGAGAGAGGAAAAATCTTTCATATGTACAGTTTTAAAAACAGAAAATATCTTCCTGCTGCTGCTGCAAAAAAATTAAACTGCATCTAGGACAAATTTATATTAAAGTGCTTTTGGATACATAATTTTTTGTTTTGTTTTTCCTTCTGGTGCGTACATGAATAATCCAGAAGGATTTCCGATGCGTGAGCAGGCCACAAACAGCTGTCTATGAGAAGCATGGATTTTCCGAATTTAGTCCACACACTTGTATGATTGGCCCTGTGCTTTATTGATGGTCATTGCAAATGGGAGTCACACCGGAAACTGCAAACGTTTGAAAACGCATAAACTGCTGCTAAAATGTACCTTTGCGAGCCAGCACAACAGCTTTCCAAAGTGCATTTGTTGAAACGACTCGTGTGCCATTTAATGTAAAATTGATTTTCCAATTCAGAAACCTTTACAGGTGTGTGCACAACAACTCGCCAAAGTTCATTTGTTAAACCGATTAATGTGCCAAAACTCATTTGTTGAGATGACTCGCATGCTACCTATTGTGAAATGATTTGCAGGTGTGCACATGACAATTAAAGTTCATTTGTTGAAATGATTAACGCACCAACACTCATTGTTGAAATTACTTGCGCGCCATCCTTCATTTGTTGAAACTACTGGTGCGCCACCTATCTTAAAATGGATATACTAATTCAGAAACCTTCGCTGGAGTGTGCACAACAACTCACCAAAGTTTCATCGCAATTGGATGAATGGTAGCCTATATGAATGCATATGGGTCTTTGTTGAAACAATTGGTGCGCCGTCACTCTTTTGTTGAATATATTAGTGTGCTACCTATTGTAAAATGGATTTACTAATTTTGAAACTTTCACTGGAGTGTGCACAACTACTCAACAAAGTTTCATCGCAATTGGATGAATGGTATATGAACACATATGGGACTTTGTTGAAACGACTCTCACTCAAAAGCTAGTGCTAGGGATTAGGATAAACATTACCAGCTCAGGACAGAAAATTAGTGTAATGAGGGACATGCATATACTTGACACAGTCGAGTATCTGCATGACAATGGTTCAAAACTGTCCAAAGAAAACTAGAACTCCCAAAAACTCCTAGTCAGCTTAGGAAGAGAGCAGTTGAGGGTGCAAGATCTGGTACTAGGAAGTTTCAAGTAAACTAGATTTAGGTTCTGGCCTATTGTTCTTCTCAAAATTTTCAATTTCCTTTTTTCTCAGATATTTTTTCCCACCATTTTTTATCTTTCAAATGCTACTCATGACTCAATTTTCAACCAATCTCCTTGAAACTTTTAGTGTAGCTGCAGATACTATAGAATAAAAAACTGATGTGCAATATTTACAAAACAGTGTAAAATATTTTTTTATTTTCTTCATTATGATAATGGCTGAACTGCATTCTTCTGCACGGCTGAAAGCAACGGGAAACTACAGCCGTAATGCTAATCCCGAGGATATGCACCTCTCTATGCATAATTGCATGTTATGATGGCCTCCTCTCTTGTAAAATTCCAATCCGGAGGTAAACTAGTCCCCCATTCGGATCTCCGAGTGGGCACTTCTCGAGAGTTTTTTTTTTGTCGTGTAGCCTCCTGAGAGGCCGAGTGCAGGTCTTTCTAGTCGACGCCCGTGGGCAACCTGCGCGTCGGGATGAGAGATGGAATGGATGAAGATGAATGAATGAAACTGGGCAAGATGTGGAAGGAAGCGGCCGTGGCCTGTCAGAAGGTACTGTCCCAGCATTTGCCTGGTGTTGAAAATGGGAAACCACGGAAAACCATTTCAAGGACAGCCGACGGTGGGGCTCGAACCCACGCGTCTATCGAGTCAGCAGAAAGCTTGGCCCCATGACCTAACGCTGCGCTTTAGCCCGCGTAGCCACTGCTGTCGGTGAGAGGGGGTTAACATCACAGAAATGACAAAGAGGAAATGTGACATTCTACGGATTGGAGCGTGGAATGTTAGAAGTGTGCTAGGCAGTGGAAGGTTAGAAAACTTAGAAGGGAAATGGATAGGTTGAGGCTAGATTTGGTTGGGATTAGTGAAACGTGCTGGTAGGAAGAGCAGGACTTTTAGTCAGGAGACTATAGGGTCATTAGCACTAAATCAAACAAAGGATATGCGGGGGTAGGTCTCATATTAAATCTCCGTCAGAGTGATGCACACGCTTAGTGATCTTCTGCTGTTTGATAGTGGGGGGAGCAGAAAGCTTTACCGTCCATGTCTCTTACTAGCTCCTTCCTCCCTGCAAGAAAGGGTAAATGCCAGGTAGGTATTGCCTTGGCTGAGTGGCGCACACAGTGATGGCCTCCGTTCGGAGTGGGCAGTATTCGGGGGGGATTTCATCCGGGATGCTGAATTGCTTTCTGATAACTGTACAGCGTGGCCTCCTCAAAAAGTCATCTCTCAACGTTAATAGACATCCTAAGGTATATACACCTTGGGATGAAGCCCTATTAGAACGATTTCCGGCTGACAATGCTTCCCGTTATCTGATAGCCACTAGAACCGACGGGGAATCCTTCGCGTTGGTCAAATCTATTTTTATGCCGAGGAGATCGAGGATAAGTATGGTGACCTAGAAGGTATACAGAAGCTACGCAATGGTCAGCTCCTTCTCAAGACCACTGGCAGGGATCAAACCGAAAAACTGTTGAAGTGCAGCAATTTCGGTACGATACCAGATCCCAGTGAATAATAAACATGCATGCTGTTAGGGGAAGGGCCATCAACTTGGCCATCTGGCCAGAAAACCTAGACGGTATGAAGATTGAGAAGCATTCGATGCTGAACGAGGTCCCTGGTGTAATATTCCACCATGATCTTGTTTTGAATTCCGATGTAGAGCTCATGCGTAGCTTGAGTAAACGTGGCGTCACCAGGTTTCGGCGTATCACGCGAAAGGTAGGTGACAAACAGGTAGATACATGTGCCTTCATTTTACATTTTGAAGGTTCTGTATTGCACAAGCAGATTAAGGTAACACCTTATCGTGATGTGAGACGATAAATTCCACCTCCGATGCTACCAGTCTCAGATGTTCGGACACGTGTTTGCACTGCCAATGCTGTATGCAAGGATTGCGGGAAGCCTGTTTACGAAGGTGAAAAGTGCACATCACCACCTGTGTGCACCAACTGCTCGAACTTCCACGCTCCTAAATCTCGTGATTATCCAGAATTCATCAAGGAATCGAAGATTCTGGAGATAACACTGGAAAGCCTTTCATATCACGATGTTCGTAAAAAGTATTGTGATATGAACGCTCCTGAGTTCACAGTATCGTCTCCAACTATAACACCTGCAAGTTTTGTTCCTCATGTGATACAACCTTTGGCAGTACAAGTAGTTCCCCCAGGGGCTCACATCTTTGGGACGTGGGTTGGCGACCACGGGCCCCCAGCTGAGTCCGGCATTGCTTCCACTTACTTGTGCCAGGCTTCTCTCCGTCTTCTTTCCTGTCGACTCTTGTTCTTTTCTGACTCCGACGGTATTAGGGTATCCTAAGCCTAGGGAGTCTTTTACTTTCCCGCCTTAATTGGCCTTTATCTCATCTTTCCTGATCCCTCCTTCTTCGAGGGGTCAGACCTCTTGTTTTCTTTTCATTATATTTCCTTTTTTCTTTAAGATTCCCGCACTGTTTTTGTTAATTGGCTCACCGTGTATCTAAATTCCATTTAGTTTTTTTTTTTGCATCTACACTCCATTTTGTAGGTGTTTTCAATCTACGTTGCATTTTGTAAGCCTTTTCGATCTACATTGCATTTTGTGAGTGTTTTCAACCTCAATTGCATTTTGTAAGGATTGAAAATCCACAGCCTGCTTCCAGTCTCCGACCGGGTCAGGAATGGGATGAATGAAGCTCCCATCTAGCGGCGAGGATATGAACTGTGCCGGCTGCCGAGGCCTGACGCACTCCTCTGGGGCAATGATTAAATGAATGACCGATGAAATGATAGTGGAGAGTGTTGCTGGAATGAAATTTTGGCACGGAAAACCGGAGTACCCGGAGAAAAACTTGTCTGTCTCCGTTTTGTCCAGCACAGATCTCACATGGAGTGACCGAGATTTGAACCACAGACCCAGCGGTGAGAGGCCGGCGTTGTGCCGCCTAAGCCACGGAGGCTGTACATTTTGTAAGGATTGACAATCTAAATTGCTTTTTAGTAAGTCTTTAATTATAAGGAATGGGACTTTTGTGAGTATTTTGAATTTCAATTGCAGTTTGTATTTTCAACCTAAATCGCTTTTTGCAAGTATTTTCAATCTAAATTGCATTTTGTATGGTGGGCATTTTGCAAGTATTTTGATTCTCAATTGCATTTTGTGGGTATTTTGAATCTAAATTACATTTTGTTAGTATTTTCAATCTAATTGCATTTTGTAAGTATTGTCCATCCAATTGAGTAGTTTGAATGTACCGTGCATTTTGTGAGCATTTTCAATTTCAATTGCATTTTGTAAGTATTTTAAATTTCAATTGCACTTTGTGAGTATTTTGAACCTCAATTGCATTTTGTATGTATTTTCAATCTCGTTTGCATTTTGTAAGTATTTAGAATTTCATTTGCAGTTTGTAAGTAAAGTATTTCGACTCTACATTGCATTTTGTATGTATTTTTATCCTAACCTACATTTTGTGCATATTATTCAATCTATTCCTTTTGTGAGTATTTTCGTTCTAAATTCCCTTTTGTAAGTATTACCGCTCTCCATTTTGTGAGTAATTTCAATCTGAGTTCCTTTTTTACCATTTCCCGATTATCGTTACTCTTCCGAACCAGAGAGCCATCGAGTTACCAAGTCGATGGCTTATCCGTCGGGCTGATTGGCCAACTTTCACAGCAAGTGTGGTTCTTGCCGAAGATACCTTTGAGTGTGTCGATGATCATACAATTCACATAACGAACGGTATTTTGGCTGTGGCCGAGGAAACAATACCTTCCTCCACTGGCAACTCCCACCGGAAGCTTGTCCCTTGGTGGACAGCTGATATTGCAGCAGCCATTAAAGATCATCAACGTTCTTTCAAATGCTATCAGAGGCAAAACACCATGGGCAAACTTATCACCTTCAAAAGGATGCGTGCTAGAGCCAGATATCTGATTCCGGAGAGTAAGAAAATGACGTGGGAAAAGTATGTTTGGTCTATGATGGCACATACTCCTTCATCTCAAGTGTGGACTAAGCTTCATCGGATCTCCGAACTCCCGACATCATTGACGATACCCGGAGTTTCCATCAACAGAGACATCACGGACCATCTCGCCATTGCCAAGAGTATTGGATCGCACTTTTTTTTATGTATCCTGCTTTGGGAGTTATGATCTTACATTTCTGACCCTGAAGCGGGAGGCAGAGGCTCACCGCTTGTCCTTCGCCGCTGCTGCTTCGGAGTCCTACAATGTACCATTCTCTGAACGGGAACTGCGCAGTGCGCTTGCACTGTGCAGGGATATGGCTCCTGGCCCGGTTAACATACATAATCAAATGTTGAAACGTCTGTGCAAATCCAGTATTAAACAACTGTTGATCCTCTTCATTCGTATAAGGATTGAAGGGGAGTTTCCATCTCATTGGCGAGAGGGGATCGTGATACCGATTCCCAAGGCTGGGAAGGATCCCAAGTTTGTCAGCAGCAATAGGCCCCATTTGTCTTACAAATGGCCTATGTAAGCTGCTGGAGAAGATGGTAAACCGTCGACTGGTGTGGTTCTTGGAAGAGAGAGGTCTCCTGTCAGAGTACCTGTGTGGATTACGTTCTCATTATTCCACCACCGACCATCTGATGCGACTTGAGAGCGCCATACAGGAGGCATTTCTCCAAAAGCAGCACCTAGTCATGGTTTTCTTTGACCTCGAGAAAGCCTACGAAACCACATGGCGCTACGGGTTCCTTTCCACCCTTCACAAGTGGGGACTCTGTGGTAATCTACCGACTTTCATTGCGAATTTCATGTCCGTCCGACTGTTCCGTTTAAGAGTCGGTAGGACATCATGGCAATATTACACTCAAGAAAATGGAGTTCTTCAGAGTTCTGTGCTGAGTGTCACCTTGTTCGCGATTGCGGATGGTTCGAAGGTGGACGAGAAGGTGGGTTGTGCTTACGTTATTGATGGTGCAAATACCAAGATCTCTTTGCCTGAGGCCTACAGTGTATTTACTGCGGAGCTCGATGCCATCTGTGAAGCTCTGCAGTTTGCACTACAGGATGCACGAATCCACTTTCTCGTGTGTACCGACTCTTTAAGTTCGTTGCAGTCAATTGCTACATGTTTCCCGCAATACCCCCTAGTGCAGCGAATCCACGACCTACTAGCCGGGTTGTGCCGTGCTGACACTCGAATCACCTTTCTGTGGCTACCAAGCCACATGGGAATTGCGGGAAATGAGTTAGCGGATCAAGCTGCAAAAGAGGCGGTATCACTACCACCCTGACCAATGGAGGTACGCTCTCAGTTACGCGACAAGTACTGGCTTTTTGGGAGAGTCGGTGGCTAGCTGACCCTATGCCCAGTAAACTGAGAGCAATCAAGGGAACCACTCGAGTGTGGCAGAGTTCTTTCCGGTCTCGGAGGGAGTCCGTCATTTTGTATAGGATAAGGATAGGTCATACAAGATCCACCCACTCGTACCTAATGAGAAGGGATGACCCCCCACTTTGTACCTGTGGAGCCGTTTTCACCATGGCCCACATTTTAACCGAGTATGTGGATCTTGCTGACTTTCGAAGAAACCTTGGATTGCAGATCACACTCAAACTTATATTAGCAAAAACGCGGTGGCTGCTGATCTCATCATCCACTTTATAAGTGAGAGTGGTTTAGGGCCAGCAATCTAAATTTTCCAGTGTCCATTGACTCTACGACCTGTTCTTTTTTGAATGCTGAATTCGTGTTTTTCCATAATTTTTGTTTATATTAGCATTATTAGTTTTATTTAATTTTTGTTTTATTATTTTTTGGTCTTTTCAAATTTAGGTGTCCACCTCTAAATTTTAAATTCCATTCCAAATTTGTATACTTTAATCTGTGTTAAGAGGGGCAGATGACCTCGTAGTTCCACCCCTTTAAGCAACAATAACTTATTTTTCCTTATTCAGCCTTCCAAGATCAGCCTAAGACTTAGTACAGCTTCCCTTGTTCCTACATTTCTCCTGAAACCAAATTAGTCTTCACCCAACTCTGTTTCTGTCCTCTTGTAAATTATTCTAGTCAGCATGAATTGTAAAATTCCGTGTACGTTATACTACAATAACTATATTATTACTATGTTAATAATGTTGTGGGTGTAACATTTTTATAACTGGAGGAGTTTTGCGCTGAAGGGGTTATTAGTGTGTCAGTATATCTGTCAACACTAGGTTCTTTCAGACTTGTATGCCAGAATTGGTCTGTTCAGTCATCGGATACACATCCATTAGCTGGTTTGAAAAGCTCTATGCAGGAAGAAGTATGTATACTCGGCGGAAATGAGTTACAGCCGATGACGACTATCAGACTGAGCCGGGATCTAACCAAGTTTAACCGACTGCGCAATTTAACTAGATTTATATTTTAATACTTTCATCAAAGATGCATGCGACATGGCTGTTCCTCTCCATAAACACCTTATCACCATTTTTACCCATTGCTAAAGGGAGGTATATTTCTTGGTAATAATAGTGTCAATTTCAGATAAAAATGAAGATTTTTTAATTACCCATGTTTGTGGTTTTTCCATGCCATGGGGAATTTGCTGTGTTGATAGGGCTACTACTCGGCCCCGCAGATAATGAAATACATATTTTTTTAATTCAGGATTTCCAGAAGATTCTTGACACTGTGACTTCTGAACTGGAGAAAACAAATCATGTTATTGAATCAGCAGAGGAAACCTTTGAGGAACTAAAAATACAGAGAAAAGGACTTGTTGACAAACAAGGTATGCTATATATCAGGGTTGGAAGTAACTATTTATTTTTAACGTGATTACTAGTAACCAGGGGGTAACGATGTTACAATTGAAATTAAATAACTGTAACATTGCTACTCTAATGAAGAGATGCTGGTTGCTTTCTCAAGATGGAGCAGTCATTGTTTCTTTTTTTAAATTTGGGTATTACCCTGGATGCATTAAATGGGCAGAAGATATATTTACTGGACAGAAGTTTATTGCTGTTTCATTTTGGATTTGAGACTTGATTAGCTTGGGCGCTTGAATGTATGTGGAAACTATCTCATTACCTGCATTATTGTAGTTACCGTACTTAAAGCGTCGACTTGTAGTCGTGGGCTAACAGATGGACGAGGCAGTCTTTACCTGAAAACTACTTGTAGGATGGCTGAGAGTTGGATATGAACCCACCACTTCTAACAATTGCCCTCTAGAGGCTGACCAACCTTACACCAGGATTAAAATTCTTCATGACAGAGCTGAGAATCGAACACTGACTATCTTTGGAAATATGCTTTAAACCTTAGTGAACCAATTCAATGTATGGAATAAAGAAAACTTGTGATTTTTTTTTTGGTATTTCTTCAGTTTTACATACAGCATGTATTTATTACTACAATTTTGTCTAAGCGGACTGCACATATCCAAGGACTATGGGGAATGGGGGACAGAAGGGGTGGGGGAAGTGGAGAGCAGTGTGAATTGTAATACAGTTGCTAGATTTTGTCGACATAATTTCATTAAATAAAAAGAAATGTATAATATTTTTTAATTTGAGTGTAGGATAGAACCCATGGTCTATATAAATTTAAAATAACTTGTATTCCTCCATTCCTCCTATCATCATCATCATCTTGTACAGTTTCCAGCCCCAGGCTGGGTCTGTTTGGAACATAAGCCTCGCCACTTAGTCCTTTCTTCCCACCACCTCTCCGCTGACACTCTGGTCAGTCTTCGCCTCTCTTCTTGACACATTCCTCCACTCCTTTCAGCCATCTATCTCTTGGTCTTCCCCTTGGTCGTTTCTTCTGCATCTGCATCTCATGTATCCTCTTGGGAATCTTCTTCTCATCCATTCTCTTTTAAGTGTCCATACCACCTCAGTCTTGATGTCTCAATCCTACCTTTCACTATTTCCCTGACCGTTTCATTCCTCACCCTGTCTCTTCTTGTTACTCCGATCCTACTTCGCAGGAACTTCATTTCACCTGCCTGTATTCTGCTTATGTCTCTTCTCTTCATTGTCCACGTTTCTGAAGCATAGGTCAGTATCGGGATATAGTAGCTTCTGTATAACACTTCCTTGCTTTTTTGTGGGACATCTTTATTCCACACTAAGCTCCTAATGCTTCTCAGAAATGCTTCTGCCTGTCTGCCACGTTCCGTAATCTCTTTGTCATTTCTCCCATTTTCTCCACTATACTTCCCAAGTACTTGAGACTTTCCACCTTCTTCAGCTGTCCACCTCTAAGTGTTATCCCACTCATTGGTCTGTCCTTTTTCCTGGTCGTTAACAGGATCTCACATTTACTGATGTTGAACTTCCATCTGTACTCTCCCACTGTTTCTTCCCAAGCCTTCAGTTGCTCCTGAATTTCCTCCTCCTTGTTTCCCCAGACCATGAGATCATCTGCAAACACCATTGCTTTCATCTTATCTTCTCCTATCTTTCCTGCTATCCGTGTCATTACCTCGTCCATAACCACAATAAAGAGAAGGGGTGACAGCGCACTACCCTGTTTGAGGCCACTCATTTGTCTGAACCAGTCTGTTCTTTCCCCTCCAACTTTCACACAACTCACACTTCCACAATACATCTCCTTCACTCTGCCTACAGTCCCTTTTTCCACTCCCATGTTTTCCATTGCTGTTCCAAACCTTCTCCCTACACACACTATCATAGGCCTTTTCGATGTCCAGGAAGGCCATCAACAGATCCTCTCCAAATTCGTAGTGGTGTTCCTGGAGCTGTCTCACTGAAAATATGAGATCCACTGTTGATCTCCCAGGTCTGAATCCATACTGCTCCTCTCTCAATTTTCTCTCCACTTTGGCTCGTATTCTACTTTCTAATATCTTTTCATATATCTCCTATCCTGTTTCTAATTTTATTTCAAATATGCACTCACTTGTCAGTGTACTTTCCCTTGAACCTGAACTATGTAATAATTTAACCTTTTTAATTGGTAGTGAAGGCTAACCTGTTTTATGTCATAATTTTTCCCATTTCTTCCTGACTGTCCTACTGTATGTTACTTGCTGTACAATCAGAGCATGTTAGTCGATATACTTCCAAATGAAATTAGCTAATAGTAATGTATTTTTATTGCAAAGCAAGAAAACAAACACCTTTACTGAACCTTTCTTCACAATCTATTTTGCTTCAGAGAAACATGGAGAGATAATGGAAGATGCTGAGAAGTGCATAACATACCTTGCTGAACAGAGTGGCTTGATTGAAGAACTTCTGCAGATGGTTCCTTCACAGAACAGCATCGTGGTTCCTCAGGAACATCATCAGTAAGTACTGGGATAGCCTTAAAGAAGTAAAAAATGTTTAACCCAATGAGCAGTACTGCCGTCTATTTACGGCACTGTTGTGCGTGGCCCACGGGAGTACTGCCGTCTATTGACGTTCTCGAAGTTCGCGCCTAAACAGTACCGCAGTCTAATCACGTTTCATGGGGAATGTTTGAAATTGTTGCCTGACATTGTACTGGCGGGTCTTTAGAACAATGTTGGAGGATGTTTGACAGGTTCAGCGAACGTTATTCCGTGTTTTATCACATCTCGTATGTTCTGTGATGAAGTTCTGTCCCGGCATCTGCAGTCACGTAACCTAACTTCTTACGCGATTGTGCTACGAAGTACAACACACGAGAACTGTTTTCTATTGTTGTTTCCTGTGAGTGCACTGCACAACTATTTCTTGACAATACACATTATGTTTCTTTTCCCTCATCTCGGGTTTCCGTGGAAACAAACTCCATTACTCTCTGATTGTCAACATATACACGTGCTAAATGGCGGGATCTAGTCGAGGAGGCGCGCTTGCTCCGCAAGATATAAGAAATATTTTGACTAATGAGGAGTCTGACGATGAAGTTGATATTTATGATGGTGATAGTGATTGTATTGTGTCCGATGTGAGTGAAATTGGTCATTCCTCGGAAGACGATGACATAGAAATTGAGGACGAAGTGCAGCCTGCTGTCGCAAAGAAGGCTAAGCTGTCAACTGTTCACACTGAAGGAAGAAAGTGGACTTCTATAGGTAGGTTTCTTCCTACGCTTTCTGCTAATTTTGATGCATCAAATTCAGGCGTTAGTGATAATCTTCATGTGAATGATAATGACAATGATTCAAGAATTGAAGTGTCGATTTTCAAAGAAGTTGTTGACCGTAATATTATGAACTTGATAGTGTCAGAAATGAACAACTACTACATATTTGTTATGGAAAATACGGACGTAAAGGAAAAGTCGAAATTACATAAGTGGCAAGGCATAACCGTAGAGACTCTTTATGTTTTCCTGGCAACTGTATTGTTGATGGGCCATGTGAAGAAAAACAGGATGAAAGACTATTGGTCGACAAATAAAATGTTCGGTAAAGTGGTCTCTCTCGACAATTTCTCCCTCATTCTAAGACTGCTTCACTTTTCTGACAACAATCTTCAACCCCCAGGTGACAGACTTTATAAAATTAGGCCTATAATAAACTATTTGAGAGAGAAATTCCGATCTATATTCTATCCCTTCCAAAAGATCTCTATTGACGAGAGCCTAGTTGCTTGGAAAGGTCGCCTAAAATGGAAACAGTACATTCCATCAAAGCGACACAGGTTTGGCATAAAGGTGTTTATACTTTGTGACTGTGAAACTGGGTTTATCAATGATTTTATTGTTTATACGGGAAAGGATACGGAAATTGAACATGATGAAAAACTTGGAGTGTCTGGGTCAGTTGTCAAAACTCTAACAGCATCTTACATTGGTAAAGGCCACAACCTGTATGTCGACAACTGGTACACAAGCCCAGATCTTTTTGAGTACCTACACAAGGAAAATACTGGAGCATGTGGCACAGTCAGAAAAAACAGAAAAGGGATGCCAGACTTCCCGAAGAAAATTCAAAAGGGGGAATGTATTTCACGGCACACCAATGATATGCTGGCGCAAAGATGGCACGACAAAAGGGATGTTACTATGCTTACTACCATACACGAGAACGTGATGGTAGAAACCGACAAAACAGACCACGCCACAGGTCAGAAGAAAATGAAACCTTTGAGTGTACTGGATTATAATGTGAACATGGGTCCAATTGACAAAGCTGATATGCAAATCAGTTTCACTGCAAATGTCAGGAAAACACTGAAGTGGTATGTCAAGTTGTTTTTTTACTTGATTGACATTTCAGTGCTGAACTCTTACAATATTTACAAGATGAAGACTGGAAAAAATCCACAGCTTAGTGAATTCCGACTCTGCCTCATAGATCAGCTGCTAGAGGAATTTGCAGTGGAGAGGAAGCCAACAAAAGGAGGTCGACCACCTTCAGGAGGAGACTGCTTGAGACTTTCTGGACGTCATTTCCCTAAACCAGTACCTCCAACACAATCAAAGCAGAAGCCGCAACGCACACAAAGAAGAGACCGACCAAAAGAACAGACACTAAGTGGATGTGTGTTGAGTGTGATAGCCCCCGTGTGGGTGCGGGTTAGAATACACCCACGGTATGCCCTGCCTGTCGTAGGAGGCGACTAATAGGGCCGACATGGCCGAATAACTTGCCAGTTTTGATTTGTTCAGACCCCCTGTGGATGGGGAGGGCAGAATTCATCCACGGTATCCCCTGCCTGTCGTAAAAGGCGACTTAGAGGGGACCTTATAAAGGTCAATTTTGGTTTTCTGGTCCCAGCTCTGGTTTGACCAATAGAAATAAACATGCGTGCTGTTAGGGGAAGGGCCACCAGCTTGGCCATCTGGCCAGAAAGCCTAGACGGTATTCCCCATCCCGTCAGGTGGGTGCGCCATGTACCCTACAGTAGTATCCGCCTTACAACGAAGGTCCCTGCATGGCCGAATACTGGAGCTGAATAAATCCTGTGCATGCCGAGGGGGAAGTGCCTGTTTGAGGCACTGGGACCCCGGGCAATATCTGCTATGCCAGGTAGGTATTGCCTTGGCTGGGTGGCGCCCACAGTGATAGCCCCCGTTCGGAGTGGGCAGTATTCGGGGAGGATTTCGTCCGGGATGCCATCAAAGCGATCACGGACACCTGTACAGGGTGGCACCCTTAAAAAGCCGTCTCTTGAGAGTCGAGCTAATCCCAAGGTGTATACGCCTTGGGATGAAGCCTTTAATAGAAGATTCCCCGCTGATAAGTCTCCTCGCTACCTGGTAGCTACGAGGACTGACGGGGGTGATTTTAAACTAGTAAAATCAATAATTTTTTCTGAGGAAATCGAGGGGAAATTTGGGGACCTAAGCGGGATTTCCAAGCTCCGGAACGGTCAGCTGCTGCTGCACACCGTTGATCGGAAGCAAACCGAAGCGTTGCTGGAATGCACGCAATTCGGCGAAATTCCCGTTAAGGTCTCAAAACACGAAACGCTGAATGAGGTCCGAGGAGTTATTTTCCATCGTGACCTCATTTTAAATAGCGATGCGGGATCTGGGGAAGAGAGGCGTCACCAAGATTAGGCGCATCACCCGAAAGATTGGGGAGAACAGCGTCGATACCGGTGCTTTTATTCTCCATTTTGAGGGTGATGTAGTACCTAAGCAGGTGAAGGTCACATCGTATCACTGCGATGTTCGACCGTACATCCCTCCACCTATGCGCTGCTATCAATGCCAGAGATTCGGGCATGTTTCCGCCAGGTGCACTGCCAAGGCCGTGTGGCAAGGGGACACATGAGGGTGAGAGGTGTACGCCTCCCCCGATTTGTCCTAACTGCCAAGGAAGCCACTCTCCACGATCGAAGCAGTGCCCTGAGTTCTGTAAGGAAGCAAAAATTCAAGAAATAAGAACTCTTGATAGGCTTTCATATCACGACGCTCGCAAGAGGTACCGTGATATGAATGCCCCCGAATTTCGGGTATCGTTTTCAGCTGCAACGACGCCCTCATTCACCCCTGCCGCATCTTTACCGAGTGTAGTACCCTCGACGCCCGTATTATCAGCTGTATTAAAATCACCCCTCGCTGTACCAGCGAAAAATGTCAGCCCGAAGGAGGTACAACAACCTTCTTCGGCCCAGCAAAAGAAGGCGCCGGTTATACCATCTAAACCGGCGCAATCGGAGAAGAAGTCCTCTTCTTCTCCGAAACGGTCGGCGAACAAGTCTTCCCCAGCTAAAGGGGGAAAGAAGACTTTGCCGACCGGGGCTGGTCCTTCTTCCAGCCCACCTAATACGAAAAATATAGGGGAGAAGAGGGAGACGGTTCGCCGCCGTCTCTCTCGCCCTCCTGCTGACGGGGTGGCTACTGTCTCTGCTGGCCTTTCCGCTCCCATTACCACCAAGGGAGCGAAGCCTGCTGAAGCCAAGCCCATACGTATGGAGGAACTCCCCTATAGAAAAGAAAATAGATCGGCGGAGGAGAGGGGAACGGTTCAGCGCCGTTTCTCTTCCTCTCCTAAAGGCAGGGCTGCTCACGTATCTGCTGACCATCCCGCTCCCACCACTACCAGTGGAGCGGTGCCAGCAGGAGCGACCTTGTTTTATAAGGACCCGGCGTCTGTGGGGAAGGGACCATCTACTTCCCCAAACACGCGTCGGCGCCGATCCAAGAAGAAATCTCTTCGGGGCGTGTCGGGGACAGACACCCAATCTTCCGACCGGGAGAAAGTCCCTCGACACCGCTCTCGCTCTTCCCCAAGAGCGAGACTCGTGAGGTCCGACGACGACCGCGCGCAACCCAAGAGAGCGCCCGCTCCATTTTCTTCGTCTTCGGACGGAGATGTGGAGATTGAGGTGTGCTCTCCTGCCCCATCATCTCCAACTAGAGCTGGGGAAGGGTGGCAAACGGTCAAGCATAAGTAGAAGACCCATTTCTACTTAAGTCCACACCATGGCACTATTACAATGGAACTGTAATAGCTATTCTGTTCATCTCGCTGAGTTACGACAATTAATATCTTCGTTTTCGGCAACCATTGTCTGTCTTCAGGAATCCAGGTTTCGTCCTGGACATGAGACAACAATGCGTCATTTCAAACTCTTCTCTAAAGACCGGGTGGACGGAGCTGTGGCCGCTGGTGGCGTCTGCACTCTCGTCCACTCTAGCCTCTTTAGTGAAGAGGTGCCGTTGCGTACTCAGCTAGAGGCAGTTGCAGTTCGTACTTCGTTGCCAGTAATGGCAACAGTATGTAACGTGTACATCCCGCCTGATTCTCAGCCGGATTACGACCAGCTGGTGGATCTAGTCTCTCAGCTCCCCCCTCCTTTCCTCCTTCTGGGAGATGTTAATGCCCACAACACCATCTGGGGCTCCGCTACCACTAGCGGTAAAGGGAGAGATTTTGAGAGGCTGATCAGGCGGCTGGACCTGTGTCTGTTGAACACAGGGGAGCCTACGCACTTCTCTATTGCACACGGTACTTATTCAAGTATCGATATTACCCTGTGCAGTCGTGCGCTGGTTCCCCTGCTACAGTGGGGTGTGCACGATGACCTTTGTAATAGTGACCATTTTCCAATTATCGTTACTCTTCCGAACCAGAGAGCCATCGAGTTACCAAGTCGATGGCTTCTCCGTCGGGCTGATTGGCCAACATTCACGGCACGTGCGGTGTTTGCCGAAGATACCTTTGAGAGTGTCGACGATCATACCATTCATATAACGAATGGTATTTTGGCTGCTGCTGAGGAAACAATACCTTCCTCATCCGGCAACTCACGCCGGAAGCTTGTCCCTTGGTGGACAGCCGAGATTGCAGCAGCCATTAAAGATCGTCGACGTGCTTTCAAATGCTATCGGAGGCAAAACACTATGGCCAACCTTATCACCTTCAGAAGGATGCGTGCTAGAGCCCGATATCTGATTCGGGAGAGTAAGAAAACGACGTGGGAAAAGTATGTGTCGTCCATGACGGCGCATACTCCTTCATCTCAAGTGTGGACTAAGCTTCGTCGGATCTCCGGACTCCCGACATCACTGTCGATACCCGGAGTGTCCATCAATGGAGACATAATCACGGACCATCTCGCCATTGCCAACAGCATTGGCTCGCACTTCTCCGATGTATCCTGCTCCGGGAGTTACGATCCTACATTTCTGACTCTGAAGCGGGAGGCAGAGACTCACCCCTTGTCCTTTGCCACTGCTGCTTCGGAGTCCTATAATGTACCATTCTCTGAATGGGAACTGCGCAGTGCGCTTGCACTGTGCAGGGATACGGCTCCTGGACCGGATAACATACATAATCAAATGTTAAAACATCTGTGCGAATCCAGTATAAAAAAACTGTTGATCCTCTTCAATCGTATATGGATTGGAGGGGAGTTTCCATCTCAATGGCGAGAGGGGATCGTGATACCGATTCCTAAGGCTGGAAAGGATCCCAAGTTTGTAAGCAGCTATAGGCCCATTTGTTTGACAAATGGCCTATGCAAGCTGCTCGAAAAGATGGTGAACCGTCGACTGGTGTGGTTCTTGGAGGATAAAGGTCTCCTGTCTGAGTACCAATGTGGGTTTCACTCTCATAGGTCCACCACTGACCATCTGGTGCGACTTGAGAGTGCCATACAGGAGGCTTTTTTCCGAAAACAGCACCTAGTCACGGTTTTCTTTGACCTCGAGAAAGCCTACGACACCACATGGCGCTACGGGATCCTTTCCACCCTTCACAAGTGGGGACTCCGTGGTAACTTACCGACTTTCATTGCGAATTTCATATCCGTCCGACTCTTCCGTGTAAGGGTCGGTAGGACATTATCGCAATACTATACCCAAGAAAATGGAGTTCCTCAGGGTTCAGTGCTGAGTGTCACCTTGTTCGCGATTGCCATTAATGGCATTGTTGCCGCCGCCGGGTCCGCGGTAGTTCCATCGCTGTATGTAGACGATTTAGCTCTGCATTACAGCTCTGGAAGTATGGCAGTCGTGGAACGGCAATTGCAGCTAGCTATCAACCGGGTCGACAGGTGGGCTCACGACAGGGGTTTTCGTTTTTCAGCAGCGAAAACCTCCGTCGTCCATTTTTGTCGGCTACGGAGGCTACATTTACACCCTGAACTACATCTCAGGGATGCTGCGTTGCCGGTGGTTGACACTTATCGCTTCCTGGGGCTCCATTTTGACAGCAAGTTAACGTGGCAGCACCATATACGGCAATTGAAAATGACATGTCTCAGGAAACTGAACATGCTCAGGTTTCTTAGTGGCACTACGTGGGGGGCTGACCGTGCGGTGCTGCTACGGTTCTACCAAGCCCTCGTCCTGTCCCGGCTAGACTATGGTTCTGCGGCATACGGTTCAGCAAGGCCGGCAACCTTGAAAATGCTGGACAGTATCCACCATAGTGGGGTTAGGCTGGCTACCGGTGCCTTCCGGACCAGCCCGATACCCAGCCTACTCGCCGAATCGGGTGTTCCACCTTTAAATTATAGACGCCAACATATGCTGTTAGCATATGCTGCCAATGTGCGTCAAATGCCGCAACACCCGACCTATCAAGCTCTCTTCGGTACCCAAAACCACCAGGGGTACGCCAACCGGCCTCGTGCCACTCGGCCGGTTGGTATTAGACTTGATAGCTCGTGTACCGAAATAGGAGTGGCTGTAGGTCCCTGTATGATCCGGACATCTAGCGAGGTGCCTCCGTGGCAAGTCCCGCGTCCGGAAATTCGGTTAGATCTGCACCGAGGTCCTAAGGTGAACACGGATGCCTCCGTTTACCGGAGGCAGTTCCACAGCATAGTTCACCAATTTCCGGACGCTGGCATTCTATACACGGAATGGTTCGAAGGTGGACGAGAAGGTGGGTTGTGCTTACGTTATTGATGGTGCAAATACCAAGATCTCTTTGCCTGAGGCCTGTAGTGTGTTTACTGCGGAGCTCGTTGCCATCTATGAAGCTCTGCAGTTTGCACTACAGGATGCTCGAATCCACTTTCTCGTGTGTACCGACTCTTTGAGTTCGTTGCAGTCAATTGCTACATGTTTCCCGCAACACCCCCTAGTGCAGCGAATCCATGACCTACTAGCCGGGCTGTGCCACGCTGACACTCGAATCACCTTTCTGTGGCTTCCAAGCCACATGGGAATTGCGGGAAATGAGTTAGCAGATCAAGCTGCAAAAGAGGCGGTATCACTACCACCTCGACCAATGGAGGTACCCGCTAGAGATATTCGCTCTCAGTTACGCCTACAAGTTCTGGCTTTTTGGGAGAGTCAGTGGCTAGCTGACCCACTGCCCAGTAAACTGAGAGCGATCAAGGGAACTACTCGCGTTTGGCGGAGCTCCTTCCGGGCCCGGAGAGAGTCCGTCATTTTGTGTAGGCTAAGGATAGGTCATACAAGATCCACCCACTCGTACCTAATGAGAAGGGAAGACCCCCCACTTTGTACCTGTGGAGCCGTATTCACCGTGGCCCACATTTTCACCGAGTGTGTGGATCTTGCTGACTTACGAAGAAACCTTGGTTTGCAGACGACACTCAAACTTATATTAGCCGATGACGCGGTGGCTGCTGATCGCTTATCCGCTTTATAAGTGAGAGTGGGTTAGGGCCAGCAATCTAAATTTTCCAGTGAACTTTGACTCAACGACTTGTTCGTTTTTGAATGATAATGTTTTGTTTTTTCCGTAATTTTTGTTTATTTTATATATATATATTTTTTTAAATTTAATTGTTTGTTTTTGTTTTATTAATTTTTGGTCTTTTTAAATTTAGATGTCCACCTCAAAATTTTAAATTCAATTCAAAATTTGTATTCTTTAATCTGTGTTAAGAGGGGCAGATGACCTCGTAGTTCCGCCCCTTAAAACAACAATAACTAACTAACTATGAGTGTGATAGACCCCTCTGTGTACACCCCTGTTTTGAAGAGTACCATACCCTAAAGACATTTTGAAAGCCTAGGTGAAACTGATATAAAATTAAGTCGTGTTGTATGGGATACAAACTTGATCAAATATAGAAAGTAATTATGTTTTTCAATTTCCTTTCAGTATTTTTGAGAAAAATATTTTCTACGCCCCTGGTTTCAATTAAATTGAGGGTATCAGTTATGTACCATCAATGTAAATTTTGTAACTTTATTAATAGAGAAAAGTTAGACTCAAAATAACTTAAAATTGAGAACTGCAATTTTTCACAAAAAAAACTCACTCCTGGTGGCCTGTAAGTGTCAGCAAAAACTCACTGATCAAAAGGTTAATATGACCATAATACTGGTATATGCCCAACAACTGAGGCTGATGATGATGTTGATGTATTCTATGCTCGGGTTCAAGCAGCTATGGATAAGACTTGCAGACAAGATGTGTTACTTCCGATTGGTAGCGGTGTTAGTTTTTGTTAATTCGCGATAAAACGAAGTCATATTTAGAGGTTAGGATGTTTTATTTTCACGTATTTACATGTTTCGTGCCGCCCAGGAGTGAAATTAAATCGTGAAATAACGCGAATTTTGTGAATAACACCACAAATACCACAATCTGTGAAATAAAAACAAATTTTCATATTTTTTCCCCACACCAATCCGAACATTTTTGTCCACAAGCCGATAATCGAATTTGGTTGGTGTTCAATTCGAGAGAATGATCGATTGTATAGTTTCGCGAGGGGTAATACTACGATATACGTCATATTACGATATACTGTCGATATTCTCGTTACTCGTTGGATTGTAGCGCTGTGGTAAACAGCTGTTATATCGCGGCGTGAATAGTTTGGCCGACTACCTCCAAAAGGTTATGTGATAGTTGTTCATAATGTAAACTACGTTTGCCTCCTGTTACATCGGTAGCGAGTGTAAATTATAGTAGAGAATTCTATATAATTTAATAAAAAGTGCGCAAATTGTGCGTTATCATCGAAGCTAGTGTGTTATTTGCGTGAATCAGTTGGCGACCACGTGTTCGTCGTATTAGTTCCGAACTTAGCAGTACAGGAAGATGAGACGCGACGTAATTTAAATATTATGACACGAATTCAGAAATAAATTTTGCGTGTGGTTACGAATTTATACTGGCTTGTGACTACAGTCAACAGTGTGATAACAGTGTTTGTTACTGGGCATCGCTCAGTTGAGTTTAAAAATGCCGAAGGTAGCTGTTTCTGCCACAGACAGACTTAAAGAATATATGAATGAAGGATTTATAATTTCTTGTGGCATTCTTATGTGCAAATATTGTGATTGTCGGTTAGATTATCGCAGGAAAGATGCATTAGACAAACATTGCAAATCGGAGAAGCATTCAAAGCGCCGAGAAAATTCGCGTCTTGAAGTTAGTGTTCCTAGAGTGGCCACCTTGAAAGAAACATTATCAAATGCTAGTCGTGTGAAGGATATGAAAGAAGAGTTTATTTTGGACACTACTACTGCGTTTGTGAAAGCTAATATACCAGTAGGGAAACTAGACAATCCTGCTATCCGTACTTGGTTTAATAAGTACGTTCGCGGAAGTGGAGATTTACCATCAGTAAATCAGATTCGTCAGAAATCCATCCCCATGATTGGCGAAAGAAGGAGGGAAGAAATTAGGGAAGATATAAAAAACAGAGACGTGTTTCTGCTATGTGACGAAACAACTGACAAGAATGGTAGGTGTGTTTTCAACATTCTTTTTCGTCCATCAGTACCATCAACTGAAATGAACACCCATCTGGCTGCCTCTGTTGTTCTAGATTCTGCCAATAGCGTAAATTGCTCCAATGCGATATTAGACACCTTGAATTCCTATGAAATTGAACGGGAGCGTGTAGTGGCAGTAGTTACAGACGCAGCACGCTACATGACAAAATGTGTAACTACTCTTCAAGGTTTGATTGAAGAATTAAGTCATGTCCAGTGCTGGGCTCATAAAGTCAATCTTATCGGCTGCGTATTTGAAAACGAGCTGGACGAATTCAACATGTCTATAGTAAAGACAAAGAATGCCTTTTTAAATACGCGAAAAAGAAAAAGCAATTACGTTGCATTTCTAAGGGAGAAATATGAAAACACAGAAAAAGAGAATGAAATTCTAGCTTTCCCAATGCCTGTATGTACAAGATGGAATTCATGGTTTAAGGCTGCAATGTATATGGCCACGCATGTGGAAGATCTGGTAGAATTTTTCAAAACATTGGAAGATTCAAATTCTGGGGTCAAATTTTTCCAACAAGCATCGACTTCAACAATACAATTTATACAATTACAAGCATTGTATGTTTCTGTTGTTGGTGCCTCTCTTATGGACTTGCTTAATTTCTTGGAGGGATCTAAGTACCCAACAATTCACTTACTGGCTGGGAAGCTAGATGACCTTGAGGTAAAGCTCAAGCTATTAGGCGATGGTGGAATGTTCAATCATACGATCCTCCAGAACTTGGAACAGCTTCCTCAAAAGATGCAGATAAAGGTTAAGTCCAAGCTTACGTGTGTTGCCCAGTCAGCTCTAGTGAAAGTCAGGACTTTAAGGACCACGGATCCAGCCAGGAAGACTGTAGAAGCCATCGGGTCATTGTTTGATCCTCGGCATGCACCTAAGAACGTATCTCCCACAGAACTGCTCCAATTTAAGAAGAATGCCCCATTTCTTACGAAGATGGAGTCTCAACAGTTTTTAGAGGCTCACAGCATTTACCTGACTGCAATCAAGAACCAACTGCGTCATGAAGATAATGTGAATGTTCCAGAGATCCTCATGGGATTAAGGCCTGCTCACCGAGACTATGCAACAGCTGCATTAAAGTGTGTGTGGTATCCTTGTTCAAATCTGGATTCTGAAAGGTCATTTTCAAAATTCAGTCTCATAGTAAGTGATAGGAGGCGAAAATGACAGCTGCAAATGCTGAGACTTTAACCATGATCTACTTCCAGTGATTTCACCGCAGTATTTGGATAAAACTGAAAAAGGTATTCACTGAAATGTGTTTCGAGATGGTGAATGTAAAATAAAAATGTGACTTCCATATAAGTATTATCTCATTCTTCCATAGCCATGTTTAACTTTTTACCCTGCTGTTTTGTTTTTTACTTTGTTTTATTAATTGTTTATATTTTTAAATGCACTTATTGTACAAACCTTATCGCTTTCCAAATTTTAACATGTCATCCCCCGAAAAAATAATAAAAACACAAAACACCACCTTTTGAATTTTAAATCAACAAATCTTCAAAAAAATAACAACACTTTCTAACACCTCTACCGATTGGCGATTGGAATGCTAAAGTTGGGATGGCAAAGAGGGAAATGTTGTGAGTTTTTATGGCTTAAATGATCGAAATGAGGCTGGAGAGCGGATTATCAGTTTCAGTGAATCTAATGACCTTTTCATTACCAACACATGTTTCAAGCAACCAAAACGTCGGCTGTATGCCTGGACATCACCTGATGTGAAATACAGGAATCAGATAGATTACATAATTAGGTCTAGAAGGTGGCGAAGTTCCATTATAGCAGCAAAAACTTGGCCTGGTGCCGACTGTGGATCAGATCATGAACTACTGACATGTAAATTACAAGTCAAACTTAAAAGGAATATTAAGGTATTCCAACACCTGAGATATGACTGCAAACATTCCCACACTATTTAAGACATCAGTTAAGAATAGTTTTGAGATCCTAAATCTCCTTGATCGAGAACCTGAAGAAATTTGGTGTGAAGTTAAAGACATTGTTAAGGATGAATGTAAGAACAAATTGTTGAGGGTTGAGAAAAAGAGAACTTCACATTGGATGACAAGATGGCGTCACAGTGAAAGTGTAGTGAAATAGCAGCTAGTGTAAATATTTGATAAAAGTGGTAAAATATTATAGCAGAGGTTTAAAATCTAAAAAGTTACTTTCCTTAGGTCAAGTGAAATATGGAATATTGATAGTATTTAGAAATTCTTATTGATAATTAAATAAACTTAAACTAAGTTGTGGGAACGTGTATCCAAAGATTCGGTGACTTCTTTAATCACTGTTTGATCCAAGTAGAGCAGTGGTGCTTTTACGAGATTTCACCCGATTGGAAGATATACGTATTTCACATTCTTCTTTATTGGTAGGTAATTAGATTAATTCATTTAGGTAGTAATAATTAAAATAAATTTAGTGTAATTTGGTGTAAACATCTAGGCTAACTTAGATCCCTAGTATGACAACAGTAACAGTGTTAGTGTCTCGTCAGGTAGTGTAACCATTACGGATTTATGCTCGTCATGCAAAATAAAATTAAAAAATTTAAATAAAATCATCACAAGATCTCAGGTAAAATTGAGAGGGGAGAAAAGTGAAACCGATTGTCGTAATGTAGGCCTACTGGTACCGTCATGCGAATGTCATAACCTGAGAAACGAACTGTCCTCAAAAGATGAAATTATAAAGCTGCTCAAGGAAGATATTGCTAAGTTAATGGAAGAGTTGAATAAATTAAAAGGAAACAGAGAGGAAAGCAAGGAAACTTGGTCGACAGTGTTTGCTGGTAAGGTAAGATTGAATAAGCCTAGGCCTATCAATGGAGTACATGTAACTGAAATTCCCGTCTCAATTCATTTGGAGCGCTCGTGGAAGAAAATGACGACTTTCCTCAAGAAGAAAGTGATAACGAGAAAATCCAGGAAGATGCGGATATTTGCGGATAGTCACGGGCGAGATGTAGCAGCAAGCGTATTGGAGAGAAGCGGAGAAATGGAGGTCACTTCGACAGTAAAGCCAGGAGCTCAAATTGCAGCGGTCACGAACGGGAGAGTAGGAGAGTGTGCGTCCCTTACTTCAAAGGACTATGCAGTAATCATCGCTGGAGCAAACGACTTCTATAGAAACGAGAGTAAAAAGGTATTCAAAGATTTAAAGGGCACATTGCCATCCATGCTTAACACAAATGTCATTATTGTAAACATTCCGCAGAGATACGACTTAATTCCCAAATCATGTGTAAATGTGGAAATAGAGGCTACAAATGGAAAAATTCATAAAATTTGTAAGAGTTTTCCAAATGTCCAAATTGTAGATGTAAGTAAATTAGACAGGAAGTTCCACACTCGGCATGGCCTACACTTAAATAGATTAGGAAAAGAGGATCTTAGTGATGAAATCTGCAAAATTGTAAATTCAAATGGTAAGAATAATTCAACAGTAATATCATTAGAGTGGAAGCAGGGAAACTGGTAGAAGAAGCCAAACGTGAGGTTTGGCATTCAGATCTTTTGAAGTCAAATTTAAGGGAGTGCAACAATGGTATTTCGGATTTGTCTAGCAACAATAATAACAATTATGATAATAATAATAATGTAAATCACCAACACAAGCTTGCAAAAGTAACAAATTTAAAATTTACCACCAGAATGTCCAGTCTCTTTATAATAAAATTGATTACATAAATCTAATGCTTAAAAATGAACTTAAAGACATTTCAGCACTATGTATTTCAGAACATTGGCTGAAAGAGGAACAACTCGAATTAATTCAATTCCCAGGGTTTATACAAGCTAGTAAATACTCGAGATCTAATATTAGCCATGGTGGTACTTGTATCTTCTTAAGAAATAATTTAGATCATGAACAGTTAACAGCTTATAATTATCTAATTATGGAACAGGATTTTGAATTCTCTGCCATAAAAATACAGCAGTTTAAGTTAATAATTGTATGCATATACCGTTCTCTGTCAGGAAAGTTTCCTTTATTTATAGATAAATTAGAATTGTTACTCAATAACATGAGCAAAGTAAATTTCGATATAATAATTTGTGGGGATGTAAATGTGGATTTCTTAAAATGTGATAGAAATTGTGAATTATTAACACAGTTACTAATTTCCTATGGACTGAAACCCACAGTAAATACCCAACAAGAATAACAAAATTTAGTAAAACCACTCCTGATCAATTTTTTATAAATACAGATAAATATCACCATTCAATAGAAGTCTATTGTCCGGGTTTTAGTGACCACCATGGACAAATACTGAGTTTTGAAGTACCCGAAACAATCAATAATGATAATGGAGTAAAATCAAAATGCAGGTCATTCACTGAAACAAATGTTACATATTTCAATGACTTATTAAATAAGGAAACATGGTCTTAAATTTATAAACTAGAAAATGTAAATGATAAATCTAATGCATTTAACAGTACACTAAAACACTATTTTGAAATAGCATTCCCCTTTAAACAAAGAACTGTTCAAAATAACAAAACTAGCAATTGGTTAACAACAGGGATTATACATTCATGTCAATGAAAGAAATTTCTACACAAATTATATAAACAATACCACACAACACCTGAATTCAATTTATACTACAAAAAATACACTAGCATATTAAATAAGGTAATAAGACTAGCAAAGAAAATGCATAATGATAATTTTTATTTCCCAATCATCTAATAAAAACAGGGCTATGTGGTCGTGATAAAGAAAGAAACTGGAAAATCTGCTAAAATACAAAGGAACATTACACTGACCAGAAATAATAAAAAGATTAATAATCCAGGGGAAATAGCAAACACTTTTAATGACTATTTTCTGGAAATTCCACAAAAATTACTAAATAAATCACAGGTAAATACACTAAATTCTGATAATAAAATAAATATATGCAGTGATTCTTTATTTATAAATCATGTCACAAGTGAAGAGGTAAGAATAGTTATAAAAGAGCTAAAAAATAAATTCTGTGCTGGCATTGATGGCATCCCTGATGCAATTTTAAAGAAATGTGCAGAAAATATAATAAATCCAGTTACGCACTTAATAAACAGTTCAATTCTCTCAGGAACTTACCCGGATATTTTGAAATTATCAAAAGTAATTCCAGTGCACAAAAACGGTTCAAAAGATGAATTAGATAACTATCGTCCTATTACCTTACCAACTGGTATTGCAAAAATTGTGGAAAAAATCATGTATAAGAGACTGATAAGTTTTATAGAAAGAAAAAAAAAATATTATCAGACTCACAACATGGATTCAGAACGGAAAAATCTACACAGACAGCAATTTACGAATGTAGTAGTAGTATATTGAAATTAATTGACAATAAGGAACATGTAACTGGCCCATTCTTGGATTTATCGAAAGCATTTGATGTTGTTGACCATAAAATCCTCCTTACAAAACTTAATCAATACGGTATTAGAGGTCTAGTAATAAATGGATCGAGTCTTACTTAACAAGGTGCAAACAAATAGTAAGCTTGAGACACAAGGATGATGGAACCAAATTACTTAATGAAACATTGTCCAATGAGGGAATTATTAAATTTGGAGTACCCCAGGGATCGGTTTTGGGCCCACTACTCTTTCTTCTATATATCAATGATATAACACAGAACGTTCATTCACACAAGGAAATTTTGCTTGCGGACGATACAACACTCGTAATAAAAGGTGAAACTAAACAGGTAATACAGCAGTCTGCTGACTCCGTTACAGGAGTTAACCAAATAGTCACAAGATAATCTCCTCATAATAAACTATAAAAAAACAGTGTGTCTAAATTTCCACACTGTACAGAATAGGAATCCTGCGAAGCCCAATATAACATTAAAAGGTCATCAAATAGAAAATAAATCAGAAACAAAATTTTTAGGACTATGGATACAACATGACTTGAAATGGAATAAACATATACAATATCTGAATACTAAACTGAACTCGATGTGCTTTGCTTTACGTGTTTTGAAAACCTGCACTAGCATGCACACATTTTTTTTTTTTTTTCGTGTGACCTCCTGAGAGGCCGAGTGCAGGTCCTGCGCGTCGGGATGAGAGATGGAATGGATGAAGATGAATGAAATTGGACAAGGATGTGGAAGGAAGCGGCCGTGGCCTGTCAGAAGGTACCGTCCCAGCATTTGCCTGGTGTTGAAAATGGGAAACCACGGAAAACCATTTCAAGGACGGCCGACGGTGGGGCTCGAACCCACGCGTCTACCGAGTCAGCAGAGAGCTTGGCCCCATGACCGAACGCTGCGCTTTAGCCAGCGTAGCCACTGCTGTCGGTATGCACACATTAAGAAATACTTATTATGCTTATTTCCATTCATACTTAAGATATGGGGTCATATTTTGGGGTATGTCGCCAGATTTGCTAAGCACGTTTAGGATACAAAAGAGGGCGATTAGAATTATGGCAAATGTAAACACTAGAGAATCATGTAGACCTCTGTTTAAAGATTTAAACATTCTCCCACTGCCCTGCATATATATCTTTGAAAGTATTATTTTTTTTAAAAGAATTTAATGAATAAAGATGTTTTTCTCAAAACAAACAATGATGTTCATAGGCATAACACAAGACAAAATCAAAACATTCATATTTCACACACACAAGCATATATCAAAAAGGAACTTTTCACACTGGAGTTAAATTGTACAATAAACTACCCCAGTATATAAAACTGGCCCGAAAAATAAGAACCTTTGATAGAATATTGAAAGCTTATCTGCAGTGCCATTGTTTTTACTTTGTAGTTGAATATCTTAGCGTATAGGAGCGATGAAATCTATAATTATATTTTACTTTTCTATTTTCATTGAAATACCTACTGTCGACCAAAGTATTATGTGCACTCAAGTTTGAAGGTTGTTTGTGAAGTAACCAATAGATGTACATAAAATCCAATAACATCATTTTCCTTACGCATTTTCTTTCCATGGCAAGATTTTCTTCGGATGTTTTTTATTATATCGAAATTAAACCAGCATGGATACAGTTTGGTCCTCCTACTAGTGCTTACATGTACACAGGAATTCAGAGCCTGATAGAAACGGGAATAAATATAATCTACTGCCTCGTCTAGATGAGAAAATTGCGAGAGATCACTCCAATGAACTTGTAATTTTTTATCGGTTTTCAAAATTGGCCTTTTTAAAATTGTATGTATGAGTTTGCCAGTATCGTACATTAATGTTTAAGGGGGGATGATTATTTTCTTCCGGTACAAGTGGTTGTTCCTCTCTATTGACAGCAATAGAAGAGATGGTGGACAGGACTAGATCAAGTGTTCTCTTATTCACATTCACAATATTATTAAAACTTTTCAAGTTCATCATATTTATAAAATTATAATTAAAATTATTTAAGGAGATAGAAAGCCAAGATCCTGCTTTTAAATAGGCGGCTTCGGTGGCGTAGTCGGCAGCATGCTGAGCCTCTATGCCCAAGATAGCGGGTTCTAACCCGGCCGAAGCCGTCGGAATTTTTAAGAGCGTTAAAAATCCCTCAGTATGCCTTCCTTTGGAGGGGAACTAAAGCCGGCGGTTCCATGTCATAGATTTATGGCATGTTACAGAACCTTCCACTAATTACACCTGTGTGAAGCTAAATTGTATAGGTTAAGAATGTAAACAACGCTCTTAGGTTTCTACGTTCGTTGCCAAGAGCCGACTGTGGTGGCGTCTAGTAGCTAAGTTCTGAACTTGGCTTAGTAGTCGTTGACAGTGGCGCTTGGTGGCAAAAGTAGGAACTATTTGAAAAATTCTAAGTTGTAGTCTGTACTTAAATTAAAAAACAGATACACACTAATACAGTCCTCACAATTAACACCGGTTATCAGACAGATTCTACACACACCCAAAGTACACGGGGCTACATGACCGCGTTGTCGCAGCCCCTAAACTTAGAACCAACCAACCAGCTTTTAAATCAAATGTTGGGGTTATTTCCAGAATGTTAAAGTCTCCCAAAATAAGAACAGGATAGTTGCTTATGAGTGAGTTCGATTCTATACTTGCATAAAATTCCTCGTATTTCTCTGCCTTCGACTCCGGCGGAAAGTGAACTGAACACATAACTATGGTAAAATAGTTGTCTATGAAGAGTTTCACACAAAGGACTTCCATTTCCAGACCCAGGTCAATCTCCACAGCTTTATACTTGTTATGGACTGCGAGGACTACACCGCCTCCTAGCCTCTTGCCGGTTATATTTTAGTCACGGTCATTTCTAAATACAGCATACCTCTCATCAAAGAGCTCAGACAAATATATTAACGAAATAAGCCAAGATTCTGTTAAAACCACTATACCGTAGCTCTCGCTGGTCATATTTGTATAAAACTGAGTAGTTTTAGTTCTCAAACCCTTACAATTTTGATAATATAAATTTAGCGATTTATAAGAAGACATTTTACTTAATGAGAAGAGAGGCACCTGCAGTGAGGCTAGGCCCATAGTAGGGGTTTCCGTTAGGCAGAACAATGGGGCAAGGAAAGAGAAAGGTTCAAGGAACTGTCCAGAAATAATCTGACAGTGACCCTCCAGTACTCTTAGTGTACAATCACTACAGACCTTACAAAGTATTTCAAATGAGACCTTACGGGTTGTCACTAATTATGATAGCTTCCTGAGATCATTACTGTCATTTATGGTATAAATATTTGACCTCTCTCTCTTCCTGAGTTTTATCACACCATTACGTACCCATAAGAACTTGTAGCCATGTTCCCTCTTGAAGTTCCCGATAGAGCCAGGAGTTTCCTCTTCTCAGGTGACAGACTTTCATTAATGTAGATGATGTTGTCTCCAGAAAGCCCCATTTGCTTGGCGACAGATTACGTTTCACATGTCTTCGAAACATGAAGTCTTCCTTGTTGAACCGCCGGACAAATTTCACGATGATTCCACCATGAGGCTGATCCGGTCGCTTAGGCAAGCGATGACATGCGTCCACCATATGATTTTCAAGGTTCATGTCCATTGCCCTACCAATGGCTTTAACGGTCTCGAGCACGTCTTCATTGTTAGTTTCAGGGACCCCGAATATCTCCACAGCGTTACGGCGTGAATACTGCTCTCCATCCGAGAGGCGAGTCTCCAGCGTCTTCACACGGGCCCTGAGATCAGTGTTCTCTTGTTGAAGGGATAGAACCTGCTGCGAGATTTCCTTCAGATGAGTATCATGCTGTTTGATACTCTTCACAGTTTCATCTACTCCCTCATGACGAAAGTTCAGAGATTTTGTGAGGTCCTGCTCCCAAGCTTGCATTTCTAATAGGAGTTTTACGATATTCTCCAATGAATAACTCGGCGCAGCTTTGACACAACACTCGCCATTTCTTCCTTCCATGCACTTAGTGTGGTTCCATTTTTCACACGCTTCACACTGTACCTTCTTCTTCCCCAGCTCCTTGTCACAGAAGGCGCAGGTCGGCATGTTTCTTGGTGACTCAGCTCACTTCAGTAAATAACACTTACACGGATAAACGATGGTACACTGATTAAGCAACTCACACTCAGTTTGTCAAAGTAATAAAAGGAAGTTTCTTCTTTGCTGTAGTTGCAAAATACTCAGATTAGTACACAAAGTTCGGGAGCTGAACAACACGCCACTTTTACTCAGCCGCCATCTTATCGATAGAAGATCATGAAGATCCGTTGTTTGTTGATCTGACTCTTCATGATGTGACTGCTGCAGTGGTCGTACATTTATTCTTTTAATTATTGTTCAATTCCAAGAAATAAATAAATTGCTTGTTTTTATTATGGTGTTCGAAATTAATTCCACGTAAGGCCCAAAATGTAATTGTGGATTACAGGGTACTCTTTAATCTTTCTCTATAGAAGTTTATAATTTTCTTATTTTATTTCCTATTTGTACAGTATTTTTGTTCCTAATCTGTAATGTATATTTTCATAATTTCTTTTGTAGTTTTCTTTTTGTTCTTCAATTGTGTACTCTTTTCTTCATGGATATATTTTGTATTTTCGAACTTGATATGTCAAGAAGGACCGTAATTGGACTTGAGCCTGTTTATCTTAATATTGTTAAATAATTAAGTAAATAAATAAATAATTAAACAAACAAAACAATAAATTTATTCATGCTATAATGAAAAATCTTACAGCTTACATTATTGCTAACTGTCTGTCAACACATAACGCCTATCCCCATCTTGCTGGCAGGAAAGCAAGTCATCCTGCCCAATAGCAAGTCCCGTAGCCTGTCGAATCATTAGGATTCATCTGTTGTAAGGTGTACAGTAAAATGTTTTGTCGACGGATTTCTTCCGGGTTTAAAGATGGCTATGGCTTCATGTCTTTATCTGAAGGAGAGACATTAGCAAGCTAGTATACACTGTAACCAAACTTTCTCAACCTATTAAATCCATAATCCATTATAAGATCAGCATTAATGCTGAGTTGTGGAAGCCCTCTCTCTACCTGATGAACCGCAGCTAGGTCAGCAAGAACAGTTGAACAACCCAGTGAGTGATGTGGCTTGAGGCTGCAATGTATTGTTTAGAACTTCCTCCAATTTAAATACATACCTTAGATTGTAACAATGTACTGTATTATGTATTGAATTAGCTCAGGAATCTCAAAGAGGAAATAGTTGTGGCCTATTAGTTTAGATTAGATTTTTATTAAATCCATTTGATCAGTTACATGTATATACAATACATTTTTGATATAGGACACGTCAGAAATTACATCTATAAAATAAAAGAACTAACAGGTATATATTACTAATACTATAACTATTTATAACTTATTATAATAACAGATCTTAAGAGATACAATCTTATTGGACAACTATTTACACCTTACTCTATTATCATAATATGAAAACTTAATTCTATAAATACAACAACTTACAGCTAGGTATTACAATTAAAATAGAAAAGTAAAATATAATTATAGATTTCATCGCTCCTATACGCTAAGATATTCAACTACAGAGTAAAAACAATGGCACTGCAGATAAGCTTTCAACATTCTTTCAAAGGTTTTTATTTTTGGTGCAAGTTTTATATACTGGTGTAGTTTATTGTATAATTTAACTCCAGTGTGAAAAGTTCCTTTTTGATATATGCTTGTGTGTGTGTGTGTGTGTGTGTGTGAAATATGAATGTTTTGATTTTGTCTTGTGTTATGCCTATGAACATCATTGTTTGTTTTAAGAAAAACATCTTTATTCATTAAATTCCTTTTAAAAAACATAATACTTTCAAAGATATATATGCAGGGCAGTGGGAGAATGTTTAAATCTTTAAACAGAGGTTCTACATGATTCTCTAGTGTTTACATTTGCCATAATTCTAATCGCCCTCTTTTGTATCCTAACGTGCTTAGTACATCTGGTGACATACCCCATATCTTAAGTATGAATGGAAATAAGCAAAATAAGTATTTCTTAATGTGTGCATGCTAGTGCAGGTTTTCAAAATGTGTAATGCAAAGCACATCGAGTTCAGTTTAGTATTCAGATATTGTATATGTTTATTCCATTTCAAGTCGTGTTGTATCCATAGTCCTAAAAAAGTTGTTTCTGATTAATTTTCTATTTGATGACCATTAATATTATATTGGGCGTCGCAAGATTCTTATTCTGTATAGTGTGGAAATTTATGTGACCATTTGGTTAACTCTTCTGTAACTGAGTCAGCAGACTGCTGTAAGACCTGTTTAGTTTCACCTTTTATTACCAGTGTTGTATCGTCTGCAAACAAAATTTCCTTACGAGAATCAACGTTCTGTGTTATATCATAGATGAAAGAGTAGTGGGCCCAAAACTGATCCCTGGGGTACTTCAAATTTAATAATTAAGTAATCTGGTTTCATCCTCCTTGTGTCTCAAGCTTACTATTTGCTTACGCCTTGTTAAGTAAGACTATCCATTTATTAGCTAGACCTCTAATACCATATTGATTTAGTTTTGTAAGGAGGATTTTGTGGTCAACAACATCAAATGCTTTCGATAAATCCAAGAATAGGCCATTTACATGTTCCTTATTGTCAATTAATTTCAGTATACAATTACTACATAAATTGCTGTCTCTGTAGATTTTTCCGTTCTGAATCCATATTGTGAGTTTGATATTATTTTATTTTTTTCTCTAAAACTTATCAGTCTCTTATACATGATTTTTTTTCACAATTTTTTCTATACCAGTTGGTAAGGTAATAGGACGATAGTTATCTAATTCATCTTTTGAACCATTTTTGTGCACTGGAATTACTTTTGATAACTTCAAAATATCCGGGTAAGTTCCTGAGAGAATTGAACTGTTTATTAAGTGCGTACAATTGGTGGGGAACAGCTGAAGAAAGTGGAGAGCTTCAAGTATCTGGGAAGCCTGATACAAGATAATGGAAGAAACGATATAGAAATAAATGAGCGGGGGAGGCAGGCAGAAGCATTTCGGAGGAGTGTGAGAAGCATGTTATGGAGCAAGGATGTCCCTCAGAACAGCAAAAAGATCATATATCGGACGTACTATGTCCCTATCCTGACGTATGCCTCGGAGTCCTGGGTTATGAAAGGAAGGGAGAAGAGCAAAATACAGGCCAGTGAGATGAGGTTCTTGAGAAGCAGTATTAGAGCTACAAAGATGGACAGAATAAGAAATGAGAGGACCAGAGAATTAATGGAGGAGGAACCATTACAGGATGGTATAGAGAAATCTAGACTTAGATGGTATGGACATGTAAAGCAAATGGAGGAGAATAGGATACCCAGGAGAGTACACGAGACGAAGTGGGAAGGAAAGAGACCGAGAGACAGGTGGCTGAAGGGGGTGGAAGAAAGCGTGAAGAAGTGAGGAGAAGACTGGACAAGGGTGGAAGCTGAGAGATGGTGGGAAGACAGAAGATGTTGGAGAGGCTTGTGTTCCAAACAGACCTGGCCAGTGGCTGGAAACTGTGCAAGATGAGATGATGATTAAGTGCGTAACTGGATTTATTATATTTTCTGCACATTTCTTTATAATTGCATCAGGGATGCCATCAATGCCAGCACAGAATTTATTTTTTAGCTCTTTTATAACTATTCTTACCTCTTCACTTGTGACATGATTTGTAAATAAAGAAACACTGCATATATTTATTTCATTATTAGAATTTAATGTATTTACCTGTGATTAATTTAATATTTTTTTGTGGAATTTCCAGGAAATAGTCATTAAAAGTGTTGCTATTTCCTCTGGATTATTAATCACTTAATTATTGCTGGTCAGTGTAATGTTCCTTTGTATTTTAGCAGATTTTCCAGTTTCTTTCTTTATCACGGACCACATAGCCCTGTTTTTATTAGATGATTGGAAAATAAAATTATCATTATGAATTTTCTTTGCTAGTCTTATTACTTTATTTAATATGCTAGTGTATTTTTTGTAGTATAAATTGAATTCAGGTGTTGTGAGGTATTGTTTATATAATTTGTGTAGAAATTTCTTTCATTGACATGAATTTATAATCCCTGTTATTATCGAATTGCTAGTTTTGTTATTTTGAATACTTCTTTGTTTAAAGGGGAATGCCGTTTCAAAATAGTGTTTTAGGGTACTGTTAAATGCATTAAATTTACATTTTCTAGTTTACAAATTTCTGACCATGTTTCCTTATTTAATAAGTCATTGAAATATGGAACATTTGTTTCAGTGAATGACCTGCATTTTTATTTTATTCCATTATCATTATTAGTTGGGTTCCAATTGTCTCTTTAATAGGTTTCGATAGAACAATTTCCAGTTAACATCAGCTCCAGCATTTGTGGGAGACAAACTGAAGGAGAGTTTGCATTTGATGAAATGAAAATCCACAGCCTGCTTCCAGTCTCCGACCGGGTCAGGAATGGAATGAATGAAGCCCCCATCTAGCGGCGAGGATATGAACTGTGCCGGCTGCCGAGGCCTGACGCACTCCTCTGGGGCAATGATTAAATGAATGACAAATGAAATGATAGTGGAGAGTGTTGCTGGAATGAAATTTTGACAGGGAAAACCGGAGTACCCGGAGAAAAACCTGTCTGCCTCCGTTTTGTCCAGCACAGATCTCACATGGAGTGACCGGGATTTGAACCACGGACCCAGCGGTGAGAGGCCGGCGTGCTGCCGCCTAAGCCACGGAGCATTTGATGACAATAGTAGTAATTGAGTTTATCATCACCGTCAACGGTAGCTACATTAACTGTTAACATGCAGCTCTGGGACCAAACTATCTATTGACTTGACGAGTTGTTTGAACCCCACTTTCAGCGGTCAAAAAAATGATTTTAGCCTATTATCATTTATGAAAAAAATAGGCTTATGAGATCACCTTTTGTCCGTGTATGTGCGTATGTGTGTGTTCCCCCCCTAATAAAATATAAACAGCTGGAGCGATTTCATACGACTCCGACCATGCCCTGCAAATTTTATTATGTCTCACAAATCCAACATGGCGGCTGTGTGAAATATTTCACCGGCATTCTATATCTCTGTAACTATTACTGATATCACCCTGAAATTTTGTACGGTGATAAAGAAGTTCATCTATGTGACTTTCAAAAACCTGTTAAGTACTAAACGAACATGGTGGCCAAGCGAAGTTAAAACATATAAATATACTTTTCTCGTGATTTAACCATCCGAGCACAGTGAAACATGGTACAGCAAATGTTTATACACATTGTAATGCACTGGCATCTAATTTAGTTAAATTGTTTACATATCCTCAAGTAGTGGCTGTATGAAATGTTAAAATTAAGTTTTTACTTTCATTTCTTGTGTCCTAATCATGCGGTCGAAATCAACTTTTGAATAATGAACCTATGCAATAATCGTCATCTAATAGTACATAACTCTATGGCCTACATAATTATATAAAAATCCAACATGGCATCCTTCCGAAATATTTAGACAGTTCTCAATATCTACTAATCTATGACAGCAGTCAAACTGAAATTTTGTATGTTGATAAAGGCTATGGACATAAGTAACGCCTATGGGACTTCCAATAACCTGGTGAGTACAAATCTAAGATGGCGGCGACGTGAAATTTAAATATTTAAAAGGACGTTTCTGGCGATTTAACCATCCGAGCGCCGTGAAAGATGGTACGGTAAATGCTTATGCAAATTGTAATTCATTGACATCTAATGTATTTCAATTGTTTTCGGTAGCATGCTGAGCTTCTATGCCGAAGATCGCAGGTTCAACCCCGACCGAAGTCATCGGATTTTTATAAGAGCGTTAAAATCCTTCAGTATGCCTTCCTTTGGAGGGGAAATAAAGCCGGCGGTCTCATGTCATAGATTTATGGCATGTAAAAGAACCTTCCACTAATTAAACTTGAGTGAAGCTAAATTGTAGGTTATATTTCGTTGAAACGCTCTATCAAAGTTCCAACGTTCACCGCTAGGTGTCCGTGACATCTGGTAGTGAAAGTTGGAACTACTTGAAATTGGAACGGAATTTGTAGCTCACCCCATGGGTATCTGCATTGAAACAGCTGCAGCTTCTGGTGAGCCGAACATCTCCTCGGACACTCCTAGCACTAAAAGCCATACGCTAAGTAAATAATAACCACAAGATGGCGGCTGTGTGAAGTTTTAAAATCTAGTTTTTTATTGCTTGTGACCTAATCATTCGATTGAAGTTTGAATAATATACCTATGCAATAATCTTCATTTAATAGTACCAAACTCTATGGACTACATATATAAAAATCCAGCATGGTGACCATCCGAAATATTTAGACAGTTCTCAGTATCTACGAATCTATTACAGCTATCAAACTGAAATTTTGTATGTTGATAGAGGCAATTAACATAAGTAGGATATATGGAAATAGGCTATTTAGTTCTTCACGAATTACTTGTTCCATTTTAAACTCGATGGTACCTTCTAATAGGCCATGGCGGCTTCCTTCCATCTCTTTGTCCAGTTTCATTCAATCTCTCATTAACTTTTCATTAGTTTGGCGTTAGGAAGGGCATCCAGCCTTAAAACAACCTGCCACATAGAAATTCATTGCACAACATCCTCAACCCCGCTGAAACTGGAATGAGCCCTGTGGTATAGCCGTGCTCCTTAAATTGTGCATCCCTGCCGTGAGGATAGCAGCATATAGAATGATCGTAGGTTCAAATCCTGGCGCTGACAGTGGCTATCCTGAGTTTTGCACACACTCTCCAGCTAAATACCAGGATAGTGTCTTACTTGAAGTCCTGGGGTGCCTACACTATCCCTGTCCCTAATACATTTACATCCACCCCTACAGTAATCATATAAATATAAATTCAATGTACATCCAACTATACAGGGTGGATAACCAAGATGTCCCAAGTCCCTCAAATGAATTAATGACGACAACATCATTATTTGAACGATATCAGGTAAGACACACAGAGTGAATAAGAAAGTAGAAACATTCTTTCAAAAATTTCCATCTATAATAAATCAGCTGAAATTCGAGATGTTCTCGAAGATGAATCCTCAATAAATCAACCAAATGTTTCTATTAAACAGCTTGAGGCTTTTGTGTGCGCCCCCTTCTTCTTGCGACATTGAACAAAGAACTATACTGAGAGACAATAGACGAAGAATATTGTTTCATTTGAGGGGCTTCGACATCATAGTCATTTAGCCCTGTTTACTTGTGTGTGTATAGAATTTGTTTGACAACCTGGGTTATTGTGGTATAGTTAGTTATTGTTGTTTTAAGGAGTGGAACAGCGTGGTCATCTACCCCTTTATTGTAGTATCTGTAATAGTATGTGCATTTGTTATTTAGATTAGGATTGGGAAGGAGGCGGCTGTGGCCTTGAGTTAGGAACCATCCCGGTATTTGCCTGGAGGAGAAGGGGGAAACCAGGGAAAGTCACTTCCAGGATGGCTGAGGTGGGAATTAAATCCACCTCCACTCAGGTTTGCCTCACAAGACTGAGTGTATCCCGTTCCAACCTTCAGACCTTAATTAAATTTCTTGGCAGATTCTGGAAGTGAACCCAGATTTGGACTACATATCCCTGGTAACCGTAGTTGATTCCATACGTCTACTTAACAAATATATGATGGCCTGAATCCCATCACTGACTGTTGCCATCCTGAGTGTCGTTTTCGTCAGGGTTTTCCATACACCCTCTAGGCAAATGCCGGGATGGTACCGTATTTCAAGTCCCAGGACACCTTCCCGAAATCTTTACCCTTTACAGCTACACACACTACTACAGTCTCCTCACAAACACAGGGTAGCAGACAACATCCAACATGTACCCAAATACACTGGGCTGATGACCAAGATGCCTCTAGCCCTTAAAAATGAATTTACAGCAATTAAATATGAGAACACTATTGAAATGTGCAGACTGAACAAAATAATACAGAAATCGTTAGTTGAATGTCTTTTATAATCATTTTCCTTGACATTATATATCTACGTTACTTATTACGCCCACTGTACAACACAACTTACTTTGCGTGAGGTGCTAACTCGTCTTCAGGAACATGTTTCGGACTTCCGAACAGTCTTCTTCAGCCTAGTTCAGTAAAGTTACAGTCTAAAATATTCACCATGTTGGTGATGGTCTCACACATTAAAATACATAAATGAGAATGAAATGACACTGATTGGTGAATGATAAAAGTTCTTTTAAAAATGATTAAATGAAATTTAAAAAACGGGTAACAGTTTAAAATACAGTATGTTGCTCTAATTGTCCGGTGCAGCTCAATTTGACGATGAGAAATTGTTCTATAAAACAAGGAAAACATTGTGAGATGATGGGCAAGTGTCAACTGCACGAGTCAAGTTCGTGTCGTTTTTGACTTGGCACCTCATGCAAAGTAAGTAGAAATCGTTGGTTGGCAAAAATAGTCCTCCTTAATGGTATTCGAGCAAACCACGTAGGGGTCCGTAAGCACAACATATCCCGAGATCAGAACTTCAGGCTATCAGGCCGCTAAGAGCAGTACAAGATCTCATTTTGCGTGTGTGACTGAGTTGTTGTTTTAAGGGGCGAAACAGGAAGGTCAAGTCATACCGTATTATACTACAGTATCGGTTTTCTATCTTTCATGTTTTAGAGACTTCTGTTAACTTAGGAAGCAAAATAACCAGTCATGAATGAAACAAAGAGGATATAAAAGGTAGGTTTGCTCAGAAAAAGAATCTGTTGACATTAAATATAGATTTAGGTCTCTGGATGTCATTTTTGAAATCCTCTTTCTGGAGTATTGCACTTTATGGTAGTAAAACATGGACTGGTGGCACAGCAGAAAAGAGAAGAATAGAAGCGTTTGAAATGTGGTGTTACAGGAGAATGATGATCACATGAGTAGATAGAGTAACAAATAGAGGTATTAAGACGAGTTGGAGAGGAGAGATGTTTCTGTCGGCTGCGAATAAGAAGAGACAGGTTGGTAGGACACACATTAAGACACGCAGGAATACCAAACTTAGTTATTAAAGGAAGGATCGAGGACAAGATTCGGAGGAGTAGACCTAGGTTAGAATATAGAACCCAGATGGTTCGGCCACTGTCTTGGCAAACCAGTTTTTGTGTTTCCCCATTTGTTTCCACTCTGTGTGGTTGTACATATCTGTATTATTTGTTTTCATTGTATTTATTCGTTGTCAAGTTAGTTTTGTTTCTGTTGATTAGTTGTCATGATTTATTTGTTTTGATTGCATGTAGTATTCCCACTGCCGTGTTTCCAGTAGGATATTTTGGCTTAGAAGGTAATTTTGTATTCTAAGTTGGCCACATTGATTCTTCTTTAACTTGTTTTTGAACTCTACTGTGATTGGCAGCTTTCGGCCTATCAGAGGCCTCTTTCTTGTTTTTTAAACTCTCTACTGTGATTGGCTGCTTCCAGCCTATCAGAGGCCTCCTTGCTGCTTGTAGCGACCAATCACGTGTTTCTTCTTCGTTGTTCTCTAAGTGTAGCCATGACACAATGGTGTGCTTCAACGCTGGTTGTGATATATCAACAAGTATCCAGCTAATCATTTCTATAATTGGTGCTATCTTCATATTAACTGTGCTTAGCAATCATGTCCTATGCACATGATTCATATTTTGTTAGGGCAGTGACATTACGGTGATTTTCGATCTCATCATCACCATGCTTGATGTTGATACGCGTCATGTCGACGAATTCTTCAATCCGCGGCGTCGGATAGTTTGTTGTAATGTGTTCACTTCTATCT
Organism: Meconema thalassinum; assembly: GCA_946902985.2. NCBI lineage: Eukaryota > Metazoa > Arthropoda > Insecta > Orthoptera > Tettigoniidae > Meconema > Meconema thalassinum. The sequence goes on from OX336392.1 coordinate 369,697,003, forward strand.
TCATTTACTGCCTAACAATTTGTCTTCACGCGTATGAATAATGATGATGCTTCGTGTGATAAGTAATTCATCGTGTCTGGAAGCATGTTACAAGGCTAGGCATCATCACTAATGGAGGTTGACGCTAGGCTAAACTGCTTTACTATTGTGACAATACCGTGCGATTGGCATATCCCGGTATTTGTATGACAGCAACTACTTTGACTTCCTGCAACATCACTGGAATGGAAGTTGACGCTGGGTTTAACTACTTTACTATTGTGACAATACCGCGCGATTGGCATATCCCGGTATTTGTATGACAGCAACTACTATGACTTCCTGCGTTTCACACATAATTTGCTTTATTAACAATTCATTTTTTGGGCTTACGGTATCGGCGCATCACTGTAAGTCAGTCCTGGTTCGACGACACATTCTCGTTCCATGCGACCTGTTTTTTCATTATTTGTTGCAACTCCACTTGTGTTGCATATTTAAATTATATCATTCTTTGGAACCGCCGTGTATTGCATGCCGTTCTATGATGTACTGATCTGCAGCTACGTTCAAGACAATATGTGTGTTTTAGGCTCAAGACGTAACGTGTGTTAATTCTTTGAGTGTTTCTTCAATTGTGTAAATTTGTGCTAGTGTTTCTCATATGTTTATGTGCCACCTTTGAATATTTGTTTATGTGTCACCTTTGGACATTATGTTTTATGTGCCACCTATTTGATAATATATCTTATTATTAGTTAGTGGTGGTGTCGTGTCCTTTATGCCTTCCTGGACTTCCTTATTTAGTGACAATAATATTGTCTGGTCCTCCACATGTTTGCTAAATTGTCAAGCGACCTTTGTAAAGTCAACTCTTTGTATTATCACATCATTATCTAATGCTTTGGCCAACAAATCTTATACATTGTCCACTATTACCAGAATACTCTTGGTGGGTTGTTGACTTCCCGCGTTGGCCAATACATTATTTGGTCCTCCGGGCCGGATATTGAGCTGTTCACTACTTTGAATTATTAAGCATTGTGTTGGCCACTTTGGGCCCTTGTTTCTTGCTATTTCACCAGGAAGGCCATAAATTTAAATTGTATACGTTCCCATTAACTTCCCAAGGACACAATACAGTATTCTATGTTCAGATGTTTGTTTACAACTTAATCGAGACCATTGTCTCAGTGTTTATTTTTTGTGTTAGTTAGTTGTTGTGTTAGTTAGGTGTGCAACTCTGGTAATTACATCTAGGCGGGCAATCCTAAGGTCATTATGGAGGATGCCCAAAAACGACCTTTAGTTAGGAAGCGTGCAGTCGCTAAGGGCATGCTTACCTCACAAGAAAAAGTAATTAGCAACTTTCAGGACATTACAGAAGAGCAATATCAAATGTTAGTGTTACGCAAACACAAATGCGAGGAAATTTATGAACAATATAACGAAGCGCAAGTCGCTTTAGAGGATATTACAGACAATATCGACGAAGAAATAGCCGAACGTTGTGACTTCGAAGATAAATATTTTGAGTTGCTGGTTAAAATTAAACTACATTGTGACAATTTCAAAAAATCCAACACTACAGACAGTGATAACCCTTTGAATAATTTGCAGAGTGCACAATTTCCTACTGCTAACGTAGCTGCAGCTCATATAAAGTTGCCTGAAATTCAAATTCCGCAGTTCAGTGGCGACTTCACAGACTGGTTGAATTTCAGAGATAGCTTCAAGGCTATAGTAATTGATAACCATGCTCTGTCTGATATTGTTAAGTTCTACTACCTTAATTCTAGTCTTAGTGGTGAGGCCAAACTCCTCTTAAAGAACATTACTGTGTCAGATGATAACTTTATGGTTGCATGGAACTTGCTGACAACTCGATACAATAACATTAGGCTCATAGCGCATAATCATGTCACCAAGCTTTTCAAGCCCCCCGCATACGGTAATGATTCAGTGTCATTGCGTGCCATCATCGACCACTTTGTTTCTCATGTCAATGCGTTAGAAGCTTTGGACTTTAACGGGGTTCCCCTTCAAGACCTGTTATTGTCACATTTTATATTGGAGCTACTAGATAATGATAGCATCCGTGAATGGGAGAATCATGTTGATTCTGGGAGAATTCCCACTCTCCAGGACTTGGTTAGCTTCTTAGAGAAAAAATGCAAGGTACTGGAAATAACTGAAAAGAATGGGTCCAGGCCTGCATTACATACTGCTGTAACCAAACTTAAAGCTGAAGGTCATTCGCCTCAGAAACCCATGTTAACTACTACCAAATCTCGTTGTACATATTGTAGGAGCATTGATCACCAATTGTCGAAATGTGGTACCTTTATCAAACTTTCGTCCACAGCCAAATGGGATTTTGTCAGGTCTCGTAAATTATGTTACAATTGTTTGCGTAATTTCGAGCCTAATCATCAATGTTCGAAGTACTCTTGTAACACTTGTTCCCGAAAACACCACACTCTTCTTCACTATGAGCCCTCCAGTGGCACTAGTAATGATGCTTCTCAAGCTCATGCTAACGTGGTAAACACTAGTTGCAGTAACGTCGCTCGTGACAATCAATTTTCAAGGACGCTATTACCCACTGCCAAGTTGAATATATTAGCTGGCAATGGCTTACGTGTACCTGTCACTGCACTACTTGACTCTGCATCAGATTGTAACTTAATTTCGTCACACTTAATTAAGAAATTAAGACTCCACACCAAACCTATGAAGGTACACATTCACGGTGTTGGTCAAAATCAAAGCACTGCTACTGTTGTTGCTGATGTGAACGTTTTTGCCTGTGCTACTAATTGGTCTGCTAAGCTTGAATGTCTCGTGGTTCCCAATATTGCACTTGAGCTACCCGCTGCTGGTTTCGATACCTCTGAATGGAACATTCCATCACATATTGATTTAGCTGATCCTGATTTTCAATTGCACTAAATCTATTGACCTTGTTCTTGGTGCAGAATATTTCTTTGACCTGTTATGTCCTGGTAAAATCATACCAGTTGGTGATTTGCCCATCATTCAAAATACCTCTGTGGGTTGGGTGTTTTCTGGGAAGCTGCCCAGTGCAAGCACCACTCAACCATCGCACGTGGTATCAGCACTTACACTCTCACGCCCTCATGTAGAACAACAGCTGGAAGCGTTTTGGAACGTTGAAGAAGTTGAAACCCCAGTGTTGTCTGTTGATGAATCCATATGTGAAGAACACTTCGTTGCTACTACCTCTCGCAAAGACGATGGTAGATTTGTGGTTAGACTCCCTCGCAAGGTAGACTCGGAGCCTCTAGGTGCCTCTCGCTACGCTACACTAAAACGTTTTCACTCTCTCGAAAGACGTTTGGCTCGTAACCCTGAGTTAAGGTTAGAATACACTGAATTCATGCATGAATATCTAGCTTTAAACCATATGCAAGTTGCCCCCCACCCGACTGATGGTGAAGTTTACTACATTCCCCATCATCCTGTTTTCAAGCCGCACAGTACTTCTACAAAGCTCAGAGTGGTATTTGATGCTTCGATGGCTACTACGTCTGGGTGCTCCCTTAATGATACTTTGTTGGTGGGCCCTGTAATTCAGCAGGATTTGTTCTCTATTTTGCTTCGGTTCCGTACTCACTTGATAGCGTTTGCAGCTGATCTGAGTAAAATGTACAGACAGATTCTTGTAGATCACAAGGATCGTGACTTACAGAGAATATTTTGGAGAGACTCTCCTTCAGACCCAATGGTAGAATATCAATTAAACACCGTTACATATGGTACTGCCCCAGCTTCCTTCTTAGCCACTCGTGTGCTAAAGGAGCTCGCCCTCACTGATGGCACAGCTTTTCCAGCTGCCACTCAGATTGTTTTAAACGACTTCTATGTTGATGATTGTATCTCGGGATGTGATTCCGAGCATGACGCACTCATTCTGTATGATGAATTGACCCTTCTTTTGAGATTAGGTGGTTTTGAACTGTGTAAGTGGAGTTCAAACTCCATGACTCTAATAGATAACATTCCTCTTGTTCATCAAGAGAAACAACAACTCCGTAGTTTCGGCGATGGTGAAGAAACAGTCGCCAGAACGCTAGGACTTTATTGGCAACCTATCGATGACTTGTTGCGGATTCAGTCACCTATCGTGAACTGTGACACTTCAATTACCTTTACTAAGCGTTCATTTTTGTCCATTGTTGCCTCTATCTTTGACCCTTTGGGTTTAGTGTCACCTATTGTAGTTGCTTGTAAGATTCTCTTCCAGGATTTGTGGATTTACAAACTCGGTTGGGATGACCCCCTTCCAATGGAAATCACGCAAGCTTGGCTGAATGTTTATAGCAATTTACCTGCGATTTCTGAGATTTCTACTCCACGTTTGATTAAGCCTGCTTCAGAAATCAAATCTATGCGACTTCATGGCTTTTGCGACAGCAGTCAGCAGGCCTATGGAGCTTGTCTCTATTTATTGTCAATTGATACCTACGGCGTCGTCACTTCCCTCTCCAGTCATGCTTTCGTTGTAGCCTTTACTCGCTTCTGCAGTAGAAGGGGCGTTCCCGCTCAAGTGTATTCCGACAATGGTACCAACTTTCAAGGCGCACAGTCTGACCTTGCTGATCTTGGTACGTTGCTCTCCTCTGCAGATTTTCATTCTGTTGTTCAAGATTCTACGTCATCGCTACTAATTCAGTGGCACTTCATTCCTCCTAGTTCTCCGCACTTTGGTGGAATTTGGGAGGCAAACATCAAATCTTTGAAATCTCATTTAATAAGAATCATGAAGGCTCAAGTACTTACGTATGAAGAATTGACCACTCTCGTGGTGCAAATTGAAGCCATTCTAAATTCTAGACCCATTTCGCCTATGACTGAGGATCCTACTGACTTGTGCTATCTCTCGCCAGGTCACTTTCTTGTTGGACGACCTTTGAATGCCTTGCCCATTCCTGACGCTTCTGAAGTGCCCATCAATAGGTTGTCTAGATGGCAATTACTTCAACAGATTATGACTTCATTGTGGCGTAAATGGTCCACAGATCATTTACTCTCCCTTCAACAACGTCGCAAGTGGAACCGTATGTCTCCTAACCTCAAGGTTGGCACGCTTGTGCTTATTATGGACGACAATGTTTCTCCTACTTACTGGCGACTTGGACGTATTCTTGAGGTTCATTGTGGTAAGGACGGCCTAGCTCGTGTGGTCTCTCTACATACCACCTCTGGACTGTTGAAACGTCCCATCGTCAAGGTGTCTCCCTTGTTGCCGCAGAACTAAACACTCTTGTATTTTCATAAACAACCTGCCTGTTGTTTCTGTGCGGGCAATATGGTTCGGCCACTGTCTTGGCAAACCAGTTTTTGTGTTTCCCCATTTGTTTCCACTCTGTGTGGTTGTACATATCTGTATTATTTGTTTTCATTGTATTTATTCATTGTCAAGTTAGTTTTGTTTCTGTTGATTAGTTGTCATGATTTATTTGTTTTGATTGCATGTAGTATTCCCACTGCCGTGTTTCCAGTAGGATATTTTGGCTTAGAAGGTAATTTTGTATTCTAAGTTGGCCACATTGATTCTTCTTTAACTTGTTTTTGAACTCTACTGTGATTGGCAGCTTTCGGCCTATCAGAGGCCTCTTTCTTGTTTTTTAAACTCTCTACTGTGATTGGCTGCTTCCAGCCTATCAGAGGCCTCCTTGCTGCTTGTAGCGACCAATCACGTGTTTCTTCTTCGTTGTTCTCTAAGTGTAGCCATGACACAATGGTGTGCTTCAACGCTGGTTGTGATATATCAACAAGTATCCAGCTAATCATTTCTATAATTGGTGCTATCTTCATATTAACTGTGCTTAGCAATCATGTCCTATGCACATGATTCATATTTTGTTAGGGCAGTGACATTACGGTGATTTTCGATCTCATCATCACCATGCTTGATGTTGATACGCGTCATGTCGACGAATTCTTCAATCCGCGGCGTCGGATAGTTTGTTGTAATGTGTTCACTTCTATCTTCATTTACTGCCTAACAATTTGTCTTCACGCGTATGAATAATGATGATGCTTCGTGTGATAAGTAATTCGTGTCTGGAAGCATGTTACAAGGCTAGGCATCATCACTAATGGAGGTTGACGCTAGGCTAAACTGCTTTACTATTGTGACAATACCGTGCGATTGGCATATCCCGGTATTTGTATGACAGCAACTACTTTGACTTCCTGCAACATCACTGGAATGGAAGTTGACGCTGGGTTTAACTACTTTACTATTGTGACAATACCGCGCGATTGGCATATCCCGGTATTTGTATGACAGCAACTACTATGACTTCCTGCGTTTCACACATAATTTGTTTTATTAACAATTCATTTTTTGGGCTTACGGTATCGGCGCATCACTGTAAGTCAGTCCTGGTTCGACGACACATTCTCGTTCCATGCGACCTGTTTTTTCATTATTTGTTGCAACTCCACTTGTGTTGCATATTTAAATTATATCATTCTTTGGAACCGCCGTGTATTGCATGCCGTTCTATGATGTACTGATCTGCAGCTACGTTCAAGACAATATGTGTGTTTTAGGCTCAAGACGTAACGTGTGTTAATTCTTTGAGTGTTTCTTCAATTGTGTAAATTTGTGCTAGTGTTTCTCATATGTTTATGTGCCACCTTTGAATATTTGTTTATGTGTCACCTTTGGACATTATGTTTTATGTGCCACCTATTTGATAATATATCTTATTATTAGTTAGTGGTGGTGTCGTGTCCTTTATGCCTTCCTGGACTTCCTTATTTAGTGACAATAATATTGTCTGGTCCTCCACATGTTTGCTAAATTGTCAAGCGACCTTTGTAAAGTCAACTCTTTGTATTATCACATCATTATCTAATGCTTTGGCCAACAAATCTTATACATTGTCCACTATTACCAGAATACTCTTGGTGGGTTGTTGACTTCCCGCGTTGGCCAATACACCAGATTCCCTCGGATATAAGGTTTGGTAGCTATGTAGAGATGGAACGGTTAGCACAGGACAGGGAGGCTTGGAGTACTGCATCAAACCAGTTAGAAAACTGAAGACTCAAACAAGCATAACATAACCCCTGGCACTACAACCCTTGAAAGCCTAGGCCTACCAAGCGACCGCTGCCCAGCCATTTGGCCCGTAGATATTGGCGTGACGCGTTGTCAGAGCATCTGATCCCCTCGACTGTTAATCTTGGTTTTCGTGTCCGGGGCACTGCCTAACTGTCAGACTGCTACTCAATTGTCCTCACGAGGTTGAGTGCACCCAGTTCCAGCCCTCACGTCAGTTTCTAAAATCCCTGACGGAGCCGGGAATCGAACCCGGGGCCTCCAGGTGAGAGGCAAGTGCGCTACCCCAACACCACGGAGCCGTCTCTCAAACAAACATGATTGATGTTAAATTAAATGATCCACATAGTAATATGGTAATATAAAAGCCTTCAAAGTGGTGAAATAAAATGTTCAAAGCGGTGAAATAAAATATCCATAGCGTTGAAATAAATAAACGTGTGATGTGAGTGAGTGTTTTTTTTCTTCAAAAATACTAAAACTGAAATGAATTATATTTTCTGTGATTAATACCTACTCTAACATTTACCTCAACAAAAAATCTCCGTGACAACCATAGCCTTTATCTCACTAACTCATACAAATTATGTTGTTCCCAACCATAAGTAGAGCATGGTTTCCACGATTTGAGGACTTGAACCAACTTCGTTATCCTGTATCTTATGAGAAATTTATATTTAAGATATCTTATTTCCTATTGAACAGGAGATAATGGAAGTTTCATTTAACTTTGAAGTAAATAGTTTACAAAACATCTTATTATCAGCATTTCGTTTGTATTAAGTATTTTACGATATTTCGCGGGTTCAGTATCGAAAAACTGGCATATTTTGGGGTTAAATATACTGTTGTGATAACATAATATATATGTTTGCTGAAATATTTCGTGGATATCGTTATAACCGAAAATCCGAGACACTACTTATAGTCAATAATGTATTGGAAACAGTTATATTACAATACGAGTTTCGGTTATCTAGTAACCTCCTTCAGTTTTACTAAATAAACTAAGAGCATCAAACTAATGTTAATACTCTATTAAACAAAGTGAGCATTGGAAATAATATAATCACATTTTTTTTCTCTCTTATCTTCAGTAAAAACTTAAGATTGAACTTCCAAGATAGTAAAGAAAAATCCCCTTTAAAATACTGTTAATTATAAATACTGCCTAATCAAATCATTAAAAATTTAGAAAATCTAAATTTGCTTAAAAAAATTAGATATGCAACAAATTGAGTATTAAATAAAATTTTAAAAACAATATGACAAAAGATAATACTGCACGTAAAAAAAAATCACTCTGCAAAAAGAAATCTTTTGAGGTTCCAAAAATATAGCAATCCGCTTCATGGAGCAGGAAGACCGTAGTGGAAAGATGTTCAAATTTCACATCATTAAATAAATCGGTCGTTGTGAATCTAATGAGCTGCACTTTGCCCGAAAAAAATCAAAAAACTGTGGTCTGGTTAACAATCTCACTGAAATGTCGACCTCAACAAATTGGTCTCCCTGTCAATGATGACTTGCACATTCCTTTCACCAAAGATCAAATTGGAGTGTTTATGTGGAAATGTTTTTAATGTTAACCTCATGAAGAAAATTGAGTAGCTGTCTTGACAGTGAGGAACTGACCCATCACGAAAACTACGATTAATGGCCGAGGAGACCCTATGCACTGACCACGCGTCACCCCAATATCTGCAGGCCAAATGGCTGGGCAGCAGTCGCTTGGTAGGCCTAGGCCCTTCTTGGGCTCATAATTGTATTCCTGTGAAACTGGAATTCTCTGACTTATCTTACACAGCATGAGAATGGTGCTGTATTGTTAATCCTAGAAGAAATTGTAGAAGACTTTTGAATCACCACTTCACTTAAAACTGCACACAGTTACTGTATACAGATTGTAGTTTTAACCCCGGAAATGGTCTTTTAAAGGAGCATGAAAACACCTGGTCATTTGTTGGGAAAGAGGGGGCTCCTTAAATAAAGGTACTGAACTCGAATTCATCAGTGCCCTTGCATCGGGCAAGGTTCGAACTGTATCAAAAGATGATACGCATGGAATTGAAGTCATGAAATGAGGTACTTTTCTTGCATACTAGTAATCGGTGGCGTGGAAGAAAGTATATGATAAGTTAAACGTGTATAAAAAAAGCCTTTATTTGAAGAAAGAACGGAAATTTTATCATCTGAATCAATTTAACACGGGGAGAATGAGTTTCTAGCGAGGCTGGAACATGACAAGTTTCATGTAGAGACGGTCAGAGAACCGGTTCTTGTATGCCAAGTTACCGAGTTCGAGAAGTTTGCAGACGACACGCTTATGAAAGACAAGGAGGGAGATAGATGGCACACGTCACCAATTTATAGCAAAGAACATTGAGATTGACATAGCAACTATCAACCAATGAGAATTGTTTATTAGTCTGAGAGACTAAATTATAATTATAATTTAGAATGAACTGTATAAACAATTTATACATATCAACATCCAGAGAATCGGAAATGAAAATTTTGTATGGAAACAGAATTGGAGATTGAATTCGAATATTGGAGATATTGGCGAATAAGTGATATATAATCGGAGGGAGGCTAGCGTCACCATGTTTGAGCGTGGAACAGAAATTAGAAGGCTAGCGCGACCGAATAAGGAGAGTCATTCTATCACATCGCTTGGTCGAGGTAGGACCAACTTCGTTACAGCCACTCTGACTTGACCAGCAAGAGAAGATCACGTTGGCCGATGGAGAGCCATCATTCGCAGTAGAGCAGGAGTTGAGACTCCGTGAAACATAATACAGAATACTACAGAAGACGACTTGCAAATAACTGCAGCATTGATGAACAGTATATTCAACACAGTTACTGCAACATAATAAGAAGAGATTACTACTACAAGCATTCAGTATACAACCATTGTTATACAATTGAGATTTTACGAAAAGCGGCGGAAGCATTCTACAAGCATTACATTATTACGATTCTACAGAATTATTTAAGATGATTTATACATCAGGTCGGAGGGGAAGAAGCTCATACAATCTTTCATTTGAGGTTGTGGACATGTACTAAATTACCAATGGTGGAGAGTTAGTCTAAATTAATAATGTGGAGTCCAGTGGTGTTCATTAGCAGTACACTTCAACTACAAAACATTCTACTACCGTATAAGGTTCCAATGTCATCTCGGAATCCTTATTATGAGCCAACTACCTTCATGATTACGATCAAATTTTACCAGAGAGGTGACGTCAGAAGAGAAATTCAGCAGAAGTCATAGAACTCAGAAGCGTAGGTGAATCTAGACCGGTGGTCGGGAAGAATGAAGACCGAGATGCGAGATGCAGCTCAACGCAGCCGATGCAGACCGCAGCGAGGAGTGGATCACATCAGCTGTGACCTACTTTCCACCAGCAGGAAGCCGATAGCAGCGGGAGGAGAGCGCACGTGTTTGAAGCATGCGGGCTTGCTTCTCAGGTCTGCTGTCACGTGCCAGAAGTGTGTAGCCACATTTCATCGCTTCAAGACTTCAGGTTCCACCGAAAATGACACAACTCTAAGGTAGATGAGTGATTTTATTCATATTTGTAGTTAGCTTTGTTTTGGGGATAATTTAGCGTTGACCAACATATTTTGTGTATTTTATTAATAACTCATGTTATTGTTGCTATTTTACGTAAATTTTCACTGAATTTTTTTTATAAGTCAACGAGATTCGTTTTTGACTTTTTAATATTTCAGATTAGAGATTTATGTTAAATTATTTCGATATTCGTTTAACAAGCTTAAAATTTAATGAATCTGTTTTATAGAGAGTGGAACGTTTCGACACTTTGGTTTATTTTTGTAAAACGTTTTGACACTTCAATCGTTTATGTAAAATGCTTTGACTCTTCGTCTATTTATGTAAAACGCTTCGTCCGTATTTGAACATATTTTGAATATTTTTGAAATGCTGCGATAAGCTATGAAATGCTTTATGTAGAGAAATGTGTTAATAAATTTTAACTAAAAATGTTATGAAGGATATAATTGTTGTAAACACTATGGAAGGTTACTTATACTTCGAAAACTTTATACTGAGGATATTTCGATTAGATGTCGATTTATTACTGTAATTAAGTTCATTATTATGCAGAATGCAGAGGTAATACTCATTATTGTAGAGTATATTGATATATATTATGCAGATGTTAACAAATTTTAAGAGAACATTTATAAATGAGATTAACAACATTATGTTGAGAATTAGAGCATTAAAAAAATATTATAATGAAATAATATGATATTAGAACTAGTAAAGTTCATAACTAAGACAATGTCTAATGACAGAATTGAAGGATTATAGAGAAAGTATAGAAGCAAATGGAGGAAAACGAAGTCAGTATTGTTTTATAACGATAGATAACTCATTTTTGGAGTATTTTAATGAATTTAAAGACTATATAAGGAAATGATTTTGGAATGAAGACAAGGTATGATTGTGTACATCAACCTATTGTCAAAATGAAGTCAGGGAGGACTTATTTGAAATGTTTATTAATTCTATTTGAACCGAGAAGGGAGGATATGTTCAAATATTTTTATTATGCGAATACGTGCAGACTAGTACTCAGAAGGTTATTTTTATTATGGTAACAAAGTTTGACTGGATTTTATTAGGATATAATATTTATTTCAACTACAGGAAGTGTAGAAAGCTGTACAAAGTTAATATAAAGCACGAGGTTGTATAATCGATAGAAGTTTTGTGAGGAGTTGTAACTTGAAAGATATTACACAGTAAGGTGTATATTGAATAGGGATACTCAATCTCTTGCATTAGCTAGAATGTATTTGAGATGGATGTTAGAATTTTGAGAAACCGTGCTACGTCGAATATGAAAGTAAGCGTATAGTAGACGCTCGTAAAGTTTGTTCACGAGGTGTGAAGTAATGAAAATTATTGCAGTGAGGCAACATTAAGTACAGTTTGGTAAAGAAGTTATTATGGATTATTTAAATGGGTAGAGGAAGTTGTGATAGGGAAGGTACAATGCCATGCACCTATAGCATTATTATTATTATTATTATGTAATCTGAGTCAGTCTAGCATCGTAGTTCACTATTCATCATCATCATCATCATCATCATCTTGCACAGTTTCCAGCCACTGGCCGGGTCTGTTTGGAACACAAGCCTCTCCAACGTCTTCTGTCTTCCCACCATCTCTCAGCCTCCACCCTTGTTCAGTCTTCTCCTCTCTTCTTCACGCTTTCTTCCACCCCCTTCAGCCACCTGTCTCTCGGTCTCCCTCTTGGTCTCTTTCCTTCCCACTTCGTCTCGCGTATCCTCCTGGGTATCCTCTTCTCCTCCATTCGTTTTACATGTCCATACCATCTAAGTCTAGATTTCTCTATACCATCCTGTAATGGTTCCTCCTCCATTAATTCTCTGGTCCTCTCATTTCTTATTCTGTCACTCTTTGTAGCTCCAATACTGCTTCTCAAGAACCTCATCTCACTGGCCTGTATTTTGCTCTTCTCCCTTCCCTCCCACAACTCCAAGTCTCCCATAAGTCCACGATGTGGACGACGGGCAACGGCACAAAGAAGGGGATTGCCTGTAGGGGCGAAGTACAGTGGGGACCGTTACGGTAGCTGTGAAGGTCCTACAGGAACCCTGAAAAGTGACGGCTAACGGGGCTCTGGTGAAGCTACGATAGGCCCAGCAAGCCAGTAGTGGATGAAACCAAATGCTTTCAAGAATGGAACGAGCCTCGTAGTTCACTATTATCGGAAGTTATTAAATGGATTTGACTGGATGAACAGCAATTAGCTTCATTGTTTGTTGCATATGTTTAATTGGACACGACAATGTATTTTTATACGGAAAACCAGTAGGTATTGTGCATTCTGAAGTAGAGAACGGAATTTGGAGAAGATCTAGTGAGATCTGAGTAAGGATAGGAGAAAGATATCGTGCTGGATGCGATAATTGTAAATTGTATATTATTATGTAAATATGAAATATAACTATAATAGTTCAATATTTAAATTTAGATTAGGAACGATAGTTCACGAGTGTAATTAATATGTATTAAGTGGGGAGACTTTTTGTAACAGGCGATGTTTTAACAGTTTTGAAGATTTGATTTAGTTCCAAGAACTACACGTTGTGTGAGAAGTTTATTTAACATTTTTAGAAAGTTCGATACGGTGTACTATTTTGAAGTACAAATGTAATTTGTGTAGAAAAGAACTAGGTGAAGTTCTATATACACCAGAGACTGATATAATTTAGAGATAGAGGATCTATCATCCTATTATGATTTTTTATTTGTGTCTAGAGAGACATGATGTTATTTTATTTGATACAAGGGATATTTAGTTACAGTATATTGTCCTTATGAATAAATATTACAAGCACTTGTTATTATGCTTGTCCATTTTTCTAGGATCTGATCTTCTTTTCATTCCGAAATTGACATGGGATGGAACTACTAGTTAGATACAAGCGCCCACTTATGACTATTTTATAACATTAACCACCCTGAGATCCGAGTTTCTCGATCCACCTCTTATTTTGATTGTTAGGTTTTGTATGTAGCTAGTTGGTAGTACTATCGTATGGTCTGTATGAGTCGAGGGTTTCCTAGTTGTTCACCTAGTAGGAAATTGTTGGTTTATCTGGCTGGGAATAAACGTTCCTGCAATCCTTTTCATCTCAGCGGATAATAGGTGGGAACTATGCGGAATTCGGGCACAGTACAAAATACAGTACGGTACATTGGTTGTATGGGTTTTAGATCTGTTTTTGGAAAAATTGTTAACACTAAATGCAAGTGGTTTAAAGTTGTTTCAATTTCAAGAATTGTATTTTCATGACCGCACTGATAACCTAGGAAGTTTTTAGCTATCAGATCGTGTGTTGTACAAAGGGTACATGCTATGTAGGTGGAAGGTTGAGAATTGAGTTTGCCTTGAGATCACAGGTTTGCTTTCTGCATGTGTCTGACTCTTTAGTTCTCTACCTTCCAACCACATGTCTTATACTCTTTGTACAATGCATGGCCTAATAGCTGAAAGCCTCGTTGGTCAACGTTTCATTTGTTAACAAGGGATATTATGTGGTTTGAAGCCATTTTTCAGTGTTGCCTTAGTAAACTAAAGTTTGGTGCTCTTCAGTCGGTCAACCCGAATGTACCCAAAAGAGTTGTTTTATACCCTAATCCTGAAAAAAAATTACATGAGACTAATAAATACACTAGGACACTATTTATTAATCTCATGTAATTTTTGTCGGGATTAGGGTATAACCCAACTCCTTTGGGTACATTCATGTTGACTGACTGAAAAGCACCAAACTTTTGTTTTGTGACAAGGGATAGTTTAACAGGAAACATGATATGAAGTATAAACTACCTTTCCTTAATATGTTTAAGGAACTTCAGTGAGAGCATGAAACTGCTTGGAAGTATCATTCAGGCACCTTCAGCAGCCAAAGTTTTGCCAGATATGCCTGAGTCGCAGCTGCAGGCTATCAAAGCTCTTGTGAGTATAGCAGCACATTGACTTGGGTCAAAAAATTGTGTAGTTTGCTGGAGAAAGAAATTTGGTCACAATATTTGAAATGAATGGATGAAAACCAGAATGTTATAAGTAATACTTCATTTCTGTGATGAAAACATTGTAGAGCTGTATTCAGCTGTATCTCAGTCACATCCAGACACAAGGTAATGTATGTGTAACAAATTGTGATTCCTAGCAGTGTGTGTTTGTATGTGAATGGTACCAGTTGATTTAATGTCTCTAAATGAAAGCAATTATTTATGGGTATTCTGCCCAATCAGTATAATTATTTTCACACAACACTACCCTGGGTACATGTTTGTGGCTTTTTAATGAATTTTCTCCAGCTCTATTTTACAGAAACCTGTGCTTAAATAAGGATAATTATCCTGTATTTAAATCTAAGGAAAAAACAAAGTTGTGGACATACAATTGATCATTGTATTGGATTGATGGAATGAAATCCCACCTTTGAAGACAGCAGTTTGTCTGTCTGGGGATATTATCCCTGGCCCCCCTTTTTTTTGCAATGTGTTTTTCCCTTTATATCTCATACTCCACCCTCACTTGCCTGTCATTGTGTTTCCCTTATGTTTCTATCATTCTTTTTTCTCCAGTGATTGATAGAATCTCACCTTTTAAAAATATTCAGAGATGTATTCCAATTTGTTGAACTGAAGTTTTTAAAGATGGGTCAAATCCACATATTATATCAATCAATAAGGTATTAATTCCTGACTTATAGTTTATGATATTATGGTGTTTGAAGCCATTTTTCAGTGTTGCCTTAATAAACAAAAGTTTGTTGCTTTTCAGTCAGTCAACACGATTGTACCCAAATGAGATGGGTTATTCCCTAATCCTGAAACAAAATTACATGAGATTAATAAATACACTAGGATGACTAGTTTCGATCGTCAAGGGATCATCATCAGTTCCATTACACTTAAGCTAGAAAATCACCTATACTTTGACATAGATTTTATAGTCTTAAGTGTAAATGGATCTAATGATTGCTTGACGATTGAAACTGGTCATCCTAGTGTATTTATTAATCTCATGCAATATTTTTTCAGGATTAGGGAATAACCCATCTCATTTGGATACAATCGTGTTGACGTCTGAAAAGCACCAAACTTTTGTTTTTTTAGTTTATGATATATTCCAGTGTACACGGAAAACTGATCAAGCTAGAAACATTTGCTTTCTTCGGATCCAAAACAAAATCCACAAACAAACTCAGAGGATTACAAGTAAACGCCAAGATACAAAATAAAAGTGTTATAAGTTTGAGGTTGGAAGTTCTGATGAAAACAATAGCTGTAAATACAGAAAATATGTATTAAATACACTGACCGGCAAAAAAAAAGTGGAACACTTTAATTTTTTATGTAATTTCTTAATTTATTCCACTAAAATGTATCGGTTTTCCAATATTTGCATTATTCATGTAAATTTAGATGGTTGGCAACAGAAAATACCGAATCATGTTTTACAACACGCTTTAACTCACAAATTTTGTTACATTTTGCAAATCTTACAATTTTCTATTTTTTAGTAATGCTCTTTTGGGCTGGTGTTTATCAAACGTATTGCCAAATAAAACAGTATTAATGTTTGCACTGCACTGCAAGAGAACACTGGTTACTAA
This sequence comes from Meconema thalassinum, assembly GCA_946902985.2. Classification (NCBI taxonomy): domain Eukaryota; kingdom Metazoa; phylum Arthropoda; class Insecta; order Orthoptera; family Tettigoniidae; genus Meconema; species Meconema thalassinum. The sequence continues at coordinate 369,713,285 of OX336392.1, forward strand.
AAACGTGTGTTTCCACCTTTAGCGTCTATGACAGCTTGTAAACGCTCAGGCATACTGTTCACAACTCGTCGAATGGCATCTGCCGGGATGCGATCCCATTCCTCCAGCAGCGATGTTCTCAGTTGTGCCAAGGTGGTGTGGTCATGCTGTCTGACGTTCCTTCCAAGCGTATCCCATACATGTTCTATGGGGTTCAAGTCAGGACTACGAGCTGGCCAGTCCAGGGTTTGAATCTCCACTTCCTGCAGATATTGTACAACACAGCGAGCAGTATGAGGGCGGGCATTATCCTGCATCAGCATGAAATTCTGACCAATGAAAGGTGCAAATGGTTCATCAGGATCTCTTCGATGTACCTTTGGGAATTGAGCGTCCCGTGATCGATGCACACCAACTCAGTGCGGGCCATAACGTTGATGCCACCCCACACCATAACCGAGCCACCTCCAAATGGAGTCCTGGAGGAGAAAGCAACAGGGCTGTACCTCTCCCCGCGCCTTCTCCACACTCTTTCTCTTCCATAAGGAGATCTAAGGTTAAAGCGACTCTCGTCAGTGAAGAGAACAGGGGCCCACTGCTCGTGGGTCCATCCCAGATGCTGCCTTGCGAAGCGAAGACGCGCCTCTCTGTGATGCCGTTCGAGTGCGGGTCCACGTGCAGGTCTCCTGGACGAAAGATGAGCTTCTTCAAACCTTCTTCTTACTGCTCACTCTCACATTTCTGACATTTTCCAGTTGATTTCGTGCCTGAACTGCTGTGGTATGCCGATCACGCAGAACTTGGAGGGCGAGAAATCCGTCATCCCTGGCACTTGTGCTTCTTCTATGGCCTGACCCTCGTCTCCTGTCGTATGTTCGGAGCTCTCTGTAACGATGCACTGCACGATGTATGCTACCGAGAGATGATCCAATGACCTCAGCAACATAACGGAAGCTGCGGCCATCCTCCACCAATAAAACTGCCTGTACAGCTTCTTCACGGCTAAGAGGCATGTTTTAGTGTGAACTGCAAATGGATAACTTGCTAAAATGTGTGATAATGGTTCACACGTGTTCAACAAGTGCCAGTTGTTATCCCGAGAACAACAATAAGCGAGCGGCAACACTCATAAACCTTAAACGCTTCCAGTCCGCTTCCCGCCATAAAACCATTAAGATAGGCTCATCGAGGATTGGGGGTAATTGGTGGTAATACACCACCCTAAGAAATGTCATATTATCAATTTCTATTCACGGATGTTTCAGATGTTTGTTCTAATGCATGAAAAGCTTTTAAAATGTGATTAAATCTTTTTCAAGGCTAGATTTATACTATTTATATTACTTTTTTTTAACTGTTCCACTTTTTTTGCCGGTCGGTGTACTTGGATACAACTGTTTAATGCCTAGAAATGGTGTTAATTCAATATTCGACCACTGGACTCTTTTTATATACATGCACACACATGAACTTGGAAACATAAATGTGTTGGACTCATTTCCGCTCAATTGTCACTTTCACCATTATGGTTTTCACCCATTCAGTTAACCTTAATATACCAAATGTGAGTGGTTGCATGGGCATTTGATTATTTTCAAGAGTAGAAATACTGACTGGCACATGTAACATCTCAGTCTGGCTGGTTGACTTGCCAACCTTCTCAACATTATATGTCTTCAGAATTATTTTTTCCACTTCAGTTGGTCATTGATTAATTTACCAATCATAATTAATTATCATAGGTAGGGACAAAATTAACCGATACTGCTGGAATGGGCAGCTTATAGCTGTGATTGACTGTATAGTAGCTGACCAACAAGCTAGCCAATCTGTTACAGATGTTCAAGTTATTTCAAGTGAATGTTTGTCTGGACAATGACCATCGACTGTTAATTGCAGAGGATAGGATACTCAAAATAGAAAAACTTGGGTACAGAAAGAATCAGAGCTTTTCAAGGACAATCTTGTTACACAAGCTGTTCAGATACAGTATGTGGTGAAACAAGTACTACAAAGAGAGAGAAGGAAACATGGTGGAATGATAGTCAAGACAGCAAAAGAAAGAAATTTGTTACTGAAGAAACGAGACTGGGGAAAAACAAAACTGTTAAGTGCAAACAATGACATTGTTATTGAACATCTGTCTCAGGAATATCGGAACAAGAATGCAGGCTGTTAAGGGATGATCCAGAAAGAGGAGGATAAATGTTGGGATGACTTGATCACCAAACTATAGGTGCCAAGACAATAAAAAACTATTATATAAGGTAGTCAAGGATAAAAGGTGTGGGCATGCTAACATCATTGCTCTGGAAACTGATGATGGGGAGATATTACGAACAGACTTCGAAGTTAGAAAGCAAATGAGAAAGCATTTCAACATACAGTGAAACCCCTCATATCCGAAATCCCGGGTAATCCGAACGAGGTTCTTTCGACAATTTGAAGTTTGAAAAAATACACGCAAAAAAGAGAAACTTATTTATTTAGTCATAAAACAATCATATACTCTGCATTATGACTGCATTTTACATAATTAGTTGAAAAATTAACAACAAGTACAGTTTGCTTAGTGTAAAAGTGCCTACATAGACTACTTATCCCATCCAGGATTGAGAAACGGAAACGTTGGTTATTATTATTATTATTCCGTAGGTAATCACTTTGCTAAAACAATGAAATAGCAATAGAAACGCACAAAATATCACTTAATCTTTCACTTGAAATCAGTTATCTTCAATATTGTAGAAGTGACGAAAACCTTCCCGCGGAGGCAATTGCGCGCCAGCGTCGCACTAAGATGACATACGGTAGTTTGGCGTGGCTGCTGCGTGTTGTTCTACAAAGCGCAATGCGATGTCAACAGCAGATGCTGCTTCAGTATGTCATTTTGTCTGCCGAAGTTTCTTCTTCCTCACTGTCATTAGCTACATTGCCGTCATGTTGACTTTGGACCAGACTCACTATTTTATGTTCGCTGTTGGCGCCAAACCAGCCTGCCTCGCTCAATGTAAGCTACAGTCCTATACCGTAACGAGGGCTGGTCATTATGTTATGGATATCTTTCGGCTAATCCGAACAAATTGAGATCCGTACAGGCTACAGCCCCAATTAGTTCGGATTTGAGGGGTTATACTGTACTGCTGAAGGGTGGTATCAACAACAGTGGTGCTAGTGATTGTTCAGTTGAAGAAATCCGTCTTCAACAACCATAAACATGGCTGAAAGTGGAGACTGCTCTACAAAACATGCGAAATGAGTCTCCAGGGTTTGATAAACTAAGCTCAGATATGATGAAGGCCGCTGGAACACCTGGCTTACAATGGATCTACAGAGTACCATCAGTCATCCAGTCAAAGAATAGTATTCCAGATGACTGGACAAAAGGAATAATCATTCCACTGTTTAAAAAAGGGAAACCGAAAGAAGTGTGGAAACTACAGATATATTAATCTCGCATACCTGCCAAGTTTTCCGGTTTTCCCGGAAGGTTTCCGGATTTTTGGGGTGTTTTCCGGTTGTCCGGATTAAAATAGTTAGTTTTTTCCAGATTTCCAACTCCCTAGCTCGTTTCCGTTCTCTGCATCCAAATCGCATTTCCGTTTTGATTTTCGATAAAAGCTGCTATTCTGAGATGAGAGTGTTAAAATTCGACTTAAAATCATTTGATAAGACTCGGGCTGTACCGGTAACGAAAGTAACGAAAAGTAGATAATTCTTATCTCGGGTTAGTTGGAGGTAACGAAAATTCGCCGAGGTCTGTTAAAATCATTTAAACCCGCGCCGCTAGGCTCGCTGATGCGATGAAGCGAGTTTCACGCAAGCGGCGCCGATTGCGTAAGCTATATTTCACCGTGCACGACCTCAAGGAAATGCATACTTCAGTGGTACTGTATACATCGGTGGGCAGTGCTGAAGCGGTTTGGTTGCCCTCAGCGTTTTGTAGATCTAATCAAGGCTCTCCATGATGGCATGACAGGTCAGGTTTGCCATCAGAATAAGATGTCCGATGAATTTCCCATTACCCATGGACTGAAACAAGGATGTGTACTGGCTCCAACGCTTTTTGCACTTTACTTGGCTGCAATGCTTTATGATTCACCCACATACATCCCAGGTGTGGAGGTCAAGTATCGTTTTGATGGAGGGCTTTTCAACCTAACTCGTCTCTGCTCCTTGAGGAAAACTCAGGTTACTAAGGTTACTAACATGTTGTATGCATCACCAACTCTCACACCAGAAGAGCTGCAAGAGTCAGTTAATTGTTACAAAAGTGCATGTGATCGCTTTGGTCTTACCATAAATATCAATAAGACTAAAGTCTTGGCACTACCTTCACCAGGCACATCTCTTCCTCAGTTCAATATCTCCATCTCAAATTTGCCATTAGAACAGGTTGACCACTTCTCGTACCTGGGCAGTACCATTTCTGTGAGCTGTACCTGTGAGCAGGATGTGGATAAGAGAATTGGCGCAGCCCACGCTGCGTATGGACGATTAGCGCACCGGGTCTTCATGAATAAAGATCTGTCTATGAGTACAAAGCTTATGGTGTACAAAGCAGTAGTCATTTCTACATTGTTGTATGGTTGTGAAACGTGGACCCTTTACCGACGTGATCTTAGGAAGCTTGAGCGTTTCCACCTACAAAAACTTCGATCAATCCTGAGGATTAAATGGGAAGACCGCATTACCAATATTGCTGTTCTGGAAAAGGCTCAAATCAGCAGCATAGAATCATCCATAATAGGTCACCAATTAAGATGGATTGGTCATGTCCATCGGATGGATGATGTGAGATTACCTCGTCAAATGCTATATGGTGAGTTATGCTATGGCACCAGACCTCATGGAGGTCCTAAGAGGCGCTACAAGGACCAATTTAAGCAGACCCTGAAATTGACAGGTCTTGCTTCACAAACCTGGGACATGCTGGCTGAAGACCGCTCAACTTGGCGCCGTACCATCTCGGATACTGTAAAGACGTTTGAAAGGGATCGACGCACACATGAAGAGGCCAAGCGTCAAGCTAGGAAACTTCGAGCAGCCCAACCACGTCCTTCTCCAGCAATACTATGTGACTTGTGTGATCGCTTGTTCCATGCCAGGATTGGACTCTTTAGTCACCGTAAACACATCCACAAACTGGACTGAAGGAAGAAGATTTATACTCGGATTCGAGTTAAAGCCGATGATGATGATACATCGGTTAAACGTTTATTTTCGGCATCAAGAAGAGTTTAGTTTTGTGTGAAATATTTTTCTGTATTAATCGGAAACCTGACTTTTTGCGAGACGTTTATTCGCAATAACTTCCGAAACTCAACAGAAACCTCTCATTTCTGATATTGGCCTCTAAATTTGTATATCTCAAATTGAAGTCCAGAAATAACGCGAAATAATTTATTGTCACAAACTTGCGAAATGATACCATTTCAAAAAATAATCGCGAAAAAGCTTCGAAATACATAGACTATATTTTAAAAATCTATCCGTCTAATGAATTTGCGACATAAAGTGTGGTTAATTCGAAACTCCGTTATATGTATATTTTTCCTTCGAACTATGGTTCCATCGGATATATAATCTAACCGGGCTATCTCAAAAACTTGTATAATTTGAATTCGAATGTGCCCTCTTGTCGGATTATTCGTGCAATCCTCTCTGAATAATTCATAATAACCGATACCTGCTTCGAACGTTCATCCTCCAAAATCACATCCTCAAGATGGCCGGCCGACAGCACGACTTGCCTGCTGGAATTTCGTCAAACGGACCACGATCGACGCCAGTTGCGTAAAATTATAAAACCCGTGCCCGGCCACGAACTTGGGTCCTCGAGGACTGCGGGAATCCCATCACGAAACATACTGAACCCTACTACTCACTTTTCCCATGACGAGAAGTGCATCCACCCACTTAGAAATAACAGACTACGTAGCATCGCGATACTCATTTCTTCTCGTGATCCACGGTGAACTTCCAACCACAGCATAGGGGCAGCGGGAATCACGGTGCCGATCACACAACATGTCCATAACTGCTCGTGAATTTTAACCATGCTAAACTTCGAGCTCGCCTCCGCCATTCTGCCAGGACAGATAGACAGGCAGACAATCGTTGAACGGCCGGATGCGGTGCTGATTGCATAATATCGCGTTCTCATTGTGCAACCGCGGGGACGACTAGAATCTCATAAAACAACTGAGGTGGGCAGCGATTGCGATACATAGCGATATTTCCCCGCATTCAATGACGAGTAAAACTGGATTCTTGTCAAATGGACAAGCGGTGCCGATTGCGTAATAATAACACCATATTTTTCCGTGCCCGATCTCAAGGACAATAGAAATCTCGTCGAACGACTAAAAGGGACACCGATTATGTAATAGCGATTTTTCTCCGTGTTCTATCTAAAAAACTACGAATCGCGTCAAACGGCTGAGACCAGCGCCGATCGTGTAACGTCTCGATATTTCTCCGTACCTGACTGTGAAGACATAATTCGGTGACGATCACGTAACGTCGCATAATATATTTCTTCGTGGTCTACCGCGGGGACAAAGGAAATCTCCCCAAACGGCCATGATCAGAGCAACTTCTTGGTAATCATAACTCCTTGTACACAAGACGGCATATTTGGTGAATCAACTCATTTGATATTAAATATCCATTATTTATTTTTATCTAAATTTTTATAACACCATAAGGGAATCTTATTCACTGCTTTAAACACTGTTCATTGTTGTTTTCCTTCACCGCGCGATGAGCTTGTATGGCTGCCGATCACAGACGTATCTTGAATTAAAAGGTAGCTAAAAAGTAACTAATTTTTACTTCATCCTTACAGTCGACACCCTGTAAAGTTTATCGATAATCACATCACGCAGATTATTGCTGCATTTATATTACACTTTGTGCTTCAACTGTTTGTAAGCAGGAAAGCTTGGTTTTAAGCGGTGCTTGCTGTAGTTGCAATTGTGTGACAATTTTTTGTGCAATTTAGTGTTTTCGTGATGAATTCAAGTAAGAAACGATATCATCAGTCTTTCAGGGAGGCATATTCTTCAGAATTTTTGGAAACTGGCACAATGAATTAGATTGTTTCACATCACCAAGAGTTTGTAATCTCTTTCCCTGTAGTCTTTTCTGAGGTTTGACTTGCCCTGTAGAATGCCCTAAGAGGAAAGATATCCAGAATTTGACTGTCTTTCTTGTTTTAGTATCTTGGTATCATGGAGGATTGTGCGGCAGTGGGGTTGTTCTGCTCCCAGGTGGATGACCTACTCACATTCGAAAAAATGCAGCTTCCTAAGCAAGATGGGGCGGCGTATTCTCTCTGAGCTGTCTATACTGTGATTGAAGTTGTGTGAATAATTTTTTGTGCAAACATGTAAATATACATATTGTGTTAAGCCTGCTGTACACGATGCATGTTTTGTTACTCGATTGCCTGCTCGGAGACATGCATATTCCGCTACTTGGAGTTGCTGGGTTGGCTTCAAACGGTGCTCATTGCCTGCTTTAGTGCTCACAAGAGCTCCTTGCTCAGTTGTCAACAAATACGGATGCTAGTAAGCTGGAGGTACTTTCTCGGTAATGCAATGTCGTCCCAATATTTTCACTCATTCTCTGAAAGAGTGACAAAAGAAACAGAGTGTAAGTTGTGGAGTTGTCATAGACTACTGTGGACAGACACGGGTCAAGGTAATTTAACTGTGCTGTTTCATGAGCTGAGTTAACCTGTACTTTCCTTGCATATCATCTTATATTGCAGTATGTCCTCTTTTCCTTAAAATACCAGCGCTGGAGAATCTGTATTGTTTAGACTGTTCTCATACACAATTCAGCATAAAGTATTTTCCAATCATTCAAATGTGCATCTTGATCACATCACAATGTTCTTCATTGTGATTGGCTCTCTCGCAAGCAAGCAGGGACTCATTCATGGACTATAGCACAGGGCCAATAGCTGAAATTTTGCAGTTTTGCGAATGGCAGAGCAATCAGTGATGTCATTTCTCAGCACTACACCCTGCATAGCTGCCATCACGGCTCCAAGCAAGCAAACCTGCATCGTGTGCAGCTGACTTTAGAAATTATTTTTATATGCCTTTCTTGTCTCCTGATGGATTTCAATATCTTGTCACACAATCATTTATTTCAGTGACCCAAACTATAAAGTTTATGCTAGCAATGAGTAGAACGATATTTACCTAGCGTGCTAAAAAGTATTAGCATTTTGCTAGAATTAATCAAACAAATAAACTTTTTATAGAAGGAATCAGGTGGAATAAGGGTTAATATGAAGCAAGGTTACGTTGGTTCGGACATGTAAAAAGAATGGGTAAAGAAAGAGTAGCAATAAGGGAATTAAAAAGAGAAGTCAAGGGAAAGAGACCAGTTGGAATACCGAGATGAAGGTGGTTGGACCAAATTTTGAAGGACACTGGAGAAGCTGGATTGGATGTGGCAGAAGTGATGGAACAGGAAAAATGGAAGGACAGAAAGGAGCGGAGGAGGTTGTAAACCACACCCGGGTGACTGGAGTGGGTCTTCGATGATGATGATGAAAATTCTTGTATTGGCAATGTTTCAAGCAAGTTTCATTTCACAGTTCCTCCTAATTTGTTTCCAGTAACAATGTCTTGATATGATGCATGATGGCACTGGAACTGGTTTTGACAGTAGCCACCCTGACAAGACTGTCATCACAGAGATGGATGATTTCAACGCCGTCTACAATTCTCAAGTCGTGTCATTACGTTTGGCAACGCCGCCCATCTGTCATCTGGGAGGCCTAGCGCAACCACATGGTAATTGCTAACACTGCATAAAGACTTAGATTTTGACGCCAAATGTTTCCGAAAATACAACAGAACATTACATCCACTAAATCGACACACAAATATCACGAATAAAGGATACATATTATCATGCTATGTACTGTCAATTCCCGATAAGGTAATAATAAAAGGCTGTACTGTACCTCAATGTCCAAATGTCTGAAGTTTCCTTTAATTGCTGCTATGCTCACTGCCGTCATTAACATGCTCAGAAAAAATATTTAAAACTATTCTAACGAACTTAGACTGCCTTAGATAATAAATCCTTCACTTTTTGTCCACAGATGCACTCATCTTAGTCACAATAGGCCTCCAAGCTTAATGTTGACAGTCTAACAATAATTTGTAAGTGTTTTCGATCTAAATTGCATTTTGCGAGTATTTTCAACATCAATTGCATTTTTTAAGGATTGACAATCTAAATTGCTCTTTAGTAAGTCTTTCAATATAGGGGCTGGGACTTTAGTGAGTATTTTGAATTTCAATTGCATTTTGTGAGGATTTTCAACCTATACTGCTTTTTGCAAGTATTTTCAATCTAAATTGCATTTTGTATGGTGGGCATTTTGTAAGTATTTTGATTCTCAATTGCATTTTGTGGATATTTTGAATCTAAATTACATTTTGTAAGTATTTTCAATCTAAATAGCATTTTGTAAGTATTGTCCATCCAAATGAGTAGTTTGAGTTTACCATACATTTTGTAAGCATTTTATAATAAATCTTGATTGCGGCCAAATATCCAAGATGAAATAGAAATTTTACATGTTTGCATATTCAGATAATGACTTTGTCCTTTTTGTGCATATTTCGATGTGATAACGATCACATGCCGTTTCAAACAGCCTACATTCACAGTCTATATTTGGTTCGTGGAAGTTTGTGTTCTTGCATATCAGGTGGTGGAATCCATGGACTGCCAACCTAGTGATGACGTGTCTGATATCGACATTTTCCTTTGTCCACGCACGGTCTACCATGGCTCCTGTGCTGTAGAATGTCGGATGAATTTCCTCTCTTTTCCTATTCAGTGTTGCAAGCAGGTTCTGTGAGGCGCACGTGTTAGGTAGGAGTATGCTTGTCCTGAGATCTTCGATGAGGAAAGTTTCCTTCGCTAGCAGATATGTGTATCTTGAGTGAGTCATTTTTGACACTCCTAACGCTTTCTTTATGTATCTTGCCTTCACTCCTTCCAACGTAGATAGATTCTTCAATGTTAGGTGTGACCAGATGATTTCTATGCCATACGTCAGTATTGGTAAAATCTTTACCCGGAATAGCAGCATCGCCGTCTCTAGGCTGAGGGATCGAATGTTTCTTCTTTCGTGCATTGTCATTATCGCTTTAGTTGCCTTTTCTGTTATGTGTTTTGTGAAGCACCTTGCGGTCGTTTGTAGAGTAATTCCTAAATACTTGATTTCTGATACTATTTTCAGTTTTCTTTCCCTTATGTGTATCCTAGCTGATGCGGGGGCTCTTCCTCCGTTTCTAAAGATCATTGTGTTCGTCTTAGATATGTTAATGACCAAGTCATTCTTGGAGTACCATTTATCCACCTCGTTTATTGTTGCCTGGAGTTCTGTTATGTCTTTGGAGCCAATTACGATGTCATCTGCGTATGCTCACGAGAAGATTCCCTCTTTGCGGGTAATTCCAAGGATTTCTTCGGTTGCTAGTATGAACAGCAGAGGGCTAAGTGGGTCGCCCTGTAGTACTCCATTTGTTTGTATGATCGGTTCTGACATGGCAAGGTTATCTGAGACGCATATTTCGTTCCAGCTCAGCAGTGTGTTAATGAGGTTCGACCATATGTTGTTTTCCCCTAGTGTTTCCTTGAGTTTTTCTATCACTAGTTGCCTGCTTAGTAGGTCGAAGGCTTTCGTGAAGTCTATGAAGACAGTATAAAATTTTTGTTTTTCCTCTAGGGCTTCTCAAATGTGTTTCAATAAGATTTCGATTGCCTGCAGGGTTGATCTTCCCTTTCTGAACCCGAATTGATTTTCTGGCAGGTGATCGATCGTCTAATTCCTCACTTAATCTTCCTGTTATTATTTTGGTGAAAATTTTAAAAGGGCAGTTTTCCAATGCGATGCCTCTATATTGGTTTGGGTCATTGGGGTCTCCTTTCACTTTATATAATATCTTGACAATTGATTTTCTCCATTGATCGGGGATGGTGGCCGTCTCTATGCACCTCTTGTATAGTTTGGTCCAAATCTGGTTTAGAAGGTGTGCAGTGTCTTTTATGAATTCATTGTATATTTCGTCCGGTCCTGCTGCTTTCTTGTTTTTGGTGTTTTAGATGGCATGTCCGACTTCCTCTGTGGTTAGAGGAATCCAGCCTGTAGCTATTGGTGATACGACTTCTTGGGATTTCTTTCTGGCGTCTGTTGTTTCCTCTTTGTTGAGTAAGTTGCTGAAATGTGATTTCCATCTGTCTATTTAGTTTGTTTGGGCTTGTTTCTTTGGGCGAAGTGCCAAATATGGATCATTTTTGGCTTCCTCCGCTAGCAGCCTGCTCTCCTCCTCCAGGAAGGCGCATTTCTTTTCTTTTATGATTCTTTTGTAGTGCTTCCTCTTTTCAGCGTATGTGAGTAGGAGAGTGTCGTTTACCTCGTTCTGTCTCACTGCTGCAGGATGTTTAGGGTGTCTCGTCTTAGCTTGTAACACTCGCTATCGAACCAGGGTAAGCATTTTGAATTTCAATTGCATTTTGTAAGCATTTTGAATTTCAATTGCACTTTGTAAGTATTTTGGATCTGAAATGGGCGATTTTCAATCTAAATTGCATTGTGTATGTTTAATTTCAATTGCAAAATGCTTGACTTCCCCTCCAAAGGAAGGCATACTATGGGATTTTTAACGCTCTTAAAAAATCAGACTTCGGCCGGGTTTGAACCCGCGATTTTGGGCATAGAAGCTCAGCATGCTACAAACTATGCCACCGAAGACGCTTATAAGGCAGTTGACTAAAAATAGGTGGCAGAGAATTGAAAAATTTTAAAGAGATTGTAATGGTTTGACTAGCCCACACGTTGAGCGACAAGTGTACTGGTTTGACTGCCCCTAACTGTTGGGTGATAAATGTAACTGTTTACCTTTGCCTAAGCTATGTTGTTTTAATGGGCGCCAAGACCTCAACGCAATGTTGAAATCTAAATTTGTATTTAACAACGTCTAGCTCTGGTAGAACACCTTCAAGAATCTATTCACTCAGATCGTGGTATGATTTGATCATTAACCCAACAAACAATTGTATCAGGAGAAGGAATTGGTCTATATCTAATGCTACCTACTGAAAGCAAAGATTGCATTGTAAAAGAAATGAATTTATTATATAAAACAAGTATAGCAAAATTAATAATAATAATAAGTTTAAAATTTAAATTGGAGCGTTGCGATTTTAATATTACCGATAGAAAATTACGTGAAAACGGAGTCTGATAAATTATTGATTTTACTCTTATTCCCAAGCTATGAAGTTACTGAAATACTGAATTTAAATCAAAGAGAAACGAGAGATTGCGTACTTCTGTGTCATTCGCGCTTACCACTGGAAATTGCCAAAGCATTTCCCTCGTACTGGATGATGCTGTGTGCTTCCCACAGTCTCCTGCACGTCGTCATATCCGTCGATATTTGATGATATACTTGTAGATTTGGTGACTTTATAGTCCTAACATCGGAGCCATACCCTCGTACAACCACACTGGTTAAGTTTTAAACAGATCGTTCTCCACTCCACGGAACATCGGAGCGACACACACTTGCAACCGAACTAGTCAAGTCTTTCACAGATTGTCCCCGCTCCACGGCGCGCCGAACGATATATGCACTCCACGGCTTCCCACTCCAGTCCCGACTTCCAGCTTACGTGGTCTCCACTGATTCGCTGCTCCCCACACGCTACTTCCCCTTCTCTGGCTCATTACACACGGTGCGCGGATGATGAAGTCGATTTCCGTTCCAACTATCCGCCTTTTCTTGACGCTGCGACCCAAGCTTGCGTAATACTTCTTGACAAGAATCAGCCTGTATCTGAATTTCCAGTGAGTCATGTCTCTCATAATATCCTAACTGACGAAACTCCGTAAAATTATGATATTGTCGTTCGTAATAATTTGCTTGATAGTGTTTTCTAAAACATAGAAAACCTATCTGTATGCTTATTATTTTTTATAAAATGCTCCGAAAATACCTTAATAATAATTATAATAAATTAATAATAATAATAAATTAACATGATAAATTCTCTTGGCCGAACAATTTGCCGCGTAAATAAATATAGAATGGCTTCCTACTGACTTATGCCATTGGCTTAAAAACCCCTCGAAAAACACGTTACATATTCGCCTCGGATCATCGGATGATTTACCGTGACGACGGTCCATTATCTGATTATCCCAGACACGTTAATAATCCCCATCCAAAATACATATTACATAAATGAAATCACCCTAAATTACAGATATATACACTCATAATTTTTCTTCACGCACTTTGCGTCAAAGTTTGTTGTCACTATGGATTGCACTTTGCAACCAGTCCAATGTTTTTCATATAGAACAGTGTTCCACGGATATTTACGCCTCTCAAATTTCTCTATGTTGGAAAAATAGACATAATTACTGTGTGAGCGCTATGTATATGAGATGTCACATCACACGCATCAAGGTGTTCTGATATATTTATATCTCCCTAGAACTTCCTAATTTCACTGGAGGTTCCTTCCTTATTGTGAAATTTAATCCCACTTATCACTGAGCACACGATCACACTATTTTGGCAGCGCATCATGACCATAATACTTAATCTCTCTTTATAAAAGATGAAATTAATATTGACTTCTGAAAAAAAAAACCAGTAAGTGCGCATTACATATAACACCAAATATTTCTGTGCCGTAATCGCCCTGTCTTGTTAAGTTCCCGTAGACCATATTCTACTTAATACTAGTTCTCAACACAGACCATTTCTCCTCACACAAATGAAACCATTGTACAAATTACCTTAAATTACTCACTTACAAATCTTACATGGCGAGGCCGTAAACAGAAATCACGTGTGCCGTTAAGTATGAGTTTCATGAAGGACTGTCTCGCATTCTGACGGCCCATCTTTTGTCCCGTGGACGCCTTAAGCAAAAATACCCTGTCCAAGCGCTCACCCATCTCTTGGGGACAAATGGGAATTCACCAGCGCTACCAAATTCTGGCCTTGGTGTATCGAGACATTTTAGTGCTCAAGAGCATCCGACAATCCCGTCATATTTCCCTGTACCTTAAAAACTCTCATTTACTTACATACTACCCCCCTGTGTGACTTCTGATACGCCTGCCTGGAAGACCATCTCCTCCCACGCACCAAATACCACACTTACTCATTTGATAGGCTGGCTCGCCAGCTAAACATCCTCACTTTATGACACATACTTTCGGAGACTATGTATATTATACGTCCCGTATAATCTGTTTCCCTCACTATTCTCCAGCACATATGCTGTTTTGCCAATACGTTTGGAAACTATAAATGTTTCTGCGTCACCTGCTTCCAACCTTGCAAGTGGCTCCCTTTAAATGAACGTCATCACGTTGCTCCACTAGCATATTTCTCAGTGTCTGTAACGATGCCCTGTTGCTACTGTCCACACATGCTAACCCTACTTTCCTCTGGTGTAACACCTCTACTTGACACTCGATGACCTAAAAATGTCACTTCTGACTGACAGAATGACGACTTAGACAGCTTCAAAGTGAACCCTGCCTGATTTAACTTCTGAAAAACTATATTTAAATGACGTAGATGCTCCTCAAAACTGCGTGAACTTATTACCATATCATCAATGTAAATGGTTACAACTCTCCTGTGTCATCCCCTAATGCGATGTTTAAAGCCCGAATTAAAGCTGCTGAATAACCCATAAGGTGTTCTACAAAATTGATAAAGGTTATATTTATGACTAAAAGCTGTAAATGGTCTATCTTCGTACATAAGTGGCACTTGCCAAAAACTGGAACTCAAATCTACACAAGTGAAATACTTCTTCCCCTCAAATGTTTGCATTAATTCCTCTATTGACATAGATTTCAGCTGATCTGAACCAAACGAGCGTCTAAACAAATACGAACTGTGCCGTCGGTCTTGGGTACCGTGATCAAAGAATTAACATACGGACTGTTAGAGTGCTCAATAATCCCATCTTCAAGCATCTGATTAATTTGTGCCTCAACTGCACTCTGATAAGCGAAAGGTACAGGATATCTTATGTCCTGTGAATACTGACCTATCAATAACGTTCAATGAATGTGTATAGCAATTGGCCATACCAATGCGATCCTCAAAAACTCTCCTATTACACAATAACAACACATAGAGCCGAACACATTGTTCCACCTCTATATTTCCCAGAAATGCAGCATCATGTAACGAGTCCTCTAGACTTCCGTTCGTAACCACACTGCCCACAAAACATGGAGAACCCCGCTCTACGGCTGGCGATATCTCATTTAAAGTACAAATCACACCTACAATACTACTCCTCTGAATATGGTCATTGAACGCTACTTCTACTTCAGAATCTCCCCATTTAAATTTCAAACTCCCTACATCATAACATAAGTTACCAGACACTCTACTTAGCCACTCTGATCCCAAGATAACACTGAATACTAAATTTGGAATTACGAGGCAAATCTGCTTCTCTACATGATTATTAATTTTAATGTCTACTAAAACTTGCTTAGAAATTACTTTAGACCTCTTCCCAACAGCTGTGATAACAAAAGTGCTTTTAATTGGCATCTCCTCAAAATTTACTCCAGTTCCTTTCATTTTATCATAAAATGCACTACTTATGCAACTCTTCATACAACCACTATCAATTAAAACATCTGTGTACGCCTCGGACACGTTAAATTTAACTATGGGGCTCTTACTAACCACTTCCTGAATAATACCTTCATCATTTAGTTCATGTAATAATTCATTTCTTACATTTAGGTCATAGGGTTCCTGTATAATTGTATGGACAGGGCATGCTACAGACTGAGATTCTGACCTTACTTCGCAGCCTGGTTCGCGTTTAAAGAACCGCTACAGCTGGCCGTAGTACTACTAACTACTGAACTGGTCTGGTTGTTCTGGGCTGTGTTGTCATTGTTTGGCTGTATTTTACTACCACTAGGCTGTCCTCTTCCTTGACCCCTATTCTGGTTGTAATTATTTTCATTATAATTTCTCCCTTGATTTCCCCTGAAATCATTGTTTCTCCCTTGATTTCCCCTGTAATCATTGTTCCTCCCTTGATTTCCCCTGAAATCATTGTTCCTCCCTTGATACTGATTACCATAGCCATTTCCTCTGTTCTGATTTAGCTGATTATTATTATTTCTATTTTGAGCGTTGGCCCCTTCGCCACCGTTCCCTTGAACTTCCTGATGCCTGGCTTCATTAGGCCTATTATTATTATTATTACCCTGGTTCCTATTGAAAGTGTTCAAGAAAGAAAAGAAAATCAAAGAAAATTACAATCAAAGAAACTCCATTGTCTTCTCCATCTTCCAATACATTGTCTTCCTCCCTATGACCATTTGGATTCAGCAAATCCTCAAAGTACTCTTTCCACACTGTCTTGAGTGTGTCTTTGTTGTGTACCTCATTTCCGTTTTTGTCCACCATCATCACATCCTCTCGCAGACCTCTTCTCTTACTTTAGACCATCCCATAAAGTACTTTATTTCCTCTGGTGTCTTGCTCCATCATCTCTGTCCACTTAACCATCCACTTCTTCCTCTCCTCTGCGACAATCTTGTTGGTTTCTTTCTTTCTAATCTTATAATCTTCCCTTGCCAGATCAGTTCTTTCCTGGAACCACACTCTGAAAGCCTTGTTCTTCCTTCCCACAGCTTCTTTTACTCTCTCATTCCACCATGGTGTCTCAAAAACTTCTGAAACTGCAGGGACTATGGTGATTGGCCTGTAGCTATCAAATACCGAGGTATCACCATTCTTGTGTACTGGCATAACCCTGACATATTTTAAGTCAGCTGGAAATTCTGACTGCAGGATACACGTGTTAAATAGATAAGGGCTGATCCATGTTTCAAAATCAAAGGGTTCAACCGGTAAATATCATAACAATTGCTATTTTTCATTTTGGCTAGTACTTGACTTTACTAATTTCTACTGTATGGAACTTAAAGTTACAACTTTGTTGAGGTAACGGATTCATATAGTCGATATAATCATATAGGTGGACTTCAGATTTAACAGATTCCAAGATTTTGTCCACATTAAGTACACACTCTTCCATTGGGACAACGACTAATCGGCCATAGATTTGTTTTGCAACAGGATAATGACCCGAAGCAGACATCCGAATCGTGTAGAAATTATCTCCTTGCCAAACAGGAAAAAGGAGAGAGTTCGGTGTGATAGAATGGCCACCCAATCACCCGATTTAAACCCCATTGAACTGTTGTGGGAAGAACTGGATCGACGAGTGCGGAAGGAATGTCCCACTTCAGGAAATGGACTTTGGGAGGTCCTTCTTAAGTCCTGGGACAGGATTTAAAGCAATTGTTTGTGAGAAACTTGGCGGGTGGGTGTGTAAAGTGCGAAGTCAAGAAATGGTGTGAACCGAGTTAATACAGGCATTGGAGAGAGGAGGGTGATCTGCTTGCATGTGTATAGTGCCTTATGTCATATTGTGGACGGTTACAAAGTTATTGAGTTGTGTATTACGTGTTAAGTTTACTTCGGCCAGACTACGGGAGTGGAAAGTGCGTTATTTCCTTCCCGTCATGACTTACCACACTGAGCACTATTCAACACTTCATTCTATGCCTGCAAAGAGCGTTATGTCAGTTTGGAAGTGACTAAGCGCATCACTCATTCGTGCTCCTCGTGAAGTTGCCCAAAAATATAGATAATGAATTCTTTCAACTTGAATCATATTTCTTGACAGTCAGGAATCAAACATGGACCTCAGAAGTGACAACCAAGAACTACACCACCTGGTTGGTCACATTTATTTTTAAGAATAATATGTACTAAAAAGAAATTGAAATTCCTACAGGAACAGTTACAACTTTCCCTGTCCACTCATGTTTATGAATTTACATAGAAGTTATTTCTTGTATCATGTACAGTAGGCTTAATTATTATTTTTGTGTTAGATGTGCATACAATATGCCTTTTTGTCTACTGGTACCAGTATATTTTGTATCGATTCATTCGGCAGTGTGATATTTAATTATTTGAATATGACTACCGTAGCTTACATGTTTAAGTATTTATAAGGAGGAAAATTTTTGTATGTAGTCTTAATTTATATTCCCAGATGTTCATCAAATAGGCCTTCATTGTCTACTGGTAGCCTATATTTTGTATTTTACAGAGTGCCATAGGAATGAATAGGACTAGCCTATTTGTTTATGGATATTCAGGAGGCAGTCGTGACCTTATGATAGGAATTAACTAGACATTTACCTTCAGTATGTGTGCCAACCCATGGTAAACCACTTGCTGGGTGCCTAAGGGGAGAATCGAACCCAACATTTCCCGGTTTACCTCGCTAGCCCTCTTACCCTCAAACTAGAATCAGATTTCTTGACAGTCAGGAATCAAACATGGACCTCAGAAGTGGCAACCAAGAACTACACCACCTGGTTGGTCACATTTATTTTTAAGAATAATATGTACTAAAAAAAAAAAATTGAAATTCCTACAGGAACAGTTACAACTTTCCATGTCCACTGAGCCAAGATATTCTGCAGATCTCTCCTGTGGGCTTCAACATTATTTTATTTGATTATTTTTCTGATGGAACTCCGGTATTTCAACTCCTGGGGCACCTCCCCACGCCTGTCCCTTATACAGCTACACACACTACTACATTCATCACTTAATCGGAGGAATTCCTCCCACACCCAACTGCACGGGGCTGATGACCAAGATGTCCCAAGCCCATAAAATGAATTAACAGCAGACAAAATCACGTCATGATGTTATTTTGTGTTGTGTTGGATTCTGACACACGTTATGCGTTTGATGACCGATCACCAACTACGGCGGCCATCTTGGATTGCAGTGTCAGGTCCGGTAGTATAGAAGGTCCTGCGTCTATGCTACCAACATGAGTCTAAGCCTGCTGATAGGACCAATTTTTATATACATGTAACTTCTCTGCTAACAAATGGATTTAATCCAAAATTGGTCCAACATGAGATATAATGTGTCAGATTATTTGTGACCAACACATCCATGACATTATTGCCAACATGATTTTACGCGCGCTGATAGATCCAATGTCTAACTGCATGTAACATCCATGCTATCCATTGGACTTCAACCAAATGTTGTATTCTGTACCGGTACCTTAAGAGATGAACTAAGAAAATATTCAGTCACCAGGGCTGCCAACTGTAGTGCTCCATTAGGCTCACTGATCTCTATACATGGATCGCTGATGGCAGCACTCCGCTGCACGAGAAAGTACGCCAGGTTGAGCGCGCGGTCCGCCATGTTGGTGTGCCCATTCTCGAGCCATCCTTATGGGGAAGCAATGATAATCTAGTCAATTTTAAATCGTAATTAATGGTGCTTTGGACCAAATAAAAATATAGAGATACAGTATGTCCACTCATAGTATAAGGGCATTGGGATCACTGACACGTCATTCCGAGGTCAGTAAATCTCCGGAATAGCAATAAAAATGAATGTATAATAACGGCTGACAAATATCAACTTAGGTGCTAAGTACACGCAATTAGCGATCAGTAACAGAGTAACGAGTGAAGAACAATTTCTGGAAACTTTCTTGTAAATTGTATAAATATATACGGTATGCCACGAAATTATGCATTCTTCAAATGATGTAATTATAAACGTAGCTCACTATACACTCGACATATCGTAATCGGTGCTTGGTAATGAATTTCTGTTTCCATGAAATAACGCGCAGTTTAATTTATAAAATGAAAAGATCATTTAAGCAAATTGTACGTATTTATGAAACCAGCAAATATTTAGAACTTGTCAATATATCACATAACCAGCAGCTTAATTGCCACAGTAAAATTTACACAAAAATAAATGTGCCGGTAGCCTATATAATTATCAGGGTGCGAAATCGGAAATAAATTGTGGAGGGGGGGGGGAGAAGGATTACAGGGCTTAATTACTAATCCCAGCACTCTACATCAAATACTACAGCTTTTAATCACGCTAGCAGCACAATAAACTTAATAATAAAGGGAAGTAGATCTAGGCCAAACTGCACTTTAAGACAAACCAATTTCACTCCTCAGCGCCACATTAAAGTTAACACAACTAAAAACCTACTCAAAATGTACTCTCCCCACAGTTTTACAACTATTGAGCGAACTATTCGCACCCAGAACCGAAAAACCCTGAAATGGGATCAAATTTAAAAACGCTATGGCTTAGCCGATCACGTCTGCTTCAGCACCACCGCATATGTATACTTAACTTCACAATAACTTCAAAATTACGGCTAAGTGACCTGTCTGCCTGAGAAGTAAGCAAGCAAGCTTGTAGTTTAACAAGACCGTTAATCGCGAGATCATGAGCCACGGGACCTCCGTTTTACGTGGAATCCGAACCACAGGACATGGCATTTCACTTCGAAAATCTCACATGCATTGACCGGGAATCGAACCCGGTCCACCTTGATTAGAGGCATACAGCTTAAGCGCTGCGCCACCACGCCCCTGCCTGAGAAGTAAAGGTATTACCGACTTGTCTGGGATGATGGGTCACCAAACCGGTACCAGTACTTGAAACTAAGATTTTACGCTTTAAATACGGCAACCAAATTCAGCTCATTTTACAACTACAAGAAACACAAAATATTTAATGCCAGTGGCCTATATGTATAACATCAAACTACTACTGTTTATTTCAGGTAGTTCTCGGTGGGGAGTATATAATTTTCCTTTCTCCTGTAAGTAAATTTCCTTCTCCTCCAGAAAAAATGTAAATTATAAATGGGCATGGCGTCACTGAATAAGACGAGCGCTCTACGGACCACGTGGCCTACGAGCAATATTGCACCATGCGCTCGCTGCCATCTTGCTATACCTCCTGTCATCGTCTATTCGGCTTACTGCTGCCTTAGCTATCAGCCATCCATGTATAGAGATCAGTGATTAGGCTACATTATACCAGGTAGTAGTGTGTTTTGGACAGTTCAGATGCCACCACCACCTCCCCACCTCACAAGATGGCGGCGGCCCGATATCTCTCGAACGCATGGTCGGATTTTGACGAATGAGGTGTCATTGAACTCGTGCTGACACTCCCTTTCCAATGGACAACATATCTCTACCCCGAAATAAAACCTACCCCTACTAGGGGGTGAATTTGTAATTTTTTAGAGAATCTCTCTTTCCAATTGCAACATGTAAGAGTTTGAATGCCGATATGGAATTAAACGTTGTTCCACACAAGATACATATGTTCGGTGGATAGCCACTATGAATTAACATGCTTGTTTTTTGTTTTTTACGCATGCCCACTCATAGCTTTTGTAAGAGGGCGGGCTTTTTAAAAGATCACAGCTGTAGTGTAACCTAACCTAACCCACGAGTGGTGATCAAAAAGTATTTTAAGTGACGCTTGTTGATCGGCAAACCAATAATCAAAGAGGGATATGTCAGGCCTTGAGGTGATAACCCCTTTTGATTGATCTCTGTTGATTTGTCCCTTTGGACTGGTCTCTGTTGACTAGCCCCTTTTGGACGGGCCCTTTTTGACAGGGGGTCATTTTTGATGGATCCTCTTTGACAGGTCCTTTTTGACGGGTCCCTGTTGACGAGTCATTGCTGACGGGTCCTTGTTGATGAGTCCCTGTGGACGGGTCATTGTTGACGGGTCCCTATTCACAGCTCATTGTTGACAGGTCATTGATGACAGGTCATTGTTGATGGGTCCTTGTTGACAAGTCCCTGTTGATAGGTCCCTGTGGACGGGTCCCTTTAGACCGGCCCCTTTGGACTGGTCCCTATGGACCGGCCCATGAAATTTATCCAAATTATGTTAAAGGGCCTAACTACTTTTGTGTGTAAAGCAGTGTGTTGAACTGACGTTGTTCGCCAGTCCTTACTACTACAATTGGATAACGATATGAAAGGAATTGATTAACCAGACATGAGTTAACTACCAACGAAACACTTTGGCGACTCTGCTTGTTATTGACCAATGAGTAGGGTTTTAGAAAAACTGTTTGCTATTTTGGGTTATATACAAAAAATGCTTAGACCTTTT
Source organism: Meconema thalassinum (assembly GCA_946902985.2). NCBI lineage: Eukaryota > Metazoa > Arthropoda > Insecta > Orthoptera > Tettigoniidae > Meconema > Meconema thalassinum. Next base: position 369,735,397 of record OX336392.1, read on the forward strand.
GAGCGACTATGTTTGCTAAACAAGACATTATACCAGAGACGATTAGGATTCTTATGTAGCTCAGACAAGGAAAGCATTTCTACAGAATCTGTTGACATTGAATATAGATTTAGGTATTAGAAATTCATTTTGAAGGCCTTTGTCTGGAGCGTGGCACTCTATGAAAGTAAAACTTAGACAATTGGTGTAGCAGAAAAGTGGAGAATTGAAGTGTTTGAAATGTGGTGTTACAGGAGAATGTTGAAGATTAGATGGGTAAATAGGGTTACAGCAAAGAGGTATTAAGACGAGTGGTGGAGAAGAGATGTATCTGGCGACTGTTAATGAAGTAAAGAGATAGGTTGGTAGGACACGTACTAAGACACCCAAGAATAGCAAACTTAGTTATGGAAGAAAGGTTCTAGGACGGGAACTGTAGGGGTAGACCAAGTTTAGAATATGTTAAACAGATAGCCTTGAATGTAGGGTCTGGTAGCTATATAGAGATGAAACGATTAGCTCGGGACAGATAGGCGCTGAGATCTGCATCAAACCAGTCAAAGGACTAAAGACTCAAACAACAACATGTACGTTCACCAAAATAATGTTGTGTAACGGTAAATGTTAGTCAACGAACAGTAATGCATTACTAAAACCCATGACACGATACCTAAGAGCTTTTCTAAAATGATTTTAAAATGCCTTTAACCCTATATTGAACACCCAGTTCACAAGACTCATAACTACAACGTTATGGTAACACAAAACAAAATCTATATTTCAAAACAAGCAAGTGGTTTAGTCAATGTATACTGGAAAAAGTTTTGTAAACACTCAAGTCCTCAAGACCAATTAAATTAGTAACTGTCAGGTTGGCCGAGTGGTTAAGGTGTTTGACTTAAGATCAAATTTCTGTATAAGGAAGCAAGGATTCGAATCCCTTACCTGACATAACTATGGCCTTACATGGCTTGGTCACACTGTAGTATTATGATACTCGGTACACAAACCATAGATGTAGTGTATTGTTTAAGGCCACTCTCTTTCTGAACATAGAGACTGTTGATGGTTAACAATTGTATTAATAGTGGGACATGGGGATAGTAATTAAGAAAAACAGACAATACCCATACAATATTTTTATTAAATTCATTTTATAATAGTTACACACTGAATTCAACTCTATCTCTTTACCATTGTTCGATATAGATTTTTTAACACAACGCTTGTTGTAGATCCTTTTACAACTTTCTCCAGGTACTCTTGCTCTTAAAAACTGGGGAAGCCGCAATGGTTTTATAAACATAAATCCCTCATCCTCTTCTTTTTCATAATTGTCATCATTATCATCATTATGAATATTATCATCATAATTATTATAGTCATTGTCACCATCATTATCATCATCATTCTCAACATCACTAGAACTATCCAATTCCTCTTGCATACCTGCCAACTTTTACGGTTTATCCGTAAAATTTACGGAAATTGCAGCATTTTACGGTTTTACGGATGAACGGTGTCATTTTACGATTTCGCGGACAAAAATTTGAAACGATAATTAACATTCGATAATCCCTCCCACTTCCGTACAATCGATTGTTTGCGTGGGTCGAAGGCAAGTCCGCGATAGTCGATAACTCGTTCTTTGAGTTGATTCGTACTTTTGACCGTGTCATGTTTGTGTCGTCATTGTAATTGAATTTGAAGCCGGGATAACCGTTCTTCCATGTGAATCTTAGGTGTCAACACGCTCTGCTTCGCAAATTCTTTGTTCCCCTACGTTCGCTCGTTGCGATTTAAACGATATTCTTTGACCACGTGAGTTGTTTATTGTTCGCGAAGTTGGCGTTCTTTGAATGTTTTCGTATTTTAAGGTTATGGCATATATTAATGAAGTGTTCGAGTTTTTGTGCTATATCTTCGTGCTTCGCAGTTTCCTGTATTCCTTGGACTAATTACATTCGTTCCACGTGTGTGTTTTTTTCTCTCTACCATGTGCATATTCTTTCTTTACGAGGTTGGCGTCGTGTTCATTTGACTTGTGTGCTTTGACTTGTTTTAATGAAGTGTGGGCTGTGTTTTATGCGATTTATGTTATAATTTTATGTGACGTTTAGTGATCCAGGTTCCTTTCGATGTTTTAGTAGATATCGAGAATGAACAAATACAACAAGAAACAGTACTTCCAGACATTTAAAGAATCATACTCGGTTGATTTTCCGTGCATACTAAAATCAAGAAAGGGAGAAAAATTTGCCTTTTGCACGGTATGTGCGTGTGATATTAATATTGCTCATGGTGGAAAAAACGATTTAAGTAATCATGTGAAGTGCGGTAAACACATAAGTTATGTTAAATCGAAGGAAGATAGCAAGAAAATCAACACCTTTTTTGCCAAGGCTGGTAACGTTGACAGTGACGTAATTAGGGCCGAGTGTCTGTTTACTTCCTTTTTGGTGGAACACAATGTGCCCTTAAGTGCGGCTGATCATGCTGGCGCTTTATTTAAGAAGATGTTTCCCACATCAGAAGTTGCAAAGAAATATAGTTGTGGTCGCACGAAAACGACGTGCATTGTAAATAAAATGGCAAAAAATGCATCATCTGAAGTTGTTAAGTGCCTTCAGAACGGACCATTTTCTTTGGCAACGGATGGAAGCAATGATACGAATGCCAAGTTGTATCCTATTGTTGTTACATTCTATGATGTTCGGCAGGAAAAAGTAGTGAGCACTGTGCTATCCATACCAGCGTTGGACGGGGACTCAACAGGGCGAAACATAGGTAACCTGATGTTATCACAGCTGAGTTCTCATAATATACCAATTGAAAACTGTGTGGCTTTCTGCTCCGACAATGCTCCTGTTATGATAGGACACAAAAATGGGGTTTCAGCAGTTCTGAAGGAAGTTCAACCAGGTATTGCCATCATAGGGTGCATTTGCCACCTGATTAATCTAGCAGCTGAAAAAGGTGCTGGAAGATTACCAGTTAAAGTGGATGAGATCCTTGTAGATATATTTTATTTCTTAGAGAAGAGTGTAAAGAGAAAAGAACGCCTTCAGAAATTTCAGAACTTGCACAATAAGGAAGCAAAGAAAATTCTGAAGCATGTATGTACTAGGTGGTTATCTTTAGGCAGATGTTTGGATAGACTACTGGACCAGTGGGATCCTCTTCTTTCTTTCTTCAAGGAGGAAGTAATATTATGTACCCAAAACATTTCCACAAGCTTGACATCTTTCAGAATACCTAAAGTTGAACAAAGTGGATCCAAAGAGTATCAGAAGAAGAGAATTCTTGATTCTGCTACTACACATGCCCCTAAAAGAATAGCATATTCTTCCAAATGTGACAAACCCATCCTAAAAAGTAAGACTTCTGCTACAACTCGTGAGGAAAAATTGTTTATGTTCCTGTCCTCAAACTTGAACAAGGCCTTTTGCACTTTTCTTCATGTGACTATTCCTGTATTTGACAAATTGAATGTTGCCCTTCAGACTTCTTCCCCACAAGTTCACTTGTTATTAGAACTTCTAATGGATTTGCTAAAGCAGCTGTTCACCAAGTTTGTTAAGCCCAAAATTGTCAAAAGCTCCTCATTGCTTGAAGTTGAGTACAACTTGATTCAAAATCAAAGAAGTGATGATGAGTTAGTTATTGGCATTCAAACTTCGAACATAGTGAATGATCTCCAGGATACAGATAAATCCCTTTTCTTTTCATCAGTGAGAAACTACTTTTGTACTGCCTGTGACTACATCATCAACAAGTTTCCACTCAAGGATGACGTGCTAAAGAATGCTCAAGTTGCTAGGTTAGACAAAATTGAAGATGCACAGTTTTCTTCCGTTCGTTTTTTCTTGGAAAAGTTTCCTATCATGTTATGCAAGGAAGAGAATGAAACTACCGATGAGGTGGTGAATGAGCTTCAGAGGCAGTTTACAGCTCTTCAGGTAGATGACACTTTGGCTGCACATCAAGATGCTGCAAGTGATTCCAGTTGGGCACAAATATCAAGAATTCGTGGAGCCGATGGACTTCTTAAGTATAACCGAATTTCTAGAGCAATGCTCTCTATTCTCACCATACCCCATAGCAATGCAGAATGTGAACGTGTTTTCAGCCTTGTGAAGAAAAATAGAACACAGTTCAGGTCATCCATGTCCAATGAATCTCTGGAGTCTATTTCTATTTTGAAGACCAGGAGTTCTGGTCCCTGTTATGACAAAGCATTTTCTCAAGACTTTTTGCTGGAAGCTAAAAAGGCCACAACCATGACTTTAAAGTCGAACTAGCATGTGATTTGCAGTGTGTATTATATTATTTCTTGCCTGTGTTACGTTAAACAAGTTTTATTGTGTAAAACCTTTTTCAAATATCGTATATCGGCTTAATTTATCAAGGAAGTCCTGTTATGTATGCTCCAAACCAATATTCACCACGCCTGCTGCTGATTAACATGGATTTCTTCTTGATTGTTATGTTCATCTACAAATCATGTAAGTAGATATGATTTCATTGAAATATCCTGTTTAAAGCATGAATTATTGTATTTTGTAGCCCAGAAGTATTATTATTTTCGTCAAGCCGGGGTATGTCGAAAATCGTTAAATTTTTTGTCGCGCGTGAGTTTTACTGATAGCCCTTTTCAAAAGTTGGCAGGTATGCTCTTGTTTGTTTTCCACAGGGACCTCTTGTAGAGTCTGCGTTGCTTTTGATAGTGTTAAAGGTTTTTTGAACGATGATATTTGTCCTAACATGTCAGTAGGATAAATAAGCCGGTTCTGGCACAGGGGCTAATGGGCAAGATGGCCGCCGCGCGCAATCACTCTATGTTATTCTTATGGAGGTTTCATTCAGAGCTGGCACAGGGGCTATTGGGCAAAATGGCCGCCACGGCCTGAGACCGTGGATTACGTCACAGGGAGAGGTCGGCCGTGTAGTTGCCAAATGGAATATTTATTATTATTATTATTATTATTATTAGGTAATTGTTAATTGATCATGTATAATCAAGACCAGCCTTATATTGTCCACTTTTTGGTGTAGTGGCTAGCATTCTTGGAGGTCATTCCTGAGGTTCGAATCCCGGCTCTGCCAAGAAATTTAATTTCTGGTCTCATGAGTGGAACGGGGTACACTCAGCCTTGTGAGGCAAAACTGACAAGAGCTGGCTTTTGATTCATACCTCAACAATTCTGCCTAACCCAACTTCACCTAACCTAACCTAACCTAACCTAACCTAACCTATCCTAACCTAACTTCAAAGTCAAAGCAAATATAAAAGCAAATGTGAAAGCACACATAATAAACTAAGTTATAACCTAACCTGACTTCACCTAACCTAACCTCACCTAACCTGTCCTAACCTAACCTAACGTAACCTACCTAATTTAAAATTGCAAGCGAAAAAAATTTAGCAAAAAGTATGAGAAAAAAGTGAGAGCAAATGTAAGAGCACAAATAATAAACTTAGTTATAACCTAACCACACCTAACCTAACCTAACCTAACCTAACATAACCAAACTTCAAAGTGAGAGCAAAAATGTAAGAGCAAATGAGAGAGCACAAATAATAAACTTAGTTATAACCTAACCTAACCTAACCCACAGAAACCTCATTTAAAGATTTTAGATTTTATGTTTTAACATTTTAGATTTTTGATTTTTTTCATTTTACATTTTTTAGATTTTACATTTTACATTTTTGATTTTTTGTATTTTAGATGTTAGTTTTTTTTAGATTTTACATTTTAAATTTAAGATTTTTTGATTTTAGATTTTACTTTTTACATTTTCCGAAAAGAGTAAACTACTAGGTCACATACCTAACCTCACCAAACCTAACTTTGCCAAACCTAACTTAAGCTAATTCAAAGGCTAATGCACATACACAAAGTATATAAGGGTACAAGCAACTATCCTTATGCTAGTTTTATAGGTTACTGTACAATATGATAACTACCCCAACCGTTTTTTTTTTCATTTGTTGTTTACACATATGACAATTTTCCAATTCCCCATTTTCATTTTTTTAAATGTTAGTTTTAAGTTTTTCAATTTCATAACATGGAAACATGGATTTTGCATTATGTTGTTTACACATTTATCAATTTCACAATTTCCCATTTACAGTTCTTAAAATGTCAGTTTAAAGTTTTTCAATTTCATGATATAGAAACATGGATTTTCCAATTTGTTGTTTACACATTTGTCAATTTACCAAATTCCCATTTACAGTTTTTAAAATTTCAGTTTAATGGTTTTTTTTATTTTGTCAATATGGAAACATGGATTTTCCAATTTGTGTTTTACATGTTCATTTTGCATTAGGAGTGGAGAGAGGTGAGTAGTAATAAAAAATGTACAAGCAGTTTCCATACGGTACAATATTTTTTTATTTAAATACATGTACACTATTTACACATAATACATTTTTATATATATTCCTTATTGTTATAAATTGTACACTTGTTTTTATTTTGTTTTCTATTTTATTTATTTTTGATTATGAATGCCATTTCTTATTTTGTTTTATTTTTATTTTTGTAGTGCTATTGTTTTATTTCCTAAATTGTTTTGTTTTATGTATTTGCTAGTTGCAGGCAGAAGATTTTGATATTCATAACTTAACTCTTTAAGCATGGTTAATGATTGAGTAATGACCATAGGCATGTGTACCTATACCATCAGCATCAATCACTCTTTTATCATCACCAGGACACAAAGCAATTTTGTTTAGTCTTATAGATGATATGTCATGTTGTTTAGAAGCGATAATGTTCATTGGTATTCTTTTTACATTGTTTTTCATGACACAATCCTTATAATCTTGAAAGCTTATACAATTTTTGACAACACCTCTGTTAATACCTTTAATCTTTTTGATTTCTTTACCATTTATGTCTAATGCATACATTTTAGCTCTAAGTCCAACAAATGCTTTTATAATTTGTCCACAAGCCTCGTCTTTAAATTTCCCCAACGTTTTCTTGTTTGATGTAGAGTAACATATGTGATTAGTAGGATAATCTGATGTGTCCAGGTGTTGTAGGAAATCCAACTTGTCTTGATATACATCTGGGGTGTTAACCAAATATATGAACGAGTCAGTATCCATATACATGAGTTTAATATTGTTCATGCCATAATAGGGTAGCAGGACATCATAGTGGTGGGAATACATGAGAGTTTTTGAAATATCCAGTATACACATTCCAATATATATAGGCTTATTGAATACAATGTTACGTTTAGACATGTGGAAAGCAGCTAGGTTAGGGCCATAAATTGTTCTGTCGATAAATGTCGGCTTTGCTATTAGCTTTTCTGCCTTTTTGCTGTCAGTCACAAGACGTATGTCTATTCTTTTACGGATATTTTCCATTGTTTTCCCAAAAATGGCATTGTTGAATAATTTGTACAGATTTTTCTCAAAATCATTTTTGGCTTGTTTTCGAAGGTTGTTATTAAAATCAACGTATGCCTTTAACCAAGGTCTTTGTTTAAACTTTAACACACGATGAATTTTTATCAATTTTATTCCATGATCTAAAGCCTGTTTTAATGCCATGTAGTGAACAACATATCGCCTTCGATTTCCAAGATGAGGAATTAGTTTTTTCAGAGACGAATCCTTAGGTTGTGTACACTCTGGTAGGAAAGGTAAATCGTTGTGTAGATCATGAAGGTCAGATGGGTAATCAACATCAACGTCTAGAATGTATCCCACAGGATCGTCTTTCTTTAGTTTTTCTAGATCAACAGTATCTGGAGAAACCCACTGAAATCCACCATAAGGAAGGGAGTGACACATAGCCCACCCGTATTGGTTGTTGGCATCATCATAGGTAATAAACTGCGATGGTTTCTCAGAATCATAGGTTTCCATGTATTTATTGTTAGCTTCAGCATACCGATGAGACACCTGGCATATGCCTCCACGTATTCCAGACTCGATTAAAAGAATCTGATCGTAATCCTGTAGCAATTCCAGTTCAATGCCTGTGTAAAGGAGCATTGCCTCGAAACTTAAACCAGGCGAAGTAAAAAAGTGTGCAGCATCCACTCGGTGTGTTTCTAGTGTTTTGTTTCTAAAGGTTTCAAAGCTGTCTGCAAGAAGGAGTACATCTGAAGTTAGGTAGAGGTCACTATATTCCCCTAGAGTTTTAATGTTGAACTGATTCCAGACACTTTTGGCATGTTCATAGTCTTCTTGACTAACATCTTCTTGACTTAATTTGTTAAAGAATGCCTCTTTTGGAGGTAAACACGTTTCACTTAACTTTTCCCATGAGTCAATGTAGTCATAACAAAATACCCCTTTACGAGTCATGAGCATTGCATTTTCTTTTCCAAAGTACTTGTCTGTTTCAGGGTATGATGTTAAGTTGGAAACTAAGTTTTCCAAACTACTCGGCATTAACCGAAACGTATCCACAAATCTAAGCTTAACATTTCCTACATATTTGGTAAAGGAAATGTACTTTTCTTTGGAGTTAGCGATAACATCCACTCTCTCAGTAGTACATCCCAATTGCTTTACAATGAAATTTGCGTCGTAGCCACTCATATTATGTAGAAACACAGGAACGGGGTTTCGTGTTTTACACCTCAAATTACAGTTATTGTGAGCACTTCCACGGTATTCCCCTGTAATATGGCAGTGGTCTCGAACTTTCCAGTCCTCTTTGGTGAATGGTTTTCGACACAAATAACAGGTTTCAGAACATTGGAACTCTGCTTCTTGAGCCTGAGTTAAGGCCTTTGGAACATTTAAGCTGTAAAGTCTATCAATTTCATTAGCTATTGAGATCAAACAGTCCATAAACTTTTCTGCAGCGTCAGGTCCACGATAAATAACAGGTTGGCTTGGAAGATTTGTCTTTATGTGTTCCACAGCGGGTGATGGTTTAACGTATATACCAAAGCTCATAGGAACATGACTCTGGTATGGCACTGTATAACTTGCTTCAGGATTGGGCAAACATGTTTGATAGGGTAAGAGTATACTTTCGAAATCTGCATAGATAACGTAAGGTATTCTTAGCATTTTTTCCACGTTTAAAAATTTGACAATGGGGTTTTTAATAGGCATTTCAACCCTAGCAATGTCATGCTGGACACACAAAGCTCTATGTTCTTTCAATTTTTCCATTCCTTGTTGTCCATATTGATTATCAAAGTGAGTAAAACACCGTTTACACGTATATATCTTATGTTCACGGCGGGTAATCTGATGTGCTACTAGTTTATCAAAATCTTTGATAAAGACGTAGTGGTTCTGGCCGGATGATGAACTTAGCAGAAGGAGGTCGCGATGGTCTTGCATCTCTTGATCCACAACCTTTAGAGGGAACAATTTGTTGTCTTGTTCCAATCCAAATACATTAATGGATATATCGTTGGCTTTTTCAAATTTGGGAATGTCAACTAGCGATGTAGGAAACGATATTACAGAAAAATCATACTTGTTGTCCAGGTCCTTGTATTTACTAATGCGATGAGCATTCTTTTTAACCAGTTTTGCTAAAATGGCATACATAAAACACTTTTCATCATTCAAATTTTCAGGATTAATGCAGGCTTTTCTTGCTTGTATAGCTGCTGGTAATGGAATATATGTGCTTCCACGCAAGGGATTGTACTTATTTATTTTCAATCGTACTCCTTCCACTGCTAACAAAGCCCAATTACTGCCTTTTAGCTCAGATTCCTCCATTTCCGTAGTTAACTTTGTAAATTGTGTTTCCAAGAAACTACTTAAGTCCGTTTCCAAAAATAGGGCCTGATTTCGTGTTTTAAAAGCACGATCTGTAATGTCATTGGTAGATGTATGAATGAATCTACATTCAGCCACAAGATTAACTTTTATCGACTTGTGCATTGCTAGTTCTTTCTGCATAGCTTGTATTATTTGCTGTTTGGACTCTTTAAGGTATGAATTTAAATCCTTGCACGTATCGCAACGAATGAAATAGGATTTAAGTCGACCTTCAAAAGATGTCTCATATTCAATAAGTCCATTTTTGTCAGGGACCAATGACAGTAGGTAATGTTTTGTAGGCTCTGCCTTTTGTCTTTTAGCTGCCGACACAACATTACAACATTCTTCATGACGACGTCCATTGTAGGCATTGTTGAATGTACTACCACAGGTCTTGCACTCATGAAATTCACCACACGATACTTCATGTCGCTTCCTATGATAGTCTCGAAGAAAAGTCTTTCCACACTCTTTACACATATAGCTAGGAATGGCTTCTTCCATTATGATTGTTGATTTCTGCAAACAGCTGCTTACTGCGTATCACAGGGCTAGAGGTTGGTCAGTGAGACGGTCTTTCACGATGTGAACACCGTGAGAGGTAGTAGTCAACTGGTGCTATTCTTGTGAAGGGTCCTCTAATATACCCCTAGTCTAGACCAACAGCTCTTTACAGCGTATGACAAGGCTGTATACTGGACAGTGAGACGGTCTTTCACGATGTGAACACTGTAACAAGTAGTAGTCAACTGATTATATACTTGCTAAGGGTTCTCTAATATACAATAGTCAAGACCAACAGCTACTTACTGAGTAGTACAAGGCTGTACAATAGTTGTTTTGACAGTCTTTCACGATGTGGTCACTGTGAATAATGGTAGTAGTCAACTGATGATATTCTTGATAAGGGTCCTCTAATATACCCCTGGTTAAGGGTAACAGCTGTTCACCGCTTATGACAAGGCTAAAGACTGGTTACTTCAACGGTCTTTCACAATGTTAACACTGTGACAGGTAGTAGTCAACTGAAAATATTCTTATGGCCTACTCAAGGTTATCAGGTACTTACTGCATATCAAAAGGCTGTACACTCATGTGTGTTAGGCACTCTTTTTTGCTAAGGACCCCAATATTCCCTACACAAGGCTATACATGTTAGTTCTAAACACTTAGTGGTTAATTGTATATTCAATTTTTGTACAAAGCTTATACAAGCACGTTTTATGAGGTAAAACTTTGTTAAATAACTGCATGCGACACGCAAAGTATGTTTCCGCTATCTAGCGGTGACTATGAGTACTACTTGAACGACCAGCATGCTACCTAGCGCTCCATTTCAACACTCGCTCACTGAACGATCAGCATGCTATCTAGCGGTCGATAGCAATACTCCTCAACTACCAGCCTGCTATCTATCGGTCAATATGACAACTCACTCAACTACCGACATGCTACATGGCTCTTTTGGTCAGTTTTTTGTTGGCTTTTTTTGGTCAGTTTTTGTTGGCTTTTTTGTTGGCCTTTGTTGGCTTTTGTTGGCTTTTGTTGGCTTTTTTGTTGGCTTTTGTTGGCTGTTGTTGGCTTTTGTTGGCTTTTGTTGGCTTTTGTATTAGCTCTTTCATATTTGCTCTTGCTTGTGGGGGCTTATTATTTGGTCTTGGAAAGTATGTCAGTCCTTTTTTTATGGCTGCAAAATGCTTACAGCCATGTTTGTAAGCAGCAACAACAACAACAACAACACACAAAATTCAAAAAAAATCCAAAGTACTCTAAGGTTTATCAATGACTCTCAACTCTTACACTTACCTCTATCCCATGCCTAGTCAAAAATTAGTGTATTTTTCAAATTTTTCAAAAATATTTGGAAAGTTGGCTATATCATTAATCTAAAAATCCTGAAAAGGCATATGTTAACTCCAACACCTACCTCTATACCACTCTCAGTCCAAAAATGGTGTATTTTTCAAATTTTCCAAAACATATTTCCAAAATGGGTTATATTTCCAAAATTAAAAAGTTAACAAAAACGTTTGTTTGACATAAATGAATGGCCTTTGTCCCCTCTACCACTATACCAAGTCCCAGGTCTCCAGGACAAAAAAATAAAATTTTTAAAAAGCGTTTTATTTCCAAAATTAGGAATTTTACAAACACATTTGTCTGACGTAAATCAATGGTCATTACCCCCTCTATCCCCACACTAAGTCTCATGTCTTTAGAACAACAAAAATAAAATTTTGAAAATGGACTTATATTTCCAAAATTAGGAATTTTACAAAAACGTTTGTCTGACGTAAATCAGTGGTCATTACCCCCTCTACCCCCCACACTAAGTCTCATGTCTCTAGAACAACAAAAATAAAATTTTGAAAATGGGCTTATATTTCCAAAATTAGGAATTTTACAAAAACGTTTGTCTGAAGTAAATCAATGGTCATTACCCCCTCCACCCCCACACTAAGTCTCATGTCTCTAGAACAACAAAAATAAAATTTTGAAAATGGGCTTATATTTCCAAAATTAGGAATTTTACAAAACCGTTTGTCTGACGTAAATCAGTGGTCTTTACCCCTTCTATCCCCATACCAAGTCTCAGGTCTCTAGGTCAACAAAAATAAAATTTTGAAAATGGGCTATATTTCCAAAATTAGGAATTCTACAAAAAAGTTTGTCTAACGTAAATCAATTGTCTTTACCCCCTCTATTCCCATACCAAGTCTCAGGTCTCTAGGTCAACAAAAATAAAATTTTGAAAAAATGGTCACTATTTTGGAAACTAGGAATTCTACGAAAAAGTTTGTTTAACATAAATGAAAGGTCTCTATCCCCTCTACCTGTAAACCAAGTCCCAGGTCTGTAGGACAAAAATGAAAAAAGTTCAACTGGGAAAGTAGGCGATTTTTCATAAAACCAAACATTCTAAAAAGTGTTCTATGGGTATAAAAGAATGGTCTCTATGTCCTTTATTTTTATAATAAAACTTTTTTATTTTTTGAGTTTTTTTGAAAAAGTTCAATTTTGAAATTTTTATATTTTGGAAACTAACAAGTTTACAAAAATGTTTGTTTGACATAAATAAATGGCCCTGACCCCCTCTACCAACAAAATAAATTTCAAGTCTCTAGGACTAAAACTGTACAGTAGTGGAGTAGTGGCGCTTCTAACGCACTCCAAAACCCTCCTTGCCCCACTACTAAGCCTCAGGCATGTAAAATGGGTGGGTTAGAAGCACCACTACTCCACTACTGTACAGTTTTAGTCCTAGAGACTTGAAATTTATTTTGTTGGTAGAGGGGGTCAGGGCCATTTATTTATGTCAAACAAACATTTTTGTAAACTTGTTAGTTTCCAAAATATAAAAATTTCAAAATTGAACTTTTTCAAAAAAACTCAAAAAATAAAAAAGTTTTATTATAAAAATAAAGGACATAGAGACCATTCTTTTATACCCATAGAACACTTTTTAGAATGTTTGGTTTTATGAAAAATCGCCTACTTTCCCAGTTGAACTTTTTTCATTTTTGTCCTACAGACCTGGGACTTGGTTTACAGGTAGAGGGGATAGAGACCTTTCATTTATGTTAAACAAACTTTTTCGTAGAATTCCTAGTTTCCAAAATAGTGACCATTTTTTCAAAATTTTATTTTTGTTGACCTAGAGACCTGAGACTTGGTATGGGAATAGAGGGGGTAAAGACAATTGATTTACGTTAGACAAACTTTTTTGTAGAATTCCTAATTTTGGAAATATAGCCCATTTTCAAAATTTTATTTTTGTTGACCTAGAGACCTGAGACTTGGTATGGGGATAGAAGGGGTAAAGACCACTGATTTACGTCAGACAAACGGTTTTGTAAAATTCCTAATTTTGGAAATATAAGCCCATTTTCAAAATTTTATTTTTGTTGTTCTAGAGACATGAGACTTAGTGTGGGGGTGGAGGGGGTAATGACCATTGATTTACTTCAGACAAACGTTTTTGTAAAATTCCTAATTTTGGAAATATAAGCCCATTTTCAAAATTTTATTTTTGTTGTTCTAGAGACATGAGACTTAGTGTGGGGGGTAGAGGGGGTAATGACCACTGATTTACGTCAGACAAACGTTTTTGTAAAATTCCTAATTTTGGAAATATAAGTCCATTTTCAAAATTTTATTTTTGTTGTTCTAAAGACATGAGACTTAGTGTGGGGATAGAGGGGGTAATGACCATTGATTTACGTCAGACAAATGTGTTTGTAAAATTCCTAATTTTGGAAATAAAACGCTTTTTAAAAATTTTATTTTTTTGTCCTGGAGACCTGGGACTTGGTATAGTGGTAGAGGGGACAAAGGCCATTCATTTATGTCAAACAAACGTTTTTGTTAACTTTTTAATTTTGGAAATATAACCCATTTTGGAAATATGTTTTGGAAAATTTGAAAAATACACCATTTTTGGACTGAGAGTGGTATAGAGGTAGGTGTTGGAGTTAACATATGCCTTTTCAGGATTTTTAGATTAATGATATAGCCAACTTTCCAAATATTTTTGAAAAATTTGAAAAATACACTAATTTTTGACTATGCATGGGATAGAGGTAAGTGTAAGAGTTGAGAGTCATTGATAAACCTTAGAGTACTTTGGATTTTTTTTGGAATTTTGTGTGTTGCTGTTGTTGTTGTTGCTGCTTACAAACATGGCTGTAAGCATTTTGCAGCCATAAAAAAAGGACTGACATACTTTCCAAGACCAAATAATAAGCCCCCACAAGCAAGAGCAAATATGAAAGCCAACAAAAGCCAACAAAAAAGCCTACAAAAGCCAACAAAAGCCAACAAAAGCCAATAAAAGCCAACATAAGCCAACAGAAACTGACCAAAAAAAAGCCAACAAAAAACTGACCAAAAAAGCCATGTAGCATGTTGGTAGTTGAGTGAGTTGTCATATTGACCGATAGATAGCAGGCTGGTAGTTGAGGAGTATTGCTATCGACCGCTAGATAGCATGCTGGTCGTTCAGTGAGCGAGTGTTGAAATGGAGCGCTAGGTAGCATGCTGGTCGTTCAAGTAGTTCTCATAGTCACTGCTAGATAGCGGCAACATACTTTGTGTGTCGCATGCAGCTATTTAACAAAGTTTTACCTCATAAAAACGTGCTTGTATAAGCTTTGTACAAAAATTGAATATACAATTAATCACTAAGTGTTTAGAACTAACATGTATAGCCTTGTGTAGGGAATATTGGGGTCCTTAGCAAGAAAGAGTGCCTAACACACATGAGTGTACAGCCTTTTGATATGCAGTAAGTACCTGATAACCTTGAGTAGGCCATAAGAATATTTTCAGTTGACTACTACCTGTCACAGTGTTTACATTGTGAAAGACCGTTGAAGCAACCAGTCTTTAGCTTTGTCATAAGCAGTGAACAGCTGTTACCCTTAACCAGGGGTACATTAGAGGACCCTTATCAAGAATATCATCAGTTGACTACTACCATTCACAGTGACCACATCGTGAAAGACTGTCAAAACAACTATTGTACAGCCTTGTACTACACAGTAAGTAGCTGTTGGTCTTGACTATTGTATATTAGAGAACCCTTAGCAAGTATATAATCAGTTGACTACTACTTGTTACAGTGTTCACATCGTGAAAGACCGTCTCACTGTCCAGTCTACAGCCTTGTCATACGCTGTAAAGAGCTGTTGGTCTAGACTAGGGGTATATTAGTGGACCCTTCACAAGAATATCACCAGTTGACTACTACCTCTCACGGTGTTCACATCGTGAAAGACCGTCTCACCGACCAACCTCTAGTCTTGTGATACGCAGTAAGCAGCTGTTTGCAGAAATCAACATTCGTGATGGGTATCGTGTGGTGAATTTCATGAGTGCAAGACCTGTGGTAGTACATTCAACAATGCCTACAATGGACGTCGTCATGAAGAATGTTGTAATGTTGTGTCGGCAGCTAAAAGACAAAAAGCAGAGCCTACAAAACATTACCTACTGTCATTGGTCCCTGACAAAAATGGACTTATTGAATATGAGACATCTTTTGGAGGTCGACTTAAATCCTATTTCATTCGTTGCGATACGTGCAAGGATTTAAATTCATACCTTAAAGAGTCCAAACAGCAAATAATACAAGCTATGCAGAAAGAACTAGCAATGCACAAGTCGATAAAAGTTAATCTTGTGGCTGAATGTAGATTCATTCATACATCTACCAATGAAATTACAGATCGTGCATTTAAAACACGAAATCAGGCCCTATTTTTGGAAACGGACTTAAGTAGTTTCTTGGAAACACAATTTACAAAGTTAACTACGGAAATGGAGGAATCTGAGCTAAAAGGCAGTAATTGGGCTTTGTTAGCAGTGGAAGGAGTACGATTGAAAATAAATAAGTACAATCCCTTGCGTGGAAGCACATATATTCCATTACCAGCAGCTATACAAGCAAGAAAAGCCTGCATTAATCCTGAAAATTTGAATGATGAAAAGTGTTTTATGTATGCCATTTTAGCAAAACTGGTTAAAAAGAATGCTCATCGCATTAGTAAATACAAGGACCTGGACAACAAGTATGATTTTTCTGTAATATCGTTTCCTACATCGCTAGTTGACATTCTCAAATTTGAAAAAGCCAACGATATATCCATTAATGTATTTGGATTGGAACAAGACAACAAATTGTTCCCTCTAAAGGTTGTGGATCAAGAGATGCAAGACCATCGCGACCTCCTTCTGCTAAGTTCATCATCCGGCCAGAACCACTACGTCTTTATCAAAGATTTTGATAAACTAGTAGCACATCAGATTACCCGCCGTGAACATAAGATATATACGTGTAAACGGTGTTTTACTCACTTTGATAATCAATATGGACAACAAGGAATGCAAAAATTGAAAGAACATAGAGCTTTGTGTGTCCAGCATGACATTGCTAGGGTTGAAATGCCTATTAAAAACCCCATTGTCAAATTTTTAAACGTGGAAAAAATGCTAAGAATACCTTACGTTATCTATGCAGATTTCGAAAGTATACTCTT
Source organism: Meconema thalassinum (assembly GCA_946902985.2). Taxonomy (NCBI): domain Eukaryota; kingdom Metazoa; phylum Arthropoda; class Insecta; order Orthoptera; family Tettigoniidae; genus Meconema; species Meconema thalassinum. The sequence continues at coordinate 369,752,185 of OX336392.1, forward strand.
ACCCTATCAAACATGTTTGCCCAATCCTGAAGCAAGTTATACAGTGCCATACCAGAGTCATGTTCCTATGAGCTTTGGTATATACGTTAAACCATCACCCGCTGTGGAACACATAAAGACAAATCTTCCAAGCCAACCTGTTATTTATCGTGGACCTGACGCTGCAGAAAAGTTTATGGACTGTTTGATCTCAATAGCTAATGAAATTGATAGACTTTACAGCTTAAATGTTCCAAAGGCCTTAACTCAGGCTCAAGAAGCAGAGTTCCAATGTTCTGAAACCTGTTATTTGTGTCGAAAACCATTCACCAAAGAGGACTGGAAAGTTCGAGACCACTGCCATATTACAGGGGAATACCGTGGAAGTGCTCACAATAACTGTAATTTGAGGTGTAAAACACGAAACCCCGTTCCTGTGTTTCTACATAATATGAGTGGCTACGACGCAAATTTCATTGTAAAGCAATTGGGATGTACTACTGAGAGAGTGGATGTTATCGCTAACTCCAAAGAAAAGTACATTTCCTTTACCAAATATGTAGGAAATGTTAAGCTTAGATTTGTGGATACGTTTCGGTTAATGCCGAGTAGTTTGGAAAACTTAGTTTCCAACTTAACATCATACCCTGAAACAGACAAGTACTTTGGAAAAGAAAATGCAATGCTCATGACTCGTAAAGGGGTATTTTGTTATGACTACATTGACTCATGGGAAAAGTTAAGTGAAACGTGTTTACCTCCAAAAGAGGCATTCTTTAACAAATTAAGTCAAGAAGATGTTAGTCAAGAAGACTATGAACATGCCAAAAGTGTCTGGAATCAGTTCAACATTAAAACTCTAGGGGAATATAGTGACCTCTACCTAACTTCAGATGTACTCCTTCTTGCAGACAGCTTTGAAACCTTTAGAAACAAAACACTAGAAACACACCGAGTGGATGCTGCACACTTTTTTACTTCGCCTGGTTTAAGTTTCGAGGCAATGCTCCTTTACACAGGCATTGAACTGGAATTGCTACAGGATTACGATCAGATTCTTTTAATCGAGTCTGGAATACGTGGAGGCATATGCCAGGTGTCTCATCGGTATGCTGAAGCTAACAATAAATACATGGAAACCTATGATTCTGAGAAACCATCGCAGTTTATTACCTATGATGATGCCAACAACCAATACGGGTGGGCTATGTGTCACTCCCTTCCTTATGGTGGATTTCAGTGGGTTTCTCCAGATACTGTTGATCTAGAAAAACTAAAGAAAGACGATCCTGTGGGATACATTCTAGACGTTGATGTTGATTACCCATCTGACCTTCATGATCTACACAACGATTTACCTTTCCTACCAGAGTGTACACAACCTAAGGATTCGTCTCTGAAAAAACTAATTCCTCATCTTGGAAATCGAAGGCGATATGTTGTTCACTACATGGCATTAAAACAGGCTTTAGATCATGGAATAAAATTGATAAAAATTCATCGTGTGTTAAAGTTTAAACAAAGACCTTGGTTAAAGGCATACGTTGATTTTAATAACAACCTTCGAAAACAAGCCAAAAATGATTTTGAGAAAAATCTGTACAAATTATTCAACAATGCCATTTTTGGGAAAACAATGGAAAATATCCGTAAAAGAATAGACATACGTCTTGTGACTGACAGCAAAAAGGCAGAAAAGCTAATAGCAAAGCCGACATTTATCGACAGAACAATTTATGGCCCTAACCTAGCTGCTTTCCACATGTCTAAACGTAACATTGTATTCAATAAGCCTATATATATTGGAATGTGTATACTGGATATTTCAAAAACTCTCATGTATTCCCACCACTATGATGTCCTGCTACCCTATTATGGCATGAACAATATTAAACTCATGTATATGGATACTGACTCGTTCATATATTTGGTTAACACCCCAGATGTATATCAAGACAAGTTGGATTTCCTACAACACCTGGACACATCAGATTATCCTACTAATCACATATGTTACTCTACATCAAACAAGAAAACGTTGGGGAAATTTAAAGACGAGGCTTGTGGACAAATTATAAAAGCATTTGTTGGACTTAGAGCTAAAATGTATGCATTAGACATAAATGGTAAAGAAATCAAAAAGATTAAAGGTATTAACAGAGGTGTTGTCAAAAATTGTATAAGCTTTCAAGATTATAAGGATTGTGTCATGAAAAACAATGTAAAAAGAATACCAATGAACATTATCGCTTCTAAACAACATGACATATCATCTATAAGACTAAACAAAATTGCTTTGTGTCCTGGTGATGATAAAAGAGTGATTGATGCTGATGGTATAGGTACACATGCCTATGGTCATTACTCAATCATTAACCATGCTTAAAGAGTTAAGTTATGAATATCAAAATCTTCTGCCTGCAACTAGCAAATACATAAAACAAAACAATTTAGGAAATAAAACAATAGCACTACAAAAATAAAAATAAAACAAAATAAGAAATGGCATTCATAATCAAAAATAAATAAAATAGAAAACAAAATAAAAACAAGTGTACAATTTATAACAATAAGGAATATATATAAAAATGTATTATGTGTAAATAGTGTACATGTATTTAAATAAAAAAATATTGTACCGTATGGAAACTGCTTGTACATTTTTTATTACTACTCACCTCTCTCCACTCCTAATGCAAAATGAACATGTAAAACACAAATTGGAAAATCCATGTTTCCATATTGACAAAATAAAAAAAACCATTAAACTGAAATTTTAAAAACTGTAAATGGGAATTTGGTAAATTGACAAATGTGTAAACAACAAATTGGAAAATCCATGTTTCTATATCATGAAATTGAAAAACTTTAAACTGACATTTTAAGAACTGTAAATGGGAAATTGTGAAATTGATAAATGTGTAAACAACATAATGCAAAATCCATGTTTCCATGTTATGAAATTGAAAAACTTAAAACTAACATTTAAAAAAATGAAAATGGGGAATTGGAAAATTGTCATATGTGTAAACAACAAATGAAAAAAAAAACGGTTGGGGTAGTTATCATATTGTACAGTAACCTATAAAACTAGCATAAGGATAGTTGCTTGTACCCTTATATACTTTGTGTATGTGCATTAGCCTTTGAATTAGCTTAAGTTAGGTTTGGCAAAGTTAGGTTTGGTGAGGTTAGGTATGTGACCTAGTAGTTTACTCTTTTCGGAAAATGTAAAAAGTAAAATCTAAAATCAAAAAATCTTAAATTTAAAATGTAAAATCTAAAAAAAACTAACATCTAAAATACAAAAAATCAAAAATGTAAAATGTAAAATCTAAAAAATGTAAAATGAAAAAAATCAAAAATCTAAAATGTTAAAACATAAAATCTAAAATCTTTAAATGAGGTTTCTGTGGGTTAGGTTAGGTTAGGTTATAACTAAGTTTATTATTTGTGCTCTCTCATTTGCTCTTACATTTTTGCTCTCACTTTGAAGTTTGGTTATGTTAGGTTAGGTTAGGTTAGGTTAGGTGTGGTTAGGTTATAACTAAGTTTATTATTTGTGCTCTTACATTTGCTCTCACTTTTTTCTCATACTTTTTGCTAAATTTTTTTCGCTTGCAATTTTAAATTAGGTAGGTTACGTTAGGTTAGGTTAGGACAGGTTAGGTGAGGTTAGGTTAGGTGAAGTCAGGTTAGGTTATAACTTAGTTTATTATGTGTGCTTTCACATTTGCTTTTATATTTGCTTTGACTTTGAAGTTAGGTTAGGATAGGTTAGGTTAGGTTAGGTTAGGTTAGGTTAGGTGAAGTTGGGTTAGGCAGAATTGTTGAGGTATGAATCAAAAGCCAGCTCTTGTCAGTTTTGCCTCACAAGGCTGAGTGTACCCCGTTCCACTCATGAGACCAGAAATTAAATTTCTTGGCAGAGCCGGGATTCGAACCTCAGGAATGACCTCCAAGAATGCTAGCCACTACACCAAAAAGTGGACAATATAAGGCTGGTCTTGATTATACATGATCAATTAACAATTACCTAATAATAATAATAATAATAATAATAAATATTCCATTTGGCAACTACACGGCCGACCTCTCCCTGTGACGTAATCCACGGTCTCAGGCCGTGGCGGCCATTTTGCCCAATAGCCCCTGTGCCAGCTCTGAATGAAACCTCCATAAGAATAACATAGAGTGATTGCGCGCGGCGGCCATCTTGCCCATTAGCCCCTGTGCCAGAACCGGCTTATTTATCCTACTCATGTCTTTTTGAGGTGATGATGAATGCTTTTTAACAAACAATGCACTATCTTGAGCAGCAATATATTTTTCTTGGACTTGCTTTTTTTTTACCTGGTTTAGAGTATTTTGCGTATTTAAATGTGTATTAATTTGAGATTCACAATGATGTTCTTTTGAAGTAAGTACGTTGGAGTCTTTTGTTTTAATCATTCCTCGACACTTTTTGGATCGTTGTTTTGAACATCGCCAAATAACTGTTCCATCTTTATTGGTTGTTTTTACAATATATGTATATCCTTTATAGAAGACACATGGCTTGCCATGACTGGTTGTTGAGACTTCCATATCAACTAATATATGAATTAAATTTTAGTAAAGTCACATGAACAATCTCTAGATTACAAGTGATTTACACACACACACACATACACACTTTCCTAAATGTCAAGATTTATGGATGTTGTTTTCCGCCAACAGCTGCTTACTGCGTATGACAAGGCTGGAGACTGGTAAGTGAGACGGTCTTTCACGATGTGAACACTGTAACAGGCAGTAGTCAACTGACAATATTCTTATACCCTAGTCAAGGTTAACAGGTACTTACTGCGTATGACAAGACCGTACACTCGTAGGTTAGACCGTATTTTTTTGTTTGTTGCTAAGGATCCCATATATACCCTAGACATGTTAGTTCTGAACACTTAGTGGTTAATTGTATATATTGAATTTAAATACACAGCTGATACAAGCACGTTTTGCGGATGGGAGGAGTGAGAGGCTGGCAAAAAAGGAAATGTTTTAGTTTAATGAAACGTCATGTCCTAGTAGGCGTGATTTATAGTAGACGCAATTGATAGTAGACGTAATTGATAGTAGGTGTAATCGATACTAGACGTGATTAATAGTAGACGCAATTGATACTAGGCGTGATTGATAGTAGGCGTGATTTGTAGTAAGCGCAATTCATAGTAGGCTCAATTGATAGTAGATGCAATTGATAGTAGGCGCGATTGATAGTAGACGTGATTGATATGGGCGCGACTTAGATCATTTTTGATATTATAAAGTTACAGTGTCAATGTTTATACAAAGTACAAGGTAGAGAGGGGGTATTTTAAGACTTAACCTCAGCTCACTTAACATAACCAAACTTTACCTAACCTAACTTTGTCACGTGACATGTTCTACAAGTTTAGACTTGCTTTAAGACTGATTATGTCGTCATAGATTAATGGGAGGGGTGAGAGGCTGGCAAAGAAGGAAATGTTTTAGTTTAATGAAACGTCATGTCCTAGTAGGCGTGATTTATAGTAGACGCAATTGATAGTAGGCGCAATTGATAGTAGGCGTGATTAGACATGAGCGCGATTTATAGTAGACGCAAATGATAGTAGGCGCGATTGATAGTAGGCGTGATTGATAGTAGACGCGATAGATAGTAGGCGCAATTTGACATGGGCGCGACTCAGATCATTTTTGATATCATAAAGTTACAGCGTCAATGTTTATACAAAGTACAAGGTAGAGAGGGGGTATTTTAAGACATAACCTCAGCTCAATTAACATAACCTAACTTTACCTAACCTAACTTTGTCACGTGACATGTTCTACAAGTTTAGACTTGCCTTAAGACTGATTATGACGTCATAGATTGATGGGAGGGGTGAGAGGCTGACAAAAAATGAAACGTCATGTCCTAGTAGGCGCAATTTATAGTAGACGCAATTGATAGTAGGCGCGATTAATAGTAGATGCAATTGATAGTAGGCGTGATTTGACATGAGCGCGATTTATAGTAGACGCGAAAGATAGTAGGCGCGATAGATAGTAGGCGTAATTAGACATGGGCGCGATTTATAGTAGACACAATTGATAGTAGGCGCGATTAATAGTAGGTGTAACTGATAGTAGGCGTGATTTGACATGAGCGCGATTTATAGTAGACGCAAATGATAGTAGGCGTGATTGATAGTAGGCGTGATTTGTAGTAAGCTCATTTCATAGTAGGCTCAATTGATAGTAGATGCAATTGATAGTAGACGTGATTGATAGTAGGCGCGATTGATAGTAGACGTGATTGATATGGGCGCGACTCAGATCACTTTTGATATCACAAAGTTACAGTGTCAATGTTTATACAAAATACAAGGCAGAGAGGGGGTATTTTAAGACTTAACCTCAGTTCACCTAACATAATCTAACTTTACCTAACCTAACTTTGTCACGTGACATGTTCTACAAGTTTAGACTTGCTTTAAGGCTGACCATGACTATGACGCCATAGATTGATGAGAGGGGTGGGAGGCTGACAAAAAAGGAAATGTTTTGGTTTAATGAAAAGTCATGTCCTAGTAGGCGCGATTGGTAGTAGACGCAATTGATAGTAGGCGCGATTAATGGTAGGCGCAATTGATAGTAGGCGTGATCAGGTACTTACTGCATATCAAAAGGCTGTACACTCGTGTGTTAGACACTCTATCTTGTTAAGGACCCCTATATTCCCTATACAAGGCTATACATGTTAGTTCTAAACACTTAGTGGTTATTTGTATATTAAATTTATATACACAGGTTATACAAGCACGTTTTTTTCACACAGTAAAACTTTGTCAAATAGCCACATGCGACACGCAAAGTATGTTTCTGCTATCTAGAGGTGACTATGGAAACTACCTGAACATATCCTAATCTAATCCTAGCTAACCTCACCTGACGTGACCATATCGGTTTGTAAGCAACAACAACAACACACTAAGATTCCATGAATTCCAGAGTACTTTTAGATTAATTATCGGCTCTCAACTCTTATAACTATGTCTCTCCCACTATGTCAAAAACACGATATATTTTTTTAAATTTTTGCTTGATGTCAATACTAAAGTGATAATGGGATTTCCGATCCTATCACTATAAATTCATTACCCCCCCCCCCCCCCACTCTTATCTCGGTCTCGACAACAACCATGCCTATTTTTATTATGTCAGATGATGTAATGTTCGGGTGCAAAAGTGGGGTGTAAAAGTGGTACCCTATTTGTAATGGCTTATTTGACAAGTTATTTTGTGGTACCCTATTCGCAATCGCTTATTTCACAAGTTGTTTTTTGTCAATGTATTTAGAGGATATTTCTCTTGTTCATGGAATGTATCTCAGCCCTTTTTATGATAGCATAATGCTTACCGTCATGTTTGTAAGCAACATTAACACACTAAAATTCCAAGAATCCAAACTACTCTGAGGTTAATGATGGTCTCTCAACTCCATTCCACGCCTAGTCAAAAACATTATATATTTCAAATTTTTCAAAAAAGGTAAATTGGGAAAGTAGGTTATATATTTAAACTAAAAATCATATGCTAACTCCAACACCTACGTCTATCCCACTCTCAGTCAAAATATATATATATTCTTTAAATATTTCCAAAAAATATTTGGAAAGTAGGCTATAATTTGAAAACTAATCATCCTAAAAAGTCATATATAGACTCAAACCAATGGCTTTTATTTCCTCAATCGTTAGAACAAAACATGGAATTTTTGACTTTTTTCCAAATATTGATCATTTTTAAAAATGGGCTTAATTTTGTAAACTATGAATTACACAAAAAATGTGTTTGAGATAAATGACAGGTATTTACCCCCTCTACCCACAAACCAAGTCCCAGGTCTCTGGGACAAAATCCAAAACGGTTCAATTTTGAAAGTAGATGATATTTTGAAAACTAATCATTCTAAAAAGTCATATATAGACTCAAACAAATGTCCTTTAAGTCCTTTAACGTTAGAACAAAACTTAACATTTTTTCCATTAAACGTCCAATTTTCAAAATTGCCTATATTTAGGAAACTAAGAATTAGTTCCAAAATGGCGGTCGTAGCTTAACTCAACCTAACCTAACCCTACGAGGTGTGATCAAAAAGTTCCAAAATGGCTGCCGTAGATTAACTTAACCTTTGATTGATCCCTGTTGATTGACCCCTTTTTATTGATCTCTGTTGATGTATCCCTTTGGACTGGCCCATGTCGACTAGCCCCTTTGGACGGGTCCTTTTTAAAGGGGGAGTCATTTTTTACGGGTCCTTGTGGGCGGGTCCCTTTGACATAATTTGGATAAAATGCACGGGCCAGTCCATAGGGATCAGTCCAAAGGACCCGCCACAGGGACCCGTCCTCCGGGACCCGTAAAAAAATGACTCCCCCTTTAAAAAGGACCCGTCCAAAGGGGCTAGTCGACATGGGCCAGTCCAAAGGGATACATCAACAGAGATCAATCAAAAGGGGTCAATCAACAGGGATCAATGAAAGGTTAAGTTAATCTACGGCAGCCATTTTGGAACTTTTTGATCACACCTCGTAAGGTTAGGTTGAGTTAAGCTACGACCGCCATTTTGGAACTAATTCTTAGTTTCCTAAATATAGGCAATTTTGAAAATTGGACTTTTTATGGAAAAAATGTTAAGTTTTGTTCTAACGTTAAAGGACTTAAAGGACATTTGTTTGAGTCTATATATGACTTTTTAGAATGATTAGTTTTCAAAATATCGTCTACTTTCAAAATTGAACCGTTTTGGATTTTGTCCCAGAGACCTGGGACTTGGTTTGTGGGTAGAGGGGGTAAATACCTGTCATTTATGTCAAACACATTTTTTGTGTAATTCATAGTTTACAAAATTAAGCCCATTTTTAAAAATGATCAATATTTGGAAAAATGTCAAAAATTCCATGTTTTGTTCTAACGATTAAGGACATAAAAGCCATTGGTTTGAGTCTATATATGACTTTTTAGGATGATTAGTTTTCAAATTATAGCATACTTTCCAAATATTTTGGGAAAAATTTAAAGAATATATATATACTAGCAGGTACCCGCGGCTTCGCTCGCGTCATAGTCGTGTCATATTTTTATTCAATGAAATGCAGGTGTACCCCCTTAACACCCCTTTAGAAACTGAATATCCAAAAACCCTTCCTTAGTAGACCTTTTCGACTTAAACGAACATATTCCCAAAATTTCATGTTTCTAGCTTTAATAGTTTTGGCTGGGCGATGATGAGTCAGTCAGTCAGTCAGGACACTTAGTTTTATATAATAGATAAGCATCGGTCCTAGTGGAAAATAATTCTATCACCTGAAACCAAAAATGCATGGGACGAAAAAAAACATCAAAATATCATATTGGTTCCGGACCCTAAATGACGTGAAAAATATAATAAAAGTATTAAAAAAAACTATTTTTCGAAATTTCATTCGAATCAATTTTTATGCCATTCCTGGGACTTAGAAAATTCCGGCCAAAAAGTACAAAATCATTAATAACTCCCTAAGTATTCGTCGTATGATGAAATAGCAAGAGACAAAAAAGATGTAATGTGTTATTGTCTACAACATAGGCCATGTATAACTTTACACGCAGACATATTACGTTTCCTCCCCCCTCCCCATATTTTCACCCCTCCCCATGGGCCCCTTATATTGGATTTATGAAAAAACGGTCAAACACCTATTTTGTTATTTTTTATGCTGATTTTTTTCCGCTGAGGTCCAAACTCCTCGCCTATGTCGTTTAAGAGATACACGCTCGGTTAGGAAACCTTCAACTCCCACTTTTCACCCCTTTCACCTCAAAATATACACCACATCGAAAAACCCTCAGACACGTATCTTCTTATTTTTAATGATGAGTTTATATGCCGAGTATCAAATCCCCCAATGAAAGCAATCTGGAGATATTGTTATTCAATGAAATGCAAGTGTACCCCCTTAACAACCCTTTAGAAACTGAATATCCAAAAACCCTTCCTTAGTGGGCGTTTTCGACTTACAACGAACATATTCCCAAAATTTCATGTTTCTAACTTTAATAGTTTTGGCTGGCCGATGATGAGTCAGTCAGTCAGGACACTTGTTTTTATATAAGAGATAAGCATCGGTCCTAGTGGAAAATAATTCTATCACCTGAAACCAAAAATGCATGGGACGAAAAAAAACATCAAAATATCATATTGGTTCCGGACCCTAAAAGACGTGAAAAATATAATAAAAGTATTAAAAAAACTATTTTTCGAAATTTCATTCGAATCAATTTTGATGCCATTCCTGGGACTTAGAAAATTCCGGCCAAAAAGTACAAAATCATTAATAACTCCCTAAGTATTCGTCGTAGGATGAAATAGCAAGAGACAAAAAAGATGTAATGTGTTATTGTCTACAACATAGGCCATGTATAACTTTACACTCAGTCATATTACGTTTCCTCCCCCCTCCCCATATTTTCACCCCTCCCCATGGGCCCCTTATATTGGATTTATGAAAAAACGGTCAAACACCTATTTTGTTATTTTTTATGCTGATTTTTTTCCGCTGAGGTCCAAACTCCTCGCCTATGTCGTTTAAGAGATACACGCTCGGTTAGGAAACCTTCAACCCCCACTTTTCACTCCTTTCACCTCAAAATATACACCACATCGAAAAACCCTCAGACACGTATCTTCTTATTTTTAATGATGAGTTTATATGCCGAGTATCAAATCCCCCAATGAAAGCAATCTGGAGATATTGTTATTCAATGAAATGCAAGTGTACCCCCTTAACAACCCTTTAGAAACTGAATATCCAAAAACCCTTCCTTAGTGGGCGTTTTCGACTTACAACGAACATATTCCCAAAATTTCATGTTTCTAGCTTTAATAGTTTTGGCTGGGCGATGATGAGTCAGTCAGTCAGGACACTTAGTTTTATATAATAGATATATTTTTGACTGAGAGTGGGATAGACGTAGGTGTTGGAGTTAGCATATGATTTTTAGTTTAAATATATAGCCTACCTCCCAATTTACCTTTTTTGAAAAATTTGAAATGTATAATGTTTTTGACTAGGCGTGGAATGGAGTTGAGAGACCATCATTAACCTTAGAGTAGTTTGGATTCTTGGAATTTAAGTGTGTTGTTGTTGCTTACAAACATGACGGTAAGCATTATGCTATCATAAAAAGGGCTGAGATACTTTCCATGAACAAGAAAAATATCCTCTAAATACATTGACAAAAAACAACTTGTGAAATAAGCCATTACGAATAGGGTACCACAAAATAACTTGTCAAATAAGCCATTACAAATAGGGTACCACTTTTACACCCCACTTTTGCACCCGAACATTACATTATCTGACATAATAAAAATAGGCATGGTTGTTGTCGAGACCGAGATAAGAGTGGGGGGTAATGAATTTATAGTGATAGGATCGGAAATCCCATTATCACTTTAGTATTGACATCAAGCAAAAATTTAAAAAAATATATCGTGTTTTTGACAGAGTGGGATAGACATAGTTATAAGAGTTGAGAGTCGATAATTAATCTAAAAGTACTCGGGAATTCATGGAATCTTAGTGTGTTGTTGTTGTTGCTTACAAACCGGTATGGTCACGTCAGGTGAGGTTAGCTAGGATTAGATTAGGATATGTTCAGGTAGCTTCCATAGTCACCGCTAGATAGCGGAAACATACTTTGCGTGTCGCATGTGGCTATTTGACAAAGTTTTACTGTGTGAAAAAACGTGCTTGTATAACCTTTGTATATAAATTTAATATACAAATAACCACTAAGTGTTTAGAACTAACATGTATAGCCTTGTATAGGGAATATAGGGGTCCTTAACAAGATAGAGTGTCTAACACACGAGTGTACAGCCTTTTGATATGCAGTAAGTACCTGATCACGCCTACTATCAATTGCGCCTACCATTAATCGCGCCTACTATCAATTGCGTCTACTACCAATCGCGCCTACTAGGACATGAATTTTCATTAAACCAAAACATTTCCTTTTTTTGTCAGCCTCCTCCCCCCCCCCCCTCTCATCAATCTATGACGTCATAGTCAGCCTTAAATCAAGCCTAAACTTGTAGAACATGTCACGTGACAAAGTTAGGTTAGGTAAAGTTAGGTTATGTTAGGTGAACTGAGGTTAAGTCTTAAAATACCCCCTCTCTGCCTTGTACTTTGTATAAACATTGACACTGTAACTTTGTGATATCAAAAGTGATCTGAGTCGCGCCCATATCAATCACGTCTACTATCAATCGCGCCTACTATCAATCACGTCTACTATCAATCACGTCTACTATCAATCACGTCTACTATCAATTGCATCTACTATCAATTGAGCCTACTATGAAATGCGCTTACTACAAATCACGCCTACTATCAATCACGTCTAGTATCAATTGCGTCTACTATAAATCGCCCTCATGTCAAATCACGCCTACTATCAATTACACCTACTATCATTCGCGCCTACTATCAATTGCGTCTACTATATATCGCGCCCATGTCTAATTACGCCTACTATCAATCACGCCTACTATCAATTGCGTCTACTATTAATCGCGCCTACTACCAATTGCGTCTACTATAAATCGCGCCTACTAGGACATGACGTTTCATTAAACTAAAACATTTCCTTTTTTGTCAGCCTCTCACCCCTCCCATCAATCTCTGACGTCATAATCAGTCTTAAAGCAAGTCTAAACTTGTAGAACATGTCTCGTGACAAAGTTAGGTTAGGTAAAGTTAGGTTATGTTAAGTGAGCTGAGGTTATGTCTTAAAATACCCCCTCTCTACCTTGTACTTTGTATAAACATTGACACTGTAACTTTATGATATCAAAAATGATCTGAGTCGCGCTCATGTCAAATTGCGCCTACTATCAATCGCGTCTACTATCAATCACGCCTACTATCAATCGCGCCTACTATCATTTGCGTCTACTATAAATCGCGCTCATGTCAAATCACGCCTACTATCAATCACGGCTACTATCAATTGCGTCTACTATTAATCGCGCCTACTATCAATTGCGTCTACTATAAATCACGCCTACTAGGACATGACGTTTCATTAAACTAAAACATTTCCTTTTTTTGCCAGCCTCTCACCCCTCCCATCAATCTATGACGACATAATCAGTCTTAAAGCAAGTCTAAACTTGTAGAACATGTCACGTGACAAAGTTAGGTTAGGTAAAGTTTGGTTATGTTAAGTGAGCTGAGGTTAAGTCTTAAAATACCCCCTCTCTACTTTGTACTTTGTATAAACATTGACACTGTAACTTTATAATATCAAAAATGATCTAAGTCGCGCCCATGTCAAATTACGTGTACTATCAATCGCGCCTACTATCAATTGCATCTACAATCAATAGTGCCTACTATGAATTGCGCTTACTACAAATCACGCCTACTATCAATCGCGCCTAGTATCAATTGCGTCTACTATTAATCACGTCTAGTATCAATTACACCTACTATCAATTACGTCTACTATCAATTGCGTCGACTAGAAATCACGCCTACTAGGACATGACGTTTCATTAAACTAAAACATTTCCTTTTTTGCCAGCCTCTCACCCCTCACATCAATCTATGACGACATAATCAGTCTTAAAGCAAGTCTAAACTTGTAGAACATGTCACGTGACAAAGTTAGGTTAGGTAAAGTTTGGTTGTGTTAAGTGAGCTGAGGTTAAGTTTTAAAATACCCCCTCTCTACCTTGTACTTTGTATAAACATTGACACTGTAACTTTATGATATCAAAAATGATCTAAGTCGCGCCCATGTCAAATTACGTCTACTATCAATCGCGCCTACTATCAATCACGCCTACTATCAATTGCATCTACTATCAATTGAGCCTACTATGAATTGCGCTTACTACAAATCACGCCTAGTATCAATTGCGTCTACTATTAATCACGTCTAGTATCGATTACACCTACTATCAATTACGTCTACTATCAATTGCGTCTACTATAAATCACGCCTACTAGGACATGACGTTTCATTAAACTAAAACATTCCCTTTTTTGCCAGCCTCTCACACCTCCCATCCGCAAAACGTGCCTGTATAAGCTGTGTATTTAAATTCAATACATACAATTAACCACTAAGTGTTCAGAACTAACATGTCTAGGGTATATATGGGATCCTTAGCAACAAACAAAAAAATACGGTCTAACCTACGAGTGTACGGTCTTGTCATACGCAGTAAGTACCTGTTACCCTTGACTAGGGTATAAGAATATTGTCAGTTGACTACTGCCTGTTACAGTGTTCACATCGTGAAAGACCGTCTCACCTACCAGTCTCCAGCCTTGTCATACGCAGTAAGCAGCTGCTGGCGGAAAACAACATCCATAAATCTTGACATTTAGGAATGTGTGTGTGTGTGTGTGTGTGTGTGTAAATCACTTGTAATCTAAAGATTGTTCATGTGACTTTACTAAAATTTAATTCATATGTGTTAGTTGATATGGAAGTCTCAACAACCAGTCATGGCAAGCCATGTGTCTTCTATAAAGGATATACATATATTGTAAAAACAACCAATAAAGATGGAACTGTTATTTGGCGATGTTCAAAACAACGATCCAAAAAGTGTCGAGGAATGATTAAAACAAAAGACTCCAACGTACTTACTTCAAAGGAACATCATTGTGAATCTCAAATTAATACACATTTAAATACGCAAAATACTCTAACCCAGGTAAAAAATCAAGTCCAAGAAAAATATATTGCTGCTCAAGATAGTGCATTGTTTGTTAAAAAGCATTCATCATCACCTCAAAAAGACATGTTAGGACAAATATCATCGTTCAAAAAACCCTTAACACTATCAAAAGCAACGCAGACTCTACAAGAGGTCTCTGTGGAAAACAAACAAGAGGAATTGGATAGTTCTAGTGATGTTGAGAATGATGATGATAATGATGGTGACAATGACTATAATAATTTTGATGATAATATTCATAATGATGATAATTATGAAAAAGAAGAGGATGAGGGTTTTATGTTTATAAAACCATTGCGGCTTCCACAGTTTTTAAGAGCAAGAGTACCTGGAGAAAGTTGTAAAAGGATCTACAACAAGCGTTGTGTTTAAAAATCTTTATCGAACAATGGTAAAGAGATAGAGTTAATTTCAGTGTGTAACTATTATAAAATGAATTTAATAAAAATATTGTATGGGTATTGTCTGTTTTTCATAATTATTATCCCCATGTGCCACTATTAATACAATTGTTAACCATCAACAGTCTCTGACTATGTTCAGAAAGAGAGTGGCCTTAAACAATACACTATATCTATGGTTTGTGTACCGAGTATCATAATAATACAGTGTGACCAAGCCATGTTAAGGCAATAGTTATGTCAGGTAAGGGATTCGAACCCTTGCTTCCTTATACAGAAATTTGATCTTAAGTCAAACACCTTAACCACTCGGCCAACCTGACAGTTACTAATTTAATTGGTCTTGAGGACTTGAGTGTTTACAAAACTTTTTCCAGTATACATTGACTAAACCACTTGCTTGTTTTGAAATATAGATTTTGTTTTGTTTTACCATAACATTGTAGTTATGAGTCTTGTGAACTGGGTGTTCAATATAGGGTTAAAGGCATTTTAAAATCATTTTAGAAAAGCTCTTAGGTATCGTGTCATGGGTTTTAGTAATGCATTACTGTTCGTTGACTAACATTTACCGTTACACAACATTATTTTGGTGAACGTACATGTTGTTGTTTGAGTCTTTAGTCCTTTGACTGGTTTGATGCAGATCTCAGCGCCTATCCGTCCCGAGCTAATCGTTTCATCTCTATATAGCTACCAGACCCTACATTCAAGGCTATCTGTTTAACATATTCTAAACTTGGTCTACCCCTACAGTTCTCGTCTTCGAACCTTTCTTCCATAACTAAGTTTGCTATTCTTGGGTGTCTTAGTACGTGTCCTACTAACCTATCTCTTTACTTCATTAACAGTCGCCAGATACATCTCTTCTCCCCCACTCGTCTTAATACCTCTTTGCTGTAACCCTATTTACCCATCTAATCTTCAACATTCTCCTGTAACACCACATTTCAAACACTTCAATTCTCCACTTTTCTGCTACACCAATTGTCTAAGTTTTACTTTCATAGAGTGCCACGCTCCAGACAAAGGCCTTCAAAATGAATTTCTAATACCTAAATCTATATTCAATGTCAACAGATTCTGTAGAAATGCTTTCCTTGTCTGAGCTACATAAGAATCCTAATCGTCTCTGGTATAATGTCTTGTTTAGCAAACATAGTCGCTCAAAAGGTCTAAGCATTTTTTGTATATAACCCAAAATAGCAAACAGTTTTTCTAAAACCCTACTCATTGGTCAATAACAAGCAGAGTCGCCAAAGTGTTTCGTTGGTAGTTAACTCATGTCTGGTTAATCAATTCCTTTCATATCGTTATCCAATTGTAGTAGTAAGGACTGGCGAACAACGTCAGTTCAACATACTGCTTTACACACAAATGTAGTTAGGCACTTTAACATAATTTGGATAAATTTCATGGGCCGGTCCATAGGGACCAGTCCACAGGGACCCATCAACAGGGACTTGTCAACAAGGACCCATCAACAATGACCTGCCAATAGGGACCCGTCAACAATGACCCGTCCAAAGGACTCATCAACAAGGACCCGTCAGCAATGACTCGTCAACAGGGACCCGTCAAAAAGGACCTGTCAAAAAGGATCCATCAAAAATGGCCCCCTGTCAAAAAGGGCCCGTCCAAAAGGGGCTAGTCAACAGAGACCAGTCCAAAGGGACAAATCAACAGGGATCAATCAAAAGGGGCTATCACTTCAAGGCCTGACATATCCCTCTTTGATTATTGGTTTGCCGATCAGCAAGCGTCACTTAAAATACTTTTTGATCACCACTCGTGGGTTGGGTTAGGTTAGGTTACACTACAGCTGTCATCTTTTAAAAAGCCCGCCCTCTTACAAAAGCTATGAGTGGGCATGCGTAAAAAACAAAAAACAAGCATGTTAATTCATAGTGGCTATCCACCGAACACATGTCTCATGTGTGGAACAACGTTTAATTCCATATCGGCATTCAAACTCTTACATGTTGCAATTGGAAAGAGAGATTCTCTAAAAAATTACAAATTCACCCCCTAGTAGGGGTAGGTTTTATTTTGGGGTAGAGATATGTTGTCCATTGGAAAGGGAGTGTCAGCACGAGTTCAATGACACCTCATTCGTCAAAATCCGACCATGCGTTCGAGAGATATCGGGCCGCCGCCATCTTGTGAGGTGGGGAGGTGGAGGTGTCATCTGATCTGTCCTAAACACACTACTCCAGGTATATTTCGAACTAATTAGAAATGTCGATATTACCAACTTAATTTCGTCATTATTCTAGACAGGTCCATATAGATTAATCATTGGCATGAATCTTAAATTTTAAGAAAAGACGGCCCCTTATTTCGTCACGGAACTTCTTGTTCATTATTTGGATTGAATGTTTCGTACGAATATTCTATTCGTATCGTTTGAATTAAGGTATTTGTCTCATTCCTCTATCTATGAATTCAACCTTCACGCGTGCGTTTCAGCCGTGCCCGCTTACTACGCTATTCCGATTATTATGCGACCTTTTTCTCGTCTTAAATGGGTTTTTGCTGTAAGTTATTGCGGAACAGGTTATGCATTTGCAAATTATTTAGTATGTCATTGCTTTTATATGAGTGAATTTCGTAATTAGGTTTGTTCAACAATACTAAGAAATTAAATTTAGTCTTGAAAAGCAATACTGTTACCGTTTAGAGGAAACGCGCACTATGATTTGGAGATATGTAGAGAAGTACAACTTTTGTACTCAGCAAATTAAGTTAGTTCGGCCAAATAAAACAAAAGTAGCATGTAAAGAATTCTTGGACCCATGGTATTTAATAAATGAAAAACCACGGAACCTTCAATCACATGTCAATTCTTTAATTCAGGGAAGAAAACAGAATACAAGCTAACCCGTGTTTCGGTAAACGACGATATAGTGCCTAACGTTTTAGCGCCGTGCAAATGCAAGCACAACATTATCGACACGAGTACTTGAAAGAAAAAAAATAAGAAATTTCAGTGCCAACAGGCTTTTAACTCAAAGATTATTTCGCGCGAAAAATTTCTTATTTTGGACAAAAAAAAATCAATTTGTCAACATTGTCAGGATCAAGGCTAGTTCTTTTGGCATTAACAATATTGCCGCCCGTGGAAAAATTTATTTCTGATTGAACGGAGGTGCCGGGAATGCATAAGTACTTTCTCGCCAACTGACTTATTCTGGGGTATACCTTTTCATTAGCCTTCTAAAATTTCAGGGGTCACCTACAGTTTCAAGGCGTTCCTAAAGTTTTCCAGCTCTTCGGCCACAGTTTTCCTGCGCGGGGGCGTATATGGACGATTGAAAATGAAGTAGAGGTCTCTTCCAAAGCTGGACGAGAGTGAGTGAGGTTGTGGTTGTGAAGCATCCGAATCTTCTCCGGTATCACAAGAAAGCATCTGCACTTGTAGTTCCACCCAAATCTTTTCCGTGTCTTGTGCATTTTCGTGTAAAAGATTTTTGTATCGTGAATCCACAGCAAACACTAATTGGGTTAAACTTACACCTGTGGTCGGTTCTTCATCACTAATGTGAAATCGTCTTTTAAGAGCCCCAGAAATTGTCGATTTTAGAGTTTTTGATGTCTTGCTCTGTGAGTCGTCATCCTCATTTTTCATATTTTAATATTCGTGAGGTTGCGAATATTCGAATAATATTCGCTGTATTCGCACTATTCGACATTCGAATTGCGTATTCAATATTCGAAAACGACTCGAATAATTCGAATACCGAATACGCAATTCGAATATGCGAATACGCGAATATTCCGAGCTCTAAGTTGCAGCATTGAAAATTCCGATCCTTTCACCAGTCTGAAGATCACTCACAGCATAACTACCATTGTTGTATACTGTTGATATCCGGTGTGGACCGTCAAATAGAGAAACGAACTTGTGGTACACCCGTTCGAGGGGATTAGAAATTCCGGGTCTCCTGATAAGTACCAAGTCATTCACATGGAGTGCTCCGTGAAAACGTTGCCGGACTCGTCGCAAGCGCTTCTGTGCTTGTCTCATCATACATTCACGGGCTTCTGTTATTTTAGTGGCATGCACGGGTTGGATGCTGGGTGGTAATGTAACGATGTTATTCCACGCTCTTTGAGGTCTCCTATTAAAATGTAGCTTGGCTGGAGTATACCCGGTGCTCTCGTGCTGAGTGTTATTGATACAATGTGCAGCGACAATCAGGACCTCCGCCCATCTCCAATGTTAATCAGAACAATATAGGCGGCAATATTTGGACAGTTCAGCCATAGATCTTTCCGCTGAGTTGCTCTCGGGGTGTCTGATAGAAGATAAGACATGCCCTATTCCTAGTTGTTGCATGGCTTCCGGAAATTCCAAAGATGTAAATTGTGAGCCATGATCTGTGAGCAAAAATTGAGGTTTTCCAGCCTCAGGTATGACCTGTCTCTCAATTCTACTAATGATCTGCCTAGCTGTTGCTTTCTGGATGGGATGTAGCATTAGATATTTGGTGAATACATCTAGTGTCACTACAACATATCGATTGCCATGCCTAGACTTCGGAATTGGACCAAATATATCCAGGGCGTAAAGTTCTCTTGGTTCGGTCGGAAGTATATGTCTTGGTATCTCCTTAAGCAATTGAGTATTATATTTGTTCCTCTGGCATGGATCACAGACTCTCAAACCATCCCTCACAGAATTTCCCATGTCGTTCCACACAAATGTTTCCCTGATGGCAGCTAAAGTTTTACCAGTACCAGAATGTCCTGTAGTTAAGTGTGCTAACTCCACGATTAACCTCTGATATCTCGGTGGTACAATCACTAGTAGTTGAGTATGATCTTCATCAATAAATTTGTACAATAGTCCTTGATAAATCAGATAATCATCAGTAATCCTGGAAATTCTCACATAATCGGGATCTTGAGCATCCATCCTCCTCTGTAGAAGTCGGACAATATTCCGGAGTTCACGGTCACGTTTCTGTCCTTCAGCTAGGTGTCCCAATCTTCTTAAATGTTCAGCACATCCTCCCACGATGTCTATGGCGTTAACATGTGGTTCCGGATTACGGCTGAGAACTTCGGCTAAAATATTCTCCTTACCAGGACGATGAACAATTGTAAGTTCAAATTGTTGAATAAACAATGTCCAGCGCGTAATACGATCATTCGCCAGTCTTGTCCGCAGAAGAAAAGTAAGTGCATGATGGCCAGTTCTTACAATAATTCTCTGACCCCATAACATCTTCCTCCAATAATCGAGAACATATACCACAGACGAAGCCTCCAGTTCAGTGGTGAAATAATTATTTTCATGTGGGCGTAACCTCCTGCTGAGAAAAGCTATGTAATTTGTTGCAGGCATTTGTTGTAGCGTGGCACGAGTTTTTGTATACCTTCTTCATAGGCATGTGCCGCCTGTGTCTTCAACTAGTTGTACGTTCCGCTGCAGCGCAGCGGATGGGTAGTGCACTTCAGTTTTTGACCCGTTACAATGAAGGCGGCGAAGAATTTCCGACACAGATAGTCACAGGAGATGAAACTTGGGTTTCTTACGACACCCCTGAAAGTAAGCGGCCATCAATGGAATGGAGGTACACTTCATCCCCAGCAAAGGTTAAGCCGAAACAAATCTTGACACCTCGGAAAATGATGTGCACAGTGTTCTGGGACTGGAAAGGCATCTTACTAATTGATTTCTTACCGCGTGGTCAAACAATCAACGCAGATGCTTACTGCGAGACACTTAGGAAATTGCGCCGCGCAATACAGAATAAGCGCCGAGGGTTGCTGTCAAAGGGTGTTGTTTTTCTTCACGACAACGCACGACTACACACTGCAAATGTGACGAAAAACCTCCTACAGGGATTTGGCTGGGACGTGTTTGACCACCCTCCGTACAGTCCTGACCTCGCTCCTAGCGACTTTCATCTGTTCACACATCTCAAATCTTTCCTTGGCGGTCAACACTTCAACAATGACGACCAGATGAAAGAAGATGTTTCCAACTGGTTGAAGACACAGGCGGCAAACTTCTATGATGAAGGTTTCCAAAAACTTGTGCCACGCTATGACAAATGCCTGCAAAAGTTCGTCAGTTATGTGGAAAAGTAGTTTAAGAGGTGTAGAATGTTGTGCAATAAATAATATTTCTGTATCTCTACACAATTTAATTTTATTACCAAACTGAACTTACTTTTTGGACGTGCCTCGTATTTTCGAGATTGAATTGGACTAAATAAAAATTGACTTCCACAATATTTTATTTACTCGACGTGGAGATGTATGCGCCCGTTGACGCATGTTTGCACAGCTAATAGAGACCAAGATCCATGCGGAAGAGTAACTGAACATACCCTGCGAGCGGCGGGAAGAATCCGAAGTAATATCGCTTATAACAACATTTTTTGCATCTTAGACACTCTATAAATCACTAATAATTTAATCTACGTAATTCTGACTATTTAAAATACGGTATACATCGCAGGTAAGCGAAACCGTCAATTTACGCGGCTAACTCATGTCCTGAGTGAACGCCATGCTGAGTGAAGCCAGTACCTATTTATCGTTTGTTGAAGTAACACCTATGTGCATGTGAAGCACGAGTGAGGACACGTTCCGTGAACGGAACCCGTGTGCAATGGAAAAATCCAAGAGTATTAAGAGAATGGACAGCCATCAGGGCATAATTTAATAATCAAGTGATTGTAGACAATTATTAAAGTTTAAACAGTGAAATATTTTTCGATCCAGGAAGTGAGAAACTATGGAAGCGTTGTACGCAAACTTTAAGACCGCATGGTCGCATCTAAGTGCATCATAAAACTGTGAAAATCTAGATGTACTTTATGTTTCGCCGAATGGCAGTTATTTTGATTTATATTTTTCAGTGTAAATAATTAGTGCAAAGTTGCAAGTGTGCATCGCAAAAGCGATAATTTAACGCCAGTGGCGGAGTGAAACAATGGGCAATTTATTACCGCACCTTAGAATCTGTGAGTGCAAGTTACATTAAAATGTGTAATTATATAACCAACGGCAACATTATGGAACTACTGAATCACCTAATCTTGGAATATAACCCCAACCACGCAATGGAAATGGATTACTAAATCATGCGTGGGGAATTGATAACGGAAGGTGACCAAAACAATGATTAGATGATTTTAGACCATTGAGGAGACCGCTTATAACACCTCATGGCGGGTCTCGAACGAGTGTCGCTGCAATCTGTAAGTCAGATCATGTATCAGTAGCGTAATTGTAATGAGTTGGAACAGTAGATTAATTTTAGTATGGTTTCATTTAAAGTGCACAACGCAGGTAGCTAAGATAAGACCACGTGTGGAAAGTTACAGTTTCGTTATAAATTTATAAACGCCAGGAAGGCAGTATTTTCAATGTCCATTTCGTATCATTTCAGAACAGTTATTATCAACTTTTATTTTGTCAAGCTGATGTCAAAGAAACTAGTTTTGGCAGATGTTAAAACAAGGCCAAGGTTACATGTGTACAAGCCAAACCACTACACAGCACACTAGAACTTAGGCAGTGCATTATTTATTTAGAAGGCTGTGAAATTCCTAGTATTATATAATCGGAATGCAGAGTTCCGTTATTCACATTTGTTTTGCCAGATCAATACTTGAAAACAGGTTTATTTCATTACGAGAAGGCAGACAGGCAATGAAAGAAACAGTATTTTGTAACCAGAGAACATAGGTTCGACCTCATTCAGGGAAGAGGCAATTTAATAAATGCACAATCTCACACTTTAGTTTGTATCAGAAGTCTTCATGTTAATTCAGAGCGTTGTTAGAATGTGTTTTCTACACACATAACCTTTATGATCGGTATTTTAAAACGTCTATAATTCAGGGATCCACACTTATTGTAACTAACGTTATTATCGTATTATAAAATGAGTCGTGATGGTGGATTGATACCTCCGACATGTTATTGTGGTTTTTCCGGTGGTAACAAGCTACTGCAGTCGTACCAAACCGATGGCGCCAGGATTAATGAATCCGTAATTGAAAGAATGAGACACAGGGTGTCTAATAATGAAGTATTGGTGGAGACACAGGGTGTCTATTAAACTATTACGTTTATTAGAGGTTTTAAAGCGGCAATGAAATGTAACGCTCGTTTAAATGTAACTCAACTGATTTATTTAACACAAAATACATGAACTGCTTAAATGCGTTGTGCCGTGAACAGATCATAAAACGAACTGTTTAAAAGTTAGTTGACTGCGCTAGTTGCGCCTATCGATCAGGATGGAGGTCGATACCGGCAGGTGCCGATCTCACCAACACTTCCCCTCGACCAACAGCCGGAGTCATCCTGGTGCATGTGGTCTCAAGCCAAGTCTTTGAGCACATTTCTTGTGCTTGGGCCTTGACAATCCTTTTGGCAATATGTCGGCAGGCATCTCATCCGTTGGAGTGTACTCCACCGAAACCACCTTTTTGGCCACGGCATCTCGGACGAAATGGTGTCTGATGTCGATGTGCTTCGTCCGTGAATGAAACATAGGATTCGACGTCAGCTTCTGCGCACCTACATGTTGTTCTTCACTGGGACAACATCTATCGGTTTTCTGAAGTCTTTCAGGAGTTTCCTCATGTGTAGAGCTTCCTTGGTTGCTTCTGTCAAGGCCATGTATTCGGCCTCTGTCGACGACAGGGCCACAGTAGGCTGCATCCTGGACTCCCAACTCACTGCAGCGCCGCCTAGTGGGAACGCGTATCCGGTGTACGATTTTCGATCCACCAGGCAGCTTCCCCAGTCAGCGTCCACGTACATCACCGCTGGACCGCTGGATTTGGAGTACATGAGACCGAGATCACGGGTGTTAGCGAGGTATCCCAAGACACGTTTTGCAGCCTTCCAGTGCTGCTGCCCGTGACAGTCGTTGAACTGAGAGTGAGAACTGACTGTGTGGGATATGTCCGGCCTTGTTCCCACTGACAGGTACATTAGAGCTCCTATCAACTGTCGGTAGGGGACGCTCTCCGCTTGTTCGCCAGGGTTCACGCCTTCTTCTGCAGCTTCGTACCTGGATCAATGGGAGTGCTGACATGCCTGCACTCTGCCATTCCGAATCTCTCCAGGACCTCGTCTATGTATCCTTTCTGGCTGAGTTTCATCTGGTTGGCGCTCCTCTCGAACTCCAGCCCCAGACAATACCGCACGTTCCCCAAGTCCTTGATCTCGAACTTGGTATTCAGAAAGTCTGTCACCACGTCGATCTTCTTGTCGTCTCGAGCCATGATCATCATGTCGTCGACATAGATGATTATATAAATCCTATCTTCGACAGGTCCGATGTGGTACATGCATGGATCTGCATCCGAGCGAGTCGCCTTGAGATTTTTTATCTCTTCCTCGAGACAGTGATACCAAGCGCGTCCTGCCTGTCGCAGTCCGTACAACGCTTTGTTTAGTGAGCACACCATGTCACGATTGGTCAACTTCTCCAGCATCTCATCTGCGGTCTTTCGCACAGTCTCGTCAACCGACTCGTCTTGAACGGTATGGGCAAGAACGTCCTCGAAGTGGTCCGGGGCCTCCATGAAGATTTGCTCCTCGACTTCTCCGTTCAAGTACGCCGTCTTGACGTCTAGCCGTCGGATCTTTAAATTATCTTGTACAGCTAACGCCACCGCAGTCCTTATTAGGCTCAGCCTTGCGACTGGACCGAACGTGTCGTGAAACTATTCCTGGTCTCTGCGTGAAACCCCTCGCTACCACGCGCGCCTTCCGCTTGCTGATAGTGCCGTCAGGGTTAAACTTATTCCCGAGAACGAATCTGCTTCCTATCACACGTTGCCCCTTGGGACGGTCGACCAACTTCCACGTATTGTTCCGAATCAGTGAAACTGCTTCTTCTGACATTGCTTCGATCCACGCAGGTGAGTCATCTCCGGAGATAGCCTGGGTCACAGGGATTTCAGCGACGTTAGCCGCTTCCCCTGGTCGATCACCGTAGTCCTTGCGGGGTCGCCCAGGCCGTCTGCCTTTTCTCCTAGATGATGCCGCTTGTTGCTCATCGGATTGGATCTCCGGTTCAACAAAGTAATCGTCGGCAGGAAAGCCTATGAAGCCATCGGGGAATTCCCATTCAGCAACATCAGGTTGGTTTTCTGCCAGAACTTCGTCTCTCGACATCAGCTCGAACTCCAGTTCATGGATCGGATCCTCTGGTTCAATGCGTTCTTTGTCCGGAGAGTCACGTGGCAACAGATCATCGACTGATTTCTTAGGCGCGGTCATCTCCTCACGAAAAACAACGTCTCTCGTGATCTCGATCTTCTTCGTTTCAGGAATCCAGATGCGGTAAGCCTTCGACTGCTCCGAATATCCAACAAAAATTCCCTCTTTTGAGCGAGGGCTAAACCTTCCCTTGTTTAGGGTCTTGTCCAGGCAGAACACCTTGCTCCCAAAGTCCTTGAAATAGTGTGCAGTCGGAGTTCTGTCAAACCAGGGCTCAAAAGGAGTCTTCCCGTTTAGCTTTTTGGCTGGACATCGGTTCCTCAGATAATTTGCGGTGTTGATCGCCTCCGCCCAGAATGTCATCGGTAGGCCAGATTGCAGGAATAAACATTGTGCTGCCTCTTCAAGGGTCCGATTTTTCCTCTCGGCCACACCATTTTGTTCAGGCGTATATGGTGTTGTGAGACGGCGCTCGACCCCTCAGATTTCAAGAACTCGTCAAATTCCCTGTGGACATATTCACGTCCATTGCCGGACTGTACGCACTTTATTTTCAGACCGTGCTGCTTCTCGACGAAAGCCTTGTACTCTCGGAACATTTGCAACGCCTCGCACTTCGTCTTCATAAACTGTACCTCTGTCCATCTCGAGTAGTCGTCCGTAAATGTGATCATGTACTTGGATCCACCGTTCGACACAACACCCACAGGGCCACAAACGTCTGTGTGAACAATATCGAGCTTACCGGTCACACGATTTGACTCTTTCGGGAAAGGTATTCGAGCCATTTTGCATTTAGTGCAAATGTCACACGTTAGATCTCCACATCTCCCTTTTAGTTGCACACCTCGAATGGATCCACTCTTCACTGCCGTATCGAGATCACGAAAGTTGACGTGACCCATCCTTCGATGCCACAGCTGCGCCACATTCTCGTCGCGCTTGTCTTCTGACACTGCGTTTCGACATGTTTCCAGTGTGGTGTCCTGTACGTAGTACAGATTGTCCTTGCGCTTTGCAACTAACCTCGTCAGTCCATTCTGGTTGAAAACTTCCGCCTTCTCTTTGCCAAAAACAACCGAGAAACCACGGTCTGTCATCTTCGAGACTGATAAGAGATTAGTGCGGATCTCAGGAACGTGCAAAATCTCATTGAGAGTAACGTTGCAAGTTTTACCGTCTACACTTGTTGCAATTTTTGCAGTTCCTCGGGCCTTTATCTCTGCGGTTGCGCTGCTCGCTAACTTCAGCTAGCCAGGCTCGCCCTTGTCCATCTCTGTAACCACAGTCGCATCACCGCACAGATGAGACGTGCAGCCACTGTCGAGACACCACAGGTTTTCGACGCTGCTCGTCGCGATCTGGCACGTATCAGGTTCCTCGACTGATAAGAGTGACGCGTCCGACAGCTGATTTTTGTTGACCTTAACATTGCAGTCCACTGCCTTATGTCCCGTGATTCCGCACTTCGAGTATTTGAACAAAAACGATTTCTCCTTGTCACACTTACCACCGGAGTAGCCGTGGTTTTTGTTTTGAGGCATCGACTGTGGTTTCCTTGAAGGACCTTTCTTCTTCACGTACATGGCGCCTTGATTTTCCATCGGAGTTGACGAGGCAACTCTGGCATCGTGTTCTTCGATTATCTTCGTACGTAGATTCTCAGGCTTCGGTAGATCGTCCCGGCTCTCGATGACAATTCTGAAATTTTCAAAACTTGCCGGCAAACTGTACAGCGTCATGATGGTAAGTTGGTCTGGGTTAATAACTACGTCCATGCCAGCCAATTTGTCGACACAGTCAAAGTAGTTGTTGAGGTGCTCACGGATGTCGCCACCTGCAGTCATCTATTGCAAGGTTAGACTCTTCAACAACGTGGCCTTTCGAGCCGGCCCCTTCGACTGAAACGTATCCTCAAGTTTCTGCCATATCTCGCTTGATGACCTGCAGTTCTTCACCAACTTGAGCTGGCTTGGTCCGATGGATAGGATTAGGTCTGACATGGCCTTTTCATCCCTAGTCGTCCACTCGGTCACTTGGGCTGCATTGTCCTCACCAGGCTCGGGTTTGACGATCTGGCGGTTGACATAACCCCACGCGTCATTCTTTATCAGAATGGCGCGCATTTGCATTTTACAGGTGTCGTAATTATCGCGCCCTAAGGCCTCGATGCGCACTACACCGTTTGAATTAATTTTTTCACTTCAATCGTGCCGCGTGTTAATGTCCGGAACACTCACGATTGTTCACAATAAATTTGCTGTGCCGCGTGTTATTGTTTGAAACACTCACAACCGGCCATACCATTTGCGTCGCGTGCTATTGTCCGGAACACTCGCAAATAGGCCTACGGAATTTCGTGTCGTGCGCGTTTGTACACAACTCGCACGTTAAGCAAGTTTTCTTGCATCACGTGTTATAGTCCAAAACACTCGCAATAAGCCAAAATTCGCGTCACGTGTTATTGTCCAAACACTCGCGATTGGCTTTTTCACTGTTCACTCACGATCAAGCACCCAATATTCGAGAAGACGGCGTTTGTTCCTTCTCGCTTTGTCGATGTCCAGAAGTTTTTCGAGAGAGCAAGATGTCTGCCGATTCGACGCGTTCTTCTCTTTGTGTGTCCGCTTGATCCCGCTGTTTCCAGTTTTCAGTTAATTTAAATCTGAGCCAATCATTCAGGGTCCATAACCTATTAGAGGTTTTAGAGCGGCAATGAAATGTAACGCTCGTTTAAATGTAACTCGACCGATTTATTTAACACAAAATACATGAACTGTTTAAATGCGTTGTGCCGTGAACAGATCATAAAACGAACTGTTTAAAAGTTAGTTGAGGGCGCTAGTTGCGCCTATCGATCAGGATGGAGGTCGATACCTGCAGGTGCCGATCTCACCAACAAAGTTATTATGCATTAGTTGGATACACACGTTACCTGAGTATACTGAACGCTATTTAAAGGTCCATAAACTGAACAACTATACTGTGAGGGATACATAATTGTGTGAAGCTTTAATAATCAAAGATAGGATTTTGTGAAACTAATCAAACCTCATAATTCCCCCTGAGCCTAAATAAAGATAATAAATACTAAAAATAATATATTTTCTGGACCAAATGTTCGACACTTAGTTATTGTTAATTTATCTTAGATACATTTTGATACATTTTTACTTGAATAGTCGACAACCAATTGGTGATGTGATAACAGGAGCACACACATCAGATTGATAGCAATATGAGTCGATGTAATTGTTTAATTACCATCGCATTTGCCGACTTTCCTATTTTTCTAACTTTCTTAACACTTTGAAACTATGACCATTTGTTACAAACAGTACACTGAACATGTTATTGTGGTTATAAACAGTAACAAATCGAGTACGCAGGCGGTGCCAATTGCACAACCATAGGAGTGCTGAATTATTGTATGCATTTTTGTTGTATTAGCATACCTTTTTTTTTTTTTTAATTCAGCAATGTTGTGCACATAGCTTGATTTACTTTGTAATAAACGCGTCTTGTTTATTAATTAACGATATTTAGGACTAGCTAAACACGTCAATTTAAAGATAAATGTTGGAGATGGCACCATCATAGCATAGGACAAATTTTCCCCTTGCTATTAAATGTAAATGTTTCTAGTATTTGTAAACAAGTTGTTGTTTGATCCTCCCGTAGTCATTTTCGATGTAATTGCTTAGGGCTGATCTTACGTGCCATACTCTCAGCTTGTTCGTTCTTATTCAAATTTTGTATTAGGACCATGAGAGTAATTTAGAACTTGATTAGAACTTTCCAACTGTTAATAATTGCTCTCTATTTTGTATCCAAATATATCAGAAAGTATGCAAGCCGACAGCTCTAAAATATGCACACGTAAATTAGCTGACATTTTACATTAATTTGGAGTAACTTATATACGTCAGTTCTACCAACATGATTCTAAGCCTGCTGATAGGACCAATTTTTAAACACATGTAACTTCTATACCAACAAATGGATTTCATCCAAAATTGGCACAAAAAGATATAATATTTCAGATTATTTCTGACCAGCACTCGCATGACATTGTTGCCAACATGCTTTTACGTGTACTAATATATCCAATGTCTAAATCCATGTAACGTCCTTTGAACTTCAACCACATTTTGTATTCTCTACCTTAGGAGATGGAAGTAAGAATATATTCAGTCACCAGAGCTGCCAACTGTATTGCTCTATTAGGCTACATTATGCCTAGTATACCTTATTTCGAACTAATTAAGACATGTCGATATTACCCACTTAATTTCGTCATTATTCTAGATAGGTTCATATACTGTAGATTAATCTATGGCATGAATCTTAATTTTAAGAAAAGTAGGCTCTTTAGTTCGTCACGGAACTTCTTGTTCCATCTGACTATGAGGGAAGCGGCTAATTGGTAGCATGCTGAGCTTCTATGCCTAAGGTCGCTGGTTCAAAGCCGGCCAAAGTCGCCAGATTTTCTAAGAGCGCTAAAAATCCGTCAGCATGCTTTCCTTCGGAGGGGAAGTTACAACGTTCGTTACAAGTTGCTGGTTGCGGTGGCATCTAGCAGCCAAGTTCACAGCTAGGTGTCGTTGACGTTAGTATTTGGTACAAAATTAGGTACTACTACTTAAAATTGACCGTCTGCACACCTTACCTGAATTACAGACTAATACAGTCATCACAAATAACACCGTTTATCAGACAGATTCTACACACACCCAATGTACACGGGGTTACATGACCACCTTGTCGCTGCCCCTAAACTGAGGAACTAACCAACATCTCTGCGGGAGATAAAATTTTGCGTGAAGAAGTAACAGACTGTTAGATAGTTACACATTATTTCCAAACCTTGCATAAGGACAGTGTGATCACAAGTATAAAAATGAACCCCAAATGACAAGAAGGTTACCATCCCCATAAGACAGTAAAATGTTAAAAATATGCATAGAAAGACGACAAAATGTTAACTAACCTCCAATTGTAAAATACTTTCTCGCAATAAATGAGGTCTGATCCTCCTACGAAAACCTGCATATTTTGCCTATTATAGCCTATCCCCTAGTTTGCCCGGTGAAATCTACCTCCGCCTTCCGGCGTGCCGAGAGGAATTTTTTATATTTTCTTTCAGGGCAGAATTGTATCGGACTAGCCGTTTGCAACTCTCATGCTAGGCTAGGGATCTATTCTGAATAAAATTTATTCGTGATTTTAACATAAGACTGACCTCTCTTTTCTTGCTTAGTTTTGTTATCGATGCATTCCTCTGAGCTGGTTAAGAATCGAACCTCACCAATTCCCGATACCCCCGAGTGCAGACTTTTGTGCAACACCAGCCTATGAATGTGTCGTCCCCTATACTTGTGTGTTAACTGGAAGAGGGTCTCGGAAGGGTCATTTGAAACCGGTGACTCCCCGAAACCTTCGGCCAGCGGGCACAATATATATTGCTCGTATGTAATAGAGTAAGGATCACAAAACTAACATTTATTTAGGTTTGTCAACAATTTGTTTATGGTTTTCTTTAGATTTTCCAATAACTTTTAACCGGCAGTGTAGGTTGTTCAATAATTCACAGAATCATTTCACTGGAAATGATTTATTCTTTATTGATTTTATTCTTCACCAGCCTTGATACATCAAAAGGTCTAAATAAAAGAAAAGCAGCAACATAAATTAACTTCACTTCTATAAACTAAACTAACAAATGCAACTCCCTCCACATCTAAGCTAGAGACAATTTGAGATTAAGTCCATCAGGTTTTTAATAGCTTGACAACTACGGCATAACTCAGGTACTTCCTGATTAACAAGGTGGACGGGTTGAACAAGTGGTTTGGGTAAGACTGCTGCATTTATTTTACCTCTTGCAGGATTTACTGGAACCACAATCTCAGGAGTATTATCGTCATCGGGATCAGAACTTAAATCAAACAAATCCTCAGTTATTGCACTAGTAGCAGGAATTATACAATTATTAGTAGGTCTAGATGAGCAGATCTACATGTGTTCGAACCTCACCAATTCTCGATACCCCCGAGTGCAGACTTTTGTGCAACACCAGCCTATGAATGTGTCGTCCCCTATACTTGTGTGTTAACTGGAAGAGGGTCTCGGAAGGGTCATTTGAAACCATCACGTTTAGTTATTACACCTCTCTCCCAGGAATCAGTTTTATTACCAATTCTTATACGTACCAGGTCTCCTACCTGGAAAGAGAGGGGTTTTGTCCATCAAAAGCTTAGTAGAGGGATTTCGTCCATCAAAAGCTTAGTAGATGATCAGCTTATATTGGAAATATCTATCAAAATTCTACTGACCATGAATCCATATTAAAACAATTATATTAAATGTAAAAAAGTTATTATCATTTATTTTATTATAAAATATGATTATTTTCATATCCATTATGCTTGTATACTTATTTCCAAACAAGGATTTGCAAGTTCATTGAGCTCACCAGTACTGTTGAAGACATACAGTAATGGACTCTCAAAATGAAAACTGCCATTTACTGTGGACAGGCAACTCAGTCTAAAAAAATATAACATGGTTTCAATCAAATGATGAATGATTTTGAAATTGAACATGAGCATCATTCAAGCAGCTGTAGTTATCACAATTTTGATAAAGGAAATTATATTGGTTTCAATACTATTTAGCAACAATTGACTGATGCACTCCATTAAAAGAACAGTATATAAATTCTGTAAGCACCTTTTACTTTATATGAAGGCATTGATAAATTTATTCCTCTTGCTTATTTTATCTGTTTCCCTGAAGTGGTGTAGCAGTGAAAAAGCAGCTACTGTCTATCAGGGTTGGCATGTTTAAAACAACATGTTTTAAACAGGGTGTTTAAAACTGTTTAAAACAATGTACATTGTTTAAAATTAGTTTTAAACTCAATGCTTCAAACAACCGTCTAAAATATGTTCTTTAGAAGATTTTTTTCTTTCATATTTTTAATTAATCATTTTGCAATACAGTAGAGTACAGTGGTCTTCTCTGCCTTCTACTGAAGGTTTTACGTCATAATATTAAGTTTATAGAGTGATTTTCTAATGGTTTTGATGTCCTTGTTAAAAAATTTTGCAAGCGAACATCCGTCAGAAAATATAGGGATGTATTTAAAATATTATAAATCCAAATGTCACTGCCACTTTGTCTTTATTCAACAGGTTTCTTGTTGAGTTCACGAAAAACACAAACTAGTTTGGCAGCCTTCTCAGTCCCTAACCTATTCCTGACTTTGCTATGCACAAACCCAAAAGTGGAGAAAAGATGTTCTATCCCAGCTGATGAAGAAACTGCACTATGCAGCTGATGTGCTAGGCCTGAAGTTGTGCGATGAATGTTATTCTGCAGTGCCACCCACCATGTCAGGGGTTTAATTTCTTTTAGTATTGCAGGACCAAACAGGTATTCCTTGAAGGGTGAACATTTTGCTTTGTACTTAATTAGGTCAGGCATTGCATCTGAGTGGTAAGCTTCAACATACTCCATAGCAGAATGATATTGTTCTTCACTCAGTCTTTGTCCTTGATAGCGTGGATCCATGAGATTGGCAAGGAGATGGGTATCAGTTACAGCGGTGTTAAATCGTTTCATGAATGTCTTTAAGTCATTGGGATTGTTTTCATTTTTGAAAAAATGAGCAGGTCAAGCCAAACCTCTACTGCTTCCCCAATGGTACAGTCATCATGCTGCATCTTATCTAATGAGACTGATGCAGTCTTAAGTTTTTTTGAGATAGTCTTGAACATTTTTGTTTAAAACATGTTCAGAGTAAAAAAAAACTGTTTAAAACAAAACAAAAACATGTTTTATTTAAAAAAAAACTGTTATTTTGCCAACCCTGACTGTCTTACAGTAGAAAGTAGTCCATGCTTTATACAAAAGGACTGGCAGCATTCTTAATTGCTATGCTTTCTCAGAGCTTAGAGCTAAATATAAACATTTGCCTCAAGTACTGCTCGAGTTCAAGCTGCGTGAACCTGAGAGGAATGTGGATCGCAGACAAAGATGAGAGCCGTGGGGGATTCCTGGTCCGTGCGAAGTAACAGAATCAAATACATTGATCGATGACTCACTCATTCGCAACACCACAGTGGTTTATGGAACGGCCCTATGTTAGCAGTATTGGAATAGACAGGTATTTCAGATAACACGGTGGGCTGTTGACAGGCCCTTCTCTTCCCGCCTCCCGCATCACCTCACCCCTCAAGTTCAAAGAGCCCTGACTCGAGCAATACCATGTTAAACTGAATATTTGAAAAATATTACATCCATACAATGACCCGAAAAGCTTCTGAGCTTTCATCAAGACAAGAAAGAAAAATAAAGGTATTCCTGGAACAGCAATATCTTGATAATGTGATCGTAAGTGATGGACTAAGTACAGTATTTTCAACCTTTTTGCCATACATTTCTCATCAGTCTACAAGGAACCAAAATTGATACTCCAAACTTTGCCTCTCTCGATTAACTTCACCTCCTTTCAGGGTGTCTACCGGTAACGAAAGTAACGAAAAAGTAACGAATTTTACAAATGGGTAACGAAAGTAACGAATTTTACATACGGGTAACGGAAATTTTCTGAAGGCGGATTGAATCATTTAAACTCGCGCCTCTAGGCTCAGAGATTGCGATGGAGCGAGTTTCACGCAAGCGGCGCCGATTCCCCGTGCATGACCTCGAGGAAATGCATACTGAGGATACCCTGAATGGTATACATCGTTCAACGTATATTTTCGGCATTAAGATGACTTTTTAGTTTTGTGTGAAATATTTATCTGTGTTATTAGGAAACCTGACTTTTCGTGATACGTTTATTCGCAAAACTTCCGAAATTAATCAGAAACCTCGCATTTATTTGGAGACTATGTCAAATTGAAGTCCAGAAATAACGCGAAATAATTTAATGTCGCAATCTTGCGAAATGTTACCGTTTCGAAAAATGATTTTGAAAAAGCTTCGAAATACGTAGGCTATAACTTATTTTAAAAATCTGTCTCGTAAATTTGCGACATCGAGTATGGTTAATTCGAAATTCCGTTATACGTCGATTTTTCCTTCGAACTTTGGTTCCATCGGATATATTATAATCTAACCGGTTATTTCGAAAACTCGTATAATTTGTATAATTCGTGATTCGCATTCGAAAGAAAATGTGTCCTCTAGTCGTATTATTCGGGCAATGCTCTCAGAATAATTCTACTTCGAACATTCATACTCAAGACGGCCGGCTGACCGCACGACTTGCCTGCGGGAATCTCGTCAAATGGACCGAGATCGGCGTCAGTAGCGTAAAATCATAAAACCCGTCCCCTATCGTGAACTTGTGACCACGAGGACTGCGGGAATCCCGTCAAAGATGATGGGGCACCAATCACGAAACATTCCGAAACCTACTCGCCACTTTTCCCATGACCGTATACTTAAAAGCGTACGGGGAGCGAGAAGTGCATCAACCCACTTAGAAATGATAGCCTACGTAGCGTCGCGATACTAATTTCTCCTCGTGATCCACCCTGAACTGATGAGCTCCCAACCACAGCATAGGGACAGCGGGAATCACGGCGCCGGCCATACAACTTGTCCATAACTACTCGTGAATTTTAACCATGCCCAAACCTGAGCTTGCATCCACCATTCTGTCAGGACGAATAGACAATCGTTGAACGGCCGGGTGCGGCACGGTATGCATAATATCGCGAGGATAACGTGAATCTCGTAAAACGGCCGAGAGCGGCAGCGATTGCGATACATCGCGATATTTCTCCGCGTTCAATGACGAGGGAAACTGGATTCTTGTCAAACGGACAGCAAGTGGCACCGATTGCGTAATAATGCTATATTTTCTCGTGCCCGACCTCAAGGACAATGGAAATCTCGTCGAACGACCAAAAGTGACACCGATTATCTAAATCGCGATATTTATCCTAGTTCTATCGCGAAAACTACGGGAATCTCGACAAACGGGTGAGACCAGCGCTGATCGTGTAACAACTCGAAATTTCTCCGTACTTGACTGCGAAGACAGAATTCCGTTACAATCACGTAACGTCTCATAAATTTCTTCCTGATCTACCGCGGGGACAAAGGAAATCTCGCCAAACGGTCAAGAGCAGAGCATCCTCTTGGCAATTATAAAAACGCCATGTGCACAAGACGACATATTAGCTGAAACAACTCATTTGATAATAAATATCTAGTATTTGTTTATTATTTTTAACATTTGTATAACTACCGAAGTGAATTGTATTTACCGCTTTAAACACAGTTCATTGCTGTTTTTCTTCACCGCGTGATGAGCCCCTTTGCTTGCAGACCGCAGACGTATCTTGAATTCAAAGGTAACTAAAATTAACTAAAAGTAACTAATTTTTACTTCATCCTTACAGTAGACACCCTGTTGATAGAAAAGAGATATATTTATAATAAACTAGAAAAAAATTCAAATAAATTGTGGGGTCCTAATGGTCTCCCACACATTTTCTTAAAATATCTTGTCCATTTCTTTTAACAGAACCATTCCTGTTTAATCTCTCTCAGAACGGGACATTTTCCTGATAGATGGAAGAGTAGATATGTAACTTCTATTTTGAAATGTGATGACATCCATTGTGAAAAATTACAAACTGTTCGTAAATTTTTGTTTTTACCCAGATTACTTGAATTTATAATTACTGACGAAATCACACCTTTGTTTAGCCTATTTTCATTTATTATTTATGAAATAACAGGCTTATGAGATCAATAACGGCTGGAGCGAATTCAATAAAACTCGGTGAGTTCATAGCACCATTTCGGCCGACCCCCGACCGTGCCCTTAAAATTTTATTACGTGACACCAACCCAACATGGCGGCTGTGCGAAATATTTCACTGGCATTCTACATCTCCGAAACTATTACTAATATCAACCTGAAATTTTATACGGTGATAGAGGCCACTGCTAGTAGATCACCTATGATAGTTTCAAAAACCTGTTAACTAAAAAAAAAGCGAAATTGAAACATTTAAATAGACTTTTCTCTCGATTTAACCATTTAGGCTGAGGCCAAGCTTGCGACTTTGTAGCGCGTCAGAGTCGCCCGATTTGGGTTTTACCCAGTGGCGACATTTCTCACTGGCCAAGTTAGAGCGCTCTCGCCGACTTCCACGGCCTGCTATTTCAAATGTCACAGCATGACTAGTGTCATAGTGGGGTATTCGAGGAGGCCGTGGTCGAATGCAAGATATTCTTTGCCTCGCAACTATCCTTTTATCTACTGGGGACGGCTACGCCATAGCAGAAACATGAGGGGTATTTTGCTTGAAACAGCCTTCTCTACAAGCTGCTGGTGTTAATAGAATGAGCAGAAGAAACATGTGCTATGATTTGCTATCTCCTTTACTGCTCTAAATAAAATAAAACAGCAATAACCTCCCCCCCCCCCCCCAGAATTAACTGAACATGTTAAACAGAGAGTCCTTGTTTTATTTGAGAAAAATAACTAGAGATCTTGTTGCTTTTTATGGTGTTTGTAGTTCAAATTCATCAAATACCTTTTTATAATTTTAAATGATCTTGTCGACTTCGTCGTTACGCTGGGGTCTGGCCTTGCGTTACGGTGACGGGACGAAATGTACCCAGATGCACTGAGGTGTGTGACGTCATAGTACTGCTTGGTGCATGTTTTCCCCGGCAATCTCTACTTCGTTAGTATAAGACAAAAATCCCCGATTCTTGGATGCCACGGGTAATCTCGAGAACCACTGGATGGATTTTGATGCGATTTTCACCATTCTGTAAAGGATATCTCGAGGAAAGATTCTGTAGAAAATAATTTATGTATGATCAAAGGAAGCCAAGCAGTAACGATTTCAGAGAAAAAGTCGAAAACAAACTTGGCGTCCGTGCGTTTCTTAAGCTTACGCTGGGCAAACCGTTAAAAATATCAATATACTATGAGCGTAAGAATTGGTCAGCATGAAAAGTTCTACAAAAACGTCCGCGAGAGCATATCTCTATCTTCAATACATCGCCCACTATAAGTGTTTCTAGACTGGATGGAAGGGGCACATTCTGTTTTCGCTCTGGTGAGCGTGACGGCATCCCGCGCGCTTGATCTTGCTTTGCCCTTGGTTTGCACTTGCCGTTCGGGAGTAATTTGAAACAAGATAAGCAAGATAAGTATTATGCAGATAATTTTCTAACATGTCAAGAGTCTTTGGCTTCGAGCGAAGCGAGAAGCTTCGAGCCTTTCTAGCATTTTTCAGCATTTGTAGCATTTAAAATGATACAAAGTCTAGTCTTTCAGATTGACTGTCACTTTTTATAAAGAATATTATTATTGTTCCTACCATTGACACAATTTCCTAATAGTGACACACTTTCAAGTCAAAATCAATATTTTGAATGCTGTAATATACACATATAAGTACAAACTTCATTTTGTCCAATGGCTAAAACTTCAAATAATTATCTAAAATCATTTGACGTAAGTAATATTCGTAATCCAGAACATGGCCTACTTGTTAAACTCTGCACTTAATTTCCGATTTGTTATTTAACCAGTAAATAATAATAATATATGTAATTATCAAATATTCTCAGAAAGAGAAGAATTTCTTTCTATGACCACTTGGTCCGAATGAACCCAGAAAGATTGACAAAATAAATATTCCACCATCTTCTTCCTCCTCGCCTTTTCCCGTTACGCGGGGTCGGCTTTCTTAATCCTGAGGCGCCACTCATTTCTTTGGAAAGCATCATTAGCAGATAGGCCCAATACTCTCATGTCCCTCTGGACATTCGTCATCCATGTTGTTTAAGGTCTGCCGCTCCCTCTCTTTTGCGTAGTCATGGAAAGGCACTTATTCACTACATGATTCTCCGGTCTTCGCATAACATGTCCATACCACCTTAGCCTGGTTTCTAAAAGTTTCTCTATTATAGGCGCTACTTTGAAACTGCCCCGCACATGTTCATTACGGATTTTACCTTTGAGAGTAACTCCACCTGCCCATCGTAACATACGCACTTCAGTGGTATGTAGCTTTTGCTCATGTGCCTTTGTAGTAGCCCATGTTTCACTACCATAGAGTAGGATTGGTCTTACGGCAGTTTTATAAACTTTCCCCTTCGTTTTTATAGGTATTTTCGGATCACATAAAACTCCTGTTAGTTCGTGCCATTTGTTCCACCCAGACGTGGCCCTATGTATTATATCGGCGGTTATCGTGGCATCTTCAGAAATGACAGAACCTAGATATTTGAATTTTGTTACCCTAGGTAAGGTTTCATCATCTAGTTTAAGTTCAATATTTGTCATACTGGGTTTATTGTTGTGGAAGTCACATACCATACATTCAGTCTTGGTTCTACTAATGCGCAGTCCATTAGACTCTAGAGCTCTCCTCCATTGGTCTAAACTCTCCTGTAAGTCATAAATACTGTCAGATATTAGTGCCACATCGTCAGCGTACAAAAGATTCCACGGTAAGGGTTTCTGAAATTGTTTTGTTAGGTAGTTTATAGTAATATTGAATAACAGAGGACTTAGAGCAGTTCCCTGATGAACCCCCACTTTGATATCAAAGCTTTCGGACAAACCAGCTGGGCTTCCGACACATGTCTTTACATTGTTATACATATCCATTATGAGTTTTATGTATAGTTCAGGAACGTTTTGCGACCTTAATGCTTGCCATATTAACGGTCTTGGCACACGGTCGAAGGCTTTCTCAAGATCTATAAAATTCATACATAAACTCTGCTTGTTTTCACGAGCTTTTTCAATTACCAGCCTTATTGCATGGATTGCGTCAATGGTTCCTTTCCCAGCAGTGAAGCCAAACTGATTATCTGTTAACTTTATCAAATTTTGAAGGCGCTCACAAAGGACTCGTTCCCAGACCTTGAGTGTGTGCGATGTAAGTTTTATACCACGGAAGTTTCCACAAGATCGAACATCTCCTTTGTTTTTGTAGAACGGAACCAACGTACTCTTTCTCCAGGCATCTGGCATCTGTTCGTGAACTAAGATGTCATTGAATAACCTTGAAAGCCATTCAGCTCCATCCGCTTCAAAACATTTCCAGAGTTCAGCAGGTATCTCATCTGGGCCCGTTGCTTTATGATTCTTCCACTTCTGTGATTTCATTAATAGGTCCTTGTGTCATAGGTAGTTCCACTTCTTGTCGCCTGGGAAATTCTTCATGTAATAAAACGTAATAATACTCATGCCATCTTTCACAAATATCCTTGTAGTTTGTTAATAAATTGCCTTCTTTATTTTTAATGTGTTTTGAGGCTTTATAGTCTTTGCAGTAATTATGTTTGCGCTTAGCTACCTTATATATATCGTTGTTATTGGCTAATTCTAAACGCTGGTAGAAATCAAAATCAGCTTTTTCTCTTTCAATTGCAATGGTTTTCCTTGCAGCTTTTTTTGCCTGTTTGTAATTCTCTTTATCTTCCTCAGCACCAGTATTCTGCCAAATTCTAAACAAGCGTTTCTTTTCAGCTACGCTGTTCTTGGCGTGGTTGTTCCACCATATGGAATCCTTTGCATTATGTAGGGCACCTTTGCTAATACCTAACTCACGTTTCGCTGTAGCGACACAAAATGTTTCAAAGCCTGACCATAGTACTGTTGGGCTGTTTTCCTGAGATGGGGTTTTGCATAAATAATCCACTATACAATTTTTCACAACATTACCTTTTTCACTATTCAATTCATACCATTTAATCTTTTCAATTTTTGGTCTTTTTATCTTAATATGTTTTCTCAGTTTCAGGGGTGTTAGTAGAAGCCTATGTTGGGAAGTAAGTGGTTCTCCAGGAATAACCTTATAGTCCTTAATTTGTCCCAAATCTCTTTTGTCTATCAGGATATAGTCTTATCAGCGTTTTTGAAATCACCACTCTTATAAGTTATAAGCTGGTGATCCTTCTTTTGAAAGAACGTGTTCACTACTGCAAGGTTATGGGAGGCTGCAAATTCAAGAATCGTCTCCCCTTCTTTATTTTGTTCTCCAAATCCAAAGCCACCATGTTAACCTTCAAAGCCGCTCCTGGCCATTCCTACATGGCCATTTAGGTCCCCAAATATAATTTTTGTTCCGTTTGGGGTATAATTGCAAGATGAGTCCTCATTTCCTCCCAAAATTCTTGTTTTTCTATTTCTGGGCAATTCACTTGTGGGGCATAGACCGATACAATATTAAGGCATGGTTGTTTATCTAAGGCGAGTTTTACCGACATGATGGGATCATTGATTCTACTTATCTCGACAACATTGTTACTAAGGTGATGATCTAATATTATTCCAATGCCATTTCTGGTGTTCTCCTTCCCATTGTAAATGAGCTTAAATCCTTTCCCAATTTGACGTGATTTGGCACCTTTCTACTTTGTTTCCTGCACACAACAAATGTTTATGCGGCGTCGGTCTAGAACTGCGCTGAGTTCGGCACTATGTCCAGTCATTGTACCAATGTTCCAAGTACCTATGCGCAGTTCAAACACTGGCTCAGTGTCCTTCCGCTTATATGTTTCGTCGCTTACGGGGAACGCCCTAGCATTTCCGTCGCTGAGGGGGACGCCCTAGCCGTGAATCTCTTTCCATTTCCGTTTTGCCTCATGATTAATATAAAGATTGACTTTTAATTTTACGGTCGGTTGCCACCTGACAGCAAGGCCTTGATCTTCTTGGAAGACCCGAGAGCCGCCGTTGACCATATTGGTTCTTCCGCCGCCATCTCTAATGAGCTCTCAGACCCAAAAGCTCATCACAACCAAGGACTTCTACTTCGATGATGTCGAAGAAACTCCTTGACTGGGTTTTATAATGTTTTCTCTCCGGAGAATTGGCTCAAATGATATATGGCAACCATATACCTTTTGCTCTTAGAACCCGAGCACTGGGTGCCCCTTCTGCCAACTTCACTG
This sequence comes from Meconema thalassinum, assembly GCA_946902985.2. NCBI lineage: Eukaryota > Metazoa > Arthropoda > Insecta > Orthoptera > Tettigoniidae > Meconema > Meconema thalassinum. Next base: position 369,793,534 of record OX336392.1, read on the forward strand.
TTCCGAAGTCCATCTTCTCGACTGTAGATGCCATTGAGGTCTTCACCGTAACCCTGGCAAGGGACCCTTACATGGTACTACCAGCCGGGTCAGCTGGTCCAAGGTTTTTTACAGAGGTGTTACTCCTCTATCACTCGCCCTTAGTCCTGACTTGTGACAGGCAGAGCCTGGCTTCTCAAACATTGGGCCCAGGTTGGTGGGGTTTAAATAAATATTCGGCCATGCTGTCAAAAATCCAAAAATGCAATTTAGTTTCTTCATCGAAGTGAAAAAGGATTTACCAGAAATGAACATTACTAAACTAGACATTCTAGACAGGCTTACATTTAGAAAATGGATTAGAAAATTCATGGATTTTTAGGAAAACCTTTATAGTGCTCAACTGTTTAGGCAGATTAATGGTTGGTTCCTCAATTAAGGGGCTGCGACAACGCGGTCATGTAGCACCGTGTACTTTGGGTGTGTGTGTAGAATCTGTCTGATAACCGGTGTTAATTATCATCATCATCTTCCTAGCGCTTGTCCCGCTTTGGAGCAGGGTCCATTACTTTTCATGCCCATCTCCATTTCTGTCGGTCAAGGGCATCATGCGAACACAGATTAACTTGTCGCATGTCTTCTTTAAGGCGATCAAGCCACCTCTTCTTAGGTCGCCCACGAGGTCGTTTACCATCCGGGTTGAGGCACAAGGCAGTTTTGGCCACTGATTGTTGGTGACTACGTATGACGTGACCCTACCCGCGTAAACGAGCCTCCCACATTTTATCCTGTATGGGCGCAACTCCTATCCTCCCTCAGGCATCGCAATTCTTGATATGGTCAAGTCGCATCAGACCAATCACCGAACGAAGCATGGCTGTATTATTGTGTGTTATCTGTTTTTAATTCAAATAAGACTGCAGACATTCAATTTTCAGGTAGTTCCTACTTCTGCTACCAAACGCCATTGTCAACAACAACTAGTAAGTCCTGAACTTTGTTACTAGATGCCACCGCAGTCGGCTCCTGGTGACGAACGTTGGAACCTAAGAGCGTTAGTCAAATCTAACCTATAATTTAGCTTCACACAAGTGTAATTAGTGGAAGGTTCTATTACAAGCCATAAATCTATGACATGGGACCGCTGGCTTTACTTCCCCTCCGAAAGAAGGCATACTGAGGGATTTTAACGCCCTTAAAAAATACGACGACTTCAGCTGGGGTTGAAACCTAGGCAGATTAAAGAAGGAAAGAATACGGTAAAAGGATAAAGTAATAGCCTAGTGGAAATAAACTAAACTCACCGACAGTAGTGGCTGCGCGGGCTAAAGCGCTGCGTTAGGTCAAGGGGCCAAGCTCTCTGCTGACTCGGTAGACGCGTGGGTGCGAGCCCCACCGTCGGCTGTCCTTGAAATGGTTTTCCGTGGTTTCCCATTTTCAACACCAGGCAAATGCTGGGACAGTACCTTCTGACAGGCCACGGCCGCTTCCTTCCACATCCTTGCCCAGTTTCATTGATCTTCATCAATTCCATCTCTCATCCCGACGCGCAGGTCGCCCACGGGCGTCGACTAGAAAGACCTGCACTCGGCCTCTCAGGAGGCTACACGACAACAAAAAAAACTAAACTCAAGAAAGGAGATAAAAATGAGAAATTTATTTCATGATATCATTGATGGCCGAAATCGAAGGAAGAAGAGGTCGAAGAATAAATATGTTTACAGTGCGAAGTTAGAAGGCCTATAGATGAGTTTTGCAATTTTATTTACATACTGGTTAACATTTTCAGAATTGTTGTTGTTGTCTACCATGTATTTTCAGTGTGTGTGGCATCTGTCTAATGGTAATAACGTGCGTACTTGCAATTGGGGACGGAAAAGAGGTGGTTGTGGCCTTAAGTTAGGATCAATGTCAGCATTTGTTTCGAGTAAAGCTCTATGATTGCAGTGTGTGCTCTGTTTCAACCCTTGAAATTCTCGGTAGAGCGGCAATTCAATCCTTTGACGTTGGTTCAATACGTACTCCTAGACAACTGAAGGTCCAGTAGCAGCAGGCCTACCTATGTACACGTGGAAAGTCCCATAAATTATCAGGCGCATTTCATACGGCTGTTTATGGAGCCATGAACTGAGACTCAAGAAGGCGAAGGTATTGTGAATTATCTAATGTCATAAGCAATGGGTCACTTATCGCCCATCTGCCACAACGATGCATGGCCATGAAGAAAATCATCATTTTCTGTCAGCTATAGCTTTAACCATTGCACATTACTTAAGAAAGAAGCGAAGAAAAAGAAAATACTGTGTTCATCCAATCAACGAACAGACTAACAAGTGGACAGTTCCAACCTTTATTTAATACCCCACGGACCCACGATGCCAGATTTGTTCAAATTTTGGAATGAGTTTAACTTCGTATGGCGAACTTTGTGTGTATCTAAAAAAAAAAAAAAAAAAAAAAAGGAAAACAACCACTTTTAACAACGCAATCTCAGTAGAAGAAAGACTTGCAGGTACGTCGAGGTAAGATAAAATTCACATATAGTAGTTTTATAAACTAGGTGTGTTAGAGTTTCTTAGGGTTTCATTGCAGTAACAATATATGATTTATTCATTCATTCAATCATTGATTAATTAATGTAGTTAATAATTTATATATTTATTGGTTATGGAGCGCGTCAGTTGCCCTGAGCCTAGCATGCTAGAGCGACTCTGCCTATGAGCAATGCTAAATATGCGCCCAGTTTCGCGCTAGCATGGCCACATCGATAAGAAACTGCGCGGGGCATCTTTGTCGCTGCGCCGAGAAAACGCTATCCGCTGAGTATCTGGCGCCATGTCGACCAAGCATGGCCACCTACATTTGAATCAATGTAACGTACTAAGGCGACTGTGCCGTGGCATTTCTGTCGCGGCTACAACGTCACAAGCTTGGCTTGAGCCTTAAACGTAGTGAAACTTGGTACAGTAAATGTTTATACACATTGTAATGCACTGGCATCTAAGTTAGTACAATTGTTTACATAATCTCAACATGGCGGCTGTGCGAAATTTTTAAAATTAAGTTTATATATCTTGTGCATTGATCATGTGATTGAAGTGAACATTTGAATAATGAACCTACGCAATAACCGTCATTTAATAGTGCATAACTCTATGGCCTATATATATATATATATATATAAATCCAACATGGCGACCATCCAAAATATTTAGACGGTTCTAATTATCTATTAATATATGACAGCAATCAAACTGAAATTTTGTATGTTGATAGAAGCTATGAACATAAGTTCACCTATGGAACTTTCAACCTGGTGAGCACAAATCAACATGGCGTTGACGCTAAATTAAAACATTTAAATGGACGTTTCTCGCGATTTAACCATCCGAGCGCAGTGAAACTTGGTGCGGTATATGCTTATACAAATTTTAATCCTCTGGCATCTAATTTATTTCAATTGTTTTCATAACCACAAGATGGCAGCTGTGCGAAATTTTAAAATCTCGATATTATTTCTTGTGTCCTAATCATGCGATTGAATTTTGACTGGCGGCTTCGGTGGCGTAGTTGGTAGCATGCTGAGCTTCTATGCCCAAGATTGCGGGTTCAAACCCGGCCAAAATCGTCGGATTTTTTAAGAGCGTTAAAAATCCCTCAGTATGCCTTCCTTCGGAGGGGAAGTAAAGGCGTCGGTCCCAGGTCATAGATTTATGGCATGTTAAAGAACCTTCCACTAATTACACCTGTGTGAAGCTAAATTACAATATAGGTTAAACATTCGACAAACGCTCTTAGGTTCCGACGTTCGTTGCCAGGAGCCGACTGCAGTGGCATCTGGTAACCAGGTTCTGAACTAGTAGTCGCTGACGGTGGCGTTTGGCGGCAAAAGTAGGAACTACTTGAAAAAAAAATCAATGTCTGCAGTCCTTACTTAATTGAAAACAGATGCACACACTAATACAGTCATCACAATTAACACCGGTTATCAGACAGATTCTACACACACCCAAAGAACACGGGGCTAGATGACCGCGTTGTCGCAGCCCTAAACTGAGGAACCAACCAACTGAAGTTTGACTACACCATCTACACCATAATCTTCATGTAATAGTACATAACTCTAAGACCTGCATATATAAAAATCCAACATGGCGACCATCCGAAATATTTATACGGTTCTCAATAACTACGAATCTATCACAGCAATCAAACTGAAATTTTGTATGTTGATAGAGGCAATTAACATAAGTAGGATATATGAAAATAGGCTGTAGTTGTTCCTCTTGCATAACTGAACAGCAGTAGAAGAGAAGTCAAGTAGGATGCAACTAGACTCATCTCGTCAATACCTTCGACTCTCTGGACCACAAACTACTTCCAAAATTAGAAGCCTATGGTAAAAACTCTATATTATCTTGTCTTAATCCTTCTAATCCTTGTTAATGATATCACAGGTTTCAAACATACCAAAATCATTTTGTTCGCCAATGACACAAATTTATTTTTCTTTGGTGTATAGGAGAGTATTGTTCTTTCAACAGTTTCAATGAAACAAAATGTAAACTAGTTATCAAAGAAAAGCAGAAATTTGAATTTTCTGATTACTTTCTATTGTCTACTCCACTAATAGTGTTCATGACTTAGAGTAACATTCTCAGGTATATATGTGAATGTTAAAAATAAGGCATTACACAGATTAGGTTGAATAGCTCTTTACACCAAACATTTCATGACTCAAACATTTCTTTTGCTCCTTCTGTAGGTCTAGCTGTTCCTTGTTAGGCCCTTACTTGTGTATTGTGGCATACACTGATTTGGAGCCCCTTTAGAAAATGTTAAATTGTAAGTTTAGAGAAAATATAGCACAAATTCCTTCAAATTTATGTTTCATGTTTTCTTTACCCAATAATGCATCATAACTACTCTTAAGTAATGAGTAATGACTTAATTGAAGCTTCCATGGCTAATATTCCGTCGTGACAGTTTTCATGTTCTTAACATGTACAGAATTGTGAATTCTCACATAGAACTATGCTCACTGTTCGATGCGCAAGCATTGTCTTCGAAACAAACTGGCATCCCACTAATTATGGTCTTAATCGCCCCATTGACAGAATGGTGCGAATCTCAAATGGAGTCAGTATAGATTCCTTCAGTATTGATCAAGATACCTTAATAGCATATATTTTCCTTTGCATTAGAACATCTGTATGCATCAAGAGTGCATATAATGTGGACTTAGTAATGTAGACATTGTAAGTTGATTTTACCTATTCCTAATGATCCTTAATGTCTTATCTTGCATAAAAGAAGATGGTGAAATCCTTCAATAAAGATGTATTATTGTAAAATAACTTGTGTATATTCATAATTTCCCCTAATATCTTTCATCTTGTATTAAAGAAAATGGTGAAAACTGTTAATAACATGCATGTAACTCAAATCAAAACTGCTTTAGCTTTGATAGAGTGAATCCATCTTTGAAGATGGTGGTGTGTCTAGCTGTGTAGATTGATTGTGTTTTTCCCTTACCAGTAGGATCTTTCTCTCCACCCCCATCTGCCAGTCATAGTGGGCTTTTTTTTAATGCTTGTATTTTAGTACACAGTGATTTTTAATGTCCAAAAGTGCTGCAGTTCCTCACTAGCAGGCGATTCTACTCTCCATGATGGGAACACACTTGCTTACCAGTAACATCAAACTACCACTTCCAAGTTTTAATTAACATAAGTCCGGAAGTACATGGGCTCCTCGTTAGAAAGTGGTACTCTTCCTCATGATGGCAGCGCTCTCACTTCAACATCAGGCGTCCACTTCAAAATCTAATGTCTGGAAGTACCCACAATCCTCGCTAGAAGGCAGAACTATTCCCCATGATGGCAGCATGCTAGCTTATCAGTAACATTAGGCATCCCCTTCATTGCTGTTTCTGCCTCAACTTGAAGGAGACTTGTGTATACTCTGTGAGCTGCCAGAATGGGATTGACAGTTCTCGCTTCGCCATGTGGTCTGAGAAAGAGTTTGCCAAACTGTGCAAGCCAGAGATACAGTTGACCAGGCACTGAAGCACATGGGCTGTAATACTGCAAAGCAGACTATTATGACATCAACTATGCGAACATGGATTGGTCGAGAGGCAGAGGGGTGATGACTGATGTGGTATTTCCGGCCAAATGTCAATACCATTCTGGCTGCCCACAGAGTGTAGTGCAGCGTTGTGGGACGATGGACCAGTATTCTAATCAGGAACAGGCATGATCTTTTATAATGTTCAGACAGATCCCAATAGAATGGTTGTGTGGCGCAGTGGAAATGTTCTCGCTTGCTGCGACCAAGGTTGCAGGATCGATTCCTGGCTCAGCTGGCATTTGAGTGTGCACAAATGCAAGGGAATCGTGTCAGTAGATTTACTGGCATGTTAAAGATTCCGTGCAGGATTCAAAATACTAGCGAAGTTTACATAATTTCATTCAACTTCAGTGTATTGCATCATTTGTGTGTTATCTATATTGACAAACTAACCACATTAAAATAGTCCACCAGTTTAAATAGGAATGTTCAAAATAGAAACAGACTTAACAAAAATAGTGTGTACAACATTCATGAAGTTTGTTACAATAATAATAAGTCAATAAATCACAGGTTAATACTTACACTATATTAATAATAACACAACTACAGTATAAAAGTGATTAAGACCAACTGAGCAATAATATCTGTAAATAAGATTGATATGTTACACAAATTATTATAAACTTTTATAATTCAATGATTGTATGATATTTGTACATAAGTGTAATACATAACCATCGTACCTTATCTAAGCCTAAGTGAACAGGATCTGATGACGATCGTGTGACGATTAAAACTTATCATCCAGTTAAATACCCCCACTTTTTTGTACATAAAAGTGTGTTATTTTAGTGATAAATATTTCTTTCCGGTTAGGGTGTTGAAATACTTGTTTTCTTGCCTAATGTAATTGGGTACAATTTGTGTTGACTGACTGAAAACCTTTCTATAAAAGTAAAGGCAACACCCAATATATCAACTAGTATGCATATCCACTTTTCAATACAAGTTATTTTTTCTTCTCACAGGTACATGTTTCAGCACGCGTGCCTTCTTCAGCCTATTTAGCTTATTTATACGATTACATAACAAATACTATTTTTATCAATATCAGCAGTCTTACACTAAAAACAATAAAACAATTCTCTTTTAAAAGATATTAAAATGTCTTTAATTTGTAACCAAATCTATTAGATTTGAAACAATTGCTCAGTTTCCTTTTTCTTCCTTCCCAACACGCTCTTGCACATCACCCTTGAAACTTTTCCTTTGCATTAGAACATTTGTATGCATCAAGAGTGAAAGACGATTTCTTGTAATTGTAGTCTTAAATACATAATCAATATTATTGTCCCAGAAGAGTTTGTGATTATTGGATTTTTTCTTGTCTTTTATGTTGTGACAACGATTAAATTTGTTAAAGGTATTCTTATTTCCTCCTTCATATTGTTGAATGCATGTGATTAACACCTAATCTGTTCAAAAACACACAGTGTGAAGAAATCATATGTACTTTATATTATATATCAAATTTAAAATTTAAACTTTTATATACGAATATCCTCTTTTGAAAGATTGCTTTTCTTTATTAAATCGTGTTGTGAACTTGACCCTGAAATGTTAATTGACTTACATGTTGAACAACGGCATGTTGGCGCGACTGCTCACTGACTACTGAGCAGGGAGTGTGCTGTAGCTTACCCCTCCTACTAGGTGGGAAAATTGCGGTGTGATCAAGTTTCTTTTGGAGGCAAGTCTTTTGTTTGCATTGTGTTGATTGTATGTTTTTTGTGTATTAAATTACTTCTTAATTTTGTTACTGTATTAAATAAGATGTTGTTAAATGTTATTTTTATTTAAGTTCTTTATTGGATTCATTTTTTGATCTGCATGTATTTCATTTTTTCCCCCAATATATTCAATATTTTGCCCTTATTTTGTATGTGTAAAATTTCTAAATCTTCTTCTATTGGATTAAATTTGTGTTTCTCTTCTTCCATATGACATGACATGGCAGAGAATTTGTTGTATTGGCTTGCGTTTACGTGTTCCTTAAACCTTATTGGGAATGATCAGCCAGTCTGCCCTGTATAACTTGCTCCACAATCTTTACAATTTAGTTTGTAAACACCTGATTTGCTGTGTTTCTTGCTTTTGTTAATTGAAATGTGATTGAAAAAATGTTATTGTTATTACGCGTTTTATAAGCTATCTGTAGGTTTTGACCGTGTTTTTTACTGCGTGTATTTTTGAGTTGAGGTACTGTATGTAAAACTAGTGTACTTCTGTTCCTTCTTATTTTATTTTATAAATGTTGACTTGAACCTATTTTGAGTTTTGTTTTTTATCCTGTTTGTAACCATTTTTGAATTGAAATTATGATTCCCATTTCTTTGTTTAAGCTTTCCTTTTTAAGGGTATAGGTAGTGTATGATGGTTTCTTTTGGTTATCGGGGTGATTGGATTCTGATTTTATAGTTATGTCCGTTTGAGTGGGTTTTATGTAACTTTCAAATTCTAAGCCTTTCTGATTTTTGTGACTTAAATCTTTTTCCGATTCTAGTGTGAATGGGATGCTGGCTATTGTGTTTAGCTTCTCTAATAAATGTTCAGCTTTTAAAATACGCCTATCTTCATTGATGATTGTAAAAATATTGTCTACGTATCTGCCTCCATACATGATTCCTTTGATATTATTAATGACTTAACTATTTTTAATGTGACCTATGAATATGTCTGCTATTATGCTCGATGCTAGGGAACCCATTGCCAGGCCCTTTACTTCTTGATATATTACATTGTTAAATGTGAAATATGTGTTTTCTTGTAAACAATCAATGACATGAATTCTTAGATTTCCAATTTACTTAAATTGCCATATTTGGCTAGATTATTTCTAATTACTGTTTGAGCTTTCTTTGTTGGGTTATTTGAGTACATGTCTTGTTTGTTGAAAGAATGCACTGTTTGCTTTATGTTTAATTTAATTTTCTTTTACTGAAATCAATGGAATCTTTGAAACTTGTGTTAGCTTCTAACTTTATATGTTTTTTTTAGAAATTGTTGAACATATTGTGCTAATTTATACATGAGACTGTTTTCGAAATTGACGATAGGTCTTATGGGTACTCCTGCTTTATGAGTTTTTGGTAGTGCTGACTGTGGGGATGCCCAGATTCATATTAATTCAATTGGGTGAATTATTTCCGTCAAACAGGATGTTGACATTTTTATTTTTTTTCTGTGAATTATTGGTTGGATCTCTATTGATTTTTATGATTTTTTTTCCAAAAAATATTCCAGTTTTTTATGTGCATTGTTTTTTTTGTCTAGAAGAACTGCTCTCATCTGATTTTGTGTCTGTGATATTGTTTTCTTTTATTTTTTAATTTTCTGATTTGTTGTCTTTCTTTTTTGCATCTTGTTTCTTTCCAGCTTTTAATTATTATTTTTTTAGTTTCACGTCTTACAGCATTTTTTCCCTCGGTGTTTAATGTGTGAATTGCTTGTTCTATTTCGGCTACTGTGTTAGTGATTGTGCGTTCATTTATTTCTTGGCTCCAAATGTGTTTAGGACCTTCTTCTAATATTGAATTCTCTTCTTTGGTTAGTTCAATATTAGTCAGATTATTATTGGTTGTTAGAAAACGTGTTTATTTTTGGTGTGTCACCTGATTTTTTGTTTCTACTCTCTAGAATGTTAGTTTTTTTGTCCAAAGTCTTTTGTTTTTTATCCATCACCTATTCCATTTTTTCTTCATTATTTTGTTGGAAGTGATCCCACCCTAACTTAGTGAGCGTGTTTAGTGCTTTCAAATCGTGTTCGTACACTTAACTAATAACTTATTGAAAAGTGGATAGGTATACTAGTTGATATAATACTCAATACGGAAAGAAAACAATCAAAAATACCTAAAGTCATGGACATAAACGCACAATATATCAAGTTTTCTGTCAGGGGTACTTCGTTAAAAATATCACCAAGTTCATAAATGTTTGCACATGAAATGAGTCTTTGCCTGTGTTCATATGAAATTACTATCATTCTATTATTAATGAAAGAAGCACGTAGCAAAACGTCCATCAACTTTCTACCCTGAGAGCCATTTCACTGGTCAGTAACTAAACAACATATTCCACAGTTTTCGCCGTATGCACATAGATACAAAGTTTGCATAATTGTAGGGGAGTCAAAATCTTTTCTAATCACTATATTATTAAAAAAACACCTCATAATTCTAGAAAGGAGCATGTCAGTCACCCCAAGAGGGCACTAAAATATAGTAAAAGGAGGTTGAGGATATAATTTCCTGGCTACACACCCATCCTCATGAAATTCTCCTCATTAATATCTATATTTTCCACCCATGCTTATCAATCACTGTGATTTAAAATGCACTATATAAATAATGGAGGTCTACAAATGTTTTTATCACATAATCTTTCTTTTAAAGTAGATATCATCTTCTGCATTTTTTGTCTGGCAGAGGGATTCACAATTCCAATTTCTTCCAAGTCTGCATTTTTCAGATCAGAAAATCTCTTGATACTGCAAACCTAAAATAAAATTAGACTAGGAAACATATGAGATATATAAAACACAAAGATGTATGTTTCACAAAAGTCAAGCTCTTTAACCAGAAGGTGTGGTTTGTAGCAAAATCTTCCTAATCGTCTCAATAGTACAGAAAAAATCTTGTATTTATTGAAAAGGCAACAGAAATATATTTGTTTATTAAGTGCATCAAAATAAATAAACAAGACGTTACCTCCTGCCAGAACAGAGTTGCGTCGGGTCTGCATAACAGTAAAGCTGGATGGGTGGTAAAAAAACATCGGGCGCTGATAAGTAACCGATCGTAACAAATGAGGATTAAAAGAAAGAGTATCACCCGCAACATCAGCGAATTACACTCCGATTTCACAAATATCGGCAATTTGTTTACAAAGTGCGTCTAAAATAAACAAGATGATAGCCCCTGGCAGAACTGTGTCGCGGCGAGCCTGTATGCTGTAACCTTTCAGGGGTTGGTAGGGTTATGGGGGCCGCTTTCGGTGTTAACACACAAAGGAAGACTTGAAAATACAATTCCACTCCTCTACTTTCTACAGAACCTGGCTTAATCCCTCTTTACATACACTCTCACCTTTCATTATACATTTTTATTTCAACTATCTTTCCTTGCACACATCAATCCTACTTCTTTCTTCATTTTCAAAGTAAAATATAACTCCAACAAGCCTCTCATCTTTTCATTACAGCAAGCAGCTTCTGAACAACACACTATCATCCTAGCTAAGAACATCATAATTTAGAATACCTATGGCCAAAGCCCCCTGCCATTAGCAAAGCCACCTCCTGCCGGATCACAGAGAGATCGAGTATGCAGAGATAGACCACTAAACTACATGCAGCGCCCTAGCACAAGGTAACCATGCTACAAACTAAAAGTAACCTTTACCTATAAAATAAATAGTTACAATACCAATTAAGCCAGGCAGGTGGTTTATACACATGCGAGTGTCTGCTAGTGTACTTTATATATAAATGGCAGACCAAGTTGTTAATGAATTTATCAGAATGGCTTTTAAGCCATTATGATGGGATTTTCTCAACCAAATTGCAATGTCAAGCACTGATAGAAAGGAAAACTGAAACATCACCACCCCTGAGCTGGCAGTGGCATAGCCTGGATGCGCTGCAAAGGGATGTGGTGGTTCTAATAATCAATTTAAGAAATTGAAACAGTATGTTTAATATACAAAATATTTTATATATTATTATCACCAACCAATGAATAATGTCTCATGCACATTCTCAGTGTAGTGATGAGTCCAATGCCTGAATTTTCTGGGCAATTTGCTGATGCCCTTAATTTACAAAGGGACTCCCCTCACAGGGGCTCACAACTAGTGGAACATGGGTTGGCAATAACAGGACTTCAGCTGAGTCTGGCCTTGTTTCCATATATATATGCCGGGTTCCTCTGTGTCGACCTCCCTTGGTAAACTCTTATCTTCCCTTTTCCTTTTTAATTGTAAGGACATAATAGTCTATGCAGATAATCAGTCAGAGGTTGGGAAGAGTATAAGCGAGTAAATACTTCTTAGGTAGACATGAAGATTATAGTTTTAAAGTAATATACACTAATATTAGAAGCCTAGAAAAACATTGAATAGCCTAGATGTTACTCTGAAAGTTTATGAAAATGCATTTGATATCGTGGTCCGATATCATGGTTTGATATCGTGCTATAAATCCTACTATAATGAAAGCGCAATAAATTTGGATGATGAAAGTTGGATTACTACATGAAGTTAAGTGTGTATCATATAAAGATTTCAAGTTTATTTGAGTAGATGTTAACAAAATTGGCAATAACAGGGGTGTGCAAACCACCAAACTACAACAAAACTTTATTTCTGGAGAATTTAAATAGTTATACTAAAAAAAAAACAGATTGTCTGCTAGAAACTGAATTAATAATTGGTTGTATTAATATTAATTTATTCAAATTCAAGACTCCTACTTAATGAATATGTTTTCAGATAATTAATGGCACATCTAGGGAAACAGATACAAGTAAAACATGCAGTTACCACGCATTTCTTAAAAGAAGGCTTGCAAATAAAATGATTTTCTCTATCATCTTGGAAAGCAATATAACTGATCAGAATGCAACGCTAATTCGTTTAAAAATTAATCAAGTTATTTGTCAGAGAAATAAAACAAGCATTAGGATTTATGAAAGACTAGTCTTAATATCTCTTCGTTTGTAACCCTATCTACCCATCTGATCTTCATCATTCTCCTGTAACACCACATTTCCCCTCTTTCCTGCTGCACCAATAGTCCAAGTTTCACTTCCATAGAGTGCCACGCTCCAGACAAAGGCTTCCAAAAATTACTTCCTAATACCTAAATATATATTCGATGTCAACAGATTCCTTTTCTGTAGAAATTCTTTCCTTGTCTGAGCCAACATACTTTATATATCATCTTTGCTTCGTCCATCACTGGTTATTTTGCTTCAAAAGTAACAGAAGTCTCCTACTTCCTTAAGCTTTTTGCCTGCCAAATTAATGTCCATAGAGGCTTCTGATTTATTTTGGCTGCATTCCAATATTTTTGTTTTATATTTATTAATTTTCATCATGAATTCATTCCTCAAGACAGAGTCCTTACCATTCAAAAACTCATTTAAATCCTCAGGTGTGTCGGCCAAGATGACGATGTCATAAGCAAATCTCAGAGTTGAAATTATTTCTCCTTGAATCTTCACTCCCTCTTTAAATTTTTCTCTACGTTCCTTCATTGCTTGTTCAATCTAAAGATTGAAAAGTATGGGTGATATGTTGCAGCCTTGCCTTACACCTTTCTGAATACCAGTTTCTCTCTCATGTCCTTCAGCTCGAATGACTGCTGTCTGGTTTCTGTATAGATTGTAGATCACCGTCCTATCCCTGTACTTTATTCCAATCATTTCCAAAATGTCAAACAATTTAGCCCAATCAACATTATCAAAAGCCTTTTCTAAGTCTACAAATGCCATGAACATTCTCTTATCTTTCCTTATTCTACCTTCCAAAATCAGCGTAAGACTTAGTGCAGCTTCCCTTGTTCCTACATTTCTCCTGAAACCAAACTGGTCTTCACCCAACTCCGCTTTCCATCCTCTTGTAAATTATTCTAGACAGGATCTTTGAAGCATGAGTAATCAAGCTGATTGTACGGTAATCTTCACATCTGTCAGCTCCTACTTTCTTCGGTATAGGGATGATAACATTCTTCTTGAAATCATAGGGTACCTCACCTGTCTCATAAATCCTACACACCAAGTGAAATAACCTGATCAGACCTTCATCTCCTATGCAGTGTAGCAACTCAATCGGTAGATCATCTATGCCTGGTGCTTTGTTCCTGCTTAAGTCTTCCAATGCTTTGTCAAATTTTGATCTCAATATTAAATCTCCTTTCACTTCCTCATCAATTTCCTCTTCCCTTTCCATTACATGATTCTCAGTCTCCTTTCCCTTATACAAACACTCTATGTAAGCTTTCCATCTCTCAACCTTTTCTTCCCTATCTGTTAGAGGCTTTCCATGGTGTCCTTAATATTGCTGCACTTAGTCTTCTTTTCCCCAAAAGTATTCTTAATCCTTCGATAAGCTGTGTCTACTTTTCCTAATTTCAGACCATTTTCTATATCTGCACATTTCTCTTTCAACCATTCTTCTTTCGTTTCCTTGCCCTTCTTGTTAACCTCATTTCTCAGACGTCTATATTTTGCTTTCCCCTTTTCATCTCTTACATTCTTGTGTTTCCGCCTTTCATCCATCAATTCTAGTATATCCTGAGTGATCCACGGGTTTCTACCAATTCTTTCTTTCCTACCAATGTTTTCTTCTGCGGATTTTGTTATTTCATTCTTCTAAAGTGCCCATGCGTCTGCAATTGAAGTTTGTTTAGGGCTTTTCATTAGCCCTTCCTTTATACTCTTCTTGAATCTTTCATTTCCATCCTCCTCTTTCAGTCTATGTATTGCCCATCTTTTTGGCTTTTGACTTTTCTTCAGTTCCTTCAACTTTAATCTGCATTTCATAACAACCACATTGTGGTCAGAGTTTATGTCTGCACCGGGATATATTTTACAATCCAAAATCTGGTTTCGAAATCTCTGCTTGACCATAATGAAGTCGATTTGGTAACACCCTGTATCTTCTGGTCTCATTCGTGTGTATATTCTTCTATTGTGATTATTGAATAACGTGTTAGCTATGACCAACTCATGCTCGGTGCAGAATTCCATCAGCCTGCTTCCTCGATCATTCCTTTCACCTAATCTGAAATCTCCTACCATCTTCCCTTCTCTTCCTTTTCCTACCACAGCATTCCAATCTCCCATTACTATACGATTTTCATCACCCTTGACATTCTTCAGAATTTCTTCTATTTCTTCATAGACCATTTCAACATCATCATCAGCTTGACTGGTAGGCATATAGACTTGTACCACTGTGGTGCACGTAGGTTTTGTATTGATTTTAGCTACAATAATCCGTTCACCATATTGCTCATAATATTCCACCCGCTGTCCAAGTTTCCTACTTAATGAGACCTACCCCTCATAGCCGTGGTTTGATTTAGTGCTAATGATGCTATAGTCTCCTGATCAAAAGTCCTGTGTTTCTTGCCGGCACATTTCACTAATCCCAACCAAATCCAACCTCAATCTATCCATTTCTCTTTCTACGTTTTCTAACCTTCCACTCCCTAGCAGGCTTCTAACATGCCACGCTCCGATTCATAGAATGTCATATTTCCTCTTTGTCACTTCTGTGATGTTAACCCCCTCTCGAGTATTCCCCACCCGAAGATCCGAACGGGGAACTAGTTTACCTCCGGATTGGAATTTTACAAGGGAGGAGTCCATCCATCATCACATATAATTATGCATAGAGAGGTGGATATCCTCGGGAATAGCATTAGGGCTAAAGTTTCCCGGTGCTTTCAGCCGTGTAGCAGAACACAGTGTTTTACATAGCATAAATCTATGACATGGGTCCTTCGGCTTTACTTCCCCTCTGAAGGAAGGCATACTGAGGGATTTGTAGCAGGTTTGAACCTGCGATCTTGGGTATAGAAGCTCAGCATGCTACCGACTACGCCCCCGAAGCCGCTCAGAACCATTGGAAGTGACCTACTGTTTATAAATATGCGGATTATGCTAGCCTTAAATCTACAAAAAGAAAGCGGAGTAACACAGACACGACGCACAGACAAAAAAAAAAAAGCTCTTCGAAAAGTTGGATTCCTTTTAAGACCTAATCTTCAGGCAACAGTCCTGTCTTGCAAACATGGGATAGAATGAAGGAGGCCATTTCTTCATCTCTTCCAACATCAGAAAATTGACTACAAGCTGCAAAGCATCCTTGCATATCACAGTCCACATTACAATTGAAGAGAGAGGCAGTCTGAAGAAAGCTGGTTTCCAGACTCCCCAAGATCAAGACAGATATAGAAACCTGTGCAGAGAAATATACCGAAAGTGCAGATGTGACAAGACCACAGTACATTAACAGTGTTTGTGAAGAGATAGAACAATAACACAATCAGGTACGCGATCCAAGAAACGTAATATCACCTGCAAATTTCAACCTCAATACAGAAGGTGGAAACGTGTAATCCTAAAAAGTGATAATTAACTACAGTAAAACATGTAATTTTTCCAGGAGTGTTATTTTCATATTATATACATTGTACCCCACCCAGTCATGTTGACCGACTGAAGAGTTACAACTAACAGTCTCAAGAATTTACTCATAGTATGATCGTTCTGGTCCTGTTTATTTCATTTTCTTAAAAATATTCTGTTAATTACAGCAGTAAGTAATTAGTGACCATATGTTCTATTTGGGGTTGGATTAATTTCTGAGAACGTTTGATTTGTAGAATGCTTTTGCGTTGTTTGGTTTTACTTCTCACCATCTGAAGATCGAAGTCATTACTAAGAGCCAGAAGGTGGTACGAAAAGACATCGCAAACGCCATGGAATTTCTTGCCATGTTGGATGAGGCCAACAACAAAAGAACTTCCCAATCCCATGCTGTCTTCGACGTGAGTTGTGCAATGGTGATATGGCAACAATGTGGGCAGTGCGTGAACACAAAGGAGTTGGTTCTCTACCCGCTACTTGAACCTATCTAAATCTGGCTAACTATTCCTTGTAAGTATACAAGCCCAGGGTGTCAAATGTATCGAAACTCAATAAACCAAAACAAGGGTGGTGTATTCTTTGGAATACACGGTAAGATAGAGTAAGCTTTTGCTTCTCTTTACTTGAGTTCATCCCTTCCTTTTTTCGCAAACACCAACAGTGATCTCCTGATTTCTCTTTGTTGGTATATGTCTCTCACACTACCTGTAAGTCTGTTCTAGATATATATCTTCCATGACCCAACTAGCGTCATCTAGCAGCGAATCTCTGAAGTTCCTCAATTCTTCCCTGTACAAGAGGACTTCCTTACCAATCTAGCCACCAGATCTCGTCGCTATCGCCAGCTATCATCTCCGTGACCAAGAGAACTTCGTCTACTTTTTCACCCTCCAGGCTGCGCTAGTGATGCCTGCTATCAACTCTTTGAAGACCATTTCATCAAGAGAAATCATTATTTTTAAGTTGGCTATTCTTATATGTATTCCTTTTGTTTCCTACCCCCACTCTCTTCCCTTCCCTGGTCCCGCCGCGCTTCGTTGAGCTGGCCTCACTTGTGCGTTTGAAGTCAAACTAGTCAGTCGGAGCTTTACTAAAGCTTGTCTCCTCACCTCGAGAGACAAACTTTCTAATCTTCGCCATGTTGTGAATTCCTGACTAACGATCACCTAAGGATTCGCCGTTCATCAGAAATGAGCTAAGTACTACTTCAACGTTCTTCAACTTATTTTAATTGATTTTAAATAGCTACATGCTTTTAATGATCATTTTATAGGCAGTGTGAGATTTCTTATGTGGGGCAATAATCATCCTTCGCGGGATTTTCTATGTTGGGCTTTTGTCTATCTAAGCCAATCTTAACATGAAACAGCATTCCTTATGCTTATTAAATGAGAGATTTTCTCACAACGTGGAACACCATTAAATTACCCACTGTCTATAAAATACTTAGTTCGTTCCACCGTTGGACTAATTTCTGCCCTATTCTTCAGTCATGATTGTTCTGGGATTTTCTATGCCGAACAATTCATCTACAAGTTAAACCTTCTAGTACTTTCCACTCACGTATGGGAATACTTTTTCAAACTAAGGAATCTTCCTTATGAACTGCTAATCAATATCTATTTTTCTTCCTCCGTTGGGATTTTTCTGGTGCATTCAACTATAACCTACAAGTTTTTCAAGCAATAGACTCTCGCAAATCTAGTGTAACTAGTTATTTTCCACCATTGCAATAACTTTCTTTGCCATCAACTTTTTGTGCTACTACAGTGAACTTTTCAACTATATCAACAAACTATAGTGATAACAGTGCCTGTTCAACTTTTCATCCGCGTCGCACTCGTCCGAGTACAATAAATACGGCCATGAACACTCTTCCACAATCCCATTTGATCTTTCCCAAACCCTTTACTAACAAACTAAAATAATAAAATTGTTACTTTAGGTCTTTTTTCAATGAGGTGTCACTCTCAATAAGTGCCCTCCCTTACTTGTTCCACGTACAACGAATTAATGTCTGTAAAACTTCGTGTCTAGTACACGCCTTAAAGTATATTGTTTCTCCCTTCTAATTAGGGAATACAATTCTTTCTACTCAAGAGTTTAGTGCTTTTCAGTCGGTCAACACGAATGTACCCAAAAGAGATGGGTTATGCCCTAATCCTGAAATAAATTACATGAGATTAATAAAACACTAGGATGACCAGTTTCGATCGTCAAGCGATCATCATCAGATCCATTACACTTAGGCTACAAAAATCTATGTTTGAAATACGTATACGTTTACTAAGGCAACACTGAAAATATGGCTTCAAACACCACAATCTTTCTACTCAAAAGTGAGTTATCTCTAGGTTTCACGAAAGGGAAATTTGCCCCATTTTTCTCGTGATCCCTACTTAAACATAGGAGTTCTAGAAACTTCCTTTCAATTTTTCTCTTCAGGTTTCACAATAAGTGACCTGCCCTATTTGTATAATCTTCTAGCGGCTTCGGTGGCGTAGTCGGTAGCATGCTGAGCTTCTATGCCCAAGATAGCGGGTTCAAACCCGGCCGAAGCCGTCGGATTTTTTAAGAGCGTTAAAAATCCCTCAGTATGCCTTCCTTCGGAGGGGAAGTAAAGCCGGCGGTCCCATGTCATAGATTTATGGCATGTTAAAGATCTTTCCACTAATTACACCTGTGTGAAACTAAATTGGATAGGTTAAGAATGTAAACAACGCTCTTTGGTTGCTACGTTCGTTGCCAAGAGCCGACTGCGGTGGCGTCTAGTAGCTAGTTCTGAACTAGGCCTAGTAGTCGTTGACGGTGGCGTTTGGCGGCAAAAGTAGGAACTATTTGAAAATTCAAAGTTGCAGTCCCTACTTGAATTAAAAAACAGATACACACACTAATACAGTCATCACAATTAACACCGGTTATCAGACAGATTCTACACTCACCCAAAGTACACGGGGCTACATGACCACGTTGTCGCAACCCCTAAACTAAGGAACCAACCAACCATGTATAATCTTCTATGTATAATTTACCCACGTAGTTCTGTATTAATACAAGAAGTTATAGAAACTTCTATTTCATTCTTCCTGTTTTTTTGTTTTACTTTCGAAGTTGTTATTTGTTCATATTTCTAAGATACCTATCTAGAAATCCTTCAAGTACACACCTTGTACTTGATTTATTGTTTAACTTTAATTACGTCAATTATCTTTACATTTTCCATTTATTCATCTTAGCAACATTTCCAAATCTTACGAAGATTTTAAAGCATATAAAAGGTTTAAAACCAAAAGAATTGTCAATTGCCTGGCGCAAGCTTTAAATGTTTTCGGAGGTCTGCGACCCCAATTGTTTACAAAATCAAAATTATATATTTGTTACATAAACTACTTCTTTTTACATTGTTAAATAAATTAAAATATCACGGCTGATTCAAATTATTTGTATTCTTCAAAATACTTGTTCAGAAACAAACTCCTTTGAACAGATACACAATAAATATGTTACTCTTTGCCTTGCCAGACCACCACCCTTCCCCATAGTAGGTATATTTATGCTTGAGAGGGAATACGCTATAGCAGCTTTCTTGCGTATAGCCCAAGTTCCAGCTGCGTTTCCTGTTAGCTTCGCCCAGGTCCCTACCCACTTTAGGTATCGGAAAGCGGATTTGCAGTGTCAGTTGCCTTTGAGTATACTTAAAGTTAAAATTATAACTTCTGTTGGACTCTCGTCCTATTTCTCCATCCTTTTCCTCCAGTCCGAAACCCCCTTCTTTTTCTTCATCATCTTCCCTTGGGGGTTAGGTTATTCCCAAGCTAATAATCTACCCAAAGGGTAAGAAGTTAAGTGGTGTTATAACGTTAGAAGATATAAATAATGTTCTTCTTGAGGAAATACCTGATGTAGACATTGCGGATTGATTGCGAGCTCTGTACAATGTTCATCGCAAGTCCAAAAAGCAGTGACAGACTTTCTGGGCATTGTTAAACATTCTGTTCGTAAATTCTTACATTATTTATTGTGAACTCTGATACAATATTCCAGTGTTAGAATACAGAAGGTCGGTAGCTCAAGGACTTGTGGCCATGGAGAACCATAAAACCAACAATAGGTTGTATGATCAACGTGCATCCCCACACTCCTTTAGAAAGATATAATGATGATGATAATTGCTGTTTTAAGGAGCCTAACATCTATGTTATCGGCCCCTAATGGTCTGGGTGATAGCGAAAATGACAATGAAATGGAAATCATAACGAAAGCTAAGTGAGACTAAAAATACTTAGAAAATGGAACTCAGATTCAAACTACTCACAAAAAGTTGAGTGGAAATACTTACAAACGGGAATTAGGAAGGAAAATGCTCACAAAAGGAATAGATAGAAAAATGCGCACAAAATGTAGTAGAAGTTCAAAAGACGTACAAAATGCAATGTACAGTAGATTCGGAATACTTACAAAATGCAATTGAAATTCAAAATACTTACAAAATGAGATTGAAAATACATACAAAATGTATGGTAGTTTCAAAATACTCATTTGGATTGACAATTATTACAAAATGCAATTTAGATTCAAAATACTCACAAAATGCAATTGAGAATCAAAATACTCACAAAATGCTATTTAGATTGGAAATACTTTCAAAATACGGTTTAGGTTGAAAATACTTACAAAATGGAATTGAAATTCAAAATGCTCACAAAAGGGCCTCCACCTACATTGGAAGACTTACTAAAAAGCAAGTTAGATTGTCAATCCTTACAAAATGCAATTGAGGTTGAAAATACTCGCAAAATGCAATTTAGATCGAAAATACTTACAAAATGGAATTTAGAGTGAAAATACGCAAAAAATGGAATTTAAATTCAAAATACTCACAAAAAGGCAACTTAGATTCAAAATACTCACAAAAAGGCAACTTAGATTCAAAATAACTTACTTACAAAATGCAATTTATTTTGAGTACACTTAAAAATGCAATTTAGGTTGAAAGTACTTCCAAGATGCAATTGAAATTCAAAATACCCACAAAAATGCAATTTAGATTGAAAATGCAGGCAAAATGCAATTGGGGTTGAAAATACTCACAAAATGCAAGTGAAAATCAAAATGCTTACAAAATGCAATTTATGATGAGGATGATAATTGTTGTTTTAAGGGGCCTAACATCTAGGTTATAGGCCCCTAGTGGTCTGGGTGATAGCGAAAATGACAATGAAATGGAAACCATATCCCTTCCTAAAAACATAAAAGAGCAGAGTTAAGTAGTGTCAAGAACAATGTCTATAAGTCATTCGCTATGTGCTTCAACAATGTACAGGGATGACCTAATACTTAAATATGTGTGTTTGTTATCCAGGCTTACAGAATGGAGCCGTTTCGTGTATCAGTGATTGTAAGCCTAGATGATAAACTAGACACCGGTCGCAAAAGCCTACGATCAAAATCTATGTGTGCAATTATTTTCTTGTATTGGTGGAAGTAATATTGTTTATTCTAATAATAATAATAATAATAATAATAATAAAAGAAAATTTTAAAAATTTATGAAACCTGATGGTACTCAAGTACCTGAGACATAAGGCATCTTATTTTCCTGCCTGTCTAAGTGTAAATAAATTATTATAATTTTAGTCTTAACCCTTCGTAGACAGCAGTAGTTTATGGCTGTAGCCGGCACAGGGTTTTGTAAAACAAAAATTCCATACAAATTGTTCAATAGGTACTAAAATCATACATACCTTTTCCCAGATTGGAAACCCATCGTTGAAGAGGTTTGAAGACGATATAAAATTTGGAGTGTCCGTTTGAAGAAAGGCACAAGGGACACTGCACTTCACGATCTCAAATTTTGCTGCTCACTGTATATCTATTCCTTACTATTCCATTTCTACTGGTTCGGGGTTGGGATGCGATGAATGGTTTGTACAGCTGGATACCCTTCCTGACACAGGCCTCAAGGAGTACGGAATGCAAGATGAAATGGATGAAAATAAGTGAAACTGAACAAGGAGTTAGAAGGAAGAAATCATGGCCTATTAAAGCGGCTTCGGTGGCGTAGTCGGTAGCATGCTGAACTGCTATGCCCAAGATAGCGGGTTCAAACCCGGCCGAAGTCGTCGGATTTTTTAAGAGCGTTAAAAATCCTTCAGTATGCCTTCCTTCGGAGGGGAAGTAAAGCCGGCGGTCCCATGTCATAGATTTATGGCATGTAAAAGATCCTTTCACTGACTAAACTTGTGTAAAGCAAAATTTGTTAGGTTAGATTTCGTCAGAACGCTCTATCAAAGTTCCAACGTTCACCACTAGGTATCATTGATATCTGGTGGCGAAAGTTGGAACTACCTGAAATTGAACGGAACTTGTAGCTCGCCCTTTAGGGAGTCCGCTGGAAGCAGCTACAGACTCAGGCGAGCCGAACATGTCCTCGGACACTCCCGGCACTAAAAGCCATACGATAAATAAATAAATAAATAAATAAATAAATAAATAAATAAATGGCCTATTAGATGGTATCGTCGTGGCAATTGCCGGGGTTGAAAATTGGAAACCTAATTCAAGGATGGACGACGGTGGGATTCGAACCCCCTTGTCTACTCAGTCCGGAGCAGCAGGGTTCATGGTCTTATGCCTCAGCACGGTCAGTATTTCACAGCTCACTGTTAGGAAATGTATGTACAAGGATATACTTTGAATGAGCTTTAGTGTCTTTGTTAAAAAGAAAAGATAAATTGAATCATACTGTGCCCAATTCTAGGAATGGGTATTCCAAGATTCCGACACCTAGGTATCAAGGGAAAGGCTACAGCCGCTTTTGAAAGTTGAGATATTTGAATATCGCGCTCCTTTCCTTCTAGATTGAAATGGAAACTTTATGCAGCCAAGAAGATGTTAAGTGACGTGGCAAATAGTAGCAGAGGTCGAGACTATTTGGTGATTAAATACTTAGCCATGGAGTAGAGACTTGATACTTGGATCAGATTACTGGCACGGCCAAGTGAAAGAGGATGCACTTAGTCTCAAGTGAATCAGACCAGAGACACCGGAGATATGAGGATTTACAGATTTCAGCGTGATCCAGCGTGGAGCCGACCGTTTTGTATAAAAGCCGCTCGGCCCAAGCATAAGCAGCTCACTTCAAACCAAGCTCTTGTAGGACAAGGTGCTGCTGCTACGTCGAGCCAAGACACATGGTTGCCGAATCTACGCAGAAGATATCTTTGAATTGTGATAGTCACAAAAGTGCTACGATACGTGGGGAACGTAGTAAGTTTCCGGTAGAGGGAATCACTAAGGTGATTGTTATTTTCTATGGACATTGGTGAAACACTTCGTTTCTATATGGACATATGCTAGACTTTGTCTAGATATTATTCTGTCACAGTCCAGTAACAATAATTCAATACTTGGATATTTTAATCCAACTTGTCAGTTTCACAAATTGTAACTAAATAACCACTCAGATCTTTCAGTATATTGAAGGCCAGTCTATCACGGTGTTGTTCATTAGCCGACAAAGGGAAACTATATGTTGCTTCGCGCATGATAGATGGTGTGAAGCCATGCCCAGGGAACGATCTTCAGAACAGCCGTTGATTGTTTTAGACTATCAGTGTTTTCCTGTACTGAAAAGATTACCGTGAGTTATGTTACAACTGACGCTTTTGAGAAGAGATCATTTGGATCTGACCCCATTTAAGCGAACTGCTATGGATTTAATTGAAGTCAATATTAAAATGGATCAGCAGTTACTTCAAACTTCAAGAAATATTTCCACTATGTCGTGCTAGACAGATTGTGGGTATATAATGGCCGATACAAGGATTAGACGGGCGTGTCCAATAGGGCATGTATCTGGATAAATCTGGTACAGACCAGGTTCACTACGCTTCAAGACCAACGAGAAATGTAAGCCACATTTGACTTTTATATTATGCCTAGCTAATTGGAACAAACTCATTTTCTGCAGATGACCAACACATTTATTTTTCTTCGTATTTAAATCTTGCATTGATTTACGCAAGACACATTAGGGTTATTCTGAGTATTTTCAGCACTCAGAACAGTTTAGGATCGATGACCGAGCATTTATTTGAATGTTCATTTTGTTTGAGAATCACGGTAATCAGCCGATATAACTGTAGAAGTTAATATTTATTTTTGTTGAGGAATGGATATTTTGTCCATATTCGACGAGTCGAACATGTGGTTTTTTCACATAAGGAAATAATAATTAAACATATTTAAGGAAATAATAACAATAATAATAATAATAATAATTTTCATAATTTTTCTAAATAATTATTGGATCTTACATTTTCTAATCATCACATTCGTTGAGAGAGAGCTTAAGGATTAGTTTAGTCATTCCTAGTTTGGAACAGGTGATTTTCCGAAAGCTAGTGGATAGCGCAAGCCCGTATTCCACCAACATTATAGTTCTGGTTGAACAGTTAATATTTGCATTGAGCAAAGTATATTTTTCAGATAACACGGAAAGGCATGAAAGAGGAAGCCAATGATATTTGTATCAATTAGGATTTTTTTTGTGTTTATATAAAATCATGACGTAGGCACACATTCGAAAGTGAAATAGAGAATATCACAAGTGTGGTAACTTCACGGTTTGAACTGAATGGTAAAATAAAATAAACTTGTAAGTTTATAGATCTTCCAGTTTTGATAACAAGCAGAGGCTTGATTTATTGTATAAATTTTGGGAAGAAAATTTATGTGTGTGGAGTAGTTGAAATGCCATTCCCAGGTGCGCATGTTTAAGTCGCAGGAATGAGGAGTTTTTTTTTTTTTGAGCATCAATCAAATAGCAGGTTCGATGGCTCAGGTTTATAGGAGGAGTATTGGAACCACACATTTCGTCGAATGAATGACCAAACCATCAGTAATTATTTCAAACTTGTTTACGTATTCCATTAATACTTTGGATTTGCTAGTACCCGGTTTTGTCATGATAAAATTTTATTCTTCTTCAGAGGAAGACCTTTGCCGTTGTTGTTGGGATATTGTGTTCTTACACAAATAATTGAATGGGCCACTGCCAATTAAAATAAAATAATTCTGTATCCACGAATTACTTAAAGGATGTTTTCAATCCTATTGTCATGAACTAAATGAATTTATTATAAAGCTACAATTCTTATTTCCGCATTCTGTTCAAGAATTGCAAGTTGTGAAAGTTACTAAAATAGCAACAAATATAAGTATTTTTCTTAATAATAATTCTAAGTGGAAAATCGAATAGTTGAATGGTTCAACAATTTTTTATGATCAAGCTGATGATTCAGAAATCATATTTCTTTGGAATTTGAAGTTTATAATCGAGTCACTTCTCGAAATGTTTAATTTTGGAAGAATAATAAATTTTGTTGTGCTTCGCACAGTTCTTCGATGCTATGCTCAAGGGTCAAATACTTTTCAGATGTTGTTATTAATATGTGTACATGATTAGTGTTGGGTCAAAGATAATATTTTTGACAATATTTTTGAAACTGGAAAAATAAGTGGAAGTTAAAAAATTCTATAAACAGTTATAAACAGTGAGAATTTCTACGAGTTTTAATATCATGTTAGAAATTCAACCAGTGAACTACAATATTTCCAGTAAAGACAATTAAATTTGAACTGGATTTCATCGTAAATAATTGATATAATTTTGGAACACAGTCTACAGGACTGATAATCAGACTTGTGTCTCCAAGGACAATTGTTCAATGTGTTGGAAAATTTCTGTACATTGTGTAAATAGTAGTGTGTGCCGTCGCACTGGAATGATGTTACCTTGAGCATCATTTTGCAGTCAATTTTAAAATTTAGAATAAAATGAGATAATTTTACATGTTGTGTTATGCCCAGGTGAATCTCCTTCTATCCTTATTGTTGCATTGAGCCAAAAATCAGTAAAGCATTTTTTTATTTTGATGTCGTTTTTTTTTTTTGCGATTAGCTTTAACCCATCTGGCGCCCCGGGATATTTTGACTCTCGTGCTGACTGATTCTTGGTAAAATGCATATGTGGTCGTGCGGACTCCGGTCTAAACGGGCACAATACGTAAATACGTGATAAATATAAAGCTATATTATACACAACATTTAGAAATAACACTCTAAATTGCAGTCATTATGAAACAGGTTTCTCAAAACTCAAAATTTTTCATTCTGATCCTTTTTGTGAATAGTGTTGACTGTATTTTTCATTTGTCTCCGTGAAATTTAGTTTCATAAAGAACATCTTCAATTATTTCTTCATAAAAAACTACAGGGTGTGTATCTACATCAAAACTTGCTGGTAATATTGACCCTTGATCAATGTTCTGTATGGGGATGGTATTTGCGCGTCCACGATCCCTATTACTGTCCAGTTATCTGCTCACTCACCAGCTGTGTCGCTTATGTCGTTGCTCTCAAATGAACGGTAGGAAGAATTTTCCATTTCAGAGTCTTTGTTGTTGTTGTTGTTTGAGTCTTCAGTCATTTGACTGGTTTGATGCAGCTCTCCATGGCTCCCTGTCTTGAGCTAATCGTTTCATCTCTACATAGCTACCACACCCTACATCCGAAGCAATCTGTTGAACATATTCTAACCTTGGTCTACCCCTACAGTTCTTGTCCTCAACCCTTCCTTCCATAACTAAGCTTGCTATTCCTGGGTGTCTTAGTATGTGTCCTACCAACCTATCTCTTCTCTTCATTAGCAGTCGCCAGAAACATCTCTCCTCTCCCACTCGTCTTAATACCTCTTCGTTTGTCACCCTATCTACCCATCTGATCATCATTCTCCTGTAACACCACATTTCAAATGCTTCAATTCTTCTCTTTTCTGCTGCACCAATAGTCCAAGTTTCACTTCCATAGAGCGCCACGCTCCAGACAAAGGCTTTCAAAAATGACTTCCTAATACCTAAATCTATATTCGATGTCAACAGATTCCTTTTTTGTAGAAAGGCTTTCCTTGCCTGAGCCAACCTACTTTTTATATCATCTTTGCTTCGTCCATCACTGGTTATTTTGCTTCCTAAGTAACAGAAGTCTCCTACTTCCTTCAGCTTTTCACCTGCCAATGCGATGTCCATAGAGGTTTCTGTTTATTTCGGCTGCATTCCAGTATTTTTGTTTTACATTTATTAATATTCATCATGTATTCATTCCGTAAGACGGAGTCCATACCATTCAAAAACTCATTCAAATCCTCAGGCGTGTCGGCAAAATGACGATGTCATCAGCAAATCTCAGAGTTGAAATTATTTCTCCTTGAATCTTCACTCCCACTTTAAATTTTTCTCCAATTTCCTTCATTGCTTGTTCAATGTAAAGATTGAAAAGTATGGGTGGTAAGTTGCAGCCTTGCCTTACACCTTTCTGAATACCAGCTTCTCTCTCATGTCCTTCAGCTCGAATGACTGCTGTCTGTATAGATTGTATATCACCCTCCTATCCCCGTACTTTATTCCAATAGATTTCAAAATGTCAAACAATTTAGTCCAATCAATGTTATCAAAAGCCTTTTCTAAGTCTACAAATGCCATGAACGTTCTCTTATTTTTCCTTATTCTACCTTCCAAAATCAGCCTAAGACTTAGTACAGCTTCTCTTGTTCCTACATTTCTCCTGAAACCAAACTGGTCTTCACCCAACTCCGTTTCTATCTGGCTTTCCATCCTCTTGTAAATTATTCTAGACAGGATTTTTGAAGCATGAGTAATCAAGCTGATTGTACAGTAATCTTCACATCTGCCAGCTCCCACTTTCTTTGGTATAGGGATAATAACATTCTTCTTGAAATCAGGGGGTACCTCACCTGTCTCATAAATCCTACACACCAAGTGAAATAACCTGATCAGACCTTCTTCTCCTATGCAGTGTAGCAACTCAATCGGTATATCATCTATGCCTGGTGCTTTGTTCCTGCTTAAGTCCTCCAATGCTCTGTCAAATTCTGATCTCAATATTAAATCTCCTTTTGCATCCTCATCAATTTCCTCCTCCCTTTCCATTACATGATTCTCAATCTCCTTCCCCTTATACAAACACTCTATGTAAGCTTTCCATCTCTCAACCTTTTCTTCCCTATCTGTTAGAGGCTTTCCATTTGTGTCCTTAATATTACAGCACTTGGTCTTCTTTTCCCCAAAAGTATTCTTAATCCTTCGATAAGCTGTGTCTACTTTTCCTAATTTCAGATCATTTTCTATATCTGCACATTTCTCTTTCAACCATTCTTCTTTCGCTTCCTTGCACTTCTTGTTAACCTCATTTCTCAGACGTCTGTATTCTGCTTTACCCTTTTCATCTCTTACATTCTTGTGTTTCCGCCTTTCATCCATCAATTCTAGTATATCCTGAGTGATCCACGGTTTTCTACCTATTCTTTCTTTCCTACCAATGTTTTCTTCTGCGGATTTTGTTATTTCATTCTTCAAAAGTGCCCATTCGTCTGCAATTGAAGTTGGTTTAGGGTTTTTCATTAGTCGTTCCTTTATACTCTTCTTGAATCTTTCGTTTACATCCTTCACTTTCAGTCTGTCTATTGCCCACCTTTATGGCTTTTGACTTTTCTTCAGTTTCTTCAACTTTAATCTGCATTTCATAACAACCAGATTGTGGTCAGAGTTTATGTCAGCACCAGGATATGTTTTGCAATCAAAAATCTGGTTTCGAAACCTCTGCTTGACCATAATGAAGTCGATTTGGTAATGCCCTGTATCTCCTGGTCTCATCCATGTGTATATTCTTCTATTGTGGTTATTGAATAAGGTGTTAGCAATGACCAATTCATGCTCGGTGCAGAATTCTATCAGCCTGCTTCCTCGATCATTCCTTTCACCTAATCCGAAATCTCCTACTATCTTCCCTTCTCTGCCTTTTCCTACCACAGCATTCAAATCTCCCATTACTATAACATTTTCATCACCCTTGATATACCTCAGAATTTCATCTATTTCTTCGTAGACCTTTTCAACATCTTCATCATCAGCTTGACTGGTAGGCATATAGACTTGTACCACTGTGGTGCACGTAGGTTTAGTATTGATTTTTGCTACAGTAATCCGTTCACTATATTGCTATAATATTCCACCCGCTGTCCAAGCTTCCTACTCAATATGAGACCAACCCCTGCTTGGCCATTGTTTGATTTAGTGCTAATGATGCTATAGTCACCTGACCAAAAGTCCTGTTCTTCCTGCCAGCGCATTTCACTAATCCCAACCAATTCCAACCTTAACCTCCATTTCCCTTTCTAAGTTTTCTAACCTTCCATCTCCTTGCAGACTTCTAACATTCCACGCTCCGATCCGTAAAATGTCAGATTTCCTCTTTGTCTCTTCTGTGGTGTTAACCCCCTCTCGAGTAGTCCCCACCCGGAGATCCGAACGGGGGACTAGTTTACCTCCGGATTGAAATTTTACAAGGGAGGGGGCCATCATCACATGTAATTATGCATAGAGAGGTGCATATCCTCGGGAATAGCATTACGGCTGTAGTTTCCCGTTGCTTTCAGCCGTGCAGCAGAACGCAGTGTAGCCATTAGTTGGCTTATATTATCAATATCTTAACCGGCTATAAGACAAGTAAAGCTGAATTATTCGGAAAGGCTGCTACTCCCTTTCAGAATAAGTAAAGAGCAATTCTACTAACAAAAATACTAACCTTCTGCTAACAATTAAATACCAAAATTCTACTAACGAAAAATTACTAAATTTCCACCAACAAGAAGTACTACCACTAAAACAGTCCGTCACCAGGCACACTCATATGCACCCTCACACATCACAGTCTAATGAAACAATGAACTATATCTAATAAACATGCAACTGCCACCAGACACACTCACACACCACAGTCTAATAGATGATGATGATAATTGTTGTACAGAAGATGATAAGCAGACCTGACTACATGGTCATTGGCCCAGATGATGATAAACAGACCTGACTACTTGGTCATAGGCCCAGATGATGATGATAACCAGACCTGACTACTTGGTCATAGGCCCAGGTGATGATGATAAACAGACCTGACTACATGGTCTTAGGCCCAGATGATGATGATAAACAGACCTGACTACATGGTCTTAGGCCCAGATGATGATGATAAACAGACCTGACTACTTGGTCATTGGCCCAGATGATGATGATGATAAACAGACCTGACTACTTGCTCATAGGCCCAGATGATGATGATAAACAGACCTGACTACTTGGTCATTGTCCCAGATGATGATGATAAACAGACCTGACTACTTGGTCATTTATTTAATCGTATGGTGAATTACATAAAAACAAATCACAAATCCAAGTTCAAGTTTTGGAGCCATTCCACAGTACATTCTCGAAGATGAAACAGATCACTAGGGCTCCCGGAGTAGGCGTGTAGAGGGCAGCGCTGGATGATATGGTCCATGGTCTGTTCCTCCTCATTGCATTGACACAATGGGGAATCTATCCAACCCCACTTATGGCATAGGTAATTGCAACGGCCGTGCCTGGTTCTCAGTCTATTGAGGCGACACCATAATTTTCTAGGAAGGCCAAATCCTTGTATTTTTACCGTTGGGTTGATCTCCTGGGCACTAGTTCCAGACGTTGAGTTTGACCACTCGTCCTGCCAGCATTGGTTTAGGTTGAATCGATTTGCCAGAAGTTGGTCGGCCAATAAACTGGTTGGTCTCCTCGAATGAAGTCGCTTCGGTGGTGGGTGGCAGAACTCCTGGTGTATTGGTAATGAGGGAGAAGCATAGATCTTCTTTGCTTCTCTGACCAGAGCTTCCTTCCTCCTCAGGTGAGGTGGTGGAATGTGGCTGAGTACTGGTAGCCAGTGGCGAGGGGTTGACTTTATGGTGCCGGTTATGCAACGCATAGTATCATTCAGCTTGGTATCCACTTTATGCACATGTGCACTTTCCAACCATACTGGAGCACAGTATTCCGCTGCAGAATAGACTAGACTGATACCCGTTAATCTTAAGCAGTCCGCCGTGGCTCCCCATGAACTACCGCAAAGCTTGTGCAGGATGTTATTTCTGGTGGAAATTTTGTAAGAGAGCTTGGTGAGGTGTTCTTTGTAGCTCAAAGTTCGGTCCAGGGTCATAGGCCCAGGTGATGATGATAAACAGACCTGACTACTTGGTCATTGGCCCAGATGATGATGATAACCAGACCTGACTACTTGGTCATAGGCCCAGGTGATGATGATAAACAGACCTGACTACATGGTCTTAGGCCCAGATGATGATGATAAACAGACCTGACTGCTTGGTCATTGGCCCAGATGATGATGATAAACAGACCTGACTACATGGTCATTGGCCCAGATGATGATAAACAGACCTGACTACTTGGTCATAGGCCCAGATGATGATAAACAGACCTGACTACTTGGTCATAGGCCCAGATGATGATGATAACCAGACCTGACTACTTGGTCATAGGCCCAGATGATGATGATAAACAGACCTGACTACATGGTCATTGGCCCAGATGATGATGATAAACAGACCTGACTACTTGGTCATAGGCCCAGATGATGATGATAAACAGACCTGACTACTTGGTCATTGGCCCAGACGATGATGATAAACAGACTTAACTGCATGGTCATTGGCCCAGTTATACACAGCACAAAACTAACTACTAACTTATATACTAGAAGAAGAAATGGAAAATAGAAGGAGAATAAGGCAAATAAAGGACAGGAGGAAAAGAAATGCCCTCAACCCTCGAAGAATGCGGATTGAGGGACTTGGAAGGAAGGAGAGCCATGAAAGGCAGATAGGAAAGTGAAAGAGGAGAGGGTCCGCCCCACAGGTAAGGGACAAAAGGGGGAAACCGGACCCAGCTCAGGAATCCCTCGGAGTCGCCAACTCCCGAACTCACCAGCCGTGAGCCCCTGAGGGTGTAGCAATATCCAGGCTGCACCAGACGTGGTGGGGCTACATACACCCTTGAGGGCCTTGAGCAGAAGGCAGGAGAAAACATGAAAAGAAAAAGAAGGCTGACCCCTCGCAGAAGGAGGGTATCAGAAAAGAAAGGACAAGGGCCAATTAAGGCGGAAAGGAAGAGACTCCCTAAGGCTCGGATACCCTAATACCGTCGGGGTCGGAAGAGAACTAGAGTTGACCAAGTGAGGTCGACAGGAAAGAAGACGGAGAGGAGCCCGGCACAAGTAAGTGGAAGCAATGCCGGACTCAGCTGGGGCCCCGTGGTCGCCAACCCACGTCCTACTAGATGTGAGCCCCTGGGGGGATTTTGGGAAGAGCAGGGCTAAAATATGAGGGCCAGTCCGTGCGAACGTGCTAGTTGTGGACAACCCTAATTGATACCTTTTTGGTGATAGTTGCATTAGGCCTAGGCCTACCTGTACAGCATTTAGTTCTCACAGATCTAGCCAGGTGTAGCCATTCTACTCTAACCTGGTTCACCAACCCTTGTCATTATAATTGACTTGCACAACAAGCACATGTAAACGGTATCTGCAAGTCTGGTCTTGCACAACACTCTTGCTTGAGGTGTAAACACAGCAGCAAGTTATTACTTGTTATTACTTGCTGCAATAACTTGCTAGTGTAAACACAGATTTAAATTATGTGATCATGCATGCAGCACTACCACCTCTGGATTCTCATGAACAAAATTAACATTTTGGAATAACTGCTTGGCCCTAATCTCTGGACGCTCAGATACGCTTGAACACTTTAATATATTATTAGAAATGCGCACAAACCGTGCAATGATTACAGCAAAGATTACATTAGTTGTCCTTGCAAGCAGCGATAGTCACTAATACTAAAATCTGACAAATCTTCATCTGAATAATCAAGTATTGGCACTATAACAACATCACTAAATCTTTTATCTTAAGTCAT
Organism: Meconema thalassinum; assembly: GCA_946902985.2. NCBI lineage: Eukaryota > Metazoa > Arthropoda > Insecta > Orthoptera > Tettigoniidae > Meconema > Meconema thalassinum. The sequence goes on from OX336392.1 coordinate 369,826,684, forward strand.
TATATCCCAAAAACAAAACAAAAAACAAGGCAAATAACATGACACAAAAATAATGCATCATGCAGCATACGTAATTATCAGCTGTCACCACCAGGAAAAAATCATACCGATATGCTGAGGGGAATCCCTGGGAATCCCTACACGAGTAAGGTGGAAATAAACAGATCTTGCCATCTATGAGGACTTTCGTGTACTTCATTGACCTCTGCAGCACGATATTTGAACAGAACATATATATGGGTCTGCCCGCCGAAGGTTAAGATGATGTGTCTAATTTAGAAGTTGCCATTCATCATCATCATCATCATCGGCTTTAACTCGAATCCGAGTATAAATCTTCTTCCTTCAGTCCAGTTTGTGGATGTGTTTACGGTGAGTAATGAGTCCAATCCTGGCATGGAATAAGCATCCACACAAGTCACATAGTATTGCTGGAGGAGGACGTGGTTGGGCTGCTCGAAGTTTCCCAGCTTGACGCTTGGCCTCTTCATGTGTGCGTCGATCTCTTTCAAACGTTTTTACAGTATCGGAGATGGTACGGCGCCAAGTTGAGCGGTCTTCAGCCAGCAAGTCCCAGGTTTGTGAATCAAGACCTGTCAATTTCAGGGTCTGCTTAAATCGGTTCTTGTAGCACCTCTTAGTGCCACCATGAAGTCAGGTGCCATAACTTAGCTCACCATATAGCATTTGACGAGGTAATCTCACATCAGCCATCCGATGGACATGACCAAACGATCTGAATTGGTGACCTATTATGGATGATTCTATGCTGTTGATTTGAGACTTTTCAAGAACAGCAATATTGGTAATGTGGTCTTCCCATTTAATCCTCAGGATTGATCGAAGTTTTTGTAGGTGGAAGCGCTCAAGCTTCCTAACATCACGTCGGTAAAGGGTCCACGTTTCACAGCCATACAACAATGTAGAAATGACTACTGCTTTGTACACCATAAGCTTTGTACTCATGGACAGATCTCTTTCATGCATACCCGGTGCCCTAATCGTCCATATTGTTATACCCGTAGGGTATGCCACCCCCACCCCCTATTATTTACACCCCCTAAAAATACATCCTTATACATGACTTCAGACCATCTTCTACGATCAACGAACACATCTATAAATCATACTACTTCAATGAACTCAGGTGGCCTCATGCCTGACCTCAAACGACCCCGGTAGGGCTTCGACATTAGAAAAATGTGCAATTCTGCACACACTGCACACCGAATCCATAAAACCTCGGAGAGTTCTTGACTCGAGGTCATTCTCAAACAGACTTTGTGTTGTAGTGTTGAACCGCTGCTGGACGCCGTCACGACTGCTGCCATCTTGGTGAGTGTACAGCGAGTAACTTTACACACACACAATTACACTTTCATCCCCTACTACCTGTACTGGAATTGCATTAGCACTATAGCCGTTCTGCCAACTTTATTAACACTTCTTCTTAGAAGTAAGTACATTAAAACTAGACGTCTTTAGATATCTGGTCATTCCATTTATTTAACTAGCTAGTAAGTTCCTACCCTTTAGATTTCCTCCAGGTAGGATCCCATAGCATTATTGTTTAATTGCTTCGTGGCATCACCGGACGGCCACTTGCTACTCCGTCACAGTGCTTGATTCAGCAGGATCTCTCTAAGCCTTCGCTAGCCAGCTTACGCTACATTAATTACCCCACCATCCTACCTTGCCGTGTTTGCTTTGGTTGAACAATCAATTCTACCCAGACACACACAAACACACAAGCTTTCTCTCTCTCTCTCTCTCTATCATTCTATCTATAGTCATACATTCACACACACAACCATACCTGTCTTTGAAAAACAAATACAACCACGCTATTTATCCTTGATATGCACACTTATCCCAAAGAACTTTTAGTTATACATTTAACATTTACTATTACAAAAAAAAATGTTTCCACTATTTACAATTACAAAAATGAATATTTACAAAATACTAAATCTACTAAATCTACTGGTTACAAAAAAGCCATGTCTCTAAACAATAAAATATAGAAGTCACACCTCCACCTCGTGGTTATAACCCTATGGTAGGCTAATGCATAGGTCATTCATCTGCACTCGTTTGCTATCCATCAAGGTAAAAGTGCATTTTCTCTGTTCCACAAGATACAAATTTGATTGCTGGATTGTATACTGCACTGTTTATGCGATATAGCTTTGCCAGTTCATAAAACCGCTAGGTAGTTCTCTACATATAGTAATTTTACCACTGCTCTTTCTACGCCTTTTGCTCTTTTGGCTTCCTTACAGTCTAGTGTGTGATAGACAGCATTAACTGTATATCAAACCCAGTTCACCTTTGTATTTGTAATCCAAGTAATAATTTGAAAAGACACAAATGTAATCAGTTTTAAACGTTATCTTTTTTGTTTTGTTTAATATGTTTATGACATGCATATTAACCTGAAATCGAACCCTTGTGAAAAGGCTAACAGCTTAACCACTGCACCACCATGCCCTTGTTTCTTAGTTTGACTCGTTCTAGGCCTCAGTCCTGGAAATCGAGTTAAGACCACCAGTACAAGAGCTAAAAGTGCTTACCACTGCAACACAAAATGGATAGCTGGTAACATTATACAACCGGAAATGATTATATTTCTGTTAGCAATGCATTTTGTCACCAGCCTACTGTCTGAGCACTGACAGCAACACAGTTTAGTTTAGAACAAGCGAGTGTGTGTGTATAGATTATTAGCCTCAAGTATTTAAAGCTTGTTGTGTGTAGCGACCATCTTGTCCCGGTAACCACTGAGCATTTTTGTGTTTTAGCTATACTCTTTAACCAATCAATTAAAGATAGTCTACTCTTAATTCTTGAATCGATAAATCAGAGTTTGTGTACACCATTTGTCATTTATTAACCCATACCTGCAACCTATACTCTCTCTATACTGCAGTTTGATCTGAAAACAAATTTCAATGGTAAAAGACTTGTCAGTCACCATACATGTAGCCTACACTAATTCTTTCTCTACCTAGCTATGTTTCATCACACATGGTAAACATCTCACATGTTCGTATCCGATTATTAGTTTATAAAATCTCAGGTCGATGACCTTGATGTATTGGGTATTTTGGGTAAATTCATTGGCCATGGGAAAGGGTTGACCATTCCAAGTCCTATGACACCTCGCATGTTGATATTCGATTATTCGTTTATAAAATCTTAGGTCAATGACCTTGCTGTTTTGAATCTTTTGGGTAAATTCGTTGGCCATGGAAAAGGGTTGACCATCCTGAGTCCCATGGCACCTCACTTGAGCCTCTCTGATTATTAGTTAGCGAGATATTAACAAAAGTGCACTTAGGCTCTTTTGACAAAAATAAATAATACATTCAAAAACAGAATGTCACCTCGAGTCCAACGACCTCTCATACAAGTACCTAGCCTTATTGGTTCATGATATATTAAAAAGCTAATGACCTATTAGTTTTGGATCTTTTGGTAATTTTTTAAAAAATAACTCATCTATAAATCATTATTCAAAAAGCCCGCCCGCTTACAAAATCTCCCAAGTGCGCATGCGTGAAAACAAAAAACAAACATGTTAATTCATAGTAGCAATCGATCGTCCACAAGGACCTGTCAACAATGACCTGTCATCAATGACTTGTCAACAATGACCTGTCGACAATGACCCTCCAACAATGACCCGTCAACAATAACCCGTCCACATGGATCCGCTCCCCCACCCTCTTACAAAAGCCATGAGTGGGCATGCGTAAAAAAAACAAGCATGTTAATTCATATTGGCTACCCACCGTACACATGTCTCTTGTGTAGCACAACGTTTCATTCCATATTGGCATTTAAACTCTCACATGTTGCACTTGGAAAGCGAGATTCTCTAAAAAATTACAATTTCATCCCCTATTAGGGGTAGGTTTTATTTTTGGGGTTGAAATATGTTGTCCATTGGAAAGGGGGTGCCAGCCCGAGTTCAATGACACCTCATTTGTCAAAATCCAACCATGCGTTCGAGAGATATCGCGTCGCAGCCATCTTGTGAGGTGGGGAGGTGGAGGTGGGTGTAGAACCCCCCAAAAACCACTACTTACACAACATCCAGAGGGCCTTACGCACCAAACATGTCAACACCCAGAGGATCCATCACCAAATTGACAGGGTTTACGACACACTCCCTTTCAACGCGACCCTCCAACGTATAAGGGCGCAGTATGCGATATTGCATCGCCATTACGAGCAGCTCCTTGCCGAACACATGCGGCTGAGCGCCCAATTCATCGCACTCTACACAACAAACTCCATTTAGGAAGGAGGTCGCCGTGGCCAATGACCACGAGGCTCTAGGCGTAGCCACGGCCACGCAGAGCAAACCTAGTCTCATACGTCCTCAAATTCCGGCACAACACAATTATACACGCCAACTTCCACACACACTTACGCCCACCATTCCAGCCACAATGTCCCAAACGACATGGATACCCACCCTTGTACAGACAATACCATATCCCGCCAGATATATCAAACCCAGGACTACAAGATCCTCCACTAAGCCCTAGAATGAAGAGCAAGGCATGCAGAGGTAGGTTGCACAGCCACATGGCTCAGCTACACGTGTCGCACTACCCCCATAAGTCCCCATGGACATAACATGCCGGGGAAGCAACAACAAGAGCGCCAAATACGCTATGGCATCCAGTAGTCCACTCTCGCAAATAGGTGTCAGTGCCATTCCCACAAAATACCATCTCACATACACACGATTTGGCTACCCCAGAACTCAGGCGTAGAACTACGCACACAGAATACCCTAACATTCTATATATATATATATACTAGCAGAAGTACCCGTTCTTCGAACGGTGTTATATATTAACACCAGACATTATCAATTGAGCTACTGTTGCAATGGTAGCGGTTTGTCATTCCTTCATAAGTTTATCAGAACGAAGTTAGTTTTCTGGGATTATCACACACACTGTTAATTTAAGGGCATGATTTTCGGAGACCCCTTATAGACTCGCGAATTTTGTGTCTCACAATGAGAAGCGCAACATACGCTTTGATCGACCTTCTAGGATAATTTTTATATTTCGCCTATTTTAGCATGTATTTTGAGAAGTTTTTCCCTATATCCACCCTTCTACTGTATGAAAAGTACGGTGAGGAGTTTTATAAATGATTGGTGTATTGACTCATGTTTACCATACCTAATTTTACGATGCACCAAGCATCCGAACACGATTTATAGGCGTACATAAAGATACACAGAAAGACAGACAGACAATTCTATTGTCTACAACATATCACCCAGATATCCAAATATGGGTATATCTACCATACAGTATCAAACAAAATCATCCTTACGATGAACCCGTATGTCGACAAAAAAAAAAAAAAAGATTAAGTTAGTTAAAATGTGCTCTCAAACTAAATTCACCTAACGTGTACTTCCTGACGTGAAATAGATTTGAAAGCCTTGTAGACGAAACGCAATACACCTCACATAAAAAATGACCCTCTACGTTGTGTTAGGTCCCCATACACAGGAAGACCTCTTTCATAAATTATAAAGGCTTGTGGTGCATGAAAATTCAGGTTCTTTAGCCTCAAATGGCCCAAATTCCTAAAAGCCGCAAAATATGCTGATTCAATTCAGAAATTTTTGAAAATAATGTTGCTGTTTGGAGATATAATAGACTTTCTGTACTATATGTCGCACGTGAAATTCCATGAAAAAATTCTAGGTTACCCCTTGACCCCCCTTAATTGCATTGACGAATTATACAGTCTACGTTGGTTCCGTGATAACCTTATAGCCATTTGCAAACTTTGACAGAAATGTAATAAATGGAGTGCCCTAATAATAATATCGTATGGCCTCAGGTGCCGGGTGCAAGCTTCGTAATTTGACACCCAGAGGGTAGCTTGCATGTCGAAATTTCGTTGTTCCTTGAATCACTATGAAAGTCAAGGAGGGTAGATATCTAAGCTCCTTGAACATTATAGCACTATCTAGTAGAGAAATGAGGAACTTTGTGTTGGCGGAAACTGCTGAGATTAATTTTGCCATTATGAACACGGCCTACTGAATTCAAATGGGTTCTTTGACATGCCAACATCGTATGACATGCGAGTCGTATTTTTGCCGCCTTTCAAAAATCACTTACCACGGCCAGGAGTGAACCTGCAATCTTGGGGTTAGTAGACCGACACGCTATCCGCTCACCCACCGTGGCAAGGTATAAATGGAGTGACATTGCTTCTTACAGAAATAGATGGATCTATTTTACCATTATGAACACGGCCTACTGAATTCAAATGGGTTCTTTGACATGCCAACATCGTATGACATGCGAGTCGTATTTTTGCCGCCTTTCAAAAATAGATGCCACCCCTTGAGATAATGTTATCATGGTTACCGATTTCCATTCCTTTATGAGTTTGTTAAATTAAATTAGATTTCTGGGAATATTTCAGATACTGTTGGTTTTAGAGCCTTATAATGTAGTTTTCGAGACCCCCAAGTTTTGTTCCTGGCACCGAGGGTCTTTGTCTCCTCGTTGTACGCCATAATATAACACTAATAATAATAATAATATATAGGGATAGGAATATAATAGACTTGCCGTACCACACCCGCAGGTGTAAATCGCGTGAAAAAATTCTAGTGTACCCCTTGACCCCCTTAAGCGCATTATACGTATTGATGAATTTTACAGCTTAATTTCTTTCCGTAATAACCTTCTAGCCGTTTGCAAACTTTCACACCAATGTAATTAATCTAATTGCATTGCGTCTTACAGCAATAGATGGACCTCTGAGAATCTGTTGCCATGGTTACCGGCTTGAATTCGTTAATTAGTTTATTAAATGAAATTAGTTTTCTGGGAATATCTCAAAAACGGTTGGTTTTAGGGCCTTAAAATGTGGATTTCGGGGACCCTTTAGGGCCCCAGAGTTTTGTCTCTCACATTGAGGGGATGAAAATGATCTTTGTCTCGTCCTTCTACTCCTATTTCAGCATGTATTTTAAGGGGGTAGGCCCTCTTTTATGAGAGGTACGGAGAAGGGTTATATCAATGATTAGTGTCGTGCCTCTGATGGATATCTGTCCCAAATTTTACGTTGATACACCCAGCCGTTCTCGAGTTATAAGGGAACAAATTTGTCGACAGACAGACAGACCAAAAAATTATTTTCGCGCGCATCCATAATAAAACAGTCTGAAACGCGAAAATAACTCAAATTTCCGAAGAAATTGCAAAAAAAAAACAACATACAAACTTTAATTTTTATGTATGTAGAGATATACTGCACCGCTCGGTGTTGACCGTGTTTTATTGCACAAATTTAGGTTTTACTCGCTAACCGTTGGAGATACACGAAACGTGATAAGGATCTTTTGGATAGCACATTAAATGTTAAATCTTGTGAATGCATCAAAAGTTTGATATTTCTTAGCGTTCTCTTTTTATTTGAAATGGAAATATGAAATTTTGAAACCAAAGGGTTTAGTGACGTCACATATGTGGGTTTTACTCGCTAACCGTTGGAGATACACGAAAAGTGATAAGGACCTTTCGGATAGGAAATTAAATTTTGAAGCTCGTATGTGCCATCAAAAGTTTGCTATTTCTTAGCGTTCTCTTTTTATTTGATATGGAAATATGAAATTTTGAAACTAAAGGATGTAGTGACGTCACTAAAATGGTCGCCATTTTTTAATAGTGCACAATATCGAAATTAAAATTATCCTATATGTAACCATGGTAAATCAGCTACATCCATGCAAAATTTCATTTAAATCGGACTAGTGGATCTTGCGTTATTGAGTAACACACAGACAGACAGACAGATAGAAAGACAGACACACACCATCTCATTTTTATATATTCGTATGATATACATAAGGTCCCCTTCGAACTCAGGTCCTCTTAACACAAAATAACCCGTCGTTCCCGTAATTAGGCACACATTCACCGCCTATACACTGACTATTTATAAGTTGCATGATAAAACGTTACTATTTCCAACACAGTGTATTATTTTGTTGCATAGTTTTAAGGTACCAGGTGCATGTACAAATTTTCAGGGAGCGCATATTATGTACTATTGAACACATGTTTCCACGCGGCAAGCTCAGGTCATTACACTATACAAGCAGGATATGGTAACACGAGCCATTTCGTCGACTCTGCGCTCATAACCTACTTCCATTGTAAAACAGATGTTCGCTGCAAGCCACGCAACCAGGCACACTCAGACACAGCCGTGCGTACTCCATACCGTTTCCCCGGAGTACACATGTGAGACCGCAGAAAGATTCACTTACATTACGCGACCACGCATACGGTATAGGTCACACAGTATTATAAAGAGAAACATATTCACCTAAATCTTCACACTCACAATCACACCCAGGTGTAGGTCCATTAGGCGACCGACCGAAGATTAACTTACTTGGGAACACGATCAATGGGACTTTCATACCCTCACGAGGTAACTGTATACACAATATACACTAGTGGCGACCCACACACGTCATAAGTCTACATACATTCGGTAGCGACCGACAGTAGATTAAAATACACAGATACAACAATTAGTTTCCCCGCATAACATAACAAAGGCCATTTTATACAGCTATACCGGTGCTAGAATTACCGAGAAAGATAACGATACACGTAGCTATACTACACACACAAGCACGAGGTACACGGATTACAGAATCGACCTCATACCGAGGCGAAGTTACGGCCTCGTTCCACTTAATTGTCACCGAGTCGGCTAGTACTTTGACAGAATCAATTAAATATACCATGCCCACATATGATAACAGGCGCAGCTTACAGTTAACCTAATGGACACCACAATAACACAGATTAGCGGCCTTCGGCACAGGCAACAACTCCCTACCACAACAACACGAGTTAGTTGCCATCAACAAATCCATCAACGAGTTACCACAGTAACACAGGTAACCCTACACTCAGGACATAGGACACAACACGTCCTCAGGACAACATACTTGTCGGAAAAGGATAAGGACATACTTACATAGGTACTACAGTATCACACGCAACACTTTCATATTACATTATCCATTACATCGCACTGGCCACTGCGGATAGACATCCGCACTGATTACGGGCAGAGAGACAAGGTCCACGCACGCTGTGCCGGAAGCGGGAGAGATGACGCAGCACTAAGCTCCACAATGCTCACAGCATGTGATCGACAGGGTGAACAAGATGCACACGCCGCATGAGGCCCACTTCACTCACACACATGCATTTTAGTTTTACCTACAATGGGACCTTATATTTTTCTTCTTTTCTATGCGGTCGAACTGACCATATTATAACGACATAAGGCCATGCCATACCACCAGTTCCTTAGCGAGCCGTCATCATTATAGCCGAAGATTAGAGAATACTCATTTGAACTTTAATTGTTTCATTCATCCTTAGTCATCGCAGGTCAGGACTTGCAGCTAGTCTGTTTGGATTGGGCTATTGCCATTACTGACCATTTAGGGACCCATACTTTCATCCAAACGCATGGTTATGAACTGAATGTAGTGGCCAGCCCTATGGCGACGTAACGACATATCATACAGTAGAACCATATCTCAACAAGGCCACGGACGGACTCCACAGTCCATGTAAATCCCCTTAAACACACACAATAGCTTCACAATTGCCTCCAGGATCATTCTTTGGCCAATAAAGGCATCCGCGCATAAATTATGCATATATATACATGTATATATCCTCATATATACATACACCTACTATCAACGACAAGGCTCATAATTATTTTATGTTTTGCGGGGGAGCGTCGTAGTGTTCTACGTCAAAGAATCTCCTCCCAAAAACAATGTAAAACAAATATCTAGCCATTTATACAGAGGGAACTGGGACTTCTTCCGTTTTCCAGTGTCTTGTTTACACATTTTTGTAATAAGAAGTCAGGGCTGTAATAACAACAGAGGACATCCCATACCATCCGTGTGATAATTTTAGGAACTTCATAGACTACGGCCCAATGATCCTATTAATTCAGACACTAAATGGGCACTTGCATTCACAAAACATACGACACGAATTTCAGGACCATTTTCCCCTTAATTTCACATTATCCTACAGAATTCCACTCTAACACACCTCAATTTCGGACTGTTATTTGTCCAGAGAGTTATCCTATATGTACCCAGACCTACAATCACCCTCATACGAGGTGCAATATTCAATTCACTACACGATTCCGTAATTACACTATTACTTCCGTCTTACGAAGAGGAAACACCAGAGTACATACTATTTTCCGTCTTAGGAAGGCGACGGCATCAGTACTCATACACTACAGTGGAGATACCATCCGGATTATATTATTTACCGCATAACAGGCAACAAAACATTAGGATTACATTATCTTTCACCTTACAAAGGAGTTAATATTAGGCCTACACTATTTTCCGCCTTACAGAGTTGAAGACATCAGAACCACATTATTTTCTTCCCTACAGAGGTACCAACATTCGGGATACAATATTTCCAGGCATACGAGAAAACAACACACAGAAATCCACGATTCCACACAAAAGGCGATAGAATCTTTTACATAGGCTATAGAATTAAAACACTATTCACTATACCAGCGGTATTCACAGTGAATATAATAATGTAATTAGACTGACACAACTCACCACGCGTCTACACAAGGTAAACAAAAGCCGCCATTCCTCAACATAAGCGATATGTGCTACGATCCAATCACACGCGCGGATTAAACCTACACGCCTCATACAGTATCATACAACCAGTCACAGCGACCCATTCCGCTGATGATAACAGAACATATTGTTCCAACCGCCCACCCGACACGGAACACTATCTCTTAGTCAGTTATCATATCACGTGATAGCACAGGTCGGCCATTAATTTTCAAGACGCACATTAGCGCGCTACATTTGAATACTGTTGTCATAGTAACACATGTTTGATAGCATCTATACTCAATATACCGCTGCAACAGCATATTCAATGCTTACAGGAGCCTAGTACATTCCTTGCCCGACACAGTTAGGGAACATTCACCCCTAGGATACTAATATTCCCATTGATATGCAAAGAGCGCACACAATGCTTCTCGCCGTATGGTGACTGTCATCCATAACACTTTTATACTTTTTATTATTTATACAATACTGTTCACACATGAGGGGATCGGAACAGACATCCCACACGTCGATCGGTCTCGACATCGATAGTTATTTCGGACAAGGGACATATTCACAGTCCACTATATATTTGGGCACCCATTTTTTTTGGTGATCTCTACCAACATTATATCAGTTTATCAGGGAGTCACTCCATTACGATTACCGACCAGCAAGGTCTATCACGGTAATCATACACCATTATTCCCGTAGATCCCATACAAGGGTCCACACTTACATATTATTGTTATTATTTTTCTCATTCCACTATTATTCCCTACATACGCCCCAGATGTACCTATAATACCAAAAACGTACTCTTTACAAACTCTGAATGCCACAGACATAGGTTGGCAAGACACATGTTATATAGCACAAGCCTCCACACCACAGATTGCGTCTCTTGGAGACATAGTCCCCCCAATGAAAACGATTTCACCATAATTATGTTAAAATGAGCACACGGGTGATAGAATTTCAGTCCCAGATACACAGATGAAACGATCTGTGCAGGTTAAGGCAAAATACACACTTGCATCCTCCCAGCTAGGATAGCAGAATACCGTTATACAGCGATAGTGTATAGTACTTACGGGAGTCAGCAGCCATGGAGCGCGCCATTTGACACAGCGTATATTATAAATACGATGATCGGATACATATATCTATACATAATTCTAGCTAATACCTAGTATTGAATATACCTCAGGGTATACTCTCACCAATATTCCTAATGGGTAATATAGTTCACAGAGTATCCTTATACAACCAAGTGGCCATCCCATAAATGTTAAGGAATATATATAATATATATATATAAGATGACCAGTTACTTGATAGGATATACATATATAGATGAGAGAGTTCTCATATAACAGGGCACAGATGCCCGACGTCCTCTAAGGAGAGTACAAGTCCTTGATTATGGCCACACAAATTACACATTGACATATTAACACATTCCCACATCCCCTTTTATGCGAGGCACTTGGTGTCCAGATTACACCAAGGTGCGCCCAATGCTATATCGCTCATAGCTAAGTGTTAAGATGGAACACTTCGGAGTTGAGAGCTAACAGTGAAATATAATCAACATTCCCCTACTAACAATATTATTACATTATTTATATTTTTATACCCGCATGTTATATTTTTACCTGCATGGGGGATACTTAACACCCGACCAGTAAAATGTTCCGCGCCATTTAAAACGTCCTGCATCCCTATAGTACCGCAGGACCCCATCCCATTCTAGCCTTCCTATTGCCCAAACAATAACAAAACTTAACATGTTTACTTACTTAATAACATGGGACATACCTTCCCACTCCCGTCTTCACCCACTAACTGTGAAGAAGCGAAGAGCATCACTGAATTTAGCTGGGAATCCGAAAGCTAGGCGCAATGAGTGCGCACTGTGCCACATCCTCTCCGTAAAAAGCACACATTATTTTCCCACACTCACAAAATCTCGCCATACAATATACTTGGATGGTAAGTCCACAAGGTGCTAAAACTGAAAATTGCAGATTGGGCAATACCTAGGTACATTGCAACACAGACCGAAATACTACTGATATTGTAATGACCAACTTGGACAAGACGAACTGCGAGACCCGACAAAGCAGTGATGGACCATGCCATAGACTCAAACAGAACGACGGAAGGTCGAAGCGACAATGACGTAGTGCGGGTAAACATTGAGATCTTGGATGACCTAGCCTGTCTCCATGTCATATAAGGTTACGCCCATTATGCGCTACTGTCAGCGTAGCCAGACCTGCAGGTGGAAACTTAACTGTCCGATGGGAGAAATAGCACATTCAGCGTCGGACATAATAGAACATCTACCTAAGGACGACTCATAGTTAGCATGTACCTTAAGTAGTGCACTCCTGTTATGGGAGAGTCAGTCCTATTCACGAACACGGGCACGCCAGTCCTAATATACATAGCAGGTGACGTCTACATAAGTCATTTTACGCGGAAGGTGAAATCTAAAGTCCTCCTTGTATGTTAGGTCAAGTCATATCATTAAAGTCCTATCACTATAGGTGAAGTCCTCAAGATTCTCTCCCTGGCCGAGGTATTGGTCACCGATGGTCTCTTTGATCATACCCCAGGTGAAGAATACACATTACATAAAGTCCTATTATTATAGGTGAAGATAACGCGCAACCCACGTAAATGAGCATTCAGCGGAACTCAAAAGTTTTTCATGTCGGCATTGCGCGCCATGAGGGTCTGGTCAGCCAATATCATGATCATCGATCCCTGATGATATTCGGGGACACCCGATTTATTGAGATGAATGAGGTCATCATTCAGGATGAACCTCATGATCGATCGGTAGGTTACCGATCGGCAATAGCATTCGCCGTGGTTGCGACCGGGCGAGATCGCCATTACGGTCACAGCCGTTCTCACGGCCATCGCATCGTTATCAATGCGCAGTGCAGTCACTCAGTACGGGGTAACTCCTTCAAGGCCGCCAGGTAATTCCATTTAGGCAGATGACGCAGTTTTCCCAAACCACAATCTGCATTCGTTGGTCACTCGGTCCCCAAGCCCTCCAGGGTACTAGTCATTCCGATACCACATTGCAAATTGGACGAAGGTCACTAGGATTACTGTACGTACTTTAAGGTGCTGGGGAAGTCCTTAAATGCTCCAGAAGTTCTGATACCGCCCTGCGTATTGGACAAAATATTTTTCAAACGTCAGTCCGCCGGGACAGTAGTCCAGCGACGATAGTCCTTGCAATAGAGCAAGCATCCTATGAGTATGAAGAACATGTGATTATTTGCGACAAATATGCGATCGGTCGATCGATAGATAATCGATCGTCCTCGTAAGTCCGATCAATTCGGCGTTGTAAGCCCGATAATATGGTTATCACCGATGCGACGATTACAGGCGAACGATCAGCAAGTGATTTTTGATGCTTCGACACTACACGGCCGTTTTGAGTATAAATAGACGAGCGATACACTTTTATTACCTCTATGGTAGTGAAAACCCATAGTTGAGCGACAGGAGCACACAACTACGACGATAGACAGGAGTGCACATGGCCATTGACACTCACGATAATATGTTTTATCTATTTTTTTCTCAGGAAGAGCTCCAATGTGGGACGCCAGCTACCAACACATGGTACCACGGGTTACTATCTTCATATGTATCGCGAGAGTAGCGCCATCATGGGTACTCTCAGTGTTCACTAATGATAATACACCTTTGTGTTTGTTAATATTATGTTTTACATATTGACCTGTTTTCTCATGCACATCTACAGGTACAGCATCAGCGATCGACGATGGTAGCAAATAATGCCCATGGGGCACGGTACCATACTCATTGATAATATATTCTGTACTCTCACAGGGTACACACATCCCTTTTGAAATAATTAACCTCAGCCGATTGTCGAAGGCCCCAATGTGAGATATATTATACCAGTATATTTTACAGGCCCGCACAGCAGCCGGCAGGAATGACACCCTACACATGTACCTTTTTTATTTATTTATTTCTTTTTCAACAGGTGGCGATATTGTATATAGTCCCTTGTATATATTTTGCCAACGCCCTAACACGCGCCAATCGCAATCTCTCCCACACACAGAGCTCATACCCCCAGCTCTTACACTTTCTCCCCCACACATCTCCCTACTATTACGAATATCCGTACCACGGTAAGGGATAACTGTGGGATATCCACTCCCGATGGACGGATCCCACGATGCACCAGCAATGAGAGGTGAAATGCGGCAACGAGGGTCGTACCCACAGGATGTAAGGGACGATCTTCCTTGTCAAGATGGGACGTTCACCCACAGGGGACGAACCATGAAGGTATAATTTATGTACTCTGGCCATAGACTTAAATACTAGTTAAGATAATTTTAGCCACTAGCGCGCGCATAGGATTACTGTTCACAAGGTTATATTGTATGCGATAGGCTACAGAATGAATATTTGATAGTCAGGCGACTATTACGTTTATGTATTGATGCTACTATGTCAGAGTTCATATGCGAATACATCCAATATTGTGAGGAAGGTACCATTGCCAACTATTTTTGAAGCACCAGTGTTCTCATGTCATACACCATGCTCACTCTCATCATTACACGATTGTCATGAACACATGCTCCAATGCCACACATTGTTTTATTTTTATTTTCTATTCTTCTAAAATACATATTGTAAAAATGCCTTCTTTCTCCCCGCACAATAAACACGTTTTTATCTTCCCCTTAATCACACACCAAGGCATTTGTTTCTCTTTCTCTGTTCTATCCCTCTATCTACTATTTTACACTTTATGCGATTATATGTACGACAGTATTTTTACTACCCGAGGGCAGTTTTTCATCCCGTCCTTAATAAGCGGACGGAGGGTAAGCCCCACCCTTCCAGATGTTTTTTTCCTCTCGGGATAGCCACCCATTGTGTTTGTTTATGCTTCATTGTGAGATTATGTTTGCAAATATTTTTATGATATAAATAATTCATGCTTTTGGGCTAATGCCGTGTGTATTTTTAATTTAAATTAAAAATACACACGGCATTAGCCCAAAAGCATGAATTATTTATATAATAATCCGGGCCGTGAAAGCCTTAATATGCATATTTTTATGATGTTTTATTGTTATGTCACAGATTCCATTGTATTAATTGTTATGTGCCCAGGGCACCGATATTGTAAAGAGATTTAAATGTGAAAAGAAGCATTGTTCCCACACCCACACATTTACACATGCTCGCTCTACACAAACCAACGGCGCCCACTTCACATCTTACGAGGCACTGTCTACACACAACTCCAACACATCAATCTACGTTCTATCCCATGAGGCACCCCATCTTTCTATCTATCGACTCTAGTCTTCAATCCACGACTCGCCTACCACGAGGCCATCTACACACCCCCAACGACGTTACCACGCTATTCCAAAAGGACAAGAAAAAGAGAAGCACAGAGGAAAGAAGAATTACAAGAAAGAAGAGGATGTCCCTATTTTCAAAAACTACCCCTACGTCTTCGTCTTGTCCCGTCATCGAGGACGATGACTAACTCCGCCAGAGGAGTTGTTATACCAGTAGGGTATGCCACTCCTATTATTTACACCCCCTAAAAATACATCTTTATACATGACTTCAGACCAACTTCTACGATCAACGAACACATCTATAAATCATACTACTTCATTGAACTCAGGTGGCCTCATGCCTGACCTAAAACGACCCCGGTAGGGCTTCGACACTAGAAAAATGTGCAATTCTGCACGCACTGCACACCGAATCCATAATACCTCGGAGAGTTCATGACTCGAGGTCATTCTTAAACAGACTTTGTGTTGTAGTGTTGAACCGCTGCTGGGCGCCGTCACGACTGCTGCCATCTTGGTGAGTGTACAGCGAGTAACTTTACACACACACAATTACACTTTCATCCCCTATTACTTGTACTGGAATTGCATTAGCACTATAGCTGTTCTGCCAACTTTATTAATACTTCTTCTTGGAAGTAAGTACATTAAAACTAGACGTCTTTAGATATCTGGTCATTCCATTTATTTAACTAGCTAGTAAGTTCCTACCCTTTAGATTCCCTCCAGGTAGGATCCCACAGCATTATTGTTTAATTGCTTCGTGACGTCAGCGGACGGCCACTTGCTACTCCGGCACAGTGCTTGATTCAGCAGGCTCTCTCTAAGCCTTCGCTAGCAAGCTTACGCTAGCATTAAGCCGAGTAGCGGCAGCACCGTTTAAGTCCTTGTTTGCTCAACCTCCCCCAGCACCACTTTTACACCCCCGAGCTCTCCCGGCAATCTGAACAATCGGGAAGATCGTCCACAGAGCTACGTCTTTGCCCCTAGACAGCTCAATCACTCTACCCGCTCCACACACATTTTAACATCCCCCAAAACACCCCATTTTAGGGCACCCCCACAAAGACACCCTGCAATATGCTGCATGGGCTGCGCCAATTCTCTTATCCACATCCTGCTCACAGGTACAGCTCACAGAAATGGTAATGCCCAGGTACGAGAAGTGGTCTACCTGTTCTAATGGCAAATTTGAGATGGATATATTGAACTGAGGAAGTGGTGTGCCTGGTGAAGGTTGTGCCAAGACTTTAGTCTTATTGACATTTATGGTAAGACCAAAGCGATCACATGCACTTTTGTAACAATTAACTGACTCTTGCAGCTCTTCTGGTGTGAGAGTTGGCGACGCAGCATCATCTGCATACAACATATTAGTAACATTAGTGACCTGAGTTTTTCTCAAGGAGCGGAGATGAGTTAGGTTGAAAAGCCCTCCATCAAAACGATACTTGACCTCCACACCTGGGGTGTTTGTGGGTGAATCATAAAGCATTGCAGCCAAGTACAGTGCAAAAAGCGTTGGAGCCAGTACACATCCTTGTTTCAGTCAATGGGTAATAAGAAATTCATCGGACATCTTATTCTGATAGCAAACCCGACCTGTCATGCCATCATGGAGAGCCTTGATTAGATCTACAAAATGCTGAGGGCAACCAAACCTTTTCAGCACCGCCCACATGGCTGGTCTTGGAACCGAATCAAATGCCATTTCCAAGTCATAAAAGACTAAGAAGAGTGGATTCTGTTGTTCTCTACATTTTTCTTGTAGCTGTATCACACAAAAAATCAAGTCAATTGTGCTTCTGGAAGCTCTAAATCCGTATTGTGACTCGGGGAGGATCTTCTCAGAGATAACCTTGAGGCGGTTAAGTAGAATTCTTGCAAGAATCTTCCCCACAATTGATAGCAGTGATATACCACGGTAGTTGCCACAAACACTGAGATCACCCTTTTTAAAGATAGTGATGATAGTGGCATTCTTTAGGTATCCAGGTACCATTCTTGATTCCCATATTCTGAGGATAAGGGTGAAAATCATTGTTTTGGGGGAATGACCTCCGGCTTGAATTAGTTCCAGAGGGATGTTATCTGGGCCAGGTGCTTTTCTGGGTTTCAATTGGGTGAGAGCTGCAATGAATTCATGATAAGTAGGAGGTACTGCCAACCACAGTTGTTCAGGTTGTTGCGGCACATCACAAAGGAAGTCTTCAGCAGCTGCTGATGGACGATTTAGGAGATTGGAGAAGTGCTCCTTCCAGTGTTCCAAGATTTCTTTACTATCAGTAAAGGTAGTAGAATTAACAGCGTTTTTCAGTGTACCTGATGATGAGCGAGATGGTCCATATATTTCCTTGAGTCTGTGCAGTTCCTGAGCCTTCTGTTGCCACCAAGTATTTTTAATCTGCCTTATCTGCGTCTGACATTTACCCTTGAGTTTCAGTAGTTTATCTCTGTGTTGGAAGTTGGGTCTTGAAGATGGGCACGATATGCATTCCTTTAGGCATTGATGAGAGACAGAATTTCTTCCTTGTTGCCAGTTGCAACACGGCGTCCGGCAGTATGAGCGTGATTGTATCGACTCCCGAGAAAGTAGGCGTAAAACGTGATAGTAAGTGTGGTAAATGCAATAAAATGGTTAAGAACGGAATTCTGTGTGGTACATGTGATCGATGGTGGCACTTCAAATGCGGAGAATGCTCCGGGGATGGAGAAATGAATGGGAATGGAGAATGGTTTTGTGAACAGTGCGCAGTGAATGTTGTTCTCGGTGAGGGTCTAAAATCCAATGAGTACGAAAATGCTTTGGAAATTATTAACATTCTTCGAAGCGACATTGAGGCTCTTAAAACTGAAAATGATGAACTTAAAGACAAGATCAATGTTATGGAGAGGAAGTTCTTGAACAGTGGGTTAGAGCCTGAACTTAATTCAGCCTGGGAACGGGTGCGAGGTGAATCAGTTAGGCCTAAGAACTGTAGAAGATGGGAATCTGTTCCAGTTAAACGTTCGGGCTCTAGAAAGAGAATAGAGGACGATGGTGCTTTTCCTGTAAAAAAAAAATAGATTTGAACCCCTTGCAAGCTGCTCCAACGAATTTGACGATACAAATTCAGATGCAGTTTTGTCGGATTGTCGAAGTGAAAGTGACGCTAACCTCGCAAATGATATCGTTAAACCTAGTTGCAAAATCTCGCCGATTTCCGGGAGATCTGCGAAAATAAGAATATTTGCAGACAGTCAGGGGAGAACTATTGCTACAGAACTATTGAGAAACACTAATCATGATGTTTTTGCTGTGATTAAGCCCGACGCAAAGTTTTCTGATGTAACCTTGGAAAGTCAAGATTATTGGCAACTCCAGCTATCTGATATGGCATCTAGCGGTAAAAATGAGAAACTTACGAAGTAGGGTACATTTGTCACGTGGTGACTGTTTGTATATGGTTTCTTGTATTGGTAAGCAGATCGTGGTAAATTCTTCGTGTCTTTATACAAACGTAATAAGTTGTACTCGTTGATAGAGTGAAAAATGACTAAAAGCAAAGTATATTGCTCAGTTTACGGCTGTAAGTCGATGTATAAAAGGGCTGCGGATATAAGTTTTCATCACTTTCCTAAAGATGCAAATAGCAATAGCCGAAAGGTGACGATATCAAATAAATACGGGCAACAGGAGCGGGTTGGACCACTCATCACCACACTCACTGATGACAGGACAAGTTGTTCACTGTTACGCCAAGCCAAGCCACACCTGGACAGCCAAGCACAGTCTCGCCGAGCCAAGCCGTACCAATACAGCTAAGCCTACACCAGCCGAGGACAGCCAAGCTTCATCAGTCAGGTATCCTTCCCCGCACCAACCGCCATCACCTCGCTCTGCGATATCCGAGCCATTCCACTACAAGTCATATAGGCCTAATTTGACTTCGCAGGGTAAATATCTACTCTGCGAGAACCTGCTACAAGTCCGATATTCAACACCAAACCTACCTGCTAACCATCCAAATCAAGCAAATCCTGTCTTCCCCGAGTTTTAATACAAGTTAAACTCGTTCCTTCGCCCTACCAAGCAGCAAATAATTTCTAGATTCTATGGTACAGTGAGCAAACTCAAATATAGCTTTTAAACGTAACAGCGCCATGACTCGAACTGCACAAAAACAAATACCAGCAGACAACCTATGCTTGATAATATGCAATTGACACATAAAATCCAGTGGAACACACAAATTAGATCACGTTTATCGCACATTTATACATATATACAATTAAAAATAACACTGTCATTATTTTAGGGACCACATTTACTGATTATAACCGAACAATAAAAAGTGTTCCATATCAAACGCGTGTTATTGAGTACTTTTACCCTATTTATCCAGACCGACCGCAGCGCCCCAAGTGTTAGTTTGAGTTGCCAATTGTGCACGCATAGGAACTACGGATGCTGCTGTTTTCTTGGCTGGAACTTAGCATAATCATTAGTTTTTTAATTGAGGGCTAGAATGAATGGTTTGACGAAATATTAACTGTTTCAATATAAAATATAGAATTTAACTTTTGATTCAAAAGGCTTAAATAGAAATGGAATGACGTAAGAAGAAATGAAGCAAGAGGAATGATCTCTTCCCTCAAATCGAAACTTCAGGAATTACATCACACTAAAGTGGTGGTATTTTCTGTTCCCCACCGCCACGATCTTCCTGCATGGTCTTGTGTTATCAAGGAGGTAACTAAGGTCAATGAAGAACTTTTGAAAATATGTAAATACTTCAAAAATGTAAAATATGTAGATATAAGTAATTTAAGAAGGAGATTTCATACTAGGCATGGACTGCATCTGAACAGGTTAGGTAAAATATATGTTGTAAATAGGGTAATAGAATTTATTAATGCAATTCAAGATAGCCTATAGATTCTGAAACCGCTCCTATTCCTCTAAAAAACTAGAGAATTTGACCGATGCAGATCGGTCAACAGAATCTGAGTCAGGGAAAGGTATTAGTTGTCAATCTAGGCTAGACCCTCTCCAGACTGGAGTTGGGAAAGTATTAGTATGTCAGATAGACAAACCAGGTTTGGTTCTTGTCAGACAATTAAAATTAACAAGCCTATAGGCCTATGTACAGAACTGTCAAATATTAGGCCTAAGTTAAAAAATAATAGTTCACTGTCTATTCTGCAGGTCAATATTCAGTGCATCAGGAATAAATTGTTGGAACTAGAACAATTCTGCAAAATTGAGAAAATTGATGTGGTATGCATGTCTGAGCACAGGCTCACTGAAAATCAAGTTGACTTCTTTGTGCCTCATGGGTATGCCATAGCAGATATCATGTGTAGACGCAAAAAGAAAAACGGAGGTGTGGGAATCTTAGTAAGGAACTGTGTGAAATTTGTCAAGGTTGATCTAAGCCTATTGTACAGCCTCCCAGGGGTATGCACCCCTTGGAGACCATCCCCCCATCATCTGCCCAAATCTCCTAACGGGCAACCCTTGGAAAGCCGGGCCAACATCCATAAACGTAGCAAGGACAGCTTGCCACTCTAGAAGCAGCTCGGTCCTTGCACAATGGTTACACATAGCGACATACTATTAACTGGGACAGCAATGCCAAGACATTGCTGACAGCATAGCGCCGAAGAGTATAAGAAGGCGTCTTAATCAGGTCAAGGGATCTCTCCATTATCAGTGCTTCAACGATACGGCCGAAGGCTACGCCAGTGTCATCAGAGGTGAGTCAGTCGTGTTCAGACATCCTAATTTTGTAACCTGTAACCCACAACTTGTACTTTACATTGTGAACATAATTACATTCCCTACAAGGGACTCATACTTCAGAATTACAGACCAATAAACACTTGGTCAACACATCACACTAGTCTTACTGTCCATACGCCTCTTTACATCCCAACGCCCTTCCTTATTCCCGTCACGGTTGGACGTGACAGACGGTAGTCTAATAGCGCTAGCTCAGATATCATTGTGTTCCTCGAGCCGGCCCGGCTGCCAGAGAGCAGCGCGTGCTACTTAGCTGATACGAGCAGAGCCGGTTACATAATAAGCAGTCAGCTGAGCGACCAGCGCAGTGACCCTTGCATTGAGTCACATCCCCTAAAGCACTACTACATTATTTATAGGAGCGCCCCCTAGTTCCTAACACACCACAACACTCTACACTGGTCAGCTTACCCTGCCAAGGGAAGCTACCCCTTTTAGGCACAGCTTTATAAATTAACACAATAACTCTTTCCTTTTAGATCCTACCACCCCCAAATAAGGGATCTAAAACACTGGTGGAGGCGGGGTACTACGCATAGTAGAACGGGACTCAACCAACGAGCCCTCGTAGTTAAAACGACCCCTTCCGTACCGCAAAAAGCCAAGCAAATAGTGAAATTTTTTTTCCCCAGACAAAAACACCAGTTTTGCTCCAAAACTAGCTATACAGGGGAAATTCTTACTAAACCAAACTCCCAGCCCCAGAAAGAATCAAACAGATACGAAAATACACTGTCAAACACGCACAGATATTTTATTTGTATTTTATTCACATACACTTCATTCAACATGGCCCCCCTATACCGCCTAGCTGTGCTAAGGAGCATTGGGGAGTACCAGGAATTAATTGCCTGGCACAGAGTTTTTGAAACTAGGCAGGACTACCTCAGAAGGTTTCAGCAGCTCCTGCACGCCCAGTACATGCGGATCATAAGAGCCCTTGTCCGGCCACTCCGCAGCGCTAAGAATCGCAAGATTCGGGCGAAAATCCCCACCCTCCGCACACAAATCATAAAAGCACACTGGCAACTACACTGCCGACACGAGTTTATGTTCCAACACTGGGAAACACTCATCACGGAACACAGACGGATAGGGACACAGGACACAAAAGTCTCTGAACAGGCCATATGCCTCAATAGGCAGTACACCCAAATTTGGGACGAATACCGTGAGCTCCAAGCCAACAAGGCCATTTTTGAGTTCATGGTAGGGCCACCAGCCCAGCCGAGAGAGGACATAAGCGTAGATACGCTAACTCGACAATTTGCGAGGATGTCCCTCTCGCCATGTACTGCCACACATGGGAAGGAGGTCACCATGGCCACAGTCCAGGAGACGGCCAGGTTACGCTCCAATAGGCTCCAAATACAAGGTTACATAAACACATGTCCTTCAGCTCCGGATCGGAAGGCAATTTTGCCAAACCGAGGGGCAGAGCCTAGAACAACCCCCTCGGAACAAAGGGACGAGAGGGAGTTGAAGCCAGGACTCTCAAACACACATAGCATGACAGGGAGACAACGGGACGTAACGACGTCATGGGCAGACGACATAGAACCCGTCCCCCTACACATAAAGCCTACATACACCCACACAGATAGGCTCACACAATGGCAGGAGTCTGCCGTGGCCACAGGCCGAAAAGCGGTCAGGCTACACGCCACCACATTGCTAGGCCAGACACAAGCCATTAAGCGACCTTTTCCGCCAGTTCAAAGGGCAAATTTGCCAGAACGAAGGCGAACACCGGTATTAGTCCCTCAGGATGCACGATACACGCACGCACATTGGGACCAGACACTACCACACAGTACGACAATACACCATCCATCAGCACAAACATAAACAGCACATTTTTTTTCTTTCTCTATCTGCCTTCTTTCATGTATAGGCAGTGCAACTTGGCTAGATCAGAAGTGCATGATTCAAAATCCTTGTTTTTTTGTTTGCCCCTGACATTTTTTCTCTCAGGCCATCAATGATTATTGGTCGGAGTGGTTATCACCACAAATTGAATAACGTAAAGTTTCTAATATCCAAAGCCAAGTAGAAGCCCATCAGGTGAGCTACGCGGCTTAGAGCCGGAAAGAGATATTTTGAACATAGCGTAAGCATCAAATCACAGCATAGAGCTTAAGCGAGTCTTTCTAAGCAGAAATGACTAAATGTTCTATGTTCCGGTTCAACAGTTGGATAGATTCTCTGGTAGCGGGCAAAAGCCATAAGCGTGGCAAGAATTAAGAATCGCAAAATAGTTTTCAAAAAATTTTGGTGAGGTGTGCTTTAACCAACTGAAAAGCCCAATTGCACACCAGGGCAAGACACTGTCATTTTGTTGAGTTATGCCGGAACATTTAGCACAATTTGTGTATAAACATATAATGGCTCAACGGACAACACATATTTTACTTTTGAAAAATATATATTCAATGCCAAGATAAGGTTATAATTGCTTTGGAGTGGGGTTTTGACTCCCATAGTGCACTGGCTTTGCTCGTGACGTGGATACACATGTATCAAATACGTCTTGCAATGGCCTTCCCAAGGTGTGCTAGACAGTGTCGGTAGATTCCCCTGAGACGTAACCAGATTACTATAGTGCTAACGTCACCTACTAGGTGAATAGTACGATCGGGACCTACTTACCATTTTCAAGCATTTTTTTCATAGTGGTTACGACACAATTTTGGCAGACTATCGCCGTCCGGCAACCCACTTTAGCAAAGCATACAGCAGTGGGCAGGCGACATACAAACATATATTCTATACCTTTTCAAAATGCTCTCTTAATACGGAGCGGGGCATAGCTCATTTTTTTTCTCCTCTTCCTCTGCCTCAGTCATTAGGCCCGATGAAGAAAAAAAAAAGGGTGGCCAAGTTAAACTGTATGTATTTAACCCATAGGCATACGTAACACGTTACATTGCCTGTAATATTTTTTTTTTTTACATTTCCACAACAACACGCAAGCTAAAACGCTAACACACCGTAGGATGAAAACCCCAGACTTTGGGAAGCCCTGCATATTTTTGGAAATCACACAATCAATTTACATAGCCACATGACAGTAAAATACTACCAAACCGTCCCGGAGACACAACCTGAATAGTGCCAGAGACAATTACTCTGGGTAAAAGACGGTCTCAAAACCCGCAACCTTCTGAATACCAAGAATATAAGGTTGGGCAGCTATCCAGTTCTAGAATAGAAAAATGAGAAAGCTAAGACAGATGGGGACAGTTCCACTAACAGCGGGTCATAAACGAAAAACAACAAAATCGCCTCTGGCATCTAGTCACCAAACACGCGACTAGCGGACCAGACACACTAGTGTATAACGACATTTGGTACAACAGATAGGAATATACTTGAACCACGTTACGGTAACACACAATTGGGGACACAAAATGTAGTTAGTAAGAGGTTCTTTTTCAATACGGCAAATGCATGTGAGACTTTCGAAGTGAAAGGCCACGGCCTGTGGTTTGGATTCCACGTAAAACGGAAGTCCCGTGGCGCATGATCTACAGATTAGCGGTCATGTTAAACCACAAGTTTTTTTTTTCTACAATGCGAGAGGCACTGCTCGCAATCACTACAGGCAACAATCAAGTTCACACACACACACGTGCAGAAAAACAAGGACGTGGGCTGAACATAAAACAAATGAAAGCACACAACATCGTAATTCAACACCGTCGTATCAGCACTAACATACTCCTCAATGAGCAAGACTGCTCGACACAGACAAGCCGAGCCAACTCCCACTGGACAGAAACCAACGCATCATTCACGGCCGATCTAAGGACCCTAAAACTCCCAAAATTACACTACGAGGAGAGTTCAAAAATACGCAAACTCCTCACAGTATTGAGTACTTTCGTTTGCGCATAGTAGATACACAGTAAATGTGCCATAATATATCCGGCACAGAGAGGGGCACACCAAGTCTTTACAGACAACCGGATTCGAACCCATGACCACACACCACACTCGTACCAAAAACTAACTATCCAATGGTATTTTTGGTACACGAAACACAAGCAAAAACCACACTGGGGAAGCCCCAAGCCCTGAAACACAACGCAGACATAGAACACAGAGAATGACATAAGGTCACGGGTCCGAGTCCCAGTAAAAATTAGACACAAGGGAAGGCAGTTATCCAGGCTCCCAACCACACCGAAATTGGCCCATACAAATACATGAACAGGGAATACTACATTTCCTCCCACCAAAAGCCAGACATAAAATTTCGAATTACACCAGACATAGAGAATACATTTCCCAAACACAGGTAGGAAAATTTCGCAAGACACAAGTCTTAGGAAACAATGGCCACACAACGTCATTACCTAACTAGGATGAATTGCTACATTAGTCCGCTAGGAATCTAGAACAATGACCACACTTGCATACGTGCAGAAAAGCACATGCCAGCGGATGACAAACAATAACATCCCAGCCTGACATTACACATACCAACTGCTGACTTGCAGACTATTCACACTGCAATACTGCGATGACAAGACACTATTGTGTATCGCCAGTGACCGTGAAATTACAAACACAAAACAATTATAACACCATACATTTTTTTTTCTTTCTCCACACTGCAAAAACATTTGGCAATGAACAAGACGTGACACAGCGGAACTTATCTTGGGCCTATAAGAGCACGTTCGCCAAGACATTGACAGGCCACGGGCGCCTCCCGCCCATACAGGCGATACATATTACGACTTAGCCTGCAACAGACCAACCGTCCGCGTGGTGTAGCGGAACATAGTCACAAACACACTCACGCACTCAACAATTAGGAGCAAACACAGACAAGACCTCCCCTCTAATAACTTCTCTTATCGATCGAAAGGCATAGGAGTCATTACAGATGACTAGCACATGACCAGTCGCACTACGACCACTGGCCACATTTACACTACAAATGGCAGACCAGATTAGGTCATGAAGCTTTACTATCCCAAGGCGCGGATAGAAAGCCAACATGGACCAAGGGAGGATGACAAACCATAGGTGGATAATCCCAGAGGGATTACCGATATACTACAGCAGGCTACCATTGTTAATACCCAATTTCCTTCCAATAACCCTCTCACGTCCCACATAAGCCAACGCAGACACATGTACACGACCAAAAAACAGCTACACTACATTATAAAGTACACACAAGGGGTTGATGGACTTCATGCGTCTAAAGAGAAGGCATGCTACGCCTTGGGCCACGATGCTACCACCTGAGTATTAGGGGTGGGTCAGCAAACATTAAATAAGCATAATGCGCCTCTCCAAATGAGAGAGGAGGCCATAGATATATATTAACCATTCTTTAGTACTTAAACACTCCCGCATGACAGGAATATATTGGTATTATGCCCCACCCTACACCTATCCGTACATGAAGGCAGACACTTCATATCCAGACACATGCATGAGTATCCCATCCATTTACCAGGGATTTTTATATCAAACCTGCATGAAATTTTCGTATCTTTGCAATCCCGGGAATTACCTCCCCACTCCACTCACTATAGGAGCATCCCAACGCCATCACCGGTTTCAGGCCACCACTAACGTGGAACCCAAAGGTGCGCAACCCCTTCCTGCCTTGTTTCAGCCCACTCGACAAATAACTACCCCCAGATCCTAATAACAGGGTACCTGACACTACAGACCCTACTAACACCTCCATTATGGTAAAGAAAGCATTATTGCTGGAAAGCTGACGTAGCAAAGGTAGACCAGAAGTAGCCTATGTACTTAGAAGATCTACAGCCCCACAACACTGGAAATATTTTACATTTTACACAGAGATTAAACAGTTTACACAGGTTACGCTACATTTTTTTTTACAAAGGAATCTGATACGATCTGATTGATGACAACGGTGTAAGCCAAAGGTCAGGAGAACCACACTTTGAGAGCTGGGGAAGGCGATGTGGACCCTTACCCCAGTTGGCTCGACAGCGCAGCGACCTCACTTAACTTAACGACTAGACTAAACAGACGAACCACGTAAGGTCAAAGCATTCGTGACCTAGCACGGGCAAACATCGAGATCTAGGGGTGCATATAGCTTATCCCCCTTGTCGGAGAAGGTTACACCCACAATGTGCCACGGTCATCGAAGCCAAGACCTGCAGGGAGACTTTCTGAGAATGGCGGGAGAAATAGCTCACTCCGCGCCGGACTCGGGAGCTATCCCTAGAGACGACCCATATTATGACTAGACTGTTAGTTAAATTTACGTAAGTAGGACTTCCATGGCGGGGAGTCAGACTCCTATTCGTCAGGAGTGAAGCAGGATCCTAGGGTTCAGCAGGACCAATCCTAGATCCGACAAGTCCTTACCCCGCGAGGTGAAGGTGAAGACCACGACGTTAATCAATAATGAAGAATGAAATATGAATATATATATATATGGAATGTACGCGCTCATTCGGTCCTGCGCCCACGTAAATGGATGACAACGGGTCGCCAGAGATCTTAAGTGAGTAGCATAGCGGGCACTCAAAGGGGTTCAGTGGGCCACCCCAGCATTGCCGATACAGGCGAAGATTACTGCGAAAAGCAAACCACGATTGCCGATACAGGCGAAGATTACTGCGAAAAGCAAACCACGATTGCCGATACAGGCGAAGATTATTGCGAAAAGCAAACCACGATTGCCGACAAAGGCGAAGAGATTCTATTACTGCGACAAGCAGACTACGATTGCCGACAAAGGCGAAGATTATATTATGCCATTGGACGACAATGTCCAATGCCCACATAAATGGCGACGCAGCGGGCAGTCAATGGGCATTAAGAGAGGGGCATTGCGAGCGCCTCATAAGGGTTACGTGGGCGGCCCAACTACAACTACACACGCAATGGCAACGGTCAAAGAAATGGAAGGTACAGCAGGCGAAACGGTTTGCTTAGTGGCACCGTAAGCCGCCTGTGATTAGATTAGTACTAGTAATAGACGTCGACACCTAGAATTAAGGGAACGGAATCCAGCGATCCTAGAGTCAACCGGTGTTTCTAGGACTCGTGCGGGTGGTGTCCTGGGGAAGTAAATTGCCCCAGGCGATCGTTCTAGGCCAAATTTAGCTGTAAGACGGTTGCATTTGACACGCAACCTAGGATTAAGCAAATTTATTCACCGCTGTTGCCAGGTATGGCGCAGCACATTTCGGCAATAGATTAAGGCAACCCTCTCGGCTTAGAAATAGCATTTTTTTTAATTATTAGACCATAATTAAGATAGATAGCATTAAGTAACGCCGGTCGGCGCCTGATGGCCCAGAAACCCGGCATCAGGGTAAGTCCGACAACTCATGATAAGGCATGATAATTCGTTGTAAGGTAGCATAAGCCTACATTTAAGGAATTTTTTTTATATATATATAGATCACAATAGAATATCTCGGCACTTGGTGACTCAAAACCCGTTACCAAGATAAGCCCGACACCATTTAAGCTAGAATAGGTTAACAGAGGCTAACCTAGGGTAAGTTAGACTTCGGTGGCGCTACACTTAGTTTCCAAACTAAGCGCTACCGAGGAAGGTTATATATATACCTGTAATGAATTATAATGTATTGTACTCTCCTAACTTCATGACTAATCCACTTTTCACCCACACAGGAAGACCACGGAGCTACAAAGAGATAAACATCTTCATATGGATGCATTTTTTGTTTTTGTTTTGATTTACAGGTAACCAAGAACGTGAATATGTCTGTGGTAAATATATTACCAAAATACACATATATGTCATACACAAATACACTCCTTATCAATTTTAGTCGCACCCTTAAAGGTGACAACGCCAGCGGTCAGCGGTCAGCGGTGGACAGCATACGTGGGATGATGACCATCGCTGAACGCAAACACATTTCAGAATACGCAAATGAAGCGTTACTTCAGGCTCAAAGGGCGACACAGAGTTTGTAAGTGCCGGACCTTCGACCCTAAGGTGGGATTCCGACCCACGACGGAAAACCACGAGGTTATGTGATAAGTACAGGGAGAGAATAGTGGACTAGCCACTAAACCGCACCGGGAACGGCCGATTAGAGAACGGTCGGCGAGGCATAATAGTACGGTGCGCGCCAAGTATAAGAGACATGCAATAACTGGCCAGGTAACAGAGCTCTATAAGGTTTATATATATATATATGATAGTGATAATTGTAAAGGGTAAATTATTTTGTATTTTCTCGCCATGTCATACAATTGCAAGGGTCCACAAGAGTGGCAAGAATACTTATACGTACAGGGTACCCACATGGCAACCATTATTTTTTCTATGTTCATCTTCATTACATGTTTACTATGTTCAATTATAACTTGTCAGGAATTTTACAAATGTAAGGATTACTATTATTATTATTATCGGGTCATATCTGTTACCATTATCAAGACCACCAATGTACATAATGTCTATGATTTGTTTTCTTTCATTTTTCCTTCTTCTAACTTCCCCATTTGTCAGGGTGTTCCGTTTCATCCCGAACCAATAAATACACTTTGATTATATCCCTTAAATTATACCCTGGAACACCCATTTTTTCTATTCTCTCCTATCTTTCTCTTCGCAGGGAGCACTTTTTCCCCAAAGTAAAGCCAGACGACACAATTCCTCGTCTAGCTGGGTTTTTCCTCCCTGCACAACTATGTAACGAATCACCATCAAAAACCATGTTTTTTTTGAAAGTAGCAATATGCCAACAATGTCATTTTTTTTCTTCCAATGTCATTTTTTTTTCTCGATGGCAAAAAATTTATTTTTTTCAATGTCAATTTTTTTTTCGACGTCCATTTCTATTGTCACAATGCCAATGTCAATGTTATATATATATATATATCTGTACATCCCATAACCCTCCCCTCTGAACACGGGCTGACCTCACACCCACACTTCGATACGACACCACCAGGAGATACGAGGGGGCTCCAAGGACCACTACGTCAACATCCCAACCTCCAGTTCCGTTCCCGTTCGCGAGGACGCGAACAAATGAAGGAAGACGCTTGTACAGCCTCCCAGGGGTATGCACCCATTGGAGACCATCCCCCCATCATCTGCCCAAATCTCCTAACGGGCAACCCTTGGAAAGCCGGGCCAACATCCATAAACGTAGCAAGGACAGCTTGCCACTCTAGAAGCAGCTCGGTCCTTGCACAATGGTTACACATAGCGACATACTATTAACTGGGACAGCAATGCCAAGACATTGCTGACAGCATAGCGCCGAAGAGTATAAGAAGGCGTCTTAATCAGGTCAAGGGATCTCTCCATTATCAGTGCTTCAACGATACGGCCGAAGGCTACGCCAGTGTCATCAGAGGTGAGTCAGTCGTGTTCAGACATCCTAATTTTGTAACCTGTAACCCACAACTTGTACTTTACATTGTGAACATAATTACATTCCCTACAAGGGACTCATACTTCAGAATTACAGACCAATAAACACTTGGTCAACACATCACACTAGTCTTACTGTCCATACGCCTCTTTACATCCCAACGCCCTTCCTTATTCCCGTCACGGTTGGACGTGACAGACGGTAGTCTAATAGCGCTAGCTCAGATATCATTGTGTTCCTCGAGCCGGCCCGGCTGCCAGAGAGCAGCGCGTGCTACTTAGCTGATACGAGCAGAGCCGGTTACATAATAAGCAGTCAGCTGAGCGACCAGCGCAGTGACCCTTGCATTGAGTCACATCCCCTAAAGCACTACTACATTATTTATAGGAGCGCCCCCTAGTTCCTAACACACCACAACACTCTACACTGGTCAGCTTACCCTGCCAAGGGAAGCTACCCCTTTTAGGCACAGCTTTATAAATTAACACAATAACTCTTTCCTTTTAGATCCTACCACCCCCAAATAAGGGATCTAAAACACTATATAACTGAGAATTAGATGTGGAATTTAGCTGTGTTAAATTAGTTGAAGCGAATTTAATAATTGTTAGCTTGTCTAGATCTCCCAAGTGCAATATTCATGTATTTCTTGAGAATTTTGAATTGGCTAATCAAGAAAATTTTAAAATCCAACACCAAAGTAGCTATTTGTGGGGATTTTAATATTGAAATGGTGAAGTTAGATGGGCAAATTTCAAGAACATTTTTGAACCTTATAAGATCCTTAAATTTAAAATGTACAAATAGAGCTCCAACACGCGGTAATGCTTGCCTCGATGATATTATTGTCCATCTCCCAAGTGATGAATACAATATTAGGTTAGTTGGTGGATCTTTTGCTGATCATGAACCTTTGGTACTTTCTCTGCACCATAATAAACTGCCTTATGCAGACACAAATCCCAAATGAACCTAATGTTACATGGACTAGAACTCAGAAAGAATGTTATATTAATCTATTTATTGAAAGATTGAAGCATGTTAATTGGAACTTTTTGTACAAACAACACACTGACAAAACTAATACTGAGTCGGATGTTGAAATGTTTTTTTTTAAATTTATGTTGAATTGTAGCATTCTTGCTCCCCCATAGTAAAGATGAAAAATGTGTGTAAGTAAGAAATAAGAAATGTATCTGGCATTCTGATGAATTGGCCCAAATAAGAGAAAGGATGCTAATTTTGTACAGAATTCGTGAAAACTCATGTGAGCAACGGATTGTGCAGAATGAGGCGTACGAAACATATCTTCAGTGTAAAAGGTTAATACTGAACCTAGTCCACCCTATCAGGAGGGCATATTTTCCACTGGGTTGACATTACACCAAATGAAATTATAAAGGTCACTTATAAATTATCAAATTCAAAAAGCATGGACTGCTATTGGTTATCTAATTACATTATCAAACAAACAATGCACTTAATTTGTGAACCTCTAGCTACTATTGTTAATAAATGTTTAAAGTTTGGATTCTTTCCAAACATGCTTAAAATTTCTCAAGTTATTCCAATCTTCAAAAGTGGCGACAAACATGTTTTCCAGAACTACCGCGCAGTTTCAAGCGTTCCCATATTATCTCAAATAATTGAATCTGTTATTTACAACCAACTTAGCAATTACTTTGAAACTTATGCCCTGCTATCCAGCAGTTAGTTTGGATTTAGACGAGGTAAAAACACAACTTCTGCTGTCTTGGAAGTTGTCAATCAAACTTAAACAGCTTTTGAAGGTAAGAACATGGTCTCTCTGGTTTTATGTGATCTGAGTAAAGCTTTTGATTGCATTAATCATGAGATTCTGTTGGAAAAACTTCAGATTTATGGTGTAAATAACCCCACACTGGATGTAATGAAGTCATACTTAAGTAATAGAAGCCAATTTGTAGCAATTAGAAATAGACACTCTACACAAAAAGAAGTCATAACCGGTGTACCGCAGGGTTCGGTCCTCGGTCCTTTTCTTTTTAACGTTGCAGTTAATGATTTACCAAAACATGTTATATCACAAACAGTGTTGTGTCTTACGCAGACGACACAACATTAATTAACGTGCATCAGAACATATCAAGTCTGAATGAGATGTCGCAAGAAGCCCTTAGAACTGCAGTAAATTGGTTTTCATCCAATAAATTACTATGCAATGAGTATAAAACTCAACACCTTCTGTTAGGACTGTCTAATAATATAGAAATTCAGTCATTTAAGCTCTAAGGCATTGATATAGATTCCAAATTAAACTGGGAAGTTCACGTCAACCATGACTGTAAAAGGGTATCACGGGTTTCTTACCTCCTGTGGAAATTGAGGGAATTTGTGACAACAGA
This sequence comes from Meconema thalassinum, assembly GCA_946902985.2. NCBI lineage: Eukaryota > Metazoa > Arthropoda > Insecta > Orthoptera > Tettigoniidae > Meconema > Meconema thalassinum. The sequence goes on from OX336392.1 coordinate 369,860,349, forward strand.
CTATCTGAGAATAGCATATTTTGGACTCTTTCAGACCCACATTTCTTATGGGCTGCTACTATGGGGTCACTCACCGTATGTCCATAATGTGTTGCTGATACAAAAGAAGGTTGTTCGTGTAATGTGTAAAGCTGATCCTAGGGAGCACTGTCGTCCCCTTTTTATTAGACTTAAAATATTAACAATTAAAAATCTAGATATTTTCATCTTGTTACTATATGTCAAAAACAATTTAAGTGAATTTATCACTAGGGAAGACATACACCATCACAACACTCGAAATAAAGGAAACATTAATATCCCAAGCCATAGACTGGCAAAAACTGGTAGCTCACATAAAGTAAATGGCATACATTGTTTTAATAAATTACCACATTCTGCACAGTCTACGTCCTTCAGTGTGCTCAAAAGAAAACTGTACAAATGGATGTTAAAAAATCCATTTTACAACGTAAAAGAATTCTTGGAGATAAAAATTGTTAATATTGATTTTTAATAACTGTATATAGAGGATACTAATAATTATACTGTACCATAAATGATGAAACCTATTTCATGTAAATGATCAATGGTGAATAAAATATTCTTATTCTTACTACCCCTGCACTGAACCAAGAATCCTGACTATTGCCTTAATTCTTTCAGCTAGCGCTTGTCCTGGTGGCACGCTACCATTCCTTCTCTTTACACCTTTCATTTTATCATTAAATTTTATTAAATCATTAAATATTTATTATCACATTAAGAAAATTGTCTGATTTCCACACATATAGCTAATTTTTTCATTAAATCAAGCAAGGGAAATTCGAGCCACAGACTTCAAGGTCTGCAACTTGATTGGAAAGAAATCGTCATGCTCTATCAGTTAGTTCAAATGGATTAATTTAAATCCTGGTGCCCATTAAGATTCCAAAAGTAAGGATGATCAGTAAAATTACAACTAACACCCAACTGTGGGACATGTAAATGGCTATTATTACAGTGTGTGGTGGCCTACACACACTCTACCCTTTTAGTTGCCTGTTAGGTTGACAGGAAATACCGTGAGTGGGAAAAAAAGAGGTCTGACCCTCAAAATTTTAAGGCATTAGAGAAGAAAAGACTAGGGGAAATTATGGTGGGAAAATGAAAAGACACCCTAGTCAACCTGAAAGCCTTTGGTGATCTACCAAAGAGTTATCACATTTTGAAATGATCTACTGTTCTACCCTTACAATGATCATAATTACAAAGTATTTTATTTTTGAAAACTTAACATGGTTTATGAATGAATGCACTGGTAATAGAATTAATATTTAAAAAACAAAATGTTACAAATAGAACTAATGGCCAATTATGAATAATTAAAATACAATCATTTTTCCACTTACAAAGTATGAAATTTAGCAGGAATAATTGCTGGGATATTGGGTGAATAAGAGGTCGAAATGCGAGATATCATTTCCCATTGTCAGAATTTGGCACAGTTGATTCAAGTTGAATTCAAGAATAATGCTCATTATTACTGTTTCAGTGAATAACGTTCTCGATCTACTGGCAGATCGCGATCGATGTGTTGCTGGCCCCTGCGCTAAGCCACAGATACCCTAATGTCATTAGCATGACGAATAGAAATAAATAGTGTTATCACTCACCGAGTTCAACCGCGCCCCGCTCGGCTAGCGCTAGCGGCGCTGATCCCCAACGCTACACAGTCAGCTGTTCAATAGTGGGATACGCGCTGGGCTACGTAAACCTCTTTACGAAGGCTGCGGTTACGCTGATTACAACAAATTGTGTGTTTAGACTTATGAATAATACTGTCAAAAAGTTAGTATTAATATTCTCTGTCCCCATGTAGAACTATCGTTTAAAACCCTCCGTTAGTCGCGCATTGGTCTGACAGCTCCATGGTTCGTTATATTAGTTTTAATATCAAGCCAACAGTTCAAGTTATAATCTTATCGTCTCGTGACATCTTACACCAAACCTTAGTAAGCATTTTTCTGGAGTTGTGAAATAGCGTGCCTAAAAATAACTTTAACACGTGTAACATTTTGTCAGCGTGAGATCGATAGTACCAGCGCTCCCAATGATGTTACATTCTGTCAGTGAGTGGCAGGTGTGCTGTTATACCGATTATTTGGCTTAGTATGTTGCCTTAGTTAATATCAGTAAGGAGATTGCGCCTTACGAAAACCTAAGGATGCAGATGAAGCGTGTCACCTTCTGCAGAAAGATAACGAATAGCTAGTTCATGATTCAGTAATTTCAAAGGAATTTGTGACTCTGATACTGAAGACAAAGCTGAAACAAGATCCGAAGATCAGGAGGACGGTAACGGAAGAGAAGAATTGGATGACCGTTTATTTTATTGACAGGTTGGCCATTATTATATGTCCGACTCATTCTTGGCCACTTGGCTATCAGCACGGAAGTCCGGGTTCGATTCCCAGCTCTGCCAATAAATTTAATACTGGTCTGAGGGCTGGAACGGTGTTCACTCAGCCTCGTGAGGCAAAATGTTAAGAGACGCGTTCGATTCCTACCTCAGCTATCCTGGAAGTGAATTTCCGTGGTTTCCCACTTCTCCTACAGGCAAATGCCGGGATGGTACTGCCCCCGTAAATTGAATTATATTGAGACCACGGTGGCTGTATTGAAAAATATGAATTAAGTTATGGCTGTCATAGTTGTGACGTGGATATTCATGACGTAGGCACGGATGACGCAGACTTCATGCAAGTAGGCTGCTTGAGCTGAGATTCTTGGTGACGTCATGATTTTGTTCGAGAAAGATCTGAGATTTACGACGCAGTCGCAGGGAAACATGGAATTGTGCTGAGGAAGAAGTTACGCGATTGGAGGAAAGACTCGAACCAATGAATGATAGTTTGGAGGGAGACGGAGATTACTGAAACTATCATATTTAATTACTTTTAGAGTGCAGAATTGTGGAAAACTATTTTCAGTTATGGCATTGATTTGGAATTTTGAAGAAATTAATTTTGAGTTTTTGAAATTTGAAAATCCGTCAAGTATTGCCAAAGTTAGAACTTCTAGCTATGACGGAGAAACAAGCTATGGAAGGGATGGATACGCCCCTTAAGAAGTTGATAAAAGGTCTTGCACAGCAGAGAGGAGCTCTCATAGCTCATGTGTCTCATAGCTCATGTGTCTGATACCGCATATATATTTCTGATGTCATATAGTCGTTTTCGAGTGAATAAGTGAAGCAACTTGTCTTTAGCGTGTGGTAAAGCCAACCGCATTGAACGAGCTTCGAGCGTGCCGCAGTTCCATTTTACGGTGTTTGAAACTAGGCGAAGTTGAAACGCACACATTTTCAAGTCTACAAGATAATATATCAAGAGTTGACTAATGCCTTTGAGCTAATTCGATTGTGCAGTACTATATTAAAGTGTGTAGAAAGGTTGAACATTTTCAAGATTATAATTTAGAAGATATTGGCATTTTAACACGGCAGACAAAAGTGATTTTCTCGCCACCTGAGAGGCACTTTTAAAATATCACATTCTACGCTACGGCTGACACGTATTGCAACCGTGCTACTACATATTGCATTTGATGATATAACGCTGCATTCTAACATGGAACAATATAATATCGCAGTTCTTTCAACTATTATAACGGAAATGGAGATGGAAGGCTAAGGACTTTAATGCAATTGGGACATATATCGATGGAGTGAAATAGCAGCATGGAACTTCGCTAATCGTCTTTCTACAAAAGCGAGCATGTAGTGAACATCCAACTACACTCATGCATCGTGGTCCAACGCTGAATTATATCAAATGGCAGTGGAAACGTATTCATACTCCACAACTATGAATATTTCTACGGAAATAACTGCAATAAACTTCATGGCGAATTGCTACCAGAACTTCAGGGAACTATCAAGAGAGGCCAGGGTAGACCCGGCTCACAAAGAAGAGTTTTGCCAGAAGGATGTCTATCGTATACACGGAGCAGTGCAATTTCCGGAGGAGGAAGCAGTTCTATTCTCCGAGGGCGCTGGTTCCAGGTTCGAGGACGGAGCACATCTTTTTGGTGAAATGGAACCATCACCAGTCTTCTTTGGAAGATTTTCCTCTAGAACTTCAATCAACAGATAAGGTAGTCGTGAACGTTTCTTGTTTTATTTGAGCCATTTAGCGATGTCTGAGCAACCATTTTTCTCATATGTTCTGTCCTATATTATGCCCCATATTCTTGCTTGATAATTCTGTACTCAGTACACTTCGATGATTTATGCTTTTTCTACGATTTACACACATCAAAAAAAGTTTTGCATCACCTCGGTTCCCAGATCTCCGGCATATAGACGTTGACTGTGTATATTGTATCAAAGATACAGTCCCTTTGACTGTTCATAGATGTCACTAAAACTGCTCAAAGATGTAAACAACCATGCATGAGCAGGGCCTATTAGACGGAGGGGGTACGACAGCCGATCAGTTCCAGTCATTCCACCAGGACGAAGGTACGCTGCTCATGTTGTCTGTAGTTCTACCATGCCTAGAAGGTCAATACCGCAGTTCGATCGCGTCCGCATTGTTACTTTGTGTCAAGAAGGGCTCTCAACAAGGGAAGTTTCCAGGCGTCTCAGAGTGAACCAAAGCGATGTTGTTCGGACATGGAGGAGGTACAGAGATACAGGAACTGTCGATGACAGGCCTCGCTCAGGCCGCCCAAGGGCTACTACTGTAGTGGATGACCGCTACTTACGGATTGCCGCTCGGAGGAACCCTGACAGCAATGCCACCATGTTGAATAATGCGTTTCGTTCAGCCACAGGACGTCGTGTTTCAACTCAAACTGTGCGCAATAGGCTGCATGATGCGCAACTTCACTCCCGACGTCCATGGCGAGGTCCAGCTTTGCAACCCCGACACCATGCAGCGCGGTACAGATGGGCCCAACAACATGCTGAATGGACCCCACAGAATTGGCATCACGTTCTCTTCACCGATGAGTGTCGCATATGCCTTCAACCAGACAATCGTCGGAGACGTGTTTGGAGGCACCCTGGTCAGGCTGAACGTCTTAGACACACTGTCCAGCGAGTGCAGCAAGGTGGTGGTTCCCTGATGTTTTGGGGTGGCATTATGTGGGGCCGACGTACGCCACTGGTGGTCATGGAAGGCTCCGAAACGGCTTTACGATACCTGAATGACATCCTCCGACCCATAGTGCACCCATATCGGCAGAATATTGGAGAGGCATTTGTCTTCATGGACGACAATTCTCGACCTCATCGTGCACATCTTGTGAATGCGTTCCTTCAAGATAACGACATCGCTCGACTACAGTGGCCAGCATGTTCGCCAGACATGAACCCTATCGAACATGCCTGGGATATGTTGAAAAGGGCTGTTTATGGACGTCTTGACCCACCAACCACTCTGAGAGATTTACGCCGAATTGTCGTTGAGGAGTGGGACAATTTGGACCAACAGTGTCTTGATGAACTTGTGGATAGTATGCCACGACGAATACAGGCATGCATCAATGCAAGAGGACGTGCTACTGGGTATTAGAGGTAGTGGTGTGTACTGCAATCTGGACCACAAATGCTGAAAGTCTAGCTGTATGATGGTACAACATGCAATGTGTGGGTCTCATGAGCAATAAAACGAGCTGAAATGTTGTTTGTGTTGATCTCTATTCCCTTTGTATTTAAAGGTTCCGGAACTCTTGGAACCGAGGTGATGCAAACCTTTTTTTGATGTGTGTATTAAGACATTGTTTTGTCATTGGCATATTTAAATAATTTTGGATCAGTTGAGACTGATAATATATTCTTTCAATAATTTGCATATTTTTGGAGTCACGATTTGACTGTAAAGTTAATGATTTTCTTTGGCAGATTTGAATTCAGACAGCGTGTCATTTTATTAAAGTAATTCTTTTCAGTAAATTACTTTGACCAATTTTCTGTCATCCTCAAGAAAGAAGAATAATTAAAAGATTTTAGAGCGTTAAAATCTATTTCTGTATCGACGATCTTGGAAATACTAGTCGTTTTATGAACATGATTGCAACATAGACATTTATCGTCAGTTCTGAAATTACCATTGCATTATAGACAATTTTATGAACTATGAACTTTGATTACGATTTATTGAATACACTATAGTAATGAACATTTGATAGGAATTTTTCTCAATTCTAGATTGGAACAATAATGTTTGCATTCCACAATCTAATTGTATTCTATTCGACTATTATGCAGTTTAGATGAACTTTGTTTGAAGATAGTATTTTTATACTACGTTACTTAGGAGATATTAATCTCAATTTTGATAGACCAGAAAGGCGTGTATAATCGTATTTGCTATTAAATTTATTTGTGATTGGCAAATTTTTACTTCATATCGATTCATGAATGAAACCCACGAAGGTTAAATAAATAACAGTTTTGAAACAATTAATGAATATAAGAATTTTTGAAGTGGAACTATGGATGTATAATCGTTAGTTCAGTGGACATGTAAAAGTCGCTGATGAATAATGCCCTTGAATAAGTGAAGGAGATTCCCACAGTAATAAGAATGAAGTTAATGAATTTATAAGTGGAGGTTTTGTGTATGGATTGTGGAAGATTTTTATGCCATATATATGGAAATATATGATGAATTCTGGGCCTATTTTATGCAATTTGTGCGTTTGAACGAAGTATTTTTCCGCTGAGTTTATTGTCCAGGTCCTTTGAAAATTAATCATGTGAAATAACTGTTATAATTAACAAGAGTGTTAAATAATTTGAGATAACGATTTTGAATGGAGGTTACCGTCACAAATAATAATAATAATTATTAAAACTTATTAAACCTGAATATAAGCATAAATATAACTAACCTTCATTGGTCGATTATATTAACCTGATTTGAGTAATTATCAACCGGATAAACGTGTGGTTTAATGTATTTCTAAAATGAACAATATAAATATTGTAAATAAATTATGTAAATATCTTTAATAATTATCTGTAATGAAAGGAATTAATAGAGGCGTGTATAGATTTTTGAATTGTCGTTTGACAATATTATAAACAATTATAATTGTTATAAACAATTAATGAGCATTTGTTATAAACATTAAGAGTTTTGTTAATATACTTTAAAGAACGCTAATTATACATATGGATTATGTAATTAAACAAGTTTTGGGATTATTAGAGTAATCCAGTAATATGTGATTGAAGCATTTAAAAGATTTGCGTGATAATATTTGAGTTGAGTTGAGGACATTTAAAGCGTTTGAAAAGGAGCTAGGCTCTGATGTCACGAGCATATGCTAAGGTTAGCTGGACAGGTGGGTCCACTTGACGACGTGGGCATGCGACATAATGTAGGGTGGATCGCAGCTGGCCTGACAACTGTATGTTAGAGGCCAAGGTCGACCACATAACAGGCTTGCAGTTATAAATAAAGTGTGATGTTTATGAAAGAGGAAAACAATTGCTACATGTCTCGTTCCAATTCCCTCATCCATTCCAAGTGTATTACTATTATTACGTTCTTTATAAGCAAGTGAAAGATAAAATTTTGTATGTAACGTTTACAAGTCCTACAGGAGGACATGGTTATATTGACAATGGCTTCTGATTGCCACGTGTATTTTGATGAGTTTTTGTTAAAGTCATCCCTTTATGTGAAATAAATTATTGTACAGTTTAAAGTTTCTTGTTTCCGTCTTGGTTCATTTTAAATATCATGGTGGAGGTTATTGTGTGGGCATACTTTAAGTGATCCAGTTGGCAACCCATACCCGAGATTAATTTGAAGAGGTAAGTAAAGGTAAGTATGAACCCCCGTATATTTTGGTGTGTTCCACAATAATTTCTTGTTAACTGCTGTGCTCTAATCTCGGTAGTATCTGTCAGTGCCATTTTCATTGATGTAGCTGTGCCGGTGCGTTTGATTATTGGCAATCCGATTGAGGGGGCGGATATCTGACAGCCTACTATCCGGATTTACGGGGACAGTAGGATTGGCGACCCTAAAACGTGGGGCACGATCAGCTCGATTGGCACGATCGACTGAATAACATTGGATTACCAAGTTATTGCAGTAGAATTGGCACCGCAATTTTGTGGAGTGTTCGAATAACATTGGATTACAAAGTTATCGATGTCAATGGGATTGTGAAGACTCAAATAAAGAGGTTGATTCTTTGTTAGACGTCTTGGCCAATTGTAGAATTTGAGAGTGTGATTATATAGGGATTAAATGTTGTGTTGTATTAGGAAAATTACACTCAGAAAAGATCAGATCTTATACGACTTGAGAGAGGTTAAATAGGCTGGAAACTTAGAAAAATCGCCTATGATCTGGAGTCTTATTTTATTTGACCGGCTTATGACATGTTTAGTCATATTAAAGATAAATTAAACTATTTGGATTGTAAATGTAAATTATTTGTGTTAGGATATTTTAAAATTAACCAAAGAAATTTGAACATGTGCTTGAGTTTATTTCAACATGAAGTGTCTACGAAGGTTAATTATAAGGTAATTATAAGTTAGATTTAAGACAGAAAATTGCTCAAATTTATATATGGTGAAAAATGTTGCTCAGATGTAGTTATTTTGCTCTGTTTGATGTATGTCCCTAAAGCAGTCTATTCTTGAAATAATATTGAAATGGCAGATGAAAGTATAAGAAAGATGTTAGAGGAGATGGAAGTTAGGAATGCTAGTAGAATGAAGCAGATGATGGAGGAGAATGCTAGTAATATGTCTGCTAATTTGAAAGCTAGCATGGATAACAGTATGAAGGAGATGGAAGCTAGGAATACTAGTCGAATGGAGGAGAATTCTAGTAATATGTCTGCTAATTTGAAAGCTAGCATGAATGAAAGTGTAAAGCAGATGCTGGATGAAAATTTGAAAGTTCTTCAGACCAGTTCTGCAAACTTAGAAAATGATATGTCGCGTTTACAGATCAGTACCCAGGGAATCGAGAATGCTGTAACTGACATGCGCACAGACGTGTCCAATGTGCATAAAGATGTTTCAGAGGTTAAGACTGATGTTTCTAAGGTACAGAAAGATCTTACTATGTTGAATCTTGATGTTGCTAATGTCCGGGGTGATATTTCATGTGCTAGAGCTGAAGTAATTGTTGTTAGGAACGATGTTGCTACTGTACAAGATAAAGTAGAAGAGGTTCAAAGAGAGATTATAAATGTCCGAACCGATGTGTCAAATGTTCAAGTAGACATTAATAACATTCAGTCAGATGTAAATGAGATGCAAAGCGATATAACTAAGATACAAGTAGAAGTTAACACTGTTTTTGTAGATATTGCTAAAGTTCAAACTGATGTTAATAAAGTAAGAGAAGAAATTGAAACTTCAAAAACACTTTGTACTCGTAACATTAGTGCATTAACAACTAGGTTAGTTGACGAGTCTGTTAGGACAACAGCTTCTTTAGCAGGATTAAAGTATGATGTAGAGGTCATGAGAACCCAAGTATTAGATCATAATCGTTTACTTAAAGAAGATATTGAAGTAGATATTGCGGAAATGTTAACTGCAAATGTAACGGTATGGAAAGATGAATGGAATAGGTCAAGTGGGGAACATGTAACTCAGATTCAGGAACGAATTGAAAGAAAACTTGCCAGTACACAAGTAGACATTAATAATGAAGTAGTGCAAATTAGGAAGGATTTGAGTATAAGGATGGATTCGCTATCCGAAAAGCAGGTAGAGGATAGAACTCAGATAGGTCAGGACGTGCAAGCATTAAAAACCGCGTTAGAGGAACAAATTCATAAGGTTGTCTCTGATGTTAATGAAACTACGAGCAAACTTCAGAATTTGAAACTAGGAGAAGCCAGCATGATGGAAACCTATAAAGAAGAGTTGATCAGGAAAGTCATCACGGAAATCACGGATAAGGATCCAGAAGGCTTGACTTGCGAAGACGATAGGAATTACGTCAGACGATGTAACCTCGCTACAGAAGAAAGAGATATTAGTCCTGAGGAACGTATATCCAGATTCCGGGAAGAAGAGGATAGGAATATTGAACCTGAATGGAGATATCGTGATAGTGGGAAGAATTACATGGATTCATATCCGAGAAATGTGACAGTCATCCGGAACTTCGAGGAAAAACCTCAAAAATTTAGCAATACTGATAGTCTAACACCGATAGAATATATCAGGAACCTGAAAGACTATTTCCTTGAAGCTCACATTCCCAGAGAAAGAGAGATTAGGATAGTGGAGAGATTTCTAGCTGGAGGACCCCTTGAATGGTTCAGAGCATTTCGCTATACGTTCAGTAATTTTGACGAGTTTGCAGAGGCACTGATAAAACGATTCTGGTCCATCGAAGCACAGAATTCATTAAGAGCTGAGGTATACTCAAGGAAGTATTCAGGTACTCTTCCAACACGGTACGCTGATTTCTTCACGAGCCAGTTATCACGCTTGAGATTTTTGCAACCCCCATTGTCAACAGAGCAGTTGATAGATGCGATTTCTCGTATGCTGCCTGTGGAGGTGAGAAGACTCATCATATCGTCAAACATCAGGGATTTGACCAGTATGGACGAACTGTTGAGAAGGCTTGACTACACGAGTCCAATGCCAAATGTGGTACAAAAAGGTCAGAGGCACGAATTCAAAGACATCAATACTGTCTATATGGATCAAGTTCAGCAAACTGACAAGCCTGATGAAGAAAAAACTGAAAATGTAGGTCCTCACAGGAACCATCACTTTCGCAACCACAGATCGCAAGGTTACCGTCCATATCAGCAAAGAAGAGGCTGGAATAATAATAGAGGAAATTATAACAATGGAAGAGGTAGATACTACAATAACCAGGGCTACAATAGGAATTACAATAGAAATTACCAGAATCAAAATCAGAATTCTCAAGGTCAGGTTATGACACCCGACAAATATCAGGAAAGAGAGAAAGAAAGTCAGCAGTATCTAAAGGAATTAAGGGAGAAGGAAGCTGAAAACCAAAAGAAAAGACAGGATGTAGTGATCGATCCAGGTCCTTCTACAAGCCAGCAGAACTTTGAGATTGGTAACACAAAAAAAAACGCCGATTTCTCAACGACAGTGAGAAACCATGAATACATTGCCACACCACACCTAATTACCATTAATGAAATTTATGAAGTAACTGATGAGGAATTATTAGAAGAGAGGGGAATCGTCGAAGAGGAAAGACCATGTGCCTTACCTATTATTTCTGTACTGATAGATGGCCAAGAGTACAAAGCTCTTATGGATACCGGCGCAATTATCTCTATCATTTCGGATGAATGCTATCAAAGTCTGTTAAGAGGAGAAAACATGACAGTTTTACCTGTTTCTACCGTCAAAGTGAGAGGAATTTTCCAAGACAAGGCAGTGAAATGCAAGATCCAAGTGTTGTTGAACTTTGAAATTAATGGAAGGAATTATGAACAGATCTTTATTGTGGTGAACAAGATCCATTTCGATATTGTGCTAGGAATCTATTTTATATCGAAAGCTGGAGCCATTATTGACATGAAGAATAGGAGTATTAGCTTTAATGATGGGTACATGATCACAGAAGAGATCGAAGAACAGGACGTGAAAAACAGTCTGGAGATAGACCTTAGGGAAGAGATTTTAAATACCATTATCAATGAAGTGGAAAATCTAACAGAAATACCCAGTAGAAAAACTGAAGGATTTGAAGAAATTCAGGGGGAATTTGAGGATTTGATAAAGGAATTCCAAGATATTTTTGATGAAAAGCCTGGATTGATTAAAGACTATAAGTACAAGATAAGGCTGACCGATGAAACCCCTTACCAAAAGAGAATATACCCCATACCTGAGAAATACTATCAAGAAGTACGAGGGTTGATCAGAAAAATGGAGGTAGACGGGATTATTAAAAAACAGGCGTCGTCTTACATAAACCCCATCACTGTAGTGAAGAAAAGTAATGGTCAGATACGTCTTTGTCTCGATGCTCGGACCATCAACTTGAAGATTCTTCCAGAAAATGACCGACCACCTAAGATTAGAGATCTGCTTCGAAAGTTCAAAGGGAGAGCATGTTTCAGTGTTCTTGACTTGACATCTTCGTTTTACCAAGTTCAATTGGAAGAAGAAAGTATGCAGTACACTGGATTCTTATTTGACCAGACGTCATGGGTCTTTGTGAGAATGCCTTTTGGAATGGTCAACAGTGGACCAGCACTTATTCGAGCACTTGATAGTAAGCTCACTGACGAAGTAAAGGAAAATGTAATCTGCTACATTGACGATTTAATTGTATCTTCACCCAATGCCGCAGAACATTTAGTGCATTTGAGAAAGTTGTTTGAAAATTTAAGGGAGGCCAATATCAAGGTCAATTTTGGAAAATGCCAATTCTTGAAGAAGGAAATCAACTACTTGGGGCATACGATTGATAAAGATGGATATCATCCAAACATGCAGAAAGTAGATGCGATCACAAGGTTCCCAAAGCCAACTAAGGTGAAACAAGTCAGAGAATTTGTAGGCGCATGCCAATTTATCAGCAGTCACTGTCCGAGATACTCTGAAATTATGGCTCCTCTGTATGACTTACTCAAGAAGAATAACAGATGGAAATGGAGTACCGCAGCAGACGAGGCTTTTGAAAAAGCAAAGGAGATGCTCAGAAACAACGTTAAACTGGAGTACCCAGACTTTGAGAAGATGTTCTATATTGAGTCTGATGCATCAAGAATAGGCATTAGTGCAGTCTTATACCAAAAAGACGAGGCAGGCAACAAGCACTACATTGCGTTCACTAGTCGGAAGTTAAAGAAACACGAGGAAAACTACTTTACGACAGAACTAGAAGCGTTAGCTTTTGTAACAGCTTTGCAAGCGTGGAAAAAAAATGTTGCTGGGACACAAGGTTATCATTATTACAGATCACAAAGCACTTCAGTTTATGCTGCAAACTGACATGTCTAGTGATAGATTGACACGTTGGGCTTTGTTCACCCAACAGTTTAATGCCACGATTGTCCATCAGCCTGGGAAAGATAACTTACTGGCTGATGCTTTATCACGTAACCCTATCAAAAATGTGCAGATACACCATGTACAATTGGAGCAGCAAGATCAAGAGACCGTTAGGAGGTTAGCCCGAATCGGTGTGTCACAGAAGAGACACGCTCCAATCAGGAAAATGTACAGGTTTCTTAAGGGTTACATGGACAATACTGATATTGACTATGCAGCTACACAGAGAGAATCACGACACTTTGTCTTGAGTGGAGACATCGTATGTAAGTATGCTGACTCTGCGCATACAAAGCTCCGAATAGTCGTGCCACCTAAACTTGTTGTCAATTTAGTGTGGGTAGCTCATCACGCAACTGGACATGCAGGTTTAGAGAAGACTCTTGATACTCTTAAAGAGAGGTTTATTTGGACTAACATGCGTTCCAGCATTGCTAATGTCATTCGTTCATGTGATAAATGTCAAAGAGCAAAGTATGCTTCCGCTCTATTAAAAGGAAAACCTAAGGCTATGATTCCCTCTAAACCAAATGAACTCATGGCGACAGACATATTTGGTCCTTGTCCGAAGGGATACCAGGGTAATCAGTTCCTGTTGGTTACCGTGGATGTCTTCTCGAAATTTGTAACAATGAGTCCCATGCAAAAAGCTAACACGAGGAATGTTGTAAGCAGACTGGAACATACTGTATTTCCAAAAGCTGGTAAACCAGAATATCTACTGTCGGATCATGGAGCTCAGTTTACATCTTTAGAATTTGCTGCAGATATGGAAAGGCTTGGTATTAAGCACTTATTTTCAAGCGTGCGCTATCCGGAATCGAATTCTTCAGAAAGATATATGGCTGAATTTTCGAAATTTTGTCGAATTTTCTGTCCGAATGATCATTCTGGTTGGGTGAGATTTGTACCCCTTATTGAGGAATGTCTAAATTCTACAGTGCAGGAGAGCACAGGAGAGGTGCCAATGAGACTTCATCTAGGAAGAAACCCAGAAAGGCCGTGGGATAATCTTTTTAACCACGTTCCTAGAGATCCCGACCTAGGAAGGCAGCAGAGAATTGACAGAGCGAAGGAACAACTCCAGAAAGCAGCACAAAAACGATTGAAAAGAGTAGCTGGAAAACGTTTTGGTGCTCCCTTAGAAATTGGAAATCTGCTATTACTACGCAGACCTGTTAAGGCTGATGTGAGTAAGAAGATCTATCCCAAATTTGGAATAGTATTCATGGGTCCGTTCAGAATTACGAATGCTTATGGAAACAACTGTTATGAACTCTACGATGATGAGAATGTCGTTTATGGCAAGTTCAATGCTGGAAACTTGAAGAAATATTATCCAAGAGTAAGCCAATAATAATTCAATTTCGTGTTCAAGTGAATTCAGATATTTATAACACAGAGTTTAAAAACAATTTGCAACTGTTTTTAAAACGTGGTGAAGGGAGAATGCCCCCGTAAATTGAATTATATTGAGACCACGGTGGCTGTATTGACAAATATGAATTAAGTTATGGCTGTCATAGTTATGACGCAGACTTCATGCAAGTAGGCTGCTTGAGCTGAGATTCTTGGTGACGTCATGATTTTGTTCGAGAAAGATCTGAGATTTACGACGCAGTCGCAGGGAAACATGGAATTGTGCTGAGGAAGAAGTTACGCGATTGGAGGAAAGACTCGAACCAATGAATGATAGTTTGGAGGGAGACGGCGATTACTAAAATTATCATATTTAATTACTTTTAGAGTGCAGAATTGTGGAAAACTATTTTCAGTTATGGCATTGATTTGGAATTTTGAAGAAATTAATTTTGAGTTTTTAAATATGAAAATCCGTCAAGTATTGCCAAAGTTAGAACTTCTAGCTATGACGGAGAAACAAGCTATGGAAGGGATGGATACGCCCCTTAAGAAGTTGATAAAAGGTCTTGCACAGCAGAGAGGAGCTCTCATAGCTCATGTGTCTCATAGCTCATGTGTCTGATACCGCATATATATTTCTGATGTCATATAGTCGTTTTCGAGTGAATAAGTGAAGCAACTTGTCTTTAGCGTGTGGTAAAGCCAACCGCATTGAACGAGCTTCGAGCGTGCCGCAGTTCCATTTTACGGTGTTTGAAACTAGGCGAAGTTGAAACGCACACATTTTCAAGTCTACAAGATAATATATCAAGAGTTGACTAATGCCTTTGAGCTAATTCGATTGTGCAGTACTATATTAAAGTGTGTAGAAAGGTTGAACATTTTCAAGATTATAATTTAGAAGATATTGGCATTTTAACACGGCAGACAAAAGTGATTTTCTCGCCACCTGAGAGGCACTTTTAAAATATCACATTCTACGCTACGGCTGACACGTATTGCAACCGTGCTACTACATATTGCATTTGATGATATAACGCTGCATTCTAACATGGAACAATATAATATCGCAGTTCTTTCAACTATTATAACGGAAATGGAGATGGAAGGCTAAGGACTTTAATGCAATTGGGACATATATCGATGGAGTGAAATAGCAGCATGGAACTTCGCTAATCGTCTTTCTACAAAAGCGAGCATGTAGTGAACATCCAACTACACTCATGCATCGTGGTCCAACGCTGAATTATATCAAATGGCAGTGGAAACGTATTCATACTCCACAACTATGAATATTTCTACGGAAATAACTGCAATAAACTTCATGGCGAATTGCTACCAGAACTTCAGGGAACTATCAAGAGAGGCCAGGGTAGACCCGGCTCACAAAGAAGAGTTTTGCCAGAAGGATGTCTATCGTATACACGGAGCAGTGCAATTTCCGGAGGAGGAAGCAGTTCTATTCTCCGAGGGCGCTGGTTCCAGGTTCGAGGACGGAGCACATCTTTTTGGTGAAATGGAACCATCACCAGTCTTCTTTGGAAGATTTTCCTCTAGAACTTCAATCAACAGATAAGGTAGTCGTGAACGTTTCTTGTTTTATTTGAGCCATTTAGCGATGTCTGAGCAACCATTTTTCTCATATGTTCTGTCCTATATTATGCCCCATATTCTTGCTTGATAATTCTGTACTCAGTACACTTCGATGATTTATGCTTTTTCTACGATTTATTAAGACATTGTTTTGTCATTGGCATATTTAAATAATTTTGGATCAGTTGAGACTGATAATATATTCTTTCAATAATTTGCATATTTTTGGAGTCACGATTTGACTGTAAAGTTAATGATTTTCTTTGGCAGATTTGAATTCAGACAGCGTGTCATTTTATTAAAGTAATTCTTTTCAGTAAATTACTTTGACCAATTTTCTGTCATCCTCAAGAAAGAAGAATAATTAAAAGATTTTAGAGCGTTAAAATCTATTTCTGTATCGACGATCTTGGAAATACTAGTCGTTTTATGAACATGATTGCAACATAGACATTTATCGTCAGTTCTGAAATTACCATTGCATTATAGACAATTTTATGAACTATGAACTTTGATTACGATTTATTGAATACACTATAGTAATGAACATTTGATAGGAATTTTTCTCAATTCTAGATTGGAACAATAATGTTTGCATTCCACAATCTAATTGTATTCTATTCGACTATTATGCAGTTTAGATGAACTTCGTTTGAAGATAGTATTTTTATACTACGTTACTTAGGAGATATTAATCTCAATTTTGATAGACCAGAAAGGCGTGTATAATCGTATTTGCTATTAAATTTATTTGTGATTGGCAAATTTTTACTTCATAGCGATTCATGAATGAAACCCACGAAGGTTTCCGACCTCAATTCCAAATACACACACTACTACAGACATCATAATAACACAGGTTATCATACGAATTCTAAACAAACCCAAACACACGGGGCTACGTGACCACGAAGTCGTTAAGTCCCTAAAGAATCAACAACTATTATTATTTTAGGCCTATTACTATTAAGACGGATTTTTTTCGTTTTAGGTAAGGATGGCACAAAATAGAACAAGTAACCATGGAAGGCTGCCTTCATTCCGTATCCTACTGGGCACCTTTCGTGATTTTACATCAGTGGATAGATATTTTGGTAAATTTTGAAAAATGTGAGGTACTGATCCTGGTTTTAATTTCCACTTCAAGCGAGGAATTTCCACGTTCTCATAGTTCACTACGAAACAGTCGCTCGTTACAGATTCTATTTTTGATCGACAATTGCTTATCTTTCCACGGAATAACTCTCGCCCATTTCGCAAACAGATTTGTTTCTTTTGGCGGTGTTAAAAAATGTCTACCATCAGATTTTCTTCGTAACCCGATTTACTTCCAGGAACAAAACATTACGACATTTTCCCGAAACAACAGAAAACTTAGTTGTTTGCACACACAAAGGACTGCACAGACATTCGTAAACTATTACAAAGAAACAAATTCCTTCGAATAAAATGACTTCTCGCGCACAGGATATTACAGTACTAACCTACTGTCACACGTGCTTATGGTTCGGCGCGACTTCCGCGCCGCACACTGGCTGGACCATGAACTACAATGCTTAAGTAGCGGAGTGATGACACTGTTTATTTCTATTCGTCATGTCATTAGGGTCAGAGGAGAACACGAGTCGACCAAGAAAGGTCAACAGGAATGATGGAAGATAGAAGCCCTGCACAAGTAAGTGGAAGCAACACCAGACTCAGCTGTGCCCATATCGCACTATTGGTGAACCCCTGGGGAGCAGGGTATAAAGAGAGACTGCAATAATAAAGATCTCATATCGGCATCATATGTGAGAATTAAAATTCAAACTGAGTATTCCTATAATATTTCTTAACAAATTGAGCAAATTATCTGATTCCTGGATTCGTAACTACTTACAGTACATACCTCATGTTTCAGTAGTAAGGGCATGTATGCTTCCAGTTGAAACTTGGTCAGTAATTCAGTTAACAAAGTTGTTGAATCGGATGTAGCATAGTTCATTAGGGATGACACAAAACTAGATTCTTCATCTTTCTCCAAAATATTGTCATTCCTATTAAAAGAGAGCACACAGGAAAATTTTAAGTAAATGAACATTGATACAAAAGGATAGACTTTCAATTCCTAAAACGATACACTACCTGACAAAAAAAGTGGGTGAGTGGATAACGTGTCGGTCTACTAACCCCAAGATAGCAGGTTCGTTCCTGGCCGTGGTAAGTGATTTTTGAAAGGCGGCAAAAATACGACACGCATGTCATACGATGTTGGCATGTCAAATAACCCATTTGAATTCAGTAGGCCGTGTTCATAATGGCAAAATTAATCTCGGCAGTTTCCGCCAACACAAAGTTCCTCATTTCTCTACTAGAAAGCGCTATAGTGTTCAAGGAGCTTAGATATCTAACCTCCTTGACTTTCATAGTGATTCAAGGAACAACGAAATTCGACATGCAAGCTACCCTCTGGGTGTCAAATTACAAAGCTTGCACTTGGCACCCGAGGCCATACTATATTATTATTATATATTCTGTTTATACATGTAGGACAAAACAACAAGGAATCAATATTTTGGACAAGACAAGAAGGACAGAAACACGCCATCCACTTCAAGACGGAAAATCTTGTTGCCGAGTGCCTCCCACTACACTCCACTTTGAGCTGTCCAGTATCTTGATCAGGAGGTCGAAGGCTATAGTTTTGAAGAGCTATTCATTAGATTGAAGTTGTGAATGCCCATGCCTACCTTTGTGTATATCTCCAACCCAGAGAACTTGCAACATTGAAACACTGAAACCACACCGTGTTTGTATACTTGAAAAGGTGCCAGTTCGCAGCTGCTAATTTAGTAGATACTGTACTACAGTTGGAAATTGACAGATCATTAAAACTAAGTGCATGTTAAATAAATAGGTTCAAGGCAAGTGTTTAAGTACTCAATCAAGTTATTTAAGCATATTTTACAGGATATTTTCTACTTTCTAGGCTCTTATGTTAATTTTTTAATATGATAGTCATTCATACAGAAATCAACTATAAACTACATAGATATGAGTTTACTATATATTGATAGATTTATTTACAAATAGTGACATATTGTATTCTGTAGTGACAAAATTACAATTAAAATACAATTTAAAACACACACAAAGGTACTGAAAAAACAGTTATATTTTCTGCAGAAACAAATAATAATAATCTTAAAATGATAAAATACCAATCCAACCCCTTCTCTCCAACACACTGTTCTGCCTGGCTAGCTTCTTAAACCTCATTACATTTGGAAGTGCACGGTTGAAAATGAGCGACTTTTTATATTGAATATGTGTAGACTAGTGTAGTGTTAGGGATGGTAAAGGAAACTTTGTTAACGGCAGAAAGAAAGGTGGGAAAAGGAGGAGGAATTATGTACTATGGCTTATTAAGATACAGCCCCTATATCATTTCACCACACTATCTATCTACCTGTGGTTCCCCAGAACATACCTAGCAGCCTTCTTTTCCACCCTTTCCAACTCATTTATCAAGTACAATTGATATGGATTCCACACACCTGCAGCATATTCCAACTGAGGTCTTACTAGTTTCCTTACGAGCACCTTTAAACACCCGCATAATCATGTTCAGCGACTTGTGTGCCTTCTTAACCATCTCCCCTATGATAATTACCATCTCCCCTAGTAATCCCTAAATACCTACAATCTCCACCAAACTGAATAGTTTCACCTTATGAATAATTGTAAGCAATTTGGTTCCTTTTATTTCAAACCAAACTGCTTGAAATTATGTTAACTCAGTACCCAACTGGACCCTTTTCGTGTACAGCAGAACGTCGTTTATCCGGACGTCAAACAATCGGAACGTCAATTATCCGGACGGGCAAAAAAGAAAAGCTTAGGTGGGTGTACAAGAGGGAAGTTTAACGTCGTTTACTGTTGGCAGAAGATGAGGAGAGGGTGATATTTTTTCAAAAAAGCCTTCTCTTAAGGACTACTGTTACTTGATAGCTGATGGATGAAACACTAACACCACAGAATCTTCTAAATGCATTGAATAAATTGGTATGAGAACAAGAGACCGTTAAGACCACAGGCACTGTTGATGAAGTTTTGGATGCAGTGACAAATGAGTTATTCCCCCAAGTTGCTGGATTTTTCGACTGCAATAGAGAAGGCGCACAAGCTTGGTTGGAAAGTGACAGCGACTCAGGTTTTCAAATCTTAGATGATGATGATGATGATGATGATGATGATGATGATGATGATGATGAATTACTTCTCTGGTGCAAGAAGTAAGTGTGGAAGACGAAAAGGATGAAAGCTTGGATGGGAAAGATGAAGAAGGACCAAGTCATGGAGAAGCGTTTATTGCATTAGAAACTGCGCTATTGTAGTAAGGTTGTACTATGAAATAAACACATGTTCGATTTTCCGGAAAAATCGTTATCCGGAATACTTTCGGTCCCAATAAGTCCGGATAAACGACGTTCCACTGTATACAAATGATATTCACTATCCTTGAAATATCCACACTGGTTATAATAGGTAAAGCAGCAGTTTCATTAAGTAATTTGAATAACAGTAATGTACCTTCTTGAATGACTTTTCATTTTTCTCCGAGGTTTCATTTTCTGCACAAGTTCAGCCCAAGACTTCAAAAATGAGGATGTATTATGATTGCAATTATCTTCTTTCTTTAAACAGGAATCTTGATGACTTGGAACCATTTTTCCTGTACATGAGCAAGGTGTTCCCATGTCAGATAGGCAATGTTTACTTGATGGTTGGTTGGAAAACCTTTCAAAACAACATAACAATATTAAAACCAACAATATACACCCAGTTCCAAAGATTCAAATTATAAGGAAATTTATGTGACTGCATCCACAATTCAGAATCCTAAATTACAAAGTAATATAAATTCCAAGATTATTTACTTCTATTTTACTCTCTTCCTCCACTTAGAGGATAGATAAATAAATACAAACAAAATAAATTAATGTATTAATTATTTTTAAAATTAATTTTAAAAAATTGTCCCATTGTTCCAAATACATGTGGTTGCAAATAAACAAGAAATATCACATCTCCTTGAATGCCACATTTGACAGTCTCGCCTCTCTCTCTCTCCCTGCAACAATGCAGCTAGTGCCCTGAGTGTGTTCTGGTGACACGGGAGA
Source organism: Meconema thalassinum (assembly GCA_946902985.2). Classification (NCBI taxonomy): domain Eukaryota; kingdom Metazoa; phylum Arthropoda; class Insecta; order Orthoptera; family Tettigoniidae; genus Meconema; species Meconema thalassinum. The sequence goes on from OX336392.1 coordinate 369,881,481, forward strand.
TTGACGCCACTTTTATCAAGTGATCTTCGAATGTTTGATGGATCACTTGTAAATTTTACTCAAATGACAACTCATTTTGAAATTTTGTTACAAGTTATTGGGCCAAACAAGGTTCGATATCACGAAATGACTTTGGCCCTTACACCAGACTTGCAGTTACATTGAGACACCTGTCATAAGGAGATTCTTATGCTTCCTTGTCATGCACCTTTCGTGTGTCAAAACAACTGATCGGGAGAATTGTACCAGAATGTTGTAAGGAAGTGATGAATGGGCTGAAGAGGGCCTCTATTTCTTTTCTTGGCAATTTCAATGAACGGACTATATCCTCCGACGCATTATATTTCTTAATCTTATTTTTGTATTCACAATATTTGGAATGTCTATAACAATAAAAAGTTTTGGTAGAGTTTGAACTCATTTCTCTCCATTGTTAACATGTTGAGTGGCACGATGATAAAAAGCTGTCTACAGGCAACAAGTCCCAAGGCATGTAGAAATGCCATGGACAATGTCTCCAATTTAGACCTCGTTGTCGATCATGTTGTTGTTCAGGCATCTTACTCGGGTGGAAGGATTTAGTACTTGTGAAATTCATTACTATACTGCTTTATATATTAATACTAAACAAATTATTTTATGAATCACAATGATGATTAACCTCCAGAGTGATATTGACTGAACTGTTTGTCACTATGCGGTGGTGCTATTGATGAAACTGTTCGTTGCTATGCACACGCCTTTTTAGTTTCACATTCCAGCTGTTTGAAAGTAGACTTACGTGCTCTTTCGTGAGTCCATAGAACCATTTACTTTGTATTCTTAATCTCTATGGCGAAGCAAATTATACTACCGTATTCATCTGTTTAAATAAATGGCAATGTTTGACTCATGTTTGACTTGAGCGCTGCAATGGCTCATAACGAACCAGGTAGTGGCGCTTCTAAACGTCTACCAAGCCCAGGAAGGGGGAGTAGGGGATATATCCTCCTAGTGGGGGGCTGTTTAGCCAATCACTACATAAGGTAGTCCAAGTCCACTATACCGAATGTCAGGTCAAGACCTAAGCGGTCTCTTTGATGTTCTGGTCTGTGAAAAGGCTAACGCGCAAGGAAATAGTTCCCAATTTTTCTGCTTGTTTTTGCCGTACAAGATGTTTCAGCGCATGTTGCTATGTTTCGATAAACTGGCTAGATTACTTTTAAGAAATTCCTTGGTATAAATCTATGAATAAATTAATCATTTTCTCGTTAACTGGGAGCTGCACCAACCTTGCTTTTCATGTGATTAACTGTGTGCGCGAATATTGCTTGTAGTGGTATTTTATACGATAGGCAGAGTAATTCGGTACGAATTTGATATTATATTATATTTCGTTCTGTATAAACCTTGTTTGAGCTGCAAAAGAGTAACCGACTCATTCAATGTTGTGGCAAATCAGGTTCAAACGTTGGCAATACTGTTATGATCGCACGGACTTCCAGATGGCTCCTTCAAGTAGACAACGTGTTCGAACTGCAGCTGTAAAGCTTGAATCACCAACAAAATACTTCAAAAATAATAAAAGTGGGGAGAAGTTCAGTAAAAGGTGCAAACAAAGGATTTTAAATGTATATACTGTAGTAGGTTGAGGGATGACAATCCAGAGTGGACAGTAGAAGAGTTGGTGAAGAAGACTGCATACTTGACTGGCGTTTCGACATACAGTGTTGACTCGGTGCGCGCTGAATTCAAAGCTCATGGTGAGTCTCCGGCGAGAAGTCGGCCGGCGTCACAAGGAAAGGGGGTTCATGTGTCACAGTATCTAGAATTTTGTTCTGTGTGGAATTCGTAGGAAAGTGCTTTCTTCTTTTTCTCAAGAATGAAATTCCAACTGTGACGAAAGTGACAGTGAAAGTTAATGGTGATAGTAATAGTAGTGAATCGTCTGACGGCGGTCTCAATGGAATAGAAGCAATGGAGGAAGATTAGCGACAACATCTGTAAGTTATATACACATGTTGTATTGTAACATTTAATCTTATTTATAGGAGATTGTTTACTTCTTAGTAGCCTATGTCAGCTCAACCGAAAATATATAGCCTACTCGCCATGTTTTGTAATGACATTTTGATGATGGCTAATACGCATATACACCTGACAGTATTATTTTCCTATGCGCGGTATAATTATTTTGTTTTATAATTACCCTCCACTTCACGTTACAGTTAAGTCTTTGTACTAACAGTAGATCATTCTGCCTTCAGATTCTCAAGAGTACGAGTCGTAACCCTTCAAGGAAGCAGCTGTTTCTCCCCGTCAACTTTCGATCTTTTGCAAGATAAGATGGTGACGGATGACAAATAAGCAATTAGTTGGTTCATAGGGTTCAAGGGCACACGTCATTTCGTCTTCTTATATCACTCATCGTTAATGTGACATTCCTCGCCTAACACAAATAATGTTATAATGTTTTAAATAATCGCACGATAACATAAAACTACAAGCATCCTTTTTATTAACACAGAGCCTCGGGTTTCGACACGATAGGAAAACATATTTGGTTCAGTGAATATGCCGTAGGTAAAATCGTAATTGAAGTGAATCAAAGGTCCGAACGCAATCAAGTCTTTGTGGTTAAGGTAGATTCAAACACTCGATCAGATGCGCGCCATGTTGGAAACACAAGACGGGACAGAGAGAAGATGCGCGGAGGGATATTTTCCTCAGGTCTTGACCTGACGTGGGGTTATATCACTTGTAACTCTTCAGTCAACACAAATTTGCTTAATATCACTGGGTGGTGGTACAATATACATAAATACTCCTGAAAAAAAACTGTACATGTATTACTTATTATTCACTGATAAATGATGGGCAATTTAGGTTTATGCAATTTGACCATCAAGCGATCATCATCGAATCCTGATCACTAGGGTTGAGGTTTAAATTATTATCAATATTTAAGAAATGTGGTTTTATTATACTTTGTATAACTTGTTTGGTTAATGTGGACACCTGTACGGTAAACGTGCTGTAAAATATGAATACTCAATTGGATAAGTACAAATGCATAGTTGGCAAACCTATATAGAATAGACTAACCTTTAAATGACAAGATTCACTGTGAAGCGTAACATACACATTAGCAAGACAAGCCTACACAAGTGTAGATGAGTCTAAGCAGTGTGACCTTGGACATGAGGAGAGGTCGTGGATATATCCCTTCCGAAAAGTCTGATTTGTCACCCCCTGTGGGAGGCCCTAGAGCTACTCACCACATCATCATCATCATCTTGAGCAGTTTCCGACCGCTGGTCGGGTCTGCTTGGAACATAAGCCTCTCCATCGTTTCCTGTTCATCCATCATCCCTCGTCTTTCACTGTGTCCCAGCACACTCCTCTTTCCTCCACACTCTTCTTAACTCCTTTAGTCCATCTGTCCCTTGGTCTTCCCCTTGGCCTCCTTCCCTTCATTTCCATTCCAAATATCTTCTTCGGTATCCTCTCCTCTCGCATCCTCGTCACATGTCCATACCATTGTAGCCTAGACCGCTCTATTCTATTTTAGTTAGTTAGTTATTGTTGTTTTAAGGGGCGGAACTACGAGGTCATCTGCCCCTCTTAACACAATGGTTCCTCTCTTACCATCTCTCTGACTCTCTCAATCCTTACTCTGTCCATTCTTGTTACTCTTACCCTACTCCTCTGGAACTTCATCTCCACTCTTGTCCCTGTCTTTCATCACCCATGTTTCTGAACCATACGTCAAAATTGGCACAAAGTAGGTCTTGTAGATGATTCCTTTGCATTTTTGTGGTACATCATTATTCCATATCATCCCCTTAACACTCTTGAAAAATCCATGTGCGCACCCTCCCCTTTCATTTATTTCCATCCTATTGCCTCCCTTTTCTTCAATTATGCTTCCCAAGTACTTGAAGCATTCTACTTTCTGCAACTGCTGTCCTCCAAGTGTTATGCCCATATCCAGTTTGTTCTTCCTCCTCGTTGTGATGACCACTTCACTCTTTTGTGCTGAGAACTTCATCCCATATGATAACACTATCTTCTCCCACTCATCCAATTGCTCTTGTACTTCTTCCTCATCCTCTCCCCATACCAGAAGGTCATCAGCAAACAACATTACCTTCATTTTCCTTTCCCCAATGCTATTTACCACTTTTCGTATGATTTCATCCATCACCACATAAGACAGTCTATTTCTACATCCAAATCTGCTGCCCTCTCCCCTTGTTTGAGTACATGTGTGTAATATGTAATACAGAACCAACAGGAGAAGGTACAATATGTTAAATTGATTTAGAGTCATGAAATAGAATAGGACTAAGATGTGTGCAAATAACTTAGCGCAGGGGTGTTAATTCATCTGGAAAAATATAGCAGTTAAAACATTAATTCAAATTAAAATTCTATGCACAGAAAAAGAAATTCTCGTATCCATCGTTATCAAATGTTGTCAACTTACAGAGATAATGAATTTCACTAGACCTAAAATGGCATGGTTCCTTTCTAGAAGCAACAGATTAACTTGTAAGATGTTTTAATCTTGTATGCAGCTGTGCAAGTCAATTGTTTCTATTTGAATATCACTCGGAAATTGGGTTGAAGGCCCTTGCCTTCTTTTGGTTTTGTATTTACTTTATAAATGTGTCTATGTACTATATAACTACAATTATAAAAGCAATAATCTTACCTTCCGGATATTATCTTCTTCCATCTAGCTCCATTTATGCCTTTCAATTGCCTCCTTGGACTTCCCACATGCACCAACTCTGATGATAGGGCAGGTGGAAGTGAGCTATAGTATGGAGACAAAGGAGGAACAGGAATAATTGGAGACTTCTGTGGATTACTAGGATGTCCTGCAGAGATTTCGCAGGCCATGATGCTTACTTTCAATACACTTTTACTGGATAATTTTGAAGTTGTATGAATTGAGCTACTTGAAAAGTGATTACAACTTTTCTGTTTTGAGTACATATCATTTTGAGGGGTTTCATGTTGATCATTTGATTCTGAACTAATTGAATTGTCAGACGGTTTGCAATGCAATGAAGAGGACCAGCCATAACAATCCATATCTACAATGGATGTTTTGGGTTTAACAGAGAATTTGTTTTGGTAAAGGCTGGTAATATTCTGGACAGTCGAGTCAGCATTGTCACCATGGTCCATGAGGAGTCTTATCAAACTGTCATGTCCTCTAGCAGTGGCTAGTTTTAAGGCTGTTAAACCTAGAAGCAAAACAAAACAAACAAGTTTAGAACAAATGAAATAATAATGTTATTGGTTTTACATCCATCAGTTCTGGTATTATGCTGAGAAATAATTCTGCATCGCTTACTTAAAGTATGCTTCTTCAGTTACCACCCAATCATGCTCTAAAGTTCTAGTAACTTGCATAGTTTTAATTAGTTAATAGAAAACTTGGATCGTAATAGTAAGCATCATTAACCTTTATCACCTGTAAGGTGAATAATACTGTAAAAGGAAAACTCAATCCGATTTTTTTTTCCTTCAAAGAAAGGCTGTTCCAGACTTGATAGATGAGTGGGTTTGAACCCCAGCAAAAGCCGTTCATGAAAAAGCTTTCTGTGGTTTCTGAAATTGTTCAAAATATAATTGACATCAAAGTAATGTCATGAATAACTAATTAATAGCGCACTCTCATTCGTAATTGTGGTTTACAGGTGTGTTGGACAAGTTATCTTTCTTGATCATTTCCTTCTTCCCAAGAATCCTGTCATGATCGTCGCAGAGCGGTTTCCTGTTACAGGTCGTGTGTGCATAAATTACAACAACATTACATTAAATAAACCAATGGCTAAAACTAGGTTCCAAGCCCTTCAAAGCTTAACTGATCATCAATAACACAAAACAAAATAGAAAAACATATGCGTGGATCATCCCAAATAGCAATGGTGGCCTACGCCCCCACAATGACATCAATCTCAAATATTTACAAGGGTGCACGGAAAACTCCGCTTCCTGAAGCGAGTTGAATCAAAACAAATCCCCACATGAATATAAATGGCCAAGCGCCTGTGGCTGATTACCACGATATAACAAGCCATTCTGTTTTCATAAACAAACACTCCCTGAAGACCTACAGAGGTCGATGACCTCGCTCGAACAAAAGACTCGCAGCCCGCACAGCGGGATGAGGCATACCTGGCCTTCCCCCATCGAGATTCACTTGAAAAAAAAAAAACAAGAAGTTCCGTGAAGAACTAAATAGCCTATTTTCATATATCCTACTCGTGTTTATTGCCTCTATCAACATACAATATTTCAGTATGAATGTTATGATAGATTCGTAGATATTGAGAACCGTCTAAATATTTCAGATGGTTCGCAGGTTGGATTTTTATTTATGTGCTATTACAAGAAGATTATTGTGTACGTGTGGTATTCAAAGTTCAATCGCATGATTAGAACACAAGAAGTAAAAACGAGATTTTAAAATTTCGCACGGCTGCCATCTTGTGGTTATGAAAACAATTGAAATAAATTAGATGCCAGTGGATTAACATTTGTATAAGTATTTAACGTGCAATGTTTCACTGCACTCGGATGGTTAAATCGCGAGAAACGTTTTTTAAATATGTATAGTTCGCGTCGCCGCCATGTTGGATTTCTGCTCGCCAGGTTACTGAAAGTCCTATAGGTGAACTTATGGTCATAGCCTTTATGAACATAAAAAAACTTCAGTTTGATTGCTGTAAAAGATTCGTAGATATTAAGAACCGTCTAAATATTTCGGATGCTCGCCATTTTGGATTGTTATATGTATAGGCCATAGAAATATGTACCATTAAAGGAAAATTATTGCGTAGGTTCATTATTCAAACTTTCACAGCGAACGCATGATTACGACTCAAGAAATAAAAACTTAATTTTAAAATTTCGCACAGCCGCCATCTTGAGGTTATGTAAACAATTGAACTGAATTAGATGCCAGTGCATTACAATATGTATAATCATTTACTGTACCACATTTCACTGCGCTCAGAGAGTTAAATCACGAGAAACGTCTATTAAAATGTTTCAACTTCGCTTGGCCGCCATGTTCGTTTTGTACTTTACAGGTTTATAAAAATTACATAGATAAACTTATAGCAGTGTCCTTTATCCCCGTACTAAATTTCAGGGTGATATCTGTAATAGTTTAGGAGATATAGAATGCCGGTGAAATATTTCCCGCAGCCACCATTTTGAGGTTATGTAAACAATTGAACTAAATTAGATGCCAGTGCATCACAATGTGTATAAACATTTGCTGTACCAAGTTTCATTACGTTTGGATGGTTAAATCACGAGAAACGTCTACTTAAAAGTCTCAAGTTCGCTTGGCCGCCATGTTGCTTTTGTAGTTACCAGATTTTTGAAAGTCTCATAGGTGAACTTCTAGTAGTACCCTTTATCACCGTACACAATTTCAGGGTGATATCGGTAATAGTTTCGGAGATACTGAATGCTGATGCTGGTGAAATATTTCGCACAGCCGCCATGTTGGATTGGTGAGACACAATAAAATTTGAAGGGCACGGTCGGGGTCGGCCGGAACGGTGCTATTATATTACCGAGTTTCATTGAAATCGCTCCAGCCGTTCAAAAATTATTAGGGGGACACACACACACACCTCACACACACACACACACGCACACACACACACGGACAAAAGGTGATCTCGTAAGCCTATTTTTTCAAAATTGAAAATAGGCTAAAAACGAGCTGAATGCAATACTTTCTCCATCTTGTGAGGGAGTCCTTCTGGCACTTCCTTCCCACAATCACAAGGAGTATCATTACTTACCATTATCATCTCATCAACTAATTTGCGGGCATTATCCCTCGCCTACGACTCACCATTTGAAGACCACGGGCATGTAGCTCCATTACCAAATCTTCCATTGAAGCAACGCAGGAATGCTCCATCCGCTTGCCACTTACCATTATAAAGACCACGGGCATGTACCTCCGTTTTCTTACCTTTTAATTTGCATTCTCAGCTCAGTTCGCATTAGCTCTTACCCTCACTCATTTACCAAATGCGGCTGCAGTCTCGCTTACCAATCTTGGGTCGTCTCTTACCTTGACAACGGTCATCAGCCCCTATCTCTTTGAGCTCAGGCTCAAAATATCATTATTAGAATTGGCCTGTTATATCCCTGAATGGTTCCCTCCGAACTCACATTTTACGCTTATTTAATGCACTTGAAACCCATTATCCCATTAATCGTGCATCCAACGAACAAATAAAATAACCTTTAATCATATCAAAGAACAAGACGATGATCACGCTGGCAAATGAATAAAACACACACTAATCTCTAACAAAATAAATATGAACAAGTTGCACACTCTCCGACCTGTTGTCCCGGTAAACCCCTGCTAATTATAATGGCTTATAATTGTGGTTAACCTATCCAACACCCGTTGTAATCAACATCATGCCCACGCACACCCCTAAATTAGGCCACTTAGCTCATGATAACGTCTCGGATAATCCTTCCGAATGACGTTCCTTCTTCTTGCTCTTGAAGATACACGTTCTCCTGCTGGGGAGGACACTTTTAAACACAATTTTTCAGTTTCATGCAAAATTGAAGGATCACCATGAAACTTTCACACGATTATACGCTGTTTTTACCTTAACAGAGCGCCTTACGTAAACTATAGCTAGGCATGACCTACTAAATTCAGCCAGTTGTCCATCTAGCTTCCCACGTAACTGAATCTGCTTATAGCACGGTTGGCTATCTTCCAAAATACGGACTTCACTTGTGCTGGTTCGTCCCGAACAACTTTGCATATCGCGCCACTATTATATAAAATGAATGTTACTGCAACACATTGACGTTCGCATGTGTGAACAGCTATACTGCGATATTATAAATGGTACTGTTCAATACTTATCAATTTCACTTTTCGCGCTGAATTCGCGGTACTGACCAACGTGAGCTATGGCCTCCCGGGCGATCAAAAATCGACTGATTACACACTTGTACTTATAAAATTTTCCGTAATTCGGGTCTCACCCGGGCAAAGGCTCTCGCCGCTCCGGCGATGGAAAATCGACTGATTTTACTGACTCTCAGCAGGCTATTTAAAGGTCTAGCTATGAAATCATCAGGAGTAGGAGATTCTCAAAATTAAAATGTAGACCAACACTCGTACGACGATAAAACTAGGTTCAATCGATTGTTCTTGTTTCCAATTTCCCGAAACTTGGTTTGATTTCGAAATCGGATCGTACGTTCGGCTGCTAATTAGCTCCGTAGTAATTTTCACTGTCCAATAAATTCGCGGTCTTTTTAAGCGTCCATCCGCCCACAATTCTGATTGGTTCGTTCAAAATTCTTCTTCCTCCAGTTATTTAGGCCGAATCAATTCAAATACTGATGTTTCGTGACTTTTGAAATGACATTCTTGAGGCTAAAATCGCCCTCTTTTCAATGCTGCAACTCATAATTTTGTACGTTAATTATTTCTCTAATTTCTCTTAAGTGGGAGGCGCCTATTTTGCAGTTTGTCGAGTAATCGGTTACCACCCCTACTCAGGGTTGAGCGACCTCGGTTCCTTGTTCAATTCCATCTGGTGTCCATGTGTTGCGGCTGTGAGTTTCGCCTCATTGTTCGCGCTAAGAGAAAGTTGTGGAATGTCACGTTCCGTGCGCCCCTTGCGTTCCCTTGATCGTCATTGGTCGCTCCTGCTTCCTTCTCAAATATGAGTACATTTGATGAATGTATCTTGTAATATTTATGCTGTATCATATGCATAAAGGTTACATCCGCCCTTTGCAAAGAAAAAAATCGATATGGCACGTATGACTTTTTTCCTTCAATATTTTTCCTCAGTCTGCCTCACGGACACGTTGAAGCTCCATCGTCACCCATCGTTTCAACATGCTTGCTCGCCCCTGCTGGTCGCGTGTCATGAAGTATCCATCCTTTGCTCTTGTGTAGCCTGTCCGCATTCTTGAGGGATTAGGTCGCTCTCGGCCCGTCTCAGGCAGTCATTGTTCTGGTCTCTCAGTACTCTGGGTTGAAGCTTCCAGCTGCTTCATTGTGAACGGACGTAAACATCCTCGGGCTATGTTTACTATTGACATCCACAGCGGTCCCCGTGAACTTGCTACTGCTTGCTATTGCATTTCAATTATGTGTACGCCAGCTGGGTTTCCGGGTTGATCGAACGGCTCTCTTTCATAGTACACCTTCAGATTAGAAATGTTTATGACTGAAGTGTTCTCGCTGCTGACTTCCTGTAACTTATACGCGTTGTTTCCAAGATTCCTTGTGATTCGAAACGGTCCAATATATGGAAAACACCATTTGCTGAATACTTTATTTGCTGGGTCTGATATGGGCGGCCGTTTCACCAGGACCAATTCGTCGGGTCTTAACTCCCTGTGAAAACGTTTCCCCCTCACTCTTCTCAGTCTTCTGTCGGCTTGTTCCCTCATGTATCTTACTGTGTTCTGAACTCTTAACTGGGGTGCTGGTTGCGGATCCACCCGGCAGTTTAGGACGGACGTCCAAGATCTCGGCGGTTACTGGTTCAGATGTAACGTGTACGGTACCTGTCCCGTCGATTCATGTTGAGTCATGTTGATGCAGATCTCGATATTTTTAAGGGTATCGGCCCAACGATGATGTTCAGTGGGTATAAACATCCGAATGTGTTTCGAAATTTCCCACAAAACGCGTTCGCTTGGATTTCCCTGTGGGTTTCGGATACTTTATAGAACATGCTTAATACCCAGCTCAGTCAATCCTCGTGTGACAGTTGCTGTCACCATGTCACATGTTTGTCATTAATACCCCACCCGATATCTTCTAAAACCCATTTGGAACATGTCAGAATAGACAAGTCGCCTAAAACATATTTCCATCTATGAATATTACTGATAATTAAAACCCTGCCTTGAATTCTTCTAAAACTCATTTGGAACATGTCAGTATAGACATGTCCCCCCTGACTTGAATATCTTCTAAAACTCATTTGGAACATGTCAGTATAGACATGTCTCCTAAACCTTTATTTCATCTGTGTATAATTCTGTTGTTCGGATCTTTCATGTTTGAAAAGCCGAGCAGTATGTTTATTGACAACACCATGAAACTACTCTCGAATTATTGGAAGATCGCTGTCTGTCGGCGGGCGAGAAGAATGGAGGTTTGGATCTTCAAGTTGGCAGACGGCGATGTTCGCGGACGAGCAATGTTGGTACCACGACGGGATTAATAAAGAAAAGAAAAAAGAAGAGAGTACGTCTGACTGTTGCCGACAATACCAGAGTGTTGTTAGACATAACATTTAGTGTCGTTAGATAGTTTAGATTCTGGGACCTTAAATTATTGTCTTTGGAGTCGTTTATTTAATCTTATCGCCACCTTCTAGCTCGTATCTTACCTGTGACCGAATGTAATTTAGAACTGAGGCGTGTAATGGGAAAAAATTTCTGTGATCGTTTCTAAGGACCGGTTTGATTTTTCATGTCTGTTATATTATCTTTTCTTGTGTGCATTTTGCCTATGGAGTCTTATGACTTTTGACGTTATTCTGTGGTGACTTGGATTATCGCCGTTGTCATGACGAAGTATTTTTAATGATTCATGTAGTAGATTGTTTAATGTAAAAAGAGATGAATGTCGTTTTTTCTTGGCGATTGGTGACGCGATGTCTGAAATTTTCTTTTGCTTTTGAGGAATGCTTAAGAGTTGGTCCATTTAATTAATAATTTTATTAATGCAGCCAATGGCCATGTATTTTTCCTTTTCAGGACGGGTCAGGGAAGGGATTATGAAAGGAAATCGGCCGTGGACCTATTGAAAGGAACCGTCTCGGCATTTGCCTGCTGGTGAAAATGGGAAACCACAAAAACCATTTTCTAGACGGCTGGTCCATTTAATTAAGGAGTAGATTAAAGAGAATGTTTTCCCAAATACGAGTGTCTTGAAATACGGTATCGTCCTGAAGAGTTTGGCGTTTAATGTGAAATTATCCGATTGGTTTGCTCAGGCTTTGGGAGTTCTTAGGCGGATTTTAATTCCATATATTTCTAATGTTTTGGGCTCTGTATGCCAAGAAGTTGGATTCATAGATATATGTTCCGTTAAACCCAGAGTATGCCCTATCAGTCCTTGGGATTTCAGCGTGTATTTAATGCGAATATAAGATCCATTGGGTGCGTGATTTGGCAATAAGTTACTTCTCCAAAGCACCGAGAGGAAAAATATGAAGCACCGGCCGGATTGATAAATCTCCCCCCATTCTGTTCAAATGTATCCCCAAGGGTAAATAAATATATGTTAACCAACCCATGAATTTGGGGTAAGTACCAAAGCATAAATGTTTGTGATGTGAGAAAGGACTATAAATCAGTGAGTGCCAAAACTTCTAAATATTATTTCATGTATTGGTGTAATGCATGGAAGAAAAGTATATCAGTTATGTTTGATGGGTTCTTGCATGTATCCTTAAATTTTGCTGGATCGATTGACTCCAGTATCTCCGTAAGAATGCTTATTTGAAGCTCTTCATGTCATCAAACGTGTAACGGAAACTTTTAAACCACGTTAACACATTTCACCTAGCAGTTTCTCTGTTATTCTTAATTTCCTAGCTTCCGGAACGTTAGTATCTGCAAAATAATTGACCAGTTCTTTTAGATAGGATTTGGGAGTTTGTGATCAATCATTATTAATTTTTCTTGGCCGCTCGTCGTGAATTCTGACGATTTGGACATACTGTGTAGCTGGGTTATTATTATTATTATTAAGCAGGTTTTCGTCCGGTGTGGAGGCATGTCCTCTGAACGTGGGGAACCCTTCGTTACTTTCACTTCTTGATACCTGCTCGTGGGTGCGTCCGGCTGTTCCTTCCGTCTGGGTTTGGCACGAGCTACTATTACTAACAGTCCCGTTATCTTCCTTGTTGTTACCAGTTGTTAGTTCAAGGAGAATATCTGCTTGTTCTAGTGTTCTTAATTCCGTCTTCAAAATATTTCGCTCATGGCCTGCAATCTTCCCTAATAGTTGCTGTTCGACCTCCTTTATTCTCTTATGGTTTTCTTCAATTTGTTCAATCATCATCTTTCTGTCTTCTTTCCCTTCAATCCCAATTTGTCTGCATGTTTTATTAATTTCTTCTGGTACTTCGTCGTATCTTTCTTTCTCTCTTCTGTGTCAGTCATATCTATGAGCTTCTAATTTATCCAATCTATCTCCAATCATTATATTGCGTTCGCGTAGGTTTTCCTTAATTGCCTCTTGTTCTCCATCGATTATGCTCCATCTTTCAGCTGAAGTCAAGGTTGCTTTCTCCATTCCTGTGATGATTCCTGCGATTTCATCCCCTAAGGTATGTATTTGTTTTTGCGCTGATTTGACCTCATCATCTACCCCTTTAATTTTAGCCTGTAATAATTTCTGTTCCGACCTTAACCCTTCGGTGTTAGTGTTACATGCCTCTTCTAATTGTGCAAGTTTTGACGCGGTTTTTTCCTCACTGAAAGCGATGGATTCCCTTAAGTGTTTCTCCATTTGCTCTAATTGTGCCGTCGATCTATCGTGACTTGAGCTAATAGGGAAGTATAGAACTAGCACCGATAGAGCGCACTGCTGTTGTACTGGGTAAGCGCAAGGCACTCTTCATTTGTCTCCTGTGTTCTCATGCCGCTAATATCCACGAATTTAGGTTGATTAAATTGCTATTTTCGTGACTATGCCGAGCTATTGCAGTGTTCCTCTTTGCAAAAATCAGGAAAATCTGATTTCGTGTCACCAATTTTCACAAAATAAAGAAATGAGGAAGAAATGGTTACATGCTATTAGAAGGAAACATTTCGGTGAAGAAAATCTGACCGAAAATATTAAAGTGTGTTCCTATCGTTTTCAACTCGATGACTTCACGAAAACTGTGTTGGGCAAGGGTGATTTACAAAGGGAAATAATTCCTACCTATAAACTGAATAGACATATCGATAACAACCACTGAATTTATGCGTTTGTATTTGAAGGTGAGAGAGCAAGATTAAAACCGGGCACTGTTCCATCGCTTTTTCCGTGGACCACGAACACAACAAAAATGAGAAAGAGGCCATACACAAGAAAATTGCCAGTTTACCACGATAAGCCTACAATATCGGAATCTGCATAAATTATCTCCATTGAAGTACGGTACGGGAAGAAATCGTCAATATACAGGAAGAAGTGAATGTAACATTTGTGACTCCCATTTTCAAAGGCATCAATACTCGGACAAATACTTCAAGAATAAATGTCACAACATTAACAGTCAAAAACGTATTATGGTTGGTTTCTTGAAATCAGAATTAATCGTCAACTTACATCTGCCCGACGGAGAATGTGGTACCGGTAGTGACTGACTTCTATATTCTTGAGTCATAGGCCTAAGTTAGCCGGATGAATGGAAACAGTTCATGGCCTTAAAACAGGGATTCTCAAACTTTTTAAATACTGTACCCCTAAGTCGTTTCGTAGGGGTACGGAAACGATTTGTATTAAGAAATTGACAAATTACAAACGAACCAAACGTTGCGATGCATTTTGAGGTAAACAATACCGGTATCAACTTTCTTTGATTATGTTTACCTTAAAACAAGACCGTTTCATGTACGCTATCAAAAAAAAAAAAACGCGAATCGAAGTCTATAAGCAAGGGGAGCCAGTGAATATTTAAGTCTCTATTTATAAAAGGAAGATTATAGTTTTACGTGACCGTTAATCTAGAGATCATAAGGCACAGAGGACTTCCTCTTTACGTGGAATCCAAACAGGACAAGGCATTTCACTTTGAAAATCTCACATGCATTGACCGGGAAATCTCTATTTATGATTTAAGTCTTATGGAGATATAGGCTATTTATCAATATAGGCCTACAATACTCAAGCATGCTGACTCCTATTCATAATTTGAATAATAAAGCGTGTTAGAATTTTGTTATTACCGCTGTAGCCTACTAATTCTTCCCTCCTCCCACTAGTTTTAGCGCCTCTAGTCCGTAGCTCATTTTACAGCTGTTTAACGCTTAAACGCTGAAAATCGTTCATAATATATTAGAGGATATACCTATAGAATTAATTAATATAGTCTTGGAGTAAAATTAGAGAAGATATAATTTACTTTAGCTTAGAAAACTCGGACACAATCTATACATTCCTCGTAGCTGACTGGGGGGAAACATAGGACGATCGCCTTGCGCTTACCCAGTACTACACGAGCGCTATCTGGCGCGAACTTTCTCAGGCTACATCCCTATTGCTCTGCGATTTGCCCTACTGTTTCATTATTGCGTGCGTTTTGCTCTGCTATTTCTTCGGTTATCTGCCCTGTCGGTATCTCTGTGTTGCGTGCGTTTTGCTCGGCTAGTTTCATTGTTGCGTGCGTTTTGCTCCGCGAGTTGTTCGGTGAATTGTCCCGTCAATTGTTCAGTTAATAACGCATTGTTCCGCGCGCTCTGTTCCGCTAATGTTTCATTGTTGCGTGCGTTTTGCTCCGTTGTACCCGATATGCACTTGGGACTATCGGCTACGCTGATATGTGTTTGGAAAGAATGCGATAGCGATGGTTTTTTTTTTTGGAAACTTGGCAGGAGGGAGCGACACATCAAGATCATGACGCGCGACGTAGTCTACAAGGAAGTCATTTATTTATTTTCTTATTTCAAGACCTCGCCGGCCCCGTGGTGTTGGGGTAGCGCGCCTGCCTCTCACCCGGAGGGCCCGGGTTCGAACCCCGGCTCCGTGAGGGATTTTAAAACTAACGTGAGGGTTGGAACGGGGTGCACTCAGCCTCGTGAGGACAATTGAGTAGCTGTCGGACAGTGAGACAGCGCCCCGATCACGAATACCAAGATTAACGGCCGAGGGGACCCGACGCGATGATCACGCGTCACCCCAATATCTGCAGGCCAAATGGCTGGGCAGCGGTCGCTTGGTCGGCCTTAGCCCGTCATGGGCTGTATAGTGCCAGGGGTTGACATTTTTTTTCAAGACCTCCAAGAATAGCAGAAGAGAGAGAGGAAATTTCATTAATATCGCTTACGCAATTTGAAACCCCTTAATGGAAGTAACGCATGGATAGTTATGTAATTGGTACTCCAGTCGCTGGGTGTTTGACGTCAGAGCAGACATGACGCAACCCCACCGCGAGAGGGATGTATGATCACGTGCTGAGCGAGAGAGGAGAAAGCAGGAGGGGTGAGAAGGTACAGGTAGTTGACCGGCTGGCTGGAAGTAGTTGCTTTTCGTTCGTTCTGAAAGTCAGTGAACTCATATCTAGTCCTGAAGACCATCGGTTCGAGTAAGCTAATCGACAGTTCATGGTTTTACGATATCCGAGTGATGCAGAAACTTTGAGTAAGATATTTCCTTTAAGCGAAGTAATAGCAAGACACTTCAATCGATTTCGTGACAGCATATAAGCTGGACTTTGTGAATTGTGTAGCAACTTTTGTAACAGCGTGCAGGGGCAGCCGACCTTGCTTGCTTCTTCAAATCTAGTATAGATCATGGACATGCACAGCGTGCTGGGCCGCGACTTCACATACTGTAATGCATTCGTACCGTAGCACAATGTATATCACACACACTTACAAGCTTATAACTTGATGAGCTTTGGATGTTACATTTCGAGACACATTTTATCATCTATTAGTCAAGTGAACATGGGCGACCACGAGTTCTTGGAACTTTACAATTCTGCATCTATTAGTCAAGAGAACATGGGCAACCACGAGTTCTCGGAACTTTACAATGAATCATACATTAGTCAAGTGGATCTAGTGAATGAGTGATGATGATAACTTCAGACTTGGACATTGGTTTATGTGCCTACAACGTGAACACTGACATGAACACAGGGTGTTTGAAAATAACTTGCTCATTTCACATAAATTTCTTTCGGCACATTCACATAAAGCGTCCGGTGCATTAATACACCGACTTTAACATATACTTCTGGAACAGTGGCGAAACATTATGAACACTAATAATGGGGTAACCATTCATGATGAACAATCAAACGCTGTTATGGCATATTGTGGAGATTCTTTACAAAATGGACACTTCACTCTTTAATATGGGGCACTAAACACAGAAGAAGCATAATGGCCGAGCGGAGTGGCGGTCCCGAGGTCAACCCCGAGTGAGGAGCGTACCAATTCGAGGTACATACATACATGGTTTATTTGCAAATGTGGACACTGTCCATGGTGGCAAATTACAATAAATACACAAAACAATTCACAACCACAAAAATTTTAGAAAATTAGGACCTATTAGAAAATAATTACTAGTTGCTAAGAGAAGAAACCGGTAATCGTAAAAATAATCATTCTAATAACAGAAATAAACATAAAATACTAAACATTTACACTTTCTTTCATTGCTTCACTGCCTCTTGATCTGGTGCTTTTTCACCAACTCCTTAAATTTACCGACATCAGAAGGCAAAGGGCTGAAAATGCCTCCTGGCAAACTGTTCCATTCAACTTCCCCCCTCCCAATGAACGAATATTTGCCCCAGTTACTTTTCCACTGACTTAATTTCAATTTACAACAATGACTGTATCTGCCCATATATGAACCTTCCTTTCCCAATCTCTCATAAATGTCTTCCCATGCAATTTCCCCCTTGTTAGCTAAGAAAATGCCCCCAAGTCTTGCTCTTGAACGTCTATCAGCCAGACTTTCCCATCCCAAATCCTGTATCATCCTACTCACACTACTCGTCGATCTGTGGTCCTCCATTACATACCTGGCAGCCTTCCTTTGCACTCCTTCCAATTCCTTTATTAAATACATTTGGTATGGATCCCACACTCCCCCAGCATATTCCAGCAGAGGACGGACTAGGGACATGTATGCCCTTTCCCTAATCTCTCTGCCAGCGCCTTTAAACACTCGCATAACCATATGTAGTGACTTGTATGCTTTCTTTACTATTTCCCCTATGTGCTTACCCCAGTGAAAATTCCCACCCCCCACAGTTACACCTAAATACCTACATTCGTCCCCAAATACAACTTTATTTTCCCCCACTGAATATTCAAAAACAATATGATTCCTTTTGTTAACAAATCTCACTGCCTGACATTTCTTTGAATTTATCATCATATCACTTTTATCCGCCCAGCTTTGTATGTCCGTCAAGTCCCTCTGCAATATGCCGCAGTCATCCGGGTGATTTATCCTCCTGTATAATACTATATCATCAGCAAATAATCTGATCTGGGATGATATTTTAACTCCTATGTCGTTTATGTAAATGAGAAATAGTAAAGGACCCAATTTACTCCCCTGAGGTACCCCCCTCCCCACCCTAGACTGTTCTGACACTGACCCACCAACCCTTACCCTCTGACTTCTCCCCTCCAAAAAAGATCTCACCCATTGTACTACTCTCCTGTCCAATTCTATAGCCTCTATTTTCCTTAACAGAATACCATGATTGACCCTATCAAAAGCTATTGATAGGTCAACTGCAATGCAGTCAACTTGACCCCGGTTATCCAAGGCCTCACTGATATCCTGCTGAAAGCCTGCTAGCTGCGATTCACACGAAAATCCCTCTCTGAAACCATGCTGTTTATTTCCCAACCACCTACTACTCCCTAAGCATTCCCTTATGTATTCATTCAGAATTCCCTCAAAAATTTTGCATATAATACATGTTAGGCTGACAGGTCTGTAGCTATCACTATCCCCCCTTCCCCCACTCCCTTTATATACCGGAACTACCAGAGCCTGTTCCCAGTCCTCAGGCACTACCCCATTATTTAGACAAAAGTCAAACAGAAATCTTAAATAAGGCACAATGTTCCATCCCATAACCTTTAACAATTCCCCATTTATACCATCTACCCCGGCTGATTTTCTTGACCCTAATCCCCGTATTGCATTATAGATATCCTTATTTACACAACTTAATTTCTTACCCTCCTCAATACCCTGCTCTCCTCCCTGATCCACATTTCCCTCCCCTGTAATTCCTACCACCTTACCATATACCTTATTAAATGCCTCAGCCTTCTCCCCATCTTCCACCAGCAGCGATCCATCTTCTCCCTCCATATCAGGTATGCGGCCCTGAATCCCTCTTACTCTCCTGAAATAGACATACATATTGTTACGGCTGTGCGTTTGTGTCATCACTCGCCGCGTGAGTCACAACTGCCCCAGGGCTGGGTTGTGCCCTGCCTCCTGTATTGCGCGCGCCTTATGCAACAGGGCTACTAGGACAAAGGGATAGTCCAGAACATTCGTGACTGGACCAGCGCTGGAAACCTCGAGAAACCGTGGACTCTGGATGGATCTAGAAGCATTTATTGAGTCACCGGCCGGCTATATAAGAGTGACCCGTGAAGCAGTTGTTGTTGTTGTGTTTTACGAGCTAGTGCGAGCGATTATCTTGTGCGACAGAAGTGTGGTGACGAAGTGCTGTGCGAGTTACGAAATCCTGTGACATTGTTTCTCCCAGCTTGTGAACAACGTACATCAAGTGCTCGTAAGTAACTGTATTTGTTGTACCTGAGGAAGAGGGGCAGGTAGCTTCTGCCAAGGCCACCGGACTCATTAGGACGGATTAACTTCTGTGGTCTGTTGCAAGTGAAAGAGGCCAAGAGCGCATTAGGAAGAGACTTGAGGAAACTGGAGAAGGCTCCTAATTGCTTGTATTTGCTGATTAGTGTAATTTTCTGGCCACAATAAAGTTAATTATTTCTTTAAGCAGTAATTGGTGTTGTGCTTTGTACCCTCACCGTAATCCAGTTAACAAAAGTGCCACTAGGGGGTGGCACGTAACAACTGGTGTCAGAAGCGGGATTACGAACTCAAGCACAACACCTGACGGTCCTGGTTTCAAAACCCGAGCAGGTCATTTTCTCTAATTTTCCTGTGAGTGCATGCCCTTTACAAGACAAACAACTAAAATGGAGGAGAAATTCGCAGCATTGCTAGAAAAGTTAAGTGGCATGGAAACCAAGATGGAAGACGGCCAGAAGAATTTAACCAAGGACCTAACTGCCAAATTAGAAGACGGCCAGAAGAAGATGGAGGACGGCCAGAAGAAGTTGGCCGAGGACCTAACGTCCAAATTAGAAGAAGGCCAAAATAAGTTAGCGGAGGACCTGAAGCAGATGGAAGACAGCCAGAATAAGTTAGCAGAGGACCTAACCGCCAAATTTCTGGATGGCCAGAAAAATCTGGAAGAGTGTCTGCTGACGAAATTAGAGGAGAGCCAAAGGAAATTAGAACAGGGCCTACGTGAGGAAGTCGCGGCAGTGGAGGAGAAGTTCAACACCTTGCAAGTGGAAGTTGCCGAGCTGCGCCAACGCCCGCTGATGGGGGTGGAGGAGAAATTCAACGCCTTGCAAGTGGAAGTTGCCGAGCTGTGCCAACGACCGCTGATGGGAGTGGAAGAGAGATTCAACGCTCTACAAAAGGAATTTGCTGAGCTGCGCCGACTCCCGCCGACAGGGATGGAAGATAGATTCAAAGCCCTACAAGAGGAAGTCGCCGAGCTGCGCCGACGCCCGCCGACCGGGGTGGATGAGAGAGTCAAAGCCCTACAAGAGGAAGTTGCCGAGCTGCGCCAACGCCCGCCCACCGTTACACCGGGAATATCAGGAAAGGGACATAGCAGAGTGACGCCCCCAACCTTCGACGGAAAGGTCCCGTGGAGCACCTACTTACGTCAGTTCGAGGCGGCCTGTTCCATAAATAACTGGAACAACACAGAAAAGGCTAGAGCTCTCATTGTAGCGCTGAGAGGTGACGCCCTTAACGTCCTTCAGGCCATCCCGACTGGATCCCAGGACTACGCTGCACTGATCGCCCATATGGAGTCCCGATATGGAGATAGCCATCTTCAGCAGGCCTACCAGATGCAGCTCCGGACCCGGGTACAGAAGAACGCGGAAACCCTGCAGGAGTTCGAGATGGACATCGCACGCCTCGTAAGGCTCGCCTACCCAACAGCGCCGGCCGACTTTCTGGAGCAGATAGCGACGCAGACTTTCACCGACGGGCTACGGGACTCGGACACTCAACAGGCGCTGCGACTCGCGCGCAATAAGACCCTGGCAGATGCGCTGAGCCACGCACTTGAGTTCGAGACGGCAAAGCAGGTATCTAGAATGCGCTCGCGGGTGCGTCAAGTGGACGTCGACGAACCAGTAAAAACCAACGAGACCAAGCCCCTGGCCGACGAGTTGATGGAGGCGCTAAGCCGTTTCTTCAAGAATCGCAGTACCACCAACAAAAACGTAGCCGAAGGACATCCGGAGAGGCGGCCTGGAAGAGGACTACCGACCTGCTGGACCTGCCGTAAGAGAGGCCACCTGAGCAAGGACTGCGGTGATCGCCGCCGCCAAGGGTTTCCGTCGGGACAGTCAGTCGTAGAGAAACCGCGCGGCCCAGGAAAGCAAGTATCAGCCAGCCTAGGGGGGCAAAGGTTGGCTTGTGACAGTCGTCAAGCCCCGGCAGTCCAAGTTCGTGTGACGAAGTTACGGAGGGTCAATAGCAGCCTGATGGTCGACGGAGTCGTCAACGGAGAGAGCTGGCCCCTGCTGATCGACACGGGAGCGTCGAGGACCATCGTCAATCCCACCGTGATCCCGAAGTGGTGAGTGTAACCCACACAAAGGAACCTCCAGCTAATAACCGCGACCGGAGAGACCGCACCAGTATATGGCGAAGCATCACTGGAGTTCGTCATTGGTCGTCGGGCGATAAAGCATCCAGTACTTGTGCTGACGTATCAAATGAAGTGATCATCGGACTGGACTTCCTGGACCAGAACAACATCATCTTGGATCTGAGTACCAACACTCTGCACTTCGGAGGTGAGGAACTTGCTTTGCAACCTGCGCACGAGTCCATCACCGCACGACGAGTAAGGCTGAGAGAAGACGTCATCGTTCCCGCCAGGACGGAAGTCAGCGCTGCCGTAATTGTCGACGGAACTGCTGAGGGAGTGGCGGCTGTCATCGAGCCAAAATATGAGGACATCCAGACAAAAGGGTTGCTAGTTGCCAAGACCCTCATCAACACGACGTCTCGGCCGTACGTCCGCCTGTCCAACCTGAACGACTACGACATTACGGTTCACCGGGACACCAACCTAGGAGTCTGCGAGCCCGTTACCTGGATTGCCCGCATCACCGACACGACGGACGGACACCTGCAGACGGACAACCGAAGAAGACGCACTCTGCCAGAAGAACTACAGAAGCTGTACCAAGGATCCCAGGACCATTTAGACGAGGAACAATCACGCCAACTTCAGGACCTGCTACGCGAATTCCAGGATGTCTTCTCCGTGGGGAGCAAAGACTTCGGCAGGACAAGCTTGGTCCAGCACAGAATCGACGTTGGGGACAGCGCACCGAATAGGGCCCCATTCCGACGTGTCCCGCTCGCCAAGCAAGCCGAAGTCGACCGGATGGTAGAAGAGATGAAGGAGCTAGGGGTGATCGAGCCATCACATAGTCCTTGGAGTTCTCCGGTCGTGCTTGTGAAGAAGAAGGACGGTTCCACCAGGTTCTGCGTGGACTACAGGCGTGTGAACGACGTCACGAAGAAGGACAGCTACCCTCTACCCCGGATCGACGACACGCTGGACACCATATCAGGGTCAAGATGGTTCTCCACCTTGGATTTGAAGAGTGGCTACTGGCAGGTGGAGGTCCACCCTAAGGACCGCGAGAAAACGGCGTTCTCTGTGGGCAGCGGGCTCTGGCAGTTCACCGTCATGCCATTCGGTCTGTGCAACGCCCCTGCGACCTTCGAAAGGGTAATGGAGTCCATTCTGAGGGGACTACACTGGAAGACCTGCCTGGTCTACCTAGACGACGTCATCGTTCTGGGGAGAAGCTTCGAGGAGCACTACAGCAACCTGAAAGAGATCTTGTTGAAGCTACGGGCTGCCCAGCTGAAGTTGAGCCCCAAGAAGTGTCAGCTCTTCCAGAAGCGGGTCCAGTACCTTGGGCTTATCGTCTCCGAGGAAGGGGTGCGCACCGACCCAGAGAAGACCGCAGCTGTGAGGGGGTGGCCAGTTCCGAAGGACAAGTCCCAACTACGAAGCTTCCTGGGACTCTGCACTTATTACCGTCGCTTCGTGAGGGGATTCGCCGACATCGCCAAACCTTTACATCGCCTGACTGAGAAGGACCAACTCTTCACGTGGACAGCAGAATGCCACAGTGCCTTCGAACAACTCAAGCAGGCTCTGTGCACCGCGCCTATTCTGGCCTACCCCAGACCTGGAACAAGGTTCATCGTCGACACCGATGCCAGCGACTTTGGCATAGGGGGAATCCTGTCGCAGGTAGTGGACGGCGAGGAGAGAGTAGTGGCCTACTTCAGCAAGGCCTTGTCAAAGCCAGAAAGGAACTACTGCGTCACCAGGAAGGAGCTGCTCGCCATCGTGAAGACCATTGAACACTTCCACAAGTACCTGTACGGGCAAGAATTTCTCATCAGGACCGACCATGCATCCCTGCGGTGGCTCCTGAACTTCAAGCAGCCCGAGGGTCAACTCGCGAGGTGGTTAGAGAGGCTTCAACAGTATAACTTTGAGATTCAGCACAGGAAAGGCCAACTGCATTCTAACGCCGACGCCCTGTCACGAAGACCGTGCCCCGAAGACTGCACCTTCTGTGCCCGAAGGGAGGAGAACACCGGGATACAGTGTCGAAGGACTACCGTGGAACTTCAAGGGAGCTGGAGCCGCGAATCTTTCACGCGGGCGCAAGCGGAAGATGATGACCTGGGACTGATAGCCGAATGGAAGAGGGCCTGTGTCCCCAGACCCGGGTGGAACATTGTGAGTGACTGCAGCCCAAAGTTTAAGTCCTACTGGGCACAGTGGGACTCGCTGATTGTAAGGGATGGCCTCATCTGCCGTACCTGGGAGAGCACCGACGGGAAGACATCTCGGGAACAAGTCATCGTTCCAAAGGCTATGACGGAGGAAGTCCTGAAGGAAGTTCATGGAGGATCATCTGGTGGACACCTAGGGATAAAGAAGACCCTGGAGAAGCTGAGAGAGCGGTTCTACTGGATCGGATGCCGAACAGACGTGGAGAACCACTGCGCGAGGTGCCACGATTGCGCAGCCAGCAAGGGCCCAGGACGAAGACGACGGGGTCCACTGAAGACCTACAACGTGGGCGGCCCCATGGAGAGAGTGGCCATCGATGTTGCTGGGCCATTCCCGTTAAGCGAGGCAGGGAACCGCTACATATTAGTCGTCAGCGACTACTTTACCAAATGGCCGGAGGCGTATGCGCTCCCTAACCAAGAAGCCGCGACGATCGCAGAGACCCTGGTGAAGGAATTCGTCAGCCGGTACGGAGTACCCCTGGAGCTGCACTCCGACCAAGGGAGGAACTTCGAGTCGCAGGTGTTCCAGAACCTATGCCAGCTGCTGGGGATCCGGAAGACAAGGACAACGCCGCTACACCCTCAGTCCGACGGGATGGTAGAGCGATTCAATCGCACCGTCGAGAACCATCTCCGAATAGTCGTCAGCGAGCACCAGAGGGATTGGGACAAGCATCTTCCACTATTTCTCCTGGCCTACCGCGCCGCCGTGCATGAAGCCACCGGGTGCACACCAGCCCGGGCCATGTTTGGGAGGGAGCTCCGTCTACCTGTCGATCTTGCCTTCGGCCGACCTGGGAATGATCCGATCCCGGTAAGCCAGTATTGTCAAGAACTGGTCGACCAACTGGAGGACGTGCACGCGTTCGCGAGGAGGAAACTGCGGATCGAGACCGACCGAATGAAGACCCGATACGACCAGCAGACGGATGCCGGAGGATTCTACGAGAACGACCTGGTCTGGCTCTTCAACCCATTACGGAAGGAAGGCCTGTCACCCAAACTGCAGAAGTCCTGGGAGGGCCCATACCGAGTCGTGAAACGAATCAACGATGTCGTCTACAGGATCCAGCGGAGCCCGAGGGCGAAGATGAAGATCGTGCATCGAGATCGCCTGGCAGCCTACGGAGGGACACAGACGGACCAATGATTGATCGGGACGATCAGCCTTTTTAGGAAGGGGGTGGTGTTACGGCTGTGAGTTTGTGTCATCACTCGCCGCGTGAGTCACAACTGCCCCAGGGCTGGGCTGTGCCCTGCCTCCTGTATTGCGCGCGCCTTATGCAACAGGGCTACTAGGACAAAGGGATAGTCCAGAACATTCGTGACTGGACCAGCGCTGGAAACCTCGAGAAACCGTGGACTCTGGATGGATCTAGAAGCATTTATTGAGTCACCGGCCGGCTATATAAGAGTGACCCGTGAAGCAGTTGTTGTTGTTGTGTTTTACGAGCTAGTGCGAGCGATTATCTTGTGCGACAGAAGTGTGGTGACGAAGTGCTGTGCGAGTTACGAAATCCTGTGACATTGTTTCTCCCAGCTTGTGAACAACGTACATCAAGTGCTCGTAAGTAACTGTATTTGTTGTACCTGAGGAAGAGGGGCAGGTAGCTTCTGCCAAGGCCACCGGACTCATTAGGACGGATTAACTTCTGTGGTCTGTTGCAAGTGAAAGGGGCCAAGAGCGCATTAGGAAGAGACTTGAGGAAACTGGAGAAGGCTCCTAATTGCTTGTATTTGCTGATTAGTGTAATTTTCTGGCCACAATAAAGTTAATTATTTCTTTAAGCAGTAATTGGTCTTGTGCTTTGTACCCCCACCGTAATCCAGTTAACAAAAGTGCCACTAGGGGGTGGCACGTAACAATATTCCTCCACCGTTCCTTGAAAGTCGTCCCCCCGCCAACTAGCCTACCCATAAAATGTTTCTTTGCTACTATCTTAGCCCTAACCAGTTCCCTTCTTAACCTATTTAATTATATTCGGTGGCCTATCCCCTTCCTAATCTTATTGCTTTCTAATCTACATTTCTTCTTTAATCTTCTTACCTTCTTATTGTAATCAAGTGGATCAGTAGTCGCCCCTACTTTTTTAAATGGCACATGTAATTTTTCACAATCCAGAATTATTGTTTTCAAACCAGCCCACAGTCTATCTACATCTAGTCCCCTCTCTATCCATTGATTGAAATTTTCAGCTAAGTAACTACCAATATTTTCCTTATTAGCTTTGTAGTACTGTTTTACCAATCTTGTCTCCCTCTTGACCTGCCTTTCAATGCTCAACTTTACCTCTACTACAACAGCCTTGTGGTCACATATCCATTCAATTATCTCTGATTTGACCCAAATATCCTCAGGGTTTATCAAAAACACATCCAATAAGCTGTTCCCCCTAGTGCATCCCTCAATAACTTGAACAAAGCCCCCCTCCAATATGATTTTGTTGGCCAGCGATTGGTAATGTTCTTGAGAGTCAGCCCTACCCTCCCAGTCCACTCCTGGCATATTAAAATCACCCCCTACAATTATATTTCTTCCAGCCCTGTCTGCCTCCATAGCATAATTTACTAAAGTTGTTCCTAAATTGACATCCCTTTCCCCCCTTCCTGTTCTATATACACCCAAAATGTCTACCATATCTTTAAAACCAACCCTAACCCCCAGAATCTTATTTTCCTCATCTGTAAAAACTAGGCGACTCCTAAATATATCCTTAACTAATATAAAAACCCCACCCCCCGTGCTTCCCCTATCCCTCCTGTATACCCTATAACCCATAGGAAATACCTCTCCTTCCACAACATTATCCACTAACCATGACTCGACCCCGATTATAACATCTGGATCATATATTTCCACCATGGTTCCAAATCTTATGCCTTTTCTGACTACACTACGACAGTTTACCAGAAGGCATCTCAATCCTCCTTCATATTCTTCACAAAATTGAGATTGCTCACCTCTTACATAACTTATCTGTTTTTTTGCAAGCTCTTTACTATTCGTTCAAAGAGTTGCCCTAATTTCACAGAGCCCCTTCTATTCAAATGTAGGCCATCCCACCCCAAGTCACAGTCTTGAACCCATACCCCTGAATTTACAAATATCGCCCCCTCTTCTCCACACACCCATTCAAGTACCCCATTCACTCCATCAATATATCGTGGATCTACATCCCGTCTATGCAATATGCCGCTTACAATAATGGTCGTTTCAAGATATTTCCTCCTACATGTCCTGATCAGATTTTTCATGTCATTTCCAATTGTGTCTGGCGTACCACTGCTTCTAACATCGTTTGTGCCTACATGAATGACCATCGATGCTACATTACGTTCTCCGTCCATGGATTCCACTTGCTTTTTGATCTGCCCCGTACGTATTCCAGGGAAACAAATTACGTCGGCTTTTTCTACTCGAAGCCGTCTGATTATCGAGTCTCCAACAATGATCGATACAGGTCCTTCTTCTGTTCCCCCGCAATGGTCGTTTGATACCAAGGCTAGTAAACTACAGAGGTTGCCTCAATATGGAGCTCTTAGGCGAGGGGATCGCGGAGGGAAGGGAAAGGACGTGACGTCACACGTTTCCTCGTAGCGCGCGAGGCGCAAGATATGCAAGGAAAGTCAACTTTTCCACACATTGTATTATATGGATTGCAGTGGTTTAAACACGTGTTTTAAGCCCTTTTGTTTATAATCATGCCAGGCCAAAGATGTGCTGTGGCAGTTTGTCACAGTTATTATAAAGTTGGAAATGATGTGTCGTTTTTCACGATGCTTAAAGACGCATGCCTTCGCAATCAGTGGATTGCTGCATGTAAGCGAAAATATCATTGCAACCCTCAAACAAGTAGGATATGTTCCCTCCACTTTAATAGTGAAGACTTCGAATTAGACTACAGGGCCGAATTGCTTAATATAAAGCCAAGATTTCCAAGGAATCTAAAACCAAATGGTACGGTAAGTGAGCCTAGCTGGCCTACTCTTAAGTTTTGATGACCTGCTAGGATGATTTTAAAGCTGTTAATATTTTTGACATATTTCGTACATGGTATCAGGGGCGTATATACAATTTTTTTCGAGGCGGGGGGGAAATTGTGAGTACTTAATGAATTTTCTATTATAGCCTATGGAGTATGAATGGAAAATATCTAAATGGGCTACTTGTCAATTTATTAAGCAGAAAGGTAAACACTCATTTTCTTTTACAAATTGATAATTATTTCTTAAAAGTAGGCTACTGTGAAATACATTGTATGTTGAACCCAAGTTGGCTTTTTTTCGCGGGGGATCTGGAGCCCCCTCAGCTCCAGATATACGCCTTATATACGCGCATGCATGGTATTTTGATTTTGGACAAGATGGAAAATTTCATGAGTAATTCTCTTTACATTGGTAAAAATTCTTTGCAAATATTCCAGAAAGCAGTCATCATTTCAATAAAATCCCTTCGACTTCTGTACAGAGATATGGCCCGTAGGCATACTACAAAGTACATTCGCACACATAGGCTAAATCAAGATATACTGGAAACCCTCTTTTCATAATTGCGAACCCGTGGTGGCTTACGCGATCATCCTTCTCCCCTTGACTGCATTTACAGACTGAGTATGATTATTTTAGGAAAAAATCCAGTTGTTCAAAAGCAAACAAACACTGCTGATCCAGATCGAGATGTATATGTAATTGTTAAAGCACTAAACAAAGCTGGCATAGTATCTGAATCAAGTAACGTGCTTCCAGAACCAAACTTAGGGAGCAATGTGCAACCAGAGTTCTTCATTACCAATACCATGGAACAAAGTGAGGAGGATGGCAAGGCTTATGTTGCAGGTTATGTAGCCCACAAGTTCTAAGATAAATTTCCACAACTTGGGAACTTAACCTATGGAATGCAAACTCAACACGATTATGCATTACCAACCTGGATTAAACACTTGTCATACGGTGATATGACCGATCCCTCAGAAACTTGGCTAAACCAGTTCCGGCACATCTCAGCAAAATTCGTCACATTTCATGGAAAATACGGATTTCAACGAGGCAAGTACGTTCTAAGAAGACCGACAGATTTTGTGTCGAGAGAAGTACCTGACGTACCGTCTGGGTGGGGGGTTGAGGCAGCTGTGATAACAATTTTCTTCATCAGATTGAAACATTCCAATTCTATCTTGCATAAGAAGTGGTTATGGGAAGTCACTAACACCCACGATACTGCTACCAAGTCTAGGCGAATTTCCAAGAAATTCAAGATCACAACATAAATTGTAAGTAGGCTACATTCAGTTATTTTATCACCCATTTACCAATAATTTCATGAGAAAAAACTGTTCTTTGCGTACTCAACAGCTGATGTTGACAGTTTCGTTACGTTCCCCACATGGCGCGTTTGGTATCTTGTGACGTCATCCGCCTTGTGAGCGCTGATTGGTGGGTGAAAATTGAGGCAACCTCTGTAGTTTATAAGCCTTGGTTTGATACAACCGCATCACCAGCTCCATGAACCATCTTCGGCCGCCGTTCGTTCATGCTCTCTGCCTGCCGAGTACGTCCGATTACCTGCTCAACCAAATGGTTAACGCCCCTGTCCGCAGAAACATGAACTACACTCTCCGGCGCTTGTAGCCGTTCACCTATTTTGTTGGACCCTTCCTGAAAGCACCCATTAGATGCTGCCCTCTGCCCGTCAAGCACTGAACTTAAATTTAAATTTGACGATTCATATTTCGCTATTACTTCACTCATGTATCTATTTTCCTGTTTCACACGCTCTAAGGCTGCTTTCACACGGTCCACCTTCCTCCACACCACTCCACGCCACTCCACTGTAGGTAAAGCTCTAGCGTGGGGGCTTTCAGATGAGACACTATCTGTGGCGCCACATCCGTCCGCTCTCGTCAACCAGCAGTTGGTGCCTATCAGCTGCAAGTCCCCCTCCACTTCAGGCAAATCTCGGCCACATGTAGCTCACTCAGTTGCATCAAATCGTTCAGACGGTCAACTTTGTATCTGCTACGTGTTCTATTTTCACCATTTATATTGAGGTGCCGCTTCCTAGTGGTACTGATTGGTACTTGGGAGGACTCACCAGAGCGATATGCTCTGTCTGTATATATATTTTTGTATCATTCTGTGTCTTTGTATTGTTGCTTCTTTGGGTTGTAAAGCATAAATCGGCTACAATGTTACTATTTTTTACTCGCTTTTAATTTAAAAAATGTAATTTATAGATAGTGAAAAACTAATATTTGAAATTGAACAGCGTCCTTGTCTGTGGGACATTCGTTCCACAGATTATGCCAATAAAACTTAAAATAAGTGTGGTCTGAAGTTGCCCAAGCCGTTATTCCTAATTATATTGAAGCAAGAAGAGAGAAGTTGGTAAGTACACTTTTTTATTTGTAGCCCGAATTATTTCAACATAATTATTTAATAACAATAAACTGAACACTTCAAATATTTGGGAAGTGAACTGACTGAAGATGGAAGACTAGATTTGGAAATTAGCAGAAGAATACAACTCGGGAGTGCCTTGTACCAACAGTTACGGGTACTAGTGTGGAACAAGGATATACCAATTAAGGCTAAACAAGTTATGCACAAAGCATATTATGTTCCTATAATGACATATTCAGCAAAAACTTGGACAATGACTAAGAGGGATGAGAGCAGAGTACAAGCTGAGATGAGATTCCTGAGAAGTATGGTCCAGAAAACGAGGAAGGACAGAGTGAGAAATGAAGATATACGGAAAGAACTGTGAGTACAGAAACTAAATGACAAACTGGAGCAAAACAGATTGAGATGGTTTGGACATGTCAAACGTATGAATGAACTAAGGCTACCAAGACGAGCACTGGAACGACGGATGACAGGGAAGAGAGGACGAGGAAGACCAAGAATGCGTTGGATGGACTCGGTGGAGAATAGTATTAGAAAACGGAACCTGGATTGGAGCACTGTGTCGGAAGGGGGATGGTGGAACGACAGAACAAAGTGGAGAGGAATCATATTTGCCCCCACCCAGTGCCAACTGGAAAAGGGGAAATGATGATGATGATGTTGTTGATGATGATGATGATGATGATGAACCTGAACACAAGCTGTTGTGTCTTGAGGTAGTACCTACCAACGATTAATCATAGAATCCTGCCAGGGCAAAGCCCCTTCCCCTTCATAATAATCTGCATAGAAGTCTCTTACGTTCTTAACCGACCTTTGATGTTGGGTATCTGAATGAACTTCCTCGTACAGCCCAGTTTCAGTTAAAGTATGTTCAAATTGGAATCCATTCCTGGCTCGGACAAAATTATGTAGAACGACACAGGCCTTCACGATGCTTGTAGCAAAGTCAATATTTACATTGAGAGGTCTGTGGAAAATACGCCATTTATTTGAAAGTATGCTAAACCAGCACTCTACGAATCTTCTTGCTCTCGAAAGGCTATAATTAAATATTTGTTTCTTGTGAGAAAGATGAGATCACGCGTATTGACGCATTATATGAGAGGACACGGAAAAGGCTTCATCTCCAACAAACACTAGTGGGAAATTAGGTTCAGCCAAATCTGGAAACGGCCGAGACGGAGGGATGTTCAGTGTGTTCCTGGCCAACGATTTCGAAAGACTGGATTGCTTGAAAATAAAAGAGTCTGGATTCTTTCCATAATTTCCTACATCAACCAATGTGAAACAATAATTAGCGTCACACACAGCCAATAGCACAACAGAAAAAAATCTTATAATTATGGTATAATGATCCACTATGTGCTGGTTTTATAACTCTAATGTGCTTGCCATCTATGGCACCAATGCAATTTGGAAAATTAGCACGCACTAAGAACAGTTGAGCAATTTCTTCCCATTTTTCTGCTGTAGGAATAGGAAGCACTGTTGGCTGAAGTAGATTCCAAATTTTATCGCATGTTTCATGTATGACTTCATTCAATGTAGACACTCCAATCCTGTAAATGTAATGTAGATCTGTCAAGGAATATCCACTTGCAAGGTATCTGCAACAAAAGTTATATTGTTTTCAGAACTAGATGTACAGAAGAAGTGGAAGGGCATTAGAATCAGTTTTTCCAGAGAACTGCAAAAACTGAAAAACCCACCGACAGGAAGTGGAGCCGTGCCACAAGGAAAACGTACATATACTTTGACCTGTTACACTTTCTTCTACCAGTCATGGCCAACAAAACGTAAGGAACTCTCAGTGTATCTACTTTTATATATCAATAATCACCGTTGCATTATTATTTATATGTGATTATTATGCTTGATTATGGGATTCTTTTTTCGTGTCCAGCACTGTTTCCAACATTAACCAGCAAGAGGAAGTTGAAGAAACTGAAGCTGGCGAAGACGTGGATGACGACATGGACACCGAGCTATGGGACATTATAACTGAAAACCGTGAGCACCAACCACGTCCTCCCAAGAAGTAGAAGAAGATATCACTACTCTTGATAAATTTAAACAAAACTTTGAGTCAAGGAAAGGGAAAGGAGGAAGTATTTGATGCAGACAGGCACTTCCTCCTTTCACTCTTGCCCGAAATACTACAAATTGATGAAGATGTGAAATTAGAGGGCAAGATGGCCTTAATTTCCACCATTCGTCAATACAGAATTAAATAGGTCGACTTGGGTCGACATATTCTCATGCCGTTCCCTACCACTCTTATTACCAGCACCCACCCTCATCCTATTCTTCCTCCTCTTCATTTATCAATCAACCATCACTCAACGCCTCATTTCAGCCAATCCACTACAACACCTCCCCATTACTACTGTTACGAGAGCGGGGTTGCTTCATTCCCTCTCGCGTGACTCACAGCCGCCTGAGGCTACCTCTGGTCTCTGTCGGCCGGCTACTTGCGCAGCGGGAACAAAGACATGGTCTGGAATGTTCCCGGCGTACCTGGTGATGGAACTCTCGGGAGGAGCCGTGAACTCTTCTACTCTGGAAACGTCCAATGAGTCACCACCCTCCCTATATAAAGCGGCCTTACCAGCGAGGGAGGGACCGTGTTTTTGAGCTAGTGCGTGTTTTTACCTGTGCGACAGTAGTGTGGCGACGTGACGTACGAAGTTACGAAACCCAAGTGAGGCTGATTCTCCGGACAGCGAAGCAGTTTGTAGTGGTGGGTGACTGGCTATCGTTAATAACTGTTGTTTGGGTACAAGGCAGAGTTTCAGGTATTAATAGCGAGGACAGTAGTGTGAAAGTAGGCTAAGTGTGAAAGCTATAGTGACTAGTAGTGTCTTATGAAGTGAAATTCAGTGCTTATTGTGTGGTGTATTTTCCTGGCCTGCAATAAAGCTAATATTTCGTTAAAGGAACAATTGTGTTGTGCTTTCACCCACCGTAATCCAGTTAACGAACGAGGGGCAACACGTAACACTACATACTCCTGATACATACAATAATTGTCAGCCACGAACAAACCTGTGCCCGACGTTGATACCTTCTGATGTACTGGCCCCTAATGATACACATATTTAGTAGTAAGTACCTACCAATTTCATACGTTTCTTATATATCCCTCTGTGGTAATTATTATAAGTTAGGTTACAAATGAGAAATATATAACTTTCTTCATTATTGTCACCTCTTTCCTTTTCGTTGTAGACTATTTTATGGTTCGTTTCTAATGAAATACGAGTAAATGTACCCATGAAATAAATAGCCTTTGAGCATAGATAAATAATTTATAGTACCTACTTACCTCAGAGTAACAGCTAGCCTCTCTTTGGGTGGAATACATTTTCTCATGTTGGTGTCCTGACGCTGTTAGCTTGGTTCAAGGATTGATAACAATTCATCAGCAGAACTTACACTCATACGAAAATAATTGAAGATTTTTTTCGGATCACTGGCAAGTTCTTCCATGAGAAAACGGTGAGTTCCTCGCTCTATGCGATATGCATTTCATGTATGGACCCAATGGACCCTTTTCTTCTTTATCCGTAATCTTCTTCGCACCGGAGCATAAATACCAAGGCAAACGTACACATCCATGGCCGAAGTCAAACTGGAGTTATTAAAGTTGATGGAGGTGGAAAGGGAAGAAAAACGGAGTGGCTGAAAAGTGGAGTGGAGTGGCGTGGAGTGGTGTGGAGGAAGGTGGACCGTGTGAAAGCAGCCTAACTCTGCCACTACATTGGCAAACTCCAATTTGAACAGCCTAAGCACCTCGTCCCGACTTTCGATTTCCTTATTCAATGCTTTGCACTCACCACACTTAAAAACACCAGGCATGGCTGCCAGGTTCTGAACGTTATTCACTTCGACAACCTTAGCAGACGATCTTGTCGTAATTTGCCCGGTATTCTTTACTCGAAGATCACAGTTCCCGCAAATGACACCATTCGGGTAGATTTTTTTACACTTCCGGCACAATAAACTATGAATTTTCGACTCACTTTCCGCACATCGCTCTTGACCGTTCACTCCGATGTCGGCGATCTTTATGAATCGTTAGGGAATGCGTCGATCTTCCGAGAAGTCTTTTGTGAATTTTAGGGTACTCGACGATCTTTGGAAATTGGATATTAAAGCAGCTGTTTCAACAACCAGGTATTGTAAGCGCATACATGAGTTTTTTTTTAAATTTGATATGATGTAGACATGAGCACATACGTATAATAGGGCAAATATTACAGTGAATTGTTCAGATATGAGTGAAATAAGATTTTTCTTCGTGGACATGAAGGCATGCAGCTGACGTCATACACTTTCAGATAATAACCGTTTCTAGTCTTTTACAGTGATTTAATAGGAATTATATTGGATTTTTGTTTATTATTGGCGATGTCAATTCATAACACTTTGGTGTTAGTTTTTGATCGAGTGTCGTTTTCGCTCGCTGCTTGCAAACAGGTGTTCGTTTCTTTTCCACGTTTTCTTTCATGGATGTGGGGAGTTGTGTTAGTTTTAATCGAGTGTATCATTTTTGTTTTATGATTTAAGTCGCCCCAGCGAGCATGTATCGATTATATCTGACTTTACAGTAGTAGTTCATTCCAATCCGAAAGATTCTTTCATCCAGTCTTCGATATGGGGCCTGTTGCTTTTAGCAGCTGTGTAGTGTTAAACGCTTTACCCACACTAGATTTTTCATCCATGTCTTCGATGCGGGGCCTGTTGCTTTTACCAGCTGTGTGGTGTTAACCACTTGACCCGCACCAGGGCCTCATACTTTCATCTGAATGGATTTGGACAGTAAAGAGGATAGAACTACAATTGACAGTCAGATATTTTTGATCTTTGTGCAAGATATAATAATGATAAATGTAAGCAGGATTACACTGTAGTAATTCTTGAATTGATCCTGATTTATTTTTGAGTATGGTAATTTATTAAATTCAGCAGTTCTTTTGAACTTTGTTTGTTTGAAACAATCTGGTATTTTTCAAATAATTACTATTTCTTCTAATAGGAAGCATTCGAATCAGACGTAAATCTCAGGCAGAGAATAAACCATTTGGAATATGCAACTTTTGACCTGTTCTTTGAACGCATTTAACCGACAGGCTATATATATATATATATTTTTTTTTTTGGGGGGGGGGGGGGGATTTATCCAGAGCAGTAATATATATGAATTTAATTCATGCTTGATGCACATCCAGATTTATCTCAGAGATTTACATGTTGTTTTTCTGAGAGGTTAATACAGTCATTTGACCACAGGCTTAAGAGGTCGGCAGTATAAATAATTGGAGCCAGTTTATAGATTGTGATGCTTATTTGAGTGCCTAGAGATTCATGAGGAGTTTCGCCAATTTATTGAGAGAACATTGCCACTAGTTATGAGAAGTTACCACTAGGGAGAAAATAGTGACTGAAAGGTTCGAGCAAACCCAGTCTAATTTGTAGGTCAATGACATGTTGTGTGGAATCGTTATAATGATATTGTAATAAATTTAATCGAGTGGTTTAATGAATTTAATGAGATAGTGTTTGTGGATGAACTGTGGTTCATAAGATATTTTGATGGATGATAGCATCCTGACATAGTGGATTTTGGGCAATTATGGTAAATGGCAGTAAATATTGTTCTTGAGTAAAAGATAAATCCTTGAAGTTAATTGATTATAAATATTCGGGCACTCCGATAAATGTTATACAATTTTATGACACCTCCGAAAGCTGATAAGTTGAATTTTTCTGGAGATCTTGAAACAATCTGGTCTGATAGTTCTTGCTGAGATTAGATAAAATAATTTGTAATGACGTCTGAATCAGAAATAATAACAATAAGCGAAAGAAATGATAACAATTTAGAATGACCCAGGGTAGTTAAACGGGACGTAAAACCAATAACATTATTATTAATTAAGAATGAACTGATGATGATGATTAAAAGATAACGATTTCGAGATGGTTAAAGAATAATGATTAATTAAATGATGGAATTTTCATGAATTTCCTTACATGGGGATTGTGAGATAGTCACAATGATTGATAATTGATATTCAGAATTTAATTAATTTAAGTGACTAGATTGATGATTAGACAATTATCATTGATATCTGAACATTATTGAATTTAGATTAAAATATATATTATAAAGCTTATTTGTGAATATGGTGATGGGAGCGAACAGACATTTTTCATAAACCAACGCTCAACATAATTGATATATGTAATATATGTGTGTTTAAATAATTATTTTCAGTTCACATACAATCCATGTTAATGATTAAATACTGATAGGGCTCAGAGATCACGAGTGTCGTGTTTCAAGTGTTTGTGCTTCGGTGATCTTGAGCAACCAAGAAAAAACTTTTAGTTCTTTTTGTTTAACATGTGAACGTAAATTTTGAGGGGAAGTGGTTGGAGTTGATATGTACATTTCGTCCTAACTAATTCATCCCCCATATTCCTAGGTAGGATTTTCTATTTATATTCTCGAATTGACCAAGCCAAGAAATCCATAAATTTTAAGTTTCTTTAAAAATGTTTTCATGACTTTCCTCGTGTCCTTTTCCTAGTAATTTAAGGCTTAACCGGGAAGAATGTGACTGATGGGAATCCAGGCGGATGGCGCCCTTTGTATTAATAATTGATGTTGCTTTAACCCGTCAACGACCCAGAGACACTTTATCTCGTACAACCCGTAGCTGATTGTTGTTTTTTTTTGGTATCTTTTCTTCCTGGATTCCAACACATGCCTTATTTCATTTCATATTTTCAGTATGTGTGTGTACCGTAACGTTTGGTGTGCGATGCTATGTCAGCTGGGTCATCGCATACCATAACGGAACGGGTACACCGCGAGTTGTTCGGTGAATTGTCCCGTTAATTGTTCAGTTAATAACACATTGTTCCGCACGTTGTTCTGCACTATCCCTCTTAAATTGTTCAAATTGTACGATTGTTCTCGCCACCGAGCTCTACACGATAGCTCTTATTTCCTCTACTGTTACCATCTCCACAAAATATATCACTTGTTTGAGAATACAGGGGCATGCAGCATGATGTTATCTTACACCAAATCACAATGAGTCGCTGTAGATTCCAATCTAATCTCCCTTGTTAAATTACTTCCCTATATTAAATTTTACGGCTTGATGGGCTTCTGACTGACATTTGTTTCATGAATAAATCTCTGGTTTACCCTTTCGGTTTTACGTTACTGCTACCCAGTTTTGTTAATAGAAGATTAACTCTTGTCGTCCTATCACATTGCTTTTGGAGTTTGTCACTAATCAATCAAATTTATGTGGGCGCCCAGAGAATACTGCATCTACATTTAAATTTCAAATAAAATGGTTGGCAAGAACAGTAAGCATGAATACATGGCACTGATTAACATGACATTTTCAGCCCATAGCCCTATTAAAATATAATTGATATTACTACTTTTCAGTCAGTCAACAGAATGTAATCCCAATTAGACTACTGGAACATGTAAAGAATAACCTGAAAAAATTACATGTGATTAAAATATATTTGTTTTGGACTACAGAAGAGGGAGGAAACAGAGGAATATGTTTCGCTCATCAAGCGAGCACTACTTGTAGACATTCCACAATTTCAGACAAGTCACCTTATCAGATCTTTCAACACATTATTAGTAGACAGAGCCTCCGTGGCTTAGGCGGCAGCACGCCGGTCTCTCACCGCTGGGTCCGTGGTTCAAATCCCGGTCACTCCATGTGAGATCTGTGCTGGACAAAACGGAGGCAGACAGGTTTATCTCCGGGTACTCCGGTTTTCCCTGTCAAAAATTTCATTCCAGCAACACTCTCCACTATCATTTCATTTCATCTGTCATTCATCTAATCATTGCCCCAGAGGAGTGCGACAGGCTTCGGCAGCCGGCACAGTTCATATCCTCGCCGCTAGAGGGGGGCTTCATTCATTCCATACCTGACCCGGTCGGAGACTGGAAGCAGGCTGTGGATTTTCATTTCATATTAGTAGACAAATGCTGTTTTTGTATGTTGCAGTTGTAGCTTTTTACCAACATCTTAGCAGAGTACTTGCAGGTCATTTCTGCAATAATCTACAGTAGTTTAGGACTTATTGCTCAAGTTTATCATAGCAATAGTAGCTATACCTGCATAGATTAGTTGATGAAGTGAGACTTTTTATTGATGAGATTGTCATTTCTCAGTCTTGCAACATAGTAGGTACCGTATATAATTTTTTTTTTTTAATTTTTGGATGCTTACTGCTTTAGCATTGTACCAGTTTTAGTTGCCACACTTTCTAAGTCTTTGATGGGTTTTTGAAAGGCAGTGACTGTTAGTGGGGGTCATTGTAGATTTTTGTCTTGTATAGATTTGGATCTGATGATGCTCCTTTGATGAGCAAAACATGTCATCCCTTAGTTTTCACTTCTGTAGTCCAAAACAATATATATATAAGCTGCTTTCAAAAAGTAACGAGCCGGAGGCATAATTACAGAAACCAGTACCTGTATATTAGAAGTATTGGCCCTGGCTGTTGAGGCACTTGTCCCACTGTGACACGAGGCGGTGAATGGCTGTCTCATAAAAATCCCTAGGCTGCGATGTGAACCAGTTCCGCTCGTACAGCTGGACGTCGGCGTCCGAGGTGAAGCGTTGGCCCCGCAGAGCTCTTTTCAGGGGACCAAACATGGCGTAATCACAGGGAAAGAGATTTGGACTGTATGGAGGGTGGCCGAGAACCTCCCATTTGAATTTCTGCAGGAGTGCCGCGACTGTGTTGGCCGTATGGGGTCGTGCATTGTCGTGGAGAGACCACGGCGGCTATGGCGTTCACTGTCATTCGGCGGTCCTGGGTAATGAGTGCATCAACCAGCTGGACGTTGTCATCGGTAATGCAGGGCGTGCCCCAGACCGCGCATCATCGGCTAACGACACCCGTCCTTCCCTGAAGTGCTTGTGCCACGCCTTGACCCTTGCAAGGACATGCAGTGTTCGCCGTGCAGTTGTGACATTCGGCGATGAATGTCCGTTCCCCCTACTCCTTCCGCTGTCAGAAACCGAACAACACCTCTTTGCTCTTCGGTTGACGCCTCCACGTCACTGTTTGCAATGCGACTGGCAGCGTTGGACGATTGATGCATGCTGCTGCTCGCTTTGTATCGTCACGTGACGTGCACGCGTGCCCTCTAGCGACGGGCTGTGACCTTCCATGCTTTGGTCGGAACCACACCTCGTTACACACACAACGATTAGCCGATGTAGTCACCGGTTTGCGCATTCCAGCCTCCGGCTCGTTACTTTTTGAACGCACCTTATATATATAATCGTATTTTTTCAGGTTATTTTTCAGATGCCCCAGTAATTGGGATTACATCTGTTGACCAATTGAAAAATTGTAATATCAATGATCAATAAGACAACACTAAAAATGGCTTCTAATATTTTAATCAATGGATTTCTATGTCACTGCTGCCTACCATTCCTGATGAACAGACAGAGCTGGGAGATTCTAGAGAATAGCCTTTAGCAGTGAAGATCCTGATCTCATGTTTAGAATATTCACACATCACAATAGCCTAATTAAGAACTGTTTGATACCTTCAATGCATCAGAAGATATTTGAAGTGGATATTCTTGAATAATGTATAAAGTGAACATACCTGAGGAAGCAAAAGACTCATTACTAAGCAACACTTTTAGTGCATGAGCGTGACCAAACAGAGCCGCCATACAGACAGGTGAAAACAAACTGTCTTCTTTCACAGCTCTTTCCAACAGAACGGTGACGATTTCCAAATTCCCACTAGCAGCAGCTAAACTCAGCAAATTGGTTCCTACAGGGAGAAACAAACACTTCAACAAAGCTACATGGATCATGGAAATTTACAAAGAATATTATTTAAGTTACTGTTAACGAAACAGGTGCTTAGTTTCTAGATGCTTCACGCATTGAAAAAGAACACCTTATATAGTAATATACATGTAAGCCTGTCCGGTTTAGGTTGAATTATAGATTTTTTTACTTGTGTGGGTATTCATAATTTATTAGGTTTCCTTCAATGTGTGAAAATTTGAAAATGATACCACTACTGGGAAGGATATGGTAATTACTTTTATTGATCTAGAAAAGGCCTATGATAGCATCCCTAGAACAAAAGTTCGGGAGAGCTTAACAAATAGGGGGATAGGCAAGGAACTGAGAGACATGATAAAAGGAATGTGCATGGAGTGCTACAGTAGTGTGAAGACTAGAGTCGGGACATCGGAATGGTTTAAAATTGACACTGGACTAAAGCAAGGAAGTGTGTTGTCACCATTATTGTTCGTAATGGTGATGGATGACACCATGAAGGCAGCAATGAAAGAATATAGTAGGGCAAAGATGAAGGTAAAGTTGTTTGCAGACAACGTTGTGATCTGGGGCGAGGATGAGATGGAGGTACAAGA
Organism: Meconema thalassinum; assembly: GCA_946902985.2. Lineage (NCBI taxonomy): Eukaryota > Metazoa > Arthropoda > Insecta > Orthoptera > Tettigoniidae > Meconema > Meconema thalassinum. The sequence continues at coordinate 369,922,278 of OX336392.1, forward strand.
ACAGTTAGACGTAATAAATGAAAAGATTGAGAAATGGGGATTGAAGATATTAGAGGTTTTAAAGCGGCAATGAAATGTAACGCTCGTTTAAATGTAACTCAAATGATTTATTTAACACCAAATACATGAACTGCTTAAATGCGTTGTGCCGTGAACAGATCATAAAACGAACTGTTTGAAAGTTAGTTGAGGGCACTAGTTGCGCCTATCGATCAGGATGGAGGTCGATACCGGCAGGTGCCAGTCTCACCAACACTTCCCCTCGACCAACAGCCGGAGTCATCCTGGTGCATGTGGTCTCAAGCCAAGGCTTTGAGCACATTTCTCGTGCTTGGGCCTTGACAATCCTTTTGTCAATATGTCGGCAGGCATCTCATGCGTTGGAGTGTACTCCACCGAAACCACCATTTTGGCCACGGCATCTCGGACGAAATGGTGCCTGATGTCGATGTGCTTCGTCCGTGAATGAAACATAGGAACGACGTCAGCTTCTGCGCACCTACATTGTCGTTCTTCACTGGGACAACATCTATCGGTTTTCCGAAGTCTTTCAGGAGTTTCCTCATGAGTAGAGCTTCCTTGGTTGCTTCTGTCAAGGCCATGTATTCGGCCTCCGTCGACGACAGGGCCACAGTAGGCTGCTTCCTGGACTCCCAACTCACTGCAGCGCCGCCTAGTGTGAACGCGTATCCAGTGTACGATTTTCGATCCACCAGGCAGCTTCCCCAGTCAGCGTCCACGTACATTACCGCTGGACAGACGGTGATACCAAGCGCGTCCTGCCTGTCGCAGTCCGTACAACGCTTTGTTTAGTGAGCACACCATGTCACGATTGGTCAACTTCTCCAGCATCTCATCTGCGGTCTTTCGCACAGTCTCGTCAACCGACTCGTCTTGAACGGTATGGGCAAGAACGTCCTCGATGTGGTCCGGGGCCTCCATGAAGATTTGCTCCTCGAATTCTCCGTTCAAGTACGCCGTCTTGACGTCTAGCTGTCGGATCTTTAGATTATCTTGTACAGCTAACGCCACCGCAGTCCTTATTGTGCTCAGCCTTGCGACTGGAGCGAACGTGTCGTGAAACTCTATTCCTGGTCTCTGCGTGAAACCCCTCCCTACCACGCGCGCCTTCCGCTTGCTGATAGTGCCGTCAGGGTTAAACTTATTCCGGAGAACGAATCTGCTTCCTATCACACGTTGCCCCTTGGGACGGTCGACCAGCTTCCACGTATTGTTCCGAATCAGTGAAACTGCTTCTTCTGACATTGCTTCGATCTACGCAGGTGAGCCTCTCCGGAGATAGCCTGGGTCACTGGGATTTCAGCGACGTTAGCCGCTTCCCCTGGTCGATCACCGTAGTCCTTGCGGGGTCGCCCAGATTTTCCAGTTCTAATCAAACGAGGCCGTCTGCCTCTTCTCCTAGATGATGCCGCTTGTTGCTCATCGGATTGGATCTCCGGTTCAACAAAGTAATCGTCGGCAAGAAAGCCTATGAAGCCATCGGGGAATTCCCATTCAGCAACATCAGGTTGGTTTTCTGCCAGAACTTCGTCTCTCGACATCAGCTCGAACTCCAGTTCATGGATCGGATCCTCTGGTTCAATGCGTTCTTTGTCCGGAGAGTCACGTGGCAACAGATCATCGACTGATTTCTTAGGCGCGGTCATCTCCTCACGAAAAACAACGTCTCTCGTGATCTCGATCTTCTTCGTTTCAGGAATCCAGATGCGGTAAGCCTTCGACTGCTCCGAATATCCAACAAAAATTCCCTCTTTTGAGCGAGGGCTAAACCTTCCCTTGTTTAGGGTCTTGTCCAGGCAGAACACCTTGCTCCCAAAGTCCTTGAAATAGTGTGCAGTCGGAGTTCTGTCAAACCAGGGCTCAAAAGGAGTCTTCCCGTTTAGCTTTTTGGCTGGACATCGGTTCCTCAGATAATTTGCGGTGTTGATCGCCTCCGCCCAGAATGTCATCGGTAGGCCAGATTGCAGGAATAAACATTGTGCTGCCTCTTCAAGGGTCCGATTTTTCCTCTCGGCCACACCATTTTGTTCAGGCGTATATGGTGTTGTGAGACGGCGCTCGACCCCTCAGATTTCAAGAACTCGTCAAATTCCCTGTGGACATATTCACGTCCATTGCCGGACTGTACGCACTTTATTTTCAGACCGTGCTGCTTCTCGACGAAAGCCTTGTACTCTCGGAACATTTGCAACGCCTCGCACTTCGTCTTCATAAACTGTACCTCTGTCCATCTCGAGTAGTCGTCCGTAAATGTGATCATGTACTTGGATCCACCGTTCGACACAACACCCACAGGGCCACAAACGTCTGTGTGAACAATATCGAGCTTACCGGTCACACGATTTGACTCTTTCGGGAAAGGTATTCGAGCCATTTTGCATTTAGTGCAAATGTCACACGTTAGATCTCCACATCTCCCTTTTAGTTGCACACCTCGAATGGATCCACTCTTCACTGCCGTATCGAGATCACGAAAGTTGACGTGACCCATCCTTCGATGCCACAGCTGCGCCACATTCTCGTCGCGCTTGTCTTCTGACACTGCGTTTCGACATGTTTCCAGTGTGGTGTCCTGTACGTAGTACAGATTGTCCTTGCGCTTTGCAACTAACCTCGTCAGTCCATTCTGGTTGAAAACTTCCGCCTTCTCTTTGCCAAAAACAACCGAGAAACCACGGTCTGTCATCTTCGAGACTGATAAGAGATTAGTGCGGATCTCAGGAACGTGCAAAATCTCATTGAGAGTAACGTTGCAAGTTTTACCGTCTACACTTGTTGCAATTTTTGCAGTTCCTCGGGCCTTTATCTCTGCGGTTGCGCTGCTCGCTAACTTCAGCTAGCCAGGCTCGCCCTTGTCCATCTCTGTAACCACAGTCGCATCACCGCACAGATGAGACGTGCAGCCACTGTCGAGACACCACAGGTTTTCGACGCTGCTCGTCGCGATCTGGCACGTATCAGGTTCCTCGACTGATAAGAGTGACGCGTCCGACAGCTGATTTTTGTTGACCTTAACATTGCAGTCCACTGCCTTATGTCCCGTGATTCCGCACTTCGAGTATTTGAACAAAAACGATTTCTCCTTGTCACACTTACCACCGGAGTAGCCGTGGTTTTTGTTTTGAGGCATCGACTGTGGTTTCCTTGAAGGACCTTTCTTCTTCACGTACATGGCGCCTTGATTTTCCATCGGAGTTGACGAGGCAACTCTGGCATCGTGTTCTTCGATTATCTTCGTACGTAGATTCTCAGGCTTCGGTAGATCGTCCCGGCTCTCGATGACAATTCTGAAATTTTCAAAACTTGCCGGCAAACTGTACAGCATCATGATGGTAAGTTGGTCTGGGTTAATAACCACGTCCATGTCAGCCAACTTGTCGACACAGTCAAAGTAGTTGTTGAGGTGCTCACGGATGTCGCCACCTTCAGTCATCTTTTGCAAGGTTAGACTCTTCAACAACGTGGCCTTTCGAGCCGGCCCCTTCGGCTGAAACGTATCCTCAACTTTCTGCCATATCTCGCTTGATGACCTGCAGTTCTTCAACAACTTGAGCTGGCTTGGTCCAATGGATAGGATTAGGTCTGACATGGCCTTTTCATCCCTAGTCGTCCACTCGGTCACTTGGGCTGCAGTGTCTTCACACGGCTCGGGTTTGACGATCTGGCGATTGACATAACCCCACGCGTCATTCTTTATCAGAATGGCGCGCATTTGCATTTTCCAGGTGTCGTAATTATCCCGCCCTATGGCCTCGATGCGCACTACACCGTTTGAATTCATTGTCTCACTTCAATCGTGCCGCGTGTTAATGTCCGGAACACTCAAGATTGTTCACAATAAATTTGCTGTGCCGCGTGTTATTGTTTGAAACACTCACAACCGGCCATACACTTTGCGTCGCGTGCTATTGCTTGAAACACTCACAACCGGCCATACACTTTGCGTCGCGTGCTATTGTCCGGAACACTCGCAAATAGGCCTACGGAATTTCGTGTCGTGCGCGTTTGTACACAACTCGCACGTTAAGCACGTTTTCTTGCGTCACGTGTTATAGTCCAAAACACTCGCAATAAGCCAAAATTCGCGTCGCGTGTTATTGTCCAAACACTCGCGATTGGCTTTTACACTGTTCACTCACGATCAAGCACACAATATTCGAGAAGACGGCGTTTGTTCCTTCTCGCTTTGTCGATGTCCAGAAGTTTCACGAGAGAGCAAGATGTCTGCCGATTCGACGCGTTCTTCTCTTTGTGTGTCCGCTTGATCCCGCTGTTTCCAGTTTTCAGTTAATTTAAATCGGAGCCAATCGTTCTGGGTCCATAACCTATTAGAGGTTTTAAAGCGGCAATGAAATGTAACGCTCGTTTAAATGTAACTCAACTGATTTATTTAACACAAAATACATGAACTGTTTAAATGCGCTGTGCCGTGAACAGATCATAAAACGAACTGTCTGAAAGTTAGTTGAGGGCGCTAGTTGCGCCTATCGATCAGGATAGATGTCGATACCGGCAGGTGCCAGTCTCACCAACATAAGATAAATGTGGAGAAGAGTAAAACAGTGGTGATGAGTAGAGATAAGAAAGAAGGAAAAGGAGTAATCAAAGTAGGAGATAAGGAATTGGAAGTAGTGAAACACTTCAAATACTTGGGAAGTGAACTGACTGAAGATGGAAGACTAGATTTGGAAATTACCAGAAGAATACAACTCGAGAGTGCTTTCTACCAACAGGTACGGGGACTAGTATGGAACAAGGATATACCAATTAAGGCTAAAGAAGTTATGTAGAAAGCATATTATGTTCCTATAATGACATAAGCAGCGGAAACTTGGACAATGACTAAGAGGGATGAGAGCAGAATACAAGCAGCTGAGATGAGATTCCTGAGAAGTAAGGACCAGAAAACGAGGAGGGGCAGAGTGAGAAATGAAGATATACGGAAATAACTGGGATTACAGAAACTAAATGACAAATTGGAGCAAAACACATTGAGATGCTTTGGACTTGTCAAACGGATGAATGAAGTAAGGCTACCAAGACGAGCACTGGAGTAGGGGGATGGTGGTGCTTCTAACCCACAAGGTGCTCAAAAAGTTAGTACACACTATTTGCCTATTCATATCTGGCGAACCCAGGGTCGGATTTTGACAAATGAGGTGTCGTTGGACTCGAGCTGACGCCCTCTTTCCAATGGACCACTCATTTTAACCCCTAAGTAAAACCTACCCCTACTAGGGGGTGAAATTGCAATTTTTCAGTGAAAGTCTCTTTTCAAATGCGACATGTATAAGGTGCGCTGCTAAAATGAACTTAAAGGTTGTTGCTCATATAGCGCATGCGTTTTGTTGGATGCCGCTATGGATCAACATTTTTGTTTCTGTTTTTTACGCAAGCGCACTTGGGATTTTTGTAAGAGGGCGAGCTCTTTGAAAAAAAAAAAAGATTGATAAGAAGGGGTTTTGGTGGTGAGGAGAGAATCAGATAGTCGCCTACTTTCCTACGAAGTTTGCCGATATCTCTCGAACGCAAGGTCGGATTTGGACGTGTGACGTGTCAAATTGCTTGTCTCGAAGCCCTATATATGTTATTATATAGGTTAAAGTTTTGAGAATGAGGGAAACAGGCTTTTTGGGGGTAAAACCATGATTTTAGACTTTTCCGATATCTCACGAATGCATGGTCGGATTTGGTCCAATGACCATTCAAATGGCTTGTCTCGAAACCCTCTTTATTTTCGTAATAGGTTTAAGTATTTGAGAATGAGGGAAACAGAATGTTTTGGGGTAAAACCGTGATTTTAAACTTTTTGCTATATCTCGCGAACCAATTATGCTAGAGGCGTGTACGAGGAGTCCAAGGACTCGGGCTGACGTCCTCTATGCTATGGACCACTCGTTATATTTTTAAAGAAATTTGGAAACGCGATTTTGGGGTAAACAAGTGTTTTTTGTGATTTTTGCTGATAACTCACGAACCAATAAGCCTAGAGACGAGTGCGAGGTGTCATTTTTTTCATTGCGTTGCCCTCTTGCCGAGGATGTTCGTGTTGAGCAGGAATGAAAAACCATGTTGAGGTAAAACCATGATTTTAGACTTTTTGCTTTATCTCGCAAACCCATAACGGTAGAGACGTGTACGAGGTGTCCTAGGACTCGGGATCACACCCCCTTTTAGAAACTATGTTTGCATTTTGACAAAGGGCCTAACGCCATACTGTGCCCAATTCTAGGGATGGGTATTCCAAGATTCAGACACCTAGGTATCAAGGGAAAGGCTACAGCCGCTTCTGAAAGTTGAGATATTTGAATATCGCGCTCCTTTCCTTCTAGACTGAAATGGAAACTTTATGCAGCCAAGAAGATGTTAAGTGACGTGGCAAATAGTAGCAGAGGTCGAGACTATTTGGTGATTAAATACTTAGCCATGGAGTAGAGACTTGATACTTGGATCAGATTACTGGCACGGCCAATGAAAGAGGATGCACTTAGTCTCAAGTGAATCAGACCAGAGACACCGGAGATATGAGGATTTACAGATTTCAGCGTGATCCAGCGTGGAGCCGACCGTTTTGTATAAAAGCCGCTCGGCCCAAGCATAAGCAGCTCACTTCAAACCAAGCTCTTGTAGGACAAGGTGCTGCTGCTACGTCGAGCCAAGGCACATGGTTGCCGAATCTACGCAGAAGATATCTCTGAATTGTGATAGTCACAAAAGTGCTACGATACGTGGGGAACGTAGTAAGTTTCCGGTAGAGGGAATCACTAAGGTGATTGTTATTTTCTACGGACATTGGTGAAACACTTTGTTTCTATATGGACATATGCTAGACTTTGTCTAGATATTATTCTGTCACAGTCCAGTAACAATCATTCAATACTTGGATATTTTAATCCAACTTGTCAATTTCACAAATTGTAACTAAATAACCACTCAGATCTTTCAGTATATTGAAGGCCAGTGTATCACGGTGTTGTTCATTAGCCGACAAAGGGAAACTATATGTTGCTTCGCGCATGATAGATGGTGTGAAGCCATGCCCAGGGAACGATCTTCAGAACAGCCGTTGATTGTTTTAGACTATCAGTGTTTTCCTGTACTGAAAAGATTACCGTGAGTTATGTTACAACTGACGCTTTTGAGAAGAGATCATTTGGATCTGACCCCATTTAAGCGAACTGCTATGGATTTAATTGAAGTCAATATTAAAATGGATCAGCAGTTACTTCAAACTTCAAGAAATATTTCCACTATGTCGTGCTAGACAGATTGTGGGTATATAATGGCGGCCGATACAAGGATTAGACGTGCGTGTCCAATAGGGCATGTATCTGGATAAATCTGGTACAGACCAGGTTCACTACGCTTCAAGACCAACGAGAAATGTAAGCCACATTTGACTTTTATATTATGCCTAGCTAATTGGAACAAACTCATTTTCTGCAGATGACCAACACATTTATTTTTCTTCGTATTTAAATCTTGCATTGATTTACGCAAGACACATTAGGGTTATTCTGAGTATTTTCAGCACTCAGAACAGTTTAGGATCGATGACCGAGCATTTATTTGAATGTTCATTTTGTTTGAGAATCACGGTAATCAGCCGATATAACTGTAGAAGTTAATATTTATTTTTGTTGAGGAATGGATATTTTGTCCATATTCGACGAGTCGAACATGTGGTTTTTTCACATAAGGAAATAATAATTAAACATATTTAAGGAGATAATAACAATAATAATCCAATAATAATAATTTTCATAATTTTTCTAAATAATTATTGGATCTTACATTTTCTAATAATCACATTCGTTGAGAGAGAGCTTAAGGATTAGTTTAGTCATTCCTAGTTTAGAACAGGTGATTTTCCGAAAGCTAGTGGATAGCGCAAGCCCGTATTCCACCAACATTATAGTTCTGGTTGAACAGTTAATATTTGCATCGAGCAAAGTATATTTTTCAGATAACACGGAAAGGCATGAAACAGGAAGCCAATGATATTTGTATCAATTAGGATTTTTTTTTGTGTTTATATAAAATCATGACGTAGGCACACATTCGAAAGTGAAATAGAGAATATCACAAATGTGGTAACTTCACGGTTTGAACTGAAAGGTAAAATAAAATAAACTTGTAAGTTTATAGATCTTCCAGTTTTGATGACAAGCAGAGGCTTGATTTATTGTATAAATTTTGGGAAGAAAATGTATGTGTGTGGAGTAGTTGAAATGCCATTCCCAGGTGCGCATGTTTAAGTCGCAGGAATGCGGAGGGTTTTTTTGAGCATCAATCAAATAGCAGGTTCGATGGCTCAGGTTTATAGGAGGAGTATTGGAACCACACATTTCGTCGAATGAATGACCAGACCATCAGTAATTATTTCAAATTTGTTTACGTATTCCATTAATACTTTGGATTTGCTAGAACCCGGTTTTGTCATGATAAAATTTTATTCTTCTTCAGAGGAAGACCTTTGCCGTTGTTGTTGGGATATTGTGTTCTTACACAAATAATTGAATGGGCCACTGCCAATTTAAAAAACTAATTCTGTATCCACGAATTACTTAAAGGATGTTTTCAATCCTATTGTCATGAAAATGAATGAATTTATTATAAAGCTACAATTCTTATTTCCGCATTCTGTTCAAGAATTGCAAGTTGTGAAAGTTACTAAAATAGCAACAAATATAAATATTTTTCTTAATAATAATTCCAAGTGGAAAATCGAATAGTTGAATGGTTCAACAATTTTTTATGATCAAGCTGATGATTCAGAAATCATATTTCTTTGGAATTTGAAGTTCATAATCGAGTCACTTCTCGAAATGTTTAATTTTGGAAGAATAATAAATTTTGTTGTGCTTCGCACAGTTCTTCGATGCTATGCTCAAGGGTCAAATACTTTTCAGATGTTGTTATTAATATGTGTACATGATTAGTGTTGGGTCAAAGATAATATTTTTGACAATATTTTTGAAACTGGAAAAATAAGTGGAAGTTAAAAAATTCTATAAACAGTTATAAACAGTGAGAATTTCTACGAGTTTTAATATCATGTTCGAAATTCAACCAGTGAACTACAATATTTCCAGTAAAGACAATTAAATTTGAACTGGATTTCATCGTAAATAATTGATATAATTTTGGAACACAGTCTACAGGACTGATAATCAGACTTGTGTCTCCAAGGACAATTGTTCAATGTGTTGGAAAATTTCTGTACATTGTGTAAATAGTAGTGTGTGCCGTCGCACTGGAATGATGTTACCTTGAGCATCATTTTGCAGTCAATTTTAAAATTTAGAATAAAATGAGATAATTTTACATGTTGTGTTATGCCCAGGTGAATCTCCTTCTATCCTTATTGTTGCATTGAGCCAAAAATCAGTAAAGCATTTTTTATATTTTTTATTTGTTTTTTTTTGCGATTAGCTTTAACCCATCTGGCGCCCCGGGATATTTTGACTCTCGTGCTGACTGATTCTTGGTAAAATGCATATGTGGTCGTGCGGACTCCGGTCTAAACGGGCACAATACATGTTGAAAAAAATTCTTTACCGATACCTGTTTATAATGTTCATGAAGCGTGGTGGTTGAGAGAGACGATACTGCTGGGTGTGTGTGTTTCAACGAACCTGTCGCTGACCACGGTGGCTGTGCTCAATAGATCAATCGCTATTTCGACAGGTCGGTTTATGACAGAGCGAGGGTGCGTTTTTTCTGATACTTTACCCCGAAGATGATCTTTAACGTGTAAACGGTGATGAGAACTTGGTTCTATGTTGGTCGAAGCGAGTACAGAAAACAAACTTGCAGAGAAGCAGGATGTGAATGTCATTTGAGCTTATTGGAATGCGCTGATCTGACTTGACAACAGGTGCAATGGAAAATGACAAAGACGCAGAGGACACTTGAAGGTGAAATAATCTGACCATCGTGGTGGCAGGGAAGAGCGAAATGCATGCATACACGTGTGAGATGATATGTACGCTAAACAAGTTACATCCTGTTTGCTTTGTACGTGACAAAATGCAAGTTCATGTGAAATTTGATCCGGCACAGGTGTTCACTTTGGGCGTTAGCTGTCCACGTGACCGATAACAGGATGTTCAAAGCGTGGGAAAAATGATTATACATGCAATGTAACATATATAAAGACATGTCGTTATCATTTCCACTCTCACTTAGGTGACTACCTTTGAAAACATTGCGTTGCGTGAAACCCCTGGTCTTGTTTAACAGTTTTGGTGTTTGTGGAAAATACTTAACCTTGTTGTGGGGTAGGTATTTATTTATATATTTATTCATTTATACATTTATTGATTTATATATATATTTATATTTACAAGCAATTATTTATTGATTAGGTAATTAATGATTTTATTTATTTATTTGTTTGCAGATAACAGGTATACCTTACATGTCTGAGAGAGAAAAAACCATTGCACTTTTGAGCCCACTAGAAGGAAACAGCAACAAGCCTCTGCAAGTAAAGGTGTGATGTTTTTTTTAACTAACTTGTTTCATTTTTTTGTTTTATGTTTTATTTTATGAAATGCATGTATTAACCTGAATTTAGGTATTTATAGCAGTTTACTTTATTTATTTTTAGAAACTTGGAAAGAAAAGACTTACCGCCGTAGCAGTTGCTGAAAAAAAAAACGAAACGCACTAAAGCGAAACCACTGCCAAAGAGTGAACTGTTTAAAACTCAGGTAAGTCTAACTTAAAAATGCTATTCCATTTTACCACTACTGAAAACTCGTAGACAAACAAAATTCATTACCTGTACATGACTGGGACAATGATTGCTTTCTTGATTAATGGCTATGTTGTTGTTGTTGACTGGGAAAAGTACAAGGCCATGTTGGATTTTCTAAAAATAATAAAAATAAATTTAATTTATGGGTGGTTCCATATGGACTCAACGAATATCCACAGGTTTGAACATGATAATGTGAACAAAATGACATGACAGTCATTTCTGTTTATATATTGGTTAAAGGGGGGGGGTGTAAATGACTGTAGCTTAAAAAAGGAAATAAGTACATGGGTTACTGTTAGTGCCAACATACAGTTTATTTTTAATCGTGTTTTGATATATTAATGCCAATTAACGTTAACTTTTATTTACAAGTATTGATTGATTGATTGATTATTTTGTTTGCTTTTAGGTGTCGTTATGTGCCATTAACGTAATGAACAGACAGTCAACAAGCATGCATTATGCTTTAAAGTACTCTGAGCAACGTTAATAACTTACAATAAGAAAAAGTTTTATTATAACACATGGCGTTAGTACAAAATACAAGTGAGCAAGTTGGTTTACCACGTGGGTTAAATTTAAAATCAGAACATGATCGATGGTTAACATTTGAATCCTGGCCTGTAGGCTTTTTGTCGACACATAAACTTGCAAAAGCCGTTTTTTTTTACTTGAACCGAGAAGATGTGGTGCGCTGTGTGTTTTGTCGTATTGAACTTTCACACTGGGAAGAAGGGGATGATCCCTTTAGAGACCATTTGCGATGGTCTCCTCATTGCCCTTACATGCTTGGAAAGCAAGTGGGTAACATAACTGTGTATTCATTTTACCGAACCACAAGACTATTGGCCGCTACTTACGTTTCTGAATCACAAATAAATAATAATAATGATGCATTACCAGCCAACGGTAGTGTCGATATATGTGGTCCATATGCCATAGACAGTGTTGAATTGGCGTGTGCTTTTGAAAAATTGGGAGTTTGCAAGACTAAGGCACTAGCACACCCAGAGTACAGCTCTGTTGAAAAACGTTTAGAATCTTATAAAAATGTGTGGCCATTAATATTAAAACACCTTACCAAACAGCTAAGTGAAGCTGGATTTTTTTATACTGGTGAAGGGGATAAAACAATATGTTTTTATTGTGGATTTGCTTTAAAGGATTGGCAAATGACTGATGACCCTTTAGTGCAACACGCTCGTTGGTTACCAAACTGTAAATACATGGTGTTGCTTAATGGTCAGGGATTTGTGAACACTATTCGTAAAGAAAACGTGATTGCAGCACAAGACATAAAAGTGCCTTTAGAGTTAGAACACGCAGAGCAAATACATAAGGCTGAAAGAAAAGACTCGTCTCACGAACAGATACAAAGTGTGACCAACAATTATGTAAAATTTATTATCAAGATGAACTAGGTGTTGTATTTTTGCCTTGTGGACACATGATAGCCTGTGTCAAGTGTGCATTAGAACTCAACCCTTGTGCTATATGCAGAAAAGCAGTATCTGCTACAGTTAGGGCATATCTTGCATAACTAGTATAATTTATTCGTCATGCATAGTGCAAAATCCCTAATTGCACAATATTATTAAAGCTGTTTTAGAGCGTAATAGATATGCTTTTCTTTTGTTTATAGACTACTACAATGAATGTTTTGAATGCTGTGGGACAATCATGTGGCTTAGAGACAAAGAAGCTCAGCGAATTGCCAACGCATATTCCATTCCACATTATCAAGATTCGGAAATTGAAAACAGCATACGGAGATCGTGTACTTTGTGCATGTGAAAACTTTGAGACATTTCTGCCTATACGGTTTAATGATACGTTGGAGAGTGTTTTTTATGAAGGCAATAATGCTGTGCAACCTGTACACTTAATATATGAAGGTTTTAAAAACAATAGGTGCATGGTTCGTTTTAATTAAATAAATAAAAAAATGTGAAATAATAATGGAAAATATAAGTAATGACAATATACTGAAAAAGAAAGAAAATATGTGTATAGAATAGTAATGTTTTAGTGTTAAGTGTTGTCTTTAAAAATATTATAATGAAACCAAAAAAAAAACAAGAAATGTACAAAAAGTTTGTAAATAAATGCAAAATGATGTTACAATGTTGTTTTATTTTATACAAAGTTAGTATATTTAACATTGCAGAGTATACATGATTATGGCAATAAATGCACACTGAATACAAGCCTTTCTCACTTTACAATAGTCTGTTATAGTTTTAAACACAAGGCTTGTTGTAGATCATTTTATAGCAATGTCCATTCAATGTTGTTTTCGAAAAGTGGGGAAGCCGCAATGGTTGTATAGGCATAAAACCTTATTGTTATTACTATTTAGTCACTTTGATCCCCTTGCATATCAAGAGCAGATGACCTAGTTGTTCCACTCTTTAAAACGACGACAACAACAACACTACCTCTTGCATAGTTTGTGATGTTGATGGCTCTTGCGACGTGGAAGATGGATTAAAAATAACTTTTAGAACAGGGGTTAAACGTTGCTCATTAAACAATGCACTATTTTGAGTAGCAATATGGTTTTCTTGATTTTTTTGTCGACGCCAACTGTGTTTCATGCAGTACACTACATTGATGATCACTGACACTTAAAACCTCACTATTTTTACTTTTTAGGTCACCACGACAATGTTTGGAACGTTGCTTTGAACAACGCCAAATAACAGTTCCATTTTTATTGGTTCGTTTCACAATATATGAATATCCTTTATAGTATGCGTAGGGCTTACCATACCTAGTCACTGATACTTCCATATCAACTGTCAAGCATAGACTAAGCTCTAGTCAAGTCAACTTGGTAATAAGAATAATAGTTTAATGTGAGAGCAAATATGGATCCAAAGAGTTCAGGTAAAAGTGGAAGCAAATGAGCAAATATTATAAACAAGAGTGGGGGTAAAAGTGGTCGCAAAGTGGTAGACCCATTACACATTAATTTTAGCACGACGAAGCTCTTGTTCAATTTCTTTGATTTCCCAATCGTGACTGGTATGCCCAGCTTGTTGTAAAGCATGCAATTGTCGAAGCCGTTGAATTAGCTTACTGGGTTTGTTCCAGTATACAAATTTAACAAATGGATTTTTAGGTGTAAATAAAGCATTATCATGATCATTATCATCATCATCATCATTATCATCATCATGATCACCATTATCATCATGACCTTCATCACTGTTACTATATAGTCCTTTTTGATCCTCTTGCAATACCACTTCATTTATAGTCTGAGTTGATTTTGATAGTGTTGAAGATTTCTTGGACGTTGACAACTGTCCTAACATGACGTTTTGAGGACATGATAAGTCCTTTTGAACAAACACTGCACTATCTTTAGCCGCAATATCGTTTTCTTGAACTTGCTTTTTAGCATTTTGATAATTGTTTGTAAACAGCAAGCGTGGTTCGTTAAGAGCACTACATTGATGAACACTCACACTTAAACCTTTCCATTTTTACTTTTCAGATTGCCTCTACATTTTGTTGACCTCTCTTTTGAGCATCGCCAGAATATTATTCCATTCACATTCTGGCGATTATAGTTATAAGAGTAGCCTTGATAGAGTGCACGTAGCCTACCTTTGTTGTTTGTAATAAGTTCCATAGTAGTAACTGACCTGTCAGTACGATGTTCACACTACAAAGGTTACAACTGTTTTGCTGATGGAGTGACCTACCATAAGCTTATATATTGGCTTATGTGTTGGCTTTTTGTGTTGGATTTTTGTGTTGGCTTTTTGCGTTGGCTTTTTGCGTTGGCTTTAGTATTGGCTTTTGTATTGGCTTTTGTATTGGCTTATTTGACAAGTTATTTTTGTCAATGTATTTAGTGGATCTTTTTCTTGGTGTTGGAAAGTAGTTGAAAGAGAGGGAATATTTAAAGACTTAACCTTAGCTCACTAACCTAACCTAACCTAACTTCACCTAGCCTAACCTAACCTTTCAACTCTCAGATGTTAATTAAATTCTGTGCATAGTCGAGTTGGAACCCAAGACCTCAGGGGTAAAAAACCAATTATTTTTGATGGCTTATTTTGGTAACTTATTTTGATGGCTAACCTAACTTTACATAACCTAACCTCAGCTCACTTTGGATATTACTAGTAAGTGTTCATATCCTCCGCTAGGTAGAATGCTATTAGTACAGGTAGTGCTCATATTTACCGCTAGGTAGCGGAAACATACTTTGCGTGTTGCATGTGACACTTGTGAAGTTTAACCGCATGCAAGACGTGCTTTTATAAGTTCTCTATTTAAACCCAATATACAATTAACCACTAAATGTTCAGAACTAACATGTATAGCCATGTTTAGGGTATATAGGAGACCCTTAGCAAGAAAGGCTGCCTAACCCACGAGTGTACAGCTTTGTCATACGCAGTAAGCACCTGTTGGCAGAAAACAACAAAAACAATTTGAGAAAGCCAACAAAAAACTGTTTCCTTTAAATACATTAATGGATATGTTGTTGGCTTTCTCAAATTGTTGTTGTTTTCTGCCAACAGGTGCTTACTGCGTATGACAAAGCTGTACACTCGTGGGTTAGACAGCCTTTCTTGCTAAGGGTCTCCTATATACCCTAAACATGGCTATACATGTTAGTTCTGTTCATTTGGTGGTTAATTGTATATTGGGTTTAAATAGAGAACTTATACAAGCACGTCTTGCATGCGGTTAAACTTCACAAGTGTCACATGCAACACGCAAAGTATGTTTCCGCTACCTAGCGGTAAATATGAGCACTACCTGTACTACTAGCATTCTACCTAGCGGAGGATATGAACACTTACTAGTAATATCCAAAGTGAGCTGAGGTTAGGTTAGGTTAGGTCAAGTTAGGTTAGCCATCAAAATAAGTTACCAAAATAAGCCATCAAAAAATAATTGGTTTTTTACCCCTGAGGTCTTGGGTTCCAACTCGACTATGCACAGAATTTAATTA
Source organism: Meconema thalassinum (assembly GCA_946902985.2). NCBI lineage: Eukaryota > Metazoa > Arthropoda > Insecta > Orthoptera > Tettigoniidae > Meconema > Meconema thalassinum. Next base: position 369,938,045 of record OX336392.1, read on the forward strand.
ACATCTGAGAGTTGAAAGGAAAGAAGAAGGAAGATTGTAGTTTTACGTGACCGTGCATCTTGTGATTATGAGCCACGGGACCTCCTTTTTTACGTGGAATCCGAACCACAAGACATGGCATTTCACTTCGAAAATCTCACATGCATTGACCAGAGTTGAAAGGTTAGGTTAGGTTAGGTGAAGTTAGGTTAGGTTAGGTTAGTGAGCTGAGGTTAAGTCTTTAAATATTCCCTCTCTTTCAACTACTTTCCAACACCAAGAAAAAAATCCACTAAATACATTGACACAAATAACTTGTCAAATAAGCCAATACAAAAGCCAATACTAAAGCCAACACAAAAAGCCAACACAAAAGCCAACACAAAAAGCCAACGCAAAAAACCAACGCAAAAAACCAACACGAAAAGCCAACACAAAATGCCAACACAAAAGCCAACACAAAAAGCCAACACGAAAAGCCAACACAAAAAGCCAACACATAAGCTTATGGTAGGTCACTCCATCAGCAAAACAGTTGTAACCTTTGTAGTGTGAACATCGTACTGACAGGTCAGTTACTACTATGGAACTTATTTACAACCAACAAAGGTAGGCTACGTGCACTCTATCAAGGCTACTCTTATAACTATAATCGCCAGAATGTGAATGGAATAATATTCTGGCGAAGGCTAGAGTAAAAGGTGGCTTTTCACCGATGTCTCAGTCTCACTCATGGCTGTGATTATATGGAAGCTACTGAGGTATGGGTGGTGCTTAGTAATGGCATTCGGGGCACAGTCAGTGCCTGTGAATGCTGTGAAAGGTTCAACTCGTAGGGTTAGGACTACTGTTCTGACTCAGTGAGGAAGGCAATGGCAAACTACCTCACTCCTCTTCTTGCCTAGAACGCCTCAAAATAGCGCTGCCTTGGGTTTTTGTGGGTATCTACTCATATAACGTAACGGCGGTACTTTTTGAGGATACAACCAGCCTTCGGGCTGACTACCTACAGACAGCTCAAAAGAGAGGTCAACAAAATGTCGAGGCAATCCGAAAAGTAAAAATGGAAAGGTTTTAAATGTGAGTGTTCATCAATGTAGTGCTCTAAACGAACCACGCTTGCTGTTTACAAACAATTATCAAAATGCTAAAAAGCAAGTTCAAGAAAACGATATTGCGGCTAAAGATAGTGCAGTGTTTGTTCAAAAGGACTTATCATGTCCTCAAAACGTCATGTTAGGACAGTTGTCAACGTCCAAGAAATCTTCAACACTATCAAAATCAACTCAGACTATAAATGAAGTGGTATTGCAAGAGGATCAAAAAGGACTATATAGTAACAGTGATGAAGGTCATGATGATAATGGTGATCATGATGATGATGATGATAATGATCATGATAATGCTTTATTTACACCTAAAAATCCATTTGTTAAATTTGTATACTGGAACAAACCCAGTAAGCTAATTCAGCGGCTTCGACAATTGCATGCTTTACAACAAGCTGGGCATACCAGTCACGATTGGGAAATCAAAGAAATTGAACAAGAGCTTCGTCGTGCTAAAATTAATGTGTAATGGGTCTACCACTTTGCGACCACTTTTACCCCCACTCTTGTTTATAATATTTGCTCATTTGCTTCCACTTTTACCTGAACTCTTTGGATCCATATTTGCTCTCACATTAAACTATTATTCTTATTACCAAGTTGACTTGACTAGAGCTTAGTCTATGCTTGACAGTTGATATGGAAGTATCAGTGACTAGGTATGGTAAGCCCTACGCATACTATAAAGGATATTCATATATTGTGAAACGAACCAATAAAAATGGAACTGTTATTTGGCGTTGTTCAAAGCAACGTTCCAAACATTGTCGTGGTGATCTAAAAAGTAAAAATAGTGAGGTTTTAAGTGTCAGTGATCATCAATGTAGTGTACTGCATGAAACACAGTTGCCGTCGACAAAAAAATCAAGAAAACCATATTGCTACTCAAAATAGTGCATTGTTTAATGAGCAACGTTTAACCCCTGTTCTAAAAGTTATTTTTAATACATCTTCCACGTCGCAAGAGCCATCAACATCACAAACTATGCAAGAGGTAGTGTTGTTGTCGTTTTAAAGAGTGGAACAACTAGGTCATCTGCTCTTGATATGCAAGGGGATCAAAGTGACTAAATAGTAATAAAAATAAGGTTTTTATGCCTATACAACCATTGCGGCTTCCCCACTTTTCGAAAACAACATTGAATGGACATTGCTATAAAATGATCTACAACAAGCCTTGTGTTTAAAACTATAACAGACTATTGTAAAGTGAGAAAGGCTTGTATTCAGTGTGCATTTATTGTCATAATCATGTATACTCTGCAATGTTAAATATACTAACTTTGTATAAAATAAAACAACATTGTATCATCATTTTGCATTTATTTACAAACTTTATATACATTTCTTGTTTTTTTTGGTTTCATCATAATATTTTTAAAGACAACACTAAACACTAAAACATTACTATTCTATACACATATTTTCTTTCTTTTTCAGTATATTGTCATTACTTATATTTTTCATTATTATTTCACATTTTTTATTTATTTAATTAAAACGAACCATGCACCTATTGTTTTTAAAACCTTCATATATTAAGTGTACAGGTTGCACAGCATTATTGCCTTCATCAAAAACACTCTCCAACATATCATTAAACCGTATAGGCAGAAATGCCTCAAAGTTTTCACATACACAAAGTACACGATCACCATATGCTGTTTTCAATTTCCGAATCTTGATAATGTGGAATGGAATATGCGTTGGCAATTCGCTGAACTTCTTTGTCTCTAAGCCACATGATTGTCCCACAGCATTCAAAACATTCATTGTAGTAGTCTATAAACAAAAGAAAAGCATATCTATTACACTCTAAAACAGCTTTAATAATGTTGTGCAATTAGGGATTTTGCACTATGCATGACGAATAAATTATACTAGTTATGCAAGATATGCCCTAACTGTAGCAGATACTGCTTTTCTGCATATAGAACAAGTGTTGAGTTCTAATGCACACTTGACACAGGCTATCATGTGTCCACAAGGCAAAAATACAACACCTAGTTCTTCTTGATAATAAATTTTACATAATTGTTGGTCACACTTTTGTATCTGTTCGTGAGACGAGTCTTTTCTTTCAGCCTTATGTATTTGCTCTGCGTGTTCTAACTCTAAAGGCACTTTTATGTCTTGTGCTGCAATCACGTTTTCTTTACGAATAGTGTTCACAAATTCCTGACCTTTAAGCAACACCATGTATTTACAGTTTGGTAACCAACGAGCGTGTTGCTCTAAAGGGTCATCAGTCATTTGCCAATCCTTTAAAGCAAATCCACAATAAAAACATATTGTTTTATCCCCTTCACCAGTATAAAAAAATCCAGCTTCACTTAGCTGTTTGGTAAGGTGTTTTAATATTAATGGCCAAACATTTTTATAAGATTCTAAACGTTTTTCAACAGAGCTGTACTCTGGGTGTGCTAGTGCCTTAGTCTTGCAAACTCCCAATTTTTCAAAAGCACACGCCAATTCAACACTGTCTATGGCATATGGACCACATATATCGACACTACTGTTGGCTGGTAATGCATCATTATTATTATTTATTTGTGATTCAGCAACGTAAGTAGCGGCCAATAGTCTTGTGGTTCGGTAAAATGAATACACAGGTATGTTACCCAATTGCTTTCCAAGCATGTAAGGACATTGAGGAGACCATCGGAAATGGTCTCTAAAGGGATCATCCCCTTCTTCCCAGTGTGAAAGTTCAATACGACAAAACACACAGCGCACCACATCTTCTCGGTTCAAGTAAAAAAAAACGGCTTTTGCAAGTTTATGTGTCGACAAAAAGCCTACAGGCCAGGATTCAAATGTTAACCATCGATCATGTTCTGATTTTAAATTTAACCCACGTGGTAAACCAACTTGCTCACTTGTATTTTGTACTAACGCCATGTGTTATAATAAAACTTTTTCTTAATGTAAGTTATTAACGTTGCTCAGAGTACTTTAAAGCATAATGCATGCTTGTTGATTGTCTGTTCATTACGTTAATGGCACATAACGACACCTAAAAGCAAACAATATAACCAATCAATCAATCAATCAATACTTGTAAATAAAAGTTAACGTTAATCGGCATTAATATATCAAAACACCATTAAAAATAAACTGTATGTTGGTACTAACAGTAACCCATGTACTTATTTTCTTTTTTTAAGCTACAGTCATTTACATCCCCCCTTAACCAATATATAAACAAAAATGAATGTCATGTCATTTTGTTCACATTATCATGTTCAAACCTGTGGATATTCGTTGAGTCCATATGGAACCACCCATAAATTAAATTTATTTTTATTATTTTTAGAAAATCCAACATGGCCTTGTACTTTTCCCAGTCAACAACAACAACATAGCCATTAATCAAGAAAGCAATCATTGTCCCAGTCATGTACAGGTAATGAATTTTTTTTGTCTACGAGATTTCAGTAGTGGTAAAATGGAATAGCATTTTTAAGTTAGACTTACCTGAGTTTTAAACAGTTCACTCTTTGGCAGTGGTTTCGCTTTAGTGCGTTTCGGTTTTTTTTTTTCAGCAACTGCTACGGCGGTAAGTCTTTTCTTTCCCAGTTTCTAAAAATAAATAAAATAAACCGCTATAAATACCTAAATTCAGGTTAATACATGCATTTCATAAAATAAAACATAAAACAAAAAAATGAAACAAGTTAGTTTAAAAAAAAATCTCGTCTTTACTTGCAGAGGCTTGTTGCTGTTTCCTTCTAGTGGGCTCAAAAGTGCAATGGTTTCTTCTCTCTCAGACATGTAAGGTATACCGGTTATCTGCAAACAAATAAATAAATAAAATCATTAATTACCTAATCAATAAATAATTGCTTGTATATATATATATATATATATAAATCAATAAATGTATAAATGAATAAATATATAAATAAATACCTACCCCACAACAAGGTTAAGTATTTTCCACCAACACCAAAACTGTTAAACAAGACCAGGGGTTTCACGCAACGCAATATGTTCAAAGGTAGTCACCTAAGTGAGAGTGGAAATGATAACGACATGTCTTTATATATGTTACATTGCATGTATAATTATTTTTCCCACGCTTTGAACATCCTGTTATCGGTCACGTGGACAGCTAACGCCCAAAGTGAACACCTGTGCCGGATCAAATTTCACATGAACTTGCATTTTGTCACGTACAAAGCAAACAGGATGTAACTTGTTTAGCGTACATGTCATCTCACACGTGTATGCATGCATTTCGCTCTTCCCTGCCACCACGATGGTCAGATTATTTCACCTTCAAGTGTCCTCTGCGTCTTTGTCATTTTCCATTGCACCTGTTGTCAAGTCAGATCAGCGCATTCCAATAAGCTCAAATGACATTCACATCCTGCTCCTCTGCAAGTTTGTTTTCTGTACTCGCTTCGACCAACATAGAACCAAGTTCTCATCACCGTTTACACGTTAAAGATCATCTTCGGGGTAAAGTATCAGAAAAAACGCACCCTCGCTCTGTCATAAACCGACCTGTCGAAATAGCGATTGATCTATTGAGCACAGCCACCGTGGTCAGCGACAGGTTCGTTGAAACACACACACCCAGCAGTATCGTCTCTCTCAACCACCACGCTTCATGAACATTATAAACAGGTATCGGTAAAGATTTTTTTTTTCAACATGTATGGAGTTAGGCCCTTTTTCAAAATGTCAAACATAGTTTCTAAAAGGGGGCGTGATCCCGAGTCCTAGGACACCTCGTACACGTCTCTAGCGTTATGGGTTTGCGAGATAAAGCAAAAAGTCTAAAATCATGGTTTTACCTCAACATGGTTTTTCATTCCTGCTCAACACGAACATCCTCGGCAAGAGGGCAACGCAATGAAAAAAAATGACACCTCGCCCTCGTCTCTAGGCTTATTGATTCGTGAGTTATCAGCAAAAATCACAATAAACACTTGTTTACCCCAAAATCGAGTTTCCAAATTTCTTTAAAAATATAACGAGTGGTCCATAGCAAAGAGGACGTCAGCCCGAGTCCTTGGACCCCTCGTACACGCCTCTAGCATTATTGGTTCGCGAGATATAGCAAAAAGTTTAAAATCACGATTTTACCCCAAACATTCTGTTTCCCTCATTCTCAAAAACTTTAACCTATTACGAAAATAAAGAGGGTTTCGAGACAAGCCATTTGAATGGTCATTGGACCAAATCCGACCATGCATTCGTGAGATATCGGAAAAAGTCTAAAATCATGGTTTTACCCCCAAAAAGCCTGTTTCCCTCATTCTCAAAACTTTAACCTATTAATAACATATATAGGGCTTTGAGACAAGCGATTTGACACGTCACACGTCCAAATCCGACCTTGCGTTCGAGAGATATCGGCAAACTTCGTAGGAAAGTAAGCGACTATCTGGTTCTCTCCTCACCACCAAAACCCCTTCTTATCAATCATTTTTTTTTTCAAAGAGCTCGCCCTCTTACAAAAATCCCAAGTGCGCATGCGTAAAAAACAAAAACAAAAATGTTGATCCATAGCGGCATCCAACAAAACGCATGCCCCATATGAGCAACAACCTTTAAGTTCATTTTAGCAGCGCACCTTATACATGTCGCATTTGAAAAGAGACTTTCACTAAAAAATTACAATTTCACCCCCTAGTAGGGGTAGGTTTTATTTAGGGGTTGAAATGAGTGGCCCATTGGAAAGAGGGCGTCAGCTTGAGTCCAACGACACCTCATTTGTCAAAATCCGACCCTGGGTTCGCCAGATATGAATAAGGAAATAGTGTACTAACTTTTTGAGCACTTTGTGGGTTAGAAGCATCACCATCCCCCTACTCACTGGAACGACGGATGACAGGGAAGAGAGGACGAGGAAGACCAAGAATGAGTTGTATGGAATAGGTGGAGAATAGTATTAGAAAACGGAACCTGGATTGGAACACTGTGTCGGAGGCGGAATAGTGGAACGACAGAGCAAAGTGGAGAGGAACCAAATTTGCCCCCACCCAGTGTCAACTGGAAAAGGGGAAATGAAGATGATGACCACAACTGGAAATGCCTAGAAATAAATAACCGATTATCAATTCGCAGGTACTTCCACTCTTCGTATTACAACTAGTCAGATTTTATGTAGATCCTAACACATATTGGAGTGAAGAATATACTTATGGTGGACACAGTTTTTCTACCATCTACAGAAAGATGTCTATGTTTTAAAAGTAGGCAGAATACTTCAAATACTTATTCCCGTAACTTATTTTCCAATGTTCCTTTTTCTGACAAACTACCGGTACCGAGTACAAATGCATGAAATTTTCAGGGATTCTGCACAACATATCCATACTGCATTGCATCTAGAATTGACTTAGAATGCTAACGACCAATCTATGGTACATAACCTGCTCCAAAACTTAGTGCAAAAGCAGTGCAAAATTTAAGAAATTAATCATTTTAAAAATAAGCTACAGTACTTATATCCAAGATCGTGGAACTCATCACTTACTATGAGAAAAAGGAACATACTTTTTTATCTTCAAATAAAAAAATTCAACATTTTTATAAACCTATGCGACATTTTTATGTTATCCCTATTGGCAACTCCAGCTATCTGATATGACATCTAGCGGTAAAAATGAGAAACTTACCAAGTAGGGTACATTTGTCACGTGGTGACTGTTTGTATATGGTTTCTTGTATTGGTAAACAGATCGTGGTAAATTGTTCGTGTCTTTATACATAAGTAATAAGTTTTACTCGTTGATAGAGTGAAAAATGAGTAAAAGCAAAGTGTATTGCTCAGTTTACGGCTGTAAGTCGATGTATAAGAGGGCTGCGGATATACGTTTTCATCACTTTCCAAAAGATGCAAATAGAAATAGTCGAGAGGTGATGATACCTAATAATACCTAATACCTAATAATAATACCTTTCCACCCCGGGAAGGATCTAACACTTGTCGAGGTAGACAGACAGAAGACCTGCGACGTAAAGCTAGCGAAGGTTATTCAGTTTAAAAACAGCTGTTACGATGGGCGCGCTGGTAAGATTGAAGTTACTTGAATAATTAAATAATTAATTATTGGCTGCTTGGTAGGGAGAAGGGATGAGTTTAACTTGTATTAAAACTCGTGGGGCGACAGGAATTGCTTGATTTGGATGGTTAAAAGGTGGGTTTGGTGTTGAATATTTGAATGGTAGCGGAATCACTCATTCTACAGTGCCCACGGGGAGGCAAATTAGGCCTATATGACTCGTAGTGGAATAGCTCGAATATCGAAGAACTTAGCGATTACGAGGTGTAGGCTTGGCGGAAAGACTGGCGGATCATCAGTTTGACATCAATTCACGATATAAGTCGGAGCTTGGAACAGTGGCGTCTGGTTTGCGTGGATGCTAGTCTCGGAATGATAAAAGTAGCACAGCTTCGGTGTGTTATTTATTTGTTTATGTTCCGTATTTCTCTATTTGAATGTCCTCGGCGTTGACTCAGGATCGACATTTACATTATATTGCGCATAATAGTACCGAGATAATGTCCGAAGTGTAGCCCTGTGTAAATTTGAATCAGCTGATCTACATCAACCATAAAAACTGATGCTTGATAATATGCAAATGACACCAAAAAATCCAGTGGAACACACAAATTAGATCACGTGTATCGCACAGTTATACATATATACAATTAAAAATAACACTGTCATTACTTTTGAGACCACATTTACTGATTATAGCCGAAAAATAAAAAGTGTTCCATATCAAACGCGTGTTATTGAGTATTTTAAACCCTACTTATCCAGACCGACCGCAGCGCCCCAAGTGTTAGTTTGAGTTGCCAATATCCCTATATAAATGAAATTTTTCTTATATAAAAATGAAAGTTTGTCTGTTTCTTCTGAAATTCCACGGAAATCACGTTATTTGCGCTGTTCAGACGGTTTTATAACGGATGCGTGCAAGAATAAATTTTTTGTCTGTCTGTGGACAACTTTGTGTCCTTATAACTCGAGAATGGTTGGGTGGATCAACGTAAAATTTGGTACAGATATCCATCAGAAGCACGACACTAATCATTGATGTAACTCTTCTCCATACCTCTCATAAAAGGGGGCCTACCCCCTTAAAATACATGCTTAAATAAGCGTAGAAAGACGAGACAAGGCTTATTTTCAGCCCCTCAATGTGAGAAACAAAACTCGAGGGCCCCGAAAATGACATTTTAAGACCCTAAAACCTCCAGTTTTTGAGATTTTCCCAGAAAACTAATTTCATTTCTGTTCGACGATGTCGAAATGTAAATATTATAAGTCAGAAAACTGTTTCATAATGGGGGTCATTAAAGTACTGCTTTTCATTATAACACAGTTTTCCAACCAATCAGAGCTCAATATTTTCATTCATTGACCAATTAGGTAAGGATAGCTCTCACATGTACTCAAAATCCAACATTTGGACACGAATTACATGATTTGAAAGTTGACAATGTAGCCTATATTGTAGTTACAATGCATAAACAAACTGGGCAATATTGCAAAAGAAATAGCACTGTACCTTAACATCCGCAACTCCAATTTCTACTCATTCGTAAGATTTCCTCGACAATTTTAGTGAGTGCTGTTGTTGACATAAACACACCAGACCGTCATGGAGGAAGCAGATGTAAGACGTTAGTTCCACGGAAATTATAATACAGCTCTCTTTTCGTTAAATGGATTTCTTAAGTCAAACTTTTCCGCCAGATGTCATGACTGTTCTATGTGGGACTCCATTGATTTGCATTCCGTTGACATTCCCTACTCAACGAATTTGAAGAATAACAAGTTGGTAATATGAAACATAATTTTAAAGAGTTTGTAACAGCCTATTTTGTGTTATTTGAAGTAAATAACAAAATGATCCCACATAGTACCTTTGCGCTATCTTTTGGCGCTTGTTCAGGATATCCATAATGAATAATAAACAATGATTCCAAGCCTTGGAAACAAGACATTGAGAATGTCTTTGATCCTTACTGGGAACACAGCGCATGCGTTCTGTTCACTAAACTAAACTCAGGTGATTGAATCTCAACAGATATTTATGAATATTTCTGTTCGAATATAAAATAATGTTATAATTATCGTCGAACATAAACAGTCATATGCAACTCGCCTATAATGGTAATTAAGACACTCGTATGGAAATTACAAAACCCGTGTCTTAATTATTGCCATTATAGGCTCGTTGCATAATGTACTATTAATAAACTAATGAAAGAATGCAAGCCGGTAACCATGGCAACAGAATCTCAGAGGTCCATCTATTTCTGTAAGACGCAATGCAATTCCATATATTACATTACTGTGAAGTTTGTAAATGGCTATAAGGTTATCCCGGAACCAAATTAAGCTGTGAAATTCATCAATACGTATAATGCGCTTAAGGGGGTCAAGAGGTACACTAGAATTTATTCACGCGATTTTCACGTGCTGGTGTGGTATGGAAGAACTATTACATCTCTATCCCTATTTTGTATTATATTATGGCATAAAACGACGAGACAAAGCTCAATTTTTTGCCCCTCAGTATCAGAAACAAAACTCGGGGGGTCCCCAAAAGCTACATTTTAAGGCTCTTAAACCAACAGTTTCTGAGATATTCCCAGAAAACTAATTTAATTTAATAAACAAATGAAGGAATGCAAGACGGTAACAATGACAATAGGTTCTCAAGAGGTGACATCCAATGCGACTCTATTTAAAACATTTCTGTGAAAGTTTGCAAATGGCTATAAGGTTATCACGGAACCAACTTAGACTGTAAAATTCATCAATTCGCTTAAGGGGGTCAAGGGGTTCCCTAGAATTTTTTCACGTGATTTGCACGTGTGATATGTTGTGAAGAATTTTATCTCCGGCAACATTATTTTCAAAAATTCCAGAATTGAAATAGTATTTTTCGCGGCTGTTAGGAATTTGGGCCATTGGAGGCTAAAAACCTGAATATTCATGCTCCATAAGCCTTTATAATTCATTAAAGGGGTCTTACTGTGGATGGGGACTTTACACAACGGTGAGGGTCAGTTTTTATGTGAGGTGTATTGCGTTTCACCTATGAGGTTTTCAATTTTATTTTCATGTCAGGAAGTACACGTTAGGTGAATTTAGTTTGAGCACGTTCTAACTTATCATTTCTTTTGTCGACAAACTGGACCATTGTAAGGATAATTTTGTTTGATACTGTGTAGTTGACATATCCATATTTGGACATCTGGGAGATATGTAGTAGGTTGGTTGGTTCCACAGTTTAGGGGCTGCGACGATGCGGTTATGTAGCATCGTGTACTTTGGGTATGTGTACAATCTGTCTGATAACCGGTGTTAATTGTGATGGCTATATTAGTGTGTTCAGGTAAGGACTACAGACGAACAACTTCAAGTAGTTCCTACTTTTGCTGCCAAATGCTACCGTCAACGACACCTAGCTGTGAACGTGGCTACTAGATGCCACCGCAACCGGCGCTTGTCGGCAAACGTTGGAACTTATAAAGCATTAATCAAATCTAACCTACAAATTTAGATTCACGCAATTGTAGTTAGTAGAAGCTTCTTTTACATGTCATAATTCTATCACATGAGCCCACCGGGTTTACTTCCCCTCCGAAGAAAGGCATACTGAGGGAATTTCAACGCTCTTAAAAAATCAGACCACTTCGGCCGGGTTTGAACACGCGATCATGGGCATAGAAGCTCAGCATGCTATCAACTACGCTACCGAAGTCGCTGTGATATGTTGTAGTCAATGGATTTGTCTGTCTGCCTTTCTGTGTACCTTCACGGAGCATCGTAAAATTAGGTATGGTATCCATGAGAGTCAATACACCATCATTTATAAAACTCTTCACCAGGAAAAGAATTTTCAAAATACCTGCTAGTATAAGCGAAATATAAAAATTATCCTAGAAGGACCACCAAAGCATATGTTGCGCTTCTCAATGTGAGACACAACATTCGGGAGTCTATAAAGGGTCAACGAAAACCACATTTTAAGGACCTTAAATTAACAGTGTCTCTAATATTCCCAGAAAAATAACTTCGCTCTGATAAACGTATGACGGAATGACAAGCCCCTACCCATTGCAACAGTAGCTCAATTGATAACGACTGGTTATTAATACCGAAGACCGTTCGAAGAATGGGTACTTCTGCTAGTACCCAGTACATTACATTATATAGTTATTGTTAAATCCCTAACATTGGAATGAGTTATGTTTAACAATGAGATCACAGGAATAATTTAAATGTTTCATGCTATTCTGCATACATCCCCCTTAAGGCAGGAAAATACGATACCCTAGGCTTTGGATGTCATCAGGGTTAGAAGAAAGCAGGATTTGATTAAGAAAGATCGGCTCAAGTAAAGATAGGTGAGGTGTGTCTGTACCAACTGACAAGCCCAAAGGCACACTGGGGCGAAACGCTGGCATTTTATGTTTGATCTAGCCGGACCAATTTTATCGTATTGATTGATGATTGATCAAGTAAAGATTGCGATTACCGGCTTTTAGTGGAATTTTAGTGACCTCGGTGACGTATTCGTGTCGATGCTCATTTGTCAGGCGTGTTGTGCCGTCTGACTAGTGTACACCTTTTATTATTTCAGGGGACTTTGAAACGTTCAGTCGTGTGTTCCCATGTGTTGCGGAAATAAAGTTTCAATTATGTCGAGGTATAATGTGTATGGTATTTTTATGCTGTTTGTGTTTGTTTGGTGGTAGGTATTGTGTTGGCAAGAAGTTTAAAAGTAATTAAGTTGGCTGCTGTATGACGTGAAACGGGTAAGTCATGTATTTTTCGACATTATTCGTATTGAGCCATTTGAATTGGAAGTGTAAACATCGTGAGACATTTGAATTCGGGACAATACCGAGTGAAATTTCCCTTCATTATGACTTATAGTGGCTCACTAAAGTAACACATATTGTATTTTTTCCTCCTATAATATACAGACAATCTTGCCATATACAATATCAAAAGAAAGTGTAGTCATCATTGAGTACTGACGGGCAATATGATGAACATAAAAGCCAACTTAATAGCCACGCGTCTTTAAGAGGTGTACCAATTCCAACTGAAGAGCCCAATGGTACACTGGGGCGAAACGCTGGCAACTGTTTTGAGTTAACCGGACCATTTTATCAAATTTCATTGTGAATTTGTTAATATACATAACTCAATCGGACAATTGACATCCTGTTTCTTTCGAGAACAGATATTTCCAATTTGTATTATGGTATCGCGAAAGCCAAATGAAGAACTAAATCCGGTAAACTTGAAACCAACAGTCAAACATGGTGGAGGACGGCTCAGGGAGTAGGTAGTTTACACTTTGTGGAAGGCACCATGGACCAATATCAATACATTGATATTCTAAAGAAGAATTTGTTGGACAGTGCAACTAACATGGGCATTAGGGACACATTCAAATTATACCAGGACAACGACCCCAAGCATAAAGCTTGGAGTTCTCGTATGTGGGTATTGTTTAACTGCCCCAAGGTTCTTGATGTCCTTCCACAGAGCGCAGATTTAAACCCAATTGAAAACTTATGGTACCATCTCGATAAACAAGTGCGACAACACTCAATTTCGAACGTTACCCAACTCAAAGAGAAACTCTTGGAAGAATGGGCCAAGATTCCATAACAACGCACAGAAGAGCTTGTACGGTCAATGCCCAGGAGGTTGCGAAGTGTCATACTCCAGAAAGGTTTTCCTACAAAGTATTAAACATTTTTTTTAAGGGGCGGAACTACGAGGTCATCTGCCCCTATTAAACATTGGATATGTCGGTGTTGTATGAGTGTATGAATACTTAAGTGGCAGTGTGAATCGATTTATTTTGTGTCTTTATTTTATTTGTGCTATTTAGTTGGCGTTTTATGTTCTTCATATTGCCCGTCAGTACTCAATGATGACTACACTTTCTTTTGATATTGTATATGGCAAGATTGTTTGTATATTGTAGGAGGAAAAAATACATTTTGTGTTACATGGCTAGTGTATGAATACTTTAGTGAGCCACTGTATATACTGGAAATATGTCCTCTATTATGTAATTATGTATGTTTTATGTTGTTGAATTTGAACTACGACGGTCATATTGCTTACTCTATCTGTGGGTGACATGACGAGGAATTATGTCACGGTAGTGTGTCAAACATGTATGATATAAAATTCACCACCACTAATAAATCTGGACGCGTTAGGCTGTATTCATTGTGAAAACCATTGGATTGGACAAAACGAAGTGTAACGGTTTTGCTAGCCCTATGTTGGTAGCGACAAGTGTAACAGTTTGACCCTCACGTTGAGCGACAAATGTAACAGTTTGACTGCCCCTGACTGTTGGGTGATAAATGTAACTGTTTACCTTTGCCTAAGCTATGTTGTTATAATGGGCGCCAAGACCTCAATGCAATGTTGAAATCTAAATTTGTATTTAACAACGTCTAGCTCTGGCAGAACACCTTCAAGAATCTATTCACTCAGATCGTGGTATGATTTGATCATTAACCCAACAAACAATTGTATCAGGAGAAGGAATTGGTCTATATCTAATGCTACCTACTGAAAGCAAAGAATGCATTGTAAAAGAAATGAATTTATTATATAAAACAAGTATAGCAAAATTAATAATAATAATAAGTATAAAATTTAAATTGGAGCGTTGCGATTTTAATATTACCGATAGAAAATTACGTGAAAACGGAGTCTGATAAATTATTGATTTTACTCTTATTCCCAAGCTATGAAGTTACTGAAATATGAAACAAAGAGAAATGAGAGATTGCGTATTTCTGCGTCATTCGCGCTTACCACTGGAAATGGCCGAAGCCTTTCCCTCGTACTGGATGATGCTGTGAGCTTCCCACAGTCTCCTGGACGTCGTCATCTCCGTCGAAATTTGATGATATTCTGGTAGATTAGATAATTCTATGGTCCGTACATCGGACCCAAACACTCGTACAACCACACTGGTTAAGTTTTACAAAAGTTAGTCCTCCACTCCACGGAACATCGGAGCGACTCCCGCGTACAACCGTACTCGTTAAGTTCTACACAGATTGTCTTCGTTCCACGGAACATCGGAGCGACCCCCGCGTATAACCATACTCGGCAAGTTCTACACCTATTGTCCTCGTTCCACGGCGCGTCGAACGATATATCCACACGTCAGCTCCCCACTCCAGTCCCGACTTCTAGCTTACGTGGTCTCCACTGATTGGCTGCACCCCACGCGCTATACTCCCCTCCTCTGGCTCATTACACTCGGCGGGAGGGTTCCGTTCCAACTATCCGCCTTTTCTTGACGCTGCAACCCCGCTTGCGTCATGCTTCCCGACAAGATTAATCCTGTATATGAATTTCCAGTGACTCATGTCTCTCAAAATATCCTAACTGACGAAAACTCCGTAAAATTCCGCAATCACATAATTTTCTATGATATTGTCGTTCGTAATAATTTTCTTGATAGCGTTTTCTAAGACATAGAAAACCTATCTGAATGCTAATAATTTTTATAAAATGCTCCGAAAATACCTTAATAATAATTATAATAAATTAATAATAATAATAAATTAACATGAAAAATTCTCTTGGCTGAACAATTTGCCGAGTAAATAAATATAGAATGGTTTCCTACTGACTTATGCCAGTTGCAGAAGGTTAGAAGGTCGGGGGTAGGAGCTCATGGGGCACGGTTCACATAAAACCATTGGTCTAGACGGGTTAGGCTGTAACCATTGTCAAAAACCATTGGATTGGACAAAACGAAGGTTAGAAGGTCGGGGTTAGGTGCGGCCTTTGCCCGTGGGCAGCTAGCGGGGCGCGGTTCACACAAAACCATTGGATTGGACGTATAAAAGTATAAGTGAACATGGCGCTCTAGAATAGTTTTCACTATATTGGCCATTTGTTGGTTAGACTACTGTCTGGATGAGAATTACTAAATGCTCTGGAAGGAAGTCGGTCTGTGGATTAGTATAGATCGCTATACATTTCCGTAAAATGAAAAGGCAGGGTTGATGACGTTATCGACGACGTCTTACGGGAAAAGTCTGGGAATAGGGGGTTTTGGGTGGGGGAAACATAAATAGAAAATAGCATTTACAATAATAATAATAATAATAATAATATCGTATGGCCTCGGGTGCCTGGTGCAAGCTTTGTAATTTGACAACCAGAGGGTAGCTTGCATGTCGAATTTCGTTGTTCCTTGAATCACTATGAAAGTCAAGGAGGTTATATAACAGATATCTAAGCTCCTTGAACATTATAGCGCTTTCTAGTAGAGAAATGAGGAACTTTGTGTAGGCGGGAACTCCCGAGATTAATTTTGCCATTATGAACTCGGCCTACTGAATTCAAATGGGTTCTTTGACATGCCAACATCGTATGGCATGCGTATCGTATTTTTGCCGCCTTTCAAAAATCACTTACCACGGCCAGGGACGAACCTGCAATCTTGGGGTTAGTAGACCGACACGCTATTTACTCACCAACCGTGGCAAGCTGCATTTACAATAAACGTTGGAAACGAGATGTGTATCACAATCTTTACTTGACCTCATATGTAGGTCAAGTAAAGATTGCGATACACATAGAAAATTTGCCATTTGAGCTCGTTAAAAAAATTGCGATACACATCAAAAAATTGCCATTTCAGATTACTTTTTAAAAATCGCTATACATATAGAAATATGCGCATTTGAGGTTTTTATAAAAACATGTAAGTTATCGCGATCTTTACTTGACCTATATAGACATGTTTTTATAAAAAAGAACTGAAATGCGGATATTTTTATATGTATCGCAATTTTTTTTAAATGACCTGAAATGGCAAATTTTTGATGTGTATCGCGATCTTTACTTGGGAAAGATCCCGATAAATGTTTTCATAAAAATGAACTGAAATGCGGATAATTTATGTGTATCGCGATTTTTTTTAATGAGCTGAAATCGCAAATTTTTTATGTGTATCGCGATCTTTACTTGACCAATATAGGTCTAGTAAAGATGGCGATACACATCCCGTTTTCAACATTTTTTGTAAATGCTAATTTCTGTTTGTTTCCCCACCCAAAACCTCCTATTCCCCAGGCTTTTTCCGTAAGCTTGCTAGAGGAGTATTTCGTGATGTCATCGATGATGTCACCAACGCTGCCATTTTGTTTTAGGGGAATTTTGTCGGGAATGTATTGCGATCTATACTAATCCCGAAAGGTCAATAGGAAAGATGAAAGAGAGGAGCCTGGTACAAGTAAGTGGGAGCAATGCCAGACTTAGCAGGGGGCATTTTGTTAGCCAGAACATGTAAAACAATTTGTGAGCCCCTGAGGGTCTTCTAGTTTTAAAAATTAACTGTAAGTCTTTTTCTCTTTCAACTAAATATCCTTGACTTACCCAACTTACTGTTGATTCTAGAATCTGCTCCATCATCAATGAGTCTCCTAACAACTTTTAAATGGCCATTTCTTGTGGCATGCATCAGTGGTGTCCACCCAAATATATTGCTTTTTTCAATATTTGCTCCTTGTGATAATAAGAAGCATAGCACTTCATAGCATCCATTGGCAGCAGCTACTTGAAGAGGCGTTGTTCCATAGTCATCTGAATAATTAACAGATGCTCCTAAAAGATATGAAAGATATGTCTTATACTGGGTTAGTGAATTATGTTTGTTCCATGCAAGAATGGTAGAGACTCATGCCAACCTTTCAAAAACATGCCACTGAGAAACAAAGTAGCCTAATTAACTTGTATTTCCTAAAATTAAAAAGTAACTTGACATCAAAAATCTGTGTTTCCAGAGGAAATCAGAATTTTTGCACAATGATTGAGAAAAATATTAATACGGAAGTCACTTATCAGAAGTGTCTGTCCAGTTACCATGCTTTGCCTCAGTGCAACATCAGACCTGCCAGTTAGCACAAAACATCCCGAAACACCCAAATGATTCAAACTTTATGATGCATAGTTGCACAGACAAATGCTTGGTAGGCAAACGATTTTCTTCGCAGGCGAGTTTGATGATCTAAAATTAATGAAAGTTTCACACAAGTCCTACTATGGTCCTACATTAAATACAGCTGCTGCTGCTGCTGCAGGGAGCTTCAAAAAAATGTATACACACTTTGAACTTCCATAGAAAATTTATTTACCGTTCTACAAAGTTAAATTTCAGGAAATTAGAAAGCTGAAAGTCCAATGTAAATGAAACATAAATAACAAATGTTAATACTGTTCAAATTGGCGACCTGCAGCATCAATACAATTCTGAGTACAAGTCACCACTGATTCTGTACATCGTATCAAAACGTCCAATGAGATTTCTCTACACACGGCTTGAATCTCATTCCAAAGAATGTCTAGGTTACGTGGTTTACGTTTGTACACCTCATCTTTTACTGTGCCCCATAAGAAGATGATGATGATGATGATAATTGTTGTTTTAAGGGGCCTAACATCTAGGTTATCGGCCCCTAATGATCTGGGTGATAGCGAAGATGATAATGAAACGGAAACCAGAACGAAAATTAAGTGAGACGGAAAATACTTACAAAAAGGAACTCGGATTGAAACGACTCACAAAATGTTCTTACAAAAGGGAATTTAGAACGAAAAGATTCACAAAAGGAATAGATTGAAAAAGAAAAAAAAACCACAAAATGAAGGCTAGGTTCAAAATACGTACAAAATGCAATGTAGCGTCGAAATACTTACAAAATGCAACTGAAATTCAAAATACTTACAAAATGCAAATGAGATCGAAAATACGTACAAAATGCAATTGAGGTTCAAAATACTTACAAAATGCAATTGAAATTGAAAATACACAATGCAATTCAGATTGAAATAGGCCTTATCCCAGTTCCAATCCAAATTATTCACAAAGTGCAATCGAAATTCAAAATACTTACAAAATGCAATTGAAATTGAAAATGCTTACAAAATGTACGATGATTCCAACGACTCATGTGGATTGACAATACTTACAAAAAGCAATTTAGATTGAAAATACTTGACAAAATGTAATTTAGATTCAAAATACCCACAAAATGCAATTGAGAATCAAAATATGTGCAAAATGCCCCCAAACAAAATGCAATTTAGATTCAAAATTCGTGCGAAATGCGGTTTTGGTTGAAAATACTTACAAAATGCAATTGAAATTC
Source organism: Meconema thalassinum (assembly GCA_946902985.2). Lineage (NCBI taxonomy): Eukaryota > Metazoa > Arthropoda > Insecta > Orthoptera > Tettigoniidae > Meconema > Meconema thalassinum. The sequence goes on from OX336392.1 coordinate 369,957,332, forward strand.
AAAATACTCACTAAAAGGCCCCGCAACCTGCATTGAAAGACTTACTAAAAAGCAATTTAGATTGTCAATCTTTACAAAATGCAATTGAGGTTGAAAACAATCGCGAGATGTAATTTAGATCGAAAAAACTTACAAAATGCAACATAGATCAAAAATGCCTTAAAAATCGATAAAAGGGAATTTAGATACACGGTGATTCGAGTAACAAAAACAGTGCGGGAATCTGAAAGAGAAAAGGAAATAGAAGGAAAAGAGGAGAGGGGAGGGGAGAGAGGAGAAGGTCCGCCCCAAAGGGAAGGGACAAAAGGGGAAAACGGACCCAGCTCAGGATCCCTCGGGGTCGCCAACGCCCGAACTCACCAGCCGTGAGCCCCTGAGGGTGTAGCATTATCGACGGTGCACCAGAAGTGGTGGGGCTACATACACCCTGCCTCCTTAAGGGCCTTGAGCACAAGGCAGGAGGTAAAAGGAAAAGAACAAGAAGGCTGACCCCTCACAGAAGGAGGGTATCAGGAAAGATGAGACAAGGGCCAATTAAGGCGGGAAAGGAAGAGACTCCCTAGGCCTCGGATACCCTAATACCGTCGGGGTCGGAAGAGAACAAGAGTTGACCAAGGAAGGTCGACAGGAAAGAAGAAAGAGAGGAGCCCGGCACAAGTAAGTGGAAGCAATGCCGGACTCAGCTGGGGCCCCGTGGTCGCCAACCCACAACCCACTAGATGTGAGCCCCTGGGGGGCCCATAAGAAGAAATCCAGTGGTGTAAGGTCTGGAGAGCGTGCTGGAAACTCGATTGGCCCCCTGCGTCCTATCCACTGGCCCGGCAAATTTTGATCCAGGTAAGCTCGTACGTTCCTGTGATAGTGCAGCGGGGCACCATCTTGTTGAAAATAAAAATTATCATTACCGTATAATGCACGAATGGCAGGAAATATGGAATCAGCAAGCATTGTTAGGTAAGTTATACCAGTTACAGTGCCTTCAAATCGAAAAGGTCCAATGAGTCCCCTTGAAGACAAACCGCACCACACATTTACACCAGGCAAATTTACAGCTTTTTCAATTGTAATGTGAGGATTTTCTTCACCCCAGTAAACACAATTGTGCCTATTGACAGTTCCATTAAGTTTGAATTGGGCTTCATCCAACCAAATGATGCTACCCATAAATCCCGGTTCACATATCACCATCTCCTGAACCCATTCACAAAATTGCAACCTTCGATCTGGATCGTCGTCACTTAGCTGTTGCACCAGCCTTGGTGTAAACACGATACTTGCCTCTCTTCAGAATGCGTAGCACGCTGCTAGCACTTACATCACTTTCACGTGCCCCTTGCCTTGAAGATTTGTTAGGAGAGCATTGAAACAGTTCCAAGACTGCCGTTGATGACTCATCACTTGTAGCTGTTCGAGGTCGACCTGAATGACCTTTATGCACATCACACACTGTTCCATGAACTTCGAATTTGTCTCGTATGCGTGTAATTGTTAATCTTGAAGGTGGTTCTGTATCATACTCCCTTCTCCACTGTCTTTGAACTTCATTTACATTCTCAAACTTCCAGTACCACTTAATAACCTGCTTACGTTCTTCAAAACTCAAACGTATGTCCGCCATGTTGATATTACAAATTCCAACTGACAATATAACATAGAGAGACGATTATGCTGCCACCTGGCGAAGAAATATAACATTAGCCTTGTAGAGCGGGAAAACTACGATAGTTTAGAGTGTGTATACATTTTTTTGAAGCACCCTGTATTTGACTGTTTACAAGCATTATGGATCAATGTGGCCATTCACTAATGAAAATGAAAATCCACAGCCTGCTTCCAGTCTCCGACTGGGTCAGGAATGGAATGAATGAAGCCCCCGTCTAGCGGCGAGGATATGAACTGTGCCGGCTGCCGAGGCCTGACGCACTCCTCTGGGGCAATGATTAAATGAATGACAGATGAAATGAAATGATAGTGGAGAGTGTTGCTGGAATGAAATGTTGACAGGGAAAACCGGAGTACCCGGAGAAAAACCTGTCTGCCTCCGTTTTGTCCAGCACAGATCTCACATGGAGTGACCGGGATTTGCACCACGGACCCAGCGGTGAGAGGCCGGCGTGCTGCCGCCTAAGCCACGGAGGCTACTCATTTCTTTTATTACCGGTACATAAATAAATCCTTTTCCTTCTTGTTCATTTGACGACCGCCGCCATGACACATTGATGTCCTACACTACGTCATACCCGTTGCCAACATGACCGATACAAAATACACCACACGACATGTGAATAAAGAAATAAAAGGCAAACCATTGGCCTGGATAAAGATTATTGATGCGTGACTAACCCCACTGTGCGTGACAAAAACCAGGGGTGATTAGATTAGCTAACGCTGCCCATAGGGCCGCGCTACCTAACCATTATTGATCCAGGCGAAAACCCTAGTTCAGCCGGATGCAATATAGTACCAAATGTGTGGGGTTGGCAATACGGTACATGATGTAAAAATGGCTGAATCAGCTGGATTTTGCCTATATAAGTGAAATGAAAATGAAAATCCACAGCCTGCTTCCAGTCTCCGACCGGGTCAGGAATGGAATGAATGAAGCCCCAATCTAGCGGCGAGGATATGAACTGTGCTGGCTGCCGAGGCCTGACGCACTCCTCTGGGGCAATGATTAAATGAATGACAGATGAAATGAAATGATAGTGGAGAGTGTTGCTGGAATTAAATTTTGACAGGGAAAACCGGAGTACCCGGAGAAAAACCTGTCTGCCTCCGTTTTGTCCAGCACAGATCTCACATGGAGTAACCGGGATTTGAACCACGGACCCAGCGGTGAGAGGCTGGCGTGCTGCCGCCTAAGCCACGGAGGCTCTGCCTATATAAGTAGTGTTCATATATTTTGGGATGGTTGGGCAGGTCACAGACAACAGAGGAGCAAACATACAGGGTCATTCATATAAAATAAGAATGCCAAGAATGGCGCGCCACCTGCTCGGCGAAGGGCACCGCAACGGCGGAAAACAACGCCGCCGCTTGGCGTTCTTATTTTATATGAATGACCCTGTATATTACTACATCATCTCCAGATATTTTAATGAACATTTATTGCAGCCAATGGCTATAGAACATAAATACTTACATAATACCTAAATACATTAATAATGAGGTGTGCCTAGGATATTATATCACTCTATTCACAACAGAACTGTGTCAGAGTTATCAGTCTCTGATTACACCATAGGGCATGGTAAAGGTCGCACTGTCATCTGCACAGTTCACATTCGCAGGTGGCTTCATCCGGGATGTGAAAAGTCTTCTTTCTGCAGACTCGGTGGTGGAATCCATGAAACGCAAATCCCGTTATCGAATGGCGTAGATCGTAGTCCGCTCCTTTCCATTCTGTTGATGTCATTGCTTCAGTGGAGTAAAACTCCAACCATATCTCATTTCTCTTGCGCTGCAGTTCTTCTGCCATTTTCTGATATGCCCTTTTGGATGGAAGGAGCATTTTTTGCCTTATTTTTTGTATGAAGAAAGACTTTCCGACGAGTTAAGTCTAGATGGGGTGAATTTCGAAACACACAGTAGTCTCTTAAGATAAGTTGATTTTATGTAACGATCTCCTTGAAATTTGTTTTGGTCAGGTATGTCCATATTAGTTCAATCCCATATGTCGCTATGGGCATTATCTTAGTAATGAAAATCTTCATGGCAGTGTCTACTGAGAGTCTACGTAAGAGTTGAATATCATTGATGGCCAATATAGCTGCTGTAGTCCTATTTCTGACGTGTTTAGTGAATGTCGTTCCACTTGTCTGAAGTGTAATTCCAAGATATGTAAATTCCTTAGCCGATTTAATCTGTTCCTGAAAAGGTGTAATGGAGGGGGTGAGCATTTATTTGCAGATAATGAGAAAGCAAACCTATTTAGTAGGGAATTCATAGATTCAGTGGAAGATTGTCAGGAGTTGGAAACCGTTAATGAGGCTGGAGAGGGTGAAACACATAAGGACACAAGTAGCTTCACCATTACAAATCAGGATATTTTTAGAGAAATAAAACAGCTTCATCAAGGAAAAGCAGCAGGGTGTGATCAAATTACTGGGGAATTAATAAAGGCAATGGGGTGGTACATAGTGCCTTATTTAAAGTTTCTTTTCGACTAAGTCATGAACAATAGTAGAATACCAAAGGAATGGAAGGAATCTATAATAATATCAATTTATAAAGGAAAGGGAGATAGAAGTAAACCTGAGAACTACGGTCCAATAAGTCTGACCAGTGTAGTTTGTAAAATCTTGGCGAGTTCAATAGTAAAATATATTAGAGGGGTATGTGAAGATAAAAATTGGTTCCCGAGGAACCAGTATGGATTTAGAAATTTTCTTGTGAGGCACAACTGGTGGGATTTCAGCAGGACATATCAGATCGGTTGGATCTAGGGGGACAGTTGGACTGCATAACTATAGACCTTTCCAAAGCTTTTGACAGAGTGGAACATGGAGTATTATTAAAGAAACTGGAGAGAATGGGATTGGACTCAAGGGTTGTACGTTGGATAGGAACATTTCTAAATTCAAGGGTTCAGAGAGTCAGAGTAGGGAATTACATATCACAGGAAGAGAAAGTTAAGAAGGGAATTCCACAAGGTAGTAAAATTGGTCCATTGCTTTTCCTAATATATGCAAATGATTTAGGGAACAATATAGCATCAAAAATAAGATTGTAAGCAGACGACATTATCGTCTATGGGGAAATAAATAACATAGAGGATTGTAAAATATTACAAAGGGACCTCGATAGTATCCAACATTGAGTTGAAGAGAACCACATGAAGGTTAACGGAGGTAAATCACTGTCACAATATTCACAAAGAAGAGATTAAAAACTGAATTTCAATATACATTGGATGGGGTAATCGTACCAAAAGATGACAAGTACAAATACTTAGGTATGAGATTTGATAGTAAATTGCACTGGAAGGGTCATGTTGGAGACATTGTTGGGAAAGCATACAGATCGCCGCATGTCATTATGAGACTACTTAAAGGATGCAACAAAGAAATAAAAGAGAAAAGTTACCTAAGTTTGGTTCGTCCAATATTGGAATATGCAAGCAGTGTATGGGATCCGCACCAGGAATACCTAATAAAAGAAATTGAGAGTGTTCAAAGGAAAGCAGCAAGATTTGTGATAGGGGATTTTAGGAGAAGAAGCAGCATATCAGATACGTTAGAGAAGCTTGGGTGGGAAACATTAAGTAAGAGAAGGGAGAAAAACAGACTTGTAGGGTTATATAGAGCTTATACCGGAGAGGGAGCAAGGGGGGGGAAATCCGTGAGAGGCTACAATTGGAAAGAAATTATATTGGCAGGGCAGACCACAAATTCAAAATTGGACGGCACTTGAGCAGAAGCGATTGGGGTAAATTTTCATTCATTGGGAAGGGTGTGAAGGAATGGAACTGTTTACCAAGGGTGGTGTTTGATTCCTTTCCAAAATCAGTCCAGATATTCAAGGGCAGAGTTGACAAAATCAGGGAAAAGAAAGAAGTGGTATAACTTAGTGCTGTATTCCTAGAAACATTACACGTGCTATGTGATTCCTACAGCAGTTGTGTGAATAGTACATTAAGTTATGTATTCTTTTAATATTGTGTAGTGCTTGTAAATTATGTACCTCATTTGCCACCGAGGTTGACACCTCATTGCAAATAAAGTGATTTTGATTTGATTTTGATGTACAGCTGCTCTGTGCCCATTATTCTTCCTTCCTACTAAATATCATATGGACTGTCTTTTGTTCATTTATCTCTTCTCTGCCCCACAATGCTAGGCAAAACACACATTCCTGTAGGGCCTCTAGGTTTGTTGAACCCACTGCCAGCTGGATCGATCCCTCCTGGCTGCTTTAGACTGCCTGCCCATTCAACGATTACAGCATTGGTCTATGCGTGCAATCTCGTTTCCAAATATAGACGCTAAGAGCAGCACCGACCCGCTGTGATCGCCACTTTTTAAAGTCACTGTTGCAGACATTTGTGTTGTATTGATGTTAATGGCGTCAATAATAATAGCCTGTTCTTTATTCGGTGTTAACTGTATTGCAGAAGCATAACTTTTCTGGGATTTCTTGGGCACATTGTGGGTAGAACTGTCGGTAAGATTAGGTACGGTTTGACTTCCTTGGTAAGAAGCCATCGCTTTGAGTGTGAAAAGCTTTGGAGCCTCGCTGAATTACGATGTTCAACCGTTTGTTGTTTGTTTTCCGCGAAGTTGTGTTTTGGATTTTAGAATGCCGTACTGCTGCGTGCTCTTTTGTAAATCAGAAATGAAATCTGCAATTAATATATATCCTGTACGCCTCCAAGTGTTGAATGACAGGCAGTTTAAAGCAGCCAGGAGGGACGCGAAGAAGCTGGCAGTGAAAAAGCCGCGGTGATCACAGTGGGTTGGTGCTGCAACCTATCTTGTACGCCTCTGAACGTTGAATGGGCAGGCAGTCTAAAGCAGCCAGGAGGGATGCGATCCAGCTGGCAGTGGTTCAACCTAAAGCCATGTCCTCTGCATACGCGTAAAATGTGACCTTCTCTTTGAGATTGCCAAAGCACTCCAGATATTTTCCCGACTATTAATTCAGGTAATTTGGTTAATTTCAGTACTTTAAGAATTTTGGACCGGAAAGTACCTCTTCGGAATTTTTACTGAACCTTCATACATTCAAGTCATCATACACTCAACTATCTAAAATCACCGGTTGACTTAAAACACGTATTTCATCCTCCAGCTATTACAAGGAAAACCAAGGAAAAGACCAGTATTTCAATTCTCCAAATGGTCAGGAACATCTATCCTAACATAATCCTCAATTTTTATTAAAATGAGAAACTGATTGCCTGCCATATGACAAATGTCTTTTAGAAAAGTTTCTATCTACGGAAGGTAATAAAATTAATGCTCAGACAAACCTTGTTCTAATAAGGATAAAATTATATCTTCATCCCCAGTTTCACAGTGCTTTGTTAGCATAATTTGCAACGAGTCCATGATTACATAACTATGGAATTTATTTACAAGTGCGATTCGTTAGTTGCCACTGCGTCACTTTGTCAAGATGTTGATGCAATTCAGGATTACTACACTTGTCTTAGTTGTCAAATTTTGACGTTTCGGAGCATGCAAAGGAAAACTAGACAACGCGCTTTAAATGGTGTCGACCTTGTGAACGATATATTGTATCGAATCTAAATCGAGCTCAAGGTTGTGATCGATTATTACTATTATTATTTTCTACCCTCATCTGTTCCATCCATGGCAGATGGCGAGAAAGGTTCAAATTGTTATTCTGAGTTTTCATGCTCCCTTGGATGAAAGAAAAATTGTTTGGCGGCCGTCAGAAGTTAATGAACATTTTAAATAGACGTTTTGAAAGTGAAACAATAACTGATAGGCGTACATTTGCAGACATGTTCGTTTCTGACAGCAATATTTTTAGCAGTGAATTTATGAAGCTGAGTGTTATTAATATTGAGGGTGCTATTTGGAATGTTGACGCAGCACCAGATTTTACTGTGGACAAGTTGAAGACCATGGCATTAACTCACTTTTACAACCCATTGGAATCAGCTAAAGTGTCGGCCAACTATAAACTTGTTTTGGTGTCTGGTAGACGACCTCTAGATAACGACAGTTCTATCCACCAAGAAGGACTGAAAAGCAATGGTGAATGAGTTTTGTGTTCTTGTTTTGTTTTCGAGACCTGTCAAGTAACGGGTCAGCTTGTGATGATCTCTATTTTAATTTAAGTAATGCAGTAGACACTCGTTAGATGGTTGCTCCTTCCAAACATTTTGTTATTAAAGTGGATAGTGGGAATGACTCTGGGTTACAGGTAGGCCTACACCAGTTATTAATTCTGAATGAGACCAGAACGTGGCTTTTACACTTGCATTAAGGGGCAGATGACCTCGTAGTTCCGCTCCTTAAAACAACAATAACTAACACTTGCATTAAACGTCATCATGGCTTTTACATACCTTGTTTCATTACCAATTGAAATTACTAACCCTCGTCACTACTGCACCAGAAATATGTGCTAAATTATGTAAATGTGTTTTTATGTATCTCTCATTTAACGACGGCAGCGCATGAACTGTTACCAAGGTGCACACATTGACCTCACTACAGTTGCCAACATGTGGGATACAAAATACACCACAAAGGTCTGGTCTGAATAAGGATGGTTGATGCGTGACTACCCCACTGTGCGCGACAATAACCAGGGGTGTAGGCCTATGTATGTTGGGCAGCGCTATGTAATAATTACAGTATCGGTCTAGGCAAAAACTATTGATCTGGATTTATCAAATTTTACTATTGCAAAATGACGTCTCGTTCATTGTTACTATACCACTTCTATACACAGTCCTAGCTTATTAAAAATAAGCCAACTCCGTACAGGCCATGGAGGCCCTGGGAGTAGTGGAAGGTAGAGGCTTCCACTTTTTGTGACATCGGCACTAGATGGGATGGAGTTGTCAGCTCCACGCCCGGCCGCCTTTGCTCCCAGGAATTACCCTGGTACTCATTTCCGGTGTAGGCTGAGTGAACCACAGGGCTATTTGCGTTTCCGAAAGTGGTAGTTTTGTTTCTAAAATCCACTACCTGGGTGGGGATCGAACCCACTCTCTTTCAGTTAGAAGCTCAGCGCCTCTACCGACTGCACCACGCAGCCCCCCTAGCTTATAAAGATAATAGCGAAAACTCCTATACACAGTCCTAGCTTATAAAGATAATAGCGGAAACTCTGCCGTAAAAGGATGCGCTTGCTGGGAAACGGCGATCACAGCACCATCTCGTGGTGCGAGTTGACAGCATCACTCACCTGGAGAACAACGCTCTAATCCCTCACCTTGCCACCCACAGCTAGCATTTTTCAATGTGAACCAACCAAAATTCCTTTGTGATGTGAACATTTGACATGGTATGATATTTAGGCATTAAGTAATTTATAGAGTAGGGTTGAAGGAAACAAAAGATACTTGGTTTTGTACAGTTTATTTAAAATTCAAAGAAAATATAGCAGATAATCCATGACTTGGTGTTGGTATGGGCTACTGAAGTATGGTTTAGTCCAGGGCCATCCATACAGCACTCTCCGAGCGCTAGCGCTCCGGGGTGCTCTAAGGCAGAGCTCCGAGCGCTTTGTTGGAAGGTAGTTTCAGAAGTGGTGGGAGGAACTTGGCTGGCTGAGCGCGCTGAAGTGTGCTGCCGATCCATCAGTCGCTAGTTTCGTCCAATGCGCTTTGTTGACAGCGTGTAACTAAATCAGTTTCGCAGTGGTCATGACTGAACAGCATACAAAAAAAGGAGTGATGAAGCAGCAGTCTTTAAATCAGAATGGGAAATTTCATTTTTCTGTACAGCTTATAAAGGGCATGCCAAATGTTTAATGTGCGACAGAGATGTAAGCTTAATGTGTTAAAAAGAACACAATTTGTTGTTGAATTTTCCTCTCTAATGTTCACATTTCAGTTTGGAATAAATCGCAATATTCTTTAACACTTGCGTTCGTTTCCTACACATTCCATTCATTGGAGCACCATTCAATTTGTATATGCGGTATATTTGTTATGGCAAAACAGCCCTATTAGGCCTAATATGTCAACAACCCCACAAGAGCCGACGGCCGCACGACTGTACGTACGTATCTAGTCAGCGTGGTCCGAACATTATCCGTCTCCTCGCTGCCACAGTGTAGTGGTGGTAGGAGAAGGAGCGCTAGTCTGACTGCCCAGTGCTCCACGATCGCAGCTGCGCTTCCGGAGCGCAATGACTGGATGGCCCTGGTTTAGACCCTTAGGCCTACTTTAAACACAGCTCGTAAGCATTTACAGTTCTGTACCTCGGAGGTATAAGACACTAAGTTATATCACATTTACTAAATTTTACAAGAGAGCAGTTTGAAGATGTTTTACTCAGTTATCCCTTAATTATCTTGCCTGTTAGTAGCATTTTCGTAACAAAATTTTAACTGTGTTTCTTTAGTTCACGGAAAATCCTCCAGACTGTGCAGAAGTATGCAACACTATGACCAGATGGTGTTGTAGACCTCTTAGTGAAAGTGGACTTGGTGTTCCGTTCAAAGCATGTAACTTGCCCAATTCTTCATGTAGGACATGGTGTTGTATACCTCTGTGTAGAGGAGAAGGAACCCATTAAATTGTGCTAATAAGCCCATTTTGGAAAAAAGACAGATATACCGGTAGTGTCCTATACCTCCGAAGTACAGAGTTATTGATGTGTTTCTTTTCGTAGTTTAACATTACCAGTAAGGTAAATGCACCAATGGTCGTCATGTTAAGGGAGATTTAGACAAGAAATCATATACACCGTACACATTTTGGTAAATTTAATCAACAAAAGCACTGTACCTAACCTCAAACTCTACTCAAACACTAGGAAAGACCAAATATCAAAGATATTCGTTTTAGGAAAAATGACGTATTTTTTAAAAAAGTGTGTTTTTGCGCCAGTGTTCGGCACGATGTATTTGGATTTTTCCTATATTCGTCACCCGTTTGCACCAATTGCCGTCACATTGTTAATTTTCCTTGTCTGCTGTTTATAATGCATTTCTGTCAATTGTTGCGTAATACACCGATTTATCGACTTGGAGGCTAACATTTACGAATAAAACAATACCAGTAATTATGTTTTTTAATAAAAATGGAATATTAAAAAAAAAAAGACAGCAATGGGAAGCGGGATTGGTGGGTAGAAGACATACGAACTGGAAAATATTGTAATTCTGCTCTAAACAAGTGAGACCACGGCATAACAGCCCGGAAAATGACCATTCGCCGAGGCCTAACACCGATTGTTGCCATAGAAACCCTCTGAATTCGCCACTCGTATATATTTTTCTTCCAGGCGGTCTTTAGTAGCTTAAAAACCTCTACATCCGTGGGTTGAAGTAAGTGTGTGACATTAGGTAGTAAAGCGACCAAAACAATTCCATGATCCTCACATAATTTACTAGTATGTACCGGTATGGTCAAGTGTGAGAAGTGCCCGTCTATGAATAATGTCAGGGAGAGGAATTGTAATGGTTATTAGTTAGTGCCCCATGTTGGTAGCGACAAATGTAATGGTTTCGCTAGCCCACACTGTTGGGAGAGAAATGTAACTGTTTACCTTTGCCTAAGCTATGTTGTTTTAATGGGCGCCAAGACCTCAATGCAATGTTGAAATCTAAATTTGTATTTAACAACGTCTAGCTCTGGCAGAACACATTCAAGACACTATTCACTCAGATCGTGGTATGATTTGATCATTAACCCAACAAACAATTGTATCAGGAGAAGGAATTGGTCTATATCTAATGCTACCTACTGAAAGCAAAGATTGCATTGTAAAAGAAATGAATTTATTATATAAAACAAGTATAGCAAAATTAATAATAATAATAAGTTTAAAATTTAAATTGGAGCGTTGTGATTTGAATATTACCGATAGAAAATTACGTGAAAACGGAGTCTGATAAATTGATTTTACTCTTATTTCCAAGCTATGAAGTTACTGAAATATGAAATGTAAAACAAAGAAAAATGAGAGATTGCGTATTTCTGCGTCATTAGCGCTTACCCCTGGAAATTGCCAATGCATTTCCCTCGTTCTTGATGATGCTGTGTGCTTCCCACAGTCTCCTGGACGTCGTCATCTCCGTCGAAATTTGATGATATCCTGGTAGATTATATAATTCTATGGTCCGTACCTCGGACCCAAACTCGCGTAAAACCGCACTGGTTACGTTTTACAAAAGTTCGTCGCTAACTCCACTGAACATCGGAGCGACACGCACTTGCGACCGTACACCGCAAGTTCTACACAGATAGTCCTTAACTCCACCGAACATCGGAGCCACTCGCACGCGCATCCATACTCGTCAAGTATTTCACAGATTGTCTTTGTTTCACGGCGCGTCGAACGTTATATCCACACGTTGGCTCCCCCACCATGGTACCGACATCTGGCTTACGTCGTCCTCACTGATTGGCTGCACCCTACGCGCTAGATCCCCACTCCTTCCTCATTACACTCCGCGGGAGGGAGAAGTCGATTTCCGTTTCAACAATTCGCCTCTTCTAGACCTTGCGACCCAGGATTGCGTCATGCTTCTCGACAGGAATCAGCTTGCATTTGAATTCCCAGTGAGTCATGTCTCTCAAATACCCTAACTGACAAAAACTCCGTAAAATTCCGTAATCAGATAATTTTCTATGATATCGTCGTTCGTAATAATTTGCTTGATAGCGTTTTCTAAGACATAGAAAACCTATCTGAATGCTAATAATTTTTATAAAATGCTCCGAAAATACCTTAATAATAATTATAATAAATTAATAATAATAATAAATTACCATGAAAAATTCTCTTGGCTGAACAATTTGCCGCGTAAATAAATATAGAATGGCTTCCTACTGACTTATGCCAGTTGCATAAAAAACCCTCGAAAAACACGTTACATATTCGCCTCGGATCATCGGATGATTTACCGTGACGACGGTCCATTATCCGATTATCCCAGACACGTTAATAAACCCCATCCAAAATACATATTACATAAATGAAATCACCCTAAATTACAGATATATACACTCATATTTTTTCTTCACGCACTTTGCGTCAAAGTTTGTTGTCACTATGGATTGCACTTTGCAACCAGTCCAATGTTTTACATAGGGAATAGTGTTCCACGGATATTTCCGCCTCTCAAATTTCTCTATGTTGGAGAAATAGACATAATAAATGTGTGAGCACTATGTATTTATGATGTCATATCACACGCATTGAAGGTGTTCTGATATATTTATATCACCATAGAACTTCCTAATTTCACTGGAGGTCCCCTCCTTATGGTGACATTTAATTCCACTTATCACTGAGCACACGATCACACTATTGTGGCAGCGCCTCGTGACCATAATACTTAATCTCTCTTTAAAGTAGATTAAATTAATATTGACTTCTGAAAAAAAAACAGTAAATGCGCATTACATATAACACCAAATATTTCTGTGCCGTAATCGCCCTGTCTTGTTAAGTTCCCGTTAACCATATTCTACTTAATACTAGTTCTCAACACAGACCATTTCTCCTCACACAAATAATACCATTGTACAAATTATCTTAAATTACACACTTACAAATCTTACATGGCGAGGCCGTAAACAGAAATCACGTGTGCTGATATGTATGAGTTTCATGAAGGACTGTCTCGCATTCTGATGGCCCATCTTTTATCTCGTGGACGCCTTAAGCTAACAAGCCCTATTCAAGCGCTCCCCCATCTCTTGGAGATAAATGGGAACCCATCAGCGCTGCCAAAATGGCCTTGGTGCATCGAGACAATTTAGTGCTCAACAGCATCCGACAATCCCGTCATATTTCCCTGTACCTTAAAAACTCTCATTTACTTACATACTACCCCCCTGTGTGACTTCTGATACGCCTGCCTTAAGACAAGATCCTCCCACGCACCAAATATCACACTTACTCATTTGATAGGCTGGCTCGCCAGCTAAACACACTCACTTTATGACACATATTTTCGTAGACTATGTATATTATACGTCCCGTATAATCTGTTTCCCTCACTATTCTCCAGCACATATGCTGTTTTGCCAATACGTTTGGAAACTATAAATGGGCCCTCGTAGAGATAAAAGAACTTGGACATGACTTTCTCTAGCTTATTTGACTGTTTCGGCACTCTAAGTAAGACTCTGTCTCCCGGCTCGAATAGGTCAAATTTAGTTTCTTTTTGTTGGCGAATTCTCTTTTGTGCTGACTTAGATAAATTCTGTTTCGCCAACTGGACAATGTAATCCATCCCCGGTTGCTTACCCTCATTTAATCCCAACACCCTCGCTAGTTCATTTTGTGGTCTTTTTCCGAAGTGAACTTCGTATGGCGTCAATTTCGTGCTCTCATGCTGGACAGAATTCAGCCAAGTCTCGACCTTGGGAAGATGTCCAACCCAGGCCGCATGCTTGTCATGCACTAGAGTTCGAAAAAGACGAGCCACTTCCCTTAATGGACGCTCTGCAGAATTACCCTGAGGGTACCTTACAGAGGAATGAACGTGTGTTATACCAGCTTCCTGCATACTGGTTCTCCATTTCTTTGCAGTAAACTGTGGTCCACTGTCAGATAGTATCCTGAGAGGAATGCCAAACTCAGGTACATACTTATTAATGATCAGACGGCTACACGCTAGTCCCGTGGCTTTCCTTAGCGGATATAGCTTGACATACTTACTAAAAGCGTCAATAACTATAAAAATGTACTCGTAGCCGTACTGTCCTTTAACGATCGGGCCAAATAAATCCACACACAGTAGTTCGCCGGGACTACTGGTGAGAACTGCAGATCTCTCCCCCACCAAATATTTAACTGGATATTTACTCCTTTGACAGGTGTCACACTTAGCTAAAGTCCTCCTAACGTCCCTTCCCATTTTACTCCAAATGAAGTCACGACCAATTTCATAGAAGACCTTGGCAGCACCAAAGTGTCCTAATTCCCTATGAATGAACCAAATTAGCTCCTCCCGCAAAGTGGCAGGAAGACATATTGCCCACCGATTATTCCTACATTTCCTTGCAAGAAGCCCATCCTGCATCTTGTACGTGAACCGTCCTACTTTCACATACTCTTCTTCACCTATTTCCAACCTAGCCAGTGGCTCCTTTAACTTAACGTCATCACGTTGCTCCACTAGCATATTTCTCAGTGTCTGTAACGATGCCCTGTTGCTACTGTCCACACATGCACATATTAAAATACCGTCCTCTGCTTTAACCACAGGATAATCCCTACATAAATTAGTGTCCCTCGATAGCATGTCTGCAAGAATGTTATCTTTACCTTTAATATATTTTACTGTGAATTCGTATTCCTGCAGAGCAAGAATCCACCTACTAACTCTGTTAGAACTGAGTTTACAAGTCCTCATATACAGTAATGCATGGTGATCTGTGTGGATCTCAAATTTCCCCCCTTCTAAATACATTCTAAATTTCCCTAAACTGAAAACAATACCTAAAAGCTCTAACTCAGTAATCGTGTATCTTTTCTCTGCTGCAGTCAGTCCTCGCGAGGCTAAAGATACAATGCACAGATTACCCTCATCATCTTTCTGACATAATACTCCAGCAATGCCTATATGTGAAGCATCTGTCATAACCACATATTCCTTATCTTTTAACGGATATTTCAGCACTACAGCTTTCTCAAAACCTTCCTTCAGCGCTCTAAAAGCCTGATCATGCTTGGACTCCCATCTCCACCGAGTCCCACTTTTAAGCAATTCCCTGAATGGTTCTACCAACCCTGAGTATTTAAGAACGAACCTCCTGAAAAAGTTGCAAATTCCCAGGTAAGTTTTTAACTGTTTAACATTCTGTGGCACCTCTGCGTTAAGTATCTTATTAACCCTACTTTCTTCTGGTGTTACACCTCTACTCGACACTCTATGACCTAAAAATGTCACTTCTGACTGACAGAATGACGACTTAGACAGCTTCAAAGTGAACCCTGCCTGATCTAACTTCTGAAAAACTATATTTAAATGATGTAGATGCTCCTCAAAACTGCGTGAACTAATTACCATATCATCTATGTAAATGGTTACAAACTCTCCTGTGTCATCCCCTAATGCGATGTTTAAAGCCCTAATTAAAGCAGCTGAACTACTCTTTAACCCATAAGGTGTTCTACAAAATTGATAAAGATTATATTTATGACTAAAAGCTGTAAATGGTCTATCTTCGTACATAAGTGGCACTTGCCAAAAACTGGAACTCAAATCTACACAAGTGAAATACTTCTTCCCCTCAAATGTTTGCATTAATTCCTCTATTGACATAGATTTCAGCTGATCTGAACTAATTCTACTGTTAACCAAACGAGCGTCTAAACAACTACGAACAGTGCCGTCGGTCTTGGGTACCGTGATCAACGAATTAACATATGGACTGTTCGAGTGCTCAATAATCCCATCTTCAAGCATCTGATTAATTTGTGCCTCAACTGCACTCTGATAAGCGAAAGGTACAGGATATCTATGTCCTGTGAATACTGACCTATCAATAACGTTCAATGAATGTGTATAGCAATTGGTCATACCAATGCGATCCTCAAAAACTCTCCTATTACACCATAACACATCATAGAGCCGAACACACTGTTCATCCTCTATATTTCCCTGAAATGCAGCCTCACGTAACGAGTCCTCTAGACTTCCGTTCGTAATCACACTGCCCACAAAACATGGAGAACCCCGCTCTACGGCTGGAGATATCTCATTTAAAGTACAAATCACACCTACAACACTACTTCTCTGAATTTGGTCATTGAACGCTACTTCTACTTCAGAATCTCCCCATTTAAATTTCAAACTCCCTACATCATAACATAAGTTACCAGACACTCTACTTAGCCACTCTGAACCCAAGATAACACTGAATACTAAATTTGGAATTACAAGGCAAATCTGCTTCTCTACATGATTATTAATTTTAATGTCTACTAAAACTTGCTTAGAAATTACTTTAGACCTCTTCCCAACAGCTGTGATAACAAAAGTGCTTTTAATTGGCATCTCCTCAAAATTTACTCCAGTTCCTTTCATTTTATCATAAAATGCACTACTTATGCAACTCTTCATACAACCACTATCAATTAAAACATCTGTGTACGCCTCGGACACGTTAAATTTAACTATGGGGCTCTTACTAACCACTTCCTGAATAATACCTTCATCATTTAGTTCATGTAATAATTCATTTCTTACATTTAGGTCATAGGGTTCCTGTATAATTGTATGGACAGGGCATGCTACAGACTGAGATTCTGACCTTACTTCGCAGCCTGGTTCGCGTTTAAAGAACCGCTACAGCTGGCCGTAGTACTACTAACTACTGAACTAGTCTGGTTGTTCTGGGCTGTGTTGTCATTGTTTGGCTGTATATTACTACCACTAGGCTGTCCTCTTCCTTGACCCCTATTCTGGTTGTAATTATTGTCATTATAATTTCTCCCTTGATTTCCCCTGAAATCATTGTTTCTCCCTTGATTTCCCCTGTAATCATATTTCCTCCCTTGATACTGATTACCATAGCCATTTCCTCTGTTCTGATATAGCTGATTATTATTATTTCTATTTTGAGCGTTGGCCCCTTCGCCACCGTTCCTTGAACTTCCTGATGCCTGGCTTCATCAGGTCTATTATTATTATTACCCTGGTTCCGATTGAAATTGTCCTCATAACCCCCTTTCCCTAGTGCATCAAATGTGCTTAACAAATTTTCTACTTGTAATATAGTCTTTACATTCTGGATACAAGCAGCCTCCTTGATCCTATAGGGAAAGTGCCTAAGTAGCAACCTTACCACATCACTTTCCTCCTTCAAGCCATCCAGATATTTACACACTAATACCTGCCCTAAAAAGTATTCGGTCATGGTGGAGCTTCCTTTAGGGTTATATTTACCACACACTACTCCCTCACGATGCTGCGACTGAATAACCTCATTCCAGAACTTTTCACAGAATTTCATTTTAAAATCATTGATATCAGTAAACTTGTCTCTGTAGACAGCAAACCAATTCCTCGTTTCCCCCACAAACACTTGTTCTAAAATTTCAACTACCTGGCACCACTCAATACTACCATTTTCCAACCTCTCCCCGAATTTATTTTCTATAGTGTTCATGAACTCCATTGGGCACCCCTGTCGATTGCTGAACTTACCCAGTTCTACCTCCCTGTGTGTGCTATTCACAAAAACTGGCCTATTCTGACTATTTTCTTGCCTGATCCTAGCTTTTAATTTTAATTCTAATTCTGCGATTTTCTCCTCAGCCTTCCTCTCAATACTGTTTACTGTTAATTTAATGTTTCCTTCTGATTCTTCTACTTTATCATATAGCTTTGCTTGTTTCTCCTCAATCTTGCTAATGCTTTCCCTATTACTCTCTCTTAAATCATTTACTTCTGCAACTACTTGTGAGTGGACTTTCTCAATTCTACCCCCCAGCTGTTCCTTAACCTCTTTAGTAGCTACCTGAATTTTGTCAATTTCTCCCCCCAATTGCTTTTTGACCTGCTGTGTTTCCAGTTGCACTAGTTCTTTTAAATTTTCAGCCTGTGTACTGATTCTAATTTCCAACTCCTCCTGTACTTTTCCTAATTTTCTGTCTACATCTGCAATAATCTCTTTAGCCTTTTCTTCCATCACCCCCCTGATCTCACCTCTAATCAGTTCGAATTTGTCACTCATTTCCCTACTGTTTTGTTCTAATTTAGCATTTAAAGTTTCAGTACTCTCTCTATTTTCCTTACTGTTTTGTTCTAATCTGGCGTTTAAAGTTTCATTACTCTCTCTATTTTCCCTACTGTTTTGTTCTAATTTTGCATTATTCTGTTCTAATTTTGCATTATTCTGTTCTAATTTTGCATATAAAGCTTCTGTACTTTCTTTATTTTCCCTACTGTTTTGTTCTAATTTTGCATTATTCTGTTCTAATTTTGCATTTAAAGCATCTGTACTTTCTTTATTTTCCCTACTGTTTTGTTCTAATTTTGCATTATTCTGTTCTAATTTTGCATTTAAAGCATCACTACTAACTTTGTTCTGATACATGAACTCGAGAAGTAAAGTTTTTAATTCTGGTTGGCCGCCTACACTCCCTGTTTCAGTATCGGGATTTACCTCCGCTACCCCGGTACTACCATCACTCGACATACTGCTCGTATCATCATTCTCCAGTTGATGACCACTACGTAACCTCATCTGTCTTTCTTTCTCATCCCCCATAATGATATACACTGATAAAGACAAATAACCCCCAAAATACAGGCACAGAAATATATACCCTTCTCCTTCCACAAATGTTATTAGGTTTTCAGCCCCACGCTGGGCGCCAAATGTAATGGTTATTAGTTAGTGCCCCATGTTGGTAGCGACAAATGTAATGGTTTCGCTAGCCCACACTGTTGGGAGAGAAATGTAACTGTTTACCTTTGCCTAAGCTATGTTGTTTTAATGGGCGCCAAGACCTCAATGCAATGTTGAAATCTAAATTTGTATTTAACAACGTCTAGCTCTGGCAGAACACATTCAAGACACTATTCACTCAGATCGTGGTATGATTTGATCATTAACCCAACAAACAATTGTATCAGGAGAAGGAATTGGTCTATATCTAATGCTACCTACTGAAAGCAAAGATTGCATTGTAAAAGAAATGAATTTATTATATAAAACAAGTATAGCAAAATTAATAATAATAATAAGTTTAAAATTTAAATTGGAGCGTTGTGATTTGAATATTACCGATAGAAAATTACGTGAAAACGGAGTCTGATAAATTGATTTTACTCTTATTTCCAAGCTATGAAGTTACTGAAATATGAAATGTAAAACAAAGAAAAATGAGAGATTGCGTATTTCTGCGTCATTAGCGCTTACCCCTGGAAATTGCCAATGCATTTCCCTCGTTCTTGATGATGCTGTGTGCTTCCCACAGTCTCCTGGACGTCGTCATCTCCGTCGAAATTTGATGATATCCTGGTAGATTATATAATTCTATGGTCCGTACCTCGGACCCAAACTCGCGTAAAACCGCACTGGTTACGTTTTACAAAAGTTCGTCGCTAACTCCACTGAACATCGGAGCGACACGCACTTGCGACCGTACACCGCAAGTTCTACACAGATAGTCCTTAACTCCACCGAACATCGGAGCCACTCGCACGCGCATCCATACTCGTCAAGTATTTCACAGATTGTCTTTGTTTCACGGCGCGTCGAACGTTATATCCACACGTTGGCTCCCCCACCATGGTACCGACATCTGGCTTACGTCGTCCTCACTGATTGGCTGCACCCTACGCGCTAGATCCCCACTCCTTCCTCATTACACTCCGCGGGAGGGAGAAGTCGATTTCCGTTTCAACAATTCGCCTCTTCTAGACCTTGCGACCCAGGATTGCGTCATGCTTCTCGACAGGAATCAGCTTGCATTTGAATTCCCAGTGAGTCATGTCTCTCAAATACCCTAACTGACAAAAACTCCGTAAAATTCCGTAATCAGATAATTTTCTATGATATCGTCGTTCGTAATAATTTGCTTGATAGCGTTTTCTAAGACATAGAAAACCTATCTGAATGCTAATAATTTTTATAAAATGCTCCGAAAATACCTTAATAATAATTATAATAAATTAATAATAATAATAAATTACCATGAAAAATTCTCTTGGCTGAACAATTTGCCGCGTAAATAAATATAGAATGGCTTCCTACTGACTTATGCCAGTTGCATAAAAAAACCCTCGAAAAACACGTTACAGAATCTCCTTCTCAACCAACTCAGGATGAAATATGTTACTGAGAAATTCGTAAAACACTTCCCCCCGTCATTCACCCGTTTGGCGATTGCCAATGCCCCAGTGTGCTGGCATTGAGGCAATAATGATCTCTTGCGGCAGACGTTCATACTTGAACACTACAAGGGAAGGAGAAATATTGCCGTGGGCATTGCCTGTTAGAAGTACCGTCAAGCATTCTTTCTCATCCGAATTCACTTGCTGATATATTGTCTTGTAACCCCTGTTCGCCAGCACTTTGTTACCTTTCGGATTGAGAAAGAAAACCGTCTCGTCAGCGTTGAACAGTCGCCGAGGGTCTGACAAAATAGACTGGAAGTCGTTTTCCACTGAATAGCTGGAGACTTCTGAAACCCAGGTTTTATTTTGATGTTCTGTAATTGCAGCACGGCTTACTGAGGGGTTCGTAAAAGATAGACCTGGATTTCTTTTTATGAAAGATTCACGCCATTTCCTTCCTGGCGGCCATCTTTGAAAGGAAAGTCCCTCTTCAATTCTTGTGTAAGGCACTGGACGCTTTTGCAAATCGTCCTTTGTTACAGGGACCCCACTTTTCGTAGTGAGATTACCCATTGAACTAGCATAGCCTCAGCTTCCTTTGTTAAAATGGAACTTAGCCCCATTTTCCTCTCTCTAGGAGATTTTCCTTTAATTTTGTCCGAGAGGGTGTTTCTCGGAACACCATTCCTCTCCGTGGCCTTTTTAATACTCATGCCGTCCTCCACAACGGCCTTAATAGCAGCTTCCATTTGCTCAATATCATAATTCAGAACTGTGCGTTTCGACATATTACCTGGGGCAGATGACCTCGTAGTTCCGCCCCTTAAAACAACAATAACTATCTAACATATTGCCTGAAAGCAAAGATTTAGTCTTAGAATAATATATTATTTATCATTTCAATAAAAATAAAAAGATCCTCTGTAGCACGCCTAGCCAAAAAAAAACTAGGCCTACTGAGGTGCGGCCGTCAAGAAGAGAGACCTACGTAATAATAACAATACCCTGTAAATGTTTATTGGTTGCTAAACGTTAACACAAACATTAACATTATCGTGCACTAGTGTTCGTCACGAATGTGCTCTAAAGTTCGTCAGCTATGACGACTACTGGACACGATGATCAAATGATAATTTAATTAATACAGGGTACTTTAGAGCTACATTATAAGTATATTGCCGCTGTTAGTTAGGTTTTGCAAGGAGAAATGACAATGTGCCAGTTTTCGTCACCAATGAGGAGCATTGGTAAAGTGCATTTTTTAAAATCCAGTGTTCGTCACTGGCATTTCTAACAAAACTAGGCACGTGAGCACGAAATAACAAATCACATATGTTACAGAAACAATTACCAACTATATCACGCACTTGTATCATTTAAAAATGTCGGAACATAACACGCATGCATATAATTAACTCGCGCGCGTGCTTAGCACATGCGAGAAGCAAATGGCACGTCAAGACAGCTCAGCTCACAGGAGATGTTTGACGCAGGGAATCTCCTATTACATCGCACGCATGATTTCGCAAAGTTGCTCCTTATCGGCAAGGAAGGTATGACACATCTCGTAAGACTTCGTGTGTTGAGAAAGACCCGTTGACATGCTTATTTTTTGTACTTATATACAAGAGTGACGAAGACTGGATCAGTGACGAAAACCGGTACAGTTACCTTACCTATCTTTGCATATGATTCACAAATACCTTTATGAAGATGGAAAATATTTGCTAGGTAACAACAGAATACAATTCCTACATACACCAGCGTCGCGTGGCGTATTCATTCGTAAGTACAGTAAGTTAATCATCTTGATTTTGACCTCTTAGACCTACGTGCTTTCAATCAAAATTTGGTGAAAATTATATCTGAATATTTCTGACATTTAGTTTTACAGGTCTTGAGCACATTCATTAGGGAAAATAATTTTGATTGATTTGTACCTTTTCATTTGCAGTTGGTATTTGAGGGTGCGCAAATGCGAGGGAGCCATGTCAATAAATTTACTGGCATGTTAAAGATCATTTTCGGAGCAAAATTCCGATGCCCCGGCGTCTCTAAAAGCGCAGTTGTTAAAGGCTCGGTCAAACAGGACGCGGGCTGCGAACGGAACGACTGCAGCCCGTCGCGGACTGGGGTGGTCAAACTGAATACGGACAAGCCAAGGCGAACCAGTGGGAAAGCTACCGCGATCAAGTGGATCACAGTGTTCTCTGTTCATGGTGTCAATTCAACATGTCCAGCAATTCCTCGGACGGAGAAGAATTGCTTCTTCTGTTCGCTTTGAGTCTAGTGAGACTAAATAGAAAATGGGTGCATGATACCAATGAAAAAAGTCAGGATTTGGGCTAGTATCACAAACTATGCTGCGAGTTGAGGTCATTTCCAGGCTGATTTTTGGCATATTTTCGAATGACTGTAGAATGCACTCATGCACAAGGTCAATTAACTTTTCCGTTTCGTCGGCCTGCCTCCAGCCCGCGCTGGCTTTGTGGAAAATCACAACTGCTCACTTGCCCGCCGCGAACTAGATTGGTCCGCCTCGGTAGACCGCCTTCTGTTTAACCAGGATGATGCAATATTAAGCAATACAGAGTTCGCAGCAGTCGGGCGGCATGGTTGGCGCTGGCAGCCCGCTTCCTGTTTGACCGAGCCTTAAAAGAGACGTAAAAGCAACAACATTATTATTACAGTAATTATTAAATTTGAGGGGCGAGGAATATTACTGGATTTTATAAAATTGTTATTCTAAGAGGTGTAAAATGAGGTTGGTAATACGTTTCTCCTAAAACAGTTTGTGCTATGAACGTGAAACTGGACGAGAGAGGTTCAAGAATTTTTCAATTTGTAGGGTTTTAGAGGTGAAAATTGGGGTTGAAAAATTCCTGGATGGTTAACATATCCCTGAGACAGCTTCAGCAAGAAATGTGAAACTTGGAAAAATATTTTTCATAAATAAAAATAAGATAATTGGCCTATATATTGGACCGATTTTTGGAAAATTGTTCAGAGGAAGGGTGTGCTTTTTGGAGCTCGATTTATGAGTATGTTACGTTGGAAGTGTTCATCTTGGCATTAATGTTCACTTTTGCTTAAATCAAACATCCATACTTCAACTATTTTAGATACCAGACTCCTATGGATTATTCTTTCTTCTCTCCTCGTAACAAATCACCTAATATGTACAGTAAATAAAATATATTATATAAGTTTTACCCGGCAGTGGTCGCGGGTAAGATTTTCGCTCACCTTCGTAATTTGAAGCTGTATACACAAATGATTGTTTTGTACGGTATGGTAATACGTTTATTTGCTTTCGCGAAGTGTCTAATAGATATTTACATAAAGAGATACTTTAATTTTGCCAGACCAATATGAATAATTAAATGTTTTAAATCAGATCACCCTAAATATGGCATCGAAATGTCTTCTCTGGCAGACGCTCGCTTTTATTAAGCATAAATACAAAATAGAAATTTTATATCGGAAAGCAATCCTTTGGATCTCACTCTGTTGTGAACAAGCCTGCAGAGGTTGTCAAACGACTAGCACATCCTATTGAGAATACTGGAAAGAACGTCACTGCGGGTAATTATTTTTCATCGGTTTCCCTGTTGAAGAAAGGATTGACAGTTCCGGGAGCTGTTAGAAAAATAAGGCAGAGATTGCCCAATAGTCTTCGGCATTCACATGAGAAACGTTCAAAACGACTGAGAGATAGAATAGGCCAAATAATGCAGTTAATTCTTCACAGTGTTTCGAGCGTCCCCTTTTCACCCAATTTTGACAATTGTATGTTAGTGCAGTCCACAATTTCTTGAATAGTTTCCGGAGGAAAAATCAATCTCCACGCCTCTCTGCGGGAGGTCACAATTTTTGCCTCATCTTTTAATCCAGGAAGGCGTCAAACAAGTTCCTATTGTCTGTTTTTTGCAACGCATTGTGGGCAATGGATGTACCAGGTTGTGTGTCCATCTTCCCTCGAGTACTGTGCACCAGGATTATCCAGTTCATCACCAGAAATATCTCAAGCACTAATCACTAAATTCTATATCTTCCTCATCGTTTTCACTAGCACTGCCAACTTCCAACAAATCATCATCTGCCTCACAATTTCTTCTTCATTTTTGCTCCACCTCGTCCTACTATACCATAACCTGTTCCTCTAATTTATTAGCCATTTTTAAATACACTAGAGAACAAACTATTCAACGAAAAGTAAAACAAAAATAGTTACATTTATGGTCGCAAGTGAGGGAAAGTCTCACTTCTCTGCAAGCGCTTACAATAATAGTAACCATGTGAATGTTTCAAGTGTTAACTTGCTATTGTTGTGGGAGGTGTCTCGTTATGCTTCCTACTAGGAATACCCAGGAGAGTAGGTGAATCTGCGTGCGGGCTGCAAAGTTACATGCAAGACATTTCCCTCCCCCCGCGACCACTGCCGGGTTAAATGAAATTTAAGTATAATAATGAAATTATGGACTTTATTTCACTCTACAGTTAGCTGATGACGATTGGCCACTAATCTATGTAAAGAAATAATTGGAATCAAAGAAGGCAGTGTTTTATATAATTTTATATTGCAGGAATGCAAAATATATTAGTTATTGTTGTTTTAAGGGGCAGAACTACGAGGTCATCTGCCCCAATGCCAAATATGACCACTTGTTGGATATCTGTCTGTCGGGACCATTGGCTGCGGAACGACTGCAGCCGGTCGCGGACTGGAGAGGTTTATTTTTTAATTCTAAGAAGCTTACATAGATACTTTTCAGTTCAATATTGTTTTCTTAAACCCAGAATCTTATTATATAATATGCTAAGGTGTATGTTTCACAAAACTCAAGCTCCTAAACCAGAGGGAGTTAGAAGGTGTGGTTTGTACCAACATCTTCCAAATCGTCTCAATAGTACAGGAAAAAACATTCATTTCGTGAAAAGTCAACGGAAATATATTTGTTTATCAAGTGCTTTTAAACAAATAAACAAGACGATAGCCCCTGGCAGAACTGTGTCGCGTACAGCCCACATAGCACTAGAGCCGGGCGGGTAGTCTATACACACAGGACACACACAACCCATTATGCGAGAGTTCTCGCATGGGTTCGCTAGTTTTTTTAAAGGGTGCTTGATGAGAATGTGCAAACAAAAATGTAATTCAACTTCTACTATATTCTTTCAGCGTGACAGTCGTTTTGAGGGCATTCAGGGCACCATTTTTAGGATATGTACACAAGCTAAATAAAAGTTTGGCCACAACCATGGCAACACATATTTAACATACTAGGTTATTTTTGACTTGCCATTTATCTATGTAGAGTACAATTTTGTCTGTTTATTACCCAAAGTATGATGTAATCGGCATTTCCGCAGACAAGAGCTTGGGTGTTGGGGAGGAGGTTGTGGCTCATTTGCTGCATATTGTGAAACTACAAAGTAATGGACCACAGAGTTGACCCTATAGGCTGGACAATTTAGCCTTCCTATAAGGCATCCAACGTTTAGAATGAAGCATTGGTCTTATGGCGCGTTACGACAGGGTTGCCACTCCATGAGGGGAGGCAGTACGGAGCACTTCGCGTACACTTTCTGCACATTCAGCGATTGTGCCGTGACGAAGACTTTAATTAAGTACTGTATAATAATACTAATAGTAAAACAACGAAATTAAATTAAATGAACTACACTGACCGGCAAAAAAAGTGGAACAGTTAAAAAAAGTAATATAAATAGTATAAAACTAGCCATGAAAAAGATTTAATCACATTTTAAAAGCTTTTCATGCGTTAGAACAAACATCTGAAACATCCGTGAATAGAAATTGATAATATGGCATTTCTTAGGGTGGTTTATCACCACCAATTACCCCCCAATCTTCGATGAGCCTATCTTAATGGTTTTATGGCGGGAAGCGGACTGTAAGCGTTTAAGGTTTATGAGTGTTGCCGCTCGCTTATTGTTGTTCTAGGGATAACAACTGGCATTTGTTGAACACGTGTGAACCATTGTCACACATTTTAGCAAGTTATCCATTTGTAGTTCACACTAAAACATGCCTCTTATATAATTTTCAAAAGAAAATTGCTTTGGAGTGGAGTTTCGACTCCAATAGTGCACTGGCTTTGCTTGTGACGTGGATACACATGTATCAAATACATCTTGCAATGGCCTTCCCAGTGTGTACTAGACAGTGTCTTGGTGAGGTGTGCTTTAACCAACTGAAGAGCCCAATTGCACACCGCGGCGAAACAATGTCATTTTGTTGAGTTATGCCGGAACATTTAGCACTATTTGTGTTTAAATATATAATGGCTCAACGGACAATACATATTTTTCTTTTGAAAATTATATATTCAATGTCAAGGTAAGGTTATAATTGCTTTGGAGTGGAGTTTCGACTCCCATAGTGCACTGGCTTTGCTCGTGACGTGGATACACATGTATCAAATACGTCTTGCAATGGCCTTCCCAGTGTGTTCCCTTGCTGTGCAGTGCAGTGAGGTGTGCTTTAACCAACTGAAGAGCCCAATTGCACACCGGGGCGAAACACTGTCATTTTGTTGAGTTATGCTGGAACATTTAACACAATTTGTGTTTAAACATGCCTGTTAGCCGTGAAGAAGCTGCACAGGCAGTTGCATTGGTGGAGGATGGCCGCAGCTTCCGATATGTTGCTGAGGTCATTGGATCATCTCTCGGTAGCATACATCGTGCAGTGCAACGATACAGAGAGCTCCAAACATACGACAGGAGACGAGGATCAGGCCGTAGAAGAAGCACAAGTGCCAGGGATGACAGATTTCTCACCCTCCAAGTTTTGCGTGATCGCCATACCACAGCAGTCCATGCACGAAATCAACTGGAAAATGTCAGAAATCTGAGAGTGAGTGAGCGAACAGTAAGAAGAAGGTTTGAAGAAGCTCATCTTTCGTCCAGGAGACCTGCACGTGGACCCACACTCGAACGACATTACAGAGAGGTGCGTCTTCGCTTCGCAAGGCAGCTTCTGGGATGGACCCACGAGCAGTGGGCCTCTGTTCTCTTCACTGACGAGAGTCGCATTAACCTTAGATCTCCTGATGGAAGAGAAGGAGTGTGGAGAAGGCACGGGGAGAGGTACAGCCCTGTTGCTTTCTCCTACAGGACTCCATTTGGAGGTGGCTCGGTTTTGGTGTGGGGTGGCATCAACGTTATGGCTCGCACTGAGTTGGTGTGCATCGATCACGGGACACTCAGTTCCCAAAGGTACATTGAAGAGATCCTGATGAACCATGTGATGCCCTTTGCGCCTTTCATTGGTCTGAATTTCATGCTGATGCAGGATAATGCCCGCCCTCATACTGCTCGCTGTGTTGTACAATATCTGCAAGAAGTGGAGATTCAAACCCTGGACTGGCCAGCTCGTAGTCCTGACTTGAACCCCATCGAACATGTATGGGATATGCTTGGAAGGAACGTCAGACAGCGTGACCACACCACCTTGGCACAACTGAGAACATCGCTGCTGGAGGAATGGGATCGCATCCCGGCAGATGCCATTCGACGAGTAGTGAACAGTATGCCTGAGCGTTTACAAGCTGCCATAGACACTAAGGTGGAAACACTCGTTTTTAGGGACCCGTGTTCCCTTGCTGTGCAGTGCAAACATTAACACTGGTTTGTTTGGCAATATGTTTGATAAAAACCAGCCCAAAAGAACATTACTAAAAAAATAGAAAATTGTAAGATTTGCAAGATGTAACGGAATTTGTGAGTTAAAGCGTGTTGTAAAACATGTTTCGGTATTTTCTGTTGCCAATCATCTAAAATTTACATGAATAATGCAAATATTGGAAAACCGATACATTTTAGTGGAATAAATTAAGAAATTACATAAAAAATTAAAGTGTTCCACTTTTTTTGCCGGTCAGTGTATAATGTATGCTGAATGTAACATAAAAAAAACAATCAAAATAAAATAAATAAAGTACAAGCACAAGGAAATGTGTGAAATTTCGACTGCAGTTAAAGTTGAAGTACGTTTGTCATCACAGTCAGTTGATTCAGAGCTGTCACCCAGATTGATGAGTGGAGGTTCAATGTCATCCTGAATTTCATTGGCTTTCCACATGTCAGACTCGATTTTTTTTACATCCTTGACACAGTCTTTCCATTTTTCGGCTGTCACATTATTAAATCCTTCCTGTATCAACTGCTCCATATTTTTTACTTTGAAGTTCAAATTGTTAATTTGAACATGATGTTTGACCTGACTCCATACTAATTCAATTGGATTTAGTTTGCAATGGTAGAACTAAATGACCCATTTCCTTAGCCATTTCATCAATTTTGTATTTATCGTATTTATATTTCACATGTTTAATAATTTCCATGTTTCTTCATACGGCTCCCCATGTGACGAAAGCCATTCCTGCATTTTTCCTTTTTCCATGCCGAAGTCGGAATAGCCTCAAATTTACGACTGTGATATGACGCATTGTCAATAACAATCACAGATTTGGCCGGCAGGTTAGGTAGCACTTGGTGTTTGAAATAATTTTCATACGTTTCACCATCCATTTCATCATGCGCATCTGTGGTATTCTTTTTGCATAGAAATACTAACTGCGAGCTGGGCACAAATCCATTTTCATTTCCCGTGAGGTCTATTGCAAACTATCCATTCTTGTACGTGAAATACGTAAAATACAACACGTTAAATCTAACAGAACTGCTGCACTCACACTCAATATAGAGACAGCTGAACTACTGAAATACAAGCTCTGAGGGCACAGTAATAAAGCTGTGAGTAGTAAGCTGCACCGTGCGCTGTCCTTCGAAACTTTATTCTTATAATGCGCGGTCAATGAACAGCCCGGCCTGTGTAAACAATTAAACCTACACCTACCTGCAGGTAGAAAACTTCTTCCAACATTCCTCTACAACTCTCAAACTGACATGACATGGTTATCTTTAAAAATAGAAAAGTTGGCTGCAAACAAACTTTTTCAATGCTGCTATGTGGTTATGAGAGAATATTCAAAAGTTTTACCTACATGAAAATTTTAATATTGCCAGTATAAAATATTTCAATAATCCATCAAGACGGCACATTTAGCTACTCGTGTGTGGAAAATAGGCACCACAAAGTCAATGCAACATGATATAAGATCGATTTTAGTAAAAAGGGGACTCAGTTTATCGTTTTTTTTTAAACTATGAATATCCAACTTTTCTAGCATTTCTATCAAGTTTACGTAGTTCTAATATCGGACAAAAAAGATCGGCAAAACATATTTCTACCCGAATATGCTGTTTTTGGACAAAGACAATTTTTCGTCTGATATGTCAACAGTGTCCCGAGAGAGAAGGTATGGGAAACCATGGTTAAAAAGAGACTGGGAAGAGAAATGTTGGAAATGGTGCAAGCAATGTACAACAACTGTGTTAGCAGGGTACTGACCCCAGTTGGAAAGACAGATTGGTTTAGGAACAAGACTGGACTAAGACAGGGGAGTGTGCTGTCACCTCTCTTGTTCATAATGGTGATGGATGAAATTGTAAAGGAAACAAAGGAAGCATATGGACATAAAGAAATGAAGTTACTGTTATTTGCAGATGATATTGTGGTCTGGGGAAGGAACACCGAAGAAGTGCAAAAACAACTAGATGCACTGAATGAAAATATTCAGAAGTACGGCCTGAAAATCAGTATAGAGAAAAGCAAGACCATGGTGATGACAAGAGGGGAAAGACACGGAAAGGGCACTGTGAAAATTGGAAGTCAGAGTTTGGAAATTGTGGACACGTTCAAATACCTAGGAAGTGAATTGATGCAAACTGGTAGGTTGGACATGGTGATTGGCAGGAGGGTACAGCAGAGCAATGCATTCTATCCAAGTGTAAGAAAACTTGTTTGGGATAAGGAAGTACCAAGGAAAAGCAAGGAGGTAATGTATAAAGTGTACTATGTACCCATATTAACTTATGCAGCTGAGACTTGGACCCTGACGAGCAGGCAAGAGAGTAGAATCCAAGCCAGTGAAATGAAATTCCTAAGAAGTATGATAGGAAAGACAATGAAAGACAGAGTGAGGAATGAAGATGTTAGGAAGGAAGTTGGGATGGAAAAACTAAATGAGAGAATTGAGAAGAATAAACTAAGGTGGTTTGGACATGTAAAGAGGATGGAGGAAAATAGAAAACCAAGACAGATGCTGGAGGCAAAGTGCAAGGGTAAGAGAGCAAGAAGAAGACCTAGAACAAGGTGGATTGATTCAGTGAAGAACAGCGTAAGAAAAAGAAATCTGGACTAGGACAAGATCGTGGAAGAAGAATGGTGGAATGAAAGAGGAAAGTGGAGAAGTGACATAAATACCCCGACCCGGCAGGAACTGGATAAGGGGAAATGATGATGATGATGGCAACAGTGGATTGCTAGAAAATGACAGCGTCATACATGTTTCACGTGCGACAGAAAGAGAGAAGAATATCCCTATCCAACCAGTGCTTCATTCTAAACGTTGGATGCCTTATACATTCATACTTTATTTTAGCTATTGTCTGGACACAAAGAAAAAGTTTGGAATAACAAAAATCACTGTAATTATGTAGCACTATTCTGTCACTTGATGGGATGGATCAGCTATGTTGGTCATCCAAAGGTCATCTTTGGGGTAGTCTAAATGATGCTAGTATAATTTTGAGTGTTATATCTATCCCAATGGATACATAAATGTAATGTATATTGGCGGAACCTGCTAATTTGAATAAACACAAATTACAATTGTCAATAGGGACCAAAAATGGAAATTTTTCCCAATGTATAGAGGATACGATTGTAGAGTTAGAACACCACTGGGTAACTCTAAATGATTTGATATAGGACGAGGGCTAAAACAAGGCAGTATCCTATCTCCTGCACTATTTAATGTTGTAATAGAGGGAATGAATAGATTAGTATAAGAGATGGTAGAAGAAAAGGACAAAAAGATTATATTTGCCGACGATATGGTAATATGGAAAGAGGAAGATGTACAGTTACAACTCCAAGCATGGAAGGAAGTTATGGAAAGGTACATACATATACATATCCAAATACCGTTCCAGCTATTGCCGGGTCTGGGTATTTACAAGGCCTCTCCATCTTATTCTATCTACCCACCACTTTTCTTCCTCCACAAGATGCCAGCTAACTCCGCTCTCTCTATACCGACTCTCACTCCTGTACTCCAGCGCATTCTTGGACCCCCTCAAGGTCTTCTTCCATCGATCATAAGTTCTTCCATTATTTATGGTAAGCTTTGCCCGTTCATCCTCTTAACATGTCCATACCAGCGTAGTCTCCTTTTCTCTACCCCCTCTTTCATACTTTCTTGATTTAGTTCTTTTCTAATTTCAACACTTCTTATTCTGTCGGGGGCGTGGTGGCTCAGCGGTCTAGCTGTATGCCTCTCACCAAGGCGGTCCGGGTTCGATTCCCGGTCAATGCATGTGAGATTTTCGAAGTGAAATGCCATGTCCTGTGGTTCGGATTCCACGTAAAAAGGAGGTCCCGTGGCTCATAATCACAAGATTCACGGTCACGTTAAACTACAATCTTCCTCTTTTCTTATTCTGTCCAATCTTGTCTTCCCTTTAACTGCTCTGAGAAACCTCATTTCACCTGTTTGCAGTCTGCTCCAGTCCCTTTCCGTCATTGTCCATATTTCTGCTCCATACGTGACAATGGGTGAATAGGCCTAATAAGTCTTATGAGAAGTTTTGCTTTTTCTGGAACTTCTTTATTCCAAACCAGATGTTTTATTGTTTGATAAAAATTTCCTCCTTTTTGCAGCCTCTTGGTTAATCTAATCTGTTATCCTACCATCACTAGATATTTCACTACCTCATCATCATCATCATCATTTTCATTCATCTTCATTTCCCCTTTTCCAGCTGATACTGGGTGGGGGCAAATATGGTTCCTCTCCACTTTATTCTGTCGTTCCACCATTCCTCTTCCGACACGGTGTTCAAATCCAGGTTCCGTTTTCTAATGCTATACTTCACAGAGTCCATCCAACGCATTCTTGGTCTTCCTCGTCCTCTATTCCCTGTCATCCGTCGTTCCAGTGCTCGTCTTGATAGCCTTACTTCATTCATCCGTTTGACAAGTCCAAACCATCTCAATCTGTTTTGCTCCAGTTTGTCTTTTAGTTTCTGTACTCCCAGTTATTTCCGTGTATCTTCATTTCTCACTCTGTCCCTCCTTGTTTTGTGGACCATACTTCTCAGGAATCTCATCTCAGCTGCCTGTACTCTGCTCTCATCCCTCTTAGTCATTGTCCAAGTTTCTGCTGCATATGTCATTATAGGAACAAAATATGCTTTGTACATAACTTCTTTAGTCTTAATGGATATATCCTTGTTCCATACTAGTCTCCGTACCTGTTGGTAGAAAGCACTCCAGAGTTATATTCTTCTGCTAATTTCCAAATCTAGTCTACCATCTTTAATCAGTTCACTTCCCAAGTATTTAAAGTGTTTCACCACTTCCAATTCCTTATCTCCGACTTTGATCACTCCTTTTCCTTCTTTCTTACCTCTGCTCATCACTACTGTTTTACTCTTCTCCACATTAATCTTCAAAGCCCATTGCTCAATCTTTTAATTTATTACGTCTAACTGTTCTTGTACCTCCATCTCACTCTCGCCCAAGATCACAACATCGTCTGCAAACAACATACCTTCATCTTTGCCCAACTATAGTCTTTCATTGCTGCCTTCATGATGTCACCCATCACCATTAACAACAATAAAGGTGACAACACACTTTCTTGCTTTAGTCCAGTGTCAATTTTAAACCATTCCGATGTCCCGACTCTAGTCTTCACACTATTGTAACAATCCTTGCACATTCCATTTATCATGTCTCTCAGTTTCTTTCCTATCCCCCTATTTGTTAAGCTTTCCCAAACTTTTGTTCTAGGGATGCTATCATAGGCCTTTTCTAGATCAATAAAAGTCATTACCATATCCTTCCCATATTCCCAACTCTTTTGAATGTTCTGTCTCAGAATGAAAATGGGTTCCACTGTTGACCTGCCCCCTCTAAATCCAAACTGCTCCTCCTCTATTTGGCTTTCTACCTATACTCTAATTCTTTTTTCTAGGATTCTTTCCATTACTTTGGCAACTTTGGCCACACCCCTTCTCGTCTCCTTTCTTGAATATTGACAATATTATTCCCTTTTTCCCGTCTTCAGGAACTTTCTTCTCTCTCCACACACTCCTGAGAAGTCTGTATGTCCACTGTAGTCCCACTGGTCCTGCCGCCTTGATCATTTCTATTGCCACTTCGTCGATTTCCACAGCTTTCCCCATCTTCATCTTCCTAACTGCCCATTCCACTTCTGCCATAGTAATGTCTGGTTCTTTTTCTATTTTTTCCTCCACCGTTTTGGCTGTTTGCGAAACTTCTCCGCATGTCTGGCGTCTCACCTTAAACAGCTCGTTGAAATATTCTTTCCATCTGTCCGCTATCTCTTCTGGTTTTGTCAATATTTCACCTTCTTTGTTTTTCACGAACCCAGTGTTCACCTTTTCATTCCTTCTACTTTTTATAATTCCTAATAGCAATTTTTTTTTTCACAATTTAAATCCTCCCTTATTTCCTGGGTGAATTCTCCCCAGCTTTTCTTCTTTTCCTCCGCAATTACTTTCTTGCAATCTCTGTTTGCTTTTATACATTTTGCTCTACTTTCTTCAGTCTTTTCCGTTTCTTCTCTCTTACCTTTTCTTTCACTCTATCATTCCTCCATTTTGTCGCCTTTTCGCGTACCTTTCCTGATGTTCACCACATGTTTTCTCTGCACTGTTTACAAATGCACTCTTAAACCTTTCCCATTCTTGTTCCACAAGGGTAATATCCGTCCTTGGTATCTGTTCTTGAAATTCTTTCTTAAATTCTTCTGCAACCTCCTTTTCCTTTAGTCTCCAGACCTTAATTTTTCTTTCCTTTTTTTTGGTAATCTCATGACCTTTCCTACTTTTAGTTCTGCTACCACTGCCCTATGGTCTCCTTCAAAGGCTTCTTCTGGCATGGCTGTGACATCCATTAGCTCTTTCCGATGTCCTCTTTCGACTAATACATAGTCTATCAGAGTTTTCGTTCTTCTATCTCCCCATCCATACTTCATTATCTTTTGACTATTTTTCTTTCTGAACCACGTATTCCCTATAATTAATTTGTTCCGCTGACAGAAGTCCATTAAGAAATCCCCTTCTGGATTCTTACTGCCATAGCCATATGGTCCCAAAATCTCCTCTCTTCCTTGTCTGTCTCTTCCCACTTGTGCATTCAAATCTCCCATAACCATTATTTCCTTATCCTCTATATATTTTTCCACATCTTCTAGGAATTCTTCTAAGTTCTCTTCTTTATTCCACGTTCGTGGAGCATATACTTGAAACAGATATTTTGTCGCTGTCTGGATCTGTATCCTTCCTATGATCATCCTGTCACTTATCTTCTTCATCTCCTCCCATACTCTAGGACATCCTTTCTTATAATCATTCCTACTCCATTTCCTGCCTCCTGTCCTCCACTCTAAAACAGCCTGTATCCTTCCTTTAGTTTTCTTTCCTCTTTTCCATTTAGTTTCACTGAGACCGAGGAATGCTATATCCTTCTCCATCATGCAGTCCACTAGCTCCTCAGTCTTGTCCGTCAGGGTTAAGATGTTGACTGTCCCTCATCATCATCATCATCTTGCACAGTTTCCAGCCACTGGCCGGGTCTGTTTGGAACACAAGCCTCTCCAACGTCTTCTGTCTTCCCACCATCTCTCAGCCTCCACCCTTGTCCAGTCTTCTCCTCTCTTCTTCACGCTTTCTTCCACCCCCTTCAGCCACCTGTCTCTCGGTCTCTTTCCTTCCCACTTCATCTCGTGTACTCTCCTGTGTATCCTCTTCTCCTCCATTCGTTTTACATGTCCATACCATCTAAGCCTAGATTTCTCTATACCATCCTGTAATGGTTCCTCCTTCATTAATTCTCTGGTCCTCTCATTTCTTATTCTGTCCATCTTTCTAGCTCCAATACTGCTTCTCAAGAACCTCATCTCACTGGCCTGTATTTTGCTCTTCTCCCTTCCTTTCATAACCCAGGTCTCCGAGGCATACGTCAGGATAGGGACATAGTACGTCCGATATATGATCTTTTTGCTGTTCTGAGGGACATCCTTGCTCCATAACATGCTTCTCACACTCCTCCGAAATGCTTCTGCCTGCCTCCCCCGCTCATTTATTTCTCTATCGTTTCTTCCATTATCTTGTATCAGGCTTCCCAGATACTTGAAACTCTCCACTTTCTTCACCTGTTCCCCACCAATTGTTATTCCCGTTGTGGTTCTTTCCTTCTTCCTTGTTGTGATCACCATCTCACTCTTATTTATGCTAAATTTCATCCCATATCCTTGTATTATTCCTTCCCACATGTCCAACTGTTCCTGTACCTCCTCCTCCTTGTTTCCCCAAATCATCTGCAAACACCATTGCTTTCATCTTTCCTTCCCCAATTACTTGTGCCACTTGGGTCATTATGTCATCCACACGCCTGTCGGGGTATAGTAGCCTATATAAGGAGCGGGGTCGGGCTGTATCACCACAATGAAAAGTAACGGTGACTGTGCACTTTCTTGTTTCAGGCCGTTTCTCTGTTCCAACCAGTCTGATCTCTCTCCTCCCACTTCCACACAGCTCACGCTTCCCTTGTACATCTCCTTTATCCTCTTTATAGTCCATTTCTCTACTCCTCTATCCTCCAGGGACTTCCATACTTTGTTTCTGCATACACTGTCATATGCTTTCTCAATGTCCAGGAAGGCCATCAGTAGATCTGTTCCATACTCATAGTGCTGTTCTTGTAACTGCCTTACAGCAAAAATCAAATCCACTGTGGACCTTCCTGCTCTGAAGCCATGTTGTTCTTCCCTCATCCCTCCTTCTATCCTTGTCCTAATTCTCTTTTCCAAAACTTTCTCGAAGATCTTTGCACAATGACTCATCAGTGTTATTCCCCGATAGTTTCTGCAATCTGTTCTACTACCTTTCTTGAAGATCGGGACAATTATTCCTTTTTTCCAGTCCTCTGGGGTCTTCCTTTCCTTCCATGCTGTCCTCATCACTCGGTACAGCCACTGTATCCCCACCTCTCCTGCTGCTCTCACCATCTCCACACTCAACTCATCCACACCCGGTGCCTTCCCTCCTTTCATCTTGTTCACTGCATCTTCCACTTCTTTCCATGTTAAGTCCTTTTCTGTTTGCAGTTCATCTTCCTCTTCCCCGATTTCTTCCTCCTCACCATCTTTTCCATTTGGGTTCAGAAGTTCTTCAAAATATTCTTTCCACATTTTCTTCAGTTCTCCCCTATTTCCTATCTCTTGTCCCCTTTTGTTCACCATTCTAACATAATCCGTAGGATCCTTCCGCCTCTTATTTTTTACCATCCCATACAGGACCTTTTTTTACCTTCACTATCCTCCTTCATCATCTTTGTCCACTCTTCCATCCACTTTCTTCTCTCCTCAGCCACTACTCTCTTCGCCTCTTTCTTTCTTTCCTGGTACTCTTCCCTTGTCTCTACCGTCCTATTTTGATACCACCTCCTAAAGGCTCTATTCTTTTCCCTTACTGTATCTTTTGTCTTCTCATTCCACCATGGTGTTTCCTTCCACCTCTTCTTACTACTTGTCCTCCCACATACTGCTTTTGCTGCACCTACACTTATAACACTTATTTTAAAGACATTTCAATTAAAAACCAGATAGTCATCACCGCGAATACATTTGGACGATTCTCGTTCATCGCACATTGTTTTCGAAATTTCCATTTATTAGCCACTTTTTTATACATGCTGGTGGACAATTTTCTCCCGAGGCACTCGCGGACCACCGGTTAAGAACCACTGGTATAGAGAGAGAGGAGTTAGCTGGCATCTAGTGGAGGAAGAAAAGTGGTGGGAAGATATAATACGATGGAGAGGCCTCGTTAACACCCTGACCCGGCAATAGCTGGATCGGGATTTGGATATGTATCTATCCCACTGGTGATCTTTGATCCTATAAACATTGCTGATCCATGTTGTGTAGTAATGACGGTGTGCTACATATTTACTATGAAATTTTAAATTTCCGACATTTTAGAATTACAGTACTGTAGTTACTAATTATGAAGTTTAGGACCAAGAGGAATGTAGGAATACTACATTTTCCAGCCTGAAGGTAAGACATTATGGGGTCAGACATTATTATTTTATATTTAGACCTGCGTGCAGAAAAATGTACCATAGAATCAACTTCTTCATCTTGCAGCTCCCTATTTGCTTAGGGCATATTGTCTCTTTGACTGCAATACAAGAATGTCAATCCTATGTATTCTGTTTCTGTTACTTGGTAGGCACAAGCCATCATGAGTGTGTGCCGAATCCAGGCATATACTAGGATGGAACCGGGTGAGTTAGCCGAGGTCGTTGCGGCATGACTGTTGGCAGTCGCTCACATCCGGGAGGCGAGGAGGTTCGAATCCCCCCGCCGGCAACCTTGAAGATGGTCTTCTGTGGTTTCCCATCTTCCTTCCAGGCAAATGCCGGGGTTGGTCCCTAACTATAGGCCACAGCCGCTACCTTCCAACTCCTCGACCCTCCCATCCAACATTCCTCCCCAACGGTACTTGTAGCTCACCCATTGGGTGTCCGTCTCGAAGCAGCTACAAAACTGGCGAGCCGAACATGTCCTCGGACACTCCCGGCACTAAAAGCCATACGCTAAAAAAAATAAAAAAATAGGATGGAACCTTATTTCAAGCCCCATCAGTAAGGTGTGTAAAGGGAATCATGTAAGCCTATCTTCCGAGCTGAGACCACCTGGTGACCACAGTGTGCCAAACCCCTAAATTAAAGAATAAGATCAACAGCTACTACAGTAAAACCTGCCTAAAGCGGAACACAATCGTTCTGGATTTATTTTTCCGTTTTCACAGGTTTCTGTTTTACAAAGGGTTGAGTTTAATGACACAAAATACACTACAAAGAAATACTGTGTTATCACATAGGATACAATGAAATAATATTTTAAAATATAGGTCTGTGAATAAAAAAGAAAATAGGTTCACATATATTTTCAACTTGAGTTCAAAGATTTCAGTTTCTCTGCTCGTTTGTATGATCTCCTTTGCATCCTGCGTTAACTCCAGGAGTTCTGGAACATTCTCGGAAGCTGCAAATACCTGAAGGTCACTCACAACAGATAGTGCTTCTCCAAAAGTGTGTATTTTTTAGCTCCCTAATTGCTTTTATTTTCTTAATACTAGATTTATCAGGATTCTCCTAAGGCCCTTATGTCTACTAGAAGAAAATTTTGGATTTCCTAAACACAAGATGCTCAACTTTCCTTTCGTCTCCATTTCAGGAGGCTTTCATCAAGCTTGGCTGATTTGACTTTCATGCATGGCGATGTATTGTTCTTTCTACCTACGATCCTTTGTATGAAGTCTTAATATGACTATGAGTTTTTTAATATACTTTTAACTCTTTCTATGGGGTGAATTCCCTAGATTTTCGGACATGGAATCCTGCTATTATATTTTATCAAAACTCTAAGATTATTACAAGAGTCATATAAATTGCACTTTAAGTTTGCATTTTAACATACTATTTTAAATCATCATCATCATCATCATCTTGAGCAGTTTCCAACCGCTGGTCGGGTCTGCTTGGAACATAAGCCTCTCCATAGTTTCCTGTCCATCCACCATCTCTCGTCATTTACTGTGTCCCAGCACACTCCTCTTTCCTCCACACTCTTCTTAACTCCTTTTGTCCATCTGTCCCTTGGTCTTCCCCTTGGCCTCCTTCCCGTCATTTCCAATCCAAACATCTTCTTCGGTATCCTCTCCTCTTCCATCCTCCTCACATGTCCATACCATTGTAGCCTAGATCGCTCTATTCTATTTTGCAATGGTTCCTCTCTTACCATCTCCCTGACTCTCTCATTCCTTACTCTGTCCATTCTTGTCACTCCTACCCTACTCCTCTGGAACTTCATCTCCACTGCTCGTATTTTATTCTTGTCCCTTTCCTTCATCACCCATGTTTCTGAACCATATGTCAAAATTGGCACAAAGTAGGTCTTGTAGATGATTCCTTTACATTTTTGTGGTACATCTTTATTCCATATCATCCCCCTAACACTCTTGAAAAATCCATCTGCGCACCTTCCCCTCTCATTTATTTCCATCCTATTGCCTCCCTTTTCTTCAATTATGCTTCCCAAGTACTTGAAACATTCTACTTTCTGCAACTGCTGTCCTCCAAGTGTTATGCCCATATCCAGTCTGTTCTTCTTCCTCGTTGTGATGACCACTTCACTCTTTTGTGCTGAGAACTTCATCCCATATGATAACACTACCTTCTCCCACTCATCTAATTGCTCTTGTACTTCTTCCTCATCCTCTCCCCATACCAGAAGGTCATCAGCAAACAACATTGCCTTCATTTTCCTTTCCCCAATGCTATTTACCACTTTTCGTATGATTTCATCCATCACCACTATAAATAACAGGGGTGAGAGGGCACTTCCCTGTTTCAGACCACTCTCCAGTTGAAACCATTCCGTTCTCTCTCTTCCCACCTTTACACAGCTTTTGCTTCCCTCGTACATTGCTTTCACTCTTGCCACTGTCTCCTTGTTCACTGCTTTTGCTCTCATTGCTTCCCATACCTTGTTTCTATTAATGCTATCATATGCTTTCTCAATATCCAAGAAGGTCATCACCAGATCTTTCCCATATTCATAATGGTGTTCTTGTAGCTGTCTTACTGCAAAGATGAGGTCAACTGTTGACCTTCCTGGCCTGAATCCATACTGTTCTTCCCTCAGCCCATCTTCAACTTCTGTCCGAATTCTTCTCTCCAGTACCTTCTCAAATATTTTGGCGCAGTGGCACATGAGTGTAATGCCCCTGTAGTTCTTGCATTCCTTCCTACTTCCCTTTTTAAATATGGGTATTATTATCCCTCTTTTCCAGTCCTCTGGTATTTTCTTCTCCCTCCATATCACTTTCATTACTCGAAAGAGCCACTGTGTTCCTATCACCCCTGCTGCTCTCACCATCTCCACACTCACTTCGTCTATT
Source organism: Meconema thalassinum (assembly GCA_946902985.2). NCBI lineage: Eukaryota > Metazoa > Arthropoda > Insecta > Orthoptera > Tettigoniidae > Meconema > Meconema thalassinum. Next base: position 369,997,949 of record OX336392.1, read on the forward strand.
CCCGGTGCCTTTCCCCCCTTTCATCTTCAATAATGCTTCCTCCACTTCTTTCCATGTCAATTCCTTCTCTGAAATGTCTTGGTCACTGTCTGTTTCTTCCTCCACAATGTCCACTACGCTGGTTTTAGTTGGATTTAGGAGTTCCTTGAAGTATTCTCTCCAGATAACCTTTACTTCTTCCATATTTTCGACCTCCTTTCCATTCCTGTCCACCATTCTGACATTTTAAATGTGGTTTTCCATTTGTTTGTAATATTCGTAAGGTTTTCTTAGGACAAGTTTTACTCAATGTATTTGTACCACAACTGTCCTCATGGTTTTTTATGTCTCATTTCATCAAGTTTTCTCATTTAGTTTTAACCTTTTTAATGTTATTCCAAGATTGTACTGACAATAAGTTTATGTGTATGGCTGATGAAGGGGCCATTATGGAAGGCTTCGAAACATGTACCAAATGGGTATAATATAGCCCCTTGACTGTGAAAAGTTGTGTATTGATCAGGTGGGATTCCTGTCCCTTTAATATTTGACTTTTAAGCAATACGGAACCATGATTGATTCTACGAATACCTTCTGTTTTCGGTACCTATATCAACTGCACTTTGAATGTCTTCAGTCGTGGAATGTTCTTTATCAAAATTGACTATATCTTCAGCTTCATAAGGCAGATTTCCTTGCTTACAATGATCGGAAATATCCCATAAATTTTCCACTGTAACATCTTGTGTATCCACCGATGCTTGTGCAGGAAAACCATCTTTAAGGAAACACTTTGTCACTGTTTCGGGGAGAATTTTTTTCTTGGCCTGATGCATCCAGTTAACAGCATCAAAGACATTTTTCTGTTTAACAAGTTGAGAAACATTGGCACAGGTGTCAATTTTAGCAACAAGTGACTGTAGCACAAACTTCCTATAAAAGGATTTAAGTGTGTAAATTACACCCTGAGCCATAGGTTGTGTAATTGAAGTTGTGTTGGGGGGGAAATAGGCTAGCTTCACATTAGACAAATCATTCCTTGGATGACAGGTTGCATTGTCCAAGAACAAAATTACCTTATGGCCATGACTTTTCATTCTTCCATTAAAGGAAAGAAGACATTCTTCCTTTAAAGCACTGGTCATCGAGGCTTTCTTATTAGATCACCAATTGACTGGGAGGGAATTACGATCCAGGTGTCGGAAGGGCCTGGGACATGCTGATTTTACAATCACTATAGGCTTTTCAATTTCACCAGTCATGTTAGCACAAATAAATAACGTAAGTCTTTCTTTAGACAGCATGCCGCCTGTGCATTTATCACCACGTACAGTCAATGTCTTTAAAGGCAACACTCCAGGAAACAAACTTGTTTCATCACTACTATATACATTTCTAGGTTCATATCCCACAACCAGATCTGAAATTTCCCTTTCTAGTCCGCTACTGTCTGCATATCAACATCATTTGCTTCACCACACACAACATTAAAAACAATGTTATGGCGATGTTTGAAACTCTCGATCCACCCATTGGACGCTTTGAAATTGTGCTTGCCTAACTTGCTTGCTGTCTCTAAAGCTTCAGTCTGTATCAATGGTCCAGAAATAGGAATTCTTTTAGCGCGTGCACTAACAAACCACTCGAACACAGTACGATTTATTTCATCAGAGTCCGTAGATTTTGCGATGTGTTTTAAATGTCCTGCTGTTCCCTTGCCCACTCGTCTTTAATTTTAATTTTGTTCTTCAAAATGTCATAAATTTGAGTTTTTACCACTTTAAACAACACAGCTATTTCTTTAGCCGGATGTTTGTTTTTCTAGTGTTCTTCAATAACTTTAATTTTCTCCTTCAGTGTAAATGTCTTATGTTTAGAAGTCATTGTCACAGAATTAGTAGGGGTATGGTGGCGCAGCGGTCAAGCTGTAGGCCTCTCACCATGGCGGACTGGGTTCGATTCCGGGTCAATGCACGTGAGATTTTCAAAGTGAAATGCCACGTCCTGTGGTTCGCATTCCACGTAAAACGGAGGTCCCGTGGCTCATGATCTCGAGATTAACGGTCACGTAAAACTGCAATCTTCCTTTTTCACTGAATTGCAATCCTTAAATAAATGCAGTACACAGTAAAAATACACTTTTAAAGATCAGTCAAATTCACTGTTTTCTTCTACTCGTACTTCTACTCTCATTTGTCAGAAGGAAACTGTGTGTATTACGAGAGGATTGGAGGAAGTAACGGTACATTCCATTCGCTTACAGATGTTGTGAAATGTAGCATACCTGCTGCCTCCCTGAGGAAAAATTAGAGTTAATGTTTTCTAGAACTTTCGTGCAAGTACAGTTGGGCTCAAAATTTTGTACATAGCTTTGTATTATGGATAAGTTAATCTGTCTGACAGGTTATTTACGTCTCGCCTACAGTTCCGGAATTTCTTTCCGTTTCTGCGATAGGCAGTTTCCCAGTTTACAGTGTCATTTTACATAGGAAATACCCTCATTCCGAATTTTGTTTGGCGTTTGTCCAGGTTTCCGGTATATAAAGGGTCCGGTTTAGGCAGGTTTTACTGTACCAATCCTGTTTTTAAGTTCCCTCATGGAAAACACATGCTTCATCTCACCTGCAGTATCTGTGATTGTTATTTGACACCAACTGGATTATTTTTTTCATTTTTTCATCTGTAGATGAGCTCTTGCTGGTTGAACGGCGTAAACCCCCTCCCAGAGAGCCTTTTACGGAGGAAAGCTTACGAGGGCCAACAGAAGAGGAAATAAAGACAGCAACTTGCGAATTGGAGCCAAGGAATACTGCCAAGCCCCAACCCCCACTAGAATGTTCAGCAGATGTAAGAATTGTTTCTATATACTTGCATGACAAATAGAACAAGTGTTCCCATGTTCCCTCCACTTGCAGTGCTGGGGTAGTTCAGTGGGAAATGTGGTGATGAGACAATGGTGTTTCTCAATATATTCTTTACAAATGTAAGGAAGCTAATGCTTCAAATGTTATTTAACAAGAACAGCACTGTTGGGTGGCAGGAATATGTGCTTTTTGTACAAGTAGTTGCGTGAAGAATTAAACAGCCTATATTCGTATATTTCATTGGTCTTTTCCATTTAAAAAATCTCCCACCTATTAGATGGAGTTTCCATATGTTGCACGAAATAGCTTTTGAGCTACATTGTGAAAAAGTATAGAACAACAATTTCAAACATAATGCCCAAACATTGTAGTTATTTCAGGCAAGAAACATGAAAATAATATTTTAAAATAGCAAAATTGTCTTTCTATGCTTTAAAGGTTTCATCATTACACAAGATAACTCATACCAACACACTGTTATCACTGGAAAATGTGTGTCCAAAGACACACGATCAGGTTTATCTACAATACACGAATACATCACTAAAGAATTGTGTACCAGTTCATGGCACTAGTTAATTAACTTGCTGAGAGACTGGTTCAATAGAACATCAGTAAAATGTGTTCTTTTTCAGAAATGAACATGCATATAACCTATAATTTATGATACATTAGAAAATTGGAGCTGTTGACCTCGGTTTATCACCCATTAAAACAATTACAACCACCACCACCATTACGATAAAAAATTGCATGCTTGATTAACTGATGTTATTGTTTTAACATCTCTTTTAACTACTGTGGCTTCTAGAGATGCTGGGGTGCCAGAATATTGCCCCGAACAGGATCTTTATAGTGCCAGTAAATCTACTGACATGGTTCCCTCACGTTTGCGCACCCACAAATGCCAACTGACTGCACTAGGATTCGATCCTGCAACCTTGGGATCAGTAGGTGAGAACGTTACCGCTGCACCTCACAGCCAGTCGCTTGAACATGTAGCTTTCAGTATTGATTAATTTGACTTCTCCCGTGAGATGGCAACTCCAATGACTCAGTCTAGATCAGGGATGTCAAAGATACGGCCCGCGACCGCAATGTGTGACAGACAGAAGAATCATGACTTCACTCGATTCCTCTACGGAAGTTTTAAAATGCGCACACTACAACATTTATAAGTAATTTCAAGGGCAGCGCGTGCCTAGACAAGCGAGAGAGGTAGACAGTAATGCCATCTCTTAGCAACAAGCGGAAATACCACGAAGGCTAGAATCTTCCACGCGCTTCGAGTCTAGTCAGTTGAGTCGAGTAATCGAAGCAATACGGTCGGAGAAAGATTTTAGTTAATTTAGTTGTACTGCGACATAGTGATTGTGAAGTCCAGTGATTGTGAAGGTACTGTGCATTTGTTTGTGTCGTGCGCATGCGATATCCTGTGTCGAGTTCCATAATTGTTACGATTTTGGCATAATGTCACAAAAATGTAAAGTTGATAGTGAGTGCAGGGTTTTTCAGTCTAAATGGGAAATTGCATATTTTTTCATAGAATGGAAAGGTAAACCACTGTGTTTGATTTGCAATCAAACAGTTGCTGTTTGTAAGGAGTTTAACTTGAAGAGACACTATGATACGAATCATAAATCAAAATTCGATTGTTACACTGAAAAAATAAGAATGGACACATTGTCATCTTTAAAATCTAAACTTCAAGGTCAACAATCGATGTTTACTGAAGCTAATACTGAGAGTGAAGATGCCCTGAAATCAAGTTTTATTATTGCATTAGAAATCGCGAAGAGATCAAAACCTTTCACTGATGGTGAGTTTATTAAAGACTGCATGTTGCAAGTGGCCGATGTTTCATTTCCATTTCAAAAGTCAATAATTAAAAATATTTCGCTGTCAAGAAACACTGTTGCTTCAAGAATAAATGATTTATCTCAAAATTTGGTTCTTCAACTGAAGGAGAAAATTAAGGAATTTACAAACTTTTCACTGGCTGTTGACGAGAGCACTGATACTGAGGATACAGCTCAACTTGCTGTTTTTATACGAGGTATTAACAGTAACTTTGAAATAACTGAAGAACTATTAAAGTGCGTCCCATTGACAGGTACTACAAGAGCAAATGATATTTATTCTGCAATTGAGCATTTGATATCAGAATATGAACTCGACTGGAATATACTTCGCAGCACAACTACGGATGGCGCTCCTGCCATGGCTGGCAAACATTCGGGCGTTGTAACTAAGTTAAAACAGAAAACATCAGGGAATTTTGTGGGATTTCACTGTATAATTCATCAGGAATCATTGGCATCCAAACATTTAAAAATGAACCATGTCATGCAACCTATAATTAAAATAGTAAATTTTATAAGGAGCAGAGGACTAAATCACCGACAGTTCAGGCAGTTTTTACAAGATTTGGACGAAAAGTTTTCTGATGTCCCTTATTTAACCGAAGTTCGTTGGCTCAGTCGAGGAGTAGTTTTAGAAAGATTTTTTGCATTACGTGACCCTATTCAAGCTTTCATGTTAGAAAAAGGCAACCCAATTGATTGTGACAATGACTGGTGGGTTGATTGTGCCTTTTTAGTAGATGTGAATAAACACTTGACTGATCTGAATGTAAAGTTACAGGGTAAAAATCTGATTGTCACTCAAATGTATTCATGTATTCAAGCCTTTGTAACAAAGTTGAGGCTGTGGGAAAATCAGGTAAAAAATCAAACTTTGGATCATTTCCCTCATTTAAAATCATTTGGCACGGTGAACCAAAATAAATTGGATCCATATTCTCAACTTCTGCAAAATCTGATCGCGGAATTCAACAATCATTTTGAAGACTTCCACAAAATGAATGAAATGGAATTCCCAATTTTCAACAATCCATTCAATTTTGAAGCTTCACAGGCACCAGTTCATTTGCAAATGGAGTTGATAGATCTTCAATCAGACAGTATTTTGAAAGAAAAATGTAAAGAGGTTAACGCTCTTACATTTTATACACAATATTTCAAGAGTTTGGATAACTACCCGCAATTAAAAAAAAGCATGCAGCACGTATTCTGTGCATGTTTGGTAGCACCTATTTATGTGAGCAGATGTTTTCCGTCACGAAAATAAATAAGAACAAACATCGCACAAGACTTACGAATGAACATCTCCAATCAATTCTTAAAATAATTACAACGAATATGATTCCTGACATCAATGAGCTTGTCAAAAACAAGAGAAGTCAGGTATCTGGATCCCCGAGCTCAAAATAATTACCCTCTTTTATAATTTTGATATGATTTTTAACAACCGTATATTATATACTATATAATTAAGTAAGTCTCCCATAAGTCCAACCCCTCGTCCACGTCGTGGGAGACGGGCAACGGCACAAAGTAGGGGATTGCCTGTAGGGGCAAAGTACAGTGGGGACTTCGTGTGCCCCGGGACCGTTGCGGTAGCTGTGAAGGTCCTACAGGAACCCTGAAAAGTGACGGCTAACGGGGCTCTGGTGAAGCTACGATAGGCCCAGCAAGCCAGTAGTGGATAAAACCAAATGCTTTCAAAAATGGAACGAGCCTCGGACAGGATGGATTTAATAGACGACGACACGGCTGTACACACGGACTAAGATTTGGAACTTTAAACCTAAGAACTCTGACGGGGAAGGTGGAGGAGATAGTGGATATGATGGAAAGAAGGAAGTTGGATTTATTGGGATTGGCAGAAACAAAGTGGAAAGGGGAAGGAAGGAGAGTACTGAGAAAAGGCTATAGACTGTACTGGAGTGGGAACGAAGAGGGAAAGAGGAATGGAGTGGGAGTAGTAGTACGAGATGGTTTAAAAGAAGAAGTGAGGAGAATAAGTGATAGGATGATGAAAGTGAAAGTAGCACTGAGGGGAGAGACCGTAGAATTAGTGCAAGTTTATGCTCCACAAGTAGGCTGCGCTTCTGAAGAGAAGGAGGAGTTTGAAGAGGAATTGCAGAAGCAGCTGGTAGGAAGAAATATGATTGTTATGGGGGACCTCAATGCCCATGTAGGAAGAGAAAGACAAGGTTATGAGAGTGTTCTAGGACCAGAGGGTTGGGGTGGAAGAAATGAGGAAGGAAAGAGACTGTTGGACTTCTGCCAGAGGAACAGCCTGCTAGTTGGGAACTCCTGGTTTAAGAAAAGAGAGAGCCACACAATCACATGGTACAGTGATGACTTGACCAGGAAGTCGGTGGTCGACTATATACTGTATGAGAAAGAACTAAATAAGAACATCACGGACATCAAGGTTATACCATCGGAGAACCTGGATAGCGACCATCGATTACTGGTAATGAACCTGAGAGGGAGTAAGGAGAAGAAAGGGACTGAGAACCAGGAAAGACGTATAAGGATATGGAAACTGAAAGAAGGGGATAGAAGGGTCGAGTACCTCAAAATGGTAAAGGAAGGAATTCCAACAGATGAAGAAAGAGGGGTGGAAGAGGAATGGGCTGGATTTAAGAAGACACTAGTGGGTGCAGCAGAAGCAGTATGTGGGAGGACAAGTAGTAAGAAGAGGTGGAAGGAAACACCATGGTGGAATGAGAAGACAAAAGATATAGTAAGGGAAAAGAATAGAGCCTTTAGGAGGTGGTATCAAAATAGGACGGTAGAGACAAGGGAAGAGTACCAGGAAAGAAAGAAGGAGGCGAAGAGAGTGGTGGCTGAGGAGAGAAGGAAGTGGATGGAAGAGTGGACAAAGATGATGGAGGAGGATAGTGAAGGTACAAAAAAGGTCCTGTATGGGATGGTAAAAAATAAGAGGCGGAAGGATCCTACGGATTATGTTAGAATGGTGAACAAAAGGGGACAAGAGATAGAAAATAGGGAAGAACTGAAGAAAATGTGGAAAGAATATTTTGAAGAACTTCTGAACCCAAATGGAAAAGATGGTGAGGAGGAAGAAATCGGGGAAGAGGAAGATGAACTGCAAACAGAAAAGGACTTAACATGGAAAGAAGTGGAAGATGCAGTGAACAAGATGAAAGGAGGGAAGGCACCGGGTGTGGATGAGTTGAGTGTGGAGATGGTGAGAGCAGCAGGAGAGGTGGGGATACAGTGGCTGTACCGAGTGATGAGGACAGCATGGAAGGAAAGGAAGACCCCAGAGGACTGGAAAAAAGGAATCATTGTCCCGATCTTCAAGAAAGGTAGTAGAACAGATTGCAGAAACTATCGGGGAATAACACTGATGAGTCATTGTGCAAAGATCTTCGAGAAAGTTTTGGAAAAGAGAATTAGGACAAGGATAGAAGGAGGGATGAGGGAAGAACAACATGGCTTCAGAGCAGGAAGGTCCACAGTGGATTTGATTTTTGCTGTAAGGCAGTTACAAGAACAGCACTATGAGTATGGAACAGATCTACTGATGGCCTTCCTGGACATTGAGAAAGCATATGACAGTGTATGCAGAAACAAAGTATGGAAGTCCCTGGAGGATAGAGGAGTAGAGAAATGGACTATAAAGAGGATAAAGGAGATGTACAAGGGAAGCGTGAGCTGTGTGAAAGTGGGAGGAGAGAGATCTGACTGGTTGGAACAAAGAAATGGCCTGAAACAAGGAAGTGCACTGTCACCGTTACTTTTCATTGTGGTGATGGATGACATAATGACCCGAGTGGCACAAGTAATTGGGGACGGAAAGATGAAAGCAATGGTGTTTGCAGATGATTTGATGATTTGGGGAAACAAGGAGGAGGAGGTACAGGAACAGTTGGACGTGTGGGAAGGAATACTACAAGGATATGGGACGAAATTTAGCATAAATAAGAGTGAGATGGTGATCACAACAAGGAAGAAGGAAAGAACCACAACGGGAATAACAATTGGTGGGGAACAGCTGAAGAAAGTGGAGAGTTTCAAGTATCTGGGAAGCCTGATACAAGATAATGGAAGAAACGATAGAGAAATAAATGAGCGGGGGAGGCAGGCAGAAGCATTTCGGAGGAGTGTGAGAAGCATGTTATGGAGCAAGGATGTCCCTCAGAACAGCAAAAAGATCATATATCGGACGTACTATGTCCCTATCCTGACGTATGCCTCGGAGACCTGGGTTATGAAAGGAAGGGAGAAGAGCAAAATACAGGCCAGTGAGATGAGGTTCTTGAGAAGCAGTATTGGAGCTACAAAGATGGACAGAATAAGAAATGAGAGGACCAGAGAATTAATGAAGGAGGAACCATTACAGGATGGTATAGAGAAATCTAGACTTAGATGGTATGGACATGTAAAACGAATGGAGGAGAAGAGGATACCCAGGAGAGTACATGAGACGAAGTGGGAAGGAAAGAGACCGAGGGGAAGACCGAGAGACAGGTGGCTGAAGGGGGTGGAAGAAAGCGTGAAGAAGAGAGGAGAAGACTGGACAAGGGTGGAGGCTGAGAGATGGTGGGAAGACAGAAGACGTTGGAGAGGCTTGTGTTCCAAACAGACCCGGCCAGTGGCTGGAAACTGTTCAAGATGATGATATGATGATAATTAAGTAAATAAAATGTTATAATAATTCAGTACATTTTTTTAAATTTGAACCTGGCCCGCCTACACATTCTAAATTTAATATATGGCCCTCTGCAAAATTGAGTTTGACACCCCTGGTCTAGATGCAACACGAACCAGTAACGAACTTATAACTAAATTTCATTTTAAGGATATTAATTTCTTTCAAAAATTGTTTATCTAGTTTATACGCTGATGCTCAAAAGGTATCAATGTAATACAGAAACATGTAGGAATTCAATATTACATTTTTAGTATTGATGAGGCGGATGTTCATCAAATAAATAAACATAACAATAGTCAATACGGTTAACTATTACCACAATAAAATGGTAAATATATATGCATTTTTCAATTATTAACGTATATGTTCTTATAAATCCCCAATCTGTTAATGTTATTATACCCCCTATGTTTTATGTGTACATTATATATACTCCATTTGTGCTGGTTTTGTTTAAGAATATGTGATTATTGAAAAATAACTTTAGTACTTATTTAAGTGACACTTTAAAATAATATGGTACATGGTAATCAAGCATATACTGTATTTGCACTGTTGCGTTTTTTTGCGTTATCGTTTTACCCTCCAGGGTTGGCTTTTCCCACGGACTAAGCGAGGGATCCCACCTCTACCGCCACTGAGAGCATTGTCCTGGAGCTTGAGACTCTGAGTCGGGGATACAACTGGGGTGTGTGATCAGCACTACGCCCAGGTGGCCTGATGAAAGGATGGGAAGAGTGGGAGGGTTAGGCAAGAAAGTGGGAAGGAGGCAGCCGTGGCCTTACGGTAGGTACCATCCCGGCATTTGCCCGAAGACGAAGTAGGAAACCATGGAAAACCACTTAGAGGATGGCTGAGGTGGGAATCAAACCCCCTCTACTCATTTGGACCACGCGATGCTGAGTAGACTCCGTACCAGTCCTCATACCACTTTTCAAATTACGTGGCAGAGCCAGGAATCGAACCGTGGACCTCCAGGGTGGCAGCTAATCACGCTGACCACTAGGCAATGGAGGCGACTCATATTTGAACTGTTGATGATGTTCAAACTCTAAAAATGGCCACAACTGTCATACCATACTAAGCAAGGTACGAAACACAATCCTACATCACATGGTGGACTGTCAGCATCTTTGTCACTTTATACACAAGATCTCCAACCTCAAATTCACTGTCACTTTCATTGTCCAGAAAGTCGTTATCCGAGTCCCTATAAACTAAAAACTGTTCAATTATTATCTCTGCCAAGGGATCCCATCCTTCACACCGCAGCCACTTGTGTTGTTGCGGTCGGAAGTACAGAAGATATAAAATGTACTTCTTTGTCACTAGGAGGCTAAAGCTTCACATTAGTATGAGGGAAAAGTGGCCTATCTCTCCTTTGGAACTTCCTTGAACTTCTGATGTGCCATTTGGACTGATCTGATGCCGCTCATATTTTTACGGGTCTAACAATGTGAGAACTGTACAGAAATATATATATATACGGATTTAGCTTGTGGGTCATGTGTACTTCATCTGGGCTAATTTCAGCTTATGGCCAGCTAAATGCTTAACCAACACATACAGGGGGCAAATATATCTGAAAAGTTAATGGATATTGAAAAACGACTTGCCTTGTAAATGGCCAACATATACATGAATTGAAAAGTTTCTGCTGTGAGAAATCTGATTGCACTACGGAATACATTAATAGCCAGTAATAACTTGTGTTTCTATAAACAGTGTAGGTTTGTAATTTCAATAGTTTCAGAGTGAGATACGTAAGATCCTGATCTCTCTTGTGGAGGCATCAGCTCGTATCCTGACGGCAACGCCCAATGCAGAGGAAGTGTTCGAACACATACGGGAGCGTTTGGAGAATACGAACAAGGCCAATCCAGACCCTCAAGCCGTAAAGGAACTCATGGACATGGGCTTTCCAGAGAACATTGCTACTCGAGCCCTACTGCTCAATAGGTAATACCATTTTCCATTAAGTTTGCCAAGAGCCTAATGAATGATATCTGGGATGGGGCTGGCAACTAAATATGGCATTGCTTCCACTTACTTTTGCCAGTTTCCTGTCAACCTCCCTTGGTCAGCTCTTGATCTCTTCCGACCCTGAGTGTATTAGGGTATCTTTCATTTTCATGCCTTAATTGGCCGTTGTCTTTGCACTCCAGGTATTCTCATTTTTAGAGGCATCAGACTTAATTTCCTTTCAGTTTTAAAATATACGATATCTCCTGCCTTTTGTAAGAGTCCCTAAAGGGACAGTGTGTTTGAAGCCCCACATTGTAAGATCCATCCTGGATATTGCTCCACTCTTGAAGACTCAAGGTTGGTGAGCTAGAGAGATGGCATCCCCAAGGGATTCCTGAACAGAGCTCTTTCCCCCCTTTCCAGAGACTTCGGACCTCCTTCCCAATCCCATCTGCCTTTTACGACTCTCTCTCAATCCTCATTCTTAAAGGGTTGAGGGCATTACTTTTCTCTCGCTTTTTTATATTTCCTTTCCATTCTAGTATGTTAGTTGTAAGATGTCAAGCTTAATGGTCAAATGAATAGTGTATTAAGGGCCCTGGGTTCAATTCGTGGCAGATTCATGGAATTTTAACTTCATTTGTTAAATTCCCTTGCTTCGGGGACTATGTGTTTGCAGCAACACCATCATAATTCATTTCACCCTCGTCACTACACACAAGATGCCTGGTGGAGTATCTACTCCAGGTGCTTTTAGCGGCCACACATCATTATTATTATTATTTTATTTAATATTATAGTGATTAGTAATAAGCATGGTAGTTGTCATTGCCAGTATCATTTGGGGCAGATTACCTCAATATTCTGTCTCATAAAACAACAATCTCTATCAGCTGGATATTTATTCATTCATTCATCTATTATTATTATTTTTTTGTGTTTTCTGCCCAAAGGCAGGTCCGTGCCTCCGAAGAGGCTATCCTGAGCCAGAGTTTACGTGCGGTAAGGTGGCCAGGTCCTTTCCACTCCCCCTTACCCACTCCCCGCCAACAGCGCGTGGTCCCCCGGAACTTTCGACCACGCCCAATGCTGCTTAAGTGCGGAGTTCTCATGGGATCCAGTGTTTCAACATGGCCAGGCTATTGGCCTGTTTATTTGTTTATTTATACACCCTCCCTCTCCGGAATTAGAGCTTTCTATGAATGTAATCGTGTTGGAAGGAATTTTTGCAGTGTTGCCTTAGTAAATGGAATATAATGCTTTTCAGTCAGTCAACACGATTGTACCCAAATTGTAATGGGTAGAGGTGTTAGTTTTTGTTAATTCGCGATAAAATGAAAAGTCATATTTAGAGGTTAGGATGTTTTATTTTCACGTATTTACATGTTTCGTGCCGCCCAGGAGTGAAATTAAATCGCGAAATAACGCGAATTTTGTGAATAACACCACAAATACCGCAATCTGCGAAATAAAAACAAATTTTCATATTTTTTCCCCACACCAATCCGAACATTTTTGTCCACAAGCCGATAATCGAATTTGGTTGGTGTTCAATTTGAGAGAATGATCGATTGTATAGTTTCGCGAGGGGTAATACTACGATATACGTCATATTACGGTATACTGTCGATATTCTCGTTACTCGTTGGATTTTAGCACTGTGGTAAACAGCTGTTATATCGCGGCGTGAATAGTTTGGCCGACTACCTCCAAAAGGTTATGTGATAGTTGTTCATAATGTAAACTACGTTTGCCTCCTGTTACATCGGTAGCGAGTGTAAATTATAGTAGAGAATTCTATATAATTTAATAAAAAGTGCGCAAATTGTGCGTTATCATCGAAGCTAGTGTGTTATTTGCGTGAATCAGTTGACGACCACGTGTTCGTCGTATTAGTTCCGAACTTAGCAGTACAGGAAGATGAGACGCGACGTAATTTAAATATTATGACACGAATTCAGAAATAAATTTTGCGTGTGGTTACGAATTTATACTGGCGTGTGACTACAGTCAACCGTGTGATAACAGTGTTTGTTACTGGGCATCGCTCAGTTGAGTTTAAAAATGCCGAAGGTAGCTGTTTCTGCCACAGACAGACTTAAAGAATATAAGAATGAAGGATTTATAATTCCTTGTGGCATTCTTATGTGCAAATATTGTGATTGTCGGTTAGATTATCGCAGTAAAGATGCATTAGACAAACATTGCAAATCGGAGAAGCATTCAAAACGCCGAGAAAATTCGTGTCTTGAAGTTAGTGTTCCTAGAGTGGCCACCTTGAAAGAAACATTATCAAATGCTAGTCGTGTGAAGGATATGAAAGAAGAGTTTATTTTGGACACTACTACTGCGTTTGTGAAAGCTAATATACCAGTAGAGAAACTAGACAATCCTGCTATCCGTACTTGGTTTAATAAGTACGTTCGCGGAAGTGGAGATTTACCATCAGCAAATCAGATTCGTCAGAAATACATCCCCATGATTGGCGAAAGAAGGAGGGAAGAAATTAGGGAAGATATAAAAAACAAAGACTTGTTTCTGCTATGTGACGAAACAACTGACAAGAATGGTAGGTGTGTTTTCAACATTCTTTTTCGTCCATCAGTACTATCAACTGAAATGAACACCCATCTGGCTGCCTCTGTTGTTCTAGATTCTGCCAATAGTGTAAATTGCTCCAATGCGATATTAGAATTCCTATGAAATTGAACGGGAGCGTGTAGTGGCAGTAGTTACGGACTCAGCACGCTACATGACAAAATGTGTAACTACTCTTCAAGGATTGATTGAAGAATTAAGTCATGTCCAGTGCTGGGCTCATAAAGTCAATCTTATCGGCTGCGTATTTGAAAACGAGCTGGACGAATTCAACATGTCTATAGTAAAGACAAAGAATGCCTTTTTAAATACGCGAAAAAGAAAAAGCAATTACGTTGCATTTCTAAGGGAGAAATATGAAAACACAGAAAAAGAGAATGAAATTCTAGCTTTCCCAATGCCTGTATGTACAAGATGGAATTAATTCATGGTTTAAGGCTGCAATGTATATGGCCACGCATGTGGAAGATCTGGTAGAATTTTTCAAAACATTGGAAGATTCAAATTCTGGGGTCAAATTTTTCCAACAAGCATCGACTTCAACAATACAATTTATACAATTACAAGCATTGTATGTTTCTGTTGTTGGTGCCTCTCTTATGGACTTGCTTAATTTCTTGGAGGAATCTAAGTACCCAACAATTCACTTACTGGCTGGGAAGCTAGATGACCTTGAGGTAAAGCTCAAGCTATTAGGCGATGGTGGAATGTTCAATCATACGATCCTCCAGAACTTGGAACAGCTTCCTCAAAAGATGCAGATAAAGGTTAAGTCCAATCTTACGTGTGTTGCCCAGTCAGCTCTAGTGAAAGTCAGGACTTGAAGGACCACGGATCCAGCCAGGAAGACTGTAGAAGCCATCGGGTCATTGTTTGATCCCCGGCATGCACCTAAGAACGTATCTCCCACAGAACTGCTCCATTTTAAGAAGAATGCCCCATTTCTTACGAAGATGGAGTCTCAACAGTTTTTAGAGGCTCACAGCATTTACCTGACTGCAATCAAGAACCAACTGCGTCATGAAGATAATGTGAATGTTCCAGAGATCCTCATGGGATTAAGGCCTGCTCACCGAGACTATGCAACAGCTGCATTAAAGTGTGTGTGGTATCCTTGTTCAAATGTGGATTCTGAAAGGTCATTTTCGAAATACAGTCTCATAGTAAGTGATAGGAGGCGAAAATTGACAGCTGCAAATGCTGAGACTTTAACCATGATCTACTTCCAGTGATTTCACCGCAGTATTTGGATAAAACTGAAAAAGGTATTCACTGAAATGTGTTTCGAGATGGTGAATGTAAAATAAAAATGTGACTTCCATATAAGTATTATCTCATTCTTCCATAGCCATGTTTAACGTTTTACCCTGCTGTTTTGTTTTTTACTTTGTTTTATTAATTGTTTATATTTTTAAATGCACTTATTGTACAAACCTTATCGCTTTCCAAATTTTAACATGTCATCCCCCGAAAAAATAATAAAAACACAAAACACCACCTTTTGAATTTTAAATCAACAAATCTTCAAAAAAATAACAACACTTTCTAACACCTCTAATAATGGGTGTTTTTCCCTAAACCTGAAAAAAATTATATGAGATTAATTAATACAGTTGGATGACTAGTTTCTCAAGCGGTCATTATCGGATCCTTTATAATCAGGTTATTAATCTATGTCTATGAATATGAGGGTTAAGACAGTATACAGTATTTTAGTTACAGAAGTTCATTGTAAATTTGCACAACTTGTCAGGTTTGTTATGATAATATTAGTGGCTATTGACCTTGAAGGTTACTTGTTTAGTGTGATCATCTTTAATGGTTAGTAAATGATTAGGTTAGTGTTCCAACTTGGATATGGATTAAAGAACTTAGCTGGATATTTGGGCAATGTGGTGTTCGGTCTCGTTCATCTTCTGTCACAATTCACTGTCGATTCAAACTCAAAGTGGGCTTTCCTTGTGGGGCTGGCCCCTCGTTATCTCTCCCCCTCCATTGTCTGACCTTGTATTCCTAAGTGTGTCTGTTCATCTCGCTTGTGAGATATTTCTGTGCTAGCCAGATCTAGATATATCCTGACAAAGTGTATGTTGAAGTATGCTGGATATCTTCAAATATTAAAGACCTATTTCTATTCCCAACATGCATAAACTAAACAGTCCTCTTTAAGTGCAAACAGTCTATTGGGAAAGTCTTAAACTCTTTAATATGGCCAGGATATTGGCCTTGGATTATTATTGAAGATAACATGTTTCCCTTAATCTAACCTGCCTAATCCATTATGTTGTTTCGCATTTCTTAGTGGCTTGAAGAGGGGTGAATTTTCCGTGAATTGACTGTGTGTTTGTTTAGGTTGTTAGGGCTATTTATTTTAGGTGAGTGTATCTCAATTGCTTCTTTGATGTCAAAAGTGCTCCCTTTCTATTCATGATGCATGATTTTTAAGTCTCTTTCTATTTGTGTCCCACTTCATACTGTGCCTGTAGGGGATCTGGTGACATTGTGGATGATAGTAAATTTAAAATTAGCGCAAGACACTATGACATCGGGAGTGCTACATGCCGCCAAATAATAGAAGTTGGGATGCGAGTGAACATGAAGCCCTTGAGAATACCAGAATTGTCAAATTATGATATCGCCAAAGACCAGCATGCAAATTGATCTATTGGAGATGTATTAGACATAATCTGGCAGCTCTATTGAATTTCAAGAATTTTGATCATGCCTTAAATATATATATATATCAATTTTTAACCTCTAGGCCAAAAGAAGAAGGCAAATAGCTTGACGTTAGGCTGACTATGGACGAGGCTAACTATATAATACACGGGCCAGAAGATCATATGATCTGCAGCGTCTGTCTGGTATCATTGAAACTCAGCACATATGTATTCTGAATCAGTCACAGGCAGTAACCCTGTACCACGAAGGCTGAAATTCTTAAAGGTTTTAGATTATGTTATAATCACCTTTTTGCCAACGAAAGAATCATGTAAACTCTGTGCACGGCAAAGTCAATCAAACTCGAATAGTAGCAGTTACACAACGCAGCCAAGCAAGCTAAACAGCTGTTGAGTGCGCGCAGTCCAGGTTACGTAGGGTTGGAAGTGCAGCTCAATATTTGACATTATTAAAATTTGTGCGCTAGAAAAACACTTGTTCGCTACTAGAAATAATTATGTTCGTGTTCACTACATGGAAACTCACTACAGTGGACTTGCCATTAGAACTGTAATATTGAAAGACATATCAATGACTTTTGCTTGCTCAAAATTGACTGCATAAACATGACGCTTTGATGTACAGTAAAAATGGACTGTCAACAGACTTTGACTAACAAGATGATTGGAATGACTGTTTTAAACTGAGAGGAGATAGACGAAAACAAGATGTCATTGGAGATGGGGGAATGACTCCGTTCCAGTGGTGCAACCATATCTATGGCACATGGACCAGGGAAATGCTGAAATGGAATCCAATCTATGGTGGAGTTCCAGTAGGATCATGGTGCTTCGCTGAGGAACCAACATCCAGGACAACTGGAATTTCATCAACTAGAAGGTAGCTTGTAAAGGATATTATGTAGAATTGATTGAAAGCCATGAATTCACCGTTCCCTACTTCATTTGTTTTTTGTCGTGTTAGATCACTGTTTATTTCACAACCATCGTTGCTACAGCAAAACATGAATTCAGTGTTTGCATGTGAAGGTGAGCTAGATCATCATTTTTGCCATTTTGTGTACCGAGAGGGCATTACTTGTGTCAGATAAACTGAATCCATTTCGAATGTACCATCGTACATTCTTAGGAGTTTGCAAACACACAAATAACGTGGTGAGAGATAATAACTTTGATGATTGTAATGTATGGGAGCAGTACGGTATGTTCTAAAAGTCTTGAGAGTACCAGTTTAGATTGGACTAAATAGGAGTGATAATATTTGTTGATGTTAAATAGGTTGCTATTTGAAAGTGAGGAATTGGTGACAATTCTTGAGTAATTACTAAGAGGTGATTATGATTATTAATAATAATAATAGTATAATCATCATTAATAATGAAGGAAGCTTGATTCCATGTTGGAATAACATTTGGTATAATGAAAAGTATGATAATTTGTTGAAACAGTTATCTCCAGGTTGAAGCATTATGCCTGAGTAGGAAACTCAGAGGGTAGGTTGGTCAAACCACATATCTGTCTAGATTGATGATGATGATGATGATGATGGTTGTTAAAAATACAATAATAGATGCTTCAGAATATGAATAAAATTAATGCAGCTCAAAATAATTGCCTACCATTATCAAATAGTTAAGGTACATGTTAACAACCTCAAATTAAAATAGTTGAATAATACCACTTTAAATGAGTAGGTTAGGAAGGTAACTATTATTTAAAGCCACAGTGTGTGGGAAACCACAGTCCACAATTCTGAGTATAATACCATAGGTATTAGCTGCATGTTTAAATGTTTTGGAAAGTTTTTAAGAGTGAAGGTGTCTGTAATAAATGTATGTGTTTGACTGTTCTTAATTGATATTTATTGGTGAAGTGTTGATGTTTAATTGACACAACTAAAATGAAAAGACATGGATAAATTGTATAATAACAGCAAGTGTTTGGTGTAAATCTAGTGTATTAGAGGTGTTGGAGAGGACTCGGGAAATGTTCACTGACGAGCCAGGCCTAACTCATGTTTATACACACAAGCAAACTTGAAAAAATGGTCCGGTTAGCTCAAATCAGTTACCCGTGTTTTGCCCCGGTGTACCATTGGGCTCATCAGTTCGTATGGTACTGTACCCAAATTTTGGTGTGATGTATGTGCATGTCTGACATCAGGAGGCTACACGACAAAAAAAATAAAAAATGTCGAAGAAGAAAGATTTAGTTTTGATATTCTAACATTGGAGCGGAAGTAAGAACAAGCTATTCTGTAAGCATGAAGTGTCGGTCAAGGTCGTGACGTGAGGCTTTGTTTTACATTTGGTGTAAAGCCAGGGGCAGTCGGCAACCTGCTTGGCTATGACGCGAGGCAACGTATGTTCTACGGCAGGCAGACTGGTATGAACTCAATCTACTCAAGATTTTTATAACAAGCGCATTTTTACGGGAAGAAAGTTTATGCAGTGAAATGATGGGGAATTTACTCCTTGAGGATTATTGGGACGACGTTTCCTATTTGGAATTATACTGAGACAGTCAAGAATTTGTCTGGAAGAATTCGCGCTTTGTGGAGGAGTCGCCAATTTTTTCAGATTGTGACAAGGAGACAGAGGGTAGCTAGCCCAACTTTCTGTGACGTCACAGCGGAGGGATATGTGATTCACGAAATTTTTCTATCCTGCCCTTGTTGGAGAGACAGTTCGCTTGTTGACGACCGAGAGATTGGATCGGTAAAGAGAGGCGACGTTGTATCCTTCGGAAGGAAGTACTTAAAGGGATTTTAACGGATATATTGCGAAGGCATGTGAACGGTGACCGAGGAATTTATTCCAGAAATTGTGTATTTCCGGGAAGTGAAAGTAGCGGTCAGTGGTCGGACATTTTATCATGCAATTGGGGGACCAGACAACAGTCAGTGGGCTATGATATGTAATGATATGCATGAATAAGCAAACTAATGAACTGATATCGTCAAATTGTGCCACGATGACTATTTTCAATTGTGCTATAATGAACGTCAACAAACTGGAAGTGGGAGAGATATTGCGACAATATGTTAGAACAAGTATAATGGATTTCTAAATTCACTGAGGGAACGTGGCAGTCGGATGCAGAAGGCATTTGACGTAACTTGAGTAAGCTCGGGTTGGAGCATGACGGTCATGGTCATATTTAAAATGGAGCAGATAAAATGCAGATGCTTACTGCAAGTTATTACGATGGATTTCGAAGAATATTTACAACATGCAGTTGCCAGCAGTCCCATTCTGAGATGATGAAGGAAGGACGGAGAATGGAATCGAACGCGGACGCAAAGATGTTCGGGAACGTGGTTCGTTGAGGAACAATTTTTTTTGTTCTTAACGCTGATGTCTGGAGAATTTTCTGGTGTGACGCCGTTGATCGAGGAATATCCAGGAATTGGTGCGACCACAACTTTATTCTTGTCTTCAACATGAAGGAATTTGGATATCTTTATGACAGCAGCCCGCAGCTATAAGGTAGAAACAATCCATATTCGTAGTATTTGAATGTGAGCATGCTCTAAGATCATCTGAAGTAACATTTTCATTATTTGGTTGTAGAATTTGGGTATTTTTATTGGGAAGTCAGTTACATATTTTCGTCATACTTTGATTTTGCTTAAAATTTATAATTAAATATTTATTTGTAGAATTTCAGTTTGGATTGGAATTCTTAATTTAGCTCCGTTCTATTTTTCTTATTTCGAGTGTGATTATATTTAAATGCATTTTTAAGATTTCGAATTTCTATGGTGATATTTGGAATTTTGGTGATATCTGGTGCTTTTTTTTTTCCGAAATTTTTGGAACCTGCGGTTTGATTTAACGTTGTTGGATTTTCATCAGCTTCTTGGGTGACGATCGTTGTTGTTCGATAGGCTATTTTGAATTTCGAAAGCTGACGCGACTTCAGACGGATATCAGAATTTTTGAAAAATGTGTTCAGGTGGAACATTATGTAAAATTTGGTAACAAGAAATATTTGTTATAAATCCCAGTGGAGATATATATTTTAGGATGTGGATAATTTATTCATGATAATTAAATATTTGTAAACAAGCTGAAATATAATATTCAACCAAATTTGAGTTAGAAGAATGTAGTCGAAATACACTAATGGCATTATAGATCCATTAAGCATTCAGCTGATACTGTTAAATAAGAATCAAACTGCAATATAGTGCATTATTTCGAGATGATCGTGAAGTGAACAGTGGAGCGAGATTTGAGCATAATTATATCGTCTTATTGTGGACGTCGGATCTTTGCTGAAGTTTATTGCATTTTGGCTGGATTGTACATTTGAATCGTGAGAAGGTTAATGAATGATAGGCTCTATTGTGATAGTCCAGCCTGGTTATGCATTTGTTGCTGTTGTGAGACATGGCATCGAGCTTGTTTAGCTTTGTTCCATGACTTTTGTTATTCTGAGGTTGATATTGTGCTATTTTTGTAGGTGTAGTGATCTTTATGATTATGAGATTCTTGTAATTTGGAAGTTTCGGTCTTCTTTTTGTAGTGATAGTTCGGGATGGCTATCGCGTTAAGTTGTTCACAGTGGAGTTGTGATGTTGCTCGGATCCTCGTTTTACTGATTCGCTGATCGAAGGTCATGTTCGAAATTAACTCGACTTGAAATTGTCTCAAGCTAAGAGAAATTTATTTAGGTGAGAATTTCCATTTTGAATATAAAAGAAAAGAGTAAATTATGGTGCGGACATAGATAGGATCTAGGCTTTAGTGCTCGGATTATTAAAGCTGAATTAAGATAATAATGATATTGACATAAATTTGGTGGTCTGATTCAAGGTTTGATTCAAAGCTTAATTTAAAGCTTGATTCTTAGGATTTATTACTTTAAGATGATTAGCGATGATGATTGTAAACAGCTAGTTTTTTTTTTTTTGAAAATTATTATTATTATTTATTTCGGCATTAATTATTTTTTTTATAATTTAAAATAGGGTTGGAAGAATTTAAGGAGTCTTGTATAGAGTTCGATGATGTCTTGTGATAGCGAAAGGCCATCGCTAATTTAATTTGATTTTGGGCTAGATAACATTAAAAAAAAAATTTTTACTTCTTAAATTAGTGTATCGATCGATTGTAGTCCAATCTACTGATACAGGTTAATGATTATTGATCTAACTGGCAACCTAGATTGAATTTGATTTTTATTGAGCGACTACAAGTAGTAGTTAGGTATTATTTATTTTGTAGTTGTCCAATTTTGAGTAATAAATTTATACAGGCATGTATTTGCGTGTTGCTGGTGTTTTATCTTGAGTCGATTCTTTTTATTTGCATCTATTTAGGGTTGTATTGTGCTACAGTGGAGTTAGGACTCTTGGGCCCACCATTTACCCAACTCCCGAGTGTTAATAGGGTTTCTCACTCTCCAATTTTCCGTGATGTCCTAGTCAATTCTGTAGTTTGTCCTGTAGCACAATGTAGAATAACTATACCCTTTCTGATGTTTTTGTCAGTAGTTCTTTGTGGTTTTTAGCCGGGAACCACAAGTTGCTACAATCCTGGTTTATCTTTTTAAATTTTCGGATTTTGGCAATCTACATCAGTTCAGGTACAGTACACCTTACCAAGCTGCATGGTTAGTACATACTAAGGTAACCAGACCATTTTTTCAAGTTTTCTTTGCGAAATTTGTTAAAGTATAACTAGCTCATTAAGAAAATAAACATCCTGTTTCCATCGGGAACAGTCACTTCTAATACGGATAGCCAAGGCAAGGCTTTATTTCTGAAAAAGGGAGCTTGTCTTTCATAGTACATTGGCACTGCTCGTGGCATCATTTGAGCCTTGCAGTGACCTTCTCAGTATGTACTAACCATGCGTCTTCATGAGGTGTACCATACCAACTGATGATCCCAATCATGGCTTCCTTTAAGAAGGCCTTGGCCACACCGCTTCTCTGACGTCATACGTCCGGGTCCGTCCGTGCGCTAGGCAGAGAAGACATTGCTGTCTGTCAATATATTCATTTGAAATCGGGTTACCCCCCTGTGGGTGGGGGGTTTAGAATACACCCACGGATCCCCCTGCCTGTCGTACGAGACGACTAGAAGGGGCGACCTTGGCTATTCTTTTAGGTTTCCGGGTTGTCTTGCGAATTGGACCTCCTGTGGGTGGGAGGGATGGAATACACTCACAGGTATTTAAACACAAATAGTGCTAAATGTTCCGGCATAACTCAACAAAATGACAGCGTTTCGCCCCGGTGTGCTATTGGGCTCTTCAGTTGGTTAAAGCACACCTCACCAAGACACTGTCAAGTACACACTGGGAAGGCCATTGCAAGACGTATTTGATACATGTGTATCCGCGTCACGAGCAAAGCCAGTGCACTATGGGAGTTGAAACTCCACTCCAAAGCAATTATAACCTTACCTAGGCACTGAATATACAATTTTCAAAAGAAAATTATGTATTGCCCGTTGAGCAATTATATATTTAAACACAAATAGTGCTAAATGTTCCGGCATAACTCAACAAAATGACAGCGTTACGCCCCGGTGTGCTATTGGGCTCTTCAATTGGTTAAAGCGCACCTCACCAAGACACTGTCAAGTACACACTGGGAAGGCCATTGCAAGACGTATTTGATACATGTGTATCCGCGTCACGAGCAAAGCCAGTGCACTATGGGAGTCGAAACTCCACTCCAAAGCAATTATAACCTTACCTTGGCATTGAATATACAATTTTCAAAAGAAAATTATGTATTGCCCATTGAGCCATTATATATTTAAACACAAATAGTGCTAAATGTTCCGGCATAACTCAACAAAATGACAGCGTTTCGCCCCGGTGTGCTATTGGGCTCTTCAGTTGGTTAAAGCACACCTCACCAAGACACTGTCAAGTGCACACTAGGAAGGCCATTGCAAGACGTATTTGATACATGTGTATCCGCGTCATGAGCAAAGCCAGTGCACTATGGGAGTCGAAACTCCACTCCAAAGCAATTATAACCTTACCTTGGCATTGAATATACAATTTTCAAAAGAAAATTATGTATTGCCCGTTGAGCTATTATATATTTAAACACAAATAGTGCTAAATGTTCCGGCATAACTCAACAAAATGACAGCGTTTCGCCCCGGTGTGCTATTGGGCTCTTCAGTTGGTTAAAGCGCACCTCACCAAGACACTGTCAAGTACACACTGGGAAGGCCATTGCAAGACGTATTTGATACATGTGTATCCACGTCACGAGCAAAGACAGTGCACTATGGGAGTCGAAACTCCACTCCAAAGCAATTATAACCTTACCTTCAAAAAAAAAAAAAAGTCAACCCCTGGCACTATCCAGCCCATGACGGGCTAAGGCCGACCAAGTGACCGCTGCCCAGCCATTTGGCCTGCAGATATTGGGGTGACACATGATCAGCGCGTCGGGTCCCCTCGGCCGTTAATCTTGGTATTCGTGATCGGGGCACTGTCTCACTGTCAGACAGCTACTCAATTGTCTTCACGAGGCTGAGTGCACCCTGTTCCAACCCTCACGTCAGTTTTAAAATCCCTGACGGAGCCGGGGATCAAACCCGGGGCCTCCGGGCGAGAGGCAGGCGCGCTACCCCAACACCACGGGGCCGGCCTATAACCTTACCTTGGCATTGAATATACAATTTTCAAAAGAAAATTATGTATTGCCCATTGAGCCATTATATATTTAAACACAAATAGTGCTAAATGTTCCGGCATAACTCAACAAAATGACAGCGTTTCGCCCTGGTGTGCTATTGGGCTCTTCAGTTGGTTAAAGCACACCTCACCAAGACACTGTCAAGTACACACTGGGAAGGCCATTGCAAGACGTATTTGATACATGTGTATCCGCGTCACAAGCAAAGTCAGTGCACTATGGGAGTCGAAACTCCACTCCAAAGCAATTATAACCTTACCTTGGCATTGAATATACAATTTTCAAAAGAAAATTATGTATTGCCCGTTGAGCCATTATATATTTAAACACAAATAGTGCGACGGGTGTACCCTGCCAGTCGTAGAAGGCGACGAAAAGGGTTTTTTGGCCCAGGTCCCCTTTATGGGTTTCACAGCCAGGTCTAAACGCCCCACTTTGTGCAATATAACTCTCATTAGGTTATATTGCACGCCTTTTCCGTTCATGTTTTTGAGGTCTGGCACTCAAAATTATATGTGCGTGCTGTCAGGGGAAGGTCCACCTAAGTGTGCGACTACGCTCGAGAGCCTGTTCGGTCTGGCCACACCGACAGGTGGGTGCGCCATGTACCCTGCAGTAGTATCCGCCTGACAACACAGGTCCCCGCACAGCTGCATGCCTGTGCTGGAAAACTCTCTAGTATATGCCAAGGGGTACATGCCTGTATGGCATGTCAAACATCGGACCCCCGGGCAATGCCTTCCAAGCTAGGTTTGCCTTGCCTTGGCTGGGTAGCACCTACAGAGACAGCCCGTGATTGGAGCCGGTGGCATTCAGGGAGGATGAAATGGCCATGGGACAGAAAAGGTATATCTCCCAACAGAGTGGTCCGCCACCCAAGTCTTTAACTTTTGATTCCCTACGGGGATCAACCCCCTGGGAACACTCTGTTCGTGAGAATCTGGGTGCTAACACTCCCAAGTTTCTGGTCGCAACCAGAACGGATGGGGGTTATTTCAAGATGGTAAAGTCTATTTTGTTTTCTCGACATATAGAAGGGGTCTATGGTGAGCTTGAGAAGGTACAAAAGATGAGAAACGGTAGCTTGTTGCTCAAGACTAGGACTGGTGAGCAGGTTGAACAACTTCTGAAATGTGACCACTTTGGCGAGATCCCTGTCAAAGTGGAAAAGCACACGTCTCTGAATCTGGTCCGAGGAGTTATTTTCCACCGGGACCTGATTCTGAACACTGACGAGGAGCTCAAGGAGGATATGCAGCACCGTCACGTGACTGATGTCCGGCGCATTACGTGCAAGGTCAATGGTCAAATTGTGGATACTGGTACTTTCATTATTTCCTTTGAGCTTTCGGTGCTCCCGGAGAAAGTCAAGGTTACAAGTTACCGTTGTGACGTACGGCCTTATATCCCTCCACCAATGAGGTGTTATAAGTGCCAGAAGTTCGGGCACATGTTATCCCGATGCTCAAGCCCTCAAATCTGCGGCACATGCGGTAAGGTACCCCACGAAGCGGAAGAGTGCACCACACCATATCAGTGCACTAATTGCCCTGGATTTCATTCTCCTCGAGACAGGAACTGCCCTGTCTTCCTGAGTGAGAAGAAAATCCAGGAGATCAAAACCCTGGATGGTCTCACCTACCAGGAGGCCCGCAAGAAATACCATACCACGATTTCGCCTTCTCCAAAGATTGATTATAGAGCTATAATACCAATTTGGTTCCGGCTACCTCATCTTAAGTCTCAGCTGTGAAACCTTCTAATGTACCAACGCCAACTACATCTGTATCTACACCCCAGAATCGGAAAGAGAGCCCGAAGGTGACTTCAACCCCACCTTCGGTCCCAAAGAAAGCTGTGCGAGCGAAGGCTGCTCCGCCCGCACAGCAGGGGAGGAAGTTGAAGACTTACTCCCCACCCAAACGGTCGGCGAAAGCCCGTCAGCTTATTGCACAATACGCAGCGAGTATAGTCAGCCTACAGGAAACCTGATCACGAGACTGTTCTGAGAGGTTTCCGACTATACTCTAAAGAGCGACAAGACGCCGCCCGGGCTTCCGGGGGCGTTTGTACCTTCGTTCGCTCTGAATGCTATAGTGAGGAGTTTCCACTCGCCACTCCTCTGGAAGCTATTGCAGTTCGCGTATCCTTGCCTGCTATGACAACTGTTTGTAACGTGTACCTTCCACCGAACCAGCCCCTTAATATTAACGACGTCTTTGATCTTGTTGATCAACTTCCAGTCCTTTTCCTAATCGTGGGTGATTTCAACTCACATCACCCCCAATGGGGATCACCATCTTCATGCCCCAGAGGAAGGGACGTGGAGGGTTTAATTCAAGGGTTGGATTTATCTCTATTAAATACAGGGGAAGCTACACATTTTAGCTTAGCACACGGCACGTACTCACACATTGACTTGAGTGTGTGTAGCCGTGCGCTGGTCCCCCTATTTGGTTGGTATGTACACGACGTCCTCTGTGACAGTGACCATTTCCCGATCGTTCTCACACTTCTGAACCAGAAGCCCATGGAGTTTCCCAGTCGTTGGGTACTTAAGCGGGCAAATTGGCCCTCGTTTCAAGAACGAGCTGTGTTCGTAGATCTTGGTTGCCGGAGCATCGATGACGAGGTACAGCACATCACCGATGTGCTTCTTGCTGCCGCCGAAGAGTCCATTTCATCCTTTTCTGGGACTCCTCGTCGCAAACTCGTCCCTTGGTGGACAGAGGATATTACAGCGGCAATAAGAGACCGTCGTCGAGCTCATAAGCACTACCGTCGGCGTCCAACCATGGCCAATTTGGTGGCGTTTAAGAAATTTCGTGCCAAGGCACGGTTTCTTATCCACCAGAGTAAGAAAGAATCTTGGGAACGGTATGTGTCGTCTATTACGGCACATACCCCCTCCTCTCAAGTGTGGACTAAACTACGACGCATCTCGGGTATTCAGACATCTTCTACTGTACCGGGAATTTCCATTGATATTGAATTGGTTACAGATCCGTACCGCGTTGCAACCCATCTCGCATCTTATTTTGCGGATATATCCGGTTCCGATAACTATGATCCTTCCTTCGTGGCCATGAAGCGCGAGGCAGAACGTTTCCAGCTCAGTTTTGCTTCCCGCGCTTCGGAGGAGTACAACGTGCCCTTTACGGAGTGGGAACTCCGCGGAGCACAGGCGCTCTGCAGGGACACATCTCCCGGCCCGGATAATATTCACAACCAGATGCTTGAACACCTTTACGATGCGAGCATTCGTTATTTGCTCAGGGTGTTTAATCGTATCTGGTTGGAAGGTGTGTTTCCAGCGCAATGGCAGGAAGGTATCATTATACCTATCCTGAAGCCTGATAAGGATCCCAATTTGACAGGGAGTTACAGACCTATTTGTCTCACAAACGGTCTGTGCAAGCTCTTTGAGAGGATGGTCAATCAGCGACTGGTGTGGGTCCTGGAGAAACGAGGACTCCTGTCTGAATACCAGTGTGGTTTCAGGGCGTCTCGGTGTACGCCTGGAGACCGCCATACAGGACGCTTTTCTCCGGAGACAGCACCTAGTCGCTGTTTTCTTTGACCTCGAGAAGGCCTATGACTCCACTTGGCATTACGGCATCCTCTCTACCCTGCATCAATGGAAATTCCGAGGTAACTTGCCGGTTTTTATTGCGAATTTTCTGTCCCTTCGCCTATTCCGTGTCCGAATAGAGGGGACATATTCGCAATATCATATACAGGAAAATGGAGTCCCACAGGGATCGGTGCTTAGCGTAACATTATTTGTGATTGCCATTAACGGTATAGTCGCTGCTGCTGGTCCAGTAGTGGTACCGTCGCTATATGTAGACGACTTCCCTGTACATTATAGTGCGCAAAATATGGCGGTCGCTGAACGACAGCTACAACAAGCTATTCGGAGAGTGGATCGCTGGACACTAGAGCATGGCTTTCGGTTCTCAACCCCAAAGACCTCGGTTGTCCATTTCTGCCGAAAGCGCACTCTCCATCCTGATCCTGAGCTTTATCTGGGCGATGTAGCTTTGCCTGTTGTTGCTACGCACCGGTTCCTTGGGCTCCTTTTCGATCAGAAATTGACGGGGGAACCACACGTGTGGTGTTTGAAAACTGCCTGTGCTAAGAAACTCAACATGTTGCGGTTTCTTAGCGGCACATCGTGGGGGGCGGACCGCGCGGTGCTCCTACGTTTTTATAAGGCACTGATTTTATCTAGATTAGATTATGGCAGTGTAGCATATGGTTCGGCCCGTAAGTTAGTGCTTGTTAAACTGGACAGTTCCACCACGGCGGTGTGAGGTTGGCGACGGGAGCCTTTCGGACGAGCCCAGTCGTCAGCTTGCTCGCCGAGGCTGGCGTACCTCCTTTACACCTGAGGCGCCAACAGGTACTGCTGACCTATGCTGCAACTGTTCGACAGATGCCACTTCATCCAAGCTATCCATGCTTGTTTACCAATCCGAATCGCCGGCTGTATGATGCGCTCGCCCGAGCCACTCGGCCGGCGGGGATTCGCTTGGATGACTTATACAGTCAGTTCCGATTTCCTTCTGTCTCCTGTATCGTCCGAGTACCTAGCAAGGCCCCTCCATGGATGGTCTCTCGCCCTCATATCATCCTGGATCTGCACACCGGCCCCAAGTCGGACACGGACTCCTCCGTCCATCGGAGGCTGTTCCAGTCCGTGGTGAGCCGGTATCCAGGATCAGGGCTTCTATTTTCGGATGGTTCGAGGGTAAACGAGAAAGTAGGCTGTGCATTTGTGGTTGAGGATCGACAGTTTCTCTTTTCACTTCCCGAGGCTTGTGGCGTGTACACAGCGGAGCTCTATGCCATCTTAGAGGCTCTGCGGTACACGTTATCAGACGATCACCAGCACTTTCTTGTGTGTACTGACTCTCTGAGTGCGCTGCAAGCACTCGATGTGTGTTTCCCGAAGCACCCGTTGGTCCAGCGTGTGCACGACCTGCTCGTCAGTTCGTGTAACGCTGGAACCGGGGTGACCTTTGTGTGGCTTCTTAGCCACATGGGTATTGCGGGAAACGAGCTTGCTGATGAGGCGGCGAGAGAGGGAGTCGCACTGCCCTCGCTACCGTATAAAGTGCCCGCTAGTGATGTGCGCTCTCAGTTGCGGCATTCGATCCTGTCGCATTGGGAGGAAGCGTGGCGTGCCACGCCTCCACCCAACAAACTGAGAGGCATTAAGGAGACAACGAAGGTGTGGAAATCTTCCTTCCGATCTCTCCGGAAGGAAGCTGTGGTACTGTGTCGACTCCGGATCGGCCATGGGATTGCTATGCACTCCCACGTGCTAAAGAGAGAAGATCCCCCTGTGTGTACTTGCGGTGCCCATCAAACTGTGGCACACATTCTCTTGGATTGTGTGGATCTGGCCGATCTGCGAAGGACTCTTAAACTGCCTAATACCCTCTCCCTTATTCTCCGTGATGACGGGCCGTCAGTAGACCTCGTCATCCGGTTCATGAGGGAGAGTGGTTACTTTTTAAAGTTTTAATGTGTAGTTACGACTTTTAATTCAGGTTAAGTCTGTTTTATGTTTTTTTTATTGTGTTCATCTATTTTTTTGTTCACTATGCCTTATTTGTTTTATTCTTTTTTACCATCCGCCTTTTATTCTTTTTATTCATATAAGGCATACGTTTTGGGGCTCACTGTCTGTTTTATTAACACCATTTTCGTTTCATCCATGGCAGTGAGCTGTTTTTATCTACATCCTTTCATTTCACGCCATTTCATTTCATTAGGGGCCGATAACCTCGATGTTAGACCCCTTAAAACAACAATTATCATCATCATCATTATGAAATCGGGTTATTAGAAAGAAGTTCACTAATATGTATGGACGGGGGAAGGTGCGTATACTGTAGATGTGCTGTAGATTCTGATGTAAGTTATTTAATAAATAGTCAACAAAACGATAAAAATGATAAAATTACTTCACATACATTTAACTTATACTAAAACATGTCAAGAATCAAATGAATACTTCACATAAGTGTTAACAATTTTCTTTTCTTACATTCACTTGAAGTAGGCCTACTCGATGTGTCTTGTCATCATTTTGGAGTAATTCAGAAGAATGTTCGATGCAATTGCAATTATTAGCTGAACAGTATCACCATTTTCTCTGCCACAGATACACGTATCTTCAATGATGTGACGCAGTACTGAGTCAGAAAACACTATGTTCTCACTTAGTAAGCACAAAACATCCTTCTGTTTGTCACTGATTGATAAGAAGACATCTCTCTGATATTAGCGACTGCATAATCGCAATTACATTGCTTGTTATTTCAATAACAAAATAATAATAATAGGCCTATCGACCGGGGTAGCTACTCACGTAGTGCCGCAAGGCCCTGGGACCTGACTATCCCTGGGATCGGAAGAGCAGTGGGTTCGAATCCCATCGTCAACCGTTCTTGAAATGGTTTTCCGTGGTTTCAAATTTTTAGCTCCAGGCAAATGCCAGCCACTGACGCTTCCATCCAATTCTTTTTCCAGTTTCAGTCATTGTATCTCTCATTAACTATTCTGGTGAGGCCAGCATCAGGAAGGGCGCCCGGCCGTAAAAAAAACATTCGCCACATTTTAAAAAAATATCTTAGTTCAACACCAACCCCGTAGAAACGGCAATAATATGGGTTGGAAATAATAATGATGATGTTAAAGCACCATTAGACTTCTGAGACATCTCTTGCCTCTGCTAATAAAATACAGTACCGAAGGTAGTTTGGTAGACTGATCTTCGTCATTCATGTCTGCCATTTCCAGCAGGCATTCTTATTCTGACATCATACGAAACAGAAATAGACGAAGGTTACTTCCTCAAGCAATAAATCGCTATCTCTGTTTTAGTAACTAATTAGTACGCCCATGTCAGTGATTTGTGTGTATCTGTTTAACTTACACTGCTTAAATGCCCACGCAGACATGAGAAAAATGGCTATTGTAGGTCACGGTCGATCGAAAGTAGACCTACTGATTATTGACGAGAATAAAGACTCTGCTGGTATCAACGTACGATTGTTGTTTCAACACATTTAAATTTAACAAGTGTATGAAGCTTAAAAATCAAAATGCATGAAGCTTCATAACTGTACAGAAGGGCAACCACGTGCGATAGAATTCGAGAGCTTACTATCATTTAATATTATAGAATAACGACGTTTTAGAAGCTGTACTTACGTTTCCCAGATGATTAGCCTTCGCTCTCGGGTCTACCTTAAACACAATTGAAAGAACTGTGAGCGATAAAAGAATATATCCATTTTTATGTGGACTAGCACGTTCAGCACCATTCATCACCGTGCTTACTTCTCGCCACTCATAGACGAGAGTGCGGCGTTGCCGCTCCACTATGGACAAGGCCTGCTTAAAGGAAGCCATGTCCCGGTGGTACACCGGGGCGAAACGCTGGTAACTGATTTGAGCTAACCAGATCATTTATTCAAGTTTTCTTAGTGAAATTTGTTAAAGTATAACTATTGTAGCTCATTTGGAAAATGAACATCCTGTATCCTTCAGGAACAGTCACTTCCTATACACTGTATCGTTTTGTTAATGAGGGGTCAACCCCGCCCACTCCAGCTTCCGCAAATATTTTAATTATTCATTATTTTGCCTTGCATTTCCATACATTTTACTTTTGTTTTCATCCATTCATTTCATATAAAATAAGAATTAATTAAGATTGTTATTTCATCCATTCCACCATAAGTTTCATTCATTACATTATTTTTAGTTTTAAGAGGGCATTTGTATGGTTGTTCTAGACTGGGGTTTGTGCCAAGATTTATTATGCTGTAAGAGGGGTTCATGTATTGTATTCAATAGATTTCCAATTTACTAAAGGGTTGTAAAGACATTTGAAAAGAGGCAAAGTTGGAATGGTCTGAGACAGCTTGCACCTGTTATAACAATGGATATTATGCTTGTTGGATATATCCTGACATGACAATGGGAAATGAGGGGCCTGTAATCGTAAACCTCAAGGATTGTAAATATGTCTGAACCCTCTCGAGAAGTGTAGAAGTCCCTTGCCCTGGAAAGAAAATAACTTACGACATTGTATTGTATTTTAATGGACGCATAAAGAGCCAATGATTTCTTAAAATCCATCACGGGTCAAGAAGGGAGCAGCTGAGATCTGATGGATTGTATTGTCTTATAAGGAGGGGAGCACTTCAAAACAAGAGACGCTTATATCCATATACGAGATTTTGTCAACAAGAAGCATCATTATGATTCTGTCTTCGCTAGAATGTGGCGTATCATTCTTCAGTTTGCGCTAGTAAGTCACCAGTATCATTCAGCATCACTCTGTTTTCAAATTATCAAATTTGCCAGTTATCAGTCTGATGGAGTCACTAAATCTTCGGAGTGAGAATTCATTCTAATCAACAATTCAGCGTCGTGGAGAAGTGATAGGAATGAGTAAATTATTCAAACTTACGAGCAGCTCATTACGAACCAGACAGTGGTGTGAAGATTGTCTGATGTCGGATGGAGGCACGAATGACGGAAGGAGTTCCAGCAGATCTGCGAGATAGTGTGAGACAGACTGTATGTACAGTTCCAATAAGACGTCATCCCACAACCTCTAGGCTACGACCATTACAGTAAGTGTGCTTCTACTCTACCAGAGTTTCCAGTGTTGTTTCAATGTATATAAATGTCATTGTAGCTATTAACCAGTTCAGGATTAAGGCAATAGGATGTACAGGCACAAACTTCCAAAATATCATGATTTAGTAGAATATATTCAGATTTATACCAGTTATTCATGTGTATTTCCCTGATTATGATAAAAGAGTACCTATCTGTAGTGATCCAATCAGTGCTGGATGTTTTATATAGTGTTTCTCAAACACCCTACTACTCGTATTTATTGAGCCGGTTGTCAGTGTGTTAGGTTGGGAATCTAAAGGTTACAACATGGTCGCCCAACTGAGAGACTTAAATATATATGGAGTAGAGCTCATTAACTTGATAGGTTGTAAGGTTGCAACACACAAGTTCGAAGTAGTAGATCATTCTCCGTTTTCTGGACTTAAATACCCCATACGTCACAAGTATGCTGACGCTGTGGAGAAGGAAATTAATCTTATGTTAGACCAAAGTATTATTGAGCCATCCATAAGTTAGTATTTGACCCCGTTAATTGTTGTTAGTAAGAGGGACAGTTCTGTTAGGCTTTGCAGAGATGCTAGACTGTTAAATTTTAGGATATCTGGGGACTTTCAGAGGCAGGAATGTATTGAAGAACTAGTGCAGAAATTCAATGGTAGGAAGTGGTTTTCAACAATGGACCTGAGCGCTAGTTTCTGGCAAGTTCCGTTGAGGTCATAAGACGGGAAGTTCACAGCATTCAGATACAAGAGTGGTCTTTTTCAATTTGCAGTAGTGCCCTTTGGCACTAACTAGTAGCTCAGCTTTGATTAGGACCTTAAACATAGTATTAGGGAGGTACACACACAATTTTGTCACAATGTACATAGACGGCCTAATTATTGCCTCATACACCCTAGAGAGAAGATGGATCCATAGTACATGATGAAAGGGGTCTTCAGAAGGTGATGGCAAAATATTTTAAAAAACTTTATAATGAGGATGACAGTTCTGAGGAAGAAGGAGATAAGAAATTGGAAGTAATAGTTGGAGAAAAAGAAGAGAACCCGATAACATGGTTGGAGCTTGAAAGGGCAGTGAAAACAAGTGGAAAGCAAGTGGAAAAGATGAGTTCAATGCTGATATGATTAAGGCAGCAGGAAGCATCAGCTTACAGTGGCTATATAGAGTCCTCAATGCGATATGGAAGGATGAAATAATATCTGAAGATTGGCAACAAGGAAACATTATACCATTGTTCAAAAAAGGGAATAGGAAGAAATGTGAAAATTTTAGAGGTATAATTTTATTATCTCATGGGCTGAAAATATTGGAGAAAGTCATCGACAAAAGACTGAGGGATATAATAGAAACGCAGTTAGAGGAAGAACAATATGGTTTTAGACCGAATAGATCAACAATAGATTTGATATTTACGGTACGTATGATATTAGAAAAGCATCTGGAAAGAAACCAGGAAATCATTTTCGTATTTTTAGATTTGGAAAAGGCATTTGATACAGTTAAGAGAAAACATGTATGGGAGTGACTACTGGAAAGGAATGTATCGAAATCATTGATTAATAAGATAAAAATGTTGTATCATGAGAGTAAAAGCAGTGTACAAGTCGGAAGTGGTGACTCTGAAACATTCTATACAAAAAAAGGCCTCAAGCAAGGAAGTGCATTATCACGATTATTATTTATTATACTGATGGATGAAATTATAAAACGTGTAAACCACAGTATCAGTAATGATGAAGTGAATGCTTCGGTATTTGCAGATGATGTGGTGATTTGGGGAAAGGGAGAAAAGGAAGTACAAAAGAGACTGGACATTTGGAATGAAAATTTGAAGGAGTTTGGAATGGTAATTAGTAAAAAGAAAACTGTAGTCATGTACTGTGGAAAAGAGAAAAAGAAAAGTCACGTGAACATAGATGCAGTATGGTTAGAGAATGTAGAACAGTTTACATATCTAGGTAGCACTATAAATGGAAGTAATGACATCAACATTGAAATTAATAACAGGCTAAGTAAAGGTACAAAATTTTATCACCAAGTCAGAGAACTTTTATGGGATGACAAAGTATCCAAGAGAACGAAATTAATATTATACAAACAGTATTTCATACCATTTGTAACATATGGACTGGAAACACTGGTAACGAATAAAAGGCAAAATAGTAAGATACAAGCAGTAGAAATTACATTTTTAAGAACTTCAGCTAAAAAGACAAGAAGGGATAGAATTCAAAATATTAAAATCAGAGAAGAGTTAAATATGGAACCGTTGAATCAGAAGATACAGAAAGCAAGGTTACATTGGTTCGGACATGTAAAAAGAATGGTAAAGAAAGAGTAGCAAGAAGGGCATTAGAAAGAGAAGTCAAGGGAAAGAGACCAGTTGGAAGACCGAGAAGAAGGTGGTTGGACCAAATTTTGAAGGACATTGGAGAAGCTGGATTGGATGTGGCAGATGTGATGGAACAGGATAAATGGAAGGACCGAAAGGAGTGGAGGAGGCTTGTAAACCACACCCGGGTGACTGGAGTGGGACTTGGAGGATGATGATGATGATGACACCATAGAGGAATATCTGGTACACTTGGATATTATTTTGAGTAAATTAAGGGAGGGGGATTTTACAGTAAAACTTAGTAAGTCTCTGTTTTGCTCACAACAGATCAAATTTTTATTGTATTCAATCACTACACAAGGGGTAGTTCCCGAACAATCGAGGTTAGAGAAGATAAACGACACGCCTACTCCACATAACGCCAAACCATTGAGATCAATTTTAGGGGTTATTTATTATTTCAGAAGATTTGTGATTAGATATTCCTGTCTGGTTGAACCTTTTTAGGGAGTTGTTAAAACAGGGTGCCAAATGGGTGTGGACTCAGGAGCATGAGGCAGCTTTCTCTGTGTTGAAGCAAGGTTTTGTGAATTCTGTCAGGCCGAAGTACCCTAAATTAGATTGTCCTTATGTGTTAATGATGGATACAAGCATGCTAGGTATTTTATGTGAGTATGATGATAAGGGCTATCTAGGTATAGTCTCATTAGTGAGCAGATGTCTAAGAATGTCATAGAAGCAATATACTATCACTGAGATTGAGCTTTTAGCCATAGTATATTCATTGGGTAAGTTCAGAAGCTATGTGCTTGGGAGTAAGTTCAAGATCCTGACTGACCATAATGCTTTAGTTTTTATTGGATCTTGCAAACTTCCATGGAACAGAATGTCCAGGTGGATTTTAGCCATCAGTGAGTATGACTTTGAGGTAAGTTACATCAAATCTATAGAGAACATAGTCGCTGACTTTATGAGTAGGAACATTGGTGGAGATAAAGGTCGTCAGGTGATGGAAGTAAAACAGGGTGTGGTTTTATGTGCCACCAAGGTAAGTGACTGTCAGGAGGAGATAACCAGATTAAGGGAATTGTATGAGCACAAGAAAGATGAGACTATGTGTGATATTCTCACCCAGTTGAAGAGAGAGAAGTTTGATGTGTTCTAGGTTAGAGGTCAAATGTTAGTTAGAGATCCAATTCCTTCCTCAGCTTAGGATAAGGAAATGCATAAATTCTTTCACATTTTCAAGGGTACTTAAAATGTGGATAAACCTATTGGCGAGTGTGCTTATAGTCTAACAGATCATACAGGAAATTCATTAGGCACTCATAATATAGAAATTTAAGAAGGAATTGTGGTAAATAGTGCTCAAGGTATGGATTCGAACAGGCTTCATTTAAAGTGACATGTTAAGACTGCAAAAATGTGACAAAGGGGCTGACTAGCAAGTGAAATAAGGGCAAATATAGTGGCACATAGTGCAAGTAATCGCACTAAGTGAAAATCGTCAAAGTGAGTATGTGTCAAAGTGAAATTTGACAATGTGAAGGAGTATGTATATACTGTATGTTAAGGCACTATAAACATTCAACAATGAGAGTGTGAGTTAGTATTTAAGAAATGGACATATAAGACATTTTAAAATGAATTGTGCAGCAAGAGAATCATTTCTTGTAGATTTGAAGGATATATATTTATCTCATGTTGTGTTGTTAGTGTTTTTATATATTTGACATATATGTGTGGTTCATATTTACTCCAGACATATGAACCACAAGGGGGCAATTGTGACTGTACAAGTCACAAAGGTGATCGAACTCGCAATTCCCCGACCTGACTTTTTATATGTGTATTTCAATGGTTGATTTTATTGCTTATATCATTATATCATCTTTAGTTGCATTTTTTCATAACTTCTCATTATTCTAGTTATTTAATTGTTGCAAGGATTTGCATTAGGGATAGGTTTAATTTATTGTATGTTATACATTTTGTTCAAGCCTGGAGTATTAAGCAACTCACAGAGCCTTTGTGTATTGCTTCATCTTGTTGGCATCCTGTCTCAAATATGTTGTTGAAAAAAAAACGCCTATACTCTATTTGTGTGTATTTTCTTTTTCTCTTCAGAAGTATTTAAATATTTAAAATGTAACTTAATGCATTTCTTTCTTTTATCCAGTTCAAACCAGAGGCAGGCTTTAGACTGGCTCTTGGAGCATGGGCATGAAGTCAACAGTGTAACCAGTGAAGAAAAGAGTGAATCTTCTGATGAACAGGCAGGCAGTAGCAAATCTAAACAGCATGGTAATACATACTTTACTTCATTAACATTCCTCGTGTACCGCAGATCGACCATTGCCTTACCCTGGGGAGGTTGACAAGATTGGACAGGGAAGGAGAGAGGGAGTTGGATTGGGAACCTGCCTTTATGGGCTTGGTGGAAAGACTTTATGGGTGAGAGGTCCTTCCAGGTGCTAACTACTGGATGGAAAAGATAACATTTAGCAGTTAGTGTATTTAGGACGGGAAAAAATTGAATTTACAATGCAATTAAACGGAAGGATAACAGGATTTCGCGTCAGATATGCTATAAACTTCCATACAGAAACAAACAATAGGGAAAGACCAAAACCCCAAAGGAACAGCCAATGAAAACTAACTCCCGATTCACATCAAATCAGGTCATAAATTATGGGCTGCTCTTAAGCGCTGCATTTTGTGGTCGGGTGTCAAGTTTCTTGTTGCCCACCTGGCACACACTTTCTTGAACAGCATGTGACAATTTCATGCAACAAGGATCGTGCTATCTGCTGAAAATGGGTGCTGAGTTCCGTAAAGCAACGGTTCTCCAGAATGCGCTGCTGCATCAGCTCCACAAGGGAGCCCTCTCATCATGGATATTTTTACGACCTTCGGCAAATTGCCTACCCTAGTGACGTACAGTCTGCTTGCTCATGACCTTCAGCCCATAGACCTGACAATGAATTTCGTCTTTATTACAGACTGAACCTCGCTGGCAGCGGGAGACACAGTAAGAGCCATCATTTTGAGCCACTGCTGCTGTGCTTCTGACACCAGTTGTACCATGATTGTTACGTCATAGATCTGTCATGCATGCTCATATTTCCCGGCTAAATACGTTTACTTTAAAAGGAAAACAATTAGGGAAACTTAATTTCTGGATGGTCTCATAAGAACAACACAAATGATCTTTAATAATAATAATTCTAATTTTGGTTTTACATCCCTTATAACTACCGAGGCTTTTAGACACACCGGGGTGTTGGAATATTGCCCCAAAGGGGATCTTTAAAGTGTTTGTAAATTTACTGACACGACTCCCTCGCATTTGTATAGCCTCAAATGCCAACTGACTGTGCCAGGATTCGATTCTGCAACCTTGGGCATAGCAGGCATGAACGTTACCACTGCACCACACAGCCAGTCTACAAATGATCTTTCATGCCCAATTATTGCAGGAATGGTACTAGTGTATCTTGAACTTAAACTCGTGAACATGGGTGTTATAAATTTTAGGCCTTTCTTGGTGAAATCAGTTGTAGTGTATAACCTTCAGTTTTTACAATAAGGTTCTTAATTCTTTAAAGTTTGGCTGCAGGAAGTTCAAAAATGCTAAATTGGAAGAAAATATATGCCACATTTTCAGATTCCTATGAATACCCCAACTGATTGTTCTCTCCGCTTATTCACAGATATTCAGAAGAGTAGCAAGAAGACCCCATCTTCGGTGACCCAGACTGTTGCAATGCTGCTCGACTCATTTAGAGCATACAAACGTCAGGAATTCAAACCTAATCCAAAGGCTCTTGAAAACCTAATGGAGATGGGCTTTGCTGAGGAAGAAATTGTAGATGCTCTCAGAATCACAGGCAATAATCAAGCTTCAGCTGTGAGTTAACTCCATATTTACTTGCAATTGAAGAATTGGAGGAATATTTAAGTTTTTTGAACAAGTGTTTTATCGTTGTCAGTGTGAATGGCTGCTCGGAGAACGGAGACCAAGTTTGGAAGATCTGGACAATGGGCTCGATCCTGATGGACCAATTTACAAGGCTATCATGGCTAATCCTGCTATTCAACTCAGTCTTACTAGTCCTAAGATGTTATTTGGTAAGTCACATCCACTGGACACTGCTTGCATCTTATACAACTAAATGACTATTTAGATCATTTCGCGGCCAGCATCTAGTTTATCATCTAGGCTTACAGGATAGCCACGTCATGTATCGGTGATTGTTTCCCGACGTTTCAGCTGTCTTTACAGCAGCCTTAATCATGAGTACGAGTTTGTGTCTGTACTCACCGATACACTTTGCGACTCCATCCTATAAGCCTAGATGATAAACTAAATAACTAGTACTGCAGTAAGTATGTTGCATAGAAGGAAAAAGAAGGCTTGTCAAGTTTACATAATAAAGACCATGATATACTAATAAAACTATCAATTCTCCGTCTTTTCAATACAATATTAATAGTCTATTTGTACAATTGGGTACATGTTTCGCACAAACGTTAGTGCTTCCTCAGCCCAAATATGCATTAAGACATAAACAAATATTACGCACTTATCAAATACATACAATGAAAACATTCCAAAGCATTGTTTTATCTATGGAATGTTTTCATTGTATGTATTTGATAAGTGCGTAATATTTGTTTATGTCTTAATGCATATTTGGGCTGAGGAAGCACTAACGTTTGTGCGAAACATGTACCCAATTGTATAAATAGACTTCTTCTTTCTTTCTTTCTTTCTTTCTTTCTTTCTTTCTTCGTTTTGCCCACTTAGGGAGCGCGCTTGAACTTGTTGCTTCGGGTTGATGGAGCTTTCCTCTTCTTCTCCTCCCAAAATCTCCTCATGAACTCGCTATGCCCCTTCTTACGTTCCTCCGTCCATTTTTATCCAGTGGTCTTTTTAGCTTTTTCGGCGAAAGTGTGATTTGTAACTCGGGTTCCAAAAGTCTTGCGATTCATGATGCTATCTTCTGTAATGTTTATTTCCTTTAAGTCCTGTTTGATTTCTTCTAACCAACTGATTTTGACCTTCTTTGAATTAATTATATCAAGCAGTTTTTTTGCATATCTGGTGTTGTCCATTCGGCAGATGTGACCATAAAATTTCAATCGTCTCTTACGCACGGTATCAGTGAACTTATTGATTACTGTGTACAAGTCTGTGGTTTTCCTTTTAATCCATATACCATTAACATAAACGGGGCCATATATTTTCCTGAGAATTTTACGTTCCTGGATTTCGATTTCACCAATTTGAGAGTGGCCTCCTAGAGATATAGTTTCGGAGGCGTACAATGCTTCCGGAAGAACAACTGTCTGGTAGTGCCGTAGTTTTGCATTTCGTGACATCACTCTTTTATTATAGTGATTCCATGTTATTCGGTATGCTTTCTGAAGTTTGGTAGCTCTTTCTAAATTAGCTTTCCTGTCCAATCCAGACGGTACAATAATTTCTCCTAAATATTTGAAGGAAGGTACGTGTCTAATTATTCCATAGTTGGTCCGTAGTGGAGATCTCGGGATATTCTGGTCTCCATTTACTATGAAATGCGTCTTCTCATACGATATTTGGAGTCCTGTCTTTGATGCTAACTCATGTAACTTCTCTATGGCATACTTGGTTTCTTCACTAGTCTTGGTAAAGATAGCTAGATCATCAGCAAAAGCTAGGCATTTTACTTTTATTTTCTGTTCCAGAGTACCAATGCTTATGCCTTTGATGTTGTTTTCCCACTTCCTGATGACTTTGTCTAACACTAAGTTAAAAAGCAGTGGAGAGAGGCCGTCACCTTGTCGAACTCCGGTATGTACTTCGAAAGGCTCTGACAGTTCACCTAGAAACTTCACTTGAGATGTTGTGTCAGTGAGAGTCTGGCGGATTAAGTCCCTGGTTTTCCTGTCAACTCTGAGCTCTTCTAGGGTGTTCAGAACAGTTTGTCTGTCAATAGAATCATACGCCTTCTTAAAATCCACGAAGGTGACAAATGTGTTGGTACTGCGGCGTATCCTTAATATCGTCTTTAGGCTCCAAATCTGCTCCGAACACGATCTACCTTTCCTAATTCCTGCCTGGTATTCACCAATCAAATGATCAGTTTGTTGTTCTACTCTGTTTAAGAGTGCTTTAGATAATACCTTGTATATAATTGGTAAAAGTGATATACCTCTGTAGTTGTTGGGGTCTGCTCGGTCGCCCTTTTTATGCAACGGATGGATAATGGCATTCTTCCAGTCCTTCGGCATTATTTCGCTCTCCCATATTTCTGTTAGGAGTGTATGAATTCTCCTTATGAGGTCATCTCCTCCTATTTTCAACATCTCAGCAGTTATTCCATCGTTCCCAGGGGCTTTGTTATTTTTGAGCGATTGGATGATCTCTTTTATTTCTTGAGTTGTTGGGGGAAGTGAGTCTGGGTTTGGTACAGGTTTTTCAAACTGCAGTCTTTCCACTGGAGGATCACAGTTCAGTAGAGTTTGGAAATAATCAGCCAGTATCTTGCAGTTCTCCTTACTGTTTGTTTCTAGTCGTCCATTACGTCGACGGAAACTTAATATTGGTGGTTTGTACCCTGACAAGTCCTCACGGAATGTCGTGTAAAAATTTCGAGTGTTGTTTTTCTGGAAATCCTGTTCTAACCCTTCGAGTCTGATTTTGTTGTAGGCACGTTTTTCGCATCGGATTGTTTTAGAAGTCAGTTTTTGAGTTTTTAGGAAGTTCTCCCATCTTTCCACTGTTCGATGTCCATTCTACCATTTATTGTATAAATAGACTATTAATATTGTATTGAAAAGACGGAGAATTGATAGTTTTATTAGTAAACATATTCAATACGGACCTGAAAATGGATAATATTATTCTGACCATGATATATGCGTCCGTGTTGACATGCCAAATAAATATTTTATTCAAAGTGAATAATCGGTAAAATTTTTTCACGTATGTCTATGTCTAAAATTAAATTAGTGCATATTGGGGGTTAAACCCAAGCGACAGTACCATTCAAGTCACTGGACAAAATCTAGTCAAGACAGAATGCTTCAGATACCTTGGATCTCGTCTTCAGAGTGATGGCAACTTCAATGATGAAGTAAGAGCCAGGGTAAACTCAACCTGGTTGCGGTGGAAGGAGGTCACGGGTGTGCTTTGCGACAAGAAAATGCCACTTCGTCTCAAATCGAAAATATATCGGACAGTGGTACGGCCAGTTGCGCTGTTTGGAGTTGAATGTCGACCATCCGACAAAATTTCAGAACGTCGCCTGCATGCCATGGAAATGAGAATGCTCCGTTGGACAATGGGCATCTCCCTTATTGACCATGTCAGAAACGACACAATTCGGGAGCAAATGGGTGTCGCCCCAATTGTGGACAAAATGAGAGAGAAACGGCTCCGATGGTATGGCCATGCCCTGCGTGCAGCGCCTGATACTGTTAATAACTCTGTCCTTCACTTTGAGGTTGAAGGCCTACGCCCCAGAGGACGACCGAAGCAGCGTTGGCAAGACACAATAAATGGTGATTTAAAAATTACCGGCCTAAATCCAGCTGACGCACAAAACCGGACAAAATGGAGGTCAATGACCAAAAAAGCGGACCCTGCACCAGCGGGACAACGCTAGGAAGAAGAAGAAGATATTGGGGGTTAAATTCCAACCCTTCTTCATATTTTCTGTAATGTAACCATAGAGCGAATAAAAAATATCATTGTTTTATTGTAGACACATTTGAGTTCATTGATGATTGCATTCTGGTAAGGATGGGTCGATTTAAGACCTCCCGTATCGGAGAGAATTCCAAGAAATGGTTGGAGTTAAGATTAAGTTGAGCTTTATAATAAATAGCTTTCAGAATCGAAGGTAAACAGAGCAATAGAGAAAGACAACAAGTTGCTTAAACAGTTTGAACATTTATTGCCAATAAACATGTGTAGGCATAACAATAGAATACAGTGGAACCTCGTTAGTACGTTTTTCAAGGGACTGAAAAATTTGAACACAAAAAGCGGGAAAACGTACTTATGAAAACTGATAATTAAACCTCATTCACTTGTTTCAGTCAGGCAAAAATAAAAAAGTGGTAATCGGAAGTATGTAC
Organism: Meconema thalassinum; assembly: GCA_946902985.2. Taxonomy (NCBI): domain Eukaryota; kingdom Metazoa; phylum Arthropoda; class Insecta; order Orthoptera; family Tettigoniidae; genus Meconema; species Meconema thalassinum. Next base: position 370,041,382 of record OX336392.1, read on the forward strand.
TATCGAATATACAATTTTAAACAACCTACAGAATTATTGTATTGCAGAACTAGATTATACAGCACAGAGAAACGAGAGCAATGAAAACAAGAGAAAAATGTTCTATCGTATACCGGTACCGTACGGTACTCGTAATTGAAGTACTGTAGTACGAGTTGAAATATTTAGTTTTCTATAATTGATTTCGGCTTAAATACATGTTTTTCTTGATATTCTGTGGAAAAGAAGTGCCGTATTCTTTGGCGTGAACGATTGGATATAACCAAAGTTTTTTTTTAGGTTAGACATGCTCGCGCGTGTACAGAAAGAAACTTCCACGCCCTTAAGGTGAGGATTATACAAAGGTTCTCCTACTTTGGAGCACCACCTCCATTATTTCAATACGACGCAACAAAATTATCACTAGGTTTCACCACTTCTTCGGTAGTTTAATGCGTATTTGCGTGAATCAGATCGTATTGAGTTTCAAGGTCTATACGGTAAAATTGTGGGATCGGATCGGATCCAAACTGGTGTTAAGGAGCATATAAACGCGTGTCGTATTCAAAGCGATTCTGCACGCCGACGAAAATGCGATCGTACTAAAGCGATGCGTGGCAAAATATGCAACGTGACCTTGTTTAAAGGTTCTGTGCACACGGGCTATATAACTCACGCTACCGACAGATGACGGGGTGGTCGGTCGTCAAACGTACGCAGCCGCATTCACGGAAGGACGAGACACTTAGTGGTCGGCCGGCGTACGCACGCCAATCTGTGGTGTATTTTGAAACAAAGAATGTGTTATAGATAGGATCTACTGGCGCGAGAGAGTCACGTCGGCTATCTTCTATGTTGCATCATAGCTCTCAAGCCACTTCTTTACCGTCAGCTATCTTCTGTGTTACGTCATACCTCAAGCCACTCCCACACCGTCAAAACACACTAATCGTCTAGACTGTCAATAACTATCAGAGAATAGGAAGCAATATCGCATCGTGTTTTCAAGATGCCGAATTTTATAATGAAATAAGAATAAAATCCGATTCCCTAACAAATAGTACAACGGAAATTTGATCGTCGTAAGTGGGAATAGAAAACATATTAAGGGGATATAACAACATGTAATTAGTAGGAATGGGACTGGGGCTTGAGAAAATCGCGTTAAGCGGGAAAACATCGTAACCGAGAACGTGCTAACGAGATTCCACTGTAAATAAATAACAGCAATTTAAATGTTTTGTAATAACAACAAGGTAAACTGTATAATATTATTATTAACCTTGATTGGTCACATTGGACTACTTGAGTCGTTCCACAATCACTTCTTCTTTGAAGGTAGTACTGCTTGGTTCTTGCGCTCTTTCCAGTACCTTTTCATTCTTTCAGATCAGGATTTTCTCAACTCATCTGAAATCTCCATAGGCTATGTGTCATTTCTGCAGAAAATTTGTGAGTTTTAAGAATGGTGTTAATTTTATTTTCTCCTCGGCATCTGTTATCTTGAGTCCAACTGCTTTGAGATCTTGTTGGATTTCTTGGATCCATTTTCCTCCAGTTTTCTTTCCTAGATTTCTCATCACTAGTTGGCGTACAATTCTGTTTTCTGGAAGCCGTAAGATGTGATAAAAATATGAAATTCTCTTCTTCTTCTTCATTGTGCTGGTGATTGGATCAATCTCACGATAGACAGTTTCATTTGGGAGAATCCTCAAGACTCCCTCAACCTGATACTTTTTATTTATGCACGTTTTAATTATTCTCTCCGTTTTGAGGAGCTGATCAGTTCTTTGTTCATTTTAAATTTGGAACAGTGTTTCACAAGCATAAGTTACAGGGAGAGTTACAGTTTTATAATGTTGGATCTTAGTAGCTATTGATAGGCATTTTTTTATTATATGTTGACCAGGTTAGAGATTGTTCCTTTTTCTTTTTATTTGTTCTATTTATCCAAGTTACATTTTCGTTTTAAGTTATGTGTGATCATTTCTCCAAGATACTTAAATTGAGGAACTAGGTTAAACCTAAGGCTTTCATAGGCATGATCTCAGTTTTTTCAAAGGATATCTGTAATGCTATCCCTTGAGAAATTTCTTGGAGACTAGTGATCTGAGTATAAACCTCTTCCTTGTCAAGTGCTAAAAGAGCCAAGTCATCTGCAAATCCTAAGCAGTTTATTTTTATTCATGGTTTTGCTCCAATTTTGATCTTAGGAGGGTTTTTCCTTTTGGCAAACCTTAATGATGTAATCAAGAGCCACATTGAAAAGCAGAGGGGATAATCCATCACCTTGTTTCAGACCGGTTTTTACTGTGAAAGCTGTTGATATTTCTCCCCTAAATTTAATTTTAGAATTTGTGTTTGTTAATGTTAATTGAGTGGTTTTTATCAATTTAGGATGGAGACCGTATGATCTGAGGATTTTTAGCAGTGTCAGTCTATGAATACTATCATAGGCTTTCTTGAAATCTATAAAAGAGATCGAGTTGATTATTTCTGTTTTTGTAATATCCCATTATTAATTTCAGGCTAAGGATTTAGTCTGGACAACTTCTGTAAGGGCGAAATCCTCCTTAATATTCTCCAAGTTGTGGTTCCAGAATGTTTTTAATCCTGTTGTAAATTATGCGAGAGAAAATTTTATATGTGCAGTCCAGAAGGGTAATTCCTCTGTAGTTATCTGGGTTCGTTTTGTCTCCTTTCTTAAATAATGGATGGATTATTCCTATGGTCCAGTGTGCAGGAATTTCTTCAGTAATCCACATTTTAACTGAATGTTGATGAAGATTTATAATCGCAAGTTTACCAGCATTTTTCCAGATTTCGCCACAAGTTTTGTAATTTTTTTGTTCTTTAATTGCGAGTTCTACTTCATTGATGTTTGGAGGATTTATTAAATCAGGTGAAGTCAAAATAGCATACCTGCCAACTTTTGAAAAGAGCTGTCAGTAAAACTCACAAGCGACAAAAAATCTAACGATTTTCGACATACCCTGGCTTGACGAAAATAATAATACTTCTGGGCTACAAAATACAATAATTCATGCTTTAAACAGGATACTTCAATGAAATCATATCTACTTACATGATTTGTAGATGAACATAACAATCAAGAAGAAATCCATGTTAATCAGCAGCAGGTGTGGTGAATATTGGTTTGGAGCATAAATAACAGGACTTCCTTGATAAATTAAGCAGATATACGATAATTGAAAAAGGCTTTCCAGAATAAAACTTGTTTAACGTAACAAAGGCAAGAAATAATCTAATACACACTATAAATCACATGCTAGTTCAACTTTAAAGTCATGGTTGTGGCCTTTTAAGCTTCCTGCAAGAAGTCTTGAGAAAATGTTTTGTCATAACAGGGACCAGAACTCCTGGTCTTCAAAATTGAAATAGACTCCAGAGATTCATTGGACATGGATGATCTGAACTGTGTTCTATTTTTCTTCACAAGGCTGAAAACACGTTCACATTCTGCATTGCTATGGGGTATGGTGAGAATAGAGAGCATTACTCGAGAAATTCGGTTATACTTAAGAAGTCCATCGGCTCCACGAATTCTTCGATATTTGTGCCCAACTGGAATCACTTGCAGCATCTTGATGTGCAGCCAAAGTGTCATCTACCTGCAGAGCTGTGAACTGCCTCTGAAGCTCATTCACCACCTCATCTGTAGTTTCATTCTCTTCCTTGCATAACATGATAGGAAACTTTTCCAAGAAAAAACGAATGGAAGAAAACTGTGCATCTTCAATTTTGTCTAACCTAGAACTTGAGCATTCTTTAACACGTCATCCTTGAGTGGAAACTAGTTGATGATGTAGTCATAGGCAGTACAAAAGTAGTTTCTCACTGATGAAAAGAAAAGGAATTTATCTGTATCCTGGAGATCATTCACTATGTTCGAAGTTTGAATGCCAATAACTAACTCAACTTCAAGCAATGAGGAGCTTTTGACAATTTTAGGCTTAACAAACTTGGTGAACAGCTGCTTTAGCAAATCCATTAGAAGTTCTAATAACAAGTGAACTTGTGGGGAAGAAGTCTGAAGGCAACATTCAATTTGTCAAATACAGGAATAGTCACATGAAGGAAAGTGCAAAAGGCCTTGTTCAAGTTCGAGGACAGGAACATAAACAATTTTTCCTCACGAGTTGTAGCAGAAGTCTCACTTTTTAGGATGGGTTTGTCACATTTGGAAGAATATGCTATTCTTTTAGGGGCATGTGCAGTAGTAGAATCAAGAATTCTCTTCTTCTGATACTCTTTGGATCCACTGTAACGGAATTTATTCAGTTACAGTAGCTCACCCTCGGGTTTTGTGCCTTGTGCAGTTAGTTTGGGGTATTTTATTCGTATCTTATTATATTGGGTTAACGTGGGGTTGCAGAGGTGATTTTTATTGTGCCTGTGTGTTTTTGTGGACGGATTCATCTTTGGATGGTCCGGACCAACTAGGATCATTGTTCATTAATTATCGGTTTTTGGATATTTGATATTATAAAATACGGGGTTTTGCGATTTATTACGTTTTGGGAAAATAGGATATATATGACTGTATTAAGTAGAAGCATTATTTCATTTTGGTTTGGGGTTAATGGCTTTATTTTGACCTAGTAATGTTAAATGTTAGATTCGTGGCTGTACTATAAAGGTACAATGAATTGGTATTTTCGAGTGCTGGATGTGTGACATACCCGGAAAAGAAAGGCAGTAATTCGGCTTGTGAGGGAATACCTAGGCTATTTATAGCATGAACTCCCATGAACTTCAAGTGGAAAACTACTGTGTGACGTCAGTGTGAATTTCGACTGTCTGATGTTCATGTGTTGACACGAATGTTCCGCTAGGAGCGGGCCACGCACGAATTAGTTCCGGCAGAAACATTGGGGTTAGGTATCCCTACTCTAGTGCATATAATGGCGTGTCTGGTGTTCCGAGGTCGTCTTATTGCTTTATTGGCAGAACACTGATCTACTATACTAGAGCCATCCTAACTTCCGACTTGAAGTTTCAGTGACACGTCACAACTACACTCTAACGAGCCAATCACAGGCAGCCATTCAAATGGATATATCGATATAAATCGAGTTTCGCTGACGACTTTGCCAGCTAACTTCTTGCGTTCACATGTTGTTGTCAGCTGTTTGCACTGTGCTCTGTTAGTTTAATTGGCGGTCTTTGTGTTTCTCGTATATTTTCCTTTTGACAATATTCTAGTCTGTTGTTATTTAATAGCTTAGTATTTGTTTGTCGTTTGACATAGTGTAGTATAATTACGTGTAGTTGTAGGTTAGCTTTAGGTTAGTGAGTGTTTGTCTTATTTCTGTCGTGCGTGTGTGCAATAGTGTCATGCCGGGGTCTAGCACGCAAAAGCCAAGCGCCAAGAGAGGAAAGGCCTTAGGACAAGGGACTCCACTAAGGAGTCAAACCCGGGAAATTATTAGTAATGTGCGAGAGTACTTTGAGAGGGAGAAAGACAACGGGGAAACTCTATTACCTGTTGCTCAGGCAGTACAGAGAACAGCTGATGCGACTAAGGTTCATAGAAGCACAGTAATAGGAATTGGGAAAGAGAAATTCCATGCGGAGGAACAGGCAGCCGGACCATCTAAACTAGAAACGCCAGGCAAGAAGAGAAATAGGCCTAAAACAGTGACTGATTTGGATGCTTTCCAACAAGACGCTATTCGCCGTCATATTTATGCTTATTACCGCAGAAAAGAGCATCCGACAATTGAGAAATTACTCCGTTCTCTTGACAATAGCGATCTATTTCGCGGAGGGAAATCTTCTCTGAGAAAAGTAGTGAAGGATCTGGGATTCCGATATAAAAAGGTTAACGGGCGGAGAATACTAATGGAAAGAAGTGATATTGTAATGTGGCGGTGCAGATTTTTGAGGGAGATTATGCAAGAAAACTTTGATTCTATAGTGTGGCTGGATGAAACGTGGGTCAACGCCTCTCATTCACGGGGAAAAGCCTGGACAGATGATTCCATGGAAGGTACATTGGCAGTGCCTGTTGGGAAAGGGGGGAGAATAATTGTAATTCATGCTGGTACGTCACAAGGTTTCGTGCCGAATTCTCTTCATGTGTTCCGATCCAAGAAAACTGGTGATTATCATGAGGAGATGAACAGTACCACATTCCAGAAATGGTTTGAAGAATTGCTGAACAACTTGCCTGAGAAGAGCACAATTGTTATGGACAATGCCCCATATCATAGTGTCATTCACGACAAAGCTCCAACAATGGCAGCAAGAAAGAATGTGCTCATTGAGTGGCTGACGAGCCACAACATTCCTTTACGTGACGACATGAAGAAAGGGGAGCTCATGAAACTGAACAAGCCACAGTTTCCAGTGTATGAAGTGGACGAAATTGCTAGGCGACACGGACATAAAGTTATCCGACTTCCCCCTTATCACTGCCATTTCAATGCCATCGAACTTATTTGGGCCCAGGTGAAAAATTACGTCGCAGTTAATAACAAACTCTTCACGATTTCAGAAGTAGAAAGACTTCTTTCACAGGCTGTGGACAATGTTAGGGCGGACGATTGGGAGAGAGTCGTGAGACACACGAAAGGAGTCATTAATGAAGCTTGGGAGAAGGAAGATATCATTGTTGAAGACGTGGAAAGATTTGTCATTTCTTTGGGGTCAAGTGATAGTGATAGTTCAACAGACGGCAATAGTGACTCCGAAATGAGTGGTGTATTCCCTTTATAGGCTCCGGACGCGAGGCGGCAATGGTGAGTAATTTATTTGTAACAATTTTGCTCTGCTTCATTATTAACCGCATTATATGTGTAATTTCTGCTACTATGTACTTATTCACGAGTATGATGTTGTGTGTAAACATGTCTGTTCACATTACGAGTGTTTTGTTAAATTTGCGGCTATAATCATGTACGTCAGCTGATTCGCGTTTGTGAACTGGCAACACCGTATCGCCAGCCGGTGAACTGTCAAGTCGGAAGTAACGATGGCGGCACTTTATTGCTCAGGGTCGTTTTACGTGACATGGTTTCCGTAACGAACAGTTAAGAGATCGTCTTCTTGCTTTTACAGCGAAAGTCCGTTGTCTACTTGCAAATTAGTGTCGTTATTACTTGATCATGGTATCGTAATACGAACGATCAGTGACTAATGTTTAGCAATCCACTGAGCTCTTACGGGCTATTGGAGGCTACGTGCATTTCATGGGTCCGTCCATACCATGGGCTGTCGGTAATAACTTACCATGCCTTAAAGGATAATCAGTCGTAAACATTTCATCGAAAAGTCATGCGAGAATGGAGACGTGAACGAGCAGTTCGAGAAGAAAGAAAGTGGAGTGAACCAGTCTAACGTGTGTAGATATTTTGTGTACGGACGGTACAGTGTGTATATACGTAGGTGGCTGTTATGCCTGGGTCTGATATGGCCGTAAGTGTTTGTTGCTCTCAGAGCCTAAATTCAGTGGCAAGGTACTGTATAAATCACGAGTGTATGAAGGGTATTTTGTGTTGTATATTATGTATATATGTGTATAGTACAGCCAATAGATTATCTTTTTAAAATTCATGTGTGTTTATATTCCTGTCTTGCATGAACCTGGTACATCAGCGAACGCATGCCCAATGCCCTACGCCTGGGAGAAGGTGTTTCATAGTCGGGGCAACAGTTATGTATTTTTATTTTATTCAGGAAGACCCATATGGTCAACCTTGGCGCCCATTCAAAGTCGGGAAAAGTTTAAAATCACTTGTGGCCTGTATTTAAAGGCAGTAAATTCTGTAGGTTTGTGTTAATGAGGGTGGTTAATTGTAAATCAACTCTAGTGAGGAGGAGAGAGTGTTTCACCACTTTGTTCAACTTGAGGTATTCTGAAAGATTGGAGCTTGTGGAAATGTTTTGGATACATAATATTACTTCCTCCTTGAAGAAAGAAAGAAAGAAAGAAAGAAAGAAAGAAAGAAAGAAGCGGATCCCACTGGTCCAGTAGTCTATCCAAACATCTGCCTAAAGGTAACCACCTAGTACATACATGCTTCAGAATTTTCTTTGCCCCTTTATTGTGCAAGTTCTGAAATTTCTGAAGGCGTTCTTTTCTCTTGACACTCTTCTCTAAGAAATAAAATATTGTTGTTTCCTATGGGTAGCCCGGATTCCAATCCATCAGCTTTCTTGCGTTCCAATAGAGTTGTGTGAGGTTTCCTAAAGTTCTAGCAGTCGCATCAAGTTTGTTGCAATGTAGCAGGTGCCCCTTATCCATTTTACTCCCAGGTTCGTGACAAAGTGTGCATTCTTCAGATCTCAGGATGTTGATTCATTTCAGATGAGCTGCAAGGCAGTCATGGCCAGTGTTAAGTCTGAAGAAGGCTACAGCTTCTCTTCTTGGTGTTAATTTATATTGATCCCATTTAGCATCAATGTCCTTTCATAATTTGCTTTCTGCTGTTTTCTTTGCCATTTCTTCATACCTGTTTTTGAGAGTATTTTTCAAGATCCTTTTTGCTGACATAAAATCAATCTGACTGACAGGTTGTAGTGTGGTACCTTTTTTTGAAATAAAATATATCAACAAGGATCTCATCCACTTTAACTGGTAATCTTCCAGCACCTTTTTCAGCTGCTAGATTAATCAGGTGGCAAATGCAACCTACGGGGTATGATGGCAATACCTGGTTGAACTTCCGTCAGAACTGCTGAAACCCCATTTTTGTGTCCTGTCATAACAGGAGCATTGTCGGAGCGGAGCAGAACGCCACACAGTCTTCAATTGGTATATTATGAGAACTCAGCTGTGATAACATCAGGTTACCTATGTTTCGCCCTGTTGAGTCCCCGTCCAACGCTGGTATGAATAGCACAGTGCTCACTACTTCTTCCTGCGGATCATCATAGAATGTAACAACAATAGGATACAACTTGGCATTTGTATCATTGCTTCCATCCATTGCCAAAGAAAATGGTCAGTTCTGAAGGCACTTAACAACTTCAGATGATGCATTTTTTGCCATTTTATTTACAATGCATGTCGTTTTCGTGCGACCGCAACTACACTGACCGGCAAAAAAAGTGGAACACTTTAATTTTTTATGTAATTTCTTAATTTATTCCACTAAAATGTATTGGTTTTCCAATATTTGCATTATTCATGTAAATTTTAGATGGTTGGCTACAGAAAATACCGAAACATGTTTTACAACACACTTTAACTCGCAAATTTCGTTACATTTTGCAAATCTTACAATTTTCTATTTTTTAGTAATGTTCTTTTGGGCTGGTTTTTATCAAGCGTATTGCCAAACAAAACAGTATTAATGTTTGCACTGCACTGTACGAGAACACTGGTTGCTAAAAACGAGTGTTTCCACCCTTAGCGTCTATGACAGCTTGTAAACGCTCAGGCATACTGTTCACAACTCCTCGATTGGCATCTGCCGAGATGCGATCCCATTCCTCCAGCAGCGATGTTCTCAGTTGTGCCACGGTGGTGTGGTCACGCTGTCTGACGTTCCTTCCAAGCATATCCCATACATGTTCGACGGCATTCAAGTCAGGACTGCGAGCTGGCCAGTCCGGGGTTTGAATCCCCACTTCCTGCAGATATTGTACAATACAGCGAGCAGTATGAGGGCTGGCATTATCCTGCATCAGCATGAAATTCTGACCTATGAAAGGCGCAAAGGGCATCACATGGTTCATCAGGATCTCTTAGATGTACCAATGGGAATTGAGCGTCGCGTGATCAATGCACATCAACTCACAATCAGTGCGGGCCTTAACGTTGATGCCACCCCACACCATAACCGAGCCACCTCCAAATGGAGTCCTGGAGGAGAAAGCAACTGGGCTGTACCTCTCCCCGCACCTTCTCCACACTCTTTCTCTTCCATCAGGAGATCTAAGGTTAAAACGACTCTTGTCAGTGAAGAGAACAGAGGTCCACTGCTCGTGGGTCCATCCCAGATGCTGCCTTGCGAAGCGAAGACGCGCCTCTCTGTGATGTCGTTCGAGTGCGGGTCCACGTGCAGGTCTCTTGGACGAAAGATGAGCTTCTTCAAACCTTCTTCTTACTGTTTGCTCACTCACTCTCACATTTCTGAAATTTTCCAGTCGATTTCGTGCCTGGACTGCTGTGGTATGGCGATCACGCAGAACTTGCAGGGTGAGAAATCTGTCATCCCTGGCACTTGTGCATCTTCTACGGCCTGACCCTCGCCTCCTGTCGTAAGTTTGGAGTTATCTGTAACTTGGCACTGCACGGTGAATGCTACCGAGAGATGATCCAACGACCTCAGCAACATAGCGGAAGCTGCAGCCATCCTCCACCATTGCAACTGCCTGTGCAGCTCCTTCACGGCTAAGAGGCACGTTTTAGTGTAAACTGCACATGGAATACTTGCTAAAATGTATGACAATGGTTCACACGTGTTCAACAAATGCCAGTTGTTCAACAACAATAAGCGAGCGGCAACACTCATAAACCGTAAACGCTTACAGTGCGCTTCCCGCCATAAAACCATTAAGATAAGCTCATCGAAGATCGGGGGTAATTGGTGGTAATAAACCACCCTAAGAAATGTCATATTATCAATTTCTATTCACGGATGTTTCAGATGTTTGTTCTAATGCGTGAAAAGCTTTTAAAATGTGATTAAATCTTTTTCATGGCTAATTTTATACTATTTATGTTACTTTTTTAACTGTTCCACTTTTTTTGCCGGTCAGTGTATATTTCTTTGCAACTTCTGATATGGGAAACATCTTCTTAAATAAAGCACCAGCATGATCAGCCACACTTAAGGGCACATTGTGTTCCACCAAAAAGGAAGTAAACAGACACTCGGCCCTAATTACGTCACTGTCAACGTTTCCAGACTTAGGAAAAAAGGTGTTGATTTTCTTGCTATCTTCCTTCGATTTAACATAACTTATGTGTTTACTGCACTTCACATGATTACTTAAATCGTTTTTTCCACCATGTGCAATATTAATATCACACCCACAGATCGTGCAAAAGGCAAATTTTTCTCCCTTTCTTGATTTCAGTATGCACGGAAAATCAACAGAGTATGATCCTTTAAATATCTGGAAGTACTGTTTCTTGTTGGATTTGTTCATTCTCGATATCTACTAAAACATCGAAAGGAACCTGGATCACTGAACGTCACATAAAATTATAACATAAAACTCTTAAGACAGCCAACACTTCATTAAAACATGTCAAAGCACACAAAGTCTTAAACCATTAAATGAACAAGACGCCAACCTCGTGAAGAAAGAATATGCACATGGTAGAAGAAAACACACACTTGGAACGAATGTAATCAGTCCAAGGAATACAGGAAACTGCAAAGCACGAAGTTATAGCTTAAGCCCTGCGTGGATGCGGATATCCGCAGATAAACCTGTGGATATCCGCAACATTTTTCGCCACGTGGATATAGTTTGCATGGCTGTGCGGATAGCGGATACGCTGCGGATAATGTTTGGAGTAAATTTGCGGATAGTTCTTAGAATACGATGTGGAACTTTCGATAATAGTACATATTTGATATGCCAATCTACAGCCTCATGCTTAAAAGAGGAATACTCCTATAGCCTATTGCGTACGAAATATTCAGGCACGTTTTGGGGTTATACGCGAGAAGATTATTTTACTCATATGGTTTCAACTACATTTTATTAAGTACCGTACCGTATGTTTGGAGTAGAAGTTTGTTGTAGTGCCGTTATTACTATACGCACGAGATATAATGCTGTCAATAAGATTGTTAGTTCATCGTGGTGACATCATTAACATTCCTCAAGTCAGCTACTTCGCCAGCTGAGCTATTCTGGAAGATCTGGTTCCAGGTTTATCTGTAGATTTATTTCCAACTTGGCACTGAAACGCGTTGGCTGTGATATTGAACGGAGAGAGTTATGACATCAACTATGCGAACATTGATGGGTCAAGAGGCAGAAGTATGATGACTGACTTGGAAGTTCCGGCCAAATGTCAATCCCTTTCTCCAAGCGTAAAGAGAAGTTCACTACGTAAATGTTATCGCAACCGGGAGTATGAACATCATTTAACCAACATGGATAAAATATCTATTAAAACAAAACAAAGTGAATAGTGCGTGAAACAAAGCTCAAGTCAAGGATAAGGCAGACATTTGGTTATGTTTTCAATGGAACCAAAGAGGTGAACGATATAGTAGGATGTTTTACCTGTTGAGAGATTCTCCCCCTGTTGTTTCACAGTACTCTATATTTTTTATTAAGGTAGATGGATCAAATTTCCTCCTATTGTTATTATAAGTTTTTTTCTTGGCCATTGGAGTTAATTTTATTTTGATCTTTACCACATAGTGGTCTAACTCTGAGTCAACTCCCCTTAGAACCTTAACATTATGAATTTTGCGATGGTGAAATTTATCCATGCAGACATGATCCAACTGCCATTCACCCCTTCTGAAGTCGGGATGTTTCCTAGTTTTCAATTTATGGGGTTGTCTTTTAAAACATGTTGATTTAAAGATTAATTTCCCCCAGGGGCTCACTTCTAGTGGGATGTGGGTTGGCGACCACGGGGCCCCAGCTGAGTCCGGCATTGCTTCCACTTACTTGTGCCGGGCTCCTCTCCGTCTTCTTTCCTGTCGACCTCACTTGGTCAACTCTTGTTCTCTTCCGACCCCGACGGTATTAGGGTATCCGAGGCCTAGGGAGTCTCTTCCTTTCCCGCCTTAATAGGCCCTTGTCTCATATTTTCTGATACCCTCCTTCAGTGAGGGGTCAGCCTTCTTTTTCTTTTCCTTTTACCTCCTGCCTTGTGCTCAAGGCCCTTAAGGAGGCAGGGTGTATGTAGCCCCACCACTTCTGGTGCACCGTCGATAATGCTACACCCTCAGGGGCTCACGGCTGGTGAGTTCGGGAGTTGGCGACCCCGAGGGATTCCTGAGCTGGGTCCGTTTTCCCCTTTTGTCCCTTACCTTTGGGGCGGACCTTCTCCTCTCTCCCCTCTCCTCTTTATATTTACTTTTCTCTTTAAGATTCTCGCACTGTTTTTGTTACTTGGTTCAGCGTTTATCTAAATTCCCTTCTAGCGTTTTTTCAAGGCATTTTTAATCTACGTTGCTTTTTGTATGTTTTTTCGATCTAAATTGCTTTTTAGTAAGTCTTTCAATATGGCGGAGCGACCTCAGTGAGTATTTTGAATTTCAATTGCATTTTGTAAGTATTTTCAACCCAAACCGCATTTCGCACGAATTTTGAATCTAAATTGCATTTTGATTGGCAAGCATTTTGCACATACACTGACCGGCAAAAAAAGTGGAACACTTTAATTTTTTATGTAATTTCTTAATTTATTCCACTAAAATGTATCGGTTTTTCAATATTTGCATTATTCATGTAAATTTAGATGGTTGGCAACAGAAAATACCGAATCATGTTTTACAACACGCTTTAACTCAGTTCGTTACATTTTGCAAATCTTACAATTTTCTATTTTTTAGTAATGCTCTTTTGGGCTGGTGTTTATCAAACGTATTGCCAAACAAAACAGTATTAATGTTTGCACTGCACTGCAAGAGAACACTGGTCACTAAAAACGGGTGTTTCCACCTTAAGCGTCTATGACAGCTTGTAAACGCTCAGGCATACTGTTCACAACTCGTCGAATGGCATCTGCCGGGATGCGATCCCATTCCTCCAGCAGCGATGTTCTCAGTTGTGCCAAGGTGGTGTGGTCATGCTGTCTGACGTTCCTTCCAAGCGTATCCCATACATGTTCAATGGGGTTCAAGTCAGGACTACGAGCTGGCCAGTCCGGGGTTTGAATCTCCACTTCCTGCAGATATTGTACAACACAGCGAGCAGTATGAGGGCGGGCATTATCCTGCATCAGCATGAAATTCTGACCAATGAAAGGCGCAAATGGCATCACATGGTTCATCAGGATCTCTTCGATGTACCTTTGGGAATTGAGCGTCCCGTGATCGATGCACACCAACTCAGTGCGGGCCATAACGTTGATGCCACCCCCACACCATAACCGAGCCACCTCCAAATGGAGTCCTGGAGGAGAAAGCAACAGGGCTGTACCTCTCCCCGCGCCTTCTCCACACTCTTTCTCTTCCATCAGGAGATCTAAGGTTAAAGCGACTCTCGTCAGTGAAGAGAACAGAGGCCCACTGCTCGTGGGTCCATCCCAGATGCTGCCTTGCGACGCGAAGACGCGCCTCTCTGTGATGCCGTTCGAGTGCGGGTCCACGTGCAGGTCTCCTGGACGAAAGATGAGCTTCTTCAAACCTTCTTCTTACTGTTCGCTCACTCACTCTCACATTTCTGACATTTTCCAGTTGATTTCGTGCCTGAACTGCTGTGGTATGCCGATCACGCAGAACTTGGAGGGCGAGAAATCCGTCATCCCTGGCACTTGTGCTTCTTCTATGGCCTGACCCTCGTCTCCTGTCGTATGTTCGGAGCTCTCTGTAACGATGCACTGCACGATGTATGCTACCGAGAGATGATCCAATGACCTCAGCAATATAATGGAAGCTGCGGCCATCCTCCACCAATGCAACTGCCTTTGCAGCTTCTTCACGGCTAAGAGGCATGTTTTAGTGTGAACTGCAAATGGATAACTTGCTAAAATGTGTGACAATGTTTCACACGTGTTCAACAAGTGCCAGTTGTTATCCCTAGAACAACAATAAGCGAGCGGCAACACTCATAAACCTTAAACGCTTCCCGCCATAAAACCATTAAGAAAGGCTCATCGAGGATTGGGGGTAATTGGTGGTAATAAACCACCCTAAGAAATGTCATATTATCAATTTCTATTCACGGATGTTTCAGATGTTTGTTCTAATGCATGAAAAGCTTTTAAAATGTGATTAAATCTTTTTCAAGGCTAGATTTATACTATTTATATTACTTTTTTTAACTGTTCCACTTTTTTTGCCGGTCAGTGTATTTTGATTCTCAATTGCATTTTGTGGGTATTTTGAATCTAAATTACATTTTGTCAAGTATTTTCAATCTAAATTGCTTTTTGTAAGTATTGTCAATCCACATAAGTCGTTTGAATTTACCGTACATTTTGTAAGTATTTTCGATTTCAATTGCATTTTGTAAGTATTTTGAATTTCAATTGCACTTTGTGAATAATTTGGATTGGAACTGGGATAGGGCCTATTTCAATCTGAATTGCATTGTGTATTTTCAATTTCAATTTCATTTTGTAAGTATTTTGAACCTCAATTGCATTTTGTACGTATTTTCGATCTCATTTGCATTTTGTATTTTGAATTTCAGTTGCATTTTGTAAGTATTTCGACGCTACTTTGCATTTTGTACGTATTTTGAATCTAGCCTACGTTTTGTGGGTCTTTTTCAATCTATTCTTTTTGTGCCACTTTTCGTTCTAAATTCCCTTTTGTCAGACCATATTGTGAGTTGTTTCCATCTGAGTCCCTTTTTATACGTTTTTTCCCGTCTCAGATAATTTTGTTCTGGTTTCCATTTCTTTATCATTTTTGCTATCACCCAGATCATTAGGGGATGATAACCTCGACGTTAGGCCCCTTAAAACAACAATTATCATCATCATCATCATCAAGATTAATTTGTGGTTTCTACAAATTTCGACTAATCTTTGGCCATTTATATTGGTCCGTTTATGTGCTGTCCATTTTCCAATGATATCTCTATATCTTCTTTCTTGTCCAACTGTGTATATTGTATATGGTATAGGGTCAGTCAATTAAAGACTTCCCATATCAGGGTGAACTCAGACTGATGGTCAGAGTCAAAACTAAATTGAGCGTTATGATGAATGAGGTAGAAACACATTTACAGCAAGTAGCAAGGAAAGAGAGAACAAGATGCTCAAACAGATAAATATTTATTTTGAAAGCAATAACATGATGATAAATATGATATATAAATATAACAACATTTGTTTTAACCATAACATTGGTAAAAGTGTTTTCACTGTTTGGTGAAGAATAAGAGAGAACCTGATTGAGGTTAACATAAATGCAAGCGTTACTGACTAGCACTGTCAGTATTTGGGGACCTAACCCAGGATACTAAAGAAACTACAAATTCTGTGGGACATTGCCCCATTGACTTGAAGAGCAGAAAAGGCTCTAAAGAGAAAGTTATGGTAGAAGAACTCACTTCTTTCAAACACTTGGGGCCTCAACTCAAGCTGTTTGAAAGAGAAGAAAACAGATGTCAATCTTAAAGAAAGATAGAATGAAATAGAAAAGTACATTAGAACTGTAAGTATAATCAGTAATGTACCGAAAGAGAAACATAACCTTAAAGGGGCTATGGCGGACAGGGGCCAAATCCATCCTGCCGCAATCTTAATGAAAACATAATCTTAATGGGATTATGGCGAACAGGGGTTCAATCCTGTCACAAGAAGGAAACCATGAAAAAAGCATTAAGTGCCAACTAGAAAGTGGCAAAAGCAAGCCATTATGTCAACCCTAATCGGAGGTTCATATAATAATTGAAGCAAGTTGAAGAAGCAATGCATATGAGCAGTTGTATGTTAAGTACCATTAGTGGTACAAAAAGGCAAGTTAGATGCCTGAAGAAAAAAATATTTTTACAGAAACACCTTGAGCAGAAATGCTCGTAATCGATTTTGTACGGCTTACTAATGAAGCCCAGAGAAAATAAATCTGATAAATCAGTTTTACTTTTGAATAACAATAAATGTTACTTATCTCTTACTGAAGTCAACTTGTAGGTTAAACAACCATGGATAGCACAGCCACACACGACAGGTGACACGATGAATGCTCAAGTAGTAACATACTTGATGTGAGCAGAAATTAGACTTGAAATGTACTGTAACAAGTCGTAAGCACTTTCGTGGATTTAATCACTGGAAGGTAACAAACCGTTATTTATTTACTCGTGTCAGGAACAAAAATATTACAGAAGAAATTATGTACAAAATGGGCAACAAAAATGACAAAACTTGAACATTTAAGGCTCTAAATAATGCATGACCAATATTTTGCCATGTCACGTCCATTTAGTGTAGCCTTCACCAGATCCTCCATGGTGCACAGTTTAGGACACAGACTGCACTGAAGCAGATGACCCATAGTCTGTGTTTCACCGCATTCACAAAGGACCGAGTCGCAGCAAAAAAAACATTTATGAATGTTGGACTTGGATCTGCCAACCCCGGATCGCAATCTGTTGAGAGACTTCCAAGTTGTCCAAGCCTCTGTATGTCCTACTAGGAGCCTTTCAGATGGAGCCATCAATTGAGTAATGTGGGGGCTTCTGGTCAACCAAGATGTAATCCTCGAAACCTGAGGTTTGTCAGTTAGGCACTCAGTTGTGTGAAGGAAGTTTCTTCTGGACTTCAGTCGAGAGTGGGCTGGTTGAAAGCTATACAATGGATGTGCTTGAGACACATCAGCCCTAGATCTCTCACATTTAGCTGCAACTTCTCTTCTGATATCTGGGGGGTGCAATGCCTGATAACAATACAGTTTATCACATGGTGTGGGTCTCAGGCAGCCAGTGATGAGTCTACAAGTTTTATTTAATGCAGTATCAACCTGCTTGGTATTGAAACAGAAGAGCGTGAGAAAGCAAAAGATATGGGAGAAATTGAAGAAAAGAAAGGAGAATCAGATGAGGTTGGTAATGAAGACAGTAGCAATCAAGAAAAAGAGGCTAAAGATGAGGATGAAAGTGCAAGAGTGAGCCATGGAGAAGACAACATACTGGAAGAAGATAAGGTGAAGAAGAAAAAGGAACTGTTGAGTAAGGCAAGACAGAAGAGGAAGAGGTGGAACATGTGGAAAGGAAGAAGAGAGAAGTGGTTGAGAATGAAGACAAAGAGGACCAGGAGAATAGATAAAAGAATGAGTTGGAAAGCAAAGAGAAGGAGTAGGTAGAAAATGAGATGTCAGGTAAAGGAAGATAAGAGAGTGAAGGATCAGACCAAAGGAAGAAGAAGAAAGGAACATATGATACTGAATCAGAGGAGACAGACCAAGAGAAGAAAAAGAAAGAAAAAATATGATACTGAATCAGAGGAGACAGACCAAAGGAAGAAGAAAAAGAGAGGTTTGGAATACAGGAGACGGGGAGGCAGGAGGCATCGTAGAAGACGACGAGGAGGAAGGCGTGGGAGACGCAAGAATTACAGATGACGAAGCAGGCGTGGAGGCAGGAGGAGAAAAATGTATTATTTTCATTTGTGTATTTTAAATGTATGTGATCCTCACGTGAGAATCACATAGAGGGGCGATTGTAGCATATTGGTTACAAAGCTCAGCTCTTTTAGGTTAGAAAATAGCGCTTTCTGAGAGTGCTGTTTGCATCTCTGTGTGGCATGGCAGGTGGCCTTGCCAATGAAGTTTCTTTTCTATGTTCCTTTTTTTTATGCTATTTTGTTTTTATATATATCTTGGACTATATTTTGTTAGGAGTCCATACTGAAAGATTTTGTATTAGAGTATCTGTCCGTTTTATCTATGGAGATTTTAATGAATTTGGTTATGATAATGTTAGTTCCATGAAGTAGGATTATTGAGTTGTATTGATGGTGATAAGAATTACATTATTTAAATGACTCATGGTGGTTCCGTATTGATATGTTAGAATAGTTATTAACAAGAAATGAACATCTGCCTGAATCAATACTATACAGATAAAATTAATTATTGAACTTGTTTACAGTACATGTTTCGGGGATTAATTATATTTTATCCCCTTCATCAGCTGTTGAAGAAACAAAAAACAAAGCGTAGCACAGTAATAATATACGTGTTTAAAACCTAATATGGTGCACCATAAAATTTAGGGTATAAGAATATAATAAAATGAAGAGAAACAGATGGTGACGGTGATCAGCTGCTCATGACAAATAGTAGTTTCTTGAAATGGTAGATAAGTAACACCAATACTTCACCATTTAGCTCTATAACCAATGAAGAGCCTGTATGCTTATATCCAAATATAGCCCTTCAAAACAAAGCGGCTTTAAGAAACCCGATGTGATGGAAAGTGATCCTAGGTTAGTTTAAAGCATATGGTGTATATGGTTAGGACAACGTTACATTTATTAGAATCACATGGAGAGAATAGTGTTGGTAGAAAGAAATTAGATTAATGAACGAAGAAAGGAGTAATCATAGGGAGCAAGATGTGTGGAAATCTATGTGTTATTAAAAAGATGTGTGGAAAGTCATGCTTAATTGTAAGTAAAGATAAATATATGCTTTTTTTAAAATTGCTCTCCCTCATTGTGATATAACAAGCATGCCCCGATAACCCAGAAAGAAGTATGTACGGTCACAGTATGCCACGACCTATACCACACAGGACATGCATATTCTGCTGCAGAGTAACAGAGTGCTAAAGCAGTAGTTCTTATTGTTTGAGCTTGAGTCCCCCAGCTGGTACCAGATAATTTGCGAAGGAGGCAGTTTCTTGCGGATACCTTATTTTTGGTGTTTAGACAGTGTCTTTCATACGTGAGTGCACGATCCAATGTAATCCCTAAATATTTGGTATTCGCACAGTGATCCAACAGCATGCCTTCCCACGTTACATGCAGTTTCCTCTTTGCCTGTCTGTTCTTGAGATGGAAAGCACAGACTTGTTTTCGATGGGTTTGGTTTCAATTGGTTTCCTCTATAATAATCACTTAGTTCCTCTAGAGCTTCAGATAGATAGATGTCTTTCCACAACTTCAAACTGATCCTCCTGGACAGTAATGGCACGATCATCCGCATAAATAAAGCTTAGAGTAGGGGTACCTACTGGTATTGGCTGGTCATTTGTTATTTATGTTAAAGAGGATAGGAGCCAGAACACTACCTTGAGGCAGTCCATTTCTTTGATTCCTCCAACGCTGTGTTGCCCTTGAAAGTCTACAAAGAGTCTATGATTTTGAAGAAGACACCTGACTCATCATCATCATTTCCCCTTATCCAGCTCCTGCCGGGTCGGGGTATTTATGGCACTTCTCCACTTTCCTTCCACCATTCTTCTTCCACGATCTTGCCCCAGTCCAGATTTCTTTTTCTTACGCTGTTCTTCACTGAATCAATCCACCTTGTTCTAGTTCTTCCTCTTGCTCTCTTACCCTTGCACTTTGCCTCCAGCATCTGTCTTGGTATTCTATTTTCCTCCATCCTCTTTACATGTCTAAACCACCTTAGTTTATTCTTCTCAATTCTCTCATTTAGTTTTCCCATCCCAACTTCCTTCCTAAAATCTTCATTCCTCACTCTGTCTTTCCTATCATACTTCTTAGGAATTTCATTTCACTGGCTTGGATTCTACTCTCTTGCCTGCTTGTCAGGGTCCAAGTCTCAGCTGCATATGTTAATATGGGAACATAGTACACTTTATACATTACCTCCTTGCTTTTCCTTGGTACTTCCTTATCCCAAACTTCTGACTATTTCAGTTAATTTATAGTCCTTTGTCATCAAGTAGAGTTTATTCAGCAGTAAGTGATGATTGACTGTGTCGTAAGCAATGTCAATGAAGACGGCCCTGTGATCTTCCGGTTCTGGAATCCATCTTCAATATGCTGAGTAAGATGTAGGATTTGTGAAGTGCAGCTTTTACCTGTTCTGAAGCCAGCTTGTTTAGGGATTAGGAAAGATTCAATTACCTGTGTGAGCCTACTTAGAATCATTCGCTCCAGTATCTTGAAAAGGTGGGAGAGCAATGAAATAGGCCTATAATTCTTAGGATCGTGTGTATCTTTCCCGGGTTTGAGAATTGCTATTACTCTGCTCTTCCTCCATATTTTGGGTATTTTACAGGTAGTATCAACCCGTTGAAGACATCTTTAAAAACTGTAGAAGTTCTACTGATTGAAGCTTAGAGCACGTTTATACAGGTGCCAGGCCTATGCACTTGTAGAAAATGCATGATGCATTTTGATAAATTGTTAAAAGTTACACTGAAGAAATTAATGTTTGAATAACAAACATGACGAAGGTTTTGCTTGGCAAAATGTGTCGTTGAACAGGCGACGAAGTAACCAAGTATGGTTATGAAAAGTTCTTGTCTTTAAGACAGGACGAGAAAATGAAGCGAAGCTTCCAGATGATGAAGTGCTTAGATGTAGTTCCACATGGCGAGAGAAGTCTCGGTAACAGGAGACTGGTGCACGAGATGGTACTCGAAGTAATCACTCACGACAAGAAGTTGTCATTTTGAAGAAGTCCCGGACGAACTGTTGCAGGTGCGGCAAGGTTATGCCATTTGATGAACAGAAGACTTGTGCTTGAGCAAGCACTCGAAGTATTCGAAGGATTCACAAGTTGCAAACGTGGTAGGCAGCTTAAATGGCAACCCAGCTGGTGTTCCAGAATCTTCTGTGACGAAAAGTGCAGTGATTGGCAGAGGCGAGGAGTTCGACCAATGAGGCCGAAGCAATGGCTGTCAGTGCAGTTAGACCATGCTTGATGTGAGGAAGTTGATATATCACTAAAACAGTACCAGAAAATGTGTCTTAGGCCGGTATTACACTATCAAAGAAGTTTGTCAAAGAAATTTTATAAAATATTTTGTAAAACTGAACTTTTCTAAAAGTTATACAAAGCAATAATCACACCATTACACTACATCAAATATTTCATCATAGTTCAGCAAAATGGATGAAGGACAGTTCCTTGTTCACTTGACTGTTTTACGGTAGTTGAAATTCTGTAGTGGCAATACCGGTATGTAAAAGAAACGGAAAGATAAACTAAACGCCTATGGGTTAAACCGTGGGTCGCCATGTGACAGGAAAGATATTTATACGAGTAAAATCTTGGTGAACGAGCTTCAGTACGAAGACTTGAAAAATTGCATTATTATTTAATTATTAATAATTATGATGAAATTAATGATGGTGACGTTCGAAACAGCCACTGCCCGAGCAAATAAAATTGAAACACACGAAGTAAAAAACTATGGATTAGGTCAGATTCGATCCCAGGTCATTTAAGTCCGGAGTCGAGCGCTCTACCGTTCAGCCAACTAGACACATGCTCACGGAGGTTGGTTACATGCATTACGTACTGGTAAAGATAAAGTGCTTATTTACATTCACTTGTAATACCATAAGTGAAATTAACGAATTGTGTTACAACATAAAACACACTACTATTCACGGCTTATTTCAGCCTATTTAACTATTTAATTCCTCTTTATTTCCTAAAATGTGCACCCTCTATGTGCAGCGCTTATAGTTTCGGCTATTTATACCTACACTTTCTATCTGTTATTTATGTCTTACATTGTACACCATTCATTATGTAACATATTATGTAACATTTAATCCATTTCACACTCTGATATGAGCATCTTTGTTGTGGTAATATCCCAGCTGTTATGATCTGCCATTTTGGTTTAAATCTTTTATCAAAGATACCATGATGCTCATACATTTTATAAAAGAAATTTTATAAAACCACCTTTTATAAAAGATTTCCCCATTACACTGTCATATCTTTTATAAAAGATCTTTTATCAAAGATCTTTGACAAATTACTTTGATAGTGTAATACCGGCCTTACATTCGAGTTTGCATAAACAAAAAATATGTAAGTAACAAGCATAATATTTAATTTAGAATAGAAGAATAAATAAATAACGAAATAAGTTACCAGCACGTGGCAATTTTTTTAGGTTATGAAACAAAAAATTACGACCAATATTCTCGAATCTTCTCTCGTGAAAATTAGAAATGTGTTGTTGTTGTTGTTTCCTATGGCTAGCCCGGATTCCAATCCATCAGCTTTCTTGCATTCCAATAGAGTTGTGTGAGGTTTCCAGAAGTTCTAGCAGTCGCATCAAGTTTGTTGCAATGTAGCAGGTGCCCCTTATCCATTTTACCTCCAGGTTTGTGACAAAGTGTGCATTCTTCAGATCTCAGGATGTTGATTCGTTTCAGATGAGCTGCAAGGCAGTCATGGCCAGTGTTAAGTCTGAAGAAGGCTACAGCTTCTCTTCTTGGTGTTAATTTATATTGATCCCATTTAGCATCAATGTCCTTCCGTAATTTGGTTTCTGCTGTTTTCTTTATACCTGTTTTTGATAGTATTTTTCAAGATCCTTTTTGCTGATATAAAATCAGTCTGACTGACAGGTTGTTGTAGTTTGGTACCTTTTTTTGCTAATCTGTCTGCCTCTTCATTTCCTGCTATTCCAACATGAGAAGGGATCCACTGAAATGAGATCTGTTTGTGGAGTCTTTGAAGGGTTTTTATCATACAAAAAATTTATTTCAGTTCTTTATTTTGGGGCTTATAATTTGACGAGATGGCTGCTTTTGAATATGTAATGATAACACATTTTTGATAATCAATGTTTCTACCTAATAACTGATGGAGTGCATGTGAAATTGCTCTTATCTCAACATCAAAGTTTGTTTTGTTTTGGCCTGCCGGGAAGTAGAGTGAGAAGAGAGATGAATGCATTAAATTACTGATTACAGGCTTTGTAGCCTTTCGCGAATGCGAACAGTATAAGAAAACAATCTCATAAATATTAATGATTGAAATTATTATGACGTTGTAGAAAGTAGTGAATAACTGATTTGAGTTTCACACAACAACAAGTTTTTACTGGCTCTGTCGCGGATTGGGTTAGTACTTGGGGGCTCAGCCCAAGATACATGAAGAGAAGGAATGAAAGTTCCAGCACAAGAGGCTAGGAAAGGAAGTGAACTACTTTCAAACACTTGGGGGCTTAGCCCAAGATGTTTGAAAGAAACTGAGAAAGATAGAAACCCTGAAACGGCAAAAAATCTTGACACGGAAGAAAAGAACAGAAGAGTGCATGAAAACTGAACCAAGAGTCTCATTCACGCACGGTAAACAAGTACAACCTGAAGAGGTAATTGCTCTCAGGGGCCAAATCCTGAAGCTGCAGTGTCAAGAGATAGGCCAGAAGGGCACTCTTAAATCTTTGACAGAAACAAGTCGTTATGTAAATCCAATCAGATTCACTTGCTTTAAAGTGAAGTAAGTGGCAAGCAAGTAAATAAGTTGGAAGTAAATTAAACACTTTATGTAACAACCACTGTTTGTGGTTAAGAAAGGCAAAATTACAGCCTTTAAAAAATAAGAGAGTTTATGCAGTTACTTGAGCTGGAAAGCTCAACATTGAAGTTTGTACGGCCTTTAAAAAAAAAGAGCCCTGTAGAAAAGTTGGAAATTAGTTTTACAGTTTGAAGATAAGCATATACTGTAGGTTAAATGACACATATTACTTATCCATTGCTTGAAGTTGAGTTAGTTATATCCTGAGCAACACTTTTGATGGTTAGGTTGACCATAACTGGAACTTCTGTAGCAAAGTTGTTAAACTGTATGCCTCACTAGGAGGTTAGGTAGAGAAATAATGCAATCAGTAAGAACTGTCGCCATTTCGAAGCACTTTCATTTGGTTGAACACTTGTAGAAATACATGAATAAAAGATGATTGATAGTTAAAAACTGCAAAGTTCCATAGCCGGAGAATTTTATGAATAGAAGCAGGTACCAGACCCAAACACTTCGAGCAAGCTTAAAGCATTAAAGTTACTTGAGTTGAAGTTTCATTCTGTAGAATAAAGTTGAAGTTTCACAGCGGCCAGAGAGCTCGATTGCAGAAATGAATGCTTGATTAGCAAACATGAGTCAAGATGTTAGCGACGAAAATGTCGCCTCGGAGACAGCATTCCTTGACGAAGTCGGTAGGCGAAGTATTCATAGTGCTCGAAGTCTTCCAACGGATTCGGTACAACGAGATGTGGCGATATGCCAATTGGTGAAATGACTAGTTGTCATTCGAAGTCCTTGCGACGGGATGTGCCATTGACGAAAACAGTAGTTCGAAGTATTCCGACGTATTCGTACAGATGACAGAAAATCAGCTGTTTATATAGCAGAGAAAGGTTCCAGTACTTTCGATGGGAAGAAGCGTTGCGATTGGCCAGCGAGAAGGGCAACCAATGCGAGTGAAGAAGATAGATAATGGCTGTCATTTGAGATATTTCAGCGCAGCAGAAGGCATATGAAATGTCACTGGAACCGCACTTAGAGAAAGTATCTTACAATCATGCATATGTGAATACATAACAAGTAAGTATTCATTCTAATATATAAAAATGAGATGTGTATCTTTCTGTCAGTCTGTCTATCTGCGTGTTACTCAATAAAGCAAGAACCACTGGTCCGTTTTAAATGAAATTTGGCATGGATGTAGCTGATTTACCAGGTTTACATATAGGATACTTTTATTTCGATATTTTGCACTATTAAAAAATGGCGACCATTTTAGTGACGTCACTACACTCTTTGGTTTCAAAATTTCATATTTCCATATCAAATAAAAAGAGAACGCTAAGAAATAGCAAAGTTTTGATGGTACATACGAGCTTTAAAATTTTATTTCCTATCCGAAAGGTCCTTATCACTTTTCGTGTATCTCCAACAGTTAGCGAGTAAAACCCACATTTGTGACGTCACTACATCATTTGGTTTCAAAATTTCACATTTCCATTTCAAATAAAAAGAGAACGCTAAGAAATAGCAAACTTTTGATGGCATACACGAGCTTTAACATTTAATGTAGTATCCAAAAGGTCCTGATCACTTTTTGTGTATCTCCAACGGTTAGCGAGTAAAACCTAAATTTGTGCAATAAAACAGGTCAACACCGAGCGGTGCAGTATATCTCTACATATATAAAAATGAAAGTTTGTGTGTTTCTTTCTGAATTTCTATGGAAATTTGAGTTAATTACGCGTTTCAGACTGTTTTATGATGGATGCGCGTGGAATTAATATTTTGTCTGTTTGTTTGTCTGTGGACAAATTTGTTCCCTTATAACTCGAGAACGGCTGGGTGTATCAACGTAAAATTTGGTATAGATATCCATCAGAGGCACGACACTAATCATTGATGTAACTCTTCTCCGTACCTCTCATAAAAGGGGGCCTACCCCCTTAAAATACATGCTGAAATAGGCGTAGGACGAGACAAAGCTCATTTTCAGCCTCTCAATGTGAGAAACCAAACTCGGGAGCCCTAAAGGGTCCCCAAAAACCCTAAAACCAACCGGTTTTGAGATATTCCCAGAAAACTAATTTCATTTAATTCGTTGGTTGGTTGGTTCCTTAGTTTAGGGGCTGCGACAACGCGGTCATGTAGCCCCGTGTACTTTGGGTGTGTGTAGAATCTGTCTGATAACCGGTGTTAATTGTGATGACTGTATTAGTGTGTGTATCTGTTTTTTAATTCAAGTAGAGACTGCAACTTTGAATTTTCAAATAGTTCCTACTTTTGCCGCCAAACGCCACCGTCAACGACTACTAGACCTAGTTCAGAACTAGCTACTAGACGCCACCGCAGTCGGCTCTTGGCAACGAACGTAGCAACCTAAGAGCGTTGTTTACATTCTTAACCTATCCAATTTAGTTTCACACAGGTGTAATTAGTGGAAAGATCTTTAACATGCCATAAATCTATGACATGGGACCGCCGGCTTTACTTCCCCTCCGAAGGAAGGCATACTGAGGGATTTTTAACGCTCTTAAAAAATCCGACGGCTTCGGCCGGGTTTGAACCCGCTATCTTGGGCATAGAAGCTCAGCATGCTACCAACTACGCCACCGAAGCCGCTTCATTTAATTCAATAATGAAAGAATGCAATCCGGTAACCATGGCAACAGATTCTGAGAGGTCCATCTATTGCTGTAAGACGCAATGCAATTCCATTAATTACATTAGTGTGAAAGTTTGCAAACGGCCAGAACGTTATCACAGAACCAAATTAAGCTGTAAAATTCATCAATACTTATAATGCGCTTACGGGGGTCAAGGGGTACCCTAGAATTTATTCACGAGATTTACACCTGCGGGTGTGGTATGGCAGGTCTATTATATTCCTATCCCTATATTTTATTATTATTAGTATTATATTATGGCGTACAACGACGAGACAAAGCCCCACAGTGCCAGAAACAAAACTCGGGGGCCCTAAAGGGTCCTCGAAAACTACATTATAAGGCTCTAAAACCAACAGTTTCTGAAATATTCCCAGAAAACTAATTTAATTTAACAAACTAATGAAGGAATGCAAATCGGTAACCATGACAACATTATCTCAAGGGGTGGCATCCTACTTTCCATCTATTTCTGTAAGAAGCAATCTCACTCCATTTATTACATTTCTGTGAAAGTTTGCAAATGGCTATAAGGTTATCACGGAACCAACGTAGACGGTATAATTCTTCAATGCAATTAAGGGGGTCAAGGGGTAACCTAGAATTTTTTCATGCAATTTTCACGTGCGACATAGTACAGAAGGTCTATTATATCTCCAAACAGCAACATTATTTTCAAAAATTCCTGAATTGAATCAGCATTTTTTGTGGCTTTTAGGAATTTGGGCCATTTGAGACTAAAGAACCTGAATTTTCATGCACCACAAGTCTTTATAATTTATGAAAGGGGTCTTCCTGTGTATGGGGATCTAACAAAACGTAGAGGGTCAGTTTTTATGTGACGTGTATTGCGTTTCGTCTACAAAGCTTTCAATTCTATTTCACGTCAGGAAGTACACATTAGGTGAATTTAGTTGGAGGGCACATTTTAACTAATCTTTTTTTGTCGACATACGGGTTCATCGTAAGGATGATTTTGTTTGATACTGTGTGGTAGATATCTGGGTGATATGTTGTAGACAATAGAATTGTCTGTCTGTCTTTCTGTGTATCTTTATGTACGCCTATAACTCGTGTTCGGATGCTTGATGCATCGTAAAATTAGGTATGCTAACCATGAGAGTCAATACACCAATCATTTATAAAACTCTTCACTGTACTCTTCATACAGTAGAAGGGTGGATGTAGGGAAAAACTTCTCAAAATACATGCTAAAATATCAATCAATATGATAAAATTGGTCCGGCCAGATCAAACATAAAATGCCAGGGTAAGGTTTTGTTTTATGGAAGGGAGCTTTACTTCCGTAGCACATTGGCATCACTCATGACGTCAATACTAGTTGTATTTTGTGTCTTGTGATGGCCTTCTCAGTATGTGCTAGCCATGCGTATTGGTGAGGTGTGTCTGTACCAACTGACGAGCCCAACGGCACACCAGGGCGAAACGCTGGCATTTTATGTTTGATCTGGCCGGACCAATTTTATCATATCGATTGATAATTTATCTGATCAAACGGAAAGTAACATCATATTCCCATCGGGAATGTTCATAACCTATTTGGATTGGCAAGGTAAGGTTTTGTTTTATGGAAGGGAGCTTGACTTCCGTAGCACATTGGCATCACTCGTGACGTCAATACTACTTGTATCTTGTGTCTTGTGATGGCCTTGCTAGCCGTGCGTATTGGTGAGGTGTGTCTGTACCAACTGACGAGCCCAACGGCGCACCAGGACGAAACGCTGGCATTTTATGTTTGATCTGGCCGGACCAATTTTATCATATTGATTGATAACTTATCAGATCAAACGGAAAGTAACATCATATTCCCATTCGGGAATGTTCATGCTAAAATAGACGAAATATAATAATTATCCTGGAAGAACGACCAAAGCATACGTTGCGCTTCTCAATGTGAGACACAAAATTTGGGAGTCTAAAAAGGGTCACCGAAAACCACATTTTAAGGCTCTTAAATTAACAGTGTGTGTGATATTCCCAGATAACAAATTCGTTCTGATAAGCTTTTGAGGGAATGACAAACCACTAACCATTGCAACAGTAGCTCAATTGATAATGTCTGGTGGTAACACCGAACACCGTTCGAAGAATGGGTACTTCTGCTAGTAAATATAATAAATACTTTAGAAAAAAGGCATATATAAATTAGAACAAAATTACATAAACACGTGGAGTACATGTTAAATTTTTATGTTATGAGAAAAAAAATGAGTCTAGAATTCTCGTTTTCTCTCTCGAAACATTAGACAAAATTAAATTAATATTTATGGGCTTTGTAGCCTTCACAAATGAGAACACATTCCTCTTGTTTACTTTCCCCTATTTGATGATAATGTTGTTTCATTTGAGAGGCTTGAACATCTTGGTCATGAAACCCATTACTGTGCTTTCTTGTTAAATCATGGTAATTCTGCGAATTATCTGCAGTTATTTTTGTTAAGCCTAGTAAAAACAAAACTATTGGTTAAAATATTGAAATAGCCTTGTATTCGTGAACACACAAATTAATAATTATAACACTTGATTATAGTATCTTATAAGACATGCTATGCAAGTGGTAGGCTTATGTGGATTATGCCTACATTAATATCTAACAAAAGAAAACGGTCATCATTTTTTGTTTCTTAGATTGTTTATTCTAATTTTTTTTTTTTTGCACATTTCTGAAGAAAACATTATATGAGAACAAAAATTCATCTCGTTTTTTTATCTAAGAGATAAGTGTGACTCAGACACACACTAGCTTGACTGTGGGAAACTTTCGGGATTTCCGTTGCATCACTCCTGCACTCGATATCAACTGGATGTCCATTTTCTTCATCAACAGTCAAATTCCGTGCAATTTCTTCTTTGCTTTCATGTCTTAAATCATAATCGCCTTTATCGACGTCTAACTTGCCCATTCGAAATATCGTTGTCACAGAAGTCGGCAAACTCTTGCTTTTGTGCAAGCGTAGTAGCGGTATTTTTCTCCCATGACTTTTTGACTGCATTAAAAGCATCCAATAAACACACTGTCGGTGCCGCGCAGGTTTGCGCCATTAGGCAATAATTAGACAATATGCTGTCCGCGCATCCATCCTTCCCAACTTCCAGATCAGCGACCTTGGGGTGTGGCTGTTGGGAAAGGGAGGGGAGGTTCTGAGTGAAAGATTAGTGTATTCCTCTTGTATTGTTTGGGCTTCGAAGATAAGGAAATCTGTGCTGTATCACTCGCGGCAACATGCTCGTACGTTTCTAAGATTGCGCAAGTAGGCCTACTGTTACATCCCAGAGAAACCCAGTTCAGTCTTCTCGAATCTCAATGATTTCATCTCTACACATTGTGTCGCATCAAAATTCTTTTAAACGACTGAGAGATTGCTTTACTTAGAGTGATGATTAGTTGCTGTGAGAATTTCTATTAAAAAAAAAAACAACTCTTGGAGTCCTGCCAATTAACCGCAAAACGAATTATCGATAATACATGGTACTTGGGTGTTTGTAGAATTTGTCTGATAACCTGGGTTATTGTGTTATCTCTAGTTGTTTTTGTCTCAGATGAATTGATATGTACAAACTAGCACTGGAGGGAACACAAACATAAAGTGAAACAATGACATTTGAAGTGATAGAAGCCATTTCTCAGTGTTGCCTAGTTCTATTAAAGAAAGCTTTCCAGTCAGTCAACACAAATTGGGCCCAATTACATTAGGCGGGTAACAAGTGTTTACATGCCCTAACCTAAAAGAAATAAGATATTACAAAATAACATGCTTGTATGTACAAAATGGCGTATTTAATTGGATGACATGTTTCAAACATCATGCATTCATCTTCAGATCCTGCTCACTTAGGCTTAGTTAATGTACAATGTTTATGATACACGATGTAATTGGGCACAATTTGTGTTGACAGACTGGAAAGCATTCTTTAATAGAGGGATTTATTTTCTATTCCTACCTCCATTGGGCTATAAAAAACATTGACACATTGATATAACAAAATGATTTTATTGTTAAAAGTTTAGTAGTTTCATACTTATTTTTCAACATAATTGCCAAAACAATTGAGGCATTTGTCGTATTGTGACACAAGCTTTCCGATGCCCTCTGCAAAGAAGTCTGCCCCCAGTGAGATAAGGTACGTCTGGACAGCCTCCTGAAATGCTTCATTGGTTGTCCGCCCAACCATGCCTTCAATTCTCAAAAGAGAAGAAAACACTTGGCACGAGGTTCGGACTATATGGTGAATGGTCAAAAACTTCCCACTTGAATTTTTAAAAAGGTCTTTCGTCATGTTGGCACAGTGAGGTCATGGATCAAAACCAAGCCGGACGAGAGCATGCCTCTTAGTTTGTTTGGAATCTCTCTGTGGAGGCGATGTAAAGTTTCACAATAAACTTCCTTTGTTATTGTTGTGCCTTGTTCCATAAAGTCCACCAACAAGACATCTTTATGGTCACAAAAAACAGTAGCAATTTTTATCCTGTTGCTCAGTGTCTGTCAAACTTGTTTGGTGAAGAAATGTGCATTCACTGCTTAGACAGTTCTTTGATTTATAGATTGCCATACAGGACTCAAGTCTCATTGCCAGTAACAATAGACTTTAAAATCTCGCCTCCCTCATTCTGGAAAGGTGTGAGAAAAATTGAGGTTGTCACCATTCGCTGATTTTGTGATCGTCGGTCAACATTTTTGGGACGCAAAGTGCACAAAGTTTCCGGTGTCCTAGGTATGTAGTCACAATTTGTACAGAGATGACCTTGAAATGTCTGGGATTGCTGTAGAAAGTACACTTGTCGCGGACAAATTCATCAAAACGATCTATCCCCCTGATAGCAGCGACTGACTCCGTCCTTGCCCACCTTCGTCATGGATGTGTATTCGCCCTTCTGTGAATTTCTGACACCATTCCCGTATTCTACCATCACTCATTAAGTTTTCGCCCATACACTATGTTCATTGTTCGATGAATTTCAGCAGTGCTACATCCTTCTGCTTGCAGAAAACGTCCGACACATTGCAACTAACACTTGGTGGGAGAATCGATCATAGTGGGCATGTTCAATTGCCCGTAGCTCACTGGCGCATTGGAGCCAATAATGGTAGAGATTGTGGAGGGAATGTTGCGCAATTGCACGACACAGACCTGGCTCCCACCTATATCTTGTTTACTTTGATTTATGAAAATATTTATAAATTTTTTCCTTCGCCACAACAATCATAGCAGTCAAAACATAAACATAATTATTGAAGCTCAGATCCGTTCGTCAGCCTCCTTGGTTATCTCTCCTCCCCCACGTAATATCCAATTAAGGCCACAACCCTAAGACACACTCCGCTTTGCAACAGTCTATCATTATCCCCACACACATCTCCTCCCTCCTTCCAGTTCCTGACCTGCTACAAGGTCGGGCCAGCTCAGTTCACACAGCAACGTGCCGTCAGACACAGCACACTCTGAACCTTCAACAGCTTAAGTAAAGGTAAGCAATCCGGTGCTTGAGTCATCCTCTTAAATGTTCATACGTGTAGGCGACTATAATGATACTTCTTTTTCTTCCTATTACAGCCTCCAGGTAGGAAGGCTGACAGTCAGTTATACCTTCAATTCAAGCCTAGTAAGTTAACAGTACAAATTTTTGTTTTATCCCTCGTTTTTCTGACGCATTCGTTCCTTCTAAGACTTATTATTATCTCTTTATAGTTTGGACAGCAGACATACCCTTTGGCTGGTTCACCCCCTTCATAGGTTCCGATTGACATTTCATCACAATGTTGTAATGTCTCTACCCAATCCAGCATTAAGGAAAAAGGCCGGAAAGGCAACGGTCCAGCTTTGTTCAAAATATACTCTCAAGCCAAACCATGAAGATTAGCTGAAAAATGGGACGCAGAACTACAAAGGAGAGCCAATAAGCCCATTGGTCATCTTCTAATTATCTCCAAATATATTTTTTAAACAATTTTAAATAAATATTTTAATAGCACTTTGAATTGGGCATTATACCAGATCAAAACATTAAGAAGGTCACTAAGACCACACGTGTCACTTCTAGCTGTACATGTTTTTGTTTTTATAATATGGTTTTAAAAGATGATGTTTTAGAAATAGCTTTTAGAGTGTTACTTTTAATGTTTTTCTCAAAATATGCATGATTTGTGTCTAATTAATATGATGGATGTGAATATGTACATAATCTATGCGGCTGAAGAAGGGCCCATGAGGCCCGAAACATGTCCCCAGAGGCAATAAATTGTTAATTGCCAGTAATAAATTGTATTGATTGGGCGGAGACCCCCTCACCCCATTAGAATCGTTATTGTACACGTCAATACGGGCCTTGTGAAATGGATAATCCTCCAATTAATCTTATCAGTGTGATACTTTACCTGAATTTATTTTACAAGGACCTAGAATTGGTGTAAACTGGGACAACATTGCTGAGCTTAAAAACGAAAGTGGGCAGTAAGACCTTAAGTAATGTGGTATTTGCAATATTATGTGTACCTCACAGAAAGAATTTTCAGTGTTAGGAAAAATCAGTCAGAATTCAGACCTACATTAAGCACATCTACACTGGAACCGCGTATGATTCAGAAGATGAAAATGTCATCACAGGGGGAAGTATGTTACAATAAAACTTTCACGGAAAACCAGCTACTGGGGGCAAAATAAGCTACAACGAATTTTTTATAACTAGCAGGTAATGTCCAAATATTATTGTGTAATATGATATTCTTTACTATAGGTTGCTTCCGGGTGGGGCAAAGGTAGTCAGTCTCATTATCACGAAGGGAGGCGCAAACTTTGGATTTGACGTGAACATTTTTGAGTGGGGGAGAATTATAAGGGATTACTGATAACCCACTTCAAAGGTTGGCACCTCTGATATTATTTTCTGCAATGGTTGACGCCACTGACAAGAGGGTGGAGATTAGACGTCATATTCAGGATCCGGAAACAGAGCAATCAGCGTCGAATCAAATGAAATTGCATCAGTTCTCTAGCTGGAGATAGGCCAATGTGAAGAAACTGGTAGATATCAGGGGTCTTGGAAATGGACGTGTCAAATCACATAGAAATGAACATGGGCACAGACTACTTGTTTTAAAATTTGTCTCGACATGCATAAGCATGATAATTAACCCTTACCCCTTACCCCTCATCAGTCGGGTGAGCCCTGACGTAACGAATTTCCCATTCCAGTCTTGTGTCGGGCGAGCCCCGACATCATAATTGTGTCCTCTACTGCTCGTCTGTCGTCTCTGCCCTGACAAATTATCCATTCCTATTTGGTGCTGCGATCTGTTGGTTGCGTGAGGATTGTCCTCAAATCTCGATATTGCGAAGCAGGAAACCGTTAAACTCTTATTTGGAAGGCCGTGCAACCTGTCACTTGTTACTCGGCGACCGCCAGACTGATAGTATGCAAACATGGCCGATCCGACATTGACAGAGGATGAAATACGGCAAGTTTTTGATGATAGCGATGACAAATCTGAGTCTCAATTTGATGAATGCGACGCAGTAAGCAGTGAAGGTGATAACACAGTGATAGCAGTGACAGTGGATAGAACGACTCTGATATTGACGAAAATAATGGACCGTTGTTGTTTTCACTTAGGGCTGATGACCTACATGTTTATGGCAAAACTACTTCATGTATACATGTTGATGGTGACTGACAGTGTTCCCATTGATAACATTTCTAGGTAAACATAGCTTGGCTGAATTTGACAAGTATAATAATTGATAATTATTATTTAGGGGCAGATGACCTCGTAGTTCTGCCCCTTAAAACATCAATAACTAATTATTGTTATTAATAATAATATTATACAGTACAATAATATTTATTAATTTTCATACTGCATTTATTTGCTTAATAATGAATTTAGTAGAAGATTGTAGACATATATTTATAATTTAGGAGCTAGTTATAGTTCTAAAGCTTAGCTAAATAAATACAAGTAATAGAAGGTAAATGTTCGGAAATTAAATGCGAGCTGTAGGGATAGCTAAGAGAATTTTAATTCAAGGGGTAGGTTAAGTCCTGGCAAGGTTCATTTTTAAGTCTTTCAATTTACTCTTGATGATCACTAGGGCCCGGATGTTGATGACCTTAAAATTATCGAAAAATGACCTATAAAATCTATCTAAAATTCTCTTAAAATGACCTAATTTTTTTAAAACAATTACCTAAAAATGATCAATTTCATAATGATTGTCTTGTACAAATAATGGTTCGAATAACAAACATTCGTAGAAGAATTAGTGTATTCTCTCTATTCGTTTAGTCTATTCCGACTCTCCGTGACCCCATGTACTAGACTACGCCAATTTCTCCTGTCCTGCACTGCCTCTCGAAGATTTTCCAAGCTGGAATTTAGTGCTTCTGTGATGCCATCCATCCATCTCATTCTTTGTCTCCCTCTTCTTCTTGTGCCTTCTATCTTCCCCAGCATTAAGGTCTTCTCTAATGAATTATGTCTTCTCATGATGTGTCCAAAGTAGCCCAGTTTTTGTTTCAGGATTAAGCCCTCCAAGGAACAAGCTGGTTTAATTTGCTGTAAAACTGACTTATTGGTTCTCTTCGCAGTCCATGGAACTCTAAGAACTCTTCTCCAACACCATAATTCGAAGGAATCTATTCTACGGCGCTCAGCTTTCCTTATCGTCCAGGTCTCACATCCGTACATCACAACTGGAAAAACCATAGCCCTTACTATACGGATCTTTGTTGTTAAGGTTAGGTCTCTACTCCTTAAGATATTGTCCAGATTTGAAAATGCCTGTCTACCAAGTAGCAATCGTCTTTTGATCTCATGACTGCAGTCACCATCGGCAGAAATCTGTGAGCCAAGATAGTTAAAAACAGAGACTTTATTTCTCCTCCTACTTGCCATGAATTGACAGTTGTAGTTGTCATAATTTTTGTTTTCTTGACATTCAACATTAGTCCAGCCTTTGAACTTTCTTCTTTCACTTTCAGTAAGAGATTTTTTAAATCTTCTTCAGTTTCAGCCATCAGGATTGTATCATCTGCATATCTCAGGTTGTTTATATTTAACCCAGCTATTTTGATTCCTGTTTCTTCTTCATCTAACCCCACATTCCTCATAATGTGTTCTGCATACAGATTGAAAAGGTAAGGTGACAATATACAGCCTTGCCGTACTCCCATTTAGTTGTTCCATATATGGTTCACACTGTAGCTTCTTGATCAGAGTATAAGTTCCGGATGAGGTTAATGATATGTTCTGGTACTCCCATGTATTTTAGTACTTTCCATAACTCATTATGATCAACACAGTCAAAAGCTTTAGCATAATCAATAAAACAAAAATATACATCTTTCTGGAATTCTCTTGCCTTCTCCATTATCCATCGTACGTTGGCGATTTGATCTCTGGTCCCTCTTCCTTTACGAAATCCAGCTTGTTCTTCAGATAGCTCTCGGTCTACATACTGGCGTAGTCTATTTTGAAGGATTTTAAGCATGACTTTGCTAGCATGTGAGATAAGTGCTATTGTTTAGTGATTCGTGCATTCTTTAGAATTTCCCTTCTTAGGAATTGGGATGAATACTGAACTTTTCCAGTCTTTTGGCCATTGTTGGGTTTTCCATATTTGCTGACATATGGAATGTAAAATTTTCACTGCACTATCTCCAACTTCTTTGAACATTTCTGTTGGAATTCCATCATGTCCACTTGCTTTGTTTTTAGCAATATTCTCTAGGGCCCATTTGACTTCAGTTTCCAAAATATCTGGTTCTGGTTCGAAGGACACATGAACTTCATTATCCATAATACATGGTTCTTTCTTATACAGATCTTCTACATATTCCATCCATCTTTCCTTAATGTCCTGTGCTTCTGTTAGATCTTTGCCATTTTTATCTTTTACCATCCCAAATTTTGCCTGAAATTTTCCTTTGATATCCCTAATTTTGTTGTAAAGTTCCCTCGTCTCTCCCATTCTGTTATTTTCCTCAACTTCCTTACATTGATTAGTTATAAAAATATTCTTATCTCTTCTAGCTAATCTTCTAAACTCTGCATTAAACTCAAACATTGCTGATCTATCCCCTTTAATTTTTACATTCCTTCGTTCTTCTGCAATTTGCAGTGCCTCACCCGATTACCATTTGGCCTTATTCTTATTCTTTTCCTTGGGAATGTATTTTTCTGCTTCCTGCTTAACAGCAGCAGATACTTCTGTCCACAACTCTTCAGGGGTTTTGTCTCCAATCTGCAATGTATTAAATCTGTTTTGACTTCTTCTGTATAATCACAAGGAATTCTTCCCAGGTCAAATCTGTATGATGAGGCAGTTCTAGCCGTTTTCCTCAACTTCAACCGGAATTTTGCAATTAATAATTCATGATCTGATCCGCAGTCAGCGCCTGGTCTTGTTGTAGTAGATTGAATAGCACTTTTCCACCTACTATTACAAATTATGTAATTAATTTGTATTACTACTAAACTATTAATCAACAGATTAACAATTATCACTACATCATTTTCATTTCTACTACAGTGTGAAAACATATTGCTAACTAAACATACGGTACCTTAGTTAGCATTGCAATACACCACCATTGTCATCCCCAAGTTATCAAAAGTGAAGGTAAGGCAGTTGTCAGCTAACACTGTTTTATATTTCGAGAAACTTCTCTCCACTTCCACTGACGTAGTCGCATATTTGAAACACACTGTCACAGGCTGTTAAATCCTCTTCAAAAATGTCAATTCTGAAGTCTTCTCCCGGCAAAATACTGGCTATTTGACACACTTTCTGATACCCTTAAGTTTATTCTTCTCCAATACAAATTTTATTTTCTGTCCGACTGTGTCCCCATCTCACCTTTTACATGTTTTATACAACCTTCAGCATTCCTGACTAACTCGATTGACTTGGCCAATACCATGCCACTTTCTTCTAGGCAGGTTATGGTTTCTGGTAAAAATATAAAATTTGATTGTATGCAAACCAATTTACCTTCCTTTGAGGATCAGAAAACAGGTCCTGTGCACTCCTAATAGCCTTAGCATCTGTCCTATCGAAGCCATTCACTACTTCTCTCACAATCTGAACATTGTCACAATAGTATATGCATGCAGGCAACCAGTTACCCCAGCATATTAAAACTGGTGCTGGGGGGAAAAGCTACATCAGGGGCCTTGTCTTTGAAATACAGTACTTAGTGCAGGATGGTGCTTTGACAAAGACTTTCTTTACTGTGGAAACTAGTCTTATCTACTTCTGAAAATTTTGATCGGACCTCTTATGCAATTCGATGAAAAGCATGGGCCAGACAGGAAACATGCACCATCTTATTGTAAAATGATTTGATAGATTTTGCTGCCTTTACCATGTAAGGTGCTGCATCCGTTAGGAAGAGGAGCACGTTCTCATGTTGTATTCCCCTAGGCCGTATTAAACACATGGATTTATCAACAGTTTGCATATCTGACCGTGGTTAACTGCTTTCAAAACCACTGAGGTCAGAAGAAAAGTCTGCCCGAGTCTATTTGTTTCTAGGGTCCCAATCATTACATTACCTACATAACGTCCCTCAGAATCTGTAGTGTCCTCAATTGATAAATATTTTTTTTCCCATTCACACATTCACGGATTCGGTTTAGGCCTAATGTGTCTTCGTAACATTTTGATAGGTAGTTTTTACGCAATGTTGATTCGTCTGGAATAGTATGACTAGTGTGGCGTTCAAGGAAATCACTTAATTATTATTGCTTAGTTATTCTAGTGGAAAATTAGCACTAACCAAGATTTCACATAATTCTTTTTAGAAGGAAGACGACTTGTTATTTGATATCGAAGCAGTTTCTTTTAACAATAATTGGGACTCCTTTTTTCCACATTTTCCAGACCTCTCAAATGTTTATCGCGCCCAACATGTTGTTGTACGGTGAACCGTTTATCTGCAGCAACTTTTATTTCTCACAATTTACAGAACAAAATAGTGCCATCAGTTGAGAATATGTTTTCACCAAAATCTGACACATACTGTTTATAACGGCTTGCAGTTGACTGCTTTTGATTTGGCATTTCACTCCACAACAAAACGTCACAAACCTACAACACACACACACCTTAAAATTCCTATAGTTGCCGGGTAACTGAGTGAACGATCAGAGGCCAGAGCTACGACAGAGCTGTCAACACTTCTAATAAAGATAAACTCGACACAAACCACATGGCGCTGAGGGGATTACCCCGATGTTTTCTTTTTTTCTTAGACTGACGCAATACTCACTTGCACGTGAAGAAATCAGCGACACAAACTGTACACACAAATGCATTATGGTCAAGAAAAATTGAAACTGCTGCATAGATAAGAAACAGGTAATGAAAACAGATGAGCACTGCAGAACTCCAGTATATGGGCTAGTCCAAGAATGTTAACTGTGACATGGTTTGAAATACAGATACTAAAATAATAACTTTAAAATGAGCATTTATCCATATTAGATAAAAAGAATGACCTATAAAACATGAAAAATGACCTAAAATGCACCTAAATGAAATAAAATGACTTTTCTTGAAAATGTAAGAAAAATGCATTTTGATGACCTTTAAAAACCCCATATATCTAACATATTTATTGCAGAATACGCTTAATTACCTCTAAGCATCGGCTCCGTGTACTCAGAAAAAAGATGACTTTTCATCAAAATCCAGGCCGTAATGATCACCATCAGTTGCGGGACACAGGTTCAATCCACAGGATGAGTAAAGCATGCAGGTTCATGGTTTAGGGGCAGATGACCTTGAAGTTCTGCCCCCTAAAATAACAATAACTAACTTCATGGTTTTATGGCCCGATTCAAATAGGAGAGAGGGAGTTGGACTTAAGGCATTGCAACTAAAGTTACAGTTTCATTATGTAATTATGGCTCCTCCGGGTTTTATAGGGCCAGTCTCACTTTCTAGACTTGATCCCGCATATTTCTACCGTGCACTTATTGTGTTTCTCTCTCCCTCACCCATATTCTACATGCCCATAGCTTTTATTTTGGCATGTCCTTTCTCTTTAATATTGTTTGTCGGTCCTTTGTTGAGACACCATGAATCATTTCCAGACAGGGGCAGATGACCTCGTAGTTCCACCCCTTAAAACAACAATAACTAACTAGTCATTTCCACACAAGCCTCAAGCCAGTATGCATCATGGTACATGCTCGCCATTAGCTGTTCCTTAGTTTGGTAAAGCCTACCACAGTAATTGTATAAAACATCAGATAGCTAGGTTTCGATTTCATTGATAATGAAAGTCTTAAAAGATTTTAATGCTTCTTCTGTTTCTTTTCCAGCTTTCTTGTCAATGTTGGAAAATCCTGGAAGTGCCAACATGTGGATCAACGATCCTGATGCATCACCTGTCCTTAGTCAGATTTTTAAAACCTATCATGCCGAGAAGCATGCACTGCAAATTAACAGACTTATGGAGCAGCAACGTCACTCCTGAGTGACATATATTTAATTCATTTTTATATTTTGCTCTGAATTCTTCAATATACGCTGTGATGTTCAGTTGAAATTCATCCTGCCTTATATTACGATGATGCAATATATTTTTAGTGAGGAGTGTTGGAGGGCTAAAATTGCTCACATTGTCTAAACAATCAAATATATTCTTAAGATTTTGAGCTCAAATCAGCTTACTAATAATAATAATAATAATAAAATACGCCATTGAACCTTGGACTTGAGTGTTTATCCCACATGGACAGTTCCAGTGAGTTTTGACTGCTGGTAGTACAATATCGATATCAAGTTAGATCATTGCTATGCTTTTTAATGATTTGTGTAATTGATGTGCTTCTGGAAATTTGCTAGTCATAAAAGTTAAACTAAGTACTGCTAGATTTTAGATGCAAAATATGCAGTAAACAAATGATGTATATAAGACAAACTTCTAATGTGTTGTATGGCGCTGTCAGTTTCTTCAAAGCAAAATTATGAAATATATTTTTGATACATACAATGAAGTAGTTGGTTACAAATTTGTCCTCTATTTCACCTGGTTGTTAAGATGAATTGTGTAAGACTGAATAATGCCATGTCCAAGATTTACTTAAGGAAGGGATACATAATAATTGAAAACCACAACCATACCGGTAACCAAAATCAGGTTTAATCCAACATCTAATCTGCTGTATCATGGTCTCTTCCCTGCTGCAGCACTCAAATTTATCCTATTGATTGGTTATGAAAGAGTGAGGGCCGGGTTCACCAACGCAGCGTTAACAGGCCATCAGTAAATGTGTTGTTAACTTTATCATCAGCATTAAGCTCGTTGGTGTTTCACCAGCACATTCGCCGATTGGCATTAGCAAACGAAGAGTTATGTTTAAGGGCTGTACAAACCTCTTTGAAAGATGATGATTGTGGCGGTATTTGTTTATTTTTTGGTGTAATCGAGCAGGCCGTTAACTGAAAAAGCTTAAAAGTTACATACTCCTTGGTTAAAAACAAACATGGCTGACGAGGATAAGAGCAAGAAGAGCCGGGGACTGTGAAATTTTCGTTAAATGAAAGAAACATAATTATCCACCCTTATCTACTTGGTGGATGAATATCGTGAAATCGTTGAAAATAAGAGGACTGATGCTGTAACATTTAGGTAGTCTTTTATTAAATTAAATTCACTAGGATGTTTTATAACGTAATGCATCACACGATATTACACGTTAAAAAAAATAAGAGGAGTGATGTTTAGGTAGTCTTTTATTAAATTAACTACATGTGCTACACTGTAATTCATCACACGATATTACACATAAATAAGGAATGGTACATAGGCCTAGGCTATCTTACTTATCAGATGGGAATTCCACGTTTGGTTCTGTCATCTCTAGAACATTCAACACAGAAGGTTTTGACAACCAAAATTTCATAATAAATTCTGTTTCGTCGCGTTCATTTAAGTAATTCCTTCGTTATTTGTAAGTCAGTGGTCGAAGAAAATCTAGCATGTCTTCAAAAGCATCGTCATAGTTCAGAAATAAGTTTAATGCAAGACTATTCCGGCTTTCGCCGCACGCCATTTTGGATTTGAATGCTAGTAAATCGACCGTCAAATCGTTAATTCCATGTTGACAGAGCAATTAGTTTTGACGGCTTGTCAGGGAAGCTAATGGATTGTTATAGTTTGGTGAACCACGACATTTCGGTAATCATCCGTCATCAGCCTTAATTAGTTTGTTAACATTTTGACGAACCATGGTGAACCCGGCCCTGAAAAGCATATCTGCTCTGGTTGGTGTTGGTTAATAAATTTTATACTAATTCTTCTTAAGTTCTGCAAAACATTGAAAAATGTGTGCCCTAGAAGGACTATAGATTGACCCATTAGGCATGCTCGAGCTTGTTCGACTTCCACTGCCTGGAGGGGAGTAAGGTCTCGTGGCTGCCTGCAGGTCTTCTAGACACATCGCTCAAGCAATCACAAATTTGTACTATCTGAACCCATTGTTTACTAAGGAAAAATAATTCGTATGCTATGAAATAAGATATGAAGGTCAAAGTGTAGTAAAGTGCCATTTGTCTACCACTTATTAGTTCCATTTCTAAAAGGTCAGGGATGAGGTGAGATAAGTTTCGATGTGGCAATGAATTTAACGGCAGGAAGCCCCTGATGCCAACTTCACGAGGAGTTAACGAGAGATTAATTGAATGAAATTGTGCAGTAGTGGAATGAACTGTTTCTTCCTGCAGTGTTTATTTGCTTGATGGTTTGGTACAATGTTTATGTACAGATTGAAATATACAAGAATTTGTGAATGAAAAAGGATCATTGATTCCACCATTCAGTGACCTTTCCTAGCACAATTATTTTAGCCTACTTTTCACATTTTGCAAAAATGAGGAAAAAGTAGACTTATGAGATCAATCCAGGCAAATGTGTGTCTATTTGTGTGTGTGTCCCCCCTATCAACTACTAAACGGCTGCAGCAATCGAAACCAAATTTGGTGTGAGTAAAGATCTATACCTGAATATCTCAATGCCATATTTGAAAATGATGCCATTGCTACCAACTGCTGAAAAATTGCAATTGAAATTTGTGTTCAATGTTGGATATCATGGAAGGTATGAATTGGAGCTATTTCAAAATTGGCACACATATAGATAATATTTCAGTTTAATTTCCAGGAGGCCATACATGGCAGTGTTACCAAAATGATTCTAAGCCTGCTGATAGGTCCAAGTTTTAAATGTATATAACATCAACACTATCAATTGGAATTCAACCAAATTTAATATGTGCTATGTGTACATAACCAGATATGACTGAGCATATTCTTAAGAGCCAACAGTTAATAAATGCTCTCAATTTCTTTTATCCAAATACCAATATATCAGAAAGTATGCAAGCCGACAGCTTTAAACTATGCACACGTATAGTACCTGACATTCTATATTAATTTGGAGTAACTTATAAACGTCAGTTCTACCAACATGATTCTAAGCCTGCTGAGAGGTCCAACTTTAAATACATGTAACTTTCATACTGTACAGGCCCCCAGGGGGCTGCACCCCCTGAAGCCACCCTCCATCATCTATCAAAACCACCCCTAACTGGCAGACATAATAAAGCCAGAACAGTATCTTTTACACAGCAAGGGCGGCCGACCAGCTTGGAAGGCTTGCCAAACACTTGCATCACACTATAAACATCTACACTAAAACTAACTGGGGCAGCTATGCCAATGGAATGCTGACAGTACAACACCAAAGCCTATAAGAGGAAGGCCTTAATGAGGACACACTCTCTCTCGATTATCAGTCATACAGTGTGTCAGCCGGAGGCCCTAGCTGTTATCATCAGGTGAGTCAGCAGTGTTCAGATATCCTATACTCTGTAAAACCTACCCCACAAACTTGTACACATAATTTGTACTATTGTTCACACTTCCCTAAAAGGGACATACAATTTCATACATCACTGACCAATAAATACTTGGTCAGTAAACTACACCTTGTATTCGTAATTACACGCCTCTTCACATCCCAACACCCTTCCCGACTCTCGTCACGAGTAAGCGTGACAACAGTAGCCTGTAATCGCCGGCTCAAGTTCTATTGTGTCTCTCACACGCGACCGCTGGCTGCAATCCGCCAGCATAGCTGACACAAGCAGGATTGTTATATAATTCCTTCTGACCAGCTGGGAGTCTAGTACATTAACCTGCGCCCAGCAGATCATCCCCATAAGCGACACTTACGTCTTTACAGGAGCACCCCCTAGCATTTAAACATCACACAACACTCTACACTGGTAAGCTTACCCAGCTACGGGAAGCTGCCCTCTTTAGAAATCACCTTCCAAATTAGCACATTAACACGTACGTTTTAGATCTAACTACCCCCAACTAAGGGATCTAAAACAATTTGGTGGAGGCGCCTCTACTACGCCCAGTAAGGGTGGGACTCACACAACGAGCCCTCGTAGTAGAAACGACCCCTACCGTACCGCATACAGCCAAGCGAGACTGGGAAGAATTTTTTTTAAATCCCATATTACGTCCCACACTTTTTTTTCTGTTACATAGGAGTTTGTATTATCACACCCACCCCCATCCGCCCCATAGTGCAAAGTCAGTGGAAATTAAATGTCCACATTTAGAACCACACTAAGAGACTTTGCGCACCATTTGTCGGCTAGTACAACTCCACTCCTGCCGAAGCTAAAAATTAAGAACAGTGACTTAATAACTGACCAGACTGCAGTACAACTTCTTAGGGAACTCGAATTCAAGACATCAGAGATCCGCGCTCA
The DNA here is from genome assembly GCA_946902985.2 of Meconema thalassinum. Lineage (NCBI taxonomy): Eukaryota > Metazoa > Arthropoda > Insecta > Orthoptera > Tettigoniidae > Meconema > Meconema thalassinum. The sequence goes on from OX336392.1 coordinate 370,085,878, forward strand.
ACACCCTGCAGCGGCAGCACAAGTTATACACTTTACACGATCCCAGGCCAGTGAACACAGACAAGAGTCACCAATATCCAGCGCTAGTGAAGTAGATGCCTGCCAACACTCCACCTATTGTTGCAGCAACTGCAAATCACAGAGCAGAAAACTGGTAATCTGCTCGAGCGCATTACACAGTTACTAGAGACAGACACGGTTAAGTCAGATAATCACACGACAGAGGCAGTTCTAGACAACCACACTATTCTGGAAACAGTGAAACAGGATTTAGACAGGACTGTACACGTAGTCAAATCCACACAGTACGACAACACGCCATCAATCAGTACCGACATATCAGGTGACGAGCCACCTGGTAACGTAACACAAGTGTCGTACACGGGAAGCGAGGCTAATTCCCCTCTAAATAGCCCAAACACCTCGGCACAAGGTAGCGGTGCGAACAGCATAGACAGATCACAATCACTACACAGCCAACAAGAGACAGCTGAACACGAGATGAACAGACAAGCTGAGTACCCCATGATCCACCCCACAAAGTTCACGGGGGAAGGCCAGGATCCCGAGGAATACCTCAAGGCCTTCAATAGAACGGCTCGGATCAATGGTTGGAGCGAGGAAGTTAGAAAACGGCTCCTTCCTGCTTACCTCACAAAGGCGGCTATGACATGGTATGAGCTCCATGAGGACACACTAGAAGCTGCCACATGGGAGGAAATCACTTTATTGTTGAAAAGTGAATTCCAGCTCATACCAGATGATGACGACCTGTACGACCAAATTAGACAGAGGTCACAGGGACCTAAGGAAAGCGCCCAGGCATACATCAACGTAAAGTTGATAATGTGCGACAAATATAACGCAGCTATGACGAACAAGCAGAAAGTCAAGCTGTTAATGCAGGGCCTCAGACCATCCATAGTGGACAAGTTGTGTATTATGAACAACCCCACGGTCCAACACATGTTGAACAACATAAAGACCATCGAGGAAGGGAAAAAGATCACGGAAAAAGATACGGAGAAAGCCGTGGATCAGCACTTTCAGACACAAAAGGACGACACTAATCATAAAATGGACGAATTAGTGGACAGGATGGAGAAGTTAACAATAGCTGCCATCCAAGCAGGCGGGAGACCGCCAAGGGATGAACACGTAGACACACAAGAGCGCTATTATCCTGAAAGGGATAGGGGGTACACCGAGAGGAGACACTACGGGAGGGAGGAAAATTACTACCCTCCGCAGCGGCCAACAACACCTCACCCACAGGATAGGCCACACTACCCTCCTCGGTATTCACCGGTATCGTACACGGACACAGAGCCGACATACCCCTCATGGCGACCACCATCCCCGTACACACAGGAGTACCACCCTGAGGAGTACGAGCACACCATCCCCCGACGAAACAGCCCGCCACCAAGTAAGACAGGCCTACGCTGCCCCACAATACAGGGCAGACAGGGAGTACCGGGAAAACTCGCCCCCAAGCAGGCAAGGCTATGCAGCCCCGCAGTACAGGGGAAATGGGGAATATCGGGAGAACCCGCCCCCACGCAGGCAAAGCTATGCACCCCCACAGTACAGGGGAAATGGGGACCGTCGAGGAAACCCACCCCCGACCAGACAGGGGTATGCAGCCTCCCGGTACAGGGAAAAGGGGAATCGACGGGAAAACCCGCCCCCGCAGACATACACCCCACCCTGGCGGAGACAGGACAACGGACCACCGGGCAATAACCGACAGGCTAGAAAACCTACAAGAGGACGGGACAATACAGATACATACACAAAGGGCCCGGAACACTACCCCCTCCCCGACGAACACCCTAGGGAGTTCAGGGATGAGGCACCCCGCCGGACAGACAGGGGGGCAATACTCCCCACACCTAGCCACACACCGCAGGCGGGGAGCTGGCGCAGCCACCCCGAGGAAGGGCGCACATACAGTACAGGCAGGCGCACACCTACGTTTCAAAAAAACGCCTAGACGGGGAGGTTCGGCCAGCTGATGAAGCGGCTGAGGTTCCTCCCCCAACACAACACCAGAAAGGCCCTTCCCCCAAGCAAACTCGTAAGAGTAAGGGGAAGAAGCAGCCAGCTAAAGCTAAGGCTGACGATCCGCCCCCGGGCCGTTTCCAGACACACCCCGTACAAGGAGACGGCAACTGCCTGTTTAGGACTATAAGCTTCCTGGTTCGGCATAACGAGGACCATCATAAGGAATACAGGCGGGAAACGGTCAAACACATCCTGGCCAACTGGAAAGAGTACCGGGACTTTGTGTCGGACGAGCGGGAAAACCCATTCCAGACCGGGGCGGATTACAAAAAATACATGGGTAGGGACGGCACCTATGCCAGCGCCGTAGAGGTGACCGCTCTCGGCAAGGTGCTTAAAGCCAACATCCACGTACACACTGACGTGCACTCGCCCCCGCTATTTACCACTGCGGGATTTGACAGGGACCTGCACATACTTTTTACAGGGAACCCTAAGGCGGGACATTATACACCCCTCATAATTACGCACAAACAGACTGAGAATAAACCCACACCCTCCAAACAGAAAACCATACCCCCTACACCACAACGCAGGGTGGGAAGTGACCACACACAGGCGCAGGACGCGAGCTCACTCGGCATTGGGAAGCCAGCAACAGGAGTCGAACTCGCGACCGCCTGGAACAAAAAACGGGATAACAAGGGCAAGCTCAGGGTCACATTCGCAGACACACCTCCCCTGGAGAGAGAAAAGAACAACACACATACACAAAAGCTGGGAACGGTCAGTGCATTAAACGTTCGCCAGCAGACTTCTATTTTCACAGCGCGAGCGGTTAAGAGAGCTGGCAATGTACTTGGTAAGCGCACTTTGCTGACCGAGCCAAAGTACTCGGGACAGGAAGTAAGCCGAGAGGCGAAGCGTGCCAGGTACGATAAGCGGCCAGCTCCATGCCTTCCCAGTACAGATGTTACGCCGGTAGCAACAACAACAACATACACACAACACATCGGTGCAGGGCAATGGATTCCAGGTATCGGCCCTCACGATACACGCCAACATAAACGGGCACAGAGTGCAGGCCCTAATTGACACTGGGGCAGCGGTCAGTTGTGTAAATAGCAGACACGTTACCGAAGGCCAAATACACGATGTCACGGGTGACATCCGGCTGGTAGCGGCCAACGCTCAGACGCTAGAAAACACGGGGGTGGCAAACATACATCTTAGGCTAGACCATTTTGCCACAACACACCCCATGTTCGTTATAGAACATCTTTCTGCGTCAGCCATAATTGGCATGGATTTCCTCGCTAAGTATGAGGCTAGCATAAATTTCGCTAGCGGTAAGATGCTTTTAAAGCACGACCAGAGGCTCACCACACATCCCATGATATACACCAGGAACACAGATGGGATTCGAGCGGAGCGAGAAATTCACGAGCACCAGGCCTCTGCACTGCACACTATCAGCCAACACACAGACACATACACAGATAAGGCGGCCAAACACCCCCACAGACAGGACCTGACTCCGGAGCAAAATAAAAGGCTCACGGAGCTCCTGGAGACCAACAGGGATATTTTTGCCCATTCGATGAAGGATCTCGCTGTGACAGACCTCATCGAACACCACGTCACACTCACCAGTGACCGGCCAGTACACCAGCCTCCCTTCAGGGTGAGCCAGAAGGAGAGACACGCCATCGACGCTCAGATCACGGAGATGCTCGAGGCAGGAGTCATTGTCCCCGTTATTTCAAGTTACAGCTCTCCAGTTTTGCTGACCAAAAAACGGGACGGATCCCACAGGTTTTGTACTGATTACCGTAGGCTCAATAAGTTAGTCGAAAATGATAGTTATCCACTACCAAGGGCAGACGCCTATTTGGATGCCCTTGGCGGAGCTAGCTGGTTCAGTTCGATGGATTGTTATAGTGGATTCTATTCAATCCCCGTCTATGAACCAGATAGGCACAAGCTGGCGTTCGTTACAGAGAACGGTCTATATACTGTTTTAGATCCCTTATTTGGGGGTGGATCTAAAAGGAGAGTTGCTGTACTAATTTATGAGGTTGTGCCTAAAGAAGGGTAGCTTCCCTTGACAGGGCAAGCTGACCAGTGTAGTGTGTTGTGGTGTGCTAGGAACTAGGGGGCGTTCCTATAAATAATGTGGTAGTGTTTGAGGGGATGGGACCCACTGCAAAGGGTCGCTGTACTAGTCGCTCAGCTGACTGCTTGTTATGTAATCGACTCTGCTCGTATCAGCCGGGTGGCACGCGCTGCTTGCTGGCAGCCGGCTCGAGAAACACAAAGATACCTGAGTTAGCGCTAATGGCTTACCGTCTGTCACGTCTTTACGTGACGGGAATAAGGAAGGGCGTTGGGGTGTAAAGAGGCGTATAACAGTAATGCTAGTGTAGAGTGTGGACCAAGTGTTTTATTGGTCTGTGATATTCTTTGTGTGAGTCCCTTGTAGGGAATGAAATTATGTTTATAATGTGATACAAGTTGTGGGTTGCAGGTTACATAAATAGGAACTCTGAACACGATTGACTGACTCACCTCGGTTGACACCAGCGTAGCTTCGGCCGTCTTGATGGAGCACTGACAATGGAGAGAGAGTTTGACCTCATTAGGACGTCTTCTTATACCTTCTGATGCCCTCCTGTCAGCAATGTATTGGCCCAGTTAGTACTATGTCGCTGAGTGTAATGATTACGTAAGGCTTGAGCTGCTTTATGGAGTAGCAAGCTGTCCTTACAGTATTAATGGATGTTGCCCCGGCTTTCCAAGGGTTGCCATTTTAGGGGATTTAGCCAGATGTTGGGGGGATGGTCTCCAAGGGGTGCATACCCCTGGGATGCTGTACAAGAGTCTTCCTTCATTTGTTCGCGTCCTCGCGAACGGGAACGGAACTGGAAGTTGGGATGTTGACGTAGTGGTCCTGGAAAACCCTCTCGTATCTCCTGGTGGCGTCGTATCGAAGTGTGGGTGTGAGGTGAGCCCGTGTTCAGAGGGGAGGGTTATGGGATTTACATATATATGTATACATTGACATTGTGAAAAAACAAACAAAAAAATTGACATTTGCGAAAGATTTGATTAACATTGGGAAAAAATTGACATTTTGAGAAAAATTGAACATTAAAATAAATTCGATATGTAAAAAAAAAATTGCCCTTGCATTTGCTGGCATATTGCTAGTTTAAAAAAAAAACATGGTTTCTGATGGTGACGTGTCACATATTTGTGCAGGGAGGAAAAACCCAGGGCCGAACGGATGATTGCTTCGCCCGCCCCATCTTAGGGAAAAAATGCTCCCTGCAATAAGAAAGGTAGAAGAAAATAGAAAAATGGGTGTTCCAGGGTATAATTTAAGGGAAATATTCAAAAGTATTTATTTGTGTGGGAAAAACGGAACACCCTGACAAATGGGGAAGTTAGAAGAAGGAAAAATGAAAGAAAACAAATCATACACATGCTGGTCATTGGCATATTGGTGAACAAACAAAAATATATATAGTGTATAATTGTAGAAAGTTTATCCTGAAAAATTATAAATTACTATGACCTTATGTCTAGTGGAATAATGGTATACAGTTTATCCTGAAAAATTATAATTTACAATGACCTTATGTCTACTTAATCGCGCTAATCCCTTATAATTATAGTTTTCATGAGGTACCTCGCGTGCACGCTACCCGTCTGTACGTACTCTTGCCGTCTCACGGCTGATTCTGTACGGCCACTTCTTGGTACGGTATAGTGGTCGTACCGCTTGCCTGTATGCTTAATACCTAACCTGTGAAGCATCCTCCGTGGGTGAATGCTTTCACACTTGACAATGAGAGTCACTGCCACAAACCGGTTGCGCCCTCATTGTCGTAATCTGCGTCACATTTTGACGCTTTATGTGTTTTAATTGAGTTGATCTGCCAGTAAGCCTGGTACCCCACAGGCACCAGTCCTGCTGTGCAGATTTATTTTAGAGTGTGTAGCTGAAAAAGAAAAATGTGGTGAGTGTTTGCGAGTGTGTCGGGATTAGTGCAAGTTGAAAAATAAAAAAAAAAATAGTACACATCATGGCATGCTGTAAATAATATGCCACTGCTATATGGCAGTGAAATTCCTGTCACCAGTTTTCTGTATCTGGTGACGATGCCTGTGAAAAAAAAAATGGCGAGGTTTAGAAAAAAAAAACATATTAGTACTGGTTGAAGCTGGTCTTTTACTGAAAAAAAAACATGATTAATGTTACTTAGCTGCAAGGCCGGGCTTACCCTATACGGTGCCGTAATGCCGTAAATAATATGTAGTTGGTCTTACCCCGGTAGCGGAATTGTGGTTACCGGGTGCCGATATATTCCACTTTGATTATTCCTATCTTAATCTAGTATTGTCGGGCTTACCTCGGTAACGGATTTAAAGTCACCGAGTGCCGATATATTCTACGGTGATCTATATATATTTAAAAAAAATCCTTAAATGTAGGTTTATGTTACCTTATGTCTTACCTTACTTATTTAACTTATTGATAAAATTACTTAACTGTAAAACTATTCTGTATTTACATGCCGAGTGGACCTTATTCTAAAGCCGAAATGTGCTGTGCTATTATTAGCAACAGCTGTCAGTAAATTTGCTTACATCTAAGTGACCTTAACATGGCACTATGACTTAAGTACTAAAATTTAGATGGAGGCTGGCCGCTTGATTTCTCTCGCGGGGGCGCCCTTGTAGTACATTGTCGGGACCGGAACCCAACAATGCCTCGTAGTCCCCTCCGTTTTAATACTATTGTCGACATCTATTCTAGGTCTTAATACTAGTACTAACCTATTCGCAGGCGCCTTACGGTGCCACTAAGCTAACCGTTTCGCCCGCTGTAACTTTCGTGTTCATAACCGTGTGCTGTTCCTATTTGACGTAGGTGAGCCGCCCACTTGGCTCCTGTGAGGGGCGCGCAATGCCCCTCTCTTAATGCCCTCTGGTTGCCCGTTGCGTCGCCATTTATGTGGGCATTGGACAGTGTGGTCCAATGGCATAATATTGTCTTCGCCTTAATCGGCCGTCGCAATCTGCTTTCGCAGTGATATTTGCCTCTATGGGCCGCCGTAGTATGCATTTTCGCATTGATATATAAAGTTGCCTCTATGGGCCGCCGTAGTATGCATTTTCGCATTGATATATAAAGTTGCCTCTATGGGCCGCCGTAGTATGCATTTTCGCATTGATATATAAATTTGCCTCTATGGGCTGCCGTAGTGTGTTTTGCTCCAACGCACAGGAGTTTTGCTTCCCGCTATGGAAGCCGTGCCTACTTAAATTTAAACTGAACTAGAAGTCTAGTCATAATGGGGTCGTCTCTAGGGATAGCTCCCGAGGCCGGCGCGGAGTGAGCTATTTCTCCCGCCATTCTCAGAAAGTCTCCCTGCAGGTCTTGGCTTCGACGACCGTGGCACAAAGTGGGTTTAGCATCCCTTCCTCCCAGGGGCGGTTTATGCGCACCTAGGATTCCAGAGCTTGCCCGACCAGGCCGCGAATGCTTTGACCTTACGTAGTTCGTCTGTTTGGTCTAGTCGTCAGTTAAGTGAGGTCGCTGCGCTGTCGCGCCAACTGGGGAAGGGTCCACATCGCCTTCCCCATCTCTCAAAGTGTGGTTCTCCTGACCTTTGGCTTACACCGTTGCCAACCATCAGTTCGTATCAGATTCCTTTGTAAGAGAGAAAAAAAAATGTGCCGTAACCTGTGTGAATGGTTCAACCTCTGTGTAAAATGTGAAATATTTCCAGTGTAGCGGGGTTGCAGATCTTCTAAGTACATAGGCTACTTCTGGCCTACCATCGCTATGTCAGCTTCCCAGCAATAATGCCTTCTTTACCTTAATGGAGGTGTTAGTAGGGTCTGTAATGTCAGGTACCCTGTTATTAGGATTTGGGGGTAGTTATTCGTTGAGTGGGCTTAAAGCATGGTAGGAAGGGTTTTGCGCACCTTTGGGTTCCACGTTAGTGGTGGCCTAGAACCGGTGGTGGCACTGGGATACTTCTATAGTGAGTGGAGTGGGGAGGTAATTCCCGGGATTGCAAAAATACGAAATTTCATGCAGGTTTGATATTAAAATCCCTGGTAATTGGATGGGATACTCATGCATGTGTCTGGATATGAAGTTTCTGCCTTCATGTACGGATAGGTGTAGGATGGGGCATAATACCATATGTTCCTTTCATGCGGGAGTGTTTAAGTATGAAAGAATGGTTAGTATATATCTATGGCCTCCTCTCTCATTTGGAGAGGCGCATTATGCTTCTTTAATGTTTGCTGAGCCACCCCTAATACTCAGGCGGTGCAACGGGGCTCAAGGCGTAGCTTGCCTGCTCTTTAGACGCATGAAGTCCAACAACCCCTGTGTGTATGTTGTAATGTAGTGTAGCTGTTTATGGTCGTTTAGATGTGTTTGCGTTGTTTATGTCAGGCTTGAGAAGGTTATGGGAAGGGAGTAAGGTGGTACGCTGGTAGCCTGTTCTCCTGTCGTCCTCCCTTGGTCCATGTTGGCTTTCTATCCGCGCCTTGGGATAGTAGGGCTGCATGACCTAATCTGGTCGGCCATTTGCAGTGTAGATGTGGCCAGTGGTCGTAACGCGACTGGTCATGTGCTAGTCATCTGTAATGATTTATTTGGGGAATAGAATCGCGAAAAGAAGTTATTAAGGGGAGGTCCTGTGTCCTCAAAGTCACTATGTTCGCTCCTAATTGGTGAGTGCGTGTGTGTGTGTGTGTGACTACGTTCCGCTACACCACGCGGACGGTTGGTCTGTTATGAGGCTAAGTCCTAATATGTATCGCCTTTGTGGGCAGAAGGCGCCCGTGGCTTGCCAACGTGCCCTTGCGACCGTGCCCTATAGGCCCAAGATAAGTTTCGCTGTGTCACGTCTTGTCCATTGCCAAATGATTTTGCAGTGTGGAGAAAAAAAAAATGTATGGCGTTATAATTGTTATGTGTGTGTAATTTCATGGTCACGGGCTATACGCAATAGTGTCTCGTCACCGCAGTATTGCAGTGTGAATAGTCTGCAGTCAGCAATTGGTATGTGCAATTCTGCAAGTATGCAAGTGTGGTCATTGTTTTGGATTCCTAGCCTAATGTAGCAATTCGCCCTAGTTAGGTAATGACGTCGTGTGGCCATTGTTCTCTAAGACCTGTGTCTTGCGAAATTTTCCTACCTGTGTTCGTGAAATGTATTCCTCTATGCCTGGTGTAATTCGAAATTTTATGTCTGGTTTTTGGTGGGAGGAAATGTAGTATTCCCTGTTCATGCACTTGTATGGGCCAATTTCAGTATGATTGGACGCCTGAATAGCTGTTCTCCTTTGCGTCTAAATTTTCACTGGAACTCAGACCCGTGACCTTATGTCATTCTCTGTGTTTTATGTTTGCGTTGTGTGACAGGGCTTGGGGCTTTCCCAGTGTGGTCGTTGCTTGTGTTCCGTGTACCAAAAATACCATTGGATAGTTAGTTTTTGGTACGCGTGTGGTGTGTGGTCATGGGTTCGAATCCGGTTGTCTGTAAAGACTTGGTGTGATCATTTCCGTGCCGCTTATAATATGGCACGTTTCCGTGGCTGTGCAATGCGCATATGAAAGCATGCATACCTGTGTATAGTTTGTACGTTTTTGATTTCCCCACGTAGTGTAATTTTGGAAGATATAGGGTCTCTAAATCGGGCGTGAATGATGTGTTGATTTCTGTCCAGTAGGCTTTGGCTCGCTTGTCTGCGTCGAGCAGTCTTGCTCATTGAGGAGTATGTTACAGCTGATACGACGGTGTTGAATTACGATGTTGTGTGCTTTCATTTGTTTCATGCTCTGCCCACGTCCTAGTTTTCTGCACGTGTGTGTGTGTGAACCTGATTGCTGCCTATAATGATTGCTAGCAGTGCCTCTCTCGCTGTAGAAAAAAAAACTTTGTGGTTTAATATGACCGTTGATTTGTAGCTCATGCGCCAGGGGATTTCCGTTTTACTAGGAATCCAAACCACAGGCCATGGCATTTCATTTCGGAAATCCCATATGCGTTGTACGCGAGTGTGTCTGGTCCGCTAGTCGCGTATTTGGTGACCAGATGCCAGAGGCGATTGTATTGTTTTTCGTTTATGACCCGCTGTTAGTGGGACTGTCCCAATTAGTCTTAGCTTTCCCATTATCCTTATTCTAGGACTGGATATCTACTCAACCTTATATTCCTGGTATTCAGAAGGTTGCGGGTTTGGAGACCGCCTTTTACCCAGAGTAATTGTTTCCGGCACCATGAAGGTTGTGTCTCCGGGACAGTTCTGGTGAGTGTTAGGATCGTATCCCGGCGCGGTCAGTGGGCTATTTCTTGGCTTTCTTCCCACGTGTTCCAACGGGACCGTTTCCTTTTCTTTTAGCAGTGTGCCCGCCTTTACGTGTAGGTGTGTGAGCTCTACGTGTGTGATATGCCTTCATCCGGCGGGCGTGAATAGTGTCCTTTATGAGTTTCCTCCCATGGCGCACGTTCACTATATAATTTAGGTCAGATACCTTCCTGCAGACTTTGAAGGGACCTGCCCATCGTGGTAGGAGGAATTCGGACACGTTTTTCTTACGGGCATGATTGGAGACCATGACCAATTGCCCGGGTGTGTATTCCACGGTCTTTCTATTCTGATCGTACCGCTCTTTTTGTTTTTTCTGGGCCTCGGCTATGTTTTTTCTAGCGTCCATGCGGGCTATCTGCAAATGCTCTAGCCGAGCCGCATTGTCTGTGTGGGCGTCCTGTGGGATACATATATTGTCTATGGGACTTCTGGGTGTGTATCCGTGCAGTAGGAAGTGTGGAGAGTGTTTCGTAGCCGTAGATACAGAGGTATTATAACTAAAAGTAATGCTTTGCAGATATTCATCCCAGTCTGTTCCTGCGTCCTCTGTAAATTTAGCCAGCGCTATTCCAAGTATTTTGTTCATACTTTCCGTGAGTCCGTTGGTTTGCGGGGAAAAACTCGTGGTAGTGTATGCCTTAATCCTGAGTATCTCCAGAAACTGTTGGAGCACTCTCGAGGTGAAAATAGTACCTCTGTCGGATAATAAGGTTTGGAATAGGCCATATCGTGTAATTATGTCAAATAAAAATTCGGCTATGCTGTTCGTGTCTGCTTTGGGAACAGCCTTTGTAATCATGTATCGTGTGAGATACTCGGTGGCCACCAGGATATATTTATTGCCTTTCTGACTTGTTGTAATGGGGCCTTTCACGTCTATTCCGACTCTGTGAAATAACTCTCCCACGGGAATTGGGTTGAGTAGTCCATGAGGCTTGCCAGGTCTTGTTTTGAATCGTTGGCAGGTGTGACATGTCTTGACAAAGGTATCTATGTCGGCCTTCATGTTTACCCAATAGTACTTGTCACGGATTCTAAGGTAAGTTTTATGCGTACCTAAGTGTGCCCCTGCTATTGGGCTATTATGGTGTCCGATCATGATATTTTCTCTCAATGATTCCGGAACCGCTATAGGTGCGCTATCGTGCATGGCTGTGGGCTTAAATTTCAGTACCCCGTCTTTGTCTAGGAAAAATCGCCTAGACAGCCGTGCTGTCTTGGAGTCCACTTTATCCAAGTCTTCTAGTGCCAATAGAATCTGTTTCAAGTGCGGATCACTTTCTTGCTCCTGTTTGATGTCAACCACCGTCAGGGCAAAGGTGGGCATATCGTCCCAGTCGTGGTCCTTACTGTCATCCGGGGGATCGGCTACTGGCAGCCTAGACAACCCATCTGCGTCTAGGTGTGTAGCGCCTTTCTTGTGTTTGACCACGAAATCATATTCATACAGGCGGAATATAAACCTGTTGAGGCGCGAATTTGGGTTTTTAAATTTGTCCCAAAAAAGCAAGCTCGCGTGGTCAGTCACTACCGTGAACTTGATACCATAGAGGTATACTCTAAAATAGTTCACTCCCCACGAAAATGCCAGCATTTCCCGCTCTGTAGCAGAGTATCTAGTCTCAACGGCCGTTAGCTTCCTGCTAGCGTAGGCGACGGGCCGTTTGCGCCCTTCGGCGTCTTCCTGCAATAGGGCTGCTCCCAACCCATACAGGCTGGCATCCACGTGTAAAAATGTGGGCCTATCACTATGGAAGTGTTGCAGCAATGGAGGTGAGGTCAATAGTTGCTTCAGTGTGTTGAAGGCATCTATGTGTTCCTGCGTGATGCTGAAGGGCGTTTTTTCCCGTGTGAGTTCAGTTAGGGGATGGGCGATGTGTGCAAACCTATAGATATACTTGCGATAGTACGAAGCCAAGCCAATAAAACTGCGCAATTGTTTCAAATTTGTGGGCATTGGGATGCCCGTTATTGCGTCAGTCTTGGCTGGGTCGGGAATAATGCCCTCCCGGTTGACAATATGGCCCAATATGTTAATTTGCTGTCTGGCAAATTGACATTTCGCAGGTTTAAGCCTTAGTTTAGCTTCTCTGATCCTTGCGAAAGCCTCCTCCAAATGTAGGATGTGTTCGTCAAAAGTGTTGGAGAAGACCGTTATGTCATCCACGTACACCAATACGGAACGCCATTTAAGCCCTGAAAATGTCTTATCCACTAGCTTTTGGAAGGTTTGGCTGGCGTTACGGAGACCCATCGGTAAACGGGTGTAGGTAAATAGTCCGTTCTCTGTAACGAACGCCAGCTTGTGCCTATCTGGTTCATAGACGGGGATTGAATAGAATCCGCTATAGCAATCCATCGAACTGAACCAGCTAGCTCCACCAAGGGCGTCCAAATAGGTGTCTGCCCTTGGTAGTGGATAACTATCATTTTCGACCAACTTATTGAGCCTCCTGTAGTCAGTACAAAATCGGTGCGATCCGTCCCTCTTTTTGGTCAGCAGAACTGGAGAGGAATAGTTAGAAATAACTGGAACAATGACCCCTGCCTCGAGCATCTCTGAGATTTGGGCATCGATGGCATGTCTCTCCTTCTGGCTCACTCTGAAGGGAGGCTGGTGTACTGGTCGGTCACTAGTGAGTGTGACGTGGTGTTCAATGAGGTCTGTCACAGCGAGATCCTTCATTGAGTGGGCAAAAATATCTCTGTTGGTCTCCAGGAGCTCCGTGAGCCTTTTATTTTGCTCCGGAGTCAGGTCCTGCGTGTGGTTCTGGTTGGCCGCCTTATCAGTGTGTGTGTTTGTGTATTGGCTGATAGTGTGCAGTGTAGGAGCCTGATGCTCGTGGTTTTCTCGCTCCGCTCGAATCCCATCTCTGTTCCTGGTGTATACCATGGGATGTGTGGTGAGCCTCTGGTCGTGCTTTAAAAGCATCTGACCACTAGCGAAATTTATGCTAGCCTCATATCTAGCGAGAAAATCCATGCCTATTATGGCTGACGCAGAAAGGTGTTCGATAACGAACATGGGGTGCGTTGTGGCAAAATGGTCTATCCTAATATGTATGTTTGCCACTCCCCTGTTTTCTAACGTCTGAGCATTGGCCGCTACCAGCCGGATGTCCCCCGTGACACCTTGTATTTGCGCCTCGGCAATGTGTCGGCTATTAACACAACTTACGGCAGCCCCAGTATCGATTAGGGCCTGCACTCTGTGGCCATTTATGGTGGCGTGTATCGTGAGGGCCGATACCTGAAATCCACTGCCCTGCACCGATGTGTTGTGTAAGATGTACGTTGTTGTTGTTGCCGGAGTGACATTTGTGCTGGGAGGGCATGGATCTGTCCGTTTATCGTACCTAGCACGCTTCGCCTCTCGGCTTACTTCCTGTCCTGAGTACTTTGCCCAGGTCAGCAAAGTGCGTTTGCCAAGTACATTGCCAGCTCCTTTAACCGGTCTTGCTGTGAGCCTAGGAGTCTGCTGGCGAACGTTTAGTGTATTAATTGTTCCCAGCCTTTGTGTAGTTGTGTTGTTGTTGGTTTCTTCCTCTCGGGAAGGTGTGTCTGCAAATGTGACCCTGAGCTTGCCTTTGTTAACCCGACTTTTGTTCCAGGCGGTCGCGAGTTCGACTCCTGTTGCTGGCTTCCCCATGCCGAGCGAGCTCGCGTCACGCGCCTGTGTATGGTCAATTCCCCCCCTGTGGTGTGGTGAAGGGGGTGGGGTTTTCTGTTTGGAGGGTGTGGGCGTGTTCTCGGGCTGTTGGCTTCGGATTGTGAGGGGTGTGTAATGTCCCGCCTTAGGGTTTCCTGTGAAAAGTATGTGTAGGTCCCTATTGAATCCCGCAGTTGAGAATAGCGGAGGCGAGTGCACATCCGTATATACATGGATATTGGCTTTGAGCACTTTGCCGAGAGCGGTTACCTCTACGGCACTGCCATAGGTGCCGTCCTTGCCCATGTATTTTCGGTAATCCGCCCCGGTCTGGAATGGGTTTTCCCGCTCGTCCGACACTAAGTCCCGGTACTCTTTCCAGTTGGCCAGGATATGTTTGACCGTCTTCTGTCTGTAGTCCCCATGATAATCCTCGGTATTCCGGATTAGAAAGCTCATGGCCCTAAACAGACAGTTGCCGTCTCCTTGCACGGGGTGTGTTTGGAAACGGTCCGGGGGCGGATCGTCAGCCTTAGTTTTAGCTGGCTGCTTCTTCCCCTTATTCTTACGAGTTTTCTTGGGGGAAGGGCCTTTCTTGTGTTGTGTTGGGGGAGGAACCTCAGCTGCTTCATCAGCTAGCCGAACCTCCCCGTCTAGGCGTTTTTTGAAAATGTGGGTGTACGCCTGCCTGTAATGTATGTGCGCCCCCCCTCGGGGTGGCTGCGCCAACTCCCTGCTTGCGGTGTGTGTCTAGGCGTAGGGAGTATTGCCCCCCTGTCTGTCCTGTGGGGTGTTTCATCCCTGAACTCCCTCGGGTATTCGTCTGGGAGGGGGTAGTGTTCTGGGCCCTTCGTGTGTTTGTCCATGTTGTCCCTTCCTCTAGTGGGTTTTCTTCCTTGTCGGTTATTGCCCTGTTGTCCGTTATTCTGTCTCCGCCAGGGTGGGGTGTATGTCTGCTGCTGCTGGGGCGGGTGTTCCCGTCGGTTCCCCTTTTCCCTATATTGGTCAGCTGCATACCCCTGTCTGGTCGAGGGTGGGTTTTCTCGCTGTTCCCAATTTCCCTTGTACTGCGGGGCCGCATATCCTTGGCTTCGTGGGGGCGGGTTCTCCCGATATTCCCCATTTCCCCCGTACTGCGGGGCTGCATAACCTTGGCTGCGTGGGGGCGGGTTCTCCCGATATTCCCCATTTCCCCTGTACTGCGGGGCAGCATAGCCTTGGCTGCGTGGGGGCGGGTTTTCCCGATATTCCCCATTTCCCCTGTACTGTGGGGCAGCGTAGGACTGTCTATGTGGTGACGGGCTGTTCCGTCGGGGGATATCGTGGTCGTACTCCTCAGGGTAGTACTCCCGTGTGTACGGAGATGGTGACCGCCTTGAGGGGTATGTCGGCTCTGTGTCCGTGTATGCTATCGGTGAGTACCGAGGAGGGTAGTGTGGCCTATCCTGTGGGGGAGGTGTTGTTGGCCGCTGTGGAGGGTAGTAACTTTCTTCCCTCCCGTAGCGTCTCCTCTCTGTGTACCCCCTGTCCCTCTCAGTATGATAGTGTTCTCGTGTGTCTGCTTGCTCATCCCTTGGCGGTCTCCCGCCCGCTTGGATGGCAGCTATGGTCAGTTTCTCCATCCTGTCCACTAATTCGTCTATTTTGTCATTAGTGTCGTCTTTCCGGGTTTTGAAGTGCAGATCCACGGCTTTTTCCGTAGCCTTTTCCGTGATCTTTCTCCCCTCCTCTATGGTCTTTATGTTATTCAACATATGTTGGACCGTGAGGTTGTTCATGATGCATAGCTTTTCTACTATGGCTGGTCTGAGGCCCTGCATCAACAGCTTGACTTTCTGTTTATTTGTCATTGCTGCATTGTACTTTTCGCACATTATCAATTTAACATTGATGTATGCCTGGGCGCTCTCTTTGGGTCCCTGTGACCTCTGTCTAATCTGGTCATAGAGATCGTCATCGTCTGGTATAAGCTGGAACTCATCCTTCAACATTACCGCGGTTTCCTCCCATGTGGCAGCCTCTAGTGCGTCCTCATGGAGCTCATACCACGTCATGGCCGCCTTTGTGAGGTAGGCAGGAAGGAGCCGTTTTCTAACTTCCTCGCTCCAACCATTGATCCGGGCCGTTCTATTGAAGGCCTTGAGGTATTCCTCGGGATCCTGGCCTTCCCCCGTGAACTTTGTGGGGTGGATCATGGGGTACTCAGTGTGTCTATTCATGCCGCTCTCGGCTGTGTCCCGTTGACTGTGTGTCGAGGTGTTTGGGCTGTTTGGAGGGGAATTAGCCTCGCTTCCCGTGTACGACACCTGTGTTACGTTACCAGGTGGCTCGTCGCCTGATATGCTTGTGCTGATGGCTGGTGTGTTGTCGTACTGTGTGGATTCGACTATGTGTACGGTTCTGTCTAAATCCTGTTTTACTGTCTCCAAAATAGTGTGGATGTCCAGAACCGCTTCTGTCGTGTGACTATTGGCTTTAACAGTGTCTGTTTCTAATAGCTCTGAAATGCGCTCGAGCAGGTTATTGGCTTTCTGCTCTGTGATCTGCAATTGCTGCAACAATAGGGGATGGAGTGTTGGCAGGCAATCTACCTCACTATCGCTGGATACCGGCGATTCTTGTGTGTGTTCACTGGCCTGCGACCGTGTAAAATGTATAACTTGTGCTGCAGCGGCAGGGTGTTGAGCACGGATCTGTGCTGTTTGGAATTCAAGGTCCCTGAGAAGTTGTACTGCAGTCTGGTCAGTTATTAAGTCACCGTTCTTAATCTTTAGCTTCGGCAGGAGTGGGGTCGTACTAGCCGACAAATGGTGTGCAAAGTCTCTTAATGTAGTCCTAAATGTGGACATTTAATAATAAAAAAAAATGTGTGACGCAATATGAGGTTAAAAAATTTTTTTTTCTCTATTTGCTTGGCTTTTTGCGGTACGGAAGGGGTCGTTTTTCCTACGAGGGCTCGTTGATTGAGTCCCGTTCTACTGTGCGTAGGATGGCGCCTCCACCAGTGTTTTAGATCCCTTATTTGGGGGTGGATCTAAAAGGAGAGTTGCTGTACTAATTTATGAGGTTGTGCCTAAAGAAGGGTAGCTTCCCTTGACAGGGCAAGCTGACCAGTGTAGTGTGTTGTGGTGTGCTAGGAACTAGGGGGCGTTCCTATAAATAATGTGGTAGTGTTTGAGGGGATGGGACCCACTGCAAAGGGTCGCTGTACTAGTCGCTCAGCTGACTGCTTGTTATGTAATCGACTCTGCTCGTATCAGCCGGGTGGCACGCGCTGCTTGCTGGCAGCCGGCTCGAGAAACACAAAGATACCTGAGTTAGCGCTAATGGCTTACCGTCTGTCACGTCTTTACGTGACGGGAATAAGGAAGGGCGTTGGGGTGTAAAGAGGCGTATAACAGTAATGCTAGTGTAGAGTGTGGACCAAGTGTTTTATTGGTCTGTGATATTCTTTGTGTGAGTCCCTTGTAGGGAATGAAATTATGTTTATAATGTGATACAAGTTGTGGGTTGCAGGTTACATAAATAGGAACTCTGAACACGATTGACTGACTCACCTCGGTTGACACCAGCGTAGCTTCGGCCGTCTTGATGGAGCACTGACAATGGAGAGAGAGTTTGACCTCATTAGGACGTCTTCTTATACCTTCTGATGCCCTCCTGTCAGCAATGTATTGGCCCAGTTAGTACTATGTCGCTGAGTGTAATGATTACGTAAGGCTTGAGCTGCTTTATGGAGTAGCAAGCTGTCCTTACAGTATTAATGGATGTTGCCCCGGCTTTCCAAGGGTTGCCATTTTAGGGGATTTAGCCAGATGTTGGGGGGATGGTCTCCAAGGGGTGCATACCCCTGGGATGCTGTACAATACCTACACAAGGTTACCAATGGGCCTCCGTAACGCCAGCCAAACCTTCCAAAAGCTAGTGGATAAGACATTTTCGGGCCTAAAATGGCGTTCCGTATTAGTCTACGTGGACGACATAACGGTCTTCTCCAATACCTTCGACGAGCATATCGTACATTTGGAGGAGGCTTTCGCAAGGATCAGAGAGGCCAAGTTAAGGCTTAAACCTGCGAAATGTCAATTTGCCAGACAGCAGATTAACATATTGGGCCATATTGTAAACAGAGAGGGCATTATTCCCGACCCAGCGAAAACTGACGCAATAACGGGCATCCCAATGCCCACAAATTTGAAACAATTGCGCAGTTTTATTGGGCTGGCCTCGTATTATCGCAAGTATATCCATAGGTTTGTGCACATCGCCCACCCCCTAACTGAGCTCACACGTGAAAAGACGCCCTTCAGCATTAAACAGGAACACATAGATGCCTTCAACACACTGAAGCAACTATTGACCTCACCACCATTACTGCAACACTTCCATAGTGATAGGCCCACCTTCTTACACGTGGATGCCAGTCAGTACGGGCTCGGGGCGGCCCTATTGCAGGAAGATGCAGAAGGGCGCATACGGCCCATAGCTTATGCTAGCAGGAAACTAACGGCCGTTGAGACTAGATACTCTGCCACAGAGCGGGAAATGCTGGCATTTTCGTGGGGAGTGAACTATTTTAGGGTATACCTCTATGGTATCCAGTTCACGGTAGTGACTGACCACGCGAGCTTGCTTTTTTGGGACAAATTCAAAAACCCAAATTCGCGGCTCAACAGGTTTATATTCCGCCTGTACGAATATAACTTCGTGGTCAAACACAAGAAAGGCGCTACACACCTAGACGCAGATGGGTTGTCTAGGCTGCCAGTAGCCGATCCCCCGGATGACAGTAAGGACCACGACTGGGACGACATGCCCACTTTTGCCCTGACGGTGATTAACATCAAACAGGAGCAAGGAAGTGATCCGTACTTGAAACAGATTCTATTGGCATTAAAAAACTTGGATAAGGTGGACTCCAAGACAGCACGGCTGTCTAGGCGATTTTTCCTAGACAAAGACGGGGTACTGAAATTTAAGCCCACAGCCATGCACGATAACGCACCTATAGCGGTTCCGGAGTCATTGAAAGAGAATATCATGATCGGACACCACAATAGCCCACTGGCAGGGGCACATTTAGGTACGCATAAAACATACCTTAGAATCCGTGACAAGTATTATTGGGTAAACATGAAGGCCGACATAGACACCTTCGTAAAGACATGTCACACTTGCCAGCGATTCAAAAACAAGGCCTGGCAAGCCTCATGGATTACTCAACCCAATTCCCGTAGGAGAGCTATTTCACAGAGTCGGAATAGATGTTAAAGGCCCTATTACGACATCTCAGAAAGGCAACAAATATATACTGGTCGCCACCGAGTATCTCACCCGATACATGATAACGAAGGCTGTTCCCAAAGCAGACACGAACAGCATAGCCGAATTCTTATTTGACATAGTTACACGATATGGCCTATTCCAAACCTTACTATCCGACAGAGGTACTATTTTCACCTCGAGAGTGCTCCAACAGTTTTTGGAGATACTCAGGATTAAGGCATACACTACCACGAGTTTTTCCCCGCAAACCAACGGACTCACGGAGAGTATGAATAAAATACTTGGAATAGCGCTGGCTAAATTCACAGGGGATGCAGGGACAGACTGGGATAATTATCTGCAGCCCATCACTTTTAGTTATAACACTTCCATATCCACGGCTACAAAACACTCTCCACACTTCCTACTGCACGGATACACGCCCAGAAGTCCCATAGACAACATATACATCCCACAGGACACTCACACAGACAATGCCGCCCGGCTAGAGCACTTGCAGATAGCTCGCATGGACGCTAGAAAGAACATAGCCGCGGCGCAGAGAAAACAAAAAGAACGGTACGATCGGCATAGAAAGACCGTGGAATACACACCCGGGCAATTGGTTATGGTTTCCAATTCCGCCCGTAAGAAAAATGTGTCTGAGTTCCTCCTGCCACGTTGGTCAGGTCCCTTCAAAGTCTGCAGGAAGGTATCTGACCTAAACTATATCGTTAACGTGCGCCATGGACGCAAGCTCATTAAAGACACTATTCACGCCCGCCGTATGAAGGCATATCATACACGCAAAGCTCCCACACCCACACGTAAAGGCGGAAACACTGTCAAGAGGAAGGGAAGTGATCCCACTGGCAGACGTGGAAAGAAGGCCAAGAAATAGCCTTCGGACCTCGCTGACCGCACCGAGATACGACCCTAACACTTGACAGAACTGTCCAGAAGACACAAGCCTGAATGGCACCAGAAATAATTACCCTGGTTAAAGACGGTCTCGAACCCGTAACCTCCTGAATACCAGGAGTGCAAAGTCGGGTAATTATCCAATATGGAAGGATATAATAATAAAGGACAGTTCCACTAACGCATACACATACGAACGAAACAATCAAATCACCTCCGACACCTAGTCACCAAACACGCGACTAGCGGCCCGAAGACACTTGTGCATAGAGACAGCCAAGTGCCACTAAGAGGGACATATTCGACCCACACTTACGTTACCACAAAACTTGGGAACACGAATGTACTTAGTGGAAGGTTCTTTTACATTACGGAAAGCCCTGATCACAACTACAGAGATAGCACTCAGGCCCAGACACACACACACGTGCCGGACACGGAGCATTGTCAAACAAGTAATACGATAGCGCACACGTTAATGAAACTAGAGACTATCGCCGTCAGCGATAAGACACTCGTGACTGGGCGACCTTCACACATACAGACAGCAGTATGCATGCGGCTCTGAGAGCGGAACAAACGCCATCATTCACGTCAGATCCAAAACCTTATAACTCCCGAAATTACACTACGAGGGCCATTCCCAAAGACACAAACTCTTCACAGGAATGCGTATTTCAAATACACGATACATGTGCCATGGTATATACGGCACAGACATCGTCATACCAGGTCCTTACAGCA
The DNA here is from genome assembly GCA_946902985.2 of Meconema thalassinum. NCBI lineage: Eukaryota > Metazoa > Arthropoda > Insecta > Orthoptera > Tettigoniidae > Meconema > Meconema thalassinum. The sequence continues at coordinate 370,106,867 of OX336392.1, forward strand.
AGCCGGGTCCGAACCCACGACCACACTACACACTCGTGCCAAAAACTAACTAACCAATGGTATTTTTGGCACGAAAGACACAATCAAGAAAACCACACTGGGGACAACTAAATCCCAAAAACACAACGCAGACATAGAACACGGAGAATTACATGATCACGGGTCCGAATCCCAGCCAAAATTGGACGCCATGGGAAACAAAAATCCAGACGCCCAATTACACTGAAGTTGGCCACAGATAAGTAAATAACTGGGTCAGACACATGCCTATAGACACAGGAGGGTTTTTTCTCTCTTTTTGCCCATACATAATGGAGCATAGATTCGCCCCAGGGTACTCGCTACAACAGCCTACCTCGGCAGTGGCGACCCAGGAATTCCCAACAAGAGGGCGTACCGCAAATTCTAGGCCTCCAAGGGGATCACAATAGACTTCCCAGACATGGATTACACATAGTTACACAAAACAAAGTCTTGCGAAAGCAGCGTACACATAACATCGATTAACAAAAGCGGGACAGATTAGCACACTGGCACTCCCGGAATCTCAAGCAATAACAACATGCCGACGTTCGCAAAAAGGCACGTTCCGACAGCCGACATACGTGACGCCAGAGCCTGCCCTTACACAAGTAATAACATTGACTTGCACATTCTAGGAGCATTGCGACACTAACATACAGGACACATGGATACTGACACAGAATTCTACAATGTTACAATAGGCCTGGCATTTAGCAATATGCAGATACTGTGGGCCACATTATCTCAGGACCATATCTACAAAGATGTTGACAAGTTACACGCGCCATCTGACACTCAGACACACGATAGGACTTAGCCTATAACAGCCCACCCGCCCGCATGGTGTAACGGAACATAAGCACACACACGCACTCACTAATCAGGGGCGAATAAAGACAGGGACTCTGAGGTAACAGACCTCCCCAATAAACACTTCTCTTCTTACTTTTAAATCCTAACACCATCATAGACGGTCAGGACATGACCAGTCGCACTACGACCACTGGCTGCATTAACATTGCAACTGAAAGACCAGATTAGGTCGTGACGTTATAGCGTCACCATACTTTACTATCCGAAGGAGCGGATAGTAAACAGATTGACCAGGTGAGGATGACAGGAGCACAGGTGGATAAGGCCAGCCAGACAGCCAATATACCGCCTACAGGCCAACATAGTACCACCTCATCCTTCCATAACCCTCCCAATTACAACATTAGCCAACACAGACACATAAAAACAGATAAACTACATGACAAAATACACATCGGGGTTGATTGACTTCATGCGTTTAAAGAGAGGGCTTACTACGCCCTGGATCTCAATGCTAACACCTGAATATTAGGGGTGTGTCGGAAAACGACAAATAAGCGTAATGCGCATCTCCAAGTAAGAGATGAGGCCAAAATTATACACTAACAATTCTTTTTTATTAAATAATCCCGCATGAAAGAGACATAATATTATTATACACTGACCGATACCCATCCTTCAATGAGTGCGGGTACGCCTCATATCCAGACACATGCATGGAATATCCCATCCACATACCAAGGGTTATTACTATTGAACCTGCATGACACTTTGTTAAAATTTTTGCAATCCCGGGAAATACCTACCCCCGTCCACTCATTGTAGAAGCATCCCAGCAGCATCACCGGCACCAGGCCACCATTAAGATGGAGCCCAAAGATGCGCAACCCCATCCTACCATGCTTTAAACCTATTCAACGGATAATACCCCCGGATCCTAATAACAGGGAACCTAATGCCATAAACCCTACTAACGCCTCCATGAAAATCAACAAAGCATTACAGCTGGAAATCCGACATAGCACAGTAAACCTAAAGTAGTCTATGCACTTAGAAGTTTCTACAACCCCAAAACACTTGAAAAATGTTACATTTTATACACAATAAATTATTTACACAATACACTTATTTTTTTCCATATATAAAAATGAATCTGTGACACGCTGATTGATGATTGCACCGCCCCCGGGATGCGGGGACAGCCCCCCCTTCTACTCGTAAGTCTAGATTTGTTTGTGCTACCTGGAAGACTCCGGGAAAAGGGGGGAGTTTGGGTAGAATACCCATGGAGTGGAAAGCTGGACGTACTCAAAGGGTGGTTTAGGGACGTGCTGGATTTTTGGGGAAATCATGTTCTAACTTCAAAAATAAACAAAATATCTATTCAATAAAAGGGTGTACAAGAAGGGTTGGGGGCAGACAAGAAAATGCACCTGGGGCATAAAGAAACGTGGGAGGTTCCCCTTAACTGGCCGTGCCGCGGGCATAGCAATCCCGAAAGACAAATGAAATTGGTAATAAATAAAACAATAGGCTCAGGAGAGCGGGCACCAAGCAACCTGCCAACCGAGGCAGTCAGGGGAGGACAGCATGGCGTGAGGAACCATGAAATTAAATAAATCACACGGGCACGTGTTTCCAAAACAAATGGCAGAATTGACATACATCGGCCCAGGAGGGCTTACGAGACAGCAGGAGCTGTCGAAAGAAAGATGCTGTATAGCAAACAAGCAGATAACGAACTCGAGCAGAGGGCTCGCGGCCTGAGTAGCCGGGTGTACCACGAGGGCATCAATTTAAATGGCGTGGCCAAGGGACAACACGGCAAGGGTTGTGTCGCCCATAATTACATTCAAGAAACCCCATTCCAAAATTACAGATTGTATTTCAAACATTAGTGTAGGTTCAGGTCCTTTTATCCACAGGATTAAACTATTTCCAAGATTAGGTAGGCGTCTGTATTTGACCGTTGGCAAATGCTTCTAGCACGTGTTTAAAATTAGGAAAGCCTTAGCTAGGCGAGATACGCAGTTTCAAGTTCAGAAAATAATGATATTAAATTAGCATAGTGAACAATGCAGCAACCCTAAAAGCAGGTTTACAAACGCATGTGTGGCCAACACAATGACAAGTTCAAGTTCGTCAGACGCATAAGTTTCACACCGCACTGAAACTGCAAATATTAAGAAAAGAACTCCATCGGGAGTAAGAAAAATAAAGTAACTCAAGCCATAATACAAATACAGTTCACACAACACAGTACCTTAAATTTAGGCTCATGGCCTATATCAGCTACCACAGGCTGACCGATCCGAGCGGCCAGCGAACACACACTTTTGGCCTACATCGCTGCGAGTCCAACCACCGAGCAGCTTATAGTTCAAAAGCCCCGAGCAGAGTGGTGGCGTCAGTTTGGACGCACCGTTCATCGTAGCGCTTGGCGCATGCGCGCCGACATCAACCAATCAGGGCGCGGCATTTACCGCGGTTAGCAACACGGCATATGTTCTAGACCATTCTGGAACAGTCTCGGCTGCTTCTCGGCCATTCCAAGGCCGGAAGTGATTGCATAGCCGGAAATACGTAGCTAGGCAGAGAGGGGGTGACGGCGGGAGATTGATAATATTTGAAGTGCAGTTCATATCCTAAAGAGCCCGCCCTCCGTGGCAAGTGGCCAGGGGAAGGGGGGGGGGGGGGGTAGGGACAAAACATTGTGTCAGTCGAAACGACTGGCACAGTCTTCCCCTCTGCCATCGAAGAAATGGGGAGGAAAGGGGGGGGGGTACTGACAGGTGAGTATTCCAGTTGCGACTCACTCATATGACCTCGTAACAGTCAATAGATCATGCAGCACTCGTACAGTTCTTTCCCATCATCACTCCTCTTGAAACATCTTCATGATGTCGTGTAGTACAGCCATGCCATACCAGTGGAACAGTCCAGCACCGGAGCTCAGAGTGTCCAGCCAGGTAGGGACGACCAGGTAGGTTTCGCCATCAGAACCGCCAGCAGCCATCAAGCTCCACCACCAGAAGATGAAATTCATCGGGGCCGACAGTGACCTTAGCGCAGGTCACCACCATCGCCAGGTGTGAGGGGCGCTACCCTCACAGTGGACCAAGCTGAAACAGATTCAGACGCCAGCAGCGAACCATCCAGACACAGCATCTGGCTCGACAGGATAAGCCGAGCCGACATCTTCCCTGCCATGGAGCAGGATAATTTAGTAGAAGCAGGGAAAGGGGTCAATACACCAGCGACCACTCGAAGAAACACTAGGGAGGAACACTTCACCCAAGGAGGACTCAGCACACCTTGTGCTCACACTGACGAGGCACTCTCTCAGATCTCGAGAGGTAATATGTACTGCTGATCGATGCACACGCACCGCTTGAGTTAACGTTGCCTTTAACTTTAAATTTAATCCAACACCAGCAAGTTTAGGACACACCAGAACCATAGAGCCTAATACTCTTACCAAAATACCAAAAGGGAGGGGAGGAACCCACTTAACTCAAAATTAAACTGTCTGAAGGACCAAATCAACTGTCCCAAACCAAAATCCTAAAATTCACATTCTAAATCAGCAGAATTTAAATTGCGGATGCGCCACGCACACAAGGAACTCTCCATAGTGACTGGGTGACTCTGCTCGTAATATAAGTGTGACCAACACAGGGTCAACAAGGCACAAGTGCCTACCGGGAAGCCAGTCAGTACAGTTATTTACATTTAGGATATATAGCGTTTCAAACGCACTGTCAACGAGTATGGCTCTTACTCAAGAGACCGACCAACAAGGGCCAAGAGACAACAGCATCTCAACAGAACCTGTAAAACAAATCTTATCCAAAACGGGAATGCTAGGGCAATAAAATTTCAAGATCTAAATCATATCCACTTTTATCAAACCGACAACTGGCTAAGACCTCTCCTCGACAGCAACACGCAGGCACACAGCATCACTCACATTCACTCAACGTTGCTGAAATAAAATCCGTACCACTTAGAGCAACACACTCCAGGTACAACGAACTCGTATCAACACACCAGAGCAGCAATCAAACGAGGTCAACAGACCATTGCTACCAAATCCACCAAAATAACGCTTAACCGAGCTGACTCAGGCTACGCCGCTTCACTTTCCACAACTCAAGGTTTCCTTCAGCGCCATCGAGCAGACTCAGATGACACTCCTACACACATTATGTACCAGCCTGCTAATACTCGCGCAATGGAGCAAAATCAGGGGGCACACATATCCAACGCAGATTAAAATGCCTCACAGGCAACAGGGAATTCACCATCCTGCAAGTGACCATCTCAGGGTTCACCAAAGATCAGGGAATCAGCATCCTGAAATAAATATGACCATCTCAGGGTCCACCAAAAATCAGGGAATCAGCCTCCTGAAATAAAAATGACCATCTCAGGGTCCACCAAGAAGTCAGGGAATCGATCCTCCTGAACAACACAACAGGGAATGCACCTTCCTGTAACTAAACTCACAAAAGCTCAGGGAAAAACCTCCTGGCAACTTCCAATACTTCCGCTCAGGGCACAGCATTCTGGCAAACGTCTATATACAACACAGGGAATTCTCCTTCCTGAAATAAAATTTACGGGGAAACACCATCCGGAATACTCGACTCCACAAATATCCCACTCTAACTGAGATACCTAAACACACAATAAACAGAAACCTGGTACCAACCCAGCAGATCGAACAAGTCGACAGGCACCAACCTTCCAACATAAAACACTGAAAATAAAATGTCTAAGACCACTGCAAATATCTCAACAACTTGAGATACCTCGACACAAAACAACTCTACCGCAACTACCTGTAGAACCCGATGCCACCAGAACAAATCGACTCCGTCGACAGGCACCAATTCTTCAACACCAACCTGAAATAAAAGTCTTCGCAAATACCTAAGACACACACTACAATTTGCTCCTGCCACAAGGTGAATCCACCGAATCACATGACAGAAGGGGACGAACTAGCTCGACACAGACACATAAGGAACACTTCCTCCTGCCGAACGTTGACGTAAGAGACATCACAGGCCAGTCGACCAAGGAGGGACACCCTGTCACCAGAGGACGCCGGGGTACAACCGGAGACAGATGCCAACCCGAGGAAGTACAAGGCTATGTCCAGGGAAAACACAAGAAAACAAATAAGCAACCGCAACTACCATTCACACACGAGGTCCAGCACTTCTCCAAAAGTACACCATAGCTAACCAAAATTTCAAAATGCCCGAAATAAAATTTTTCTCCAACAGCTTACTTGGTCACCGACTGAAAATAAAAGGGGTTTGACCAAAGGAATTCCAAAACAGGAACCTTCCTGACTGCATACGACCAAACAGCACACAAGCGATACGTCGCAGCAACGTCTGAACAACGCAGACCAGGTTCACCTCACCCAAGTTCACGGGGCTCGTTATAATAAAATTCAAGAATCTGAAATAAAATAAATTTCCGAGCAATCCACTAGTCTCAATTGACAATTTCAACGCAGAGCCTATACTGCTTTCTCACCAACATTAAAATCAAAGTCAGCTGACATTCACTCAACACTCTCCACACACGCAGCTCTCAGGTCACTCGACAACACTCTAACAAGAGCAGAAATCAACAAAATCTGGTCAGTCACTCACAGGTACTGTCACAGCAGCAGTACTAACCTAAATCAACAACCGGCTCACATCCACTCGTCCACACAAACATCACTCTTTCTTATAGCACACGACGAAAGCTGAAATATTAAAATTTTCACACGCAGCGAGTGAAATCAAAATGCCACCGACACAGTTGGCAACCCTGTGCCACACCATCACAGCACGTACTGCCGTCGTCACACTTGGCACTCCATCGCCAATTTAGAAATAACCTCACTGACACAGGTTATCAAAATTCAAAATACGCTTATCCAAAAGCAGGTTCACTTTTCACAATCTCAAAATAGCTCAGACACAGCTGGCAGGTGTACCACTTTACACTAATAATTACACAATTCACGTGCCCTGAAATTTCACATAATGTCACAGCAATAAAATAGAAGGACAGCTCTACTTCAAAGGGGAGATCTACAGATCTACAGCTACCGTCTACAACCAGTTAGTAGAAGAGAGTACCACTACACAAATGTTGGCCTCGAAAAGATGCGGATTAACACCGATAAAATAATTAAGCAGAATTTACTTCACGGACATGGCACTCGGCCTGACAATAAACAATCAGTCCACAGTTAGCGCAAGGCTTTACTTGACTTCACACGGCAACACAGCCAGAAAATATTACTTGAACCTTTCGAAATGGGCACCACGGCCAGAAAACTTTTTACTAAACCTTCAAATTGGCACCACGGCCAGAAAATAATAAATAAGCACTCGGCTTCACTTAGCTTGACAATTAGCTTTACTCAACTTGGCAACACAGCAAGAAAATAATTAGCACTCACGGCTTCCACATCTAGAAAATAAAATTAAGCACTCGGCTTTCAACTTGGCTTACTGCCTGAAGGATAATTAATTAAGCACCTTATCACCTGAAAATAATTCGTTCAACAATTACGGCTCGACCAACTGCCAGGATCATTAACAATGACTGCAAGTCAACACTGCCAACAATAGGCTTTCAAAATTTTCAAAGGTACACGGTCGGAAAATAATAATTTTCACAAGAAGAACTTTTGCGCTATTAATGCAAGAACAGCACCACACGGCTGAGAAAGCTCCGAAACAATTTCACAGAAAATACGGGGAGTTTTGAGCGCAATACTCATCATACTGATGCAGAAACTTGAGGCACAACAGATTACTGTTAATAACTGACTACTGTACTGAACTGAACTTACCACGGCGGGATCTTCTGCAGCAACAGAGCGAAACAGAGACATGAAAGGCAGAGCAGCAACACCAGAGCTCACCGAGTCCTAGGGAGTTCTTGATTTCAACTCAACACAGTTGATGAAATTAGCATCACAACATTTGCTTTAATACTTCGTGGCGCTCCAAATAAGCACAAGGCCATGAAAGAAACAGGAAAACAGACAGAGATTAAATTATTGCATAAGTACACTTCCCAACACACACAACAGGAGCCTAGTTTTACTTTTAACTAGAAGTTACTTGCCCCAAAACAAAAAACATGACCACAGGTTAGGATAACTTTGGCGGCAACATCAAAATCCAGCCAAAAGACCACGGGGAGTGGCCAGCAGCACGTCGGTAACTCGATAACCAACGCTCTGCTATCACTGCACCGCCCCCGGGAGACGGGGACCGCCCCCCCCTTCTACTCGTAAGTCTAGATTTGTTTGTGCTACCTGGAAGACTCCGGGAAAAGGGGGGAGTTTGGGTAGAATACCCATGGAGTGGAAAGCTGGACGTACTCAAAGGGTGGTTTAGGGACGTGCTGGATTTTTGGGGAAATCATGTTCTAACTTCAAAAATAAACAAAATATCTATTCAATAAAAGGGTGTACAAGAAGGGTTGGGGGCAGACAAGAAAATGCACCTGGGGCATAAAGAAACGTGGGAGGTTCCCCTTAACTGGCCGTGCCGCGGGCATAGCAATCCCGAAAGACAAATTAAATTGGTAATAAATAAAACAATAGGCTCAGGAGAGCGGGCACCAAGCAACCTGCCAACCGAGGCAGTCAGGGGAGGACAGCATGGCGTGAGGAACCATGAAATTAAATAAATCACACGGGCACGTGTTTCCAAAACAAATGGCAGAATTGACATACATCGGCCCAGGAGGGCTTACGAGACAGCAGGAGCTGTCGAAAGAAAGATGCTGTATAGCAAACAAGCAGATAACGAACTCGAGCAGAGGGCTCGCGGCCTGAGTAGCCGGGTGTACCACGAGGGCATCAATTTAAATGGCGTGGCCAAGGGACAACACGGCAAGGGTTGTGTCGCCCATAATTACATTCAAGAAACCCCATTCCAAAATTACAGATTGTATTTCAAACATTAGTGTAGGTTCAGGTCCTTTTATCCACAGGATTAAACTATTTCCAAGATTAGGTAGGCGTCTGTATTTGACCGTTGGCAAATGCTTCTAGCACGTGTTTAAAATTAGGAAAGCCTTAGCTAGGCGAGATACGCAGTTTCAAGTTCAGAAAATAATGATATTAAATTAGCATAGTGAACAATGCAGCAACCCTAAAAGCAGGTTTACAAACGCATGTGTGGCCAACACAATGACAAGTTCAAGTTCGTCAGACGCATAAGTTTCACACCGCACTGAAACTGCAAATATTAAGAAAAGAACTCCATCGGGAGTAAGAAAAATAAAGTAACTCAAGCCATAATACAAATACAGTTCACACAACACAGTACCTTAAATTTAGGCTCATGGCCTATATCAGCTACCACAGGCTGACCGATCCGAGCGGCCAGCGAACACACACTTTTGGCCTACATCGCTGCGAGTCCAACCACCGAGCAGCTTATAGTTCAAAAGCCCCGAGCAGAGTGGTGGCGTCAGTTTGGACGCACCGTTCATCGTAGCGCTTGGCGCATGCGCGCCGACATCAACCAATCAGGGCGCGGCATTTACCGCGGTTAGCAACACGGCATATGTTCTAGACCATTCTGGAACAGTCTCGGCTGCTTCTCGGCCATTCCAAGGCCGGAAGTGATTGCATAGCCGGAAATACGTAGCTAGGCAGAGAGGGGGTGACGGCGGGAGATTGATAATATTTGAAGTGCAGTTCATATCCTAAAGAGCCCGCCCTCCGTGGCAAGTGGCCAGGGGAAGGGGGGGGGGGGGGGTAGGGACAAAACATTGTGTCAGTCGAAACGACTGGCACAATGATGACAGCGTAAGTGAAGGGAAGGGGCACCACACAGAAGCAGAGCTGGGTAAGGCGATGTTGAGCCTTACCCTAGTTAACATACTGATCCAGACCAAACAGACGAACCACGTAAGGTTGAGACATTCATGGCCTAGCACGGGCAAACTTCGGAATCCTAGGTGTGCCTAGCCTGCCCCTAGGACGAAGAGATGTTACACCCACTATGTGCCACGGTCGTCGAAGCCAAGACCTGCAGGGGAGGCTTTCTGAGGATGGTGGGAGAAATAGCCAGCTCCACGCCGGACTCAGGAGATGACCCTAGGGACGACCAAATTATGACTAGACTATTAGTTTAGTATATAAGTAAGTAGGGCTTCTAGAGCGAGAAGCAAGACTCCTATGCGCGGGAGTGAAGCATTATTACTGCCAACAAGGGCGAAGAGGATACTATTAATGCCAATAAGGGCGAAGAGGATACTATTACTGCCAATAAGGGCGAAGAGGATACTATTACTGCCAATAAGGGCGAAGATGATATTATGCCATTGGACGATGTCCAATGCCCACATAAATGGTGACGCATCGGGCAGCCAAGGGCATTAAATGAGGAGCATCGCGAGCAACTCACAGGGGTTAAAGTGGGCAGACCCAACAACGGCAACATATGCAAAGGCAACGGCAATGAGCAGGCAAATACAGCGGGCGAAGCGGTTTGCTTAGTGGCACCGTAAGCCGCCTGCGACTATATTAATACTAGTTAATAATCATTAGCATAAACGTCGACAACTAGTATTAAGGGAGCGGAATCCGGCGATTCTAGAGACAACCGGTGTTTCTAGGATACGTGCGGGTGGTGATCTGGGGAGGTAAAACTGCCCCGGGCGATCGCTCTGGTCAAAATTTTAGCATGTAAGACAGTTGCATTTTGGTACGCAACTTAGAATTAAGCAAATTTTATAAGCGCTATTGCTAAATAATAGCACGGCATATTTCGGCAATAAAGTAAGGGCAACCATTCGGCTTATAAATAGCAAACATTTTTTACTTACCATAATTAAGGTAGAATATTTCGGCACCTGATGACCGACAAACCCGTCATCAGGGTAAGCCCGATAACACATAGGTTAACAATAGACTAAGGTAGAATATTTCGGCACCTGATGACGAACAAACCCGTCATCAGGGTAAGCCCGATAACACACTAGAATAAGTCAGGTTTAGGCTAAATATCTCGGCACCCGGTAACTAAAATTCCGCTACCGGGGAAAGCCCGACAACATATTAAGATAACACATTAACATAAATAGACTAAGGTAGAATATTCCGGCACTTGGTCACCAAAAATCGGTACCAGGGTAAGCCCGACAACACTAGGTTAAGGCAATATTTGGAGCCACTTTTTATATATCCCTAAGAGTAGTCTATAAATAGACATAAGGTTAGTTGGTAGACAGGAGTACACTATCACGGTGGTAGACAGGAGTAAACATACATATGGACAGTGATATTAATCATATATATGCTTGCTTTACAGCCATGAGCTCCAACGTGGGACACCCGCTCCCAATATAGGGTGCTCCATCATTATGGACATTTATTTTTGTCAGCATAGAGAGTGACGCCAATATGGGCACTCTCCAGATTTTATATGGCAATATCATTATTATACTGTGCTTATATATCATGTTATATTTTCTTGCACCCCGCCAGGTATCGGTCCAGCGCCGACAACCAACCACTGGGTACAGGCAACCGCTACCATGTAGCAACCACGTATTGAGCACCATGCTCATACTGTCATGTTTTGCAGGCCAATACACAGGATGACAAGGGTGAACACCCTATACATATACTTATATGTCCAATAATTTCTTTTCTTTACCAACAGGTGGCGACATTGTATATAGCCCTCTGTAAATATTTTGCCCACGCCCATACACGTCTTGCTAACCCCCACTCACACACACAATTTCCCCCCCTCTACACACCTCAATAAATTTTGCTTACAGGTAATAAATCCGCACCACGGGGGAGATATGCCTGTGGGATATACCCCACCGCAGGTCGGATCAACGTTTAACGGATATCTCACCTAATATGGGAGGTGACATACGGCCACACAACGCGGACTCCTCATGTAAAGGACGGGTTGTGCCGCCATGATAGTCGCGCCCACCCACAGGGGGCAACGCTATTAGCATAAGTTTGTTAGAAATGATGACGATGAGGTACCACATAGATTAGAATAACAGAAATTTAGCGCGCTTAGTTAGTCCGTAAGATAATTGTAAATTGTAAATTAGCACAAAGTAATGCGCCCACGGGCAGTTATTTTTCCATACATGTATGAATAACACTTCGCACCCCCACATTGTCTGCAGAGGGGATAAATGGTATTCATAAATCTTAATATATGCGCATATCAAAATTACATATTAAACAGTATACTCTCTACATTAATATCACATGTACACAATGATTATGATTTGCTTCTTTCATTTTCTATCTTCTAACGCCCAAATTTGTGAAGGTGTTCCGTTTTATCCCAAAACAATAAACATATTTTAAATATTTCCCCTAACGTATACCTTGGAACACCTATTTTTTCTACTTCTTCTATCTTTCTCATTGCAGGGAGCAATTTTCCCCCCAAGATAGAGCCGGACGGCACAATCACCCGTCCAGCCCTGGGTTTATTCCTCCCTGCACAACAACAATATATTATCAAAACCATGTATTTTTTTTTGAATTTTTTATATATTGCAAATGTCAATTTTTTTTCTCATGAACTGTTTTAAAATGTCAAATGTATATGTATATCCCAAAACCCACCCCTCTGAACACGAGCTGATCTCACATCTACACGACATCGCTACATCTACACGACATCACTACCTCTACACGACACAGAAGAAACAAAGAAGAGATACAAGGAAGATTCAAGAATAACCTAATACATCGACACCCCAACTCCACGTTCCGTTCCCGTTCGCGGGGACGCGAACTAATCAGAGGAGGAGGCTTGTACAGGCCCCCAGGGGGCTGCACCCCCTGAAGCCACCCTCCATCATCTATCAAAACCACCCCTAACTGGCGACAGAACAGAACAGTATCTTTCACATAGCAAGGGCGGCCGACCAGCTTGGAAGGCTTGCCAAACACTTGCATCACACTATAAACATCTACACTATAACTAACTGGGGCAGCTATACCAATGGAATGCTGACAGTACAACACCAAAGCCTATAAGAGGAAGGCCTTAATGAGGACACACTCTCTCTCGATTATCAGTCATACAGTGTGTCAGCCGGAGGCCCTAGCTGCTATCATCAGGTGAGTCAGCAGTGTTCAGATATCCTATACTCTGTAAAACCTACCCCACAAACTTGTACACATAATTTGTACTATTGTTCACACTTCCCTAAAAGGGACATACAATTTCATACATCACTGACCAATAAATACTTGGTCAGTAAACTACACCTTGTATTCTTAATTACACGCCTCTTCACATCCCAACACCCTTCCCGACTCTCGTCACGAGTAAGCGTGACAACAGTAGCCTGTAATCGCCGGCTCAAGTTCTATTGTGTCTCTCACACGCGACCGCTGGCTGCAATCCGCCAGCATAGCTGACACAAGCAGGATTGTTATATAATTCCTTCTGACCAGCTGGGAGTCTAGTACATTAACCTGCGCCCAGCAGATCATCCCCATAAGCGACACTTACGTCTTTACAGGAGCACCCCCTAGCATTTAAACATCACACAACACTCTACACTGGTAAGCTTACCCAGCTACGGGAAGCTGCCCTCTTTAGAAATCACCTTCCAAATTAGCACATTAACACGTACGTTTTAGATCTAACTACCCCCAACTAAGGGATCTAAAACAATACTATCATTTGGATTTCAACCAAATTTCGTATGTGCTATGTGTACCATAACAGGTATGACTATGCGTATTCTCAAGAGCAACCAGGGCTGCTAACTGTTAATAAATGCTGTCTCTATTTTTGTTACCCTAATATCAATATATCAAAGTATGCAAGCCAATAGCTCTAAACTTTACACACGGATAGTACCTGGCATTCTAGATTAATTTGGAGTAACTAATATACGTCAGTGCTGCCAACATTATTCTAAGCCTGCTGATAGGTCCAATTTTAAAATGCATGTAACTTCTTTACTAACCAATGGATTTCATTCAAAATTGGCACAACAATAGATCATATTATTTCAGATTATATCTGACCAATACATGCATGACATTGTTGCCAACATGATTTTACGTGCGCTGTTATATCCAATGTTTAACTGCATGTAACGTCCATGCTATCCATTGGACAACCAAATTTTGTATTCTATACCTTAAGAGATGGAACTAAGAATATATTCAGTCACCAGGGCTGCCAACTGTAGTGCTCTATTAGGCTACATTTTGCCAGGTATACAGTATTTCGAACTAATTAGAAATGTCGATATTACCAACTTAATTTCGTGATTATTCTAGATAGATCCATGAAAATCCACAGCCTGCTTCCAGTCTCCAACCGTGTCAGGAATGGAATGAATGAAGCCCCTATCTAGCGGCGAGGATATGAACTGTGCCGGCTGCCGAGGCCTGATGCACTCCTCTGGGGCAATGATTAAATGAATGATATATGAAATGAAATGATAGTGGAGAGTGTTGCTGGAATGAAATTTTGACAGGGAAAACCGGAGTACCCGGAGAAAAACCTGTCTGCCTCCGTTCCGTCTATAGATTAATAATTGGCATGAATCTTAAATTTTTAGAAAAGTAGACTCTTTAGTTCGTCACGAAACTTCTTGTTTTGTAGATAGTGAGAAAACGTGAACTAGTACAGAAAATCTGCATGTTTCAGCCATATCTTTCAAAATTAGAAATACCACCGCTTGCAAAATTTAATTGAAGGGACCCACAATATGACATAGAAATTGCTGCTAGTTGAAAAGTTTTCATAAATCTATAAACTCAAGGTCTCCCATAAGTCCAACTCCTCGTCCATGTCGTGGGAGAGGGCAACGTTAGAAGTAGGGGAGTGCCTGTAAGGGTGAAGTACAGTGGGGAACTCGTGTGCCCCGAGACCGCTACGGTAGCTGTGAAGGCCTTGCAGGAACCCTGAAAATAGCGGCTAACGGAGCTCTGGTAAAACTACTGCCTTGTAGTGTGGAGTTGGTCCTCCAAAGGCTAAGGGAGACAACCCCGACAGATAAATCAGCAAGCTTGGAGGTTTAGGTGGCAGCCCCACCACCAAGCTCGGATGCTGTGGGCTAATAACCTGCACATCTTAAATTCAATTATTAAAGAAACTGAAGTGAAACAAAACCGGATGGATACCTCGATGACGACCTTTGGCCCGAAACAGAAAATGAGAATTGGTTGTTGGAATGTTAGAACTTTAACAGAGGAAGGTAAACTAAAGCAAGTTGAGAAAGAGATGCAGAATTATGGTTTGAAAATTCTTGGACTAAGTGAAGTGAGGTGGTGCGATTTTGGGGAGATTACGACGCAGAATGGGAACACATTTATTTATTCTGGACAGACTGGAGATGATGTTGAACGGAGAAATGGAGTGGGTATGCTGCTAAGTAGGACATCCAAGAACAGTTTAATTGGATGGAGTCCCATCTCAGACAGAATGACGACAGCTAGATTTCAAGGTAAATTTCGCAATGTAACAGTAATAGTTTGTTATGCACCAACAGAAGTATCTGATTGTAACATCAAGGACCAATTTTACCACCAGCTGAACGAAACTGTGCAGAATATAAATAAAAGAGATATTGTTATTATTGTGGGTGATATGAACGCGAAGATTGGACCAAATAATGAGGGATTAGAGCATGTGATTGGCAAACATTGATTAGAGGAAACGAATGATAATGGAGAGAGATTTGTAAATCTGTGTGTCAGTCAGGAAATGGTGATTGGAGGAACACTTTTCCTCACAAGAAGTGTCATAAAGTTACTTGGGTATCACCAGATCACAAAACAGAAAATCAGATCGATCATGTAGCTATTAGTAAGAAATTCAGAAGATCTTGGACAGATGTGAGGAGCAGAAGAGGAGCTGATATTGGTAGTGATCACCACCTAGTGGTGGCAGAGTTTAAATTGAAAATAAAGGCTGCATCTAAGAAGTTTGACACTCGGAAAAAGAGGTTGAAAATGAAAATCCACAGCCTGCTTCCAGTCTCCGACCGGGTCAGGAATGGAATGAATGAAGCCCCCATCTAGCGGCGAGGATATGAACTGTGCCGGCTGCCGAGGCCTGACGCACTCCTCTGGGGCAATGATTAAATGAATGACAGATGAAATGAAATGATAGTGGAGAGTGTTACTGGAATGAAATTTTGACAGGAAAAACCGGAGTACCCGGAGAAAAACCTGTCTACCTCCGTTTTGTCCAGCACAGATCACATATGGAGTGACCGGGATTTGAACCACGGACCCAGAGAGGCCGGCGTACTGCCGCCTAAGCCACGGAGGCTTACTCGGAAAAGGAGGTTAAACATACAAAAGTTGAAAACTGAAGAGAGGAGGAAAGAATTTAGTTTGGAGTTGAATAACCGGTTTGTAGCCCTTACAAATCTTGAAAATGAGGAAGAGTCAAGTGTGGAAAGAACTTGGGAGAATGTTAAGAATATTTATATACCTTACCAGGGTAATGGTGAAGACCTCAACGGCATTTATGGTGGAGAAGGTAACTTTCGGAAAGAAGAGAAAATTCCATCTGATTGGAAAGAGGGACTTATTGTGAAACTTACCAAAAAAGGCGACACCACAATGTGCAAGAATTGGAGAGGAATAACACTTCTGAGCATGGACCCATTGTTTGGGAAGCCGGGCTCTGCCTGTCACAAGCCAGGACAAAAGGTGAGTGATAGAGGAGTAACACCTCTTTAAAAAAACATGGTCCAGTTGGCCCGACTGGTAGTACCATGTACGGGCCCCTTACCAGGGTAACGGTGAAGACCTCAACGGCATTTATGGTGGAGAAGGTAACTTTCGGTACAGCATAATTGGCGGAAGGGGCAACCCAGTGCTCGGGTTAATGAGTAAAAGGTATATGGAGGCCATATATCAGTCTTAGGGGTATGACGGTTCCACATGTTAGTGGCGATACCACGACAGCGTCTGTTCCACATGTTAGTGGCGGCTGATTAATAACACTCAGAAGTGGAACTCTGAGCTTAACCCGACTAGAACCTCAATTCTAGTCCAATCCAAGTTAATCAACATGGATGTAGCACGTTCAAAAACAACTTACCCCAGTGGGTCAAATCCCACGGTTGAAAAACCGCAAGTGGTCTATTCGGATTCTGGGGAGACCACAGACGTGTACGATGAGGTAAGTCGGAGTGCCTCGACACCCCGTAAGAAGATTAAACCTAAGTCAAAGATTTGGCTAATGACGTTTAACGTAAATTCTCTCTTGAAGATGGGGAAACTAAAATCCATTTTAGACAAATCACGAGAACGTAAAATCAAGATTATTGCTTTTCAAGAATCTAGATTTACAGATGAATATCCTTTCAATTCTGAAGGTTACAGGATTTACAAAGGGAAGCCAGGAGAACGAGCTATGAAAAATTGCCCACAATTTGGTACTGGATTTATAGTCCATCATTCCATACTTGATTCAGTTACAACCTTCCACTCTCCCTCCGGTCGTCTCTCCACCATGACAATAAAATCAGCAAACAAAATTTACACTCTCATTAATGGACATGCCCCAACTAATATCACCAACAGAAAGGCTGTAGGAAAAGTCGAAGAATTTTGGAACCAATTAGATGATATACTTCAAAGAATTCCGAGGAATCATGTTAAAATACTTATGGGTGATTTTAATGCCCAAATTGGCAAAGAAAAACATATATAGATATTGGGTAGGTAAATGGTCAGGACATAATCAGACCAATCGGAATGGTATGCGTCTTCTTGAAATCTGCAAGAACCATGACTTATTCTTCAAATCAACATTTTTCAAAAAGAAAACCTCTCAGTCCAAGACGTGGGTGTCACCTAACCCACTGTTAGGAGAATATCAATTGGACCATGTGCTGATCTCCAGAGTAAATACTCTCGAAATAATGAAACTTAAAGTCCTTAAGGGGTTAGCTCTGGATTCTGACCATTACCCTACAAAATTTTCATTACATATTATTCCAGAGAAAAGGCGATTCTCTCAGAAAATCCCACCCCGTAAATATGATATTCAAAATATTCAACGTAATGATAAATTTAAAAACGAGACTCAACAATTGAATCCACAAAACTGGCAACAGCTCCAAGCAGGATTAATAAAAACAGCCGAGAAAATAGCACCACACATGAGAACACGCAAACATCCGTGGTGGACAGCCGAATGTGATGACCTTGTAAGGCTCAGGCAACAGGCATGGCACAATTGGTCTTGCAACAAAACTCCTAAGACTCTGCAAGATCTCAAGGATGTCAGAACAACAGTCACGAAATCAATACGAAGAATTCGCAAGCTGAATGACAACAAAATATTACAAGAAATAGAAGCTGACTTCAAACAACATAATTCTAGAAACTACTATAGAACTTTTCGCCAGAAGCTCACTAAATATTCCCCTCCATCACTTCAATTCAAAAATGAACATGGGGATATTGCTCATAGTAACACAGAAAACTGTGAAATCCTTGCAAACTACTTTTCGGTATTGCTCAATTGTGAGAAACCCCAAGAAATATTCACATTTATCCACACGCAACAAAACCAAGATTCGCATCCACCCAACGTTCAGGAAATAAGAGAGATAATTAAATCATTGAAAAACAACAAAGCGTCGGGGGAAGACCAAATTGTTGCAGAGTTGTGGAAAAATGCAGGAGAAAATCTCATTGTAAAACTCCAAGAAATTTTGGAAGAAGTTTGGCGAACTGAAAAAATCCCCGCTGACTGGAAGATGGCACTCATACATCCCTTGCACAAAAAAGGAAATCGGACGGATCCCAACAATTATCGTGGAATTTCATTACTATCCATAACATACAAAGTTTTGTCTAAAGCTCTCCTGAATCGTGCAGAAATTCAATTGGATCCAGTAATCGGCGAATACCAAGGTGGCTTCAGGAAAGGCAGGTCGTGTGTGGAACAAATTATCAATTTAAAAAACTCAATGAAATATTTCGGCAATACATTGAACAAACACTATGTCATTACATTTGTTGACTTCCAAAAGGCGTATGATAGCATCGACCGTGAATCCCTTTTCGAAATACTCAAAGAATTTGGATTAGATCAAAAGACAAATATTATTAAGGAAACACTCATGGAAACCAAATATAAGGTTAAATTTATGGGAGAACTGAGCAGAGAATTCCCCATTGACACAGGAGTCCGACAAGGAGATGGATTGTCCCCGTTGCTTTTCAATTGTGCACTAGAGAAGGTTGTACGAGAATGGCGAAAAGCAGGTGCACCGACGCATAGGATTGGACCAAAACTTAAAGGCATAGAATTAGACTGTTTGGCATTTGCTGATGACATGGCATTAATTGCCCAAAACATCTCTGATGTGCAATACCAACTTGAACTTCTACAAGAACAAGCAAAGAAAATTGGATTGCAAATCTCATTTGATAAAACAAAATTTATGACAGATATAAAGAATGCCCCATCTGAAATTGAAATTGGTACTGACCATATATCTCGTGTGAAGGATTTAAATATTTGGGTGAATGGATTACCTACAATTGTAATGAAAAGAGGTCCATTACAACAAGAATTCAAAAAATGGAAACTGATTTTCAGTTAACGAAAAATACTTACAACAAAAAGAGTCTTTCCTGGAAATGCAAAATTCAACATTATACAACAGTGATCGGGCCCGAAGCTCTCTACGCTTCAGAAACTCTCACTCTTCAACATAGAACACTTCAAGATCAGTTGGAAGTGAAGGAACATAAAATAATGAGGAAAATCTTAGGGCTGAGAATCAAAGATGGTGTTCATCTTCCAAAGCCAAATGCTGAAATATATAAAACCATCTCCAAAATCACAGACAAAATGTGTATGCGACGAATCCAATTCTTGGGGCACCTGGATAGAATGGACCCAAATAGACTAATTCACAAAATTCACACATACTTGAAAAACAAAACAACTAGATCAAATTGGTACAAACAGACTGAAAAAGACTTGCAAGAATTAGGATCACCAAATCTCCTGGACCGAAATGTCATCAGAACACTTGCACTCACACGGGGTTTCGAGGAGGAAGAAAGACGGCCATACCACCATAACTGGTCTGCACAACAGAAGCAAACCCATTCATTGCGTATGAAGGAGTACTGGGCTGCAAGAAAGGCTAACCATTGTTGATTCCGCGTGGTCCTAAGAGACCCATTCGCGACGAAGAAGAAACGAGTGAAAAAGTAATTGGTTATAGGAGTTATCAACTGAAAGATTGGATGTCTGTGGAAACATGGGACTTAATTGAAAAACGAAAAGAAGCAAAAGCTATAGTAAACCAAAGCAGAACACGGCAGCAGAAGGCAGAAGCTCAAAGGAAATATTCGGAAATTGACAAAATGGTTAAGAGGAGTGTGAGGAGCGATAAAAGAAGATGGATTGATGAACAGGCAGAAATTGCCAAAGAGGCCGAGAAGAAGGGTGATATGAAACAACTTTACAATATTACAAGGAAATTGTCAAGAGGCGGTTATAGGAAGAGTAAACCAGTGAGAGACAAACAAGGAAATATGTTGTTATCCCAAGAAGAACAGTTGAGAAGATGGCAAGAATATTTTTCAGAAATCTTAAACAAAGATGGTGGAAATGAACAGGAAATACAAGAAGTAAATGATGGTTTAGACAGTGAAGATCCAAGAATAAAGCTAGATCCCCCAACAAGGCTAGAAGTTAGACTCGCATTGAAACAAATGAAGAATGGGAAAGCAGCAGGCATAGATAATATAGATCCAGAAATATTAAAAGCAGATGAAGAGGTCACCATTAATTTGCTCCTACCATTATTGAAGAAAATATGGAAAGAAGAGAAAATTCCATCTGATTGGAAAGAGGGACTTATTGTGAAACTTCCCAAAAAAGGCGACACCACAATGTGCAAGAATTGGAGAGGAATAACACTTCTGAGCATACTAAGTAAAATTCTCTCTAGAATAATCCTAAACCGAGTGAAAGACTCTATCGAACATCGCCTTCGAAAAGAACAAGCTGGTTCCCGTAGACAGCTCAGCTGTGTTGATCTAATGAATACGCTAGGAATAATTCTAGAGCAAAGTAATGAATGGCAGGTAACATTGTACTTGACGTTTATAGATTTCGAAAGAGCATTTGATTCAGTAAACAGGAATGTAATGTGGAACACCTTGATGAGAAATGGAATACCACATAAGATCTTGAATCTTATGAAGGAAATGTATGAAGGATACAGTAGTACATGAGGGGAAGCTCACAGACTATGTGAATGTCACAAGTGGAGTTGGAGGTTAAAACATTTCTTTATTTGGGAAGTGTGGTGACAAGAGGAGGAGGAGCAGAAGAAGATGTGAAAGCGAGAATAAGGAAAGCAAATGGAGCATTTATGCAGCTGTGTGCGGTGTGGAAGAATACAAACATTGCTAGGAAGACGAAAATTAAAATTTTCAATACAAATGTTAAGTATGTCCTTCTATATGCTTGTGGAACTTGGAAGGTTACATGAACAATCACTAATCTTCTGCAAACATTTATAAACCGTTGTTTATGACGAATCATAAACATCAGATGGCCGGAAATAATATCCAACGAAGAACTATGGAGAATAACAAATCAAGTTCCAGTTGAAGTGGAAATCAAGAGGAGAAAATGGAAATGGATAGGTCATACTTTGAGGAAGCCAGTGGGATCTGCAGAAAGGACAGCATTGGAATGGAATCCGCAAGATGCACGGAGGCGAAGTCGTCCTAGGAAGACCTGGAGGAGGAGGCACTTGAAATTGGGAAGACCTTGAAGGAAGTTTAAGCATTGGCAAGTCGACGACCGCAATGGAGACGTTTCACGGATGCCCTATGTTCCCGTGGGAACAAGAGGAATTGAGAAGAAAATAAACTCAAAGCACTAATGCTGAAAAATTAAGAAAATTTCTGAGAGACTAGAAAATTTTGAGTGTCTTATGAAGGACATTGGGATAATAAACACAGATTTTTAGGTTCTAAGACATTAAAATTAGGTTCTATTTATCAGTATATTAGCATTTTATAGGATCTTATATGTTTGATTTAGAAATTAAATTTGTATAACTCGCTGGGCAATGCCAGGGAGGTAGCTCGCAATTCGCTACTCCAGTGGGGGTCCGGGCGGGGACACCAAGAGCCCACTGATGAGCCACCGTGGTGTCCTAGGCGAAACCCCACACAAGACATGGCACAATCCTAGAAAAATTGCTGAGTCTTATTAGGCCAATTTAGGCTCTATAAAATTGAAATAAATTACTCGTTGGTACCTAAAACATTAAAATAAAATAACATTTTGAGACTAAGAGGTTAGAAATAAAATAGGTCAGAAGAGGTTTTTCACAGTGGGATGCTGTTTGCAAGAGATCATGTGGGTTGTGTTTTATTACACCCTGTAGTGAAATGAACTGCTTCTTCCTGGAGTGATACAGAATCCCAGGCTTGGTGATAACAATTATCCTACTGGAACATGTAGCAAAAACAGGCTAGCCACTGTTTTGTAACATCACTGGTAATATAAAAGTAATTTGCCCGTACAAGACTGATGTAGTTACTTGACAGACAGAAAGCCAGAAATGCAGTATCAGCTTACATTGAATGATTTTTTGCATACACAAATTTCTTTTCTCACTACTGTTTATGGAATAACTCAACACTTTGCACACAGTCCTGGTTTGCATTTTCCACAGATCATTGTTAGCTTTCCCTTTGGCAACCACATGCAACAGAGTTGCTTTTCTGAAATATTCTTTTCTATCCTGTGTCCTACAATGTGGTACAGTACATTATCCTGAAGGTATTTTCTCTTAGGCTGTCAGTTGCATTACTTAGTAGAAAATACATTGCAAGTTCATAAACAAAAAAAGTCATGTTAGAAGCAACACTTTTGAGTAAATGACCACTCAACTACATTCAAAATAATACTTACTCCCTGCGAAGCAATGGTCCAATGTTGAGTGTGTACAGCTTCCAGCAGGCTCATCACCACGTCCAAGCAGTTAGTGGAAAACACCAATTATTCATATGTTTTGTCGTAAGGGATGGACTGTGGTGCTGAATAATAGTTTGGTACATAAACTGTGCCGGAAAACTGACTATCACAACCCTTCACCAGAATGCGTGTGTAAATTACGTGATGAACAGTGTGCAAGATACCATTTCAGTGAATGTTTCAAAATAACAAAATCGCTGTTGGAGTGTAGCCGAGTAATACAGTGCTACTATTATTAATGGAAATCATTTTATATTTTATGGCCATTGGGTGCATTAAACTACTACTATAATAGTTTGGTAAGTTCCTATTATCCTCTCCCTTTTGGGCTCTGGAATACCCATATCCTTAATGATAAGGGGTCGAGAGATGATAATTCTGTCATGCTAATTTCTTTCTTCATTATCAAGGCAAATATATTCAATTTTCACTCAGTATTTCTAGACGCCTAATAGCCTTTTCTGGGAATAGAGACTTTCTCTTGGATGCTGTATTCAAATGAAAATTCTAACAATTTTTATGAAAAAATTATTAAACAATTCACACATTACCCTTATGTCCTTTAGATAGGATAGTAAAATATAAGCACGAGTTACTGGTACACAAAACTCAAATTAAATTCCATTTTGTGTTATGGAGTGACTTCTTAAAAATCATCCCCTATCATAGAAAAGCATAAAAAATGTAATTAACAAACTTACTGCAGACATTGTGCAGCAGTCATCAATGGATAGGACATTGGGTTCAAATGGGTTAATTCCATGATGGTCGCTAACCTCCTTTGATGAGATGGCACATGAAGGTGTAACCTATAGAAGTTGTTACTTTGTCACTCTATTCCACATGAAAATGAGGTTTCTGAATTTCTGTTACATCCTTGTTATCAGTGCCGAGCGCCATGGCCCATGAACTAAGCGGCACCATCCCAAGCGGTTTTCAGCTTTTCTTAAAGCCTGCTAAAGAGGTCAACTGGCGACCTGCTTGGCTGCATACTCTCTTGAGATTGAGATTTCTACCTTGAGAGTAAGCAGCCAAACAGGCGAGCCTTATTCAGTCAGTGGCCAACATTCCAGTGGACAGTGCAGTTTTAGGAACAACACAACCAGATAAATTAACATATTACAACATTTTAAAAGTATTCCTAGACAAGTACGAAATATGCGGCACAGCTGTTTGTGGTTATTCTTGTCCAAAGGCGGGAGCGCTAACATTACTGTTGTGAGTCACGATAAACAATGTTTATCAATTATTGCACTGAAACTTCTCAAATGAGCTTGTTAGTTTTAATGTAAATCTTTATTTATCAAGTGAGAAATACAATACAAAATACAAATCATCTTTTGAGATGCTTGTCACATGTCACGCGAACACGCACAGACTTTTCACTGACTCGTCTTTTGTTCTCTTCTTTATTGTACATGTCTATTTCACCAGGTGGCGCTACTGTGCTATTTTTCTTTCAAATATTAACACTTCCTCCAAGGAAAAATCAAATACAAATAAAAAAATAAACAAGATGAACTATTGAACACTTCAGCCTCTAAGATGTCATCTTCTGCACGCCAATCCTCTCACGCAGCATCTCGAATCTGACCCTCTCCAGAGGTTTAGTTAGAAGATCAGCTAATGGTCCCAACGATATGCTCCAGCTCAAGGTCTCCGTCCAAAAATCTTTCCCTCACATAGAAATGACGTACCTCAATATACTTGGATTTTCAATGGTACTCCGGATTTTTAGCCAATTTAACTGCACCAGCATTGTCGATGTAAAGTGTAGGAGGTTTGTCAGCAGTTCCCAGTAATTCAGAAAACAGTCTTTTCAGCCAAATCAACTCCTTTGCTCCTTCACTTGCAGACACAATTTCAGCTTCAGTTGTCGATGTTGACATAGACTTCTGTAACTGACTTCTCCACGATACAGCTCCATGATTGTAGGTCGAAATGACACCCGTCGTTGAACGTCTCGTCCTTTTGTCACCGGCGTAGTCAGCATCACTGTAGACCTTCAAAACGTCCTCTTTCCTATAGACGATTCCATGGTTCACTGTGCTCTTTAAATATAGAAATATTCGTTTCACTTGACTCCAGTCTTGAAATGTAGGATTCTCCATGGCTCGAGCAGCTTTGTTGACTGCGAATGCGATATCTGGACGAGTAGCTGTAGTCAGGTACATCAAGGATCCCACCGCCTCACGATAAGGAACCCTGGCCGAAACCTTTTCTCCGTCTTCACTTTCTTCGCGTCCAACTGGGGTAGACACTCCATTTGACTCGGCCATCCCAAATTTTTCTAGGATTTTCCTCGTGTAATCCTCTTGACTGATTGCAATTGATCCATCATGGTTTTGTTGTATCTTCATGCCCAGGAAATTGTTGAGAGATCCTCTGGTCGTGTGAAATTCCTGCTTAAGTTTTGTCATGAACTGCTCGATGTCTTCTTCGTTGCCAATTACCAGACCATCATCCACAAAGATTACAACAGCCAACCACTTTCCATTTTTGTTGCTGTAAAAGAGACAAGGATCAGCTTTGCTGTTTTTGAATCCAGCTTTCTCCATGAATTTCTTGAAACGCTTGTTCCAGCAGCGTGGAGCCTGTTTTAAACCATATAAGCTTCTCTTTAGATGACACATTCGGCCAGTACCGTCCTGATGACCTTCTGGCTGTTCCATGAACACATCTTCTTCAAGCTCGCCGTTCAAGAAGGCCGTCTTGACATCAAATTGACCAAGTTTCATCTCCTTGTCAACAGCTACTGCCAACAGAGCTCGAATGGTATCATACCGTGCAACAGGGCTGAATGTTTTTTCATAATCGATTCCTAGCTGTTGCGCATAGCCTTTGGCTACCAATCGTGCCTTGAAGCGAACTTCTCCACTGTCCGTTGTCTTCTGTCGAAGAACCCACCGATTTTTCAGGACCCTTGCACCATTTGGACGCTCAACCAATTTCCAGGTATCATTTTCCTTTAAGGACTCCAATTCTTCATTAATTGCTTTCAGCCACTGATTTTTATCACTAGACTGCAGCGCTTCAGAGTATGAGTCAGGATTCTTTTCAGCGATAGATGGTCCAGCCATGTACATGTAATTTCCACTGATCATCCACGATGGCTTCTTACTTTCACATTTGCTTTTCCTTCTTTCTTCAGTCTCTCCTTCTTCCTCATCTTCGCTTCCTCCGGAACTGGATGCCGAAGCAAAATCTTCAATTTCGCTTAAGTTCTCATCTGACTCTGACCTCCTCTGTAGGCCTACATCAGACGATGAATTAGACTGATTCCTCTCCACACGTTCTTCAAGCGTGACTTCAACCTTTCCGGTGTTGGCAGACAACTTCAGGTTTGAATTTCACATCATGGCTTAGAACAACCTTTCTCTGAGTTGGAATCCAGACTCTAAATCCATCCCTGTCGTTCACGTACCCAACCAGACGTCCAAAAACAGCTTTGTCGTCAAACTTTGAGCGAAAATTCTTGTCGATATGCACGTAGCATTCTCTTCCGAAGATCTTCAGATGACTGAGACTTCCCACTGGTCGTCCATACCACAATTCATAGGGAGATTTGTTTTCAATGGATGACTTCCCAGTGCGATTCAGGAGGTACACCGCAGTGTTGCAGGCTTCAGCCCAAAGTTGTTTCGTTAACTTGCTGGGATTCAGCATAGATTTTGCGCACTCCACAATCGTCCGATTTTCAAGTTCCGCAACTCCGTTTTGTTGTGGTGGGTACGGCGTAGTAATGCTGTGTTCTATGCCTCTGCTTGCGAGTAGTTCAGAAACCTTCTTGTTATCAAATTCTTTTCCTCCATCACACCTGAACAGCTTCACGACGTGTCCATTTGTTTTGGCTTTATTCAGGAACTGTTCCAGAACGGTGTACACTTCACTTTTGTGCTTTAAAAAGAAAACTCGTCGAAACTTGCTGAAATCATCCTTGAAACATACGTAGTAGCGTGCCTTTCCAAGAGATTCAGTAGACATTGGTCCATTCACATCGGCATGGATTTGTTCACCGGTGGCTGTTGGTCGATTCATTCGTGTCTTGAATGACAGTCGATGCACTTTTCCCAGTGCACATCCATTGCAGAAATCCTCTTTACACATGTCTACATTGATGGTCATCTGCTTCAGTACATTCTTGACATGCGCTTTGTGTTGATGACCAAATCGTTCATGGTAGATCTGCAGTTTGTCCGACGATGTAGCTAAATTCACTTGAATGGGTTGCGCCTGTTTCACGACGCGCATGTCAAGTACATACAGACCATGACTCACACGTCCAGCCATCATCACCTTTCCAGTAACCTTGTCTTCAATTCTAACAGTTAGGTCGTCAAGTCTTGCACAAAAACCTTTCCTTGCAGCAGCTTTCACAGAAAACAGATGAGCCATTGCATCGGGAACATACAAAACTTCAGTCATCTCAGCACTCAACCAAGCGTTGTTCAGCCGCACATGAATGTTTACAGTTCCTTTGCCGTGAGCTAGCATGCTCACACCTCTTTTTCCTAGCAAAATCTTCTCTGGAGCAGCAAACTTGACGTATGTTGTAAAATACTGTTTGTTCGCGGTGATGTGATTTGTGGCGCCACTGTCGCAGTACCACTCGTCGGCTTGAACAAAGTCGCCGTCTAACGCACTCATCGCATGTGTCAGAAACGAAGCATTGTTCTCCTTATTTTTGTTTCTAGTGTCACCCTCTTTCTTCTTCACTGGACATTCACTTGCTCAATGGCCCAATTCCTTACATTTGAAACATGGAAACTTCTGCTTTACTCGTTGAACATTTTTCTTCGACTTGTCATCAGCGCTGCCTTTGCCACTGCCATACTGGGAATGCTTCTTGGGAGCACTTCGTACCACAAACGCAGTCGATTCCACGTTTCCTTGGTCACGCAGTTCAATCGTGCACAATTTTTCAATCAACAAGTTCACAGTTTGATTTTCCGTCGGAATCGTGTCCCACACATCCTTGAAATTATCATATTCTTTTCCCAGCGTGGATAAAATTCGACCATTCAAAATCCTTTCCGATAACGTGTTTTCGTTGTGCTTTTGAGTTCGTCGTTCAGATCCTGATAAAGCTTCTGTAACTTCGCGACATGGGTGCTGATGTCCTCCTTGTCGTCATGTGTCACTCAGAAGAATGACTCGATCAACATGTTCAGTCGCTGCGTACTGCTTCGTTCGAACCGTGCGCTAAATTTTGTCCAAATTTCACTGGCATTGGTGCACGTCAACACGAGCTCGGCAACAGATTTTCCTAGCGCACCTGCTAGCAAACTGGCCGCTTTCGCGTCTTCTTTCAACCACTGCATATATGCCGCTTTTTGTTGCGCAGTTGCATCTGCCGGCAACACAGGACACTTTTTCGAACCATCAACAATATTTTCCAATTCATACGACCGCAAAACCATCAACACATGCCATTTCCACTTTGCCCAGTCTTCAGGTCCTTCAAGTTTATCCACTTGAACTTTGTAGTCACTGCCAAATGCCATTTTGAGGTTATCCTTACTCACAAAAAATACAGCACGTGTTCCACAGGCGCTCAGCTTCGGATCCACTCACAAGATACCATTTACACGTGGCCTGGGTCCATAACCTGTTAGTTTTAATGTAAATCTTTATTTATCAAGTGAGAAATACAATACAAAATACAAATCATCTTTTGAGATGCTTGTCACATGTCACGCGAACACGCACAGACTTTTCACTGACTCGTCTTTTGTTCTCTTCTTTATTGTACATGTCTATTTCACCAGGTGGCGCTACTGTGCTATTTTTCTTTCAAATATTAACAGAGCTAATTAACTCATGATTAAATCAAGACACATTGCCATATCGATGCAAAGTCACAACATTCAATGGAAACTGTCAAACATTGAGGTTTGTCTGAAATTCAGTGTGTCACTTTTAACGCCGGTGAGTGTAGTTTTTCCGGGGCCGATAACCTAGATCGTCATGTAGTTCTTCTTTTAAACTTGATAAATGATAATTGTGCCTAGCAAATACCCGCCACACCACTTCTGCCCCACTCCCTCTTCCCTGAACTATAACAAATATACACAACTAATTTAATCTCTGAAATTCCCGCTCCCTCTGTGCTCCTACTATCGGGACAATGGCTTCGAAAATATGCTGGAAGGTTCCGGAACATTTCAAATAATGCGGAACTGCTGGACGTTGTTCTAAAACCAGAAGTGCCACCTCTCCCTGGCCTATTCATGAACTGTTACGGGCCTCTTTATGCCCAGTCCAGTGTGCAATAGTTGGTACTACACAACGGACAATATTTATGACATCGTCCGTGGTGAGGAAGCTTGACGCGAAGCTGTGGCGTAGTGACTCTGCTTGTTGAAATGTAAGCGAACAGACGTGTGTGTGGCACGGTGGGCCTCGGCCCGAGCCAAGCCTGAGGCGATAGCTTTTGGCTACCCAAGCAGAACTGAGGTACTGTACTCAAATAATCTATGCTGAACCTCAGTGAACTAAGATATTACGCTTGAGAGTTTTGATTTATTTCTAAATTACATTAGTGGCCCTGGTGCAGGATTATGGAGTTGCGTTTTGGACTTTCACTGTCACACACATGGTCGCTCGCATGGCTTTGAATATTAATTATCATTTGAACCTATCTGGTTTCTCTCGCTTGAAGGCCTTGTTCCTTCGTGTTTGGTTTGTAATCCAGGTTTGGGCTAATATCGCCCGCCTGGCTTTGTTTCTTTCTGTAACTGTACATGCAAGATGTACATGTATGATTTTACATATAGGGACGGTGCCAACCTAACTAAATTATTATCATTTTGAACTGTTCTTCTTTCGTTTCGCTTATTAAAAAAACGACCACCATTAATCTAGGTCTTTTTGGAGTGGGTAAACGGTTAAATAATGGGTGGCATACCCCTTGCTATTGACATCTTAGCTCGCATTATTGTTGTGTTTTGGCACGCAAATCAAACTGCTTTGGATTTGCTAATTAATTAACTTGCTTGTCGAGCTCTGTTTAGTGTTATTTCGAGCCTTCTGTGCTCGATAATTTATAAGTAAATTTGTGATAATTGCATATTTGATTTTCTCCTTGTGTTTGGACCACGTGGTCGTGTGGTTCTAGTCAAGTCTGTTGCGTCACGTGCAACTATTCCTCCCGTCATTTGGTCAATGATTTGGCCCTTGATATTTATTTTCTTTATCTTGAATATCAATGTGTCCACCACAGGGTTGCCAGGTTAGTGCTCCTGTTCCTGCTTATGTTTAGTACTTGTTTTCTCATTAGAATATACCTTGTTTTTTGAAGTCTTGAGAACATGCTTTCCCCCTACTCACATCCTCATAACCACCCCTCTGGGGAACCTCCCAGAGCGTTCTGCTCTAGGTCCTCCATAGCCTTTCAGGTAGCCTAAAATCTAGGCGAGGGAAATTAAGGGGGCAGTGCCTGCCTTATTCTCGGATTCGTCCGAGAGAGAGAGAGGGGGGGGGGTACAATAATCGTAACTTGATGCAAAATTCCTAGAATATGTTAATTTCATTTCTTGTTCTATGTAAATATCATTTAACTACCTAGTCTTACCATGATACTGTCCTAAACGTTTAAGTAAATTGGCACAAAATGGTTAGAGATATTTTAATATCCTAAGAAGAATGTAATCATCCCTATACCAAAGAAAGTGGGAGCTGACAGATGTGAAGATTACCGTACAATCAGCTTGATTACTCATGCTTCAAAGATCCTGTCTAGAATAATTTACAAGAGGATTGAAAGCCAGATAGAAACGGAGTTGGGTGAAGACCAGTTTGGTTTCAGGAGAAATGTAGGAACAAGGGAAGCTGTACTAAGTCTTAGGCTGATTTTAGAAGGTAGAATAAGGAAAGATAAGAGAACGTTCATGGCATTTGTAGACTTAGAAAAGGCTTTTGATAACGTTGATTGGACTAAATTGTTTGACATTTTGAAATCAATTGGAATAAAGTACAGGGATAGGAGGGTGATATACAATCTGTACAGAAACCAGACAGCAGTCATTCGAGTTGAAGGACATGAGAGAGAAGCTGGTATTCAGAAAGGTGTAAGGCAAGGCTGCAACTTATCACCCATACTTTTCAATCTTTACATTGAACAAGCAATGAAGGAAATTAGGGAAAAATTTAAAGTGGGGGTGAAGATTCAAGGAGAAATAATTTCAACTCTGAGATTTGCTGATGACATAGTCATCTTGGCCGACAAGCCTGAGGATTTGAATGAGTTTTTGAATGGTATGGACTCCGTCTTACAGAAAGAATTCATGATGAAAATTAATAAATGTAAAACAAAAATACTGGAATGCAGCCGAAATAAATCAGAAACCTCTATGGAGATCAAATTGGCTGGTGAAAAGCTGAAGGAAGTAGGAGACTTCTGTTACTTAGGAAGCAGAATAACCAGTGATGGACGAAGCAAAGAGGATATTAAAAGTAGGTTGGCTCAGGCAAAGAAAGCATTTCTACAAAAAAGGAATCTGCTGACATCGAATATAGATTTAGGTATTAGGAAGTCATTTTTGAAAGCCTTTGTCTGGAGCGTGGCGCTCTATGGAAGTGAAACTTGGACTATTGGTGCAGCAGAAAAGAGGAGAATTGAAGCATTTGAAATGTGGTGTTACAGGAGAATGATGAAGATCAGATGGGTAGATAGGGTTACAAACAAAGAGGTATTAAGACGAGTGGGAGAGGAGAGATGTTTCTGGCGACTGCTAATGAAGAGAAGAGATAGGTTGGTAGGACACATACTAAGACACCCAGGAATAGCAAGCTTAGTTATGGAAGGAAGGGTCGAGGACAAAAACTGTAGGGGTAGACCAAGGTTAGAATATGTTAAACAGATTGCCTCCGATGTAGGGTGTCGGAGCTATGTAGAGATGAAACGATTAGCTCAGGACAGGGAGGCATGGAGCGCTGCATCAAACCAGTCAAAAGACTGAAGACTCAAACAACAACAATATCCTAATAACAAGTGTTACATAGATGCTTTATGAACCATAACCACAAATAATTATTCAAAATGGCCACCATTTGCACGCATACAGTCCTTAAGTCTTTGTGGCCACTCATCAATGGAATTACGCAACACATCAACTGGAAAATTTGCAACAGCCCTCCGAAGAGTCTGCTTTAAGCTTTCAATATTGGAATGTCTTTTCTTGCAAGCCATCTCCTGAAGTTTGGACCACAATTTGTAGTCCAAAGGGTTTAAATCTGGACTTGCAGACGGCCAATCTGAAGTGGAAATGAAATCAGGAACATTTGCTCCAACCACTGCTGGGTTGTCCGTGCCTTGTGCGCTGGGGCCGAGTCCTGCTGGAAGCTCCAGTTCCGTCCATGGAAGAGGGTGTTGTTGAGATTCTTGACCAGTCCCTCAAGCACCGTCTCCTGGTACACTTTAGCTGAAGTTTTCACTCGCTTTTCACAGAAATGGAGCTCCGTTGTGCCCTCGAAAATCACACCCCACCACACCATAACTGATGAGGGATGATGACCCCTCTGGATCCTTTTCACCAGCTTCTCTGGAGGAATGGGCATATACCCTGTCGTTTAGGGCATTGAAAGTCTCCTCAACACTGAAAATCCTTTTATCCGTAAACAGGATTCAAAAATGACCATTAGCTGCTTAACGCTAAAGTAAGCGGTTTGATTTTAGGAGCCTCTGGCTCTTCAGTTCATTGTCAGGAGATGTCCTTTGCGTCGTTTGTAAGCACTGAGTCCCAGGTCAATGCTTAACGTGCGAGACACAGACATTTTTGATATCTGTAACTCACGAGCCATCACTGACTGTCTCCTTACCGGATTTCGTCACACACGAGCCGCCACGGCTTTGTTAAGTTCTGGCGTTCATACTGTGCGTGGTCTTCCTTGCCGCGGGCGATCTCTCACAGTTCCAGCCTCGCAAATCGATTTATAGTGGGGTAAACAAATTTCTTACTAATTTTCAGCTTCTGGAGGGTTTTGAAAATCTCCCCTAGCGATTGCCCTAACTTGTAACGCTATCACGGCCACACGAATCTCATACTCCCCCCCCCCATTCCATCTTGAAAAATTCAAACTGATAACAGTACACTTCTGCAGCTCAACGAACAATGACTCACGCCTCACGATACCGGGTTTGTAGCCGCTCCCTCGTTCGGGCGCATGTACAGCCACCCTCAAAAGTTCAGACAGTATTTATGGTAAGACTAGATATTGTGGTCTTTCAATCAATCATTGGACAGGAAAAAAAGAGCTATTTATTGGATTGATGGTATGAATGTCCATGTGTTTGGCTGTAGGGATTATCCCAGTCCTTTCCCCTTTTATTTCTCCCTCCACATCTTCTCCTGTCCAATGATTGATTGCATGACTACACCTTGTGTGTTTCCCTAATAGATTTACATAACCACTAGTTGAAACCCGTCAAAACATGACCGAGATTGGAAAAAATATTTACTGAAGAAGCTTCTTATATAAGTTACATTCTTTGTACGATTACTTTTTAGCACTATTGCAACTTTAAGGGCGTCAAAAGATAGCACTCTCAACATTGCAACATAATGCTAGTCATGACTGAAAACATGATAAGGTAAATAGCCCAATACATTCCCGAGTTTTTCCTTGAGCTTTATTGATTGTGATAAAGAATGCCGAGCGAATAGGAAATTGTTGCCTATTAAAAGAAAATGTACTGTACCTGCAGGTGTTTTATCGGAAGGTGTTAAATCAAGTCGTAGGATTTGAGCTCTGCCTAATATTACTGCACCTATTATATCCGAATCCAAGCAATTTCTTACAATTAATGTTTCCATTTGGAGTCCTTGGGAAACGTTCAGATTTCTAAGGAGCATAACTATGGCTCAAACGTTCGGAGTATGTGGAGGCGAATCCCTTAATTCCAAGGAACTGAAGAATTCTATAGTAGAGAAATAAAGTAGCTGGCTTTCATCTTCAGTATCTAATCTGTTAACGCTGATGTACTGTATGTGCTAGAACTACTGTATATAAGTTCAATGACTGTTAAATTAATATCATTACATTTTTGCAGCCTGTCAAATATTTTATTTTCCAGCAGATCAATTTTACCCTCACAACAGTAAAGACCAAAGTAACCACGCGTAGATTTTACACAAGAGAAATGCAATGTGGAACAATGTTTATATTTGATCGTCAAGGTCCTTACACTGTACTGCATAATATCTGGAATTGGATTTTAAATATGGCTTGGTATTATTCGATAACTCAATAGTGTCCTGCATTCACGGAGCCGCTAAATATTAAATGTCAAATAACACTTCCATTGCCGAAATCAACAGTGTAGTTAAGACTCAGTACTCTAAACAAATAATCATTAAACAATCGTCTTATACAATGAAGTTCAACATGACCAGTGTATTCACCGTCCAGACACTTTCATACTCAAGTTGGTTGCTGAGGAGAATGCGATGAGACTGATCGCCTATAATAAAATCCTTATAATTGTTCCTGCCAGCGATTTTTTTGTAATAGCTTGATTACGCAGCTCAGAATGACTTTCTTCATTTTGATATAAACA
Source organism: Meconema thalassinum (assembly GCA_946902985.2). Lineage (NCBI taxonomy): Eukaryota > Metazoa > Arthropoda > Insecta > Orthoptera > Tettigoniidae > Meconema > Meconema thalassinum. The sequence goes on from OX336392.1 coordinate 370,141,310, forward strand.
GTACGAAACTGCTCTAAATAAGCAATTTCCATCGCCTGTTATAGGTTATGACAGTCCATTTTGCAGGGGAACATAGAATCACTTCGCTAACTACTGGAATGAGCATAGGCCTATTGACGTCAGAAAAGTTGGATGGCGCAGCCACACGGTAGAATGTTGAAGCTGTAACATTGTGACTGGTAGGTTTATTTTCATGGTGAAGCATTGATGTCGTGATGGAAACAGAAAGGAATTTGTCAAATTCGAGGAGGTACTGCTCTGTATACGGTTGCAAATCGTATAAAATGGGTACGAAATCTCTTCACTACTTTCCTGTACAAAACGTTCAGAGAGAAAGATGGGCTTCGGCGCTGTCAATTGGAAAACATGTGACACGTTACATGACAGTGTGCAGTCTGCATTTTTTGGAAGACGACTTCTTTCCACAGCGTAAGCACCGGTAGTCCACTGTTGATTATTGATAGTTATTGTCTCTAATTTGTATTCACAAGGATTTAGCTACATCAAAAATACTGATAAACGTGTAGCCTAATAGTTCTGTGTCGTACATAGAACCGAATGTAATCCGCTCTTCGTAAACTAATTTTAGGGCCGATTGACAATAGTCGAATGGTTAGAAAAATTAAGAAAAATGCTGTTCCTAGCCTTAATTTGCCAGAGAATTTACATTCTTGCCTTTGAACAGCAAGTATGTAGCTCAATATTTGCAATATTGAAGTATAATTAGGCTTAGATTGTGTTTTTGTCTATGATCTCCTTACTGTTGAATTTAGTTAATTAATGTGTAAAATCTTAGTTTTAAGTACCGGTTTGGTGACCCATCATCCCTGGCAGGCCGGTAACACCTATACTACTCAGGCAGATAGGTCACTTAGCCGTAATTTAGAAGTTATAGTGATGTTAAGTTTACATATGCGGTAATGTAGCAGGAGACCTGATCGGCCTAGGCTATTCTAACTTTAATTAGTTCCCATTTCAGGGTTTTTCAGTTTTGGGTGCGAATAGTTGGTTTGAAAGTTGTACAACAGTAAGGAGGGTATGTTTTGTATAGGTTTTAATTGGGATTATGGTTTATGTCGATCTGAGGAGTGAATTTGATTTGGCTTAAAGTGTAGTTTTTGATCTGTTCCGTTTGCTTATGACAAGTTCAAATGGAGACTCCAGCTTTGTTAAATATGTGTATTTTAAATATTTAATTAAATATATTGATAAAGAGGATGCCTCCATTTTAACTTGCCTGTGGCAAGAGATTAATAAATTTATATTCTTGCCTTTGAACAGCAAGTATGTAGGTCAATATTAGGAATATTGAAGTATGATTTGAGCATCCCAAGTAACGCTTCTTTGAACCCAAAACATTCATGCAAATTCAGGGTTGCTGGATTCAATTTATTATTAGGGAGTCGTCCTTTGTGTTATGTGAGGTATATATATATTGTGAAATTAATGAAAACATCGATACCACTAGGCTCCCAAGTACAGGCTTCATATATGTAACAGCAGACAGTAAATTAACTATCTCAGGGTGTCGAGCGATGACCTTTTTTCAAATTCCCGTATTTCCCGTACGAAAATCCACCAAATTCCCGTATATTTTAGAACTCTCTAAGACTCGAGTTCGCATACCGAATGGCTGAAAAATGAATCTTAAAACGCTAATCAAGATTTACTGGCGTAAGTAACTGAATTTTTGGAGATAATTCCGCAGCCCACGGGTGATGGCAAGATTTAGGCTTAATCCGTAGCGTGAGCAAAGCGCGCGCGCGAGTTAATTCTCTCGCAGATGGGATGAGATGCTACGAACACAAATAAAATACCTTTTACCTGAGGAGAGCTGATATAAATGACTATTTTACTGAGGAGGACTGAGAGAGTAGAGAATAGGAGTGTCACATAAAAAATGTTTACGGGAAGTGACTGAATCGTATGGTACCGTAACCGTATGGAGCTTCCACGAGTTAAAATGGCACCATAACACTAACAATAACAAAATGGCACCGAAGCTTATGCATAGCGAACTTCCGGTCCGCGAATCTCCATTTGATTTTCATTGGCAGTGAATCGTTCGTTCGTGATTATCTTCTTTATTATTTCGGATTGTGGTTTGGTTTTTATACGTTCAACTTATGAAATAAGAACTAGAGGGTTGGCCTTTCATGAATATTCCAAAGACAAGTGTCTCCTAAAAGAATAATTGGTAACACTTCGCATCACAGACGACCACAACAAACAGTTTGCCTACAAAGTGTGCGATTTGCACATTTCAAACGGCAGTGGTTTAACATATCTTAGACTACAATAATTAAATTGGTGCAAATTAAATACGTTATATGTGAGAATATTATTATAATTTGCTATCAGATTGTTATATTAGTATATAGGTATTATGCATTAACGTGACCCATTTAAATGCTAAATTGTTACGGAAGCTACGAGTTATGGGCTATTCGCCGTACCGGTAGGCCTAATATTTACTAACAACGCATCGTTTCTTCTTTAATATTTATATAATCATTATAATTACAATAGCCTATCTATTAACCATTATTTAACCAATAATCAATTTATAATTCTATACATATTCCAGGTATTGCAAGAAAGCGATTTGATAGCACATACGGTTCCACCTTAAAATCCAACCGTGCCTAGTTTTCATTACCTATGGAAAATATTACCGTAAGTTAATAAACCAAACAACTGGCGACAATTTTTTTTAATGCTCATTTACATCTTCACCCTAGTCTACGTACACCATACGGTAATCACTGAAAGGGTAGGGGGGTTATGACCTCAATTTCACAAACGAACGAACCTCATTTTGCATGAATTATGGAACCCGAATCCTAATGGAGGTATGGATTGTCTGCATTTAGAAATATGTTAGTCAATAATTTAAAACAAGATGCCAGAAAACTAAATACAAAAAGCTGCGTGCCTACTACGGTGTTAAGTTGCTCCGTGAAAAAAAAAATACACTTCGCCAAGATTATACGACGTGCATACAGTTAAATACAATCATCCAATTGGAGAAACACTTTCTTTGTCACGATCTTATAAGCAATATAAACATAAACTGCTGTAATTTACGGGGAAATGTGCAACATTTAGAGACTACGAGTGTTGTATGTGGCACAACGTTAGCTGACATTTCGCATCATTAATACATAAGGAATGAACACATGCAGAGCTTTCTCACTGCACACAGCTGAAGATCATACATATCATTCTTGGTGCATTTTACGTTCTCTTAACAACAATAATTTCCTTAGTTACATGCAAGGAAAATTGTAGTACACAGTTCCCATTGCTTCCATTACCTGACTATTAAACCAGAAGATGGTAATGCATAACCATACGCCGGTGGCGCGTCCTATGGCAAATGAAAGGTCGAAAGAAAATGTAAGCTCTATAGAAGCCCGGAACAAGGCGATACAATTTTCTACAATACTGAAAATAGTCAAAATACCCTTTGTAATAATGAATAATAATGTTGGGGGTCATGTAGTAATAGTTGTTACCCACCCACTATCCCTCTTTAGATCACGACTTTTATAGTAAAATTGGAGGTGGAGGTGTTACACGCGTAAATTATGAGTATTGTTAACCCCGCGCATTCAGTACTGACAGCCTTCATGTCACTTTGCCCCGCCTTTCCTCTCCGCAACCCACGCCACACGGTAAGAATTCTGAGCATGCTTCTCACCTACATCCTGTATTTCGAAGGAAACAACGCGAAGGATATGTAGGGAGCTTGGAACAGCTGAGCTGTTTTGCTAAGTTTTTAGTGTTGTTGTAAATCAACTGATTCGAATAATACACAGCGCTACACTTCAGACAGTATTTCTGTACAATTATACGTAATATATTTTAAAAAACGATCCTGAGTCAACACAGAGGGCATTCAAACAGAGAAATACGATACTTTTAGATGAATAAATAAATTACACACCGAAGCTATACTACCTTTATCATCGGTATTCAATTCAATAAATACGACAAAGAGGGCAAACACTCTACAGCTAATGAATATAAAAACACTCACCATGCAATGATTATCCTTTAACATGAAACAAGAGTCTGATTGGAGGTCGTTCACAGCTTACTACAGTAGTTGACAGATAACACCATGCTCACTCACTGAATCACGACTCTCTAGGGTTAATATTAGCTTTCGTGGTAACTCAAAAGTAAAGTTAAGGTAAATACATATTTAGCACTGAGCACTCAAACAAGCCGCTCTGTGGCGATATTACTGCCGTGGTTTTATATTGTCGAGTTGTAGGCTATTGAATGACAGACGGTATTTTGAACACTAAGACGGGAAACAATAGCCTGTGCTCTATTATCGATTGACGCAAGTGCCATTGTTTCGGTGTCTAGTGACATTGACACCAATAAATAAATTATCCTCAGTCACTTGGCAAGGGTTTCTTTGACACCCTCCATCCCTTCATTGTCCCTATCATCATCACCACCATCATTGTCTTCGTCAGAGCTTGATGAATTACCAAGGTTAATAACCATTCCATCCACCGCGATATCCATACCGCCTTCAGTATTTCTTTCTGTTCATGCTGTACGGGATGTGTCCAGTCCTCGGGTCGAACTTCGGAGAAGTAAAAATAACGAAACAATAACAATGAAAGGAAATCCCACACAGACAGTGGTTAACAAGCGACTGAAACAATGCATGTCCATACGAGAAGAATTCTGTCACTTATGTGGTGAATTTTGTAGCCACATGTTGGTTACGGGTGTTTGATAGTAAAATGTCGAGAGCTGTGAGACATTGTGTGTAGTTTTTGAAATTTATACATGTGCATTGAGTGTTTGCACAGACTTTAAAACCATTTGGTATGCGAAAGTAGACCATGGAAATGCTAAAAACAGTAAAATTCCACATGCGACACGCCGCAAATACTTTTTAATTTAGATTTATTTTATCCAAGTCGATAATAGAAAATAAAATAATGCAAAACGAAATTAAATAAGTCACTTTGACAAATACAAGATTGTTACTAGGAACTTCAGTTATACACAGCACAAATTTAAGTTCTTTTGACAGTATTAATTTCAGAATAGGAACTGTATTCTAGTCATACAAAAAATAAAATAAGTCCCTTTGTTAATAATAGATTGTGGTTAGGAACTTTAGTCACACAAAATAAGATAAAACAAATAATATTCAAGGATTTATTAACTTAAAGCTTCACTAGGGAACTCATCTGCTCTTCAATTTTCTATGCTTCAGAACGGGCGTCGTTCAATATCTTCTTTTTTTCCCCAATTAATGGATATCTTTCGTGCCTTTTCTTTCGACTGCCACCTTAGCCGTCGCTTCGCACCTGTTTTGCTCCCTTGAACACGGCGTGGGAGTTTCGTGCAGTATGGACTCTTGCTCACGGTTATCTTTTCTACTCCACCAGCTGCCATCACAGCGTCCTGATCAGTAAGCATTCCAATCGGACTTGCTTCTTTGTGATTGACGATCATGCACTCCTTGTTCAGGGAGATACCCCTGTCTAGAGCTGCATTGTTGTGATAAAAAATCAGTATCATTTTAACGAAGGTTGTGAGATCGTTTTTGGCAGGAACTGAGGAAGGTGCTGAAGCCACTAATTCAGACCACAGCACGTCGAGCCGTGGCTCTTTTCCGTCGAACTGCTTAAAACGCAAAGTGACGAAGGGCAGTCTCAGAAGTGCGGAGTAGCTGCTCTTGATGCGGTCAGCCATTGCGCCAGAAATCAAATTCTTCTGATTACAAAGAATTTCCAGGGCAATGACGATCCTAACTTCTTTCAACTTAGGAGTCTCAGCGACCCCTAAAAGGTATAGGCAGGAAATAGCACGGGTCATCTTGTGAGCAAGAGATGACCTCTCTTTGATTTTTTTCAGCCATAAGAAATTGCGAAATTGCAGCACATCCGCGTCTCGAATTTTCTGAGATCTTGAGTTGTTAGCTTCTTTAAGGGCTGCTCTTGTCGAGAAACCCAGGTCTCCTCTGTGAATAACAATGTGGACTGATTCCTGTATGTCATTGTCAGCAACGAGCACGGCGCGCGTAGCCCCGCGCGGAGAGGGTACGGCCGGCGGTCGGCCGGGCAAAGCATGCATTCGACGTTGGCTGGGTTCTCATCCCGCTTAGCGCTCTATCGGTGGCGCAAATTGCGAGTGGCAGCGCGGTCTTCAGGCGAAATAGAAGACTGAGCGGGAGGACTCTACCGAGCGTTCGGGGGCCAAGAAGTCAGGCATTATTGAGACTTTTCAAGATTTCCCGTATCAAGTGCGAATTTCCCGTATAATTCCCGTATTTTTCCCGGGTCACTAAAATTCCCGTATAATTCCCGTATCGCTCGACACCCTGCTATCTACAGGTGGGTAATATTTTTAACTGGTAGTAATTAAGCACTGCATTTAAATTGATTATAAAAACATTTCTATCAATGAAAGAAAATATGTAGTATTTTGCCATCATAAATTAGAAGCCATAACAAACGCACACCCTATCTCTGTCTTGCTTACTTCTCGTCACTATCTCGCCGCCATATTGCAAACAGCTGACCGTAAGCTCCTCCCCCGTTTCGGACGTCAATACTCAATACTCACTTCGGCAGTCACCCTAATGGAGGCAGTTTTAGAATTCTATGACCCGTGCATGTCAAAAATCGTATTAACACATGGAAGCCCACCTATTCTTGCCTATCGCCCCGGAGACCCGGGTTACATTTCCAGCTCTCCCAAGAAATTTAATTCTGGTCTGAGGGCAAAAACGGGGCACACTCAGTCTCTTGAGGTATAACTAAGAAGAGGAAGGTTTGATTCTCACCTCAACAATCTTGGATGTGGTTTTCCGTAGTTTCCCACTTCCACCCAAGGCAAATACTGGGACGTTCCTAGGCCTCGGCCGTCTCCTTGCCATTCCCCTCCTTAATTACAAATACACACATTAATGCAGCCATCACAATAACACGGGTCATTAAAGAAAATTTTACACATACACACCAAAGTATACGGGGATGAGTGACCACGATGTCGGAGCCCTTCAAACGAATTTTGTTTGCCAAGTGTCTCTCATGGCGAAAGCAATTGTGGACACGCGCGAGTGCCTGGAAAACTACTTTTTTCTTTAATATCTTAAGAGTATATCGACGTTGCAAAATTATAACTTTTAGTCTAGGACGCTACCAACTTGACCACCGAAGCATTGGGAAGAAATTGCAATATTAAGGTACATAAATAACACACACATTCAACTGTCAGTTAATGTTCTTCAACATTTCCCTTCTTCTATAACTCTATTCCAGTATACTTATCGTGGAAACATCATAGAAATTATTCCCCCCCTTTATAATTCTCAGAAATAACTATCACGTGAAAACACACCATGTCAGATGTATTAAATATATAGATGCAATGGTGCTGCCATCTGTTGTCGGTTACTGGAACTATATGAGTGAGGTACTGCCATCTGTTGTCAGTTACTGGAACTGATTGCAGATATTGGGGACAACCGTTAGCTCTTTCGATCACATGCTGTAATGCAATGGTAAAACGGAAATAAAATGTATTGATGTGGAATGTATAAATATGTATCTATAACTTAAAGCAAACAGCATGAAAATCGGCCCGGTAGAAGTCGCTGGTGGATTGTAGATAGAATGCACAATAGTTGTATATGGGCAAATAACATTATGTGCAAGTTAATTTCATAAAATAAAATACTAATAATTGTTGAATTAAAGAAAACAATAGTGATGGCACATAGGTACCTTTCATCAAAATCAAATTTCATAAAAATCGGTCCAGTGGGGAGTTGTTGGCGATTTACAAAAGAAAACGCCTTGTGTTTTAAATATTAGATGGCAAAGGAGAATCCGTTACTTAACGGGAATGATAGAAGTAAAATATGTTTCGACAATGTAATACCATAATGTAGATTATTCAGGTCCGTATTGACTTGACTATAACTTTGAAAGAATAATAGATTTTCCGCCTTCAATACTGTTTATTTCTATTACTTACAGGGACTAGTTTCGGGGGCTAATACTCCCCCTTCCTCAGCCTGTCCAACAAAAACTTCACAAACGAAAATCTTTCCATGTATAAGCTCATACAAAACACATGAAGAATTAAGAACAATGAAAAAATAATTATTTACAATCCCGCTCGACGCTCCAAAGAAGATGGATCACTCAGGCCAATAGTCAATTTCAGAAATAGTCCGACGTACAAACTCGCCCAATTTGCTCATTCATTTCTTAAATCACATTACAAACTCAAGGCTAATGCATCCTTTAAAAATTCGATACATTTTTGTGAATTAACTAGTAAACTAAAACTTACCAGAACGCATTCTTTACACACTATAGACATAAAAGACATGTACACAAGCATACCGATTGCCGTCTCCATTGATATTATTGAGAACAACTTGAAGAATAATAGTGATTTAACACAAGTTGAGATCTCTGAATTTTTGAACATCTTAACATTCATCCTAAATAACAACCAATTTAGTTTTAATGAGAAAATCTATAAACAAAAAGAAGGCCTCCCCATGGGTTCTCCTTTATCAGGAATAATAGCTAACATATTCTTCGATAATCTGGAATACGAATCAATCATTAACAAAAAAGATGGTTTGTTCTTTTGGGGACGATATGTTGATGACGTTTTCGTAATCCTTGACAACTCTAAAACAAAAATAGAACAACTTTTGCAATATTTGAACCAAATAAACAGCAACATTAAATTCACGTCAGAAAATGAAATAAACAGTTCCATAAATTACCTTGATCTACTAGTCATACATGATAAAGATCACCTGCGCTATCAAATATTCAGGAAACCAACTCAAACCAGTACTGTAATTAGACAAGATTCTAATCATCCAGCTTCCCATAAAAGAGCAGCACTCGCATGTTTCGTCAATAGAGCGTTGATCGTCCCACTATCCGACGTAGATTATCGTAAAGAAATTTCAATAATACACCAAATTGCCGAAGCCAATGGATTCAATAGTAAATATGTTAACAACATAATTAACAAAATTAAGAACAAACCCATTTCCAGATTAGCAAAAGAAGACAAAGAACCTTCGACATACACAACGTTCACTTTTGTGAACCAATCCACATACAATGTTACTAGTGTACTAAAAAAATATAAAATAAAAACAGCGTTCAGAACCAATAACACTAATCATAATAAATTTTTCAACTCACATATTCTCAACAAAACCAACAAATACAGCAATTCAGGTGTTTACAGGATTAAATGTAACGAGTGTAATGCCGATTACGTGGGACAAACGGGTAGAGGGTTCAACACCAGATTTTTGGAACATGTCAATGCCATCAAACATAATAAATTTTCAGCGATGGGCAATCACATGGCAGAAACTGGGCATAAATTCACAACCATAGACAATGACTTAGAAATTTTACATCAAGAAAATAAAGGCACGCTCATGAATATTTTGGAACAAATAGAAATTGATAAAGCACAGAGATTCAACCCTTCGCACAATCTTAATGAAATAATATTTGAAACCAGCATTTTATACAGAACATTAATAGACGAATTATATACTAATAGATAAAATTCCCGCTATATTCCACTATTCATACCCATCATTTTTCATAACATACTAAAGATTGACACCTCTCATTCTACGTATTAATCAATCTCCATAACAGCGATACATGGCGCGTCAACAAACCTCACTCATTCTCATTTCCTTAGCCTCCCATCTCCCACAACCCCAACCTTTTCCCAAGCACGTCACTAACACTCAGCTGTAAGAGACTTCGCAAGGCGCATCCGGTTTGTTTTTGTTCACGCCCTGCGCACTGCAGTTCATGGCGGCGCGTTGGGGCCGATAGCCTAGATGTTAGGCCCCTTAAAACAACAATTATCATCATCATCTTGGCGGCGCGTGACGCGGCGACAAATTTTCTCCGCCTTGACGTTTGCCAAGAGCAACAAGGGGACTAGAGGGGTCCCACGATGACGCAGTGAGGACAGCGGACCGCAGCACTGGCCCAATTCAGGAGTTCTGATGCGCCTAGGCCTGAGTGATCCAATAAGAGTATCTTCTTTGGAGCGTCGAGCGGGATTGTAAATAATTATTTTTTCATTTTTCTTAATTCTTCATGTGTTTTGTATGAGCTTATACATGGAAAGATTTTCGTTTGTGAAGTTTTTGTTGGACAGGCTGAGGAAGGGGGAGTATTAGCCCCCGAAACTAGTCCCTGTCAGTAATAGAAATAAACAGTATTGAAGGCGGAAAATCTATTATTCTTTCAAAGTTAATGTAATACCAGTCGTAAGAAGGAAGAAAACGGAAATTTAAAAACATATCCGAGGTAGGATTTGACCCACTCGACCATGCATAATACAAATTACTGGACTGTAACTATAGCCCCGCGGCCATTCAGACAACTATCTCTTACTGCAATATAAAGGTACCTAACCACCATACACACTCAACCTGCAGTTTAACTCCTTCAATACTTTGCTTATTTTATAATTCTATTTCAATGTATATTCTAAAAACATAATTAACAATATTGGAGACCCTGTTTAATTCTCATAAACAAAGATCTCGGTTAGACGTGGCGGGAAGCAAGCGCCATTTCCCTCGTTGAAAAGAGTCTTTGTGCGCAAGCACGGGAGCGGCAAATATTACATTTTTCTTTAATAATTTAAAAATATACCCTAACATATATTTTCCTTTTAAAGACACTCTGCAAATCTACATGCCAAGAGCTCTCGTTAGAATGCTCTACGAAGTAAATCGGTTCTGTCGTTCTCTCAATCTCGTGGTAACAAAAATCACCTTAGTGTTTTAAATATATAGATATATTGTGTTCTTATTCACGTCGAGGACATCTGTTCCCCTGCGCAACATACTTAACTTCTTTCTCTTCTTATGTTACGAGGCTCTTCATTTTGGGAGCGGGGTAGGTGCATGGAATCATAAAGAGTACTACTCTGAGAAACATGGTTTTATTATTACATAATTATACACTGTCCAAACACTACTCTCATTTCTCTTCATTTGGCAAGTACTTCTGTATAAATGAAGCAAGAATGGAAAGATTACCTTGGGAAATTGCCTTAATGGAATTTATAGCATCGTCTAGTGCCCTTTCTTCCATTTCTATCATGTAGTTCTTTTTCTGAGTTATTGTTGACTCCAAAGTTTTGGCATCCCTCCGTACATAACATTTGCGGCATTGATGCAAAGCATAAACCATGTGCTGGAATAAAACAAGCATATATTTCCATACTGAGAAGAAACAAGTTATAATGCATAGACATTAACAATTATGAATATGGTATTAAATATTATTCGTGTTGACTAATATTAATCTCCAATTATAAAATCTGCCTTGTCAAACACTATGAAGTTTAGTAATTAAATAAAAACGTACATGTTTAGGTATACAATGATACCTTTGTCAGCGTAGATTAAATAAAAAGAATCTTAAAAACTATGTTAACAAATACAAAGAAAAAATCGATATCCTTACAAAAGCATTAGAATGTAAATAAATGAAAGTTCACAAAATTTTAGAAAATACATAAAAGAACACGATTGAAAGTAATATAAATCTACCTCAATGGACTGTCCATCGGACGTCGCTGCTGAGAGCTATGGGTCGTTGCTTCCAGTCAGGTATAAACAGCGCATACAATTTCAAAAAGATGAAGTCGTCCAATCCTGGAGAGAATTCTGCCGAATTCCAATTTGCTGCCTTCAATATGTCGCTTCTCGATGGTCGAACACTGCACAAGCTTCTCTAAAAATGGCAAAAATCAACTAACCTCGAACAAGGCAGAGGATTCCCACCTGTTGGCTAGCTCCGTAGAAGTAGCCGTCCAAACGGGCAATGCATTCCCCAATACAATTCAAGTTAGCCAAGGTACACTTATAAGTTGTAACGAAATACTTGGACTTTGATAAGCACTGCTTCATGAATGAACTAGTTTGAGTTAATTTCTCGACTCATATATTACATTTGGCTTATCAAAGTCCAAGTATTTCTTTACAAAGTTTTTAAGATTGTTTTCATTTAATCTACGCTGACAAAGGTATCATTGTATACTGAAACGTATATGTTTTAATTACATTATTAAACTTCATAGTGTTTGACAAGGCAGATTTTATAATTGGAGATTAAAATAAGTTGTGGAAATAGCCCTCTGCAGCACAGGACAAAAGATATGAAGCAGTTACCATTTATGAACCAAAAATTTTTTCGGCAGCTTTTATTATGTCTTCTAAGTGAAAGCCATACCAGAAAATCAACAATGAAATGTACACTCAGTGTGAGCCTGTACAGCCTCCACTACAAGTGTCAAATCACAAAATGCTCTCTACTGTACTACTTGTCAACTATACAGAACATTTAAACAGCTGATCCTGTGCAAACCCTATGCATTTGCCATGGAATATTAATACTCTTAACCTCTAACATTCCCTTACAAAATTAGTGCTCTGCGGCACAAGACATTAAAGATATGAAGCAATTACCATTAACTACGCAGTTTAGGAAAACCAGATCCTCTCTTGCACAATTGGGAATACAGTATTATTCGGGTTCAAACCCGGCTGAAGCCGTCGGTTTTTTTAAGAGCGTTAAAAATCCCTCAGTATGCCTTCCTTCGAAGGGGAAGTAAAGCCGGCGGTCCCATGTCATAGATTTATGGCATGTTAAAGAACCTTTCACTAATTGCACGTGTGGGAAGCTAAATTGGACAGGTTAAGAATGTAAGCAACGCTCTTAGGTTTCTACGTTCGTTGCCAAGAGCCGACTGCAGTGGCGTCTAGTAGCTAAGTTCTGAACTTGGCCTAGTAGTCGTTGACGGTGGCGCTTGGCGGCAAAAGTAGGAACTATTTGTAAAATTGAAAGTTGCAGTACTTAAATTAAAAAACAGATAACACACCCTAATACAGTCATCACAATTAACACCGGTTATCAGACAGATTCTACACACACCCAAAGTACACGGGGCTACATGACCGCGTTGTCGCAGCCCCTAAACTTAAGAACCAACAGTATTATAATATTAAATTTTATGTAGCGATTATTCGACATTCTGTATAATACGTGTTCTACATGAACCAGGTAATGTCAACAATGTTATCCATTTCATACAAATGACTCTAAGGGAAGAGCTCCCCTTGCCTGTTGAATGTGACTTGAAACTGTGACACAGAATCTCCTGGTGTCCGTGATGTGGTAATGCCTCAACAATACGTTTTCAAATCTTAGATGGAGAGGTAGTTGTCACGTCCCACATGACATACAGAGTCAACTATATGCCAGTGTCTGAACTTGACTAGATATTTTCAAATCTTAAATGGAGGGGTGATGTCCTAGATCTATACTGAGATATACAATCAACTGTGCCACTGTGGTGCCATAAAAGTTTCTGCCATAGACGAAACAGGTAGATTCACCCCCTCCTACCATAATTTGCACTTTCCTTGGGTCGCAACTTGTCGGCAATTGGGGAAAAGGTCACTTTAATTCCAACAAAGCTATGCCACAATCAACAAGTTCGCTCTTTTAAACACTATTATTTGTAACCGATAGCTAAGGAAGGGGGTCAATTTCTGAACCAAACATTCAGTAGAACTTGAGAGATAATCAAAATATGGCTAAAAGGCAAAGAACTTACTGTTTTAAAAGTGATTTGGAGGAATAGTATGGTTTTGTTGAATGTAGAGGAAAATCGGTGTGTTGATTCAATAATATCAGTGTGTCTGTGCCTAAGAAAAGTAAGGTACAAGGTCATTTTTCGACAAGAAGATGCCGTATAGAAATCATGTTATGCAACTTAATTTCTGGACTCTGGTAGACAAGAATAATTATCCCATGGCCCGTAGTGTTGCTTTGAAAACTACTACTTGTTTTGGTTCGACATATCTTTGTGAGGCCACATTTTCATCCATGAGCATCATCAAGAATAAAAGCCAATCCAACCTGACAGACTCGCATCTAGATGATGCATTAATAGCAGCTTCCTCCAGCTACACACAAGATATTCCTAAACTTCCAGTGAACATTTAGTGTCAAACTTCACACTAATTATGTACCGTAAGTTGTAAATCAAATTATTGGTAGTAGTAGTCATTGGCTGCACCCACACCTCCTTAGGCATGAGATAAATGTGCCCGACCACATAAAGTAGAACTGCACTACACTGTGGTGAAGCAAGGACCCATCAGACATGTAATAATAATAATAATCATCAATGAGTTTGCTTTTACGTCCCTTTTAGCCACTGTAGCTTTTAGAGACGCCAGGGTGTCAGGATATTTCCCCGAAGGGGATCTTTAACATGCCAGTAAATCTACTGACATGGCTCGCTCGCATTTGCACACCCTCAAATGCCAACTGACTTCATCAGGATTCGATCCTGCAACCTTGGATACAGCAGAAAAGAATGTTACCGCTGCGCACTCGCAGCCTGTCTTGCTCAACATGTATCAAACGTTGCTGTGATTGGGGCTCTCAAGCTAACAGATGGTCATGCCCTTCCACAAACAAATGTGCATTGTCAAAAATGGTACAGTTCTGCCATCTCCGATGGATCAAATTCTTTGCTTCATTAAAAGATAATTAGTCAACAACAGAATTCTCAGTCGTGAAATAAAGTTTCTTTTCATGAAGAAGAACTACATCAGTAATGCCTTGTACCGTGCCCACTTAGAGGCAGCTAACTCTATAGAGAAGAAGGAATGGGATAACTACCAAATCATCGTGAGTCATATAACGCATTCTTGCGCTATCAAAAAGGTCAATAACTTAAACAATAAATTCTTTTACTTAGTCAACTCACAGAAAATACCCAGTAACCAAAATGCGCCAGATGTAACAATACCCATAATTTCCAAAGCCCAGTTAAAAACTTGACTAATATTACTTTCCACCAGAGCGATCTAGATATTCTCCAAAAGGGTCCTAAACACAACTGGGAGCAAAATTTAAACAAGAATGATCTAACTATCCTAGTAGCTGAAACTGAAACAGCCATTAGAAAACTACCCATTGAAGAACAAAATGCTGTTAGGTTTGAAACTAATAATAAAATTAAGAAGATAATTAATTCGAGCAAGAGAAAGGTCAATGTAAGTTGCAATTTAATAATAATAATGATTTAATGTTATTGGTTTTACGTCCCTTTTAACTACCCTGGCTTTTAGAGACGCCGGGTGCCGGAATTTTGCCCCGAAGGGGATCTTTAACGTGCCAGTAAATCTACTGACACGGCTCCCTCGCATTTGCGCACCCTCAAATGCCAGCTGACTGCGCCAGGTTTCGAACCTGCAACATTGGGCTCAGCAAGCGAGAACGTTACCCCTGAGCCACGCAGCCAGACAAGTTGCAATTTAAACAACAAGTTCAAAAGTATCATTACCAAAGTTCAAGACGACAACAACATAATAATAACCAAAGCAGATAAAGGCAACACAACAGTGCTAATGAATGAAGACGATTACATTAATAAAACAATGGAGTTTCTTAATTCAGGCAGTTTCACAGAAGTCAAAAAGGACCCTACTAATGTCATTCAGAAACGGCTGAAACAACTTTTGAAGAACACCATTTTTGTCTTAGATGAGAAACAAGCAGATATGCTAGTAAGCATGAACCCCGGCATTCCCACTTTGAAATCTCTTCCGAAAATTCATAAACCTAACACCCCTATTAGGCCTATTGTGAATTTCAGGAATAGCCCAACGTACAAACTAGCGAAATTTGCCCAACAATTTCTTAATAAGCACTACAAACTCAAGGCCGACTGTTCTTTCGTCAACACCATGCATTTCTGTGAAAGAACCATAGACTTGAAATTAAACGAGAACAATACCATGCATTCGGTCGACATTAAAGACATGTATACTAACATCCCGGTCAAGAAAACGATCAAGATCATTCAGGATAGATTAATTAACAATAGCGATTTGTCTAAAGTGGAAATAGAGGAATTCATTTCAATTTTAACCTTTGTCACAGACAACAACATTTTTTTGTTCAACAAGAAAATGTTTAAACAATCTGAAGGCCTTGCAATGGGTTCTCCATTGTTAGGTGTTTTAGCCAACATTTATCTTGACCACATTGAACATGAGAAGATTATTAACCAAATTAATGGCATCATTTTCTGGGGAAGATATGTAGATGATATTTTCTTCATTACCAATAACCAAGTTCAAGCGATTGAACAAATATTAGATAATTTGAACAAAATAGACAGAAATATTAAATTCACTTTAGAATGAGAAGTAGACAACAAAATTAATTTCCTGGATGTAACTGTGATTAGAAAAGACAATCGTATGCATTATAAAGTATACAGAAAACCAACGCAAACGAGTACAGTTATACGGCAGGATTCTAACCATCCAGGCGGCCATAAGAATGCAACATTCATAAGCCTTAATAATAGAGCGTTACGTATCCCTTCTTCTGATCATGAACGGAAGCAAGAAATTGATATTATATATCAAATAGCTAAACTCAATGGTTATAACCACAATTATGTCAGCAGATTAATTTACAAGTTAAAAAATAGACCCTTAACTAAATTACTTAGAGAGGACACATCTAAGAAGACTTTTGCTACCTTCACTTACGTGGATCGAAGTGTGTACACAGTAACCAATATCCTCAATATGAGCATCGCCTTTAAAACAAATAATTCAAACTTCAACAAATTTTTTAACTCAAATAAAGTTAACAGTATTGATAAACATTTAAAATCGGGAATTTATGAGCTCAGATGTAATTTTTGCAAATCAAACTACGCGGGACAAACAGGTAGGAGCATACGCACTCGTTATGCTGAGCATGTTTCGGCCATAAAGCACAGGAAGTTCTCAGCCATGGTGGTACATATGGAAGAAATGGGACATAAGTTCACGGACATAAATAATGATGTCAAAATTTTGCATTACGCATCGAAAGGCAGCTATATGAATGTTTTGGAAAATATTCATATCAACGCTTATCAGAGATCTAATGAATGCAATAATCTGAACGAGATTAACTTTGAGACTAACGTATTATTTGATACATTAGCAGATCATTTAAATAACAAAAAAAGAAAACTGCCTCCTCAACCCCCGCCGTAATAGATTAATTCCTACATATATCCTGACTTGATCAAAATTTCTTGACACCACACCCAATCATCCTTACAAGGAATAAATATTTAACGTTTCACGTAACTCATTCATCACTTCAAATAATAAGTGCTTATTCCAGGGTTGACATTAATATGTCTAATGACACAGGCTCAACAAATGAAGAACAAGAGAAAAAGTACGAACTGTATTTTTATTTTTGGTTAGGATTTCGATGTCATATGATGTTTCACACCAACATATGGGCTGAAGAAGGAAACATATCAAGTTTCCGAAACATGTACCTATAGTATTTTTAGTAAAGTAAAGTATTGATTTGGCGAGTGTAAATTATGTTATACATCTTGTTAAAAGTGTTAGCCAATATTTCTGAGAAATATACTGTAGTGGGTAAAAGGAATAATAACCTTTGGAACAACATAGTTCCTGAATGTGGTGAGAATGCATCGTGAGAGGACAGATCGCACTATTGATATCCCATCATAATAAGACTGAGTTTATCTACCTGATCATATTTGGCAATTTGAGATGTGTGGGCGTTTTTACTTGTTAGACCCAATGTAGATATAAAACCCTCATGACCTTTGGTTCTCAACTGTAAACAGGAGATTAGACTTACCCGAAGAGGACGAACACGTATTTCGATAACATAGCGGGCCTTCTTTGCAAGAGCTACAACTTTATCTCCTGGTCTTAACACTGGTGTGAATATGATATCATACGCTGTTAGCTGTACTTCTGGTAACAGTGATTTGCTCATCGTTCTGTCAACACCTACAACAAACAAAAATATTTCACAAATGTTGGAATGGCAACCCAAGTGCAATGGATCATCAGACAAATCTTCAGTTTGTGTCTAGTCAGCTAAAGCTGATGCACAATTACAGTATATCAAATAGCATTAGCAATGAGAAGAGAGGGTACACTAAATCATTCTGAATTGTAGTCTATAAAGGTAAAATACAGTACAAACTGCATGAATTCATCATGATGAACCTCAATGCATGCTTTTGTACTCCCTGTCTTGTAAACAACTGTTTTTTTGAGTCTTCAGTCTTTTGATTGGTTTGATGCTGCTATCCATTCCCCCTGTCCTGAGCTAATCGTTTCATCTCTACATAGCTACCACACCCTACATCCGAGGCAAACTGTTTAACATATTCTAACCTTGGTCTACCCCTACAGTTCTTATCCTAGACCCTTCCTTCCATAACTAAGCTTGCTTATTCCTGGATGTCTCATTATGTGTCCTACCAACCTATCTCTTCTCTTCATTAGCAGCCGCCAGAAACATTCCTCCTCTCCAACTCGGCTTAATACCTCTTCATTTGTAACCCTATCTACCCATCTGATCTTCATCATTCTCCTGTAACACCACATTCCAAACGCTTCAATTCTCCTCTATTCTGCTGCACCAATAGTCCAAGTTTCACTTCTATAGAGTGCCACGCTCCAGACAAAGCCTTTCAAAAATGACTTCCTAATACCTAAATCTATATATGATGTCAACAGATTCCTTTTCTGTAGAAATGCTTTCCTTGCCTGAGCCAACCTACTATTTATATCCTCTTTGCTTTGTCCATCACCGGTTAGTTTGCTTCCTAAGTAGCAGAAGTCTCCTACTTCCTTTAGCTTTTTACCTTCCAATTTGATGTCCATAGAGGTTTCTGATTTATTTCGGCTATTCCAATATTTTTGTTTTACATTTAATAATTTTCATCAATAAATTCTTTCCTCAAGACAGAGTCCATACCATTCAAAAACTCATTCAAATCCTCTGGCGTATCCACCAAGATGACAATGTCATCAGCAAATCTCAAGAGTTGAAATGATTTCTCCTTGAATCTTCACTTAAAATTTTTCTCCAATTTCCTTCATTGCTTGTTCAATGTAAGGATTGAAAAGTATGGGTGATAAGTTGCAGCCTTTCCTTACACTTTTCTGAATACCAGCTTCTCTCTCATGTCCTTCAGCTCTAATGACAGCTGTCTGGTTTCTGTAAAGATTGTAGATCACCCTCATATCCCTGTACTTTATACCAATTGTTTTCAAAATGTCAAACAATTTAACTCAATCAACGATATCAAAAGCCTTTTCTAAGTCTAAATATGCTATGAACGTTCTCTTATCTTTCCTTATTCTACCCTCCAAAATCAGCTTAAGACTTAGTACAGCTTCCCTTGTTCCTACATTTCTCCTGAAACCAAACTGGTCTTCACTCACCTCCATTTCTATCTAGCTTTCCATCAGCTTGTAAATTATTCTAGACAGGATCTTTGAAGCATGAGTAATCAAGCTGACTGTACGGTAATCTTCACATCTGTCAGCTCATACTTTCTTTGGTATAGGGTGATAACATTCTTCTCGAAAACAGAGGGTACCACACCTATCTCATAAATCCTACACACCAAGTGAAATAACCTGATCAGACCATCATCATCTATGCAGCGGAGCAACTCAATCGGTATATCATCTATGCCTGGTGCTTTGTTCCTGCATACGTCTTCCAATGATTTGTCAAATTCTGGTCTCAATATTAAATCCCCTTTCACTTCCTCATCAATTTCCTCTTCCCTTTCCATTACATGATTTTCAATATCCTTTCCCTTATACAAACACACTATATAAACTTTTCATCTCTCAACCTTTTCTTCCCTATTTGTTAGAGGCTTTCCATCTGTGTCCTTAATATTACAGCACTTGTCTTCTTTTCCGCAAAAGTACTCTATTCTTAATTCTTCAATAAGCTGTGTCTACTTTTTCAAATTTCAGACAATTTTCTATACCTGCACATTTCTCTTTCAGCCATCTTCTTTCGCTTCCTTGCACTTTTTGTTAACCTCATTTCTCAGACGTCTATATACTGCTTTCCCCTTTCCATCTCTTACATTCTTGTGTTTCCGCCTTTCATCCATTAATTCTAGTATATCCTGAGTGATCCACGGTTTTCCACCTATTCTTCCTTTTCTACCAATGTTTTCTTCTGTGGATTTTGTTAGTTCATTCTTCAAAAGTGCCCATTTGTCTGCAGAAGTTCGTTTAGGGTTTTTCATTAGTCCTTCCTTTATACTCTTCTTGAATTTTTCGTTTACATCCTTCTCTTTCAGTCTGTCTATTGCCCACCTTTTTGGCTTTTGAATTTTCTTCAGTTTCTTCAACTTTAATCTGCATTTCATAACAACCAGATTGTGGTCAGAGTTTATGTCAGCACCGGGATATTCTTTACAATCCAAGATCTGGTTTTGAAATCTGTGCTTGACCATAATGAAGTCTATTTGGTAGTCCATGAAGTCCATGTGTATATTCTTCTATTGTAGTTATTGAATAAGGTGTTAGCTATGACCAACTCATGCTCGGTGCAGAGTTCCATCAGCCTGCTTCCTCGATCATTCCTTTCACCTAATCCGAATTCTCCTACTATCTTCCCTTCTCTTCCTTTTCCTACCACAGCATTCCAATCTCCCATTGCTATAACATTTTCATCACCCTTGACATACCTCAGAATTTCATCTATTTCTTCGTAGATCTTGTCAACATCTTCATCAGCTTGACTGGTAGGCATATAGACTATAAGGAATCTGAGACAGCTATCTTCAGCCACAGCTATCACCCTGTTTTGCCTTAAAATTACCCCAATCATAAATTATGGACTACAGACAAATTGGCTACATCTGACGAAGAGAAATTTGCAAGAAATAGAAAGAGTCAAAGCCAGTTTCCTGAAAAGAACATTGTGCCTGTCGAAATTCACACGGTCTCGCCTCACCTACGTGCTAGCAAGAGAGCAATTTTTCATCGAAGATCTTCGCCGTAACCTATTGCTACCATCAACCGCCGCCTACATAGAACTTGTACAAAGAACTCAATGCAAAGCGGCAAGACATATGGCCAACATTCTTTTCAAAAGATGCCATGATTTACAGAGAATTTACAGAGAGTTGGATATGAACTACGGCATGTAGTGATGCGATACGCCGTGCATGGTTTCCACCACCGGATATACCAGACTGAGAATGTCCACGACCCGAACGATAACTGCAGGTGTAAACAGTGTGGGACAACCTGTGACCGTTATCACCTGCTTTTGTGTTCCAAAAGGAAAGTCTCTTTGACAGATTTCTGCAATGACTGAATGTGTGGTCTAAGTATGGTTATTGTATGCACGGTCGTGTATATATTTCTTTTGGCAGTTAGCTGCACTTATTATATAGACATGTACCACTGTGGTGCACGTAGGTTTTGTATTGATTTTAGCTACAATAATCTGTTCACTATATTGCTCATAATATTCCACCCGCTGTCCAAGTTTCCTACTTAATATGAGACCTACCCCCGCATAGCCGTAGTTTGATTTAGTAAACAACTAGATCTTCTAATTCTTCTTCTTTCCTAGTGTATTACTTGCATTGGCACAAGATCCGCTTGTTGGGTTGTCATTCGTCCTGTCGAGGGCATCTTCAGGTTTGAGGCCGCATACCAGGAGGTCTTCATTGATTCTATCCATCCATCATTTCTTAGGGTGCCTATAGGACGGATGCACCCCTGGATCATAACAAGAGAGCAGTTATTGCCACCGCATTCTCATCACTTCTAGCGACATGCCCATACCAACAAAGATGCGCTTCCCTCATTTTGCCTTTAATTGTTGCAACTCCCATTTGCTTCCTTACGTGTTCATTTCTGACATGGCCAAGCCATGTAACACTCAAGGGCCAACGCAGCATTTTTGTTTCCATTCCATGGAGGGCTTGTTCATGTTTGGTTGAAATTGGCCAACATTCTGTGCTGTATAGTGCCACTGGCCTTATCATGGTATTGTTAACTTTTTCTTTCAGGTGGATAGGTATTTTCTTATGGCACAGTACTCTTAGTTACTTGATGCCATTTCAGCAACGCAGCATTTACTCTTGCTCGGACGTTGAGAATGGTCTCGTCATCCGAAGTGATGAGGGAACCAAGGTCAACAAGGTCTGAAACTTGTTTGAAAAATATAGAGAGAAATATAAACTAGTTCTAATGTGATCTGAAATTAATCATTTTTAGAATCTGTGTTGACTTACATTCAAGAAAAATGTTTAGAGCCTTATCGTCCTTATTCAGCAAAGTCTCCTTGCAAAATAAAATCTCTGCATTCTTTAAAAATACTACATATTCTAAAATGTGTAACTAAAATAAAGCATTGTTATACACTTTTTGTCAATTAAATTCTCTTATGTTCGACGATGTCGAAATGTAAATATTATATGTCAGAAAACTGTACTATAATGAGGCTCATTATAGTACAAGTTTTCGTTATGGGACAGTTTCTCCCACCAATCAGGGCTCAAGAAACAGTTGTTTGACCAATTAGCACCTGGCAGAGTTCCAAGGCCTTCTAATTTAAATTTCACTGCGTGGCCTAGAAACATAGTGGGGTAATCGAGGAGGCCATGGTCAAATACAAGCTATTCTCTGCGTCCCATGCGCTCTCTTCAGTACATAAAACTGGCGAAATCTCGACAGATATTTATGAATATTTATGTTCGAACATAAAATAGTTATAATAATTATCGTCGAACATAAACAGTCGTATGCAACTCGCCTATAATGATACAGCCCGACACAGCGATCTCTGCCATGGCATGCCTGTAGAGGCGTGGCTACTCAACAGTCGGAGGAGTGGGTCTGTTCTAGCTCGACACATCGCTCGCGATACGAAATGTCACGCGCACCGCTGGGTATAGTTTGGCAGGATACGGTTTCTTCATATGAATAGGATGAAAGGCAGCATTTTCTTGAATATATAGGAACATGAATCACAATTCTACGCCCAGTAGTTTACTTGCTATGTTATTTTAAAATTGGCTGGCTGCGTGGCTCAGCGGCAACGTTCTCGCTTTCTCTGCCCAAGGTTGCAGGATCGAATCCTGGTGCAGTCAGTTGGCATTTGAGAAGGAACTTAAGTGCGTAACTGCGTCGCGGCAGACACTTTTGTGTCGGGCTTTAATTAAGACACTCGTATGGAAATTATAAAACTTGCATACGCTTGTTTTATAAACATACTCATGTCTTAATTATTGCCATTATAGGCTCGTTGCATAATGTACTATAAGAGTTGACCAATTGTAGGAGCAACAAAATAGAGGTTTGTAGGACAATCCTAACAGCTGTTTGACACATTCGTATCGACAAGGTGTGGCAAGGGAAGCTATTTGCATAACAATGGTAGTCCTTCACAGGAGAATTTCATGAATACCGTTTAAGGGCATAAAAGGGAATTAGTGTACTAGACGCACTAAAAAGAAGACATTTTTTAAAGTTGCAGGATTAAAAGTTCTCATTACACATCTTAGAATGGAACGTTAAAAGAATGCTGAGTTTTTACAGGAGATTATTTGCTGATGAAGGACGATAACATCTGAAACTTGTATGAGAAATATAAATTTGAGTATTGACTCATTAAAAAGGATGACTTTCCCAGCTAGTTTTCATGTCACTTAAAACAGAGTATAGCAGGAAGGATTCTTCAACAAGATGGTCGAGGAAGGAGTTATAAACAAACAGGAATTGAAAAGTAGAAAGGAAATGAACAACAGGACGAGTAAAGTAGGAACGCACAGGACAAACACCACCATAATTTATGGTTATACAGTATTTAATCTCTGCAACAAGGTCGACATACAATCATTGGACAGGTAAAGATTATTAGTATGCCCACCTTGCTGTGTCTTCCCATATACTAATTCTTAAAAATAGTGAGACAAAAAATTTATTCTGAAAAATTACCATTCCTGAAGACATCCTTGTGGTCACGAGTGAGTAGCATTCCCTCAACAGCAGAATCCTGGGAGATGCCAAAATACATGTAACTCTCAATATTGTTGTTCAGCAGGCCACACAATACCTGTAAGCACACACTGCTGCTATCACAGGCATAATGGAAGATAACATTCATGGCAATATAGTTTTCAGTAACCAAATGATGGTCGGCTGAAATGATTGCTAAATATTCATACACAGGTAGAACTTTCTTCTACATTGTCACATCACCAGAACTGTTAAATCCCCAAGTAAGTAATGACAAGTTTGTGCCCAAAGCTGGTCAATTGATTTGTCTTCAGATCTTAAGGCCTGTACACACAGATTTTAGAAATTTTCAATTTGCAATAATAGGCAGAATTTGCACAAAATACAAAATTTTACCTTTATTATTAAATAAATTTTTTTTTTTTCTATTTTCCTTCAGCTAAGAAAAATGTTATAGACTCAATTAAAGTTTTTCAATGCAACACATATGTTTTCCAGCTAAAGACTGAGGCAAAAATATAACCCAGATGGCTCCTTAAACCAAAAATCATCATCATCATCATCCGTGAGGTATTACTTCTCTGACGAGATTGAAGTTAAAACAACTTTGTGTCTAGAATTTTGCCATTGTTATGGAGCAGAAAGAAGAGAAAGTGATGCCTTGACCATCATACACTGGAATATTTAATTTCTTGAAAGAGAATATAAAGTGAGCACAGGTGGGAAAGTATTACAACAGTCGTAGTTCCGCAGCAAACTTAAAGAAGCGGGTGCAGGTAAGACATCGGTAGCTTGATATTATTATTATTATTGTTATTCTGGTTACAAAATATTTTATAATTTAACTGCATACCATTCACCTTCCATGAAATAAGATATTTTGAAGGCAAACACGACCAACACCAGGTTGTTGCAGTGATAGTTCATTTAGTTTTTCCATATTACTGGAATCCACTATTGCGTTCAAATCAAGTAAATTATAGTGGCGGAGAAAATAGTATGGGGCAACTATATCTTTTATACAAAAATAATGATTTGTTACTTCAACAATTGTAACAGTAATTTTGTTACTCTTTTTGGCAAGTAGCGGTAACTGTAACAAAGTTACTTTGCATTAAGAGTATTTTCCTTCTTCTCTCACACAGTTAAGATCTCCAGTCCATAACATTTAATCGCAACATAGTGAAACGCAATAGGATTCATAAGACGCCATGTAACATGTGGTTACAGTGGTCATGTGTCACTGTTCATTTTGTAGGTTAGGATCAGGACTACTCTTTGCTGGTGGAGTATTGTACAGGTACTTCAGGCCTTAGCGTTTGAGATATAGAGATTCCTTGCAATAGTTCATCAATAAAGGAGAAGAGGGCCATGTTTTATTTATTGAGTTAGTATCTGTTCAGAAAATCTATGGAGATTATTGTGTTCTTGGTTAGATTTAATGGGGAGTGATGAAAGGAAATATGGGCTTTTGGTTTGTTGAAGAGAAGATGTAGTAAGTTGCTTATATGAAAGGAAGTTTTTGGAAATGGAGAAAGAAGAATCGGACGGATTAAATGTTTTTAGATTATAAAAGAAATGAGGAAGGAAAGAGACTTTTGAACTTCTGCCAAAGGAACAGCCTGCTAGTTGGGAACTCCTGGATCAAGAAAAGAGAGAACCACACAATCACATGGTACAGTGATGACTTGACCAGGAAGTCGGTGGTCGACTATATACTGTAAGAGAAAGAATTAAATAAGAAAACCACGGACATCAAGGTTATACCATCGGAGAACCTGGATAGCGACCATCGATTGCTGGTAATGAACCTGTGAGGGACTGAGAACCAGGAAAGACGTGTAAGGATATGGAAACTGAAACCTCAAAATGGTAAAGGAAGGAATTCCAACAGATGAAGAAAGAAGGGTGGAAAAAGAATGGGCTAGATTTAAGAAGACACTAGTAGGTGCAGCAAAAGCAGTATGTGGGAGGACAAGTAGTAAGAAGAGGTGGAAGGAAACAGCACGGTGAAATGAGAAGACAAAAGATATAGTAAGGGAAAAGAATAGAGCCTTTAGGAGGTGGTATCAAAATAGGACGGTAGAGACAAGGGAAGAGTACCAGGAAAGAAAGAAGGAGGCGAAGAGAGTAGTGGCTGAGGAGAGAAGAAAGTGGATGGAAGAGTGGACAAAGATGATGGAGGATAGTGAAGGTAAAAAAAGGTCCTGTATGGGATGGTAAAAAATAAGAGGCGGAAGGATCCTACGGATTATGTTAGAATGGTGAACAAAAGGGGACAAGAGAGAGAAAATAGGGAAGAACTGAAGAAAATGTTGAAAGAATATTTTGAAGAACTTCTGAACCCAAATGGAAAAGATGGTGAGGAGGAAGAAATCGGGGAAGAGGAAGATGAACTGCAAACAGAAAAGGACTTAACATGGAAAGAAGTGGAAGATGCAGTGAACAAGATGAAAGGAGGGAAGGCACCGGGTGTGGATGAGTTGAGTGTGGAGATGGTGCGAGCATTCATTCATTTATTTGCAATGGGGGGGGTGTGTCCCCCGGTGGCAAATTGGATATACATAACAAATAAATAATTATACATAACAATTCAATAACAATTATACAACAATTAAACTGGAGTATTTACACAAATAGTCAGTCTTTTCTTAAACACACCTATATGTTTGGGAAAAGGCTCTAAGACTGCGGCAGGTAGAGAGTTCCAGTTATCAATGGCACGGTTTACAAAAGAATATTTACCATAATTTGTTCGCTGTGGTCGGCCCTTAACTTTGAAAGGATGATCGCTCCTACCCATGTAAGTGGGCTTTCCCAATCGTTTGCTAAGCTCACCCCATGCTGGTTGATTTGTATACGTGTTGTACATAGCGCAGAGTCTAGATTTCATCCTCCTAGTCTCCAGTGATTCCCACCCAAGTTTCTTTAACATACAGCTCACACTGCTCCTGGGATTAAAGTCACTGAGCACAAATCTAGCGGCCTTTCTTCGTACCATTTCCAACTCATTGATGAGCCCTACTTGATATGGATCCCAAACCGCCGAGGCATATTCCAGAATAGGTCTTACAAGTGACAAATAGCCTAATTCTTTAGCAGAGGTACTACTTCCTTTTAATACCCTCATTAAAAAGTGCAGGGATTTGTAAGCTTTTGAAACTACACATCCTACATGACTACTCCATTTCATATCATTCCTTACGTGAACGCCCAAATATTTGCAAGAATCTTCTTCTACAAGTATTTCCGAGCCAATATTATATTGAAAATCCTGCCTTCGCACTTTCCCTATTTTTAAGAGACTACATTTTCTTGTGTTTATTTTCATTTTATTTACAAGCGCCCACTTATAGGCCAGGTTCAAGTCCTCTTGAAGCACTGCATTGTCTTGTGAGTCATGTATCTTTCGATATATTACACAATCATCCGCAAACAATCGACAGTCACTGCGAATCCCATTTGGTAAGTCATTTATAGACGCCAAAAATAACAAAGTTCCGATTACGCCGCCCTGAGGGATACCCAACGTTACGGTGATTTCATCCGAGAATATGCCTTCGACTTTCACTTTCTGGGAACGACCCGTCAAAAATTCTTGGATCCATAAAATTACTCTTCTATCAATCTTCGTCGAAGCTAATTTATGGAGTAGCATGTCATGCGGCACGACATCAAATGCCTTCGCAAAATCTATGACCACGGCGTCGACTGAAATTCCATGGTCTAACGATTCGCTAATGTCTTGAAAAAGTGATAGCATCTGACTCTCGCATGAGTAACCTTTCCGAAATTCATGTTGCCTATCATTAAATCATGATAATTTTTCCCACTGTTCCCTCAAGTAGTCGCAAATGAGATGCTCCATCTGTCTACAAACGATGGACGTAAGGCTAACCGGCCTGTAGTTGCCCAATTCAAGTCTGCTCCCTCCCTTAAATATTGTGACTACCGTAGCTCTCTTCCAGTCATCTGGGATTTGCGCATTGTTTATGGACACATTAAACATCACCTCCAAGTGTCGTGCCACGGCTCTACCTCCTAGTTTAAGTACTTCACTAACAATATTATCAGGACCCTTTGATACATTGAAACGTAATTTTTGTATTAGCTTTACAATTGCTGACTGGTTTATTTGGAACAGGGGAGCCCCTGATTCGTCGTTAAGGTCCAACACACAGCTATTGGATTTATTGAACACACTACCGTAAAAGACATTTAATTCATTAGCAATGGCCTGTTTCTCAGTAATTAATTTACCGTCACCGGACATTATCATCGACAAATTATTTGAATTTCCCTTTCTTCTCCTAACATAACTGTAAATTTTTTTCCACCCATCACCTCCCGAACCAAGTAAACCTTGCATATAACTGTCATGAGCAGCCCTCTTTTTTAAGACGAGCTCTCTTGATAAGGACTTAAATTTCAACATATACTTGTCCCTAACATGTCTTTTATTGTATAATTTCCTAATTTTCCGTTTTAGACTCCTAATTTCTCGTGTGTAATACTCAGGATCTGGGTTTTGTTTCAGCAATTTAAATGGGACAAATTTATCAACAGCGCTATTTAAAATTTTCAAAAAGTTAGTCCACAGGATATTAATGTGATTTCCTTCCGATGCCCATCCTACAAATAGCTCATTCAAATACCCCTGAAACTTGCCCTGATCCGCCCTGCGATACTGGAATATGATCTTTTTTGCTACATCAGAGTCTAATTTTGTAATGTCACCATATCTAATATTTAATTCAACCCCAGAATGGTCACTAATTCCTGGTACTTTCAGACAGTTAATATACAGCTCTACAGGCCTTACGAGATAAATATCTAAGGTATTATTGTCTCTACTTGGGAAGTCAACCACTTGGGAAAATCTCCCCTCCCTTAAGAATTTATTTGCAGCGCTCTGAGCTTGACCACAGCTAGTTGACTCACCAGACCAGTCTACTTTGGGGAGGTTTAAATCTCCAGCAATTATTATGCTCTTTTTCATAGCATTACCCGTACAAGTTTTATCATACAGTTTTTCGAGGAGAGAAAAGTTATCTTTCGGTGCTCTATACGCCCCTATCACCTGAAGAGGGAATTTATTCCCTTTATCCGAAATTTGTACACATAACATTTCATGATCCATATCAGCCCACTTTAAGAAACTAGCTATATTTTTGCGCACACAAATAAATAGCCCACCACCTCGCTTCCCCCGATCCCCTCTGTACATTTCGTAGGTCCCTTGAATTATTTCGCTACTATTTATGTCCTCATATAACCAAGATTCAGTTGCAATGACAATGTCCGGAGAATATGTCTCTACAAGATTCCAAAATTCAATTAATTTATTTCCTAAACTCTGACAATTAACCTGCAGTAATCTTAGAGTCTTACCTCCGCAGCAAATATCTCGAAATAGCTCCTTCTGTTCCCATCGGCTGGCAACCTCTGGACCTGCTCCTCCTCACAAAAGCTGGCACGAACCGATGACCCTGTCATGTAGGCTCCCTAAGTTGAAAGCGCCCCGTCGATTTAGATGCAGCCCGTCTCGGGCGAAGTCACGGCCACCAATCCAGCAGTCAGCTTCTACGTACACTAATCCCAGTTGTGCACATACCCAGTCCATGCGATCATTTACAGTCTTAACTCGCCTTAACGGAACATCTCCCCGCCCAACAATGCCACTCATTATAATTTTTGCATTTCTAAACTTGCTTTTAGCTTTTCTGCCTAGATCGTAGAGCTCCCCCATGATGTAATCAGCTGTAGCCCTCTTCTTCAAATCGTTCGTACAAACATGGAGCAACAACACTTTAACTTTGTCACAGTCTTCTACATTTGCTTCTTCCACTTTTAGGGCAAGCTGGTCAATTTTAATGCCCGGATAACACCGCACTTTCGCACCTGATTTCCTCGAGATATTCGCACTCCATCGTATCATAGAATCACCCATTATGATAACGTCATCCTCAGTTTGCTCCTGCACGCCCTCTTCCACACTGATCCCAGTAGAAAGCCGTTCAGTCACATCCTTCACCGTTTCTTCTGATTCCCGAAGCTTTGCTCTAAGTTCCTGTATTATTTGATCCCTTGCTTTGATTTGCACCCTCAAACAGTCCGGCGTATCACATACTTTACAAAACCAATTTCCGACGTCACAATCCTCCTTCTTGACCTTAATACAGCCGAAGTGAAACCATTTCTCACATAGTCCACACTGAACTCCATTCTTCAATATTTTACTGCACGTCGAACACTTTAAAGCTGCCACTAGATCATTTGCCTGACTCACATTTGGAGTAACAGGCCCTGGATTCACTTCCACTCCACCAATAACTAGCAATGCAGCTATCACTAGGGCTATAAACCACAAGTTACTAGGTCCTGTACGCACACACAAACACCGGAAATCCCGACTACCCTTCGCATACCACAGTCCGATCCTCGCCCGATAACACTCCAGAGAACAACCCATTTCAGCACACCTGAGAGCTCGGGAAAAACACGTCCTTTCACTTTGACTGCCAACTGATAACTGGCAGCAGGAGAGGTGGGGATACAGTGGTTGTACCGAGTGATGAGGACAGCATGGAAGGAAAGGAAGACCCCAGAGGACTGGAAAAAAGGAATAATTGTCCCGATCTTCAAGAAAGATAGTAGAACAGATTGCAGAAACTATCGGGGAATAACACTGATGAGTCATTGTGCAAAGATCTTCGAGAAAGTTTTGGAAAAGAGAATTAGGACAAGGATAGAAGGAGGGATGAGGGAAGAACAACATGGCTTCAGAGCAGGAAGGTCCACAGTGGATTTGATTTTTGCTGTAAGGCAGTTACAAGAACAGCACTATGAGTATGGAACAGATCTACTGATGGCCTTCCTGGACATTGAGAAAGCATATGACAGTGTATGCAGAAACAAAATATGGAAGTCCCTGGAGGATAGAGGAGTAGAAAAATGGACTATAAGGAGGATAAAGGAGATGTACACGGGAAGCGTGAGCTGAGCTGTGTGAAAGTGGGAGGGTTGGAACAGAGAAATGTCCTGAAACAAGGAAGTGCACTGTCACCGTTACTTTTCATTGTGGTGATGGATGACATAATGACCAGAGTGGCACAAGCAATGGGGGAAGGAAATACGAAAGCAATGGTGTTTGCAGATGATTTGGGGAAACAAGGAGGAGGAGGTACAGGAACAGTTGGACGTGTGGGAAGGAATAATACAAAGGATATGGGATGAAATTTAGCATAAATAAGAGTGAGATGGTGATCGCAACAAGGAAGAAGGAAAGAACCACAACGGGAATAACAATTGGTGGGGAACAGCTGAAGAAAGTGGAGAGTTTCAAGTATCTGGGAAGCCTGATACAAGATAATGGAAGAAACGATAGAGAAATAAACGAGCGGGGGAGACAGGCAGAAGCATTCCGGAGGAGTGTGAGAAGCATGTTATGGAGCAAGGATGTCCCTCAGAACAGCAAAAAGCTCATATATCGGACGTACTATGTCCCTAACCTGACGTATGCCTCGGAGACCTGGGTTATGAAAGGAAGGGAGAAGAGCAAAATACAGGCCAGTGAGATGAGGTTCTTGAGAAGCAGTATTGGAGCTACAAAGATGGACAGAATAAGAAATGAGAGGACCAGAGAATTAATGAAGGAGGAACCATTACAGGATGGTATAGAGAAATCTAGACTTAGATGGTATGGACATGTAAAACGAATGGAGGAGAAGAGGATACCCAGGAGGATACACGAGACGAAGTGGGAAGAAAAGAGACCGAGAGACAGGTGGCTGAAGGGGGTGGAAGAAAGCGTGAAGAAGAGAGGAGAAGACTGGACAAGGGTGGAGGCTGAGAAATGGTGGGAAGACAGAAGACGTTGGGAGAGGCTTGTGTTCCAAACACACCCGGCCAGTGGCTGGAAACTATGCAAGATGATGATGATGATGATGATGAGATTATAAAAGTGGGTGTTAATTGTGATATAAAAAGGGAGAATGAGAAGAGGTTAATATATATCATCATCATCTTCTTGTACAGTTTCCAGCCCCAGGCTGGGTCTGTTTGGAACATAAGCCTTGCCACTTAGTCCTTTCTTCCCACCACCTCTCCGCTGTCACTCTGGTCCAGTCCTCGCCTCTCTTCTTGACACATTCCTCCACTCCTTTCAGCCATCTATCCCTTGGTCTTCCCCTTGGTCGTTTCTTCTGCATCTGCATCTCATGTATCCTCTTGGGGATCCTCTTCTCATCCATTCTCTTTAAGTGTCCATACCACCGCAGTCTTGATGTCTCAATCCTACCTTGCAAGGGCTCCTCTTTCACCATTTCCCTGACCTTTTCATTCCTCACCCTGTCTCTTCTTGTTACTCCGGTCCTACTTCGCAGGAACTTCATTTCACCTGCCTGTATTCTGCTTATGTCTCTTTTCTTCATTGTCCACGTTTCTGAAGCATAGGTCAGTATCGGGATATAGTAGCTTCTGTATAACACTTCCTTGCTTTTTTGTGGGACATCTTTATTCCACACTAAGCTCCTAATGCTTCTCAGAAATGCTTCTGCCTGTCTGCCACGTTCCGTAATCTCTTTGTCATTTCTCCCATTTTCCTCCACTATACTTCCCAAGTACTTGAGACTTTCCACCTTCTTCAGCTGTCCACCTCCAAGTGTTATCCCACTCATTGGTCTGTCCTTTTTCCTGGTCGTTAACAGGATCTCACATTTACTGATGTTGAACTTCCATCCGTACTCTCCCACTGTTTCTTCCCAAGCCTTCAGTTGCTCCTGAATTTCCTCCTCCTTGTTTCCCCAGACCATGAGATCTGCAAACACCATTGCTTTCATCTGATCTTCTCCTATCTTTCCTGCTATCCGTGTCATTACCTCGTCCATAACCACAATAAAGAGAAGGGGTGACAGTGCACTACCCTGTTTCAGGCCACTCATTTGTCTGAACCAGTCTGTACTTTCCCCTCCAACTTTCACACAACTCACACTTCCACAATAGGGTTATGGCACTATATATCGAACACTTAACGTCATCTCTACGAATAATTGATCAGTAATTTTTGCCAGTGAAGAACAGACATCTGAAGAAGAGATAAAACCTTAACGGAACATCCGTTGGTTGCAACTAGCTTGTTCGGACCTTTAAAATATATAATTTATAGGTTCCAGGCCTCTTTAAATGCAACAGCTGTATTCCTCCATATATCGAACGGTCTGCATTATATATCGATCAGTGAAGTTGTAATTATCGAACATGATTTTTTTAATATCGAACGGTAAGGTTTTAAATACCGAACAGAACTATTTATTATGAATCAGGCAACCTTTAGACATTATTATGGTTGTAATAACAAGAACAAAACAGAAGGATTCTTAAGTATAATTCACAAAAGCAATTAATAATATTAAACATATCCTGAGAAACACAAAAATCAGTATCTTATTTCCATAAGTCCATGTCTTTAGTCCTATTTCTTTCTTTTCTTTTTCTTCAATTCTTCCTGGTACTCCTTTGAAGATATCGCGTACGTTTTCCTTAACCTAAACTGATGGGGTTTTTCTGGTACTTGAGAATATCTTTGAATGAATCCTCGCTACTACGTGTACCGGTACTTGAGGTGGGTTAGCAAGCAAGCTCCGAATAGATTTCATCCTCATTCAATAGTTTCGGCTTGTGAACTTTTACTCCACTCTTCAAAATGACGGAACCAGGAAGATCCTTCTTGGGAGATGGTACAAACACCTCTAAACGTTCTTCATTCCACGTGAAATCACGATTATCAATGCCCTGGTCATCATTTATTTCTTCTTCTTCTGATGAACTATCTGTCATAGTTTCATTTGCCGATATAGTTGCATGTGTTGCATTGTACCGAGTTGTAACACTCTTCCACTCTTGTGACATCATACCGGACTTAACCTGTTGAACAGCTTCAGTCAAGGCAGATAACGAATACTGGCACCGTTTCATTTTTTCAACCGGTTTAATTCTTGATTTTGTGACATTTCTCCCCTTGGGTGTCTTAATTTTGACCATTGTCAAGCTGTAAGCACTAGTTAAGGAAACTAACCAAGAACTGCAATTTTTTTTTTATTTAGTCAATTTACCCTCTAGGTTGGTGGTTCCCACGGACTCAGCGAGGGAACTCACCACTACCGCCTCTATAGGCAGTGTCCTGGAGCTTGGAACATCTGGACGGGATGGATACAACTGGGGAGGTGTGATCAGCACCTCGCCCAGGCGGCCTCACCAGCAAAGCGAACAGGGGCCTCATGAGGGATGGGAAGGGGTGGAAGATTGGGATGGATAGGCTAGGAAGAGGGAAGGAGGCGGCCGTCGCCTTACAGTAGGTACCATCCCGGCATTTGCCCGAAGACGAAGTGGGAAACCACGGAAAACCACTTCGAGGATGGCTGAGGTGGGAATCGAACCCCCTCTACTCATTTGGACCACCCGAGGCTGAGAAGACCCCGTTCCAGTCCTCATACCACTTTTCAAATTTCGTGGCAGAGCCGGGAATCGAACCCAGGACCTCCGGAGCAGCAGATAACCATGCTGACCGCTACGCTACGGAGGCGACAAAATAATAATTTTCTGCTTCTAATCCTCTACTCTGTTTATTGCACAATATTTACAGTAGCGGCGGTTGGGAGTTAGACGTGAAGGGGACAATTTTATGAACTACAAGGGGTCAATGGTTATAGGGCTGTTAGAGTATAAAATTGAAGAAATTGAGGCAAAAAATCTGCCCCCGAAGGTCTCCTCTCCTCGCCGCCAATGTATAGTGTTTGCCGATGATGTGAACTCTGGATATTGACACGATTGCCAAATAAAGTGATTAGCACAACGTACGGCATCAAACCGACATAAGGCAACGTAAAAGAAATCTAACTATACCCGATGCGGGTTCAAATTCAGGTCTTCTCAATTTACAGATAGTCGCCTCATCAGTCACGACCACAGAAATGCGGACATTCGGCGCAAAAGAAAACAATACTGTAAATTAAAATCAGTAGTAGCCCATTAATTTTTGTGTCGTTCGATATTAAGGGCTATTTTTGTATGCATGAACCTCTTTTATCGAACGACATTTCGATATTATAAAACGGGATTCAAATATCGAACAGTATTTTATTTTAGGAATAAATATGAAGATAAATTAAAACCCAGATCATAAGAAATTAATAAACATGTATTTATGTTAACACAACATATTATTTAAAGGATACTTCCGAAGACACTATTTTACCAGCAGAAATGAGTAATCACAGGGACACGCCCCCTTACTAACAATCCAACGCAGTCATCAATATCCCGCCAACAACAAGGTTCTGACACTTTCCCGCGCTCACCAACGCAGAAACAACTTCGACCTATCGATTGACATAAAGAGAAGTTTGGCGGGGTGAATTCAGAAATCTAAGATGCTGTGTAAACTTATCGATATCCTTATTTTGCAACGAAATTTATGAAGTGTTCGATATTTAAAGGGTGTTCGATATATAGTGCCATAACCATACCTGCCAACTTTTGAAAAGGGCTATCAGTAAAACTCACGCGCGACAAAAAATCGAACGATTTTCGATATACCCCCGGCTTGACGAAAATAATAATACTTCTGGGCTACAAAATACAATAATTCATGCTTTAAACAGGATACTTCAATGAAATCATATCTACTTACATAATTTGTAGATGAACATAACAATCCAGAAGAAATCCATGTTAATCAGCAGCAGGCGTGGTGAATATTGGTTTGGAGCACACATAACAGGACTTCCTTGATAGATTAAGCTGATATACGATAATTGAAAAAGGCTTTACACAATAAAACTTGTTTAACGTAACACAGGCAAGAAATAATATAATACACACTGCAAATCACATGCTAGTTCGACTTTAAAGTCATGGTTGTGGTCTTTTTAGCTTCCTGCAAAAAGTCATGAGAAAATGTTTTGTCATAACAGCGACCAGAACTCCTGGTCTTCAAAATAGAAATAGACTCCAGAGATTCATTGGACATGGATGACCTGAACTGTGTTCTATTTTTCTTCACACGGCTAAAAACACGTTGACATTCTGCATTGCTATGGGGTATGGTGAGAACAGAGAGCATTACTCTAGAAATTCGGTTATACTTAAGAAGTCTATCGGCTCCACGAATTCTTGATATTTGTGCCCAACTGGAATCACTTGCAGCATCTTGATGTGCAGCCGAAGTGTCATCTACCTGAAGAGCTGTGAACTGCCTCTGAAGCTCATTCACCACCTCATCTGTAGTTTCATTCTCTTCCTTGCATAACATGATAGGAAACTTTTCCAAGAAAAAACGAATGGAAGAAAACTGTGCATCTTCAATTTTGTCTAACCTAGCAACTTGAGCATTCTTTAACACGTCATCCTTGAGTGGAAACTTGTTGATGATGTAGTCACAGGCAGTACAAAAGTAGTTTCTCACTGATGGAAAGAAAAGGGATTTATCTGTATCCGGTCCGTTCTGAAGGCACTTAACAACTTCAGATGATGCATTTTTTGCCATTTTATTTACAAAGCATGTCGTTTTCGTGCGACCACAACTATATTTCTTTGCAACTTCTGATATAAAGCACCAGCATGATCAGCCGCACTTAAGGGCACATTGTGTTCCACCAAAAAGGAAGTAAACAGACACTTGGCCCTAATTACGTCACTGTCAACGTGAAGAAAGAATATGCATATAGTAGAAATAAAAAACACACACACACGTGGAACGAATGTAATTAGTCCAAGGAATACAGGAACCTGCGAAGCACGAAGTTATAGCACAAAAACTCGAACGCTTCATTAAAATATGCCATAACCTTAAAAGACGAAAACATTCAAGGAACGCCAACTTCGCGAACAATGAACAACTCACGTGGTCAAAGAATATGGTTTAAATCGCAACGAGCGAACGGAGCGGAACAAAGAATATGCGAAGAACATGGAAGAACGGTTATCCCGGCTTCAAATTCAATTACAATGAAGACACAAACATCACACGGTTAAAAGTACGAATCATATCAAAGAACGAGTTATCGACTATCGTGGACTTGCCTTCGACCCACGCAAACAATCGATTGTACGGAAGTGGGCGGTATTATCGAATGTAAATTATCTTTTCAAATTTTTGTCCGCGAAATCGTAAAATTACACCGTTCATCCGTAAAACCGTAAAATGCTGCAATTTCCGTAAATTTTACGGATAAACCGTAAAAGTTGGCAGGTATGCATAACCCTACATCTCCTTCACACTGCCTACAGTCCCTTTTTCCACTCCCATGTTTTCCATTGCTTTTCAAACCTTCTCCCTACTCACACTATCATAGGCCTTTTCGATGTCCAGGAAGGCCAACTACAAATCCTCTCCAAATTCGTAGTGGTGTTCCTGGAGCTGTCTCACTGAAAATATGAGATCCACTGTTGATCTCCCAGGTCTGATGAATCCATACTGCTCCTCTCTCAATTTTCTCTCCACTTTGGCTCGTATTCAACTTTCCAATATCTTTTCATATATCTTGGCACAGTGAGATATGAGTGTGACTCTTCGTAATTTCGGCACTCCTTTCTGCTTCCTTTCCTTTATAGAAAAGAATCCCTTACGGTAAATGATTACCACCACCACGAAGAAATAAAACGTTACTTTTGTCGTACCAACTCGTAATGTTACATTTGGCAGTCCAACGTAAGGCGCGAAAACTGATAGTATGTCTGGTCAGAAATCGTAAGCTATCAGTTGTCTTCCGTCACCTTACAACCCGTGATAAAAGATTTTCTGTGCTCATAAAATATTATTATTTCCAAAACTATATGGAAATTGGTGCCCTCTTCGGTCAAAGAAGACAAAATTAACGACATTAAAAAAATTACAATATGACATACCAAAGTGAGACACGAATGGGGGAGATGAACCTTAGTGATTTCAAAATGATCATAGAGCAGTTGAATAAGTTCAGTGACAGCGTGGATAAAGTGAATGAACAGTTGAATAAGTAAAGTGACAGCGTTGATAAGGGGAATGAACAGATGTGTGAGCAGTTAGAATTAATGAAATTACATATAGTGGAAAAGTTGGAAACAATCAATGAAGTATTTACAGAGAAGCAGGAAAATTATCAGAGAAGTGGGGAGCGTGTAGAAGATGGTAACGGAGAAAGGAAATGAAGAAGAAATGAAAGAGAGGAAGGAGCAGGAGGAGGAGAAAGGGAAGTTGAAAGAGCAAAGGGTGGAGATCATATGCATCGTAGAAAAGAAAGTTGAGACGGTAGAATTTGTGAATGTGGCTGTAAAGGAGGAGGAAGAAGAGGAGGAGATGTGTGAAGTACGTGATGCTAGGGGGCGTATGAAGAAAATGGACAAGAGAGAGAACAAGGTGAAGGAGGATGTCAAATGGAGGAGAATAAAACTGAGGACAAGGAAGAAGATGAGATAGAGGGTGAGGTAGAAGAGAAAGGAGAAACGGAAGAACGAAGGAAAGCAGGCGATATGGACGAAACTGAAGAAGGAGAGGAAGCGGGTGAAGGAGAAGAAAAGATAGAAGAGTAACTACTAGAAGATGAAGTTGGTCATGAGGAGGACAATAGCAGCCAAGAAAAAGAGGTTCAAGATGAGGGTGAAAGTGCAAGAGTGAGTCATGAAGAAGACAACATACTGGAAAAAGATAAGGTGAAGAAGCGTTGGAGAAGGAAGATGGGGATGAAAAGGATGTGATGTAAGATGAAAAGAAAGGAGTTGTTGAATCGTATGAGACAGACAAGAAAGAAGAGGAGAAAAATGAGGAAGGGAAGGAGAGAGGAACGGAGGAGATGGAAGATGAGGAGGACATGGCGGATGAAGAAAAAGACGAGATGGAAGGCAGAGGAAGAAACAAGAATTGAGAAGAAGGAGAAACAGACGAGAATGAGGAAGAAGATAGTATTGCTGAGAATGAAGATGGATATGAGAGGTCTAATGTAGAACTTTATATTTCTTTAGAGTCAACTGAAGATGATAGTGTTATGTTTGCTGGAGGTATTTGTTCCGGTATAAGTGTTGACAAATACGACAATATTTGAGTGAAGGTTACTGGATATGATGTGTTTCAACTTATTAAGAGATTTGAGAACAGTGGGTTACGGCATTTTGTACTCAATAATGTCAAAAGAGTGGATATCTGAAACTTTTCCCAATATAGAAACATGTAATTCTTATCCTAGTCCAGAGAAGAGATGTTATGGCTAGAGCCCTGCGCGGATAAACAAAACGTTATCCGCAACCGCCCCGCATCCGCACGGCTGTTATCCGCATCCGCATGACTGTTATCCGCACCCGGCCCGCATCCACATGGCTTTTATTCACATCCGCATGACTTTTATCCAAATCCGCTGATATTTCAATATTATGTTTAATTTATTAGATCAAGCATAACGTGTTAAACCAACACATTTAGACATTTGAGGAGAAAGTCGTTCCTGACAATTTGCTTCATTGCAAGGAACTTCAAGTTGGCATTCCAAGGGACTTCAAGGTGGATGACACTTCCGGTTCCTTGACCTCCGCTTTAGACAAAAAATTGGCTATACTTTCTTGGCTACTTTCGCACTTGTACCTCAGGAAGTTTGATGTGCCCGATTTGTGTCCTGAGTATGAATACACTTTTTTACAGGTAAAACATCACTATATCGTTCACCTTTTCGTTTCCATTGAAAACGTAACCAAATGTCTGCCATATCGTTGACTTGAGCTTTGTTTCACGCGCTATTGAATATTCACCTTATTTTATTTTAATATATAGTTTATCCATGTTGGTGAAATGATTTTCATACTCACGGTCGCGGTAACATTCACTACATGAACATCTCTTGACATTTGGCCGGAAATTCCAAGTCAGTCATCATCCTGCTTCTGGACCCATCCATGTTCGCATAGATGATGTCATAGTTGATGTTGCAATATCATAGCCAATGTGCTTCAGTTGGAAAT
The DNA here is from genome assembly GCA_946902985.2 of Meconema thalassinum. NCBI lineage: Eukaryota > Metazoa > Arthropoda > Insecta > Orthoptera > Tettigoniidae > Meconema > Meconema thalassinum. The sequence continues at coordinate 370,181,244 of OX336392.1, forward strand.
AAATCTACAGATAAACCTGGATCCCGATCTTCGAGGAGAGCTTAGATGGCGAAGTAGCTGACACGAGGAATGTTAATGATGTCACCACGATGAACTAAGAAGCTTATTGACAGCATTATATCTCGTACGTATAGTAATAATGGCTGTGAGAATTGATGATGATGGGATGTCAAGACCATCCACTACAAACATACGGTACTTAATAAAATGTAGTTGAAAGCATATGAGTAAAATGATCTTCTCGTGTATAAGTGCAATACGTGCCTGAATATTTCGTACGCAATAGGCTATAGGAGTATTCCGCTTTTAAGCATGAAGCTGTAGATTGGCATATCAAATATGTAATATTAACGTAAGTTTGTATTCTAAAGACTATCCGCAAATTTACTCGAATCATTATCCGCAGCGTATCCGCTATCCGCACAGCAATGCAAACTATATCCGCGTAGCGAAAATATTTGCGGATATCCGCGGGTTCATTCGCGGATATCCGCATCCGCGCAGGGCTTTAGTTATGGCATGTACTTAAACAGGTTCGGAGAAAACATCAGTATTACATCGTCCCATTGTCAATGTGTTGTGAATGATACAGGAAACTTGATAGTGCCAATAGCACTTATGAAAATGATGATTTATAATTTGTATACTGTGTGTGTGATATTTAGTGTATGTGTGATATGTTGTATTTTTCATTTATGTTACTTTTATGTATGTGATCCTCACGTGCTTCTCACGTGAGAATCACATATGGGGGTGAATTGTAACATGTGGTTACAGTGGTCATATGTCACTGTTCATTTTGTAGGTTGGGATCATGACTACTCTTGGCTGGTGGGCTATTGTACAGGTACTTCAGGCCTTAGCATTTGAGATATAGATATTCCTTGCAATAGATCATCAGTAAAAGAGAAGAGGGCCATGTTTTATTTATTGAGTTAGTATCTGTTTAGAAAATCTATGGAGATTATTGTGTTCTTGGTTAGATTTAATGGGGAGTGATGAAAGGAAATATGGGCTTTTTGGTTTGTTGAAGAGAAGATGTAAGTTGCTTATATGAAAGGAAGTTTTTGGAAATGGAGAAAGAAGAATCAGACGGATTAAATGTTTTTAGATTATACATGGCATCCACAGAATTTTCAATGTCAATTTTCCTGACCATTTTTCAACAAAATTCCTGACTTGTGAAGTCATCGTAATATCGGAAAAAAGGTTTATTGAGCAAACAAATGTTATTATTTTTTATTTGCAGCCTCCACCATCACCATAGCTGCCCAACGCTCGCCTCTTTATTCATTCAAAATAAAGTCAAGTATAATGCAATAATACATAAATCAAAGTACTCTGCTCAGCGTCGTTCAATAAATAATACATGTCTCTCAAAAATAATTGAAGGTCCCACTCTACAGAATGCATTCCTGACAACGTGAAGGCCGCAAACACCAAGGTTAACAAGTTGTTTGCCATCTGCATTATCTGGCCACTGAACTTTTTTAAGAAACTCAAATTTACATTCGGTCCATCCATAGACATACTCTTTCTAGCAAGAGGAGAGATTCCCTGGTTGAAAGCCTCTAAAATGTCTTGAGCTGTTGCATGTCTCATAAAGATGCTGTTGAAATATCTGGTGTTAACTTCATTCCTGTCGATGTCAAGTTAACGCACAAATAGGCCATCTGACCTCGCTGAACAACTTTGTTCAGTGCCTCATCAAAACAGATAACATAATCGCATGAAAGAATTTCATCATGCAGTAAATTATGAAAGTATGGAGCTAATCCATAATTGATGACATATGAACATTTCGTGTTCCCCAATTGAAATTTTGTTGCAATTGCACTATCAGGAAACATTTCGCTGAAGGTTTCTGAAATGTTTAAACAAGAATTACGAGAATTTATTTTGGACGACATTAACCCTCTCAGTGCCACGCGCCGATCAGATCGGCTCTCGCTGCTCGCGCCAAAAGTGCCAAAGCCGATTCAATTGGCGCACTGTTTATCTTATATTTGTAGATTTCTGTAGGCATATGTCCATGATTATTTCATACTGTTGGAAAGGTGAGGTTCCAAGCATGCCTGTGCGGTGTTTACTTCTTTCCTTCGAAGTCCGTTACGCGATAGGTTTGAGTTTTGTATTCACACCCTCCCTTTGCGATCCCCCAATCACGCGCCTTCCCGCCAAAATTGCGGTGCAGTTGTTCTCTTCTTGTTGATGTTTTCAGCCTACAGATGTACCTAATAACTTTCTACAGCTGGAAACGTAGTTCTTCGAATATGACTCTTAGGTGTCCTAAATTAAGGCTCAAAACTGATTTTTACAAAGAAGAAATTTAAAAATTGTAAAATTATCAGAATAACCTCAATTAAAAAGGTTCAGATGCCGAATGTACTTTTATGAACATATGTATGAAAGAATGAGGTATTGATTAAGATTCAAAGCAAAAATAATGATTCTATCATTGGATATGTGGTGTTTATGATTTTTTTTCAAATAGTCTGCATGACCATTGAAAATGGCTTCGCATACCTGCCAACTTTTGAAAAGGGCTATCAGTAAAACTCACGCGCGACAAAAAATCGAACGATTTTCGATATACCCCCGGCTTGACGAAAATAATAATACTTCTGGGCTACAAAATACAATAATTCATGCTTTAAACAGGATACTTCAATGAAATCATATCTACTTACATAATTTGTAGATGAACATAATAATCCAGAAGAAATCCATGTTAATCAGCAGCAGGCGTGGTGAATATTGGTTTGGAGCACACATAACAGGACTTCCTTGATAGATTAAGCTGATATACGATAATTGAAAAAGGCTTTACACAATAAAACTTGTTTAACGTAACACAGGCAAGAAATAATATAATACACACTGCAAATCACATGCTAGTTCGACTTTAAAGTCATGGTTGTGGTCTTTTTAGCTTCCTGCCAAAAGTCATGAGAAAATGATTTGTCATAACAGCGACCAGAACTCCTGGTCTTCAAAATAGAAATAGACTCCAGAGATTCATTGGACATGGATGACCTGAACTGTGTTCTATTTTTCTTCACAAGGCTAAAAACACGTTGACATTCTGCATTGCTATGGGGTATGGTGAGAACAGAGAGCATTACTCTAGAAATTCGGTTATACTTAAGAAGTCTATCGGCTCCACGAATTCTTGATATTTGTGCCCAACTGGAATCACTTGCAGCATCTTGATGTGCAGCCGAAGTGTCATCTACCTGAAGAGCTGTGAACTGCCTCTGAAGCTCATTCACCACCTCATCTGTAGTTTCATTCTCTTCCTTGCATAACATGATAGGAAACTTTTCCAAGAAAAAACGAATGGAAGAAAACTGTGCATCTTCAATTTTGTCTAACCTAGCAACTTGAGCATTCTTTAACACGTCATCCTTGAGTGGAAACTTGTTGATGATGTAGTCACAGGCAGTACAAAAGTAGTTTCTCACTGATGGAAAGAAAAGGGATTTATCTGTATCCGGTCCGTTCTGAAGGCACTTAACAACTTCAGATGATGCATTTTTTGCCATTTTATTTACAAAGCATGTCGTTTTCGTGCGACCACAACTATATTTCTTTGCAACTTCTGATGTGGGAAACATCTTAAATAAAGCACCAGTATGATCAGCCGCACTTAAGGGCACATTGTATTCCACCAAAAAGGAAGTAAACAGACACTCGGCCCTAATTACGTCACTGTCAACGTGAAGAAAGAATATGCACATGGTAGAAATAAAAAACACACACACACGTGGAACGAATGTAATTAGTCCAAGGAATACAGGAAACTGCGAAGCACGAAGTTATAGCACAAAAACTCGAACGCTTCATTAAAATATGCCATAACCTTAAAAGACGAAAACATTCAAGGAACGCCAACTTCGCGAACAATGAACAACTCACGTGGTCAAAGAATATGGTTTAAATCGCAACGAGCGAACGGAGCGGAACAAAGAATATGCGAAGCAGAGCCTGTCGACACCTGATTCACATGGAAGAACGGTTATCCCGGCTTCAAATTCAATTACAATGAAGACACAAACATCACACGGTTAAAAGTACGAATCATATCAAAGAACGAGTTATCGACTATCGTGGACTTGCCTTCGACCCACGCAAACAATCGATTGTACGGAAGTGGGCGGTATTATCGAATGTAAATTATCTTTTCAAATTTTTGTCCGCGAAATCGTAAAATGACACCGTTCATCCGTAAAACCGTAAAATGCTGCAATTTCCGTAAATTTTACGGATAAACCGTAAAAGTTGGCAGGTATGGGCTTGGCATTCTTGGCAAGTATTTCCGGAAATGGCTTGGCACTAAGAGGGTTTAGGGCCCACTTTATTTCGGCACTTGTGACTTCACCTTCTACAGAAAGATTCTACAGCTGTCACAGTTCCTGAAGTAGAACTTGAAGGAGTTAATATTGTTAATATAAAATTCCTGACTTTCTAATACTTTTCACAATTTTTTCCTGACTCAAGCTATATTTTCACACTTTTGCCTGACTTTTCCTGACCAAAAACAAAATTCCTGACTTTTCCTGCCTGTGGACACCCAAGTGGCTGTAATTGTGATATGAAAAGGGAGAATGAGAAGAGGTTAATATATATATTTATAGAAAAGTATCCCTTATGGTAAATAATTACTACCACCACGAAGACATAAAACGTTACGTTACATTTGTCGTACCAACGTGGTGCAATAGCCCGCAAAATGTTACAGCCTTGCAAGAGTTGCTACATCAAATATTCCGCTGTGTCGACCCACTCTACTGGACTAAAGCAAGGAAGTGTGTTGTCACCCCTATTGTTCTTAATGGTGATGGATGACGTCATGAAGGCAGCAATGAAAGACTATAGTAGGGTAAAGATGAAGGTAATGTTGTTTGCAGACGATGTTGTGATCTGGGGCGAGGAATGAGATGGAGGTACAAGAACAGTTAGACGTAATAAATGAAAAGATTGAGCAATGGGCATTGAGGATAAATGTGTAGAAGTGTAAAACAGTGGTGATGAGTAGAGGTAAAAAAAGAAGAAAAAGGTGTAATCAAAGTCGGAGATAAGGAATTGGAAGTGGTGAAACACTTCAAATACTTGGGAAGTGAACTGACTGAAGATGGAAGACTAGATTTGGAAATTACCAGAAGAATACAACTCGGGAGTGCTCTGTACCAACAGGTACGGGGACTAGTATGGAACAAAGATATACCAATTAAGGCTAAAGAAGTTATGTATAAAGCATATTATATACCTATAATGACATATGCAGCGGAAACTTGGACAATGACTAAGAGGGATGAGAGCAGAGTACAAGCAGCTGAGATGAGATTCCTGAGAAGTGTGATCCAGAAAACGAGGAGGGACAGAGTGAGAAATGAAGATATATGGAAAGAACTGAGAGTACAGAAACTAAATGACAAACTGGAGCAAAACAGATTGAGATCATATGGTTTGGAAATGTCAAACGGATGAATGAAGTAAGGATACCAAGACGAGCACTGCAACAACGGATGACGGGGAAGAGAGGATGAGGAAGACCAAGAATGCGTTGGATGGACTCGGTGAAGTATAGCATTAGAAAACGGAACCTGGATTGTAACACCGTGTCGGAAGAGGAATGGTGGAACGACAGAACAAAGTGGAGAGGAACCATATTTGCCCCCACCCAGTGTCAGCTGGAAAAGGGGAAATGATGATGATGATGACTATTGTAATAATACAGTACTCTTCAGTTAAGCCCTTGAATGCCTGAAAACAATTCACTTAACATAGACTTGAAATATCCAACTGACGAACTGCAAAGTTTGTGCCACAATGATTCATCGTTATGCAGTATAGACACCTCCTCTTATATCCAGGAAACAGCTAGCGTCACACCGCTGACTCATACATCATTCATCAGGTGGGTAATACTATACACAATCCCTGTTTCCAACCAAGTTGCTATGAAATAATTCTCAAAAGTAGTTGCTAAAATGCAAAAATCTTATTTTTTTAATACTATGCATCATTATTATTTATTTATTTAGCGTATGATGCTAACAAGACAGAAAAATAATTACAGTATATACACTATTTACAATTTTAAACACTATTGACAGCATTAGGACCATCACATCAAATTTGGACAGGAAGGTCTGTAATCCACGCAATTGCATCAGGAGTTGCTGAGTGGAGATCATCCAAGGCGCCGGGATATGAATGCAGAGGGCACTCCTGCACAATATGCTCGATAGTTTGCATTTCAGAACCACAGTCACATCGGGGGGAATCTATCCAACCCCACTGGTGTAGGGCTGCACCTGTTCGACCGGTACCACATCGGATTCTGTTGAGCCTTGACCAAACTGCCCGAGGAAGATTAAAACCAGCAAGTCTTGTGGTGGGGTCACTGATTTGAAGCAAGCCGCGAGGTGAGGAGTTTCGCCATTCATCTCTCCAGGCATTTCGGAGGTTGAACTCAGTGGACGAAAGATCAATAGCCGTTTTGCATGCTGGCTTTCGGGATTTCAATCTCTTTGTAGAGAGCTGTATGACATCCTGATGAATAGGAAGCTCAGCATTTTCTTTGATCCTGTACCACAAGCGAACAAGAGCTTGCTGTCTCCTTAAATGGGGTGGAGCGATATTACAAAGTACAGGTAGCCACTGGGTAGGGGTGCAACGTAGAGTACCAGAGATGATGCGCATTGCCTGGCGGAGTTGTATATCTACGAGTTGGCAGTGAGAGCTATTCAACCACACGCCTGCACAATATTCAGCTGGAGAATACACGACAGCCAGAGCGGTAGTCCTGAGTGTGCTGGCGTCAGCGCCCCATGATGTTCCAGCTAACCTACTAAGTAGGTTATTGCGACTTTTTAGTTTTGCAGCAGTTTTTTCTGTAGTTGATATGTCAGTGTCCTGTCCAATGTTATGCCTAAGTACTTAGGACATCTGTTGTACTTTATGTATTGATTCCTAAACTTAACTCTAGGCTGGTAGTTTGCCTCTAGGTTGTTAAGGTGGAATGAGGCAACTTCAGATTTTGAAGCACTTGGCTGGAGGCGCCACTTCTTGAAGTACTCATCCATCTTCTGAAGATCTGCATTCATTACATCCTCAGCTTCATTAAAGGTGGTATTTTGGACTGTAAGATTTATATCGTCCGCATAGATGAATTTTCGAGATAGAGTTTCGGGCAGATCATGGGTGTACAAGTTGAATAGCAGAGGGGATAGAACTGATCCCTGTGGCAGACCATTATTAATAGTGTGGAACCTGCTTCTAACATTTTCAGTGAACACTTGGAATAGCCTGTTACTCAGCATATTGCCAATCAGGGTGACTATTTTAAGGCAAGGAACTGCCTTTATAAGTTTGAGGAGAAGTCCTTTCCTCCAGACAGTATCATAGGCTGCTGAGAGATCCAGGAAGACAGAAACACTTTTGAGCTTCTTCTCAAAACCAGCTTCTAGATAGGAAGACAGGGCAAGGACTTGATCGCAGCAGTCTCGTTTTGGGCGAAATCCAGCTTGTTCAACAGGAATCAGTGACTCAAGTGCAGGAGCAATCCTATTCAGTAAAAGCCTTTCAAGTAGTTTGTAGGTGACACTAAGTAAGGAAATAGGTCTGTAGCTTTGAGGTAGCTTAGGATCCTTCCCTGGTTTCAATATTGCAATAATTTTGGTCTTCTTGAAAGATGGAGGCAGGCGTTCTGAATGCAGAATGGAGCTGAAGAAGGTGGCAAGCCATCGCTTGGTTGCTGGGCCACATTTCTTAAGGAACTCTGGGTACACACCATCAAATCCTGCTGCTTTGCCAGTCTGAAGACCATCTAAACCCTTTTGTATCTCTTCTAAAGAAAATGGGCGTGAGTACAACGGATGTGGTTGGACTTCTTGTTTTAACTGGTTGAATTCCAGTCGTATCTTTCTACTGAATTTCTTCTGTCCTTCTGTCCTAGATGTAGAAACAAGTTGGTTAGCTATGGATTCTACATTGATACTTGATTGCTTTCTCGATGGTATAGACGTTGGGTCCAGTTTTCGTATGAGGGACCATGCTTTCCTACTTGAGTGGGTAAAATTCAAGTTTTCAACAATCTTGGACCATTTCTCTCTTCTAGCACTGTCCAAGGATTTCAGCACTTCAATTGCTTTCTCACGGCTGCTGTCTTTTTCAAATTCACAGCTTAGACGAGTTGTTTCTTCATTCCAACCAGGGATATAGTCTTTTCGGACTCCTCTAGGGATGCTTCTTTTGGCAGCAGCCTTGATCAAGCCAACAAACCGGTCATAGTTCTCAGCGGTTGGTTGCACCCATCGAACATTAGCATCAGTATATCTTGCGTACATATCCCAGTCACCTTTTTGGAAGTTCCAGCGGGGTTGGGGTCCAGATCTTATTACAGGTATATGAATACCGATGTTATAAATGATGGGTCTGTGTTGGCTGCGCGGGAAGTCATTCAGAACTTGTCTACGGATTTGTGGTGTTGGAGTCACTAGGCTGTGTGATACAAAACATAGGTCAGGAGAGTAGTCCTGGTTCCAACGAGCTGAATGGAATGTGCCTCGGTCTTTAGCATCAAATATCAGTGCAAGATTATTTAAATCCATCCATTCAAACAACTTGTCCCCATTACCATCATTTCTGTCATATCCCCAGGAAGTATGATAGCTGTTGAAATCACCAAGTATTACACTATCTTCATCAGGTACAAGTGCGACGGGATCTGGCCAGCAGACCAGTGGAGGTTTATAGATATTCATGATGGTAACATTCTGTATGTTGATGGAAGCTGAGAATATATTCTGACGTATATCAGAAGGCAAGACTGTATAGTCTTCAATGTCATTCTTAATATAAATAGCAATACCATATTTTGGATGATGCAGTTTCGTCGCTATCTTGTATCCAGGAATTTTACCCCTATTAGACAACTGAATACCATCTTCGGTGTGAGTTTCTTGTAGTGCCACTACATCTACTGAATTTTCCGTGAGTATCTTGGATAAATAATCACACTTAGCTCTACTAATGCCCTCAATGTTAAGCTGGCAAACCGTTAGTTGAGGGCCCAAGGTCCGAGTATTGAATGCCGAGTCCTTAGAAGGACTTTTCGTGTTATTTCTACTGTCTTGGCCGTGAGGCCCCATGGGGCAGTACGGCGGCATCTTATCACAGTTGCTTTCTTAGCACCACCCGGGGGACACGTGTAGGGCAATTTAAGGTTATACCTACGGACGTGAAGCAACGTTCGACCCCCTATGCATCATTGAGACCACTATACAGTAAAACTCTGTTAAGAAGTTTTTCAAGGGACCATTTAAAAAAAAACTTCTTAAAAGGGAAACTTCTTAAAAGGGTAGTAGCCTGAAATAAATGTGAAACGCACACATTTTTGTTGTTTCTGAAGGATACAACAATATACTGTACATAGGACTATATAAAAGCCGGAAAAGAAAAGCCACAATATTATAACCTGACTATCACACCAGAGATAAAGAGAAATAAATTGACATAGGCTTCTGTATATTACCGTATATACCCGAATACCGCCCGCACATTTTTATACCATGTCGCCCTTGAAAAATTGGGTTGTTGGTATTAATTGAGCCATCTAAATTACAAAGATTTAAATTGTCCGCCATGCGCGAGTATTCACTATATGGTGCTTGTTTGGGTGCACTCGTTTATTTCTGTCTAGTGGCTTGACCGTTCGCGCAAGCCTGGCACAAGCGTCAGTATCGTGAGTTGCGTGATATCATGGCATCAGTAAACGTAAAACAAGTGTTCAAAATAGGTAACATGAAATCTCGTCATCTGCAAAGTACTTATAAAAGTTGGTCGGTATTAGAAACACATCTTTCGTATTTCGGGTAGTTGCCGCGTAACATTAAAACACTGCATAACCTTGAACTCGGCGCACGCACCGGAATGTTTAAACTTCACTACTGTTTAAACCATACCAGCAGAGCTTGTTCTACGTTGTCGTATTTCCTGGTTTTAATTTTCTTGCAGTTTGCCGAAGTATTCCCGACAGAAGCAAAGATCACTTCTTTGTTTGTTATGATGCCGTTCAAAGTAGACGGCGGCATTCCGAACTCCTTCGCCAGAGCAACACGCGATATAGTAGACGACTGCACTTTCCTTATAATGTCCACTTTATCTTTAATCGAAATTGCCTTTCTCTTGATGCCTTTCATCTGAGATCCACTCATTTTCACAATGATTTGAAAACTTTACTTCACTGACGCAATTCTCGTAATTTCAATAATGTTTGTTAGAACACACAGAACAACAATGAAAGCATTTGTTTTCAAATCCCCCTCACACATGTTTCAAGGTTAACACTGTCCAATGAGAAGTTAAGCTGGTGTCGTCATGGCGTGACGTCATGTAGCCTTGACATATCTCGCCCGGTCAGATTATATACAAGAGACCCGCCAACACTCGGAACAGCTGTATTCTTTCACTCGGAACACCGGAAGTATCTTCCGCGGAGATTGGCTTCAGTGAACGTCTTATACTTTATGGGGATAAAAAAATCTGAACTATTTAACCGGGAAAACCTCTTATGAAGGAACACTTTATACGGGAAAAATATACATGTATCTTATGGGACAGATCGCGGGACCGAGAATATCGGACGTCTTAAGCGGGAAAACTTTTTATCCGGGAACTTCTTTACCCAGTTTTACTGTATATTTATCCTGGCTAAGGCATGGGACTACATCAGTACACAAGTTCGAAACCCATTGTTGGCCGCCATAGTTTCTATTTTTAGCTCCAGACAATACCTTCTATACTGCCACGGGTTCTTCCTTCCAACTCCTTGCCTAGTTTCATTAATTTCATCTCCCGCTCTTTGCTTAATTTATTTCTTCCTTTTTCTCAAACACCAACAGTGATTCCTTATTTTTTCTTTTATTTGTGCACCTTGCTTACTTCGTTTGTAAGTCTGTTCTAGATATATATCTTCCATGATCAACCTAGCAGTATCTAGCAGCTAACCTCTGAAGTTCCTCAACATCTCCATGCTCAAGAGGACATCTTCACCATTCCCATCCGCCAGGCTTCGTCATTGTCGCCTGCTAACAACTCCTTGAAGACCACTTCATCAAGAAAATTAACATCTAAGAAAAGATTTAATTTTTGTTAAGTTTGTAATTCTTATGTTTGCTCCTTTGTCCATTTCCCCCCACCATCTTCTCTCCGTGGTACCTTCGTGACTCGTTTAGTGGTTCTCACTTCTGTGTTAGACGTCAAACCATACAGTTGGGGCTCCTCCCTCGAGCTTGTCTCCTCTACTCGAGATACATTTTTTAAATCAGACGCCATGTCTGAATTTTAAAACCAACCGTCACCAGGAACATCGCCTGCTTCATGAAACAGAGCTAAGTACAAACTTCAATGGTCTTCACCATATTTTAAAGGGTTTTAAATAGCTAAATGCTTTTTATTCAATTTTATAGACAGTGTGTGGAATCTCTAAATGTTCAGCAATAACTGCCTTCCAAAGATCTTCCTGATCAAGTTATGGCTACCTCAGCTAACTCTCTAAAATGAAAAAGTACTTCTTGTACAGATTTTCTGAGATACTATCTAACACCGAGGGATCTAGCCCAGTCAATAAAGGTAAAAATATACGCTTTGTCGCAACTAATTAGAGGAAAGCTGAAATTTTGCAGGATGTTAGTATACAAAGTAAATAGCCAAAAATTACAAAGTCCCGACCCCCACCCCTCTTGCTCCCCCCCCCCCCCCCCCCCCCTCTCATATACCTTGCTAGAGCAGTACTATGGTTAAATGCTTACAGCTCGAAAACTAATAAAGCTACAGACGTGATTGTTTTCTTATTTTACTCCTTACAATATTTTTAACAATTTATTTTAGAATAAATTGTTATGTAGACAACCTATTATCGCCATAATACATAAATATGTGCAGAAAACTGTCATTGCAAAAAACAAAAAGTAATTTATACTAATAATAACTATTTACCCTTATGTCGTAGAAAAAATATGTTCGATTAAAATGTTTAGCTACTGTTATTATCTTTAACGTTATGGGTCTACAAAAGATATTTGTTAACATGATGGCTTCACAGAGCGATGAACAGTAGCGGACACCGCACATCCCGCCGGGTAGCCGCGTATAGCTTGGTGTGGTGACTCGGCCACTTGGCTGTCTGCATGAGTCAGACTGCACGTTGCAACTTGTTTGTTTACTGCCCTCTTATCTCTACTACGCTGCTTATTGAGTCCTTTTCGTTATTAGTGGGCCTTGCCTGTTTAGTGTTCGGTTAACCATGGCATTGTGCGGTTCGTTGCATTTTGTGTTTCGTGATAGTTTTACTTTTTGTACAGAAATACATGTTGTTGTGTTGTGCCAAGTGCAGTGAAATGCTGATAGTTTTGCTATTGTTATGTATTGTTGAGCGAGATAAGCAAGATAAATGGTAACCCTTAAAAATAGTAAAAACTTGTTAAATCTGTACTGTTACCCACAAACTTTACAGCTAGGCGCTCTTTATTATCAACAGTTTTCAATAATGACTGATTTTACCAATATATGCGTAATATGTAATGAGGAAGTGAAAGATGCCGGGGTAACAGTCACTAAAGGTATAAACACTTTAATAAAATGTAGTATTGAGAGAAAAGACGAAATCCATAGGTTACTTGTTAACGTCGATGTAATAAAAGTACATACTGTATGCAAGCAAAATTATACCAGACCTAGCAATATTAAAGCAGCATTAAAAGCTCAAAATTCGGAATCTTCCACCTCGCAGCGCCTTCTCAGAGAATTAGACACAAAATTTGATATCAAGCATGACTGTTTGTTATGTGAAAAAAATGCTGTGTTTGACCCAAAACTTCCTTCTCAATACCGAACCCAAATTCATGATGTTTCAACAATTGAAATAAAGCATACTCTCCTTAATGCTTGTGATAATAGGAATGATGATTGGGCCTGTAAAGTTAAATCCAGGCTTTCAGATGTGATTGATTTAGTTGCGGCCGAAGTCCGTTATCATGGGCAATGTTATAAGGACTTTTGTAAACCTAAACCTCATGAACAAAAGGTAGGACGTCCATTATTAGCCGAGTCTGTAGATGAATTTAATTTGCTTACTAATTACCTTGAGAGCGACAATGAGTGCCAGTATTCAATAAAAGAATTAAGAGAGATAGTAGTGGAGTTATGTGGTTCTGATATAGACTATAGTGATTATTATCTCAAGTCAAAACTTGTAGATTTTTTCAAAGATCGGCTAGTTGTACATAATTTATCTGGAAAGAGAAGTATTTTATGTATGTCACATACTAGTCACAAGGTATTAGATTCGTGGTACAAAAACAGAGAAACAACTACTGAACACGAACGTAAAAGAATTGTTAGAACAGCAGCAGAAATCGTTAGGGAAGATACACAAAAAATGAATTATGACTGTGGAAAATACGCAAGTGAAAAGGAAGTGAGTACTGTATCAAATGATTTGATTCCTGAAACATTGGCACTACAGCGGAAGGATATGGTTACAACACAGGCAAGTTTCAAGTCTATCAAAGTGAGATCTAAAGAAGTTTCAATTAACTCCCAGCAAATATTCAATCGAATTTTATGCATCTGTGACAGCCCCGTTAAGTTGAAATCTTATTTTGAGTTCGAATTAGCATCTCACCCACCGTCACTATTTGACGAGTCATCAATACGTAAAGGTACGAAAGCATCGTTTATGAAATTATTTGAAGATGGAATTGTTGAAGAAAGCTTCAAGGCAAATGAAGATGTTTTTGTGATGGACGGTGGATATTTGTTACATGCTGTGGTTTGGAGAAAAAACAGCACTTTTAAGGAAATAATACATTCTTATTTAAGCTCTATAATTTGTAAATACGGAAATAATGTTACAGTGGTATTCGACGGTTATCCCAAGTTTCCAACCACAAAACAGCAAGAACAAGAGAGAAGAGCATCAAAAAAATCTTCTCACACAATTTTTTTTGATGAAAATACAGTTTGCACAACACAACAAGCAGACTTTCTAGCAAACCCTCATAACAAAAAGAGGTTGATAGAAGCAATTACAACACGTTGTGAGACTGAGGATATCAAAGTTTTTTCTACGGAAGGTGGCGCTGACACTGTCATTGTCGACCAGGCAATTAAAAATGTGCAAACCAATAATACTACAGTTGTTGTCGTGGGAACTGATACAGATCTCTTGGTTTTACTCGTAGCATTAGCTCCCCAGCAAGATGCCAAACTTTTCTTCTTAAAGCCTTCGTCGTCAATGTCCAAACTGTACTCTGTCGATTTTCTTATAAATCAACCTGTCAAGCAGCAAACTTTACTGCTTTTTTTCTCATTCAATGACTGGTTGTGATACGATGTCTGCTTTCTATGGGCTAGGGAAGTAAAAAGCAGCCGACATGATACATAAATCAACTGAAGCTAGATCTCAGGCTGAGCTTTTCACAAAACAAGACATTACAAAAGATATCCTTCTAGAAAGTGGAGAACAGTTTATCCTAAGCATGTACAACTTATCAAAGTTCAAAACCCTCAATGAAGCCAGGTACTTTAAGTTAAAGCAATTAACCGCAAAAATGTCTCTCAAGTCTAATTTTGATTTAGCAAAACTTCCACCAACTTCAGATGTTGCTCATCAACATATTTTGAGGGTTTACCACCAGATTCAAACTTGGTTAGGTTGTAAAATTCTGGCAGAAGAATGGGGTTGGCAGTATATATCAAATACCAGACTGATATCTAAGCCCATGACGAATCCTGCTGCTCCAAGTGAACTTCTTCTACTGATAACTTGTAATTGCAAAACATTGTGTGTTACACACTGTAGTTGTCGTAAATCTGGGTTCGATTGCACATCTATGTGTGTGAACAGCAGTGTAATGTATTGTAAAAATTCTTCAGACCAAACCGATGAAACATTAGAAAATGACCCTTTATACAAAAAAAAAGGAAAAACATAAACGTTGTTTATTATTAGGCCGTGTTAGTTGTGCAGGAATTAATAAGTTATCAAAAATACTATACAATGAAACTTTATTATTTGTCAGCTATAAAAGTGTACTAAGTACAGGATTTTGGTAATGAAAAGTTGAAGTTAAAGTTTTTATATTTCATCATCATAAACTCAATGACTATTCAAGATTAAGGATATGAGTACATACAGCGGTGCCCTTCAGCATCGAGTGACAACGGCACGGCGCTGCTTCGTCTGGCGCGGCTACGCGCTGGCCATTACTGTTCATAGCTCTCTTTGAAGCCATCATTTGAACGGTAAGCATTATAGTAGACACATATTTTTAAAGCTAATTAAATTGTCTATCAGATTTGTGCAAAACATTTCATTGTATGACGGAAGGATAAAAAGGTACAATAGGTTGAAGTTACTTTTTGTGTCTTGTAGTGGCAGTTTTTTTTGCATATATTGGAGTATTACGGTGAAATTACGCTATCAACATAAAAAGTTTATATGACATAATTTGTTTAGAATAATGTTAGGCGTAAGATTATTAAAAATCACGTTTGTAACTTCATTAGTTCTTTAACTGTAAGCATTAAACCAGAGTACTCCTCTTGTAAAGTTGGGGAGGGGGTGGGGTTGGAAGCAAGGGGGATGGGGGTCGGGACTTTGTGTTTTTTTACTTCATACTTTATACACTAACATCCAGAAAAAAATCAGCTTTCCTCTAATTAGTTGCGACGCTAAACCTTTATTGACTGGGCTAATCATTTCAAAATACCCACTGTCTATAAAACCTAGCTTTTCGCCGAGGGACTTTTCTTGCCCAATTTAACAGTCATCATTGTTCTGGGATTTTCCATGTCAAACGATCCATCTACAAGCTAAACCTTCGAGTATTTTCCATTCACATATGGGAATACTTTTCCTAACTAAGGAATTTTCTTTATAAAAACCTCTGATCAACACCTAATTTGTCTTCCTTCGAGGGAAATTTTCCGCCGCATTCAACTACAACCTATAAACGCTACAACGCAATAAACTCTCTCAAGCTAAAATTTCACTAGTGATTTACATAATTGCAATAACTTTTCTCCTTATGAACTTTCCGTGCTGCAATAGTGAACTTTTTAACAGACTATAGTGCAAGACAGTGCCCGTTTAACATTCAACCCCGTCGCGCTTCGTGAGAGCAATAAGTATGGCCAAGAACTTTCTCCTAAAGTTCCCATTTCCTCTTTCCCAAACACCCTTACTAACAAATTAGGTTAAATTTATAAATGTAGGTCTTTTTCAATGAGGTGTCACTTTATAGCAAGTGCCCTCCCACAATTGTTCCATTTCTCATAAGTAAATTCTGTATAATCCCTGTCTTGCACACATTTAAAACCATATTGTTTTTCCTTTCTAACTAGGGAATTCAATTATTTCTTCTCACAAGTGAGTTTTCTAACTTTTTTTCTCCAGGTTTCACAAAAGGGTAACTTGCCCTATTTTTTCTCGTGATCCCTGTTTAAATATAAGAAGTTATAGAAACTTCTTCTTTATTTTCCCTGTTTCTTTGTTGTAATTTTTCATAGCCTTTAGGATTTCCAATAGGAATTCTTAAAGTGCCCACATTGTACCTGATTTGTTGTTAAAGCTTTAATTGCGTTATAATTGTCGTTAAATTTCAAATTTGTTAATCTTAAGCACAACTTTTAAAATCTTATGCAGATTTTAGTGCTTATAAGAGGTTCCAACCTTAAAATTGTTAATTGGCAAATGCAAATTTCACCATTCTAGAGGTCTGAGACCTCAAAAATTAAAATTAGATTCATCATCATCATCATCATTTCCCCTTATCCAGCTCCTGCCGGGTCGGGGTATTCATGGCACTTCTCCACTTTCCTCTTTCCTTCCACAATTCTTCTTCCACGATCTTGTCCCAGTCCAGATTTCTTTTTCTCAAGCTGCTCTTCACTGAATCGATCCACCTTGTTCTAGGTCTTCCCCTTGCTCTCTTACCCTTGCACTTGGCCTCAAGCATCTGTCTTGGTATTCTATTTTCCTCCATCCTCTTTACATGTCCAAACCACCTTAGTTTATTCTTCTCAATTCTCTCATTTAGTTTTCCCATCCCAACTTCCTTCCTAACATCTTCATTCCTCACTCTGTCTTTCCTATCATACTTCTTAGGAATTTCATTTCACTGGCTTGGATTCTACTCTCTTGCCTGCTTGTCAGGGTCCAAGTCTCAGCTGCATAAGTTAATATGGGAACATAGTACACTTTATACATTACCTCCTTGCTTTTCCTTGGTACTTCCTTATCCCAAACAAGTTTTCTTACACTTTGATAGAATGCATTGCTCTGCTGTACCCTCCTGCCAATCTCCATGTCCAACCTACCAGTTTGCATCAATTCACTTCCTAGGTATTTGAACGTGTCCACAATTTCCAAACTCTGATTCCAATTTTCACAATGCCCTTTCCTTGTCTTTCCCCTCTTGTCATCACCATGGTCTTGCTTTTCTCTATACTGATTTTCAGGCCATACTTCTGAATATTTTCGTTCAGTGCATCTAGTTGTTTTTGCACTTCTTCGGTGTTCTTTCCCCAGACCACAATATCGTCTGCAAATAATAGTAGCTTCATTTCTTTATGTCCATATGCTTCCTTTGTTTCCTTTACAATTTCATCCATTACCATTATGAATAAAAGAGGTGACAGCACACTCCCCTGTCTTGGTCCAGTCTTGTTCCTAAACCAATCTGTCTTTCCAACTGGGGTCAGTACCCTGCTAACACAGTTGTTGTACATTGCTTGCACCATTTCCAACATTTCTCTTCCTAGTCTCTTCTTAACCATGGTTTCCCATACCTTCTCTCTGGGGACACTATCATATGCCTTTTCTAGATCTATGAAAGTCATGATCAAATCCTCTCCATATTCCCAGTTCTTTTCCATCACCTGCCTCAAGCTAAAGATTGGGTCCACTGTGGATCTTCCACTCCTGAAGCCATACTGTTCCTCTTGCAACTCTCCTTCCACCTTTCTTCTCATTCTTCTTTCTAATATCCTTTCCAGTATTTTTACTATCTGTGATATGAGGGTGATCCCTCTATAGTTATCACACACTTTCTTGTCCCCTTTCTTAAACACTGGTATTATTAGCCCTTTCTCCCAGTCTTCTGGTACACATTTCCGTTTCCACACACACTTTAGCAGTCGATACAGCCATTGCATACCAACAGGTCCAGCAGCCTTTATCACTTCTACACTGATTTCATCCACCCCTGTTGCTTTTCCCATCTTCATTTTCTGTACTGCTAATTCCACCTCCAGCATTGTTATATCATCTTCTGTTATAGAGTCGTCAGGCTGTGTCACTTCCATCTCACCAGTACAATTGCTCACATTCAATAGCTTATCGAAATACTCCTTCCATCGTCCCTTTATCTCTTCTGGGTGTGTTAACAACTCTCCATCATCCTTTTTCACCAGGTTTTTTCTTTCTTTCCTCTTACTTCTTAGAAGCCCATACAGCATCCATTTAATGCCACTTACATCTGTTTCCATTCTTCGTGTAAATTCTTCCCAACTTTTCTTCTCCTACCACTTTCTTACACCTCCGTTTGCTGTCGTGATACTTCCTTTTGCTTTCTTCTGTTTGATCTCGGTTCCATTCTTTCCATGCAGACTTCTTTTCTTTCACTGCTTGCCTAACTTCCGCATTCCACCTCGGTGTCTCCTTCTCTTTCACTCTTGTTGACGTCCTACCACAAGCACTCTCTGCTGCACCAGCAAATGCCTTTTTAAAGTGGGACCATTCCTCTTCTACGTTTTCCACTTCAGTAACTGGGATTTGTTGCTTCAATCTCTCCTGAAAATCTTCATGTACAGCTTTGTCTTTCAATTTCCATACTTTTATTTTACTTTCTCTGATCTCCTTTAGGTTTTCCAATTTTCCCCATCTAAATTTTGCCACCACAGCTCAGGAAGGGTATCCAGTCATAAAAACACCTGCCACATAGAAAATCAATGTATCTCATCCCCCAACCCTGTCAAAATGAGAATAATAAATGGTAGACATACTATTGTGACCTCTATTCTTGTCAAAGTATTATGAAAAGCTGAGGATCCAAAATCCATGGTGTTTGAGGCATTTAAAAGTGTGTTTATTTAGGTAAACCTAATAGTCTACACCTAAGTGCAAGATCAGGCATGATGCTCCGAGGGACAGAGACATACTGTAACGTGTTTTTCGAGGGGTTTTATGCAACTGGCATAAGTCAGTAGGAAGCCATTCTATATTTATTTACGCGGCAAATTGTTCTGCCAAGACAATTTTTCATGGTAATTTATTATTATTAATAATTTATTGTAATTATTATTAAGGTATTTTCGGAGCATTTTATAAAAATTATTAGCATTCAGATAGGTTTTCTATGTCTTAGAAAACGCTATCAAGCAAATTATTACGAACGACGATATCATAGAAAATTATCTGATTACGGAATTTTACGGAGTTTTTGTCAGTTAGGGTATTTGAGAGAGACGTGACTCATTGGGAATTCTAATACAAGCTGATTCCTGTCGAGGAGCATGACGCAATCTTGGGTCGCATCGTCAAGAAGAGGCGAATTGTTGAAACGGAAATCGACTTCTCCCTCCCGCGGAGTGTAATGAGGAAGGAGTGGGGATCTAGCGCGTAGGGTGCAGCCAATCAGCGAGGACGACGTAAGCCAGATGTCGGTACCATGGTGGGGGAGCCAACGTGTGGATATAACGTTCGACGCGCCGTGAAACGCGAACAATCTGTGTAGAACTTGCAGTGTACGGTCGCAAGTGCGTGTCGCTCCGATGTTCAGTGGAGTTAGCGACGAACTTTTGTAAAACGTAACCAGTGCGGTTTTACGAGAGTTTGGGTCCGATGTACGGACCATAGAATTATCTAATCTACCAGAATATCATCAAATTTCGACGGAGATGACGACGTCCAGGAGACTGTGGGAAGCACACAGCATCATCAAGAACGAGGGAAATGCTTTGGCAATTTCCAGGGGTAAGCGCTAATGACGCAGAAATACGCAATCTCTCATTTTTCTTTGTTTTATATTTCATAATTCAGTAACTTCATAGCTTGGAAATAAGAGTAAAATCAATTTATCAGACTCCGTTTTCACGTAATTTTCTATCGGTAATATTCAAATCACAACGCTCCAATTTAAATTTTAAACTTATTATTATTATTAATTTTGCTATACTTGTTTTATATAATAAATTCATTTCTTTTACAATGCAATCTTTGCTTTCAGTAGGTAGCATTGGATATAGACCAATTCCTTCTCCTGATACAATTGTTTGTTGGGTTAATGATCAAATCATACCACGATCTGAGTGAATAGAGTCTTGAATGTGTTCTGCCAGAGCTAGACGTTGTTAAATACAAATTTAGATTTCAGCATTGCATTGAGGTCTTGGCGCCCATTAAAACAACATAGCTTAGGCAAAGGTAAACAGTTACATTTCTCACCCAACAGTGTGGGCTAGCGAAATCCATTACATTGTCGCCGACAACTTGGGGCTGAAAACCTAATAACATTTGTGGAAGGAGAAGGGTATATATTTCTGTGCCTGTATTTTGGGGGTTATTTGTCTTTATCAGTGTATATCATTATGGGGGATGAGAAAGAAAGACAGATGAGGTTACGTAGTGGTCATCAACTGGAGAATGATGATACGAGCAGTATGTCGAGTGATGGTAGTACCGGGGTAGCGGAGGTAAATCCCGATACTGAAACAGGGAGTGTAGGCGGCCAACCAGAATTAAAAACTTTACTTCTCGAGTTCATGTATCAGAACAAAGTTAGTAGTGATGCTTTAAATGCAAAATTAGAACAGAACAATGCAAAATTAGAACAAAACAGTAGGGAAAATAAAGAAAGTACAGAAGCTTTAAATGCAAAATTAGAACAGAATAATGCAAAATTAGAACAAAACAGTAGGGAAAATAAAGAAAGTACAGAAGCTTTAAATGCAAAATTAGAACAGAATAATGCAAAATTAGAACAGAATAATGCAAAATTAGAACAAAACAGTAGGGAAAATAGAGAGAGTAATGAAACTTTAAATGCCAGATTAGAACAAAACAGTAAGGAAAATAGAGAGAGTACTGAAACTTTAAATGCTAAATTAGAACAAAACAGTAGGGAAATGAGTGACAAATTCGAACTGATTAGAGGTGAGATCAGGGGGGTGATGGAAGAAAAGGCTAAAGAGATTATTGCAGACGTAGACAGAAAATTAGGAAAAGTACAGGAGGAGTTGGAAATTAGAATCAGTACACAGGCTGAAAATTTAAAAGAACTAGTGCAACTGGAAACACAGCAGGTCAAAAAGCAATTGGGGGGAGAAATTGACAAAATTCAGGTAGCTACTAAAGAGGTTAAGGAACAGCTGGGGGGTAGAATTGAGAAAGTCCACTCACAAGTAGTTGCAGAAGTAAATGATTTAAGAGAGAGTAATAGGGAAAGCATTAGCAAGATTGAGGAGAAACAAGCAAAGCTATATGATAAAGTAGAAGAATCAGAAGGAAACATTAAATTAACAGTAAACAGTATTGAGAGGAAGGCTGAGGAGAAAATCGCAGAATTAGAATTAAAATTAAAAGCTAGGATCAGGCAAGAAAATAGTCAGAATAGGCCAGTTTTGGTGAATAGCACACACAGGGAGGTAGAACTGGGTAAGTTCAGCAATCGACAGGGGTGCCCAATGGAGTTCATGAACACTATAGAAAATAAATTCGGGGAGAGGTTGGAAAATGGTAGTATTGAGTGGTGCCAGGTAGTTGAAATTTTAGAACAAGTGTTTGTGGGGGAAACGAGGAATTGGTTTGCTGTCTACAGAGACAAGTTTACTGATATCAATGATTTTAAAATGAAATTCTGTGAAAAGTTCTGGAATGAGGTTATTCAGTCGCAGCATCGTGAGGGAGTAGTGTGTGGTAAATATAACCCTAAAGGAAGCTCCACCATGACCGAATACTTTTTAGGGCAGGTATTAGTGTGTAAATATCTGGATGGCTTGAAGGAGGAAAGTGATGTGGTAAGGTTGCTACTTAGGCACTTTCCCTATAGAATCAAGGAGGCTGCTTGTATCCAGAATGTAAAGACTATATCACAAGTAGAAAATTTGTTAAGCACATTTGATGCACTAGGGAGAGGGGGTTATGATGACAATTTCAATCGGAACCAGGGTAATAATAATAATAGACCTAATGAAGCCAGGCATCAAGAAGTTCAAGGGAACGGTGGCGAAGGGGCCAACGCTCAAAATAGAAATAATAATAATCATCAGCTAAATCAGAACAGAGGAAATGGCTATGGTAATCAGTATCAAGGGAGGAACAATGATTACAGGGGAAATCAAGGGAGAAACAATGATTTCAGGGGAAATCAAGGGAGAAATTATAATGACAATAATTACAACCAGAATAGGGGTCAAGGAAGAGGACAGCCTAGTGGTAGTAATATACAGCCAAACAATGACAACACAGCCCAGAACAACCAGACTAGTTCAGTAGTTAGTAGTACTACGGCCAGCTGTAGCGGTTCTTTAAACGCGAACCAGGCTGCGAAGTAAGGTCAGAATCTCAGTCTGTAGCATGCCCTGTCCATACAATTATACAGGAACCCTATGACCTAAATGTAAGAAATGAATTATTACATGAACTAAATGATGAAGGTATTATTCAGGAAGTGGTTAGTAAGAGCCCCATAGTTAAATTTAACGTGTCCGAGGCGTACACAGATGTTTTAATTGATAGTGGTTGTATGAAGAGTTGCATAAGTAGTGCATTTTATGATAAAATGAAAGGAACTGGAGTAAATTTTGAGGAGATGCCAATTAAAAGCACTTTTGTTATCACAGCTGTTGGGAAGAGGTCTAAAGTAATTTCTAAGCAAGTTTTAGTAGACATTAAAATTAATAATCATGTAGAGAAGCAGATTTGCCTTGTAATTCCAAATTTAGTATTCAGTGTTATCTTGGGTTCAGAGTGGCTAAGTAGAGTGTCTGGTAACTTATGTTATGATGTAGGGAGTTTGAAATTTAAATGGGGAGATTCTGAAGTAGAAGTAGCGTTCAATGACCATATTCAGAGAAGTAGTATTGTAGGTGTGATGTGTACTTTAAATGAGATATCGCCAGCCGTAGAGCGGGGTTCTCCATGTTTTGTGGGCAGTGTGATTACGAACGGAAGTCTAGAGGACTCGTTACGTGAGGCTGCATTTCAGGGAAATATAGAGGATGAACAGTGTGTTCGGCTCTATGATGTGTTATGGTGTAATAGGAGACTGTTTGAGGATCGCATTGGTATGGCCAATTGCTATACCCATTCATTGAACGTTATTGATAGGTCAGTATTCACAGGACATAGATATCCTGTACCTTTCGCTTATCAGAGTGCAGTTGAGGCGCAAATTAACCAGATGCTTGAAGATGGGATTATTGAGCACTCTAACAGTCCGTATGTTAATTCTTTGATCACGGTACCCAAGACCGACGGCACTGTTCGTATTTGTTTAGACGCTCGTTTGGTTAACAGTAGAATTAGTTCAGATCAGCTGAAATCTATGTCAATAGAAGAATTAATGCAAACATTTGAGGGGAAGAAGTATTTCACTTGTGTAGATTTGAGTTCCAGTTTTTGGCAAGTGCCACTTATGTACGAAGATAGACCATTTACAGCTTTTAGTCATAAATATAACCTTTATCAATTTTGTAGAACACCTTATGGGTTAAAGAGTAGTTCAGCAGCTTTAATTAGGGCTTTAAACATCGCATTAGGGGATGACACAGGAGAGTTTGTAACCATTTACATAGATGATATGGTAATTAGTTCACGCAGTTTTGAGGAGCATCTACATCATTTAAATATAGTTTTTCAGAAGTTAGATCAGGCAGGGTTCACTTTGAAGCTGTCTAAGTCGTCATTCTGTCAGTCAGAAGTGACATTTTTAGGTCATAGAGTGTCGAGTAGAGGTGTAACACCAGAAGAAAGTAGGGTTAATAAGATACTTAACGCAGAGGTGCCACAGAATGTTAAACAGTTAAAAACTTACCTGGGAATTTGCAACTTTTTCAGGAGGTTCGTTCTTAAATACTCAGGGTTGGTAGAACCATTCAGGGAATTGCTTAAAAGTGGGACTCGGTGGAGATGGGAGTCCAAGCATGATCAGGCTTTTAGAGCGCTGAAGGAAGGTTTTGAGAAAGCTGTAGTGCTGAAATATCCGTTAAAAGATAAGGAATATGTGGTTATGACAGATGCTTCACATATAGGCATTGCTGGAGTATTATGTCAGAAAGATGATGAGGGTAATCTGTGCATTGTATCTTTAGCCTCGCGAGGACTGACTGCAGCAGAGAAAAGATACACGATTACTGAGTTAGAGCTTTTAGGTATTGTTTTCAGTTTAGGGAAATTTAGAATGTATTTAGTAGGGGGGAAATTTGAGATCCACACAGATCACCATGCATTACTGTATATGAGGACTTGTAAACTCAGTTCTAACAGAGTTAGTAGGTGGATTCTTGCTCTGCAGGAATACGAATTCACAGTAAAATATATTAAAGGTAAAGATAACATTCTTGCAGACATGCTATCGAGGGACACTAATTTATGTAGGGATTATCCTGTGGTTAAAGCAGAGGACGGTATTTTAATATGTGCATGTGTGGACAGTAGCAACAGGGCATCGTTACAGACACTGAGAAATACGCTAGTGGAGCAACGTGATGACGTTCATTTAAAGGGAGCCACTTGGAAGGTTGGAAGCAGGTGACGCAGAAACATTTATAGTTTCCAAACGTATTGGGAAAACAGCATATGTGCTGGAGAATAGTGAGGGAAATAGATTATACGGGACGTATAATATACATAAGCTACGAAAATATGTGTCATAAAGTGAGTGTGTTTAGCTGGCGAGCCAGCCTATCAAATGAGTAAGTGTGGTATTTGGTGCGTGGGAGGAGTTGGTCTTCCAGGCAGGCGTATCAGAAGTCACACAGGGGGGTAGTATGTAAGTAAATGAGAGTTTTTAAGGTACAGGGAAATATGACGGGATTGTCGGATGCTGTTGAGCACTAAATTGTCTCGATGCACCAAGGCCATTTTGGCAGCGCTGATGGGTTCCCATTTATCTCCAAGAGATGGGGGAGCGCTTGAATAGGGCTTGTTAGCTTAAGGCGTCCACGAGATAAAAGATGGGCCATCAGAATGCGAGACAGTCCTTCATGAAACTCATACATATCAGCACACGTGATTTCTGTTTACGGCCTCGCCATGTAAGATTTGTAAGTGTGTAATTTAAGATAATTTGTACAATGGTATTATTTGTGTGAGGAGAAATGGTCTGTGTTGAGAACTAGTATTAAGTAGAATATGGTTAACGGGAACTTAACAAGACAGGGCGATTACGGCACAGAAATATTTGGTGTTATATGTAATGCGCATTTACTGTTTTTTTTTCAGAAGTCAATATTAATTTAATCTACTTTAAAGAGAGATTAAGTATTATGGTCACGAGGCGCTGCCACAATAGTGTGATCGTGTGCTCAGTGATAAGTGGAATTAAATGTCACCATAAGGAGGGGACCTCCAGTGAAATTAGGAAGTTCTATGGTGATATAAATATATCAGAACACCTTCAATGCGTGTGATATGACATCATAAATACATAGTGCTCACACATTTATTATGTCTATTTCTCCAACATAGAGGAATTTGAGAGGCGGAAATATCCGTGGAACACTATTTTATATGAGAAACATTGGACTGGTTGCAAAGTGCAATCCATAGTGACAACAAACTTTGACGCAAAGTGCGTGAAGAAAAAATATGAGTGTATATATCTGTAATTTAGGGTGATTTCGTTTATGTAATATGTATTTTGGATGGGGTTTATTAACGTGTCTGGGATAATCGGATAATGGACCGTCGTCACGGTAAATCATCCGATGATCCGAGGCGAATATGTAACGTGTTTTTCGAGGGGTTTTATGCAACTGGCATAAGTCAGTAGGAAGCCATTCTATATTTATTTACGCGGCAAATTGTTCTGCCAAGACAATTTTTCATGGTAATTTATTATTATTAATAATTTATTGTAATTATTATTAAGGTATTTTCGGAGCATTTTATAAAAATTATTAGCATTCAGATAGGTTTTCTATGTCTTAGAAAACGCTATCAAGCAAATTATTACGAACGACGATATCATAGAAAATTATCTGATTACGGAATTTTACGGAGTTTTTGTCAGTTAGGGTATTTGAGAGAGACGTGACTCATTGGGAATTCTAATACAAGCTGATTCCTGTCGAGGAGCATGACGCAATCTTGGGTCGCATCGTCAAGAAGAGGCGAATTGTTGAAACGGAAATCGACTTCTCCCTCCCGCGGAGTGTAATGAGGAAGGAGTGGGGATCTAGCGCGTAGGGTGCAGCCAATCAGCGAGGACGACGTAAGCCAGATGTCGGTACCATGGTGGGGGAGCCAACGTGTGGATATAACGTTCGACGCGCCGTGAAACGCGAACAATCTGTGTAGAACTTGCAGTGTACGGTCGCAAGTGCGTGTCGCTCCGATGTTCAGTGGAGTTAGCGACGAACTTTTGTAAAACGTAACCAGTGCGGTTTTACGAGAGTTTGGGTCCGATGTACGGACCATAGAATTATCTAATCTACCAGAATATCATCAAATTTCGACGGAGATGACGACGTCCAGGAGACTGTGGGAAGCACACAGCATCATCAAGAACGAGGGAAATGCTTTGGCAATTTCCAGGGGTAAGCGCTAATGACGCAGAAATACGCAATCTCTCATTTTTCTTTGTTTTATATTTCATAATTCAGTAACTTCATAGCTTGGAAATAAGAGTAAAATCAATTTATCAGACTCCGTTTTCACGTAATTTTCTATCGGTAATATTCAAATCACAACGCTCCAATTTAAATTTTAAACTTATTATTATTATTAATTTTGCTATACTTGTTTTATATAATAAATTCATTTCTTTTACAATGCAATCTTTGCTTTCAGTAGGTAGCATTGGATATAGACCAATTCCTTCTCCTGATACAATTGTTTGTTGGGTTAATGATCAAATCATACCACGATCTGAGTGAATAGAGTCTTGAATGTGTTCTGCCAGAGCTAGACGTTGTTAAATACAAATTTAGATTTCAGCATTGCATTGAGGTCTTGGCGCCCATTAAAACAACATAGCTTAGGCAAAGGTAAACAGTTACATTTCTCACCCAACAGTGTGGGCTAGCGAAACCATTACATTTGTACGCTCAACGTGGAGCAAAGTAAATACCGTTTCACTTGTCATCCCAGCCTAAGCGAGACCATTACATTTGTCGCTACCAACATGGGGCACTAAATTACCATTACAATACCAGCTGGTGAGAAATGTTGCTTGAATGAGGAGCATTACGGGAAAGAAACTGGTAGGGAAAACCAGATAAATCTGTCTTGTCTCTGCTTGCTCCAGCTTGCCTTTCACCAAGGGTTCGATTCCCAGTCAATGCATGCAAAATTTTCAAAGTGAAATATCATGTCCTGTGGTTTGGAGTCCATGTAAAAATGGAGGTCCCGTGGCTCAAGATCATGAGATTTACACTCACATAAAACTACAAGCTTCCTTTGGAGTATCGTTGCTGAACTTGAAATACCGCGTATCCCACACTGATCTTATTTTCCATTATGATTGGCGACACCTCCCAGTCGTATGTGAATGTGCCGTCCAACAGAACAGTTCATGTTAGGTCCATTTTCCTGTGAATACGGTAAATCTAAAGGGAAAGGAGCTTTAAATCCATTGTACTGTAGAAAAGTATATTTCTGTGCAGTTAATCAGTATATTTAAGGTTTATTATCCTTTAGGCTCACACAAAGGAAAATGAACCTAACATGAATAGTTCTATCGGACGGCACATCAACATATGGATGGGATGCGTGACATATGAAAATCGTAAGGAAAAGAAGAGCATTGTCAGATACGGTATTGCAAGTTTAGCGACGATATACAACCTAGGTTCTTAAAATGGTCTGCCTGCTCCTAGTTAGTTCCTCCTATCTGGCATTCCATTTTCTAGTGTTTCTTCCCTACCGACATAACCTTCGTTCTTGAAATGCTGATTTTCATACCGCATTCCCTACATTTCTGATCAAATTCTAGCATGTTGGCTTGCAAGCTTTCAATGGAGTCTGTCATTACAACCAGGTCAGCAGCATAAGTGAGACTGCTTACCTGGTTTCCGCCTAATTGAATCTTGGCATATATTGAGTAGTGACTGCAATAGTTCTTTTTTACATGTTTTATACATTTTCATGCAGGTTAACTGTACAGTATTTTCAGATATATGTATAAAAGGGAGGAGCCCCACACAATCTGCACATTCTACATAGAACCGACCAGCTGATACTACACATGAAAACTCTGGTTCAGGATGCCTGTTTAGTGATCCCTTATCATATCCATGGGCTCTGATCAGGTCTCATAAATCCCTTTTGGGTACGGTGATTACATCCAGAACTACCAATACCCACAACATTTAAGGCAAAGCATTATCAACTTCATTTTTGTAAAGAGTACAAGGGAATAGAATAATTCAGTTAGGACCCAATCTATGGGTACCGGTATTTTCCTCAGCAAACATTTCACTACAGTTCAGTATTCTCCTCTATTGCCTTCATGCTCAACTTTATACATAAGTTTGAGCACTATTACAAATGTAGCTGCAATGTCATGTTACCTGTGCCAATTTCATTTCTTGCAAATCGTGAACTTCCTTCTCTTCCATCAGATGATGAATCTGGTCACACTTGACATCAACAGTGCTGCCACGGATCAAAAAGTCCACCGGACCAAGCAGACTCTTCTCCTCTATTTGAGCTATGCAACCTGTCAGGATTTACAATAAACTACAATTGAAGCAATAATGACAATACCAGGGATGTGGCCAGTGGTTGCCACACTCCAGTGATATTAACAATACCGTAGATGTAACCAGTGGTTAGCTCACCCCCAGTGATATAAACAACACCATGGATGTAACCAGTAGTTAGCTCACCCCCTCCAAATTTTATGGTCTTTATGTTTTGGAAAGAAAAATGGAGAAAAGAAAGGATGTTTTTGTGTACGACTTTAAAATGAGAGTACAGTTGGGATTCAATCTCCTGCTTTCTGGGCAGGTGCCTTAATAATCTTATGTTTTATTTGTATGATTCTAATAAAAGGATATTGCTCCTTCATGTACATAACTTGGGTATAATTTCTTCTGAGTACCTGTTATGTAAATTGTGCTCTGAAAGAGGTTCATTTTCCGTATTGACAGATTCAATATATAACAAAGGAGAAACTGTTCCGCCTAGTCAATACATTTATTTACAACGTTTTCTCCGCACATATAAAAGAAAGAGCTTCAGCGGCCACAATAGCAATAAGTGATATTGCACAAATCAACCAGATATCCTTAAAACCAGCAATGAAGTTATTCAGGCTAAAAGTAACATATGGACTTGAAATAATTTGGGAACATCTGAACAAAAGAGATCTAAATTGCATTGAAAAAGTTAAGGCAAGTTTCCTGAAAAGAGTTCTAGGGGTCTCCCAAGTTTACGCTATAAAGACTGGTATACGAGATGGCGAGAGGTACCAGCTGATGCTCCCCTCTACAGACAGCTACAGAGAATTACTACAGGAGCTAAGAGACAAGAAACAAGAAATATGGAGCGAATTCTACATGATGGATGCTATGACATCAAGCAAATGGTCAGGACTCGGCTTCGAATTAAGACACGCCATCACTAGATATGCAGTGCATGGCTTTCATCACAAAGTGTGTTCTACAAAGAAATTCCATGAACCCAGTACGGATTGTTCATGTGAATGGTGTGGGCAGAAGTGTGGTCGATATCATGCGTTGGACTGCCAAAAAAGGAACATCTCACTGGCAAGGCTTAGCACGGATTAACGCAATCACTTGTGCATATTGCATATTTCAATTTTATTTTTGCATGGCCATTGGCTGCTCTAATAAATTATTATTATAAACTTGTTATTATATGGTACATGTTTCGGGGCCTCGAGTACCGGTCCTACTTCAGCCATAAATTAAAATTTTAAATCCAGCATAATTAAAGATATCATAAAAAATATATACATAAAATGATGAGTGAATGGATGAAATGAGGTGAAAATGAACATATTAACCATGAGAAGTAACATGAGTGCGCATCAGTAAAAAGTAACACCATTGGTAGTGCTAGGTTCTTGTGAATAAACACTTATATAGCACTGTTCTAATGTTTGTGCATGTGAAAATCACTTCACTTGGGATGTATGGCCTGTTGTTTACAATGCTGTTGACTGAAATTTGCTGTTCAAGCTGGGGCTTCTGAGCTTATAGTCTCTTATTAGAGGGAAAAACACTGATTGTCAAGTAATGAAATACATCATCATGATGAGGAGACGTCCAAGCGTGGAAAAAACATACTTTACTTAAACCAACTAAAATCATGTTCTTTGTTGATCTAATTCACAGAATCTCAAATCCTATTTTTCATTATTCTGAGAGGATTGCATGAATAATACGACAAGGGGGAACATTTTCTTTCGAATTCAAATCATGAATTATACAACTTTATTTTTAAACTGAAACATTTCACAAAATTGCGACATTAAATTATTTCGCGTAATTTCTCTACTTCAATTTGAGATAGTCTCCAAGTTTAGAGGTCAATAACAGAAATGAGAGGTTTGTGTTGAGATTCGGACGTTATCGTGAATAAACATCTCACGTAAAGTCAGGTTTCCTAATAATACAGAAAAATATTTCACACAAAGGAACATCTCACTGGCAAGGCTTAGCACGGATTAACGCAATCACTTGTGCATATTGCATATTTCAATTTTATTTTTGTATGGCCGAAAATATACGTTGAACCGGTATACCACTCAGTATCCTCAGTATGCATTTCCTTAAGGTCGGGCACGGGGAAAAATAGCTTATGCAATCGGTGACGTGTGCGTGAAACTTGCTTCATCGCAATCTGTGAGCCTAGTGGCGCGAGTTTAAATGATTTAAACCGACCTCCGCGAATTTTCTTTACCTCCAACTATCCAGACATAAAAATTAGCTACTTTACGTTACTTTCGTTACCTGTTTGTAAAATTAGCTACTTTCGTTACTTTTTGTTACCCGTCGACTCCATGTAACTTTTTTTTTTTTTTTTCTTTCTTCAATGAGAAATAATTTCAACTCCTAGATTTGCTGATGACATTGTCATCTTAGCCAATTCACCAGAAGATTTGAATGAGTTTTTAAATGGTCTGAGGAAAGAATTCATGATGAAAATCAAGAAATGTAAAACAAAAATTATGGAATGCAGCCAAAATAAATCAGAAACCCCTATTTATGTCACTTTGGCAGATGAAAAGCTAAAGGAAGTAAGGAAGCAAAATAACCAGTGATGGACGAAGCAAAGAGGATATAAAAGGTAGGTTGGCTCAGGCAAGGAAAGCTTTTTTACAGAAAAGAAGTTTGTTGACATCAAATATAAATGTAGGTATTAGGCAAGCCTTTATCTGAAGTGTGGCACTCTATGGAAGTGAAACTTGAACTGTTGGCGTAACAGAAAAGAGGAGAATAGAAGCATTTGAAATGTGGCGTTACAGGAGAATGATGGAGATCAGATGGGTAGACAGATTAACAAATGAAGAGGTATTAAGACGAGTGGGCGAGGAGAGATGTTTCAGCGACTGCTAATGAAGAGAAGATACCCATGAATAACAAATTTAGTAATGGAAGGAATAGTCGAGGACAAGAACTGTAGGGGTAGACCATGGTTAGAATATGTTAACAGATAGCCTCAATTGTAGGATGTGGTAGCTATATAGAGATGAAATGATTTCAGGACAGGGAGACTTGGCTGCACCAAACCAGTCAAAAGACTGAAGACTCAAACAACAACAGAACTTCGACTTAAAGAGAAAAATATACATGTAAATTATAAGAAATTTGTTTGGGAAATAATAATTATTATGAGTTATCAAAAATTAGAGTAATGGAAGTTTGACTGTAATTCTACTAACCTGCTTTAGATCCATGCTCCATGAATGTTTTCAAAGACTCATCATAGCTTAAGTAGTAATCTTTCTTAAACTTATTTTCAGTCCTGGCTCCTACATTTTTACCGTGGTCCAAGTAATGAGAGTCTTTCCCATTAGAAGAATGGAGTTCTTCCTTATCTTTTATTTCAGTTCGGGCTCTGTTGCTGAGAAATCGAGTGTTATCTCCCTTGCTGCCGTCATTTCTCCTGGAATCTTGCCTTCTGGGCCAATGTGGAAATGACCCCTGACTGTGAAAATAACCACCACCTCTGAAATAACTGAGATGGTAAAAAGCATAATTGTAAAATATAACAATGCAGTGTTTGTGTACTAATACTGTGTTGAAAGATCTGAAATGGAAACGTCCTGAATTGTGTAATGTCTTCAAGCTGCTCTGACGATTGTCCTAAGGTAAACAAAATAACCTTTATCTGGTACCACCCACAGATCACCAATTTATCAAGAAATACACTGACCGGCACGAAAAAACAACACTTCAATTTCTTACAAAAACTGAAATTTATTTCAAATTTGACACTTTTATAACGCTAATCTACTATATGATGATGAAATAGTGTAGTACGGTCCCATGTAGGTGTCTAACAATGGAAAATAAAAGATGATTATACACAAATTTAAAAATTAAGCCAGTGATACACACTTCAAGGAAAGAGCACTAAAGGAGCGGGAAATTTTGAGTAAGGTCCTAAAGGTCCTCACTTCTGTTTTGATTTCATACACTTCACCCTTTACTTCACAGACCTCGGAGACCTCTGTTCGCATCTTTAAAAGCGTGTTTTGCCACCTCTTGTACCAATGACGGCATTCCACCTTTCAGGGATGCTCCTGATTAATGCTGTAATGTCCTGTTGAGGAATCATCTCCCATTCTTCCAAGAGGACATTCCGGAGGTCCTGTAGGGTCTCTGGATAGCACTGACGGGATCTTCTCCCCGGCCGGTCCCAAACGTGCTCAAGAGGATTCAAATCAGGGCTTCGAGAAGGCCAAGCCATAGCATGAATCCCTGCTTCACCCAAGAACTTTCGCAACATGTGGGCGTGCATTGTCTTGCATTAGTGTGAAATCATCACCAATAAATGGAGCGAAAGGCACAACATGCTCCAGAAGGATTTCCTCCACATACCGATGTGCAGTAAGGCTCCCATTCTCCACGAAGACCAAATCCGCCCTTGCAGCCATACTGATTCCTGCTCACACCATCACACAACCACCCTGAAATGGCGTCCTGGATGAGAATGTGCAAGGGGAATACCTTTCCCCTGACCTTCTCCAGACCCTCTCTCTTCCGTCAGGTGATCGGAGGCCAAACCGTGACTCATCGGCGAACAACACTTGTTCCCATTGTTGTACTGTCCAGCCATGATGTTCCCTTGCAAAACGTAGTCAAGCTGTGCGATGTTCTCTGGTAGGTTCTGGGTCATTAACTGGTCTTCTGGATTGAAGATTGGTTTCTTCCAATCTTCTTCGGACGGTTCTCTCACTAGCATCGACCCCTCGAACATGGTGGAGTCGATTTCGTGCTTCAATGGCGGTGGTGCGACGGTCGTGAAGAACTTGAAGTTGTAAGAAGCGGACATCTCTCTTCGATGTTGTTCTTCTTGGGCCTGTTCCTGGTCTTCTTGCAAAGCCTCCAGTTTCCCTGTACCTTCGTACGGTGCTGGAAATCGTGGAAGCTGTAATCCTCAACACTTCTGCAATGTAATGCATGCTGCGACCATCTTCCACCAAAGCAACAACTTTTGCAGATTGTTCAGGGCTTAAGGGCATGTTTGCTCCAGAAAGTTAATTACAACAATCACAAAAAGATCCCACAAACACATGTGATTGAAAAGGGAACAATTCAAAGTACAACACTAAGCGCTGTAAGAGCGGGAACACATTATTGGGTTACATCCAGTGATGTGTTTTCCAGGCTGCGCGGGAAAAATCAATTGAGGCTAGTGCAATCAACAATCAACACTTCATTGTTTGCTTGCAAAGCAACGCCAATAACATATCCCGTCTAAAAAAATAGGTTAAAGTACTTCACTTTGATTAAATAGATAAATTACACAATAATTTCACATAATTTATTGGGTGTTGCGTTTTTCGTGCCGGTCAGTGTATATTCAGTGAAAATGTGTTTTACCATGAGAATGACTTTTTTTTTTAAATTGGACTTTTTGTATGATAATTGGTCCAGAAACAAAGATAGATGTTCTATTGGAGGGAAAAGGAAGGAAGCTTTCATATTTATGGGACCGTTAGTCATGCTATTATGAGCCACGGGACCTCTCTTTTTATGTGGAATCCGAACCACAGGACATGGAATTTCACTTGGAAAATCTCACATGCATTGACTGGGAATCGAACCCGGTCCACCTTGGTGAGAGGCCAACAGCTTAACCACTGTGCCATCACACCCCCTCTATTGGAGGGGCCTAAGAGAAAGCAATTTATGTATGAATCCACTTAAAGGAGATCACAACACATATTTCGTTATTTATTGCTAAATATGCAACATGGAAATTTAATAACAATGCCGTTAATCCGGTGCCTCTAAGTCCAACCGTTCTCAAGTTATGTGCGAAACCAGTAACTGCTCGTGACGTCACTGCGCTCTTGAGTCTACATAGCAGCCTTGTTGCTGTGCATAAGCTCGGGCAGTCTTTTCCCGCACTCCATCTGCTGCTGCCGTGTTCTTCTGTTGCCATTGTTAGTGTTAGTCAAAAGACTTCCCATGGATGTAAATAACATTCGTCCATATCAGTTTGAGCCAGAACGAACGACATTTGCTGATGTCCATTCAGATAGCGATCATGAAATGGATATAGTAAACACTACAGGCCGAGCCGGCATGCGAAATTGGTGTAAGTGTAATGAGTGTACCATCATGGATACGAATGAAGAAAATGTATGCTGTTGTGAATTAGACAATGTACAAGCAGTGAAGGGGTGACAGCGCTGTCACCCCTTCTCTTTATTGTGGTTATGGACGAGGTAATGACACGGATAGCAGGAAAGATAGGAGAAGATAAGATGAAAGCAATGGTGTTTGCAGATGATCTCATGGTCTGGGGAAACAAGGAGGAGGAAATTCAGGAGCAACTGAAGGCTTGGGAAGAAACAGTGGGAGAGTACGGATGGAAGTTCAACATCAGTAAATGTGAGATCCTGTTAACGACCAGGGAAAAGGACAGACCAATGAGTGGGATAACACTTGGAGGTGGACAGCTGAAGAAGGTGGAAAGTCTCAAGTACTTGGGAAGTATAGTGGAGGAAAATGGGAGAAATGACAAAGAGATTACGGAACGTGGCAGACAGGCAGAAGCATTTCTGAGAAGCATTAGGAGCTTAGTGTGGAATAAAGATGTCCCACAAAAAAGCAAGGAAGTGTTATACAGAAGCTACTATATCCCGATACTGACCTATGCTTCAGAAACGTGGACAATGAAGAAAAGAGACATAAGCAGAATACAGGCAGGTGAAATGAAGTTCCTGCGAAGATGGATTGGAGTAACAAGAAGAGACAGGGTGAGGAATGAAAAGGTCAGGGAAATGGTGAAAGAGGAGCCCTTGCAAGGTAGGATTGAGACATCAAGACTGAGGTGGTATGGACACTTAAAGAGAATTGATGAGAAGAAGATTCCCAAGAGGATACATGAGATGCAGATACAGAAGAAACGACCAAGGGGAAGACCAAGAGATAGATGGCTGAAAGGAGTGGAGGAATGTGTCAAGAAGAGAGGCGAGGACTGGACCAGAGTGACAGCGGAGAGGTGGTGGGAAGAAAGAACTAAGTGGCGAGGCTTATGTTCCAAACAGACCCAGCCTGGGGCTGGAAACTGTACAAGATGATGATGATGATGACAAGCAGTGAAATGGGCAGAATTTATGTGTATAACAAGAAATCCCTCGTTTTCAAGGCATATTTTAGACTGCAAAGGCATAACATGAGCTTAAAAACAATGAACTTGGCAAAGAAACGTTTACGGACAGCATTAAATCCAACAAATAGAACTTGGCGATTTATTTGTTACAAGCAGTTCACTTCCTGGGTAACTTCATGGACTGCGATTGGTAAAAATAACAGAATTGTCGTGCCATCATGTGTTGTCAACATCATAAGAAACACATTTCCAGAACCCAGTAGCACCTATGTGGGCTTCAAGCTGTAAATTCAAACAAAGGAAGGTAGATTGTAGTTTTACGTGACAGTGAATCGTGTGATTATATGCCACGGGATCTCCTTTTTAGGTGGATTCCGAACCACCGGACATGGCATTTCACTTCGAAAATCTCACATGCATTGACCAGGGATGAAACCCAGACCACCTTGGTGAGAGGCCAAGTGCTTGACCGCTGTGCCACCACGGCCACCGTAAATTAGAACGATAAATATAGACATATTATTTTGATATGCAGTACGGTACGTCATTTATTGTTACATGTGAAATGGTGAGAAGTACTTCATCATCAGGTCGTCCTTGGAAGGTCGAGGTATTGGAGCGATGTTCTTAGGCAGTGACAGATCCATTGCTTCAGCTTCAGGTGAAGCTCTACTATTGTCAGTTTGTGAGAGGTTAATTTTGTTCATTATTGCCTTCTTCCATCCACCGTTTGACACTTCGTATTTCTGTTTTATCACCCAGGCTCCTGTTGATTTTGAGTACTGAGTTTTGGTACCGACTTTCAATTTATTAATGTTCCAATTATAGTCCAGGGCAGCAATCATTGACGTGAGCTTTAAGCCGCTATACGAGAAATGAACTCTTTTAGGAGCGTATTTCAAACGAAGATTGTGATAACTTTCATTCAATTGTTCTTCCATTACGTCATGTTCAGGGCTGGGTCGGAATTTGCAATGTCTAAGTATTTTCGAGCTACTTCACTTCCTAACTAGCACTGTATTTCTAAACTATATGTGACCATCCGATAACATATTTTCAATCACATCATTCTGTACATCGTGTACATCTTTATCGTTATCACTTTTGCTTAATACTGTGTCAAGAAACTCCCTTCGTCTTTTATTCTCATACCTTTCCATCCTGCTCTCCTCAGTTCCTGACGAGGAACCCCACAGTGTACTTTGTGAAGCGGCTTGCGTATGAATTAGCATTCCTGCATGAGAAGTATATCCATCTGTCAGCGCCGGACACCTTATTGAAGGAACAGCTCCTGGCTTCAATTTTGAACCTTGTAGTTTTTCCGTAGGCATCAACTTCATTTTCAAAAGTTGCGTTTCATCATAGTCTGTCTTTTTAAAATGCATTGAACACATAGTAGCCCCATTACTGGGAGAAAAAGTTTCCTCTTAACTGCTAAATCTACATGGCGACTTACTTCGATTTGGAAATCTATGGATATGCACTTCTTTTTCGCTACAGTTTCGGTTTTTACTCGTTCTGTTGTTACAACCGTATACACTACACGAAGGCATTTTGCCAACTAGCTATCTCACTCGATTATAATAAACAACACTAATCAACGGAAGAGTGGCAGCACGTGTATTGCAACAATCAACTGAATGGAGCGGATAGCTCACTCACCGTTTACGGCGCAGTGACGTCACAGCTACTCGTGTTTACCGGCCTGTGGAGCAGCATAGAGCAAAAGCAAATATATAGTTGAACACTGCCTGATACATACTTTGATTTTGAGGCAAGTTGACTTTTGTGTTTTGGTCTCCTTTAACTTAAGTTGTTTCATTCGCTGCAGTTTTTCAATGAACATGGTAATTTATTTTTCAAAGAAATTTGAGTCAGTAAGATCGGTGGCAACATGTTTGTTAGTTAGTTAGTTAGTTAGTGTTATTATAAGGGGTGGAAGAGCTAAGTCATCTGCCCCTAAAGATGACAACATGCTTCTTGAACCAAACAATATTGATTGGAAGAGTGAGGTCACATAAATTGAGAGCGTTCAATGAACTTAATCCAATAGTGTAATACATTTATCTCAATAAAATATTTTTTCCACAATTGAGTCAGACAACAAGCAGCTAAACCAAGCTCTCACGATGAGACATGCGCAAGTGAGTCAAGTATCTTCTATTACCTTTTATTGTCCTGGGACCTAGGCAGGGATTTTCCATTCAGCTGCTTTAAAAAATTCCGAAATAAATATGTTGGCTGGATATCTGTCTCTTCAAGTAACATCTTCAAAGCTGAAGGACAAGAAAACCTCTATTAGTGATAATGTGCAGATTTTAAAAGCCAGAGAAAAACAATATTAGTCCACTTCTCATCAGAGTATTTCAATAGAATAGCACATACTGTACACGAGGCGTTCCTCCCTCCTCCTGACTCCAGGTGGCCCATGAAATGATAAGGAAGCAGGGCATCACGTAGCATGAGAGACAATCCAATTATCTTGGCATCTCTAAAGTTCCTGCACCATTTTACCTTACACTGACTAACTTTGCGGTGAATTTTTGCTGCTAAGTCCCTCTGCCTATTGAAATCGAATAATCAAACTCAACTTATACTTGGTGGGAGAGTAGATTACCACAGACAGTTTTACTTGCTTCAACCAGAGTTGGTCATGGCTGTGAGGATGGAAGATGAACTCCTGTTCACAACTTATGAACTGTCACCAACTCCTGAACTCACCAGCTGGTATATTCCTTCAGAATATACCTGGTTTAGTAATTCTCACCCGCTTTGGGTTCTTTTTGTTTTTCTTCTTCCCCTGCAAACCACTAACACACTTGTTTATGTTTTCCTTTTGTGCATTCTCTTATATTTTTTGAAAGTTTGTTTCAGATTGCGATGCTTTCTCTTTGTATAACACCTCACTGCAGCAATTCTCGTGGCAGGTCGCTGAAGCTATTAGATTCCAGTCACCTCAAGAGTTGCTTCACA
Organism: Meconema thalassinum; assembly: GCA_946902985.2. Lineage (NCBI taxonomy): Eukaryota > Metazoa > Arthropoda > Insecta > Orthoptera > Tettigoniidae > Meconema > Meconema thalassinum. The sequence goes on from OX336392.1 coordinate 370,220,272, forward strand.
TCTCGCTCCTTCAAATCTTCCATGAAGACTACACCGTTTTTATTGGGCGCTGCCTAACAATCAATTTATGTACAGTTTATTTTTGTTATGTTGCCTGTTTGTTTCCCTCCATTCCCCCTTCCCCTATCTGACATTGCTCGATCACACGCGTGAAATACTCTGTCATTCTTCGCCAAGTGCTCCGACTGAACTGTAGGCACTCCTGCTAGGAGAAGTCCGTACACTTCTCGAAGTTTTTAAAACTTTTATAATGGCTGGCCATGAAATTCTCCATGGCAAGATAAGTACATAACTAAGTGTTTTTACCAACAAATTTTATGGGGCCTATGCAGTGCTTGATTTGTAAAAATAGAGGTTCCGGTACTCTGGGCCACCGGGTGGTAGTGGGAGGGGGGTTATTTATTTATCATATGGCTTTTAGTGCCGGGAGTGTCCGAGGACAAGTTCGGCTCGCCAGAGGCTGTAGCTGCTTCAAGCGGACACCCATAGGGTGTTCAATTTCAAGTAGTTCCAACTTACGCTACCAGATGACGATGATACCTAGTGGTGAACGTTGGAACTTTGATAGAGCGTTCCAACTAAATATAACCTAGAAATTTAGCTTCACACAAGTCAAGTCTGTGGAAGGATCTTTTTTTTACATGTCATAAATCTATGACATGGAACCGTCGGCTTTACTTCCCCTCCGAAGGAAGGCATACTGAAGGATTTTAACGCTCTTAAAATTCCGAAGACTTCGGCCGGGTTTGAACCCGCTATCCTGGGCACAGCAGTTCAGCATGCTACCAAGTACTCCACCGAAGCCGCTGGGGGGAGGGGGCTATGTGGAATATTGAAACATATTTCTACTCTTTTGTGAACCCTTTAAAAATTAATCAGTGGACAAAATAGCAATCTTATTTTGCTTGCAATTTCAGATTAAACTGAGACTGCTGCAGCACCATTTATCTTACCATAGCCGTTGGAGGCCAACTAGGCTAACATTCAAACGATGTACATTATTTATTTTTACGTAATAAAAAAAGTGGGAGTGAAGATTCAAGGAGAAATAATTTCAACTCTGAGATTTGCTGATGACATCGTCATCTTGGCCGACACGCCTGAGGATTTGAATCAGTTTTTGAATGGTATGGACTCCGTCTTACAGAATGAATACATGATGAAAATTAATAAATGTAAAACAAAAATACTGGAATGCAGCCGAAATAAATCAGAAACTTCTATGGAGATCAAATTGGCAGGTGAAAAGCTGAAGGAAGTTGGAGACTTCTGTTACTTAGGAAGCAGAATAACCAGTGATGGACGAAGCAAAGGGGATATAAAAAGGAGGTTGGCTCAGGCAAGGAAAGCCTTCCTACAAAAAAGGAATCTGTTGACATCGAATATAGATTTAGGTATTAGGAAGTCATTTTTGAAAGCCTTTGTCTGGAGCGTGGCGCTCTATGGAAGTGAAACTTGGACTATTGGTGCAGCAGAAAAGAGGAGAATTGAAGCATTTGAAATGTGGTGTTACAGGAGAATGATAAAGATCAGATGGGTAGATAGGGTTACAAACGAAGAGGTATTAAGGCGAGTGGGAGAGGAGAGATGTTTCTGGCGACTGCTAATGAAGAGAAGAGATAGGTTGGTAGGACACATACTAAGACACCCAGGAATAGCAAGCTTAGTTATGGAAGGAAGGGTCGAGGACAAGAACTGTAGGGGTAGACCAAGGTTAGATTATGTTAAACAGATTGCCTCGGATGTAGGGTGTGGTAGCTATGTAGAGATGAAACGATTAGCTCAGGACAGGGAGGCATGGAAAGCTGCATCAAACCAGTCAAAAGACTGAAGACTCAAACAACAATAAAAAAAAAAAAACGGTTTGAAAATACACACATTTTTACCAACAATCTTTTATTTGATATAACAACTTAGGCTTTCACGGCCGGCGTTCATAATTAAGTACAAGTTTTTCGGGCTTGTAGGCCGTGGTCCAGACAGGATATCTCCCGACGTTTCACCAGAAACTGCGTCCGGCATTATCAATAATGGTGAAACGTCGGGAGATATCCTGCCTGAACCACGGCCTACAAGCCCGAAAAACTTGTACTTAATTATAATCTTTTATTTCTTGTTTTATAATTTTGTCTTTACAGTTTTCTGAAAGAATTATCCAGTCAAAGACCAAGTTGACTTACAACTAACGTTCCTCAGTTCTAAAAATTATGTTATATACCCGATCAGAGGTTTCAGTACGGCGTATCGTCACAAATCTAGCCCTGGGCCTATGTGAATCTTAATTTCAACATTTTAGGCAAAATTTGAACTTGACTGGTGTAGTCGCCAACGGTTTCCAACAAGGGAAATGTTACATTGCTTTTCCAAAGCTTAATTAAGCTCAACACTGAATTGTTATGAAAACTTTTCAACATTATCTGTGTCAACAAAGGGGATTCTTTTCCTCCCAACATGGGAATTATGCTAAACCTGTAGCAATTTGAAAGTCAAGCGTTACTTCTTCGAGGTATTTTTTACTGGTTCTTGAAACTGTACTTTACCATCATTAATTTCATCGAGGGATTTTACTACTTCCCCATTTTACGCTACTTGCAACTCGTGACATTTTGAATCAAGAAATAGACTCTGTATTGTGCAAAATCACACCGGCTAACACCTCAAAACTCAATAATATTGAACTACTTCTAAATACCCAATCAGAACAATATAAACACTCAATAGTGACTTTCATGTGCTTCGAAATATTCGGTTTCAGTGCAAACCATATGTGTTGCGTACACAAACCGTGAGAACCGAAAGACTCAAAACATATCCCATTTTTTCATTTCCCGTTTACTAACATTTAAATTTAAGTAAATGGCCTTTGTATATTCTTTTTGTAACATGAGGCTTCACTGAAGTGATCTCCCATTCTAGAATTTATCATTGAGTAAAAGCTGTATAAATAATCTGGTGGTATATGTTGCCACCTTTTAATTTAAACTTATAAGTATTTAAGCAACTTTTTAAGCCAAGCGTAAAATTGCTTGGGTCTCCCATTTGTTGAACATGGTATTGTATTGTATCAACCCACAGTGGTTATTAACAAAAGAGTCTTAGGAAGGTAGTTCTTTTCCTTGCCCCATTAATAGAGTTTACTTGTTATTCTTTTTGAAGGGCTGCTGTGCCCAATTTTTAAGAGCAACCAATTTTAACTATTTTATGCTCTTTCTAATCAATGTTAAGCCTAATGCACAAATTTCCTTGTACTTTTCTTATCACCTCCTTAATCCTGGCTATTCAAGCCTTCTATTGCCTAGCTTAAGAGGTTTCTAAACCACAAAAATGAGTTGTGAATGTGCAGCAATTGCAAACGCTTCATGTTAATCGCGCAATCTATCCCGATCATTTGTTGTTTTCAGGGCGAAACTTTGGTTCATACTTTACATAAAGTTTATTCTAGTAATTCCTGTAAATTGTTAAATGCGAGTATAGTTCACTCAGCAAACTTCCTACTCGAGGTAATTAACGCCTTGTCATGTCAATTTAACTTTTGGATTGTAGTTTTGCCTAAGTTAAGTGTGTTAGCTCATTCCTCGGCTGAACTTCTAATCAGCACACTTCTGGATAAAATTTAGCACACTTTGAACACAACATTTGCTCTTTCCTGGTATTTTTGCTTAGTTATAACTTTTTTTCTAAAGGCTTCTATTTCTATTTCACGTTCGATTTATCTCCTGTTTCGAGGTCCAACCTCGGTGGGTAGCCCAGTTATTTTTTCTTTGTTTCATTTTTGGCAGCATTTGAGAATGCTTTTAAAAATATCCCTCAGTAATCTTTGTTGGGCATTAAAATCAAAGTCACTCGTTTCAACTTTCGCCAGTGACCTGAGTCGCTCTATTCCCTATACAGTACCGTATTTTGTGTTCGGAAGGGACAGTGCATTCGGTGACTGCTTCCTGGTTTATTAATTAACATCTTTCCTTTGCATTTTTTCATAAAGTTATTAGCAAATTGTTCATATACACTCTTGGTTGCTTCTGTGCAAGCAAGACTGTAATCCCTTTGTTAACTTTATTAATCATGCTTTCAGCATTGTTCGTTTTTTTTTTTCTTGCTAGAGTTACAATATATTTTTAGCACAACAAAATCCTATTTATATTTAAAGTTCAACTTCTTTTATTGCTAAGGCTAGTGTTTGTGTTCCCATCTTGGGTTCTTTAGCCTTTTTCTACCCAACTTATCACGCTTCTCTCAGCATTTTCCCGCTGTTTCAATACTAGTTTTTTATTATTGTTATTTTATAAATAAAATCTTTTAGTGGATTCGCTCCCCTGTTGCCTCATCTTATTTTTATTCCTAAGCCTTTTTCCTTTTCTCACATCATCTTCCCTCTGGTAGTGGTTAAGCCTGGGCTTGACACTCCTCTAGCCATGAGTCCTTGAGGATGTAGCACTGTCTAGGGTGCACCATCTTGAGGGTGTAGCACTATCTAGGGTGCACCTTAAGTGGTGGGGCTACACACATCCTGCCTCCTTGAGGGCCTTGAGCAGAAGGCAGGAGATATAAAAAAAATATATATCCCTCTCGGCATGCCGGAAGGTAGAGGTAGATTTCACCGGGCAAAGAAAAATATTTCGAATACACAAAATTTGCCAATTGTCGTATATCTACAAACGTTCCACATGTTTAGCATACGCCTTATAATTCTAAAAACATTTTGCTCATCCTTTGGCGTAAGGGTGCGTCATATTAAAAAAAAAAAAAAAAAACCGACAAAATTTTTAGGTAATGTTTAGAAGACTATTGACCATTTTAAACGGTTTTGATATTGTGCTTATTAAGAATGCGTTGGATGGACTCTGAGACAAATACCATTAGAAAACGGAACAATTGGAACACCGAGTCGGAAGAGGAAGGGTGGAACGTCAGAACAAAGTGGAGAGGAACCATATTTATCCCCATCCGGTGTCAGCAGGAAAAGGGGAAATGAAGATGATAATGATGATGAAGGAAGGTATGATTTACATTTTCTTTTCTCAAAAAACTCCCATTTCTCCCACCCCTTTGGTCAATCATTGGTGATGGGGCAGATGACCACTTAGTTCTGCCCCTTAAAACAACAATAACTATAACTAATTGTTGGTGCTATCAAAAAACTTTTTTATGTGATAAGTTTTTGGCCCTTATCCCAAGGATAGAACAGCATTTGAATGGATTCGATTTTTCACATATTAAGAAAGTTATAGCGATATTTCATATTTTCGTTAAAGGCCTCCCATTTCCACCCCCTTGGTGTGATTTTGCCTATTAATGAACTCGACCAAGATTTTATATGGTAATTTCCCTATACCGTATATATAAAAACGAAAGTTTGTCTGTTTTTTCTGCATTTCTATGGAAATGTGCGTTATTAACGTGTTTCAGACTGTTATATGACGGATGTGTGCGAAAAATCAAATTTTTGGCTGTCTGTCGGTATGTCTGTGGACAACTTTGTTCCCTTATAACTCGAAAACGGCTGGGTGGATCAACGTAAAATTTGGTACAGATAACTATCAGAGGCACGACACCAATCATTGATGTAACACTTCTCCGTACCTCTCATAAAAGGGGAAAAGGAAGCTTTTAGTTTTACGTGACCGTTAATCATGCGATCATGAGCCATGGGACCTCCTTTTTACGTGGAATCCAAACCACAGGACATGGCATTTCACTTCGAAAATCTCACATGCATAGACTGGGAATCGAACCTGGTCCACCTTGGTGAGAGGCTAACAGCTTGACCACTGTGCCATCACTCCCCCTTTATAAAAGGGGACTTATCCCTTTAAATTACAGTAGAAACCCGGTAATCTGAGCCTCCGTTTAATCCGAGGTGGATGACAGTGAGACGCATAGCTTACCCAAGGTCTTTGGCGGAGATGTGCAAATGCGTTGTTTACAATTCTGCCGGCTATCGCCCTCCCGCCAACTAGCCAGTGTATGCTGGACAGTACTTTTATGTAAATATGTATATATTTGCATTTCTTTTGTAGAATAGTTTTGTATTTCTGAAACAAAGCCCAACTGCAACACATTATACGAGAACTGATGAAATAATGCCGTTTACTGTAAGAATATTTAAACACAAGTTTCTTGTGCATCTAATTTTAAATTAAAGGTCTTAACATTTCGTAACTTTGTATAATCCGAGATTTTCCAAATTTGAGCACCTCTTGGTCCCAATTACCTCGGATTACCGAGGATCTACTGTACATGCTGAAATAGGCATACAAGGGTGAGAAAAAGCTCATTTTCAATCCCTCAATGTGAGAAACAAAACTCGAAGGCCCTAAACGGCTCCAAAAACCACATTTTAAGGCCCTAAAACCAACAGTTTTTGAGATATTCCCAGAAAACTAATTTCATTTAAGGGGTAGAATCTACCCAAATGTCATCCTCGCCTGCACGTGGTGCACCCTGCTTTAGACTGATGGGGCCCTGACGACCTAGTAACCCGTGGGATAAGGAGTCCACCTCTACCCGTTTAGCGGCTATCTAGGGAGGCGGATGAACTGGTGGAGGTTGGGGCACTCTCTTGCCCTTGGGGTGGGAAACTGCCCCTAAAGGAGGATGAACCACTTGTGGTCAACGGCGTAGAAAATGCCGAGTCTGTTCTCCAGGTTAGGGGCGGCTGCGCAAGGCATCTGTACTCCAGAGGAGCGGCCTTCTTATCACCTCTCTGGATCACATCCAGAGATGTACCTCGGGACCTAGTCCCTCATCAGTGTAACCGTGACAGTCAACCATGGGAGGTCTTTTAAAGAATACTCCACCGGCTGAACCTCGAGTTCAGGGAAAGCAGCATTCGGATCCGTCGGGCTGCAACCTATGAGATACCGTGATGTCGGAAGCACGGAAACATCCCAGTACAACGCACACGAATATCAATACGAATGAAGAAGTACCGGGAGGACTGCAAGGCTCGTACAGTTCCTACAAGTCGACAAACTAATGGTTCGTTAACGTGTTCCTATGTGGTCTCAAAAGGCGAAGGAGAAGAAGAAGAAGAAACTAATGAAAGAATGCAAGCCGGTAACCATGGCAACAGAATCTCAGAGGTCCATCTATTTCTGTAAGACGCAATGAAATTCCATTGATTACATTACTGTGCCCCCCAGGGGCTCACATCTTGTGGGCGTGGGTTGGCGACCACGGGGCCCCAGCTGAGTCCGGCATTGCTTCCACTTACTTGTGCCGGGCTCCTTTCCGTCTTCTTTCCTGTCGACCTCACTTGGTCAACTCTTGTTCTCTTCCGACCCCGACGGTATTAGGGTATCCGAGGCCTAGGGAGTCTCTTCCTTTCCCGCCTTAATTGGCCCTTGTCTCATCTTTCCTGACACCCTCCTTCTGTGAGGGGTCAGCCTTCTTCTTCTTTTCCTTCTACCTCCTGCCTTATGCTCAAGGCCCTTAAGGAGGCAGGGTGTATGTAGCCCCACCACTTCTGGTGCACCCTAAATAATGCTACACCCTCAGGGGCTCACGGCTGGTGAGTTCGGGAGTTGGCGACCCCGGGGGATTCCTGAGCTGGGTCCGTTTTCCCTTACCTTTTGGGCGGACCCTCTCCTCTTTCACTTTCCTATCTGCCTTTCATGGCTCTCCTTCCTTTCAAGTCCCTCAATCCGCCTTCTTCGAGGGTTGAGGGCATTTCTTTTCCTCCTGTCCTTTATTTGCCTTATTCTCCTTTAGTTTTCCATTTCTTCTTCTAGTATGTAGGTTAGTAGTTAGTTTTAGTTTTAAGTTCGCTTTTCATTTTCATCTTCACGATTCCCCAAACCATCAGGGGCCGATAACCTAGATGTTAGGCCCCTTAAAACAACAATTATCATCATCATCATCAACATTACTGTGAAAGTTTGCAAACGGCTATAAGGTTATCATGGAACCAAATTAAGCTGTAAAATTCATCAATACATCTAATGTGCTTAAAGGGGTCAAGGGGTACTCTAGAATTTTTTAACAAGATTTACAAGTGTGGGGGTGGTACTGTGCCCTTATCCACTAGTCCATATAATACAGTAGGTCCAAGGCACATGTTTGAAGTGCAGGCAAAGTTTGAATTGCGCGCGGATTTTGTTCTCGAAGGAATTGGAAAGAATCTGCAGACACTAGCGAGGCTTGTGACGCGTGCTACGTCAAGGAGGTAATATTTTGGATTAATTATTTCCCGATATGTTTGGCACTAAGAAAAGGAGAAGAATGCTGCACACTCTTGGAAAGAAATCGGATCTTTAGGAGCAGAGATATTGGCTTTTTTTCTTCAGGATTTTCTTCGCTGTGACAACACAGCCTGTGACGTACAGCGCCGAGCGAGTATAAATTGGAGCCCAAGCAGAGCTGAGATATCACTTCTTCGTAGTGCATTGACAGTTCAACATCACTTCTACTTTATGTATAGTCACGTTATTATCTTCGAATGCTAGTAAGCAATTACTCTACGCAAAGTGTTATAAATCGGCATGGTCAAGTGTTAGAATATTTCAGGTATTGTGGAACTTTGAATATTTTAGTGAAGCGAATCGAGTGTTAGGCTTCAAATGCAGTTGACACATAGTCAATTTTCGTTGCATTGGACATATGGTAGACTTGGTCTACAAACCATATTTCTTTTATTGGAACATAGTTGTTTCCAACTCACCAGTGACAAGCTTTAGTCTTGGTATTAGTTTAAAAGATCAGCCACGGCAACATTACAGTATTCTTCGGATACCAGTCTTCCTTGATCAGTCCACTTAGTCAACGAATGGGACCAGTTGTGTCTGATGCAACTTGGGAGATGAATAATCTCACCCTTCACCCGGTAGGAGTTTAGAGGGGCTGGAGAAATCCATTTCCCGACAACAGGACTTAGCCTACGAGGGACCAGCCGTGTCTGATGCGTGTCTGGAAGGTGCATAACCTTACCCATAGGATTAGTTACAATAGGAACATCAGGTCTGAACCAAATGTAAATAAGATTGTAAGAGTATCAAATCCACTGTATGTGTCACAGCTGTATCGAAGCTACGACTGGTTTATCACCATGGATCTGAGAGATCGAATCCCCCTTATATTCTAATAGCAGCAGCTATTGAGACTTTCAACATGAACATTGCAGTTCAGGTGTATTTCAAGTCAGCTATGGAACTACCGGTCATGAGCTGTTAAACTAACTACGGGTAGCAATGGAGGCGGATACACGGATTTACGTACGGGTCCTATAGGATTGAAGAATGGAAATAATATGGAACCAACCAGGAGGTTGAAATCGTCAAGATCTACAAGAATGTAAGCTACATTTAAATTATAATATTCTATGGTAATTGGAATTTTTCCTTTCAAAAGAAATATCAACACACAACTATTTTCTGTTTGCTGTGGCAAACTGGGCTACGAGGCAATCAAGGCCAATGTTAGAACATTTTCAGTGTTCAGAGGCACTGATTATACGATATGAGTCTATGGACAACATCATGAGCAGCTTAGTTTGTTTTTCTATTTTTTTCATCGCGGTCATCTGCCGTCAACAATTTCCTTGGCCAGTATGCCTCGTTTGACAGGATGTGTTTAGGAACGAACATCGGCCAATTCATTACCCAACAGACCCAGCTCAAGTATCCTGCTGCCTGCTGGGCCTGTTGGATAGTTTTTTTTTTCCATCTTCGAAGTCGAACTTGATTGTTTTCAAGTTGTTTTGTCAAACAAAATCCAGTTTAGAATTTTCCAATAATAATAATAATTTCATTTTTCTGATTTGTTGATGATGAGAATTTATTTTTGTAACTTCTAATAACCATGATATTTTATAACAATGTGGATAATAAGTTTGGAACAGCTTAACTACTTCGGATAGTTTATTTATCCGATGGTTAGTGGTTTTGCGCACGCCCACATTCTGAAGTAATAGAATGAATTTTGAAGCATTTTTCAATTGCGTTGAGGTGTCTTGCATGGTCTTCTCAGTGTGTACCTGCTACGCGTCTTGGTAGCCTTTACCAACTGAAGAGCCCAATTGGCAGGCTGGGGCGAAACGCTAGCAATGTGTTGAGTTATGCTGGACATTTTTATCACTTTTTGTGTTAAGTCAGGTTGGTTCGAAACAAAGAGCAGAGTCCAACAGGTAAGTTGCCTTTCACCGCTTCTCTTCATTATCATAATGGATGAAGTCTTAAAAGCAGTTAAAAGCAAGGATCAAGAAACTAATGCCTTAGTTTTCGCCGATGATGTCTTGCACGTCAGAAGAGGAGGTGCAAGCTAGACTAGATCTTTGGCAGAATGAATTTTGTGAACATGGGTCTTAAAATCAGCAAAACCAAGACAGTTGGTTTGGTGATGAGTAGAAATCCTTCAACGGTCCATCTAAGACTTGGAGATGAGGAGATAAATGTTGTAGACAAATTCCAGTATTTAGGTAGTATTCTTTCCTCGGACAATACCATACATCAAGAGATTAACAACAGAATACAGAAAGCTTCCAATTTCTATCAGGTAGTGCGTCAGCTACTTTGGGACGAAACATTTCCACAAGCTTCCAAGATTAGTTTGCTCAAGATATACTTAATACCTACACTAACATATGGTCTGGAAGCAGCAACCGTTAATAGACCAGCAAACAGTCGTCTCCAGGCAGTAGAAATGAAGTTCCTCCGTTCTTGCCTCCTAAAGATGAAAATGGACAAAATAAGGAATGAGGATATCCGACAACAACTGGGATTGGAAAGGAGCCTGCTGGAGACACTCGAACTCAAAGCGATTGAGATGGTATGGACACATGTAGAGGATGGCTCCCCACAGGATACCTCGAGTGTACTTTGTCCAGAGTGACCCCGGGAAGAGACCAAGAGGAAGACCTCGCGATGTGTGGGAGAAGCAAATTTATAAGGACCTTGAAGCAAGAGATAAGAACTGGCATCAAATACAAGAACAACAGTTATGGATGGACAGGACAAATTGGAGACGGCTCATTTATAACCGCACCCGGCTTGCTGGAGCGAAGAAACGATGATCGTGATAATAATTTGTTGCTACTGTTATATGATAGAAATAGTCAAATTGATCTTTTCAACGATCTGTATGATAATGTTTAAATAGTTAAATTGTCAGATGGATAATATGTTTGGTTAATTGTTTAATTAGTGGAATTTATAGTTTAATGAATCATGTTATTCATGATTGTAATTATCGGATCGAGAACAGATGATTTAATAAATCTTCATATGATCGAAGTTCTTAGAATCCATGCTCTAATGTTTAAACAAGGTTTTTGTTGATGCTCAGATGTCCGACAAATGTTCATTGTTTTCTTGTGATGACTCAATGATATGATAATTAACATACCGATTTAATATGTAAAATTTTATGATTCTTGGAAAAGTGAAAGGAATTTATTTAAACGATTGAACTTATTCAATCAAGTGAATTTAGTTAACAAGTGAACCAGTTTATTAATGTAAATATTCTACGAGTGAAAATAGTCTAGTAGGATTCAGGCTGGACAATTAAATTTGCCCTGAACAACCTACTGTTGTAAATAATTTCGATAAATTTTGGACAATGCCATAGGACTGATAATTTGGCATTAGTTCAAATTCATAGTGTTTTCATATGTGTTGATAATTCTATTTGTGTGCAATATGTGGGAAAACGTTTTCATGCATCATAATGCTATTTTTGCATTTTTAATCATAACTTTTAATTACAAATAAAATGAGATTTTTTAGAAATTGAGGTAATTTCATATCTGCCTTCTATCCTTATTGCTGCATCGAACCGAAAATCAGTGAAGCAAGTTAGATTTTGTTATTCCATATTCACCCATATGGCACCCTGAGTCTTTTGAGTCTCCTGCTAGCTGATTTTCGGTAACATGCATATGTGGTCATTGGACTTCGATCTAAATGGGCACAGTACGGAAGGTCTATTATATCCCTATCCCTATATTATCATATTATTATTATTTTCAATCTTTACATTGAACAAGCAATGAAGGAAATTGGAGAAAAATTTAAAGTGGGAGTGAAGATTCTAGGAGAAATAATTTCAACTCTGAGATTTGCTGATGACATAGTCATCTTGGCCGACACGCCAGAGGATTTGAATGAGTTTTCGAATGGTATGGACTCTGTCTTGAGGAAAGAATTCATGATGAAAATCAATAAATGTAAAACAATAATATTGGAATGCAGCCAAAATAAATCAGAAACCTCTATGGACATCATATTGGCAGGTGAAAAGCTAAAGGAAGTAGGAGACTTCTGTTACTTAGGAAGCAAAATAACCGGTGATGGACGAAGCAAAGAGGATATAAAAAGTAGGTTCACTTAGGCAAGGAAAGCATTTCTACAGAAAAGAAATCTGTTGACATCGAATATAGATTTAAGTACTAGGAAGTCATTTCTGAAAGCCTTCGTTGTCTGGAGCGTGGCACTCTAGTTAGTTATTGTTATTTTAAGGGGCGGAACTACGAGGTCATGTTCCCCTAGCGTGGCACTCTATGGAAGTGAAACTTGGACTGTTGGAGCAGCAGAAAAGAAGAGAATAGAAGCGTTTGAAATGTGGTGTTACAGGAGAATGATGAAGATCATATGGGTAGATAGGGTAACAAATGATGATGATAATTGTTGTTTTGAGGGGCCTAACATCTAGGTTATCGGCCCAAGGGTAACAAATGAAGAGATATTAAGACGAGTGGGAGAGGAGAGATATTTCTGGCGACTGCTAATGAAGAGAAGAGATAGGTTGGTAGGACACATACTAAGACACCCAGGAATAACAAGCTTAGATATGGAAGGAAAGGTCGAGGACAAGAACTGTAGGGATAGACCAAGGTTAGAATTAACAGATTACTTCGGATGTAGGGTGTGGTAGCTATGTAGATATGAAACTATTAGCTCAGGAAAGGGAGGCATGGAGCACTGTACGAAACCAGTCAAAAGACTGAAGACTCAAACAACAACAAGGAATACAATGACGAGACAAAGTTCATTTTCAGCCCCTTGGTGTCAGAAACAAAACTCGGGGAGCCCCAAAGGTTCCTCGAAAACTACATTTTAAGGCTCTAAAGCCAACATTTTCTGAGATATTCCCAGAAAACTACTTTTTTCTTCTTCTTGTTCTTTCGTTTCACCCTCTTTGGGGTACGTTGAATCAATCATTTCCCTGTATGCTGTTCATTCCTAGAGCCCAGTACTTCTTCAGTCTTTCCGATCTTCTTTTTCTCTCTTCTTCCGAGATAATGGATTTGGATTTTAGTCTTGGAATCTTATATCTTCGTCTTTAGTAATTAATTTGGCTGTTCGATCGAGTAATGACATTTCTGTCATTTTCAATTCTACTAGGTCTTTCTCAATTTCTTAAAACCAATTGGGTTTTGTTTTAGGATTACGGAAAAAGTCAAAGATTTGTCTTGTTAATCTATTATTCTTAAAATTTTACTTTCCTTCAGCTCAAGTTTTTCCATTTGGCCCTTAAAATTTATAGTTAGTGTTTCTGCTGCGTACAGTGCTTCTGGCTTAATCACTGTCTTGTAATGTTTAATTTTGGACCCTCATCAAAGGGATTTTTTATTGTATGTATCTTTTGTTAATTGGAATGCCAGTTCAAGCTTATTTTTCCTGGATTCCATTGCTTAAAGTTCCCCAGCATTCCAAATAATCCATTCTCCAAATTCTTGTACTATTTCAATTTTTTGTTCTATAACTTTGAAGTATTTACGAGGGTGTTTGTAGTTCGTCATGATCTTGGTTTTTTCGAAAGAGATGTGAAGACCTATTTTAGCTGCTTGTTTCTCTACTTCAAGGATTTGCTCCCTTGCTTCCTCCAATATTTCAGTCAACAAGGCCATATCATCTGCAAAAGCTATACAATTGATTTTAAGGTTCTTCTTATTGCAACCCAGTCTTATTCCACTCTTTATATTCGTGTTTCTTTCTCTGACTACTTTCTCAAGCGCACAGTTGAACAACAACAGTGAGAGCCCATCACCTTGTCGTACTCCCGTTCTTATTTCGAAGGGGTCGGATATTTCACCCATGAATTTAACTTTCGAAAACATATTTGTGATAGTCGCTTTTATGATATTAGTTGTTTTCTTATCCAAACCCAATTCATCCAGTACTAATAAAAGAGATTCTCTATCAATCGAATCATACGCCTTTTTTGAAATCAATGAAGGAGATTACGTACGTCTTTGCCCTTAATTTTTGGTATGCCATAATGTTTTTGAGGTTTAATATTTGTCCAGAGCATGACCTACCCTTTCTGAAACCTCCCTAGTATTCTCCAAGTTGTGGGTCCAATTTTGGCTCTGCTCTGTTTAAAAGGACTTTATAAAGAATCTTGTATGTTACATTCAGCAACGATATTCCTCTATAATTGTTTGGGTCCATTTTCAAGCCTTTCTTGCGAATAGGGTGGATGAGGGCGGTTTTCCACTCTACAGGGATCGTTTCTTCTTTCGAGATTTGATCGAAAACACATTGAAGGGATGTAATTCCATTTTTGTCAGCTTTTTTTCCACAGATCGGCCACTATTTGGTTTTCTCCAGACGCTTAGTTGTTTCTTAATTCTGAAATGATCTTTTGTAATTCTTCCGTTGTCAGTGGTTCTGAGTATGGCCCTTGAAAGTTATTTGGGGCGAATTCAAATTTTTTGAGGATGGGTTCACAATTCAAAAGTTTCTCGAAGAATTCTGCTAATATCTTACAATTTTCCATGTTATTATGAGCGATAGCCACATTTACATCTCGGAAGTGAAGGGTTGGTGGTCTGTACATTGATAACTTTTGCTTGAAAGTTCTGTAGAAGCTTCTCGTGTTGTTTGTGGAAAATTCTCACTGATCTCTATACATGGATGGCTGGTAGCTAAGGCAGCAGTAAGCTGAATAGACGATGACAGGTATAGCAAGATGGCAGCAAGCGCATGGTGCTATATTGCAAATCCGGGTCTGGGATTGGTTAATGGTAGTTTGATGCTATACATGTATTTATACTGGCAGTAAATATTTTGTGTTTCTTGTAGTGATGTGGGCCAGGTAAATACCCAGTGGGAAGGTAAATATAAATTGGGTATTTACCTGGGTATATACCCAGTGGTCATTTAAATACCCAAAATGAGGGTATTTTCAGTTTATTGAGCTTTGTACAACACTTTTTGATGTGTTGATGAAGTATTGGACAAACAAGGACTGAAACACAGGTATTTGATGCCTTAAATTGGAATCTGGAACAATATTGATCCTTCAAAACTCAGATTAGAAAATATTTTATTACTTTGTGATTTCTTTTTACATTTCTTGTGATGTACTTTGAATTTCTTTTGTTAATTTAAAAAAAAAAACTATAATAAATTTCAATTTGATTTGACCCAAGTTGTACTTGTGCTACTCAATTGATATTTTTCATTGTAAATTGGAATATAGGCCTAAGCCTAAGGAGATTCATTATGTATGAATAGCCTAATATGTTTGTTAAGCTTCATTAAACCTAAATAAAGTAAGGCCTCTATTTTTAGAACGTTTTTAGTGCAAATGTTAATTTTCAATTTACTAGTCTTTTTAGGTATTTGATTATTTATTTTATATATGAATGATATTACAAACTGTTCTGAAAAACATACACAGTGTGTTGAAAACTGTATATTACACCTTTTATAGAACTAGGCCAATGCTCTGAATAAATTTCCCCCCAACTTTTATCTCAATGTTTGCAAAAACGCCTAGTTCAATTATAACCCTGAGTTTTTCAGGTTATAACTATTGAATTTTATCTCCTGATCTAATTCCCATTTCTAATTCAATTCTTTAAGTCCCAATTCTAATTAAATTAACTATCCAATGTTGTTACATTTCTAAAAAGTTAATGTAGAATAGTTTGCATACCGGTACCTTTTTTTTAAGGTTCAACTTACCACGACACAGGATTTTTAATGAAAAATCTAAAATACCCAGGTATTTACCCCAATTGGGTATCTACCAGAGTATATACCCTGGGTATTTACCCCGATTTATAAATATCTGGGTATTTTACATCACTAGTTTCTTGTAGTTGTAAAATGGGCTGAATTTGGTTATTTCAAGCGTAAAATCTTAGTTTTAAGTACCGGTTTGATGATCCATCATCCCAGGCAAGCCGGTAATACCTTTACTTCTCAGGCAGATAGGTCACTTAGCCGTAATTTGGAAGTTATTGTGAAGTTAAGTATACATATGTGGTGGTGCTGAAGCAGACGTGATCGGGCTAGGCCATTGAGTTTTTAAATTTGATCCCATTTCAGGGTTTTTCGGTTCTGGGTGCAAATATTTCGCTTAATAGTTGTAAAACGGTGGGGAGAGTATATTTTGAGTAGGTTTTCAGGGTGTCAACTGTAAGGATGAAGTAAAAATTAGTTACTTTTTAGCTACCTTTTAGTTAATTTTAGTTAACTTTGAATTCAAGATACGTCTGCGGTCTGCAAGCAAAGGGCCTCATCACGAGGTGAAGAAAAACAACAATGAACTGTGTTTAAAGCGGTAAATAAAATTCACTTAGGGAGTTATAAAAATGTTAAAAATAATAAATAGTAGATATTTATTATCAAATGAGTTGTTTCAGCTAATATGTCGTCTTGTGCACAAGGCGTTTTTATAATTGCCAAGAGGTTGCTCTGCTCTTGACCGTTTGTCGAGATTTCCTTTGTCCCCGCGGTAGATCACGAAGAAATTTATGGCACGATACGTGATTGTAACCGAATTCTGTCTTCGCAGTCAAGTACGGAGAAATATCGAGATGTTACACGATCGGCGCTGGTCTCACCCGTTTGTCGATATTCCCGTAGTTTTCACGATAGAACACGGATACATATCGCGATTTAGATAATCAGCGTCACTTTTAGTCGTTCGACGAGATTTCCATTGTCCTTGAGGTCGGGCACGAGAAAATATAGCATTACTACGCAATCTGCGCCACTTGCTGTCCGTTTGGCAAGAATCCAGTGGTCCTCGTCATTGAATGCGGAGAAATATCGCGATGTATCGCAATCGCTGCCGCTCTCTGCCGTTTTAAGAGATTCACGTTGTTCTCGCGATATTATGCAATCCGCACCGCACCCGGCCGTTGAACAATTGTCTATCTGTCCTGACAGAATGGTGGAGGCAAGCTCAACGTTGGGCATGGCTAAAATTCACGAGTAGTTATGGACATGTTGTATGGTCGCGCCGTGATTCCCGCTGTCCCTATGCTGTTGTTGGGAGTTCATCAGTTCAGGGTGGATCACGAGGAGAAATTAGTATCGCGAAGCTACGTAGGCTGGCATTTCTATGTAGGTTGATGCACTTCTCGCTCCCCGTAGGCCAACGCTTTTAAGTATACGGTCATGGGAAAATAGCGAGTAGGTTTCGGAATGATTCGTGATTGGTGCCCAATCACCATCGACGGGATTCCCGCAGTCCTCGTGGTCACAAGTTCACGATAGGGGACGGGATTTATGATTTTACGCAACTGGCGTCGATCTCGGTCCATTTGACGAGATTCCCGCAGGCAAGTCGTGCGGTCAGTCGGCCGTCTTGAGTATGAATGTTCGAAGTAGATATCAAATATTAAGAATTATTCTGAGAGGATTGCACGAATAATACAAGAGGACACGTTTTCTTTCGAATACGAATCACGAATTATACAAGTTTTCGAAATAACTGGTTACATTGTAATATATCCGATGGAACCAAAGTTCGATGGAAATTCGACATATAACGGAATTTCGAATTAACCATACTGGATGTCGCAAATTTACGACACAGATTTTTAAAATAAGTTATAGCCTACGTATTTCGAAGCTTTTTCATAATTCTTTTTCGAGACGGTAACATTTCGCAAGATTGCGACATTAAATTATTTCGAGTTATTTCTGGACTTCAATTTGACATAGTCTCCAAATAAGTGCGTGAAATCCGAGGTTTCTAATTACTTTGCAAGTTTTTTCGAATAAATGTCTCGCGAAAAGTCAGGTTTCCTAATAACACAAACAAATATTTCACACAAAATTAAAAAGTCTTCTTGATGCCGAAAATATACGCTGAACGATGTATAGGCCTACCAGTCAGGGTATCCTCAGTATGCATTTCCTCGAGGTCGGGTACGGGGAAATATAGCTTATGCAATCGGCGCCGCTTGCGTGAGACTAGCTTCATCGCAATATCTGAGCCTAGAGGCGCGAGTTTAAATGATTCAATCCACCTTCAGAAAATTTTCGTTACCCGTATGTAAAATTCGTTACTTTTTCGTTACTTTCGTTACCCATTGGTAAAATTCGTTACTTTTTCGTTACTTTCGTTATTTTCGTTACCGGTAGACACCCTGGTTTTTAGTTGTGTTAAGTTTTATGTGGCGCTGAGGAGTGAAATAGGTTTGGCTTAAAGTGCATTTTTGGCTTTGATCTACTTCCCGTTATTATGTTTATTGTGCTGCTAGCGTGATTAAAAGCTGTAGTATTTGATGTAGAGTGCTGGGATTACTTGGGGGAAGTGTTGGTGAGAGGGAGAGAAGTGAGGGGATGGGTTTATGGAGTTGTTGCTGTTGTTGCCAAGCTTTACCAAGCACCGATTACGGTATGTCGAATCTAGGCCTGTATAGTGAGCTTCGTTTATAGGTAGGCTACATCATTTGAAGAATGCTTAATTTTGTGCATAAATATATATACACAATTTACAAGAATGTTTCCAGAAATTGTTTTTCACTCGTTACTCTGTTACTGATCGCTAATTGCGTGTACTCAGCACCAAGTTGATATTTGTCAGCCGTTATTATACATTCATTTTTATTGCTATTCCGGGGATTTACGGACCTCGGAATGACGTGTCAGTGATCCCAATGCCCTTATGCTATGAGTGAACATATCTCTATATTTTTATTTGTTCCAAAGCACCATTAATTAAGATTTAAAATTGACTAGATTATCATTGCTTCCCCATAAGGAGAGCTCGAGAATGGGTGCGCCAAAATGCGGACCGCGCGCTCAACCAGGCGTACTTTCTCGTGAAGCTGAGAGCTGCCATCAGCGATCCATGTATAGAGATCAGTGTAAATTCTTTATCAATTTTGAGGAGATTTTGGTTTTCATGCGCTTTCTTAACCCTTTTTATGTTTTTATTAACCAAATTCCTAACCCTAAGAAAATCTAATCTGCTTTCCTCTGTTTTCTGTGATTGCCATTTTTGCCATGCCTGTTTTCTTGTTTCAATGTGTGCATCACATTCCAGAGACACCAGGCATGCTTCCAAATTTAATTTGAGGTGCTACCTTTTCAGCTTCAGTAAGTAAGTTTTCCCTGATATTCTCCCAACGTTGTGCCTGAATTGTTTCCGTTGCTTTTGTGAAGTCATCTGAACTTAGTATTTTTTCCGTGCTGTACTGTACTTCCGACCTTTAATTGGCTTCATGGTGCATTTCCTATTTGGGATGACTTTAAACTTAATTTTAGGAAGGTAGTGGTCCGAATCCAAGTTTACCCCGGAGTACCCGAACATTCAGGATTTCTTTGTGGAAGGTCTTCTTGATTGCCACATGATCAACTTGAAATTCCCCTTAGTTGGGATTTGGGGATACCCATGTTTTTTGTTTTCTTGGTAGTTTTTTGAAAGCTGTAGATTTAAGAAGTAAATTATGTGCCTGGCAAAGTTCTATTAGCCTGATGCTATTTCTGTTTGTTCTGTTGTGGGCAGGATAATCGCCCACGATTTTCTTACAGATTTTTTTCTTTACCAATCTGTGCATTAAAATCTCCAAGAAGGATGATGTGTTTATCTGGAATTTTCTGAATAAGGTCATCTAATTGATTCCAAATGGTCTTTTCTTTGTTTTTGGTTGGTTGGTTCCTCAGTTTAGGGGGTACGACAACACGGTCATGTAGCCCTGTATACTTTAGGTGTGTGTAGAATCAGTCTGATAACCAGTGTTAATTATGATGGCTATATTAGTGTGTGGATCTGTTTTTTAATTCAAGTAAGGACTGCAACTTTGAATTTTTGAAATAGTTCCTACTTTCGCCGCCAAATGCCACCGTCAACAACTACTAGGCCTAGTTCAGAACTTAGCTACTAGACGCCACCACAGTCGGCTCTTGGCAACGAACGCAGAAACCTAAGAGCGTTGTTTACATTTCTAACCTATACAATTTAGCTTCACACAGGTGTAATTAGTGGAAGTTTCTTTAACATGCCATAAATCTATGACATGGGACCGCCGGCTTTACTTCCCCTCCGAAGGAAGACATACTGAGGGATTTTTAGCGCTCTAAAAAAATACGACAGCATCGGCCGGGTTTGAACCCGCTATCTTGGGCATAGAAGCTCAGCACGCTACCAACTAAGCCACCGAAGCCGCCTTACTTTGTTTATCCTACTTTCATTTAATAAACTAATGAAGAAATGCAAGCCGGTAACCATGACAACATTACCTCAAGGTGACATCCAACTTTCCATCTATTTCTGTAAGAAGCAATGTCATTCCATTTATTACATTTCTGTGAAAGTTTGCAAATGGCTATAAGGTTATCACGGAACCAACCTAGACTGTAAAATTTATCAATACGCTTAAGAGGGTCAAGGGTACCCAAGAACTTTATCACTCAACTTACAAGTGCGATACGTCGTACAGAAGGTCTATTATATCTCCAAACAACCGGGTGAGTTAGCCGAGGTCGCTGCGGCATGACTGTTGGCAGTCGCTCACATCCGGGAGGCGAGGAGGTTCGAATCCCCCCGCCGGCAACCTTGAAGATGGTCTTCTGTGGTTTCCCATCTTCCATCCAGGCAAATGCCGGGGTTGGTCCCTAACTATAGGCCACAGCCGCTACCTTCCAACTCCTCGACCCTCCCATCCCACATTCCTCCCCAACGGTACTTGTAGCTCACCCATTAAGTGTCCGTCTCGAAGCAGCAACAAAACTGGCGAGCCGAACATGTCCTCGGACACTCCCGGCACTAAAAGCCATACGCTAAAAAAAAAAAAAAATCTCCAAACAGCAACATCATTTTCAAAACCTCCTGAATTGAAATAGTATTTTATGTGGCTTTTAGGACTTTGGGCCACTGGAGATTAAAAACCTGAATTTTTATGCACCATAAGCCTATATAATTTACATAAGGGGTCTTCCTGTGGATGGGGACTTTACACAATGGTGAGGGTCAGTTTTTATGAGACGTAAACGGAGTTTCGTCTAAAAGGTCTTGGTTAGTTATTGTTGTTCTAAGGGGCGGAACTACGAGGTCATCTGCCCCTCTTAACACAGATTAAAGAATACAAATTAGAAATTGAATTTAAAATTTTGAGGTGGACACCTAAATTTAAAAAGACCAAAAATTAATAAAACAAAAACAAAAAAAATAAATAAAAATAAAAATTATAAAAATAAACAAAAATTACGGAAAAACAAAACATTATCAATCAAAAACGAACAAGTCGTTGAGTCTATGTTCACTAGAGAATTTAGATTGCTGGCCCTAACCCACTCGCACTTATAAAGCGGATAACGCGATAAGCAGCCACCGCGCCATCAGCTAATATAAGTTTGAGTGTCATCTGCAAACCAAGGTTTCTTCGTAGGTCAGCAAGATCCACACACTCGGTGAAAATGTGGGCCACGGTGAAAACGGCTCCACAGGTACAAAGTGGGTCTTCCCTTATCATCAGATACGAGTGGGTGGATCTTGTATGACCTATCCTTAGCCTACACAAAATGACGGACTCTCTCCGTGACCGAAAAGAGCTCCGCCACACACGAGTAGTTCCCTTGATCACTCTCAGTTTACTAGGCAGTGGGTCAGCTAGCCACTGACTCACCCAAAAAGTCAGAACTTATAGGCGTAACTTACTTAAATTGGTCGAGGTGGTAGTAATACCGCCTCTTTTGCAGCTTGATCCGCTAACTCATTTTCCGCAATTCCCATGTGGCTAGGAAGCCACAGAAAGGTGATTCGAGTGTCAGCGTGGCACAGTCCGGCTAGTAGGTCATGGATTCGCTGCACGACAGGGTGTTGCGGGAAACATGTAGCAATTGACTGCAATGAACTCAAAGAGTCGGTACACACGAGAAAGTGGATTCGTGCATCCTGTAGTGCAAACTGCAGAGCTTCATAGATGGCAACACGCTCCGCAGTAAATACACTACAGGTCTCAGGCAAAGAGATCTTGGTATTTGCACCATCAATAACTTAAGCACAACCCACTTTCTTGTCCAACTTCCAACCATCCGTGTAGAGAATGCCAGCGTCCGGAAATTGGTGAACTATGCTGTGGAACTGCGTCCGGTAAACGGAGGCATCCGAGTTCACCTTAGGACCTTGGTGCAGATCTAACCAAATTTCCGGACACGAGACTTGCCACAGAGGCACCTCGCTAGGTGTCCGGATCATACAGGGACCTGCAGCCACTCCTATCTCAGTACACGAGCTATCAAGTCTAATACCAACCAGCCGAGTGGCACGAGGCCGGTTGGCGTACCCCTGGTGGTTTTGGGTACCGAAGAGAGCTTGATAGGTCGGGTGTTGCGGCATTTGACGCACATTGCTAAAAGCATATGTTGGCGTCTATAATTTAAAGGTGGAACACCCGATTCGGCGAGTAGGCTGGGAATCGGGCTGGTCCGGAAGGCACCGGTAGCCAGCCTTACGCCACTATGGTGGATACTGTCCAGCAGTTTCAAAGTTGCCAGCCTTGCTGAACCGTATGCCACAGAACCATAGTCTAGCCGGGACAGGACGAGGGCTTGGTAGAACCGTTTCACCACTGCACGGTCAGCCCTCCACGCAGTGCCACTAAGAAACTTGAGCATGTTCAGTTTCCTGAGACACGTCATTTTCAATTGCCGTATATGGTGCTGCCACGTTAATTTGCTGTCGAAATGGAGCCCCAGGAAGCAATAAGTGTCAACCAACGGCAAGGCAGCATCCCTGAGATATAGTCCAGGGTGTAAATGTAGCCTCCGGAGCAGACGAAAATGGACGACGGAGGATTTCGCTGCTGAAAAACGAAAACCCCGGTCGAGAGCCCACCTGTCGACCCGGTTGATAGCTAGCTGCAATTGCCGTTCCACGACTGCCATACTTCCAGAGCTGTAATGCAGAGCTAAATCGTCTACATACAGAGATGGAACTACCACGGAGCCGGTGGCGGCAACAATGCCATTTATGGCAATCGCGAACAAGGTGGCACTCAACACAGAACCCTGAGGAACTCCATTTTCTTGAGTATAGTAATGCGATAATGTCCTACCGACCCTTACACGGGACGGACCTGAAATTCGCAATGAAAGTCAGTAGATTACCACGGAGTCCCCACTTGTGAAGGGTGGAAAGGATCCCGTAGTGCCATGTAGTGTCGTAGGCTTCCTCGACGTCAAAGAAAACCGTGACTAGGTGGTGCTTTCAGAAAAATGCCTCCTGTATGGCGGTCTCAAGTCGCACCAGATGGTCAGTGGTGGACCTATGAGAGCGAAATCCACACTGGTACTCAGACAGGAGACCTTTCCCCTCCAAGAACCACACCGGTCGACGGTTCACCATCTTTTCGAGCAGCTTACATAGGCCATTTGTCAGACAAATGGGCCTATAGCTGCTTACAGACTTGGGATCCTTTCCAGCCTTAGGAATCCGTATCACGATCCCCTCTCGCCATTGAGATGGAAACTCCCCATCAATCCATATACGTTTGAAGAGGAACAACAGTTGTTTTATACTGGATTCGCACAGATGTTTTAACATTTGATATGTATGTTATCCGGTCCAGGAGCCATATCCCTGCACAGTGCAAGTGCTCTGCGCAGTTCCCATTCAGAGAATGGTACATTGTAGGACTCCGAATCAGCAGTGGCAAAGGACAAGTGGTGAGCCTCTGCCTCCCACTTCAGAGTCAGAAATGTAGGATCATAACTCCTAGAGCATCGGAGAAGTGCGAGCCAATACTGTTGGCAATGGCGAGATGGTCCATGATAATATCTCCATTGATGGATACTCCGGGTATCGACAATGATGTCGGGAGTCCGGAGATCCGACGGAGCTTAGTCCACACTTGAGATGAAGGAGTATGCGCCGTCATAGACTTTTCCCACGTCCTTTTCTTACTCTCCCGAATCAGATATCGGGCTCTAGCATGCATCCTTTTGAAGGTGATAAGGTTGGCCATAGTGTTTTGCCTCCGATAGCATTTGAAAGCACGTCGACGATCTTTAATGGCTGCTGCAATCTCGGCTGTCCACCAAGGGACAAGCTTCCGGCGTGAGTTACCGGATGACGAAGGTGTTGTTTCCTCAGCAGCAGCCAAAATACCATTCGTTATGTGAAGGGTATGATCGTCGACACACTCAAAAGTACCTTCGGCAAACACCGCACGTGCCGTGAAAGTTGGCCAATCAGCCCGATGGAGAAGCCATTGACTTGGTAACTCGATGGCTCTCTGGTTCGGAAAAGTAACGACAATTGGAAAATGTCAGTATTACAAAGGTCGTCATGTACACCCCACTGTAGCAGGGGAACCAGCGCACGACTGCACAAGGTAATATCGACACTTGAATAAGTGCCGTGTGCAATAGATAAGTGCATAGGTTCCCCTGTGTTCAACAAACACAGGTCCAGCCGCCTGATCAGCCTCTCAAAATCTCTCCCTTTACCGCCAGTGGTAGCGGAGCCCCAGATGGTGTTGTGGGCATTAACATCTCCCAGAAGGAGAAAACGAGGTGGGAGCTGAGAGACTAGATCCACCAGCTGGTTATAATCCGGTTGAGAATCAGGCGGGATGTACACGTTACATACTGTTGCCATTACTGCCTCTAGCTGAGTACGCAACGGCACCTCTTCACTAAAGAGGCTACAGTGGACGAGAGTGCAGACGCCACCAGCAGCCATAGCTCCGTCCACCCGGTCTTTAGAGAAGAGTTTGAAGTGATGCATTCTTGTCTCATGTCCAGGACGAAACCTTGATTCCTGAAGACAGACAATGGTTGCCGTAAACTGAGATATTAATTGGCGTACTTCAGCGCGATGTCGAAAATAGCTATTACATTTCCATTGTAATAGTGCCATAGTGTGGACTTAAGTAGAAGTGGGTCTTCTACTTATGCATGACAGTTTGCCACCCTTCCCCATCTCTAGCTGGAGATGGGGCAGGAGAGCACACCTCAATCTCATCTCCGTCCGAAGACGAAGAGAATGGATCGGGCAGTCCCCTGGATGGCGCGCGGTCCTCCTCGGACTTCACGAGTCTCGCTCTTGGGGAAGAGCGAGAGCGGTGTCGAGGGACCTTCTTCCGGTCCGAAGACTGGGTTTCCGTCCCCGACACATCCCGAACGTTCTTTTTTCTCAACTGGCGCTGACGTCTATTCGGGGAAGTAGGTGGTCCCTTCCCCACGGACGCCAGATCCTTGCTAAACATGGCTGCTCCTGCTGGCACCACTCCACTGATGGTAGTGGGAGCGGGTTGGCCAGCTGATGAGTTAGCAGCCTTGTTAGCAGGAGAGTTAGAGACACTGTAACGTGTTTTTCGAGGGGTTTTTATGCCACTGGCATAAGTCAGTAGGAAGCCATTCTATATTTATTTACGCGGCAAATTGTTCAGCCAAGAGAATTTTTCATGTTAATTTATTATAATTATTATTAAGGTATTTCCGGAGCATTTTATAAAAATTATAAGCATACAGATAGGTTTTCTATGTCTTAGAAAACACTAGCAAGCAAATTATTACGAACGACGATATCATAGAAAATTATCTGATTACGGAATTTTACGGAGTTTTCGTCGGTTAGGGTATATTGAGAGACGTGACTCACTGGGAATTCATATACAAGCTTAATCCTGTCGGGAAGTATTACGCAAGCGGGCTCGCATCGTCAAGGAAAGGCGAATTGTTGGAACGGAACCCTCCCACCGAGTGTAATGACCCGGAGGAGGGGAAGATCGCGTGGTGGGTCAGCCAATCAGTGGAGACCACGTAAGCTCGAAGTCGGATGAAGAGTGGGGAGCCGGCGTGTGGATATCTCGTTCGACGCGCCGTGAAACGAGGACTATCTGTGTAGAACTTGCGGAGTGTGGTTGAAAGTGCATGTCGCTCCGATGTTCAGGGGAGTTAGTGACTATCTGTGTTGAACTTGCCAAGTATGGTTCACGCGGGAGTCGCTCCGATGTTCCATGGAGTGGAGGACTAACTTTTGTAAAACTTAACCAGTGTGGTTATACGAGTGTTTGGGTCCGATGTACGGACCATAGAATTATCTAATCTACCAGAATATCATCAAATTACGAAGAAGATGGCGACGTCCAGGAGACTGTGGGAAGCACACAGCATCATCCAGTACGAGGGAAATGCTTTAGCAATTTCCAGTGGTAAGCGCAGATGACGCAGAAATACGCAATCTCTCATTTTTCTTTGTTTTATATTTCATATTTCAGTAACTTCATAGCTTGGAAATAAGAGTAAAATCAATTTATCAGACTCCGTTTTCACGTAATTTTCTATCGGTAATATTAAAATCGCAACGCTCCAATTTAAATTTTATACTTATTATTATTATTAATTTTGCTATACTTGTTTTATATAATAAATTCTTTTCTTTTACAATGCAATCTCTGCTTTCAGTAGGTAGCATTAGATATAGACCAATTCCTTCTCCTGATACAATTGTTTGTTGGGTTAATGATCAAATCATACCACGATCTGAGTGTATAGAGTCTTGAAGGTGTTCTGCCTGAGCTAGACGTTGTTAAATACAAATTTAGATTTCAACATTGCATTGAGGTCTTGGCGCCCATTAAAACAACATAGCCTAGGCAAAGGTAAACAGTTACATTTATCTCCCAACAGTTTGGGGCAGCAAAACTGTTACATTTGTACGCTCAACGTGTGGGCAGTCAAAATGCTACAATTGTCGCTCAACGTGAGGGCAAGTCAAAATGTTACACTTGTCGCCGACAACTTGGGGCTGAAAACCTAATAACATTTGTGGAAGGAGAAGGGTATATATTTCTGTGCCTGTATTTTGGGGGTTATTTGTCTTTATCAGTGTATATCATTATGGGGGATGAGAAAGAAAGACAGATGAGGTTACGTAGTGGTCATCAACTGGAGAATGATGATACGAGCAGTATGTCGAGTGATGGTAGTACCGGGGTAGCGGAGGTAAATCCCGATACTGAAACGGAGTGTAGGCGGCCAACCAGAATTAAAAACTTTACTTCTCGAGTTCATGTATCAGAACAAAGTTAGTAGTGATGCCTTAAATGCAAAATTAGAACAGAATAATGCAAAATTAGAACAGAATAATGCAAAATTAGAACAAAACAGTGGGGAAAATAAAGAAAGTACAGAAGCTTTAAATAAAAAATTAGAACAGAATAATGCAAAATTAGATAAGAACAACAAGGAAATTAGTGTGAAAATGGAGCAGATTAGAGGAGTAATGGAAGAGAAGGTTAAAGAGATCATTGCAGATGTAGACAAGAAATTAGGAAAAGTACAGGAGGAGTTAGAAATTAGAATCAGTACACAGGCTGAAAATTTAAAAGAACTAGTGCAACTGGAAACACAGCAGGTCAAAAAGCAATTGGGGGGAGAAATTGACAAAATTCAGGTAGCAACTAAAGAGGTTAAGGAACAGCTGGGGGGTAGAATTGAGAAAGTCCACTTGCAAATAGTTGCAGAAGTAAATGATTTAAGAGAGAGTAATAGAGAGAGCATTAGCAAGATTGAGGAGAAACAAGCAAAGCTATATGATAAAGTAGAAGAATCAGAAGGAAACATTAAATTAACAGTAAACAGTATTGAGAGGAAGGCTGAGGAGAAAATTGCAGAATTAGAATTAAAATTAAAAGCTAGGATCAGGCAAGAAAATAGTCAGAATAGGCCAGTTTTTGTAAAAAGCACACACAGGGAGGTAGAACTGGGTAAGTTCAGCAATCGACAGGGGTGCCCAATGGAGTTCATGAACACTATAGAAAATAAATTCGGGGAGAGGTTGGAAAATGGTAGTATTGAGTGGTGCCAGGTAGTTGAAATTTTAGAACAAGTGTTTGTGGGGGAAACGAGGAATTGGTTTGCTGTCTACAGAGACAAGTTTACTGATATTAATGATTTTAAAATGAAATTCTGTGAAAAGTTCTGGAATGAGGTTATTCAGTCGCAGCATCGTGAGGGAGTAGTGTGTGGTAAATATAACCCTAAAGGAAGCTCCACCATGACCGAATACTTTTTAGGGCAGGTATTAGTGTGTAAATATCTGGATGGCTTGAAGGAGGAAAGTGATGTGGTAAGGTTGCTACTTAGGCACTTTCCCTATAGGATCAAGGAGGCTGCTTGTATCCAGAATGTAAAGACAATATCACAAGTAGAAAATTTGTTAAGCACATTTGATGCACTAGGGAGAGGGGGTTATGAGGACAATTTCAATCGGAACCAGGGTAATAATAATAATAGACCTAATGAAGCCAGGCATCAAGAAGTTCAAGGGAACGGTGGCGAAGGGGCCAACACTCAAAATAGAAATAATAATAATCAGCTAAATCAGAACAGAGGAAATGGCTATGGTAATCAGTATCATGGGAGGAACAATGATTTCAGGGGAAATCAAGGGAGGAACAATGATTACAGGGGAAATCAAGGGAGAAACAATGATTTCAGGGGAAATCAAGGGAGAAATTATAATGACAATAATTACAACCAGAATAGGGGTCAAGGAAGAGGACAGCCTAGTGGTAGTAATATACAGCCAAACAATGACAACACAGCCCAGAACAACCAGACCAGTTCAGTAGTTAGTAGTACTACGGCCAGCTGTAGCGGTTCTTTCAACGCGAACCAAGCTGCGAAGTAAGGTCAGAATCTCAGTCTGTAGCATGCCCTGTCCATACAATTATACAGGAACCCTATGACCTAAATGTAAGAAATAAATTATTACATGAACTAAATGATGAAGGTATTGTAACGTTTTTTTCGTGGGGTTTTTATGCAACTGGCATAAGTCAGTAGGAAGCCATTCTATATTTATTTACGCGGCAAATTGTTCAGCCAAGAGAATTTTTCATGGTAATTTATTATTATTATTAATTTATTATAATTATTATTAAGATATTTCCGGAGCATTTTATAAAAATTATAAGCATACAGATAGGTTTTCTATGTCTTAGAAAACGCTATCAAGCAAATTATTACGAACGACGATATCATAGAAAATTATCTGATTACGGAATTTTACGGAGTTTTGTCAGTTAGGGTATTTGAGAGACGTGACTCACTGGGATTTCAAATACAAGCTGATTCCTGTCGAGAAGTATTACGCAAGGCTGGGTCGCAAGGTCTAGAGAAGAGGCGAATTGTTGGAACGGAAATCGACTTCCCCTTACAGCCGAGTGTAATGAGGCAGAGGAGGGGAGTATAGCGCGTGGGGTGCAGGCAATCAGCGGAGACAACGTAAGCTAGGAGTCGGCTGAAGAGTGGGGGGGCCGACAGGTGGATATATCGTTCGACGCACCGTGGAAGGAGAACAATCTGTATAGTTCTTGCCGAGTGTGGATATACGCGGGAGTCGCTCCGATGTTCCGTGGGACGAGGACAATCTGTGAAATACTTGAGGAGTATGGGTGCGCGTGCGAGTCGCTCCGATGTTCAGTGGAGTTAGTAACTATCTGTATAGAATTTAACGAGTACGGTTGTACGCGGGAATCGCTCCGATGTTCCGTGGAGTGGAAGACTAACTTTGGTAAAACTTAACCAGTGCGGTTGTACGAGTGTTTGGGTCCGAGGTACGGACCATAGAATTATCTAATCTAGGAGTATATCATCAAACATCGACGAGATGACGACGTCCAGGAGACTGTGGGAAGCTCACAGCATCATCCAGTACGAGGGAAAGGCTTCGGGCATTTCCAGTGGTAAGCGCCAATGACGCAGAAATACGCAATCTCTCATTTCTCATGGTTTTATATTTCATATTTCAGTAACTTCATAGCTTGGAAATAAGAGTAAAATCAATTTATCAGACTCCGTTTTCACGTAATATTCTATCGGTAATATTAAAATCACAACGCTCCAATTTAAATTTTAAACTTATTGTTATTATTAATTTTGCTATACCTGTTTTATATAATAAATTCATTTCTTTTACAATGCAATCTTTGCTTTCAGTAGCTAGCATTAGATATAGACCAATTCCTTCTCCTGATACAATTGTTTGTTGGGTTAATGATCAAATCATACCACGATCTGAGTGAATAGAGTCTTGAATGTGTTCTGCCAGAGCTAGACGTTGTTAAATACAAATTTAGATTTCAACATTGCATTGAGGTCTTGGCGCCCATTAAAACAACATAGCTTAGGCAAAGGTAAACAGTTACATTTCTCACCCAACAGTTAGGGGCTAGCAAAACGTTTCATTTGTCGCCGACAACTTGGGGCTGAAAACCTAATAACATTTGTGGAAGGAGAAGGGTATATATTTCTGTGCCTGTATTTTGGGGGTTATTTGTCTTTATCAGTGTATATCATTATGGGGGATGAGAAAGAAAGACAGATGAGGTTACGTAGTGGTCATCAACTGGAGAGTGATGATACGAGCAGTATGTCGAGTGATGGTAGTACCGGGGTAGCGGAGGTAAATCCCGATACTGAAACAGGGAGTGTAGGCGGCCAACCAGAATTAAAAACTTTACTTCTAGAGTTCATGTATCAGAACAAAGTTAGTAGTGATGCCTTAAATGCAAAATTAGAACAGAATAATGCAAAATTAGAACAGAATAATGCAAAGTTAGAACAAAACAGTAGGGAAAATAAAGAAAGTACAGAAGCTTTAAATGCAAAATTAGAACAGAATAATGCAAAATTAGAACAAAACAGTA
Source organism: Meconema thalassinum (assembly GCA_946902985.2). Taxonomy (NCBI): domain Eukaryota; kingdom Metazoa; phylum Arthropoda; class Insecta; order Orthoptera; family Tettigoniidae; genus Meconema; species Meconema thalassinum. The sequence goes on from OX336392.1 coordinate 370,251,119, forward strand.
GGGAAAATAAAGAAAGTACAGAAGCTTTAAATGCAAAATTAGAACAGAATAATGCAAAATTAGAACAAAACAGTAGGGAAAATAAAGAAAGTACAGAAGCTTTAAATAAAAAATTAGAACAGAATAATGCAAAATTAGATAAGAACAACAAGGAAATTAGTGTGAAAATGGAGCAGATTAGAGGAGAAATCAGAGGAGTAATGGAAGAGAAGGTTAAAGAGATCATTGCAGATGTAGACAAGAAATTAGGAAAAGTACAGGAGGAGTTGGAAATTAGAATCAGTACACAGGCTGAAAATTTAAAAGAACTAGTGCAACTGGAAACACAGCAGGTCAAAAAGCAATTGGGGGGAGAAATTGACAAAATTCAGGTAGCAACTAAAGAGGTTAAGGAACAGCTGGGGGGTAGAATTGAGAAAGTCCACTTGCAAATAGTTGCAGAAGTAAATGATTTAAGAGAGAGTAATAGAGAGAGCATTAGCAAGATTGAGGAGAAACAAGCAAAGCTATATGATAAAGTAGAAGAATCAGAAGGAAACATTAAATTAACAGTAAACAGTATTGAGAGGAAGGCTGAGGAGAAAATCGCAGAATTAGAATTAAAATTAAAAGCTAGGATCAGGCAAGAAAATAGTCAGAATAGGCCAGTTTTTGTGAATAGCACACACAGGGAGGTAGAACTGGGTAAGTTCAGCAATCGACAGGGGTGCCCAATGGAGTTCATGAACACTATAGAAAATAAATTCGGGGAAAGGTTGGAAAATGGTAGTATTGAGTGGTGCCAGGTAGTTGAAATTTTAGAACAAGTGTTTGTGGGGGAAACGAGGAATTGGTTTGCTGTCTACAGAGACAAGTTTACTGATATTAATGATTTTAAAATGAAATTCTGTGAAAAGTTCTGGAATGAGGTTATTCAGTCGCAGCATCGTGAGGGAGTAGTGTGTGGTAAATATAACCCTAAAGGAAGCTCCACCATGACCGAATACTTTTTAGGGCAGGTATTAGTGTGTAAATATCTGGATGGCTTGAAGGAGGAAAGTGATGTGGTGAGGTTGCTACTTAGGCACTTTCCCTATAGGATCAAGGAGGCTGCTTGTATCCAGAATGTAAAGACTATATCGCAAGTAGAAAATTTGTTAAGCACATTTGATGCACTAGGGAGAGGGGGTTATGAGGACAATTTCAATAGGAACCAGGGTAATAATAATAATAGACCTAATGAAGCCAGGCATCAGGAAGTTCATGGGAACGGTGGCGAAGGAGCCAACGCTCAAAATAGAAATAATAATAATCAGCTAAATCAGAACAGAGGAAATGGCTATGGTAATCAGTATCAAGGGAGGAACAATGATTTCAGGGGAAATCAAGGGAGGAACAATGATTACAGGGGAAATCAAGGGAGAAACAATGATTTCAGGGGAAATCAAGGAAGAAATTATAATGACAATAATTACAACCAGAATAGGGGTCAAGGAAGAGGACAGCCTAGTGGTAGTAATATACAGCCAAACAATGACAACACAACTCAGAACAACCAGACCAGTGCAATAGTAACTAGTACTACGGCCAGCTGTAGCGGTTCTTGAAACGCGAACCAGGCTGCGAAGTAAGGTCAGAATCTCAGTCTGTAGCATGCCCTGTCCATACAATTATACAGGAACCCTATGACCTAAATGTAAGAAATGAATTATTACATGAACTAAATGATGAAGGTATTATTCAGGAAGTGGTTAGTAAGAGCCCCATAGTTAAATTTAACGTGTCCGAGGCGTACACAGATGTTTTAATTGATAGTGGTTGTATGAAGAGTTGCATAAGTAGTGCATTTTATGATAAAATGAAAGGAACTGGAGTAAATTTTGAGGAGATGCCAATTAAAAGCACTTTTGTTATCACAGCTGTTGGGAAGAAGTCTAAAGTAATTTCTAAGCAAGTTTTAGTAGACATTAAAATTAATAATCATGTAGAGAAGCAGATTTGCCTTGTAATTCCAAATTTAGTATTCAGTGTTATCTTGGGTTCAGAGTGGCTAAGTAGAGTGTCTGGTAACTTATGTTATGATGTAGGGAGTTTGAAATTTAAATGGGGTGATTCGGAAGTAGAAGTAGCGTTCAATGACCAAATTCAGAGAAGTAGTATTGTAGGTGTGATTTGTACTTTAAATGAGATATCGCCAGCCGTAGAGCGGGGTTCTCCATGTTTTGTGGGCAGTGTGATTACGAACGGAAGTCTAGAGGACTCGTTACGTGAGGCTGCATTTCAGGGAAATATAGAGGATGAACAGTGCGTTCGGCTCTATGATGTGTTATTGTGTAATAGGAGAGTTTTTGAGGATCGCATTGGTATGGCCAATTGCTATACACATTCATTGAACGTTATTGATAGGTCAGTATTCACAGGACATAGATATCCTGTACCTTTCGCTTATCAGAGTGCAGTTGAGGCACAAATTAACCAGATGCTTGAAGATGGGATTATTGAGCACTCTAACAGTCCATATGTTAATTCTTTGATCACGGTACCCAAGACCGATGGCACTGTTCGTATTTGTTTAGATGCACGTTTGGTTAACAGTAGAATTAGTTCAGATCAGCTGAAATCTATGTCAATAGAGGAATTAATGCAAACATTTGAGGGGAAGAAGTATTTCACTTGTGTAGATTTGAGTTCCAGTTTTTGGCAAGTGCCACTTATGTACGAAGATAGACCATTTACAGCTTTTAGTCATAAATATAACCTTTATCAATTTTGTAGAACACCTTATGGGTTAAAGAGTAGTTCAGCAGCTTTAATTAGGGCTTTAAACATCGCATTAGGGGATGACACAGGAGAGTTTGTAACCATTTACATTGATGATATGGTAATTAGTTCACGCAGTTTTGAGGAGCATCTAGGTCATTTAGATATAGTTTTTCAGAAGTTAGATCAGGCAGGGTTCACTTTGAAGCTGTCTAAGTCGTCATTCTGTCAGTCAGAAGTGACATTTTTAGGTCATAGAGTGTCGAGTAGAGGTGTAACACCAGAAGAAAGTAGGGTTAATAAGATACTTAACGCAGAGGTGCCACAGAATGTTAAACAGTTAAAAACTTACCTGGGAATTTGCAACTTTTTCAGGAGGTTTGTTCTTAAATACTCAGGGTTGGTAGAACCATTCAGGGAATTGCTTAAAAGTGGGACTCGGTGGAGATGGGAGTCCAAGCATGATCAGGCTTTTAGAGCGCTGAAGGAAGGTTTTGAGAAAGCTGTAGTGCTGAAATATCCGTTAAAAGATAAGGAATATGTGGTTATGACAGATGCTTCACATATAGGCATTGCTGGAGTATTATGTCAGAAAGATGATGAGGGTAATCTGTGCATTGTATCTTTAGCCTCGCGAGGACTGACAGCAGCAGAGAAAAGATACACGATTACTGAGTTAGAGCTTTTAGGTATCGTTTTCAGTTTAGGGAAATTTAGAATGTATTTAGTAGGGGGGAAATTTGAGATCCACACAGATCACCATGCATTACTGTATATGAGGACTTGTAAACTCAGTTCTAACAGAGTTAGTAGGTGGATTCTTGCTCTGCAGGAATACGAATTCACAGTAAAATATATTAAAGGTAAAGATAACATTCTTGCAGACATGCTATCGAGGGACACTAATTTATGTAGGGATTATCCTGTGGTTAAAGCAGAGGACGGTATTTTAATATGTGCATGTGTGGACAGTAGCAACAGGGCATCGTTACAGACACTGAGAAATATGCTAGTGGAGCAACGTGATGACGTTAAGTTAAAGGAGCCACTGGCTAGGTTGGAAATAGGTGAAGAAGAGTATGTGAAAGTAGGACGGTTCACGTACAAGATGCAGGATGGGCTTCTTGCAAGGAAATGTAGGAATAATCGGTGGGCAATATGTGTTCCTGCCACTTTGCGGGAGGAGCTAATTTGGTTCATTCATAGGGAATTAGGACACTTTGGTGCTGCCAAGGTCTTCTATGAAATTGGTCGTGACTTCATTTGGAGTAAAATGGGAAGGGATGTTAGGAGGATTTTAGCTAAGTGTGACACCTGTCAAAGGAGTAAATATCCAGTTAAATATTTAGTGGGGGAGAGATCTGCAGTTCTCACCAGTAGTCCCGGCGAACTACTGTGTGTGGATTTATTTGGCCCGATCGTTAAAGGACAGTACGGCTACGAGTACATTTTTATAGTTATTGACGCTTTTAGTAAGTATGTCAAGCTATATCCGCTAAGGAAAGCCACGGGACTAGCGTGTAGCCGTCTGATCATTAACAAGTATGTACCTGAGTTTGGCATTCCTCTCAGGATACTATCTGACAGTGGACCACAGTTTACTGCAAAGAAATGGAGAACCAGTATGCAGGAAGCTGGTATAACACACGTTCATTCCTCTGTAAGGTACCCTCAGGGTAATTCTGCAGAGCGTCCATTAAGGGAAGTGGCTCGTCTTTTTCGGACTCTAGTGCATGACAAGCATGCGGCCTGGGTTGGACATCTTCCCAAGGTCGAGACTTGGCTGAATTCTGTCCAGCATGAGAGCACGAAATTGACGCCATACGAAGTTCACTTCGGAAAAAGACCACAAAATGAACTAGGGAGGGTGTTGGGATTAAATGAGGGTAAGCAACCGGGGATGGATTACATTGTCCAGTTGGCGAAACAGAATTTATCTAAGTCAGCACAAAAGAGAATTCGCCAACAAAAAGAAACTAAATTTGACCTATTCGAGCCGGGAGACAGAGTCTTACCTAGAGTGCCGAAACAGTCAAATAAGCTAGAGAAAGTCATGTCCAAGTTCTTTTATCTCTACGAGGGCCCATTTATAGTTTCCAAACGTATTGGGAAAACAGCATATGTGCTGGAGAATAGTGAGGGAAACAGATTATACGGAACGTATAATATACATAGTCTACGAAAATATGTGTCATAAAGTGAGTGTGTTTAGCTGGCGAGCCAGCCTATCAAATGAGTAAGTGTGGTATTTGGTGCGTGGGAGGAGTTGATCTTCCAGGCAGGCGTATCAGAAGTCACACAGGGGGGTAGTATGTAAGTAAATGAGAGTTTTTAAGGTACAGGGAAATATGACGGGATTGTCGGATGCTCTTGAGCACTAAAATGTCTCGATACACCAAGGCCAGAATTTGGTAGCGCTGGTGAATTCCCATTTGCCTCCAAGAGATGGGTGAGCGCTTGAACAGGGTATTTTTGCTTAAGGCGTCCACGAGGCAAAAGATGGGCCATCAGAATGCGAGACAGTCCATCATGAAACTCATACATATCAGCACACGTGATTTCTGTTTACGGCCTCGCCATGTAAGATTTGTAAGTGTGTAATTTAAGGCAATTTGTATAATGGTATTATTTGTGTGAGGAGAACGGGTCTGTGTTGAGAACTAGTATTAAGTAGAATATGGTCTACGGGAACTTAACAAGACAGGGCGATTACGGCACAGAAATATTTGGTGTTATATGTAATGCACATTTACTGTTTTTTTTTTCAGAAGTCAATATTAATTTAATCTACTTTAAAGAGAGATTAAGTATTATGGTCACGAGGCGCTGCCACAATAGTGTGATCGTGTGCTCAGTGATAAGTGAGATTAAATGTCACCATAAGGAAGGGACCTCCAGTGAAATTAGGAAGTTCTATGGTGATATAAATATATCAGAACACCTTCAATGCGTGTGATATGACATCATAAATACATAGTGCTCACACATTAATTATGTCTATTTCTCCAACATAGAGCAATTTGAGAGGCAGAAATATCCATGGAACACTATTCTATATGTAAATCATTGGACTGGTTGCAAAGTGCAATCCATAGTGACAACCAACTTTGACGCAAAGTGCGTGAAGAAAAATTATGAGTGTACATATCTGTAATTTAGGGTGATTTCATTTATGTAATATGTATTTTGGATGGGGTTTATTAACGTGTCTGGGATAATCGGATAATGGACCGTCGTCACGGTAAATCATCCGATGATCCGAGGCGAATATGTAACGTGTTTTTCGTGGGGGTTTTATGCAACTGGCATAAGTCAGTAGGAAGCCATTCTATATTTATTTACGCGGCAAATTGTTCAGCCAAGAGAATTTTTCATGGTAATTTATTATTATTATTAATTTATTATAATTATTATTAAGATATTTTCGGAGCATTTTATAAAAATTATAAGCATACAGATAGGTTTTCTATGTCTTAGAAAACGCTATCAAGCAAATTATTACGAACGACGATATCATAGAAAATTATCTGATTACAGAATTTTACGGAGTTTTGTCAGTTAGGGTATTTGAGAGACGTGACTCACTGGGATTTCAAATACAAGCTGATTCCTGTCGAGAAGTATTACGCAAGGCTGGGTCGCAAGGTCTAGAGAAGAGGCGAATTGTTGGAACGGAAATCGACTTCCCCTTACCGCCGAGTGTAATGAGGCAGAGGAGGGGAGTATAGCGCGTGGGGTGCAGCCAATCAGCGGAGACAACGTAAGCTAGGAGTCGGCTGAAGAGTGGGGGGGCCGACAGGTGGATATATCGTTCGACGCATCGTGGAAGGAGAACAATCTGTATAGTTCTTGCCGAGTGTGGATATACGCGGGAGTCGCTCCGATGTTCCGTGGGACGAGGACAATCTGTGAAATACTTGAGGAGTATGGGTGCGCGTGCGAGTCGCTCCGATGTTCAGTGGAGTTAGTAACTATCTGTATAGAATTTAACGAGTACGGTTGTACGCGGGAATCGCTCCGATGTTCTGTGGAGTGGAAGACTAACTTTGGTAAAACTTAACCAGTGCGGTTGTACGAGTGTTTGGGTCCGAGGTACGGACCATAGAATTATCTAATCTAGGAGTATATCATCAAACATCGACGAGATGACGACGTCCAGGAGACTGTGGGAAGCTCACAGCATCATCCAGTACGAGGGAAAGGCTTCGGGCATTTCCAGTGGTAAGCGCCAATGACGCAGAAATACGCAATCTCTCATTTCTCATGGTTTTATATTTCATATTTCAGTAACTTCATAGCTTGGAAATAAGAGTAAAATCAATTTATCAGACTCCGTTTTCACGTAATTTTCTATCGGTAATATTAAAATCACAACGCTCCAATTTAAATTTTAAACTTATTGTTATTATTAATTTTGCTATACCTGTTTTATATAATAAATTCATTTCTTTTACAATGCAATCTTTGCTTTCAGTAGGTAGCATTAGATATAGACCAATTCCTTCTCCTGATACAATTGTTTGTTGGGTTAATGATCAAATCATACCACGATCTGAGTGAATAGAGTCTTGAATGTGTTCTGCCAGAGCTAGACGTTGTTAAATACAAATTTAGATTTCAACATTGCATTGAGGTCTTGGCGCCCATTAAAACAACATAGCTTAGGCAAAGGTAAACAGTTACATTTCTCACCCAACAGTTAGGGGCTAGCAAAACGTTTCAGTATTATTCAGGAAGTGGATAGTAAGAGCCCCATAGTTAAATTTAACGTGTCCGAGGCGTACACAGATGTTTTAATTGATAGTGGTTGTATGAAGAGTTGCATAAGTAGTGCATTTTATGATAAAATGAAAGGAACTGGAGTAAATTTTGAGGAGATGCCAATTAAAAGCACTTTTGTTATCACAGCTATTGGGAAGAGGTCTAAAGTAATTTCTAAGCAAGTTTTAGTAGACATTAAAATTAATAATCATGTAGAGAAGCAGATTTGTCTTGTAATTCCAAATTTAGTATTCAGTGTTATCTTGGGTTCAGAGTGGCTAAGTAGAGTGTCTGGTAACTTATGTTATGATGTAGGGAGTTTGACATTTAAATGGGGAGATTCTGAAGTAGAAGTAGCGTTCAATGACCATATTCAGAGGAGTAGTATTGTAGGTGTGATTTGTACTTTAAATGAGATATCGCCAGCCGTAGAGCGGGGTTCTCCATGTTTTGTGGGCAGTGTGATTACGAACGGAAGTCTAGAGGACTCGTTACGTGAGGCTGCATTTCAGGGAAATATAGAGGATGAACAGTGTGTTCGGCTCTATGATGTGTTATTGTGTAATAGGAGAGTTTTTGAGGATCGCATTGGTATGGCCAATTGCTATACACATTCATTGAACGTTATTGATAGGTCAGTATTCACAGGACATAGATATCCTGTACTTTTCGCTTATCAGAGTGCAGTTGAGGCACAAATTAATCAGATGCTTGAAGATGGGATTATTGAGCACTCTAACAGTCCATATGTTAATTCTTTGATAACGGTACCCAAGACCGACGGCACTGTTCGTATTTGTTTAGACGCTCGTTTGGTTAACAGTAGAATTAGTTCAGATCAGCTGAAATCTATGTCAATAGAGGAATTAATGCAAACATTTGAGGGGAAGAAGTATTTCACTTGTGTAGATTTGAGTTCCAGTTTTTGGCAAGTGCCACTTATGTACGAAGATAGACCATTTACAGCTTTTAGTCATAAATATAACCTTTATCAATTTTGTAGAACACCTTATGGGTTAAAGAGTAGTTCAGCAGCTTTAATTAGGGCTTTAAACATTGCATTAGGGGATGACACAGGAGAGTTTGTAACCATTTACATAGATGATATGGTAATTAGTACACGCAGTTTTGAGGAGCATCTACGTCATTTAGATATAGTTTTTCAGAAGTTAGATCAGGCAGGGTTCACTTTGAAGCTGTCTACGTCGTCATTCTGTCAGTCAGAAGTGACATTTTTAGGTCATAGAGTGTCGAGTAGAGGTGTAACACCAGAAGAGAGTAGGGTCAATAAGATACTTAACGCAGAGGTGCCACAGAATGTTAAACAGTTAAAAACTTACCTGGGAATTTGCAACTTTTTCAGGAGGTTCGTTCTTAAATACTCAGGGTTGGTAGAACCATTCAGGGAATTGCTTAAAAGTGGGACTCGGTGGAGATGGGAGTCCAAGCATGATCAGGCTTTTAGAGCGCTGAAGGAAGGTTTTGAGAAAGCTGTAGTGCTGAAATATCCATTAAAAGATAAGGAATATGTGGTTATGACAGATGCTTCACATATAGGCATTGCTGGAGTATTATGTCAGAAAGATGATGAGGGTAATCTGTGCATTGTATCTTTAGCCTCGCGAGGACTGACTGCAGCAGAGAAAAGATACACGATTACTGAGTTAGAGCTTTTAGGTATTGTTTTCAGTTTAGGGAAATTTAGAATGTATTTAGTAGGGGGGAAATTTGAGATCCACACAGATCACAATGCATTACTGTATATGAGAACTTGTAAACTCAGTTCTAACAGAGTTAGTAGGTGGATTCTTGCTCTGCAGGAATACGAATTCACAGTAAAATATATTAAAGGTAAAGATAACATTCTTGCAGACATGCTATCGAGGGACACTAATTTATGTAGGGATTATCCTGTGGTTAAAGCAGAGGACGGTATTTTAATATGTGCATGTGTGGACAGTAGCAACAGGGCATCGTTACAGACACTGAGGAATATGCTAGGTAGAGCAACGTGATGACGTTCATTTAAGGGAGCCACTTGCAAGGTTGGAAGCAGGTGACGCAGTAACATTTATAGTTTCCAAACGTATTGGGAAAACAGCATATGTGCTGGAGAATAGTGAGGGAAACAGATTATACGGAACGTATAATATACATAGTCTACGAAAATATGTGTCATAAAGTGAGTGTGTTTAGCTGGCGAGCCAGCCTATCAAATGAGTAAGTGTGGTATTTGGTGCGTGGGAGGAGATGGTCTTCCAGGCAGGCGTATCAGAAGTCACACAGGGGGGTAGTATGTAAGTAAATGAGAGTTTTTAAGGTACAGGGAAATATGACGGGATTGTCGGATGCTCTTGAGCACTAAAATGTCTCGATACACCAAGGCCAGAATTTGGTAGCGCTGGTGAATTCCCATTTGCCTCCAAGAGATGTGTGAGCGCTTGAACAGGGTATTTTTGCTTAAGGCGTCCACGAGGCAAAAGATGGGCCATCAGAATGCGAGACAGTCCTTCATGAAACTCATACATATCAGCACACGTGATTTCTGTTTACGGCCTCGCCATGTAAGATTTGTAAGTGTGTAATTTAAGGTAATTTGTACAAAGGTATTATTTGTGTGAGGAGAATATGGTCTACGGGAACTTAACAAGACAGGGCGATTACGGCACAGAAATATTTGGTGTTATATGTAATGCACATTTACTGTTTTTTTTTTTCAGAAGTCAATATTAATTTAATCTACTTTAAAGAGAGATTAAGTATTATGGTCACGAGGCGCTGCCACAATAGTGTGATCGTGTGCTCAGTGATAAGTGAGATTAAATGTCACCATAAGGAGGGGACCTCCAGTGAAATTAGGAAGTTCTATGGTGATATAAATATATCAGAACACCTTCAATGCGTGTGATATGACATCATAAATACATAGTGCTCACACATTAATTATGTCTATTTCTCCAACATAGAGAAATTTGAGAGGCGGAAATATCCGTGGAACACTATTCAATATGTAAAACATTGGACTGGTTGCAAAGTGCAATCCATAGTGACAACAAACTTTGACGCAAAGTGCGTGAAGAAAAATTATGAGTGTATATATATCTGTGATTTAGGGTGATTTCATTTATGTAATATGTATTTTGGATGGGGTTTATTAACGTGTCTGGGATAATCGGATAATGGACCGTCGTCACGGTAAATCATCCGATGATCCGAGGCGAATATGTAACGTGTTTTTCGAGGGTTTTTTATGCCACTGGCATAAGTCAGTAGGAAGCCATTCTATATTTATTTACGCGGCAAATTGTTCAGCCAAGAGAATTTTTCATGTTAATTTTTTATTATTATTATTAATTTATTATAATTATTATTAAGGTATTTCCGGAGCATTTTATAAAAATTATAAGCATACAGATAGGTTTTCTATGTCTTAGAAAACACTAGCAAGCAAATTATTACGAACGACGATATCATAGAAAATTATCTGATTACGGAATTTTACGGAGTTTTCGTCGGTTAGGGTATATTGAGAGACGTGACTCACTGGGAATTCATATACAAGCTTAATCCTGTCGGGAAGTATTACGCAAGCGGGCTCGCATCGTCAAGGAAAGGCGAATTGTTGGAACGGAACCCTCCCACCGAGTGTAATGACCCGGAGGAGGGGAAGATCGCGTGGTGGGTCAGCCAATCAGTGGAGACCACGTAAGCTCGAAGTCGGATGAAGAGTGGGGAGCCGGCGTGTGGATATCTCGTTCGACGCGCCGTGAAACGAGGACTATCTGTGTAGAACTTGCGGAGTGTGGTTGAAAGTGCGTGTCGCTCCGATGTTCAGGGGAGTTAGTGACTATCTGTGTTGAACTTGCCAAGTATGGTTCACGCGGGAGTCGCTCCGATGTTCCATGGAGTGGAGGACTAACTTTTGTAAAACTTAACCAGTGTGGTTATACGAGTGTTTGGGTCCGATGTACGGACCATAGAATTATCTAATCTACCAGAATATCATCAAATTACGAAGAAGATGGAGACGTCCAGGAGACTTTGGGAAGCACACAGCATCATCCAGTACGAGGGAAATGCTTTAGCAATTTCCAGTGGTAAGCGCAGATGACGCAGAAATACGCAATCTCTCATTTTTCTTTGTTTTATATTTCATATTTCAGTAACTTCATAGCTTCATCAATTTATCAGACTCCGTTTTCACGTAATTTTCTATCGGTAATATTAAAATCGCAACGCTCCAATTTAAATTTTATACTTATTATTATTATTAATTTTGCTATACTTGTTTTATATAACAAATTCTTTTCTTTTAAAATGCAATCTTTGCTTTCAGTAGGTAGCATTAGATATAGACCAATTCCTTCTCCTGATACAATTGTTTGTTGGGTTAATGATCAAATCATACCACGATCTGAGTGTATAGAGTCTTTAAGGTGTTCTGCCTGAGCTAGACGTTGTTAAATACAAATTTAGATTTCAACATTGCATTGAGGTCTTGGCGCCCATTAAAACAACATAGCTTAGGCAAAGGTAAACAGTTACATTTATCTCCCAACAGTTTGGGGCAGCAAAACTGTTACATTTGTACGCTCAACGTGTGGGCAGTCAAAATGCTACAATTGTCGCTCAACGTGAGGGCAAGTCAAAATGTTACAACACGGCGCTGCACCGTTTCTCTCTTCTCCGCTGGTGATACATTCTTCCTATAGGGGAGTTCCTCCACCCTAACAGGCTTGGCTTCTGCCGGCTTCGCTCCCTTGATGGTCGTGGGAGCGGAAGAGCCAGCAGATACAGGTGCCAACCCATCAGCAGGAGGGCGAGAGAGACGGTGGCGCACTGTACCCCTCTTCACACCTATCTTTTTCATATCATGTGGGCTGGAAGAAGGACCAGCCCCAGTCGGCAAAGAAGCCCTTCCCCCTTTAGCTGGGGAAGACTTATTCGCCGACCGTTTCGGAGAAGAAGAGGACTTCTTCTCCGAATTCGCCGCTTTAGATGTTAAACCCGGCGCCTTCTTTACCGTAGCCGAAGAAGGTTGTGGGACCTCCTTCGGGCTAATGGGGCTCGCTACGACAGGGAGGGGAGATTTCACTATACTCGTGAAACTAGAACTCGAGGGTACTGCACTTGGAAAAAAAGCGGCAGTGGTGATAAGGGGTGTCGCTGCAGCTGCGAACGATACCCGAAATTCGGGGGCATTCATATCACGGTATCTCTTTCGAGTGTCGTGATACGAAAGCCTGCCCAGTGTTCTTATCTCCTGGATCTTAGTTTCTTTCAAGAACTCAGGGCACTGCTTCGATCGTGGAGAGTGGCTTCCTTGGCAGTTGGGACACATCAGAGGAGGCGTACACCCACCCTCATGTGTCTCCTTACCACACTCTTTACACACGGCCTTGGCAGTGCACCTGGCAGAAACATGCCCGAATTTCTGGCATTGATAACAGCGCATAGGTGGAGGGATGTACGGTTGATCATCGCAGTGGTAGGATGTGACCTTCACCTGCTTAGGTACAACATCACCCTCAAAATGGAGAATAAAAGCGCCGGTATCGACGCTTTTCTCTACAATCTTTCGGGTGATGCGCCTAACCTTGTGACGCCTCTCTTCCCCAGATCCCGCAACAATTCCGCATCGCTATTAAGAATGAGGTCGCGATGGAAGATAACGCTAAGTACCTCATTCAGCGTTTCGTGCCTCGTAACCTTAACTGGGATTTCACCGAATTACGTGCATTCCAGCAACGCTTCAGTTTGTCTCCGGTCAACTGTGTGCAGCAAGAGCTGCCCATTCCGGAGCTTGGAAATCCCGTTAAGGTCTCCAAATTTCCCCTCGATTTGTTCCGAAAAAATTATTGATTTTGAAGTTTAATATCTTCCCTGTCTGTCCTGGTAGCTACCAGGAAGCGAGGAGACCTATCAACCGGAAATTTCTGATTAAAAGCCTCATCCCAAGGTGTATGGATACGGACGACACTCTAAGAGGCGGCTTTTTAAGGGGGCCACCCTGTACAGTTGTCCATGAGCACTTCATAGGCATCCCGGACGAAATCCTCCCCGAATACTGCCCACTCCGAACGGGGGCCATCACTGTGGGTGCCACCCAGCCAAGGCAATACCTACCTAGCATAGCAGGTATTGCCCGGGGTCTCAGTGCCTCGAATAGGCACTTCCCCCTCGGCATGCACAGTGATTTATGCAGCTCCAGTATTCGGCCATGCAGGGACCTTCGTTGTAAGGGGGATACTACCAAAAGGGTACATGGCGCACCCACCTGACGGGATGGGGCATACCGTCGAGGCTTTCTGGCTAAATGGCCAAGTTGGTGGCCCTTCCCCTAACAGCATGCATGTTTATTTCTATAGGTCAAACCAGAACTGGGACCAGAAATCCAAAATCAACCTTTATAAGGCATCCCGGACGCCTTTTACGACAGGCCGGGGATACCGTGGATGAATTCTGCCCTCCCCACCCACAGGGGGTCTGAACAAATCAAAAACTGGCAAGTTATTCGGCCATGTCGGCCTTATTAGTCGCCTCCTACGACAGGCAGCTACAAGGTTTTAAAATTTTATTTTCACGTCAGGAAGTACCGTATATATAACCATTCAAACAGTAGCTCAATTGATAATGTCTGATTATTAACACCAAAGACCGTTCAAAGAACGGGTACTTCTGCTAGTTTTATATATAAATTTGAAAATGATTGGTGAAAAATGGCGGTAGTTATCGTGTCCACAAGAAAGTGATATATAAACTTTTGCACTGATGATGATTTTGGGGTCTAGGGGATGTGAAACGCGAAGATATGTCGAAATTTTACGGAAGTCGAAACATGGTACCTATTGCAATAGGTAGCTTTCTGGCGAAATCTACCTAAAAACCAAGCGGTGTGACCCCCTAGAAAAATGGAGAATCAGGAAAGATGAGACAAGGGCCAGTTAAGGCGGGAAATTGAAAGACACCGTAGGCTTTGGATACCGTAACACCGTCAGGGTTGGAAGAGAACAAGAGTTGACCAAGGAAGATAGAAAGGAAGGAAGACAGAGAGGAGCCCGGCACGAGTAAGTGGAAGCAATGCCCGACGCAGCTGGGGTCCCGTGGTCGCCAACCCACTACCCACTAGTTAAGCCCCTGGGGTACCTCTGTCTGAGTAGGCGTGTTTGTTCACTTGACTAGTGTGGCCACACCTTGACAAGGACACAGAGAAATCATTAGTCAGGTTTCGACCATGGCACTGGTGTTGTCAGGAAATCAGTCAATTCTACGATCTCCAGGAAGCCTCCCCTCAGTGCTCTCTGCATCGAAGTCTTGGAAATGTGACTGAGTCAAGGTGTGGCCACATTGACTGCAGATTCAGGTTTGAATCCTGGCTGCAGTCACATTTTCAAGTCTTATTCAAGTCATAAAATATCTACATAGGCCTACACATTTATTTAAACAGATCTTCCTAATGAATTATTTTGTGACTCATTGATTCTTCTATTTGCTGTTCTATACTCGTACATGAAATCTATTTTCTCTTGCAACTTTTGCTTGATTTGCAATGCTTTTCTCTTATTTCTTGTTATCCTTAGACTGCTATAAATATTCACTTTTGTTTTGCAGACCTCAATGAATTCAACATTTCTTGGTTTATTCAGCTTGAAATTTGAAGCCTTTCAGTCAGTCTACATGATTGTAGCCAATTGTAATGGGTGTTTCCCTAATCCTGAAAAAATTTACACGAAAGCAATAAATTCACTAGGATGACCAGTTTCGATCAGAAGACTACATACTGGATCTGATGATGAACGCCTGACGATCAAAAATGGGCATCCAAGTGAATTTATTAATCTCAACTAATTTTTTTTCAGAATTAGGGAAACACCCATTACAATTGGGTACAAACGTGTTGAACGATTACTAAGGCAACACTGAAAAATTGCTTCCAACACAATGTTATTCTAACTTCTTTTTGTAAACCAGCAAGTTATTTCAAACCATCATACACAATTCGTTGATCCACAATACTGTCCTGTCCCTTCATTTTAGACTTTCAGTTATGTGAGATTTGTTTTTGTTTTGCACATTCTAACATTGCTTTCTCAATGCAAAGCAATGCTAAACAGTATTGAAGCCACCATTGTTGGTCATCGGCTTAGATGGGCAGGCCATATCCATCCATCGTATGAGTTACAGCAGACTCCCTCGGCAAATCCTGTATACTGTAGTATATTATATTTCCGTATCCAGATAAATTGTTAAATAATGTTCAGCTACAAGAACAGCTTTATCATTGGCCTGCAAAACATCATCTTTTGTGCACGGTGATGGTAAATTCTGGCAAACCAGAAGGTGCTCTCCATCCTGTAGTAGTCCACAATCACAGACCATTTCTCCTTGTGCATAGCCCCACTTCACAAGGTTGGATTTGCATTTCGAAACACCTGTGTGAAGTCAGTTGAGGGTTTTCCAGATGGGATAGCGAAGGTGAAAACCTGCAGAAGGTTCTTTCTTTAGACTCATGGATGGATTAGGCACTTGTTGTTCCCACAGTACACGCCTTCATTTTCCTGCCATATCAACAAGGGGTGCAGTTGTTCTTAAAAAACTCTTCCTTGACCTGAGGCGAACGGACTGTATTTGATGACCATAAAGGGAGTGACGTGGATCGGTTGTTTGCTTCCATCGTTCAACTTCTGCAGCTACTTGCCTTCTTACGTGAGGAGGAGCAATTCCTGCAATAGGATAGAGTTTTTCCGTTGGTGTTGGTCTCAAACACCCTGTAATTATGCGACTGGTCTCGTTCACAGCAACATCTACTTGTTTAGAATATGCAGAGTTTCTCCATACGGGGGATGCATATTCTGCAGCTGATAGGCAGAGGGCAGAGCAGATGTGCATAGGACATGAGGGTGTGCACCCCAAGATGTGCCTGTTAATTTTCTGATAATATTATTCCAAGCACACACCTTTTGTTTGGTATTCTGACAGTGTTGTTTAAAAGATATGTTCTGTCTGTAGTGAACTCAACATTGGCAGGAGGCCATGTGGTGCTCCTTTAAAAAGATATAAAGACCAACTTAAGCAGACCATGAGAAGAGTAGAGATCCATCATCATCGGCTTTAACTCGAATCCGAGTATAATTCTTCTTCCTTCAGTCGAGTTTGTGGATGTGTTTACGGTGACTAAAGAGTCCAATCCTGGCATGGAACCATCGTCCACACAAGTCACATAGTATTGCTGGAGGAGGACGGGGTTGGGCTGCTCGAAGTTTCCTAGCTTGACGCTTGGCCTCTTCATGTGTGCGACGATCCCTTTCAAACGTTTTTACAGTATCCGAGATGGTATGGCGCCAAGTTGAGTGGTCTTCAGCCAGCATGTCCCAGGTTTGTGGATCAAGACCTGTCAATTTCAGGGTAGAGATAAACCCAAATACTTGGCATACTCTTTCACTGGATCGCCCTAGCTGGTGTGCTACCATCTCAGCTGCAGTTGCACAGTTTGAGCAGGAACGTCAAAGACAGGAACAGGAAATTCGCCAGAGGAAGAAGATACGTCAAACACTACCACGTCCTCCACCCTCCATCAGATGCAACATATGTGGCCGCATATTTTATGCAAGAATTGGTCTGATAAGCTATCGTCTGGACTAAGGATTATGGAACTGCAGGCGAGAAACATAAATTCGGATACGAGTATCGGCCGACGACGACACATACTAACAGCAAATAATTCAGCTTTGCATCTTCATTTGTACAATATATTGGCACATTTCCCTGCAAAAAAAAAAAAAAAAAAGATAGCTTTGAAGGCATCTCTTCTTTTTCAGTGTTGCCTTATTAGTAATTAGTATTGTAGCTAACATTCGGTCAACATACAACAATTCCAATTACTTGAATATGTGAAAAAACCTGAATTAAATTACATGTGATTAAGGTTGCTATATAATGTTACGGATTGTTGAATAAGAAGAAGAAAACTAAGGGATTACATGTTTTGTAGGGTTATTGGTCTTGCATATTTGGATGTGATGATGCTCGCTTGACAAGCGAAACATGTAATCTCTTAATTCTCTTCTTCAATACTGTAGTCTGTAACAATATATAGAAATCTTAATCACATGTAATTTATTTCAGTATTTTTGACATATTCCAGTAATTGGAATTATTTTGAGTTGACCGATGGAAAGTTACAATTATTAACTTTTCCCTGTCTTTCTGACTATTTTTGAAATCTTCCCGACTTTCCCAGACCAAAAGTCAATTTTTCTGACTCTCCTGATTTGTGACAACCCTGCAATAAAATAATAAGTTGCATACTGGAAAAGTTACAATGAGAACACTGACACTTCCTGTCTCCAGCATTATCAAATGAACTCTCTGGAGGTACAACATTCAGGAAAATCCATATTGGTGTGGTCTCTTTGGATATTGTAGCAAATACAGTATTTCCCAATTAGAAGCACAGGAGACTGATGGATCAGGCAGATCATCTGGTTCTAAAGAAAGAAATTAAAATATGGAACTGTACTAGTTTTTTTCGCCCCTTGAAAATATAGAGCAAACAGGTTTTCCAGCCAATGAAATTTTCTGAGACTGATGAGAAATATGAAAAATGAGAATTTTTCCACCTATTCAATACTTTAATTTGACACATTTCAGGGGTATATGTTTCGAGTCCTGGTTTTGGACCCTTCCTCAGCCCACAATCTTATATTTAGAAACATCCAAAATAAACAACATCGAAAATCTCGTCGAAGGCATGGAAAATAACCCTTCAGATATTGTGGCACTACTCTGTGTCTTTTACATTTTTTGAGAAAATCTATGTCCTTTATGATGTTGGCTAATTTGAGTGTAAGACCTTTATATCTGAACTTGAACCTGTTGGCTTGGCCAGCCTTGTACTTATCAGAAATATTATTCATGAGAGTTATGTTATTGTTGTTTTAAGGGGTGGAACTACGAGGTCATCTGCCCCTAAAGACTAATGAAAGACAACACACAGATCTCCAATCAAGTTCTAGATAAATCTGAAAACACAATGTGTTAACACCTGTAATGGAATCTATATCAAGCCTAAAAGTAGGTATTTGTAGTCATAAGAATTACCTCTACTTGTCTGTTCCTTTCCTGGCCAGATTTGTAGATCTACACTAGCTTCAAATAAAGCTAAGAATATTTTTGCTATGATTATCATTTCTATTCGAAGTAAGACTCTGTCAGAACATAAGTCAGAGCCAAAGCAGTGCACACACCGTTCCAGTTTCCCTGTGGAGAAACATAGCAAGGTTTTATAACAATAGGAGAGAAAGTATTAATAAGTATGTGAATAAGGATATATGAGATTAAAATATACCTGCAAGATACAAATCAAACTTCTGTCGCTCTAAAAATATCCTCACTTCCTGGCAGTGGTTAGCGAGATGGCGGATAATATCTAGGATATGGATCCTAATCTGAGCATTTGGATGCTGCAGGACAAACAAGCCACATTAACTTAGTACTGTATAAACAAAGCCTGTCAGTTATACATGCATTTTACCAAACATCAAATAGCAGTTTCTATTATCCCTCAACTAGTGTGTTGGGAGCCAATATTCCAATCTGTGTTTGACACTTTTCTCACCATAAGGTTCTAGTAACTAGTAGCTGCTTGTTCCTTCTCTCTCATTCTAGGTCAATTGCTTGATTGAGAGCATGAATGGGTCAGTTCAACCTGTACGACACCAAGTGTGTATTTTAAACAATACTCTTTACACCTTGAATTTATTTTAAAACTCTAGCATTTAGTTTTTGAGATTCTGCGACCTGGTTCGTTCGTTTATTATTATTATTATATGTGAATGGCTTCAGGAGTGGAAGATCCACAGTGGACCAAATCTTTAGCTTGAGGCAGGTAATGGAAAAGAACTGGGAATATGGAGAGGATTTGATCATGACTTTCATAGATCTAGAAAAGGCATATGATAGTGTCCCCAGAGAGAAGATATGGGAAACCATGGTTAAGAAGAGACTGGGAAGAGAAATGTTGGAAATGGTGCAAGCAATGTACAGCAACTGTGTTAGCAGGGTACTGACCCCAGTTGGAAAGACAGATTGGTTTAGGAACAAGACTGGACTAAGACAGGGGAGTGTGCTGTCGCCTCTTTTATTCATAATGGTAATGGATGAAATTGTAAAGGAAGCATATGGACATAAAGAAATGAAGTTACTATTATTTGCAGACGATATTGTGGTCTGGGGAAGGAACACCGAAGAAGTGCAAAAACAACTAGATGCACTGAACGAAAATATTCAGAAGTATGGCCTGAAAATCAGTATAGAGAAAAGCAAGACCATGGTCATGACAAGAGGGGAAAGACAAGGAAAGGGCACTGTGAAAATTGGAAGTCAGAGTTTAGAAATTGTGGACACGTTCAAATACCTAGGAAGTGAATTGATGCAAACTGGTAGGTTGGACATGGAGATTGGCAGGAGGGTACAGCAGAGCAATGCATTCTATCAAAGTGTAAGAAAACTTGTTTGGGATAAGGAGGTACCAAGGAAAAGCAAGGAGGTAATGTATAAAATGTACTATGTACCCATATTAACTTATGCAGCTGAGACTTGGACCCTGACAAGCAGGCATGAGAGTAAAATCCAAGCCAGTGAAATGAAATTCCTAAGAAGTATGATAGGTAAGACAAGGAAAGACAGAGTGAGGAATAAAGATGTTAGGAAGGAAGTTGGGATGGGAAAACTAAATGAGAGAATTGAGAAGAATAAACTAAGGTGGTTTGGACATGTAAAGAGGATGGAGGAAAATAGAATACCAAGACAGGTGCTGGAGGCCAAGTGCAAGGGAAAGAGAGCAAGGGGAAGACCTAGAACAAGGTGGATCGATTCAGTGAAGAACAGCGTGAGAAAAAGGAATCTGGACTGGGACAAGATCGTGGAAGAAGAATTGTGGAAGGAAAGAGGAAAGTGGAGAAGTGCCATAAATACCCCGACCCGGCAGGAGCTGGATAAGGGGAAATGATGATGATGATGTGAATAGACCCAGATGGATCACGCAGTACTTTTATGATTCGCCTTTCTGATCTTCCATATGACTCTCATTCTCTCTCTGTGGGCCATCTTCCACTTGGTTTCTGGCCTCTTTGGAGCGTCATACTCTGGTGTTACTATCCATCCATTTACGGTACCTTACATCGGAATAGGTTCTTGTCAAAGACTTCCGATGTTCTTACTTGGGCCTTTTCCAAGTCCTGTTTGACTTGCTGAATCCATGGTATATTCTTCAGTTTTTCTGCGTAGGTCATGATTTTGCCTGGTCGGTGGAAGTCTTTGAACATGTCCATAAAATTTCAATCTTCATTATCTGATGTATCACGCAAGATTAGATAATTTCTCAGTTGCTTTACGAGATTTCAACCTGTATCCATCTTCTGTTCTTTCTGGGCCAAACATTTTCCTCAAGATCATTCATTCTTCCTAAAGGATATTTTCCAAATCACCCTTCCTGTTAAGTATCAGAGTTTCACTTGCATACAGAGCTTCTGGTTTGATCACCGTGTTGTAGTGTCTGATCTTTGTATGTGTGGACATGCACTTTTTGTTGAAAATGTCACATGTACTCCCGTACGCTCTTTTCAGTTTCTGTAGCTGAACTACTTGCGCTTCTTTTCTAAATCTGTTGGTTCCATGATCTCCCTCAAGTACTTGAAGTGTGAGACCCAATTGATTTTTCCATATTTGCTGTGTACTTTCTGGATATTTAACCCAGTAGATATGAACTCAGTTTTCTCAAAAGAGATTTGTAGGCCAACTTAGCACATTCCTCTGTTTGCAGTGATTACAATGTCCGCTAGTATCGCTAAGTTGTCAGAGAAAGCTAAGTAAGTAACCTTGATGTCTTCTTTAGCTCGTCCAAGTTGAATGGGCTTCCAGTGTTCGTCGTACTTGCCCCATTCTCTGATTACTTTATCTAGGACGGCATTGAAGAGGAGTGGCCACAGTCCATATACTTGACAAACGCCGGTCTTAGTTTCGACGGGCTCTGATACTTCATCCGTAATTTATATTCATTTCGTTGTTTATTGCAATCGACAGAGTCCTGATTTTTTTGTGAAATGCTAACGACCGATACGCTGATACTGCACTGTGAGAATGTGTATACCAAGTAAATTATCTTAATTGAGTATTTGCTTAAATTGATAGTCATCAACAGCAATTCATTTACCTGATCTGTTCAGATAGTGACTTAATTAAATACAATCAAATAAAACACCCCAAGATATTTGAGAAACTGATAAATAATACAAATGATGTAAACTCTCATTTCTCCCAATTTGTGTTGCGGTTATTTCAGAAACTCCTGTTAAAAAAAGAAAGGTATTTCTATAATACTAAAAACAGTAACACACGTTTGTGCATTGCATATCCCTGTGCAATATGTTTTTTCTTTTAGATAGATAGATATTTTATTCAATTAATTCCAAAGAGCCATAGGCTTGTACAGAGGAATTGTACAGTAATATGTGTGTTTACACACCAAGGAAGAAAATTCTGAAGTTAACACAAATTGATGAATAAGGGCATAGGCCTATTAGTCAAGTTGATGGGTCATTCTCCAGAAAAGGGCAGATTTGATTGAAAAGAAATAATAATCCAAAACTTTCATATTTTTATGTTATAATTTTTTATGGGGCACAGCATTTACTGTATAATACTATTTCATAAATGGTTGTGTAAAAAACATTTTTTTAGCTTAAAAAATCTTTGTTTATTTTTGTTGGTAACGGAGGCGAAGGTAACAGAGTTGAGATATTTTAAAGAAGGCAGTTTTATTACAAACGAAGGCCTAATATACATCAAAAAGGAAAAGGAAGCTTGTAGTTTAACGTGACCATTAATCTCGCGATCATAAGCCACGGGACCTCCGTTTTATGTGGAATCCGAACCACAGGACATGGCATTTCACATCGAAAAAAATATATACTGTACATCTAAATAAAGAGTAAACACTTATTTTTCTTTGATCTTTACTTCAAAAACATTTTAACTCTTTTATCAATGTCACTGAAGCTTTTTAGCTGGAACTGGAGGTTCGACACAGGAATACGTGGTTCTGGGATGACACAGAATATTTCACTGGTTTTTATTTCTTGGTTTTCTCTCCAGTTTTGTTCATGAAGTTTACAGTATCAAATTCCCCATCTTTTGATTCTACAATTCCTAAAAACAAAAGTGTCAATAGTTGTAAACACTTAGATCAGTAACGGAGTTGAGGGATTAGTGAAAAATGGTGGACCAAATGGCATCAATTGAAGTTAGTAACTAAAGTCTTAGCCATGAATGTGCAGGGTCAATGTCTTATTCATGTAGACAAACAATAAGCAATTAATATTTGGTCACTTTCCTCTCAAGCTAAGTAACGGAGTTGAGAACTTGTAATGTCCAAGTGAGCTTTGAATCTTATTTCAACTAATCACTCAACTACACACTTCACAAAAACACACAGCTTCTCTACTCAGTCACGAAATAGCTGCCTTCTTTATGTTGAGTGAAGAAATAGGTCAGGTGCTGTGAGTAATTCTTTGAACTATAATCAGTGGTAACGGAGTTGAGAACTGCCCTCAGGGACAAAACTAAAAAAGAAGAAAGTTACTTTGTTTCATATTTCATTATTTTGAAAAATAACTTTTTAACTATTAAACTAATTTAGTATTAATTACTGAAAGTTCTGTGAAATTACAATTATGATTTATATATATATATATATATGTGCGTCAGGCCTCGGCAGCCGGCACAGTTCATTTCCTCGCCGCTAGATGGGGGCTCCATTCATTCCATTCCTGACCCGGTCGGAGACTGGAAGCAGGCTGTGGATTTTCATTTCATATATATATATATTTTTTAAGACATTTGAAATAATGGGAGGGGACAGTCATGGAGTTGAGGTTTACACCATAAAAATAATTTTAAATGGTGTTAGATTTAAATTTTAAACCAAATTAAAAACATTTTAAGACACTTAGTATTATAGTAAGCAATAAAAATAAAAATATTAAATAATATTTTAAAAATATGTTTAAAATCCTACGAGGACAGAAATCTGCCCTTTTCTGGAGAATCACCCTGGATACTATATCTAAGATTGTTTAGACCAAGGTCCCTTAAAATGATAACCATTTAGGATTTTTAAGCTTATACATAACTTATTTGATGTATTAAGATGCATCGAATTTTTCCCACAATACCTTCATAGTTTTCCTCTTAAATACTGACAAAGTTGGTGCACTTTTTACTTCATTAGGAAGTTTATTATATGACTGTGATGCAGAGAAGTTGAAACTATTTCTACCGTATTTAGAAGAGTGAATGATATATAAGGCTACGTCCTTCGCATGCCTAGTTCCATAAGAATGATTGTCTGAGTTCAAGATGTAGGGAGAGCTATAGAGTATTGTGTTGTGTTTAATCTTGTATATTAGCATAGCTGCTCGGAGATCTGCACTTATGCTGAGGGGTAGAATTTTACTTCTGATATACAGATCTTTTACTGGAGTGCAGTTAAGGAAGGTTAAATATGTTTCTAATAGCCCTATTCTGAATAGTCATTAAATCATTCAGTGTGGATTTCGTACAGTGAGCCCAAATAACATTTAAATATTGGAGCTTGCTATGTAGAA
Organism: Meconema thalassinum; assembly: GCA_946902985.2. Lineage (NCBI taxonomy): Eukaryota > Metazoa > Arthropoda > Insecta > Orthoptera > Tettigoniidae > Meconema > Meconema thalassinum. The sequence continues at coordinate 370,275,283 of OX336392.1, forward strand.
GTGAATAGTAGATTTGTTTTACAAGGTTTAGGGGAATAAGATACCGAAGTTTCCTTAGGATCCCTACTATAGGTGAGAGTTTCTTAGCAATTCGTTCAACGTGTTCAATCCAGGTCAGGTGTTTGTCGATGATTAGACCTAAGTACTTTGCCTGATTAACCTCTTTTATTTCAATATTTATTTTGTCATGTGTGATTTCTTTCATGCTTTGTTTTGAAATTACCATGTAATTGGTCTTCAGTAGGTTCATTGTTAATTTATTGGCCTGGAACCATTGTGAGAGAGTATTTATATCTTGTTGCACATTTTGTATGATTTCAATTATGTCTTTCCCAGTGTAGAAGATATTTGTATCATCTGCAAACAATTTGATATGCCCTCTCAAATTACATTCCACAATAGCCTATCATTTATATAAATTAAGAATAATGTAGGTCCAAGTATAGATCCTTGTGGAACTCCATGAGTTATATATTTTCCTGAACTTATGCATTTATTCAAAGCTACATGCTGCTTTCTTCCAATAAGGTAGCTTTGGAACCATTTTAGAGCTATACCTCGGAAACCAGCATTTTCTAATTTTGATAACAGTATTTTATGATCTACGGTATCAAAGGCTTTTATGAGATCAATAAATAACCCAACTGCCATATTGTTTTTGTCAATAGTTTCTTGTAGCATTGTTATTAGGTCAATAGTTGCTGCCTCAGTACTAGAATTTTCCCTGAATCCATATTGCATATTATGAAAGAATGTATTCTTGTTCAGAAATGAAAGCAATCTTGTTTTTACCACTTCTTCCAGAATTTTTAAAACTACCGATAAAATAGAAACAGGTCTATAATTATTTGGATTTCTTTTGTCACCACCCTTGAATATAGGACCTACTTTGGTCACTTTTAAGTCATCTGGTATCATGCCAGTAACTAAGGACTCATTAATCATTTCAACCAAGATTTTAATAAATGATCGCATATTGTTTTTAATGAAATTTGTCTTGATCCTATCTAAAACACAGCTCTTTTTATTCTTTAAATTTGTGATGATGGACTTGACCTCTGCTTCATCAGTTGGATATAAGTAGAGAGAATTTGACTGCTTGTGGTACTGAGGATTTCCTTCTGTTCAGGAATAGCTTTTGCTAGACTTCCAGCAATGTTTGTGAAGAAAAAGTTAAATGATTCTCATAGCTCTTGATTGTCTGTGATAATTTTGTTGTCTATTTCAAGTGAAGTGCATGTCTCAACTGTTGGTTTTTTGTTGTGTATGATTTCTTTGATAGTCTTCCAAGTTTTATTGGAATTGTTTCCATATGTTCTGAATTTTTCTGAGTAGTAATTTGACTTTAGTCCTCTTTTTAAGTTTGTTACACTATTCCTGCATCTTCAGCATTCTTGGTTCATATCATTATTATTTTTGTGAAGGGGATTTTTGTGCTTTGCATGCAGAGTGTCTCGTTGTTCTATAAGTGTAAGGAGTTCAGCTGTGACCCATGGTAAGTTAGTAGTCTGTCTTTTATTGTTAGTATGGTTTGTTATTTTTCTTTGACTATGCCTGATCCTTAGATTCAATTGTTTGATGAAAGAGTTATATAGAGAGTTAACAGTACTGTCTGCATCATAATGGGAATCTGCATTTATAGATATATTAGATTCAGGAGTGTGTTGCCTATCCCAAGAGTCCTCGTGTGTTGTTGATTTTGTCTAGTTATGTGACCGAGTGTACGTGCTATAATTGGTCTTGGAAATATCAAGAATTAATATACTGTGATCACTAATATCATTGCTGACATTTGATATTTTATAACTTAATACTGAATTGTTTAGTGACACGTGATCTATTAAAGTAGCTGCAGGGTCACAAAGTCGTGTAGCATATTTAGTGTTGCACTGTTTAAAACCATAGCATGCTATTAGATTTAGATATTTCCTTCTTAATTGATCATCAGCTAGGCTATCAATGTTGGTATCTCCGAGGAAGATGCATAATGTATTGTTTATCTGGCTAAGAAAACTGTCAAATTACATTAAGAAGGGTATGGCATTGCTTCTATTCGGGTTATATGCTACAATAATATCAATGCTTTTATATGTTGGCCTATTACTTTTAACATCATCTCTGAATACCTCAATCCACATCAAACTATGATTCATTTCACACTTTCTTTTAACATTCACTTTCCATTTGTTTGATATATAAATACCCAGACCCCCACCAACTTTGTCATCTCTATGAGCAAACACGCTTGTGAAATTGTTGAAGTTATAAAAATCTGCCTCATTACTTTTCACCCAGGTTTCTGTAACTACCAATACAGCTATCTGACCTATCATTGGCAAGAGAATTTCAATGTCATCAAGCTTATTCCGAATACTTCTGCTATTAATGTACAAACACCTAACCTCTCCACCTAATTCTAATGAGTTTATGCATGCACTTATATTAGAGTCCTGTTGTATGAAATCATCCAAACAGTTGTACTTATATTCACTGCACTGTACTTCACCTCTGAGGTGTCCACTTGTAGTCAGCGCTTTCTTCTCTCTAAATAAAATATCATCACTCGTTCTGGCAATTAGTTTTCCGAGAGTAAAATCTTGGCAACTCTGTTTAAAAGTTTTCCAAATTTCATTGTTCCTCTTCTATTGAGGTGGAGACCATCATAAGCAAGGTCCCTGTCTTGTAATAATGTTTTTTTCACCACACAACCAATCCAGTGAATCCGGCATTAATGTATCGTGGGTCTATGTCACGTCTTTGCAATACACCACTAATACACACTTTTGAACTCGGAAAGGCACTTTTCACTTCGTCCACGAGCTTGTCCATGTCATTCATAATGTGAGTTCTTCTTGTGCCATATCCTCAAAGGATGTTGGCTCTCAGGGCGATTTTTTGCTTATTTTTAGAGACTCAAAATAGTGCAGGAGTGTTGGTTCCATACCATTAGCATCGATTCTTTAGCCAAGATATTCTCCTCCTTTCTCGGACTCTCCTACCTTCAATGATGATCTGAAGGAGTTCATATTTATTATTGCAAATGATATGGCCAAAGTACAAAACGGAGGCAGACAGGTTTTTCTCCGGGTACTCCGGTTTTCCCTGTCAACATTTCATTCCAGCAACACTCTCCACTATCATTTCATTTCATCTGCCATTCATTTAATCATTGCCCCAGAGGAGTGCGTCAGGCCTCGGCAGCCGGCACAGTTCATATCCTCGCCGCTAGATGGGGGCTTCATTCATTCCATTCCTGACCCGGTCGGAGACTGGAAGCAGGTTGTGGATTTTCATTTTCATGGCCAAAGTATTTTCACATTCATAATAATGGAAGAAATAGCCAACAAAACAGGTTTGAGAATCTCCGTAGAAAAAACTAAATTTATTACAAACATCAAGAACGCTTCAAAATATTTGGCAACAGATATTGGCCCAGTGGAAAAAGTAAAGAAATTCAAATATCTGGGAGAAATAATTCGAGAAAATGGTTTAGAAAAATCTTCGGTAGAAGAAAGGGTACACAAGATGGAAAGAGCATATGGTATCACTAAGAATTTTTATAACAAAAAGTGCTGATCTAAACATCTTAAAATAAGGCACTACACTACAGTGGTGAAACCGGAATGCCTATACGCAAGTGAATGTCTGGTACTAAACTATAGATTAGATAAACTAGAAGTACTAGAAAGGAGAATCGTGAGGAAAATTTTAGGCCAAGTGAAAACAGCAGAAGTTTGGAAATTAAGATCTAATGATGAAATATACAGGAAAATAGAAAATATAACAGAAACGATAAGAAAAAGGAGATTGCAATTTTTTGGACATATTTACAGAATGGATGATTCCAGATTAACAAAAAGGATATTCAAGTACCTTTGGGAGAAAAGGCCAACAACTAGCTGGATTCAAGAAGTAAAGAAAGATTTAGAAAGAAATAATATAAGAGAAGAAGAAACGGTGAACAGAGAGATCTTCAGAAAAAGGGTATTAAGTATGAAAGGATTCCAAGGAAGATTGCCAAAGAAACCTGGTGCGAAGTGGTCCGAGGACAGAAAGAAGCAGCATAGTGAACGGATGAAGGAGTACTGGAGGGAACGGAAGAGAAAACAACAAAATGTGAAGAATTGAAATTGGCACATGGTCCCTAGCAGGCCTCATCGGAAAGAAGAAGAATAATAATGAACTAAAGATGAAATATAAATTACTTATGTTGTTATTTAAGTCCTAGATTACAAATGAAAGAAAAAAAATGTGCAAGTCATTTTACCCACACCACACTAGTTGAGGATTAATATTGAAATTATTAGAAAAAATACACTGGCGAGCAACCCCAAGATAGTTGAGAAAATGAAAATTATGTAAACTCTCATTAGTTGTGAGTTAAATGACAATCACAAAGACAACACACTCACAAATTTGTAATTGAATAAAGTAAATCCCTTAAACTTTCTTTGCAAAATCTTCTTTTTTCATTCGCTCGCCAGGATATATTAAAAAAATAAAAAGCCCATATTCCAGGGCTATCACCAATATAAATTTCAAACCCTTGTCAAGTACCTGAACATGATAAATTTACAAAGAAAGATAAATACAATACAAACATTAATGATGTATCACAAATTCATTTTTAACCACTACCAGTATATAAAATGTTACAGTACACTGTTTCTTTAAACAAAACTGCTTGGTTTAAATTTTGTGGCATTTTGGGAAATAGTTAATTTGCACATGGTGATAATGTTGTGCAAAAAGTAGTCTTCTTCCTAGCGTTATACCCGCACTATAGTAGGTTGGTACATTCATTTTAGACCATCCAAGGCATCTTTGAAGGTGGCGATAATTTACTCCATGCCCTTCCTGATCCATCCACCATTTCTTGGGTCTACCACGAGGTCACAGGATGGAGCGACGCATTGGTCGGAGTATCACTCAGTCGTATCGATGGTTAGGTGCGAAGAGTAGTCTTAATACAGTAAAACTTGGTGAGTTCAAAACGAAATAATCTAAATTATCACAATATTCCGAAAGTTGCTTCGAACTTTGGTTCGTTAGGATACACACGGTGTTTTCTTGAAAATCTGTACAATTTGTCATTGAAAAGAAACGATGAGCCTTTTTGTTATAATCTTCATCCAATTCTCCCTGTCATCATTATCATCATCAGTTCCAGCCTTCACATGTGCTGTCCTTGTTGGTTCCATCCTCATTACATGCCCGAACCAATGTACAGTAGTATGGGCGTTCTAAGTTGGTCTAATAGCAATTCCTTATCTCAGACTTCTTTCTCACTTCACCATCTCTTAACTAATCCAACTTTGATTTTTTATATAGTGGACCTCAGGAACTTCATCTCTACTGCTTATCCTCATACTGTAGTGCGAAATATTAAGAGGCTAGATAGTTTTGAAGCCATTTTTCAGTGTTGCCTTTTAGATATTTGATATTACAACTTTTCAGATGGCCAACACAATGTATTCCCAATTACAAGGACATGCAAAAAATAACCTGCAAAATCAAATGTGATCAAAATATATATACGAGGGCTGGTTTTCTTTCAACCTCTGATGGGCTGTATAAAAATGATAGATTGACATAACAAAATGATTTTATTACTAAAAGTATACTGTACTTGTTTTGTACTTATTGTTCAACATAATTACCGAAACGATTGAAACATTTGTTGTGTCATGACACCAGGTTTCCAATGCCCTCTGCATAGAATTCTACGGCCAGTGACATGGGTACGTCTAAACAGTCTCCTGAAGTTCTTCGTCGGTGGCGAGAAGTTGTCGCACAACCATACCTTCAATTCTCGAAAGAGGTGAAAATCACTCGGTGCTAGGTTTAGACTAAATGGCAGTTGGTTGAAAACTTCCCGCTTGAAATCTTTGAGAAGGTATTTAGTCACGTTGGCACAGTGCGGTCGTGTTTTATCATGGATCAAAACCACGTCGGACGAGAGCATGTTTCTTAGTTTGCTTTGAATTGCTCTGCTTGTAGAAAACGTATCACACTCCGCATCTCCCACTTGGCAGGTGTATCGATAGTAGCGGCCATGTTCATGTGAAGAAGATAGACACAAAATTGAATGATACAATGCATTGCATTACTGGTTCCAAGTCGAGAAATCGTGGATCTAATATCTGGTATGCTTAGTGAAAGACAATTCGAAGTATTTCTAGGCAGCACTAACAGCCACAAACGAAAACTAAATAATGGTCTACCACAGGGATCTGTTTTAGCCCCATTGCTCTTCAATTTGTACATTCATGATTTACCAGTCACAACATCAACTAAGTTCATATATGCTGATGACATCGCTCTTGTAGCACAGAGTAATAACTTTGAAGATGGTGAACAAACCCTTACAGAGGATCTCAAGAAGATGTCAACTTTCTTTAAGACCTGGAGATTGATCCTCAGCACTTCAAAAACTGAAGTCTCTTGTTTTCATCTAGCGAATCGTGCTGCAAACTACAATCCAAGAGTTTTGTTCAACGAACGAAATCTGAGGTACAATCCTTTTCCAAAATATCTTGGAGTCACTTTAGATAGATCCCTGAGATACAAAGAACACATCACTAAGCTTTCCCACAAAGTCGCCGCAAGAAACGACATATTGCATAAGCTCAGTGGTACATCCGAGGGAGCCTCTGCTGACTGTTTACGCTTATCTGCCATCAGTCTTGTCTACTCGGCTGCTGAGTACTGTGCACCCGTCTGGTTGGAAAGCGTACATGTGAAGAAGGTAGACACAAAATTGAATGATACAATGCATTGCATTACTGGTTCCATCAAATTAACTCCATGTCACTGGTTACCCATGCTGAGTCACATCCCTCCACCTCACTTAAGGAGGAAGCAAGCTCTACTAAGGGAAGCTAAGAAAATCTTTGCATTACCCTCTTTGCCATTGCACCAAGAATTCTGCCATCCATCACAGCAATGACTGCAATCTAGAAGAGCAGTAAGTGTCACTGCGGGCCAACTCATTGCTGCTGGATTTGACCTAAATGAAAGCTGGAAGCATGAGTGGTCAACTAAAACATTGGAAACAAGTGCCCACCATATTGATTCCAAAAAGAAACATCGTGTGTGATTATGTTAAATGACTTTCTAATGTTCTAATGTGTCTTATGTAAAAGTGAATATTTAATCGTGTGCAGTCGTCTTCTTTTCATAGTGTAGATATTATTACCAGTAAGGTAAGATGTCAACCGACGGTAGTGGCTACGCTGGCTAACGCGCAGCATTAGGTCATGGGGCCAAGCTCTCTGCTGACTCGGTAGACGCGTGGGTTCGAGCCCCACCGTCGGCCGTCCTTGAAATGGTTTTCCGTGATTTCCCATTTTCAACACCAGGCAAATGCTGGGACGGTACCTTCTGACAGGCCACGGCCGCTTCCTTCCACATCCTTGCCCAGTTTCATTCGCCATCATTCATTTCATCTCTCATTAACTCCTCTCATGAGGTTGGCGTCAGGAAGGGCATCCGGCCGTAAAAACCATCGCCACAAAGACTTCCATCGCATCTCATTCCCGACCCCGTTGGAAAACGGGAATAATAAGGGGTAGACATACAATACATACAGGGTAAGATGTCAGCGAATAATAAAGCAAACTTCACAAGTAGCAACGATCAAGAAATCGACCAGTGTGAAATATGTAGTAAAGCAGTATCAGATAATGATAAAGCTATAGAATGTGATAAATGTAATAAATGGCAACACTTCGAAAGCAGTGGCCTTACGAAAGGAGAATTCGACTGCGTTAATAGAAAAAATAGTAGACTATTATGGCTGTGCACGGAATGTAACACTAGGATCATGACAAAACCAATGCCGGACTCCGACAACTCGGATGAAATGACTAGCAGGATAGAGAAATTGCTTGTTGCAATGGAAACTAAAATACAAGATAGAATTACAATGGAAATAAACAATTTACAAAAGGTACTAGAGTCACGCATCCAACCCGCAAACATAATCAAACCTATGCAGAAGTCTCAGCCAGAGAATCAAAGTTCTTCTACGCAGTCTTCCCTCACAAAAGACGGTTTATATAGCCAACATGGTTCACGCGAGGACGATCTTCATAAGAAGAGAGAAGATAACAATACAATTGTAGCAGATATTCATCCAGTTGACATTAAAAACCAACAAAAAAGAAAGAAAAAGAACGGCACCAATAACGCCGGGGCGAGACATCTTAATTCAAACAAAGAGAAACAATGTTCCCTCTAAGTCGGGAGGAGAGACGCACGTTGTGGTGAAGGAGTCATCGGCACAGGATGTAGAAGAAGAAGAAGAAGAAAAAGCTGGGCCATTCAAGACACCCAGGAGACGTCGCAGTCAGAGGTAGGGCCTGATTATCGGTACCAAACAAGGTAACGACGAAGGCTTACAGTCAACAGACAAGACAGCTTGGTTGTATGTGGGCAGGGCTAAGAACGGAACGACCAAAAATGCAATTCGAACCTTTCTATTACGCAACAACATAACCGAAGGAGTTGTTTGTGAAAAGCTCAACACATTAGGTTCTAAGGAAGCCTTTAAGGTTGGCATTCCTTTTAATCATCTCGCCGAATTAGAGAAACCAGAGTTTTGGCCAAAAGGGGTGCTTGTTAGAAGATTCCTTTTTCGAGGCCACAGATTTACCGAAGGAGCTGATTTCGAATAACCAAACTATAAAACTTCTTTTATGGAACACGGAAGGACTAAGAAACGCGTTACAATTTACGCCACCAAATCTAACATTGAACTATGACATAATGATTATGACAGAGCCCTTTTTACAAGAACCTTTAGACCTACCAGGTTTCTACGGGGTACATGCCTATGCAAATGCCACAGGAGGCAGACCAGCTGGCTTTCTGGAAGCATACTGGAGTACAAGACAGAGTCAAATGCCATAATAGTCAAAACAACAAGGCTCACTCTGATAGGGGTATACATCTCTCCAGTTACGGCAACAGAAGATGTAATAGACGCTCTTCTAAGAACAATAGGTCATGTAACAAGTCACACGAATGTAATATTAGCAGGCGACATTAACTGCAGAACTGACAAGCCAAGTATAAAGACTGATCTAGTTTTGGAAACCCTAGAAGAAGAAGGGTTCACGTTAGTAAATGAAAAACTTTTCAAACTTATTTCGCACACAATGGAGCAAGCGCCATCGATCAAGTGTTCTACAGGGGAAAAGAGATTCGCATAGTGAAACAAGAAGGATTACGGGCATCGGGTGCTTCTCCAATTCGAAAACACATCCCCGTGCACACTGAGATAGAAATAGCGTCACAGACTGCATCAGCACAACAATTTCCAGAGCAACTCCCTTCTAGGAACCTAGATCAGACAAAATCGCAGGACATAACATGTATTGAAGAAGCGAAAGCCCTCATCGCTCAGGATCAATTAGATGACGCGGCGCAGTGTGTTAGTCGTCTAGAGAAGAAAGAGACATGCACAAAAATGGTTCAATAGTGAGTGCTACATTACTCGGAAAATTACACTACAATCGTTGTACAAAGCAAAGTGCACAAACGACAAAGTTGATTTGGAGTATTACGCTACGAGGAGGAAAGAGTATAAACTACTACTTCAGACTAAAAGAACCGAGCACATTGAAGCCGAAGCTAGGGAAACAGCGGAACTAGCGAGATCAGATCCCTACTTGGCTCTAAGAAAGAGGCAAGCTCCTAAGGCAAGAGAGATACCAATAGAGACATGGGCGGAACATTTCTCTGGGATCCTCAACAAGAATGGAACATTGGAAGAACACCAAGTCTCTGCTACAAATTGCATAGCTGATGATTTCCTCCAAATAACCACCGATGAAATACAAACTAATAACACGTCATCTAAGAAGGGTAAGGCGCCAGGACCTGACAAGATATTCATAGAACACATAAAAGAGACACAAGATCTGCTTCTGCCAGAAGGGTAAGGCGGCAGGACCTGACAAGATATTCATAGAACACACAAAGAGACACAAGATCTTCTTCTGCCCATCTGGACAGACCTATTTAATAAGTGCTTGTATACAGGAGTCATTCCTGTAAGCTGGAGAACGGCCCAAATGACAATTCTATACAAGGGGAAAGGAAACACTGAAGATCCCAACTCTTACAGAGGAATAGTACTAGAGCCCACGATATTCAAGATTTTCTCTAAAATTTTAACAAAAAGACTAGCCAAGGAGGTGGATATGTACATACCAGATTGCCAATTCGGCTTTCGAGAAAGACGGAGTACTCTACAAGCAGTGGCATTACCACAAGAAGAAGTGGAACAGGCTCTGAGGCATAAGAAAGGGAAATTTCACGTGGTCTTCATAGACTATCATAAAGCTTTTGACTTGATAGACAGGAATATCCTCATAAATAAACTTAAAGGGATGCTAGGAGACTCTAACCCCCTAGCGAGAATAGTCGAGGTAATCCTAGCATACAACTATATCATTTTAAATGACGGTGTAGTTCTGTCTGAAAAGGTCCGTCAGACTAATGGAGTACTTCAGGGCGATCCTATGAGTCCCCACTTTTTAACATCTTGACAGCTGACATTATTAACACCGTCCAAGACAACCCAACAGTGAAACTTATCATGTACGCCGATGACATGGCTCTAGGTTCATATTGCATAAATGATCTGCGTGCCGCTCTTCAGAAACTTGAATTATGGGCTGACGAAAACAGTTTAGTGATCAACAAAGAAAAAACAGTGCACATGACTTTTAGAAAAGGAGGCAAACTGGCGTTGGATGATCATTTAACTCTGCAAGGAGATATGCTAAGAGTAGTAAATAATTTCCGGTATTTAGGAATATATCTACAAACGACACTGTCTTCCTACAGGATACACACTCAGGAAAGGGCTTCAGCAGCTACGAAAGCCACTCATCGAATTAAAAATATCCGACAACTTTCTTTACCCACTGCAATGTCATTGTTCAAAACAGTAATAACTCCAATTGCCTCGTATGGAATAGAATTAATATGGGATAAGCTTTCGAGTAGCGATTTCAAACGATTAGAAAGTGTTAAAGCACGATATCTGAAGAGTGCTTTGGGAGTTGGGATTTATGCACCCTCAAGGATTGAATACGAATTAGCCAGGGAAAGCTTCTTCTTGGAAGACCTGAGACTGCAATTCACGCTGCCATCTACTAGCCCTTACCAAGCGCATCTCGAACTGCGGCGGAGGAAGAGAAATGACATTCACCCTGATTTTTATAGCACTAGCGCAATGATGGACAGACAATGGACGGAGGCAGGACAGGATCTAAGACATGTGGTAACGAGACTTGCAACTCATTGTTTTCACCATAAGATCTGCTTAACTCAAGGTTTTCACCAGCCAGATGATGATTGCGTATGTTCGTTGTGTGACAAGAGATGTGACCGTTATCACTTAACTTAGTGTGTAAAAAGAACTAAATCCATCAGAGACTACAGTGAAAACTAAATAGCATTGTAAGATCAAATTGTATTTAGAATGATATTTTCGTGTATTATGTAGGTTAAGTAATGCTCTTTCGAGCGCATCTTATTAAATTATAAAAAGAAACCTAACGGTTTTGACTTACCAAGGAACTTCTGGTGCCGCATCAACAGGCTGAGGACTGGACATGGTTGCTACAATTATTTCAGGTACAAGTGGGGCTGGATCAGCTCACCAATGTGTGAGTATAACCTGGAAGAACAGACGATCGAACATCTAGTCCAACGCTGTCCTCTTTATTCGTACCCTGGCATTCCTGATGATTTGTTCGCTCACACACCCGATTTAAATGAATGGTTGAGAAGGATGGACTTAAAAGTTTGATTATACCTAATTTTATATTGTAATTACCACACAATTAAATAAAACAACATTTAAACCCTGTATTAAACCACATGTCGGGTGACCAGCAAGCCCAGAAACTTGTTCGATCGTTCGTTCATTCATTCATTCTGATGCCAGCTGTGAAGTTACATAGGGAGGAAATCATTAAATCTAATGACCATAGGCTGAAAAGGGAACAAGATGGAGGAAATGCGATTCATGCTCTCACCTCCAGCAGTATAAGAATATCCTCTCCAGTATCCGATAAGAACATATGTTTTCCTTGCTGAGCATTGGACAATAATAAATCCTTGAGAAGTTGGAGAGCAAGCTCCAGGAAATCTTCATCATACTCGCATATGGGGCCTGGAACAAGAAACCATCAACGTTGGTTCAAAATATTTTGATGAGGAGGAAATAACATTTGGTGGTGAAAATTAGTCCCTTCTCGGTCAAAGTTTTATCTTGGTTCACACACAAAGTAGTGCTAAATAAAGTTATTCCAACCTTTTCAGCAAAACATGCAATCGGTACATTTCTGAGGAAAATATTAAACCAGCTGAACTATAAGTGATAAACCAATCATTGAAACTGTTCTTTAATTGATTGTAAAAGTGATTTTTACATCGTAACAAATCTCAGCTGTCAATACATTAAGTGGGTATTCGTTGTATTTTATACCCCCTTCTTCAGGGGTCTTGTGTTAAAATTAATAAGAAATGAACACGTAAAGTAAAAAATAAATAACAATGAAATGCATCACAAGTTCACATACAATAGAATGTTTAAGCAATGTACTCGGTGAATAGTTGGTTGGTGCCTCAGTTTAGGGGCTGCGACAACGCTGTCATGTAGCCCCGTGTACTTTGGGTGTGTGCAGAATCTAACCGGTGTTAATTGTGATGGCTGTATTAGTGTGTGTTATCCGAATTCAGGTAAGGACTGCAGACGATCAATTTCAAGTAGTTCCTACTTTTTCTACCAAATGCTACCATCAACGACACCTAGCTGTGAACTTGGCTACTAGATGCCACTGCAACCGGCACCTGGCGGCGAATGTTGGAACTTTTAGAGCGTTAATCAAATCTAACCCACAAATTTAGCTTCACACCATTATAGTTAGTGGAAGGTTCTTTTACATGCCATAAATTCCCCACGAGCCCGCCAACTTTACTTCCCCTCCAAAGGAAGGTATACTGAGGGATTTTTAACGCTCTTAAAAAAAACTGACGACTTCGGCTGGGTTTGAACCCGCGATCTTGGGCATAGAAGCTCAGCATGATACCAACTATGCCACCAAAGCCGCCCTCTGTGAATAGAAACACCACTGTATATACAGGGTGGTCGTAAACAATGTAAACCGGGTATATGAGCATTCGAGGATTGGCCATACTGATAAATAATTTTAAAAATAGTTGATATCTCATGCCGGTGTCATTTTATCAGCTGCTGAAGTTAGGCAATCAGATCGCTTCGCGGGCAAATTCAAATGACCTATGCAGAGCAATGTTGCCAAATCTGCCCGTGGTTCAATACTGGCTTGAGAAGACCAATCAAAGAAAAAAACTTTGCCAGTGGACGGATTTGTACATGAACTTATGAGCTGACGGTAGGGCCGGTCTTAGGGGTGTGCGACATGTGAGGTCGCACAGGGTGCCTATTGAACAAATGTTCTCAATTATGGGCCGAAACAGAGTTGCGTTTATCCTAATGCTAATCAACGAATTATGTGTGCTGAGGTAGAACATTGGAGGTCCGTACTCGAACGATTGTTATCGATAACAATGTTTCTAAGTAAAAACAATTGTCGTTCAGGGGTTCATCTGACAAATTTTTCGAGAAAAAACAATGGTAATTTCCTTCAACTCATTGAACTTTTGGGCAAATACGATCCGGTTATGAAGGAGCACTTACGAAGGGTGATGGGTTCTGAAACAAGTGATCACTACTGCAGTAAAAGAATCCAGAACGAGCTCATAAATTTGCTAGGTGATGCGATTTTGATGGATATTTTAGCTCAGGTGTCTAAAGCTAAATATTTCTCGATTATTGCCGATTGCACACCAGACCTTTCTAAAAAAGAACAAATGTCGATCACTTTACGGTTCGTTCAAAAATCTGACCATGGTGTAAATCCGACCGAACACTTCATTGGTTTTGTGGTGGCCGAAAAAACGGATGGTGAGGTGCTTGCCGATCTGATCATTAATACTTTTGACAGAAATGGGGTTAAAGCTAGAAGTCAAGGCTTTGACAACGGCGCGAATATGAAAGGTAAACATAAAGGAGTTCAAGCTCGCATTGTAAAACCATTCCCGCGCGCAAAATATGTTCCATGTGGTAGCCATTCTTTAAACCTAGTTTTATCTGACTCAGCCGAATGCTGTCCTTACTGCGTTACTCTATTTGGTATTATTCAACGCATATATGTTTTATTTTCGTCTTCTCCTGGCCGGTGGTCTATTTTGTTGGCTCACATTTGTAATTTGACTCTAAAAGATTTGAGCGACACTCGCTGGGAGTGAGGTGCAAAAAATTGTGAAATTCGAATTTGTCGTTGCTGTTGTAGTATTGTGCCCGTTTAGACCGGAGTCCGCACGACCACATATGCATTTTACCAAGAATCAGTCAGCACGAGAATCAAAATATCCCGGGGCGTCAGATGGGTTAAAGCTAATCACAAAAACGACATCAAATGAAAAAAATGCTTTACTGATTTTTGGCTCAATGCAACAATAAGGATAGAAGAGATTCAACTGGGCATAACACATCATGTAAAATTATCTCATTTTATTTTGAATTTAAAATTGACTGCAAAAATGCTCAAAGCAGCATCCTTCACGTGTGGCGACCCACATCCTATTTACACAATGTACAGAAATTTTCCAAACACATTTGACAATTATCTTTGGAAACACAAGTCTGATTATTAGTCCTGTAGACTGTGTTCCAAAATTATATTGATTATTTATGATTAAATCCAGTTCAAATTTAATTGTCTCTACTGGAAATATCGTAGTTCACTGTTTGAATTTTTACATAATATTAACACTCGTAGAATAAATGTTCATAGAATTTTAACTTTCACTTATTTTTCCAGTTTCAAAAAATATTGTCAAAAAAAATTATTATCTTTGAATCAACACAAATTATGTACACATATTAATAACATCTGAAAAGTATTTGACCTTGAGCATAGCATTGAAGAACTGTGCGAAGCACAACAAAAATTAATTGTTCTTCTGACATTAAACATTTCGAGAAGTGACTCGATTATGAACTTCAAGTTCCTAACAAAAAATAAATGATTTCTGAAACATCAACTTGATCAATAAATTGTTGAACCATTCAACTATTTGACTTTCCACTTGGAATCATTATTATGAAAAAATATTTATATTCATGGCCATTTTAGTAACT
Organism: Meconema thalassinum; assembly: GCA_946902985.2. Taxonomy (NCBI): domain Eukaryota; kingdom Metazoa; phylum Arthropoda; class Insecta; order Orthoptera; family Tettigoniidae; genus Meconema; species Meconema thalassinum. The sequence goes on from OX336392.1 coordinate 370,290,530, forward strand.
TTCACAACTTGCAATTCTTCGACAGAATGCGAAAATAAGAATTGTAGCTTCATAATAAATTCATTTAGTTCATGGCACTAGGATTGAAAATATCCTTCAAATTATTCGTGGTTATAGAATTATTTTTAATTGGCAGTGGCCCATTCTATTATTTTCATCAGAATACAATATTCCAACAACAACGGCAAAGGTCTTCCTCTGAAGAAGAATAAAATAATATCATGACAAATCCGGGTTCTAGCAAAATCAAAGTCTAAATGGAATCCGTAAACAAGGTTGAAATAAGAACTGATGGTTTCTAAGAAATAACCTTCGGGTCATTCATACGACGAAATGTGTAGTTCCAATACTCCTTCTATAAACCTGAGCCATCGAACCTGCTATTTGATTGATGCTCGAAAAAAATCTCCTCATTCCTGCGACTTAAACATGCGCACCTGGGAATGGCATTTCAACTACTCCACACACAAATTTTCTTCCCAAAATGTATACAATAAATCAAGCCTCTGCTTGTTATCAACACTGGAAGATTAATAAACTCACAAGTTTATTTTATTTTACCATTCAGTTCAACCCGTGAATTTACCATACTTATGAAAATCTTTATTTCACTTTCGAGTGTATTTACGTCATGATTTTATATAAATACAAAAATATCCTAATTGATACAAATATCATTTGCTTCCCGTTTCATGCCTCTCCGTGTTATCTGAAAAATATACTTTGCTCATTGCAAATATTAACTGTTCAACCAGAACTGTAATATTGGTTGAATGCGGGCTGGCGCTAACCACTCTCCTTCGGAAAATCACCTGTTCCAAATTAGAAATGATTAAACTACTTCATAAGCTCTCTCTCAATACATATGATTATTAGAAAATATAAGATCCAAAAATTATTTAGAAAAGTTATGAAAATTATTATTATTATTATTATTATTGGATTATTATTATTATTATTTATATTATTTTAAATATATTTAATTATCATCTCATTATGTGAGAATCCACATGTTCGAATCTTCGAATATGGATAAAATATCCATTCCTCAACAAAAAATAATTTAACTTTTACAGTTACATCGACGGTTTTCCGTGACTTCCCAAAAATATGAAATATTCAAATAAATGCTCGATATGCTCGGTCATCGATCCTAAACTGTTCTGAGTGCTGAAAATACTCAGAATAACTCTAATATGTCTTGCGTAAATCATTGCAAGATTTAAATACGAAGAAAAATAAATGTGTTGGTCATCTGCAGAAAAATAGTTTGTTCCAATTAGCTAGGCATAATATAAAGTCAAAATGTGGCTTACATTTCTTGATGGTCTTGAAGCGTAGCGAACCTGGTCTGTACCAGATTTATCCATAGACATGCCCTATCGGACAAGCACGTATAATCCTTGTATCGGCCGCCATTATATACCCACAATCCGTCTAACAAGACATAGTGGTAATATCTCTTGACGTTTGAAGTAACTGTTGATCCATTTTAATATTGGCTTCTGTTAACTCCATAACAGTTTGCTTAAATGGGGTCAGATCTAAGTGATCTATTCTCAGATATGTCAGTTGTAACATAACTCACGGTAATCTTTTCAGTACAAGAAAACACTGACAGTCTAACCAATCAACGGCTGTTCTGAAGATCGTTCCCTGGGCATGGCTTCACACCATCTACCATGCGCGAAGCAACATGTAGTTTCCCTGCGTTGGCTAATGAACAACACTGTGATAGACTGGTCTTCAATGTACTGATAGATCGGAGTGGTTATCAAGTTACAAATATGAAACTGACTGAATTGGACTAAAATATCCAAGTATTAGGTTATTACTGGACTGTGACAAAGTACTATTCTAGACAAAGTCTAGCATATGTCCATGTAGAAATAAAAATATTTCACCAGTGTCCGTCGAAAAATAACTATCACCTTAGTGATTCTCCCTGCCGGAAACTTACTAAGTTCCACTCGTAGCGCAGCACTTTTGTGACTATCACAACTTTGAAAATAACTTCTGCGTAGATCAGGCAACCATGTGCCTTGGCTCAGCGTAGTAGCACCTTGCTAGGCAAGTGCTTGTGTCGAAGTGAGCTAAAGATGCCTGAGCCGGCCGGCTTTTATTCAAAACGGTCAGGGTCACGCTGCATCAGCTGAAATCTGGAAATCCTCATATCTCTGGTATCCCTGGTCCGATTTACTTGATACTAAGTGCATTCTCTATCATTTGGCCGTGCCAGTAATCTGATCCAAGTCTCAAGTCTCTACTCCAAGGCTAACTATTTAATCAATAAATAGCCTCGACCTCTGCTATTACTCGCTACGTCACTTGACATGCTCTTGGCTGTATATTCTTTCCAATTCCTTCTGGAAGCAATGGAGCGCGATATTCAAATATCTCAACTTTCAAAAGCGGCTGTAGCCTTTCCCTTGATATCTAGGTGTCTGAATCTTGGAATACCCATTCCTAGAGTTGGGCACAGTATGGCACGACATTTTGTTTCAAGTAAACATAGTTAGCAAAGCCATGCAAGCAGAAGCAATTGATATACAAAAGGCATCTTCTTTCGCAGAAGGTTGTATCGCGTACCTTGAAAAATATTCCCAAGAAGGCTATGAAAGCGCTATAACTTCGGCTAAAGAAATCATTGCGTCTGTGTCTCTTGAGGTCGAAGAAGGTAGATGGAAAAGGAAGACTAGACCCCCTAAACGGTTGATTGAGGACTCGGACTGAGTCATCGAGTCAGGCACTGAGAGTGACAGTTGTGACTCAGAGTCGGAGCCAGAGCTTATAGAGGCTGAAGCTCAGGCTAAGGTTAAGCGCAAACAAGTGAAGCTATGACGACGCTTCAAAATAAGTTTCTTTGACAAACTCCTAACAGTAGCCTTAAAGTCTGTAAGGAAGAGATTTTCTTTCTTTAAAGAGCATTCCGATACATGGGGATTTTTGTACGATCTAAAGGCACTGCCTGGGTCTATTAAAGATAGTAGTCCACTCATGGATCGTTGCTTGAACTTGCAAAAGCAGCTTTCCAGTGGAAATAATGAGTCTGACATAAGTGGGATGGACCTATGTTCTGAGCTGCAACATTTGAGCCCATGCTTACCACCAAACGCAAAAAAAAAACTCGCGATGCGTTGCAGTTCATTTACAGCACGAATATGATTGACGTTTTTCCAAACGTCGATGTAGCTTTGCGAATCTCTTAACCTTGCCTGTAACTGTCGCTTCGGGTGAACGTAGCTTTTCAAAATTGAAGTTGATTACAACCTACCTGCGTGCTTCAATGGGCCAAGAGAGACTGTCAAAATTTGCTTGAATTTCACTAGAGAACGATGTTGCGAGCTCACTCGATTTAGCCCAGTTACTAAAACAGTTAGCTTCAGTCAAAGCACGAAAAGCTCCCTTCTCTTAAGGTTTTGGGTTTTAGTGTGTTTTTTCCCGTGTGTCGTTGTCGTTTGAATTAGTAAAGCTTGATTCCTGTAAGTATATTTGTCCAGTCATTTTGTTATGTTGACATTTTGCATCACAACTGAAAAAATAGTTATTGTTATGCATTACCTATTAGATAATAAAGTCCGATAGTTTTGCATCATGCGAGCGTACAGCCGATATTTTGTATGTTACCTTGACCATCCCCTAACTACAATGCAAGTAAAGCATGTTCTAGTAATATAGTAAATGGGTAAATGTACTTTAGGTTCATTTTATTTAATTTCATCCGATAACTCGGTGTCTTGCCTTTGCCTGCATTTTCTACTTCATATTTTCATGATTCCTCTTCATGATACCGCATAACTTTTGCCAGAGTTAGGCAACCCGCCTCGCACAGAGGGGCGCAAAATCGAATTTCGCACAGGGCGCTGAAACCCCTAAGACCGGCCCTGACTGACGGGATTGCGCAATAGCAACTATGCTATGGTGACTCTGGCTGTAAACTATGGTGTATATTTATTTTTCGATAGCAATAGTCATTTACCGAAATGTTCGTAAGCAGCCATGTGACATTCAAGCAATGGACTTGAGTCACACTGCAATGCAAGCTTGGCCCCTTAATATTGCAGGGCTCCCAGCGATCCGTGCTGACAAAAATATGTGAATTATGGACCTGGGACTTCAAAAATATGGACCAGTTATGGACTACCGATAAATGAGACTGATCATCATCATCATCTTGCACAGTTTCTAGCCACTGGCCGGGTCTGTTTGGAACACAAGCCTCTCCAACGTCTTCTGTCTTCCCACCATCTCTCAGCCTCCACCCTTGTCCAGTCTTCTCCTCTCTTCTTCACGCTTTCTTCCACCCCCTTCAGCCACCTGTCTCTCGGTCTTCCCCTCGGTCTCTTTCCTTCCCACTTCGTCTCATGTACTCTCCTGGGTATCCTCTTCTCCTCCATTCGTTTTACATGTCCATACCATCTAAGTCTAGATTTCTCTATACCATCCTGTAATGGTTCCTCCTTCATTAATTCTCTGGTCCTCTCATTTCTTATTCTGTCCATCTTTGTAGCTCCAATACTGCTTCTCAAGAACCTCATCTCACTGGCCTGTATTTTGCTCTTCACCCTTCCTTTCATAACCCAGGTCTCCGAGGCATACATCAGGATAGGGACATAGTACGTCCGATATATGATCTTTTTGCTGTTCTGAGGGACATCCTTGCTCCATAACATGCTTCTCACACTCCTCCGAAATGCTTCTGCCTGCCTCCCCCGCTCATTTATTTCTCTATCGTTTCTTCCATTATCTTGCATCAGGCTTCCCAGATACTTGAAACTCTCCACTTTCTTCAGCTGTTCCCCACCAATTGTTATTCCCATTGCGGTTCTTTCCTTCTTCCTTGTTGTGATCACCATCTCACTCTTATTTATGCTAAATTTCATCCCATATCCTTGTATTATTCCTTCCCACACGTCCAACTGTTCCTGTACCTCCTCCTCCTTGTTTCCCCAAATCATCTGCAAACACCATTGCTTTCATCTTTCCTTCCCCAATTACTTGTGCCACTCGGGTCATTATGTCATCCATCACCACAATGAAAAGTAACGGTGACAGTGCACTTCCTTGTTTCAGGCCGTTTCTCTGTTCCAACCAGTCTGATCTCTCTCCTCCCACTTTCACAAAGCTCATGCTTCCCTTGTACATCTCCTTTATCCTCTTTATAGTCCATTTCTCTACTCCTCTATCCTCCAGGGACTTCCATACTTCGTTTCTGCATACACTGTCATATGCTTTCTCAATGTTCAGGAAGGCCATCAGTAGATCTGTTCCATACTCATAGTGCTGTTCTTGTAACTGCCTTACAGCAAAAATCAAATCCACTGTGGACCTTCCTGCTCTGAAGCCATGTTGTTCTTCCCTCATCCCTCCTTCTATCCTTGTCCTAATTCTCTTTTCCAAAACTTTCTCGAAGATCTTTGCACAATGACTCATCAGTGTTATTCCCCGATAGTTTCTGCAATCTGTTCTACTACCTTTCTTGAAGATCAGGACAATTATTCCTTTTTTCCAGTCCTCTGGGGTCTTCCTTTCCTTCCATGCTGTCCTCATCACTCGGTACAGCCACTGTATTCCCACCTCTCCTGCTGCTCTCACCATCTCCACACTCAACTCATCCACACCTGGTGCCTTCCCTCCTTTCATCTTGTTCACTGCATCTTCCACTTCTTTCCATGTTAAGTCCTTTTCTGTTTGCAGTTCATCTTCCTCTTCCCCGATTTCTTCCTCCTCACCATCTTTTCCATTTGGGTTCAGAAGTTCTTCAAAATATTCTTTCCACATTTTCTTCAGTTCTTCCCTATTTTCTATCTCTTGTCCCCTTTTGATCACCATTCTAACATAATCTGTAGGATCCTTCCGCCTCTTATTTTTTACCATCCCATACAGGACCTTTTTGTACCTTCACTATCCTCCTCCATCATCTTTGTCCACTCTTCCATCCACTTCCTTCTCTCCTCAGCCACCACTCTCTTTGCCTCCTTCTTTCTTTCCTGGTACTCTTCCCTTGTCTCTACCGTCCTATTTTGATACCACCTCCTAAAGGCTCTATTTTTTTCCCTTACTATATCTTTTGTCTTCTCATTCCACCATGGTGTTTCCTTCCACCTCTTCTTACTACTTGTCCTCCCACATACTGCTTCTGCTGCACCTACTAGTGTCTTCTTAAATCTAGCCCATTCCTCTTCCACCCCTCTTTCTTCATCTGTTGGAATTCCTTCCTTTGCCATTTTAAGGTACTCGACCCTTCTATCCCCTTCTTCAGTTTCCATATCCTTATGCGTTTCCTTATACGTCTTTGACTGATAAATAGTTATATTATGGGTTCGGCTAGTATTTAAGGGTTCTTTGGTACGAAAATTTAATTTTAGCTCCAGAAGAACTGATTTTAGAATCCAGAAATTTATTTTTAGCTTTAGACTAATAAGATGTAGGATCAAGTAACTCGACTTTTATCATTCAGAAGAAAAATGTGAGATTTATGATACAAAATTTTCATGTTAATTAATTTTTAAGCTAAAAGTTAAATACTGGAGAAAAGGCAGAAGAAAACAAATATTTTTAACAAATGCATGTCAGAGAAAAATGAACAATTTATTTATAAAATATGAACCACTCTTGAATAAATATTTGAACATTTCACATACATAAATCTTGGTTACATGTTATGACTAGCTTGTAAGTCTTGTATAGTACTTAATCTTAAGAAAAGGCAATTACATTTAATTTAATTTTGGATAAACTCTTGAAAAAAATATTTGAACATTTCACATACAAAAATCTTGGTTACAAGTTATGACTAGCTTTTAAGTCTTGTTACTTAATTTTAAGAATTTTACTTAATTTACATTCAATAACATTATTCAAAGTAGAAAATTCACTTTTGTTAACATGACTTTAACAGAGTTATTTGGCTTGGTTGTGTTTCAATTACGCACACATATTATCGATCAATTTGGATTTTCTGTTGTCGATAGATTTCTGCACTTTGTCGCACTCAACTTTTTTCCGATCCTCTTCGTTACAGAACGTATCAGAGCCCATCAGCATCCCATGGGCCAGCTGTATTTCGTCCACGTCCTTCGCGTTTGTGGCTTTTCTCAGCCTTCCTTGAGCTTCTGAAACAATTTTTTCCGCTATCTTTCTCTTGCTCCACTCTTCTGTCTTCAGTTTTGTAAGCAAATCTTCCTCCTCATCAAGTTTTCTTTTTTCTGCCATTCTTTCCTCGCGTTTCCGCTCTTCTTTCCTCTCAAGCTCTTCTTCTGCCTTTTTCTTTGCAGCACCTTCTATGGCCATTCTTTCTTCCTCTAAATGATTCGCGTAACTTCTGTATGCACCATGCGCCATCGATATAAGCGATCGGGTGATTGGGACTTTCGATACGTCTGATTGGTACAGTTTCAACCCCGCTGAGACAGTCATGAGACCGTTGAGAGTCCGCTCCTTCATCGACGCTTGATTTTCTGTCAAGGCATTGGCGGACTCAGAGCCCCTTTCGACGTGAGCGTTTCCATGTGAGAGAGACAATGTGGCTTTGACGACCTTGCTCAACGTAGGGTACTTTGGATCTCCAGAAGGATGTTTTAAGCAGAACATGTTCACCCAAAACTTGTCTACCGGTAATGTCACAAAGCTCCCTATATTTTCCGTTTGGAACAGCAGCCACTCATCAGACAAAACATCCGACTTCACTTCGAAAGGCATTTTTCTTCCAATACCCAAGATGTCATTTAGGCTTTCGGGGGATGCCTTCCTCCTTGGATCCAGAACTCGACATTGCTCCATGAACTGAGCGCTGCTAGATGAAAGGGCAGTCTTGTCCACAATATGTTGTCCAGAGCAGCATAGTGGTCTCGCATGTTCAACTTGAACAGAAGCTTGTTCTTCTCTGACATCTGAAAGGCAAGAATACATGTAATAGGCCTATTTAACTACAAGAAAGTATAATCAATATTACATTTTTTATTTCAGAAATAACTTCTATAAAAATGTTATTACCAAGCACTGCAACGTTCCTAGTAAATTATGGAAAGGTGGTTGACCGATAATTTATAAAAATAAATAAAGAAAGAAAGAAAGAAAAAATAACTAATGTACTGACCTCTGACAATCTCAATTCCCGGTTGACGTCATCCGACCATATGATACTGGTTGCTGCAAGCAGGTCATCTTTCTTGAATGCTGATTTAAGACCGCATGTTTCGATTGCATCTGGCTTGCATGATCTTCCAGCGAGGGACGTTGTCAACGATCATAGTTCTCAGTGCAGGAGATGAATTAACGGCTCATCCTTTTGGAAGCGACCAGTTATTCTGGTAAAGAGATGAGCGCTCGAGCAAACGAAACGACAGTGTTGCTCCACACAAGAATATCCACTGGTGATCGAAAAAGATTTTTTGCAAACGATGCAAAACATCATGTAAATAGAGTCACTGTCCTTCCTCCCCCATTCTTTCACATACTATAATATCCATTCCGGTCCTACTTTGACTCCCATGCCGATTGGTACTGACATTATTACTTGTTCATGAGACAGCCGTATGCTATTCCCGAGGATATGCACCTCTCTATGCATAATTACATGTGATGATGGCCTCCTCCCTTGTAAAATTTCAATCCGGAGGTAAACTAGTCCCCCGTTCGGATCTCCGGGTGGGGACTACTCGAGAGGGGGTTAACATCACAGAAGTGACAAAGAGGAAATCTGACATTCTACGGATCGGAGCGTGGAATGTTAGAAGTCTGCTAAGAAGTGGAAGGTTAGAAAACTTAGAAAGGGAAATGGATAGGTTGAGGTTGGATTTAGTTGGGATTAGTGAAATGCTCTGGCAGGAAGAACAGGACTTTTGGTCAGGAGACTATAGGGTCATTAGCACTAAATCAAACAATGGCCAAGCAGGGGTTGGCCTCATATTGAGTAGGAAACTTGGACAGCGGGTGGAATATTATGAACAATATAGTGAACGGATTATTGTAGCAAAAATCAATACAAAACCTACCTGCACTACAGTGGTACAAGTCTATATGCCTACCAGTCAAGCTGATGATGAGGATGTTGAAATGGTCTACGAAGAAATAGATGAAATTCTGAGGTATATCAAGGGTGATGAAAATGTTATAGTAATGGGAGATTGGAATGCTGTGGTAGGAAAAGGGAGAGAAGGGAAGATAGTAGGAGATTTCGGATTAGGTGAAAGGAATGATCGAGGAACCAGGCTGGTAGAATTCTGCACCGAGCATGAATTGGTCATAGCTAACACCTTATTCAATAACCACAATAGAAGAATATACACATGGATGAGACCAGGAGATACAGGGCGTTACCAAATCGACTTCATTATGGTCAAGCAGAGATTTCGAAACCAGATTTTGGATTGTAAAACATATCCTGGTGCTGACATAAACTCTGATCACAATCTGGTTGTAATGAAATGCAGATTAAAGTTGAAGAAACTGAAGAAAAGTCAAAAGCCAAAAAGGTGGGCAATAGACAGACTGAAAGAGAAGGTTGTAAACAAAAGATTCAAGAAGAGTATAAAGGAAGGACTAATGAAAAACCCTAAACAAACTTCAATTGCAGACGAATGGGCACTTTTGAAGAATGAAATAACAAAATCCGCAGAAGAAAACATTGGTAGGAAAGAAAGAATAGGTAGAAAACCGTGGATCACTCAGGATATACTAGAATTGATGGATGAAAGGCGGAAACACAAGAATCTAAGAGATGAAAAGGGGAAAGCAGAATACAGACGTCTGAGAAATGAGGTTAACAAGAAGTGCAAGGAAGCGAAAGAAGAATGGTTGAAAGAGAAATGTGCAGGTATAGAAAATTGTCTGAAATTAGGAAAAGTAGACACAGCTTATCGAAGGATTAAGAATACTTTTGGGGAAAAGAAGACTAAGTGCTGTAATATTAAGGACACAAATGGAAAGCCTCTAACAGATAGGGAAGAAAAGGTTGAGAGATGGAAAGCTTACATAGAGAGTTTGTATAAGGGAAAGGAGATTGAGAATCATGTAATGGAAAGGGAGGAGGAAATTGATGAGGATGCGAAAGGAGATTCAATATTGAGATCAGAATTTGATAGAGCTTTGGAAGACTTAAGCAGGAACAAAGCACCAGGCATAGATGATATACCGATTGAGCTGCTACGCTGCATAGGAGATGAAGGTCTGATCAGGTTATTTCACTTGGTGTGCAGGATTTATGAGACAGGTGAGGTACCCCCTGATTTCAAGAAGAATGTAATCATCCCTATACCAAAGAAAGTGGGAGCTGACAGATGTGAAGATTACCGTACAATCAGCTTGATTACTCATGCTTCAAAGATCCTGTCTAGAATAATTTACAAGAGGATTGAAAGCCAGATAGAAACGGAGTTGGGTGAAGACCAGTTTGGTTTCAGGAGAAATGTAGGAACAAGGGAAGCTGTACTAAGTCTTAGGCTGATTTTAGAAGGTAGAATAAGGAAAGATAAGAGAACGTTCATGGCTTTTGTAGACTTAGAAAAGGCTTTTGATAACGTTGATTGGACTAAATTGTTTGACATTTTGAAATCAATTGGAATAAAGTACAGGGATAGGAGGGTGATATACAATCTGTACAGAAACCAGACAGCAGTCATTCGAGTTGAAGGACATGAGAGAGAAGCTGGTGTTCAGAAAGGTGTAAGGCAAGGCTGCAACTTATCACCCATACTTTTCAATCTTTACATTGAACAAGCAATGAAGGAAAGTAGAGAAAAATTTAAAGTGGGAGTGAAGATTCAAGGAGAAATAATTTCAACTCTGAGATTTGCTGATGACATCGTCATCTTGGCCGACAAGCCTGAGGATTTGAATGAGTTTTTGAATGGTATGGACTCCGTCTTACGGAAAGAATTCATGATGAAAATAAATAAATGTAAAACAAAAATACTGGAATGCAGCCGAAATAAATCGGAAACCTCTATGGAGATCAAATTGGCAGGTGAAAAGCTGAAGGAAGTAGGAGACTTCTGTTACTTAGGAAGCAGAATAACCAGTGATGGACGAAGCAAAGAGGATATTAAAAGTAGGTTGGCTCAGGCAAAGAAAGCATTTCTACAAAAAAGGAATCTGCTGACATCGAATATAGATTTAGGTATTAGGAAGTCATTTTTGAAAGCCTTTGTCTGGAGCGTGGCGCTCTGTGGAAGTGAAACTTGGACTATTGGTGCAGCAGAAAAGAGGAGAATTGAAGCATTTGAAATGTGGTGTTACAGGAGAATGATGAAGATCAGATGGGTAGATAGGGTTACAAACAAAGAGGTATTAAGACGAGTGGGAGAGGAGAGATGTTTCTGGCGACTGCTAATGAAGAGAAGAGATAGGTTGGTAGGACACATACTAAGACACCCAGGAATAGCAAGCTTAGTTATGGAAGGAAGGGTCGAGGACAAAAACTGTAGGGGTAGACCAAGGTTAGAATATGTTAAACAGATTGCCTCCGATGTAGGGTGTCGGAGCTATGTAGAGATGAAACGATTAGCTCAGGACAGGGAGGCATGGAGGGCTGCATCAAACCAGTCAAAAGACTGAAGACTCAAACAACAACAACATGAGACAGGAACCTGACTATCACAGTTTCACTTACATGGTAAGTGATATTTGATTTTCATACCTTTTCAAGGGTTCCACGGGACAGTACCTATTGAAATTGTCCTTCATTATGACTAATATACTGGAAATATATGCTCAATTACGTAATTATTAATTATGTGCATTTGTTTCTTGTTGAATTTCAACTACGGCGGCCATATTGCTCACTCCAGCTGGGTGAGACAATAACGGGATATTGCAAGACATGATGAGACATTGATGCCACGGCAGTGGGCCCAACATGTCAGATATAAAATACACCACCAAGAATAATGGACGCGTTAGGCTGTAACCATTGTCAAAATCATTGATCTGGACGCGTTAGGCTGTATCCATTGTCAAAACCATTGATCTGGACGCGTTAGGCTGTAACCATTGTAAAAAACCACTGGATTGGACATAACGAAGGTTAGCTTAGGTCTGGTGTAGATGCAGCCAAAGGCCGCGGGAAGCTAGCGGGACAAGGTTTTCCAAAAAAAACATTGATCTGGCCGGGTTAGGCTGTAACCATTGTCAAAACCATTGGATTGGACAAAACGAAGGTTTTAGAAAACCGCCTAAATTAGTACCACATGCGTGGGGTTGGCACTACTGTTCCAACGCCGAAAATGGATTCCAGAGGTGGAATTTTTGCTATATAAGTCGTGTTATAATTTGGGTGGGTTGGTGGGTTATAGACAGCCGAGGAGTGAACTACATCAATCCCAGATCAATTTTGAATCATTAGAAAAGGTATGTATTGGAAATTTCACAAGTTATTTCTTTTTCCCCCTGGGTTCATGTCTCCTGCACTGTTACCCTGACATTTACCCATAATGAATGCCGCCCTATACGGAGAAAATAAAATCGCAATTAATGAAAACAAACGTACACATTCGATGAGAATAAAGTAATTCAATAAAATAATTAACTAACCTGCTGACGACGACAAACTTATTCTTCCAGCCACCTCGCAACCAAACCACCACTCCACACCCTGCTTTGTCGACCTGCTGATCACTCTTCTTCTAGTGTCCGTGTCAGCGTATCTTAACTGGTCGTCGCACGCAACCTCCCACCTCCCCGTCCCCAGCACGCCGAGCCGGCGCGCCAAATGAACAAACGTTTCCGGACTTCACCGAAAGATACGCTAAGCGAATCTTTCCGAACTGATCCCGGACTTAACCGAAGACCTCCCGCGCGTCCCAACCGCCACTATCTACACTTGTTCGTTTTCTCCTTGTACATCTCTCTCCCTCTCGTTTGCTCGCTCTTCTAATCCCTTCTTGATAGAAAGCAAAAACAGAGTGGTATCACAAGAAAAAACTGACTATGGTTTTGGCAAATAAAGGGCCATTGCGACAAAAATATGGACTTATGGACCAAATGGAGAAAAGTATAGACTTTTTACGGACCTGCTGGGAGTCCTGATATTGTAACTTTCAGTCGGTCAACACAATATAATTCTAATTACTGGAATTTGTGCTGACCGAGTGAAAGTTAATTGTCAATAAGGCAACATTGAAAAATGGCTTCAAAGCTCTCTACAGGTTAGCCAGGAAAACATATCAGATTCAGAGCAATGGTATGACTTCAACTTCGAAAGCCTGATTTATCATTTGCATTGTAAGAGATGTGAAGCATAGTATGTTAGCCAGAATACAGTAACAGTCAATGATAATAATAATAATGTTATTGGTTTTACGTCCCTTTTAACTACACTGGCTTTTAGAGACGCCGGGGTGCCGGAATTTTGCCCCGAAGGTGATCTTTAACGTGCCAGTAAATGTACTGACACGGCTCCCTCGCATTTGCGCACCCTCAAATGCCAGCTGACTGCGCCAGGTTTCGAACCTGCAACCTTGGGCTCAGCAAGCGAGAACGTTACCCCTGAGCCACGCAGCCAGACAGTAACAGTCAGGAACAGGACGAATCAGAAAAAATCAGGCTCCAGGCACAGCAACCCTGACAAATCAGTAATACTATATGCTAATCAATATAATTTTCATATAATCAATTAACGGACAAAATGGAAGGTTAAAAAACGCACCTTCTATACCACTGGTAAACATAAACCACAGCAAAACTTCTAGATTTTTGCTGTAACTGTTGTAAAGTTTCGCCTAGGTATTGCAAGTGAAAGCCAATATTCCATTATTTGGTAACTCTGCAGAGGGTGCCCATATTTGTAAGCAAAAACATTTATCATTTTAGAAAGAAAATTGAAAATTGTAAGAAAATTGCCATATTGATTAGTATATAACTAATTAAAATGCTCCACCAATCAATACAAATTCTATTCAAATGTTAGTACATGTTTCAATAAACAATGATATCTTCTATTTTATTAAAATAAAATAAAAATCTCCAATAACAGCTGATATTCGAGATAAAGCTTAACATTTGGACATTTCCATTCATTCCAGCACAATGCAAGTGTGGCCTACTTGACGTATGAGAGTAAAGCATTGGTATTCATATAGCTTCTAATAGAGGGAATCATTCACATAACAGCACAAAATGATCAGATCCGTATGAAGTATATAAACATTTTATGAAGCAATCCAAACGACTACAACGAGAATAGGCCGGTAATTGTGGCTTTAAATTTGGTAGAGTTCGAGAGTCTCAATTCCATCTGTCAGTTTTTTCAACTTCACAACCAGTTTTGAAACAGCATCTCCAGAGTGTTTTTGAAAATTATATTTAAATATTTAGAACCTTTACTTAATCAAATTATTTGTAAGGATATCCATTTTCTTTTATTTTAATACTGTATAAACGCTCAGTACCCGGGAAACTGGAACAGTAACCTGATGAAGATGTTGATTGTATTAACGCTGAAGAAGATATCGTATATCGAAACGAACTGATGTGGGCTGTGTAAATACCCAGTGGGAAGGTAAATATAAATTGGGTATTTACCTGGGTATATACCCAGGGGTCATTTAAATACCCAAAATGAGGGTATTTTCAGTTTATTGAGCTTTGTACAACACTTTTTGATGTGTTGATGAAGTGTTGGACAAACAAGGACTGAAACACAGGTATTTGATGCCTTAAATTTAAATCAGGAACAATATCGATCCTTCAAAACTCAGATTAGAAAATATTTTATTACTTTGTGATTTTTTGATGTTGTATTTCTTGTGATGTACTTTGAATTTCTTTTGTAAATTAAAAGAACTATGATAAACAAAATTTCAATTTGATTTGAGCCAAGTTGTACTTGTACTACTCAATTGATATTTTTCATTGTAAATTGGAATATAGGCCTAAGCCTAAAGAGATTCATTATGTATGAATAGCCTAATACATTTGTTAAGCTTCATTAAACCTAAATAAAGTAAGGCCTCTATTTTTTAAACGTTTTTAGTGTAACTGTTATTTTCTATTTACTAGACTTTTTAGGTATTTGATTATTTATTTTATATATGAATGATATTACGAACTGTTCTGAAAAACATATACAGTGTGTTGAAAACTGTATATTACACCTTTTGTAGAACTTGGCCAATGCTCTGAATAAATTTCCCCCAACTTTTATCTCAATGTTTGCAAAAAAGGCCTAGTTCGAATATAACCCTGAGTTTTTCAGGTTATAACTATTGAATTTTCTCCTGATCTAATTCCCAATTCTAATTCTATTTTTTAAGTCCCAATTCGAATTAAATTAAATTTTATTAACTATCTAATGTTGCTACACTTCTAAAATGTTAGCCTAATGTAGCCTAGAATAGTTTGCATACCGGTACCCTTTTTTAAGGTTCAACTTACCACGACACAGGATTTTTATGAAAAATCTAAAATACCCAGGTATTTACCCAAATAGGGTATTTACTCGAGTATATACCCTGGGTATTTACCCCTATTTATAAATACCTGGGTATTTTATATCACTATCGAAACATGTTCTAACATCTGAATAGAATTTGTGTTGTTTGGTGGAGCATTTTAATTAATTAGCTCCCAGTTGCAAAGAAAAAAGTACGATGTACTTCATATATGGGACTTAGTGCAAGGGAGATCCAGGCAGGGTGTACCAAAAGCCTAATGGTGAGTCTAGGTGAAAACCCCACAACATTGCTGCAGTTTATTTACTTGGTCATGAAAGCCAATATTCCATCTTTTTGGTAAACGGTTTAAGGAGTGCCGCACTTCCAAAATCTTCCAAGCCCTAAAGCTGCATATATACCTTTCAAAATTCCAAGGGACACCAATGGTTTGAGAGTTAGTAGAGTCTCATCCTTTATTAAGCAGAGATTCTTGGTTTGAGAATAAGCTAAAAGACCAATGTCCATCGCCCACATCATCACCTGATCTCCAATAACTGATATCACTTCAGCTCGCAGATAAGACATCATGACCAAAGCTTCACTTTCAAATCTTGCATCCTGAAATGAAGAAAATACTCATAAGAAGCATTCATTTTTAATAATTTTCTTCCACAGATGATGTTTAGGAAATTATTAAATCAGTATGGTTGGTTGGATGGTTCCTCAGTTTAGGGGCTGCGACAACGCGGTCATGTAGCCCCGTGTACTTAGGGTGTGTGAAGAATCTGTCTGATAACCGATGTTAATTGTGATGGCTGTATTAGTGTGTGTATCTGTTTTTTAATTCAAGTAAGGACTGCAACATGGAATTTTTCAAATAATTCCTACTTTTGCCGCCAAACGCAACCGTCAACTACTACTAGGCCTAATTCAGAACTTAGCTACTAGACGCCACCATAGTCAACTCTTGGCAACGAACGTAGGAACCTAAGAGCGTTGTTTACATTCTTAACCTATACAATTTAGCTTCACACAGGTGTAATAAGTGGAAGGTTCTTTAACATGCCATAAATCTATGACATGGGACCGCCGGCTTTACTTCCCCTCCGAAGGAAGGCATACTGAGGGATTTTTAACGCTCTTAAAAAATCCGACGGCTTCGGCCGGGTTTGAACCCGCTATCTTGGGCATAGAAGCTCAGCATGCTACCAACTCCGCCACCGAAGCCGCTTTTAAATCAGTATGTAATGCCTGTTATAGTAAAGCCATTGTTACTTCCGACTTGACGTTTCAGTGCTATGCTAGAGCTATCTAGCGGTCAGATGTGAAATCAATTTAACTAGCCAATCACAGGCAGTCATTCAAATCGATATATCATGACAAATCAAGCTTCTTTCGCTATATCGCGAACGAAACTCAATTTGTCGTGATATATCGATGTGAATGACTGCCTGCGATTGGCTAGTTAAAAGTGATTTCACATCTGCCCGCTAGATAGCTCTAATGTAGCACTGAAACGTCAAGTCAGAAGTAACGATGGATTTACTCTAGGTAGTCAGCCCACAGGCTGGTTGGATTCTCAAAAAGTACCGCTATACGTTAGGTCAGTAGATACCCACAAAAACCTCAAAGCAGCATTATAATGAGGCATACTAGGCATGTTTACCATTGCTTTCCACACTGAGTCAGAACAACAGCACCGACCCTATGAGTAGAACCTATCCCAGTACACTCAGGCACTAGTTGTGCCCTTAGGTCATTACTCAGTACCACCCATACCCCAATAGCTTCCATATAATCACAGCCATGAGTGGAAAGCCACATTTTACTCTAGCCTGTGCAAATGTACTGCATTTGTAATAGATGATCTAAAACATCATACTTAAATATAAATCTGTAAGTTGGTATGTATTTCTTTCATGCAAAAAGAAATTACTAACCCAATGGAGCTAAAATTTGGCATGGGCATAGTTTTTATAGTTCGCTACCATATAAACCTAATAATAGTTTGATATAGTCAACCATTTTAAAATGACAATTTTCTACTGCTCAAGCCTTGTCTGCTAAGACAAAATAATGGGTCAACGGTTGATCCTATCACAAAATAAAGCACACCACATGGACTTAGTATTCAATTGTCTACAAGGAAGGGCATACGCATTTTATTCTTAACTCCAAAGGATTTCCAGGAACTTATGGCTTTCCATAAACTACTGAATGTCCTATCTCCTGAAATGTGTGATAGGGCAATCCTGTTATGAGACGGAGCCCCAGCATGTGTAGGCTACTTAAAAATCAATTTTCTGCAACAAAAAGTAATAAGCTTTCCAGAAAATCATGGATTTCCATGTTAAAGCCCCATTGAGCACTGCACAAAACTTGGAATCTCATAGCAGTTCTTTTCGCACACAAAAAAATTCACCAATTGAGCTGAAATTTTGCATGTGTGCTGTCTTATCTACTAAACATCTAAATACTGGGAAAATAGTTAGTACTATCACAAAATAAAACTCACCAAATGTACTATTAATTCAATTTTCTAGCGCCACTTCAAACACTGAATATACTAAAAACAAATGGTGTATGGTGGGTGGTTCCTTTCAGTTCAAAGATAAGGGATAAAAGGGATTTTACAAAGTTATTTTCAATTAATAAGCCCCGCCGAAGACCGGAGTGAAACTGCGGTAAATCAGACCGAAACAAAGTCCATTTTGGTGAAAGGAAAGAGAAATAAACAACAAAGTTCATTGATATACGGCATATAGGCCTATGTAAGTGACAAGAGCAAGCAATTAGTTCGAGAGTGTTGGGAAGTTCATTGTAATTTCCTTGCATATGAACAGAATGGGTCACTGAATGGATAGTGAGCACTCGGAACCGTCATTGTACGAGCTTTGTATGTGATAAGCGTCATGGGGTCAAGGCAATATAAGCAAAAGCACAGAACTTGTGGTTCACCCTGTGCATTCACATTCTTAGCAGGGGGAGAAAAAAAAAAGAAGAGATGTCATTTAAACATAACGCGACCATTGTGGACATGTCTTGACATAAATTAAATTAATTGATACAGTTCTGGAAGGCAGTTTAAGATCAAATCGATGATAATGATAATAAATTGTGGTTTTAAGGGCCTAACATTGAGGCTATCAGTCCCTAATGGTCTAGGTGAAAATGAAAAATGATGATGAAATGAAGACTGGATCTAAAATTAATTACAAACTTACATCTACCTTGTGGGCTAGAAGAAGAAAAGGCTAAGAAAGAAGGAATAAGGGAAATAAAAGGCCCTCAACCCTCGAATAATGAGAATTGAGGGACTTGGAAAGTAAAGTTATGAAAGGCAGATGAGAAAGAGGAGAGGGTCCACCCCAAAAACACTGGAAAAAGGCGAAAAACCGGATCCAACTAAGGGACTCTCAGGCTTGCCAACTCCAGAGCACATCAGTCGTGAGCCCTTGAGAGTGTAGCCACCATTAGGGCCTTGTGCAGGAGGCACGAGAAAAAGAAAAGAAGAGGTCTGACCCCTCAAAGAATGAGGGTATCAGGAAAGATGAAACAAGGACCAATTAAGGCAGGAAAGACGCCCTAGGCCTCGGATGGCCTAATACTGTTGGGATAGGAATAGTACAAAAGTTGACCAATGGATGTCAAAAAGAAAGATAATAGAGAGGAGACCGGCACAAGTAAGTGAAAGCAATGTCAGACTCAGCTGGGGTTCCATGGACGCCAACCCATATCCCACAAGTTGTGAACCCCTCGGAGAAAGACCAAGACAGCGAAGAACTTGAAAGAAAGATAAAACACTAAGCATAATTGTTTAGTTTGGGCTGTGAAGGGGATATCAACACTGATTTAGTTCTTATTGCAGACTTGCTGCGTAGAGCCATCAGTAATCATTTAAATTGCGACTGAAGTGCTAAAGTAAAAATTTGTGGAGAACTTGTCTGCATTAAAAAGTAGTTGGAGAATAAAATGAAACCAAATAGTGTTGTTTAACTTTGTTTACAGTAATTATTGCTGCCAACAGTATCAAACAGACAAAATGCGGCCAGCCCTCTACAACCACCACCAAGCATGTGAGATTATGTTTACATCATAATGTAAAGAGATCAGGGGGTTGTGGGAGGGATTAGTAAACTAGGGGTGGTAAAAGTGATCCATTTCAGGGAGTGGGGGTTATTAAGAATAATTTGAGTGAGCGGCTAGAGGTTTATTGCTTCAAGGAGTTGGGGTGAAATGAAATGATGGGTGCGAGAGAAGTATTTTAATCGGTTGTTGTGGACATGTGCTGGTCCCGTGATGTTGGGGTAGCGTGCCTGCCTTGCACCCCGAGGTCCCAGGTTCGATTCCCAGCTTTGTCATGGATTTTAGAACCTAACGTGAGGTCTGGAACGGGATGCACTCAGCCTTGTGAGGACAATTGAGTAGCTGTCTGACACTGAGGCAGCGCCCCAGTCATGGAGACCAAGATTAACAGCCGAGGGGACCTGGCGCGCTGACCATGCGCCACCCTATGATCTGCAGGCCAAACGGCTGGGCAGAAATTGCTTGGTAAACCTGGCCCTTCATGGGTTCTAGTGCCACGGCGTTTTGGTTTTGATTGTGTGAGGGTGGATGGAAAGGTGATTGTGGATTCTAGTGTTTGGGAAGGAGTGATATGCTATTCTTACTGCGTGTCTGTTGAGAGTATTTAATTTGAAGTAGCAGGTAGGATGGAGTGAAGAGTGGATAAAAACTGGGTGTATAAAGGCTTTGTACATATTAATTATATTTGAGGGGCATAATCCCTTTCAAGTTAGGAATCTGAGAATATTAAATTGCTTTGCAGCATTGTGAATTTAAATGAATGAAAGTTCCACATCATGTTATTTTGGAAAGTACCACAAAGGTCTTTTATGTGACAGTTTGCATTAGAAGAGAGAGGATTACATTTTAGGGAGTCTAACAGATTTTAGATTGCTTAATTATTAGATATTGAAATTAGTGTAAATTAATTTGTATATTACTGCAAAGGCCTTCCACACGCACACATGCCTCGGTTATTTCTTTCCCCTTTTATAGAAGGTGTTGGGGCGTATACTGAGAAAAGAGCTCTTGAACAGTCATGAGCTGCTGAGTGCGCAGAAGGCTGCTGAGTGCACAGAAGAAGGTTTCTTCTCTCTTGAGTTATTTCATTTCCTTTACCATAAAGGGCGAGGGACAGGCAATCAGCTCAACAATGGACATTTTATGCGAAAATAAAAAGAAAGTATTTGTGAATTTATTGAAAATAAGAGAAGGCCCCTGCAAGGTTTTTACAAACCATGAGCAGTTACAATGTACTGTGAGAGCTGTGCTCACTTACTGTCTGGCAGATCAAAGTGTCCAGGATAGGTTGTACTCCAGTTGAGCGCAATATGTGAGGAAATGTATACATGTACTTAACCAACATAATTTAGCTACAAGAGGGGGATGAAAGACATATATACTTACATTGCTGCAGAATCCCACAAGATCTCCCTTCTCAAACTTCTTAGGTATTTCTGGCATTGTTTCCAAGTTCACAACCAGCTGGTGAACCTTGCCACATATGTCAACAAGACGCTCCTTCCAGTGCAAATCAAGGTACGTGAGTGCATACTTAGGAGGTAATATGCGAATCACTTCCACACCCTGCCTGTCGGCCTCAATATTAAGATCAGCATCATAGTAGCTATAAATACCCTCTATGTATGGTTGAATTCTCATAATTTCCTCATTAAGATTTCTATAAAATGAACCATCTACTTTGTCAAAAATAATCATATGATTGCATTGGAGATTGCTGGTCATCTGGTTCCATTTGATGTTAAAGCACAGTTCAAATTCTGTTTTAACATCAGCAGCTTTCAATGGCAAACAGACACAATACAAACGTTTCCCCCTCGTGAGTGTATTCAACTTCTTGAGTATTTTGGCAATGTTATTGCAGCAAAGTGAAATAGCTTGAACTAAATTGTACAAGAAGTCTGACTGAACGAGAAATGTGGAATTTATAACTTGAACTGGCATTTTTGCTGCTGGAATAAGAAATTTTAAGGAAGGCTTAAGAAGACTGAGTTCTTCATTTGCTGACGTGCTATGCTTAAGAATAGTATTGCAGAAATTCTTGAGTAATTTTTCAGTAAAACCTACAAGATGTCCAAGACATTCTTTATTACACTCTTTTGATAGATAGTCAAGAACCATGTACTTTGTGTCCACAGTTGCAGTGGGGGAATCCAACAGCTTGACTAAGTCAAGCATACTTGCTTCTGTGTTAAAACAGCTTTGTGCTGCTTTTTCAGTTTTACACGCTTCATCACAGGCAGTCACTTTAATGTCTTCACATAATGAGGGACTAGCCTCATCTCTGTCAGATGATATACCTGAATCTTCATGGCTTACATTCAGGTTTTCAGGCAGCAGACTAGCCATGGTGTATCGTTTGATCCATCCAGAGACCTACAGAGAAGAAAAGATAGACATTAGAATGCTAGAAATGTTCCCCAAAAATAAAAGTTACCATTATTGGGCTCAGAATAAAATAATCTTCCTTCCATGCACTCAATTAGAGGAACTGTGTGACATCACTGACCACATGCAGTGAGGATCAATTCAATGCTAAAGGAGGGAAGGTGCAGCTGGAAGGGATAGTTTGGTGACAGGGAATTCAAGGACAGGTGGTTTGAATGTTGTTTATTTAAAACATGAAATGCTAAAAATTCAATTACTGTATCAGTTTGAACAACATGACTTGCTTGTTTCTAACTCTAGAGTGAACTTTATATTAGAGTCAATGTTAGTTGTTTTTAGCACATTAACAAGGAACTTTTAAATCCGAACCACCTGCTAGAACAACTTAATATCATTTACCCTAATACTGAGTTCACTCCAATCAGAGACTAAAATATTAATGAGCTATTTAGAAATTACAACATGATAGGAAGGACATTTTATGTACAGCACCTTCAAAAATCACACACAAACATGCTCCAGGATCACAAAAAGGCTAGGCCTACATTCTACAGGAGAGCTATCAATACCTTAATCCCCAGAAAAAGAAAATAGAATAATACACAGGATAATACAAGTAAATGCTTACAGTTGCAACTACATAGCTGATATTAACCATACCTGCCAACCTCTCAAAATGAAAAATCGGGAGATTCGGGGGGGGGGTTACACTATTAAACTGTACATGACTAACATGATATGACATCTCAGTTTACAAATGTACTTAAGACTGAGTAATTTTAAATTCTAACTAGTCTATCAAACAAGCATACCTTTATTTCGACCACACTCAGGCATACAAAACTAGTGACGTATCGAAGATCATATTATTGGTCGTTGTTGCAGGTGACTGTGGCTGATTTTGCCCTCTTCAAAAAGGTCTTGCTATATTCTTGCTCAAAACACTTCCCTTTCTGAATCGACTTCAGAGTTATAAGTTTGTCCAAAGTCTTGTCGGAGAGAGATGACCTGAACTGCGTTCTTGGTTTTCAGACAAGACTGAACATCCTCTCACACTCTGCATTACTATGCGGAATGGTCAGAATGGAAAGCATAACTTTAGACAATTTGTCATACTTGAGTTCTGGCTGAGCCATATCTCCCGGCAATTTTTGAGTCTGGGAACATCATCCTAAATAAAGGACCAGCGTGATCGGAACAATTGACAGGGAAGTTATGTTCAATAATAAACGATGTAAACAATACTTCTGCACATGTTATACTGTCAGTGTCTTCCTCCTTACACTTGAAATAATCAAGTTTCTTGTTTTTCCCAACACATTGTACATTGTCTTTATGGTTCTTTGAGAGCACATGTTTTCAAATGTCTCCCTTTCCACCATGCGAGATACTGAAATCACACCTACAGACACTACAAAATGCAAATGTTGCGCCTCTTCTTGACTCAGTTATATGCGGAAAGTTATCTGTGTACAAACTTTTAAATGTCACATCATATTTCTTCGCCATATTACCGAGGAACGGACACAATCACTCAGATAGAAAAATCACAATAGCCTACGGGCATATTAGCGCCAACAACATCTAACTAAGTTATAGATAAATCATATAATTTCACGTGTGAAACAGATACAATATTCCGCAGCGCACAACTACCTATCACCCACAGGTCATTATGCAAAACATCTAGGAACAAGCACTGAATTAACCATCGACGATTTCAAACAAAGACGTATTCGAAGCGAACTTTTTATAACAGCAGAACGTGACGCGGGAGTAGGTACGCAGTTGTCAATTATCGATACAGAACGAAACTGCGGTATCGAGATATAACTTCAAAACACGTAAAGTCGATCCGTTCGATAGACGACTGGAGTGTCATCTCGCACATTCAATCCGAAATTACGCGTGGGATTTTTGAAAAATCGGGAGATTTAATACATTAAGCGGGAGGGCGGGAGAAATGGTCTGAAATTGGGAGTCTCCCGCCTAAATCGGGAGAGTTGGCAGGTATGTATTAACAAAAAATATGAAAAATAAACGGTACACCACACTATCAAGAATATCACTAGAAGACACAAAATTTCATGTTAAACAACATAAATACTCACCCCTTCACCAATAGATTTAAGAAACGAAATTTAAAGGTAGCATTCAAGACAACTAACAAGAATAACAGTAAAATATTTAATTATCACACTCTTAATTCAAAAAATTAAAAAAAAAAAAGATTCAAAGTGCGAGTACAGATTCAAGGAGAAATAATTTCAACCCTTAGATTTGCTGATGACATCGTCTTCTTAGCCGACACACCAGAGGATTTGAATGAGATTTTAAATGGTGTGGATTCCGTCCTGAGGAAAGAATTCATGATGAAAATTAATAAATGTAAAACAAAAATATTGCAATGCAGTTGAAAGAATTCAGAAATCCCTATGGATGTCGAATTTGCAGGTGAAAAGCTAAAGGAAATAGGAGACTTCTGTTACTAGGGAAGCAAAATAACCAGTGATGGACAAAGCAAAGAGGATATAAAAAGTAGATTAGCACAGGCAAGGAAAGCTCTCTCTCTCTGTAGTTAACAGCTGTGAGGCTGGTTGGCAGCAGCTCGTCATTCTTCCCGTCTCTCCGCCTTCCTCTTCAGTTCACAGTATGAGCGACAACTCATATCTTCCAGTATTTGACTCATGTACTCCAGTCTGGGTCAGTGGCATAGCCAAGGGGGGGTTAGGGGGGGGGGGGGGGGGGTCAGAACCCCCCCCCCCCCATTGGAAAATCAGCAGGTTGTGATTTGTGTCTGTGGTGATGTACTGTTGTCGCCTTTCGGCCCGGGTCCCCATTTGTGGCTACACACGTCTTCATGACAACGTATAACCAGTCTACCTACAGATGGAGAAGCTTGGCTCATATTTTCTACCGCCAGACAATAATGCTCGCATGCAGCCAGCAGGAATGTTCCAACTGAGCTATGTTGGTGTATGTTATTGTTGCTGGATTTACTGTATGTGAGCATTGTGAAAAGGTTGTGCTTTACAAGAGGAGATGTGTAGTTCAATAAACAGATCTAATATTAGAAGCAATATTTCAGTGTTGCTAAGTAACCTATATGATCGCTTTTCAGTCGGTCAACACGAGTGTACGGTACCCAATTAGATTAGGTGGGCAGTGACAATTTATCTCCTAATGCCTGAAATAAAAATACATGAATTGTTTATACACTTAATAAAACACTTCTCACATAAAGGGGAGGGGGTTGTATGAGAAGCGTTTTATTAAATCTATAAACAATTATTGTATTATGAATTACACAGGGAAATTGTTACTCCTCGCCCAATCTAATTGGATGTATTCGTGTTGACCGACTGGGAAGTCAGACTGTTCAAATAGCAAGACGACACCTGAGTTTCCAAAGGACCCTTAAAGGTAAGATTTGATCTATGGATTTTAGGCTAGTATTATAAAGCTTTTCAAGGGGAGCGTGATGGTGCAGTGGCTTAGCTGCTCGTCAATCACCCAGACGGCCGGGGTTCCAATCCCGGTGACAGTGAGGTGGAATTTTCACCTGAAAAATTACGTAGCGTCAGGAAGGGCATCCGGCCTTAAATTCCCGGCCAAAACCAAAATGACCCCAATTAATTGGGATACGCAGTAGAAAGTATTATAAAGCTTTACAATCAAACAACGGAACTAGGTCTTCAACTGGTTATAAATCAATAATAATGTTAATGGTTTTAGGTCCCTTTTAACTACTGTGGCTTTTAGAAACACCGGGGTGCCGGAATTTCGCCCTGAAGTGGAACTTTAACGTGCCAGTAAATCTACATACACGGTTCCCTCGCATTTATACCCTTAAATGCCAGCTGACTGCGCCAGGATTAGATCCTGCAACCATGGGACAGCAGGCGAGAACGTTACCGTTGAGCCACGGAGCCAGTCGGTTATAAATCAGAAGCATGTCTCGGTAGGATATCTATGCATGGCTTTGGTGGCGTAGTCGGTAGCATGCTGAACTGCTATGCCCAAGTTCGCGGGTTCAAACCCAGTCGAAGTCGTCGTGCCCATGTCATAGATTTATGGCACGTTAAAGAACATACAACTGGTAGTGTGTAACCAAAATTTGTAGCCTCAGTGGCGTCTAGTAGCTTAAATTGGAACTACTTGACATTGAAATTGGAGAACCTACGGGAGTTCATGTGAAATGCCCTGCTATGGCCATTGGCTGCAAATCAAATATAGGCCTAAATATCTATGCATTTTAAAAATTAAGACATACGGTAGGCTAAAAGATGTCATCTCAAACGCGTGCCGACATTTTAATTTTCAGATGTAGAAAATGGCTTTTTAATAGTAAGAGAGCTGATTTAATGGATAAAGATTTTGTACAATAATATAAACTTATTCTCGAATCCTTTGGAAGCAAGCCAATTTATGTCGTCAGGATAATGCTCACAAACTTAGATGTGGTACACTGTTTGTTAATTCTCTTATGAAATATCTGGTCTCCCACATGGCTGTTGTGAAGGCACGGTACACAATTTATTGTTATTGCCGATATTTTGTAAAATTGGCATTGTATTAGTTTGTCAAATTCAGGAATGAAAGGTTTCAAACCCACAGCCATTAAAGACCTTAAGATCTTTTTTATACTTTTCGTTTCACAAATCACACAGGTATTGTTAATAATTAACTATAATGTTAACGGAATAACTAGCTTTTGATATGGTTAAGAATTTAATATATTATACCCATACTATCAACCCACCCCGGCTTCGCCTGGTATCTTAAAGGAGTCACTCAGTGTAAGCATAAAAGGCGCACGGACGGTAGGTCTCAGACGCAATTCAGAAAAGCCGAGGTGAACAGCGAAACTCCAAACACTTATAGTCTACTCTTCTCTGAAATCTTAACTCGACACGACTCGACAGTTAATGCTGGCCGAAGCTGGGGTGATGGGCTCACTCTCTAGCTCGTAAACTTGCTCGGAAGCTAGCAATTTAAATTTTCACTGAACGAAGATTGTTGGAAGAAATTAAAATGTAAAATCACTTATACTGTAGTTGGCAATGTATTAATGATGATGTGCTGTCGGGGACTTCTTTGTAGAACTTGTCATGTTGACCAATTCTTACACTCATAGTATATGGATATTTTTAATGGTATAGCAAGCGTAAGCTTAAAAGGCGCACGAACGGCAGGTTTTCCTTCAACACGATTCACTGAAATCGTTACTGCTTGGCATCCTTTGGTCATAAATGAATGTTTTCCTACAGAAACCTCGAGAAATTATTTACTGAATGGTGAACACCGCATCAAAATCCATTCAGTGGATTTAGAGATTACCCGTTACATCCAGGAATCGTGGACTTGGTTTTATGTAGAGATACCCGCGACTATCATTAAAACAAACATGAATTTATAACTAGTATGGACTATGAATTCTACGTAAGACTCATTAAATACGTCATACAACTGTACCTAGGGAAACTTATAGAGGACTGGACTAATAAAAACAGAGCATTCTTTTTATGTTTCTATGAATTAAAAGTGTACAGTATATCAACATTGTGGCTTTTTTTCTGTAGTAGTTGGTGATTGAACGTGACTTATGTTTACAATAGAAATAATCACTCAGGTAAGTTAAAATTCAAAAAACCCTTGCAAAAGTGAAATCATCTGTTCCGCGAATATCGTACTCAAGGCAGTTGCCAGCTTGCTGGCCACATCGAGTGCTAGTGTTGCTTCACCTACAAAGAGGATGCAATTTCGTAGTGCCGCGAGCTTCGCGACTGTGTATTTTAGACTATGGTAATACAACACCGTCCTCCCAGGGTTGCCAATCTAACTTTTCCCTCGCGAAGTAAATTATAGCTTCAAACTGAGGCTAGTGCCAAATAATTTTGAATCCCACACAGCGGGACAATATTAGCTTTTTTTTCTTTTCTTGGCGGGAGATAAGTTATATGTAAATTAATCTAGTTTTTATTAAAAGTAACGCGCCTTAATAAAGACTTAGAAAATTATATGGGTACATTAACACTAATTTTGGGATCATTATTAACATCTTGAGCATGAGATACCCTTCAGCTGAGTTGATTCATATTACGTAAATATATGTCCAGCAATTCCCCGAATTACGGTTATCTCCCAGTTACGAATGAGTGAAATTTGTCGCCTGAGTAGTGTAAACAATTAAACCTTTTTCCGGCTGCATGTAGCATTTGTAAGGTAAGAAAGACCTTGGTAGGTGACAAAAATCTTCAAAAATGATACTTTAGGCATTCAGGGCTAATGGCAATATAAAGCACAGGATGAACTGAAAAAACGTAAAAATGAGTACCGGTATTGAATTACTCATAAATCAACATGATACATCGTGAGAGGACATGCCCACTTTTGCTGAGCCCTTGTAAATAATTTCTCTTGTTGAGAGATATGCAGTCTTCATGTTGGTAGCACAGATATATTTGAGTTTATTTTGTTCCTGTCAGGGGAACAGGAATGTTCTAGATTTACCATTGAAGTGAGGCATTTTAGTCAAATATTAAATTAATTTTTTAAAGAACTGATTTATTTTTGTCTTTTGAGCATATTGTATTACTCGAAAAATTCGGGATCAAAATACATGAAACTTTTCTTCTGTAATAGTATCTCATAGAGAATTGGAAATACTTGTAGAGTTGTTATTAATTCATTTGTTGTGTTGAAGCTGTCTATATTCGTAATTGTCATGGTTCCGTATTGATTGAACAATTATGCACTAAGAGGGGGATAGGTTCCGCCTGATCAATACAACGTAATTCACATTTAAAGGGTTGTATTAACACCCTTGTGGTACATGTTTCGGGTCCTTATTATGGCCCCTTCATCAGCCTCAAAACAACAATAGATATCAGTATCATATAGGATTCAATAAAGGTAAAATCTAACATGAAATGTATGAATGACATGAATGAAAATGAAACATATTAAACAATTATGGGTAATGTGGTGAAACATATGAAAAAACATATCATAGATGGGGACATAAAACTATTACGTACAAGACAAAGATTAAAAGATTAAAAACACTTTAAAATAGCAAGTTGCAATTACAAGCACTTCTAGTGCATGTCGAATAATGTCTTGCAAAGTTCGTATTGGAGTCCTATATGATAACACAGTGCTTGATCCAATTCTGCTTCCGTGTCATAGAGTCCATTTTTATTAAATGGTTGAAACTTGTAGAGAAAGCCTTATGGTATCTGTAATCTCCTATTAGACTAGTAGTCAAATCATAATACATCACCATTGACGTTTAAAAAACAGGCCAAGCATAAGAGACAATATCCTGATGGTAGAGGTAGTCCATTGGATACGAGATGTAGTAGACAGAACGGGCAAATCCCAAACTGAGAGAGGAGAGGGGACTCCTTCGTCTATGTGAACACGGGCCTTTAAGAATGTTAGAGCAGAGGAAAACACAAGAGACCTCCGTGTTCACATAGACGAAGGAGTCCCCTCTCCTCTCTCAGTTTGGGATTTGCCCGTTCTGTCTACTACATCTCGTATCCAATGGACTACCTCTACCATCAGGATATTGTCTCTTATGCTTGGCCTGTTTTTTAAACGTCAATGGTGATGTATTATGATTTGACTACGAGTCTAATAGGAGATTACAGATACCATAAGGCTTTCTCTACAAGTTTCAACCATTTAATAAAAATGGACTCTATGACACGGAAGCAGAATTGGATCAAGCACTGTGTTATCATATAGGACTCCAATACGAACTTTGCAAGACATTATTCGACATGCACCAGAAGTGCTTGTAATTGCAACTTGCTATTTTAAAGTGTTTTTAATCTTTTAATCTTTGTCTTGTACGTAATAGTTTTATGTCCCCATCTATGATATGTTTTTTCATATGTTTCACCACATTACCCATAATTGTTTAATGTTTCATTTTCATTCGTGTCATTCATACATTTCATGTTAGATTTTACCTTTATTGAATCCTATATGATACTGATATCTATTGTTGTTTTGAGGCTGATGAAGGGGCCATAATAAGGACCCGAAACATGTACCACAAGGGTGTTAATACGACCCTTTGAATGTGAATTACGTTGTATTGATCAGGCGGAACCTATCCCCCTCTTAGTGCATAATTGAAGCTGTCTGGCAACCTGTATTGCTGTGATGATCGTAGTTGTGTGTGTAAATGTATCTGGGACACGGATGGAGTAGACGCTCCGGGACTTGAGCAAGGCACTATTCCGGCAATTTCCTGTAGGGAGTGTGGCAAAACCCGGGGGAAACACACTCAGGATAACCGCTGTGAGCACCGGGATTCGAACCTACGATATCCGTACTTACCACAGCTGCCCTTGCGACCATGGTGCACGTTTGAAGAGTGCGGCTACACCCCGGGACGAAATGCTTGTAGAATTTGGCTTGAGTACCTACTGTATAACCCCTCCCATTGGTCGATCCTGGCTACGCTACTGGTCTGGGTCTTCCTCTATAACTCTTGCCGTCAACTGTTCCCTCGATTGTAAGCTTAAGCAGTCCATTGTGTCGCAGTATGTCGCCTACGAGGTGATTCCGTCTTCTTTTTAAATATTTAAGGAAGCATCTTCTCTCTTCCACTCTTCTAAAGACTTCCTCATTTGTGACTATTTCTTCCCAGCTGATTTTCATAATCCTTCTATAGCACCAGGTTTCAAATGCTAGTAGTATTTTCCTCTCTCTCCTATTGTCCAAGATTCGCTGCCATAGTGTGACGCTCCATACATAGGTCTTCAACAATTGTTTCCTCACAACAAGACTTATGTTCTTTGCAGTAAATAGGTTCTTCTTTTTATAGGAAGCGTTCTTGGCTTAGGCACTCATACTTAATATCTCTCTACTGCTTCTTCCATCATTTGTTATTTTACTTCCCAGATAATTAAACTCATTCACTTCTTGTATCGTTTCATTTCTTAACTCTATTGCTGTCTGGTTTTCGCCATTTCTACTGCGGACCAAAATTTTTGTTTGTATTTATTCTCATATTAAATTCTTCCTCCATTATTTTGTCCATCTTGCTCAGGATCTTTTGTAAG
Organism: Meconema thalassinum; assembly: GCA_946902985.2. Lineage (NCBI taxonomy): Eukaryota > Metazoa > Arthropoda > Insecta > Orthoptera > Tettigoniidae > Meconema > Meconema thalassinum. The sequence continues at coordinate 370,321,458 of OX336392.1, forward strand.
TCTTTTTCATTTTCTGCAATTAGCTCTATGTCATCACTCATCAGCAAACCTTATCATGTCAACTTTATCTCCATGAATATTCACTCCTGTGACAAATTCTTCTCTTACTCGATCGCCATTTGTACATATTACAGAAAAGGAATCTTTTGACATCAAATATAGATTTAGGTATTAGGAAGTCATTTTTGAAGGCCTTTGTCTGGAGGGTGGCACTCTATGGAAGTGAAACTTGGACTGTTGGAGCAGCAGAAAAGAGGAGAATTGAAGCGATTGAAATGTGGTGTTACAGAAGAATGATGAAGATCAGATGGGTAGACAGGGTTACAAATGAAGAGGTATTAAGACGAGTGGGAGAGGAGAGATGTTTCTGGCGACTGCTAATGAAGAGAAGAGATAAGTTGGTAGGACACATACAAAGACACCCAGGAATAGCAAACTTAGTTATAGATGGAAGGGTCGAGGATAAAAACTGTAGGGGTAGACCAAGGTTAGAATATGTTAAACAGATTGCCTTGGATGTAGGGTGTGGTAGCTATATAGAGATGAAACGATTAGCTCAGGACAGAGAAGCATGGAGACCTGCATCAAACCAGTCAAAAGACTGAAGACTCAAACAATTCTTAATCAGTCAGAGCCATTTAATAAATCGGATATCTACCATTTAAAATGCAGTGCTTTTTGGAACACTATACATTTATGGTATATGGTACAATCAGGATGAAGTCCCATAACAAGACATAAGGAATACGCAGTAGGAAGGAAGCATAAAATATATCTCGCCATATGTGACCATCAACATGCAAAAAATCCATCAATTCGCGACACTAAATGAAGTTCACACAGTTCAGAAAGATTAATTCAGGGTGACCGCTGGTTACCTAAAATTATTTTCCGTGTGTTTTCCCTGTTCTATTATAATTTTTCCCTGTGTTAAATTTAAACTTTTATTAACACATATACTTTTATAAGGATACTATTTATGTTTATTTTCAGAAAATAAAACAAAATTTATGTACGGTAAATACTGTTTTTAAAATGTATTGCAGAACGTAAAATACATAACACATATAGCCTCTTACGACAACGTATATCTTTCATTGATCGTATTTCAAAATACAGTAATCACAATTATTTAGGTATATTATTTAATAACAGATATTTAGGTGGCTGAATACGTTTGAAGTTCTTTTTCTTCAATGTTTTTACTTTCATTTCCAGCTCATGTTGCTTTGTGCGCAATTCTTCCTTTTCTTTATTAAATGCCAGTAACACTTCATCCTCTCTTTTCTTCTTCTCTCTCTCGTACCGCTTAACTGCTCTATTTCTGTTTCCCGTCGTTTTCGTTTTCGACAGCGATTTTTTCTTGAGCCCTACAATTGTAATGAACTATTTCATCATCAATGTTTATAGTATCTACTCCACCTGCATCCTGAATTCCATCCCATGCTCTTCTAATCGCTATGAGAGTTTCCTTGTGGAAGTTTTCCACTACATTTCTTTGTTAATGGAGAAAAAAAAACCTCCACAAAGGCATTACCATGAGAAAATATGAGGATGATTTATATGATCTGCCACAGATCATTATATTCTTCCAAGCCCTTGAACTGTTTAGTATAAAAAGGATCCAGGCGAGATTTACTCCTATCAAATTTTTCAAGCTCAGTCCTTGTTGACACACGATATAAAACGACCAAACTGAAGTATGGGTTGATCTGACAAAAGCGCAGATACATGCTGGCTGGTGATCCTTGCTTCGTGAATTTTTCCTGCAATGTGGCTAGTGCCCATGTTGCTCAAAGCAATCTGTTTTTTGCACACGTTACAAAAAGCATGCTTTGCATTCTTGGGAACTTCTTCTAACCAAGGCTGAAAATCTGGGTACTTTGACGGTTGCAGCTATTCTGGATTGAATTTCAAGGATCCCTACATGATCTTCATACAAGAAGTTCCGTGAAGAACTATACAGCCTATTTTCATATATCCTACTCATGTTAATACAAAATTTCAGTTTGATTGTTGTGATAGATTCGTAGATATTGAGAACCGTCTCAATATTTCAGATGGTCGCCAGGTTGGATTATTATTTATGTACTATTACATGAAGATTATTGCGTACGTGTGGTATTCAGACTTCAATCGCATGATTAGGACCCAAGAAGTAAAAACGAGATTTTAAAATTTCGCACAGCTGCCATCTTGTGGTTATGAAAACAATTGAAATAAATTAGATGTCAGTGGATTAACATTTGTATAAGCATTTAACGTGCAAAGTTTCACTGCACTCGGATGGTTAAATCGCGAAACGTCCGTTTAAATATTTATACTTCGCGTCGTCGCCATGTTGGATTTGTGCTCACCAGGTTACTGAGAGTCATATAGGTGAACTTATGTTCATAGCCTCTATGAACATAAAAAATTCAGTTTGATTGATGTAAAAGATTCATAGATATTGAGAACAGTCAAAATATTTCGGATGCTTGCCATTTTGGATTGTTATATGTGCAGGCCATAGAGTTATGTACCATTAAAAATGAAAATTATTGCATAGCTTCATTATTCAAACTTTCACTTTGATCGCATGATTACGACACAAGATATAAAATTTTAAATTTTAAATTTTGCACAGCCGCCATCTTGATGTTATGTAAACAATTAAAACTAAATTAGATGCCAGTGCATTACAATATGTATAATCATTTACTGTATCACATTTCACTGGGCTCAGATTGTTAAATCACGAGAAAAGTCTATTAAAATGTTTCAACTTTGCTTAGCCGCCATATTCGTTTTATACTTTACAGGTTTTTGAAAGTTACATAGATAAACTTGTAGCCGTGCCCTTTATCACCGAACAAAATTTCAGGGTAATATCGTAAATAGTTTCGGAGATATTGAATGCCAGTGAAATATTTCGCACAGCCGCCATTTTGAGGTTATGTAAACAACTGAACTAAATTAGACGCCAGTACATTACAATGTGTATAAACATTTGCTGTACCATGTTTCATTACGTTTGGATGGTTAAATCACAAGAAAAGTCTATTTAAAAGTCTCAACTTTGCTTGGGCGCCATGTTGGTTTTGTAGTTTCCAGGTTTCTGAAAGTCTCAAAGGTGAACTTCTAGTAGTTTCCTTTATCACCATACTCAATTTCAGGGTGATATCGGTAATAGTTTCGAAGATACTGAATGCCGGTGATATATTTTGCACAGCCGCCATGTTGGATTGGTGAGACACAATAAAATTTGAAGGGCATGGTCGTGGTCGGCCAGAATGGTGCTATGATCTTACCGAGTTTCATTGAAATCGCTCCAACCGTTTAGAATTTATTAGGGGGACACACACATGGACAAAAGGTGATCTCATAAACCTATTTTTTCATAAAATGAAAATAGGCTAAAAAATACTAAATACAAAAGTGTTAATTGTTGACGAGTGAATTATAGGGTATGTAAACCATCGTTGTTGCAGAACCGAATTTACTCGCCTATAGCACGCCCCCCTTCAATTTTCTACTATTATTGGGGAGGAAAATAATTGTAAAAAAAAAAAAAAGGAATTCATCATCATCTTCATTTCCCGTTTCCAGCATCCTGGGTCGGGTTGTGAATTAAGGACCTCCATCGTTGCCTGTCTCTCCACCACTCCTCTCCTGATTTTAGTACATCTTCGGGTTTTCCTCCCTTCTTTTCTACACACTCCCACACTGTATCTGCCCATCTCTTCCGGGGCCTTCCTCGTGATCTCTTCCCTGTCATCTTTTCACAGAAAGCTTTCTTTGGTACTCTCTCCTCTCCCATTCTCATCATATGTCCATACCACTTTAACTTTGTTGTTTCTATCCTGTCCTGTAACTTCAATATTCCTGTCCTTTCTCTAATCTCTTCATTTCTCTTCATTACTCGCCGCACGCCCCCCTTCAATTTTCTACTATTATTGGGGAGGAAAATAATTGGTCTTGCCCTCTATACCTCTTAGGAATTTCATCTCTGCAGCTTGTATTCTACTCTCCTCTCTTTTTGTAGTAGTCCACGCTCCAGCTGCATATGTTAGTATGGGTCCGTAGTAGGTTGAATATAATACTTTTTTGCATTTCTTTGGGACATCTCGGTTCCACACAATACCCCTTACACACTGGTAAAAACTGTTCGCTTGTTGTATTCTCTTTCCAATTTCCTCAGTTATCTTTCCATCTTCTGCGATCACACTTCCCAAATACTTGAAACTTTTAACGACTTCTAGAATTTTGGCATTCAATTCGATCTTTCCTCTTCCTTTCTTCCTTCCTCTTGACATTACCATTATCTTGCTCTTCTCTGTGCTTACTTTCATCCCAAATTTCTCTATCTCTTGGTTCCATACATCTAGTTGTTTTTGTACATCCTTTTCATCCTCACCCCATATTACTATATCATCTGCAAACAGCGTGGCCTTTGTTGCTTCTTGTCCCAATCTCTGTTTGACCTTCTTGTGGATTTCATCCATGACTATGATAAATAGTAATGGGGACAATACACTTCCCTGTCGGAGACCCGTTTCCACTTTAAACCATTCTATTTCTCCTATACTGGTCTTCACGCTACTGACACAATTTTTGTACATAGCTTTTAACATTTGGACTTCTGCTCTAATAACTCTTCTTTTTCTTAATACATCCCAAACCACCTGTCGAGGCACACTGTCATATGCTTTCTCAATATCGATAAATGTCATCACCATGTCTTTCCCAAATTCCCATCTTTTCTCCATCATTTGCCTTAATGTAAAGATTAGGTCAAATGTTGATCTGTCTTTCCTAAAACCATACTGTTCTTCTTCCAACTCTCCTTCTATCCTCCTCCTCAGTCTGCCTTCCAATACTCTCTCAAAGATCTTAGCTACATGAGCAATAAGAGTGATCCCTCTGTAGTTATTACATTCCTTTTTGTCTCCTTTCTTAAAAATCGGGATAACTAAACCCTTTCCCCATTCTTCTGGAATTTCTTTCTTCTTCCAAATTATTCTAAATAATCTATACAGCCACTGTACCCCTATTGGTCCCGCTGCTTTTATCATTTCCGTGGTCACCTCATCCACTCCTGCTGCTTTACCACTCTTCATCTTCTGTATGGCTTCCTCTATTTCTAGCATAGTTATCTCCTTTTCTTCTTCTTCTTCTTCCTCCATTGTTTCTTCTTGTTCCCTTTCATCTTCCAGTTCAATGTATTTCACATTTAGTAGCTTTGAAAAGTATTCTTCCCATCTATTTAATATATCATCTCTTTGATACAATATCTGCCCTGCTTCAGTTTTTACAATTTTGTATTTTCCCTACCTTTTACACTGTTTTTAACGAATCCATATAGGCCTAGCACCTTCTTACTTCCTTGGATATCCTCCTTCAAAGTTTCTGTGAATCTTTCCCAACTTTTCCGTTTTTCTTCTTGTACGATTATTTGGCATGCCTTCTTTGCTTCCCTATATTTTTGTAATTTCTCTGCATTTTTACTGCCTATCCACTTCCTCCATGCCATTTGCTTTTATTTAACAGCTTCCTTTACCCTGTCGTTCCACCAAGGAGTCTCCCTTTCCTTTTTCTTCCCTGATAATCTTCCACAGGTGTTTACTGCACACTTCACAAAACCATTCCTAAAACATGCCCATTCTTCTTCTACACTTTTTGCTTCATCTTTGGGAACTTCCTTTTTTAAATCCTCTTGGAACTTGTCCATTGTCTCCCACCCTTTTAGCTTCCACACCTTTATTTTTCTTTCCCTCTTTTCCAAAAGGTTTGTGATTTTTCCCAACCTTAATTTGGCTATCACCACCTTATGGTCTCCTTCAAAATCTCCTCTTGGCATAGCCGTCACATCTATCAGTTGTCTTCGTTTATCCTTTTCCACCAGGATAAGATCAATCATTGTCTTTGTCTTTCTGTCTCCCCAACCATACCTAGTTATTTTTTGAGAGTTCTTTTTCCTAAACCATGTATTTTCAACAATTAATCCATTCCTTCTACATAAATCTATTAACAGATCCCCTTCTTCATCCTGATTTCCATAACTAAACGGGCCAATTATCTCTTCTTTTCCCTGTCTATCTGTTCCCACATGTTCATTCATATCTCCCAATATTATAACCTCTTTGTCTTCTATACACTTTTCCAGTTCATCTAGGAACTCCTCTAAACATTCATCTACCTTCCCTGTTTGGGGTGCATAAATCTGTATGAAGTCCTTTGTTCCACTCTCAAGTCCTAATCTAATTTTCAGTATTCTGTCACTAGTTTGCTCTACTTTCTCAACATACTGTACCAAGTCTTCTCTCAATATTATTGCAACACCATTCACTGCCTTCTTTCCTCCACTCCAATATATTCTATATCCCTTCCCTTTCTTGATTTCTTTCTCACCTTTTCCCTTCCATTTCGCTTCACTGACTCCCATCATTGCTCTTTCCTTCTTTTCCATGTAGTCCACCAATTCTTCTGTCTTGCCATTTAGGCTCATCACATTTATGAATCCGATGTTAGTAGTGTCTGGTAGCCCACTTCTCACAGTTCCCCCAGACCCCTGAGAACTGCGCGTCGCTTGCAGGGGACGCCCTAGCCCTTTCCGAGGCCTCAATTCACATTTACTCATTCTATAGGCTGTTAGTACGATGAGCTTGCCACACTCAAAGGCATTTTATGACCTATTCCAGGTACTGTTCTAGGCCGATCCACTGGATAACAGACGCCTTTTGCAGCCGCTCCTCTGGAATTGGTACGGAAAAATAATCAGAAAAATGTTGCAAATAGGCCTATAACATTCCAGTTAACGGTAAAACCTGCGCTTTTGCCAGCACCACTTGTGCATTATTGACGTCGACATAGGCTACTCACTCCCCCTACCCCCCAGCTTAAGAGTTACGTGTCATGCATCCCGCACGGCCGTGTGTAGTGTATAATTAAGAAGCGTGCAGTACACAAGCAGGACAGAAAAGGAGCAAGAGAACAAGTTACGGCATATTTTAAGTTGAAAGTGCTAGAATTGCTGCAGAAAATGGAGTGAAAGCTGCGAGTCATAAATACGAAGTGCAGCCGTGTACGATTCGTTATTGGCGCAGCCAGAAGGACAAATTATTGAGAACCAAGAAAACTTCTAAGTGCTTCCACGGTGTGAAAAAAAAAAAGGAAAAGTACGAAAATGTGGTCGGTATTAGAAATAAATCTTCCGTATTTCAGGTAGTTGCCGCGCAACATTGGAACACTGCGTAACCTTGAAATCGACGTACGTAATGCTGTGCGGCTGCAGCGCTGTGATGATGCAAGAGAGTGGCGATTTAAATGGGCTATTATCACTTTTATCATAAATTAGGTCTAGGTTTAAATAACTATTTTGTGTGTTGATTTAAGGACGCTAGGTACTCCTTTGTGTACCTTTATACCACGCCATCCTAACTTATATCAAGGGAAATTTTCACCTATTGAAGCCGATAATTCGGAAAAGAAAGGGGGTGTTATAGGCGAGTAAATACAGTATTTGTTTTATTACTCATTATAGACAAAGAAATTCCATTTACCTGTATGTGTCTTCGCTCATCGCTTGTTATAAAAAAAAAGCTTCGACAGTCTGCAAATCATTCACATACACAAGTCGACAGTACAGGAAGGATGCCTGGGACATAAGTAAACTCGATTCAGATTTTGCGCCATCTGTTCAGTAAATCACGTTACACCACAACTATACCTTATTCCATATAAGTTGAGTCAAATGACAACACGCCAGAGCCGTGGAGAAGGGCTCTTACCTCTTACTGATGTGAAGTTAAAGCCAGTTTTAAATTGATACGGTGTCTGTAATATTTCTATCAAAGGTAGTGTGCTCGTCTAGGTGCGAGCTCTTCTTCGCAACTCTGACGTGTTGTAATTACTCTCAACTTACAGTTTATGGAATAAGGTATAAACACCCGAGTCATTTTCTTTTCTCGCGAGGCTAATTTTTCTGACTTTGGATACCCTGAAAGGCGAACATCCGAAAAGAAGAAATGGCAGAACGGTCAAATTACGGTACTTAATCTTAAAGGCAATTAATCTTGTATGCAAGATTAATTACATACCACCAACGATGCATTATTATTAAGCCCAATCATACGTTACGGTACGACATTTATTTTCATCGTGCCAAATTTTTCCCCTGTATTTTCCCTGTTCATTCTATGCAATTTAAATTCCCTGTGTTTTCCAGAAAGCGGTCACCCAGTAATACATGAATATTTTGGAAAAAATAGAAATACATATTTCACAACAACAACAAAAACATTCTATATACAACATCAATGAGATAATGAATGAAAACCCTTTAACATCTGTACCAATTTATTCGTAAATATGAGCATTAAAAAAGTTGTCAACCCAAACACATGGCCTAAATCCCCCCCACCTATTTTAACTCATGCTGGCCATACAACAGCCTCAGAAGAAAATTACACTCAAAGCTCTTTAATTATACTTGAAAATTGGCAGCTGTCACTGATTTCTGGTCCCATTTTTCATTGGGGCCAGATGTTTTTTTGAACAAGGATATCGAATCAATTTGTCATGTACAGTCACTATTCTTTGGGAATGAAAATTCCTATGAATTGGCTCACATCTTCATTGAATGCTTTAGTTTAGTTTGACGACTTAGAAAGGAAAGTTGCTAAACTATAGTAAGCGATGTCTGGGACAACACTATGTGCTATGAGGCACTTTGTAGGCCATTAAAGTGACCTACCATGACCACTGCACCTTCGCAACTTTGCGCCATCAGCTTATTTTTATAGCCATATCCCTCAACAAAAGTCTGCACAACACTGTACAGGGCAGCTGCAGTGTCAATGTAACCCAACTTTACAATCTGTGCTTATGTATCAAAATACACAAGACAGCCCAGAAAAATTGCTCAAGTCTGCAGTCTAAAAAATTATAGAAACATACAGTAGTTACAATTCCTAATTTAATTGCCGATGTCTTGGCCAATAATTTTTATTTCTGTTGTTGATTCATTTAGGGGTGTACTTGGGTGTGTGTGGAATCTGCCTGATATTCAGTGTACGGTATTTATTATTGGGTCTAGGATTGGGAAGGAGGTGGCCCTCGATCTAAGTTTGGTACTGTCCCAGCATTTGCCTCGAGCTGAAGAGCCTGAGTGTACCTCGTTCCAGCTCCCAGACCAGAATTACATTTCTTGACAGAGCCAGGAATTGAACCCAGACCTGGCAGCCAAGAATGATAGCTACTGCACCACGAAGTGGTCTCAAACAATTTTTGATACAGTCTCAATCAAATTACAGTATTTTGAATTATATTTGTCATCCTCGTAAAAACAGAAGAGTTCTAAGTTTGGGTTTAGTGGAAAATCATATGGACTAATGAGTTTAACTAGCTCTTGGTTTGATGAATTACTTCATTCATTGTTTCACTAAGTAACACTCATCTACAAAACACCTCAAAATATATGTTTTTCCTCCCAATTCATTGTGTTGACCTTTCTCGTAGCAAATAATCCATTTTCACTTTGGTTGGTTCCTCAGTTTAGGGGCTGTGTAGCCCCGTGTACTTAGGGTGTGTGTAGAATCTGTCTGATAACCGGTGTTATTGTAACTGTGATGGCTGTATTAGTGTGTGTTATCGGTAATTCAGGTAAGGACTGCAGATGATCAATTTCAAGTACTGTAGTTCCTACTTTTGCTACCAAATGCTACCGTCAACAACACCTAGCTGAGAACTGAACTAAACTAATAACTATCATTCCATATTACGGGATTGAAGACGAGGTGAGGAGAACCATTTCAAGAGGGCCTTGCACATTAACGCGCCTATCCGTCCAGGTCAATACATATTAAGAGTACGGTAAATAAAGGAGGAGAATGCAGAGCGATAGAATGAAGGAGTATTGGGCAAAAATAAAGATCCACAAGCTGAAATCAAATTAACGTGGTCCACAGTCGGCATAAGCGACAGAAGAAGAATTATTAATTAATCACAATATAAAGCACTCGAAAGAGCATACAGGTTGTTTTAATTTCAGTCTTTGCTATATTCCGATATGGACTTCACTCGCTTCCCACATTGTAACGTGTTTTTCGAGGGGTTTTTATGCAACTGGCATAAGTCAGTAGGAAGCCATTCTATATTTATTTACGCGGCAAATTGTTCAGCCAAGAGAATTTTTCATGTTAATTTATTATTATTATTAATTTATTATTATTAATTTATTATAATTATTATTAAGATATTTTCGGAGCATTTTATAAAAATTATTAGCATTCAGATAGGTTTTCTATGTATTAGAAAACGCTATCAAGCAAATTATTACGAACGACGATATCATAGAAAATTATCTGATTACGGAATTTTACGGAGTTTTTTCAGTTAGGGTATTTGAGAGACGTGACTCACTGGGAATTCAAATACAAGCTGATTCCTGTCGAGAAGTATTACGCAAGGCTGGGTCGCAAGGTCTAGAAAAGGCGAATTGTTGGAACGGAAAACGACTTCTCCCTCTCGCGCGCCGAGTGTAATGAGGCAGAGTGGGGATCTAGCGGCGTGCTCAGCCAATCAGTGGAGACAACGTAAGCTGGAAGACGGTACCATGGTGGGTGAGCCAACGTGTGGATATATCGTTCGACGCGCCGTGAAACGAGGACTATCTGTGAAATACTTGAGGAGTACGGTTGCAAGTGCGTGTCGCTCCGATGTTCAGGGGAGTTAGTGACTATCTGTGTAGAACTTGCGGAGTATGGTTATACGCGGGGGTCGCTCCGATGTTAGGTGAAACGAGGACTATCTGTGTAGAACTTGCGGAGTATGGTTATACGCAGGGGTCGCTCCGATGTTCGGTGAAACGAGGACTATCTGTGTAGAACGTAACGAGTACGGATGCACGCGGGAGTCGCTCCGATGTTCCGTGGAGTGGACGACTAACTTTTGTAAAACTTAACCAGTGTGGTTATACGAGTGTTTGGGTCCGATGTACGGACCATAGAATTATCTAATCTACCAGAATATCATCAAATAACGAAGAAGATGGCGACGTCCAGGAGACTGTGGGAAGCACACAGCATCATCCAGTACGAGGGAAATGCTTTAGCAATTTCCAGTGGTAAGCGCAAATGACGCAGAAATACGCAATCTCTCATTTCTCTTTGTTTTACATTTCATAGCTTGGAAATAAGAGTAAAATCAATTTATCAGAATCCGTTTTCACGTAATTTTCTATCGGTAATATTAAAATCGTAACGCTCCAATTTAAATTTTATACTTATTATTATTATTATTAATTTTGCTATACTTGTTTTATATAATAAATTCATTTCTTTTACAATGCAATCTTTGCTGTCAGTAGGTAGCATTAGATATAGACCAATTCCTTCTCCTGATACAATTGTTTGTTGGGTTAATGATCAAATCATACCACGATCTGAGTGAATAGATTCTTGACGGTGTTCTACCAGAGCTAGACGTTGTTAAATACAAATTTAGATTTCAGCATTGCATTGAGGTCTTGGCGCCCATTAAAACAACATAGCTTAGGCAAAGGTAAGCAATTACATTTATCTCCCAACAGTGTGGGCTAGCCAAACTGCCACATTTGTACGCTCAACGTGGAGCAAAGTAAATACCGTTTCACTTGTCATCCCAGCCTAAGCCAAACTGCCACATTTGTCGCCGACAACTTGGGGCTGAAAACCTAATAACATTTGTGGAAGGAGAAGGGTATATATTTCTGTGCCTGTATTTTGGGGGTTATTTGTCTTTATCAGTGTATATCATTATGGGGGATGAGAAAGAAAGACAGATGAGGTTACGTAGTGGTCATCAACTGGAGAGTGATGATACGAGCAGTATGTCGAGTGATGGTAGTACCGGGGTAGCGGAGGTAAATCCCGATACTGAAACAGGGAGTGTAGGAGGCCAACCAGAATTAAAAACTTTACTTCTCGAGTTCATGTATCAGAACAAAGTTAGTAGTGATGCCTTAAATGCAAAATTAGAACAGAATAATGCAAAATTAGAACAAAACAGTAGGGAAAATAAAGAAAGTACAGATGCCTTAAATGCTAAATTAGAACAAAACAGTAGGGAAAGTAGAGAGAGTAATGAAACTTTAAACGCCAGATTAGAACAAAACAGTAAGGAAAATAGAGAGAGTACTGAAACTTTAAATGCTAAATTAGAACAAAACAGTAGGGAAATGAGTGACAAATTTGAACTGATTAGAGGTGAGATCAAGGGGGTGATGGAAGAAAAGGCTAAAGAGATTATTGCAGATGTAGACAGAAAATTAGGAAAAGTACAGGAGGAGTTGGAAATTAGAATCAGTACACAGGCTGAAAATTTAAAAGAACTAGTGCAACTGGAAACACAGCAGGTCAAAAAGCAATTGGGGGGAGAAATTGACAAAATTCAGGTAGCTACTAAAGAGGTTAAGGAACAGCTGGGGGGTAGAATTGAGAAAGTCCACTCACAAATAGTTGCAGAAGTAAATGATTTAAGAGAGAGTAATAGAGAGAGCATTAGCAAGATTGAGGAGAAACAAGCAAAGCTATATGATAAAGTAGAAGAATCAGAAGGAAACATTAAATTAACAGTAAACAGTATTGAGAGGAAGGCTGAGGAGAAAATCGCAGAATTAGAATTAAAATTAAAAGCTAGGATCAGGCAAGAAAATAGTCAGAATAGGCCAGTTTTTGTGAATAGCACACACAGGGAGGTAGAACTGGGTAAGTTCAGCAATCGACAGGGGTGCCCAATGGAGTTCATGAACACTATAGAAAATAAATTCGGGGAGAGGTTGGAAAATGGTAGTATTGAGTGGTGCCAGGTAGTTGAAATTTTAGAACAAGTGTTTGTGGGGGAAACGAGGAATTGGTTTGCTGTCTACAGAGACAAGTTTACTGATATTAATGATTTTAAAATGAAATTCTGTGAAAAGTTCTGGAATGAGGTTATTCAGTCGCAGCATCGTGAGGGAGTAGTGTGTGGTAAATATAACCCTAAAGGAAGCTCCACCATGACCGAATACTTTTTAGGGCAGGTATTAGTGTGTAAATATCTGGATGGCTTGAAGGAGGTAAGTGATGTGGTGAGGTTGCTACTTAGGCACTTTCCCTATAGGATCAAGGAGGCTGCTTGTATCCAGAATGTAAAGACTATATCACAAGTAGAAAATTTGTTAAGCACATTTGATGCACTAGGGAGAGGGGGTTATGAGGACAATTTCAATCGGAACCAGGGTAATAATAATAATAGACCTAACGAGGCCAGGCATCAAGAAGTTCAAGGGAACGGTGGCGAAGGAGCCAACGCTCAAAATAGAAATAATAATAATCAGCTAAATCAGAACAGAGGAAATGGCTATGGTAATCAGTATCAAGGGAGAAACAATGATTTCAGGGGAAATCAAGGGAGGAACAATGATTACAGGGGAAATCAAGGGAGAAACAATGATTTCAGGGGAAATCAAGGGAGAAATTATAATGACAATAATTACAACCAGAATAGGGGTCAAGGAAGAGGACAGCCTAGTGGTAGTAATATACAGCCAAACAATGACAACACAGCCCAGAACAACCAGACCAGTTTAGTAGTTAGTAGTACTACGGCCAGCTGTAGAGGTTCTTTAAACGCGAACCAGGCTGCGAAGTAAGGTCAGAATCTCAGTCTGTAGCATGCCCTGTCCATACAATTATACAGGAACCCTATGACCTAAATGTGAGAAATGAATTATGACATGAACTAAATGATGAAGGTATTATTCAGGAAGTGGTTAGTAAGAGCCCCATAGTTAAATTTAACGTGTCCGAGGCGTACACAGATGTTTTAATTGATAGTGGTTGTATGAAGAGTTGCATAAGTAGTGCATTTTATGATAAAATGAAAGGAACTGGAGTAAATTTTGAGGAGATGCCAATTAAAAGCACTTTTGTTATCACAGCTGTTGGAAAGAGGTCTAAAGTAATTTCTAAGCAAGTTTTAGTAGACATTAAAATTAATAATCATATAGAAAAGCAGATTTGCCTTGTAATTCCAAATTTAGTATTCAGTGTTATCTTGGGTTCAGAGTGGCTAAGTAGAGTGTCTGGTAACTTATGTTATGATGTAGGGAGTTTGAAATTTAAATGGGGAGATTCTGAAGTAGAAGTAGCGTTCAATGACCATATTCAGAGGAGTAGTATTGTAGGTGTGATTTGTACTTTAAATGAGATATCGCCAGCCGTAGAGCGGGGTTCTCCATGTTTTGTGGGCAGTGTGATTACGAACGGAAGTCTAGAGGACTCGTTACGTGAGGCTGCATTTCAGGGAAATATAGAGGATGAACAGTGTGTTCGGCTCTATGATGTGTTATGGTGTAATAGGAGAGTTTTTGAGGATCGCATTGATATGACCAATTGCTATACACATTCAATGAACGTTATTGATAGGTCAGTATTCACAGGACATAGATATCCTGTACCTTTCGCTTATCAGAGTGCAGTTGAGGCACAAATTAACCAGATGCTTGAAGATGGGATTATTGAGCACTCTAACAGTCCATATGTTAATTCTTTGATCACGGTACCCAAGACCGACGGCACTGTTCGTATTTGTTTAGACGCTCGTTTGGTTAACAGTAGAATTAGTTCAGATCAGCTGAAATCTATGTCAATAGAGGAATTAATGCAAACATTTGAGGGGAAGAAGTATTTCACTTGTGTAGATTTGAGTTCCAGTTTTTGGCAAGTGCCACTTATGTACGAAGATAGACCATTTACAGCTTTTAGTCATAAATATAACCTTTATCAATTTTGTAGAACACCTTATGGGTTAAAGAGTAGTTCAGCAGCTTTAATTAAGGCTTTAAACATCGCATTAGGGGATGACACAGGAGAGTTTGTAACCATTTACATTGATGATATGGTAATTAGTTCACGCAGTTTTGAGGAGCATCTATGTCATTTAAATATAGTTTTTCAGAAGTTAGATCAGGCAGGGTTCACTTTGAAGCTGTCTAAGTCGTCATTCTGTCAGTCAGAAGTGACATTTTTAGGTCATAGAGTGTCGAGTAGAGGTGTAACACCAGAAGAAAGTAGGGTTAATAAGATACTTAACGCAGAGGTTCCACAGAATGTTAAACAGTTAAAAACTTACCTGGGAATTTGCAACTTTTTCAGGAGGTTCGTTCTTAAATACTCAGGGTTGGTAGAACCATTCAGGGAATTGCTTAAAAGTGGGACTCGGTGGAGATGGGAGTCCAAGCATGATCAGGCTTTTAAAGCGCGGAAGGAAGGTTTTGAGAAGGCTGTAGTGCTGAAATATCCGTTAAAAGATAAGGAATATGTGGTTATGACAGATGCTTCACATATAGGCATTGCTGGAGTATTATGTCAGAAAGATGATTGTAACGTGTTTTTCGAGGGTTTTTATGCCACTGGCATAAGTCAGTAGGAAGCCATTCTATATTTATTTACGCGGCAAATTGTTCAGCCAAGATAATTTTTCATGTTAATTTATTATTATTATTAATTTATTATAATTATTATTAAGGTATTTTCGGAGCATTTTATAAAAATTATTAGCATTCAGATAGGTTTTCTATGTCTTAGAAAACGCTATCCAGCAAATTATTACGAACGACGATATCATAGAAAATTATCTGATTACGGAATTTTACGGAGTTTTGTCAGTTAGGGTATTTGAGAGACATGACTCACTGGGATTTCAAGTACAAGCTGATTCCTGTCGAGAAGTATTGCGCAAGGCTGGGTCGCAAGGTCTAGAAAAGGCGAATTGTTGAAACGGAAATCGACTTCTCCCTCCCGCGGAGTGTAATGAGGAAGGAGTGGGGATCTAGCGCGGAGGGTGCAGCCAATCAAGGAGGACGACGTAAGCTAGATGTCGGTACCATGGTAGGGGAGCCGGCGTGTGGATATATCGTTCGACGCGCCGTGAAACGAGGACTATCTGTGTAGAACTTGCGGAGTGTGGGTTGCAAGTGCGTGTCGCTCCGATGTTCAGGGGAGTTGGTCTATCTGTGAAATACTTGAGGAGTATGGATACGTGTGCGAGTCGCTCCGATGTTCAGTGGAGTTAGCGACGAACTTTTGTAAAACTTGGTTGTACGAGTGTTTGGGTCCGAGGTACGGACCATAGAATTATCTAAGCTACCAGAATATCATCAAATTCCGACGGAGATGACGACGTCCAGGAGACTGTGGGAAGCTCACAACATCAGCAAGTACGAGGGAAATGCCTTGGCAATTTCCAATGGTAAGCGCAAATGACGCGGAAATACGCAATCTCTCATTTTTCTTTTACATTTCATATTTCAGTAACTTCATAGCTTGGAAATAAGAGTAAAATCAATTTATCAGACTCCGTTTTCACGTAATTTTCTATCGGTAATATTCAAATCACAACGCTCCAATTTAAATTTTATACTTATTATTATTATTAATTTGCTATACTTGTTTTATATAATAAATTCATTTCTTTTACAATGCAATCTTTGCTTTCAGTAGGTAGCATTAGATATAGACCAATTCCTTCTCCTGATACAATTGTTTGTTGGGTTAATGATCAAATCATACCACGATCTGAGTGAATAGAGTCTTGAAGGTGTTCTGCCAGAGCTAGACGTTGTTAAATACAAATTTAGATTTCAACATTGCATTGAGGTCTTGGCGCCCATTAAAACAACATAGCTTAGGCAAAGGTAAACAGTTACATTTATCACCCAACAGTGTGGGCTAGCAAAACTGCTACATTTGTCGCTACCAACATGGGGCACTAATAACTGCTACAATTGGCGCCCAACGTGGGGCAAAGTAAATAACGTTTCACTTGTCGCCGACAACTTGGGGCTGAAAACCTAATAACATTTGTGGAAGGAGAAGGGTATATATTTCTGTGCCTGTATTTTGGGGGTTATTTGTCTGTATCAGTGTATATCATTATGGGGGATGAGAAAGAAAGACAGATGAGGTTACGTAGTGGTCATCAACGGGAGAGTGATGATACGAGCAGTATGTCGAGTGATGGTAGTACCGGGGTAGCGGAGGTAAATCCCGATACTGAAACAGGGAGTGTAGGCGGCCAACCAGAATTAAAAACTTTACTTCTCGAGTTCATGTATCAGAACAAAGTTAGTAGTGATGCCTTAAATGCAAAATTAGAACAAAACAGTAGGGAAAATAAAGAAAGTACAGACGCTTTAAATGCTAAACTGGAACAAAACAGTAGGGAAAATAGAGAGAGTAATGAAACATTAAACGCCAGATTAGAACAAAACAGTAGGGAAAATAGAGAGAGTAATGAAACATTAAATGCCAGATTAGAACAAAACAGTAGGGAAAATAGAGAGAGTAATGAAACTTTAAACGCCAGATTAGAACAAAACAGTAAGGAAAATAGAGAGAGTACTGAAACTTTAAATGCTAAATTAGAACAAAACAGTAGGGAAATGAGTGACAAATTCGAACTGATTAGAGGTGAGATCAGGGGGGTGATGGAAGAAAAGGCTAAAGAGATTATTGCAGATGTAGACAGAAAATTAGGAAAAGTACAGGAGGAGTTGGAAATTAGAATCAGTACACAGGCTGAAAATTTAAAAGAACTAGTGCAACTGGAAACACAGCAGGTCAAAAAGCAATTGGGGGGAGAAATTGACAAAATTCAGGTAGCAACTAAAGAGGTTAAGGAACAGCTGGGGGGTAGAATTGAGAAAGTCCACTCGCAAATAGTTGCAGAAGTAAATGATTTAAGAGAGAGTAATAGAGAGAGCATTAGCAAGATTGAGGAGAAACAAGCAAAGCTATATGATAAAGTAGAAGAATCAGAAGGAAATATTAAATTAACAGTATACAGTATTGAGAGGAAGGCTGAGGAGAAAATCGCAGAATTAGAATTAAAATTAAAAGCTAGGATCAGGCAAGAAAATAGTCAGAATAGGCCAGTTTTTGTGAATAGCACACACAGGGAGGTAGAACTGGGTAAGTTCAGCAATCGACAGGGGTGCCCAATGGAGTTCATGAACACTATAGAAAATAAATTCGGGGAAAGGTTGGAAAATGGTAGTATTGAGTGGTGCCAGGTAGTTGAAATTTTAGAACAAGTGTTTGTGGGGGAAACGAGGAATTGGTTTGCTGTCTACAGAGACAAGTTTACTGATATTAATGATTTTAAAATGAAATTCTGTGAAAAGTTCTGGAATGAGGTTATTCAGTCGCAGCATCGTGAGGGAGTAGTGTGTGGTAAATATAACCCTAAAGGAAGCTCCACCATGACCGAATACTTTTTAGGGCAGGTATTAGTGTGTAAATATCTGGATGGCTTGAAGGAGGAAAGTGATGTGGTGAGGTTGCTACTTAGGCACTTTCCCTATAGGATCAAGGAGGCTGCTTGTATCCAGAATGTAAAGACAATATCACAAGTAGAAAATTTGTTAAGCACATTTGATGCACTAGGGAGAGGGGGTTATGAGGACAATTTCAATCGGAACCAGGGTAATAATAATAATAGACCTAATGAAGCCAGGCATCAGGAAGTTCAAGGGAACGGTGGCGAAGGGGCCAATGCTCAAAATAGAAATAATAATAATCAGCTAAATCAGAACAGAGGAAATGGCTATGGTAATCAGTATCAAGGGAGGAACAATGATTACAGGGGAAATCAAGGGAGAAACAATGATTTCAGGGGAAATCAAGGGAGAAATTATAATGACAATAATTACAACCAGAATAGGGGTCAAGGAAGAGGACAGCCTAGTGGTAGTAATATACAGCCAAACAATGACAACACAACTCAGAACAACCAGACCAGTGCAGTAGTAACTAGTACTACGGCCAGCTGTAGCGGTTCTTTAAACGCGAACCAGGCTGCGAAGTAAGGTCAGAATCTCAGTCTGTAGCATGCCCTGTCCATACAATTATACAGGAACCCTATGACCTAAATGTAAGAAATGAATTATTACATGAACTAAATGATGAAGGTATTATTCAGGAAGTGGTTAGTAAGAGCCCCATAGTTAAATTTAACGTGTCCGAGGCGTACACAGGTGTTTTAATTGATAGTGGTTGTATGAAGAGTTGCATAAGTAGTGAATTTTATGATAAAATGAAAGGAACTGGAGTAAATTTTGAGGAGATGCCAATTAAAAGCACTTTTGTTATCACAGCTGTTGGGAAGAGGTCTAAAGTAATTTCTAAGCAAGTTTTAGTAGACATTAAAATTAATAATCATGTAGAGAAGCAGATTTGCCTTGTAATTCCAAATTTAGTATTCAGTGTTATCTTGGGTTCAGAGTGGCTAAGTAGAGTGTCTGGTAACTTATGTTATGATGTAGGGAGTTTGAAATTTAAATGGGGAGATTCTGAAGTAGAAGTAGCGTTCAATGACCATATTCAGAGGAGTAGTATTGTAGGTGTGATTTGTACTTTAAATGAGATATCGCCAGCCGTAGAGCGGGGTTCTCCATGTTTTGTGGGCAGTGTGATTACGAACGGAAGTCTAGAGGACTCGTTACGTGAGGCTGCATTTCAGGGTAATATAGAGGTGGAACAATGTGTTCGGCTCTATGATGTGTTATTGTGTAATAGGAGAGTTTTTGAGGATCGCATTGGTATGGCCAATTGCTATACACATTCATTGAACGTTATTGATAGGTCAGTATTCACAGGACATAGATATCCTGTACCTTTCGCTTATCAGAGTGCAGTTGAGGCACAAATTAATCAGATGCTTGAAGATGGGATTATTGAGCACTCGAACAGTCCATATGTTAATTCTTTGATCACGGTACCCAAGACCGACGGCACTGTTCGTATTTGTTTAGACGCTCGTTTGGTTAACAGTAGAATTAGTTCAGATCAGCTGAAATCTATGTCAATAGAGGAATTAATGCAAACATTTGAGGGGAAGAAGTATTTCACTTGTGTAGATTTGAGTTCCAGTTTTTGGCAAGTGCCACTTATGTACGAAGATAGACCATTTACAGCTTTTAGTCATAAATATAACCTTTATCAATTTTGTAGAACACCTTATGGGTTAAAGAGTAGTTCAGCAGCTTTAATTAGGGCTTTAAACATCGCATTAGGGGATGACACAGGAGAGTTTGTAACCATTTACATTGATGATATGGTAATTAGTTCACGCAGTTTTGAGGAGCATCTATGTCATTTAAATATAGTTTTTCAGAAGTTAGATCAGGCAGGGTTCACTTTGAAGCTGTCTAAGTCGTCATTCTGTCAGTCAGAAGTGACATTTTTAGGTCATAGAGTGTCGAGTAGAGGTGTAACACCAGAGGAAAGTAGGGTTAATAAGATACTTAACGCAGAGGTGCCACAGAATGTTAAACAGTTAAAAACTTACCTGGGAATTTGCAACTTTTTCAGGAGGTTCGTTCTTAAATACTCAGGGTTGGTAGAACCATTCAGGGAATTGCTTAAAAGTGGGACTCGGTGGAGATGGGAGTCTAAGCATGATCAGGCTTTTAGAGCGCTGAAGGAAGGTTTTGAGAAAGCTGTAGTGCTGAAATATCCGTTAAAAGATAAGGAATATGTGGTTATGACAGATGCTTCACATATAGGCATTGCTGGAGTATTATGTCAGAAAGATGATGAGGGTAATCTGTGCATTGTATCTTTAGCCTCGCGAGGACTGACAGCAGCGGAGAAAAGATACACGATTACTGAGTTAGAGCTTTTAGGTATTGTTTTCAGTTTAGGGAAATTTAGAATGTATTTAGTAGGGGGGAAATTTGAGATCCACACAGATCACCATGCATTACTGTATATGAGGACTTGTAAACTCAGTTTTAACAGAGTTAGTAGGTGGATTCTTGCTCTGCAGGAATACGAATTCACAGTAAAATATATTAAAGGTAAAGATAACATTCTTGCAGACATGCTATCGAGGGACACTAATTTATGTAGAGATTATCCTGTGGTTAAAGCAGAGGATGGTATTTTAATATGTGCATGTGTGGACAGTAGCAACAGGGCATCGTTACAGACACTGAGAAATATGCTAGGTAGAGCAACGTGATGACGTTCATTTTAAGGGAGCCACTTGCAAGGTTGGAAGCAGGTGACGCAGAAACATTTATAGTTTCCAAACGTATAGGGAAAACAGCATATGTGCTGGAGAATAGTGAGGGAAACAGATTATACGGAACGTATAATATACATAGACTACGAAAATATGTGTCATAAAGTGAGTGTGTTTAGCTGGCGAGCCAGCCTATCAAATGAGTAAGTGTGGTGTCTGGTGCGTGGAAGATCTGGTCTTAAGGCAGGCGTATCAGAAGTCACACAGGGGGGTAGTATGTAAGTAAATGAGAGTTTTTAAGGTACAGGGAAATATGACGGGATTGTCGGATGCTGTTGAGCACTAAATTGTCTCGATGCACCAAGGCCATTTTGGCAGCGCTGATGGGTTCCCATTTATCTCCAAGAGATGGGGGAGCGCTTGAATAGGGCTTGTTAGCTTAAGGCGTCCACGAGATAAAAGATGGGCCATCAGAATGCGAGACAGTCCTTCATGAAACTCATACATATCAGCACACGTGATTCCTGTTTACGGCCTCGCCATGTAAGATTTGTAAGTGTGTAATTTAAGATAATTGGTACAATGGTATTATTTGTGTGAGGAGAAATGGTCTGTGTTGAGAACTAGTATTAAGTAGAATATGGTTAACGGGAACTTAACAAGACAGGGCGATTACGGCACAGAAATATTTGGTGTTATATGTAATGCGCATTTACTGTTTTTTTTTTCAGAAGTCAATATTAATTTAATCTACTTTAAAGAGAGATTAAGTATTATGGTCACGAGGCGCTGCCACAGTAGTGTGATCGTGTGCTCAGTGATAAGTGAGATTCAATTTCACCATAAGGAGGGGACCTCCAGTGAAATTAGTAAGTTCTATGGTGATATAAATATATCAGAACACCTTCAATGCGTGTGATATGACATCATAAATACATAGTGCTCACACATTAATTATGTCTATTTCTCCAACATAGAGCAATTTGAGATGCGGAAATATCCGTGGAACACTATTCAATATGTAAAACATTGGACTGGTTGCAAAGTGCAATCCATAGTGACAACAAACTTTGACGCGAAGTGCGTGAAGAAAAAATATGAGTGTATATATCTGTAATTTAGGGTGATTTCATTTATGTAATATGTATTTTGGATGGGGTTTATTAACGTGTCTGGGATAATCGGATAATGGACCGTCGTCACGGTAAATCATCCGATGATCCGAGGCGAATATGTAACGTGTTTTTCGAGGGTTTTTATGCCACTGGCATAAGTCAGTAGGAAGCCATTCTATATTTATTTACGCGGCAAATTGTTCAGCCAAGATAATTTTTCATGTTAATTTATTATTATTATTAATTTATTATAATTATTATTAAGGTATTTTCGGAGCATTTTATAAAAATTATTAGCATTCAGATAGGTTTTCTATGTCTTAGAAAACGCTATCCAGCAAATTATTACGAACGACGATATCATAGAAAATTATCTGATTACGGAATTTTACGGAGTTTTGTCAGTTAGGGTATTTGAGAGACATGACTCACTGGGATTTCAAGTACAAGCTGATTCCTGTCGAGAAGTATTGCGCAAGGCTGGGTCGCAAGGTCTAGAAAAGGCGAATTGTTGAAACGGAAATCGACTTCTCCCTCCCGCGGAGTGTAATGAGGAAGGAGTGGGGATCTAGCGCGGAGGGTGCAGCCAATCAAGGAGGACGACGTAAGCTAGATGTCGGTACCATGGTAGGGGAGCCGGCGTGTGGATATATCGTTCGACGCGCCGTGAAACGAGGACTATCTGTGTAGAACTTGCGGAGTGTGGGTTGCAAGTGCGTGTCGCTCCGATGTTCAGGGGAGTTGGTCTATCTGTGAAATACTTGAGGAGTATGGATACGTGTGCGAGTCGCTCCGATGTTCAGTGGAGTTAGCGACGAACTTTTGTAAAACTTGGTTGTACGAGTGTTTGGGTCCGAGGTACGGACCATAGAATTATCTAAGCTACCAGAATATCATCAAATTCCGACGGAGATGACGACGTCCAGGAGACTGTGGGAAGCTCACAACATCAGCAAGTACGAGGGAAATGCCTTGGCAATTTCCAATGGTAAGCGCAAATGACGCGGAAATACGCAATCTCTCATTTTTCTTTTACATTTCATATTTCAGTAACTTCATAGCTTGGAAATAAGAGTAAAATCAATTTATCAGACTCCGTTTTCACGTAATTTTCTATCGGTAATATTCAAATCACAACGCTCCAATTTAAATTTTATACTTATTATTATTATTAATTTGCTATACTTGTTTTATATAATAAATTCATTTCTTTTACAATGCAATCTTTGCTTTCAGTAGGTAGCATTAGATATAGACCAATTCCTTCTCCTGATACAATTGTTTGTTGGGTTAATGATCAAATCATACCACGATCTGAGTGAATAGAGTCTTGAAGGTGTTCTGCCAGAGCTAGACGTTGTTAAATACAAATTTAGATTTCAACATTGCATTGAGGTCTTGGCGCCCATTAAAACAACATAGCTTAGGCAAAGGTAAACAGTTACATTTATCACCCAACAGTGTGGGCTAGCAAAACTGCTACATTTGTCGCTACCAACATGGGGCACTAATAACTGCTACATGATGAGGGTAATCTGTGCATTGTATCTTTAGCCTCGCGAGGACTGACTGCAGCAGAGAAAAGATACACGATTACTGAGTTAGAGCTTTTAGGTATTGTTTTCAGTTTAGGGAAATTTAGAATGTATTTAGTAGGGGGGAAATTTGAGATCCACACAGATCACCATGCATTACTGTATATGAGAACTTGTAAACTCAGTTCTAACAGAGTTAGTAGGTGGATTCTTGCTCTGCAGGAATACGAATTCACAGTAAAATATATTAAAGGTAAAGATAACATTCTTGCAGACATGCTATCGAGGGACACTAATTTATGTAGGGATTATCCTGTGGTTAAAGCAGAGGACGGTATTTTAATATGTGCATGTGTGGACAGTAGCAACAGGGCATCGTTACAGACACTGAGGAATATGCTAGTGGAGCAACGTGATGACGTTAAGTTAAAGGAGCCACTGGCTAGGTTGGAAATAGGTGAAGAAGAGTATGTGAAAGTAGGACGGTTCACGTACAAGATGCAGGATGGGCTTCTTGCAAGGAAATGTAGGAATAATCGGTGGGCAATATGTGTTCCTGCCACTTTGCGGGAGGAGCTAATTTGGTTCATTCATAGGGAATTAGGACACTTTGGTGCTGCCAAGGTCTTCTATGAAATTGGTCGTGACTTCATTTGGAGTAAAATGGGAAGGGATGTTAGGAGGATTTTAGCTAAGTGTGACACCTGTCAAAGGAGTAAATATCCAGTTAAATATTTAGTGGGGGAGAGATCAGCAGTTCTCACCAGTAGTCCCGGCGAACTACTGTGTGTGGATTTATTTGGCCCGATCGTTAAAGGACAGTACGGCTACGAGTACATTTTTATAGTTATTGACGCTTTTAGTAAGTATGTCAAGCTATATCCGCTAAGGAAAGCCACGGGACTAGCGTGTAGCCGTCTGATCATTAATAAGTATGTACCTGAGTTTGGCCTTCCTCTCAGGATACTATCTGACAGTGGACCACAGTTTACTGCAAAGAAATGGAGAACCAGTATGCAGGAAGCTGGTATAACACACGTTCATTCCTCTGTACGGTACCCTCAGGGTAATTCTGCAGAGCGTCCATTAAGGGAAGTGGCTCATCTTTTTCGGACTCTAGTGCATGACTAGCATGCGGCCTGGGTTGGACATCTTCCCAAGGTCGAGACTTGGCTGAATTCTGTCCAGCATGAGAGCACGAAATTGACGCCATACGAAGTTCACTTCGGAAAAAGACCACAAAATGAACTAGCGAGGGTGTTGGGATTAAATGAGGGTAAGCAACCGGAGATGGATTACATTGTCCAGTTGGCGAAACAGAATTTATCTAAGTCAGCACAAAAGAGAATTCGCCAACAAAAAGAAACTAAATTTGACCTATTCGAGCCGGGAGACAGAGTCTTACTTAGAGTGCCGAAACAGTCAAATAAGCTAGAAAAAGTCATGTCCAAGTTCTTTTATCTCTACGAGGGCCCATTTATAGTTTCCAAACGTATTGGGAAAACAGCATATGTGCTGGAGAATAGTGAGGGAAACAGATTATACGGAACGTATAATATACATAGTCTACGAAAATATGTGTCATAAAGTGAGTGTGTTTAGCTGGCGAGCCAGCCTATCAAATGAGTAAGTGTGGTGTCTGGTGCGTGGAAGATCTGGTCTTAAGGCAGGCGTATCAGAAGTCACACAGGGGGGTAGTATGTAAGTAAATGAGAGTTTTTAAGGTACAGGGAAATATGACGGGATTGTCGGATGCTGTTGAGCACTAAATTGTCTCGATGCACCAAGGCCATTCTGGCAGCGCTGATGGGTTCCCATTTATCTCCAAGAGATGGGGGAGCGCTTGTATAGGGCTTGTTAGCTTAAGGCGTCCACGAGATAAAAGATGGGCCATCAGAATGCGAGACAGTCCTTCATGAAACTCATACATATCAGCACACGTGATTTCTGTTTACGGCCTCGCCATGTAAGATTTGTAAGTGTGTAATTTAAGATAATTTGTACAATGGTATTATTTGTGTGAGGAGAAATGGTCTGTGTTGAGAACTAGTATTAAGTAGAATATGGTTAACGGGAACTTAACAAGACAGGGCGATTACGGCACAGAAATATTTGGTGTTATATGTAATGCGCATTTACTGTTTCTTTTTTCAGAAGTCAATATTAATTTAATCTACTTTAAAGAGAGATTAAGTATTATGGTCACGAGGCGCTGCCACAGTAGTGTGATCGTGTGCTCAGTGATAAGTGAGATTAAATTTCACCATAAGGAGGGGACCTCCAGTGAAATTAGGAAGTTCTATGGTGATATAAATATATCAGAACACCTTCAATGCGTGTGATATGACATCATAAATACATAGTGCTCACACATTAATTATGTCTATTTTTCCGACATAGAGAAATTTGAGAGGCGGAAATATCCGTGGAACACTACTCTATATGTAAAACATTGGACTGGTTGCAAAGTGCAATCCATAGTGACAACAAACTTTGACGCAAAGTGCGTGAAGAAAAATTATGAGTGTATATATCTGTAATTTAGGGTGATTTCATTTATGTAATATGTATTTTGGATGGGGTTTATTAACATGTCTGGGATAATCGGATAATGGACCGTCGTCACGGTAAATCATCCGATGATCCGAGGCGAATATGTAACGTGTTTTTCGAGGGGTTTTTATGCAACTGGCATAAGTCAGTAGGAAGCCATTCTATATTTATTTACGCGGCAAATTGTTCAGCCAAGAGAATTTTTCATGTTAATTTATTATTATTATTAATTTATTATAATTATTATTAAGATATTTTCGGAGCATTTTATAAAAATTATTAGCATTCAGATAGGTTTTCTATGTATTAGAAAACGCTATCAAGCAAATTATTACGAACGACGATATCATAGAAAATTATCTGATTACGGAATTTTATGGAGTTTTGTCAGTTAGGGTATTTGAGAGACGTGACTCACTGGGAATTCAAATACAAGCTGATTCCTGTCGAGAAGTATTACGCAAGGCTGGGTCGCAAGGTCTAGAAAAGGCGAATTGTTGGAACGGAAAACGACTTCTCCCTCTCGCGCGCGGATTGTAATGAGGCAGAGTGGGGATCTAGCGGCGTGCTCAGCCAATCAGTGGAGACAACGTAAGCTGGAAGACGGTACCATGGTGGGTGAGCCAACGTGTGGATATATCGTTCGACGCGCCGTGAAACGAGGACTATCTGTGAAATACTTGAGGAGTACGGTTGCAAGTGCGTGTCGCTCCGATGTTCAGGGGAGTTAGTGACTATCTGTGTGGAACTTGCGGAGTATGGTTATACGCGGGGGTCGCTCCGATGTTAGGTGAAACGAGGACTATCTGTGTAGAACTTGCGGAGTATGGTTATACGCGGGGGTCGCTCCGATGTTCGGTGAAACGAGGACTATCTGTGTAGAACGTAACGAGTACGGATGCACGCGGGAGTCGCTCCGATGTTCCGTGGAGTGGACGACTAACTTTTGTAAAACTTAACCAGTGTGGTTATACGAGTGTTTGGGTCCGATGTACGGACCATAGAATTATCTAATCTACCAGAATATCATCAAATAACGAAGAAGATGGCGACGTCCAGGAGACTGTGGGAAGCACACATCATCCAGTACGAGGGAAATGCTTTAGCAATTTCCAGTGGTAAGCGCAAATGACTCAGAAATACGCAATCTCTCATTTCTCTTTGTTTTACATTTCATATTTCAGTAACTTCATAGCTTGGAAATAAGAGTAAAATCAATTTATCAGAATCCGTTTTCACGTAATTTTCTATCGGTAATATTAAAATCGCAACGCTCCAATTTAAATTTTATACTTATTATTATTATTAATTTTGCTATACTTGTTTTATATAATAAATTCATTTCTTTTACAATGCAATCTTTGCTGTCAGTAGGTAGCATTAGATATAGACCAATTCCTTCTCCTGATACAATTGTTTGTTGGGTTAATGATCAAATCATACCACGATCTGAGTGAATAGATTCTTGATGGTGTTCTACCAGAGCTAGACGTTGTTAAATACAAATTTAGATTTCAGCATTGCATTGAGGTCATGGCGCCCATTAAAACAACATAGCTTAGGCAAAGGTAAGCAATTACATTTATCTCCCAACAGTGTGGGCTAGCCAAACTGCCACATTTGTACGCTCAACGTGGAGCAAAGTAAATACCGTTTCACTTGTCATCCCAGCCTAAGCCAAACTGCCACATTTGTCGCCGACAACTTGGGGCTGAAAACCTAATAACATTTGTGGAAGGAGAAGGGTATATATTTCTGTGCCTGTATTTTGAGGGTTATTTGTCTTTATCAGTGTATATCATTATGGGGGATGAGAAAGAAAGACAGATGAGGTTACGTAGTGGTCATCAACTGGAGAGTGATGATACGAGCAGTATGTCGAGTGATGGTAGTACCGGGGTAGCGGAGGTAAATCCCGATACTGAAACAGGGAGTGTAGGAGGCCAACCAGAATTAAAAACTTTACTTCTCGAGTTCATGTATCAGAACAAAGTTAGTAGTGATGCCTTAAATGCAAAATTAGAACAGAATAATGCAAAATTAGAACAAAACAGTAGGGAAAATAAAGAAAGTACAGATACCTTAAATGCTAAATTAGAACAAAACAGTAGGGAAAGTAGAGAGAGTAATGAAACTTTAAACGCCAGATTAGAATAAAACAGTAAGGAAAATAGAGAGAGTACTGAAACTTTAAATGCTAAATTAGAACAAAACAGTAGGGAAATTAGTGACAAATTTGAACTGATTAGAGGTGAGATCAGGGGGGTGACGGAAGAAAAGGCTAAAGAGATTATTGCAGATGTAGACAGAAAATTAGGAAAAGTACAGGAGGAGTTGGAAATTAGAATCAGTACACAGGCTGAAAATTTAAAAGAACTAGTGCAACTGGAAACACAGCAGGTCAAAAAGCAATTGGGGGGAGAAATTGACAAAATTCAGGTAGCTACTAAAGAGGTTAAGGAACAGCTGGGGGGTAGAATTGAGAAAGTCCACTCACAAATAGTTGCAGAAGTAAATGATTTAAGAGAGAGTAATAGAGAGAGCATTAGCAAGATTGAGGAGAAACAAGCAAAGCTATATGATAAAGTAGAAGAATCAGAAGGAAACATTAAATTAACAGTAAACAGTATTGAGAGGAAGGCTGAGGAGAAAATCGCAGAATTAGAATTAAAATTAAAAGCTAGGATCAGGCAAGAAAATAGTCAGAATAGGCCAGTTTTTGTGAATAGCACACACAGGGAGGTAGAACTGGGTAAGTTCAGCAATCGACAGGGGTGCCCAATGGAGTTCATGAACACTATAGAAAATAAATTCGGGGAGAGGTTGGAAAATGGTAGTATTGAGTGGTGCCAGGTAGTTGAAATTTTAGAACAAGTGTTTGTGGGGGAAACGAGGAATTGGTTTGCTGTCTACAGAGACAAGTTTACTGATATTAATGATTTTAAAATGAAATTCTGTGAAAAGTTCTGGAATGAGGTTATTCAGTCGCAGCATCGTGAGGGAGTAGTGTGTGGTAAATATAACCCTAAAGGAAGCTCCACCAAGACCGAATACTTTTTAGGGCAGGTATTAGTGTGTAAATATCTGGATGGCTTGAAGGATGTAAGTGATGAGGTGAGGTTGCTACTTAGGCACTTTCCCTATAGGATCAAGGAGGCTGCTTGTATCCAGAATGTAAAGACTATATCACAAGTAGAAAATTTGTTAAGCACATTTGATGCACTAGGGAGAGGGGGTTATGAGGAAAATTTCAATCGGAACCAGGGTAATAATAATAATAGACCTAACGAGGCCAGGCATCAAGAAGTTCAAGGGAACGGTGGCGAAGGAGCCAACGCTCAAAATAGAAATAATAATAATCAGCTAAATCAGAACAGAGGAAATGGCTATGGTAATCAGTATCAAGGGAGGAACAATGATTTCAGGGGAAATCAAGGGAGGAACAATGATTACAGGGGAAATTAAGGGAGAAACAATGATTTCAGGGGAAATCAAGGGAGAAATTATAATGACAATAATTACAACCAGAATAGGGGTCAAGGAAGAGGACAGCCTAGTGGTAGTAATATACAGCCAAACAATGACAACACAGCCCAGAACAACCAGACCAGTTTAGTAGTTAGTAGTACTACGGCCAGCTGTAGCGGTTCTTTAAACGCGAACCAGGCTGCGAAGTAAGGTCAGAATCTCAGTCTGTAGCATGCCCTGTCCATACAATTATACAGGAACCCTATGACCTAAATGTGAGAAATGAATTATTACATGAACTAAATGATGAAGGTATTATTCAGGAAGTGGTTAGTAAGAGCCCCATAGTTAAATTTAACGTGTCCGAGGCGTACACAGATGTTTTAATTGATAGTGGTTGTATGAAGAGTTGCATAAGTAGTGCATTTTATGATAAAATGAAAGGAACTGGAGTAAATTTTGAGGAGATGCCAATTAAAAGCACTTTTGTTATCACAGCTGTTGGAAAGAGGTCTAAAGTAATTTCTAAGCAAGTTTTAGTAGACATTAAAATTAATAATCATATAGAAAAGCAGATTTGCCTTGTAATTCCAAATTTAGTATTCAGTGTTATCTTGGGTTCAGAGTGGCTAAGTAGAGTGTCTGGTAACTTATGTTATGATGTAGGGAGTTTGAAATTTAAATGGGGAGATTCTGAAGTAGAAGTAGCGTTCAATGACCATATTCAGAGGAGTAGTATTGTAGGTGTGATTTGTACTTTAAATGAGATATCGCCAGCCGTAGAGCGGGGTTCTCCATGTTTTGTGGGCAGTGTGATTACGAACGGAAGTCTAGAGGACTCGTTACGTGAGGCTGCATTTCAGGGAAATATAGAGGATGAACAGTGTGTTCGGCTCTATGATGTGTTATGGTGTAATAGGAGAGTTTTTGAGGATCGCATTGGTATGACCAATTGCTATACACATTCAATGAACGTTATTGATAGGTCAGTATTCACAGGACATAGATATCCTGTACCTTTCGCTTATCAGAGTGCAGTTGAGGCACAAATTAACCAGATGCTTGAAGATGGGATTATTGAGCACTCTAACAGTCCATATGTTAATTCTTTGATCACTGTACCCAAGACCGACGGCACTGTTCGTATTTGTTTAGACGCTCGTTTGGTTAACAGTAGAATTAGTTCAGATCAGCTGAAATCTATGTCAATAGAGGAATTAATGCAAACATTTGAGGGGAAGAAGTATTTCACTTGTGTAGATTTGAGTTCCAGTTTTTGGCAAGTGCCACTTATGTACGAAGATAGACCATTTACAGCTTTTAGTCATAAATATAACCTTTATCAATTTTGTAGAACACCTTATGGGTTAAAGAGTAGTTCAGCAGCTTTAATTAAGGCTTTAAACATCGCATTAGGGGATGACACAGGAGAGTTTGTAACCATTTACATTGATGATATGGTAATTAGTTCACGCAGTTTTGAGGAGCATCTATGTCATTTAAATATAGTTTTTCAGAAGTTAGATCAGGCAGGGTTCACTTTGAAGCTGTCTAAGTCGTCATTCTGTCAGTCAGAAGTGACATTTTTAGGTCATAGAGTGTCGAGTAGAGGTGTAACACCAGAAGAAAGTAGGGTTAATAAGATACTTAACGCAGAGGTTCCACAGAATGTTAAACAGTTAAAAACTTACCTGGGAATTTGCAACTTTTTCAGGAGGTTCGTTCTTAAATACTCAGGGTTGGTAGAACCATTCAGGGAATTGCTTAAAAGTGGGACTCGGTGGAGATGGGAGTGCAAGCATGATCAGGCTTTTAAAGTGCTGAAGGAAGGTTTTGAGAAGGCTGTAGTGCTGAAATATCCGTTAAAAGATAAGGAATATGTGGTTATGACAGATGCTTCACATATAGGCATTGCTGGAGTATTATGTCAGAAAGATGATGAGGGTAATCTGTGCATTGTATCTTTAGCCTCGCGAGGACTGACTGCAGCAGAGAAAAGATACACGATTACTGAGTTAGAGCTTTTAGATATTGTTTTCATTTTAGGGAAATTTAGAATGTATTTAGTAGGGGGGGAAATTTGAGATCCACACAGATCACCATGCATTACTGTATATGAGAACTTGTAAACTCAGTTCTAACAGAGTTAGTAGGTGGATTCTTGCTCTGCAGGAATACGAATTCACAGTAAAATATATTAAAGGTAAAGATAACATTCTTGCAGACATGCTATCGAGGGACACTAATTTATGTAGGGATTATCCTGTGGTTAAAGCAGAGGACGGTATTTTAATATGTGCATGTGTGGACAGTAGCAACAGGGCATCGTTACAGACACTGAGGAATATGCTAGTGGAGCAACGTGATGACGTTAAGTTAAAGGAGCCACTGGCTAGGTTGGAAATAGGTGAAGAAGAGTATGTGAAAGTAGGACGGTTCACGTACAAGATGCAGGATGGGCTTCTTGCAAGGAAATGTAGGAATAATCGGTGGGCAATATGTGTTCCTGCCACTTTGCGGGAGGAGCTAATTTGGTTCATTCATAGGGAATTAGGACACTTTGGTGCTGCCAAGGTCTTCTATGAAATTGGTCGTGACTTCATTTGGAGTAAAATGGGAAGGGATGTTAGGAGGATTTTAGCTAAGTGTGACACCTGTCAAAGGAGTAAATATCCAGTTAAATATTTAGTGGGGGAGAGATCAGCAGTTCTCACCAGTAGTCCCGGCGAACTACTGTGTGTGGATTTATTTGGCCCGATCGTTAAAGGACAGTACGGCTACGAGTACATTTTTATAGTTATTGACGCTTTTAGTAAGTATGTCAAGCTATATCCGCTAAGGAAAGCCACGGGACTAGCGTGTAGCCGTCTGATCATTAATAAGTATGTACCTGAGTTTGGCCTTCCTCTCAGGATACTATCTGACAGTGGACCACAGTTTACTGCAAAGAAATGGAGAACCAGTATGCAGGAAGCTGGTATAACACACGTTCATTCCTCTGTACGGTACCCTCAGGGTAATTCTGCAGAGCGTCCATTAAGGGAAGTGGCTCGTCTTTTTCGGACTCTAGTGCATGACTAGCATGCGGCCTGGGTTGGACATCTTCCCAAGGTCGAGACTTGGCTGAATTCTGTCCAGCATGAGAGCACGAAATTGACGCCATACGAAGTTCACTTCGGAAAAAGACCACAAAATGAACTAGCGAGGGTGTTGGGATTAAATGAGGGTAAGCAACCGGAGATGGATTACATTGTCCAGTTGGCGAAACAGAATTTATCTAAGTCAGCACAAAAGAGAATTCGCCAACAAAAAGAAACTAAATTTGACCTATTCGAGCCGGGAGACAGAGTCTTACTTAGAGTGCCGAAACAGTCAAATAAGCTAGAAAAAGTCATGTCCAAGTTCTTTTATCTCTACGAGGGCCCATTTATAGTTTCCAAACGTATTGGGAAAACAGCATATGTGCTGGAGAATAGTGAGGGAAACAGATTATACGGAACGTATAATATACATAGTCTACGAAAATATGTGTCATAAAGTGAGTGTGTTTAGCTGGCGAGCCAGCCTATCAAATGAGTAAGTGTGGTGTCTGGTGCGTGGAAGATCTGGTCTTAAGGCAGGCGTATCAGAAGTCACACAGGGGGGTAGTATGTAAGTAAATGAGAGTTTTTAAGGTACAGGGAAATATGACGGGATTGTCGGATGCTGTTGAGCACTAAATTGTCTCGATGCACCAAGGCCATTTTGGCAGCGCTGATGGGTTCCCATTTATCTCCAAGAGATGGGGGAGCGCTTGTATAGGGCTTGTTAGCTTAAGGCGTCCACGAGATAAAAGATGGGCCATCAGAATGCGAGACAGTCCTTCATGAAACTCATACATATCAGCACACGTGATTTCTGTTTACGGCCTCGCCATGTAAGATTTGTAAGTGTGTAATTTAAGATAATTTGTACAATGGTATTATTTGTGTGAGGAGAAATGGTCTGTGTTGAGAACTAGTATTAAGTAGAATATGGTTAACGGGAACTTAACAAGACAGGGCACAGAAATATTTGGTGTTATATGTAATGCGCATTTACTGTTTCTTTTTTCAGAAGTCAATATTAATTTAATCTACTTTAAAGAGAGATTAAGTATTATGGTCACGAGGCGCTGCCACAGTAGTGTGATCGTGTGCTCAGTGATAAGTGAGATTAAATTTCACCATAAGGAGGGGACCTCCAGTGAAATTAGGAAGTTCTATGGTGATATAAATATATCAGAACACCTTCAATGCGTGTGATATGACATCATAAATACATAGTGCTCACACATTAATTATGTCTATTTTTCCGACATAGAGAAATTTGAGAGGCGGAAATATCCGTGGAACACTACTCTATATGTAAAACATTGGACTGGTTGCAAAGTGCAATCCATAGTGACAACAAACTTTGACGCAAAGTGCGTGAAGAAAAATTATGAGTGTATATATCTGTAATTTAGGGTGATTTCATTTATGTAATATGTATTTTGGATGGGGTTTATTAACATGTCTGGGATAATCGGATAATGGACCGTCGTCACGGTAAATCATCCGATGATCCGAGGCGAATATGTAACGTGTTTTTCGAGGGGTTTTTATGCAACTGGCATAAGTCAGTAGGAAGCCATTCTATATTTATTTACGCGGCAAATTGTTCAGCCAAGAGAATTTTTCATGTTAATTTATTATTATTATTAATTTATTATAATTATTATTAAGATATTTTCGGAGCATTTTATAAAAATTATTAGCATTCAGATAGGTTTTCTATGTATTAGAAAACGCTATCAAGCAAATTATTACGAACGACGATATCATAGAAAATTATCTGATTACGGAATTTTATGGAGTTTTGTCAGTTAGGGTATTTGAGAGACGTGACTCACTGGGAATTCAAATACAAGCTGATTCCTGTCGAGAAGTATTACGCAAGGCTGGGTCGCAAGGTCTAGAAAAGGCGAATTGTTGGAACGGAAAACGACTTCTCCCTCTCGCGCGCCGAGTGTAATGAGGCAGAGTGGGGATCTAGCGGCGTGCTCAGCCAATCAGTGGAGACAACGTAAGCTGGAAGACGGTACCATGGTGGGTGAGCCAACGTGTGGATATATCGTTCGACGCGCCGTGAAACGAGGACTATCTGTGAAATACTTGAGGAGTACGGTTGCAAGTGCGTGTCGCTCCGATGTTCAGGGGAGTTAGTGACTATCTGTGTAGAACTTGCGGAGTATGGTTATACGCGGGGGTCGCTCCGATGTTCGGTGAAACGAGGACTATCTGTGTAGAACTTGCGGAGTATGGTTATACGCGGGGGTCGCTCCGATGTTCGGTGAAACGAGGACTATCTGTGAAGAACGTAACGAGTACGGATGCACGCGGGAGTCGCTCCGATGTTCCGTGGAGTGGACGACTAACTTTTGTAAAACTTAACCAGTGTGGTTATACGAGTGTTTGGGTCCGATGTACGGACCATAGAATTATCTAATCTACCAGAATATCATCAAATAACGAAGAAGATGGCGACGTCCAGGAGACTGTGGGAAGCACACAGCATCATCCAGTACGAGGGAAATGCTTTAGTAATTTCCAGTGGTAAGCGCAGATGACGCAGAAATACGCAATCTCTCATTTCTCTTTGTTTTACATTTCATATTTCAGTAACTTCATAGCTTGGAAATAAGAGTAAAATCAATTTATCAGAATCCGTTTT
This sequence comes from Meconema thalassinum, assembly GCA_946902985.2. Lineage (NCBI taxonomy): Eukaryota > Metazoa > Arthropoda > Insecta > Orthoptera > Tettigoniidae > Meconema > Meconema thalassinum. The sequence goes on from OX336392.1 coordinate 370,356,889, forward strand.
CACGTAATTTTCTATCGGTAATATTAAAATCGCAACGCTCCAATTTAAATTTTATACTTATTATTATTATTAACAACAAGATATGAAGCAGGTGACAGATACCAAAGTGATTCCGTATGACAGCGTTGCCCCTCAACACCGATTGCTTGTCCTTGATATTCATAAAAACGTTAAGCGACCCAAAGCAAAACCTAAAACTGGGCCTGAGCGTATCAAGTGGTGGAGATTGAATGCCCACCGCAATGAGTTGGTCACAGCCTTGGCAAACTTCTCGGTGAAGTCTGATCAATCAGTTGATAGCATGTGGAGGGATGCTATGAAACAGATACATCAGGCGGCGAAAGAAACTGTGGGAAAAACCATACCCGGACGAAAATACATTGATAAACAGACCTGGTGGTGGAGTGATGAAGTCAAGCAAGTTATCAGGGAGAAAAAGATGGCCTACAAGACTTGGTGGAACTCGCGTCTTGATACTGACCTCCAGCAATACCGTAACCTGAAATCAGCAGCAAAAAGAGCAGTAGCTGCTGCAAAGGACAATTATTATCAAGACCTGTACGACCAGCTTGACACACCATCAGGAGAAAACAATGTATATCGTCTTGCTAAGTCCCGTAATCGTTCAACTCAGGACATTGGACATGTCATGCACATCAAGGATGCGAACGCTAAGCTACTACGGGAACAGCAATCTATCCTCCAACGTTGGGCAGACTACTTTTTTGGCGTCTGCAACGAAGAATTTCCACACCCACCAATTGCAAGTCCTGATCCTACCTTAGGACCCGTTCCTCCAATTACATCCGAGGAAGTAATGCTTGCCATTAGCAAAATGAAGAGTGGGAAAGCAACTGGCCCAGATGACTTACCGACGGAAATATGGAAAATTCTAGGAAGGCCTGCCTCAGAATTCCTTGCCACACTCTTTAACCGGATCATTGCTGAGAACCAACTTCCCCATGCATGGACAACTAGCATAACAGTTCCAATCTGGAAGGGAAAAGGTGATGTGGGTGACTGCTCAACTTATCGCCCTATTCGACTCCTCTGTCATACGTTTAAAATATTTGAGCGTGTGCTTGATTGTAGACTCAGAAATATTGTCACTGTAACACCAAACCAGTGTGGGTTTGTTAAGGGATGCAGTACCATCGATGCTGTCCATGCCACACGCCTTTTAATGGAAAAGCACAGAGAGAGGCAGCGGAGTGTACACCTGGCATTTCTCGATTTAGAGAAAGCTTTTGACCGTATCCCTCATGATCTTATTTGGCGAGCTCTTCGTTGCCATGGAGTCCCTGAGGAATATGTAAGCTGGGTGCAACTTCTGTATCGCAATGCCACTAGTGTAGTTCGGAGTCCAGCTGGAGTCTCCCCACCTTTTGAAATCACTGTGGGTGTTCATCAGGGTTCTGCTCTATCACCACTGTTATTCATCCTCTGCATGGATACAGCAACGGCGGACATACAGACCTCACATCCCTGGACCCTTCTCTATGCGGATGATGTGGTACTTGCCCAAAAAACCCGCCCTGAACTCCAGCACAGGGTTCAAACGTGGAACGACAGACTGGCTGAAAATGGACTACACCTCAATATCCAGAAGACAGAATACCTGGAATGTGGCCCCCAAACTAGAGGTACCATCAGTATCAGCACAGAAAATCTGCAGAAGACCATGCATTTTAAGTACTTAGGGTCCACTGTCACTTCAAATTGTGACGCCACTCCTGATACTCGGATGAGGGTAAACGCAGCCTGGCTCAAGTGGAGACAAGTCACTGGAGTTCTCTGTGATAAAAAGATGCCTCTGCATTTAAAGGCAAAGGTCTATAAGTCTGTGGTACGCCCAGCAGCCATCTATGGGACCGAATGTCGGCCTATGACCAAACAACATGAGCAAATTTTGAGTACGATGGAAATGAAGATGCTCCGATGGTCGATGGGGCTGACCCGATTTGACCACGCAAGGAACACAGACGTCCGGCGAAGATTTGGTATTGCACCAATTGTCGAGAAGGTGAGGGAGGCTCGTCTACGCTGGTACGGTCACGTCATGAGAAGACAGAACAACTCAGTTGCCAAAAGAGCACTCCACATCAACCCAGGTGGAACAAGACCACGTGGAAGACCTGCAAAGCGGTGGACTGACAACATCAGGGCTGACATGCACGCTGTTGGTCTAACACCAGAAGATGTCAACGACCGAAATAAGTGGAGGAGATGTAGCAAAGTAGCAGACCCCGCAAGGGATTAATGCTAGGAAGAAGAAGAAGAAGATTATTATTAATTTTGCTATATTGTTTTATATAATAAATTCATTTCTTTTACAATGCAATCTTTGCTGTCAGTAGGTAGCATTAGATATAGACCAATTCCTTCTCCTGATACAATTGTTTGTTGGGTTAATGATCAAATCATACCACGATCTGAGTGAATAGATTCTTGACGGTGTTCTACCAGAGCTAGACGTTGTTAAATACAAATTTAGATTTCAGCATTGCATTGAGGTCTTGGCGCCCATTAAAACAACATAGCTTAGGCAAAGGTAAGCAATTACATTTATCTCCCAACAGTGTGGGCTAGCCAAACTGCCACAACATGTTGTGATATGATATCATTCACACCTTTGTTGGCAGAGCTCGCAAATGCTGTGTTCTCCAGGAGTGTGGAATTTTTTGTTTGTACATAGTTTATGATGAAATCCATCTAAATACAGCCTCGTTATGACATGTCTTTGCACTTGGTTTTCTTTCATCCAATGTTTGCCGGTCATCGCAGAAGCATTGTAGAAAGCTAGATGAATGTCCTGTTGTTTCCTGCATCTCCTCCTTATTACTTCTCGGTATGGAACGGTAGATGGAAGCAATCTACTGAGACGTATATCTATATATATAGAAATCAATTCAACGTGATAGTTTGTCTGTGGGTATGTATGTCTCCTATGCGTTCATCAGGGTGTCTACCAACTCATCATAAAAGAATTCCCTGATTATTCCCTGATTTTTCCAGAATTAATGAGAGAATTCCCTGAGTAAAGAATGCTAAACATTCGCCCGGGAACGGGAAGTATGATGAAATGCACGCTATTTTTGATTGGTTTTAAGCGCTCTCCAGGAACAAGAAGCAAAATGTAATCCAGGAAAGCAAAAGGAAAATAGAATTAAGTTTTATGTTTTCTGTTCTCGGAAATTCCAGGATCCAAGGGATACAGTTGTGAAAATAAATTTATTTCAATAAGTGAACTTGTTGTCCAGTAAAATAAGCAAGGTCTATTAAGTCATGCTACAGTAAATGCCTCCAATAAAAGGGACAAAGGGAGGTTTAATACACACATCAAGGTGTCACCATATGAGTGGGATCATCTTAGACCAATATTTAATTTGTAAAACCTTTCATTACCATTAAAATCACTAATCTACGTAGCAGGTATGATATTCGGTAGCATAAGTCTGAATATAAGCCTATACAGTAATTTACACATATCCAAGGGACGAAGGGAGGCATATTCCAAGTTCTCACTCAGAATTAGGTCCACCTCGTCATGACAGATGTAATTGAGTAATCATCATCCAAGTCCCACTACAGCCACCCGGGTGTGGTTTACAAGCCCCCTCCACTCCTTTCGGTCCCTCCATTTTTACTGTTCCATCACTTCTGCCACATCCAACCCAGCTTCTCCAATGTCCTTCAAAATTTGGTCCAACCACCTTCTTCTCGGTCTTCCAACTGGTCTCTTTCCCTTGACTTCACTTTCTAATTCCCTTTTTGCTACTCTTTCCTTACCCATTCTTTTTACATGTCCGAACCAACGTAACCTTGCTTTCTGTATCTTCTGATTTGACGGTTCCATATTTAACTCTTCTCTCATTTCAATATTTTGAATTCTATCCCTTCTTGTCTTTTCAGCTGACGTTCTTAAAAATTTCATTTCTACTGCTTGTATCTTACTATTTTGCCTTTTATTCGTTACCAGTGTTTCCAGTCCATATGTTACAATTGGTATGAAATACTGTTTATATAATATTAATTTCGTCAATTTAGTAATTTTTAAATACATTTAAATGAAGGAAATCATTATCAATGATGTTTCGACAGGCCAGAACACACCATTATCAGTCTAAAATAATTTAACCTAGTCTGTTTGATAATACAAGGCCGAGTTTGAAAGGTGTTACAAACACATTTCCTGGGCGCAATTAAAAACAAAATAGGACATAAGTTCTAGCCTAGCCAAGGAACGTAGGAGCAATAAATATGCATTTAAGGGCACTAGGCATATCCATCACATTACATAAACATCAAACATTTTCCTTGTTCCCGTTCCAGTGGTTAACCAGACCCCCAGCAAGCTTCCCGTTCTCATTCCCGGGCCAATCGTGAACCAGCCTGAACATAACTGGCAGCATCTACAAGGTAAAGATACCAAGTGGACTTCAGATGATCACATTAACAACCTCATAGTGATCATGAGCTAGACAACAGCACAAGTGCTTGAGCTTCCGTTAAGCCTTTTGATCACTACAGTATAAAGTACAAGGTATCCCAAATGAAATATTCGTAAGCAGAGCGAGAGGTTATTTGCCTCGATGCACAAGAGTAGACACAGATCGAATAGCACACGATATAATCGGGGGTAGCACAACCACGTGTTTGAACGACTACGTATTTTAGGGGCTAAATCATATATCAACAGCAGCACAAGAACACCCTGGAAATTATTGCACACCATAAGTTTTCACTATAGATTTAGCACACAATGGCACAAATGTTATATTTTTAGTAAACTTCAAACAGCACACTAAAGCATTAACAGTAGAGCTACAGCAGACAATAATCAAAGAATACCGGGATCGAAAAGCCGCGCAAACAGTATTGTCAACCCAAGTCGAACACATGTTGCCCGGGCGCGCGCTAACACTTGACATGACAATACACACGGTAAAACCTCACTTCCTGTACCGAAAGCACTATCGAGACAATATACCTATCTGCGCTTTTGAAGCTTACACTGGGCAAACCGTTAAAAATATCAATATACTATGAGTGTAAGAATTGTTCAGCATGGAAAGTTCTACAAAAAATCCACGAGAGTATATATCTATCTTCAATATATCGCCCACTATAAGTGCTTTTAGATTGGACGGAAGGGGGATTTGAGTTTCATGCACCTCGCCATTCTTAAATTACGTCTGACAAGAATTCGTTGTACATGCTATCTCCATGAAAATATAATTAATAGTCCAGTCAGTGATTTCAACCCATCATGCAGAGACGTAAAAGGGATATAGGCCTAGGTCGTAGTTCATTGACATCGAAAAAAAAAAAGCGCTTGTCACGTAATGCATTCATAACTGTTTCCGGGCGAAGCTAGTATATTATACTCTGTGAGCTGCCAGAATAGGATTGACATTTCTCGTCTCGCCATGTGGTCTGAGAACGAGATTGCCAAACTGTACAAGCCAGAGATAAAGCTGACCAGGCACTGAGGCACGTGGGCGGTAATATTGCAACGCAGAGTATTATGACATCAACTATACGAACATGGATTGGTCAAGAGGCAGAGCGGTGATGACTGACGTGGAATTTCCGCTGAAATGTCAATCCTATTCAGGCAGCTCACATAGTATATTTATAAACAATACTAAATTTAAAATATTTTGTCGCCAAAGTTGCTACATCTACCGACAAAATCGCTAAATTGGCAATACTGATCGCAACGAACAAAATGCTCAAGGCCCAATAAAATGGCGTAGTTGGCTCCTGCGCAGAAAGCGAACGGAAAAGTTGCCACATCATACGTTCAGTTGACCTTGAGAAGGCACTGCTCATTGGCTGAGCACTGTCATCAGGGTGTCTACTGTAAGGATGAAGTAAAAATTAGTTTCTTTTTAGTTACCTTTTAGTCAATTTTAGATACCTTTGAATTCAAGATACGTCTGTGGTCTGCAAGCAAAGAGGCTCATCACGCGGTGAAGATAAACAACAATGAACTGTGATTAAAGCTGTAAATAAAATAAATAATAAAAAAATACTAGATATTAATTATCAAATTAGTTGTTTCAGCTAATATGTCGTCTTGTGCACAATACGTTGTTTTAATATCAAGAGGTTGCTCTGCTCTTTACCGTTTGGCGAGATTTCCTTTGTCCCCGCGGTAGATCACGAAGAATTGTATGCGACGTTACGTGATCGTCACCGAATTCTGACTTTGCAGTCAAGTACGGAGAAATATCGAGATGTTACACAATCGGCGCTGGTCTCAGCCGTTTGACGAGATTCCCGCAGTTTTCACGATAGAACACGGAGAAAAATCGCGATTTAGATAAACGGTGTCACGTTTGGTCATTCGACGAGATTTCCATTGTCCTTGAGGTCGGGCACGAGAAAATATAGCATTATTCCGCAATCGGCGCCAAGAATCCAGTTGTCCTAGTCATTGAAGGTGGAGAAATATCGCGATGTAACGCAATCGCTGCCGCTCTCGGCCGTTTTACGAGATTCACGTTGTCCTCGCAATATTATGCAATCGGCGCTGCATCCAGCCGTTCAACGATTGCCTGCCTATCTGCCCTGACAGAATGGTGGAGGCAAGCTCAAGGTTAGGTATGGTTAAAATTCACGAGTAGTAATGGACATGTTGTATGGTCGGCGCCGTGATTCCCGCTGTCCCTATGCTGTGGTTGGGAGTTCATAAGTTCAGGGTGGATCACGGGGGAAAATTGTATCGCGATGCAGCGTAGGCAGTCATTTCTAAGTGGGTTGATGCACTTCTCGCTCCCCGTACGCTTTTAAGTATACGGTCATGGTAAAAGTGGCGAGTAGGTTTCGGAATGTTTCGTGATGGGTGCCCAATCATCTTTGACAGGATTCCCGCAGTCCTCGTGGTCACAAGTTCACGATAGGAGACGGGATTTATCATTTTACGCAACTGACGTCTATCTCGGTCCGTTTGACGAGATTCGCGCAGGCAAGTCATGATGTCAGCCATTCGTCTTGAGGATGTGATTTAGAGGATGAACGTTCGAAGTAGGTACCGTATCGAATATTACGAATTATTCTGAGAGCATTGCACGAATAATACGACAAGAGGGCACATTCTCTTTCGAATGCGAATCACGAATTATACAAGTTATCGAAATAACCAGTTAGATTATATATCCGATGGAACCAAAGTTCGAAGGAAAAATCGACATATAACTGAATTTCGAATTAACCATACCGGATGTCGCAAATTTACGAGACAGATTTTTAAAATACCGGTAGGTTATTATGTATTTCGAAGCTATTTCGTATTTTTTGTTTCGAAACTGTGACATTTCGCAAGATAGCAACATTAAATTATTTCACATTATTTTTGGACTTCAATTTGACTCAAAATTTAGAGGTCAATAACTGAAATGAGAGGTTTCTGTTTAGTTTCGGAAGTTTTCGCGAATAAACGTCTCGAGAAAAGTCAGGTTTCCTAAGAACACAGAAAAATATTTCACACAAAACTAGAAAGTATCCTTGATGCCGAAAATATACGTTGAATTGATGTAGCCTATACCACACAAGGTATCCACAGTATGCATTTCCTCTAGCTCAGGCACGGCGAAGTATAGCTTATGCAATCTGCGCCGCTTGCGTGAAACTCGCTCCATCGCAACCTCTGAGCCTAGCGGCGCGAGTTTAAATTATTCAACCCTCCTACAGAAAATTTTCGTTACCCGTTTCTAAAATTCGTTGCTTTTTCGTCACTTTCGTTACCCGTTTGTAAAATTCGTTACTTTCGTTACCGGTAACGAGCGATCACTTCCCGCGAAATTCGAAAGTATTGCTTCCACTTTTACGGGATATAGACAAATGGAGAAAAATCCCTGATTAACAAAGAAATTCCCTGATTTTTCCCTGATTATTCCAGAAATTCATAATTCCCTGAGAATTCCCGGTTTTCCCGGTTTTCCCGGGTCGTAGACACCCTGGTTCATATACCATTCGTCCGTTTGCGATGAAACTTGGGTGAGATGTTGAGTACACTCCAAGGAAGGTTTCTGACTTAGCAAATCCATTTTACAATTGGTAGCGCACGCGTAGATTCAACAAATGAGCGACGATGCGCGAAGCATTTCAACAAAGTCCCTTATGTGTTCATATACCATTCGTCCGATAGCGATGAAACTTGGGTGAGATGTTGTGTACACTTACGTGAAGGTTTCAAAATTAGTGAATACATTTCACAGTAGATAGCGCACAAGTAGATTCAACAAATGAGCGACGACACGCAATACGTTTCAACAAAGTCCCGTATGCATTCATATACCATTCGTCCGATAGCTATGAAACTTGCGTAAAATGTTGTGTACACTGCAGGGAAATTTTCTGGCTTAGTACATCCACTTTACAATAGGCAGCGCACGAGTAGATTCAACAAATGAGCTACGACGCGCGAAGCATTTCAACAAAGTCACGTTTGCATTCATATACCATTCGTCCGACAGCGATGAAACTAGGCTGAGATTTTGTGTGCACTCCAGGGAAGGTTTCTAGCTTAGTAAATCCCTTTAAAAATAGGTAGAGTACGAGTAGAATCAACAAATGAGCAACGACGCGCGAAGCGTTTCAACTAAGTCCCATATAATTTCATATACCATTCATCCGATAGCGATGAAACTTGGGTGAGATGTTGTGTACACTCCAGGGAAGGTTTCCGGCTTAGTACATACATTTTACAATAGGTATCACACCAGTAGATTCAACAAATGAGCGATGACACGCGAAGAGTTTCAACAAAGTCCCGTATAAAGTCATATACCAGTCGTCTGATAGTGATAAATGTTTGGTGAATTGTTGTGTACACTCCAGGAAAGGTTTCTGGCTAAGTAAATCCATTTTACAATACGAAGCGCACGTTTATATTCAACAAATGAGTGACTACGTGCGAAGCGTTTCGACAACGTCCCGTATACGTTCACATACCATTCATTCGATTGCGATGAAACTTGGGTGAGATGTTGTGTACACTCCAGGGAAGGTTTCTGGCTGAGTACATCCATATTACAATATGTAGCGCAGAGTAGAATCAACAAATGAGCGACGACACGCGAAGCGTTTCAACCAAGTCCCGTATGCATTCATGTACCATTCGTCCGTAGCTATGAAACTTGGGTGAGATGTTGTGTACACGTCATGGAAAATTTCTGGCTTAGTAAATCCACTATACAATATGCAGCGCACAAGTTGATTCAACAAATGAGTGACTACGTGCGAAGCGTTTCAACAACGTCCCGTATAAGGTCATATACCATTCTGCCGTTAGCGGTGAAACTTGGGTGAAATATGGTGGACACTCAAAGGAAATACATTTCACAGTAGGTAGCACACGAGTAAATTCGACAAATGAACGACGACATGCGGAGCGTTTCAATACAGTCCCCTATGTCTTCATATCCCATTAGTCCGATAGCGATGAAACTTGGGTGAGATGTTGTGGGCACTTACGTGACGGTTTCTAACTTAGTAAATACATTTTACAGTAGGTAGCGCACGAGTAGATTCAACAAATGAGTGACGGAGCGCGAATCGTTTAAACAAAATCAGGTATGCATTCATATACTATTCATCCAATTGCGATGAAACATTGATCAGTTATTGTGTACCCGCCAGGGAAGGGGACTTAGTAAATCCATTTCACAATAAGTAGCGCAAGAGTAGATGCAACAAATGGGTGACGACGCGCGAAGCGTTTCAACAAAATCCCCTATTGCGTTCATATAACATTCTTCGATTGCGATGAAACCTTGATGAGTTATTGTGTACACGCCAGGGAAGGGCTTCGACTTAGTAATACATTTCTCAATAGGTAGCGCACGAGTAGATTCAACAAATGAGTGACAGCGCACAAATCGTTTAAACAAAACACCGTATACGTGCATATACAATTCATCCGATTGCGATGAATCATTGATGAGTTATTGTGTACACGCCAGGGAAGGGTTTCGACTTAGTAAATCCATTTCACAACAGGTAGCGTACGAGCAGATTCAACAAATGAGTGACAGCGATGAAACTTTTGAAAGTTGTTGTGCACGCTTCCACGAATGGTTCTAAATTAGAAAATCCATTTTACGATAGCTTAGAGGCAGTTAACATGTTGTGTATCCAAAAGCACTTCAAGAAACAGAATTTCAACGCCAACACTTTCTTTGGTTGGCATTGCAACGCATGCCGGGTACAGCTTGTCTATATATATAAAAATCAATGTAACGTGATCGTTTGTCTGTGGGTATGTCTCCTATGCGTTCATATACCATTCGTCCGATTGCGATGAAACTTGGGTGAGATGTTGAGTACACTCCAAGGAAGGTTTCTGACTTAGTAAATCCATTTTACAATAGGTAGTGCACGCGTAGATTAAACAAATGAGCGACGATGCGCGAAGCATTTCAACAAAGTCCCGTATGTGTTCATATACCATCGTCCGATAGCGATGAAACTTGGGTGAGATGTTGTGTACACTTACGTGAAGGTTTCAAAATTAGTGAATACATTTCACAGTAGATAGCGCACAAGTAGATTCAACAAATGAGCGACGACACGCAATGCGTTTCAACAAAGTCCCGTATGCATTCATATACCATTCGTCCGATAGCTATGAAACTTGCGTAAAATGTTGTGTACACTGCAGGGAAATTTTCTGGCTTAGTACATCCACTTTACAATAGGCAGCGCACGAGTAGATTCAACAAATGAGCTACGACGCGCGAAGCATTTCAACAAAGTCACGTTTGCGTTCATATACCATTCGTCCGATAGCGATGAAACTAGGCTGAGATTTTGTGTGCACTCCAGGGAAGGTTCCTGGCTTAGTACATACATTTTACAATAGGTATCGCACCAGTAGATTCAACAAATGAGAGATGACACGCGAAGCGTTTCAGCAAAGTCCCGTATAAAGTCATATACCAGACGTCTGATATTGATAAATGTTTGGTGAATTGTTGTGTACACTCCGGGAAAGGTTTCTGGCTAAGTAAATCCATTTTACAATACGAAGCGCACGTTTATATTCAACAAATGAGTGACTACGCGCGAAGCGCTTCGACAACGTCCCGTATACGTTCACATACCATTCATCCGATTGCGATGAAACTTGGGTGAGATGTTGTGTACACTCCAGGGAAGGTTTCTGGCTGAGTACATCCATATTACAATATGTAGCGCAAGAGTATAATCAACAAATGAGCGACGACACGCGAAGCGTTTCAACCAAGTCCCGTATGCATTCTTGTACCATTCGTCCGTAGCTGTGAAACTTGGGTGAGATGTTGTGTACACGTCATGGAAAATTTCTGGCTTAGTAAATCCACTATACATTATGCAGCGCACAAGTTGATTCAACAAATGAGGGACGACGGGCGAAGCGTTTCAACAAAGACCCGTATATGGTCATATACCATTCTGCCGTTAGCGGTGAAACTTGGGTGAAATATGGTGGACACTCCAAGGAAGGTTTCTGGCTTAGTAAATACATTTCACAGTGGCTAGCACACGAGTAGATTCGACAAATGAACGACGACATGCGGAGCGTTTCAATACAGTCCCCTATGTCTTCATATCCCATTAGTCCGATAGCGATGAAACTTGGGTGAGATGTTGTGGACACTTACGTGACGGTTTCTAACTTAGTAAATACATTTTACAGTAGGTAGCGCACGAGTAGTTTCAACAAATGAGTGACGGAGCGTGAATCGTTTAAACAAAATCAGGTATGCGTTCATATACTATTCATCCGATTGCGATGAAACATTGATCAGTTATTGTGTACCCGCCAGGGAAGGGGACTTAGTAAATCCATTTCACAATAAGTAGCGCAAGAGTAGATGCAACAAATGGGTGACGACGCGCGAAGCGTTTCACAAAATCCCCTATTGCGTTCATATAACATTCTTCGATTGCGATGAAACCTTGATGAGTTATTGTGTACACGCCAGGGAAGGGCTTCGACTTAGTAATACATTTCTCAATAGGTAGTGCACGAGTAGATTCAACAAATAAGTGACAGCGCACGAATCGTTTAAACAAAACCCCGTATACGTGCATATACAATTCATCCGATTGCGATGAATTATTGATGAGTTATTGTGTACACGCCAGGGAAGGGTTTCGACTTAGTAAATCCATTTTACAACAGGTAGCGTACGAGTAGATTCAACAAATGAGTGACAGCGATGAAACTTTTGAAAGTTGTTGTGCACGCTTCCACGAATGGTTCTAAATTAGAAAATCCATTTCACGATAGCTTAGAGGCAGTTAACATGTTGTGTATCCAAAAGCACTTCAAGAAACAGAATTTCAACGCCAACACTTTCTTTGATTGGCATTGCAACGCATGCCGGGTAGAGCTTGTATTCTATAAAATAAGTCTGGGTGGCTCATATGTCTCTCTCAGCAGTTCATATGCTAATCAAGAAAGGGGCAGTGCACCCTACTCCCATTACTTTCTACATGAATCTTGCCTTTACCTTTTCAATCCTTTCAAGATCATTAATTTTTCATTTTTCCCATACGATATCTATTCTGTAGCAAACAATCGGCATTATAACTGATCTGAATAAAACCATTGCAGTTTGTACCGATAGCTGGGTAAGGTTGGGAGGTGGTGCATTGCTCTTGTTACCACTGATGTTCTCACCTGCACATGCATATTAAATGACAATAGAGTAGTTTGTAGAGTTATTCCCAGGTATTTCAAGTAAAAATATTTGCACTTGATGGTTTCCCACCTTTCCGGAATGTTATAAGCATTGTTTTCTGCAAATTTATAAGGAATCTATCTTCCTCAGTCCAACTTTGAAGTTTGTCAAGCGTGTTTGCACCTATTGACGTCCGAAACGGGGGAGGAGCTTACGGTCAGCTGTTTCAAATATGGCGGCGAGATAGTGACGAGAAGTAAGCAAGACAGTGATTGGGTGTGCGTTTGTTATGGCTTCTAATTTATGATGGCAAAATACTACATATTTTCTTTCATTGATAGAAATCAATTTAAAAGCAGTGCTTAATTACTACCAATTAAAAACATTACCCACATGTAGATAGTTAATTTACTGTCTGCTGTTACATATAGGCCTATGCAGCCTGTACTTGGGAGCCTAGCGGTATCGATGATTTTTATTAATTTCACAATATATATATCTCACATAACACAAATGATGATGATGATGATAATTGTTGTTTTAAGGGGCCTAACATCTAGGTTATCGGCCCCTGATGGATTGGGTGATCGTGAAGATGAAAATGAAAACCGAACTTAAAACTAAAACTAACGACTAACCTACATACTAGAAGAAGAAATGGAAAACTAAAGGAGAATAAGGCAAATAAAAGGACAGAAGGAAAAGAAATGCCCTCAACCCTCGGAGAAGGCGGATTGAGGGACTTGGAAGGAAGAAGAGCCATGAAAGGCATATAGGAAAGTGAAAGAGGAGAGCGTCCGCCCCAAAGGTAAGGGACAAAAGGGGAAAACGGACCCAGCTCAGGAATCCCTCGGGGTCGCCAACTCCCGAACTCACCAGCCGTGAGCCCCTGAGGCTGTAGCATTATCTAGGGTGCACCAGAAGTGGTGGGGCTACATACACCCTGCCTCCTTAAGGGCCTAGAGCACAAGGCAGGAGGTAAAAGGAAGAGAAAAAGAAGGCTGACCCCTCGCAAAAGGAGGGTATCAGAAAAGATGAGACAATGGCCAATTAAGGCGGGAAAGGAAGAGACTCCCTAGGCTTCGGATACCCTAATACCGTCGGGGTCAGAAGTGAACAAGAGTTGACCAAGTGAGGTCGACAGGAAAGAAGACAGAGAGGAGCCCGGCACAAGTAAGTGGAAGCAATGCTGGACTCAGCTGGGGCCCCGTGGTCGCCAACCCACGCCCACAAGATGTGAGCCCCGGGGGGGACATAACACAAAGGACGACTCCCTGATAATAAATTGAATCCAGCAACCCTGAATTTGCATGAATGTTTTGGGTTCAAAGAAGCGTTACTTGGGATGCTCAAATCATACTTCAATATTGCTAATATTTACCTACATACTTGCTGTTCAGAGGCAAGAATATAAATTTATTAATCTCTTGCCACAGGGGCAAGTTAAAATGGAGGCATCCTCTTTATCAATATATTTAATTAAATATTTAAAATACAGATATTTAACAAAGCTGGAGTCTCCATTTGAACTTGTCATAAGCAAACAGAACAGATCAAAAACTACACTTTAAGCCAAATCAAATTCACTCCTCAGCTCGACATAAACCATAATACCAATTAAAACCTATACAAAACATACTCTCCTTACTGTTGTACAACTTTCAAACCAACTATTCGCACTCAAGACTGAAAAACCTTGAAATGGGAACTAATTAAAGTTAGAATAGCCTAGGCCGATCAGGTCTCCTGCTACATTACCGCATATGTATACTTAACATCACTATAACTTCGAAATTACGGCTAAGTGACATATCTGCCTGAGTAGTATAGGTGTTACCGGCCTGCCTGGGATGACGGGTCACCAAACCGGTACTTAAAACTAAGATTTTACACATTAATTAACTAAATTCAACAGTAAGGAGATCATAGCCAAAAACACAATTTAAGCCAAATCATACTTGAATATTGCAAATATTTACCTACATACTTGCTGTTCAAAGGCAGGAATATAAATTCTCTGGTAAATTAAGGTTAGGAACAGCATTTTTCTTAAGTTTTCTAACCATTCGGCTATTGTCAATCGGAAGAACCCCTGAAATAAGTTTACGAAGAGTGGATTACATTCTATGTACGGTACTGAAGTATTAGGCTACAAGTTTATCAGTATTTTTGATGTAGTTAAATCCTTGTGAATACAAATTAGAGACAATAACTATCAATAATTAACAGTACCGGTGCTTACGCTGTGGAAAGAAGTCGTCTTCACAAAAATGCAGACTGCACACTGTCATGTAACGTGTAACAGGTTTTCCAATTGACAGCGCCGAAGCCCATCATTCTCTCTGAACTTTTTGTACAGGAAAGTAGTGAAGAGATTTCGTACCCGTTTTATACGATTTACAACCGTATACAGAGCCGTACCTCCTCGAATTTGACAATTCCCTTTCTGTTTCCATCACGAGGTCAATGCTTCACCATGTAAATAATCCTCACCAGTCACTATGTTACAGCTGCGCCATCCAACTTTTCTGACGTCAATTTCCTTATCGTCTGCGTACATAAATAGCAATGAATTGTCATCGATGATTCTTGTAATATCCGCTGACATTATATTCAATAGGGTTGGGCTAATTGGATCCCCCTGCAGCACTCCATTGATTTGTTTGATAATGTTTGATATATTGACTCCTAGTATAATCATCATGGCTGCGTTCCCCATTCGGATCTCGGGGGGGGGGGGGGGGGGATGCCTTGAATGCTGCTGGACAGAGGAAAATATTAGTTCCAGAAATGAATCTAGGAACATGGAATGTAAAATCAATTTATCAGGCAGGAAAAATTCACAATGTGATCCAAGAGATGCAGAGACTCAGAATGAATATATTAGGGTTGAGTGAGACCCGGTGGCCAGGTTCAGGGGAATTATGATTAATGAAATATGTACTTTTCAGGAAATAGTGACGCAAATCATTGGAATGGTGTAGCAATTGTTGTAGATAAGGTCACTAGTCGAGCTGAAATTGGCATCATTCCAATATCGGACAGAGTTCTTGCCTTACAAATTCAAACAACGAACGCAAGAGTCAATATAATACAAGTCTATGCACCGACTACTGATAAGGATGTAGATGAATTAGAACAGTTTTATAGTGAATTGGGACAGGTACTGAAGATGGCGAAATCTCAAGACATTGTCATCGACATGAGGGATTTAAATGCAAAAAATGGAAAGGGTAAAGAATCAGACTTTATTGGAGAATTTGGATTAGGAACTAGAAATGATAGAGGGGAAAAACTGGTGCAGTTTTGCCAAGATAATGAACTGGTTATTACCAATACATACTTCAAGTTTCTTGCAAGAAGGTTATATACCTGGGTATCTCCAGCAGATCAAAATCACAGAATTGTGAGGAATCAAATAGATTATATTCTTATCAATAAACGCTACCGTAATTCGGTTCTAGCAGTAAAAACTTTCCCTGAAGCAGATATAGGATCAGACTATAATCCATTGGTTGCAAAGTTTCGTGTCAAGTTCAAGAAAGTACTTAAAAGACAGCAAATGGGAAGAATGTCGACTTCTAAATTGAAGAATCCAGTTGTAAGAAACCAACTTTATGATCAAATTAATGACAAGTTGAGGACAATACATAATACATCGAACATTCATGTTGAAGAGAAATGGAAAAATGTCAAGATGGTACTATTGATGACAAGCAATGAAGTTTTACAAGATACAATGACAGGTAAGAAGGGATGGATGATGGATGACATATTACAGTTAATGGACAAGAGAAGGTTTAATAAAAATAAGGATATAAATACATATAATAGCATTAATGCAGAGATAAGAAGGAAAATACGAAATGCAAAAGAAGAATGGTAGAATGAGAAGTGTATGGATATTGAAAGATTGGCCTTAAAACATGATAGTTTCAGTTTTCATAAGAAAGTTAAAGAATTAACTGGCACGAATATAATTAGGAAGACAAGCATATTCATCATCATCAACTAGAGCAGTTTCCAACCGCAGGTTGGGTCTGCTTGGAGCACAAGCCTCTCCATCGTTTTCTGTCCATCCACCACTTCTCTTCTGTCACTGTTGTCCAATTAACTCCTTTTCTCTCGACACTTTTCGTCGCCCCCTTTATTCACCTATCCCTTTGTCTTCCTCTAGGTCCCTTTTTCTTCCACTCCATCCAATATTTTCCGTGGTATTCTCCCTTCTCCCATTCTTTTCACGTGTCCATACCACTGTAGCCTTGACTTTTCAATCCTATCCTGTAGGGGTTCTTCCTTGAATATTTCTCTAACTCGATCATTTCTGACTCTGTCCATTCTAGTTACACCTATACGACTCCTCTGAAACTTCATTTCCATTGCTTGTATTCTGCTTTTATCTCTCTCCCTCATCACCCAAGTTTCTGATCCATACGTTAGGATCGGCACAAAGTAAGTCTTGTGCATGATCCCTTTACATTTCTGTGGCACATCCTTGCTCCATATCAGGCCTCTAACACTCTTGAAGAATCCATCAGCACACCTTCCTCTTTCATCAAATTCCAAGGCATTTCCCCCATTTTCTTCAATGACACTTCCCAGATACTTGAAGCTCAGCACTCTCTTCTCTGCTCTCCGCCTAACTTTATCCCAGAGTATACTCTGTCTTTCTTACGTGTTGTTATCACCGCTTCACTCTTTTGCGTCGAAAACTTCATTCCATAGGATGACACTACTTCCTCCCATGCATTGAGTTGCTCCTGTACATCCCTCTCCTTGTTTCCCCAGATCATCAAATCATCTACAAACACCATTGCCTTCATTTCTTCCTCCCCAATATGCTGTGCTACCTTTTGCATCACTTCATCCATCACCATGACAAAGAGCAAGGGCGAGAGGGCACTTCCCTGCTTTAGACCATTAGTCAACTCAAACCATTCTGTTCTTTCCATACCGACTTTCACACAGCTTCTGCTTCCTTCATACATATCTTTCACTCTCATCACTATTTCTTCCGTTATTGCTTTGGCTCTCATCGCATCCCATACTCTGTTTCTTACGACACTGTTGTATGCCTTCTCAATGTCCGTAAAGGCCAATACCAAATCTTCTCCATACGTGTAGTGCCACTCCTGTAACTGTCTCACTCCAAATATGAGGTCAGTAGTGGACCTCCCCTGCCTGAATGCATATTGCTACTCCCTCAGTTGCTGTTCATTTACCTTACGTATCCGTTTCTCCAATACCATTTCATAAATCTTAGCACAGTGGCACATCAGTGTAATTCCCCGGTAGTTTTGGCATTTCTTCCTGTCTCCCTTCTTGAAGATGGGCACCATCATCCCCTTTTTCCAATCTTCTGGGACTTTCTTCTCCTTCCATATAGCTCGTATCACCCTATACAACCACTGTGTTCCCACTTCCCCTGCAGCTTTTTATCTTCTCCACGCTTATCTCATCTATACCTGGTGCTTTTCCCATTTTCATCCTCTTTATTCCTTCTTCCACTTCTGCCCAGGTTAGGTCTTCCACTTGCACTTGGTTACTGACATCAACCCTTCCAGTATACTCTTCGTCCTTACTTGGTGCTGTCACATTCAAGAGGTCCTCAAAGTATCCTTTCCAAGTGATTTAATCTCTTCTTTTCTCTCAATAATATTGCCATTTTTGTCTTCCATTCTCTCTGTGGTAATCTTCTCATTTTTCCTTTTATTCTTCACCATTGCATACAGCAGTTTTCTATTACCTTTACTGTCTTCTTCCATCATCCTTGTCCATTTCTCCATCCCCTTCCTCCTTTCCTCTGTTATCACCGTTTTGGCTTCCTTCTTTCTGGCTATATATTCCTCCCTTGCATCTGCTGTTCTAAGTTGGAACCACATCCGGAAAGCTTTGTTTTTGTTTCCCACTACTTCCTTCACTCAGTTGTTCCACCATGGTGTCTCCTTCCATCGTTTCTTATCACTGGTCCTCCCGCATACCATTTCTGCTGCTTCCACTAGTGTTGTTTTCAGCCTTTCCCATTCCCCTTCCACAGCTCCTGTTTCCTCTCTGGGAAGCCTGCGCTTTACTATTTCCTGATATTCCATTTTGGTATCTTCCTCTTTGAGTTTCCATAATTTTATTTTCCTCTCCTGCCTTTCTATCACTCTCTGACTTCATTCTGAAGCTCATAACCACCAGCCGGTGATCACTATCCAAGGCCTCTGATGGGATAACTTTAATGTCCATAACATTTCTCTTCATTTGCACATCAAAAATTACATAGTCGACTACCAATCTCCTACTCCAGTCACTGCTAACACAGCATATTGCGGGACAAAATGGTGATATTATTTGTGATGCGGAAGGAAAAATAAACAGATGGACGGAATACATACAAGATTTGTATGCAGATGAAAAGAGAAATTGATCCGTCGTATGAAGAACAACAGAATGACTGTGGCCCAGACATTACAAAGGAAGAAATACTTCACGCAGTTCAAAATGCAAAAGACAACAAAGCACCAGGTCCAGATTCAATACCATCTGAATTAATAAAACTCATTAATCAAGAAAATTTAGGGTTGTTGGTAGATATATTTAATACGGTTTATACAACCGGTATTATTCCTCACGACTTGGTTCAATCTACATTCATAGCTATACCAAAAATAAACAATGCAAAAGAATGTAAAGACCATAGGTAAAGCCCTGCGCGGGTGCCGATATAGTTTGCATGGCTTTGCGGATAGGCTGCAGATAATATTTGGAGTAAATTTGCGGATAGTTTTTAGAATACAATCCGAACTTGTTGAATATCATGGGGAAAGTTGGCTAACTGTGCGCACCTATGTTTTTCGAGTTGGTAGTACAACTAGCAACTCAGTTCCCTGCTACCCTTAAGCTGTCATCCGTACCTATCAGATAGGGACAGTCAGCATGATGCCAGTTGCTATGTGATAGCCGTGAGGCTAGGATGAAGAAACTTTACACGTTGCATGTTATTTTCTGTAGCCAGCAAATAAGAAGGTAAGCCTACAGTTGTGATTCAATTATTTAAAATTAAATGTTTTAAATGCCAGTTTTTACAGTGTTTATGTATGTATTTATTTTTCAATATAATCGAGTAGTTTACCGGGATTCATTGAGTTAGGTTTTGAAAGCAGAGTGGGTTAATGGTGCGCAGAACATAATGATACGAGTAAATACAACGCGAAATTAAAGGCAAAATATTTCGTGTTTGTTCTCCAGATGCCAAGAAATTATACGTGGAAAACGGAGACTCCTACCCAGCAGAAAATATGCAGAAAGCTCTACATGCAATTGGGGATGATAGAGGAAAATGAGGGAAGTAGGGAGACGTTTCAACATTTCCGAGTCAACCGTACAAAAGCAGTTGCTGCAAAATAGGCTTGTTCTACCTCGTCTAGGCCGTAAACCTGTTTTTACCAACGAAATGGAGTCACAATTATCCGAATACGTTTTGACATTGGCAAAATTATTTTACGGCTTAATGCCCACCAAGCTTGTCAGCCGATTTGCGTTCAAGTTTGCAGAGGAGAATAAGATTCCCCATAATTTCAATAAAGTTAAAGATCAAGCAGGCAAAGATTGGTTGTATGGGTTCTTGAAGAGAAATCCTACATTAACGTTGAGACAACCTCAAAAAACAAGCCTAAATTGGATTGCCTCCCTTAATGCTGACGAAACAAAGATATTTTATTCTAATATCCAAAACTGCACAATTTTAGCATCATTGCATTGTTATGCTATTGTAAAAAACATTGGAATATTCTAATGTTAATGCACAATGCAAGTTTCAGCCAATTCACATTGTATTATTATGGCTTTCCAACATTCATCCCATGCTCACAATTCACCAACCCATGCACACGATTACCCTGCAGGGTGGGTAATGGTGCGCAAGTGCATATTTGCGAGATTTTGAATTATAGTCCACCAAATGTATTTTTGAATTAAATTTGTTTCTGCACATCGAATATAGGATTACTAAGGCTCCCTTATTCATAACTGCAGCTGTGTTATCTATTATGAGACCATCACAAGACCGATTCTTGCTTAAGTGCGCACAATTCCCCCACTATCCCTTAGTAGGGCCCGGATGTTAATCACTTTTTTTTCGTTATGTTTTTTCATGACAAATGTAAGATGATGATTCACGCTAATTCCATTCAAATTATGTCATTAAGGATAATCAACACTCCGAACTGAAAAGGGTTGCAATTCTGGCTGTGTAACATTGATTTTAAACATAGCACATGACATACATAGCCTAGGGGAACCACTTTCTGCTCAAATGTCTAAAAGATAAAGTATACTGTAAAGCAACACATTGAATATATTATTGTAATGCCAGTAGATTCGGATAGCAAACGTGTGGATAACAGTCGTGCGGATAATGTTTTGTTTATCCACGCAGGGCTCTAACCATAGGACAATTAGTTTAATGAGTCACATGATGAAAATATTTTTGAAGATCATCCATCAAAGAATATATACACTGACCAGCACGAAAAACGCAACACTTCAATTTCTTACAAAAACCTAAATTAATTTTTAATTTATGACACTTTTATGACACTAATCTACTATAAAATGATGAAATATTGTAGTACTGTCCCATGTAGGTGTCAAACAATGAAAAAAAAAAAAAAAAAAGATTATAAACAAATCTAACGAATTAAGCCAGAGATGCACACTTCCAGGAAAGAGCGCTATAAGAGTGGGAAATTTTGAGTAAGCTCATAAAGGTAATGCACTTGTTTTGATTTTATACACTTCACCCTTTACTTCACAGACCTCGGAGATGATCTCTGAGACCTCTGTTCGCATCTTCAAAAGCGTGTATTGCCACCTCTTGCACCACTGACGGCATTCAACCTCTCGGGGATGCTCCTGATTAATGCTGTAATGTCCTGTTGAGGAATCATCTCCCAATCTTCCAGGAGGGCATTCCGTAGGTCCTCTAGGGTCTCTGGATAGCGCTGACGGGCTCCTCTCCCCAGCCGGTCCCAAACGTGCTCAATAGGATTCATATCAGGGCTTCGAGCAGGCCAAGCCATAGCATGAATCCCTGCTTTATCCAAGAACTCTCGCAACGTGTGGGTGTGCATTGTCTTGCATTAGTGTGAAATCATCACCAATAAATGGAGTGAAAGGCACAACATGCTCCAGAAGTATTTCCTCCACATACCAATGTCCAGTAAGGCTCCCATTCTCCACGAAGACCAAATCCGTCCTTTCAGCCATACTGATTCCTGCCCACACCATCACAGAATCACTCTGAAAAGGCGTCCTGGATGAGAATGTGCAAGGGGAATACCTTTCCCCTGGCCTTCTCCAGACCCTCTCTCTTCTGTCAGGTGATCAGAGGCCAAATCATGACTCATCGGTGAACAACACTTGTTCACATTGTTGTACTGTCTTGCCATGATGTTCCCTTGCGAAAAGTAGTCGAGCTGTGCGATGTGCTCTGGTGCGTTCTGGGCTTGTAACTGGTCTTATGGATTGAACATTGGTTTCTTCCAATCATCTTCGGACGGTTCTCTCACTAGCATCGACCCCTCGAACTTGGTAGAGTCGATTTCGTGCTTCAATGGCGGGGGTGTGACGGTCATGGAGAACTTGAAGTTGTAAGAAGCGGTCATCTCTCTCCGATGTTGCTTTTCTCAGGCCTGTTCCTGGTCTCATTGCAAAGCCTCCAGTTTCCCTGTACCTTCATACGGTTCTGGAAATCGTGGAAGCTGTAGTCCTCAACACTTCTGCAACGTAATGCATGCTGCGACCAACTTCCACCAAAGCAACAGCTTTTGCAGCTTGTTCGGGGCTTAAGGGCATGTTTGCTCCAGAAAGCTAATTATGACAATCATAGAAAGATCCTACAAACACATGTGATTGCAAAGGGAATAATTCAAAGTACAACAATAAGCGCTATAAAAGTGGGAATACATTATTGGCTCACATCCAGTGTTGTGTTTTCCAGGTTGCGTGGGAAAAAACAATTGAGGCTAGTGCAATCAACAATCGGCACTTCATTGTTTGCTCGCAAAGCAACGCCAATAGCATACCCCGTCTAAAAAAATAGGTTGAAGTGCTTAACTTTGATTAAATAGATAATTACACAATAATTACACATCATTTATTGGATGTTGCGTTTTTTGTGCAGGTCAGTGTAGTAACCTAGAACAAGATATAGATGAAACTCAGTTTGGTTTCAGGAATGCCCTGGGAACAGGAGAAGCATTATTTTCCTTTAATGTACTCACACAAAGATGCCTGGAAATGAATCAGCCAATATATGTTTGTTTTCTGGATTATAATAAAGCCATTGACAAAGTTCGACTGATTCAGTTGCTCAGAAGAAAAAATTTAGACAGAAGGGATATGAAAATTATTACCCAACTTTACTATAATCAGACCGCAGTAATAAGAGAAGGCAACATAGTTTCAAATGAAATAAATTGAAAGAGGGGGTGAGACAAGGATGTGTGTTACCCGTTTAACATCTGATTGCTGCTGAGCCTGGCTGCACCAGTGTTTGTTGTTGATTGTAGCAGCTGCCCCGCGGGACGAAGCGGGGAACACAGCGATGACAAGAGTTCGTTCTGCATGTAAGACAAGCAGCATCGCGCGTCACAGGAGCACATGTCACCACGGACAGTCAATCGATAACTGAGACTATTGGAGCTGAGTCATATCCTACTCGCGCAACTGTACCTGACAACGAAGCAGGCTGACGCGTGACACAAGTAAAAGTTCCCATCTCGACCGCCGACGATCAATTCGTGAAAGGGTAATAATGTCGCCATTATTATTCAACACCTACTCTGAAGACATAATTCAAACTGCCCTTTTGAGTGTTACATCAAGGATTAAGGTGAATGGCAAACTTGTAAATAATTTAAGAATTGCGGATGATACTCTAATCGCTGGATGCCTTGAAGATCTACAACTGTTGATGGCTAGAGTGGTAAAAGCCAGCAAGAAAAGTGGTTTAACTCTAAATGTTAAGAAAACCAGTTTCACAGTAATTTCGAAAGAGAATAATCCAGGAAATTTGATAATCAAAGGTGAAGCAGTTCAAAGAGTTCAGAAATACAGATATATAGGAACCATAGTTAATGATACCAATGATTGCTCTCAAGAAATTAAGGCAAGGATAGGACAAGCCAGAAGTGCATTCAATTAAATGAGAAATTTATTGTATGTATTGTATTTATTGTATAGTATCAATTTAAAACTAAGGTTGATAAAATGTTATGTGTTCTCGGTACTCTTCTACGGTATGGAAGCTTGGACACTCAAATAAGATATGATTAACAGACTAGAGGCGTTTGAGATGTGGACATATCGAAGAATCTTACGAGTAAGCTGGATGGATAGAATCACAAATCTTGAGATACTGCATAGGACAGGTAAAGATAACGAGATAATTACCTGTGTCAAAACTAGAGTTACAATACTTGGGCCATATAATGAGAGGAGACAGGTATCGTCTTCTACAAGAAATTATTCAAGGGAAGGTTGAGGGCAGAAGGAGTCGAGGAAGAAGGATCTCTTGGTTGGACAACCTAAAGTGTAGTTCCAGTGAACTTTTCAGTGCTGCTAGATCCAAAAACCGGATTGCTGTGATGATCGTCAACCTTCTTAGAGGAGACGGCACATGAAGAAGAAGAAGAATATCTTAAAATGTCTTCTATTATTATTGTGAGAGGATGGTCTGACCGATCATATTGATTAGTTTCTTGATAAGAAATTTTCTATTTACGAGGTCGAAAGCTTTCACGTAATTAACACAAAGTGATAATTATAATGGCTCATCAGACAATACTAATTTTGATTCTCTTTCGAGAACATTTGATTATAAGCTTTCACATAATCAATGAAGACGACATGGTATTTGCTTCCTGGATGTCGAAGTTCCTCTTCTATTTTGTCAATGGTACTTAGTCCCTTCCTGAAACCAAATTGACACTTTGGGATAGATTCCTCTGTCTCTGTGTTGAGTTTGTCTGTAAGTATTCTAGAGAAAATTTTGTATAACGCTTTATCCAAGGCTATGCCTCTGTATGAGTCCGGGCAGTCTGTCGCACCTTTACCTTTGTATAAAATTTTCATTTTTGCCATTCTCCACTGATCAGGTACCTTTCCTTCCCTTATACATTTGTTGAAAAGATCCATCCATAAATCTTCCATCACCTCAATTGAATCTTTTAAAAGTTCTGCAGATATACAGTCTGGTCCAGGAGCCTTGTTGTTCTCTGCTGTCTTTATTGTATGATTTATTTCATATTTGGAAATGAATCAGCCATCCACCGTGATTTCTCTACTTTCATTATCAAAAGCTTCTTCTGTATTTTGTCTATTAAGGACAGCTGTAAAATGATTTTCTCAAATTTCCATTGGTGGCTCCTTCGGCGTGATTGGTGATTTTTTCTTGAGGGCAATGAAGGGGTCTTCCGTTGCTTCTTCTGCTATCCTCTGTGCTTCCTTTTCTTGATATTCTGCTTTCTTCCTTTTTATTATGTTTTTATAATACAGTACATGTTTTATTGCGCACAAATGTGCATGTACAACATTCTTATAAACAATCGTCTGTACAGAAGTTCGTTATGGATTCTACTCTCAGTTTACATTTAATTACGTGATAGCATTCACAAAGTTCGCCACATCTTTTGCACCTGCAGTCTGGACTTGGCTCATGGAAACTCACTTTAATACACAGACATTGGTGAAACCCATGGACTGAGAGTCTGATCACAACGTGTCTCAACTTATAGCCTCCCAGAGTCCAGTTGCGGTTGATCATCGCATCGCATTGGTATAAGTCCCTTTTCAGTTGAAGCTCTTGTAGGAGTTCTTTATACGCTGGGGTGGCCAGGAGCAGTTGGCATACGAGGGGTGATGGAGTGTATTTTGATAGGCAAAGCACTTTCTTTTTATACGCTTTCCTTATTTGAGCTTTAATACACGAAAATATAATTTTAAATACAATTTGATCTTACAATGCTATTTAGTTTTCACTGTAGTCTCTGATGGATTTAGTTCTTTTTGCACACTAAGTTAAGTGATAACGGTCACATCTCTTGTCACACAACGAACATACGCAATCATCATCTGGCTGGTGAAAACCTTGAGTTAAGCAGATCTTATGGTGAAAACAATGAGTTGCAAGTCTCGTTACCACATGTCTTAGATCCTGTCCTGCCTCCGTCCATTGTCTATCCATCATTGCACTAGTGCTATAAAAATCAGGGTCAATGTCATTTCTCTTCCTCCGCCGCAGTTCGAGATGCGCTTGGTAAGGGCCAGTAGATGGCAGCGTGAATTGCAGTCTCAGGTCTTCCAAGAAGAAGCTTTCCCTGGCTAATTCGTATACATGATGATGATGATGATGATAATTGTTGTTTTAAGGGGCCTAACATCGAGGTTATCGGCCCCTGATGGTTTGGGTGATCGTGAAGATGAAAATGAAATGCAAACTATAACTAAAAACTAACTACAAACTTATATACTAGAAGAAGAAATGGACAACTAAAGGAGAATAAGGCAAATAAAGGACAGGAGGAAAAGAAATGCCCTCAACCCTCGAAGAATGCAGATTGAGGGACTTGGAAGGAAGGAGAGCCATGAAAGGCAGATAGGAAAGTGAAAGAGGAGAGGGTCCGCCCCACAGGTAAGGAACAAAAGGGGAAAACGGACCCAGCTCAGGAATCCCTCGGGGACGCCAACTCCCGAACTCACCAGCCGTGAGCCCCTGAGGGTGTAGCATTATCTAGGGTGCACCAGAAGTGGTAGGGCTACATACACCCTGCCTCCTTAAGGGCCTTGAGCACAAGGCAGGAGGTAAAAGGAAAAGAAAAAGAAGGCTGACCCCTCGCAGAAGGAGGAATCAGAAAAGATGAGACAAGGGCCAATTAAGGCGGGAAAGGAAGAGACTCCCTAGGCCTCGGATACCCTAATACCGTCGGGGTCGGAAGAGAACAAGAGTTGACCAAGTGAGGTCGACAGGAAAGAAGACAGAGAGGAGCCCGGCACAAGTAAGTGGAAGCAATGCCGGACTCAGCTGGGGCCCCGTGGTCGCCAACCCACAACTCACTAGATGTGAGCCCCTGGGGGGTAATTCGTATACAATCCTTGAGGGTGCATAAATCCCAAAGCACTCTTCAGATATCGTGCTTTAACACTTTCTAATCGTCTGAAATCGCTACTCGAAAGCTTATCCCATATTAATTCTATTCCATATGAGGCAATTGGAGTTATTACTGTTTTGAACAATGACATTGCAGTGGGCAAAGAAAGTTGTCGGATATTTTTAATTCGATGAGTGGCTTTCGTAGCTGCTGAAGCCCTTTCCTGAGTGTGTATCCTGTAGGAAGACAGTCTCGTTTGTAGATATATTCCTAAATACCGGAAATTATTTACTACTCTTAGCATATCTCCTTGCAGAGTTAAATGATCATCCAACGCCAGTTTGCCTCCTTTTCTAAAAGTCATGTGCACTGTTTTTTCTTTGTCTATCACTAAACTGTTTTCGTCAGCCCATAATTCAAGTTTCTGAAGAGCGGCACGCAGATCACTTATGCAATGTGAACCTAGAGCCATGTCATCGGCGTACATGATAAGTTTCACTGTTGGGTAGTCTTGGACGGTGTTAATAATGTCAGCTGTCAAGATGTTAAAAAGTAGGGGACTCATAGGATCGCCCTGAAGTACGCCATTTGTCTGACGGACCTTTTCAGACAGAACTACACCGTCATTTAAAATGATATAGTTGTATGCTAGGATTACCTCAACTATTCTCGCTAGGGGGTTAGAGTTTCCTAGCATCCCTTTAAGTTTATTTATGAGGATATTCCTGTCTATCAAGTCAAAAGCTTTACGATAGTCTATGAAGACCACGTGAAATTTCCCTTTCTTATGCCTCAGAGTCTGTTCCACTTCTTCTTGTAGTAGTGCCACTGCTTGTAGAGAACTCCGTCCTTCTCGAAAGCCGAATTGACAATCTGGTATGTACATATCCACCTCCTTGGCTAGTCTTTTTGTTAAAATTTTAGAGAAAATCTTGAATATCGTGGGCTCTAGTACTATTCCTCTGTAAGAGTTGGGATCTTCAGTGTTTCCTTTCCCCTTGTACAGAATTGTCATTTGAGCCGTTCTCCAGCTTACAGGAATGACTCCTGTATACAAGCACATATTAAATAGGTCTGTCCAGATGGGCAGAAGCAGATCTTGTGTCTCTTTTATGTGTTCTATGAATATCTTGTCAGGTCCTGCCGCCTTACCCTTCTTAGATGACGTGATATTAGTTTGTATTTCATCGGTGGTTATTTGGAGGAAATCACCAGTTATGCAATTTGTAGCAGAGACTTGGTGTTCTTCCAATGTTCCATTCTTGTTGAGGATCCCAGAGAAATGTTCCGCCCATGTCTCTATTGGTATTTCTCTTGCCTTAGGAGCTTGCCTCTTTCTTAGAGCTATGTAGGGATCTGATCTCGCTAGTTCCGCTGTTTCCCTAGCTTCGGCTTCAATGTGCTCGGTTCTTTTAGTATGAAGTAGTAGTTTATACTCTTTCCTCCTCGTAGCGTAATACTCCAAATCAGCTTTGTGGTTTGTGCACTTTGCTTTTAGAATTATATTTTCGTGTATTATATAGGTTAAGTACTGCTCTTTCGAGTGCATCTTATTAAATTATTTGAGCTTTAGTTGTGTGTAATGCTGCTAAAGTTTCTTCTCTTTTCTTTCTCTTTTTAGCTTGCAAGGTACTTCTTTGTATAAGTTCCGTACTAAGTTCCACTACTTCTTGCATTTTTCCCTGTGAGACTAACTTTCTTGCTTCAATCACTTTATGTAGGTTTCTATTTAAATTGGATAAGTCTATTTTTCTGGACAATCTCATTTGTGTTGGCGCTTTGTTGATTCTATTATAATGTTCAATTTTGATCGTAGTAGCTATTGGTATGTGTTTTCACATAGGGGCAGCGTCCGATGACCAGAGTTCATCTTGACTGATGACTTGTATGTCTCCTCCTTTATAGAACATCAGATCTATGGTACTTACACCATTTGGTGCTATGTATGGTGATAGACATGGATTATCTATGAGTATATAACCTTCATCTGTTAAGAACTCCAATACAAGACTTGTTTTATTGTTGGGTTTGTCTACTCGGCAGTTCAAATCTCCCAAGATAAATATCCGTGCATGATGTTCTGTTTGTTTGATTACTGAACTAACTTTCCTGTTACATCCTCTGCGGCTGCCTTTGGATTCATGTAAATGCCAATGATAGTCATTTGTATTGTTCTTATTATTACTAAATTTTCTTCCTTTACTGTTGATTTGATTGTGCCTGCTGATGGTTTGATCAAACAGGAGACACACCCTGCTGGCCACCCTTCCGCCTATCTTGCTAAAGAATGTATTGCGTAAAGTCCCTCTAAATTGTAATCTCCTGATAAGAATTTTTCAGTCGTTACTATTACGTCAAAGTCAAAGAATGCATCTTGGTTGATATACATTATGGCGTTCTTTAGTCCTTTGACATTCCAAAGCAGCAATTTATTACAAGAACTCTGCGCCTTTGTGTCTTGGCCTTCTTTGAAAGCGAAATCGTCTGACTACCATTCTTTTAGGTCAAAATTCGGGACATTTTATCTGTTCCAGATAATCAAATGTAATTCCGAGTTTGAATGCCGTTTTATTCCCTAGTGTTTGAATTTGATCACATTCTATATCTCCCTGCACTCCGTTCCTGTGTAGGCAGTTTATTATGTTTTCATCAGTGGTACTTATTTTTACATTACCAATGTATAACCATGCAGTTTTATCTGCAGCAAGCAGCTCATTATCCTTCTTTGTCCCTATTACTGTTCTTTCCTGATAATCCCTCCTGGATCAAACTAATTTCCATGGGCTTTGAGTCAACCTTCCAACGTCGAATTCTGTCTCTTGGTCTCTACCTATTTCTTGTTTGTCATTGTCTGGACCTCCTTGGTTTGTGGTTTGTTGAAATTCTGTTATCTCAGACTGTACTTGTTTGGTATCTCTGTTCCATTTTGTTTCACTACAGATGATCTTTCAGCCTTGGATGACGTCTCGTGCTGTAGTGTCTTTGTGATCTGTTCTTGTATAACTGTTCCAAAGATTGTTGTGAGGAATTCAGATAAACTACTGTATCTATCTTCTTTGTGAGACTCTCTATTTCTACACATCTTTCATCCTTCTTGCTGCCGATTAGTTCAACTTTACAGCTTTGGTTGAGCTCTTTGATATTCAGAATGAGATATGAGCGCTGTTATTCAGTAGCGAAAAATGTCTTATAATCAATATAGTTTATCCAAGAAACCTGATAATGGTATAGCCTGTGCTGTTATTCAATGTTGAGAAAATTCCTAAAGCTAACAAGTTTATAATTTATGCTAGTGGATGTCCTTTGCTGCACCAAACTCTGCAATTATTGTGTACCATTAATAACTAGCACTTTCTAAATATGAAATTCATATTGTACCGGTACCTATTAAGCACAATGTTAGGCACAATATAATTGCTGAAATACGCTCTTCCAAACGCACACATGTTTTCTCTCTTCCTTTATTCGTAAGTTACATATCAACACCCAATTCACTGATTTTACGATATCTCAGAGGCAACATTGACAGGGGTCTTGTAATGAGAATAATCTAGAAGTTCCGGTATCACAAATAACCTCATATCACGAGCATATACAGCTGTATCACTTCACTATAACATTCGTTACTTAACAATAGTCTTCACAACACCGACACACTGATTGTTATACCGTATATTGGTATAGTAATAATAATAACAGTAATATAGAATGGGTAACGACAGGCTGACAAAGAGATTCTAAATCTAGCGCTAAACCTGAAAATCCACAACAATTGGTTAACAGAAATACATGAAGATCGACAAGAAACGAGTATTGCTGAGAAAACTGTTCCAGATAGAGTAAAATTTAGAAGCCTAGTAAACAAACATAAATTTTCAGAGAAACCTAAAAGGAAAAATACAGGCTGGACAGAAGCATGCAGAATGGAACACAGTGAACAAATTAAGAGATATTGGGAAGAAAAGAAGGAACATTGTGCAAAATAAGTTCAAGCGCGCTCCGTAGTTGGGCATAACGATTTAAAAAAAAATAAAAAAATAACAGTAATATGATAGCAATGTATTGTTTTTATTTGGAAGAGTTTGAATGGAAGAGAAGCATGTTTTATTGAATTATTTTGTATTTATCGGAAATTTATAAATGTGTTTTGTATCTGAAATACATTTTGGGAGTATTTTGTCCAACTCGGAATGTTGCTGTATCCATACCTATTCCAAACATTATTTTCTGTCTGAAATTGGCACAGTTTGCTCAATTCGGGCTTTGTATGCTAGTTTTTCCTCCCTTTTCTAGTAATCCGTATCAATAACTTTTAATCACATGTAATTTTTAACAGGTGGTTTTGCATTTTGGGAAAATTGGAAAATTGTATGAAAGGATTATAGAAGGAAAGATTATCAGAGGAACAATATGGATACAGGAAAAGCAGATCAACAGTTGATCTAATATTTGGGCTCTGTCTGATGATGGAGAAATATTATGAACACAATAAAGATCTCTGGATAGCCTTCCTGGATATCAAGAAGGCATTCGATGCTGTGAACAGGGATAAAGTCTGGACATTGTTGAGGAAGAGTGGTTTGAGTAATGATATTATCAAGAGAATTGAGAACATTTACGATGGAATCAATAGTTATGTTAAAACACCATCAGGACTGACAGAACCCTTCAGAATAACTACAGGTCCAAGGCAAGGGGGAGTTCTGTCTCCACCTCTCTTCATTGCTGTGTTGAATGACATCCAACAAAATGTACGTCAAACCATTGGCGATGGAAAAATGAAAGTTATGCTCTTTGCGGATGACATATGAGTGTGGGGTGATTCCAAAGGAGAATTGCAAGAACAGATTAAACCTTGGACAGAAAGAGCAAAGGAATATGATTTTATGTTTAGTGTAGAAAAAGTTAGGTGCTAGTTATGCAGAGAAACAGCCAACCGGAAGATTCCATTGAAATTGATGGCTGTCAGCTTTTTCTCAAAAATTTAAATATCTGGGAAGCATGATATCAGCAACAGGTACCATTAATGAGGAAATAACCAACAGGATTTCGGCTGAAGATAGATTTTCAAGATCTGTTCGAGACATCATATGGAACCAGAAAGTGACTCCGCAATATAAACGAGCAATTTATCAGACTTATTATGTGCGAATTTTGACCTATGGCTGTGAAACCTGGACCATGAGAAAGAAATATGAGAGAAGGGTTCAGGCAGCGGAGATGAGATTTGCCATGGTTTGTAAAACAAGAAAAGACAGAATTCGTAATGAATGAGCATATCAGAGAATTGGTTCAGGTCGACAAACTACAGGATAAAATAACCTTGAAAAGGCTCATGTGGTTTGGCCATAGGCCTATGCGAAGACGGATGTTAACAGAATTCCGAGACAAATGTATGAACTACAGTTTCATGACCGAAGACCAAGAGAACGGCCAAGAATGAGATATGCAGACATGGTGAGAAATGACATTCAACAATTGGGTCAGGACCTGGACAGCACTGAAGAAGAAGAGAAGTACAGAGACAGAAATTGGTGGAGGGGCTTCATTCGCTGACCCATCTAATAGATGGAACGACGTGGGATTTAATGACTCAGTGGACCAACCAAGTGTCGTGAAAGCACTACACAACCAAGGGTGCTTTCAAAACTGTATTTAAACAGCTGGGCAAAAGTCCGAATGGAAAAAGAAATCGATAAATTTTATCTACAGCGAGGCGTAAGACAAGGTGATCCATTATCACCTAACCTGCTCACGAGCGTTTTAGAGGACATATTTCGGAAGTTACTATCGGGGAATAAATACAAAATCACAATCGATGGAAAGAGACTGACGAACTTACGATTCGCCGATGATGTGATACTGTTTGCAAAGTCGAGTTCGAGGCTGGAGGAAATGTTAAAAGATCTGCACGAGGAGAGCAACAAAGTGGGCTTGAGCCTTAATCCCAGCAAGACGAAAGTTATGACACATCATGAAGCAAAGAAACTCATGGTGAAAGGAAAAGAAGTAGAATAAGTGTCAAACTTTGTATATCTACTGTAGGTCAGTCATTATCTTTTCAGCAAAATATGGACAAGGAAATCAACAGGCATCGTCAGCATGGCAAAAATTCTGGAGCCTGTCCTCCATATTGAACAGCAGAGAGCCTTAACCCCCTTAGTGCCACGCGCCGATCAGATCGGCTCTCGCTACTCGCGCCAAAAGTGCCAAAGCCGATTGAATCAGCGCGCTGTTTATCTTATATTTGCAGATTTCTCTAGGCATATGTCCGTGATTATTTCATACTGTTGGAAAGGTGATGTTCCAGGCTTGCCTGTGAGGTGTTTAATTTTTTCCTTCGAAGTCCGTTACGCGATAGGTTTGAGTTTGTATTCACGCCCTCCCTTAGCGCTCCCCCAATCACGCACCTTCCCGCCAAAATTGTGGTGCAGTTGTTTTTTTCTTATTGACGTTTTCTGCCTACAGATGTATCTAAGAGCATTATACAGCTGGAAACATAGTATTTCTTCGAATATGACACTTAGGTGACCTTAATTTAGACTCAAAATTGATTTTTTACAAAGAAAAAAATTGAAAAATTGAAAGGGTTTCAGAATAACCTCCATTATAAAGGTTTAGATGCAGTATTTACTTTTTCGAACCTAATGTATGAAAGAATGGGGTATTGGTTATAATGCAAAGCAAAGGTAATGATTCTATCGTTGAAAATGGGGTATTAATGATTTCTTTTCGAATAGTCTGCATGATCATTGAAAATAGCTTGGCATTCTTGGCAAGTATTTCAGGAAATGGCTTGGTACTAAGAGGGTTAAGACAAAAAGGTGAGTGATGGACTCGTGTGTACTTCCCGTTCTCCTTTATGGAGCACAAACGTGGTCAATAACTAAGAGGCAAGCTTCGAAGTTAGAAGTGTGCCAGAGGAAAATGGAGAGAAAACTTCTAAACATTTCATTAAGGAACAGAATCAGAAACGAAGAAATCAGGAAGAGGACAGGGCTAGAGGATGTCATTACGAGGGCCAGGAAACTGAAATGGACATGGGCAGGCCATGTACTGAGAATGGATCACGCGAGGTGAGCCTACTCAACTACAGTGTGGGAGCCCAGAGATGGAAGAAGAAACCCCGGCTGTCCGAAGACCAGATGGTCAGACGAGTTCCAGTCGACGATCAGGAAGCAGTGGATGACAGTGACAGGTCAACGGAATTCGTGGACAACTGTCGTTGAAACACTTTGTTTGAAACATCCCTCGACTCATCGTCAGCTTAGATAAATCTTCAGGCAAATATGAACTAGGCCCAAGTTTTACGAGTGAAAATGTTTAACATAATACGATCATCTGTGAGGAAGATGAATAGGAGTGTAAATAGTCAGTACTATTAGTTTTAAGTTACTATTAAGGTAAATGTTCATCAGCCTAGCTCATCTGATGAAATAACTCGGAGCTACCCTGCTAGCAGGAGGCTTTTGCCCTTTATGGGATTTACAAATGGCAAATAATAATAATAATATATATGTGTATGTTTTGCATTTCCCAATAATTGGGTTTATATCGTATTGACCGACCGAAAAGATCCAATACCAATTATCAATAAGCATGGGCGAAAGGGGGGGAGGGGGGCAAAGAGGGTCCGTGGCATCCCCTGGAATCCCAAGTATTTCGATTGTTCATTGTCACACCAGTTTATTTCTTGAAATTGAAGTACCTGTTAGTTAACTGATTTAGATGTAGGGATAATTCCACAGTTTTATTTAACTTAGTAATTTGGGATTATTTGAAAATATCTCCAGTTACCATATTTAGAAAATTGGTGAACTGGATTAATGAACTGCTTGATTTATTTTTGTCGATACATGGTAATACAACTACATTTTACTACTCGCAGTCAAGTGGTGCAGTTGCACCTAATATAAAGGGAGGTGGCACGCAGTTCATTACTCCTGTGGGGGTCTGGGCGGGGACACCAAGAGCCCGCCGATGAGCCAGCTTGGTGTCCTAGGCAAAACCCCACACAAGACACGGCACAAACCTAAAAGAATTGCCGAGTTTTAATCCACTGGCCGTGAAAGCCAATATACCATCTTTTTGGAAGTCTTCTTAGGGAGTTGAAGGCTGCTTGAGCTTTTAGTTCTCGCAGTCAAGTGGTGCAGTTGCACCTAAGGCTCTCGTGTAATATATGTTGCCGTTTCGAAAGTGCGTTATTTTATTTAGTAGCGCTCTGAAAATGGTTATTAAAGCCATTTGCCATTAACAAACACCGCGTAAACACTTCCAAAATAAGGAAATAGTCAATATTAACTTTCAGTAATAAACTTATCAAAAAGCATGCCGCCATGTTTGCAGCCAACTTACTGATTGTACTACTAGGGAAAACCATTGGACTGGATAAAGATTATTGATGCGTGACATCCCCACTGTGCGTGACAAAAACCAGGGGTGTTTATATTAGCCCAACGCGGCCCACACCTAACCTTTATTGGTCTAGGCGAAAACCATTGGTCTGGATGTAAATATTGGTCTGGAAACAATAATGTTGGCACTCTGAAAAAATTCAATAACACCCTCTAGCGATAAAATATTCAACTCCTGTATATTAGTAACACTGGCCATTTCTATAGAAAATTTTTCGGATTTCAATGGCGGCGGGCAACGTATACTACACGAGTCCGCACCTAATATAAAGGGAGGTGGCACGCAGTTTGTTACTCCTGTGGGGGTCCGGGCAGGGACACCAAGAGCCCGCCGATGAGCCAGCTTGGTGTCCTAGGCGAAACCCCACACAAGACACGGCACAAACCTAGAAGAATTGCTGAGTTATAAATTCCTCTGTTCGTCACCAGAGAGCAGCTGCCAGAAATTACTGTATGGACCATGGTAGAATGGCGGACAGAGTAGTAAGTAAGGAGAAGGTAAAGGGGGCGGGGTGAAAATATAGAGACTCCTCGAAGAATGAGGATGTCCAAAAGAAAAGGAGGAGGGGGGAGGGTTAGATGGATATAAGGAAACATAAACAAAAGGGAAGTGTATCTGAACGATACCTAACGTCATACAGGCAACGGCGAAAAAACAGATGGAAACTCCTCCAGAGACGAACAAAGAAGATCAAATCCAGGCTCTGTAGCCATAGAGGAAAAAAGTACAATCTGAAATAGGCCGTGAAAGCCTTAATATACATACTCTTTACCCGTTTCTTTTTTTTTTAATGAACAATATGACGATATTTGCAAAGACAAAAATTCTGAACTAAAATACACTATTCCTGCAATTCATGACAAAGATAATGTACCCAACGGTTTCAGAGCAGCCTAATAAAGAATATCATGAAGCAATTAAGAAATGAAACGGAACTTGCACGGGGAGGGGGTGGGTACGTCCTCATTATCACCTAGTGACAGGTAGGTAATGAAATGAAAAATATTACTTGCCCCCGGACCCCCCTGGAAAAAATCCTGTGGGCATCCATGTCAAAAAGGTAACACTGAAAAATGGCTTTAAAGCTATCTTTACTACACCCAAGGGTGTCGCCACCGGGTGCACCCAAGACCCCCTAGAAGAGACTTTGCCCACCCGGTTGCCCCCATTACATTACGGTACCCATTTGCAAGCTAGCAAACGGTCAGCCGTTTCTGCTAAGCGCCGACCAGCGGGCTTGCTAGCGGATGTGACGAAGGTAGCAAGGTCTCAGCAGAGCTATAAAAGTTGTTCCTGCTAGGCTGCTAGTCTGTTTTGCTACCTCCACTAGAAATGGCGGCCAGTCAAATTGCTATGTTGTATACCTACTTTGAACGATATGACCTACAAAGTTTTTGGAGATGAAGACCTTCACTCGAGAATGCGGCAGGTAATATAATAACTGTTTTTAGCTGGACTTTTTACGCATCTAAATTTCAACTTTGATGTCAATAGGTTTAGTATCTTTATGATGATCAATATAGTTATTTTATGTTCTCATATTAAAGAATTAGTTTGGTCAAGGCAAATCCGGCTCATTAATTATTTTTCTATTTTGGTGTATAATTTAATCCCATTAAGTTACATGCTTTCAGATTGAACTTAAATGCCACGCATCACTGTGTGTAGAACATTATCATTTCTCAAGTATGGTAACGAAATTTGTACACTCAGCATAGTGAGGCAAAACTGAGAAAAGGAAGGTTCGATTCCCACCTCAGCCATTCTGAAAGGTATTTTCTGTGGTTTCACCACTTCTACTCCAGCCAAGTACTGGGATGGTTCCTAACTTAAGACCACACTCACCTCTTTCCCAATCATATCCCCAATTGTTAAGTACACACACTACTACAACCATCCCAATAAGAAAGGTTATTACACACACAGGGCTTTGAGACCACTATGTTGCTGTCCCTAAACTAAGGAGCGATGTAGGCTATATTTGTATTGATCTGTGCTATTACCTGAGAATCTGTCCATGTATTTATCAATATTTTTCAAAAAGTATACGAGAGAGGGTATCCAGAAGAAGAATTAAAGTGGAATATTTTTCTAAACCATCTATCAAACTAATTTTGATCATTTATTCAACCTTGCTTTCATCAGGTGGAAATGTTTCATAACTGGCTTTCCTTTAGGGAACGTTTACGCCCTACAAACCAATATGAGATGCAGGGTTTTCATTCTAGGCTTCGCTTTGTGAATGTCCACATTGAATGTCTGTTCGTCAGGAGGTTAAGTATTAAAATTTGGAGAATCTGTAGGTGTCCACTTACACTGCACTTTAAAAGCTTCTAGTTTTACTTGACCATTAACCTTGCAATCAAGAGTAACTGTCAACCTCCGAGAAGACAAAAGATGCTACATAGGAATTGCCTTTTCTAAAATTCCCGCGTCAGCTGGCAGCAATGCGTTCGGGCGCGCTCACATATGCTAGCCTAGCAACGAGCTATATAGCAGCAGCAGCAGCCTAGCAAATTGCTGACTCCGCTCATGTTTTGTCGTGTCCTGTTGCGAATATGTGACCGTTAATACTGAAATCTCGTCAAACTGGCTGAGAATGGCGTTGATTGCGCAACATCCCGATATTTTCCCGTTTTCGGCCGCGAAATACTTGTTCATACAAGAACTGTATCCATAGCCAAATATGGTACCGGTATGGCAGAAATTCCCTGAAACAGGCTACTGCACCATGGAATTAGGATATCAAATGCGAGACTTAGCAGAAATGATCGTCTATATAATTCGAAAATTTCTATTACGTTACCGTACGACACATGACTGCAGCATAAGAAAAAATAGCTGATATTATCCAAGTCTCTCATAATTAGTTTGCTCACAACGATGTTCGCTCATATAGTCTACCTTTTGCGTCCACAATAAACACACCCTCATATTATAAACAGATCTAGCCTATCTTGAATCTAGTCTTTCTGGAATCAGAAACGAAACTAAATTTGGGTAGACCAGCGTGCAAAAATTTTAGTAAGATTAAATACAGTAACTGCTCTGTCCAGATTATACTTCAGAATCACCAAGAGTAAGCTATTTATTACCTTTACGCTACAGTACCAAAACGACTCCGTTACGCTAAAATTGGGGCAATACTCACCACTTGAAGAACAATGAACTCGCCGACCCAGCCACCTACTAGTGCAGTCAACTTCTGTCTCTGTGTCTCAATTCAGTCTCGTCTCAACACTGTCTGATAATGTGATTCTGGCCCCGTTATTGTTGGTTTGAATTGCTTTATTGCCAACAATGGCATTCTACAGAACTAACATTTATAATAACCATGCAGATGTCATGTGAAAATGATTCGGTTCAGCCATCTAATAAGAGAACTTCAAGAACGCGCAAATAAAAATAAATTTTAAGCAGAGAGTAGGCCACTGTTATCGAAAAGAAAGCGCATGGACGAATAACAATCCATTGCGGCCATGAGAATCCAGTTCTTGATAGCCCACAGCTGGCAACAAATTGTGATCAGTGATGCCAACCCGTGGGATTTGTCCCAAATTGTGAGACATTTAGACAAATATTTTTAGGAAAGGGATAAAGGGATCTGTTTGCAAAAAATGAGGCGAATTTAGGATATTTGGCCGATGCCATATATCACCAGCTGAGCGGTCATTAATACATAGAAGCTTCGTTTCAATAGCAAACGTGCACAATAGGTACGATGCCGATAGAATAAAAATAAACCTTTCACGGAAGTAGGCTATAGTACGATCATAACGAAGTGATTTCACTGGCCTAGTACGCCTGGTCCGCCGCAGCGCAGCGCTGGCTCCGATCTGTGATGTAAGTTAGCATTGGCGCTTACGAGACTTAAAACCTTGCGACCTGTTTTACATGTTAAAACACCGCAAGATATCCTCATAAGCGTTAATAAGTTTGACATCTCCTCTTACTTTACTGTGCCCAATAATAATTTAGTAAGTCGTCTCTTGTAATAGTCCAGTTTCGACAATAAGCGAAGACAAAGAGCAAGTTTAAAATGCAATTAGTTTTGCCAGCTATCGGTAAATTTTAAAAAAGAACGGAACAATTAACCTCGCTATCAGAAAGGATTTCTTCACATTGTTACACGTTTTACATTCCCTTAACAGACTTGCAACACAGACAAAAAAAAAGCCGTACGAACGCAACTTTCAACTTTACCGTAGATTACTATAAAATTCAATAATAACCATTAATTTCACTCCACAAACACCAAAATCAGTAAACTACCATCATTCCAGAAGAACTTAACATTAAACAGACATAGAAGGCATAGTCATGACCCCTTCATAGAGTAGGCTATTGTCTAAAACTGATCACGCCTCCTTCAGCATTACGGTACATATATGTTTTTTAACTCATTGTCTTTTTATTCTCATCCCTTTCTTCACAGAAGTAGTCTTTAATGGCATCAAGAGCATTTTATTTACACCATACTGGACAGATACTTAGGAAAATTAGGATTATATGTGGAACAGAATAGTCTTTCAATCGCCAGTTGGTTCTTGGGAGAAGTAATACTTCCTTCCCTTCTATCACAAATTTGTCAAATTTAACAATTAAATCTTCTGAAAAGTGAACATCACAGATGTAGGACTTTTCAGTAAGTTCCCTATCCTTCCCTGATATGGCCCCTTTGCACTTGATAAAACGTTCCTAATCTTTAGGAGGTTTGAAAAACCGTCTGACCTCTTTACAGTCCCTATAGCTAGATCTGCATCCTGGTACAAAAGAGCAAGGCATCTTCACTAATCACATTAAGCACTCATGAAAATGTAAGGGCTAAACTGCTGTTTACTTACATTAAATAACAATAAAATTAACACACGAAGATAACGTCAACACACGACAAGAAATTCAATTCCCTTTCAGTCAATGCTTCCTACATTAGCATTTCAGGTATTAATACTATGAAGTAATAGTGTAAGCACTTGTATATCAATAAACGTTTGCACAGAACACCACCAAAACACTCCGACCAATTAAATACTTAATAAATCGCACATAAACACACAAACATTAGTGGAAATCAACAATCTCAAATCGACTGTAGCGCTGCGTAGCGGCGAGTGCCAACCCGATCCGTATTCATTACATGCTATTGAGGGAGAAGAGATCACACTTTATATTCTAATCGTTATGGTACGATATTACATTACAATCTCCAACTGCCGTTTGTGCGTTAACAGACAATTTTGGAGATTAAAATAGCCTATGTTTTGTGTTTTTGAGAAATCTTCATTAAAAAAAATCGAAGACTAAGGCCTATACAGGGAAATATAAACATCTCAATCTTTAATAGTACATTACAAAGTACTTAGAATACTCAATAGGTAAGCCGTTCCGGGTTACATTATGCAACGAGCCTATAATGGCAATAATTAAGACACGAGTATGTTTATAAAACGAGCGAAGCGAGTTTTATAATTTTCATACGAGTGTCTTAATTACCATTATAGGCGAGTTGCATACGACTGTTTATGTTCGGTGATAACTATAATTATTATTTATTGTCGAACATAAATATCTGTCGAGATTCCGCCAGTTGTATGTACTGTACTGAACAGAGCAAATGGGACGCAGTACCTTGTGTTCGACCATGGCCTCCTCGAATACCCCACTATGATACGAGCCACGCAATGAAATTTAAAATAGGAGGCCGTGGAAGTCAGCGCAGGTGCGATGCTATCCTTACATAATTGGTCACACAACTGTTTCTTGAACTCTGATTGGTGGGAGAAACTGTATCGTAATGAAAACTAAACTTGTACTATAATGAGCCTCATCGCAGTGGCGGATCCAGGCCTTGCGGGGCCCTGGGCGATATGATAAGGTGGGGCCCACACAATAGGAAATTTTAAAAAAATATCAAATCAAATGGAAAATAGTTTGGTAATAATAATAATAATAATAATAAAATAAAGAATTGTTACAATATTCTGTACACACTACAGTACATTTTTTAATAATATGAAAGAAACCTTTAAGTCCCCTTGAAGAAGATAATGTAAACTATGAAATATTAAAATATTACTTTGCGACTTTTTCCCCGGCTGAAGTCTTCTATAATTTCACTGAAATCTAAACTTGCTAAATCGTCACGGGAGGTCATAGCTGCACTGAAAATAGGAATATGAATTATAAATTGTTTTGGAAAGTAGCCTATAATTAATTAATTAAATAAATTTAAAAAATCCATGGCGAGGAGCCCCCCTGACCGCGGGGCCCTGGGCGGTCACCTTCCTCGCCCTCCCCTAGATCCGCCCCTGCATTATAGTACAGTTTTCTGACATATAATATTTACATTTCGCTGTGGTCGAATATAAATGAATAAAAACGTGCATTAAGTGAATGTTTATGTTTATCATCTTGATTAAGTACAAGTTTTTCGAGCTTGTAGGCCGTGGTCCAGACAGGATATCTCCCGACGTTTCACCGGAAACTGCGTCCGGCATTATCAAGGGTTCCGCTCCTTTCCTTGGTCAGCAGTGGAATGAGGAAGAGGCTTGAAATAATGGGTAACGGTTTGTAGTGGGGTATTGTTGCTTGAATATGACTGTTGGTTGGGTGGATCTTGGCGATGAATTAACGGATAAATTTAGCCGGCTCTCGGATCTTGGGCATAAGGCTAAGTATTTACTAAAATAACCCACTGGTCCTCGTAGCACATCCTGGTTTTAATATAAATCACCAAGTCATCCGTAGAAAATTTAAAATTAAATCAACAGTTTATTGACTAAAAACTGTAGCTTGTGGAACTCCATCCACCAAACAAAAATATATTTGCTTCACTGAAGCACATGGTAGTCAAATATGCCAATAGCCTCGAATTTGGCTAAGTTATGCTGCTTGTAAATTTCAGCATTAAGTGTAGTTCAAATCGTGAACGTAATTAACACTAACAATATCGTTACAAGTTATTCTATACACACATACAAAAAACTAATAAATTTATATTAACATAATTACAAATGTACAATTAATTCGTTGTTCGAATTACTCCGTTTCTATTCACGATTCCATTGAAAAATGTATTGTTTAAGTTTTCTCATAGTCTTATTCGGTCATATCCGACAAACAATGAAGGTAATCGAATGTATTATCGCTCCAGTAAATTATTTCAATCAGTTTAAATCATCTCACATAAATATTTAAATTATCTTCAATTAAACTTTCACTTACAAGTATTTCAAGTCTTTCAAACCCTTAGCTTTCCACTGAAACATATGTCACTATTAGCAATCCATTTTAGATAAATTGTTACAATGCAAGAATTGGTTTTAAATGTTGGATTCATAAATCTACTAGCTTTCTAGTAACTGTAATCGTGACTGTAATTCACGTTCATAATACCTTATTAATTCAATCAGCAATAACTTATTGGCTTATATAATAATGAAAATTCGATATTGATCATCCATTGATGTCAAATATCAGCCTCAAAATATTTCAATCCACGTAAACATTAATTGATCTACACGTTAGCTCTCAATAGCTAACAATAATTTCCAAACATTTTTTAAAAATACATAAGCCTTTATACAATCATCGTAAAATACCATGTTTCATAATAGACAAAAAGTTAGAGTGTCATGGACTACTTCTTTCAAAACTGTGTTAATAATGTTGTATTTACATGCTTGAATAATAGTATTCGTGATTTTCCAAAACTGTCATTTCGTTTTATGACGAAAATATTTTATACATAAGTTTGCTTTTCTTTCAACTATATTTCATTTCATTATACTCTCATATTTCACAAATGTATCTTTCAATAGAATTATAGATTTATCACTATAAAAGAAACAATTCAGTCTTCGCCTCAACAAAATTCGGAATGGAGTTCCCATGAAACTACACATCTTCAGAAGGTACAAATAATCCATTAGAATCAAACGTTTAACCAAGTCGGAGTAGTCCAAAAGAATAAAGAAAATTTAAAAACTGAACGAACTAGAAAAGTGTCTATAATCAACAAGAAATTCAAAAATGTAGACTGCAGAAGCCTAATCCAAAAATCGTAATTGTTCACACCAAAAATTGCTATATTTTCAAGTCTATATCGAACTCGACGTATAATAGACTGTCATATCAATTAAATAATGTTTCAAGGAATGTCTAAAATATTCTGTTTCGTTGCTCATATTATCACAGAATTTATTCCGAAAAATGTTCAAGTGTAGTGGAATATCGGTCATCTTCTTGCTATCTACTATTCTTATACAATGTTATCGTAGTATTGGCCCTGTTTCTTCTTGTACTGTATCGTGTATCTTCACAACTAATTATAATGCTCAATTTATCGCCAAAGTAATTTAGAAAAAGAAAAGTAATGCTCTAAAAATAGCATCACATTCAAGTTAACTACAAGGTAAAATACATGCTTGGACAGAAATGACGAAAGTATCAGATCTAGCTCTAGATTGCATTTTCTATCTACTGAATAAAAATTGGTGAAAGAAGGACATTCTAAAATATGACTAATTCATACTGTCTACTGATATGAAAAGGTTTCCAGCTGCATTGTTCGTAGTCTACTCGATGAGAATGGAAAAGAATGTTGGAACACACATTCCTTGTAGGGACTGAACCCTTATCCAATGCGCTGGGTAGTTCACGTACCGCCTAGAACTGCATGAGATCGAACTCGCTTCCATCCGGCTCGAAAACAGCTGTTCGCGTAGCAAAGTTCCTCACACCGACACGTCCTAGGTCTGCTCGATAGCACAGATATAAATGCCACCTTTCCTTTCCCTTGGAAGTTCTTATTTGTAGCAGTATAAATTACAGTGGCAATATTACAAAAGTGCCTTCAGTCTTTTCTTGTATAGCATTCGGCTAGCGAAATCCATAATTTAGCTTTTTGATCATTCCAAATGCTCAATCCTGCTAGTCTGTTGCATCCCCGTTAATCATTTAGCAGTTCATTATGATAACTGTAGTATATTGGAGTGTAATTCCACACATTGTAATCTCAATGTTCATGATGCAATATATATAGATCACTGTATAATTTCAAAGTCTCTTGTGATGGCAGTAGAATTATAGCAAGCTAAGTTCACTTTCTTCACGTTTATCGTTCATAAAGTTAACGCACTGGGCTATCCGTCCATCCCATG
Source organism: Meconema thalassinum (assembly GCA_946902985.2). Classification (NCBI taxonomy): domain Eukaryota; kingdom Metazoa; phylum Arthropoda; class Insecta; order Orthoptera; family Tettigoniidae; genus Meconema; species Meconema thalassinum. The sequence continues at coordinate 370,401,277 of OX336392.1, forward strand.
TGTTTCTCGCACCCGTGTCTTGCTATTACAAGTCAAGACAAACTGTCTTGTACCGGACTTTTCCACACTTCGCACAAGTTAAAGTCACACTTGTAAACGCTTACTTTGAATCATGCCAGCGGACACGTTCCCTAGCAGATTCTGAAGAAGAAGTAAGCACGTGATGTCTCACTCCCGAGCGAGATACACCCAACTGACTTGCCAGTCTACCCAGAATACCTTGTTTTTTTTTGGTGTTTTTTTTGTCGTGTAGCCTCCTGAGATATGATAATCGAAGTCGACACAGTATGATTGCGATAATCATCTGATATTCTAAGATGTGTATATATATAATCCCAAAATTGTTCTCAAGTCGTTTCTACTTGTAGTACGATGTAATTGCCATTTGTCGATCCTCTCTGTGATCTCAGCAGTGCTTTATAATAGCGTATATTGGAGTCACGTTTCCACGGCGTCAATCTTCTTCAAATAACGGTACTGTGACTGGTCACATGGTCAAGTCTGTAATGCACGTTGCTAATACAACCCCTAAGCGCGCGCCACAGAGTCATCGCTTTCGCTTGCAGTTGAAACATTGCCATAAAAATACCAGCTGTGTCTTTCTAACATGTCCAGGTTCCAATCCAATGCAAAATACTGGCTCAGTACTGCCCCAAAGAATGAATTAATTGGGACTAAAATGAGAATATTTTTGAAGCCCATGATAAAATTTAACATGGCAATATAAATCCTGGAACTTGACTCAAACCAGTCGTGTTACGGTGTTCAGCAAGGAGGGAGATCCCATCACGTGATATGTTGCACAATAGAATATTCTAGAAGCTTGAATATGACCTAGCAACAGTGGAATTGCTATGGATGATGACAGAATATTGTTATAAAATATATAATTGGATATAGGCTCACAGCCAATGAGAAGAGGTCTCATTGAAGACGGGATTACCTTCAACTAAATTATATGGATAAGTATTACATTTAGGCCCGAAGAAAGTTATTTTATTAATTGGTAATAAGAAGAAAATTATGAGGAAATATTACAGATACTTTGAAAGGCGACGAAGGGATGAAATACGCCATAATAAGCATTTTTCTAGTGCGCGCTAAATTTCTGGGGGAAACAGAAATGGCGGCTTGAATTGATGACTTGGAGGGGAGACGCCAAGCATCAGACTTCTTATTCCTGCAAAGTTCGAAGCGTGCAGACGTTCATTCCGAAGGCGTGTATTCCCCAAGGTTTCAGCCGAGTGCAGTGTTTCAACCACTCGTGGAGATAGCGACGAAAGAGGGTCGATATGGAGATCGCCCGTGCTTTCATTTTATGTGAAGTTGCGAAGTCTTAGGAACGCAATAACTATCTATTAGTTGAAGATAGAATAAAGCTATTTAGTACACATTATGGTACGCATTGCTGTATATTACGAAAGTTCAGCGTCAACGAAGGAAGATTTTCGCAGTTATAGCCATTTTAGAAGTAGAAGAAATGGCGCCCTAACTAAGGGGAGATCGAGATCCCTGGTTGTCAGAGGTCGTTGGTTCAATCATTTCTAGTGAAAGAAATGATCGGCAAACTTCAGAGGCTACGAATAGTTTCGTAAGGCCATTTAGGAAGCATCAAAATGGTAACTCGATTTTATGAGTTTATGGGATTAAATAACCATACCATTTGGGGTGGATGTGAGTGCGCTAATATAGGTGTTTTGAATTGTTTTAGTAATATTGCACTCAAATAAAGATCAGATCTAATGGATAGCCTGAGAAAGGAATAATAGGTGGAATTTTTAGAAAATGACCTATGATCTAGATCTCATTTCATTTTGACCGGTTCATGACCGATGTTAGTCATGTTCATGTAAAGCTAATTGTTTTGAGGACAGTAACTGTAAATGTTCTTTATGGTAATATATTTTAAAACAAGTCACAATGAATAAGTCAACATTTGTTAACGATAGGGTGTCTGGTTGTTGTTGTTGTTGTTGTTGTTGTTGTTGTTTGAGTATTCAGTCTTTTGACTGGTTTGATGCAGCTTTCCATTCCTCCCTGTCCTGAGCTAATCGTTTCATCTCTACATAGCTACCACACCCTACATCCGAGGCAATCTGTTTAACATATTCTAACCTTGGTCTACCCCTACATTTCTTGTCCTCGACCCTTCCTTCCATAACTAAGCTTGCTATTCCTGCGTGTCTTAGTATGTGTCCTACTAACCTATCTCTTCTCTTCATTAGCAGTCACCAGAAACATCTCTCCTCTCCCACTCGTCTTAATACCTCTTCGTTTGTAACCCTATCTACCCATCTGATCTTCATCATTCTCTTGTAACACCACATTTCAAAAGCTTCAATTCTCCTCTTTTCTGCTGCACCAATAGTCCAAGTTTCACTTCCATAGAGCGCCACGCTCCAGACAAAGGCTTTCAAAAATGACTTCCTAATACCTAAATCTATATTCGATGTCAACAGATTCCTTTTTTGTAGAAATGATTTCCTTGCCTGAGCCAACCTACTTTTTATATCCTCTTTGCTTCGTCCATCACTGGTTATTTTGCTTCCTAAGTAACAGAAGTCTCCTACTTCCTTCAGCTTTTCACCTGCCAATTTGATGTCCATAGAGGTTTCTGATTTATTTCGGCTGCATTCTAGTATTTTTGTTTTACAATTATTAATTTTCATCATGTATTCTTTCCGTAAGACGGAGTCCATACCATTCAAAAACTCATTCAAATCCTCAGGCTTGTCGGCCAAGATGACGATGTCATCAGCAAATCTCAGAGTTGAAATTATTTCTCCTTGAATCTTCACTCCCACTTTAAATTTTTCTCTAATTTCCTTAATTGCTTGTTCAATGTAAAGATTGAAAAGTATGGGTGATAAGTTGCAGCCTTGCCTAACACCTTTCTGAATATCAGCTTCTCTCTCATGTCCTTCAGCTCGAATGACCGCTGTCTGGTTTCTGTATAGATTGTAGATCACCCTCCTATCCCTGTATTTGATTCCAATAGATTTCAAAATGTCAAACAATTTAGTCCAATCAACGTTATCAAAAGCCTTTTCTAAGTCTACAAATGCCATGAACGTTCTCTTATCTTTCCTTATTCTGCCTTCCAAAATCAGCCTAAGACTTAGTACAGCTTCCCTTGTTCCAACATTTCTCCTGAAACCAAACTGGTCTTCACCCAACTCCCTTTCTATCTGGCTTTCAATCCTCTTGTAAATTATTCTAGACAGGATCTTTGAAGCATGAGTAATCAAGCTGATTGTACGGTAATCTTCACATCTGTCAGCTCCCACTTTTTTGGTATAGGGATGATTACATTCTTCTTGAAATCAAGGGGTACCTCACCTGTCTCATAAATCCTACACACCAAGTGAAATAACCTGATCAGACCTTCATCTCCTATGCAGCGTAGCAACTCAATCGGTATATCATCTATGCCTGGTGCTTTGTTCCTGCTTAAGTCTTCCAAAGCTCTATCAAATTCTTATCTCAATATTAAATCTCCTTTTGCATCCTCATCAATTTCCTCCTCCCTTTCCATTACATGATTCTCAATCTCCTTTCCCTTATACAAACTCTCTATGTAAGCTTTCCATCTCTCAACCTTTTCTTCCCTACCGGTATCTGTTAGAGGCTTTCCGTTTGTGTCCTTAATATTACAGCACTTAGTCTTCTTTTCCCCAAATATATTCTTAATCCTTCGATAAGCTGTGTCTACTTTTCCTAATTTCAGCGGGGGGGGGGGGGGGGGTGTCTGGTAAGTTAATATTAATCTGGTACCGGGCAGCAGCGGGCACCAGTATCGACTTGATGCACAGAGCAAATGATGCTTTAGATGGATCAAGATCGAAGACTCATGGGCGGAATCAATCATAGTCTGGTTCTACGGTCATGATACTGCGATGTGGAAAGGAAATGGAAAGACTACCACATTGTTATATTTCCTGAACGTCGGAGGTCGGAGAATAGATGATGGCACTTCCTGGAGTAAAACGTTCCAGAGGTAAACTACTCCCCCAAGACCTCCGGGTGGGTAGTACCTTAGGAGAAGTCATCGAAAGAGTTGAACATTTTAATTTTAGGATTGGGACATGGAATATAAGAACACTTCGAAGAGCAGGAAAACTGGAAAATTTGAAGAGAGAAATGGAAAAATGTGAAGTTAACATATGGGTTTAAGTGAAGTGAGATGGACAGATAGTGGTGAAATAATGTCAGGTAATTACACAATGTTCTATTCAGGTGGACAAGGTTTAGAACGTGGTGTAGCAATAGTGATGGGAAATCAACTAGTGCACAGTGTGACTAAAGTGGTGTGCCATAGCGATCGTTTAATGTTTGTGAAATTTAGTGCACAACCAGTGGACATTCTGATAATTCAAGTGTTCATGCCGACATCAGATCATGACGACGACGAAGTGGAGAAATTGTACGATGAAATAGAAGATATCATTCACTCCGAAGGCAGAGGAAGAGTAAACACCATAATTATGGGTGACTGGAATAGTGTGGTTGGACAAGGTAGAGAAGCAAACCTTGTGGGACAATATGGATTAGGCAGAAGGAACTACAGAGGAGGGATGCTAGTGGAATTCTGTCAGAGAAACAATTTAGTGGTGATGAACACTTGGTTCAAGAAAAGAAAGAGCAAATTATTCACATGGAGGAGCCCAGGAGACATTAATAGATATCAAATATACTACATACTTCTTAAACAGAGGTTTAGGAGCAGTGTGAAAGACGCTAGGGCTATGCCGGCTGCCGATATCGACTCGGATCACATCAATACAAGGCTGAAGAGGATTCGACAGTGTGTGAGGAGAAAGCAAAGATGGGACCTGGAAAAGTTAAGAGTGAACAATGAGAGAGTAGGAGAATCATTGGAGCAACAATTTAGTGAAATGAGAGGTGAAAATGCAAGTACAAGTGTGGAAGTGCAATGGCGAAATGTTAAACTGGTTTTGTTGAATACTTTAAAGAATGAAGTTGGGAGGGAAACAAAGAGAGCGAGGAAACCTTGGATCACCAATGAGATGATGGAGAAGATGGAGGAAAGGAGGAAGTGTAAAATAAAAACGAAGAAGAATACAGAAGACTTAACAATGCACTTAGGAGAGAAACAGACAAAGCAAAGGAAAAGTACATGGAAGAAATGTGCGATGACATAGAAGAACTACAAAGAAAAGGAAGGTACGACCTCATGTACCAGAAAACGAAGGAGCTGGGAGGAAGCGAGAACAAAGGAGTAAGGAATTCGGAATAGAGGACTCTGGAGGACAAAATGGTTTCTGAACAAGCGGGAGTGCTTAAAAAATTGGAAGAATACATCAAGGAACTCTACGATAAGGAACACCGTCCGCAAGACATCGACATAGAGACTGAGGAGGCGATTGATGAAGACGAGAAAGGGCCCAGCATACTGACAACGGAAGTAGAGAAGGCAATTGAGGACATGAAAAAAGGGAAAGCTACAGGAGAAGACGACATACCGGTGGATTTGCTGAAAGAAATCAGACACGGAGGTCTGAAAGTGCTGACACAACTTATCAACAACATTTATGAAAATGGAGAATGGCCTAAGGACTTTTTGGACGTCACAATGGTTCCTCTTGAGAAGAAAAAACAAGCTACGAAATGTATTGATTACCGAACAAGATCATTGCAAGAATACTCAATAGACGGCTGGAACACAAAATTGAAGAAGTAATGGGAGAGGATCAATTTGGATTTAGGAAAGGAAAAGGAACCAGAGATGCTATCGGTATAGTGAGGATATTGTCGGAGAGAGTTTTGACTGTTAACGAAGAAGTTTGCGTTTGTTTTATAGACTGGCAGAAGGCCTTCGACAGAGTCAACTGGACAAAATTGATGAGTATCCTTAAGGAGATAGGAATCAACTGGAGAGACCGGAGACTAATTTTCAATTTGTACCTGGGACAAAGAGTAAAGGTGCGACTGAAATACGGAGAAACGAACAGCGTGGAAATAGGAAGAGGAATCAGACAAGGATGTTGTCTATCGCCAAGTCTATTCAACCTGCATGGTGAATGGCTGGTGAAAGAAGCTTTGAAAGGATGCGGAAATTTCAGGATAGGAGGACGCCTCATAAACACCATCAAGTATGCAGATGACCTAGTAGTGCTCGCCAAAAATCAAAGACAACTGCAGCACATGATGAACCGGTTGGTGGAAACCGGAAGGATATATGGCATGGAAATCAACATCGAGAAATCAAAAGTGATGAGGATTTCAAAACGGGAGAAACCTGTGAGGATAAATGTCGACAATCATCATCATCATTTATTGAACAATTAATTCCAACGAGCCAGAGGCTCTTACATAGGAATTGTACAATACAAATTTATTGGCGTCTACTACAATTTTATATACATATATACCTTACATACGCATTTGCTGCGTGATTAAGTTAATTTTCGACAATGATACTAGACCTAACACTGTAATTAGCTTACCAAAAGAAAATGTACAATGTAAATAACATAAGAATAAAAAGTAAAATAATAATTAAATAATATTTACAAATCACTCTTTCACCGAAAAAGCTAAAAAGATCACTGAAAAAAATGGACGGAGGAACGTGAGAAGGGGCATAGCGAGTTCATGAGGAGATTTTGGGAGGAGAAGAAGAGGAAATCTCCATCAACCCGAGTCAACAAGTTCAAGCGCGCTCCCTAATTGGACAAAGCGAAGAAAGAAGAAGAATTAAATAATAATTAAAATAATAAGTTTATCAATGCAGAGTGAAGTGAGACATGGTGATTCACTAAATTTGGCTACCTACTTTATTTGGTACTGATTCCAAAGTAGTCTCTTTAATTTAAATTTGAAAGTCGACAGATTGGAAATTGATTTTAAATTGCTTGGATGATGGTTGTAAGATTGAATGGCTGAGAACTTAAAGCTACAGCTACCAAATTTATACGAGCGGATTTGAAAGAGAGCGAAGTCATCTGCTTGTCGCGTGTTATAAGTATGAATGCCTGAATTTAGGGTGTAGTCACTGTTATGCAGCACATTGTTTTGCTTAATTCTGTGTATTAGTATTGCTGACCTTAATTCTGCACACATTGACATTGGCATTATTTTACTATTGGCATATAAATCTCGACTGTGTGTATTAAAGGGTAGGTTATATATATTTTTATCGCTCTATTTTGTATTACCATAAGTTCATGCAGGGCTGTCTTTTTACACTGAGTCCAAATTACATTTAGATACTGCAAGTGACTGTGTACGAGTGAGTAATATACTGTGATTAGAAGTTTTCTAGGGATTAATTATCTCAATTTTCTCAACAGCCCAGATGCCGGAGCTATCTTCTTCGCAATATAATGAACGTGTGCTACCCAGCTTAGATGTTTATCAATGATTAGCTCCAAATATTTAAAATGTTCGACCTCGTTTATTATTGTGTTGTTGCTATATATATGATTATGTTCAATATTTTTCATACTGGGTTTTGTCATTATCATATATTTTGTTTTCGTGACGTTCATAGTCAATTTATTAATATTGAGCCACTTGGCTATTGCGTTTAAGTCTTCTTGCATATTATTGATTATTGTGCCCACTTTGCCACCAGTATAGAAAACATTCGTATCATCAGCGTAAAGCATAATTTGACCTTTTAAATTAACTTTACTTAAATCATTTATATATATTAGAAACAGCATAGGGCCCAAAATAGACCCCTGAGGAACCCCACACGATACAGCCTTTTCCGCACGTTTCATGGCAACATATTGCTTTCTTCCACTAAGGTAGCTATGGAACCACTCCAATGCAACGCCTCGAATTCCAGCATTCTCTAATTTTGATAATAGAATTTCGTGATTTACTGTGTCAAAAGCTTTAGCGAGATCAATGAATAACCCAGCTGCTATCTCGTTGCGGTCAATGCTTTCCTGAAGCATTGAAATAAGATCAGTAATAGCCAGTTCTGTACTGGAGTTCACAACAAAACCATATTGGGCTCTATAAAAAAATTGTTATTCTGCAGAAACTTCACTGACCTCACCTTAACAATGCTTTCCAGGACTTTGGAAATAATTGGTAGTATAGATATAGGTCTATAGTTCCCTGCATCACTTGTATTTCCTCCTTTGAAAATTGGTATTAATTTAGCAATTTTTAGAGCTTGTGGTACTATGCCACTAGTCATAGATTCATTAATTATAGTAACAAGCATCGTTATTAGTTGATCATCAAACGTTTTAACCACACTAGCTGAAATCCCATCTACACCACAACTTTTTTTATTTTTTAGATTCTTAATTATACATTTAACTTCAACGTGATCTGTTGGATATAGAAAGAGTGATTCTGACTGGTAGTTAGCATTCTGACTTGTACAGTCCTGATCAGTTATCTGGGATGCAAGATTGCTGGCTATGCATGTAAAATAGTCATTGAATGAGTTAGCAATCTCCTGTTTATCTGCAACGACCGTGTTATCTATCATAAGAGATGTGCAAATTTTAGAGCTATACCTTTTGTTATATAAAATTTCATTCAAGATTTCCCATGTTTTCTTTGCGTTTTTATCATACAAGTTTGTTGTTGTTGTTTGAGTCTTCAGTCTTTTGACTGGTTTGATGCAGTTCTCCATGCCTCCCTGTCCTGAGCTAATCGTTTCATCTCTACATAGCTACCACACCCTACATCCGAGGCAATCTGTTTAACATATTCTAACCTTGGTCTACCCCTACAGTTTTTGTCCTCGACCCTTCCTTCCATAACTAAGCTTGCTATTCCTGGGTGTCTTAGTATGTGTCCTACCAATCTATCTCTTCTCTTCATTAGCAGTCGCCAGAAACATCTCTCCTCTCCCACTCGTCTTAATACCTCATTGTTTGTAACCCTATCTACCCATCTGATCTTCATCATTCTCCTGTAACACCACATTTCAAATGCTTCAATTCTCCTCTTTTCTGCTGCACCAATAGTCCAAGTTTCACTTCCATAGAGCGCCACGCTCCAGACAAAGGCTTTCAAAAATGACTTCCTAATACCTAAATCTATATTCGATGTCAGCAGATTCCTTTTTTGTAGAAATGCTTTCTTTGCCTGAGCCAACCAACTTTTAATATCCTCTTTGCTTCGTCCATCACTGGTTATTCTGCTTCCTAAGTAACAGAAGTCTCCTACTTCCTTCAGCTTTTCACCTGCCAATTTGACCTCCATAGAGGTTTCTGATTTATTTCGGCTGCATTCCAGTATTTTTGTTTTACATTTATTTATTTTCATCATGAATTCTTTCCGTAAGACGGAGTCCATACCATTCAAAAACTCATTCAAATCCTCAGGCTTGTCGGCCAAGATGACGATGTCATCAGCAAATCTCAGAGTTGAAATTATTTCTCCTTGAATCTTCACTCCCACTTTAAATTTTTCTCTAATTTCCTTCATTGCTTGTTCAATGTAAAGATTGAAAAGTATGGGTGATAAGTTGCAGCCTTGCCTAACACCTTTCTGAATACCAGCTTCTCTCTCATGTCCTTCAACTCGAATGACTGCTGTCTGGTTTCTGTACAGATTGTATATCACCCTCCTATCCCTGTACTTTATTCCAATTGATTTCAAAATGTCAAACAATTTAGTCCAATCAACGTTATCAAAAGCCTTTTCTAAGTCTACAAAAGCCATGAACGTTCTCTTATCTTTCCTTATTCTACCTTCTAAAATCAGCCTAAGACTTAGTACAGCTTCCCTTGTTCCTACATTTCTCCTGAAACCAAACTGGTCTTCACCCAACTCCGTTTCTATCTGGCTTTCAATCCTCTTGTAAATTATTCTAGACAGGATCTTTGAAGCATGCGTAATCAAGCTGATTGTACGGTAATCTTCACATCTGTCAGCTCCCACTTTCTTTGGTATAGGGATGATAACATTCTTCTTGAAATCAGGGGGTACCTCACCTGTCTCATAAATCCTACACACCAAGTGAAATAACCTGATCAGACCTTCATCTCCTATGCAGCGTAGCAACTCAATCGGTATATCATCTATGCCTGGTGCTTTGTTCCTGCTTAAGTCTTCCAAAGCTCTATCAAATTCTGATCTCAATATTAAATCTCCTTTCGCATCCTCATCAATTTCCTCCTCCCTTTCCATTACAGGATTCTCAATCTCCTTTCCCTTATACAAACTCTCTATGTAAGCTTTCCATCTCTCAACCTTTTCTTCCCTATCTGTTAGAGGCTTTCCATTTGTGTCCTTAATATTACAGCACTTAGTCTTCTTTTCCCCAAAAGTATTCTTAATCCTTCGATAAGCTGTGTCTACTTTTCCTAATTTCAGACAATTTTCTATACCTGCACATTTCTCTTTCAACCATTCTTCTTTCGCTTCCTTGCACTTCTTGTTAACCTCATTTCTCAGACGTCTGTATTCTGCTTTCCCCTTTTCATATCTTAGATTCTTGTGTTTCCGCCTTTCATCCATCAATTCTAGTATATCCTGAGTGATCCACGGTTTTCTACCTATTCTTTCTTTCCTACCAATGTTTTCTTCTGCGGATTTTGTTATTTCATTCTTCAAAAGTGCCCATTCGTCTGCAATTGAAGTTTGTTTAGGGTTTTTCATTAGTTCTTCCTTTATACTCTTCTTGAATCTTTCGTTTACATCCTTCTCTTTCAGTCTGTCTATTGCCCACCTTTTTGGCTTTTGACTTTTCTTCAGTTTCTTCAACTTTAATCTGCATTTCATTACAACCAGATTGTGATCAGAGTTTATGTCAGCACCAGGATATGTTTTACAATCCAAAATCTGGTTTCGAAACCTCTGCTTGACCATAATGAAGTCGATTTTGTAACGCCCTGTATCTCCTGGTCTCATCCATGTGTATATTCTTCTATTGTGGTTATTGAATAAGGTGTTAGCTATGACCAATTCATGCTCGGTGCAGAATTCTACCAGCCTGCTTCCTCGATCATTCCTTTCATACAAGTTTAGCTTTTGTGAATAATAATCTGCTTTTAGTTTCCTTTTCAATGATGTTACTGCATTTCTGCACATAATATATTCTTCTTTTAGGGAGATGTCATCTTTGTATTGCCTGATCTTGAGTTTTTGGTGTAGTGTGTTGCGTCGCTTAATCAATATTATCAATTCAGATGTAATCCATGGACTTGCATCATCTGTATTTGACAATATTTTCTGATTGTTGGAATTGTGCTTGCGTCTTTTTATAGTTCCTTGCATTTGGTCAATAAAAGCGCTGTACATGTTGTTGATCGTAATATCCTGGCTAGTTTGTGTGATATCATTATTATCGTTTGTTTCGTAGGCCATACAATTAGGACTAATCGACGAAGTGAAAATTTTGTTATGAGAATGGGTTCTTTTGTATGGCCAGACAGTGTCTGTGATGATTATATTGTGGTCACTTATGTCTGTATCCACGTTGGATATTGTGAGCTGCATTTTGTCATTGTTTACTACTACATGATCGAGAAGAGTTGATGATGTGTCAGTCGTACGTGTTGCATATATTTTGTTACACAATGTGAATCCATAGCTTGTTAAAACATTAAGGTATCGCATTTTTAGGAGGTCGTCAGTAAAAGTGTTAATATTTGTGTCACCTATGAAAAGACAAGGAGTATTGTTGGTCTGAGAGAGGAAATTTTCCAAGGATGTTTGAAATAAAGCAGCATTAGATCTCGTTGGGTTGCATCCTCCAATGATGGATAGATTGTCTGATTTGATTTTACTAGTTGAGGTGTCTCGCCATATCTCCACCCAGATTAAGCTATGGTTCAATTCACACTTATTAATTAGTATAAAGTTCCATTTTTTATGTACAAATAACCCCGTCCCACCTCCTCTTATATCATCTCTGTGAGCTAACACACCAGAGTAGTTGTTTAAGTTGTAATATTTAGCCTCGTTGCTCTTAATCCAGTCCCCCAGGGGCTCACATCTTGTGGGCGTGGGTTGGCGACCACGAGGCCCCAGCTGAGTCCGGCATTGCTGCCACTTACTTGTGCCGGGCTCCTCTCTGTCTTCTTTCCTGTCGACCTCACTTGGTCAACCCTTGTTCTCTTCTGACCCCGACGGTATTAGGGTATCCGAGGCCTAGGGAGTCTCTTCCTTTCCCGCCTTAATTGGCCCTTGTCTCATCTTTTCTGATACCCTCCTTCTCCGAGGGGTCAGCCTTCTTTTTCTCTTCCTTTTACCTCCTGCCTTGTGCTCTAGGCCCTTAAGGAGGCAGGGTGTATGTAGCCCCACCTCTTCTGGTGCACCCTAGATAATGCTACACCCTCAGGGGCTCACGGCTGGTGAGTTCGGGAGTTGGCGACCCTGAGGGATTCCTGAGCTGGGTCCGTTTTCCGCTTTTGTCCCTTACCTTTGGGGCGGACCCTCTCCCCTTTCACTTTCCTATATGCCTTTCATGGCTCTCCTTCCTTTCAAGTCCCTCAATCCGCCTTCTCCGAGGGTTGAGGGCATTTCTTTTCCTTCTGTCCTTTTATTTGCCTCATTCTCCTTTAGTTTTCCATTTCTTCTTCTGGTATATAGGTTAGTAGTTTTTTTTTTAGTTTTAAGTTCGCTTTTCATTTTCATCTTCACGATCACCCAAACCATCAGGGGCCTATAACCTAGATGTTAGGCCCCTTAAAACAACAATTATCATCATCATCATCTTAATCCAGGTTACAGATATAATCAAGACATCTACTTCACCTAAACTATGCAGAAGTATTTCCAATTCGTCCAGCTTATTTTTAACACTTCTACTGTTAAGATACACAATTTGTAGGCTGTTACAGTCATTAGTGATAGCTTTACATTTAATAGTGTAATCACGCACACTCATAAATTTTAGTTCTCTGCAGTTGGTAGGATTGGAGTTGTATATCTGGTCCGTCGTTATCGTCATGTTGTCTCCGGGATGGTCTTCTACTGTTGGGTAGTTAAGAAGAGTTGTTATTACTGGAGGGGCTTCCATTGTCAGGCTTAGGTATCTCCTTAGCTAGTTCGCTCTGAAATTTACGCATGTCCTCCATGCTGGTGATGCGAAAAGTGCTTCCACTTTCGTCTTTCTTCACAAAGATTTTACAGTCCTTCGTCCAAACATATTTACAACCATGCTGCCGGAGGTCTCGTGCTTGTTTGTGCAGATATTTATTCTGCGACGTAAGGTGTTCATTTATATAAACACTCCGTGACTTTGCCTAAATCCCAACATCAATGGAAGTCAATCGGCTTGAATTTCTTAGCCGTTAATAGTTCGTCTTTTATTAAGCGACTACAGAATTTTACCTGCACAGGAGGTGGTATTTCTGCTTTCCTTCGAGGGAGTCTGTGGCACGCATCAATGTCATTGGTGTTAATGTCTACGCCTAAACACTTTCCAATATCTTTCACAATTTCCACAGGCTTCTCGTTGTTAATAAGAGGCAGTCCATGAATTTCGAGGTTATTCCTGCGACCATATTGCTGGAGCTCTTGATTTTCAACTCTCAGTTGTTGTATCACACTGTTATTTGTATCGCGCTCGTGTTGTAAAGTACGAACTTCGTTTCGCAGAACGGTGATTTCCGCCAATGGCTTGTTGAAGTTGTCAGACATTTGTTTTAGCTCTTACTTCATCTCATCGAAACTCGCAGCACAGAACGATACCGACCTTTGCATCTCCTTTTGTTCTGACTCGATTGATTCAATCTTAGTGAGCCTGATGTTGATTTGATTAATAACACTTGCGAGGTCGTTGAGGTTAGGAGCGTCACTATCTACATGTTCTTTGACGTCTTCACTCACAGTGTCGTCACATTGTCCACAGTACCATTTACTGGCTTTAGAGGATATTATTTTTTTAAACTCACTTTTATTAAGTTGTACACACGTTCTGTGATGAAACTTACCACATTTTCCGTCACACACGATGTAATCTTCTTTCTGTGTAATGTTATCTTCGCAGCTCCCACGCACTGACTTGCAATTAGACGCCATCTTTGCAGCGGAAATGATGACATAGCTTGTTGGTGGGGGTGTTGAGTGGTTGTTGACCGAAATTTTGAAGACTGGTGAGAAACGATTTACATTGGATTTGATAAATGTTGTTGATTTAGGTTTCTTGAAAAATGGTTTGGTTGAGCAAAATATTTGACTGGTGAGAAACGATTTACATTGGATTTGATAAATGTTGTTGATTTAGGTTTCATGAAAAGTGGTTTGGTTGAGCAAAATATTTGACTGGTGAGAAACGATTTACATTGGATTTGATAAATGTTGTTGATTTAGGTTTCTTGAAAAGTGGTTTGATTGAGCAGAATATTTGACTGGTGAGAAACGATTTACATTGGATTTGATAAATGTTGTTGATTTAGGTTTCTTGAAAAGTGGTTTGATTGAGCAGAATATTTGACTGGTGAGAAACAAATTGAAGCGGAAATGATGACATAACTTGTTGGCGGAGGTGTTGTGTGGTTGTTGACCGAAATTTGGAAGACTGGTGAGAAACGATTTACATTGGATTTGATAAATGTTGTTGATTTAGGTTTCTTGAAAAGTGGTTTGATTGAGCAGAATATTTGACTGGTGAGAAACGATTTACATTGGATTTGATAAATGTTGTTGATTTAGGTTTCTTGAAAAGTGGTTTGGTTGAGCAAAATATTTGACTGGTGAGAAACGATTTACATTGGATTTGATAAATGTTGTTGATTTAGGTTTCTTGAAAAGTGGTTTGATTGAGCAGAATATTTGACTGGTGAGAAACGATTTACTTTGGATTTGATAAATGTTGTTGAATTAGGTTTCTTGAAAAGTGGTTTGGTTGAGCAAAATATTTGACTGGTGAGAAACGATTTACATTGGATTTGATAAATGTTGTTGATTTAGGTTTCTTGAAAAGTGGTTTGGTTGAGCAGAATATTTGACTGGTGAGCAACGAATTGAAGCGGAAATGATGACATAGCTTGTTGGTGGAGGTGTTGTGTGGTAAATAAGGTGATTGATGTATATAAGTAGAAATGATATAAATGAATACAAATAAATAAGAATTTAAGTATTTCTAGTTTTAGAAAATAATTTATATGTAAATTTATATTTATACTTTTGGAGCAGGCTAAGAAGAGTGTTATATAGATGTATGAGTTATTATATTATATTTGAACCAATATTTTATATATGTTTATAAAAGTTTTATTCTTACTTAATAATTTATTGTTTGAATATTTTACATGTAAATTTTTGTGGGTTATAATAAGATCTAAATGATTATGTATTATTCGCAGTATTTAATATTAGTAATTAAGGCAATTTAGAATTAGTAATTTGATTTATGGTCGACCAAAGTCGTGCCAGCAGTCGTAGTTATACGTAGGACTTGAATGAATATTATCAGTGATGAAGTTAGTTTGTTTGGAAAAAGTTTTAATTAATTTTAGAGGGTAGAATTTGAAAATTAAATAGATTTTTATAAGATAATGAAGCTTTGAAATTTAAAATTTAAACTAGAATTAGGTACCCTATTATTTTTAAATATAAAATATAATACTTGAGTAGTAATAGTTAAGTTCTTGAAACTTAAAGAATTTGGCGGTGTTTTAGTCTTTTCAGAGGAATCTGTCCTGTAATTGATAATACACACTATAATAAATTTAATTTTGTAATGTCAGCTTGTATACCGCCGTCGTAAGATTATCTTTTAAGAGAAAGAATTTTCTAGAATTTGTAATAAAATTATGTCAGGTCAAGGTGCAGCTTATGATTGAATAGGAGATGGATTACAATAAGATTGAATATTTAAACGGATATTATCTTGAAATAGATAAGTTGAATGTGGATTTGAAAGTAATGCTGTTATATTATGATATTGTGATTGTAGCTCTAAAACATGTACACATCGCACGTCCCTCTCATTATTTAAGGTGAGATAAGTCGTAACATAGTAGATGTACTGGAAATTGTATCTAGAATGTCAAGGTGAAGCTTTAAAGTAAAGCATTGAAACGGTTTCCCTTTGCTCCACGTTGAGCGTACAAGTGAAACGGTTTCTATTGCCCTCACTTTTGGGTGACAAGTGAAACGTCTTTACTAGCCCTGAGTTGCACTTTGAAATATTTACTCTGCCTAAGATATGTTGTTTTAATGGGCGCCAAGACCTCAACGCTATGTTGAAATCTAAATTTATATTTAACAACACCTAGCTCTGGTAGAACACCTTCAAGAATCTATTCACTCAGATCGTGGTATGATTTGATCATTAACCCAACAAACAATTGTATCAGGAGAAGGAATTAGGTCTATATCTAATGCTACCTACTGAAAGCAAAGATTGCATGGTTAAAAGAAATGAATTTATTATATAAAACAAGTATTGCAAAATAAATTAATAATAATAATAAGTTTGCATTTACATTGAAGCGTTGTGATTTGAATATTACCGCTAGAAAATTACGTGAAAACGGAGTCGGATAAATTACTGATTTTACTCTTATTCCCAAGCTATGAAGTTACTGAAATACTGAATATCAAACAAAGAGACGAGAGATTACGTAGTTCTGAGTCATTCGCGCTTACCACTGGAAATTGCCGTAGCATTTCCCTCGTACTGGATGTTGCAGAGAGCTTCCCACAGCCTCCTGGTCGTCGTCATCTTCTTCGTTAGTTGATGAGATACTTGTAGATATGATAACCTATGGTCCGAATATCGGAACCAACCACACGTACAACCACACTGGTTAAGTTTTACAAAGATAGTCGCCTTGCCTCCACGGCGCGCAAACCATATATGCACTCGTCACATCCCCTCTACGGAGCCATCTTCCAGTCGCCCGGTCTCCTCTGATTGGCTGACCCACCAGGCGATCTTCCCCTCCTCCGGGTAATTACACTCGGCGCGGCGATGATGTCGATTACCGGTCCAGGCCATTTCGCCTTTTCTTGAAGCAGCAACCCAGCTTGCGTCATGCTACTCGACAAGATTAAGCCTGTAGCCGAATTCCCCGTGACTCATCTCTCTCAAAATACCCTAACTGACAAAACTCCGTAAAATTCCGTAATCATATAATTTTCTTACGATAATGTTGTTCGTAATAATTTGCTTGATAGTGTTTTCTATGACATAGAAAACCTATCTGATTACTTATAATTTTATAAAAAATGCTCCAAAGAAATACCTTAATAATAATAATAAGTTAATAATAATAATAATAAGTTACATGAAAACTTCTCTTGGCTGAACAATTTGCCGCGTAAATAAATATAGAATGGCTTCCTACTGACTTATGCCAGTGGCGTAAAATCCCCTCGAAAAACACGTTACATATTCGCCTCGGATCATCGGATGATTTACCGTGACGACGGTCCATCATGCGATTATCCCAGACACGTTAATAAAACCCCATCCAAAATACATATTACATAAATGAAATCACCCTAAATTACATATTATATATACACTCATAATTTTTCTTTACGCACTTTGCGTCAAAGTTTGTTGTCACTATGGATTGCACTTTGCAACCAGTCCGATGTTTTTCATATAGAATAATGTTCCACGGATATTTCCGCCTCTCAAATTTCTCTATGTTGGGAAAATAGACATAAATAATGTGTGAGCACTATGTATTTATGATGTCACATCACACGCATCAAGGTGTTCTGATATATGTTTCACCACAGAACTTCCTAATTTCACTGGAGGTCCCTTCCTTATGGTGAAATTTAATCTCACTTATCACTGAGCACACGATCACACTTATTGTGGCAGCGCCTCGTGACCATAATACTTAATCTCTCTTTATATAAGACGAAATTAATATTGACTTCTGAAAAAAAAAAACAGTAAGTGCGCATTACATATAACACCAAATATTTCTGTGCCGCAATCGCCCTGTCTTCTTAAGTTCCCGTAGATCAAATTCTACTAAATATTAGTTCTCAACTCAGACCAGTTCTCCTCACACAAATAATACCTTTGTACAACTTACCTTAAATTACACACTTACAAATCTTACATGGCGAGGCCGTAAACAGATATCACGTGTGCTGTTATGTATGAGTTTCACGAAGGACTGTCTCGCCTTCTGATGGCCCATATTTTGTCTCGTGGACGCCTTAAGCAAAAATACCCTGTTCAAGCGCTCACCCATCTCTTGGAGACAAATGGGAATTCACCAGCGCTACCAAATTCTGGCCTTGGTGTATCGAGACATTTTAGTGCTCAAGAGCATCCGACAATCCCGTCATATTTCCCTGTACCTTAAAAACTCTCAATTACTTACATACTACCCCCTGTGTGACGTCTGATACGCCTGCCTGGAAGACCAGATCTACCACGCACCAAATACCACACTTACTCATTTGATAGGCTGGCTCGCCAGCTAAACACACTTACTTTATGACACATACTTAATGTCATCACGTTGCTCCACTAGCATATTTCTCAGTGTCTGTAACGAGGCCCTGCTGCTACTGTCCACACATGCTAACTCTACTTTCCTCTGGTGTCACACCTCTACTCGACACTCTATGACCTAAAAATGTCACTTCTGACTGACAGAATGACGACTTAGACAGCTTCAAAGTGAACCCTGCCTGATCTAACTTCTGAAAAACGATATCTAAATGACGTAGATGCTCCTCAAAACTGCGTGAACTAATTACCATATCATCAATGTAAATGGTTACAAACTCTCCTGTGTCATCCCCTAATGCGATGTTTAAAGCCCTAATTAAAGCTGCTGAACTACTCTTTAACCCATAAGGTGTTCTACAAAATTGATAATGGTTATATTTATGACTGAAAGCTGTAAATGGTCTATCTTCGTACAAAAGCGGCACTTGCCAAAAACTGGAACTGAAATCGACACAAGTGAAATACTTCTTCCCCTCAAATGTTTGCATTAATTCCTCTATTGACATAGATTTCAGCTGATCTGAACTAATTCTACTGTTAACCAAACGAGCGTCTAAACAAATACGAACTGTGCCGTCGGCCTTGGGTACCGTGATCAAAGAATTAACAAATGGACTGTTAGAGTGCTCAATAATCCCATCTTCAAGCATCTGGTTAATTTGTGCCTCAACTGCACTCTGATAAGCGAAAGGTACAGGATATCTATGTCCTGTGAATACTGACCTATCAATAACGTTCAATGAATGTGTATAGCAATTGGCCATACCAATGCGATCCTCAAAAACTCTCCTATTACACAATAAAACATCATAGAGCCGAACACACTGTTCCACCTCTATATTTCCCTGAAATGCAGCATCACGTAACGAGTCCTCTAGACTACCGTTCGTAATCACACTGCCCACAAAACATGGAGAACCCCGCTCTACGGCTGGCGATATCTCATTTAAAGTAAAAATCACACCTACAACACTACTTCTCTGAATATGGTCATTGAACGCTACTTCTACTTCAGAATCTCTCCATTTAAATTTCAAACTCCCTACATCATAACATAAGTTACCAGACACTCTACTTAGCCACTCTGAACCCAAGATAACACTGAATACTAAATTTGGAATTACAAGACAAATATGCTTTTCTATATGATTATTAATTTTAATGTCTACTAAAACTTGCTTAGAAATTACTTTAGACCTCTTCCCAACAGCTGTGATAACAAAAGTACTTTTAATTGGCATCTCCTCAAAATTTACTTCAGTTCCTTTCATTTTATCATAAAATGCACTACTTATGCAACTCTTCATACAACCACTATCAATTAAAACATCTGTGTACGCCTCGGACACGTTAAATTTAACTATGGGGCTCTTACTAACCACCTCCTGAATAATACCTTCATCATTTAGTTCACGTAATAATTCATTTCTTACATTTAGGTCATAGGGTTCCTGTATAAGTGTATGGACAGGGCATGTTACAGACTTTCTGACCTTACATCGCGGCCTGGTTCGTGTTTAGAGCATTACTACCGCTTGGTGTAGTACTACTCACTACTGCACTGGTCTGGTTGTTCTGGGTTGTGTTAACAGTATCTCTCTGTCCGTTATTACCATTGGGCTGATTCCCTCCTTGACCCCTGTTCTGGTTATAATTATCAATATTATTATTATACCTCACTTGGTTACCCCTAAAATCATTATTTCGACCTTGATTTCCCCTGAAATCATTATTTCTACCTTGGTTGTTCGTACTATACCCATTTCCTCTGTGCTGGTTTTGCTGATTAATATTATTTTGGTTCCCCCTATTTTGGACGCTGGCCCATTCGCCACTGTTCCTTTGAACTTCCTGATTCCTATTCTCATTAGGCCTGTTATTATGGTTACCCTGGTTCCTACCGAAATTCTCCTCGTAACCACCTCTTCCCAGAGCATCGAATGTACTTAATAAATTGTCCACTTGTGAAATAGATTTAACATTTTGTATACAGGCAGCTTCTTTGATTCTATATGGAAAATGTCTTAGTAATAGCCTGACTACATCACTTTCCTCCTTCAAACCATCCAGATATTTACACGTCAATACCTGTCCTAAAAGGTACTCGGTCATAGTGTAGTTTCCTCTCGGGTTATATTTCCCACACACAATTCCCTCACGATGCTGAGACTGAATTACCTCATTCCAAAATTTCTCACAAAATTTAACTTTAAAATCTGAAATATTCTCAAAATTGTCTCTGTAGACAGCAAACCAGTTTCTTGTCTCCCCTACAAACGCTTGCTCTATTACCTCAACTACCTGGCACCACTCAATACTACCATCTTCCAACCTCTCCCCGAATTTATTTTCTATTGTATTCATGAACTCCATTGGACAACCCTGTCGATTACTAAATTTGCCTAGTTCTATTTCCCTGTGTGTGCTACTCACATAAACTGGCCTACTCTGACTATTTTCCTGCCTAATTCTAGCATTCAACTTCTGTTCTAATTCAGCAATTTTCTCCTCAGCTTTTCTTTCGATGCTCCCTTCCAATGCTTCAACTTTACCACTTAACTGAGCTTGTTTCTCATTAATCTCATTAATGCTTTCCTTATTCCTCTCCCTCAAAGTATTAACTTCAGTGATTATTTCTGCATGTACTTTATCAATTCTTCCCCCCAGCTGTTCTTTAACCTCTTTTGTTGCTACCTGAATCTTATCAATTTCTCCCCCCAATTACTTTTTGACCTGCTGTGTTTCAAGTTGTACTAGTTCTTTTAAATTTTTAGCCTGTGTACTGATTTTACTTTCTAACTTCTCCTGTACTTTTCCTAATTTTCTATCTACATCTGCAATAATCTCTTTAGCCTTCTCTTCCATCACCCCTCTGATCTCACCTCTAATCAGCTCAAATTTATCACTAATTTCCCTACTCTTTTGTTCAAGTTTAGCATTTAAACTATCGCTCAATTCCCTATTACTCTCTTTATTCTCCTTTTTTTTCAAGTCTAGCATTATTTTGTTCAAGTTTAGCGTTTAAAGTTTCAGTACTCTGATTATTTTCCCTACTGTTTTGTTCAAGTCTAGCATTATTTTGCTCAAGTTTAGCGTTTAAAGTTTCAGTACTCTCTTTATTTTCCCTACTGTTTTGTTCAAGTTTAGCGTTGTTTTGTTCCAGTTTAGCATTTAAAGCGTCTGTGCTAATTTTATTTTGTTGCATAAACTGAAGAAGCAAACTCTCTAACCCTGCTTGACTGTTTTGATTACCCCCCTCAGTATTGAGATTTACCTCCGACATCCCTGTATTGCTTTCATTTCCAAGACCTGCCATACTGCTCGTATCTTCACTATCCAACTGGTGACCACTACGCAACTTCACCTCTTCCTCAGCACTACCCATGCTGATACACACCGATAAATGAAAAAAAAATACAGGCACAGATATATATACCCTTCTCCTTCCACAAATGTTATTAGGTTTTCGGTCTCACGTTGGTAGCGACAAGTGAAACGGGTTCTCCACGTTGGGATGACAAGTGTAACGGTCTTCTCTACGTTGGGTGATAAGTGTAACGGTATTACTTTTCTCCACGTTGGGCGCCAAATGTAATGGTTTTGCTTTGCTCCACGTTGAGCGTACAAGTGAAACGGTTTCTATTGCCCTCACTTTTGGGTGACAAGTGAAACGTCTTTACTAGCCCTGAGTTGCACTTTGAAATATTTGCTCTGCCTAAGATATGTTGATTTAATGGGCGCCAAGACCTCAACGCTATGTTGAAATCTAAAATTATATTTAACAACACCTAGCTCTGGTAGAACACCTTCAAGAATCTATTCACTCAGATCGTGGTATGATTTGATCATTAACCCAACAAACAATTGTATCAGGAGAAGGAATTAGGTCTATATCTAATGCTACCTACTGAAAGCAAAGATTGCATGGTTAAAAGAAATGAATTTATTATATAAAACAAGTATTGCAAAATAAATTAATAATAATAATAATAAGTTTGAATTTACATTGGAGCGTTGCGATTTGAATATTACCGCTAGAAAATTACGTGAAAACGGAGTCGGATAAATTACTGATTTTAATCTTATTCCCAAGCTATGAAGTTACTGAAATACTGAATATCAAACAAAGAGACGAGAGATTACGTAGTTCTGAGTCATTCGCGCTTACCACTGGAAATTGCCGTAGCATTTCCCTCGTACTGGATGTTGTAGAGAGCTTCCCACAGCCTCCTGGTCGTCGTCATCTTCTTCGTTAGTTGATGAGATACTTGTAGATATGATAACCTATGGTCCAAATATCGGAACCAACCACACGTACAACCACACTGGTTAAGTTTTACAAAGATAGTCGCCTTGCCTCCACGGCGCGCAAACCATATATGCACTCGTCGCATCCCCTCTACGGAGCCGTCTTCCAGTCGCCCGGTCTCCTCTGATTGGCTGACCCACCACGCGATCTTCCCCTCCTCCGGGTAATTACACTCGGCGCGGCGATGATGTCGATTACCAGTCCAGGCCATTTCGCCTTTTCTTGAAGCAGCAACCCAGCTTGCGTCATGCTACTCGACAAGATTAAGCCTGTAGCCGAATTCCCCGTGACTCATCTCTCTCAAAACACCCTAACTGACAAAACTCCGTAAATTTCCGTAATCATATAATTTTTTTTCAAAATGTTGTTCGTAATAATTTGCTTGATAGTGTTTTCTATAACATAGAAAACCTATCTGATTACTTATAATTTTATAAAAATGCTCCAAAGAAATACCTTAATAATAATAATAAGTTAATAATAATAATAATAATAAGTTACATGAAAACTTCTCTTGGCTGAACAATTTGCCGCGTAAATAAATATAGAATGGCTTCCTACTGACTTATGCCAGTGGCGTAAAATCCCCTCGAAAAACACGTTACAGCATTTCATTTACATTGAGGAGAATTTCGTGCAATTCGAATTACTTTGAAAGATGGATATTAATTATAACTATGTATAAATTTCTTTTAATAAAAGTAATTTAAAAATAATTTTTTAGTATAGTTTGTAGAAAAAAATATTTAATTTATAGTGTAGTAGTATTGCGAAAGAATTATGAAATATTTGAAAAATTATTTTTGGGGAAGTAGATCTATATCGTAATTGTGTATCAGGGTTTATTAAAAATTTTGTAAGGAATTTATAAATCTCGAGTTAAAAAGAGCTAATATAATATGTTATTTAATGTAATATATTTATTAAAAATATTATGTTAGAAATGAAATGTTAATCGTTTTTAAGATATCTAGTTTTCTAAGAAATGAATTTAATTCAGTTTAGTTTAAGTATTTATTTAATTTAGTAAGTGATTATATAGACTAGAAAATAGTTTGGGGGATAAGATTTAAATTGTAAATTATAATTTTTTAAAATGTAATTAAAATTGTAGACTTTAAATTAGTCATCAAGTTAATAATGTTATAAATTATTTTAGTTGTTTATGATTTTATAAAAAGTTTAGTTAGTGAATTAGGATAATTTAATAAGTAATATGTTATTTGAAATAATGATAAAATTAGTATAATTGAATGTATTAATAAAAAAAATATTTAGAATTTATATTAAGGAATCAGGCAAAAAATTAATATTCGCCTGTTTAACAAAAACATGTCTTTTAGTGTATAATTTAAAGTCGGGCCTTCCCACTGATTATTTAAAGGGCCGCAGTATTTTGACTGTGCAAAGGTAGCATAATCATTAGTTTTTTAATTGAGGGCTAGAATGAATGGTTTGACGAAATATTAACTGTCTTAATATAAAACATAGAATTTAACTTTTGAGTCAAAAGGCTTAAATAGAAATGGAGGACGAGAAGACCCTATAGAGCTTTATATATTATAAGAGTATTTAATTTAGAATTTATTGGGAATATTTTTAAAAATATATTGTGTTGGGGTGACATAGAGATTTAAATAACTCTTTATAAAAAGTACATTGATTTATGAATATTTGATCCATTATTATTGATTGTAAGATAAAGTTACCTTAGGGATAACAGCGTAATTTTTTTTTAAAGTTCATATCAACAAGAAAGATTGCGACCTCGATGTTGGATTTAGGAATATAATTAGGTGTAGAAGTTTAACTTATAGGTCTGTTCGACCTTTAAATCCTTACATGATCTGAGTTCAAACAGGTGTAAGCCAGGTTGGTTTCTATCCTCATTAGATAAGAATATTTTAGTACGAAACGACCAAATATTTAAAATAATTTTGTGGAGAAATGATTATTATTAACTATTTTGGCAGAAAGAGTGCCTTGAATTTAGAATTCAAATATGTAAATCATTACAAATAGTATTGATAAAGGAAGTTATAACTAGTTTAGTAAGTGCATTGATCTTAATTGTAGGGGTTTTGATTGGGGTGGCGTTTTTAACTTTATTGGAACGTAAAGTGTTATGTTACATTCAAATTCGAAAGGGGCCTAATAAAGTTGGGTTTGTTGGACTACCCCAACCGTTTGCAGATGTGATTAAACTTTTAAATAAGGAATCTACTTATCCTTTGTTATCAAATTATTTTTTGTATTATTTCACCCCTATTTTTAGTTTATTCTTTGTTTTATTAGTTTGAATAGTTTATCCTTTTTTTTATCAGTGTTGTTTTCATTTAATCTAGGATTATTATTTTTTATGTTGTACGAGTATAGGTGTTTATACAGTTATAATTGCTGGATGATCTTCTAATTCTAATTATGCTTTATTAGGGGGCCTTCGGGCTGTAGCTCAAACAATTTCTTATGAAGTAAGTTTAGCTTTAATTTTATTATCATTTGTGTTTCTTATTGATAGATATTGTTTATTTAATTTTATAATATATCAAAATTATATTTGATTTATATTTTTATCTTTTCCTTTAATGTTAGCTTGATTTGCATCTTGTTTGGCTGAGACTAATCGTACTCCTTTTGATTTTGCTGAAGGAGAGTCTGAGTTAGTATCAGGATTTAATGTTGAATATAGAAAAGGGGGTTTTGCATTAATTTTATGGCAGAATATGCGAGAATTTTGTCTGATATTTATGGGAAGAGATACTTTTTCTTTCTTATTTGTTTAAGTTAACATTTTTGTCTTTTATATTTATTTGAGTTCGAGGTACTCTTCCTCGGTTTCGTTATGATAAATTAATATATTTAGCTTGAAAAAGATTTGGGATTAAAAATTATTATATTTTCCACTCTAATTTAGTGTATTTATTTTAGTAGAAGTTAATAGAAGAATTTAACTTCTGTCTTATGTTTTCAAAACATATGCTTTCATAAAGCTTTATAACTAATTTACTAATTTATCTCTTGTTATGAGAACAAGAGGGTTAATTAAGTAATAAGCAAAATAAAGAACAGTTAAGATTTGTCCAGTTAAAATATAAGGGTCTTCAACAGGACGTGCTCCGATTCATGTTAATAAAATAACAATTGTTGTTATAGATCAGAATAGAATTTGATTGATTGGATAAAATTGAGTTCCTCGGAATCTATTACTATTATAAAATGGTAAAATTAATAGGATGACAATGGATATAACTAGAGCAATTACACCCCCAGTTTATTAGGGATAGACCGGAGAATTGCGTAAGCAAATAAGAAGTATCATTCTGGTTGAATGTGGACCGGGGTAACAAGAGGATTGGCCGGGGTAAAATTATCTGGGTCTCCTAGTATGTAAGGTTCAGGGAGACTTAAGAAAATAAGAGTTGCTACTATAACAATAAATCCAAAGAGATCCTTAAAAGAAAAATAGGGGTGGAAGGGAATTTTGTCAACATCTCTATTTAGCCCTAAGGGATTGTTAGAACCTATTTGGTGTAGAAATAATAAGTGAATTATAACAGCAGCTGAAACAATAAAGGGAAGAACAAAATGGAAGGTGAAAAATCGAGTTAAGGTTACATTGTCTACACTAAAGCCTCCCCAAACTCATTGGACAAGCTCTGTTCCTAAATATGGAATGGAATGGCTGATAATAAGTTGGTAATTACAGTGGCACCCCAAAAATATATTTGACCTCAAGAAAGAACGTAGCCTATAAAGGCTGTTCCTATTACAAGAAATAGAATGATGACTCCTGTTATTCATGTATGCATATAGTTATAAGATCCATTTTTTATAATAAGATATATTACATTAATAGATTTTTGTAATTTGAGTTATATCTTTGGGGTTGATATTTTATCATACGGCTTAATTTTATTAAGATTTTGAATTTGTTCATTAATGATTACAGCAAGAGAAAGTGTCTATCATTATAGGTATTTCAATTCTTTTTTTCTTTTTTGTAATCTTTTTATTGTTAATGTTGTGTTGTACTTTTAGAAGAATAAGATTATTTTCCTTTTACTTGTTTCTTGAGGCTAGATTGATCCCAACTTTGTTTTTAATTTTGGGGTGAGGATATCAACCAGAGCGATTACAGGCGGGAGTATATTTATTATTTTATACTTTATTAGCATCTTTACCTTTATTAGTAAGTTTATTTAATATTTATGGATTTTATGGTAGATTATATAATATTCTTGGTCTTTTAAATAATATTAGATTATCAAGAATGTTATTTTATATAAGATTAATTTTAGCATTTTTGGTTAAAATGCCTATATTTATAGTACATTTAATAGCCTTTATTGCAGCCAGTTGGCCATATTACATGTTACAGATATGTACACTTACTAGATACTATGGTTCGCTTCTAGTCCTTACTATAAGCCACTATTGATAAAGTTATGTTGGGGCATGTCGTGATATGGTACCTGCCGCATTCATTCCTACACAGCTCACATATACACATCTCATCCGGGTCATGAAATGTCTTTCGTGAGCAGACCTTATGGTGGAACCCATGAACTGCGAGTCTCGTCACGACGTGTCTCATTTCGGATATGGGTTGCATCCATCTTTTGTCCACCATGGCATCAGTCGCGTAGAATTCCTTCGGAATGTCAAGCCTTTTGCTTTGCAGATCCTGGAGTAATTTTCTGAAGCTTTCTGTGGAAGGCAACAGTAAAAGTGACCGAAGGTCCTCTATTAGGAACGTTTCTCTCGCCAGTTCATATACCAGCCGAGATTTGGCTGACTTGGAGACTCCGAGGGCTCTTTTGAGAAACCTAGATTTCGCCTTTTCGAGTTCCTCCAGCTGTTTGTAGTTGAGAAACTCCCATGTTAGCTCCAGACCGTATGTTAGTACGGGTATGACCTTGGCTCGGAAGAGCATCATTGCTGTTTCCAGCGATATTTGGGTAATATGGCTTATGTCGTTTATGGCCTTCACTGCTGCGGCCGCTTTCGCTCTTGTATGCATTCTGAAGCTTCGGCCTGTTACCTGGAGCGTGAGGCCGAGGTATTTGAAATTGTTTACTTTCTTCAGTTCCTTGCCATTGCATAGCACTTGGTCTGATTCCGCTGACCTGCCCCCGTTCCGGAAGACGACCATCTCAGTCTTGTCCTCGTTGATTGTTAGTTCGTTTTCCTGGGCCCATTCGCTTAGTATGTTGATTGCATCTTGCAAATCCTTTATCTGCTCTGAGGCGATTGCCATGTCGTCTGCGTATA
Source organism: Meconema thalassinum (assembly GCA_946902985.2). Lineage (NCBI taxonomy): Eukaryota > Metazoa > Arthropoda > Insecta > Orthoptera > Tettigoniidae > Meconema > Meconema thalassinum. The sequence continues at coordinate 370,429,239 of OX336392.1, forward strand.
TATACAGTTTGGACTCAGTCGATTCCTTTATTTTGTCTCCTGCATCATATGAGAGCGCATTGAAAAGAATGGGACTGAGGGGGTCCCCTTGAAGTACTCCATTCGTTTGTATCATCCATTTGGTTTGTCCAACTCCGTCCTGCACTTGTATATAGTTTTCTGCCAATATGTTCGATATAAGGGTCGTCAGCATTTATGACTGCCTAAGGCACATGTTGAAGCCCCAGTTTCAGGGTCGATAATTTTAGCGGGTGTGTTATTGAAATTAGGGGGGTATGGATTATTATGAGTTTATTTAATATTAATCAAGCTTGGATTAACCTATAATGTAATTTGGATTAGAATTAGTTTAGTTGGTGGCTTTTTAATGAGTTTGGTTTTTTTACGTCAGGTTGATTTGAAGGCTTTAATTGCATATTCTTCTGTTATTCACATAGGAATAGCTTTAAGAGGTATGATAACATTAACAGATTGGGGATTTATAAGAATATACACATTAATAATCGCTCATGGGCTATGTTCATAAGGTTTATTCGCTTTAGCTAATATTTCTTATGAACGGTTAGGAAGACGAAGTTTATTAATTAATAAGGGTTTAATGAATTTTATACCTTCTATAACATTATGCTGATTTTTATTGAGATCTTCTAATATAGCAGCTCCTCCGTCATTAAATTTAATAGGAGAGATTGGACTATTAAATAGACTAGTAATATGATCTTGGACTTCGATAATTATATTAATATTAATTTCTTTTTTTAGAGCAGCTTATTCTTTATATTTATATTCTTACAGACAACATGGTATAATTTATTCTGGTATTTATTCTTGTTCTATAGGATATACCCGAGAGTATTTACTATTAATGTTGCATTGATTGCCTGTAAATATTTTAATTTTAAAGGGTGATTTATGTATTTTATGGCTGTATTTAAGTAGTTTAAATAGAAAATATTGATTTGTGGTGTCAATGAAGTAATGAATTACCTTAAATCATTTTATGGTCAGTATCAATTTGTTTTATTTCCTTTTCTTTTTTGTTTTTTATGGCAATTGTTCTGATAATAATAGGGTTTTATTTTATTATAAATGATATAGTTATTTTTATTGAATGGGAGATTTTTAATTTAAACAGATCTTCTTTAATTATAACTTTTTTATTTGATTGGATGTCATTGTTATTTATAGGGTTTGTTTTATTTATTTCTTCACTGGTAATTTTTTACAGTGAGGAATATATACACGGGGATTTGGTGATTAATCGATTCATTATGTTGGTGTTGATTTTTGTCTTATCTATAATGTTTTTAATTATTAGTCCTAATTTGATTAGAATTCTTTTAGGATGGGAAGGATTAGGTTTGGTTTCATATTGTCTGGTGATTTATTATCGAAATGTGAAATCTTATAGAGCTGGAATATTAACGGCGTTATATAATCGTATTGGTGATGTGTGGCATTATTAATGGCTATTGCTTGAATATTAAATTTCGGGAGATGAAATTATATTTATTATTTAGATGTGATGAGGAATTCTAGAATTATGTACATTATTACTGCATTAGTAATTTTGGCGGCTATAACAAAGAGAGCTCAAATTCCTTTTTCTTCTTGATAACCAGCAGCTATAGCGGCTCCTACCCGTTTCAGCTTTAGTTCATTCTTCAACTTTGGTAACTGCAGGGGTTTATTTATTAATTCGATTTAATACAGTTATTGCTGATAATAGATTGGGTAGGGGATTATTATTGATTGCTGGTTTAACAATGTTTATGGCAGGATTAGGGGCTAATTTTGAATATGATTTGAAAAAATTATCGCTCTTTCTACATTAAGACAATTGGGGCTAATAATAAGAATCTTGGCTATAGGATTCCCTAAATTAGTATTTTTTTCATCTGTTAACACATGCATTATTTAAGGCATTATTATTTATGTGTGCAGGTTCTGTAATTCATAATATGAAAAATTCTCAAGATATTCGGTTTATGGGAAGATTAAGCACACAAATGCCTTTAACAGTTATTTGTTTTAATGTTTCAAATTTAGCGTAATGCGGGATGCCTTTTTTTGGCAGGATTTTATTCAAAGGATTTAATTTTAGAAATTGTTTCTTTAACTTATTTTAATATTTTCAGATTTTTTCTATATTTTTTTTTCTACGGGATTGACCGTTTGTTATTCCTTACGGTTAGTTTATTATTCAATAAGAGGAGATTTCAATTCTTCATCATATCATCCATTAAGTGATGAAAGATGAATTATACTAAAGGGGACATTAACTTTAATAATTATAGCGGTTGTAGGAGGTTGTATACTGAGATGAGTCATTTTTCCTTCCCCTTCTATAATTTGTTTACCATTTTGATTAAAGACTTTAGCTTTAATGGTTAGTTTGCTAGGAGGATGGGTAGGTTATGAATTATCAAAATTTTCTTTATCTTATAATTTACAGTCATTAAAGTTTTATTTGATATCTTGTTTTATTGGGTCAATATGATTTATGCCTTTTGTATCTACTTATGGGATTAATTTTCTTCCCTTGAAGTTAGGGAGTTATGTGTATAAGTATTTTGATCAAGGTTGAAGTGAGGATTGAGGAGGCCAAATAATTTATAATACTTCTGTTAAGTACTCCGGGGCTATTCAGTGATGACAGAATAATAGAAATAAGATATATTTAATTAGTTTTGTTTTGTGATTTATTATTTTATTAATATTATTGTTATATTTAAATAGCTTATACGTAGAGCATGACACTGAAGATGTTAGGGAAATTATTTAATTTTTAAATATTTACAAATAATAATTTATTATTTATACAATGAAAATGTATTGTTTTTTACGATATAAATAGAAATGTTAATGGAGTTAAACCATTTAAATAAAAAGTTAGCAGCTTTAATTTGATCCTCTCATTTCGGCTTAATTGGAAATAAATTTCACTAATATTATTAACAGTAATATACCGCTTCTTCGGTTTCAATTAATACTAAAATAAGTACACAAATAAGGATGAAACCATCTAAGATCAAGTCGAAATTGACTGCAATATATCGCTTCTTATTTAAGGAAGATTGAATTTCAATCCTTTTTGAGTGCAAATCAAATGTTATACTTAACTACAACCCTATGAAGTTAATAAGCTCATTCTAAAGCACCTTGATTTCATTCGTGGAATAATCCGACTAGGAGAATAAATAAGAAAAATATTCTGACTAAGGTTCATGATGCAATGCCTGATGTTTGTATAATGATAGACACAGGTAATAGAAGGGCAATTTCTACATCAAAAATTAAGAAAATAACAGCAATTTAAAAAAATTGGAGAGAAAAGGGTAGACGTGCTGAGCTTTTAGGGTCAAAGCCACATTCGAAGGGTGAACGTTTCTCTCGATCATTGATAGATTTTTTTGAAAGTATTGAGGCTAAGATTATAACAATTATTGCTAAGGTAACGGAAATGATAGACATATTATATATAATTCAAATTATTTATTTTGAATAATTTCAATCTTTTTGATTGGAAGTCAAATGTACATATATACTAAATAAATATCTACCTCATCAGTAAATAGAAATATAAAGGAATAATCACACAACATCAACAAAATGTCAATATCATGCAGCTGCTTCAAAACCAAAATGGTGATTAGGAGAGAAATGACATATTAAGTGTCGTATTAAGCATGTTGATAAAAATGTTGTTCCAATTAAAACATGTAATCCGTGGAATCCTGTTGCTATAAAAAACTAGACCCGTAAGAAGCATCTGCAATAGTAAAAGGGGTTTCAATATATCCATAAGCTTGTAAGATGGAAAAATAAACCCCTAAAATAATAGTGAAAAATAAACCTTGTGTTGTTTGACTATAATTTCCTTCCATTAATCTATGGTGAGCTCATGTTACTGTGACTCCTGAAGCAAGAATAATAGCTGTATTTAATGAAGGGATTTGTAATGGATTGAAAGGATTAATTCCTGTCGGAGGTCATATTGCACCTAAATCAATATTAGGGGATAATCTTCTGTGGAAAAAAGCTCAGAAGAAAGAAATAAAGAAGAAGATTTCTGATACAATAAGTAAGATTATTCCTCAACGAAGTCCGTAATTTACCGAAAGAGTATGTAATCCTTGATAAGTACCTTCACGAGTAATATCTCGTCATCACTGAATTATTGTTAAAATTGAAATTAAAGTTCCTAATAATAAAAGAGAATTATTAAAATGATGGAATCATTTTACTAAGCCTGCAGCTGTTACAAGAGCTCCGATGGCCCCTGTTAAAGGTCAAGGTCTAGGATTAACTGAATGAAAAGGGTGATTAGAGTGTGTTGTCATAATTTACTTCTCTAGAATATAATGTTGCAAGAACAGCAAATACATAAGATTGAATTATTGCAACTGCTGACTCTAAAGTTAATAGTGCAATTTGTGCAAATACAAGTCCTGATAGGAGAGTTATTGTTAATGAAGGGCCAGTATTACCTAGTAGAGTTAGCAGTAGGTGTCCAGCAATTATGTTTGCTGCTAGTCGTACTGCCAGAGTTCCTGGACGGATTACATTTCTGATAGTTTCAATACAGACCAAGAAAGGTATAAGAGCTGCTGGTGTGCCTTGAGGAACTAGATGGGCAAATATATGTTGGGTATGATTGATTCAGCCATAGATTATAAAGCTAAATCATAAAGGTATAGCTAATGTTAGAGTTATTACTAAGTGTCTTGAGCTTGTAAAGATATATGGAAACAACCCTAAAAAATTATTGAAATAAATTAATGAAAATAATGCAATAAATATAAATCTTCTTCCGTTATGACCAGTAGGTCCAATTAAAGTTTTAAATTCATTATGTAATGTTTTAATAACTGAGTATCAGATTATATTATGGCGCGAAGGTATTAACCAATAAATGAGAGGTAGGATTATTATTCCTAAAAATGTTCTTAATCAATTTAAAGATAAATTTATAATATTAGTTGATGGGTCGAAAACGGAGAATAGATTTGTTATCATTTTCAATTTAAAGAAGTTTGGGGAATATTAGATTCTTCAGTTATTGAAGAAATTGGCTGGTAAATTAAGAAGAAGTAATTAATAATAGTAAAAAAGATTAAGGCTAAAGAAAATATTGAAAATAAAAATAATCATCTTATAGGGGCTATTTGAGGAATAAAGAAATATTAAATCTATTAATGATTTCAGTATGACATACTAATGTTATTTTTAAACTAATTTCTTCATCAAAAGTAAACGTTAATTACTATAAAATGGTTTAAGAGACCATTACTTACTTTTAGTCATCTGATGAATTATTATTAATAATTCAGTTAATAAATGTTTGAGTATTAACTCTTTCTAAGACAATAGGTATGAAACTATGGTTAGTTCCGCAAATTTCTGAACATTGTCCATAGTATAAACCCGGTCGGTTAATAAAGAAGCTTGTTTGATTTAATCGACCAGGTGTAGCGTCTACTTTTACACCTATTGCAGGAACATTTCATGAGTGAAGTACGTCTGCTGCTGTTACTAGTATTCGAATTTGTGTGTTTAAAGGTAAAACTGTTCGGTTATCAACATCTAGTAACCGGAATCCATTATTAGACATTTCATTATAAGGGATTATATAAGAATCGAATTCGTGGGAATTAACGAAGTCAGTATATTCATAGCTTCAATATCATTGATGTCCTACAGTTTTACAGTAATAATAGGGTCTAAAGATTCATCTAATACATAAAGAAGACGTAGAGATGGAAGGGCAATAAAAATAAGTGTAATAGCAGGTAAAATTGTTCAAATTACTTCAATTGTTTGTCCTTCTAATAAGTATCGATGAGTATATTTATTAAAGAATAATGTTAGTATAATGTAAGATACAAGAATGGTGATTATTAATAGAATTAATAATGTGTGATCCTGAAAAAAGATGAGTTGTTCTATTAAAGGAGATGCAATCTGATCATGTTGCCATTTTCTAACAAAAGGTTATCTTTATATGTAGAGCTTAAATCTACCGCACTTATCTGCCATATTAGAAATTAGTTAAGATAGGTAATTCTGAATAGCTATGTTCAGCAGGAGGTAAATTTTGGTATCATTCTAATGAACTTACTATATTTAAGGAAAATAAAATAGGACGGTTGGAAATTATACTTTCTCAAATAATAAAAATAAGCAGGATGATACCAATAAATGAAATAGTTGACCCTAAGGTGGAGATAACATTTCACGAAGTGTATACATCTGGATAATCAGAATATCGTCGTGGTATTCCCGCTAACCCCAGGAAATGTTGAGGGAAAAACGTTAGATTTACCCCTACAAATATAATTGTAAATTGAATCTTCAATCATTTAGGGTTTAAGGATAACCCAGTAAATAATGGGTATCATTGAACAAACCCTGCTATAATAGCGAATACAGCCCCTATTGATAAGACATAATGGAAATGGGCAACAACATAATAAGTATCATGTAAGATAATATCATTTGATGAATTTGCTAAGACTACTCCCGTTAAACCTCCGATTGTAAATAAGAAAACAAATCCTAATGCTCATAGTAACGATGGGCTGTAATTAAATTGAGTTCCATGAAGAGTAGCTAATCATCTAAAAATTTTAATTCCAGTTGGCACAGCAATGATTATTGTTGCTGAAGTGAAATAAGCCCGTGTATCTACATCTATTCCTACTGTAAATATGTGATGAGCTCAAATGACAAATCCTAATAGGCCAATGGCTAGTATAGCATAAATTATTCCTAATGTTCCAAATGCTTCCTTTTTTCCACTTACTTGACTGATAATATGAGAAATTATTCCAAACCCTGGTAAAATTAAAATATAGACTTCCGGATGTCCAAAAAATCAAAATAAGTGTTGGTATAGGATAGGGTCTCCCCCTCCTGCGGGGTCAAAGAATGAAGTATTTAAGTTTCGATCTGTTAATAATATAGTAATGGCCCCTGCTAAGACAGGTAAAGAAAGAAGTAAAAGTAGTGCTGTAATACCTACGGCCCATACAAATAGGGGGGTTTGGTCTAAGGATATTCCTGGGGCTCGCATATTAATATTAGTTGTAATAAAATTTACTGCCCCTAAAATTGAGGAAATTCCCGCTAAATGAAGTGAGAAAATTGCCAAGTCTACAGAGGCCCCCGCATGAGCAATGTTTGCAGAGAGTGGGGGGTAGACAGTTCAACCGGTCCCAGCTCCATTTTCTACGAGACTTCTTGCTAATAACAGAGAGAGAGAGAGAGAGAAGGGGGTAGTTATCAAAATCTTATATTATTTATTCGTGGGAAGGCCATATCAAGGGCTCCTAGTATTAAAGGAACTAATCAATTCCCGAAGCCTCAAATTATAATTGGTATTACTATTAAAAAAATATCACAAAAGCATGAGCTGTTACAATTACATTATAAATTTGATCATCTCCAATTAGATAACCAGGTTGACCAAGTTCTGCACGAATAAGTATTCTTAATGAAGTACCCACTATTCCTGCTCAGGCTCCGAAGATAAAATAAAGTGTTCCAATATCCTTATGATTAGTTGAGAAGAGTCATTGTTGCGGTAAAATGGCTGAGTTATAGGCGATAAATTGTAAATTTATTTAGGAGATTTATCTCTTTTATCAGACCTTTATAGTCATGAATGATATTAGACTGCAATTCTAAAGGAATAGGTAACTACTAAGGTTTAAAAATTGATATTTTATTTATAGCTTTGAAGGCTATTAGTTTAACTAACTTAAAACCTTATAATACCGTATATTAAAGAGTAATGATCTAAATAATAACCCTAAAATTGAAATTATAGTAAAGGTTGATATTAAAATATAAAATTGATTACTATAAAATTGCTCATAATTTCATTTAATTTTTCTGTAAGAAAAGAGAAATGCAGTAAAGGTAACACGAAGGTAATAAAATAAAGTGATTAATGTTGTGATTACTATTAAAGTAATAATTATTAATCTATTAAGTTCAGCTATTGCCTGGATGACTAATCATTTTGGCATGAACCCGAGGAAGGGAGGCAGGCCCCCTAACGAGACAAGTAAAGAGAATAAACAACATTTAATTTTGATTAATGTGAAAGATTTGAAATGTATTAAATAAGAAAATAATTGATGATCTCAGGAAGGAATAAACGAGAAAATACAATTCTCATAAGTTTTCGCCAGAAACTATAGCAGCAATTATTCAACCTAAGTGATTAATGGATGAGTAGGCTATTAATTTTCGCAAGGATGTCTGGTTCAACCCCCCTAAAGAACCAATTGAAATTGAAGAGATAATAATGATTGAAAAGAAAATATTTATTCTAATAGTTTATGATAGAAGTATTAAGGGTGCAATTTTTTGTCATGTTATTAAAATTAAATTATTTCTTCAGTTTAGACCTTCTATGGTCCCAGGGAATCAAAAGTGGAAAGGTGCTGCCCCTATCTTTAAAAGAAGGGCTGAGCTAATTATCAATAAAAATATTTCATAATTTATTGATATAATAATATTTGATATTAGAAATATAGTGATTAAAGAGAATAATAACAGGGACGAAGCAATAGCCTGGATTAAGAAGTATTTTAAGGAGGCCTCGGTTGATAAAATATTTTTGTATTGGATATTAATGGGATAAAAGATAATAAATTGATTTCTAATCCTATCCAAACACCTAACCAAGAAGTTGATGAGATGGAAATTAAGGTACTATCGCGTGCATAAATAACGGGCCTCCTTGCCGAGCGGGAGTTGAGTTTTCGAGCTATCAGGTTGCCATCACTTGGGGTGTGGAGAAGTATAAATTCTGTCCTAAAACTTCCCCATACGGGAGAACGAAACGCATCAGGCGAAAGCCTGGCCAAAATAACTACTGTGGTCAAGAAAATTAGACTGAAACGGTGCGGGGATATTGAGCATGAAATACGTGACTAGAAAACCAATATAGGGAGCAATGCATTAACAATTTTATTCCTAATAACAAATTTATAATAAACAAACAAATTGCACTAAAGTGCTTATTACAGAAATTAACAATTATAAATGTAGCAAAGTGTGAGGGCCTGATTACAGAACCCAGATTATAGAAAGGTCCATGAAAAGCTTGCTTGATTGGAGAAAAGTTGAGCTTAATATATAAAAATGCAGTTTATAAAAAGAGAGAACCATAAAAAATAATTAAGAGTGTAATAACTGGTATGATATAAGCTCTTTATAAAATTAAACTTATCTTTGAAGAGAGTTGAAGAGAGTTGAAGAGCCAGCTCCTTAAAAGGTTCCAGCTAGCACACGTTGAGTTAGAAATCTTCACGGTTTTCTTGGAAGGAGGCGTACATGGCCTAGAGTTATGTGCACCATCGATAAAATGTCAACTTTCTTTTCTTGCGCAGGAATGACATTTATAGTTTCCAAGAGCTGATCCAGAGATGTTTCGAAGGACGATTCCAAGTATCCCCTCTTAGGTGAAGTTGAAGAGTACAGCGGCTGGCAATTATTCTTGCCGTCTTGAGCAATACGTCATGGCGCAGATCTTGTGACGTAAGTGCTCGCTAGCGTAGATATCAGCGATGGTGTCATGAGAGGTAGCGGTGACCAGCGGGTTGAAGTGATCAGCAGTGGTGAATCAGAAGTGTTGAAGTGGTTCAGAAGTGGCGGTTGATCCGAAGTGATCTGAAGTGATGAAGAACGCCAGCAAGCGGCGTCTTAAATAGGGACCATAGAACTCTCTCGAAGGTTGGAGATCGCCCGACCAGACAAAGTCCTGCCATTGGTCGAACGAAAGACAGGGTGACGTCAGCCGACACTATTCAGCAGACAGTGGAACAACCAGTAGATGTCTGGTAAGTCATGAGTGAGGACGCCTGAGATAGCGAGACTGAAACACTCGAGGTGAGAACTATAATATCTATGAATAAGTGATTGATAACAAGATTATGCATATGGTTTAAGCAATTAACAATTGAAAATAAATAATTACCATTCGGGGATCTCAGTAACAATAAATAAAATTTGACCGACAAATGGGCCAAGCTAAACATTGAAAGTATCACAAAAGTGATCATGCTCCGAGAACTCCGAATGAAAACAAACAAACGAATCAGTCAAAGCAAAACATGGATAACAGACGAGGAGAAACTAAGACTCGAAAGGCAAAACAGAAATAGCAGAGATGGGTCTAGTATAACGACCTTTACTAGTTAAAACATCAATAACTCTGACGCGTTTATCACGGCCAAAGTGGCAGTGAATAACTCTACCTAGGTTCCACACGAGAGGCGGAGATGGGTCTCGAAGAAGAGCCATGTCCCCCACTCGTACATCTGGTTGAGGAAGCCGCCATTTCTCACGCCTATTTAGCAAGCTGAGATATTCTAACTTCCATCGGCGCCAAAAAGAACAGCGCAAAGATTCTACTTTTCTCCAAAAGATAGGTAAGTTAGGATCACAGCGTCGAACCAGCAAAGGCGGAGTAGCAGCAAGCGAACAGCCAATCAGGAAGTGACTGGGTGTTAAAGGTAAAAGATCCTTAGGATCGTTTGAAAGAGGGGTCAGAGGTCTGGAATTTACAATACCTTCAATTTGAATAATCAAAGAGTTGAATTCCTCATAAGAAAGTATGGTAGGACCAAGAGTTTTCTTAAGCTGTCTTTTAGTAAGTTTGATGCAGGATTCCCAACGGCCCCCATGATGGGGAGCATAAGGCGGGGTGAAATGCCATTTGAAACCTTTAGAATAGGAAAAGTTGGAAATTTTTTCTTTAGCAGAAGGGGAGCTTAACACTTTTTTCCAGAGATCAGAAGCGCTTACAAAAATTTTTGCATTATCTGAAAAAACTTCAGATGGAACACCCCTTCTAGCAGCAAATCTAGAAAAGGCGGCCAGAAAGTAGGATACAGAAGCGTTCGTAACCAACTCAAGGTGGATAGCTCCCGTCACCATACATATAATTAACGAGATGTAGAGTTTACCTAAGATTTTGCGCTTAGATGAAGAGGGATTGGTCTGATATATGTAAGGACCTGCGTAATCGATCCCAGTAAGAGCAAAGGGCTTACTAGGTTCTGAACGAAAAGGAGGTAAATTACCCATAATCTGCGTGGCGGGCCTTGGTTTAACCTTGAAGCAAGGTATACACTTTTTGACAACAGAAGAAACCTCATGAACGCCATTGATGATCCAGTAGAGTTCACGAATTAGACAGAGCAAGGTGCGAGTACCAGCATGAAGGTGTTTATAATGAAACTTTTTTATTATAAGGGTAGTGATAGGATGCTTTGAAGGAAGGATGATGGGATGCTTTTTCCCATCCTCACAACTAGACATAGCTAATCTTCCACCCACACGTATTATGCCGTCCTGGTCTAAAAAGGAGTGAGTGGTGAAAGCCTGCTAGACTTGGGTAAATCTTTACCACTTATAAGAGCTTGCTTTTCAGGAGCAAATACTTCCTGCTGAACAAGTAACAAAATCTTGCAAGTAGCAAATTCTAACTCTACTCTGGAAAGAAAGGGTTGAGGCTTCAATGGTTGATCAATTACTAAATATTTCCATCGGAAGATATAAGACACTACACGAATCAATTTATCAAACGAAGAGTATCTATGAAAAAGGCTAGTAGAAGTAGAAGTAAGATGCGACGTGACAGGGTCATTATGTGCATCAGGTATTTCTTCTGCAAATTGATTAGCTAAGCGAGGCCAGAAAGATGATTCCTGACTTAGCCAAGGAGGACCATTCCAGTACAGGTCTGAAGAAATCAATTTTTTAGGCGTGCAACCACGTGAAATTATCTCCGCGGGGTTTTCACGGCTAGGAACATGTCTCCATTGTTCAGAATGAGAGACTTCATGAATCTTAGAAACGCGATTTGCCACAAAGGTATTCCAATGAGAAGAAGGCTTGGAAATCCAAGCTAATACAACAGAAGAATCGCTCCAAAAAATGTGCGGGAAAATTTTAACTTTAAACTGACATTTAGTTTAGTAGCTAATTCTGTTGCCATTAAAGCAGAGCATAATTCTAATCTCGGCAATGATACTGTTTTAAGTGGAGCAACCTTAGATTTAGCGCACACTAAATTAGAAAATCCAGGGAAAGTATCTGAGGAACGTCCTACTATGCATGCACAACAGCCATAAGCTCGTTCTGAACTATCAGAAAATACATGCAGGTCATACTGCTGGTATAAGGGATTAGAAATTAAAGGGCGGGGTATAGAAACCTTGGAGAGATCCAGCAAACTGCTGCGATACTCTAACCATTCTTCAACAAGAGGAAGGGGGAGATTTTCATCCCAGTCTGATTTTAATGACCAAAGCTTTTGCAAGAACATTTTTGCAACAATAACTATAGGAGCAATATATTGCAAAGGATCGAAGATCTTTGCGATTTCTGACAGAACTTGTCTCTTAGTTACAGGGGGAGATTCTGACAGATGTACCTGATAAGAAAAGGTATCAGAGGAAGGACACCAAAAAACACCCAATGCTTTTACGGCTGCTTCATCAGTAGGAATGGCAACAAATTCATCAACTGGGACCTCTGATGAAAATTTTGATATAAATTCAGTGGAATTTGAAGTCCATTTATGGAGCGGAAAACCACCCCCTAGGAGTAGGGATTTCAAATCTTCGCACACAAGGAGCGCTTCAGAAATATTAGGGAAAGAGCACAAGAAATCGTCGACATAAAATGCCGTTTTTAATGACTCAGAGGCCAAAGGATGATACAGATGACCATCTTGCTCGGCTAACATGTGGAGGGACCGAATCGCAAGAAAGGCTGAAGGCTTCAGGCCATATGTCACAGTCTTCAATCTAAATATCTTTATGGGTTTGGAACTCTCATCGCGCCACAATATTCTTTGCAGATCTTGCTGCTCAGAATTTACGAGAATCTGCCGATACATCTGCTTAATATCTGAGATTACAGCAATAGGAAACCTTCGAAAATTAAGCAAAACAGAGGTGAGATCTGTTTGAATCGCGGGACCACATTGCAAGGTATCATTTAAAGAGATTCCATTGGAATCTGGTGATGAGCCATTGAAAACTACTCTTATATTGTCTTGTGTTGAGGAATTTTTCCATACCGGATGATGATTTAAATAAACTATTTCATTTAAAGGATGGTCAATTTCTTCTGATTTAGAAATTACCTCCATGTGATTGGATGATTCGTATTCTTCCATAAAGGAAGCATACTGAGTTTTGACAGAAGCATCTTGTTTGAACCGATTTTCAATAGCAAATAGTGCCCTAAGTGCTCTGGAATGCGAGCCCGTAATGGCGGGAGGATTGGGAATACGTGGAAGAGTTACTATAAATCTGCCTTCAGTATTACGGACAGTGGTTTCCTTATATAACTTTTCACAAATTTCGTTAGAAGAAGAAGAAGAAGAAAAAGAAGAAGTAGCCTGAACATTCTCAAGATCCCAGAACTTGGTTAGCTCTTGGCTCAAATCGGTACCAACAAAATAACATGATGATGATGATAATTGTTGTTTTAAGGGGCCTAACATCTAGGTTATCGGCCCCTGATGGTTTGGGTGATCGTGAAGATGAAAATGAAAAGCGAACTTAAAACTAAAACTAACTAATAACCTACATACTAGAAGAAGAAATGCAAAACTAAAGGAGAATAAGGCAAATAAAAGGGCAGAAGGAAAAGAAATGCCCTCAACCCTCGGAGAAAGCGGATTGAGGGACTTGGAAGGAAGGAGAGCCATGAAAGGCATATAGGAAAGTGAAAGAGGAGAGGGTCCGCCCCAAAGGTAAGGGACAAAAGGGGAAAACGGACCCAGCTCAGGAATCCCTCGGGGTCGCCAACTCCCGAACTCACCAGCCGTGAGCCCCTGAGGGTGTAGCATTATCTAGGGTGCACCAGAAGTGGTGGGGCTACATACACCCTGCCTCCTTAAGGGCCTTGAGCACAAGGCAGGAGGTAAAAGGAAAAGAAAAAGAAGGCTGACCCCTCACAGAAGGAGGGAATCAGGAAAGATGAGGCAAGGGCCAATTAAGGCGGGAAAGGAAGAGACTCCCTAGGCCTCGGATACCCTAATACCGTCGGGGTCGGAAGAGAACAAGAGTTGACCGAGTGAGGTCGACAGGAAAGAAGACAGAGAGGAGCCCGGCACAAGTAAGTGGAAGCAATGCCGAACTCAGCTGGGGCCCCGTGGTCGCCAACCCACGCCCACAAGATGTGAGCCCCTGGGGGGAACAAAATAACAATTCGATACAGTTTGAATAGGATTACGGTATATTTGGCCAGTAGCAATCCAACCAAAATCAGTTTCGCGGAAGAAAGCATTAGGAGCAATTTTTACTTTATTGGAATGAAGACATTGCCAAAATACGCTTGAGCTGAAAAGAAGCTCTACGGGTGAAGCTCTGTTGAAATGAGGGTCAGCTAGCTGGACAAAATTCGGGATATTCCAACTTTGAATAGGATAAGAAGTGCCAGGAATATTGTTGCCTATAGACTTGATAATCAAACAATCTAATTGCAACTGCGTACCAAGATTATTAGAGTCCTTAAGATCCACTTTAGCAAAGCTTAAGGATTGTGATTTAGAGCAGTTTATTCCTGTAACCTCTATTGAGATAGGATGTTTTGGAAGGCCTAACTTTTGTACCAACGATTCATTAATAAAATTGTTGGTAGTGGCATTATCCAATAATCCCCTAACAGATACCCATTTTCCGTGAGAATTTTTCAATAGAACCTGCACGGTAGATAATAAAACCTGGACTTTGCCAAGCGAGGTAGAACTTTGAGCATACGACTGCGCACTATTTTGAGAAGTCTCCGAGTTAGACTTGGTATTGGAACTGCTTGGTCCTGATAACCGTGGTCTTTCATGCCTGTGCAAAAGTGAATGGTGTCTTGCCCTACAATGAAAGCATAAACGTTGTGAACGGCAATTGTTTAACATATGCGTTCCTGACAAACAGTTGAAACAATGTTTTTTGTTCGTAATGAACTTTCGTCTTTCATCTCCTGATAAAGATTTAAATTCTTCACAATTGTATAAATTATGCGATTGCTGACACAGACCGCACGTTTGCATTTGGTTAGGTGACCGAGCATCAACAGGAAGAGCCTGTGATCTTAAAATTCTTTGATTAGAACTGCTAACCTTATGTTTTGAGAAGGCTTTTGAATGTGAACTACTAGTTTTTTGATTAGCTATGGCGGAAAAGACTTGGCTTCTGGCCTTCAAAAAGTTAATAATCGCCTCATAAGTGCATTGCAAATTCTGGGAAAGTTCTGTTTCCCAGGCTTTTAATGTATTTGCATCCAATCTTGCAGAAATGAGGTGAACTAGAAATAAATCCCAGTGATTTACAGGTTGGTTTAAATTGGACAATGCTCTGACGTGTAACTCTGCGGTGTCAATCAACTTACGAAGTGATAAACTGTTATCTGCTTGCACGTTAGGTAACTCGAATAAGCTTTGTATATGGCGTTGAATAGATAAACGAATGTTCCCATATCTATCCTTAAGAAGATTCAGAGCAACTTCATAATTATCACTGGTCAAAGAAAGTGCTTGAATCAGGTTGAGTGCGTTGCCTTGAACTGCCAGACGCAAGTAGTGAAATTTTTGTATTACTGGTATAGAAGTATTCTCATGTACTAAAGAATTGAATAATTCAAAAAATGGTTCCCATTCTATGTCTTTACCAGTAAATTTGGGTATTTCTAATTTGGGTAATATAATGCGTGAAGAAGATGTAGAAGATGCTGCAGAAGTTTGATCTTCTTGTTTTTCTTTTAAAGTTAAAGCCCTAATAAGCTGTTTAGCTTCAGCAAATCCCTGATAGTATAATTTTTCAACTTCCAACCTATCACTTTGCTGGTCCGGCTGCTGAGTTTCTATACTGCATTGTATCTCATCATATTTCTCAAAGGCTTGTTCATAATCCTTAAGCCTCTGCGAAATTATGTCAAGATTATGCTCTTGGGGTTCGAGTTCCGTTAAGAAAGTACGAAACCGTGTGAGCTTGCCCTTACAAGAGGCTCTGGAGTTGCTAAGTTTTTCATCAAGGTTAGGCATATTACAAGTTGTTTGTTACTCACGTCAATATTGTGACTTCGAGTACTGGAAGTCAGAGGATGACAGCTTGCTATGTAGTAAGGTTTAGTCTGATGCGGAAGAAACCGGCTTAGCTTACGTTTCTCTCCTCTGCCGCACATGCGCCTTAAGCTGAAACGTACAATGTGAATTAGTGTTGAAACACAATGAACAAAAATTGTTAATGCAAAATTCACAATATTAAACTTATATAGGGATCCAGGGTGCAACAGATATGTTTCCCGGGGGTGAGGCACCAAAACTATGGAGAAGTATAAATTCTGTCCTAAAACTTCCCCATACGGGAGAACGAAACGCATCAGGCGAAAGCCTGGCCAAAATAACTACTGTGGTCAAGAAAATTAGACTGAAACGGTGCGGGGATATTGAGCATGAAATACGTGACTAGAAAACCAATATAGGGAGCAATGCATTAACAATTTTATTCCTAATAACAAATTTATAATAAACAAACAAATTGCACTAAAGTGCTTATTACAGAAATTAACAATTATAAATGTAGCAAAGTGTGAGGGCCTGATTACAGAACCCAGATTATAGAAAGGTCCATGAAAAGCTTGCTTGATTGGAGAAAAGTTGAGCTTAATATATAAAAATGCAGTTTATAAAAAGAGAGAACCATAAAAAATAATTAAGAGTGTAATAACTGGTATGATATAAGCTCTTTATAAAATTAAACTTATCTTTGAAGAGAGTTGAAGAGAGTTGAAGAGCCAGCTCCTTAAAAGGTTCCAGCTAGCACACGTTGAGTTAGAAATCTTCACGGTTTTCTTGGAAGGAGGCGTACATGGCCTAGAGTTATGTGCACCATCGATAAAATGTCAACTTTCTTTTCTTGCGCAGGAATGACATTTATAGTTTCCAAGAGCTGATCCAGAGATGTTTCGAAGGACGATTCCAAGTACAGCGGCTGGCAATTATTCTTGCCGTCTTGAGCAATACGTCATGGCGCAGATCTTGTGACGTAAGTGCTCGCTAGCGTAGATATCAGCGATGGTGTCATGAGAGGTAGCGGTGACCAGCGGGTTGAAGTGATCAGCAGTGGTGAATCAGAAGTGTTGAAGTGGTTCAGAAGTGGCGGTTGATCCGAAGTGATCCGAAGTGATGAAGAACGCCAGCAAGCGGCGTCTTAAATAGGGACCATAGAACTCTCTCGAAGGTTGGAGATCGCCCGACCAGACAAAGTCCTGCCATTGGTCGAACGAAAGACAGGGTGACGTCAGACGACACTACTCAGCAGACAGTGGAACAACCAGTAGATGTCTGGTAAGTCATGAGTGAGGACGCCTGAGATAGCGAGACTGAAACACTCGAGGTGAGAACTATAATATCTATGAATAAGTGATTGATAACAAGATTATGCATATGGTTTAAGCAATTAACAATTGAAAATAAATAATTACCATTCGGGGATCTCAGTAACAATAAATAAAATTTGACCGACAAATGGGCCAAGCTAAACATTGAAAGTATCACAAAAGTGATCAGAGTGTTCTCAGGAGGGGAATGCCCAGAGCCGTTGTTAGACACCTGTCCTTGTTCGCAAGGGGGGGGACACAGATCAAGGAGCGCAGCGCCAACTTTGATTTTCTTTAGTTTCGCGCTTGGAAGATGGTTACAGATAGCTAGACGGTTTTAATAAATCTAAATTGAAATGCCAAGTAAGCCATTAATTGTTAAATCTCGTATAAATGCACTGTTGAATTTTACTGTGTGTGAATTCATTAGGAATCGAGTTTTCACAGTTAGGGACTAAACACAGTTTAATAAGAAGAAAAAGAAGAAATCACAAACGTCCTGAACTAATTATATTTCTGTTATTCCGACGCCAGCTTCATAGAGCCCAACTATCTGCCCCCTCCTCACCAAACGGTCGTTCATATTAAAGGTCACGGACCTCGAAATCGAGTTCGCTGTCGAGTTACTGAGCCACTGTCAGCTTCTTGTGATTAACAGGTGATACCACACTTCCCCCTCCTCTGCCCCCTTGCCTACAAGGACAGGTGTCCAACCACGGCTCTGAGCATTCCCCTCACGAGCACACACCAAGTGATAGCAACCTGATGGCTTGAAAACTCAACTCCCGCTCGAGAAGGCGGCCCGTTATTTATGCACGCGATAGTACCTATAAATATTGTACTTAAGAATAAAACCTTAGAAGGATTTTTTTAAATTAAAAAGGAGGCAAATCCTATTTACGGGGTATGAACCCATTAGCTTATATTTAGCTTACCTTTTTTATAATGTGTACAGTATATTTAGGTGTATGATGCACAAAAGTTTTTGATACTTTAAGGAGTAGTTTAAATCTGCTAAATGTAATGAAGGTTAAAAAAAATTACATAATTTACTCTATCACTGTAATCCTTTAATCAGGCACTTCATTAAAAGAGAATAGTGGAAATATATAATTTTTAACTATATGTAAGCAATATTATAATTTTTTGTATATTTATAAATATATTTATAAAATTTCTTAAAGGTGTAGGTATTTAAATTTGATTATAATTAAAAAGTATTAATAGTAATGAATAAATAATAAAAAAAGGTTTTTTTTGCCTACCCATCTTCCGGGACGTGGAAGCAATTTCAAGGGGGGTTGAAATTATTTTTCTGTTTCAAAAAAGGGTCTTCTCCTGTGAACATGATTCACTTTATAACATTTCTTAAAAGTGTAGGTACTTAAAATTGGTTTATAATTAAAAAGTATTAATAGAAATGAATAAATAATAAAAAAAAAGTTTTTTTGCCACCCCATCTTCCGGGACGTGGAGGCAATTTCAAGGGGGGTTGAAATTATTTTTCTGTTTCAAAAAAGGATCTTCTCCTGTGAACATGATTCACTTTATAAAATTTCTTAAAAGTGTAGGTACTTAAAATTGGTTTATAATTAAATTCCCTCGATTTAAAGAAAAGAGAATATTTTTATTAAAAATGCATTAAATTTTAAGGTGTTTTGATTAGATTTATGAATTCTTATTTAATAAAAAATTGATTAAAATTAATGCTAAGAATTTTTTTGTAAGATAAAATGATAAGTTCTGGTCTTTCAATTAATTTTGTGATTGATTTAATATAAAAAAAGCTGAGTAATTTATAAGGTAAAATTTTAGGTGAGTTTTATTGTAGAAAAATTGATCATTTTAAGGCTATAAAGATGTAATTTTATGTAAAAATATTTATGTGAAATTAAGATGTTATAAGGGGAAATTATCATAAAATTGCTATTATGCTAATTAAACTTTTTATAAAATGGGTCATTAAACAGCTTAGATTAAAAAAACACGTGGCAGTAATAGAAAAACAGATGAATGGGTCCTCCAAATTCAATCTGTTATATATATATTGTACCCAATTGTCATCATGTGGAACATGTGTTCGTATCCCAGCTAACTCACGGTCTTTCGAGGTATGGGGCGTTCCTGCCCACCATACGACCACATGCTCAGGATTTGAGTCTACCAGGTAACTACTCTACATGAAAGAAACAACATATTCCTAAAATAAAACATTTACTGATATAAAATCTGTCATAAAATAATTAGTAAAAAGGTTTACTAAATACAGTCCTAAACTCCAAATTGATGGGAGAAGAAACAAACACCGACATCCATTGGTCACAACCGGAAACAGACAGTTATATTCAAAAAAGTACATTTGACTTGTCCGGTATACAAAAACAAAAGAACACTATGAGAAATACAAAAACAAAAGAATACATTATGAGAATTTGTGAATGCAAACTCACACTTCCCCCCATTCACAAATTGCAAAAAAAACTTAAAACCAAAAAAAAAAATACATAACTAGCCTTACACTAACAACAAACATTTGTACATCAATCCTTGTATGGTAGCAAAGGGCAACATACAGACTAAAATACAGACATGGATCACATTTGCTTTGATTTAAGCCAAGCTTGACAAGTTGTGCAGTGATACAATTGTGCCAATCTTTACCAGCTTGACACAAACCGTAAATACTCTTGTTGAGTTTTAGCACATATTCTGGGTATTCTACACTGCGAAAACCTTCTGGTTGATTTACAAATACAGTTTCCTTAATTTTGCTATTAAGGTATGCCGATACAATGTCCAAATGACAATTATCCCATTCACGCTCTACTCCTATGGCTATAAGGGTCCTAATAGTTTTCCTTTTTACCACAGGACTGTAGGATTCAAGGAAATCTGTACCCTTTATCTGACTGAAACCTTGAGCTACTAAACGTGCTCTATACCTAAGTACTTTACCTTCTTGGTTTCGTTTAGTTTTATACACCCATTTGGTGACTATGACAGTCTTGCCACCTGAATCTTCTGCAAGTGTCCATACATTATGTTTTTCCAGGAGGGCAATCTCTTGGTTCATTGCTTCGAACCATTTATCTTTGTCATCTCGTGAGGTGGCTTCTTGAAAAGACACCGGATCGTTACATTCTGACCTCAAAATGACAATGCGACATTTGACCTTGACTTCATTACAACACACACACTTGCTGGTAAGTTTTCTCTTTCTACTCGACCTGCGTAATACTGTATGTTCAGGTTGTAATGGAGCGTCTATTACGACATCAGAATCTGACAAAGAGGCATCACTATCACTTGTTACAGAATTTTCATTTCCTGATTCGGCTACTTCGTGTTCAAACACGTCACCTCCACAATCTTTCTGCTCGACAAACACTTCTCCAACTGTTCTAGGTTCACAATCTATCTGAGTTACAGGTTTTTCCTGGGCTTTTACAGAAAACGGAAATACATCTTCAACAAATTCTACATTCCTGGATTTAATGACACATTTCTTTTCGATGTCCCATACACGGTAGTCCCTCGAGTCATTGGGGTACCCTAGCATTGCACCAACATTTGCCCTTGGCACTAACTTTTCCACATTACGTTTATGGATCCAAACTTTACAACCAAATGATTTTAACATAAGCAATTCCTGGTCTGACAACTTTCTACTCGTCCACAGTTGAAATGGGATGTTCTTTACAGTTGATGACACACACCTATTCTTTATATAGCAGGCTGTGCTGATGGCTTCCCCCCAAAATTGAACTGGCATGCCTGACTGAATGAGCATGCACCTACTAGTGGTGAGAAGTTGCTGGTTGAGGCATTCAGCAACGCCATTCTGTTGGGGAGAGTAAGCCATTGTTAACCTACGAACAATATCTTCCTTTTCAAGATAGTTACAAAACTCTGTACTTAAATACTCTCCACCGTTGTCTGAATGGAAAGATTTCAACTTGGTCCCTTGTGCTGTCTCCATTAGGGCTTTAACCTTGAGAAACTCATTAAATGCATCACTCTTATGCTTAAGAAACCTTACATATGAGAATCTGGTACAATCATCAGTAAATGTAATAAAATATTTGCTACCTCCAATCGATGGGTGCTCTAGCTGGCATACATCAGAGAACACAACATCTAATGGCTTCTGAGATACATGATCTCTTTCATTAAATTTAAGTCTTTTCATTTTACCTTGTTTACAAGTATCACAATCAAGATTCTTTTCTTTGGGTATAAAATCCCTATCTGGAATGTTCAGAGCATGGCCAAAACGCTGATGCCATATTCCGCTAGTTATAGCTTTGTTGCTCTTAGCATACACAACCTCCACCTCGTCATTACAAGCAAATTCTTTCCCTTGTTCTACCATAAAATAATCACAATTTACCTCATACATATTTCCAACGGTCTCACCCGTAAGGAATATACCCTCATGATCTGACAATACAACTTTGCTATCTTTAATGGTTACGACTGCACCTTTCCTGTCAAATTGACCTACAGATATTAAATTGTCTTGAAGACCTGGGACATACAACACTCTTTTCAGTTTCAGAAAAGAACCTCCACACTTGTCAGATAGTTTCATAAGCACACTTCCCATACCACATACACTAACTACGGATCCATCAGCTGTGTCTACACCACCAGAAACCTTTGGGGTGTAATCATACAGAATATCCTTATAAGGTGTCAGGTGCTCAGTGGCTCCTGAATCTACATACCACCTGTGTATACAATCAGATGCATCATCCTTGCTTTCAGATGTCACATAAGCCTTTACCTTAACACTACTAGCATTAACCTGAACACATTCGTTTGCGGCCTCATCGTCCTTTACCGTGGCAATAATCTCACGATTCTTAACCTTAACATTTTCCTTGCGTCCATTACTACAATTCCGGGAAGTATGACCTATCTTGGCACAATTAAAACACAAAACTGAACCTTTCTTTCTTGCTTCATGAACTAAATCACAGAACTTCGCAATATGCCCCTGTTCTTGGCACTTGTAGCACATGAATCCACCACTACCTGTTGGCTTGTTGACACTTTTGCTGCTGTTGACGACCTCCTTGGAATTTAAGCGCATGGCTGCCACCATTGCCTTCACGTTTTCACCCTCAGATTCTTCCTTCTTCAGCCTTGCATAAGTCTCCTGTTCTCGCTCCATCTTTAGTTTGTCCAACTTGTTCTTTCTCTCCTCCAACAATAGTTTGGCTCGCACTACCTTTACACTTAAGTTTTCTTCATTGCTTTCCAATGAACGTATCACATTTTCGTACTCCCGCTTTTCCAGTCCTCTGAGAATAAAAGCAGCTTTGGCCTTATCCGTAAATTTTATACCTACATCGTCCAACCGTGCACACCAAGTAAGCACTTTATCAACAAATGTACGCATGCTAATGTCACTAGTTTTCTTAAAAAGACACAATTCTTCTAACATCGTCACAATTTGAAGGACTCCGGTATCGCAACATGAAGTCAGAAGATTCTGCCATGCTTCCTTAGCTGTCTCCGCTTCTTTGATATCCCCTAGGAAAGGGTCGGTGACCAAACCTATGAGCAAGTTTTTCACGTCTTGATCTTTGCCCAGTTGGGCCTCGGAGTACTCTTCAACGGGTGTATCTTCTACCTCTCCTGTATCGGTCTTTCGTGGGAAACCTTGAACAGCGTCCCACAGACGCCTTGTTTGAAGCAATGCCTTTGTTCGGGTGCTCCACGCTTCCCAATTGTCGTCCTGTAACCTCACTATTGTAACTACTCGCTCGCTGCTTCCCGTAGCTGAATCCATGTTAGTATGTATACTTAAAATAAAACGTACAAATAGTCCTCACAATAGAAAAACGTCCACAAAATTCACCAAAAACTATCTTGAATGCACACTTAACTGCCGTCCACATGTGCGCCGCACATATCAACACCTTTTAACGACCGACATTCTCCCATCACAAAGTCCACACATTAACAGCAATAAGCGTTTAACTGGGCTCATAACCTGTCATAAAATAATTAGTAAAAAGGGTTACTAAATACAGTCCTAAATTCCAAATTGATGGGAGAGGAAACAAACACCGACATCCATTGGTCACAACCGGAAACAGACAGTTATATTCAAAAAAGTACATTTGACTTGTCCGGTATACAAAAACAAAAGAACACTATGAGAAATACAAAAACAAAAGAATACACTATGAGAATTTGTGAATGCAAACTCACAAAATCATGGCTATACAACAAATACAAACAAAGGATAATTTACATTTAATTCCCACAATTAAAATCAGGGTTATTTTGTGAGTCTCTTCTTAATTAGTGCTACACTGCACTCAAATCTATTTCTAGCATCCTATCATTGATACTTTCAGACCTCTGCGAGTCTCTATAGTGTTCTTTATGTGACACAATTTTACATAACTGGAGTATCATAACACAAAAGTCACATATCACATCAAATGACATTAATACTGTAATAATAAAACATTAATCCGTTTCTTACGGCATTTACTTTGATTAGCATAAATTCATTATTTTATGCCTTAGTTAGCAAATATTGTTGTGTCGTGTGGATCATCTTCCCTCTTTTCCATCAATATGAAACGCTTAAAAAGTGGTACGTTTCCCTTCCAAAATACACATGGATGGAAATGTTTATAGTTTCACCATACGACGATTTTCTGGGTCTTGTCGAGATTATTATCGTTACAAACGTGTCATGTTCTTAGAAATCACATACCCGTCTGCATAAATTAGCGTGAACTGGCAAAAATGCACTCTAAAAAGATGCCAAACAATTTATTTGGTTCAGTGTTCCTCCTCAGAGAATAACTGGGCCAAATATTATCCGATTTCATTGATCCGACAATGTATGTGTGTTGAAACACATCATTTAATTCAATTGGCATCATCATAACAATCATATCTTAATTACATATCGAAATATCGAGATTCTTCAGTGTCCCACTATGACTATAATTTAAAAGGACTGGCCGACCGACCTCCCCTTCCCCTAGCAGGCAATAAAATTAGTTTCAGCTGGCCGCGCAAGATGGCCGCTCGTCTCAGTGGGCTACTCCCACTCCCTCTCATCTGCTAGCAAGGTCATCTTTGTTTACAATTTCAGTACAATGGAGTTACGCTAAGTGTTGTTCTCAAGTAATTGAGTCATTCTAATTATTTAACACCTATATTTATAGTGTATTGGGCTCAACTCGGCTCCTATTAACATTCATGGCTGGGGATGGATTCTGTAATAGCCTTGCCGTTCTATGGTGAATACTAGTGGCTTTGGACGCGCATCATAATGAAAATACAAGATTTTCACCAGCAGCTGTCTCAATAATATAAGGAAATCTGCGTTTCCTAAACGACGAAATTGATTCTTACCTCTCAGGGCAGATCATTTTATACATGTGCTCACGGAGTCTCGAAGGACATCCCTCGTGGCAACTATTCCTGCAAGCGATGGATATAGACAGGCTCTGTCCAATTCGCTGCGAATAATAAAAGTATGCACAACGGCGATACTAACTCGTAGATTAGCCAACTTTTCACCTAACGTGCAAGCTATGCTAGTTTGGACCCCGCGACTTTATTTACGTAAATCACTGGATTCTACGTTACTTCTGCACGCTATATGCGGCTCAAACAGTACTTCTCATAGATGACTCAATTATTAAGGCACCCGCGTTCTCTCTGCAATTACACTTAAGCCAAAGCTTTAAATAGCTCCTAAAAACAAGGTATAAATTTACTGGCTTACATTACTTTAATGGCTCTCAAATACAATCCTAAGAATTGACCATATCAAATATTCGTTCAACACTTCATTGACACTGAAAAACTCTCGTATGTCGCTATATTACACGTTACTTTCTTACTGTTTACCAAAATACAGTATCTTTATATTAGACATGACACACTTTGAACGTTATTTAGGCCAAAATGCCTATTACTTTACTGCCGCCGACCCCAGATTATTATTATTATTTATCATTTAACGTTACCATTACATTCATCACTATTTTAGGCCTGAATGGCCCTAAACAAATCACCTTCCAAGCCATATTCTATTCAAGACGAGTGGTGAAAACTCGTTCATAAGTGACTGTTAGATCTTAGTCTCAAAGTGATGCATCGTTGTATGGTGAACTATTTAGTTAGAATAACATTGTAAATTGGTACTCACTTTTTCATTTTCGCTGGATTATACCAGCATCCCAGCTCCGGGCCTACCATGACGCTTGATTTAAGCCATCATGCTATATCTCACACGACACTTGATTTCACATATTTCCCACATGATATTCATACTCTTATCAGTGGCTTCTCTCACTTTTACACAATACATATTAATCACAATACACTTAAACACTTTTTAAATCATTATAATAAAATGTATGTACACTTTTTCACTATTTCACAGGTTGATCCTTAATCGGACTCCTCCTAACGCCTGACCTCAGAGATACGATGAAGCTACGACATCCGCTGGTCTCCGTGAAAGTCTATCTGCGTGTACGTGCGTTCGATTCTCGTTCCCTTCAATACCGTTCGGTTCACTGTCAAGATTAATTGGCGATGCCTCCCAGGCCCCCATAATTGTAGTGATCCTGATGATAATGTCATATACAACTCTGACAATACCTCCTGGTATATGTAATGTCCAAAAACATTATAAATTACTCTTTCGCTGTAGCGAATTTATATTTGCGTCAGATAATGGATAAATATCTGTATTAGATTA
The DNA here is from genome assembly GCA_946902985.2 of Meconema thalassinum. Lineage (NCBI taxonomy): Eukaryota > Metazoa > Arthropoda > Insecta > Orthoptera > Tettigoniidae > Meconema > Meconema thalassinum. Next base: position 370,455,397 of record OX336392.1, read on the forward strand.
ACTCTGACGCACTTCATGATTATACTTATGAAGCTGTATAATGTGCTTCCATTGTTCTTTTACTGCTGAGCGTCGATACTGTAACATTTCGCGCGCTTACTGGCAGCGTATTAGTTACGTGTAGACTGGAGAAAAACTGGAGAAAAGACTGACTTGGTCTGCTCTGCTCCCCCTTTTAAAGGTTTCTCGTAAAAAGTAGTCCACGGGACATACGGGTGCGACTCTTTTCTTGAAATAATACATTTTCAGCCGAAATGACATATACACCTTGTTTATTTAGGCGTGGAGGTTTCATAAACGTTCGCGTGCCGGCGATCGCTTCGGCCAATTAATTACAATTAATTGCCTTATTCCATAGCGTTAGGACTCCACCATGGTGAATCCCCTAATGCGTGTCTCTAAACCAATCCTCTAGTGCGTAAGCCTTGTGTTCGCAGGCTCATTTAGAGATATAGGCTTTAATTTAGGTGTAAAATCACTCCTAAATTACCTCTCCTTGAATATATTCACCTGGGTGTACATTTCACTCCATTTCAATGCTCCACTTGGCTGTAATCAATTAATTTCCGTGGGCAATCATCCTCACTACAGCCTCCATCGTTGTCAAGCGGTGAATACCCGAGTCATTAATTTTGAGCTGTCTCCACGGTCCAGACGGAAATAGTTCCCTCGGCGCCTTGTATCTCCTCCTACTCGCTCGATGCAATTAGTAAAATGTCAAACTGGCCTGCTTTCGTTCTTGTTGTATGCTCCGAAAACGTATATTTGCTTGCATTTGCTTGCATTTGCTTACAATTCTTCACCTCAAACTGCTATGATATTCACATACTGGCCGTGAAATCATGCTATATTATTATATGTCATTATTTTACGCATTGCTCTTCGGGTTCCCTATAACTGTTCCCCCGCATAGATCAATGGTTCGATTCTAGTTAGAATCATGTGCATGGTCTTCTCAGATAAGACCCGAGTTCGATGCCAGTCTGCCGTGTCCTCATTGGGCACAAAAAAAAAATATATATATATATATATATATATATATATACGTATATATAGTAAATGTAATATCTTAGAGAGAAGTTTATTAATTAATAAGAACTTATAGATATGCAGATCCTTTCGGCCTATTAAAGACCTATAGGATAGAGGCCGAAAAGAAGGATCTTAAAAATATTTATGACATTGTAGAGTATCGCAATCTTTATTCATATTATATATTTATTTATATATATATAAATGTATATTGTAATATAATTGAACATACTATATATATATATAATAACCTATACAGTTTATTTATTTATTTTTAGTAATAGATTGAAGTATTTTATTAAAATACCCATTTATTATAAATTAGCCGAAATTTTGAAGTATGTAGGATAAAATACAATAATGAATATATATATATATATTTACCCATTAATTAAAGATTTGTTACGGTTCTTATATTGTATGATTGAATATATATGGCATCTTATTGATTAACCGCGGGCGCGAGTTTTTATTATTTTTAATCTTTATAATGTATTTTTGTACCGTGACTTTATATGTTTCTATTAAAGTTTAGAAAACCTTTTACAGGGAAAAGGTACTATAATTATTTGAGTTTGGATTTTAAAAAAATATGAATTTGGAGAGAATTTATACATTTTTTAGAATCACTTGATTAATTATTATTATTTATGAGGTTTTAGATAATTCTTTTATGAATTTGAAAAATTTGAGGATTGTGAGAAACGAATTGAAGCGGAAATGATGGCATAGCTTGTTGGTGGAGGTGTTGCGTGGTTGTTGACCGAAATTTTGAAGACTGGTGAGAAACGATTTACATTGGATTTGATAAATGTTGTTGATTTAGGTTTCTTGAAAAGTGGTTTGGTTGAGCAAAATATTTGACTGGTGAGAAACGATTTACATTGGATTTGATAAATGTTCTTGATTTAGGTTTCTTGAAAAGTGGTTTGGTTAAGCAAAATTCATAAGAATTGGAGAATGTGAAGCAGTTCAAGTACTTGGGAAGCTTGCTGACAAAAGATGCTCAATGCACAAATAAAATTCGCGCCAGAATTGCCAGTGCCAAAGCCGCATTCAACAAGAAGAGGACTCTGCTCACCAGCAAGTTGAGTTTAGAACTAAGGACGAAATTGGTGAAGTGTCACATCTGGAGCATTGCACTGTACGGGGCAGAGACGTGGACAATGAGAAAAAGGGAAAGAAAATACTTAGAAAGTTTTGAAATGTGGTGCTGGAGGAGAATAGAGAAGATCAAGTGGACAGATCGGGTGACAAACGATGCTGTACTGAGAAGAGTAGGTGAGAAGAAAACTTTTCTAAATACAATTCTTCAGAGGAAGGCCAACTGGATCGGGCACATGCTTACACATGAGGGGCTCATGCACGACGTCATTGAAGGGAAGATCAAAGGAACGACAGGACGGGGAAGAAGAAGAATTCAACATCTGGATGATATGAAAGATGGAAAGAGTTACAGCAGACTGAAGAATGAAGATGATGATAATTGTCGTTTTAAGGGGCCTAACATCGAGGTTATCGGCCCCTCTGAAGAATGAAGCTGAAGACCGGGAACGATGGCATCAGAAATTCTCTGTAAGAAGACATGGACTTGCCACTAGGCAGAATACTGTATAATAATAATAATAATAAGTTATTGGTAGACATTAAGATGCCCAAATAAATGGATAAAAGGTTGCTCGAGAATGTTGTTATCTTGCTCTGTTTTGAATGTATTGAACCCGCTGAGCTATGGTTCATGTGATATTTTTTTATGACAGAGCATTTATGAGGGGATGTTGTACTTTTGAACACACCCAGGAAGCCACGTGAAGCTGAGAGATCACGCGATACTTTGAAGTAGCGGTGAATCGCACTTTTGACTTTGGTGTAAACTGCTAATTATTATCTGAGGTCTTATTAATTATTTTTATCTTTCCTACGAGACTCAGAATATTCCATTTCGTCATGCTGCATTATTAAAACATTTTGGAGAATGTTTATTTTTACTTTAGGTAAGGTAATACCCTTGCAGATACGCAAAAAGGAACGTAAGTAGTCGCTCAACGTTTTCGTTTTGACGACCTACTTTCTAGAGACACCCAGTACCGGAGCACTGCGTCTTGAGAATCCGCCTTGTGTAGGCGTGGAATTACATTTGTCCTACGAGACGTAGAAGAATATCCGCTGTTTAGCGTTAAAAGTGATTATAAGGTGCCATCGAGCAAGCAAATACTAATATTCACTGTCGATGAAGTCCAGTGAATTAAATAAGAAGCTTGGGAAATAATTATTGGCAAGTATAGTGTATTGCACAACATTGCTGTGACATCACATATTACCCACGCGTATGTGGAGGGCAGATGCCTAGTGGAAATATACAGGTAATAGTGTTACAATTATCCTGAATAAGTGTGATTATAATTGTATGAGATATTTAAATTGCCAAAGTGGAAATTTCATCTTTGAAACGTCGTATAATTCACGGATGCTGCGTGATACAAAAGTAGCGTCACTAGCACGTGCAGCATTATAAAATAGTATTAGCTCACATGCTAATCCACATCTGCAAGATTAAGGCTGTGTCGTATTTTATAATTGAAGCCTATAATAGTCACGACGGACATTATAATTTTGGAAGTGAGAGGATGAATAATCACGCAACTTATTTCGCTACCCACATGATTGGACTTTAATTCACCATGGTTGAAGCAGTCACCATGGGCTAATACCATCCCAGTATGGGGGGGTGACGTTTCTACAGGAACCAGCATGATGGTGGAACTTCCAGAACGATGAACGAGAGGGAAGGAGCCAAAATGCCATTTCCAGGCATATCCACGAAGATGTCGACAGGGACAAATCGAACCCTGGTCTTTGGGGGAGTCCAGATGGGAATCCTGATGAGGAGGATACCGATCCAGAGAGCCAGAGAGGTTTATGTACAACCCTTGTTGTGGAATAGAGAGCTGAGTGAGAGCTCCTCCATTTCGTGAGTTTTGTCACACCCCTTCTTTGTTCTAGTTTCTGGTGGTATAGTAGTTTTAATGTAGTTTGTGAATCAACCACACTCAGTGTCAGCCATTTTTCTAGGTAGGGATGTAACTAGATTAGTTAGATGTCATTTATTTCAGTTTAGAGTGAGACACCCTTGGGGTCAGACATTTTGGTCAGCCCTGGTGCAGCTTGGTGAACGTCGTGGAACGTCAATGCCTACCTTTTTGCTGAACCTGATCGTAGTCATTTTGAGGCTATTTTGTTCAACCCTGCTTGGGGTAATTTTCAAGTCTTTGCTGACTGTAGTTATGGCAATCAGATGCCTTGGTTATTAATTGACTGCATTCTTCGCAGCCATCCTTTGTTACACCCCTGACTGTCGTTAGAACGGTCGTATCATTTAGGTAGTCGACAGTAACTACCAGTTTGTAAATGCATTATATTTCATTTTGAATAAGCTCAGAAGCTATTCTTGGTCATGTTTGAACCTAACAACTCGAAGGAATGTTTCGTTGCCTAGCATCGAACGCGGTTCCCAACGTATCATTAAGCAGATCTAGTGTGTGAATCTGTGCCACATTTATCATATTTTTCTTGTGTCGTGTGAGACATGTTTTTTATTTGATGTTCTAGCAACTACTGAGTTGCATTTTTAAAGCAAAGAGCTTCAGTTATTGTAAGTTTACTTTCATTTAGACGTCTTTGGTAGAAAGACGGAATTGTATTACTATACTCAGATTTATAGCGTGCGTTTGATACACGGACTCTGTAGAGATCCGTAACCTATGGTAAAGTTTTTTATGAGCCGGCCAGGTGCAGGTTTTGTATTGATTAAATCGCCGGCCTTGAATAAACTGGTTATGTAACCCAGTGACCTAGAGCACGCCTGCTTCATTGTGAGACAAAACTACTATAGACGAGGACAGAGTACAATTTGTATTCGCTTTTCCTTTCATTGCTATTTTGCTTATGGAAATCAGTTTCCACTCTTGTATTTGATCACTTGTTTTATGGATCGGTTTTTGTTAGTTTAACGCTCTGTTGCGTGTATTGTCGTATGACAGGTACAGTTATGTAAGGTTTTCTATAGGATGGTGAAGTCTACCCTGTTATAGCAGGATGTTATTGTATACTTTGTCCGGGATGATCCCGTTGACCAGATGTTATTGGAAGGTAACTGTTGTACAGGCCTATCCCAGAGTTATTGAACGCGAGCTTAGCGCCGCTGGTAACCCGTGTTATTGTGTGTCCGAGTTGTTATACTCGTTGATTATATTCCGACTGTTGAGTCGAGGCTTTTTGGTGGAGAATGATCTCAGTTGGAGACACTCCGTGCCCAGGCTATTGTCAATGTTATTCGCCATAAACCTACGATAAACCTATAAACCGACATTCTAATAATAAAATGCATAATTGTTGTAAAACAAGCCTAACTAACGATTCTTTCTATCTAACTTTGTTCTTTGCATTCTGGAACTGTTGACATAGCCGTGCAGTTGAAGATAATTTCCTTGTGAGGAAATGACTAGGACAGTTGACATTTTTGTAGCGACCTGAAGCATGTGCGAACCTAGAGTTCGTAGCTTGTGGAGCTCAGGCCATGCGATGTCAGACGTGGTCTCAACTGCGCATTCGTCACCGTAACTATACACATTAGATGACTATGGTTTACAAAGAGTAAACCAAGGTGTAGGCAGGAATTTTTAATAAAACTACTGTGTCTATTTCGTTATTAATTTATGATGTCAAGTGTATTAAACCCTACATGTTACTTTATTGTGTGCTGTTAGCACATAGTTATTAAGCATAATTAAATTGTTTGTTTTTCATGGCTGTACACTTAGCTTTTGGATGTAATTGTTTTCTTTTACGGACGTCATCGCCGTAAATTTTGTTAATTGATAGGACTTAGCTAGTTGAATTAATGTTAAATTTAAATGTCGAAGTGGTACCATCCTAACCTAGATTTGTTTTGCTACCCTGTTAAATGTAAATTCAGATATTAGCTTGATCTTGTAACTTGAACTAGGGACTTGCGTCGTGCCATATTCCTAGCGTTGCTGTTGTTGCTTTATCATTGTGAGTTAGATCTTTCGCGAGGGTTTTCAGTAACTTCTCAGGTAGGGGACCTGTTCTTTATCTTTGTTTATTTATTAATTTGCGGACTAGCCGATTATAACCCTCCGAACTAGGCTAGGGGCTTGTGAATTTTAATAAATTTTCACGGTGTTTTACATGAGTCTGGATGTTTATTTTCTCAGTCTAGTTTTAAGGTGAACCTTTCCTTAGGCGGTCTATGACCATCGTCACCATGTACCACGATCCCTGTGGACTACGGACTCTCGTGCCGCTTTAGCCTTTTTGGAAGGTCACCTGATCCTCACGGTACTTTTTTATTCGATTTATGTGTCGTTAGTTGAGTCATCGTGGTTGTTGACATCAACTAAACGGTCTCATAAAATGGCGCCCAACTCATGTGCCGACGTTAACGTGGTGACCCTCAGTACCATGTTATTTTTTTTGAGGATCCTAATGTTGATTAATGGTAAATTGACAGGACTGGGACGAACTTAGAAAGTCGTACTGCAGATCAATTGACCGCATGGCATTCATGTTTGATAGAAGTCCATGGGGTGAGGCTTTAGTGTTGGATAAATGAAGGATAGGATTTTCTTTGATGATGCCTCATCCTAAGTAAATGTAATACTTTGCTTTGCTCACCGTTGTCTTTGTAAATGTAGAAGCACTTAGTTTGCATACTCCAGCTGTACTCGTGATATTTATATAAATGAAGCAAGCTTTATACCACCAAGTAACTAATCATAGCTGTAAGTTCCAGTAGAAATTGATCCCTCACTTTCTCATATATTTCTTATCTATGGATGAGGAAACTATTCGTCGTGTGTTTGGAGAGATGATGGCAGGTGTGAATGCCAATCTTCAACAGATTACTGCTGACTTAGGTCAGAATACTCAGGCTGTAAATACTGTAAGCGGTCATGTGGACCAGGTTAGACAGGAAGTCAACAATGTCAGTGGTCATGTGGACCAGGTTAGACAGGAAGTCAACAATGTCAGTGGTCATGTGGACCAGGTTAGACAGGACTTAGAGATTAACACTCAGTCTATGAACAATGTAAGACAGGACTTGGAGATTAACACTCAGTCTATAAACAATGTAAGACAGGACTTAGAAATTAACACCCACTCTGTAAATAATGTTAGGGCTGATTTAACTCAAGTCAGGGCAGACATGGACACATATAGGATCGAAGCGAGAAATGATCTGACGACAGGTTTAGCAGCTGTTAGGGTTGATGTCATACGACACCATCAGGGGGCTAACCAGCGCGTAGATTGCTTAACCGACCAGATGAATAGAGCTAGGGAGGAGGTGCAAAACCGATTGGAGGAGCACACAGCTCAAATTCAGACAACCTTGAATAAAGTCCAGATAGACATGAGAGCAGATCTGGAACATACCAGGGAAGAATTCGGGACTCGACTAGATCACGTCGAGGGATTTATCGGAAATGTGAAGAAGGACATGGCAACCATGAACGTTGGTTTAATCTTGATGAGAGGAGCTGCCAATGCCGTTAATAACAACGTGAAGACTATCGTTGATGGCATGATGGAGATTAAAGAGGAACTTAACACCAACAGGAGAAACATTTCTGAATTGACGGAAACCGTAGCCAGTCTACGTGAGACAGTTGATGTTCATCATGAGGAACACAAAATTGATCTCATGTTATTGAGAGGTGACCTCAACGAACACGAAGCTACAGTCGAGGCTAAGGTAGCCGAGGTTAGAGACGATGTGGGTAAAATCCAAGAAAATATGTCCAGAGTTGAAGGAGATATCGATTCCTTACAAAAGAGATTTGAGGAATTCGCGGTGACCGAGAGGTTAGACCTCAGTTATAACCTTAGGACGGCCATACGCGAGGTAGACACAAACCTCAAGGGAAAGGTTGACAGGATCGAGCTGCAATTGAACGACTTAGGCAACAAAGTCGCAGCCAGAACCATCCCAGGTCTTGAAGTAATAGAAAGACGCCTGGACAGACTCGAGACGACTCCAAGAGAGAGACACGTACACCTACAGATGGGAGAATCTCAGGAAACGCCTATATCTCAATCAGGAGGAATGATGCCTACCCATTTCCAACCCAGCGCGCCTATGGAATCGCAACCGTCACAATTCACTAATTTAGCGCAAGGTCAGACCTTGAACTTTGACGCTCACCCGTTTCAACCAGCATCTAATCGAATTAGTCATGAGACTAACACTCCTACGCAGAGTTACATGCAAAATACTTTCAGACCCGCGAATACGCAGGGAAATGTCACCATAATTCGTTCAAGAGAGGTGCAACCACCTCGCTTCTCGGGAACTGGGAGCGGTGTTACTCCAGTGGAATTCCTAGCAAATGTCGAAAGCTACTTACGTGATACTATGGTAACTTCAGAGAGGGAACTAAGAGTTATAGAGCGACTGCTTGAGGGACAAGCCGGTACCTGGTTCAGAGCATTCCGATACTCATTTACAGGCTACCAAGACTTTAAGGAAGCGTTATTGAGAACATATTGGTCGAGCGACATCCAGCAGAGCATCCGAGCTGAGATGTACACTCGAAGGTACAGTTCCAATACACCTACTCGTTATGCGAATTACTTCGCAATACAGCTCGCGAAGCTCCGTTGTCTTCAGCCTCCGTTGTCCGAACAAGATTTGGTGAACACAATTGTTTGGCAGTACCCTGCGGATGTACAACGTGTGTTAATCGCTGCAGGGGCATCCACTTTCCAGCAGTGTGACCAGATACTGCGAAGGTTGGACGCTAACACAGAACAGTTTCCTACACACCGTCAGCAGAAGGCTGATAGGCGCGAGGATAGACATATGAATCTGACGACTGTTGATAAAGTGAGCCAGACGCCACAACAAACACAAACCACAGAGGATTCTGGGTGACGTGATAACAATTACAGTTATAACAGGAGAGAATGGAACAACACTCCGTATACTCGAAATCAACATGATGACCGGCGAAGTCATTGGGACCGGCGATTCGACCGAAGGACGGACGACAACCGACGTCATGAAAACAACCGCCGAGGGAATGAAGGAAGAAATCAGCAACACGGACGTATCCGTAGAGACTATCGATATAGTGGGGGTTACGACAGAAATCGAGACCCTAGATACCAGCCAGACAGGGATTGGAAAGGAAGAGCGCGGGAGAGCCGTGAGTACCTCCAACAATTGAGAGAATTGCAGATCCAAGAAGAGGGAGAACGGAACCCTACTTCGAGGGAAAATAGACATTCGGCGCAGGAGACGGAGCAGAACCAGCCCAGTACTTCTCGCCATGACAGAAAAAAAAACTCCGAAAAATCAATAGATTCTTGTTTGGTTGAGCACCGAGTAACTGCCTCTATATTACTCTGGGAGCCAATCCAAGAAGACTTGTTGGACGAACGACGAACGACGAACCACAATTATGAATTAACACGTCTACCCAAGATTGTAGCCACCTTGAATGAAGTCAGTGTAGTCATACTCATCGATACTGGAGCGATGATTAGTGTAATTTCCGCCGATTGCCATGCCAGACTGAGAGCAAACTCTGAGGTGACGGAGTTGCCCATTTCAGCTATAAGAGTCAGAGGTGTCATACCTGACCGCGTTGTAACGTGCAAAATCCAGATTTTGTGTACTGTGAAGATTTCGAGCCACGTGTACTTGCACGAATTTCTCGTAATGAAGGGCCTGCATCATGATGCCATTTTAGGCGCAGACTTCATTAGAAAATATGATGGAATCATTGACATGGGACGGAATACGGTAGAGTTCAAGCCGAACGAACCCATTCAGATGAGCCTAATTGAAGAAGAACCGGAATTCCTATCCGAAGTAGACGTAGTCGAAGCATTAAATGGCAAGGAAATTGAGGCGACACTAGATGCCGACGAAGAGGCAGAATCGTTATCAGCACCCACACATGAGGATCTTGAGGCAATACTGAACGAATACAGAGATATATTCGACACCACACCTGGTGAGATATTAGACTACGAGTATGATCTTGTATTACTGGACGATTCCCCATTCCAGAAAAGGATCTATCCGATTGCCGAGAAACATCTCGAAGAAGCTGCTAAGAAGATCCATGAGATGGAAGCAGCAGGTACAATCAAGAAATCACCGACTCCTTTCTTGAATCCCATAATACCTGTGGTTAAGGTAGATGGAAGCTTGAGACTTTGTCTTGATGCCAGAGCCTTCAATGAACGCCTAGCTCCTGAGCACGACAGACCGCCCAAGATTAGGGACATTCTCAGGAAGTTCAAAGGAAAAAGGATATTTTCATCATTAGACTTGGTTCAGTCTTATTACCATATCAGATTATCTGAGCATACTCAGAAATATACTGGATTCTTGTTTGATCAGACTACTTATGTATTCCAAAAACTACCATTTGGATTGAAAAATGCCGGAGCCACATTAATCAGAGCACTTGATGCCAAGCTGACTCATGAAGTGAAGCAGAAAGTAATATGTTATGTGGATGACATAATCATAGCTTCGGGAACAGAAGAAGAGCATTTAAAGACATTGTGCCTTGTTTTTGAGAATCTCCGACAGGCAAATTTTAAGGTCAAGTTTGACAAGTGTCGATTTTTTCAGGAAGAAGTGAAATTCGTAGGACACATAATCAATGGAGAAGGATATAGACCGAATCCGGCAAAGATTAGAACTGTTGCTGCATTTCCAACACCAACCCGTGTGAAACACGTGAGACAATTCTTAGGAATTCTCCAATTCTTTGCTGCTCATTGTGAGAAGTATTCCGAAACTGTTGCACCACTGCAAGGATTATTGAAAAAGAACTGCAGGTGGAACTGGAATGATGAATGCGAGATAGCTTTCAGGAGAGCTAAACAGATGCTTGTGGACTCAATTCAGTTAGAATATCCAGATTACTCTAGGAACTTTATTCTAGAAACTGATGCATCTGCCATTGGTATAGGAGCCATTTTACTGCAGGAAGATGATGAGAAGAAACGTCATTACATCGCTTTCTTAAGCCGACGTTTAAGAGCACATGAATCTCACTACTTCACGACCGAGATAGAAGCACTTGCAATTGTTTACGCACTTGAATACTGGTAGAAACTTCTGTTAGGTCAGAGGATTATTGTGAGAACCGATCATCATGCGTTGACCTTCATCTTGAGAACAAGACTGGCAAGCGACAGGATCACACGTTGGACGCTGTTTCTCCAACAGTTCGATTTGGAAATAGTTTATCGACCAGGCAGAGAGAATGTGTTGGCCGACATCCTCAGCCGGAATCCTGAAGCTATTGTTAATGCCATAGACATCGAGGGAGAATGCGAGGAACACCTTCGCCGATTTCGTCATTTACCTGAAGGACAGCGACGTGAGGAGGAACTCAAACATATTATCCGTTTCCTAGAACGAAGAATGGATCCACAGGATGATCATTATGCAAGGATTGCTGCTGTTGCAGATGATTATTTGATTTATCATCGTGTCTTATACAAGTTTGTAGACGAGGAACACACTCAACTGCGTGCAGTTATTCCTAGGAGATACCAAGAATCTGTTATTCTTATGGTACATTTATCCATTGGACATGGTGGAACAGACAAAACCATTGCAACTATCAAGGAGTCTTTCACATGGAAAGGGTTAGGAGCCACCGTTAGACAGTGTTTACGTGCTTGCGACGCATGCCAGCGGAACAAATACACGTCACACTTGCTGAAGGAACAACCTAGACCAATACTACCAACTCAACCTAGAGAGTTGTATGCACAGGACCTGTATGGCCCAATACCTAAGGCTCGTCGTGGGAATCGATACATCGTTGTAACGGTGGATGTGTTCACGAAATATACGATGCTTCATCCAATTCAAAAAGCTACTGCACATCAGATTATTCAGAGGATTAGACGTCAAGTGATACCGGAGGCAGGAAAGCCACAATTCTTGTTGACTGATCACGGATCACAGTACACCTCAGCAGAATTTGCCAATGCCATGAATGAGCTTGAAATAGGTCATGTTAGGTAGATTTCATTAGAAAGCTAACTATTGCAATGGGTCCCATGTTTCGACTTCCGGAAAATTTCGACATATCTTCGCGTTTCACATCCCCTACACCCCAAAACCACCGTCAGTTCAAAAGTATATATATAATTTATGTATATATATATATATATATATATATATATATATATATATATGTATGTATATATATATATATGTATATCAGTTTCTTGTGGACACGATAACTGCCGTAATTTTGCACCAATCACTTTGATTTTTTTACATAATATGTATCCCTATAAAATCTCGGTCGAGTTCGTTAATGGGCAAAATCAGTCGAAGGGGGTGAAATTGGGGGGCTTTTTTCGAAAAATTGAAATTTCGCTATAACTCTCTTAATACGTGAAATATCAAATCCATTCAAAGTTCATAATATGTGTCGGATAAGTGCCAACAATTTATGTCCAATAAGTTTTTTGATAGCACCAACCATTGACCAAAGGGGTGGAAAAAAGTGGGTTTTTCGGGAAACATTAATCATATCTCTCTTAATAGGCACAATATCAAAACCGTACAAAATGGACAATATTCCCCTAATAATTACCTAAAACTTTTGTCTGAAAGAATTTTTGATATGACCCACCATTACGCCAAGGGATGCGAAAAATGATTTCGGAATTATAAGAAAATGCCAAGAGCTATCAGAGGTTGCCATGGCAACACTACTAAATTGATGAGGGATGAGCCGTTGCCATGACAACGCACTTGCACGAGATCAGATTCAGTATTTCCATCTGACTAAGCCGGCCCCGTGGTGTTGGGGTAGCGCGCCTGCCTCTCACCCGGAGGCCCCGGGTTCGATCCCCGGCTCCGTCAGGGATTTTAAAACTGACGTGAGGGTTGGAACGGGGTGCACTCAGCCTCGTGAGGACAATTGAGTAGCTGTCTGACAGTGAGACAGCACCCCGATCACGAATACCAATATTAACGGCCGAGGGGACCCGACGCGCTGATCACGCGTCACCCCAATATCTGCAGGCCAAATGGCTGGGCAGCGGTCGCTTGGTCGGCCTTAGCCCGTCATGGGCTGGATGGTGCCAGGGGTTGACTTTGACATCCGACTAAGTGGGAAGCGGCTTCGGTGACGTAACTGGTAACATGCAGAATGTCTATGCCCAAGGTCGCGGTTTCAAAGCCGGCCGAAGTCGTCGGATTTTCTAAGAGAGCTAAAATCCCTCAGTATGCTTTTCTTTGGAGGGGAAGTTCCAACGTTCGTTGCGAGTTGCTGGTTGGGGTGGCATCTAGTAGCCAAGTTCACAGCTAGGTGTCGTTGACGGTAGTACCTGGTAGCAACATTAGGAACTACTGCTTGAAATTGACCGTCTGCAGTCCTTACCTGAATAAAGACTACTACAGCCATTACAATTCACACCGTTTATCAGACAGATTCTACAATCACCCAAAGTACACGGGGTTAGATGACCGCGTTGTCGCAGCCCCTAAACTGAGGAACCAACCAGAGGTAGATTTCATTAGAAAGCTAACTATTGCAATGGGTACCATGTTTCGACTTCCGGAAAATTACGACATATCTTCGCGTTTCACATCCCCCAGACCCCAAAACCACCGTCAGTTCAAAAGTTTATATATAATTTATGTATGTATATGTGTATATATATATGCATATCAGTTTCTTGTGGACACGATAACTGCCGTAATTTTGCACCAATCACTTTGAATATTTTACCGAATATGTATACCTATAAAATCTCGGTCGAGTTCGTTACTGGGCTAAATCGGTCGAAGGGGGAGAAAATGGGGGGCATTTTTTCGACAAAGTGAAATATTGCTATAACTCTCTTCATATGTGAAATATCGAATCCGTTCAACGTTCATACTATGTGTCGGATAAAGCCCAAACATTTATGTTAGAAGATTTCTTTTTATAGCACCAACCATTGACGAAAGGGGCGGGAAAAAATTGGTTTTTCGGGAAACATTAATCATATCTCTCTTAATAGGCACTATATCAAAACCGTACAAAATGGATAATATTCCCCTAATAATTACCTAAAATTTTGTCTGAAAGAATTTTTGATATGACCCACCATTATGCCAAGGGATGAGAAAAATGATTTCGGAATTATAAGAAAATGCCAAGAGCTATCAGTGGTTGCCATGGCAATACTACTAAATTGATGAGGGATGAGCCATCAGACGTTGCCAAGATAACGCACTTGCACGAGATCATATTCAGAATTCCATCTGACTAAGTGTGAAGCGGCTTCGGTGACGTAACTGGTAGCAAGCATGCTGAATGTCTATGCCCAAGGTCGCGAGTTCAAAGCCGGCCGAAGTCGTCGGATTTTCTAAGAGCGCTAAAAATCCCTCAGTATGCTTTCCTTTGGAGGGGAAGTACCAACGTTCGTTGCGAGTTGCTGGCTGCGGTGGCATCTAGTAGCCAAGTTCACAGGTAGGTGTCGTTGACGGTAGTACCTGGTAGCAACATTAGGAACTACTGCTTGAAATTGACCGTCTGCAGTCCTTACCTGAATTACAGACTAATACAGCCATCCCTAAGTACACGGGGTTACATGACCACGTTGTCGCAGCCCCTAAACTGAGGAACCAACCAAAATCTCTGCGGGAGATATAATTTTTCGTGAAGAAGTAACAGACCGTTACATAGTTACACATCAGTGTCGAAACCTTGCATAAGGACAGTGTGACCACAAGTATGAAAATGGACCACAAATGACAAGAAGGTTACCGTTCCCATAAGACAATAAAATGTTTAAAATAAGCATAAAATGACGAAAAACAAAGTTAATTAAGCTCCAATTATAAAATACCTTCTCGCAATAAATGAGGTCTGATCCTTCTACGAAAACCTGCATATTCTGCCTATTTTCGCCTATCCCCAAGTTTGTCCGGTGAAATCTACCTCCGCCTTCCGGCGTGCCGAGAGGACTTTTTTTAATCATCTATTCGACATCCAGAGAGCAACCCAGCAGAATGCGTGATGTCTATTATCGCAAAATTCTGTCGATTATATTGTCAAGAAGAACACTGGCGATGGACTGAAGTCCTTGTTATTATGGCAAAATGTATTAATTCAACAGTACATGAAAGCACTGGTCAAATACCTATGGTCTTGCATTTGAACCAGATGCCGCTGAGAATATGGGATCGTGTGATTGTAAATCCACCTTGTTTACAACCATCACATGCCAGCAGACTTTTAGCTGCAAGAGAGACGATGGACAGACAAGCTGCCAAGCGCTTGAGAAGAACTAGACGCCAGAGGTTTAGAGAACCGCTAGTAGAAGGAGACCTTATCCTTATAAGGAGACCCGGAATTTCTAGTCCTATAGACCGCATATATGGGAAATTTCTATCCTTGTATTATGGCCCTAGTCGTATCCGACAGCCTTTGAACAATGGAAGTTATGTGATAGAAGACATTAGGACAGGAGAGCGCATTGGAACCTTTAATGCAGCCAATCTAAAAAAATATCACTCTTGAATGAATTTCAAAGCAAATAAAAATGTTATCCCAACATTTTATTTGAAACGACAGAGAGGCAGATGAACCCGCTGAGCTATGGTTCATGTGATATTTTTTTTTATGACAGAGCATTTATGAGGGGATGTTGTACTTTTGAACACACCCAGGAAGCCACGTGAAGCTGAGAGATCACGCGATACTTTGAAGTAGCGGTGAATCGCACTTTTGACTTTGGTGTAAACTGCTAATTATTATCTGAGGTCTTATTAATTATTTTTATCTTTCCTACGAGACTCAGAATATTCCATTTCGTCATGCTGCATTATTAAAACATTTTGGAGAATGTTTATTTTTACTTTAGGTAAGGTAATACCCTTGCAGATACGCAAAAAGGAACGTAAGTAGTCGCTCAACGTTTTCGTTTTGACGACCTACTTTCTAGAGACACCCAGTACCGGAGCACTGCGTCTTGAGAATCCGCCTTGTGTAGGCGTGGAATTACATTTGTCCTACGAGACGTAGAAGAATATCCGCTGTTTAGCGTTAAAAGTGATTATAAGGTGCCATCGAGCAAGCAAATACTAATATTCACTGTCGATGAAGTCCAGTGAATTAAATAAGAAGCTTGGGAAATAATTATTGGCAAGTATAGTGTATTGCACAACATTGCTGTGACATCACATATTACCCACGCGTATGTGGAGGGCAGATGCCTAGTGGAAATATACAGGTAATAGTGTTACAATTATCCTGAATAAGTGTGATTATAATTGTATGAGATATTTAAATTGCCAAAGTGGAAATTTCATCTTTGAAACGTCGTATAATTCACGGATGCTGCGTGATACAAAAGTAGCGTCACTAGCACGTGCAGCATTATAAAATAGTATTAGCTCACATGCTAATCCACATCTGCAAGATTAAGGCTGTGTCGTATTTTATAATTGAAGCCTATAATAGTCACGACGGACATTATAATTTTGGAAGTGAGAGGATGAATAATCACGCAACTTATTTCGCTACCCACGTGATTGGACTTTTATTCACCATGGTTGAAGCAGTCACCATGGACTAATACCATCCCAGTATGGGGGGGTGACGTTTCTACAGGAACCAGCATGATGGTGGAACTTCCAGAACGATGAACGAGAGGGAAGGAGCCAAAATGCCATTTCCAGGCATATCCACGAAGATGTCGACAGGGACAAATCGAACCCTGGTCTTTGGGGGAGTCCAGATGGGAATCCTGATGAGGAGGATACCGATCCAGAGAGCCAGAGAGGTTTATGTACAACCCTTGTTGTGGAATAGAGAGCTGAGTGAGAGCTCCTCCATTTCGTGAGTTTTGTCACACCCCTTCTTTGTTCTAGTTTCTGGTGGTATAGTAGTTTTAATGTAGTTTGTGAATCAACCACACTCAGTGTCAGCCATTTTTCTAGGTAGGGATGTAACTAGATTAGTTAGATGTCATTTATTTCAGTTTAGAGTGAGACACCCTTGGGGTCAGACATTTTGGTCAGCCCTGGTGCAGCTTGGTGAACGTCGTGGAACGTCAATGCCTACCTTTTTGCTGAACCTGATCGTAGTCATTTTGAGGCTATTTTGTTCAACCCTGCTTGGGGTAATTTTCAAGTCTTTGCTGACTGTAGTTATGGCAATCAGATGCCTTGGTTATTAATTGACTGCATTCTTCGCAGCCATCCTTTGTTACACCCCTGACTGTCGTTAGAACGGTCGTATCATTTAGGTAGTCGACAGTAACTACCAGTTTGTAAATGCATTATATTTCATTTTGAATAAGCTCAGAAGCTATTCTTGGTCATGTTTGAACCTAACAACTAGAAGGAATGTTTCGTTGCCTAGCATCGAACGCGGTTCCCAACGTATCATTAAGCAGATCTAGTGTGTGAATCTGTGCCACATTTATCATATTTTTCTTGTGTCGTGTGAGACACGTTTTTTATTTGATGTTCTAGCAACTACTGAGTTGCATTTTTAAAGCAAAGAGCTTCAGTTATTGTAAGTTTACTTTCATTTAGACGTCTTTGGTAGAAAGACGGAATTGTATTACTATACTCAGATTTATAGCGTGCGTTTGATACACGGACTCTGTAGAGATCCGTAACCTATGGTAAAGTTTTTTATGAGCCGGCCAGGTGCAGGTTTTGTATTGATTAAATCGCCGGCCTTGAATAAACTGGTTATGTAACCCAGTGACCTAGAGCACGCCTGCTTCATTGTGAGACAAAACTACTATAGACGAGGACAGAGTACAATTTGTATTCGCTTTTCCTTTCATTGCTATTTTGCTTATGGAAATCAGTTTCCACTCTTGTATTTGATCACTTGTTTTATGGATCGGTTTTTGTTAGTTTAACGCTCTGTTGCGTGTATTGTCGTATGACAGGTACAGTTATGTAAGGTTTTCTATAGGATGGTGAAGTCTACCCTGTTATAGCAGGATGTTATTGTATACTTTGTTCGGGATGATTCCGTTGACCAGATGTTATTGGAAGGTAACTGTTGTACAGGCCTATCCCAGAGTTATTGAACGCGAGCTTAGCGCCGCTGGTAACCCGTGTTATTGTGTGTCCGAGTTGTTATACTCGTTGATTATATTCCGACTGTTGAGTCGAGGCTTTTTGGTGGAGAATGATCTCAGTTGGAGACACTCCGTGCCCAGGCTATTGTCAATGTTATTCGCCATAAACCTACGATAAACCTATAAACCGACATTCTAATAATAAAATGCATAATTGTTGTAAAACAAGCCTAACTAACGATTCTTTCTATCTAACTTTGTTCTTTGCATTCTGGAACTGTTGACATAGCCGTGCAGTTGAAGATAATTTCCTTGTGAGGAAATGACTAGGACAGTTGACATTTTTGTAGCGACCTGAAGCATGTGCGAACCTAGAGTTCGTAGCTTGTGGAGCTCAGGCCATGCGATGTCAGACGTGGTCTCAACTGCGCATTCGTCACCGTAACTATACACATTAGATGACTATGGTTTACAAAGAGTAAACCAAGGTGTAGGCAGGAATTTTTAATAAAACTACTGTGTCTATTTCGTTATTAATTTATGATGTCAAGTGTATTAAACCCTACATGTTACTTTATTGTGTGCTGTTAGCACATAGTTATTAAGCATAATTAAATTGTTTGTTTTTCATGGCTGTACACTTAGCTTTTGGATGTAATTGTTTTCTTTTACGGACGTCATCGCCGTAAATTTTGTTAATTGATAGGACTTAGCTAGTTGAATTAATGTTAAATTTAAATGTCGAAGTGGTACCATCCTAACCTAGATTTGTTTTGCTACCCTGTTAAATGTAAATTCAGATATTAGCTTGATCTTGTAACTTGAACTAGGGACTTGCGTCGTGCCATATTCCTAGCGTTGCTGTTGTTGCTTTATCATTGTGAGTTAGATCTTTCGCGAGGGTTTTCAGTAACTTCTCAGGTAGGGGACCTGTTCTTTATCTTTGTTTATTTATTAATTTGCGGACTAGCCGATTATAACCCTCCGAACTAGGCTAGGGGCTTGTGAATTTTAATAAATTTTCACGGTGTTTTACATGAGTCTGGATGTTTATTTTCTCAGTCTAGTTTTAAGGTGAACCTTTCCTTAGGCGGTCTATGACCATCGTCACCATGTACCACGATCCCTGTGGACTACGGACTCTCGTGCCGCTTTAGCCTTTTTGGAAGGTCACCTGATCCTCACGGTACTTTTTTATTCGATTTATGTGTCGTTAGTTGAGTCATCGTGGTTGTTGACATCAACTAAACGGTCTCAGTATCCCTACACTATTTGTGAATTTTATTGTTGTTATGGCAATGATGGCAACCGAGGATGTCAGGAGGATGATGGACGGGATGATGGAGAAAATGAAGGGTAGTTTGAAGGAAAATTTGGAGGAAAGTTTGCGAGGGTGTCCAGACTAAAATGCAGGAAAGTTTGGATGGTGTCCAAGATGAAATTAGGAGAATTTGAAAGTGAATATGCAGGATATGCAACGAAAATTTCAGGAGGCGAAGCGAGACCTGGATCAACTTAAGGGACACTAGGGCTGAGTTTTTAGGCAAATATGGCAAAATAACTGTTTTTTTTGTTTTTGCCATATATTTATCTAATGGACCCCTGCGGATCATTTGAGTAAAACAGTTTTCATGCATCGCCATTTTTAAAGGCTCAGCGACATTTTAAATCTCCTCTGCGTAAGACTTTAAACGCCCCCTTCAAGCTCTCTCAGTGATTGTACTTCTATATATCCATTACTGTGCGGATTTTTTCGATTTATTTTGAAGCCATTGCCAACATCTATGTGGGTACTGATTTGTGCTGCTATCTAGTGTCTAATATTAGAACTACATAGGCCTAACCAATATAAACACTAAAATCTAATGTGAAACTTTTACGGATTGATTTGTTTGAAAGTATATTTTGCCATATAACTTCCTACATTTATATTGTCCTATACATTATTTTTATTATATAATTAACTTATCTTTACGTACAGTTACATATTATCAATTGAACAGGTAGTAACTTCCTGTGTTTATGTTTAACTTTTATTGTTTACATCAGTGCATGTGGCTTGAAATTTGTGATTATAATGGATGTAGTAAGTTCACGTTGGCGTGTTTCGAAAGGAAGATGTACCAAGAGAAAAAGATAAACTTCAGCGGCAATAGAAGCTCGTAAAAAGAAGCAAGAAGCTAATATGAATGAGACAGTTTCTAGCAGGGGCGGCTCCTGAGGTGGTGCCCGTGTGCCATGGCACCACCAGTGTAATGAAGAGAGAATATGTGACTTTTCCCTCTCAAGAACAGTTTATATTACATTTACATTTTGAGGAAATTGTATACATATTCTGCATTTATTTGAACGAGCGCGCAAACTGACATGCGTTCTGATGGCGCTTTATTGAATTACTGAGCCAGAGCCAACCGGCACTACCTACGAACATCAGACCGCATCAGACACTGTACTGCAATAAGGACTAGTTTGGCTTGAGTTTGTTTGTGTTGTGTTGAGACGCATATTACCCTGAGGTAGAGCCAACGGCCTCGTGACGCGGAGCTTCAATTCTATCCACGAGATAGCAGCACGTCACAGGTACAAGCACACATTACATACACGTTAGAACTGCTGAACTGCTTTATCTTTCAACCACTAGAGTACAGCATATGACAGCACACCTCCAGTGATACCAGCTTGACGATATATCACTGTGTCTTGACTATTAAATAAATTCAAACCACAAAATAGTTTTAGTTCTTTATTGTTTGACATTTAGCAACTTTTTTAGGCTCATATTGATGACGGGGATTATTTGTTCTCTCTTTGTAATGTAAAAATTCGGAATTTTTCAACGAGTTTTACTGTGTTTCGTTAATTTAATTTGGCGGCACAGTTTCACGTCCCAAGCGTAAACACAAATTCTCAAGTTTGACTGCAAATGTGTATGAATAGTGTCCGTCGTTAAATAGCTTTTGTGTTCATTTATATTAGATGCAGGGGATATCCTTTCCAATCAATCCGTATGTACGATAAGTAAGGTTGTCTTAGAGGTAGGTCATCGTGTTCATTTCATCTCACCTATTTATTTTGAGACAGCAACTGAAATTGCGACAAAGAGGCTGTGGTCACGTATGTGTTAGCAATAGCCATGCTTATTTTTTCCTATATAGACATGTTACATAAACTTGCATAGCATCATGCGGCATTGACCATATAAACACCGTTTTAATCTAATAAGTGTGCTTTTTGAATCGATACATGCAAGCTAGGTTCCTTAATAAAATTTGATTTGTTTCATGTTTGAAGATCGCATAACTCGAGCGCAACGTACGAAGCCGTAGGAATCTCAATGAGATCAGTGTCACCTTTCGGAAGTGTAACAATGAATAAAAAAAGTGAGTTGTTACAATCTCCATTTAGCGATAGGACCGCTCTTATTAATTCAAATGAAGGTGTCGATCGAGGTTTTGGAACAAATATTTTTGATGAGTAGGCCTAGCATATGTTGTTTTCTTCAAATTATTTTTCTGAGAGGTTTGTTCAATTATAATTCTTAAAAGTGGTTTTTATTTAAAATGCATTTGGATCAAAATATGTGTATGATATAATATCGTATGGCCTCGGTGCCAGGTGCAAGCGTTGTTGTTTGACACCCAAAGGGCAGCTTGCTTGTCGAATTTTTGTTGTTCCTTGGAGGGCCATGAAAGTCAAGGAGGTTAGATATCTAAGCTCCTTGACACTTTAGCGCTTTCTAGTAGAAAAAGGAGGAACTTTTGTTTTGGCGAAAAATCCCGAGACTAAAATATCTGTAGTAGTTATGCAATTTCTCAATTCACTTCAGCTGACACTTCAATTAGAAACGTCTTCTACAATAGCACAGTTAAATAATGTTAAACATATAACTTATTGTATAAAATATGCACTATCCGTACCTGCAACTTGGAATGATTTTATTGCAAATTTTGAATATGCTGGCACCACCAAGTGAAAAATCACCAGCCGCCACTGGTTTCTAGGCCTATTTCATTAGTGGTGCCTACAGAAGAGGTTAGTGTTTTACAAACTGTACAAATTAATTCCCAACAAACTGTAAACAGTGGTGCTTGTTCAAACCCCAGTAATACCGAGTTTGTAAATAAATATAAATCAGGAGATGTTAGTAATTCTGACAAGACTAGGTCTGAATTAAAACTGTCCTCTTATGCATCAGTGTCATTAGCTACATCAGATGAAAGTTATATATTACTGCACACTAGCACATTTCCTGATTTATTAAAAAATTTGAAATGTCCTCACTGTAGCCAAGCTTCCCTAAATGTGGTGATAAACGAGCAGCATGGATTTGCTAGTAAACTACATGTAGTATGCAAATCATGTGGACACTGTGCAGGTCAGGCATACACAAGTCCTCGGGTAAAAGCAAATGAGGGCAAAACAGAAAGAGCTCCATTTGAAGTAAATAGAAAGGGTACAGAAGCTTTCCTAAATCTTGGACTTGGTCACAGGTACATGCAAAAATTTTGTAGGGCTATAAAAATGCACTGCATGAATTCCAAGACCTTCACCAGTCACATGCACAACTTAGCAACAGAAGTTGATAGTCTCAAGGAGAAAATGCTGAGTGAGAGTCGAACTGTAGTTCGTAACGCACATGAATGTGTAGACCCATCCCTCATAGAGGCTAATGTTATTGATATCACAGTTAGTTTTGATGGAACGTGGCACCGCAGAGGTCATAAATCATTGTATGGGATTGGCTTAGTTGTAGATATCTTGACAGGTCTCGTTATTGACTATGAAGTCTTGTCAAAATGTTGCCATTATTGTGCCTTACTTGGCAATGAACTGGGTACAGATACACCAGAGTACATGGTATTAGCTGAACATCATGAAAGAAGTGGAGAATGCTGTAAAAACTATGATGGGTCTTCAGGGGCAATGGAAGTACACGCTGCTGATATAATGTGGAAAAGATCAGTTGAGAAGTGTGCAATGCGATACACAACTGTACTTTCTGATGGAGATGCAAAGACTTACCAGCATCTGAATGGAATTGCAGTGTATGGCGAAGGAATTAAAATAATAAAAGAGGAGTGTATCAACCATGTCGCTAAACGAATGACTACTGGGCTTCTGAAATTGAAAAAGGATACCAAGGACACAAATTTGGGGGGTCGTGGTCGTGGAACTTTGAAAATGGACACAATAAAGAAGTTGTCCAGTTATTACAGACAGTCAATTCAGAAACATATGCCTGATGTTCAAGCAATGAAGACTGCCATTTATGCCACTCTGTATCATTACAGATCCACAGATCAGAAACCACAACATCAGAAATGCCCCAAAGGAACTGACTCGTGGTGTTTCTATAATAGAAGCACTGCTCGGGGTGAGACACCTGAAAGCCACACTGAGATGTCAGTGCAATTTTCAGAAAAAATGGTCTGTCGCATTGCCCCTGTGTATCAGAGACTGGCCAGCAATGAGCTTTTAGCCAGATGTAGCAGGGGTGGAACACAAAATTCAAATGAGTGTGTTCACTCTGTTATTTGGAAGAAATGTCCTAAAGAAATTTTTATATCGAAGAAGCGACTGGACATGGGGACATACACTGGTGTTGCTGAGTTCAATATGGGCTGCTCTGCGACACAGGAACTGAAATGTGAAGTAAGAAATGGAGAAAGTTCAATGGTTTCCTCAAAAATAAGTGAGCGTTGTGATCAAATGAGAATTTATGAAAGCAGAAGGAGCTCGATGCAGGTGAAGAAGACACGACAGGGTCTGCAGTTGAAGAAAACACAACAGGAAGCTGCCAAGGAGAAGTTGGAAGGCAAATCATATGAATCTGGGGCATTTTGATTCATTAGGTGAGCCAAACTTGGTAATATAGCATGCGATTTTATAAAAATGCTTTTATCTCCAAACAACATTTTTAGGTAATGAAAATACTCCATGCGCATGATATATTCACCAATTTTATTCAAAATATCACTGGATATTCAAAAATACATGTGTTGTAAGATGACATTGCAATATCTTAGGTCACTTTGTAAATTACAGACAAAAAAAGAAAAAAACTATGAAAAATTATCAGAATTTATAAAACATGGTGGTACATAAAATGAAATTAATCTAACATCATACATGTATCACTTTTCTGAAATGTCTCAATGTTATAATATTTAGAATAGGTTTCTGTATGTGCAATTTAAAAATCAAGCGTTTTTTACAATTTCTAATGCGCATGGAGCATTTTGATCGCACGTTATATTTTAATAATAAAATTAGTAAAAAATCAATTAAATTTCATCCGATTGTTTTCAAATTTGGTATGTGACTTAGTATTACTAATCTTATTGTGCAGTTTAAATTTCAACTCATTCTGATAACAAATGTGGAAGTTTGAAAATTCACTCCTAGTGTCCCTTAAGAGGAACCGTAAATAGGATCTTGACACTGTTGTAGTCAAGGTTGTTGGTGTTAAAGAAAGCTTTAAGGAGGATATAGAGGGAGTTCAGACTACTTTAAAGGGTTTACAAACTAGTGCCACTGATGTAAATGAAAATGTATCGCGTTTACAGGCCAGTTCCAGAGAAATACAGGATGATATAAGTAATGTCCGTACTGAAGTGTCAAACGTTAGTACTGAAGTGTCAAATGTTATTACTGAAATGTCTAATGTCCGTAAAGATATGTCCAATGTCCAAACTAAGGTCGATAGTGTCCAGACCAAGGTAGATCATGTCCAAGTGTAAGATCAGACCTAGGAAACCGTATTGATCAGCTTTTACAAAAACAGGTAGATGATAAAAATCAATCGAGTAAGGATACTAAAGCTTTAAAGGAATCTTTAGAAGAACGTATTGATAAGTTTGTCACTGACGTGAATGCGATTAATGAGGAAAAATCTACAGAAATAGAAGAATATATTAGTAGGAAATTGCAAAGTCTAAACTTGGGAGATGTCACTAGTCTTGAAGTTTATAAAGAAGATTTGAAGAAAGAAGTAGGACAGCAAGTGAAGTATCACGGAAATAGAAGAAAAAGAAAATATAGATCTAGATGATTATGGAAGTCATACTAGAAGACAAAGTATAGAAATAAAGGAAAGAGAAGACAGACCAGAAGAAAGAGTATTCAGATATACTGAGGGACAGGAAGAAAGAAGTAAAGAGCCCGAAAGAGACATTAGAGATTATCGCTCTAATTTTCAAGATTCTCAACCTGGAAATGTGACGGTGATTTGAAACTTTGAGGACAAACCTCGTAAATTTAGCAATCTCGATAGTTTCTCACAATTGAGTATATCCGTAACCTCCGGGACTACTTTATTGAAGCTCACATTCCTCGAGGGAGAGAGATGAAGATAGTAGAGCGTTATTTATCGGATGGGCCTCTTGAATGGTTCTTCGCTTTTAGGTACACATTCGTGGACTTTGAAGAGTTCGCAGAAGCCCTTATAAAACGTTTTCGGTCAATTAAAGCGCAGAACAGTTTACACGCAGAGGTTTACTCAAGGAAATATTCGGGTACTTTACCGACATGCCATGCTGATTTCTTTACGACACAACTCGCCCGACTACGTTTTCTTCAGCCACCATTGTCGACGGCACAGCTAATAGATGCGATAGCTAGGATGTTGCCAGTAGAGGTCAGACGTCTAATAATCTCGTCAGGCATATATGATTTGGCAGGCATGGATGAATTGCTCCGTAAACTGGATTACACAAGTCCGATGCCCAACTTAGTATCCAGAAATCAGAGACAGGGTTACAAAGATATCAATTAGTGCTCCCTATTACCCATGTACCCGCACAACCGTGTTTTTAAGATCCGTGAGCTAAGAATCCGGGTTCTACTATTTACCCGTGTACCCGTATAATTACGACTGGGTCGCACCGAATATTGTGAAAGAGTGCCCGTTACAACGGGCTTCCGGTGCTGTGTGCGGTAACCTTGCTCGATCATGTGTTCACGGCGATATCGTGCCGTTTTTACATGAATTTAGAAAGCGTGTGCAATGTGTCAGCGCGCGTTAATTCGAAGCAGTGTGAAATTAATTATAAATGTTAGTTCCGAGGATAAAAGAGCAGTAGATACAAAACGATATGTAACGGAATAATAATTTATTCTTTTCACTGTCATTTGACCAGAATGTAAGTAAACAACAAAATGAATATATCAGGTGTAGGAAACGAATACAAAATAATATAACAGTATAATAAGAACAACAATTTCTAGAAATATGACTCATTGACCAATTTACTTTAAGAAAACCTTGTTTTTGGAACACGAATACGAAGAGGTTTACATTTTCTGGGAGAAGACAATTCCGTTTGGCTGTGACAATGTTTCCAGGAGAGGAAAATCACTTTTAGGAGCTTGTGGACGTTGATGGAATACACACGTATTTTTTCGCTAGAGCAGCAACTGCAGAATATTTGTGTTCCTTGCTTTCCACCACTTGAACGGATTCGTGTCAAAACGTATCTGTGCCTCCGAAAGAAAATCTTCAAATTGAGATTCAGGGCTGTTCCTTCTCCCACATGGCATTTGATACAAGAACTCCAGGGCACCACTGGTGGAGGGTTATCAGGATTAACTACGACTTCAGCAGGTGCATCGCTCTGAAGCTTCTGAAGCACTATGTCGCGAATACGTCGTCGAGCCTCTACTGACTCATCTACCGACTCCTTGTACCTCGGGTCGAGGAAAGATGCAATCTGTCTGGCTGTGACAGTACTATCATTTATCCATAGGAGGCCGAACCGATCATTCAGTTCACAGACCAAGGTAGACTGTACGTCCTTTAGGAAGCTGTTGCCTGACAACTACTGGGTGGTTTTTAATTATCTTCTGTATTAGTGGCCGGACCATCGATGCGGGCGAATTGTCACCGCACAAGAGAGTGGTTACAACTTTCACAGGTTTAAGGAGCTAGGTTAAAACCTCCATGTAATGCCACTCCTGGTCACACACTTGCAGCTTCTGTGCTGTGGCCTTTGGCGTGCATGTGGATAGATTATTGGCTGAGGAATAACCCACCCACCAAGGGAAGATGATTAAGAAAAGGAAGTGGGTTTCGGACTGGAGAAAAAGGATAGAGAAATAGGATGAGAGTTCCACAAAAGTTATAAATTTAGCTTTCAATACACTTAGAGGCGGTTGCCACTGAAAATTCGTTCTTTGATACCTAAAGTGGGTACGAGCTTGGTCGAAGCTGACGGGAACCGCAGCTAAGACTTGGGCGGTTTGCCAGAGAAAGGCTTTAGTGTATTTCCTCCCAAGCATGCATAAGACTATTATAGGGAAGGGTGATAGTCTGACAATGCAAATAATAGCAGATTTGTTCTGTATTAACAATGGCATGCACTTGGGAAGAGTCAGGATCTTGCTTAACCGTTGTATTTTCGAAATTATGAATCCAAAAACAAATATTTAATTTATTTAACAATGCAAAGAAGTTGATAGATTTAACAAGCATATATTCAATCTAGTTAACAATTTGGGGTCACAGACCTCAGATAGGATTAAACATTTGCGCCAGGCAATTAACAATTTATGAGGTTTTAAACCTTATATATGTACTAAAATCTTTGTAAGATTTAAAAAAGACAAATGAAATGCTTAAAGTTTAAACATCAAATTGAGTACAAGGAGTGTACTTTAAGGAATTTACAAGTAATTATTTTAGAAAAGTTACAACTTCGAAAATAACAAAAAAAAAGGAAGCAAGTAAATGAAAAAGAAGT
This sequence comes from Meconema thalassinum, assembly GCA_946902985.2. Classification (NCBI taxonomy): domain Eukaryota; kingdom Metazoa; phylum Arthropoda; class Insecta; order Orthoptera; family Tettigoniidae; genus Meconema; species Meconema thalassinum. The sequence continues at coordinate 370,483,278 of OX336392.1, forward strand.
TCCTAATACTTCTTATGTTTATGCTGAATTACTTCTATGACAATTATACAAAAGAGGGCAGGTCACTTACTGTGAAACCTGAAGAAAAAAATCAACAAGGAAGGTTCTAGACTTCCTGTATTTAAATAGGAATCACCAGATAAATGGGGCAGGTTACCCTTTCTTGAGACCTAGAAACAACTCACTAATGAGTTAAAAGAATTGTGTTCTCTCGTTATAAAAGAGAAACCATGTGAGCTTGAACCGTGTATAAAACACGTAATTATACAGAAATTAAGCAATGATAAACAAACAAAATGGAAGGGCACTTCGAAGAGTGACACCTTATGGAGAAGTTACAATTTTATTAATATGGTTTGTTAGTAAAAGGTTGAGGAAAGATCATTGGGATTTAGGATCAATGTTCATGGCCTGATTTAATGTAAACGGACGATCGCGACGCGGTAGAAAAGTGGGACAAGCACTAGTTATCACTATAGTCTCTTAAATAGATGAAAAGTTCGCTGTAGAGGCACGAAAGTTTATGTAAAGAAAGTTATTGCAATGATGAAAATAACTGGTTGCACTAGGTAGGCGAGAGTCTATTTCTTGAGAAAGTTGGGAATTACAATTAAATGCGCCATAGAACATTCCATCGGTGGAAGAAAGTTAACTATTGAGCTTTTAATTCAGGAGTGAGATTCTTCAATTTTAAACAGTATTCTCACAAGTGAGTGAAAATGCATGACGACAGGACTTGTAGATAAAGTACAGGATCTGGAAGGTTCCAGAACGATCTTAATAGAAGTATGGGGCAAAGATGATCCAACGGAGGAACTAGCTTGGTAATTTTATAGACAGCGGGTAATCAATAATCTCCCACGGTGTGAGAAGATTTCTCATTTGACAAGCATAAGAAATGCTGCCTTTCACAAAGATTGGCTTAAATGGACAGAAGTCCAACATGGAAAATCCCACGAAGGATGATTTTCCCCAAAATATAGTAATTTCACACTGCCTATAAAATAATAGTTAAAAGCATGTAGAAGTTAAAACCATGAGGATGAGGTTAAAACTTGAAGTTTGTACTTAACTTGATTTCATGTCGAAGGTGAAGTTCCCCTTGACGATATCTAATGTGCCAACATGGCGTAGAACGTAGAGAGTGTCTCTTGGTTTGAGGAGACTGGCTCGAGTTGAGCCTTAACTGATCGAGTCAACTGCCGACTTACAAGTGAGAGCCACTCAGCAGAGCACGGAGGGTCCAAGGAAGGGAAAGAGTGGGGGTAGGAGACAAAAGGAGAACATATAAACATAGCCAACATTACAACAAAAAATTGATCTTCTCTTGCTGAGCCGGTCTTCAAAGAGTTGATAACAGATGATACTAGCACAGCATGGTGAGTAAAAAAGTAGACGTAGTTCTCTTGCTCACGGAGAAAATAGCTGGCGATGGTAACAAGATCTGGTGGCCAGATGGATAAGTAAATCCTCTTGCACCAGGAAGAATTGAGGAGCTTCAGAGATTCGCTGCGAGATGACGCTAGGTGGGTCATGGAAGATATATATCTAGAACAGACTCATAAAAGATATAAGCGAAGTGATCATCACAGAGAAAATAGAAGATCACTGTTGGTGTTTGACAAAGAGGAAGGAATGAACATGCAAAGAGCATTAAACATTATGTTCTCTCGTACCGTGTATTCCAAGAATACACCAGCATGTCCGGTCACCTAGGACGTTGCTCACGGTGTTCCTGTTTTTCAAAAGGTGCTCGATCATGGCAAAAGTTGAATTCCAGCGGGTGTTGCAGCTCTGAATCAGGGGTTGTTCGGGCATTGAAAGTTGTGTTTGCATTTTTGTCAGTGCACTGGAGGCAACGTTAGAGTGCCAAAAATGGACAACTATCTTGCTTGCATTCAGACACACATTAACAGCCTTTTCATGAGCAAGAGCCTTGTTTGCAGCAAGCTAAGCAGAATGTGCAGCACAAGTCACTTTATCTTTCTCCAGCACTTCAAGAGTGCGCACAGCGCTGACGACGTTGTACGCGTTGTCAGTGACGATGGCGGTGATCTTGTCCTGCACATCCCATTCTTCTGCAACCAATTTGAATTCGTATGCCAGAGTTTCTACAGAGTGGTGGTCTTCCATTTCATGCGTGGTAAGCGTCATCGCTTTTTGGAACCAACTGAGAGTCGATGGTGTGAGCCGTTACCGTCAGGAAAGACGTTTGTGCGCGAGATGTCCAAAAGTTAGATGTAAGGGCAACGCTTATGCCGCTGATAGTTCACCCCGCATAATCTCCTTGACACCATCGGCTAGTAAGGCCAGTCTCCGCTTAAGGGCATCCTCTGAAATACACAAGTAATTGGGCTCTACAACTGCCATGAACTGCCTAAACCCCGTCACATTCACAAAATGACAAAGGCAGTTGGTTCATAGAAACCATCCTCGCAAGAGCCTGATATATTTCCTCTAAGCGTATGGTATCGCAAGGACGGTGTGCGTTACATTCCACACGTCGCCTGCGTCATCTCTTGGCTCGGGATGACCATACCTGCTCCTTCTCCTCATCATCAACAGGGTCACCATCTGCAGTGTCTTCCTTTGTGGCCTCGGTTTCATGTCTGTAATAATACAATATCATTTTTAATTTCGATGCGAAATGAAAGCCTTCACAACGAGGAAGGTCCTGTGCATTATAAGCGCAAATAATGGAAAGTTGCATTGGAGAGTCACCGGTACTGAAGTCAAAGCAGTGTGGCGCGAGACGCGCCACCACCGCGAATATTCCACGACATTGATTGAAATGAGCGTCTGCCGTGCCATTTCGTCACGGAGAGCAGGATGACTCGACTGATTCGCTAATATCTGTAAAATTGTATATGTAAACAGTACACGCCTCCAGGCACAACCACACGCCGCCGCGTCTGTCCTGAAGCTCCCGTAGGCCGCCACCGTTACGTTCCCAATAAGCCCACCTGTCTAATTGTTGGGACATTTTTCTAATTTATGGCTCGCAATTTCCCTCATTTTAATAATCTACCATCTAAATATTAGGCTATACGTCATCGGAATTATTGTATGACTTATGCGAAGAACTGGCGCTATTTATATTAATTCTTTGTTAACGTCTGCGCCAATTGGAAAATACCAGCAGCAGCGCAAGGGTGCTAAACACCGGTGCGCGACGGAGCATCGGAGCGTACGAAGGTGTAGTGCCGTTGTGGCGCGCGGTAAGTGGATAAGCGAGTATGACGGTGGCATGAACCGAAAATGATACTGTTACGGCTGTGAGTTTGTGTCATCACTCGCCGCATGAGTCACAACTGCCCCAGGGCTGGGCTGTGGCCTGCCTCCTGTATTGCGTGTGCCTTATGCAACAGGGCTACTAGGACAAAGGGGTAGTCCAGAATATTCGTGACTGGACCAGCGATGGAAACCTCGAGAAGCCGTGAACCCTGGATGGATCTAGAAGCATTTATTGAGTCACCGGCCTGCTATATAAGTGCGACCTGTCTAGCAGTTGTTGTTGTTGTGTTTTACGAGCTAGTGCGAGCGATTATCTTGAGCGACAGAAGTGTGGTGACTTGCGAAACTCCTAGTGAAGCTGATTCTCTTGACACCGAGGAAGTGATTGTGGTGCTTGTGAAACAGTGTATAGTACAGTGACAGACCTAGTGCAGCTATTTCCAGCGAGCGTACGGGAGCGGACTCATTAGCGAAGAGGATTAACTGTGGTCTGTTGACAAGTGAAAGGGAAAGTATTCTCGACGTGAGGAAACTGGAGTAAGGTAATGATTGCTGTTGAGTAGTGTATTTTTCTGGCTGCAATAAAATTAATTATTTCTTTAAGCAGTAATTGGTGTTGTGCTTTATACCCACCGTAATCCAGTTAACAAAGGTGCCACTAGGGGGTGGCACGTAAAAACTGGTGTCAGAAGCCGGATTATGAACTCAAGCACAACACCTGACGGTCCTGGTTTCAAAACCCGAGCAGGACATTTTCTCTAATTTTCCTGTGAGTGCATGCCCTTTACAAGACAAACAACTAAAATGGAGGAGAAATTGGCAGCATTGCTAGAAAAGTTAAATGGCATGGAAACCAAATTAGAAGACGGCCAGAAGAAGCTAGAAGACGGCCAGAAGAAGATGGAGGACGGCCAGAAGAAGTTAGCCGAGGACCTAACTGCCAAACTAGAAGACGGCCAGAAGAAGTTAGCCGAGGACCTAACTGCCAAACTAGAAGACGGCCAGAAGAAGATGGAAGGCGGTCAAAATAAGCTAGCGGAGGACCTGAAGAGGATAGAGGACGGCCAGAAGAAGATGGAAGACGGTCAGAATAAGTTGACACAGGACCTGAAGAAATTAGAACTGGGTCTGCGTGAGGAAGTCACGGCAGTGGAAAAGAAGTTCGACGCCTTACAAGTAGAAGTTGCCGAGCTGCGCCAACGCCCGCTGATGGGGGTGGAGGAGAAATTCAACGTCTTACAAAAGGAAGTTGCCGAGCTGCGCCAACGCCCACTAACGGGGGTGGAGGAGAAATTCAACGCCTTGCAAGTGGAAGTTGCCGAGCTGTGCCAACGACCGCTGATGGGGGTGGAGGAGAAATTCAACGCCTTACAAGTGGAAGTTGCCGAGCTGTGCCAACGCCCGCTGATGGGGGTGGAGGAGAAATTCAACGCCTTACAAAAGGAAGTTGACGAGCTGCGCCAACGCCCGCCCACCGTTACACCGGGAATATCAGGAACGGGACATAGCAGAGTGACGCCCCCAACCTTCGACGGAAAGGTCCCGTGGAGCACCTACTTACGTCAGTTCGAGGCGGCCTGTTCCATAAATAACTGGAACAACACAGAAAAGGCTACAGCTCTCATTGTAGCGCTGAGAGGTGACGCCCTTAACGTCCTTCAGGCCATCCCGACTGGATACCAGGACTACGCTTCACTGATCGCCCATATGGAGTCCCGATATGGAGATAGCCATCTTCAGCAGGCCTACCAGATGCAGCTCCGGACCAGGGTACAAAAGAACGCGGAAACACTGCAGGAGTTCGAGATGGACATCGCACGTCTCGTAAGGCTCGCTTACCCAACAGCGCCGGCCGACTTTCTGGAGCAGATAGCGACGCAGACTTTCACCGACGGGCTACGGGACTCGGACACTCAACAGGCGCTGCGACTCGCGCGCAATAAGACCCTGACAGATGCGCTGAGCCACGCACTTGAGTTCGAGACGGCAAAACAGGTATCTAGAATGCGCGCGCGGGTGCGTCAAGTGGACGTCGACGAACCGGTAAAAACCAACGAGACCAAGCCCCTGGCCGACGAATTGATGGAGGCGCTAAGCCGTTTCTTCAAGAATCGCAGTACCACCAACAAAAACGTAGCCGAAGGACATCCGGAGAGGCGGCCCGGAAGAGGACTACCGACCTGCTGGACCTGCCGTAAGAGAGGCCACCTGAGCAAGGACTGCGGTGATCGCCGCCGCCAAGGGTTTCCGTCGGGACAGTCAGTCGTAGGGAAACCGCGCGGCCCAGGAAAGCAAGTATCAGCCAGCCTAGGGGGGCAAAGGTTGGCCTGTGACAGTCGTCAAGCCCCGGCAGTCCAAGTCCGTGTGACGCAGTTACGGAGGGATAATAGCAGCCTGATGGTCGACGGAGTCGTCAACGGAGAGAGCTGGCCCATGCTAATCGACACGGGAGCATCGAGGACCATCGTCAGTCCCACCGTGATCCCGAAGTGGAGAGTGCAACCCACACAAAGCAACCTCCAGCTAATAACCGCGACCGGAGAGACCGCACCGGTACATGGCGAAGCATCACTAGAGTTCGTCATTGGTCGACGGGTGATAAAGCATCCAGTGCTTGTGGCTGACGTATCAAATGAAGTGATCATCGGACTGGACTTCCTGGACCAGAACAACATCATCTTGGATCTGAGTACCAACACTCTGCTCTTCAGAGGTGAGGAACTTGCTTTGCAACCTGCGCACGAGTCCATCACCGCACGACGAGTAAGGCTGAGAGAAGACGTCATCGTTCCCGCCAGGACGGAGGTCAGCGCTGCCGTAATTGTCGACGGAACTGCTGAGGGAGTGGCGGCTGTCATCGAGCCAAAATATGAGGACATCCAGACAAAAGGATTGCTAGTTGCCAAGACTCTCATCAACACGACGACTCGGCCGTACGTCCACCTGTCCAACCTGAACGACTACGACATTACGGTTCACCGGGACACCAACCTAGGAGTCTGCGAGCCCGTTACCTGGATTTCCCGCATCACAGATACGACAGACGGACACCTGCAGACGGACAACCGAAGAAGACGCACACTGCCAGAAGAACTACAGGAGCTGTACCAAGGATCCCAGGACCATTTAGACGATGAACAATCACGCCAACTTCAGGACCTGCTACGCGAATTCCAGGATGTCTTCTCCGTGGGGAGCAAAGACTTCGGCAGGATAAGCTTGGTCCAGCACAGGATCGACGTTGGGGACAGCGCGCCGATTAGGGCCCCATTCCGACGTGTCCCGCTCGCCAAGCAAGCCGAAGTTGACCGGATGGTAGAAGAGTTGAAGGATCAAGGGGTGATCGAGCCATCACATAGTCCTTGGAGTTCTCCGGTCGTGCTTGTGAAGAAGGACGGTTCCACCAGGTTCTGCGTGGACTACAGGCGGGTGAACGACGTCACGAAGAAGGACAGCTACCCTCTACCCCGGATCGACGATACCCTGGACACCATATCAGGGTCGAGATGGTTCTCCACCTTGGATTTGAAGAGTGGCTACTGACAGGTGGAGGTCCACCCTAAGGACCGCGAGAAAACGGCGTTCTCTGTGGGCAGCGGGCTCTGGCAGTTCACCGTCATGCCATTCGGTCTGTGCAACGCCCCTGCGACCTTCGAAAGGCTAATGGAGTCCATTCTGAGGGGACTACACTGGAAGACCTGCCTGGTCTACCTAGACGACGTCATCGTTCTGGGGAGAAGCTTCGAGGAGCACTACAGCAACCTGAAGGAGATCTTGTTGAAGCTACGGACTGCCCAGCTGAAGTTGAGCCCCAAGAAGTGTCAGCTCTTCCAGAAGCGGGTCCAGTACCTTGGGCATATCGTCTCCGAGAAAGGGGTGCGCACCGACCCAGAGAAGACCGCAGCTGTGAGGGAGTGGCCAGTTCCGAAGGACAAGTCCCAACTACGAAGCTTCCTGGGACTCTGCACTTATTACCGTCGCTTCGTGAGGGGATTCGCCGACATCGCCAAACCTTTACATCGACTGACTGAGAAGGACCAACTCCTCACGTGGACAGCAGAATGCCACAGTGCCTTCGAACAACTCAAGCAGGCGCTGTGCACCGCGCCTATTCTGGCCTACCCCAGACCTGGAATAAGGTTGATCGTCGATACCGATGCCAGCGACTTTGGCATAGGGGGAATCCTGTCGCAGGTAGTGGACGGCGAGGAGAGAGTAGTGGCCTACTTCAGCAAGGCCTTGTCAAAGCCAGAGAGGAACTACTGCGTCACCAGGAAGGAGCTGCTCGCCATCGTGAAGACCATTGAACACTTCCACAAGTACCTGTACGGGCAAGAATTTCTCATCAGGACCGACCATGCATCCCTGCGGTGGCTCCTGAACTTCAAGCAGCCCGAGGGTCAACTCGCGCGGTGGTTAGAGAGGCTTCAACAGTACAATTTTGAGATTCAGCACAGGAAAGGCCAACTGCATTCTAACGCCGACGCCCTGTCACGAAGACCGTGCCCCGAAGACTGCACCTTCTGTGCCCGAAGGGAGGAGAACACCGGGATACTGTGCCGACGGACTACTGTGGAACTTCAAGGGAACTGGAGCCGCGAATCTTTCACGCGGGCACAAGCAGAAGATGATGACCTGGGACTGATAGCCGAATGGAAGAGGGCCTGTGTCCCCAGACCCGGGTGGAACATTGTGAGTGTCTGCAGCCCAAAGTTTAAGTCCTACTGGGCACAGTGGGACTCGCTGATTGTAAGGGATGGCCTCATCTGCCGTACCTGGGAGAGCACCGACGGGAAGACATCTCGGGAACAAGTCGTCGTTCCAAAGGCTATGACGGAGGAAGTCCTGAAGGAAGTTCATGGAGGATCATCTGGTGGACACCTAGGGATAAAGAAGACCCTGGAGAAGCTGAGAGAGCGGTTCTACTGGATCGGATGCCGAACAGACGTGGAGAACCACTGCGCGAGGTGCCACGATTGCACAGCCAGCAAGGGCCCAGGACGAAGACGACGGGGTCCACTAAAGACCTACATCGTGGGCGGCCCCATGGAGAGAGTGGCCATCGATGTTGCTGGGCCATTCCCGTTAAGCGAGGCAGGGAACCGCTACATATTAGTCGTCAGCGACTACTTTACCAAATGGCCGGAGGCGTATGCGCTCCCTAACCAAGAAGCCGCGACGATTGCAGAGACCCTGGTGAAGGAATTCGTCAGCCGGTACGGAGTACCCCTGGAGCTGCACACCGACCAAGGGAGGAACTTCGAGTCGCAGGTGTTCCAGAACCTATGCCAGCTGCTGGGAATCCGGAAGACAAGGACAACGCCGCTACACCCTCAGTCCGACGGGATGGTAGAGCGATTCAATCGCACCATCGAGAACCATCTCCGAATAGTCGTCAGCGAGCACCAGAGGGATTGGGACAAGCATCTTCCACTATTTCTCCTGGCCTACCGCGCCGCCGTGCATGAAGCCACCGGGTGCACACCAGCCCGGGCCATGTTTGGGAGGGAGCTCCGTCTACCTGTCGATCTTGCCTTCGGCCGACCTGGGAATGATCCGATCCCGGTAAGCCAGTATTGTCAAGAACTGGTCGACCAACTGGAGGACGTACACGCGTTCACGAGGAGGAAACTACGGATCGAGACCGACCGAATGAAGACCCGATACGACCAGCAGACGGATGCCGGCGGATTCCACGAGGACGACCGGGTCTGGCTCTTCAACCCATTACGGAAGAAAGGCCTGTCACCCAAACTGCAGAAGTCCTGGGAGGGCCCGTACCGAGTCGGGAAACGGATCAACGATGTCGTCTACAGGATCCAGCGGAGCCCGAGGATAAAGATGAAGATCGTGCACCGAGATCGCCTGGCAGCCTACGGAGGGACACAGACGGACCAATGATTGATCGGGACGATCAGCCTTTTTAGGATGGGGGTGGTGTTACGGCTGTGAGTTTGTGTCATCACTCGCCGCATGAGTCACAACTGCCCCAGGGTTGGGCTGTGGCCTGCCTCCTGTATTGCGTGTGCCTTATGCAACAGGGCTACTAGGACAAAGGGGTAGTCCAGAATATTCGTGACTGGACCAGCGATGGAAACCTCGAGAAGCCGTGAACCCTGGATGGATCTAGAAGCATTTATTGAGTCACCGGCCTGCTATATAAGTGCGACCTGTCTAGCAGTTGTTGTTGTTGTGTTTTACGAGCTAGTGCGAGCGATTATCTTGAGCGACAGAAGTGTGGTGACTTGCGAAACCCCTGTGAAGCTGATTCTCTTGACACCGAGGAAGTGATTGTGGTGCTTGTGAAACAGTGTATAGTACATTGATAGACCTAGTGCAGCTATTTCCAGCGAGCGTACGGGAGCGGACTCATTAGCGAAGAGGATTAACTGTGGTCTGTTGACAAGTGAAAGGGAAAGTATTCTCGACGTGAGGAAACTGGAGTAAGGTAATGATTGCTGTTGAGTAGTGTATTTTTCTGGCTGCAATAAAATTAATTATTTCTTTAAGCAGTAATTGGTGTTGTGCTTTATACCCACCGTAATCCAGTTAACAAAGGTGCCACTAGGGGGTGGCACGTAACAATACAGATCGTAGCGAATCAGTAAAGTAGTCTGCACTATAGTGCGTCTCTACCTTAAAAGACAGTACGCATTAAATGGGGCGCGCTGATGCCAGATCTACTGCATATACAAAGTTCTGCAAGGGCGGGCACATGATGTAATATAACTCGTATACAGAGTGCTTTTACGCAAAACTCGGGAAATTTCCAAAATATTTGTTTGTTGTATACAACTGCAGCTCATACCTTGCAGCGAACAACGCTACAATATTTAGATATGATAGGGCTAACCTCAGAGCGCGATTTTAATGCACACATTATAACAATTTATATTTTTTCAGTTATTCATGAATATGATAATATTATAATATGTTATAATTTATAATATTACATTTTCTCGAATATCATAGGTTAAAATAAATTATAATATGGCATTTTTCATGAATATTATATATACCTGTGGTATATATATTGTGGACCACGTAATTTTCCCAATTTTGTGTGGTCAAGTGGTGGTATGCAGCCGAAATTAAATTCTTCATTTCTTGTTTCTTGAATGAAACGTTGTTCAATTTTATATAGTTCTTCACTTGCGCCCATGCCATTTCGATGGGATTAAGTTCACTGTGGTATGGTGGCAGGCCAAGAACATATTTTTTCTGCTGATTTAGCCATCTCGTCGATGTTGTATTTATCATATCTTACTCTGTTTTGAGTCACAATAAAACGAAGCTTCTGTTTTAATATATCATTTCGAAAAGGGACCCCTTTTGAGTGAGCCAATCTATAATCCGGTGTTTTCTCCGTTATAGGTAAAAGTTCGATTTTCCGACTGTGGTAGCCTACATTGTCTATTACTAAGATAGATCCTTCAGGAACATTGGGCAACAATATTGCTCGGCGAACCACTATTCTTACACTTCACCTGTCATTTCGTCGTGGGTGTCTGCCATGTTCTTTTGGCACAGAAACGTTAACCCTGCACCACTAAACGAACCCTTCTTAATTCCCGGGATGAACAAAGGCAAACCACGGAAACCACTTAGAGGATGGCTGAGGTAGGAATCGAACCCGTCTCTTCTTAGTTTTGTCGCCTGAAGTTGAGTACACCCCGATCCAGCCCTCAGACCAGAATTAAATTTCTTGGCAGAGCCGGGATTCAAACCTGGGCCTCCACGGTGACAGCCAGGAATGCTAGCCACTACGGTACGCAACGAGGCGGACAATTTATAAAGAACACAAGGACCACTTCATTTCACAGTTTAACTTCACACCATCACACCAGCAGTCGGGGAGATACTGTCGCCTGAGTAAACAAACTAACGAAGCGTCTGCCCTGGGCGGGAGGAATAAGTGCGATAATTTATGAATGCTATCTGATATCGAGCTCTGGTTTGTTTTAAAAACTTTCTCACATAGTAATGAACATTTCTTCTCGCTGAGTCACCAACGTAAAGTCAATAGCAAAAACGTTTGTCGCTACGTAACTTTCCTGTGATACCATCTCAGATTTTTCAAGTAACATTTAAGAAAAAAAATCATAACTTTCTTACTGTGAAAATAAATACTGCCCTGAGAATTAGAGTATCTTCTACCAACATCAGGCAATCGAAAAATAAATTCTTGATGTGTTGCGATCATTAGTTCATTATCTATGGCGTGATAAGTTTTATATCTGCAAAAATATAGATTTGCGCTAAAATATCGTAATTGTAAAAATTGGGCCATGTGTTAATTAATTATGGCATTTATTTTTACATCATCATGAAGAGCGGAAAATTCTCTATAAGATCACGCAAACAGTTTCTTAGATTTGTCACTTTCAATTATTGGGAAATGGCAACATCGCCGGGGTGGAAGAGGACGAAGCTAATTGCAGGACATATGAGTGCGAGTGAGAGGCAAATACTACATTTAATTCCATACTGTCTTTTAAGGTTGAGACGCTCTATAGGCCGAAATGTCACTTGACGTTACAGACAGTTAGGAACGGGGCTCCGAGTGAAAGCCGAAGTTAAACGATTGACTTCGCGTCACCACATGGTAGCTTTACGATTGGTTACGAAGTGAGAAGCTAATTATCCTCTCTGTTTCAAAATAAATCATGTGATTGTGCCAGAGCTTATCTATATTTACGACACTTTACTAAATGTAAAATACCGCCACCAGGGCATACATATCATATTCTCAGAATGCAATATATTGAAGTACCTCCATTTTCTTCACAAGGAACCTCCCCCTGTTGGTCTCGGGGTATGATTCCTGCTTTGAGTGCGAGAGGTCCCGGGTTCAAATCCCGGAAATGACCTGCATTTTTACTATTGTTTTATCTCTTGAAAAGTTCCAAAAAGTATATAAAAGAACCTTACGAACGTTTTTTTTTTTCGTGCGAGACTTGTACTTACTGTGTGCCAGTAATGTAAATACGTAGTTTGAGGTCAAACGCATTTTTTTTTTTTTTTAGTCGCTTTACCCTACAGGTTGGCTTTTCCCTCGGATTCTGCGGGGGATCCCACCATTACGGCCGCCAGGGCAGTGTCCTGGATCTTGAAACACCTGGACGAGGGATAAAACTGGGTAGGTGGGACCAGCACCTCGCCCAGGCTGCCTCACCTGCAAAGTGAACATGGGCCTCATGAGGGATGGAAAGTGAGGGGAAGATTGGGAGGGAAAGGCAAGGAAGAGGCAAGGAGGGTGGCCCCACCTCCCCAGTGGTATCTCACTACCAGGTGTTTCTAGCTCCAGGACACTGCCCTGGTGGCGGTTATGGTGGGATCCCTCGCTGAGTCCGAGGAAGGGTAGCGGCTTTGGTGGCGTAGTTGGTACATGCTGTTCTTCTATGCCCAAGATCGCGAGTTCAAACCCGGCCGAAGCCGGCGATAAAAATCACTCAGTATGCCTTTCTTCGGAGGGGAAGTAAAGCCGGCGGTCCCATGTCATAGATGTATGGCATGTTAAAGAACCTTCCAGTAATTAAACCTGTGTGAAGCTAAATTATAGGTTAACAATTTGGATAACGCCCTTAGGTTCCAACGTTCGTTGCCAGGAGCCGACTGCGGTGGCGTTCTGAACTAGTAGTTGTTGATGGTGGCGTTTGGAGGCAAAAGTAGGAACTACTTAAAAAATCACCGGTTATCAGACAGTTTCTACACCCACCCAAAGTACACGGGGCTACATGACCGCGTTGTCACAGCCCCTAAACTGAGGAAGCAACCAACCAACCAACCTAAGTCCGTGGGAAAAGCCAACCTGGAGGGTAAACCGACTGAAAAAAAAGAAGCGTTTACCTCAACCTATGTATTTATATTACCGGTATAAGTACAAGTCTCGCCCGAAAAAAAGAACGTTCCTAAGGTACTTTTATACACTTTTTGAATCTTTTCAAGAGATAAAACAAAAGTAAAAATGTAGGGCACTTCCAGGGCTTGAACCCGGGACCTCACGCAGCCGAAGCAGGAATTATACCCCTAGACCAACAAGCCGACGTACAATGAGCAGAAAATGGAGGTACTTCATTGTAATGTATTCTGAGAATATGATAATGTTGAATATTACACTACAGTATTTTACATTTAGTAAAGTGTCGTAAATATAGATAAGCTCTGGCACAATTACATGATTTATTTTGAAACACAGAGGATAATAAGCTTCTCACTTCGTAACCAATCGTAAAGCTACCATGTGGTGACGCGAAGTCAATCGTTTAACTTCGGCTTTCACTCGGAGCCCTGTTCCTAACTGTCTGTAACGTCAAGTGAAATGTCTGGGAAAGCGGTAATTTTCTACATATGCCCAGTTCCTTTCGGTGAAGTCAGCGCCGTGGCGCCGGCGTAACACCACTTCGCCTTCGGCGCTGACAACTTGGCCTACTGACTGAAGGCGAGTGTCGTGGAAGGGCTTGTGTCTAGTCGTAAAAGTGTGTTGCTCTCAGAAGAACGTAAACAGTACTATTCATTGTCAAATCAGAAAGACATTTCTGTAGTAGGTCGTGGTAACCACGGCACGCTTACGCATACGGCATTACATAATTTGCTTACATAATTACTTACCCGCGTTTGCTTGGCGACGTTTATTGATTTTCCATCTTCCAGTTTATCATTTTCAAGTGTCGTCCGATGGCTCCCGTGGACCCACCAGCACAGGAATATTCATTATTTTCGATAGGAGAACATAGAGAGCAATACGCCTTATTTCCTTTCCATTCCGCGTACTTCCACACCCAACTGCTTGTTTTCCCCATTTCTCCTCTACTACGAAGCGCGTGCCAGCTGTGGTTTGACTACTATGATCGTACTGAACGGAACGCGCGCTCTTCGATCAGGTTAGAATTCTGCCCATTAGGGGTGCCCTACCGAATAAGGGATGCGCGTTGCCAGAAAATGTTAATCATGTGGTGTCCTGTTCATAGTGTTTCGAAAACATCCTTTTACAAAATACCTAGTGATCGTTTCACTTAATCTTCGTAATAGCTGGGTAGATTATTGGCTGAGGAATAACCTAACCACCAAGGGAAGATGATAAAAAAAAGGAGGTGGGTTTCGGACTGGAGAAAAAGGATAGAAAGATAGGAGGAGAGTCCCACAAAAGTTATAAATTTAACTTTAAATGCACTCAGAGGCGGTTGCCACCGCAAATCCGCTCTCTGATACCTAAAGTGGGTAAGGACCTGGTCGAAGCAGACGGGAACCGCAGCTAAGACTTGGGCGGTTTGCCAGAGAAAGGCTTTAGTGTATTCCCTCTCAAACATGCATATGCCTACTATGGGGAAGGGTGATGGTCTGACAAGACAAACAGTTACAGATTTATTGCGTATTAACGAGGGCATAAACCTAGGAAGAGTTAGGAAAGCCAGGATCTTGCCTAACTGTAGTATTTGCGAAATGATAAATCCAAAAACAAATATTTAATTTATTTCACAAGGCAAAGAAGTCTAATAAATTTGACAAGTATATAGTTTCAATTTTTAGTAACAATTTGGGGTCGCAGACCTCCTAACATTTCTAGTTTGCTCCAGGCAATGAACAATTCTTTAGGTTTCAAACCTTATATATGTACTAAAATCTTTGTAAGATTAAAAAAAGACAAATGAAGTGATTAAAGTTTAAACATTAAATTGAGTACAAGGAGTGTACTTAAAGAAATTTCCAGGTAACTATTTTAGAAAAAGTTACAACTTCGAAAATAACAAAAAAGAAAGCGGGTAGAATGAAGGAAAAGTTCCTATAACTTCTTATATTTATACAGAATTACTGTTGGTTATTATACAAATAAGGGCAGGTCACTTACTGTGAAACCTGATGAGAAAGTCAAAAGGAAGGTTCTCGACCTCCTATGTTTAAGTAGGAATCACGAGCCAAATGGGGCAGTTTCCCTTTTGTGAGACCTAGAAATAACTCACTCATGA
Source organism: Meconema thalassinum (assembly GCA_946902985.2). Taxonomy (NCBI): domain Eukaryota; kingdom Metazoa; phylum Arthropoda; class Insecta; order Orthoptera; family Tettigoniidae; genus Meconema; species Meconema thalassinum. The sequence continues at coordinate 370,498,478 of OX336392.1, forward strand.
GTTGAAAGAATTGTTTTCCCTGATTATAGGGTAGAAACAATGTAAGCTTGAACCGTGTATAAAACACGTAGTTATGCAGAAATTAATTAATGATAAACAAGCAAAATGGAAGGGCACTTCGTTAGAGTGACACCTCATAGAAAATGATCTAGAGTTACAATTTTATTAATATGGTTTGTTAGTAGAAGGTTTAGGAAAGATCAATTGGGATTTAGGATCAATGTTCATGGCCTTATTTAATGTAAACGGACGATCGCGACGCGGTAGAAAAGTTGAACAAGCTATAATTATCACTATAGTCTTTTGAATAGATGCAAAATTCACTGTAGTAACACGAAAGTTTATGGCAAAGAAAGTTATTGCAATGATGAAAAAGGACTGGTTGCACTAGATAGGCGAAAGTCTATTGCTTGAGAAAGTTGTGGATTACAATTAAATGCGCCATAGAACATTCCAACGGTGGAAGAAAATTCGATATTGAGCTTTAATTCAGAAGTAAGATTCTTCAATTTTAAATAGTATTCTCACAAGTGAGTGAAAAATACATGACGGCAGGACTTGTAGATAAAGTACAGGATCTGGAAGGTTCTAGAACGATCTTAATAGAAGAATGGGGCCAAAGTTAATCCAGCGGAGGAACTAGCTTGGTAATTTATAGACAGCGGGTATTAGATAATATCCCACGTGGTGAGAAGATTTCTCATTTAAATAGCTTAAGAAAAGCTACTTTCTATTAAGGTTGGCTTAGACAGATAAAAGCTCAACATTTCAAATCCCGCGAAGGATGATTTTTGCCCCAAATAGTAATCTCACACTGTCTATAAAATGATCCATAAAAACATGTAGATAATAAAACTGATGAAGATGAGGTTAAAACCTTAAGTCTGTACTTATCTTGGTTGCATGTCGAAGGTGAAGTTCCCTTTGACGGATACCTAAGGTGCCAACATGGCGTAGAACGTAGAGAGTGCCTCTTGGTTTGAGGAGACTGGCTCTAGTTGAGCCTTGACTGACCGAGTCAACTGCCGACTTACAAGTGAGACCCACTCAGCGAATCGCGGAGGGTCCAAGGAAGGGAAAAGAGTGGGGGTAGGAGACAAAAGGAGAACATATAAGCATGACCAATATTGTAAACTTAAATTCTCTTGAGGAAATGGTCTTCAAAGAGTTGATAGCAGGCGATACTAGCACAGCCTGGTGGGTGAAAGAGTAGACGAAGTTCTCTTGATCACGGAGATAATAGCTGGCGATGGCAACGAGATCTGATGGCCAGATGGAAAAGGAAGTCCTCTTGCACCAGGAAGAATTGAGGAGCTTCAGAGATTCGCTGCTAGATGACGCTAGGTGGGTCATGGAAGATATATATCTAGAACAGACTCACAATGACATAAGAGACATGACCACCAAAGAGAAACTAGGAGATCACTGTTGGTGTTTGAGAAAAAGGATGAAATGAACAAGCAAAGAGCATTAAAAAGAATACTCTATCATACCGTGTATTCCAAGAATACACCAATAGCAAAAACTTAATACTTTTATATTTGTCTTCGTTTTCCTGATTCTACATTTGTTTTCAATTATACGGGGCATTCGTGCGACAAAATGTCAAAAACATTCTTCCAAAGTTGCGAAAAGGTTTCAAGCACCGCACGGGCACACGATCAGACATGTATACCCGTGAACCCGTGTACGCGGACCTTCATAGACGGGTACACGGGCTGTACTACCCGTGTACACGTGTATTTACTGCTACACGGATTCTTCGAGCGTACCTACCCGTGTACACGGGTCCCGGGTTACACGGATGCATGCTAATCCGTGTCTCATCGGTAGCCCTAATATCAATAATGCTTTAGATCCCTTGGTTGTGGGGTAGTTTGGGATAAAACACACTTTGTGTTACTGTACTAATTTGGAAGGTTGTTCCTAAATGAGAGTAGGTTCTCGTAGCTGGGAAGCTTACTAGTGTAGTGTGTTGTTTAGTGTTTCAACGCTAGGGGGTGTTCCTGAAAAGATGCAAGTGTTGGTTAGGGGATGGACCTCTAAATGCAGGCTACTATACTGGCCTGCCAGCTGGACGGGATGAGTAATACAATAGGCGTGCTTTTGTCAGCGGCTCGACGTTATGTAGTCGAGTCGCGTGCGGGGAAATACAATGCAGTCTGACCAAGCAGTTACTGGCTACTACGGTCACGGTCAATCGTGACGAAAGTCAGGAAGGGTATGAGGATGTGAAGAGGAGTGTAATTATCATTGCAAGTGTAATTTACTGACCATGTGTTTATTGGTCAGTGAGTGTGAATTTGTAAGTCCCTCTTGGGGGAATGTAGACAATTATACAAGTGGTGTGTACAAAATTATGGGTGGGTGTTTACAAAATAAAGGAGTCTGAGCACTTTGCTGAATCTCACCTGATGATGTAGCTGGAACAGGCGTTGGCTAGGGCCGCTGGCGACGCACTGAGGAGAACAGATCCTGGCTCCTAGTTAGGACTCCATTCTTATAGTTCTCGGCGCTGCGTGGTCAGCATTACGTCAACGTAGCTGCCCCAGTCAGTTGTTGGTGTAGATGTTTATGTATGTGTTGCAAGTAGTTGGCTAACCTCCCGAGCTGGGTGGCCGCCTCTTGCTGTGTAAAGATAATGTTCTGGTCTTATGATGTTGCCAGTTGGGGTGGTTTTAGTAAAAGATGGGGGGTGGCTTTCAGGGGTACTGCCCCCCCCCCCCCGGGGCTGTACAAGTCCCCTTCTTCGATTAGTTCGCGTCCCCGCGAACGGCAACGGGACGTAGAGTGGGGGTGTCGATGTGATGGTTCGTTTTTGATTTCTTCTTGTACTTCTTCTTCTTCTTTTCTTCCGTGTTGGTGTAGGTGTGTCGATGTCGTGGTGATGTGAGTCCAGCTTGTGCTCAGAGGGGTAGGTTTTGGGATATACATGTTATACATAGTTAATTTAGAATAGTTCGTTTTTGAAAGTTGACATAGTAATAATAAAGATACAAACAAAAAAAATGCATGGTCTTGCTGTTGTATATATGTATGTTGTTATTATTCAGGGAGGAAAAAAACCATGACCGGACGGATGGTTGTGCCGTCCGGCGTTGTATGGAGAAAAAAATTGCTCCCTTCAGTGTATTGTTTAAAAGATGGAAGAGAATAGCAAAAATAGGTGCCCCAGGGTATAAGTTAAAGGAAATATCATAATGGTCTATTGTTCTTGGGATGAAACGGGACACCTTCACAAATTTTGGCGTTAGTAGAGTAGAAAGGAAAAAAAACAGTGTATTCAGTGTTGACATTATGGCGTGTTAAATGGCGTGACCTATTGCAAGTTTATGTGCGTAGGTGTACAGTTGAGCATCAATATGTTTGTGTACGCTTTGGATTTATATTTTTCTTTACAATCATGATATAACATAACATAACATAATATAACATAAAATAACATAAAATAATAATCTTATTACTAGACCGTTTTGCTCATGAGCTTGGTACCCTGCCTCATTCTCTAGGCCTTCTGTAGCGCTCTCGTCTGTCCATTCATTCTTCCTTCATTTGTTATTCGCTGAGCTGTAGGTGCCTCTCACCTATGGGTGTGGGTTAGTGGTCATGCCGTTAAATTTACCTTTCGCAAATTTTCCCCGTGGGTGGAAAAATTCGCCTTGGCAGCGAGGGTAGGTGCTCACAACCTCTGCACCGCCCCTGGCTACCGAATATTGCTTATTATTCAAGCGTATTCGACGTGTGTTTGCGTCAGCGTCGCTCGGTGCCCCACGTCACCTTACGTCACTGATCGCGGCGCCGTCACCTTATTGGCGCGACTGAAGAACGATGAGGAGCAGTGTGTTTGTGTGACAGAGATAAGGGTGTGTGTAATTTGGTGTGGGAAATATATTTAAATAGACATGCTCATGCTCCTTGTCATCTGTGAATCAAGAAATGTATTAATGGCAACTCTTTTCCTGTGTTGTATATCTGTGGATGCGTTGCTCCCTGATTTTCCTGTGTTGGTGAAAGTGGATTAATTAGTAACAATACATTACAATACATTACAATACATTACATGCATATATGTAACACTTTCCTTGGCAGTGCTTAATTTATAAAACTAAGTGTGGCGCCACTGGAGTCCAACTTACTTCTAGGTTGGCCTATGTATTATCTAGCGTATTCTATGTGTTGTCGGGCTTACCCTGGTAACGGTTTTTGGTAACCAGGCGCCGAAATGTTTTACCTTAATCTTAAGGTGCTTAGCCTAATTTATGATAATTAAAAATATTTTGTATTTACAATCCAAATGGTTATACCTTAATCTAGTGCCGAAATGTGCTGTAGCAGCTGTTTTACAACAGCGCTTATTAAATTTACTTAATTCTAAGTTGCGTTCCCAATGCAACTGCCTTACATGCTAGAATTTTGACCGGAGCGATCGCCTGAGGCATTTTACCTCCTCAGGTCACCACCCGTGTGTATTCTAGAAACACCGGTTGTCTCTAAAACCACCGGATTCCCCTCCCTTAATACTAGTTGTCGACAATTATATTAGTGATTAATAACTAGTAATTAATAAAGTCCCGAGCGCCTGCGCTGCTGGAGAGCAAACGCTTCGCCCGGCCATCCTGTTCATCGCCGTTGCACTTGCCTGTGATGCCATCATTCTTCATTGGTGATTTGCTGATATATTTATCATTGCTGGGTTTGCCCACGAGAACCCCTCTTGGCAGCCCGCTGCATACCTATTTAATATCTCTGACCGCCCGCTGCGTTACCATTTAAGCTCTGGTGACTCGCTGTCATCCATTTATGTGGGCACGGGACATCGTTCGGGGAAAATCGTCCGATAGAATAATATCATCCGGGAATTTAGCGTCCGGGAATCCTCTTCGCCTATATTGGCATTAATAATAACATCCGGGAATTTAGCGTCCGGGAATCCTCTTCGCCTATATTGGCATTGTTCTCCATTGCTGGGTTGCCCACGGAACCCCTTTTGGCAGCCCGCTGCATACCTATTTAATATCTCTGGCCGCCCGGTGCGTGACCATTTAAGCTCTGGTGACTTGCTGTCAGCCATTTATGTGGGCACGGGACCGAATGATCGTATTCATTCCATATTATTCATATTTCATGTATATTATTCATTGTTTGTTGATTATCATTTATTTGGTCGTCTTCACCTCGTCACGCGGGACAAGGACTTGGCGAATCTAGGATTGGTCCCGGTGAATCCTGAGATTCTTCTTCACTTCTGCGAGTAGAAGACTAGCTTCCCGCCATAGAAGCTCTACTTAACTTACGTACTAAACTAGGAGTCTAGTCCTAATGTGGTCGTCCCTAGGTTCCGCTCCTGAGTCCGGTGCGGAGCTGGCTAATTCTCCCCCCGTCCGTCAAAAAGTCTCCCCTGCAGGTCTTGACTTCGACGACAGTGGCGCATAGTGGGTGTAACTTTCCTTTGCCGAGGGGGTAGGCTAGACGCACCCCCGGTTTTGGCGTTTGCCCACGCCAGGCCATCAATGCTTCAACCTTACGTAGTTCCATCTTTTTGGTCTGGGTCAGGATCTGTTGGCGTCTTGCCCCGTCCCTGCCTTTCTGTTTATGCTCTCATCACCATTCAGCGTGACATCAGATTCCTCTTTTATTTTAAAAAAATAGGTGTGATATGTAAGTAATTTACTGTGTTGATTATGTACATTTTTAAGTGTTCTGGGGTTATAGGATCTTCTAAATGCATTGTCTACTTTAGGCCTGTTCGCCATGTAAGATGTCCAGCGTTGATGCCTTGTGGAATTTCCTGGAGGCGTTAGTAGGTTTCCATGGCGTTGGGTGCCTTGTTATTGGGATCCGGGGGTGTTATCTGCTGAATGGGCTTAAAGCATGGTAGAAGAGGGTCGTGCATCGTTGGACTCCATGTTAATGGTGGCCGGGAGCCGGTGATGCTGTCAGGATGTTTTTACAGTGAGTGGATGGGGTAGGTCTTTCCCAAGTGTGTAAAAAATTTTCAAAAAGTGCCATGCAGGTTCAATAATAATAACCCCTGGTATGTGGGTAGGATATTCCATGCTTGTGGCTGGATATGAGGCGTATCCGCTCTCATTTGAGGATAAAGTATGGTTTGGGGTGTGATAGTTCTATGTCCCTTGCATGCGGGATTATTTAGTAAGAAAATATTTGTTAGTTTAAGTGTGGCCGCATCTCTTTATATTGAGATGTGCATTACGCTTGCTATTCTTTCTGACACACCCCTAATACTCGGGTGTAGGCATTTGTGACCAGGGCGTAGCATACCCGAATTTTGGGTAGAAGCATGAAGCCTATTAACCCCGATGTATATTTTTGAATGTACTCTATTTGTTTTTATGTGTTTGTGTGTCTGTGTTGGATGGCGTTGTGAGTGACAGGGTTATGTAAGGAGAAGGGTGGTATAATGGTAGCCCGTAGGTGGTACATTGGACATTCTGATGGCACTATCCATCTCTGCTCCTGTCATCCTCACTTGGTCAATATCTGTTTCCTATCCGCTCCTTGGGATGGGTAAGTGCGGTGACGCTGTGACATCACGGCCTAATCTGGTTTCTTATCTGTAACGTTGAGGTAGGAAGTGATTGTGAGTGTAACTGGTCATGTCCTGATCGCCTATGATGGTTTTTTAGATTTAAAAAACAAGAAGAGAAGTAGTTATTGGGGTGGGGGGGGTTGTTCCTTCAGGGAATCTGTCTGTATTCGCCCCTGATTAGTGGGCGCGTGTGGGCAGGAGGTGCCCGTGGCTGTGGTTACTGAGGCTTGCGTGTCTGTGGTTGCGTTCCGCTGTAGCACGCTGGCGCGCGTGCCGTTATCGGATACGTCTTATCGTGTGTCGTGTGGCTAATTGTCAGGCGGCGCGTGTAACTTGTTATCGCCCTTGTAAACATGCTCCTGTGTTCCTTAGGTTAATATGGCCCACAGTATCTGTGCATTACTAAGTGCCAGGCCTATCGTAATAACGCGGAATCCTGTGTCAATATCCGTGTGTCTGTATGCTGTTATTATTGATGGTTTATGACAGTGTCATCATATTGGCGTGTCACCAGCACGTCTGGGTGCTCTAAGAATGTCTACCGGCAACAATGTTGAAATGCGCTAGAATTCGCAACGCAGTCTTTTGCTGTGTTTGTTTTGTTTCTTCGTTGTTTACGGGAAGTCTCTGATGCTATGTGTGGCGGCTGACGGAACGTGACTCTTGCCAATGTCCGTGTGTTGACATTGTTTGACATTCCGGGAGGGCCAATGTGTTACTCGGTCCTGTTTTTGCTACCGATGTTGTGTGGACATTTATTCCGCAAGACCTTTGCCTTGTGTAATTATGTATAATTTGTGTTTAGGAAGTCTATTTCCTATGTTTGGGGTAATCGAAATTTTGCATGGCTTTTTGCCGAAAAAATGTGGTGTTACCTGTTTTGTGTCTGTGAGAGTGGCGTCTCCCGTATCTAGGTGTTGGGCGCTATGGTTCAGAGAAAAGTATTTTGTGGTCGCTAATGCCCTAAGTAGGCTTTGGTAGCGAGTACCTTGGCACGAATCTATGCTCCTGTAGGTATGGTAAAGAACCTCCCTGTTATTATAATTGTGTGGCTCAACCGCTTATGTACTTGTATACGGTCCTATTGCAATGCCTTTGCCACCTCTAGTGCATGTTTAAAGCGTGTACTCTGTGATAACATGCCATTTATATATGCCTAATTTGAACAGCCTAATGCCTATTTTCACTCTTGGCTCCCTTCTATGGGGCACAGTGTCTGTATGGGACCCTATGGTTTTTTCTGTAGGGGATGGTGTATGGATGCTATTTGTGCGATGGTACCCGTGTAATTGTCTGTGAGTGATCTTTCGTCGGTCGACAATTCATGTTTTCCACGGTGTCCGCTCTTATTAGGCATTCGGACCCGCGATCGCGTGTAATACTCCGTGTTTCATGTCTGCGTTGTCTGTTGGGATTTGAGCGTCCCTAGTGTGGTTTCTGATTGTGTTTTCGCGCCAAAAAATACCATTGGTTAGCTTCTTTTTGGCACGATTGTATCGTGTTATCGTGTGTTCGCACCCGCCTTGGTCTAAGGTCCTGGTGTTACAATTTCTGTACTGTATGTACCATGGCGCGCGTATCGTGTGTTTGAGACACGCGGATGAAAATATGCTGGAGCGTGAATATTTTGTGCCATTTGCGACGACCCTCGTACTCTAATTTTGGGAGTTATCGGGTTTTGAAACTGGCGTGAATGACTGTGTGTGTTATAGCCAGAGCTAGAGCGCTCGTAGGTTGCTTGCGGCTGGTGAAGGTCGCATGATTATGTGTGTGTCTTATCGCTGACCTGGCGATGGTATTAAGTTACAACTGTGCAGGAAATCCTTTGCTTGCTTATCGGACGGCCCGCTCGCCATATGTGCCAAGACAATGTGTGTAGGTTTATTGACACGTCTTTTTGATATCTGGGTATACAGCGCGTCTTGGCTCCCCGTGATGGAAAAGAACCTACTTTTATTTATATATTGTGTCCCCAAATTTTGTGTTGTTGTAAGTGTGGGGCGAATATATTCCTGTTAGTGGTAACTAGATGTCGTTATGTATGTGTGTCTCCGGGCCGCTAGTCGCGTGTTTGGTGACTAGGTGTCGGAGGTGATTTTATTATTTTGTGCGTATGAATTCCCGTTAGTGTGACTGTCCCTTATTTTTCTATCCTTCAATTGGATAGTTACCTGACCTTGTATTCCTGGTATTCAGGAGGTCGCGGGTTCGGGACCGTCTTTGTCCAGGGTAATTATTCCTGGTGCCTTTTAGGCTTGTGTCTCCGCGACAGTTTTGCTAAGTGTTACTGATGTTTCGTAGCAATTTGAGTTTACTGTGTGCCTTCCAGAAATATGTGGGTTTTCCCAAAGTCTGGGATTTTCACCCTATGGTGTTTATGTTTAGTTTGAGCGCTATTATGGGGGACGAGAAAAATTCATGCTATAGGCCATGTAATAAATAGCGTATACCTATGGATCAAATATATATAGTTCAACTTGGATGGTTCGAACTTCACGGGATTAGTAAAAAAAATTGAGTTATCCAAAATTCGAATTAAGAAAGAAAGAGTAGAGAAAATACATTGTATCACGATTACATAGTGGTTTACGTCCACTAAAGCAAATTAACAAACGATGGTGCTTTATAAAGATTGTACCGTAAATAATTTCAAAAGTTTCAAATGAAAGTAAAACCTGAGTGTACTATTCACCTATTTGACGCCGTTGGTAAGGCAGTAATCTAGTTATATCTCAGAGAAAACTAATTTTTTTTTCAAAAATAGTTTGAAATTCTTAACTGTTTCTTACGATTAGGGCTCTCAGCCATCACACGAGATTCTAGCAAATTGTAGGAACGGAACATAGAACAACTTAGTCATTTCTACTTAGAAAGACCCGCCTAAGCTCTGTGCTGTGGTTTGTTGCTTAGGCTGCTTTCGGAACAGTTCTTTCCGGACCTGAGCCGCGTGGCCCAACTGATTGGCCTCCGAATCTCTTTGTACACTAAAAACTTTACATGATCCAAAATATACTTTGAATTAACCACGGTTATAAACCATTGATGGCCTAAAAAATGCTAGGGACCAAGAAAAAATTAAGGAAAATTTCAAATTATATAATTTTGAGTTGGCCACGTTCCCCTGTATATACATGAAAAATGTACAGTTTTGTGCATGAGTCTCTGCGTGTCTACCGTTTACAGGGGTGGAATCTGCCCTTTGTGTGTCAATTGTAGTGTTTCCTTCATGTAAAAGAACCTACTCGTGTGTATGTTTGTGATGTAAGTGAAATTAGTGTATGTTATATTCCTGGTGAAAGTTGTTATTCACGTCCGAGCGTCATTGCTCGGGAAGGTGAATACTTTCGCCCTGTCACTAAGGCGTAGGCCCCAGATACCCATTGGGGTGCTTTTTTTACTATTTTCTGGAGGGGTTTGTAGCAAAGTAAGTCTGGGCCTACTTTCACCGTAGTGCCTGGATATTGGCCTGATTGTGCTTCTGTCTGAGGGGCTGATTGCGCTCCGCGCTGCCCTAGTAGTGTTTATAGGGGTGTGCGTCCACCTGTCTGCCTGGCCTCGTGGGGTAGGTAATAACACCTTCCTTATGCCCCGTGTATTGTGTGTCTGCGCCTGGTCAGAGTGCACAGGTGTGCGTTTTGCACCCTGAGGGCCTGAAGGCAACACCCTCTTATGCATTTGCACCTGGGGTACACATGCTAGTGCCCGCTTCCATTCTGGCAAAATTGCCCTTTGAACTAGCGGTAAAGGCCGTGTAATTGCCTGTGATTGTCCTGGCGATGTATTGGAGTGTAGTCTAACCGATTTCTGGCCTATGGCCACGGTAGACTCCTGCCCTTGTGTTTGCCTATGTGTGTAGGTTTGTGTGGGCTTAATGTGCTGTGGGACGGGCTCTATGTCCTCAGCCCATGACATGGTTACCTCCCGGTTTCTCCCTGTGTTACGGTGTGTGCCTGAGAGTTCTGGCGTCAACTCCCTCTCGTTCGTCCGTTCCGAGGGGGTTGGCGTAAGTTCTGCCCTTCGTCCTGGCAAAATTGCCTCCCGAACCGGAGCTGAGGGCCGTGTGTTCGTGTGAGCCTGGTCCTGTAGTGTGTTGGAGTCTAACCTGGCCGTTTTCTGAACTGTGGCCACGGCGAACTCCTTCCCCTGTGTCTTGCTAGTGTCTGAGATGGACATCCGTGCGAATTGCTGCGTTAGCGTATCTACGCTTATGCCCTCTCTAGGCTGGGCTTGTGGCCCTGCCATGAACTCAAAAATGGCCTTGTTAGCCTGGAGCTCCCTATATTCTTCCCAAATTTGGGCGTACTGCCTATTGAGACATATGGCCTGTTCGGCAACTTTGGTGCCATTAGTCCCTATCCGTTGGTGTTCCCTAATGATTGTTTCCCATTGCTGGAACATGAATTCGTGTCGGCAGTGTAGTTGCCAGTGTGCCTTAATGATTTGTGTACGGAGGGTGGGGATTTTCGCTCGAATCTTGCGATTCCTTGCGCTGCGGAGTGGCCGGACAAGTGCCCTTATAATTCGCATATACTGGGCGTGCAGTAGTTGCTAAAACCTTCTGAGGTAGTCCTGTCTTGTCTCAAAGACCTTGTGCCAGGCAATTAACTCCTGGTACTCCCCAATGCTCCTCAGCACAGCTAGACGGTATAGAGGGGCCATGCTGGCTCAAGTGTATGTATAAAATAGAACTGTGTGTGTTTTGCAATGTATTATGTCTCTGATGCTTTCCAGGGGGTGGGGGTGGGTGGGTTGATTAAAATTTCCCCTGAATTTCTAGAGTGAAGGGATAAGAGAGAAAACATAATAATACTGTCTTCAAAAAAAATACTTAACGCTTCGCTGTGTGCGGTACGGGTCGTTCTACCACGAGGGCTCGTTGTATGAGTCCTACCCTTATTGTGCGTGGTAGCAGCGCCTCCACCAAATATGTTTTAGATCCCTTGGTTGGGGGTAGTTTGGGATAAAACACACTTTGTGTTACTGTACTAATTTGGAAGGTTGTTCCTAAATGAGAGTAGCTTCCCGTAGCTGGGAAGCTTACTAGTGTAGTGTGTTGTTTAGTGTTTCAACGCTAGGGGGTGTTCCTGAAAAGATGCAAGTGTTGGTTAGGGGATGGACCTCTAAATGCAGGCTACTATACTGGCCTGCCAGCTGGACGGGATGAGTAATACAATAGGCGTGCTTATGTCAGCGGCTCGACGTTATGTAGTCGAGTCGCGTGCGGGGAAATACAATGCAGTCTGACCAAGCAGTTACTGGCTACTACGGTCACGGTCAATCGTGACGAAAGTCAGGAAGGGTATGAGGATGTGAAGAGGAGTGTAATTATCAATGCAAGTGTAATTTACTGACCATGTGCTTATTGGTCAGTGAGTGTGAATTTGTAAGTCCCTCTTGGGGGAATGTAGACAATTATACAAGTGGTGTGTACAAAATTATGGGTGGGTGTTTACAAAATAAAGGAGTCTGAGCACTTTGCTGAATCTCTCCTGATGATGTAGCTGGAACAGGCGTTGGCTAGGGCCGCTGGCGACGCACTGAGTAGAACAGATCCTGGCTCCTAGTTTGGACTCCATTCTTATAGTTCTCGGCGCTGCGTGGTCAGCATTACGTCAACGTAGCTGCCCCAGTTAGTTGTTGGTGTAGATGTTTATGTATGTGTCGCAAGTAGTTGGCTAACCTCCCGAGCTGGGTGGCCGCCTCTTGCTGTGTAAAGATAATGTTCTGGTCTTATGATGTTGCCAGTTGGGGTGGTTTTAGTAAAAGATGGGGGGTGGCTTTCAGGGGTACTGCCCCCCTCCCCGGGGCTGTACAATACTGTGTATATAGACCAAACACAGCATACAGAAAGCCCAAAGGTGCAAGAAAAGGGAAATATATCGTAGGTCCCGAGCGTAATACATATTTCTGAGATAGGAGACCGGAACCCAGATAGCCTATGGGAGATTCCGTGGAGGTCGTCCTTATCAGCAACAACAAGGCCGGAACAATAATAATGAGAACCGTAGAAGTGGTTTTTACCACAACAAAAACAATTACCGGTATAATAATAACAATTATTATAACAGTAATAATCGGAATAACCAAGGACATAACCGATACAAGAATCAACAAAACGATGTATTGACAAAGGAAAGATATGAGGAACGTCACCAGGAAGGAAAATAATATCTGAAAGAATTGAGAGGTAAAGAAAATGGGAATAGAGGTGAAAAGAACTTGAGTGTGGATTCCAAGCCGAGTACTAGTCAGAAGGGAAACCATGAAGATGACGCTCAAGAACAACAACAACAACAAAAAACTCATTTGTAAAACGGAAGTAAGAGAGATAGAAAATACTACTACACTGCACCAAGTATCGATAAACGAAATTTATGAAGTAACGGTCGAGGATTTACTGTTCGAAAAGGAGATTATTAAAGAGAGGCCATATGAATTACCTATTATTTGTATTAACGTTGATGATCAGATATGCAAGTCTCTGATGGACACTGGAGCCATCATGTCCATTATGTCAGATGAGTGTTACCAGACATTGTTAAAGGGTGACAAAATGACTGCTTTACCGCATCTGCAGTGAAAATGCGTGGTATATTTCAAGACAAGGCTGTTAAAAGCAAGATTCAAGTTTTGCTAAACTTTGAAATTAATTGACGCAGTTATGAGCATATTTTCATAGTGGTTAGCACGATTAATCTCGACATTGTGCTAGGCATTGACTTCATTACCAAAGTTGGAGCAGTAATTGATATGAAAAACCGGATTATAAAATTTAGTGAAGGGTTAATAAACACAGAAGAGTTAGAAAAACAGGATTTGAATGACAATCTAGATATAGATTATAGGGAAGAAAATATAACTAATGTCATTGAAGAGGCAGAGAATGGAAGAGAAAAGCCTACCCCCAGAGCTGAAGGATTTGAAGAAATCAAAGATGAATTCGAGGAATTGATACTAGAATTTCATGACATTTTTGATGATACAGTAAGCCTGGGTTAATTAAAGACTATAAATACAAGATTAGATTAACTGATGAAACCCTAATCAGAAGAGGATATATCCCATTCCGGAAAAGTACTACGAGGAAGTACGAGGGATAATCAAGAAGATGGAAGCCGATGGCATTGTAAAGAAGCAGGCATCTTCTTACATCAACCCCATTACTGTGGTAAAGAAGAATAATAGGCAATTACGCTTGCGTCTAGATGCACGCACAATTAACAAGAACATTCTTCCCGATGCAGACCGACCACCGAAAATTCGTGACCTTTGAAGGAAATTCAAAGGAAAGGCATATTTCTCAGTCCTTGATCTTACAGCGTCATTTTACCAAATAGAACTTGAAGAGGAGAGTAAACAATACACTGGTTTTCTTTTCGACCAGCCTTCCTGGGTTTTTGAAAGGGTACCATTTGGTATAGTAAATAGTGGACCAGCACTAATTCGAGCCCTTTTTTTTAGCAAGCTCACTGATGAGGAAAAGAAGAATGTGCTTTGCTACATCGATGATTTGATCATATCTTCTCAGAATGTACAGGAACACTTGATGCACTTGCGTAAGCTTTTTGAAAACTTAAGAGACGCAAATATAAAGGTAAATTTTGATAAGTGCCACTTCATGCACGAGAAAATTAATTTTCTCGGACATACTATTGATCAACATGGTTATCACCCGAACTTAGAGAAAGTGGAGGCTATTATGAAATTCCCAAAGCCCACTAAGGTCAGGCAAGTCAGAGAGTTCGTGGGAGCTTGTCAATTTATAAGTAGTCACTGTCCAAACTATTCGGTGATCATAGCACCTCAGTATGATTTATTAAAGAAAAATAATCGTTGGAAGTGTAACAATACCGCCGACGTCGCATTTGAAAAGGCGAAAGAAATGTTGAGTAACAATGTGAAGTTAGAATATCCGGATTTTGATCGTATATTCTACATTGAATCGGATGCTTCACGTGTAGGTATAAGTGCTGTCTTGTATCAAAAGGACGAAGACGGATGTCAGCACTATATCGATTTTCACTGGCAGAAAGTTGAAAAGATATGAAGAGAACTACTTCACGACAGAACTAGAAGCGTTAGCTTTCGTGACAGCTCTTCAGGCTTGGAAGACGATTTTAATCGGTCGTCAGATTATATTCGTAACCGATCACAAGGCGTTACAGTTTATGCTTCAGACCGATATGTCGAGTGATAGGTTAACGCGATGGGCCCTATTCACTCAGCAATTTAATGCTACTATAGTCCACCAGCCAGGTAAAGATAATTTGTTGGCTGACGCGTTATCAAGAAACCCAATAAGAAGTTTGCAGATAAACCATGTGCATTTGGAGCAAGAAGATCTGCTGGAAACCGTTAGGAGATTAGCCCGAATCGGTGTGTCACAGAAGAGACATGCTCAAATTAGGAAAATGTACAGGTTCTTAAAGGGTTATATGGACTTAGCAGATACAGATTATGCTGCAACTCAAAGACAGTCGCATCACTACGTGCTGGGCGGTGATCTAGTATGCAAATATGTAGACGCCGAGCGTACAAAATTCCGCATAGTTGTGCCCCCTAATTTTGTCTCAAAATTAGTGTGGTTAGCACACCATTCCATAGGACATGGCGGCCTGGATAAAACTCTTAGTACACTCAAAGAGAGGTTTATCTGGACCAATATGAGATCTGCCTTAGCGAGAATTATAAGATCGTGCGATGAATGTCAGAGAGGGAATGCTAGGATTGTTATGTGAAAGTTCCAAAGTATTTGAGTAAGGAATGACTGAGATATAGCAAGTTTTGTTCAGAGTGAATGATCAGTTGAAACGTGTATATTGGGAGAAGCGAGTTGCATTCGCTTAGCAGTGTGAACTAGTGTGTGTGGAAATGAGCAGAGATATTTCCGTTATAAATTCAAGGTCAGTGTTATATGAATGGGGAGAGTTTTGTAGCCGCAGCCGATATGAATGAAACAGGTTCACGGCTGGCGAGAATCTGTATGATTATATAACCGTATCACACGACCAGAAGCACGCTTGTCGCGCGCTCAAATATGTTAATAGCTTCTTTAAAGAATGCGAGACACGCAAGGAATTTTAGTAAATTGTTTTAATACTTGTAGAAGGCTTAGACCTTACAAAATTGGATTTTTGTAATACTGAAGGCATAACGACTTCAGGAGCGTGTATATGAAGAGATGTGAGTGTGTGTAATTAATGTATTAATTCATTTTAAGTTAAGGAATTTTTATTGTTTTTAGATTATAGTTTACATAATGTTAATAAATTTATTTAGTTCATTTTCTACGTCGTCCTTTCGAGTGACTTATTTTAGATATAAAGGAGGTGATATTATGGAGCCCCCTTACAGGTGAGAAGCTGATTCCCATTTAAACCCCGAGAGATATTAAGGTAAGTGTTCACCTGAGTTCCCAGTGTATTTGTGTTTATCCATAATATCATTGCAGTCTTCAGCGTATATTCTCGAAAACCTTGTTGGAGCAGATTTTGATGGTAAATTTAGCCGGATGCTTTCAAAATTTTTGCAATCCAGCTCAGTTTTGGATTTCTGACAGGTCCCTTCTCGAATATACAGGCACAGTACCTACTGTAAGGCCACGGCCGCCTCCTTCCCTCTCCTTTGCCTATCCCTCCTAATCTTCTCCTCCCTTCCCCCATGAGGCCTCTGTTTTCTTTGCAGGTGAGGCCACCTGGGCGTGGTGGTCACACCTCCCCAGTTGTATCCACTCCGTTCAGATGTTCCCAGCTCTAGGACAATGCCCGTAGAGGCGGTAGAGGTGAGTTCCCTCGCTGAGTCCGTGGGAGCCAGCAACCTGGAGGGTAAATTCGATTTTTTAAAAACTATGCACGGGCCGAGAAACCTCATCACTCGTCAACAGCACTTCTCATAGTTCGCGATGCACATTCCTCTCAGGTTCACGCAGCTTAGACCCGAGCAGTACTTGTTTCTTCCCAGAATTCTATCCTGCAGCTTAGCATCGCACGAGATCCCCGCAGTTACGCAACATTGGGCGTGGTCAGAACTTGGATGGGTGACCAATTCTGGGGATCATATGCTGTTGGCAGGGGGAAGGGATGGAAGAGCAGAAAGGAACTGAACACCCTAACGCAAGTTAACTCCAGCTCAAGACCGCTTTTCGAGAGCTGCAAACCAGCCTTTGGGTTGAAAACCATTCTTTAGCCTATGTAAGATTGTGCAACAGACACTTATATTTTTGGAGCAGATAGCTAGACTCGAATAGATGGAAATTCACTGATACAGTATCATCAGATTTAACATATTTCGTGAGGTGATAGGTTTTTGTAAGTTAGAGAGTAGGCCTATAATTTTCTTGGCATGATAGTGTTTGATTGCATAAATCAATGAATAGCTGAACCCACAGGAGTAGCTATGCACGTTATCATGGAATGCCATAAGGCCAGGCTATCGGAAGAAGTGTGTGTTTGAACCACACCGTTGGCCGTCCTTTGAATGGTTTTCCGTGGTTTCCCATAACATCCAATTAACACCATCTGCCCCCTTTTTCGAGGTGTATAATTAATCCACGTAATTATTTCCAGGTTGGTAGAAATGAATAGATAAGTGTCATTCTTCGCCCAATTTAATTAATAATATTAATATTATTAAGCGTATGGTACACAGACGGCAGTTATTTGAGCCGAAGGACATGGGAGAGAAGCTGGTGATCAGAAAGGTAGGCTCCAAGGCAAGGCTGCAACTCATCGCCCAGACTTTTCAATCCATACATTGAACAAGCAATGAAGGCAATTGGAGATAAATTTAAAGTAGGAGTAGAGATTCAATGAGAACTAATTTCAACACTGAGATTTGCTGATGACATTGTCATCTTAGCCGATTCACTAGAGGATTTGAATGAGTTTTGAAATGGTATCTACGAAAGAAATCATGACAAAAATCAATAAATGTAAAACAAAAGTAATGGAATGCAGCCTAAAGAAATCAGAAACCCCTATTGACATCAAATTGGCAGGTGAAAAGCTAAAGTAGGAGACATCTGCTACTTAGGAAGCAAAATAACCAGTGATGGATGAAGCAAAGAGGATATACATTATTAAATGTAGGGATGGGCGAGACTGAAGCCTGGAATCGAGAGTGTCGACTCCTTCGACTCCGAACACCGGGCTCGGTTCGCATGATGCCTTGCAGCTTCACGCTAATCTGATGCGTATTGTGGGGCCGCACGGTCGCTTTGATGAAGCCTCGCGACTCGAAGTTAATGTGACTTAAGTTGCGGGCCCGCTAGCATGTCAAAGCACGGATAATACAATGTAAGTTCATGCACGGCCACGGCTGACTTCCTTCTCCTATCCTTTCTCCGTCCCTTCCTTAACAACAAGACCCAAGCATGTGGTCGTCTGGGCGATCAGCTTGTCACCATCCCCAGTTGTAGCCAACAATATGACTTCAGCTCCCAGACACCGTCCTTGCAATGGTGGAGGTCGGATCCCCCGCACAGTCCGGGGGTAAAGCTGAGCTGGGATGATATGCGATAAGAAAAAAAAGCATTTTCGATATGGGATAGTAAGGCACTTCCAGTCTATGAACGATACCACCAGCTTCATCTACCATTTTTTCTCACATCCTGGTAGGATCAAGGGTGCAGACTGTGTCGCACAATGACCTTGGCCATGTTTTACGGCCTTAGTTCTTCCTGACACCAACTCTATGTGGAGGGATGTATTCACGATTGCAGAGTATTCTGCCAGCCAGAATATATTATTAATATTACCAATTAATTGGTTGTAATCTTATACACTATGCCGGTGTTTTGTTTTATGTAATCTAAATCCAAATTATTGACTATTTGAGTGTTTTGTCGTCATATTATATTATTACTGATATTAACAATAATGGGTAATAAAGGTTGCGATATTATTGCCTACTCTATGTACTTAATGTTGTTTGTTTTTATGTAATCGTAGTTCATATTGGAGATTTTTATGAGTATTTTATCTGAATCTCTCATTATTATTATTATTTACAATAATTATACCAAATTGTTGTATTATTGCACTATAGGCAGGATGTATTATTATTATTATTAATAATAATAATATACACAATAACAATAACGATTACACCTACAACATTACTGATGATAATAACCCGAAACAATCTTTCATGTTTGCTGGCTATTGATCCTCTTGTATTCATCGTAACACAAGGTATCAAGCAGTATCAAGGGAGGAACGTGGAAGTATAAGTCCAAGCAGTTACGAAAACAATTGTTAGATGGTGTTAGTGCATCAGTGAAGTTCGCGTCTGTAGAACATAATTTTATAAGTAAACACTCAGTCTCGTTTCCTCACGATCAATTTCAAGTAGTTCCTATTTTTGTTACCACATGCTACCGTCAACGACACCTAGCTATAAACTTGGCTACTAGATGCCACCGCAACCGGCGAACGTTGGAACTTAATAGAGCGATAATCAAATCTAACCTACAAATTCAGCTTCACACATTTGTAGATAGTGAAAGGTTCTTTTGCATGCCATAAGTCTATGACTCAGTATGCCTTCCTTCGGAGGGGAAGTAAAGCCGGCGGTCCCATGTCATAGATTTGTGGCATGTGAAAGAACCTTCCACTAATTACACCTGTGTGAAGCTAAATTGGATAGGTTAAGAATGTAAACAACACTCTTAGGTTTCTACGTTCGTTGCCAAGAGCCAACTGCGGTGGCGTCTAGTAGCTAAGTTCTGAACTAGACCTAGTATTCGTTGACGGTGGCGTTTGGCGGCAAAAGTAGGAACTATTTGAAAAATTCTAAGTTGCAGTCTGTACTTAAATTAAAAAAAACAGATACACACACTAATACAGCCATCACAATTAACACCGGTTATCAGACAGATTCTACACACACCCAAAGTACACGGGGCTACATGACCGCGTTGTCGCAGCCCCTAAACTGAGGAACCAACCACCAATGTAATTCCCCTCAGGATGAAGACACGCACTGTTTAACTTCACCTTCAGTTCCTGAAAGTTGCTAAATAAAACTGCTTCCAGATTCTTCGCCAATGTCTGCATACATTCAGCAAAAGCCTATGATAAATTTTCATTTTCAATCCTACACCTCCTATCATCTGGATCTTTTCATCCGACAATATTGCAGTGCCAGTTAAATACTCAGGGCAGTTGTGGAACCGAGAAGGGACTGC
The DNA here is from genome assembly GCA_946902985.2 of Meconema thalassinum. Lineage (NCBI taxonomy): Eukaryota > Metazoa > Arthropoda > Insecta > Orthoptera > Tettigoniidae > Meconema > Meconema thalassinum. The sequence continues at coordinate 370,518,214 of OX336392.1, forward strand.
TCCTAGGAATTTCATTCGAACATGACGAAAGAATAATTTTATCACCTTGTATCACATTAGTTACTCTACTGTCACCATTAGTTTTCATTGTGGTGATTGATGACATAATGACCCGAGTGGCACAAGTAATTGGAGAAGGAAAGATGAAAGCAATGGTGTTTGCAGATGATTTGATGATTTGGGGAAACAAGGAGTAGGAGGAGGTACAGGAACAGTTGGACGTGTGGGAAGGAATAATACAAGGATATGGGATGAAATTTAGCATAAATAAGAGTGAGATGGTGATCACAACAAGGAAGAAGGAAAGAACCACAACGGGAATAATAATTGGTGGGGAACAGGTGAAGAGAGTAGAGAGTTTCAAGTATCTGGGAAGCCTGATACAAGATAATGGAAGAAACGATAGAGAAATAAATGAGCGGGGGAGACAGGCAGAAGCATTCCGGAGGAGTGTGAGAAGCATGTTATGGAGCAAGGATGTCCCTCAGAACAGCAAAAAGATCATATATCGGACGTACTATGTCCCTATCCTGACGTATGCCTTGGAGACCTGGGTTATGAAAGGAAGGAGAAGAGCAAAATACAGGCCAGTGAGATGAGGTTCTTGAGAAGCAGTATTGGAGCTACAAAGATGGACAGAATAAGAAATGAAAGGACCAGAGAATTAATGAAGGAGGAACCATTACAGGATTGTATAGAGAAATCTAGACTTAGATGGTATGGACATGTAAAACGAATGGAGGAGAAGAGGATACCCAGGAGGATACACGAGACGAAGTGGGAAGGAAAGAGACCGAGAGACAGGTGGCTGAAGGGGGTGGAAGAAAGCGTGAAGAAAAGAGGGGAAGACTGGACAAGGGTGGAGGCTGAGAGATGGTGGGAAGACAGAAGACGGTGGAGAGGCTTGTGTTCCAAACAGACCCGGCCAGTGGCTGGAAACTGTGCAAGATGATGATAACTCTATTTATTCTAAATTTATTCAATCTCAAACCTGATTCACACACCCCTCTTCCCCCGCCCCAATAATAAATGTAATGAATGAGATTAGTGGAATAGAAAAACGGATTAATCAGAACCTGCTACGGCCTAACGACATAACCTGTACGGTAGCACACAATTTAGGTTAGAACATTCTGAATTTTACAACTAAATGAATTTTCACGAACAGAGGGGCTAGCCTGACTATCTGTTTACTAATCTTCAATCAGTCTCGGTTTATACATACCTTGGAATGTTTTGTAGGAATATATTGCGGTGAATAGCTGGTACCGATTTCGAATTCTTCCCTTCATAATTAGGAAATGGTCCATTGGTTTAATTGCCTTAAGAAAATTTGGCCCACTGCATTTATTAGGCATAACGTAACACTGCACTGATAACCATGAAGTATAAGGGAATAGGAATTCAGAGAAAATCAGTACCGGGACCGTAAACACTCAACACATAACGTGGAAACCACGCCATAAACACGAATATTATTCCTGTGTCTCCATGGCCACACAGCCGTTGGGCAGTGACGTCACTCGCATATTCAAACCGTATTGCATGGCCTTCTCCCTAGGTGGTGTAGGAGATGCCTCTGAAATTTCCACATTTTCTCCTATTCCCCTTTTTGAAAAGGGGGATGATCACTCCTTTCCTCCAGTCCTCTGGGATCCTGTTATGGCTGGCTGCGTGGCTCAGCGGTAACATTCTCGCTTGATAAGCCCAAGGTTGCAGGTTCGTATCCTGGCGCAGTCAGCTGGCATTTGAGGGTTCGCAAATGCGAGGGAGCCGTGTCAGTAGATTTACTGGCACGTTAAAGATCCCCTTCGGGGCAAAATTCCGGCACCCCGGCGTCTCTAAAAGCCGCAGTAGTTAAAAGGGACGTAAAACCAATAACATTATTAAGGATCCTGTTATCTTTCCAGATGATCGAAAGTACTCGATACAGCCAATTTAATCCCGATGTTCCAGCTGCTTTCAACATGTCAGAGCTGAGATCATCAAACCCTGATGACTTTCCCCTCCTCTTCTTGAGTTATTGAGTAACCATTACTAATCAAATTTCTTATGAGCTTTTCTCGTTGGTTAGTTAGTTTAATCACTTGATCAATCATTAAAATATAACCGATTTAATAATGTTGTTGTAAAGATTTGGCTGATTTTCAAAGGATCTGAGAGACCAGGGAAGTGTTCTTGAAAATCTTTGGGTGTACTCAAGTATATGAGCATGGTTTTCTCATTAAATCTTATTAAAGTTGGTGTTGGGGACAGTGTCCGTTCTTTGTTGACATTGTGGGCTTTGGTAGCAGGCCCAACGAGAGGAGGAGCAAGCGGGGCTGTAGCCCTAGGGCTCGGGTTTGCTGGGGGATCCGTGAAGGTAAAATGACTTAGAGTGGACAACTTCATTTAATTTAATGTCAAAACTATTATGATATTTTCTGATAGGGTCAGTTTGATGAAAGTACAGCCAGTGAATAGTATCCAAAACATTACAAAGAGAACATAGACTATAATTAATTTTAAAAATAACAATTGTGTTTTTAATTTTTCTTCCGGGGAAATGGCAAAGTTGCCAGAGTTGTCCATTTAACTTCACACTTTTCTGAAAGAAGTTTGACTTATTCTTGTGGTGCCTAAACATGTTCAGATACAATGAAAATGGAATGTTTAATGCATAGTGAACAAAATCTTGAAGTAAAAGGATATCCAATGAGAGACAGAGTAAAAAAAAGGAGAGTGGCTGAAAAACTAAAAACAAATTTGGTCTGTGTTATGCATCACTTGACCAAGCGCCAATTCTCATTTTTTTTAGATATGCTGTAAGCACCATCTGGTGGCCAAGACTTCAAACTATACAGAAAAAAAATATTCTGGCTCTTGAACGTTATTTAAATAGAAATTAAATCGATTAGGACCAAGCGCCAATCTAAATATCGCTTGTTGGGATTTCGGCGTCAACTGACCAAGTACATTCTCATTCTAGTTTATTTCGCATCATTTGACTAAACGACATTTGGCGGTCGCTTGGTCTTGTAATGCGTATTGCTTTTTCCCTCCTTTTTATTTCTGTGGTTCTTTATTTCCTGCGACAACAGTGGAGTTTCTCCATGATTTTTTGCCCCTGAAATAACACTCAATTTCATGTACAATATGTACAAGAACATGTTCTAAATTCTGTATCACAAGCAAGCTATAAGAACATATTCTTTTCGAAGTTCAACATCGAAAGGAAACCACACATGTAGGCCTAATGTATGTGACATCTTCGAAGTTCAGATCCTAAACGCAACAGAATGTGAAGTTGATAATTTGAAAACAAGAGAAGGAAGTTACCTTGAACAGGCCAAAATTGCTCAAGATATGTTGATGAAAAAAGAAGATGCTATTCTTGAAGTTCTTTGCTTCTACCAGGAGATAACTTTGCCATTGCCCAGAATTCCTACAAATACTGTATTCTACAGAAAGCAGTTATGGTTATATAACTTAGGAATATACAGCGGTAAGAATGAAAGAGAGCATTGTTATGTCTGGTTAGAGGGTGAGGCAGGCCGAGGGCACAGGAGGTATCCTAAAGCTTGAAATATTTCATGGATCAGCTGCCAGCTGTTGAAGAAGTAATCTTGTGGTCAGATTCCTGTGAAAGACAGAATCGAAATATGCGAATTGTTTTGATTTTAAAAGCTATTTAAGAGCAACATCCAGCAGTGAAAATCTCACTCATCGTTTCCTTGTACCAGGACACAGCTTTCTCCCCAAATGACAGTGATTTTGAGGACATTGAGTGCGCGCTGAAACTTCAACAAGGGTTGTATACAGCAGACTACATCAAAGCGATGAAATTGTGTAGGAAGGGAAATCCCCCACGTGTTCACAGAATGAAGTCTGAGGACTCTAAAAGCACCTAATCACTCGATAAACAAATCGTGAAACTTAAGAAAAATTCTTAGAAAGACGAGATAAACTGGTTGAAAGTAAAAAGATACAGCTACACAAAGATAAGCCATGGAATATGCAGGAATATAAAGGCCAGCCAGTTGAAATAAACATACAGAAAAAACAGCTATTGGGCGTCCTGTACAAAAAGACGTGACCCAATGATTTAGCAATATGGCATCATCTTTGGGGCCGAATGGGAAACCCATTTCAGAAGCGAAGCGCAGTGACCTACGCTCCTTGATGTCACATATTTCAAAAGACGTCAGGGCGATTTATCATAAGCTCTCCAGTCATCCAGGTATCGAAGACGATATCGATGGGAACTTGATGTCGTTGTTGAAGAGAAAACTTAAAAGAGGCTGAAGATGCTTTCGATTCCTGCATCAGATTGTGCACTCCAAACTTTCTGGTGTAGTCAGTGTTATAATGCGCTAGAGAAACCAATCTGCAAAGTTCCAATTATCATATTTATGGTATGTATAGTATCTTTGAATGTATTTTAATAGTACTATGGAACAATAAAAGTGTGTTTTGTTCCACATTACTTATTTCATTTTGTCTGCAAGTCTATTTGCCAAGAATAGTACCCTATCGTAGTTACAATCCAGCTGCTTCGGTGGCGTAGTTGGTAGCATGCTGAGCTTCTATGTCCAAGATAGCGGGTTCAAACCCGGCCGAAGCCGTCAGATTTTTTAAGAGCATTAAACATCCCTCAGTATGCCTTCCTTCGTAGGGGAAGTAAAGCCGGCGGTCCCATGTCATAGATTTATGGCATGTTAAAGAACCTTCCACTAATTACACCTGTGTGAAGCTAAATTGTATAGGTTAGCAATGTAAACAACGCTCTTAGGTTTCTACATTCGTTGCCAGGAGTCGACTGCGGTGGCGTCTAGTAGCTAAGTTCTGAACTAGGCCTAGTAGTCGTTGACGGTGGCGTTTGGAGGCAAAAGTAGGAACTATTTGAAAAATTCAAAGTTGCAGTCCTTACTTGAATTAAAAAACAGATACACACACTAATACAGCCATCACAATTAACACCGGTTATCAGACAGATTCTATACACACCCAAAGTACATGGGGCTACATGACCGCGTTGTCGCAGCCCCTAAACTGAGGAACCAACCGTAGTTACAATCCCCAATGTAAAACGTAAGTAAAAGCATAACATTAATGAGCATCAAATGACCAAGATACATAATTGTCACTTGGTCAGTTGATGTGAAATAGAAACAGAGAATTAACTCCAAAAGTGTAAATTGACTAAGCGATAATTTGTAAATAATGAGGCACTTACCAACTTGATATGCTATTGGTGATTGGTCCAAGGAAAGAACTTATCTCTGTCCCTGTTCTGGTGAAAGAAATCTAGCATTTGACAAAACTTGTATTTATATTATTGATACGTTTCTACATTGCTCGAACTCTGGATTACTCTTCAGAAATGTAATTATCTCCGACTTGCCGTTGAAAAAGAAAGAACACTCTCCCGACATCTGTTGACTATATGTTGTACCAGTGTTGACTCAATCTAATACGTCACGCCATCTTGGTAGTGGTGGACGTACTTACTGGTTTGGTTAGTGAGACAAGAGATAGCGCGCGTGTCCTTGTGCTCGCAGGCCGGTTATCGACCCATTCGACACTTCAAAAAAAAAACCTGTAACCAATAGCGACGTCTGTTGTGTATTATTGTTTTTTCTGCTTGGAACTTGGAAGGTCACGATGTGATTTTCACGCGATCTAATATTTACGGGCCCTAGACGGGCTTCGGCCTGTCTAGAGGTATTTTCCCTAGCCTAAACACCTTCAATTATGTACCTACGTGTAATAAGAATTTAGTTAATTCATACTTGGTTCTAAATTTGTAGAAATGTATCTTGGCAACTCGCCTTAAGGTAGGCTAACGGAAGAAATACTCGAAAGGTTTGTAACATATATATATCATCGGATACTGGATTATTCTTATAGTTGTTCATTGATATTTTGATACGAAGATGTGTTGTTTCCATGGTGTACTTCTTAATATGGTATGATATATTGCAGTTTATTTCTGTGAAGTGCTAACCTCAAATGGTATCTTTAGGCTGCTTGGTATGTATGTTCAACTATTTAATTTATTTTCCAGTAACCGAATTGGTGTTTTCGAGTTTAAGACTCCTAGGGATTTAATTTAAACGTTTGTATCTGGCCTGCCTTGTCTGTATGGTCCAGAACGTCATATTTTTCTCCGAGCAAAGATATTTTATTCTTAACCTAATTTTGTATTTTTTTCTCCATATCTTTGGCTCTTAGTATAGTTCCTTATGAACTCCGTGTCAAGTATCACTTATTATGATACGTATTTTATTTCATATTAAGTCTGGTTTGATAGGTCACGGCTCTATTTGTTGTTGTTCGTTTTTTTTCTGGTTAACAATTATCGAGTGAATTTGTTATAAAAAAGGGTAGACATGTTTGGATTGGAATTAAGCTTGACGTGAAATCCTTCTGCTCTGATTGATTTTGAAAGATTAAAGACTCGAATGGATAATTAATATTTTATTGAACCTATGTCGTTCAGCTAGGTCCTTATGGACATATAAGGTAATTTATTGGAATTTCTTTAAGGGGTCTTGTTATTTTCCTTCACTTAGGTAACCCTAGTTATTCACTAGACATTCGTGAATGTCATCATGTCCACGGTTCCTCGCTCATATTTACATATTTGTATTTAACTATTTAATCTATTATTTATTTAAATTATTTAATGTTGTCATATTTATCTGTAATATTTTCATTTCTTAATATATTGTCATGAAATTTTTATTGTGTGTTTTCTTGACACTAGATTTAGCATGTGTAGTCTCTTAAAACTAATTAACCTAGGTTATGGTAGCATTTGGTCTAGCCCTTCCCATCAAGTCAGGTAGCAAAGTTGTAGGCAGAACGTGGTTCCGGTATACCACATTTAATTTGTTTGAGAGACTGTCATGTTGAGTTTGGAGTTGGGGAAGGCATAAAGAGATTTTTCAGGCTTATGAGTTTAATCTATTCTGTACTAATAATTGTGATATTTTCTATTTCATGTCAACCGGCAACAAATGGAACCAAGAACCTTGAGATCAGCTTCCTGTCTAAATAAGGAGGAAATAGGATACGAGCTGATTGTGAGAGGCCGTATTCCATCTGGACATAGGGAAATTGATCTGCTTTTGTTGAAATCATTGCCGGATGTTCCTATACATATCCCTTCCTGGGACGATTTAGACTGGGCGTTGGGTAAGTCTATAATTATACCATCTCTGGAAGGCTTATTGCATGTGTATGATTGCCTTTATAATAATAGTGCTTCCTCTTCTTCTCAATTGAATAGATTCAAGGTGCGTGCGTTACACTGGTATTATCGTCTCCATGATTTGATTAAAATTTGGCAGGAAAAAGATCCTGATTTTCACATAGAATTAATTTCCCTGCGTGCAAAACTTGTCGAGTGCATTTTTAAGTTGTTTCCTAATAATGTCGATCGTGATAGAGTAAGTCCGATTGTGTATTCTATTGATGGGGTTCCTTCTGTAAGTGAACGTTGTGAAATAATTGATACCATCAGTGTTGAAAGCAATTTAGTTAATAATTCAGAGCAATTGTCATTACCTGTCGAGCCCACCACCATGTTTAACGATGATGATCAAAATAACCTAATGTCAGGCAGAAACAGGGAAGCCAGGCCTGCCAACTATCATATGCGAACAGAATCAGTTCCACCGAACACTGCCAATGAAAATTTTGATGATTTGCATGCTTCCTTTAGTAACATTTCTATTTCTGGTTCTGCAAATAATAATGTGGGTGGTAATTTATCTGCTGTTAGGCCTAATAGTGGAAATCTAGCACGCCAATCTAATTTTAATGTTAACTCGAATGCATCGCACAACCTTGGTATACCTTCTGGTGTAAATTTAAATATGGGAATCAAGTTTGGGAGCGTACCCCATCCCTTAACCTCATGTATTCAGTGTCTACAGATGTGTAATGGTAACAATATTGACCAATTGGTGAAATTTTTAAAACAATTCATTGATTTATGTGATAACGCTGAAGTTTTTGGGTGTTCAGATAGTCAAATATTTAATTTGGTTTTCCCCTACACTACCGGACCATTGCGAGAAAGATTAGTCATTGCTATGAGATGTCGTTATTCGGTTAATCACTTTCAACAAGATATTTTATCTTCCTTTTTCCCCAGTCGTGCGTTGAGTGTACTGATGCATAAGTATTTATATCGAGTACAGAGATTCGATGAATCATTAAATGAATATTTCTTGGATATTAAATGTTATGCGAGAGTATTTTCAGTGCAACTAACTGAACTCGAGATTGTTTCATCTATTTTAAAGGGCATTAGTCCAGAGTATAGATCGTACCTGACTATGTGTGGTAGGCCCAGGAATTATGTTGAACTAAACAAGGTTATTTTGGCTGCTGAAGAGGTAAAACATTCAGATTCTTTAAGAGTTGCTGATATTCCTCCGCCTACTCCTAATTATTTAAGATCCCAAGGTGGTAATACTCCGAATTATCGAATTGAAAGTAGGCCTAATTCCTTTCAAGGCAATTATGCTCGAGGTAGAAATTCTTTGGGTTCTGATCGTCGTAGAACTAACTCTGATAGAAGATGTGACATATGTGGTTCGTATAATCACATTGCTAGGTGGTGTACGAGGAGATCTGGACCAAATCAATGACTATCTAATAAAGAGACCTCATCGGATTGTCATGCATCTGATACTATTGTGACGAAATTAAGGGAGGGAAATAATTATTTTGATGATGACAAAGGTCTCAAACTAAGAGAGAGGTTATGTACTAGGATAACCGAGGTATCCAAACATTGTTCTCCATTCATCGATATATTAGTCAACAACGAACCTGTGACCGCTCTTGTTGACTCTGGTAGTGTAAAGTCGTTCTTAGACAAAAGTTGGTTTGAAAATATGAGTTCGGTATGCAAATTTGGGAAAATTATTAAACAATCAAATAATTTTGTGTCGGCAAACTGCTCTAACCTTGAAGTTTTAGGGTTGGTTAAGTTGAAAATAAGAATTTTAGATTTCACGTGGAAGTATGAATTTTGGGTTGCTAATAATTTGTCTTGCCATGTTGTTATGGGTGCTGATTTCATGTCACATGTGGGATTGTTGTTAGACCTTAGAACTAGGTCATGTTGGTTCCGATTCAAGCCTAATTTAAAGATTAATTTCAAACCTTGTGTTAGTTTTTCTGGGGTGAATTGTTCCGGAGATAAATCTAGTTCGGACACTATCGAAGACCTTAAATTTGAAAATTTGAATCCTGAACAAGCTGCTCAGCTTCGTGAAGTGTGTGCCTCCTTCCCAGAAGTTTTGACTGATAAGTTAGGAATGACCAATCTCTTAGAGTACAAGATTGATGTTTCGGATAACATCCCTGTACGTTCTTCTCCTTACAGGTTAGCTCCTCCCAAAATGAAAATCTTGAAGGACATGATTGATGAGATGTTAGAAGTGGGGATAATAAGTAAATCTACTTCTTCATATTCGTCACCTATATTTTTAGTGCCAAAATCTGATGGCAAGTTTCGACCAGTAGTTGATTACCGTGCTCTCAATAAAAAGGTCATCCAACAGTCCATACCTCTTCCGGACCTAAGATCTTGTTTTACTTGGTTCAGGGGTGCCAACTATTACACAATTTTAGATTTGAATCGTGCGTACAATCAAATTCCGTTAGCGGAAGAATCTAAACATTTAACAGCCTTCTCTACTGACTGGAACCTCTTCCATTTTAACCGTTTGCCCTTTGGTATCTCTACGGGTGCCGCCATACTAAACCGTTTGCTGGATATGGTATTTGATGGTATCAAATTTAAGTTCGTCTATCATTACTTAGATGATGTTGTAATTTACAGTGAAAACTTCGATGATCATCTGAAACATGTAACTGAAGTAATGTCTCGTTTTAAGAAAGCTGGACTTACGGTAAAACTCTCCAAGGTTTCGTTCGCTAAACCTCAGATTTCATTCTTAGGTCATATTGTATCCTCATCAGGAGTTTCTATTGATCATTCCAGAACGCAAGCTATTCGGGATTTCAAAGCACCCAAGAATGTAAAAGAAGTAGCCAGGTTTATCGGGATGCTGGGCTATTTTCGTAAATTCATTGGTAATTTTGCTCATCGTGCGGCTCCAATAAATATGTTAAGAAAGAAAGGAGTCGATTTTGTTTGGGGACCTTCGCAAGAAGCAGCCTTTGAAGATTTGAAATTAGCACTAATTAATGCTCCGATTCTATCTATACCTGATTTCTCCAAAACCTTCATTGTCCAAACTGATGCTTCCAATCGAGCTGTTGGGGCGGTGTGTCTCCAAGACCATGGACAAGGTAGGTTGCCGATAGCGTACTCTTCTCGTACCTTATGTGATGCTGAGAAGAATTATTCCGTCTATGAACTTGAAGCTTTAGCCGTAATGGATGCCTTAGAAAAATTTAAACTTTATATTGAACATGTTCCTTTCGAGTTGGAGACAGATAATAAAGCCTTAAGTTGGGTTCTCGGTAGACCGAGGAAGATGGGAAGAATAGCTCGCTGGGCTACTCGCATTTCCTCGTTCAAGTTTTCGGTACGCCACATTCGTGGAGGTGAAAATGTGATAGCTGATTGTCTCAGTAGAATGTATTCTGAGGATTCCGAAATTGAAGAAAATGTAGGAAGGTGCCATAACGCAATTTTAGATTGTAACGTAAACACTGTAATTCTGTCTAACTGTCCGAAGTTGTTCGGAGATGTGAAAGATTATCAAAAGGAAGACCCATTTATCGGAGAAGTTCTTAGGAAAATCGAACAGGGAGAGGTTATTAAACCTTACTCTGTAAGAAATGGTGTACTATGTTGCTTAGCTCGTCATGATAGGATTCCCAAAATTGTGTTACCTGCTGTATTAGTTCCTGAATTGTTTAAATATTTTCATGAATCTCCGATTGGAGGTCATTTAGGAGTTTTTAAAACTAGGATGAAAATAAGACAAAATTTTATTTGGAAAGGGATGGACAAAGATATCCGTAAGATGGTAAACAATTGCATGGCTTGTAATCTAGCCAAACATTCGGTAAACACTAAGGTAGGGTTGTTATCTTCCGAAATTTCTCAAAGACCTATGGAAAGATTATTCGTGGATTTTATCGGCCCGATGCCGTTATCTAAAATGGGAAACCTGTTTGCATTAGTCTGCACTGATGGCTTCAGTAGGTTCAACTGGATTTTTCCAACTAGATCAGCGACAACGCAAGTAGTAATAAAATGTTTAAATGAAATTTTCGCTTCATTTGGCCCTAGTCAATTTGTGGTTACTGATAACGCAAAATGTTTTAAATCCCATGTTTTTCGTAATTATCTTTTCGAGCTGTCTATATGCCACGTTACTTCTACGGCATATTATCCTAAAGGTTCATATGCTGAAAGGGTAAACAGGAACCTTCGTGCGGCGTTAATAGCGTATCACCATAAAGATCACCAGTTGTGGGATGATTGCATACCTTGGTTGACACATTCCTTCAACACTTCTGTTCATGAATCGCATCGCACCACGCCCTTCAGTCTAATGTTCTCCTATGTACCCAATTCCCCTATTAACAACCTTTGGTCTATTAATCAACTTCTACCCGATCAGAGTATTCCTGAAAATGTTCGCAGTGTTTGGAATAAGGCTAAGAGAAACATGAAGGTAGCCCACGAAAAGTTACAGAGAAGGTATAATGATGGACGTAAACCAACGTCAATTCAGGTTGACGACATTGTGTATGTTAAGAACTTCGCTCTTAAGGAGCCAGGATCAAGGGAGAGTAGTAAGCTGATCACTAGGTTCCGTGGTCCATGCAGGGTTGTAAGTTTTCTAACTCCAGTCACATTATTAGTCAGCGACCCTCAGAAAAAGAGGATATTTAGGGTTCATTTATCGCATGTTAAGAAGGGTGGTGATCCTTCGAAAGAGAATTTGTCATAAAATTGTATTGGAAATTTGTAAAAGCGAGGAATCTCTTAAATGTTATTATCCCTGATGTTCTTGTTTAAACCTAAGAGTATGTTCCGTTCGCCATTTTATGTTATTTTGAAAATTGTTGCCAATTTGTGTCCAAGTATGATTTTTATTGTTAGTCATTAAGTAGAATTCTAGTACTATTGCTGTCGCAAGTGAATTTGGGTTACAGTTCAAGAATGTTGGTGATTCGAGCATATAAATTGGAGAATGAAGACTATCGTGTATGTCCGGGGCCCAGGACGTCGTGATGGAAATCTTCTTCGTTTGGAATTGAACTTGACACCCTCTACCTGATGAAGATATTACATATGTATTCTCAAATTATGTAAAAACAAGTCCAGATTGTGAATTTACCCAAAGTAAGATGTTGAACTTATAAGCATGTTGGGAATTTCAGGTTTCTGGGAATTTGATGGACTCTTATCTCTGCGAACGACCAGTGTGGTGTACTATTGATTATGTTGTATGAATGAACTGTTACTTAGTATTCATTTCAGCAAAGAATTTGACGATCTATACTTCCTATCCCTCAACCACTTGTGAACATTAGTGTACCATTGTCCACTATCGTAGGGAGGGAGGGTTGATACGTTTCTACATTGCTCGAACTCTGGATTACTCTTCAGAAATGTAATTATCTCCGACTTGCCGTTGAAAAAGAAAGAACACTCTCCCGACATCTGTTGACTATATGTTGTACCAGTGTTGACTCAATCTAATACGTCACGCCATCTTGGTAGTGGTGGACGTACTTACTGGTTTGGTTAGTGAGACAAGAGATAGCGCGCGTGTCCTTGTGCTCGCAGGCCGGTTATCGACCCATTCGACACTTCAAAAAAAAACCTGTAACCAATAGCGACGTCTGTTGTGTATTATTGTTTTTTCTGCTTGGAACTTGGAAGGTCACGATGTGATTTTCACGCGATCTAATATTTACGGGCCCTAGACGGGCTTCGGCCTGTCTAGAGGTATTTTCCCTAGTCTAAACACCTTCAATTATGTACCTACGTGTAATAAGAATTTAGTTAATTCATACTTGGTTCTAAATTTGTAGAAATGTATCTTGGCAACTCGCCTTAAGGTAGGCTAACGGAAGAAATACTCGAAAGGTTTGTAACATATATATATCATCGGATACTGGATTATTCTTATAGTTGTTCATTGATATTTTGATACGAAGATGTGTTGTTTCCATGGTGTACTTCTTAATATGGTATGATATATTGCAGTTTATTTCTGTGAAGTGCTAACCTCAAATGGTATCTTTAGGCTGCTTGGTATGTATGTTCAACTATTTAATTTATTTTCCAGTAACCGAATTGGTGTTTTCGAGTTTAAGACTCCTAGGGATTTAATTTAAACGTTTGTATCTGGCCTGCCTTGTCTGTATGGTCCAGAACGTCATATTTTTCTCCGAGCAAAGATATTTTATTCTTAACCTAATTTTGTAATTTTTTCTCCATATCTTTGGCTCTTAGTATAGTTCCTTATGAACTCCGTGTCAAGTATCACTTATTATGATACGTATTTTATTTCATATTAAGTCTGGTTTGATAGGTCACGGCTCTATTTGTTGTTGTTCGTTTTTTTTCTGGTTAACAATTATCGAGTGAATTTGTTATAAAAAGGGTAGACATGTTTGGATTGGAATTAAGCTTGACGTGAAATCCTTCTGCTCTGATTGATTTTGAAAGATTAAAGACTCGAGTGGATAATTAATATTTTATTGAACCTATGTCGTTCAGCTAGGTCCTTATGGACATATAAGGTAATTTATTGGAATTTCTTTAAGGGGTCTTGTTATTTTCCTTCACTTAGGTAACCCTAGTTATTCACTAGACATTCGTGAATGTCATCATGTCCACGGTTCCTCGCTCATATTTACATATTTGTATTTAACTATTTAATCTATTATTTATTTAAATTATTTAATGTTGTCATATTTATCTGTAATATTTTCATTTCTTAATATATTGTCATGAAATTTTTATTGTGTGTTTTCTTGACACTAGATTTAGCATGTGTAGTCTCTTAAAACTAATTAACCTAGGTTATGGTAGCATTTGGTCTAGCCCTTCCCATCAAGTCAGGTAGCAATTATAATTTATAACTTACGTGTCTATGTCAATATCTCAAAATGACAATTTGGCGCTTGGTCAAGTTAAGCATAACACCGTCCAATTCAGTAGGGCAAGCTAAATTCCAAAGAGCTTCTTATTTGGTGAGGTTAAAATGTGCAAGATTAATACTGTAATTCCAAAATTATGTCACAGGTTGAATAAAAATGGAGAGGCTGGGAAAACCTTGTCCTAGGGCTCATGATCGCTCTCCACGGCCTGTTTGGTAGTGTTTTGTGGATCGGACGATACTCAATTGTTGAGAAAAACAGGTCATCCTTTTAAACCCTCCCTCCTGTAATCTGTGCAAATAACTTTTAATCACATGTATTTTTTTCTTCAGGTTGTATCACATTTCCTGATTTAATTGGTTGATGATAATGATGATAATTGTTGTTTTAAGGGGCCTAACATCAAGGTTATCGGCCCCTAATGATCTGGGTGATAGCGAAAATGATAATGAAATGGAAACCAGAACAAAATTATCTCAGACGGAAAATATGTACAAAAGGGAATTCAGATGGAAACAACTCACAATATGGTCTTACAAAAGGGAATTTAGAATGAAAAGTTGCACAAGAAGAATAGATTGAAAAAGACCCACAAAACGTAGGCTAGATTCAAAATACGTACAAAATGCAATGTAGCGTCGAAATACTTACAAAATGCAACTGAAATTCAAAATACTTACAAAATGCAAATGAGATCGAAAATACGTACAAAATGCAAAAGGAAGGAAGGAAGCTTGTAGTTTAACGTGACCGTTAATCTTGAGATCATGAGCCACGGGACCTCCTTTTTACGTGGAATCCGAACCACAGGACATGGCATTCCACTTCGAAAATCTCACATGCATTGACCGGGAATCGAACCCGGACCGCCTTGGTGAGAGGCATACAGCTAGACCGCTGAGCCACCACGCCCCTTACAAAATGCAACTGAGGTTCAAAATACTTACAAAATGCAATTGAAATTGAAAATACACAATGCAATTCAGATTGAAATAGGCCCTATCCCAGTTCCAATCCCAATTATTCACAAAGTGCAATTGAAATTCAAAATACTTACAAAATGCAATTGAAATTGAAAATGCTTACAGAATGTACGGTAGATTCAAAGGACTCATGTGGATTGACAATACTTACAAAAAGCAATTTAGATTGAAAATACTAGACAAAATGTAATTTAGATTCAAAATACTCACAAAATACAATTGAGAATCAAAATATGTGCGAAATGCCCGCCAAACAAAATGCAATTCAGATTCAAAATTCGTGCAAAATGCGGTTTTGGTTGAAAATACTTACAAAATGCAATTGAAATTCAAAATACAGTACTCACAAAGGTCCCTCCTCCATATTGAAAGACTTAGTAAAAAGCAATTTAGATTAACAATCTCTACAAAATGCAATTGAGGTTGAAAACAATTGCGAGATGTAATTTAGATCGAAAAAACATGCAGAAAGCAACGTAGAATAAAAATGCCTTAAAAAAATCGCCAGAAGGGAATTTAGATAAACGGTGAACCAAGTAACGAAAACAGTGCGGGAATCTTAAAGAGAAAAGGAAATATAAGGAAAAGAGGAGAGGAGAGGAGAGGGGAGAGAGGAGAGGGTCCGCCCCAAAGTAAGGGACAAAAGGGGAAAACGGACCCAGCTCAGGAATCCCTCGGGGTCGCCAACTCCCGAACTCACCAGCCGTGAGCCCCTGAGGGTGTAGCATTATCTAGGGTGCACCAGAAGTGGTGGGGCTACATACACCCTGCCTCCTTAAGGGCCTAGAGCACAAGGCAGGAGGTAAAAGGAAAAGAAAAAGAAGGCTGACCCCTCGCAGAAGGAGGAATCAGAAAAGATGAGACAAGGGCCAATTAAGGCGGGAAAGGAAGAGACTCCCTAGGCCTCGGATACCCTAATACCGTCGGGGTCAGAAGAGAACAAGAGTTGACCAAGTGAGGTCGACAGGAAAGAAGACGGAGAGGAGCCCGGCACAAGTAAGTGGAAGCAATGCCGGACGCAGCTGGGGCCCCGTGGTCGCCAACCCACGCCCACTGGATGTGGGCCCCTGGGGGATGATTTAATTGGGCTTGTTCTCAAGTTGACCAACTGAAATTTACAATTCCATTATATCTCATCGAGTTGGGCTTAACCCTTTGAAGCACAGTGGTCACGTGGAGAAACCACCATTTGAGTGTTCGTTTTTGTGCGACTTGCAAAGTGGTTTCACCTCTTAGCTATCTCACTGCTTCCAATGACTATTGGAAACAGCAGGGAAACTTTCTTTTGTTAAGTTTTCCAGCTACATCCTGCAGAAACCAATATGCCAATCGTTTATGTCTACCATTTATAGAGTAAAAGCAACACTCAAGCTATTATCATACCTACCAACCTTTCAAACTGAAAAATCGGGAGATTTTGAAGACGATTGATGCCAAATCATATTTCTTCGCCATAGTCTATTACCGAGGAACCGACAAAATCACTCGGATCAAAAAATCACAATAGCCTACCGGCATGTTATTGCCAACATCTAAGTTGTACACAAATAATTCCACGTGTTAAACAGATACAATATTCCGCAACCTACAACTACCTCTCACCCTCAGGCTATTATGAAAACTTCCAGGAACAAACGCTGAATTAACTATCGACTATTTCAAACAAATAAATATTCAAATCCAACTAAGCGGTATGAGTAGTTATGGAGAATTATCTATAAATTATTGATACGAAGCGAAATTGTGATATTGAAACACACTACAACACACGTAAAATCAACCTGTTTGATGGATGACTTAAGTTCATCATCTCGCACTGTTAGTCCGAAATTACATGCAAGAACTTTTGAAAAATTGGGAGATTTAATACGTTAAGCGGGAGGGCGGGAGGGCGGGAGTGATGGTGTAAAATCGGGAGTCTCCCGCCTAAATCTGGAGAGTGGGCAGGTATGTATTATTGTTCCTTTGTTGTAATATAACAATATCAGGTGAGTTTCATTGTTATGATTGTTATCGATAATAACAGTAGAACACATTCAAATGGTAAAAGTATTATTCTGTGTATAATGCTAGAATTAATACGATTATATATTGGTGGTTTCAGTGCATAACCACTGTGAAAGCAGTAATATAGTGTACGTATATTAAGGCTTTCACGGCCCGAATTATTTATTTAATATAGCGTACGTTTATTTTTCATGCAGTATGGCTAGTAGAAGGCGTATTATTCTTCCGAACGCGGGTAGTTTAGACGAGGAAGAAATGGAGCATGCCTTGATGGAAATACCAAGTGACAGTGAATCAGTGGATGGTTTGTGTGATTCCGATTCAGATGTCGTTGAGGAGGGGGAAAGGGAAGAACATGAATATTTGGTTGAACCAATTGAGGTTGTTGATGAAATTGTTGGCATTGATACATGCTATAATGTTGTTGATGCTTTAAGTGGTAGTGATGGTGAAGATGATCAGCCCCTCAATGCAATGTAAGGTTACGAAGAATGGATGGGATATGGAGAAAAAGCGTCTTATGTTTCATAGTCATGTGTTTACAAAAGACTTCGATCCCAATGTTCCGGAAATTGTGGAAACCCCCTATGATACATTTATTCATCTGTTTACTAATGACCTTATTGAACACTTAGTGTTTCAAACAAACTTGTATTGTACACAGTGTGGAAAGCAGTTCCAGCCTATTATTATTATTAATCTTGATTGGTCACATTTGACCACTTGAGTCGTTCCACAATCACTTCTTCTTTGAAGGTAGTACTGCTTGGTTCTTGCGCTCTTTCCAGTACTTTTTCATTCTTTCAGATCAGGATTTTCTCAACTCATCTGAAATCTCCATAGGCTTTCTATGTGTCATTTCTGCAGAAAATTTGTGAGTTTTAAGAATGGTGTTAATTTTATTTTTCTCCTCGGCATCTGTTATCTTGAGTCCAACTGCTTTAAGATCTTCTTGGATTTCTTAGATCCATTTTCCTCCAGTTTTCTTTCCTAGATTTCTCATTACTAGTTGGCGTACAATTCTGTTTTCTGGAAGCCGTAAGTTGTGAAAAAAATATGAAATTCTTATCTTCTTCATTGTGCTGGTGATTGGATCAATCTCACGATAGACAGTTTCATTTGGGAGAATCCTCCAGACTCCCTCAACCTGATACTTTTTATTTATGCACGTTCTAATGATTCTTCTTTCCATTTTGAGGAGCTGATCAGTTCTTTGTTCATTTTAAATTTGGAACAGTGTTTCACAAGCGTAAGTGACTTCTGGGAGAGTTACAGTTTTATAATGTTGGACCTTAGCTATTGATAGGCATTTTTTATTATATGTTGACCAGGTTAGAGATTGTGCCTTTTTCATTTTATTTGTTCTATTTATCCAAGTTACTTTTTCGTTTAAGTTATGTGTTATAATTTCTCCAAGATACTTAAATTGAGGAACTAGGTTAATTTTATTTTCATTTATGTAGACTTAATTTATATCTAAGGGTTTCATAGGCATGATCACAGTTTTTTCAAAGGATATCTGTAATCCTATCCCTTGAGCAATTTCTTGGAGACTACTGTCAACCAAAGTATTATGTGCACTCGAGTTTGAAGGTTGTTTGTGAAGTAACCAATAGACCTACATAAAATCCAATAACATCATTATTTTCATCGTTCTATTGTACGTTAGCCCATGTTAGTTTGGAATTTTTAATTTATATTTTAATATTTTTTTGTCGCAGTTGGAGCACAAAAAGTGCACGTTTTATGCCTGTTTGAACCATGCGTCACATTTAAGAATTATTATCTCAAAAATCCGTCATCAGATCGAATCCAAATTTTAACACAATATACATTGGAATGTTGTATAACTGGTTTATTAATTTCAAAATTTTGCGTGTCCAAGAAAAAAAGTTGTTATCATTTTGGTAAGGTAACTTTTTCTCGGCTCGGGGTGGTTAGAAAATGTAGTTCTTGGACGCGATGTAATCCTTATACATCAAAAAGTTATGCTGTATGACTGTGAAATATGTAAATTGACTCACTTATTTTATATCGGCTTGTATTTGTAGGCGGAAATAACACATCGTTCACCAGCTACCCGCTCCCGGAAAAGCTGTACAGCGTTGCCGAATTGGAGCCCATCACGCATCATGGCCTGCCTCGCTCGGAAGTGATGGGCTCCATCACAGCAACGCTGTACAGCTTTTCCTGGAGCGGGTAGCTGGTGAACGATGTGTTATTTCCGCCTACAAATACAAACCGATATAAAATAAGTGAGTTAATTTACATATTTCACAGTCATACAGCATAACTTTTTGATGTATAAGGATTACATCGCGTCCAAGAACTACATTTTCTAACCACCCCGAGCCAAGAAAAAGTTACCTTACAAAAATGATAACAACTTTTTTTCTTGGACACGCAAAATTTTGAAATTAATAAACCAGTTATACAACATTCCACTGTATATTGTGTTAAAATTTGGATGACGGGTTTTTGAGATAATAATTCTTAAATGTGACGCATGGTTGAAACACGGTTAAAAACGTGCACTTTTTGTCTTCCAACTGCGACAAAAAATATTAAAATATAAATTAAAAATTCCAAACCTACATGAGCTAACGTAAAATATAACGACGAAAATGATGATGTTATTGGATTTTATGTAGGTCTATTGGTTACTTCACAAACAGCCTTCAAACTCGAGTGCACATAATACTTTGGTCGACAGTAGTGATCTGAGTACAAACCTCTTCCTTGTCTAGTGCTAAAAGAGCCAAGTCATCTGCAAATCCTAAGCAGTTTATTTTTATTGATGGTTTTGTTCCCATTTTGATCTTAGGAGGGTTTTCCTTTTGCCAAACCTTCATGATATAATCAAGAGCCACATTGAAAAGCAGAGGGGATAATCCATCACCTTGTCTGAGACCGGTTTTTACTGTGAAAGCTACTGATATTTGGGCATCAATGTTATGATGGGAATAAAAAGAGACTACTGGTTCAGCAATCCCCAACTTACCAAACGAAGAAATGCGGGATAAGGATATGAAGTGTGGAGAGAGTGAGAGTCAGACATCCTACGCTGGAGTAGCTTGGCTCAAATGGAAGGACAAGAGTTCTGTACAGTTTCTCTCCAACTTCCACAACATAACACACATCGGAAATGTGGGAAGAAGGGAAAAAGATGGAACAAAAGTAACGATACGCTGTCCAGTATTAGTGATGGACTACAATTTACCTATGGGCCATGTAGATAAGGCTGATATGATTAAGTCACTGTACGAAATCGACCGAAAATATAAAAAGTTGTGACATCGTATGTTTTGGCACTTCATTGACGTAACCATAACAAATCTTTCATAATATATGCCCTAAAATCTGAAGGTGCATTCCTCGTGCTCAAAAACTTCACATTAGCTCCAGTAGATGGTCTAATTGCTGCTTCAGTGACAATACCCAGAGGTAAGAAGGTATTGCCTAAACAAATCAGCCACTTTAAACCTGCGGTCTGATATGAAAGGCGATTTGACAAAGTAGGTCACATGCCAGTGCGGAGTTCATCTCGACGTTGTGCTCAGTGTAGCCTAGTACAAAAGACAATCCACACCGCAGCAAATGGGCTTGCAGAACGTGTGAAGTTGCCCTTTGTCTCAATGATACTAAGAACTGCTTTCTTGCGTATCACACCAAGCAACATATAATTGAAGGAAGAGGTTCATTTAAGTTTTTCTATAATTATTATTTTTATTATTCCGATCACTAACAAAGCAGGCTAATGAGACACATAATGGCAACAATAAACTCACATTATTGTTAGGATATGTGTAAATAAAATGTGCACAACCAAATACAATAACAATAGTGTTGTGAATGTGTTTCTGTAATTAAATTTGTTTTTTGTAAGTTGGCACCCTTGGAGCGTTGATGAGCAAGATGGAACAGGTTTTGAGTAACTGAATGTAATGGCTGGATAGTGATGCTCCTTGTTGTGTACAATAAAGGTGATTGTTCTTGAATTGTAGACATGAGTTGAAGAATTGATTTGTAACATTTTGGCGACCGTGACAGGACTGGATTGAAAAAGTTGGTTTGGTAAACAATTTCCCTGTTTTGTTTTGTTTTGAATTTGTTGCCTCGCAATGGCCACGATTGAAAAGTTGAAAAAGAAGAGAAGTGCGTATCGGGCAAGTGCGACGACAGCTATTGGAGCGGTCGGAGTTGAAGCCGATTTCCAAAAATTACGTGTGAAAATAAATACTCTCCGAACAATTGCGGATACCTTAAAAGAATTGGACGAAAGCATCTTGAACGAGTTGTTGAATGTTGACGGAAACGAGGATGCCTGTATCGAAGAAACAATGCACTGTGTTACCGTTCAAGAAGATCTTCTGCAAGCACTTCTTGAAGCCGAGGATAAAGTGGAAGGATTAAAACCTAGTGTTGCCAGTTGTGTTGATGCAGGAGATAATTTCAGCGTACAGAGCAACGTGGCTTCGGCGTCGTCATCCATGTCGTCAGAGAGGTTAAGGCTGCCGAAAATCACGCTTGACGTATTCGACTTGGGTCCAGGTAACTGGATAAATTTTTGGACACAATTTCAAAGGATTCATGAGGATTCTAACATTACGAATGTTGATAAGTTTAGTTACTTGAAAATGGCACTGAAGGGACAGGCTAGGAAGTTAGTTGACAGTTATCCACACACAAGTGAGAATTATGTTAAAGTCTTGGAACATTTAAAGAATCGTTTTGGTAAAGATGAGATGGTTATAAATTGTATGTATAAAGATTTGTTGCAATTGGTTCGCTCGGATTTATCTGTGACTGACCTCTATGATAATATAAGTACTAAGTTGAGATCCCTAGAAACATTGGGCATGAATTCTGATAGGGCAGCAATCTTAGTTCCACTCATTGAAGAATGTCTCCCCATTGATGTTTTGAAAATATGGGAAAGAAGAGCAGCAGAAGAGGACGATGATGGTGGTAATAAAATTGATAAACTTTTGTGTTTTCTGGGCAAAGAAGCCGAGAGTGAACAAAGACTGCGTAATCATGCTAAGGTGAATGAGGTTGATAAATTCACTGCGCCCAGAACAGAGCCAACAGCTGCAGCTCTCGTTTCTTTCACTCCTACTGTCAGGCAGAATCGGGTAAGTTATCAGCAAACAGGACGGCCACACAAAGTAACCCTAACCTGTTTGTTTTGTAATGAGAACCATCCCTCTTACAAGTGTTCTAAAGAAATGTCGGTTGAGGACCGTCGTAAAACTGTAAAAGAAAAAATAGCTTGCTTTGCATGCTTGCAGGGAGGTCACTCGAGACAGCAGTGTAGGAAAAGAATAGATTGTGGTAAATGTAAAGGGAGGCACTATGATATCATGTGTGTTGGTGAACCCAGCAGAACAGCATCGTTATTTGCAGGGCCTAGTGGAACTGTCATTTTAAAAACATTAGTAGCACAATTGCGTGGTGTCACTGTTCGAATATTACTTGATACTGCTTCACACCGCAGTTATATTTCGGAAGCTATCTGTGAAAAATTGGGTTTGATCGAATGTGGTCGTGAAAATATTTGTCATATGCTGTTTGGTGGGAGTGTGTCATCTGAAATATCACATCCAATTCATGAAATTGAACTAACTAGCTTACAGGGTGATAACAGTTTTGTTCTTAAGGCACTTAGGGAGAAGAAGATTTGTGGTTTGATACCACCTGTGAATGATCCGCATTTGTTAGGGAAGGTGGCTGCACATGGTATTACATTGACAGATGATGGAGTTAACCGACCTATTGATGTGTTGTTAGGAGCTGATGTTATGGGCGAACTTGTTACAGGTGTGAAATGTATTGACTCTAAGCTGTTAGCATTTGAGACGAAGCTTGGATGGTGTCTCCTGGGTACCGCAGAGAGGCAAGAGGTAAGCAGTATGACAAACTTTGTGACCTCTTTGCTCAATTTACACCATCCTTTATGGGACTTAGAAGTTATTGGAATTGAGAAACAGACAGAAACAAAAAGGTCGGACATAGATGATAGATGTTTGCGAAATTTTGAAGACACAAGTCGTTTCGAAGGTGAAAACTGTCGGTATGTAGTAACATTGCCCTGGATTGATGAGCACCCCCCTCTTCCCACTAATCGTGAAATAGCTGAAAGTCGTCTGAAATCAACAGCAAGCCGTTTAGATAACAATGGACTCTATGATGCGTATGATACTGTTTTTAAACAATGGGAAACAGATGGGATTATTGAAATAACATCTGATGAAAACATAGGGCACTTTCTACCTCACAGACCAGTTATAAATAATGGGAAAACAACTAAAATCCGCCCAGTCTTTGATGCATCGGCGAAAAGTATTGGAAACGTCTCTCTAAATGATTGTTTAGCAACGGGACCCAACTTGATTGCTAGTATCGTACCTATCCTATTACGTTTCAGGTTACAGGAGGTCGGTGTTGTGGGAGACATAAAACAGGCTTTCTTAATGATTGGACTGAACCCTGAGGATCGAGAAATGTTAAAATTCTTGTGGTGGCGTGATGGGCATATTATAACGCTGCGTCACTGTCGTGTAGTTTTTGGAGTTGTGTGTAGCCCATTTTTGCTGAATGCCACCATCACTCATCATTTGAATACTCTAAGTGGTGACTTAGTTGAAAGACTGAAAAATTCCTTTTACATGGATGATTGCCTTTGTTCATTTCAGTCCCTGAGTGATGCCAAGGAATTTGTGTCCGAAGCTACAAATGTGATGTCTCAAGCCAGTTTCCAACTCCGTGGGTGGGTTTTGTCAGGAGATGATGTGACACAAAATGTCTTAGGTGTCAAATGGCATGCTTTAGATGATCTGTTGGGATGCAACTTTAGCTTCGATCCAAAAGAGAAAATCAATGCATTAACTAAGAAGAAATTGCTGTCGATTATAAGCAGGGTGTTTGATCCATTGGGTTTGTTATCGGCACCTTTACTCCATCTGAAAATTGCATTGCAAATGGCATTTAAGCTCAAACTACACTGGGACACACCCCTTCCAAAAGAAATTCAAATGAAGTGCTCGCAGTGGCTTACTGAAGTTGATTTGATTGACAGCATTGTGGTGCCTAGATGTTTAAGAGGTGTCTCTGACACAGCTTGTTTACATGTATTCAGTGATGCCAGTCTCCTTGGACTGGGCACTTGTGCCTTTATGAGGTATGAAAACAAAGATGGCTTTAATGTTCGATTTGTTTTAGCTAAGTCCAGAGTTGCACCAATGGAAGACATGTCAATCCCTCGTAAAGAGCTTGTAGCGGCAACACTTGCAGCAAGGCTTGGTTCTGTTATTAGTAAATCGACTAATATTTCCAACATTGTGTACTGGTCTGATTCTATGATTGTTCTTTACTGGATCAAGAAAGGTGAATGGAAGACCTTTGTTGGAAACCGGGTAAAGGAAATCCACCAGTTGACGTCACCCGAGCAGTGGCGATTTGTTCCTGGCGATTGTAATCCTGCTGATATACTCAGCCGAGGATGCTTGTTGTCCGAATTTGTTGCATCAAAATGGTGGGAGGGTCCTCAGTGGCTCCTAGAGAATGAGAACAAGTGGTTAACTGTGAAAATAGCCCCTACAGAAGAGGAATCGAAGAAAACGGCTGTTAGTTTGTACAACACAAACGATGTAAGAGAAAACTTGTTCACACACTTTGCTTCTTTCTCGAAAAATGTGCGTGTTGTTGGTTGGATCTACCGATTTCTTGAGAAAGCTAGTGGGAAAAGTTCAAACTGCGGAGAGGAGTTGACTGGCAAAGAAGTACGACATGCTGAATTAAAATTAGTACGGTGGATTCAGAGTAGTCACCCTCTAGATGTAAATAATTTCAACATTAAAACTGATGATGATGGCTTGATTCGAGTTCGTACTAAAATATTATCTGATGAGTTCACACCCATGTTCAAGGAACCCATTTTACTACCTCAGTGTGAACTAGTGGAGTCCATGGTGGTAGAATGTCATGAGAAAATGCACCATGCTGGAGCAAGTACTGTGTTAGGAGCCCTGAGAGAAGAATACTGGATAGTCAGAGGTAGACGATTAGCCCGACGTGTTGTTAGTAAATGTGTTCGTTGTCTTAGGCACAAAGCCCAACCAGTGAGAACGCCACCTGTTGGGTTACCTAATAACCGTGTAAATCTTGGAAAGGTGTTCCAAGTATGCGGAGTCGATTTGGCTGGACCTCTTTTCATAAAAGATGGTACTAGGGTTTGGATTGCCTTGTTCACCTGTGCTGTATACCGTGCAGTCCATCTTGAAGTGGTAGAGTCGCTCTCTACAGAATCGTTTTTACATGCTCTTCGAAGAATGATTGCCAGACGAGGCAGAATCACAACTATGTATAGTGATAATGGTACTAACTTTGTAGGAGTTTGGAATCTCATTAAGCAGACTACAGTTGAACATGAATTGAAAATTCAGTGGCTATTTAATGTTCCCACAGGTGCTTGGTGGGGTGGATTTTTTGAGCGGCTTATTGGGGTGATGAAAAGACTGTTGAAAATATCCCTTGGTCGTGCGTTATTAAATCTTTGTGAACTAATGACCTTGATTACCGAGATTGAGGCTGTTATGAATGCGCGTCCCATTACCTACATGTCTGAAGATGTTAATGAGTTGAGACCAATAACGCCTGCTATGTTTTTGCAGGAGCAGTTTGAGACAAAGGTGCCTGATCTTGACGAAGTGGATGAAAAGGGTCTTTCTGCTAGGGTGAAATATGTAGCTGAGGTTAGGATAAACCTAAAAGAACGTTTTCGTCAGGAATACCTAGGGTCTCTGATGTTAAACACTGCTAAGTCTTCTAAGAATGTCAGGGTGGGAGATGTTGTATGGGTTGTGTCTGACCAAAAGAAAAGAATTGATTGGGAATTGGCTCGAGTGCTTGAGATCTTCCCTGGTAAAGATGGAGTAACTAGAGTGGCAAAGGTAAAAACAGTTAAGAGTGAGTTGTTGCGACCAGTCCAACGTTTGTGCTTGATGGAGATTGGATCTCCTTATGAAAATAGTGATGGTTCTTTGTGTGGTCCCAATGCTGTTGACTTGGTGCCTGATTGTGACTCTAGTAACCCCCCTCAAGTAGTTGAGAGTGAAGCTGTTGCTCTGACAAGAAGGGGCAGGGTTGTTAAAAGGCCAACCAAACTGAATTTGTAAATATTTGTTTATTCCTATGTTTTGTATTATCTTTGTGCATTTAGTTGAAACCTACCGTTTCAAGGTGGGAGAATGTTGTGAATGTGTTTCTGTAATTAAATTTGTTTTTTGTAAGTTGGCACCCTTGGAGCGTTGATGAGCAAGATGGAACAGGTTTTGAGTAACTGAATGTAATGGCTGGATAGTGATGCTCCTTGTTGTGTACAATAAAGGTGATTGTTCTTGAATTGTAGACATGAGTTGAAGAATTGATTTGTAACAAATAGCATTATAATATGACATGTGATATTCTTATACTGCATAGTGGTTTCACCCTGACACCACCTACTTTGAGACCTCTTTGATCCAGTTTCTCAGAATTTGAATATGTGTGGTAGTTTCTTATGTACCAGAGGCCCTGTTTTTGCAAACAAATAAATTTCATGTTCTCAATGAAAAATGCATGCTTTAAAGGGTTAACAGCTGTGAACAAGTAGTTTTTTGTCACACACATTAAAAAATCAGGTTTCCTAAGAAAACTGGAAAAGGGTGTTGTTTTCATCATTCTGTCTGTCTGGTGAATGCTAAGGCATGACATGAAGGTCTCAATTTTTACATTCCTAAAAGATGTTCCTTTCAAGACCTTGCGCAATCACCTCAACAGCAAGCTCATTAACTGTCGATTTAGGGTACATCAAAGAGAAAAGAAAAAGACATGGCAAACCCTTAAGGAACTAACATTGTGCCAATCCTGTTCGATTTGTATGTAGCAGGCAATTCTGACCTGAACTGCTGCAATTACCCAGATGATCTTAACCCATACCAAGACAGAACTTTACAGCGTACCTAACTGACAGTCTTGGTGAACTTCAGGAATATTTAACTAAGTGGTGGCTTAAACCCAACGCCATGAAAACTAAAGTTTGCTGTTTTCGTATTTGGCAATAACTCACATGACTTCGGAATGCCGAAGGCCAAGTTTGGAACTAAGCATTGTTTACAACTGAGCTTACATTGGTGCAGCAGTTTCCCCTTGCCATGCTAACCTTCCAATGCTAGTGCAGTCAAGTTCAGCAGCACCCGTATCTCAATAACTCTCATGTTAAATTAAGATCTTTGTGAGGAGAGGAGAAATAGATTTGAACCATTTGCCAGAGGACATTCAAATTTAAGAAGATAGTTTGTGTCAACAAAACAGGGACTACATCCCCATTTGTGAATAGATAGATGAATGAATAAATAAATAGATACGGTAAATAATTAACCTTGGAGGAGTCCATGTGGCTTTTGTTACCACATGGCTCTGGGCAAATGGGAGTGAAATGTGTCGTTGCTTGTCATCTGCAACCATAACATATTGGGTACAGCAAGAGAAACCAACTTGGCCTCTTTCACTCCAACTCCAGCATGTAACTCACAAGAGGTGCCTCTGTTAAACCGAGTAACCCAGAGGAAGGTTGGGTAACCAATCACAGCGGGAAAGTGGGACAGTGAGCCGATCAGTGCTGGTGGCTTCAAGGCTTACAACCTTGATAGTTAAAAACCCGTTACCTTTTTAGGTAACCACCATTACGACTCTCGTACTACTCGAAACATGAAGACAACGAATATTCAGAAATGTACACCAGGTGGCAACCAATCCACACCCACGCAGTTTGGGGCATGCAGGTCTTCGGACTCTGGAGAACCTGCACCTTCATGCTTCCAACTTATATCTAACTCTATTAAACGACAACCAAAGAGGAACATCGAGTACTTTGCTACAATAAATATTAATTCTCTAGAGAAAGTAGGTAAACTTAAATAAACACTTGACGTGTTGGAAAAGCACAAAGTTATGATAGCAGCGTTACAAGAGACACGTTTTTCCGATGAGGATACAATAGAGTCCGGAGTGTACAGAATATTCAAGGGGAAACCAGGTGAAAGAGTTATCAAGACACTCCCACAATTTGGCACTGGGTTTGCGGTACACCACAAGATGGTAGACCTATTTTAGAATTCACTTCACCTAACGGAAGGACCTCTTATCCTTCAGGTCTCGTAATAGAGCACACACAATTGTCAATTTTCATGCACCCACAAATGACACAAACCGAAAAAACCTGGAATACGTAGAGCAATGCTGGGCCACCTTAGAAGAAACTCTGGATATGATCCCTCCCCACCATTCCATCATACTCATGGGAAACTTCATTGCACAAGTCAGGAAGGAGTGGAGGTACCAAAAGATAGCAGACCATTTCCAGTCCATAAGATAACAAATAGAAATGGAGAACATTTTATTGAACTCTGTGACAAGTACAACCTGGTCCTAAAATCAACAGCCTTCAAACATCTACCTACAAAGGCCAAAACCTGGAAGAGTCCACATCCTATGCTGGGAGAATTCCAGTTAGATCATGTTGCTATAGCACGTCATCATCATATGGACATACAGAGCGTAAAGGTATAACGAGGAGCCAACATACACTCTGATCACTACCTTTCACTTGTCAAGATTAATTTACAATCCTTTAGGAAACAACCAAATCTTCAAAGTAGTCATAAGAATCCCAGGTTCAATACTCTGTGACTGAACGATGAGGATTGTGAATTTCAGAACACCCTTAGGAAGAATACAGAGAAAGAAGGATGGTCTGCCTTACAAAAGGCCTTGTTGGAGGCCGCCCAGGAAACTATCCCTGCCTCATCAATCAAAGGCAAACACCCATGGTGGGGTACAAATTGTGATGAGGTTATAGAAGAAAGGCTGAACTAGGTGGAACCAACAAAAAAAAATGAAGCTAATTATGAAGTCTTCCTCATGCAAAGGAAAGCTATAGCTAACACCATCCGCAGAGCCAAGAGGAATTGCCTCAGGAGTCTAATGCAACAGGCTGAAAATAATTTTCAGAGAAATAACTCAAGAGACTTGTACAAGGGACTTAAGATGCAAACGACCCAGTACACAGCTCCTACCCTCATCCTCCGCGGGTCGGACGGAAAATTTCAACTTACCAACAAAGACTGCACTAAAACTCTTGCAAATTACTTCCAGAAGCTACTAAACGCAGAAGAACCTAAAGAAAAGCTTATTTTCCATGAGCCTTCACACAGGAACCCTGATTCTCAACCGCCTACAAGAGAAGAAATAATGAACATAATT
The DNA here is from genome assembly GCA_946902985.2 of Meconema thalassinum. Taxonomy (NCBI): domain Eukaryota; kingdom Metazoa; phylum Arthropoda; class Insecta; order Orthoptera; family Tettigoniidae; genus Meconema; species Meconema thalassinum. The sequence continues at coordinate 370,547,607 of OX336392.1, forward strand.
TCGAATGGTCTCAAGAACAACAAGGCTCGAGGTGAAGACGGCATAGTAGCCGAGATGTGGAAACATGCAGATGACCAGTCCTTACAGAGCAGAGCATCTATCGAATCATAAAGGACATGGACAACAGAGTCCCTACCCGAAGGTTGGACATCCGCAGTCCGCCCCCCCTCCCCCACAAGAAGAGAAGTAAGACAGACCTCAACAATTATAGGAGTATTTCCTTGTTACAAATTAATTACAAGATCCTCTCTGTAGCCTTGCTCAGAGTCACTGCACAGCTAGCCTCACAATTAGGTGAATACCAGGCTGGTTTCCGTAGGACTAGGTCTTGCCCAGAACAGATACACTATCTTAAGACAGTTCTCACCTACATGAACCGAGGTGGACATCCCTGGGTGGTGGTCCTAGTAGATTTCTGAAAGCTTATGATTCTGTGGACAGAGATACCTTTCTCTCCATACTACGGGAATTTGGTCTGGATGGGAAGACCATACGATTAGTCCAAGCCACTCTGAGAAACACGACGTCCAAGGTCAGGCTCAGAGGTGAACTATCCGAAAGCTTTCCAATCAGAACAAGAGATAGACAGGGTGATAGTCTCTGCTGTATTCTCTTCAACTGTGTACTGGAAAAGATTATTACGGAATGAAAAACTATGCAACCACCGGGACCTGGGCTGAAGCTTGGTTACAAGAGAGACAACCTCTTCGTCCCTTGCCTAGCCTTTGCTGATGACCTCATTCTACTGACAAATAATATAGAGGAGGCTACCTACAATTTACAGAGTCTTTACAGTGTAGCGGTTAAGACTGGTTTGAAGATCAACATCCAGAAGACTGAATTTATGACCAATATCAAAGAGACCCCTTCGAATATTCCAATACGAAAGGCACTACCCCCGTAAATTGAATTATTTAGGGACAAAATGAGAGTATTTTCCTTCCCCATGATAAAATTTAACTAGGAAATATAATTTCATGAAGTGTGACACAAGAGTGTAGTGTTACAAGCTCGAGACTGTGGGAGAGCCCGATCACGTGATATATTGCACAATGGACGCTTCTAGAAGGCTATATTTAGCATAGCAACAGCGAGTTAGGAGATTAATATTATAAATATTGTTATAAATTATGCTATTGGATCCCAGCCCAGAGCCAATGAGAACAGGTCTTATTGAAGACGGGATCAACTTTAATTACACAATATGATGAAATTATGCATTTAGGCCCTTAGAAGAAGATTTTCTTATTTGGTAATGAAGAGAATATTATGAGAAATTATGTCTGATACTTTAAAAACCACAGATCGGTTAATCTACGCAGTAATAAGCATTGGTAATCTACGCGCTAAAATATGGTGGGAGATTGATATGGCCGCCGAAAATTCGACTTGGAAGGGGAGATCCAAAGATCGAGGTTCTTATTCCAGCAGACTTTGAAGAGTGAGGAAGTGTTTTTACTGGGTTAACGGAGATCCCAAGGCTTAGTCCGAGTGCGACGAGTGTCGACTTGTGGAGACGCGAGGATAGCTAGGTGGAACGTTAGAGATCACCGCACTTCCATTCTACGTGAAGTTGCGAGGAACACTGCATTGATTATATCTCTTATATAATTGAGATCTGAAGTTAAATAAGCGAATATATATAAAAAACAGGTCGCTTACTTTATATTGTGAAAAGTCGAGCGTTTTAATATTCACCGTTTCGACAATATCAGCCTGTCAAGTTAGATTTCCAATTGTGTTGGAAATAAAGTGAATATAATTATATATTGCAACGTGATGTTGACGAACGCAGTTCAAGTGAACAGTGGCGGAGAACTTTTAATATTGGCGCAACATATAAACATTAACAGAATGACTATTATTATTCTTCAAACATTATCATTCAGCATAATTAACATTGTTGAAATGATGAACTAGATAGTCATGCGCCAGAGACATATTCAATAACAGGAGTTAAGATACAACGATGGAGCTTCGTTAGATAACGTATTCTTGAATACAGACGTAGTGTACGGTCCATCTTGTGCATTTTCGTCAGTCTACGAACACTAATATAACATCAATTAGCAATGGAAACATTTCATTCACTATTTATATGAATATTTCCATAATTATATTCCAATGATGAAGCTGATACATATTTACGACGGAGAATGAAGACTTTACAGAAGAGATTTGTCAAGATGCTAGGGAAAGGTAGCCCAGCAACACAGAAGAATTTGCCAGAAGGATGTCGTTCGAGCCCAGGCGAATGCTGGTGAATTCCAGAGAGAGACGTTTCTTATCTCTGAGGTCGCAGATCCGAGGTTCGAATGCAGACCCATAACAGCGTCTTGTACTGAGGAAACATCTATAGATCTTCAAGTTTTCGTCCAAATAAGGTATTAGTGTATCTCAATTGTTATATAGAGCTTGATTAGTAACATTCTGAGTCAGCGATCTTATTCCATATTTTCGGCGATCTTGTTCCATATTTTCGGCGATCTTATTCCATATTTTCAGCGATCTTATTCCATATTTCCAGCGATCTTATTCCATATTTCTATATTTTCACATTTCATGTATTTCAGTGCTTTTATGTATTTTACACTTCAGATGTGTGTTGAGATTTTTATGCTGCAAGATTATTTAGAAGATGATTGCATTTCATCTATTTTCCAAATTTATTCTACGGATCAGTTGTGGAACTGACATTAAAAATTTGTTTGAGGAATTATATTGCCTCATAGGAGACTAGTCGTTTCGACTCTCGAATTTTAATAATTTCATTTAAACCAAGTATTCTGACATTGTGTCATAGCTTCAAATTAAATTCTTATTAAATTTAATTTGAGCACTTTAATGTAACAACATAATACTTCAAGAAAAGAAGAAACATCGAATGATATTGTTATATCATTATCGTACATAAACTATCGACGATCTAAGAAATACTAGTCGTTTGATAAGACCGAAGTCTTAATTCCTATGAACATTCTTTGTGTAGAGTGGAAAAACATTACGACATTGACAAACCTTTCTTATTATTTGTAAAGCTAAAAGCTTTGTTCATTTAATATGTTAGAGGAAATACCTTTTGATAGAAGATTATTCAAATCTTTGGCTAGGAATTCAAAGCTAGTTTATCCCGGTCAAGATTGAATTCTATCTGACACTATAAATAACATGTGTGTTATTTTATCCTGTTTGTGTAACATCACGTCATTTGTGGACATGATATTACAACGATAAACAATTTAAATCTTGACAAGTGAGATGAAACAGGAGTATTATTTTTATTACATGTATTTGCGACAGGCGAGTTAACAGTTAATTATCTTGTTGTGGAGTAAACTTTAGGAGGTTAATCACGACTGTCTAATATCGTTCATTACAATTGGAAGTTTCGCTTGAAGAACTTACGCATGTATAATTGTAGTCCAGTAGTCATGTGCAATGATACTGAGGGTCATGCCATTATTTGAGAGAAGTTCCTACATAAGATATGTTAATAACAATTAATCCCTTTTTGGTTATTGTTTAACATAGTAGATGATAATTGTTTATGCCATATATATTGTTATATGAGGATTTGTAGAGCTATGGAGTGCTCGTGCGAGGGAATTCCGCATTTTAAGGAAGTCAAAGTATTGTTGTTCTTTGATAAAAAGGCATGTATCATGATAAGAGCCGTTGTATACAAGTAGTCCAGATTTTGTGAATTTACGATTTAGCTGTGTTAACAGGAGGGTTTCAGCGGAAATCCAACTTAAGAAAGATTGTCTACTCACGTCTATAATACAATTATTAAATTTTATTAAACCCGAAGTTCTGTAATTACGTACAGTTTACCTTAATTAGTCGACTGTATTATACCGATAATGTAATGAAACCTATATAAGACGATGTGTAAGCAGTATATTAAAACTATAGAACGTTAGAGAAGGATGGTTATGTGAAAAACCAGTGTATATATTTAGTTAAGATTTATATTGTAACCGAGAAGTTAGAATCTCGAAAGTGTCGCGTTAGCAACACTAGATAATGGATATTATTATAAACATATTACATGCAAATATTTTTGTGGAAATGATTTAATTAGTTAAATAATTTAGTAGGATTTATTAATCAATTGTTTTGGAACAGTGTGTGTTTATGAGCGGATGTTTTTAGGTGTGTATGATTATTCATTGTTAAGAGCATATGTGGAACCGAATTGGTCTAGAACAATTGCGGAGTGCGAATGAAAGAGTATACAAAATTTTTTAGAATGATTGTTTAAGAAACAAAGTAGTTATATGAACTTTTGTAAGATATAAATGTTAATTTTTACGTGTTTTATAAATGCACACACAAGCAGTCTCTGTGGGCTAGCGAGAATGATTCACCGTTAGCATTGGAGAGCGATGACATAATATTAACAGGAGTAGACTCACAGCCTTGTATTTATTGTATAAACCAGTTTTGAGTACGGCGTGGTGCCGGGATTTCATTGATGAAACAAAGTTAATGCACGTACGTTCTGCAAACGCAGGCTTGTGAATGAAACCATGTGTCTGGAATGCCATTAAGAGACTTCATTAAACGTTTTTATTTTTACGCATTGTAGGCCTAGAACAAGCCAAGATTTTATACTCGTAATTTTTAATACAGCATTGTAGTAAGTTGTAGAGTTGAAAGGAGGTGTGAATGATTGCGTGTTTTTAATTTTAATGTCTATTGTTAAATTCGTGTATTGTTATTTTGTTTATAGTAAATTAGGTTACCCTATTGTTAATAAATTTTGTTCAGATTGTTTTCCATTGTTGTTGGGGTGTGATTCATTTTAAATATAAGGAGCAGAGTATTGTGGATATAGTGTAGGCGAAGCTGAATTCCCAGTCCCCGAGAGGTAAGTAAAGGTGAGTGCCCCGTGTAGTTGGTTGTTGATCCACAATATTCTTGTAACTGCTGTCTGTAAATCCCTAAAGGCCGTGTTGGAAGCGATTTCTAATGTTGTATATGCCGGTGCGATTAGAAATAGGCAATCCAGCGGGGGCAATGGATATTCCAACAGGATCCTTTCCGGATTACCGGGTACAGTAGGAATGGCGCCCTATAAACTTTGCGGCTACGAAATTAGCTTCGTAGTGTCTCTAAAGGAAGTTGGTTTGAACATTTCTAGTGAAAGAAATAATTACCAGACTTATGGGATGTCTTATCCAATTTCGGATTGATGTGAGTGTAATTATATAGGCTTAATTTAAATTAATATTAGGAAGGTTACACTCAGATAAAGATCAGATCTTAGAAACCTGAGAGAGGTGTAGGTAGACAGTTTCGAAAGACGACCTACGATCTGTATATCTATTTTATTTCACCGGTACATGACGATTGCTAAGGTCATGTGTAAAATAAAGCTAACTTGTTTTGATGATTGTAATGGTATAATTTTTCTGTGTGGTAGTATATTTAAAGTGAATCACAGGAGAACGAACATTTTGAGTAGGTTTATTCAACATAGGGTGTACATTAAATTAATGCTAAGGTAATTTTAAGTTACTTTTAGACATTAAGGTGCTCAAAAATATATATGGAATAGGACGTTGCTCAGATGTTGTTATTTTGCTCTGTTGTTGTTTATGTCTCTACAGCATTATATAAAGGGTTATTGCAATGGCAAGTGAGGATGTAAAGAGAATGTTGGAGGAGTTGCAGCATAATTTGAAGGAGCAACTGCAGAGCAGTTTAAATGTTGTCGAAGGTAAATTTCAGGAAGCGAAGCAGGACCTAGAACTGAAGCGGGAACGGAAGGAGGACCTTAACACAGTGATTGTTAAAGTTGTTGATTCTCTTACAGATAAAGTTACTGAAAGTGTCAAAGAGAGTTTCAAAACTGAAATTCAGGAAGTTCAGACTTCTTTAGAGGGTTTACATACTAGTGCATCTAAAATGGTTGCAAATGTCACGCGATTACAGGCCAGCTCAAAGCAGATACAAGATGATGTAAGTGGTGTACGGACAGAGGTCGGTACTGTCCAATCTAAAGTAGATACAGTCCAAGTAGATGTATCCACTGTCCGATCCAAAGTAGACTCAGTACAAGCGGATGTGTCTAATGCACAGTCCGATGTTAGTAATGTTAGGTCAGATGTATCTAATGTCCAATCCAAAGTAGACCTAGAACAGTCCGATATTGGTAATGTGAGGTTAGAGGTATCCAATGTCCAAGCCGATGTCACTAATGTTCTGGTTGACATAAATAATATGCAGTCAGATGTCACTGATGTACAGTCTGACATAGGTAAAATACAGACAGAAGTCAATACGGTATTTGTAGATGTAAAAAAAAGTCCAGGTGGCCATTAATAAGATTAGACAAGAGGTACAGGCGTCTAAAGAATTGTGTACACGAAATATAACTGCTTTAACGACACGTTTTGTTAACGATGCGTTAAAAACTACAGCTTCTCTGGTCGAATTAAAAGGTAACGTAGAAACTTTACGAACACAGGTTATTGACCATAATACATTTCTTAAGGCAGATATTGAGGAGGACATAGCTGCAATGTTAAAAGCTAATGTAGTTGTATGGAAAGACGAGTGGAATAAATCCAGTGGGAGAAAACTCGATTACACGAGCCCTATGCCAAACGTTGTTGCGAAGAACCAAAGGCAAGAGTACAAAGACATAAACACAGTATATCTTGACCAAACACAACAGACAGACAATCCGAAAGAACCAGAAACGGGAAATATTGGTCCTGAAAGGAATACTTATTTCCAGGATCGTAGACCAGAACCCAGATACAGGAGATACCGTGGAGGTCGTCCATACCAGCAACAGCAAGGACGTAATAACGATAATAGCAATGGCAACCGTAGAAGTGGTTATTATCACAATAATAATAACTACCGATACAATAATAATGGTTATTATAACAGGAATAACAATAGGAATAACCAGAACTATAAACGTAACAGAAACTCCCAAGATGAAATTGTGACGAAGGAGAAGTATGATGAATGTCATAAGGAAGGACAAGAATGTCTTAAAGATTTAAGAGACAAGGAAAATGGGAATGGTGATAAAAAGGATTTGAGTATCAATTCCAAACTAAGCACCAGTAAAGGAGAAGGTAATGGAAATGGTTCTCATAGACGACATGGAGGGACCATTTACGTTGACCAAAAGAAGTATAAGAGAGAAAAGGATATACTGCTACACACAACCAAGAAAAGAAGAAGAAGAAGACGTTGAAGAACCAAGAAAGAAGAAGAAGAAGACGTTGAAGAACCAAGAAAAGAAGAAGAAGTTGAAGATGAGAAGAATAGAAGAAGAGGAACGGGTCAGATGAAGATAACTGCAATAGAACCAAGAAGAAAGAGCGTTCCGCATAACTAATGCTTATGGGAATAACTGTTATGAGTTGTTTGACGATGAAAACAACGTTATTCTAGGAAAATTCAACGCTAAAAATTTAAAAAAGTATCATAAGGAAATAGGCTAAAATAATTCAATATACGAGTTCAAGTGACATATCAAAAGTCTTGAATTAGAATGATTAAAAGCAATTTGCAACTGTTTTTAACTTGAGATGACGGAGGAATGCCCCCGTAAATTTAATTATTTAGGGACAAAATGAGAGTATTTTCCTTCCCCATGATAAAATTTAACTAGCAAATATAATTTCATGAAGTGTGACACAAGAGTGTAGTGTTACAAGCTCGAGACTGTGGGAGAGCCCGATCACGTGATATATTGCACAATGGACGCTTCTAGAAGGCTATATTTAGCATAGCAACAGCGAGTTAGGAGATTAATACTATAAATATTGTTATAAATTATGCTATTGGATCCCAGCCCAGAGCCAATGAGAACAGGTCTTATTGAAGACGGGATCAACTTTAATTACACAATATGATGAAATTATGCATTTAGGCCCTTAGAAGAAGATTTTCTTATTTGGTAATGAAGAGAATATTATGAGAAATTATATCTGATACTTTAAAAACCACAGATCGGTTAATCTATGCAGTAATAAGCATTGGTAATCTACGCGCTAAAATTATGGTGGGAGATTGATATGGCCGCCAAAAATTCGACTTGGAAGGGGAGATCCAAAGATCGAGGTTCTTATTCCAGCAGACTTTGAAGAGTGAGGAAGTGTTTTTACTGGGTTAACGGAGATCCCAAGGCTTAGTCCGAGTGCGACGACTGTCGACTTGTGGAGACGCGAGGATAGCTAGGTGGAACGTTAGAGATCACCGCACTTCCATTCTACGTGAAGTTGCGAGGAACACTGCATTGATTATATCTCTTATATAATTGAGATCTGAAGTTAAATAAGCGAATATACACTACTGTTCTAAAGTATTGCACGCCCTTGATTGCAATGATGTTATTTTGTTAGTTGTGCATCTTCACGCAGAAACGCTCATATTACTTACACCTATGTACTGTATATGTATTTATTTCTCTTTGGGGGGAGCCTAGCGACAATGCCTAGCAACAATGTGATCTCATACTGCCGATTGTTGCCTCAGAAAGTGCTCTGTGTTAACTAGGATTGGCGCTTTCGCTAGCTCTGGTCTGAATGTATTGCTGGATTTTTAATTTTCTTCCTTTAGTGCGTGTGAGCATTTGGCGTCATGGTGAAAACTCATGAATTAACCCCTAGAAAGAAAAAGTGCATTGAGATATTACACAACGAAGGCCTAAACAACATTGAAATTGGGAAGAGATTAAACTGTTCGAGGTCAGCTGTGAGTCGAAATCTGCAGAAGCTGATTGCCAAAGGAAATATGGAAAATTTACCACGAAGCGGGCGCCCACGCATTTCTTCGCCCCGGAAGGACAGAATACTTCGTCGAATAAGCCGGAAAAAAGGAGTGCTACTTCAGTTGAACTGGCAAAGGCATGGCAAGAGTCCACGGGAGTTGATTCCAGCTCATCAGTTGTTAGGAAAAGACTCTGTGTAATGGGAATGAAGGCGAGAGTTGCCAAGAAGAAGCCATTTTTAACTGCTGCAATGAGGAAAAAGAGGCTGGCATGGGCCAGACTGCACGTAAACTGGACAAAAGAACAGTGGAGAATTGTGGTATTTTCAGATGAAAGCCGATTTTCCATGATGAGTGATAGACCACAGCTCGTTAGGTGTGAACCCAACGAAAGGATAGATCCCGACTGCCGTGTGCGAACCATGAAACATGCTCCATCAGTAATGGGGTGGGGTGGGGAGCAATGACATACCAGGGTGTTGGAAGGCTGAACGTTGTTCAGGGAACAATGAACAGTGATCAATACGAAGTTGTGATTCGCCGCCCTCTGACGAACACTGCACGTGATGCTTTCCCGGATGCGCAGTGGATTTTTCAACAGGATCTGGCTCCATGTCACACATCAAAAAAGGCGAGTTTTGGTTATTTTATCTTTGAAATACAATTTTCAAGGTTACTGCTGTTACATATCGTCCAAATCTATTATTTCAGACTCGTTCTGTCATGACTGAATTGGGTATCAGAGAACTTCCGTGGCCGGGAAATTCACCGGACCTTAATCCTATTGAGAATTTGTGGCGATTGGTTGGAAAAGGGGTTCAGAAGAAGAGGCCTGCAACAAAACAGGAGCTGTTGGAGGTGATTGTGAAAGTGTGGAACCATGAAATGGACATCAGTATCATTAGAAAATTGATCGACTCCATGCCTGACAGAGTGAAAGCTGTTATAAGGGCCAGGGGGTGTCCAACAAAATACTAAGATCATTCAAAGCATGATTAATGAATATTGAATTAGTGATGTTCAATATCTTACACTATGACCAAATTAAATGGAAATTTCATCAAAATATTTAATATTTATCTACGATATCATGAGTGTCATGGCATGTCATTGTACATCTCTACGTACTGTTGACACATTTCCTTGAATTAAAATATTAGAAACAATCTTGCCCTTCATTGCAATGTTCCTTCTCACTTGCAGACTATCATTCTTTAATAAATATTCGAAATTTCAAAGACGAATGGGCTTTAGAAGGTCTGTACCAAAATTCTCAATATGCCATAGGGCGTGCAATACTTTGCAACAGTAGTGTATATAAAGAACAGGTCGCTTACTTTATATTGTGAAAAGTCGAGCGTTTTAATATTCACTGTTTCGACAATATCAGCCTGTCAAGTTAATTTCCAATTGTGTTGTAAATAAAACTGAATATCATTATAAATTGCAACGTGAAGTTGACGAACACAGTTCAAGTGAATAGTGGCGGAGAACTTTTAATATTGGCGCAACATATAAACATTAACAGAATGCCTATTATTATTCTTCAAACATTGTTGTTGTTGTTTGAGTCTTCAGTCTTTTGACTGGTTTGATGCAGCTCTCCACGCCTCCCTGTCCTGAGCTAATCGTTTCATCTCAACATAGCTACCACACCCTACATCCGAGGCAATCTGTTTAACATATTCTAACCTTGGTCTACCCCTACAGTTCTTGTCCTCGACCCTTCCTTCCATAACTAAGCTTGCTATTCCTGGGTGTCTTAGTATGTGTCCTACCAACCTATCTCTTCTCTTCATTAGCAGTCGCCAGAAACATCTCTCCTCTCCCACTCGTCTTAATACCTCTTTGTTTGTAACCCTATCTACCCATCTGATCTTCATCATTCTCCTGTAACACCACATTTCAAATGCTTCAATTCTCCTCTTTTCTGCTGCACCAATAGTCCAAGTTTCACTTCCATAGAGCGCCACGCTCCAGACAAAGGCTTTCAAAAATGACTTCCTAATACCTAAATCTACATTCGATGTCAGCAGATTCCTTTTTTGTAGAAATGCTTTTCTTGCCTGAGCCAACCTACTTTTTATATCCTCTTTGCTTCGTCCATCACTGGTTATTCTGCTTCCTAAGTAACAGAAATCTCCTACTTCCTTCAGCTTTTCACCTGCCAATTTGATCTCCATAGAGGATTCTGATTTATTTCGGCTGCATTCCAGTATTTTTGTTTTACATTTATTAATTTGCATCATGAATTCTTTCCGTAAGACGGAGTCCATACCATTCAAAAACTCATTCAAATCCTCAGGCTTGTTGGCCAAGATGACGATGTCATCAGCAAATCTCAGAGTTGAAATTATTTCTCCTTGAATCTTCACTCCCACTTTAAATTTTTCTCTAATTTCCTTCATTGCTTGTTCAATGTAAAGATTGAAAAGTATGGGTGATAAGTTGCAGCCTTGCCTTACACCTTTCTGAATACCAGCTTCTCTCTCATGTCCTTCAACTTGAATGACTGCTGTCTGGTTTCTGTATAGATTGTATATCACCCTCCTATCCCTGTACTTTATTCCAATCGATTTCAAAATGTCAAACAATTTAGTCCAATCAACGTTATCAAAAGCCTTTTCTAAGTCTACAAAAGCCATGAACGTTCTCTTATCTTTCCTTATTCTACCTTCCAAAATCAGCCTAAGACTTAGTACAGCTTCCCTTGTTCCTACATTTCTCCTGAAACCAAACTGGTCTTCACCCAACTCCGTTTCTATCTGTCTCTCAATCCTCTTGTAAATTATTCTAGACAGGATCTTTGAAGCATGAGTAATCAAGCTGATTGTACGGTAATCTTCACATCTGTCAGCTCCCACTTTCTTTGGTATAGGGATGATTACATTCTTCTTGAAATCAGGGGGTACCTCACCTGTCTCATAAATCCTACACACCAAGTGAAATAACCTGATCAGACCTTCCTCTCCTATGCAGCGTAGCAACTCAATCGGTATATCATCTATGCCTGGTGCTTTGTTCCTGCTTAAGTCTTCCAAAGCTCTATCAAATTCTGATCTCAATATTAAATCTCCTTTCGCATCCTCATCAATTTCCTACTCCCTTTCCATTACATGATTCTCAATCTCCTTTCCCTTATACAAACTCTCTATGTAAGCTTTCCATCTCTCAACCTTTTCTTCCCTATCTGTTAGAGGCTTTCCATTTGTGTCCTTAATATTACAGCACTTAGTCTTCTTTTCCCCAAAATTATTCTTAATCCTTCGATAAGCTGTGTCTACTTTTCCTAATTTCAGACAATTTTCTATACCAGCACATTTCTCTTTCAACCATTCTTCTTTCGCTACCTTGCACTTCTTGTTAACCTCATTTCTCAGACGTCTGTATTCTGCTTTCCCCTTTTCATCTCTTACATTCTTGTGCTTCCGCCTGTCATCCATCAATTCGAGTATATCCTGAGTGATCCACGGTTTTCTACCTATTCTCTCTTTCCTACCAATGTTTTCTTCTGCGGATTTTGTTATTTCATTCCTCAAAAGTGCCCATTCGTCTGCAATTGAAGTTTGTTTAGGGTTTTTCATTAGTCCTTCCTTTATACTCTTCTTGAATCTTTCGTTTACATCCTTCTCTTTCAGTCTGTCTATTGCCCACCTTTTTGGCTTTTGACTTTTCTTCAGTTTCTTCAACTTTAATCTGCATTTCATTACAACCAGATTGTGGTCAGAGTTTATGTCAGCACCAGGATATGTTTTACAATCCAAAATCTGGTTTCGAAACCTCTGCTTGACCATAATGAAGTCGATTTGGTAACGCCCTGTATCTCCTGGTCTCATCCATGTGTATATTCTTCTATTGTGGTTATTGAATAAGGTGTTAGCTATGACCAACTCATGCTCAGTGCAGAATTCTACCAGCCTGCTTCCTCGATCATTCCTTTCACCTAATCCGAAATCTCCTACTATCTTCCCTTCTCTCCCTTTTCCTACCACAGCATTCCAATCTCCCATTACTATAACATTTTCATCACCCTTGATATACCTCAGAATTTCGTCTATTTCATCGTAGACCTTTTCAACATCCTCATCCTGACTGGTAGGCATATAGACTTGTACCACTGTGGTGCAGGTAGGTTTAGTATTTATTTTTGCTACAATAATCCGTTCACTATATTGCTCATAATATTCCACCCGCTGTCCAAGTTTCCTACTCAATATGAGGCCAACCCCTGCTTGGCCATTGTTTGATTTAGTGCTAATGACCCTATAGTCTCCTGACCAAAAGTCCTGTTCTTCCTGCCAGCGCATTTCGCTAATCCCAACCAAATCCAACCTCAACCTATCCATTTCCCTTTCTAAGTTTTCTAACCTTCCATTTCCTAGCAGACTTCTAACATTCCACGCTCCGATCCGTAGAATGTCAGAGTTCCTCTTTGTCACTTCTGTGATGTTAACCCCCTCTCGAGTAGTCCCCACCCGGAGATCCGAACGGGGGACTAGTTTACCTCCGGATTGAAATTTTACAAGGGAGGAGGCCATCATCACATGTATTTATGCATAGAGAGGTGCATATCCTCGGGAATAGCAAACGGCTGTAGTTTCCCCTTGCTTTCAGCCGTGCAGCAGGACGCAGTGTAGCCATTATTTGGCTTATATTATCAATATCTTAACCGTCTATAAGACTAGTAAAGAATTGATTTATTCTGAAAGGTTGCTACTCCCTTTCAGAATAAGTAAAGAGCAATTCTACCAACAAAAATACTAACCTTCTACTGTACTAACAATTAAATACAAAAATTCTACCAACGAAAAAATACTAAAGCTCCATCAACAACAAATACATTATCATTCAGCATAATTAACATTGTTGAAATGATGAACTAGATAGTCATGCGCCAGAGACATATTCGATAACAGGAGTTAAGATACAACGATGGAGCTTCGTTAGATAACGTATTCTTGAATACAGACGTAGTGTACGGTCCATCTTGTGCATTTTCGTCAGTCTACGAACACTAATATAACATCAATTAGCAATGGAAACATTTCATTCACTATTTATATGAATATTTCCATAATTATATTCCAATGATGAAGCTGATACATATTTACGACGGAGAATGAAGACTTTACAGAAGATATTTGTCAAGATGCTAAGGAAAGGTAGCCCAGCAACACAGAAGAATTTGCCAGAAGGATGTCGTTCGAGCCCAGGCGAATGTTGGTGAATTCCAGAGAGAGACGTTTCTTATCTCTGAGGTCGCAGATCCGAGGTTCGAATGTAGATCCATATCAGTGTCTTGTACTGAGGAAACATCCATAGATCTTCAAGTTTTCGTCCAAATAAGGTATTAGTGTATCTCAATTGTTATATAGAGCTTGATTAGTAACATTCTGAGTCAGCGATCTTATTCCATATTTTCGGCGATCTTATTCCATATTTCTATATTTTCACATTTCATGTATTTCAGTGCTTTTGTGTATTTTACACTTCAGATGTGTGTTGAGATTTTTATGCTGCAAGATTATTTAGAAGATGATTGCATTTCATCTATTTTCCAATTTTATTCTACGGATCAGTTGTGGAACTGACATTAAAAATTTGTTTGAGGAATTATATTGCCTCATAGGAGACTAGTCGTTTCGACTCTCGAATTTTAATAATTTCATTTAAACCAAGTATTCTGACATTGTGTCATAGCTTCAAATTAAATTCTTATTAAATTTAATTTGAGCACTTTAATGTAACAACATAATACTTCAAGAAAAGAAAAAACATCGAATGATATTGTTATATCATTATCGTACATAAACTATCGACGATCTAAGAAATACTAGTCGTTTGATAAGACCGAAGTCTTAATTCCTATGAACATTCTTTGTGTAGAGTGGAAAAACATTACGACATTGACAAACCTTTCTTATTATTTGTAAAGCTAAAAGCTTTGTTCGTTTAATATGTTAGAGGAAATACCTATTGATAGAAGATTATTCAAATCTTTGGCTAGGAAATCAAAGCTAGTTTATCCCGGTCAAGATTGAATTCTATCTGACACTATAAATAACATGTGTGTTATTTTATCCTGTTTGTGTAACATCACGTCATTTGTGGACATGATATTACAACGATAAACAATTTAAAGCTTGACAAGTGAGATGAAACAGGAGTATTATTTTTATTACATGTATTTGCGACAGGCGAGTTAACAGTTAATTATCTTGTTGTGGAGTAAACTTTAGGAGGTTAATCACGACTGTCTAATATCGTTCATTACAATTGGAAGTTTCGTTTGAAGAACTTACGCATGTATAATTGTAGTCCAGTAGTCATGTGCAATGATACTGAGGGTCATGCCATTATTTGAGAGAAATTCCTACATAAGATATGTTAATAACAATTAATCCCTTTTTGGTTATTGTTTAACATAGTAGATGATAATTGTTTATGCCATATATATTGTTATATGAGGATTTGTAGAGCTATGGAGTGCTCGTGCGAGGGAATTCCGCATTTTAAGGAAGTCAAAGTATTGTTGTTCTTTGATAAAAAGGCATGTATCATGATAAGAGCCGTTGTATACAAGTAGTCCAGATTTTGTGAATTTACGATTTAGCTGTGTTAACAGGAGGGTTTCAACGGAAATGCAACTTGAGAAAGATTGTCTACTCACGTCTATAATACAATAATTAAATTTTATTAAACCCGAAGTTATGTAATTACGTACAGTTTACCTTAATTAGTCGACTGTATTATACCGATAATGTAATGAAACCTATATAAGACGATGTGTAAGCAGTATATTAAAACTATAGAACGTGAGAGAAGGATGGTTATGTGAAAAACCAGTGTATATATTCAGTTAAGATTTATATTGTAACCGAGAAGTTAGAATCTCGAAAGTGTCGCGTTAGCAATACTAGATAATGGATATTATTATAAACATATTACACGTAAATATTTTTGTGGAAATGATTTAATTAGTTAAATAATTTAGTAGGATTTATTAATCAATTGTTTTGGAACAGTGTGTGTTTATGAGCGGATGTTTTTGGGTGTGTATGATTATTCATTGTTAAGAGCATATGTGGAACCGAATTGGTCTAGAACAATTGCGGAGTGCGAATGAAAGAGTGTACAAAATTTTTTAGAATGATTGTTTAAGAAACAAAGTAGTTATGTGAACTTTTGTAAGATATAAATGTTAATTTTTATGTGTTTTATAAATGCACACACAAGCAGTCTCTGTGGGCTAGTGAGAATGATTCACCGTCAGCATTGGAGAGCGATGACATAATATTAACAGGAGTAGACTCACAGCCTTGTATTTATTATATAAACCAGTTTTGAGTACGGCGTAGTGCCGGGATTTCATTGATGAAACAAAGTTAATGCACGTGCGTTCTGCAAACGCAGGCTTGTGAATGAAACCATGTGTCTGGAATGCCATTAAGAGACTTCATTAAACGTTTTTATTTTTACGCATTGTAGGCCTAGAACAAGCCAAGATTTTATACTCGTAATTTTTAATACAGCATTGTAGTAAGTTGTAGAGTTGAAAGGAGGTGTGAATGATTGCGTGTTTTTAATTTTAATGTCTATTGTTATTTTGTTTATAGTAAATTAGTTTACCCTATTGTTAATACATTTTGTTCAGTTTGTTTTCCATTGTTGTTGGGGTGTGATTCATTTTAAATTTAAGGAGCAGAGTATTGTGGATATAGTGTAGGCGAAGCTGAATTCCCAGTCCCCGAGAGGTAAGTAAAGGTGAGTGCCCCGTGTAGTTGGTTGTTGATTCACAATATTCTTGTAACTGCTGTCTGTAAATCCCTAAAGGCCGTGTTGGAAGCGATTTCTAATGTTGTATATGCCGGTGTGGTTAGAAATAGACAATCCAGCGGGGGCAATGGATATTCCAACAGGATCCTTTCCGGATTATCGGGTACAGTACACGCAGTTAAGTACTTAGGAGAATGGATTTCTGTGAATCAGAGCGAGAACCTAGCCATAGATGTCAGATCTACCAAGATTGAAAGGGCTATCATTCCTGTCGTAGTATCTATTTATCTAAGTGCCTCTCCAAGAACCTCAAACTCAGACACTATAACTCGGTCGTCAAGCCATCTGTTCTGTATGCTTCTGAGTGCCTTGTAATGACCAGAAAGGGCCCAATCAGAAAACTGGAGTTAAAAGAGAGGAAGATCCTGAGGAGGATATTAGGACCAATTAGAGATGAAGGAGGCATTTACAGAATCTGTCATAATGATAAATTTAATGAACACCAGGAGGACATCGTCACATCTATAAGGAAAAGACTCCTGAACTTTTATGGACACTTGGCATGTCTGGATTCTGAAAGACTCACGAATAGGATATTCACAGTAACAGGACGAGGCAAGGCTTCTAAGAACAAATGGATTGTGTCAGTTAAGTCAGATATGGAACAACTAGATATCCCACTGAGACAAACTCGTGACAGTCTAATGTTCCGTCAGGTCATCCGACAGGGCGTTTTCCCAACGTCCCTTACAAGTAAGAAGACTACAGGAGCTAAGTGGACAGAAGAAAGAAGACTGACTCATAGCCAGAAAATGAGGGACTATTGGAAGAAGAAAACAACTTTACTGACGAGTAGATACAAGCCCCGTGGTCCTAAGTAAGCCTAAATGAGAGAGAAAGAAAGATAAATAAGTACTGTAATACATAAATAAATAATAAATAAGTAATAAATACAGTAGATGGATAAATAAAAGGATATGAAACACGCTGGAATTACAACAGACGCCATAGAAAACAGAACACTCTTCCGAGAAGATACTCAAAAGGCAGGATTTAAGGAGAGAAGGAGACTAACAACCAGAAAAAAGTGGACTTGAGGAGAAGGACCACCACTCGAGCAGGATGAAGGAAATTTGGAAGCAAAGGAAATTAATACAGTGAAAAATAGCCAAAGTTGATTCATCGTACCCTCCAAATGGGTTATTCGGAAGAAGAAGAAAAGGAGGAGGAGAAGAAAGAGAAGTTTGTACATTGAATGGGGCTGGGTTAAAATATGAGGTGTTCTGTTTAGGTAGCATAAAACAAAACTGAGATTTAAAATTTTATTGAATATTTAAGTGTGTATATATATTCACAAATATATGTTTCACAAATTATGTTCTACCAGCTAGACAACAGTCAAAAACATACAAATACATATTCCTTTTAACAATGAATATAAACATCTATAAATGTGTGCACAGGGCGGCCGAGAGAGGTGGGCAAGGGGGGCAAATACATACTGTAGGGGCCCGTAAGCAATGAGGGCCTGTTAGTTGAGCACGTTAGTTTCAGTTTATTGTAGCTACTTTTGTATTATGGAAAATTATGGCTATCCTATAACTTACAACCTGTCGGAGGCTTTGCAGAGTAACTATGTCCTTTTGCCTACAGCTCTGCAGAAGATATCTCATGTTACCAAACTTTTAACTCTTAAGAGAAACGAGTCAGAAAAACACTTCAGAGGCATATACTGTATGTCAGTGTGAAAGTATTGGCAGAAACCATTCATTTGGTAAAAGAAGTTCGATTCTGAAAACTACAACAAAAACACGCTGTACATTATTCTACCCCAGAAAGGTATTAAATTCTATATACGACTCTGAGGTGGGAGTTATAACCGTTTAGGAATAATGTACTACAATTTAGTGTAGAATCTCCCATCAAACTAATGCGGAGAATGCTACTTATTTTTCATTACGTACTGGTAATCAAAGTGAGACTTATAGAATTGCAAAATATTTCCTTATGCATGTTAACTGAATTAAAATAACTAAAAAATCCCAAATCGTTTTGTGCACTTTGCACAATGTATTTCATAAAATAAATGTTAAAATGTTTTCTATGAAATAAGATTTGTATGTTTTTTTTTTTTAATTATTACCATACATCATAAGCTTTTCTTAAAATAGCATTGTGTTTCTGAAATAGCTAGTAGAGGTTAGTAATAATTAAAAGTATTTCAAGGAGAGGGGGGAGGGCGGCGAGAAAAAATGCATAGGGGCCCTTAAATCCTCTCGGTGGCCCTGTGTGTGTATTATTAACGATGACTTACTAATTTACAATAACTTAACTTAAGTACAATAATTGGACATGTATTTAAAAATATATTTAGTTGTTAGATTTCAATACTGAATAAAAGAGAACAAAAAAACATGGAGAGAAATTTTACTTTACTATGACCATTAAAATAAGATACTTCTACAGTTGATAATTTAAACGTGTCTTCAAGTTAACACATAGCAAGTAACTTCTCATGTAAAACTAAACCAAGTCTACAGAGAAATACCTCAGTACACAGATCTTAGGGGGGAAATCAACCTACAGTAACTCGAGCAAATTTCTATTACATACACTACTCTACAGTGCACTACGTTAACTACAAATTCCAATAAACAATAAACACTGACAATAAGCCATGTCATGCAGCACTGACTGTCACAATAACAACCACAGCATTCAGAGGCCTTATCCATTTAGGACAAATGCTTGAAACAGTTTCACATCTACAAACAACACCCATCTGTTTTACTTCTAATGAACAGATCTCGACTGTTCAAGTGTTCATGTAATGGTATGCACAATAATCACTAGAATGTGAACTCATGGCGATTCCCCTCGGACTTAACTGGTTATTTTGGACAACTTTTGGCAAATATTTGGTGGGGAATATATTCCTGTACATTTCGTGCTTTGCAAAACTATGCCAATGTGTTTTGATTGCACCTTTTGATTTTATTTTTCCAGCTAAAACACTGGAACATTTAAAATCTCATCTTGTGCCAAGGACATATTATAACAGTCATTCACTTTGTAATTCTTGATTATTTGACTCATGTTGTAAGCTGTGTTTCTTGAAAGCAATCAGGTAATTGGTTTAACATGTTCAGTCTTGTCAATATTTTGGTGAAATATTTTTACATCATTACAAGTCTCATTTGCATCCTCCAGCTGACCCATCAGGCCCTTATTTTCACAGTTACTGATCCAAAGAAGGATTAAAAAAAAATGCTCTGTCCAAATAATTTTACTATCTTGGAATGATTTAGTTGCAACACTTGATTTAGAGATATTTTGTACAGGGTCATTATCTATGTGCACCCCGATAAACACGGCAAGCTACGCCGACTATGACTGGTGCAGATCTCGGGCGTGCGTATCCAGTTCAGCCGGTGGTTGGAGCGCACTTTCACACTTTTACCAAAACATGTTCAATAATGTGTACTTACAGTGCTCATAGGCGATGCTGAAAATGTCCTCCCTCTCTTGTAACACACACTTGACATCATCTGATGAAAGAATGTCTGTTAACTCTTTTATTATTTACGGAGCCTGTTTCCTTGAATAGTTTAGCGAGCCTCCTAATTGTACTGGCAATAGGCACAGGTCTTCCTGGAAACTTGATTCAAAATTTTTGTCTCTTTTCAGAACAAGATTTTCTGCTTTTCATATATGAATTATGGAGATACACACGTTTGCGCAATGTGAATTGGTGCCTAGGCATGACCCAACATTCACAGTAATCACAATACTCACTAATCATCCAACACTAAAGTCTAAGCTTTGCAGATACACGTCCATATGACTGACAAAACACGTGTGAACTAATCAGCGGAGCGCGCCAACCACCGGCTGAACCGCATACGCCTGCCCGTGATCTGCGCCAGTCACAGCCGGCTTAGCTTGCCGTGTTTATTGGGAAGCACATAGCTAATGACCCTGTAAATACCTTATTAATTTCTGACCACATTTTCTCTGAATTGCCCAGATAGGATCTAGTATTGCAACAGCACACTCCATTGTCAGAGACTATGATAAGTGCGTTCAAAAAGTAACGAGCCGGAGCCTGGAATGCGCAAACCGGTGAAGACATCGGCTAATCGTGGTATGTGTAATGAGGTGTGGTTCCGACCAGAGCGTGGAAGGTCACAGCCCATCTCACGTAGCGATACAAAGCGAGCAGCAGCATGCATCAATCGTCCAACGCTGCCAGTCACATTGCAAACAGTGACATGGAGACGTCAAATGAAGAGCAAAGAGGTGTTGCTCGGTTTCTGACAGCGGAAGGAGTAGGGGGAACGGACATTCATCGCCGAATGTCACAAGTGTACGGTCTGGGGCACCCCCCTGCATTACCGATGACAACGTCCAGCTGGTTGATGCACTCATTACCCAGGACCGCCGAGTGACAGTGAACGCCATAACCGCCGTGGTCGGATTGAGCGTAGGAAGTGTGCACACCATCATGAAGGAACGACTGCACTTGCGTAAAGTGTGTGTCCAATGGGGGCTCCACAGTCTTCAACCACACCAGGAAGCATGTCGAATGACCCACTGTCTTGGTCATCTGCAGCGCTATGCGAGGGAAGGGAATGGGTTCCTGGCACGAGTTATTATGTAGGAGATGAGTCATGGTGTCATCACTTCGAACCAGATTCCAAACGACAAAGCCTCCAGTGGAAGCATCCAGGGTCACCACCACCCAAAAAAGGCAAGGCCATCCACACGAGTGCAGGAAAGGTAATGCTGACGTTCTTCTTTGACCAAGATGGCCCCCTTCTGATAAACTTCATGCCACACGGGACAACAGTGAATGCCCAGCATTACTCGCAAACCTTGACCACCCTTCGCCAAGCGATCAAAACAAAACAACCACGCAATCTCACCCGTGGGGTCATTCTGTTCCACGACAATGCACGACCTCATATGGCCAACACAGTCACGGCACTCCTGCAGAAATTCAAATGAGAGGTTCTCGGCCATCCTCCATACAGTCCGGACCTCTCTCCCTGTGATTACGCCAGGTTTGGTCCCCTGAAAAGGGCTCTGCGGGGCCAACGATTCTCCTCGGACGCCGACGTCCAGCTGTACGTGCGGAACTGGTTTACATCGCAGCCCAGGGAATTTTATGAGACAGCCATTCACCGCCATGTGGCACAGTGGGACAAGTGTCTCAAAAGCCAGGGCCAATACTTCTAACATACAGGTACTGGTTTCTGCAATTATGCCTCCGGCTCGTTACTTTTTGAACGCACCTTATAGACTAGAGGTTCTCTGGTGGTATTTCTCTTTTAGTTTAGGTACAACTAAACATTGTTTTTGAACCACATTCACTAATAATAGCAAAGAATAGATTACGAGGACAGATTATGTACTCTCATACCAGTGTCTCTTTAGGATCATAACTGGATACATCAGCCATGCCCTAGCTCAAGAAAGAAAGAAAAAAGAAAGATACTGTGCATTACTCCCTGTGGTAGGATACGACCAAGAATACTCATCTACAGAACATGATTTATGAGAAAAACAAAGATATCAATCTGGCAATTACTGCAAAAAGCATGTATTACTATGCATTGACAATCATGTGAGATTTATTTCTTTAGCCTGCTAATAAGAATGATTTGTAAAATCCTTCCCCAGGTTAATTCTACAATAATGACAATTGTTGAAGAAAGTCGAATTAAACATTATACTTTTCAAACCAAATGCTTGCTATTTGTGATGTGGCTTGAGCCTACATTTATCATCTAATAGATTAATCAACTAAATGATTTTGCTTTTTTTTTTTCAATACAGTACCGTAACTAAAAACTGTTGTATTTTCAAGTTAATCAATGCCCCAATTAATATTCATTCATTACAGAGTTTTTCTAAAACTTCAATCAGCCACTTGAAGCCTAGTCCAGGGACTGCTCAAAAATTTGAAACCTGGAAAAATAATTTAAATTTTATATGATTTGGCATGCTGATTTCATATTATGCCATTTTGGAATATTGCAATCATTCACTGGAGCACTACATGCTAGATATAGAATGTAGGCTTTCATGGCTCGTTTCTAGTTTACTTTCTAAGCTTTCAGGACGAAGCTGCATCATTTACAAATTTGCTGAATTTATCTGTGTTTTTATGTAGTTAAATCACTATTTAGGTAGAAATTAACATAGTAGTGATGACTATGATAAGCAAAGTCCATAAATCAAAGCTTCAACAAATTACTTGGTGAAGGTCAACTACATGCTAGATATAGAATGTAGGCTTTCATGGCTCGTTTCTAGTTTACTTTCTAAGCTTTCAGGATGAAGCTGCATCATTTACAAATTTGCTGAATTTATCTGTGTTTCTATGTAGTTAAATCACTATTTAGGTAGAAATTAACATAGTAGAGATGACTATGATAAGCAGAGTCCATAAATCAAAGCTTCAACAAATTACTTGGTGAAGGTCAGTCTTGATCTTTAGGGAACTGTAGCTTTGCAAACTCATTGATGGGTTTATACTGTATGGGCATCAAAAACAATTGTTTATTCATTTGACTTCAATGCTAGTGAGAGGAGCTTAGCTGTGCTCCCTTGTGATTTAGTAATTTTTACCCTGTAGAAATAGATGCTGATCAAGAAGTGGAGTTAAGGTGATAAAATGAAACATTAAGCGGATGTTAAGAGGAAGACTATTATGCAGCAAGCAAATTTTGAAAAAGGAGGACCCAGGTACTCAAGTCTCGGCTATCAGAAGGAGTAAAAAAGCCTGCGTCATCAAGGCCAGTTCATCTTTGAAGAAAGAAAGTTAATGCAGATCGTGCAGTTGTTTTAGTTCCCTGAATAACTTTAGCTTTTTCCATTTCTCGGTAAAGGTTTATAATGAAAATAATGTTATATGTTTTACGTCCCTTTTAACTACTGCAGTGTGGTGAGACACCGTTTGCCCAGAAGGGGTTCTTTAACATGTCAGTAAATCTACTGACATGGCTCCCTCACATTTGCACACCCTCAAATGTCAACTGACTGTGCCAGGATTCGATCCTACAACCTTGTGCACAGCAGGCGAGAAAGATACTGCTGAGCCATGCAGCCAGGCTGTGGGGGTTTGTTCCAACATAAATTTTATTGGCTAAAAATGAAAGTTTACAGATAAACGACATATTGTTATACCAAACACAGAAAAACTCTGAACATCAATAAGGAGCCAGATTCACTCACTTGTCGGCGCCAGCCAATAGTATAGCACAGCGTAGCCTAGATAACTAAACGCTCTAGGCTCGCTGTGCCATACGAAATCTTTTTTCTCTCCGCGTACAAAAATCATTAAATATTCAATTATTTTAATGATCGTATGTCACAGGCCTTAACATTTTGAAGCTGGCTGTCCAAACTCAGTGACACTACGACCAGCCGTTCGGGAGATAACATCTGCCCTTGAACTGAAGGAATAATCTAGATTGAGAAAGATTAGGTGTTGAAATATTTAAGTTCTTGGGGAAATAAGACTACAGTGACATTATTGCTATATCAATTCATAACAATGCCCTTTAGCAAGCCAAATGGCAGTCAAACAGACTTAGGTACAGTCAGACAAGGAATATAATTTTTAGTGTACAAGGTTTCTAATACAGAAATTAGTGATAACATAAATTTCACTGATAACCTGTGTTATTGTGGTGTCTGCAATTTTTGTGTATTTGTAATTGAGGCGAGGAAACCCTTCTCTACTCAGTTTTACCTCACGAGGCATAATGTTCTCCATTCTAACTCGGAGGCCAGAACTAAATTTCTTCACCAAGCTGTGAATTGAATCCAGACCTTTTGCATGACAGACAAGTATGCTAGCCACTACACCACTAGGTGGTCCCCGATTAACGAAAACTGATCCCATTGAATTGTTTTCTGTATTTCTTTTACCTTATCAAGAGTCCACAAGCAATGTTACTCAACATGGCATATAACGTTGTCTCATTTGAGGGGTGGACATCTTGGTCATTTAGCGCCATGTGCTTGGGTGTGAGTGTATATTATTATTATTATCGACTTTTCCCCTTTGGGAGAGCGTGCGAACTTGAGCCAATCACAGCTTCACTTCCTTTATATATATATACACACTGTATATATAAAAAAATTGTCTGATAACATGTATTATTGTGGTGTCTGTATTAGAGTGTATTTGTAATTCAGGTGAGGATTCGGAAGGAGGTGGCCGTGGCCTAAAGTTAGGAATCATCCCAGCATATACCTGGAGTAGAAATGGAATACTACTTCCAGGATGGCTGAGGTGGGAATGGAACCTATCTCTTCTCAGTTTTGTCTCACGAGGATGAGTGGACCCTGTTCCAGCCCTCAAACCAGAATTAAATTTCTTGGCAGAGCCGGGAATCGAACCCAAACTTCAGGGGCGACAGCCAAGAATACTGAGACACCAGGAGGTGGATATGTTTATGAATAACTTTTGTGTGACATCCTATATCTATCTATAACTGCCTCATATCGTAATTCTAAGAATGTGCAAACTTCGCTGGATGTAAGTAGGATTAGGCTGTCCATCTCGTACATGCATTTAGACAATCAAAAGTTCCCGAAAGAGAAACAAAATCCTAGACACCGATTGACACTTTTCTAACATCTGTCCTTTATAATTTCTTTGCTATAGATAGAACAACACTTTTCTGCCATGTCTCGTCATTAATTAGGTCACAACAAAATGCATTTAGATTCGGACCGCCTTGTGGCCAAGGGGAAGGTCGTGTGTATATTGCGAGCGTAGAACCACGTCTTCTCTCGCCTGTCTCATTGTGGCAACTTTGCTCAGCAGGACGCATGCTACTGGGCGCGAGCCCATTATCACAGTTGTTCTCTTTCGTATAGTCGTATTTACTACGCCTCAGGTAATCTGTCAATGTCTAGCTGGTTGTTGGTGCTATTAAGTATCACACTGCTTATTGTGACCTAATTAATGACGAGACATGGCAGAAAAGTGTTGTTCTATCTATAGCAAAGAAATTATAAAGGACAGATGTTAGAAAAGTGTCAATCGGTGTCTAGGATTCGAACAGCGGAGTGTTGTGGACATTGTAAACAGAGCGCAGGTGCACCAGAGGAAGAGCAATTGAGGAATCAAATGTATCTATTTATTATTAAACCTTTTGATGCTCTGGAAAATTCTGACTGTTGTAAGTAAAAAAGTACACAATACCTTGAAAAAATGGATGACCCAAAACCGAACTGAGAGAAATTTGTAATGCAATGAGTTTTGTATTTCACATGTTGCATGCTTACTAACGTATATACGTGAATACAACCTGCCTTTGAATAAACCCCACACCACTATTTTAGGAAGGAATTTTTTTAAAAAGTAGATTTTCGGTGGCTGTAGGAGTTGATATCCCAATATTGCAGTGCGCACATAGCCGGAGATAAGGTTATTGTCACTCAGAAGCCCGTTCTCACCACCACCGGCCATCAAGGACGAGTGGGAGTCGGGATATTACGGTACGTGCATGACTAAGATAAGAACGTACAGTGATTCTCACCACCAAAAACCTAGTGAATTCGCAGTAAGATATAATATATTCCACCAGCCATCAGTATCACAATATTACTATGTGCTCATCCTTAGAGATGTGGTTAGCGTCTATTCACTGCATGCCACATGTGGTGAGCAAATAACGCCATCAAAATTTGGAAAGGGGGAGTACGGTACCAACTTTGACTCAAATAATGACCACACCCCAACATATTTGGAAGACAATTTATTTTAGGAGATTAGTACAGAATTTGAGTAAAATTATAACATCCGTGACATGTGGAATGGCTGAATAACAATGCAACAGACTTGTCAACATGCACAGATTGCTCAATATCAAACATAATCTTGTTGTTTACAGCATTTAAAAATCTAAAATTTAGTGTTTAGTAGCACATATGCTCTCCTGATTTAGCATTTTGAACAAATTGATTGGAAATAAGGATCTTCTATAATATTACATGTAAGAATTGGGATATAATATAGTTTGTCAACTGTCCGGGAAAGCCAAGCGCACTAAGATACAAAGATAATAACAAGTCACAGCTGCCTCCTTTCAATTCCTTGCCTAGTTTCATTCATTTCCTCTTTCATCAACTCCTCTCAATAGCTTGGTGTCAGAAAGGATGTGTGCCACACAGAAATCGATCACATCTCATTCCCAAATCTGGAGAACCAGGATAGGGGTAGATTGACACGTAATATTGCTTCATAGTGGTTTAAGTAATGGAATCAATAGTTATGTTAAAACACCATCAGGACTGACAGAACCCTTTAGAATAACTACAGGTCTAAGGCAAGGGCAGGTTCTGTCTCATCTTCTCTTCATTGCTGTGATGAATGACATACAACAAAATGTATCCCAAACCATCGGAGATGGAAAAATGAAAAGTTATGCCTTTGCGGATGACATGTGTGTGGGGCGATTCCAAAGAAGAATTGCAAGAACAGATCAAACCATGGACAGAAAGAGCAAAGGAATATGGTCTTATGTTTAGTGTAGAAAAAAGTGAGGTGCTAGTTATGCAGAGAAACAGCCAACCGGAAGGTTCCATTAAAACTGATGGCAGACAGCTTAGATTTTCTCAAAAATTTAAATATCTGGGAAGTGTGATATCAGCAACAGGTACCATTGATGAGGAAATCACCAACAGGATTTCGGCTGGAGGTACATTTTATAGAGCTGCTAAAGACATCATATGGAACCGAAAGTGCCTCTGCAATGTGAACGAGCAATTTATCTGACTCATTATGTGCCAATTTTGACCTATGGCTGTAAAACTTGGGCCATGAGGAAGAAAGATGAGAAAAGGATTCAATCAGCAGAGATGAGATTTGCCAGAGCCATGGTTGGTAAGACAAGAAAAGACAGAATTCGTAATGAGCATATCAGAGAATTAGTTCAGGTCGACAAACTATAGGATAAAATGACCTTGAAAAGGCTCATGTGGTTTGGCCATATGCGAAGGATGGATGTTACCAGAATTCCAAAACAAATGTATGAACTGCAGCTTCATGACCGAAGATCAAGAGGACGGCCAAGAATGAGATATGCTGACATGGTGAGAAATGACATTCAAAAATTGGGTCAGGACTTGGACAGCATTGAAGAAGAAGAGAAGTACAGAGACAGAAATTGGTGGAGGGGCCTCATTCGCCGACCCATCTAATAGATGGAACGACGTGGGATATGTATGTATGTAGTGATATGAACTTAACCCTCTCAGTGCCACGCGCCGATCAGCTCGGCTCTCGCTGTTCGCGCCAAAAGTGCCCAAGCCGATTCAATCGGCGCGCTGTTTGTCTCATAATTTGTAGATTTTTGTAGGCATATATCCGTGATTATTTCATACTGTTGCAAAGGTGAGGTTTCAAGCTTGCCTGTGGGGTGTTTACATTTTTCCTTCGAAGTCCGTTATGCGAAAGATTTGAGTTGTATTCACCCTCTCCCTTTGCACTCCCCCAATCACGCGCGTTCCCGCCAAAATTGCGGTGCAGTTGTTTTCTTCTTGTTGAAGTTTTCTGCCTAAAGATGTATCTAAGGACTTTCTACAGCTGGAAACGTAGTGTTTCTTCGAATATGACTCTTTATGTGTCCTTAATTTAGGCTCAAAACTGATTTTTTACACACAAAATAAATGATAAATTGAACAATTATCAGAACAGCCTCATTTAAAAATGTTTAGATGCCGTATTTATTTTTATGAACATAATGTATGAAAGAATGAGGTATTGGTTATAATACAAAGCAAAATTAATGATTCTATCATTGGAAATGTGGTATTTTTGAATTTCTTTCGAATAGTCTGCATGACCATTGAAAATGGCTTGGCACTAAGAGGGTTAAATCATTTTAAGAGCTTCCTTATTGATGTTTAAACTCAACGAAATACCAATGGGTATTTAAAAATTTTACTACACCTTATGTCAATAAATTGAATTAATATATGTACATTAATTGATTATACTAGTTTCGGTCACATTATGGCACTCCTCGGCAATTGTTTTTTAAAAGAAACTATTATAATTGCGAGCAAAGCTTGAATATATATTATACTATAGATTTTCTTTGAAAAATTGATTAAAAAAATATATCAAAATAGTAAAAATATCAGATCCGTAACAATGGGCTTTAAATTAATAATATAAAACAATTTTGTGAAAATGACATATCAAAACAGTTGGGGATTGTATGTTACCATAAAACAGACTAAAATTTTTTTCTTAAAAAAATATATGGTGATGATCAATGGGATGCGATTTCTATAAGATGAATATATGCTCTGTGCGGAGTGGAGCAAAGGCTGGAATATGTAGGTTATTGAATGTATCTTCCAGCTCCAATGGAAATTTCGACGTGAATTGTCTTTGCGAAAGAACTATTGTTTCGTAATTTATGGTTGGAATTTGACGTGTTATTGTGTGTTTTGATTTTCTTTTGTAATTTTCATGGATATGCGAGACTTTTATACTTCGTTAAGATGTTGCTAAGATGCTGTTGTTCATTTAGTAATATTGCTTGTCAGAGACTTTGCAAAATACAAAGGGAATGAACCAACAAGAGGAGCTATGCATAAGCCCAAGGGGCCAGGCATCTCCAAACATGGAGAATGAGCAGGTTCAAAACCCTATCTACAGTCCTTGACATGGCTTCCTGTGGTCTCTAGGTTCAACTAGAGCCAAATGCTACGACTGTACTTTCTAATTGGTCGGAGCCGCCCCCTCCCAACTCCTTACCATGTTTTACTCATTTCATCCCTCATTAATCCTCCTGGTGAGGTTGGTGTCAGTAAGGGAGAAGTATGAAAGTATGCCTACAACAGCTGACCTGTGTGTGCTTCTTCCTTCATTCACGCCACTGTTCCCAAAACAGTTACCGTATTTCCTCGCATAATCGTCGCTACTGCGTAATCGTCGCACCCCACTTTTCAAACACTAAAATAGGTTTATAAAATTTTATCGCATAATCGTCGCATAGCATGTTCGTATTTGTGCGCCAGTCAGTTGCACATGCTGCCGCGAATTTATAACCTGGCGAGACTTTGTCAGACGAAAAATATCTCGTTTTTATGCTTGCGGGCAATGAACTGTGACGCGAGCGGCAAGCTTCGTCACTTAGCACATTCCGCGAGCGTATAATCTGGCGTGATCTTGTCAGGAGAAAGTAATCTTGTCTTTATGCCTGCCGGCTATGAACCGCGGCGCGAACGGCCCGCGCACTTTCCGCGATCTTATAGGCCTAATCTGGCGTGATCTTGTCGGCAGAAAGTAATTTCGTCTTTATGCCTGCGGGCTATGAACTATGACGCGAACGGCCAGCGCACATTCCGCGAACTATAGACCTAATCTGGCGTGATCATGTCAGCAAAAAGTAATCTCATCTTTAGGCCTGCGGTCTATGAACTGTGACGCGAGCGGACAGCGCACATCCCGCGGGCGTATAGGCCTAATCTGGCGTGATCTTGTCAGGAGAAAGTAATATCGTATTTATGCCTGCGGGCTATGAAGCGCGACGCGAATGGTCAGCGCACATTCCGCGAGCTTACAGGCCTAATCTGGCGTTATCTTGTCAGCGGAAAGTACTCTCGTCTTTATGCCTGCGGGCTATGAACTGTGACGCGAACGGCCAGCTCACATTCCGTGAGCTTATAGGCCTAATCTGGCGTGATCCTGTCAGGAGAAAGTAATACCGCGTCGTCTTTATGCCTGCCGGCTATGAACCGCGACACGCACGGCCAGAGCACATTCCGCGAGCTTATAGGCCTAATCTGGCGTGATTATGACAGCAGAAAGTAATTCGTGTTTATGCCTGCGGGCTATAAACTGTGACGCGAACGGCCAGCGCACGTTCCGCGAGTTTATAGGCCTAATCTAGCGTGAACTTGTCAGGAGAAAGTAATCTCGTCTTTATGCCTGCGGGCTATGAACCACGACGCGAATGGCTAGCTTCGTCAGCACATTCCGCGAGCGTTAACCTGTCGTGACCTTGTTAGAAGAAAGAAGCCTGTCTCTGACTGCAGGCTAAGACTCACGCTACGCTAATGACTGGCCCATGCAGCAGATAATGATACAGTATATTTTTTGAACTTAAATATTCTTCGCATAATCGTCGCACCCTGCTTTTTTCCACGAAATTTTGGCAAAAAAAGTGCGACGATTATGCGCGGAAATACGGTATATCGCAAGTTCTTGGTGTCCACTTTAACTTAAATGTTTTTGGCAATCTTGTATTCAGATAAATGTAGGTACATTATCACAAAACTATGGCATGCACTCCGGAGCAATGTGTCCTCTACAGAGACATTTATTTTCAATCATCTAATATACCACAGAGAATGCCTTCTATAAATTTGCTGTGACTAACAAACTACTAGGTTATAAACTTAAAACTGACCTACTTAACCTATAGATCACATTTTACTAGAACAGGAGACAGATACATGATGCCAAAATACTGTATATATAATGAGATGAGACATGAAAAAGATAAATCATACATAAAAACAGGAATGATATGACAGCCAGTCTTACAGAAGATACATTCTCCTTTTTATTATAAGTAAAAACATCACAAATTGAGACAACAATTTCCTATCTACTAAACAATACAGAAAACTTTCCATTACACATAATAGTCTCCAACAATGGATCTAAAATTAGCAACCAATTCAAATCCCTTCTCATTTCATACTTACATTTAGCAATAGCAATCAAGTAAGGGACTGTAATAAAATCAAGCAATGCAACAAAATGCTTGATAAAATGAAGTTGGAAAGATCAAATATTTCAATACAACCGAGTTACAAACTGAACACGAGTATAAATGAGATTCATGGCAATTATTAAGATTTAAAAATCTTGAATTACTTATTGAGCAAGATAGTACACAAATAATAGCACATTTGTTCTGTAGACATGAATATGGAAGAAGGAAAAATAAGATAACTCAAGTCTCTTCCTTTGCATCACACATATCACAATTCAAATAATACAGTCAACACACTCATTCACACACACACATCCACACATCTGTACATAAAATATATATAAACATTTACTCTTTGAGAGCACACTCAATATTCGTTCCTTCTTACTGACCAAAGTTGGGATTATACGGCGCCTGCTTGGCGTACCCCTCGTTAGCAGCTGCAACATTGTACGGTGGTGGAGGCTGCTGGAAAGCACCTGAACACACAAAAGCACAGCAGGTTACAATCATGCACCAGGAACCTCTTGTGTAGGGACATGAAAAGTTCACACTTGCAATAACTCTGAGTTTTTCTGAGGAAAATTATGATTCTTGTGAGGTTTTTTAATATTATTTTTAGAAGGACTTGAATTTGACACATTTTAATTAACAAATCAAACTATTTGTTTATTATTTCCCAGTATTCTTTTTTGGGACAACAGGGTGTACAGAAAGTTAAATGCACACATCCTGGTGGAATGACAGTGATGTCTGCTTGTAAAAGTAAAATGAAAACTTATAAATAAAATGGTTCAGGTCACAACCACTTCCTTGGTTGGTTAGTTCCTCAGTTTAGGGGCTGCGACAATGCGGTCATGTAGCCCTGTGTACTCTGGCCAAGCAGGGGTTGGTCTCACATTGACTAGGAAACTTGGACAGCGGGTAGAATATTATGAGCAATATATTGAATGGATTATTGTAGCAAAAATCAATACAAAACCAAAGTGCACCACAGTGGTGCAAGTCTATATGCCCACCAGACAAGCTGATGATGAAGATGTTGAAAAAGTCTATGAAGAAATAGATGAACTTCTGAGGTATGTCAAGGGTGATGAAAATGTTATAACAATGGGAGATTGCAATGCTGTGGTAGGAAAATGAAGAGAAGGGAAAATAGTAGGAGAATTCGGATTTGGTGAAAGGATTGATCGGTGTTGACAAACTCTGACCACAATCTGGTTGTTATGAAATGCAGACTTAAGTTGAAGAAATTGAAGAAAAGTCAAAAAGGTGGGCAATAGACAGACTGAAAGGGAAGGACGTGAACAAACGATTCAAGACGAGTATAAAGGAAGGACTAATGAAAAACCCTGAACAACTTACAATTGCAGAGGAATGGAGAACAAAATAACAAAATCCGCAGAAAAAAAACATTGGTAGGAAAGAAAGAATAGGTAGGAAACCGTGGATTACACAGGATATACTAGAATTAATGGGCAAATGACGGAAGCACAAGAATGAAGAAGATGAAAGGGGAAAAGCAGAATACAGATGTCTGAGAAATGAGGTTAACAAGAAGTGCAAGGAAGCAAAAGAAGAATGGTAGAAAGAGAAATGTTGTTGTTTTGTATGGCTAGCCCGGATTCCAATCCATCAGCTTTCTTGCGTTCCTATAGAGTTGTGTGAGGTTTCCTGAAGTTCTGGCAGTCACATCAAGTTTGTTGCAATGTAGCAGGTGCCCCTTATCGATTTTACTTCCAGGTTCGTGACAAAGTGTGCATTTTTCAGATCTCAGGATGTTGATTCGTTTCAGATGAGCTGCAAGGCAGTCATGCCCAGTGTTAAGTCTGAAGAAGGCTACAGCTTCTCTTCTTGGTGTTAATTTATATTGATCCCATTTAGCATCAATGTCCTTCCATAATTTGGTTTCTGCTGTTTTCTTTGCCATTTCTTCATATCTGTTTTTGATAGTATTTTTCAAAATCCTTTTTGCTGCCAAAAAATCAGTCTGACAGGATGTTGTAGTGTGGTACCTTTTATTGCTAATCTGTCTGCCTCTTCATTACCTGCTATTCCAACATGAGAAGGGATCCACTGAAATGAGATCTATTTGTGGAGTCTTTGAAGGGTTTTTATCATACAAAACATTTCTTTCAGTTCTTTATTTTGAGACTTATAATTTGACAAGAGGGCTTGGATGGCTGCTTTTGAATCCGTAATGATAACATATTTTTGATAATCATTGTTCCTGCCTAATAACTGTTGTAGTGCATGTGAAATTGCTTTTATCTCAGCATCAAAGTTTGTTTTGTTTTGGCCTACTGGGAAGTAGAGGGAGAAGAGAGATGAATGTATTCCTGCTTCAGTTCGATTTTCTTTGTCTTGTGAGCCATCTGTAAATATTTTTAGCCATTGATTAGACGGATATCTTTCTTCTATTGTACAGAGGGCCAGTTGTTTTAGATCATGTGGTGAAGAGTCTTTCTTGCAGATCTCTTCCAGCAAAGTAAGATCTGTAGTCACTTGTACAATATATTCAATGGGGTTGACTGGCATACAGAGTGGTTCAAGTTTTATTTGCAGATTGCTGTTATTGATATATACTTTGGCGAGACTTAAAGGATCTTTTTGTGTTTTAAGATTGGGTCTAGACACTGTTTTTTGATCCAAGTCATTTGAGGTAGTCTTTGTATACTGAGATATGCATTGGCTGTTTGATGTTTCATCTCTTCTTCTATTGCTAAGTTTGTAACCGTACATTCCGGGGTCATAGTTGATTATACTCAATGAGGGATACTTTTAAGAAACAAAAACATCTTTCTCCATTTATTGTTCTCACTCTCATTCAACTTCTCAAGCACACTCACAATAATCATCTCACTTCTTCCCCTCCATATCAACATCTCAATAATCTAATCGATGAATTGCACAGATATTCTCATAAAAATCTTCCAGTATGGACTCCTCACAATAATAGTCATCATCATCATCATTTCCCCTTATCCAGCTCCTGCCGGGTCGGGGTATTTATGGCACTTCTCCACTTTCCTCTTTCCTTCCACCATTCTTCTTCCACGATCTTGTCCCAGTCCAGATTTCTTTTTCTTACGCTGTTCTTCACTGAATCAATCCACCTTGTTCTAGGTCTTCCTCTTGCTCTCTTACCCTTGCACTTCGCCTCCAGCATCTATCTTGGTATTCTATTTTCCTCCATCCTCTTTACATGTCCAAACCACCTTAGTTTATTCTTCTCAATTCTCTAATTTAGTTTTCCCATCCCAACTTCCTTCCTAACATCTTCATTCCTCACTCTGTCTTTCCTATCATACTTCTTAGGAATTTCATTTCACTGGCTTGGATTCTACTCTCTTGCCTGCTTGTCAGGGTCCGAAGTCTCAGCTGCATAAGTTAATATGGGAACATAGTACACTTTATACATTACCTCCTTGCTTTTCCTTGGTACTTCCTTATCCCAAACAAGTTTTCTTACACTTTGATAGAATGCATTGCTCTGCTGTACCCTCCTGCCAATCTCCATGTCCAACCTACCAGTTAGCATCAATTCACTTCCTAGGTATTTGAACGTGTCCACAATTTCCAAACTCTGACTTCCAATTCTCACAGTGCCCTTTCCTTGTCTTTCCCCTCTTGTCATCACCATGGTCTTGCTTTTCTCTATACTGATTTTCAGGCCGTACTTTTGAATATTTTCGTTCAGTGCATCTAGTTGTTTTTTGCACTTCTTCGGTGTTCCTTCCCCAGACCACAATATCATCTGCAAATAACAGTAACTTCATTTCTTTATGTCCATATGCTTCCTTTGTTTCCTTTACAATTTCATCCATCACCATTATGAACAAGAGAGGTGACAGCACACTCCCCTGTCTTAGTGCAGTCTTGTTCCTGAACCAATCTGTCTTTCCAACTGGGGTCAGTACCCTGCTAACACAGTTGTTGTACATTGCTTGCACCATTTCCGACATTTCTCTTCCCAGTCTCTTCTTAACCATGGTTTCCCATACCTTCTCTCTGGGGACACTATCATATGCCTTTTCTAGATCTATGAAAGTCATGATCAAATCCTCTCCATATTCCCAGTTCTTTTCCATCACCTGCCTCAAGC
This sequence comes from Meconema thalassinum, assembly GCA_946902985.2. Lineage (NCBI taxonomy): Eukaryota > Metazoa > Arthropoda > Insecta > Orthoptera > Tettigoniidae > Meconema > Meconema thalassinum. The sequence goes on from OX336392.1 coordinate 370,582,989, forward strand.
CAAAGATTGGGTCCACTGTGGATCTTCCACTCCTCAAGTCTTGCAACCCTCCTTCTTCTTTCTAATATCCTTTCCAGTATTTTTACTATGACAATAATAGTCATAGAGTACTAATAAAAACCAAAGATATATAAAAAACAAAAGAACAACGTAAATAGGAATAAAAATACAGATGTGTCACTCAATTTAGCATGGCCCTCTTCTTTACTGGTTCACCATTGCCAGGAATCTCTAAGCTTTGCGCTGAGGCCTGCAATAGCTCACCAGCAAAGAGTAGCCATGATCAAAACCAAAAGTCATAGAGATTGTACTGTGACAAGTTGTGGGTATATAACTGCAGGGCGGTTACAGGTGTGGTTTTTATTGCACCTGTTATTATTCGTAGGGCATTATTCTGACACCTCTCAAGGCGATCATGTTTGACTGCGGTGCAATAGAGAGTACTTCACTGCCATATTTTATGATAGGTTTGATGTAAGTATTGTAGGTACTGTTGAGTGTGTCTTGAGTGCTCCCCCAAGTAGCTCCTTCAAGTCTCTTCAGTAATTTCATCCGTTTGCTTACTTTATCCTCCACATGTTGTATGTGTTTGGTCCAGTTCAGCTTCTTGTCCATGATGATACCTAGGTACTTTGTACTTTCACTTTTTGGAAGTTCTTGATTACTAAATTTGAGACTGAAAGTTGGATTGTGGTGTCTCAGGGAGAAACACCGGTAAGTTGGCAGTGTTCATTTCCATATTATTGTTTTCAGTCCAGTTTTTTCGTTTTATAAGTGCCTGGTTCATTCTGTGTTCAAGAAGCATTTGCTGATTTGGGCTGTTACGTGCTGTGGTCCAAATGATAACATCGTCTGCAAACATGCTGATATTCACATTACCTACTTCCTTTATTGTTTTTGGAGGATCATTGATGTACACATTGAATAAAGTTGTGCTTGATACAGCTCCTTGTGGGAGGCCTAGTTTTGATTGCTTGCAACCTGAAGTTTTGTTGTAACGAACATAGATCATTATTTGGGAAAGGAATCTTGAAAACCAGTTTAACATACATCCATTTACTTTGAAGTTGATAAACTTCTTTAGCAGCATGTTTCGCCATGCAGTATCATAGGCTCCTTTAAAATCGATGAAAACTGCAAGAACACTTTCCCTTTTGTTAAAGGCTTCTTTAACAGCTTGCGTAAATCTCATTATTTGGTGAGAGGAGGACCTGTTTTGTCTAAAACCTGTTTGTTCTTCTGACAGAAGAGATTTTGTTTCCAAGTACCAATTGAGTCTATTTGTAATCATCCTTTCTAGAATTTTTACCAGAATGGAGGTAAGTGCTATAGGTCGGTACGAGGGGACTTGGTTTTTTTGGCTTGCCTGGTTTTAAGATTGGAATGATGGTTGCTTTTGTCCAGTCTTTAGGTAGATTATCATTTGATGTCCAAAATTTGTTGAATATGTGTAGCAGTATGTCTAGAGCAGATGGTCCTAGATTTTTTATGAATTCTGGGAATATCTCATCAGGTCCTGATTGTTTTCTGACTTGTGTGTTCTTTATTGCTAACATTAACTCTTCCATTGAAAATTCATTGTTCAAGATATTGTCTGTATTATTATTCATGATTTTTTTTACGATTTTTTTTCGAGTCCTGTCTTCTTTCTTTTTCTGTTTTAATAGTCTAATTGAAGTGAAATGTTTACAAAAGTGGTTTGCTATTTTATGACAATCTGTAATTTCCGTATCATTTATCATAATAGGATTCAAAGGAGTGACTACGTGTTTGTTGTTCAGAGAATTGATAAGATTGTGAGCTTTATTGCTGTCTGTCCTATAGTCAACTGTTGTTAGAAATGTGTTCCAAGATTCTCTTTTTGATATTGTTATTGTTTGTTTTAATTTTGCTGTTGCTTGTCGCCATTTCCGTACATCATTTTGATCCTGAGTAAGTTCAGCTTTCTTCTTGTTTTGTCTCTGGCGGACTTAAGATTGTTCAATTTATCTGACCAGAAAGGTTTATAATTTGTTTGAACACCTCTGGGTATGCACAGTTTGGCTATGTCTTTTATGCCTGTAGAAAATTTATTCAGGATGGTGTTAGGAAGTGCATCAAGATCAATTTCTGACATTTTAGTTTCAAGTTTGTTTCTGAAATTTTCCAGTCTGCCTTCTTAAAGTTCCACTGAATCTTCAGGTATAGAAAATTGTCTGAAATTAGGAAAGGTAGATACAGCTTATCGAAGGATCAAGAGTACTTATGGGGAACGGAAGACTTAAGTGCTGTAATACAGGGTGTATCAAAATGAATATTGGGGTTTTAAGGCTTTGTAGTATTTATTGCACTTCACATACAAATGATACATCAAATGAAAGAGCAACTCTGTGTGCTACAAGTGTTCGTACCTGTGCGCATGCACTGGTTTCTCCGTCTTCCGTTGAAAGCACTAGTAGCCAAGATGGCGACTAGAGAGCAGAAAGCCTTCAGTGTATTGCAATTTGCAGGGACTGAATCTGTAGTTACTGTGCAATGTATGTTCCGTATTAAGTTCATTTGTAATCCTCCAAGTGATAATAACATCTGTAGATGGTATCATCAGTTTGAAAACACTGGCTGTCTTTGTAAAGGGAAGAGTACCGGCCGACCATCAAAGATTGAAGAACATGTTGAATGAGTGAATCTTCCATGCGTAGCCCTAAGAAATCAATTTGGAGGGCTGGTCGCGAATTAGCAATTCCAGGATCATATGTTTGTGCCTCCGCTACCAGCTGACCTAACCGACTTAACATACACGATTGAAGCAGGTGTTGCAACAATTACTCGATGAGTGCCATGTGACGAATGGTGCTCACATTGAACACTTGTAGGACAAACTGTTTGAGTTGTTCTTTGGTTGGTTGGTTCTTAAGATTAGGGGCTACGACAACGCGGTCATGTAGCCCCGTGTTCTTTGGGTGTGTGTAGAATCTGTCTGATAACCGGTGTTAATTGTGATGACTGTATTAGTGTGTGTTATCTGTTTTTTAATTTAAGTACAGACTGCAACTTAGAATTTTTCAAATAGTTCCTACTTTTGCCACCAAGCGCCACCGTCAACGACTACTAGGCCAAGTTCAGAACTTAGCTACTTAGACGGCACCGCAGTCGGCTCTTGGCAACGAAAGTAGAAACCTAAGAGCGTTGTTTACATTCTTAATCTATCCAATTTAGCTTCACACAGGTGTAATTAGTGGAAGGTTCTTTAACATGCCATAAATCTATGACATGGGACCGCCGGCTTTACTTCCCCTCCGAAGGAAGGCATACTGAGGGATTTTTAATGCTCTTAAAAAATCCGACGACTTCGGCCAGGTTTGAACCCGCTATCTTGGGCATAGAAGCTCAGCATGCTACCGACTACGCCACCGAAGCCGCTCAAGAGTTGTTCTTTTATTTGATGTATTTATAATTGTAAGTTAACTGTAATAAATCATACAAAGCCTTAAAACCCTGATATTCATTTTGATACACTCTGTATTAAGGACTCAGAAGGAGAACCTTTAATAGACTGGGAAGAAAAGGTTGAGAGATGGAAAGCTTACTTATAGGTGTGTGGCAAGTCTGCAACTTATCACCCATACTTTTCAATATATACATTGAACAAGCAAAGAAGGAAATTGGAGAAAAATTCAAAGTAGGAGTAAAAGATTCAAGGAGAAATAATTTCAACTCTGAGATTTTCTGATGACATCGTCATTTTAGCCGACACACCAGAGGATTTGAATGAGGTTTTTAAATGGATGGATTCTGTTTTGAGGAAAGAATTCAGGATGAAAATTAATAAATGTAAAACAAAAATAGTGAAATGCAGTTGTAAGAAATCAGAAACCCCTATGGATGTCGAATTGGCAGGTGAAAAGCTAAAGGAAGTAGGTGACTTCTGTTACTTAGGAAGCAAAATAACCAGTGATGAGCGAAGCAAAGAGGATATAAAACATAGGTTAGCACAGGCAAGCAATCTATTGACATTGAATATAGATTTAGGTATTAGGAAGTCATTTTTGAAGGCCATTGTCTGGAGAGCGGCACTCAATGGAACTGTTGGAGCAGCAGAAAAGAGGAGAATTAAGCGTTTGAAATGTGGTGTTACAGGAGAATGATGATCAGATGGGTAGATAGGGTTACGTATGAAGACGTAGTAAGACGAGTAGGAGAGGAGAGATGCTTCTGGCGACTGCTAATGAAGAGACAAGATAGGTTGGTAGGACACACACTAAGACACCCAGGAATAGCAAACCTAGTTATAGAAGGAAGGGTCGAGGATAAAAACTGTAGGGGTATTCCAAGGTTAGAGTATGTTAAACAGATTGCCTCGGATGTAGGGTGTGGTACCTATGTAGAGATGAAACGATTAGCTCAGGATAGGGAAGCATGGAGAGCTGCATCAAACCAGTCAAATGACTGAAGACTTAAACAAGAGAATTTGTCTGATAACCGGTGTTAATTATTGCTATGGGTGAATTAGTGTGTGTTATCTGTAATTTAGGTAAGGACCGCAGACGATCAATTTAGAGTAGTTCGTACATTTGCTACTAAATGCTACCTTCAATGACACCTAGCTGCAAGCTTGTCTACTAGATGCCACCGCAACCAGCGGCGAACGTTGTAACTTAATAGAGCGTTAATCAAATCTAACCTACAAATTTAGCTTTACTCCCTGCTGACTTTAATCTACTGTATCTTCATTCTGAAATAAACTGTTTCCCAGAGGACCCAGAAAACCTTTTACTCTGAATGAGCGTGATGAACACAGTATTAAATTTCAAATATTATGATTGATCTGGTACACTGGGGTGAAAAGCTGGCAATACTGGTTTGAACTAACTGGATCAATTTGTCAAAATATTTTAAATTGAATACTGTGTTCATTTCGCTCATTTGGAGTAAACATTATCCTGGTTTCTGAGGGAAACAGTGTAATTAAATACGGAAAACCCTTGGTGGGCTAATTTTTGAATAAAGGGAACATGGATCTCATTGTACATTGGCCCTGCTTGTGGCATCATGGCAGCCTTGCAGTGGTCCTTCTAGCATGTACTAGCCAGGGCCATGGTGAAGTGTACCGTACTAACTGATGAGCCCAATGGTGCACTGGGGTGAAACGCTGGCAATACTTAGCCCAAAGAAATGAGAATAATAAGGGATAGAAATTAACTTTATAATTTGTATGCTAGGTAATTGTATATTTATAGTGACAACTGCTTTCTGTCTATTGTTAATCACCCTACCTACATTTTTGAATCAGCACCATTTTCTAACAAAATTAAATGCAGGATAGGAACAAAGAATTCACATGAGTGATAGAACACAGCTTCGCCTACGGACTCTGTGAGGGATCATTCCTCTACTGTCGCAAGGACGGTGTTTGGGAGCTGAACACACTTTGCCAGCAGATACAACTGGGGATGGTGAAAGGCCGATTGCCCAGGCGATCGCTATAGTCTGGGACAGCTTAAATGAGTTACAAGATCAAGACAGGGTAGGCAACATTAACAGCCGTCCCCTATGCCTACGTAAATGTTGGTTTATGGTTGCATTTCTTGAAGGTAAGTTGTTTTCAGGTGCGAGCACATTGTCGCCAACCCTGCTTAAAATCCCGCCATCTCCAAAGACTATAATACCAGTAAAATTCCGTACCACACAGTTGCCGACATGTTTCTGGCAATAACTCCCAGAATGCATTTTTCACAAAGTCAGCCAACATTATAATTACGACTGTAACTAATGACTTATTATTTAAATAATTTCACAGTTTTCTTTGGAAATTCAAGTCTAATGAAATTGCAACAAGTTGTACAAGGTAAGTACTAGTAATATACATCGATTAAAACAGTTTATACAGTTATTATAGACTCTTGATATGTGTGTGTCAAATCCACTTGTCTGAGATTTTTCGAAGCTTTTATTTAATTAATTTTTGGATAAATTCTTATTTAGATTTCATCATGACGCCTAAAAAATACGAGACCAAGATTGGAGATGGATTGGAGTAACTCTACAAAGATCACTACAATTTAAGTAAGTAGGCCTAGCCTAGACCTACACAATTTAAAGTACAGAGTTATTTAATCATTGTTTTATTTATTTTTATATTCAGTCAGAGCACAAATAACATAATTAAAAACCTTAATGGTTTTTGGAAATTTTGAAATAGTCTTCCGACTGCATTTTCCGTATAGGCCTAATTCAAACATAACCTAAAATATAGCCTATGTAAGTTCTCTCTCGGGAATGTATTCTTAGGTTCAATTCGCCTTCTAATATAGTAATGTATATTATTCTCGACTTCCAAATGCCGTCAGCCATAATATTATAATACATTGCACATGTACAGGTAACTCTTAAGCTTGGAAGTAGGCCTAGTCTATGATTCGCACTCGGTTGGTGGTAGTGAATGTATTGGTGATTATTTATGAAGCTTATAACTTATGTACTTGGCTACTGACCTATAGCCTACTTAGTAGTAGGCAGATAAAATATTTATATTAGGCCTATTTTTATTTGTTTCAGTCATGGTTGCGACAGAGTAGTGTGATGCCCTTCGACGAACTTCAAGGGTTGTGCAACATGAATCAATCATCATTCTGAAGAGCCATATACTCACATGTGCATGGTGTATGCACTGCGCTAGAGTCACATATGCAAATTTTCAGAGAAAACCAACAATATCTCATAGCTCTCTTTTAGTTCTCGACATAAGTTACTGCGCCACTGAATGTCTGGGTGAAAATTACTGATGTACTAATGTTGGGTGAGACAAAGTCATAGTTCGCTACTTGGTTAGATGACACGGTTTGGGCGAAGCCACTGGTTGCAATAAGTTATAAATATTGGTCGCAGCTATAGCCTACTTGTATTATTAATTCTGAATGAAAGTAGAAAGTGGCTTATACACCTGCATCGGACATGATTGTGACTGTATGCTGTGATGGCTGTGCTAGAATTAGTAGCACACAGGTAACGATATTTGTAGGCTATACATTATACGGTAATAGAAAACTAAACATTTCATAGATCTCGTAGGCCTATACTACACAGCTTGGACATTGGACGTGAATAATGAAATAAAAGGCAAAACCATTGGTCTGGATAAAGATTATTGATGCTTGACTACCCCCACTGTGCATGACAAAAACCGGGGGTGTTATATATTAGCTAACGCGGCCCGCGTTACCTCAATTTTTCATATTAAAGCATTGTTGTTGTTTCTTATGGCTAGCCCAGATTCCAATCCATCAGCTTTCTTGCATTCCAATAGAGTTGTGTGAGGTTTCCTGAAGTTCTAGCAGTCACATCAAGTTTGTTGCAATGTGGCAGGTGCCCATTATCCATTTTACTTCCAGGTTTGTGACAAAGTGTGCATTTTTCAGATCTCAGGATGTCCCAAATAGGATCACGACTTATATAGATGGAATTCCAGCTGAGTCTGCCATTTTCGCTGTTAATTATGCACAAGTACAGTATTGCCAATCCCACACATATATCCGGTGCAGAAGTGATCAAGGTTAGTAGTTACAATTGATAATGTCCCCCCCTCCCGCCAGAAGATGAAATAAGATACTTTGTATAAGCGCGGTACCATGAAACAAAATAGCGCCAAGTTTGAACCAGTTCGCAATGGATTGTGCAAGCTGTTTTTGTCTAAACCAATAATTGTTAATTCATTAGGCCATACAAACACCCCTGGATTTTGTCACGCACAGTGGGGGTAGACACGCATCAATAATTTTCATCCAAACCCATGGTTTGTGCCTAGACCAATAACTTTTAGGCAGTGAGGCGCTGGTTTTTTCCCGATTAGTTCGAAACATGAAATTCTTGCGATCAGCGTTCATTACAGTGGTAAATACTGTTCTACATACAAAACAAACCTAACCTGGGGCTTATGCCCAGACCTCCTTGCTTGTAGTGCAATCGGTAATTTTCGTCCAGACAGACGACTAAACAAGTAGCGACCAATGGTTTCGTCCAGTTAGTCGTCTAACCAAGAAGAGCTCGTTTATTTATTTTTCTCACATAATTACAACATTACATGTGTCGTCTAATGTAGGCCTATTTAGTATCAGATATGTTGGTAACTAATGACGTCAATGTGATCGCTCATTGCGGCAGTTTCACATACCAAATATGCTGTCGAACATGGCTGCAGTTGTTAAATATACAATAAATAAAAACACATATTTAAGTGATTTAGCTCATCTATCCGGTGCAGAAGTGATCAAGGTTAGTAGTTACAATTGATAATGTCCCCCCTCCCGCCAAAAGATGAAATAAGGTATGAAAATGATTTATTATCAAAGTGAAAGCAAAAAAAAAAATGAGTGATACATGTACAGAATTAATCTGAAATTTCACTACAGTATATGTCGTTTTATAAAAGGGCATAGCAGGTGGGTTACAGACAGCTAAGGAGAAAGCATCTATTAGGACATCACTTCCATAATTATTATTCATCATTACACAAGGTACTTAGGCTAAGTTAAGTATTCTACTTGTTTCATCACTCCTGAAGTGTTACCTCTATTACGTATGTCGTTTTGCCTTAAACATTTTTGGTTGAAGGCAGGCTATTATTTTATTTTAGAATATGCACTGAAAATTTGATGTAATCAGCGTAACCGCAGCCTTCGTAAAGAGGTTTACGCAGGCCAGCGCGTATCCCATTTTTGAACAGCTGACTGCAGTTGACTGTAGCGTTGGGGGTCTGCACCACTAGCGCTGACCAACAGCGGGGCGCACTTGAACTCGGTCTTTGATAACACTATTGCCCGAGTGCACCAACCTCGGTATTCATCAGTGTTTAAGAAACCATGGTAAAACATTTACCGTGGTATTGTCGTAAAAGCAGTGCACCATTACTATCGCTCGGTTTCGTTACCGCGGTTTCTTGACGCTTGCTTTTCTCGCTATTATTCCCCTCGGAAGAAATTCGTTAATTTCGATAGTCACTTGTCTTCAGTTTATCCAGACGGCAGTGATCGTTTCGACAGTCACTTGTCTCCCATACTGTTTACATTTTGTCTCAACGCGAGTAATCAGCAAAACAATGGAGAATAAAATGATGAAACGTCCTAGATCTCCCAATTTCAGCCCTCATGAAAATTTCGGGAACTCGAGTAGTATACGTTGCCCGCTGCCATTGAAATCCGAAAAATTTTCTATAGAAATGGCCAATGTTACTAATATATATATGTATATATATATTATCGCTAGAGGGTACTACTGAATTTTTTCAGAGTGCCAACATTATTGTTTCCAGACCAATATTTTCATCCAGACCAAAGGTTTTCGCCTAGACGTGCTCTCAGCCGATATTCGTGAAATATGGTGCTATCGTGAGTCGAACCTGGCCATCTTTCTACTATATCTCTTATCATGAGGTTCGAATCGCTCACAGTTTGCATGTTTAGAGAGAAATGGCCTTTCCTGTTTTTAAATACCTCCCCATTTTCACCTCGGGAAGACTGTATTCTCACATGAGTGCAGTCCAGCGCACCCAATACACCTGGGAACCCAGCTATTCTGTGGAAGTCTTCCATAACCTCTCTTTGTTCCCATTGGGTAAGTGGTAGTTTAATAAACTGTGGCGGTAACAAGGCAACTACATTAGAAACCTTGTGTATTATGCGGCATGCTGTTGTTCTGTCAACATCACACATGTCACCGATCACTCCCTGAAATGTCCCAGTTGCATAGAACCGCAGTGCTATACGAAGACTATTTCTAGGCGATTTCGGATAGTTTCTCCCAGTAGAGAATTTCAATTGTTCACCAATTATGTCCAAAATATAACTTACTACTGTCTCCTTCCGTAATCGAAATATTCTCTGGAATGAAGCATCGCTCAGTTCTTCGAATAAATCTCGCCTCTCTTCTATAAACCTCCCTTCATTCCTTTCAAATCAATGAAGACACTGGAGATATAACCTGTAGTTGTTAAGCTCCATTTTGGAATCTTTACCACAGAATACAAATGAAGAAAACTTTACCACGGTTTTCTTAGATAACCGCTCCCTCACGGGCGGTAAACATTTTACCGCTGTAAAACTCAGAAACCGAGCTTGGTGCAACAGAAATACGACTTTACCCCGGTAAACTAGGAAGTTTACCGCGGTATTCTCTTTACCGAGGTTGGTGCACTCGGGCATATGTATTGTATTCGTCATGATAATGCTATTATTATGATCATGTAGAAATGAGTGGAAGTGTAGAGGACGTACCCATTCTCGACAACGCTGCCTCAGTTCAATTCCCTCTCATATATTCCGCTCTCACAATTTAAATAACTCAGCTCTCCACAGAAAATTGTTTCGTGTTGATATCTTATAATTATAATTTTCAAGATTTTCCGTCGATAAAGCTTGCCTTTCAACGCCTGTACTTAACTCGTCAATTTCTCAGTGAATTCATTGAATTTTCTACAAGTGGCTTTTAATGTGCCGGTTGATGAGAGGTCAGGAGACTATTCTACCAACCATCTCGCGTTGTGCGGCTAGCATTTTTTGGCAGTTGGTCCAGGTACAATTTCCAGCTCTGCCAAGAAATTTTAATTTTGGTCAGAGGGATGGAACAAGGCACACTCAGCCTCATGAGGCAAAACTGAGAAAAGGAGGGTTCGATTCCTATCTTAGCCATCTTGGAAGTGGTTTCCACGCTTCTACTCCTGGCAAATGCCGGGATGGTTCCTAAATTAAGGCCATGGCCACCTCGTTCCCAATCCTCATCTGAATAATAAATGCACACACTAATCCAGCCATCACAATAACACAGGTTATCAGACAAATTCCACATGCCCAAGTACACAGATCTACATGACCATGATGTCACAAAGCCCCAAATCAACCGACTGCTGCTTTCTACCATTCCAAGACGAAATCTTCGAGTTGCCATTAGTCTAATGCCCCTAAAATCCACGACTAGTTCGAATGGTTTTAGGCCTAAGCATTGGATCAACCATCTTCTTGCATCTCAATAGGGATTTGCCAACAGGCTTTCAACAGCTTGTCTCAATTCTGCCTTCATATATGTAGGCCTATTGGCAACTCCAGCTATCTGATATGGCATCTAGCGGTAAAAATTAGAAACTTACCAAGTAGGGTACATTTGTCACGTGGTGACTGGTTGTATATGGTTTCTTGTATTCGTGAGCAGATCGAGGTAATTTCTTCGTGTCTTCATACATAAGTAATAAGTTTTACTCGTTGATGGAGTGTAAAATGAGTAAATGCAACGTATATTGCTCAGTTTATGGCTGTAAGTCGATGCATAAAAGAGGGCTGCGGATATAAGTTTTCATCACTTTCCAAAAGATGTAAATAGCAATAGCCAAAAGGTGACGATACCAAATAAATAGGGCAACAGGAACGGGTTGGACCACTCACCTCTACACTCACTGACGACAGGACGGGTTGTTCACTGTTTACGCCGAGCCAAGCCGTACCAAGACAGCTAGGCCTACACCAGCCGACTACAGCCAAGCTTCATCAGTCAGGTATCCTTCCCCCTCCCTAGTTCATTTCCAATTACCCTACCAATCGCCATCACCTCGCTCTGCGATATCCGAGCCATTCCACTACGAGTCATATAGGCCTAATTTGACTTCGCAGGGTAAATATCTACTCTGCGAGAACCTGCTACCAGTCCGATATTCTACACCAAACCCACCAGCTAACCATCTAAATCAAGCAATTCCTGTGTCCCCCGAGCTTTAATACAAGTTAAACTCATCCCTTCGCCCTACCAAGCAGCAAATAATTTCTACAGTCTATGGTACAGTGAGCAAACTCAAATATAGCTTTTAAAGTAACAGTGCCATGACTCGAACTGCTCAAAAACAGATACCAGCAGACAACCGATGCTTGATAATATGCAATTGACACATAAAATCCAGTGGAACACACAAATTAGATCACGTGTATCGCACAGTTATACATATATACAATCAAAAATAACACTGTCATTATTTTAGGGACCACATTTACTGATTATAACCGAAAAATAAAAAGTGTTCCATATCAAACGCGTGTTATTGAGTATTTTTACCCTACTTATCCAGACCGACCGCAGCGGCCCAAGTGTTAGTTTGAGTTGCCAATACATGCAAGAAATGAGTACGGTACTTATCAAAAATAAAGAAATAATAAGCTAATATGTACCCTACTATTATATTTCTTTCCTACTCCTAAATCCTTCTCTGAACACTCATCTTAAAACAGAATGGTCTGCATTTTTGGACTAATTATAAAAATATAGCCTATAAGATGAAATGAACATGCTCATCTTTAGCTCCCTGGCGAAAATAATTGAGTAAGTATTAATGTTTCTGTTCTTATGCATTTTATATGATGCTTTAAAAATCAATCTAGAAGAGATAATTTAAGTTAACTTCACTACCATAATACTGCTTAAGAGTTACTGTCGAGGACTGATGACCAAGATGTCCCTAACTTGAGCAAGGACTGCTTCACAACTTCATGTAAAACATAATTTTGTAAAAGAGCCTTTACTTAGTTTGGATCATTTGCGATACGTGTTGCATGGATGTGTGTGCTGACTTTTTGGTGTTAAATGATGTAAGTTGGCAACACCAAATGTGGCGGCCATGTTGGTTTTCTAGTAACTTATTTAAGGTGTTCTGGACTATAACTTGGGTCTAATTAAGGAAGGGTCCGGGAAGGGAGTTGGGAAGGAAGTCGGCTGTGGATCTGTTGATAGGAACTGTCTCGGCATTGGCTGGTGGTGAAAATGGGAAACCATGAAAACCATGGTTGGTTGGTTCCTCACTTTAGGGGCTGCGATAATGCGGTCATGTAGCCCAGTGTACTTTGGGTGTGTGTAGAATCTGTCTGATAACCGGGGTTAATTGTGATGGCTGTATTAGTGTGTGTTATCTGTAATTCAGGTAAGGACTGCAGACGATCAATTTCAAGTAGTTCCCACTTTTGTTACCAAGTGCTACTGTCAACAACACCTAGTTATGAACTTGGCTATTAGATGCCACTGCAACCATCTCCTGGCGATGAACGTTGGAACTAATAGAGCGTTAATCAAATCTTACCTTCACACAATTGAAATGAATGAAAATCATAACGGTATAAGTGACATAAAAAAAAAAAAAAAAGAGTTACGGGCAAGATGCAACTCAGGAAGGATGTATCTTTTGAAAAGCAGAGAGGGACAAGTGATTGCGGTATTGTTCTGCCCTCTAGTGATAGGTGGTATAACTACAAATAGCCTGCTTTATATGAGTGTTACAATGTTTAAATGGCTTTTTCTCTGAATGAACAAAATGTTACTTATACCGTTATGATTTTCATCCATTGAATTGTAGTTAGTGGAAGGTTCTTTTACATGCCATAAATCTATGACATGGGCCCACCGGCTGTACTTCCCATCTGAAGGAAGGCATACTGAGGGATTTATAACGCTCTTAAAAAATCCGACGACTTTGGCCGCGTTTGAACTCGCGATCTTGGGCATAGAAGGTCAGTATGCTACCAACTACGCCACTGAAGCCGCCCATGAAAACCATTAAGGATGGCCAACGTGGAATTCGAATCCACGCTCTCCCGATGCCAGCGAGGTACGAGATAGTGCTCTCGGCCACTTTGGTTGGTAGAATTGAAGTTTAAAGGAGTAAACTCTTACCATTTAAGGTATCTTACAGTATGAACCCATCAATAATCGGGATGATGTATATGTTTACGTTGTAACTTGGGCAACTCATGTCTGTCATATGAAGCTTCCTGAATGCCAATTTTGGTGAGAATTGACCTACTGAAATTTAAGTTATAGGCACAGCTGCTATACTGAAATTAATTAACCAAGAAAGGTGTAACATTAACCTAATCCCCTTATGAGATTGTACATGAGATTTGAGTTTAGTAGATGATTGGGTCCACCAGTTACTCAATGAAAACTACTGGAGTGAATAGCATGAAAATTCATATTCAAGTGGAAGGCATCACTGAAATAAAACTTACTTACTTAATTCCTGCCGCTCCTTCCGGAGCATAGGGCCCTGGCGAAATTTCTCCACGCAGTACGGTTCCTGGCCATTCTCTTCACTTGACTCCAGTTCTTGTCCACCTCTGCAATTTCATTTTCGATTGTCCTCTTCCAGGTCTTCTTAGGTCGACCTCGCTTCCTGGCGCCTTGAGGATTCCAGTCTAGCGCCGCCCTCTCAATAGCTCCGTCCGGCTTCCTTAGTGTCTGACCAATCCAGTGCCATTTCCTCTCCTTGATCTGGATGCTAATCGGTTGTTGATTGGTGATGGTCCAAAGATCTTCATTTGAGATTATGTCCGGCCACCTCACATTCATGATGCGACGCAGACATCTGTTAATGAACACCTGTAGCTGGTTGTTGATCGGTTTTGTGACTTTCCATGTTTCACAGCCGCAGAGAAGAATCGACTTTATGTTGCTATTGAAAAGGCGGAGCTTGGTCTTCCTGGAAATGTTTCTATTTCTCCAGATGGGGTAGAGCTGGACAAAGGCACCATTTGCCTTCCTGATACGGCTTCGAACATCTTCCTCTGCTCCCCCATCATTTGTGACTATACTTCCAAGGTAGAGGAAGGACTCAACTCGTTCAATGTCCTTTCCGTTGACTGTCAAACTAGTTGTGTTGTCAGAATTTATCCTCATCTCTTTGGTCTTATTGGTATTGATCATCAGTCCTGCACATTCTGCTTCTCTCTGCAACCTCCCCAGCTTATCTTCTATGTCTCGGTACCGTTGTGCCATAAAACAAATGTCGTCTGCGAAATCCAGATCTTCAAGCCTGTCATTTATACCCCATTGAATACCCCTCTTCCGTCCTCCCATTACCTTCTTCATCACACTATCCAGGACCAACAGGAACAGAGTGGGGGAAAGGACACACCCCTGTCTCACTCCGGAACTGACCTTTATCTTTTCTGTTAATTTGCCTTCGTGAAGAATCTGGCATTCATACCCTTCGTACATCTCTTCCATGATTCTGATGATCTTTGTTGGAATTTTATATTCCTCGAGAGTCTTCCACATGATTCTTTGATTTACGGAGTCGAAGGCTTTCTCGAAGTCAACAAATGTGAGGTAAAGGGTATTCTGCCACTCCACACTCTGCTCCAGGATGATTCGGAGGGTGTTGATGAGATCCACACAGCTGCGATGTTGTCGAAATCCAGCCTGTTCCTTCCGAAGCCTTTTTTCTACGCAGTCTTTTATACGATTCAGGATGACTCTCGCCAGCACTTTGCTTGGAATGGACAGCAAGGTGATACCCCTCCAGTTGTTACAGTTTGTGGTGTCCCATTTCTTCGGCAACTTGACTATCAACCCCTTCTTCCAGTCGGTTGGTATTTTCTCCTCCTTCCAGATCTTCTCCAACAGCGGGTGCAGCAGATCGATTGTAATATCCAGGTCTGCTTTCAGTACTTCCGCTGGAATATTATCCAGACCTGGTGCCTTCCCGCATTTCATCTGCTTCAACGCTGTCCGTATTTCGCCCCGAGTTGGGGAGTCGAGGCTGATGCTTGGGTCACTTTCTGCTTCCTCTTCATCTTCTCCTCGCTGCTTACTTTCTGGTCCTCTATCTCTATTAAGAACCTCCGCAAAGTGTTCTCTCCATCTTGTCAGCTGCTGTTCACACGTCGTGAGGATTTCGCCCGTCTTGCTCTTCACAGGCCTAGTTTTATTAAAACCTTCCTTCGAAAGCATCTTTGTGATGCCATAGAGCTCCTTAACGCCCCCCCTTCTTGCCGCTTCTTCTGCTTTCTCCGCCTGCTCATCAATCCACCTCCTATGATCCTTCCGTACACTCCTCTTACCTCCCTGTTTGCTGTTGAATACTTTGCTTGTGTGAGAGCCTTCTGCTGCCTAGTCTTGCAGGTGTTGAGCTTGGCCTTAATCTCCTTCCTATAATTTATCTTGTCCCAGGTCTGATCGGATATCCATTCTTTCCGCAGGTAGTTCTTGTACCCGAGCTGCATCTCACTGGTTTCCACGAAGATATTCTTTACCTCGCTCCACCAGTCTCTACGTCCTTCTCTGTCTCGGAGTCCAACACCTGGAATTTATTTCTGAGCTCCAGTTTAAATTTGTCCAATCTCTGCTGGTTCTTAAGCTTGCCCACATCAAACTTGTTGTGCCGAGTGTTAAACTTTCGGCGGACTGCGACGATCTTCATGCGGAAGTTGGCAACCACAAGATGATGGTCACTACCAACGTCCGCTCCTCTCTTGTTCCTAACATCTTCCAAGCTTCTTCTGAACCTCCTGCTCACCGCGATGTGATCAATTTGATTTTCTGTGACTTGATCAGGAGACACCCAGGTGACCTTGTGGCACCGCCTATGAGGAAATACCGTGCCACCCATCACCAAATCCTGACTGGTGCAATATTCCGTAAATTTCTCCCCATTGTCATTCATCTCACCAAGGCCATGTTTACCCTTGATCTGCTCCAACCCCTCATTGTTTGAGCCCACCTTCGCGTTGAAGTCTCCCATAACAATGAGAATGTCCTTCTTACTTGTTTGTCTTGTGACATCTCGCAGCATTTGGTAGAATTCTTCCTTCTTCTCTGGCTCCGACTGTTCTGTAGGCGCATAGCATTGGATGATGATCACATTCCTGATCTTTGTCTTGAACCTAGCAAACATGAGCCTACTAGAAATTGGCTTCCACTCCATAAGGCTTCTCTTTGCATTTCTGTTGAGCAGCAACCCCACTCCATCCCTGTGTTCTTCATCGCCCCCAGAATAGAGAAATGTAATTCCATCTGTTGTCTGTATTTCACCAAATCCTGGCCACCTCACTTCACTCAATCCTAGGATATCCAGCCCATAGTTCTTCATCTCCCGTGTCACTTGTTTCAGTCTGGTTTTCTCCATCAAGGTCCTCACATTCCAGAAACCGATTTTCGTAGTCCTCTTCATGCCAAAAGTCGTCATCAGGTTATCCGTCCGGTTTTGTAATTTCGCTTTAGTTTCCGTAATCAGTTTATTTAAGAGGAGCGAGTGATTAACCCACTGCCTCCGAGTGCCTTGGAGGGGCTGCCACCTTAAGCCTGAGACACCAGGCTGATTTTCTGTCAGGGTTTCTTCCCTTAGCCTTTGAAGAACCAACTCCAAACTACAAGGCAGCAGTTGTTTCACCAGAGCCCCGTTAGCCGTAATTTCTTCAGGGTTCCTGTAGGGCCTTCACAGCTACCATAGCGGTCTTGAGGCACACAAAGTCCCCACTGTACTTCACCCCTACAGGCAATCCCCTACTTAATTACGTTGCCCATCTCCCACGACGAGGACGAGGGGTTGGATTTGTGGGAGACGAAATAAAACTAGGCTACGATAATAATAATAATAATAATTATTATTATTATTATTAAAAGAAGCCTCCGTGGCTTAGGCGGCAGCACGTCGGCCTCTCACCGCTGCATCCGTGGTTCAAATCCCGGTCACTACATGTGAGATCTGTGCTGGACAAAACGGAGGCAGACAGGTTTTTCTCCGGGTACTCCGGTTTTCCCTGTCAAAATTTCATTCCAGCAACACTCTCCACTATCATTTCATTTCATCAGTCATTCATTTAATCATTGCCCCAGAGGAGTGCGTCAGGCCTCGGCAGCCGGCACAGTCCATATCCTCGCCGCTAGATGGGGGCTTCATTCATTCCATACCTGACCCGGTCGGAGACTGGAAGCAGGCTGTGGATTTTTTCATTATTATTATTAAAAGAAAAAGAAAAAAAACCTGTGGCACTACAGCCCTTGAAGCCTACCATGCAACTGCTGCCTGCAGATTATGGGTTGGGTCTCCTCGGCCGTCAATCATGATCTCCGTGACCGGGGCACTGTTTCACTGACAGACATCTACTCAATTGTCCACATGAGGCTGAGTGCACTCCGTTCCAGCCCTCACGTCAGTTTCTAAAATCCCTGACGGAGCTGGGAACTAAACCTGGGGCGCCCGGGTGCGAGGCAGGCGCGCTACCACAACACCACAGGGTCGGCTATTCATCATCATCATGAACGGCTCCAGTTTCCCGGGTGCGGTGAATGAGCGCTCTCCATTTAGTTCTCTACAAGAATGTTTCCTCCTCCATGATTTGCTGTAAATCCAGACCTCTCCCTGCAAGATCATTTGGACCATGTTATGCATAAAGCAACCAACCACCATCAAGATGGAACTGAGATATTGAGGCTCAAAGTAAACCTTCGATATTTAATTCCTATTGCACATGTGGAATCTGAAAATAACATAATTACGTAAAAGGGGATATATTTTACTTTATTACATACATAATTATATTTTACCTTTGTAAATTACTTGAATATACTAAAAAATGGCACTAGGTTCCTTTATGCTTTATTGATTATTTACCATAGACAATAATTGTAATGGAACCAGGCACTTGGTTCTGTTATGAATATCTACATGCACAGCATAGCGGATTGTCATTCTCTAATGAAATATAGACTGCCACGTGGTGAAGTGGATAGCATTGTAGGCTGTCACCTCCGAGGTCCCAGGTTCGATTCCCGGCACTGCCAAGAAATTAAAAAGTCTTGGTATGGCCTGGTACGTGGTCTCCTAGTCTTGTGATGCCAGGTGCTATGGCAGGGGGGAGGATTGGAAAGGATCTGGCCACCCTACCGCAAGTAAACACTGGCTCTGAACGCCTGAATAGTGATCCTTCAGCACAGCCAGGGACTCAATTCGGGTCACCTACATTCCTTGTGGATATGACACTCTTTTTGATTGCAATAGTACAAATTAACGCCGGCCCTGTGGTGTTGGGCTAGCGTGCCTGCCTCTCACTCGGAGGCCCCAGGTTCGATTCCCGGCTCCGTCAGGGATTTTAGAAACTGACGTGAGGGCTGTGTATGCTCCACAAGTAGGCTGCACCTCTGAAGAGAAGGAGGAGTTTGAAGAGGAATTGCAGAAGCAGCTGGTAGGAAGAAATATGATTGTTATGGGAGATCTCAATGCCCATGTAGGAAGAGAAAGACAAGGTTATGAGAGTGTTCTAGGACCAGAGGGTTGGGGCGGAAGAAATGAGGAAGTAAAGAGACTGTTGGACTTCTGCCAGAGGAACAGCCTGCTAGTTGGGAACTCCTGGTTTAAGAAAAGAAAGAGCCACACAATCACATGGTACAGTGATGACTTGACCAGGAAGTTGGTGGTCGACTATATACTGTATGAGAGAGAACTAAATAAGAACATCACGGACATCAAGGTTATACCATCGGAGAACCTGGATAGCGAGCATCGATTGCTGGTAATGAACCTGACAGGGAGTAAGGAGAAGAAAGGGACTGAGAACCAGGAAAGACGTATAAGGATATGGAAACTGAAAGAAGGGGATAGAAGGGTCGAGTACCTCAAAATGGTAAAGGAAGGAATTCCAACAGATGAAGAAAGAGGGGTGGAAGAGGAATGGGCTAGATTTAAGAAGACACTAGTAGGTGCAGCAGAAGCAGTATGTAGTAGTAGTAAGAAGAGGTGGAAGGAAACACCATGGTGGAATGAGAAGACTAAAGATATAGTAAGGGAAAAGAATAGAGCCTTTAGGAAGTGGTATCAAAATAGGACGGTAGAGACAAGGGAAAAGTACCAGGAAAGAAAGAAGGAGGCGAAGAGACTAGTGGCTGAGGAGAGAAGAAAGTGGATGGAAGAGTGGACAAAGATGATGAAGGAGGATAGTGAAGATACAAAAAAGGTCCTATATGGGATGGTAAAAAATAAGAGGCGGAAGGATCCTACGGATTATGTTAGAATGGTGAACAAAAGGGGACAAGAGATAGAAAATAGGGAAGAACTGAAGAAAATGTGGAAAGAATGTTTTGAAGAACTTCTGAACCCAAATGGAAACCACTGCGAGGAGGAAGAAATTGGGGAAGAGGAAGATGAACTGCAAACGGAAAAGGACTTAACATGGAAAGAAGTGGAAGAAGCAGTGAGGAAGATGAAAGGAGGGAAGGCACCGGGTGTGGATGAGTTGAGTGTGGAGATGGTGAGAGCAGCAGGAGAGGTGGGGATACAGTGGTTGTACCGAGTGATGAGGACAGCATGGAAGGAAAGGAAGACCCCAGAGGACTGGAATAAAGGAATAATTGTCCCGATCTTCAAGAAAGGTAGTAGAACAGATTGCAGAAACTATCGGGGAATAACACTGATGAGTCATTGTGCAAAGATCTTCGAGAAAGTTTTGGAAAAGAGAATTACGACGAGGATAGAAGGAGGGATGAGGGAAGAACAACATGGCTTCAGAGCAGGAAGGTCCACAGTGGATTTAATTTTTGCTGTAAGGCAGTTACAAGAACAGCACTATGAGTATGGAACAGATCTACTGATGGCCTTCCTGGACATTGAGAAAGCAAATGACAGTGTATGCAGAAACAAAGTATGGAAGTCCCTGGAGGATAGAGGAGTAGAGAAATGGACTATTAAGAGGATAAAGGAGATGTACAAGGGAAGCGTGAGCTGTGTGAAAGTGGGAGGAGAGAGATCAGACTGGTTGGAACAGAGAAAAGGCCTGAAACAAGGAAGTGCTCTGTCACCGTTACTTTTCATTGTGGTGATGGATGACATAATGACCCGAGTGGCACAAGTAATTGGGGAAGGAAAGATGAAAGCAATGGTGTTTGCAGATGATTTGATGATTTGGGGAAACAAGGAGGAGGAGGTACAGGAACAGTTGGACGTGTGGGAAGGAATAATACAAGGATATGGGATGAAATTTAGCATAAATAAGAGTGAGATGGTGATCACAACAAGGAAGAAGGAAAGAACCACAACGGAATAACAATTGGTGGGGAACAGCTGAAGAAAGTGGAGAGTTTCAAGTATCTGGGAAGCCTGATACAAGATAATGGAAGAAACGATAGAGAAAAAAATGAGCGGGGGAGGCAGGCAGAAGCATTTCGGAGGAGTGTGAGAAGCATGTTATGGAGCAAGGATGTCCCTCAGAACAGCAAAAAGATCATATATCGGACGTACTACGTCCCTATCCTGACGTATGCCTCGGAGACCTGGGTTATGAAAGGAAGGGAGAAGAGCAAAATACAGGCCAGTGAGATGAGGTTCTTGAGAAGCAGTATTGGAGCTACAAAGATGGACAGAATAAGAAATGAGAGGACCAGAGAATTAATGAAGGAGGAACCATTACAGGATGGTATAGAGAAATCTAGACTTAGATGGGATGGACATGTAAAACGAATGGAGGAGAAGAGGATACCCAGGAGAGTACACGAGACGAAGTGGAAAGGAAAGAGACCGAGAGGAAGACCGACAGACAGGTGGCTGAAGGGGGTGGAAGAAAGCGTGAAGAAGAGAGGAGAAGACTGGACAAGGGTGGAGGCTGAGAGATGGTGGGAAGACAGAAGACGTTGGAGAGGCTTGTGTTCCAAACAGACCCGGCCAGTGGCTGGAAACTGTGCAAGATGATGATGATGACGTGAGGGCTGGACCGGGGTGCACTCAGCCTCGTGAGGACAATTGAGTAGCTGTGTGACAGTGCCCCGTTCACGAAAACCAAGATTAACGGCCGAGGGGACCCGATGCGTGACCACGCGTCACCCCAATATCTGCAGGCCAAATGGCTGGGCAGCGGTCGCTTGGTAGGCTTATGCTCTTCGAGGGCTGTAGTGCCGGGGGTTATTTTAGTACAAATTCACACGAAATTCAAAATAGTATTCTATTATTATTATGCATTTTATGCCCCATCAATAGAACGATAAACTGTAGTGGAATACAAAATTAACTGTGCTTATGAACCAACAACAAAAATCCACATTCCATTCACTAATAGCTTTACACCCTTCAATGTCATCGACTACACGGGTTTTCTACTTTATCCAGGGGCAAATTACGGTCTTTATTTTGCAATATTTTCTCACTCTTCATCATATGTTGCTGATGGCAATTCACAATTTCGGTCTTGTAGGTCAGATGTACTACAGTTATATATTGCTTTGAGGTTTGCTCTTTAAATAGAAATACTGGCAAACATTACTGCATATCTTGGTTTATAAACAAGGTTGCTATGTTCCTCCTTACACATGTGGTGCATAGCAGTGAAAGTGGTCTAGGGGAAGATGGCCTCACTGTTATGCCCCTTAAAACAATAATCATCATCTTCCAAGCGGTATACCATAAAATTCAGTCTAACCACGTGGATAATGGGATCTGTATCCTGGGTATCTGTTTTATCAGTGTGCCTACACATTATTTCTTTTGGTAGCTTATTTTTACAATCTTTTACTCTTTCATACAAAATATTATTAGACTTTTAAGAAACTTATTCATTGCAAAATGGCTAAAACCCAATTAGATCAAAAAAGCAACACAAACACGTCATATGCAAGGCGCTTGGTTCTGTTATGCAAAACATTTAGTCACTGATTTAACCTCACTTTAAGATTGCATGGCGCTTGGTTCTGTTATGCGTTTTCTCCAATCTGCCATACAGAACAAGCACTATCTTCAAACTTAAAATGTAAAATAATTATTCCATGTCTGAAAACCATATTTGCTGGGCAGATAGTTTAATATTTCCTCCACAAGATGGCACTTATAACTCAATTTCAGTAAAAATGGCGCTTGGTTCCTTTATGCATAACATGGTCCATTTCTAACCTGGTCGATTCATCTCTTCCTCGGTCGACCTCTTGGTCTGTTGCCTTTCAGTTCTTTCTCAAACCTCAGCCTAGCTGTTCTTCGTGGGTACATTCTTTTGAGATGATATTAAAATATCTTTACAGTTTAAATGTTATTTTATAAGTTGTAACAGTACCGTATTTTCTCGCACCTTACTTTTCAAATTTAAAAAATTGGTTATAAAATTTCATCGCATAATCGTCGCAAAGCACATTCATATTTGTGTGCCGGTTGATTGGACATGCTGCCGCGAGCTTATAACCTGGCATGAATTTGCCAGTAAAAAGGAGCCTCTGCCTCTGTGCAATGACACACACTATGCGAGTGGTCAGCCTAGTCACCGCACATTCGGATTTATGTGCTGACTGGTTGCACACGCTGCCACGAGCTTAGACCCTGGCATGGCCTTGTCAGAAGAAAGTAGTCTGGTCTCTGTGGCCTATGACCACGAGATGCCAACATTGTCCCTTAGCACATTGGTATTTGTGCGCGTTGGTCGCTTGCAAATGCTGCCGTGGGGAAGATGACCTCATAGTTTTGCCCCTTAAAACGTCAATAATTACCTAAACGCTGCCGCGAGCTTACAACCAGGCGTGTCCTTGTCAGAAGAAAGTAGTCTCGTCTCTGTGCCTGCGGCCTATGACCATGCGACGCGAACAGCCAGCATCGTCACTTAGCACATTCGTATGTGTGTGCTGGTAGGTTGCACATGCTACCGCGAGCTTATAATCTGGCGTGACCTGTCAGAAGAAAGGAGTCTGCCTCCCTGCCTGCTATCTGTGACTCACACTGCGCGAGCGGCCGGCAAACAGCACGCTAGACAGTGGTCGTGCTCAGTGGCAGTCCAGAGAAGTGAAACTTGTATGGACCCATCGCTTCCGCGAGTTGACCTCTGAATGACGAGATTCAATAAGATATCGTACGAAATGCCGCTAATCTCAATGAAAACAGGCCCAACTTCTATTGGCGGAAACCTTACGCAAGGGTCACCCTGGGCCAGCCTAGCATCGGCTACCTCCGTGGAAACATTGCAACAGAGGCCCGTGCATGATGTTACGCACGTGGTGTTCACAATGAGAAAATAAAATAATTATACAGGGATCTTGACGAAAGTGAAACACAGGGGATTACGAATTAAGCAAATAATAATAGTATTAAGAAAGTGCACAATCGTGCAGCAAATTATGACACAGTACCGTATTTGCTCGCGTATATTTCGCACTTTTTTGACCGAAAATATGTGTGAAGATTTTCGGTGCGAGATATACGGGGGGAATGACCGTATTCCCGAGAAAACAAAATTTGCATTATTGAAACAAGGCAACTGGCATACGGTACTCGCCCTATTCATTGTCACTGCCTTCACTGCTGCCAATCTCCAAGGTACTCTCGCATGCATCATTCTGGTAATCATCCCATACTGCTTCATCCTGACTTCCGTCCAATGCATTTGTGATGCCCGTCTTCAAAAAGCTATTCACAACAATGTCCGTCGACACCATTTATTTATATTCGTTATGGTTATGCGACATTAAGAACCTATGAAAAAGACGTCATACGCTCGTTAAGGATGGCGATCGATCATCTTCCATATCGATTCCTCGCTACATGCACGAGCGAGCTCGAACTTAGCCGACCGCGGCCGAAGACTAACGATGTACAGCGTTTTAACACCCACGCTGCGCCACATGCTTGCACACGATAGTATTCTAGTTAGGCCTACCTTGCTTGCACGCGGCCGAGCTCTGATGCGACACAATGCGTAAAGACGAAATCATTGAGATTCGAAAAGACTGAACTGCGTTTCTCTGCGATGTAACAGTAAGCCTACTTGCGCAATCTTCGAAACATACGAGCATGTTGGTGCAAATGGTATAGCAGAGATTTCCTTTATCTTTGAAGCCAGAGTACCGGTACCAATGTCTACAAGGCAACTGACGGACAACAATAAAGGAAACCTCTGCCGCCAAAACGAAAGATAACATTGCGTATTGATGAATGTTGTGGCCTGCTAAATGCTAATTCGAATGTGTCTCAAGGCGCCGCCTCGTTCCCTAATCGGCTCGTATCGGACAAGTTTGATCAATTCACTGTTGCTCGCTCTTCCTGTTAGTATCACTTTGGACAAGTTCCTGGACAATGACGACGGTTGTGGCGCGCTAAATTGAACGTGTTTCTACCTCAAGGTTATTACGGTCATTTATATGACGGAGTCAGAAATGAATGCGAGATATATGCGAGTACTTTTTTCCCCCTGAAATTTCAAATAAAAAATAGGGTGCGAGATATATGCGAGCAAATGGTATATTAAAAAAGAGATTTTGGATTTCCTTCTTTGAATTTCGGCTATAAATATGCAATGATTATGCGAGGAAATACAGTATATTTGGCAAGACACAGCTTACAGGCTACCTCATCTATGTAACACTGAATATCGTTTTAGAACAAAGAGCAGGAAAGTAAGATCTTACTTTGGGCTAATCCGTAGTCAGGATAACCAGGTGGGGCTGGGTAGCCATGAACTGCTGCCTGAGGAATTGTTGCTCCCAACACATGAGTCACAGGCATGCTTCCTTCTCCAGGGTAAGGTGGTGCTGGCTGCTGGGCAGCAATTGCATTAACTGTAGGAGCCTCCACTCCTAGAACCATACAGGAAACATACAATAATCAACACCATATGGTCTCCGCTACATTTAGGTGGTCAACTATCAAATTGTGATGTTGTGCTTGCCCTGTTACAACTTGCAGTGAAACCGGAACTATGGTAATTGTTGCTTTAATGGGCAGAACAACAAGATCACCTTCCCTTCAAACCAGGATCTCTAATGAGCTCTCCGTGGCTGAGATTTATTTGCTTTTGTCTTATAATGAAAAATGAAAGATAATTTACAAGCTAACATTGCATGATTCGGAGCAGCATAGATTTTCCTCGCCTTTCAAAAATCTAAATTCCTTGACCGAGAATCGAACATGCAATCTTGGGATTAGCAGGCCGACACTCTACCACTGATCACTGAGGAAGCTACAAATTAATGTAAAAGTTACTTATAAAAAATAACAGAAAACACAGGAAAGCCTTTCATAAGGAATGTGTGTGTGCATACAAAATGGGACCAATATTCAGGTATTGAGTTAACACTAATTCTGGGCTGGATACACAAGAATGCTTCACTTGTTCAACTCACCCTGCACGTGGCCTGGCATGCCACTCTAGTGAACATCTCTAGAAATAAAGTAAGCTTTCTATCTGAACATTTTGAATCATCAGCTGAAACATTTTTGTATTTATCCTAGATGAGCTGTATAATGATTAAATATAACAAGAGTTTAGTGCAGTCGGTCAACACGAATGTACCCAAAAGAGCTGGGTTATGTCCAAATTCTGAAATAAATTACATGAGATTAATAAATACATTTATTTCAGGATTTGGGCATAACCCAGCTCTTTTGGGTACATTCGTGTTGACTGACTAAAAAGCACTGAACTCTTGTTTACTAAGGCAACACTGAAAAAATGGCTTCAAACCCCACAATGATTAAATATATTCAGAGTTTAATTTTTGTCTGTAACGGATTGGTGTAAAAACTCCCGGAGTGAAAAGCATGAAAATTCATAATCGAGTAGAAACTACGCTACAAAATATTTTTTATAGAGAAGAAACGAATACCAAAGAACGTCATCAATAGTATATGAGCTCACGAGAGAGCCCTTTCACATTGAGGAAATAAGAATGAGAATGTGGCTACCATCTACAACCCCATATCAGGAACTTCAAGAACTACGAGCGAAGAAAGTTGAAATCTGGGGAGATTTCTACCTAACAGGTGCAATGATGACATCTGAGAGGAAAAAGTTAGGACCTGCAACACACCATATCGCGATTTGCATTCCACGGATTTCACTGTACTGTAAGTTATGCCACAGGAAAGTTTTCACACGAAAGAGTGCAGAATTCATGCACATTGTGTAAAATAAAAAATTCATTATTATTATTAAAGGGAAGACATTAACTGCTTTTCACCCTTTTCTTCAAAGTAGCTGGTTTAATTTAGGATCCATGAAGAGCAAAAGTCATTGGGAATTCAATTATGAACACTTTCAACTAATAATATTCATGATGGAATGAACCCTTACTACGATAAGTGTGAAAATCTGTCCACGGAAGTAACATAATTGTACAACCTTTCCTCACAGGCTTTGATGGCACATGCTCATGACTCACGCCGTCTCTCTGACAGCATATCACCACATTTGAAGGGGAGGTAGATGAAATACGCGAGTACATGTGTTTGCTCAAATTCCTTATATCTTTTTTGATGGCTGGCCTGTGCCAGACATTAGTCTTGAAACTGAGCTTGAGCTCAGTCGCTGACGAATCTGGGCATGGGCAAGGTTGTGTACGTTGTCTTTAATTGTAAGCCTGTTAAATGTTTTTGATGTAATATATACATTCAATCATCTTTCTTTATCATAATGTAGATTTGAAAAAATAAAAAATAAAATTGGAGCTGGCTGCATGGTTTAAAAATGCCAAAAGCCAATAAATAATTTGCTGGCTGTGATGCATATTGCACCCTACTGTTCTTCCTTTCAGTGCTTAATTCTAAGCAGAACAATGTACAAAGTGCAGGTTCGATAGCAAAGCCCGGTCACCAGTTTCACAACCACTATTTATTTGTCACCCCTACAGCACAAATCCGCAATGGTACACCCAGGACTTCATGTGGTATGGAATACGGCTGTTGGTTAAAATACTACCTGCTCTGTCATTTCAAAACAATGCGGTTGCAAAATGACTAGGTGCAGAGTGCCCCAGTGACATATAGATTTAAATGTGAATGGGAACTTTTTTTGGTACAAGGGACGAGCCTAATACGTCAAATTTGCGGAACCATTATTAAAAGCAACTAATATTCAGGAAGGATTGACAAAAAACATTGAAAATCAGAATAAAGAAGGAAATAAATATATATAGAGAATTTAAACAAAACAAAAAAACGCTGATGGATCATACCTTCAACTAACTTCTTCTATGACAATTGCAGTTTTTTACAAGAATAATATTTGTAATTCATAGGCAACAAACACTCCTTGAGCATGCTTATATTGTTCTCTCAACTATAACAATGGCATACACCGTGCGATGTCATGTATACAGTTCTCAATGCAAGTGCCTTCTTATGCACATGCCAAGTGCACCCTATTTAGCTCTGATATAAAGTTACATAATACTGTGTTTACAAGCTCGAAGTGTTTTCTACAGGGAGGCCCTTACTGCCATTGGCATTCCCCAATTTTCCACAAAAATTTTGAAACTTTTCCTGGCGATTTTACACACTGTAATAGTAATAATAATCATAATAAAATAATGATATGTTCCTTCAAATTGCTGCACTGCTGTGCCCAAGATAGCGGGTTCAAACCCGGCCGAAGTCGTCGGATTTTTTAAGAGCGTTAAAAATCCTCCAGTATGCCTTCCTTCGGAGGGGAAGTAAAGCCGGCGGTCCCATGTCATAGATTAATGGCATATAAAAGATACTTCCACAGACTAAACTTGTGTAAAGCTAAATTGTTAGGTTAAATTTCGTCGGAACGCTCTATCAAAGTTCCAATGTTCACCACTAGGTATCATTGATATCTGGTAGCGAAAGTTGGTACTTGAAATTGAACGGAACTTGTAGCTCACCCAAAGAGTGTCCGCTGGAAGCAGCTACAGACTCAGGCGAGCCGAACATGTCCTCGGACACTCTCGGCACTAACAGCCATACGATAAACAAATAAATTGATTTTACGTCCCTTGTAACAACTACAGCTTTTAGAGACGCAGGGGTGCCAGATTTTGACCCAAAGGAGAGCTTTAACGTGCCAGCAAATCTAGTGACACGGCTCCCTCGCTCACTCTCAAACACCAACTGACTGCGCCGGATTCGATCCGGCAACCTTGGACACAGCAGGCGAGAATGTTACCACTGCGCCACGCAGCAAGTCTAAATAGCTGTAGATTTAGAGGCTCTGGGGTGCCAGCATTTTTCCCTGATGATCTGTAGCATCCCAGTCGAACTATTGACTCTGGCCTAACATTTAAGCATTTAATGCTATCTGCTTAGGGTTGCCAGACGTTCCGTTTTACCCGGAACAATTCCGTTTTTCTTGTTTTGTTCCACGTTCCCTTTTAATCACTAGCGGAACGCCAAATATTCCGTTTTTTGGCTAATTTGATAATATATTCAATTTCGCACCAATTTTCATATATCCCGCTTCAGAATTGATTGTAATATCTAGCTTGTTTTCTGGTGATACAGGTAAAAGTTTGAAAGAGAAAATTATTTCTATGTCTGTGTCAGATAGATGGGTTCATGTTATAGATTTATTAGGGACAACAAAATTAAGGAATATCTTAGTCCTTGTGAAGTTAATACTCAGCATTTTCCTCTCCAATGATTTTACGGACAGAGTTTTTTCGGTCATGCATATCAAATTATTGAGAGATGATAGATACAGAAGCTCCATTAGTTTGATTAACCAAGAATGGTTCACATATTACAATTATGACGAAAATTGTAGTGAATTTTATCAGAAGGTACTTACAGAAAAATTTCTTTGCAAAGGGTTGTTCAAATGAAAAGCATTTGTAAGTTGCTGGTGTCATAGGCCTATATGATATGTCAGCAATATCTAGTTTTAATTTTGTGTATTTGATTACGTAATGCTTATTTAATAGATATGTGCATTATTTTTTACAACATTTAACAACTTTGATTTTTATTTTTTTGGCCTACGTGGCCATGATAAGACCTAGACTGAGAAGTGGTGCATCATATTTGTTTTATAATGGTATGTATGCTGGTTTTTAAGGGATCACCAAGTGAATTCATTAATTATTAAGGATTTCCCAGTGCGAGTGCATATTGTCTTCTAGATGGGTACTGTCTTACTGGAATGGTGTCATCAATTTGTGGACTGTGTTTCGATATCATAGATAGCTGCCATGTTGTTTATATAGCCTTGATTGGAAATTTTTTAGTTCCTTGCTTCAACGGGGGCACGTCTTTGAAATCCCAAAGCCGCCTATATAGCGACTGCAATGAATAACGGAATATACCCGTACGCTTTTATATGGTGATAGATCTTACCAGAACTCAATCAACGTTTGAAAATGTAAGGTTATATACACATAAACGCATGAATCCTGCAGATCTAGCTATAAGATATTACCTCAAGATTTTTGTATTTCTTTTCTAAAAGATTCAACGCAAGGACTCCTATATAGTGTTTGGTGATCCAACCCTTTTATATTCTGCCTTTTTTTTTGTGTCTATATGATCCTTTTTGATAGTTCTTTTCAGTAGATATATTTTAATGACTGGTGAGAGAATTCTCATCCAAAAGCCATTATTTTCTTAAACGTAGTGCACCCTGCTGTAAAATAACAAGGCTCTGGCGTCCAAATAACTGCCGGGATAAGGAGCGATAGAGGAGTAACACCTCTGTAAAAAACCTTGGACCAGCTGACCCAGCTGGTAGTCCCATGTAAGGGTCCCTTGCCAGGGATACGGCGAAGACCACAACGACAGCTACAGTGGAGAAGTTGGACTTCGGTACAGTGTAACTGGCGGATGTGGCAGCCCAGTGCTCGGGATTAATGCAGTAAAAGGTATCTGTTCCAAGGCTGGGACAGGTATCAGATGGGGGGAGACCGAACAGAGGCCGGGATAAGCTTCCATATTCATCTTCATGATGAAGCAGGACACACTCTTGTCCTTAGGATAAGAAATTGTCCTTAAAGGCGGAGGAACCAATAACAATTGGTCAACGGCATGGGAATGTGGAAGGCAACGGGAAACCACCACATTATCTTCCCCAGGACAATCTTTTGCATGACTGGACAATCTAAAGCCAAGGCCCCTAGTCCCCGGCAGCCCTTAAGTGGGCAGGGGGTGCTAAGAATATCCAGGCCAGTCATGAAAAGGATAGCCACTTGGAATGTCCGCAGTTTATTTCGAAGTGGAAAGACTCACAATGCCATCAGAGAAATGGAAAGACTAAAAGTTGACATAATTGGAATTAGTGAGACGCGCTGGCATAATTCTGGAAAATGTAACGTCAATGGTTGCCAGGTATACTATGCACGTAATGACAATCCCCACCATTATAATGGTGTAGGGTTCATATTGCACCCAGATATTACTGCGACAATGAAGACCTTTGTACCTGTGTCCGATAGGGTAATTTTTCTACAATTCAATGCAAAACCTATATTACTGAATATTATCCAGGTGTATGCTCCAACTTGTGATGCATCAGATGAAGACATCGAAGCGTTCTATACCCAAGTCAAAACGGCCTTGTCTTTCACCAAAACGCATGAGATTACCACCGTGATGGGCGATTTCAATGCCAAGGTAGGTCATGGTCGATGCGCTGATATAGTGGGTAATTTCGGATTAGGGAGTGGCAATGATCGAGGTGATCGATTGGTCCAGCTATGCCAAGAGGAGCAGTTCATCATAGCAAACACTCATTTTCAGCTTCCTCCACGTCGTCTTTACACATGGACCTCAAACATCAACAATAATGTCAGGAATCAAATTGACTATATCCTCGTCAATAAGCGATTCAGAAATTCCCTAAAAAGTGTGAAGACTTATCCTGGTGCTGATATTAACTCCGATCATAATGTTTTGCTAGCCACAATGAATTTAAACTTGAAAAAATATCACTCAGTGAGGCACGGCAATCATTTTGCGATCCATAAGCTCCAAGACCCTGTATTGAGAAATGATGTCCAAACAGCATTGAGTACAAAACTAGATTATATCCAGTTGAACAAGGATACACATAATATTGAAGACACTTGGAACCAACTCAAATCCGCAGTGAATGAAGTGTGTCGAGAAAAACTACAGGCCACGGAGAGTAGGAAAAGCAAACCTTGGATGACAGATAAAATTCTACAATTGATCGATCGCAGAAGATCTTTCAAGAATAATGACCCGATAAAGTACAGAGAATTGCAGAAATTAATACGGAAGGAAATCCGTACTGCCGAAGAACAACACCTTTCAAAGGAATGTAGCGAAACAGAAGAACTGTGTGAAAAGCATGACTCGTTCAACAATTATAAAAAAGTTAAGCAAGCAGCTGGGATTTATAAGAGCAGAAGGATTGGGATTCTCATAAATAGATATGGCATCATTCACCCTAGTACTGAAGAGAAGTTGACAGAATGGAAGGACTACACTGAAACTCTATTCGAAGACAACAGAAGTGTTGATCATGGTATTCGAACGGGCGATGGCATAAATATTACAAGAGCTGAAATTGAACATGCCATAACAATATCAAAGAGTGGAAAGGCACCAGGTCCAGATGAATTGCACATTGAAATACTAAAGCTTCTCAAGGATGAACGATCTCTTTCCTTGCTGGTTGGTTTGTTCAATAATATCTAACGAAGTGGATACATACCACACCATTGGCTCAAATCAACTTTTATACCGATTCCCAAAAAGACCAATGCAAAGTGCTGAATGACTATAGAATGATCAGTTTAATGAATCATGCCCTGAAGTTATTCCTTAAAATCCTGCACTTAAGGTTATATCATAAATGTGAGGAGAATATCTGTGGCACACAGTTTGGATTCAGGAGTGGTTTCGGAACTCGGGAGGCATTGCTCAGTCTTCAGGTGTTGATTCAACGATGTCGTGATGTTCGTGCCGATGTTTACATGTGTTTCATCGATTATGAAAAAGCCCTTGACATTGTTCAACAGGATAAACTGATGAACATTTTATGTAACCTGGGACTAGATGGACGCGACATCCGATTAATTGGAAATCTGTACTGGAATCAACGTGCTGCTGTACGTGTTGATAGTCAGCTGTCTGAAGAAGTATCGATTATGAAGGGAGTTTGCCAGGGTTGCATTCTTTCTCCACTCCTCTTCAACATCTATTCTGAAAAGATTTTCCAAGATGCTCTTGATGGAAAGTCTCAAGGTGTAGTGGTAAATGGATCTATCATTAATAACATCCGATATGCTGATGACACTGTCATCCTTGCAACTAGTATGGATGATCTACAAACACTACTGGATTCTATTTCTGAAGAGGGTAAGGCCATGGGATTACATTTAAATGTAAAAAAAAAACAAAGTGGATGACTGTTAGTAGAAACAAAGATGAAATTCAAGGCATTCTTACACTTGGTAATGAAAGAATTGAAAGGGTTTCATTATATAAATATTTAGGATGTCAATCAATGATAACTGGGACTTAAGTCAAGAAATTCGCTGTAGAATTGAGCAGGCCAGAAGTTCTTTCATGAAAATGAGAAAAGTTTTGACCAGCCGTGATTTAAGTCTGTCATTACGCACCCGACTGCTTCGATGCTACGCTTTTTGTGTCCTGCTGAATGGAGTTTAATCATGGACACTTACCAAGGTTTTAAGTAAGAAACTGACAGCATTTGAAATGTGGATGTATCGCAGGATTTTAAGGATATCATGGACAGCTAAAGTCACAAATGTGGAAGTACTGCGGCGTATGAACAAAGACTTGGAAATTCTCAGTATCATCAAAAGGAGAAAATTAGAGTACCTTGGTCATTTCATGCACAACAACAGATACCACCTCTTGCAATTAATTATCCAAGGGAAGATTCATGGCATTAGGGGTCTAGGACGCAGACGAATATCCTGGCTAAAGAACTTAAACCAGTGGTTTGGACTTAATACAGTGTCACTGTTTACAACAGCTATGGACAAACAGCAGATCATGCTACCGATCGCCAATGTTCTTGGAGGACGAGGCACTTGAAGAAGAAGAAGAAGAAGATGATTTAAAAGAAAAAGAACGTTCTGGGACGTGTGTTCCGTTTTTCCATTCTTG
This sequence comes from Meconema thalassinum, assembly GCA_946902985.2. Classification (NCBI taxonomy): domain Eukaryota; kingdom Metazoa; phylum Arthropoda; class Insecta; order Orthoptera; family Tettigoniidae; genus Meconema; species Meconema thalassinum. The sequence continues at coordinate 370,616,551 of OX336392.1, forward strand.
TAATCTGGCAACCCTATATCTGCTGCACCATGAATTTGATTGTTTTAAGGGGCGAATCAGCGAGGTCATATGCTCCTACAGTACCGTGATTGGATCCCACAATCTGGTGAGAAAATTACCTGCTGCTGTTACTGAGAGAGAGGGAGTGAGAGAACAAGTGGCTACTCTCCTCCCTCCACCTTTCACGTTCATGTTGCTAATTCCCCCACCCCCAAAAAATCAGGTAATTGTAAAATGACAGTGGCTCTGTGGCAAATTTAACTGAGAAGGGGGAAGTGATGATATGCAATAGACACACCCTCTGGCTACGTGTTATTCAGTACCAACACCAGAAATATTTAGTGGAAAAGACTCGAGTTACTGGTTTCTTAATGCTATGTTTATTATTTCAGTATGTAGCCCCTTTCATAACTCTCATATAGTTGGTTTCTACTGACTCGGCTCCCTCGCAATTGTGCACCCTCAAATGCCGACTGACTGTGCCAGGATTTGATCTGGAAATGTTGGGCACAGTAGGAGAGAACGTTACCGCTGCACCATGCAGCCAGTCATTAAAAACAAAAGAGAGACAATTCCCATGTCAATATTCAAAAATGTCAACCTCTCAGAAACATTTAGCCAGTAATAGCGTGCCATATTACAAGTCATACAGGTTGGAATCTACAGCCTGAAACTCGACTTGATAACATTATTTTTCTCTTCCCGTTTCCTCACTAATGCTGCCATCTGCTGGATTTTTCTGTTAACTAAGACATCCGACAACAATCCTGAACCGACGAAATGCAAGTAGCCTATAGCTTGTTATAAATTTTCCATACATATCTACGAGTGTTACTGTGAGCATAGTCCGCACAGCGACTGTATTGTGTTAAGTTACTCTCATCAAGTCTATTTCTTAACTTTGATATCAAGGTCGGGAGATAGAAGAACATGGTTTCACACAAATAAGTAGTTAAAAACACAGTTATGCACTTCAAAGCTTTCAAAATCACAGTTAGGATTTAAAAAAAAAAAGTTTCACTAATTCACGAATTCTAAAATTTAATAATGTATTGCTTGAAAATACAAACAATAATTAACCTTGCCAACTCATGGGATTGTCATGAGCAAAGCGTACATGTCTATAGTGCCGCCATCGTTGCTTCCGACTTGACAGTTCACCGGCTGGTGATACGGTGTTGCCAGTCCATTAACGCGAATCAGCTGACGTACATGATTACAGCCGTAAAGTTAACAAAACTCGTGTAATGTGAACAGACATGTTTACACACAACATCATACTCGTGAATAAGTATATAGTAGCAGAAATTACACATACTGCGGTTAATAGAATATTTCTGATAATGAAGCAGAAAAAAATTGTAACAAATAAATAACTCACCATTACCGCCTCACGTCCGGGGTCGAAGATAAACCGAGTTCGAGAAAATGTATTATAAAACCTATAAAGGAAACACACCACTCATTTCGGAGTCATGTCGTCACGTAAAGAAATGTTGTGGCTCGTCAGCCACTCAATGAGCACATTCTTTCTTGCTGCCATTGTTGGAGCTTTGTCGTGAATGACCCTATGATACGGGGCATTGTCCATAACAATTGTGCTCTTCTCAGAAAATTGTTCAGCAATATTTCTTCAAACCATTTCCTCTCTTGGCGCTTGTCTTCCTCGTGCTAGACCCCGGCATGACACTATCACACACGCACGGCAGAAATAACACAAACACTCACTGACCAAAAGTTAACCTACAACCACACGTAATTATACTACACTATGTCAAACAACAAACAAATACTAAGCTATTAAATAACAACAGACTATAATAATATCAAAAAGAAAAATATACGAGAAATACGAGAATACACAAAGACCGCCAATGAAACTAACCGAGCACAATGCAAACAGCTGACAACAACATGTGTGACCGCAAGATGTTAGCTGGCAACATCGTCAGTGAAACTCTATTTATCTTGATATATCAATTTGAATGGCAGCCTGTGATTGGCTGGTTAGAGTGTAGCTGTGATGTAACACTGAAACTTCAAGTCGGAAGTAAGGATGGCTCTAGTATAGTAGTGGAGGTAGCTTTTCACGGTCTGCGAGGATCATTACTGAAGCCTTTAATGCTGTTACAGTCAAGACTTGAATAAAGCTATATAGACTATGGATCCTCAGTTTAGGGGCAGCGACAATGCGGTCATGTAGCCCCGTGTACTTTGGGTGTGTGTAGAATCTGTCTGATAACCTGCGTTAATTGTGATGACTGTATTAGTGTGTGTTTCTGTTTCTTAATACAAGTAAGGACTGCAGACTTTGGATTTTTTAAGTAGTTCCTACTTTTGCCGCCAAACGTCACCGTCAACAACTACTAGTTCAGAACTTGGCTACTAGAAGCCACCGCAGTCGGCTCCTGGCGACGAACGTAGGATCCCGAGCGTTGTTTAAATTTTTAACCTAATTTAGCTTCACACAGGTGTAATTAGTGGAAGGTTCGTTAACATGCCATAAATCTATGACATGGGACGGCCGGCTTTACTTCCCCTCCAAAGGGATTTTTAACGCTCTTAAAAAATCCGACGACTTCGGCCGGGTTTGAACCCGCGATCTTGGGCGTAGAAGCTCAGCATGCTACCAACTATGCCACCGAAGCCGCCAAATATATAGACTATAAAACCGACAAAATAAACTGGGGAAAGTATTGTTGCGTGTCGCCGTAGGCCGGCAGGAGGCTCTCGGAGGGAGGAGCAGTGTGACAGACCAAGACAGCTATCTAGTGGCCTTGGACAGACCCAGCAGCGGGAGAGAGAGAGTTCCCACACCCCCTCGGTCCCTCCAGCCGGCAGTCACAATAACCAAGCACCTGTGAGTCATCGCGGGCCGGTCGGAAAATGCGCGAATGGTCTGGTTGTGGAACCGACGAGAACAGACTCAATGCGGCAATAGGTTGTGACATTTAGAACTTTCTAGGCTTGGGACTGATCCCATATATACCAGCGAGCCATGGCGAGGAGGCAGTGTATTGGACAGTATTTGTCAGTGCTAGTGTGTACTGAAGTGCTGTCGAGTGAGTGAGTGAGTGAGGAGCAGTACAGCGATTATTACTGGACGTCTACGGTAACAGAGTGGAAGCCTGTCTGCCAGGGTGCAACTTTGAGTCAGGACTGTGAGTGCTTGGAGGTGTCGCGGTGCTTCGTGGAAGATGTGGTCGTGGAATCGACACGGGACGAGCAAGAGCGCACAAGGAGCAGCAAGAGGACTCTGGAAGTGAAGTGGCAGGGGCAAGGCTGTAGAGAACCTGTGTAGACTGTACGTGTGAGTGTGAGCTAGGCATTGTAACGCCTCACAGACAGAGAGAACATTAATAGCGAGGACAGTAGTGTGAACGTAGGCCAACTGTGGAAGCTATAGTGACTAGTAGTGTCTTATGAAGTGAGAATGTGCTTATTGTGTGGTGTATTTTCCTGGCCTGCAATAAAGCTAATATTTCGTTAAAGGAACAATTGTGTTGTGCTTTCACCCACCGTAATCGAGTTAACGAAAGTGCCACAAGGGATGGCACGTAACAGTATGATAATTAAGCCATTAAAAAAAAAAAAAAAAAAAACACAGTTCAAGCAGGCAACTCAATGTTGATAACATCCTTTAATGCCATAGACTACACCTATTCCTCTGTCGTTTTTGGGAGGTTCCTCTTCGTTCGTGACACTATCTTCTCGTTGTCCGTCGATCACTATTACATTTTCGTCCGATTGCCGACTCGTACCCGGCTCATCACTGAATCTTATTGTTGGCGCATTTGTAATTAATTTTCGTTGTATTCTCCACTTTTACAAATGTAAAAGACACACTAAATTGTCGCAGCCCCTAAACTGAGGAACCAACCAACCAGACACACTATACTTTTCTTACGAGGATCCGGCACGATGACACGCGGTAGACTGATGATGGTTCACCAGAAACACAACCATATCTGATCGATTAGGTTAGATTTGCAGTTTGCCTTTCCTACCACTATGAGCCCTAGTGTTAGTCAATGATACTCAACAATATCCGGTCGATTAGATTAGCAGTTTGCCTTTTCTATCGCTGAGAGTCAATGAAGAGATTCACTTAAGCCCTTATAACTACAGTATTTCCGGTGTGAAGATTTAAAAAAAAATAATCAAAAAATGCCTTAGGGTATTGAACTAAGGAACACATTACAGAAAGCATTATGTAAATAAGTTAATTTGGCTAGGATATGAATAAAAAAGAAAACTGGTATAGAAACAAGCAATTTTAGGCTGTTATTTCGGAACGGCATTTACGCCGGAAGTGATTTTTGAAAATTTGTTTTGTCTGTTTGATACAGCTCAAGACTCATAATTTGAAACATTTCTGGGCCCTTTAGCCCTTATTTGCTTAATTTTACGTTTTTGCCAAGAAATGTTTTGAACATTAACCCGAGAGAGGTCGCGTTGAGGTCTTTTAGACCAGGTTCGTATTCTTTACGTCACCATTGTTGGTTGCTGCCCGCCCCCACCACCATACTTTATCTAATTGTCGCGGAGAGTTTCAGCAACAGTTTCCTGCTGTCCGCCAGTCCAATTTTGCGTGGTAAGTTGAACCAATTAAACCAGACCTGGTCTTTTCCACCACACACGACCTGTTAAGTTTTGCATTTTATGATGGACTTCGAAGAAGATAGAATTAGGACGCTCTTAGAGAGTGTGGAGAAAGAAGAACGGAACAGAAACGAAGTACACATAGTGCAAAAAGACAGAGTGCAAAGGGAACTGTTTGACATAAAACAACAGGGAGCAGAAGAGTTTGAAGAAGATTATGATGAAAGTGCAGAGGACAACATGGCTTGTTGTGCACACAACACAGACGAAGAGGAATCTTGTGGATGAACAATATTGTGGTAAGAATAAAATTTATCCCAAAACAACAAAAATCATAAAAAATAAATACAATACTAGGAATTAATCATTACAGTAAAGTAATGCGACATTTGAAACAACCTGGTCTAAAAGATCCAGCGCGGCTTCTCATTTCCAACGAGTCAACGCGACCTATCCAGGGTTAAAGGTGAGACAGACTAAGGCCCAGTTGTACGAACTCGGGTTATCCATCGGAATAGCTATACCTGGGCTAGCGTCTTCCTTGGTATATCTCCAAGGGTGGGTTGTACGACAAGATTTTATTCTGGGGCTCGCTATTCCAGTTTCTCTGAGACTTGCTAAGTTGGTAACAAACGGAGCTAACTTTGTGGACATATTGACACGAAATTTGAACTTCTTTGGAAACAGATGAATATCGAATTGACCACTGCGATACTCCACGAGAGGCCGTGGACAAACATACCGTAATAAATCCATGCTTTGGTTATAAATAATAGTATAAAACGTAGGCTATACATAAATATAATGCAAACTAATATAGCATATCCAAGAATTAAGTACCGGTAGGTGCATGATAGGCTACTACATGTTATTATCATGTCAGTCATATGTTCCAGTCCATCGATAATTTGATCTAATAACCTCAAAACTGTGTATTTTTCCTATCTGAACCGTATAAAGAATTAATTTTCATCACAGTTCAGAAAATGAGCCGGCCTCTGTCTGACCTCCTTTGCTTTTCTCCTTTGCAGAAATATTATTTCTATTAATGGATCCTCCGCATCAGCATGAATGCTCTCTAGAATAATATTATGAGTACGGTATCCTAGGCTTTTGGCTGACGCAAAGTTATTATTAATATCCTGTTGAACCAAGGATCACCCCAAATGATTACCGGTACATATATAAGATAATACAGAAACACCAAGCATAACATAAAAACAAAAAAATAATAAGCAAAAGATGTTGGATCTGGTAAGATTCGATCCGCAAAAAATGAAAAATTTATACTCGTGAGATTAGTATGCTAGCCACTGGACCACCGCTACCTAACGTAATGTTCTGAAGACTGCGCATATGATGCTTACGTACGTAATGTGAGTGACCTGCTTTCGTTATTTTCTGTAATAATATGTATGTAATTACTGTGCTGCTATAAAGATTATACATTTTCATAAAATAATAATAATAATAATATCGTATGGCCTCGGGTGCCTGGTGCAAGCTTTGCTATTTGACACCCAGAGGGTAGCTTGCATGTCGAATTTCGTAGTTCCTTGACTATGAAAGTCAAGGAGGTTAGATGTTAGATATCTAATTTCCTTGAACACAATAGCGCTTTCTAGTAGAGAAATGAGGAACTTTGTGCTGGCGGAAACTCCAGAGATTAATTTTGCAATTATGAACTCGGCCTACTGAATTCAAATGGGTTCTTTGACATGCCAACATCGTATGACATGTGTATCGTATTTTTGCCGCCTTTCAAAAATCAATTAGCACGGTCAGGGGCGAACCTGCAATCTTGGGGTTAGTAGACCGACACGCTATCCACTCACCCACCGTGGCAAGCTTATACATTTTCATGTACATATATGAATAGTTCACTCGAATTAAGAGTTTCTGATGACTTAACTTAGTTTTTTTTTCTAATAAGTGAGCCTCTGCATCACTTTCTACATTAATTCCTGGCATCTCTAGCATGATGCTCTCGACTGACGCGGAGTTATTATTAATTACCCTGTTGAACCTAGGATCATCCCAAGTGATTACTGGTAAGCTACATATAAAAGATAATGCAGAAACACCAAGCATAACATAGAAACAAAAACTAATAAGCAAAAAAAGTTGGAACAGGTGGGGTTCGATCCACAAAATTTACGTGCTTTCATCGTGAGTTCGGCGCGCTAACCATTGGACCACTGCGACATGGCGGTGAGTGCTGAAGACAATGCATATGATGCTTACACTTGTAATGTCACTGGCTTGCTTTAGTATTTTGTCTGTAAAAATGTGTATGTAATTATTGTGCTGCTATTAAAATTATACGTTCCCATGTACATTTATGAATAGCTCACTGAAATTAAGAGTTTGCGATGATTTAACTTTGGATGTTGTAGCGGTCTCTCCCGTCCGCCATATATATACTCGGTATAAGCAGATAGCTCGCCATTCCAAGCCCGGTTAACTATGCCGTCGTTTATACCCGGATTATCTCTTATACCAATGTCGTACAACTCAATTCTGCGCTAACTACGGAGATAACTTTAGCCGAGGTATAACCCGAGTTCGTACAACTGGCCCTAAGGACCCTACTGTGGAAACCATTGCTCTATTGTATGCAGTGTTGCATGTAACATTACATAAATATCCAGTCTCTAAAGCACCACTAGCAAAATGTATTCCACCCATACTGCTGACTTCCTGGAATTAAAACCATTCAGCAAAGCATGTCAAATTTGCAATGAAATGAAATTAAGAGGCAGTAAATGTGTGAGAATGACACACAAGTCAAGTAGGAGACAATAGTTAAATACGAATAACATGTATTTACTAACCTTTGTCCACATCTGTGGGTATGCATGTGGGAAAAATATATTCACACAGATCTTAGTTTTAGAGGAAGCATAAATAACATTTAGCAAATAAGCGGTTTCTCCCCTCCAAAATGACACCCGTCTGGCATTCATGTGGAGCAAGACAAAACACATATACACAAAAACACATGAATAACAAAGTCCATCATAAAAAAATAACTTGTTATAAAATGCTCAGCATATTGAATATTGGCACGATTGTCATATACTGGCATCCTAATTGGTATTGGTTACACTTCTTCATATTATTGTACAGTTGCAAATATTGGGGCAGATGACCTCGTAGTTCCTCCCCTTAAAACAACAATAACGAAAGAATAACAATTGCAAATACAGTATATGTTACGTATCCATGTGAAGTTTTGGTGTATAGTCTATTTCCAGTCACAAAACAAACTGTTATGGTCTTTAAAAATGGGTGGAAAACAAGCAAGTGCACAGCTAACATACATTTTCATATCAGACCATTTCGCCTTTCAGCGTCCAGTCTAGTATGCAAGCCCCCGTTTGTGAAAGGGTAGACTCCATGATTCCCTATTAGCAGTTAGCACTTTGAAATCGTTCAACATGGAATATGACCATCACTTCTTACATCTACCTCTGCTTCTCTTACCTTCTACAGCTGAGCTCATTATCCTCAGGTAATCTCTCCTCCACCATTTTCTTAACATGACCTCACCATATGAGTCAGCGCATACGAACAGCTTCATCTAGCATCTTCGTTTCTAACTTGGCCTTTACAGTATATCTTCGTAACTTCCTACCACTGCTCCCATCCATTTGTCCCAGCAATCTTTCATGCTATCTCATATCAGTTACTTCTAGCTTACGTATCAGATATCCTGAAACTATCTAGCTTTTACTCCGAAACGTCAAGGTTGGTCCAAATATTGAACAATTGTTGCTACACCAACTTCGTTCTTGCAGAATAAAGTAGATCATAACTGTAAACTCACTGCATTGGCTTTTCCACACCTCGACTCTATTTCTGTCCCCTTACCACCAACTTGAGAGAATGTACAGCCTAAGTACTTTAAATGGTCCACTTCCTCAAATTTAGCTCTTTCTATATGACATTACGTTTTCTTGTGTTTCTTCCCTACCAACATAATCTTCAGCTTTTGTTGGAGTCTGTCATTACAACTAGGTCATCAGCATAAGCCAGACTGTTTACCTGGTTTCCACCTAATTGAATCCCACCCAACCATTTTATGCCCTTCAGCAAATGGTCCATAATTTTATCAAATTTACAGTACAGGTGAAAGATTACAGGCTTGCTTCACTTCTTTAACAACATTAAACCAAGAACTAATCCTACCATCAACTCTTACTGCAGCCTGAACATCAAAAATACTTTAGATTGGCAGTAACAGCCTTCTCTTAATATTATAATCTTTCAGGATGCTCAGCATTTTCTCCCTGGGTGCCCAATTGCACGTCTTCTCTGGATCTACAAAACAAAAATGTCTATTCCTTTCAAAACATTTCTCAATACAGTAACTTGGCACATACAAAAGATTGGATCCGATATCTTCGTTATGGTCTAAAGCCAAACTGGTTTTCATCCACCTTACTCTTGGCAAATGTCCGAGTACATTTGCCCAGAGGGGCGGTGGCCTTGTTGCTCTGCCTCTTAAAGCAACAATAGCTAACTAACTCTTTGCCAAGGACACTTAATCAAAGAAATGTCACTAATTGTTGCAATCTGTCCTGTTACCTTGCTTATAAATTGGGGTGATTCCTGCTTTTCTCCAGTAAGACGATACCTTTCTTAAATTGATCAAAAAGCATTTTTGTAGAATAATGAGATATATAGGAATACTTCTGGATCAGTATTGACAAACAGAATAATGGGGTAGTACAAAGTATGAAAAATGTTCTGCCTAGTCAATACCTTTAAATTGTTTATAATTATTTAAACAGGGTACATGTTTTGGGGCTAATGACAATTGCTCCCTTCGCAACCTACCAACATAGAATGGGTGGTGTTATGGAGTCCATGTCCTGATTTTTAGAATAGTTATTGGATTATGATTAAATAATTATAATTTAAAGGTATTGAATAGGTGGAACATTTTTCATACTTTGTATTACCCCAACTTAGCATAGGGACCGCGACAACGTGGTCATGTAGTGTATTACCCCATTATGAAGAACAATGACCCGTCAAATTTAAATGACAACATGTACTTGGAAGGATCACCTTTAATCTTCTTATTAGAAACATGACTGCAAGAAGTTATGCTTTGTTATACTAGTGGGTATAGTTGGGAAGAATGAATGGGGGAGGTAGCACATTAAGAAAATGCCATTTGTATTTTTTCACAACCTATCAAGATCTAGATTGGGCAGGTTTTTCAAGTTCCGATTGACTGTATAAAAATAACAGATTGACATACCAAACTGATTTTACTACTAAATGTTTGCTTGTTTTATTGTTATGTCTCAACATAATCGCCAAAACGATTGAAACATTTGTCGTATCGTTACACCAGCTTTCCATTGCCCTCAGCAAAATATTCTGCCGCCACTGAGGTGGGTAAGTCTGGACAGCCTCCTGAAGTTTTTCCTTTTTGGCTAGGCGTTGCCGCCCAACCATACCTTCAATTCTCGAAAAAGGTGAAAATCATTCACGACCACACTGTACCAACGTTACGATAGACTTTTACAAAGAATTCAAGTGTGAAGTTTTGGACCATCTGCCGTTTAGTCCAAACCAGCACTGAATGATTTTCACCTTTTTCGAGAATTGAAGGTATGGTTGGGCGGGAACGCCTCGTAAAAAGGAAAAACTTCAGGAGACTGTCCAGAAGTACCCATCTCAGTGGCGGCAGAATATTTTGCCGAGGGCATTGGGAAGCTGGGGTAACGATACGACAAATGTTTCAATCGTTTTGGCGATTATGTTTTCCTTTTTTTCCTTTTCCGCGTGGCCTCCTGAGAGGCTGAGTGCAGGTCTTTCTAGTTGACGCCCGTGGGCGACCTGCGCGTCGGGAAGAGAGATGGAATGAATGAAGATGAATGAAACTGGGCAAGGATGTGGAAGGTAGCGGCCGTGGCTTGTCAGAAGGTACCGTCCCAGCATTTGCCTGGTGTTGAAAATGGGAAACCACAGAAAACTATTTCAAGGACGGCCGACGGTGGGGCTCGAACCCACGCGTCTACCGAGCCAGCAGAGAGTTTGGACCCATGACTTATCGCTGCGCTTTAGCCAGCATAGCCATTGCTGTCAGGGCGATTATGTTGAGACATACGAATAAAACAAGCAAACATTTAGTAGTAAAATCAGTTTGGTATGTCAGTCAATCTGTTATTTTTATACAGTCCATCAGAACTTGGGGGGGGGGGGGGGGGGGGAAACACCCTCATATGAATTATGCGCGCGCTTTCAATAGTAAAGCAGGGGGCCATGCGTGCCACAAGCTCGGCCAAGGCCACCGCAGCAGCGAATAACAAAACTGCCACTTGCCATTCTTACTTTATATGAAAGACCCTGTATTGTTTGAATGTAATCTTGGATCATTCTTATATAATCTGAAAACTTTTCAGTGGCTAAATGCTTTTATAAAAGCAAATGAAAATCAATTATATAATTTTCCGACTAATACCGTATTTACTCGGCTATAGGACCCCCTCGCCTATGGAGCTTCGACGAGATAAAATGGCACCGGAGCTTATGCATAGCGAATTTCCGGTCCGTGAATCTCCATTTGATTTTCATTGGCAATGAATAGTCCGTGATTATTTTCATTATTATTTCGAATTGTGGTTTTGATTTTAGGTGTTCAACTTATGAAATAAACACTAGAGGGTTGGCCTATCTTGAATATTCCAAAGACAAGTGTCTCCTAAATGAGTAATTAGTAAATATTCGCAACAGAAACGACCATAACAAACAGCTTGGTTACAGAGTGTGTAATTTGCACATTTCGAACGGCAGTGGTCTAACATATCTTAGACTACAATTGTATTAAATTGGTGCCAATTAAATATGTTATAATTAGGGTCCCTGATTTATGGTAATATAAAAAGCTCCAAAGCGGTGATATATAATGTTCAAAGCGGTGAAATAAAATATCCAAAGCGGTGAAATAAGAATGTGAGGTGTGAGTGTGCTAAATAACTATTTGTACGGTGCACGGATTTGGTTCAATAATTGACACTTATAAAAATATTTTAAGGAATAACAAACAATTTATTCTAGTTATTTTTACACCATAGAACTGAAACTCAAATTAAATATACAGTAGAATCTCGATGCATCGTTTTTCAAGGGGGAGGGGGAAAATGATGATGGATGCGGGAAACGATAAATGCGGGTAACATAAAAAAAATTGAGTAAAAAATAAAGAAAGTACGGGTACTGTATTTGGACATATTTCTTCATGTAAACTTCATAGAGACGTCAAAATATTGCAACCACGATGTACGCGATATGATTTCGTATGTCATTTTATCACTTGCTCGTTTTAGTTAAAAAGTCATTAATTGTTTTTTGTTTCGTCAAAGCTTTGCGTTTCAGACGAAACAAAGCCTTCTCAACTTGCATGATGTTCTCTTCTTCACTATCACTGATGACATGCGAGTACATGAAGGATTTCATCTTCGCTAAGACGGCATGCGCTTCGGCGAAACTCGGGACGACTTGGGGCTCACGATCGTCTTCTCTTCATCACTCCTCTCCCCCGCGCCATCATCGCACAGCTCGCCAATCTCCGCGGGAGATACTTCCGGTGTTCCGAATGAAAGAATACAGCAGTTCCGAGTGTTCGCGGGTCTCTGACCGGGCAAGCTATTTCAAGGCTAAATGACGTCACGCTATGACGACACCCGCTCAAGACCGTCTAAATGCTTTCATTGCTGTTTGTGTGATCTAACTAGTTAGCCAAGCATTGCCAAACGCAGCGTAACATTATTGAGATTACGAGAATTGCGTTGTCAGTGAAGTAAAGTTTTCATTACGAACTACAGATAAAATTGTAATCGCCGCACACGACCAAGATACTACACGGAACCACTCAGAATGAAATGAAACAGCACAATGACGGCTTGGCGCTTCGAGCAGAATCGTTGGCGCCTGAAGGCTCGTAGGCGTGGTTATATAGTGTGGTTGTGCGTAAATAATCTGAGCACTGCAGTCCAGCCTACTTGAACTTGCTTCAGCCGAGAAACTTGCTCAAGCCTAGGAACTCCTATTCGTTCGTACCTCGTACATTCTCGCGTAACAGGTTGCCACTATGCTGCTTCAAATTCAAAAGAACTTTAGCATATATTTTCTCATAAACGATCAATGCGGGAAAATTGTGGCCAAGGACTAGTGATTTTTTGACGATCCATGCGAAAAAACGATAGTTCGAGGAACGATACATGCGGGGAAATTTAACATTAGTTTATATGGAAAATTTTCGGGACTAAATTAATTGAACGATGCATACGGGAAAACGACAATTCCGGGAACGATGCATCGAGGTTCTACTGTATATAAGACCTAACCTAACATTTACTTCAACACTCTGCATGACTACCTTAGTCCTTTTATCATTAACTCGTGAAACTTATGTTGTCCCCAAAGTATAAACAGAGCATTGTTTCCAGGTTTTCAGGACGCAGATTTGTACGCCTATCTGACAGAATAGTTGAGTACGCTGAAAAGCCTCTTTCACTGTCCACGTTACTTGTGGAAAACCATACAGTTTCCAAACTCCTCCTCGAAAATTCAGGATAATCTTCCATTAAGCCCTTCAATAGTTCTGGAACTATGTCTTCTGTTACGGTACCAGTACTTGACTTGGCCAGACTTTGCAGAGCTTGATAACCTCGAAGGAAATCTTCCTTTGATACTGGTTTCAAAAGAGAAATCCGCTGTACATGCGAGATGAGGTCATTATTTACTGGCGCAACTACTGAATTTGGGAGGTAGAAAAGCTGGGCAATCGTCTGAAAAATTTTCTTCGCCGGATCTTCTTCCACCATTTTTTCAACCTTCGCAATGCTGTTCACTGCTAGCTTCTGGACTCTTCGTTCTTCCCTCTGTTTCTTTTCACCCTGTAACTTTTCCAACGCAGATGATGTTTCAACTCCAAACACACTGTTTTTAACAAGCTGCAGTTCACCTACCAGGGCTCGCACTTTTGGCAGAAGCTTGTGAGCAGTAGGGTAGTGGCAACCTTCCAAGAAAGTTATCATTGAAGAAACTGTGGTGCAGTGTTCCTTAACAAACGCGGCTTCAAACTGAATGCATTTTTTCTCTTTGCTGGAGAGTTCTCTGAAGTACCCGACTGCTGGATTTGAATCACTCAGTTTCCTAAAGTATTCGACTAGGTCTTCCAGATATTGTCCAACGTATAGTGCAGAGTTCAGCCACGAGCCCCAGCGAGTAAGCACAGGTATGGGAAACATCTTAACTTTTCCATCACTATGTTTAGCCTTCAGAAAACTTAAATATTGATGCTTTCTCTTCCTCGCATTTTTAAAGGCCACTTTCACCATGGACACACATTTATTGAGACTGAGCAGATGATTTGGCACTAACTTTGCAACCAAGTCCAACTCGTGTGCCCAGCACTGAATGTGAACTAAATCCCCAGAAACCAATCCTTTCAAAGTTCCGACACATTTGGTCATGTACCTTGCACTGTCTGTTACCACACCTACCACTTACTATACTGCACCCGGTATCGTAACATCGCATCTACGATACCTTGACAACAGGTTTGTGAATCTGCTGGTTCAAGTTCAGTGACACTCACAACAAATAACTTTGTTGTCTGCAAACCATTGGGAAGTATTCTAAATAGAATTATAAACACTGCCCTGCCATTCCTGTTGGTCGTTTCATCACAGTGGATAACAATCTTTCTATCTTTGATGGCTTCCACAACATCCAACTCATATTGTTCCTTTAATTCAGGAACATACTTCCTTCGGCATGTATCAGCTTGTGGGAGATCACCAGCACCTGAAGCAATTACAAAGCAAAACTCTAGTTCATGTTCCAACAACCAATATCTTTACAAACTACTGTTCAAGCTAATAGTAATTAATTCATATTTCTTCTTTAATGACTGCATAAGATCGCTCTAGTCAATCTATTCGAAGCAACTGTTCGAACCTTGCAGTCCTCCCAGTACTTTTATAGATTTTCCTATCTTCGTACCTTTATTGTGTTCAATTCATATTATTATTATTATTATGTGCGTATGGACCCTATTGGATCACGCATTACATTTATGATTCGCCTTCCTAACAGACCATATTGCTTTCATTCTTTCACTGTGCGCTTGTTTCCTTTCTTCTGACCACTTAGTCCCCGATCTTCTGGAGACTTCATTCTCTGGCTGTACCACCCATTTATTTATCTTCTGACGGTAGACATTTCTGTCTAGTATTTCTGACGTTTCTATCCGGGCCTTTTCCAGGTCATTTTTAACATCTTGTATCCAAGATACGTTCTTCAGTTTTCCAGAGTATGTCAAAATCTTGTGAGTTAACCTTGAAGATGAGAGTCTGTGAACGTGTCCGTAGAATTTCAGTCTTCGTTTCCTGATGTCTGCGGCGAGGTTGGATAGTTTTACCGTGGCTTTGCGTGATTTGAGTCTATACCCTTCTGCACTTTTCTCTGGGCCCAGAATTTTCCTCAAGATCTTTCTTTCCTCCTTCAAGATATTTTCCAAATCACCTTTCTTATTAAGTACCAAGGTTTCACTTGCATACAGCACTTCAGGTTTAATCACCGTATTATAGTGTTTGATTTTTGTATGTATGGACATGCATTTCTTGTTATAGATGTCACGGGTTCTCCAATACGCTCTTTTGAGTTTTTGTAATCGAACTTTCTGAGCTTCCTTTTCCAATCCTGTTGGTTCTAGGATCTCACCGAGATATTTAAAGTGTGGAACCCGTTTGATGTGCCCGTATTTTGTTTGTAGTTCCTGTATGTCGAACCTAGTGCAAATAAACTTGGTCTTCTCGAATGAGATTTGCAACCCAGTTTTCTCAGCGCATTCCTTGAGGACTTCAATCTGTTTGATGGCTAAAATATCGCTGTCTGCTAGTATCGCTAGGTCATCTGCGAAAGCTAAACAACTGACCTTGATGTCATCATTCTTTCGTCCAAGTTGAATGGGTTTCCAGAGCTTCTGGGCATTCAAGTCCTTCTCCCATTCTCGAATGACTTTATCTAGAACAAGGTTGAAGAGCAGTGGTGACAATCCGTCACCCTGTCGCACGCTGGTCTTAATCGCAAAGGGCTCTGATAGTTCACCCAGAAATTTTACTTTTGACTTCGTGTCCGTGAGTGTTTCCTTGATGAATCTTAATGTCTTTGGATTAAGTCCTAGTTCTTCTAAGATGTTAAAGAGAGACTGTCGATCGACCGAATCGTACGCCTTCTTAAAGTCGACGAAACTACAAATGATCGGAGAACTTCGGGTCGCTCTATATTTCAATATCGTCTTCAAGTTAAAAATTTGTTCAACACAAGAACGCTCAGGTCGGAAACCAGCTTGATATTCACCAATTTTGTGTTCAAGCTGTTCTTGTACTCTTTGAAGAAGACACGTGGAGAGAATCTTGTAGGTGACTTGAAGGAGAGAAATCCCTCTGTAGTTATTCACATCCGTTCTGTCACCTTTCTTGTATAACGGATGGATGAGTGCACATTTCCATTCTTCAGGTACCTTTTCTGTTTTCCAGATATCCATGATGATTAGTGTGAGCTCCTCAAGTGTATTTGGGCCTATGTTCTTTAATAGTTCTGCAACTATGCCATCTTCTCCAGACGCCCTGTTACTTTTGAGTCTGAAAATGTGTCTCTGGATTTCTTTTTAGTAGGTGGTGGAGATTCAGGGTTTACATGTACGGGAGTCTCTTTGGGCCATCGTGATGTTGGCTCCTCGCAATTGAGTAACTCAGAGAAATACTGAGCCAGTTCACTACAATTATCCCGGTTGGACAACGCGAGGTTTCCGTCTTGTTTTCGGAAACACAAGTTTTGTGGGGTGTATCCTCAGATTCTTCCTGCGAACGTCCTGTAGAAATCTCGCGTTTTGTGATCTCGGAAGTCTTGATCTATAGATTCCAATCGGTCCTTCATGTGTTTCCTCTTAGTTTGTCTGATTACTTTTGACACTTCTTTCCTGGTCTGAAGATAGTGCTGTTGAGTCTCGAGTGACTTCTTACTGTTGTATTTCTGAAAAGCTTTCTTTCTCATTTCCAGTGCTTCTTCACATGCAGAATCCCACCACGGGTGTTTCGTATTCTTCTTCAATGGAATAGTCTCTTTAGCTCTCGTAATGATCTTGTCATGGAACTGCTTCCAGGTGCTTGCCTTTTCCTTTTCCCATTCCTCTGTTATGTTACTTTCCTTTATCTTTTTCGTGTCAACTTTCTGAAGATGAGATTTCTTGGGGTGGATTCTTTTCGGGGTAAATTTCACTTTGATTCGCACTAGATAATGGTCGGAGTCAATATTGGCTCCTCTTCGAACTTGCACATCTTGAATTTCTTTCTGTAAAGGATGTGTGATGGCCACATGGTCGATCTGATATTCTCCAAGAGATTGCACAGGTGATCGCCAAGTCTTCTGTTTTCGAGGGTGCTTCCTCAGAGAGGTGGACATTATCTTCAAGTTGTTCTGTTGGCACAATTCAATGAGTCTCATGCCATTCTTGTTGGTGAATTTATGAGCTGGGTATTTGCCTACAGTCTTTTGGTATTCTTTTTCTTTGCCAATCTGTGCATTGAAATCACCTAGTAATATCCATGTGTCTTCTCTAGGAACCGTTGCCACGATCTTTTCGAGTTTAGACCAGAACTGTTCTACCTTCTGCAAGTCCCTTTTATTTTCAATGTTCGTGGGGGCATGTGCGTTAATTAATGTGTATTTTTTGTTCGCACATTGTATGCGCATAGTCATTACTCTATTACTTATGGGAGTGACTTCTTTTATCGAATCAACTATGCTCTTGTGCACTACAAATGCCATACCCAAGAGGGGGGTGCCACCTCTTCCTATTCATTTGTCCGTCTTACTTTTGAAAATACGGTAGTTACCATAGTCTAGTGTGTTCTCATCTGTAAAGCGTGTTTCCTGAAGAGCTAGTATCTGTATCCTTTGTCGATCTAGTTCTGATGTTAAGGTGTGTAGTTTGCCTGGTTTTAGTAATGTGTTGATGTTGAAGGTCCCGATGTATGTGGGTGTCTTTGATGGTAGTTTGCCAGAGAACTCCGACTTTCTCTGTGATCGTGGTTGCCCATGTCCCCCAGAGTCCGAAAACCTGGTTGCCGTCCATGGACGGGTGGATTGGTTACCACCTGGGGTAATTCTGTAGTTACTCGCACGAATCATAACTGCTTGTAATCAAGGATTAATCCAGTGTTTCCACTGGGAGTTTAGGACCAGGGATTATGCAGCCATACCTACTAGGTAAGCAGACGCTGACCACTTTGCCGCTCGATCCAAGTCAGACGCGAAGTGGATTTCAATTTTGGTTCTTCCGCCCTCGCTGCCATTGAGACATAGGTCCTCCTCTGCCATCGAAGCTGTTGGCCATTGTTTTATTCACCTCAGTTGATCCGCGGGTGCTTATTTGACTAGGTCTTATTCGCACCTTTCCTGTATATCTACAGGAAATTCCCCATCAGCCATCGGGACGCGCCGTGTCGGGGTTGAGGGCCCCCTTCCCAGTGTCTCACGCAGGGTTATGCTTAGCTCGTACTCAGTTCGGAACTAAACCCCCACATGAGCTGACTAGGTAATAATGTAGTATGCTGTCTAGTACAAAAGCGTCACATTGCCGGTCGTAAAGATGGCTGACAATAGTGGCCGGTTGTGTGACCTAGGTAACACCGAGACTATACAGACTAGTGCGTATCCTATTCATGGCCTCCATGGGATCAATGACAAAAGAAAACAAAATGGAGACAGTTAGGTCAAAGGTGTTAGTCAGATATACGGAGTGACCTCTAGATAGTGTTATCTATGGAATAATATTGTCGCAATTCATCATCATCATCTTGCACAGTTTCCAGCCACTGGCCGGGTCTGTTTGGAACACAAGCCTCTCCAACGTCTTCTGTCTTCCCACCATCTCTCAGCCTCCACCCTTGTCCAGTCTTCTCCTCTCTTCTTCACGCTTTCTTCCACCCCCTTCAGCCACCTGTCTCTCGGTCTTCCCCTCGGTCTCTTTCCTTCCCACTTCGTCTCATGTATCCTCCTGGGTATCCTCTTCTCCTCCATTCGTTTTACATGTCCATACCATCTAAGTCTAGATTTCTCTATACCATCCTGTAATGGTTCCTCCTTCATTAATTCTCTGGTCCTCTCATTTCTTATTCTGTCCATCTTTGTAGCTCCAATACTGCTTCTCAAGAACCTCATCTCACTGGCCTGTATTTTGCTCTTCTCCCTTCCTTTCATAACCCAGGTCTCCGAGGCATACGTCACGATAGGGACATAGTACGTCCGATATATGATCTTTTTGCTGTCACAATTACCAAGATTAATTAAAAGTAATATAATTACATTCTAAAATGATACTACTGGAAATGTAGGCCCTTACCAGACCTGAGCTGTTGTATGTTTAGGTGATAAAATTAATATATTTTAATTTTAATTAGGAACTGTTAAAATAAGTATGGCTACATAATATAAAATACAGTACATTACCTTTTATATATTTGTTCAACCACTCTCGAATATCAGGATGATCAAGCTTTTCCGATGGTATATTAGCTTGCACAAAGGCCTTTGATGTGCTTAGTACAAATTCTTCCTTGTCTGTCTTAAGTCTTTTGGCAGCATTCAGAGTTTCTACAAGTGTGACTTGTTTCCTAAGTGACTCTTCTCGCACGTATCTTTTCTGTCCCAATTTATTCTAACATTGCAGAATTTGCACATTAAGAATTTATCTAAAACATAGAAACCTTTGTTCCGATACTCTTCGGCCCTCCTAAAAACCGACACAAACTTCGTTTTGGTCATAACTTCAAACCACGAAAAAATCTAACGCACGATTAAAACACGACACCGCATGGAGAAACCAGGAGAAACTGTAGCGTTTGAATGGTAGCGCGTATTGGTGTGCGCAGTGCCTGATTATCGAAAGTTGTTTCCGGTGCAGGGTGCATGCTTTGTATCGATCGTTTAAAAACTTCGATGGCCGAACATTTGGAGGTTATGTTTGAATTTTCGTAACGCGTAAGAACATTATACAGATGGCAAAGCTTAAATTTAGCTTCTATGCCTGAAATTTGACGATACTCACCTCTGAGATAATAGTTTGTTGTATAATGTGCGTGACGTGTACGTGTGTTATTCAACAGTAGAAAGCTTGAATCAAGGAATACGAAAGATCAACAAATCGATTGGCCGAACGTTCTGTGCAGTCGATGGTGAAAAAAAATCGATTTTGTCCACAACACGAGTTATTAATGTCACGAGTCGATTCGTAAACGTGATTGGCTTGCCTCTTTAGCCAGTCAGGCTCGAGAACGCAGTTATCCCGTATCTTATGAAACATTTAGGCCTTTATTTATTTTATTTTATTTCGAACGACAGACAGTAAAACTATTTTAATAAAGTAAATATTTAAAACAAAAGAAATAATTCCAGCATTTCGTTGGTATTTCGCATTTTAGGGCGAAAATAAAATATTTCGCAATATACCGGCAATTATATTTCGCGGCTTCAAAATCGATAAAAATGACTTATTGTGGGTCATTATATCGTTGTGATTACATATATATGTTCCCTGAAAAATTTCGCGAATATCGCTAAACCCAAAAATCCGGGACTCTAGTTATAATATGTGAGAATATTATAATCATTTGCTATACGGTTGTTATATTGGTATATTATGCATTAACTTGACCCGTTTAAATGTTAAAATACGACGAAACGAGTTATAGGCTATTCGCCGTACCGGTAGGCCTAATATTTACTAGAGCTCGCGTCAGCCCGGAAGGCGGCCGGCTCTGAGGGATTTGCGCAGAGAGAGAGAGAGATACATTTCCACTGTTGCAACAGGTCCACCATGTCCGAGTTCCCACACCGCAGGCTGCTGCCATGAGTTCCTGCGGTATGACAACACCGTCACTTACCTCAACGAGCCTGTCTCTTGCACGCTGCTTTACACTTGGCTTTCCTGACAACACACTAGCTCAGATTCTCAAGACAGACTGACTGTGATTGGTGGGATGGAAGTGAGGCATGACGTAATGGTAGCGTTGTGTTCTGAGCACCGCCTTCCCGGCTGGCTCGAGCTCTAACAACGTGTCTTTTCTTCTTTAACATTTATTTAATAATTATAATTATAATAGCCTATCCATTAACACTTATTTACCCAATAATCATTTTATAATTACATGAAAATGAAAATCCACAGCCTGCTTCCAGTCTCCGACCGGGTCAGGAATGGAATGAATGAAGCCCCCATCTAGCGGCGAGGATATGGACTGTGCCGGCTGCCGAGGCCTGACGCATTCCTCTGGAGCAATGATTAAATGAATGACAGATGCAATGAAATGATAGCGGAGAGTGTTGCTGGAATGACATTTTGACAGGGAAAACCGGAGTACCCGGAGAAAAACCTGTCTGCCTCCGTTTTGTCCAGCACAGATCTCACATGGAGTGACCGGGATTTGAACCACGGACCCAGCGGTGAGAGGCCGGCGTGCTGCCGCCTAAGCCACGGAGGCTTATTTTATAATTACATATTCTACGTAATTATTGCAAGAAAGCGATATTTGATAACACATTCGGTTCTACCTTAAAACCCAACTGTGCCTAGTTTTCAGTATGGAAAATATTTCCTTAAGTTAATAGACCAAACAACTGGCTACAAACTTTTTAAAGAAATGTCTACGAAAAGCATGGTACGGTACCATACGGTAATCATTGAAAGGGTAAATTTCACAAACGAATGAACTTCATTTTGCATGAATTATTGAACCTGAAACCTACTAATGGAGGCATGGATTGTCTTTAGTAATATTTTAGTCAATAATTTAAAACAAGTTGCCAGAAAACTAAATACAAAGAGCTGCGTGCCTACTGCGGTGTAAAGTTGATCTGTGAGAAAACCAACCTTGCCGAGAGTATACGACGTGCATACAGTTAAATACAATCATCCAATTGGAGAAACACTTTCTTCGTCACGATCGCCTCAGCTTGCCGCATGCCCGCCAGCACATCTCTGTCTCCTTCTATCACTCTCCCTTCCCTTGCCTGAAGCACAGCAGTGGCCAGCGGCTTGCTGCCTGGCTCAGCAAATACGGCGAGTCCGTAGATTTGAATCGCGCGCCCGGAAGTAACAAAGTAACCTCATTTTCTCGGAGGGAAAAATTTTCTCCGACAATCCGATTGCGGCATAGTCTTTTACATAACACGCAGAGCGTCCCTGATTTTTTTGTCAGTATAATTAAGATACACCCTGTATATAGTCTTTGGATCATTGTGCAGCCAATAGGCTTCACCCGATATCCAATAGAAGATGCCACACTATTGGCCGAGTAGGAGCGTCAATAAGATCAATTGGATTAATATCCATTCTTAGGTCCGTATTGACAATTCTAAATTGACCAAAATGGGTTAGTTTGACTCCGCCCAATCAATACTTATAAATTTCTTACTAAGATTTAAATTTAATTTAAAATACTAAACAGGTAAGTTTTTTGTACATCAGAAAAGTGGCTGTCTGAGCAGCCTGTAGACATTCCACAATTTCAGATAAGTCTCCACATCATATTTTTCCACACATTAATAGCTAGTAGAAAAACACTATTTGTATGCTAGGAGCACATATTAAATTTTGAGTGCCAGACCTCAAAAACATGTATAGAAAAATGTGAGATTTCACCTTATCCTCTTCAGACCCAAGGCAAAATTTGTTACTGAGATTTCATTT
Organism: Meconema thalassinum; assembly: GCA_946902985.2. Lineage (NCBI taxonomy): Eukaryota > Metazoa > Arthropoda > Insecta > Orthoptera > Tettigoniidae > Meconema > Meconema thalassinum. Next base: position 370,638,932 of record OX336392.1, read on the forward strand.
TATTCCTGCCTTTCTTATTAAACAATGGCATAAATGATATACAGTGGAATCCCCTTAGTACGTTCCCCAGTATCACGATTTCCCGCTAATCACGTTGAATTATAAAAGTCCCGGTCCCAAAAGCACTAAATTGTATGCAAAATATTGCTCCAGCATGTTCTCGCCCTCCGGCTTTCTACAGGGTCATTATCTATGTGCTCCCCGATAAACACGGCAAGCTAAGCCGGCTGTGACTGGCGCAGATCAAGGACACACGTACCCGGTTTAGCCGGAGGTGGCGCGCACTTTCACACTTTTACCAAACAAGTTTAATAATGTGTACTTACAGTGCTCATAGGCGATGCTGAAAATGTCCTCCCTCTCAAGACAGGAAGAATGTCAACTCTTTTATTATTTACAGAGCCAGTTTCCTTGAACCGTTTAGCGAGCCTCCTAATTGTACTGGTATTAGGCACAGGTCTTCCTGGAAACTTGATTCGAAATTTTAGTCTCGTTTCAGAACAAGATTTTCTGCTTTTCATACACGAATTATGGATATACACATGTTTGCGCAATGTGAATTGGTGTCTAGGCATGACCAACAATCACAGTTATCACAATACTCACTGAACGTGCAACACTAACGTCTAAGCTTTGCAGATACACGTCCATATGAATGACAAAACACGTGTGAACTAATGATATGAGTCAGCGGAGCGCCCCAACCACCAGCTGAACTGCGTACGCGCACCCGCAATCTGCGCCAGTCACAGCCGGCTTAGCTTGCCGTGTTTGTTGGGGAGCACATAGATAGTGACCCTGTACGTTCAAATTTTGACGTTCTTCCGTGCCATACTTTGGCCAGCCCTTACGTATTTGTCAGTTCAGTTGGACTTCGGCCAAGGTTAACTGATTGCGTAAGCTTGGCACGGTAGCGGTCGAGAGCTCAGCTCAGTTTAGCAGCGAGTGTGCTTCCTGTAGTGTCATCTATTCATTCAGTGACGATAGCCGTAGAGTGATATAGTGTTCTTGGATATTCTTTTTTTTTCGGGGGGGGGGGGTTATTTACGTGTTTGCAATGGAGAAGAAGAAAGTGAGGCAAATAACAAACAGTGAAAAACTACAAATCCTTCAAGAAATGGATCGCAATCCAAATATGAAGCGTGTGGATGTAGCACGGAAGTTCAACGTTCCACCGTCAACTTTAAATACAATTGTTAGCAAACGTAAACTGATTACGACTGCTTTTGAAGAAGGGAAAAGTGCTAAAAGAAAACGTAATCGCCAGGGTCCATTTCCAGAATTAGAAGAATCACCATCATCTTGCACAGTTTCCAGCCACTGGCCGGGTCTGTTTGGAACACAAGCCTCTCCAACGTCTTCTGTCTTCCCACCATCTCTCAGCCTCCACCCTTGTCCAGCCTTCTCCTCTCTTCTTCACGCTTTCTTCCACCCCCTTCAGCCACCTGTCTCTCGGTCTTCCCCTCGGTCTCTTTCCTTCCCACTTCGTCTCATGTACTCTCCTGGGTATCCTCTTCTCCTCCATTCGTTTTACATGTCCATACCATCTAAGTCTAGATTTCTCTATACCATCCTGTAATGGTTCCTCCTTCATTAATTCTCTGGTCCTCTCATTTCTTATTCTGTCCATCTTTGTAGCTCCAATACTGCTTCTCAAGAACCTCATCTCACTGGCCTGTATTTTGCTCTTCTCCCTTCCTTTCATAACCCAGGTCTCCGAGGCATACGTTAGGATAGGGACATAGTACGTCCGATATATGATCTTTTTGCTGTTCTGAGGGACATCCTTGCTCCATAACATGCTTCTCACACTCCTCCGAAATGCTTCTGCTTGCCTCCCCCGCTCATTTTTTTCTCTATCGTTGCTTCCATTATCTTGTATCAGGCTTCCCAGATACTTGAAACTCTCCACTTTCTTCAGCTGTTCCCCACCAATTGTTATTCCCATTGTGGTTCTTTCCTTCTTCCTTGTTGTGATCACCATCTCACTCTTATTTATGCTAAATTTCATCCCATATCCTTGTATTATTCCTTCCCACACATCCAACTGTTCCTGTACCTCCTCCTCCTTGTTTCCCCAAATCATCAAATCATCTGCAAACACCATTGCTTTCATCTTTCCGTCCCCAATTACTTGTGTCACTCGGGTCATTATGTCATCCATCACCACAATGAAAAGTAACGGTGACAGTGCACTTCCTTGTTTCAGGCCGTTTCTCTGTTCCAACCAGTCTGATTAGAAGAAGCTGTTCTAAAATGGTTTGTGCAAGAGTGAGCTTCAATTGTGTCAGTAGACGGTACTGTGGTTCGAGCTCAGGCAACACTTATTGCACAGAATTGATGATTTTAAAGTATCTAATGGCTGGATTGACACGACCTAGTTTATAGATGTGTGCGAGTCTGCTGACCTCGATAATGACACTACACTGTGCAAAACTAATGAAACATGGAAAACTACAACGATTCCTGCAATTTTGAAAGACTATACTCCTGACGATATTTTTAATACAGATGAAACGGGGCTGTTCTTTCATCTTCTTCCAGATAAAATCCTGGATTTTAAGGGCGTGAAGTGTCACAGTGGCAAACTTAACAAGGAAATGCTTACAGTTCTCCTGTGCTGTAATGAAAATGGAATCCGAGAAGTTGGTACCTCTGGCTATTGGAAAAGCACGAAATTCGCGATGTATCAAGAATGTGCGATCTTTTCCATGCAAGTACACTTCTAAAACGAAAGTGTGGATAACTTCCGCAGTATTTGAAAATTTCTTATGCGCATGGAATGCAAGGCTTGGTGCAAGAAACAAGGAAAATTGCACTTTTTATTGATCAATGCCCTGCTCATCCCTGAAATGTTTCCAATTTGAGAAACATCATTTTCCTCCCAGCAAATTGCATGAGTAAGCTACAGCCATTAGATCAAGGCATAATACGGTGCATGAGCAGAAGTATCGTAAGAGGCTGGTACAGAGAAGATTGGCTGCAGTGGAATCGACGACTAGAAAAATCACTGTCTTAAGATGCCATGCCTGGGATTCTATGGAGCAAAACACTTTTCGGAACTGCTTCAATACAGCCGGCTTTTGTCGTGTTTATGCTGTTGACGTCATGCTAGATGATTTTTCTGAGAGTGAAGAATGGCGCCGAGTAGCAGGAGAGGTCACTTTCGAAACGTACGTCAACGTTGATGACGATGTTCCACTGTGTGAAACTATGACAATAGATGAAATTCTTGAAGAACAGAAGATGGAAAAAGCACTTGAGAAAATCATCGCGCTAAACGGGAAAACGTCGTAACCGAGAATGTGCTAACGAGATTCCACTGTATAGCGTTTTCGGTAGTAAGTTTTCCCGCTTTTGACGTCCAATTATTTTAGTCCCTTTTATAACGTACTAAAGTTCCACTGTATTTGATATTTATTTGAAGACAAAGGATACAATCTTAGTATTAAAATTACAGGTCACGATTGTGCTATGTTCCAAGTATATTACTCGTAGATTTGAATCTCACTGTCGGATGTCGTTCAAATGGTTTTCTATGATTTATATTTTTCAACTCCTGGTGAAACCGGAACGGTACTTTCTACTAGGCTGCCAGTTTCATTAGTTACTATTAATTTCACCTCTAATTAACTCCTCCAATAAGCTTAAGTGTCGGGAAGAGCATCCGGTCATAAAACCCATCCGCCACATAAAAGGCACATTTCATCCCAGATATTGCAGAATTGGGAATGTTTAGGTGTAGAGATATAAGTCAGAATCCACATAACTTCAACTGCTGCTGGTACAAATACATGGGTTGTTTTCTTAGTTTTGGCACCAATGCTTCAGTGCCAAGTTGCAACAATGTTGGGCGCTGCCACTTTTACCGACGGTTGCTGCCCTGCATCCCCTCCCTCAGAGCACATGACCTCGCCCGTCTTCACCACCGCTCGTGCGCAGTCGCACCTGTTAGATGAGTAGTGTGAGACCAGCGCTTGCGAAAGACAGTCGCAATATTTTCCAAAGCAGGAGCAGAGAACATGGATAAAAATTCAGTGTGCTAGGGGTCGCAGTGCTATACATTGTCACCGAGGATTGCAGGAAGCGTGCGGTGCAGCTGCCTTACCGTTCAGAACGGTAGCAAGATGGGTTGCAGCCTTTCGAGATGGGCGCGAACGTGTGGAGTACATGCCTCGATCTGGTCACCCACCAGTAAGTGATGACAATGTACAGATGGTGTCCACGTTAGTAGAGGTGGATCGGAACGTAACGATTCGTCAATTAGAGCAAGATACCGGACTGGCGCATTCAACTGTCCTCCACATCCTGAAGGACTTACTGAAAACGAGGAAGACTGCGTCCGTCATGCACAAATGGCTGCGATATGATGCTTGTCGTATGCACTTGCAGCGTTATGAGCACGAAGGAGAGGCCTTCTTACGGCGTTTCATAACCATTGACAAGACGTGAGCCCGATCTTATGAGCCACAGTTAAAACGCCAATCGAACGAGTGGCGGCACGACGGAAACAAACAGTTCGACCAACCCCCACCAATGTGAAGGTAATGTTGATTCTTGCCTATGATTGGGATGGTGTGATCATTCACCATACTGTTCCCCGAGGGCAAGCCGTTAATGCGGCGTACTATTGTTCGTTTCTGCAAGACCATTTCCGAGGAGCTCTGAGAAGGAAACGGCGCCACCACATGGTTACACCGCATGACAATGCTAGGGCACACACAGCAGGCAATGTGTCGGCATTGTTGGATCGCTGGGCCTGGGAGGTCCGCTATCACCCCCATATTCTCCCGACATCAGACCCTGCGACTATGATCTCATCCCGAAGATGAAGATGACAATGCGCGGGGAGAGCTTCCGTACCATTGAAGACGTTAGGCAGGCTTCCGAGCGCTCTCTTCGTACCATCAATAGATAGGGCAGTGCCAACAGGATACAACGACTTCCGCATCGCTGGGAACACGTTTTACGCAACAGTGGGGACTACATCGAGGGCCTGTGAAACTTGGAACCATCTAAGCGAGTTATTAATCCAGTTATAACTAAGGTGCCAAAACTAAGAACCCAAACCCATGTATTAAAACGTGAAGGTGCACATGTGTGCACCCTGGGTCTGAAGAGGTTATGGGGGTTATATCGCAGAAAGTGTGGTTTAAGAGCCGGCGGTCGAACCCTCGAAAGGGGACCTGGGCCAAGAAACCCTTTTAGTCACCTTCTACAACTGGCAATATATACCTGTCAGTGTAGTCCACCCCTCCCAACCACGGGAGGTCGAATTCAAGAGACAAGTCAGAAAACCCCTTTTAGACGCCTTGTACGACAGCCAGGGGATATCGTGGGCGCATTCTAAACCCCCCACCTACAGGGGGGCGTAGTAATATCAAACAGACATGAATGGCTTGGGGAAGAGTCTTTGGGTGATGACTTTCGCATAGATACAATAGTAATTCTAACATTTATATTTTCCCCGTTGGGTTTAAAACTTTCAAACCTAGATTAGTTCTCTTAATTTCCCACCACTAGCCTACTACGTTTTCAATAGCCACCGAGGCATGATTTAAAGGCAATTAATTTACTGACATACTAAAAGCTGTTTTATTAAGGTAATCTGGCACATTACTTAGACTGGCTTCAAGGTCTGTTTTAGTGTACATTCATTCTGCTGGCTGTTGGAATACAGAATGTGCGGTGACGTCAAGCAACTCCCATGCTGTGCTGAATCCTATTAAGCTGCATGTCTCCCATTAGTCGAACGTTGGTCATTACATGCTCGTCAGTTCTATGCATTACCTACGCCAGCTTTCGAAAAAGTTCCAGCCATCTCTTGCCGCTACGTCCTCAGCTGCCTTCCATCACTCTCCCTAAAATCTTTGCAGTAAGCATATAAAAACTACCTTTTCTGCACTCTCATTCCTTTAATGCTCGACTGCATGTACAGGTTGTGCCTCTCCAAGGTGCATCCACTGCAAGTTGGCCATTGGATGGTTGCTTGTTAAATCTAAGTCCACTATGTGATTCAGCACAAAGTGAAAGACATTTTAATTATTTGCCAATGCCAGGCATTTTAAAATTATTTTAGAGAATTTTTATGTCCAGAGAAGCTTTATCTACGTAGGTGGACTATAAGGAAAAAGGAAGCTTGTAGTTTAACGTGACCGTTAATCTCGCGATCATAAGCCACGGGACCTCCGTTTTACGTGGAATCCGAACCACAGGACATGGCATTTCACATCGAAAATCTCACATGCATTGACCGGGAATCGAACCCGGTCCGCCTTGGTGAGAGGCATACAGCTTGACCGCTGTGCCACCACGCCCCTCAGGTGGACTATAACATCGCTCTCTTTAAAGTTAAGCAAATTTAAAAGGACATTAACAAACAAAACTGGTTTAAACACAAGTAAAATTTATAAATGGAACAGTGGAAAAGCCATCTTTGAACTTTTTTTTATTTAGGCTCTGCTGGCCAGGCTGGGCATCAGTCCTGGCAGCTCATTGTATCTTCTTTGTATCAGGCATTAGCACATTATTTTTGTTTTAATATAAAATTAATATTTAAATAATTTTGTTATTGTGTACAGTTCCAGACTCCTGTGTTATTCTGTCCATTATAATTTCCAACTTCCTTAAGTTTTTATCCACTTACTTTCCAATGTATTCTATCATATTTTCCCTCTGATACATGTGCTACCACACCTGACACACATTTCCTACCTCATCTTCCATCAGCTAGATCCACACCTGCTACATTATTTGAAGAGTTCTGGACGCTAAAGCCAAATACCACAAATTCTGGACATACCACCAGATGCTTGCCAGTTTGAATTGAAAGCTCCCTCAGATATGTATGCCTAGCCCTTATCATTGCTGTTTCTAATGGGTTGGGGATGAGGTGAAGCAAGTTTCTATGATACGGATGGTTTTTACAGCTGGATGTCCCAGACACCAACCTCATGAGAGGAGTTAATGAGATGAATGAAACTGGACAAGGAGTTGGAATGAAATGGCTATGGCCTAATTTCCTGACATTGCTCTGGAGTTAAAAATGAAAAACAACAGAAAACCACTTCAAGGGTGGTTGATTTTGGGGTTTGAACCCACTCGTGTACAGTCTCGAGAGAGCCTGGCATCATAACCTCGCATTTCTACTATTTTAATCACATACTTCCATAGACTGTTCCACGATATCTCCTCCTGTACATCATGCAACAAGGGCAGCAGAGGCAGCAGAGACATCCACTGACTACGATGGAAATTACGGCTACCAACGCAACAGGAAGCACCAGTCCTAACCTGGAACAAAACATCCTTTTAGAACAACTCAGCTTAAAGGTTATCAGTCCCTAATGATGATTACCTCCATTGACATTTTTATGGAAAAAAATAAAATAAAAACAAATAAATACATAAAATAAGTAAATACTATATTTACGCGTGTATAAACTCCACCCTTGTTTTAGACATCCTATGTTGTAAAAAAAAGTCGCCCGTGCATAAATTTTAAAAATGTCTATTCTGGGGATGGAAGCTATGGTGGTTTATAAATTAAAAAAAAAAAAACACCATAGCTTCCATCCCCAGAATAGACATTTTTAAAATTTAAAATGAATATAGACTCTGTCCCCAGTTTAGACTTCTAATTATACAGTAACAGCCCAGCCGCTTCCGTCTTCTCCCTGGCTCAAGGACCGTAGCCCCCTCCCCTACCTTGCCTATTCCCCGCAGCGGGACCACACGTTATACGAGTCATAGCTTTCACAACATTCTTCTTGCAACTTCCACACGGACCATTTAAGGTAATGATGTGTTTCGCTTGTTCACACCACACGTTTATTTTTCTGTTTTCATATAAGTAGTTTGATTCCTTCAAATTTCTTCTCTCCCCTTTTCTCTTTTCTTATAAGTTTTTATTTCATTCTCAGTTCACTTCAAAGACAGACGGGCCTAGCGTCATCGGCCCACATTCCTTCCTTCCCGACAAGCGTAAGACAGTTTGCATTTTCTCAATCTCATGTTTCAAGAATTTCGTTAGTATTAACCCTCTTAGTGCCGGCCTCCTTATCTTCATGTGTGATAAGATTGCCAGAGAGAAAATGTATATTATGCAGCACTGAAGAAAATAACATGTACTACCCTCACTTTTCAAGATATTACACTGTAGTTTACGCCTCCTTGTAGCTAAGTGATGCCTTTCTTTACTCATTGTAATAATATCATAAAAATAATTCACAGTGCCAAGAAAAAAAAACAAATTTTCTCATGCAATTTTGAAAAAAATAAACAAATCAAATTTGGATATCTATACTACCTAGTATTTTGATTGTACTCACCTAAATTTTTATATTTCTGTGCACATTGACTTATTGTTTACCACTTTACAAAATATCACTATCTTGAGATAGATAGTTCTTCCAAAAAAACAACTTTTCCTGGTCACCACTCACACCTGTTACTGTATATGTACGTTTAGGGCCAGGCGTCTCGAGAAATACAAGAGAGGGTTGAAATTGGACGTCGTGATCAGATTTAATTTCACGGAAATCGGGAACCTGGTTATCATCGTTATTATCTCCGTCAACTCTGGCATTATTCCCGTCACTATCATTACTGTCTGAATCAGAAATTTCATGAACCACTGTCGCACGAATAGGTTTGTTTACATCACTGTCGTCATTATTTGAATTATTACCGGCATCATTATCACTCTCAGCATAATCTGAATCATCGCCTGATTCGACATAATCAGAATCATCACTCAGTGAATTAACATACTCTACCAAATCATCATCATTTTGAAACACAACACGAGAACTAGTCGCCATTATTACAAACACATGGACTGCAGGTAGGCGCCAAACAACTGAAATTGAAAAATTCGTAACATAAACACAACACGCCACACAGAGATTCTAGTGGTGGATTTAGAAACTACGTAGTTTCTTCCACAGTGCGGTACTGACTGGAGCTGCCATCTGTCATACTATTTGCTAACTATTACAACTTATTTGGACAGTTGCAAAACGGGGCGCGATCGCGCTCCTGGCACTTTTATCTAGCATATAGAGGAGCGCTATCGCACTCCCCAGCACTCTTAAGAGTTAATTCTAAATTCATTTCTAATGACCTAATTATATTAATTATTATTTCTTTCTTTCCTTTTTGGATAGACTCTGCATAAAGAGATCAATTCATGAATCTCACCAAGATTTTATTCATAGGAGAAACCTCCATCAAATTGATGCATGGGACAATCCCATTAGAATATCAACTTGACTCTTCACTGCCCACACACAACTCAATGTCAAGTCTGTCAAGAAAATCTACATGTGGTTAATCATCCAAATTCAAACGGACTAAAGCGTAATACTAAGAGGCAACTAACATTAGTCAATTTTAACAGTGTTTTAATGTGTTTTTCATTGTTTTAAATTTGTGTTATTTTCAGGATTAATGTATGTTTTTTATGTTTAATATGCTTTGCAAGCATTATGTTGATGGTAGTTATATTATGATTATTTGCAAACTTTATGAAAGTTCAGGGCTGAAGGAGGACCAATAAGGTTCAAAAATGTACCCAATGTAATTATGTTTTAATACATTAAGTATTGATTGAAGGAGTTTTCCTCTTAAATTGATTTATTAGTCATTTGTCAATATGGACCTAACAAAATCCAATATGGATTTGAATGAAACAAAGTCCTCTTTTCTCTATGCTTTCCTTCATCGTATCTATCCACCTCATTCTGGGCCTTCCTTGTGGTCTTCTTCCTGGTATTTTCTCCATAAATATTCTTTTTGGTACTCTATATTCTTCCATCCTCACCCTGTTATAGGACCCCTTGCTAGGGTTACGGTGAAGACCTCAACGGCACCGGTGGTGGAGAAGATGGACTTTGGTACGGCGTCGATGGCGGAAGAGGCAAACCCATAGCATCTGTACTCCAGAGGAGCGGCTACAAAAGGTGTCTGACTCCATGTTAGGGGCGACCTGATTTAAACCTGACAGCAAGTATAAAAAAACTTTGGGTGTGGCGAGCCCATCGTACTAATAGCCTATAAAACGAGTGAAAGTGAATTGAGGCCTCGGCAACAGTAAAACCACTGACTGGACTATTAATTATATTATCATGGAGGTGCATGTGCAACGAATTCTTGTCAGACATAATTTATGAATGGCGAGGTGCATGAAACACAAATCCCCCTTCCGTCCAATCTTAACTTGACTGTGTATTTTATGGAACAAAACCTTCACAGGCGAAATGAAGAAAAGCAGAGTTGCACTTCCAGGGAAACTCCAAACACAACCACTCTTTTCTGAAGTCTTAACTCAACACGACTCGACAGTTTGCTGCTGGCTGTATCTGAGGTAATAGGCTCGCCCGCTAGCTAGGCTGTAACTGGGGTGATAGGCTTGTCCCCAGCTAGCTCGTAAACTGTCGCCTCAGTAATTGAATGGAGATTGTTAGAAGAAATGAAAACGTAAAAACACTTATAGTGGGTGATGTACTGAAGATAGAGATATGCTCTCGTGAACATTTTTGTAGAACTTTTCATGCTGAACAATTCTTACACTCATAGTATATTGATATTTTTAACAGTTTGCCCAGCGTAAGCTTAAAAAGCGCACAGATGCCAGATTTTTCCCCCCGACTTTTTCACTGAAATCATTACTGCTCGGCTTCCTTTGATCATAAATAATTGCTTTCCTACAGAAACCTTCCTCGAGATATCCTTTACAGAATGGTGAAAACCACATCAAAATCCATCCAGTGGTTCTCGAGATTACCCATGACATCCAAGAATCGGGGTCTTTGTTTTATACTAAGTAGAGATGTTGCCAGAATGAGAAATGACGATGTCATTAACAAACAGTCTCCCTCCACCAACTAATCTATGAAGGTATAGCTACTAATTCTGTGATACACATAGCCCTAACTACTGTAGAATTGTAAACTAATATGCGTAAATGACCTACTAGTACTCCGCTGTGATAATGGTAAAAAGCTAGAACTACAACATACGAAACAGTGTTTGTCTACTATTAATGTGTTGAAAGATTTAATGTGGAGACTAATCTGAAGTTGTGGAATGTCTACAGGCTGCTCAGACAACTACTTTTCTGATGTAAATAAGGTGTGTATGTAGAAACACTTCCAAAATATTAATCTGAAGATTAATTCTTTGAATTTGAGGAGCTTCAAATATCTAAGAAGTGAACTAATGCAGAATGCAAGGATGGATGCAGAGCTTAGCAAAAGGGTACAACAGATCTAGTTTGAAAGAAGGACATTCCAATTAAATGCACCCACAATTCACAGATATTCGTTTCAAAGCAGGAATCACCAAGAACGTCAAAATTTGTGAAAGAAAACAAACAAAAACAAACAAGTAAACACTTCATAGAACCTTGTGGTACTATTTCCAGTCACTTTTCATCATTCCGTCAGCAGTCACACCTCGGAAGAATATTCAAGAATTCCAGAACCAAAATACAACTTTTTCTGCTGGACTACTGAAATACCTTTCTCGTCCCTCAATTCATTTGTGGATTATGCTCTTTAAGGCACTTTGGATGGCAGAATCTAACAAAAATTTCTCTTAATTTCCTGGAATTAAATAACAAGTGTTTTGAAAAAACACAAAACAAATCCTGAACTTTTAATTCTCTAATTCTACAAAACTTATGGTGAGGAGACAAAAACTTGGTTCCCCTTGAATTAATGAAATATAATTTATGATTTGCCTAAGAAATATTCTTTTTTACCCACCAATTTTCTTGTGTTTACCCTTGTGTTCTAATGCTACCCAGAAAACTTGCCGGTATCAAGTAATGATTAGAAACTCAAATATGTGTTTTATACCACTGTATCATGTTCATTGCGCGTTTGATGAATTAAATTCATATATACTGTACGTAGAAGAAAAGGAACCGGTTCTATGTATCAAGACAACAAAGCATGTATTCCTTCCACCTTCGTAATAGTTGACAAAAGGTTTGCACTGTCGTTAATTCATAAAACAAAGTAATAATAATGTTATTGGTTTTACGTCCCGTTTAACCACTGAGGCTTTTAGAGACGCCGGGGTGCCAGAATTTTTCCCCAAAGGGGATCTTTAATGTGCCAGTAAATCTACTGACTTGGCTCCCTTGCGTTTGCGCATCCTCAAATGCCAGCTGACTGTGCCCACGATTCGATCCTGCAACCTTGGACACAGCAAGCGAGAATGTTACCGCTCAGCCACGCTTACAGCCATAAAACAAAGTACTGTATAGAGAACAAAGACAAGATACCTTGGAGTTCTAGCATGCAGAGTTTTTGGTGCCACAGAGGACAAATAGGCTATACAAACAACTAAATCAGCGAATGAGTTTACCCAAGCGATTGTATATATTCCCCTGAGTCACAGCAGTAAATAGCGCCATCACTGCGTTCACAGCAAAATTCATCCATAGGAGAGTCGAAGTTGGGGCACACTGATTTGCCATCAGGTAACTTGCATTCCATTCCTAAAACAAAAGTAAATACAGTACAATAAGACTTAATATGTAGGCTTACAGGAACTGCACAGTAGGTGTTCATAGATCAGGAAAAGTGAGTGGGAAATCTATAAACAAATTCTCCAAGTTACAGGTAGATGACAAAATGAAATTGGCTTCATATAAATAACTTACAATGAGTTACATGAATGTAACAATGAAAAAACTTTGTGATGATGATTGTTATTTTAAGGGGTGGAACAACAGATTGTTGTTTTAAGGGGTGGAACAAGAAAGTCAACTGCCCCTAAAACTTTGAGTGGTTAATCATTCAACACAATATTGTTCCAAAATACAAATTTACAAAATCTCAATATTTGTTTACAAATGCTTAACAAATATTCAATGTGGCTTCATTTAGTCACTTGGCAGATATACACAAGCAAGGTACTTAGAATACTCAATAGGTAAGCCATTCCGGAGTATGCGCTGTCATTGGTCAGCGTCCGTGACGCAGTCAGGCAGGCAGAACGCTCTCTATCGTTAGGTTACCCACAGAAATATGAATACTGTTTCGCTCTTCCTTTCCGTCAGCATTAAAGGACAACACCGATGGACTGTATTGTATTTTAAATCTTTTTACTTTCGATAGAAAGACATTGAATAACAATCAGGCAGACAAACTGGCAATAAACTACGTTATATTTGCTGCCAGCCTTGCAGTAAACTTTAATTAGGCATGTTCAATATGTAACACACTGGCTGTCAGCTTGGGAGTCCTACACCAGGGCTCTACGGAAGCCACACATAATTATCATTATTATTTTAACTAAACAATATTATAATAATACTATTATTTATTTAGCGTATGGCTTTTAGTGCCGGGAGTGTCCGAGGACATGTTCGGCTCGCCAGTTTTGTAGCTGCTTCAAGACGGACAACCAATGGGTGAGCTACAAGTACCGTTGGGGAGGAAAGTTGAAATGGAAGGTCGAGGAGTTGGAAGGTAGCGGCTGTGGCCTATAGTTAGGGACCAACCCCGGCATTTGCCTGGAAGGAAGATGGGAAACCACAGAAGACCATCTTCAAGGTTGCCGGCGGGGGGATTTGAACCTCCTCGCCTCCCGGATGTGAGCGACTGCCAGCAGTCACGCCGTACCGACCACGGCTAACTCACCCGGTATAATAATACTATAAATGCGCTTCTTTTACCCTTTCAATACGTACTCCTCAACAAAAGTTAATCAGAGATATTCCGTACCCTAGTGTTTCGTAATTATTTTAATTCATAGAGCCCTCCTGGTGAAGCAGCTAGCATTCATAGCTGTCGCCCTGGAGGTCCGGGTTCGATTCCCAGCTCTGACAAGAAATGTAATTCTGGTCTGTGGGCTGCAACGGGGTACACTGAGCCTCGTAAGGCAAAACTGTGAAGAAGAGGGATCGGCTGCCAACTCAGCTATCCCGGAAATGGTTTTCCGTGGTTTCTCACGTCTACTTCAGGCCGCGGCCGCCTCCTTCCCAATCCTCACCTGAATTACAAATCCACGGACTATATCAGACACCACAATAAAACAGATTATCAGACAAATTCTGCAAACACCTTAGTACACGGGGCTAAATGACCATGATGTCAAAGTCTTTAAAATTAAACATTTGTAGGCTTAATTGTCCATGTAACTGTACCAATTTTAGTGTATTGACAAGTCTGACCTAAATAATTTCTTTTATCATGTACTGTTTTACCGTATGTTTAATTGTTGGACTGTGAATAATGTTTACATTTTCCCATGCTTCTCGTACTAACAGTACTGGGCTAATATTTATGCAAGCAATTCGTTTCATTCCAAACTTTTACTAAACAGACGTTAATCAAAAAAGACTAACAACTTACGTTATAACGTGGCTGAACGTCTAAACCTTCAGTCCTGAAGATGTTGCCATCCAGAGCAGATTCTTCCTTGCTGCATTTTCCTTCATTATTTCCAACTTCGATGCTTTGTTCGAGTGCCTTATGCGAATAACAGTCGTTGTTCGCACATAAAAGGCAATAATTTTCCTGTTGACTTCAGGGAATTTAGTCTGTATGATAGATGTTACTGTCGGGGAAATAAGTATAGATACTCGAGTTTAGAGGTCAATAAAACCTTTACCCTTTGTCTTACATAAGAACAACCTACACCAAAGTTTTCCTGGTTTTATTTGTCGTTTAACGATATAGAGTAAATATTTGCATTGTATCTCGTTAAAATTTTATAGCAGATTGAACAAAAAAGTACCGTTTTTTCTTACCAAGTTCACGGAGCGCTCACTTAGAAGGATCATTACATTAAAAGTATTGATCGGATCGTAACGAAACTTTAATACGTCTTAAAGGAGCTTATTGTTAACGCGTATATGAAGTTTTAATCTGATCTGACATTTCTTAAAATAGTTGTTGTGAATTTTATAAAACAACTTTTTCTCGGGCCTGGGTGGTCATAGCAGTATGAAATATGGCTTGTTATGAGTAGAGCCCTGCGCGGATAGACAAAACGTTATCCGCATCCGCTCCGCATCCGCACGGCTGTTATCCGCATCCACCCCGCATCAGCACGACTGTTATCCGCATCCGCACGACTGTTATCCGCATCCGCCCCGCATCCACGCGACTTTTATCCACAAGTTTGTTATCCGAATCTACTGGCATTACAATAATATTTGCAGCATAATCATGCGCATGGGTTGGGAAATTATGCGCATGGGATGAGTGTTGGAAAGCCATACTAATGTTGAAACTTCTCCCCACTTCCCTTATATCCCCCCCATCATCCCTAATTGTACGTAGAGCTTTCTGCACATTTTCTGCTGGGTAGGAGTTTTTCTCCGTTTTACGGGTATAATTTCTTGGCATCTGGAGAACAAACACGAAATATTTTGCCATTAATGTCGCGTTGTATTTACTCGTATCATATATGTTCTGCGCACCATTACCCCACTCTGCTCTTAAAACATAACTCACTGAATCCAGGCAAACTAATCTACTGTATTATATTGAAAAATAAATGCATGCAAAACCACGGTAAAAACTACATTTAATTTTAAATAATAATTGATACACAACTGTAGGCTTACCTTCTAATATTTGCTGGCTACAGAAAATAACATACAACGTGTTACGTTTCTTCATCCAAGCCTCACGGTTATCACATAGCGACTGGCATCATGCTGTCTGTCCCTATCTGATAGGTACGATGAGAGCTTAAGGGTAGCAGGGAACTGAGTTGCTATTTGTACTACCAACTCGAAAAACATAGGTGCGCACGATTAGCCGCTGCGCATAATCACCCAACTTTCCCCATGATATTCAACAAGTTTGGATTGTATTCTAAAAACTATCCGCAAATTTACTCCAAACATTATCTGCAGCTTATCCGCTATCCGCAAAGCCATGCAAAGTATATCCGCATGGCGAAAAATGTTGCGGATATCCGCATCCGCGCAGGGCTTTAGTTATGAGGCTCATAGAAATGCAAGGCTAAACAAAAAACTACATTTTATCTACCTTTGATAATTGCTTTTATATCGATTGATATTTAATCAGGTGGTTATGTGAGAAGAATGTATCGTAGCAAGCGACGGGAACAATGCGCTCGGTCCAGGAAACTCGTGCGATGTTGCCCTGTGAAACATAATACGCGCGCGTTCCAAGTCTGTGAATTTCTGTTGTTGTTTTGTAATTTGTGTTAGACCGGTATTACACTACCAAAGAAATTTGTCAAATAAATTTTATCAAATATTTTATAAAACTGAACTGTTATCAAAGTTACACAAAGCAATCATCACACCAGTACACTACATCAAATATTTTATCATAGTTCACCAAAATGGATGAAGGACAGTTCCTTGTTCACTTTACTATTTTATGGTAGTTGAGATTCTGTGGTGGCAATACCGGTATATACAAGAAACGGAAAGATAAAGTGAATGTCTATAGGTTAAACCATGGGTCGCTCACGTAACAAGGAAGATATTATTTTATACGAGTAAAATCTTGGTGAAGGAGCTGCAGTACGAGGCCTTGAAAAATAACATTAATTAAAATAAATTAAAAACCATAAGTGAAATTGACGAATTATAATACAAATATTATAATATATTTTCGCCTCCGTGGTGTAGTGGTCAGCGTGCTCAGCTGCCACCCCGGAGGTCCGTGGTTCGATTCCCGGCTTTGCCACGAAATTTGAAAAGTGGTATGAGGATTGAAACGGGGTCTACTCAGCCTCGGGTGGTCCAAATGAGTATAGGGGGGTTCGATTCCCACCTCAGCCATCCTCGAAGTGGTTTTCGTGGTTTCCCACTTCGTCTGCAGGCAAATGCCGGGATGATACCTAACGCAAGGCCAAGGCCACCTCATTCCCTCTTCCTTGCCTATCCCTCCCAATATTCCCATCCCTCATAAGGTCCCTGTTCGCTTTGCAGGTGAGGCTGCCTGGGCGAGGTGCTGGTCACACTCCCCAGTTGTATCCCCGATTCCGAAGTTTCAAAATGGAGGCCGTAAATGTGGGGTCCATTGCCGAGTCCGAGGGAATAGCCAACCCTGGAGGGTAATACGACTAAGAAAAAAAAAACCACTGTCATTCACATCTATTTAACTTGACTATTTAATTCTTCTTTATATCCTGAAATATGCATCCCTTATGTACAGCGCTAATATCCTCTGCTAATTTTACCTACAAGTTAGAGAAAAGTGTCTTATTTCATTTCCGCAAGAAGTGAAACATTTCCCAACACCTTTTATAATGAGGGCTTTGGACCTCCATTGGCAGGTTTAAATATGGTGTGTCAACTGAAAATATTAATTGTTTGAAATAATTTACACTTTGAGATTATAAGATTATAAAACTGCTCCCTTATTAACCGTCTGAAAAATCACTGCCCGATGAATCAGATGAACTGTCATTTAAGTTTATAACAAGTGGCTCAACAATGGGGACGTCATCTGTTAGCCCATCGTTTTCCCAGTAATGTTTCTCTATTTTTTGGTGTGTTCGATGCATTTTTTCCATAGCTCCGGTGTTACGGACCTCAAGGCTTCTTTGCCGAGATCTCGCATCACCTCCATTGATCTTCCTCTCTCCGCCTGGTTACTCATATTCACTTTAGCTATTTTATTTTTCACGTAGGACCAAACCAGCTCTATGGGGTTGAGCTCACAATGAGCAACTGGCAGCCAGACGAGTTCGACGTCAGGACGAACATTCTTGATTATCTGTTCCAGCTTCTTTTTAGGGCCATGAAGTGAGGTTTTGCGTGAACAATTAGCTCTGTTCTCGTCATACTTTCATACTTTTGGATTCTGGGGGGAAGAGGAATATCTTTCATTGCAGCGGCACATCTCTTCACCGTGGCTATCGACCTTCCAATACACTTGGATACTTTTTGCTAAATCCTCTTATCATTATTACTTTCTCTCTCGCTTCTAAAAAAAACATATTGCACTTATAATCATGGCAAATTCTCCCTCCGTTAACTGCGGTTTAGCTGGCATCTTGATCGATGTAGGTAATGCAGACAGTGATAGTTGCTGCTTGTTGCTAATGACTCAAGGAAGAACAAAGGTCAGAGTTTGGTGTGCGTAGGAACGAGCGCGCAGCGAGTTCGAAATACGGTAGTCAACTGGGAACATTGCCAGGCTGCTACGGTACTATCGCCACCCACAATGGTCCGATTAAATATCAATCCATATAAAATCGATAATCACAAGTAGATAAAATGTAGTTTTTCGTTTAGACTTGCATTGCTATGAGCCTCATAACAAGCCATATTTCATACTGCTATGATCACCCAGGTCCGAGAAAAAGTTGTTTTACAAAATTCACAACAGCTATTTTAAGAAACGTCAGATCAGATTAAAACTTCATATACGCATTAACAATAAGTTCCTTTAAGACGTATTAAAGTTTTGTTACGATCAGATCAATACTTTTAACGTAATGATCCTTCAAAGTGAGCGCTCCGTAAACTTGGTAAGAAAAACCGGTACTTTTTTTGTTCAATCTGCTATAAAATTTTAACGAGATACAATGCAAATATTTACTCTTTATCGTTAAACGACAAATAAAACCAGGAAAACGTTGGTGTAGGTTGTTCTTATGTAAGACTAAGGGTAAAGGTTTTATTGACCTCTAAACTCGAGTATCTATACTTATTTCCCCGACAGTAGGGTTTTCATCACCTTGTTGGACTTAGAATATTGTTGCTCGTGGAAGGAAGCAAAAATTACTTCAAACTGCATTATTGCAATCATCCATTCTGGTGTTGCAGAAGTGAGCCCTCCTTTAGAAATGATAGTGATGCAGTCGTGTTCAGCAGTTAGTTTTTCAATAGGACATTTTTCAGCTACATTTTCTAAAGAACTGTCAATGTTTTTGCATTTGAAAGCAATAAAACCTGCGATGTATCTTAAGGCATCGTGAGTCACATCCTCATTGCGGCATGTTGAATTGCCATGGTCGAGGTTGATATCTTGAAGCAACTGTTCTTCACTTCCATCGCCTGAATACTCACGAAGTACATGGGATGAGGTGCCTATCACTGAGATGCACAGTTCACTTGAGAGGAACTTCTCGAATTCTTCTGTTGTTTCTTCTACTATGCAGTCAGAAGAGGAACCAGGTTGACTTGCATCCTCAGCAACAGAGACATCACTGGACAAAGGTATCTCGTTCGCATTCCCTGTTAATATTAGGAGGCGCATTCGGTTCTTTACTTCGAAAGGCGTAGGGTTGTTATAGAATACACCAAGGCCGCGAAGACGAGACAAGAAATTTTCGAGGCAATCTTGGTTTAGTCTTGAGGTCAAAATATAGGGCACACCAATGCTTTTGAGATCTAGAAAAAGTCCAAAAAGAGTGTTTATTGACATTAAGAACCCTTTCTGAAATGGGAGAAGGCTGCTTCTCTTCCCTACACGCATGCCTGAAGAAATGTCTAGGAATCTTCTTAAGGTGTTCTCCTGGCTTATGTGATTCAGTCCATAACCACTTCTAAGGGAGCCTTCTCATTCTTGGGGAATCTAGAATTTAGTACATCAAATACATCGTTAATTAATTCAATAATAATTCCTTCGTGATCTTGGTTTAGAATGTACTTCACAGCTTGGGCAGTGCGGCGGGAAAAGAGCTGTGCAGCCATTCTTACATTTTGGCGAGCACGTCCACTAACAGTCAGGTGGCCTTGAGAAATATGGTGTGTGATTGTTAGATCACCTCTCTGATGTTCCAGGAGATCTTCTATCAATTTTTTCGTGACAGTTGTACCATCGGGTAGAGTAATTCCTTTATCTAGGAAGTGATTTCGGAGAAGTTTTAACAAGTGAGGGATGTCACACACACACAAAAAAACAAAAAACTCTTTCTTATTACAGTTTACAGGGTTGTAGAAATACTTCTTGCTAGAGGATACCCCCAGTTCTTTCCACACCTTCGTATTTTTACCCCCCATATCACAAGTGACAGCCACAAGACGCACTCCAGCTCCTTCTACCAACCGGATGATGGATTGTAACCGTGTGCTTGTCATCGTGACATGAAAGTCATAGTACACAGGTTGTTTCCATGGCAAAAATAAGCGGCCAATCATCGCCACCTGAACGTTCTTATGAGGCCCAAGTATCACATCATCAGATGAATCGTAACTCACGTGACCGTAGACGTTCATTTCATCGAAACTTAGAACAGACAGTGCTTCGAAAGGTTTGAAAGTTTCTGACCTAGCTTTAATTAAACTAAGAACTTCGGTTAAAATGCCCGGTCTACACTTGAAGTGTCTTGCCCATTTTGAAGAGATGAGCGGCAAGGTAAGGGGTACTTCCTTTTCCTCAAGTACACTTACGCCTCGGGAGAAAGAGCTCTTAAAGTGAGGGCGCGATGTCTCTAGGACCCCATCTAACACGTTTTTCCATTCTAAGTAAACAGCTAATTTGGCCAGATGTAAAGTATTGTAACAAAATATCTTTTACTTCTTTGTCTTCACTTGCTTTATGGTCCAATGTGATCATCTGTTGGATACCACATGTCTTTTAGGTTTAACTTTCTTGAAAGCAGCATTCTTCTGCACCAAGATAGCATTCTTTTTCACCATAGCAGCATTTTTCCTCTTTAAGAACTCTATTTCTTTCCGTAATTTTTTAATTTCTTGCTCTTTCATTAATATGGCCGAGTCGGTGATTACATCTGTGTTGGTTTCCTTATCGAGTTTTCTTTTCTTTGGGGATGACTAATACAATGTTGTTAGAACCCTCTTCCGCACTGACCTTGTGTCACAGCGGAGTTCCCGGTCTGTTACAAGTTACAACCTATAGAGAGAAAGAACTTTAGAACAATTCATGCAAGATATATACGCATGAATTCACAGCTTAATCAATAACGCTCTTATTTAAATGTGAGTTTCTTTAATGCGCTAATGCTACTCACATCTGAAAGTTCATTACAACAGACCCACGCCTAATATACTGTATTTCCCCGTCCCTAGAGAACAATAGGGTAAAGGAATGTCAAGACCGTACTCCTACTGCACAAACCTGAAGTTGCACTACCACTGTAACTTCAATTCGTAGATTAATTATAAAAAGTATTGCCATTTTAAAACTCTCAAACATGCCCAACGATGTAGGCCTAATAAAAAAGACTGATAGTCAGTCTGAAAGATTAGACTTTATATCATTTTAAATGCTACAAATGCTGCGTGAACTCAAAGTCCGTTAGCAAGTTCAAACCAAGGTTAACGGAGGTAGCTGGCTGGATGAAGTCACGCTCACCAGAGCGCGCGGGGAAAGGAGGAACCTCAAGCAATACTATGACATCACACACCTCAGTGCATTCTCGGTACATTTCGTCCCGCCACCGTAACGTAACGCCAGACCCCAGCGTAACGACGAAGTCGACAAGATCATTTAAAATGATAAAATTTATAATATAGAAGTAACGAACAATGCAACTGTAATGAAGACTGTGTTTAACATCAATAATAAATTATATCGAACCTTATCTCCTATATTGCTGGCCCCTGCTACAGGACATTCAATTTTATCTCCATGCCAGTTGGGTATTTTTTGAGATGGAACAGTGTCTGATTTCAGTATCTTCCTTTTAAAGGGAGACCCAATAATTCATCTTTCAAATCCCGCTCGTAGTCCTCGGGAAGAAAATGTACTGAACATATTCGTGCATTGAGCACTTCATAAAGAAGTCCGCTCGTTAGCACCGCGATACCCACTTACGTTGAAATTCCAGGTTTTTGTGGAAAGGATGGTAAACTATGTTTTGAGTCTTGTAAGCAATATTATTGCATTGTGCAACGGCACAATTAGATTTATTTTTACTCATTTCACCATAAAAGCTAGTAAAATAATGCGGAAATTAAATAAAGTATGACCAGGTACTGTAACTTTTCCACTAAATACGTTTTGTACACTATAAACAATACCAATACCGCTCATATACAGGCAATGATTACACAGGGACTGCTGCGCGTAGAGACTAGATGCCTGCCCAGTGACGTAGATGCTCCCTGGCTGGCTGTATGGCGGGAAGCCGGAATACACCTACCTGATACACAAGCATGTCCACAATCAGGTCCAGGTTTGATAATGTTATCCTGAGTATAAACACGAGGGTCATTCAAATGTTTCATAATTTTATTTCACTGGAGAGCTGTATTATAAAGTGAGAAAAAACATTGTCATACGAAAAGACAAATCTTTGGCTATTTTTCCGCATTGCCACCAGAGACAGAGAGATTACAATGTATACCTGTCAGGTGTAAAACAAGGCAGGGCAAGTGGGAAGTAGGTCTTTATGTTAAGAAAACCTTAAAGTGTAACATAGTTTCTGTGAGGTACGTAAATGAATGATAATATATGGCCTCGGATGCCAGCATTTGTTTGAACCCAGAGGGCAGCTTGCATGTCGAATTTTGTTGTTCCTTGGAGGGCTATGAAAGTCAAGGAGGTTAGAAATCTAAGCTCCTTGACACTATAGCGCTTTCTAGTAGAGAAAAGAAGAACTTTGTGCTGGCGGAATATCCAGAGACTAATTTTGCCATTATGAACACGGCCTACTGAATTCAAATGGGTTCTTTAACATGCCAATGATGTACACCATGCGTAGTGATGTGGGCCGGGCAAATGCCCAGTGGGCAGGACATCTATAAATGGACATTTGCCCAAAGCAGTTTTAAGCGCCCAATATCTGGGCACTTCAGAAAACTTCTTTTTTTTTTTTACTTTTTACTACTTGTGATTGTTACTGAAAAAAGATGAAAATCCACAGCCTGCTTCCAGTCTCCGACCGGGTCAGGAATCTGATTGTTACTAAAGCATCTAAAACATAATAAAAACCATTAATCAAAAGGTACATTTCATGGATAAACTATTAATGCCTGAATATTGCTAATAATAATAATAATAATTTAATTATCCTGTGTCAATGTTGCCAATAACATCTATATGGGAATTATGTATATCTGGTTTGAATAAATGGTTGGTTCTTAAGTTTATGGGCTGCGACAACGCGGTCATGTAGCCCCGTGTACTTTGGGTGTGTGTAGGATCTGTCTGATAACCGGTGTTAATTGTGATGACTGAATTAGTGTGTGTATCTGTTTTAATTCAAGTAAGGACTGCATACGATCAATTTTCAAGTAGTTCCTATTTTAGCCGCCAAACGCCACCGTCAACGACTACTAGTTCAGAACTTAGCTACCTGACATCACCTCAATTGAATATAACAAGTTGCAAAGTTTCCGCCTAATCAACACACATTTAATTTTAAGTTAGCGTCTCATGGGTACATGTTTCGGAATTTAAGTCAATTCCTTCTTCAGCCCCTTAAATTAATATTAGGAAACACCATTACACAGACCAAATTTACCTCGTCCATGTCGAAACATATAATACACTGATATTAAAACAATATAAAAACTATTAAAAAATTAAAACATGACAAACTTATGAACAATTAAAACATTCCTGCTGTTTACAGCCACTTAAATATGTAATCGCTATTATGAACATTCTTGTTTAGTGTGCGATGGTTAAAATGCACAGTCATAAATCACTTGTGTGTCAAGAAAAACAATGAGCAATTTGTTAGTGTCCATGAGATTTTCGTAGTGAAATGCCATGTCCTGTGGTTCAGATTCCACGTAAAAAGGAGGTCCCGTGGCTCATAATCACAAGATTCACGGTCACGTAAAACTACAATCTTCCTTCCTTTTTTTCCTTCATGACCCAATAGCTTGCAATATTGGTGGGTAAAATGATGACGAAGTGGAAACTTTGATTCCAGCACTTTGTTTGAAAGTGCGCTGGCATGTGGCTATAGATGTGAAATCAGGGACAACTTGTTCAACTAATTGACTTGAAATTTGCATTGACCCATTAAGAGGATGTGCTATCTTGTCCTAACAGCTCCACGGACCTGAAATGAAATCGTTCGGTGATTGAAATTTTGGACCCTATTTAACAAAAAATTAATCTTAAGTACAGCCCTGAAAAATTGGACTTACGTGAGAACGATTTGAAATGCAATGCACCTATTTCATGATATGGTGCTGGGTGATCGGCTCATGCACCTGAAGAGAAATTTTGAGAAAGATTAAGAAAATTATTATTTTATATAAAATTGAAGAGTTGCGTGGAACAACTTATGTTTGATTAACTTACCGACGTGAATGCTAGTGCAATGCGATATAGGTAGGTCAAGTGCCATGCTGCTTGTGGTCCGGTGTGTATACAACTGATCTACTTGTACTGCGAGCAGAGTCAGCTGCTGCTTGGCGAGGTTGAGGAGAGCAGGTGGGCGGTGGGGAAGTGGAGGGGTGGAACTGCGCGGAGAGGAAATAACTGGCGCGGCTCGGGGTGGGGCGGGAATACCGATGTCAATGACCTTACTGTTGTCTATGGAGGTTTTAATTTTTTGGAAATGAGGTGGTCTGCTATTGAATCGAACAATACATGAAAATGAAAATCCACAGCCTGCTTCCAGTCTCCGACCGGGTCAGGAATGGAATGAATGAAGCCCCCAACTAGCGGCGAGGATATGGACTGTACCGGCTGCCGAGGCCTGACGCACTCCTCTGGGGCATGATTAAATGAATGACAGATGAAATGAAATGATAGTGGAGAGTGTTGCTGGAATGAAATTTTGACAGGGAAAACCGGAGTACCCGGAGAAAAACCTGTCTGCCTCCGTTTTGTCCAGCACAGATCTCACATGGAGTGGCCGGGATTTGAACCACGGACCCAGCGGTGAGAGGCCGGCGTGCTGCCGCCTAAGCCACGGAGGCTTGTAATCGAACAATACATCTGGTATCAAAATTGATTTCCTTCAAATTTTTGTGTGCATTGGACCTTTGGAACAAGTTGATGTGTATGTTTTCCAAAATATTCATCAGACTGCCTTTGATGGATGATCTCTATTTCCTGTTGCAAATCTTTTTGGGGCAAAGGTAGACTTAGGGCTCTGTTTATGAGGCTGGTGAATGTTGCCTTTTTATGACTTCCAGGGTGGTTGGAGTCATGACGTATGGTTGTGCTCGTTTGGGAAGGTTTCCTGTATATTTTATAATGGAGTCTATTGCTTTTTCACTCTATTGCTTTCGCACTCGTTATAATGAGCATTTTTCAGCAATAAAACATAAAAAAATTTTGGCTATGGATTCCCACATGGAAGAAAGTAAACACAGTTTCACCAGCTTAGAAAACGAAGAATATTTTGGAAAACATACACATCAACGTGTTCCAAAGGTCCAATGCACACAAAAATTTGAATGAAATCAATTTTGATACCAATGTATTGTTCGATACAATAGCAGACCACCTCATTTCCAAAAAATTAAAACCTCCATAGACAACAGTAAGGTCATCGACATCGGTATTCCTGCCCCACCCCGAGCCGCGCCGGTTATTTCCACTCAGCGCAGTTCCACCCCTCCACTTCCCCACCGGCCACCTGCTCTCCTCAACCTTGCCAGGCAGCAGCTGACTCTGCTCGCAGTACAAGTAGATCAGTTGTATACACACCGGACCACAAGCAGCATGGCACTTGACCTACCTATATCGCATTGCACTAGCATTCACGTTGGTAAGTTAATCAAACATGAGTTGCTCCACGCAACTCTTCAATTTTATATAAAATAATTTTCTTACTCTTTCTCAAAATTTCTCTTCAGGTGCATGAGCCGATCACCCAGCACCAAATCATGACGTAAGTGCATTGCATTTCAAATCGTTCTCACGTAAGTCCAATTTTTCAGGGCTGTACTTAAGATTAATTTTTGGTTAAATAGGGTCCAAAATGTCAACCACCGAACGACTTCATTTCAGGTCCGTGGAGCTGTTAGAACAATATAGCACATCCTCTTCATGGTTCAATGCAAATTTCAAGTCAATTAGTTGAACGAGTTGTCCCTGATTTCACATCTATAGCCACATGCCAGCGCACTTTCAAACAAAGTGCTGGAATCAAAGTTTCCACTTCGTCATCATTTTACCTACCAATATTGCAAGCTATTGGGTCATGGACACTAACAAAATGCTCATTGTTTTTCTTGACACACAAGTGATTTATGACTGTGCATTTTAACCATCGCACACTAAACAAGAATGTTCATAATAGCGATTACATATTTAAGTGGCTGTAAACAGCAGGAATGTTTTAATTGTTCATAAGTTTGTCATGTTTTAATTTTTTAATAGTTTTTATAGTGTTTTAATATCAGTGTATTATATGTTTAGACATGGACGAGGTCAATTTGGTCTGTGTAATGGTGTTTCCTAATATTAATGTAAAGGGCTGAAAAAGGAATTGACAAACTCCGAAACATGTACCCATGAGACGTTAACTTAAAATTAAATGTGTGTTGATTAGGCGGAAACTTTGCAACTTGTTATATTCAATTCTAAACGTCAACACGGAACCTGCAATGGATTCTTCTTCGAATAGACGTCACCTCAGTCGGCTCTTGGTAACGAACGAAGGGACCTGGGAGCGTTGTTTACATTCTTAACCTATACAATTTAGCTTCTCACAGGTGTAATTAGTGGAAGGTTCTTTAACATGCCATAAATCTATGACATGGGACCGCCGGCTTTACTTCCCCTCCAAAGGAAGGAATACTGAGGGATTTTTAACGCTCTTAAAAAATCCGATGACTTCGGCCGGATTTGAACCCGCGATCTTGGGCATAAAAGCTCAGCATGCTACCAACTACGCCACCGAAGCCGCCTGGTTTGAATAAAACATTGTATTACTGAGTTAGGCCTGCAGGCCTACTCATTTATATTTAGGAAAATTAGGTAGGAGTTTGATTATGCTGTGAATAGTGGCTTTGGGAGGAGGGTGGATGGGCTAGACCCTGGGCAGCCATTGTGCTATGATCTTGGAATGGGGGTAGGGTGGTTGTGGCCTTGAGTTTGGCGAGGCATTCTACCACCAGCAGCCCAACACAGTTTTAGATGTGAGGTAGAGCTGTCTGTTGAGTGGTTGAGTCTGAGATAATCTCACTTCATTCTTAGGCTATTTATATTTTTAAGTGTTAGATTAAATCATTACAAAATGCTTAGGAAAAAAGGACCTATTTGGAACTTTGAAAGGGAAAGGAGTATCTTGTAAATATTGTAATAAGGACTATTAACAGTCACATTGTAACAAAATGGAAAAGCACATAAAGAAGTGTTTTAAGTGCCCTCAGGATCTTAAAAAAAAAAGTGCTTTACTTAGGTACAATTACAGTGGTTGAAAAACCTTTTCGAAAGAAACCCCCCTTATGAACCTTTACTAATTGAAGTGGATGACTTCAACAACAAATCTGCAGTACCAAGCACAAGCTCAGCCTCAGAACCAAAATCAAGTTCTTTCAGTGAATTCCTACAAATTCCACAGCCTATTTTGGCCTCAACTCCTGTTTTTATGGATAAATATATAGAATACATATATGTACATACATATATGCCTAAAACAATATTTATATAAGCATTGCATTATGAATATGTTTTTAAAAGAGGTAAATGCCCAAAATGCCTGGGCATTTATGGGTTTTGGATATTTGCCCGGGCATTTATCCTGGACATTTGCCCGACTTATAAATGCCTAGACAAAAGGAAGGAAGATTGTAGTTTTACGTGACCGTGAATCTTGTGATTATGAGCCACGGGACCTCCTTTTTACGTGGAATCCGAACCACAGGACATGGCATTTCACTTCGAAAATCTCACATGCATTGTCCGGGAATCGAACCCGGACCGCCTTGGTGAGAGGCATACAGCTAGACCGCTGAGCCACCACGCCCCTTAAATGCCTAGACATTTTACATCACTAGTCATGCGTATCGAGATTTTTGTCGCCTTTCAAAAATAACTTACCATGGCCAGGAGTGAACCTGCAGCTTGGGATTGGTAGTCTGACACAATAACCACTCACCCACGGTGGCAAGCAATGAATGATTAATGCGGATGCATTTGGAAATGTCAGGATTGTTTCAGTGTACACTCCATGTGAAGGGTACCGGATCAGGACGAAGTTGACAGATTTTATGAGGCATTGAGTGACGTGGTAGTGAGAGTTAACAATAAGGGTAGTGTAGTACTGGTGGGAGCTAGGATAGGAAATAGGACTGAGAGGTTTGAGAAGGTAAGTGGGGGGGATGATAGGGAAACGAACACCAATGGGAAATGTTTATTGGACTTCTGTGCTAGCATGGGGCTATCTGTTGTGAACTCTTTCTTGAAGCATAAGGAGATTCACAGAAACACATGGGAGGATAAGAGGAACCAGATCAATAATAGAATATAATTATCATTACTGACTTTGAACTTAGTGAATTGATAAGGAATTGTATGGTATTCAGGTTCTCTATCTTATTAAACAGACCACAAACTATTTTGCTGTGAATTAACCATAGTTAGACCTTAAGTGCAGAAAGTGAGGACTATTTGTAGATGGGTTAGGGTTGATACTTTCCAGTATAAGGAACCACTGCCAGCTGGATCGCATCCCTCTTGGCTGCTTTAGACTGCCTGCCCATTCAACGATTACAGTATTGGTTTATGCGTACAACCTCGTTTCCAAATATAGACGCTAAGAGCAGCACAAACCCGCTGTGATCGCCACTTTTTCAAGTCACTGTTGCAGATATTTGTTTTGTATTGATATTAATGGCGTCAATAATAATAGCCTGTTCTTTATTCGGTGTTAACTGTATTGCAGAAGCATAACTTTTCTGGGATTTCTTGAGCACATTGTGAGTAGAACTGTCGGTAAGGTTAGGTACTGTCTGACTTCCTTGGTAAGAAGCCATTGCTTTGAGTTTGAAAGGCTTTGGAGCCTCGCTGAATTACGATGTTCAACCGTTTGTTGTTTGTTTTCCGCGAAGTTGTGTTTTGGATTTTAGAATGCCGTACTGCTGCGTGCTCTTTTGTAAATCAGAAATGAAATCTGCAATTAATATATAGCTTGTACGCCTCCAAGTGTTGAATGGGCAGGCAGTTTAAAGCAGCCAGGAGGGACGCGATGAAGCTGGCAGTGAAAAAGCCGCGGAGATCATAGTGCGTTTGTGCTGCAATCTATCTTGTACGCCTCTGAGCGTTGAATGGGCAGGCAGACTAAAGCAGCCAGGAGGGATGCGATCCAGCTGGCAGTGAAGGAACTTAGGCAGAAGTTCATGGAAATGATTGATTAGAAATTCCAAGAAGTAACTTAAATGGTAAATAATTGCAGGACATTGAAACTGAGTGGTCAGGATAAAGGATACAGTAGCCTAATAGAAGTGGCAAAGGCATGTCTCGGGGCAACAGTGTGTAAAGACAGGAAAAAGCGCACATCCTGCTGGACATTGTAAGGTCATCTTGTAAAAGTAAAAAGAAGGCTAACAAAAGATGGTTCCAAACAACGGATCCGGCAGACAGGGGAAAGGAACAGAACCAAACAAATAATAGTGACACAAAGGACATCATGGGAGGAATTTGGAGGTAAGTTAAATTATAAAATTTGGATCAAACGGCAGGAAAACCTTTTCAGAATGTTATAAATAATAATTTTGGAATGCGAGTAGCATAACAGATAAACATAAAATTGCTGACAGGCTACAGGTGATACACGGTACCACCTACCACAACAACGACTACAAAAACGAAGTATTGTGACTTTAGTTGCCACAACCAGCAATTACAAACAATACCAGTAGAAACTTAATTAACACCTTTCCACTTACCGCAAGACACCTGTTCAATGCCAGAATAAAGGACAACAAAAAAGAATACAGCACCAAGACGTCGCAGATACATTTTGAAGGGCTTAGATAAATTATACTTTTCAATGCCAACTACTATACACTTCAGTACAGAGGCGTTCACATAGACTTTCAATGTTTCGGATGACACTAATAAGCTCAATAAGTGAAGAAAAAAAAGTTAAAATACAACGCCCACTCTCTTCTCCGCATATACGCCTGTCCTGGATTTCCTGCTTCCTGCTGCTTCCCTTTTGACAAGGAAACACAAAGAATAGCAAACACAAACAAACTTCTTTCTTTCTTTCTTTCTTTCTTCTCGTCTTCTTCTTATCCTTCTTTTAAGGGGTTTGGATGGGCAGAGCATAGAACTTTTTACCCAATAACGAAGTTCGGAACGTAACGAAGGGTGTAAGGAACACAAACCAAAAAAGATTTGAGGCTAACAAAAATCGAATAAAAGGAAGTAAACCCAAGGAGACAAGGGAACTATTCTTCTCGTCAATGGACCCACAAGGGCTACAACGACGACTTTCTAGAACGTAAACACAACCGGGTCACACAGAAAGGTACGAAAGTCGAAAATTAAGGTTACAATCATCAATAAAGGTTAAGAGCGAGGTAATTACTGGGACGGTGGGGGTCTGTAAGAAGGGTTTCGATAGTTAAGGGAAGTTGAAAGCCGTGATGGAATAAGGTACCATATGATAAAAGGGAGGTCGATGTGAATCATAAAGGGCACATTGAAAGAATATATGATTGACGTTACCTAAAAACTTCCCACAATCGCACATAGGGGAAGGGTGGAAATGAAGGCGGGCTAAGTGAACAGGAGATAAAGCATGATTAAAACGGAGGCGAATAATGGTTGTGATATGACGACAAGTGTAGTGTCCGGTAGAGAACCACGGTTTGAAGGGAGGTATGGGCTGCAATCGATGATAAAAAGTTGCTTTGGATTGCGAATAGGAATTCCACCATTGTTGCCATTCTTGCCGTAAGTGAGTTTGAATGTCAGGAAGCAGATCAGCGTACGGTAATGCTAAATCATACGTATCTCCGTGCCCTTGGGCAGCAATTTTTTTGCCATGGTATCGACCATATCATTTTTACCCGGAATGTGAGAGTGACTAGGAAGCCAGAAAAAAATCAAAATTAAGAGTAGAAAGGTCGAAAGTTAAACGGAGAATTTGCATAAGGTACCAATTATCAGTATTGGAGATATTCGAAAGAGCCCTGAGTACGCTAAAAGAATCGGTACAAATAAGGGACTGGCGAATATGATGTTTAATATAAAGCAAGGCCTGTCGGATGGCAAAGGCTTCTGCCGTGAAGATAGAAATCGAGGAAGAGATACAGTATTGTAGGGAAAGATCGAGTTGGGTGGAATAAACGACAGCACCAACGCGAAGGGGATTACAAAATTTGGACCCATCAGTATAGAAGATAATGTGATGAGGGTGGGTAGATAGAAAAATTGATACTAAGGAATTTTTAATATTAGGATTATGATGGAGATCGGTAAGCGGAGAGTAGGCTAAATGTAAGTGAGAATTCGGATTATAAAAAAGAACAGGGTAAGGGACCGTATTAGAGAGGTTTCCGTGTTTGGAGAATGGAGGAACGAGAGGGGTGCAGAAAACGATAAGCAACTAAGAGGGAGGGGTGGAAAGACCGAAAACGAGGGAAAGTTTGAGTATAGGTATGTAATAATTGCAATTTAGGCAGAAGTGGAAAATGGGTGAGCCATCTTTCCGAGAAGATACTTAAGCGAAAGATACTGACGTCTTAGATGAGGGGAGATTCGGCAGTTTCAAGTAAAAGCGCACCCATGGGAGTGGAGTGAAGAGCGCCTGTAATAATGCGTAAGGCAGTATATTGCATAGTGTCCAAACCTTTACAGTGGGTAGGTGACATTAAATCGAAAAAATGACATCCATAGTCCAGAGCCACCTGAATGAAATTTCGATAGAGAAGTAAAAGGATAGAAGGATCAGCTCCCCAATTGCGGCGTTTAAGAGAACGAAGAAGCATGAATTTGCGTTGTATAGTAACTGAAAGCTTTTGTAGATGATGTGTCCACATGAGTTAATCATCAATAATAACGCCAATATAGGTAATAGATCGTCGCAGGGAGATATGCCCAAATCTATAGCTAATAGCAAATAGCTTATAAAGATAATAGCGGAAACTCGGCCGTAAAAGCATGCGCTCGCCTGGAGACAGCGATCACAGTGCTATCTCTTGGTGCGAGTTGACAGCATTACTAGCCTTGCCACCCACAGCTAGCATTTTTGAGTGCGCACCGACCGAAATTGCATTGTGAAGCTAACATATGTCTCGGCTTGATATTTAGGCAGCAAATAATTTAAAGATTAGTGTTAAAAGAAACAAAAGACACTTGGTTCTGTACAATTTATATAGAATTCTAAAAAATACTGCAGATAATTCATGACATGGTATTGGTGTGGGTTACTGAAGTCTGGAATATGCCCAATCATACCCGTAAGCATTTACACTTATTGATGTGTTACTTTTCGTCATTTAACACTTCCTATGTTTACATACGATTCAGAAGAATCATTTGTCTTATTCACAAATGCCTTTATGAAGACTGCAAAATATAGCCTATGCTAGCCAACAACAGAATACAGTTCTTGCATACTCCCTCCGGTGTGGCACATTCACTCGTAAGTAAATTAACCATCTTGATTTTGGCCCCATGCGTGCTATCAATCAAAAAGTTACTACCTTGGGATGGGGAAAGCAAACTGTTGACCATTACTGTCCTTAAGGCACTGCGAAACTTGAGGCATCAAGTGTTACATTATTACCTCCTTTCCCTCTTATGATCGAAAATGCATTCTCAATACAGTCTTGAGTCAACCTTCGAGTAAATAGAAAGTCGGAGGTGAATTACAAACGCGCAACAAGGAAGTAGTGATAACCCAACTCACAGCAGGTGTAGTTTATACTGGTAACGCAGTGACAAGCAATGAGCGGGTTAGTTACTTCTCTGGCTAAGTCCCGAGATACGGTGAAGTTACAGTCCCAATATGTTGGCCACTGAGGGTGACAGTGAGGGGGAAGCCTATACTAATCCTAGCTAGAGTGTCACGGTGCTAAACTAACCCACCTATCAGCCGTGACACCTAGTAGACT
Source organism: Meconema thalassinum (assembly GCA_946902985.2). Lineage (NCBI taxonomy): Eukaryota > Metazoa > Arthropoda > Insecta > Orthoptera > Tettigoniidae > Meconema > Meconema thalassinum. Next base: position 370,671,840 of record OX336392.1, read on the forward strand.
AGAAGTTCTTGGAGCGAGAAGCAGCTTCCACTACTCTATAGTTTATCCCTGCGCAGCTTGATAGGCCTATAGGTAACATAGCGTAGTAGTTCGTAAACGTGGAAACGTGGCGATAGCAAGGACCAGACTATGTAGAAAGGCTGGCGGAATATCAGTTGTTTCCATTGGTGATCTATAACTCGAATAGGATAGCCTTGGTGTCCACAGCAGCTATGTCAGATTCTATAGCTCACTCCTAAGGAATGGTCTCCCTTGCGGGAAACACCCTGACCGTCTGTGTAACCAAAGGCTATGACCTATCCACTTCCAAACGTTGAATACGGCAGCAAGCTGGTATAATCTGAATTGCCGGAGAGTTGTTGTTGTTGTTGTTGTATTTTTAGTGACCTATTCGTCACGAAGTTCTACCAAATATAAAATAGCTTGGGTCACTTTGTTGTTTATAATTATTACAGCCATATATGGCACAAATACTCCCCGTACCAACCATTACAATTGGATAATTAGATCATCCACAGGTCAATAATTTCTTATAATTGTTTGGTTGGATCTCACGGTTGTAAATCAGCTGGTCTTACGTTGCCAACTCGGACCCCTAGGCGGTGCTGGGGAGCGCTGTCTCCTGTTTTGGCGAGGAGTTTCCGCTATTATGCTAATAGGAGATCGGTCATAAAGACGGCGGTGAGTAAAAATGAGAGCAGCACTCTTAGAAGTGGCAGTAGTTAATCCGGATTGGTGCAACCAATCATGACTGAAATTTAAAGCCGTAGTCATGTTTCGGCCGCATTCAGATAGCTGGGGATGAGAGCAATAGAGGAGAATATCAAACGCAAATTGAAGAATGCGGACATGAGGATTCACTATCTTCTCAAGTTCCTGGGTGTAAATATTGTATAAAATACCACTTAATATGTCACCTTGTGGTAAACCGAAAGATGTAAAGCTATCATTGAGCACAAGTGTAGGGGAGTGAACGGATAACCTTCGATTGGTGAGAAGGTTATGGATAATAGAAATAAAAACGAGATGAAATTGTAAACGGGCCTGGATCTGTAATAAAAGACAGATGTTGACATTATCATAAGTGCCTTGTACATCTAAGAACACGGCAAGAAAATAATGTTTACGATAGCGATTGAGAAGAATATCCGTTAAAAAAATATTGATAGCGCCAATGGTGCCTTTCTTTTTTGTAAAAGCATATTGGTTCATAGGGAGAAAGTTATAATATTCTAATACCCACATGAGTCGCTGTAAAATAATTTTTTGAAAGGTCTTGCGAAGATAAGAACCAAGACTAATACCCCGATAATTACAATGATCCAGGGGATGTTTACCTGGTTTAAGGAGAGGTACGATTCAAAACACATTCCACTCAGTCGGAGGAAGGCCCTTATGAAGGATAGAATTATAAAAGTTTACTAACTTTATTTGGGCCGAAAGGGGTAAGGAAATCAACATACAGTATTATAAGTGATAAAATCAAGTCCCGGTTGGGTAGATTTACGGTGATGAAGGGATTTAGTAAATTCGGAAAGAGTGATGGGGCGAAGTAAACACGAAAATTTGGTACAAGTGGGAAATGGAGGCAAGGAGGGCAGAGGGGGAACAAAATCCGGCGTAAGTGAATGATAAAAAGAACGAAGGACATCATCATATATGGAAGATGGGGAAATGGGAGAAGGATTATGAGACAAAACTTTAATAGCAGCCCAAATACGAGAAATAGGAGTGGATCGATTAATGGAAGTTGTGTAGCGTTGCCAAGCGGCCCGACGTTTCAGATTAAAAGTTCGAAGTTGAGCAGTAATTTTTTTATAATGTTGATACGTAAAGGTGGTATTAAACTGTCGATATAATTTAAAGAGGTGTTTGCGACGTTTGATTAATAAAGCACATTCATGGTCTCACCAAGAAATGTGAGAAGAAGGGGAAGCAGGGGGGCGGCGAACCGTTAAAGGATGATAAATATCTAAATAAGTACCGATAGAAGATAAAAGATGATTATAAGCAGTAGACGAGGTCCCGTGAGGAGAGGGAGAGGTATTTTGAATATAATCAGCAAACAGGGAAGGATCAAAGTGTCTAAGAAAACGATTGGGCGGCGAAAGGGGAGAAGGAAGTCGAGAAGGACGAACAAGAGAGTAGGACATAAGAATAGGATAGTGGTCACTTTGATGGAGATCAGGAATAGTTTGCCAATGAAGACGGTGCGCTATATTAATGGTGGTGAAAGTAAGATCAAAGGCACTTTTGGCCTGGGTTGGTCCTATGAGGCGGGTGGGGAACCATCATTCAAAAGATGAAGTTGGAGTTTGTTAAAAGCCGAATAAATGTGACGACCCTTGGAAGATGTTTTGTCACAACCCCAGGTGTAACGTTTTCCCTGACGGGTGCTTACCTACAACTACTCTGACTAAGATTGATTGATTGAATGGGCGCCAACATCAAGTTGAAACCTAAATTTATATTTATCAACCCCTAGCTTGCGTAGAACACACATGTATAACACTTCATACTCAGACCGTGGTTTGATGGAATCATTAACCCAGATAACATTTGCATTGGGAGAAGGCGGTTGTTTTATATCTAATGCTACCTACTGGAATCAAAGATTGCATTTTGTAACAAATTAATTTAATAGTCAGAAAAACATGTCAGTAATAATTTGAATAATAATAATAATAATAATAATAATAATAATAATAATAATAATAATAATAATAATAATGGAGCATGAAGAATTTATCATTACCACGAGCAAAGTATTTGAAATGGAGGTCGGATGAATTTACAGAATTTACGATTATTTCCAAGCTTGAATTTACTGAATTAACAATGAAAATAAACAAAATAGAGAGAGTGCGTTTATGCCTTTACCGCTCACCATTGGAGAAACTTTCTCCCACGTGCTAGTTGATTCTGTTGAGAATGTCGTTGAATGTCGATCGGCGTCATCTTCTGCGTTGGTAGATGCGTTGCGAATTTAATTGAAGTTATATACTGTTTTAGTGGTGGATCTAAATCCTAGAGCCACAATACACGGCATGCCAAGACACTACAGCCACTGCCTTCGTAATGTACAGGCCGTAAGGCTCATACTGTGACGTCACGCCTAGGGTCGTTATAGTCGCAGCAGCAAGTCAGATAGCTCCCTTCACACGCAGTCTCTTCAAACCTAATATAAATAACGCTCCCACTTCAAGACGTAGAAAAATAGCAATGCTATTTAGGGGTGATTGGCACTTCCATCCGTTACCACTACATACGCCTAATTATCGCTCCGCTTGTTCGAATCCGGCCGATGTAGCTGGTATTTTGAGAGTGAACAAAATGGTACATTGCCGGTACATTTACTAGGACGTTAAAACACACAAACAGGGCTAAATTGCAGTATTTTGACGTCGAGAATAAGATCTATTCTTGGCCATTTTCTCCTTGTTCACCGCTTTGAAAAGGTTTATGGTAGATGCCTGAGAAAACCCCACATCACTCTTGGCTATTCAACAGATCACGTCCTAAACTGCTCGTGGATGACAAAGCACAATGTAACCTATCTCTAACTGTAATCAATGTACAGGCCACCCTCAAGGTAACTTAAACAGGGCCTTATTTTCTATGACTCAATCTAACTTGTTTCTTGTATCAGAAATTTACAATGGGTTGTAATTTTGAAATCAGGTATCAATAACCTACAGTACATACACCAGGTGCTAACAATCCCATTAATGTAAATACAGTAGCCTACACAAATGCTGCCACGAAAACATTACCATATTCACTTGAGCTTGATCAAGAGACAATTCTCACAAATAATGTAACTTGGACTGACTTCAGATACTGAATACTGGATATCGCTTCTCTGATTTACATACGGTAAGTAACTTAACCTCAGCATTATCATATTAGAAATATTTCCAGTCCTAGCATAGGCTGAAGTTTGGGAACTTCTTACAATAATTGAAAGCATATTAACCAACAACCTACCATCAAGGCGATTAGCTCTTCTCTCCCGAAGAATGGTATCTTACTTTCAGGGAAATGTTAACACACACTCTTGTATTCCCCGTAATGTACAAATAATTTCTAGGAATGTTGTGTATGCATTGCTTTCTTAAATTGGCGTGGTGGGGAAGGAGAAGCAATTCACATTATCATTTCTTTCATAATACCGGTAGTTGCTATAAACAAACTTTTGACATACGGTACCTGCGACCTGGGAAGGAGGTTTCCTGAACTAACAACATTTTATTACCACCCAAGAAACCTTGTACGAGGCGAAATAATAGGTGATATAGAGGTCCTAACTAAAACATAACCTTCTGTGTGATGACAAACATGCAACGCAAAATTTGCGTAGATACAATAACGTACCTACAAAATGAACATTTGTTTCAAAAAATAAATAATCCTCATTCTATATGACGTAAGTAGAAGCGTTCTCAAGTATCACTTTTCACGCGGATACTCATTCATAAAAAATATAAGCAACACAGCACAAGGCAAAATGGTCGCCATCTCTACCCCCTACCGATCAGCTGATCAATCGTTAAGAGTCCCTGCATGATGGCCTGTACATTACGATGGCAGTGCTACAACACGTGCAATACCCATGACGATTGGTCAGTGGAGTATATCAGATTTGACGATGTTCACCATGGAACGTAAGAAATGTTTGTCCGCTAGGTACAAAATTGTGACAAGAATAGTCCTCGTTTCTCGGCGCGCGAACATTCTATGGGTCAGCCCAGCTTCCCCTTCCAGTGTCCCACTTCCAGTCTCTCCTCTCGCCGGCTTGACCAATCCGCGTGCGTCTTCATAGATTCGAACTAACCCGGGTAGGCCCGCTCTCCACATGATTGGCTGTGACGCTCCATGCGCTCTTCGCGCCAAAAGGTTCATTGCCCGGAAAGGCAGCGTCCCTACACAATTTCCGTTTAACACGACATCGCTGTTCATACCACGTTTTCCAAGTTTGAAGTGTTCCCTCGCCGATTTCAACATCCCTTGGTTCACAAGTCTATTCCTGACTCTGCAGTTTCCGATGACGCAAAACTCGCATATGCCCTAACTGAATAATAAAATACTAACTCTCCTCAATCAAATAATTTACAGGGTAATGTCTATCGGAATAATCCGATTGATAGTGTTTTCTATTATGACAATATAGAAAACCTACCTGTATGCGTTATGCAATTTAAAAAACTCCAAAATAAAATACGACATTAATAATAAATAATAATAATAATAATAAATTAAATAAATTAAATTAAATTAAATTAATTAGGCCAGATAATTGCCGCGTTTACACAAACATTAAAGATGTACATCTGACTTATGTCAGTGGCGTAAAACCCTACAAAAAACAGGTTACACAGGCAGAATGGTGGGCATTAAATCACCGGTAATAATGTGGGATCCCAAGCTACTGTGGTATTGTAAAAAGGAAACCATTGACGAAAATTGCCTTTGATGGCCGGAGGGCAATAAAAGTTCATGAGAAAGAATGCTTCGAAGCGTATAGGTAAAGAATACGTGCGTGGAATAGTAAAGTGGTTGGGGACAAGGGTATACGGAATTTGATATTTAATCAAAGTCATGATTCCCCCATAGGGAGTGCCATCACTGCGTTCAATGTGATAGTTCGGGAGATGAAAGGTGAAGTGAGACGGTAACCAAGTTTCCTGAATCAATATGATATCAGGATTGAATTCCTGTACAAGTAGAATTAGTTCATGCTTTTTGTGGAGAAGGCTCCGACAATTCCATTGAAGGAGACGCATCTAAAGGAGAGGTAGAGGGCTCGGGAGGGAGCGGGGATTTAATGGGGGAAACGTGTGACTGTGGAGGTAAAAATGTGAGAAAGTTGAAAAATATTTTTTTTCAGTAACCTTTGCCATTGAGCGTTTTTACCCAACAACGTGAGTAATTGAGTATAATCAGCATACAATTCAGTGGGCAGACCGGCAGGTGGTAGCAGGTCGGACGAGGTGGGGGGAGGGGGGTCGGTGAAAGGGGGCTCATGGAAGACGGTCCAGCAAGTGACCGAGAAGCAGAGTCGGTTGGAGGATATAAAATCATCTTATAGGCCTAGTGATCATAACCCGGGGGGTTGGGTAATTTGGGAGAACGTGAGAGAACAGTAGTAAATTTTCGTTTTTTTAGGGAACCCTTCTGGTGGGAGAGAATTCGGAAGAGCTTGGGAATGGTTAAGCGGAGAAGTAGTTTCCGCTAAGGAAGAAAATTTTTGCGGGGTAGTCATTGGGTTGACTGTGAGCGGTAGATGTTGGGTGACTTCTTCATAAGTTTGATTAGTGAGGCACATTTGGCGCTTGATGGCTATCTGGTGTTGATGGAATTCACATCGAGCAGAGATCGGAGCAAATGTTGAGAAGCAAAGGTTATTTTAACCGTCCCCGTGGGAATGTATTCAGGGCGACCATCTCGAGTCACTCTCCTAGTCATTCGTTGAAGCTTGGCAATGGGTATCGGAGTAACAATGAATTTCATAATATCTTCAAGAGAGAGATCTAAATCCACCCCTCGAACAACCCCTACTCTCTGAATACTGGAGGAGGGTATGAAAGCTTTAAGATTGCGTTCTGACAGAATTGGATGCAACAGGAAATCATTTGCAAGGGCAGCGTAACTAAATTTAATTTGTACGCGATTACGACCTTGGCGTTGAATAGAGGTGATACCAGTAAATTTGCGATCATAAAAAGTACGTCCGAGACTCATGGGATGTAAGTTGCCCAACCGCTTTTGATCAGCAGACTCGACATGTACAATATACGGTCCCATATGATTAGGAGTATGAACGGAAGAAATATCAGGACAAATGTAGATATAGGATCTGGGACGATCCGATGGAGCAATGGTAGAAGGAGCAGAGTGCTCGGTATCCATTTGGGGTTGAAAAGGTGCCGTAAGAGGGACAATATCGGTAGTAAAATGTTGGAGTTCAGTATCAGGGGGTCGGGCATGCAAACTACCGTCACTAGAAGACTCCATTACAATACCACCAGCATGCACCATCTTACCTGGGAAGAAAACAAAACGTTTACATTAAAGAAAATATTCACACAAGAAGGAAGAAAGAAAAGGTAGACTAAAGTACACTCCGAACACACGCGGCAAGGAACACCGGAAGTACCAGCACACCACGTCTACACGCACACGGAGAATCCCAACTCGAATGTTCCTTCTCGTCAATTTTTGGGCAACGGCGTAGCTCGTGATTCAAAGACAAACACAGGGTTACCGACCGAAGCAAAAAAATATATGATAATATCACGTGCTACTGCATACCTTTTCGGTATTGATCACTGATCTCTATAATAATACCGGAAGTCTCGCTCCCACGGCTAGAGTGAGGCCTCTTGCTTTGCGTTTAGATTTGCCTGGTGGAAAGGGCAAACATCGGTCAAGCTGCATGGCGCGCTCGTTGAAAGGATGCTCACTTTAGGCTTAATTCTGATGGGAGATTGTTATCACAAGCGGTTATAAATGAGAAAGAAGACATTTGGTGCAAGCTGTCATTCTACAACATTTCTTTGTTTCAAAATGTTAATATTTGAAAGAAAAATAGCACAGTAGCGCCACCTGGTGAAATAGACATGTACAATAAAGAAGAGAACAAAAGACGAGTCAGTGCAAAGTCTGTGCGTGTTGGCGTGACATGTGACAAGCGTCTCAAAAGATGATTTGTATTTTGTATTGTATTTCTCACTTGATAAATAAAGATTTACATTAAAACTAGCAGGTTATGGACCCAGGCCACGTGTAAATTGTATTATCTCGTGAGTGGATCCGAAGATGAGCGCTTGTGGAACACGTGCTGTATTTTTTGTGAGTAAGGATAACTTCAAAATGGCAGCCGGCAGTGACTACAAAGTTCAAGTGGATAAACTTGAAGGACCTGAAGACTGGGCAAAGTGGAAATGGCATGTGTTGATGGTTTTGCGGTCGTATGAATTGGAAAATATTGTTGATGGTTCGAAAAAGTGTCCTGTGTTCCCGGCAGATTCAACTGCGCAACAAAAAGCGGCATATAAGCAGTGGTTGAAAGAAGACGCGAAAGCGGCCAGTTTGCTAGCAGGTGCGCTAGGAAAATCTGTTGCCGAGCTCGTGTTGACGTGCACCAATGCCAGTGAAATTTGGACAAAATTGAGCGCACGGTTCGAACGAAGCAGTACGCAGCGACTGAACATGTTGATCGAGTCATTCTTAGTGACACGTGACGACAAGGAGGACATCAGCACCCATGTCGCGAAGTTACAGAAGCTTTATCAGGATCTGATCGACGAACTAAAAAAGCACAACGAAAACACGTTATCTGAATGGATTTTGAACGGTCGAATTTTATCCACGCTGGGAAAAGAATATGATAATTTCAAGGATGTGTGGGACACGATTCCGACGGAAAATCAAACTGTGAACTTGTTGATTGAAAAATTGTGCACGATTGAACTGCGTGACCAAGGAAACGTGGAATCGACTGCGTTTGTGGTACGTAGTGCTCCCAAGAAGCATTCCCAGTATGGCAGTGGCAAAGGCAGCGCTGATGACAAGTCGAAGAAAAATGTTCAACGAGTAAAGCAGAAGTTTCCATGTTTCAAATGTAAGGAATTGGGCCATTGGGCAAGTGAATGTCCAGTGAAGAAGAAAGAGGGTGACACTAGAAACAAAAATAAGGAGAACACTGCTTCGTTTCTGACATATGCGATGAGTGCGTTAGACGGCGACTTTGTTCAAGCCGACGAGTGGTACTGCGACAGTGGCGCCACAAATCACATCACCGCGAACAAACAGTATTTTACAACATACGTCAAGTTTGCTGATCCAGAGAAGATTTTGCTAGGAAAGCGAGGTGTGAGCATGCTAGCTCACGGCAAAGGAACTGTTAACATTCAAGTTCGGCTGAACAACGCTTGGTTGAGTGCTGAGATGACTGAAGTTTTGTATGTTCCCGATGCAATGGCTCATCTGTTTTCTGTGAAAGCTGCTGCAAGGAAAGGTTTCTGTGCAAGACTTGACGGCCAAACTGTTAGAATTGAAGACAAGGTTACTGGAAAGGTGATGATGGCTGGACGTGTGAGTAATGGTCTGTATGTACTTGACATGCGCGTCGTGAAACCGGCGCAACCCATTCAAGTGAATTTAGCTACATCGTCGGCCAAACTGCAGATCTACCATGAACGATTTGGTCATCAACACAAAGCGCATGTCAAGAATGTACTGAAGCAGATGAACATCAATGTAGACATGTGTAAAGAGGATTTCTGCGATGGATGTGCACTAGGAAAAATGCATCGACTGTCATTCAAGACACGAATGAATCGTCCAACAGCCACCGGTGAACAAATCCACGCCGATGTGAATGGACCAATGTCTACTGAATCTCTTGGAAAGGCACGCTACTACGTATGTTTCAAGGATGATTTCAGCAAGTTTCGACGAGTTTTCTTTTTAAAGCACAAAAGTGAAGTGTACACCGTTCTGGAACAGTTCCTGAATGAAGCCAAAACAAATGGACACGTCGTGAAGCTGTTCAGGTGTGATGGAGGAAAAGAATTTGATAACAAGAAGGTTTATGAACTACTCGCAAGCAGAGGCATAGAACACAGCATTACTACGCCGTACACACCACAACAAAACGGAGTTGCGGAACGTGAAAATCGGACGATTGTGGAGTGCGCAAAATCTATGCTGAATCCCAGCAAGTTAACGAAACAACTTTGGGCTGAAGCCTGCAACACTGCGGTGTTCCTCCTGAATCGCACTGGGAAGTCATCCATTGAAAACAAATCTCCCTATGAATTGTGGTATGGACGACCAGTGGGAAGTCTCAGTCATCTGAAGATCTTCGGAACAGAATGCTACGTGCATATCGACAAGAATTTTCGCTCAAAGTTCGGCGACAAAACTGTTTTTGGACATCTGGTCGGGTACGTGAACGACAGGGATGGATTTAGAGTCTGGATTCCAACTCAGGGAAAGGTTGTTCTAAGCCATGATGTGAAATTCAAACCTGAAGTTGTCTGCAATCTGCGCGCCAACGCCGGAAAGGTTGAAGTGACGCTTGAAGAACGTGTGGAGAGGAATCAGTCTAATTCATCGTCTGATGTAGGCCTACAGAGGAGGTCAGAGTCAGATGAGAACTTACGAGAAATTGAAGATTTTGCTTCGGCATCCAGTTCCGGAGGAAGCGAAGATGAGGAAGAAGGAGAGACTGAAGAAAGAAGGAAAAGCAAACGTGAAAGTAAGAAGCCATCGTGGATGATCAGTGGAAATTACATGTACATGGCTGGACCATCTATCGCTGAAAAGAATCCTGACTCATACTCTGAAGCGCTGCAGTCTAGTGATAAAAATCAGTGGCTGAAAGCAATTAATGAAGAATTGGAGTCCTTAAAGGAAAATGATACCTGGAAATTGGTTGAGCGTCCAAATGGTGCACGGGTCCTGAAAAATCGGTGGGTTCTTCGACAGAAGACAACGGACAGTGGAGAAGTTCGCTTCAAGGCACGATTGGTAGCCAAAGGCTATGTGCAACAGCAAGGAATCGATTATGAAGAAACATTCAGCCCTGTTGCACGGTATGATACCATTCGAGCTCTGTTGGCAGTAGCTGTTGAAAAGGAGATGAAACTTGGTCAATTTGATGTCAAGACGGCCTTCTTGAACGGCGAGCTTGAAGAAGATGTGTTCATGGAACAGCCAGAAGATCATCAGGACGGTACTGGCCGAGTGTGTCATGTAAAGAGAAGTTTATATGGTTTAAAACAGGCTCCACGCTGCTGGAACAAGCGTTTCAAGAAATTCATGGAGAAAGCTAGATTAAAAAACAGCAAAGCTGATCCTTGTCTCTTTTACAGCAACAAAAATGGAAAGTGGTTGGCTGTTGTAATCTTTGTGGATGATGGTCTGGTAATTGGCAACGAAGAAGACATCGAGCAGTTCATGGAAAAACTTCAGCAGGAATTTCACACGACCAGAGGATCTCTCAACAATTTCCTGGGCATGAAGATACAAGAAAACCATGATGGATCAATTGCAATCAGTCAAGAGGATTACACGAGGAAAATCCTAGAAACATTTGGGATGGCCGAGTCAAATGGAGTGTCTACCCCAGTTGGACGCGAAGAAAGTGAAGACGGAGAAAAGGTTTCGGTGAGACGGTGGGAGCCTTGATGTACCTGACTACAGCTACTCGTCCAGATATCGCATTCGCGGTCAACAAAGCTGCTCGAGCCATGGAGAATCCTACAGTTCACGACTGGAGTCAAGTGAAACGGTTATTTCGATATTTAAAGAGCACAGTGAACCATGGAATCGTCTATAGGAAAGAGGACGTTTTGAAGGTCTACAGTGATGCTGACTACGCCGGTGACAAGAAGACGAGACGTTCAACGACGGGTGTCATTTCGACCTACAATCATGGAGCTGTATCGTGGAGAAGTCAGTTACAGAATTCTGTGTCAACATCGACAACTGAAGCTGAAATTGTGTCTGCAAGTGAAGGAGCAAAGGAGTTGATTTGGCTGAAAAGACTGTTTTCTGAATTACTGGGAACTGCTGACAAACCTCCTACGCTTTACATCGACAATGCTGGTGCAGTTAAATTGGCTAAAAATCCGGAGTACCATCGAAAATCCAAGCATATTGAGGTACGTCATTTCTATGTGAGGGAAAGATTTTTGGACGGAGACCTTGAGCTGGAGCACATCGACAGGACCAATCAATTAGCTGATCTTCTAACTAAACCTCTGGAGAGGGTCAGATTCGAGATGCTGCGTGAGAGGATTGGCGTGCAGAAGATGACATCTTAGAGGCTGAAAAGTGTTCAATAGTTCATCTTGTTTATATTTTTATTTGTATTTGATTTTTCTTTGGAGGAAGTGTTAATATTTGAAAGAAAAATAGCACAGTAGCGCCACCTGGTGAAATAGACATGTACACTAAAGAAGAGAACAAAAGACGAGTCAGTGCAAAGTCTGTGCGTGTTCGCGTGACATGTGACAAGCGTCTCAAAAGATGATTTGTATTTTGTATTGTATTTCTCACTTGATAAATAAAGATTTACATTAAAACTAACACAAAATACGTGGCAATAACTAAAATCTACAGGAGGAGAGAAATGATACATAGGCCTGGAGAAAATGGAATTCAATTCCAAAGACTACCATAAGGGAAGATGAGGGTTGAGGAAGTACGTTAGGAGCGAAAGAAAAAGATTAGGAGCATGGGAATGACCCCATAAAACAAATATTTATTAACAAACAACAAATGATGAGTGGGCTGAATTATCAAAAGGTTTATTATTATTGGTAGTGGTCACCAATGATCAGATTATAGTTCGCATAGCAAACGGAATTATATTATTCGAAAAGCATGGCAAAGAAAGGGAAATGTAACAAAGCACAAAATCAGAAATTTAACGAACAACAAAATCCACCTGGCGCATCAACTAATTGCAGCCAGGAAGAAATTGCTAATAGAGAGAATATCCAGAAATATGATGTAAGAACTCGAACAAGAATCCAAAAACATGGAGGATGAAGTAGGAAGAGTCCGTGGCCTCTAGAGAAAAGTTATAGTTAAGCGTAAATACAAAGGGAGAACAATTGTCGTGTTCAAAGTATACTGAACGTTTACCCAGCAGGGTGCTGATTAAAAGTTTAGCAAAAAAGTAAGCAATCAAACCTTGATTAAGCAAAAAACCATAATCAATAAGCATAAATTGAAATGAACAGGTAACAATTACCTCAGGTAGGAAGTTGGCTAAGCGAACTATACCTGCACTTAACAACTTTAAGAGAATAGTAGGAAAAATTATGTAAAATCTCATCAAATAAAGTTTCGCCTTTGAACACAACAAGTTTGAAAGATTCTAGCGTAATGAACGTGAATTACGTATGAATGATCCAATTCGAAAAAGGGGTATCTGAAAAAGCGGGGAAGACATTACAAAACCTTAGAATACTTTTCGAGCAAGGATCTTGAACAGACAAAGTGAAATGCCTGCAGGAGGTGGCCGTGGCCCGAAGTCTTGGCGTTAGTTAAAAGTGATGTTGATTGCTTTAAGATGATGGTGATTAAGGTAGATAGATAGATAGATTTTATCAATTCCATTTGATCAAATACATGTATACAATACATTTTATATAGGACACGTCAGAATTTACATCTATAAAATAAAAGTACTAATAGGTATATAATACTAATACTATAACTATTTATAACTTATTATAATAACAGAACTTAAGAGATACAATCTTATTCGACAACTATTTACACCTTACTCTATTATCATAATATGAAAACTTAATTCTATAAATACAACAACTTACAGCTAGGTATTACAATTAAAATAGAAAAGTAAAATATAATTATAGATTTCATCGCTCCTATACACTAAGATATTCAACTACAGAGTAAAAACAATGGCATTGCAGATAAGCTTTCAACATTCTATCAAAGGTTTTTATTTTTGGGGCAAGTTTTATATACTGGGGTAGTTTATTGTATAATTTAACTCCTGTGTGAAAAGTTCCTTTTTGATATATGCTTGTGTGTGTGTGTGAAATATGAATGTTTTGATTTTTTCTCGTGTTATGCCTATGAACATCATTGTTTTTATTAAGAAAAACATACTTATTCATTAAATTCTTAAAAAAATAAAATAAAAAAATCAAAGATATATATGCAGGGCAGTGGGAGAATGTTTAAATCTTTAAACAGAGGTCTACATGATTCTCTAGTGTTTACATTTGTCATAATTCTAATCGCCCTATTTTGTATCCTAAACGTGCTTAGTACATCTGGCGACATACCCCAAACTATGACCCCATATCTTAAGTATGAATGGAAATAAGCAAAATAAGTATTTCTTAATGTGTGCATGCTAGTGCAGGTTTTCAAAATACGTAACGCAAAGCACATCGAGTTCAGTTTAGTATTCAGATATTGTATATGTTTATTCCATTTCAAGTCATGTTGTATCCATAGTCCTAAAAACTTTGTTTCTGATTTATTTTCTATTTGATGACCATTTAATGTTATATTGGGCTTCGCAGGATTCCTATTCTGTATAGTGTGGAAATTTAGACATACTGTTTTTTATAGTTTATTATGAGGCGATTATCTTGTGACCATTTGGTTAACTCTCCTGTAACGGAGTCAGCAGGCTGCTGTATGACCTGTTTAGTTTCACCTTCTATTACGAGTGTTGTATCGTCCGCAAACAAAATTTCCTTATGTGAATGAATGTTCTGTGTTATATCATTGATATATAGAAGAAAGAGTAGTGGGCCCAAAACCGATCCCTGGGGTACTCCAAATTTAATAATTCCCTCGTTGGATAATGTTTCATTAATTAATTTGGTTCCATCATCCTTGTGTCTCAAGCATACTATTTGTTTACGCCTTGTTAAGTAAGACTCTATCCATTTATTAGATAGACCTCTAATACCATATTGATTTAGTTTTGTAAGGAGGATTTTATGGTCAACAACATCAAATGCTTTCGATAAATCCAAGAATAGGCAAGTTACATGTTCCTTATTGTCAATTAATTTCAGTATACTATTAATACATTCATAAATTGCTGTGTGTATCGATTTTTTCGTTCTGAATCCATGTTGTGAGTTTGATAATATTTTATTTTTTTTCTATAAAACTTATCAGTCACTTATACATGATTTTTTCCACAATTTTTGCAATACCAGTTGGTAAGGTAATAGGACGATAGTTATCTAGTTAATCTTTTGAACCGTTTTTGTGCACTGGAATTACTTTTGATAACTTCAAAATATCCGGGTAAGTTCCTGAGAGAATTGAACTGTTTATTAAGTGTGTAAGTGGATTTATTATATTTTCTGCACATTTCTTTAAAATTACATCAGGGATGCCATCAATGCCAGCACAGAAATTATTTTTAGCTCTTTTATAACTATTCTTACCTCTTCACTTGTGACATGATTTATAAATAAAGAATCATTACATATATTTATTTGATTATTAGAATTCAATGTGTACCTGTGATTTATTTAATATTTTTTGTGGAATTTCCGGAAAATAGTCATTAAAAGTGTTTGATATTTCCTCTGTATTGTTAATCACTTTATTATTTCTGGTCAATTTAATGTTCCTTTGTATTTTAGCAGATTTTCCAGTTTCTTTCTTTATCACAGACCACATAAACCTGTTTTAATTACATGATTGGGAAATAAAATTATCATTATGTATTTTCTTTGCTAGTCTTATTACCTTAATTAATATGCTAGTGTTTCTTTGGTAGTATAATTTGAATTCAGGTGTTGTGTGGTATTGTTTATATAATTTGTGTTGAAATTCCTTTGACATGCATTTATTATCCATGTTGTTATCCAATTGCTAGTTTTGTTATTTTGAACAGTTCTTTGTCTAAAGCTGTTTCAAAGTAGTGTTTTAGGGTACTGTTAAATGCATTAAATTCATCATTTACATTTTCTAGTTTATACATTTCTGTACATGTTTCCTTATTTAATTAGTCATTGAAATATGTAACATTTGTTTCAGCGAATGACCTGCACTTTGATTTTATTCCATTTTCATTATTATTATTGATTGTTTCGGGTACATCAAAACTCAGTATTTGTCCATGGTGGTCACTAAAACCCGGACAATAGACTTCTATTGAATGGTGATATTTATCTATATTTATAAAATTTGATCAGGAGTGGTTTTACTAAATTTTGTTATTCTTATTGGGGCGTTTACTGTAGGTTTCAGTTCATAGGAAATTAGTAACTATGTTAATAATTCACAATTTCTATCACATTTTAAGAAATCCACATTTACATCCCCACAAATTATTATATCGAAATTTACTTTGCTCATGTTATTGAGTAACAATTCTAATTTATCTATAAATAAAGGAAACTTTCCTGACGAAGAACGGTACACGCATACAATTATTAACTTAAACTGCTGTATTTTTACGGCAGAGAATTCAAAATCCTGTTCCATAATTAGATAATCATAAGCTGTTAACTGTTCATGATCTAAATTATTTCTTAAGAAGATACCTGTACCACCATGGCTAATATTAGATCTAGAGTATTTACTAGCTTGTATAATCCCTGGGAATTGAATTAATTCGAGTTGTTCCTCTTTCAGCCAATGTTCTGAAATACATAGTGCTGAGATGTCTTTAAGTTCATTTTTAAGCATTAGATTTATTTAATAAATTTTATTATAAAGAGACTGAACATTCTGGTGGTAAATTTTAAATTTGTTACTTTTGCAAGCTTGTGTTGGTGATTTATTTGCATTATTACTATCATAATTGTTATTATTATTGTTGCTAGACAAATCCGAAATACCATTGTTGGACTCAGTTTAATTTGACATAAAAAGATCTGAATGCCAATCCTCACGTTTGGCTTCTTTTACCAGTTTCCCTGCTTCCACTCTAAAGATATTATTGTTGAATTATTCTTACCATTTGAATTTACAATTTTGCAGATTTCATCGCTAAGATACTCTTTTCCTGACCTACTTAAGTGTAGGCCATGCCGAGTGTGGAACTTCCTGTCTAATTTACTTACATCTATAATTTGGACATTTGGAAAACTCTTACAAATTTTATGAATTTTTCCATCTGTAGCCTCTATTTCTTCATTAACACATGATTTGGGAATTAAGTCGTATCTCTGCGGAATGTTTGCAATGATGACATTTGTGTAATGCATGGATGGCAATGTACCCTTTAAATCTTTGATTACTCTTTTACTCTCGTTTCTATAGACGTCGTTTGCTCCAGCGATGATTACTGCATAGTCCTTTGCAGTAAGGGACGCACACTCTCCTACCATCCCATTCGTGACCGCTGCAATTGGTGCTCCTGGCTTTACTGTCGAAATGACCTCCATTTCTACGCTTCTCTCCAATACGCTTGCTGCTACATCTCGCCCGTGACTATCCGCAAATATCCGCATCTTCCTGGATTTTCTCTTTATCACTTTCTTCTTTTCTTCTTGAAGAAATTCATCATTTTCATCGACGAGCGCTCCAAATGAATTTGAGACGGGAAATTTCAGTTACATGTACTGGCCTAAGCTTATTCAATCTTACACTACCAGCAACCACTGTCGACCAAGTTTCCTTGCTTTCCTCTCTGTTTCCTTTTAATTTATTCAACTCTTCCATTAACTTAGCAATATCTTCCTTTAGCTGCTTTATAATTTCATCTTTTGAGGACATTTCGTTTCTCAGGTTATGACATTCGCATGACGGTACTGGTAGGCCTACATTACGACAATCGGTTTCACTTTTCTCCTCACTCAATTTTGCCTGAGCTTTTGTGATTATTTTATTTGCATTTTTTACTTTTATTTTGCACGACGAGAATTAACCTGTAACAGTTACACTACTTGACGAGACACTAACGCTGTTAACTGACGATATACTAGAGATCTAGTTAGCCTAGATGTTTATACCAAATTACACTAACTTTATTTTAATTATTATTACCTAAATGAATTATTCTAATTACCTACCAATAAAGAAGAATGTGAAATACGTATATCTTCCAATCGGGTGAAATCTCGTAAAAGCACCATTGCTCTACTTGGTTCAAACAGTGATTGAAGATGTCACCGAATCTTTGGATACACGTTCCCACAACTTAGTTTAAGTTTATTAAATTATCAATAAGAATTTCTAAATACTATCAATCTTATTATTATTATTATTATTTATTTACCCAAAATTGTGCCTACAATTTATGGACGGCAGATAGAGAAATGGCAAGCCCCACATACACATCAGTGTCTCCATCTCCGTTCATTAAAACTAAACAAATCTCAAATGTTACATTATACAATTTACACCTTTACATTTGCGATATAGACATAATCTGCCTAAGGAAAGTAACTTTATAGATTTTAAACCTCTGTTATAATATTTTACCACTTTTATCAAATATTTACACTAGCTGCTATTTCACTACACTTTTACTGTGACGCCATCTTGCCGCAGGCCTTCAAAGTGACAAAGTGGCTAGCTTGATTTAATTTGCAAGACCAATTAAAATCAAACAGGTAGTGTACCCAATCGTGGATCGGTACAAGATGCGATCTGATGACCACTAGGGAAAATAAAGAGATTTTACAACAGAACTAAGGAGAGATTCTGTGAAGCTAGTCTCTGGAAGCAAGCCCAGAGAAGGCAGATGGTCAAATTAGAATTAAAGGAAATCATAAATAGGCATTATAGCAGAGTTATATGTCATCTTAAAAGCTGAGAACCTATTAAGGAGAGCAGGAATAAAGGCATGCAGTGACTCGGCTAAATAAATGAGTCAAGAGCTCGCGCAGCAAATTGTGACTGCTTTACGAGGATATTAATGCCAAACTAATGGACGGACATTTTCCGTGTTTATGAGAGCAATACGGCGAGGGGAATCCCTCAGTAATGGCATGTCATCAGGAAAATTCACGTGGGTGACATGACGTAGCTCGGTTTATTATCAGAAAAGAGCGAATAACTTTTAATCAAGCCAGTGAAGTTTAACAGTGAAAACAGATTAATGAATCTAAATTAGAATGCGAATTTGTGGAGTATTTAAATGTCGTAATATTTGAATAGTTAAGAAGCGCTATCAAAGCATGACATCATTGAATCTCGGCGAGTGGATACGCTGAAGGATTGAGGTAACGAGTAGGGCCCCATGAGAGGAATAATTACTTCATGAATTAATTAAAAAATACGGGATGAACAAATTGAGATCCGCAAAATGTTTTACGGACATTTAGAATGTCTGCTACATGTAGATAATTTTTACAAAGAGATTGGAGCAGGAAATAAAAAATTAGGCTCCGGATGCAATTAAAGAACTAGTTTCTCAACCAAACTAGAAAAAAAAGCCTGCTGAAGCAGAGCTAAGTCAGTCATCTGGTGCACTCTGAGGCAGAGCCACATTGATTCATAGTCATCTTGGGTCTCTAGTGGAGAGCCACGTTACAATATCAGTCATTTGCCGAGCCTGAGAGAGGCACGTTATAGTCATCTTGTGTAAGTCCCGGAGGGGACGTTACACTGATTCAATCATCGAACCCGAGTGAAGGTACAGTACAGAATTTAGTTACTTCATGAGCTCTGAATATAGCCAGACTGAAAAACTATACTACGGAACGTCAGTTCAATACCCAAAGTGGGTAACGTTAGGCAGTAATATTAGAAGGACTTAGATTCAAGCCAACGTTGAAACAGTTCTAAAACTCGTGTGAGTTAAATACGAAATACAATTAAACGATAGGCAGTTTATGGACCTTGAAGGAAGGCCAATATTTAAGTACGAATTGGTTCGCGACAAGTGCAACCTAATGTACGTCAAGTTCTGATTCACAGTAGCTAAGTACCATAACACCTTGGATTAAGTAGAGGCTTACAAGGCGCCATGAGAAATAGACTTTGCGATAAAGACTATAAACCGTGAGGATTTTTAAATAGGAAATTCACCATAGAGGGAAAAGAAGAGGTACGAGACGGATTCGAAACCCTGGGAGGGCAACATAAGAGATCCAAGGTACGTAACTTCAAGTAGGAAAACCGCCAGGGGACTAGGAAAGAATACTTTGCCGGCCACTGAGGTGCGATACAAAGACTAGTTATACGTTCAGTATAACATAAATGTAGATAAATTAGTAGGACATTACACAGATGTGCGTAGTGTAAGAATCGTGTGTGAAGTGAAAAATTATAAATAAAAGTATTATTTTTAATTCCCAAGTGTATATGGGATTTGTAAGTGATTTTGATAGATAATGTGTGTTCAAGAAATATATATGTTAAAGAATAGGAAGTGTAAAGATCATAGTGTGATCATGTTTGTGTAAACGTATGCTAAAGAGGGGTGAAGCCATTCATAAATGGAGTCGACCACCAGATCCAGGAAAGGGGTGAGTAATGGAATACTTTCATTACATATGTGGAATTACGCACTGCGCTCGAAATCATGTATAGCCATGACAATATCAACGGACGAGATACGAATGGAAAGTATCAGAGATATCGAGATATGAATCAGATTTATTCTCAGGAAGAGAGTTTATGGATTATAAAGCTATTGGTAAAATTTAAGCCAGAAGAAGTGTGTTTATTTGGAGAAAGAATGGACATTTTATTGCTTGATATATTTTAACCAAGAGTAAATGACTTGAGCCGAGTCCAGAAAAGTGTAAAGTTTCATAATAGGTGAGATATAGCACGGAATTGTATAATCGATAGAAGATTATGTCGGAGGAGGAGCAGTGTATTCATGAAAGGTGTTACTGTGGTAATGTCTAGTATGAATACTGAATATCTTACTTTATTGAAAGTATTTGGTATGGTTCGTAGAAGTTTTGTGAAAGTGCTAAGAGAAAGATATACGACAGGCATTATTTGGAAGGAAGAGAAATAAAAGTTGCGATAATATGTTTATGAAGAGTGTGAGATAAAGGATTATTGATGAGAAAATATGAAATACAATGTGTCAGTTGAGTAAAGCCGAAATATGTATTTATGGAGAGTTACGAGTGTGAGTAGTGTGCCATGCACACTTATTTTTGTTTTAGGAAGCTTATCTGAAAGTCATGCGTCGCAAGTTTGTAATATTATTGATTATTAAATACCAGATTTGTAAATTTAAGTGAATAGTCATGAACTTAAGTGTTTGTTACTACAGTTCACAATGATAATGGAAATGTAATACAGGATTTGACAGATATATTGTGTGAAATACGAGAGCAAAGAAGTAGAAATGAACTCTATGCAATTAATGCAAGTAGAGAGAAATCGCGCAGGACGCGATATTGTATACAAGTGTATATAAACAGTTATTACTATTATTATTAACATTTTTCATTAATATTTATAGATTTGACGCTATATTGCGAAGATATTAACGTTGTATTAAGCAGGGAATATGTATGTATAATTTGAACGATGAAGTGAGATATATTATGAAGAGAAGTACAGTGTTTTTATGGAAGTGTAATACTATTGTTTTGAATTATCTTTCATAGAAAGATATCCACGTAATTTTCGAGTGTGATGCACAAGAGACTAGTTTAGTCGCATCTATGCCGAGAGAAGGCTGATATTTTATTTGAGTGTCATTATTTCATTTTATTTTAACCATGTTAGGGACATTTTTGTAATTTTCATTTTAGTGAATAAATGGCAAGTGCTTTTTATACACTTGCTACGTTTTTGCAGAGCTGATTCTTATTTCAATACTTAATTAAGCGATAACGATACTGCTAGTTAGATGCAGACAGTGAATCGACATATTTACCTGACCTACCCCAAGAGCCGAGTAGCTCATTTGTGCTCAACTTTTGTTTTTTAAGCTGTTCTGTATGCAACTAGGTAGTAGTATAGCTAGAGGTGCGTTATGTGTGTTCAGGGTTCCCTAGTCATCAGTCCGGTAGGACATGTTCAATTCTTAGCCGGGTATTGACATCCCTACGATCCTTTTTCCATCTGCGCGGATTCGTGACGTTGACTTAGAGGAATTCGGGCGCATATTTAGCATATCTAATTAATGGTCGCCCAACTGGTATGGCTTCGACGTTGTCGATTGCCAGGGTCTCTCAAATTCGTGAATTTGAATTCCCAGAGGTGAGTGACCAGCGGTTGTGTCGAGTTAGTTTTACTAGGTGATATTCCATAATCACGGCTATTTTAAGCAAGTTTGGTGTACGACACAGTCGAGTTTTGTTTGTTTTTATGAATGCCGATCCCAATCTGATAAGTAGTGGAAGTGAATTCCCATTGTCTGATATGAGGAGTACGTTTAGTTGTGAGGCATATCTAGAAGGAAGATTGTAGTTTTACGTGACCATCAATCTCGAGATCATAAGCCACGGGACCTCCTTTTAACGTGGAATCCGAACCACAGGACGTGGCATTTCACTTTGAAAATCTCACATGCATTGACCGGGAATCGAGGCCAACAGCTTGACCGCTGCGCCACCACGCCCCCCTGAGGCATATCTAGTATTGTTCCGGCTAATGACATTTTGGTCAAGTAAAGCGTAAATGTAAAGCTGATATTATGATTTAGTGAATTTTGGTTAGAATTAAGTGTTGAATTGAGATTAGTGTTGTTTATATGACGTGGTAGACATCGTTAGTCTTAGTGTAGATATTCGATAGGCTGGTAGAACATATTTACGAAATACTTTGTTTATCTAAGGTAATTTATTTGTTGGTCAATCTGGAATTTCGCTGTATTTAGTATAGTGATACTTCCCTATTTCTCATATATATACAGAGTATGTCGTCTGAGGACATGACCTACATAGGTCAATTTTGGAGCAGATGAGGAACAGTCAGGCAGGTTTAACTGCTGAAGTTGAGGCCCTACACACAATTACTCACGAAAATACAAAGAAGATAGGGAAATGAATTAAGGACACATCAACTGCTGTAAAGTCAGAAGTGAAAGCAGAATTAGCAGCATCCCAAGAAAAGGCAAAAAATAGCTCAGGAGGAGATTAAATTAGCTTTATATAAGGCTCAGAATGAAGGAAAAGTATCCCAAGAATTGAGTAGACTTGCAGAAGAAGAAAGCAGATTAGCTCAAGAAGAAGCCAGAAAAGCTCAGATGGAAGCTAAAGGATCCCAAGCAGACGCGGAGAAAAGACTTCGAGAGTTACAGGAGACTTTGCAGAAGAGTATAGACACAAGTAAAATGGACAACACAAACCATTTTAACACAATTTCAGGATCCCAAGGTGAGCTGCAGAATCAGCTGACTACCTTAAATGGTACAGTTGATGAGCTTGAACAGAAGGTAACAAATCAACAAAAGTTGATTTCTGAAGGTATTAATGTAGACATAAAAAGTGTATTATTGATGCTTTTTTGAAATTGAAAGAGGAAGTGTTGAAGAGTAGTAGTGACCATATTTGTAAAATGCATGGTAAGATCATGAAAGAAGTCAGGGAAATTGAACGTAAATCGAACATACATGTAACTGGGTTGAGGGAGGAGTTGACAAAACGCATTGACACCTTTGAAGAATCTAATGTTACAACATTAAGCGAAATTACGAGTAAAACTGATAGAATTAAATTTAAAGAACTAGAACAGATTAGGAAGTTAGTAGATGAGGTCAATACTGCGATAGCGAAGGTCAAGTCGAAACAGGAGAAATAAATACATGAGCTTCACGAGCAAATGAAATCACTGTCGATCAGGGACACGTCCACCATGAAACAAAAGTTAGAAGATTTCTTTATGGAAAGAGACAGCAAATTGGGAGGAGAATTGAATAAGTTAGGGCTTGGACAGGATGGACAGGATGAAGAAAAGGAGAGCGTTGACACTCACATGTTCAGCAGATCGCGCAATATTTTTGGAACGGAACGCACGGAGAAAATAACAAGAGAACCGGATATGTTAGGAAGAACATATGATCAGGGTGCGAACAGGAATAATCAGAACGTGGTAGTGATCAAGAGCCATGAAGAAAGACCGGATAAATTTACTGGGGAGGGAAATGTCACAGCCGTAGAATTTTAATGGGACAGAGAAAGAGAAATGAGAGTTGTGGAAAAATATCTTGCATCGGAGGCCCTAATTTGGCACAGAGCTTTCCGATACACCTACAACACATTCGATGAGTTTGCAGAGGCGCTATTAAAACGATTTTGGAGTGAAGAGTTACAGCACGACATTAGCGCTGAAATCTATTCCAAGAAGTACCCATATTCAGTACCGACACGTTATGCGAGTTACTTCACAAATCAGTTAGCCCGTCTTCAACATCTTCAGACCCCGTTAGCAGAACCGGAGCTGATACATGTCATAACCAGACAGTTACCAGCCGAGGTCAGAAAACATTTAATTTCATCAAATGTATGCACATTAGAGGACATGGCAGAGATGCTGCGACGATTGGATCATACGAGTTCGATATCACAGACTCCAGGGCAAACTCAAACCCATTATCCACGTACTAGACATGATAACAGAAATACATATAGTCTTGGTAGATCAGACCCAACACACTGATGTAGATCCAGATAGAATAAGTCCCATAAGACACAACAATTATGGTAGGACTAGATACGATCCAGGGTACAACCGAACCAGAGAAGGTTGGCCGTACAAGAATCGAAACTGGAACGATAGACAGAGAAGGACTGGATACCAGTATAATAACACCAACAATACTGGATTCCGTAAGTAGGGGGTAGTGATGGTTCTAACCCACAAGGTGCTCAAAAAGTTAGTACACACTTTTTGCTTATTCATATCTCGTGAACCGATGGTCGGATTTTAATAAATGAGGTGACGTTGGACTCGGGCTGACGTTCTCTTTGCTACGGACCACTCATAATATTTTTCAAAACATTTTTGAACATTTTTGTTTATCAAAGTAGGCAATAGTTTGAAAACCAAACATGATAGAACATTGTACCACGGTTCAAACGAATGGTCTTTATGATCTTTATTTTCTGTAATAAATATTTTTTATTTGTTATGTTTTTTTGAAAACACGCGAATTTTGAAAATCCTATATTTTGGAAACTGGGTATTATACAAAACAGTTTGTTTGACATAAATGAAAGGTCCTTACCCCCTTTACCCCCAAAATAAATTTCAAGTCTCTAGGACAAAAACTTGACAGTAGTGCTGTAGTGAGAGAGTTGCTACACTTGGCAAGTTGTGAGCCCCTGCGACCTTGGAATGGAAGGAGTCATGCTAGGAGGGCGTGCTTGGATTCGTTTTTTTCGTCTCGTTGCGCTCTTTACGGGAATATAGGTGTCGAAAAGGTGAAAATCTGGGAACATGTTTTTTTGGGGTAAAAACGTGATTTTAGACTTTTTGTTATATCTCTCGAACCAATCATGCTAGAGGCGTGTACGAGGGGTCCAAGGACTCGGGGTGACGTCCTCTTTGCTATGGACCACTCGTTATATTTTTTAAAAATAATTTGGAAACTCGATTTTGGGGTAAACAAGTGTTTTTTGTGATTTTTGCTGATAACTCATGAACCAATAAGGCTAGAGACATGTACGAGGTGCCATTTTTTCCTCGATGTTCATGTTGAGTAGGAATGAAAAACCATGTTGAGGTAAAACCATGATTTTAGACTTTTTGCTTTATCTCGCAAAACAATAACGCTAGAGACGTGTATAGGGTGTCCTAGGACTCTGCCTAATGCCCCTTTCGAATGTTGTAGATATATTTTCCAAAAAATAATTCACAAAAGACCTAACGCCATACATGTTGATTTTTTTTTTTAATTTACATGTTTATAATGTTCATGAAGCGTGGTTGTTGAGAGAGACGATACTGCTGTGTGTGTGTGTTTCAACGAACCTGTCGCTAACCACAATGACCATGCTTAATAGAACAATCGATATTTTGGCGGGTCGGTTTATGACAGAGCGAGGGTTCGTTTTTCTGATAGTTTACCCCTGAAGAGAGCCTTTAACGTTTAAACGATGATGAGAACTTAGTTCTATGTTGGTCGAAGCGAGTACAGAAAACAAACTTGCAGAGGAGCAGACTAGCAGGATGCGCGAATGTCATTTGAGCTTATTGGAATGCGCTGATCTGACTTGACAACAGGTGCAATGGAAAATGACAAAGACGCTTGAAGGTTAAATAATCTGACAACCGCGGTGGCAGGGGAGTGCGAAATGCATGCACACACATGTGAAACCACATGAGGGCTAAACAACTTACATCCTGTTTGCTTCGTACGTGACAAATTGCAAGTTCATGTGAAACTTGACCTGCCACAGGTGTTCACCTTGGACGTTATCTGTCCACGTGCACGATAACAGAATGTTCAAAGCGTGGGAAAATGATTATACATGCAACGTAACATATATAAAGACACGTCGTTATCAGTGGCGACTGGTGGTCACCGTTCTTGGTATACCGCACCATTTACCCCTCCCCCCCCCCCCTCCCACACACACACTTTTTTCCATGCCTCTACCTCTTGTCAAAGTTGAATTATTATTATTATTATTATTATTATTATTATATGTATTGGAGAACATTTACATAACTTCTAAGAAATACACTTTATCGGTATAATTTTGGAGAGTTTATCCCAATAAATTGAGGTCACTAGCCAATTGTTTTGGCCGGGGATATAAGGTCGGATTCCCTTCCTAACGCCACGTGATCTTCCATGTGAAATACATTTAGCGTGTTGTCACCGGAATTCGAACCTCGACCGTCCGGGTAAAGCAGTGGATCATCCTCCCTCTGCAAGGACCATGTCCTTATACATTAAAAAATCTTCGTTTAACGCCTGAACACTGCCTACTTGAAACTGATTCTAAATAAATGGCCTTCGAATCCCCTCGCCCTCCTAGTTCATTTTGGCAACGTACAGAGTACATTTCATCTTTAAGCTACCTTCTCTCTCTCCCCGTTCTTGACCAGGTCTTAAATTTTACGAAAAAAAAAATGATCCATTTCCGAAGGATCTCAATTATACATTGTCACATCATTAGACATGTCCAAACATGAGAAGCGCATTCATTCATAACCAATGTAATAATGCAATTAAAGAAGAGCCATTATCTCAAAGTGAAATATCTTCTGGAAAGCGAACATTCAGCCTCAATCAATAAAATAATTATAGTGTAAACTACCTTGACATATTGTTTCCCAACTTTGGTCTGCCAGGAAGAATTTTACTTGAAAGTAAGTTCCATTCACTTAGATTTCTAAAGGTCCACCTCGTGGCGTAGTGGCTGTTACTGCGGAGGTCCGTGTTCGATTCTCTGCTCTACCAAGAAATGTAATTCTGGTCTGAGGGTTGGGATTCACTCAACCCCCAAGAGGCAGAAATGAGAACAGATGGTTCGATTCCAACCCCAACCATCCTAGAAATGGTATTTCGTGGTTTCCCACTTTCACTCGTACATATCTTAAGGCCACAGCCGCCTCCTACCAAAATCCTGGCAACGGTACAGCCATCATAACGACATATCTCATCAGTTTCCACACGCACCAAGCCAGGGGTGGATTTAAGGAGTGAACGATTCATCTTGCTTTTTTTAGCGTATGGCTTTTGGTGCCGGGAGTGTCCGAGGACATGTTCGGCTCGCCAGTTTTGTAGCTGCTTCGAGACGGACACCCAATGGGTGAGCTACAAGTACCGTTGGGGAGGAAAGTAGGAATGGAAGCTCAAGGAGTTGGAAGGTAGCGGCTGTGGCCTATAGTTAGGGACCAACCCCGGCATTTGCCTGGAAGGAAGATGGGAAACCACAGAAGACCATCTTCAAGGTTGCCGGCGGGGGGATTCGAACCTCCTCGCCTCCCGGATGTGAGCGACTGCCAGCAGTCATGCCGTAACGACCACGGCTAACTCACCCGGTTTCATCTTGCTGTTATACATTAAAAACATGACGAAAACAGTGGCTTTAGACAAATTCTTTCACACTTAAATATTCTATATCAAAATGCACATTTTACGATAGCCTACTATTTTGAGTGTTCGGCTGTAGAGAATAACAGAAGCAGAGGTAGAGCTTTGAGGCGATGGTTAGTTTCAGTGATGAACGATTTCAAAGTCAGAGATGTAGAAGCAGAGGGAGCCGCAGTACTAACTGCCAATAGGGAATCACGGAGGCGACTTGTTCGCAACAGAGGCTTGCAAACTAGACTGGACGCTGAGAGGTAAAACAGTCTCAAATGAAAATGGCTGTATATTTTAAGAATACTACACATTTTTGACAGTTCTCTAAAAAATGGTTTTAAACCACAGTAAATAGTAGAACTACCAAAACTAAAATAATTTGGAATACAATAAATATTTGACTTAAAATGGCTAATATCACGCACATTTTTTCCAAGTCACAAAACGGACTCTGCGAGGGATCATTCCTCTACCATTCCAAGGATGGTGTCTGGTAGCTGGATACACTTATACATCAGATAGGCTACAACTGGGGATGGTGTCAGGCGACCGCTAACTTGGGTCTAATTAAGGAAGGACCAGGGAAGGGATTTTGTAGGGAAGTCGGTCGGTTGTGGACCTATTGAAAGGAACCGTCACGGCACTTGCCTGGTGGTGAAAATAGGAAACCACGACAACCATTTTCCGGACGGTTGAAGTGGGATTCAAACCCACACTCTCCCGATGCCAGCAAGACACGAGCTAGCGCGTTACTGCTCTCGGCCACCGTGATCGGTAACATTTATTTTTACTCCAAAATATCAAAAAAATAACCCAAATGTCCTATTACTCACTAATTTGGGCCTAGTCTTAGCAAAATTATCCTACCCCGGACCTCCCCCCGCCCCTCCCTCCCCTCTCTAAGCTAGGGGTACTCCATACTCTCTAGACTCCCCGGTGTGTTCGCCTTAAATCCGCCCCTGAACCAAGTACACGGGGCTACATGACCACGATGCTTCAAAGCCCCTAATTGAATCAACAACTGCAAGGCAACAAATATTCCAAGTGTAAAATTCTACCTGATTTCGGCAGAAATCAATGCCTTCATTTCCTTGCACAAAGAAATTTTAGTAGCTTACATCCCATAGATCGCTTTAATTTCAACTTACTGAGGAAATCCAATGGAATAAAATCCTTTCAACAACGTTACTATCCACTTCCAGTGTTTCACTTAATCTAAACATGTTAATATTTCAGTGGGAAGTAATTCACGCCAAGACGAACTCACAACATAACTGAAGTGTACGAGGCGCTGCGCTGGTGTGCCTTCCCTTGTGAGGAGGGTGAAAGTACTGTTTGAAATCAGCCAATGAGCACTACACTCACCGCTAGCCTGTAGCGCGATACCCCATACGGAACTTTGCTGGCCTACTCTTACCCTCCCGCGCCCCGCGTGCCAGTGTCGAGCCCTTTGAATGACCGGGATAGACTTGCGGTATCCCAAAGTACAGTCACTCGCAGCCAAAAGTGTGCACCCCAGAAGAAAATTATCGAGTTACGCGGGGTTCGAGCGCCAGCTTCCATGACAACAATCGGCGGAACATGAATGCTGACAAGCTCGATTTTCCTGTCTGCACTGCTACATACAAGTCGAGAAAATAACGAGATAAACATTTTATATTTTTTATCACTGGTGGTATACCGCCGGTATATGCGATGCATGGGAGAATTCGCCACTGGTCGTTATCATTTCCACTCTCACTTATGTGACTACCTTTGAACACACTGCGTTGCGTGAAACACCTGGTCTTGTTTAACAGTTTTGGTGTTGGTGGAAAATACTTAACCTTGTTGCGGGGTAGGTATTTATTTATATATTTATTCATTTATATATTTACTGATTTATATATATTTACAAGGTATTATTTATTGATTAGGTAATTAATGATTTTATTTATTTATTTGTTTGCAGATAACCGGTATACCTTACATGTCTGAGAGAGAAGAAACCATTGCACTTTTGAGCCCACTAGAAGGAAACAGCAACAAACCACCACAAGGGAAGGTGAGATTATTTTTTAAAACTAACGTGTTTTTTGTTTCATATTTTATTTTATGAAATGCATGTATTAACCTAAATTTAGGTATTTATAGCGGTTTAATTTATTTATTTTTAGAAACTTGGAAAGAAAAGCCCTACCGCCGTAGCAGTTGCTGAAAACCCGAGACGCAGTAGAGCGAAACCATTGATTCCAGGCAGTGAACTATTTAAAACTCAGGTAAGCCTAACTTAAAATGCTATTGCATTTTACCACAACTGAAAAAAAACTCTTACAAAAAAAAATCATTACCTGTACATGACTGGGACAATGATTGCTTTCTTGATTAATGGCTATGTTGTTGTTGACTGGGAAAAGTACAAGGCCATGTTGGATTTTCTAAAAAAAAAATTTAAATTTAATTTATGGGCGGTTCCCTATGGACTCAACGAATATCCACAGGTTTGAACATGATAATGTGAACAAAACGGCATGACATTCATTTTTTGTTATTTATATATTGGTTAAAGGGGGGATGTAAATGACTGTAGCTTAATAAAAAGAAAATAAGTACATGGGTTACTGTTAGTGCCAACATACAGTTTACTTTTTAATGGTGTTTTTTATTTAATGTCAATTATCGTTAAAGTTTTATTTACAGGTATTGATTGATTGATTGATTGAGTGATGGGTTATTTTTTTTGGTTTTAGGTGTCGTCATGTGCCATTAACGTAATGAAGAGACAGTGAACAAGCATGCATTATGATTTAAAGTACTCTGTGCTCTTGTGCAACGTTAATAACTTACTATAAGAAAAAGTTTTATTATAACACATGGCGTTAGTACCAAATACAACAAGTGAGCAAGTTGGTTTACCACGTGGGTTAAATTTAAAATCAGAACATGATCGTTGGTTAACATTTGAATCCTGGCCTGTAGGCTTGTTGTCAACACATAAACTTGCAAAAGCCTTTTTTTTTACTTGAACCGAGAAGATGTGGTGCGCTGTTTGTTTTGTCGTATTGAACTTTCACACTGGGAAGAAGGGGATGATCCCTTTAGAGACCATTTGCGATGGTTTCCTCATTGTCCTTACATGCTTGGAAAACAAATGGGTAACCTACCAGTGTATTCATTTTACCGAACCACAAGGCCATTGGCCGCTACTTACGTTGCTGAATCACGAATAAATAATAATAATAATAATAATAATAATAATAATGTATTACCAGCCAACGGTAGTGTCGATATATGTGGTCCATATGTCATAGACAGTGTTGAAATGGCGGGTGCTTCTGAAAAATTGGGAGTTTGCAAGACTAAAGCACTAGCACACCCAGAGTACAGCTCTGTTGAAAAAGTTTAGAATCTTATAACAATGTTTTGGCCATTAATATTAAAACACCTTACCAAACAGCTAAGTGAATCTGGATTTTTTTATACTGGTGAAGGGGATAAAACAATATGTTTTTATTGTGGATTTGCTTTAAAGGATTGGCAAATGACTGATGACCCTTTTGTGCAACACGCTTGTTGGTTACCAAACTGTAAATACATGGTGTTGCATAAAGGTCAGGAATTTGTGAACACTATTCGTAAAGAAAACGTGATTGCAGCACAAGACATAAAAGTGCCTTTAGAGTTAGAACACGCGGAGCAAATACATGAGGCTGAAAGAAAAGACTTGTCTTACGAACAGATACAAAAGTGTGACCAACAATTATGTAAAATTTGTTATCAAGATGAACTAGGTGTTGTATTTTTGCCTTGTGGACACATGATAGCATGTGTCAAGTGTGCATTAGAACTTAACACTTGTGCTATATGCAGAAAAGTAGTATCTGCTACAGTTAGGGCATTTCTTGCATAACTAGTATAATTTATTCGCCATGCATAGTGCAAAATCCATAATTGCACAATATTATTAAAGCTGTTTTAGAGTGTAATAGATATGCTTTTGTTTTGTTTATAGACTACTACAATGAATGTTTTGAATGCGTTGGGACAATCATATGGCTTAGAGACAAAGAAGCTCAGCGAATTGCCAACGCATATTCCATTCCGCATTATCAAGATTCGGAAATTGAAAACAGCATATGGTGATCGTGTACTTTGTGTATGTGAAAACTTTGAGACATTTTTGCCTAAACGGTTTAATGATAACTCGGAGAGTGTTTTTGATGAAGTCAATAATGCTGTGCAACCTGTACACTTAATATATGAAGGTTTTAAAAACAATAGGTGCATGGTTCGTTTTAATTAAATAAAAAACAAATGTCAAATAATAATAATAATGGAAGATATAAGTGATGACAATGGACTGAAAGAAAAATATGTGTATAGGGTAATAATGTTTTAGTTTTTAGTAGCCTATTGTCTTAAAAATAATATCATGAAACCAAAAGCATGTATATAAAGTTTGTAAATAAATGCAAAATGATGTTACAATGCTGTTTTATTTTATACAAAGTTAGTATATTTAACATTGCAGAGTATAGATTATTATGGCAATAGATGCACACTGAATACAATCCTTTATCTCTTTACAATAGTCTGTTATAATTTTTAAACACAAGGCTTGTTGTAGATCATTTTATAACAATGTCCATTCACTGTTGTTTTAGAAGACTGGGGAAGCTGCAATGGTTGTATAGGCATAAAACCTTATTGTTATTACTATTTAGTCATTTTGATCCTCTTGCATATCAAGAGCAGATGACCTAGTTGTTCCACTCTTTAAAACGACCACAACAACACTACCTCTTGCATAGTTTGTGATGTTGATGGCTCTTGCGACGTGGAAGATGGATTAAAAATAACTTTTAGAACAGGGGTTAAACGTTGCTCATTAAACAATGCACTATTTTGAGTAGCAATATGGTTTTCTTGATTTCTTGTCGACGGCAACTGTGTTTCATGCAGTACACTACATTGATGATCACTGACACTTAAAACTTCTCTATTTTTACTTTTTAGGTCACCACAACAATGTTTGGAGCGTTGTTTTGAACAACGCCAAATAACAGTTCCATTTTATTGGTTCGTTTCACAATATATGAATATCCTTTATAGTATGCATAAGGCTTACCATACCTAGTCACTGATACTTCCATGTTAACTGTCAAGGATAGACTAAGCTCTAGTAAAGTCAACTTGGTAATAAGAATAATAGTTTAATGTGATAGCAAATATGGATCCAAACAGTTCAGGTAAAAGTGGAAGCAAATATAAGAACCAAGAGTGGGGGTAAAAGTGGTCGCAAAGTGGTAGACCCATTACACAATAATTTTAGCACGACGAAACTCTTGTTCAATTACTTTGATATCCAAATCGTGACCGGTATGCCCAGCTGGTTGTAAAGCATGAAAAGTGTCAAAGCCGTTGAATTAGCATACTGGGTTTGTTCCAGTACACACATTTAACAAATGAATTTTTAGGTGTAAGCAAAGCATTACCATTATCATCATCATCATCATCATCATCATCATCATCATCATGATCATCATTATCATCATCATGATCATCATTATCATCATGACCATCATCACTATTACTATACAGTCCTTTTTGATCCTCTTGCATTACCACTACATTTATAGTCTGGGTTGATTTTGATAGTGTTGAAAGTTTCTTGGACGTTGACAACTTTCTTAACATGGCATTTTGAGGACATGATAAGTCCTTTTGAACAAACACTGCACTATCTTTAGCCGCAATATCATTTTCTTGAAATTGCTTTTTAGCATTTTGGTAATTGTTTGTAAACAGCAAGCGTGGTTCGTTTGGAGCACTACATTGATGAACACTCACACTTAAAACCTTTCCATTTTTACTTTTCAGATTGCCTCGACTTTTTGTTGACCTTTCTTTTCAGCATCGCCAGAATATTATTCCATTCACATTCTGACGATTATAGTTATAAGAGTAGCCTTGATAGAGTGCACGTTGCCTACATTTGTTGGTTGTAGTAAGTTCCATAGTAGTAACTGACCTGTCAGTACGATGTTCACACTACAAAGGTTACAACTGTTTTGCTGATGGAGTGACCTACCATAAGCTTATATATTGGCTTATGCGTTGGCTTTTGTGTTGGCTTTTTGTGTTGGCTTTTTGTGTTGGCTTTTTGTGTTGGCTTTTGTGTTGGCTTTTTGTGTTGGCTTTTTGTGTTGGCTTTAGTATTGGCTTATTTGACAAGTTATTTGTGTCAATGTATTTAGTGGATTTTTTCTTGGTGTTGGAAAGTAGTTGAAAGAGGGGGAATATTTAAAGACTTAACCTCAGCTCACGAACCTAACCTAACCTAACCTAACTTCACCTAACCTTTCTACTCTC
Source organism: Meconema thalassinum (assembly GCA_946902985.2). Classification (NCBI taxonomy): domain Eukaryota; kingdom Metazoa; phylum Arthropoda; class Insecta; order Orthoptera; family Tettigoniidae; genus Meconema; species Meconema thalassinum. The sequence goes on from OX336392.1 coordinate 370,705,624, forward strand.
AGATGTTAATTAAATTCTGTGCATAGTCGAGTTGGAACCCAAGACCTCAGGGGTAAAAAACAATTATTTTTTTATGGCTTATTTTGGTAACTTATTTTGATGGCTAACCTAACTTTACCTAACCTAACCTAACCTAACCTAACCTAACATCAGCTCGCTTTGGATATTACTAGTAAGTGTTCATATCCTCCGCTAGGTAGAATGCTGGTAGTACAGGTAGTGCTCATATTTACCGCTAGGGAGCGGAAACATACTTTGCATGTTGCATGTGACACTTGTGAAGTTTAACCGCATGCAAGACGTGCTTGTATAAGTTCTCTATTTAAACTCAATATGCAATTAACCACTAAATGTTCAGAACTAACATGTATAGCCATGATTAGGGTATATAGGAGACCCTTAGCAAGAAAGGATGTCTAACCCACTAGTGTACAGCCTTGTCATACGGAGTAAGCTCCTGTTGGCAGAAAACAACAACAACAATTTGAGAAAGCCAACAACAAACTGTTTCCTTTGTTATCCGAGAAGGATTATTGGGTTAAGATGGATTTGTGAGGGTAAGTTTGTGTGCGTTTTCTCGGGTGGTGTGGTCATGGACTTTTGCTATTTAATTCTGACGGAGCATTGTGGTTGAAAGGTTTCTTTTTGTTGTGTGTTTTGTTCCCTCTCGGAGAGAAACTAACTTTCCCCTGTCATGTCTTTTTCCTGCCACTTTCTGCTGGGTTTTGGGTGACTTTGGTTTCCTGTTCTCCTTTCTTGCTAAATTTTGGGAGGGGAGACTTTATTTGGTTTTGGTCAGGTTAGGATCAGCTGGTGGTTCTTGTTCAGTTTCTTTCCTTGTTGTTTCTTCATTTACGTACTTCTGCGCTACTTGGGAAGGGTATCTAAGGGTGCGTGAATGTATGTTGAGGGGCGCCCGGGGTAGGGGGTTAATTTGGTTTTGTTTTGTTTTTCAGGGTAGGTTAAGTTTTTGTGCCTTGCTTTGATATCTTCCATATATTACCTTTGGGTGTCTCCGTGTAAGATTAAATATTGTATCCTGGCATCTTCGTACTGTATATAATTCTATAACCCCTTTCTGTCATTTAAATGTAATTGGGCACGTTAGTCTTAGGTTTCTTTTGTTCTATCTTGTAATTGTATTTTTTATATTTGATCCTGAATACATTGTTGTTTTCTAGACTCCCTTTCATTTCTTTGCGAAATATCCCTAGGCTCCTATCCCCAACACGACCTCGTTTAAGATTCCCGTCCACTCTCTGGCTCTGACCAGTATCCATCTTCCTGTCTCGGTCCTGTGGGTTAGTTTCTTCGGGGCAAACTTCGTAGGATCGGGATAGGACAAGTGTACCACCTGGCAGGTTAGTTCCCTTGGGGCAATCTTCGTAGGATTGGGATAGGAGAAAAGTACCATCCAGCGGAACGGATCTGAGAGAGGTAAGTATATTTTGTGTTTTCCTCTTATTCCCGCAAGCATGGCAACACTCTCATCTGGTTTTCTATTTGTTGTGCTTGCCCGGTCGGTGTCGTATTTGGAGGGGTTACATTTATGGTAGCAGAGCGTGGTTAGGATTGTTCTTTTATTCCCTTTTCTTCTTCAAAATTTGATAGCTAGATAATTTTTCTTGTCTTGGTTGTTTAGGGATGTTCATTGGGTCTTGTCGGGTTGTTCTAGTTCTATGTGTCCTTGTCCTCGTTTACTATGGGTGTCTGGTGTGTGTGTTTTGGTTCGTTTTGCTTTGTAATTTTGAAAGGGTAAATTGTGAGTTAGCTACTGTTTGAAATTTTGTATTTGGTTATGTAGGACGAGGACCAGGCTTATGTATTTAGGTTAAGATAATACTATTATTGTATTTCTAGTCTTTGTTTTGTTTGCTTTTCTTTGATATGACCATCCATGTTCAAATGCGGTGACCATGTTTGGAGGTATCCTGTGTGGACGGATACGACTACTGCTGCCAACTGATTAAGCCCCAGACTTTCATTTTTTGGTAGAGTAGTGTTTTCTTGACTAAAATTTTTGGTGGATGTCTGGTTACGTTATAATGTTTTAAGTTCTTCTATGATGCACACGTCGTTTAGGGTGGGTAAGAATTTGTCAATATTTTGGTGTCGAATTTGTTGCGTGTTCAGAGCATCGTCTGTTGAAAACAGCTAGTGTCGTCAGCTGGTATTCGTCCCAGAGCATGGTGGGAATTGAAATTATCTATTAAATAGCTAATGCTGTAATTGTTTTCGATTTTATTGTTTCGTGGACGTGATTTTATGTAAATTTTGAGTACGCTCTTTACTTTTATTTGGTGGTTGGCAACCCTGTAACCTTTGGCGATGTTCTCATTTTGTTTTTGTTAAGTCTTCTTGGTAGCGTCTGTAAAAATTGGAGGGTAGGGGTCCTCAATTTCATTCTTTCTGGTTCTGTGATATAGCCCTCGTGTGAAATTTAAATTCTGTGCCTTCGTGTATGTAAATGTTCTTTTGTGTTACTGTTCCTCGGCGTGTGCTAGGCTTCTTGCGGTCAGGCGTTGTGTTTTGGTGATCTGTTGATATGCGCAGTCAACAAAATGTCATGCTTCTTCTGGGTGTAAGTTGTTTGTCACTGTCCAAGCGTTCGATTTCCTTCCTGCTCTCCCGTCAAGTGTAATTGTTCATTTTAAATCTTCTCCTTTAGGTTGTCAGGTTACGTTGCCATTCCGTGTTGGTGTTGAAGTGAGCGTCACGTAATTGTCATATTCTAAATTATGTTTTTTAATCTGTAATTGCAATGGTGTAGTGGTTAAATGTTTCATCTGTTTTTAATTACCATTTCCGTCGGCGTGTCACCTTGTTATTTGTTTGCTGCTGTATGGTCATTTGAAGTGCTTAGTGGTTTAGCTTGCAGTTGGATCACCTGTCACATCTAAACCATCGCGCAGAGTTTTGATTTTGATGTGTTGCTGCTTTCTATTTGATGTCGAGCGTCACTGTGGTGTTCTCATGTGTTTGTGTTGATGTGAGCATATTGCAACTGGTACCTTGGAGCTTGTTGTGAACGAGCGACTGGGATGTGTTTGTATTGTGTATGTTGTATTTGTGTGTGTGCTGTAATTTTAGATTTTGCTTTTGATTTGGGGGTGGGGTCAAATGAGTTGTTTTGTTGGTTATATTCAGGTAAGGTCGTATATTTATTATATGCTTCATTTTGTTAATCTTTAAGACAAGACAAGCCAAGATTGTAAGTCTGGATTTCGCTGGGGTACCTACCAACCTGAGCTCGATTCAGTCGTTGTATGGGAAACATACTGGGTCGAGGGAAGGTTGGGATGATGTTGGCCTTTCTGATTCTAGCTTCGCCTGGTATGGGACAGCGAAGCAGCGGGGATGAAGGTGTCAACGTTTTTGTGAGTTGCAGGTTATGGAAGGAGGATGCTGACTTTAGGTCAGTTTTGGTGATCTTCGAAGCTGCTGGTATTCCCACATGGTTCTCCAAGGAGGCGTACTCTATGTTCGTTTCAATTTCTTCGTCTGGGCCGGGTAAGCAGGTGTGATAGTGTTTATGATGGTGAGTGTTTATGTGTTTTTATATTGGGATCACTCTGCCATTGTGGTTGTGGAGAGTCGGGATGCAAGAATTGTTATCCGTCATGGTAAGGTCCCTATTTTTTGCTTATGGTATGAAAATGACTTCTGGTGTGTTATGGTGCCTTGGTGAGTACTTATTTTACATACTTGTGCATAGTCAGGGGATTTTTTGGTGGGTTGGTAAATGCTTTTAGGGGTGTTGTTTCTATAAAGTTGGTAGGTGTTTGAATGATGGATGAAATTTTGTATGTATGCGGGATCCCAGTCCGTTGCTATGCCAGGGCCTTGTGTTCGTTTCTGTTCGGTACACTATCTTCTGAAATTTTTCTGTCAGGATTTGATGGGCTGAGTAACCGGGCATGCTTAGTAACTGAATCGATTGTAAATTATTCTGGGGGCGTGCTCAAGTTGTGTGGTTAGTGTATGGATTGTGTTAATTTATTGTGAAAATATTTTTCTTTTGAATTCTTCGTCACTGTATTTTGAAAATAATTTAAATTTTTATATGGGAGGTCATATAATAATTTTGATTTGTTCAAATATGTATGGATTAATGGTAACTGTTGCTAGAGATATAACGTAACCGAAAGTCTTGAAGTAAATGTATGTTTATTGGTTAACGTACTTGGTGGTCAAATTTAACGTAAACAATCGTCAGTATCTTGCGAGATGTAAGAGTTTGTTTGGTTAAATAACTTCTGTAACTTAAAACGTTTAAAAATTGGGTGGACCGTTTAAACTTAACATTTGATTTGTAATGGTATCCTGATTGGTGGGAAGTTTTAATTTGGTCGTGGTGTTCAAGAAATAAATGTAGAGCATATTCAAAATACAGTCCCGGTCCCGTGTGCGCGTGAGATTCTAAATAGACAGTTGAACATTTTGAAAGAAACAGCAGGCGGCAAGCTGTTGGATATAAAAATTTCTCGTAACTGGGAAGGCGCGACCAAGTCTTTAGAAGAAGGTGGAAGCGTGACATGTAGAGATGGTGTGTTGTGGTCGGATTTCTGACTTTTGGTGACTGTTTCAGAGTGTCCATGGTGCGAGGACGTACCATTCATTAGTACGGGCTGGGTCGCCGCCTTTGGCCATAAGGTCGGCTAACAACTGGCAGCTCACTCAACATCCTGGTGGAGTCCGGTGATCTGCTGGCAGACGCATGGGTTCCCGAAACCAGTTACCTACCTAAATCCTTGGCCACTTCTGGGGCAGATCGAGATTGCTGGTCCAGGGTTTCACTATAATTTATATTCCCCCGGTAGCAGAGTTTGGGAAGGCGAGAATGTACAATTTCGCTTCATTGGGCGTTCATCTCCCGTGGCCCACCCATCTACCGGAAGAAGAGGTTCGCCACTAATGGCGGAGTGGCGACAAAAAACAGCATTTATTTGGACGTTCAGGACTTTGGATAATTCATGAAATTATGAAAATAAACTTTTATGTCAAAATGAAACAATTGCCATAAGTTAAAAATGGCACGTTTAAAAACAAAACCTAGAAACGAGACAGTGATAACTCGTCATTTGGCGCTAACTTAAAATTATCGTGGTGGCAGGAAATCGCGCCAAATGAACTTTAAGAGAGACACTGGAAAATCCCATATGTAATTAAATATGCCACCAAATGTTGTGGTGGCAGGACTGTATAAAGACAAGGTGTAAGTGATGACGCTGTGTCATTGTTTTATGATCGCTTGAAGAAGGAGGTTATGTTGTAAAGTTGTTTACGAGAGGGACAAGCCGCGAGGCTTGGTCGGAATCCTCTCTCCCTAAATGTAAGAGAATTACAAGTTATGTGTGGACTGGTGAAGAACTGGATGAAAACTTTCGATTTTATAAAGATGAAAAATGTGACCGGATAGGAGTTTTGAATATTTAGTGACGTGAGAAACAGTTTAATCAAAAAGGGTCAGATGCACGTGGTTAATTATGTTTATTTGAAACTGCAGTTAGGATTGCCTTAATAAATTATAACGAGTGTGATTGATCGCATCGTGGCGAAGGTTTTAGGTTATGTTTGGTTTTAGGCCGCGTGAGTAGGGGGGCAGGGGGGTGGGGGTTTCTAACTCATAGCCTACTTTCTGGTTACGTCATCCAAGATGGCGGCCATGACGTCACCGTGATGTCATCCAAGATGGCGGTCATGACGTCACCATGACGTCACACAAGATGGCGACCATGATATCACCATGACGTCACACGGTCATGACGTTGCCATGACGTCACACGGCCATGACTCGCACAAGATGGCGACCATGACGTTACAAGATGACGGCTATAGCTTAACTAACCTAGCCTAACCTAACCTCACCTACGAGGTGTGATCAAAATGTTTCAAAATGTTAACCCATAACCTACTTTCCTGGTGACGTCATCTACGAGGTGTGATCAAAAAGTTAACCCATAGCCTACTTTCCTGGTGACGTCTCACCGAGGGGTGATCAAAAATTCCAAAATGTTGACCCATAGCCTACTTTCAGCTAACCAAAATGGCGGCTAACCTAAATGGCGTCTAACCAAAATGGCGGCTGACCAAAATGGCGGCCATGGCTTAACTAACCAAAACTCACCCACGAGGTGTGTTCGAAAAGTTCCAAACATGTTAATCCATAGCCTACTTTCCTGGTGACGTCACAACGAGGGGTGATCGAAAAGTTCGAAAATGTTAGTCCATAGCCTACTTTCCTGGTGACTTCGCAACGAGGTGTTATCAAAAATTCTAAAATGTTAACCCTTAGCTTACTTTCCTGGTGACGTCACATACTAATCCGCCATACATTCAGAGGCGAAGCCGATATCCCCCGAACGCATGATCGGATTTTGACGAATGAGGTGTCGTTGAACTCGGGCTAACACCCCCTTTCCAAAATTCCAAAATGTTGATTCATATTCTACTTTCCTGATGACGTCACATACTGACCTTGCATAGCCGATATCTCCCGAATGCATGATCGGATTTCGACGAATGAGGTGTCGTTGAAATCGGGTTGACACCTCCTTTCCAAAATTCAAAAATATTGACCCATAAGTTACTTTCCTGGTGACGTCACATACTAACCTGGAAATGCTGATATCTCCCGAATGCATGATCGGATTTTGACGAATGAGGTATCGTTGAACTCGAGCTGACGCTCCATTTCCAATGGACAACCTATTTATATCCCAAAATGTCGCTTTCCAAGTGCGACTGCAAGTATATGTGTCACATAACCCCACGCAGGTGTTGGCCTTGAATGTTAGCTGTACACGTGCATGATGATAGAATGCTCAAGAGTGTAAATCACTGAGTCAGTAAAGGTAACATGCACGCGTAGGAATGTTGTAACCTATAGTGTAGGCTGGGTAAGAGAGGTTGGGTGGAGGGAGAGTTTGAGAGGAAAGAGAGAGAGAGCCAGAAAGAGAAAGAAAAGAGAGATGTCTTGTTTTAAACACTTTACTCTTAGTTACAAGTCTCTAACCATTTGGAACTTGTATGTGGAGCTGAGGACAGTATACACACAGGGGGTATATGTTAAACACAACATGAATGAATAAATACATTAAAGGTACATGAGTTTACACAACATGTAATTTATTAATCCAGGAATTAAAGGCTGAGCTAAATCCTAGCCAATTCACAGTATATAGAGCTTATTTCCTTTTTGTTTCAACACTTTTTCCACATGGTAATGTTTTGGAAACGCTGTCTTGCAAAGTGCATGAAGATAAAACCTGCCTTTTATAGGTTGATGATTGAGATCCCCGAGTAAATAGGTGACTGGGCTGTCCAGGTTGACTTGACGAATTCGAAATAGTTCAGTTCCCCAATTTTGTGTGTAGCCCTTATCAAAGGCAGACTTAAATTTGCTCACAGGAACATGGTCTCCGAAGTTGAGGAGGTGACGTTTAGGGTCTGCTATTTTTATGGGGTTAAACAGTTTAGCCACCCGCGGAATATGTTTGGTTACAAGTCGTGACTTGGTTCCAATGGTTCTATGTTTGGTGTCATTGTAACGTGACACTAGCTCAGGTAACATGTCCAACCAGCGATAAGAGCCTTGAGCTGTAAACGCGTTCCACATATGAGTATTCAATGTTCGGTTAAACCGCTCGACCACCTTGGCTTTGAAATTGCTGTACGTGGTGTAATGGTGAATATCCAAAGATTTGAGAAAACTAGAGAAATCCTTGTTGAAAAATTATTTTCCCTGGTCGGTTTGCAACAACTGGGGTTGCCGTTTGGATTGTTGAATAATATGTTGAAAGGCCTTGGTGACTAGTGGGCCAGACTTGCGACTCACGGGTTGAACAAAGGCCATTTTGGAATAGACATCAATGACCGTCAACATATTGCGTACACCATCGTTAACGCTAGCATAGGGAATCATTTCCACCAAGTCAGCCGGCCAAAGTTCATCAATACCCCGTGAAATCACTTTGAGTCGCTGATAGTGACGCCTAGCTGGGCGATGCAACTCGTGAGCAATGCCCACTTTGATAGGCGAGGGCTTAAACAATAATTTTGGCATTTCGAAGTTCTTCTTCAATTTCTTGAATTTCCCAATCGTGACCAGTATGGCCAGCTTGACGTGAAGCATGCAACAGCTGTAGTCGTTGGATGAGCTTACTGGGATTATGCCAGTAGGTAACATCTACTAGGGGTTTTAATGGTTTAAATGTTACTCCAGAAGCGGACACTTTACGATGAACACTTTGACTTGTTGGAAACATTTTTGCAATGATGGTTTTATATTTTTGAGATATATTAGCATTCACTTGTTGAGTGGGATCATACTGTCTTTTGTGGGCATGAGTATCCAATAAAATGGATTTATATTCAGCGAGGACTTGTAGCGTATTATCATGCGAAGAGGGGGTACGAGAGAATAGCAGCTTTAACAGTCCTGGAGTTAATTTATAGTTGATCTTTTTTAATGATGACACCAGTACGAGCGAATTTAATCAATGAATCACCAATTTTAAAACCATCATTCTCATAGCGAACACCATATGCGATATCTGTATATCCAATAAATAGATCTGTAAGATAGGGTTCCAGTGTTGATCCATAATATTTTATTAAAATGTTTTTGAGTTGAGATTTATGTTGAGGTGTGGCCAAGAGTTGTGAAACGGAGACGATCTGGAAGGGCAAGGTGTTTCAACCATGACCAATGATTTCTTTTTCTTAATAACCTCTGCAAGGGGTGAGGATTTGTTTTGAGGCGTAAACATTTGATTATTATCATCCTCAACCTCGCTGGCACTACTTAAATGTTCCTGTTCCTCTTCCACAGGCTCTTCGTGTAGCATCTGGGTAGCTTGTGAAACAGTGGGTAGCGATTCAGATGGCTTGAAAGAGGGTTTAAACATGGCTTTTAGCGGAGGGGCTAAATGTCGTTGAATAAACAAAGCATGATCCACACGTGATCGTTTCAATTGACGAAACTTTTGGCGAATAGTGTTTTTTCTCTAATAATATGCTTTTTAAATTGACTCTCTGCTAACGCCATGGAGTCTTGCCAAATGACTTGAGAGGGAATGATACTGTATTTTAAATAGTAATAAAATGATCAAGCCCTAAGCGATAACGTCCTTGGTTGAGTTCAATTTGTTTATCAATCACCAAACAGGCATGGCGTTGAGTGTTCCAGCACTTGGCACACAATTCGGTAAACATTTTAAAGGTCATATCAGGATTCACATGTTCATTATAAATGTGACGACTATTCCGCTCATCCTGCCGAAATAAAACAATGACATTGGTATTGCCACGAATAAGTTGTTTACACATTTTAGAATATGTTTGTCCAAGATAGAAGCAATCGATATGTTTTTGACGACCCATGCTGAAATAGCTTTGAATGATGGCTTGTTGTTCAGTGGATACATCATCGAAAATCATGAGTGAATCAGGCTTTACCTCATCCGGGGCAATAACATTTTCTTGCATAGAAAATATAAAATAACCCATATTCTCTTTTTGGAATTCAGACATGACTTGATCCAGGTATACATGGAGGGTTTGGTAGAGGGATTTTGCAAAAATATAAATATTTTGAAATCGCAGACCATTGGGCGCTGTGATGAGCGTGTGCAAAAGATTGGTCTTTCCACATCCTGAAGGCCCTGCAATAATGCAACGAATGGAAGACGGAAACTGTGAACCGTGACGTTGTTCGTGTGATGTTGGATAGAGATGGTAAACCATGTGCCCCACGGGGAATGACTCTTGCTGCATAATAATCTTCATATCAACTAAGGCTTAGAGAGGTGAGCAGGCTGTCTATATACATGGAACCATGTCTTGTCATAGAAACAGTAGACCTCTACTACAGGTTAACGATGGATGTCTTTGGACGTGCGTTAACGGCTAAAGCTAGGTCTGTGCTCATATATGATCCTAAACAAGAAACCGATCCTGTTAATAAACACTATGTGTATAGGTCTGTGGTGCCATGCACTAAACAGGGAGATTATGACCTTACAAGAAAGTGATTGACTCATGTGAAACACCCTCAAGTGTCTACGGATGTCACAACAAAAATTATGTGGATAACAAGGTGCACGAGTTGTATGACAAAGTGTAACGTGTTTCTCGAGGGGATTTTACACCACTGGCATAAGTCAGTAGGAAGCCATTCTATATTTATTTACGCGGCAAATTGTTCAGCCAAGAGAATTTTTCATGTTGAAAATGAAAATCCACAGCCTGCTTCCAGTCTCCGACCGGGTCAGGAATGGAATGAATGAAGCCCCCATCTAGCGGCGAGGATATGAAATGTGCCGGCTGCCGAAGCCTGTCGCACTCCTCTGGGGCAATGATTAAATGAATGACAGATGAAATGAAATGATAGTGGAGAGTGTTGCTGGAATGAATTTTTTGACAGGGAAAACCGGAGTACCCGGAGAAAAACCTGTCTGCCTCCGTTTTGTCCAGCACAGATCTCACATGGAGTGACCGGGATTTGAACCACGGACCCAGCGGTGAGAGGCCGGCGTGCTGCCGCCTAAGCCACGGAGGCTCAGAATTTTTCATGTTAATTTATTATTATTAACTTATTATTATTATTATTATTAATGTATTTTTGGAGCATTTTATAAAATTATAAGCATACAGATAGGTTTTCTCTGTCTTAGAAAACACTATCAAGCAAATTATTACGAACTACATTATCATAGAAAATTATATGATTACGGAATTTTACGGAGTTTTGTCAGTTAGGGTATTATGAGAGAGATGACTCACTGGGAATTCAGATACAGGCGTATTCTGGTCAAGAAGCATGTCGCAAGCCTGGGTTGCAGCGTCAAGGAAAGGCGAAATAATCTTGAACGGCAATCGACATCATCCGCGCGCCGTGTGTATTGAGCCTGAGGAGGGGAGTAGCGGGGTGGCACAGCCAATCAGTGGAGACCACGTAAGGTGGAAGTCGGCACCGGAGTGGGGGAGCCGACGAGTGGATATATCGTTTGGCCCGCCGTAGAGGCGGGGACTATCTTTGTAAAAACTTAACCGGTGTGGTTGTACGAGAGTTTGGCTCCGATGTTCGGACAATAAAGTGATTACAACTACAAGTATATCATCAAGTAACGAAGAAGATGACGACGTCCAGGAGACAGTGGGAAGCTCTCTTCATCATCCAGTACGAGGGAAATGCTTCGGCAATTTCCAGTGGTAAGCGCGAATGACACAGAACTTCGCAATCTCTCGTTTCTCTTTGTTTTTATATTCAGTATTCAGTAACGTCATAGCTTGGGAATAAGAGTAAAATCAATAATTTATCCGAGTCCGTTTTCACGTAACTTTCTAGTGGTAATATTCTAATCGTAACGCTCCAATTTAAATTTTAAACTTATTATTATTATTATTATTATTATTAATTTTGCAATACTTGTTATAAATAATAAATTCATTTCTTTTAATCATGCAATCTTTGCTTTCGGTAGGTAGCATTAGATATAGACCAATTCCTTCTCCTGATACAATTGTTTGTTGGGTTAATGATCAAATCATACCACGATCTGAGTGAATAGATTCTTGAAGGTGTTCTGCCAGAGCTAGAAGTTGTAAAGTATAAATTTAGATTTCAACATAGCGTTGAGGTCTTGGCGCCCATTAAAACAACATATCTTAGGCAGAGTAAATATTTCAAAGTGCAAGGCAGGGCCAGTAGAAGCATTACATTTAACGCTCAACTTGGAGCAAAGGTAAACAGTTACATTTGTCACCCAACAGTGAGGGACAGTCAAGACGTTACAAAAGTACCTCTGCTTACAGTGAATGACTATACGGCTAATCATCACCGCATTATTCACGTGGAAGATCCACAAGAAGAGGACGATGTCTGCACAAAACGTTACGTGACCTATGAAATGAAAAGGCTTTATAAATGTATCCCATCCATATTTTTAGTATATCTAACAAATGAAAAACATGTCAATGACATAAACCATTTACCATTAGTCAATAACCACTTAACGCATGTGTTTTCATCGGGTTTAAGAAACTATCGATTGCACTATGATGGAAACATTCACATCAAACAATCCATGCCTGATGAGAATCATTTACATGTAGAGATAAACGGTCGTAGGATGTTAGTCCATAACCATCAAACAGTCAAAGAAGGTGATGAATTATCCTTTCATCTCATGCTCACAAGGAATTAAAAGCAAGCAGGAAAAAGCATAAACGATTTCCCACTTTATGTAGAATTAGAATCTACAGCCATGAAATAAGGCTAACACGTTATTTTTGACTTAAACTTTTTGTGAAAGGTTGTTGATCATCATCATGGTGAAACAAAGATATGTAGTGAAAAAGACTAAACAAAATACCTTGTCCTTGCCTAAGCATGAGGTTAAGGCATTAGTAGACAAGCGAATAAAAAGAATTAAACATAATGTGTTGACCATAAGGAAAGCCCTTCCAGCAGCACTGATGCGTGTTATTCCAAAACGTCAGCGACAGGTTCAAAACAAGGTCGAGTGATTACTGTCCCCAAACGAGCAGGATTTTTACCGACTTTATTCGCTGGTCTGGCTGCTCTGGGTTCACTTTTAGGCGGTGCTGGTGCGGTGGCTAAAACCATTAAAGCAGCCCAGCAGGGTAAGCAAGAATTGAAAGAAAGTCAGCGACATCATGAAACGATGGAAGTCATTGCTATGGGTGCTAGAAACACCAATTTAAAGCCAGCCTTTTATCAACAAGGATTTGGGATTTTTCCAACTCCAAATAAAAAATGTTTAACCTCAACCATAGCAAGACATGCCCTAACCCATGAAGCAAAAGCTATGCAAAACAACTAAAGCTTACTCATTTTCGAGGTGTGCATATGCGGAATCAATTACCACGACGATCATGGAAACAGGAATGTGCAGTTTTAAATCTAGATGAGAGTACAGGACCAGGAACCCATTATGTAGCCTATGTAAAAGAGGGATCCATGGTATGGTACTTTGACAGTTTTGGAAATCTACCCCCGCCCATGGAACTAGTCACCTATTTCGGAAACAGGACTAAGATATATTATAATGTGAAACGTGAGCAAACGTTTAACAACTAAGAGTGTGGGCGTTTGTGTTTAATGTTTTATATAAGACACAGCATAAGCAAAAACGTTAACAGTATGTCGACAGAAAGTAAGACGTTTACACTGTATGGACGTGGACCTGAGGTCAGCCTAGACTTTTACCCGCCTATTGAATTGAGTGAAAGACCTTATGGTTTGGGACTTGTTTCTCTTGAAACGTACAATAGGATATACAACATATGTAAAGATGTAAACAACAAGTTTTACTATAATGATTCTGTGCTCACCCTGAACCCTGGTGGATATACGATAGATGATATTTATGAGCACATTTATGTGGTGTTAATCAACGAATATGGTTTAAAGTCATTTCTTGATGGGACACACAAGTTTGAACTTACGGAAAATAACAACACTCATCGCTGTAGTATTTTCTTTACGTTAAAGATTGACTTTGAATCACAACCCGATTCCATTGGCCCATTACTAGGATTTAATCCACGAGTGTTGGAGCCCAACCAAAACATGATTCAGACTATGAAGTAAAATTGATTGAGGATCATCATGTGTCGGTGACGTGTAATATTATTAGCCAAGTGTATACCAATCAAGAACCATCGCATTCGCTTTATGACTTTATTGTAACATCACCCAATGGCTATATTATTCGTGAAAACCCTCCAGTAGTGCTCTTTCATTGTGTGGCTGTTAATCCTATTAGTAATATAACGTTAAGACTGGTCAATAGAGATCAACAATTCATTCAGCAAGATTCTACCACACCAGTGACTTACAAGTTGGTTCTAAAGCCGCTATGACGCTGGTGTATAAAGTATCAACACCGTCTAAGAATGGTGTTAGTTGTTTGTCAGGTGAATACACGTTCACACCTAAGGACAAGCAGATTTTACAACATCTAGGTTACCACATATACCCCCATTATGAATTCAATTCAAAAAGTGGTGAACAACATCGAGGAGCAACCAGGGGTGGTAAGAATTGACCTTCATTCATATCAAGCGCAAACACCTGGACTCAATAACAATGATGAAATTCAATTTGTAATCAACAACCAAGATATTTACACCCTACCGCATGAAAATGTTATTCAAATTGAAGGTCGACTCACTAAAGCCGATGGATCTACACCAACAACATCCAAGTTAGCCAACCATGCTTTTGCCTTTCTGTTTTCTGAGGTGCGCTATGTGATTAACGATATTGTGGTGGATAGCACTAGAAATGTGGGTATTTCAAGTGTCCTGAAACTATAACCCTCTTATAGTGAGGAAGAAGGTAAAACACTTTGCATGGCAGGTTGGTCACCTGACTTGACAAACGACTGGATGGTACACACCGATGGCACCTTTACTGGATTTTTACCTCTTAAACTCATTTTAGGCTTTGCCGAAGATCACCAGCGTATTATGGTTAACGCAAGGCAAGAGCTTTTTCTGGTTAGAGACAGGGGTGATAATAATGCACTCAAGGGAGTTCAAGATGCACCCATAGATTCAAAAATTCAACTACAACGAATGCTATGGAAAGTACCCCACGTGACCCTTGCCGATAGCAAAATACTGGACGTGCTCAAGATTGTGGAAAGAGATATGCCGTTACCCATGGAATTTAGAAACTGGGCGCTCCATGAGTATCCCCTTTTACCCACCACCAACACACATAATTATTCTGTAAAAGCAGAACGCTATACAGAAAGGCCTCTCTACATTATCAACTGTTTTCAAACCAATCGCAAGTATCAACAAACCAACGATGCTACACAATTTGATCATCTGCATTTGAGAAATGCACGTCTTTTCCTCAACGGAGCTGTTTTACCCTATGAAGGACTAGATTTGGATTTTTCAAAAAATAAGTTTGGCCCCCTGTACGACTTATTTTTAAATTTAGATGGTCATATTATCAAAAAGAAAACTCTCCCATGTTGTCACCCCAAGCCTTTAAGACAAGGGCACCACTGATTGTCTTTGACTGTTCCTACTTGGAAGAGTCTGTCAAGCAATCCACTATCATCATTCGACTAGATTTTGAAACGCATGGCAATGTTCCAGCCAATACCACGGCCTACTGTTTGATTAGTCATCACAAACAAGTCAACTAATATCCACTGTCCAACCAAGTGACGAGTATATAAATAACAGGCCAACCCATGTCAAGCCACTCATTCATGTCTTGCTTTAAAGCCTCAACAAGTGTTACACCCATGTCTCTAAGATCTGAGCCACCTTTGCGACGTGGCCTGTGCCTTTCATAAACCCTCAAGCCTTGGCTGCCGCTTGTTTCTATTATTTAAAAACAAGAGATGAAGTGAAATGTGTCTTTTGCTCCATCATCATAGATCAATGGGAAGAAAGTGATGAACCTATGCATGAACATCAGCGCTGGTCACCAACCTGTCCCTATGGTGTATTCTTGGAATACACGGTACGAGAGATTACAATTTTGAATGCTTTGCATGTTCTTTCCTTCCTCTTTGTCAAACACCAACAGTGATCTTCTATTTTCTCTTTGGTTCCTGTCTCTTATGTCTTCATGAGTCTGTTCTAGATATATATTCTCTGTGACTCACCTAGCGTCATCTAGCAGCGAATCTCTGAAGCTCTTCAACTCTTCCTCGCGCAAGAGGAATTCCTTCTCCATCTGGCCACCAGATCCTGTTACCATCGCCAGCTATTTTCTCCTTGAGCAAGAGGTTTACGTCTGCTTCTTTACTCACCATGCTGCGCTAGTATCGCCTACTATCAACTCCTTGAAGACCATTCATCAAGAAGAACATTTATTTTTGATAAGTTGGCAATGTTTATATGTTTTCCTTTTGTCTCCTACCCCCCACTCTTTTCCCCTTCCTTGGACCCTCCGTGCTCCGTTGAGCAGGTCTCACTTCGCAATCGGCAGTTGACTCGGTCAGTTAAAGCTCCTCTCGAGCTAGTCTCCTCCAACCAAGAGGCACACACTCTTCTACGCCATGTTGGCAAGGTAGTTGTCAAAGGAAACTTCGCCTTCAACATGAAATTAAGATAAGTACCATCTTAAAAGTTTTAACCTCATCTTCATGGTTTTAACTTCCACGTGCTTTTAACGATACTTTTATAGACAGTGTGAAATTATTTATTTTGGGGCAAAAATCATTCTTCGTGGGATTTGCCATGTTGAGCTTTTGCTTGTATAAGCCAACCTTACTAAAAAAGAGCTTTTCTTAAGTTATTCAAATGAGAAATCCTCTCACTACGTGGGATATCACCTAATACCCGCTGTCTATAATTCACCAAGCTAGTTCCTCCGTTGGATTTTCTCAACCCCATTTTTCTACTAAGGTCGTTCTGGAACCTTCGAGATCTTGTACTCTATCTGCGAGTCTTGCCGTCAGGTATTTTTCACTCACTTGTGACAATAATATTTAAAATGAGGAATCTTCCTTACAAATTGTTGCAATAGCTAACTTTCTTCCACCGCTGGAACCGCTGGAATGTTCTATTGTACATTTAATTGTAAATCACAACTTTCTCAAGAAATAGACTCTCCCCTATATAGTGCAATCAGTTATTTCCATAAATTGCAATAACTTTCTTTCTCATAAACTTTAGTGTTTCTACAGTGAACTTTGCATCCATCTTTATAGACTACAGTGATAACCAGTGCTTGCTCCACGTTTCTACCGCGTCGCGATCGTCCGTTTACATTAAATACGGCCATGAACATTGATCCTATATCCCAATGATCTTTCCTCAACCTTTTACTAACAACCCATATTAATAAAATTGTAACTTTTCTATAAGGTGTCACTCACGAAGTGCCCTTCCAACTTTGCTAGTTTAACCTTAATTAATTTCTGCATAATTGTGTGTGTGATACACGTTTCAAATTCACATTGTTCCTTTCCTATAATCAGGGAAAACAATTCTTTAAACTCTTGAGCGAGTCATGTTCAGGTTTCACGAAATGGAAACTGTCCCATTTGGCTAGTGATTCCTACTCAAACTTGGGAAGTCTAGAACCTTCCTTTTAACTTTCTTCAGGTTTCACAGTAAGTGACCTGCCCTTATTTGCATAATAACCAACGTTAATTCTGTATAAATATAAGAAGTTGTAGGAACTTCTATCTTATTCTTCATGTTTTTCTTATTGTTATTTTCGAAGTTGTCACTTTCTCTAGAACATTCTCTCAAGAATTTCTTAAAGTACACTCTTTGTACTAAATTTAAATGTTTAAACTTTAATTACTACACATGTCTTTTTATTTTCCTATAAAGATTTTAGAAACATGTAAGGTTTTAAACCTCATGAATTGTCAATTGCCTGGAGCAATCGTTTAATGTGAGGAGGCCTGCGACCCCATTTCTTAAAAAAGTTTAAATGAACTATGTTTGTCAAAATTATATTACATAATTGTTAATTTCCTCAAACTTCTTTGAATTGTTAAATAAATGAAGCGTTTCTTTTCGCTTTTTCATTTTCTAATACAAAGTTTAGGTAAAATCCTGTCTTCCTTGGCTCTCCCTACTCAATGCCATTAAAATCATTAATAGGGCTTTCACCATTTGTTGCATTTGAGCAAGAACTCTTAATTTTCACCTTACTAAAGTTCCTTTTAGCTTTAATAGCTAATTCTAATTGGCCAGTAAGGCAAGTAAAGCTCGCTAAGCCAGCTACCTGCTTGTGGAGACCCTCTCCGAAAACTTATGGTCAGTTTTCTAAAAGATAAGTGTTTCTTTTTGTCTAAACTTTTAGCCGGCTCCTCGCTGAGTAAAAGCCATCTTCCAATGCAACCATTGGTTCATTTACCAAAATTACTCCATAAGGTATAATCTTTTATCATTTTCCTTCTTAGAGACACTTGGTCGCTTTTACAGGAACTCCATAATTTTGGAAATTGAAAATACCAAACCTGAGTTAAATCATTGGCATTCTTCGAATTATTTTGCAAAAACGAATTTCTTTGAGCAGACAAACAGTAAATTTGTTACTCTCAGTCTTGCCAGACCATCACTCTTCCCCATAGTAGTTTTATATATGCTTGAGAGGGATTATACGAAAGCTACTCTCTTGCAAACCGCCCAAGTTCTATCTGTGTTTCTCGTCAGCGTAGACCAAGTCCTTACTCATTTTAGGTATCCGAGAGCGGATTCTCGGTGGCAACCACCTTTAAGTGTGTTTAAAGGTAAACTTATTAATTTTGTGGGACTCTCCTCCTATTTTTCTATCCTTTTCTCCAACCCAAAATCTACTTCCTTTTCTTAATCATCTTCCCTTGGTGGGTGGGTTATTCCTTAGCCAATAAACTACCCATAGTTTGGTCCCGGAAACCCGGGAGAGTCCATTTTCCATTTTTTCTTTTAAAAAATGTGTCATTTGACAATACTTGGCAAATTATTAATATCTGCTTTGAATCTTTCAGCTATAACTACATCTTGCAAAGCCTGTGAAGGGGAAAGAGGCCGCTCCTGTCTCCTTTGGTGTGTCCCGTTCTTTCTACTCATTCGCTGCTGCCAGCTTGACAGCATTTCCAAGGTTCCACAGTTTCGTGAGTTACATTTTCATCTACCTTCTTTAATATGGCTCCCACTGATAAGGACAAGGATGAAAAACTTACTTCTAAACGAGCATCCTATAAAGGGCAAATTACCCGATTCAGAAGGTACATAAAAGAATTAGATCCCTCAGAAGCGCAATTAGACTAGTTGAAACATCGCGTAAAGGATTTTGAACGTTCTTATGAAAACTACTGTAACATTCAAACTGAAATAGAAACTTGCATGCTCAATCAAACAGAAGATCGTGTCGAAGTAGAAAACCTATATTACGAAGGCATAGGTTCTGCTTTCAAAATAATACGCCAACTCGAAGAGGAGCAGAAAAAGGACGCTTCTGTTCTTGGTTTCCTTCACGAACCACAAACTTCTTTCCGTGAGGGCACTCACAAGCCCAAACCAACTTTACCGAAAATTGATTTACCTCATTTTTCTGGAGATGAATCTGCTTGGGATTCTTTCTATGAATTATTTTGCTCCCTTGTTCATGACAATGAAGACATTCAAGTCATTTACAAGTATCATTATTTGAGATCTATCCTCCGAGGTCAAGCTTTGCAGTTGGTCGAAGCACTTCCTCTGCGTGCCGAAAATTACCCCATTGCCTTTAACTTATT
Source organism: Meconema thalassinum (assembly GCA_946902985.2). Lineage (NCBI taxonomy): Eukaryota > Metazoa > Arthropoda > Insecta > Orthoptera > Tettigoniidae > Meconema > Meconema thalassinum. The sequence goes on from OX336392.1 coordinate 370,724,862, forward strand.
AAAGGAAAGATATGGAAATTTACGGTTACGTATTCAGCGCCATATAAAGGCTCTATTCAATCTACCTGCGTCACAGCACAATGACGTCACTAGTTTACGTACTCTAGTTGACACTACACAACTTCACGTTAAGACTTTGTCCCAATTAGATCAACCTACTAACTATTGGGATACTTTCCTAATACATTTAGTGGTTTCTAAAGTTGATGCTGCTACCCCCAAAGCTTGGGAAATTGAACTTTCTAAAGAAGACGACTACACTTACGAGCATTTAGTTACTTTCATAAACGCTAGATGCCAACTTTTAACCGCTCTATCTAATCAAAGTGAACCTTCATCTCCTAGTTCCAAATTCGAATTAATGTCCATAAAACCCAAAAGTGAACGCTCAGCGTCCAATACCCAAAAACTCGGGTCCAGCTCATCCAAATTTAAATCAAACACTACTGGTTACCCAACTAGGTCTAGTGAACGTCGTGTTGCTAGCTCTATTGTTTTAAACACGCAAAGCGAACCTCGCAAAAGTTTAAACGAACCTGTAAAGTGCATACTTTGTAAAGATCCCCATGCCCTATACCTCTGCAAATCTTTTAAAGAAATGTCAGTCGACGACAGACGAAAATTAGTCGCTCAAAACAAACATTGTTTCAACTGCCTAGCGCCTACGCATTCTGCTTCTAATTGCAAGTCCACAATACTTTGCTACCATTGTGAAAAGGCTCATCATACTTTGCTACATCGTCATGATCAGGCAAGGTCATCGACAGCATCTACTTCTCCGAAAAATGATAGTGCTAACAGTTCTAATGCTTCATCGTATATTCAAAATGCCAAATCCATTCGCAGTGCTCAAGTATTGTTGTCTACTGTCCAAATCGAAGTTCAGGATAACTTTGGCAACTGGGTCCGTGCACGCGGTCTTCTAGACTCAGCGGCAACTCATGATTTTGTGTCTAATTCCTTGATTAGAAAACTAGGTCTACCTGTAAACCCCACTTCTATCAACGTGTCGGGCATCAACAGCTCAAAATCGCAAGCTTTACAATTCTCAAAGCTAACTATAAGAGATACTTGTCATAGAAACAACTTTCTTAAACTTAATTGTCTAATTCTCAATAGCATTGGAGAAGACACTCCAAGTCACTCTGTGGATATTTCAGGGTTAAACATTCCCTCGCATTTAAGGCTAGCCGATCCTTTTTTCAATATGCAGAACCCTATTGACATACTCTTTAGTGCCAATGTTTTCTGGAATTGCCTACGTAAACAGGTTCGTAAGCTATCCTCAAACGTGGTCGCCAGAGACACTAATTTTGGATGGATCGTCACAGGTCAACTTCCCCATTATTCTCCTCAACCCGCATCGCAATTTTACTTCTCCAATACTGACCTGGAACAGTTCTGGAGGCTTGAAAATGTTGATTCTCCTAATGTAACCTCTTCAGAAAATGAATTCTGTGAGCAACACTTTTTGAACACCACCACTCGTTCTTCTGATGGCCGGTTCGTCGTTCAAATGCCAAGATTACACAATCCCCCTAAACTTATCAACTCTCAGCCTAAAGCTCGAAAAGCTCTCTTTGCTATCGAGAGCAAATTCAAGAAGGAACCTCTTGTTAAACAACAGTACACTGATTTCATGGATGAGTATGAAAGCTTAGATCATATGGAAGTTGTTAACAAATCTGATGATGAATTATACCCCCCAATTGGAACGGTTTATTTAAATCATCATCCCGTGTGGAAAAACCCTCTTGTAAAAGATAAAATTCGAGTTGTTTTCAATGGTTCATCACCCGACGTTAATGGCAACAGCCTTAACGACACTCTTTATTCTGGTCCTGCTATTCAATCAGATTTATCTGCTATACTCTTAAACTTTCGATTATTTCCCATAGCTGTCATAGCCGACATAAAACAGATGTACCGTCAAGTGTTAATTCAACCGGAACAACGAGATCTTCAAAGAATCTTGTGGCGTGATGAAATCAGTAAGCCCATTAAGGTATTTCGCTTAAAAACGGTTACTTATGGCTTAAAACCCTCTGCTTTCCTTGCTATCCGATCCCTACACTTGCTAGCCTCACAAGATGGTCATTTATTTAACCCCAAAGCCTCTGAAGCACTAACAACATCATTTTATGTTGACGATTACTTGCAGTCCTTTCCCTCTTTAGAGGAAGCTTCTTTTGTGTCTTTAGAACTTCAGGCATTGTTAAAGAATGGAGGATTCCCACTCCATAAGTGGAACTCCAACTCCCCTGAGTTTCTCGCTCAGTTTCCCATCGAAGACGTAGATCCTTCTTCTGTCGAAATTTGTGGAAACTCCGAATCTATAAAAACTCTAGGAGTTCATTGGTGCACTAGCACTGACACTCTTATCTATAAAGTTTCGCTCGCAGAAGAGCTTCCTAATACAAAAAGACAAATTCTCTCTGAAATTGCAAAAATTTTTGATCCACTTCAATTCCTTGCCCCAGTCATCGTTATAGCCAAACTCTTCATGCAAGAGCTGTGGTCGCTTAAGTGTGAATGGGATGACACTGTCCCTTTTTCTTTTCTTAATCGCTGGCTCTCGTTTCGCAGTAATTTGTTGGATCTTTCCCTCATTGAAATTCCCAGGAATTTAATTAGCTCTCATTCTAATACACCCATTTTCCTTCATGTGTTCGCGGATAGTTCCGAAAAAGCTTGTGGTTGCTGCGCATATTTAGTTTATCACGGTTCATTCTATGGATCTTCAGTTTCCAACCTTGTTTGTGCCAAATCGAAAGTCGCTCCTCTTAAAGCTATTACTTTGCCTAGGCTTGAATTGTGCGCTGCACTCATGGCTGCCGAACTTGTTAAGAAGTTACGGGAAGTATTAAAAGTCGAATTCTCGCAAATCTATCTCTGGAGCGATTCCATGATTACCCTTTCGTGGATCGCCAAGAACCCCTCTCATTGGCAAACTTTTGTTGCAAACAGAGTTTCCAAAATTCAAACTCTTTCTTCTGGATGTCAATGGAGGCATGTGCCCGGTGCTGATAATCCAGCCGATATTATCTCTCGTGGTTGTTTACCCTCTCAATTGGAAGCTTCCCCATTGTACTGGCATGGGCCTTCGTGCCTAATCGAAGACTCTTCTTCATGGCCTTCTAAACCCCCAGCTACAAACTCCAACTTGCCTGACGCTAAAGTACCTCTATCTATTGCTTCGTGTCTTGTTTCCAACGCTTCTCATCCCTTGTTGTCCCGCTATTCTTCCTTTCATAAATTACTACGAATTGTCGCCTATCTCCTTAGATGGAAATATCTTGTGGTTGACCAACCTCTTCTCCCTAAACCACATCTTACCAATCATGAATTGATTCTCGCTACCATTAAGGTTTTACAACTGACACAGCAAGAAGCCTTTTCTTCTGAATTGTCTTTACTTTCTTCTAAAAGGGATCTTCCCAAATCCAGTCGTCTTCGTGCTTTGGCCCCGTTCCTTGATGACCATGGGTTACTCAGGGTAGGTGGAAGACTCTCGCAATCTTTGCTCTCTGAGGACAAAAAGCATCCCGTTATTTTGCCTTCCAAACATCACGTAACTTCCTTAATTATACGTGACTTTCATTACCGTAATCTTCATGTTGGTACACGCACTCTGCTTTGCCTCTTAAGGGGAAAGTACTGGATTATAAATGGAATTCATGAAGTTTCTTCTGTAATTCACAAGTGCAGTCCTTGTTTCAAAGCGCAACCTAAAATCAAAACTCAATAATGAGCGATCTGCCCTCTTTTCGCTCTTCTCCTATACGCCCATTTACTTTAACTGGTGTGGACTATATGGGTCCGTTCCAATATCAACGAAATTCTCCTGAAGCTAAACGCAAATTGTTTGGTAAACTTTATGTCTCTCTCTTTGTTTGCATGGTTACCGGCGCAATCCACTTGGAACTAGTAACGAATGCTTCTACTTCTTATTTTTTATCAGCTGTCTCTCGCTTCACTGCTAGGCGTGGTGTTCCTTCAGAGATGTTCTCTGATAACGCTTCCACTTTTCAGGGCGCAGCTTCCCTTTGGAAGAAAGCTCTCACTTCCTCTCCTGCCATGGAACAAATTTCTAATTTTTCCTATTCAAAAGGTTTCAAATGGCGCTTTATACCTCCATACGCTCCTCATCACGGTGGTAGGTGGGAATCTTGCGTAAAGCTCACTAAACGTCATTTAAGAAAAGTCTTAGGTAATCGAATTCTGACTTATGAAGAATTCAATTCACTGTCTGTTCTGATTGAAGGTGTTGTTAACCCTCGCCCTTTAACTCCGCTTTCCAATGACCCTGATGACCTACTTCCACTCACCCCTGGTCACTTCCTTATCGGCACTTCTCTTTCTGCCCCTCGTCCTCTTCCCAATTCTTACAGGGATTCTAATCTACCGATCGTTTGGCGTAAACTTGAAGCCCTCCGTAATTCTTTTTGGAAGAGATGGAACTTGGAATATTTAACTTCCTTGCAACGGAGGCAGAAGTGGTTTCTTTCCAGTCCCGACATTAAAGTGGGAGACTTGGTCTTAGTTAGGGATGTTTCTCCCCCTCTAGTCTGGACCTCCGGTAGAGTGACCGAGTGTTATCCTGGAAGAGATGGGAGAGTCAGGGTGGTCAGAGTCTTGACCACTAACGGTTCGATTACAAGACCCCTGTCTTTGATCGCTCCTCTTCCATTAAATGTCTAACTGCTTATTTGTTCTCTGTTGGTGTTTTACCCTCCCAGTATGGTGTATTCTTGGAATACACGGTACGAGAGATTACAATTTTGAATGCTTTGCATGTTCTTTCCTTCCTCTTTGTCAAACACCAACAGTGATCTTCTATTTTCTCTTTGGTTCCTGTCTCTTATGTCTTCATGAGTCTGTTCTAGATATATATTCTCTGTGACTCACCTAGCGTCATCTAGCAGCGAATCTCTGAAGCTCTTCAACTCTTCCTCGCGCAAGAGGAATTCCTTCTCCATCTGGCCACCAGATCCTGTTACCATCGCCAGCTATTTTCTCCTTGAGCAAGAGGTTTACGTCTGCTTCTTTACTCACCATGCTGCGCTAGTATCGCCTACTATCAACTCCTTGAAGACCATTCATCAAGAAGAACATTTATTTTTGATAAGTTGGCAATGTTTATATGTTTTCCTTTTGTCTCCTACCCCCCACTCTTTTCCCCTTCCTTGGACCCTCCGTGCTCCGTTGAGCAGGTCTCACTTCGCAATCGGCAGTTGACTCGGTCAGTTAAAGCTCCTCTCGAGCTAGTCTCCTCCAACCAAGAGGCACACACTCTTCTACGCCATGTTGGCAAGGTAGTTGTCAAAGGAAACTTCGCCTTCAACATGAAATTAAGATAAGTACCATCTTAAAAGTTTTAACCTCATCTTCATGGTTTTAACTTCCACGTGCTTTTAACGATACTTTTATAGACAGTGTGAAATTATTTATTTTGGGGCAAAAATCATTCTTCGTGGGATTTGCCATGTTGAGCTTTTGCTTGTATAAGCCAACCTTACTAAAAAAGAGCTTTTCTTAAGTTATTCAAATGAGAAATCCTCTCACTACGTGGGATATCACCTAATACCCGCTGTCTATAATTCACCAAGCTAGTTCCTCCGTTGGATTTTCTCAACCCCATTTTTCTACTAAGGTCGTTCTGGAACCTTCGAGATCTTGTACTCTATCTGCGAGTCTTGCCGTCAGGTATTTTTCACTCACTTGTGACAATAATATTTAAAATGAGGAATCTTCCTTACAAATTGTTGCAATAGCTAACTTTCTTCCACCGCTGGAACCGCTGGAATGTTCTATTGTACATTTAATTGTAAATCACAACTTTCTCAAGAAATAGACTCTCCCCTATATAGTGCAATCAGTTATTTCCATAAATTGCAATAACTTTCTTTCTCATAAACTTTAGTGTTTCTACAGTGAACTTTGCATCCATCTTTATAGACTACAGTGATAACCAGTGCTTGCTCCACGTTTCTACCGCGTCGCGATCGTCCGTTTACATTAAATACGGCCATGAACATTGATCCTATATCCCAATGATCTTTCCTCAACCTTTTACTAACAACCCATATTAATAAAATTGTAACTTTTCTATAAGGTGTCACTCACGAAGTGCCCTTCCAACTTTGCTAGTTTAACCTTAATTAATTTCTGCATAATTGTGTGTGTGATACACGTTTCAAATTCACATTGTTCCTTTCCTATAATCAGGGAAAACAATTCTTTAAACTCTTGAGCGAGTCATGTTCAGGTTTCACGAAATGGAAACTGTCCCATTTGGCTAGTGATTCCTACTCAAACTTGGGAAGTCTAGAACCTTCCTTTTAACTTTCTTCAGGTTTCACAGTAAGTGACCTGCCCTTATTTGCATAATAACCAACGTTAATTCTGTATAAATATAAGAAGTTGTAGGAACTTCTATCTTATTCTTCATGTTTTTCTTATTGTTATTTTCGAAGTTGTCACTTTCTCTAGAACATTCTCTCAAGAATTTCTTAAAGTACACTCTTTGTACTAAATTTAAATGTTTAAACTTTAATTACTACACATGTCTTTTTATTTTCCTATAAAGATTTTAGAAACATGTAAGGTTTTAAACCTCATGAATTGTCAATTGCCTGGAGCAATCGTTTAATGTGAGGAGGCCTGCGACCCCATTTCTTAAAAAAGTTTAAATGAACTATGTTTGTCAAAATTATATTACATAATTGTTAATTTCCTCAAACTTCTTTGAATTGTTAAATAAATGAAGCGTTTCTTTTCGCTTTTTCATTTTCTAATACAAAGTTTAGGTAAAATCCTGTCTTCCTTGGCTCTCCCTACTCAATGCCATTAAAATCATTAATAGGGCTTTCACCATTTGTTGCATTTGAGCAAGAACTCTTAATTTTCACCTTACTAAAGTTCCTTTTAGCTTTAATAGCTAATTCTAATTGGCCAGTAAGGCAAGTAAAGCTCGCTAAGCCAGCTACCTGCTTGTGGAGACCCTCTCCGAAAACTTATGGTCAGTTTTCTAAAAGATAAGTGTTTCTTTTTGTCTAAACTTTTAGCCGGCTCCTCGCTGAGTAAAAGCCATCTTCCAATGCAACCATTGGTTCATTTACCAAAATTACTCCATAAGGTATAATCTTTTATCATTTTCCTTCTTAGAGACACTTGGTCGCTTTTACAGGAACTCCATAATTTTGGAAATTGAAAATACCAAACCTGAGTTAAATCATTGGCATTCTTCGAATTATTTTGCAAAAACGAATTTCTTTGAGCAGACAAACAGTAAATTTGTTACTCTCAGTCTTGCCAGACCATCACTCTTCCCCATAGTAGTTTTATATATGCTTGAGAGGGATTATACGAAAGCTACTCTCTTGCAAACCGCCCAAGTTCTATCTGTGTTTCTCGTCAGCTTAGACCAAGTCCTTACTCATTTTAGGTATCCGAGAGCGGATTCTCGGTGGCAACCACCTTTAAGTGTGTTTAAAGGTAAACTTATTAATTTTGTGGGACTCTCCTCCTATTTTTCTATCCTTTTCTCCTACCCAAAATCTACTTCCTTTTCTTAATCATCTTCCCTTGGTGGGTGGGTTATTCCTTAGCCAATAAACTACCCATAGTTTGGTCCCGGAAACCCGGGAGAGTCCATTTTCCATTTTTTCTTTTAAAAAATGTGTCATTTGACAATACTTGGCAAATTATTAATATCTGCTTTGAATCTTTCAGCTATAACTACATCTTGCAAAGCCTGTGAAGGGGAAAGAGGCCGCTCCTGTCTCCTTTGGTGTGTCCCGTTCTTTCTACTCATTCGCTGCTGCCAGCTTGACAGCATTTCCAAGGTTCCACAGTTTCGTGAGTTACATTTTCATCTACCTTCTTTAATATGGCTCCCACTGATAAGGACAAGGATGAAAAACTTACTTCTAAACGAGCATCCTATAAAGGGCAAATTACCCGATTCAGAAGGTACATAAAAGAATTAGATCCCTCAGAAGCGCAATTAGACTAGTTGAAACATCGCGTAAAGGATTTTGAACGTTCTTATGAAAACTACTGTAACATTCAAACTGAAATAGAAACTTGCATGCTCAATCAAACAGAAGATCGTGTCGAAGTAGAAAACCTATATTACGAAGGCATAGGTTCTGCTTTCAAAATAATACGCCAACTCGAAGAGGAGCAGAAAAAGGACGCTTCTGTTCTTGGTTTCCTTCACGAACCACAAACTTCTTTCCGTGAGGGCACTCACAAGCCCAAACCAACTTTACCGAAAATTGATTTACCTCATTTTTCTGGAGATGAATCTGCTTGGGATTCTTTCTATGAATTATTTTGCTCCCTTGTTCATGACAATGAAGACATTCAAGTCATTTACAAGTATCATTATTTGAGATCTATCCTCCGAGGTCAAGCTTTGCAGTTGGTCGAAGCACTTCCTCTGCGTGCCGAAAATTACCCCATTGCCTTTAACTTATTAAAGGAAAGATATGGAAATTTACGGTTACGTATTCAGCGCCATATAAAGGCTCTATTCAATCTACCTGCGTCACAGCACAATGACGTCACTAGTTTACGTACTCTAGTTGACACTACACAACTTCACGTTAAGACTTTGTCCCAATTAGATCAACCTACTAACTATTGGGATACTTTCCTAATACATTTAGTGGTTTCTAAAGTTGATGCTGCTACCCCCAAAGCTTGGGAAATTGAACTTTCTAAAGAAGACGACTACACTTACGAGCATTTAGTTACTTTCATAAACGCTAGATGCCAACTTTTAACCGCTCTATCTAATCAAAGTGAACCTTCATCTCCTAGTTCCAAATTCGAATTAATGTCCATAAAACCCAAAAGTGAACGCTCAGCGTCCAATACCCAAAAACTCGGGTCCAGCTCATCCAAATTTAAATCAAACACTACTGGTTACCCAACTAGGTCTAGTGAACGTCGTGTTGCTAGCTCTATTGTTTTAAACACGCAAAGCGAACCTCGCAAAAGTTTAAACGAACCTGTAAAGTGCATACTTTGTAAAGATCCCCATGCCCTATACCTCTGCAAATCTTTTAAAGAAATGTCAGTCGACGACAGACGAAAATTAGTCGCTCAAAACAAACATTGTTTCAACTGCCTAGCGCCTACGCATTCTGCTTCTAATTGCAAGTCCACAATACTTTGCTACCATTGTGAAAAGGCTCATCATACTTTGCTACATCGTCATGATCAGGCAAGGTCATCGACAGCATCTACTTCTCCGAAAAATGATAGTGCTAACAGTTCTAATGCTTCATCGTATATTCAAAATGCCAAATCCATTCGCAGTGCTCAAGTATTGTTGTCTACTGTCCAAATCGAAGTTCAGGATAACTTTGGCAACTGGGTCCGTGCACGCGGTCTTCTAGACTCAGCGGCAACTCATGATTTTGTGTCTAATTCCTTGATTAGAAAACTAGGTCTACCTGTAAACCCCACTTCTATCAACGTGTCGGGCATCAACAGCTCAAAATCGCAAGCTTTACAATTCTCAAAGCTAACTATAAGAGATACTTGTCATAGAAACAACTTTCTTAAACTTAATTGTCTAATTCTCAATAGCATTGGAGAAGACACTCCAAGTCACTCTGTGGATATTTCAGGGTTAAACATTCCCTCGCATTTAAGGCTAGCCGATCCTTTTTTCAATATGCAGAACCCTATTGACATACTCTTTAGTGCCAATGTTTTCTGGAATTGCCTACGTAAACAGGTTCGTAAGCTATCCTCAAACGTGGTCGCCAGAGACACTAATTTTGGATGGATCGTCACAGGTCAACTTCCCCATTATTCTCCTCAACCCGCATCGCAATGTTACTTCTCCAATACTGACCTGGAACAGTTCTGGAGGCTTGAAAATGTTGATTCTCCTAATGTAACCTCTTCAGAAAATGAATTCTGTGAGCAACTCTTTTTGAACACCACCACTCGTTCTTCTGATGGCCGGTTCGTCGTTCAAATGCCAAGATTACACAATCCCCCTAAACTTATCAACTCTCAGCCTAAAGCTCGAAAAGCTCTCTTTGCTATCGAGAGCAAATTCAAGAAGGAACCTCTTGTTAAACAACAGTACACTGATTTCATGGATGAGTATGAAAGCTTAGATCATATGGAAGTTGTTAACAAATCTGATGATGAATTATACCCCCCAATTGGAACGGTTTATTTAAATCATCATCCCGTGTGGAAAAACCCTCTTGTAAAAGATAAAATTCGAGTTGTTTTCAATGGTTCATCACCCGACGTTAATGGCAACAGCCTTAACGACACTCTTTATTCTGGTCCTGCTATTCAATCAGATTTATCTGCTATACTCTTAAACTTTCGATTATTTCCCATAGCTGTCATAGCCGACATAAAACAGATGTACCGTCAAGTGTTAATTCAACCGGAACAACGAGATCTTCAAAGAATCTTGTGGCGTGATGAAATCAGTAAGCCCATTAAGGTATTTCGCTTAAAAACGGTTACTTATGGCTTAAAACCCTCTGCTTTCCTTGCTATCCGATCCCTACACTTGCTAGCCTCACAAGATGGTCATTTATTTAACCCCAAAGCCTCTGAAGCACTAACAACATCATTTTATGTTGACGATTACTTGCAGTCCTTTCCCTCTTTAGAGGAAGCTTCTTTTGTGTCTTTAGAACTTCAGGCATTGTTAAAGAATGGAGGATTCCCACTCCATAAGTGGAACTCCAACTCCCCTGAGTTTCTCGCTCAGTTTCCCATCGAAGACGTAGATCCTTCTTCTGTCGAAATTTGTGGAAACTCCGAATCTATAAAAACTCTAGGAGTTCATTGGTGCACTAGCACTGACACTCTTATCTATAAAGTTTCGCTCGCAGAAGAGCTTCCTAATACAAAAAGACAAATTCTCTCTGAAATTGCAAAAATTTTTGATCCACTTCAATTCCTTGCCCCAGTCATCGTTATAGCCAAACTCTTCATGCAAGAGCTGTGGTCGCTTAAGTGTGAATGGGATGACACTGTCCCTTTTTCTTTTCTTAATCGCTGGCTCTCGTTTCGCAGTAATTTGTTGGATCTTTCCCTCATTGAAATTCCCAGGAATTTAATTAGCTCTCATTCTAATACACCCATTTTCCTTCATGTGTTCGCGGATAGTTCCGAAAAAGCTTGTGGTTGCTGCGCATATTTAGTTTATCACGGTTCATTCTATGGATCTTCAGTTTCCAACCTTGTTTGTGCCAAATCGAAAGTCGCTCCTCTTAAAGCTATTACTTTGCCTAGGCTTGAATTGTGCGCTGCACTCATGGCTGCCGAACTTGTTAAGAAGTTACGGGAAGTATTAAAAGTCGAATTCTCGCAAATCTATCTCTGGAGCGATTCCATGATTACCCTTTCGTGGATCGCCAAGAACCCCTCTCATTTGCAAACTTTTGTTGCAAACAGAGTTTCCAAAATTCAAACTCTTTCTTCTGGATGTCAATGGAGGCATGTGCCCGGTGCTGATAATCCAGCCGATATTATCTCTCGTGGTTGTTTACCCTCTCAATTGGAAGCTTCCCCATTGTACTGGCATGGGCCTTCGTGCCTAATCGAAGACTCTTCTTCATGGCCTTCTAAACCCCCAGCTACAAACTCCAACTTGCCTGACGCTAAAGTACCTCTATCTATTGCTTCGTGTCTTGTTTCCAACGCTTCTCATCCCTTGTTGTCCCGCTATTCTTCCTTTCATAAATTACTACGAATTGTCGCCTATCTCCTTAGATGGAAATATCTTGTGGTTGACCAACCTCTTCTCCCTAAACCACATCTTACCAATCATGAATTGATTCTCGCTACCATTAAGGTTTTACAACTGACACAGCAAGAAGCCTTTTCTTCTGAATTGTCTTTACTTTCTTCTAAAAGGGATCTTCCCAAATCCAGTCGTCTTCGTGCTTTGGCCCCGTTCCTTGATGACCATGGGTTACTCAGGGTAGGTGGAAGACTCTCGCAATCTTTGCTCTCTGAGGACAAAAAGCATCCCGTTATTTTGCCTTCCAAACATCACGTAACTTCCTTAATTATACGTGACTTTCATTACCGTAATCTTCATGTTGGTACACGCACTCTGCTTTGCCTCTTAAGGGGAAAGTACTGGATTATAAATGGAATTCATGAAGTTTCTTCTGTAATTCACAAGTGCAGTCCTTGTTTCAAAGCGCAACCTAAAATCAAAACTCAATAATGAGCGATCTGCCCTCTTTTCGCTCTTCTCCTATACGCCCATTTACTTTAACTGGTGTGGACTATATGGGTCCGTTCCAATATCAACGAAATTCTCCTGAAGCTAAACGCAAATTGTTTGGTAAACTTTATGTCTCTCTCTTTGTTTGCATGGTTACCGGCGCAATCCACTTGGAACTAGTAACGAATGCTTCTACTTCTTATTTTTTATCAGCTGTCTCTCGCTTCACTGCTAGGCGTGGTGTTCCTTCAGAGATGTTCTCTGATAACGCTTCCACTTTTCAGGGCGCAGCTTCCCTTTGGAAGAAAGCTCTCACTTCCTCTCCTGCCATGGAACAAATTTCTAATTTTTCCTATTCAAAAGGTTTCAAATGGCGCTTTATACCTCCATACGCTCCTCATCACGGTGGTAGGTGGGAATCTTGCGTAAAGCTCACTAAACGTCATTTAAGAAAAGTCTTAGGTAATCGAATTCTGACTTATGAAGAATTCAATTCACTGTCTGTTCTGATTGAAGGTGTTGTTAACCCTCGCCCTTTAACTCCGCTTTCCAATGACCCTGATGACCTACTTCCACTCACCCCTGGTCACTTCCTTATCGGCACTTCTCTTTCTGCCCCTCGTCCTCTTCCCAATTCTTACAGGGATTCTAATCTACCGATCGTTTGGCGTAAACTTGAAGCCCTCCGTAATTCTTTTTGGAAGAGATGGAACTTGGAATATTTAACTTCCTTGCAACGGAGGCAGAAGTGGTTTCTTTCCAGTCCCGACATTAAAGTGGGAGACTTGGTCTTAGTTAGGGATGTTTCTCCCCCTCTAGTCTGGACCTCCGGTAGAGTGACCGAGTGTTATCCTGGAAGAGATGGGAGAGTCAGGGTGGTCAGAGTCTTGACCACTAACGGTTCGATTACAAGACCCCTGTCTTTGATCGCTCCTCTTCCATTAAATGTCTAACTGCTTATTTGTTCTCTGTTGGTGTTTTACCCTCCCAGTATGGTGTATTCTTGGAATACACGGTACGAGAGATTACAATTTTGAATGCTTTGCATGTTCTTTCCTTCCTCTTTGTCAAACACCAACAGTGATCTTCTATTTTCTCTTTGGTTCCTGTCTCTTATGTCTTCATGAGTCTGTTCTAGATATATATTCTCTGTGACTCACCTAGCGTCATCTAGCAGCGAATCTCTGAAGCTCTTCAACTCTTCCTCGCGCAAGAGGAATTCCTTCTCCATCTGGCCACCAGATCCTGTTACCATCGCCAGCTATTTTCTCCTTGAGCAAGAGGTTTACGTCTGCTTCTTTACTCACCATGCTGCGCTAGTATCGCCTACTATCAACTCCTTGAAGACCATTCATCAAGAAGAACATTTATTTTTGATAAGTTGGCAATGTTTATATGTTTTCCTTTTGTCTCCTACCCCCCACTCTTTTCCCCTTCCTTGGACCCTCCGTGCTCCGTTGAGCAGGTCTCACTTCGCAATCGGCAGTTGACTCGGTCAGTTAAAGCTCCTCTCGAGCTAGTCTCCTCCAACCAAGAGGCACACACTCTTCTACGCCATGTTGGCAAGGTAGTTGTCAAAGGAAACTTCGCCTTCAACATGAAATTAAGATAAGTACCATCTTAAAAGTTTTAACCTCATCTTCATGGTTTTAACTTCCACGTGCTTTTAACGATACTTTTATAGACAGTGTGAAATTATTTATTTTGGGGCAAAAATCATTCTTCGTGGGATTTGCCATGTTGAGCTTTTGCTTGTATAAGCCAACCTTACTAAAAAAGAGCTTTTCTTAAGTTATTCAAATGAGAAATCCTCTCACTACGTGGGATATCACCTAATACCCGCTGTCTATAATTCACCAAGCTAGTTCCTCCGTTGGATTTTCTCAACCCCATTTTTCTACTAAGGTCGTTCTGGAACCTTCGAGATCTTGTACTCTATCTGCGAGTCTTGCCGTCAGGTATTTTTCACTCACTTGTGACAATAATATTTAAAATGAGGAATCTTCCTTACAAATTGTTGCAATAGCTAACTTTCTTCCACCGCTGGAACCGCTGGAATGTTCTATTGTACATTTAATTGTAAATCACAACTTTCTCAAGAAATAGACTCTCCCCTATATAGTGCAATCAGTTATTTCCATAAATTGCAATAACTTTCTTTCTCATAAACTTTAGTGTTTCTACAGTGAACTTTGCATCCATCTTTATAGACTACAGTGATAACCAGTGCTTGCTCCACGTTTCTACCGCGTCGCGATCGTCCGTTTACATTAAATACGGCCATGAACATTGATCCTATATCCCAATGATCTTTCCTCAACCTTTTACTAACAACCCATATTAATAAAATTGTAACTTTTCTATAAGGTGTCACTCACGAAGTGCCCTTCCAACTTTGCTAGTTTAACCTTAATTAATTTCTGCATAAATGTGTGTGTGATACACGTTTCAAATTCACATTGTTCCTTTCCTATAATCAGGGAAAACAATTCTTTAAACTCTTGAGCGAGTCATGTTCAGGTTTCACGAAATGGAAACTGTCCCATTTGGCTAGTGATTCCTACTCAAACTTGGGAAGTCTAGAACCTTCCTTTTAACTTTCTTCAGGTTTCACAGTAAGTGACCTGCCCTTATTTGCATAATAACCAACGTTAATTCTGTATAAATATAAGAAGTTGTAGGAACTTCTATCTTATTCTTCATGTTTTTCTTATTGTTATTTTCGAAGTTGTCACTTTCTCTAGAACATTCTCTCAAGAATTTCTTAAAGTACACTCTTTGTACTAAATTTAAATGTTTAAACTTTAATTACTACACATGTCTTTTTATTTTCCTATAAAGATTTTAAAAACATCTAAGGTTTTAAACCTCATGAATTGTCAATTGCCTGGAGCAATCGTTTAATGTGAGGAGGTCTGCGACCCCATTTCTTAAAAAAGTTTAAATGAACTATGTTTGTCAAAATTATATTACATAATTGTTAATTTCCTCAAACTTCTTTGAATTGTTAAATAAATGAAGCGTTTCTTTTCGCTTTTTCATTTTCTAATACAAAGTTTAGGTAAAATCCTGTCTTCCTTGGCTCTCCCTACTCAATGCCATTAAAATCATTAATAGGGCTTTCACCATTTGTTGCATTTGAGCAAGAACTCTTAAATTTCACCTTACTTAAGTTCCTTTTAGCTTTAATAGCTAATTCTAATTGGCCAGTAAGGCAAGTAAAGCTCGCTAAGCCAGCTACCTGCTTGTGGAGACCCTCTCCGAAAACTTATGGTCAGTTTTCTAAAAGATAAGTGTTTCTTTTTGTCTTAACTTTTAGCCGGCTCCTCGCTGAGTAAAAGCCATCTTCCAATGCAACCATTGGTTCATTTACCAAAATTACTCCATAAGGTATAATCTTTTATCATTTTCCTTCTTAGAGACACTTGGTCGCTTTTACAGGAACTCCATAATTTTGGAAATTGAAAATACCAAACCTGAGTTAAATCATTGGCATTCTTCGAATTATTTTGCAAAAACGAATTTCTTTGAGCAGACATACAGTAAATTTGTTACTCTCAGTCTTGCCAGACCATCACTCTTCCCCATAGTAGTTTTATATATGCTTGAGAGGGATTATACGAAAGCTACTCTCTTGCAAACCGCCCAAGTTCTATCTGTGTTTCTCGTCAGCTTAGACCAAGTCCTTACTCATTTTAGGTATCCGAGAGCGGATTCTCGGTGGCAACCACCTTTAAGTGTGTTTAAAGGTAAACTTATTAATTTTGTGGGACTCTCCTCCTATTTTTCTATCCTTTTCTCCAATCCAAAATCTACTTCCTTTTCTTAATCATCTTCCCTTGGTGGGTGGGTTATTCCTTAGCCAATAAACTACCCATAGTTTGGTCCGGGAAACCCGGGAGAGTCCATTTTCCATTTTTTCTTTAAAAAAAGGGTCATTTGAAAATACTTGGCAAATTATTAATATCTGCTTTGAATCTTTCAGCTATAACTACATCTTGCAAAGCCTGTGAAGGGGAAAGAGGCCGCTCCTGTCTCCTTTGGTGTGTCCCGTTCTTTCTACTCATTCGCTGCTGCCAGCTTGACAGCATTTCCAAGGTTCCACAGTTTCGTGAGTTACATTTTCATCTACCTTCTTTAATATGGCTCCCACTGATAAGGACAAGGATGAAAAACTTACTTCTAAACGAGCATCCTATAAAGGGCAAATTACCCGATTCAGAAGGTACATAAAAGAATTAGATCCCTCAGAAGCGCAATTAGACTTGTTGAAACATCGCGTAAAGGATTTTTAACGTTCTTATGAAAACTACTGTAACATTCAAACTGAAATAGAAACTTGCATGCTCAATCAAACAGAAGATCGTGTCGAAGTAGAACACCTATATTACGAAGGCATAGGTTCTGCTTTCAAAATAATACGCCAACTCGAAGAGGAGCAGAAAAAGGACGCTTCTGTTCTTGGTTCCCTTCACGAACCACAAACTTCTTTCCGTGAGGGCACTCACAAGCCCAAACCAACTTTACCGAAAATTGATTTACCTCATTTTTCTGGAGATGAATCTGCTTGGGATTCTTTCTATGAATTATTTTGCTCCCTTATTCATGACAATGAAGACATTCAAGTCATTTACAAGTTTCATTATTTGAGATCTATCCTCCGAGGTCAAGCTTTGCAGTTGGTCGAAGCACTTCCTCTGCGTGCCGAAAATTACCCCATTGCCTTTAATTTATTAAAGGAAAGATATGGAAATTTACGGTTACGTATTCAGCGCCATATAAAGGCTCTATTCAATCTACCTGCGTCACAGCACAATGACGTCACTAGTTTACGTACTCTAGTTGACACTACACAACTTCACGTTAAGGCTTTGTCCCAATTAGATCAACCTACTAACTATTGGGATACTTTCCTAATACATTTAGTGGTTTCTAAAGTTGATGCTGCTACCCCCAAAGCTTGGAAAATTGAACTTTCTAAAGAAGACGACTACACTTACGAGCATTTAGTTACTTTCATAAACGCTAGATGCCAACTTTTAACCGCTCTAGCTAATCAAAGTGAACCTTCATCTCCTAGTTCCAAATTCGAATTAATGTCCATAAAACCCAAAAGTGAACGCTCAGCGTCCAATACCCAAAAACTCGGGTCCAGCTCATCCAAATTTAAATCAAACACTACTGGTTACCCAACTAGGTCTAGTGAACGTCGTGTTGCTAGCTCTATTGTTTTAAACACGCAAAGCGAACCTCGCAAAAGTTTAAACGAACCTGTAAAGTGCATACTTTGTAAAGATCCCCATGCCCTATACCTCTGCAAATCTTTTAAAGAAATGTCAGTCGACGACAGACGAAAATTAGTCGCTCAAAACAAACATTGTTTCAACTGCCTAGCGCCTACGCATTCTGCTTCTAATTGCAAGTCCACAATACTTTGCTACCATTGTGAAAAGGCTCATCATACTTTGCTACATCGTCATGATCAGGCAAGGTCATCGACAGCATCTACTTCTCCGAAAAATGATAGTGCTAACAGTTCTAATGCTTCATCGTATATTCAAAATGCCAAATCCATTCGCAGTGCTCAAGTATTGTTGTCTACTGTCCAAATCGAAGTTCAGGATAACTTTGGCAACTGGGTCCGTGCACGCGGTCTTCTAGACTCAGCGGCAACTCATGATTTTGTGTCTAATTCCTTGATTAGAAAACTAGGTCTACCTGTAAACCCCACTTCTATCAACGTGTCGGGCATCAACAGCTCAAAATCGCAAGCTTTACAATTCTCAAAGCTAACTATAAGAGATACTTGTCATAGAAACAACTTTCTTAAACTTAATTGTCTAATTCTCAATAGCATTGGAGAAGACACTCCAAGTCACTCTGTGGATATTTCAGGGTTAAACATTCCCTCGCATTTAAGGCTAGCCGATCCTTTTTTCAATATGCAGAACCCTATTGACATACTCTTTAGTGCCAATGTTTTCTGGAATTGCCTACGTAAACAGGTTCGTAAGCTATCCTCAAACGTGGTCGCCAGAGACACTAATTTTGGATGGATCGTCACAGGTCAACTTCCCCATTATTCTCCTCAACCCGCATCGCAATGTTACTTCTCCAATACTGACCTGGAACAGTTCTGGAGGCTTGAAAATGTTGATTCTCCTAATGTAACCTCTTCAGAAAATGAATTCTGTGAGCAACTCTTTTTGAACACCACCACTCGTTCTTCTGATGGCCGGTTCGTCGTTCAAATGCCAAGATTACACAATCCCCCTAAAGTTATCAACTCTCAGCCTAAAGCTCGAAAAGCTCTCTTTTCTATCGAGAGCAAATTCAAGAAGGAACCTCTTGTTAAACAACAGTACACTGATTTCATGGATGAGTATGAAAGCTTAGATCATATGGAAGTTGTTAACAAATCTGATGATGAATTACACCCCCCAATTGGAACGGTTTATTTAAATCATCATCCCGTGTGGAAAAACCCTCTTGTAAAAGATAAAATTCGAGTTGTTTTCAATGGTTCATCACCCGACGTTAATGGCAACAGCCTTAACGACACTCTTTATTCTGGTCCTGCTATTCAATCAGATTTATCTGCTATACTCTTAAACTTTCGATTATTTCCCATAGCTGTCATAGCCGACATAAAACAGATGTACCGTCAAGTGTTAATTCAACCGGAACAACGAGATCTTCAAAGAATCTTGTGGCGTGATGAAATCAGTAAGCCCATTAAGGTATTTCGCTTAAAAACGGTTACTTATGGCTTAAAACCCTCTGCTTTCCTTGCTATCCGATCCCTACACTTGCTAGCCTCACAAGATGGTCATTTATTTAACCCCAAAGCCTCTGAAGCACTAACAACATCATTTTATGTTGACGATTACTTGCAGTCCTTTCCCTCTTTAGAGGAAGCTTCTTTTGTGTCTTTAGAACTTCAGGCATTGTTAAAGAATGGAGGATTCCCACTCCATAAGTGGAACTCCAACTCCCCTGAGTTTCTCGCTCAGTTTCCCATCGAAGACGTAGATCCTTCTTCTGTCGAAATTTGTGGAAACTCCGAATCTATAAAAACTCTAGGAGTTCATTGGTGCACTAGCACTGACACTCTTATCTATAAAGTTTCGCTCGCAGAAGAGCTTCCTAATACAAAAAGACAAATTCTCTCTGAAATTGCAAAATTTTTTGATCCACTTCAATTCCTTGCCCCAGTCATCGTTATAGCCAAACTCTTCATGCAAGAGCTGTGGTCGCTTAAGTGTGAATGGGATGACACTGTCCCTCTTTCTTTTCTTAATCGCTGGCTCTCGTTTCGCAGTAATTTGTTGGATCTTTCCCTCATTGAAATTCCCAGGAATTTAATTAGCTCTCATTCTAATACACCCATTTTCCTTCATGTGTTCGCGGATAGTTCCGAAAAAGCTTGTGGTTGCTGCGCATATTTAGTTTATCACGGTTCATTCTATGGATCTTCAGTTTCCAACCTTGTTTGTGCCAAATCGAAAGTCGCTCCTCTTAAAGCTATTACTTTGCCTAGGCTTGAATTGTGCGCTGCACTCATGGCTGCCGAACTTGTTAAGAAGTTACGGGAAGTATTAAAAGTCGAATTCTCGCAAATCTATCTCTGGAGCGATTCCATGATTACCCTTTCGTGGATCGCCAAGAACCCCTCTCATTGGCAAACTTTTGTTGCAAACAGAGTTTCCAAAATTCAAACTCTTTCTTCTGGATGTCAATGGAGGCATGTGCCCGGTGCTGATAATCCAGCCGATATTATCTCTCGTGGTTGTTTACCCTCTCAATTGGAAGCTTCCCCATTGTACTGGCATGGGCCTTCGTGCCTAATCGAAGACTCTTCTTCATGGCCTTCTAAACCCCCAGCTACAAACTCCAACTTGCCTGACGCTAAAGTACCTCTATCTATTGCTTCGTGTCTTGTTTCCAACGCTTCTCATCCCTTGTTGTCCCGCTATTCTTCCTTTCATAAATTACTACGAATTGTCGCCTATCTCCTTAGATGGAAATATCTTGTGGTTGACCAACCTCTTCTCCCTAAACCACATCTTACCAATCATGAATTGATTCTCGCTACCATTAAGGTTTTACAACTGACACAGCAAGAAGCCTTTTCTTCTGAATTGTCTTTACTTTCTTCTAAAAGGGATCTTCCCAAATCCAGTCGTCTTCGTGCTTTGGCCCCGTTCCTTGATGACCATGGGTTACTCAGGGTAGGTGGAAGACTCTCGCAATCTTTGCTCTCTGAGGACAAAAAGCATCCCGTTATTTTGCCTTCCAAACATCACGTAACTTCCTTAATTATACGTGACTTTCATTACCGTAATCTTCATGTTGGTACACGCACTCTGCTTTGCCTCTTAAGGGGAAAGTACTGGATTATAAATGGAATTCATGAAGTTTCTTCTGTAATTCACAAGTGCAGTCCTTGTTTCAAAGCGCAACCTAAAATCAAAACTCAATAATGAGCGATCTGCCCTCTTTTCGCTCTTCTCCTATACGCCCATTTACTTTAACTGGTGTGGACTATATGGGTCCGTTCCAATATCAACGAAATTCTCCTGAAGCTAAACGCAAATTGTTTGGTAAACTTTATGTCTCTCTCTTTGTTTGCATGGTTACCGGCGCAATCCACTTGGAACTAGTAACGAATGCTTCTACTTCTTATTTTTTATCAGCTGTCTCTCGCTTCACTGCTAGGCGTGGTGTTCCTTCAGAGATGTTCTCTGATAACGCTTCCACTTTTCAGGGCGCAGCTTCCCTTTGGAAGAAAGCTCTCACTTCCTCTCCTGCCATGGAACAAATTTCTAATTTTTCCTATTCAAAAGGTTTCAAATTGCGCTTTATACCTCCATACGCTCCTCATCACGGTGGTAGGTGGGAATCTTGCGTAAAGCTCACTAAACGTCATTTAAGAAAAGTCTTAGGTAATCGAATTCTGACTTATGAAGAATTCAATTCACTGTCTGTTCTGATTGAAGGTGTTGTTAACCCTCGCCCTTTAACTCCGCTTTCCAATGACCCTGATGACCTACTTCCACTCACCCCTGGTCACTTCCTTATCGGCACTTCTCTTTCTGCCCCTCGTCCTCTTCCCAATTCTTACAGGGATTCTAATCTACCGATCGTTTGGCGTAAACTTGAAGCCCTCCGTAATTCATTTTGGAAGAGATGGAACTTGGAATATTTAACTTCCTTGCAACGGAGGCAGAAGTGGTTTCTTTCCAGTCCCGACATTAAAGTGGGAGACTTGGTCTTAGTTAGGGATGTTTCTCCCCCTCTAGTCTGGACCTCCGGTAGAGTGACCGAGTGTTATCCTGGAAGAGATGGGAGAGTCAGGGTGGTCAGAGTCTTGACCACTAACGGTTCGATTACAAGACCCCTGTCTTTGATCGCTCCTCTTCCATTAAATGTCTAACTGCTTATTTGTTCTCTGTTGATGTTTTACCCTCCCAGTATGGTGTATTCTTGGAATACACGGTACGAGAGATTACAATTTTGAATGCTTTGCATGTTCTTTCCTTCCTCTTTGTCAAACACCAACAGTGATCTTCTATTTTCTCTTTGGTTCCTGTCTCTTATGTCTTCATGAGTCTGTTCTAGATATATATTCTCTGTGACTCACCTAGCGTCATCTAGCAGCGAATCTCTGAAGCTCTTCAACTCTTCCTCGCGCAAGAGGAATTCCTTCTCCATCTGGCCACCAGATCCTGTTACCATCGCCAGCTATTTTCTCCTTGAGCAAGAGGTTTACGTCTGCTTCTTTACTCGCCATGCTGCGCTAGTATCGCCTACTATCAACTCCTTGAAGACCATTCATCAAGAAGAACATTTATTTTTGATAAGTTGGCAATGTTTATATGTTTTCCTTTTGTCTCCTACCCCCCACTCTTTTCCCCTTCCTTGGACCCTCCGTGCTCCGTTGAGCAGGTCTCACTTTGCAATCGGCAGTTGACTCGGTCAGTTAAAGCTCCTCTCGAGCTAGTCTCCTCCAACCAAGAGGCACACACTCTTCTACGCCATGTTGGCAAGGTAGTTGTCAAAGGAAACTTCGCCTTCAACATGAAATTAAGATAAGTACCATCTTAAAAGTTTTAACCTCATCTTCATGGTTTTAACTTCCACGTGCTTTTAACGATACTTTTATAGACAGTGTGAAATTATTTATTTTGGGGCAAAAATCATTCTTCGTGGGATTTGCCATGTTGAGCTTTTGCTTGTATAAGCCAACCTTACTAAAAAAGAGCTTTTCTTAAGCTATTCAAATGAGAAATCCTCTCACTACGTGGGATATCACCTAATACCCGCTGTCTATAATTCACCAAGCTAGTTCCTCCGTTGGATTTTCTCAACCCCATTTTTCTACTAAGGTCGTTCTGGAACCTTCGAGATCTTGTACTCTATCTGCGAGTCTTGCCGTCAGGTATTTTTCACTCACTTGTGACAATAATATTTAAAATGAGGAATCTTCCTTACAAATTGTTGCAATAGCTAACTTTCTTCCACCGCTGGAACCGCTGGAATGTTCTATTGTACATTTAATTGTAAATCACAACTTTCTCAAGAAATAGACTCTCCCCTATATAGTGCAATCAGTTATTTCCATAAATTGCAATAACTTTCTTTCTCATAAACTTTAGTGTTTCTACAGTGAACTTTGCATCCATCTTTATAGACTACAGTGATAACCAGTGCTTGCTCCACGTTTCTACCGCGTCGCGATCGTCCGTTTACATTAAATACGGCCATGAACATTGATCCTATATCCCAATGATCTTTCCTCAACCTTTTACTAACAACCCATATTAATAAAATTGTAACTTTTCTATAAGGTGTCACTCACGAAGTGCCCTTCCAACTTTGCTAGTTTAACCTTAATTAATTTCTGCATAATTGTGTGTGTGATACACGTTTCAAATTCACATTGTTCCTTTCCTATAATCAGGGAAAACAATTCTTTAAACTCTTGAGCGAGTCATGTTCAGGTTTCACGAAATGGAAACTGTCCCATTTGGCTAGTGATTCCTACTCAAACTTGGGAAGTCTAGAACCTTCCTTTTAACTTTCTTCAGGTTTCACAGTAAGTGACCTGCCCTTATTTGCATAATAACCAACGTTAATTCTGTATAAATATAAGAAGTTGTAGGAACTTCTATCTTATTCTTCATGTTTTTCTTATTGTTATTTTCGAAGTTGTCACTTTCTCTAGAACATTCTCTCAAGAATTTCTTAAAGTACACTCTTTGTACTAAATTTAAATGTTTAAACTTTAATTACTACACATGTCTTTTTATTTTCCTATAAAGATTTTAAAAACATGTAAGGTTTTAAACCTCATGAATTGTCAATTGCCTGGAGCAATCGTTTAATGTGAGGAGGTCTGCGACCCCATTTCTTAAAAAAGTTTAAATGAACTATGTTTGTCAAAATTATATTACATAATTGTTAATTTCCTCAAACTTCTTTGAATTGTTAAATAAATGAAGCGTTTCTTTTCGCTTTTTCATTTTCTAATACAAAGTTTAGGTAAAATCCTGTCTTCCTTGGCTCTCCCTACTCAATGCCATTACAATCATTAATAGGGCTTTCACCATTTGTTGCATTTGAGCAAGAACTCTTAAATTTCACCTTACTTAAGTTCCTTTTAGCTTTAATAGCTAATTCTAATTGGCCAGTAAGGCAAGTAAAGCTCGTTAAGCCAGCTACCTGCTTGTGGAGACCCTCTCCGAAAACTTATGGTCAGTTTTCTAAAAGATAAGTGTTTCTTTTTGTCTAAACTTTTAGCCGGCTCCTCGCTGAGTAAAAGCTTAGCCATTTTCCAATGCAACCATTGGTTCATTTACCAAAATTACTCCATAAGGTATAATCTTTTATCATTTTCCTTCTTAGAGACACTTGGTCGCTTTTACAGGAACTCCATAATTTTGGAAATTGAAAATACCAAACCTGAGTTAAATCATTGGCATTCTTCGAATTATTTTGCAAAAACGAATTTCTTTGAGCAGACATACAGTAAATTTGTTACTCTCAGTCTTGCCAGACCATCACTCTTCCCCATAGTAGTTTTATATATGCTTGAGAGGGATTATACGAAAGCTACTCTCTTGCAAACCGCCCAAGTTCTATCTGTGTTTCTCGTCAGCTTAGACCAAGTCCTTACTCATTTTAGGTATCCGAGAGCGGATTCTCGGTGGCAACCACCTTTAAGTGTGTTTAAAGGTAAACTTATTAATTTTGTGGGACTCTCCTCCTATTTTTCTATCCTTTTCTCCAATCCAAAATCTACTTCCTTTTCTTAATCATCTTCCCTTGGTGGGTGGGTTATTCCTTAGCCAATAAACTACCCACCCTACCTGTGTGGAATAGAGGTGGGTAATATACCCTATCATTGAAGCTCGCCCTCACTAATACCTCCAAGTAATGAAAAACAAGTTATGATACGTGTGGACCTTGTGGCGTCAACGGTGCTTCGATGAGCAGCTCACAGTCAAAATCACCCAGTTTAGAGACATTGTGATATCATCGATGTTTTGGACGCTATAAACACAAAAGACTGTATTGTTGTATGCGTTGGTATTGTCCCTATCCCAAAATGACAAAAGCATGTAAAACTTGTTATACCAATAAAATGATGTAAAAAAAGTTTGCTGTTAATGTTGTTATTTCTCATGTTCTCTGTCATATCCTAACCTTAATTTGTTTACTAGAATGGGAATGTAAGTCAATGTCATGAGTATACCTTAGTCGCTGATAGTCAGTTAGTGGTCAGTTGGACTTGGCTCAGACAAGCATCGACATGTTGAGCTCACTGATTGTGGATTGTCAAGGGTTTAACATTGGAGATAACACATTTATATATAAAGAGGTTGCCATTATTGATTGTTCGACCTTTTGGATATCACAAGCTATCCATTTAGTGTTTAAACCACCCTATGCTTTTGATTTGTTGTGTGAGAAAGACTGTAAACAAACTAAATGGATTGAAAAACATTTGCAACTAGACTGGAATCAAGGAACCATTTCATATAAGCACCTGGACATGGTGATGAAAGCCCATTTGTCCTCTGCCCATGTAGTATTTGTGAAAGGTAATTGTACCGTTTCTATTTTCGATATTTTGACGCCGTGTCCATCTAGCGGTCATTTCTAAAAACATCTAAAAGATCGTAATTTCAGTTCGTCTTGAAATGGAAAACGCCCGCGATGAAGAATCCGTCTATAACGAAGGAACACGACTTCGGCGATTGTTAGCAGACCTAAATTGTTATGAAGAGAGATGAATCGAGAACCATGATGTCTAGTTTAAAATCTGTAAGACGCAAAAAATGTTTTGACATGAAGACCGGAAATTATATATACATATGTGTACAACGTCCTCGCTCTCAATTCTATTCGCCATGCTTATTCTAATGCAGACCTGGTTGTAGCATACAAATATATACGTATGTATTTCGAAGCTGTCGACGAGATCTTCAGACCGTCTCTGGAAAAGCTAAGTCCTTAGGCCTATGTATTTTGAAGTGTCAACATGCATGAATATGTGTAACGTGAAGTTAGGTTAATATAAAACTGTCCACCTACTTTCAAGTGATAACTTGCCCCCTTTCTAGATGGGAGGTCGTTTATATTATGTTTGGTCATTCTGTTGGTACTTGTTCCTCTCTATTATATAAAAATGCGTGATGAGGAACCGTGCTGTTATTTTGGGGTTATGTTTTAAGGGTTTGTTGTTGTTTCTGTTCTTTTGGTTTTTTCTTATTCTGTGCGTGTCCTTTGCGTGTGTTTGTCACGAAACGTAATTCTATTCATGAGAAGTGTTTCTAACTAATTTCCAATTCCTTGGGAGTATATGGGTGCTCTGGAGTGCTATTGGGGATTAGTTACTTTAGTTTTAGTTTACGTGTCTTGACGGAGAAGGGTGTGTGTCCATCGCATTGGATGACCTTGTAAGGAAGCTTGTAGTTTAACGTGACCGTTAATCTTGAGATCATGAGCCACGGGACCTCCTTTTTACGTGGAATCCGAACCACAGGACATGGCATTTCACTTCGAAAATCTCACATGCATTGACCGGGAATCGAACCCGGACCGCCTTGGTGAGAGGCATACAGCTAGACCGCTGAGCCACCACGCCCCCGGGATGACCTTGTGTCTATATATCTGTATTGTTGGGACACACATCTATTTGGTTGCTTCTTTAAGGGTTGTTTTATTTAGATGCCAGTCATTTGTGCACCTCAAGAATGCCTATTTTGGTTTTTTCTTTCCTTGAGGACTGGGCTTGCATCGCCTATGTTTTGGTCCGAAACACTGTTCATTTTATAATTACGGTTCTAGACGTGATATTAAGGGTGGGTTAATGTTAATCGTTTAAGTGGGTCTCGACTGAAAGCCAAGGGTCATGTCATTCCTGTTCTTGTTTTGCGCGGCTTCAGTCGAGAAACAACACGTGAACTCATTACACTTATTAAATGAGATGTATGGGTTAGCCTTTCGAGACGGTGGAATGTGTGTTCATTGTATGTGTCCGGGACTGCAATCGACTCCCATTTTGTCTTCCGTAAGATAACCGAGTCTCGTGCTTTTTTCCGAAAAGGAGATTTATTCAGGTAGCATGTGAAGTCATTTTGTAATTTATGTTTCTTTGGGTGTGTCTGTAGTAGCTTTCGTTTTAAGGGATTTGTATGTCATAGCCTATATGTAGTCTTGTGATTATTTATGCCTCGTTGGTTTGTTCGTCATTTGCGTGTGTTGGGTTTACGTATTGCTCTTTGGTTATGTTTGTGGAGTGACATACTTTGTTTTAAAGGGCGGGATTTTCCTATTCTTGGGTAACATGACTTCATAAGCTTCCTAGAAGATTTCTCCTGACTACGTTATGTAGTCAGCCTGTGGTGGGAAGAAAGTACTATTTGCATTATTGTTAACTTGTTTGGTATCTCCCCCGTTTATTAATTTGAGTTTATCTTTAAACGACCTCCAATCTACAACACGTTAGGCATCTCTCGGTTTTCTTATCTTTATTACCTGATTTATTTTTATACTTGTATTTACTTGTTTTGATATGATGTGTACATTTTTAATTACAGGCCCATCATCCCTCATCTTACCATTTCATGCACCCCTCACGTCCCCTTTTGCTATGTCTTGTTTTTTGATAATAAAATTTTATTTTATTCAACCTTTACTCGAAGAATGTGGTTATTCCTAATTGGTTCTCCATCTAGTTCTAAATGCGAATGGTACACAACATAGGTTTAAGATCCATGGCCGGTCCCCATTCCGCGCATGCGAGGAACCTTTTCTGTTCCTCAGTCTTGCCATCGACTGTGTGCGTTGGGTGGTGGTCACCGCACGTGTCAGTAATGAAAAACGCCCATACTCAGTTAGTGGTCAGTTGGACTTGGCTCAGACAAGCATCAACATGTTGAGCTCACTTATTGTGGATTGTCAAGGGTTTAACATCGGAGATAACACATTTATATTTAAAGAGGTTGCCATTATTGATTGTTCGACCTTTTGGATATCACAAGCTATCCATTTAGTGTTTAAACCACCCTATGCTTTTGATTTGTTGTGTGAGAAAGAGTGTAAACAAACTAAATGGATTGAAAAACATTTGCAACTAGACTGGAATCAAGGAACAATTTCATATAAGCTCCTGGACATGGTGATGAAAGCCCATTTGTCCTCTGCCCATGTAGTATTTGTGAATGGTAATGAAAAACGCCCATACTCAGTTAGTGGTCAGTTGGACTTGGCTCAGACAAGCATCAACATGTTGAGCTCACTGATTGTGGATTGTCAAGGGTTTAACATTGGAGATAACACATTTTTAACAAAGCCATTTTTAACACCTTACTGTCAATGTATTGATCTCATGGCCTTGGGATGTCCCTCGATTCAAACACTCATAGACCACTGTCCCTGTGGCAACATTACCCATAAAGCCTTAAACCAAGTATGGCATCTCTTTCATTGGTTAACCACCAATGCCTGCTGGGAGTTGTTGAATAAAATTAAAACTCAAGGTTCACACGTGGATGACATTAGTGAGATTTCTACAAGCGACGTGTAAACATCAACGTAATACAATGGAGAGAGGAGATGGTACTGATAAAGCGATTGAGAAATTCTTTGTGTGGAGAAAAAGAAACTAGACAGTTTTACCAAAGAGGAATTATTGGCGCTCCCCAAGTCATTCATTTATTATGTGGCAGCCAATGCTGTGAAAGAAATCTGGCAACATGTACCATAATCATGGACTCAAGACCCTGTGTTGAGTGAAATGCAACCATGTACGGATTATGATCAACATAATCAAGTGGCCATGGCAAAAATACCTTCTATGCGACAGTGTGCTACTTGCCAGCTGGTGAAACTGTATCACGGTCATAAAAGTCAGTGTAAAGACTTTGTTTCCTTATTCCACGGGTGTGATGGCGAGAAAAAGCAGCAACAACAACAACAAACATCGTCCACAGAGGAGGAGGAAGATCAAACCTTTTCACCATCAATGGAAATGGATATATCAAACTTGTACTGGCCATGGCCTCATTAACAAAGTCATTCAATACTTGCCTTTCAAAATTCATCTTCCTGGTTATCGTTTTTGTGGACCTGGAACTCGTCTTGAAGAATGTTTGCAGCGTGGTGATGTATCCATTAATCTTTTGGATCAAGCATGCAAAGAACATGACCTTTCTTATCGCCATAGTCATCCTGGTTTAAGACATGTGGCGGATAAAGTGTTGTTGAAAAAAGCTAAACAAGGTTTGGCATCCTGTGATGCCTCAGTGGGAGAGAGGTTGGCAGCCTTGATTGTGATGTGTGTTATGAAAGGAAAGTTAATGATGTGTGGACACAAACATTGAATAATGAATGCGGAATTGGTATTTCTTTGTATTCTATTTTGTAAAGTGCTATTGGCTATAAAATAAAAACAAGGTTTCCCAGAGCATAATGTTTTTCTCATTAAAAAAATGGTGATAGGTATATCCTAACTTAACCTTGACACGTGACATGTTCTACAAGTTTAGAATTGTTTTAAGACTGGCTATGACGTCACACATAGCTCACCTAACCTAATGTAACATATCATAACCCAACCTATCCCCATATGATAGATTTTGTTTTGGCTTATGTGTTGGCTTTTGTGTTGGCTTTCGTATTGGTTTTTGTATTGGCTTATATATCGGCTGTTATATTGGCTTATGTATTGGCTTTTGCATTGTATTGTATCGGCTTTTATATTGGATTATTTGACAAGTTATTTTTGTCAAGGTAATTAGTGGATTTGTATTGGTTTTGAAAAGTACCTCAAAGACTGTGAATATTTAAAGACTTAACCTCAACTCATTTAACATAACCTAACTTAACCTTGTCACGTGACATGCTCTACAAGTTTAGACTTGCTTTAAGACTGGCTATGACGTCACACATTGCTCACCTAACCTATTGTAGCATATCAGAATCTAACCTAACCTAACCCCATGTGTTTGCTTGTGTATTGGCTTATGTATTGGCTTTTGTATTGGCTATTGTGTTGGCTTTTGTGTTGGCTTTTGTTTTGGCTTAAGTTAGTTAGTTAGTTATTGTTGTTTTAAGGGGCGGAACTACGAGGTCATCTGCCCCTCTTAACACAGATTAAAGAATACAAATTTTGAATTGAATTTAAAATTTTGAAGTGGACATCTAAATTTAAAAAGACCAAAAATTAATAAAACAAAAACAAAAAATTAAATAAAATAAAAATTATAAAAATAAACAAAATTTACGGAAAAACAAAACATTATCATTCAAAAAACGAACAAGTCGTTGAGACAATGCTCACTGGAAATTTAGGTTGCTGGCCCTAACTCACTCTCACTTATAAAGCGGATAACGCGATCAGCAGCCACCGCGTCATCGGCTAATATAAGTTTGAGTGTCATCTGCAAACCAAGGTTTCTTCGTAAGTCTGCAAGATCCACACACTCGGTGAAAATGTGGGCCACGGTGAAAACAGCTCCACAGGTACAAAGTGGGGGGTTGGAATTTTGGAAAGGAGGTGTCAACCCGATTTCAACGACACCTCATTCGTCGAAATCCAATCAGGCATTCGGGAGATATCGGCTTTGCCAGGTCAGTATGTGACGTCACCAGGAAAGTAGGCTATGCATCAACATTTTGGAATTTTGGAAAGGTGGTGTTAGCCCGAGTTCAACGACACCTCATTCGTCGAAATCCGATCATGATTTCGGGAGATATCAGCTTTGCCAGGTCAGTATGTGACGTCACCAGGAAAGTAGGCTATGAGGGATTATTGTGTTAAGATGGATTTGTGAGGGTAAGTTTGTGTGCGTTTTCTCGGGTGGTGTGGTCATGGACTTTTGGTCTTTTATTTCTGACGGAGCATTGTGGTTGAAAGGGTTTTTTGTTGTGTGTTTTGTTTCCTCTCGGAGAGAAACTAACTTTCCCCTATCATGTCTTTCTCCTGCCTCTTTCTGCTGGGGTTTGGGCGACTTTGGCTTCCTGTTCTCCTTTCTTGCTAAATTTTGTGAAGGGGGACTTTGTTTGGTTTTGGTGAGGTTAGGATTAGCTGTTGGTTCTTGTTCAGTTTCTTTCCTTGTTGTTTTTTTTTTCATTTACGTAATTCTGCGCTACTTGGGAAGGGTATCTTAGGGTGTGTGAATATATATTGAGAGGCGCCCGGGGTAGTGGGTTAATTTGGTTTTGTTTTGTTTTTCAGGGTATGTTAAGTTTTTGTGCCTTGCTTTGATATCTTCCATATATTTCCTTTGGGGGTCTCCGTGTAAGATTAAATATTGTATCCTGGCATCTTCGTTCTGTACTTAATTCTATAACCCCTTTCTGTCATTTAAATGTAATTGGGCAGGTTAGTTTTAGGTTTCTTTTGTTCTATCATGTAATTGTAATTTTGATATTTGATCCTGAATACATTGTTGTTTTCTAGACTCCCTTTAATTTTTTAGCGAACTATCCCTAGGCTCCTATCCCCAACATGGCCTCATTTTGGGTCCCCGTCCACTCTCTGGCTCTGACCAGTATCCTTCTTCATGTCTCGATCCTGTGGGTTAGTTCTCTTGGGGAAAACTTCGTAGGATTGGGGTATGAGAGGATTACCACCCAGCGGAACTGATTGGAGAGAGGTACCGGTAAGTATGTTGGTGTTTTCCTCTTATTCCTCCAAGCGTGGCAACACTGTCAAATTGGTTGTCTATTTGTTGTGCTTGCCTGGTCGGTGTCGTATTTGGTGGATTTATTACAAGCAGAGTTGCAGCCGTTCTATAAAGAAATTGAGCAAGTATTGAGTACCACAAAATCTAGAGACATCGCAATCATTATTGGCGATTTCAACACAAAAATTGGCAAGGGACGTGAAGGTGACTTAATAGGAGATTTTGGTCTGGGATCACAAAATGATCGGGGAGAAATCCTGCACAGTATTGTGAGGACAATGAGTTAGTTGTTACAAACACTTTCTCTAAGCTACCAGAAAGGAGATTGTACACCTGGAAAGCCCTGGAGATAACATTAACAACATTACCCGGAATCAAATTGATTTCATCCTAATCAATAATCGCCATAGGAATGCCATCAAGACAGTGAAAACTTATCCGGGAGCAGATGTGGCATCAGACCACAATCTACGTGTGGCTAGATTCGAAATAAAGCTTAAGAAAATATTACCAAAACAAAATAAGGATATGCTATGTATCACACAACTTCAAGATCCTGTAGTGAGAGAACAAATACAGAACGAATCAATGAAGAGCTCTGTAAAGAAGATAAAAATTCCTCACTGATGTTAATGACGAATGGAGATCCTTCAAGGGTCTACTCCAGCATACAAGTCAAGAGATGCTGAAAGATTGTAAAACAGTGCATAAAAAGACTCGATAACTGATGAAATAATAAAATTGATGGAAAAGAGGAGGCTCTTTAAAACCGAGATGAAGATCTTTACAGGAGTACACATGCAGAAATAAGAAGGTAGATACCGTTAGCAGAGGAGATATGGTACACAGAAAGATGCACAGAGATTGAAGATTTAATTTCAAAAAACGACAATTTCTATATCCATAAGAAAGTCAAAGAACTAACTGGTATCAGTAAGATACGAAAAAGCGGCTTCGGTGGCGTAGTCGGTAGCATGCTGAGTTTCTATGGCCAAGATAGCGGGTTCAAACCCGGCCGAAGCCGTCGGATTTTTTAAGAGCGTTAAAAATCCCTCAGTATGCCTTCCTTCGGAGGGGAAGTAAAGCCGGCGGTCCCATGTCATAGATTTATGGCATGTTAAAGAACCTTCCACTAATTACAGCTGTGTGAAGCTAAATTGGCCTTCCCAGTGTGCACTAGACAGTGTCTTGGTGAGGTGTGCTTTAACCAACTGAAGAGCCCAATAGCACACCGGGGCGAAACACTGTCATCTTGTTGAGTTATGCCGGAACATTTAGCACTATTTGTGTTTAAATATATTATGGCTCAACGGACAATGCACATTTTCTTATGAAAATTGTATATTCAATGCCAAGGTAAGGTTATAATTGCTTTGGAATGGAGTTTCGACTCCCATAGTGCACTGGAAGGCTCGTGACGCGGATACACATGTATCAAATACGTCTTGCAATGGTCTTCCCAGTGTGCACTAGGCAGTGTCTTGGTGAGGTGTGCTTTAACCAACTGAAGAGCCCAATAGCACACCTGGGCGAAACACTGTCATCTTGTTGAGTTATGCCGGAACATTTAGCACTATTTGTGTTTAAATATAGGTTAAGAATGTAAACAACGCTCTTAGGTTTCTACGTTCGTTGTCAAGAGCCGACTGCGGTGGCGTCTAGTAGCTAAGTTCTGAATTTGGCTTAGTAGTCGTTGACGGTGGCACTTGGCGGCAAAAGTAGGAACTATTTGAAAAATTCTAAGTTGCAGTCTCTACTGAAATTAAAAAACAGATAACACACACTAATACAGTCATCACAATTAACACCGGTGATCAGACAGATTCTACACACTCCCAAAGTACACGGGGCTACATGACCGCGTTGTCGCAGCTCCTAAACTTATGAACCAACCAACCAAGATACGAAAAGGGAGTATATTGCTCGACAAAAATGGTGACATCATTATTGGTAATAGAGAAAAACTTGAGAAATGGAAGGAAAACATAGAAGAACTGTTTGAAGATGATAGGAAAGAACCTTATGCTAGTGACGCTATAGATGTCAAAAATGGACCAGATATAACAAAAGAAGAAGTAATACATGCTATAAAGGTGTCAAAAATAATAAAGCCCCTGGTCCTGATCACATACCAGCTGACATATTGAAACTCATTAATGAATAACATTTAGATGTCTTAGTAGACTTGTATAATTGAATCTACAACACAGGAGTCATTCCTCGTGAATGGCTACAGTGTATATTTGTTACATTGCCGAAAAAGGAAAATGCCCGTCAACGCAGCGATCATAGAACAATCAGTCTCATGAGTCGTACTCTAAAAATATTCTTAAAAATTATCCATTGAAGGATCTTCAAAAAATTGGAACAGGATATCACTGAAACACAATTTAGTTTCAGAAATACACTAGGAGCAAGAGAAGCCCTGTTTACCTTCAATGTGCTGGCACAGAGATGTTTAGACGTCAATCAATCGATGTATGTCTGTTTTTTTGGATTATAATAAAGCTTTCGACAAAGTTCGTCATGATTGCCTCATCCAAATGCTCCAGAAGAAGAAGTTGGATGTGAAGGACATTAGAGTCATCAGCAATATTTATTACAAACAGACGGCGGTCATAAAGAAGGAAGGTAGGGAACTATCTGAAGAGGTGGAAATAAAACGTGGTGTTAGACAAGGTTGTGTCTTGTCTCCTATGCTGTTTAATCAATACTCAGAAGAAATATTACAAGCAGCTTTAGAGGATGAAACAGCAGGAGTTAAAGTTAATGGAAAATAATAAACAACTTAAGATTTTCAGATGACACGTTGTTATTCGCAGAAAGTCTACAAGATTTACAGCGACTGACTAACATAGTCGTGGAGGCAAATGAACAATGGGCATTAACACTTAATGTCAGTAAGACGCGTTTTATGGTAGTATCACGAACACAACTTCAAGAGAGCTTGATAATCAATGGAGAGACAGTACTGCAAGTGACAAAGTACAAGTATTTAGGAACAAAAGTGAACTGCTACATTGACTGTACTGAGGAGATAAAGTCCAGGATCGGTCAAGCCAGAAATGCATTCAATAAAATGAGGAGAGTGTACTGTAGCAGAGACGTTAATTTACATCTAAAAATTATACTTCTGAGATGTAATGTCTTCTCCACCTTGTTCTATGGAGTTGAGACCTGAACCATAAAGAAAAGAGAAATGGACAGATTGGAGGTATTTGAGCTATGGACGTACAGAAGGATACTGAGGTTGAGTTGGAAAGGTAAGGTCACCAACGCAACGATGAGGTGATGAGGCGGATAGGAAAGAGAAAGGAAATATTAAATACTGTCAAAATTAGAAAACTGCAGTATCTGGGTCATGTGATGAGTGGAGAGAACTATCATCTGCTGCAACTGGTCATTCAAGGGAAGTTACAAAGCAAAAGAAGACCAGGAAGAAGACGTATTTCTTGGATCGATAATCAGAAAACTTGGTTCAATTGTTCCACTATTGAGCCTTCGAGCGTACGATAGGATATAGAGGGCGCTGCCTGCGGAACTTGGGGCCAGAATAAAATCAGCCTATGTTGGTATAACATGGCGCCTAAGCCCGAGCTGTCAGCGTGAGTGACAAGATTATACACACCGTAAACTGGGGTGAATAGGGACGCAGGTGTGAATAGGGACACCAGTTCAAGAAAAAGTCCCATTTGATATTAATACTAAGATAACTGAGCTATACTAGTGGCATCTGCTGTTTTAAACTCTGGTGAGTTGCTTTTAATCAACTGCTTGGGTTCTATACTCTTTAGAATTATTTCAGCAGTGGGTCCACATGCAAATGTTTATCAGCTGTTTTTATGAGATTGAGTTTGCACTTCAACTTCTTTTGTGCGTCCGAGATACATTCCCGTAATCATTGAAAAAGTTGTCAGGTAATTGCTACTATTATTTCTGAGATATATTCGCATACATCCATAGTACAATAGTGATTTCGAAACAAATAATCAGTTGTTGTACTGTATGAAGCAATTTATTTTGCCTTTCAGAGGTGAATAGGGACAACATGGTTAGGATGTACAAGAGTGACTCTAGAGTTTATCGACACAAATCTACTGCACAGAAAGACCTGGAGAATGCTCTGAACCCTTCACCTGTTATCTTCAGTCATGGAAACAGACATATGCTCAGGTTTCGAGAAAACTGGAATCTCTCCTTTAAATATGAACAGAGTTCTCGATATGTTGCCGAATGAACAAGATGGAGAAGATAACTCTTATCAATGACAGGGTAACTGAAGTCCTGAAAATCAAAGGTGAGGTAATAATGACACCATTCACAAACCTGACAGAAAAAGAAAACTTTATGTACCACCTGGCAGAAGTGCCCATGCACATGACTTAGGGTCACAGAAATAAGTCGAAGAACAATACAGCAATGTTGACAGTGATAGTGACTACAATGGAGAATGCATAGAAGCAAGCATATCAAGGAACCCTGACCATTATTCTGAATTACGGTCTGAAGAAGTTGGAGCCCAGTCTTTTCATCAGGCATTACATGTTGGTCAGTAGCTGAAAGTGAAGTTTGAGAGCCTTATGAGAGATGGAAAATGTTTCATTGGGAAAATCATGAATATTGTGCGTGTTGGAGTGACTTACGAGGCATCATTTTTGAGAGAGACTTCCAAGGACAAAAATCTTTATGTTTTTCCAAATGTGGAAGATGTGTCTGAATTCGACCAGGAGTAAATAGTTCACATAATGAAAGAATCCACAGTTAGGAGAGGCAGACATTGTTTTAAGTGAAGTTTGTGTTCATACTGTAACCTTGCCATTTGTCCCCATCACTAAAAACATGATGATTATATATAGTCCATGGTATATGTTCCCTATTTTGTATTTTCACTTTTTATTTTTTGCATTCTGTATTTTGTAACAGTTCTGTGTCCCTAATAACCCCAGTGGCCACTGGTATAGAGTTTTGTATTTTTATTTATGACTGTCCCTATTGACCCCATCCCTGGGGCGAAAAGGGACACTTTTTATTAATTAATAACTCAATATTCTCAAAAGCTACATTGCTGATATTTGGTTCAAAAGAGAGGGTGAAATACAACCTTTCACTTCAAAGAGCCAAAGTGTGTAACATTTCTTGTCCTTGGATATATTTTCTGTCAGTCAGACTGATTTTATGACAGCAAAAAGGATCTTGAAAAATACTATCAAAAACAGGTATGAAGAAATGGCAAAGAAAACAGCAGAAACCAAATTATGGAAAGACATTGATGCCAAATGGGATCGATATAAATTAATACCAAGAAGAAAAGCTGTAGCCTTCTTCAGACTTAACACTGGCCACGACTGCTCATCTGAAACGAATCAACATCCTGAGATCTGAAAAATGCACACTTTATCACGAACCTAGAAGTAAAATGGATAAGGGGCACCTGCTACATTGCAACAAACTTGATGTGACTGCTAGAACTTCTGGAAACCTCACACAACTCTATTGGAACGCAAGAAAGCTGATGGATTGGAATCCGGGCTAGCCATAGGAAACAACAACAACATATTTCTAAAATAAGGTAATACAAAAATATGCCCCTATTCACCCCAGTTTACCCGGTAATTAATTAATTATCATCGATAAACGAGATCATTTTTGTAGTATAATATATTACAAATATAAAATACGTACTCGTGCAAGAAGCTGAATGTGAAGAATTATAGTAAAAAATTACAGTCAGTCTGAAAGACTAGACGTTATATCATTTCAAATGACGCATGCTACAAATGCTACACATGTTAGAAAGGCTCAGGAGGGCTTCCCAGGACTCTTTCAACAGTCTCCATTACCCATTAACATAGGCTTCCCGCGCGGGGACCTCTTTAAGGGTCACCCTGTATTTGAGTCTGACATCTTTTACAACTCTTTAAGAGTCACCCATTATTTGAATCTGATATCTTGCAAACCTCTTTAAGGGTCACCCTGTATTAAAATTGAATCTAACATACTGTACACCTAGTTAAGTGTCACCCTGTAATTTGCTCGGACATCCTGCACACCTCTTAAGAGGCACCCTGTATTCTAATCTGGCATCTTGTATATCTCCTTAGAAGTCACCCTGTATTCTTGTGTGACATCTTACACACCTCTTTAGGAGTCACCCTGTATTCTTCTCTGCCATCTTGTACACCTCTTTAAGAGTCACCTTGTATTCTTATCTGGCATTTTGTTTATCTCTTTAGGAGTCACCATGTATTCTTATCTGGCATCTTGTACTGTATTTTGCTCTGACATCCTGCACACCCTGTATTCTTGTGTGACATCTTGTACACCTCTTAAGAGTCATCCTGTATTCTTGTCTGACATCTTGTGCACCTCTTTAGGGGTCACCCTGTATTCTTCTCTGCCATCTTGTACACCTCTTTAAGAGTCACCTTGTATTCTTATCTGGCATCTTGTATATCTATTTAGGAGTCACCCTGTATTGTTATCTGGCATCTTGTACTGTATTTTGCTCTGACATCCTGCACGTCTCGTTAGGAGGCATCCTGTATTCTTGTCTGACATCTTGTGCACCTCTTTAGGAGTCACCCTGTTTTCTTCTCTGCCATTTTGTACACCTCTTTAAGAGTCACCTTGTATTCTTATCTGGCATCTTGTATATCTCTTTAGGAGTCACCCTGTATTGTCATCTGGCATCTTGTACTGTATTTTGCTCTGACATCCTGCATACCTCTTTAGGAGGCACCCTGTATTCTTATATGGCATCTTGTATATCTCTTTAGAAGTCACCCTGTATTCTTGTGTGACCTCTTGTACACCGCTTTAGGAGTCACCCTGTATTCTTGTCTGACATCTTGTGCACCTCTTTAGGAGTCACCCTGTATTCTTCTCTGTCATCTTGTACACCTCTTTATGAGTCACCTTGTATTCTTATCAGGCATCTTGTATATCTCTTTAGGAGTCACCCTGTATTGTTATCTGGCATCTTGTACTGTAATTTGCTCTGACATCCTGCACACCTCTTTAGGAGGCACCCTGTATTCTTATATGGCATCTTGTATATCTCTTTAGAAGTCACCCTGTATTCTTGTGTAACGTCTTGTGCACCTCTTTTGGAGTCACCCTGTATTCTTATCTGGCGTCTTGTATATCTCTTTAGAAGTCACCCTGTATTCTTATCTGGCATCTTGTACACCTCTTTAGGAGTCACCCTATATTCTTTTCGCTTCGCTCAAAGCCCCAGGTCGCTCGACGCCCCAGGACTCTTTCAACAGACTCCATTAACCATTAACTTCGTTTTCCCGCGTGGCTGCATGACGTCACGCACTCGCCGTCCTTTACCCATTAACTTAGGCTTCCCGCGCGGCTGCATGACGTCACTTCCGTCTCCGTCCCGCATAACTTTAGACTCAAATATAACGACGAAGTCGACAAGATCATTTGAAATGATAAAATGGTTATATCTCGCGCTGCTTACAATTGTAGTCAAAAGTTTGAAAAAGGTAGCAGGATATCTTTTCACAGGTCATAGAACCAAATACACTGTCTTGATTACATCTATTTCCCCCAATATAGCTGGCACACAGAGGCGTAGCCATGCTCGTTAAATAGTGCACCACGCTCGGAGATCGCAGGTTTGAATCCCGGCGCTGACAGTGGCTATCCTGAGTGTGGTTTTCCCTAGTTTTTCCACACTCCCTCCAGGCAAATGCCGCGATAGCACCTTAGTTCAAGTCCCGGGGCACCTTCCTCATCCCTGTCCCTAATAAAGTTACACACATTACTACAGTCATCAAATCAAAAAGGTTATCAGACAAGTTTAACACACACCCTACTACACGGGATGACCAAGATTTCTCAAATTAAATGAATTAACAACAACCAATACATCTACGCACACTACTGCAGTCATCACAGAAATATACGTTATCAGATAAGTTCAGCATATACTCAAGTTCACGGGGCTGATGACGCGGAAGTCCCTAGCCACCAAAAATGAATTTAATAAATATGGACGGGAAGTGGGATAACATTGGGATAATTTTGTAAGATATATTGCTCTAGGAGATAAATATTGGGAGTGGGGATAACATTGTTTCTTTAAAAATGCAGTGCTGGATATCATTTGGTAAGCATTAAGCATGGACTAGCCGCAGTTGTTTGGTGAGTTGTAGCCAATAAGTTATGACTTCTTGTCTTTCCTTATAGTGTTATGGATACTTTGTTGTCTGGTACTACTCATTAGGCTTCATTAACACATTTATTATAGTTTGATATAGTCTGAACATTTAGACATGTTAAAGAATTTGTGGCGTGTGTGTGATAGTGACTGATAATGTAGATGTTAGGCCCCTTAAAACAATCATCATGTTCATTCATAACTGTATATATAGGCTACATAATGTATAAATTAAATGTGAAGGGCTGTGCAATTTATAACTTAAGTGTATTGGTGGTTCTTAGGGCAGGCCACACAGGTTATCAGCCGCATAAAATGTTGGTGTTTTTAAATTTTCATTGACGATAGTTATAATCATGTTAATGGATCCAATCGGGTGATTATCGGCCAACTTTCTTGATTTATAAAGCATAACCAGCATACTAGAGGCATACATGTTACTAGTAGTCTACCGTATGCTTTGTCGAGTATATTATTTTAGATAGGTAAAAACATTACAAATATAACCAAGTCAGACAATTATTACGGTTCAAAATTATACGTAAAATATTTCATTCACAGTCGTCTAATTTCCTAACCATGTACACACGTCACCGTATGCATTCCAACACTGCTATATCAACACACCAACATATTGCATATAGCGATGATACTTCACACTTTTCATACCAAAAAGAACAGCAACATTCAGAAAGAATTGTAGTTATCGCCACCATCAACATAAATAGTCGGTTAATCACAAGGAGTACGCTTGAATCGGGATTTAAAGTCACTTCATAATGCTATTCTTATGGGAGACATCTTTGTTTTGCCCAACATCGGCCGGTAGAAGCATAGCAGTCGGCCAGTCGCCCTCTCTATCCTATTGTTAGCAGCGCCTTGCATGAATTGTCGTGTTGAAAATACAAGAGGTGTAAAACAGTCTGAAAGCAGCAGAAGAAGATAGGCTACGAATAGAAATATTAGTTTCATTTTTCAAAATAGGATAAATACGAGAGTAAATAAATCCCAATACGTGATCATAGAGATGAGCCGCTATATTGTCACGGCTAATTAGATTCCCAACATGCCTGACGTGAGCACACAGCATATGATTCAATCAGCTGACCTCGCCAAATCACCAAAGCTATCAACGTCTTCTTGGCGCAGTTATATCTGTTAGGTAGTCAGCCCGAAGGCTGGTTGGATCCTCAAAGAGTACCGCCGTTAGGTTATGTGAGTAGATACCCACAAAAACCCAAGGCAGCGCTGTATTGAGGCGTACTAAGCAAAAAGAGGAGTGAGGTAGTTTGCCATTGCTTTCCTCACTGAGTCAGAACAGTAGTACTAACCCTATGAGTAGAACCTTTCACAACATCCACAGGCACTGACTGTCCCCGAATGTCATTACTAAGCACCACCCATACCTCAGTAGCTTCCATATAATCACAGCCATGAGTGAGACTGAGACATCGGTGAAAAGCCACCTTTTACTCTAGCTTGTGCCAACAGACAAATGCAAATGTACTGCATTCATCAAGGGATGGCAAACAGGCCTCGCAGTTATATCTACTGCTAAGAAATGTATGCCCAGGGGCTATCGGAAAGAATATATTCCTGGCTGGAATACCGAGAGTGAGGAATTGTTTAAGAATTTCGAACAAAACAGAGATGCAGAAACTGCTGACAAACTTCTGGCTAGCTTGGATGACTGCCGAAGACAAAGATGGGTTGAAACAGTCGAAAGCTTAGATTTCACTCATTCTAGCAGAAAAGCCTGGGGTCTTCTTAGAAGGCTTGGAGGAGGCACACCAGTAGTAAAGAGTCAACCTCAGGTGACACTAGACCAAATAGCTTCCCATATTGTAACAACTTCCCGAGCTCCACCTGATAAGAAGCATACGAAGTATGTTAGAAACCAGCTTCGTGCTCTGAAATCATCAACACCTCGCATGCCTAGCTATTCACGTCCCTTTACAGCCCTTGATGTTCAAGAGGCCCTCAAAGAACTAAAACCTGGAAAGGCACCTGGTTTCGATGGAATTCATCCAGAATTCCTCATTTATACGGGAAACAATGCAAAGAGATGGATGGCACAGTACTTCACAGATATTCTCCAGACTGGACAAATCCCACCCGACTTCAAGAAAGCTAAAATCATTTCCATATTGAAGCCTGGAAAACCTGCAAATAGACCAGAAAGTTACAGACCAATAGCCCTCCTTAGCTGTTGCTACAAACTCTTGAAAGGCTTATCTACAACAGAATTTGGTCAACCATTTTAGAACTCATTCCTGTGTATCAGGCAGGTTTCAGACCTAACCGAATCTGCTGTGATCAAGTACTTTCATTATCATCTTATATTGAGGCCGGATTCCAGCAAAAGCTTAAAACATCTGCTGTCTTTGTGGATATCACTGCTGCCATTGATACCGTATAAAGGAAGGATTGATTTATAAATTACTCATAGCTATACCCTGCAGAACAATTGCACAGCTTATCAACAACATGCTCAGTGAAAGGAAATTTCAGGTCTGTTTAGGTGAAAAGAAAAGCTCAGTGAGAAAACTGCATAATGGTTTGCTCCAGGGATCAGTTTTGTCGCCACTACTGTTTAATCTATACATCTCTGATCTTCCAGAAATAATATCCAGAAAGTTCTGCTATGCTGATGACTTGACCCTGGCCACACAACACAAGATCATTGAGAAAACTGAAAACATTTATATTAAAGACTTATCCACCCTGACAGAATATTTCAGGAACTGGATACTCAGACCCAGTACAGCCAAGGCGGAGGTCTCTTGCTTCCATTTGAGTAACCGGCTTGCTAACTTCAAACAAAATATTGCCTTTTCCAATAGAGTAATTAATCACAATAGGTTTCCGAAATATCTTTGTGTTAACTTGATTCGGACTTTATCCTTCAAGCAATATCTTTTGAACTCGTCGAAGAAACTTGCACCAATAAATTTGAGTGGAAGGCTGGGTTTGGTACCCCGAGGCCAAAGTGGCCTGAAGACAATTAACCTAGTACTATTCTATGCGCTCAATGAAACATGGACTCGAACAGCAGTAGGTAAAATAAATATATATTTTCAAGGGAAAAAGAATACAAGGCCGAATGGCTATGGGAGGGAACACCAATCTGCACTCCTACTATATATTTAAAATGGAGGCCAAGCTATACCCCAAATTATATGGCAACGCTGTATAATTAAAACAAGTTACATTTACGTGATTTATAAATCACCACATATTAAACCTTTTCTAATTCTTATCCGAAACTACTACAGTCTCATTTCGATTCATTTCAATTGGTTACTCATTACATTCTTTCAAATAGGCTTCCGAAAATGTTTTGCAACCAGCATGGATGCTGTGCTTATGCGGCCATAATAGACCAAAAGATGCCATCTCAAACAAACGAAAAACAAGGGACCGTTTGTCATTATTAAAACTATCAAGTTCCCCACGCCAAAATCCTGACAATTACATTCTTGAAATCATTTAATTTCACATTAGCAGCATGGAACGATTAAAAATGAAACCAAACACATCTCGAAAGATGAAGTAAAACAAACTCGTTTTCGCTGCTTAAATAATAGGAGGCGTGTTATGAATATAAAATAATCTTAGGCCACATTATAATAGACCCATAACAATATAAATTGAACAAATTAGCAAATCTAAGAAAACGCCTTGATAAAAGAAGAATAACGTCCTTTTGGGAAATCGAAAGTTATTTCCATGCATCCGGCCAGACGACACTTGGCCTCTTAAAATTCACAAACTTAATTCTCACTTTCATGAAATGTCATAAATGTTTTGTCTGACGGTTCTAGAGTTCCAATTAATATTATCTAACAGTTTTACCTTGTTCTCGGACCAAGATTTAGGTAGTGGTCCGAGGCTACCACAAACCGCGTCCTTTCACCGCAAGCTCACATTATGTTCTCTTCTTCTCACTTAGCTTGGCTTCATTTCGACAATGGGACGCCATTTTGCGCATGTGCAGAAGTTTATTTTAAAACCGATGACAAATGAAGAACGCCGGGCACTAGTTTTAATGCCAACTTTGATAATTAATTTTCCTTCACCTCTTAAATGATCGAAACGTCCTTTTTAACCAAATTTAATTTGGCAATAGAATTTTCATTTATGTGTCTACCAATGATTGGCTATCCAGACTTTAGATTATTTGAACAAAGACCGCCAAATCCAGTACAGTCCCAACATACATATTATTCACTAGACAGTCAACAATGGCTATATTCAATCAATGTAGACCGGAGTAATTAGTTAATATATTTTCCATTAAAAGATAATGGTTATTTAAATTGTTTATGTCTTCTTCTTGTATCCTGAAATGATTCACAATTAATGCCAGGAGCGTCGGCAGAAGAATGGGGGGGGGTCACATGGGGGCGGCGACGGGGGGGGGGGGGGGCGGGGCACAAGGGGACGGCGGCGGCGGCG
Organism: Meconema thalassinum; assembly: GCA_946902985.2. Taxonomy (NCBI): domain Eukaryota; kingdom Metazoa; phylum Arthropoda; class Insecta; order Orthoptera; family Tettigoniidae; genus Meconema; species Meconema thalassinum. Next base: position 370,768,924 of record OX336392.1, read on the forward strand.
AAGTATTGTGAGTCGAAACCAATCGGCTCAGTCTCCCCCTGCGATTCCACCTGTAGGGGGTCAGATGATGATCCCCGATGGTAGCTGCAAGCAGGATGGAACCAGCTCTCCAATACAGCCTCTCCGGACCGTTACAGCTGGACATCTCACGAAGTTGTAGTAAATGCTTCCACTCTGACCAGCAGAATGGCTAACACCTCCACTAGATGTTATGTCGTGCATGGTGACAGTAACCTGTGCACTGGCCACTGCCACGAGTGGTGAGAGATCACATCACTCACGTGAACAACCGGAACAGATACCAGATGGCAATAAGGATCACATGATCGCCATCTCACCGATGATATTCCATGTAGATTCAGTTACCATGTCGTTGTTATAACAAGTGACATTCCTTGGCTTTTTGGAATAATCGCAGTGTTTGACCAGGTAAGACTGTTAGAGCTTAAACCGACAGACGATGTTTCAATTTAAATTGTTAGTTTACAATGTGATGAGTAATTACTAATGTGAACATCACAATTCGATGTTCTGTTAAAATTTCTAGCTTGTTCCCAGCCAAAATAAATCCTGTTTTCACATTCTAAGGAAATTATTAAGTGGACGCAGCGTCACTTAACAACATGCCATCCCTCAGCAATCATGGCAATCGGCTCTCAATTTATATAAGGTACCAAGGTACCACAGTACCTCCCGAGTACTCTCAAACAGCACAGTCATGTAAGTTACTTCTGATGTACAATTACATCAAGTACAAATATACACACAGCTCTCAAGCATGGCTTCAAACTTTATTAAGGTAGAACAGCAGGCGCAGAACCGCTCGAACAATCTCAGCAACAATACAGCAATCACAATTACACGTGAACCAAACTTCAACAGGACTACTCACACACGTGCTCAACTTCAGATAACGCAGGAACCCATCTCACATCTGCGACCAATCACCATCAAGCAGCAGTTACTCCTGACATAACCTCACTATTGAACCAAACTCGTAGTCAGCTTACTACCAAGAAACACCCAAGTTCACTCGCACGTTGCCCTCAGCAATCTTCTAACCTCACTGTTACAACGACAGCACTTGACAACTCAAAGGATCAAGCTCACACATTCACTCTTGTCAAGACATAACCTCACCAAATTTACCAGTCGACTACTAACGACCAGCTACCAACCCAGTGCGACCATCTCAACGATAGGTAGCACTACCAGTTCATAATCAACTTTAGGTCACTAAATGCAACCAACCTCACCATGGGTCACTAAACAGCAACCAACTATTACCTTGGGTCACTTAAGAGTAACCAACTTTACCTAGGGTCACTTAAGAGTAACCAACTCTTACCTTGGGTCACTTAAGAGTAACCATTGCCTTACCGTCCGTAGGTGCCAACTGACTACGTCTGTAGAACCAGACAAATTAAATTCCTCACCTAATCAATTCAGAAGAAAACCTTCACCTGTATCGCATACACAATGCAGCTTACAGTTCGCTCCCAAAACTGGCCTCCACACCTGCCACGTGTTTCAGCGACAAGAAATATCCACCTGCATATAACTTCCCTTCATGAAAAGGCTCCCTGCATATACCTCTTCTAATTAATAAGTCAAGGCACCACTCGACTAACTCAATCTCAAACTCACCATCAGCTCACTCATTAAAACCAACCGTCCGTAGGTACCTAAGTCGTCTGAAATATCAGACAAGAACAATTTCCAATCCACCTAATTCCATAACAGAAACAGTTGCCAGCCATCTCCGGAACTAGTCTGGAACACCTGCCATGTGCGCCAATGAAAAGAAATATCGCCTGCATACGCCTCCTCACCAAAGAAAAGGCCACCTGCTTACGCCTCTCCACTTTCACTTAAGGACATTAGGCACCACTCGACAATCCATCACACATCATCAGGGAATTAAACATCCTGGTATCACCGACCCAACAACCTCTCGAAGCACAAATACTACTCAGAGTACTGACAAAATACACAACTCAATCCAACCAATACCAACACGGTACCAACAAAACAAAACCTAACACTAACCGAAGAAATATCAAATACTCAACCGAGTACCAACGCACAAGAAAATAATAAAAACACTAACCCTAATTAAATCTCAACTAGTACCAACAACGCAGTACATGGATCACAAATCCACAAATCACAAACAACAAAACACTCCCTAACAAGTACTCACTCGAGCACCAAGTACCAACCAGGCACTAAACACACCTGCAATAAAAACAACACAATGTACCCTCAAAATACTAAACTACGATGTGCGATCATCACCAGCCCGCACGACATCAAGAGTCAGAGGAGCATAGCAATGTCGACATCACCAACCATCACTGAAAGTACCAGAATCATAAATAGACAGAGACTGGCTACTCCTGCTAGGTTGGTATCACTCGACTATCTCCGCACCAACTCCACACATCCAAATTGGCATCCTGAAATGCCCTAACCTCACTCACTCAACCACACGCACACCAACACCAACCATACGTGCAGTCCTGGCACGTCACTCGTTCGATTCCTAACTCCAACCAAACCTGAAATAAATTTCAAAATTTCTGTCTACCGACTGAAGATCAAAACTTCACACGACCAAACACGATCACCTAGATCAGCTCTACTGGTAACTGCTTTCTGCTTCCAAAATTTTCGACCACACGTCGCACGAACAGCTGCAATCACAACAACTACACACCCAACACAACGGGGCTTCACGACTCCACAGCTGACTTAACACCTGACCTCAGCCTAGCAATTTTAAAACTCGCTGTTTCACCACCTGAAAAGCTTCAGCTCGACACTGCTGTTGTATGTACTCACAGTACATTACTCGTCCACCTGCATGTTCACTGAAATCTTCTTCTCAATATGTCACAAGACATTACACATTCAACTCGATGACAACAATTATTTGCGCACAGATGTTTCTCACAGAATTACAGAAAATCAATTGACTATTCAGATTACTAAATTTCATTAATGCTTAGATGACTTAATCACATTGGCAACACAGCCAGAACAAATAGCAATTCAAATTTTGGCAACCATGCCATAATGATTTTCAGCAAGAATTCAACACGTGAATGATATCACTTTTCACACAACTTGACAGGAACACAGAACGATTAGCCATTAGCACTTTACTTAACAGCTGTGCATAGATAACTTTCTACCATGAATCAAATAGCTACTGTACTGGTTTGATCCTACCTTGGAAGCAACTTGTAGTACGGAACATCACAGAGTGTGATAATAGAGAGAATCCAGCAGCCAACTTTACCATGCTTACAGAGAGGCCATGTTCTTGAGTGCCAGTTTTAAACCTGGACTTGACTCGTCGTCAGTGCGTTCACGCACTGAGGAATGCCAGCAACGCTTTGTCCATTCACAACCATGAAAAGAAAAACATATATTAGTCAGAGTACCACAGTAGGCATCCTACCTAACCTTAGTTAACTTCAGTTACTCACTTCTCCCATGCTGCTCGAATCCACGTAAGTTAATTCTACACAATACCACGGCAAAAAAAATACCAGGCAACGGCTCCAGAAAATCGAAAACCACGATCTATAGCTACCATAAATCTGCACCGGGAAGGCTGGGTTTGGTACCCCGAGGCCAAAGTGGCCTGAAGACAATAAACTTAGTACTATTCTATGCGCTCAATGAAACATGGACTCGAACAGCAGTAGGTAAAATAAATATATATTTTCAAGGGAAAAAGAATACAAGGCCGAATGGCTATGGGAGGGAATACCAATCTGCACTCCTACTATATATTTAAAATGGAGGCCAAGCTATACCCCAAATTATATGGCAACGCTGTATAATTAAAACAAGTTACATTTACGTGATTTATAAATCACCACATATTAAACCTTTTCTAATTCTTATCCGAAACTACTACAGTCTCATTTCGATTCATTTCAATTGGTTACTCATTACATTCTTTCAAATAGGCTTCCGAAAATGTTTTGCAACCAGCATGGATGCTGTGCTTATGCGGCCATAATAGACCAAAAGATGCCATCTCAAACAAACGAAAAACAAGGGACCGTTTGTCATTATTAAAACTATCAAGTTCCCCACGCCAAAATCCTGACAATTACATTCTTGAAATCATTTAATTTCACATTAGCAGCATGGAACGATTAAAAATGAAACCAAACACATCTCGAAAGATGAAGTAAAACAAACTCGTTTTCGCTGCTTAAATAATAGGAGGCGTGTTATGAATATAAAATAATCTTAGGCCACATTATATTAGACCCATAACAATATAAATTGAACAAATTAGCAAATCTAAGAAAACGCCTTGATAAAAGAAGAATAACGTCCTTTTGGGAAATCGAAAGTTATTTCCATGCATCCGGCCAGACGACACTTGGCCTCTTAAAATTCACAAACTCAATTCTCACTTTCATGAAATGTCATAAATGTTTTGTCTGACGGTTCTAGAGTTCCAATTAATATTATCTAACAGTTTTACCTTGTTCTCGGACCAAGATTTAGGTAGTGGTCCGAGGCTACCACAAACCGCGTCCTTTCACCGCAAGCTCACATTATGTTCTCTTCTTCTCACTTAGCTTGGCTTCATTTCGACAATGGGACGCCATTTTGCGCATGTGCAGAAGTTTATTTTAAAACCGATGACAAATGAAGAACGCCGGGCACTAGTTTTAATGCCAACTTTGATAATTAATTTTCCTTCACCTCTTAAATGATCGAAACGTCCTTTTTAACCAAATTTAATTTGGCAATAGAATTTTCATTTATGTGTCTACCAATGATTGGCTATCCAGACTTTAGATTATTTGAACAAAGACCGCCAAATCCAGTACAGTCCCAACATACATATTATTCACTAAACAGTCAACAATGGCTATATTCAATCAATGTAGACCGGAGTAATTAGTTAATATATTTTCCATTAAAAGATAATGGTTATTTAAATTGTTTATGTCTTCTTCTTGTATCCTGAAATGATTCACAATTAATGCCAGGAGCGTCGGCAGAAGAATGGGGGGGGGTCACATGGGGGCGGCGACGGGGGGGGGGCACAAGGGGGCGGCGGCGAAGTATTGTGAGTCGAAACCAATCGGCTCAAAACTGAAAACCCGAAACAATATTATTCAGAAGCTAACTGGTACTACTGGGGGATCTGCTGCGAACATCCTGAGCTCTTCAGCCTTAGCACTGTTTTTCTCTACTGCCGACTATTGTGCTCCAGTGTGGCTTAATAGCCCGTATACAAAGTATATTGACCCACAATTGAATACCAGCATGCGTCTTATATCTGGCACCATCAGACCAACTCCAGTCCACTGGCTCCCACTGTTGTCTAGTATAATGCCACCTGACTTACGAAGATCCAGTGCTCTTGTTCGAGAGTACAACAAGATCTGCAGGAATCCTCTGCTACCTGTTCTAGGCGACATACCAGCTCTTAGTCTCCAAAGATTGAAATCACGACATCCACCTCTTTGTGATGCTGCTCTGAAGACATCCACCAACTTCGATGCTTTGGAGGAATGGAAAGACCGCTGGAATAACTCCACTGACTTGCCCCTACATAACATCTTCAGAGGGGAAAAAATAGCTAACGGATTCCAGCTACCGCGTGCAACTTGGTCCGACTGAACAGAATCGGGACAAGTCATGGAAGGTGCAGGGATTCTCTCTATAAATGGAACTTTGTACCGTCTCCAGAATGTGATTGTTGAGCCGCTCGGCAGACCATTCCCCACATTTTAAGCGAGTGTCAGCTGCGGTACTTATCCAGGTAGATTGGAAGACTTTCTATCACCAACAGCGGAGGCACTGCAATGGGTTCAAAAGTTGGACATTCAGCTATAGCGGATAACACTAATGCCTGAAGTGAATCAATGTTTTTTGTTATTGTGTTTATATTGTTTTATCCCTTGGTTGGGGGTGGGATAAACAGGGTAGTATAGGTGTGCTAATTTTGAGGGCTGCTTCCGAATGATGGTAGTTTCCCGTGGTAGGGAGAGACTACCAGTGTAGCGTGTTGGTGTGGGTGCTTAAGCTATTGGGGGCGTCTCTGCAGGATGCAATTACCTGCCAGGGGATGAATGTCTAAGTGCAGGCTGCTAATCTAGCCTGCCAATTAAGTAGAGTGAGCAATTCAGCGAATGTGCAGAGTCGGTGACTCGGCACTCTGCAGTCGAGTCGCTTGCTCGAGTACAATAGAACCTGACGATGCAGTTACTGGCCTCTACGGTCAGGGGCAATTATGACTAAGGTCAGGTTGGGTATAAGGATGTAAAATGGAGTGTGATTAGTAATAAATGTGTATGTTTACTGACCATGTGTTTATTGGCCAGTAGATGTGATGTGATGTCCCTCTTGGGGAGTTTAAACAAATATAAAATGTAGTACAATTTGTAAAGTGTACAGTTGTTCAGGGTAGGTGTTTACAAAGATAAAGGACTCTGAGCACAGCTAGATCTCACTTGGTGAAGAGCTGGAACGGACCTCGTCGGGCAGGGCCGCTGGCCAAGAACAGAACAGAACAGATGATGGGGTTCCTCCGGGCCTAGGCTTTAAGGCCTTCCCCCACTGCCTGGTCAGCATTTCCTCATAGATGTCGCTCCAGTTACCGTGTTTGTGTTTATATTTCGTAAGCGTGGCCGTCAGCAGTATGCCGGGCCCGCTTGTGTCTGAAGAAATGCATGAGGCTTATGGTCTGCATATGCGGGTAGTTTTGGTAAAAGATGGCGGGGTGGGTCTCAGGGGGTACTGCCCCCGGGCTGTACAATATTGTATATATTATTATTATATTTTGAATAAAGCACTTTATATCACTTTGACATGCACACACATCTCAATCTACATCTTAACACATTGAGCAATTACAACTATCATCGTCACAGAGTAAAAGCGTATATACACTCTGCCCAAATTCCATAGAGGACATACACTAGATACATAATAGTCTCCCCCACTTATATAAAAACAAATAAAAGGAACTATGCATATTCATTTGGGCACATAGTTTTGCAGATACTGAGGAGGTCGCCTGTCTCTGGCTGATCTTCTTAAATAATTATCAGCATGTGGTGGAAGGCTGTTTCGATCAGGGTGTTCATCTGGTTGCAGGATGATCTGCCTTGTATCATCTGAAGTGTGGGTTGCAGGAGGCATGTCATCATTCTCTACACTTGGCTGGGTTGGTGTTGGTATATTTGGAACACCAAGCACTGGAGGATTTGTTGGAGCAAAAGTGACATGCTTATTTTTTTTTTGGCACGAGAGTAGATAATAACTGGTCAACAAGCCGCTTTAAAATACGTCCCGAATCCAATTTCTCATCATAGTGGCGCTGGCCGAGTTTAGTTTGTATAACACCGAACTGCCAAATATCACGGTTTTTCTGGTGAATCCGGACTTGCACACTCCCCCCCACACACACACACTTTGAAGGAGCGAACAGGGGGTGAGAAACTGGATGTAGTCAAGCTCTTTTGGTTTGGAAGTAGAGCATTCAACCGGATACGTAGCCGACGTTTCAAATATAGTTCAGCTGGAGACTGTCCACATGCCCATGGCGTTGCTCTGTATTGAAACAAGATGTTCTGTAACTTAGTCGATAATGGTGCCAGGTCATTTACAGCAGCACGAAGTCGTCTCTTCAAAGTTTGGATGTTTCTCTCGGCTAGCCCATTGGTTGCTAGGTGCCTTGGTGCAATATATTTCTGAAAAATCCCTCTCTCCTTGCAATAGGATCTGAATACATCACTCGTGAAGATAGTGGCATTATCTGACACAAGGACATTCTGGTACCCATGTACGGTAAAGATATTGTCAAGCAGACTGATAGTAGTTGCAGTGGATGGAGCGTCTTTCACTATTCGGGCTTCGACCCACTTGGAAATCGCGTCAACACACATCAAGAAATGGTGGTTATCAAATGGTCCCGCATAGTCAACGCGTCTGCGTTTCCAATTTTCTTCTGGTTCATCCCAGGGGTGTATTGAAGCTTTTGGTGGATTTTAACGAGTCTGCGCGCTCTTCACAAGATTTGATAAGCTTCTCATTGTCTTTGTCTAATTGCGGCCAGTAGACATATCGTCTTGCTAACTGTTTCGTTTTCACAATGCCGAGGTGTGTTAAATGTAACTCTTCTAAAAAATTTCTTTGTAGTTTCTTTGGGATAACAATTCGGTCTTGAAGGAATAGAATGCCATTTTCAACTGTATATGGCTCATCCAAGGATTGAGCTTGAAGACGTTGCAGGGTGGCCCTAAGTTCTGGGTCTAACATAGTCTCTTCACGGATAGTTTCGTACGTAATGGCTTCACTTGACACTTAAAGAATCGTTTCAGCATAGAGTTGTGAAACTTCTGCATTTATTGATGTTTCAATGTTTGGCGAGGTAGATGCAACAGGGGCTCGGAAGAGGCAATCAGCATTTTCGTTATCTTTACCTTTTTTCACTCTTACCGTGTAGTCAAACCCGGAGAGAAACGATGAATATCTTAGGAGCCTTGCGGATGTCATTTGTGACAGGCCCTAGTTCTGATGAAAAATACGAGACAGAGGTTCATTGTCCGTCACAAGAATGAAATTTCTTGCAAAAATATAGTTGGAGAACTGTGTTGTGTCGAAAATTATGGCCAGCGCTTCCCGGTCAAGCTGACTGTAATTACATTCTGCTGGCGTTAGGGCACGAGATGCATAGGCGATGGGTCTTTCTTGGCCATCCATCTCATGACTTAATACTGCTCCAAAACCAGTAGGACTGGCATCGGTTGACAAGATGATAGGCAGTGTTGGATTGAATGGGGGTAAGGACACGTTCACTACATAACTCGGACTTGAGATTCAAGAAAGCTGCTTCACAAGCTGCTGACCAGCAAAACCGTTCACCTTTCCGCAATAACTGCTGTAATGGGTGGGACTTCGTTGAAAAATTAGGATAAACTTTGAGTAATAAGTCACCATACCAAGGAAGCGTCTCTTTTCTTCAATGTTTTTAGGACGTGGCATTTGTGACACAGCTTGAACTTTCTCTGGTGACTTGCGGATCTCATTATATGATACAATATGCCCTAGGTAGTCTATGTTTTCCTTGAAAAATGAGCATTTGCTTTTGTTCAAATGCAGATTATTTTTTGAAAGCCGTTCTAGATAGGCTATTAAGTTCTTGGTGCACTCCTCATTCGTAGTACCATGTATTATGATGTCGTCAAAATAAGATTCAGCTTTTGGAAGACCATGAAGGATCTGTGATAATATCCTATTAAATTCTGGGGGGGGGGGGGGCAGTTTTGATGCCAAAACTCAGTAGGTGCATCATGAAGGTTCCTTTGTGAGTGGATATAGTTTGAATCACACTACCTTCTTCATCAACCTTCAGATGTAGATATGCCTTGTATAAGTCTAACTTGCAGAAAAATTTTGAGTTTCTAAGACTATGTAGAACATCATTAACTGGTCTTATGGGATGGTTTGCAGAAATCAACCTTGAATTCACTCCACATTTGTAGTCGACACATAACCTAACTCCCCCATCCAGTTTTGGGATAACAACAAGAGGCGATCCCAATCACTTAAAGCTGTGGGAGAGATAACTCCTTCTGATTCCAATGAAGCGAGTTCCTTTTCGACGCGTTCCCGAAGAGCAAAAATGGACATCACGTTCACGATTGAAGACTGGTTTCACCCCTCTCTGAGTTGCAGTTTTATTTCAATATTGGGAACGCATCCAATTTTTTCTTCAAAGATTGTACTATATTGATGTAAAATATCATGAATTGACTGCACTGAGTTGACAGATTCAGTGTGAAGAGATTGATTTATGTCTTTATCAATTTCCTTCAGATCAAGGCCGAGGCCCCTGATCCAAACACGACCAAGCAATGCGGCATGGCCTTGCGGAACTACTAACAGATCTGCAACAATTTCTGTTCCTTTGTATGATACTGTGACAACAATTTTTCCTCTGGGTTTGATAACATGAGCAGAATATGATCGAAAACAGCCATTTGTTGGCTGCAATGGCAAACCAAGACCCAAGGTTCAACATTTGTTCACTGGGATGAGTGAATATTTTTCTCCCGTCTCCACTTCAAATCTTTGTGATTTATTGTTGAGTTTAACAGTGATAAAATATTTATCCGATTCTTGCCCTACGTCAAAGAGATCTTCGATGCATTCTAGTTGTCCAATCCCAAAATTGGTTTCGGGGTGGTCATGCAGGTTCTCATTTGCAATGTTGTGTGTATTTGACTGTTGAAGAAGTGTAGTGATACAAACGTTTGCAACATGTCCCACTTTCCTACATAACCTACATTTAGGAGAGCTTCTGTTTGTGCGACAATCTCTTGACCTGTGGTTTGAAATTCCACAAATTAGGCATAATCCATCAATACCTAGTGCTCTATAATTGACAGAACTACGGCGGCCCCTGGACTGTGGACGTGAGTGAGAGCATGGGCTAGGCTGTTGAAGAAAACGTGATTGAGAATCACTGCTATATTGATTCATACTTCGGTCATTATATGAACCTGTAGCTTTTTGTTACTTTGTTTGTGTCCTCTACAGTGTCTGACGGTGCTGTGAGCAGTTTTGACAGGTGATTACTCTCATACCTCGATGCTTCCAAGGCTATAGCCTTCTTCAGGAGATCATCAAATTCCGTGTCATTAGACTGAAGAAGTTTCTCTCTGATCCAATTATCTCGCAAGCCACGTATAAATTGTGCACGAAGAAAAACATCCTCGATTGAAATTCTAGCGTCACATGTACACTGAATATAAAAGTCACAGTCTAGTAAGTGGCTTTTAAGAGTGGCAAAAAATCCTGGGGCCTGTTCCACGAATAAACTTTGCAACTTTTCACTTTTCACTTTGCACTTTTCAATTCTTGCAAAGTGCAAAGTCTTTCTGTTCCACCATGATCTGTGTATTACTTTTAAGTGAAAAGTCTTTGCGTAGGAATGATCCGATCATGTTTATTCCTTGAACAAATTGTATAATACTCCATGATTTTTCGTGGTGAACTTGAGGAATTTAGTAACAGTTCTGCAAATAGTTGATTTTGATGTCCCATGCATTGCACCATTTCCTAACCAATGTAAGCATTTATGAATTTGTTCTTTTTCGGAAAGAGATCGACTTCTTTTTGTTGCAGGTTTCAATAAATAGCCAATTATTTCAAGATATAGTCAGCTTGTATTGGGGTAATTTGAAAACACTCACGAAATTCCGTCGAAGTGAGGTTATGAAAATTCATCCAGTCTTTGTACGTCCTCTTGTTGGATTCTTCATCATATCCTCACTTGATGATAACAAAAGCTCTCTTGGTAACATATTTATAACACTAAACCAAATTCTGCGCTGAGAAACTAGTGTAGAGACTTGTTCATTAAGAGCTGAAAAGGGAATCGTCTCTTTGCAAGAGCTCTGAAAACTTTTCGCTTCATTCCTTTGCACTTTGCATTTCTGCACCAATGGAGGAACATAACAGGCTTCAAAAGTGAAAAGATTCCTAACTTTTCACTTTTCACTTTTCACTTTGCAAGACAAATCTGACAAGTGATGGTGGAACAAAATCTGAACTGAAAAGTGCAAAGTGAAAAGTGAAAAGTTGCAAAGTTCATTCGTGGAACAGGCCCCTGCAATATTTTGACTTTCTTTTTGATTGACGTTCAAAAAATAGTGTTGGGAAAACACGGTTCAGACTTGAGGTGACAGTATTTGCTTGAAATGTTTTACTAGGTCATTATACCTGAGAGACTTGATTGGTTTATCAGGGCCAGAAAATGCAGAGAGATTGTTCTAATGAATTGCCCCTATTGATGTTCACAAGAGTTGAGCTTTCTTTGTTGATTCGGTGGCATTGTTGAAGTGTGCGTAATTCTCAAATCGTTCTAAACACGACACACATTTTTCCTTTTCAGCATCAAAATTTTCAAACGGTGTGATGTTAGTGGCTTGTGGCGTTGTGACGGACTGGTGAGCTAGATACCTTTCAAGTAACTTCTCTTGAGAATCAGTAAAAATGTTCAGTAATTGTTGAAACTGATTTGCGTCCATCTTGAAGGATCGTGGAAATAATTTTAAAAATCACAGTTCAAATATAATAAAATGTTTCATGATAACCGATTTAAAATACATTGGGTATTGATCGATGATCGAATATTGTCCTGGGTTTGAGAGAAAAAAAAAACAACTGTGCATAACCTCAAAGTTCGAACTGCGATAAATATTACGATAGTTTGAATAAGTGGCATGCAGGCACACGCAGCTGAATATAAGATGAGTTGCTTGGATCGTTAACAAGTACTCTGTGTACATATCATGTCGATTTGCCTGATTCTTGATTTTACTCACGTGGCCGTTAAAACAAACCTGACGATACCGTACTTCATTGATATAGGCTATATCTGTACCAGTGAATCAAGTCCCAATTCCTAGTCGCCAACTATTATATTTTGAATAAAGCACATTATAGCTATTATGTTTTGAATAAAGCACAAGCGGCTTCGGTGGCGTAGTCGGTAGCATGCTGAGCTTCTATGCCCAAGATAGCGGGTTCAAACCCGGCCGAAGCCGTCGGATTTTTTAAGAGCGTTAAAATCCCTCAGTATGCCTTCCTTCGGAGGGGAAGTAAAGCCGGCGGTCCCATGTCATAGATTTATGGCATGTTAAAGAACCTTCCACTAATTGCACCTGTGTGAAGCTAAATTGGATAGGTTATTGTAAACAACGCTCTTAGGTTTCTAAGTTCGTTGCCAAGAGCCGACTGCGGTGGCGTCTAGCAGCTGAGTTGTGAACTTAGCCTAGTAGTCGTTGACGGTGGCGCTTGGCGGCAAAAGTAGGAACTATTTGAAAAATTCTAAGTTGCAGTACTTAAATTAAAATAACAGATAACACACACTAATACAGTCATCACAATTAACACCGGTTATCAGACAGATTCTACACACACCCAAAGTACACGGGGCTACATGACCGCGTTGTCGCAGCCCCTAAACTTAAGAACCAACCAACCAACCTATCACTTTGATATGCACACACTTCTCAATCTACATCTTAACACATTGAGCAATTACAACTAACATCGTCACAGAGTAAAAGCGTATATACAGTCCGCCCAAGTTCCATAGAGGACATAAACTAGACACATAATATTTATGTATATAATTTCCTTGCCATACGCTAATAATAATAATAATAATAATAATAATAATAATAATAACCGAATAAATGTATTAAGGAGCGCTCGAAAGAGCATTAATTACAAGCTAAATGAGTAAATGTAACTCGAATGGGTATTAGTTTTCACTATAATCAGACAAAGATTTCGTCCTCTTCCGGCACACTGTGATGTATTACAGCGTACACCTAATTCACACACACATGTTTCATTTGGCGAGTGATAAAGCTTGTTCTCACAAGATATGAACATCTGCCCCATCTGTGAGAAAAAAAAGTCAAAGACTCCGATAGTGGAGTAGAGTGTGATGGAGCATGCCAAAGATAGCACCACATGACTTGCGCAGAACTACAGCAAGTACAATACAACGCGCTTAAGGTGACGAAGAAAAATAAATCTAAGCTCCTATGGTTGTGCTTTCAATGCGAGCAAGACTTCCAAACTCATATAGCAGGACTGATCATCAAACATGAAATAGATTGCATAAGGGGCGACATGAATAGGCAGCTTCAGGAGGCAGCCGAAATGATAAACAAGCTACATGAACAGCCTCGGAAAACGAAAGACGTGGTCAGTAACATGAGTTACAGTTCCCATCATGGGAGAGTTGCAACTACAAGAATGGCATGCGAAGCACAGCACCCTCTAGAAACCAGGAGAAGCCTGAAAGGATCAACACGGCTGAAACCCTGACTAGGAAGGAAGAAGCCGTGGCGATCAGAGAAGAGACAAGGGAAGGTGAAACGGAAGTGGAAGAAGAAGAAGGGAACGAAGGCTTCTCCGAATTTGTGTACAAAAAGAGACACATCCGACGCCCCAGTAAAATAGTGGACACTCCGACAGTGAAAAGGTCAGACGACAAACAAAAGATGGCATTGGACGAGGGGTATCTCCAGACAAATGATCGGAAAAGGTACAGGTTACAGAAAAGAAATCAACCCCTAATAGGCACCAGTCTACAGGACAACCAACTACAGGCCATAGGAAAAACAGCTTGGCTCTATGTGGGAAAAGCGAAAAAAGAAACAAGTGCAGAAAACGTAAAATATTTTCTGGAGAAAAATGGAATCCTAGGTCAAATAAGCTGTGAAGAATTAACAACGCACGGAGAAGGCAGAAGCAGTGAATTTATTTGATCTGAAATTTATTTGGTTCTGCACTTCTATAATTGCGGCACAAGTTATTGCAAAACCTTACATACATACATTGTTATTTCTTGGCTCAAGGAACTCTCTAAAAAACAAAGAATAAAGGGACGTTCCCGACTAGGCCACCAGAGGCGCAGTCAGGCGCGAACAGATGTCGCTCATATACGGAAAGGAACATACCGCCCACCTAATTGGTACAATTATAAAAGAAATTAAATGATACATTGACTTAAATACATTCACTCAATTCCTATGCAAACAAGTGTTCAAATGTCAATAGTTTTCTCATCATCTGAAAATGGAAGGAGACAGAGCTTCCTCACTTGCCTCTGTATTGTTCCCTTGCTAGTTTGCAAACTAACGACCCGAACCAATCCATCGGCACCAGGATGAACCTTGTCTACGACTGCTGTCTTCCATACAAGTGGAGGGAGGTTGCCGTCCTTTATTAACACGATAGCCCGAGGCTGAATGTGGGACTGAACTGAAACCCACTTTGGTCTTTTCTGCAACTGTCCCAGGTATTCTGCAGACCACCACCTCCATAGCTGCTGCTGGAATCGTTGAACCATTTGCCATCTGGACAACCAGGTAATCTTAAGGTTAGTTAGATCTGGCTCCGGAATAGCAATAAGGCTTTCCCCAACCAGAAAATGTGCTGGAGTCAAAACAGGAGGATCGTTGGAGTCATTGGATATAGCTAGGATAGGTCTGGAGTTTAGACATGCTTCAACTTGACTAAGGAGTGTACTAAATTCCTCGAAGTTCAGACAGGCTGTTCCTACTGCGCGCTTCAAATGATATTTCATTGCCTTGATTCCAGCCTCCCACAAACCATTAAAGTGAGGAGCACTGGGTGGTATAAGATGCCATGTGAAACCAGTTGTGCAAGCACACTGCTGAACAGTGTCATTGTGTTGCTGTGATTGAAAGAGTTTATGCAACTGTTTCAGTTCGTTCCTTGCACCCACCAAATTCATACCATTGTCAGAGTACAAATTTGCGCAAATTCCCCTTCTCGCAATGAATCTGCGTAGAGCTGCGATGAAGGCATCTGGCGAAAGACTGCTGACCAACTCTAAATGAATAGCCTTGGTGGCTAAACATATAAACAAAGCCACGTAGCACTTAGTTCTGACCTTGGATCTTGTTGGTCCCAGCCGAATGAGAAACGGACCACCATAATCCACTCCCGCATTAAAAAATGGGCGAGATGGTTCCTCACGTAGTACAGGTAATTGTCCCATCAATTGCTGTGATGTTTGTGCCCTTAACTTGAAGCATCTGACACACTTGTGAATAACTTGCCGGACAGTACTTCTCCCTTTAGGAATCCAAAACAGCAATCTGTGTGACTACAATGTTAAATGAACATCTGCAAGATGCAGTAGTACTTGTTCATTCTCAATGATGAGTTGAGTCAACTTATGTTTAACTGGCAGAATCAGTGGGTGTCTTTACCGACTGTAGTGGCTACGCGCGCTAAAGCGCTGCGTTAGGTCAAGGGGCCAAGCTCTCTGCTGACTCGGTAGACGCGTGGGTTCGAGCCCCACCGTCGGCTGTCCTTGAAATGGTTTTCCGTGGTTTCCCATTTTCAACACCAGGCAAATGCTGGGACAGTACCTTCTGACAGGCCACGGCCGATTCCTTCCCCATCTTTGCCCAGTTTCATTCATCTTCATCCATTCCATCTCTCATCCCGACGCGCAGGTCGCCCACGGGCGTCGACTAGAAAGACCTGCACTCGGCCTCTCAGGAGGCTACACGACAAAACAAAAAAGTGGGTGTCTTTGATCAAAAGGTAATGAAGAAGGCTGCAATCGACCGCCCACCCTGAGGCATTGTGATTCATCCACAAACAGACGAAGATCCTTGATTTTGCTCTTATGTTGTACAGAGTGGTGGACTTGCAAGTCATGCAATTCTCGAGTAAATTCTTGTTGCTGAACAAGTCTAATGCAAACACGTAATGAGTGTCGCAATTCTTTGTGAGAGAAGATTCCAGTTTCTCTGCAGTGCTTGTAACGTTTGAGGTTAGCTGCAAATACACTGTTCTGACAAAGCAGTGTCTGTATCCTGGAATGACTGTTGCGGACGGCATGCTACTGTAGAATCTGATAGCCATACTGGACTTGGCCACAAAGAAGTTACCCTCTAGAACACTCGATGCATTTTGTATTTATGCAACGTGGTTGGCCACAAATGTCTTCCAACGGTTCGAAGGCGAGTTAATCCAATCCAATACGACCGTGGAATCTGTCCACAGATGTGTGCTGTGTATGATAAGTTGAATGATAGACTTAATTTTCTTCATTAGATGTGTTAGGAGCATTGCTGCACATAACTCTAGGCGAGGAATAGACACTTGCTTCAATGGTGCTACTTTCGATCTGGAGGAGATTAATTTCACCGAAACATCATCCGCCATGTTTACACAACGTAGAAATACACAATCACCATATGCTGATCGTGAAGCATCCGAAAATCCATGCAATTGTATGTTCACTAGTGTACCTGTTCCTATTAGTGGACGAGGTACTGAAATATTACTTAAATATGACAAATAATTATACGTTTGACGCCATTCATCTTGGAGACCAGTTGGTAGAATTTCATCCTAACCAATTTTAACTTGCCACAAACTCTGAAGGAAGATCTTGCAGGACACCACGACTGTACCTACCAAACTCAATGGATCAAATATGGAGGCTGTCACTGCTAGTATTTTCCGTTTTGACACTGGCGGTTGTCATCGATGTTGAAGGAAAACATGAATTGATCTGTAGATGGTTGCCACAGAAGCCTAATGGTCTAATGACATGACCATTGTCCATGGGAATAGATGAAATGGTTTCTCGCATGACTTCAGGGACTGCTCATACCACCTCACGACAGTTTGAAGCCCATTTCCACAAATCGAATCCACCTCTCTTCATCAACAGAAGTAATTCTGATTGTAATTATCGTGCTTCTAGTATTGTCTGCCCTCCAATCATCAGGTCATACACATACATGTCTTGTTGAACAACCTTAGCGGCCTTTGGCAGTTGAGCTTCTTCCTCCACCGCTAATTGCTTGATTCACCTGGTTGCCAAGAAGGGTGCTAAGGCTATACCAGAAGTCACGGTAGTCAGTCGATACGATTGAAGTGCCTCTTGAGGAGACTGCCACCACAGAATTCTCTGAAATTCAGTGTCCCTTGAATCCACTTGTATCTGGCGGTACATCTTTGCAATATCTGTAGTAAAAGCAATTGGATGTGTGCGGAACCTTTTAATAATTGAATATAAATCTGGTTGTATGGTCGGTCCCACCATTAACATGTCATTCAGTGATATGTTAGTACTGGACTTAGCTGAACCATCGAAAACTAAGCGTGTTTTAGTTGTTGAACTTGATTCCTTTACCACTGCATGATGTGGCATGTAGAATTATTGTTCGTTGTCCTGGATAATTGATGGGTGAGGTACTACTTCCATGTGTCAAAGCTCTTCATATTCCTTCATGAATTTCTTGTAGTCTTCTCGAAGCGTGGGATTCACTGCTAGTTTTCTTTCAATTTGCTCAACCTACGTTTGGCACCTTGGTAGGAGTCATCTAGCTTCATTGTTGACCTGCGGAATGGAAGTTGCACAGTGAAACGACCGGTGTCATCCCGTCTTGTGCACTGTTGAAAATGTGCTTCACACTCCTTTTCTTCAAGAGAGAATGATTCCCAGTTCAGTTCTTCCAATTGCCAGAATTTCTGTAATTGAAATTCTAGATTGTCCTGGCTGGACACGAACATAGTCACGCTTGATGGTCCATTGCTGATCTCGTCAATGTTTCCAGATAATATCCACTCCAGAGAGGTTTTTTAATCACTGGTAGGCCTGGTGCTTTGATTCTTCTTTCTAGCAAAATATCGAAGAATAACCCTACTTCAATCAATATATCTATGGAGCCTGGCACATTGAAAGTAGGATCTGCTAGTTCCAAATAGCTTGGAATATCCCATTTCTCAGTGTTAAGATGTCTCGTAGGCAGAACCCCTGTGATGGAAGAATGAAACATGTGAATTTTGAAGTGAAATTACTGACTCTGGATTGTAGATGAACTGACACGCTGTGGGAAGCCTTGAAGATTGAATTGTTAATTCCACTGTTTGGAATAACATTGTTCAGGCGTTTCAATCTTAACCGTTGAATACACGACTCAGATATGAAATTTGATTGGGACCCGGAGTCTAGAAGTGCCCTGCACTGTTGCAAATTACCACTGTGGTCACGTACATAAACAATGGCTGTGGATAATAGTACCTGCCCTTGAATACCCTGCTTGTAAGCACAGTAACTATTGGTGAGCGGTATCTGATTGCTGTTTCTCGAAGTTGCGTTGACATCACATTCTAAGTTACCTTCACCACAATTGTTGCTGCCCCGATTAGGCCTTGGGTCGATTTTGTCCTTGTGAAAAAATGTGTTGTGTCTCTGCTCACATTGGCGACAATGACTAAGCCTACATTGTTGGTAGTTGTGACCTGCGGCCAAGCAGTTGAAACATAAGTTTATATTTACGAGCTAATTCTTGCCTCTTGGTAACATCGTCACTCTTAAATAGCTTGCAATTGAACAATGCATGCTCTTGCCCACACCTAGGACATGATCGAGCCATGGTAACAAAGGAGGTATACATTTTCTCTGATTTCCCTTTGCCTGAAGCAGGTTTAGAGAATGGGAAAGCTTGTTGGCCTGACTTAACATTGGCTCTAAAGCATGGCGTCATTTATCTAAAAATGCAAACAGTTCTTCAGAGGTCGGCATCTGCTTAGCCGGAGTGTGAAGTTCCCACTCTCGCCTGGATGTCGAATCTAATCTATCTACGAAGCATGGCGTCATTTATCTAAAAATGCAAACAGTTCTTCAGAGGTCAGCATCTGCTTAGCCGGAGTGTGAAGTTCCCACTCTCGCCTGGATGTCGAATCTAATCTATCTACGATTAATTGCACAACAATGGATTATTTGAATGCATTTTCAACTATATCCTGAGCTTCTAATAAGTTTAAATATCCCTTAAATATGTCTACCAACGATCGCAGCTCTCGTGCTGATTCTTTGTGAATTGCATCAGCTTCTAGTTAAGGGGGGATGTAATGAAATTTGTGTCAAAAATCGATTTTTTGGAAACATGTTATTCGTAATCTACATAGTGTAATTTACATTGTGTATAAATTTTATAGTTATCGGAGGCATGGAAGTTCACTAAAACATTAAATGTCAAACTCTGCACATATACTTGGTGTGAATCCAGGAGTGTTGACCATAAAGGCGTTCAACACCATTGACAAGAATTGACTCATGAAAGCTGAGAAAGGGATGTTTGATTTTGAGCTGGAAGCCGGACAGAAAATAAGAGGGCAGAAAAGAATGTTGGAGGATGAAGAGTATGAATATGGAGGATTTTGAAATCAAATAAGCATTTTTCATGTTTGAATATGGTAACCAAATGTTTAAATGCAATTTCTCTAATATACATTTTTTGTAGAATCTGAAGCCATTTCTCAAAAACTATAAATCGCAGAGCTATGATTTTTTCAGGAGTTGTTCATTACACATTTTGGAATATATGGAACTACAATATTGTAATCATTACTTATTTAAATTTTTATTTATAGGGTTTTATGTGATGAAAAAATGTCTTATTTCTGTGACAGTAAGTTCAAAATTTTTAAAGTAAAGAACTAATATGCATACCGGTATGTAATTTATTTTAGTTCAGTATTCATATTGTAGTGATAGATTCATACAGTAAAAATTTCAAAGTGATTGTATCATTAGAATTCCTCTTATGGCTTTCATGCAAAAAGGGCATAACTGTTAATACTCTTATAACATTTTAATGTATATGCCTTACATCTAGGTCTCTACTTATATTTTTTCATTTATTACAGTTAGTTATCTATCTACACACAGAATTTCATGCCTTTAACTCAAAAACTATGGTTGTAATGATTTTTTAGGGAAGAGCTTGCAATTCCGATTACATCCCCCTTAACCCTTGATGTGTTTGCTTACTATTAGCCTCTTATTGTAGTATTGTGCAATTAATGGTGCCCATGCTGCTTGATAATTTTCAGAAGATGTTGGAAATTTTTGTACAATTCGGAGTGCCTCTCCCTTAAGTGATGAATTTAGATAGTAAAATGTTTGAATGTTGGTTAGATCTTCATTGTTGTGGATCATAGCCACACATGTATCGTGATATTGTACCCACGTTGTGTAGTCACCGTCGAAATTAGGGATGTTTATTGGAGGTAATTTCATACATGATTTAATCTACCTGCTTGTGAACCTGCAGGATGCAATGGTATACCTTCATCAAATGGCTCTACCCATACTTTAATTCTGGCAACAATATCCCAGTACGTAGATTTGAAACTATCTCTGTAGTCTACATGCTCCTCAGGTTTGTCATCGTACACTTCCAAGTCTGACTGAATGACTTTGAAGTCGTCCAAAATTTCCTCCATGGTTTTTAGTCTGCCTTTTATCAATTCTATACTCTGAGAGTTATCAAACTGCTCGACATATGACTGAATGCGCATAAGCCTGTCCTTCAAAATGCCTCGCTTCTTTATCAATACGTTTAAATCTGTAGCTTCCATAGTTGGACTGTACGGTATGTGAGCAAAGGAATAGAAAGGAATGCTAGACCTAACACATACCTTGACTTGGACTTGAACTTTATTTCACTGCTTAATGCACTATGATACTGTAGTATCCACGTCGCGGTACTATTCGCGTGCGGAGGACCAATGTTTTATTTGTAGAAGCAGTGAATTTATTTGATCTGAAAACTATTTGGTTCTGCTCTGCTATAATTGCGGCACAAGTTATTGCAAAACTTTACCTACATACATTGTTAATTCTTGGCTCAAGGATCTCTCTAAAAACAAAGAATAAAGGGACGTTCCCGACCAGGCCGCGAGATTGCATTTTCTAGTTCACTTTTAGCATTAGAGAGCGATACGGCTTGTTGATTGGCTGTTCCGACGAAACACGACTGCAGCAAGAGCTGTGATTAGTCAGTGCAGTTATAGAGTGGAACCTATCAGCGATGACGTTCCAGGTTTGAACTAAATATGTAGAACTCCCACTGTTTTAACTTCGTATTTTCTCGGTTCCTTCATAAATTGTAATGCGCCTAGCAATAGTTGCATGATCATTGTTCCTATGCCATAAGTGTTTCCATATCTTCTTAAGTCAAGAAGTGCGGTGAAAGGCACGCTCATCTTTCGGCCCCGTGGTTGCCATTTATGTCATTCAGACCGTCTGAAATTAAATATTTTGAGCCATACATGTACATACAATTCTTGATAGGAAATGGATGATAAGCTACTTCGCGTTGGTACAGAGTAAATGAGCTAATCGATGAAAATCATTCTGGTAATGATTCTTCTTGACTTAGAAGATACGGAAACACTTATGACCTAGGAACTATGATCGTGCAACTATTGTTTGGCGCATTACAATTTATACGGGTACCTAGAAAATATGTAGTTAAAACAGCGGGAGTCCTACCTTTCTTTTTTCAAACCTGGAACTACATCGCTGATAGGCTCCACTCTATAACTTCGCTGACCAATCACAACCCTTGCTGCAGTCGTGTTTCGTCAGAATATCCAATTAGGAAGCAGGTCCTTCTCCAATGCTAAAAGTGAACTAGAAATTGCAATCTCATGACCAGGCCACCAGAGGCACAGTCAGGCGCGAACAGATGTCGCTCATATCACAGTATAGTAACCATATACAGTATGGACACATCAGGCCTTTACCATGTAATTTTTTCGTCATGGTTTTGAAACGGCCGTCACCGGAAGCACCGCACGCAAGCATGACGGCGACGATTCACCATGTATCCGTGAGAGAGCAGCGTACCCATATTCTTTGAGTGCGGCCTGTCGATTTTGTCTGAAGATAATATTGCGAAAAATTATTAAACACAATACAGTGTTTTAATTTTGGAATTTAATCAACAGCAAAAATGCCCAACGTCTGTGCGGTAAAATTTTGCCGCAGATCTTACCTCACCGGACACAACAGCTTATTCCGGTTTTCTCGGCGACTGGAGCGGTAAGTACAAACACCGAACATTACAATTGAATGATTTTGGTTATAATAAACATGAAAAACCAGTCCCTCAGATACCTATCCACTAATTCACAAATTCCTATTCCAGATGCCATGACTGGGTAAAGGCCTGTAATCGGGAGGATTTGCTGGAATACGTGCTAAATCTACACAAGCCAATGTATAGGCTGTCAACGGGTCTTGCTCAACGCACAAAGTCTTACAAGATTCGTCATACCTTTGTTGCCGATAAGGAGCAACTTTACGAAATCATGCGTGCGATGCAATAGGTGATTCCCAGCGTCAAACATATCCTGTGAGTTGAGCTGTCTTGACGCAGCGTATTACTTCTCTTATGAGCTAAGCAGGCACGTGAGTTAATTACATGGGTTGGTTTTTTAGTTTTGGCACCTTAGTTATAACTGGATTAATAACTCACTTAGATGGTTCCAAGTTTCACAGGCCCTCGATGTAGTCCCCACCGTTGCGTACAACTTGTTCCCAGCGATGCGGAAGTCATTGGATCCCGTTGGCACTGCCCAATCTATTGATGGTACGAAGAGAGTGCTCGGCAGCCTGGTCTTTAATGGTACGGAAGCGCTCCCCGCGCATTGTCATCTTCATCTTCGGGATGAGATCATAGTCGCAGGGACTGATGTCGGGAGAATATGGGGGGTGATAGAGGACCTCCCAGCCCCAGCGATCCTACAATGCCGACACAACGCCTGCTGTGTGTGCCCTAGCATTGTCATGCAGAACGATGGGCGGTGTAACCATGTGGTGGCGCCGTTTCCTTCTCAGAGCTCCTCGGAAATGGTCTTGCAGAAACGAACAATAGTACGCCGCATTGACAGTTTGCCCTCGGGGAACAGTATGGTGAATGATCACACCACCCCAATCATAGGCAAGAATCAACATTACCTTCACATTGGTGGGCGTTGGTCGAACTGTTTAGTAGTGGAGTAGTGATGGTTCTGCCCCCCCCCCCCCCACCACTACTCCGAATGCGAGCCGATAACTCCCGAACCAGTTGTCGGAGATTCACGAATGAAGTGTCGTTGGACTCGGGATGACGGGGGCTTTGCTATGGACCACTCGCTATATTTTAGATTTTTTTAAAATTGTTGTTTTCGAAAATAGGCGATAGCTTGAAAACCAAACAGGATAGAACGTTGTGCCATGGTTCAAACGAATGGTCTTTATGACCTTTATTTTTTGTAATAAAACTTTTTTATTTTTTATATTTTTTTGAAAACACTCGAATTTTGAAAATCCTATATTTTGGAAACTAGGAACTCTACAAAAAAATTGTTTGACGTAAATCAATGGTCCCTACCCCCTCTACCCCCAAAATAAATTTCAAGTCTCTAGAGAAAAAAATTGTGTTTTGTAAGTAGTGGGATGAGGCGAGAGCTGTCTACTAACTTATTGAACCCTCCTCGTATTTGCCCCGAAGCTGACATCTCGCTAACCAATGGTCGGATTTGAACATACAGGGTGTCCTAGCACTCGTAGTGATGCCCCCTACTTTCCTATAGGCTCTTTATTTAATTAAAAGACCAAAACTAAAAGGTCATCCGCTTTTAATATCTCGCGAACCAATCATGCTAGAGGCATGAACGAGGGGTCCAAGGACTCGGGATGACGTCCTCTTTGCTATGGACCAATCGTTATATTTTAAAAAAATTTGGGAAACTCGATTTTGGGGTAAACACGTGTTTTTTGTGATTTTTGCCGATATTTCACGAACCAATAACGCTAGAGACGTGTACGAGGTGTCCTAGGACTCGGGCTAACGCCCCCTTTCAAATGTAGTAGATATTTTTTTTCCAAAAAATAATTCACAAAGGGCCTAACGCCATACATGTTGAAAACACTTTTTCTTTTTCTTTGCCTGTTTATAATGTCCATGAAGCGTGGCGGTTGAGAGAGACGATACGGCTGGGTGTGTGTGTCAACGAACCTGTCGCTGACCATGGTGGCTGTGTTCAATAGATCAATCGCTATTTCGACGGGTCGATGTATGACAGAGCGAGGGTACGTTTTTTCATACACTTTACCTTTAACGTGTAAAAGGTGATGAGAACTTGATTCTATGTTGGTCGAAGCGAGTACAGAAAACAAACTTGCCGACGAGCAGGAGGTGAATGTCATTTGAGCTTATTGGAAGGCGCTGATCTGACTTGACAAAAGTGCAATGGAAAAATGACAATGACGCTTGAAGGTGAAATAATCTGACCATTGTGGTGGCAGGGAAGAGTGAAAGGCATGTGAACACATGTGAAACCACATGTAGGCTAAACCAGTTACATCCTGTCTTGCTTCGTAGTGACAAAATGCAAGTTCATGTGAAATTTGATCTACCACAGGTGTTAACCTTGGACGTTATCTGTCCACGTGCATGATAACTGTTAACAAGTCACATCCTGTTTTGCTTCGTACGTGACAAAATGCAAGTTGACGTGAAATTTGATCTGCCACAGGTGTTCGCCTGGGACGTTAGCTGTCCACGTGCACGATAAGAGAATGTTCAAAGCGTGGGAATCGCTGAATCAGTAAAAAGTATGATGCAACTTGTGGGAATGATGTCACAACCAATAGATAGGCAAGAGCTGCGAACAGCAGTGGTGGGAGGTGGAGGGGGGAGAGGGGGAGGGGTAATATAAGAGAGAACACAGGTGGAAAGAGAAAGAAATATGTGGAGCTGAGGACTGTACACATAGAGTTATAGGTGGTGTACAACATGTGTGAATAAATAAAAATTGCACAGGTTCATACAACATGTAATTTATTGATCCAAGAATTAAACGTAGAGTTAAACACTAACCATTTGGCATACAGTTTATTTCCTTTTTGTTTCAACACTTTTTCCACAAGATAATGCTGAGGAAATGCTGTTTTCTGAAGTTCATGGAGATAAAATCTACCTTTTATGGGTTGATGGTTGAGGTCTTGGAGTAAATAGGTGACTGGAGTGTCCAAGTTGACTCGACGAATTCGAAATAGTTCAGTCCCCCACTGTGGCGTGTAGCCCTTATTAAAGGCAGACTTAAATTTGCTCACACGAACAAAATCCCCAATGTTCAGTCGGTGACGTTTAGGATCGGCTGTTTTTATGAGGTTAAACAGTTTATCCAATCGCTGAATATTTTTGGTCACGAGGCGTGGCTTGGTCCAAATCGTTCTATGTTTGGTGTCATTGTAACGTGATACTAGCTCTGGCAACATGTCCAACCAGCGATACGTGCCCTGAGCGGTAAACGCTTTCCACATATGGGTTTTCAATGTTCGGTTGAACCGTTCGACCACACTGGCTTTGAGGTTGCTGTACGTGGTGTAATGGTGAATATCCTTAGATTTGAGAAAACTGGAGAAATCCTTGTTGAAAAATTCTTTCCCCTGGTCGGTTTGTAGCAGCTGAGGTTGACGTTTGGAGTGTTGAATAATATGTTGAAAGGCCTTGGTAACTAGTGGACCAGACTTGCGACGCACAGGTTCAACAAAGGCCATTTTGGAATAGACATCAATGTCGGTCAACATATAGCGTACACCGTCGTTAACGCTAGCATAGGGTATCATTTCAACCAAGTCAGCCTGCCAAAGTTCATCCACACCTCGTGAAATCACCTTGAGTCGCGGATAGTGACGCCTAGCTGGGCGATGCAACTCGTGAGCAATACCCATTTTAATGGGTGAGGGCTTAAACAATAATTTTGGCATTTCGAAGTTCTTGTTCAATTTCTTGAATTTCCCAATCGTGACCGGTATGGCCAGCTTGACGTGAGGCATGCAACAACTGTAGCCGCTGGACGAGCTTATTGGGATTGTGCCAGTAGGTAACATCCACAAGGGGTTTTAATGGTTTAAATGTCACTCCCGAAGCGGACACTTTACGACGAGTACTTTGACTAGTGGGAAACATTTTTGCAATGATGGTTTTATATTTTTGAGATATATTGGCATTCACTTGTTGAGCGGGATCATACTGTCTTTTGTGAGCATGGGTATCCAATAAAATGGATTTATATTTGTTAAGATCCTCTGACGTATAATCATGGGAAGAGGGGGTCCGAGAAAAGAGCAGCTTTAACAGTCCTGGCCTTAATTTATAGTTGATATTTTTAATCACAGCTTTAGTACGAGCAAATTTAATGGATGAATCGCCAGTTTTAAAACTATCATCCTCATAGCGAACACCATACGTGGTATCTGTGTTTCCAATAAATAGATCGGTGAAATAGGATTCCAATGTTGATCCATAATATTTTATTAAAATGGTTTTCAGTTGTGCTTTATGTTGAGGGGTGGCCAAGAGTTGTGAAAACGGAGACGCCCTGGAAGGGCAAGGTGTATCGACCATGGCCAAGGATTTCTTTTTTCTCAAAAACTCTGCAAGGGGTGCGGCCTTTTTTTGAGGCGTAAACACTTGTTCCTCCTCATCCTCAACTTCACTAACACTAGTCAAATCTTCCTGTTCCTCTTCCTCTTCCTCAGGGTCCTCGTGCAGCGTCTGCGTGGCTTGTGAAGCGGTGGGTAGCGTTTCAGATGGCATGAAAGAGGGTTTCAACATGGCTTTTAGTGGAGGTGCTAAATGTTGCTGAATAAACAAAGCATGATTTGCACGTGATTGTTTCAATTGACGAAACTTTTGGCGAATAGTATTTTTTGCTCTAATAATATGCTTTTTCAATTGACTCTCTGCTAACGCCATGGTGTCTTGGCAAATGACTTGCCGGGGAATGAGACAGGGCCTTAAATAGCAATAAAATGATCAAACCCTAAGCGATACCGTCCTTGGTTGAGTTCACTTTGTTTGTCAATCACTTAACAGGCATGACGTTGAGTGTTCCAGCACTTGGCACACAATTCTGTAAACATTTG
Organism: Meconema thalassinum; assembly: GCA_946902985.2. NCBI lineage: Eukaryota > Metazoa > Arthropoda > Insecta > Orthoptera > Tettigoniidae > Meconema > Meconema thalassinum. Next base: position 370,796,267 of record OX336392.1, read on the forward strand.
AAAGGTCATATCCGGATTCACATGTTCATTATAAATGTGACGAATGTTCCTCTCGTCCTGACGAAATAAAACAATGACATTGGCATTGTCACGAATCAACTGTTTGGACATTTTAGAATACGTTTGTCCAAGATAGAAGCAATCGATATGTTTGTGTCGACCCATGCTGAAATAGCTTTGAATGATGCCTTGACGTTCAGTGGATACATCATCGAAAATCATGAGTGAATCAGGCTTTACCTCATCCCGTGAAATAACATTTTCTTGCATGGAAAATGTAAAATAACCCATATTCTCTTTTTGTAATCCAGACATGACTTGATCCAGAAACACGTAGAGGGGTTGGTAGAGAGATTTTGCAAAAATATAAATATTTTGAAAACGCAGACCATTGGGTGCTGTGATGAGCGTTAGCAAAAGATTTGTCTTTCCACAGCCGGAAGGCCCCACAATGATGCAGCGAATGGAAGATGGAAACAGTGAACCATGGCGTTGTTCACGTGATGTGGGACAGAAATGGGAAACCATGTGCCCCACGGGGAATGACTCTTGCTGCTTAATAATCTTCATTTCAACTAAGGCTTAGACAGGCTAGCAGGCTGTCTATATACAGGACACCGAGCCTTGTCATAGAAACAGTAGACTAGTACTACAGGTTGACGATGGATGTCTTTGGACGTGTGTTGATGGCCAAAGCTAGACCTGTTCCCATACATGATCCTAAACAAGAAACAGATCCTGCTAATAAACACTATGTGGATAGGTCAGTAGTGCCACGCACAAAACAGGGAGATTATGACTTTAAGGGAAAGCGGTTAACCCATGTAAAACATCCTCAAGTGTCTACAGACGTTACTACGAAAAAGTATGTGAATAACAAAGTGTATGAGTTTTATGACAAAGTGCCCCAGCTTATGGTGAATGGCTATAGCGCTAATCACCATCGGATTATTCACGTGGAAGACCCGCAAGACGAAGACGATGTTTGTACCAAGCGTTACGTGACCCATGAAATGAAAAGGCTTTATAAATTTATCCCATCTGTATTTTTAGTGTATCTGACAAATGAAAAACCTGTGAATGACAGAAACCATTTACCGCTCGTCCATGATCAGCACTTGACCTATGCGCTTGCTTCGGGTTTAAGCCACTATCGATTACACTATGATGGAACCATTCACATCAAATATGGCATACCTGATGAGAACCATTTACAAATAAAGATAAATGGTCATAGGATGTTGATCCATAACCATGAAATGGTCAATGCAGGTGACGAATTATCCTTTCACCTCATGTTGACATGGGATGAAAAGCAAGCGGGAAAAACCATAAACGATTTCCCACTTTATGTGGAATTGGAATACACAGCCATGAAATAACCATCTGACGTTAGTTGTGATTTAAACTTTCTTGTGAAAGGTTGTGGGTCATTATCATGGTGAAACAAAGGTATGCGGTGAGAAAGACTAAAAAAAGGACTTTGTCCTTGGCAAAGCCTGGGCTTACAACATTCGTGGACAAGCCCTTGCGAAAGAAAAAAAGAAAAAATAATGTATTGACCATAAGGAAAGCCCTTCGAGCAGCACAGAGACAGGTTATTCCAAAACGTCGGCGGCAGAGTTCAAACCAAGGGCGAGTGATTCCCGTCCCCAAACGAGCGGGATTTTTACCTGCATTATTTGCTGGTTTGGCTGCTCTAGGTTCACTTTTGGGCGGTGCCAGTGCAGTGGCGAAAACCATTAAAGCCGCGCAGCAGGGCAAGCAACAACTCAAAGAAAGTCAGCGACATAATGAAACGATGGAAGCGATCGCCATGGGGGCTAGAAATGCCAATTTAAAGCCAGCCTTTTATCAACAAGGATTTGGGATTTCACCATTTCAAAATATTAAAAAAAAAATTACCTCAGCCATAGCAAGACATGCCCTGACGCATCAACAAGTGGAAAGCTATGCTAAACAATTAAAGCTTTCTCATTTTCGAGGTGTGTTTATGCGAAACCAATTACCCCCACGACCCTGGAAACAGGAATGTGCTGTTGTCAATTTGGATGATCACCGAGGAGCAGGAACACATTATGTAGCTTATGTCAAAGAGGGATCCACTGTATGGTACTTCGACAGTTTTGGGAATTTGCCCCCGCCCATGGAACTAGTGACCTATTTTGGAAACAGGATCAAGATATATTATAATGTGAAACGTGAGCAAACGTTTAACAGCCAACAGTGTGGACGTTTGTCTTTAATTTTTTTATATAAGACGCAGCATAAGCTAAAACGCCACCAGTATGTCGGCAGAAAGTAAAACGTTTACACTGCATGGACGTGGACCTGAAGTCAGCCTAGACTTCTACCCGCCTATCGAATTGAGTGAAAAACCCTATGGTTTAGGACTTGTTTCTCTTGAAACGTACAATCGAATATACAACATACGTGAAAATGTGAACAACAAGTTTTACTATGATGATTCTGTGCTCACCTTGAACTCTGGTGGATACACGATCGATGATATTTATGAACACATTTATGTGGTGTTGATCAATCAATATGGTTTAAAGTCATTTCTCGACGGAACGCACAAGTTTGAACTTGTAGGAAATACCAACACTCATCGCTGCAGTATTTTCTCTACCTTCAACATTGACTTTAAAACACACCCCAATTCCATTGGTCCATTACTAGGATTTAAACCACGTGTGTTGGAGCCCAACAAAAAACATGAATCGGACCATGAAGTGAAATTCATTGAAGACCATCATGTGTCGGTGACGTGTAATATTATTAGCCAAGTGTACACCAATCAAGAACCATCGCATTCGCTTTATGACTTTATTGTGACATCACCCAATGGGTATATTATTCGTGAAAACCCTCCAGTGGTGCTTTTTCATTCTGTGGCAGTCGATGGTATTAGTAGTATAACATTAAGACTGATCAATAGAGATCAACAACTCATTGATATAGATTCTACCACTCCAGTGACTTACAAGTTGGTGCTAAAGCCACAATGAAGTTTGTGTATAAAGCAACTACACCGTCTAGGAATGGTGTTAGTTGTTTGCCACGTGAATACACGTTAACATCTCAAGGCAAGCAGATTTTACAGCATTTGGGTTACCACGTCAATCCTCATAATGAATTCTATCCTAGAGATAGCGAACCGCATCGAGGAGCAACCAGGAGTGGTAAGAATTGATCTCCATTCCTATCAAGCTCAAACACCTGGACTCAATAACAATGATGAAATTCGTCATACCGCATGAAAGTGTCATTCAGATTGAAGGTCGGCTCACCAAAGCCGATGGCTCTACACCCACCACATCCAAGTTGGCCAACCATGGTTCGGCCTTTCTGTTTTCCGAAGTGCGGTATGTCATTAACGATATCGTGGTGGATAGCACTCGAAATGTGGGCATTTCCAGTGTCTTGAAACTATACCCCTCTTATAGTGAGGAAGAAGGTAAAACACTTTGCATGGCAGGTTGGTGTCCTGACTCGACCAATGACTGGATGGTACACACCGATGGGACCTTTACTGGATATTTACCTCTTAAACTGATTTTAGGCTTTGCCGAAGATCACCAACGCATTGTGGTCAACGCAAGGCAAGTGCTTTATCTAGTGAGAGACAGGAGTGATAATAATGCACTCAAGGGAGCCGACAATGCCCCCATCGATTCAAAAATTCAACTACAACGCTTACTATGGAAAGTCCTCCATGTGACCCTTGAAGATAGCAAAAAACTGGACATACTCAAAATGGTAAAGAGAGATATGCCTCTACCCATGGAATTTAGAAGCTGGGCACTCCATGAGTATCCGCTATTGCCCACCACCAACACACACAGTTGGTCTGTAAAAACAGCTCGCTATACAGAGAGACCTCTCGACCTGATCGTGGGTTTTCAAACGAATCGCAAGTATCAACAAACCAAAGATGCCACACAATTTGATCACCTGCAATTGAGAAATGCACGTCTTTTCCTCAACGGAGCTGTGTTTCCCTATGAAGGACTGGATTTGGATTTTTCAAAAAATACGTTTGGCCCTCTGTACGACTTGTTTTCTAAATTTCGATGGTCGTATTATCAAAAAGAGAACGGCCCCATGCTACTACCCCAAGCGTTTAAGGCAAGAGCGCCACTGATTGTCTTTGACTGTTCTTACCTGGAAGAGTCTGTCAAGCCATCCAATATCGACATTCGACTAGATTTTGAAACGCATGACAATGTACTAGCCAATACCACGGCCTACTGTTTGATTATTCATCACAAACAAGTCAACTATTATCCACTATCCAACCAAGTGACGAGTGTATAAATAACAGGTCATCCCACGTCAAGCCGCTCAGTCATGTCTTGCTATAAAGCCTCAAGAGACGTCACATCCATGAATTTAAACTCTGAGGAACAACGTTTCAAGACTTTTGCCACGTGGCCAGTGCCTTTCATAAACCCTCAAGCCTTGGCGGCTGCTGGATTCTACTATTTAAAAACAAGAGATGAAGTGAAATGTGCCTTTTGTCCCATCATCATAGACCAATGGCAGGAGGGCGATGAACCCATGCAGGAACATCGGCGCTGGTCACCCACCTGCCCCTACCTGTGCAGAATGAAAGGGGAAAATATACCCTGTCATTCAAGCTATCCCTCACTTGTGTCTCTGGGTGATGAAAAAAAAACAAGTTACGATACATGTGGGCCGTATGGTATCCATGGTGCTTCGGTGAGCAGCTCACCATCAAAAACGCCTAGTTTAGAGACATTGGGACATCATCGGTGTTATGGACGTTACAAACACAAGAGACTATATTGTTGTATCAGTTGCTATCGTCCATATCCCAAAATGAGAAAAGCCTGTAAGACGTGTTATGATAATAAAATGATGTAATTCTTAAATTCTTATTTTTGCATGTCCCCCTGTCCTACACTAACCTTCTTTTTTGAAACTAGCATGGCTGGTAAGTCCATGCCATGATCACACCTGATCGTCAGTCAGTCGTCAGTTGAACTTGGTCCAGGCAAGCGTCAACATGTTGTGCACACTCATTGTGGATTGCCAAGGGTTTAAAATTGGTGACAACAAATTTATATTTAAACAAGTGGCCATGATCGATTGTACCACGTTTTGGATATCGCAAGCTACGCATTTGCTATTTAAAACACCCCATGCTTTTGATTTGTTGTGTGAAAAAGACCGTAAACAAACCCAGTGGATTGAAAATCATAGGCAACTAGACTGGAATCAGGGAACCATTTCCTATAAATATTTGGACGTGGTCATGAAAGCACACTTGTCCTCGGCCAATGTGGTATTTGTGAAAGGTAATGAAAAACGTCAATGGTTGCAACCATTTTTGGCGTCTTACTGCCAATGTATCGACCTCATGGAGTTGGGCTGCCCCTCCCTGCAAACGCTCATGGATACTTGTTCCTGTGGCAACATTACCCATACAGCCCTATCGCATGCGTGGCATCTCTTTCATTGGTTAACCACCCATGCCTGCTGGCAGTTGTTGAACAAAATTATAACTCATGATTTACCTGTGAATGACGCCAGTGAGATTTCTACAAGCGACGTGTAAACATCTACAGCACGTGATACCATGGAGAAAGGCAATGCTACGGACAAAGCCATCGGCAAGTTCTTTGTGTGCAAAAAGAAACTAGACAGTTTTACCAAAGAGGAACTCTTGGCACTCCCCAAGTCGTTCATTTATTATGTGGCCGCCAATGCTGTGAAAGAAATCTGGCAACATGTACCAAAATCATGGACTCAAGACCCTGTGTTGAGTGAATTGCAACCCTGTACGGATTACGATCACCATAAGCAAATGGCCATGGCAAAAATACCGTCTATGCGTCAGTGTGCGACTTGCCAGCTAGTGAAACTGTATCACGGTCATAAAAGTCCATGTAAAGACTTTGTTGAATCATTCCACGAGTGTCATGGCGAGAAAAAGCAACAACAACAACAACAAACACAAACATCGTCCACAGAGGAGGAGGAAGACCAAACCTTTTTACCATCGATGGAAAAGGATATGCCAGACCTGTACTGGCAATGGCGTCATTGACAAAGTGATTCAATACTTACCTTTCGAAATCCATCTTCCAGGTTATCGTTTTTGCGGCCCTGGAACTCGTCTCGAGAAACGTTTACAACGTGGTGATGTACCCATTAATCTTTTGGATCAAGCATGCAAGGAACATGACCTTTCTTATCGCCATAGTTATTCTGGTTTAAGACATGTGGCAGATAAATTGTTATTGAAGAAAGCTAAACAACGTTTCACATCCAGTGATGCCTCAGTAGGTGAAAGGATGGCAGCCCTAATTGTCATGAGTGCTATGAAAGGAAAGTTGATGATGCATGGACATAAACATTGAGGAGTGAGGAATTGGGATGTGTTTGTATTCTATTTTTCTTTTGTCAATCCCCTTATGGTTATGAAATAAAAACAAAGGTTTACCAGAGCACGATGTTGTGTTATTTTTAATTTTAAGAAATCGTGATGTTGATGGCTGATTTTTTCATTTTACACATTTCACACATGATGAATTCACACACTGCCATTTGTTATTTTGCAATTTACAGATTTTAAAAATGTTCGTTTCAAGTTTTGCGTTTTTGATGATATGGATTTTTCCAGTTTGTTGATGACACATTTTAAACAATGTCCGTTTGAAGTTTTTTGAATTTTCAAATTTCACACATGGCCATTTCCAGTTTTTAAAAATGTCCGTTTTAAGTTTTGCGTTTTTGGTGATATGGAGACATGGATTTTCCATTTTGCTGTTTTCACATTTTTCCATTTGGTGTATGTCGAAAGTTGAGATTTGATAATGATGTTGATGCAAGTGCATGACCATGGCGATGCTGCAGTGAGTTTATGGGTGTTTGGAGAAACGTCGAGGTCTACGACTACTGCAGGTAAGACTGTTTTTACAAAAATAATGTCTATTGTCTGCCACATTTCAAGGAAAAAACGAAACTATTGAAAACAAAATGAGTATATAAGTGACAATTTACCCCCTCCCCACCCACCCACCCTACCTCACCGTGTTTGCTCTGGTCAATCATACACACCAGTTTTCTCTCTCCACTCATACATTCACACCTGTCTTTGGGAACAAACACAACCACTATATTTATTCCCAAAAGCACATTCTCGACATGCACACTCATCCCAAAAGAACTTTTTAGTTTATCATTTACATTATGAAAAATAATTAAATACTAGTTATTAAAGTTACTAAAAATCTTACTTATTTCATATTTACAAAAAAAATCAACTTTGTACAGCGTTAAAAGAATCACACTATTTACCAATAAAAAATAATTTAAAAAAAAAGATTGCATAGAACTTTTTTTTAAAGAGCAAAAGGTCCAAGTGGGTTGTCACTATTTACAAAATCTACCATTTACAATGGCAGAAACCAATATTTACAAAATACTAAATCTACAAGTTACATAAAGCTATGTCCCATAAACGATTAAACAATGAAATCACACCTTCTCCTCCTTGCGATCGTAACCCCCAGGGCAGGCTGGTGAGCAGGTCATCAGCCCACACACGCTTGTTATCCATGGAGGCGAGGGTGCGTTTTCTCTGTTCTACAAGATACAAATGATGGTTGCTGGATTGTATCCTGCACTGTGTATGAGACATAGCTTTGCCAGTGCGTAAAACCGCTAAGTAATCGTCTACACGTAGCGATTTTACCACTGCCCTACCTACACCTTTTTCTCTTTTGGCTTCCTTACAGTCGAGTGTGCGATAAGCATACATTTTTGAGGCCAAACCTACGAATTCCGTCATAATGGAATCACCGCATTCATCTTTTAAAACGCCCATTTCCTTCTTGTTTTTTATGGGCAGCTGAAACACGTTGTCAGCGCTATAGCAAGAGGTGTCGAACCTGTCACTATGTTGCCTCATGACGTCATAGGGGTTGCAGTGGCGAATGTGGTAAATGAATGAGTCCGTGTCCATATACAAAAGAGAGACGTCCTCAAAATGGCGTTTGGCAAACTCATAGTGGAATCGATACATGACCGATTTAGAAAAGTCTAAAATGACTTGACCCAAGTAAATGGGCTTATCCATGGTCACGCAGGTCTTACTCATTTCAATAGTAGCCAAATCCTCATCGATAATTTTGATCGATTTGAAATTTGGCTTGGCAATGTACCACCGGGCACCCCACCACCCCTCCCAGACATTCACCAATTTAATGTCACGGTATTTGCGGACATTCTCCATAGACTTGCCATAGATGCAGTTGTTCATTAATTTAAAAAAATTAATTTCAAACTGCTGTGTTGCCATTTGTCGGTGCTCTGTGTTGAGTCGCATGTATGGCTCAAGCCATGCTTTTTGAGCAAAAGAAATACCTCTGTGGATTTTCTTCAACACCAAGCCTTGGGCGAGGCATTGCACCAACATTTGGATATGTAGCACATACCGATTTTTGTTGTAAAGTGTGCCCATGAGTTTTTCAATTTTCACTTTACTGTCAGGGGGAACCATTTGCTCAAGGCAGAATGGGAAATCGGCATGTTCATCATACAAGGATGAGGGATATTCAATATCCACTTCTAGCACATATCCACGGCCTGTTTCTTGGCTAGCCATGTTCACATCAAATTCTGACACTTGTTTGTCTGTCAGCCAAGCAAACTTCCCATAGGGCAAAGGCTGACTCATGGCGTAACCGTACAAATTATTCACGTCATAGTACATTAAGTACGATTCTGGTTTGTCTGGTGAATAATCAGGCATGTAGACATTGTTCGCCTCAGCATGGCGTTGGTTAAGCGACACAAAGCCGCCACGAATGCCCTTTTCAAAAAATAGAACCATGTCTACATCAGTGAGTAAATCCGATTCCACTTGAGTGTATTTCAAAGCGGCATCGAACGAGAGCCCAGGACTCGTATAATAGTGAGCCGGGTCAAGACCGTAAATGTGTTGACACAAGTTACGGAATTTTTCAAACACATCAGTGAGCAGCAATACATCCAGTTTTAGGTAATGCAAAGCATATTCACTTAGCGTGTTCATGCCAAACATTCGCCAAACTTGACATGCATGTGCATAGTCTTCATCGGAAACGGTACTGCGTGTTAGTTTCGAGTAAAATTTCTCTTGCGGTGGGAGTTTTCTTTGCTTTAACACGTCCCAGCTATTGCAGAAATCATACGGGAATATACCTTTCCGAATGCACAATTGAAATTGCTCAGGATCATTAAAATGCATTCTAGTATTTTTTAATTCCTCCTCATTCAAGCCATTCACAAGGCTGTCTAGCGAGGATGCCATAAACTTAAAGGAATCCAAAAATCGAATGCTAAAGTCGCCCAACCACCATGTCAGGGCTGTAAAACGCTCATGGTTTTGGGGAATAATAGTAAACGAGCCCTTGTTGACATGGCCCAATTCACGAATCAAAAACTGAATGCCATAATTTGCCAGATTGTGGAAAAAGACACTGATGAAACGAGGAGCTGGAAAGTTCAAATTGCATTTAGTATGCGCAGCTCCACGAAACTCCCCTGTAAAATGCGAGTGGTCTCTGACTTTTTCCTCTCCACTTAAAATAGTCTTTTCGCGAATATGGCATGTCGTGGCATGCTCATACTGCTGCTGTTTTTCTGGAGATAGGCTCATGGGTACTGGGTGGTCCAGTATTTCCTGTACATCATGAGCCAACTTGATAAGTTCATCCAAGAACCATTTGGCACAATCTGGCCCCTCGCGGTATTTGTAAACAGATTGTGTGGGGTCATAGGCACACACCACATTAAATCCTATAGCAAAAGGTTCATGTTTTTGAATGGGTGGGGTGGAGCTCATGGTGGGATCTGGTTCACATCCCGCCATGGGTGTGGTGAGAGCTTCAAAATCTGCGTATACCACATAGGGAACAGTGTCACGCTTGTGAATGTCCTTAAACTTTAACACAGCCTTGTCCCCTTGTGGCAATATCAATCTCACCGCTTCCTGAGTAACACAATCTACCCTATGACGTTCCAAAAGCGTAAGAGTGGTAAAATATTGCAGACAACGATCACAAATATGTTTTGCACGCACATGTTTGGACATTTGTCTGCTTAGCAATCTACTCAAGCTTTTAATCAGGCAATAGTGATTCACATCTCCGTAAGACAGATATAAAAGATGAATGTGATGTCGATTCGGTTCTTTTGTAGCATAAAGAGGACCCACAATCTCATCACCATCAAGGCCGTACACCATGAACGAAAAGTCCTGGTTATCTTGTTCAAACGTATGGATCTTGGTTAAGTCCATAGGGAACGACACTCTTGTTAAATTTAACGTTTGTTTTAATTCATCAAACTTGGCCTTGTACTTTGCTGGTCTGTTAACATGACGATCTTGAGCTGGCTGCAAGTACGCAGCCACAGCCCACAGAAAACATTCATCATCAAAATTTTCAATATTCACCACAGCCTTTTTCGAAGCTATTGCTGGCGGTGTTTTAATATAGCTAGACCCAGCATTCAACGGGTTGAAATGACAAATGTTGATTTGTAAATGATGAATTTTGTCTAAGGCTAGACCATTCGGTCCTTGTTGCAGTTTATCAAATTTTGACAGCAAGGCATTCACCACGTGGGTTTCATACCACTGTTCCAAATTATGGGCTATGAATAGCTCTTGCATTTTACTGCAAATATAGAATGTCTCTTTATGCTCCACGTCCTTCTTTTTATATACGAAATCGCACACTAGTTCTGTATTCACCTTTAAAGCCGTATGCAACCTTAGCGCTGTACAAATTTCAATTTTAAAAATTTCAAAACAAGATTCTAAAGATTCTTTGGGAATCAAACTTTTTCTAACATTCACTATGCGGCCAGAGCACACACGCGATTTGAAACAAGACTCAAGGGGCTACCAAGTTAACGTATCCGCAGCAGTAAAATACATTATTTTGAAAGAACACTCTCACCTGAGTTTTCAGCTGTAGACTGCTTGACAATGGTCCCAAACACACACGTACCTGGTTATTAACAGAGGTCAAGCGTTTTCCAACACTCTAAAAAGAAATAAAATAAACCACCATAAGTATATCCATTCCATATAGTTTATGCATTTCATAAACAAAACAAAATCAAACAGGTTATATATTAAAAAAACAAATCTCACCTTCACGTGTAATGCTTTGCTATATTCCCGTCTCGTGGGCTAGTGTGGAAATGGTTTCCTTTTCTAGCTGTCGGTCTTTCTCTTTCTTTAATATATTTCCCACAGACACACGACAGGTAGGCTATACACGTTATCTGCAAACAAATAAATAAATAAAATCATTAATTACCTAATCAATAAATAATTGCATGTATTTATATAAAATCAATAAATATATAAATGAATAAATATATACCTACCCCACAACAAGGTTAAGTATTTTCCACCAACACCAAAACTGTTAAACAAGACCAGGGTTTCATGTAACGCAGTGTGTTCAAAGGTAGTCACATAAGTGCGAGTGGAAATGATAACGACATGTCTTTATATATGTCACGTTGCATGTATAATCTTTTTTTTCCCACGCTTTGATCATTCTCTTATCGTGCACGTGGACAGCTAACGTCCCAGGCGAACACCTGTGGCAGATCAAATTTCACGTCAACTTGCATTTTGTCACGTACGAAGCAAAACAGGATGTGACTTGTTAACAGTTATCATGCACGTGGACAGATAACGTCCAAGGTTAACACCTGTGGTAGATCAAATTTCACATGAACTTGCATTTTGTCACGTACGAAGCAAGACAGGATGTAACTGGTTTAGCCTACATGTGGTTTCACATGTGTTCACATGCCTTTCACTCTTCCCTGCCACCACAATGGTCAGATTATTTCACCTTCAAGCGTCATTGTCATTTTTCCATTGCACTTTTGTCAAGTCAGATCAGCGCCTTCCAATAAGCTCAAATGACATTCACCTCCTGCTCGTCGGCAAGTTTGTTTTCTGTACTCACTTCGACCAACATAGAATCAAGTTCTCATCACCGTTTACACGTTAAAGGTAAAATGTGTGAAAAAACGCACCCTCGCTCTGCCATACATCGACCCGTCGAAATAGCGATTGATCTATTGAACACAGCCACCATGGTCAGCGACAGGTTCGTTGACACACACACCCAGCCGTATCGTCTCTCTCAACCGCCACGCTTCATGGACATTATAAACAGGCAAAGAAAAAGAAAAAGTTTTTTCAACATGTATGGCGTTAGGCCCTTTGTGAATTATTTTTTGGAAAAAAAATATCTACTACATTTGAAAGGGGGCGTTAGCCCGAGTCCTAGGACACCTCGTACACGTCTCTAGCGTTATTGGTTCGTGAAATATCGGCAAAAATCACAAAAAACACGTGTTTACCCCAAAATCGAGTTTCCCAAATTTTTTAAAAATATAACGATTGGTCCATAGCAAAGAGGACGTCATCCCGAGTCCTTGGACCCCTCGTTCATGCCTCTAGCATGATTGGTTCGCGAGATATTAAAAGCGGATGACCTTTTAGTTTTGGTCTTTTAATTAAATAAAGAGCCTATAGGAAAGTAGGGGGCATCACTACGAGTGCTAGGACACCCTGTATGTTCAAATCCGACCATTGGTTAGCGAGATATCAGCTTCGGGGCAAATACGAGGAGGGTTCAATAAGTTAGTAGACAGCTCTCTCATCCCACTACTTACAAAACACAATTTTTTTCTCTAGAGACTTGAAATTTATTTGGGGGTAGAGGGGGTAGGGACCATTGATTTACGTCAAACAATTTTTTTTGTAGAGTTCCTAGTTTCCAAAATATAGGATTTTCAAAATTCGAGTGTTTACAAAAAAATATAAAAAATAAAAAAGTTTTATTACAGAAAATAAAGGTCATAAAGACCATTCGTTTGAGCCATGGAACAACGTTCTATCCTGTTTGGTTTTCAAGCTATCGCCTATTTTCGAAAACAACAATTTTTAAAAAAATCTAAAATATAACGAGTGGTCCATAGCAAAGCCCCCGTCATCCCGAGTCTAACGACACTTCATTCGTGAATCTCCGACAACGGGTTCGGGAGTTATCGGCTCGCATTCGGAGTAGCGGTGGGGGGGGGGGGGCAGAACCATCACTACTCCACTACTCTGTTTGTTTCCGTGGTGCCGCCACTCGTTCGATTGGCGTTTTAACTGTGGCTCATAAGATCTGGCCCACGTCTCGTCAATGGTTATGATACGCCGTAAGAAGGCCTCTCCTTCGCGCTCATAACGCTGCAAGTGCATACGACAAGCGTCATATCGCAGCCATTTATGCATGTCGGTTAAGTCATGCGGAACCCAATTGGACGCAATCTTCCTCATTTTCAGTAAGTCCTTCAGGATGTGGAGGACAGTTGAATGCGCCAGTCCGGTATCTTGCTCTAATTGGCGAATCGTTACGTTTCGATCCACCTTTATTAACGCGGACACCATCTGTACATTGTCATCACTTAATGGTGGGTGACCAGATCGAGGCATGTGCTCCACACGTTTGCGCCCATCTCGAAAGGCTGCAACCCATCTTGCTACCGTTCTGAACGGTAACGCAGCTGCACCGCACGCTTCCTGCAATTCTCGGTGACACTGTTTAGTACTGCGACCCCTAGCACACTGAATTTCTATCCACGTTCTTTGCTCCTGCTTGGAAAACATTGCGACTGTCTTTCGCGAGCGCTGGTCTCACACTACTCATTTAAGAGGCGTGACTGCGCACGAGCGGTGGTGAGGACGGGCGAGATCATGTGCTCTGAGGGAGGGGATGCAGGGCAGCAACCGTCGGTAAAAGTGGCAGCGCCAAATATTGTTGCAACTTGGCACTGAAGCATTGGTGTCAAAACTAAAAAAAACAACCCATGTATGTGCATACGTGTTATGTTCCGACGTTTTAAAATGTTACAAGTGTGTGATATAGTTGGTAATTGCTTCTGTAACATATATGCGATTTGCTATTTCGTGCTCACGTTCCTAGTTTGGTTGGAAATGCTGGTGACGAACACTGGATTAAAAGAAACGCACTTTACCAATAGCCTACTCATCATTTGTGACGAAAACTGGCACATTGTAATGTCTCCTTGTAAGACCTAACTAACCACGGCAATATACTAAAAATGTAGTTCTGAAGCATCCTGCATTAATTAAATTGTCGTTTGATCATCGTGTCCAATAGTCGTCATAGCGTGACGAATTCTAGTGCACGATAATGTTAAATTTCGCGTTAACGTTCGCGTTAACGTTTCAGAACCAATAAACATTTACAGTGTGCGGTTTTAAAGTAGATCTGTCTTTTTGATGGCCGTAGGTCTAGGCTGGCTGCGTGGCTCAGCGGTAACGATCTCGCTTGCTGTTGCCAGATCGAATCCTGGCACAGTCATCTGGAATTTGATGGTGCGCAAATACGAGGTAGCCGTGTCAGTAGATTTACTGACACGTTAAAGATCGCCTTCGGGGAAAAATTCTGGCACCCCGGCGTCTCTAAATGCCGCAGTAGTTAAAAGGGAGGTAAAACATATAACATTATTATTATTATCAGTAGGTCTAGGCCTAGGGTTTTTAGGTGTGCTGAAGAGGATTCGTTTTAAATTGAGATGAAAAATATATTCTAAGACTAAATCTTTTGCTTTGGTAGCATGCTGAGCTTCTATGCCCAAGATCGTGGATTCAAATCCAGCCGAAGTCGTCGGATTTTTAAGAGTGTTAAAAATCCCTCGGTATGCCTTCCTTCGGGAGGGGAAGTAAAGCCAGGGGTCCCATGTCATAGATTTAAGGCATGTTAAAGAACCTTCCACTATTTACAGCTGTGTGAAGCTAAATTGTATAGGTTAAGAATGTAAACAACGCTCTTAGGTTCCTACGTTTGTTGCCAAGAGCCGACTGCGGTGGCGTCTGGTAGCTAAGTTCTGAACTGGTAGTCGTTGACGGTGGCGTTTAGCAGCAAAAGTAGGAACTATTTGAAAAATTCAAAAGTCTGCTGTCCTTACATGAATTAAATAACAGATAACACACACTAATACAGTCATCACAATTAACACCGGTTATCAGACAGATCCTACACACACCCAAAGTACACGGGGCTATATGACTGCGTTGTCGCAGCCCCTAAACTTAAGAACCAACCAACTAAATCTTTGCTTTCAAGCAATATGTCGAAACACACATTTCTCAATTAGCCTATTATATTCAGCAAATGGAAGCTGCTATTAAGGTCGTTGAGGAGGACGGCATGAGTATCATAACGGCCGCGGAGAGGAATGGTGTACCGATAAACGCCTTCTCGGACAAAATTAGAAGAAAAACTAGAGAGAGGAAGATGGGGCCAAGTTCCGCATATAACTTACTTTGTGCGACAGGCCCATCTCTTGATGAGAAGTGCAAATTAAGTTACAAGAGGGCACGCAATTTCAGCTGGCACAAACAATGGACCTTTTTGCACTATTCCGATTAAATTTTCAATTGTTAGTTCAATGGGTAATCTCACTAGGAAAAGCAGGGTTCCCGGTAACAAAGGACGATTTGAAAAATAGCGTCCAGTGCCTCACAAAAGAATTGAAGGGGGGCTCTCCTTTCAAAAATGGGCGTACAGGGAGGAAATGGTGTGAATCTTTCCTAAAATGAAATCCAAGTCTGTCTTTACGAACCACTTCACATGGAATTAAGTGATTTACTTTCAAGCTGCAATGCAGATCACGTTGAGAATTTGCTCCCTCATCTACTGTATGGGACTTTGGTTTTATTCCCGAAGGATCAGTGCTATGAAAGTTCGATTGTCCTGGTTACGTCTCAAAACTCACGAGCTAAAAATAGTAGCAAATAGTATCAAAACTCACTTCAACAAACTAGTAACTAAATAATTAACATTCTAATCAGTCTCAAAATTCACAACTCCAGAGAGCTCGTGCCTGCAATGACCACAGGAGGGACTGTGTCGCATATAACTTACTTTGTGCGACAGGCCCATCTCTTGATGAGAAGTGCCAATTAAGATACAAGAGGGCACGCAATTTCAGCTTGCATTAACAATGGACCTTTTTGCACTATTCCGATTAAATTTTGAAGTAGGCTATCTCAGTCGTTATGTGGGTAGAGAGGGCATTTATCCATTCAAAGAAAACTGCTCCGGCTCGTGAGTTTTGAGACTGATAGAGAAACCGGTTAGAACCTACTCTTACTAATCCTCTTCTTGGAATTCGTGAGTTTTGATACTCGTGAGTTCTGAGAAGACACGATTGTCCTACACCCAAAGCTACAATCCCACCATTGTTGAAAACAGACTTAAGGGATTCGACACTACAGTCCCTCAGAATTTTAATAGCGTTGCTTTCAGCGACAAACTAGGTTATGAAGCTCCTCAGTAGATCTGGGCGGTTAACCATAGTGTTTCTATCTCATCGCTTTATTACAATGCAATTAATTTAAATTACATCTCTGAGACCACTAAATAATTGTCCATCCATGTAAATGATCAGCACACTCTGGAGTGTCTCATAAGCTGACAAGTGACCTTACTTGTGCGAGACTCCACTCTCGTATCATTATTATTTATTCATTTTCAAATAAGTCAGATCTATATTGCTCAAGTGGCAAGAAACTACCTCAATCTATAAAGCCTACCCTAAGTGAAGAAAAAACATCCCTACGATTGGTGCTGAAAGTATTGAGGCATTCTGTTAATGGGTGTCCAAAAGATACCAGTTATCGTATATTAGCACATTCACTAGCAGAGCAAACTTCTAGCTCTCGTGATCATAAACCACAGAACCTTTCTTTTCTTTGAAATTGGACCATTGGATGCGACTCTGAAATTATAACATGCATATTTAACCAAGAATCAAACCCAGTCCAAAAATACACAATGACTCTAGGTTCTCCTAATGTTGGAGATTATTTGGGTGTTGTCTTGATTTCTAGGATAAAAGAAGCGGGCCTCTGTAGGAAGGGTGGTTGGCCTGTTAATAAGAGTACTTAAGCCCTGATCTTGTATTTCACTTTTACTTTTCTTTAAGTTAATTTATTTTTAGGCTATCTGTAAATGTAGCCTATTTGTTGAATCATACGCTCTAAGAACTTCACCCACATATACAGTAATTCGTAACTAACGAAACTTTCCTCGTTGTGGCGTAAGGACTACATATCTTAGTTATAATCCTTCAATCTTACACTCCTTTTCAGCCCTCGATAATATCATAACTTCATAAGATTTTAAAAAATCAAGCTGTCGTGATTTTATTCTGTGTATTGACCTAGCCCACCTTGTAGCACTTGGTAAACAATGTTCATTCAAAGGAAGTTTGTAGTTTTACGTGACCGTTGATCTTGAGATCATGAGCCACGGTGCCTCCTTTTATGTCGAATCCGAACCACAGGACATGCCATTTCACTTTGAAAATCTCACATGCATTAACAGGGAATCAAACCTGGTCCGCCCTGGTGAGAGGCCAACAGCCCCCTATGTTCATTCAGGAAGATGCTCTAATTTATTATTAATATAAAATTAAATTGTATACTTGTTGCTGCTATAATAGCCATACAAAGATGTGACATTAATGAAGGTGATGAATTGAAATAGCACATAAAGTAAGTTTATATTATCATGAAACTTGAAAAGAGCATTGCATAGATCCCCTCACATCAACATTACTTTTTTATTGACTTAAAGAATTGTCCGGGTATTTACATTAGGGAGTTGAGAATATTAAAAATTAACACTTAACTTGATAATATATTATATTTCCACAAGGACATCCGCTTGGCATTCCTGGAGACCATAAGATCCAGTGCAAGATGGCGACAAGTGACAAATCAACCAAATGCGGTCAGTGTGAAAAATGTGTAACTGATACCGAAGACTACATAATTTGTGATGGGGGATGTGGTAAATCATACCACAGAACCTGTGTAAACATAAAAAAGAAAGTTTTTAACCGGCTTGTGTCCGACAAAGCCAAGCAATGGTATTGTGTCGAGTGCAGTGCAGTAAGTAGGTCAACTACGGAAAAGGTTTCGCCAGACGAGAATGTAAGTAAACCAGATTTAGAAGATCTTATTTGTGAAATCAACCTCCGACTGATACAACTCGAAAACATTGAAAAGACTCAGAATGACATGTTTAAGTCCGTGACATACTTTTCTGATAATTTCGATAGTATGAAAAGTGACATTCCAACTGCCGCACAAACTCTGAAGCAAGCCTTGTCAGAAATTACAAAGCTCAGCCAAAGAGTTTGTGAGTTAGAGAAGGATAAGGATATCGCTTGGAGTGAGGTTAAAATGTTAAAGCAAGAGAATCTCGAGCTTCAACAGTACGTTCGGCGAAACAATCTAGAGCTTCATGGCGTGCCGCACACTTCAAACGAAAACACCGTTCAGATTGTCATGACTATCGCTGACCAATTGGGTGTCACAGCTGTTGAGTCCGATATTGACGCCTGCCATCGGCTACCACAAAGCAGAGAAGGTCTTCCACCTCCTTTACTAGTCAAATTCTGCAGCCGGCTAAAAAAAGAGGCAATTTTAAAAAGGCAAAATATCCAAACCCAATCTGAACTCAAGTGATGCTGGAATCAATGCAAGAGCTAAGCCTATCTACATAAACGAGCATTTGACGTCAGCTAATAAAGTACTCCACAAACAGGCAAGAGACCTCCGTAAATTAGGTTTTAAATACGTCTGGACCCGGGACTGCAAAATATTCGTCCGTAAATCAGATAGTGACAAGGCTGTCAGGATCAGCTCACCAGAAGACATTGAAAGGCTAGTAAGAGACTCTTCCATCAACAAGACTCAGCCATCCCATTCACAGAAATAATAATGAATGAAGACATGGACCTAGCTAGTTGATGTTGACTTACACACATCAATTGATGAGCGTAAATATGACTGTATCCACGACTACGTAGCAGACACTAAAAATGAGGTTAGCCAAATCAAGTGTCTTTACCTAAATAGCAGAAGCATAATAAATAAACTAGAATATATCGAGATACTAATACATATTTTTGAAAATCTAGATGTCATAGTGGTAACCGAGACTTGGGTAAAATGTAATGAAGCTAAATACTTCAACCTAAACAACTATTATGTTGCTTTTGTACACAGAGACAATCAGGACGGTGGAGGCGTTGGAGTTTATGTCCACAAAAAAATGGAATATCAACTTTCTTAACCTAGTTGAGAGTAACCATAGCTTGATCCAGTTAGAACTTATAAGAAGTGATACTGTTCGTTTCAATAACCTGCATACTATTAATATAATTGCAGTATATAATCCTAACATAAATAACGCAACAAATTTCATGCAATCTCTAGAGCACATTCTCTCGAAAAATAATGCCAATCTTTGCTTATGCATTGGTGATACAAATATTAACTTACTAAACAAAAATAATGTAACCAAATCATACCTCAATCTACTATCAAGCTATGGTTTCACACAAGGCAATACTCGGTATCCAACAAGAATATGTGAATCAACAAGTACACTCCTTGATCAGGTAGCCACTAATAACTGTAAATATGCCTATAGAATAAGCAATATGTATAGTGATATTAGTGATCATAATATTCTTGTCACTGAGATTTTCTAGTCAAATTACTATCCAGGCAAAAGCCCAATTTCGAACATGACATTTAAACACCCCACCAACAAGCAAAGGTCTAGATAAAAAAACGTAAAAAAAATACCGATATGTGAACAAAAACATATTCTCCAATGATCTCAATCAAATAGACTGTTAGATGATATAAATGAAACTTACATCGTCATGAAACACAAAATCTTGACACAGACACCCAAAAAAGAAAACACTGACTCACCTTTGAAGGAAATACACCACAACCACAATAACCCATGGATAACAAGAGAATTAATTCAGCTAATAAAACAAAGGGACCTACTACATGCTAAACTTAAAACTGACATTCACAGAAATAACAACCTCTTAAAGGAAGAGCACATAATATGTAGGAACAAAGTGACAGCTTTAAAAAGGAAACTGAAATCCTCATACTATGAGCATAAATTAACATTGAACGCCAATAGCATAAAAACACTTGGAAAGTAATCAATGAAATGATCTACAACTGCACAACTGAAAACAAAGATGGTCCCAGTGAGATAATAATTGACGGTAAATCTTTCAGAGGAAAAGAAAATATTGGCAATGCTCTAAACACTCACTTTATAAACACAGCACACAAGTTAGCCAAAAACATCCTCCCAGGGAAGAAAGTTAATGAAATTAATGTCAACACAGATTCCATATTTATGACCCCGACTAATGAGATGGAAATTCGCAATATTATATTCAGCCTTAAAATGAAAAGTAGCCAAGACAAAGATGGTATGTCAGTAAAATTGTTAAAAAACTCCATTGACATGCTAAGTAGCCCACTAACTACTTTAACAAAATTATCGTTAGAGATTGGTCTGGTGCCTGATGATCTAAAAATAGCACGAGTCATACCAGTCTATAAAGGAGGTGACAAAAGCAATCCAGACAATTACAGACCCATTTCCATCCTCCCACCCATATCCAAGGTACTCGAAACAGTAGTAAAAACAGAATTGTTATTTTTTTAAATAAAAATGATTACGTCTACAAAGGGCAGTAAGGATTCCGTGAAAACTCAAGTACAGAAATAGCCACAATTGATATAATCTCTAACTTGCAGGATGTCATAGACAATAAGTTGACAGCGAGTGGCCTTTTCATAGACTTGAGAAAGGCGTTTGATACTGTTGACCATGAAATTCTTTTAGGGAAACTTGATAAAGCAGGTATCCGAGGAGTAGCTTGGACATGGTTTAAAAATTACCTATTTAATCGTAAGCAGTATGTTGAAATAAATGGCTACAGAAGTGAGGAAGTAAATATTACCCACGGTGTGCCCCAAGGATCAATACTGGGTCCTTCCCTCTTCTTAGTATATATTAATGACATAGCAACACTCAGTTTTCATGGTAATATAACGTTGTTTGCAGATGACTTAAGCATCTTTTACAATGTTTACACCACCAACACCCTGATTACACAAATGCAGGAAGACATGAATACCATACTTGGCTGGACCCAGTCAAATAAATTAACAATAAATGAAGATAAAACAAATTATTTAATAATATCTAAGCGTAGAACAAAGTTAGACATCACTCAGAATATAATGCTGAATGGAAAGGCAGTTAAAAGGGTCTCATCTGTCAAATACCTAGGCCTAATAATAGATGAAAATCTCTCCTGGCAAAAGCACATTGATGCATTAGTTAAAAAAATATCACCTGCTGCAGGGATGATAAAAAAATTGAGCTACTATATCCCAAAATATCTACTCAGGAAAACGTATTTTTCCTTAATCCATAGCCACTTACAATATTTGAATACAATTTGGATAAAATGCTCAAATTACCTAAAAAAGGAAATTGAGGTAATTCAGAATAGAGCCATAAGAAATATTTATAACACCAACCAAACACCTTTATATTACGAGTAAAATTCAACCAGTAGCCCTAAATGCAGAAAACAAATCAAATGTCCTGATGTACCAAATCCTACACAAAGGTATCCACACAAATTTAAACTTCACTAAACAATCTGATTTACACGCTTACAAAACTAGACATGCAGATGACATATCATTTTTCCATATCAATTCCAAACAATATGGCAGTAATAGCATTAAGTATAGTGCCTTTTTAAAGTTCAATAGACTACCAGAAAACATAAGAATTGCACCTAGCCTACCAATCTTTTAAAAGGAGGCTAAAACAGTTTATGTGGAATGATTATAAAATGTCAGTTTGAAGAAATTCCAAAATCTGAGAAGACAAAAGAAGACTACATTGTGTACAAAAATTTATGAAAGCTAGGTACTTCTTGCAATTAAAACTCAGTAATAATAACACTTTCTATTTTCTAGTTATTTATTTTCTTAAAATATTTGATTATAAAGAGGGCTAGTGTGTTGAAATCGAGATAAATAAATTACATAAAATATAGATCCATCAATCAGCTGTTTATCATGTGCTTGTCCATAAGTGGTGCTACCTATCGGCTTACAGGTGTATTGGTGCTCCCCCTTATCAATTTTTTTTTTTTTTTTTTTTGAAAATCCGTTCTTCCGGTTTTGCCGAAGTGTCCATACTGTATTGATATCTATACTGTGCTCATATCCGGAACGGTACAGAGATCAACCCATGATAGGCACCAGTCTACAGGACAACCAACTACAGGCCATAGGAAAAACAGCTTGTCTCTGTGTGGGAAAAGCGAAAAAAAGAACAAGTGTGCAAAACGTAAAATGTTTTCTGGAGGAAATGGAATCATTGGACAAATAATCTGTGAGGAATTAACAACGCACGGGGAAGGCATCCCCTTCCAATATCTAGAAACAACCTCAGTCCCACAGTTCTGGCCGAAATGTATAATAGTAAGACGATTTCGCTTTTTTCGAGGACGGAGAAGGACCGAAGAACCTACATTCACTTACGACGAGAATGCTATGAATCATACTGTGGAACATAGAGGAACTGAAAAATGCTTTAAAATACTTATCCGAATCGACACTACAAAACTTGGACGTACTTATAGCAACAGAAACACTTCTACTAGAGTCCAATGACATTCCTGAATTTTATGGGATTCACACACTTGCCAACCCGACGAAAGGCAGGCCAGAAAAGCAGTAGACGTACAAGGTTATTATGGAGTGCATTCAGTGCTGTACTTGGGCTGGTACGGCGTACCCCCTAAAATCCAAACTCGTTATAAGCGTACCGGTTAAACTACCTTTTTAAATCTGTAAAAAATATCCCTACTGTAAATTGTCCAATGGATTTCAGAAAGAAAAATCGGAAATTATTATTTACTTGTTCAGAGTTATCTCGTGGCACAACTTGGAACTAATTGAGCCCATAAAAGTTGGAGTTTGACATTTCAATCGCACCCGGATGTATAATACATATTCAGTTGTTAGCAACATTGAAACTTGGTTTCTTTCGGCGGTAAACGCCTGCTTTTGTGTTTTCAGTGCAACGCTGTGCCGTTGTTCGAATTGAGTCTGATTTGTCGCTAGGTACCGTCTGTGTAAAGACATAATGTGTGTGTGTGCGTGTGAAAGTACGTACATCATAATTTCAAAGTAATAATGAGCTTCCTTCTGGTCAAGTAAGTTCAGTGATTCTAGATTATCTAGAATGCTGGTCGGAGTCTCAGCACAATTACTTTAAAACTGAAAACAGCTGGCTAGTAATAAAGAGCATAAAACTTGGTTGTTCTTATTGTGCTGAAGCTGGCAGGCATGGTTTGGGACCACAGCAAGGTTCAGGATTAAAACCAGCTAAAGAGTGGGTTGATGAGGAAATTACTTATTTTGGAAATACTAAAGATTTGTAGCAAAATAGTTTAAGAAAGAAAATATGTGAACATTAAAAAATCTATGTGTCATATACGTGCAGAGCAGGCTAAGGCTAGTGCTGAGAGCAAACTTTTAGAAACAGGAGTAGATAAAATGTTAGTTAATCAGTGTGAGACAACAAGTAGACTGTTTAGGACAGCATATAAAGGGGCAAAGCTAGGAAGACCATTCACTGATTTTTCAATAGACATTCAAGTCCAGGAACTTAATGGTTTGGATATGGAAAGAGTCTCACATTCTAAGTTCAGTTCTACCAACATTACGGATCATATAGCCACAGAAATGAGGAAGAAAATAGCTAATCACCATATAAAAATAATATTTAAATGAGTGTTATGGTAGACGAGTCCACCACCTGCAGTAATTTACCAGTACTTGTGTTATTTTTGAGATGTGCCATATCAGAAAACACTGTAGTTCAATCATTTTTTTTTGGATCTCATTGGACGTAAAGACACGAAATCCAGTTCAGTTATGGATGCCATATTGCAGAATCTGAGTTCTTATGGTTTTTCTCATTCTTACCTCAAAGATAACTTTGTTGGAGTTGCAAGTGACGGAGCCTCGGTAATGTTTGGAAAGAGAAATGGAGTTGCTATGGCGTTACAGAACATGTTTCCTCACTTGATTGTTTGGCACTGTGCTAACCAAAGACTCGAACTAGCAGTACACGACACTAGAGATGAGGTTCAAGGTCTTACTCATTTCCATTTTTACTTTGATAAACTGTATTCTGTCTATAACATGTCGCCTAAATATGAAGCTCAGCTTAGAGAATGTGCAGCAGATCTTGGTGAAAAACTAAATAAAGTTGGGAAAATATTTACCATCAGATGGGTTGCCTCAAGTGCTAGAACTGTGAAATCTGTTTGGAATAACTATAGATCTCTTGTCAAACATTTCACAGAAGCTGCTGCTGATAAATACAGGGATTCTAGAGAAAGGTCTAAATATGCAGGTCTTTGCAAAACTTTGAGTTCTTCTGAATTTGTTATAAATTTAGCAGTTGTATACGATGCTTTAATTGAGCTCTCAGATTTATCTTTGCTTCTTCAAAGAAGTGACATGACAATTACCAAAGCTGACATGACTAGAAAACATAGTATCCGGGTACTGGAGTCCATGGCATCCTCTCCAGGTTCTCATGCTGAGAACGTAACTATTGCAGCTAAAAACAAGGTCTTTAAAGACATTGAGTTACACAACAACCCTAAAGTTGTTCAAATAAATAGTGGCCAGTTTTACCGAAGTCTAGCTGAAAATCTCAAGCACAGACTTGTCGCCAATCCTAGCTATGCATCCCATATAGGTTATCAGACCAAGCAAAGCAACACAGAAAACGAAAAGAAGCTGAGGACTGAAGTATTGTTGAAAGATCTTGCTCTTGTAGTGACAAAGCATTGGCCACAAGATACTGACATAACTTGTGGAGATAGGGGCATCTCTAATATATTTAAGGCTTTTCGACTTCAATGCAAGAGAAGATACATTCAGGCATTGAGGGAATATGTGGACACGAACATGAAACCTTAAGACCTTGAACAGTTACTACAAATAATTGATTCAATTCCAATTTCCACATCAGAATGCGAAAGAGCATTTAGTGCTATGAAAGACATTATCACTAAAAGAAGGAACAGTTTGTTGGTAGAACGAACCGGAAGATTAATTTTCCTCAGAAGTGTTGGGCCGCCATTGGAAAAATTTAATCCAGAAATGTATGTGCAGTCTTGGCTCAGATCAGGAAGAAGATCAGCTGAAGAAACAGCGTGTCGAAAATGTGACCCACTCAACGAAGTCCACTACGAGTCCATCTGGAGAGCCATAAGTGATTTTTGATGAGTACCGCCTACATTTTTTTTCCAACTACAACACTGAGTGCATTCATTAGCGATTCAGAGGGGAAAAGGAAGGCCAATAGGGGGTGTGACATGACTGTTCAAAGAAAAAATTGGCAAGGTTAAGAAAACCGTCCAAGAAGAAAACTTGGTAATTATTTACATTTCGCAGATCGTATTTGCAGGAGTATACATACAACCGCACATATCGACCGAGGACAATTCGGAAATAATATCAAAGGTCTACAATCTCATTCGAAACGCGGAAAATGTAATAATAGCTGGGGACCTAAACTGTCGCATAGACAAACCAGACCACAAAAGCTTAATGATCATGACGCAAATGGAGGAAGAAGGATATAAATTAATCAACAGAAAGGACTTTATAACTTATGTTGCATGCAATGGATCCAGTGCAATAGACCTACCGGTAGTGTTCATAAAACGAAGAGGCATCCAACCTAAGATGCAGTATGGAGCATGGACCTCGGCACATGCCCCGATAAGAAAAACATATACTGATTAAAACAATCGTAGAAACCAAACAGGGAGACGAAGGATCAAGAAGACATTATGAGGAGCTGAAGTTTACAAGAAAAATAAATCTCGATAAACTGGAAATTTTGAGGGACGAAGTGTATGAAGCTACAAACAAAATACAGCAGAATATATAATAACTGACGTTATCAGAACGGCTGCAGAACCATACAGAGAAAGAAAGGCAACAATATGGCTTGACCAAGAATGCTTTCAACTAAGGAAAATAACTTCGCACGCACTCCAGAAGGTCTGAAGTAACAATAAATTAGAAGATCACGAAGAATATTCAAAAATAAGGAAGACATATAAACAACTCATTAAAGAAAAAGGAAACAACACATAGAAAGGGAAGCAGAAAAGACAGCAGAAAAAGCAAATAAGGACCCATTCATCGCATTACGAAAGAAAAAGAGTACTCCTATCACAGACATTCAAATCGACACATGGAAAAGGCATTTTAGGAGATTCTTAACACGAAGAAATTATCGCCAGACATTCACTATGTCTCAACAACGGAATCCCAAATAAAACACATACAAATAACCCAAGAAGAGGTGGAAAGTGCAAATTAGATTAGATTAGATTTTGATTTATCCATTTGATCAATTACATGTATACAATACATTTCTGATATAGGACACGCCAAAAATTACATCTATAAAATAAAAGAACTTACAGGTATACATTAATAATACAATAGCGATTTATAACTTATTATCCTAACAGATCTTAAGAGATACAATCTTATTGGACAACTATTTTTTCCTTACTCTATTATTACAATATGAAAACTTAATTCTATAAATACAGCAACTAACAGCTAGGTATTACAATTAAAATAGAAAAGTAAAATATAATTATAGATTTCATCATTTCTATACACTAAGATATTCAACTACAGAGTAAAAGCAATGGCACTACAGATAAGCTTTCAACATTCTTTCAAAGGTTTTTATATTTGGGGCAAATTTTATATACTGGGATAGTTTATTGTATAATTTAACTCCTGTGTGAAAAGTTCCTTTGTGATATATGCTTGTGTGTGTGTGAAATATGAATGTTTTGATTTTGCCTTGTGTTATGTCTATGAACATCATTGTTTGTTTTAAGGAAAACGTCCTTATTCATTAAATTCTTTTTAAAAACATAATACTTCCAAAGATATGAATGCAGGGCAGTGGGAGAATGTTTAAACCTTTAAACAGAGGTCTACATGAGTCTCTAGTGTTTACATATTCATAATTCTAATCGCCCTCTTTTGTATCCTAAACTTGTTTAGTACATCTGGTGACATACCCCAAAATATGACCCCATATCTTAAGTATGAATGGAAATAAGCAAAATAAGTATTTCTTAATGTGTGCATGCTTGCGCAAGTTTTCAAAATACGTAACGCAGAGCACATCGAGTTCAGTTTAGTATTCAGATATTGTATATGTTTATTCCATTTCAAGTCATGTTGTATCCATATTCCTAAAAACTTTGTTTCTGATTTATTTTCTATTTGATGACCATTTTATGTTATATTGGGCGTCGCAGGATTCCTATTCTCTATAGTGTGGACATTTAGACATACTGTTTTATAATTTTAAATAATCTTGTCGACTTCGTCGTTACGCTGGGGTCTGGCGTTACG
This sequence comes from Meconema thalassinum, assembly GCA_946902985.2. Lineage (NCBI taxonomy): Eukaryota > Metazoa > Arthropoda > Insecta > Orthoptera > Tettigoniidae > Meconema > Meconema thalassinum. The sequence continues at coordinate 370,823,742 of OX336392.1, forward strand.
TTACGGTGACGGGACGAAATGTACTCAGATGCACTGAGGTGTGTGACGTCATAGTACCGCTCGGTGCATGTGTTCCCCGACAATCTCTACTTCGTTAGTATAAGACAAAAATCCCCAATTCTTTGATGTCACGGGTAATCTCGAGAACCACTGGATGGATTTTGATGCGGGTTTCACCATTCTTTAAAGGATATCTCGAGTAAAGATTCTGTAGAAAATAATTTATGTATGATCAAAGGAAGCCAAGCAGTAACGATTTCAGTGAAAAAGTCGGAAACAAACTTGGCATCCGTGCGCTTCTTTAGCTTACGCTGGGCAAACCGTTAGAAATATCAATATACTATGAGCGTAAGATTGGTCAGCATGATAAGTTCTACAAAAAAGTCCGCGACAGCGTATCTCTATCTTCAATACATCGCCCTGGTGTGTTTATCGAAATACACGGTCAGGCAGAGTTGGCTTTTGCTGCTCTTTATTCTTTTATATTAATTCATTTATTTAGGTTTCCTTCCCGCAGACACCAAAAGCGAACTTTTACATTCTGTTTGCCCCGTACACTTGCTTATGTTTGATATAAGTTTTTTCCAGAGGCGCATATCCTGCGGAACCAGCCTAGTGCACTTTACAGCTACCTTCTGAAGTTCTTCAATCGCCTCAGGTCAAGAAGACTTCCTCATCAATCCGCCAGGCGTCGTGTTCGTCGCCAGCAAACTACCCCATGAAGAAGCTTTGCTTGCATGAGAAATTTTGTGTTTATAATGTTTCCCATGTTTGTATAAACTCCTTTGTTTCCTTCCCCTACCCCCCTCGCTCGCCTACTTATGACGTGCATGGTATCGTTCGCCTCTGTAAACGCTGTTCCGCTATCGCTCTCACTCGAGCTTCAGTGGTCAAACCTATCGCTCGCTCTCAGTTCTGCTTTAGCCTTTGAGCATACAGTTTAAAGTCCTCTCACGGGCTTGTCTCCTGTCTTAACGAGACATTTTAAATCAGACGCCATGTCTGTATTTTAGACTAACCGTCAACAGGAACCATCGCCAGCTCTGCATGCACAAAAAGCTAAGTACCAAACTTCAATGTTTTTAAAAGGATTTTAATGGTTTTACATAGCTAAATGCTTTTAATCCAATTTTATAGACAGTGTGTGGAATTGTGATATGTTATGCAATGACCGTCTTCGAGGTATCTTTCTTTGTCAGGCTATGTCTATCAAAGCTGACTTTCTAAAATGAAATTTAGTGCTTGGCTTACCAAATAACTGAGAATACTTGCTCACTTCGAGGGATTTTATTCAAATTACGCACTGTCTATAAAACTTAGCTTTCCTCCGAGGGATTTCTATTACCCCATTTAACAGTCATCACTGCTCTGGAACATTCTATGGCAACCAATCTTTCTACTATTCAAGCAATCTAGAATTTTCCACTCTAAATTTGGGAATAATTGTCCTCACTGTGGAATTTACGTTACATTAACTACTGGTCAACACCTAATTTGCTTGCCACCGTGGGAACATTACCTCATCATTCAACTTCAACTCATAAACTTTTTAACTCAATAAATTCAGTCAAGCTCAACTTAAACCAAGTGTGCTACACAAACGCAATAACATTTTCCTACTTCACGAACTCACATACATTGCAATAGCGAAGTTTTTCAACTTGTCAAAAAACTATCAGTGCTTCGAATCTGCGTGTGAAAATTATCTTCCGCGCCGCGTTCGGTTGAGAGAAAATAAAATTGGCCAGAACATTACATACCCATTCTCCTTTTCCAAACACCCCCTACTAAGAATATTTAAATTAACTTATGTACTTAGTTATTTCTCTATGAGGCCTCGCCCTAAGTTTGGCGCCCTCCCATTTTTCCCATGTACAATTTATTAACTCTGCGTAAATACAAGACGTTGTAGAAACTTCTTTTTATCTTTTCCTCTTTCTTTTTTTTCCTGCTAGTACAGGAATTGTTAACTTTCTAATCATTAATTTTTTGTATACAATCTCTTTTATTCAGGATTCGTCAATACGACCTGTACACGTTGTATGTTTAACATAGTAATTTCTGTGTAAAATAGCGGTAATTTCCGCTTGTAATTTCTTCTTTCCAGTAATTATCAGGAATCAAATATTTGTTTATAGCCTTTCAGATTGTCATAGTGGCATTCTAAAAGGGCTTGAATTGCACATAATCAAACCATCAAAATTATGCTTGGTTTATAATTATCTCTCCATTTCTTATTCAAAGCATAACCTTTAAAATCTTTGAAAGATTTTGATGCTTTCACAAGCTCGAAACTTGTACACTATTATTCATAGTAAACTTTTACCTTGTTGGGTCTGAGACCTTTGGATTTGTAGAACTAACCAAAGAAAAGATTCTTCTAACTTTAAAAGATAATATTTTGAATCTACCAAATGTTAAGTTTCCAAAGTTTGCATTTATAGTATAAATAAACTACTTGTTTCACTTTGTTCTTTATCTTTACCGTTAGAATAACGATTAGGCAGGACCTTTACTTCCCTGACTCTTCCTACAGGCTTTACGAAAACTAATAATCATTCAAATAATAAATGTTTTACTATTTGTTGCATTTGAACTAAAACTTCAAGTAATAACGTTTTTAAAGTTTCTCTTGGTTTTCTTAGCCAATTCTAGCAAGCCATTAAGGCAAGTAAAGCTAGCTCTGCAAGCTTCCTACTTGTTGAGATTTTCCTCTTACTTATGGTTTGTTTCCAAAAATTCTAGTTTTGTTTGAGTTAGGTTGAGGTCCTCCTCTTTTCTAAACTTTTTTGTCGGCATCTTGCTGGGTAAAAGCTTAGCCTTCCTTAAGTGCAACAATTGGTATTCTTTTAAAATTGTCAAGAAAACTAGTAAAATTATTACAAACGGCATTAAAACTGCTTTATCGCTTCCCTCTCTGGGAGCACTCAGTCGTTTGCCGGGGATCCAACATTGCCCAGAAATAAAATTATTACCCCACATTCAAATCCTTCCAGCATTCTTGAATACATTATAAATCCTAATTTCTCTAAAGGGAAAGTTAGTACTTTCTTTTTTTCTCGGCTCATTTTGCCTTGCCAGAGTGTCACCCGTCCCCATTTCTTTTTATTTATTTATTATCTCATAAGGGGCACCTGAGCCGAGGCTCGTGATAGTGCAGTACATCAAGGTAACAATGGTATTTTAGAAATTACATGTAAGTTACATTGTTGAATCCATTAAGAATTTAAACAGTGCTTTCCTGAAAGTTCTCAGTGAGGAGATATTTTTCAGGCCATCAGGCAGTCTATTATATATAGATGATGAGTAATGCCATAGTGAATTATTTCCAAACCTGCTGGTATTTATTACATTATAGTGGATATTGCTTGCAATTCTGGTGATGTGTGAGGGAGTATCTGAATTGGTTGTGAGTATGATATTTGAATTGGTTATTTTATGTTTAATTTTATATATCATTATTACTGAGGCTCTTTGACGGAGACAATTTAGTGATAGGACATTACATTGTTGGTATAATTGAATTGTAGGTGTTAACATGGGAAGATTGAAAAGTATTTTCAAAGCCCTTTTATGTAATATATTAATTTTATTGAATAATCCTTTGCTGCAACAGGCCCAAATGTGAATCATGTATGCAATGTGACTTTCAATAAGTGCGTGATATATAGACTTCAGTAGTGCTCGAGAAACTTTGTATTTTACTCGGCTTAGAACTCCTATAGCTGAAATTATTTTTCCACCAATAGCTTTGACATGATCATCCCATGAGAGTAGCTCATCAATGACTAATCCCAAAAATTTGGTAGATTTAACTCAGGTTAGACATTGGTCGTGGAAGAATAATTGCATGTCTAAAGGTAGGTTGTAGGAAGGCTTGTGAAAGACGATATAGTTAGTTTTACTTAAGTTAACTGTTAGACGGTTTTCATGCATCCATGATAGAATCAGATGTGCATCTTCCTGCATTTTCTGTTCGAGTTCATGGACAGACTTTCCAACATAGAATACATTGGTATCATCAGCAAATAGGGATATCTTACCGTTTAAATTTAGTCTACCAATGTCGTTGATAAATATTAAAAATAATATTGGGCCTAAAACAGATCCCTGTGGCACCCCAATAGTAATTGCTTGGCAACTACTCTCAGCATTCATGCAACTAACAAATTGTTCCCTGTCTTTAAGGTAATCTACAAACCAGTGAAGTGCAGTTCCTCTCACACCAGCTGATTCTAATTTATGAATCAGTAGAGAGTGATCCACAGTGTCGAAAGCCTTTTTTAAATCTATAAATAAACCTGAAGCAAGCAATCCTGAATCTAGAGCCTCTTTAAGTCTAACAATAATATCTTCCACTGCATTGTTTGTGCTAGAGTTGGGAATGAATCCATACTGATGCTTATAGAAATAATGGTTACGAAGAAGAAATTTTAGTAGCCGGTCCTTCACTACCTTTTCTAATATTTTAGAAATAACAGGAAGTATTGAGATAGGTCTATAATTATTAACATCATGTTTATCTGATCCCTTATAGATTGGTACTACTCGGGCCACTTTTAACTTCTTAGGAATTTTCCCTTCGCTCAAGGATTTATTTATTAATTTTGTGATATACGGTACTAACTGATGAAACAGGGTCTTAATTATGTTATTATTTAAGCCAGAAACATCCAAACTACTACTTTTTTTAAGATCATTAATTATTCGTGAGACTTCAATTTCATCTGTGGACTCAAGAAAAATAGAGTTGACAGGTCCTGTTACTGATTTGGTGCAATCGTTGATAGGAATTTTATCGGCAAGTGACTTACCAATACTTGTGAAATGTTCATTAAAAATTGTACAGACTTCAGTTGGATTTGTAACCAAATTACCATTTACTTCCAGGTTAATATTACTATTATTATTGGCTTTGGTATCTGTAGATAATATTTCATTGATAATTTTCCAGTGATTATTTGTGTTGTTTAATCTATTCAAAAATATGCATTTTCTAGTTCTCTTCTCATTTTTGTTACTTTCTTACAGTGTGCATTATAGTCTGCAATTAGCTCCTTTGACTGATACTCACATCCAGATCTTACTCTGATTTGCTGCCTTTTTAGTTTACTATATAACCTGTTCTTTTGATCAATTAGCTTTAAAAAATCTGGAGTTACCCATGGACAAGATGACCTTAATCTTCCACTTGTATTATGACTCGATCTCACGTCTCACTGTTGACGTTTTCCAAATAATAGATCAATTTGTCCACTATTATTTCACAGCTATCATCATCCTTGATCTCTAATGGATTAACAGACATAAAATAATCCATGGCTTGTAAATTCCATCTTTGCATTTGCTTATGCCTTTTATGAACTTGAGCAGTACCAGTAATAGGAATTTCAAAGTCGCATACTAAAAGGTTGTGGTCACTAAAATCACTGAATACATTATACAGGTTGCAACAATACTGTTTGTTAATATAGATATGATCTATCAAGGTAGCACTATCAGTTGTAACTCTGGTCGGATATATTGTATTACATGCATTCTGGTTGAAACAAACACATAATTTATCAAGTTCTTCAGCTAGACGACTTTGTCCTAACTTATCTATATTTATATCTCCAACTGTAAAGCATGCTTTATTACTATACTTCATCCAAGTATCCTCAAGAATTTTAAGAAATTCAGTGCCATGATTCACATTCGGGTTGTAGCAAGCTAAAATTTGGAAATCCTTACTAAAACCGATTACCTCAACAAGCAATAGATTATAGGGTGTTTTAGTATCATTAATAGACATCACTATATTTGCCTTAAGAGGCCTTTTGATGAAAATAGCTATCCCTCCCCCTCTAGTATTAACTCTTGAACAAAAGTAACCGTCATATCCATTTACATTGAAATATTTCTCCTCTTCGAGACATAACCATGTTTCAGTCAATACTATAATATCCGGGAAATTTGCTTCGGTTATAATAAGGCTGTTGAACTGACTCCATTTATTCCTGATACTCAGACAGTTTGAATATAAAATTCTAAATCCGTAAGTAATTCCTTTTAGTTCTTTTAAGTTATCTACCGGTTTTTCTACAACTTCCATAGAAATGATGTGAATTACAAGGTTTCCAAAGTGAGAATATCCTCAATACTTTTTACGTGAGTAATTGGGGATAACTCATCCTTCCTTATAAAGACTTTCCCTTCCCTTGACCAAACAAATTTGTAACCTTTCTGCCTTAGGTCCCTTGCTCTTTTGAGAAGGCCTTTAGCTTTAGGAGTAGTTAAGTGTTCATTTACATAAACAGTTTCTCCTCCTGTGCATCCACTAACATCCGATGAGGACAGTCGCTGTACATTACGCCTTGCTTTAATTAGGTCAAACTTCTTCCATCTGTTAACAAATCTTACCACAATGGGTCTGGGAATTGACTTATTAGCTTACGGAATCCGATGTGCAATGTCTATTTCCTCTTTGGCAATCTCGTAGCCCACAGCTTTTCCTATGTTTGACACAATGGAGTATACATCTTCTTCCCGCTGTTCAGGCACTCCATGGATTTCTACATTGTTCCTCCTGAGATATTGGTTGATGTTCTCGTTCTCCTCGCTCATATCATTTTTAACTTTACTTAACTCATTTTGGAGTTCCTTAATTTTTTCATCTCTATCCCTACGTTCGGTTCTCAAGTCTTGAATGACTTTGGTATTAAAGTCAACACTCTCTTTTAGTCTGTTGATAACTTTATCGACAAGTTTTTCAAGAAGAGAGTCAAATAGGTCACAATCGTTCTTCACTATTCCATGAACTACAGCTTTTAGTTCATCGGAATCCCACCTTACATCGCTTGAATCGACGGTTTTATCCACGGAATCATTGTGGTTATGTTTGCAATTCTTGCAGAACCATAGTATTTCTCCCGGGTTAGCAACCATTGCTTTAAAAACGGCATTTGATACGTGCGCACAATTTAGGTGGAACGTTTCACTGCACTTTCCATCACACTTCACATAATTTTCATTTTCTTTCAGCACTTTTTTGCATGAGTTACACGAGATTTCATTATGTTTAGGCGCCATTTTGCGGGTTGGAATTCTTCGAGTCCCTAGCAAGTATCTATCGTGAATGTTTTACTGTAAATTGAACATGCGTGCGTTGAATCTCCTCTGTGTTGTATGTCTTCCGAAAGTCTCGAGTGCACTCGTTGAGAATGCCCTGCTTCCTTTGTTACACGTAAGCTGTCTTTGTCTACTATGACGTTGCCAGTTGAGAATGCCTTGCCTCCTGTGTTACATGTAAGCAGTATCTGCCTCCTATGGTTTTTGCTCGTTTAAGCCTTGTTTCGCCAGGTAGCGTTTTCGTCGCGGGTCTCGCTCTCTTAGTGGGCAGTTTGCAGTCCACTTGTTCAACCTCGCTGTGATATCTTAACCAACTTAACAATTTGCAATTAACTTATCTTACCCTCTTTCAGGTCGATTTGCCACTTGCCTTCACGTTCGTTTGTAGTTCGAAATTTCCTCTGTCTTCCAGTGTTCTTTACTACATTCCAATGTGTCTCGATCGCGGTAAACTGATAATTTTTGACTGATGCACGCTTTGTACCACCCTTACATTACACTTACGGAATACTGAGTCGAGGGGGAAAATGCATTCACCGAGCGCTTGCAGGTATCCTTAATTCACGTTGCGTTCTCCACCTGCCCAAGACAGGCCCCCGCTGGAGTTAGGTTCCTCCTAGACTTGGCACTGCTTAATTCTTCCTTAACTTGCTTAAACTTAGTGTTTGATTCAAATCCTGTTTACCAATACTTTTTTCCACTCCAAAACCTATCTCCTTTTCTCTCCAATCATCATCCCTTAGGTAGTGTTAACCCTAAGCTAATACCTACCACGCCCACTATAAGTGTTTTTAGACTGGATGGAAGGGGAACGTCCCCGCGCGCTCTGGTGAGCGTGCGGCATCTCGCGCGCCAGACCTTGCTTTGCCCTTGGTTTGCACTTGCCGATCGCGAGTAATTTGAAACAAGATAAGCAAGATAAGTATTACGCAGATAATTTTCTAACATGTCAAGAGTCTTTGCGAGATGCCTCCAGCCTTTCTAGCATTTTTCAGCATTTGTAGCATTTAAAATGATACAAGGTCTAGTCTTTCTGACTGACTGTCACTTTTTTATAGTTTATTATGAGGCGATTATCTTGTGACCATTTGGTTAACTGTTTGTAAAAGAGTCAGCAGATAGCTGTAAGACCTGTTAAGTTTCCCCTTTTATTACGAGTGTTGTATCGTACGCAAACAAAATTTCCTTATGAGAATCAACGTTCTGTGTTATATCATTGATATATAGAAGAAAGAGTAGTGGGCCCAAAACCGATCCCTGGGGTATTCCAAATTTAATAATACCCTGATTGTACAATGTTTCATTAAGTAATTTGGTCCCATCATCCTTGTGTCTCAAGCTTACTATTTGTTTACGCCTTGTTAAATAAGGCTCTATCCATGTATTAGCTAGACCTCTAATACCATATTGATTTAGTTTTGTGAGGAGGATTTTATGGTCAGCAACATCAAATACTTTCGATAAATCCAAGAATAGGCCAGTTACATGTTCCTTATTGTCAATTAATTTCAGTATACTATTAATACATTCATAAATTGATGTATGTGTAGATTTTTCCGTTCTGAATCCATGTTGTGAGTTTGATAGTATTTTATTTTTTACTATAAAGCTAGTCATTCTCTTATACATGATTTTCCACAATTTTTGCAATACCAGTTGGTAAGGTATAGGACAATAGTTATCTAATTGATCTTTTGAACCGTTTTTGTGCACTGACTTTTGATAACTTCAAAATATCCGGGTAAGTTCCTGAAAGAATTGAACTGTTTATTAAGTCCGTAAGTGGATTTATTATATTTTCTGCACATTTCTTTAAAATTTCATCAGGGATGCCATCAATACCAGCACAGAATTTATTTTTAACTCTTTTATAACTATTCTTGGTTGGTTGGTTGGTTCTTAAGTTTAGGGGCTGCGACAACGCGGTCATGTAGCTTTGTTTAAAGGGGAATGCTGTTTCAAAATAGTGTTTTAGGGTACTGTTAAATGCATTAAATTTATCATTTATATTTTCTAGTATTAGTATTAGTGTGTGAAATCTGTTTTTTAATTCAATTAAGGACTGCAGACTTATGAATTTTTCAAATAGTTCCTTCTTTTGCCGCCAAACGCCACCGTCGACGACTACTAGTTCAGAACTTAGCTACCAACGCCACCGCAGTCGGCTTTTGGCAACGAACGTAGGAACCAAAGAGCGTTGTTTTCATTCTTAACCTATACAATTTAGCTTCACACCGGTGTAATTAGTGGAAGGTTCTTTTACATGCCATAAATCTATGACATGGGACCGCCGGCTTTACTTCCCCTCTGAAGGAAGGCATACTGAGGGATTTTGAACGCTCTTAAAAAATCCGACGACTTTGGGCGGATTTGAACCCGCGATCTTGATAGCTATTCTTACCTCTTCACTTGTGACATGATTTATAAATAAAGAATCACTGCATATATTTATTTTATTATTAGAACTTAGTGTATTTACCTGTGATTTATTTAATATTTTTTGTGGAATTTCCAGAAAATAGTCATTAAAAGTGTCTGCTATTTCCTCTGGATTATTAATCAATTTATTATTGCAGGTGTAATGTTCCTTTGTATTTTAGCAGTCCGGTTTCTTTCTTTATCACGGACCACATAGCCCTGTTTTTTTAGATAATTGGGATATAAAATTATCATTATGCATTTTCTTTGCTAGTCTTATTACCTTACTTAATATGCTAGTTTATTATTTGAGGTATAAATTGAATTCAGGTGTTGTGTGGTATTGTTTATATAATTTGTGTAAAAATTTCTTTCTTTGACATGAATTTATAATCCCTGTTGTTATCCAATTGCTAGCTTTGTTATTTTGAATAGTTCTTTGTTTAAAGGAGAATGCTGTTTCAAAATAGTGTTTTAGGGTACTGTTAAATGCATTAAAATTATCATTTACATTTTCTAGTTTATAAATTTCTGACCATGTTTCCTTATTTAATAAGTCATTGAAATATGTAACATTTGTTTCAGTGAATGACCTGCACTTTGATTTTATTCCATTTTCATTATTATTGATTGTTTCGGGTACTTCAAAACTCAGTATTTGTCCATGGTGGTCACTAAAACCCGGACAATAGACTTCTATTGAATGGTGATATTTATCTATATTTATAAAACGTTGATCAGGAGTGGTTTTACTAAATTTTGTTATTCTTATTGGGGTGTTTACTGTAGGTTCCAGTTCATAGGAAATTAGTAACTATGTTAATAATTCACAATTTCTATCACATTTTAAGAAATCCACATTTACATCCCCACAAATTATTATATCGAAATTTACTTTGCTCATGTTATTGAGTAACCATTCTAATTTATCTATAAATAAATGAAAATTTCCTGACGGAGAACGGTATATGCACACAATTATTAACTTAAACTGCTGTATTTTTTACGGCAGAGAATTAAAATCCTGTTCCATAATTAGATAATCATAAGCTGTTAACTGTTCATGATTCAAATTATTTCTTAAGAAGATACAAGCACCACCAAGGCTAATATTAGATTTAGAGTATTTACTAGCTAGTATAAACACTGGGAATTGAATTAATTCGAGTTGTTCATCTTCCAGCCAATGTTCTGAAATACATAAAGCTGAGATGTCTTTACGCTCATTTCTAAGCATTAGATTTGTGTAATCAATTTTATTATAGAGAGACTGAACATTCTGGTGCTAAATTTTAAATTCGTTACTTTTGCAAGCTTGTGTTGGTGATTTATTTACATTATTATCCTAATTGTTATTATTATTGTTGCTAGATAAATCCAAAATACCATTGTTGCACTCAGTGAAATTTGACATCAAACGATACTCATCTGAATGCCAAACCTCACGTTTGGCTTCGTTTACCAGTTTCCCTGCTTCCACTTTAAAGATGTTACTGATGAACTATTCTTATCATTTGAATTTACAATTTTGCAGATTTCATCACTAAGATACTCTTTTCCTAACCTATTTAAGTGTAGGCCATGCCGAGTGAGGAATTTTCTGTCTAATTTACTTACTTCTTTAATTTGGACATTTGGAAAACTCTTTCAAATTTTATTAATTTTTCCATTTGTAGCCTCTATTTCTACATTTACACATGATTTGGGAATTAAGTCATATCTCAGCGGAATGTTCACAATAATGATATTTGTGTTATGCATGGATGGCAATGTACCCTTTAAATCTTTGATTACCTTTTTAGTCTCAAGAACTAGGAATAAGAAGGCCATTCCGTCCAAACGGAATACTCAATGAGCACATTAAAGGAACTGCAACCCTACTTTTAGATGTATGGACAGATCTCTTTAATCATTGTTTGAACACAGGCCAAATACCTGAATCATGGAGACAATCAGTCATAAAAGTATTGTATAAAGTGAAAGGGGACGCATCCAAACCTCACTCCTACAGAGTTATTGCACTTGAAAACAACGATTTCAAAATAATTACAAGAGCGATTACGGACCATCTAGTTAAGGAAATATATCACTTTCTTCATGATCAGCAATGCGGATTCAGGAAACGAGGCACCATACAAGCAGATAGCAACCATGTGAGTGAAATAGAACAGACATTGTGATTTCCAGGAGGAAACTATTATACAATATTTGTAGATTACACTAAGGCTTTTGATCTTCTAGACAGAGAAACTCTCTTACGAATATTGGCAACAATGATAGGAGAAAACCGTAGTATTACAATTTTACTTAGAAACATTGTAACGTGTTTTTCGAGGGGTTTTTATGCAACTGGCATAAGTCAGTAGGAAGCCATTCTATATTTATTTACGCGGCAAATTGTTCAGCCAAGAGAATTTTTCATGTTAATTTATTATTATTATTAATTTATTATAATTATTATTAAGGTATTTTCGGAGCATTTTATAAAAAATTATTAGCATTCAGATAGGTTTTCTATGTCTTAGAAAACGCTATCCAGCAAATTATTACGAACGACGATATCATAGAAAATTATCTGATTACGGAATTTTACGGAGTTTTCGTCAGTTAGGGTATATCGAGAGACGTGACTCACTGGGATTTCAAGTACAAGCTGATTCCTGTCGAGAAGTATTACGCAAGGCTGGGTCGCAAGGTCTAGAAAAGGCGAATTGTTGGAACGGAAATCGACTTCTCCCTCTCGCGCGCCGAGTATAATGAGGCAGAGGAGGGGAACTAGCGGCGTGCTCAGCCAATCAGGGGAGACAACGTAAGCTGGAAGACGGTACCGTGGTGGGGGAGCCAACAGGTGCATATATCGTTCGACGCGCCGTGAAACGGGGACTATCTGTGTAGAACTTGCGGAGTACGGTTGCAAGTTCGTGTCGCTCCGATGTTCAGTGGAGTTGAAGACTAACTTTTGCAAAACTTAACCAGTGCGGTTGTACGAGTGTTTGGGTCCGAGGTACGGAGATGACGACGTCCAGGAGACTGTGGGAAGCTCACAGCATCATCAAGTACGAGGGAAATGCTTTGGCAATTTCCAGTGGTAAGCGCAAATGACGCAGAAATACGCAATCTCTCATTTTTCTTTGTTTTATATTTCATAATTCAGTAACTTCATCGCTTGGAAATAAGAGTAAAATCAATTTATCAGAATCCGTTTTCACGTAATTTTCTATCGGTAATATTCAAATCACAACGCTCCAATTTAAATTTTGTACTTATTATTATTATTAATTTTGCTATACTTGTTTTATATAATAAATTCACTTCTTTTACAATGCAATCTTTGCTTTCAGTAGGTAGCATTAGATATAGACCAATTCCTTCTCCTGATACAATTGTTTGTTGGGTTAATGATCAAATCATACCACGATCTGAGTGAATAGATTCTTGAAGGTGTTCTACCAGAGCTAGACGTTGTTAAATACAAATTTAGATTTCAGCATTGCATTGAGGTCTTGGCGCCCATTAAAACAACATAGCTTAGGCAAAGGTAAACAATTACATTTATCACCCAACAGTTTGGGGCAGCAAAACTGTTACATTTGTACGCTCAACGTGTGGGCAGTCAAAATGATACAATTGGCGCCCAACATGGGGCAATAATTAATGTTACAATTGTCGCCGACAACTTGGGGCTGAAAACCTAATAACATTTGTGGAAGGAGAAGGGTATATATTTCTGTGCCTGTATTTTGGGGGTTATTTGTCTTTATCAGTGTATATCATTATGGAGGATGAGAAAGAAAGACAGATGAGGTTACGTAGTGGTCATCAGCTGGAGAGTGATGATACGAGCAGTATGTCGAGTGATGGTAGTACCGGGGTAGCGGAGGTAAATCCCGATACTGAAACAGGGAGTGTAGGCGGCCAACCAGAATTAAAAACTTGACTTCTCGAGTTCATGTATCAGAACAAAGTTAGTAGTGATGCCTTAAATGCAAAATTAGAACAGAATAATGCAAAATTAGAACAGAATAATGCAAAATTAGAACAAAACAGTAGGGAAAATAAAGAAAGTACAGACGCTTTAAACGCAAAACTGGAACAAAACAGTAGGTAAAATAGAGAGAGTAATGAAACTTTAAACGCCAGATTAGAACAAAACAGTAAGGAAAATAGAGAGAGTACTGAAACTTTAAATGCTAAATTAGAACAAAACAGTAGGGAAATGAGTGACAAATTTGAACTGATTAGAGGTGAGATCAGGGGGGTGATGGAAGAAAAGGCTAAAGAGATTATTGCAGATGTAGACAGAAAATTAGGAAAAGTACAGGAGGAGTTGGAAATTAGAATCAGTACACAGGCTGAAAATTTAAAAGAACTAGTGCAACTGGAAACACAGCAGGTCAAAAAGCAATTGGGGGGCGAATTTGACAAAATTCAGGTAGCTACTAAAGAGGTTAAGGAACAGCTGGGGGGGTAGAATTGAGAAAGTCCACTCACAAATAGTTGCAGAAGTAAATGATTTAAGAGAGAGTAATAGAGAGAGCATTAGCAAGATTGAGGCTAAACAAGCAAAGATATATGATAAAGTAGAAGAATCAGAAGGAAACATTAAATTAACAGTAAACAGTATTGAGAGGAAGGCTGAGGAGAAAATCGCAGAATTATAATTAAAATTAAAAGCTAGGATCAGGCAAGAAAATAGTCAGAATAGGCCAGTTTTGGTGAATAGCACACACAGGGAGGTAGAACTGGGTAAGTTCAGCAATCGACAGGGGTGCCCAATGGAGTTCATGAACACTATAGAAAATAAATTCGGGGAAAGGTTGGAAAATGGTAGTATTGAGTGGTGCCAGGTAGTTGAAATTTTAGAACAAGTGTTTGTGGGGGAAACGAGGAATTGGTTTGCTGTCTACAGAGACAAGTTTACTGATATCAATGATTTTAAAATGAAATTCTGTGAAAAGTTCTGGAATGAGGTTATTCAGTCGCAGCATCGTGAGGGAGTAGTGTGTGGTAAATATAACCCTAAAGGAAGCTCCACCATGACCGAATACTTTTTAGGGCAGGTATTAGTGTGTAAATATCTGGATGGCTTGAAGGAGGAAAGTGATGTGGTGAGGTTGCTACTTAGGCACTTTCCCTATAGGATCAAGGAGGCTGCTTGTATCCAGAATGTAAAGACTATATCACAAGTAGAAAATTTGTTAAGCACATTTGATGCACTAGGGAGAGGGGGTTATGAGGACAATTTCAATCGGAACCAGGGTAATAATAATAATAGACCTAATGAAGCCAGGCATCAAGAAGTTCAAGGGAACGGTGGCGAAGGGGCCAACGCTCAAAATAGGAATAATAATAATCAGCTAAATCAGAACAGAGGAAATGGCCATGGTAATCAGTATCAAGGGAGGAATAATGATTTCAGGGGAAATCAAGGGAGGAACAATGATTACAGGGGAAATCAAGGGAGAAACAATGATTTCAGGGGAAATCAAGGGAGAAATTATAATGACAATAATTACAACCAGAATAGGGGTCAAGGAAGAGGACAGCCTAGTGGTAGTAATATACAGCCAAACAATGACAACACAGCCCAGAACAACCAGACCAGTTTAGTAGTTAGTAGTACTACGGCCAGCTGTAGCGGTTCTTTAAACGCGAACCAGGCTGCGAAGTAAGGTCAGAATCTCAGTCTGTAGCATGCCCTGTACATACAATTATACAGGAACCCTATGACCTAAATGTAAGAAATGAATTATTACATGAACTAAATGATGAAGGTATTATTCAGGAAGTGGTTAGTAAGAGCCCCATAGTTAAATTTAACGTGTCCGAGGCGTACACAGATGTTTTAATTGATAGTGGTTGTATGAAGAGTTGCATAAGTAGTGCATTTTATGATAAAATGAAAGGAACTGGAGTAAATTTTGAGGAGATGCCAATTAAAAGCACTTTTGTTATCACAGCTGTTGGGAAGAGGTCTAAAGTAATTTCTAAGCAAGTTTTAGTAGACATTAAAATTAATAATCATGTAGAGAAGCAGATTTGTCTTGTAATCCCAAATTTAGTATTCAGTGTTATCTTGGGTTCAGAGTGGCTAAGTAGAGTGTCGGGTAACTTATGTTATGATGTAGGGAGTTTGAAATTTAAATGGGGAGATTCTGAAGTAGAAGTAGCGTTCAATGACCATATTCAGAGGAGTAGTATTGTAGGTGTGATTTGTACTTTAAATGAGATATCGCCAGCCGTAGAGCGGGGTTCTCCATGTTTTGTGGGCAGTGTGATTACGAACGGAAGTCTAGAGGACTCGTTACGTGATGCTGCATTTCAGGCAAATATAGAGGATGAACAGTGTGTTCGGCTCTATGATGTGTTATTGTGTAATAGGAGAGTTTTTGAGGATCACATTGGTATGGCCAATTGCTATACACATTCATTGAACGTTATTGATAGGTCAGTATTCACATGACATAGATATCCTGTACCTTTCGCTTATCAGAGTGCAGTTGAGGCACAAATTAATCAGATGCTTGAAGATGGGATTATTGAGCACTCGAACAGTCCATATGTTAATTCTTTGATCACGGTACCCAAGAGCGACGGCACTGTTCGTATTTGTTTAGACGCTCGTTTGGTTAACAGTAGAATTAGTTCAGATCAGCTGAAATCTATGTCAATAGAGGAATTAATGCAAACATTTGAGGGGAAGAAGTATTTCACTTGTGTAGATTTGAGTTCCAGTTTTTGGCAAGTGCCACTTATGTACGAAGATAGACCATTTACAGCTTTTAGTCATAAATATAACCTTTATCAATTTTGTAGAACACCTTATGGGTTAAAGAGTAGTTCAGCAGCTTTAATTAGGGCTTTAAACATCGCATTAGGGGATGACACAGGAGAGTTTGTAACCATTTACATAGATGATATGGTAATTAGTTCACGCAGTTTTGAGGAGCATCTACGTCATTTAAATATAGTTTTTCAGAAGTTAGATCAGGCAGAGTTCACTTTGAAGCTGTCTAAGTCGTCATTCTGTCAGTCAGAAGTGACATTTTTAGGTCATAGAGTGTCGAGTAGAGGTGTAACACCAGAAGAAAGTAGGGTTAATAAGATACTTAACGCAGAGGTTCCACAGAATGTTAAACAGTTAAAAACTTACCTGGGAATTTGCAACTTTTTCAGGAGGTTCGTTCTTAAATACTCAGGGTTGGTAGAACCATTCAGGGAATTGCTTAAAAGTGGGACTCGGTGGAGATGGGAGTCCAAGCATGATCAGGCTTTTAGAGCGCTGAAGGAAGGTTTTGAGAAAGCTGTAGTGCTGAAATATCCGTTAAAAGATAAGGAATATGTGGTTATGACAGATGCTTCACATATAGGCATTGCTGGAGTATTATGTCAGAAAAATGATGAGGGTAATCTGTGCATTGTATCTTTAGCCTCGCGAGGACTGACTGCAGCAGATAAAAGATACACGATTACTGAGTTAGAGCTTTTAGGTATTGTTTTCAATTTAGGGAAATTTAGAATGTATTTAGTAGGGGGGAAATTTGAGATCCACACAGATCACCATGCATTACTGTATATGAGGACTTGTAAACTCAGTTCTAACAGAGTTAGTAGGTGGATTCTTGCTCTGCAGGAATACGAATTCACAGTAAAATATATTGAAGGTAAAGATAACATTCTTGCAGACATGCTATCGAGGGACACTAATTTATGTAGGGATTATCCTGTGGTTAAAGCAGAGGACGGTATTTTAATATGTGCATGTGTGGACATTAGCAACAGGGCATCGTTACAGACACTGAGAAATATGCTAGTGGAGCAACGTGATGACGTTCATTTAAAAGGAGCCACTTGCAAGGTTGGAAGCAGGTGACGCAGAAACATTTATAGTTTCCAAACGTATTGGAAAAACAGCATATGTGCTGGAGGATAGTGAGGGAAACAGATTATACGGGACGTATAATATACATAGTCTAGGAAAATATGTGTCATAAAGCGAGTGTGTTTAGCTGGCGAGCCAGCCTATCAAATGAGTAAGTGTGGTATTTGGTGCGTGGAAGATCTGGTCTTCAAGGCAGGCGTATCAGAAGTCTCACAGGGGGGTAGTATGTAAGTAAATGAGAGTTTTTAAGGTACAGGGAAATATGACGGGATTGTCGGATGCTCTTGAGCACTAAAATGTCTCGATACACCAAGGCCAGAATTTGGTAGCGCTGGTGAATTCCCATTTGCCTCCAAGAGATGGGTGAGCGCTAGGACAGGGTATTTTTGCTTAAGGCGTCCACGAGGCAAAAGATGGGCCATCAGAAGGCGAGACAGTCCTTCATGAAACTCATACATATCAGCACACGTGATTTCTGTTTACGGCCTCGCCATGTAAGATTTGTAAGTGTGTAATTTAAGGTAATTTGTACAAAGGTATTATTTGTGTGAGGAGAAATGGTCTGTGTTGAGAACTAGTATTAAGTAGAATATGGTCTACGGGAACTTAACAAGACAGGGCGATTACGGCACAGAAATATTTGGTGTTATATGTAATGCGCATTTACTGTTT
This sequence comes from Meconema thalassinum, assembly GCA_946902985.2. Taxonomy (NCBI): domain Eukaryota; kingdom Metazoa; phylum Arthropoda; class Insecta; order Orthoptera; family Tettigoniidae; genus Meconema; species Meconema thalassinum. Next base: position 370,841,824 of record OX336392.1, read on the forward strand.
TTTTTTTTCAGAAGTCAATATTAATTTAATCTGCTTTAAAGAGAGATGAAGTATTATGGTCACGAGGCGCTGCCACAATAGTGTGATCGTGTGCTCAGTGATAAGTGAGATTAAATTTCACCATAAGGAAGGGACCTCCAGTGAAATTAGGAAGTTCTGTGGAGATATAAATATATCAGAACACCTTCAATGCGTGTGATATGACATCATAAATACATAGTGCTCACACATTAATTATGTCTATTTCTCCAACATAGAGAAATTTGAGAGGCGGAAATATCCGTGGAACACTATTCTATATGTAAAACATTGGACTGGTTGCAAAGTGCAATCCATAGTGACAACAAACTTTGATGCAAAGTGCGTGAAGAAAAATTATGAGTGTATATATCTGTAATTTAGGGTGATCTCATTTATGTAATATGTATTTTGGATGGGGTTTATTAACGTGTCTGGGATAATCGGATAATGGACCGTCGTCACGGTAAATCATCCGATGATCCGAGGCGAATATGTAACGTGTTTTTCGAGGGGTTTTTATGCAACTGGCATAAGTCAGTAGGAAGCCATTCTATATTTATTTACGCGGCAAATTGTTCAGCCAAGAGAATTTTTCATGTTAATTTATTATTATTATTAATTTATTATAATTATTATTAAGGTATTTTCGGAGCATTTTATAAAAAATTATTAGCATTCAGATAGGTTTTCTATGTCTTAGAAAACGCTATCCAGCAAATTATTACGAACGACGATATCATAGAAAATTATCTGATTACGGAATTTTACGGAGTTTTCGTCAGTTAGGGTATATCGAGAGACGTGACTCACTGGGATTTCAAGTACAAGCTGATTCCTGTCGAGAAGTATTACGCAAGGCTGGGTCGCAAGGTCTAGAAAAGGCGAATTGTTGGAACGGAAATCGACTTCTCCCTCTCGCGCGCCGAGTGTAATGAGGCAGAGGAGGGGAACTAGCGGCGTGCTCAGCCAATCAGGGGAGACAACGTAAGCTGGAAGACGGTACCGTGGTGGGGGAGCCAACAGGTGCATATATCGTTCGACGCGCCGTGAAACGGGGACTATCTGTGTAGAACTTGCGGAGTACGGTTGCAAGTGCGTGTCGCTCCGATGTTCAGTGGAGTTGAAGACTAACTTTTGCAAAACTTAACCAGTGCGGTTGTACGAGTGTTTGGGTCCGAGGTACGGACCATAGAATTATCTAATCTACCAGAATATCATCAAATTCCGACGGAGATGACGACGTCCAGGAGACTGTGGGAAGCTCACAGCATCATCAAGTACGAGGGAAATGCTTTGGCAATTTCCAGTGGTAAGCGCAAATGACGCAGAAATACGCAATCTCTCATTTTTCTTTGTTTTATATTTCATAATTCAGTAACTTCATCGCTTGGAAATAAGAGTAAAATCAATTTATCAGACTCCGTTTTCACGTAATTTTCTATCGGTAATATTCAAATCACAACGCTCCAATTTAAATTTTGTACTTATTATTATTATTAATTTTGCTATACTTGTTTTATATAATAAATTCACTTCTTTTACAATGCAATCTTTGCTTTCAGTAGGTAGCATTAGATATAGACCAATTCCTTCTCCTGATACAATTGTTTGTTGGGTTAATGATCAAATCATACCACGATCTGAGTGAATAGATTCTTGAAGGTGTTCTACCAGAGCTAGACGTTGTTAAATACAAATTTAGATTTCAGCATTGCATTGAGGTCTTGGCGCCCATTAAAACAACATAGCTTAGGCAAAGGTAAACAATTACATTTATCACCCAACAGTTTGGGGCAGCAAAACTGTTACATTTGTACGCTCAACGTGTGGGCAGTCAAAATGTTACAATTGGCGCCCAACATGGGGCAATAATTAATGTTACAACATTTCATCATATAATAGAGTCAACATGAGTGAAGACATATTCCAGACAAATGGTGTGATGAAAGGAGATCCGATTAGCCCACTTCTGTTTAATATTGCCACAGCCGACATACCTATGCTTATTGAGCATGAGACAAATCATTACACGTATATGCAGATTAGATAGTGCTGAGCTCAGCCAATCTAATACACCTGCAGGAAGCAGTGAAAAAGCTGACGGTATGTGCAGATAAAAGTTGTCTTCAAATTAACACAGACAAGACCATGCAAATGACTTTTAGAAAAAGAGGAAGGCCTGCAGAAGACGACCACATAAAGATAAGAGGGGGAAATGTTCCAATCGATCGGGCATTCACATATATCGGGACTACTTTACAAATAACAGGTCACTGCTACAGACTTAACGTAAAAGAAAGAGTCTCAGCTGCAATTAGAGCAATACATACAATAAAAGATCTACAGAATGTATCAATAAAATCAGCAATGAAACCGTTTCATGCAGTAGTCAGCCCAGTAGCAACTTATGTGATACAGATTATACGGGATCACCCAACACTCGCAGACCTCCGATCCATAGAAAAGGTGAAGGCAAGGTTTCTTAAAAGAGCTCTCTGTGTTGGAATAAACACAAAGTCGAGACCGGTATATGAAATGGCCAGAGAGATTTTCTATAACGATGACATAAAGGCAAGGTTCTTACTACCATCCACTCAAAATAGTGCCAAGGTATTTGAAGAGAGAAAGCAAAAAAGGGAGGATATTTGGCTTGGTTTTTATTGTACGGACGCCATGTGGGACCGACAGTGGACGGAGGGAAATCAAGAATTAAGGCATGTCATCACAAGTTTAGCAGTTCATGGATATCTCTACAAACTATGTGCAACGACACATTTCCATGAAGTAGGAAAGGAGTGTGTGTGTACTTTGTGTGGTGAAGGATGTGAACGCTATCACATCAACCGATGCAAAAAATAGGACAAAATCAGTTTAAGAGTATAGCAAAGATCTATAGACTAAATAACCAAAATGAGTTGTATTTTGCCAATTCGGCTGCAATTAATTGTGTATAGAAGGGGGAGTTTCTCCAGGTGCTCAACAGGGAATCTAATAGAGACATATAAGGAAGATAACTTGGTCATAGTGCAGACATCGCTGTTAACAATTGTTGGGATATATATATGTATCCGTTTAAATCTGCAGACGACATAATCGAGAAATTATCAACTGCATTCACACGAGTCAACAAAGACTCCGTTATTATTGTTGCCGGAGACTTAAACTGTAGGATAGATAAACTCAATAAAAACAGAAATAGTGATATAATTCCTAATGCAGGAAGGTTTCACACTAGCTAACAGGAAGGAAGAGAAAACTTACTTTGGACACAATGGCTCTAGTGCCATTGATCTTATTTTCTACAAAAGTAATGAAATACGGTAATCTTCAAGAGACAGGAAGGGCTCTGGACATCAGGTGACTCCCTCTAGAGGACACATATTCCAATAACAACATACATAACACTATCAAGAACTTCCCAATCAATGACGTTCACTACAAAAACTGGCATAAAGCCATCGCGAAGGTTGGATAAGTGAGCCGTAAATTGCCTACGACTCAATATTTATTTGAATTTCCCGGACTTTCTGTGCTGTATTACCTCCCGCTCAACCTAGCGGCGCAAGCGTGAACTGTCGGTAACGCTCTGCATCTTTCTACTGTTTTGACCAGATGTTCACGAAAACATGGCGTACGCTGGTTGATTTTCAGTTTATATTGGATTGATTGTTACGTCTTTGGAAGGAATTGTTATTATGTGTTGGGAAAACGAGCCGTGAAGATGTAGAAAAATCCCCGGAAAAGTTCTAAGGGGGTAGAATAGCCCTCTCCCTAATTATAATTTCATCACGATGCAATTTGTATAACCTTTGAATTCTACCGTCGCGGGAGATAAGATTTTAAAGATATTACTGTATATCAAATTTCCAATTTGCCAACAAGAAAAAGTTACTTGTTTTTCGGCATGTGAACCGAAGGTTTTGTGAGTTTAAGATGTGACTTCTTGGGTTTCGTAAGTTGGGTTTCTAGGGTTATTTCGGAATTGTAGCATGGTTTTCTGAAGTTATTTGGGTTCTTTTCTAGTTTAGTTTTATTGTTGTCGTGAGATTTTTATCTTATGGTTTGTGTGGTTCAAGTTTCTTAACCTATAAATATTTACTTTCGTAATCTCCTTCTCTTGACCACACTGTAGTTTGCTTCATATAAGCCTGTATTATGTCCTTGGACTTTATTTTATCCTTTTCGTTGCCATGTAAATGTGGTGGATTGTTTTCCATGAATCTTTTATTCTAACAATCCGAGATATGTTTCTTCAGTTTTTTCTGCGAAGAGATTGTTTTGCGATTTTGATCTGGATGGACGTATGCTAGTATGCGCTCCTATAAATGATATGATTTAAAGTATTAATTGGGAATAATCCATGAGATACCTTCTATACAGTGGCGTACCGACGAGGGGGGTTTCAGGGTTGAAACCACCCCAGAGATATTCCTTTACTTGAATCTATATATTGTCCCATCTATCACCTGTTTTACGGTATCGCTCGTTAGGCGTCTTAACTCCCGTATATACTTTAGGTGTGGTCACGTTCCTCACTTACTAAATGCCCTGCGCTCTACTCGCAGTGTTGGAGCTACCCATGGATCAGTTTTGCTGTTGAAGTGGGCGATCCGTAACTTTTTTCTTGGTTGCTTTAATTGTGTGTGCCCACTTCCTTAAAGATAATTCAGTAAAAGAGGAGTTACTGCAATTTATTCCAATTAATGGTACAGATAAAATAATCAAGATAGGCAGATTTTGAGAGTCAGTAGCAATTGCAGCAGGAACACGGAGAGCAAAACATTATTATTTTTCTCTCATAATATCAATATTTTAAGCAACCACGTCATGATGAAACCACTGCATCGTTTCAGTCTCAATACAGGTATTTAGTTACTGTTTTCCATATTTTTTAGAATTTCTTTTCAATTTTTTATTGTGTCGAAAAAATGAGATCTAAAATATTTTTCATGCAAAGAGAACGGTTACTTAATTGTTGCTTTTATGAATATTAATCAAAATATCATTTTAATTATGATGATGACTGTCGTTTAGGGGCGGAACAGCAAGGTCATCTGTCCCTTTAATACCGGTAATGTACACAATTACCCTATTATACTAATGAACCCCCACCCCCCAGAAGGAAATCCTGCGTACGCCACTGCTTATATATATGAAAGATATTTAACTAAGAAGATAATTATTTTGAATTCAACTAACCTTATATTAGGTTGATCTGGAACTTCTGTATTTGGAATCGTATCTAACTAAACAAATAAGTATGTTACCTTGTCTTTTAATTTCCTTCGGCGTTTAGTCAATGTCAGGTTCGATATTTAATTTATTATTTATTTATTAATTTCATCTCTTCTTGTTCTGATTTCTCCAATTCCTTGATTATTTTTTTGGAGGAGTAATTAATTTTAGTCGTAGTTATTTTGTTGTTGTGTGAATACAACCATCACCTCCTGTTGATGTCATGTGAAAGATATAATAATATATTGTAATGTGATTGAAATTGATTTGATTTCTTCTATTAATTTTTAAAAATATATTATGTTATTATTTTCCCCTTATATTATACAACTTGATCCCCTGGGTAGATTGGGTACGCTTCACACATTTCGTTATTATAATTTAACACCTTTTCTTGCGACTAAGGTAGTGGGTGTTACAATAAGGACAAGTTAAATCAAATGAATCGCGTGAAGGCGGAAGAGCTCGTCTCAATAGGTAAAACGGATGATGCAATCGACCCCATCATGAGGATGATACTGGAAGCAGCTGAACCAAGAACACATAGAAAAGCTCATAGCTGGTTTGACGCAGAGTGCTACAAAAAAGAAAGGGAACTCTAGCTGACCTACATCGGACAAGAATTTCAAAAACATATCATCAGATCATCAGATATATGCCTCCCAATGAAAAGAATATTAGCTGCTTCTGAAGAAGAAGAGATACAATATAATTGAACGAGAAGCTGAGGCAATGGCAGAGGAAGCAAGAAATGACCCTTTCCTAGCGCTAAGGAAGAAAACGACTCCAAGAGCCAAAGAAATTTTACTTAATAAACGGGAATCTCACTTCCAAGCAATTCTGAATAAATCGGATTGGGATGTAGCTTTCGCCAGAGACAGACGGGAAACTGTATATCTTATGACAAGGACCATACATGTCAAAAAATCACAACCTCAACCAAGGAAAAAAAAACATCACAAGAAGATCAAAAACCGCACAGCACTGGAACCGGATCGAATCTGTATAGAGCATATCAAGAAATCTCGCGAGACGCTACTACCACTGTGGACCAATATCTTCAATTTCTACTTAAGCAAAGGTATTCCAGACACATGGGGGAAATCGATCACCAAAGTAATCTACAAAGGAAAGGGCAACGCAAGTGACCGCAATGCATATAGAGGAGTGGCGCTAGAAAACAACCTCTTCAAAATTTATTAATGCAGATAGTTACGGCCAGGCTAGAACCAGAAGTCACAATTCCAGAATGTCAATTTGGTTTCACCAAAGGGAAATCAACCCTTCATGCAGTCCGGTGCCTATTGGGAGAAGTAGAAGAAGCCTTAAGGATACCTAATGATTAGATTAGATTTGCATTAATCCATTTGATCAATTGCATGTATACAATACATTTTTGATATAGGACACGTCAGTAATTACATCTATAAAATGAAAGAACTTACAGGTATATATTACTAATACTATAGCTATTTATAACTTATTATACTAACAGATCTTAGAGATACAATCTTATTGGACAACTATTTACACCTTACTCTGTTATTACAATATGAAAACTTAATTCTATAAATACAACAACTTACAGCTAGGTATTACAATTAAAATAGAAAAGTAAAATAAAATTATAGATTTCATCGTTTCTATACGCTAAGATATTCAACTACAGAGTAAAAACAATCGCACTGCAGATAAGCTTTCAACATTCTTTCAAAGGTTTTTATTTTTGGGTCAAATTTTATATACTGGGGTAGTTTATTGTATAATTTAACTCCTGTGTGAAAAGTTCCTGTGTGATATATGCTTGTGTGTGTGTGAAATATGAATGTTTTGATTTTGTCTTGTGTTATGCCTATGAACATCATTGTTTTTTTAAGAAAAACGTCTTTATTCATTAAATTCAAAAACAAACCATAATACATTCAAAGATATGAATGCAGGGCAGTGGGAGAAAGTTTATCTCTTTAAACAGAGGTCTACATGATTCTCTAGTGTTTACATTTGCCATAATTCTAATCGCCCTCTTTTGTATCCTAAACATGCTTAGTACATCTGGTGACATACCCCAAAATATGACCCCATATCTTAAGTATGAATGGAAATAAGCAAAATAAGTATTTCTTAATGTGTGCATGCTTGCGCAAGTTTTCAAAATACGTAATGCAAAGCACATCGAGTTCAGTTTAGTATTCAGATATTGTATATGTTTATTCCATTTCAAGTCATGTTGTATCCATAGTCCAAAAACTTTGTTTCTGATTTATTTTCAATTTGATGACCATTTAATGTTATATTGGGCTTCGCATGATTCCTATTCTGTATAGTGTTTAAATTTAGAGATACTGTTTTTTATAGTTTATTATGAGACGATAATCTTGTGACATTTGGTTAACTCTTCTGTAACGGAGTCAGCAGACTGCTGTATGACCTGCTTAGTCTCACCTTTTATTACAAGTGTTGTATCGTCCGCAAAAAAAAATCCTTATGAGAACGAACATTCTGTGTTATATCATTGATATAGAGAAGAAAGAGTAGTGTGCCCAAAACCGATCGCTGGGGTACTCCAAATTGAATAATTCCCTCATTGGACAATGTTTCATTAAGTAATTTGGTTCCATCATCCTTGTGTCTCAAGCTTACTATTTGTAAGAGACTATCCATTTATTAGCTAGACCTCTAATACCATATTGATTTAGTTTTGTGAGGAGGATTTTATGGTCAACAACATCAAATTCTTTCGATAAATCCAAGAATAGGCCAATTGCATGTTCCTTATTGTGAATTAATTTCAGTATACTATTACTACATTCATAAATTGCTGTCTCTTTCCGTTCTGATTCCATGTTGTGAGTTTGATAGTTTTTCATTTTTATAACATTTATCAGCCTCATACATGATTTTTTCCACAAATTTTGCAATACCAGTTGGTAGGATAATAGAACGATAGTTATCTAATTCATCTTTTGAACCGTTTTTGTGCACTGGAATTACTTTTGATAACTTCAAAATATCTAGGTAAGTTCCTGAGAGAATTGAACTGTTTATTAAGTGCGTAGTGGATTTATTATATTTTATGCACATTTCTTTAAAATTCCATCAGGGATGCCTTCAATGCCAGCACTGAATTTATTTTTAGCTCTTTTATAACTATTCTTACCCCTTCATTTGTGACATGATTTATAAATAAAGGATCACTGCATATATTTATTTTATTATTAGAATTTAGTGTATTTACCTATGATTCATTTAATATTTTTTGTTGAATTTCCAGAAAATAGTCATTAAAAGTGTTAGCTATTTCCTCTGGATTATTAACCACTTTACTATTGCTGGTCAGTGTAATGCTCTTTGTATTTTAGCAATTTAGAAATGTCTACACAAATTATATAAACAATACCACACAACACCTGAATTCAATTTATACTACAAATAATACACTAGCATATTAAATAAGGTAATAAGACTAGCAAAGAAAATGCATAATGATAATTTTATTTCCCAATCATCTAATAATAACAGGGCTATGTGGTTCGTGATAAAGAAAGAAACTGGAAAATCTGCTAAAATACAAAGGAACATTACACTGACCAGCAATAGTAAAGTGATTAATAATCCAGAGGAAATAGCTAACACTTTTAATGACTATTTTCTGGAAATAGCACAAAAAAATTAAATAAATCCCAGGTAAATACACAAAATTCTAATAATAAAATAAATATATGCAGTGATTATTTATAAATCATGTCACAAGTGAAGAGGTAAGAATAGTTATAAAAGAGCTAAAAAATACACTCTGTGCTGGCATTGATGGCATCCCTGATGCAATTTTATAGAAATGTGCAGAAAATATAATAAATCCACTTACGCACATAATAAACAGTTCAATTCTCTCAGAAACTTACCCGGATATTTTGAAGTTATCAAAAGTAATTCCAGTGCACAGAAACGGTTCAAAAGATGAATTAGATAACTATCGCCCTATTACCTTACCAACTGGTATTGCAAAAATTGTGGAAAAAATCATACGTAAGATGAAAAATGAAATACTATCCAACTCACAACACGGATTCAGAACGGAAAGATCGACACAGACAGCAATTTATGAATGTATTAATAGTATACTGAAATTAATTGACAATAAGGAACATGTAACTGGCCTATTCTTGGATTTATCGAAGGCATTTGATGTTGTTGACCATAAAATCCTCCTTACAAAATGGTATTAGAGGTCTATCTAATAAATGGATAGAGTCTTACTTAACGAGGCGTAAACAAATAGTAAACTTGAGACACAAGGATGATGGAACTAAATTACTTAATGAAACATTGTCCAATGAGAGAATTATTAAATTTGGTGTATCCCATGGATCGGTTTTGGGCCCACTACTCTTTCTTTTATATATCAATGATATAACACAGAACGTTCGTTCTCATAAGGACATTTTGTTTGCGGACGATACAACACTTGTAATAAAAGGTGAAACTAGGCAGGTCTTACAGCAGTCTGCTGACTCCGTTACAGAAGAGTTAACCGAATGGTCACAAGATAATCGCATCATAATAAACTATAAAAAAACAGTATCTCTAAATTTCCACACTATACAGAATAGGAATTCTGCGAAGCGAAATATAACATTAAATGGTCATCAAATAGAAAATAAATCAGAAGCAAAGTTTTTAGGACTGTGGATACAACATGACGTGAAATGGAATAACATATACAATATCTGAATACTAAACTGAACTCGATGTGGTTTGCGTTACGTATTTTGAAAACTTGCACAAGCATGCACACATTAAGAAATACTTATTTTGCTTATTTCCATTCATACTTAAGATATGGGGTCATATTTTGGGGTATGTCACCAGATGTACTAAGCACGTTTAGGATACAAAAGAGGGCGATTAGAATTATGGCAAATGTAAACACTAGAGAATCATGCAGACCTCTGTTTAAAGAGATAAACTTTCTCCCACTGCCCTGCAATCATATCTTTGAACGTATTATGTTTTTTTTAGAATTTAATGAATAAAGACGTTTTTCTTAAAACAAACAATGATGTTCATAGGCATAACACAAGACAAAATCAAAACATTCATATTTCACACACACACACACACACAAGCATATATCACAAAGGAACTTTTCACACAGGAGTTAAATTATACAATAAACTATCCCAGTATATAAAATTTACCCCAAATATAAAAACCTTTGAAAGAATGTTGAAAGCTTATCTGTAGTGCCATTGCTTTTACTCTGTAGTTGAATATCTTAGTGTATAGTGTGCCCTTTCAGCAAGAAATATGCAAATCACAGTATGCCAGCAATGCTCAAATCGGGATTTTCGGGGTTATGGTATGTTCTCCCACTCTGTGACTTACACATTTTGGATTAAATAGAGGATACACTTCCAAAATAAATAAACAAAATCAACTCCTACTATAAAACATTTAATTAACCAAATATATGGCGCTACAACAAAATAAACAAATAAAATACTGACCAATACTTCTAACTTGTTCAGAGTGAACAAGGAATACATAAACAAACAAAGGTTATATCAGAACAAATGGTTTACTACAAATCAACAAAACTTATAATTCTTTTCACTTCCATAAAGTATCCCTTTTAAAATTCAATATAATCACGAGCTCCCAACGGCTCGATACCTTTACATACTCTGTGTTATTCTTTGACAACACCTCACTTCCTATTATATGAGTATCTTATAATCAAAACAATATGTAATTCTTATTAAAGTACTGTTACTCCTTCACTTAAATTTTTGGGCTTTTCACAATGTTCTCATGTTACCACCTCTCTCAAGTTAACAAATTCACTACAGTGATTGGGAAAACACTTGTGTACTCCCGAGTTATAGAAGACTACTTGAACATGTCAAAAATTAAGATCACTCACGAAATCTAATTGTCTTCACTGAACTCGTGAACTCCTACATCAATATAACATTGCATTAGGGATTTATTTATTTGTCTTAAAAGACCATCATCTCATAAGAAAGCAACGATCTGAACTTGCAAGCGGTACATTTCATCTACAAGAACCTCGGTTCGAATCCCGGGTCATTAACAAACTCTAAACACTCAATGGTGTATTATTACTTCAAACAGACGGTCACCCGACCTACCGCACTTCCGTTAATAGTAAGGGTCGGACCGTACCACTCAGCGTGATTTATTGTCCAGGAGCAGGACCCCAAGTCTCGCCCACAGAAACGGGCTACTCTCTGCTTTAAACAGCTATTTCTTATACGCAGTTCTTTGAACAGACCTGGCTTTTCATTCATTTATTTTAACAACATTTTTTAGGTTCATAGACCACTTTCGTAACCTTGGCATTTGTTAATTATGAAGTGTCCTCATTGATGGGTAAGAATAATTCAATACAACAACAATATTTAGGGGCTTCACACAGACGAACCTGGGTTCGATTCTTTCACTGCCTCGGGAACCACATCCCATACTGGAGGACTTATACAACATTAGCGGCTTAGGGCGACCTTTGTCTAACCTGCGCTCATAATACAATAAATAGCACCCTTTTATAAAATACACACAACGGCCTCGTGATCAAATCACTATATGGAGGACTTATCATAGCTCAATTACCGCAATCAACTGCCCCTCATAATTAATTTACCAAGAATATTAAAGTTCAACGCCTTCCTAGCGTGACAAATTACTTCAATGCGCGACATGCGCTATACATTACTTTACGGCCAAGTGTCTCCCAAAGAACTGATAAATTCAAAATCAACATTTGATCTACATTTCAATTTTTATATTAATCCTCTCCCGTGGCAATAATCGCTATACTTTAAGACCATGTATTCATAACATGTATTCACAACATGTATTTATTCTTTTACAGGAGCTCAAAAGCTACTACTTTCATATAATTCAAATTAATCTTCATTTATATAATTGTTATTATTATTATTATTATTATTATTATTATTATTATTATTACGCTTGCTTTCATAACATTAAATCATTTATCAAATACACAGATATTTTATTTCATATATTTCCTCTAAGGGATTTATTCACTTCACATAATCATTTTATACTTTCTCAATTTGTATGTGTTCAGATCGCGCTATTATTCTGTTATTTGTTATTCAAAAACATCCCTATTTTTTCATTCTCAGGTGGATTGTACACAAATATTTCCCAACACAAAACACAATGAATTGGTTACTTACATGATCTGACGGTCCCCGACCGTATTTTCCAACGATGTTTCATTTCGCCCACTTAATGTGTTTAAGCCATCTTGATTATTTCCATGTCACACACTGACATTTCTTGACACACATATAACTTATATACCTTAAACACTGGTAACATTTTGAATACAATTCTGTATTCTTTTATTATACACAAATAAATTCACTGAAAATTACTATACTAACACAAAGTTTCTATATTTACATTACACTGCTTCTAATCACTGAGGCTTTGATTAGGCCTTGCACACGTGATTTCTTGCTTCCCGTTTCCAAGGGTGAAACTCTTAGATGTCGGCTCCCTATCTGGTAAGAAGTTGAAAGTCTCGATCAATCTACCCCTCCCTGGAACGGTAATTCTTCAGATCCGGTTTCCTGACTATTCGGCTTATTTTTTTTACTAGCTCGAAGTCGTTTCTTTCTAGACACTATTTAGTTGGTCTAGATACAGTCTGTCCTATTTACGGCCTCTCGAATATTTATCGGTGACCTATGATTCTCTAGCATTTACTGCTCTTCCTTACTGCTTTTAATCACTGTTCGTTTGTCTCCAGTGAGACAATGTCTTGGATTAAATTTTCCCTTATTATTTTCTTCGCTCTAGACCCTATCTTATTCAGAATACTAGGTGGCACTTATTTCGTCTGACCGTGATAGGGATCCTTAACTTTTCATAGAACTGTTCGTTTCTTTATCGTTGGTACTTCAAACGTTACGACACTTTCAGTCGTTTTACTAAACTGCTATTTGAAGACCTATCGCCTGTTCTTTTAAGTTCGCAGCCTATTTGGACTGTAATACGGAACTTTCACTATAAGACTGATACTGGCGGAACTAAATCCTGTATTAGGATTTTCCTAAGTCTTCACACGGCGATACTATGATGATACTTGATGCTTCCTCGTGTAGCGTCTCGGCGCTCACGGAACTGAATGATTGGTGAAACAGTACGACCCGCCTCAGCGGTCGTTCAAGACTGAATATGGTGATGCTCCAACGTCACGCCCCCCTGGGCTGACTGATACTGCATGTTTGGTCTGGCTCAGCCAGGACTTTTATACAAATCGGCGACAAAAAGATAAATTTCTTGTCTTTTTCAGAACCAACTTTTGAAGTAATGGTCGCACACTTTTAAATATTATATCTCTGGAAAGTTTGTTTTCTAAACGTAAACTGATTTCTTTGTACGTGAAAATCGATCGTACAATTCCGAGATATTAAATGAAATTTACTCTTGAGGTACGTGGGTGTTGAGGTTGATTTTTAATCCCCTCCATCTCGGGTCTCGGGGAACTTTTTATGACGTATGACCACGTTTGCACTTCTTTTCTTGGCAATTATTAAAACCTTTTTCTTTACACAAAAATCTCTATTCCGAAATGATTCACAATGATGTATTTCTTTAGTTAATTATATGCTCGCAAACGCTTTAAATCTAATTATTCTTCTTCTTGCACAACTGCGACGATGCCAATTTACTGCAACGTAAGATCAATTTCCGAAACATGCTCGCAGTCACTCCAAACGGAAAGTTCCACTCGTTCTAATTATAGCCATGATCGGCTCCTATCGGTGCGTCATGAGTGATATCTTTTCCTGGCCACCTGGCCCTTACTTCTTGCACAGCGTTATGCTCGCCCTCTTGTATAAAATCTTTCTATGTTCCTCTGAAGACTGTATATTTCCTTCCTTCTTTTTACCATAATACATGGATTCGACCCCTTGAACCTATGGTACATGGGTTCAATAGAAATGATGAAATCTATAATTATATTTTACTTTTCTATTTTAATTGTAATACCTAGCTGTTAGTTACTGTATTTATAGAATTAAGTTTTCATATTGTAATAATAGAGTAAGGAAAAAATAGTTGTCCAATAAGATTGTATCTCTTAAGATCTGTTAGTATAATAAGTTATAAATCGCTATTGTATTATTAATGTATACCTGTAAGTTCTTTTATTTTATAGACGTAATTATTGACGTGTCCTATACCAAAAATGTATTGTATACATGTAATTGATCAAGTGGATTAAGAAAAATCTAATCTAATCTAATCTAATCATTTTGATTTTCTAATTTATAAATTTCTGACCATGTTTCCTTATTTAAAAGTCATTGATATATGTAACATTTGTTTCAGCGAATGACCTGCACTTTGATTTTATTCCCTTTGCGTTATTATTGATTGTTTCGGGTACTTCAAACTCAGTATTTGTCCATGGTGGTCACTAAAACCCGGACAATAGAATTCTATTGAATTGTGATAATTATCTGTATTTATAAAAATTTGATCAGGAGTGGTTTTACTAAATTTTGTTATTCACAATTTCTATCACATTTTAAGAAATCCACATTTACATCCCCACAAATTATTATATCGAAGCTTACTTTGCTTATGTTATTCAGTAACAATTCTAAATTTGTCTATAAATAAACGACAATTTCCTGACGGATAACGGTATACGCATACTATTATTAACTTAAACGGTTGTATTTTTATGGCAGAGAATTCAAAATCCAGTTCCATAATTAGATAATCATAAGATGTTAACTGTTCATGATCTAAATTATTTCTTAAGAAGATACAAGTACCAACATTGCTAATATTAGATCTAGAGTATTTACTATATGTATAAACCCCCTCCATTGCTCTTCAATTTGTACATTCATGATTCACCAGTCACAGCGTCAACTAAGTTCATATATGCTGATGACATCACTCTTGTAGCACAGAGTAATAACTTTGAAGATGGTGAACACATTCTTACAGAGGATCTCAAGAAGGTGTCAACTTTTTTTAAGACCTGGAGATTGATCCCCAGCACTTCAAAAACTGAAGTCTCTTGTTTCCATCTGTCGAATCGTGTTGCAAACTACAATCCAAGGGTTTTGTTCAACGAACGAAATCTGAGGTACAATCCTTTTCCAAAATATCTTGGATTCACTTTAGATAGATCACTGAGCTACAAAGAACGCATCACTAAGCTTTCCCACAAAGTCGCCGCAAGAAACAACATATTGCATAAGCTCAGTGGTACATCCAGGGGAGCCCCTGCTGACTGTTTACGCTTATCTGCCTTCAGGCTTGTCTACTCGTCCACTGAGTACTGTGCACCCGTCTGGTTGGAAAGCGTACATGTGAAGAAAGTAGACACAAAATTAAATGGTACAATGCGTTGCATTACTGGTTCCATCAAATCAACTCCATGTCACTGGTTACCCATGCTGAGTCACATCCCTCCACCACACTTAAGGAGGAAGCATGCTCTACTAAGGGAAGCTAAGAAAATCTTTGCATCACACTCTTTGCCATTGCACCAAGAATTCTGCCATCCATCACAGCAACGACTGAAATCTAGAAGACCTGTAAGTGTCACTGCGGGGCAAATCATTGCTGCTCGATTTGACCTAAATGAAAGCTGGAAGCATGAGTGGTCAACTAAAACATTGGGAACAAGTGCCCACCATCTTGATCCCACGAAGAAACCAAACGGCTTTGACTTACCGAGGAACTTCTGGTGCCGCATCATCAGGCTGAGGAATGGACATGGCTGCAGCAATTATTTCAGGTACAAGTGGGGCTGGAGCAGCTCACCAATGCGTGAGTGTAACCTGGAAGAACAGACGATCGAACATCTAGTCCAACGCTGTCCTCTTTATTCGTACCACGGCATTCCTGACGATTTGTTCGCTCTCACACTCGACTTAACCGAATGGTTTAGAAGGATGGACTTTAAAGTTTGAATATAGCATGTTATGTATAATTGTATATTGTATAAATTACCATACGATTAAACAAACAGGTATAAACCCCGAGAATTGAATTAATTCGAGTTGTTTCTCTTTCAGCCAATGTTCTGAAATACATAGTGCTGAGATGCCTTTAAGTTCCTTTTAAAGCATTAGATTTATGTAATCTAGTTTATTATAGAGAGACTGAACATTCTGGTGGTAAATTTTAAATTTATTACTTTTGCATTTTGATTTATTTACATTATTATTATCATCATAATTGTTATTATTATTGTTGCTTAACAAATCCGAAATACCATTGTTGCCCTCAGTTAAATTTGACATCAAAAGATACTCATCTGAATGCCTAACCTCACGTTTGGCTTCTTTTACCAGTTTCCCTGCTTCCACTCTAAAGGTATTACTGTTGAACTATTCTTACCATTTGAATTTACAATTTTGCATATTTCATCACTAAGATACTCTTTTCCTAACCTATTAAGTGTAGACCATACCGAGTGTGGAACTTCCTGTCCAATTTACTTACATCTATAATTTGGAGATTTGGAAAACTCTTACAAATTTTATGAATACTTCCATTTGTAGCCTCTTTTTCTACATTTACACATGGTTTGGGAATTAAGTCATATCTCAGCGGAATGTTTACAATAATGACATTTGTGTTTTGCATGGATGGCAATGTACCCTTTATATCTTTGATTACCTTTTTACTCTCGTTTCGGTACACGTCGTTTGCTCCAGCGATGATAACAGCAAAATCCTTTGAAGTTAGGGACGCCCATTCTCCTACCATCCCGTCCGTGACCGCTGCAATGGGAGCTCCTGGTTCCACTGTCAATTTGACCTCCATGTTTACACTTCTCTCCAGAACGTTTGCTGCTATATCTCGTCCGTGACTATCGGCAAATAACCGCATCTTCCTGGATTTTCTCATTATCACTTTCTTATTTTCTACTTGAAGAAGGTCATCATTCTCTTCGACGAGCGCTCCAAAGGAATTTGAGACGGGAATTTCATTTTCTCAATTTTTAGGCCTAGGCTTATGCGATCTTACACTACCAGCAACCACTGTTGACCAAGTTTCCCTGCTTTCTTCTCTGTTGCCTTCTAATTTATTCATACCTTCCATTAACTTAGCAATATCTTACTTTAGCAGCTTTATAATTGCATCTTTTGAGGACATTTCGTTTCTCAGGTTATGACATTCGCATGATGGTTCAGGTACATTACGACAATCGGTTTCACTCTTCTCCTCATTCAATTTTACCTGAGATCTTGTAATGATTTTATTTGCATTTTTTACTTTTATTTTGTACGACGAGCATAAATCCGTAACGGTTACACTACCTGACGAGACACTAACACTGTTTACTGACGTCATACTAGAGATCTAAGTTAGCCTAGATGTTTACACCAAATATCACTACATTTATTTTAATTATTACTACCTAAATGATTTAATCTTATTACCTACTGATAAAGGAGAATGTGAAATACGTATATCATCCAATCGGATGAAATCTCGTAAAAGCACCACTGCTCTACTTGGTTCAAACAGTGATTGAAGAAGTCACCGAATCTTTGGATACACATTCCCACAACTTAGTTTAAGTTTATTAAATTATCAATAAGAATTTGTAAATACTATCAATATTCCGTATTTCACTTGACCTTAAGGAAAGTGACCTTATAGATTTTACACCTCTGTTATAATATTTTACCACTTTTATCAAATATTTACACTAACTGCTATTTCACTATACTTTCAATGTGACGCCCTCTTGCCTCAACCACTACATTATAACAATTACACAATAACAGGAAAACCCTTCACTGTATTCATAGACTACAGCAAGGAATTTGACTCGCTCGACAGAAATCGACTGAGACAGAAAATCAAAGACATGATTGGCATAGAGCACCCTCCCATCCATATATTGGAAGACGTCCTCCTATTGAAACTACTTGTGCTATGCATGGGTTTCTATTGTAACAGTTGTCCACGGGATGAACGGATTAAAATACACGAACACTTGTTGACTAAGATGTATTGAACAAGACACAGGATACAGAATACAGACAAATGGAAAAATAACATAAAGTCAAAGAATATACATTTGACAAAAGACCAAAGATATTTACATGCGAGATTAGAAAGTACGAGAAATATTCATTCTCTTCAACACTCTCCCTTAATCGAGCAATGCTGCATTATGCTGCACTTTAAGACAAACCAATGCCAGTAACACATTTCACATGACCATGAATTGGCAGATCTTTTGTCAATACATTAGCAATCATTTCAGCTGTAGGCATGTAGGACAACTTTACTTTGCACTTCTTTAAGATGTCCCTAATGAAATGATAGCTCACATCTATGTGCTTTGTTCTCTGATGAAAACCTTCATCCTCAGCCAACCCCTGAGCACTTTGACTGTCATCTCCTCTCTTACACAACTCAAAGAAAACACCTCTAAGGATCAGAGCTTCTGTACATGCTAAAGTCAGAACTATGTATTCTGCTTCAGTGCCACAACTGGCTGTTTCTTACTTTCCCAACTTATTGGGCCTTCTGCATATTTAAATACATAACCACTTACAGATTTCCTGTCAGTTAAATTATTTCCAAAATAATTATTAACAAAACCCTTGACATCACATTCTGATTTTTTATACATGATACCAACATCCACTGTACCCTTCAAGTATCTGAACACTCTCTGGACACATGTGGTGTATTCTTTGGAATACACGGTAAGACAGAGTAAGATTTTGCTTCTCTTTGCTTTAGTTCATCCCTTCCTTTTTTCGCAAACACCAACAGTGATCTCCTGATTTCTCTTTGTTGGTATAAGTTTCTTACACTACCTGTAAGTCTGTTATAGATATATATCTTCCATGACCCACCTAGCGTCATCTAGCAGCGAATCTCTGAAGTTCCTCAATTCTTCCCTGTACAAGAGGACTTCCTTACCAATCTAGCCACCAGATATCGTCGCTATCGCCAGCTATCATCTCCGTGATCAAGAGAACTTCGTCTACTTTTTCACCCACCAGGCTGCGCTAGTGACGCCTGCTATCAACTCTTTGAAGACCATTTCATCAAGAAAATGTATTTCTGTTATGTTGGCTCTTCTTATATGTATTCCTTTTGTCTCCTACCCCCACCTTTTTCCCTTCCCTGGTCTCTCCGCGCTCCGTTGAGCTGGCCTCACTTGTGCGTCTGAAGTCAAACTAGTCAGTCGGAGCTTTACTAAAGCTCGTCTCCTCACCTCGAGAGACAAACCTTCAAATCTTCGCCATGTTGTGAATTCCTAACTAACGGTCACCTAAGGATTCGCCGTTCATCAGAAATGAGCTAAGTACTACTTCAACGTTCTTCAACTTATTTTAATTGATTTTAAATAGCTACATGCTTTTTATTGATCATTTTATAGGCAGTGTGAGATTTCTTATGTGGGGCAATAATCATCCTTCGCGGGATTTTCTATGTTGGGCTTTTGTCTATCTAAGCCAATCTTAACATGAAGCAGCATTTCTTATGCTTATTAAATGAGAGATTTTCTCACAATGTGGGACACCATTAAATTACCCACTGTCTATAAAATACTTAGCTCGTTCCACCGCTGGACTAACTTTTGCCCTATTCTTCAGTCATGATTGTTCTTGAATTTTCCATGCCGAACAATTTATCTACGAGTCAAACCTTCTAGTACTTTCCACTCACATATGGGAATACTTTTTCAAACTAAGGAATCTTCCTTATGAACTGCTAATCAATATCTAATTTTTCTTCCTCCGTTGGGATTTTTCTGGTGCATTCAACTATAATCTACATGTTTTTCAAGCAATAGACTCTCGCAAATCTAGTGTAACTAGTTATTTTCCACCATTGCAATAACTTTCTTTGCCATTAACTTTTTGTGCTACTACAGTGAACATTTCAACTATATCAACAGACTATAGTGAAAACAGTGTCTGTTCAACTTTTCCTCCGCGTCGCGCTCGTCCGAGTACAATAAATACGGCCATGAACACTCTTCCACAATCCCATTTGATCTTCCCCAAACCATTTACTAACAAACTAAAATAATAAAATTGTTACTTTAGGTCTTTTTTTCAACGAGGTGTCACTCTCAATAAGTGCCCTCCCTTACTTGCTCCAAGTATAACGAATTAATGTCTGTAAAACTTCGTGTCTAGTACACGCCTTAAAGTATATTGTTTCTCCCTTCTAATGAGGGAATCCAATTCTTTTTACTCAAAAGTGAGTTATCTTTAGGTTTCACGAAAGGGAAATTTGCCCTATTTTTCTCGTGATCCCTACCCACATAGGAGTTCTAGAAACTTCCTTTCAATTTTTCTCTTCAGGTTTCACAATAAGTGACCTGCCCTATTTGTATAATCGCCAAATGTAGCTCTGTATTAATACAAGAAGTTATAGAAACTTCTATTTCATTTCTTCCTGTTTTTGTTGTTGTTACTTTCGAAGTTGTTATTTGTTCATATTTCTAAGATACCTATCTAGAAATCCTTAAAGTACACATCTTGTACTTGATTTATTGTTTAACCTTAATTACGTCAATTATCTTTAAATTTCCCATTTGTTAATCTTAACAACATTTCAAAATCTTACGAAGATTTTAAAGCATATAAAAGGTTTAAAACCAAAAGAATTGTCAATTGCCTGGCACAAGCTTTAGATGTTTTCGGAGGTCTGCGACCCCAATTGTTTACAAAATCAAAATTATATATTTGTTACATAAACTACTTCTTTTTACATTGTTAAATAAATTAAGATTTGTTCTTTTGATTTATCATTTCTCAAACATAACGGTTAGGCAAGATCCTGTCTTCCTTGACTCTTCCTAGGTTTATGCCCTCTTTAATAAAAATAAATCCATTGATAAGGTTTTCACTACTTGTTGCATTTGAGCAAGAACTCTTAGTTATTAACTTATTAAAGTCTCTCTTAGCTTTGATAGCTAATTCTAACTGGCCAGTAAGGCAAGCATTGCTCGCTACGCCAGCTTCCTGCTTGTGGAGATTCTCTCTACCACTTATGTTTTTTTTTTCTTCAAAATTTAAGTGTTTCTCATTGTCTAAACTTTTAGTCGGTGCCTTGCTGGGTAAACGCTTAGTCATTTCTAAATGCAACTATTGGTGCTCTTGCCAAAATTATTCCCAAGGGTATAATTGCTTTATCCCTATCCTTCTTGGAAGCATTCGGTCGCTCTTTAGAAATTCTACAATTTCAAGAACTAGAATATCAAGGCTGATTCAAATTATTTGTATTCTTCAAAATACTTGTTTAGAAACAACCTTCTTTGAACAGATACACAATAAATCTGTTACTCTTTGTCTTGCCAGACCACTACCTTTCCCCATAGTAGGTATATTTATGCTTGAGAGGGAATACGCTATAGCAGCTTTCTTGCGAATAGCCCAAGGTCCAGCTGCGTTTCCTGTTAGCTTCGCCCAGGTCCCTACCCACTTTAGGTATCGGAAAGCGGATTTGCGGTGGCAGCTGCCTTTGAGTATACTTAAAGTTAAAATTATAACTTCTGTTGGACTCTCGTCCTATTTCTCCATCCTTTTTCTCCAGTCCGAAACCCACTTCTTTTTCTTCATCATCTTTCCTTGGGGGTTAGGTTATTCCCAAGCTAATAATCTACCCAACATGTCCAATGTTACTTATCATAGCAATTATTGAACTGACTCAGATAATTGGTTACATATGCAATATCTGCCCTGGTACAAATGGAAAGGTATTCCAAAGCATCAATAGCCTGTTGATATGGATAGGATTTGTCTCAGGATGTGGATTTCTCCAACAACAAACCTGTTTCCATTGGAGTTCGCACATGAGTATAATCTGACATGTTAAACCTATCCAACACATCTAACAGATAACATTTTTGAACTCTCATCCCCAGACTAGTTCAAAATCTTTGATCTTAAAATGAGAATGCAACACAGACTTCAGTTTCTCCACTTGGACATAATTATCAAAAAATACAAAAAAAGTCTTCAACATAGAGGGCAATAACAACAAAAGATGATGAATCTTTACAGTAATATACACATGGTTCATACAGAGACGTCTTATAACCATTTTCAGTAAGAATTTCATGAACCCTCTCATATCAAGTGCGAGATGCTTGCTTCATTATAAACAGCTTTTCGAAGCTTACAAACTTTAGAACTGTCACACTCATAGCCTTCTGGGGGATATAAATGTCATTTTTAAGAACGCCATTCAAAAAGCTGTTGAAACATCATGGTGATGAACTTCCAGATTCATATGTACAGCAAGAGCAAAGGTTAATCTCAATGTACTATTCGCGAACTCATGCGACGGTGCTGCCGTTATCTGGAACTAGCTTAAGGGTGATGGAAACATAAATAAACATAATTATGCTATAACATGTGATTTGAGTTCATGGGTGTTCTCTTCTCTCGTTTTCTCAGTCATTTTCATAATAATTTGTAGTTAGGTTGTATTAGACAGTGGAATAAAGGCCGAAATGTTAATGTTAACAGTTATTTAATTTGAATAAACAGACACTGATTCACTGGCACACTCCATTATCACAACGGTTCGCAACACATCGCCAAACAAGAGCGTGTGGTAACGCCACAGTCGCACCAACGGTCCAATCACAATAAGTAAAACAAAAGAACATCAAAGCACTGAAATTGCTGACAACCTACCAGCAATAACAACACCATCCCTTTGGCAGTCATTTCAGTGCTCAAACTGCACACCAATACGCTGCCGAAGTGACGCGCCTAGAAACCGTATGGGCGCAGCCACATTGGACCCAAACAACTGGTTGCTAGGTTTTTTATACATAGGAAGCTGCATTAAAGCTGCGCAGTGTCTTGAATTTTGTGGATAAAAAGGTGTTTTCTTGACTGCTGGCCATATGTACCTGTTCAGTTTGTCTTTGATGCCTGGGAGTAACGTGTGAAGTCGTCATATCTAATTGACGTAAAACGCTCTCCACTTCCACAGCACTTCTGGCTTTAGATGAGATTAACAACCTCTGGATCTCATATGGAAGTTGTCTTGCAATGGCGGCACACAGGTCGTTCTCAGCAGGAGCAATGTCAAGTTCCCGGAATTTACACAGCTGAGCGGTGAAAAATTCTGAATATTTAGTTGGGGCATTTGTGCTATACTTCCTAGAGTACAGATCTAGCCTCAGATTCTCTTGGACATCTGCTGCCCAATATCGTTTCAGAAAAGCTTCCCTAAAACCTTCCACCGTGTCAAATATATACCTGAAACTCCTGAACCAGATGAGACAATCACCTGCCAACAGCTTCTCAATTGCTCTCAGTCTCCGATCCTGAGGAACTTTCATTTCATTCAAGTACTCTGCGACCTCCTTCAACCAGTATTTAGGAGTAATTGACATATTATTACCCGTAAACTTCACCGGTCTGTCCTCATTTGACTTGATGATATTTATTATTTGACCATTTGTTTGGTTCATATAAGGTGTTGACATCGCCATCGGATATCCTGGGTTCTTATAAGGGCTCTCCCCTCCTAAGTCCCTATCTTGATTTGTGCCTCGTTCATGGGAATCTACCCATCCTGTCTTTTGAAATTCATCCTGACTTTCAAATTCTAATTTCCTTTCTCTTCGGGCACTTTCTTCATTAGCCATGAGTTGAATTTCCATTTGACTATTCTTGTGTTCAGTCCTTTCCAACCGGGATCCTAATTCATTCTGAATTTTGTCTTGATTCTTTTTGAGTTGGAATTTCTCTTCCCTGAAACTATCCCTGATTTCAGCTAATTGATCTTCTACCTCTTTCTTGATAACCATGACCTGTTCTTTTATAATTTCTGGCTTAACGTCACCTATGGTATCTAGGTCATCTCGTATCTCCTTTATTTTCTTCTCCATTTCTTTTTGTCCTTTGACCATATCTACTTTAATTCCTTCAAGCTTTTCCTCAGTTTTCCCTTGGCTCTTAGACACTATCGTCAATTCATCTTGGACCAGGTTTACTTCGGTATTGGTTTTTCCTATTTGTTCCTTTAATGTTCCAATGGTTTCCTGAACCTCATTAATACCCTTACTTATTTCATCTATCTTCTGGGTATTTTCCTTATTTTCTTCATTTCGTTGCTTTCCTTCTCCCTGGAGATGCTCTTCATAGGTACCTAATCTCTTATTTATTTCCGATTCGTACTTCTTCAAGTTATCATCTACCTGCCCGGTAAAATGATCAAATTGATTTTTCATGCTCTTCACATCCTTCTGATTTTGATTTTTCATCTCGTTTACTTCGTCCTTAACTCCGTCGACTTTTCCCTCGAGTTTTTCTACTTGGTCCTCCACCCCTTTAAATCTACCTTCTAACCTATCAAGACTATCTTTTATCTCGCCCCGGGATTTTTCACAAAGCTTCATATTGGTTTCTATCTGACCCACTAACTCATCTCGCACCCCTTGGATCTGGGTTACAAGTTCATCTTTACATCCGTCTACATTCTCTTTACAAGTTTTTTCCATATTACCTAATTTAGTTTCCTTGGAACTCAAATTTTTATTCAAAATTCCAAGATTTTCTTGACATTCAATTTGGGATTTTACCGTACTTTCTTCTAAGGTCTTTATTTGGCCTTGCAATTCTGACTTAAGTACATTATTTTCCTTTTCAATTTTATTTGTGATTTCCCCTTTTAACTCAGTTAACTTCTTCCCAAACTCAGTGTCAAAACCTTGAAATTTGTTATTCATCTTATCTATCTCAACCTTCAATTCACTGTTCATTCTTACACAGTCGGTCTCGATAGCTTCTAATTTAGTCCCCATGTTATCACTATTAGTTTTTAAAGATCCTAAATTGTGATTTATGGATTCGAACTCTTCTTTATTTATACTCTGTTGGCTGTCCAGTTTATTCTCTATCTTAACACTGTCAGTTTTAAGAGCTTTTAAATTCTCATTTATGGCTTCCAACTTTTCATTACTCTCAGCTTTTAAAGCGTCCAAAAGCCTCTGCAAATCCTCACTTAATGCCATCTTATTAGAATACAGTGGGCTACTATGCCACATCGCTGGTACACGCTTGAGAGATGGTAATTTGAACTATTGTGTCCCAATTTCCAAAATTTACCTTGGTACGGGTGTTTACTAAAACGTACCCTTTTGATATACTCATTCAATGTCAAAACCTTTATGGAAGTATTTAAAAATTCAAAATTTCGAAAAACCATTTTTTTTTCAAAAAAAATGAAAATTTTGATTTTTCAAGAAAACTTGGGTTTTCCCTAGGAAAACTCATCCCTGCGTACTGGGCGCCATGAAAATAGTGTTTAGGGGGGGGTTTATTTCAGGGCTGCTCGGTGTGAGTTTCTAGGGACCCATGCGGTCAGTTAACATTATATGTTGTAGCTATTCCTATCATTACTTTACTTTACATGATATGACCGTCTTAAGTGCTCCTCTAATTATTAATCCAAGCACAGTACTTTTATGCCCCCCTGTTTCTTTTATCAAGAAATATGCAAATCACAGTATACCAGCAATGCTCAAATCGGGATTTTCGGGGTTTTGGTATGTTCTCCCACTCTGTGACTTACACATTTTGGATTAAATAGGGGATACACTTCCAAAATAAAAACAAAATCAACTCCTATTATAAAACATTTAATTAACCAAATATATGGCGCTACAAACAAATTAAACAAATAAACTACTGACCAATCCATCCAACTTGTTCAAAGTGAACAAGGAATACTTAAAATCAAACAAATATTACATTAAAATACATGGTTTCCTTCAAACCAACAAATTTATAATTCTTTTCCCTTCCATAAAGTATCCCTTTTAAAATTCACTACAATCACGAGCTCCAATGGCTCGATACTTTCCACTATAAACTGTGTTATTCTTTTACACACCTCAATATCTATTTTATGAGTTTCTTATAATCAAACAATATATAATCTTATTCAAAGTAATTGTTACTCCTTTACTTAAATTTTTGGGCATTTCACAATGTTCTCATGTTACCACCTCTCTCAAGTTAACAAATTCACTACAGTGATCGGCAAAAATACTTGTGCACTCCCGAGTTATAGAAGACTACTTGAACAAAGTCAAAAATTATGATCACTCCCGAAATCTAATTGTCTCCATTGAACTCGTGAAATCCTACATTCATATACCATTACATTAGGGATTTATATTTATTATTATTTGTTTTAATGAACCATCATCTCATAAGAAAGCAAACGATCTGAACTTGCAAGCGGTAAATTTTCTCTACAAGAACCTCGGTTCGAATCCCGGGTCATTAACAAACTCTAAACACTCATGGTTTATTATTACTTCAAATAGACGGTTCCCCTGACCTACCATACTTTCAATAGCAAGGGGTTGGACCGTGACACTCGACTTGATTTATTGCCCGGGAGAGAGACCCTCAGTATCGCCCACACAAACGGCTACACTCATGCTTTAAAACAGCTAGTTCTCCAACACAGTTCTCTGAACAGACCTGGCGTTTCTTTCATTCATTTTAACAACATTATTTAGGTTCATAGACCACTTTCGTAACCTTGGCATTTATTAATTATGAAGTGTCATCATTGAAGGGTAAGAATAATTCAATACAACAACAATATTTAGGGGCTTCAACAACTAGACGAGTCTGGGTTCGACTCTCTCAACTGCCTCGGGAACCAATCCCATACTGGAGGACTTATCATAGCTACAACAACAATATTTAGATTCAACGCCTTCCTAGAGTGACAATTTACTTTAATGCACGACAATGCGCTATACATTACTTTAAGGCCTAGCGTCTTCCAGAGAACTGATAAATTCAAAATCAACATTTGATCTAAATCTCAATTTTTTTATATTAATCCTCTCCCGTGACAATAATCGCTATACTTTAAGAACACGTATTCACATCATGTCTTTATTCCTTTACAAAAGCTCAAAAGCTATTACTTTCATATCATTCAACTAAATCTTCATTTATATACTTTTTATTATTATTATTACGCTTGCTTTTATGACATTTATCAAATACACGGATATTTTATTTCATATATTTCCTCTAAGGGATTTATTCATTTCATATAATTATTTTATAATTTCTCATTTTTTTCTGTTCAGACCGCGCTCCTATTCTATTATTTGTTATTAAAAAAACATCCCTATTTCTCAAACTCAGGTGGATTGTACACAAATATTCCCCCAACACATAACATAATGAAATTAGCTACTTACATGCTCAGACGGTCCAATACCGTGCTTTCCAACGATGTTTCATTTTTGCCCACTATTTGTGATTACACCATCGTGATCAAATTCATTTCATACACTGACATATCTTGACACACATATATATATATACTTTAAACACTGGTAATATTTTAAAATACACTTCGGTATTCTTCTATTACACACAATAAAATCACTGAAAAATTACTATCTAACACAAATTTTATATATTTACACTACACTGATTCTAATCACTGAGGCTTTGATTAAGCCTTGCACACGTGATTTTTGCTTTCCCCGTCTCCAAGGGTGAAACTAGTAGATGTCGGCTTCCTAACTGACCAGAATATGAAAGTCTCGAACACACTACCCCTCCCTGGAATGGTACTTCTTCGAATCCGGTTTCCTGACGATCGGCTATTATTATTATTAGCTCGAACTACTTCTTTCTAGACCCTATTAGTTGTCTAGTGAAAGTCTGTCTTCTTCACGGTCTCCCAGATACTCTATCGGTGACCTATTATTTTCTAGCATCTAATACTCCTCGTAACTTAGTGCTTTTTATAGTGCGTTTGTTTCCTTGAAACAACGTCTTGAATTTACTTCTCGCTTCTGATTATTCTGTCCTCTAATTCCTATCTTTTCAGAATACTATGCGGACCTTATCTTTTCCGTCCCTGATCAGGTTCTTTTAACGTTGATAGAATGTTTGTTACGCTGTTACGGTACTTCAAAACGTTACGATACACTTGGTCGTTTAAATAAACTGTTATTGAAGACCTATCGCCTTTCACACGGCGATACTTTGATGATACTTCTCGGCCACTCCTTACGGGTGCACGTTGGTTGTCGATACAGCGTCTCCCCTCAAGGAGTCCTGGTAAACTGCATGATTGGCTTGGCTCTGCCAGGACTTTTATACTCTTTGGCTAAAAAAGATAAAATCCACGTCTTTCCCAGAACCAACTTCTGAAGTAATGGTCGCACACATATAAAAATTATATCTCTGGAAAGCTTGTTTTCTATACGTAAAATGACCTCTCTGCACATGAAAATCGATCGTGCAGTTCTTAGATATTAAATAAAATTTGGTCCTGAGCTGTGTGGGTGTTACAGTTGATTTTTAATTCCCCACTCCTTGGGTCTCGGGGAACCCCCAATGACGTATGGCCACGTTTGCACTTCTCTCCTGGGCATTTATAATAACATCTTTCTCCACACAAAAATCTCTAATCCGAAATGATTTACAATGCTTTATTTCTTTAGTTAATTTTATTCTTGCAAATGGGTTAAATCTAATTATTATTCTTCTGGCACAGCTGTGCGGTTGCCATTTTACAGCAAGGTAAGGGCGATTTCCGAAACACGCTCTTCGTCACTCGCTTGGAAGATTCCACTCGTTCTATTTATATTCGTGACTGGCTCCTTATCAATGCGTCAGGCATGATCTCATTTCCTGGCCACCTGGCTTCAGTATATTTCACAACGTTATGCTAGCCTTCTTGTATAAAATCTTTCTATGTTCCTCTGAAGACTGTATATTTCCTTCCTTCCTTTTACCAAAATACATGGATTCGACCCCTTGAACCAATGGTACATGGGTTCAGTATATATGTATATCAGTTTCTTGTGGACACGATAACTGCCGTAATTTTGCACCAATCACTTTGATTTTTTTTACCGAATATGTATACCTATAAAATCTTGGTCGAGTTCGTTACTGGGCTAAATCGGTCGAAGGGGGTGAAAATAGGAGGCTTTTATCGAAAAAGTGAAATATAGCTGTAACGCTCTTAATATGTGAAATATCGAATCCGTTCAACGTTCATACTATGTGATAAAGCCCAAAAAGTTTGTGTTTGAAGTTTTTTTATAGCACCAACCATTGTCTAAAGGGGTGGGAAAAAGTAGGTTTTTCGGGAAACATTAATCATATCTCTCTTAATAGGCACAATATCAAAACCGTACAAAATGGACAATATTCCCCTAATAATTACCTAAAACTTTTGTCTGAAAGAATTTTTGATATGACCCACCATTACGCCAAGGGATGAGAAAAATGATTTCGGAATTATAAGAAAATGCCAAGAGCTATCAGTGGTTGCCATGGCAACACTACTAAATTGATGAGGGATGAGCCATCAGACGTTGCCATGACAACGCACTTGCACGAGATCAGAATCAGTATTTCCATCTGACAAAGTGTGAAGCGGCTTCGGTGACGTAACTGGTAGCATGCTGAACTTCAATGCCCAAGGTCGCGGGTTCAAAGCCGGCCGAAGTCGTCGGATTTTCTAAGAGCGCTAAAATCCCTCAGTATGCTTTCCTATGGAGGGGAAGATCCAACGTTCGTTGCGATTTGCTGGTTGGGTTGGCATCTAGTATTCAAGTTCAAAGCTAGGTGTCGTTGACGGTAGTACCTGGTAGCAGCATTAGGAACTACTGCTTGAAATTGACCGTGTGCAGTCCTTACCTGAATTAAGACTAATACAGCCATTACAATTCACACCGTTTATCAGACAGTTTCTACACTCACCCAAAGTACATGGGGTTAGATGACCGCGTTGTCGCAGCCCCTAACCTGAGGAATCAACCAGAGGTAGATTTCATTAGAAAGCTAACTATTGCAATGGGTACCATGTTTCGACTTCCGGAAAATTTCGACATATCTTCGCGTTTCACATCCCCCAGACCACAAAACCACCGTCAGTTCAAAAGTTTATGTATAATTTATGTATGTATATATACAGGGTGTATCTTAATTATACCGACAAAAAAACTCAGGGATGCTCTGCGTGTTATGTAAAAGACGATACCGCAATCGGATTGGCGGAGAAAAATTTTCCCTTCGAGAAAATGAGTTTACTTTGTTACTTCCGGGCGCGCGATTCAAATCTACGAACTCCCCGTATTTGCAGACCAAGGGAGCAAGCCGCTTGCCACTGCTGTGCTCCAAGCAAGGGAAGAGAGAGTGATGGAAGGAGACAGAGATATGCTGGCGGGCATGCGGCAAGCCTAGGTGATCTAGGAAACTTGCGCATGCCCGCCAGCATATCTCTGTCTCCTTCTATCACACTCCCTTCACTTGCTTAAAGCGCAGCAGTTGCCAGCAGCTTGCTCCCTTGGTCAGCAAATACGGCCAGTTCGTAGATTTGAATCGCGCACCCGGAAGTAACAAACTAACCTCATTTTCTCGAAGGGAAAAAATTTCTCCGCCAATCCAGTTGCAGCATCGTCTTTTATATAACACGCCGAGTGTCCCTGAATTTTTTGTCGGTATAATTAAGATGCACGCTGTATATATATATATATATTTATGTATATCAGTTTCTTGTGGACACGATATCTGCCGTAATTTTTCACCAATCACTTTGAATTTTTTACCGAATATGTATACCTATAAAATCTCAGTCGATTTCGTTACTGGGCTAAATCGGTCGAAGGGGGTGAAAATGGGGGGCTTTTTTTTCGAAAAAGTGAAATATTGCTATAACTCTCTTAACATGTGAAATATCGAATCCGTTCAACGTTCATACTATGTGTCGGATAAAGCCCAAAAATTTATGTTTGATGAGTTTTTTTTATAGCACCAACCATTGACCAAAGGGGTGGGAAAAAGTGGGTTTTTCGGGAAACATTAATCATAACTCTCTTAATAGGCACAATATCAAAAACGTACAAAATGGACAATATTTCCCTAATAATTACCTAAAACTTTTGTCTGAAAGAATTTTTGATAGGAGCCACCATTACGCCAAGGGATGAGAAAAATTATTTCGGAATTATAAGAAAATGCCAAGAGCTATCAGAAGTTGCCATAGCAACACTACTATATTGATGAGGGATGAGCCATCAGACGTTGCCATGACAACGCACTTGCACGAGATCAGATTCAGATTTCCATCTAAGTGTGAAGCGGCTTCGGTGACGTAACTGTTAGCATGCTGAATTTCTGTGCCCAAGGTAGCGAGTTCAAAGCCGGCCGAAGTCGTCGGATTTTCTAAGAGCGCTAAAAATCCCTCAGTATGCTTTCCTTTGGAGGGGAAGTTCCAACATTCGTTGCGAGTTGCTGGTTGTGGTGGCATCTAGTAGCCAAGTTCACAGCTAGGTGTCGTTGACGGTAGTACCAGGTAGCAACATTAGGAACTACTGCTTGAAATTGACCGTCTGCAGTCCTTATCTGAATTACAGACTAATACAGCCATCCCAAAGTACACGGGGTTACATGACCGCGTTGTCGCAGCCCCTAAACTGAGGAACCAACCAAAATCTCTGCGGGAGATATAATTTTGCGTGAAGAAGTAACAGACCGTTACATAGTTACACATCAGTGTCGAAACCTTGCATAAGGACAGTGTGACCACAAGTATAAAAATGGACCCCAAATGACAAGAAGGTTACCGTTCCCATAAGAAAATAAAATGTTTAAAATAAGCATAAAATGACGAAAAACAAAGTTAATTAAGCTCCAATTATAAAATACCTTCTCGCAATAAATGAGGTCTGAACGTTCTACGAAAACCTGCATATTCTGCCTATTTTTGCCTATCCCCAAGTTTGACCGGTGAAATCTACCTCCACCTTCCGGCGTGCCGAGAGGACTTTTTTTTTATAAACAAATCGTGCACAGTACAGCACAAAAGCAAATCGCTTAGATGCATGGATGGTAACTGGATGATTTGGGGTTCAATCGATAGTCATGGCTCATTTTTGTATAGTATTGTATTGCATTTTTTAAAACCTAAGGCTTTGTGAAGAACTGTGTGAAGGTCCAAAGAATTTAATAAAATAAAGATCATGTAAATATAATGAATAAAGGAAGCCCTGAAGGGTAAATAAAGAAAATGTAAATATCCAAAGCCTTGGACGAATTATATGACTAAAATGATAGGCCCGCTCAACGCCTGAATAGAGTAAAACTTAAATAATGATATAATGTGTGGAAAAGGTAAATTAAGCAAGACAGAGTATTCAAAACTTCACGAAACAATGAAAAGACATTATGGTGAATTTTGAAGAGTTTTAGTGATTTTTATGAGTGACATTTGAAGAGACAATACCAAATGATCTAGAATTTTGATGATTTTTAGTGATTTTGATGAGTGACATTTGAAGAGACAATAACAAATGGTCTTGATTTTTGATATGTTTTTGAGTGATTAATTTCATTTTATATGAATAAAATAATGTATAACTGTAATGTTGAGTTTTTCCTAAAAATCTTGTTAACCTGATTGTGTTTACATATCGGATGTGAGGTCAGTGGTGGAGGGAACGTAGCGCGCCCCGATGCCGAAGTAAACTAAGCCGAGTACCGACTAAACATCCTCCGCTAAGCAGGTACAGTATATGTGGAATGAATGTTCTTCAATTTTATCCACGCTGCTCTTGCTGTTGCTTCCCCTCCAATGTCTTCCAAGTACGCATCAGTAACATATTTGAGAAGAAATGCTAAGGCCCTTCTGTTCGTTCTCGCTTGAATTTCATAATAGTTCTCCACTTCCACGTTGAAACCAGGTTCTATTGCATTTCAGCAATTTCTTTCAATAAGTTCAGCTTGCGCTCTTCTTGACATTGCATAGTAATTATCACCTCTCAATCGCGGCACACCGTCACTTCGTTTGTCGTCTGCCATTTTGGATATAGGCCTACTTCACACTCACTCCTCTCGACTTTCTTCATTTAACTTTCACTTCTCTTCATCATTCGGACTTTAACTGTGATCTGGGCCCATAACATGTAGTTAGATTGTATTAGACAGTGGAATAAATGCCGAATGTTAATGTTAACAGATATTTAATTTGAATAAACAGACACTGATACACTCGCACACTCCATTATCACAACGGTTCGCAACACAAGGCCAAATAAGAACGTGTGGTAGCACCACAGTCGCACCAACTGTACAACTGAAAAATAAGTAAAACAAAAGAACATCAAAGCACTGAAATTGCTGACAACCTACCAGCAATAACAACATAATTGAGGCTAACAGATGACTTATATAATTGCTCAGTTCCGCTGTGCTCTTCGAATTCAACAATTGCGATATCAATGCATTCCTTTCAGAGAAACAAAGCGTTTCAAAAGGAATGGAGTCAATTACTTCGCGTAGCAAAGCAAAGCAAATGCAGCTGGCATTTTAAAAAGGGGAATGAATTATTGTTGTTGTTTGAGTCTTCAGTCTTTTAACTGGTTTGATGCAGCACTCCATGCCTCCCTGTCCTGAGCTAATCGTTTCATCTCTACATAGCTACCACACCCTACATCCGAGGCAATCTGTTGAACATATTCTAACCTTGGTCTACCCCTACAGTTCTTGTCCTCGACCCTTCCTTCCATAACTAAGATTGCTATTCCTGGGTGTCTTAGTATGTGTCCTACCAACCTATCTCTTCTCTTCATTAGCAGTCGCCAGAAACATCTCTCCTCTCCCATTCGTCTTAATACCTCTTCGTTTATAACCCTATCTACCCATCTGATCTTCATCATTCTCCTGTAACACCACATTTCAAATGCTTCAATTCTCCTCTTTTCTGCTGCAGCAATAGTCCAAGTTTCACTTCCATAGAGCGCCACGCTCCAGACAAAGGCTTTCAAAAATGACTTCCTAATACCTAAATCTATATTCGATGTCAACAGATTCCTTTTTTGTAGAAATGCTTTCCTTGCCTGAGCCAACCTACTTTTTATATCCTCATTGCTTCGTCCATCACCGGTTATTTTGCTTCCTAAGTAACAAAAGTCTCCTACTTCCTTCAGCTTTTAACCTGCCAATTTGATGTCCATAGAGGTTCCTGATTTATTTCGGCTGCATTCTGGTATTTTTGTTTTAAAATTATTAATTTTCATCATGTATTATTTCCGTAAGACGAAGTCCATAACATTCAGAAATTCATTCAAATCCTCAGGCAAGTCGGCCAAGATGACGATGTCATCAGCAAATCTCAGAGTTGAAATTATTTCTCCTTGAATCTTCACTCCCACTTTAAATTTTTCTCTAATTTCCTTCATTGCTTGTTCAATGTAAAGATTGAAAAGTATGGGTGATAAGTTGCAGCCTTGCCTAACACCTTCCTGAATATCAGCTTCTCTCTCATGTCCTTCAGCTCGAATGACTGCTGTCTGGTTTCTGTATAGATTGTGGATCACCCTCTTATCCCTGTACTTTATTCCAATTGATTTCAAAATGTCAAACAATTTAGTCCAATCAACGTTATCAAAAGCCTTTTCTAAGTCTACACATGCCATGAACGTTCTCTTATCTTTCCTTATTCTACCTTCCAAAATCAGCCTAAGACTTAGTACAGCTTGAAACCAAACTAGTCTTCACCCAAATCCCTTTCTATCTGGCTTTCTTGTAAATTATTCTTGACAGGATCTTTGAAACATGAGTAATCAAGCTGATTGTACGGTAATCTTCACATCTGTCAGCTCCCACTTTCTTTGGTATAGGGTTGATCACATTCTTCTTGAAATCAGGGGGTATCTCACCTGTCTCATAAATCCTACACACCAAGTGAAATAACCTGATCAGACCTTCATCTCCTATGTAGCGTAGCAACTCAATCAGTATATCATCTATGCCTGGTGCTTTGTTCCTGCTTAAGTCTTCCAAAGCTCTATTAAATTCTGATTTCAATAATAAATCTCCTTTTGCATCCTCATCAATTTCCTCCTCCCTTTCCATTAAATGATTTTCAATCTCTTTCCTCTTATACAAACTCTCTATGTAAGCTTTCCATCTCTCAACCTTTTCTTCCCTATCTGTTAGAGGCTTTCCATTTGTGTCCTTAATATTACAGCATTTAGTCTTCTTTTCCCCAAATGTATTCTTAATCCTTCGATAAGCTGTGTCTACTTTTCCTAATTTCAGACAATTTTCTATACCTGCACATTTCTCTTTCAACCATTCTTCTATCGCTTCCTTGCACTTCTTGTTGACCTCATTTCTCAGACATCTGTATTCTGCTTTCCCCTTTTCATCTCTTACATTCTTGTGTTTCCGCCTTTCATCCATCAATTCTAGTATATCCTGAGTGATCCACGGTTTTCTACCAATTCTTTCTTTCCTACCAATGTGCCCATTCGTCTACAATTGAAGTTTGTTTAGGGTTTTTCATGAGTCCTTCCTTTATACTCTTCTTGAATCTTTCGTTTACATCCATTACATTCAGTCTGTCTATTGCCCACCTTTTTGGCTTTTGACTTTTCTTCAGTTTCTTCAACTTTAATCTGCATTTCATTACAACCAGGTGGTGGTCAGAGTTTATGTCTGCACCAGGATATGTTTTACAATCCAAAATCTGGTTTCGAAACCTCTGCTTGACCATAATGAAGTCGATTTGGTAACGCCCTGTATCTCCTGGTCTCATCCATGTATATATTCTTCTATTGTGGTTATTGAATAAGGTGTTAGCTATGACTAACTCAAGCTCGGTGCAGAATTCCATCAGCCTGCTTCCTCGATTATTCCTTTCACCTAATCCGAAATCTCCTACTATCTTCCCTTCTCTCCCTTTTCCGACCACAGCATTCCAATCTCCCATTACTATAACAATTTCATCACCCTTGATATACCTCACAATTTCGTCTATTTCTTCGTAGTCCTTTCCAACATCCTCATCATCAGCTTGACTGGTAGGCATATAGACTTGTACCACTGTGGTGCACGTACGTTTAGTATTGAGTTTTGCTACAATAATCCGTTTACTATATTGCTCATAATATTCCACCCGATGTCCAAGTTTCCTACTCAATATGAGACCAACCCCTGCTTGGCCATTGTTTGATTTAGTGCTAATGACCCTATAGTTTCCTGACCAAAAGTCCTGTTCTTCCTGCCAGCGCATTTCACTAATCCCAACCAAATCCAACCTTAACCTATCCATTTCCCTTTCTAAGTTTTCTAACCTTCCACTTCCTAGCAGACTTCTAACATTCCACGCTCCGATCCGTAGAATGTCAGATTTTCCTCTTTGTCACTTTTGTGATGTTAACCCCCTCTCGAGTAGTCCCCACCCGTAGATCCGAACGGGGGACTAGTTTACCTCCGGATTGAAATTTTACAAAGGAGGAGGCCATCATCACATGTAATTATGCATAGAGTGGTGCATATCCTCGGGAATAGCATTACGGCTGTATTTTCCCGTTGCTTTCAGCCGTGATGCAGGACGCAGTGTAGCCATTATTTGGCTTATATTATCAATATCTTAACCGTCTATAAGACTAGTAAAGAAATCATTTATTCTGGAAGGCTGCTACTCCCTTTCAGAATAAGTAAAGAGCAATTCTACTAACAAAAATACTAACCTTCTACTAACAATTAAATACCAAAATTCTACTAACGAAGGAAAAAACTTAAGTTCCACCAACAACAAATACTACCACTATAACAATCCGTCACCAGGCACACTCACATGCACCCTCACACATCACAGTCTACTGAAACAATGAACTATAACTAATAAACAATGCAACTGCTACCAGACACACACACCACAGTCTAATAGAACAATGACCTATATCTAATAAACAAACTAACTACATACTTACAACTAAAACTAACTACATACTTACTGTACTGTAATTTGAATTGACAATATTTACAAACTTTATAATATCCTATTATTGAATTAGTCCCTCTGCGACACACAACACGAAGTTGTAAGTCCTTGATTACAAGAGAAGAACCCACCCTTTTATTCTTAGTTTGAGCCTAGAGATTCTATAAAAGTTACTTTTTACCTAAATATACAAAGTGAATGCCTCCACATGACAGGGAAGGCGGGTTTGAGGGACGCTGAGAAATTCAAAAGATGATGATGATAATAATTGTTGTTTAAAGGGGTCTAACATCTAGGCTATCGGCCTCTAATGGTCTGAGTGGTAGCGAAAATGTCAATGAAGTGGAAACCAGAACGAAAATTAAGTGAGAAGGAAAATACTTACAAAAAGGAACTCAGATTGAAACAACTCACAAAATGGAGAGCGGTTATACTTATAAAAGGGAATTTAGAACGAAAATACTCACAAAAGGAATAGATTGACAAATACGCATGAAATGTAGGTTAAGTTCAAATTACGTACAAAATGCAATGCACAGTCGAAATACTTACAAAATGCAATAGAAATTCAAAATACTTACAAAATGCAAATGAGAGTGAAAATACGTACAAAATGCAATTGAGGTTCAAAATACTTACAAAATGCAATTGAAATTGATAATACACAATGCAATTTAGATTGAAAAAGGCCGGTTCAGATTCAAAATACTCACAAAGTGCAATTAAAAGTCAAAATACTTAAAAATGCAATTGAAATTGAAAAGGCTTACAAAATGTATGGTAGATTCAAACTACTCAATTGGATGGACAATACTTACAAAATGCAATTTAGATTGAAAATACTAACAAAATGTAATTTAGGTTCAAAATACTCACAAAATGCAATTGAGAATCAAAATACTTGCAAAATGCGCACCCTACAAAATGCAATTTAGATTGAAAATACTTGCAAAAAGCAGTTTAGGTTGAAAATACAAAATACTCGCAAAAGTTCCGCCCCCTATACTGAAAGACTTACTAAAAAGCAATTGAGGTTGAAAACACTCGCAAAATGCAATTAAGATCGAAAAAAACTACAAAATGCAACGTAGGTGGAAAATACCTACAAAATGGAGTGTAGAGGGAAAAAATCACTAAAGGAAATTTAGATACACGGGGAGCCAATTAACAAAAACACTGCGGGAAACTTAAAGAGAAAAGGATGTATAATTAAAAGAAAACAAGAGATCTGTCCTCTCGAAGAAGGAGGGATCAGGAAAGATGAGACGAGGGCAAATTAAGGCGGGAAAGTGAAAGAGTCCCTAGGCCTCAGATACCCTAATACCGTCGGGGTCGGAAAAGAACAAGAGTTGACCAAGGGAGGTCGACAGAAAAGAAGACAGAGTGGAGCCCGGCACAAGTAAGTGGAAGCAATAATTACTAATGAATTTATTACAATATCCTGTACGGTATCCTACATTCTCCCCTGCACTAAAACCTAGGCGACTTAGCAAGGTCGATTTGACAGCTGTTCTACCCATGTGCCAAACATTACTTTTAGGGGTCGCTTTATCGTAGGTCTTTCTTTAACTTTCCCCATTGCTCCTCCAATCTGTGAAGCTCAGGTCTTCTAAGTTTTCAATCATGTGCTTATTAAAAATTTCAAATTAAATTTAAAAATCTTTATAGCCAACTTGCACCGTCTTTGATTTATCGACTTGAACAGTATTAGGCTATATCTTATAAATTTAAATGTAGCCTATCTACTTACTGAAGTATGTAAAGCAATATACCGACTATACGCATATTACATATTCCTGAACAAATTATTTATTTCTCGGCAACTGGTGACCGAATTTCATTTTGAATCTGATGAGATACCCATTTCAAATTACTAGTTTGTAACCATAAGGCTTTCAAGTCTCATAAAATCTTTCGTTTCTTGGACTATCCTACACATACGTGTTTGGCATCAAAAATTGCGTGTACAGTACTTCAACGAGAGCCCGCCTAGAATTGCCAACAAATTTAATACGGTAGCCTACATCATGAAGGCTATCACCCTTGCGTCCACCATTTTATCGCGACCGACCTGGCACCTATATTCGATTGAGTTTGCGAATACCGCACTAAAGGTGCAATTGTTTCCAGATAATCAACTGCGTAGAGTTGAGAACAACCTCTAGCATCCAGGCGTGCTTTAAATTTAGACACAATACCTTCGGTATTACGTTTAAATTTAAACACCCATTTGCATCTTACAATATTTGTTCCATCAGGTTCCTCAACTAATGTCCATAAATCATTATCTTGAAATGAGTTGAGTTCTTCCTCCATCGCCTTTTTCCATTGCATGCCATCCTTACCGTTAAGTGCTTCAGACACAGTGGTTGGTTGTATAAACCACCACTTTCATCAAAATACACCTCATAATCAGGAAATTGTTTTGGACGTCGCTCCCTTAAAGGGTACCTCCCACCTGCATTTTCTGGAACACCAAACTGGTCAATCTCATCATTTTCATCATCATGAATTACAACGATGTCTTCATTAACCTGGAATATCAATGTTGTCACTAACCTGACCAGCAACTGAAACTTCATTGATTGGCAGGTTATTATCCTGTCCAATACTGTTTTCATCATTACTTACAAGGACAATACATTACATTGCTCATTTCAACATTTTTCTCAGCACACCTGGTGAATTTATCTTCTACAAATTTAACACTGTGCTCTACAAAAATATATTTAGGTTTACTGGGATCAAACAGACGGTAACCTTTCTTTTCCACATCATGCCCAACAAACACAAAACATTTGCTCCTGGTTTCCAATTTGCCAGTACGCGCCTGCTTTGGAACATGGGCATAAGCATCGTAACCGAATATTCACATATTCTCATGACTTACAGCTTTAGTTAGTCATTGTTGTTTTAAGGGGCGGAACTACGAGGTCATCTGCCCCACTTACAACTTTACCAGTCCACAATTCCTCTGGTATGGCATTATCAACTTTAGTATGAGGACTCCTGTTCAAAAATATACACTGCCGTATTGGCTGCTTCTGCCCACAGTTTTTCAGAACATCCTGCTGTAAACAACATGCATCTAACCCTTTCCATAATAGTACGATTGTGACGTTCAGCTACGCCATTTTGTTCAGCTGTATACCTTACAGTTTTCTGTTGCACAATCCCTTTTTCATTGAAATATTTGTTCAGGTCAGAATTGACAAATTCCTTACCATTATCAGATCTAAAAATCTTTGGTATCTTACCTTTCTGAGTTTCACAATATGCAACAAAATCCTTGACTTTCTCCTTGGTTTCAGATTTTTGTTTCAAAAAATGAACAAAAATCTTCCTGGAAAAATTTTCAATTATTTTCATCATGTATTTAACACCATTCCAGGTCTCAGGGAGCGGCCCACACAGATCAGAGTGCACCAAGCCCAAAAAAACTTTCACTCCTCGGGTGACATACCTGTGGAAATGACTCCCTTTGCTGCTTCCCGAGAACATATAGTTCCCACAATTCTTTGGTATTTCCTTAAATTTAACAACATCAGACATATGACTTAAGACCTGCAACTTCTGTTGTCCAACGTGGCCCAGCCGTTGATACCACAAATTGTAATCAGACACATCACCAACAAGGACAGACATATCTTGGTTAACATTCAGATAATACAGACCATTCAAAACCGAACCAGTAGCTAGCACTCTACCATTCACTGAGCAATTCTCTGAATCCAAGATTTCACATTCATTTTTGTTGAACACAACAAGAGCACCCCTTTTAATGATCTGACTTACCGACAGCAGGTTAACACTCAGTCCTGGAACATGCATCACGTTTTACAGATTATTAATACTGTCGCTTACATTCAGTGCAATGTCACCAACTCCTTGTACAGACAACTTATCATTATTACCATTTACAGTGTTTATATCAGGATCATCATTGCATTTATAATTTGACATACATTTAACATTAGGAGACATGTGAGCACTACAACCAGAATCAACGACGAAACGCGAGCAGTTAAAGCACAAAACAGACTTTTATTGGATTTTGGACACTTCGGTGCACTTTGAACTTTTGTCTTCTTTGGACAAGTATCTCTTCCGTGACCCTTTCCACCACAAATCCAACACTTCCAATGACTCTTGTCAACTGCTTTTTCACTAGAGCCCTTTGGTTTCTTGATATACCTGACTTCCTTCTTGTTGTTGCTGTACAGGGATACCTCATTAGCTGACTTCTCACCATGACTTCGGTGAAAGCTTTCGTCCAACAAGATAGACTGTATGCGGTCCAGCTGTAGTTCCTCCGATATTGAGGTTACGGTCATAACTAAGTTATCGTATTCATCAGGAAGACCTCGAAGTAGCATAGCAGCAACAAATTTATCAGCGACAGGTTCATCAACAGCTGCTATCTTCTGTGTAACTGACATAACCTCACCAATATACTTGTCCATGGAATCGAAATCTGAGAACTTGAGCGAGCACAGATTTTGCATCAGTGTGATATACCTCACCTTTCCTTTATCTTCAAAAGCCTTTTCAAGGGCATGCCAGGCATCCTTAGCTTTTGCACAGTCTCGAAAATGGGGATAATTGTGAACAGCCACCATGAGACATATATCCGCCAGCGCTCTCTCGTCACGCCGATCATGTCTCTCAGACACATCTGTGCTTTGGGCACTGGCCCACAATCCATGCTTTTTGAGATAATTTGATATCCCAAAAGACCAGTTCGAATAATCCTCCCGACCACTCAATTTCAGAAACCCATAGACACAAGATCTAGAAGCATGTTCACTCATTTTGCCTTCTCACTATTAAGTTCACTGAAGAAAATGATCACAGTACGCCGTTATGTCTGGGCCCATAACCAGTGGCGTACCGACGGGGGCATTATTTTACACGACTCCTTATATTGTCCCATCTATCACCTGGAAAATGTTTTGAATTGCTGCCAGTGAGGCTTCTTTAGGCTACTCCTTTGTAATATATTTTTAATGTGAACACGTTCTTCACGTGGTAAATGACCTCCACTCAACTCGCAACGAGACTTCTCCAGCTTTGGCGCTAGCTTCATGTTAAACGGAGCAAGAGGGGCAGATGACCTCGCTGTTCTTCCACTTAAAGCAATAATAACTAACTACACTAGGCGAAATATCAAAATTGTCGTTTTACTGTTAAAGTGTGTGATTGGTACCTATCATAACGCAGCTTCGTACTGCTTTAAATGTGCATATCTGTGAACTGCCAGATCGTGAGTCCCACTTTTTTCCGAGTTTATTTGTAATGCGTAATGGATTGATTTATAATTAAAAAAAACAAGAGTAGATGTTACATGCAACACAGCCATTGCAAGTAGTTCATCTTTAAGAATTGAAAATGAACTTGAAGAATTATCGGCTACTACCAAGCCGGCTACCGACCAAATACATCGAACAGACTTAGGAGGTTATGCTCGCCAACAGGTGTGTTTACAATATGATTCATGATAATCGCTATTTCTGTAACTGATTTGCATTTCGATGCTTTACCTATTATGTTATACCGGTATTTGTATGGCCTTGGCCTACGTATGTGTTGGTACATGTTGATTATTTCAATGTTGTGATTTACTTTTTTCTTTAGATTGACGATTATCTGAAAAATGAACTGTTGGAAAATGCCTGGACACCTGGAAGCAATTTTAATTTCCCTTTATCGGGTCCAAGGGATCTGAAA
Source organism: Meconema thalassinum (assembly GCA_946902985.2). Classification (NCBI taxonomy): domain Eukaryota; kingdom Metazoa; phylum Arthropoda; class Insecta; order Orthoptera; family Tettigoniidae; genus Meconema; species Meconema thalassinum. Next base: position 370,884,643 of record OX336392.1, read on the forward strand.
TTTCAGTTGAACTGGTTATCAGAGTGGAAATGGCTAGTTTATTCTCCTTTAAAGAACGGAACCTTTTGTAAATATTGTTCGTTGTTTTGCACCGTTGTTGGGAAACAATCTTCATCGCCAGGTAAACTAGTAAAATTTCATTACATGAACTGGAAAAATGCGAAGGAGGATTTCAAAAAACACCAAGAAACCAAGTATCATATCGCATGTACGGAAAAGGCTGCGAACTTTCTCGCCATATACAAAGGTACAAAACCTGCTGTTGACGTAAGCTTGGATAGGGATGTTCAATCCAACATATTATGCAACAAGGAGAAACTCATACCAATAATTAAATCTGTGATTTTCCTTGCTAGAATGGGCATTGCTTTCCGTGGTCACAGGGATTCGGGACCTGTAAATTTAGATGAGCCTCTCAAGAAAGGGGAGGGGAATTTCAGGTCTCTTCTCAAGTTTCGAGCAGAAGCTGGTGATACAATACTAAAGAAACATTTGATGACAGCATCCTTAAATGCAACATACGTAAGCCCACGGATTCAGAATGAAATTATTTGATCTTTGAATGACATATTGAAAAGGTTAGTCGATCTGGTGAAAAAGCTAAATACTCTTCTGTTCTTGCTGACGAGACCACAGACATCAGCGGTGTGCAGCAAATGTCACTGTGTCCGTTTCGTTCAAGATAATTCCGTACATGAGGAGTTTCTGCAATTTATTGCCATCAATGATGCTTCTGGGTTAGGCCTTGCGAATAGCATATTGTCTGGTTTGAAAAGTGTGGGACTGGATGTAGAATATCTCGTGGGCCAAGGTTATGATGGAGCTAGTGCCATGAGTGGATCCTACAGAGGTGCTCAGGCCATTGTACGAAAACAGTTTCCCAAAGCCCGGTATGTTCACTGTAGTGCTCACTGTTTAAACCTGGCCATTTCTGAAGGGTGTAGTGTTGCAGAGATTAGGAACTGTATGGGTACAATTGAAAGAGCTTATGCCCTTTTAGTACTTCACCAAAGAGGCAGGCTGTGTTGACAAATGAAGTTGAAAGTATGGAAGAGGAACCCCGAGTGAGTAAACTCAAGAAGTTATGTGCAACGAGATGGATTGAAAAGCACGAGTCTGTTCGTTCATTCATTGAACTTCTGAAACCGTTATTGTTGGCATTAGAAAAAATAGCAGCATGGGTTGATAAGAAGGCAGCTACAGATGCGCAACTTCTTCTGTGCGCTATCAGCAAATTTGAGTTCTTGATAAGTGTATTTGTCATTCATGAAGCATTTCAAATCACACTTCCTCTCAGCAAATACCTTCAAACTGAAAATTTGGATCTCAGTCAAGCAATCAACGCCTCCATGAATGTTAAGAGGTCTCTTGAAGAAATGAGGGCAGATGCAGACGCAAGGTTTTTGTGTGCATATAATTCGGTTTTCGAGTTCTGCAAAGAATTTGGAGTGCCTGTAGTTCAGCCTCGAACTGTTGTTCGACAAATGATGAGGAACAACGTTTTATCTAACGATCCGGAAGAATATTATAGACGGGTTATTTTCATCCCATTTCTTGAAGAAACTATTTCATCACTTGATGATAAATTTGTCTCCCATAAAGGAACTCTTCAGCCATTGCAAACGCCAGTTACCACAACTGAAGACGAACTATCCAACCAAAGCATAGCTGAAGTAGAAAATGTAGCTGAATTTTATGGACTTCCCTTTAATATTAGAGGCGAGCTACTTCTCTGGAAACAAACTCTGAAATCTATTGAAAAGAAGCCCAAGAGTGCTATAGTTGTTTTGTCAATATGCAATAAGAACATGTTTCCAGTTGTGTATAACCTGCTTGTCATCATGGCTACCTTACCTGTCACAACCTGCTCGTGTGAAAGATCGTTTTCGCCCTGAAAATTCTTGAAGAACTATTTAAGGAATTCAACTAGTGAAGAACGCCTTAATGGATTAGCTTTGATGTTCATTCATGATACTGTTGATGTTTTAATTGAGGAAGTACTGAATGACTTGTCTGTCAAACCTAGAAGGCTTGATATACGATTGAAATAGACTTGTCTAAGTCCTTCAACAAATTCCAGGGCAAATATCTACTTAATCAGATTCTTTGGTTTAGCCCGATTGACAATTTAGACATTTCTTTTTGTCCGTTTGTATCTAGCGCAAAATCTATATTGGGCTAAACTCTTTTCCGTATTTTTATTAATCTTTTATGTTTTCAATTGTGTTTGTAATAATGTTTAAAGTGCTGAAAAATATAGTTAAAATAGTTTTCATGCAAAGAGAATCATCATATATATATTCTTTCATTAGTATAGATCCCTCCTGTGGCGCTCACAAGCGACCGATCGTGCCAAATGAGCATTCAAATGAAAGAGAATAAACATTAGCAGTGACGAATTGCACTCTAATTTCATAAATATCAATAATTTCTTAAAAAAATGACTTTAAAAAAATGTACGAAGTGTGAGATTTGTCGACACTGTTGCTGTAGGAAATTATGCTCCGTAATTGCTGTCCACTTCACATTTTGGACGCTGTGACGCCTGTTTCGTGTCGTTTTAACATTATGAGGTCTTTACTTTATCATTTTGCATGGATTTCAGAAACTGTAAGTCAAAGGAATGAGTACTCAAATCGTATAATTTCAAAAATATCGAATAACTGGTGAGTGTTACAGCTAGGATAAATCAATGGACTCAGCACACAAATGACATTAGCAGTGACGAATTCCATTTTAATTTCATAAATATCAATTTTTGTTAGAAGTGTGCGATTTGCAAATACGTTGGACCAACAATCGGTAAACTCATGTCCATAAGTAATTGTCTGAGCCACAGCAGCTCCCGACTGGCAAATGATGCTGCAATGTATTCCGCCTCCGTAGACGACATGGGAACTGACGTTTATTCCGGCTTGACCATGCTACAACTCCTTCGCCAAGAAAGAAAACATAACTACTTGTAGATTTCCTGTTGGTCTTTGTCACCAGCCCAGTCATCATCCACATAACATTTGAGCTCTGTGTCTTTAGTTGAAGATAAACGAAGTGTCTTGTGTATTGTAAATGCGAGGTACCACGTCACTTGTTTTACAGCATTCCAGTCCTGTTGATAAGGTTTCTCCACTCGACGACTAGGTAGACTCACTGCGACTGCGATGTCTGCTCTGGATACTGTGGCTATGTGTAGTAGAGATGCTATGGCTTTCCTGTACAGAGTGTTATTTGGTAACTCTGCACTTGCAGTCACTTCACCAGACAAGAAATTGGTTTCCATTGGAGTCACAGCTGGTTTTGGCTCCGATAAACCATGATCCTACAACAATGCTGCGATCTTTGCCTTTTGGTTGAGCAAAAATGTTCCATTTTCCTGTCGTTCCACTTGAATTCCCAGATAATAACTAGCATCACCCAAGTCTTTGATGTCAAAATAATTCTGCAATTCTGTACCAACTTTATCAGTTAATTTTTCAGAATGACCGGCTACCAGCAGATCATCGACATACAACAGAATGTAAGAAATGCTTCCATCTTCTTCCTTTCTTGAATAAAGACACATCTGCATTTCCTTGTTGAAAGCCTAACTTGGATAATGTCTCTGTAGCTGACTTGTTCCAAACGTGTGCCGATTGCATTAAACCATAGAGAATTGTCCGCAATTTCAGAACTTTGCTCTCTTGACCGGGTTCCTCAAAACCCTGTGGCTGTTCCATATATACTTCCTCTTTTAATTCACCGTTCAAATAAGCACTTCTCACATCAAGATGCCGAACGTGAAGTCCCCTCTGTGTAGCTACATTGAATAAAACTCGAATAGTGTCATGCTTCACCACTGGCGCAAAAGTTTCATCGTAATCCTCACCATATCGTTGAGAAAATCCTCTGGCTACCAATCGGGCCTTGTAAGTGTGGATCTGTCCGTTACCATCCAATTTGCCTTAAATACCCACTTACAAGAAAGAGTCTTCTTCCCTGGTGGAAGCTCCGTTAATTCCCATACACAATGTTGATTGAGACAGCGTATTTCTTCTTCCGCAGCAGCAGTCCCCAACTTTTGCTCACGAGGTGACATTTTGAGCATTTCGTTCCATGAGGCTGGCTCTCTGGTGTGATTCGTCTGCAACTTGTACGTTAGCTTCTTTGCTGGTACACCCTTATTTGGCTGTTCAGAAACTCTTCGTGGAAGTTGTGGAGTTTCTGGTTCAGTCTCACATTCATCTCCTATGCTGCTTACAGTCTCTCCTCTGTTGAAAGTCACCGTGTTGTTACCTCTGGGATTCAGTGTTGAGTTGTCAGCTGATTCCGTCTGTGTCGAAACATGTTCCAATGTCCCTACATGCTGCGGTGTGATTTCGTTATCCCCTTCTTTCGGTGCACTGCCTACCGAAGCTGGATGTTTGGCAACACTCTCAATTACCCTCACGGATCTGCTGATCCAAACCTTGGCTGTCTTTGGATCCAGAATCCGATAGCCTTTGGTGTTTCCATCATAGCCAATCAGGACGCCGTCTATCGCTTTGTTGTCCCATTTCTTTCGCTTTTGTTTGGGTACAAGCGAATAGACCTTAGATCCAAACACACGTAAATGACCCAGATCTGGCTTCATTCCTGTAAACAATTCAACTGGAGTTTTGTTGATACTCCGGCTCGTTGATCGATTCTGCAAATAAGCTGCACTTTGCAGATTCTGTCAATGACCGATTCTTCCTCTCTGCTACGCCGTTTTGTTGTGGAGTGTAGGGGACTGTGAGCTGATGTAGGATCCCCTCCTTCCGCAGAAAGTTCTCCAGTTTTGGTGAAACGTATTCCTTGCCATTGTCTGTACGAATGGCAATCGGCTTCCTTCCAGATCTAGTATGCATTGCAGCAATGTATATTTCTACGACGCCTGCCACCTCATCTTTGGATTTTACCAGCCTCACCACAGTAAAACGGGAGTAATCGTCAATGAGTGATAGAAAATACCTATTTCCACTTGGCGTTGCAGTCTGCATGGGCCCACATAGATCAGAATGAATGAGTCGCATGGGCTCCTTCTCTCTGGATGTACTCTCAGAAAATTTTGCTTCGGTTAGTTTTCCCTTGATGCAGTCTTCGCATACTACCTTCTCCGAACATTACGACACTTGGATTGCTGTGTCCAATTCCTCATTGATCAGACGCTGGATTGCAACCGGATCCCGATGTCCCAATCGACGATGCCACTGGTGTAGGCAAACAGCTTCTCTCGCCATATGAACTGACGAACTTGATACCACAGTCTGAAGTCTGAATAAATTCCCACCATTCCTTGCTTTTGCGATGACCTGATGTTCTTTGCTGCACGTGTCATTCTCGAACGTCACTCGGTGACCTTGCTCTGTTATGCGCCTCTCCGAAAGTAGACTATCATCCAATTGTGGAATAAACAGCACATTTTCAATAGTAATTCTTGGAGGTGCCTGCCTGGTACCTCACAGTAAAATTGTCCATCTCCAATTCCAGCAGCTACCACGGATGAACCATCAGCAAGAAAGACTGTAGCATGTGTGTCACGAATATACATGAAAAATTGCCTATCATTCGTCATATGACTGGTTGCCCCTGAATTTATGCACCATCCTCCAGTAGGCCTACTTGCAGCATGTTGTTGATCTAGTTCCTTAAATGTAGCATAGTTCTGTGTGTTGCATACCTTAACCTCAATCGATGATTTTGCCGATTCTGAACCTGCTGACCTCTGCTGTTTACTTTTCTTGAATCGATAGCAATCTGCTTTTAAATGGCCAAGTTTATTACAGAAGTAACATGCCCGTGTCTCTTTGCCACCCTTATTTGGTTTCCCGCTTGAATTTTTAGTTGTTCCATTTTGATGAGCACGACTAACCTTACTTGAGCCTGCGACCACCGACTGTACTGCAACCTCTGAATCACAATTTCCAGGCACACCAGCTTCGGCACGCCTTTGGTATTCGTCAAGCATTTTCCCAGTTACATATTCCACTGTTAGATCTGCTTCGTCACGGCCCTCGAGCACTGTGACAAGCCCTGAATAAGCTTCTGGAAGACTCACCAGCAAAACCGCAACAATCTCGTCGTTTTCAAGTGGCCTACCAGATCCACGCAGCAAACCCACTACTTCCAAAATTGCGTCGATATGGCTGCTCATTGGTCCACCACGATAATGTATTCCGTACTGTTTACGTCGTAAATATAACCTGCTTCCGAACGTGGATCTCTCGTACTTTCTCGACAGAGCCTGCCATGCATCACACGCATCGTTCAAATGTGCAAAATGAATGAGTTGACTGTCCTCAACACTCAATGTAATGTACGCCAAGGCTTTGCTATTTTTCTTCTGCAACACCGCGTTAATTACTTCAGGCTTTGGTTCACTGACAACTTCCCACAAATCATCACGTACTAATACGGCTCGCAACTTTGTTTTCCAAAATATTAAATTTCCACCATTTAACATTGGAAAATTCAACTTGACACTTTCTTGAGCCATCTTGTAACCACACACCCACTCAAAGCACACGATCGTCAAACAGACTTTTAATCCCCTTACGCGCAGTTTGCCGTAGACTGGGCCCCATAACCTGATGAAATAGCAGCTTATTATAAATAACAACAATCGATGTACTGTAACACTTGAGTGCTTTTATTTGAAATTGAATAGCCTACATTATAACAAATAAAATAACCATTTATTCAACAAATATTTCAATACATGCAATATTATTCATTCAAAACTACAATTTCCTTCTTCAGGCATCATCATCATCATCTTCAGCATCACAATCTAAATTAATAGAATATCACACCTGCCTTGGTGAAGGGAGAAAGGAAAGAAAATATTTCAAACTCAGAAACGAACTGAGAATAGGAAAAATGAGGAAAATAAAAACATATTATATGATGGCAGCCCCAGATCAATCAATCATATCCATTCAATCTCACACACAACAGCAAGCACACATACAACCAACAAGGGGGAGCAAGACATGAGAGAACTATATTGTAAGGATGATTAGCAGAGCCAATCATCACAAACAATTGGTTCATATGTCAAGGCCAATATATGAAATGTATCAAAATAAAATTAATGTCTTATATTGTATATATATATATATATAAAGCAAGAGCGCTTAAAAAAATGAAAGGAAAGGAAAACTAGAAAAATTAAAAAGATTAATAAAAAATTAAAGGACTAACATTCATATTAAAATATACGCTCTTACTAAGACTAATAAAAATTAATTTAAAAAAGGGAGATATAAATATTGCACCTATCCACACACGCACGATGTTCCACAGATGATCCGACGACCAGAGTGACGTTCCTCCAATTCGCAGTACTGTAGTTGGTCCAGTGGGAAGAGACGAGAGTGGGTCCACCCTACTCACAGAACAGGAACCGATGGGGAGTGGGTCCACTCTACTCCAAGTTGATGCGGTCCAAGGTACAGCGGCAGCTACCAAGAGCCCAGACTGGCATGGATCAGATGACGAAAGTGGGCATGCCCTACTCCAGAGCAAACGATGAAGAGTGTATCCACCATACTTCAGGAAGACAGGGATATTCCAGCTGGGCTCCAAAGACTACGGCGGCGACCGGACATGGCTCACAGGTCAGTCGAATCTGCCAGGTGGTAGGTCTTACAGATACTGTCGATGGCCAGTAACATGTTCCACGTATTGGTCCCTGGACCACCGGACTGCAGCAGATACACACAGATTGGCCTTCATCTGTGCATATTGTGGTGATATTCGTAGGGCTCGAAGAGGCCCAGCGTTGGCACGGTCCCACGTACCAAGCGATCCCACGACGAAGGCATACAAGCTGACACGATAGCCAGCATCCCTGAGAAGTTGAGCAGAGGGCTCATACTTGGCCATCTTGGCGACACGAGCTCTCTGCAAGGACTAATAATAATAATAATAATATCGTATGGCCTCGGGTGCCTGGTGCAAGCTTTGCTATTTGACACGCAGAGGGTAGCTTGCATGTCGAATTTCGAAGTTCCTTGACTATGAAAGTCAAGGAGGTTAGATGTTAGATATCTAATCTCCTTGAACACAATAGCGCTTTCTAGTAGAGAAATGAGGAACTTTGTGCTGGCGGAAACTCCCGAGATTAATTTTGCCATTATGAACTCGGCCTACTGAATTCAAATGGGTTCTTTGACATGCCAACATCGTATGACATGCGTATCATATTTTTGCCGCCTTTCAAAAAATCACTTACCATGGCCAGGGGCGAACCTGCAATCTTGGGGTTAGTAGACCGACACGCTATCCACTCACCCACCGTGGCAAGCTGATCACCGTCCTCAAAAGGTATAGTGACATTGACGATGATAATACTCCTGGAAACTGCATCGACCACCACCAGGTCAGGTCGTAAGGCAGTGATCTCCTCAGGAATGACCGCATCAGTGCCAAGAAGATCGACAAAGGGGATTCGCTGGTTAGACCTCTTCAGCCCTGCCACAGATGGAATGGCACTAACCAAACGCTGCAGAATCTCATCATGCCGCCACTGCATGGTAGCAAGATGAGGCCGACAATGGTTTAAAACATGCGCAGTAGTCTCATCTGCATCACCACAGCGGCGACACTGGCGGTTGTTGATGCCATTATCAAAACGCCGACAGCCATTCGGGGGGGGGGGGGGGGCACCCAGGCGCGCACGATGAACAAAGCGCCAGTCTGCGAATCTCGTGTACCTCCCAGATAATAGAAAGTGGTTGGAGGCAAAGTTAGTAGACGAGACTCGCAGAACTTTCCCCTGATCAGGTTTCTGGCATAGGCGGTTACAATAATGGCTCACCAGGCAGGCACGAATCAGTGCCGACATTCTGCTCCTGGAATGGACGTCCGCTATGACCTCTCTAGCCACAGGATTGGGAAGGTAGAGGTCCCAACGCTGGAGAGTGTCCACCCATCCCCAGCGCAAACCCGGTATTCGTGACTGCAAACGTCGAGTGGCAGAGCGAGCATGTGACCAAAATGTCCCAACATCCCCGGAGACCATGGCAAAAAGAGCATCCATGGACCCAGAAAGATATTGGCTCAGCTCCAACTACTGGCCACTCGACGAATCTCGCGACGCCCTACAGCTGCAAGGCCACCTTCAGCAAGCCGGGCGACAGTGGCATCTGGCGACGTAAGAAGCCGGAATGCGTGATTCACCACAGCTAGGTCAGCAATGTCAGCAAGAGGTGGAAGACCCGCACCGCCTTGCTGAGGTGGAAGGAATACTACCTCAGGGCTGGCGCGTTGCGGTAGTGACATTGCCGCCTTGGCACTCGCCTTGATAGTGCGGTCCAGAGTTTGCAAATGAGTCTTCTTAATCCGCGAAGATCGTAAGGCAAACTCTAGCTGTGGCGTGATGAAAGTCCTCACAGCATCCAGCTTCTGCCAGGGGGCCAAGAGGCTGTCAAAGATGGCATCAGCCTCAACCTTTAAACGGGCAATAGTTGAGTAAGGGGTCTGGTCAGCCTTCAGACCAGTGGGGACGCCAAGATGACGATAGGCATCCCCCTCCTGAAGGATAACCATTGGACCACCCTGAATAACGTACTCCAAATTAGTAGCCCGTTTCCTCTGAATGTGTAGAGAGGCACATTTGGCGGAGTTGAAGTGTAAGCCCAGCCAGCCGACAGCACTCTCAATGCGTCGAAGAATGGAGTTCATGGCATCTTCTGATCGAGCAACGAGGGTAATGGCGTCCGAGTAGGCCAAAATGTTGATTGAGTGGCCACGCAAAACATAGCCTTCGGTATCCACTGAAGAAGAGACAGTGCGCAGAAGGTACTCCATTACCAGATTGAAAAGGATGGGTGACAGTGGACACCCCTGGCGGACACCAGCATTGAAGGCAATAGGCTGCGTGTCGCCAGTAGTTGCTCGCACCCTGGTGGAACTACCTGAGTATAAATCCTTGATGACGTTTAGCAGATGGTCGCTAATACCTAGGTCTGATAAGGCCCGGAAGATGTTGGCATGCGGGACCGAGCCGAAAGCATTGGCTAAGTCAAGCCAGACAACTGCCACTTCCCTACCAGAGCGGCGAACGTCATCAAGGATCTCCTGCACAATGAAGTTATGCTCGAGGCAACCTTCAGATGGCATGAATCCCTTCTGCTATGGCGAGATGATAGCTTCACTGGCGGCCAGCGACCCAAGATGGGAGGCAAGAATCGCACAATAAAGCTTGCCTAGAGTATTTCATAAGGCAATTGGGCGACAGTTGGCTAAATCATCTCGGTTGCCCTTCTTAAAGAGAAGGACAGTCCAACACTCCTTCCAGGAAGAAGGCATCCTGGAAATCGAAGGCAAGAAGTGCAAATAGTGGCCAGAAGAGACCCGTCACGGTCGACCTGTCGCCAGTTGGAATATGTTAGACCGTCTGGACCTGGCACAGTATTAGCAACCTTTGAAAAACGGTCTGACACTTCCCTCGGCGTGATATATTCCGTGAGGGATGGCACAAATTCATGCGGTGGTAATGGACGTATACCCTCAGGAGGCTCAACTGAGCCCATGGACCTATGCGCATGAACTCCATTAAAATGAGCCACAATGTCAGTCGTAGAGGCCTGGCAAAGCAGAGACTGCTGATTAAGAATTAGGCGTATAGCCATCTTCCTATTCGCACGGCAAAGTTTTTGCAGCCGGGCAGTATCCTCAGCATTGAATTGCGGTGCACTTCCACGGCGACGTCGTGGGTCTCTGTTGTCACGAACTCGGGCTGCCTCCTGGTGGCCCCGCCGAGCTTGCTCCCTTCGGTGGTAATTTTCCTCCCGAAGGGAATCACACGTCAAGCGGACCACCTCAGTGAGATCAGCACACGCCTTCTCGAAGGCTTCCCAGGTAACCGCATCACGGAAAACCTCCAGCCAGGAGCGCTGAAAGGGCGTTAATTGACAAGACTCCTGACCTAGATCATCAATAGCAGGCGGCAAACCAGATGGGGCCCCAATAGGTCGATCCACAGACCCAAGGCCATGAGAGGCAGAAGTGCTCAAACCAAGAGGAGGACAGGTAGAAGTGGAGGCCACAGGAGAAGACGGCACAATGACAGGGGATGACGATAATACCAATGGGGGAGTGGATGGAGAAGAATTTGGTGGCCGACAAGTGCGTAATTTTCCTCGAAGACTGGACCGAGCACGAGGAGGAAGGCAAGAAGAAGTAGAAGTAGTGGCAGTGGAACATGACGGAGCAGTATGGTTTAGTGGAGAAGATAATAGATCATTATTATGCAGAGGCTGCATAATTGTTGTGACAGGGGGAGGTGCATTGTGTGCGGGGCTTGTCAACTGACAGGGTAGAACAGGTTGTTTTAATCGTCGGGAAGGACGAGTAGGAACAGAGACTGCAAGAGTAGGGAGAAGTGTAGAGGATGACTGGGAGGGACCGGCGGAGGTTGAAGGTTGGGGAAAAGAAGCAGCTGGACAATGTGGTTGTAAATCAACACTGACAAATTGATTTTCAGTTGAAGAAGAAACTGCAGTAGAATTGGATTGGTGTCCAGATGAAGCACCCAAAGAGACAGATTTTTTTGCAACGCCGACGTGGGCATACAAGAACAGGGACAGCAGGGGTAGGGGGAAGTGTAGAAGATGACTGGGAAGGGCAGGCTGAGGTTGAAGTTTGTGGTGAAGAAACAGCCGGACCATGCGGTTGCAGGTCAACACTGGTATTGGAAACCCGACAAGGTGAAGCGCCACGAGGGGCAGCTTTCTTGCACCGTCGAGGAGGACGTGAAGAGACAAGAATATTGGCGTGAGGGATAAGTACAGAACATGATCGGAGAGGGTATGCAGAAGTAGAGGGCTGAGGAGACGAAGTGATAACAGAAAGAGGGGCCTTAGAAGGAGAAGAACAAGAGACAGTACTTGAAGTAGGCGAGACAGGGGTAGGTGTATTAGGCGAGGAGTGAGAAGGCAGAAAAGATTGGTCGCCGTGAAGGGCAGGCTTCTTACGGCGCCTGGAAGCTCGTGCAAGATCAGAGGCTGGTGGATATTGGGAAGGATTAGAAGGTGACTGGGGATGGCAGGTAGAAGTAGGAAGCTGTAGGGGGGAAATAAGCGTAAAATTTGGAAAGACTGCGACAGGAGGTGAACCTTGAGAAGGGGGCAAAGGCATGGGTATAAGGCCATGAGAGGCGGGAGAATGAATATATGGGACTAGCTGAGAGGGAGAAGGCGGGGCAATTAATATTGGAAGGGGATAATGAGGAGGTTGTGGAGATAAAGGAACAACAGGGGCCATAATAAAAACTGGAGAAGCGACACCAGCCAAAACAAGAGGAGGAGGTTGGATGCGGTGGAGTACTGGGCAAGGGAGGTGAACTCGTAAATAAATTTATAGGAGGAAGAGCAGGATTGGATACAGACTGTGGGGGAGAAAGGTTATTACGCGGTAAAGATGCGAGGTTACTTGGTGGAAGCCGAGATGGCTGAGGATAGGTAATAGGGGTAGAGGTTAGAACAGGGACGGGAGGAACATTAACACTGGCAGAACAAAGACCAAAGGATACGGGGACTTGAGGGAGAGGAGGGAGAATTAATTGACAAGGGGGAGGGACGTCAGTTTCAAGGGATTGGCCACGGTGTTGCTTAAGCCAGTGCGCCTTAGCTATTTTCTTGGCATAGCGGTGCTCCCTTGTAGAAAACCTCTCTGCACAGCAGACAAAGATTACTTCCAATTAAGTCCCAACAGCGTCATTGAATTTTTTAACATATTTAATAAAGTCCGCGTTAATTACTTCAGGCTTTGGTCCACTGACAACTTCCCACAAATCATCACGTACTAATACGGCTCGCAACTTTGTTTTCCAAAATATAAAATTTCCACCATTCAACATTGGAATATTCAACTTGACACTTTCTTGAGCCATCTTGTAACCGCACACACTCAAAGCACACGATCGTTAAACAGACTTTTAATCCACTTACGCGCAGTTTGCCGTAGACTGGGCCCCACAACCTGAAGAAATAGCAGCTTATTATAAATAACAACGATCGATGTACTGTAACACTTGAGTGCTTTTATTTGAAATTGAATAGAATACATTATAACAATATTACATGTGCTCTAAGCCCAACACAAGCATGGGAGATGGTAGAGTTTGTTTCCACAGAGTGTAGGCTACACACAAGACTAGGCACTGCCTTGCAATCCATGGTGATCAGGCTATGCCAGCGCCCTCGGCAACCAGCTTGGAGTGTCCGAACCTTGTGGCAAGCGCTCTCCAACTGTAGCCGACTATTTCACTCGCTTTACCTGGGCGCTCAACCTGAGCAAGGTATCCGCGGATCAACACGCACATTTTGCACGGGTTTACAATCGATCTGAACTCAATGAAGCCCTGAAGATCCCGGTGAGCCATAATGTTCCGGAAACTCTGTCATACAACGAGATTCAATCTCAGCTGAAAAGCCACTTCGACGCCACAAGCAACAAGTTTGCTGAGAGCATCAAATTTCGGAGTGTAATGCAGAAGCAAGGAGAAAACATTGCTAGCTTCACCTCAAAGACCTCGGCAGGCTGCAACGTTTTGTGAGTATGGCACATACCTTGATCGCATGTTAATTGAACAAATGCTCGCAGGGTTGGAATCGCGAGAAATGTGCGACGAGATTATTGCAAATAAAAAACACACACCGAGAACTTTACAACGACATATGAAATCGCGCACGCACTCGTAGCTACTCGCACCACCACCGACGAGGTCAAAACAGCTGCCGCTAAGTCTGAATCAACCAATCGGATTGGATACGAGAAGCCTCTGTTCAGGAAGAACAGCAACCAGCAGTCGCCACGCAGTAAGTCAGCTCATCAAAATCAAGGGTCTTACAACCTAATCAGGCAGCACCAAGGGCCACATCAGGCAAACCGAAGTGTATCCCAGGACAAACAATCAATATGTGCAGGGTGCGGTGAAGCTCACCCTCACAGTCAGTGTAGGTTCCTGAACGCCAAGTGCCTGAAGTGTGGCAAGAAAGGTCACATCAGAAAAGTTTGCCGATCGAAATCGAGGAAACTTCGAACAAAAAAATCACATGACCGAAGAAGAGTTTCCAGCAGAGAACCTCGACGTCGTGGAGTACTTCAGCAAAATCGAGGTCATCGGATCGGTCAACGCAGCACATAAGCCACTGGTTGATGCCAGCATGGAGGGAACCACCGTCAAAATGGAACTCGACACCGGTGCCCCCTGCTCAACCATGAGCAAATCAAAGCTAAGTATGATCAAACCAGGTTTTGTGTTGCAGAAAAATGATCGTAACTTCGTCAGTTTCACCGGTCATCCGATCAAATGTATTGGCAAAACATCAGTGTGCACCATCATCGGAACCACAACGAGGAACCTGAATCTCTACGTGATTGACGATAAAGTCGAATCGCTCTTTGGCCGAGTGTGGATTTCGGAGTTTGTACGGGAGAAAGACTTTGGTATCCTCTTCAGAAAATCCGATTCAATCCACAAGCTCTCAGACAAGCAGGCTCTGACCTTGGAACAACAGAAGCAGCTCGACAACATTCTATCTCGCTACCAGGATGTGTTCGTCGACACCCCCGTGAAGGTCTCAGGTCCCCCAGCGAAGATGCACCTGAAGGCTGGAGCTACACCTGTTTTCGCCCGAGCTCGAGACGTACCAGTTGCCCTCCGCGATGCCTACGCCAAGGGAATCGACAAGAAAATTGCATCTGGCTTCTACAAAAGAGTGGACTGCTCTGGAACCTTCCATATACTACGTATATATGCACCCGCATACTGTAGACGTGAGTTCCGAGCTAGTTCCTCATTGGACCGCTCAAGTTAGTCCACCTTTTGTATCGTTGTGTATCAACTAGTGTTAAATAAACCGTTGTTTTATATTAACAAGTGTGTGTTATTTATCTTGTATCTCCCACGATATAAGAACATCGAAATTGATGATGGTGCAGCAAATCAATGACTATCAGACAGACGAATGGAGTCCTCCAGGGCGACCTCATAAGCCCGTTCTTGTTCAACATAATGACAGCAGATATCGTTGAGATACTGAAGGTAAAGAAGACAACCACGTTATTAATATGTAGACGACATGGTCTTAGGCTCGCCCAATCAATAAGTGCTGCAGGGAACCTTGATGGAACTGGAAAAATGGGCAGAGAAAGACCAACTTTCCATCAATATGCAGAAAACCCATCAGATGATTTTCAGGAAGCGAGAGAGAATATCACAAAACTTCATAATGACGTTCCACAATCAACCACTAACGATAGGAAATAGGTTCAAATACCTAGGCGTAACCCTTCAAACGACAGCGAGCTCGTTCCAATGCCACATCCAGGACAGGACAGGACAGCAGAGGCCACGAAAGCAATATGCAGGATACAAATCATTGCAGCACTATCACCGAAGACAGCCATGACGCTCTTTGACACGACGATATCTCCCATAGTTACTTACGGACTGGAACTAATATGGGAAAAACTGAGCATCACCGACTTAGAACGAATAGAAAAGGTGAAAGCATGATTCATAAAATGTTCCATCAGGGTTGCAAAATATGCGCCATCTCGACTTGTCTATGAACTTGCCAAGTAAACGTTTTACATGAAGGATCTCCGGTTACGCCTGCCTTCTACTGAGGCATCCATCGAAGTACTGGAGCGTAGGAGGAAGAAGAGAGCAGATATAGACATTGACTACTACGGTTCATCAGCGATGATCGATCGCACCTGGACCAACAGGAACCAGGAGCAAAGACATATCATCACGAGACTGGCCATACACGGTTTCCACCGCAAGATTTGTGAGAACAAGCGTTTCCACTCGCGGGCGTGTAACTGTCAAAAGTTGTCACCAGAGTGCAGCACGACTAGTACGGGTCCAGTACGTAATATGGCTAATGGCGAATGCTAAGCAAATTTCATAGATTCTGACATTTACATGCGTGAATAATGCCTAGTACGTGCTGCTGTGTACCACTGGGTAAAAATAGAGGTGGGCATAGGTTTCTTAAGGATCCCAGTTTGAGAAAACAATGGACAAAACAAATTCGGCGGATTAAATGGAATCAAACTCACAGCAGTGTTGTTTGTTTCGACCATTTCGCACCCAAAAGCTCTACTTGGCGAGGTAGGACGTGCAATTCAATCATCAGTAACGTATTTAGAAACTAACTGTCCCTTAAATGCCTGATTAGCGCCTCAAGAATTTCCTATTTAATTCTAAACTTTAATCCTGCACTCACGACAGGCATCAAATTGACAGGTGAAAAGCTGAAGGAGGTAGGAGACTTCTGTTACTTAGGAAACAAAATAACCAGTGATGGACGAAGCAAAGAGGATATAAAAAGTAGGTTGGCTCAGGCAGGGTAAGCATTTCTACAAAAAGGACTCTGTTGACATCGAATATAGATTTTGGTATTAGGAAGTCATTTTTGAAAGCCTTAATCTGGAGCGTGACACTCTATGAAAGTGAAACTTCAACTATTGGTGCAGCAGAAAAGAGGAGCATTGAAGCGTTTGAAATGTGGTGTTACAGGAGAATGATGACGGTCAGATGGGTATTAAGACGATTGGGAGAGGAGAGATGTTTCTGGCGACTGCTAATGAAGAGAAGAGATAGGTTGGTAGGTCACATACTAAGACACCCATGAATAGTAAGCTTAGTAATGGAAGGAAGGGTCGAGGACAAGAACTGTAAGGGTAGACCAAGGTTAGAATATGTTAAAAAGATTGACTCGGATGTAGGGTGTGGTAGCTACGTAGAGATGAAACAATTAACTCAGGACAGGGATGCATGGATATCTGCATCAAACCAGTCAAAAGTCTGAAGACTCTGTTAAGAAATAATTATGTTGGTAACAACAAAATCTTTATTGATACTCAATTCACATGTTGGCATTACTGCATATTGTAATTTGTTCAACAATAAATTCTTTACTCATTGCAAATGGCGTACCAGCTGATTGTCCCATATCACCTGTACGATAAAAACATAAAATTTTAACAGGTTATGAGCCCAGGTGACTCTAAAATAAAAGTAAACGTGAAAACAGGTGACACTATAAACATTTAAAAAGTAAAGTAAGTGAAGTGAAGTACGGTAAGTGAAGTCCAAAAAAATGGCCACAAGACCCGAGGACGTAGCACATGTCGAGAAACTCAAGGGAGTCGACACATATCCTATGTGGGTGTTTGAATTAAAAATTCTGCTTGCCGAAAAAGAACTGATCAAGATTGTCGACGGGACAGACGTGTTGGTGACCAATCCACCCAGAAATCAAGCTTCAACAGACCAGTGGAAGACTCGAGATGCAAGAGCCCAATACTATATTGTCACATCCATTGACAAACAAGTTAAGGAAGGAAGCTTGTAGTTTAACGTGACCGTTAATCTCGCGATCATAAGCCACGGGACCTCCGTTTTACGTGGAATCCGAACCACAGGACATGGCATTTCACATCGAAAATCTCACATGCATTGACCGGGAATCGAACCCGGTCCGCCTTGGTGAGAGGCATACAGCTTGACCGCTGCACCACCACGCCCCACGACAAACAAGTTAGGCCACATATCCTAACATGTACAACTTCTAAACAAATGTTTGATACTCTTCGAAACATATATCAGAGAGACTCGAGCCAACAAAAATGTTTGCTGCCACGAGACTTTTACAACTTCCAATTTGATGCGAAGAAGGACATGATAAGCAACATTAGTGATCTCCAAACCATCTCCTTCAAACTGAACAAACTCGACCAGAAAGTTGACGAGATTATGCTAATTACCAAGATCCTGTCCGTGCTGCCTGAAGAATATACCCATTTTAGCACAGCGTGGGACTCTACTCCAGAGGCGTCCAGGACCATAGAGAACCTGTGTTCGAGGTTACAGTTGGAAGAAAACAAGTTGAGGCGCACTCCGACAGAAGAGCAAAATGTATCCTTTAAAGCAGAGTTAAAAAACAAACAAGGCAGATCTAAATCTAAAAACAAATGTATGAGCAGTAAAAAGTGTAATATATGTAAAAAGACAAACCATGAAACCAAAAATTGTTTTCTCAAAGACAAGCGTCAATGCTCAATATGTAAAAAGTTCAATCATGAAGAGAAAGACTGCTAATTTAGGGATAAAAATAATTCTAAGGTGGAAAATAAAGTGTCATTTCTTGCAGCTGATTGCAAGGGCTCACATAACGCTATACTAAAAGGAACCAGGCGTCTAGTAATAGACAGTGGATGTTCAACTCACATGGTAAGTGATGAAAATTTGCTAACAGGTGTTGTGAGCTGTAATGAACACATATTAGTGGCTAAGAAAAATCAGGCTTTGTCTGTAGTAGGTAAGGGAACCTTCACCTCTGAGCAATGTGTTCTCAATGATGTTCACTGTTTGCCTGATTTGTCTAAGAACTTGATGTCAGTAAGTAAGATAACAGAAAATAATGGCATTGTTGTGTTCACAAAAGATGATGTTAATATATACCAAGACAACAAAGTGGTACTAAAAGGTAAGAAAAATGCAGTAGGACTGTATACTGTTGACCTTGATGTTAATATGCAAAACGAGGCGCTGTGTGCACAAGGTAATAATGTAGGTAAAGAGTGGCACAGAAAACTGGGTCATTTAAGTTACAGCTACCTTAATAAACTCCCTAATATTTGTGATGGTGTGTCCCCCATTGTCGCACATACTAAAATAGATGAAGTGTGTGAGAAATGTGTAAAAGCAAAACAGATCCGGTTACCATTTAATACAGAAAGGACTAGGTCAACAAGACTGTTAGAAATAATACACACAGATGTTTGTGGACCTCTAGATCCACCCACCCATGACGGCTACAGGTACATTCTGTGCTGTATAGATGATTACTCACATTTTAGTGTTATCTATCTGTTGTTAAATAAAAGTCAAGTTCCTATATACTTAAAACAGTATGTGACAGTGGCCGAAACCAAATTTGATCTGAGAGTAACCAAAATAAGGTGTGATAATGGAGGAGAGTATTCCTCACATGATCTGAAAGATTGGTGTAAAAACAAAGGTATTATGCTGGACTATACAATTTCATATACACCCCAATTAAATGGAACAGCAGAACGGTTCAATCGTACTCTTATGGAAAGAACAAGAGCTATGCTTTGTGATTCTAACCTAGATAAAGAGATGTGGGGGGGAAGCAGCACAAACAGCTACATACCTGATTAATAGAAGCCCCACTAGTACTGTTGACACAACCCCAGCTGAAAAATGGACATACAAGAAACCAAATCTGTCTAACCTACAAATATTTGGTTGTGTTGCTTATGCCAAAAATTTGGGTTATCTCAAGAAGCTTGACAGCCGAAGCAAGAAGTGCATTTTGGTAGGCTATGCACCAAACGGATACCGTCTATGGGATGAAGAAAACAGAAAGATATTCATCTCAAGAGATGTGGTGTTCGAGAGAAATATAATAAAATTAGATCAACATACCCCTAAAACTGAAATCTACGAAGCAAATGTTGAAGAAACAGAAGAAACCCAAGATGAAAGAAATGAAAATCCAGATGACAGAGATGAAAATCAAGATAGAACAGTTGAAGAAACAGATCATGAACCACAAGAAGAAGAAGATGTTGACTTCGTAGATTCAGATCAAGAACAGAGAGAAGAAAGATGTAATGAACTTGGTTTACGACCAAGAAGAACATTAAAGAGACCAAATAAATATGATGACTATCAACTAGATAGCGAAGAAGATGAAGAAGCAATGATGACATACAGGGAGTCGCACACAAATGAAGACAAAGAAAAATGGAAAATAGCCGTTAAAGAAGAAAAAGACTCTATGAAGAAAAATAAAACTTGGAAATTAGTAAGCCCTGAGGCAGCAAGAGGAAAATAAGTTTTGTCAAGCCAGTGGGTGTTCAAAGTTAAGGAAGACGGTAGATATAAAGCTAGACTTGTAGTAGGAGGATGTGAACAAAGGAGTGAAAATATAAATTATGAAGAAATCTTCAGTCCAGTTGTAGACACAACTTCACTAAGAGCCCTTTTTGCTATCGCAGCACACTATAACCTGCACATTAAAACATTTGATGTCAAGACGACCTTTTTGTATAGAACCTTAGATGAGGACATCTACATGAAAATACCAGAAGGTTACAAAGAAGAAGGGAAAATATGCAAACTGCAGAAAGCCTTATACGGACTGAATCAAGCCCCCTGTAGGTGGAACAAAACTCTCACAGAGTTCCTGAAACAAGAAGGCATGACACAAACTAAGTCAGACCCCTGCATCTTCAAGAATTCTGAGAACAGTTTGTTTCTAGCAATTCATGTAGACGATGGCATTATCATGGGCAAAGACATTCAGAAAATGACACTGCTACTCTCTAAACTTGAGATAAATTTTGAAATGAAGACAACTCTAGAACCCAAAACTTATTTGGGGATAGATATAAACAGAACAGAAGATGGTATCTTGATTTATCAAGAGAAATATGCTCATAATGTGCTGCAACGTTACAACATGCAAGAATGCAAAGAAGTTATAACCCCAATAATCCAAAATGAAGAAACAGGTGCAGCAGAGGACAGCGTGAAGACAGATTACCCCTATAGACAAGCAGTTGGGAGTCTGTTATATTTGTCTTGTAAAACCAGACCAGACCTGGCTTATAGTGTGAATTATGAAAGCAGGTCTATGGAGAAACCAACAGATATACAGAATGTTAAACGAACACTTCGATATCTGAAAGGAAGCACAAAAATGGGAATACACTATGCATCAAGAATGAAAGATGATCTGAAAATAATTGCATACAGTGATTCAGATTTTGCTGGTGATCATAAGAAAAGAAAGAGTACTACAGGCTATGTCATAATGCTGGCAGATGGACCGGTGGCATGGCGGTCACGCAAGCAGAAAATTGTGGCACTGTTATCCACAGCAGCCGAATACATTGCTGCAGCAGACTGCTGCAAGGAGTTACTGAAATACTTGATACAAGAACTAACTGGAAAGTCTGTTCCCATTGTTCTTAACATAGACAATCAAAGTACCTTAAAGTTGGTGAAATCAGGACAAATGAGAGGAGAGTCAAAGCACATTCAAGTGAGGTATCACTATCTGCATGAGAACTATAAAAATGATTTGTTTTCTCTTCAATTCTGTCCGACCCATGACCAGGTAGCTGACATTTTTACAAAGCCTCTATTGGCAACTCCAGCTATCTGATATGACATCTAGCGGTAAAAATGAGAAACTTACCAAGTAGGGTACATTTGTCACGTGGTGACTGTTTGCATATGGTTTCTTGTATTGGTAAGCAGATAGTGGTAAATTCTTCATGTCTTTATGCATAAGTAATAAGTTTTACTCGTTGATAGAGTGCAAAATGAGTAAAAGGAAAGTATATTGCTCAGTTTACGGCTGTAAGTCGATGTATAAGAGGCCCGCGGATATAAGTTTTCATCACTTTCCAAAAGATGCAAGTAGCAATAGCCGAAAGGTGACGATACCAAATAAATACGGTCAACAGGAGCAGTTTGGACCACTCACCACTACACTCACTGACGACAGGACGGGTTGTTCACTGTTTCGCCGAGCCAAGCCGCACCTAGACAGCGAAGCACAGTCTCGCCGAGCCAAGCCGTACCAAGACAGCCAAGCTTCATCAGTCAGGTATCCTTCCCCGCTCCCTAGTTCATTTCCAATAACCCTACCAACCACCATCACCTCGCTCTGCGATATCCTAGCCATTCCACTACGAGTCATATAGGCCTAATTTGACTTTGCAGGGTAAATATCTACTCTGCGAGAACCTGCTACCAGTCCGATATGCAACACCAAACAATCCAAACGATCCAATTCCTGTCTCCCCGAGTTTTTACAAGTTAGTCTCATCCCTTCGCCCATGCTTCG
The DNA here is from genome assembly GCA_946902985.2 of Meconema thalassinum. Classification (NCBI taxonomy): domain Eukaryota; kingdom Metazoa; phylum Arthropoda; class Insecta; order Orthoptera; family Tettigoniidae; genus Meconema; species Meconema thalassinum. The sequence continues at coordinate 370,906,548 of OX336392.1, forward strand.
CCCTACCAATCAACAATTAATTTCTAGAGTCTATGGTACAGTGAGCAAACTCAAATATAGCTTTTAAAGTTAACAGCTAGGGGAAGATGACCTCGTAGTTCCGCCCCTTAAAAGAACAATAACTAAGTAACTAAAGTTAGCAGCGCCATGACTCGAACTGCTCAAAAACAAATACCAGCAGACAACAGATGCTTGATAATATGCAATTGACACATAAAATCCAGTGGAACACACAAATTAGATCACGTGTATCGCTCAGTTATACATATACACAATTAAAAATAACACTGTCATTATTTTAGGGACGACATTTACTGATAACCAAAAAATAAAAAAGTGTTCCATATCAAACGCGTGTTATTGAGTGTTTTTACCCTACTTATCCAGACCGACCGCAGCGCCCCAAGTGTTAGTTTGAGTTGCCAATTGTCTACTAAATTTGAAAAATTCAAAGATGTTCTGTTGAGGAGTGGAGTAGAATAGGTCCAAAGAAAGTATTTGATTTTAAATATGTCAATAACAATTAAGACTATTTTGAAATTGTGACATTGCATGATTTATTGTTGAAATATCAATGAGTATGTTATCCAATATATAGCCATATTGTAGTTTAAGTTAAATATTGTTTGTGCAACTTCTCATAGTTTGAATTATGATAAAAATTTTGTTCTTACGGGGGGATGTTAAGAAATAATTATGTTGGTAACAACAAAATCTTTATTGATACTCAATTCACATGTTGGCATGACTGCATATTGTAATTTACTAGCGCTTGGAGACCAAGGCTAGTAAACTACAGAGGTTGCCTCAAAATGGAGCTCTTGGGCGAGGGGATCGCGGAGGGAAGGGAAAGGACGTGACGTCACACGTTTCCTCGTAGCGCGCGAGGCACGAGATATGCAAGGAAAGTCAACTTATATTGTATGGATTGCAGTGGTTTAAACACGTGTTTTAAGCCCTTTTGGTATCTTGTGACGTCATCCGCCTTGTGAGCGCTGATTGGTGAGTGAAAATTGAGGCAACCTCTGTAGTTTATAAGCCTTGCTTGGAGACAGCCCAGCGGGGCTGACGAAGCGACCCGAATACCCACGACCGCTACCGATTATCCATCCCCAGTCAGCTGTTCCTCGTTGAGGCAGACCAGCGCGCAGGGGCAATACGAACGTAAGTTACCCGAAACTTCACAACCTAGACCGATCATTAGGGCTAGGATTTTTATGTAAATACATATTATAGCACACATAAATAAATTTCATTATGTCTGAGAAAATGTGAACGAACTCAAGAATAAGTATTGTTTGGAGCACTTAGGTTTCCGGGGTGGGAGGTTTAACAGGTTGAAAAGTAGAATCTCAGGCACTCACTGGACAACTGAAATAACTAAAGTCCAGCCACTGAGTTTCCGACAGGGTGCTACGTGAATTTCCATGCCCTTATCTCCACTAATATCGTTCTTCCCTTGTCCTTTCTCAACAGCTTAATTCATTGACATTTATCATTTTTAGTTATGTAGAAACAAAGGGAAAGAATCTGTATTTACATTTCGAACAATAAATTCTTTACTCATTGCAAATGGCGTACCAGCTGATTGTCCCTTATAACCTGTACGATAAAAACATAAAACCATAACGAATAGAATATAAAGTGTGATCTCTTGTCCCTCAATAGCATGTAATGAATACGAATCGGGTTGGCACTCGCCGCTACGCAGCGCTACAGTCGATTTGAGATGGTTGATTTCCACTAATGTTTGTGTGTTTATGTGCGATTTATTAAGTATTTAATTGGTCGGAGTGTTTTGGTGGTGTTCTGTGCAAACGTTTATTGATATACAAGTGCTTACACTGTTACTTCATAGTATTAATACCTGAAATGCTATTGTAGGAAGCATTGACTGAAATGGAATTTAATTTCTTGTCGTGTGTTGACGTTATCTTCGTGTGCTAATTTTATTGTTATTTAATGTAAGTAAACAGCAGTTTAGCCCTTACATTTTCATTAGTGCTTAATGTGATTAGTGAAGATTCCTTGCTCTTTTGTACCAGGATGCCGATCTAGCTATGGGGACTGTAAAGAGGTCAGACGGTTTTTCAAACCTCCTAAAGATTAGGAACGTTTAACAAGTGCAAAGGGGCCATATCAGGGAAGGATAGGGAACTTACTGAAAAGTCCTACATCTGTGATGCTCACTTTTCAGAAGATTTAATTGTTAAATTTGACAAATTTGTGATAGAAGGGAAGGAAGTATTACTTCTCCCAAGAACCAACTGGCGATTGAAAGACTATTCTGTTCCACATATAATCCTAATTTGCCTAAGTATCTGTCCAGTATGGTGTAAATAAAAATGCTCTTGATGCCATTAAAGACTACTTCTGTGAAGAAAGGGATGAGAATAAAAAGACAATGATTTAAAAAACATATATGTACCGTAATGCTGAAGGAGGCGTGATCAGTTTTAGACAATAGCCTACTCTATGAAGGGGTCATGACTATGCCTTCTATGTCTGTTTAATGTTAAGTTCTTCTGAAATGATGGTAGTTTACTGATTTTGGTGTTTGTGGAGTGAAATTAATGGTTATTATTGATTTTTATAGTAATCTACGGTAAAGTTGAAAGTTGCGTTCGTACGGCTTTTTTTTGTCTGTGTTGCAAGTCTGTTAATGGAATGTAAAATGTGTAACAATGTGAAGAAATCCTTTCTGATAGCGAGGTTAATTGTTCCGTTCTTTTTTAAAATTTACCGATAGCTGGCAAAACTAATTGCATTTTGAACTTGCTCTTTGTCTTCGCTTATTGTCGAAACTGGACTATTACAAGAGACGACTTACTAAATTATTATTGGGCACAGTAAAGTAAGAGGAGATGTCAAACTTATTAGCGCCTATGAGGATATCTTGCGGTGTTTTAACATGTAAAACAGGTCGCAAGGTTTTAAGTCTCGTAAGCGCCAATGCTAACTTACATCACAGATCGGAGCCAGCGCTGCGCTGCGGCGGACCAGGTGTACTAGGCCAGTGATATCACTTCTTATTCTATTCGTTATGATAAAACTTTAACAGACTCAAACCAAACCATGGTATACCACGTTCTTTCTGTACTCTAACGCAACTCTGCCTTTAAAAAAGTAAATTCACCTTCCACTGCCCAGCGCAAGCACAACAAGTACCTACGTCTCTTTATACATATTACTACCCACACCTGAATCACGTTGCTCACAGTACTTTAGATATCTTGAAAAACACTGGGCTGTCACAGTTGGAAGGTGTGTACGTTCATTAACATCCTTGTATACTACTGCACTTGGTACTTTTATGACGTAAATATCCTCCTCCTCCTCCTCATCCTGCCGATTTTCCGCATTAAATGTGGCATCATAATCTTCGAGCCAATAAATTTTAAGCGGATATTGACGAGAAAAGGATCCATAGAATTGGTACTGTATAGAAGTGATATTCCAAACAACAATACCTCTTTATAAGTTCACCCTTCCTTCCATGAACTGGGGGCGTGGTGGCGCAACGGTCAAGCTGTTGGCCTCTCACCACGGCGGACCGGGTTCGATTCCTGGTCAATGCATGTGAGATTTTCAAAGGGAAATGCCATGTCCTGTGGTTCAGATTCCACGTAAAAAGGGGGTCCCTTGGCGTATGATCTCGATATTAACGGTCACGTTAAACTACAATCTTCCTTTTTTGCTTCCATGAACTTTCGAATTTCTTCTTCTGAGTTCCGCCTTCAACTGAAAAAAATTCCAGTTCCCATGCTCCTTTTTTTCCATTCATTTAGATGCCTAACAGAACAGCTGATTGCATTGGAAAGAATGAAGCATGTCCTACAATTCGTAAGCGCCTGGACCCCTCCTATGCCTGCTGCACTCTTGTGGTAACATGAAATTCGCCTAGAACACGCCCCTTAGAGCATAAATACAGTGTGCCGGAAGTGGATGAAATCTTTGTCTGAATACAGCAGTGGAAACTAATACTCATTCGGGTAAAATATATTCAAGTATTATGTTACTTCATTCATTCCATTCCTGACCCGGTCGGTGACTGGAAGCAGGCTGTGGATTTTCATTTTCATTATGTTACTTATTTTAGCTTGTAATTAATGCTCTTTATAAATTATTACTGTATGCTCGAAGTATTGAGCTGTTTCGTGCTGCACCATCTAAAGCTAGATTGGAATTTCCATTGGCCGGATCCGGTACTTGTAATTTCTTTTTATTCTTTGCTGGGATCCAGTATGACCAATGAATGTCGTTGAACAGTTTTTAAATCGCCGCCAAGGATCGTCTCTAACTGTCAGTGTTTTCAATTGCCCTGTTCATTGCAACTGGTGTGCATTTTAGTTTTTTTTTTTTTTTAGCAATGGACGTGGATTATTGGAAGGAATCCCTTGTAAAATGGGTGAGGAAACTATCTATTCTATTCTAGCATGTTTTATTTTAAGGAGGATTATTAAGCCTCCCAAGGGTCGTGCGAAACTTCAAGGAAATATACTATTCAAGAATGTTGAGTTCATAGTAGGGATTGTTTAGATTTATCTCTGTGTTTAAATCGGCTATTTGTAAAACCATAATGTAGGTCCTACCAGGTTTTGTATCAAGTGTCCCGCTGGCTAAGCCATGTGAGGCACAATTTAGAAGATGTGGGTTCAATTCCCACCTGAGCAATCTTGGAAGTGGTTTTCCGTCGTTTCCCACTTTTACTCGAGGCAAATGCCGGGATGGTTTCTAATTACCCTGGCAGTTTCCTCCCCAATTCTCACTTGACTTACAAATACACACATCAAAATAAGACAGGTTATCAGACAAATTACGGGGCAGATGGCCTCTTAGTTGCGCCCCTTAAAACCTCAATAACAAACTAACCTAACCCAGACAAATTCTACACACACCCAAGTACACGGAACCACATGACCACAATGTCTCAAAGTCCCTGAATAAATCATCTCATTCTTCGGGGGCTGCAGCCATTTATTTTCCTTGTCTTTTATTTCCCTTATTATTTTCTTGTCAACTCTTCTATTATGTAATTAAATGTAAGTCAGTTGTATTTTCATTATCGTCCATATCATTATGGGCAAATAAGCTAGACATTTCGCCTCTTAAAAGCAATCGCCTCCATCACCATGTATTTTTTGTTTTCTATATTGATAATTAGCACGTAGGTATGTGTCTAAATTAATATTACATGACAATTGAATAACAAATCTACTAAGTGAATGCTTTCACGTCCGTTAATCTCTATATTAAGCTTCCAAACTTAGGAATCCTTCATTTTAGCTATCTTCTCCTTTAAAAATTAGCGGTTGTTGTACGCCTCTGAGTGTTGAATGGGCCGGCAGTTGAAAGCAACCAGTGGAGATGTAATTCAGCTGGCAGTGCACTTATCAATCCATGGTCTATGTTGCTTAGAACTCTAGCATATTCCTTGGCTGTCCATAGAAAGTACAGTAAACTTAAGTCTCAAATTATTCTATTTTATAATAATAATATCACTATTCTATTTGGAAGGACTCTCCAGGAAGCTAATTTACTATTTTCTAGCATATTATATCTTGGCTGTCAAACGGTTGTCTTTTAAGGATTATACTTTGGTATACTTTGACCTTCCCATGGTGAGAATGTGTCCTTTGTAATTTCTAAACCTCTTAAGTGTTTAATTTAATTTGATTTGCACAGAATGTGCATAAGTAAAGTACAGAGTTTGTTTCACATTCACAGAATTGCGTCTTGAGATATTTCTCTGCGTTTGCATGTCCTTGCGTAGTATCTGTCGCATGGGCCATTACAAAGTTTGCACTCGCATAGTTCATGTGGTTGATGATAGATGTCTCGTGCAGATCCGGTGGTGGAAATCGTGGATCGCAAAGCACATCAAGATATGTCTTAGCTCATAGGTTCCTTGCATCCGGTCCTGTGAAGTCATAGCGTCCGCGGTATAAAATTCTTCCCAAGTGAATTCATAGAGTTGAAAATAGGGGTTAGTTTGGCTTGAAATAGTGCAATGGCAGTTGTAAGTGATAATTGTTTATAAACATGATATTTTTTGTTGCTTCTTCTTGAATCTTGTGTGGAGTTGGTAGTGTTTGTAGGATTATGAGGCAATTGAAATGGAACACACGTTTAATGTACTTGACATTTACTAGAACAGAACTGAACGAACAAGGTGTTACAACATTCTTTTATACACACAAAAACAAAAGAGAAACTTATCTCTACGGAACAGGTTTACTGATTACCAGTGTGACCAACACAAACCATGGTCACACATTCCAACACACCTCCTTAAACCTGTGGGAGTAGAGGACATGACTCAAGACCCAAGTCTTTACAAAAATAAATATGCTTTGGCTTAGGAAGAAGCTTTGTTAGGATGTCTGCAGTCATTTTTGAAATCTCCTCATATTTCATGTATATGACTTTAGAATCCAAAGCATCTCTAACATAGTGATATTTAGTGTCAATATGTTTGGTCCTATTATGGTGGACTGGATTTTTTGCCAGATTTTGAGCGGATTGACTATCACTCAATAATATGATGGGTGACTTGAGATCTATAAAGTTAGACAAAACACGTTTCAACCAAACAGCTTCTCTTACACCTTCACTCAGTGCAACATATTCGGCTTCAGTAGACTATAAGGAAATGCATTTTTGCTTTTGAGCCCCCCATGATATAGCACCACCTGCCATTTTGAACACAAAACCACTGTATGATTTTCGGTCAGTGCTGTCATTAGCCCAGTCAGCATCAACAAATCCCATGAATTGACCTCCATTCCTGACATACTTAAGTGACAAGTCTTTTGTGCAATTTAAATAATGCAGCACTCGCTTTGCAGCAGACCAGTGAGATTCATTGTAACAATGATTAAATTGACTGAGATATGATATTGCATAGCTTATATCTGGATGCGTGCAAACACTTAAATACATGAGTGAACCTATGAGTTCTCTATAAGGAAGATCACTAGTTTCTGTATCAGAAACACCAAGATTTGGTTTGGTTTCCAAAGGAGTAGCAATGGGACGTGCATCGTGCATACCATATTTCTTTGCAATCTCACTGATGTACTGCTCTTGGCTAAGATACATTGTACCATTCTTCGTATCTTGCCTTACTTTAATACTTAATTGGTCCAAGATCTCGAACCTTACATTCTTGGTTGTAGTATATATCCCGAGTCCCGGGGTTTAGTGAGCTTTTGGTGATCTCAATGACGTCACCTATGACGTGGTAAAAATACTTACCTGATTGGTGAGTTGAAATTCATTTTCTCGATTGTGATTGGCCAGCTCATGTGCGCCAGCTGATATGCGCAGTGCTTGTCAGGCGCCATTTTTTTAACTTGCAAACTTTATGCTCTGAACCTTTCTTGTCAAAACTTTCTGGCTGATACATGTAGATCTCTTCATCTAACTTTCCATTGAGGAAAGCAGATTCAGCATCCCAATGTACCACCTTCAAATCTGTTTGGACAGCCAAGGCAAGCAGCATCCTTAACGTGCTATGTCGAACAACAGGAGAGAAAGTTTCTGTAAAATCTACTCCGTGCCGGCCCCGTGGTGTTGGGGTAGCGCGCCTGCCTCTCACCCGGAGGCCCCGGGTTCGATCCCCGGCTCCGCCAGGGATTTAAAAACTGACGTGAGTGTTGGAACGGGGTTCACTCAGCCTCGTGAGGACAATTGAGTAGCTGTCTGACAGTGAGACAGCGCCCCGATCATGAATACCAAGATTAACGGCCGAGGGGACCCGACGCGCTGATCACGTGTCACCCCAATATCCGCAGGCCAAATGGCTGGGCAGCGGTCGCTTGGTCGGCCTTAGCCCGTCATGGGCTGGATAGTGCCAGGGGTTGACTTTTTTTTTTAATCTACTCCGTACCTTTGGGTGAAGCCCCTGGCCACAAGTCTGGCTTTATACCTTTGAATGTTACCATTAGTCTCTTTTAGGTAGATTTCATTAGAAAGCTAACTATTGCAATGGGTGCCATGTTTCGACTTCCGGAAAATTTCGACATATCTTCGCGTTTCACATCCCCCAGACCCCAAAACCACCGTCAGTTCAAAAGTTTATATATAATTTATATATATATATATATATATCAGTTTCTTGTGGACACGATAACTGCCGTAATTTTGCACCAATCACTTTGAATTTTTTACATAACATGTATCCCTATAAAATCTCGGTCGAGTTCGTTAATGGGCAAAATCGTTCGAACGAGGTGAAAATGGGGGGCTTTTTTCGAAAAAGTGAAATTTCGCTATAACTCTCTTAATACGTGAAATATCGAATCCATTCAAAGTTCATAATATTTGTCGGATAAGTGCCAAAAATTTATGTTAAATAGGTTTTTTGATAGCACCAACCATTGACCAAAGGGGTGGAAAAAAGTGTTTTTTTCGGGAAACATTAATCATATCTCTCTTAATAGGCACAATATCAAACCCGTACATAATGGAAAATATTCCCCTAATAATTACCTAAAACTTTGTCTGAAAGAATTTTTGATCTGACCTACCATTACGCCAAGGGAAGAGAAAAATGATTTCGGAATTAAAGAACATGCCAAGTGCCATCAGAGGTTACTGTGACAACGCTTCTAAATTGATGAGGGATGAGCTATCAGAGGTTGCCAAGACAACGCCATTGCACGAGATCACATTCATTTTTCCATCTGACAGTGGGAAGCGGCTAACTGGCAGCATGCTGAACTTATATGCCCAAGGTCACTGGTTCAAAGCCGGCCAAAGTCGTCGGATTTTCTAAGAGCGCTAAAAAACCCTCAGCATGCTTTCCTTTGGAGGAGAAGTTCCAACGTTCGTTGCAAGTTGCTGGTTGCGGTGGCATCTAGTAGCCAAGTTCACAGCTAGGTGTCGTTCACGTTAGGATATGGTACAAAATTAGGAACTACTACTTAAAATTGACAGTCTGCAGATCTTACCTGAATTACAGACTAAAACAGTCATCACAATTAACACCGTTTATCAGATTCTATACACCCGGGGTTACATGACCACGTTGTCGCAGCTCCTAAACTGAGGAACCAACAAAAATCTCTGCGGGAGATAAAATTTTGCGAGAAGAAGTAACAGACTGATAGTTACACATCAGTTCCAAACCTTGCATAAGGACAGTGTGATCAGAAGTATAAAAATGAACCCCGAATGACAAGAAGGTTACCATCCCCATAAGACAATAAAATGATAAAAATATGCATACAAAAAAGAAAAAAAAAGTTGATTTTTAACCTCCAAATGTAAAATACTTTCTTGCAATCAATGAGGTCTGATCCTCCTACGAAAACCTGCATATTTTGCCTATTATAGCCAATCCCCTAGTTTGCCCGGTGAAATCTACCTCCGCCTTCCGGCGTGCCGAGAGGATTTTTTACTTTGAAAACCCACTTACTACTGACAACATTCTTGCCCTGGGGTTTATCAACTAGATCCCATGTGTCATTTAACTGAAGTATCTCCATTTCTCTTTTCATAGCCTGCTCCCACTTAACCCTATCAGGCATGGACAGTGCCTCCTTAATTGTACTAGGTTCAGAGTCATCAGTGAGAGTCAAGTATGTCACATAGTCTGACATGTCTACAGGCTTTTGTTGGCGCCTTTGATTACCTTCGGCATCCCCCTCCATTGGCTCATTGACGATGGCGGCAGAGCCCACAGAATCACTGCAGTCTGAATCTGTTCCACTAGGGACATAGCTTAAATCAGCTGAGTCAACAGTCTCAGCCACACCAGCACTGCTAATGGGCGATACGCTTTCAAGTTCCGAAATGCACTCTGCCCCATCCTCTGAGTTGTCGTGTTCTGCCTCACTGTCAGTGGGAACTGAGATCTGCACCATTGCAGGTTCATTAATCTGCAAGGATGGGCCAACATTACCTGGAGACACATCAGACACCTCCTGGAACACATCTTCAAAGAACTGTGCATCCCTGGACTTAACAAGTTGATGAGTAACAGGATGCATGAATCTCTAGGCTATACTGTCTTCACAATAACCACAGAAAATGTGTTTTTCACTTTTAGGATCCAACTTGTTTCTCCTTTGATCAGGGACATGAACTTGTGCTACATATTGACCTTGTTACCAGTCCAGATCTCCTCTGGAACTTTACCTGGAATTTTTCTGGTTGGGGACCTTTTTACAAGATAGGCTGCTGCATTTATTGCTTCAGCCCACATGCGTTTATCTATTTTAGACTCGCTCATCATGGCTCTACATTTATCAAGCAATGTTCTATTCATGCGTTCAGCTACACCATTCTGCTGTGGAGAATAGCTAGTTGTAGTTTGATGCTGAATACCTTCTGATTTAAGTAGCCTCTCAAAAGCTTTGCTACAAAATTCACCCCCATTATCAGTTCGTAGGACCTTAATAGATCTTTCACACTGATTCTCGACCTGTGCCTTGAAATCAATAAAGCAATCCAAAACATCACTTTTCTTAGCAAGGAAAGACACAAAAACCTTTCTAGAATGATCATCAATGAAGGTCAAGAAATAGCGAGCATTGCTCCAAGATGGAACTGGCATAGGCCCACATAAGTCTGAATGAATAAGATCTAGCTTATTTTTGCATAGTTTTACTCTTACTTGACTTGACTTGTCTAGCTTGTTTACCTTCAGCACATGAAAAACAGTTTTTAAAACCATTATCTGAGAAATTAATTCCATGAGTGAGACCATCTCTTAACAACTTCATGCTGTGGTTGTTAAGATGGCCTAGTCGTTTATGCCATAAATATTCTGAGTCCTCTGTACAAATATTAGCTTGAGCACTGAGAGCATTGACTTGGTAAACACCCCCCACATTACTCACAGTCAGTGCTACATTATCTGTAGCAACAAAGTTTTCATTATCATAAACTTCACAAGTATTGTCGGTGAATACCACAACAAAACCCTTTTGAGTAGCTGCAGACACAGATGAAAGATTAGCAGTGAGACCAGGAACATATTCTACATTGGACAAGGTTTGTGAAATACCATTTTCTAATTGAACAGTTACAATACCAGATCCTTGGCCATACAATTTTTGATTGTTTGCTGTACTGATCTCCAGATTAGGACCAGCAGTGAAGCTCACCATCGCAGTCTTGCTTGAACTCATATGCTTAGTAGCACCAGAGTCAACGAACCAGGCCCCTGTAGAGGCCCTTGCACTTAATGCCTGACCATCGGTCGCCAGCATCATCTTGTCTTTCTTCGACTTCTGTTGAGTTGAGCTCTGCATCTCCTCTTTCCTGCAATCCCGCTTCCAGTGTCCTGGCTTCTTGCATTTCCAGCAGAAGGGCTTCTTCTTCGTCTTATCTTCTCGTGAAAACAACAGAATCCTTGGATGGCTTGGAAGTACTTTTCCCACTCCAAGTAGTATCTTGTAGCAACTTGGTTCGGACTGTGTCTGCAGTAAGGTCTGTTCCGGAACTTTCCAGAGCCATAATCATAGGCTGAAACTCATCTGGTAGACCTTTCAGCATAAGAGCTGCCACAAACTCGTCGTCCAGTGCCTTATTCATAGACGCAAGTTGCTGAGCAAGTCCCATAACCTCACTAACATACTCTTCCATCGTCTTGTTGTGCTTTAATTTAACTTTGCACAATTTCTTCAAGATGATGATCCGCCGATTCACTCCTTTATCTGAGTAGGCCTTTTCAAGAGCTTGCCAGACTTCCTTCGCGGTCTTACAAGGCATGACGATTGGGAAAATTGATTTATCCACCATGGGGTTAAGTCTGGCCCAAGCCCGACTTTCGTCTTCCGCTTTCTTCGCAGATGTTGTCGTATCTCCATCCGGGTAGCCAACTATACAGCTCCACAGATCTTCGAGTCTTAGGACGTTTTCCATCTCAAATCGCCAATCCACGTAATTTAGACTACCTCGCAGCTTATCTATAACCGGTAACGAGGTGCTGGTTGCAGACATGTTGATTTCGATTCGTAGCGAAATTCACAGTTCATATAACGAGCAGTCTATCATACGCACTTTATATTCGCACGGTGGATTCGTGGCTGGGTCCATAACCTGTAGGATTACGAGGCACACAGGCAATTGAAATGGAACACACGTTTAATGTACTTGACATTTACTAGAACAGAACTGATCAAACAAGGTGATACAACATTCTTTTATACACACCAAAACAAAAACAAAAGAGGAACTTATCTCTACGGAACAGGTTTACTGATTACCAGTGTGACCAACACAAACCATGGTTACATATTCCAACAGTGTTATGCCTAGGTATTTGAAATGAAGAAACTATTAATTTAAGCCAAAATCAAAATGTTGTGCTATTCGAAGAAATATTTCTATTTTATCATTATATAATGAGACATCAAAGTTATCTTCGGGATTATTTAAATTCATTTTTTGGTCCTTTATTGATAATTGACATTTTTTTTTTTTCCTGCTCAATCAATACTTTATATTCTTAAAAATTGTCTTGTATTTACGTAAAGTACATGTTTCAGGGCTACTTGGCTCCCTTCTTCAGCCTTTGCTTTGAATAAGCTATACATATAACACTAGTGTCAATAACATCAATAAAGGACTTGTAATAAACACATTAGAAATGTTCTTAAATGCTAAAATATCGTAAAACCTCTATTAAGAACCATAAAAACACTATTAAATAGTTGCGACAGTGAAATTGTTTCATGGGTTCATGGTGGAGTAAATCAATGACCCCTAATAATTGAATAGAAAAATTAAAATGTTCTTGCTGATAGCAAAATTTAGTGTACATGAGGTAACGTTACTAGCGAATAATACACCATCATAAGGATTAATAGTGGCAGTCGTACATCCCAAATTGACTACTGGATGACACGACGAAGAGACCTCGTAATGGTCAAGGATACAAAATTTATTTATCGTATGGCTTTTAATGCCGGGAGTGTTTGAGGACATGTTCGGCTCGCCTGAGTCTGTAGCTGCTTCCAGCAGACACCCTTAGGGTGAGCTACAAGTTCCATTCAATTTCAAGTAGTTCCAACTTTCGCTACCAGATATCAATGATACCTAGTGGTGAACGTTGGAACTGGGATAGAGTGTTCCGACGAAATCTTGCCTAACAATTTAGCTTCACACATGTTTAGTCAGTGGAAGGATCTATGACATGGGACCGCCGGCTTTACTTCCCCTCCAAGGAAGGCATTCTGAAGGATTTTTAACGCTCTTAAAAAATCCGACGACTTCGGCCGGGTTTGAACCTGCTATCTTGGGTACAGCAGTTCAGCATGCTACCAACTACGTCACCGAAGCCGCGATACAAAAGTGATCCCATATGACAGCAACACCGAATACTTGTACTAGATGCCGCAGCCCATATAGAACATCGAGCTACCATCAAAGAAGCATTGATATCATAGATTTCAAATTCTAAAACGTCGTCAGTAGAAGATGGCTGGAACACACTGTCCGAATCCATCAAGACATGTGCCACATCCACTCTAGGTGTCACCAAATCGACGCCTTATTGACAAGCAGACCTGGTGGTGGAATGATGATGTGCAGCAGGTAACCAGGGAGAAGAAAGCTGCTTACAAGACATGGCACCAGACACGTAGCTTGGAGGATTTAGATAGGTACCGGGCTCTCAAGTTCAGTGCCAAAAAAAACGAGCTGTAGCAACTGCAAAAGCAGCGCATTACGAAGCCATCTACGACGAGCTGGATAAGCCTGGTACCACAAATAGAATTTACAAACTTGCCCGCGCTTGCGAGCGTGCCGCACACGATCTCGGTCATGTTATCAACATCAAAGACAGAAATGGGCTCCTCCTACAAAAGAGACATGACATACTACGTCGCTGGTAGAAATATTTTTAGGATATATGCAATACGGAGTTCCCTCATCTGCCTTTACCGACAGCTGACCCTATCAACGGCCCTGTGCCCATTATCACTACAGAAGTAGTGTCCACTGCCATCAACAAAATTAAGTCAGATGGTGCAGATGATATACCAGCCGAAGTATGGAATCTCCTGGAGGAACAAGGTGTAGTATGGCTTACTGACTACTTCAACAAAATTATTATGGAAGACACAGTACCAGAGGCCTGGATGACCAGTATCACAATTCCTATTTGGAAAGGAAAAGGAGATATACTGGAATGCTCAAATTATAGGCCAATCCGCCTCCTATGCCATACTATGAAAATATTTTAACGTGTTCTTGATGCGAGATTACGAAACATCAATGTTTCATCTAACCAGTGTGGCTTTGTTAAAAACAGCGGAACAACAGACTCTCTCCATGCACTTCGTCTATTGATGGAACTACTCCATGAGAAAAGGAAGACGATTCACTTAGCCTTCCTTGATTTGGAAAAGACGTTCGATAGAGTACCACATGATCTCATCTGGCTGGTACTGAGGCTAGAGCTCAGCAACTTGAAGTGTGACCCTGCGTGAGCGCTAGCTCAGTCAGCCAGAGTGACAGAATGTACAGTGGGCTTGTAGTTCGCATTTTTTCCGGGGTTTCAGTAGAAGTTGCTGCGCTATACAGAGTGTAGGCTACCTGAAGCCTATGTAAACTGGGTGAAACTTCTGTACCGAAAGACAACAAGCTCAGTGCGGTGCGCAGCAGGAATGTCAGATATCTTCCAAATCACTGTTGGTGTCCAAGGTTCAGCCTTGTCACCCTTGCTCTTCATACTCTGCATGAACGCCATCACAATTGACATACAAACCAGGCATCCATGGACATTATTATATGCGGATGATGTCATGTTAGCAAACGAGACCCATGGGCGCCTCGAACAGCAAGTACAATAGTGCAAGATGATGAGTCTTGAAGAATTTGGGATGAAATTGAACCTGAAGGAGACGGAGTACGTGGAATGCGGTGACCAAACTGATGGCACGATCACTGTTGGCGAGGTTCAACTTAATCAAGTGACCCCATTCAAATACCTTGGGTCATGCATCACCTCAGACTGCAGCACGATTCCTGATGTGAAAACAAGAGTCACTGCCGCATGGATGAAATAGCGCCAAGTTACTGCAGTCCTATGGGATAAGAAAATTCCATTGCATCGAAAATCTAAAGTATATCGCACAGTGATTAGACCGGTGGCCCTTTATGGATCTGAATGCTGGCCTACAACATCGAAGCATGAACGGGCGCTTCTTGCAATGGAAATGAAGATGTTGCAGTGGTCCAATGGCTTGACTCGACTGGACCATACTATCTTTTAGACTCTGAGAGTCGCACATATAGGAATGATACTGTGCGGAAGGATTTCAAGGTTGCCCCGATCACAGAGAAAATGCGTGAATCACGTCTTCGGTGGTATGGACATGCGCTCCTTAGCAGTGAAACCTCGGTTGCAAAGACTGCCCTTCAACTGAACGTGGTGTGTCGTCGACCTCGAGGGCGACCTCAAACACGCTGGCTGGATAGGGTGAGAGATGGCGTAAGTTCTGCCCTAAAACTTCCCCATACGGGAGAACGTGAAGTAGGTTTAAGCTTAACCAAAATAGCTACTGTTAAACAGCGAAAAGACTGAAGCGGTGCGGTGCAATGGGCATAAAAGTACATCACCAGAAAACAAAAGTTTAGTTAACAAGATATAAATAATATTTATTGAGACAACAATTTTCTTTAAATAACATTAAAATGCACAATAAATGCACACAACTGGGATATGCAGAGAATAATTAGTGTTAAATCTTAACAAATGGAGAGGGTCTGGTGACAGTACCCTGATTAATGATGGAAAAACCAATGTTAAGGATTGCCTAGATTTGAGAGAAATTGGAATTGAAATATAATATGCATATTAATAAAAGAACCATAAAAAAGATGAAATGTATGATGAGAGTAAGAAATTCAATTCTTTATCAAGTTTGAACTTATCTTCCAAATTGTTGAGCCAGCTCCATAAAAGTTCCAGTTAGCCTAAAACTGTTTTAAAAAGTCCTCCACAGTTTCTTCGGGGGGGAGGCGCTCATGGCTTCAAGATGCATATTCCGAAAAGATGAATATTCAACTCTTCTTTTCCCTTCTGGTGACGGTTTGACACTGGTAGTGTCCAGGCGGTGACTGAGTATAAGTCGACATTGGGTGCGGCCAGGAAGACTGCTGCTTCCTCGAAGTTTAAAGTGAGATACACCATCTAAGGTGAAACTTGCAGTGTGCTGCGGCTGGCATACATTCCTGTCCTCTTGAGCGATGTATCAGAGCAGAGGCCTCGTGACGTAGCAGCGACTGGCAATAGTGCCATGCGGTGTGGCAGCGTTGATCTGAATGATGAGCTGATCTGAATGATGATTGATCAGAAGTGGTGGAGAACGCCAGCAGGTGGCGTCTTAAATAGTGATCATGGAACAATCTCGAAGGCTGGAGATTGCCCGACCAGACAAAGACCTGCCATTGGTCGAACGAAAGTCAGGGTGACGTCAGTCGGCCCTGCTCAGCAGACAGCAGATGAGCCAGTAGATGCCGTGTATGCCGGGAGTGAGGAAGCTTGAGGTAGCGAGCGACTGGAACACTCAAGGTGAGAGCTATGATATCTATGAATAGGTGCTTGATAACAAGATTATGCATTTGGTTTAAGCAATTAATACATTTACAAAGAAATAATTACCATTCGGGGATCTCGGTAACAAGAAACAAAATTTGACTGACAAATGGGCCAAGCTAAACATTGAAAGCATCACGAAAGTGATCAAGAGATGACACGTGGCTCACTAAACCCTGCACTCGGGACGCTATGGATCGATTGAAGTGGAGGAATCATTGCAGGAAGGCAGACCCCACATAAATGGGAAAATGCAAAAATGCAAAGAAGGATTAATGTACATTGAAAAGTCATTTAGTATACAGATCTTCTTGGAAGAATATAAAAGTGTCTTATTATTGGGCAACCTTCTTGTTGAATTCCTTTCATTCCTTCTTGAAATGAGATTTGGTTTAAACGACTTGTCTTCATTTGTGGAATTGATCAGCATCTTTCCGAAGCCTCCATGGCTTAGGCGGCAGCACGCCGGCCTCTCACCGCTGGGTCCGTGGTTCAAATCCCGGTCACTCCATGTGAGATCTGTGCTGGACAAAACGGAGGCAGACAGGTTTTTCTCCGGGTACTCCGGTTTTCCCTGTCAAAATTTCATTCCAGCAACACTCTCCACTATCATTTCATTTAATCATTGCCCCAGAGGAGTGCGTCAGGCCTCGGCAGCCGGCACAGTTCATATCCTCGCCGCTAGATGGGGGCTTCATTCATTCCATTCCTGACCTGGTCGGAGACTGGAAGCAGGCTGTGGATTTTCATTTTCATCAGCATCTTTCCAATGCTAGAATTCAAACAATGCCAGGAATGAGCAAGTTGATGGAATGATCTACCCAAAGGAGAAAGTAAAAAAGAAATAGAATTAAATTGATATAAACCGAGAAAATTATAGAAAATCAACAACATATGTAAACCTGAGAGTGTGCTGAATCTGAAACACTTACTTAATTAAACAGGAATCCTTCAGTCCAAAGATCTGTGATAGAATCAGGCAATAATCATTGATCCCATGAATTCATAGAATAAAATTAGTCATAATACGTCAGTGATGCTTGTATTAATCTGTTGAAAAAACTAAATTAAAGGTGTGAAACACAAGGATCTTACCTTCTTCTAGAGTCCGCAGGTCGCACACATGAAGTTGCAGTGAGTGACCTGGCGAGTGTACTGTAATGCTTGTCAGGCGGATAACAGGGGAAGAGTGAAAAAAAGAGCGGGGGAGGGGAATGGAGGAAGATGTGATCTCCTCCATCCTTCTTGTGTCATTGACCTACCGAGAGAGATGTTTATATACATACAGTAGCCTATTGAGTGGGAGGGTTATGATATTTAAATGCTTACTGTTGATTTAAGGTTTTCTTCTGCTAATGTTCATTATGTGATCCGTTAACGTGTCTTATAATATGTGTGTATCAAAATAGATCTCATTCAAATTTCGATCAGGGTTTGATTTTTGGGCTGTAGGCTACCTTCGATTTGTTCCAGTATGTTCATCATTGTTCCTTTATTTTCATAATGCAACATTTTGAGATCGTCGTCCTGAACTTTCCATATGATTGGCCATTGCCGAAAACTTTCTATGTTTAATTGTGTTTAAATGTTCATTAAATCGGATATTGAAACTTCTTGCAGTCTACCCCACATAATTGGAATTACATTCATTACATTTAAGTTTGTATATACCTGACTTATTGAATTTGTTATCGGCATTGATCTGTTTTGAATTACACGTTTGTTATGGTTCGTGTTGTTGGTCCTGTAAGCTATTTACATATCATGTTTCTTCAGGGAATTGGTAATGTTAAGTTATCAGTTGATTGGTTTTGTAAGTGAAAACGGCAAATTCGGTATATCAGGTACAGTATATACTAACTTAAATGTGATGAATGTAATACCGATTATGTGGGGCAGACTGCAAGAAGTTGCAATGCCCGATTTAATGAACATTTAAACATAATTAAACATAGCGCATGGCTCGTACTTGCACATCGACCTGAGTGTGTGTAGCCGTGCGCTAGTTTTCGTTTGGTTGGTATATACACGTTGACCTCGGTAACCGTGACCATAACCCGATCATTCTTAACCAGAAACCTGTGGAGTACCCCAGTTGTAGGGTACTTAAACGGGCCATAGTTTCCAGAACGAGCTGTTTTTGATGACTTTGTGTGCTGGAGCGTCAGTGACGAGGTACTTCTTGCTGCTGCTGTTGTGGAGTCCATTCTATCCTTTTCTGGGACTCCTTGTTACCTGGTTGACTCAGGATATTGCAGTGACAATAAGAGACCGTCATCGCGCTGGTAAGCGTTATTGTCGGCACTTAACCATGGCCAATTTTGTGGCGTTTAAGAAGTTTAGTGCCAAGGCACGTATTCTTATCTGCCAGAGTAAGAAACAATCATGGGAACGGTATGTGTCGTCGATTATGGCACATTCCCCCTCCTCTCAAGTGTGGACTAAACTAATATGCATTTCGGGAAATCAGGCATAAAATACTGTACCAGGAGTTTCCATTGATCATGAATTGGTTACAGATCCTTATCACATTGCAAACCATCTCGCATCGTTTTGCCTATTGTGCTTCCGTGGAGTACAATATGTCCTTTATGGAGTGGGAACTCCGTGGGGCACTGGCGTTCTGCAAGGACACATCTCCCAGCCCAGATAAATATTAACTTTCACTATAGCCTACTATTTCCATTTTTTCAATACAATTGTATTCTTTGTTTTACTTCCACTGCTGGCCAAGGAAAGGAGCGGAACCCATGAAAATGCCGGACGCAGTTTCCGGTGAAACTTTGGGAGATATCCTGTTTGGACCACGGCCTATAAGCCCGAAAAACTTGTACTTAATTTTGACTAGGGTGTTATCAACTTTGTGAGGAGGGGGATAGCCTATAAACCAGGAGATGAGAATGAGATGCAAGATTGTAGATAAGACCGTAAAGGCATGTGTTACCGAGGTCACTGTTGGGGAGAAATCAGAAGGTAAGTCTGATGGTGAAGAGGATGTTGTGGACTTATGTCACATTGCTGTGGAGGTTGATAAGTGTGATCAACTCCAGCAGCCTGTGAATAATAATGTTTTTAAGTATTGAGGAGAAAAGTAGTTTGTTAGAGGTTTTAGAAGTAAACCAGGAGGTTGTTAGTGACTAACCAGGGCTAACACATGTCTATACGCATCAGTTCAAAATTGTAGATCATTTTCCCCGTTTTCTGGACCCAAGTACCCGATACCACACATATTTGCTATTTCTGTGGAGACAGAAATAGGCATTAGGCTATGCTGAATCAGGTTATTATTGAACCTTCGACTAGTGCATATTTGAATCCTTTGGGTGTGGTTGGGAAGAGTGGTGGCTCAGTCAGGTTGTGCATTGATGCCAGGGAGCTCAATTCTAGGATATCTGGTGACCAACAGAGGCCAGAATGCATCGAGGAATTGGTTTGGAAATTCAACAGTAAGCAATGGTTCTCCACTATGGAGCTGAGTGCATCCTTTTGTGAGGTACCGTTGAGAGAACAGGACAGGAAGTTGACTGCGTTAAGTTTTAAGAGTGGTTTGTACCAATCTAGGGTCGCTCCTTATGGAGCGAAGACTAGCAGTTCAGCGTAGATTAGGACCTTCAATCTACTGTTAGGGAGGGGACACACATGAGTTTGTGACAATGTACATACAGTAAATGATTTGATTGTTGCATTAAATGAACATCTGGAACATTTACGGCTGTATTCACCAACGCCAGTAATTTAATTATCTTGGTTTATAGCTGCAAAAATCTCAGATAATAGCTATGTCGTTATTCACCAACACAATTATCTCTGTTAATATGGATTATCCTGGTTAATCACTTTACTGGAGAAAGGTTGACCGGTAAAATGCCAAAAACTAAGATAATCAACAGAACAAAATGGTGCGCAGACGAATGGAATACTTAATAAATGCTAGAGAAAACGACAGAGACAAAGAATATCAGCAAGAATATGCAGGGAAACGACCTAGGCGGATAAAAGACCGTGCCTCATATTTTTAGGATTACGATGATGTTGATTTTTACACGTTTAAGGTTATCTAAATCTTCTACTTTGTCAGTACTGTCCATCATAGAACCTAACCTTGAATTTGCAACGGACAGGTAAGTTGAATACTATAACTCCAATAGGGAGTATATAGAAAGCATTCACTGTAAATTTAACAAATGAATAGTTATATTTGTGGTCTTCCAAGAACCATTCTGAGTCGCCAATAAATCAATTGCTGCTTGAATTAAGGTTTTATGCTACTGGTAGTAATCAGCTGAGCGTAGCGGATTATGCAGGGGTGAGTCAACCAACAGCTTGCTGAATCGTACATCGTGAGAGCGCTGCCATAGCCGCTTTACGACCTACATCTGTCTTCCGCAAACACCTGAAGCTATAATGAAAACACAGATGGATTTTTATAACATTGCCAGATTTCCAAAAGCAGTTGGGGCAATGGACTGTACCCATATTAGAATACGGTCTCCTGGAGATAATCATGCCGAATTATTCCGAAACAGAAAGGGTTATATTTCGCTGAATGTGCAAGCAATATGTAATTATAATATGGACTGTTACTAACCTTGTGGCTAGATGGCCACATGGTTACTATGATACGATTTTCAACAACTGTGTACAACGAGCCAGGTTCGAACAGGGTGTTTCCAGGGATTCAGTATTATTAGTAGATGCTGGCTACCCTTGTAGATCGTACCTAATGCCTCCACTGGATGCGGTTCGCACACCTGAAGGGAATCTTTATAACGAGTCACAAATAAGAACAAGAAATGTGATAGAGCGAGTGTTTGGCATATGGAAGCGAAGATTCCCGGTTCTTGCTTTAGGTATGGATTTAGTGTTAGAGCACACGTTTCCAGTGATAACTGCTACAGCCGTTCTACATAACATTGTGCGACAAGCAGGAGAAGAGCTACCTCAGGACGATCCAAAGCTAGAACTACCAGTACCATGGGCTGAACTTTTAAGGGATGGTCAAATTTATGGACAAGCTGATCGATATAATGTGGCTCGTCGGGACATTTTTGAGAGAAGAACACTAATTGATACGTACTACAGAAGTTTTATTGGGAATGTAACACTACTATAATGAGAATGAAAAAAATGAATTACATTGATTTTAATTGCTTTTCCATTATTTGAGATTTTAATTGGCCTCTTCTAACGTTTCAATTCAACACTTGACATTATTTACGAATATGTACTGTACTACCGTATATCTCACACCTAACCTATAAAGCTACAGAACAGAACTTTGTTTTGACAATAAACATATGAGATGCGCGGCGCTAGTCAACTGTTTCCAGTGCATCTATATGAAAATTTCAGCGATGCATTACACGTTGAAACGAAAACCAAGATTTGGAAAACCGGGATAATAAAGGCAATGGTGAATACCGATGTTTATGTTATCCGACATAATAGTATTAATCGAGTTTTCGAAATCTTAGATAATGGAAGAGTTTACCGGCGATGGTGAATAGGGCCCTTAGACATTGTTTTGGGGAAATTAACTTACGGGGTATTTACAATAACTTAAAAAGTCTCTTTTTTGCACAACATCCATCACATTTTTAGGGCATACCATCACAACACAGGGGTGTCTCCCGAACAGTCACGATTAGATAAGATCCACAACACTGCTGCACCACGTAATGCCAAAGAATTGACTGCGCCCTTGCCACTTTGATGAATAACTGAGCGAAAACGTTGCCGCCAAGAACGGCTACTCTTGTCATCTAGCGAAGGATATCGTACCTTGGGAATACATGTGCCTTTTGCGCACTTTGTAACGTTAAGAGGAGCTCCACGTGCGTTTTTTTCACTAGGACGGTAATCTACCGTGGGCGCGACCAGATAAAGGTTAATGCAATGCTCGTCTGGTTTTGAAATGTCAACAGTTTACTTTACGTTTCTCTTAACTTCCTTAAGATTGACTTTAAAATCGGCAATCAAAGGAACATGATCTGAATTAATATCTGCTCCTGGATACATTTCTGAAACGTTTATTGATTAAAAAATAGTCCATTTGGTTCCATATAGGTTCTTGTCTGTTTCAGCGGGTGATGACCTATGACCATGTGTATAAGAGACGTTGAGTAGCTTGAACCAAGTGTTGCATATGATCATTTCTTGTTCTTGACAAAATTGGAATTTCCTCTTACATTGCTTTCCCCCAGACCATGATCACCTACAAGATTGAAACGACGACCTTGACCAATCTTGGCATTGAAATCGCCCATGATTTGATTAATGTCAGTCGAGTTACATTTTTTAAGAATGTTATGAATTGTGTCATACAAAGTTTCAACTTCATCATTGTAGTTATCATCCGACGTAGAATATTGATATTAAAAGGATGACCTTGTAACTGTAACACCATGATTCGGTCAGACACAGGAGTAACATTTCTAACAAACCTGTTGTACTGAGCAGAGACAAATATTCCTACTCCATTACAGTGGGCCCTATCATTCAGTTCGCTCCCAGAGTAGTATAGTATACCTTGATCTTTAAGGCATTTTCCAGAACCAGGCCATCCATGGTGTCCACAGGCAGGAAAAGTCAGGAATTTTGTTTTTGATCAGGAAAAGTCAGGAAAAAGTGTGAAAAAATGGCATGAGTCGGGAAAAAATTGCGAAAAGTGTTAGAAAGTCAGGAATTTTATATTAACCATACAGTATTTTGTGTTTTACAACCATATTTTGATGTTACTAGTTCAACTAATCTCTGAAAGATAAAAAGCAATGACTCACTGGACATAATGGTAAGTTTCCATTTTTACAGTACATCATAGTAAGAACCTGTTTTACCTATTTTTGTACGCTTTTTTGGCGTTGGCTTATGAATGTGGCGACCCCATCACTGTAGTTTAAGTTAAGTACTTTAGTTATATGCTAGTTTTTGTTGTTTTAAGGGACGGAACTATGAGGTCATCTGCCCCTCATTAAGTACTTTGATTTATGTATTATTGCATTATAATTTACTTTATTTTCTATTTTAATGAATAAAGAGGCGAGCGTTGGGCAAATACTGCAAATGAAAAAAGATATTTGCTCAATAAACCTTTTTTCCGATGTTACGATGACTCTGTGAGTCACGAATTTTGTTGAAAAATGGTCAGGTAAAGTCAGGAAAATTGACATTGAAAATTCTGTGGACACTATGCCATCTCAGTTCACTGATTCCCATGATATGAACACAAAGACGTTGTGTTTCTTGTATTAAGTTGTCAAGATTTCCAGCTAAGAAGAGGCTGCAGACATTCCAAGTTTCTATTCGTAGTTTTGATTTTGACATTTTCAACCGGGGGATTCTTAGCACCACTTGCCCATTCAAGGGCTGCCCGGGATGAGGGGCGATATTCCATAATGATTTTACTAGGAATCATAATACGGTGGTTTCCCATTGCCTTCCGTATCGCAGAGCATCACCCATTCCGCTGCTCCAGCTCTGCAAGATACAGTCCATTTCTGAACCCTTTTGGAGATCCAACTCCTCTTCAGCCTCAGTCCGGTATTGATAAGCTGCTGCCCTCCACCAAGATGGATTTCAGTTGCATTATTATGCCAACTCCAGAACCATCACCCATCTAATGCCTGCCACAGTCATAACAGGTACCTTTTACTCAATTAATCCCGAGTACTGGACTGCCTCGTCCGCCAGTTACACTGTACCAAAGGTCATCTTCTCCATTGTAGCTGCCGTTGAGATCTTAACTCATCACCCTGAGCAGGTGCCCTCCATATTTATAACCCCTGGAGAGAGGGGGTGTCTCGGCATAATAAAGCCCCCAAGAGTTGGGCTGCCTGTTGGTCCGCGGGTTCATTTCCGAGATGTCTAAACCAGCCCATATTTCTATGGGCCCCCCTATCTGCCCCCTGGGGACGCACTCTCTAGAGGTTAGCAGACTCCCCCGAGGTTTATAAAACGGTTAAGTTTCCTTGTTATACACGAAAAGATTGGTTACAAAATAAGCATTACCATCACATTCATTTATGGTACAATAATAATATATGGGATGTTTCTTTCTGCTGCATTTTCCACTAAGTAGCCTGGTGTTAAATATTTACTGCTTTGAGACCATGCCTCTCACGATGTACGGCATTTGTTTTGGCGGCTGAGTAATAATGTGTGTGGCGCCTATTGAGAAGAACTGATCTGGAATACTGGTTGCTTGGTATGAAGTTGCTGCCTTCAACAAACCTAATTGGTGCAGTCCATGAGAATGGAAATCTTAACAGATAGTATAAATGCTAATATCTGGAACATAGGGGGTTATTCAATCATTTCCTGGGCTGTGTGATTGGGAAAACAGAAAGACAGAAAAGATAGATTTCTTCAAATCTATGATATCTATAACATGTTTTTGTTAAAATATTATTTTAAGAATGTTTTACTCACATGTATGTCCAATTTGTTCTTCCCCAACAAAACATTTAAACTACAGGGTCTTCATAATTATTTGGTTGGCAAGGACATTCTCGCTCCGCCAGTGACGGCTCAGTTGCCGGCTACCGCTCGCGCATATGTACGGCAAAGTACGGTGCTAATAATCAGTTCCATGCATTTTTGCTCGCCATGTTAACAGTAGATGCTGAAAATGTTCCCCACCTTCTCCCAAACATAATCGTCATCTCCTTATGAAGTTTCCGTTTCCTCCGGTTGATTTAGCTTCAGTAAGGAAATAACTACCTATACGTCTATTTTTATTGTATACTGAACTTAAGTACATTTGAATCTCGTAGAACCTGTTTTTCAATCGCTGGGCAAAGTTTGGAGTAGTGTACTCCCAGCATTAAACACCATATTGTGTTTTTCAATCGCTAGGCTGCGCTGCCAAGGGAATAAATGTGGTGGGCAAATTGGTCATATTTACTCTGTGCTATTTGTGCTGGATAAGCATTAAATTCGGAGTAGTGACACACCGTAGTTGCTTGTTGTTCTTCTCCTACCAGCTGTGAACACTTTATGTTTTGTATCATGGATTTGTATTCCAATTGTATGAATCTTTATTTCATGGCTTGTTTTCGTTTTTCGAAAAGTGCTGTGATGGTTGCGCTAGAATTATCAGCTTCGGTACGCACACAGGTGACTATATTTGTATACATTACACAGCAATAGCAGATTACAAATTTCAAAGATCTCGTATACTGCACAGCTTGGACATACTTAAAATTGTGACGAATGTGAATTTACGCTCTGTTTTCATACTGTTACTATGATGAATGTATAGATTGAATTGGAGATATGCTACTGTCACACTTGTTTCAACAAACATCACATAGTGTACTGTAAATTAAGAGGAGGGATGAAACCATAGTCTCTAGCCTATCTTTAGACTACTAGAAATGATGTTCAATACAATTACATTTCTCAAATCCTGCTTGCTGCAACATATTGCAGTAAAAATGGGATAAATCTGAATTTCATGTAGATACTGTTAAAATGAGTCATAATGATATGATAAATATCGTTTGAATAAATAATCTGGTAGCAAAAATAACTGTCACGACTGGGGTTCGAACCCGAGACCTCATAAATCTCAGACCAAGATGCTATCACCGCAGCTATTACAACCACGGAAATGTTGAGTACAAGGTGGTTACTTTTTTTCACTTACCGGTAATATTATGGAAGTAATATTTTATGCTCTATTAATATTTTGCTTCTTTCAATAATGTTCCTGCATGGAATTGAGTTGTAAATTCGTTATGAATAGGCCTACTTGGCTGTAAAGTGAATGCATACAGTAGTCCATGAAAGGCTAGCCCAGTTCCCGTATAAAACATCGGTGCATATTCTATTGATAACTGCATTACCGCAATGTGGGGTAATATCTGAATAGCCATTGTGCAGAAACATAATACCGGTGTTGCCGACTAGTTACAATGTTTCATATTATAGCATATCATTATTTAAATACTGATATGAAGACTGAGACCATGTGGTATGTGTTTCAATCAGTTGACACCAGAGTTCGCATGAGGGTTAACCGTTAAGAATCCAATTTTGACCAATCACAGAACCCATACTGTAGGCGTTCGTTGATACTTCCTACGAGCACTAGCTCGCCGAGTAACTTTCCATTGAAAAACACGTTTCGAATACCGAAGGGATAAATGTGTTGAGCAAAATTACTCGGGGAGTGAATGCCCGTCACTTTTATCCAGAGATTGAAAAACAGACCCTTGTCTGATTTATTGGAATAGGTCTCCTTGGAAATTTCACTCGAAACTTTTGTCTTGTTCTTGTGCACGATTTCCTGCACTTTATGTACGTATTGTGCAGATATACTCGTTCATGTAACAAATATTTCACATACGGCATTACAACACTATACAATACGATATACAGTACACAGTAGCTTTATAATACACCCAATTAGCTCGGAGCTCACATATCTACCGCAGCAAGAGTGTGGGAATACGGCCGTAGACGGACTGCGCCAACCTGAAACAGCCGGCTATTGCCGGGGACCGGCGGCCAAGGTCGAGCGGATTCATCTTGCTAAGCAAAAATAAAGACCCTGTATGTACGGGTAAAGTTCGTTTACTAAGGCAACACTGAAAATGGCTTCAAACACCATAGTATGTACCGGTAATTTCAAAGTTTTAATAAGGTGTGCTGTGTCAGTTAAAAATTCATTGGCACAGAATGTTTTGGTTATTAATGACAATGTGATTGTTTTTTTTTAAATGTCTTTGTGTGACTAATTTACTACTTCTCTTTTATAGGTTAATATTACTGGAATTCTAGAGGAACATATTTTTGATATTTGCCAGTTGTATGATGGAACATTCTTTGGCCGATTGTTGCAATTATGGTGAGTAGATAATTCGCTTCAATTCATGGTACCTTAGTGTATTTATAAGAAAGTGATGTTCAGTGTGGAGTGGAGCCGTGGTTATGATCATCTCTCCACCCTATAAAACAGCAAGTCATTGATTGTATCACAAACCTGCTCATGTGTTCTCACGCTCTCGCCGCGAGGGATTGCGAGCTCCTGGTCTGAACATCGGCACACATCCTCTCTCCAATGCCTATCTATCCCCTGCATACCATCCCCATTAGTGGCTGGTGTTGGTAGGTTAAGCCTGAGCTCAGACACTACCTGAGAGAAGATGATTTGAAAAGGAAAGGAAAAAGGTTTAGGAGTGGAAACGATCTTAGGCAGAGAGGAAGAGAATCCTAGCCAAAATAATAAGTGATAGGTAGTGATAAAAATAATTATGTTGCGCGAAACTTGTGAAAGCAACTTGAATAAGTGGGAGCCTAAGCATGAAGAACGGAGAGAGCAGCGTGAGCTGAGGTTACCGGCAGGCTATCGCTAACTGCTCTCACTCCCGAGCGTGAATTTTAGTACTATGGGGAAGGGTGGTGCGCTGGCGAGCAAAGGTATACCAGATGAAAATGATTTATGTACTTTCTCTTCAAAAGGGTGAGATTATCAAAAGCATTCTGAAATGCTAGAAGGATTTAAATTAGCCGGGATATTTTCATTACCCGCCATTGTCGGATCCCCAACAGAAAGGCTGAATGCCCCCAGAGTGGGCAGAGATAAAGCACCTTCTGGGCTTTTAGTGAGAATTTTATTATTATTAGTAGAAATCATTGGAGAGAACCAATTGTTGCGTTTATAGAAGGCTAAACTCTTACCCAGCAGGGTGCCGACTAAAAGTTTAGAAAGGATGAAATCTCAAACCTAACTAACAACCAAAATTCTAAACAGTAAATCATAAGACAGAGCGAAAATCTCTTCAAGTAGGAAGCTGGCTGAGCGAGCTATACTTCCCTTAATAATTTACTAGAATTAGCTTGATAGCTAAATTAAATTTTTTAAGTGATGTTAGCAGAAGTTTTGCTCTAAACGCAACAAGTGATTGAGTTTGTAGTAAACTTATCATTCGGTGCTTTTGTTTCTTTCTTTGAATATAGAATCAATTCAGGAGAAAAATTAGGGAAGAAAAGGTCCTGCCTAACAGTTCTTCTAGCAATAGAAGTAGAAAAAACAAATTAAAAATTTATTTAATAAAGTGAGGAAGTTAAAGAATAGTAACAATTTAGATCTCAGATCTAGTTTGAGCTAAAGAACAAATTTTTTGTTTTAGAACCATTTAAAGGTCTCAGACCTATAATAATAAAGAGTTTTTACAATTAACAAATAATGTTGAACAAGTTGGAGGTGTCAGACCTATTGCAAACACTAAAAAACCTCACAAGGGTTTTTGAACTGTGCATACAATTCATCATATTCATCTTGCACAGTTTCCAGCCACTGGCCGGGTCTGTTTGGAACACAAGCCTCTCCAACGTCTTCTGTCTTCCCACCGTCTCTCAGCCTCCACCTTATAATGATAATAATAAAGGACTTACAATTTGGTTTAATATTTCGTTATATCAGAGCCTCCGTGGCTTAGGCTGCAGCACGCCGGCCTCTCACCGCTGGGTCCGTGGTTCAAATCTCGGTCACCCCATGTGAGATCTGTGCTGGACAAAACTGAGGCAGACAGGTTTTTCTCCGGGTACTCCGGTTTTCCCTGTTAAAATTTCATTCCGGCAACACTCTCCACTATCATTTCATTTCATCTGTCATTCATTTAATCATTGCCCCAGAGGAGTGCGTCAGGCCTCGGCAGCCGGCACAGTCCATATCCTCGCCGCTAGATGGGGGCATCATTCATTCCATTCCTGACCCGGTCGGAGACTGAAGCAGGCTGTGGATTTTTTTATTTCGTTATATTAGCTAAAATTAGTGATGTGGGCCGGGTAAATACCCAGTGGGAAGGTAAATATAAATTGGGTATTTACCCGGGTATATACCCAGTGGTCATTTAAATACCCAAAATGAGGGTATTTTCAGTTTTTTGAGCTTTGTACAACTCTTTTTGATGTGTTGATGAAGTGTTGGACAAACAAGGACTGAAACACAGGTATTTCATGCCTTAAATTGAAATCAGGAATAATATTGATCCTTCAAAAAGAAAAGGAAAATGGACGTCCGGGTATTTTTGGGTATTTATATATTTTGGCACTGTAACCTTGTCTTAAACTAAAGTAAAATATTGGATAAAACCTTTTGGTTGTTTTGTCTCTTAAATGTTTAGTAAATACCAAGATATTGAGAAGGTAGAGTTTTATTACGGTACTGGAAATTAGCAACAAAGATGTGGGTGGGAAAAGCTACTTTTGTAGTAATAAGAGTAGGCTATATGCATATTAATTGAAATGTGTATGCCAAAACTCAAAAGGTAAAAATATATTCAATAGAAAGAACATTTGAAGAAAAGAAAATGCTTAGTAAAAGTGCTTTAAGTAATTTTTCATTCAATTTTAAATATAAAAATATTAATTTTTAAAATCATACTCTAAATAATATCAATGCATGTCAGGGAGTTTTTGTAGTATGTGGGTCCTAAATAGGTGAAGATGTATGCCAGCAAGCATATGGGTTGGCAACACTGCTCTGCTCATCCTACCCAGAATTCAAACACATTGTACTTCCATCCCATTTTCTATTCTTTGTTTGATGCCTACTGTACTTAACCTAACTTTTTCAGTGTAGTGGAGTTGTTAGTTTATATCTCCTGATCTAATTCCCAATTCTAATTATGTTTTTAAGTCCCAATTTAATTTAATTTGATAACTACTGTATCTAATGTTTTTACATTTCTAAAACGTTATTATAGAATAATTTGCATACCGGTACCCTTTTTTAAGGTTCAACTTACCATGACACAGGATTTTTGATGAAAAATTTAAAATACCCGGGTATTTACCCAAATTGGTTATTTACCCAAATATATGCCCTGGGTATTTACCCTGATTTATAAATACCTGGGTATTTTACATCACTAGTTAGAATAACAAAACTTGAGAATGCCTTTGTAGTAAGCGAAAAGGGTATAAATAATCAATCTTAAATTCCTGGACACAGCAGGAGAAGAAAAAGGAGATTAATAAGTGGATTTATAACCACTAAGATATTGAAACAGACTTTAAGAAATGCTAAATTCAAATGGGACAGGTCGTGTTAACGAAACCTTGTTTACACAAATTAATTATAAATGTTCAACAATTACAAAATTCTAACTTCCTGGTCGCTGCAGGAAGAAATGCTCGTTAAAACTTGGGTTTATAACCACATTTATATTTGTACAGAAATTACGAGATTGGATATAGCAAAGATGGGAGGGAGTCTAATTTTAAACTAAGCCTCGTTGAATTACAAAAAACAAACTAGTTTCAATATTATCCTAAATTGTTAGTAAAGGAAATTCGGAGTGTAGGAAATAGGGAATCAAGAGTCCTGGCTGATTTTACTGATACGAGCGAATCGCGACACGGAAGAAGAGACACATTCACTTTTGAAGCACTGAAAGTTTGTATATCATGAGAAAAATGTTCCTATTGCAGTTTATGAAGATGCCACTGAGTTGAACTTTAATATGTTTCTGGCGTTATGGAGCTTTAGGTTGCAAAATAGTTCCATTTTACTTAAAGTTGGCAGTAATTTTGACGGTGTTGAGTATATTTCTTCACGGTTTAGAGTCTATTGCGAATGGAAAATTCCAGAACTGCAGTTACAGTTTAAAGGCACAAGTAGACATCCCTCGAAGGCAGACAAGTTAAGTTTTAGACGGCTATGAATTGGCATAAATCCCTCGTAGGGAAGGTATTCCCTTATTTAGTACAAGAAGTGCTAGATTTCATGACTTCAGTAGCGAGCTTAGTTGGTTAAGCATGACCGTTCCCGCATGGGGCAGTTATTGCACAATTTTGCGATAATCCCAACACTGCCTATAACTTTCATTAAAAAAATTCAACATTTGTTTAAAACCTTTTAACCCTTCATAGGTCCTTGGGATACTATCTTCCCACCATGTATTTATAGAACGGTGTTAGGGAGAGAATCTTCCCACCCCTTTCATTTCAAGCAGTTCCCCATGCATCCACAAGCTAGATGCAGAGAAATAATGAAAACCCATTAATTTGATGTATACTGTCATCAGAAACCAAAGGTGGGAAGCATACATCCCAGTGGTCTACACAGTGCACGTGCTCGCCAGTTCGGTTGTGTTGAATGAATGCAATGCATTGTTTTATAGAAGGTGATTTTATTGAAGATAAGAGATTTGTAAACGTTGGTATATAACTGAAATACAATGTTAATAATGGTTTTGGTCACTGGAGGAAATATATTTCAGCTAGAATGGAAATAATTATCCTGCTCAGGGTGTTTGCCATAGAATAGAAGATTTTAAAAATTAATTTTCTGTGTTTTTAGTAAATATTATTTTGAAATTATTGAATTACTTTCGAATATACTAACTTTTTACATTCCAAAATCACTTCTATATTTTTTGTGCTGTTTTCGGCAAAGATTATACATAGGTCACTGACCTCGTGTTGCGTGGGAGTTACGTTTTTAGAATTATAGAGCGTGATGGGTGATTTTATATATTATATCCTGTTAAATAAACCTCATTATTTAGTGATAAACACGGTATCATTCTAATTTAGAGGTGGGAAATTATTACCCCATTGCTCATTTAAGAAAACATACTGTCGGGTATGGGCAGTGGGATAATAATTTCCCACCCCATATTTCATAAAATAGACTCCACACCCATAACTTTGTCGCATATTCCTACTCATGTATAAAAAAACCACAAATATTTTATACCCCCAGTCTTTTGCCCTATAAAGGGTTAAAAATGTTTAAAATCACTGTAGGTAGTTTGTTACTTATCTTGCCATGATGGATTGAAGGTTGAGGTTTCCTGCAGCCGTTAAACCCAAATTTTAGACATGGCGTCTATTTGAATCACCTCATGGAAAAGGAGGTGGTCCTCCTTCAGAGAACTGAACTTTTCACATAGCCGACTAGACTGGTAGTGAGCGAGAAATTTGAACACACAGATAGCCAATACGACGTAGGGGAGGGGGGAGAGATAAAGGAAGAAAAACAGAGTGGGTAACATTGTAAAAATAAAACACTCTACAATACAATTTGATTCATAGAATGGAGTCTTCTAGGAGATTGCAGATAACGACAACGACGACATCTGCTTGAGTGGGTTGAAACCATTCTTGAAATTGCTGAATTCAAAAGCTTCGACAGGTTGCCTCGTGGTGAGCTGGGGTTGAGTTGCAGAGAGTACAACTGAAACAAACAAACATACATACAAATAAGTACATATTCAAAGAAAAGAGAATACATAAAGGGTCACTGTTGGTGTCTGCGAGAAGGGAAATAAAAGAACTAAGAGATAAGCAAAGAGCAGCGACTGCTAACTCTAACTAAACGTGTATTCCAAGAAATACACCAGGTGTCACATTACAAATTGAGATTCATCTAGCACAGTGATCTTCAACCCGCAGCCCACCGCGTATATTTCAGTGGCCCTCAAAACGATGTGAAGTTCAAAACAAAGAAAAATACAGTGAAGCACTCACTGTTCTACAATCTGATTTCAGTAACAGGTTTGAAGATTTTGAGTTAAATAAAAGAAATAAGCTATTTTGTGCTCCATTTTGTGTGAATGTGGAAGACACTATCCTGGAAACATACAAATGGAACTTATTGAGTTTCAGTGTAATAGCGATTTACAGGAGAAATTAAAAAATTTTGGACTTTTGGAGTTTAACCCAATTGTATTGTAACTGTTCATTCTCTCCGTATCGGGGTTGTGGTTGATTATACTCACAGAGGGATACTTTTAACAAAAAACATCTTTCTCCATTTATTGTTACTTTGTCTACATTCCATCTTCTTTCCATTATCCGCTCAATAATTATTTTCACTTATAAGCATCTTTCTACTTCTTCATCCAACCAACTCCTTGCCAATATCATTTGGAACTTTTCTCTTAACAGAATCTGACCTAACCCACTAAACCTAACCAATCTTCTTATACCCCGTTTAGACGTCCCGGTTGCGATCGCGATCAGGCGCCGATCCAGATTAAGTTGGGACGTCTAAGCGCAACAGGATAACATTATCGCGATCAACTTTCCCTCCAACAGGATCAGCCCGATCCCGTTCCCACAACGAGATAATCGCGTTCGCGGCCATTGCGATCGTCGGTGTGTTCTATCCTCCTGCTGTGTGAGTGAAGTAGGCAGTGGAAATGATGGCCATTTTGTATTATCTTGTGTTTTGAAAGCGAGAAGTACGTAATGTTGGCCATGTTGGTTGTATTTATGTTGGTTGATATCAGATAAATGAAGATTGAGAGACACGAAATGGTGGATGGAGACACATATACCAGTGTTTAAACGCTGAGAAAAAATATTAGCGTTGAGGAAAGTCGATGAAGACGATTAACAAAGACATAAATTTATTGACATAGAAGGGATTCCGATAGGGCCAAATGACTCTGAACGAACAAAGAAGTATTTATGCAATAAATATCCTAGACCTGTGCATGAATATTTCAAAATACTTTTATTTCCACACCAACACTCCTTAGAATTTGTATATATTTAAGAATAAACATTAGCAGGTTGAATTGTGTATAAAGAATAACTGAAATACTTCAAAACTGCAGGAAACAAACTACTGTAAATTTCTGGAATTCAAAAGTTGGCAGACCTTAGCGATGCCATGCTGTTTTACTCGATTATCCTGTTGTTTCATGATGGGACGTCTAAACACGTACCAATGACAAATGCCGTTGATCGCGATTGGACATTATCCAGATCAGAGATAATCGGGATCGCGACCAAGACGTCTAAACGGGGTATTACTCTAATTCCAACTTCTCAAGCACACACAAAATAATCACCATGGATACTCTCAAAGATATTCACTACTAATCAGACCTATCAGTATGGACTCCTAACAAGAAGTCAAAGATATATATAAAAACAAAACAGCATCAAAAATAAAAAGGAACATAGAAATGAAACTTCATTGGCAAGGCCACCTGCCATGCCACACAGAGATGCAAACAGCACTCTCAGAAAGCGCTATTTTCTAACCTAAAAGAGCTGAGCTTTATAATCGGAATGGTTATAGTACTGTATGTTGAAAAAGATCTATTTCCTGCAATCAGATTTCATGCTCTGTCAAAAACATCACTTTTCAGTAGCATTTACATCTGTGAGCAGTTATTTTCCAAAATGAAGAATGTGAAGTCAAAATTGAGGAATTGTGTTTCTGACACTCATTTAGAGAACTCTCTTCGAATTGCTTCTTCCAACATAAAAGCCAATGTTGACAGATAAGAATAATAATAATGATATCGTATGGCCTCGGGTGCCTGGTACAAGCTTTGTTAATTGACACCCAGAGGGTAGCTTGCATGTCGAATTTTGTCGTTCCTTTGAACGCTATGAAAGTCAAGGAGGTTAGATATCTAAACTCCTTGACACTACAGCGCTTTCAAGTAGAGAATGGAGGAACTTTGTGTTGGCGGAAAATCCCGAGATTAATTTTGCCATTGAACACGGCCTACTGAATTCAAATGGGTTCTTTAACATGCCAACAACGAATGACATGAGTATCGTGATTTTTGTCGCCTTCAAAAATCACGTACCATGGCCAGAGGCGAACCTGCAATCTTGGGGTTGGTAGTCCGACACTATAACCACTCACCCACCGTGGCAAGCTGACAGATAAGAGAAAGAAAAACAATGTCCTATTTCTCATCGAACTAAAAACAATTACCATTTTGATATCTTTAATTTAGTTTCATGTTTTGTTACATATTTTAATATTGATTTCACTGTAATTTTAAAACAAAATAAAAACTTAAATTATTTTTTCTTCTTCCAAGTTGAAAGACAATATATATATTAAGATTAATGCCCGCAAGCCCTTCCATAACAAAAATTTGGCCCTTCATTAAAATAAGGTTGAATACCACTGATCTAGCATACAGACGTGGTACAAGTAAAGGTTGTCTTGACGTGGTCCAGTCGTTCGTATCTAAGATGCAAACCTGTTTAAATCCTGTCTGTGTTTATCTATGGTGGAATTATTATTTTTTAACTCTCCCCATTGTTTGAAATTAGAGAGAACGCACAAACAATACCAGTGATGGTGCTACCCTGAATTGTCACTTGCTGCAACCTGGGACAGTCGCTTCCCGTATCTGTAATTATGTAATCCAGTTATTTTGTAGTAAACTTATGCTCGCCACAAGTTGTGAATAAGTTTTTGTTGTAAACCCCTTTTGTAAATGAAAGAGGTTGAGATGGAAAATACCAATGAAATCCAACAGAGTACAGAGGTGGAATTTTCCTGCACTAAAAATTGCGGCATACCAAGAGGAGTTTAAAGAAGTAGTATAGGAGGATAGCTAACTGGGAAGTGACCGTATCACTCAATGTAGGAATGGGCTGGCTCATCATCATCTTCCTAGCATTAATCCCACTTTATTGCAGGGTCTGCTTTTCTGCACTTTTTCTTCCATACTGATCGATCTTGAGCGTCTCTAGTTGTGGCATTCACTAGTTGCATGTCCTCCCGCATAGTATCCAGCCAGCGCTTTCGTGGTCCCCCTCGTGGTCGTCGGCCTTCTGGACTGATGTCAAGTGCAATTCTCGCGACTGAAGAGTGATTGCTACGCAGTACATGACCATTCCAACGCAGACGGCTCTCCCGCAATTTTTCAGGGATTGGAGCCACACCATCATCATCATCGGCTTTAACTCGAATCCGAGTATAAATCTTCTTCCTTCAGTCCAGTTTGTGGATGTGTTTACGGTGACTAAAGAGTCCAATCCTGGCATGGAACAAGCGACCACACAAGTCACATAGTATTGCTGGAGGAGGACGTGGTTGGGCTGCTCGAAGTTTCCTAGCTTGACGCTTGGCCTCTTCATGTGTGCGTCGATCCCTTTCAAACGTCTTTACAGTATCAGAGATGGTACGGCGCCAAGTTGAGCGGTCTTCAGCCAGCATGTCCCAGGTTTGTGAATCAAGACCTGTCAATTTCAGGGTCTGCTTAAATTGGTCCTTGTAGTGCCTCTTAGGACCACCATGAGGTCTGGTGCCATAGCATAACTCACCATATAGCATTTGACGAGGTAATCTCACATCATCCATCCGATGGACATGACCAATCCATCTAAATTGGTGACCTATTATGGATGATTCTATGCTGTTGATTTGAGCCTTTTCCAGAACAGCAATATTGGTAATGCGGTCTTCCCATTTAATCCTCAGGATTGATCGAAGTTTTTGTAGGTGGAAACGCTCAAGTTTCCTAAGATCACGTCGGTAAAGGGTCCACGTTTCACAACCATACAACAATGTAGAAATGACTACTGCTTTGTACACCATAAGCTTTGTACTCATAGACAGATCTTTATTCATGAAGACCCGGTGCGCTAATCGTCCGTACGCTGCGTGGGCTGCGCCAATTCTCTTATCCACATCCTGCTCACAGGTACAGCTCACAGAGATGGTACTGCCCAGGTACGAGACGTGGTCAACCTGTTCTAATGGCAAATTTGAGATGGAGATATTGAACCGAGGAAGAGGTGTGCCTGGTGAAGGTTGTGCCAAGACTTTAGTCTTATTGACATTTATGGTAAGACCAAAGCGATCACATGCACTTTTGTAACAATTAACTGACTCTTGCAGCTCTTCTGGTGTGAGAGTTGGTGACGTAGCATCATCTGCATACAACATGTTAGTAACCTTAGTAACCTGAGTTTTCCTCAAGGAGCGGAGACGAGTTAGGTTGAAAAGCCCCCCATCAAAACGATACTTGACCTCCACACCTGGGATGTTTGTGGGTGAATCATAAAGCATTGCAGCCAAGTACAGCGCAAGAAGCGTTAGAGCCAGTACACATCCTTGTTTCAGTCCATGGGTAATGGGAAATTCATCGGACATCTTATTCTGATGGCAAACCTGACCTGTCATGCCATCATGGAGAGCCTTGATTAGATCTACAAAACCCTGAGGGCAACCAAACCGCTTCAGCACTGCCCACATGGCTGGTCTTGGAACCGAATCAAATGCCTTTTCCAAGTCATAAAAGACTAAGATGAGTGGATTCTGTTGTTCTCTACATTTTTCTTGTAGCTGTCTCACACAGAAAATCAAGTCAATTGTGCTTCTGGAAGTTCTAAATCCGCATTGTGACTCTGGGAGGATCTTCTCAGAGATAACCTTGAGGCGGTTAAGTAGAATTCTTGCAAGAATCTTCCCCACAATTGATAGCAGTGATATACCACGGTAGTTGCCACAAACACTGCGATCACCCTTTTTAAAGATAGTGACGATAGTGGCATTCTTTAGGTCTCCAGGTACCTTTCTTGATTCCCATATTCTGAGGATAAGGATGAAAATTCTCGTTTTGAGGGAATGACCTCCGGCTTGAATTAGTTCTAGAGGGATGTTATCTGGGCCGGGTGCTTTTCTGGGTTTCAATTGGGTGAGAGCTGCACTGAATTCATGATAAGTAGGAGGTACTGCCAACCACAGTTGTTCAGGTTGTTGCGGCACATCACAGAGGAAGTCTTCAGCAGCTTCTGATGGACGATTTAGGAGATTGGAGAAGTGCTCCTTCCAGCGTTCCAAGATTTCTTGACTATCAGTAAAGGTAGTAGAATTATCAGCGCTTTTCAGTGTACCTGATGATGAGCGAGATGGTCCATATATTTCCTTGAGTACGGCATAGAAGTTCCTCAAGTCTCGAGCATCCGATAGTCTCTGCAGTTCCTGAGCCTTCTGTTGCCACCAAGTATTTTTAATCTGCCTTATCTGCGTCTGGCATTTACCCTTGAGTTCCAGTAGTTTATCTCTCTTTGTGTTGGAAGTTGGGTCTTTTAGATGGGCAAGATAGGCATTCCTTTTGGCATTGATGAGAGACAGAATTTCCTCATTGTTGTCATCAAACCAGTCTTGTCTTTTCCGCACGATAAAACCAATGGTTTCCTCAGCTGACTGTGTGATAATCTTCTGTAATGTGGCCCATTCTTGCTGAAGATCATTTGTTACTGGGTTTTCCGATAACTGGGTGACGATCCTGTTTCCTAAATGTTTGTACATGGATTCATCATGAAGTTTGGATGTATTAAACTTCTTTCTTGGCAAATTTTTGATGTTCCTAGGTGGTTTAGGTCTGATGGATATCCTGAGCTTACATATGAGAAGTTTATGATCTGTCCAACAATCGTCTATATTCCTTGCTGTTCTGATAATAAGAGTGTCCTTCTTATCACATTGCCGGGTAATGCCACACCAAATGTAGCTCGAACATTGTCATTCCTGATGCGGTCTAAGTCCCTGTGTCCAGCGAATCATCTTGATCTCCATGACATGTAGTTGTTGTTCATGTCTCTTCGTTACTGGCCAGCATTCAGTACCATACAGTGCTACTGGTCCAACGATGGATCTGTAAATTTTCGACTTCAGATATAGTGGCACATTCCGGGCAAAAAGGACTCCAGTAACTTGGCGCCATTTCAGCCATGCAGCATTGACTCTGTTTCGGACATCTGGGAGTGTTTGGCCATCTGAACAGATTAGCGTTCCCAAGTATTTGAATACAATCAAAATTGCTCATTATTTTTCCCTTGACCAAAACTGGACTTTTACAGAGCCGGGAAGATTATTGAAAAGACTGTCGATTATCACTGCTGCACTGGAAATATTTGTAATATTACGTAAATAGTTTTTTATTTCTTGCTTGTTCAACGATGTCAGACATGTTTGAAGTGCGCACATTGACGTCATATCGCGTCCCATCACTGTTGCCAACCTGTCCGATACAAAGTACACCAGAATTAAAATGGGTGTCTGGACTAAACCATTGATTGCTACTTGGTTAGACTACCGTCTGGAGGAAACCATTGGGCTGGACGAAATCATTGGTCGCTACTTGGTTAGATGACTGTCTGGACAAAAATTACTGATTGCACTACAAGCAACAGGGTCTGGGGCAAAAACCCCAGGTTAGGTTTGTTTTGTATGTAGAACAGTGATAAGCTTTAAGAAAGACCATAATCTGTTTCTTTTGTTATTGTTCCGTATTGATTTACAATTATTAGTTTAAAATTAGTATGAAATTCCACCTAGTCGATATATATATATATATATATATATTTTAAAGACAGTGTACTATTGTTTCGAGTCATAATTTTGAACTCATCTTCGCCACTTGATTCGAGTCATAATTTTGACCTCTTCTTTGCCACTTGTAACATAATAGTGTAAACATTGCTGATAGACCTATGTACTTATTTATAATTTATAAAACTTTTTTTAAATGGATTTAGATTAAACTTATTATTTCCCCTTTATTTTCTCCCTTGTTCAGATAGTTCAGTACCGTATCTTCATTGAGTATTACGTGGTCATGCTTATAAGGTATAATGTTTTTACGATTTGATGAAATACAATAAATAGGCTACATATTCATATCATTAATAATGAGTACCTTGTAAAATTCCCGATTTCAAAATATTCGCTGAATTACCTCCATACTTTACTTGTGTGTTAAATTCCAGCCTCCCAATTTCTAGATCCATGTGTACTGACTTGTACAACCAGACATCTTTACAAAGATGACTGAATATACCCTAACACTAACCCTTCCATAATGAAATAGTGACTAATCAGGTGATAATAACAATATAATTCTCTCACGAAGGCAGACTGGGTTAGATTCCTGATCAATGCAGGTAGGATTTTCAAATTGAAATAAGACGTCCTGAGGTTCAAATTCCATGTAAATAATGGAGGTACATTGGCTTTTG
This sequence comes from Meconema thalassinum, assembly GCA_946902985.2. Lineage (NCBI taxonomy): Eukaryota > Metazoa > Arthropoda > Insecta > Orthoptera > Tettigoniidae > Meconema > Meconema thalassinum. Next base: position 370,946,848 of record OX336392.1, read on the forward strand.
TTGGGAGATTAACGGTCACTTAAAACCACAGGTTTTCTTTTAGTTTTTTTCTTTCTTTTCTTTTCATTCTTTTCAAAAACTGGAGTGAAATGGTTTCCACAGTATTATGATGCACAATAAGTATGCTGAAGTAGAAAAACTAAAGATAGAAAAAGAAAAAAGTCTTGGTTAAGCTGTCATTCTTGGTACAGATGGGTTGATTCCTAAAGGGACCTCTAGCCACATTATTCCTAATACACAAATACTCATGAGACCCCTTCTTCAATCACCAACCAACCTCTCAGTTGGCTATTTGACAATACAAACAATAAACTGATGCACAATACAAAACAAATTGAAAAAAGTAAACAAAATTCTGTAACTTTGGTTAAACTTACCAATTAATGAGGTCTGGGGCCTTATCTTGAAGTGACAGAGTTGAATGTCTGGAAATAGAATTGTCCAAGCCATCCTAAGAATGGAATGTAGTTTTCAGCACAGATCCAGGAATGTAATTTTGATTTCATAACCTTCAATTTTGAAAAGGTTTGTTCAAAAATTTAAAATTTCCTGAACGTGGTATTTAGTGGGCTGTATTGGGTTTTATTCTAGAGTTTTACATGCCTTCCTAATCATTATCTATGGGACATCACCCTGGCATATTCTTGAAGGTTCCAAGGTAATTTTACAGAACCACCTGTTCAGCATCAGGTAAGAGTAACACCCAACCTATAAAAAATGAATATTGCTGCTTTAGTTTTTCATGTCTGAATTGTTGTTAAATGGAACATTCTTGAACACAACTCTTAAAAAGAAACTGGGGGAAGTATATTAATTATTCGTATTATTACACCATATTACAGTTGGTTACTTAAGCCATTTGGAACAATTGAAATAACCTGGTGATGGTTCCATCTTATGCCTTTGCCGAGAGAATTTTAATCTTCATGTCACTCAATGATTGTGTGTGCAGCTTGGAATAGAAGCTTCTTTTTTATGTTTGAGCAGAATATTTAGAAAAAGATTTTCCGCTTTGTTTCAGGAGGAAGAGGGAGTCCGATCATGGGAAAGCGAAAGACGAGATGAGTGTCGGTGGAGTGGCCTATGCCCTGGAAGAGTTCCTGAGAAGTAAGTTATCTTTACTAAGTATAAAACGAAGTCCCTGATTCTTGGATGTCCCTGGTAATCTCGAGAACCACTGGATGGATTTTGATGTGGTTTTAACATTCTGTAAAGGATATCTCGAGGAAGGTTTCTGTAGAAAATAATTTATTTATGATCTAAGGAAGCCAAGCAGTAACGATTTCAGTAAAATAGCTGAAAGAAAAAAGAAATCTGGCGTCCGTGCCCTTTTTAAGCTTACGCTAGGCAAACCGTTAAAGATATCAATATACTCATCATCATCATCATCTTGTACAGTTTCCAGCCCCAGGCTGGGTCTGTTTGGAACATAAGCCTCGCCACTTAGTTCTTTCTTCCCACCACCTCTCCGCTGTCACTCTGGTCCAGTCCTCGCCTCTCTTCTTGACACATTCCTCCACTCCTTTCAGCCATCTATCTCTTGGTCTTCCCCTTGGTCGTTTCTTCTGCATCTGCATCTCATGTATCCTCTTGGGAATCTTCTTCTCATCCATTCTCTTTAAGTGTCCATACCACCTCAGTCTTGATGTCTCAATCCTACCTTGCAAGGGCTCCTCTTTCACCATTTCCCTGACCTTTTCATTCCTCACCCTGTCTCTTCTTGTTATTCCGATCCTACTTCGCAGGAACTTCATTTCACCTGCCTGTATTCTGCTTATATCTCTTTTCTTCATTGTCCACGTTTCTGAAGCATAGGTCAGTATCGGGATATAGTAGCTTCTGTATAACACTTCCTTGCTTTTTTGTGGGACATCTTTATTCCACACTAAGCTCCTAATGCTTCTCAGAAATGCTTCTGCCTGTCTGCCACGTTCCGTAATCTCTTTGTCATTTCTCCCATTTTCCTCCACTATACTTCCCAAGTACTTGAGACTTTCCACCTTCTTCAGCTGTCCACCTCCAAGTGTTATCCCACTCATTGGTCTGTCCTTTTTCCTGGTCGTTAACAGGATCTCACATTTACTGATGTTGAACTTCCATCCGTACTCTCCCACTGTTTCTTCCCAAGCCTTCAGTTGCTCCTGAATTTCCTCCTCGTTTCCCCAGACCATGAGATCATCTGCAAACACCATTGCTTTCATCTTATCTTCTCCTATCTTTCCTGCTATACGTGTCATTACCTCGTCCATAACCACAATAAAGAGAAGGGGTGACAGCGCACTACCCTGTTTCAGGCCACTCATTTGTCTGAACCAGTCTGTTCTTTCCCCTCCAACTTTCACACAACTCACACTTCCACAATACATCTCCTTCACTCTGCCTACAGTCTCTTTTTCCACTCCCATGTTTTCCATTGCTTTCCAAACCTTCTCCCTACACGCACTATCATAGGCCTTTTCGATGTCCAGGAAGGCCATCAACAGATCCTCTCCAAATTCGTAGTGGTGTTCCTGGAGCTGTCTCACTGAAAATATCAGATCCACTGTTGATCTCCCAGGTCTGAATCCATACTGTTCCTCTCTCAATTTTCTCTCCACTTTGGCTCGTATTCTACTTTCTAATATCTTTTCATATATCTTGGCACAGTGAGGTATGAGTGTGACACCCCTGTAATTTCTGCACTCCTTTCTGCTTCCTTTCTTAAATATTGGGACAATTAATCCTTTCTTCCAATCTTCTGGGGTCTTTTTCTCCTTCCATATCACCCTCATCACACTGTTTCCCAACCTCCCCTGCTGCCTTCACCATATCAACACTCACTTCATCCACACCTGGTGCCCTTCCTCCTTTCATCTTGTCTATAGCCATTTCCAGTTCTCTCCAAGTCAGGTCCTTTTCCATTCCTGTGTTGTCTTCTCCATCTTCCAATACATTGTCTTCCTCCCTATGACCATTTGGATTCAGCAAATCCTCCAAGTACTCTTTCCACACTGTCTTGAGTGTCTCTTTGTTGTGTACCTCATTTCCGTTTTTGTCCATCATTACCACATCCTCTCGCAGACCTCTTCTCTTACTTTTGACCATCCCATAAAGAACTTTCTTATTTCCTCTGCTGTCTTCCTCCATCATCTCCGTCCACTTTACCATCCACTTCTTCCTCTCCTCTGCGACAATCTTGTTTGCTTCTTTCTTCTTATCTTCCCTTGCCAGATCAGTTCTTTCCTGGAACCACACTCTGAAAGCCTTGTTCTTCCTTCCCACAGCTTCTTTTACTCTCTCATTCCACCATGGTGTCTCTTTACACCGCTTTCTGTTGCTTGTTCTTCCACATACTGCCACTGCAGCTTCTACCATTGTGTTTTTGAATTGCTTCCATTCCTCTTCCCCTGTTTTAGGATTGTCTGTTGGCATCCTTTCCCTTATTATCTTCTGGAATTCTTCCTTGACTTCCTTTTCCTTGAGTTTCCATACTTTGATTCTCCTTTCCTGGTACTCTTACTATGAGTAAGAATTGTTCAGCATGAAGAGTTCTACAAAAAAGTCTACGAGAGCATATCTCTATCTTCAATACAGCGCCCACTATAAGTGTTTTGATATTTTCATTTCTTCCAACAGTCTCCATTCAATTACTGAGGCGACGGTTTTTGATCTAGCTAGGGGCGAGCCTATCACCCCAGTTACAGCCTAGCTAGCGGGCGAGCCTAATAGCCCAGATACAGCCAGCAGCAAACTATCGAGTCGTGTTGAGTTACGACATCAGAGAAGAGTGGTTGTGTTTGGGGTTTCCCTGGAAGTGCAACTCGGGTTTTCTTCATTTCGCCTGTAAACTTTTCGTTCTGCAAAATACAGTCGAGTTAAGATTGGACTGAAGGGGGATTTGTGTTTCATGCACCTCACCATTGTTAAATTACGTCTGACAAGATTTCGTTGCACATGCATCTCCATGTTAATATAATTAATAGTCAAGTCAGTGATTTTAATCCATCATGCCAAGACGTAAAACCACTGATCTCTATACATGGATGGCTGGTAGCTAAGGCAGCAGTAAGCCGAATCGACGATGACAGGTATAGCAAGATGGCAGCGAGCGCATGGTGCAACATTGCGAATCCGGCTCTGTGATTGGTTACTGATAGTTTGATGTTATACATGTATTTATACTGGCAGTATATATTTTGTGTTTCTTGTAGTTGTAAAATGGGCTGAATTTGGTTATATAAAGCGTAAAATCTTAGTTTTAAGTACCGGTTTGGTGACCCAACATCCCAGGCAAGCCAGTAATACCTTCTCAGGCAGATAGCCGTAATTTTGAAGTTAATGTGAAGTTAAGTATACATATGCGGTAATGCTGCAGGAGAAGAAATCGGGCTAGGCTATCGTGTTTTTAAATTAGTTCCCATTTCAGGGTTTTTTAGTTTTGAGAGCGAATATTTACAGTGGAATCTCGTTAGCACGTTCTCGGTTACGACGTTTTCCCGTTTAGCGCGATGATTTTCTCAAGTCCCAGTCCCAATTCTACAAAATACATGTTGATATATCCCCTTAATACGTTCTCTATTCCCGCTTACGACGATCAAATTTCCGTTGTACTATTTGTAAGCGAACCTGATTTTATTCTTATTTCATTATAAAATTCGGCTTCTGGAAAACACGACGCGATATTGCCTCATATTCTCTGCTAGTTATTGACAGTGTAGATGATTTCATTGTGTTTGACGGCGTAGAAGCGGCTATAGCTATGACGCAACACAGGTGACGTGTCTCTCTCCCGCTGCCCTCCACCCCTTTCCCTGTGTTTATTTCTCACGTAGGCACATTATTGTCTGCGTATTCCGCACTATTGTCTTCTAGTTCTTAGTGTTCACGTCCAGTTATGACCTATTTTATTGCGTGTTTCATAATGGATAAGAAGAAAGTACGGCAGATAACTAATGATGAGAAGATGAAATACATTCGAGATGTGGAATGCAATCCTCACATGAAGCGTGTGGATATAGCGCGAAAGTGGAACATTCCTCCGTCTACACTGAACATGATTCTCGGCAAAAAGGAAGGAAATCGAACGTGCATTTGAAGAAGGAATGAGCGGCAAAAGGAAACTTGTGTGAGAGGGACAGTTTCCTCAACTAGAAAGCACTTTATTGAAGTGGTTCAAGCAAGCCCGTGCTTCAAACATATGCGTGCGCGGTCGCCGGTAACTGAGCCGTCACTGGCGGAGCGCGAGAGCGAGAATGTCCTTGCTAAGCAGAAATAAAGACCCTGTATTATACTGTAGTGTAGAGGTACAGTAATTAATTTTTATGTTATTTATTCCGTGTAAGTTACTGATAACCTATGTTTATGTCGTGACTGTAGAGTGCATACAATCACTTACTAAGGTTGGCGATTTGATGTCCATACGCCGCGTTCTTTCTTATACGTTGTAAATGCAGTATGGCGTTTTTCGGTAGTACGTTTTCCCTCATATGACGTCCAAATTTTTCAGTCCCTTGAAAAACGTACTAACGAGATTCCACTGTAGTTTGATAGTTGTAAAACAGTAAGGAGAGTATGTTTCGTATAGGTTTAAAGTTGTATTACGATTTATGTCAAGCTGAGAAGTGAATTTCGTTTAGTTTAAAGTGCAGTTCTTTGGTCTGATCAATTTCCTTATATTACGAATTTGATTGTGCTGCTAGCGTGATTAAAAGCTGTAGAATTTGATGTAGAGTGCTGGGATTACTTGGGGGAAGTGTTGGTGAGAGGGAGAGAAGTGAGGGGATGGGTTTAAACTGCACGTTATTTCATGGAAACAGGAATTCATTTCCAAGCACCGATTACGATATGTCGAATCTAGGCCTGTATAGTGAGCTACGTTTATAGGTACATCATTTGAAGAATGCATAATTTCGTGGCATATATATGTACAATTTACAAGAATGTTTCCAGAAATTGTTTTTCACTCGTTACTCTGTTACGGATAGCTAATTGCGTGTACTCAGCACTTAAGTTGATATTTGTCAGCCGTTATTATACATTCATTTTTATTGCTATTCCGGAGATTTACTGACCTCGGAATGACGTGTCAGTGATCCCAATGCCCTTATGCTATGAGTGAACATATCTCTATATTTTTATTTGTTCCAAAGCACCATTAATTACGATTTAAAATTGACTAGATTATCATTGCTTCCCCATAAGGAGAGCTCGAGTATGGGTATGCCAACATGGCGGATGGCGCGCTCAACCTGGCGTACTTTCTCGTGCAGCGGAGAGCTGCCATCAGCGATCCATGTATAGAGATCAGTGCGTAAAACGGATATAGGTCGTAGTTCATTGACATAGAAAAGAAAGCGCTTATCACGTAAAGCATTCATAACTGTTCCCGGGCGAAGCTAGTACTGAATATTATGCTCCGCGCGGCGTAGTAATGATCATTGGCGCCCGGTGCTGTCCTTGACCAAGTTTGGAACTCTCTAAAAATAAGTTGCCTGTCTTTGTAATTAGTCATCATCATCATGAACCGGCTCCAGTTTCCCGGGTGAAAATTAATCCTTTCTGACCTGAAAAAAATTAACCCCAATGGTAAACTACCTCGTGGGCGACCTAAGAAAAGGTGGCTTAATCGCCTTAGAGAAAAGGATTTAACAATTTCACATTACACCAATAAGGGAACCATGATGAATGTACTTGAGTCTATTGAAATTAACACAGCGTATAAAGTTTCAGCCCCAATAAATCTCAATGAAATCATTTTCGACTCAAACGTTTTGTTTGATACCCTCACAGACAACATAACAATAAAAAATCAATAATATAAATAAACCCCCTTAAACTTTTTCGGCTGTAGTTTTACCATGTTTAATAACGATTCTAATGGGGTGAGGGGGTCTCCGCCCAATCAATACAATTGTATTGTTATTGTACACGTCAATACGGACCTTGTGAAATGGATAATCCTCCAATTAATCTTACCATGTTTAATTATGCACATTTTATAAGCACCTATTTTAACAAGATATTTACATCAACACATCCTGCCATTTATACGCGCCCATCCTTTTCCCTGTTATTTTCGCTACAGTTCCCAAATTATCCTCACATTTGCACGTGTCTTCCTCTTGGAGAATCTCTCTTGCTAATATCATACATTAGCACACCACTTCTATTCTACAGCTTGAACCAGAACCAACACTCCCATTAATTTCATTTAATACACAAAAGTTTGGTGCTTTTCAGTTGGTCAACACGAATGTACCCAAATAGAGCTGGGTTATGCCCTAATCCTGAAATAAGTTACATGAGATTCATAAATACACTAGGGTGACCAGTTTCGATCGTCAAGCGATCATCAGATCCATTACACTTAGGCTATAACATCTATGTTTGAGAATACAGGTGAAAAATATGTACAATATGTACAATTATTTAGTTGCAGTGTTGTTATGCAACTGTCGGTGTATGCTAAATGTAGTATATCTAATGTTAGGTGAACTTCTAATGGTGATAAAAATCCGGAATTTGTCTGTTTGGGGTGATTGTATGGTTATACAAAATTAACTATGGTTATACTGTAATAATACAGGCTGATACTTATCCGGTAGTCTCCCTAACTGGAACTTCAAGCACTTTCGTGTTCACTCTGGCTCAAGTTAAGGTCGACTAACCCGGGTGTTAACCGGGTGGAACTGGTTTTTCCATTTCTCCCCCTTTTGTTCCTATGTTCTTTCTGAGGTCAGTGCCATGTTTATTTGTGTGACGTTGCCAAATCTAGATTAGAATGTATGTTATTGAATACAGGAAGATCTACAACTATTAAAGACCGTGGAACTATCTTCGCCACGAGTGGACTAAAAAGCCATTCAAACTAAGCGGTACACGGTCTATTGGAGACGTCCCGGCACCTTTAATACTGCCATGCATACCGGGCTAGGTTTATTGCAGAAAAAAGTACATAGTACACCTGATCCAAATAACATTTACCTATAACCACCGCTATTTTCCACTCCCCTTTTTATCTAGCTTGGCTGTATCGCTAAGTTGTGTCTTGTTTTCAACAGGGTGTGTTTTTTAGTAGAGTGAACAGGGGTGAACTCTCCATAAAAGTGTGTTCATTTAGATTGTTGGGATTGTTTTGTTTGGCTAGGTGAATCTCGATTGCTTCCTTTATGTCGAGAACTCTGCCTTTTGATTCGTGATGAATTATTTTTAGGTCAGTCTCTTTTTTAGTAATGCTGTGCCCCGTGTCACACATATGTTCGCATTGGGCTGAATGTGTTCCGTATCTTATCGCATTCCTATGTTCATTATAACGTATATCTTCTCGTCTTCCGCTCTGTTCAACCGCTCTGTCCAATGTAATTAGCTTGACAACCAGTGTCTTGGCATATAATAGAATATACCCCTGACTTTGAATACAGGTCTTGTTTATTTAGATTACTATTTTGCAGGTGCCTCCCGGTCATATTATTCGTTGTGAATGCTATTTTTATGCCTTGCTTTTTGAATAGATTAGTGATTTTATGTGTGTTCGCATTCACATAGTTGAAGCATGCGAATTTTTTCTCATTAATGTCCGGTTTTGGAATCATTTTATCTTTATTTTTATGTTTGGCTACAATTTGGTCTATTTTGCTTGGCGGGAAATTGTTTTCCTTTGCTATTTGCTTAATGGTTCTTATTTCCTTGTCTTTTGACATGGGTATGTTTAAAGCCCTGTGCACCATTGAATTGAACCCTGCTAATTTATGCGTACTGATTGTCAATTGCAAGCGAGGTTTGTGTGGCTTTTCGGAATATGGAATATAAAAGCTCGTTGTCTTTACATTCAATAGTTATGTCGAGATAATTTATTTTTTGATCTGTTTCGGATTCCTTATTGAATTTGATTGAGTGGTGTAGGCTATTAATGGATTGGAGAATTGTTTCTTCGCTTGTTAATTAAGTATCGTCTATGCAAATTACATCATCTACGTATCTTTTCCATATTACTATTCCCTTTGTTGAATTCTTTTCTAAGAACTCATTTTCTAGTGCATTAATGAAGATGTCAGCGATTAGTCCGCTTAGTGGTGATCCCATTTCTATGCCTTCTGTTTGTGTGTACATTTTATTGTCGAATTGAAACACGTTTTGGCTGAGGACGACCCTCAGTAATCTCACAATCTCTTCCGTTTCATTTTCCGAATTGTTGGATTTTAAGTTATTTTCGATAGTGTTGATTGCATCATTAATAGGAATATTGGTGTACATGTTAGTTACATCGAAAGATACAAGCCTCATGCTAGGTTTCATTTGTAGGGTGTTCAATGCTGTTAATAATTCCGTTGTGTTCTTTACAGAGTTGTTTTTGTCGATGGAAAGGCGGTGTTTTAAGATTTTTAGTAACTCTTTGCTGATTTTGTAATCAGGCGCATTCCTACAATTGACTATTGGTGTCATTGGGCACTCCTTTTTGTGTATTTTTGGTTTTCCCCTCAATGATGGTATTTTTGGGTTCATGTTTATTAGTTTTGATTAATCAGCTTTGGTCAATATGTATTCTGTTTCTTTTAATACACTTTTTATTTGTTTTTGGAATTTGTTGGTGGGGTCTTTTGCTAATTCCTTGATTTCGTTGTTGTTTAGGAATTAGACTGTTTTTTCAATGTATTCTGTTTAGTTCAAAATTACTGTGGTATTTCCCTTATCTGATTTTGTGATGATTAAGTCATGTTCTTTTATTTTTTGTTTCAATGACTTAATTTCTTTTGGTAGTTGTTTGTTGTTTTTAGTGTTATTGTTTTCGCCCTCTCGTTTGAGGATTTTTTGGCTTCGCTGGTGGCAAGATTTTTGGTTAATTCCCTGTCTTCTGCTGGGAGCTTGTGACTGGCTATCTCTAGAGCCCTGCGCGGATAAACAAAACGTTATCCGCATCCGCACGACTGTTATCCGCCCCGCATCCGCATGACTTTTATCCAAATCCGCTGATATTTCAATATTATTTTTAATTTATTAGATAAAGCATAAAGTGTCAAACCAACACATTTAGACATTTGAGGAGTGAGTCGTTCCTGGAAATTTGCTTCATTGCAAGGAACTTCAAGTTGGATGACACTTCAGGTTTCTTGACATCCGCTATAGACAAACAACTGGCTATACTTTTTTGGCTACTTTTGCACTTGTGCCTCAGTAAGTTTGATGTGCCTGATTTGTCTCCTGAGTATGAATACACTTTCTTACAGGTAAAACATACTACTATATCGTTCACCTTTTAGTTTCCATTGAAAACGAAACCAAATGTCTGCCATATCGTTGACTTGAGCTTAGTTTCACGCACTACTGAATATTCGCCTTGTTTTATTTTAATAGATAGTTTATCCATGTTGGTTAAATGATGTTCATACTCACGGTCACGGTAACATTCACTAATAATAAGTGACCTCTCTTTACGCTTGGAGAAAGAGATTGATAATTTGGCCGGAAATTCCAAGTCAGTCATCATCTATCTGCTTCTTGACCCATCCATGTCCGCATTGTTGATGTCATAACTCTATCCATTGCAATATCACAGTCAGCGTGTTTCAGTGTCAAGTTGGAAACAAATCTACAGATAGGATACTCATGGAACCAGATCTTCCAGGATAGCTGAGACCGCGAAGTAGCTGACTTGAGGAATGTTAATGATGTCACCACGATGAACTAACAGGCTTATTGACAGCATTATATCTCGTACGTATAGTAATAATGGCAGTGAGAATTGATGAGATGTCAAGACCTTCTACTACAAACATACAGTACTTAATAAAATGAGGTTGAAAGCATATGAGTAAAATAATCTTCTCGTGCACATACGTGATATTTCGGCGCAATAGGCTATTAGAGTATTCCTCTTTTAAGCATGAAGCTGTAGATTGGCGTATCAAATATGTAATATTATCGTTCCACATTTTATTCTAAAAACTATCCGCAAATATATTTGAAACATTATCCGCAGCGTATCCGCTATCCGCACAGCCATACAAACTATATCCGCGTGGCGAAAAATTTTGCGGATATCCGTGCAGGGCTTTAGCTATCTTGATATCGGGGATTAAGTGTTTTATATTATGGTTCGTGTGTGCGTCTGTGCAGTTGTATTTCAAACCTTTGTCTAACATACTCATTTCATTTTGAGAGAAGGTTACGTTCGTTCTGTTGTTTACCCTGCTGTGGAAATTGAATTCATTGTTATTCGTGTGTTGTTCATTAGATTGGTTATTCTGTGTTTCTCCTGGTTTTCTTAGTTTATATTCTAGCGTTTCGTGCTTCCTCGTTGCTCTGATTTTGATGGTGTCGTGTAGGTGCTCGTTAAAACTGCCCCATTGGGATGCGTGCCAGAAGTTACTTAGTTGCAATTGAATATCATATAGTTGTTGGTTGATTTTTTGCTTCCTTATGTATGGAAATCTTAGTTTGTTTTTTATCCAAAGCGCTTTGGCTTGTTTAGTTGAAATGATTGAGGCTGGGGTAATTGGTACGTATTTAGGGGTGAGATTTAGTTCTATACATTTTTTGTTGAACAAAATTAACTTGTCTATATTCATGAGTTTAAGCCTGAGTGTTTTGAACCTCTTGGCTTCACGATTTGCCTGACTAGCCGTGAACATTGTGAGGTTTGAAGCCATTTGTCAGTGTTGCCTAAGTAAACAAAAGTTTGATGCTTTTCAGTCGGTCAACACAAATGTACCCAAATAGAGCTGGGTTATGCCCTAATCCTGAAATAAATTACACGAGATTAATAAATACACTAGGATGACCAGTTTCGATGATCGCTGTATCATTATTTTCTGCACGCTTGTGCACTTTCTTAATATCTATATATAATACGCTAAGTTCATCCGACAAAAACCTCAAGCTCCTGAACCAGAGAGAGTTAAGAGGTGTTGTTGCGTCCTGAAGGTCGCTATTTAATAATCTGCTTGTATTAATTGACCTGTTGACTGGTGTAGTAGTGGCTTCCTTCCTCTAGCAGAAATTGTGGGTGTTATTTGAAGAACTACCAGAGAGTTGTAGCCGACACTACAGCCTACAGGTGTGGTTTGCACCAAAATCTTCCAAATCGTCTGAATAGTACAGAAAAAATCTTGCATTTCTTGAAAAGTCAACGGAAACATATTTATTTGTTTGAAGAAATAAAGTTCAATGTTATAACTTCACGGACAGATTGTCACTAGTCGACAACGCTTAACTCTGTATCATGATAGTCAAAGCAGCACCAATACTGAATCCAACTTGATGGACAGATTGACCGTCTTAAAGATTGTCATTAGGCAACATCGACTTACTCTGTATCATGATAGTCCGGTAAAAATTTATAAAGGACATTGCCCATCTTAAACATGGTTGACGTAGGCAACGCCGTGAATAGAAAGTATAGTGCACTCTTCATCATAGATTCAGCGACCCCTTCTAATCCATTTCAAATTCGTACGCTGTTGGCAATTATTTTATCTACATGCCCCATCACAACCAGCACAATTGTGGGAGAAATACAAAGATTATGTGGCAGAAGGTGTCAAGAAACACAAAATTATGGCTTGGATTTCACAGAAGAAATATACAATGAAGCTCTAATCGTCATTGAGGATCTTAGTGTTGCAATGTGCGGCAAGTTTTTGCACAATTGGGAATTACAGTGCCAAATTGGTCCATCAATGCAACATTCGACAGAGAACATTCAAAAGTTTGATCCTTTTCAGTCGGTCAACACGATTGTAGCCAAATGAGATAGGTTATTCCCTAATCCTGAAAAAAAATTACATGAGATTAATAAATACACTTGGATGACCAGTTTTGATCGTCAAGCAATAATCAGATCACTTCTCTGCCATTTATACAAAGTATTGGAGAGACTAATCCTCAACCATATTTCCACGATATGTTGAGAAAACTCGCATTAAGGAGCAATCTGGTTTCCGTCCAGGAAAATCATGTTGTGGACAAATCCTTAATCTGACAGTGTATAGAGGACGGATTTGAAGGAGGGTGGGTTACAGGTGTGGCATTCATTGATCTCTCAGCAGCATATGATACGGTCAATCATAAGAAGTTGATCAGAAAGGTATATTCCACTACAAAAGACTACTGCCTAACACAATTCGTCCTGTGTTTGCTGCAAAACAGGAGATTTTACTTCACTCTAAACAACAAGAAGAGTCGCTGGAGGACTCAGAAGAACGGCCTTCCCCTGGGTAGTATATTAGCTCCACTGTTGTACAGCATATACACAAAAGATCAACCACTTATTCCTGGAACCAGATCATTCATTTATCCAGACTATACAGCGATTGTTGCTCAAGACGGATCTTTTGAGGGGGTGAGATGAAGTTGACAACTGCTCTTGAAGATCTGGCCAAATATTATGATGACAATCACTTGAAGCCCAATCCTGGAAAGATGCAGGTTTGTGCATTCCATCTGAAAAATAGGGTAGCCAGAAGGAAGTTAAATATTAACTGGAAGGGACAACAACTACCTTACTGTGACACTCCAAAATATCTGAGAGTAAAGCTTGATCGTTCTCTCACATTCAAAGCCCATTGCGAAGATATGAAGCTTAAAGTATCTGCCCGGAATATCATTCCCAAACTTACTGGTACCACCTGGGGTGCACAGCCAAATGTGCTCTGTACATCTGCCCTGGCACTAAGTTTTTCTGCAGCAGAGTATGCAGCACCAGTGTGGCGAAATTCTGCACATACAAGACAAGTTGATGTAGCCTTGAATGAGACTGCACGTATCGTGACAGGTTGCCTGCGACCACCTCCTGTTAACAAAATGTACCAAATCTTGGGTATAGCACCACCATATATTCGCAGAAGTAGAGAAGAAGAAGAAGAAGCAGGAAACTGATCCTAGACACCCATTATTTGGACATATTCATCACCCCACAAGGCTTAGGTCAAGAATGAACTTCCTACAGTCAAATGTAGGATCCCATCATCATTTGGAACTCGCCGATTACAGTTATGGCGGGATTCACTACCCGAAGCTCATTGGAACAATGCACTGATCTCTATACATGGATCGCTGATGGCAGCTCTCCGCCGCACGAGAAAGTACGCCGGTTGAGCGCGCGGTCCGCCATGTTGGCATACCCATTCTTAAGCTCTCCTTATGGGGAAGCAATCATAATCTAGTCAATTTTAAATCGCAATTAATGGTGCTTCGGAACAAATAAAAATATGAGATATGTTCACTCATAGCATAAGGGCATTGGGATCACTGACACGTCATTCCGAGGTCAGTAAATCTCCGGAATAGCAATAAAAATGAATGTATAATAGCGGCTGACAAATATCAACTTAGGTGCTGAGTACACACAATTAGCGATCAGTAACAGAGTAACGAGTGAAAAACAATTTCTGGAAACATTCTTGTAAATTGTATTTATATATGCCACGAAATTATGCATTCTTCAAATGATGTACCTATAAACATAGCTCACTATACAGGCCTAGATTCAGCATATCGTAATCGGTGCTTGGTAATGCTTGGCAATAAGAGCAACAACTCCATAAACCCATCCCCTCACTTTTCTCCCTCTCACCAACACTTCCCCCAAGTAATCCCAGCATTCTACATCAAATACTACAGTTTTTAATCTCGCTAGCAGCACAATTAACTTCATAATAACGGGAAGTAGATCAAAGCCAAAAATGGACTTGAAGCCAAACCAATTTCACTCCTCAGCTCCGCATAAAACTTAACACAACTAAAAACCTACTCAAAATATACTCTCCCCACCGTTTTACAACTATTAAGCGAACTATTCGCACCCAGAAGCGAAAAACCCTGAAATGGGATGAAATTAAAAAACGCAATGGCCTAGCCCGATCACGTCTGCTTCAGCACCACCATATATGTATACTTAATTTCACAATAACTTCCAAATTACGGCTAAGTGACCTATCTGCCTGAGAAGTAAAGGTATTACCGGCTTGCCTGGGATGATGGGTCACCAAACCGGTACTTAAAACTAAGAGTTTACGCTTTAAATAACCAAATTCAGCCCATTTTACAACTACAAGAAACAAAATATATACTGCCAGTATAAATACATGTATAACATCAAACTACCAGTAACCAATCACAGAGCCGGATTCGCAATATTGCGCCATGCGCTCGCTGCCATCTTGCTATATCTGTCATCGTCTATTCGGCTTACTGCTGCCTTAGCTACCAGCCATCCATGTATAGAGATCAGTGGAACAATGTCAAGGAAGAACCAGCTTTGGGGTGCTTTCAGCCGTATGTCATCTGGGCGGGAATCAATAGACTGAGAACCGGAGTATCTAGATGCAGGGCTAGTTTCAGGACATGGGGCTACACTGAAGACGGACTTTGTGAATGTGGGAAACTGCAGGACCAACAACATATTCTAGTATGCAGGAACCTACCCGAGACTTGCACCCCGATGATCTTTGGAGAGCAAATAACAGGGCCTTCAAGACTGCCAAATTCTGTTCTTTGAATACTATTTGATTTGATTTCATTTGTTAATATAGTCTGTAAGTTTGTATTGTTCTATTTTGTATTTTTTCCTGGACACGTAAAATAAATAAATCAGATCCATTACACTTAGGCTTTAAAATCTATGTCTGATAGTATGGGTGAAAATATTTACAATATATAGGCCTATTGATGAAGGATACGAATGGGCAGGTGGCTTATAATGATTATGACAATGCAATAATTTTGGCCGATTACTTCATAAAATTACTTAATAGTGATGAACCTGAAGATTCTTTTGAATTCGATCCCTATCCTAGAAATAAAACACCCCTGGAAAAGATCATACCGCCGGTTTACGATGAAGTGCGTACAGCGATTGATTCACTTAAGAATTTTAAAGCGGCAGGAGAGAATAAAGTAGTAGCAGAACTTTGGAAGAATGCTAATGTACAGACTATTCATAACCTACATAAACATCTTATTGACATTTGGAATACAGAAAAATTGCCTGAAGAGTGGAATATTGCAATTATACACCCCATACACAAAAAGGGCGATAGATCAGATCCTAGCAATTATCGAGGGATATCGTTGCTGGATGTCACGTATAAGATTGTTTCAAAGATTTTATATTCCAGAATTCATGAACAACTTGATAATGAACTTGGTGAATATCAGGGTGGTTTCCGTCCAGGACGAAGCTGTCCAGATCAAATTATGTCTCAAATGGATTATAAAACATCACAGGATTAGGAGCAAAGATTTAGTGATCACATTCGTTGATTTTCTAAAAGCTTATGATAGTATCCATCGCGAATCTCTATTGAATGTCCTTACTGAATTTGGTTTACATCGAAAACTTGTTAACCTTATTGCGGTCACTCTTAAGAATACTAAATCTAGAGTTAGGTTTAGAAGTGAAACCTCTGAGTCATTTGAAATCCATACTGGTCTTCGGCAGGGAGATGGATTATCTCCATTGTTGTTTAATTGTGTGCTGGAAAAAGTTATGCGTCAATGGAATAAGGTTTGTCCACCGAATGTTAAGATTGGAAAAAATGCTCAACTAAATTGTCTCGCCTTTGCAGATGATATAGCATTATTAGCAACTAGTATCGAAGAAGCTAAATTTCAGGTAGAGGAATTGGAACGATTAGCAGCAAAGGTTGGGTTGAAAATTTCCTTTGAGAAAACAGAAATTATGCCATCTTTTCAAGTTGACACACCACTAATTGTACTGCATAATGCCCAGAAAATAAGGATTGTGAAAAAATTTAAATATCTTGGTGAGATCATCACTTGGAATGCCAATGAGAGAGCATCAATAGATAGTAGGACATTAAAATTGCGACGAGCACAACAGATTACCTGGCCAACATATAAGAAACAGTCTGTTTCGATTAATGCTAAACTTCGACATTATTTCTCCGTCGTTAAGCCAGAAGCAACATATGCAAGTGAAACTTTATTTAAACTAAACACCCGATCAACAACTGACAAACTACAGAAGGTTGATAGACGGATTCTTCGGACAATACTCAATAAGAAACACCAGGTTGAGGGCCAGTGGAGACTTTTGCCCAATTCAATACTTTACAAGGAAAATCTATCATTGACACGATGCGAAAACGAAGGATTGCGTTTTTTGGACACATATCCCGCTTGCCAAATACTAGACTCTTGAAACAACTTTTTGACTTCTTTTGGAATAGTAAAACAGAAATCACATGGTTTAAAGAAATACAAATGGATATAGACGAATTGAAAATTACTAAGCATCAAATTGAACATAGAGAGGAGAAACGGCTTCTGAATAACAAATACACTCGACTAACATTCAAAATTTCACAGCGTAAGCAATATTTTATATCTGCCGAAGAACGGGCTGCAAGATCTTCCATAATGAAGAAGTATTGGGAGAGGAAAAAATTATCAAGAATTAAGAACTGAATTTACTGTAGTATTTGAAGACTTTGTATATATGGTTTGATTTTTGTTGCTCCAATGTGGGCGTAAACAGTGTAAATAAATATAGGCCTATACTTATGTACTTGCAGCATTAGTTAAGATAATGCAACTCGTCAATATTTGTTAGATATAGTCTATGTGATGTTTTGTTAAGATACTAGAAGTGGTGATTGACCTCTGGAATTTGCTTGTTTGGAGTGAATATGTGGTTGTTGTAAGTGGTCAATTCAGATTGTATTGTTCAGGCTACTTATCTGGTTGAGTCTTGCACGGTCCTGGTGAGAGCAGTTAACTGCCTGCACTCGACTGAAGGGAAATTCCTGTGTGTGAGGGTCCCTTATCTCGTTGGGCTATTTCCCCCCCTCTCGCATTCCTAAGTGCCATGTGTTCCTCCGACAATGTAACTGTAAGTTGCCAAGTCCAGTCTCTCTAATGTGGTGTATGTTACTGTATTCAGGATTATCTTCAACTATTAAAGACCTGGTTTCAAACTCGCCACACATGAGCTAAAAAGCACTCTTTAAGCACCAACAGACCAATGGGAATGCCCCGGCACCTTTAATTTTGTCCTTAATACCGGTGTGGTTTTTGAAGAAAAAGATACATCGTACATCCTGATCCAATAACATGTTTACCTTATTAATCCCTTATCTAGCTTGGCTACATCGTTAAGTTGTCTTGTTTCCGATGGGGTGTGTTTTCTAGTGGAGTGAAGAGGGGTGAACTATCCACGAGGTGTGTTCGTTTGAATTATTGGGATAGTTTCTTTTAGCCACTGCCATCTGGATCGCATCCCTCCTGGCTGCCTTAAACTACCTGTCCATTCAACACTCACAGGCATACAAGATTATATATTAATTCCCCGCTAGGTTGCAGCACTAACCCACTGAGATCGCCGCGGCTTTTTAAAGGAGAAGATACCTAAAAATACATGGTGGTGGTGGAGGTGATTGTTTTTAAGGGGCGAAATGTCTAGCTCATTTTCCCTTAACTATACAGATGATAATAAAAATACAACTACAGTACTTCCAACTGACTTAAATCTATCTTACATACTTGGCGAGATGGAAAGAAAAGAATAAGAACAATAAAAGACAGGGAAAAGAAATTCCTCCGGCCCCCGAAAATTGGGATGTTGACTTATTTAGGGGCTTTGCGACATCGTGGTCATGTAGCCCCATGTACTTGGGTGCGAGTTGAATTTGTCTGATAACCCGTCTTATTGTGATGGCTGTATTTTGGACAGATTGTTTATTTATTTACTTATTTATTTATTTACTTATGTATTTACTTATTCATTTATTTATTTACTTACAAATATGTTTATTTGCTTATTTACTTATTTGCTTATTTATTGAGTTATTTACTTATTTATTTATTTACATATTTACTTATTTATTTATTTACATATTTAATTCGTTTATGTATTTATTTCCTCTTTGTCACCTTCTCTGGAAATTGCACATAACCACTTATCACCCAGTGAATTGTTCGATGGTATCTCATGAATATGAGATTGCCCTGTATTCTAACTTGCCCACATTGACTTGGTGCTGCTTCCTAGCATCTTTATTTGGAAACGAGGTTGTACGGTGAAACCAATGCTGTAATCGTTGAATGGGCAGGCAGTTTAAAGCCGCGAGGAGGGATGCGATCCAGCTGGCAGTGCCTTTAGCTATGTGTATCTAGATTGCTTCCTTTATGTCAAGAGCTCTGCCTTTCGGTTCGTGACGAATTATTTTAAAGTCTGTTTCAATGTTAGTGAAACTGTGTCCCGCGTTGCACATGTGTTCGCATACGGCCGTGTGCGTCCTGTATTTTATCGCAATTCTATGTTCATTGTACCATATATACAATCTTCTCCCACTCTGCCTGATGTAATTGGCTTGACACCCTGTATCGAGCAATCGATGCAATCTAGATACACTTAGCTAAAAGAAACAATCCCAATAATTTAAACGAACACACCTTCATGGAGAGTTCACCCCTCTTCACTCCACTATAAAACACACCCCGTCGGAAACAAGACACAACTTAACGATTTAGCCAAGCTAGATAATGGATTAATAAGGGAAACATGTTATTGGATCAGGATCTACGATGTATATTTTTCTTCAATAAACCGAGGCCGGTATTAAAGGTGCCGGGACATTCTTTTTAGCTTATGCCTGGCGAGTTTGAAACCAGGTCTTTAATAGGTGAAGATGATCCTGAATACAGTAACATACACCACGTTAGAGAGACTAGATTTGGCAACTTACAGTTGGCGACCTTGTCTTCTGGTACCACTGATCATTCCTAGCATGATTGCTTTTTCTGTTGCATCAGATCGCATAACGTTGCCAGCTGCAACTCCATAGCCTTGTCGATCAATGACATACGGGGCTTGATGCGTTCTAATACTGCCTTATTGGTGATTTTGCAGTCCATGGTATTCTTAAGAGGCTATGCCAACACCAGAGCTCAAAAGCATCGATCTTCCTCTTCTGTGCCTGTTTTAGTGTCCAGCTCTGGCATCCATACATGAACAGTGGGAATATAATCACATGGACTAATCTATATCTGGTAGCCGAACTGATATCATAGCTCTTCCTGATTGGGGACATAGTCATCATAGCTCTTCATCCAAGCGAAATTTGACTCATAATTTCAGGACCGCAATCCCCACTAAAACTAATTTCGGCTCCCATCCCCCACTCTCTCTCTCTCTTCCCCGTTTAACTTAAGACTAGCTGTACCATACTCATCCATAGTCATGGCTTTGGTCTTTTTAATATTGAGATAGAGACCCAGAAATGAAAGTGCAAACAAATAAATACTAAATTTAGTATTTTTCATCTAATTGATTGAAAATGAGGATTATGTGAAGTATTGCCTGCAACAATTGGGATTACAATGACATCACTACGAGTATCCAATATCTTGGATGGGGTTGAAAGATGTCACTGTTTCCCTTAGGTCTTTTCCAATTTCTCGCAATATCCTGTCTACCTCGTGATCTTTTCCCTCTACCCTCCAGTTCCATCATCGACTTCGGAATTCTCGGTCTACCCATTGTGTTGTTGTTGTTTCCTATGGCTAGCCCGGATTCCAATCCATCAGCTTACTTGCGTTCCAATAGAGTTGTGTGAGGTTTCCAGAAGTTCTAGCAGTCACATCAAGTTTGTTGCAATGTAGCAGGTGTCCCTTATCCATTTTACTTTCAGGTTTGTGACAAAGTGTGCATTCTTCAGATCTCAGGATGTTGATTCGTTTCAGATGAGCTGCAAGGCAGTCGTGGCCAGTGTTAAGTCTGAAGAAGGCTACAGCTTCTTTTCTTGGTGTTAATTTATATTGATCCCATTTAGCATCAATGTCTTTCCATAATTTGGTTTCTGCTGTTTTCTTTGCCATTTCTTCATACCTGTTTTTGATAGTATTTTTCAAGATCCTTTTTGCTGACATAAAATCAGTCTGACTGACAGGTTGTTGTAGTGTGGTACCTTTTTTTGCTAATCTGTCTGCCTCTTCATTTCCTGCTATTCCAACATGAGAAGGGATCCACTGAAATGAGATCTGTTTGTGGAGTCTTTGAAGGGTTTTTATCATACAAAAAATTTCTTTCAGTTCTTTATTTTGGGGCTTATAATTTGACGAGATGGCTTGGATGGCTGCTTTTGAATCTGTAATGATAACGCATTTTTGATAATCAATGTTTCTGCCTAATAACTGATGGAGTGCATGTGAAATTGCTCTTATCTCAGCATCAAAGTTTGTTTTGTTTTGGCCTATTGGGAAGTAGAGTGAGAAGAGAGATGAATGTATTCCTGCTCCAGTTCTATTTTCTTTGTCTTGTGAGCCATCTGTAAATATTTTTAGCCATTGATTAGATGGATATCTTTCTTCTATTGTACAGAGGACCAGTTGTTTTAGATCTTGTGGTGAAGAGTCTTTCTTGCAGACCTCTTCTAACAAAGTAAGATCTGTAGTCACTTGCATATATTCAATGGGATTGACTGGCATACAGAGTGGTTCAAGTTTTATTTGCAGATTGCTCTTATTGATGTATTCTTTGGCGAGGCTTAAGGGATCTTTTTGCGTTTTAAGATTGGGGCTAGAAACTGTTTTTTTGATCCATGTCATTTGAGGTAGTCTTTGTATACTGAGGTATGCATTGGCTGTTTGATGTTTCATCTCTTCTTCTATTGGTAAGTTGTGGGTATATAATTGCAAGGCGGTTATAGGTGTGGTTTTTATTGCACCTGTTATGATTCGTAGGGCATTATTCTGACACCTCTCGAGGCGATCAATGTTTGACTGGGGTGCTGTAGAGAGTACTTCACTGCCATATTTTATGATAGGTTTGATGTAAGTATTGTAGGTTTTGTTGAGTGTGTCTTGAGTGCTCCCCCAAGTAGCTCCTGCTAGTCTCTTCAGTAATTTCATCCGTTTGCTTACTTTATCCTCCACATGTTTTATGTGTTTGGTCCAGTTCAGCTTCTTGTCCATGATGATACCTAGGTACTTTGTACTTTCACTTTTTGGAAGGTCTTGATTACTAAATTTGAGACTAAAAGTTGGATTGTAGTGTCTCAGGGAGAAAAACTGGTATACTGTTTTGGAAGTATTGATTTCCATATTATTGTTTTCGGTCCAGTTTTTTCGTTTTATAAGTGCCTGGTTCATTCTGTGTTCAAGAAGCATTTGCTGATTTGGGCTGTTACGTGCTGTGGTCCATATGATAACATCGTCTGCAAACATGCTGATATTCACATTACCTACTTTCTTTATTGTTTTTGGAAGATCGTTGATGTACACATTGAATAGAGTTGTGCTTGATACAGCTCCTTGTGGGAGGCCTAGTTTTGATTGCTTGCAACCTGAAGTTTTGTTGTTGTAACAAACATTGATCATTCTTTGTGAAAGGAATCTTGTAAACCAGTTTAACATACATCCATTTACTTTGAAGTTGATAAGTTTCTTTAGCAGCATGTTTCGCCATACAGTATCATAGGCTCCTTTAAAATCAATGAAAACTGCAAGAACACTTTCCCTTTTGTTAAAGGCTTCTTTAACAGCTTGTGTAAATCTCATTATTTGGTGGGAGGAGGACCTGTTTTGTCTAAACCCTGCTTGTTCTTCTGATAGAAGAGATTTTGTTTCCAAGTACCAATTGAGTCTATTTGTAATCATCCTTTCTAGAATTTTTACCAGAATGGAGGTAAGTGCTATAGGTCGGTACGAGGGGACTTGGTTTTTTGGCTTGCCTGGTTTTAAGATTGGAATGATGGTTGCTTTAGTCCAGTCTTTAGGTAGGTTATCATTTGATGCCCAAAATTTGTTGAATATGTGTAGCAGTATGTTTAGAGCAGATGGACCTAGACTTTTTATGAATTCTGGGAATATCTCATCTGGTCCTGGTTGTTTTCTGACTTGTGTGTTCTTTATTGCTAACATTAACTCTTCCATTGAAAATTTATTGTTAAAGATATCATCTGCATTATTATTCATGATTTTTTTGACTATTTTTTTGAGAGTCTTGTCTTCTTTCTTTTTCTGTTTTGATAGCCTAATTGAAGTGAAATGTTTACAGAAGTGGTTTGCTATTTTATGACAGTCTGTAATTTCCTTATCATTTATCATAATAGGATTCAAAGGAGTGACTACGTGTTTGTTGTTTAGAGAATTGATAAGTTTGTGAGCCTTAATGCTGTCTGTCCTATAGTCAACCGTTGTTAAAAATTTATTCCAAGATTCTCTTTTTGATATTGTTATTGCTTGTTTTAATTTTGCTGTTGCTTGTCGCCATTTCCGTACATCATTTTGATCCTGAGTAAGTTCAGCTGTTCTTCTTGCTTTGTCTCTGGCGGACTTAAGATTGTTCAATTCGTCTGACCAGAAAGGTTTATATTTTGTTTGGGCACCTCTGGGTATGCACAGTTTGGCTATATCTTTTATGGCTGTAGTAAATTTATTCAGGATGATGTTAGGAGGTGCATCAAGATCAATTTCCGACATTTTTGTTTCAAGTTTGTTTCTGAAATTTTCCCAGTCTGCCTTTTTAAAGTTCCACCGAATCTTCTGGTCTGCACTTTGCGCAGATTCACTGTATGATGTAATAGTAAGAAGGGACATTCTATGTCCACTGCCTGGATCTTCGAGTACTGATCGATGACTGTGGTTTGTAAGATCTGTTGAGACTAATATGAGATCTGGGTTAGTTGTGGTACCAGAGTGGTGAATGAATGTTGCT
The DNA here is from genome assembly GCA_946902985.2 of Meconema thalassinum. Classification (NCBI taxonomy): domain Eukaryota; kingdom Metazoa; phylum Arthropoda; class Insecta; order Orthoptera; family Tettigoniidae; genus Meconema; species Meconema thalassinum. The sequence goes on from OX336392.1 coordinate 370,970,501, forward strand.
GGGGTTCACATGCCCAAACCACTGAAATCTCGATTGTTCTCTCTACAACTACACATTAGACATGTTTCACGTATGACTACTTTTCTTATATGGTCCTGTCTTCCTTGGTCAATATAATTCTGAGGAATTTCATATCACTTGCTTGGATATGACCTTTCTCTGCTTCAGTTCCATGCTTTAAGATTGATATTAAGTAGCTTTTGTGCATGATTTTCTTGCATTGTTTTGGCACCTTTATCCTATATCGGTACAGATGACCTTGCTGTTCTACCCCTTAAATCAATAACTGGTCTGTTGTAAGAAGGGTATTATGAACCTTTCTAGAATTATTAATCAATTTGTTTTTGTTGCTTTTTTTTATAGGTGAATATCCTCATTATGAATTCGATTTGGATTCGTACAGAAGTAAGAATGAAAAGGAGATGGTTTATTTAACGTCAGTGATATTATTTCACTGTTGCTTACGGGAAACTAATCAGAATATTCTTCAAAGAATGACCAACCTCCCAGATGATGAACAAATTGTAATGAAGAGGTTTTTTGAAAGTGTTCTTCCCGAAGGAAATTGCATCTCTCGGAGCGTTTTGAAGAATGCTATCTGCAGAGAAGGTAAGCTTGATTGTATACTTCTTTCAGTTAGCTGAATTTTGTATTCAGATGTGCATTGCCGGACTGAAAAACATATTGGTGCAATTTAAGATTAAAAGTCGTATAACATAAACATACCAGCCATCTCTCCCTATTTAGGCGGGAGACTACTGAATTTCCATTTATTTTCTGACTCCCGAATATTCCAGTTTTACTCCCGATTTTTCGGGGGAGCCTGTTAACCCCTAGAGGGCGCGTCCCCAGGTGGCGGATAGGGGGCTCACAGAAATGTGGGCTGGCTCAAATACCTCGGAAAATGAACCCGCGGACCAACAGGCAGCCCAGTTCCTGGGGGCTTTAAAATGCTGGGACACCCTCTCTCCAGGGGCCATAAATATGGAGGGCCCAAGCCCAGGGTTATGGGCGAAGCCCCAACGGTATCGGCGGCGGAGAGGATGGACTTCGGTACGGCGTCGATGGCGGAAGAGGGAATTCTGTAGCGTCTGTACTCCAGAGGAGCGGCTACAAAAGGCGTCTGTTATCCAGTGGATCGGCCTAGAACAATACCTGGCAGTAGGTCATAAAATGCCTTTGAGTGTGGCGAACTCATCGTACTAATAGCCTATAAAATGAGTGAGTGTGAATTGAGGCCTCGGAAAGTGCTAGGGCGTCCCCTGCAGGCGACGCACAGTTCCCAGGGGTCTGGGGGAACTGTGAGAAGTAGGCTACCAGACACCACAAACATCGCCTTCATAAACGTGATGAGCTTAAATGGCAAGACAGAAGAATTGGTGGACTACATGGAAAAGAAGGAAATAGCAATGATGGGAGTCAGTGAAGCGAAATGGAAGGGAAAAGGTGAGAAAGAAGTCAAGAAAGGGAAGGGATATAGAATATATTGGAGTGGAGGAAATAAGGCAATGAATGGTGTTGCAATAATATTGAGAGAAGACTTAGTGCAGTATGTTGAGAAAGTAGACCAAATTAATGACAGAATGATGAAAATTAGACTAGGACTTGAGAGTGGAACAAAGGATTTTATACAGATTTACACACCCCAGACAGGGAAGGTAGATGAATGTTTAGAGGATTTCTTAGAAGAACTGGAAAAGGGTATAGAAGACAAAGAGGTTATAATAATGGGGGATATGAATGCACATGTGGGAACAGATTGGCAGGGAAAAGAAGAGATAATTGGCCCATTTAGCTATGGAAATCAGGATGAAGAAGGAGAAATGTTAATAGATTTCTGTAGAAGGAATGGATTAGTTGTTGGAAATACATGGTTTAGGAAAAAGAACTCCCAAAAAATAACTAGGTATGGATGGGGAGACAGAAAGACAAAAACAATGATCGATCTTATCCTAGTGGAAAAGGATAAACGTAGACAACTGGTAGATGTGACAGCTATGCCAAGAGGAGATTTTGAAGGAGACCATAAAGTGGTGATAGCCAAATTAAGGCTTGGGAAAATCACAAAGCTTGCGGAGAAAAGGGAAAGAAAAATAAAGGTGTGGAAGCTAAAAGAGAGAGAGGCAATGGAAAAGTTCCAAGAAGACTTGAAAAAGGAAATTTCCAAAGACGAAGCAAAAAGAGTCGAACAGGAATGGGCATGTTTTAGAAATTGTTTTGCGAAGTGTGCAGTAAACACTTGTGGAAGACTATCAGGGAAGAAAAAGGAAAGGGAGACTCCTTGGTGGAACAACAGGGTAAAGGAAGCTGTTAAAGAAAAACAAATGGCATGGAGGAAGTGGATAGGCAGTAAAAATTCAGAGAAATGGCAAAAATATAGAGAAGCAAAGAAGGCATGCCAAAAAATTGTACAAGAAGAAAAAGGAAAAGTTGGGAAGGTTTCACAGAAACTTTGAAGAAGGATATCCAAGGAAGTAAAAAGGTTCCATATGGATTGGTGAAAAACAGTGTAAAAGGTAGGGAAAACACAAAATTTGTAAAAACTGAAGCAGGACAGATATTGTATCAAAGAGATGATATATTAAAAAGATGGGAAGAATACTTTTCAAAGCTACTAAATGTTAAATACATTGAACTGGAAGATGAAAAAGAACAAGAAGAAACAATGGAAGAAGAAGAACAACAAGAAAAGGAGATTACTATGCTAGAAAGAGAGGAAGCCATACAGAAGATGAAGAGCGGTAAAGCAGCAGGAGAGGATGAGGTGTCCACAGAAATTATAAAAGCAGCGGGACCAATAGGGATACAGTGGTTGTATAGATTATACAGAATAATTTGGAAGAAGAAAGAGATTCCAGAAGAATGGGGAAAGGGATTAATTATCCCGATTTTTAAGAAAGGTGACAAAAAGGAATGCAATAACTACGACGGATCACTCTTATCGCTCATGTAGCTAAGATCTTTGAGAGAGTTCTGGAAGGCAGACTGAGGAGGAAGATAGAAGGAGAGATGGGAGAAGAACAGTATGGTTTTAGGAAAGACAGATCAACATTTGACCTAATCTTTGCATTAAGGCAAATGATGGAGAAAAGATGGGAATTTGGAAAAGACATGGTGATGACATTTATTGATATTGAGAAAGCGTACGACAGTGTGCCTCGACAGGTGGTTTGGAATGTATTAAGGAAAAGGAGAGTTAACGGAGCTGATGTCCAAATGTTAAAAGCTATGTACAAATATTGTGTGAGTAGCGTGAAGACCAGTATTGGAGAAACAGAATGGTTTAAAGTGGAAACAGGTCTCCGACAGGAAAGTGTATTGTCTCCCTTACTATTCATCATAGTCATGGATGAAATTCACAAGAATGTTAAACAGAGATTGGGACAAGAGGCAACAAAGGCCATGCTGTTTGCAGATGATATAGTGATATGGGGCGAGGATGAAAAGGAAGTACAAAAACAACTAGATGTATGGAATCAAGAAATAGAGAAATTTGGGATGATAGTAAGCACAGAGAAGAGCAAGACAATGGTAATGTCAAGAGGAAGGAAGGAAGGAAGAGGAAAGATAGAATTGAATGGGAAAATTCTAGAAGTGGTTAAAAGTTTCAAGTACTTGGGAAGTGTGATCACAGAAGATGGAAGGATAACTGAGGAAATTGGAAAGAGAATACAATAAGCGAACAGTTTTTACCAGAGCATAAAGGGTATTCTGTGGAACCGAGATGTCCCAAAGAAATGTAAAAATGTATTATATTCAACCTACTACAGACCCATACTAACATATGCAGCTGGAGCGTGGACTACTACAAAAAGAGAGGAGAGTAGAATACAAGCCGCGGAGATGAAATTCCTAAGAGGTATAGAGGGCAAGACCAGAAGAGATAGAGTTAGAAATGAAGAGATTAGAAAAAGGACAGGAATCTTGAAGCTGCAGGACAGGATAGAAACAACAAAGTTAAAGTGGTATGGACATATGATGAGAATGGGAGAGGAGAGAGTACCAAAGAAAACTTTCTGTGAAAAGATGACAGGGAAGAGACCACGAGGAAGGCCCCGAAAGAGATGGGCAGATACAGTGTGGGAGTGTGTAGAGAAGAGAGGAGGAAAACCTGAAGAAGTACTAAAAACAGGAGAGGAGTGGTGGAGAGACAGGAAACGTTGGAGGTCCTTAATTCACAACCCGACCCAGGAAGCTGGAAACGGGAAATGAAGATGATGATGATGATGATTTAGTTAATCATAGGCGATCTTCAAACATTTGTTTTAAAAGTATTCAGCTTTGTATGGCATTGGCCGAATGTCCATTGTTCATTGACAGTTTTGAAATGAAATATTGTGCTCGTTGGACAAGATCGCCAGGGGATCATCTGCCTCAGATGACCCTGCTGATTTCCTTACCCTCCGAACCCACACACTGAGAGGATCGGGTGCGTCTTCAGAATAGCTCCGGTACGAGACTGATAGCTCAGGACGATCAAGTGAGTGAGGAAAAAGTTGTAGATGAGCCAGAGGAAACACACCCCGAAGAATACGAAGCTAGAAATGAATATTCCAGATTTAAGGTTTTTTTTGTGTATGGATTTTAGTGCCGGGAGATTTAAGTAATACTCGTTAACAATTTACTCAGGGTGTCTAGCAAGCGGGAAATGTACGGGAAATTGCGGCGAGCTGCGGGAACTTTTTGTTTTTGTCATATATTAAGGAAAAAAAATACGAGTGGTTATATTTGTTGGTATTGCGGAATTACCGGTTTGATGGAAGTAGAAAAATCGAGAGTCCGTCAAATATGCGTTGACACCGTCAGATACGGTTTCTACTCTTTTAAATTCTCCCGCGCCGAAGCAAGACAGAAGTCGGCCGGGCGGTGAGCCTAGTGTCTCCAAGTGACCGTGAGCGCAACGCGCATGAGCTGTCTTCAAGCCGGCGGCCCAGCAGGCAGGCCGTGTTTCTGTACGCGTTATAAACTAACAGTGGTGTGGTGATCGGTTGCGAGTGGACTCGCGAAGAATTGAGTCTGGAACCGTAAAACTCGATTTACCTGAGTCCGGAATCGAGGCCGAGGTTGCGGTCAGCGTTATCTGTGAGCCATGTATGGAAACAACACGATGTATAGTAATATGGGTACGCCTAGGACAAGTATTGTATTAGTTTCCCATTAATACACAGTGATATAATAGAGTATTCAAAATTAGAAACCGGCAAGAAGTGGACTGATGACAGAAAGAAAGAAAGAAAGAACGCAATACACTAAAGAGAAATTTCCTTCAACATGATCATTTGCTAAGCAGTAGTAGCCTATGTATCGCTGTTAATAACGCAAGTATCCTTATCGAGCTCTTGGTTGAGTGGATAATGGTGCTAACTTTCACCAGGCGGCCTGGGGTTCGATTACCGACGTATGTTTTTTTAAACCTTATTTTTATTATTTTTCTTTCTTTATCATTACTCAGTCGTTATATGAAGCATAGTGTGCATTTTGCAAATGATTTCTCTTGTAAATCACTAGTAGAAAAGTCGTTTGCAAGTTTAGCGAGTGTTGGGAATTTGGCCACATTGTGTCCTATATCGTAAGTACGGATTGTGACATCACCGTGGAGACTCGAGTCCTTCGCACGGGTTACTCGCTCAGACTCGGAACCTCTAGACTCGATTCTCGCGAGTCCAAGCGTCACTCACGCACATCACTATAGTGGTAGTGTCAACTTAATGTATTCGGAGTATACTACACGTTCGTGGCTGTCGTGCGGCTGGAGGACTCGGCTTGTTACTCGAATTTTTATTTTGCTACCGCTGATGCCGATTCAGTCAGAGGAGACTCATTGTTGCCTGTCTTGTCACACGGCTGGGATGTTCGGTAACGCGAAACGCCGGGGAATTCTAGGTCTCATGAGTGAATATTCAGATATACAAGGGTTGGGTTTATTCTAATCTTTTGTTACATTGTGAACGGCACAGATACAATAATATATACAACCACGACTCTCGGTGGCGAACCCGCTCGGATGCTGTATCGAAGCAAACTGCCGTCGGCGCTCCGTGGCGGTGTTCAGACGCTGTGAAGTTAATTGGGAAAATTTTCCACTAAGAAACATTTATTTAATTCTAAGTCTGTTAACATGCAAGATAAATTTCAAAAATCAGGAATCTACAGGATAAGGTGCCAAAATTGTGATGCCGATTACATAGGGCAAACCGGACGCAGTTTCAAAATTAGGTATAATGAACATGTTAACAGGATAAGTCACAGAAAATTCTCGGCCATTGTTAATCATATGAAGGAGTTCAATCGTAATTTTTCGAAAATCGAAGATGATCTGGAAATTCTACACTACTGTAGCAAAGGGTGTATGCTCAACATTTTGGAACAAATAGAACACGCCCTAAGGAATAATCCCTCGCACAACCTTAATGATATCAATTATGACACCAACATTCTGTACGAAACACTGACGAACTACATCACTAATAGGAGACGTACAAAGCCCCCATAGAGAACATACAAGATTTCACTGCCCCCCTCCCGGATTCCTCCCACTCATCTCCTTCCTATTCCCCCCCACTCCTTCATTTCCCCACCCCGCTAGTCACACCCGCTCACCTCCCCTCTTTCCCTTTCACAGACCTGACCTCGCTCAGAATAGCACCTCAGTTGCTGCTGTCAGTTCAGCCGGCGCGTACACTTCTCGCATACGAGGTGTGAGTTTTGGAAATATCTGTTCCCGAAGGAAACGGGATGTAAAATTGTCCGATTGAGCTATGTACATTAACAAATTCACAAAGAAATTTGATGAAATGGTCCGGCTAGCTCAAAACAGTTGCCAGCGTTTCGCCCCAGTGTACCAATGGGCTCTTCAGTTGGTTATGGTACACCTCACCAAGACACGTGGCTAGTACATACTGTGAAGGCTGCTGCAAGGTAAAAAATGTCGCCACGAGCAGCGCCAATGTACTACAGAAGTCAAAACTTCCTTTCAAAAATAATGTTAGCTTACCTTGCTAATCCATATTGGAAATATCTGTTCCCGAAGGAAACAGGATGTAAAATTGTCCGATTGAGCTATGTACATTAACAAATTCACAAAGAAATTTGATGAAATGGTCCGGCTAGCTCAAAACAGTTGCCAGCGTTTCGCCCCAGTGTACCAATGGGCTCTTCAGTTGATTATGGTACACCTCACCAAGACGCGTGGCTAGTACATACTGTGAAGGCCTCTGCAAGGCAAAAAATGTCGCCACGAGCAGCGCCAATGTACTACAGAAGTGTACCATAACCAACTGAAGAGGCCATTGGTACACTGGGGCGAAACGCTGGCAACTGTTTTGAGCTAGCCGGACCATTTCATCAAATTTCTTTGTGAATTTGTTAAAATACGAGGTATGAGTTGTCACTTTCACTTTCAGTAGCGGCTTCTCGTAGACTATCACATTTGCTGAGTTTTCTCTCTTGTTTCTCCACTAAATGCAAGTCTCAATACCTGTTTTCTTTTCTTGTTTAACAGAGGATTACTTTGCTGCCTGGATCAATCAATTAATTAGAATTTTTCATTTGCTTCGAGCCGCGCAATTGGGACAGTTTTATCCATTTGTTCGCTCCCTATACATGGCAAAATTCAACCCAACCATTTGTACGACTTCGCCGCTCACGTGTGAAGAGAACAGGAATGCTAAATGGACTGACAAGATGCTAATCAAGAGAATTAGCATCATTTAACAGGACAATTGAACTTGCAGTGTTTTTTTAAACTTTTTTAAAGCTTGAATATCTTTTAATGAATTTTAATGAATGATTGTGAATATTTTAACGTGTATGCATATCTTTGTGTCAATGCTCAGTGTTTTTATGTGTTATGCTGTTGACAAGACATTAAGTCAGCTGATGAAGGACCGATAATGGTTCGAAACCTGTACTGCACCTAGGGTTTATGTGAAAGCATTAAGGTATTGATTGGCGGAACCTGCTAATTTGAATAAACACAAAAAAGCTGTGAAGTTAGCTGCTTCGGCACGGCCCGGTTTAGCTCGGCCAACCCGAATGCTTTCGGCTCGTATGCTTCAGACTAGCTCGGTCCGCTTTGTGCCGGCAAGAAGAATCAGCTCGGATCACCGACAATTCGTCTTTCGGTTCGTGTATCTGTCTGTCGGTTCGCACTGCGCCGGCTTTTACATTTTGCTATCCGAAACAAAAGTAGGTTTCAAAATTAGATAAAATAGATACAGATACACATTGTTTTTATCTAGGTATAGAAACACTGCTTTTTTATGAACTAGATATACATACCAAAAATTTGGTTTTTAAGCCCCCCGCCTTTCAGCGAAGGGCTTTATTATTTCGTGTTGGTCCGTACGTATGTATTTGTCGTCGCTCCGAAGATACTGGTCAGAAAGTAACTTTTAATAGCCTATATGTCCTTATGTCCTTTTTTTTTTGTACGGGAAATTTGAAAATTTGGGCGGGAAATGTACAGGATTTTTTTTTGCCCGGCCGCTATACACCCTGTTATTGTAAAAATATCAAACCCCTATCCTACTTCAGAGGCTTGAAAATCTCGGCTAGCCGGCAAATCTAAAAAGCAATTAAAATTAACAAATAAATCTCCTAAACTGAATTTAAGTTAAGCTCCCTTGATGTCCTTACTGAGAAGTGAAACAGCAAACAAGCCAAAAATGTGACACGTAAAATGGACCCTAATGTCGACCAAAATATTATGTGCACTAGAGTTTGAAGGTTGTTTGTGAAGTAACCAATAGACCTATATAAAATCCAATAACATCATAATTTTCGCCGTTCTATTTTATGTTAGTTCATGTAGGTTTGGAATTTAAAATTTATATTTTAATATTTTTTATCGCAGTTGAAACTCAAAAAGTGCCAGTTTTTAAGCGTTAAGCGTGTTTCAACCATGTGTCACATGTAAGAATTATTATCTCACAAACCCGTCATCAGATCGAATCCAAATTTTAACACAATATACATTGGAATGTTGTATAACAGGTTTATTAATTTCAAATTTTTTTGTGTTCAAGAACGAAAGTTATCATTTTTGTAAGGAAACTTTTCTCGGCTCGGAGTCGTTAGAAAATGTAGTTCTTGGTTGCGTTGTAATCCGTATACATCAAAAGGTTATGCTGTATGACTGTGAAATACGTAAATTAATTCACTTATTTTATATCGGTTTGTATTTGTACGGGGAATTAAGACATGGTTTACCAGCTAGCCGCTGCGGGAAATGCTGTACAGCGTTGCTGATATGGAGCCCTTCACTTCTGAGCTAGGCGCGCCATGACGCGTGATGGAGCCCACCTTGGCAACGTTATACAGGTTTCACCGGAGCGGTTAACTGGTGAACTATGTCTTAATTCCCCGTACAAATACAAACCGATATAAAATAAGTGAATTAATTTACGTATTTCACAATCATGCAGCATACCCTTTTGATGTATAAGGAGTACAACGCAACCAAGAACTACATTTTCCAACCACCCCGAGCCGAGAAAAAGTTACCTTACAAAAATGATGACAACTTTGTGTTTTGGACACACAAAATGTTGAAATTAATAAACCAGTTTTACAACATTCCAATGTATATTGTGTTAAAATTTGGATTCGATCTGATGACGGGTTTGTGAGATAATAATTCTTAAATGTGACGCATGGTTGAAACACACTTAAAAACGGGCACTTTTTGTGGTCCAACTGCGATAAAAAATATTAAAATATAAATTTAAAATTCCAAACCTACATGAACTAACGTAAAATAGAATAGGTCTGTCTATTGGTTACTTCACAAACAACCTTCAAACTCGAGTACACTTATTATTTTGGTCGACAGTAAGCAAATACGAAAAAATACAGGCATTGAATCTACAGCAAAGCGAGACAATTAATTTGTTCACAAGGCTAGGGTCATTTACATTGACAGCAACAATAAAAATAGGCGACGTTACGATGGTGTCACTTCTAACATTTAAATTTACGTTAATTTGTTAGCTAATCCTATCTGAAGTTAATAAGAGATGATAAGCATCCGTAATGAAGAAAAATCAAAGCTAAATAACAACCAAGCGCTATCAAGAGGAAAATATAGTAAACTATTACACACGGGACAAGGTTGGTGAAATTATACACTCTTAAAAATATCACATTCATTAAATACCCTCCTACCTACGCTTATCAGATCGCTCTTTTGCGTCAGAAAGTCATCTGTGTGAGTGAAATTAGGGTGGCGACTGCAGAGTGAAAAGTGCGACTTATGTCACATTGTTACCGAATGTCCACGCCTTTCAGGGTTTCCATGGCATTGGCAACGTCGTAGTTTCACGAATGTGTCAGCTTGGTCTAATCAGTGTGAAATAAATATCGGCTGCTCCATAGTGTCGGTCATTCAATAAAAATATAAGTTCAGGTTTAGATACATTCAACATTTTATTTAGTGGATCGGTTTAGAAAGATATTTTTAGAACAAATATGCTCATGATTTATTTCAGTATTATATCACATTAATCCCCTGTAGTGTAATTTTATGTCCCTAATGAACATGGTGACACTCGACAACAGCAAAAACTCTGTCGTGTAGATATGTCAACTCGACGAAAGCATTACTTCCAACGGGTAACACAATAACACGGGCCAATAATCGGCGGATACCCGCGATTCTCGGCTCGCTGATCCTTCGGCTAATGAGTTGAAAAGGCAAACTTCATTACCGGCAATAATACCGATGTGACTGATCATCTACCCCATCATCAAAATAGTCTCTTAAGACACAACAATAACATGATTACTAACCTTATACAGGGTCTGATCTGGTCTAAATAAACTCACTCTAACGTGAAGGGATTCCTTATATCTGATTCTTAAATACACACAAAAATGTGTGTTAAACTCTGGCTAAACATAGCCCCCAAAACAACTTGAATGTATCGTTAAATAATTGTAATAATGCTTAATAGTGACCTCTCCTCTTTACCAGAAATTAACATGGGTAGCTCACATTCAAAAAAGTCTAACTCTGTTGTCCGTAGTCTCAATACGTTGCCTGCCGGGAGATCAATTTACAATGGCGGTCACAGGTGGCGACCGTGGCATTCTGTTCCGTGGCATGTCCCGGGCACACATAAATTTGCCATCTCACATTCTCTTCGTGAATCACATTTTATATTACAATGAGCTATACAAACTGCAGTCCCATATGCAAGCTCATGTTTAAGTTATACACTCGTAATATGAAAGTAGTTCAATTGTAGCCAAAATTCCTAACACACTCTTAAAAATGTACATTCTTGTCAAAGAAATCAAAGCCAAAGTAACTCCACTCCGTTGGAGTGCTTTGCTAAACTTGCCAGCGACAACTGCTGTCCGAGTTTCCCTAACACATGTTTATGACACTTGTACCATATATTTCGGTACTCTCAACAATGTTTCTAACCAATGCAATGCTTCCTAAGCATCAAAATAAAATAATAACCAATAGCACTGACCCTTTATGTGGCGTCAAATGATACGAACTGTTATATGATTACATTCGAGACTTCCAAAGTCGTACGCCTCCTCGCAAGCATTCCCAAAATTGTATCAGAGCTGAACCAGAAAATCTAAAGCTTCAAAAGTAACATTGTAGGACATCGCATGTCAAATGAAAAGACCAGTGTCCTAAGTTATAACAAAAAGCATGTCGTTGGCTGACCTGCTGCATCGTAACTAGAAATTATATACAAGGCATGAGTGTGAATAAGTTTGTGACATCTTCTCCTAATTCATGTAGTCCAAAGCATACACGTGGCGCTCGCCATCATATGGCAGTATTACACTGTCAATAAATTTATCCAGAAAGCTTGGCAAAAGCCGAGTTACATTTTAAATAAATCCTACCTAAGCTTGTTTTTATTATCCTACTCAACATCAAATTTCACCCTTATCATGGTTGAATATGTAAAACTCACATTATCTGCGTGCTGGACTTATCCGTGCCTTCAAGCTACGGTGATTAGCCATCGCTTTCATTCTTCCTTTATGTGGGTTTTAACGTCAGCCACTCCTCCTCCATGGGTGGTTCTTACTGCACCATCATCGGCTCATCAAAGTAAGCAGTATACGGTTTCACATGCTCGTCCCAGAATTTCAAGATGGTTTGGTGAGAATATCACTGATTTTAACTCTACTACTAGATCAAACACTGGCTCTACACAGTGCAGGCTGTTGCAAAAATGACCATGAATGTCTGCCACAGCTTCTATAGACACGTGGGTAGTGTCAGCTTCCAATGAATCACATTAAATCACGGCGATCCACAGTTTGTTTCCTTTCACAATTATACAGAATTGCAGTATCCAACGTATGCTGCTGAGGATAAATAGTTTATTCCAGTCCGGTAAATGATAAAATCAATTATGCTCACCTCATGGTTTCACAGTCTCTCGTGTTCGGTTACTTTCTTCATTCACAAATCACAGAAAATACAGTGTATACCTGAATATTACCCGCCCCCGAATAATCCCTGCACCCTCATTTTTGTATGGAAATTAAAATAAACAAACTTTTTTGTTTGTTTTTGACACTTTATTTTAAACAAAAATGAATACTATTAACCCTGCAATACAGTAAAACTCGGTTAAGAAGTTCCCGCATAAAAAGGTTTTCCACTTAAGTCGTCCGATATTCTCGGTCCCGTGATCGGTCCCATAAGATACATGTATATTTTTCCCGTATAAAGTGTTCCTGCATAAGAGGTTTTCCCGGTTAAATAGATCAGATTTTGTATCCCCTTCAAGTATAAAACGTTCACTGGAGACAATTGCCTGCTTCATAGAATCAAATCTCGCCAATCTCTGCGAAAGATACTTCCGGTGTTCCAAGTGAAAGAATACAGCAGTTCCGAGTGTTCGCGGGTCTCCAGTGAATCATCTGACTGAGCGAACTTCGTCAGGGCTACATGACGTCACGCCATGACAGCAGCATTTCATTGGACAGTGTTAACCTTGAAACATGTGTGAGGAGATATGGAAAACACTGGCTTCTGCCGGGAAAACTTCCGCAAACTGAAAGAAAATTAAAACCGGGAAATACGACATAAAACAAGATCTGCTGGTATGGTTTAAACAGCAGCGAAGTTTAAACATTCCAGTGCGTGCGCAGAGTTCGGCTCTGTCGAACAGCACACGGGCTGCCCCCGCGAACAGAACGACCGCAGCCCGTCGTGGACTGGGGTGGTCAAACTGAATACGGACAAGTCAGGGCGCGGACTTTGTGGAAAATCACTACTGCTCACTAACCCGCTGCGGTAGATCCGCCTTCTGTTTAATCAGGATGATGCAATATTACACAATACAGAGTTCGAAGCGGTCGGGCGGCCAAATTTGCGTTGGCCGCCCGCTTCCTATTTGACCGAACCTTTACTGATGCCATGTTATCACGCAACTAACGAAACTGACGGTTGTGTTAGGCTTACGCGACTGGTCAAGCCATTAGACGGAAATAAACCAGTACACCCGAACAAGCACCATAATAGCGGATACTCGTGCGTGGCGGGCAGTTCAAATCTTTAAAATTTGGATGACTCAATTAATAGCCGCACCCCAATTTTTCACGGCCGATTTTGTATAAAAATATGCGGGTGGTATTCGGGTATATATGGTATTCCTGTAGCCTCACTTTCCAATAATGTGCTTTATACGGCGTATTGCAGCAATTATAACAATTACGCTGTACACTTTGAATATCACGCACTCTTCTCTTTACATGGATTTATAACCAACAGCTCAGCACTCTCAAAAACGTGCCTCCATTTTAGGAGCACAAACGTAGAAGTGTGTGTTGCCTTCTCTCCGAGCAGAGAGTATCCCGTTGGAAGTACTGCCATAGTCGTGTAGTGTCCGTTGTCCTGCGTTCGCATCTCTGTAATGTAAATACCTAGTTATCATTAAAGGAACTTCAATTCATCCAATTGTAAAATATTAAGCATATTCAGTGTAGTGAAAATGAAAATCCACAGCCTGCTTCCAGTCTCCGACCGGGTCAGGAATGGAATGAATGAAGCCCCTATCTAGCGGCGAGGATATGGACTGTGCCGGCTGCCGAGGCCTGACGCACTCCTCTGGGGCAATGATTAAATGAATGACAGATGAAATGAAGTGATAGTGGAGAGTGTTGCTGGAATGAAATTTTGACAGGGAAAACCGGAGTACCCGGAGAAAAACCTGTCTGCCTCCGTTCTGTCCAGCACAGATCTCACATGGAGTGACCGGGATTTGAACCACGGACTCAGCGGTGAGAGGCCGGCGTGCTGCCGCCTAAGCCACGGAGGCTATTCAGTGTAGTAATCTCCTTTAATAAATCTGCAGGTTGAAAACAAAATAATGTGCTTCAGAAGTGTCATTCACCACTGAAGTCATATCAAGTAAGTGGGTCAGGTTCGATATCGCGACTGCCCATTCTGGCCGGTGTAATCTGCAATAAAAATTCCACAGAAGTTACAATATCACCAGACATGAGGCTTGCAGGCTCAATATATATGTAAATTGCTACCCAACTGCCCTCTAATGCTGGACACTGACCAACAGCAGGAGGAACCGAACCTCGTTTTGTTGAACCAGGACAGTCGTGATACCTAGATACCGATTCGCTGCTACCAGTTGGGATACTGGACGGGTAGCAGAAGGATACAACTAATAGGTGCGGAGTGTAAAGGCCATAGTGAAGGGCTCGCAGGTTTCACACCTATGTAAAGGGGACCCGTGTTTGATTCATCTGAATATAATATGACAATACAACACAGACAAAGCAAACAGAGCAGACCAGACAGCCGTTGCACCATTATATCGTCACAAATCCCAAATTAAAAGAGTAGATCCAACCACATTGGGTCTCCATCACCCATCAACAACTCGCATCACTCACTGCCTGGCCTCTATGTATTCTCCAATATACCCCACTGAATTTGCTTAACAACTCACTATTATTAATGGAATTAAACACAATGTGTACAGAATTATTACATAACAGATATCATTGGCACTCGTCCTTTGCATAGTACGAGATTGGCATTGTTCTTTTTGTACATTCAAATAGGTGATACTGTGTGCAGCATTGGTTGCAGAGTTCGCAGCTGCATTGACTGTCGGCGTTGTGGTAAACTTTCCTGTTGCAGATTTTATGGTGGAAGCCGTGTATTGCTCCTCGGGTGTAGAGGTGTCGTAGTTCATAGCCGGCTGATCTCCATTCTTTCTCCTTCATGGCTGGGGTGCGGTAGAATTCGGGGTCTATTTCTGTTGATTTCTGGGCTCTTTCTTCCAGGAACTTGATGCATGCTTGTGTTTGAATCAGGTTGTGTTTTAATATTAGGTCTTCTATAAATGTGTTTGTTCCCACCAGTTGATAAACTAATCTGGTTGGGGAGTACTTCGATACGCACAGTGTTTTCTTGAGGTATCTGGCTTTAACTCTATCCAGGTCTTTGATGTTTTTGTAGTTCAAGTATGGCCAAATTATTTCAATTGCGTATGATGCTATTGGGGCTATTTTCAGGTTGAACAGTGAAATTGATGTTTCTAGTGAGAGGCTATGAAGTCTTTTGATTTCCATTGTGGCTTTTATTGCGGAGATTGATCTTTCCTCAACATGTCTTGTGAAGGTGAATCCGGTGACCTGCAGAGTTACCCCTAAATATTTGTACGCCTTCGCTATGCCTAAAGTGTGATCCCCACATGTGAAGACATCCTTCGAGGATATTCGTCCGCCTTTCCGAAACTTCATTACTTTTGTCTTGTTCTGGTTTATTTTAAGTTCGTTTTCATTCGTCCATTCCTCTAACCGATTGATAGCTTGCTGCATCGCTTCCCTGTTTTTGCTTAGGATCACCATGTCATCTGCATAGAGCAGCATTTTTACCCCTTCCGTTGTGATCTTTTGAACTACGTCGGTTGTGAGCATGTTGAAAAGTATCGGGCTTAGAGGGTCACCTTGTAGAACTCAGTTTGTCTGTTTTATGTTCCTTGATTCTAGCTGACCGTCACATATGCTTATTACGTTGCTGTGCAGTATGCTTGTTATGAGGCTAAGGAAAGGGTCTTCTGGTTCTAGAACTGTCTTCAGTTTTTGGATGAGAAATGTTCCTGTTCACTCCATCAAAGGCTTTTTGATAATTTACGAAGGTCGCGTATGCGCTGCCTTTGGGTTGACTTAGTGCTTCACCTATGTATCCAAGTACTTTCTCTATTGCTTGGATTGTCGATCTTCCTGGTATGAATCCGTGTTGTTCCTCTGGTGTCTCTTCCATTAATCGCTCGAAGATTCTTTCACGTATGACGCTGGATAACATCTTGAAGGCTGCACATTCAAGCGCAATCCCCCTGTATGAGTCGGGTGCATCATGTGGTCCCCTGCCTTTGTATATTATCTTGATTGTTGATTTCCTCCAGGAGTTCGGTATATTTCGGAGTTCTATACATTTGTTGTATAGGGCTGTCCATATTCGTATTGTGTATGGGAGTGATGCCTTGATGATTTCATTTGATATGTTGTCCGGTCCTGCTGCTTTTCCAGGCTTGCTTCTCTGTATTACTGACCAGACTTCTGCTTCTGTTATGGTTGGTGGCATTTCCCCTTCCGTACACTCTCTTGGTCCGTCTTGTTGCTCGAAGGCAGTCAGTTGTAGGAGTTCTGTAAAGTGGACTTCCCATGTCTCCAGCGGGATGTTTGGTACCAAGGTGCTTCTTCTTGCATCTAGGATTCTATACGGTTTATTTTCCGCTTCTCTCAGTAGCTGCTGCTCTTTTCGGAGTGCGTATTCTTTCCTCTTTGCGCGAAGTAGGTTAACATAAGTCCTTCTTTCCTGATTATACTTTTCTCGATTTTCCTGACTCTGTTTACACTTTAGGTTGTGAAGTCTTCCTAGGACGTTATTTCTTATTTCATAACATTCTGTGTCGAACCACGGCTTGCTTCTCCTTATTGGAGGTGGGCCTGGAGTTGCTTCCAATAGACAGTCCTGAAGTATTCGCATGGCGGTGTCCAGTTCTCCTTCTTCTATGAGTTTCATGACCTGGCCATGGTCAAGGGTCTGGCTGAAGGATTCTGTGTCTAATAGTCTGGGTGTCCATCTTCGCGTTTCCTTGGGCTCTCGTCCTGGGTTCTTTTGGAGTTCGAAGGTTGCTCTTACTGGTAAGTGTTTCCTGGTAGTATCCCAGGAATCCTTTCCCAGCACTGCGTGTCCCTTTAGCTTTATCTTTCTTCACTTAGTACCTCATTGTGCCCTCCCTTCATTTGCTACCACAGTTCAGCGATAACATTAACTATCGCTGACACTCACTGCCTTGACCAGCTTGGATCCTAACACAATTCGGCACCTTTGGCCAATAGAATAAAACTCAATATAAAGTAGTCACTTCTTGCTATATACAGGGTCATTATCTATGTGTGCCCCGATAAACACTACAAGCTAAGTTGATTTGACTGGCACAGATCGTGGGCGCGTATACACTGTTCAACCGGTGGTTGGCATGCACTTTTACCAAACATGGTCAATAATGTGTACTTACAGTGCTCATAGTTGTTGTTTGAGTCTTCAGTCTTTTGACTGGTTTGATGCAGCACTCCATGCCTCCCTGTCCTGAGCTAATCATTTCATCTCTACATAGCTGCCACACCATACATCCGAGGCAATCTGTTTAACATATTCTAACTGTCGAATACATAGAATACGATGTGGTGGACTGTATAAAGAAATATATTTGACATTGTATGTACATGATTTAACACTGTTTGAGTACAGTAGATATTCCAGTACATGCGCTGACACCATGTCTGGTAGCCTAGCCTATGCTACCTGCTTGCTAGTGAGTCCTGCTTGACACGGGTAAGAAAACAACCCTTCCTCTTAATGGGTCAACAACCCTCCAGCCGGGGGACCAACTGTCATTAGAGTATGTACAGTGCCAGAGTTGCCAACATACTCCCCCCCCCTTGAAATAGCAAATATTTCAAACAACTAAGTATTGTCACTTTGTTCTATTAACTGGAATAAGAGTTCAAATAAACACTATGTACACAAAACATTTAAACACTTCACTTCTCTTCACTCAACAATGGGCAAAGTCTTGACACTGCTCTTTTCAAAAGAGCTCCGCTGGGTGTTTTGACTGTAACAACCCTCGTAACTCCGTCGGTTCCTGGATGCACTGCTGCGACACGGCCCAATTTCCAATGAAGTGGAGGCACGCCATCTTCCTTCAGAACAACCAGAGTGTTGATTTGTGGGGATTGTCCTGGCGACCGCCATTTAGTACGCTGTTGGAGTTGTCCGAGGTATTCCTTGGACCATCGGCGCCAAAATTGCTGGAACATAGCCTGAAGCAGTTGCCAGCGCTTCAGTCTATTCAAGGGAGTCTGAGACACATCTTCTTCCACAGGAAGATGAAATGAGCCACCGATCAGGAAGTGGGATGGGGTTAATACTTCCGGATCATTGGGATCAGAGGATAGTGGGAAGAGGGGGCGCGAATTCAAAACTGCCTCTATCTGTACAAGCACTCTAGTCATTTCTGCAAACGACAATGCAGTGTTTCCTACTATTCTCTTAAGGTGATACTTAGCTGATTTAACTGCAGCCTCCCACAACCCTCCGAAATGAGGTGAACCAGGAGGACTAAAATGCCACTGAATCCCCTTATCTGTAGCAAAGCTTATGAATGACTGCTTGGTATTCCTATCATTAAAGAATTTCTTTAGCTCACGTGATGCACCTACGAAATTAGTTGCGTTGTCAGTGAATATGTGGGTGCAAGTTCCTCGTCTAGCCATGAATCTTTTCAGTGATGCTAAAAAGGCAGCTGTAGACAGATCGCTTAAAAGTTCAATATGTACAGCCTTTGTGGCAAAACAAACATAGCTATATATGCCTTAATACGAGCGCCCTTCCTGGACGAAGGCCGTAAATATACTGGGCCACAGAAATCTATTCCTGAAGATGCAAATGGTCGACTGGGAACTACTTTCCTTTCAGGTAGCGATCCCATTAACGGTTGATACGGCCGAGACGAGAATTGAAAGCACGTCTTACATCGATACACTGCCTTTCGAGCACCGTTCCTCCCACATAGAGGCCAGTATTGCTGTCGCATCATTGTCAATAAAGTCTGAGCTCCAGCATGAAGAAAAACAAAATGAAAATGATCAAATAACATTATTGTAATGCGATGATTGCCAGGTAATAAAATAGGATGTCATCTGTTGACCGATAGTTGACCGCATTTTGCAGACGGCCTCCTACCCGTAACAGACCCTGCGCATCCAAATACGGTGCTAATCCATGTAATTTGCTTCCCTTGGGCAGTGGCAAATTTTGTTTGAGAGCCTTTATGTCTTGTGAAAATTCAGAACCTTGAGCAATTTTACACCATAAATACTTAGCCTGCTCTAGTTCTACAGGATTAAGAGCACCTGTTTGTCTGTCTCTTTTAGTTTTAAGATTTTTGATAAATCTGAGCACGAGAGCTGTTATTCTAATCAGCTTACTCCATGAAGAGTATCTGTTAATCAGATCCGATCCAAGGGATTCTGTAGATGACACTAGAACAATTTTAGTTTTCCCAACTTCAGGTAATTCTTGAGAGCTATGCCTCTGCTGTGAAGGCCATTCGTCTTTATTTTTTGAAAGCCAAGATGGTCCCGGTAACCAAAATGATGAATTTAACAGCTTCTCCGCGGTAACTCCTCTCGAGATCATATCTGCTGGGTTATGATGAGTAGAGACGTGCTGCCAACAATCAATATTTGTCAACTGCTGAATCTGCGACACTCTATTAGCGACGTATGTTTTCCACTGGTGTGGATGGCCCGAAATCTATGCTAATGCTATTGTGGAGTCAGTCCAACAAAAACTCTTGTCTTTAGTTACGTTTATGGATCTCATGACTCTTTCGACCAACTGAGCCAGTAATACAGCACTGCATAGTTCTAATCTTGGTCAAGTTACTGAGCCTAATGATGCAACGCGAGACTTAGAACACAATAAGTGAACTGTTATTTTACCATCTCCTGTCTGAGATCTTACATAAACACATGCGCCGTAAGCAATCTGAGACGCGTCACAAAATCCATGAATTTCATACTCCACAAATTCTACTGCCCTAACATGACGAGGCACTTTGAACTCCTTCAATTTAGCAATATCCTGCATATAACGAATCCATTTATTTTGAAGTTCTATTGTGAGAACGTCGTCCCAATTTAAGTTCATTTGCCACAGTTGCTGGACGAAAATCTTACCCTTAATCAATACTGGGGTCAAAAGCCCTAAGGGGTCAAATATTTTAGCCAGGTCTGATAGAATTATTCTTTTGTTTATCTGTGTCGAACTGAAATCACTTCTCAACTCGAACTGAAAAGTGTCTGTGATGGGTTTCCAAGATAGCCCCAACAACTTCAAGTCTTCACCTTCATCTACCTTAATAATGTACTTGGGATCTGTTTCGTGGTTAGAAATGCTCGATAGCACATTGGGCTCATTCGAACACCATTTTCTTAAGGTAAAACCCGCACTGGACAAAATATCTGAAACACACTTGTGAGTGGTTCTTAAGCCGTCAGTTTATTCACAACCTGTCATTAAATCAACATAAAAATCTCGCCGTATTACATTCGAAGCTTCAGGAAATTCCTCCTTAAGTGTCATTTGCCAATTGAGAGAGGCATCTTGTGGCCAGGAAGGGTGCACATGACGTGCCATATGTGACTGTTTTGAGACGATAATGTTTAAGCTCGTCCTTAGGCGACTCCCTCCACACGATACGCTGAAAGTCAGTATGTGCAGGTTCTATGAGGACCTGCCGATACATTTTTTCTATGTCAGTGGTCAATTCATAGCGATGCATGCGAAATCTAGCCAATATTGAAAATAAATCATCTTGAACGATTGGTCCTACTAATAACAAATCATTGAGAGATAACACAGAATCGCCCTTTCGAGCTGCCATCAAATACCACGCGAGTGCGTGTTGTCAATGAATTACCCTTAAATACACAATGATGCGGAAGGTAGTACTGTAATGGTTTGTTTATCTCATTACTGGGAATTTCCTCCATATGATCCAGGTCAGTGTACTCTCTCATAAACTGTACGTACTCCGACTTGACTTGGGGCTGCCTTTCAAAACGCTTCTCTAGGCTGTGAAACCGTCTAATTGCCTCATTAACATTGTACCTAGCTGACTCGGGTCCTCTTTAAGGAGTAGTGGGAGTATGAACCTACCCTGTGGATTCCTTCTGTGACCGTGAGTAAATAGCCTCTCACTAATCTCTTGCTCAGAATGTCCTTGGCCAAGCAATGCTTTCCCCGGCTCATTGAATATCTTACCTGATACAAAGAGGCAGGAAGAACTGTTATCTGCGTGCCTTTCAGACAAACCAACACTACCTGCTGCTACCCAGCCAAGAGCCGTGTTGCGAAACATCGGTAGTTTATTTGAGAAACTGTCGAGCCGAAATTGTTCTGCGCCGATAAGATCGTAAAAGAATTCTGCTCCAATGAGAATGTCTATGGATGATGACACATTAAATTGAGGATCCGCAAGGTTTTCTAATATAAACTCAGGAATACTCCAATCTGTGATGTTGATATTTTTAGTGGCTAAGCACTGACCAGTAATTTGAAGGTATTACGTGAAATGTCATGATTTGTTCAAAGGAACCAAACCGCGAAGAAATCTTTGTTCTTACCACCGACCCCACCTTGATGGTAGTGTCATGCAACCCATGTATCGGAATATTAGTCTTTGTCTTTAACAATCGTAATTGATGAGCTAATTCCCTAGTTATAAAGTTGAGTTGCGAGCTGCTGTCTAACACAACCCGAGCATGACGGGTTTTCCCCTCTGAATTGTTGACATTCACTACTGCTGTCGACAACAATACTTGAGAGGAAACATCATTGTTGTGATTGTGCAATGAAACAGCATTACTGCTATGTTGCTCATTAAGGGTGGACAATGAAGTATTATTCGACACAATACTCTTGTTTGAAGTCTGACTATTAATGGGGTTCGGTGACCCTTGGTCCCTGTGAAGCAAGGTGTTGTGTTTATCCTTCCACAGCTTACAACATGAATGAGTGCACTCGTTAGCGAAGTGATTTCCAGACAGGCAATTAACACAGAGCTTATGCTACTTGATCTCCCGCCATCTGTCATAAACACACATAGAAGTGAATGTTTTGCATCTAAATATGGGATGTTCTTCCGTGCAAAGCGGGCATTTCTGATTTCTCTGTGAAAGGAAACAATTTTTCCCTGGGTTCGTGAATGGCCTCGGTTTGAAACCAGACGCATTCGGTTTAGGTGAAACGCCTACCTGCTTCAGCTGTTTTGGGCGATCACAGTTCTTAGTCTCGATCGATTCCAATGCATTACATGTTTCGAGTAGAAATTTGTCCAGTGTCTGATACGATGGTAGATCAAAAGTTGGTACCGAGGTCTCCCATTTTTTAATGCTTCAGTATCAAATCTGCTCGTTATTAAATGTATCAAAATGGCATCTAATTGTTCTTCACAAGACAGACCAAGCGCTGATAGCGACTGTATGTGCCTTCTGAAGCCGTCATACAAGTCTCTTAATGCCTTGGAAGATTCTACTTCTATTTTGTTTATCTGAAGGACTGAATTAATGTGGGAGGAAACAATTGCTCGCCGGTTATTGAACCTTTCATTTAACAGGTTCCATGCTATGTCGTAATTGGCTGCAGATATTTCTAAGGACTGTAAAACGTCTGCCACCCTACCCGATAGCACTGATTTTAGGTCATGAAATTTCTGTATTTTTGACAGATTTGCATCTTCATGAATGAGATTCTTAAAGGTATTGGCAAAATTGGGCCATTCTAAATAATCACCTGTGAATGTAGGTAAACTTATTTGAGGCAGTTTAACTGAACGTGTTTGCGAACTGGAAGTTGATTCACCAATAGAATCACTTAGCAAAGTTACTGACTTGGAAATTGCACCATTTATGGATCGTATAAGACCAGATGTTCTGAAGTATTGCTCCTCAAAGTCGGAGCGATAAGATACTTGTTCTGCTTGAAATGATGCATCCTCTTTCAAATCCTCCATTTGTGATTGAACTGTTTCATATTCTTCCCAGATTTTTGATAAGTGAGCCCATCGATCTTCCAACTGATCTACGTCCTTAGATAGAGACTCTAATTTCTCTACGAAGCCTCGTATGCGAGATAAGCTAGCTTTTAATCTACCCCTTTTGCTACAAAGTGATTTTATTTTTTGTTCCATTTTGCACTAGCAATTCCCAATAAACTGCTGAATGATATAAAATCACAATAGACCAAATGCATATATGTAAAAGAGTGTCAAAACGAAAAGACAAATACCTAACATAGTTACATAATACAAATATGAACTCCTGGTTTTGTTTCAAAGAGTTGCGGGAAAACTCCGTACAAATAACATACAGTTTTACGGGCGAAATCATGTGCGATCACTAGCAATACCAATACATTGCAAGTACAAACGATCAGTTTTGATTGGAGAAACAAAGGAATGCATATTAGTCACAAGGAATAATTAAGGATGATCGGTGACTTACCAGGATGATGAATTCTGTTGTCCAGTAGTCGCCATGCCGGTAACCACCCACGCCATTTGTGAGGAGCCATGCTGTCTTTGGATCACACAAGTTCAATTTTCACTGTTTTCCTTGCCATATAATCGTGCCCGGAAGACCAAAACTTATGTCGAATACATAGAATACGATGTGGTGAACTGTATAAAGAAATATATTTGACATTGTATGTACATGATTTAACACTGTTTGAGTACAGTAGATATTACAGTACATGCGCTGACACCATGTCCGGTAGCCTATGCTACCTGCTTGCTAGTGAGTCCTGCTTGACGCAGGTAAGAAAACGACCCTTCCTCTTAATGGATCAACAACCCTCCAGCAGGGGGACCAACTCTCATTAGAGTATGTACAGTGCCAGAGTTGCCAACACTAACCTTGGTCTACCCCTACAGTTCTTGTCCTCGACCCTTCCTTCCATAACTAAGCTTGCTATTCCTGGGTGTCTTAGTATGTGTCCTACCAACCTATCTCTTCTCTTCATTAGCAATCTCCAGAAACATCTCTCCTCTCCCACTAGTCGTAATACCTCTTCGTTTGTAACCCTATCTACCCATCTGATCTTCATCATTCTCCCGTAACACCGCATTTCAAATGCTTCAATTCTCCTCTTTTCTTTTGCACCAATAGTTCAAGTTTCACTTCCATAGAGTGCCACGCTCCAGACAAAGGCCTTCAAAAATGACTTCCTAATACCTAAATTTATATTCGATGTCAACAGATTCCTTTTCTGTAGAAATGCTTTCCTTGCCTGAGCTAACCTACTTTTTATATCCTCTTTGCTTCGTCCATCACTGGTTATTTTGCTTCCTAAGTAACTGAAGTCTCCTACTTCCTTTAGTTTTTCACCTGTCAATTTGATGTCCAAAGAGGTTTCTGATTTATTTCGGCTGCATTCCAATATTTTTGTTTTACATTTATTAATTTTCATCATGAATTCTTTCCTCAAGACGGAGTCCATACCATTCAAAAACTCATTCAGATCATCAGGCATGTCGGCCAAGATGACTGTCATCGGCAAATCTCAGAGTTGAAATTATTTCTCCTTGAATCTTCACTCCCACTTAATTTTTCTCTAATTTCCTTCATTGCTTGTTGAATGTAAAGATTGAAAAGTATGGGTGATAAGTTGCAGCCTTGCCTTACACCTTTCTGAATACCAGCTTCTCTCTCATGTCCTTCAGCTTGAATGACTGCTGTCTGGATTCTGTATGGATTGTAGATCGCCCTCTTATCCCTGTACTTTATTCCAATCATTTTCAAAATGTTCCGAAATCTGCCTAAGACTTAGTACAGCTTCCCTTGTTCCTATATTTCTCCTGAAACCAAACTGGTCTTCACCCAACTCCGTTTCTATCTGGCTTTCCATCGTCTTGTAAATTATTCTAGACAGGATCTTTGAAGCATCTTCAAGCTGATTGTACGGTAATCTTCACATCTGTCAGCTCCCACTTTCTTCGGTATAGGGTGATAACATTCTTCTTGAAATCAGAGGGTACTTCACTTGTCTCATAAATCCTACACACCAATTGATATAACCTGATCAGACCTTCATCTCCTATGCAGCGTAGCAACTCAATCGGTATATCATCTAAGCCTGGTGCTTTGTTCCTGCTTAAGTCTTCCAATGCTCTGTCAAATTCTGATCTCAATATTATATCACCTTTAGCATCCTTATCAATTTCCTCCTCCCTTTCCATTACATGATTCTCAATCTCCTTTCCCTTATACAAACACTCTATGTAAGCTTTCCATCTCTCAAACTTTTCTTCCCTATCTGTTAGAGGCTGTCCATTTACGTCCTTAATATTACAGCACTTAGTCTTCTTTTCCCCAAAAGTAAGCTTAATCAGGGTGTCGAGCAATACGGGAAATGCGGGAAATATACGGGAATTTTAGTTACCCGGGAAAGATACGGGAAATATATGGGAAATTCGCACTTGATACAGGAAATCTTGAAAAGTCTCATAATGCCAGACTTCTTAGCCCCCGAACGCTCGGTAGACTAATCCCGCTCAACCGTATATTTCGCCTGCAGACCGCGCTGCCACAGCCCAATTTGCGCCACCGATAGAGCGCTAAGCGGGATGAGAACCCAGCCAACGTCGAATGCATGCTTTGCCAGGCCGACCGCCGGCTGTATCCCTCTCCGCACGGTACTGCGCGCGCCGCGCTTGTTGCAGACAAAGACATACAGGAATCAGTCTGCATTGTTATTCAGAGGAGACCAGTTTTTTCGACCTGGATTTCTCGACAAGAGCAGCCCTTAAAGAAGTTAACAGCAGATCTCAGAAAGTTCCAGACGTGGATGTGCTGCAATTTCGCACCAACTGCCGAAAATTGTACATTCGTATCCTATGGCTGAAAAATTCAAAGAGAGGTCACCTCGTGCTCACAAGATGACCCGTGCTATTTATTGCCTAGACCCTATAGGGGTCGCTGTGACTCCTAAGTTAGCAGAAGTTAGGATAGTCATTGCCCTGGAGGAGCTTTAAATTAATAATCCTTGATTATTGTTTGTTTTATCTTATTTTGTGCGACTAAAGTTCCTAACCACGATCTAGTATTGACAAACTGACTTATTTTATTTTGTGTATGACTATTCAGAAATTAGTTCTGTCAAAAGAATGTCATTTTGTGCTGTGTATAACTGAAGTTCCTAGTAACAATTTTGTATTTGTCAAAGTGACTTATTTAATTTCGTTTTGCATTATTTTATTATCTACTTTGATAAAATGTCGAAATTAAAAGGTATTTGCGGTGTGTCACGTGTGGAATTTCACTGTTTTTAGCCTTTCCATGGTCTTTTGCAGGGGAGATGCACATGCCAAATCGTTTTCAAGTCCGTGTAAACAGTCGCTGCAAAGAGTCACACATGCATAATTTTCAAAAACTACAAACAATATCTCAGAGCTCTCGACATTTTACTATCAAACACCCGTCACCAACATGTGGCTACAAAATACACCACGCACGTGACAGAATTCTTCTCGTTGCTCGTGGGATGGGTGTGCGGTTGGTAATGGACGCTTTTTCGTGTTTATCCGCCTGTGCAAATAAGGTGATAATTATTTTAAATAATAATTATAATCGATAATATTGCGCAAAGTCGTCTGAAGGGATTATTTCCATTTGAATGCTTGTTCTCTTTTCAGATAAATATATAGTGATAATTCTACTACCTTTACTGATAGTCAAGAAATCTTGGAACGCTGGAAGGGGCACTTCTCCAATCTCCTAAATCGTCCATCAGAAGCTGCTGAAGACTTCCTCTGTGATGTGCCGCAACAACCTGAACAACTGTGGTTGGCAGTACCTCCTACTTATCATGAATTCAGTGCAGCTCTCACCCAATTGAAACCCAGAAAAGCACCTGGCCCAGATAACATCCCTCTGGAACTAATTCAAGCCGGAGGTCATTCCCTCAAAACAAGAATTTTCATCCTTATCCTCAGAATTTGGGAATCAAGAAAGGTACCTGGAGACCTAAAGAATGCCACTATCGTCACTATCTTTAAAAAGGGTGATCGCAGTGTTTGTGGCAACTACCGTGGTATATCACTGCTATCAATTGTGGGGAAGATTCTTGCAAGAATTCTACTTAACCGCCTCAAGGTTATCTCTGAGAGGATCCTCCCAGAGTCACAATGCGGATTTAGAACTTCCAGAAGCACAATTGACTTGATTTTCTGTGTGAGACAGCTACAAGAAAAATGTAGAGAACAACAGAATCCACTCTTCTTAGTCTTTTATGACTTGGAAAAGGCATTTGATTCGGTTCCAAGACCAGCCATGTGGGCAGTGCTGAAGCGGTTTGGTTGCCCTCAGCATTTTGTAGATCTAATCATAGCTCTCCATGATGGCATGACAGGTCAGGTTTGCCATCAGAATAAGATGTCCGATGAATTTCCCATTACCCATGGACTGAAACAAGGATGTGTACTGGCTCCAACGCTTTTTGCGCTGTACTTGGCTGCAATGCTTTATGATTCACCCACAAACATCCCAGGTGTGGAGATCAAGTATCGTTTTGATGGAGGGCTTTTCACCTAACTCGTCTCTGCTCCTTGAGGAAAACTCAGGTTACTAAGGTTACTAACATGTTGTATGCAGATGATGCTGCGTCACCAACTCGCACACCAGAAGAGCTGCAACAGTCGGTTAACTGTTACAAAAGTGCATGTGATCGCTTTGGTCTTACCATAAATGTCAATAAGACTAAAGTCTTGGCACAACCTTCACCAGGCACACCTCTTCCTCAGTTCAATATCTCCATTTCAAATTTGCCATTAGAACAGGTTGACCACTTCTCGTACCTGGGCAGTACCATTTCTGTGAGCTGTACCTGTGAGCAGGATGTGGATAAGAGAATTGGCGCAGCCCATGCAGCATATGGACGATTAGCGCACCGGGTCTTCATGAATAAAGATCTATCCATGAGTACAAAGCTTATGGTATACAAAGCAGTAGTCATTTCTACATTGTTGTATGGCTGTGAAACGTGGACCCTGTACCGACGTGATCTTAGGAAGCTTGAGCGTTTCCACCTACAAAAACTTCGATCAATCCTGAGGATTAAATGGGAAGACCGCATTACCAATATTGCTGTTCTGGAAAAGGCTCAAATCAACAGCATAGAATCATCCATAATAGGTCACCAATTTAGATGGATTGGTCATGTCCATCGGATGGATGATGTGAGATTACCTCGTCAAATGCTATATGGTGAGTTATGCTATGGCACCAGACCTCATGGTGGTCCTAAGAGGCGCTACAAGGACCAATTTAAGCAGACCCTGAAATTGACAGGTCTTGATTCACAAACCTGGGACATGCTGGCTGAAAACCGCTCAACTTGGCGCCGTACCATCTCGGATACTGTAAAGACGTTTGAAAGGGATCGACGCATACATGAAGAGGCCAAGCGTCAAGCTAGGAAACTTCGAGCAGCCCAACCACGTCCTCCTCCAGCAATACTATGCGACTTGTGTGGTCGCTTGTTCCATGCCAGGATTGGACTCTTTAGTCACCGTAAACACATCCACAAACTGGACTGAAGGAAGAAGATTTATACTCGGATTCGAGTTAAAGCCGATGATGATAGTGGTTATCTTTAATGTTGAATAAATATGTAGTCAATTGGTCTCCAGGTCGGACATCTTTGTTTTGACTATCGAGTAGGAAGCAGATACGGAATTTCCTGTTCAAGTTATTTTATTTCTCTCTTCTTGAAGGTAAAGGGAAAGGCAGCAGAACTATTGATTTCCCCAAGGACATTGGCCTGGTGAATAATTTTCATATGGCATGATTTGTTCAAAAAATTAGGCCTAAAATATGAGTAGTTGTGTAGGCCTAAAAGTTAACTTACATAGTGAAATTTTTCGTACGTTTTATTTTAATATCAATCCAACCGGTCAAGTAATGATCTTATCTTCTTAATGACATCTTACACCATACCTTAGTAAGCATTTTCCTTGAGCTGTGAAATGATAAGCCTAAAAATAATTCCACTCTAACATTTAAGTTATCAGCTGCTGTGTCATAGCCAAGGTCTTGGTCATAGCACGCCCATGATGTAACATTCTGTCAGCGAGCCATCATTGGGTTTTAGGTGTGCTGTTAGAACGATTATTTGATAAATGCCACAAAGAAATAGTAGTTTCCTTAAAAAAAAAAAAAAGGGCAATGAATTGATTTTGCGAGATGAATGTAGGTTTTGGCAACTCACAACAGCTGTTCACCCCTTGACAGAGTACAGCGGCCATTGTTGGCTGCCATGTGGGTGATGGCTCATTGGCTGGAATGCACGTGGTTGTGGCGGATTGATATGTTCTGTAGGACTATTTGTTCCCGCGAGAACTGGCAAAAAAGTGCCAAGTTATAGTAAACATACTCTAGAACTTGCTTTGTAAAAGAAAGCAGATATAGTTTTGTGTATTTCAGCCTAGATTACTATGAACGTCTTCCAGTCCAAAGAAAATACAAAACTAGTGTTCTCACTCACTCAGAAGGCTTCTATGGAACACGAAGATCCCGCGCCAATCTCACTAAAATGCCTCCTTGGATGAGTTCTTGCCAGTTGTCGACAAAAGTTTGGAGATTTCATTTTTCCAGGAACTTTGTGGTCTTCTTACTGGTCTTTTTCCTCTTGGTTTTTCTTTAAAGATTTGTAAGACCATCCTATCATCTTCCATCCTTAGTAAATGACCTGCCCATTGAAGTCTTCTGTAGTTAATGATGTTGAGTATTGGTGCTTGGCTGTGATAGTGAGTGTATGTCTTCATTTGATTTTTTTTTTTTTTTTTTTGCCAGCTTTGAGATGTGGGGTCAAAAAATGGTCCAAACATTTTCCTATACACTTTATTTTCAAAAACCTGCAACTGGTGTTCTTCCTGTTTTGTTAAGCTCCGCGATTCTGCACTGTAAGTTAGATCTGGCCTAATGGGTATTGTATATTTTCCATTTTGTGTTTCTAGTCAAAAATTTGGATCCTAATAAAAACTGCAGAGAGTAGTACTTTGTTAGCATTCTGTATCCTAACTTTAATTTCCACTTCTCTGGGAAATTTGAAATGTTCAACCCGCTCAAAACTATGCTTGCCAAAAAGATGAGGTAACAGATTCCCAAACATTTCACCCCTTGACAGAGTACAGCGGCCATTGTTGGCTGCCATGTGGGTGATGGCTCATTGGCTGGAATGCTCGTGGTTGTGGCGGATTGATATGTTCTGTAGGACTATTTGTTCCCGCGAGAACTGGCAAAAAAGTGCAAAGTTATAGTAAACGTACTCTAGAACTTGCTTTGTAAAAGAAAGCAGATATAGTTTTGTGTATTTCAGCCTAGATTACTATGAACGTCTTCCAGTCCAAAGAAAATACAAAACTAGTGTTCTCACTCACTCAGAAGGCTTCTACGGAACACGAAGATCCCGCGCCAATCTCACTAAAATGCCTCCTTGGATGAGTTCTTGCCAGTTGTCGACAAAAGTTTGGAGATTTCATTTTTCCAGGAACTTTGTGGTCTTCTTACTGGTCTTTTTCCTCTTGGTTTTTCTTTAAAGATTTGTAAGACCATCCTATCATCTTCCATCCTTAGTAAATGACCTGCCCATTGAAGTCATCTGTAGTTAATGATGTTGAGTATTGGTGCTTGGCTGTGATAGTGAGTGTATGTCTTCATTTGATCTTTTTTTTTTTTTTTTTGCCAGCTTTGAGATGTGGGGTCAAAAAATGGTCCAAACATTTTCCTATACACTTTATTTTCAAAAACCTGCAACTGGTGTTCTTCCTGTTTTGTTAAGCTCCGCGATTCTGCACTGTAAGTTAGATCTGGCCTAATGGGTATTGTATATTTTCAATTTTGTGTTTCTAGTCAAAAATTTGGATCCTAATAAAAACTACAGAGAGTAGTACTTTGTTAGCATTCTGTATCCTAACTTTAATTTCCACTTCTCAGGGAAATTTGAAATGTTCAACCCGCTCAAAACTATGCTTGCCAAAAAGATGAGGTAACAGATTCCCAAACATTTCAATATTCCTCTTCATTACCATGTACTGAGGTTTTTTGGTCATTAATTCTAAGACTTAATTTTGAAGCTATCTCCTCAAATTCAACAGACTATTTTCTTTTCTTAACCTCATTTCTTCCTCTGAGTACAATATCATCTGCGTATGTAAGCACCTTATGATACTGTCTGAGGTGCATGCCAGCCGGAACTAATTTTAGTGATGTGATAACTTTTTTGAGGGCAATGTTGAAGAGAAGAGGGTTCTGTGAAAGAGTCAGATCTTCTCCCATTCAAGAGAATTCTACTTATATTGTCATCCATACACCATCTACACAGGTTAATAAGTTTCAGAGGGAAAGCATACTCTGTCATGACATTCCACAGGCTCTCTTTATGAATTGAATCATATGCTTTGAGGAAATCAATAAACCAATAGTGAATACATAGATTACTGTATATTTCCACACTTTCTCACTTATCATTTTGATTGCAAATATGTTGTCATTAGCGGACCTATTACTGTGAGAGCCATTTTGATAATGACCAATGATGCTCTCGGCATATGGTTTCAAGTGATTTAGTATATCCAAGGATAAATCTTTATATGATGTATTAACAAGGGATATTCCAAGGTAATTTTGAATATCTTGTCTCCCTTTTTGTGCTGAGCACTATGAGAGAATCTTTCCACTCACCAGGCATCGTTTCGTTCTGCCAAATTTTCAGGATAAGTGGGAATATATATTTGTGTAATACTTCTCCTCCAGATTTAATTAGTTCAGCTGGGATGTTGTCATTACCAGGAGCTTTATTATTTTTCAGATGTTTAATGCGATTTACTACATCCTCATATGTAGGCTCTGGAATCAGATCATCATTAGGAGGGCATTTAGGTTTTATAACTGGTGATTCTGGATCAGTGCAGTTCAGAAGATTGTCAAAATAGTCCTTGTAAAATGAGAGCCGTTTAATTTGTTTAATGACTAAATTTCCCTTATGGTCTTTCATGATCTTGGTTCTTGGTTGGAAGCCTTCTTTATATTATTAACCTTTACACTGCTACGCCCGAGATATCTTGGGTGCGGTAGAACGTCACATCCTTGCTGCGCCCGAGATATCTCGTCGGCAACTTCAGCTGAATTTCTGAAGAGGAAGTGGGTACCTTTGGAGTTTCCTTCAGTTTTCAAACTTGAGTGGCAGCAAGCTATATCTTTTAGGAACATAATGGACCATCAGTAAAAACGCAGACTGCATTTTAACGCTATCTACGGTGAAATATTCGAAATAGTGCACTCAGCTCAGTGCACAACCTAGGTTGGCAGTCCAGCGAGTACTTTGGCCATTATGTACAACCCTATTTTTAAGTTAGCTAAACTGTCTAAAATGTCTGACATTCGTAATTTTTGAAATTGTGTTGCGCAATTTGGTCAGAATTTAGCACTTGTGAAACAGGAATATCGAACTTTTTATAGGATATAATACTTTTGGCTCCAATGGACAACCCTTATTTTCTCCGTTCCTAATTTTTGTGAAAATAACTAAATCTGAAATCTATTCCTGAATTATTTTGCCAGTTCAGATGAAATGTCTTATCTGCGTTGCTCACTTTTCATTTATTTCATATTATTTTAGATAACATATTTTTAAAAATTTATTCAGCATGGAGGGTTTTGATAGTCTCTCACAATATTGGCAGTGAAAAGGCTAATTGTGCCATAAATTTTACGAATGTTATAGTTTTGATGGTCATCGTGTATTGGTTCAACTTGTTGCTTATAATATTGTTTCTTTTTCTTCCGAAGCATTTTACTACAGTTTTTTTTTGTTTCTCTTTGTAAGCTTGCTGTATAATAGGATCCCTATTAGACTGCAACCGTCCCCTATGAATTGCCATTACCACATTCACTGTGTCCTGACATGCCACATCAAACCATTTCTTTCTACTTTCCTCTGTTTAGGCAGACAGCTCTCTGCAGCTGATAGAATACATAGTTGAATATTACTCCACTCTATATTGCAATTTACTTCTACTTCCTCACTATTCTCCTGGAGTATAGTATTATCCAAAAGTTCAAACCTATTTTGGATTTCAACACTACAGGGCGCCAGGAAATGTTCTCCGCAGTGCCTACATGAGTTTGCGAGAGCTAGCATCAGTAGCACTACTGTCGCTTCTATCAAAACAAGCAGTAAATTTTGTACTCTCCACAGCCATTCATAACACATGCTGGAAGTGCTGATGACGCATACGCTCGCTTATTGCAATACACACTGACGATTCCGACAGCCTACAGCCCACATGTGTGGGATTCACCCTGTCAAGGACACCGTGCTGCCAACTAAACTGCTGATGCTAGCTCTGGCAGAAGCCGGCAGTCACTGCGGAGAACATTTCCTGGCGCCCTGTATATTTTATCCTTTCCTCTGTAGTGTTTAACTTTTCAGTTTCATATCCCTTAATGGACTCGAAGAAAAACTTTGATGCTGTTTTCAGTTTAATTTTCACTGTTGCAACCACAAGTTTGTGGTCAGATCCCATCTCAGCCCCTCTATAGGACCGGACATCAGAATGTCTATGCTTACTGTCTACAAGAACATGGTCAATCTGATTTGCTGTTTTGCCATCACACGAGTACCAAGTTTCTTTATGAATCTGCTTATGGGAGAAAGTACTACTACTAACGATCATGTTAGTTGATACAGCAAAATTTATCAGCCGTACTGCATCATTTTCATTACATTTTATGTAGGCTTTCTACTCCAATAGCGGGTTTAAAAAAATTTCAGTTCCTACTTTTGCTTTGAAGTCTCCCAATATTATCTTAACATCACCCTTTTCCATAATTCCGACAGATCTTCGTAAAAGGCATCCTTAACATCATCTTTTTCATTAGTCTGTGCATGTCAATTTATTAAGGACAGATTATACCATTTGGATCTTAATCTTAAATAACACAGTCTTTCATTAATAGATTCAAAAGAGAGAACTGAAGAGAGGAAATTATTCAGCACACAGAAGACAGTACCAAACTCATGCAATCCATTTCCTTTACCACTGTTGGAAAAAGTATATTTCTCCATTTATCTTGAATATCCCTTCCTGGTAGTCTTGTTTCATGTATTGCTGCAACTACAATTTTGTACTTTTCTAACCGCTGACTTTAACATCCTAAAGGATTCAGACTTAAAAATACTTCGTACATTCCATATACCATTCAGATTTCCAGCTAATAGTCGTCGTATTGTGAACATAATTTTTATCATCTGAGGTATATGTGAGATTTTAATAACGCAAATATATATTTTCCGCAATAGGGATGTTAACCCTAAGTGCAACCCCCAATCTGGAGGACTAGGGACCCTTCTGTTAGGGTTACCATACCTTAGCCAAGATTATCTCGCTTTAAGGTGTTAAATATGCCATGACTCATGAATAAATTTGTGTGTGAGATAATCAGTGGCTTAAATAAGCAATTGAACAGTAATCACTAATCACTTAATTATTGTATATGCTTAGTAGCAATTGGTTTTATTTATACATGTTATTTTTCTGTATTAGTTGGATACAGTGTGCTTTAAAAAGTCTCAGCACTTAATTTAAAACTGCGAAAACTTTGTTGAAGCTCAGTTATGCCTGCCGCCACATGGGATCCAACTAATATGGTCTTATTTGACGGCGAATAATCTTAAGGAACTAGAAAATGATAAAGTATGATATTTCAAAAGAGTTCTTTTAACCCATGAGCGCCCGAATTAATACTTTTAGAAAATTTTGCTGTTTATTAATAAGTCATACCATAGGGAGTTATTAAGCTGCTCAAACCATATTTTACGAAGGTGGCATCGTAAATTCCCGAAATACAGGGCTTTACATATATGTAACGCTAGGCGCTTGTGTTGTCAAAACCCTTACTGCATATTCTGAATGGTGATTTATAAATACAATAATGTACCAATTTCATATTAGTTGCTAAATACTTATCTTGATAATATTACACTTTAAAAACCACTGAGCAAGTATTTTGACACCTTTGAACCTTCGATCATACAGTCAAGTGACTAGTTACTTGGTGTAGAACGGCAAGAAGCATGATATGCACAGTCCCACGTCACATTTACAACATGCAGTGCAGACACTGCTTACACACAATTCACCGGCGCACTGCCTCCGCTTATGTCCTGGGACGTTGATGACCAGATGATGGCGTCCATCATATCACAAGTCTTCAATGTCGCGGCCCTATCCTGCACTTGCTGTTGACAGCCGCGAGGCTCCACGTGGTTCTACGCCGTCCAATTTCACGTAAAATTGTGTCACTTCCCTCTTGAACTCCAGTTGAGTTGTCCTTGACCGTGATATCGTAATGAGGTACCATGCGTTTTGGAGACTCTCGACAAGAAGCCAAGAAAATATGGCCCATCACCACTTTTTGTTTCTTATTGACACATTATATCAGTTCACATTTTCATCCATAAGGTTAGTTTCTCCCATGAATTTGTTATAGGTGCCGATCTGGCGACGACGTGGGATTGTAACTATTTTTCTCTTCAGCCCAAGAGAACCTCCTGACCTGGTCGAGGGGGGGGAAATCGGGGACAGTCGTGGAGGCAACAGTTACTGTGCTGTTTTCATGCCAGCGAGCTATAATCAAGTTGTCATTACTCCTTTTCCACTTCCTCCAATATTTCTGCCAAGGTCAGACTTCTAAATAATAATTATGTTATTGAATTTACGTCCCTTTTAACTGCTCTGGCTTTTATAGACCCCGGTTTGCCGGAATTTTGACCCGAAGGGGATCTTTAACGTGCCAGTAAATCTACTGACAAGACTCCCTCGCATTTGCGCACCCTCAAATGCCAGCTGACTGCACCAGGATTCGATCCTGCAAGTTTGGGCACAGCAAGCGAGGACGTTGCCGCTGAGCCACGCAGCCAGTTTAGACCTCTGAAATATCTAAATAATTCTCGTATTGTATTTTCTGAAACACTGCCAGCAGTCAGATATCTCGGCAAAGGTATGGTCTTGATTACGGTACTGGCATTAAAAATATGCTACTGTGACATAAAACATATTATATGAAGGCATTCACTGTTAAAACAAGCTGTATATGGAAAAACGTTTTGTGTATAAATGCATGAAATGTATTCTAACTAATTTCATATGAATGTGTTACAGAAAATGTCTTGTCTTGCCACTGACCCTGTATCCGCCTAGCGTTACCATATGGTAAAGCTGGGAAAATTAGTCCCGGGCATGAGCAGGTATAAAGAAACACGTAAGATATGTTACTGAATTATAAATTAGATATGTTTACTACCATAATCCTGAAGACAAAGTAAATTATCTCCATTTTACGCAATAATTTAGCATGCTGTACCTTTTGCGGCATGCCGCCAAGACGTGAGAAACTAACCACGAAATGCACCCAATTGTTGGGACATCACCCAAGACATTCCCTAGTGACTGGAGCTCGAGCCAGCCGGGAAGGCGGTGCGCAGAACTCAACGCTACCATTACGTCATGCCTCACTTTCATCCCACCAATCACAGTCAGTCTGTCTTGAGAATCTGAGCTAGTGTGTTGTCAGGAAAGCTAAGTGTAAAGCAGCATGAAAGAGACAGGCTCGTTGAGGTAAGCGACGGTGTTGTCATACCGCAGGAACTCGTGGTAGCAGCCTGCGGTGTGGGAACTCGGACATGGTGGACCTGTTGCAACAGTGGAAATGTATCTCTTTCTCTCTCTGCGCAAATCCCACAGAGCCGGCCGCCTTCCGGGCTGACGCGAGCTCCAGTGTGCGGGATATGAATCGATAGACCTTCCTGGATCATATAAGAGCGAAGTTCGAATATCTTGAACTGGCAATGGTCCTGTAGAGCAATAAATGCAATGACCGGTACTGCGTTACCGTACGGTAACGCTAGGCATTTATGGGTTAATGTCAATGGAACAACTATGCCTATATAATAGCGGAGGAATCATTCTTTATCTAAGACATAAGACACTGCTTCTGACTACCGGAAACACAAGCATACAAAACCATTATCGAGGAGAGACAGAACAAAGCCAGCAAGATTCCAAGAGAAATAATGGAAACAGAAGCTATAAAATCAGAAACTTGGAAGGGACCGAACTTGGAGCTTTGCCATCTATACACACGATTCGCTACCCATTATTTCCATGGGAAGATATGCCAGATCGAATCATACCATGAATCCAAAAAGGGCTGTCTGTAAATTATCCAGCATATCATGCCCCAAGTACGATTTAGTAAAGTGTGAAAGCAGAACTTTACCATTAAACATGTTAACAAGACTGTTGATAATCAAAACTCAAATTAATGTGCACATTGTGTTTAATAAAGTTATTAAAAACTCAATTTAAAGTCATTATCAAAAGCTGAGTCTGCTTACATTTTTGTGTAATAATACTAACAATGGAAGGACCAATAATTCAGAATTAAATTTAAAAGCAATATACAGTAACTCCGAATTTTGCCTCTTATGTGTTTCTGATAATACTTAAATAATACAATGAAACAAAATTTGTATATAATAAAAGTTTGAATTGTATTTTAAATTTGTTTTCAGATAATACAATAAACTCAATACATGTTCACTTAAACATAAGCTCAGCCTAGCAAAACCTTCAGTTTGGATAATCTTGTAACTTGTAATATAGGCTCGTTGCACTTTTGAACTGGACAATCGATTCTGTACAGTGAATTAATGCCTATCATTCTTTTTGTCTAGGTCCTAGAAAGAGCGCTACAGCAGTTACTTACATTGATTCCCCTAGGTTGAACAGTTCTGGATCATCCAGGTCCAGCATTTCTTCAGTCTTTTCTCCGAAATGCAAACAGCCTCTAAGGGAGTTTTGGCAGGTAAGGATATCAGTTTTGAGAAATAATAATAATATTATTATTAGTTTTGAGAAATGAAAAACTAAGAAATAATTGTGGAAAGCAGTGTTTCTTATTCACCGGTCCTTTCTGTCAATTATACTGATATGCTCTTCGAATCTAAATTTTACAAGTTTTATGTCCATTCATTTTCAGATAGAGAATTAAAAGTGCATTTTTTGTTAGGCCAAGATCATTGGGCTCTTGATTTACATTGATATTTTCCCACCTTGAGGATATTGTTTTGGTTTTAAAACTTTGAAGCCGCAACCAATGGGAATAAATACACATTTGTCACCCCAATCAACACTTGCTTAGATGAACTTGACCACGGCAACACTGAACAAGTAGTTCCATGACGAACTTAAGAGCCTACTTTTCTTAAAATTTAAGATCATATAGACCTATCTAGAATAGTGACGAAATTAAGTTTGGTAATACTAAGTACTGCAGTTTGAAATTCACCTGAAATAGTGTAGCCTAATAGAGTAACTTACTACAGTTGGCAGCCCTGGTGACTCTAAGTATACTCTTAGTTCCATTTCTTAAGGTATAGAATGTACATACAAAATTAGGTTGAAGTCTAATGGATAGTATGGACGTTTCATGCTGTTTGATATTGGATTTATCAGTGCGCATAAAATCATGTTGGGAACAATGTCATGTATGTGATGCTCAGAATTAATCTGAAATATTACGATCTATTATAGTGTCAAATTTGAATAATACCCATTTGTTAGTATAACGTTACATGTAATTAAAAATTGAAAATATCAGAAAGCATAGAATCATGTTGGCAGCACTGAGGTATATTAGTTACTCCAAATTATTCTAGAATGTTGGGTACTATATGTGTGCAACGTTTAGAGCTTGTATACTTTCTTATATATTGGTATTAGGATTAAACAAATAGAGGGAGCATTTATTAACAGTTGGCACCCCTGCTGGTTCTTACGAATACGCTTAGTCATATCCAGGCTTCGGATAATTATGCATATTGCATATGCAATTGCATATTTGGGACAGTTTTAACTTAACAGTGCATATTTAGGGGTTTCCTCCTGTTAGTGCATATTTCAAAAACATTCTTAATCTTGAGTGTAGACATCAGCTTCTGCAGGACACTTTTGGATTATTTGACATGCATTTCAGGTAAGAGGAATGTTGAGAGGTGCTGGGTTTGCATCGTGTTTAAATTTAGCAATACTAGCCCTACATCCGGCCATAGCTTTGTCTACCTGCAATGCAATTAGGTGGGCACTGATACTTGGTATTTCCCGTAAAGCAGGTTATCTTTTCCTCATTCCGTAAAGTTACCTTTCATGCACAATTAATTCTTGTCAGTCTTACTTTCGTTGAGTTGAAACAGGCTGTGGTTCATAGCACGTTCAATAGCTACTGTATTTAAGATGCCTAAGTAGAAGAACTGTTAATGAGGTAATGAAAGGGTATGTACGAGAGTTTCAAGACTTTTCAACTGACGGAAGTGTATTGTTTTGCAAATACTGTAGAACAGTCGTAAACGCAACTAAAAAGTATCAAATTCAACATCATCTTCAAACAACGAAACACAATAAATTGAAAGAAGTAAACCTGAAACAAAAACACCAGGTTCTTGTAACCACTGCTTTAGTTAAACCTGGACCAACATGTAGTACATTCAATGAAGATCTGTATAAAGCATTTCTCTCGGCAAATATACCGTTGGCTAAACTAAACAATAAGAACTTAGTTCAGTTTCTGCAGGTGTATACGAAACAGCCAGTCCCAGATGAATCAACAATTAGGAAGAATTACGTTCCTGAGCTTTACAATGTAACGTTAGGTAAACTAAGGGAAAACACTCGTGGAAAATATATTTGGGTCTCACTAGACGAACCAACGGACGTAGATCAAAGATATGTAGCTAACTTCATGTTTGGAATTCTAGGAGAAGAAGAAGAGAGAGACAAATCATATCTAGTAAATATGGCTGTGTTGCCTAAGGTGAATCACTCAACAGTTGTTGCATTTTCAATGAAGCACTTTCTTGTTTGTGGCCATCAGGCATTCTTTACGATCATGTTATCGTGGCCTGCAGGATGCCGCACCTTACATGGGAGGTCTTTGGATATTATATCCCAAGATGATACAAGTCACATGTGTAGCACATGGACTTCATCGAGTCGCTGAAGCAGTCTGGGCTTTGTTTCCGGAAGTAAACACGTTGATCTCCACTGTGAAAAGAGTGTTCCTGAAGGCTCCAAGTCGCAAAGAAAAATCTTTTGATGCAGATCATGATGTGCCACTCCCGCCTTCACCAGTTCATACAAGATGGGGAACGTGGCTCGAATCTGCTGTTTATTATGCCAATTATTTCGAGGTAGTAAAAAAGGTAGTTGA
Organism: Meconema thalassinum; assembly: GCA_946902985.2. Taxonomy (NCBI): domain Eukaryota; kingdom Metazoa; phylum Arthropoda; class Insecta; order Orthoptera; family Tettigoniidae; genus Meconema; species Meconema thalassinum. The sequence goes on from OX336392.1 coordinate 371,010,914, forward strand.
AGACCTCAATTCTGAAGAAGCTGCTTCTATTAAAGAAGCTCAAAAAGTCTTGAGCAATGATAGTGTTCGTGAGCAACTTATATTCATTCGTTCCAATTTGTGTTGCATACCTTCAGCCATCAAGACATTGCAAGAAATAGGACTGCCTCTTCACGTTAGCATTGGAATTGTTGAAGAAGTCGATCGATCCTTAAAGAACCTAACTAATCAAGTTTTCTAAAAAAATTGCAGAATGTAGTGCTGAAAAATTCCGGTCTCCTCAAACTTAAAAGCATTTGTAGTGTTATTCAAGGCAAAGACAAAATTGACAGTGCATCGATACTAGAGGTCTCTGATTTCGTTAAGTTGGAGTATGCTCCAATTGTGGCATGTGATGTGGAGAGTGTTTTCTGAGTACAAAGTCATTATAAGTGAATATAGGCGCAAGTTTGTGTTTTTGAAAACCTACCTATTACATTACCCATTACATCATGCAGTGATTAAGTGTAATCAAGACTTGTAAATTTTATTGACAAACTGGAGCAATCTATTGTAGTACTGTAAGTAATTTTCTTTATTTTGGTGATATTTAATATGTAACATAGATTTCTTGTAATATAGGGTAAACCACTAATTGATATCAGATATATGTTTATTTTTAATGCATATTTTAGTGCTTATTTAGACACTTATTAGTGCATATTTGCATGCATATTTTGGTATTTTTAAGTGCATAATTATCCGAAGCCTGGTCATATCTATTATGGTACACAAAGCACATACGAAATTTGGTTGAAATCCATTTGTTAGTATAGAAGTTATATGCATTTAAAAGCTGGACCTATCAGCAGGCTTAGGATCGTGTTGGCAGCACTAATGTATATAAGTTATACCAAACTAAGGTAGAATGTCAGGTACTATACGTGTGCAAAGTTTGTAGCTGTTGGTTTGCATACTTCCAGATATATTGATATTCGAGTTAAAACAGAGAGAGAACATTTATTAACAGTTGGCAGCCCTGTTGGCTGGCTCTTTAAAATACACAGTCATATCTGTTATAGGACTCATAGTACATACGCACTTTAGGTTGAAATCCAATCGATAGTATAGAAGTTATATGCATTTAGAAATTGGACCTATCGGCAGGCTTAGAATCATGTTGGCAACACTGACATGCTGGACTTCTGAAAATTAATTTGGAATGCCATCATAATTATACATGTGTGCCAATTGTGGAATTGTTCACATGCATAACATCTGAGATATCCAACATAGTGATCAAATTTCAATTGCAATTTTTCAGCAGTTGCTAGCACTGATGTCAATTTCAAATATGGTTGTGAGATATTCAGTTATAGATCTTTACTCTTACAAATTTGGTTTTGATAGCTGCAGCCATTTAGGGGGGGGGGGGGGGGGGGGGGGCACAGACAGAAGGACAGACATTTTCCGGGATCGATGTCATAAGTCTACTTTTTCCTCATTTTTGCAAAATGAGAAAAGGACACTAAAAATGTATTCCAACACTATAACTTGCTTAGATAATGGTTAGCTATCCTGGAGCCTGGAGTGAATACTGTGATTTATTTATTGTGAATGTGTATAATGCTGTAATACCTTATGTGAAATATTCGTTAAGTGAACGTTTATATCTGCACAAATCGTACCTCAAGTACATTCAAACGTACAGGTTCAGAAAACAATAAAAATAGACGAAAGGTCGTTATTTCCTTACTGAAGGTAAATTAACCAGAGTAACCGGAAACGTCATAAAGGAGATGCTGAAGATGTTTGGCAGCGGATGGGGATCATTTTCAGCTTCTTCTGTAAACAGGGTGAGTAAAAATGCGTGATGCTGATTTTATGTACCGTACTCTGCCGTACATATACACGCGCCGTAGCCGGCAACTGAGCCGTCACTGGCGGAGTGCGTAAGCGAGAATGTCCTTGCCAAGCAAAATAGAAGACCCTGTAGTTATTGTTGTTTTAAGGGGCGGAACAGCGAGGTTATCTGACGTCTTACAATTGGTATATGTTGAATAAAATATCGTACCTGTATCTTACTGTACCACAACAGTATTTTGTATGCACTGTTTAACAATATTTTCCCCCAAATTTAAGTAAAATTCATGTATGAATTTAACCATTTTGGTTTATTAGGATCCATGTTGACTATAATATCAAACTTCTTTAAAAATGTCTGCCTGGTAAATAGCCTATGTGAATTATTCTTATTTTAACTATTTGTTGTATTCCTGACATTTTGTGTTCTTCAGCAATGTTGATCAAATCATTTTAGTAAAGCATGTTATAAGAAACATTCATCTTGACTTAAAGTAGCACATCATTTACAAAACATACAATCAAGCAAACTTACAACAGTTAAATGTTAAATGTGTTCCTTTGTATATAAAGTGCTCGTTAAACATTATCGATATTAACATTTTACATCTGTTGAATTCTTGTAACTTGTTAACAATCTTCGTGTTAGAAAGCATAAATTCTGTGCAACAATAGTAATTTGTCCACCAACACACTATGATGGAATAAAAATAAATAGACCTTCAAAGACACTTAAATATTGCAAATCTGAGGTCGGGACACAAAACCTGCTTCAAACTGTACCTCCTGCTTTCTGGAGAGGCGCATTTGCTACTTTCCTTCTTCTTTTATGACCGCATAGGATAACTGTAGTCAGTTATCGTTCAGATCTTCTTTGAAGGGATTGTTCGGGCTTTGCGTTCCTCCCAGTACTTCTTAACCCTTTGAGCCCTGAACCTTTAAAAATTGTTAAATAATGTAATTTTTAAATTTCATAAGCCTTTATATGCTTCAGTTTGAACACGTAATTTTTTTCAAAACTCTTACTTATACCTAAGTATAAATTTTTTAGGTGGTACTTACAAGTACCGTCAGTGCTCTACAGGCAACAGGGAATTTACTGACTTCGTGTTTAGAATAGGACACAAATCATTATTCCATTGTAGATATTTACCAAAGTTAAGAAATATGTTGGTTCTGTGGGTGATAGCCGCCTCCGTGGTGTATTGGTCTGCGTACTTAGACCTCCCCCACCGGAGGTCCGAGGTTTGATTCCTGGCTCTGCCACATGATTGGGATAGTGGTATGAGGACTGGAACGGGGTCCACTCAGCCTCGGGTGGTCCAAGTGAGTAGAGGGGGTTCGATTCTCACCTCTTCCATCCTCGAAGTGGTTATCCGTGGTTTCCCACTTCGTCTTCGGGCAAATGCCGTGATGGTAACTGCCATCAGGCAATAGCCGCCTCCTTCCCTCTTCCTTGTCTATCCCTCCCATTCTTCACCTCCACCGACACAACTAAAGCATAAAAAAAAAAGTCAACCCCTGGCACTATACAGCCCATGACGGGCTAAGGCCGACCAATCGACCGCTGCCCAGCCATTTGGCCTCCAGATATTGGGGTGCCGCGTGATCAGCGCGTCGGGTCACCTCGGCCGTTAATCTTGGTATTCGTGATCGGGGCGCTGTCTCACTGTCAGACAGCTACTCAATTGTCCTCACGAGGCTGAGTGCACCCCGTTCCAACCCTCACGTCAGTTTTAAATTCCCTGACGGAGCCGGGGATCGAACCCGGGGCCTCCGGGTGAGAGGCAGGCGCGCCACCCCAACACCACGGGGCCGGCACAACAGAAGCATACTTAAAGTAAACAATGTCACTTGAATTTAATTCACTGTCGTCAATGTCTCAAAGAGAATATGTTTCACTTGACAAAATTTTAGCAATTGAACACATTGTCTGATACCCTTTATTTTTCTCCGAAACCTTCATCTTCTCAGACACAGCTTGTCCCACTTCGTCACACGCGCGATCCAAATCATTCACCACTTACAGCACAAGTTGTAACTGCTGCACTAGCGGCATTTCCGACTTTTCCAGAGCGGTTATGGTAGTAGGAAGAAATCCAAAATTTTCTTTTATGTAAGCAAGATTCCCTGCAATTTCACTATCTGCCAAAAGTTTTTGGCGCTGCTTTGATTGATGCGGCTTCAGTGCTCTCAAATGAATCCACGATTTGTTTCACCACTTGTAAGTTCTCGCTATAATACGTGCAGGCTTCAATCCAGGTTCCCCATCTTGTCAAAACGGGAGAAGGAGGAAGTGGAATGTCTGGAGCTTCTAACTTGAAAGTTCAATCTCGAGAGGGTGCCTTCAAGAATATCTTTTTCACACATCCTATCAATTGGTCAATTTCTGGAAAATGACAGCGAACATCCTCCGCGACTCGGTGTAACGCGTGGGCCAAACAAGTTAAATGCCCCATTTTAGAGTAGAGAGCACGAAGCGAATTAGCAGCCTTGACCATGTAGGGGGCTGCATCCGTTACTAAGAGCAAAACATTGTAATGCCGAATGTCATCAGGCCACAACAATGCCAACGATTTATCAAGAACTTTGCTGATTGTTGAGTAGTTCACTTTTTATAAATGCCCACAATAGAGTAGAAAGTGTTCCCTAGGAACATCCTCGTCCAGTGTTCCTACCACCACGTTAGCTACATATCGTCCTGAAGAGTCTGTCGTCCCATCCACCGATACCCATATTTTTTAAATTCCAACTCTTTTCCTGATTTCTTCCAAAGTTTTTTCATAGCATCGTCTAACATAGATTTTTCTTAACGTAGAGGAATCCGGTATGGATTTGCCTGTGTGCTTCTCTAAGAAATTGTTCAATTTAGGGTTGTTTAACTTACTCAATGGGATATCGGCACAAAGAAACACTCAACCCAGTCCTTCAAAGAATGGTGAAAAGGATGAATGGGTTTCTCCAAGAAGCTTCTGTTGTAATGTTCCTTCATCCTGAAGTCGTTGCAGACCACGTTTGTGTTTCTCACGCGATACATGTTGTTCCACCTTTTTACAGCGGCCACTCTCACGTCACAAAGTTTGCAGTAAAGTATTGTCCCGTCAGTGGTGAAGACCCTTTCTCCATACTGGGAAACAAATTGTTTTAGTTTAACAGACGCACTTTGCCTCTTTTTGCGCATATCATAACTTCGCCTCTAATATGACAGCACTTCCGGCTCGAAGAAATACTACGAACTCAATGACTCATTGCTAGCTGTGCCCTTCTGCCTACGCGAGAGGCAAATGTACATCCTTGTATGGACGAGTCCATTATACACATACTTTTGGGAGTAGGGGAAGAGTGAATCGTTTCCTGGAAAATATCTGTTATGCTTGTATGAAATTAAACAAAATATTCAACACGGAAATTTATTAAAATATAGAATTAGAATAGCTAAACATAAAAAATTATCCTTCTTTCTTGAAAATAGTATAAAAATGACCAAAATGACCTAAAATTTCCTCCAAAAATGCCCAATCCCTCAAAAATGGCAAAAAATGCAAAAAAAAAAAAAAACCTTACAAATGGACTTCATTGAACTCATTCTTTCATAAAACATATATATATTTGAGCAACGTGTCAGTCTTACCAAAGAAACGTTGCAAAATTATCAGAATCCTAGCCCTAGTAATTACCAATATGTAGTCATGAAGTTCAATTATCAATCAACAAATATACTCAGGAGAATTCCGGAAAATAATTATTATCGTATAGCTTCGAAGAATGACAAGGTCAAACTGTCAAGAGAAAATCCCTTTCAAATTAATTGGAGAAATCTTTAAATGTTTTACTCAGGACCAAATACGTGCATTCAACACAAAAAACTAATGACAGACAACAAGTCGACATGAAAAATTAATTACATTGTTTCCAAGAAAGAACATGAAAGGTTAACAAACAATCCAGAAGCAGTTTCCTGGCAAAGGTCAGGAGAATAATTTAATACATATCATAATCAGCGATATATTAAACTGAGTCTTTATGAGACCAAACTAACGAGACAAGGAAGAGAAAGAAATTAAAATATTGCGAAAATTATTTTAGGTTAATAAAATCCTTGACCTAACTAAATGATGGTTTGAACACTAGACAATATACAGCTCGTTAGGTCAGACTATTAAACAAGAAAAGACAAATCTCCAAAATATTATATCAATAGTAATTAAGTCATTGGAACTATTTTTTCATACGTACGTAGATTTACAAACCTCGTGACCTTCCACGACAAGACATACAATGTGTCAAGAAGATTATTCAACAGCTCGGGGCTTAGTAGTGAAGTCCTTCCGTGGCCAAATACAATATCTTCATATTTAAAACATCGTAGGTACACTCCAAACGGTGGACGATAAGAAGTAATCACGTAATTATGTTACATAACTGGGGAAAAGTATTCATCTGGCCAAAAGGCCAGATATCCCTGGTTTTCACCAGAGAATTAGTTCCTACATCTCTTCATTCTTGTAAGAATTACCAACTGACTTTTGTTTTTCATAACAACCACAGACAATGGCCGCCGTTCGGGCACGATCGGAACAGGTCGTTCGGCTCCTAGCTCTTCAAAACAGAAGTACGAACATCAGCCACCAGGCCGAGCCATAGACAGAACAGACACTCGCAGAAGCCCACCGGCTTACCTGTTTGGGCTCTGTCACCAATAGATAGCGTAAAGGTCAAGTTTGCAACTACAGACGCCCGCGGAACGTCCGAGAATGCACGTTAATATATATTAACGGGTCAATTATTATTATTGTTTTTTGTAGTTGCATTATGCTTGAGAGTTTGAAAGTAAAACAAAATAATGGATAATATGTTGATAATGTTCTTTTTTTTTTCCTCTCTTGCAAGTTGGTTCAAGCTGGTATGATTTTTGTCATGTGGCCTCCTGAGAAGCAGAGTGCAGGTCTTTCTAGTACACGCCTATGGGCAACCTGCGCGCCGGGATGGGACATGGAATTGATGAAGATAACTGGAACTTGGCAAGGATGTGGAAGGAAGCGGCCGTGGCCTGTCAGAAGGTACCGTCCCAGCATTTGCCTGGTGTTGAAAATGGGGAAACCATGGAAAACCATTTCAAGGACGTTTGACGGTGGGGCTCGAACCAAGTTTCTACCGAGTCAGCAGTGAGCTTGGCCCCATGACCTAACAGTGCGCTTTAGTGAGCTTATTTTAAAGAATGATAGGATATCCGCCTTTCAATATTATTTATTTATCCTACTTACAGGGACATGTTTCGAGGGCTATCACTCCCCCTTAGAGTTCATAATGGCAAAATTAATCTCGGGAGTTTCCGCCATTCCTCATTCTCTACTAGAAAGCACTATAGTGTTCAAGGAGCTTTAGATATCTAACATCTAACCTCCTTGACTATAGTCAAGGAACAACGAAATTCGACATGCAAGCTATCCTCTGAGTGTCAAATAACAAAGCTTGCACCCGGCACCCGAGGCCATACGATATTATTATTATTATTATTACTTCCCCTTCATCTGCCTATCCAAACAAAACTTTAAAAATAACCTTCCTTATTCACAAGTACATGAGAATCATGAAGGCAGTTTGTACAGAATAATAAAAATTCTCCAATCCATTGTTTTCCCTTCAACGCTCCAAAGAAGATCTTTTTAATGGATCTCTAGGCCTGTGCGCACCAAATCCAATGAATCGGGCCGGTGCAGTGGGCCACTGTGTCAACTTGGGATTACTCTAGTCTCCATGCTACTCCTGGCAAACATCAAGGCGGAGAAAAACGAGAGAACTCTTGTGGCCGCGCCATGTGCCGCCGTTTGCTGTGCGTTCGTGCGTGTACAATAGCAGACCGAATGTGAAGATCCTTTCAGCTGAGTGTCGGTGACATGCTTGTGGAGAAAAGGGTGGAGGTGAGGGTTGTGGGATGGGGGAAGGCTCAGGGAATGAGAATAGGTGAGGTTTAAGACTCCCCGTGGATTGCTATTGTGGGGATAGAATACTGCGTAGAATGAGAGGTGTATATTATGAAAAAATAATGGTTATGAATAGTGGAATAAAGCGGAAAATTTTATCTATTACTATATAAAGCGTCTATTAGTGTGCCGTATAAAATGCTGGTTTCGAAAATTATTTAATTTAGATTGTGGGAAGGGTTAAATCTCTGAGCTTTATCAATTTCATTTTGTTCCAGAATATTCATGAGCGTGCCTTTATTTTCTTGATGTAAAATTTCGAGATCATTTTCTCATCATCATCATCTTCATTTCCCCTGTTCCATTTGACACTGGGTGGGGCAAATATGGTTCCTCGCCACTTTGTTCTGTCTTTCCACCATTCCTCTTCCGACACAGTGTTCCAATCCAGGTTCCGTTTTCTAATACTATTCTCCACAGAGTCCATCCAACGCATTCTTGGTCTTCCTTGTCTTCTCTTCCCTGTCATCCGTCGTTCCAGTGCTCGTCTTGGTTGCCTTACTTCCATCATCTGTTTGACATGTCCAAACCATCTTAATCTGTTTTGCTCCAGTTTGTCATTTAGTTTCTGTACTCCCAGTTCTTTCCGCATATCTTCATTTCTCACTCTGTCCCTCCTCGTTTTCTGGACCATGCTTCTCGGGAATCTCATCTCAGCTGCTTGTACTCTGCTCTCATCCCTCTTAGTCATTGTCCAAGTTTCCGCTGCATATGTCATTATAGGAACATAATATGCTTTGTACATAACTTCTTTAGCCTTAATTGGTATATCTTTGTTCCATACTAGTCCCCGTACCTGTTGGTACAAAGCACTCCCGAGTTGTATTCTTCTGGTAATTTCCAAATCTAGTCTTCCATCTTCAGTCAGTTCACTTCCCAAGTATTTGAAGTGTTTCACCACTTCCAATTCCTTATCTCCTACTTTGATTACTCCTTTTCCTTCTTTCTTATCTCTACTTATCACCACTGCTTTACTCTTCTCCACATTTATCTTCAATCCCCATTGCTCAATCTTTTCATTTATTACGTCTAACTGATCTTGTACCTCCATCTCATCCTCGGCCCAGATCACAACGTCGTCTGCAAACAACATTACCTTCATCTTTGCCCTACTATACTCTTTCATTGCTGCCTTCATGATGTCATCCATCACCATTATGAACAATAATGGTGACAACACACTTCCTTGCTTTAGTCCAGTGTCAATTTTAAACCATTCCGATGTCCCGACTAGTCGGTTGTCTATGGTTGTAAATTTATGACCTGTTTCTGCCATATGGTTGCCCATCGCTGAAAATTTATGTTTAATGGCATTGACATGTTCCAAAAATCTTGTGTTGAACCCTTTTCCCGTTTGTCCCACATAATCAGCATTACATTCATTACATTTAATGCTGTAGACACCAGAATTGCTGTATTTGTTGGTTTTGTTGAGAATATGAGAGTTGAAAAATTTATTATGATTAGTGTTGTTGGTTCAGAACGCTATGTTTTTATTCAATTTTCTGAATACACTAGTAACATTGTATGTGAATTGGTTCACAAAAGTAAACGTTGCGTATGCGAAGGTTGGGATGGGAAAACTAAATGAGAGAATTGAGAAGAATAAACTAAGGTGGTTTGGACATGTAAAGAGGATGGAGGAAAATAGAATACCAAGACAGATGCTGGAGGCGAAGTGCAAGGGTAAGAGACCAAGAGGAAGACCTAGAACAAGGTGGATGGATTCAGTGAAGAACGGCGTAAGAAAAAGAAATCTGGACTGGGACAAGATCGTGGAAGAAGAATGGTGGAAGGAAAGAGGAAAGTGGAGAAGTGCCATAAATACCCCGACCCGGCAGGAGCTGGATAAGGGGAAATGATGATGATGATGATGATGCGGAAGGTTCTTCATCCTCTTTTGCTAATCTGGATACGGGTTTGTTCTTGATTTTGCTAATTATATTGTAAACATATTTTTTACTGAATCCATTAGCTTCGGCAATTTGGTGAATTATTGAAATTTCTTTATGATACTCTACATCAGACAGTGGGATGTTCAAAGCTCTATTGATAAAACATGTGAGTGCTGCTCTTTTATGGGAAGCTGGATGATTAGAATCCTGTCTAATGACGGTGCATTTTATATGGCACACTAATAGACGCTTTATATAGTAATAGATAAAATTTTCCGCTTTATTCCTCTATTCATACCCATTATTTTTTCATAATATACTAATGATGACACCTCTCATTCTAAGCAGTATTCTATCCCCACAATAGCAATCCACGGCGAGTCTTAAACTTCACCTATTCTCATTCCCTGAGCCTTCCCCCATCCCACACCCCTCAACACCACCCTTTTCTCTACAAGAAAGTCACCGACACTCAGCTGAAAGGATCTTCGCAAGGCACATTCGGTCTGCTATTGTTCACGCACGAAAGCACAGCAAACGGCGGCACATGGCGCGGCCGCAAGAGTTCTCTCGTTTTTCTCCGCCTTGATGTTTGCCAGGAGTAGCATGGAGACGAGAGTAATCTCAAGTTGACACAGTGGTCCACTGCACCGGCCCAATTCATTGGATTTGGAGCGCACAGGCCTAGAGATCCATTAAAAAGATCTTCTTTGGAGCGTTGAACGGAAAACAGCGGATTGGAGAACTTTTATTGTTCTGTACAAACTGTCCTCATGATTGTCATGTACAGTACTTGTGAATAAGGAAGTTTATTTTTAAAGTTTTGTTTCGATAGGCTGATAAAGGAGGAGTGATAGCCCCTCGAAACATGTCCCTGTAAGTAGGTTACATGAATAGTATTGAAAGTATTGGCGGTGAGGGGTGTGGGATGGGGGAAGGCTCAGGGAATGAGAATAGGTGAAGTTTAAAACTCGCCGTGGATTGCTATTGTGGGGATAGAATACTATAGTTACATCAATACGGACCTTATCAATCGACATTAGTGAGCGTAGCCACCGCTGACTGTATTCTGTGGATCAATGTATTGTAGGGTGTCACGCCAGGCTATTTGACCATTGTAAACTTTTAAAAAGTTTGCCGGTGTATTATAGAAATTCAATTTGGACACCTTCATTTGGAACCGATTTTATAGTACAGTACTTGTTATACCTTAATTTCAGAGATATGTAGGTGTTTTATTATAACATTTTAACTGTGACTTTACTTGGACTTTTTAAGTTTTATCAGCATGCAACAAAATTATCTCTGTAGAAAGTTTTGAAGAAAATTTGTTTTTATTGGAGATTTTCGTGATTTAAGTAAATAATGTGCTGAAGAATGGACTAAGAAAGACCTGAGACATCTCTTCGCAAGCTTTTTAATGTAAAACACGAGTGTTAAGATAGTCTTAATTAGGTGGATAACTAGCATACATCCTTTGTAGGACAAATCTGTATATAAATATGGAGCCTAAAAATCAAGAAATGAATAATGCATGGTTTATTTTATGGAGATTATTATTATTTCAGTTCACAATATAACCTCTAATACATATAGTGCATGCAATGCTGCTTGACTTAAGTGGAGCCTGGACTCATTCATCGCTGTGTAGCCCTCCTTGTCCTGCAAGGCTCCAGGTGATTTTATCAACAAATACTGGCACAGCAAAGTTCTGCGGCACTCATATTTTGACTCTACCACTGGTGTAGAGTACTTTGACACTGCTGACTTCACTTGTATAATATTGTTTTGAATTTTCTATGATATGAATGTGTTCACATTCTAGTCTCCTGCTGCTAAACAACATAAAATTCTAGACCAACAAGCCCAGGAGATGAAGAGATTGAAGAGTAAATTGGATGGAAAGACTTTTGAGAACAATTTTCTCCAGGAAGAACTTCAAACCACACAAGAAAAAGTTAAAAGTCTAGGTATGTTAACATATCCTTCTTGTTGAGGCCTTTATGTCCTAGATCAGCATGCAGTATGATTTCACAACTTTCAGAAACATTAATATTCTTCCAGACTCTTTGTTGGATTTATTTCTTATTTCTTCACTTGGGCTAGACCCACATGTACACTAGAGTTCAAAAGTTAAGCTTAAGTTACGAATAAGCAGGGCAACAGGAATTAGACCATATAATACGTGTCATATGCACCTACCAATCTTCTGTGTTCGCTCTGTATAGGAAAGGAGTATTCCCTGCTTTGACTAGCAGCGTAACCGCAAGGTAAACACAGCCAGTGCCTGCGCCCCATATTCCCTCAGCTGTGTTTGCCCTGTCACAGTGGGCGGAGTGTAGCCTCGTGGTGAACGTGACAACATGATGGCACGACGACTGCATTTGGAGCCCGTTTTGCAGGGTAGAATACCTGGAAGCAGGCCAGACACAAACCTTAGTCGCCGTATCCTTGAATGTGCCACAGTGTTATTTCCAGGCTTTGGAGACTATTTCGAGACACAAGAGATGTGTCGTAGGCCAGTAGCAGGTCGACCAAGAGTAACCACCCCTCAGCAGGACCGATATCTGGCTTGAACCGCCCGACGAAATCGGAGTGCACCTGCAAGACAATTGTCGGCGGAGCTTGCAGCCGTCTCGGGTTGCAGTTTCCCGGCAAACTGTGTATCGTAGGATCAGAACAGGTCTGTTTGCCAGACGTCCAGCGGTGTGCGTCCCGCTCACTCCAGCACAGACGGGCCCATTACTGTGGAGCTGTCAACCTTGAAACTGGACCATGAATGAATGGAGGCATGTGCTCTTCACAGATGAATCCTGCTTCAGCTTGCAGAATGATTCCCGTTGCACATTAATCTGGAGAATTCCGGGTAGCAGATACAACCACTGGAATATCATGGAGTGGGCCAGTATGGTAGTGGAGGCGTAATGGTGTGGGGCGGCATCATGTTGATTGGCCATACGGACCTGCACATCTTTATGAGTGGTCCGAGGAACACTGAACTCTCGTAGATACGTGGATGACGTACTAAGACCAAATGTTCGACTCTTCAGAGGTGCGGTTGGTCCAGACTTCCTCATAATGGATGATAGTGCCAGACCGCACCACACCGCGCTGCTCTGGCGGATGAATGTCTGGCTGGGGAAGATATTCATGGCATGGACTGGCCAGTGAGGTCTGCGGATCTGAATCCTATAAAACATTCCTGGGTTGCATTGGGGAGGTGAATTGCATCCCGTCAGCCTCCACCAAGGACCCTCCAAGACCTTCGCATTGCCCTTTCGGAGGAATGGGATCGACTGCCACAAGAGCTCTTGGACCATATGATAGAAAGCATGTCACGTCGCTGTGAAGCATGTGTGGCAGTTGGGGAAACCATACACCCTATTAACAGCATATTTTATTGTGAAAGACATTGCTAAGTTTTGTTAGTTGTTGTCAAAGGTGTACCTTAGCTATCAGAACCTTTCTGACACTGTTTTTTTGGACAAGTTGTGTGACATATGGTGTGTTCAGAAATCAGTCTGACATTCCTATCACGCGGTATGGCCTAGTTTAGTGATTATGCTTAACTTTTGGACACTAGTTTATAAAAAAAAACATGCTTATTTGATGTTATTATAATGTAGTTTGTCATCTCTCCATACACTGGTTAATCACCAGCAAGTTAACAGTTAACATTATAAATCAGTATGTACCTATATTACAGTTATGAATGTTTGCATATTCTAATCTAATAAAATAATTCCTTTTCAGTCAGCAGATCAATTAGATTGGAAATAACAATAATCAATTATCAGATGTAATAATCTGGAAAATAACATGGGGTTAATTATACTCTTAGATACACTTTTCTAATAAGGGGTTAAATTGGATGATATGTTTAGTTCATCAGGTGAATAAATTCAAACAGTGTTCACTTCAGACTTGAAAGAATAAAATCAATTTTTTTTAGATGTTTACTTAAAACATATTTAGAGCAATATATACATAATTTTTTAAAGTTTACTGCGGAGCTCGTTGCCATCTATGAAGCTCTGCTGTTTGCAGTACAGGATGCATGAATCCACTTTCTCGTGTGTACCTACACTTTGAGTTCGTTGCAATCAATTCTACATGTTTCCCGCAACACCCCCTAGTGCAGCGAATCCAGGACCTACTAGCCGGGCTGTGCTATGCTGACACTCGAATCACCTTTCTGTGGCTTCCAAGCCACATGGGAATTGCGGGAAATGAGTTAGCGGATCAAGCTGCAAAAGAGGCGGTATCACTACCACCTCGACTAATGGAGGTACCTGCTAGAGATATTCGCTCTCGGTTACGCCTACAAGTTCTGGCTTTTTGGGCGAGTCAGTGGCTAGCTGACCCACTGCCCAGTAAACTGAGAGCAATTAAGGGAACCACTCGCGTGTGGCGGAGCTCTTTCCGGTCATGGAGAGAGTCCGTTATATTGTGTAGGCTAAGGATAGGTCATACAAGATCCACCCACTCGTATCTGATGAGAAGGGAAGACCCCCCACTTTGTACCTGTGGAGCCGTTTTCACCTTGGCCCACATTTTCACCGAGTGTGTGGATCTTGCTGACTTACGAAGAAACCTTGGTTTGCAGATGACACTCAAACTTATATTAGCCGATGACGCGGTGGCTGCTGATCACGTTATCCGCTTTATAAGTGAGAGTGGGTTAGGGCCAGCAATCAAAATTCTCCAGTGAACATTGACTCAACGACTTGTTCGTTTTTGAATGATGATGGTTTTGTTTTTCCATAATTTTTGTTTATTTTTATAATTATTATTTTTATTTAATTTTTTGTTTTTGTTTTTTAATTTAGGTCTCTTAAAATTTAGGTGTCCACCTCAAAATTTTAATTTCAATTCCAAATTTGTATTCTTTAATCTGTGTTAAGAGGGGCAGATGACCTCGTAGTTCCGCCCCTTAAAACAACAAAAACTAACTAAAGTTTTAAAATATGCCATTCCTGAACCTTTATTTAGTCTTGCTCCGAGATTTCCTCCAGGTCATTTCATTATGCATGGGACAGTACTTCCTTGTTCACGGATTGTTCCTTCCAACCCTATACCTTCTCTCTGGATCATATGGATTCGCCCGGTCTGTAATTCATCACGGTTGCTCTTCCTGTCTGCGGAGGGGGGGGGGGGGAAGTATCACTGTTGTGACCGCTGTCCATCACCCGGACATTTCTTTGTGCGCGACTAACAGTCAGTCATATTTTTAATTTGTTTGAGAACTCTCTTTATATGTGAAGTGTTAATAAATGTGGCCTGCCTTTACTAATTGTTGGTAAGTTATGTTTATATGCAGAATAGCAATTGAAGAATTACTTTCCTTACAAACCAGCCTGTTTTCTTAACCCAGATGGAAATCCTTTGTGGCTAATAAGAATAGCTTTTCGACACACATTTAGCTGCATTTGCTCATCCATTTCATCTGTACCCCCCTAAGTTCTAACATGCAAGCAACTTTATAGGATGGAGAAGAATCCCTGTGGTTTGAAACATGCATCTGATTTGAATATTTAAAAAAATAAAGCTTTGAATATTCCCAATATGGGCGGCTTCGGTGGCGTAGTCGGTAGCATGCTGAGCTTCTATGCCCAAGATAGAGGGTTCAAACCCGGCCGAAGCCTTCGGATTTTTTAAGAGCGTTAAAAATCCCTCAGTATGCCTTCCTTCGGAGGAGAAGTAAAGCCTGCGGTCCCATGTCATAGATTTATGGCATGTTAAAGAACCTTCCACTAATTGCACCTGTGTGAAGCTAAATTGGATAGGTTAAGAATATAAACAACGCTCTTAGATTTCTACGTTCGTTGCCAAGAGCAGACTGCGGTGGCGTCTAGTAGCTAAGTTCTGAACTTGGCCTAGTAGTCGTTGACTGTGGTGCTTGGCGGCAAAAGTAGGACCTATTTGAAAAATTCTAAGTTGCAGTACTTAAATTAAAAAACAGATAACACACACTAATACAGTCATCACAACTAACACTGGTTATCAGACAGATTCTACACACAGCCAAAGTACACGGGGCTACATGACCGCGTTGTCGCAGCCCCTAAACTTAAGAACGAACCAACCAACCATTCCCAATATGGTAAGTTATTCTTCTAGTCTCTGCACACATTAAAATTTTCTTCTTTTATGACTATTAACTAATGTTAGTTCACATAATCCAAGCTACAATAAGATTTATAAACACTAAACTTCAGCAATTTAATAGCAAAAAAGTACAATGGACCGATATGTGGAACTGGAATGATTTGGGGCGCTTAGAAATAAAGAGATGTGAAATATTATATCTCTTAGAAATACAAACTTATGGGGATACAGTATGTTATAGTGCATTTTTCTATGCTTCTTAGCCATCACTTGGATCTTTCGTCTTCTAAATGCCCCAATTACAACTTTGGGAACACTTTTCATTGGGTAAGTTATTAATATTTAAATGTTTATTATTCTAAACAAAAGTTTAAAGCATTATAGTGTTTGAAGCCATTTTTCAGTGTTGCCTTAGTAGTGTGTATATGGTAAATATTTTCACCCATATTTTCAGACATAGATTTTATAGCCTAAGTGTAATGGATCTGATGATGATAGTTTGCCGATCGAAACTGGTCATCCAAGTGTATTTATTAATCTCTTGTAATTTTATGTCAGGATTAGGGAATAACCCATCTCATTTGGGTGCAATCGTGTTGACCGAAGAAAGTTTAAAGTGTAATTTTTATTTATTAGGGGCTTCTGTGGAGTTGGTAGCATGCTGAACTGCTGTGCCCAGGAAAGCGGGTTCTAACCTGGCCAAAGTCGCTAGATTTTTTTAAGAGCGTTCAAGTCCTTCAGTATGCCTTTCATTGAAGAGAAAGTAAAGCCGGCGGTCCCATGTCATAGATTTATGGCATGTAAAAGATCCTTCCACAGACTAAACTTGTGTGAAGCTAAATTTCTAGTTCAGATTTTGTTGGAACGCCCTAGCCTATCAAAGTTACAACGTTCACCACTAGGTATCAGTGATATCTGGTAGCGAAAGTTGGAACTACTTGAAATTGAACGAAACTTGTAGCTCACCCCATGGGTGTCCGCTTGAAGCAGCTACAGCCTCTGGCGACCCGAACATGTCCTCGGACACTTCATGTACTAAAAGCCAAATCAATTTAATGGGAACACGTTAATACGGATCTTAAAGTATGGAAGACCATCCAGATAATCTTGACTCAGAGCCATACGTTAAATAAATATATCAAGAAATAACATTTATATATTTATTTTTTAATAATTATGATTGTCATCTCATTCAGAATCAATTTCATCCGTATCACCCTATTATCATATGTAAGTTTTAACAAGCAAGCAATTTTATGGGATGAAGAAGAACCACTGTGGTATGAAACATGCATCTGAGTTGAATATTTTTTTCAAATAAAGAATTGACTACTGTAGAACTACACTATTGTAAAAATAATAATAAAAATAAAATAGAAACCGGGATTTTTATTTGGCTTGCTTATTCTGGTCACAAGTGGTGCTTCTGGCACTATATCCTCTTTTTTTTCTCGCCCTTCTTGAGCCGCAACTCCAAGCGGCCTGTTGTATCATTTTTTGAATGAGTGCCGCTACGCGTTGCGCGCTTGTTCTGATTTCTCCGAACGGCCAGTAGGGTTCAGCAGTGATTTGAATTCGACCGTTGCTCTATGTATGCACCATGGCTCAGTCTTCAAGAGGTACGTAATGTAAATTTGAATGTATGTTACTTTATTTATTGTTTTAGCACATCACTGAGTATTTTGATTGTATCCAATTCATATTCAGTTGCTTAAATGAAATAAGTTGATCATGGAGGGCCCATTTATAATGTGTATCGTACATGATACGGCATTTAGCACTACATTCCCTGATAGGTCCTCGCACCTTTGTAGCAGATTTTTTTTTTTGTGTGTATAACTTACAATAATATTATTTAGCTTGTAGCTATTTGAATAATGTTAAAATAGTTAAATACTAATTTCATAATATCTCCTGATGCAGAAGGAAGATTTAAATTCAACATTTTATTACAAATTTTAGGGTTAGGTGACGCTGAAATAGAAGATATTCTCATAGACGCTCAAAATTCAGATCTTGAAATTGAATTTGTGGATGAGGAAGATGATATTGTTTTGATAGCAATGTTGCGTCTCTCCTATAATGGCCCTGCCTGAGGGCCTGGACTTACGCCATAGGCCACTCAGGGGTTCTTTAACTTTACTTACCTGGATCGTTATAGTTGGGGTTTCTTCCTGCTCAGGTAACGGGATCCTTACCGTGTCCTTACCGATTGCCTTACCCACGATTGACAGCACACCACTTATGCTAAAAGAGGGGGGAATGAGGGAGTTCAGGATTCCGGGGTAGCCCCCCAATAAAAAGAGATCTCTCATGTACTGCCGGTTTATTCCATTCAACAGCTTTCAGGAATCCACCGTGCATGTACAGGGCTTGCTCAAAAGACTCCCTCCAACAAAAGAAACAATAATACAAGATCTCACCTGTTCACTCAGCCGTCTCTCTCTCTGACGATGCTCAGCACCAGTCCCTCTGGTCAACAGGTGCTTGGTCGCAGTACTGCGATCCCCCGATCGTCGAACTTACGTCGCTCTTGTTTACGCTGCCCTCACGGACAGTCCTCCTCTCTCTCAACTCTAACTCACTGCTCCCCACCACACCAGAGGTCGCGGCTTATAAGCACAAAAATCGCAACTCGTGCGTGCTTACCTAGCACCTCCTTGCAGGCTCTCATGATCCGGATTGAACCGGGGTTGCATGTCCGGTATGGTTCAAGGCTAAACCAAAACCGGGACATGACAATAGTATTGATTCAGGCGGTTATATAATTCTTATTAATAATTATTTTAAGGTTTCATTTAACAAAATGTTCAAACTTCTGCCGTTTTCTCCTTCCTAGAATCCTACTAATATGGGTTACATACATAGACTACTTCTCTAATGAATCTGGGACTTTTGGTTTGGACATCCAAGACAGTTTTGGTGATCCAAGAGAAAATCTGTATATCAGGGATGCCTAATATGAGCACTCAGTGTTGGCCCTGATTGGGGGTTAAGTTCGTTACATTAGTCCTATTGAGGCTTCCAAGGAGTTGATGTAAATACAAGTGAATGCAGTCTCTCTTGAATGTTCACTATATTTGTTGTTTTCTTTTTTAAAGCAAACAGATGCTGTGAACTGGCTCAGGAGAATAAAAGGCTTCGAGAAAAGCCAACTGTCGTTGAAGTTGAAACATCTAATGATCTGGATCAGGACAATGGCCTGGATGTTGTAAAGTCACTAAAGGATGAAATCTCTAGCCTTGAGTCATATGCAACATCATTGAGAGAAGAAAATTCTGTTCTCGAAGATCAGAATGAACTGTTAACTCAAAAAGTAAGTTCTTCCATCTTTTTTTTAAACATAAATATATGATAATTGCATTAGTTTGTATGAACCGGACTTTCATTATCATAGTTTGGTTGTGTGGAAACTGGGAGTAGTTTTAGAAGCCATTTTTTCAATGCTGCTTGTGTTATCTAATAACACTGTAATGTGCCCAACTAAATTGAGTGGGGAATAATATATAATTTATCACACATACTAACAAGGAATAATTATACACTTTCACACTTTGATACCTATCTCCTAAATAAGGGGTTCGGTATTGTTAATGTTACAACAGTTCCATTCATGGCTTGCAGGTGTTGAACTTTCATCTTTAAATTAGCTTTATGAATTCATTACATAAACCAGGGAGTCCCAAACATTTTTATTTGTTTGGTGGGCTCGATTGAAGAAATGAGGGGTCGTGGGCCACAAACCTGCTATTATACCATATTTCCTCGCAGTATTGTCGCACCCTACTTTTCAAATAAAAGAATTTCATCTCACACTCGTCGCATAGCACATTCATTTTTATTTGCGTGCTGGTCGGTTCTGCCACAAGCCTATATACTGGCGTGACCTAGTTGGAAGAAAGGAGTCTCTGTCCGTGTGGGCTATGATGCATGCTATGCAAGCAGTTGGCATCGTCAGATAGCACATTCATATTTTTGCACCGATTGGTTGTACACGCTGCCACAAGCTTATACCCTGGCATGACCTTCTCGGAAGAAAGTAGTCTCATCTCTGTGCCTGTGGGGTATGTCCAGGGGATGCAAGCAGCTATCAGCGTCGCTTAGCACATTTGTGTATGTACGCTTGTCGGTTGCACATGCTGCCACAAGCTTATAATCTGGCGTGACCTTGTCTGAAGAAAGGAGTCCGTCTGTACCTATAGGCTATGACTCTCGCTCCACCGACAGGCAAGGCAGCTCTCAATTCCAGTCCAGGGGAGTGAAACTCATATGGACCCATTGCTTCTGAGAATTGGCCTTGGAATGGTGAGATACTATACACCCCTGTACGAAGTGCTGCTAGCCCCAGTTCGCCCATGTAAAAATAGGCCCGACTGCTATCAGCGGAAATATACGCAAGGGACACCTCATGCCAGTCTAGTATCAGCCACATCCGTGGAATCATCACGACACCCATGCGTTATGTTGCACATGTGCTGTTAAAAGTGAGGAAATACAAGAATTATATGGCGATCTTGATGAAAGTGTAAATTTTCTTCACTAGATCACAAATTGAGCAAAATAATAGGAAAGCCATAAGAGTGCAGTAAATAATGTTACAGGATTGTGCCAGTCCGCATAGAAATACGAGATGCAACGACCCGGCTAGTAGAGTTACAACCCGTAGAGAACGGAATCCACACGCTACTTCTTTTATGTTTATTCATTGGAAACTGGTTCGGTATTATTCTTTTTCTAGCTTGGTAGGACGAGATTCCTTTAACCCGATGAGTGCTATGCCCGCCTATAGACGGGCTGACGCGGGTGGTCCACCAGTGCTACGCCTGTCTATAGACGGTGCACTAGAACTTTTATTTTCTTCAGTTTGCCGGTTCACTCTGAAGAGCTGAATCGATGCCTGGCATGTTCTACCATCTGTTGGGCATTTTGTGGAACTACTTGAGCACGGGTAATATCTTCGGGAAGTGACTACCAGAGCTTTTAGTAGAGTCTGTTCTCTACAGCTGTCGTTCATCCGTGATGTAAACAAACATGGCGCAGGGTGTCGAGCGATACGGGAAATACGGGAATTTTAGTGACCCGGGAAAAATACGGGAATTATACGGGAAATTCGCACTTGATACGGGAAATCTTGAAAAGTCTCATAATGCCCAACTTCTTAGCCCCCGAACGCTCGGTAGAGTCCTCCCGCTCAATCTTCTATTTCGCCGGCAGACCGCGATGCCACCCGCAATTTGCGCCACCGATAGAGCGCTAAGCGGGATGAGAACCCAGCCAACGTCGAATGCATGCTTTGCCTGGCCGGCCGCCGGCGGTACCATCTCCGCGTGGGGCTACGCGTGCCGCGCTCGTTGCTGACAATGACATACAGGAATCAGTCCGCATTGTTATTCACAGAGGAGACCTGGGTTTTTCGACAAGAGCAGCCCTTAATGAAGCTAACAGATCAAGATATCAGAAAATTCCAGACGCGGATGTGCTGCAATTTCGCACCAACTGCCGGAAATTGTACATTCGTATCCTATGGCTGAAAAAATCAAAGAGTGGTCAACTCTTGCTTACGAGAGACCCGTGCTATTTCCTGCCTAGACACTATAGGGGTCGCTGAGACTCCTAAGTTGGAAGAAGTTACGATCGTCATTGCCCTGGAAATTCTTTGTAATCAGAATTTGCTTTCTGGCGCAATGGCTGACCGCATCAAGAGCAGCTACTCCGCACTTCTGAGACTGCTCTCCGTTACTGCGCGTTTGAAGCAGTTCGACGGAAAAGAGCCACGGTTCGACGTGCTGTGGTCTGAATTAGTGGCTTCAGCACCTTCCTCAGTTCCTGCCAGAAACGAGCTTCGTTAAAATGATACTGATTTTGTATCACAACAATGCAGCTCTAGACAGAGGTTTCTCCCTGAACAAGGAGTGCATGATCGTCAATCTCAAAGAAGCAAGTCTGATTGGCATGCATAGCCTACTGTTCAGGACGCTGTGATGGCAGCTGGTGCAGTAGAAAAGATAACCGTGAGCAAGAGTCCATACTGCATGAAACTCTACGCCGTCTTCAAGGAAACAAAACAGGTGCGAAGCGACGACTAAGGTGGCAGTCGAAAGAAAAGCCACGGAAGGTCTCCAGGAAGGAAAAAAAAAGTACTGTCACAAGTATTTAATTTTGTGCTTTGTATAACTGAAGTTCCTAGTAACAATCTTGTATTTGTCTAAGTGACTTATTTAAGTCCTTGCAAACACTCAATGCAAATGCGTTACACATGCATACATTTCAAAAACTACAAACAATATCTCACAGCTCTCGACATTTTACTATCAAACACCCGTTACCAACATGTGGCTACAAAATACACCACACGAGCGACAGAATTCTTCTCAAATGGGCAGGCATTGTTTCAGTCGCTTGTTAACCACTGTCTGTGTCGGATTTCCTTTCATTGTCATTGTTTCGTTACTTTTACTTCGCCGAAGTTCGACCCGAGGACTGGACACATCCCGTACAGCATGAACAGAAAGAAATACTGAAGGTGGTCTGGATATCGCGGTGGATAAAATGATTATTAACCTTGGCAATTCATCAAGCTCTGACAAAGACAATGATGGTGGTGATGATGATAGGGACAGTGAAGGAATGGAGGGTGTCAAAGAACCCCTTGCCAAGTGACTGAGGATAATTTATGTATTGGTGTCAGTTCGCTTGCGTCAATCGATAATAGACCACAGGCTATTGTTTCCCTTCATAGTGTTCAAAATATCGTCCGTCATTCAATAGCCTACAACTCGAAAATATAAAACCATGGCAATAATATCGCCACAGAGGGGCTTGTTGAGTGCTCAGTGCTAAATATGTCTTTACCTTAACTTTACTTTTGAATTATCACGAAAGCTAATGACTTATTAAACGTAGAGAGTCGCGATTAAGTGGGTGTGCATGGTGTAATCTGTCAACTATTGCAGTAAGCTGTGAACGACCTCCACTCAGACTCTTGTTTCATGTTAAAGGATAATCATTGCATGGTGAATGTTTTTATATTCATTAGCTGTAGAGTATTTGCCCTCTTCGTCGTATTTATTGAATTGAATACCGATGATAAAGGTATCATAGCTTCGGTGTGTAATTCATTTATTCATCTAAAAGTATCGTATTTCTCTGTTTGAATGTCCTCGGCGTTGACGCAGGACCGTTTTTTTTAATATATTACGTATAATTGTACAGAAATAATGTCTGAAGTATATGGCGCTGTGTATTATTCAAATCAGTTGATTTACAACAACTCGAAAAACTTGGCAACACAGCTCAGCTGTTCCAAGCTCCCGGCATATCCTTCGCGTTGTTTCCTTTGAAATACAGGGTGTAGGTGAGAAGCATGCTCAGAATTCTTGCCGTGTGGCTGTTGGACGTAGGGTCTTGTTATGTGGCGACCGTGGGTTGCGGAGAGGAAAAGCGGGGCAAAGTGATAGGAAGGCTGTCAGTACCGAATGCATACCTGCCAACTTTTACGGTTTATCCGTAAAATTTACGGAAATTGCAGCATTTTACGGTTTTACGGATGAACGGTGTCATTTTACGATTTTGCGGACAAAAATTTGAAACGATAATTTACATTCGATAATACCGCCCACTTCCGTACAATCGATTGTTTGCGTGGGTCGAAGGCAAGTCCACGATAGTCGATAGCTCGTTCTTTGATATGATTCGTACTTTTAACCGTGTGATGGTTGTGTCGTCATTTGTAATTGAATTTGAAGCCGGGATAACCGTTCTTCCATGTGTCGACAGGCTCTGCTTCGCATATTCTTTGTTCCGCTCCGTTCGCTCGTTGCGATTTAAACCATATTCTTTGACCACGTTAGTTGTTCATTGTTCGCGAAGTTGGCGTTCCTTGAATGTTTTCGTCTCTTAAGGTTATGGCATATTTTAATGAAGCGTTCGAGTTTTTGTGCTATAACTTCGTAGTTTCTTGTATTCCTTGGACTAATTACATTCGTTCCACGTGTGTGTGTGTGTTTTTCTACCATGTGCATATTCTTTCTTCACGAGGTTGGCGTCGTTTTCATTTAATGGCTTTGTGTGTCTTGACATGTTTTAATGAAGTGTTGGCAGTCTTTAAGTGTTTTATGTTATAATTTTATGTGACGTTCAGTGATCCAGGTTCCTTTCGATGTTTTAGTAGATATCGAGAATGAACAAATCCAACAAGAAACAGTACTTCCAGACATTTAAAGAATCATACTCTGTTGATTTTCCGTGCATACTAAAATCAAGAAAGGGAGAAAAATTTGCCTTTTGCACGGTATGTGGGTGTGATATTAATATTGCACATGGTGGAAAAAACGATTTAAGTAATCATGTGAAGTGCGGTAAACACATTAGTTATGTTAAATCGAAGGAAGATAGCAAGAAAATCAACACCTTTTTTGCTAAGTCTGGAAACGTTGACGGTGACGTAATTAGGGCCGAGTGTCTGTTTACTTCCTTTTTGGTGGAACACAATGTGCCCTTAAGTGCGGCTGATCATGCTGATGCTTTATTTAAGAAGATGTTTCCCACATCAGAAGTTGCAAAGAAATATAGTTGTGGTCGCACGAAAACGACATGTATTGTAAATAAAATGGCAAAAGATGCATCTTCTGAAGTTGTTAAGGCCTTCAGAACGGACCGGATACAGATAAATCCCTTTTCTTTTCATCAGTGAGAAACTACTTTTATACTGCCTGTGACTACATCATCAACAAGTTTCCACTCAAGGATGACGTGTTAAAGAATGCTCAAGTTGCTAGGTTAGACAAAATTGAAGATGCACAGTTATCTTCCATTCGTTTTTTCTTGGAAAAGTTTCCTATCATGTTATGCAAGGAAGAGAATGAAACTACAGATGAGGTGGTGAATGAGCTTCAGAGGCAGTGCACAGCTCTTCAGGTAGATGACACTTTCGCTGCACATCAAGATGCTGAAAGTGATTCCAGTTGGGCACGAATATCAAGAATTCGTGGAGCCGATGGACTTCTTAAGTATAACCGAATTTCTAGAGTATTGCTCTCTATTCTCACCATACCCCATAGCAATGCAGAATGTGAACGTTTTTTTTAGCCTTGTGAAGAAAAATAGAACACAGTTCAGGTCATCCATGTCCAATGAATCTCTGGAGTCTATTTCTATTTTGAAGACCAGGAGTTCTGGTCCCTGTTATGACAAAACATTTTCTCAAGACTGTTTGCAGGAAGCTAAAAAGGCCACAACCATGACTTAAAAGTCGAACTAGCATGTGATTTGCAGTGTGTATTATATTATTTCTTGCCTGTGTTACGTTAAACAAGTTTTATTGTTTAAAGCCTTTTTCAATTATCGTATATCAGCTTAATCTATCAAGGAAGTCCTGTTATGTCTGCTCCAAACCAATATTCACCACGCCTGCTGCTGATTAACATGGATTTCTTCTTGATTGTTATGTTCATCTACAAATCATGTAAGTAGATATGATTTCATTGAAGTATCTTGTTTAAAGCATGAATTATTGTATTTTGTAGCCCAGAAGTATTATTATTTTCGTCAAGCCGGGGTATGTCGAAAATCGTTATTTTTTTTGTCGCGCGTGAGTTTTACTGATAGCCCTTTTCAAAAGTTGGCAGGTATGCGAATGCGCGGGGTTAGCAATACTGTATTTGTCTCATAATTTACGCGTGTAATAGCGGACACACCTCCAATTTTACTATAAAAGTCGTGATCTAAAAAGGGATAGTGGGTGGGTAACATTTATTGCTACATGACCCCCAAAATTATTATTCATTATTACAAAGGGTATTTTGACTATTTTCAGTACTGTAGAAGATTGTATCGCCTTGTTCCGGGCTCCTATAGAGCTTACATTTTCTTTCGATCTTTCATTTGCCATTGGACTTGCCACTGGCGTATGGTTATGCATTACCAGCTTCTGGTTTAGTAGTCAGGTAATGGAAGCAATGGGAAGTATGTATTACAATTTTCCTTGCATGTAACTAAGCAACTTATTGTTGTTAAGAGAACGTAAAATGCACCAAGAATGATATGATCTTCAGCTGTGTGCAGTGAGAAGGCTCTGCATGTTGTGATGGTTTCTATAGCCCTCACTGTTGGGTGATAAATGTAACTGTTTACCTTTGCCTAAGCTATGTTGTTTTAATGGGCGCCAAGACCTCAATGCAATGCTGAAATCTAAATTTGTATTTAACAACGTCTAGCTCTGGTAGAACACCTTCAAGAATCTAATCACTCAGATCGTGGTATGATTTGATCATTAACCCAACAAACAATCGTATCAGGAGAAGGAATTGGTCTATATCTAATGCTACCTACTGAAAGCAAAGATTGCATTGTAAAAGAAATGAATTTATTATATAAAACAAGTATAGCAAAATTAATAATAATAATAATAAGTATAAAATTTAAATTGGAGCGTTGCGATTTTAATATTACCGATAGAAAATTACGTGAAAACGGAGTCTGATAAATTGATTTTACTCTTATTTCCAAGCTATGAAGTTACTGAAATATGAAATGTAAAACAAAGAAAATGAGAGATTGCGTATTTCTGCGTCATCTGCGCTTACCACTGGAAATTGCTAAAGCATTTCCCTCGTACTGGATGATGCTGTGTGCTTCCCACAGTCTCCTGGACGTCGCCATCTTCTTAGTTATTTGATGATATTCTGGTAGATTAGAAAATTCTATGGTCCGTACCTCGGACCCAAACACTCGTATAACCACACTGGTTAAGTTTCACAAAGATAGTCGCTAACTCCACTGAACATCGGAGCGACTCCCGCGTGAACCATACTCGGGAAGTTCTATACAGATAGTCTTCGTTCCACGGAACATCGGAGCGATCCCCGCGTATAACCACACTCGGCAAGAACTACACAGATTGTTCACGTTCCACGGCGCGTCGAACGATATATGCACACGTTGGCTCCCCACTCCAGTCTCAACTTCCAGCTTACGTGGTCTCCACTGATTGGCTGCACCCTACGCGCTAGATCCCCACTCCGGCTCATTACACTCGGCGCGCGAGAGGGAGAAGTCGAATTCCGTTCCAACAATTCGCCTTTTCTTGACGAAGCAACCCAAGATTGCGTCATGCTTCCCGACAGGAATCAGCTTGTATTTGAATTCCCAGTGAGTCATATCTCTCAAATACCCTAACTGACAAAACTCCGTAAAATTCCGTAATCAGATAATTTTCTATGATATCGTCGTTCGTAATAATTTGCTTGATAGCGTTTTCTAAGACATAGAAAACCTATCTGAATGCTAATAATTTTTATAAAATGCTCCGAAAATATCTTAATAATAATTATAATAAATTAATAATAATAATAAATTAACATGAAAAATTCTCTTGGCTGAACAATTTGCCGCGTAAATAAATATAGAATGGCTTCCTACTGACTTATGCCAGTTGCATAAAAAAAAACTCGAAAAACGCGTTACAATGTGTTCATTCCTTATGTATTAATTTATGTATTTAATTAATGATGCGAAATATCAGCTAACGTTGTGCCACATACTACACACGTAGTCTCTAAATGTTGCACATTTTCCCGTAAATTGCAGCAGTTTATGTTTTAATTGCTTATAAAATCGTGACAAAGAAAGTGTTCCTCCAATAGGATGATTGTATTTAACTGTATGTACATCGTATAATCTTGGAGAAGTTTATTTTTTTCACGGAGCAACTTGACACCGTAGTAGGCACGCAGCTTTTTGTATTTAGTTTTCTGGCATCTTGTTTTAAATTATTGACTAACATATTTCTAAATGCAGACAATCCATACCTCCATTGGGATTCGAGTTCCATAATTCATGCAAAATGAGGTCCTTCGTTTGTGAAATTGGGGTCATAACATCCCTACCCTTTCAGTGATTACCGTATGGTACTTTACGTAGACTAGGGTGATGATGTAAATGAGCATTAAAAAAATGTTGCCAGTTGTTTGGTTTATTAACTTGCGGTAATATCATCCATAGGTAATGAAAACTGGGCATGGTTGGATTTTAAGGTAGAGCCGCATGTGGTATCAAATCGCTTTCTTGCAATACCTGGAATATGTATATAATTATAAAATGATTATTGGTTAAATAAGTGTTAATAGATAGGCTATTATAATTATAATGATTAAATAAATATTAAAGAAGAAACGATGCGTTGTTAGTAAATATTAGGCCTACCGGTACGGCGAATAGCCTACAACCCGTAGCTTATGTCACAATTTAGCATTTAAACGGGTCACGTTAATGCATAATATGCCAATATCAGGGGCGCCGAATCCATGGTCGAGGTCTAGCGACCGCTAGACCTGACGAGGGGGTGGGTCTCCCGGTCCTGGGTTCCGTTGGGGGGTTACGGATAGAGGAGGAAAGGGAAGTAGAAGGAAAAGAGGAAAGGAAAGAAGGGAGAGAGAAGAGAAGGGGAGAACTGTGCGAAATAAGCTGTAAAAACGTAATTATTGGGGTAGGGGTCCAGTTTAACAGAGGGGGGGGGGGGGGGTCCCACAGAACGAGAGGGGTGAGTGTCTGCTAGACCTGAAAAAAAAAAAAGATTCGGCGCCACTGGCCAATATAACAACCGGATAGCAAATTATAGTAATATTCTCACATATAACATATATAATTTGCACCAACTTAATTCTTGTAGTCTATGATATGTTAGACCAATGCCGTTTGAAATGTGCAAATCGCACACTTTGTAGGCAAGCTGTTTGTTATGGTCGTCTCTGATGCGAAGTTCTACTAATTACTCTTTTTGGAGACACTTGTCTTTGGAATATTCATGAAAGGCCAACCCTCTAGTTATTATTTCATAAGTTGAACGCCTAAAAACAAAACCACAATCCGAAATAGTAAGGAAGATAATCACGAACGAACGTTTCACTGCCAATGAAAATCAAATGGAGATTCGCGGACCGGAAGTTCGTTATGTATAGGCTTCGATGCCATTTTAACTCGTGGAAGCTCTATAAGGTTACGGTACCATACAATTCAATCACTTCCAGTAAATATTTATTACTAGCGGACCCGTGCGAGAAATCTCGCATGTTCATAAACCACACTGTCTCCAATAGGTTTATAATGAGACACTTAAGGAGAAAGGTTATGTTTTTTATTTCAACCAAATGATTATAGAACACTATTAACATTTCAGGATAAAGGAACAACCTCAGAATGTTAATATGACATGAAACATGCGTCTCAGTGGCCCGTGGACAGCAAGTATGGAGCGTATTATCCTACATCAACAGTGATTGCAAATCGCACACTTCGTACAACTTTTTTAAAGTCCTTTTTTTAAAGAAATTATAGATATTTATGAAATTATAGTGCAATAAGTCACTGCTAATGTCTATTCTCTTTCATTTGAATGCTCATTTGTCACGATCGGTAGCTTGTGAGCGCCGCAGGTGGGATGCATACTACTGAAATAATATATATGAAGATGTGACACTCCTATTCTCTACTCTCTCAACCCTCCTCAGTAGTGATGGGCTGCGAGTGGACTCGCGAAGAATCGAGTCTGGAACCGTAAAACTCGAGATACTCGAGTCTGGAATCGAGGCCGAGGACGTTGTCAGCGTTATCCGTGAGCCATATATGGAAACTACACGATATATAGTAATGTCGGTACGCCTTGGCCAAGTATTGTATTCGATTCGCATCAATGCACAGTGATACAATAGAATATTCAAAATTGGAAACCGGCAAGAAGTGGACTGATGACAGAAAGAAAGAACGCAATACAGTAAAGAGAAATTTCCTTCAACGTGATAATTTGCTAAGCAGTAGTATATATCGCTGTTGATAACGCCAGTAGTCTTATCGATATCTCTGGTTGAGTGGTTCACGGTGCTAACTTTCTCGCAGCGTGCTGGGGTTCGATTCCCGGCGAGGAGGTTTTTTTAACTTGATTTTTTAAATTACATTTCTTTCTATATCATTGCCTAGTCGTTATAATATGAAGCATAGTGTGCATTTTGCAAACGATTTCTCTTGTAAATTACTAGTAGAAAAGTCGTTTGCAAGTTTAGCGAGTGTTGGGAATTTGGCCGCATTCTGTCCTATATCGTAAGTACGGATCGTGACGTCACCGTGGAGACTAGAGTCCTTCGCACGGGTTACTCGCTCAGACTCGGAACTGCTAGACTCGATTCTCGCGAGTCCAAGCGTCACTCGCGCACATCACTACTCCTCAGTAAAACAGTCATTTATATCAGTTCTCCTCAGGTAAACGGTATTTTATTTGTGTTCGTAGCATCCCATCCCACCTGCGAGAGAGTTCACTCGCGCGCACGGGCGCGCGCTTTGCTCACGCTACGGGTTAGGCCTAAATATCGCCATCACCCGTGAGCTGCGGAAGTGTCTCCAAAAATGCAGTTACACTTACGCCAGAAAATCTTGATTCGCGCTTTAAGATTCATATTTCAGCCATTCGGTATGCGAACTCTAGTCTTAGAGGGTTCTAAAATATACGGGAATTTGGTGGATTTTTGTACGGGAAATACGGGAATTATACGGGAATTTGAAAAAAGGCCATCGCTCGACACCCTGATGGCGGAACAAGAAGCTAGTTGCTCAGGTCGCGATGTTATTTCGGATCAAAGAATCCTTCAGTTATTAACCACAGCGGAAAGTGATGATGAAGACGAAGATTTTCATTTTCATTTCAGTGAGTGATTTAGAAAGTGAAAGTGATTCAGAGAGTACTTAAATTATCGTAAGTGAGAAGGAAAGAGAGCCTCCTCCTAAAAGACACAAGTAAAAACAAGGCAAGTACAAATGGCATTTCATCACTATTTTCATGGCGGACGGATGACTTTTCTCCACCAGACTTTCAAGTGACAAGTCACAGATTCTGGAACCCAAGTAGTGTATAGTGAAAACCTTAAAATTGTTGATTTTTTTAAAACTTTAGTGACAGTGGAGTTGGTGCAGCTGGTTGTTCATGAAACAAATCGGTATCGCAAACAACTGGTGGAAAACATCGAACTGTCACCACATTCAGAAATGATGCCTAGGGGTACATTTCAAATGATTCTCGCAATGTTGCACATGTGTAACAATGATGTTCAACCTCCTGGGGATCGACTTTTCAAAATTAGAGAGGTAGTGAGAAAATCTTTGAAGCCATTCGCCAAGCTGTGCATTGATGAGTCACTTGTGTTGTTCAAAGGAAGATGTCCTTCAAACAATATATACCATCGAAGCGTCACAGGTTTGGTGTTAAACTTTTTGTTCTGTGTGATGTGGAAACCGGCTATATTTTAGATTTTGTTATATACACAGGTGTTGATACAGATATCTGCACTAATGAACTACTAGGAGTGTCAGGGAGTGTTGTAACCACATTACTTCAACCATACCTTGACATGGGACATAAACTGTTCATAGACAATTGGTAGGGACCGGAAAAATTAGCATCTATTTGTTTCAAAATTAGCATTTTCTTCAAAATTAGCATCTATTTACAAAGTTAAGAATCATCACATTGTAATATTATTTTAACGACTCCAAGTTTATGAAGTGCATTTATAGTCCTCAAACGAAAGCATTGTCAGTACTTCAGCATTGCTTTCTTTCAAATTGCACCGTCTGTCTGTAACCACTGTGTTGTAATGGGACAACACACGCTCGCTATCTACATTGTTCCACAAAAATTCAAAACATTATTTAGCAAATATGCTGAACTCTGTCTGAACTGCAGTTAATGCAAGCATGATATCACATTTTTCACTTTCTTTCATCTGGGTTTGAATTGCATTTTTTCAGAGAACAGTAACTAGACCAGATTTCGTTTTGTGAGATCACTCCAAACAATTTCTCAAGCTCAGCTAATTTATCAATGTTATTCAAAATTATATTTTTTGGATACAGAGCTTGAGAAATTGACACAAAATGCTTATGGTTGGGGTCTTTAGCTTTCAATGTGGCTAGCTTGCACTTTGAAGAATGAGCAGCTTTGACATATGTGTCCCTACATGCAGCCTGCTCTAGAGGAGTGAGCTTAATCAAAGCACTTTTAGTAGCTGCAGAAAAATTCCCTTCACAAATTAAGGTAAGACTGGTGTCAAGGTTATGCAGTTTGGGGTAATGGAGATGAGAGGTAGGATACAGAGACCCTTCAAGTTCAGTAAGGAGGTCAACCAATCCAGCTGCATGATCTGTGACAAAAACCATGTGGGAGTGAAGTCTATTCACTTCTCGGTCAGTCAGATCGCTCAGGTACTTAATACCACAGTTGTTGTCTTTCATGTCAGACATCTTGAAAAATGTAACATATGTAAATTAAGCACTTAAATAGAAGACAGCCTGAAACCAGCTATTCCATCTGGTTATGACAGCTGCAGGAAAAAGCTTTGCTTCCTTTGAAGCCCCATACTTTGATTTTAAGAAATGTAAATAATTATATTTTCGCTTTCTTGTGTTAGAAAATGCAGACTTGACCATTGCAACCACATGATTTAAATGCCATCACTGCAACCCAACAATTGCCAACCAAGCTGATCTTATGTGCCCAGCACTGTACATGCATTAAATGATCCCCTATGACCACTCTTAATGTTTCATAACATCGGGTCATGTATGGGGCACTGTCATTAACAAACACTTTAACCACATCATATTGTACACTATAACTCCGCAGAGCTTCTAAAACCGCACGGAAGCAGTTGGTAGCATTTCCTGCATCAAGGTGGTTCACAGAAACAATGTGCAGCTCTCTTTTCGATTTGGCTGGGACTTGAAATATGATGATAAAAACACAACGGCCCATTCTATCTGTAGTTTCATCACAGAGTATGTTGATGTTCTTCCCCATCAGAGCCTCTGCTGTTCTTTTCTGGTCGTAAGATGCAACTTCTAGAAAGGAAGAAAGACCTCAAATTATAAAAAAATAATTTAAAATACTGGTTCAATTGGGTACGGGTGAGATAGTCCGATACGGAAATTACGCTCAAATTCGGTCTCCTTCCATTCTGATTGCGGTTTCGATGTCGTAATATCTAAACCGTACCCGATCAATGAAGTCGAAACTAACCTGGTAGATATAATTCACTTAGATTTTTCACACATGGCAGCTCTTCATTTGAAAACTCAGTAATCCAGGCTCTTAGCTCTTTGTTTTTGAGCTTTTCCAGAGGTATATTTGCTTTGGCAAATACTTCAACTGTGCATTTCGAGAAGTTATCTCTGGAAATTTTTCGTCATTTACAACTATCCAACTGTGTAAGCACAGAAGTTTGCATTCCTTGAGACGTACTAGCAGCAAGGGTTGAACTTTTGTTATCGCGTCGCTTACCCACATGTTTTTCCGACTTAACATGTTTCGCAATGCTATCCTTTTTTCCCTCACAACTCGGCAATTACAATATTTACAAAACACTGTCACTGAATCTGTGGTATATAAACCATCCTTTGCATACTGCTGAGCCCTTTCGCGCGTAGTTATCGTCGTGCGCCCCATAACCTAAACAATCTCTTGATTTTCTTCTCTCCACTATTCACGCGCACCTTACACGAAAACAGTTTCAACTTTGATCGAAGAGTATGAAACACACGAAAACAACGTTGAGTCTATTTCGATATTTCCGTGGCCCTCGATTTACTTTTTGAGAATATCTATTCCCATTGTAAATATCGATTAAAGTTAGCAAGCAGCGATCGATCGACTACGTTTCTATATATATCGATCAGAGCGGTCGAAAGATTTATGCGTCATATTTGTAGTATTGCTCATGATTTCACTGAAATATGTGGTTTTTACCAGTAAATTAACACATTTTCGCAGAATTCGCACCAAAATCACATATTTGTACTAATTTCGCATTTTGGTCAAAATTCGTATTTTGTCGCATTTTGAATTTAGGTACCACAGCGCTTCAGAACACCTTAACCCTATCCCGCCCGAAAGCGCCCGTCTCTTGACCTATCCTTCCAGTCCCTAGCGCCCAAAAGCGCACGGTCGCATTATCTGCACACGTCTGCCATCTATGCGTCAGGTTTGTAGTTTTCTCAACTCTAAAGTGTTTATAAAGCATTTACGAATGTGCAGTACAATCCACAAGGCAGTAAAAACAAAACAATAGCGTAAATCTATCATGAACTTCCGTGCCCACTGATCAGGTGTTTCGTTCGTAAACATGGCGGGATTGAGTAATGCAGATAATGAAACCGAGCTCATTATAGGCGAAGAAAGTGATGCAGAATGTTTAGTAGTGGTGAAAGTGAGTTTTTAGTCAGTGAAGAATGATGATAATTTCAATGATAATAGTGATGTAAGTGAAAACGGAGACCAAGAAATCGGACCTGACGGCGATACCCCGGCATTTCAGGTAACACAAACATTTCTTTTTTTTTTTACTACGAATGAGTTTTCGGAGAAATTATTTCGTAGTTTCATTTGGTTGTGCTAATAAAAGGAATATTCCAATCGTTAGTATCGATTCTTAAAAAATATAAGAGTAATAAGTTTATCGCGCCGGCCCTCATTTCTAGTATTTGACAATTATAAATAAAACTGAAAAGTACGTATCGTGATATGAATAGACAATGTTTGTTAGGCGGTCTTCTCACTTTGGGAAATGTTGTATAATATAATGAAAGTATTCTCTACTATGTGAGAGTTATAGGTTATGTTTACATGTCGTCTGGCGATTTCTCCAGTATTACCAAGATACTGGTTTGAACCAACAACCTTAGGACTCCAAGAAGGGAGATATGGATGTGATGGTATGTTTTCTAATATTGTTGAAAATTTGAATACATTATGGTCAGTCGTTTTCATTATATTATACTTTTTCTGAAACAATGTACTTAGGTTCACTTCTTTCTCAATATTAGGGTAAAACCTGGGGATAGGCAACCTGAAAATATGGGCGGGAAAAGGTTAAAACTATTAAAAAAATGGTTTTAACACATATTACAAAAATTCGCATTTATCGCAAATGCCAATTTTTCTGGTCCCTAACAATTGGTATACTAGCCCACTGTTAGTAGACCATCTTGTAGGAAGAAAGACTCATGTGTGTGGTACTGTTCGTAAGAGCCGAAAGGGGATGCCTGTTTTTGTAAAAGCATTACAGAAGGGGAATGTTGAGTCACATCATACTGACAATAAGATGGCATTGCGATGGAAGGATAAGAGGGAAGTTTACATGCTTACATCCTTCCATCGCAATAAAATGGTAACAACCAAGAAAACGGACCACAAAACAGGGGAAAGGGTGAAGAAACCATTTACTGCTGTCGATTACAACAAGAGGTTGGGTGGGGTTGACATGACAGATATGATGCTTTCTTACATTGTGTTAGGAAAACCACGAGGTGGTACAAGAAAATGTATTTCACGTCATAGATCTGTGCCTTCTAAATGCATTTTCTTTGTACTGTACCCGTATCCACGTGGTCTTACCTGTTTAAATCCGATGGAAAAGCTGGATCGTAGAATCTGGAAGTACCCGGCAGAAATTACCCCCAAAACTCTACCAACTAGGATCAACCAGGGATAAGGATACCTCACTATTAAAGAATGTGTTATGATGATGTCAGTGGTCGACGAAATAAAAACTAAAAATAGCTCCAAGTGAACTAGCAAGACTCTTAAAAATAATGAAATTGATCTCGGGCATAAGGCTAAGCATTCTAAAAACTGACCCACTGGTCCTCGTAGCACATCCTAGTTTTAATATAAATCACCAGGACATCCGATGAAATTTAAAATGATTCAACGGTTTATTGATCAATAACTGCTGCGACGTGGAATTCCTTTCTACTGAACAAAATATGTTTGCCTCCACTGAAGCGTGTTAATGTCTAAAGCAACTTTATCCTTAAATTGTGTTAAATATGCTATCCAAAACTAGAGCATCTTCAACGAAGTTTAAATAATTATTATAAAGTTACACATGTTCATATACCCTTGGTTCACAAATATTAAACAACCCTAATAAGTTTGACCAGGAAGTTGGTGGTCGACTATATACTGTATGAGAAAGAACTAAATAAGAACATCACGGACATCAAGGTTATACCATCGGAGAACCTGGATAGCGACCATCGATTGCTGGTAATGAACCTGAGAGGGAGTAAGGAGAAGAAAGGGACTGAGAACCAGGAAAGACGTATAAGGATATGGAAACTGAAAGAAGGGGATAGAAGGGTCGAGTACCTCAAAATGGTAAAGGAAGGAATTCCAACAGATGAAGAAAGAGGGGTGGAAGAGGAATGGGCTAGATTTAAGAAGACACTAGTAGGTGCAGCAGAAGCAGTATGTGGGAGGACAAGTAGTAAGAAGAGGTGGAAGGAAACACCATGGTGGAATGAGAAGACAAAAGATATAGTAAGGGAAAAGAATAGAGCCTTTAGGAGGTGGTATCAAAATAGGACGGTAGAGACAAGGGAAGAGCACCAGGAAAGAAAGGAGGCGAAGAGAGTAGTGGCTGAGGAGAGAAGAAAGTGGATGGAAGAGTGGACAAAGATGATGGAGGATAGTGAAGGTACAAAAAAGGTCCTGTATGGGATGGTAAAAAATAAGAGGCAGAAGGATCTTACGGATTATGTTAGAATGGTGAACAAAAGGGGACAAGAGATAGAAAATAGGGAAGAACTGAAGAAAATGTGGAAGGAATATTTTGAAGAACTTCTGAACCCAAATGGAAACCACTGCGAGGAGGAAGAAATCGGGGAAGAGGAAGATGAACTGCAAACGGAAAAGGACTTAACATGGAAAGAAGTGGAAGAAGCAGTGAGGAAGATGAAAGGAGGGAAGGCACCGGGTGTGGATGAGTTGAGTGTGGAGATTGTAAGAGCAGCAGGAGAGGTGGGGATACAATGGTTGTACAGAGTGATGAGGACAGCGTGGAAGGAAAGGAAGACTCCCAGAGGACTGGAAAAAAGGAATAATTGTCCCGATCTTCAAGAAAGGTAGTAGAACAGAATGCAAAAACTACCGGGGAATAACACTGATGAGTCATTGTGCAAAGATCTTTGAGAAAGTTTTGGAAAGGAGAATTAGGACAAAGATAGGAGGGATGAGGGAAGAACAACATGGCTTCAGAGCAGGAAGGTCCACAGTGGATTTGATTTTTGCTGTAAGGCAGTTGCAAGAACAGCACTATGAGTATGGAACAGATCTACTGATGACCTTCCTGGACATTGAGAAAGCATATGACAGTTTATGCAGAAACAAAGTATGGAAGTCCCTGGAGGATAGAGGAGTAGAGAAATGGACTATAAAGGAGATAAAGGAGCTGTACAAGGGAAGTGTGAGCTGTGTGAAAGTGGGAGGAGAGAGATCGGCCTGGTTGGAACAGAGAAACGGCCTGAAACAAGGAAGTGCACTGTCACCGTTACTTTTCATTGTGGTGATGGATGACATAATGTCCCGAGTGGCACAAGTAATTGGGGAAGGAAAGATGAAAGGAATGGTGTTTGCAGATGATTTGATGATTTGGGGAAACAAGGAGGAGGTACAGGAACAGTGGGACGTGTGGGAAGGAATAATACAAGGATATGGGATGAAATTTAGCATAAATAAGAGTGAGATGGTGATCACAACGAGAAAGAAGGAAAGAACCACAATGGGAATAACAATTGGTGGGGAACAGCTGAAAAAAGTGGAGAGTTTCAAGTATCTGGGAAGCCTGATACAAGATAATGGAAGAAACGATAGAGAAATAAATGAGTGGGGGAGACAGGCAGAATTATTTCGGAGGAGTGTGAGAAGCATGTTATGGAGCAAGGATGTCCCTCAGAACAGCAAAAAGATCATATATTGGACGTACTATGTCCCTATCCTGACGTATGTCTCGGAGACCTGGGTTATGAAAGGAAGGGAGAAGAGCAAAATACAGGCCAGTGAGATGAGGTTCTTGAGAAGCAGTATTGGGGCTGCAAAGATGGACTGAATAAGAAATGAGAGGACCAGAGAATTAATGAAGGAGGAACCATTACAGGATGATATAGAGAAATCTAGACTTAGATGGTATGGACATGTAAAACGAATGGAGGAGAAGAGGATACCCAGGAGGGTACACGAGACGAAGTGGGAAGAAAAGAGACCGAGAGACAGGTGGCTGAAGGGGGTGGAAGAAAGCGTGAAGAAGAGAGGAGAAGACTGGACAAGGGAGGAGGCTGAGAGATGGTGGGAAGACAGAAGACGTTGGAGAGGCTTGTGTTTCAAACAGACCCGGTCAGTGGCTGGAAACTGTGCAAGATGATGATGAATAAGTTTGTAGCAGTATATACTTTTTTACAATTTCATTCGTGGCCGAATTACTCGTGTATTATTCAAATCCATCAATAAGTATTCTATAAGGCATCCAACGTTTAGAATGTAGCATTGGTCTTATGGCGCGTTACGACAGGGTTGCCACTCCATGAGAGGAGGCAGTACAAAGCGCTTCGCGTACAGTTCCCGCACATGCAGCGATTGTGCAGTGACGAAGACTTGAATTAAGTACTGTATAATAATACTAATAGTAGGCTAACATAACACATACAACGAAATTAAATTAACTATAACGTATGAGGCTCGTTCCATTTTTGAAAGCATTTGGTTTCATCCACTACTGGCTTGCTGGGCCTATCGTAGCTTCACCAGAGCCCCGTTAGCCGTCACTTTTCAGGGTTCCTGTAGGACCTTCACAGCTACCGTAACGGTCCCGGGGCACACGAAGTCCCCACTGTACTTCGCCTCTACAGTCGATCCCCTACTTTGTGCTGTTGCCCGTCTCCCACTACGTGGACGAGGGGTTGGACTTATGGGAGCATATGACAGTGTATGCAGAAACGAAGTATGGAAGTCCCTGGAGGATAGAGGAGTAGAGAAATGGACTATAAAGAGGATAAAGGAGATGTACAAGGGAAGCGTGAGCTGTGTGAAAGTGGGAGGAGAGAGATCGGACTGGTTGGAACAGAGAAACCGCCTGAAACAAGGAAGTGCACTGTCACCGTTACTTTTCATTGTGGTGATGGATGACATAATGACCCAAGTGGCACAAGTAATTGGTGAAGGAAAGATGAAAGCAATGGTGTTTGCAGATGATTTGATGATTTGGGGAAACAAGGAGGAGGAGGTACAGGAACTGTGGGACGTGTGGGAAGGAATAATACAAGGATATGGGATGAAATTTAGCATAAATAAGAGTGAGATGGTGATCACAACAAGGAAGAAGGAAGGAACCACAATGGGAATAACAATTGGTGGGGAACAGCTGAAGAAAGTGGAGAGTTTCAAGTATCTGGGAAGCCTGATACAAGATAATGGAAGAAACGATAGAGAAATAAATGAGTGGGGGAGGCAGGCAGAATTATTTCGGAGGAGTGTGAGAAGCATGTTATGGAGCAAGGATGTCCCTCAGAACAGCAAAAAGATCATATATCGTACGTACTATGTCCCTATCCTGACGTATGCCTCGGAGACCTGGGTTATGAAAGGAAGGGAGAAGAGCAAAATACAGGCCAGTGAGATGAGGTTCTTGAGAAGCAGTATTGGAGCTACAAAGATGGACAGAATAAGAAATGAGAGGACCAGAGAATTAATGAAGGAGGAACCATTACAGGATGGTATAGAGAAATCTAGACTTAGATGGTATGGACATGTAAAACGAATGGAGGAGAAGAGGATACCCAGGAGAGTACACGAGACCAAGTGGGAAGGAAAGAGACCGAGAGGAAGACGGAGAGACAGGTGGCTGAAGGGGGTGGAAGAAAGCGTGAAGAAGAGAGGAGAAGACTGGACAAGGGTGGAGGCTGAGAGATGGTGGGAAGACAGAAGACGTTGGAGAGGCTTATGTTCCAAACAGACCCGGCCAGTGGCTGGAAACTGTGCAAGATGATGATGATGATAATGTATGATGAATGTAACATAAAGAAAACAATCAAAATAAAAAAAATAAAGTACAAGCACAAGGAAATGTGTGAAGTTTCGACTGCAGTTAAAGTTGAAGTATGTTATTAATGAAAATACTCCTCATTGGCTTACCTTTCATGATTTATACTTTCGTTAGGTTTCAGATTCTTAAAATAACTGAACACATTAATTGCCACCTGTTTTTCCCTCCTTCTGAGCACTTGACCACGCTTTCTTTTCACTAAAATATCCATTGTTGTACGTGAAATACGTAAAATACAACACGTTAAATCTAACAGAACTGCTGCACACACACTCAAGATAGAGACAGCTGAACTACTGAAATAAAAGCTCGAAGGGCGCAGTAATAAAGCTGTGAGTAGCAAGCTGCACCCCACTGTCCTTCGAAACTTCATTCTTATAATCCGCGGTCAATCGACAGCCCGGCCTTTGTAAACAATAAAACCTACACTCTGGGCAAGCAGGTAGAAAACTTATTCCAACATTCCTCTACAACTCTCAAACTGACATGACATGGTTATCTTTAAAAATAGAAAAGTTGGCAGCATACGAACTTTTTCAATGCTGCTATGCGGTTATGGGAGAATATTCAGAAGTTTTATCTACATGAAAATTGTAATACAGTGCACTCCCGACAATTCGCATGCGGATAATTCGCGGGTCTCCAAATATATTTTAAATAGAAATTCTCACGGCAACTAATCATCATGCTAAGTAAAGCAATCTCTCGGTCATTTAAATGAATTTTCGTGCGACGCAATGCGTCAAGACGAAATCATTGACATTCGAGAAGACTGAACTGCGTTTCTCTGTGATGGAACAGTAGGCCTACTTGCGCAATGTCCGAAACATACGAGCAGGTTGCCGCGAGTGGTACCATAGCATAGATTTCCTTTATCTTCGAAGCCCAAACAATACAAGCGGAATGCGCTTTCACTGGGAACCTACCCTCCCTTTCCCAACAGCCACACTCCAAGGTCGCTGACCTGTGAGTTGTGAAGGGTGAATGCGCGGACAACGTATTGTAAACAGCGATTATTGCGTAATGACGTAAACTTTCGCGAGACCGAGAGCGTGTTTGTTGGATGCTCTTCATGCAGTCAACCAGTCTTGAGAGAAAAATACCGCTACAAAAGCAAGCTCTTGCCGACATCTGTAACGATGATATTTAGAACGGGCAAGTCAGACGCCGATGAAGACGATTATGATTTAAGACATGAAAGCAAAGATGAAATAACACGGAATTTGACTGTTGGTGAGGAAAACTGAGATCCAGTTGATATCGAGTGCGGGAGTGATGCAACGGAAATCCCGAAAGTTTCCCACAGAATCTAGTCACACTTATTTCTTATATAGAAACAAGAAATGAATTTTCGTTCTCTTATAACGTTTTCTTCGGAAATGTGCACTCGAAAATTAGAATATACGATCTAAGAAACAAAACGGGATGACTTTTTTTTTAAAATATTATTGTAGGCATAATCC
The DNA here is from genome assembly GCA_946902985.2 of Meconema thalassinum. Lineage (NCBI taxonomy): Eukaryota > Metazoa > Arthropoda > Insecta > Orthoptera > Tettigoniidae > Meconema > Meconema thalassinum. The sequence goes on from OX336392.1 coordinate 371,052,100, forward strand.
ACATAGGCCTGCCTCTAGCGTAGCATGTCTCATAAGACACTACAATCAAGTGTTTTAATTATTATTTTGCGTTTCAAGCATATTTCAATATTTTATTCAATAGATTTGTTTTTACTAGGCTTAACAAAAATAACTGCGGATAATTCGCCATTTTCAATAATTCACGGAATTTCGTGCATTAATTACCGCGAATTACTGAGAGTGCACTGTATTGTCAGTATAAAATATTCCAACAATCCATCATCAAGACGGCACATTTAGCTACATGTGTGTGAATAATAGACATCACAAAGTCAATGCAACATGATATAAGATCGATTTTACTAAAAAGGGAACATAGTTTATCGTTTTAAAAAAATATGGATATCTAATTTTTCTAGCATTTCTAATATAGGACAAAAACGATCGGCAAAACATAATTCTACCCGACTATGCTGTTTTTTTTTTTTTCGACAAAGAACATTTTTCGACTGATATGGCAACAGTGGATTGCTAGATAATGACAGCGTCATACATGTCTCACGTGCAACAGAAAGATAGAAGAATATCCCTATCTACCCAGTGCTTCATTCGAAACGTTGGATGCCTTATAGTGACTTTTATTACGTTCATATTCTGTCTTATTCGACGAACAATAAAGTTGATCGAACGTATTGTCGTTGCAAATAATGTTAACAACATTTTAAACTCTTTCACAATTATTCGGATTAATATCCCTTAAACTTTCAGTTATTATTATTACATGGTTATACAAATATTATTACACGTCTTTCAAATTAGAACTTTCTTCTGAAACAAATGTTACTATTTTTAACAATCCATTTTCGATTAATTATGACAGTGCTAGTTTTGCTTAAATATTGGATTCATAATCTTTATACTAGCCTTCTAGTATTTAGAATCGTGACTACACTTCATGTTAAAAAATGTACACATAAGTGTACTCAGTAATAGCTCAGTAGCTAATTTATACTGGAAATCTGATATTGACCATCCATCGATGTCTAATATCCCCTTATTACTGGGGATAGGAAAAATTCGCAATGGCGAATTTCGCGAATTTTTAAAAGAAGTAATACACAGGTGATAATGTGTTATAATAACCCTAAAAATGGCAAAAATAAATGTTTTTGAGCTCGCGAATTTTCGCGAATTTCGCATGAAAACGCGAATTTTAGCCTTTTTTCTTTATAGTGCACTTCCGATAATTCGCGGCAATTAATGCACGAATTTCCGCGGATTTTTGAAAGCCGCGATTATCTTCAGTAATGTTTTTAAGCCTAGCAAAATGAAAACTATTGGTTAAAATATTGAAATGTATTTTAAGAACACGCAGAAAAAAATAATTATAATACTTTATAACATAGTATTGTAAGACACACTACGTGGATTATACCAATATTAAAAACTAAAAGAAATGACTCATCACTTTTTGTTTCTTAGATAGTTTATTTTTTCTAATTTTAGATTGTATCATTCTGAAGAAAACAATATATGAGAACGAAAATTCATCTCGATTTTCTATATAAGAGATAATTGTGACTATAGACACACTAGCTTGACTGTGGGAACTTTCGGGATTTCCGTTGCATCACTCCTTTACTTGACATGCACTGGATCTCAGTTTACCTCACCGACAGTCAAATTCCGTACAATATCCTCATTGCTTTCATGTCTGAAACCATGATAGTCTTTATCGAAGTCTTAACTACTGAATGTCACTTTCTTCTGCATCTTGACATTCATCCAGGTTTTGCCCTAATGTCATCGTAGGGAGACCACCTTGCCCATTTGAAATATCGTCGTCACAGAAGCCGGCAAAGGCTTGTTTTTGTGCGAGTGTAGTAGCGGTAATTTTCTCTCATGACTTGACTCATTGGATGTAATGGTTTCGCTAGCCCACACTGTTGGGAGAGAAATGTAACTGTTTACCTTTGCCTAAGCTATGTTGTTTTAATGGGCGCCAAGACCTCAATGCAATGTTGAAATCTAAATTTGTATTTAACAACGTCTAGCTCTGGCAGAACACATTCAAGACTCTATTCACTCAGATCGTGGTATGATTTGATCATTAACCCAACAAACAATTGTATCAGGAGAAGGAATTGGTCTATATCTAATGCTACCTACTGAAAGCAAAGATTGCATTGTAAAAGAAATGAATTTATTATATAAAACAAGTATAGCAAAATTAATAATAATAATAAGTTTAAAATTTAAATTGGAGCGTTGTGATTTGAATATTACCGATAGAAAATTACGTGAAAACGGAGTCTGATAAATTGATTTTACTCTTATTTCCAAGCTATGAAGTTACTGAATTATGAAATATAAAACAAAGAAAAATGAGAGATTGCGTATTTCTGCGTCATTAGCGCTTACCCCTGGAAATTGCCAAAGCATTTCCCTCGTTCTTGATGATGCTGTGTGCTTCCCACAGTCTCCTGGACGTCGTCATCTCCGTCGAAATTTGATGATATTCTGGTAGATTAGATAATTCTATGGTCCGTACATCGGACCCAAACTCTTGTAAAACCGCACTGGTTACGTTTTACAAAAGTTCGTCGCTAACTCCACTGAACATCGGAGCGTCACGCACTTGCGACCGTACACTGCAAGTTCTACACAGATTGTCCGTTCCACGGAACATCGGAGCGTCCCCCGCGTATAACCATACTCCGCAAGTATTTCACAGATAGACCACGTTTCACGGCGCGTCGAACGATATATCCACATGCCGGCTCCCCACTCTTCAGTCCCAACTAGCTTACGTCGTCTCCCCTGATTGGCTGAACCACCACGCGATCTTCTCCTCCTCCGGGTCATTACACTCGGCGACAGGGTTCCGTTTCAACAATTCGCCTCTTCTTGACGATGCGACCCAAGATTGCGTCATGCTCCTCGACAGGAATCAGCTTGTATTAGAATTCCCAGTGAGTCACGTCTCTCAATATACCCTAACTGACGAAAACTCCGTAAAATTCCGTAATCGCATAATTTTCTATGATATCGTCGTTCGTAATAATTTGCTTGTTAGCGTTTTCTAAGACATAGAAAACCTATCTGTATGCTTATAATTTTTATAAAATGCTCCGAAAATATCTTAATAATAATTATAATAAATTAATAATAATAATAAATTAACATGAAAAATTATCTTGGCTGAACAATTTGCCGCGTAAATAAATATAGAATGGCTTCCTACTGACTTATGCCAGTTGCATAAAAAACCCTCGAAAAACACGTTACATATTCGCCTCGGATCATCGGATGATTTACCGTGACGACGGTCCATTATCCGATTATCCCAGACACGTTAATAAACCCCATCCAAAATACATATTACATAAATGAAATCACCCTAAATTACAGATACATACACTCATAATTTTTCTTCACGCACTTTGCGTCAAAGTTTGTTGTCACTATGGATTGCACTTTGCAACCAGTCCAATGTTTTACATATAGAATAGTGTTCCATACCTGCCAACTTTTACGGTTTATCCGTAAAATTTACGGAAATTGCAGCATTTTACGGTTTTACGGACGAACGGTGTCATTTTACGATTTCGCGGACAAAAATTTGAAACGATAATTTACATTCGATAATACCGCCCACTTCCGTACAATCGATTGTTTGCGTGGGTCGAAGGCAAGTCCACGATAGTCGATAACTCGTTCTTTGATATGATTCGTACTTTTAACCGTGTGATGGCTGTGTCGTCATCGTAATTGAATTTGAAGCCGGGATAACCGTTCTTGCATGTGAATCTTAGGTGTTGACAGGCTCTGCTTCGCATATTCTTTGTTCCGCTCCGTTCGCTCGTTGCGATTTAAACCATATTCTTTGACCACGTTAGTTGTTCATTGTTCGCGAAGTTGGCGTTCCTTGAATGTTTTCGTCTTTTAAGGTTATGGCATATTTTAATGAAGCGTTCGAGTTTTTGGCTATAACTTCGTGCTTCGCAGTTTCCTGTATTCCTTGGACTAATTACATTCGTTCCACGTGTGTGTTTGTTTATTTTTTTCTACCATGTGCATATTCTATCTTCACGAGGTTGGCGTCGTGTTCATTTAATGGTTGGTGTGTTTTGACATGTTTTAATGAAGTGTTGGCTGTCTTAATTGTTTTATGTTATAATTTTATGTGACGTTCAGTGATCCAGGTTCCTTTCGATGTTTTAGTAGATATCGAGAATGAACAAATCCAACAAGAAACAGTACTTCCAGACATTTAAAGAATCATACTCGGTTGATTTTCCGTGCATACTAAAATCAAGAAAGAGATAAAAATTTGCCTTTTGCACGGTATGTGGGTGTGATATTAATATTGCATATGGTGGAAAAAACGATTTAAGTAATCATGTGAAGTGCGGTAAACACATTAGTTATGTTAAATCGAAGAAGATAGCAAGAAAATCAACACCTTTTTTGCTAAGTCTGGAAACGTTTACAGTGACGTAATTAGGGCCGAGTGTCTGTTTACTTCCTTTTTGGTGGAACACAATGTGCCCTTAAGTGCGGCTGATCATGCTGGAGCTTTATTTAAGAAGATGTTTCCCACATCAGAAGTTGCAAAGAAATATAGTTGTGGTCGCACGAAAACGACATGTATTGTAAATAAAATGGCAAAAAATGCATCATCTGAAGTTGTTAAGTGCCTTCAGAACGGACCGGATACAGATAAATTCCTTTTCTTTTCATCAGTGAGAAACTACTTTTATACTGCCTGTGACTACATCATCAACAAGTTTCCACTCAAGGATGACGTGTTAAAGAATGCTCAAGTTGCTAGGTTAGACAAAATTGAAGATTCACACTTATCTTCCATTCGTTTTTTCTTGGAAAAGTTTCCTATCATGTTATGCAAGGAAGAGAATGAAACTACAGATGAGGTGGTGAATGTGCTTCAGAGGCAGTTCACAGCTCTTCAGGTAGATGACTCTTTGGCTGCACATCAAGATGCTGCAAGTGATTCCAGTTGGGCACAAATATCAAGAATTCGTGGAGCCGATGGACTTCTTAAGTATAACCGAATTTTTAGAGTATTGCTCTCTATTCTCACCATACCCCATAGCTATGCAGAATGTGAATGTTTTTTTTTAGCTTTGTGAAGAAAAATAGAACACAGTTCAGGTCATCCATGTCCAATGAATCTCTGGAGTCTATTTCTATTTTGAAGACCAGGAGTTCTGGTCCCTGTTATGACAAAACATTTTCTCAAGACTGTTTGCAGGAAGCTAAAAAGGCCACAACCATGACTTAAAAGTCGAACTAGCATGTGATTTGCAGTGTGTATTATATTATTTCTTGCCTGTGTTACGTTAAACAAGTTTTATTGTTTAAAGCCTTTTTCAATTATCGTATATCAGCTTAATCTATCAAGGAAGTCCTGTTATGTCTGCTCCAAACCGATATTCACCACGCCTGCTGCTGATTAACATGGATTTCTTCTTGATTGTTATGTTCATCTACAAATCATGTAAGTAGATATGATTTCATTGAAGTATCCTGTTTAAAGCATGAATTATTGTATTTTGTAGCCCAGAAGTATTATTATTTTCGTCAAGCCGGGGTATGTCGAAAATCGTTAGATTTTTTTTGTCGCGCGTGAGTTTTACTGATAGCCCTTTTCAAAAGTTGGCAGGTATGGTGTTCCATGGATATTTCCGCCTCTCAAATTGCTCTATGTTGGAGAAATAGACATAATTAATGTGTGAGCACTATGTATTTATGATGTCATATCACACGCATTGAAGGTGTTCTGATATATTTATATCATCATTGAACTTCCTAATTTCACTGGAGGTCCCTTCCTTATGGTGAAATTTAATCTCACTTATCACTGAGCACACGATTGTGGCAGCGCCTCGTGACCATAATACTTAATCTCTCTTTGAAGTAGATTAAATTAATATTGACTTCTGAAAAAAAAAACAGTAAATGCGCATTACATATAACACCAAATATTTCTGTGCCGTAATCGCCCTGTCTTCTTAAGTTCCCGTAGACCATATTCTACTTAATACTAGTTCTCAACACAGACCATTTCTCCTGACACAAATAATACCTTTGTACAAATTACCTTAAATTACACACTTACAAATCTTACATGGCGAGGCCGTAAACAGAAATCACGTGTGCTGATATGTATGAGTTTCATGAAGGACTGTCTCGCATTCTGATGGCCCATCTTTTATCTCGTGGACGCCTTATGCTAACAAGCCCTATACAAGCGCTCCCCCATCTCTTGGAGATAAATGGGAACCCATCAGCGCTGCCAAAATGGCCTTGGTGCATCGAGACAATTTAGTGCTCAACAGCATCCGACAATCCCGTCATATTTCCCTGTACCTTAAAAACTCTCATTTACTTACATACTACCCCCCTGTGTGACTTCCGATACGCCTGCCTTAAGACCAGATCTTCCACGCACCAGATACCACACTTACTCATTTGATAGGCTGGCTCGCCAGCTAAACACACTCACTATATGACACATATTTTCGTAGACTATGTATATTATACGTCCCGTATAATCTGTTTCCCTCACTATTCTCCAGCACATATGCTGTTTATCCCAATACGTTTGGAAACTATAAATGATCCTGCGTCACCTGCTTCCAACCTTGCAAGTGGCCCCTTTAGATGAACGTCATCACGTTGCTCCACTAGCATATATCTCAGTGTCTGTAACGATGCCCTGTTGCTACTGTCCACACCTGCTAACCCTACTTTCCTCTGGTGTTACACCTCTACTCGACACTCTATGACCTAAAAATGTCACTTCTGACTGACAGAATGACGACTTAGACAGCTTCAAAGTGAACCCTGCCTGATCTAACTTCTGAAAAACTATATTTAAATGACGTAGATGCTCCTCAAAACTGCGTGAACTAATTACCATATCATCTATGTAAATGGTTACAAACTCTCCTGTGTCATCCCCTAATGCAATGTTTAAAGCCCTAATTAAAGCTGCTGAACTACTCTTTAACCCATAAGGTGTTCTACAAAATTGATAAAGGTTATATTTATGACTAAAAGCTGTAAATGGTCTATCTTCGTACATAAGTGGCACTTGCCAAAAACTGGAACTCAAATCTACACAAGTGAAATACTTCTTCCCCTCAAATGTTTGCATTAATTCCTCTATTGACATAGATTTCAGCTGATCTGAACTAATTCTACTGTTAACCAAACGAGCGTCTAAACAAATACGAACAGTGCCGTCGGTCTTGGGTACCGTGATCAAAGAATTAACATATGGACTGTTCGAGTGCTCAATAATCCCATCTTCAAGCATCTGGTTAATTTGTGCCTCAACTGCACTCTGATAAGCGAAAGGTACAGGATATCTATGTCCTGTGAATACTGACCTATCAATAACGTTCAATGAATGTGTATAGCAATTGGCCATACCAATGCGATCCTCAAAAACTCTCCTATTACACCATAACACATCATAGAGCCGAACACATTGTTCCACCTCTATATCTCCCTGAAATGCAGCATCACGTAACGAGTCCTCTAGACTTCCGTTCGTAATCACACTGCCCACAAAACATGGAGAACCCCGCTCTACGGCTGGCGATATCTCATTTAAAGTACAAATCACACCTACAATACTACTTCTCTGAATTTGGTCATTGAACGCTACTTCTACTTCAGAATCTCCCCATTTAAATTTCAAACTCCCTACATCATAACATAAGTTACCAGACACTCTACTTAGCCACTCTGAACCCAAGATAACACTGAATACTAAATTTGGAATTATAAGGCAAATCTGCTTCTCTACATGATTATTAATTTTAATGTCTACTAAAACTTGCTTAGAAATTACTTTAGACCTCTTCCCAACAGCTGTGATAACAAAAGTGCTTTTAATTGGCATCTCCTCAAAATTTACTCCAGTTCCTTTCATTTTATCATAAAATGCACTACTTATGCAACTCTTCATACAACCACTATCAATTAAAACATCTGTGTACGCCTCGGACACGTTAAATTTAACTATGGGGCTCTTACTAACCACTTCCTGAATAACACCTTCATCATTTAGTTCATGTAATAATTCATTTCTTACATTTAGGTCATAGGGTTCCTGTATAATTGTATGGACAGGGCATGCTACAGACTGAGATTCTGACCTTACTTCGCAGCCTGGTTCGCGTTTAAAGAACCGCTACAGCTGGCCGTAGTACTACTAACTACTGAACTAGTCTGGTTGTTCTGGGCTGTGTTGTCATTGTTTGGCTGTATATTACTACCACTAGGCTGTCCTCTTCCTTGACCCCTATTCTGGTTGTAATTATTGTCATTATAATTTCTCCCTTGATTTCCCCTGAAATCATTTTCTCCCTTGATTTCCCCTGTAATCATTGTTCCTCCCTTGATTTCCCCTGAAATCATTGTTCCTCCCTTGATACTGATTACCATAGCCATTTCCTCTGTTCTGATTTAGCTGATTATTATTATTTCTATTTTGAGCGTTGGCCCCTTCGCCACCGTTCCCTTGAACTTCTTGATGCCTGGCTTCATTAGGTCTATTATTATTATTACCCTGGTTCCGATTGAAATTGTCATCATAACCCCCTCTCCCTAGTGCATCAAATGTGCTTAACAAATTTTCTACTTGTGATATAGTCTTTACATTCTGGATACAAGCAGCCTCCTTGATCCTATAGGGAAAGTGCCTAAGTAGCAACCTTACCACATCACTTTCCTCCTTCAAGCCATCCAGATATTTACACACTAATACCTGCCCTAAAAAGTATTCGGTCATGGTGAAGCTTCCTTTAGGGTTATATTTACCACACACTACTCCCTCACGATGCTGCGACTGAATAACCTCATTCCAGAACTTTTCACAGAATTTCATTTTAAAATCATTGATATCAGTAAACTTGTCTCTGTAGACAGCAAACCAATTCCTCGTTTCCCCCACAAACACTTGTTCTAAAATTTCAACTACCTGGCACCACTCAATACTACCATTTTCCAACCTTTCCCCGAATTTATTTTCTATAGTGTTCATGAACTCCATTGGGCACCCCTGTCGATTGCTGAACTTACCCAGTTCTACCTCCCTGTGTGTGCTATTCACAAAAACTGGCCTATTCTGACTATTTTCTTGCCTGATCCTAGCTTTTAATTTTAACTCTAATTCTGCGATTTTCTCCTCAGCCTTCCTCTCAATACTGTTTACTGTTAATTTAATGTTTCCTTCTGATTCTTCTACTTTATCATATAGCTTTGCTTGTTTCTCCTCAATCTTGCTAATGCTTTCCCTATTACTCTCTCTTAAATCATTTACTTCTGCAACTATTTGTGAGTGGACTTTCTCCATTCTACCCCCCAGCTGTTCCTTAACCTCTTTAGTAGCTACCTGAATTTTGTCAATTTCTCCCCCCAATTGCTTTTTGACCTGCTGTGTTTCCAGTTGCACTAGTTCTTTTAAATTTTCAGCCTGTGTACTGATTCTAATTTCCAACTCCTCCTGTACTTTTCCTAATTTTCTGTCTACATCTGCAATAATCTCTTTAGCCTTTTCTTCCATCACCCCCCTGATCTCACCTCTAATCAGTTCGAATTTGTCACTCATTTCCCTACTGTTTTGTTCTAATTGAGCATTTAAAGTTTCAGTACTCTCTCTATTTTCCTTACTGTTTTGTTCTAATCTTGCATTATTCTGTTCTAATTTTGCATTTAACGCTTGTGTACTTTCTTTATTTTCCCTACTGTTTTGTTCTAATTTTGCATTATTCTGTTCTAATTTTGCATTTAAAGCTTCTGTACTTTCTTTATTTTCCCTACTGTTTTGTTCTAATTTTGCATTATTCTGTTCTAATTTTGCATTTAAAGCATCACTACTAACTTTGTTCTGATACATGAACTCGAGAAGTAAAGTTTTTAATTCTGGTTGGCCGCCTACACTCCCTGTTTCAGTATCGGGATTTACCTCCGCTACCCCGGTACTACCATCACTCGACATACTGCTCGTATCATCATTCTCCAGTTGATGACCACTACGTAACCTCATCTGTCTTTCTTTCTCATCCCCCATAATGATATACACTGATAAAGACAAATAACCCCCAAAATACAGGCACAGAAATATATACCCTTCTCCTTCCACAAATGTTATTAGGTTTTCAGCCCCAAGTTGTCGGCGACAAATGTAATGGTTATTAGTGCCCCATGTTGGTAGCGACAAATGAAACTGTTTCGCTAGCCCACACTGTTGGGAGAGAAATGTAACTGTTTACCTTTGCCTAAGCTATGTTGTTTTAATGGGCGCCAAGACCTCAATGCAATGTTGAAATCTAAATTTGTATTTAACAACGTCTAGCTCTGGCAGAACACATTCAAGACTCTATTCACTCAGATCGTGGTATGATTTGATCATTAACCCAACAAACAATTGTATCAGGAGAAGGAATTGGTCTATATCTAATGCTACCTACTGAAAGCAAAGATTGCATTGTAAAAGAAATGAATTTATTATATAAAACAAGTATAGCAAAATTAATAATAATAATAAGTTTAAAATTTAAATTGGAGCGTTGTGATTTGAATATTACCGATAGAAAATTACGTGAAAACGGAGTCTGATAAATTGATTTTACTCTTATTTCCAAGCTATGAAGTTACTGAATTATGAAATATAAAACAAAGAAAAATGAGAGATTGCGTATTTCTGCGTCATTAGCGCTTACCCCTGGAAATTGCCAAAGCATTTCCCTCGTACTGGATGATGCTGTGTGCTTCCCACAGTCTCCTGGACGTCGTCATCTCCGTCGAAATTTGATGATATTCTGGTAGATTAGATAATTCTATGGTCCGTACATCGGACCCAAACTCTCGTAAAACCGCACTGGTTACGTTTTACAAAAGTTCGTCGCTAACTCCACTGAACATCGGAGCGTCACGCACTTGCGACCGTACACTGCAAGTTCTACACAGATTGTCCGTTCCACGGAACATCGGAGCGTCCCCCGCGTATAACCATACTCCGCAAGTATTTCACAGATAGACCACGTTTCACGGCGCGTCGAACGATATATCCACATGCCGGCTCCCCACTCTTCAGTCCCAACTAGCTTACGTCGTCTCCCCTGATTGGCTGAACCACCACGCGATCTTCTCCTCCTCCGGGTCATTACACTCGGCGACAGGGTTCCGTTTCAACAATTCGCCTCTTCTTGACGATGCGACCCAAGATTGCGTCATGCTCCTCGACAGGAATCAGCTTGTATTAGAATTCCCAGTGAGTCACGTCTCTCAATATACCCTAACTGACGAAAACTCCGTAAAATTCCGTAATCGCATAATTTTCTATGATATCGTCGTTCGTAATAATTTGCTTGTTAGCGTTTTCTAAGACATAGAAAACCTATCTGTATGCTTATAATTTTTATAAAATGCTCCGAAAATATCTTAATAATAATTATAATAAATTAATAATAATAATAAATTAACATGAAAAATTATCTTGGCTGAACAATTTGCCGCGTAAATAAATATAGAATGGCTTCCTACTGACTTATGCCAGTTGCATAAAAAACCCTCGAAAAACACGTTACATGGAGAGCATCCAACAAACACGGAATGATCGGAAACTTAACGGTAGATAGCGGACCTCGCTTTCGGCATACAGCGATCTTTGTCAATTTGGGCAGTCATCCTGGTAAGTTACTAAGTTATTGAGGTTTTAAGGGCCAGAACAGCAAGGTCACCTGCCCCTTCATCCTAGAGACTACTCGACGCGTGGCGTCATATAGTGCGCCTTTCAGACATGAATATCTAGATGGCTAGTATCCATATCCAAATGTACCACTGTTTCCTGAACCAGTCTTAACCAGGTGGTCTTCTTGGTTTCATTCTGTAGTGTACCTGTCAGAGTACTTGAAAGATATTGTGCATTTTATGAATGAAGTAGTAGGGACTGATAACTCTAGTGTTGATTTCCTGAACAATGTTTCACATGACGAAATACTTGAGATTCAAAGAATTTGGCACAGACATCACTGAACTCATCCCTTTATTAGAAGGCCAGTCTTATCAGACTGTTCACCGTATAGATGGACATCTACGGAGAATTCAGCAAGCCCTTAAACTTACGGTACCAACATTAAGGGGCTGTTGGAGGGTTGTGGAAATGTGTTAAAAAGAGAGAAAATACATTCAGTTTTAGTAAAGGCTGGGTCCCATGCTCTTAGAATATTAATCAGCCTGAGATCCATTGACCCTGGGAACAAGATTTACAAATGTGTGCGTTTGATCCAGCAGAAATAGTGCTAATGAACATCAATGAGGATCTTGCAAAGAAAATCGAGAAGTTGCCATTCTGTGGAACACTGGAAGAAAGTGAGGTTATAAGAGGATACAACGAACTGCAAACTTTAATCAAGAAGCAGATGCACGACAGGACCAAAACAGACATTGTTTGAGTTTTGCAAGGAATGACATTTGTATTTCCAAAGTTCTCAGAATCTGTGTTGAAAACAATTTTGATACCCTGTTCAAACGCTAACTGTGAACTTTTGTTTTTCAGTTTACACTAGCACGTTAAGTGATATGTGTCGCCGTTTGTCCCAAGAGAATTTGGATCTCTTCACTGAAGTATACTTTGAAGGATGACTGAAATGTGTTCTGTTATCCATGATATTTAAAAAATCCCGCCTAAAATTTAACATTTTGAAAGTACCGAAAAGTGCACTTGAAACCACCGAATTTGCCACTTTAAAATACCGCTTTCTTCACTCTGAAATCACCGAAAAATTCCTATCCCTACTTATTACATTCAATTTCGCAAACAATAATTGCTTTACTCATATATATAAGCTCTCAATAGCTGGAAATAATTTCCAAACATTTTTAGGATTTAATAAGCCTTTACATAATCGTAAAATATCATGCTTCAAATTTGACAAAGTATCATGGACAATTTTTATCAGAACTGTGATAAATATAATGTATTCACCTGTTCAAATAACAGTGTTTGTGAATTTTCCAAATCGTCATTTCGATTTGTGACTAAAATATTTTATACAATATTTCTTTAACATTTATTTATTTCTCAATGTACTTTCATATTTGTTAATATATCTGTCAAGGAATTGTAGAAAGACCACTGCAAAAAGAACGATTCAGTTTTCGACTAAACAAAATTCGACTGGAGATCCTCCTCCAAGGAAACACGAAAGAAACTACTGTCGGGGAAATAAGCATAGATACTCGAGTTTAGAGGTCAATAAAACCTTTACCCTTAGTCTTACATAAGAACAACCTACACCAAAATTTTCCTTGTTTTATTTGTCGTTTAACGATATAGAGTAAATATTTGCATTGTATCTCGTTAAAATTTTATAGCAGATTGAACAAAAAAAGTACCGGTTTTTCTTACCAAGTTCTCGGAGCGCTCACTTAGAAGGATCATTAATTTAAAAGTATTGATCTGATCGTAACGAAACATTAATAAGTCTTAAAGGAACTTATTGTTAACGTGTATATGAAGTTTTAATCTGATCTGACGTTTCTTTAAGTAGTTGTTGTGAATTTTGTAAAACATCTTTATCTCGGGACTGGGTGGTCATAGCAGTATGAAATATGGCTTGTTATGAGGCTCATAGCAATGCAAGGCTTAACGTAAAACTACATTTTATCTACTTTTGATAATTGATTTTATATCGATTGATATTTAATCAGGTGGTTATGTGAGAAGAATGTATCGTAGCAAGCGACGGGAACAATGCGCTCGGTCGAGGAAACTCGTGCGACGTTGCCCTGTGAAACATAATGCGCGCGCGTTCCGAGCCGTAAGGTCTGTAAATTTCTGTTGTTGTTTTGTAATTTGTGTTAGGCCGGTATTACACTACCAAAGAAATGTGTCAAATAAATTTTATCAAATATTTTATAAAACTGAACTTTTATCAAAGTTATACAAAGCAATTATCACACCATTACACTACATCAAATATTTTATCATAATTCAGCAAAAAAGGATGAAGGGCAGTTCCGTGTTCACTTAACTATATTATGGTAGTTAAAATTCTGTGGTGGCAATACCGGTATATAAAAGAAACGGAAAGATAAAGTGAATGTCTATGGGTTAAATCATGGGTCGCTCACGTGACAAGGAAGATATTATTTTATACGAGTAAAATCTTGGTGAAGGAGCTGCAGTACGAGGACTTGAAAAATGACATTAATTAAAATAAATTAAAAAACGTACGTGAAATTGACGAATTATAATACAAAAATTATAATATATATTCGCCTCCGTGGTGTAGTGGTCAGCGTGCTTAGCTGCCACCCCGGAGGTCCATGGTTCGATTCCCGGCTCTACCACGAAATTTGAAAATTGGTATGAGGGTTGGAGCGGGGTCTACTCAGCCTCGGGTGCTCCAAATGAGTAGAGGGGGGGGGGGGGGTTCGATTCCCTCCTCAGCCATCCTTGAAGTGGTTTTCGTGGTTTCCCACTTCGTCTCCAGGCAAATGCCGGGATGATACCTAACGTAAGGCCTCGGCCACCTCAATCCCTCTTCCTTGCCTATCCCTCCCAATCTTCCCATCCCTCATAAGGTCCCTGTTCGCTTTGCAGGTGAGGCCGCCTGGGCAAAGTGCTGGTCACACACCCCAGTTGTATACCCGATCCCGAAGTTTCAAAATGTAGGCGGTAAATGTGGGATCCATCGCTGAGTCCGAGGGAATAGCCAAGGGTAATACGATTAAGAAAAAAAATACACTATCATTCACGTCTATTTAACTTAAACTATTTAATTCTTCTTTATATCCTGAAATATGCGTCCCTTATGTACAGCGCTAAAATCCTCTGCTAATTTTACCTACAAGTTAGAGAAACGTGTCTTATTTCATTTCCGCATGAAGTTAAACATTTTCCAACACCTTTTTTAATGAGGACTTTGGACCTCCATTGGCAGGTTTAAAAATGGTGTGTCCGCTGAAAAGCTATTATTATAAGATTAATTGTTTGAAGTAATTTACACTTGGAGATAAGATTATAAAACTGCTCCCTTATTAACCGTCTGAAAAATCACTGCCCGATGAATCAGATGAACTGTCATTAAAGTTTATAACAACGGGGACGTCTTCTGTTAGCCAATTTCCCAGTAATGTTTCTCTATTTTTTTTGATGTGTTCGATGCATTTTTCCATAGCTTCGGTGTTATGGACCTCAAGGCTTCTTTACAGAGATCTCGCATCACCTCCAGTGATCTTCCTCTCTCCGCCTGGTTACTCATATTCACTTTAGTTATTTTATTTTTCACGTAGGACCAAACTAGCTCCATGGGGTTGAGCTCACAATGAGCAACTGGCAGCCAGACGAGTTCGACGTCAGGACGAATATTCTTGATTATCTGTTCCAGCTTCTTTTTAGGTGCCCTGAAGTGAGGTTTGGCGTGAACAATTAGCTCTGCTTTCGTCATACTTTCATACTTTTGGATTCTGGGAGTGTAACGTGTTTTTTTTTTTCGAGGGTATTTTACGCCACTGACATAAGTCAGTAGGAAGCCATTCTATATTTATTTACGCGGCAAATTGTTCAGCCAAGAGAAGTTTTCATGTAACTTATTATTATTATTAACTTATTATTATTATTATTATTAAGGTATTTGTTTGGAGGTTTTTTTAAATAAAATTATAAGCATACAGACAGGTTTTCGATGTTATAGAAAACACTATCAAGCGAATTATTACGAACAACATTATTGCGGAAAATAATATGATTACGGAATTTTACAGATTTTTGTCAGTTAGGGTATTGTGAGAGAGATGAGTCACTGGGAATTCGGCTACAGGCTTATTCTTGTCGAGAAGCGTGACGCAAGCGGGGTTGCTGCATCAAGAAAAGGCGAAATGGCATGGACCGGTAATCGACATCTTCATCGAGCCGAGTGTATTGACCCTGAGGTGGGGAAGATCGCGTGGTGGCTCAGCCAATCAGTGGAGACTGGGCGACTTGAAGACGGCTCCAGAGAGGGGAGGCGACGAGTGCATATATGGTTTGCGCGCCGTGGAGGCAAGGCGATTATCTTTGTATAACTTGACCGTTGTGGTTGCACGTGTGGTTGGTTCCGATGTTTCTCGGACCATAAATTATCATATCTACAAGTATTTCTTCAACTAACGAAGAAGATGACGTCGTCCAGAAGGCTGTGGGAAGCTCTCTTCAACATCCAGTACGAGGGAAATGCTACGGCAATTTCCAATGGTAAGCGCGAATGACTCAGAACTACATAATCTCTCGTTTCTTTGTTTCATGTTAAGTATTTCAGTAACTTCATAGCTTGGGAATAATAGTAAAATCAGTAATTCATCCGACTCCGTTTTCACGTAATTCTCTAGCGGTAATATTCAAATCGCAACGCTCCAATTTAAATTTAAAATATATTATTATTAATTTTGCCATACTTGTTTTATATAATAAATTCATTTCTTTTAACCATGCAATCTTTGCTTTCAGTAGGTAGCATTAGATATGGACCAAATTCCTTCTCCTGATAAAATTGTTATTTGGGTTAATGATCAAATCATACCACGATCTGAGTGTAAAGAATCTTAAAGGTGTTCTACCAGAGCTAGGTGTTGTTAAATATAAATTTAGATTTCAGCATAGCGTTGAGGTCTTGGCGCCAATTAATACAACATATCTTAGTCAGAGTAAATATTTCAAAGTGCAAGGCAGGGCTAGTAAGAAGCATTACACTTGTCACGCAACAGTGAGGAGGCTAATGAAACCGTTTCACTTGTCACCCAAAAGTGAGGGTAATAGAAGACGTTTCAGGAGGAAGAGGAATATCTTTAATTGCAGCGGCACATCTCTTCACCGTGGCTATCGACCTTCCAATACACTTGGATACTTTTTGCTAAACCCTCTTATCATTATTACTTTCTCTCTCGCATCTAAAAAAACATATTGCACTTATAATCATGGCAAATTCTCCCTCCGTTAACTGCGGATTAGCTGGCATCTTGATCGATGTGCAAACAATAGATAATACAGTGATAGTTGCTGCTTGTTGCTAATGACTCAACGAAGAACAAAGGTCAGAGTTTGGTGTGCGTAGGAACGAGCGCGCAGTGAGTTCGAAATACGGCAGTCAACTGGCAACATTGCCAGGCTGCTACGGTACTATCGCCGCCCACAATGGTCCGATTAAATATCAATCCATATAAAATCGATAATCACAAGTAGATAAAATGTAGTTTTACGTTAAGCCTTGCATTGCTATGAGCCTCATAACAAGCCATGTTTCATACTGCTATGACCACCCAGGCCCGAGAAAAGGTTGTTTTACAAAATTCATGACAACTATTTTAAGAAACGTCAGATCAGATTAAAACTTCATATACGCGTTAACAATAAGTTCCTTTAAGAAGTATTAAAGTTTCGTTACGATCAGATCAATACTTTTAACGTAATGATCCTTCTAAGTGAGCGCTCCGTAAACTTGGTAAGAAAAACCGGTACTTTTTTTGTTCAATCTGCTATAAAATTTTAACGAGATACAATGCAATATTTACTCTATATTGTTAAACGACAAATAAAACAAGGAAAATTTTGGTGTAGGTTGTTCTTATGTAAGACTAAGGGTAAAGGTTTTATTGACCTCTAAACTCGAGTATCTTTACTTATTTCCCCGACAGTACATCATGGAAAAGAGCCTATATTAAGAAGGTACAAATAATCCATTAGAATCTAACGCTTAACCAGGTTGGAGTTCAACAAAAGAATTAAGAAAATAGAAAAACTGAACGAACTGAAAGGTGTCTAAAATTCAAAATAAATTTCAAAATGCCAAAATTGCCAAAATTAATACAAAAATCGCAAATGTTCACACTGGAAATCACTGTTTCTACATCTATATTGCCCTCGACGAAAAATAGACAGACACGTCTATAAAACAAACTTGCATAAAATGCCAAAGTATTCTGATTCTTAGTTCAAAATTTTATAAGTGTTTATTTAAATAATGTTCAAATATACGTGGTGTATGGACATCTGCTTGCTAACGATTATTCTTATATAAATTTATCGTAGTCTTCTTCCTAAAACTTCTTATATGTGTCTTCTCAACGAACTATATTGTTCTATTTAATGCCAAAACGAATTAAGTAAAAGGTAAAGAAATGCATTGAAAATAACACCACAGAAATATTAATGTTAACTATAAGATAAAATACATCATTGGACAGAAGCGATAAAATATCGGGTCTAGCCCTAGAATGCATTTTCTAACTACTTAATAAAAATTGGTGTAAAAGGAACACTCTAAAGTATGTCTAATCCATACTGTCTACTTATGTAGAATAGTTTTCAGCTACCTTGTTGATGCCATCTCGTCGAAAATAGGAATGGGTTTATGATACACTGTCCTGGTAGAGACTGAACCCTTGTCCATCTGGCTGCGTAGTTCTCGAACCGACTGGATCTTGAGAAGAACCGAATTCCGTTCCCGACCGGTTTGAAAGAAAACAGCTGTTCGCGCACCCAAGAACATAGTTCCGACACATCTCTGAGATGCTCGGTAGCTTATATGTAGAATGCCATTGATGTTCATTTTGTAGCAGTACGAATGTATAGTCAACTTTTCAAAGTGCCTTCCATCTCTTAAAAAGCCTTCTGCTATTGTAGTAGTTCATAATTGATGTTTGTAGTCATCCCATGTGGTCAACTCTGCTATAGTGTTACATTCCTTCTTTTCATTTAGCCCATCTGTGACCTTATCATATCGTGATGAAATATATATTCACTCAATCTCTTCTCAGTAGTCATAATTGCACTATACTGACTGTACTGTACTGTAGAAATATATTGTCTTATACTGGCAGTAAAATATTGCAAGTCCATGTGAAAACTAAGCTCACTGTTCCCTGCATTGAAGTATAACACTGTCTGTGACTATAATGAGCCAAGACGAAAAGTATTGCGTTTCGAACTGTGTCTACCCGCACTGGTTTGAACTTCACGTTGTACGCCTACTCTTAAAACGCGTCAGTGATCGCGTTGCTCTGCCGATACCGGAGTGTTGTATGCCAAGCGATTGTGTATTTAGATCTGACCTCTCTGTCTCGTCAGATATTTCATGCTGATTGTGGGACCCATAATGCTCTTCGGTCCAAAACTATATTGACCGTCGATACAGACACTGCCTAGTTTGGGATAATCTCCTTTTATTCTGTCATATGCATTTATATTTGTACAAACATTCTCAAGTTTTCTCTTCTTTAAATATAATGCATTTACCAGTTGTTATTCCATTCTATAAATTCTGTATCATAATATAACAGTGTGCATCTGAATTACGTTAGTGCTGCCTCCATTTTGTAGCCATTACCTGAACTATGGACCACGCATGTGTTCGAGGTAAGTAATGCGGGTTGCTGGATTGCTCCTAAGCTCGCCACAGTATCAATGCGCGACATGCATTGTAAAGAGTGCCGCAGGAATTCCGTCCGAGTTCTTGCCAACATAACATAGTTCCAACTCAATGCAAAATACTGTCTCAGTACCAAATTCAAACCGGTAGCCATATGTCCGTGGCGAAGTTCCAATTGGAAGTTATCCGAGAGCTGTCCAAACACCACCATACCCCTGTCAAGCCACATAAAGGTGGCCGACCATCCCTAGAGGAAAATCCATTGCGCCTTACTGCACGTCATTTTCCTAATGAGATTCCCCCTACCCCCTGTGGTAAACCAGGTAAGAAGATGTGTGTGCTCACTCCACCCAGCAGCCTGTGAAGCGGAGAGAAAGCCGCTATTGGTGCGATTGTGTGACAAAGGGCTATGCATTGTGCCATGTTTTGAAGGGTTTCACACGAAGAAAACCTTCTAAAACAAGAAATGTTACAGCAAACAGACTGTTCATACAAAATAAACATTTATGATGGTATTTTGAGTTATCTGCATTTCTGTATTTCTATACAGTAGAGCGTCGTTTATCCGGACTAATTGGGACCGAAAGTGCTCCGGATATCGATTTTTCCGGATAAACAAACATGCATTTATTTTATAGGAAAAGACATGCACAGTACATTATGGTAATAACCACCAAGCTTCTCATTTAGCTGCAACGCTTGATCACATAACAAAGGTCCAGAAATAGGATCTCCCTTATTTCTTGTCTGAATGAACCATAAGTACACCGCTTCTTCCAATTTTTATCCCTAGCTGATCTCATGGTTCTACTCTTTTTAGACCCTTCTTCACTATCTAACTTCGATGCATAATTCAGAATTTCACCTTTCCTTTCTTCAAATCATAAATTGTGGATTTTCCGACACTAAGTTTTCATTAGACACTGCACACTCACCTTTATCCAGTTTATTAATGATCTCCACCTTCTCTATGGATAAAACATTGAGTTTTCGTTTTTCTTTTTTGTCACTCGTAGAAGCCATTTTCACAACGTAATACAGCACAGTACAGTACACATACTCACATACTATAAAACATTGAAACATTATAGAGTAAACAAACGGAAGGAGACAACAGAGACAATAATTGAAAACAAGAACCAACTCACTACTGTAGTGAGCGCGCCCTGCTCCTTTTTTTTCTCGTCCGGATAATTGACGTTCCGTTTGTTTGACGTCCGGATGAACGACGTTCTACTTTATTTCATTCAGTAGTTTTCATTTTCATGTGTAGCCTACCACTGATCGCATTGAATTTGTTAAAATATCAACCATTGTACTTGTAAGAAATAACATATATTAGTTGCCTACAGATTTTAGGAAATATTCTTAGTTTGGTCCCTTTTCATTGTATAAAGGTGATGTACACGTGAGCACAAAAAGTTAAATTTTCATTTCTCTCACTATAATATTGAACATAATCGTAGGATCTTCAATTTGCAATTTGTATTTTAAAGAACCAACATTTACAGACATTTTAAGTTATTCGACCCCCTGATAGGTTAAAAATTGTGGCTTCTACAATTTATTTAACATACAAATGAATTAACTCAGCGCTGAGGGGCCACCCAGTCAAATGGAAACTCAGCACTTAAAGGGTTAATCTCATGTATTCTGGATTATTGGCAGGTCGGTTTTCATCAAACCAAATCCAACAAGGCATAAACTTGACCTGCTCAACCAAAGGATCTAACTAAATATAACAACTCCAAATTATTCCAACACTCCTCGTTTATTCCTCGAAAGTACAACAAATAAGTATACTCCTAATAATATCCTATGCTGAATCCTACGTGATATTTGGCAATAATTTAATTAAATTATTCTCTATTTTGCCTCCGTGCTTAGGCGGCAGCACGCTGGCCTCTCACCGCTAGGTCCGTGATTCAAATCCTGGTCACTCCATGTGAGATTTGTGCTGGACAAAGCGGAGGCAGACAGGTTTTTCTCCGGGTACTCCGGTTTTCCGTCACAAATTGCATTCCAGCAACACTCGCCACTATCATCTCATTTCATCTGTCATTCATTTAATCATTGCCCCAGGGGAGTGCGACAGGCTTCGGCAGCCAGCACAGTCGACTGGAAGCATGCTGTTGATTTTGATTTTTTTATTCTCTCTTTTGAAAAAAAAAAGAAAAAAAAAACAAAACAAACAATGTTCTTGGGTTCACTTTATAAAATAATGATAATACAGTGAATTCCCGTTAGTATGTTCCTCACTAACACGTTGTCCCACATATGACGTCGAATTATGAAAGTCCCGGTCCCAAAGCACTAAATTGTATGTAAAATATTGCTTTAGCACATTTTAGCGCACCCACTTACTACGTTCAAGTTTTGACGTTCTTCCGTTCAATATTTTGACCACCCGTTACGTATTTGTCAGTCCAGTTGGACTTCGAGAGCTCAGCTCAGTTTAGCAGCGAGCAGAGGGGTGTAATTTGTGAGGATCCGTCGCTTCCGAGAGCGACCTTGGAATTACGAGCTTCGTATAACGGCCTTACGATTTGCTTGGCAGCGAGTGTGTTTCCTGTCGGCCAAGGTTAAGTGATTGCGTATGCGTGAGCGCGGTGGAGAGCTCAGCTCAGTTTAGCAGCGAGTGTGCTTCCACCATAACCCATACCCCTATATCCAATCATGCCAGAGTTCAACAGACGGCCTTCTGTATTTTGTCTCCTGTCGTCAGCTTATCGTGACTAACAATACCAGATTTCGACGTGTTCTAACTGATTCTAACAATTACTTATGTACAGTGCTTGATTTGTAAAAAAAGAAGGGGGTTCCGGTACTGTGGGCTACCAGGTGGTGGTGGTGGTGGTGGTGGTGGGAGAGGGGGGGGCTTTATGGAATATTGAAATATAAGAGTTCTAAAAGCGATATTTTTACGCTTTTCTGAACACCTTTAAAATTAATCAGTGGATAAAATACAGTAGCAATCTAATTAAAATTGCAATTTGAAATTAAATTGAGACTGCTCTAGCAACATTTTTCTTACCATAGCCTTCGGCCTATATTAAATTTTAATGTAGGCCAACTAGGCTACAATTCAAACAATGTACATTATATAATTTTTTTTAACATAATTTAAAAAAATAAATAGCCTACATTCGGTTTGAAAATACACACATGTTCACCAACAACCATTTATGTCTTGTTTTATAATTTTGTCTTTACAGTTTTCTGAAATAATTATCCAGTCAAAGACTTACAAGTAACGTTCCACAGTTCTAAAAATTATGTTACATATTCGACTTTTCCCCCGATCAGAGGTTTCGGTATGGCGTACCGGTGCGTACCGTCACAAATCTAGCGCTGCTTATGTAGCTTGTGGAGCACCAACAAAACAGCTGACGATCACACTCCGTATTGTTGTTTTACTGCGTCACCACATTTGAAAACACCTTACATGTTTGGTTGTTAGTTTCTAGCACATCTTTCTGTTGACGCCAGTAGCGAATATCAAATTCATTCACAAGGAATTCTCGACCGGCAGCTTTATTACCATCGTCGTCTGTGTAATTGATCACTTGGAGTTTAAATCCAGCCGTATAACTTCCGCGTTTTTACATAACTAAAAGATCGATTTCACAAGAAAACAATCACACTTAACTGAGAAACAAAACGGAACCTGAAGACACTGGTAGGCCTACTTTTCGACAATGCAACCGACGGACAACAAACACCGTGAAAGAAAGAATAACACCACCACAAAAACGAACAATAACATCGCGGGCAAGACTTGTTTTAAAATCACTACAGTACGATCATCTTTATGACGGCGTCAGAAATTAATGCGAGATATATGCGAGGAATACTTTTTCCTGCAATTTCCAATTGGAAAATGGGGTGCGAGATACACCGGTGGCGAGATATATGCGAGCAAATACGATATTCATCGACCATACACATGTATTACAAACCAGTGTAATTATTCGTGTTCGATTGTGAGGTAAGCGTATTAGGATCATAACGTTTCGAAGAGAAAGTGTGCCGACTCCCGAATCTGCCCTATCTTTAGTATGGGTAGTTGCTGCACCCGCCGACAGACTGCTCAGCGGTTGACTGTTGCTGGCTGGAGTGACTTTCTAAGCGCTCGCGAGTTTGAAACACAGAAATGCTGTAGTATTTAGTCTGTATTTCTTGGGGCTGACAAGTGTATTCTATCAAGAAGCGATTTCCACGATAAAAGTAAGTTGCTGTACAAAAATCAAGTAATAGATATTAATTACTACGGACAGGTTTATGCCATGGACACGTTACCCGAATTCACCAATTGACTTCCTCACAGATAAACCTTATGTCTTTCCAAAGAACGAACGTGAGAATCTTTTTCGAATCATTCAGCATTGCGACCGCGAATGCCATTAAGTTATTCCTGCAAATTTACCCCAAAATTTTTAGCGGCAGTTAGAATACAGAATTATTCACGAGAAACATGAACAATCTAGCAAATGCGCCTAACTCCAGAATACCAACAAACGCACTCTACAAAGATGCCCCTTCGCACAAGGCATTAATTTAATAGACTTTTATGAAACCATTAGCTCAGAAATTTTGCCTCTAAGACAATGGAATCTCTTAGATAAAGAGTACTTTAGAAGTCGCTCAATATTTATGGTACAAATGCTTTAGGTACGTGTTGACAGGAACGTCTATTCGGTATTTTAAGGTCCATAAATTGTGACGATCACCCATCAATTGTAGATTTTCTGCATTTGCATATGTTACAGTGTGTGTATGTTCCAATTAATGTGGCTATATCTCTGTCCGGGAACTGCGAACCTAAGTTAGAACCACCTCTCACATCATTCGTTAATCAAATGAGATTATGTGTGAAGCAAACCGAGGAACAACACAAATCTGTTAAGTTGTCTGCGGACGACAAAATTAGAGTGGTGATAACGGACTGGGAGAATGATCTTCCCCTTCCTTATGAAGACAACATTCCGAAACAAAGCTTGATTTACTATCCAGCAGGGTGCATTGTCAAGCAACTAAAAAGAGGAATCAGCTGTGTGAAGTGTGCAACAACCCTTCAAAGTGAAAGGCCGTCAGACAACAGCTGCAACTTTCACTGACATACAGGAATTTGGCTCAATAAATACCCTTACTTACCTAACCCACCCATCCGGCAGTGTCGTCAACATTCGTTTACAGGTCGAAGTAGTCGTTGAAAAGAACTGCGAACTTGGGGGACGTGTCCATGGCATAAAACTGTCCATAGTAATTAAAATCTAGTTTTACTAAACCCTCTCAAATTTGTGGGGCGATATATTTTATGAGTGTTTGGACAGCATTGATGAGGTTGTTTTAGGGCCCTGTGATTTAGGATATATTATGAACCTTATTGGTAAAATAGTTTTTCATTTCATGAAGTGCCGCTTTATCTTTCGTACGAAATTAGGAAAGAACAGTCATTTGCTAAGTCTGCAAAATCGTCCCGTAAGCTTTGCAAAGTTTCGAACAACTGACCGTTATAAGTTATATTTGACTAATAACAATTTTCCGTCTATTCAATACAAAAATACGTGAGTCCTGCATTAACTTTAAGGGGATCAGCAAAAATTAAAACAGTTTGAAATTAAAAACTTTCTTAATTTTTGTATTAATTAAGAAGTGATTGTGGAACGACTCAAGTGGTCCAATGTGACCAATCAAGATTAATAATAATAATAATTAGATGGAAAATTGTTATTAGTCAAATAGGATTATATGTCAATACGGACCAATATGGCGTCGAATACTCCTAGCTAAAAGTTACATGGGTGAGTTTATATTATATTATTATATTATATGTACTTTTTTCAGTTTTAGGTCTGTAACTTATGATTTTTGCACATTGTTACATTTTGATCCCCGCCAGGATGTTTTATTTCCTTATTATATGAACCTACTGTATGACGTAATAGTACATTATGCAACGAGCCTTTAATGGCAATAATTAAGACATGAGCATGTTTATAAAATGAGCTATGCGATTTTTATATTTTCCATAGAAGTGTCTTAATTACCGTTATAGGAGAGTTGCATACGACTGTTTGTTTGACGATAATTATTATAACTATTTTATGTTCAAACATAAATGTTCATAAATATGTCGAGATTTCGCCAGTTTTATGTACTAAACAGAGCGCATGGGATGCAGAGAATGCCTTGTATTTGACCATGGCCTCCTCGATTGCCCCACTGACACTAGGCAATGCAGTGAAATTTAAATAAGAAGGCCTTGGAACTCAGCGCAGAAGTGATGCTATCCTTATCTAATTGGTCAAACAACCGTTTCTTGAGCTGTGATTGGTGGGAGAAACTGTTTCATAATGAAAAATAGTGTTATAATGACCATCATTATGGTACAGTTTTCTGACATATAATACGTAGTCAGGGTCGAACATAAAACAATGTTTCATAATTAACTCGACGGACGTCAGCGTTATATGCACTCAGTGTGGAGAATTTTATATTTGGGTCATCTTGTCTAATACATCGTAGTGGAAGCTTGATAGCTGAAACGTAACATTCAAACATATTCAACTGCTGGTAGGCTATTGATACCGTCCGCACTCAGTGCTAGCCAACGCTAGAGCCGCGTAGCGGCTGGACCATATAAATTCTACAAGTCACGTCACTTTCTCTTCTATACGCTATGTTAGGATTAAAGTTCATATAATGTACTGTAATTCGTTTTAACGTTGTTATTTATTCCCCCTATTAGTTACTGACAAACCTATGTTTATGTTGTGACTAGTAGCGCATTAACTAATTGTTAAGGTTGGCAATTTCACGTGCGCATCTATGGTGCGGTTTAAAAAAATTATTTTTACACGTTGTAAATACAATACAGTGTTTTCGGTAGTACGTTTTCCCGCTTTTGACGGCCGATTATTTCAGTCTCTTCAAAAACTAAGTTCCACTGTATAAGCGTAACGTGAGTCCTGCAGTAACTGTAAGGGGATCAGCAAAAATTAAAACAGCTTTGAAATTAAAAACTTTTTCTGGTGTTTATCTGCCATCAATATTATTAAATTCACCATAAATAAACACTGACACTCTGCTGTCACAACACAAATTTATTCTTTATCTTGGTGACTTACCATGGCTTGATTATTTTAACATTTAATTATGGTATACTCTTTACTGTTGGAGATCAATATACAGTGTCAATGTTAATTATTTGGATGTAATCTCATTATTCTTTGGAATTCTGTACTGGCAATGAACCAATAAAACAGACAAAAGAGGGTCAATCCAGGCAAAGTTGCTTGACCATCTCAGAAAAATTTGATACTTGCTGGGTTTGTTCCTTATCATGTAGTGAGCTTATAAAAAAAATTTGAACTTTTTTTGACTTACCGTTTTTAAATGGCGGCCATTTTGTTATAAGCCGATCGTGGTTTTTTGGTGTTTGTAAGCATCTGCGGTTTTTCAAATATCTCGGCAATGGGTTGCTCTAGGCCTATCAAATAAAAAGCATTGACTTCAGTACATTTTGGCCTACACATTGAACCCATTATCACTAGGGTTCATGTGTCTTTTTACAGATTTTTAATTAATCAAAATTTTTGTTTTAAAATTCAAAAATCTGAATTTTCAATCAATAATTTTTCTAAGAAAGGACAGTTTCTCATCCCTAACATTTTTTTTTTGCTTCTACACTTCATAGTAGTGTAATTGTTTATAAAGTTTCAGTGGTGAGAAGTTACCCCTTAAAAAGTTACAGGCTTTTAAAAAACTGATTTTTGAAAAATTTTCAATTTTTGACCTGCAATATTTTGGTTGGGGGACCAGATAAAAATCTGAAAATTTCACAAAACCAATTTCCAACATCACTTTTATCAAAGACAGCATCCATCTTGCCTGGCATCCTAAATATCAACACTCAAATTCTACCATCTCAACTATCTCATCTACGATGCATATGCTAGCCACCTGCTCTTTGACCTCATCAAGCTTCTCTGTCAACTTCTCTTTAAAACTATGGTAGGTAACCTGGGAGGTGATCCTCTCCTTCATCCCTTCGTACTTTTCATAGCGGAGCAAAAGCGTCTCCAACATGGCCATCATCTCAGCTTCCATATTTCTACTATTTTCGGCCATCCCTACTCCTGTCTTTGTGAGATTCATTGAATTCTTGCTTTCACGTTGGGCGCCATTGAAATAAATCTAATACTTGCCCCTTGTTGGTATACCAATGAAATAAATCTTTCTAAATATCTTTTTGGTTAGGGGTCAACCAACAGCAACATGCCCCACCATTGGGCAATAAATATAACTATATTTTCTAGCTTCTAATAATAATCTTCTGCAGGGTCGAGTTGACGTTGTGCACATAACAAAATCAGAAATACAATGCTTTTAATACCTTGTCTGTCTACATATAAGCACGCTTTCATTACCTGCATCTCTTGTTCCTTATCCACAACCACCTTCATAAGGAAGAAAAAAAAATTGCCTCACAACTCTTACTATTCCTCTGATCCTTATTTTCTTCTTGCATTTCCTTAATATATATTTTTCTACTACAGCATTCTTCAAGACATCACATCTATTTATTCCAATCTATCACATTCATACCACAGAACATAATCACACCAGCAACAACTATAACCTTCTTCATACTAGATGTAACATCTATTTTATTTTAAATCCTCTCTAATATACCACAGCACATAACATCTCATTATCCACCACTAAAAATCCTAGACCAGAGAGCATATCAACACCATTCCCCATGACATCAACTATCAATATCCCTTCCCATTCTGCATGAAACCAACCAGCTTCCATTCTGCATGGCAATTTTTCAACAACATTCCATGGCAACCTTGCCCTAAGATCAAGGAACCTTTGCCAATTGCCAAAGCCACCTACCAGCAATAGCCAGACCACCATGGAGAATCTCTACGGCCCAGAACACGTAAGACACTCTGCGGTGGTCTACCAACTGTGGCCACGGCTGGCAACCAGATGAAAATAAAAAATACCTAAGTACCAACAAAACAAAAATCTAAAAGCAATCTCTGTAACCTACTACAAAGGTTCGGTTACAAAACTATTATTAAAACTTGCCACCTCAGAGTAGTGGGGCAATATACTTGTTAAAATGATATCACACAAAGAACAGGATACCAGACTAAAAAAAAAAAAAAAAACCAAGGCGTGACCTTTTTGAAGAGAGAAGTCTCCGTGTTTCTTCAGTTCTTACGGTCTATGACTCAATGCTATGCCACAGGTGGCCGGCCGGCCACTCCCGCGGTGTTGCCGAATTCAAGTAAGGACGAGACGATAGTGGTCAGCCTGCGCACGCACGCTCTTCGTTTTTTTTTTTTTAAATTAAATACATATCATACTATGTAGCATCAAAATTAAATAGTTTATTTTTACTCTCTCCCTTTCCCAAAATAATGGATTTTTGCGAAGTTCGCATCTATAGTAACCCCCCCAATTTTGGAACTAAAAATTTAGGGGAAAAAAGGGGGTCCTTTAGCTGAATAAATACGGTATTATCTTCCTTTCTTTCTGTCTTCCCCCAGGGGCTCACTTCTAGTGGGCGTGGGTTGGCGACCACGGGGCCCCAGCTGAGTCCGGCATTGCTTCTACTTACTTGTGCCGGGCTCCTCTCCGTCTTCTTTCCTGTCGACCTCACTTGGTCAACTCTTGTTCTCTTCCGACCCCGACGGTATTAGGGTATCCGAGGCCTAGGGAGTCTCTTCCTTTCCCGCCTGAATTGGCCCTTGTCTCCTCTTTCCTGATACCCTCCTTCTGTGAGGGGTCAGCCTTCTTTTTCTTTTCCTTTTACCTCCTGCCTTATGCTCAAGGCCCTTAAGGCGGCAGGGTGTATGTAGCCCCACCACTTCTGGTGCACCCTCAATAATGCTACACCCTCAGGGGCTCACGGCTGGTGATTTCGGGAGTTGGCGACCCCGAGGGATTCCTGAGCTGGGTCAGTTTTCCCCTTTTGTCCCTTCCCTTTGGGGTGGACCCTCTCCTCTCTCCCCTCCCCTCTCCTCTCCAATCCTCTCCTCTTTTCCTTATATTTCCTTTTCTCTTTCAGATTCCCGCACTGTTTTTGTTACTTGGTTCCCCGTGTATCTAAATTCCCTTTTAGAGATTTTTTTGTAGGTATTTCTAATCTATGTTGCATTTTGTAAGTCTTTTCGATCTAGATTGCATTTTGTGAGTGTTTTTCAATCTCAATTGCATTTTGTAAGGATTGACAATCTAAATTGCTTTTTAGTAAGTCTTTCAATATCCGGCCCAGGGCTTTTGTGAGTTTTTTTGAATTTCAATTGCATTTTGTATTTTCAACCTACCCCGCTTTGTTCAAGTAAAGTCTCAATTGCAATTTTGTGGGTATTTTGAATCTCCATTACATTTTGTGCATATTTTCAATCTCATTTGCATTTTGTAAGTATTTTGATTTCACTTGCATTTTGTAGGTATTTCGACTGTACGTTGCATTTTGTACGTATTTTGGACTTAACTTACTTTTTGTGCGTATTTTTCAATCCTTCCTTTTGTGAGTATTTTCGTTTGAAATTCCCTTATGTACGTATTACCGCTCTCCATTTGGTGAGTAGTTTCAATCTGATTTCCTTTTTGTAAGTATTTTCCCTGCTACATAAGGCATAGTTGTTGGGGCTCACTGTCTATTTTATCTAAACCATTTTCGTTTCATCCATAGCAGTGAGCTGTTTTTTATCTTCGTCCTTTCATTTCACGCCATTTCATTTCATCAGGGGCCGATAATCTCGATGTTAGGCCCCTTAAAACAACAATTATCATCATCTTTCTGTCTTTGATTGGCATTGTAATGCATGCCGAGTATAGCTAGTCTCTATTTATAAAAAACTTGCGATGAAACGTAGGTGAGTTGTTGTGTACACTCGAGGGAAGGTTTCTGGCTTAATAAATCCATTTTACAATAGGTAGCGCACGAGTAGATTCAACAAATGAGTGACAGCATACGAATTGTTATACAGAATCCTGTATGCGTTCATATACCATTCATCAGATTGCGATGAAACTTTGGTGAATTGTGCACGTTCCTACGAATGTTTCTAAATTAGTAAATCTATTTTACGATAGTTTCGAGGCAGTTAATGTAAATGTAAAAAAGTTATTGCGTATCCAAAAGCACTCCAACAAACAAAATTACAACACCAACACTTTTCTTTGATTTGGCATTGCAACACATGCCGTGTACTGCTTTTTATTATATAATTTGCCCTTCAAATAGCACTATGCATAATTATTTGTGCGTATAATTATCATCATATATAATATTTCAGTAGTATGAATCCCTCCTCGGCGCTCTCAAGCGACCGATCGTGACAAATGAGCATTCAAATGAAAGAGAATAGACATTAGCAGTGACTTATTGCACTATAATTTCATAAATATCTATAATTTCTTTAAAAAATGACTTTAAAAAAATTGTACGATGTGTGCGATTTGCAAACACCGTTGATGTAGGAAAATACGCTCCGTAATTGCTGTCCACGGGCCGCTGAGACGCCTGTTTCATGTCATATTAACATTCTGAGGTCTTTCCTTTATCCTGAAATGTAAATAGTGTTCTATAATCATTTGGTTGAAATAAAAACATAACCTTTCTCCTAAAGTGTCTCGTTATAAACCTATTGGGGAGAGTGTGGTTTATGAACATGCGAGATTTCTCGCACGGGTCCACTAGTTTTGTAGTAATTATGTATTCTCATCTTCCTAATTCATGAATTTTAAAGACATCTACATCCTCTACAAATAACTAATGTCTCACACACAGTACAACATTTCAGTAATATCATGCCCTGTCATCAAAATCGATAATTATTTGCCACAATCCTAGCATTTCCAACTCAATTTAGTTTGTCCTTGGGTAAAGTCATATCCAGCATGGACTGTACAGTACTGTATTAAGATAACATATTTCTCCCTAATATTCATGATAATATTCCTTCCTCTGAAATTCTACTTACAGTATAAGACTAGCTTCCTTATGACTTCAATAACAGAGGTATCGCTAACAATTATACGGTGTTTTATAGCTGTGGTCAGACGACCTCTGTTACCATCTAATTGCTTTGGATTTCATCATCTTCTATAGTTTTTAGGGGCAGATGACCCCGTAGTTCCGTCCCTTAAAACAACGAACTCTTCTACAGTTTCCAGCCAATGGCTGGATCTGCTTGCTTTGGATTTCACATTTTACTAAGCCACACTTGACACTATGGCATACACAAATATCACCAATAACACAGATTATCATCATGGAATATAGCTTGCCACGGTGGGTGAGTGGATAGCGTGTCGGTCTACTAACCCCCAAGATTGCAGGTTCGCCCCTGGCCGTGGTAAGTGATTTTTGAAAGGCGGAAAAAATACGATACGCATGTCATACGATGTTAGCATGTCAAAGAACCCATTTGAATTCAATAAGCCGAGTTCATAATGGCAAAATTAATCTCGGGATTTTCTGCCATCACAAAGTTTCTCATTTATCTACTAGAAAGTGCTATAGTGTTCAAGGAGCTTAGATATCCACTATCTAACCTCCTTGACTTTTAGTGATTCAAAGGATCAATGAAATTCGACATGCAAGCTACCCTCTGGGTGTCAAATTACAAAAGCTTGCACCCAGCACCCGAGGCCATACGATATTATTATTATTATCATGGAATATAACACTTAATGCAGATTCTTATTTCTTTCCATAAAATTCCATAACATTAAGTTTATAATGAAACATCTGGTAATACTAATGTTTATTGAAACATGTTTTCAACTCTTCATTGGGGTCATTGTCAGCATGGATTGTACAGTATTAAGACAACATACATAGGCCTATATTCTAAAATGGCTATTTTGCATGAAAAATAATATAATAAAAATTCAATTCTAAAATATCCACTTTTAAAATATTCAAGTCTAGGAAAATTGGACTTCCTTACAAAATTAATTAAGAAAACAGTTGAACATATATTTGAGATCTAATAAAGGCTATTAGAAGGAAACTATCATCAAAATATACTGTAATTTAAATGTGTATCATTTGCTTAATGGATCTTATTTAATTGAAGGTGGAATGACACTTGTAATAGGGCCAACTAGTACTATTAAGTTGTTAAACTTTCTTGGATGTTCTTTTTCTCTAATTTAAATCTATTATTGTATGAAGCCTAGTATTTCAAATTAGAGGAGTTGATTATAACTCAGTCCTGTAGTTGAACTTATTGTGGAGATTACCTTGTGTGAGTGTGTGTGTGTGTGTGTGTGTGTGTGTGTGTGTGTGTATAGTG
The DNA here is from genome assembly GCA_946902985.2 of Meconema thalassinum. Classification (NCBI taxonomy): domain Eukaryota; kingdom Metazoa; phylum Arthropoda; class Insecta; order Orthoptera; family Tettigoniidae; genus Meconema; species Meconema thalassinum. The sequence continues at coordinate 371,084,843 of OX336392.1, forward strand.
TTCGTAGCTCATATTACAGTTCAAAATTTTATCTGGTACTGTTGTCTTCTAAATTTCTATTACTATATTATAGATGTTGGTTGCTGTTTGATTATTTGGGTCCAAATTATTCATATATATATTGAGCCCGATATCACTTCTTCGATGTGACATCGATGGCTCATGTAAAATCATTATTCCATGGACGAACGGAGGACTTCAAACTAGCACCATATTCTCTTTGGAAATAACACTCTTTTGATGCATCATGAGTTGCCATGCCGCTGATATTATCTTTACATATATTTTGAAGACTAAATATTAGATGATGTTTGTACAGTATTTGGAAGTCGGGAGATTTCTACGATTTTTGGTAATATGCATAGATTAAAGTATAACCTCGCAGATATGCGATGAATATTTAATAGTTGCACTCTTGACTAGAGTGACCCATCTTAATGACCACAATATTGTCTCAGGCATGGTCCTGGCTGGATGTTAATTTTGCCTGCGCTAATGAATCCACCTGTGAAGTACACGTGAAGTATCATCTTTGTGCGAATTATTTCTAAATGTTTATAACTGCTGTTATAATCAGGAACTATTATTTGACTTCAACGAGTAATAATTGTACGAGTTGGGTGAATTTTGTGAACCCTGGACTGAAAACGTGCCGAGCACATGGTCGCATGCCGGCATGGCAAAGTGGTAAAATATGAACAGTTCATCAATCATATCACTGTAAGAACTTGTATTTAATTGTGTTATATTCAATGATACGTGAAAGTAATGTTTCTGTGTGTGGATTGCTCCGATAGAAAGCGATAAAGTGAATTATTAACATAACAAGTTTGGAGTTGCACAAGCATCGATTATAGCATCTGTGTGTGGAAAACCTATGGTCATTTTTGCCAAGAGCCACTATCAGTGTAAATTCCCCGGCCAAAGCCGTCGGATTTTTTAAGAGCGTTAAAAATCCCTCAATACGCCTTCCTTCGGAGGAGAAGTCAAGCCGGCGGTCCCATGTCATAGATTTATGGCATGTTAAAGAACCTTCCACTAATTGCACCTGTGTGAAGCTAAATTGGATAGGTTAGTAATGTAAACAACGCTCTTAAGTTTACTACGTTCGTTGCCAAGAGCCGACTGTGGTGGCGTCAAGTAGCGAAGTTCTGAACTTGGCCTAGTAGTCGGTGACGGTGGCGCTTGGCGGCAAAAGTAGGAACTATTTGAAAAATTCTAAGTTGCAGTACTTATATTAAAAAACAGATAACACACACTAATACAGTCATCACAATTAACACTAGTTATCAGACAGATTCTACTCGCACCCAAAGTACACGGGGCTACATGACCGCGTTGTCGCAGCCCCTAAATTTAAGAACCAACCAGTGTAAATTCAGTGTGCTTGAAAAGAATATTCACGTTAAAAATTAAACTCGGTGAACACTCCAAATACTGGATAAAAATGTCCGCTACAATCCTAGTTGAACGCCACTCAGTGCACAAGCTGGTTTGTCATGCCATAAACACATGACTGTGTTTCTTTTGTTTTATTTCCATTATGATTTGACATTCAGGCGACTATAAAAGGAATGCTATGTTCAGATAAAGACGAGCCAAGCAAGCAGTCTTTGGTTCGATGTGGAGGGCCACAGTATGATTGTTAAGTACCCCAGAATGATAGCAAATCACGTTTAGTGTGTATTAGACACTGAATAAAAATACAGCCGCTGTTAACAAAGAACTTTGTGTAATATTAAAGAGTACATTTAGGAGCAACAGCTGATTTTACAGCGTATATAATTTTGCCCACAGGCTGGAGTTTTGTATCTAATAGGTAACTGTTGTTGTAATATTTTGAGGTTGACCACAATGGTAGGGTGTTTTACCCGTGGCTGTGAGGTACGCTTTTGTACTACCTTGGCTATCAACATGAACGTTTTTGTCTTGTTGATTAAGCTACGGGCCGAGTGTTATTGTTGAGCACTTAAGGAGTGCAGATGGAAGAGTGTGAAAAGAGTTTTCACAATTATTTGAGGTGTTGTTAGTTGTCAATCCCCACTAATCTTCACACTTATGAGTTTCAATGGTCACTAAAAATATACAAAAAACTCTTAGGACTAAAATAATATTAATAAAAGTAATAATAATAATAAAGTGATAGGTTTTTCTCACTAAATGAAAATATAAACAAAGTACTAGGCTGCATCTCTAAATATGTTTAATCATGATAAACTAAATGAATCCTTGTTGACCAATACTATGCTATTGCTCTTATGCGACATTTTGATACATTCCTCATCTGCTCGCCTTTTGGACAACATCCCTGAACATGGCCCAGTGTCTCAACTTCTTTGCACCGTGGGAAACTGCCGTGATTGGTAATAGATGTCCTTCGGGGAACTGATCGTACCTCTGCTGTATTACAAGACATCTTGATTGCAGCTGTCTATTTGGAGGAGGACATGCCTTGCCTATTTCTAGGGATATGCATTTTTTGGTGATTTCAAAGTGAAGAAAGCGGTATTTTACAGTAAGTGGAAAATTCGGTGGTTAAAGTGCACTTTTCGGTACTTTAAATAATATTAATGACAAACAGTGCTGAAAAAAAAAAAACCCTTCACAGTCGGCGTTTGAACAAAACTCAACAATGTTTTGGTCCTGTCATGCATCTGCTTCTTGATTAAGTTTGCAGGTTTATATCCTCGTATCACCTCACTTTCCTCCAGTGTTCCACAGATTGGCAACTTATTAATTTTCTTTGCAAGGTCCTCATTGATGTTCTGTGGCACTATTTTTGCTGGATCAAACACACACATTTGTAAATCTTGTTCCCAGGGTCTACGGATCTCAAGCTGATTAACTTTGTAAGGGCGTGGGAACCAGCATTTACTAAAACTGAATGCATTTTCCCTCTTTTTGACACATTTCCACAACCCTCCAACAGCTCCTTAATGTTGGTACTGTGATTTCCAGAAAGATCAAGTTTATGGCTTGCTAAATTCTCCCTAGATGTCTATCTAGAAGGTGAACTGGCCTTCTAATAAATGCCTGTGATGTCTGTGCCAAATTCTTTGAATCTCAAGTATTTCGCCTTGTGAAACATTGTTGAGAAAATCAACACCTGAGTTATCAGTCCCTACTTCTTCATTCATAAATTTCACAATAAGTTTCAAGCACTCGGCCAGGTACACTACAGAATGAAACCAAGAAGATCACCTGGTTAAGACTGGTTCAGGATACAGTGGCACATTTTGATCTGGGTACTTGGCATCTAGATATTCATGTCTGAAAGGCGGGCTATATGATGCAAAGATATGCTGCCAAGCGTCGAGTAGTTACTAGGATGAAGGGGCAGATGACCTTGCTGTTCAGGCCCTTAAAACCTCAATAACTAACTTACTAGGATGACCACCCAAATTGAGATCAATGTATGCAGAAAGCAAGGTACACCATCTACCGTTAAGTTTCCAATCTTTCCGTGGTTGGATGCAGTCTAGTCCTGGAAGAAAATTACCGCTACTGCACTCGCACCGAAAGAAGTGTTTGTCGGCTTCTGTGACGACAATATTTCAAATGGGCAAGATGGTCTCACTACGATAGTATTAGGGCAAAACCTGGATGAATGTCAAGATGCAGAATAAAGTGACATTCAGTAGTTGGACTTCGGTAAAGACAATCATGGTTTCAGGCATGAAAGCAAGGAGGATATTGTACGGAATTTGACTGTCGGTGAGGTAAACTGAGATCCTGTGCATATCGAGTGCACGAGTGATGCAACGGAAATCCCGAAAGTTCCCACAGTCAAGCTAGTGTGTCTATGGTTAAAGCCCTGTGCGGATAGGCAAATCGTTATCCGCATGAGCACGACTATTTTCCTCATTCGCATGTTTGTTATAAGAAAACAGAATTGTACGCCAACTGGTGATGAGAAATCTAGGAAAGAAAACTGGAGGTAAATGGATCCAAGAAATCCAACAAGATCTCAAAGCAGTTGGACTCAAGATAACAGATGCCGAGGAGAAAAATAAAATTAACACCATACTTAAAACTCACAAATTTTCTGCAGAAATGACACACAGAAAGCCTATGGAGATTTCAGATGAGTTGAGAAAATCCCGATCTGAAAGAATGAAAAAGTACTGGAAAGAGCGCAAGAACCAAGCAGTACTACCTTCAAAGAAGAAGTGATTGTGGAACGACTCAAGTGGTCCAATGTGACCAATCAAGATTAATAATAATAATAATAATAAGAATCTACTGGCATTACAATATTATTTTTAATTAGATAAAGCATAAATTGCTAATGCAACATATATGGACATTTGAGGAAAAAGTCGTTCCCCTAGGCTATGTATGTAATGTGCTATGTTTGAAATGAATGTTATACAGCCGGAATTGCAACCCTTTCCTGTTCGGAGTGTTAATTATGCTTAATAACATAATTTGAATGAGACTAGCTTAAATCATCATCTTACATGCTCTTACATTTTCTTGGCTTGACTATTACTGCAGATGGAACCCTCAGATCTGAAATATCACATCGCGTGAGCAGCGCTTGGCTTAAGTGGCGCTCTTTGTCCGGTGTCTTATGTGATAAGAGTCCAGATCGGCTTAAGTCTAAAGTTTATCATTCTGTGGTCCATCTGCTTCTCTTTTTCGGCAAAATCCCTTAGTTTCAATAAAGTAGAAGTTTTGGTTAAAAATATGCGATGATTGTGAGGAAATAGGTATTTTAGCTAGAAGTCTTTCACTCTATGCTACCGCACTACTGCTGTCTGTGTTGCCTTGTCATTATGAGACTTCCCTCAGCATAATTATTTGATTTAGTGCTAACGCTCCTGTAGTTTCCTGACCAGAAGTCTTGTTCTTCCTGCCACCGTACTTCGCTCATCCCAACCAAATCAAACCTCAACCTATCCATTACACTTTCCTAATTCTCGAACCTACCACTACCAATCAGACTGAAAATTCCATGCCCCGACCTGTAGAATGTCAGATTTTCCCTTGCTTATCTATGTGATGTTAACGTAGAATAACCCTGAAGATTTATGCAAATGTATTTATTTCTACTGTTTTTTGTACAGCTCTATTTAATTTTTTTTCCCCCTTGTGCTCACAAGCATAACTTTTCAGAAACCCGCATTAAATATTTGCAAGACAGACTGGAACGCTTTGAACCACGATGTGAAACTTTAGAAGCAAGTTTATGTGCCAAAGATACTGAAATAAAAACTCTTCGTGAACGTATTGAGGAACTAATGAATCATATCCATGGCATGAAACCTGAGAGTGACATCAGTATAGAATGGGACTACTCAGATTTGCCAGCAAATATCTCACCAGGTGGGTACATGGTCAGACAGAACATTCAGAAAGTATGAAGTTTATTTAGCTGATTTTGAATATTTTGGTCAATGAAATGTTTTTGTTGGGCATGTATACTGTATGTGCTTATTAACCAGTTTTCATGCAAAAAATGTTTGATCTTAAATGAAAAATATTTTACTTTATCCTCTTTCATTTGCTTACTACATGATTTAATCTGTGAATATTTTTAGTACTGTCCAATAAAATGGATACCAAGTCGAAGTTGTGATTCTCTCTGCCTGCTTTCAACATTTGAAGTATAGGCACCACCTCATTGTGCAGTGGCTAGCATTCTTAGCTGTCATTCCCAGATCTGACAAGAAATTTAATTCTGGTCCGAGTGCTGGAATAGGGCATACTCGGCCTCATGAGCCAAGAAGAGGATTTGATTCCCACCCTACCATCCTAGAAGTAGTATATTTTGTTTTTCTGTTCAACCCCAGGCAAGAGCCTGGATGCCACCCAAATTAAAGCTATAGATGCCTCCTTCCTGCAATCCTGGTCTTGGTTACAATTATACACACTAATACAACCACCACAATAACTCAGGTTATCAGATAAATTCCACAGCCCCTTAAAATACACAGGGCACATGACCATGTTGTGCAAAGCCCCGAAATGAATCCACAACAGTAATTATCGGCGTAGCATCAGAAGCCTTGTTGGCTTGTGTAAAACTTCAGAGGAAGTATTCAAAAGCTAATTACAAATGCCAGACAAGTCTAACTGAAAAACTAGGATCAACAATGATATCATACTATTGTACTTTGATGTATGTTGAGAGATACGGGAAAATTGCAACTGCGATATATGCAAATTTTACTTTTTCTCCTTTTTTTTCAACTATTTAATTACAGGTATTATGACTACGTATACCCACAATTTGCAAAACTGAATATGCGACAAAGTGCGATAACTAAGGGGTCTTGAGAATTTACCCCATAAATGCGATAGATGCGAAAAGTGCCCAATTTACCGAAACATTGAGTATGTTTTCTTCTTACAAAAGTTTTGCGCCGCACTTTGAAGTTCGTGAGTTCGTAGCGATGGAAATATCGACATAATAATCGATATTCACAAATGCCGAATGTCGCGAAAGCAATCGATTCTGGTAGTTGAAGTCTGAAATCAATCAATTTGAGAATGGCTGTTGTTTTTGTCACATATTAACTGCCAATCTCTACTGGAATCAACGAGCGAACATTCGGGTGGATAGCATGTTGTCCGATGAAGTAAAAGTTCGAAGTGGTGTTCGACAAGGCTGTGTGCTGTCTCCAATGTTCTTCAACTTATATTTTGAGGCAATCATGTCGGAAGCCTTGGATGGGTTTCATTAAGGCATTGTCATCAACGGCACAGTCGTCAATAATTTCTGTTTTGCGGATGACACAGTCCTGATCGCCGGAAGCATTGAAGATCTCCAACCATTGCTGAATCGCGTGAACGCAGTTAGCAATGATTATGGCTTAAGGATGAACATTCGCAAAACAAAATTCATGGTTGACAGCAAAGAAGTAATTGATACCACATTATCAGTTACTGATAAAGCCACCGAACGAGTTCATTCTTATAAATATCTAGGGTGCTACCTGAATGACAAATGGGACTGCAGCCATGAAATCAAAGCTCGCATTGAGCAAGCCAGGGGTGTTTTTATCATAATGAATGATTTGCTGTGTCACCGAGATCTTAGTCTGAAAACGAGACTACTTGCCCTCAAGTGTTACATAATTCCCATACTAATGTATGGACACGAGAGGTGGATGTTAACTAAAACCTTGGAGAAGAAGTTGGAAGCATTTGAAATGTGACAGTATCGTCGCAAGCTTCGTATATCGTGGACCCACAAGGTGAGAAACACAGAGGCGCTGGTTCGTATAGGCAAGGAGATGGAGGTGATCTACAACATCACACGACAGAAGCTACAATATTTTGGCCACGTGATTCGAAATAACAAGTACAGACTCCAGCAGCTAATAATGGGGCAGAGCTGGGAGGAGGAGGATCTCCTAGCTCAAGAATTTGTGGGAGTGGTTTGAACTTGACTCAGCATCTCTGTTTCAAACAGCAACCTAGAGAGAAAGGATTGCAATGATAATCGCCAATCTTCGACACGGTGATGGCACATAAAGAAGTACTGTTTACAGCCAATAAAACAATATTTTTGGAGAAATTATTTCCTAGTTCCATCTGGTTGTGTTAACAAAAGGAATGTTCTAATCGCTTGTATACATTCTTTTTTTTACAATTAGAATAATGTTATTGGTATATATTGCGCCGGCCCTCATTTCTAGTATTTAACCATTATAAATAAAACTGAAAAGTATGTATCGTGTTATAAATAAATAGACAATGTTTGTTTTGTGTTCTTTTCTGATTTCTCCTAGTTTTGGGGAATGTTGTTTAATATAAAATTATTCTCTACAATGTGTGAGTTATAGGTTATGTTCCATGCCGTCCAACGATTTCTCCTTGAATTCGGATACTGTTTTACAGATTGTCAGTCAGGAGTTGCAAAAAGGTATATCGGTAATTGCACGACCACATTTGCATATTCTGTTATAACTTAACTTAAGAAACCTGAGACTGATTAAATGTTAATCAGAACCACCCAATCCTGCGTATATTTGAATTAGTTTCCGTGCTTATTAATTTTGAACCTGTTCAATTTTTATCTTACCTGGTGATCGCTACAAAATGCTAATTTTTAAAATTCAAAATGATACAAAATGCTATTTTTCAAATTTAAAGTGCTACAAAATCATTTTCAAAACGCTATTTTGTCGTATCTTTAAGTTAAATTATTATAGTTATTAGTTGTTGTTGTTTTTTTAAGGGGCAGAACTACAAGGTCATCTGCCCCTATTATGAATTCGCTTGAGAGCGATCTGTACTAGTGTGATCACTTTTTATTGGTGGGGGAAATAATTATTATTCTGACTCACATAGCTTCTCGCACAAGTAAAATATATGTCCGCTGCAATTTGCAGACTATTATCAGTAAATACTGTACGATGTATTGGACATTTGTATTCTTTGCATCTATGTAAATTTAGACACTCCAGTAAAATCAACTCTCAAGAAATGAAATCCACGTCACTCTGCAGTTCCGAGGGAACTTTGAATAATCGTCAGAGTATGCAGTAGTGCAATGGTGGAATAAAAGAGGCAAAATGAATTAGGGCAACAAAATAACCATCATTTAACCTTTGATGCTCAACGGTTATCTGTAACAATGTTACGTTAATGTTCTTGCTGATTGAATGAGCCATAAACCAATATCTATGCATTTCAAGATTACTAAAGGCATAGTAATGGAGCCGCACGAGTACCCTATCATACTTAGCACCTGCTGCAGTCAACAGTAGCCAACTAGCTCTCTCCCTCCCGCCATTCAGCCTTGGTGGTCGAAGTGTGCACCCGTCCGACAGCTTATTGCTCGCATGCAAATTCTTAAACGCGAGCAACGATTCTGGCAGTCATTGCTATGAATCATTTTGCACTAGTATAACTTGCGTATTTGTTTTCCAACCCACATAATAACCTCAGGGGAATGTTCAGTTCATTATTATCAGGGCCACTTTTGTCAAAATATTTTACCTTCAAATCTGTAGAACCATGTGCTTGCTCCGAAACTCTGTCTTCAATGGAGTTCATTGCTATCTCATGAACCCCCTACTAATCAACAATGCTCCAGTTTCCTTTCATACTAGGCCCTTACCTTGGTAAAATAGTGCAATGGATATAGTCTTACCTGTCAAATTGTGGGGTTAAGCTTAATTCATAAATGGACACTATTCAAAAACATGCTGAGTAGCATCACATATGATGGATCACTGAGGGCAAGGAACTCAAACATCAGAGAATTGACACTAATCAAAACTTGCGCTTGCTGTGACCATTACTCTAGCATATTCGGACTCCTGGCCTTCAGATTTGATGTTCTTGCTCACCAAAATGCGCCCATGTGTTGTATGCCCTGAGGAGGTTATGGGCACTTAGAGGACAATATTTACTGAACGAGTACCTGCCTGCCTTTCCTGCTGATAGAAGCCAAGCGTAACCTATCTAGCTGTAGCTGGTTGGTTTAAGCTCTGCACTCCATTTGGGAAACTGGTAAAGGGTAAAGTTTATAAAATTGCCGTACGACCAATCCTATTCTATGGTAGTGAAACATGGGCTACTACAAAGGCACGTGAGCAAAAGCTACATACCACTGAAATGCGTATGTTACGTTGGGCAGGTGGAGTTACTCTCAAAGATAAAATCCGTAATGAACATGTGCAAGGCAGTTTTAAAGTAGCTCCTATAACTGAGAAACTTCTAGATACTAGGTTAAGGGGCTATGGACATATTATGCGAAGACCGGAAAATCATGTAGTGAAGAAGTGCCTTTCGATGGCTACACAAGAGAGTGAGCGGCAGACCTCAAACAACATAGATGACGAATCTCCAGAGGGACATAAAAGTATTGGGCCAATCTGCTGATGATGCTTTACAATGAAATGATTGGCGCCTCAGGATTTAAAAAGCCGACCCCGCGTAACGTGAAAAGGCGAGGAGGAAGAAGAAGACTCCATTTTGTAACGGAATTTATTCAGTTACAGTAGCTCACCCTCGGGATTTCTGCCTTGTGCAGTTAGTTTGGGGTATTTTATTCGTATCTTATTATATTGGGTTAACGTGGGGTTGCAGAGGTGATTTTTATTGTGCCTGTGTGTGTTTTTGTGGACGGATTCACCTTTGGATGGTCCAGACCAACTAGGATCACTGTTTATTAATTATCGGTTTTTGGATATTTGATATTATAAAATACGAGATTTTGCGACTTATTACATTTTGGGAAATGGGATATATGACTGTATTAAGTAGAAGCATTATTTCATTTTGGTTTGGGGTTAATGGCTTTATTTTGACCTAGTAATGTTAAATATTAGATTCGTGGCTGTACTATAAAGGTACAATGAATTGGTATTTTCGAGTGCTGGATATGTACGTACCCGGTAAAGACAGGCAGTAATTCGGCTTGTGTGGGAATACCTAGGCTATAAATAGCATGAACTGAGATGAACTGGCGCGTGGAAAACTACTGTGTGACGTCAGTGTGGATTTCGACTGTCTGATGTTCATGTGTTGACACGGAAGTTCCGCTAGGAGCGGGCCATGCACGACTTAGTTCCGGCAGAAACATTGGGGTTATGGATCCCTACGCCAGTGCATATAATGGCGTGTCTGGTGTTCCGAGATCGTCTTATTGCTTTATTGGCAGTACACTGATCTACTAGCGCCCAGGGTCGTTTTACGTGACATGGTTTCCGTAACGAACAGTTAGAGATCGTCTTCTTGCTTTACAGCGAAAGTCCGCTGTCTACTTGCAAATTAGTGTCGTTATTACTTGATCATGGTATCGTAATACGAACGAGCAGTGACTAATCTTTAGCAATCCACTGAGCTCTTACGGGCTATTGGAGGCTATGTGCATTTCATGGCTCCATCCATACCATGGGCTGTCGGTAATAACTTACCACGCCTAAAAGGATAATCAGTCGTAAACATTTCATAGAAAAGTCATGCGAGAATGGAGACGTGAACGAGCAGTTCGAAAAGTAAGAAAGTGGAGTGAACCAGTCTAACGTTTGTAGATATTTTGTGTACGGACGGTACAGTGTGTATATACGTAGGTGGCTGTTATGCCTGGGTCTGATATGGCCGTAAGTGTTTTCCTGCTCTCAGAGCCTAAATTCAGTGGCAAGGTACTGTATAAATCACGAGTGTATGAACGGTATTTTGTGTTGTATATTATGTATATATGTGTATAGTACAGCCAATAGATTATCTCTTTAAAATTCATGTGTGTTTATATTCCTGTCATGCATGAACCTGGTACATGAGCAAACGCATGCCAAATGCCCTACGCCTGGGATAAAGTATTTCATAGTCGGGGCAACAGTTATGTACCGTATTATATCCTATTTTATTCAGGAAGACCCATATGGTCAACCTTGGCGCCCATTCAAAGTCGGGAGTAATGTTAAAATCACTTGTGGCCTGTATTTAAAGGCAGTAAATTCTGTAGGTTTGTGGTAATGAGGGTAGTTAATTGTAAGTCAACTCCAGCGAGGAGGGTGAGAGTGTTTCAATTTGGGACACGGTTATATCGCAGAGATCAATTCTGGTTGTCAGCATACCATGCCTTTGTAGCTAGAATTTTCCTCAATATTTCAAATATCTTAAACCTTGGAATTTGTAGATGTTTGGAAACCATGACGTGTTTCTGTTTTCAACATTTTGACTTCATAAGAGTTTCTCAAACTTTTCTTAATTTGATGGTTACAGAATCGAATCCTGGCGCAGTCATTTGAGGGTGCGCAAATGCGAGGGAGCAGTGTCAGTAGATCTACTGGCACGGTAAGGATCCCCTTCGGGACAAACTTCCGGCACCTCGGCATCTCTAAAAGCCACAGTAGTTAAAAGGGACGTAAAACCAATAACATTATTATGGGAATCTGAAGATGATGAACCCTTCGTGGGTTTCCCGCCAGTCTCGGCACGGCCCGGTGGCGCCACGTAGAAGAGCCGAGGGGAAGCTGTGCGAAAAAGAGGACGAACAGTTTTTATACTTAAAATTACGAGACGTGTTCGGTTTATTCGCTTGCCAAAATCCCTTCCCACACTTGTGGGCTCGTCCGAGATACGAAGGATTTTGAGTGCGGAACGGCAATCTTGGTTACAGCGATAAAACCCAGGCGTGATGTGACGACATTTTTCTGGCAAGATCGACGCCGACGACGTGGGTCCTTGGAATATAGAAGAAGAGTAGCTGTTCAACTTACAAAGATGTGGTGATTCGAGCAGGCTGCAAAAGACTATTTCGAGGATCCTGAACCCTAAGACGACGAAAAGAAAAGTGATTAGTGCGAGTGCCGAAAGACAAAGAAAAATGGCGGACAAAGTGGCGTGTTTACAAGACATTGAAAAAGTGAATAATAACATTAAGACGGCGCCTACGGCTGTGATTAAGACGTTACATAACCTCATTTTCGAAAAACTGCCACGTGATCGAAAGAACAGGCAGCACTTAAGAGAATTCTCAGGATTCGAGTTTGAATGTGACTCACCAGAACACCTGGAGAAATTGAAGTTCATTGAGAGCAAATTCACCGAGGCTGGCCTAATTTCCATTAGCACAGTGTTAAACATTGAATATACGGGAGAGAAAGCAGTGTTTGTGCAACGCATGTGTGACAACTTATGGACCTTTCGTTGCTGGGGATGCTCCAAGACTAAGATGATGAAGAAGAAGCAGAAGAAGAAGAAGAGACTGGTAAAACGAAAGATGTGATGAGCAAGATGAAATAGGCAAACGAATTACTGGCGGAAGAATTACGTGAGTTGAAGGAGAAAATGGCTGGGATGTAATCCATGAAACATTCAACCTCTAGCACGTCAGGATTATCCTTGGATTCATCTAGCTCATCCGAAGACCAGAAACTCTCCAAAGCAATAGGAGGTAGGCCTAACCATAAAAACATAACAAAGACCAAACACAAATCGAAGACTGGAGTAGAAAGCTCAAGTGAAGGGGAAGTCGACCAGGATGTGGTGGACTCGCGGCACACTGAAAACCGGGGAGTTGCACAAAAGTTTGCATTGACTTTCCAAGATGTAGAGGGCTCTGTCAAAACCTATGACGGCAGCGAGAACTATCCTGTGCGACGTTGGATTGAGGACTTTGAGGAAACAGCAACCAACGTTGATGGGCGGGACGAGATGCAAAAATATGTTTTTGCAAAATAGTCGCTGACAGGCTAACCAACCGACGAAAAACTAAAGTTGAAACTCTTCAGGAATATTTCCTGGGGATGCGAGAGATAGCCAGCAGGTTGGCAATCGATGATGAATCGTTGATACAATACGTCATCGAGGGAATCGAGGACGACACTGGATCCAAGATAGTTCTATATGGAGCAAGGGACATCAAGGAATTCAAGGACAAGTTGAAGATCTATGAGAGAGCTTACGCACGAAACTCCCAGAAGTTGACAAAAAATGAGAAGACGACAAACAAACATACACCAAGAGAAGACAACAGGCAGAAGCAGATGTCATCTGTAATGAGATGTTACAATTGTGGTCAGAAGAACAGTCATGAGTCCAGCAGATGTCCACACAAGAGTCAGGGTCCAAAGTGCTTCAATTGCAGCTGCTTCGGACACATAGCTTCCAAGTGCCCAAATCCTGAGCAGAATGCAGAGAAGATGACGGTGAACGTCGCTTTGGGAACCAAGTCGAATATGAAGATGAAGGAATTGTTGCTCCAGGGCCAGAAGATCAATGCATTGGTGGACACGGGCTGCCCAATCAATCTGATTCGCGAAGACATTTACATAGAGATGGGGGATTTGGAGCTGGAGACGACCGCCATAGTACTTAAGGGTTTCGGTGATAGTGAGGTGCCATCCCTAGGATATTTTCCAACAGACGTCCAGATTGACGACGACACTTACTTGACTGATTTCTAGGTGATGTCTGGAGATGTACTCAAGTTGCCAGCTATCGTGGGTAACGACTCGCTGGACCAAGTCGTAACTACCATCAGCAAAACCGGTGTCAAGATGTTCAAGGAGATATCAGAAGCGTACTTGTACCGAATCGACATGATAGCAGGAGAGGCATCGGAAGAGCTGTTTTGAGAATCAGAAAGATGGTCAATAAATACTCGCCGTGCAAGGAGAAGAGTACCAGCGTTGAGATGAGCATCACGATGAAACAAGAACCAATTCAGTCGCCCAAGACGCTCATCACCAGCTGAGAAAGAGATTGTAGAGAAGCAAGTGCAGCAGTGGCTCCAAGATGGCATCATCCGACCCAGTATGTCTAAGTACGCTAGTCCAGTGGTAGTTGTGTGGAAGAAAGATGGGTCTCCAAGGGTGTGCGTCGATTACCGTCCAGTGAAGCTGTCAATGATCGATACCCACTACCACTCATTGATGATGTCCTGGACAAGCTGAGTGATGCCAGAGTATTCAGTACTCTGGATCTGCAGAACGGATTTTTTCACGTCGCAGTCAAGGAAGAGAGCTGAAAGTATTTGGCCTTTGTGACACATTCAATAAGAGTTCCTAAAAGTTCCATTTGGATTCTGCAACTCGCCTTCTGTGTTCCAACGCTATATCAACTGTGTATTCAGAGAACAAATTCAAGCCGGCACAGTCCTAGTGTACATGGAGGACGTAGTAATCCCAGCAAAAGATGAAAATGATGCCATAGAGAAGCTTGGGCAAATGATGGAGGTAGCTGAAACTCATGATTCGGATATTAAGTTCTCGAAGTGCCAGTTCCTGAAAAGAAAATAGTTCCTAGGACATGTTGTAGAAGATGGAACTGTCTCACCATCTCCTAGGAAAGCAGCCACAGTTCAACATTATCCAGAACCCAAGTCGCTAGCCGAAGTCCACAGTTTTTTGGGCCTTTCCGGATATTTCCGGAAGTACATCCCAAACTACGCCAAGATTGCAAAGCCGCTCAGTGATGTGTTGAAGTCAACCGGTGGATTCAAGTTTGAGCAAGATCAGAGGATTGCATTCACGAGTTTGAAAAAAACCTTATCCGAAGATCCAGTCTTCATCATCCAATACCCGGCTTACGAGACGGAAGTCCATACTGATGCAAGCAAGTATGGTTATGGAGCAATGCTACTGCAACGTTTCCTAGACGATGGTCAACTGCATCCTGTTCAATACCTGAGCAAGAAGACGGCGCCACAGGAGGAAGGGTACAGCAGCTAAGAGCTCGAGGTGTTAGCTGTGGTGACGGCCTTGAAAAAGCTCCGCGTGTACCTGCTTGGAATCAAGTTCAAGATCATAACCGACTGCTCAGCCTTCCAGAAGACGATGGACAAGAAGGACCTCACTCCGAGAGTTGCAAGGTGGGCCATGATGTTTGAGGAGTTCGATTACTCGATCGAGCATAGACCGGGTGCAAGAATCCCTCACGCTGATGCT
The DNA here is from genome assembly GCA_946902985.2 of Meconema thalassinum. Taxonomy (NCBI): domain Eukaryota; kingdom Metazoa; phylum Arthropoda; class Insecta; order Orthoptera; family Tettigoniidae; genus Meconema; species Meconema thalassinum. The sequence continues at coordinate 371,100,199 of OX336392.1, forward strand.
TTGAGTCGCCATCCCATGGTCCTCTACGGTCTCGTCGATGAACTCGTTGCCAGGATGAAACGAGCTCAGCAAGCTTATGAAGGTCTGTGTGCGATCGTGGAGCACTTGAAGTCAAAGCCATACAAGGATTACACCCTGCAGGATGGTATCCTCGTCAAGTTCTGTGATGGACAAAATCTACTTGTCGTCCCACGGCCAATTCAGAACGAGGTGGAGAGAGCCGCTCATGAGAAGGGACATTATGCTGCCCTGCGCACAGAAGACTAGATCAAGAGAGAATTCTATGTACCCTATTTGAAGAAGATAGTTGGCCGTGTCATCTCCAACTGTGTGAAGTGTCTGCTGGTCAACCGTAAGGCTGGGAAACAAGGAGGACTCTTGTATCCCTTGTTCAAAGAAAGCACACCGTTGCACACTTCCCATGCTGACCATCTCGGACCCTTCGATGCAACGAAGAAAGGATACAAGCATATCCTCGCAGTAACGGCCAGCTTCACAAAGTTTGTGTGGCTGTATCCCACTAAAACGACGACCACGAAAGAAACTACGGCGAAGCTGGACGTGCAAAAAGGAGTATTTGATAATCCTGCGCAGATCATCACCGACCATTGAACCGCCTATATTTCACATGAATTTGAAGAGTACTGCACTGCCAACATCACCCATTCGCTGATCATAACCGGACTCCCTCGTGCCAATGGCCAGATAGAAAGGATGAACTCTACGATCATCTCTGTGCTGGCTAAGTTGTCCTTTGAAAACCCAGGAGATTGGTACAAACTCGTCGAAGCCACTCAGAGAGCCATGAATTCCACTTACAACCGCAGTGTCAAGCAGACGCCATTTGAACTTTTGACAGGAGTTAAAATGCGCTGTGAAAATGACCTGAGAATAGTTGAGTTGATCAATGAAGATATGGTAGACGAGTTTGAGACCAGGAGAGATGAACACCGTGAAGAAGCAAGGGCTCAAATCCAGAAAGTGCAACAAGAAAAACGGGGGGTCGTTTGATCGATGTCGACGGCCTGCTCACCAGTACCAAGTTGGCGATATTGTCGCCATCAAGAGGACCCTGTTTGGACCAGGCCTTAAATTGAAGAAGAAGTGCCTTGGGTCTTACAGAATCTCCCGAGTCAAGCCAAATGACACTTACGACGTCCGTCGTGAAGGGAATCACTTAGGCCCCAACCGAACAACTACTTGTGCCGAGTTCCTCAAACAATGGGCTGAAGACGACTCATCATCCGAGGCGGATGATCTGCAGGATGGCCGATTGTGGGAATCTGAAGATGATGAACCGTTTGTGGGGTTCCCGCCAGTCTCGGCACGGCCCGGTGGGGCAGCGTAGAAGAGCCGAGGGGAAGCTGTGAGAAAAAGAGGACGAACAGTGTGTCGAGTGAAGTCACGCTAAGTTCTGTGCAATCTCATCTGTTGTGATCTTATGTTTAAATACAGTTTTTATACTTAAAATTACTACAAGATGTGTTCGGTTTATTTGCTTGCCAAAATCTCTTCCCACATTATTATAATTTTGTTAATTTGCCAAGTTTAACAGCATGATGCTGAACGATTCCCCATTGATACTTAAACACATATATTTCACATATACCATTAATAAACCCATAACCTCGGGCTTTGTATGCTGGTGCTCAACCATTGAGCTATAGAGGAACACTTGACTTCTCACTTGGCAAAGATGCATGTATGATGCTGGTCTATTATACTTTGAATTGCTGCCTGCTGTGGACTATCAATATATTCCAAGAATTGGTTTCAGCATTGCTGGTGTCAGACATTTTAATTCTCTTTCATCCAAATAGCACTATTTGTGCATTACTCGACCTAATAACTCATTATTGCGATTGTGAAAATCAATTCTTAGACTATATCATAAATACGTAAATATCACAGTACTACTTACAGCGTCCGCCTCGCTGACTAGTGTCTAGCATTCTTGGCTGTCTCTGCGGAGGCCCGGGTTCGATTCCTGGCTCTGCCAAAAATTTAATTCTGGTCTGAGGGCTGGAGCGGGATACACTCGGCCTCATGAGCCAAAGCTTCGAAGCGGTGGATTTCATTGCTACCTCTGCCATCCTGGAAGTGGTTTTCTGTGGTTTCTCCACTTCTAATCCAGGTAAATGGCGGGTTGGTACCTAACTTTAGGCCACGGCCGCTTCCTACCCAAATCCTATCTCAATTACACACATACTAGTGCAGACATCACAGTGACACAGCTTATCAGACAAATTCTACCCTTGCCCAAGTACACAGGGCTACATGACCATGATGTCGCAAAGCTCCTAAAGAAACGTCACTACTTGCACCTCTTGCATTCTTGTCATCCATCCATATTTTATTTTGCCTTTTTTTCTCTCTCTCTTTTTAGCGAAGGATACGAGTCAGAACCTGGCATCTACTATTATAGATTTACAGCTAAAAGAACTTGAAGAGGAGCATTCTGTTCTTAAGGAGAAATTTCAGTCCTCGGTTAAAGTTCAAGAAGAATTATCTAAAATGGTCACCAGTTTACAGTCGGAAAAGGATCATCTTCGAAGATCGAATGAGGATCTGAAGGAGAAGGTAAGTTTGTATTTTATGTTGTAACACACTGATGACCAGGCTGTCCTCTGTTAACTTTTCACCGGGTGAGAGGTGCAAAGTGTATTACACTATATTATTTTGTGCTATTGGTTGTTTGTTTTTCTAGCTTGGTGCCATACAGGTGGTTCCTTAAAATGGTTAGAGAACCTTTAAGATTGGCTACTTCGTTTTGTTTATTTAGGGTAGCCAAACTTTTTTTCTGTCTCCCTAGCTAATGGAATTACAATATTCTTTTGACTTCAGAAATGCTGTCTCTAGTTTTATTTAAAATATAAAATCCACTTTTCTCGCTCTTCTCTTTGATGCTACGAAACTTACTTCATAGCTCTCGTGTTTTATTTAATCGATAAACAATCCTTTTCTTTTTAGAATACAGTAGAAGCCGTTTATGAGACACGTGGGGCGGAAGCCACTTTCTCTCTATTATTCGCTAAGCGGCTTCGGTTGCGTAGTTGGTAGCATGCTGAGCTTCTATGCCCAGATCACGGGTTCACACCCGGCCAAAGTTGTCGGATTTTTTAAGAACGTTAAAAATTCCTCAGTATGCTTTCCTTCGGAGGGGAAGTAAAGCCGGCGGTCCCATGTCATAAATTTATGGCATGTTAAGGAACCTTCCACTAATTACACCTGTGTGAATCTAAATTATGAATAGGTTAAACATTTGACTAATGTTCTTAGGTTTCTACGTGGCATCTGGTGACTAAGTTCTGAACTAGTTGGTCGGTGATGGTGCCGTTTGGCGGCAAAAGTAGGAACTACTGTACTTGAAAAAATTCAATGTTTGCAGTCCATCATCATCATCTTGCACAGTTTCCAGCCACTGGCCGGGTCTGTTTGGAACACAAGCCTCTCCAACGTCTTCTGTCTTCCCACCATCTCTCAGCCTCCACCCTTGTCCAGTCTTCTCCTCTCTTCTTCACGCGTTCTTCCACCCCCTTCAGCCACCTGTCTCTCGGTCTTCCCCTCGGTCTCTTTCCTTCCCACTTCGTCTCATGTACTCTCCTGGGTATCCTCTTCTCCTCCATTCGTTTTACATGTCCATACCATCTAAGTCTAGATTTCTCTATACCATCCTGTAATGGTTCCTCCTTCATTAATTCTCTGGTCCTCTCATTTCTTATTCTGTCCATCTTTGTAGCTCCAATACTGCTTCTCAAGAACCTCATCTCACTGGCCTGTATTTTGCTCTTCTCCCTTCCTTTCATAACCCAGGTCTCCGAGGCATACGTCAGGATAGGGACATAGTACGTCCGATATATGATCTTTTTGCTGTTCTGAGGGACATCCTTGCTCCATAACATGCTTCTCACACTCCTCCGAAATGCTTCTGCCTGCCTCTCCCGCTCATTTATTTCTCTATCCTTTCTTCCATTATCTTGTATCAGGCTTCCCAGATACTTGAAACTCTCCACTTTCTTCAGCTGTTCCCCACCAATTGTTATTCCCGTTGTGGTTCTTTCCTTCTTCCTTGTTGTGATCACCATCTCACTCTTATTTATGCTAAATTTCATCCCATATCCTTGTATTATTCCTTCCCACACGTCCAACTGTTCCTGTACCTCCTCCTACTCCTTGTTTCCCCAAATCATCAAATCATCTGCAAACACCATTGCTTTCATCTTTCCGTCCCCAATTACTTGTGCCACTTGGGTCATTATGTCATCCATCACCACAATGAAAAGTAACGGTGACAGTGCACTTCCTTGTTTCAGGCCGTTTCTCTGTTCCAACCAGTCTGATCTCTCTCCTCCCACTTTCACACAGCTCACGCTTCCCTTGTACATCTCCTTTATCCTCTTTATAGTCCATTTCTCTACTCCTCTATCCTCCAGGGACTTCCATACTTTGTTTCTGCATACACTGTCATATGCTTTCTCAATGTCCAGGAAGGCCATCAGTAGATCTGTTCCATACTCATAGTGCTGTTCTTGTAACTGCCTTACAGCAAAAATCAAATCCACTGGGGACCTTCCTGCTCTGAAGCCATGTTGTTCTTCCCTCATCCCTCCTTCTATCCTTGTCCTAATTCTCTTTTCCAAAACTTCTCGAAGATCTTTGCACAATGACTCATCAGTGTTATTCCCCGATAGTTTCTGCAATCTGTTCTACTACCTTTCTTGAAGATCGGGACAATGATTCCTTTTTTCCAGTCCTCTGGGGTCTTCCTTTCCTTCCATGCTGTCCTCATCACTCTGTAGAGCCACTGTATCCCCACCTCTCCTGCTGCTCTCACCATCTCCACACCCGGTGCCTTCCCTCCTTTCATCTTGTTCACTGCATCTTCCACTTCTTTCCATGTTAAGTCCTTTTCTGTTTGCAGTTCATTTTCCTCTTCCCCGATTTCTTCCTCCTCACCATCTTTTCCATTTGGGTTCAGAAGTTCTTCAAAATATTCTTTCCACATTTTCTTCAGTTCTTCCCTATTTTCTATCTCTTGTCCCCTTTTGTTCACCATTCTAACATAATCCGTAGGATCCTTCCACCTCTTAGTTTTTACCATCCCATACAGGACCTTTTTTGTACCTTCACTGTCCTCCTCCATCATCTTTGTCCACTCTTCCATCCACTTCCTTCTCTCCTCAGCCACCACTCTCTTCACCTCCTTCTTTCTTTCCTGGTACTCTTCCCTTGTCTCTACCGTCCTATTTTGATACCACCTCCTAAAGGCTCTATTCTTTTCCCTTACTATATCTTTTGTCTTCTCATTCCACCATGGTGTTTCCTTCCACCTCTTCTTACTACTTGTCCTCCCACATACTGCTTCTGCTGCACCTACTAGTGTCTTCTTAAATCTTGCCCATTCCTCTTCCACCCCTCTTTCTTCATCTGTTGGAATTCCTTCCTTTACCATTTTGAGGTACTCGACCCTTCTATCCCCTTCTTTCAGTTTCCATATCCTTATACGTCTTTCCTGGTTCTCAGTCCCTTTCTTCTCCTTACTCCCTCTCAGGTTCATTACCAGCAATCGATGGTCGCTATCCAGGTTCTCCGATGGTATAACCTTGATGTTACTTGAATCAAAACAGATACACACACTAATACAGTCACCACAATTAACACCGGTTATCATACAGATTCTACATACACGCAAAGTACACGGGGCTACATGACCGAGTTGGCGCAGCCCCTAAACTAAGGAACCGACCAAATTCATAGAATTTCGTATTTGGAAGAGTAGGTGCTAAAATACATGTGAAAAATGTAATTACTACCGGTATATACCACATACATGTCAGCTGAAATTAAAAGAACTACAATACGTACAGGTTGGGTATGCACTCTAATTCCTTCGTTATGGCCTCTATGGGACCGTGGGCAGCTCTGCCTTGGTTTGGGTCTGCTTCCTTTTCTCCTCCCAGAACTTCTTCTTCCACTGCCTTCTGTCCCGTTCTTTCTCGGAAATCCTTAGTATCCTCTTTTCTTGTCGTCCCAATTGATGATTCTCAATTCTTTTATGGTATCCTTCTCTGTCAGTCAGTTCCAGTATATCGGTTAGTGCATATTTATTTCTCCAGTTCTCTGTCCCTTCCACCGTGATCCCCATTTCAGTCCACTCCTTCCGAAGTTTATCCACCCACTAGGTTCCTGTTTTTCCTCCTGTCCTTCCTGTTGTCTCCCATATCCTTCTAGTCAATCTCCCCATATCCATCCTAATCACATGTCCAGCAAATGGTGCTCTTTTCAGTCTTATTTCTTCTGAGTTAGTCCTGATATTTTTATATAGTTCATTCCTTGATCTTCGTACCCAACTTTCACCTCCCCTTTTCGGTCCCAGTATTTTTCTCTCTTTATTCTCCAGTTGTTCGGCTCCATATCTGCCTAGTGTCATAGTCTCTGCAGCGTACAAGACAGCATTCCTTACTGTTGCTTTGTAGTGTCGGATTTTTGCTTCCGTAAATATATTTCTTTTATTGTACACGTCTCTGGACACCATGTAGGATATTCCATCCTTTTCACCCTCTTCTTTATCTCCTCCTTACCTCTGTTCCCTCCTGTTATATATTCTCCGAGGTATTTGAACTTATCGACCCTCTGCACAATGCCTTCTGGAGTTTTCAAATTACCGCTGGTATTCAGTCTCTTTGTGATGTCATGAGCGATCCTTAGCCCTACTCGGCTGGCTATCTTGCTCAAGTTGTCGAGTTGTTCTTTTTTTTGGCATCTTCTTCTGTCTCACTTATGACTGCTATATCATCTGCAAAACCAAGGCAGTCCACTTTTGCTCGGTTATCCTTTTTGTCACCTACGTGTGCCTTTGGTATTCCCAGCATTTTATTTTATATTTCTCCACTACCAAATTACTTTGTCTAGTGCTATGTTCTATACCGTAACATTGGTGGAAGACGGTCGCCTTGCGCAACTCCTGTCTTTATCTTGAACTCTTCTGATAGCGCATCCCTGAATCTCTCCCTTGCCTTTGTGTCTGTCAGTGTCTCCATTATCAGTTCTTTTGTGGTGCCATCTATTCCTCTGTTCGTCAGGATCTTCCCCAGTGTCTTTCTGTCTATTGAGTCTAATGCTTTTCCCCCCTTCCTCCAGGGGCTCACATCTAGTGGGACGTGGGTTGGCGACCACCGGGCCCCAGCTGAGTCCGGCATTGCTTCCACTTGTGCCGGGCTCCTCTCCGTCTTCTTTCCTGTCGACCTCCCTTATTCAACTCTTTCTGATCCCGACGGTATTAGGGTATCCGAGGCCTAGGGAGTCTTTCACTTTCCCGACTTAATTGGCCCTTGTCTCATCTTTCCTGATCCCTCCTTCTTTGTGGGGTCGGACGTCTTGTTTTCTTTTCATTATATTTCCTTTTCTCTTTAAGATTCCCGCATTGTTTTTGTTAATTGGCTCCCCGTGTATCTAAATTCCTTTTTTTTTTCATCTACCCGACATTTTGTATCGTTACTTCCGACTTGACAGTTCACCGGCTGGCGATACGGTGTTGCCAGTCCACTAACGCGAATCAGCTGACGTACATGATTATAGCCGTAAAGTTAACAAAACTCGTGTAATGTGAACAGACATGTTTACACACATCATACTCGTGAATAAGTATATAGTAGCAGAAATTACACATATACTGCGGGTAAGAGAATATTTCTGATAATGAAGCAGAACAAAATTGTGACAAATAAATTACTCACCGAAGCCTCCGTGGCTTAGGCGGTAGCACGCCGGCCTCTCACCGCTGGGTCCGTGGTTCAAATCCCGGTCACTCCATGTGAGATCTGTGCTGGACAAAACGGAGGCAGACAGGTTTTTCTCGGGGTACTCCGGTTTTCCCTGTCAAAATTTCATTCCAGCAACACTCTCCACTATCATTTCATTTCATCTGTCATTCATTTAATCATTGCCCAAGAGGAGTGCGTCAGGCCTCGGCAGCCGGCACAGTTCATATCCTCGCCGCTAGATAGGGGCTTCATTCATTCCATTCCTGACCCGGTCGGAGACTGGAAGCAGGCTGTGGATTTTCATTTTCATTTCAAATTACTCACCATTACCGCCTCACGTCCGGGGTCGAAGATAAACTGAGTTCGGGAAAATGTATTTTAAAACCTATAAAGGGAACACACCACTCATTTCGGAGTCATGTCGTCACGTGAAGAAATGTTGTGGCTCGTCAGCCACTCAATGAGCACATTCTTTCTTGCTGCCATTGTTGGAGCCTTGTCGTGAATGACACTATGTCCATTGTCCATAACAATATTGTGCTCTTCTCAGGCATGTTGTTCAGCAATATTTCTTCAAACCATTTCCTCTCTTGGCACTTGTCTTCCTCGTGCTACAACCCGGCATGACACCTTCACACACACCCACGGCAGAAATAACATAAACACTCACTGACCTAAAGCTAACCTACAACTACACGTAATTTTACGACACTATGTCAAACGACAAACAAATACTAAGCTATTAAATAACAACAGACTAGAATAATATAAAAAAGAAAAAAAATATACGAGAATACACAAAGACCGCCGATGTAACTAACCGAGCACAATGCAAACAGCTGACAACAACATGTGTGACGGCAAGATGTTAGCTGGCAACATGATCAGCGAAACTCGATTTGAATGGCTGCCTGTAATTGACTGGTTAGAGTGTAGCTGTGACGTAGCACTGAGCCCCCATCAGCGGTGACACCTTTCACGACCAGTCGGCTTGATTTCTTGTTTACTTCACGATGGCTAATGGCCTCCACAAAATGGTGGAGAATTTTTGCGTGTCAAATCCGAACTGCATACATGTAAAATTTATTGTCCAATCACGGCTTGACACCTCAATCAACAATGTCATAATTAAGTACATAATTTGGCGGTATCATGAATACACCGGCATTTGTTTCATGACGAAGAATATAATTGTCTTTCACACAAGACTGGAATTGTATGAGTTGAATAAGGTACAACCACCGCATTCTATTGGAGAGACACAGGAACCACGTTCAGACTTCCAAAGTCCGACAGCAGCTACCATCTCGTGGTCACAGGCGGAACTGAGCGACGAAGCGGTCGTTTCAAAATTTGTCAAGAGCTGCATCCATGGGTAAATACATGTTTGAAATGTTGGGACGGGCACTTGCACGTAACAGTCTCCCTCCCTTAAGTGTGAACACGGTTCACGAATATGCCTAGGCATAGACAGTACTCCTTAACTTTTCGATTCACCAGAGATGTTTCCCGAAGATAATGTTCACCAGTTAACTCCAATTGATGGATGAAACCGCATCGTTTTGGTTAGGAAGAATGCAGGGTCAGATTATCAGTGATGGGATAATTGATCACCTCGCAAACCACTTAGTCAACAGCATCACTGTGTCCAAAAATCTTCAGAAATGCAGTACACCAGCACTAGCAGTGCTTTCAGAGTCCGAAACACGTTAGGAAAATTTCCAACAAGTCCAATGTAGGTCGCTTTAGACGAAGTAGGTGGAAGCAATGTGCAAGATATTATTCGACGCGTGGGCAGCCATTTACAAAAATAGAAGTTAATCTAATTTCAAAAAAGGTTTACAGAATTACTAATTCTTACTACATTTTACAAAAGAAAAACTAAGTTGAATTTATATGAAGAAAATATTTCTGACAATGCCCTAGATCCGTGCTTACAAAATTTCATTAACAAGTTTACCTTTTTACAGATTCGAAGTACATTTCAAGATTACATGAGTTAGACGACTATACATTTAGAAGGAACTACGGTAGAGGAATGACCACTACTATTCCCAAAGGGAACAGGAATACAAGGTTACCATGAGTTAGATCTCCCACCGAGTCCAACTTACATGTTAGCATCTTCTATGAAAACATCAAAATTAGGTACACTTTTACAATTTACCATTACAATGGGCACTTCCCAACAATACAGTTTGTATCCCGTCAGAGTTTTTAAATCCAATTAAATTCAAAATTCCACAAGGAACAGATACCAGAAGGCTTCAATGAATGTTAGGGATACTCAACATTATACAAAATTCGTTTTACAAAATTTACGGTAGCATTTCCTCATTAGACACCTCTCCACCTCGCTTAATGTGCGATAGATGCACTCTAGAAATTTTGTTGGCCTTAGGGTTTCGAACAAGAAGAGTAACAGGGGTCAAGAATGCCTCTACATAACATGGGCCTTTAAAACGAGGGGTTAACTTGCTTGAGACTAGATTACTGACGCCCTTGGGCTCGAAATTGCGGACGTACACAACATCACCAATTTCCAAATCAGCTGGCTTGTGACAGGCATTGTGTCGCCTGGCAAGTTGGTCATGGGATACCTTAATATTCTCTTTAGCCTTGTCGAATTTCGCCCTCATATCCTCGGGCGTGAAACTGTCTGGAAGGAGATCGTGCAGGTTCCACAGGTTGGACAATGGAGAATTAGCCATAAAGGAAAACATTAACGAAAAAGGGGTAGCTTGCGTGCTCTCATGCACGGCGGTGTTCAAAGCAAAATTGAGCCAATGCAAATTAGAATCCCACTTGGAATGGTCGTCGTGGTGGAAAGCAATCAGAGCAGAACGGAGATTACGATTGACTCGCTCAGCGAGAGACGGGTTAGGAAAATAGGGAGTGGTGGTTACGTGCGAAATTGCATAATCAAATAAGAATTGACGGAACTGATGAGATACAAAGCACTTGGCATTATCTGACACCAGATACTGACATGGCCCAAAGGACGAAAAGATGGAATTAAGACACTTTATGACGGAACTGGTCGTAGCCTGTTTGGTGGGGAAAATCCAACTAAACCGGGTGAAACCGTCAGTGCAAACAAGCGCAAATTGGTTTCCCCGACCAGAGCGAGGGAACGATCCAACATGGTCGATAAAAAGCCTCTCCATGGGTCTAGATGCTGGTTCAGATGACAACAGGCCAACCTTAGTAGAAACCGGAGGTTTGCTAATACTGCATGCAGCACAATTCCTAATGAGCCTCCTGATGTCGCCATCCATACCCTGCCAAATGAAAAACTGTCTGATTTTAGCTCGGGTCTTGAATACTCTTAGGTGGCCACCAATAAGAGATTCATGATAGTAACGAAAGATTTCCGGAATGAGGACCGACGGGAGCACAATTTTAGGAAGGCGGTCATGACGAGACGAACAACACAATACACCGTCCTTCAAAGAGTAGGGCTTGATCACTTCACCAGAATTGATTCGGTCAATAAGGCTAGATAAGGAGGGGTCTTCTTTCTGGAATCGTCTCACATCCTCAAAAAGCACAGGGGAATTGCTAAGAACGGCATTGACACAATTTACAGCAGATACAAGGTTTACGGGTTCACATTCCTGAACATCCTCTTCAGCTGTTTCCTCGTACATGCGGCTTAAAGAATCAGCTACCGCATTTTCGGACCCACGAATATGTTGGACAGTGAACTGGAACGACAGAATCCTAGTTGCCCACCTAGCAATTCTACCAGTTTTGCGGGGTTTCCCTAAGACCCAGCTCAAGGCTTGGTTATCGGTCTCAAGGAGAAACTTGGTGTGCTCAAGATACATACGGAATTTTTCTAGAGCGAACAACACAGCTAAACCCTCAAGTTCGTAAATGGAATACTTCCTCTCTGCGTCCGTTAAGGTACGAGAAGCGTATGCAATGGGTTGCCTACCCAGATCAGATTCCTGCAGTAGAACACGACCAGACGCATCAGTCTGCACAATGAACTGCTTCCCAAAATCCGGAATGGCTAACACAGGGGCGTTAGAGAGCGCAAGCTTAAGATCTTCGAAGGCTGCCTGCTGAGAGGGACCCCACTCGAACTTCACAGCCTTTTTGCGTAATTGATTTAGAGGAGCAGCACGGTCGGCAAAGTTACTGATAAACTTACGGAAGAAGTTCACCATACCAATGTAACGAGCAACACCCTTGGCGTTCTTGGGCGGTTTAAAATCTCTGATGGCCTGCGTACGAGACTGGTCCACAGAGATACCAGATTCAGAAACAATATGTCCCAAGAAGGAAATTTTGGGCTTGGCAAAGGAAACCTTGGACAATTTGACGGTAAGGCCAGCGTCACGCAATCGATCAAGTACAATTTTCAGATGATCAACGTGTTCCTCGAAGGACTCGGAATAGATAACCACATCGTCAAGGTAGTGGTACACAAACTTGAATTTAATTTCTGAAAATACCTTGTCCAGTAGTCTGCTCAACACAGCGGCTCCAGTGGATAGGCCTAACGGGACACGGGCATACTCAAACAGGTTCCAATCAGTGGAAAAAGCAGTAACATGCCTGGATTCAGGAGAGAGAGGAATTTGGAAGTAGGAAGAATTTAAATCGAGGATCGTGAACACCTTCGCGTTGCGAAACCAACTAAAACATGTGTGAAGGTCCGGCAAAGGAATGGATTGCAAAACAACTTTTTGATTAAGAGCCCTATAGTCGACCACCGGCCGAAAACCACCGTTAGGTTTTGGCACAAGAAATACAGGGGATGAGTAGGCAGAGATAGAAGGTTGGATTACACCTTCTTCTAACATCTTATCGATAATCTTACGAAGTTCAGCCATCTTGGGCGGGGCAAGGCGATACGGGCTGGAACGCACCGGCACAGAATCGGTTAGCTCAATCTTGTACTCCATCAAATGGGTTACACCCAACTTGTCAGTAAATACATCGCCATACTCCTGACATAACCTCTTAATGGCATCCTTTTGAAGACTCGTTAAATTTTCCAGATCGAGATCCTCAATAGTCATAGGTTCACTAACAGAATTGACAGCAGGAGAAGATAAAACCGGGTTAAATGATAATTTACTCTGTGGATTAAACTTAAACCATAAGTTGCGAGCACCAAAATCAAGAAGCATACCAACGTGTGACATGAAATTAGCTCCAATGACCACAGCACAAGAAAGATTTCTGGCAACCAAAAATTTAAATTTCCAAGAAAAATTTCGAATATGAATTTTGACTGTCATACTACCCAAAATACTCAAGTTTGAACAATTTGCCGAAATAAAAGATTCATTGTTAGGCTCTAACTCAGGAAATTTGCAAACACTCTTCATAGATAAAAACCAGCCCTCACTTATAAAGGATGCGACACTACTAGAATCAAGCAACGCAGAAATGGGCTCGTCATTGACACAAATTTCAATAAACGGGGATATTCCTTTAGCCACAGTACAAATTCCAAAATCATTACTCACTCTAACACGATTACAAGTAGATGACGAGGACACCCGCACCACAGGTTTCACACAACGTTTAGAATTAGTCTGACTTGCCACGCCGTTGTTCACCGACAGGTTAGGTAGGTCAGCGACATAAGCAGAATTAGCACATGAAGATTTAGTTTTCAACGAGTTATCAAGACTATCATTGGTACCAGAAACTTCACAGGGTTTTCCCAAATTCTTACGCACAGAAATATCCTTGGAAGTAACACCCGAATTGGTCTCCACAACGTCCCGTCATTGGCGATACACAACCTGGTTACTCGGACACACCTTCTTGACATGCCCCACGCCACCGCATGTGTGGCACTTAATATTGGGTCGAGGATGAAACATAACCTTTGGCGGGGGACGAGAAATCAAGGAAGGAGGGGGACAAGACATCAAGGAAGGAGGAGGAACATTAGCTACACGAAGGGAATCTGCATGCTTCACAGCCATAGCCTCAATAACGACCTGTTTCAGCTCGACGAATGACGAAGGCCTGGTACACATAGTCATGTATGACCTATATTGAGGCGAAAACCCATTTACAATTGATGACACCAACTGTCGCTCTGTTAAAGGGGATGCAAATACCTGGGCATACACCTTAATGTCACTGACATAGTCGCTAAGTGACTCGTCCAACCTTTGGACACGATAAAGGAACTTTTGCTCGAGAGCACTAAGGGCGCTCGCAGGGACAAAAAACCACAACACTTCCCTAATAAACATGGCTAAGGACATGCGGAGGTGGATAGCTTCAACAAGCTTATCGCGCAGCATACCGGATGCAACTGGATACAAAAGTTGGAAAATCTGAATTTCCGACATCCCAAAAATCGAGGCATGGTTGCCCAACTCGACCACTTGCTTTAAAAATTGTACCACTTGGGTAACGTCATCAAGGTTGAAATGCTTTAACTTAGTTAAGAAACTAGAAATAGGATGAGGAATCGACCCATAATTAACGGTAGGCGAGAATGTAGCATAAGGAAAAGGGACATTGTTACCAGGGTAGCCCGCTCGCACACCCTCTACAGGCGACAAAACATTTATATTACTAGAGAAAGAACTGGGATGCAATGGCTCGGCAGGACCCAGGAAATCATTAGGTGACCTAACATGAGAAGAATGACCGTATGCAGGATTAGGTGGTATGGACGAGCCAGCGCCAGGCAACAGAGGGGCAGGCAAACTACTACTGGTAATCGATCCCAAAACCTCAGACCTAGTAAACAGAGGTGATTCACGTTCAACCCCTGAAGAACTCTCCAAATTCACAAGGTTATCGCTTAAGTCAATTAAATTGAAAACACTATTGTTGTCGGCCATTTTGGAAAACACAGAATGCAGACAGCCAATATAGAAGGAAACAAATATCAGGAATTACAAGGACAGTTTACACTTTCACAACAGTACCACAACCACCAATTACCAACACCAAAGATTAGGCTGACACTCGAACACCACCACCATACTACACAAAATCATGCACAATGCTGTCCAGAACTGCATACGTCACCGCCTGCTTGGCTCGAGAACAGAAAGCTAAATTACAAAAATTGGCACAAAACATCTGGCTAACAGCCTCCGACAGAGCTCCAGGACTCCTTCACACGAAGCAAGTAGGCTATCAGAACATTAAGAAATCCCATTTCCCATGCCAAGAACACATGTCAGTCACTCACCGGGCTTCATTTTCAGTGGGGATGTTGCACACCAACAGGGTAAAATACAGCAGCAAACACCTCGCTTAGAACGGGACACTTACAGCGTACCACATGGATATCCAGAGGCAAACATGAAATAAAACAAACGACAAGGATTAGCAAAACATAACATCAAGTGCCCTGGCCCGACAAAATCCCACCAACAACTGCCCCATCAGTACTAGAGGGGTCCATAAAACAGCCTGCGGGTACTGGGGAGGGGATAGTTACGGAAGTGAACTCGAACGCTGTCTGCTACCACTGCGACACCTGGAATTCAACCGGGCGGCGGCTTAAGGCCAGCAGCACGTCGGTAACTCGATAACCAACGCTCTGCTTACCACTGCGACACCTGGAATGGGGGGCCCAACTTACCTTTGTTTGAGAGGTCCGGGTCACCTCCGCAGCAAATCACCTCCAGATGACGTGTCCAAACAGAAGAGCTCCAAAAGGAGTGGAAGGAAGATGGAGAAGGGGACAACACACACAGGCTATTTAACAGACACCCCCCAATAACAGACAGAACTGCTGCCGGTGAAATAATGCCACAACAAAAGATTAAAATTTTATAAATAAAAGGTTTAATATTAAAAATTTAAAGGAGCACCTTCACCAGAAACAGAACATGCATCAGCCAACAAATTTACAATGAATGCAAGAGACCGCCTAACATGCTTGCTTGCAAGGCCAAGAAAAGAAAAGACTTAAATTAAAACAAAAATGTTAAAGCCCAAAAGTTAAAATAAAAATTACATGCATAACACAATGAGAAAGGGCTTGATAATTTGCAAGAGAATGCAATAGCGATCCGGCATGCGTAGATCCCGGCCACGATGAAACGAGAAATAAAAATTAAATTAACCAAATTAAATTGTATCAGAAAACAACATTAATTTGCATGATGGAGATAAACACAGGAACAATTACTAAAAACACAATGTTAAACCGACAAGGTTAAATAAAAAAAAACATCTTAAGTTAACACAACACGTTTGAGTTTCGCGGTGGACGTCTAGAGACTGACCTCGAGACCATAATGCATCTCTTCATAATATGGCCACAAAAACGCAAGGAAACCGCATGCCTGATCGAAATTACGGCAAACAATTAATAAAATAAAATTTAAACATTAGCAGAAGGAAATGAACGGCGGAAAACAATTATATCTAAATACTATTACAATTGTGGTCTCCCACAAGTCCAACCCCTCCTCCACGTGGTGGGAGACGGGCAACGGCATGAAGTAGGGGATTGCCTGTAGGGGTGAAGTACAGTGGGGACTTTGTGTGCCCCGGGACCGCTACGGTAGCTGTGAAGGCTCTATGGGAACCCTGAAAAGTGACGGCTGACGGGGCTCTGGTGAAGCTACGATAGGCCTAGCAAGCCAGTAGTGGATATCATATTTGCTTTCAAACCAGGAACAGGCCTCGGAAAGGACGGATGCAAACGACGGCGACCCGGATATGCTAATGGACTACGAGTTGGGACATTGAACATACAGACACTGACAGGAAAGGTGGAGGAGATTGTAGATGTGATGGAGAGAAGAAAACTGGATGTACTGGGCTTGGCAGAAACAAGATGGAAAGGAGAAGGTCGCAGAGAACTGAGGAAAGGGTACCGGTTGTACTGGAGTGGGAACAGTGAAGGAAGGAGCAGCGGAGTAGGAGTAGTTGTGAGAGATGGAATGAAGGAAGAGGTAAAGGGAATAAGTGACAGGATCATGAAGATCAGAGTAACTGTAAAGGGAAGAAGCCTGGAGATAGCCCAGGTATATGCCCCTCAAGTTGGATGTACAGCTCAAGAGAAGGAAGACTTTGAGGAGGAGCTACAACAGCAGTTGAATGGTCAGAGCATCATTGTCATGGGAGATTTGAATGCACATGTAGGAAGTGAAAGGCAAGGATATGAAAATGTATTGGGAGCAGAAGGATGGGGTAGCAGGAATGAAGAAGGGAGAAAGTTGCTGGATTTTTGCAAGAGAAACGGTTTAGTGGTAGGCAACTCCTGGTTCCGGAAGAAAGAAAGCCACAAGGTAACGTGGTACAGCAGTGATTTAACAAAGAAATCTTTGGTAGATTACATGCTGTACGACTGGGAAATGAAGAGAAGTGTCAGAGATATAAAGGTAATACCATCAGAGGCCTTAGATAGCGACCACAGAATACTTGTAATGAACCTGGGAGTTGTTAAGGATAGCAAGAGGACAGAGTACCAGGAAAGGAGAATCAAAGTATGGAAACTCAAGGAAAATGAAGTCAAGGAAGAATTCCAGAAGATAATAAGGGAAAAGATGCCAACAGACAATCCTAAAACAGGGGAAGAGGAATGGAAGCAATTCAAAAACACAATGGTGGAAGCTGCAGTGGCAGTATGTGGAAGAACAAGCAACAGAAAGCGGTGTAAAGAGACACCATGGTGGAATGAGAGAGTAAAAGAAGCTGTGGGAAGGAAGAACAAGGCTTTCAGAGTGTGGTTCCAGGAAAGAACTGATCTGGCAAGGGAAGATTATAAGATAAAGAAGAAAGAAGCAAACAAGATTGTTGCAGAGGAGAGGAAGAAGTGGATGGTAAAGTGGACAGAGATGATGGAGGAAGACAGCAGAGGAAATAAGAAAGTACTTTATGGGATGGTCAAAAGTAAGAGAAGAGGTCTGCGAGAGGATGTGGTAATGATGGACAAAAACGGAAATGAGGTACACAACAAAGAGACACTCAAGACAGTGTGGAAAGAGTACTTTGAGGATTTGCTGAATCCAAATGGTCATAGGGAGGAAGACAATGTATTGGAAGATGGAGAAGACAACACAGGAATGGAAAAGGACCTGACTTGGAGAGAACTGGAAATGGCTATAGACAAGATGAAAGGAGGAAGGGCACCAGGTGTGGATGAAGTGAGTGTTGAAATGGTGAAGGCAGCAGGGGAGGTTGGGAAACAGTGGCTGTACCGTGTGATGAGGGTGATATGGAAGGAGAAAAAGACCCCAGAAGATTGGAAGAAAGGATTAATTGTCCCAATATTTAAGAAAGGAAGCAGAAAGGAGTGCAGAAATTACAGGGGAGTCACACTCATACCTCACTGTGCCAAGATATATGAAAAGATATTAGAAAGTAGAATACGAGCCAAAGTGGAGAGAAAATTGAGAGAGGAACAGTATGGATTCAGACCCGGGAGATCAACAGTGGATCTCATATTTTCAGCGAGACAGCTCCAGGAACACCACTACGAATTTGGAGAGGATCTGTTGATGGCCTTCCTGGACATCGAAAAGGCCTATGATAGTGTGTGTAGGGAGAAGGTTTGGAAAGCAATGGAAAACATGGGAGTGGAAAAAGAGACTGTAGGCAGAGTGAAGGAGATGTATTGTGGAAGTGTGAGTTGTGTGATAGTTGGAGGGGAAAGAACAGACTGGTTCAGACAAATGAGTGGCCTGAAACAGGGTAGTGCACTGTCACCCCTTCTCTTTATTGTGGTTATGGACGAGGTAATGACACGGATAGCAGGAAAGATAGGAGAAGATAAGATGAAGGCAATGGTGTTTGCAGATGATCTCATGGTCTGGGGAAACAAGGAGGAGGAAATCCAGGAGCAACTGAAGGCTTGGGAAGAAACAGTGGGAGAGTACGGATGGAAGTTCAACATCAGTAAATGTGAGGTCCTGTTAACGACCAGGAAAAAGGACAGACCAATGAGTGGGATAACACTTGGAGGTGGACAGCTGAAGAAGGTGGAAAGTCTCAAGTACTTGGGAAGTATAGTGGAGGAGAATGGGAGAAATGACAAAGAGATTACGGAACGTGGCAGACAGGCAGAAGCTTTTCTGAGAAGCATTAGGAGCTTAGTGTGGAATAAAGATGTCCCACAAAAAAGCAAGGAAGTGTTATACAGAAGCTACTATATCCCGATACTGACCTACGCTTCAGAAACGTGGACAATGAAGAAAAGTGACATAAGCAGAATACAGGCAGGTGAAATGAAGTTCCTGCGAAGTAGGATCGGAGTAACAAGAAGAGACAGGGTGAGGAATGAAAAGGTCAGGGAAATGGTGAAAGAGGAGCCCTTGCAAGTTAGGATTGAGACATCAAGACTGAGGTGGTATGGACACTTAAAGAGAATGGATGAGAAGAAGATTCCCAAGAGGATACATGAGATGCAGATGCAGAAGAAACGACCAAGGGGAAGACCAAGAGATCGATGGCTGAAAGGAGTGGAGGAATGTGTCAAGAAGAGAGGCGAGGACTGGACCAGAGTGACAGCGGAGAGATGGTGGGAAGAAAGAAATAAGTGGCGAGGCTTATGTTCCAAACAGACCCAGCCTGGGGCTGGAAACTGTACAAGATGATGATGATGACTATTACAATACTGAAGGGCAACGGATCAAGAATAAATTACTATGTCAATCCCAAGATTGGCAAAAGAAAATAAATAATAATTTAAACGTAAAATAAACTAGAAATGTGTCTCCGTAAGATACGAAGAAAAGATAACAAAATTAAAATAAAATCAGGAAACGTAATTAAAACAGAAATAAAATTAGGCCTATAAAACAAATGAGGAACAGAATTAAAATATTACTATAAGATGATATCGGAGCTCCATAACAATAATAAATATCAAGATATAATGTAACGTACCTTACATCCTTCTCAGTGGAGACACAATAAAAAAATAAAAAAAAATAACACATTTTAAATAAAATAAAAATGCGGCACTATATTGCCTTGAAAATGCCCACACGGCACATGCCTCGTGTGGGTCACAAGCACAGGTCTGCATCGACATGCGACCACATTTCACACGTCCACTTCACGGCGAAACGATGAAATTCACAGCCTGAAGAGAACAGGCAATTCCTTTTTCTCTTGAATACATTAATATTTCGTAGAGAATGGGGGCTAGAGCCCCCATCAGCGGTGACACCTTTCACGACCAGTCGGCTTGATTTCTTGTTTACTTCACGATGGCTAATGGCCTCCACAAAATGGCGGAGAATTTTTGCGTGTCAAATCCGAACTGCATACATGTAAAATTTATTGTCCAATCACGGCTTGACACCTCAATAATTTGGCGGTATCATGAATACACCGGCATTTGTTTCATGACGAAGAATAAAGTCCGACAGCAGCTACCATCTCGTGGTCACAGGCGGAACTGAGCGACGAAGCGGTCGTTTCAAAATTTGTCAAGAGCTGCATCCATGGGTAAATACATGTTTGAAATGTTGGGACGGGCACTTGCACGTAACAATTATAATTTCCTTCCCTTTGATTGCCCCCATTGAAATTTCCTTCCCTCTGGTTACCCATATTTCCCTGATGTTGCCTACCAGCCTTTCTCAAAGCATTGAACCTCCCAAGCAACTTTTCCATGCCCTTAATTGAGACTATATTCTGCATGCATACTGCAGTCTTAATGTCATCTGAAAAGTGACGTGCTAATTTCCTTACAAGATCCTCTTCACTACCGCCTAGCTCTAAATTTTGACCAAGAAGGACATGGTTCAAGAAATACTCTGTCAAAGTGACCCCTTCGTTTCCTTGAAATTTTCCAAATAAAATCCTGTCTCTTTCCCTCCCCTTGATATCATCCCAGAACTTATCCATAAACTTTTCCCTGAAATCCTGTAAGCCACTGAACCCTTCCCTGAATGCCTGGTACCAAGACCTAGCTTCCCCAACAAATGCAGCTGAAATCAGTTCTTCCACCCGATTCCATTATAAGTATCCTTCATCTAACCCCTTTGCAAACTTCTTTTCGACTAACATCACAAATTCCATAGGATTGAACGTCCTACCATTGAACTTAGGAACCTCGTAATCTCGACTCTGGCTACAGTGCCCTAAAAACTGAATCGGATGACCCCTACCTGCCTTCAAGTTCTTCACTTCACGTTCAGTTTCTTCCTCTATCCTAGTCACTCTTTCTCTGACCTCACTGATATTCTCATCAACCTTCTTCCCTAATAAAACAAACTCACCACTATTTGCTACTAGCTTCTGCTCTACTATAGCCTGCTTATCCCTAACCTCTTCTACTTTCCTGCTACTTTCCTTCGTAACTACCTCAATTTTCTCTTCTACGATGCTTATTATCTCCACTCTCTGCTCTTCCAACTTCATATCTGCTCTGGAAAATTTCTCGCTAGTCTTCAATGCCTGGCTTGAAACCTCCTTTGCCAACTTCTCTTGCTTGGCACCTAGCCTCTAACTCAGATTCTAACCTTTGTTCCTGAGCAGCAATCCGACCACCTAGCTTAATTTCCAGATTAGTGATTTCTACTCTGACTTCACTAAACTGGCGAGTAACACTGCTGTCTAATATAGTCACCTGCTCTTTGACCTCATCTATCTTTGCTGACATTTCCTTCATCTGGGAGGCCATCTGACTGGTTATCCTCTCCTCGGAACTGTTACTAAGAAACAGGAGCTTCTCCAACATGGCTCTCATCGAACCTGAATCATCACCACTCACTGCCACAGAAGTATCGCCATCCTTCACCTCTGAACTACTACTACCTTAAGAGCTTGTGCTCTGACATCCTAATCCCATGTTTAATTCATCTCCCCCCTGCCCTAATAAATCTCCCATGATTCTACAGTTTTTCCCCATCCCTTTAACAAATTGCCTATCGGAACCCGTCTGGTTTTGCTGCTCACCAACACCGTCCCCCAACAAAGCAGAATTGCATCCTGTCTCTAACATAGCCATCCCTAATTGAAATATGTAAAATTGTGAAAATATGCCTACAGTTTAATTCCTGTGTCCTGGTACACATCAGCATGTCTAAGGCCTCACATTGGGCTGCTACTGAAACACTCGCACCTCCTCGCTGGAGTTGATTTACAATTAACTACCCTCATTACCACAAACCTACAGAATTTACTGCCTTTAAATACAGGCCGCAAGTGATTTTAACATTACTCCCGACTTTGAATGGGCGCCAAGGTCGACCATATGGGTCTTCCTGAATAAAATAGAATAAAATACGGTACATAACTGTTGCCCCGACTATGAAAACCCTTATCCCAGGTGTGGGGCATTTGGCATGCGTTTGCTGATGTACCAGGTTCATGCAAGACAGGAATATAAACACATATGAATTTAAAGAGATAATCTATTGGCTGTACTATACACATATATACATAATATACAACACAAAATACCCTTCATACACTCGTGAAATAATACAGTACCTTGCCACTGAATTTAGGCTCTGAGAGCAGGAAAACACGTACGGCCATCTCAGACCCAGGCATAACAGCCACCTACGTAAACCGTCCATACACAAAATATCTACACACGTTAAGACTGGTTCATTCTACTTTCTTTCTTCTGGAAATGCATGTTCACGTCTCCATTCTCGCATGACTTTGATGAAATATTTACGACTGAAGTATCCTTTTAGGCGTGGTAAGTTATTACCGACAGCCCATGGTATGGATGGACCCATGAAATGCACGTAGCCTCCAATAGCCCGTAAGCGCTCAGTGGATAGCTAAAAATTAGTCACTGCTCGTTCGTATTACGATACCATGATCGAGTAATAACGACACTAAATTGCAAGTAGACAAACTGACTTTCGCTGTAAAAGCAAGAAGACGATCTCTAACTGTTCGTTACGGAAACCATGTCACGTAAAACGACCCTGGGCGTTAGTAGATCAGTGTTCTGCCGATAAAGCAATAAGACGAGCTCAGAACGCCAGACACGCCATTATATGCACTGGCGCAGGGATCTATATAACCCCAAAGTTTCTGCCGGAACTAATTTGTGCGTGGCCCGCTCCTAGCGGAACATCCGTGTCAACACATGAACATCAGACAGTCGAAATCCACACTGACGTCACACAGTAGTTTCTCACGCGAAGTTCATGGGAGTTCATGCCATAAATAGCCTAGGTAATCCCACACAAGCCGAATTACTGCCTGTCTTTTCTGGGTATGTCACATATCCAGCACTCGAAAATACCAATACATTGTACCTTTATAGTACAGCCACGAATCTAACATTTAACATTACTAGGTCAAAATAAAGCAATTAACCCCAAACCAAAATGAAATAATGCTTCTACTTAATACAGTCTTATATCCTTATTCCCAAAACGTAATAAATCGCAAAACCCCGTATTTTATAATATCAAATATCCAAAAACCGATAATTAATAAACAGTGATCCTAGGTTGTCCGGACCATCCATAGATGAATCCGTCCACAAAAACACACAGGCACAATAAAAATCACCTCTGCAACCCCACGTTAACCCAATATAATAAGATACGAATAAAATACCCCAAACTAACTGCACAAGGCAGAAAACCCGAGGGTGAGCTACTGTAACTGAATAAATTCCGTTACAGCGCAGCTTAGTTTGAACTTGAAAAGAAAAGAATAGCAACATAGCCTATACCTTATGAAAGTCATATGAATTGCAAAAATGCACAAAAAAGTAAGCCAGGAAATAATTCCAAAGAAAGTGAAATGGTAGAAACAGGTAAGCATGTGATACCTGAAAGTGAACCGTGAACCAGTACCGAGCACGCAGCACGGAGCTTGACCTCCAGTGAACCACGACGTTTTGTCTCACCGACGTCAGTCTGAGAATCAATTGATCCTTTAGTTTTCATCAGGCGCATTCCAACTTAAATTTCGGCCAATGTCCGTGAAGCAGAATAAGGACAAGATTTCTAAACAAATCATCGCAATGTTCTTCTCAAAAATCACATTTGATCTACAAGGTAGAGTCAGCTTCCAAGGATAATGTTTTCAGCAACATAGTCACAAGACCTCAACATTTCAGGGACTCAAATGCTTTGTATTACCTGACCTCAGCTGTCAACATCACAAGTTTAAGAAAGTGATTTCGTTCAAGGACACGAACAGCATTTTAAATAATTTTTAAATTTCTTTCCAAAATGATCCATTTTTATGTATTTACACCTAAGGCCTTTATTCGTTATATAAGAAATAGTACAACGGATGTCAATATGACATTCATGTGGGAAAGGTTGTAAGAAGTCCTGAAGTGTCTTATATTTAAAAATTGCATGTGTTATTTTAAAATTTTTATCAATTTTTATGTGCTTTTGTTGTTGTATAAATATGTGTTTATGACATTTGAAAGGGTTTGTAATATTGTCTTTTATGGATGTTTCCTAACATTAAGTGTGATGGGCTGAAGAATGAATTGAGAGAATTCCAAAACATGTACCCTCAAGGATGCTAAAAAAAACAATAAAAAATGTGGTGATTAGGCAGAAAAAGTTTGGAAATTCTTATATTTCATAATCAAACTGTCAACACAGAACCTGAAATGGATACTTCTTCGATTAAAGAGTGTACGTTAACTAACCCTCTGGAAGTTATTGCAGTTCACCTGTCATTGCTTATTATGACAACAGTTTGTACTCCCGTTTGGTTTGTATGTACACGATGACCTCTGTGACAGTGACCATTTTCCGATAATTCTTATTCTTCTTAACTAGGGGGCATGGTGGCATAGCGGTCAAGCTGTTGGCCTCTCACCACATTGGACCGGGTTCGATTCCTGGTCAATGCATGTGAGATTTTCAAAGTGAAATGCCATGTCCTGTGGTTCAGATTCCACGTAAAAAGGAGGTCCCGTGTCTTATTATCTCGAGATTAACGGTCACGTAAAACTTCAATCTTCCTTTCTTCTTAACCAGAAACCCGTGGAGTTCCCCAGTTGTAGGGTCCTAAAACGGGCCAATTGGCCATCGTTTACCGAACGAGCTGTGTTCGTTGATCTTGGTTGCCGGAGCGTCGATGACAAGGTACAGCACAGTGGGTCAAAATCGAAATCTGGGGGGACAAAATTATTTTTACATGTTAATCATGAATTTAGAGAGAAAGCAACGTATATAATTTGTTTATTTCAAAATAAACATATTTTTTTTTTTTTTTTTATAGTTGTTTTTTTTTAGCGTATGGCTTTTAGTGCCGGGAGTGTCCGAGGACATGTTCGGCTCGTCAGTTTTGTAGCTGCTTCGAGACGGACACCCAATGGGTAAGCTACAAGTACCGTTGGGGAGGAAACTTGGAAGGGATGGGCGAGGAGTTGGAAGGTAGCGGCTGTGGCCTATAGTTAGGGACCAACCCCGGCATTTGCCTGGAAGGAAGATGGGAAACCACAGAAGACCATCTTCAAGGTTGCCGGCGGGGGGATTCGAACCTCCTCGCCTCCCGGATGTGAGCGACTGCCATTAGTCACGCCGTAACGACCACGGCTAACTCACCCGGTAACATCAGTTAACTAGAATGAAAATGTTTTGGGAAAAGTAGAAAAATAAGAAGCTGAATCTTTAATATTGTTTTTGAGATATGTATATACTTGTTTCGGTTAAGTGCTCCAATGAGGGCGTAACATATGTAAATAAATAAATAAATAATTCATCAGTTAAGACCTTTAAGCTACATCTACGTCTACACATGTAAGACATTGTCTATGGCTAGGAGTTGGATAGAGCCTAAACTACAATAGATTGTACTCAGTTTACCTGTAATTTGGAAGACTGCAGTTCTGGTTAATTGCAGACAGCACTTCAGTCCCAATCACAAATCGCTCGATGACCATGAACCTTGATGACTCATCACATGTCATCTGAAGCATCATCGTCACTCACTGCCTCGTGCTGTTCATGATGAGCCGGTACATCTCGTCCTTTCAGGAGTAGTAATACTTCACTGGATAATGCTCTTCTCTTTTTATGTTGAATTTTGGTTTTATGAAATTTTATTGGGTCCTAAGATATCAGCAGCATATGTAATATGTCCTAATGTGTATGTTTTCATGAGAATTTCCTAGAATTGTTACCTGATTCTTGGGCTTCTTCTGACAATTGCCCGATAGGAATAATACAAAAATCAATTATGTTATCTCTTTTAACCAATCAGAATATTTTGAAATGAATTTAGCTTTACTGCTTCCACCGCCTGGTAAAATTATCAACAAAATCCTTTAAATTTCCTTGTAGGCATTCAGTTATATCTTCAGAACCATTTTCTACCCCAAATTTACTTTTAACAAAGTCACGAAGTTCCTCTTTTGACATAATCTTCGAACCCAGTGCTTCGAACAGTTGTAAACGTGTGAGAACAGGTTGCGCGGCATCTTCTAATACGTAAAGTAACTAAGTAAGTTTCAAAGAGATGCAATACATGGTGGCCACTACTCCTGGAAAACCTAGAAATCCTGGAAAACTCCTGGATTTTTATTAGGTCTGGATAATGACGAAAAATTTGAAATCTCCTGGAAAATATCCGCTCTTAATTATAAAAATCTTTCCTTCTGAAATCTTACTCCCGCTGCGGTTTTGGGTGAGCATTCTAGCATTAACGAAAGAAATTTCCTCAGGCTACCTATATCTCTGTGTGAGAACACGTAATAGTATTTTTGTAAAACATATTGAGTATAGACAACTTCACCGCAGAAAAATTGCAGGCGGCATTCTTTTTTCTTTCCTTAAAGCGGATATTTGAGTTACAAAGGCTTTTTTAAAACAACAATTAAGTAATTTGTGTGTAGGCTTGCGTATCGATAACTCAATCACCACTAATTTTTGTCAACACCTGTATAAGTAAACCATACACAACTGCTTTATTTTGGTCTTGAAGTAGGCAACCGATAAAGCCCCGCACTTGCCCTTATTTTTAAATCTGGAAACATGAGAATTACTCCTGGAAAGTTCCGGAAAACTCCTGGAAAAGCGTTGACCGATTTGAGTGGCCACCATGTGCAAAAACTCTTATAACAGGCATAAACTACAAGACTTCATCTACATTTTAACATTAAGTAGAAAGTGACGCGACATACTAAAAATCTAAGTGAAAATATAATTTTAAAAATAATAGTTAAATATTATATAATGCAAGGATCCACGAACCTACTACGTTGTTGTAGGAAGGCGGAGAGGTGATACTCAGACGTGGCGCATCCCAGGTGGCGGATAGGGGGGTCCTCACCAGTTTTGCTTGCGGACTTGAGCGAAATAAAATAGCTCTCGCTGACCAAACACACTCCCATTTCTCATCAATCATCCTATCATATTCCATTCATCACCTTTCCAGATCACATCTGGAATTGTAATCCCTGACTACGGTCAGATCATGGGTCATAGACCAGACAATCAACTCAAGTATGAACAGTCTTCTAATGAACTCTTCCACCGCAAGGCACCATTCGGATACGGTGGGGTGTCGCGCAGAAGAGTCAGGTGAGTTGGAGCGCCTGGAAACCCAAAAGTCCAAATACAAACTCAAAATTAACAAACCTAGGGAATTTTCATTCTTTGCAACATTAAACATAAATTCGTTAATTAAAATTGGAAAACTTAAGCATTTAACCGATATATTGAACCAACACAAGATCTTAATAACAGCACTTCAAGAACTTAGAAACACAGATCAAGACCCCATTGAATCTGGAGGATACCGTCTCTACAAGGGACCTCCAGGACCACGAGTTATGAAAAATGTCCCCCAATTTGGTATGGGATTTTTATTGCATACCAGTATTATTGATTCAGTGGAAGACATTTGGTCGAACTCATCAAGGTTAGCAACTTTAACAATTAGGACAGGAAACATAATATACTCCTTGATAAACGTTCATGCCCCTACTAATGACAAGAATGTCAAAAAATTTAGAGATGAAACGGACAATTTTTGGGAAGAACTTGCCTTACTAATATCAAACATTCCAGACACTCGTGTTAAAATCTTGCTTGGGGATTTTAATGCAAAAATTGGTCAAGAAAGAAAATTTTGTCCAATAGTAGGTAAGTGGCCAGCTCACAAATTCACTAACAAGAATGGTCAAAGATTAATTACCCTTTGTGAAGAACATGGCCTACGTCTCGAAACTACTAGATTTAAGCGAAGACCACACAAACTTATGACCTGGAAATGCCCTAATAGTGCACTAGGAGAATTCCAGATAGACCATGTTGCAATGGATAAAAAGTTCTACAAAGATATATATAAGGTGAAGGTACTATGTGGGGTCGATGTTGACTCTGATCATTATATATCCAAGATAAAGATCAAGTTAACTCCACGACGTAAACAAAAATCGTCAAACTCGACCATGCAAAGGCAATATGACCCTAGTTATTTAATAAATAATGTGTCCTATAAGGAAAAGTCTAAAACTCTCTTAAGTGACAAGCTAGAAATGATGGTTGACACACTGAAAACCGTTGCTGTCGAAATTGCCCCTATTAGGAAAAGGAAAAAGCATGCATGGTGGAATGCGGAATGTGATGCTGCAATTTGGAAAAGACATACAAAATGGCTCAATGATCAGCAAAAGAGGACCAAACAATCGCGAGACGAATTAACCATTAAAAGAGAAAATCAAAAAAAGTCCATACAAATTATTGACGATTCCTTTAAACAACACAAAACAAGGGACTATTAACAGGACATTTCGTCAATATCATTCTAAATACAGCCCTCCTACACTATTAATGAAAGATAGATCAGGTAAACTAGCCCACAATGATAGTGATAATGCTAAAATTCTAGCAGATTATTTTAGAGAACTACTAAATGCTGAGGAACCTAAGGAATATCTGGATTTTGAGCTTAATCCAAAAAATAAAACAAATTTACGGAACAGTACATACAGTATCATGAGCAGCCTCCTTTAGTTTAATCCAGCTCTCTTCGACTGTAGTAATTGGTGGCAATGGTATTCGTGTGACAACCTGGCCTCCTGTTCCTTGAGGCGCTACCATTTGATTGTTGCAGGTCCCGTACGAAAGGCGTGTACATATTGTAAATATTCTCACCCATACTTTCAAACATACACATTTTGTAGCCTAAGTGTAATGGATCTGATGATGATCGTTTGACGATCAAACTGGTCATCCAAGTGTATTTATTAATCTCTTTTTTTTTAAGATTAGGGAATAACACACCTCATTTGGGTACAACCTTGTTGACCGACTGAAAGGCATCAAACTTTCGTTTACTAAAGCAACACTGAAAATGGCTTCAAAAGCCATAAGGAGAAATTATTTTGTAGATTTACACTTTATTTCTTGGTTAATGAGGTAGAAGACAACTAGTGTTGTGTAAATACTGATTTTTCATTGGCGGCTTTGGTGGTATAGTTGGTATGATGCTGAGCTTCTGTGCCCAAGGTCGTGGGTTCAAACCCGGCCATGGTCCGTGGATTTTTAAAAGCTTTAAAAATCCCTCAATATGCCTTCCTTCGGAGGGGAAGTAAAGCCGGCGGGCCCCTGTCATAGATTTATGGCATGTAAAAGAATTCCACTAGCCTCCGTGGCTTAGGCGGCAGCACGCCGGCCTTTCACCGCTGGATCCGTGGTTCAAATCCTGGTCACTCCATGTGAGATCTGTGCTGGACAAAACGGAGGCAGACAGGTTTTTCTCCGGGTACTCCTGTTTTCCCTGTCAACATTTCATTCCATTAACACTCTCCACTATCATTTCATTTCATCTGTCATTCATTTAATCATTGCCCCAGAGGAGTGCGACAGGCTTTGGCAGCCGGCACAGTTCATATCCTCGCTGCTAGATGGGGGCTTCATTCATTCCATTCCTGACCCGGTCGGAGACTGGAAGCAGGCTGTGGATTTTAATTTTCAAAAGAATTCCAGTAACCTAACTTGTGTGAAACAAAATTTGTAGGTTAGGTTTGATTAATGCTCTTCAGTTCCAACGTACGTCACCAGGTGCTGGTTGCGATGGCATCTAGTAGTAAAGTTCACAGTTAGGTGGCATGGATAGTAGCATTTGGAAGCGAAAGTAGGAACTACTTGAAATTGTCTGCAGTCCTTACTTGAATTAAAAACAGATATCATGCCAGGGCGAATAGAAGTTTCCGGCGCTAGATGGTTCTAGCATTCCTTCGCCTGGACGTGCTGGTGGACGACCAGTCTGGCTTGTTGTTTATTAAAAGAAGTATTGCACTAAATACGAAACAAGTTGTGAATAACAGAAACGAATCTTCAAGGTAATTCGAACATATTAATATACTGTCCAGAACATACTAAAATAAATTTCTAAGAAGAGTAGAGCTTACCTCTAAACAGAAGATACCTTCATTATTTTTCTCAATGATTTTGAAGACGATATGGATCTCAGATCCCTGGACATTTCTTTCGCAGTGAAAATGAACCGGCACTGAATGTAAACTATCCTTATTCTTCTTCATGTGCCGTCTCCTCTAAGAAGGTTGGCGATCACATCATAGCAATCCGGTTTTTGGATCTAGCAGCACTGAAAAGTTCACTGGAACTACACTTGAACAATTTATTTAGGTTGTCCAACCAAGAGATCCTTCTAGTTACTCGACTTTTTCTGCCCTCAACCTTCCCTTGAATAATTTCTTATAGAAGAAGATACCTGTCTCCTCTCATTATATGACCCAAGTATTCTAACTTCATAATTTTGACTCTGGTAATTATCTCGTTATCTTTACCTATCCTACGCAATATCTCAAGATTTGTGATTCTATCCATCCAGCTTACTCGTAAGATCCTTCGATATGTCCACATCTCGAACGCTTCTAGTCTGTTAATCATATCTTGTTTGAGTGTCCAAGCTTCCATACCGTAAAAGAGTACCGAGAACACATAACATTTTAGCAACCTTAGTTTTAAATTTATACTAAGATCTCTATTGCACAATACATTTCTCATTCGATTGAATGCACTTCTGGCTTGCCCTATCCTTGCCTTAATTTCTTGAGAGAAATCATTGGTATCATTAACTCTGGTTCCTAAATATCTGTATTTCTGAACGCTTTGAACTGCTTCACCTTTGATTATCAAATTTCCTGGATTATTCTCTTTCAAAATTACTGTGAAACTGGTTTTCTTAACATTTAGAGTTAAACCACTTTTCTCGCTGGCTTATACCACTCGACCCGTCAGCAGTTGTAGATCTTCAAGGCATCCAGCGATTAGTAGAGTATCGTCCGCAAATCTTAAATTATGTTCAAGTTTGCCATTCATCTTAATCCCTGATGTAACACCCAAAATGGCAGTTTCAATTATGTCTTCAGAGTAGGGGTTGAATAATAATGGACACAGTATACATCCTTGTCTCACACCTCTTTCAATTTTTATTTAATTTGAAACCATGTTGCCTTCTCTTATTACTGCGGTCTGTTTTTAGTTAAGTTGGGTTATAATTTTCATATCCCTTCTGTCTAAACTTTTCTTCTGAGTAACTGAATCAGTTGATCATGTCGAACTTTGTCAAAGGCTTTATTATAATCCTGAAACCAAACATATATTGGCTGATTCATTTCCAGGCATCTTTGTGCGAGTACATTAAAGGCAAATAATGCCTCTCGTGTTCCCAGGACATACTGAAACCAAACTGAGTTTCATCTATATCTTATTCTAGGGAATTACAATAACAGGTGCTCCTCTGATCAGCACACATTTCGGAACACAGGAAGTTCACAGATCATTGACCCAATCCGAAAAAATATCGCCCCACAACGCTGTAATAAATAAGATATCGAAGCTTGCCACCTCAGTGTAGCGGGGCAATGCACTCGCTAAATGATTCACACAAAGTACAGTATACCAACTTCACTAAGATACACTTATTTATTAATAACTAATACTAGATACATAACACAATGACAGTTCAAATGCAAATACCCTGAAGAAAGGTTGAAATCACAAACATAAAATTATAATAATTCTTCTCCACTTACAAATTCCTCTTTTCTGGTTGTTCTCTGGCAATCAAAACTATCAATACTTGTTTGTCAACATGTAAGCAAGCTTCCATTACCTGCATCTGTTGTACAGTATCCACAACAATTTTCATGAGGGAAGGGGCTCCTCACTATATTTAATATTCTTCTGCTCCTTTCTTTTCTTCTTGAGGAGTTTTCTTAAACGTCTCTTTCTACATCAGCATATATATACAGACATAACATCTATTTTCCAAGTCATCACATTGTCATACCTCAGAACATAATCTCCTCATCAATAAAACATCACATCACCATAGTAACATAGTCCTTAGTCAAAGCCAACTGTCACCCACTGCTGGATCACCACCACGAATCTCTATGGCACAAAACACAAGACTCTCTATGGTGCTCCATCAATAGGTGGCAATGGCCGGTATCATCAGTTACCCACATCACACACTGTGGCGTCAAAACATACATA
The DNA here is from genome assembly GCA_946902985.2 of Meconema thalassinum. Taxonomy (NCBI): domain Eukaryota; kingdom Metazoa; phylum Arthropoda; class Insecta; order Orthoptera; family Tettigoniidae; genus Meconema; species Meconema thalassinum. Next base: position 371,132,351 of record OX336392.1, read on the forward strand.
CAGAAACCCAAAGGTGAGCTCTGTAACCAAACTTCGGTTACAACGCGCCCTACGTTTCATCACGAGAAATAAAGATAAAGACAGGTATTGGAGAAATTTAGATTCACTTCAGCCAAGTCTCTCAGCATGGTGAGGATACATACATCACTAAGGCCCGGAAGTTGTTGCCATAAAAAAGTTTAAAAAAAAAAGCACTTAAAATTTTCAAAAATGGCTGTAATAAATGACCTAAAAATTCGAAAAATACACTATGAGAAAATGATCTTATAAAAAGAAACTCACCAATATTTCAAAAATTCGAAAAATTCACTCTAAAATGGAGAAAATGATCTTATAATAATAAACTCACCTATATTTCAAAAAATACATCTTAAGCTCAAACTGTAAAGTCAATCAAAATAGATTTCTAGCACTTAACAAAAGGTTTATGTTCATTTTAGTCTTGACTTGCACTGCACTACGAATGTCATCCTGATGTTGTCAGATGTAAATGATCTGCGGTTATCAGCCAACAAGTTTTTATATCTCTAATAGCTGCATTCAATATCAACTGATGTGATCGGAGTGTACTTGAAGTGAGGAAGGTCGTTTGCTGCTAAATCCTCCTCAATCCAGTCCATGCAGTAGTCTTCGCCAGAAAGAATGTCTGAGATTTTGCACAATGTTTTATTCCACGTTTTTTTTGTCCAGCACTTTTTTCAGCTTTGATACAATACCCGCAGCAATTTCGCCACGATTGTTGCTAAGACTAGTTTGCACCCGGTTGATTAAGGAAATGGAATCAATATTTTATATTATCTTGTATCAGCTAATAGCTCCTTCTTAACTCTGAGAGATGTAGTAACTCCCTCATACATAAAGCTGTGACATGACTAAATTGGAAAAAAAAAAATGACCTTATAAGGCCGATTTCTCTAAAATAAGACCAAAAAAATCTACCAAACTTAAAAGTGCTCTTAAAATGGAAAAATAGCAAAAAATGCAAAATAAAAATGGCATATTTGAAGACGGAGTGGGCCGTCCGGAGTTTCTATGTACTTCAGCATTGTTTTAGACAGCTCAGTAAAAAGATGACATGTCATCAACATCCGGGCCCTATACATCACTAACATCATTAAATGTTTCGGAATCACTATCCAATGACCTAATGCAGGAAGTACATTTCACAATCTTCTTTGCTGCTGTGTGGAACAGGTACCCACATAAATAATAAGCAACGTTATCGCCTGCTCTCTCAGAACTGCCATCATTAACTGACAGGATTATTGGATCCAGTTCGGGTTCAATGCCGGTCAGTGTAATAGTTTATTTAATTTGCAGGCAATTGTTATCCTTCACCTCTCTGCTCGTATGTATTTCATTTCTCGTCATTGACCATATTCATTAAAGGAAGAAAGCTTACTGTCAATAACGTCCTCATAATTAGCTTGAGATGAAGGGACCTCTTTCACTGTTACGCCTATGTACAGTATATGGACTGAAGCAAGTGGAGGCGAAAGAAGTCAGTAGAAGTAGGATGATCGTCACTGCTTGGACCTCGTTAAGTCCAAAATGCCCCTCAGAAGGGTCTTGATTTAATTTTGCAGTTAAAACGCATGTATTGTAAGCACAATTTGCGCACGGTAATGGATCACTGCTTGACTGCCGTCATCTGCTGAGATCATCCGCTCGGAGCGATGGTGTTGAAATTTAGAACTACATCTTAAACCATTGAGTCATATGGAAGTTCCACCACTTATTTCTTAATTCGCTCTGTATCACAGTCATCACAATTGGGATGTAGCGGGAGAAAGTTTGCGCCAGATAGCGCGCGTGTAGTACTGGGTAAGCGCAATGCGATCGTCTTATGTTTCTTCCAGTCAGCTGTGAGGAATGTATAGACTGTGACCGAGTTTTCTGAGGTAAAGTAAATTATATCTTCTCTAATAATACTCCAAGACTATAATAATTAATTCTATAGGTATTTCCCCTAGTATATTATGGACGATTTCCAGCGTTTAAGCGTTAAACATCTTCAAAATGAGCTACGGACCAGAGGCGCTAAAACTAGCGGGAGGAAGAAAGAATTAATACAGCGGTAATTACAAAATTTTAAAAAGGTTTATTATCCAAATAATGAATAGGAGTCAGCATGCTAACTCGTAGAGATTACAATTGCTTGAGTATTGTACATTGATAAATATTCCTCCATAAGACTTAAATCATGAATAGTGATTTAAATATTCACTTACTCCTCTTGTTTATAGACTTCGATTTATGTCATTTTTAGGTCGATGGCTTACATGAAACTGCAGATAAAGCCTTGTCTATCACCAAAGGCATTTGAGTTTCCCTGTGCCATTTCCTTTGAAGATTTGACCATTAGCCACAAGGCGAAGATCAGTATCACAAATTTGCATTTGATGGGTTATTTTGTATTTAGAAAATCGGAAATAGATGGAGCACCTGTTTCCAACTACAGATAGTGTAACATTTTGACTGCCCACACGTTGAGCATACAAATGTAACAGTTTTGCTGCCCCGAACTGTTGGGTGATAAATGTAATTGTTTACCTTTGCCTAAGCTATGTTATTTTAATGGGCGCCAAGACCTCAATGCAATGCTGAAATCTAAATTTGTATTTAACAACGTCTAGCTCTGGTAGAACACCTTCAAGAATCTATTCACTCCGATCGTGGTATGATTTGATCATTAACCCAACAAACAATTGTATCAGGAGAAGGAATTGGTCTATATCTAATGCTACCTACTGAAAGCAAAGATTGCATTGTAAAAGAAATGAATTTATTATATAAAACAAGTATAGCAAAATTAATAATAATAAGTATAAAATTTAAATTGGAGCGTTGCGATTTTAATATTACCGATAGAAAATTACGTGAAAACGGAGTCTGATAAATTGATTTTACTCTTATTTCCAAGCTATGAAGTTACTGAAATATGAAATGTAAAACAAAGAGAAATGAGAGATTGCGTATTTCTGCGTCATATGCGCTTACCACTGGAAATTGCCAAAGTATTTCCCTCATACTTGATGATGCTGTGTGCTTCCCACAGTCTCCTGGACGTCGTCATCTCCGTCGAAATTTGATGATATTCTGGTAGATTAGATAATTCTATGGTCCGTACATCGGACCCAAACACTCGTACAACTCCACGGAACATCGGAGCGACTCCCGCGTCCAACCGTACTGCTTTCGTCTTACACAGAATGTATAACCACACTCGGCAAGAACTACACAGATTGTTCACGTCCCACGGAACATCGGAGCGACTCCCGCGTATATCCACACTCGGCAAGAACTATACAGATTGTTCTCGTTTCACGGCGCGTCGAACGATATATGCACCTGTCGGCTCCACCACTCTTCAGTCCCAACTAGCTTACGTCGTCTCCACTGATTGGCTGACCCACCATGCGATCTTCCCCTCCTCCGGGTCATTACACTCGGCGGGAGGGTTCCGTTCCAACAATTCGCCTTTCCTTGGCGATGCGACCCAAGATTGCGTCATGCTTCTTGACAGGAATCAGCTTGTACTTGAATTCCCAGTGAGTCACGTCTCTCAATATACCCTAACTGACGAAACTCCGTAAAATTCCGCAATCACATAATTTTCTATGATATCGTCGTTCGTAATAATTTGCTTGATAGCGTTTTCTAAGACATTGAAAACCTATCTGAATGCTAATAATTTTTATAAAATGCTCCGAAAATACCTTAATAATAATTATAATAAATTAATAATAATAATAAATTAACATGAACAATTCTCTTGGCTGAACAATTTGCCGTGTAAATAAATATAGAATGGCTTCCTACTGACTTATGCCAGTTGCATAAAAAACCCTCGAAAAACACGTTACAATAGTTGTGTGATGCTGGATACAGACTTTTCACTGAAAAGTTTGTTTTGTTTATAAAATGTTCATTTCAATCGGGTGAAATTCTGATATGCAGTGCTGTGAAATCCGAGTACACAAAACATAAGACCTATAATGTGAAGCTTTTCACCATCCCCCTACCAAACGGTTGAGGCCAGTTAGCCCTATGAAAGTGGAATATTTGCCCTTGGAACAAGTTTTCCAGGGACCCTGCCATGATGTTAGTCCATTGTCAGGAGTTAATCAGCCTGGATATCAGCAATATGTTGAAGGTATTGTGAAAAGTTCCCAACATAAGCTTGCTTTTTCTTTCGCTCTAAAAAAAAAGCACAGGCCAGCTGCTTTGATGTCATTCATGACCACCATTTTGGTGTGGATCCATGTGCGACTCAAGCTGAAAATCTTGTAAGAGTCAATGTTGAGGAAAGGAAGAAAATAGAGGATAATACTAGGGAACATTCCCAGCAAAGTCTGTGGTTCAAAGAGAGGAAATATCGTTTGACATCAAGTAATTTTGGGAAAATCTGTCACTCAAAAACTCCCAAAGTCATAGCAAATGCCTTATTCAAGGGAAGTTTGTTTTGCTCCAGTCATATGAAATGGGGACTTCAAATGGAAGACTCAGCAAGGGACAGGTATTCTGAGCTAACTGGCCACGTAGTCCAAAAATCTGGCCTCATTATTCATCCTACCAGACATTACCTGGCAGCATCTCGTGATGGACTAATTGGACAGGATAGAGTCTTGGAGATTAAGGGGTTGCCAAGTCATCAAAATGAAGCAATTTCAATTAAATGTGTTCCATACTTGGGAGAGAGCAGTGGTGCAGTGATACTCAAGAAAAATCACAACCATTACTTTCAAGTGCAAGGTCAGCTGTTTGTTACAGGCAGACATTATTGCAGTTTTGTTGTGTACACTGCTGTTGACATGCTAGTGTTAGAGAGAGATGACATTTTCATTCGTGAAATGGTGGCAAAATTAGACAAGTTTTACCATGAATATTTTGTTCCAGTCATCCTAACCTGACATAATTGATTTCATGAAATTGCATAACATAAAACATACAAATATTATCCTCCCTGAAAGACGAATTTTACTGACATGCAATTTTGAATGCAGTATTTTGTATGTTTTAGTAAGTCCTATAGCCCGTTCTATGTGTATTCTTTTAGAGGCTATCCTCCTTGTTTCAATGTTTTCTGATGGTGTAAACTGCCTTTTGCCTTTCAGAAATGGTGGGATATTTAATGTTCCACCTTTAGTGCATAACAGATCCTGAATGTTGAACCCCCTATCTGCCATAACTGAATCTCTTTCTTCCAAGAGATCCAACATTCCTGATCTGATAAATTACTGCATGTCTGATATTGCCCAACCATATGCATCAGATATGAAACATATAAAACCAGATGGATTTATACCTATTAATACCTTAGTTGTGTTTGCATTTTTGTATGTAGAAAATGTAGCTTGCTGTGCTGTAGGGTTCTTGGGTTTTGCCATTATAATCTAAGTTGCATCAATTATAACTCTAGTCGAGGGGTATTTCTGTCTGAAAGGAAGGCGGCTGTTTTCAAGGACAGTTTCCTGATCAGGCCAAATGTTCAACTCTTTAAATTGGCAGTACAGGAAATTAATCCAAACATTGAATATTCTCCCAACAGTAGTTTTATGGATTCCAAAGTTAAGGCCTAGTTCCTGATCAGATTTGTTGGTCCTTAGCTTCATAACTGTCAAGAGAAAACACAGTATGGGTTCAAGAGGGAATACCTGTAAATTGTATCTGTTTTCTCTCAGAACAGCAAACACCAAATTAAAATGTTCGACATCTACAAACCCTGTATAAAGCAGTAAGGCATCAGGGTTATCCATTATTTGCTCAACAGCCAAATTACCTGTAGCATTTGTCTGAGTACTGATGTCTTTGAAAATTGTAGTCACAAATGTTTTATTCACTTCTTCAGGTTTATTGACTATTTCTTCCCGTAAGCCTACATCAATGGAGACGATTTCTGCAGATTCCGATATTGTAGGCTCATTGTGGTAATCCGGCAATTTCCTTGTGTATGGCCTCTCCTTATTTTTGTTGTGTTCGTGGTCCATGAAAAAAAGCGATGGAACAGCGCCCGGTTTTAGTCTTGTTCTCTCACCTTCAAATACAAACGCATAAATTCAGTGGTTGTTACCGAAATGTGTAATCAGCTTATAGGTACAAAATAATGATTATTTCCCTTTGTAAATCACACTTGCCCAACACAGTTTTCGTGAAGTCATCGGGTTGAAAATGACGTGAACACACTTCAATATTTTTGGTCAGATTTTTCTCACTAAAATTTTTCCTTCTAGGCTAATAGCATGTAACCTTTTCTTCCTCATTTCTATATTTTGTGGAAATTGGTGAAACGAAAACGGGCTTCCCTGATTTTTGCAAAGAGGGACACTGCAATAGCTCGTCATAGTCACAAATATAACAATTTGAAATGAAAAAAATGAAAATCCACAACCTGCTTCCAGTCTCCGACCGGGTCAGGAATGGAATGAATGAAGCCCCCATCTAGCGGCGAGGATATGAACTGTGCCGGCTGCCGAGGCCTGACGCACTCCCTTGGGGCAATGATTAAATGAATGACAGATGAAATGAAATGATAGTGGAGAGTGTTGCTGGAATGAAATGTTGACAGGGAAAATCGGAGTATCCGGAGAAAAACCTGTCTGCCTCCGTTTTGTCCAGCACAGATCTCACATGGAGTGACCGGGATTTGAACCACGGACTCAGCGGTGAGAGGCCGGCGTGCTGCCGCCTAAGCCACGGAGGCTTATAACAAATATAACAATTTAAACAACTTAAATTCGTGGATATTAGCGGCATGAGAACACAGGAGACAAATGAAGAGCGCCTTGCGCTTACCCAGTAACCCAGCAGTGCACTCTATCGCTAGTTCTATACATTCCTATTAACAACGGTTATCAGACAGGTTCTACACACACTAAAGTACACCGGGCTACATGACCTCGTTGTCGCTGCCCCTAAACTAAGGAACCAAGCAACGATCTTTCATTTGTCTTTAAGTGATGGAAATGGTTTTAAGGTATTATTAAAAGGTACTTCCTTTCAGAGGCTTATCATAATATGCAGAAAGTCCTTCAACACAAATTTATTGATAATAGTATATAATTATTATTGAAATACAGATAGTGATTCCTACTTAGTATGTCAAAGAACACAACTATAGGCTATTAGTTCAAATATGCTACCAGTATGAGAAATTTTTTGTCGCCACTATCCCAATGGCCAAGTTCTTGGTTCTGTGATATATTTTGGGAAATAATTGATAATACTTTTTTTGTTGCAATATTTTTATGTATTTTGAGTGATACATTTTATTTTCTGTTCTAATTAAAGAAACTATTTTCCAGGTCCTGTTTCTTCAAGAGGAGCTTGTAGGTGTCTCAAGAAATCACGATGAAGCTAATGCAAAATTAAATATTCTACTTCAAGACAAAACTTTGTTGGAAGAAAGAGCAGCTGATTTGGATGTGCGACTGGCGTCAAGAGATTGTGAAATAAGCCAATTAATTATGAATTTGCAGGAGGAGAAACAGACCAAAGAAAACTTAATACAAACTTATACAAAAGCTCAGACTCAGAAAGATGATGAAATTCATACATTAACCAATTTATTGAAGGATGAGATCAGTGCACTGGAGAAGGAAAGAGATTCCCTCAAGGACAGTCTCAATGAGAAAGGGAGCCTTGCAGAAACATACATGAAGGATGTACAATTGAAGGAGGAGGAGATAACAACACTATCTGTAAAAATTGACAGATCTTCCAGCCGAGTTGCAGAGTTGGAGGAGGAAAGCCATTTAATGACTCTCAAATTAAAAATTAGTGAAGAACAAGTCCAAAACTTAGAAAATGAAATTAATTTGTTATCACAGGCCCATAAAGATTTTAAAGCACATAGTGAGGCTAGGGTACTCCAGATAGAATCAATAAATGAAGAAAGAATTCAGAAGATGGGTCTTGAAAGAGACATTTTGATTGAAGAACATGCAGCACTCCAGAAGTGTCTGGAAGAAACTAACCACACACATTTGAAAGAAATTGCAGAATTAAAGCAGATGTCTGACTTGAATATTAAAGATTTATCAACAAAAGAACAACTAATATCTGATCTTTTTTGCAAAATACAGTCCCTACAGAGTCAAATCTCCGAATTGGAGATGGAAGCAAGTGTGAATATGGAAAAATGTAAAGGTTTGGAAAAAGAAAATGAATCATTAACTCATGCTTGTGATGTTTTCAAAGCTGAGATTGACACAAGAGTACAACAAATACAGTTCCTTGAGGGAGAAATTCAGAATTTGGTTGACGATAGAAACACCCTAGTAGCAGAACAAGCATCCCTCCAGAAGTGTGTGGAAGAAACTAACCAAACACATTTGAATGAAATTGCAGAACTGAAGCAGATGTCTGACTTGAATATGAAAGATTTATCAACAAAAGAACAACAAATAATCGAGCTTTCTGAAGATATAAGGACCCTACACAGTCAAATCTCCGAACTGGAGATGAAAAGAAGTTTGAGCATGGAAAAATGTAATGATTTGGAGAAGGAAAATCAGTCGTTAGCCCATGCTTGCGATACTTTTAAAGCCGAGTTTGGCACAAACGCACAACAAATACTATCACTTGAGGAAAGAATTCATAAGTTGGATGACGATAAAAACACCCTATCAGCAGAAAAAGCAGCACTCCTGAAGTGTCTGGAAGAAACTAACCAAACACATTTGAAAGAAATTGCAGAAATGAAGCAGATGTCCGACTTGAATACCAAAGATTTATCAACAAAAGAACAACAAGTAACTGATCTTTTTAGCAAAATACAGACCCTACAGAGTCAAATCTCCGAATTGGAGATGGAAGGGAGTGTGAATATGGAAAAATATGAAGATTTGGAAAAAGAAAATGAATCATTAACTCATGCTTGTGATGCTTTCAAAGCTGAGGTTGACAGAAGAGTACAACAAATACAGTTGCTTGAGGAAAGAATTCAGAATTTGGTTGATGATAGAAACACCCTAGCAGCGGAACAAGCATCACTCCAGAAGTCTGTGGAAGAAACTAACCAAGCACATTTGAATGAAATTGCAGACCTGAAGCAGATGTCTGACTTGAATATGAAAGATTTATCAACGAAAGATCAACAAATAATCGAGCTTTCTGAAGATATAAGGACCCTACACTGTAAAATCTCCGAACTGGAGATGAAAGGAAGTGTGAGCATGGAGAAATGTAATGATTTGGAGAAGGAAAATGAATCATTAACCCATGCTTGCGATACTCTTAAAGCAGAGATTGGCACAAACGTACAACAAATACAATCACTTGAGGAAAGAATTCATAAGTTGGATGGCGAAAAAATCACCCTAGCAGCAGAACAAGCAGCACTCCTGAAGTGTCTGGAAGAAACTAACCAAAAACATTTGAAAGAAATTGCAGAAATGAAACACATGTCTGAATTGTATTTGAAAGATTTATCAATAAAAGAACAACAAATAACAGATCATTCTGAAGAAATAAGGACTTTACAGAATCAAATCTCCAAATTGGAGCTGGAAGTGAATGTGAGTACGAATAAATGTAGAGATTTGGAGAAAGAAAATGAATCATTAACTCATGCTTGTGATACTTTCAAAGCTGAGATCGACACAAGAGTACAACAAATACAGTTGCTTGAGAAAAGAATTCAGAATTTGGTTGACGATAAAAACACCCTAGCAGCAGAAAAAGCAGCACTCCTGAAGTGTCTGGAAGAAACTAACCAAACACATTTGAAAGAAATTGCAGAAATGAAGCAGATGTCCGACTTGAATACCAAAGATTTATCAACAAAAGAACAACAAGTAACTGATCTTTTTAGCAAAATACAGACCCTACAGAGTCAAATCTCCGAATTGGAGATGGAAGGGAGTGTGAATATGGAAAAATATAAAGATTTGGAAAAAGAAAATGAATCATTAACTCATGCTTGTGATGCTTTCAAAGCTGAGGTTGACAGAAGAGTACAACAAATACAGTTGCTTGAGGAAAGAATTCAGAATTTGGTTGATGATAGAAACACCCTAGCAGTGGAACAAGCATCACTCCAGAAGTCTGTGGAAGAAACTAACCAAGCACATTTGAATGAAATTGCAGACCTGAAGCAGATGTCTGACTTGAATATGAAAGATTTATCAACGAAAGATCAACAAATAATCGAGCTTTCTGAAGATATAAGGACCCTACACTGTAAAATCTCCGAACTGGAGATGAAAGGAAGTGTGAGCCTGGAGAAATGCAATGATTTGGAGAAGGAAAATGAATCATTAACCCATGCTTGCGATACTCTTAAAGCAGAGATTGGCACAAACGTACAACAAATACAATCACTTGAGGAAAGAATTCATAAGTTGGATGGCGAAAAAATCACCCTAGCAGCAGAACAAGCAGCACTCCTGAAGTGTCTGGAAGATACTAACCAAACACATTTGAAAGAAATTGCAGAAATGAAACACATGTCTGAATTGTATTTGAAAGATTTATCAATAAAAGAACAACAAATAACAGATCATTCTGAAGAAATAAGGACTTTACAGAATCAAATCTCCAAATTGGAGCTGGAAGTGAATGTGAGTACGAATAAATGTAGAGATTTGGAGAAAGAAAATGAATCATTAACTCATGCTTGTGATACTTTCAAAGCTGAGATCGACACAAGAGTACAACAAATACAGTTGCTTGAGAAAAGAATTCAGAATTTGGTTGACGATAAAAACACCCTAGCAGCAGAACAATCATCCATCCAGAAGTGTCTGGAAGAAACTAACCAAATGCATATGAAAGAAATTGCAGAAATGAAGCAGATGTCTGACTTGAATATGAAAGATTTATCAACAAAAGAACAACAAATAACTGATCTTTTTAGCGAAATACAGAACCTACACTGTCAAATCTCTGAATTGGAAATGGCTGGTAGTTGGAGCATTGAAAAATGCAAAGTTTTGGAAAATAATAATGAATCATTAAATCATGCTTGTGATACCTTCAAAGCCGAAATTAGCACAAGAGAACGTGAAATACAATCCCTTCAGGAAGGAATGAAGAAGTTGCATGATGAAAGCAAAGTTTTTCGAGAGGAACAAGTAACATTGCTGAAGGTTAAGGATGAAGCAGAAAAGTTACACTTAAGAAAAATAGAAAGAATGGAACAGCAGTCTCTTTCAAATATCAAGGATGTGTGTGCAAAAGATCAACAAATAGCAAATATTTCGGAAGAAATAAGCACTTTGCGTGATTTAAAATCTGATTTGGAGGAAGAAAAGAACTTGCTCAAGAGCAAACTAAAAACTGCTGAAGAACAAATTGACAATTTATCTCAGACTTGCAAATCTATCAAAGCAGACAATGAACTAAGAGTGATACAAATTAGATCATCCTGTGAGGAAGAAATTCTGAAGTTAGTAGTAGAGAACAAGGCTTTGTTAGAGGACCAATCAGTGCTAAGAAAATCTCTGGAAGAAAGAAGTAACTTGCATTTGAAAGACGTTTCAGAATTGGAACAGAAGTCCGAATTTTATATGAATGATATACTGACAAAAGAACAAACTATTCATGACCAATCTCAAGAACTAGACACCTTGCACAATCAGATCTCTGCAATGACGGAGGAAAGGACATCATTGACCAACAAATTAAGAATATATGAAGAACGAATTATAAATTTTGAAAATGAAAATGCAGCTTTGACACAGAATTGTGAGATTGTTAAAACAGAGAATGAAAGACATATGTTATCGTTGAAATCCTTGTATGAAGGATTAATTCAGAAATTGGAAGTGGAAAAGGAAGCTTTATTAATGAAACATCTAACACTGCAAACGGTTCAGAAAGAAACAAATAAATTGCATTTGGAAGAAATCTCTGAAAAGGAATCTAAACTAACCAGATTGTGTGAAGAGGTGCATGTTTTATGCAGTGATTCAGAGGCATTGAAGGAAGAGAATAAATCTTTGGGTGATGAACTGCATACATTGAAAGAAACTAATAAGGAATTGGAAAGTTGTATTAATTATTTGAATCAAGTCTTTGATGGTTTCAAAGTTGAAAGTGAAGCAGCAGTGATGCAAGTCAAATCTTCATTTGAAAGAGAGATCATAGAATTACAAGCTAAGGGAACGGTCTTATTGGAGGAACTTAATGTTTTGAAGACCCAAGAAACCGTATTAGCTAATATGTATAAGGAAGACAGTCTGATAAAAGAATGCTCCATTAAAACTCTAAAAGACAAATGCAAAGTTTTGGAGAAAGAGTTTAAAAATCTTGCTTTTGAGAAGGAAGTTTTAGAAGTCAAATTGAAAAGCAAAGACCTAGAGTTATCGCAACTTCTTCAAAGTAGAAACTGTCTCTTAGAGGACCATAAGACAACTGTCGAAAACTGTGAAGAGCTCAAGGCAGCTTTGAAGGAAGTTGTGGAAGTGAAGGAAAATCTCTTGCAAAGAATAAAGGAATGTAATGAAGATAACAAAGCTCATCTTAGTGCGTTGGATAATGAAAGAGAGTCTCTGAGAATAATGAAAGATAAAATCTCAGAATTGTCTTTTGAGAAGGAAGATGTACAGAGAATGATATTTTGCTTGGAAAATGAAGTTGCTCTACTATACAAGGAAATTTTTTCAAGAAATAAAAGCCCACCCATGGAGGGCTGTGCTCTTTACCAACCAGATAATTTTGTAACATTACAAAGATGCACTCCAGTAGTTAAAAATGAGTTAACTATTCCAATTCAGGGTGAAATAGAATATGATCGACAGGGAATTAATCCTTTTAAGAATTCCCCAGAGAACTCCACGGAAAATTCTGGAGAATCAGCTAAAGATAGCTTGAGCATTGTGGAGCCAAATTCTGAAAAGCAGTTGGGATCTGATGCATATATTTCTCCGACCAAGAAAAGTATGTCTCAAATGTTGTCAGACATCAGTAAGCATATGTCTGGAAAGAGTGAACAAATTAAGACTTTGGAGTATAATATTCAGATCCTTACAAATGAAAATTGCAGAGTAAAAAGTGATATTGAAAAAATGAAACAAGAGAACTTACTAGAAATAGAACAATTACAGGGTGAAAACAATCAGCTTATTGAAACATGTGACAATCTCAAATGTGAAGTTTCCAGGTTGAGAGATCATTTGGAAAAACAGTACGACGTAGAAAGTTCTACCAATGCTGACTTGGATGTCCTAAGAGCACGAAACAAAGATGTAACTGAAAAACTAGAGGAGTGGGAGAAGTTGGGCTTGAGGATTGAAGAGATGTGTTGTAAACATGTGTATGCCAAACAGAAATGTGATATTAAGCTGGAGCAAGTTATTGCTGACAAGAAGCTGCTAGAGAATAAACTGAAGTCTCTGTATGATTGTGTTAGGCAAACCTCAATTGCTCACAAGAGCTTACTTCCAGATTTATCATCAGGCAGTGAAATTTGCTCTCTGAAAACAGACATAGATGGTGCTTTAGTACAAGTGGAGGAAGGCTTTAATAAGATATCAGGTGATCTCTTGGATTTGACTCATTCTTGTCTCAGAGTTTTAGAACAAAGTGTGGAACAACAGCATGTTTTGGTGGCTAATCAGAGTAAGCGTAACACCAGTGCTTTGTTCAACAACAGAATAAAACCTGAAGGTGGAGGAAAAATGGTTCGTCTTTCCATGGATAAATCAGATATATCTTCAGATCATAACAGCAGCTTGCAGATCCAAATACCTGCAGTTCACGATAAAGTCCATTCTTTGTTGAATGATGTAGATTCAATTTTTGACAAGTGTAAAAAACTTAAAGCATTATGTGAAGCTGCTGCAGAAACAGTTGTTTACTATGAATGTAATCTTGAAGATTCACTTGAGGCTAAGTCCTGTGGCGAAGAGAATGCAAGCAGTAACAAAGTCGCAAAAGAAACCTTTCGAGTTGAGCTTCAGAAACTGAGGAAAGAGGTGGATGAACTTGAAGATCAGAACAAAATTCTCAAGAACCGGTCGACAGCAACTGATAGCATTGTTCATAATTTACAAAATGATATTCAAGGCTTGAAACTTGTTAATAAGAATCTTACTGAAGAGAAGGAAAGGTTAATAGTGATGAAAAATATGCTGGAGCAGAGATTGATAGAAATGCAGAAAGATCACCAGCGGGTTGCTGTGAATGATGAGTCCAGCTCTAATGCAATAGTGCAAATGAAAGGTGCTTACAAAGCTCTAATTGATGAAAAGTGTAAACTCCAAACAAAATACGATGATCTCAAAATAAAATTTTGTGAGCTTAGAACATATATACAGCAAGTGGAATCTGGAAAACTTGAGGTTATAAGAAAACAGTGTGAAGAAAACATCAGAGGCCAATATGAAATTAAATTGGAAAAATTGAGGACTCAAATGGTAAGCATAAATGTTGTTAATTATTATTTCATACCTGTCAACCCTTCCAATGTATTGTGAAACTCCCCAAAATTTCACCTTCTCTTCCAACCTTCTTAATTACTATTACATACCTGCCAACTTTTACGGTTTATCCGTAAAATTTACGGAAATTGCAGCATTTTACGGTTTTACGGACGAACGGTGTCATTTTACGATTTCGCGGACAAAAATTTGAAACGATAATTTACATTCGATAATACCGCCCACTTCCGTACAATCGATTGTTTGCGTGGGTCGAAGGCAAGTCCACGATAGTCGATAACTCGTTCTTTGATATGATTCGTACTTTTAACCGTGTGATGGTTGTGTCGTCATCGTAATTGAATTTCAAGCCGGGATAACCGTTCTTGCATGTGAATCTTAGGTGTTGACAGGCTCTGCTTCGCATATTCTTTGTTCCGCTCCGTTCGCTCGTTGCGATTTAAACCATATTCTTTGACCACGTTAGTTGTTCATTGTTCGCGAAGTTGGCGTTCCTTGAATGTTTTCGTCTTTTAAGGTTATGGCATATTTTATTGAAGCGTTCGAGTTTTTGGCTATAACTTCGTGCTTCGCAGTTTCCTGTATTCCTTGGACTAATTACATTCGTTCCACGTGTGTGTGTGTTTATTTTTTTCTACCATGTGCATATTCTATCTTCACGAGGTTGGCGTCGTGTTCATTTAATGGTTGGTGTGTTTTGACATGTTTTAATGAAGTGTTGGCTGTCTTAATTGTTTTATGTTATAATTTTATGTGACGTTCAGTGATCCAGGTTCCTTTCGATGTTTTAGTAGATATCGAGAATGAACAAATCCAACAAGAAACAGTACTTCCAGACATTTAAAGAATCATACTCGGTTGATTTTCCGTGCATACTAAAATCAAGAAAGGGAGAAAAATTTGCCTTTTGCACGGTATGTGGGTGTGATATTAATATTGCATATGGTGGAAAAAACGATTTAAGTAATCATGTGAAGTGCGGTAAACACATTAGTTATGTTAAATCGAAGAAGATAGCAAGAAAATCAACACCTTTTTTGCTAAGTCTGGAAACGTTTACAGTGACGTAATTATGGCCGAGTGTCTGTTTACTTCCTTTTTGGTGGAACACAATGTGCCCTTAAGTGCGGCTGATCATGCTGGAGCTTTATTTAAGAAGATGTTTCCCACATCAGAAGTTGCAAAGAAATATAGTTGTGGTCGCACGAAAACGACATGTATTGTAAATAAAATGGCAAAAAATGCATCATCTGAAGTTGTTAAGTGCCTTCAGAACGGACCGGATACAGATAAATTCCTTTTCTTTTCATCAGTGAGAAACTACTTTTATACTGCCTGTGACTACATCATCAACAAGTTTCCACTCAAGGATGACGTGTTAAAGAATGCTCAAGTTGCTAGGTTAGACAAAATTGAAGATTCACAGTTATCTTCCATTCGTTTTTTCTTGGAAAAGTTTCCTATCATGTTATGCAAGGAAGAGAATGAAACTACAGATGAGGTGGTGAATGAGCTTCAGAGGCAGTTCACAGCTCTTCAGGTAGATGACTCTTTGGCTGCACATCAAGATGCTGCAAGTGATTCCAGTTGGGCACAAATATCAAGAATTCGTGGAGCCGATGGACTTCTTAAGTATAACCGAATTTTTAGAGTATTGCTCTCTATTCTCACCATACCCCATAGCTATGCAGAATGTGAATGTTTTTTTTAGCTTTGTGAAGAAAAATAGAACACAGTTCAGGTCATCCATGTCCAATGAATCTCTGGAGTCTATTTCTATTTTGAAGACCAGGAGTTCTGGTCCCTGTTATGACAAAACATTTTCTCAAGACTGTTTGCAGGAAGCTAAAAAGGCCACAACCATGACTTAAAAGTCGAACTAGCATGTGATTTGCAGTGTGTATTATATTATTTCTTGCCTGTGTTACGTTAAACAAGCTTTATTGTTTAAAGCCTTTTTCAATTATCGTATATCAGCTTAATCTATCAAGGAAGTCCTGTTATGTCTGCTCCAAACCGATATTCACCACGCCTGCTGCTGATTAACATGGATTTCTTCTTGATTGTTATGTTCATCTACAAATCATGTAAGTAGATATGATTTCATTGAAGTATCCTGTTTAAAGCATGAATTATTGTATTTTGTAGCCCAGAAGTATTATTATTTTCGTCAAGCCGGGGTATGTCGAAAATCGTTAGATTTTTTTTGTCGCGCGTGAGTTTTACTGATAGCCCTTTTCAAAAGTTGGCAGGTATGCTATTAAATCATCCGAATTTGGCCCCCACAGTGGTGTATGTTGGAGCCACTCCTTGCTTAGCTGGGAACTCGGGATAGCAAATCAGCTGATTGGTTGTATTTTATGCACCAAATGAAGCAATATGACAGTGCAAGTTCCACTCTAGATCAGTAAACAGGTTCCACAATCACTCACACGATTCCCTTATACCGTATTTGCTCGCGTATATCTCGTACCCCATTTTTTTATTCGAAATTTCAGGGGGAAAAAAGTACTCGCATATATCTCGCATTCATTACTAACGCCGTCATATAAATGACCGTAATAACCTTGAGGTAGAAACACGTTCGATTTAGCGCGCCACAACAGTCGTCATTGTCCAGGAACTTGCCCGAAGCCATACTAACAGGAAGAGCGAGCAACGTGTTGATCCGAACTTGTCCGATACGAGCCGATTAGGGATCGAGGTGCCACGTGCAAGCATACGGCGCAGAGTGAGTGTTAGCTCGCTGTACATCGTTAGTCTTTGGCCGCGGTTGGCTTAATTCGAGCTCGCTCGTGCATGTAGCGAGGAATTGATATGGAAGATGATCGATCCTATCGATCGCTAAGCGTCTGCGCTCTAAATTCTTTTTCTGCCTTGAATCATCCTTAACGAGCGTATGATGTCTTTATCATAGGTTCTTAATGTCGCATAACCATAATGAATTTCTATTCGATCGTATCGATGGTGTCGACGGACATTGTTGTGAAGAGCTTCTTGAAAACGGGCATCGCAAATGCATTGGACGGAAGTCAGGATGAAGCAGTATGGGATGATGACCAGAATGATGCACGCGGGAGTATTTCGGAGATTGGCAGCAGTGACAATGAATAGGGCGAGTACAGTATGCCAGTTGCCTTGTTTAAATAATGCAAATTTTGTGTTTTTTCGGGAATACGGTCATTTCCCGCGTATATCTCGCACCGAAAATTTTCATACATATTTTCGGTCAAAAAAGTGCGAGATATACACGAGCAAATACGATATTAGATAAGCCATCTGTTTTTTTTCCCCTTACTAAATGTAAGCATGCAGTAACGAGTGTGATATGTGATCAATCAGAATGATTGGATATATTTCTTGTAAACACACAACTGTTACATTTTATGCCAATACTAGATGATAATAATTGATATAATACAACATAGTTTCCATTTTTGTGAATTACATGCTGAAGTCATACCCTGCCAATGAGACATAGACCTTTAGTGTAGGCCCCTTTTGGCCACTTTGAAGTATACTAGGCTCGTTGAAATCTATCATTTAAAAATCTTCCTATTTTTGTAAGTTGGCTGGTATGTTATTATTTATTTACCCTATATTGCCGGGACACTAAGAAACTTGTACGCTTTCATCAACGAATCCATCATGAACATCAAATTGTATTACTATGTAATTACAGGCGCGGATCTAGATTTTGGTTTGGGGGGGGGGTCAGAGAATTGAAATTGTTAAGAAAAAATGGTATCACTAAAAACGCAATCACAAAATAACCAAATGTACAAATCCAGACCAATTTTTTTTGCAAGCTTCATGGATAGAAATTTGATGCGTTTTGCGCACCAAAAATATTCGTACAAATTGCAACGGCATGTTTTGCGACCTTAACATCGAGCCTTGAGAAGAGTATCAAGGTACGTTACAGTTTCGGCAAGTCGAGTTGGTACCGACAAAGGGAGAAAGTCACAGCTTAAATTGTCAACCAAGCTTGCAGTTTGGACGTCGGCAAAAATTTTCTTGTGAAAAAAGCCCCATATTCCTGTCTGTGCATCGCTGCACATTCATCGCGACATCGCTATAAACTTCGATTCGGTAATCACAAGGTTTGCTAAACAAAATAGAAGAGTTGATTTTGTTGTATAAATAATCGTTTTTATTTAAGAGGTTTGAAGTTGTAAATATGTACAGTTGTAACAGAACATAATAATTCCAGACTCCCTCGGCAAATCCTGGATAGTGAACTCAACACTGGCAAGCGGCTATGTGGTGCTCCTTTAAAACGATATAAAGACCAACTTAACCCCCTTAGTGCCAGGCCTGCGCGCTCACAGTATGCCAAGAGTTCCAGACTGATTTAGATGATTTTGCAGGTTCACACTCTCAGGGCTATATAGCCTAATTCACAATAACCAACACAATGGCTTGAAATTTTCCCTAAATGCTAACTAGAGAACTCACTTACTTCTGAACTACACTTTAACATTATCATGCTCATGTTTATTCAAAATAAAAATATTTTTGGAACATTTTCATAACACGAAAAATTTAAAAAAAACGAAATAAAACAAAATATAATTAGAAATTCAACTCACAGATAAGTAATGTTTACTTCTCTGTAATCTCCCATTCCCGATGAATAAACTCGTAAAATATCACTTTATTATGTACAATAGTTTGGGAGTTATCTTCGCTAAAGATAAACACAACACAAAGAAAATATTTACAAAAATATAGGCTTCAGGATTTACCCCTAACCTCCCAGGTGAGGGTTGGTATTTTGCATCTTGTCCTACCTGAACTTCACGGAAATCGTGAAACTGCTGGATATTGTTGTCTTCATCGCTACTACTGTCATTTTGAATGTCATTATCACTGTAACTATCGCTGTTTACCTTAGGCCTAAAATCACGCGGTAGAATGTTTACATCAATCCCGCCGCTATCACTTTCCACTTTCTCATCTATTGGAGCATTAAATTCCTCATCCGAGTAATCATCCTCCTCCTGTTCACTCAAATTATTTACGTACATAACCAGATCATCGCCGTCAGCAAACAAACTTATTCTCCCGCTCGATGCCATTTTACTCAATGTGTCATAAATGTTACACGGCGCGGATGAACACAGATTCCTAAAATTCACTCAACCGGAAATAGGAAACTTACGTGTCATCTAGCGACGTAGTTAAAATCTACTATCCTTTCTCTGTGGAATCAACGCGTATGGTGCCGCCTCCTGGCAAATCCAACAGTACTAAATAGGTATAAAAGAGAGGTCTGTTCAAACAACGATATATCGTTGTTGGCACTTAAGGCGTAAATACGGAACAACGATATATCGTTGTCTGGCTCTCTAAGGGTTAAGCAGACCATGAGAAGAGTAGAAATAAACCCAAATACTTGGCATACTTTTGCATTGAATCGCCCTTGCTGGCGTGCTACCATCTCAGATGCAGTTGCACAGTTTGAGCAGGAACGTTGGAGACAGGAAGAGGAAATTCGCCGGAGGAAGAAGATTCGTCAAACCCTACCTAGTCCTTCACCCTCCATTAGAAGCGACATATGTGGCCGCATATTTTATGCAAGAATGGGTCTGATAAGCCATCAGCGCCATCTCTATCGCCTGGACTAAGGATTATGGAACTGCAGGCGAGAAACATAAACTTGGATAAGGGTACCAACTGACGACGACCGTAGATCATACCAGAAGTATAGAAAACCACGTTTCATATTTACATGTTTTACAATGATATTTTTTTTTTTATTGGAAGCAGGGAATCATCATCCCATTACTGAAAAAGGGTGATAGGAAGAAATGTACAAACTACAGAGGTGTCACCTGGTTGTCGCATGGCTTAAAAATTTGAGTCTGTCCTTGAGGGAAGGATAAGGAAATATATTGAACCAACACTTGAAGAGGAATAACATGGATTTAGACCACATAGAACAACTGTGGACCTTATTTTTGCAACCCGAATGCTCTACGAAAAGTACTGGGAGAAAAATAAAACACTTTTAACTGTTTTTCTGGACATCGAGAAAGTATATGACCATGAACCACACATGCATATATGGGAATATTTGAGACGTAAGAAAGTGCCCAAGGACATCATAGCACGGGTACAACGATTATACGATGAAACCAAGAGCTGTGTACAGATCCATAATGGGAAGTCAGGTTGGTTCGAAACAAAGAGTGAAGTCCAACAGGGAAGTTGCCTTTCACCGCTTCTCTTCATTATCATAATGGATGAAGTCTTAAGAGTGGTTAAAAGCAAGGATCAAGAAACAAATGCCTTAGTTTTCGCCGATGATGTCTTGGTGTGGGGCGAGTCAGAAGAGGAGGTGCAAGCTAGACTAGATCTTTGGCAGAATGAATTTGTGAACATGGGTCTTAAAATCACCAAAACCAAGACGGTTTGGTGATGAGTGGAAATCCTTCAGCGGTCCATCTAAGACTTGGAGATGTGGAGATAAATGTTGTAGACAAATTCCAGTATTTAGGTAGTATTCTTTCCTCGGACAATAGCATACATCAAGAGATTAACAACAGAATACAGAAAGCTTCCAATTTCTATCAGGCAGTGCGTCAGTTACTTTGGGACGAAACATTTCCACAAGTTTCCAAGATTAGTTTGTTCAAGATATACTTAATACCTATACTAACATATGGACTGGAAGCAGCAACCCTTACTGGACCAACAGAGTCGTCTCCAGGCAGTAGAAATGAAGTTCCTCCGTTCTTGCCTTCAAAAGACGAAAATGGACAAAATAAGGAATGAGGATATCCGACAACATCTGGGATTGGAAAGGAGCCTGCTGGAGACACTCGAACTCAAGAGATTGAGATGGTATGGTCATATGAAGAGGATGGGTCCCCACAGTATACCCCGAGTGTCCTCGGGAAGAGACCAAGAGGAAGACCTCGCGATGTGTGGGAGAAGCAAATTTGTAAGGACCTAGAAGCTAGAGATAAGAACTGGCATCAACTACAAGAACAACAGTTATGGATGGACAGGACAGGCTCATTTATAACCGCTCCCGGCTTGCTGGAGCGAAGAAACTATGATGATGATAATGATATTTAAATATGATATACTGTAGCCCTGTTTAATATATGTATATATTATTATGTGTGAATGGACCCAGATGGATCACACAGTACTTCTATGATTTGCCTTTGTGATCTTCCATATGGGTCTCATTCTCTCTCCACGAGCCATCTTCCTTTCCTCAGTCCACTTGATGGAGCAAGCTTGACGCAAGCGTCCCCGATTGCATAATAAATCTGTATTTCCCCGTGCCCGACCTCACGGAAATGCATCCCGAGAATACCTTGAGTGGTATAAATCGGTTCAACGTATATTTTCGCCATCAAAACGAGATTTTAGTTTTGTGTGAAATATTTTTCTGCTTTAATAGGAACCCTGACCTTTCGTGAAACGTTCATTCGCGATATCTTCCGAGACTTTGGAGACTCTCGAATTGAAGTTGAGAAACAACGCTAAATAATTTAATGTCAGAATCTTGTGAAATGGTACCGCTTCAAAAAACAATTCGCGCAATAGCATCGTAATACATATTATAAAATCTCTCAGTCCCACAAGTTTGCAACATACAGTACGGTTAATTCGAATTTCCATTTTACTATACAATATGTCTATTTTCTCTTCTAACTTCAGTTCCATCGGATATATAATCTAACTGGTTGTCTAGAAAACTTGTATAATACATGATTCGAATTTGAAAGTAAATGTGCCCTCTTGTGTTATTATTCCTGTAATCCTCTCAGATTAATTCTTAATATTCGATACCTATTTCGAACGTTCATCCTCTGAAATCACTTACTCAGGACGGCCGTCTATCGCAGGACTTGCTTGCGGGAATCTCGTCATATGGACCGAAATCGATGCGCTGGTTGTGTAAAATCATTAACCTGCGCCCGACTGTGAACTCGAGGACTGCAGGAATCCTGTCAAAGGGGATTGGGCGCCCATCGTGAAACATCCCGAAACCTACTCGCCTCTTTTCCCATGACCTTAAAGCGTACGGCGAGCGAGAAGTGCATCAGCCCACTTATATAAGACATTGACTACGTAGCATTGTGATACTAATTTCTCCTCGTGATCCTCAGGTTTAATTAAGCTGTTCTCATAGCAGATCATATTATTAAAGATATGCATAAAAGTTGTGCATTGAAGCATACAAATACATTTACACTACATTCATCATCATCATAATTTCCCCTTATCCAGCTCCTGCCGGGTCGGGATATTTATGGCACTTCTCCACTTTCCTCTTTCCTTCCACCATTCTTCTTCCACGATCTTGTCCCAGTCCAGATTTCTTTTTCTTACGCTGTTCTTCACTGAATCGATCCACCTTGTTCTAGGTCTTCCCCTTGCTCTCTTACCCTTGAACTTGGCCTCCAGCATCTGTCTTGGTATTCTATTTTCCTCCATCCTCTTTACATGTCCAAACCACCTTAGTTTATTCTTCTCAATTCTCTCATTTAGTTTTCCCATCCCAACTTCCTTCCTAACATCTTCATTCCTCACTCTGTCTTTCCTATCATACTTCTTAGGAATTTCATTTCACTGGCTTGGATTCTACTCTCTTGCCTGCTTGTCAGGGTCCAAGTCTCAGCTGCATAAGTTAATATGGGTACATTGTACATTTTATACATTACCTCCTTGCTTTTCCTTGGTACTTCCTCATCCCAAACAAGTTTTCTTACACTTTGATAGAATGCATTGCTCTGCTGTACCCTCCTGCCAATCTCCATGTCCAACCTACCAATTTGCATCAATTCACTTCCTAGGTATTTGAACGACATTTACACTACATTCACTTATACTTTATTTTAATCTGAAGATTCTAAGCAAGTCTCGATGATTGACTTAGTTTTTTGCTTGTTGAAATATGATACCTAATCACATAGGTGTTTCACAAAGATCACATACGCATGTTTTCGTTCAACTCGTTAAAGGTTCTCCTCTTTGCACACTCTGTGGTGGTATCCATGCGATTCCAAAGAGTTCACAAAATGGTGCAGGTCTTGGTTGTTTTCCATCCATGATTTATTTACCCTGGTCTCTGTTACATAGGAGTCGGGCCATTGTCTCTTTTGACCTATATCTCCTTATTTCCACTTGCTTTTTCCCAGTTCTTACAACATCTGATAAAGATAATTATTAATTTAATGTAGGTTTAATTTACACTCATGAAAATGTAAGAACAAATAACACTTCCCCAAGAACAAATTTCATTAAATACTTTGAAAATTAGAAGCTCTGAAACGACTCCATTTACCTTAATTCTTTCCCACATATTCTTGGAAACAATTCAATGTATTTAGATTACAAAAGAAATACCATATAGTTATAAACAGACACTTAGCTTAACATAGTGGTAATCTAAATTTATCCATCGACAGTTACAACATTAAAGTATATTAATTCTTAATATTCTTGTAATAATTGGGAAAACCAGGATCTAATACGCATTATAATTGACCAATTTGATGCAGTTAATAAGTTTATTTAATCATATACATAGCAACGCTACAACGGCACATTTATTAAACTTCACTCTCATATCTCCTTGTAAACTATTTATTACACTTGAGTTACCTATGGAATGCAGTATACCTAAACCTTAAATCTCGTTGATATACGAGGGCAGATCAAAAATAAGTTGCACTTCCCAGTTATGGCCATTTATTACACCACCTATACAACACCAACACAGGCGATGAAACGTGGGTCCACCACTTCACCCCCGAAACGAAGAGAACATCAATGGAATGGGTGCACCCCTCATCACCACAACGAAAGAAGGCCCAGGTTTAGCCTTCAGCCGGTAAGGTATGGCGACAGTGTTCTTTGACATGGAGGGTTTGCTGCACATGGAATTCATGCCGAAAGGATCGACAATCAATGCGGCGTCGTATTGTCAAACGTTGCACCGGTTGCGTAAAGCGATTAAAGAGAAACGTCGGGGAAAATTGGGCGCCGGTGTGATTTTGTTGCACGATAACGCAACACCTCACAAGGCCCGCTAAACGAGCGAACTGCTGCAGCGTTTCAAGTGGGAGGTCTGGCAACTCCACCCTACAGTCCCGATCTAGCGCCATGTGACTTTCATGTGTTTGGTAAGCTCAAAACGGAGCTCGGTGGTCGACGTTTCCAGACCGATGAGGAGGTGAAGGCTGCTTTCTCCGTGTGGTTACGCTCTGCATGAAGATTAGATAGCTCACAGGTTCTTCCCCGTTGAAGTAACACAGAACAAAAATGCAATAACTGAATGATCTAGCATACTGATTTAAAAAAAAAAAATGTAAATATTGCACCCCATCTCGTTGACTAATTTCTGGGCCTGAGATATTGTCCCGCACAAATCCGTGTAACAGATTGGCCCCAGTTTCCGACGGCTAACTATGGGTAATGAGTATTCCTCAACAATGTTGAATTAACGGCATGCCCCAACCCTGAAGGCTAAATTCAAGTCGCTTTGCTCTTTAGAATGATCCCCAGTGAGTACAATCATGCGTACAGCTTTAAGAATTGCCTGCCTGATAAAAGTCACACATTAACTAGTGCTGAAACACTCTCACCTTCCCGCTGGAGTTGATTTAACTTTAACTACCCTCATTAACACAAACCTACAGAATTTACTGCCTTTAAATACAGGCCACAAGTGATTTTAACATTTCTCCCGACTTTGAATGGGCGCCAAGGTTGACCATATGGGTCTTCCTGAATAAAATAGGATAAAATACGGTACATAACTGTTGCCCCGACTATGAAAACCTTTATCCCAGGCGTAGGGCATTTGGCATGCGTTCGCTGATGCTACCAGGTTCATGCGAGACAGGAATATAAATACACATGAATTTTAAAGAGATAATCTATTGGCTGTACTATACACATATATACATAATATACAACACAAAATACCCGTCATACACTCGTGATTTATACAGTACCTTGCCACTGAATTTAGGCTCTGAGAGCAGCAAACACTTACGGCCATATCAGACCCAGGCATAACAGCCACCTACGTATATACACACTGTACCGTCCGTACTCAAAATATCTACACACATAAGACTGGTTCACTCCACTTTCTTTCTTCTCGAACTGCTCGTTCAAGTCTCCATTCTCGCATGACTTTTCGATGAAAGGTTTACGACTGATTATCCTTTTAGGCGTGGTAAGTTATTACCGACAGCCCATGGTATGGATGGACCCATGAAATGCACGTAGCCTCCAATAGCCCGTAAGAGCTCACTGGATTGCTAAAGATTAGTCACTGCTTGTTCGTATTACGATTCCATGATCAAGTAATAACGACACTAATTTGCAAGTAGACAACGGACTATCGCTGTAAAAGCAAGAAGACTAGTTTTGAACGCCAGACATGCCATTATATGCACTGGCGTAGGGATACATAACCCCAATGTTTCTGCCGGAACAAATTTGTGCGTGGCCCACTCCTAGCGGAACATCCGTGTCAACACATGAACATCAGACAGTCGAAATCCACACTGACGTCACACAGTAGTTTTCCACTTGAAGTTCATAAGAGTTCACGCTATTAATAGCCTAGGTATTCCCAGAACTTCGAATTACTGCCTGTCTTTTCCGGGTATGTAACATATGCAGCACACGAAAATACCAATTCATTGCACCTTTATAGTACAGCCACGAATCTAACATTTAACACTACTAGGTCAAAGTAAAGCCATTAACCCCAAACCAAAATGAAATAATGCTTCAACTTAATACAGTCTTATATATCCTTATTCCCAAAACGTAATAAATCACAAAACCCTGTATTTTATAATATCAAATATCCAAAAAAACGATAATTAATAAAGTGATCCTAGTTGGTCCGGACCACCCAAAGATAAATCCGTCCACAAGAATACACACAGGCACAATAAAAATCACCTCTGCAACCCCACGTTACCCCAATATAATAAGATACGAATAAAATACCCCAAACTAACTGCACGAAGCAAAACCCGAGGGTGAGCTATTGTAACTGAATTAATTCTGTTATAGACGCCCCCACAAGGATCAATCTCTAAACTACAAGGCTATAGATTAATCCTTGTCCCTCACACAAATACACTAGTACTCCTGTCTTGTCATCGTGAGCAAGATCTCTAGGTGACATATAGCTTGAGGTAAGCAACGTTATATGTACTTAGGACCTTGTCATCGTTGGTAATCAATCTGTAGGCACATGCACCTACCCTGCGGTCTATAGCAAATGGACCGGAATTAAAAACCTCAAGAATGCAACTCCGCTCTACCGACAGCAGATGCTCAGCTCGCAACAACACCTGATCACCTACCTTAATTTTTACCCCCTCCCTTCCCTGCTGTTTCAAAACCACCTTACCTGCAACTATAATAATCCTCAATTTATTTAATCTCTTAGGGTACAGCTTCCCCTGTTGAAAATCCAAAAATCCTGCAAGACACACAAAAAGAAATCCTTCCTGCAAACTACTGACTGCCACGCCCTCCAAACATAACCTAATGGTACCATACCACATGGTCACCACCACCAGAAGACTAACAGACTGACTGTTACTAATCTCAAATATAACCTTATACAGCATCTGACCAATCACCTCAACAACACCCTCCATGTAAGAGTGAGCTATATGGTACCTAGGACCGCTCAAGCCAGACCTATCTGTGATGTCAAAACTTTGCCCGTAGCCGTGAGTACATCCAGGTTTCTCCGAGAACACCACCCTGTGTTCCCTCAGAATGTCAAACACCTCCGACTTCTGACTCTCGTCCAACATGGTATCTTTTACAACTGCCTCCACGCATTGATCATCATCACTCAACTCACGATAATCTCCCATGACCCAGAAACAACAGTGATCCACATCACTCAACACATGATCATCTCTCATGACCAAAATACAACTTGATACCATGCCGACACCTAATTCTTTCTCCACAGAAACCTCTTTAGTAACCTGAATGCATCCAACGACACTATCAAAATCTCTACCATCAACCTGATAGCCTAACCTAACCCAATCCTGTTGCTCACTTCACTAGTGCCTTACTGTAACCTAATTTACAGCTCTGGTCTCCTAACCTATCAGATCCTACATTTATATTATACTCTACATTATGTTTTTCTTCCAGAGCGTGAGCAGGAATACTATGCAAGGACTCTCCCCCTGCTCCATTTAGTGAGTCCTGGCGAAGTTTAAACTTCCTGGCCTATTGCTTCACTCAACCTGCCTTTCCATGGCATGCCCCCTATTTGCCTGCCCTACCTCACGTGGTCTGTTCCCCGGTTGATTGTTTTTCCCGTACCCCTGACACTCATTGTTATTTCTTCCTCTCCCATGATCTTCATACCACATGTACCTATCTCCTCTACCTGGATCCCAGTTCTTCTCTCTCGTCTGATTATAATTTCCTTCCCTTTGATTACCCCCATTTCTCTGACATTGCCTACCTGTCTTTCTCAAGGTACCTAACCTTCCAAGTGACCTCTCTATGCCTGTAATAGCGACTAACTCCTGCACTCACACTGCAGTCCTAATGTCATCAGAGAAATAACATACTAACTTTGTAAGAAGATTTTCACTGCCTCCTAGTCCCAAATGTTGACCACGTAGAATTCTACCTACAGTATCTTCCTCCATACTAGTCACTATCTCACTAACCTGGCTAATATTCTCATCTACCTTCTTCATACCATTCCCTAGCAAACTAATCTCGACTCGCTCATCCATCTCCACTCTCTCACCGCTCTCCTCACTAACCTCAGCACTCTCATGCATCTCCACTCTCCCAGCACTCTCCTCACTAACCTCAGCACACTCATCCATCTCCATACTCCCAGGACTCGCATCTCTAACCACAACGTTCTCTTCCACGATGCCTACACTTTCCTCTTTCTGCTCTCCCAACCTATCTACCCTGGGAATTTCTGGCTAGTCAAAAGTGCCTGGCTAGAAATCTCCCCTGCCAACATCACTTGTTGAGCATCCAACTTATCTACTTCAGAGTCTACGATCTCTTCCTGAACAGCAATCTGATTACCTAGCTTAGTTTCCAGATTGGTGGCTTCTACACTGACTTCACTAACCTGGCTAGTAACATTGCTGTCTAGGCTAATCACATCAAGCTTCTCCGACAAATGCTCTGTGACCTCGTCCAGCTTCTCCACACTATTCAGCTGACTAGTTATTTTCCCCCCCATCCTATTCATCCTCTCCTCCATACCATTCATCCGACTGATTATCCTCTCCTCTATCCCTACAGACTTGTCGCTAAGATACATGAGCCTCCTCAACATGTCCATCATACTTAATTCATTTCCCCCCTGCCCTGGCAAATCTCCCCTGACTCTACTGTTTTCCCCCATCCCTATAGCAAATTGCCTTTCAGCCCCTGCCTGATTCTGCCGCTCACCAGCACCGTCCCCCAACAAAGCAGATTTGCATCCTGGCTCTAACTTAGCCATCCCTAATAGAAATATATGAAATTGTGCAAATATGCCTACAGTTTAATTCCTGTGTCCTGGTACACATCAGTATGTCTAAGGCCTCACGTTGGGCTGCCACTGAAACACTCTTCAGTTCCTCGCTGGAGTTTATTTACAATTATCTACCCTCATTAACACAAACCTACAGAATTTACTGGCTTTAAATACAGGCCACAAGTGATTTTAACATTACTCCCGACTTTGAATGGGCGCCAAGGTTGACCATATGGGTCTTCCTGAATAAAATAGGATAAAATATGGTACATAACTGTTGCCCCGACTATGAAAATCTTTATCCCAGGCGTAGGGCATTTGGCATGCGTTCGCTGATGCCACCAGGTTCATGCGAGACAGGAATATAAACACACATGAATTTTAAAGAGATAATCTATTGGCTGTACTATACACATATATACATAATATACAACACCAAATACCCTTCATACACTCGTGATTTATACAGTACCTTGCCACTGAATTTAGGCTCTGAGAGCAGCAAACACTTACGGCCATATCAGACCCAGGCATAACAGCCACCTACGTATATACACACTGTACCGTCGGTACACAAAATATCTACACACGTAAGACTGGTTCACTCCACTTTCTTTCTTCTCGAACTGCTCGTTCACGTCTCCATTCTCGCATGACTTTTCGATGAAATGTTTGCGACTGATTATCCTTTTAGGCGTGGTAAGTTATTACCGACAGCCCATGGTATGGATGGACCCATCAAATGCACGTAGCCTCCAATAGCCCGTAAGAGCTCAGTGGATTGCTAAAGATTAGTCACTGCTCGTTCGTATTACGATACCATGATCAAGTAATAACGACACTAATTTGCAAGTAGACAACGGACTTTCGCTGTAAAAGATAGAAGACGATCTCTAACTGTTGATTACGGAAACCATGTAACGTAAAACGACCCTGGGCGCTAGTAGATCAGTGTTCTGCCAATAAAGCAATAAGACGATCTCGGAACACCAGACACGCCATTATATGCACTGGCGTAGGGATCCATAACCCCAATGTTTCTGCCGGAACTAAGTCGTGCGTGGCCCGCTCCTAGCGGAACATCCGTGTCAACACATGAACATCAGACAGTCGAAATCCACACTGACGTCACACAGTAGTTTTCCACTTGGAAGTTCAGAAGAGTTCACGCTATTAATAGCCTAGGTATTCCCAGAACTTCGAATTACTGCCTGTCTTTTCCGGGTATGTAACATATCCAGCACACGAAAATACCAATTCATTGTACCTTTATAGTACAGCCACGAATCTAACATTTAACACTACTAGGTCAAAATAAAGCCATTAACCCCAAACCAAAATGAAATAATGCTTCTACTTAATACAGTCTTATATATCCTTATTCCCAAAACGTAATAAATCGCAAAACCCTGTATTTTATGATATCAAATATCCAAAAACCGATAATTAATAAACAGTGATCCTAGTTGGTCCGGACCATCCAAAGATTAATCTGTCCACAAAAACACACACAGGCACAATAAAAATAAAAATTACCTCTGCAACCCCACGTTAACCCAATATAATAAGATACGAATAAAATACCCCAAACTAACTGCACGAAGCAAAACCCGAGGGTGAGCTACTGTAACTGAATAAATTCTGTTAGAGTGCTATAAGCACGCTTAGCTTGCCTTGTACTATCAGCACACTTCGTTTGAGTTGCATTTAACTCTAGTCTCGCGCTCTTACTGCAACTGTCGTTGTAGGTGACTTACTGTAACTGGTAACTTTAACTGATCACTTGTAACTGATAACTGACCTCCGCGCCATTCCTGCGATCTTAAATCTCCTTCTCGCTCAGCTGGCCTTGACCACTGCGTCTCTGACTGCGCATGCATATATAAAAACACTCATATCTCTGGCATGCTTTATCCGATTCCATTGAAATTTTCTTCATAAATCTTAAGAAATTATGGGCCTTCTTCTCTTGATGTTCTGGCATTTTTATCTCTTCGTTATTTTCATTCAAGTTGAATACAGCACCATACAGCTAGCGCTCCAATTTTCCACCATGCTGCCATCTGGTTCGGGGCCACTCAACATAGCAAGTGCGTTTCAAAAGGGGATAGGCGTGCTCTTTCAATATAGAGAACAGCTTTCGCAGAAAAACAACACATTCCAACCTGTAAGTTGGACACAATATCTTGAGTACAGCCTAAAATGAAAGCAAATACGTTTCAGCCTTGGAAAATGCTAGGGCATCCCCTGCAGGCGATGCGCAGGTCTTCAGATGCTGGGGGAGCTGTGAGAAATGGGCGACCATCATCACAATATATCCGAATAGGGGCAGTCAACATCTTAATCCTGACGGACAAGGCTGAGGAGCTAGTGGACTTCATGAAGGAGAAGGATATAGCCATCCTCTGTCTCAGTGAAACGAAATGGAAAGGAAAAGGGGAAAGAGAACTAAAGGAAAGATACAGGCTGTTTTACAATGGAGGACAAGAGGCAAAAAAAGGTAGGAATGATTATAAGAAAGGATGTCCTAGAGTATGTGGAAGAGGTGAAAAGATAAGTGACAGGATAATCATAGGAAGGATACAGTTCCAGACAGGGACGAAAGATCTGTTTCAAGTATATGCCCCACAAACGGGGAATAAAGAAGAGAACTTGGAAGAATTCCTAGATGTGGAAAAATATATACAGGATAAGGAAATAATAGCAATGGGAGATTTGATTGCACGAGTGGTAAGAGACAGACGAGGATGAGAGGAGATTTTGGGACCATATGGTTATGGCAGTAAAAATCCAGAAGGGGATTTCTTAATGGACTTCTGTCAGCGGAACCAATTAATTATAGGGAATACGTGGTTCAGAAAGAAAAATAGTCAGAAGATAACGAGGTATGGATGGGGGAGATAGAAGAACGAAAACTCTGATAGACTATGTATTAGTCGAAAAAGGACATCGGAAAGAGCTAATGGATGTCACAGCCATGCCAGAGGAAGCCTTTGGAGGAGACCATAGGGCAGTTGTAGCAAAATTAAAAGTAGGAAAGGTCATGAGATTATCAGACAAGAGGGAAAGAAAGATTAAGGTCTGGAGACAAAAGGAAAAGGAGGTTGCAGAAGAGGTTAAGAGATAATTGCTAGAACAGATACCAAGGACAGATAATACCCATGTGGATTAAGAATGGGAAAAGTTTAAGAGTGCATTTGTAAACAGTGCAGAGAAAATATGCGGTAGAACATCAGGAAAGGTACGGGAAAAGGCGACAGAATGGTGGAATGATAGAGTGGAAGAAAAGGTAAGAGAGAGAAAGAAAGCTTGGAAGGAATGGAAAACAAGAAAGACTGAAAAAAGTAGAGCAAAATATATACAAGCAAACAGAGATTGCAAGAAAGTAATTGCAGAGGAAAAGAAGAAGACCTGGGAAGAATTCACTCAGGAAATAAGGGAGGATTTACATTGTGGAAAGAGATTGCTGTTTGGAATTATAAAAAGCAGAAGGAATGAAAAGGTGAACACTGGGTTCGTGAAAAACAAAGAAGGTGAAATATTGACAAAACCAGAAGAGATAATGGACAGATGGAAAGAATATTTTATCGAGCTGTTGAAGGTGAGACGCCAGGCATGCGGAGAAGTTACGCGAACAGCCAAAACGGTGGAGGAAGAAATTGAAGAAGAACCAGACATTACTAAGGCAGAAGTAGAATGGGCAGTTAGGGAGATGAAGAAGGGGAAAGCTGTGGGAATCGACGAGGTGGTAATAGAAATGATCAAGGCGGCAGGACCAGGGGGATTGCAGTGGACATTCAGACTTCTCAGGAGTGTGTGGAGAGAGAAAAAAATACCTGAAACCTGGAAAAAAGGGAATAATATTGCCAATATTCAAGAATGGAGACAGGAAGGTGTGTGGTAACTACCGAGGAATCACCATCATCTCGCATGTTGCCAAAGTAATGGAAAGAATCCTAGAAAAAAGAATTAGAGTAAAGGTAGAATGCCAAATAGAGGAAAAGCAGTTAAGATTTAGAGGGGGCAGGTCAACAGTGGAACCCATTTTCATTCTGAGACAGAACATTGAAAACAGTTGGGAATATGGGAAGGATACGGTAATGACTCTGATCTGGAAAGGGCCTATGATAGCATCCCTAGAACAAAAGTTTGGGAAAGCTTAACAAATAGGGGGATAGGCAAGGAACTGAGAGACATGATAAAACGAATGAGCATGGAGTGCTACAGTTGTGTGAAGACTCGAGTCGGGACATCGGAATGGTTAAAAATTGACATTGGACTAAAGCAAGGAAGTGTGTTGTCTCCATTATTGTTCGTAATGGTGATGGATGACATCATGACGGCAGCAATGAAAGAATATAGTAGGTCAAAGATGAAGGTAATGTTGTTTGCAGACGACGTTGTGATCTGCGGCGAGGATGAGATGTAGGTACGAGAACAGTTAGACCTAATAAATGAAAAGATTGAGCAATGGGGATTGAAGATAAATGTGGAGAAGAGTAAAACAGTGGTGATGAGTGGAGATAAGAAAGAAGGAAAAGGAGTAATCAAAGTAGGAGATAAGGAATTGGAAGTAGTGAAACACTTCAAATACTTGGGAAGTGAACTGACTGAAGATGGAAGACTAGATTTGGAAATTAGCAGAAGAATACAACTCGGGAGTGCTTTCTACCAACAGGTACGAGGACTAGTATGGAACAAGGCTATACCAATTAAGGCTAAAGAAGTTATGTACAATGCATATTATGTTCCTATAATGACATATGCATCGGAAACTTGGACAATGACTAAAAGGGATGAGAGCAGAGTACAAGCAGCTGAGATGAGATTCCTGAGAAGTATGGTCCAGAAAACGAGGAGGGACAGAGTGAGAAATGAAGATATACGGAAAGAACTGGGAGTACAGAAACTAAATGACAAACTGGAGCAAAACAGATTGGGATGGTTTGGACATGTCAAACGGATGAATGAAGTAAGGCTACCAAGACGAGCATTGGAACGACAGATGACTGGGAAGAGAGGACGAGGAAGACCAAGAATGCGTTGGATGGACTCGGTGGAGAATAGTATTAGAAGACGGAACCTGGATTGGAACACTGTGTCGGAGGAGGAATGGTGGAACGACAGAGCAAAGTGGAGAGGTACCATATTTCACCCAGTGTCAACAGGAAAAGGGGAAATGAAGATGATGATCTTGAGTACAGCCAATACATTGTTTCTTTTAAATTTCTTGTGTGTTTATTCCTGTGTTGTCACTATCCGGCACATCAGCAGAACGCATGTATAATGCCCCACAGCTGGGATAAGGGGTCTCAATGTCAGGAAAATCAGTTAATTTTATTTCATTCGGGAAGATCCATATGATCAACCCTGGCGCCCAATTAAAGTCGGGTGATTAAATTTAAATTCACTTGTGGCCTGTATGTGAACGGCAGTAAATTCAGTAGGTTTGTTCTCAGGGGTTATCAAACTTAAATCTACTCTATCGAGGAGGTGTGAGTGTTTCAAGCTTAATAACTAATTTTATAGAAAATAATTTTTTAGTGCCCTTTGGGCCGGCTGTGGACCACATGGTTCTTATCCCAGCTGTGGGTCATTATACATGCGTTCTACTGCGATGAAAGCTGCATGAGAAAATCAGTTGTTTATTTTAATTTATCCGTGAAGAATCTTAGGACTTTGAATGTCCTTCTGCTCCCGAGTCCATTTCACACCTACTTCTGGACGCACTGCTTTTGCTGTTAGAGACTGGAGGGTGTCGGATGTTCTGATCAAAGTTCTGTAGGCCTACTTATCCGTGTCGTAGATGTTACTGGTGTCAATATCCAATTGTTCAAGGTCTTTCCTGACTAGTTTCGCCCACTTGGTATTAGTTGCTTTCCCTCTAAAGCCAGTGTTGAAAATTCTGGAGGTGAGCCTCTGATTATCCATTCTCAAAATATGACCATAGAGAACGCAGATTTGTTGGGCACATGCCAAGGCCACCCAACCCGCCGAATATTTGCATTTCTCAACCTAAAGCTCATAAAGCCCTCTTTGCCACTGCGAGAGAATTAAAAAAGAGCCCATTGTCAAAGAGCAATACACTAACTTCCTAGAGGAATTTGAAAGCTTGGGTTATATGGAAGTCGTCAACACCACCCACGACGAGTCCAATCCTCCGGCAAAACAGTCTTCCTAAATCATAATTCTGTGTGGAAAAATCCACTCATTAGAGAAAAAATTTGTGTGGTTTTTAATAGTTCCTTGCCTGATGATAATGGTAATTGTCTTAATGACACTCTATATTCTGGCCACACCATTCAATCGGATCTGTCAGCTATTCTTTTAAATTTCCTCTTATTCCACATAGCCGATATCAAGCAGATGTACCACCAGATTTTGATTAATTCCCAGCAGTAGGATCTTCAGTGTATCTTATGGCGCAATGAACCCACTAAGCCGATCAAAATTTTCCATTTGAAAACAGTGATTTACGGACTGAAATCTTCTGCATTTCTTGTTATTCGTTCGTTGCATATGCTGGCAGCTCAGGATGGCCACTTGTTCCACCTGCAAGCTTCAGAAGATTTGACCTTGTTCTTCTATTTTGACGATTATCTTCAATCTTTTAAAACTCTTGAAACTTCTCTTATTTCTGGTGAATTGAAGGCGTTACTAAGAAATGGAGAATTCCCTCTTCACAAATAGAACTTTTAATTCTTCAGAATTTCTTTCTCAATTTCCTATTAAGTAAAATTTGCGGTGGTTCCGATTCCATCAAAACGTTAGGTGTGCATTGGTGCACTCGCACACTCACATACAAGGTAAGTCTCTTTCCGAAGATCTTGCCAACACCAATAGGCATGTTTTGTCCGAAATAGCCAAACTTTTCGACCCTCTTCAATTTCTCTCTTCGGTCATTGTTATTGCTAAGCTATTTATGCAAAAGTTAGTCCTTAAAGTGTGAATGAGATGAAGTCGTTCCCATGTCATTATTTTCATATAAGGCTTTCATTTCGACATAGTTTACTGACAGTTTCAAAAATTGAAGTTCCAAGGGCACTAATTTGTTCTTCCCCTTGTACTCCTCTTGAAATCCACATTGTTGCTGATAGCTCTGAAAAAGCTTATGGTTGCTGCGCTTACCTTGTTTACCGCACTAGTAAAACTTTTCTTGCTCTAGCGTCATTTGTTCAAAATCAAACCCATTACCCTACCTCGGCTTGAATTATATGCCGCTCTCGTGGCAGCCGAACCTTCTGATAAATTGCGTAAGGTCTTAAAAATCCAGTTTTCTCAAATTTGGTTATGTACTAGCGACTCCATGATCACTCTTTCTCATGTAATTTTTTTCAGGATTAGGTTATAACCCAACTCTTTTGGGTACATTCGTGTTGTCAGACTGAAAAGCACCAAACTTTTGTTTACTAAGGCAACACTGAAAAATGGCTTCAAACCCCATAATGCTCTTTCTCAAGGTTGTCAATGGAGACAGGTTTCCAGCACTGATAATCCTGCTGATATTATCTCTCGCTGATGTACACCTTCTCATTTAGCCGTATCCCAACTTTATTGGCAAGGTCTGGATGGCTCGATGGCTATCTTACTTGTATGCTTCCCGGTCAATACATGTGAGATTTTCGAAGTGAAATGCCATGTCCTGTGGTTCGGATTCCACTTAAAAAGGAGGTCCCGTGGCTTATAATCACAAGATTCACGGTCACGTAAAACTACAATCTTCCTTTTTTTACTTGTATGCCCTCTAAACCTCATGTTTCAATTTTCGATTAGCCTGACGCTAAAGCGGTCATAGCCACCGCTTCCTGTCATATTACAAGTGCTTCTTCATCTTTGTTAAAGCTTCCTGAGATTTTATTCTTCTGTTGGGGTCGAATTCTCTGTGGTTTAAGTCATAGCTGCTCTCCATGCGTGAAACCCTTCTCGATGCTAATTGCAGTTGATAATTCAACTCAATGGGAGATTTGATCTTGCTTATCTTCGCTGTGTTAAAAGTCTGTAATTTGGCTCAACGTGGGATTTTCTATAGTTCATCATCATCTGTCAAATTTTATAATGTGCTAGAGAAGTGGTTGTACAAATACCACTAAGATTTTACTGAATTAAGAGATAGTTGTAAATACGAAGATGGGAAGGACATCCGAAGAAAGAACCTCAAGTTTACAACAACAACAAAAGATTTCATAGGTTGCTTAATCTAAATCAAGAAACTGGTTAGTAGAGTAGAAATGTTATTGCAGTCTTGAACATTAACGAAAATGCTTGATGGCTACAGAGGAATGGTATTAGAACATTTCAAAATGTCTCCTGAATGCTCAGTTGTCTCGTGACGAGACAAGTTACGTTGACTGTACTGAAGAGAGTGTTGAGTGTGTGAGAGATCCCAATTGATGGGTGAAGCAGGGTGGAAGGGGAGGGGAATGACGTAGGAACATAGAGAATACACAAAGAGTGTCTTCGGTCTTCATGAGCGATGTAGAACGCCGAAGAAGCGCTTTGAGCTCCATCCGATGTCGAAGAGAAGAGTTCCAAGGCACAAATGTACTATCGGCACTGGACGCATGGCTGGAAAAAGTTTGGCGAGCCACCTTGAGATGGCAGGACTAGGAGAATGAATGGAGATTCTATTAGTTGAGGAGGAAAATAGAACTTAATCACTGCTGCAGACTAAGAAACACATCAGACAAACATGCTAGGAGAGAGCAAACATATAAAGGAATCTCTGTTGGTGATTTGTAAAGAAACAAATTTATGAGAGAGCAAGAAAATAAAAAACCCAATGCGGGGTGAAGACTACGTGGTTAGTATATTGGAAGAATATACTACATGAGCTTTCATAGGATGCAAGAGAGATCCTTTGTTTCTTTTCTGTTGTTTCAGACCTGTTAATTTTTGTTGTGGGTGCTTGGAAATAAGTAATTATTATTAATCAGATGAATTGATTTTATCCAACTAGTGATTGATATCGGGGGGGAAAGAGGAACTTGGTTCTTGAAAATTTCTTATTTTAGGGAGTCACTTTTACTTTTTCTGAATGAAGAATTCCTCTCATAAGTCCATAAGGAATTCACCTGAGAGAAAAACACAAGTATTGGACTCGGGTAGGGTAAGACAGGAGCTTACAAGAAACTATATTGTTCTAAGGAATGTGCTCTATCTGAAAGTGACTGAAGGTTTCTTTTCAGCAGTTCGACTCAACAGCTACAATTATTCCATTGTGTTATTATGTAGGCAGGCGCACAATTGGTCATAGTATCTCACTTTCTTGTTGGCTTTGGCACATATTCATAGCTTTGTTATTCATACATTTGCTTGTAACGAACAGTAACTAATCCTTATTCTATGTTCATCATGAAATATGGTTATATACGTGAAATATAGTTTGAAGGAGGGGAGAAAAGAATTTGTCGGAGCACTGGATTATGGATAAAGAATAAAAAGTCCGGGATTGTCATGATGAAATCGGGTTGTCTGGGTCTTCCAAGATACACCCAAGAACTCGGGGTTGATAACCACGATGTCTAGAGCTCATAAAGAAAAGCTCTTCAGTCAGTCAACATATTAATGAGCATATAATATGCACCTGCGAAACATGATACAAGAATGGAATCGTTTATCCTGTTTAAGATTTTAGAGTGCACCTATATACACTGAAGAAAATGGAAATTACAACACCCAGAAGGAGTGGTGCTACATTGCTGCAATTGAACAGGCAGGACGAGTGTTCGGTTGTGATTCGATGATTACATTTTCAGGTCCCTCTGACCGCAAGTTTGGACAACAATCAATACAGGATGTGCCCACCACGAGCTGCAATACATTGATGAATTCGGCGAGGCATGGAGTCAATAAGGCCCTGGATCGCTTCCTGAGGAATTGTGGCCCATGCTTGCAGCACTGCACGGGTCAATTTTTCCAGAGTTGTGGGTGGCTGAGGACGGTTGGCAAGTTGTCGACCCATCATGTCCCACACATGATCAATAGGACTGAAGTCCGGGTATCTGGCGGGCCATTCTAAGGTTGTGATGTCGTGGAGAGCTTCTCTGGAGTTGCGTGCAGTGTGAACCCGGGCATTGTCCTGCTGAAACATCCCATTAGCAATGTTCGCCATCATAGGGACAACCCCTGGATTGAGTACCCTATCAACGTACTGTTGAGCAGTCATAGTGCCCTCAACAAGCACTAATTGTGATATCACATTAAAGCCAATAGCGCCCCAGACCATAATGCTTTGTGTTGGCCCTGTGTGCCTCTCGACATTAAGGTCTGGGCGGCCCCTCTCCCCGGTACGTCGGCGCACACGATTCCGGCGATCACTGCGGACAAGACAGAAGCGCGATTTGTCACTAAAGACTACTCTATGCCATTCGTCGACCCACGTTGATCGTTCTCGACACCAGGCCAGCCTTACATGTTGCTGTTGTGGGGTCAATGGAACACCTTCTGCAGGGACACGGGATCGTAAGCCAGCTGCATGCAGGCAAATGTTTGTTGTGTAACGTGGGGTGCCACAGCTGCTCGAATTTGCGTTGCTGTTGCATGGGGTTCCAGCCGGGCCATCCTCGCTCACAGTTGTCTGTCGCGCTGGGCCTGTGCCAGGTCTACGAGTGTGGGTACCTTCATTTGACCACTGCTGCCATACACGTACCGTAGATGCCTGTCAGCCAACACATGCAGCGACAGTCCTTAGCGATAATCCAGCCTCACACAGCCCAATTATCCGAGCGACAGTTGTTGATAGCGTGCTCTTCTCTGTCCTCAAGGCATGTTTGACAGGGAACACTTCACTGCACAGACTGCAAGTCAACAACGCTACACCCGAGTCCGTATACTGGAGTTGATTTCTCCGCGACCAATCACGTGGGGAGACCTGTAGCAACAATCGAATGGGTCTGAAACTTTGATCGTTTACATACCTACATGGCATTGTTCCACATCTTGAAAATCAACACAAACGACCAATGCCTTCTTGGTGTTGCAATCTCCATTTTCTTCAGTGTAACAATGATGTAATGAAAACTAACTCCATTAATCTTTAAAATATCACAGGACTAAGATAGGAAGAGATATATACTTCAGTATAATCTATCCACCGATTGAATATAAACCAAGTATTGTGAAAGTGACACCGAAAAACATGACTTTTGACCTATAGTGAGTCTCTACCTTAAAAGACAGTACGCATTAAATGGAGCGCGCTGATGCCAGATCTACTGCATATACACA
Organism: Meconema thalassinum; assembly: GCA_946902985.2. Taxonomy (NCBI): domain Eukaryota; kingdom Metazoa; phylum Arthropoda; class Insecta; order Orthoptera; family Tettigoniidae; genus Meconema; species Meconema thalassinum. The sequence continues at coordinate 371,172,488 of OX336392.1, forward strand.
TTTCTGCAAGACCGGGCACATGATGTAACAACTCTTATACAGGCGTCTTTTACGCAAATCTCAGGAAATTTCCAAAATATTTGTGTGTTGTATATAACTGTACCTCATGCCTTGAAGCGAATGACGGTACAATATTTAGATATGATACACCGAAGCTCAGAGCTCAATTTTAATGCACACATAATAATTTTCAATTATTTATGAATATGATAATATTATAATAAGTTATAATATTACATTTTCTCGAATATCATAGGTTATAATAAATTATAACATGGTGGCCACTACTCCTGGAAAACCTGGATATCCTGGAAAACTCCTGGATTTTTATTATTTCTGGAAAATTATGAAAAATTTGGAACTCCTGGAAAATAGTCACTGGTAATTAATTATAAAATTCTTTCCATCCTAAATTATACTCCAGCTGCGGTTTTGGGTGAGCACTCTATCGTTAACGAGGGAAATTTCCTCAGGCTACCTGTTTCTGCGTGGGAGAACACGCGATAGTATTTTTCTAAAACATATTGAGAATTGAAAACTTCACTGCAATAAAATTGCAGGCGGCATTCTTTTCTTTTTTTTAATGCAGATATTTCAGTCACCAAGCCTTTATTAAAACAACAATTAAATCATTTGTGTGTAGGCTTGCGTATCAATAACGTAATTACCACTAATTTTTGTCAACATTTCTATAAGTAAATCAAACAAAATTGCTTTATTTTGGTCTTGAAGTAGGCCAATGATTATGCGCGCGCCCCCCACCCGATTCGCGCTTATATTTAAGTCTGGAAAAATTACTCCTGGTAAATCGTTGACCGATTTGAGTGGCTACCATGTATAAGTATGACATTTTTCACGAATATATACATGATTTGTGTTCCTCCCAATGTACGCAATTTTATGTGGTCGTAGTATGCAGTCGAAATTAAATTCTTCATTTCTTGTTTCTTGAATAAGACGTTGTTCAATTTTATATAGTTCTTTACTTGTGCCCATACCATTTCGAAGGGATGAAGTTCACTGTGGTATGGTGGCAAACGAAGAACATATTTATCTCGGCTATGATGTATTTATCATATCTGTCTCTGTTTTGTCACAATAAAAAGAAGCTCCCGTTTTAACATATCATTTCGAAATGGGACCCCTTTTGAGTGATGCAATCCATAATCCGGTCTTTTCTCTACGAAATTGTAGGTAAAAGTTCATTTTTCCGACTGTGATAGCCTTTATTGTCTTACTAGGATAGATCCTTCGGGAACATAGGGCAACAATTGCTCGGCGAACTACTTTTCATACACTTCACCTGTCATTTCGTCGTGGGTGTCTGCCGTGTTCTTTTGGCACAGAAACGTTAACTCGGCACCATTAATGAACCCTTGTTAGCAGTGGCTATGCTCGCTAAAGCGCAGCGTTAGGTGATGTGGCAAACCTCACTGCTGACTCGGTAGATGTGTGGGTTCGAGCCCCAACGTCGGCCGTCCTTGATATGGTTTTTCGTGGTTTCCCATATTCAACACCTGCTGACAGGCCCCGGCCGTTCTCTTCCACATCATTGCCCAGTTTCATTCATCTTCATCCATTCCATCTCTAATCCCAACGGGAAGTCGCCCACGGGCGTCGACTAGAAACACCTGCACTCGGCCTCTCAGGAGCCACACAACAAAAAAAAGTAATCCCGGGATGAACAAAGGCAAACCATGGAAACCATTTCGAGGATGGCTGAGGTAGGAATCGAACCAGCCTCTTCTCAGTTTTGTCTCATGAAGTTGAGTACACCCCGTTCCAGCCCTCAGACCAGAATTAAATTTCTTGGCAGAGCCGGATTTCAAACCCGGACCTCCGCGGTGACAGCCAAGAATGATTGCCACTACTCAACAAGACGGACAATTTATAAAGAACACGAGGACCACTTCATTTCACAGTTTAACTTCACACCATAAATTACCCTCCATCAAACGCAGTCGGGCAGATAGCCTATGGGCCACTGAGTAAACAAACTTTTGGTGCGTCAGCGCTGGGCGGGAGGAGTCCTGACCAACGCAAGTGCGATAACTTATGAATGCTATCTGGTTTGCTTTAAAAACCATTTCAGACATTAATGAACATTTCTTCTCGCTTAGTCACCAACGAATATAGCCCAGGCATTATATGCAAAAAACACGGCCAACCTCAAAAATAATAATGTAAAGCTGAAATTTGGCATAGATGTTCCCTAGTACCCTAGAAACAAATCCTAAAACGTCCCCATCTCTGTGGTGTCCGCGTCGTAGTTTTTGGAGGGTTCAAAAGGGCTTAATTGGGGCCTAAGTACCAAAAACGCATTTTTGCATCCTGCGTAAAAATATTGATCCAAACTTAGTTCTCGCGAGCTTTAGCAATTAATAAAAATGAACCAGTAGGATAACGGACTTATCAGGCCTAATTATTGCCATTGATGAAGAAAAAAAGAACCAACTAATTTAACATTTTAAGCACAATTTTTACACGACAATTTGGTTAATTTGTCATTAGCAGGTCATTATTTTTTAAACAACTGCTGGTATTGACTAAGGACCCAGAATGAAATTTATAAAGCATACTTTTAGCTTTACATTGGTACATTACCCATGTCTATGCAAGAAACTGTTACCGAGTTATGGTCCCAAAGCATAACCGCTGTTGAAAAGGCACCCTATCGCGTTTCTAGGTGACAGCACTCGGCCTGCCAGAGCAGGCCCACAATACTCGAAACAATTAATTCAGCTTCTAAACAGTCTTGGATTTTCAGTAAATTTGGCGGAAGTCTACAGGTACGAAGTTTCAGTGCTTCGTGAAGAACGTCCAATCCCGAATGCTGGAGCGTTCACGCAGTTTTGCTTTGACAACGCTGACTATAACATAAGGACATTGGACATGCGAAGCACATTTCACTGCATGGGAGGCATCAAGTGCACAGGTCCAGCGCCTGACAGTGAAATATCTCCACTCCCACGTACACGAGAAGTTCCTAATGCTGGTGTGATTGCGGCGATGGGAAAGTTCAACATTTCGTGGTTTCGGAAACCCTCTTCTCCTGGTTCAAAGGACATCAAGATTAAGGAGTCAACTGTGGAAGCCCCAAACTCTGTGGCTATTGCGTCGATGATGAACTCCTTGTGGTTATCTGGACGGTGGTCAGGTATTAATTTACCCGCTTTGTGGAACGGCTTTATGAAGACGTCACTGTCTGCTCATGCTCAACCAGCTTCCCAGACAACGTCAGTTGATGCCCTGCCGTTCATTAACTTGGAACCGAGCTATGCATCAACTATATATTCTGCGTTGAAGTTTGCCGCAAGAGAGTGTGCGGAACTGAAAGAAAGCACTTGTTACGTAACCTTTGACCAGCCCCTATACGCGAAAGTTGCAGAGATAGTCGCATCGGACACTTCAGAGGAACTCAAAAACGTGGTTGTTCGTCGAGGCGGATTTCACCTTTCGATGTCATTTCTTGGGGCAATCGGCTACGTGACGAATGGAAGTGGTTTGGAGGAGCTCTGGGCGGAAATATACGCTAAATCGTCAGTGACTTACATGATGTCTGGACACGCATATTCTAGGTAGGCTTGCAATTAGCTCGCTGTTAATGATTACATCATGCCTTCAATTTCAAATGTATCAATAACGCGAAACTGTGCATGTACTAGGGCCCACAGAGCGCTTTTTCTGACAAAACGGGCTGTCGGGACAATGTTACTCAACATGAACAACGGGCTGAAGGATGACAAGGACGAAAAACAGGCGCTTTTTACCGCATTCCAAGAAGGCACAGCCAACGACTTGCTATTATATCCTTGCCTTCAACGTCTCAAGAGTCGCTTCATGACACAGTTTCTTCAATGAGCCAGAAATCTCGCACAGGAAAGCTGTTGATAGAGTAGTACATCGAACAGCAAGCCTGAAAAATATTGAAGGATTCCGCATCTTTACGCGAGGAAATGAAGGTATTAGTCTCTACGGCTCCAGATGAAAGGACCATAATATCAGCTGGAGAGAAGTTCGCCATTTGTCTCTACGATAGTGCCAAATTGGAGTGCAAAAGCCTCGACGAACTTCGGGTAGTGAAATACAGCCAAAAAATTGACAATCGGTCACAGCATCATTTCAGCTGGCTTTACTTCCGCCGACTTCAGCGGCATGCAAACAACATTCACTGCGGGTATATTTGCTAGTTCAGGAATGGTTAGGAATTTCATTGGACCCGACCCAATGGGGATGGAAAATCCAACACTCAGCTTTATTACCAGTGACAACTCAACTTCCAGCGGCTCCAGATCATCTCCTCAATTTGGTGTCCTGCAACTGCAAGATCTCTTGTGGCAGCCAGTGTGAGTGTGTACGTTCCGGTTTAGAATGCTCCTTAATGTGTGGACACTGCAGTGGAAAAGTGTTTGGCAACGTCACATTTGATGGCTCGGACGATGAGGATGACGATTGAGTCTGATGTAAGCTTTGTTTTGCAAGTGTTTTTTGTCTAAAGAAAGCTTTTTAAGCTTTGTTTTGTTATTATTTGCATTATTCATATTATGAATGTACGTTTAACTGCTAACTGCATTAAACTTGTTTTGTTCTATGCAAACTGTTTCTGCTAGTTTACCTGGATTCAAAGGAATACCATCCTAAAAGCTCTTGATCAAAGATACAAAATGGTGTCAGCAAAGGTGAATAGATGGAGCCCACCAGCGTAAATGGGCGTTCGTTCGGAAAGCGACTGCCACACTTGCACTTTTATATTTGTAACTGGATCTCTGCTGCTGTTTGTCGGATGAACATGGGCAATGTATCGTTTTAAAGCTACAAGTGTACTTTACAATTTTTACTTGGGGTCTTTAGTCGCTATCAGCAGCTGTTTACACGATAAGTCCCGGCTAATGAGAGAAAAGTTGAGCTAAAAATGTTTGATTACTCATCTGCTTAAATGTATGGCAATAATTACGACCAATAAGAGCGTTATATTTATTACTATCAAAGCTCATTAGAACTGATTTTGAACGCAGGAAGCAAAAATACTATTTTTGGCACTTAGAACCCATTTAAGCCCTTTTGAACTCTCCAAAAACTATGAAGCGGAGATGGGGACTTTTCAGGATTTTTTACTAGGGTACTAGGGAACATCTATGCCAAATTTCAGCTTTACTCTTTTTTTTTTAGGTTAAAACTTAATATGCCTGGGCTAAAAGTCAACAGCGAAAAAGTAACTTTTGTGTGATACCATCCCAGATTTTCAAGTAACATTTAAGAAAAAATATCATAACTTTCTTATTATGAAAATAAGTATACCCCTGAGAAATAGTGTGTCTTCTACCAACATCAGGCAATCTAAAAATAAATTCTTGATCTGTTGCAATCATTAGTTCATTATCTATGGCGTGATAAGTTTTATATCTGCAAAAATATAGATTTGCGCTAAAATATCGCATTTGTGGAAATTTGGCCATGTTTTAATTATTTATGGCTTTTAATTTTAGATCATCATAAAAAGTGGAAAATTCTCTATAAGACTACGAAAACATTTTCTTAGATTTGTCACTTTCATTTATTGGGAAATGGCAACATCGCCGTTGTAGAAAAGGACAAAGGTAATTGCAGGACATAAGGAGTGCGAGTGAGAGGCAAATATAACATGTAATTCCATACTGTCTTTTAAGGTAGAGGACGCACTATAGAATTATATTCCTGCTTCACCACTGCCACTGCATTCCTTTATATTCATTTACATAATTATTCTTGCCTTTGCTCCATCTTTGCTCATACACAGACAATTCTATTATGTGCATTTGCCGTCTATATATCTGCGTTCAACTTTATATAGTTTCCATTATTGTCTTATGGATATTTAAGCATTAATATACATTTTTTTCCCTCCATAGAAAATTGCTTGTAATGAAGAAGTTGACAAAGTAAAGATGAGATATGCTGGTCATAGTGATCTGAAGGAGGTATGCAGAAGCTATGCGGAAAAGGTATGTGATTATAACTTTTGTTTGCCTTGGATATACAGAATTGGCCAAAAGTCGCTATTGGGTACTGTTGTTAAATAATCAACTGCCACAAGCCAACAAATGACTTCACACACCAACAATCATGCTTCCCCCCCATCTGTGTGCTAGTTAGAATACACCCACAGTATGCTCTGCCTGTCATAGGAGGCGACTAATAGGGCCAACAAGACCGACTGACATGACTGACTCTGATTTGGAAGACCCCCTGTGGATGGCAGGGCAGAATTCATCCACGGTATCCCCTGCCTGTCATAAAAGGCGACTAACAGGAGGAGCCTTTTTTCAGGTCTCATTCGATTTTCCAGTCCCAATTTTGGTTTGACTCTTTGAAATAAACTTGCATGCTCTTTGGGGAAGGTCCACCAACTTGGCCTTCTGGCCAGAAAGCCTAGACGGTATGCCCCTTCCCGTCAGATGGGTGCCCCATGTACCCTTGCAGTAGTATCCGCTTCACAACGGAGGTCCCTGCACGACCAAATTCTTGCACCGAATATATCACCGTGCATGCCGAGGCATATATGCCTGTTCAAGGCACTAGGACCTCGGGCAATACTTGCTATTGCCTGGTAGGTATTACCTTAGGTTGGGTGGCGCCCTCGTTCGGAGTAGACAGTATTCGGGGAGGATGTTTCCTGGATGATGCGAAAGCGCCCCAAAACCTCATCAGAGGGTGGCCCCCTTAAAAGCCGTCTCTCGAGTGTTGTCCGAATCCCAAGGTTTACACACTTTGGGATGAGGCTTTTAATTCTAGTTTCGCCGTGCATAGGTCAACCCGCTACCTGGTAGCTACCAGGACAGACGGGTGATTTTAAACCACTAAAATCTATTATTTCCAATGAGGAAATCAAGGGTAAATTTGCTGATCTTAACAGGATTTCCAAGCCCTATAACGAGCAGCTCTTGCTGCATACCGTCGACTGAAGGCAAACCGAAGCTTTGCTGGAATGTTTGCAATTCGGCAAAATTCCCGTATTGGTCAGTAAGCAGTAACGCTGAATGAGGTCCGTGGAGTTATTTTCCACAGCGACCTCATTCTCAATAGCTAACTTTTGCGGGAACTGGGGAAGAGGGGCCTCACCAACTTTAGGTACATGTCCCGAAAAATTCGAGAAGATAGTGTCAATACCGGTGCTTTCATTCTCCATTTTGAGGGTGATGTCGTACCTAAGCAGGTGAAGGTCACGTCATACCATTGTGACGTTGGACTGTACATCCCTCCACGTATGTGCTGCTATCAATGCCAGAGATTCGTACATGTTTCCGCCAGGTGTACTGCCAAGGCCGTTTACAGAGTGTGTGGTAAGGGGACACATGATGGTGAGAGTTGTACGCCTCCCCCTATATGTACCAACTGCCAAGGAAGCCACTCTCCACGATTGAAGCAGTGACCTGAGTTTACTAAGGAACCAAAGATCCAGGAAATCCGGACTCTTGACAGGCTTTCATATCATGATACTCGGAGGAGATAACGTGATATGAATGCCCCCGAATTTCGGGTATTCTTTGCAGCTGCAGCGACGCCCCCTATCACACGTGCTGTTTTAGTTCAAAGTGAAATACCCTCTTGCTCCTCTTACAGTGCTGTAATAATGTCACACCTCGCTATTGCAGCAAAAATTGTTAGCCCGAAGAAGGCCTGACCCCAATCTTCGGCCAGAGAAATTAAGGCGCCGGTTAAACCATCTAAACCCGTGTCATCGGAGAGGAGGAAGTCTTCTTCTCCGAAAGGGTCGGCCAAGAAGTCCTCCCCAGCAAAGGGAGAAAAGAAGACTTCGCCGACCCGGGCTGGAAACTATTCCAGTCCACCTGAAATTGAAAATATAATGGAGAAGAGGGAGAAATTGCATCGCCGTCTTACTTAAAAACCCTGGGAAAAAGGAACACCAATTGTCCAGTCTTAATAATAATTAGTATTAAAATGCTGTTTAAAAGTTCATTTCTCTCGTCTTGATGTTGCTTGAATACATGAACAATCATAATCCTATTTATTTAGGGTTAAACTATGGTCGAATGCAAAAGAAATCCAATTGGTGTTCCTTTTTCCCCCTATGAGTTTAATCTATATTTTAGCAAGGGTATTGTTTTTCATATGTATCATTGCATACTTCCTCGTGCACCATTTCACTCACTCTCGTTCATCTCATCAATATCCATTTTTTTACTACGTCTTAGTCCTTTTTAGTTGTCTTTTATGTACGTCGGCCTTAACATTTCTCCAAGCTGATGAAGGGATCAAATATTGTTGGATCCCGAAACATGTACTTGTGATAATATGTAATCAACGATTGCATTTCGAATAAAATAATCAGTATTGACTAGGCGGAACCAAAAAGGATAATTCTTTATCTGTTATATACTTCGTCAATACAAAACCATGTCGAATGTAAACAATCCTGAAGTTAACAATTCTGAAAACCATTGTCTGTCTTCAGGAATCCAGGTTTTGTCCTGGACATGGGACAACAATGCTTCACTTCAAACTCTTCTCTAAAGACCGGGTGGATGGAGCTGTGGTGCCGTTGGCGTCTACACTCTCGTCCACTCTAGCCTCTTTAGAGAAGAGGTGCCGCTGCATACTCGGAAGCAGTTGCCAGTAAAGTCAAGAGTATGTAACATGTACATTCCACCAGATTATCAACTGAATACAACCAGCTGGTGGATCTAGTCTCTCAGCTTCCCTCTCCTTTTCTCCTTCTGGGAGATGTTAATGCCCACAAGACCATATGGGGCTCCGCCATTACTAACGACAGAAGGAGTGATTTTGAGAGACTGATCAGGTGGCTGGACCTGTGTTTGTTGAACATAGGGGAACCTACACACTCCTCTATTGCACATGGCACTTATTCAAGTGTTGACATCACCTTGTGCAGTCGTGCTCTGGTTCTCCTGCTACAGTGGCGTGTATCCCTTGGTGGACAGCAGAGATTGCGACAGCCATTAAAGATTGTCGACGTACTTTCAAATGCTATGGGAGGCAAAACACCGTGGCCAACATTTTTCACCTTCAAAAGTAAGCATGCTAGAGCCTGATATCTGATTCGGGGGAGTAAGAAAACAACGTGGGAAAATAATGTCGTCCAGCACGGCACATACTCCATCATCTCAAGTATGGATTAAGCTTCATCGGATCTCTGGACTCCCAACATCATTGACGATACCTGGAGTTTCCATCGACAGAGACAACATGGCAAACCATCTCGCCATTGCCAACACTATTGGATAACACTTCTCTGATGTATCCTGCCCTAGGTGTTATGATCCTACATTTCTGACTGAAGCGGGAGGCAGAGGCTCACCCCTTGTTTTTCGCCACTGCTGCTTCGGAGTCTTACAATGAACCATTCTCTGAATGGGAACTGCACAGTCTGACAAATGGCCTATGTAAGCTCCTGGAGAAGATGGTAAACCGTCGACTGGTGTGGTTCTAGGAAGAGAGAAGTTCCTGTCTGAGTACCAGTGCGGATTTCGCTCTCGTAGCTCCACCACCGACCATCTGCGACTTGAGAGCACCATACTGCAGGCATTTCTCCAAAAGCAGCATCTAGTCACGGTTTTCTTCGACCTCGAGAAAGCCTATGACACTACATGGCTCTGGGGGATCCTTTCCACCCTTCACGAGTGGGGACTCCATGGTAATCTACCAATATTTATTGCGAATTTTATGTCCGTCCGACTCCAGTCTGTGTAAGGGTCGGTAGGACATCATCACAAATATACACCCAGGAAAATGGAGTTCCTCAGGATTCTGCGCTGAGTGTCACCTTGTACGCGATTGCCCACGGTAGTTCCATTGCTCTATGTGGACGAATTAGCTCTGCATTACAGCTCTGGAAGTATGGCTATCATGGAACGGCAGTTGCAGCTAGGTACAGAACAGCAGTAGGAGTTTGTTATGTTAGAGCAAGTATGAGATATACATCCCAATACTACAGTGAGTCCGGGAATGTTCTCCGCAGCACCTACAAGCATCTGCGAGAGCTAGCTACAGAAGTTACGTTGGCAGTACGCCTGCCGCTTGCAACATATTAGCCTTTCACGAATTGATTGCCGGCGGTCAAGATGGGAACTATTCTTTGTTTACTTGTATCACACGTCAGCCTGATTCGTTGACAGGTACAGTTGCGCGAGTAGGATATGACAGCTCAAGTAGCCTCTGTCATCGTTTAACTGTCCGTGGTGACACGAGCTCCTATGACGCGCAATGCCGCTTGACTTATGTGCAGAATGCATTCTGTCATCGCTGTGTTCCCTAATAACAAGCAAACAGTAAACTTTGTACTCACCACAGCCATTCACAACTGATGCTAAAAGTGCTGATGACACATAAGCTCGCTAATTGCAATACACACTGATGATTTCGACAGGCTACAGCCCACACGTATGGGAGTCACCCTGTCAAGGTACCAACTAAACCGATGATGCAACCACTCACAGCTGCACGTAAACACTGCGGAGAACATTCTCGAGCGCCCTGTATAATGAATTTAATGATGCAGATGCTGATGATGATGACAATGAGCCTAAAAGTATTGATATTTTTGACAAAAGTTGATACTAACAAGGGGAGGATACGATGTATGGGTCACCGATTCGAACCATCTTTAGTACACGTGTAGGGCATGACTAGGTGTATACCAGGTGCAAGTAGTAAGGTGCGCTTCTCAGCCGATTCCGAGAAATTAATTATTAATTTTTCGTAATTGCAGTAGCACGTTCATGTGCGCTGTACGTTAACTTGAAGCCAAGGAGCACATGGTTCAGCGGTAAGAGCCCTGCTTCGTAAGCGTGGGATCATTGGTTCGAATCCCACCGGTGAGCTTTTTTTTTTGTAAACATAGGCAATTCGTACAACTGTAGGTGTCGTGAATAATGTCCATTTTGCAGTCAATTGTAAGAACGTGTTCTGTGAGCGGGAAAAGGGATTCTGAAATCATCGTATGGGGTTGAACGTTTGTGACATTACATAATGTACAGTCGGGGCATTGCAAAGTACATTGATATTATAAATGGTCAGGTGTAATCTGTTATATGTATACGTTTATACACTGAAGGCCCAGTCTGTTCCGTTCATTGCAAGTCAGTGAACCTTCAGACCAATCCGTACCCCGCAAATAGTGTCTCATGCTATGGGTATTGGTTGTGTTACCGTTTTTACTATTCATGACATTCATCAACACACAAATATTTCTATTTTTTTACACACTCATAATACATGACATTTCCAAGACTTTTTTTTTTCTTCACTGCCTACTTGATATTTGTACTCTTGCACTGCCTTTTTGTTACTCTGTTCTCGCACTGCCTTCTCGATACTCTGTTGCTACAGTTGGAAAGTTTTCGGAACTGGCGAGGTCACCTGCACACAAACTAACGATAAAGGTGGGCAGGAGGATAAACGGTTCACCCAGGAAACGTTGAATGTCGCATTCGTTCCTTGGCTCTTGAGGTAGCAACATCATAAGAGTGGGAATAATTGTGCGATGTCGGATATTACACGTTATAGTGATGTGCCGGTGCCTACGAAGGCCGATTGAAGTGGACCGCATTCAAATTCCGCGACGAGGATGTAATCTCCTGTAAGATTTATTCCCACTCCCCTTTCCCGCTCACATAACACGTTATTACAATTGAATGCAAAATGAATATTATTCACGACACCTACTGTTGTACGAATTGCCCATGTTTACAAAAAAAAAAAAGCTCACCGGTGGGATTCGATCCAGTGATCCCACGGTTACGAAGCTGGGCTCTTACCGCTGCATCTTGAGCTTCTTGGCTTCATGTTAACGTACAGCGCACATGAACGCGCTACAGCAATTACGAATAATTAATTTCTCTGAATCGGCTGAGAAGCGCACCTTACTACTTGCACCTGGTATACGCCTAGTCATGCCCTACACGTGTACTAAAGATGGTTCGAATCGGTGACCTATGCATTGTATCCTCCCCTTGTAAGAGAAAGTGAAGTTGCAAGTTAAATCTGAGAATAAGGCTCATAGAGACATTAAATTAGGAGAAGGAAAAGAAACAGGAAAATCATCACAGGGATGGGGGACGTCAGACAGATAAAGAGAGTGAGGGATCAGAAGAAGAAAAAGGAGAAGATAAAAGGAAAGAGGAAAGAAAATGTAAGAAGAAAGGAACTGTTGAGCAAGATAAGACAGATGAGGAAGAGTAGAAAAATGAGGAAGGGATGGAGAGAGAAGCAGGAATGGAAAGCAAAGAAAAGGAGTATGAAGAGAAGTAGATGTCAGGCAGCTGGAAATAAGAGGAGGGATCAGAAGGAAATTGAAAAGAAGATAAAAGGGATAAAGGGAAAGAGGGGGGGGGGGAAAAAAAGAAAGGAATTGTTGAACAGGTTAAGAAATGGACGAAGAGGAGGAAAATGAGAAAGGGAAGGAGAAAGAAGGAAGGGAAGGTGAAAAAGAAAAAGGAGTTACAGAAGAAATGACTGAAGCATCGTGCAGAAAGGTTGAAGGATGAGAAGGATAGTCCCGCTGAGGATGAAGATAAAGTTCTCATTCTTGATAACTTCATATTTTTGGACTCTGGTCGTGGATATTGGAGACGTGATAGTGATGAAAATGGTACTGGTGATACTCCGTGCTTTGGAAGAAAGAATGGAGACAGGCCCCGGAGAGGTCAGAAGGATGAATAAGGTGATTGTGATAACTAGGGTTCGGAAGTTTAAGACCTAAAGAAGTACAAAATATGCAAGCAAATATGCCCTAAAACTAGATAAATATGACCTAAAAACTATAAAATATGACCTTAAAAAGTATGAGATATGACATGAATTTTTGGGACAGGTAGAGTATCACTAACATACAGTATACCTCTTGAGTGCCAAAACGTGATCAGCGATAATACACCAGACACATTTATTCATACCCACTGACAGAGAGCTACAATAGGCCTACATTAAAATTTTCAAAATTCATTCATTATGATAGCCTTGAGATGCAGTTCTTGCTCGGTTTTCCTAAAAGAAAACAAAACAACAACAAAAAAACTAAGTATTAGCATGCTTTATGATGTCTGTCGGCGTAAGTTAAATGACACTGCCTAACAGGAAGTTTGTCAAGTTCATTATCGTACGTACCTCTTAATCTCTTCTTTGCCAGCATTGCACATCACGACGATGTGCATTCTCAGGCTGTCGAAAAGAAATCTCCTTCTACTACACTGTTCGGATATCCTGTGTTTGAAACTCGTCCCAGATAACACGTACCTTGTTAACTACGCTTCAATTTATTCAAAAATGCTGAAATTATAACCAAATATGACCTTATATCACTAAAATATGACCAAAACAATAAAAATGGCCGAAATATGCATTTATAGGCAACTTCAAATTGCTTTAAACGAGGTCAGGGACCCATCATTCAAACTTAATTTTCAGATTTCGGGTAAAATGAGCTCATGAAAAAAATATGACTTTTCCTTAACATCCAAACCTTAGTGATAACTGTACAGACAGGTCTGATGACGATTCTGCCGTTCCTTCTGATTATGATATTGTTGTTGGATTTACCGACAGAGGAGGGGTGTCTAATTGACTCGATGAAATTCATTGTTTCGGTTACTCTTATCAGATGAAAATATTAATGCTGGTGATTCTGGTGAACTTAGAATAATTGTTACTGGCCAATGGTCTTTCTGAAGTGATGATCCTGACATCCTTCCTGAAGGGGATGGTATCACCACTGCAATGGAAGATGACGCTGCCTCTATTGCCGAAGAAAATATGTCATGTGATGATCTATAAGTTGTTTTACTTTCTTTCTTGTTACTTTTCTGTTTTAATCAGTGTTTGCTTGATGTATTTTAATTTATGTACTTGTGTGAGGGTTGAGGATGAATCTATAACCCTGAGTTAGAGATTTATCCTCGAGGGGGCGTGCTGTTACCAAATTAATTTGGTTACAGTGTTCACCCCCTCGTTTTCGGTTCGTTTAAGGTTAAGTTTAGAGGTTAGGAAATGGATACCTCTTGTTGGAACACCTCAGGAAGTTTAGTGCCTTTTGCCAACTAGAATCTCTGTGGTGATCCAGCAATGGGTGGCAGGGGGCTTTGCCCAATGAAGTTTCATTTCTCTATATGTTCTTTTTTTGATTGTGTTGTTTTTTTTCTTCAATCTGTTACTATGAGTATAATGTTACGTCTTATTCAGTGTTACTATGAGAAGTTAGTCTGCTTGTTGAGTTGAAGAAAGATGGAATGGCTAGTTATTGGGAGTGGGTTATATTAGGTATGGAAAATAATGAATGTATAGGAAGGATAAGATGAATGAGGAATAAGATGAAATGTTTTGTATGTAGGCCTATGCTGATGTAAGAAAAGATGCTTTAAGAAAATGCAAGAAGAAAAGAATGGAGCAGAAGAATATTAAGCATTGTGAAGGGTATTTTCCCTTATGAAAGTAGTTGTGGATACTGTGTGAGAGATGCAGGTAATGGAAACTTGCTTACATGTAGACAAAAAGGTATTAAAAGTATTTACAGGGTGTCTGAAGACCCGGGAAAACCAGGAATTCTCAGGGAATTATGAATTTCTGGAATAATCAGGGAATATCTTTGTTAATCAGGGATTTTTCTCAGTTTGGCTATATCCCGTAAAAGTCGAAGCAATACTTTAGAATTTCGCGGGAAGTTATCGCTCGCTACTGATGACAGTGCTCAGCCAATGAGCAGTGCCTTCTCAAGCTCAACTGAACGCATGATGTGGCAACCTTTCCGTTTGCCTACTGAGCAGGAGCCAACTACGCCATTTTATTGGGCCTTGAGCATTTTGTTCGTTGCGATCGGTATTGCCAATTTAGCGATTTTGTCGGTAGATGTAGCAACTTTGGTGACAAAATATTTTAAATTTAGTATTGTTTATACTAGCTTCGCTCGGAAACAGTTATGAATGCATTTCGTGACAAGCACTTTTTTTCCCCCGATGTCGATGAACTATGACCTACTGTCGACCAAAATATTATTTGCACTCGAGTTTGAAGGTTGTTTGTTAATTTCAAAATTTTTTGTGTTCAGCGTTGCTGGTATGGAGCCCATCACTTCCGAGCGAGGCGCACCGTGATGCATGATGGAGCCCATCTGGCAACGTTGTTCAGCTTTCACCGGAGCGGCCAACTGGTGAACCATGTCTTAATTCCCCGTACAAATACAAACCTACATAAAATAAGTGAATTAATTTACGTATTCCACAATCATACATCATACCTTATTGATGTATAAGGATTACAACGCAACCAAGAACTACATTTTCCAACCACCCCGAGCCGAGAAAAAGTTACCTTACAAAAATAACAACTTCGTTTCTTGGACACACAAAATGTTGAAATTAATAAACCAGTTATAGTTCAGTTTAATTGTGTTTTTACTAGGAAAGTTTTGGGGTAGTTCTGATTTCTTTCATTTTATATGTATTTTGGGATGCTGAAACCGAATCTGAGGTTTGCGGACAAAATTTCGTGACGCAACATTGAAAAAATCGCTAAAAAATCTGCTTTTTTTCGTTTTTTTTTTTCCTAAAACTCGAAAACTATTAAATTTTAGTAAATGGTTTGTTTACAGAAATTTAAGTAATTAAAATTCGCTACAAATATCACTACTTAGTTTTTTTTTTCAGACCAATGGTTCGGTCTCAAATGCGAGTTGAAAATTGGCAATTTTCAACGGTCTCTGCAAAACCCAATTTTTACGTTCCAAAACTTTATTTTTTATTAGAATGCTGTTATTTTATAAATTTCTCCTAGTTTACTGCACATGTAATCAAAATGAAAAAAAGGATCGAATTTATTAAAATTCAGTATCAAAAAAGGTAGGACTCTAACAAAATAAAACTTAAGATATCGTTACTTATGATCATATAATTATTAATAATATTACAAATTATAATATGCAAAAATTATTTGAGCCACTGTCTTTTAGAAAGTCCTGGCTGAGGTTCTTCGGTGGCGATGGGTCCCTGTACATATTCTGCTTGTTCTGGAAATTGAAAGAGGTGGTGTCATTTCTCAAGGAGAGATGAGGATTGCAAAATAGATTGTGAGATTAAACATACCTTACGCATCGTGCTGAGGTTCTTCGATGGCATCGGGTCCCGGCTCAGGGTCTGATTGCTCCATCGTCAGCGTTAGGGGTCGTTCTCCTGGAAAATCAAAGAGGTGGTGAGACACTGTGTAACGGAATTTATTCAGTTACAGTAGCTCACCCTTGGGTTTTCTGCCTTGTGCAGTTAGTTTGGGGTATTTTATTCGTATCTTATTATATTGGGTTTTTTAATCGTGTCAGAAACATACATTATAACTTACAAGATATAACTTCAAACCTCGTACTGTAAGCATTAATCATTTTTGATGGCAGGTAGCAATGCGATTAAGCTCTACACAAGTACAAATTTAATCAAATGTGGCTTGACCAATATGCAGCTAGTTCACATGCTTCTGTAGTAGCGTCAATCACGTTCTGGGGAGAGCATGTAGTTGGACACAAGTTGCATACAAGGAGATGGTTCATTGTCTGTTCTTCACCGCATTCGCATAGTGTAGATTCGTAGACAAATCCCCACTTTCTCATGTTGGTCTTCGTTCTTCCTACTCCTGAGCGCAACCTGTTGAGTGTCTTCCATGTTGACCAACTTTCCTCGTGGCCTGAAGGAAGGCTTTCGGAAGGCATCATCCATCCTGCAAGGTGGCTGGATCTTGAACGCCATGAATTCATTCTAAAGTTCGATGGTGGTTCAGTGAGGCTTTCTGTTGCATGAAGAAAGCTTCTTCTTGACTTTAGCCTTTGGGTTGCTGGTTGATACCCATATAAAGTATGGGTCCTCAGGTTCAGTGCTTTAGATTTCTCCAGTCTGGATGCACACTCACGGCGAATATCTGGGGGTGGGATACCTGCTAGACAATAAACTTTATCAAGAGGTGTAGCTCTCAAACATCCTGTAATGTGTCTGCAGGTCTCATTTAAGGCAACATCCACTTGATTAGCATGACTAGATCTACACCAGACAGGACAGGCGTATTCTGCAGCTGAATAACAAAGGGCAATTGCCGAAGTTCTCAAGAGGGAAGGATGCGTCCCCCAGGTTGAACCCGATAATTTCCGGAGAATATTGTTCCGTGCAGATACTTTTCTTTTGGTGTTCAGACAGTGTGTACTATAGGTTAGTGATCGGTCAAGAGTTACTCCTAGATATTTGGGAGTGAAGCAGTGTTCCAATTGTTTACCTTCCCAAATTACTTCCAATTTTCTAGCTGCCTGTCGATTTTTGAGGTGGAAGGCACAGACTTGTGTTTTTGATGGATTTGGCTGTAGTTGGTTCTCTTGGTAATAACCACTTAGAATTTGTAAAGCATGGGAGAGCTTCTCTTCAGCAAGTTCAAACGTTTCCTCTTGAGCTGCTAGAGCGACATCATCTGCATAAATAAAGCTCTTTGTCCCTTGCGGGCGAGGCTGATCATTGGTGTAGATGTTGAAAAGTATAGGAACTAGCACACTCCCTTGTGGAAGGCCGTCCTTCAAATTCCTCCTCTACTCCTCTGACCTTGGAATTCAACAAAAGACCTTCTGTTCTGAAGAAAGCACTCAATCATTTGGGTGAGTTTATAGTCCTTAGTTATACTGTGCACTTTACGAAGCAGTATACGGTGGTTAACTGTGTCGTAGGCTGATGTCAAGTCAACAAAAACTACTCCAGTGACTTGGTTGTTTTCATAGCCTTCTTCTACATATTGTGTGAGGTGCAGTACTTGGGAAGTTCAACTTCTCCCTGGTCGAAAGCCGGCTTGTTCTGGTATGAGTAATGGGTCTACCACGTCAGATAGTCTGTCCAAAATCATTCTTTCTAAGATTTTGTATAAATGACATATAAAGAGATTGGTCGGTAGTTCTTCGGATCACTTGCGCTCTTTCCAGGTTTAAGTATTGCTATAACTCTTGCTTTTCTCCACAGTTTAGGAATTGTGCAGTAGTTGATGCAGTTGTTGAATAAGTCCAAGAGCCACTGCTTACTGACAGGACCAAATCTTTTCAGTTGCTCAACACAAATGTCATAAAGACCTGCCGCATTACCATTTTTGCATTTATTCAGCACTATATTTAGATCTTCTACAGCAAAGTGGTTAGAGAGAATGCTGTTCTCCTGATTAGTCAGCTTTTCTGCTTTTTGTTTTGATCCTCTTCCAGCTTTATTTGGTTTGCCGCTCTCCACGAGCTGACTAGCTATTTGATTTGCAGAAACGTTGCTGTGTACTGAGGTCTTAGTTGTATCATTACTGAGGTGTCTAAGTAACCTCCACGCGTTGTAACTGTTTCTTCCCATATCCAGCTCTTCCATTAATTTAATCCACTGGTTACGTTTGGATTCTGAGATGGAGGAAATAACACGCTGCCCGCTGTGGATAGTTTCGTCACTGAAAGGATCTTTTTTGAATAGGTCTTGATATTCTTTCAACAGAGTGGGTTAACGTGGGGTTGCAGAGGTGATTTTTATTGTGCCTGTGTGTGTTTTTGTGGATGGATTCATCTTTGGATGGTCTGCACCAACTAGGATCACTGTTTATTAATTATCGGTTTTTGGATATATATTATAAAATACGGGGTTTTGCGATTTATTACGTTTTGGGAATAAGTATATATAAGACTGTATTAAGTAGAAGCATTATTTCATTTTGGTTTGGGGTTAATGGCTTTATTTTGACCGAGTAATGTTAAAATCACTTGTGGCTTGTATTTAAAGGCAGTAAATTCTGTAGGTTTGTGGTAATGAGGGTAGTTAATTGTAAATCAACTCTAGCGGGAAGGTGTGAGAATTTCAGTAGCAGCCCAACGTGAGGCCTTAGACATGCTGATGTGTACCAGGACACAGGAATTAAACTGTAGGCATATTTTCACAATTTCACGTATTTCAGTTAGGGATGGCTACGTTAGAGCCAGGATGCAATTCTGCTTTGTTGGGGGACAGTGTTGGTGAGCGACAGAATCAGACAGGGTCTGATAGGAAATTTGCTGTAGGGATGGGGGAAAACAGTAGAGTCAGGGGAGATTTGCCAGGGCAGGGGGGGGGAATGAATTAAGTATGATGGACATGTTGAGGAGGCTCGTGTATCTTAGCGACAAGTCTGTAGGGATAGAGGAGAGGATAATCAGTGGGATGGATGGTATGGAGGAGAGGATGAATAGGATGGGGGGGAAAATAACTAGTCAGCTGAATAGTGTGGAGGAGCATTTATCACAGAAGCTTGATGAGGTCACAGCATTTGTCGGAGAAGCTTGATGTGATTAGCCTAGACAGCCATGTTACTTGCCAGGTTAGTGAAGTCAGTGTAGAAGCCACTAATCTGGAAACTAAGCTAGGTAATCAGCTTGCTGTTCAGGAAGAGAGCGTAGACTGTGAAGTAGATAAGTTGGATGCTCAACAAGTGATGTTGGCAGGGGAGATTTCTAGCCAGGCACTTTTGACTAGCCAGAAATTTCCCAGGGTAGATAGGTTGGGAGAGCAGAAAGGAAATTGTAGTCATCGTGGAAGAGAACGTTGTGGTTAGTGATGCGAGTGCTGGGAGAGTGGAGAAGGATGAGAGTGCTCAAGTTAGTGGGGAGAGTGCTGGGAGAGTGGAGATGCTTACGAGTGCTGAATTTAGTGAGGAGAGTGGTGAGGTAGTGGAGATGGATGAGCAAGTCGAGATTAGTTTGCTAGGGAATGGTATGAAGAAGGTAGATGAGAATATTAGCCAGGTTAGTGAGATAGTGACTAGTATGGAGGAAGATACTGTAGGTAGAATTCTACGTGGTCAACATTTGGGACTAGGAGGGAGTGAAAATCTTCTTACGAAGTTAGTATGTAATTTCTCTGATGACATTAGGACTGCAGTGTGCGTGCAGGAGATAGTCGCTATTACAGGCATAGAGAGGTCACTTGGGAGGTTAGGTACCTTGAGAAAAACAGGTAGGCAACATCAGAGAAATGGGGGTAATCAAAGGGAAGGAAATTATAATCAGGGGAGAGAGAAGACCTGGGATCCAGGTAGAGGAGATAGGTACATGTGGTATGAAGATCATGGGAGATGAAGAAATAACAATGAGTGTCAGGGGTACGGGCAAAACAATCAACCGGGGAACAGACCACGTGAGGTAAAGCAGGCAAATAGGGGGCGTGGCAAGGAAATACAGGTTGAGAGAAGCAATAGGCTAGGAAG
The DNA here is from genome assembly GCA_946902985.2 of Meconema thalassinum. Classification (NCBI taxonomy): domain Eukaryota; kingdom Metazoa; phylum Arthropoda; class Insecta; order Orthoptera; family Tettigoniidae; genus Meconema; species Meconema thalassinum. The sequence continues at coordinate 371,192,711 of OX336392.1, forward strand.
TTTAAACTTCACCAGGACTCACTATATTGAGCAGAGGGAGAGTCCTTGCATAGTATTCCTGCTCACGCTCTGGAAGAAAAACATAATGTAGAGTATAATGTCAATGTAGGATCTGATAGGTTAGGAGACCAGAGCTGTAAATTAGATTACAGTAAGGCGCTAGTGAAGTTTGGGTGGAGTGAGCAACAGGATTCGGTTAGGTTAGGCTATCAGGTTGGTGCTAGAGATTTTGTTAGTGTCGTTGGATGCATTCAGGTGATTAAAGAGGTTTCTGAGGAGAAAGAATTAGGTGTCGGCATGGTATCAAGTTGTATTTTGGTCATGAGAGATGATCATGTGTTGAGTGATGTGGATCACTGTTGTTTCTGGATCATGGGAGATGATCATGTGTTGAGTGATGTGGATCACTGTTGTTTCTGGGTCATGGGAGATGATCGTGAGTTGAGTGATGATGATCACTGTGTGGAGGCAGTTGTTAAAGATACCATGTTGGACGAGGGTCAGAAGTCAGAGGTGCTTGACGTTCTGAGGGAACACAGGGTGTTGTTCTCGGTGAAACCTGGATGTACTCACGGCTACGGGCACAGTTTTGACATCGCAGATAGGTGTAACTTGAGTGGTCCTAGGTACCCTATAGCTCACTCTTACATGGAGGGTGTTGTTGAGGTGATTGGTCAGATGCTGTATAAGGTTATATTTGAGATTAGTAACAGTCAGTCTGTTAGTCTTCTGGTGGTGGTGACCGTGTGGCATGGTACCAGTAGGTTATGATTGGAGGTCGTGGCAGTTAGTAGTTTGCAGGAAGGATTTCTTTTTGTGTGTCTCGCAGGATTTTGGGATTTTCAACTGGGAAAGCTGTACCCTAAGAGATTAAATAAATTGAGAATTATTGTAATTGTAGGTAAGCTACTTTTGAAACAGCAGTGAAGGGAGGGGGTAAAAATTAAGATAGGTGATCTGGTGTTGTTGCGAGCTGAGCATCTGCTGTCGGTAGAGCAGAGTTGCATTCATGAGGTTTTTCATTCCGGTCCATTTGCTATAGACCGCAGGGTAGGTGCATGTGCCTACAGCTTGATTACCAACGATGACAAGGTCCTAGGTACATATAACGTTGCTTACCTCAAGCTATATGTCACCTAGAGATCTTCCTCATGATATGACAACACAGGAGTTCTAGTGTATTTGTGTGAGGGACAAGGTTAAATCTATAGCCTTGTAGTTTAGAGATTGATCCTTGTGGGGGCGTCTGTAACGGAATTTATTCAGTTACAGTAGCTCACCCTCGGGTTTTCTGCCTTGTGCAGTTAGTTTGGGGTATTTTATTCGTATCTTATTATATTGGGTTAACGTGGGGTTGCAGAGGTGATTTTTATTGTGCCTGTGTGTGTTTTTGTGGACGGATTCATCTTTGGATGGTCCGAACCAACTAGGATCACTGTTTATTAATTATCGGTTTTTGGATATTTGATATTATAAAATACGGGGTTTTGCGATTTATTACGTTTTGGGAATAAGGATATATAAGACTGTATTAAGTAGAAGCATTATTTCATTTTGGTTTGGGGTTAATGGCTTTATTTTGACCGAGTAATGTTAAAATCACTTGTGGCCTGTATTTAAAGGCAGTAAATTCTGTAGGTTTGTGGTAATGAGGGTAGTTAATTGTAAATCAACTCTAGCGGGAAGGTGTGAGAGTTTCAACTGACTTGTGATTATATATCAAGGAGAGATGAATGAATACAAAATAACTTTTGAGATTCGACATACCTCTGTCTCTTTCTTCAGTCTCTTCTATGTCTATGTCAGAGCTGTCTTCCGGGAGCTCAACGTTGACGCACAGACCTTCGCATGATGTGCAGATTGGGGAACAATGAAGGCCCGCCTTCCTGCATCCACAATTGCGTTGGCAGCCCTTTGTACATTTACATGAAATGTACCGTAGTATTGAGTTTGGTGCAGGGTCTAAAGTGGTTGGCACTGGCACGAGACCACTACTAGTTCTTTTCCACCCCCACTCACTTGGGTCTTTTTGTTGCTCGTCAGGTGTGGCTTGACCGGATAACCACTGCTGCACCTGATAGTAAACTCTCAGTGAATGTTCTCGTGCAGCAGCTTCGGTAGGGGGTAATGAGGCAATGTTGGTCTTATTTTTGTATGATGAGGTTACGTATTGTCTGTATCTCAAATCGTTCCGACTGGTCTCTTTTTTTTTTTCCATATAGAGCCATGAGAAACATGTTTCCTGCTGTGACAATCTCATCTTGATATGCGTTAGGGTCTTTGAAAGCTTCAATGACTGGTTGTAAGTCATTGTTATTCTGCAGGACTTTCAGAAATTTCAGTTTCCCCTGATTAAACAATGCAGAAGTAGTATCACAACCACTCATCGCAGGCAGGAATAATATATGGTCTAATGGGATTTTCTCAGCAGCCAGATGAGTGTTGTAGAGGCTTTGCGAAATCTTTCCTTTTTCTGGTTTCAGAAAAAATACATTATTTATTTCACGGCTACACAGTCCAATCAAAATGACCAGAAGGTCGATATCTTCCCCCACTACTGTACCATGTTCGTTTGACGGGGCCATCTCAAGAGCTGTTGTGATAATTAGGATATCAGCATCCTCCACAGCTTGCTTTGAATCAATTTTTGCATCATGAAGTTTCTCCATTATCATATATATTAACCGGCTCTTGTTTTTGAGTTTGCAAGAAAACTATCCTGCGAGACAGTGGACACCATCATTTCTGTAAATGATATTGCAGCAGATTGTTTTCTTTGTGCTCTTCTCAATCGTTCTATGCGCTTGGTGCAATCACAAGCCTCGTCAGGATAGCCGTCGAAAATGACAATGGCACTTGATTTGTAGTTTGATTTGACATATGATACATAACTGCTGCAAATTTCTGCATATGTCTGACCGTAGCGCCATTTGACCCGGTGTAACAAAAAAACAATATCTATGACATATTTTGTATCGTTCAAGTCAGTCTGTTCAGTCGGTGTAAAAGTGTTGTACAAGCTGGATTTTGTTCCTTTCCTCATCCCATTCTCGTCAAAAAAGTAAGAGGATAGGGGCTAAGTTCGTAACGTAAAAATTCTCGCAGCTCTTCATCTGAATGTTTCGCGATGGTCATTCGTTGAAAAAGTGTGATTGGATTGATAACTACAGCCCTGTCTTGTATTTGAATAGAGCTGTTCATGATCGCAAGAGGCAGCACTCTTTCGCTTCGTTTGAATTTTACAGCTTGAAAATCACCACCAACAATGCGCTGTATACCTGTATTTGTCCTTGGACAAATGGCATGTAATCCTCTCATCTGCGACAATACCTGTACTTAAAGATATTAGTTCACTGGTCTCTGGGAACGGAGGATGTTCATAACAACAGCAGTCGCAGATAAGTTTTTAAATTGGTTCTTAGAACATATAACGCTCATATTCAGCAGATGGCATTGTAGGCTTTTGAAAGTCTCGTAGGCGAACTTATAGTGGTGCCCTTCATCACCGTACAAAAGTTCATGGTGATATCAGTAATAGTTTCGGAGATATGGAATGCCGGTGAAATAATTTGCACAGCCGCCTTGTTGGATTGGTGAGACGTAATAAAATTTGAAAGGCACGGTCGGGGTTTGCCGAAATAGTGCTATGACCTTACTTTTGCATAGAATTCTCCGTGTGACTCGGTCTTTATTGAAATCAACTTAAAAACTAGGTGAAATTAACTGAAAGCATGTCAATATAAACTAAAAAGTGGGTTTTGCAGAGACTGCTGAAAATTGCCAATTTTCAACTCTCATTTGAGACCGAACGGTTGGTCTGAAAATAAAAACTAAGTAGTGATATTTGTAGAGAATTTTAAGTAGCCTACAGTACTTTAATTTCTGTAAACAAACCATTTACTAAAATTTAATAGTTTTCCGAGTTTTAGGCACAAAAAAAAAACGGAAAAAGCCGTTTCTTTGCGTTTTTTTTTTTCAATGTTGCGTCACGAAATTTTGTCCGCAAACCTCAGATTCGGATTCAGCACCCCAATATACATATAGAATGACAGAAATCAGAACTACCCCAAAACTTGCCCACTAGCGGCCCTTTAATGTACAAATTGACTGAACTATTACACAATATTCCAATGGATATTGTATTAAAATTTGGATTCGATCTGATGACGGGTTTGTGAAATAATAATTCTTAAATGTGACGCATGGTTGAAACACGCTTAAAAACGGGCACTTTATGTTCCAACTGCGATGAAAAATATTAAAATATAAATTAAAAATTGCAAACCTACATGAACTAACGTAAAATAGAACGACGAAAATGATGTTATTGGATTTTATGTAGGTCTATTGGTTACTTCACAAACAACCTTCAAACTTGAGTACACATAATATTTTGGTCGACAGTAGGCCTATATCCGTTTTACGTCTCGGCATGATGGGTTAAAATCACTATCCATTATGTTATCATGGAGATAGTATGAGCAACGATTTCTTGTCAGACGTAATTTAATGGCGAGGTGCATGCATCACAAATCCCCCTCCCGTCCAATCTAAAAACACGTAGTGAGCGATGTATTGAAGATAGAGATATGCTCTTGCGGATTTTTGTAGAACTTTTCATGCTGAACAATTCTTACACTCATAGTATATTGATATTTTTAACGGTTTGCCCAGCGTAAGCTTAAAAAGCGCAAGGACGCCTTTTTTTTTTTTTTTTTTTTTCACTGATATCGTTACTGTTAGGCTTCCTATGAACATAAACAAATTATTTTCTTTTTATACTAAGTAGAGATTTGGGGACTATTTATACTCCCGTTAGCCATCGAATTTTGACGACTACTGGGGGATGACGGGCTACGTAAATTTACGTAGTTTTGTATTGGTGCGCGGACAACCGGCTACGTAAATAAACGTTTTCTTACGGTGCTTCATTCTTGTGTAATTATCTCCTCTCCGCTGTTCATTAATCAAAATACTGCGTGTTATTTACGAACTAAGGTCTTTGTTCAACGAAATGCAGATAGGTATATTGTTGTCTTGATAATGCTTTCGGTACTGGAAGTGAGGTTACCGCGTATATTGCCAAGTGTTAGCATGGTGCGCGCGGAACTGACAGTGCGATAATCAGTTCAGACGAGTCTGTAGACAATAATAATACGAGTGAAATTGACAATGATAGCAGTGAAAGTACTGACGATGAGGTTGATGGATGGACAAGTAAAATTACACGTATTTATGTTCCATCCTGCTTCTCGTGCTTGGTGTACTTCAGTTGCCTGGTCCGCATTAAGGAATAGAGTAGCGCGCGCCCGGGTAACAATGTGTTAGACCTGGGTTGACAATACTGTTTGTGCGGCTTTTCCATCCCGGTATTCTTTGATTATTTTTCTGCTTCTACGTTCCTTAGCTAGGCTAAAACTTATGTCCAATTTTGTTTTAAATTGTGCCCAGGAAATGATTTTGCAACACCTTTCAAACTCTACATTGTATTAAAACTCAGCAATTCTTCTAGGTTTGTGCCGTGTCTTGCACGGCGATGAGCCTAGCTTGGTGTCCTAGGCGAAACCCCACACAAGACACGGCACAAACCTAGAAGAATTGCTGAGTTTTAATTCACCGGCCGTGAAAGCCAATATACCATCTTCTACATTGTATTATCAAGCAGACTTGGTTAAATTATTTTTAGCGGCTTTGGTGGCATACTTGGTAGCATGGTAAGCTTCTATGCCCAAGATTGCGGGTTCAAACCCGGCCGAAGTCATCGGATTTTTAAGAGTTTTAAAAATCCCTCAGTATGCCTTCCTTCGGAGGGGAAGTTACACCTGTGTAAAGCTAAATTAGGTTAAAAATGTAAACAACGCTCAGGTTCCTACGCTCGTCACCAGGAACCGACTGGTGGCGTCTAGTAGCCAAGTTCTGAACTAGTATTCATTGACGGTGGCGTTTGGCGGCAAAAGTAGGAACTAGTTGAAAAATTCAAAATATGCAGTCCTTACTTGAATTAAGAAACAGAATCGCACACTAATACAGTCATCACAATTAACACCGGTTATCAGACAGATTCTACACACACCCAAAGTACACGGGGCTATATGGCCGCGTTGTCACAGCCCCTATACTGAGGAACCAACCAACCTAAATTATTTTAGACTGATAATAGTGTGTTCTGGCCTGTTAAAACATCATTCATAATGATTTCCTTCATTTAAATGTATTTATGAATTAATAAATTAACTGAATTACTTCTGTCATGACGAGGTGGACCTAATTGAGAGTGAGAACTTGGAATATGCCTCCCTTCATCCCTTGGATATGTGGAAATTACTGTGTAGGCCTATATTCAGACTTATGGTACCGAATATCATCATTCCTGCGACGTAGGATCAGTGATTTCAATGGTAATGAATGGTTTTACAAATAAAATATTGGTCTAAAATGATCACACTCATATGATACATGCCTTCATGTGTGTATTCAATCTCCCGTTGTCCCTTTTATTGGGTAGATTTACCGTAGTGAAAGCAGCATGACTTAATAAACCTTGCTTATTTTACTGGACAATAAGTTCACTTATAATATTCTATTGAAATAAATTTATTTTCACAACTATTTCCCTTGTGCCGCCATTGCTCACATCTGTTTGGCTCCTGAAATTTCCGAGAACAGGAAACATAAATTTAATCCTATTTTCCATTTGCTTTCCTGGATTACATTTTGCTTCTTGTTCCTGGTTAGCGCTTAAAACGAACCCCAAAGTCAGCGTGCATTTCATCACACTTCCTGTTTCCGGGCGAATGTGTAGCAGTCTTCACTCAGGGAATTCTATCATTAATCCTGGAAAGATCAGGGAATATTCAGGGAATTCTTTTAAGATGAGTTGGTGGACATCCTGATTGTATTTCTTATTTCGTTATGTGCGTAACATCAACTCGATTCCGAAGATAATTATTAAAGAAGGATTTAGTTAGTTGTTGTCGTTTTAAGGGGCGGAACTACGAGGTCATGTTGTTGGTTGACCCCGACCACCAATATATATTTTAAATAGTTTCATTGATTGCCCAACGTAGGGTGTTGTTGTTGGTTGACCCCACCAATACTATTATTTTAAATTTATTACATTGGCGCCCAACTGTGGAGGGAATATTATTATAAGAAAAAAGGCAAGTTTACCAATTTTAAAGAAATACCAGTATCAGATTTGTTTTCATTGACACACCAACATGGAGCTGGACAAAGGAAACGCCAATTACGACACCGACTATCATTACTACTAGTTGGATTATTTTAACGTAGCTGTCAATTGCTGCATGTTTCCCACAATACCCATAGTGAAGCAAATCCACAACCTACTAGCCGGGTTGTGCCACGCTGACCGTCGAATATTTTAATATTATACATCAAACCTAAAAAAATCTCGCACTTGTCTGTGAGAGCAACATGAAATGATGGAGACAAGGTGTGACTGCTAGAATTGGACTTGGATAGCAAATCCGATGTGAACTGTATTTGGCTTCGTCAGTTTAACTTTATTAATTAGTTTTTGTCAGTGCCTTCAAATTTGATTTGACCAAGTTTGACTGTATTCACAGAATGAGTCTTGGGCAAAATCCTCCTCCTTGGCTGTAACCATTGTGGTACTTTTCTTACATTCTGCAGAACTCTGAACAACATTTCTTGGGTGGATAACTGTTGGATCTCGGCATTCAGAACTGTTTCTGTAACTATATTTTTTACAGAATCATGCTTGCATTACACTTCTACGAATTAACTCTATACGCAAAGTTAGCTATAATTTTACTTACTGTATGCTCAAGACGAGTGGTAATCTATTCAAGTATCTTTCAAGAGTTTAGTGCTTTTCAGTCGGTCAACACGAATGTACCCAAAAGAGATGGGTTATGCCCTAATCCTGAAATAAATTACATGAGATTAATAAAACACTAGGATGACCAGTTTCGATCGTCAAGCGATCATCATCAGATCCATTACACTTAGGCTATAAAATCTATGTTTGAAATACAGGTGAAAATATTTACAATATGTACAATTATTTAGTTGCAGTATTGGTACTGCAACTGTCAGTGTATGCTAAATGCAGTATATATGTTAGGTGAAATGCTAAATGGTGATAGCTATCCGGAGTTTGTACTTTAGAGAGATTATATGGTTGTAAACTATAGTTAAACTATAAAATTTTAGGCTAACTACTTATCTGATTGTCTTCCGTACTACAGCTGCTCGCAGTTTTCGTGCTCACTGTAACTTACTGTGCGGTCAACTGCGGTGGTTATCTTAACGACTGGTTTTTGGGTACATTCGTGTTGACCGACTGAAAAGCACTAAACTCTTGTTTACTTAGGCAACACTGAAAATATGGCTTCAAACACCACAATCAAGTATCTTTATTGGTTCATTTATGGCATTTGGTCAGCATATCAAACCATTTTTTCTACTTCTCGAACAAACAAATAAATAAATAATGAAGATGAAATGACACTGGGATAACGGATGATAATAAAAAAAATTAAAAAACTAGTGAAAAAGTTTTAAAATTATATCGCTCTAATTGTTGTGTTGTTCGGTGACAGCTCTCTATTTGACATTTGGATGTTGTTCTATAAACAATGAACCATTATGAGTTGATGGACAAGTACCACTTTCATCAGTCATGCATGTATTATTTCCAACTTACATGATCGAGGAGAGGTCTGTGTTGCTCACCTGCGTGTAGGCGACTGCCTGAAGTGAAACCTTGCACGCCACTAGCCTGTGTCGCGTGGTTGTGATGTGGTGTGCGCTGTCCGTGACTTGTCTTTGAAATTCGCCACCGTGTTAAATAATACATTGTCACAATATGTGAGGTCATTCAAGCTTTTCATCGACTCCAACTTTAGGCTGATGTGTATTTCCATATTTTCAAAGATACTTAGGAATTTGCCTTTGTTCTGCACGTGTAGGATTTTTGAGTCTTCTTCTATAGAGCCAAAATTGTTTTTCGTCCTCCATATGGTTCACCATGGTGGTGAAGTTTTTATATTTTGATGCGTTGGTGTGTTCAGCGTGTCTAATCTTGAATGATCTCCCCATTTGTCCAATATAACTGCAACCACTCTTACACTACATCTGATATACTCCTGAATTATTGTATTTGTGTGTTTTGTTGACCGAGTTATGGTTGAAAAAAATGTTGCTGTTATTCTTGGTTTGATGTGACCTTTATGTTGTGTTTCTTGTAGACATTAGCAGTGGCATGCATTTTGGAGTTGATGTAGGTAGAAGTAGCGTATCTGCCCTTGTCTTTTGTATTTTCTTTGCCTAGCCTTGATTTAAATTTATTTTGTATTTTCTTTCTGATTCTGTCCACGTACTCCTGTTTGTATCCACATTTCCTTGCTATTGTGGATATGACTTTTAACTTTTTGTTGCACCTCTCCTTTTTTTAACGGAATATTCACTGCTCTATTTAGTATGTTGTAGAAAGCCATCCTTTTCTGACTAACCAGATGATTGGAGTTGTATTTTATGGCTACATCAGTTTGAGTCGGTTTTCTATAAATTTCGTATTCAAGTTTTTATTTTTATTTTGGAAATTTTAATTTCCAAAAAGTTGAGAGTTTTCCGTTTCCGATTCCCCATTAAATTTAATTTTGTCTATTGTTCAATTTATCTATTAATTGGTCCGCTTTTATTATGTTTTCACCTATGACGGCAAATACATCATCAACATGTCGGCCCCAGTACATAATGCCTTGTATGTATTCGATTATACTGTACTGGTATGCATACATAAATACATAAATATCTGCGATGATGCCCGAACCTGGGGAACCCATGGGCAAACCTCTGCTTTGTTGGTAGAAATTACCATTTAACGTAAAATTGGTGTTTTCTAATAAAAAAATTATTAAAGACATAAACTCTTCTATTTCAAAGTTACTTAGATTCCCGTATTTCTTAAGATTTCCGCCAACACAAAGTTAATTTCTCTACTAGAAAGCGCTATAGTGTTCAAGGAGCTTAGATATTTAACCTCCTTGACTTTCATAGTACTTCGAGGAACAATGAAATTCGACATGCAAGCTACCCTCTGGGTGTCAAATAACAAAGCTTGCACCCGACACCCGAGGCCATACGATATTATTATTATTATTATTATTATTGTGAATGACAAAATATGGCTTTCTTTATAAGAATGTTCGAATACATATCCTGGATGTCAAAGGAAAGTAAGGAGTGGTTATCTTCTGTGGTTTATTCTTAGTTTTATTACTGAAGTCGACTGAATTTTTTAAGTTGGAATTTGCTTCGAACTTTGTTTCTTCAAACATTTTTTTATACAGGATCATCGAAAAAAGGTTGCATGATATCTTAAAACAAGTATTTTTTTTTGTTAAATTCACCCACTCGAAAAGTTTTATACCGTTCGTTATGTTTCTATGTGCGCTCCCTTGGTTGGTCACTCGTTCTAGGGCGTCCGGGGGACTTCTTCACGTCAATGCTGCCAGTTTCCTGAATCCATTCATACCACCGTCTAATGCTATTAGCATGAGGGGGATACCTACCATAAATACGTCGGAAAGTGTGCTGAACAGTTATAATAGATTTAAACTGCGCTAACCACAACACATCGTGTGCTTTCTGCTGAACTGTCGCCATTGCAATCATACTACTGAAACAGTGGCACGGCAGCTACCTGTCGTGCACTCATTCTGCGCATCGGCTGATGGTCACGGGCGTAGTACAGTCACATCTAAAACTAAAGCTCGATGAGTTCCTGATTAGTTTTCAGGTCGAATTATTAATTTATCTCACTTACAACGGAAGATATGAATTTTTGAAATTGCTGCAACCTCTTTCAATGACCCTGTATATTTTGTAAGTTTAAAGTTTATTATTGGTCCAATGGAGTTGCCAGGTTTGTGAGTTTTCGGAAGTGCTCTGGCAAACTTGGGTTCATGGTAAATAAATTTGGAGGAATGTCTCCAACAAACAAAATGCTCACCTTTTTTATAAGAGACTAGCTATACCCGGCATGCGTTGCAATGCCGATCAAAGACGGATAGATAAAGGAAGATGATAATGTTATTGGTTTTATGTCCCTCTTAACAATTGCAGCTTTTAGAGACTCCGGGATGACTGAATTTTTGCCCGAAGAGGATCTTGAACTTGCCAGTAAATCTACTGATACAGTCCCCTCTCATTTGCGCACCCTCAAATGCTAACTGGCTGCGCCAGGATTCGATCCTGCAACCTTGGTCACAGCAAGCGAGATTGTTTTCGTTGAACCACGCAGCCAGCCCAATTTAAAAAAAAAGAGAGAAGTGTTTGAATTGTAATTTCTTAACATCTAGGTCATTTGCTCTTAATAATAATAGGCTAATGAAAAGGAAACGATTACTAATACGAACATGGTGAAATTTTAAAACCGATAAGGTAATTCAAATTTCTACCTTTGGTATCTCCCTAGTCTCAACCTTATTTTCTGGCTTAGGCCGATACTCGTTGCACCTAGAGAATGAGCAGCTGGCGTACTGCTCGGGTCCCAGCTCCATGAATTTGAGAGGAGTGCGGTTTGCATGGATGACGATATAGCCTATGATGACAGGCGTGTGGGGTTCCCGGTCCTTGCGTAGTAACAGACCAAATACATTTGGGCACAAATATTCACCGAAGTTAATTTGTTGAAACGACTCGCACATCACTTATTGTAAAATGGATTTTCTAATTCAGAAAACTTTTAATCATGCCTTACCTATTGTAAATACCTTTCCTTGAGTGTGCACAACAATTCACTAAAGTTTAATCGCAATCGGATGAATGATATATGAACACATATTGGACTTGAAACGATTCGCGGTCGAGAGGCCGGGGTGTTGGAATTTTAGCCCGAAGGGTATCTTTAACATGCCAGTAAATCTACTGACACGGCTCCCTAGCATTTTCGCTCCCCCAAGTGCAAACTGGCTGCGCCAGGATTCGATCCTGCAACCTTGGTCACAGCAGGCAAGAAAGTTACCGCTGAGCCTCTCAGACAGTCCAAGAAAGAATAAGAAAAAGTGTTTGAATTGTAATTTCGTAACATCTAGGTCATTTGCTGACATAGGTAATTCAGATTTCTACCTTTGATATCTTCCTACTCTCAACCTTATTTGCTGGCTTAGGCCGTTACTCGTTGCATCTAGAGAATGAGCTGTTGGTGGAAAGGATTGGTCGATTTAAGACCTCTTGAATCAGACAGAACTCAAGAAAATGCCTTGAGCTAAAATTAAGTTGAACTTTACAAGACTGGTTTTGGAAATGTAAGATTAGAAAGGTTAAAGAGCAGAACAAGTTGCTTGGTTGCATTAGATTTATTAATAACATTGATAATGTATAAATATGAATATAACAAAAGAGCAAATCTCAATAAACATCTAACAATACAGGTTAACATATGAAACTGAACTCAGTGTTTGATTAACAATTAGGTTTAACATAATTCGTAACAAAGAGGGACCAAGTTCCAAACGACGTTTAACGAACACAGTATCAACTGGTACCTGTAATCAATTTGCAATGTGTAGAAATGAAAATCTAGCACTTGGGGGCTCAGCCCAAGATGCCAGAATGTAAATTTGTAATCCACTTCCAAACACTTGGGGTCTCAATCCCAAAATGTTTGAAACAAAGCAAAGTGAAGTGAAGGGGTAGATACGTGGGTTGAATAATCCAAAGAATACCAATTGAATCAAAAAATAGAAGAATTGAGGGTGCTTGAGGGCCCAGTCTCAAAACACTCTTCAATCCAAAAGTTTAACTTTAACCAAGGATGGTAAGCTAGAAATGTCTTTATTGTGTTTGAGGGCCAAATCTCAAATCTCCAATAATTCCATAGTAAACCCAAGTAATGCCCTTATATGCAAGTTGAATTATGGCCAAAAAAAAAAAACAGTCGATATGTGAACAGGAATAGAAGAAAGAAGTAATTGCTACGTGTATGAATTAGAGGTTAGAAAACCGTATGCAAACAAGAGAGCAGTGATTTAACAAGTGAATAGCAAGAAAGTGCCTTTCAGAGACGAAGTAATCATATAACTTCATAAGGCAAATTGAAGGCCTTAAAAATGATTGGAAGCCAGTTTTAAATGAGGATCTTGATGATCTTGTATTGTGAAAAGGTTCAATGAAACACTTTTACTTATCTTTTGTTTTTTGCAGCTATGGATGCACATGAGACTTGAAACACAAGCAGCTAGACCACTGAAATTACTGAGAACTTGCAGGTCAATAACAAAGCTATCTTTCCAGGAGGAGCAGTTTGAAAGTTAGCGAAGTTTTGCTAAAAATACATGCTGACTCAAAGAAACACGCTTTTGCCAAAGTTAGGCATGGCCTCAGTGAAGGCCCAGACTTGTAGTATATCGAAGAAATTTAGATCTTACGGCATCCCAGCCGAAGCCTATAAAACAGTAAGACACAAAGTGTCAGTAGGTGATGAAATTTGTTCAAGTCCCGTAGCTTTTAGACAGCAAACTCGTGTCTACATGTAGAAAAGCTCGTATACTTCAAATACGTTACAATGTCAAATAATTTGACATGATGATAGTAAGCGTCCCAAGTTGACAACGTGTATATACAATGTCCAAACTGCCGGTGTTATATAGGAGCTGGGACAAGGAGTTTCTGGAAACTTCGATGAATCAGGAGACATGATTGGTCGGCTGGATTACCGCAATCAATGAGGGGCGTTGAAATAGAAATGGAAGGTATGGCAGACACATGGTTGTCATTTGAATCGGTGCACTATTGAAGATCTGAAGAAATATTTTAACTGTAACAGGCGTAAAGATAAATTTCTTAAAACCAAGCAGGCGTAAGTGCAGAATAAGTAAGTGAAAAATATCGTAATCATTTAACAAAATGGTCAATCTAGATCCAAATGAAACCGCATACGAAACACATGAGCACAGGTCAAATAAGTTAGGTTCAACAACACCTAAACTTTAAACTTTATCTTAAAATATTACAACAAGCTAAAATGAATAAATTAATTGCGTTAGTAGCCTTCGCAAATGCGAACAGTTGGGGGTACTGGTCGGGTCCCAGCTCCGTGAATCTGAGAGGAATGTGGATTGCATGGATGGCGATATATCCTATGATGACAGACGTGTTGGTTTCCCGGTCCTTGTGTAGTAACAGACCAAATACATTGGGGCGTGCAAAATGTTTATGTTCAAGAACAAAAGTTCATTTGTTGATACGACTCACGCCATTTATTGTAAAATGGATCTTCTAATTCGGAAAACTTCTATTAAGCGCTACCTATTGTAAATACCTTTCCTGGAGTGAGCACAACAATTCACTAAAGTTTAATGGCAATCACATGAATCGCATATTAGTCCAGGAATTTTAGTCTCAAAACGGTCAAAACCTTGAAAAAATTTTAGTAAAGCTGAAAATTGGTACAGTTGTCCTATTTGATGTTCTTAACAACATATTAAAAGTCCCCGGTCTTCCTGTGTCGGCTTCCTGGATTTCCAGCCGTTTGAAATCCTGGAATGCTGGGGAAGTAGGTGGTGTCGCTGGAATGCGCATTGTACGCGAACGATTTGGCTTACAGTGCTCTAACATGGCTTAAATTAAAGGAGAAAAAAAAAGCTATAAGTTAATTCATGGGTTGGCAAGTTAGCGATACTTCTGGTCTAACAGGAAACCAAAAAATGCCACGAAAGTCAAAAAATAAGTGCCACGTTTTTCTTTTTTTGACTTTTGTTGGCAAACTATCACGAATATCGCAGACAAGTCTTCTATAAAAGATATTGGCGACAAAATAAGCTTTCATTTGATGTACTCATAATTGATGTGCAAGTAATAGTTGCCGAGCTGCAGAGATTTAAACAATGGCGCACGACCTGAATCAACCCGTGTTTGCGTTGTTTCTCAGCGGCCAACTGACGCGTTCGCCCGCAGCATTAATGCGTCGAATTGGCGGAGCTTCTAGTTTTCTTTTGTTTCTAAATTTTAAACAGTTGGTCGTTGACCGATGTGTGTTATGCCGTATAAGTGTTATTTATTGGGCCGATAACCTAGATGTTAGGTCCCTTAAAACAACAATTATTATCATCATGTTATTTATTGTGTTGCCATAAAAATGAGTTTTGAAGGCTGCATTTTGTGTAAGAAGCCACTCGACGATCCGATGGGCGTTGTTTGTGTTTTAAAAGGTTTTAGAAGGAAAACTCACACCGCAATAAGTATGCGAAGATCAAGTTGTAACTGGGGTCATGGAGGACATGGAAGACAGGATGCAGACTCTGTCAGAAGCTAGCCGGACAGCGAAGCTGTGGGCAGAGTACTACAGGCAAGTGGAAATCGTTCGGCTGTTTATTCGGGCACAAAGAACATCAAATTGGAACCTCCATTTGTACTGCGTATCGAAGATGTTGCCATACCTACACGCTGCAGGGCATATTCACTACGCTTAGTCAGCCTACAACTGCATCAAATGATTAAGTTAGATCAGAAGATGCCCGTGGACGAGTACATCAACTTCTCGAAGAAAGGGTACTTTTCCATCGGACGCTCGCATGATTTTTGGGCTGGAATATGGTCAGATATGGCCATATAACAGGATCTTATGAGGCCTATGAATTCACGTGAAGGTTTAAGAGGAGGACGAGGAGTGGACGATAGCGCGCTGGCTCACTTTGCCTCGGCGTTTCCACTGTGCATCCCGATCTGTGAAGCTGTAGAAAATGTGTCTGGTATAGAGACAAAATCCTCGGAACAGCACGTTGAGTTGAGAGACTCGCGGCGGAAGCTGGAGAACCGCCACGCAGAAGTGTTTCGCTCGTGGGTAGCAGATCGCTCTCCGTGGGATTTAAATAAAGAAAGTCTTCAAACGCTTTCCACTGGCGTAGTTGCAGACATCATCATCAACTGCGACAAGGCTCGAGAAGTTGGTGAAGAAGCAATACAACAAATGGTGGGGAAAAGTTTTGAGGGTCTCAAGCTCGCAAGAAAAAGCCGCGTAGTCCCTTCGTCTGTTGTTGGGTGCCAACTAAAAATTCGTGATGACATCGTCCCGTTCAACCCGCAGTAACTTTTCATGCGAATCATATGTGTGATGAAATCGCAAGCGGATATCGTGGAGTTCTTGAAGTAAGAGCTTGCACCGACGCCTCCAGCTCTCTTCGATTCATCCTTATTGAGGAAAACACCCAAGTCAGCATTTCAACATCTTTTTAAATCTTCAGAAGCCCCCAAAGATTTTGAAGAACAACGCAAAGTAGTCGTTGATGGAGGTCTGCTTTTGCATACCGTTGTATGGCCAAGACCTGCAACGTTTGGTGACATAATCCAGTCCTACAAGTTGTACATAAGCAAGCACTATCCTTCAAACGTTACCATTGTGTTTGGCAACTTCTATCAGACTCCAAGCACGAAGAACCAGGAGTAGGCACGCCGTGCGGGGAAGCGGACGTCCATAGACATCGTCCTCGAATCCAACACAATGGTTTCCACTTCTCAGGCAGACTTTCTAAGTAACACCAAAAACAAGGGACGGTTTATCTCTACGTTGACAAATGAGCTTAGAAATGCTGGAGTTGCTGTTCGTCAGGCGACAGTGGACGCAGATACACTAATTGTTGACGTAGTGTTGTCTCTAGATGCCGAAGATCATGCTGTTACTGGTTCAGCGTCAAGCATTGATGTCCTATGCATGTTCATACCTGCCAAGCCTTCCGATTTATTCGGAAACTTTCCGAATTTTCACCTCGTCTTCCGATCTTCTTAATTACTATTATTTCTTCCGAATTTCGGGCCCCAGTGATATATTGTAAAAGAAAAAGGGACTGCAAATAATTTCCATTTTCAACAAGGTGTCGACCGGTAACGAAAGTAACGAATTTTACAAATCGGTAACGAAAGTAACGAATTTTACATACGGGTAACGAAAATTTTTTGAAGGCGGATTGAATCGTTTAAACTCGCGCCTCTAGGCTCAGAGAATTCGATGGAGCGAGTTTCACGCAAGCGGCGCCGTTTGCATAAGCTATATTTCCCCGAGCCCGACCTCGAGGAAATGCATACTGAGGATACCCTGAGTGGTATACATCGTTCAGCGTATATTTTCGGCATCAAGGAGACGTTTTAGTTTTGTGTGAAATATTTATCTGTGTTATTAGGAAATCTGACTTTTCGCGAGACGTTTATTCGCCAAAACTTCTGAAACTAATCAGAAACCTCGCATTTCTCGCATTTATTTGGAGACTGTCAAATTGAAGTCCAGAAATAACGAAAAATAATTTAATGTCGCAATCTTGCGAAATGTTACCGTTTCGAAAAAGCTTCGAAATACGTGAGCTATAACTTATTTTAAAAATCTGTCTCGTAAATTTGCGACATCCAGTATGGTTAATTCGAAATTCCGTTAGGCCTATATGTCGATTTTTCCTTCGAACTTTGGTTCCATCGGATATATTATAATCTAACCGGTTATTTCGAAAACATGTATAATTCGTGATTCGCATTCGAAAGAAAACGTGTCCTGTAGTCGTATTATACGTGCAATCCTCTCAGAATAATTCTTTTGATATCTACTTCGAACATTCATACTCAAGACGGCCGGCTGACCGCACGACTTGTCTGCGGGAATCTCGTCAAATGGACCGAAATCGACGTCAGTTACGTAAAATCATAAAACCCGCACCCTAGCGTGAACTTGTGACCACGAGGACTGCGGGATTCCCGTCAAATGTGATCGGGCATCAATCACGAAACATTCCGAAACCTACTCGCTACTTTTCCCATGTCCGTATACTCAAAACCGTACGGGGAGCGAGAAGTGCATTAACCCACTTAGAAATGACAGCCTACGTAGCGTCGCGATACTAATTTCTCCTCGTGATCCACCCTGAACTGATGAGCTCCCATCCACAGTATAGGGACAGCGGGAATCACGGCGCCGGCCATACAACTTGTCCTTAACTACTCGTGAATTTTAACCTTGTCCAACCTTGAGCTTGCCTCCACCTTTCTGTCAGGGCGAATAGACAATCGTTCAACGGCCGGGTGCGGCGCGGTATGCATAATATCGCGAGGACAACGTGAATCTCGTAAAACGGCCGAGAGCGGCAGCGTTTGCGGTACATTGCGATATTTTTCCGCATTCAATGACGAGGACAACTGGATTATTGTCAAACGGACAGCAAGTGGCGCCGATTGCGTAATATTGCTATATTTTCTCGTGCCCGACCTCAAGGACAATGGAAATCTCGTCGAACGACCAAAAGTGACACCGATCATTTAAATCGCGATATTTATCCGTGTTCTATCACGAAAACTACGGGAATCTCGACGAACGGGTGAGACCAGCGCCGATCGTGTAACATCTCGAAATTTCTCCGTACCTGACTGTGAAGACAGAATTCGGTTACAATCACGTAGCGTCCCATAAATTTCTTCGTGATTTATCAAACGGTCAAGAACAGAGCATCCTCCTGGCAATTATAAAAACGCCTTGTGCACAAGACGACATATTAGCTGAAACAACTCATTTGATAATAAATATCTAGTATTTATTTATTATTTTTAAAATTTTTATAACTCCCTAAGTAAATTGTATTTACCGCTTTAAACACAGTTCATTGTTGTTTTTCTTCACCGCGGGATGAGCCCTTTTACTTGCAGACCTCAGACGTATCTTGAATTCAAACATAACTAAAAGGGAACTAAAAGGTAGCTAAAAAGTAAATAATTTTTAAAAAGATGGTATATTGGCTTTCACGGCCGGTGAATTAAAACTCAGCAATTCTTCTAGGTTTGTGCCGTGTCTTGTGTGGGGTTTCGCCTAGCTTGGTGTCCTAGGCGAAACCCCACACAAGACACGGCACAAACCTAGAAGAATTGCTGAGTTTTAAATAATTTTTACTTCATCCTGTTCAGATTCTCTCGTAAGTCGTAATTTCTTTTGTGATTTGCGTAACCTTGGTTTTTGTGCATGTTTGTGTAAGTTCCTCGTTTGGCAGTGAGCTCCATAGCTGCGATTTCGGAATGGTGAGTCAGCTGATCGCCGTACCGCATACTGATTGGTGGCATATTGCGGACAAACAGTAGTCAAGCCTACGTGAATATGTGGTAGCGAATTCCACGTGTAATCCATACGAATGATTGTATGCATTTTCTTTAAACACACAATTATGTTCTCTCACGTTTAAATATTGGCTAAACATACTACTCGATGATTGATGATTGTTTACATTTTTGTGAATTTTATGCTGAATTCATACTTTGCCAATAAAGACACGCAGGTCTTTTGTGTACCCTCATTCGCCCTCGCCACGGTATACTGCGCATGATGAAATCTATAATTTAAAAAATCTTCCTATTTTTGACTTCCGAAGGTTGGCAGGTATGCATGTTGTTGGCAAAAGCAAGAGAGAACAACATCATTCATTTTTACACTCCTGGAAACTCAAAATCTCTTGGAAAGATTTTCCCTATCACAAACATTCAGTATGATATCGGCGAGATGAAAAGTTGTGTGCTATTTGCACATACCGGGAGCGGATATGACACAACTTCGGCTATTTTTAGCAAAGGGAAGAAGCGTCCATGGGGCATTCTCAAAAACAACGAAGTTATTCGGAAAACTGTCGAAGTTTGCAATCAGCCTGGCGCATCCATGGAAGATATCAAGATAGCTGGAGAAAAATTTGTTCTGGAGTTGTTCAACGGAAAGGGCTCCAATTCTCTAAACGAGCTTCGTGTGCATCTGTATGGAAGGACTATCGCAAGACAGACAGTTACTGCTTCGTTCGATTTTGCCACTTTGCCGCCAACGTCCGACGCATTCCGGCAGCATTCACTGCGTACATTTTGCAGGTATATATTATTTTCCGTTTGTTGTTACACCATTTTACTTTTCTGTGATAAAATTAACATTCTCTTTTGTTTACAAATTAGTTTCTAACAAAAATTATTTGAATTATTTGATAAATAATAAACTGTAGACTATTAGTTTTAAGCAGAAATATCTACTCCGATATTCGCACTACTTTTTACTTAAGATATTTGCTCTCCTAAAAATGGCATTAAAATAATAATTTATGATCGCCAAGTCACAAATGGTTACATATTTTACATATTAAAACATTAATTTTGTTTACCTATCTCAATAAAGCACGTAATAAAAAACTCATCGAGAACACCTTATAGAATGAAGAGATGTCGAGGGGGGGAGGGGGGGGGCTCAAAATGCGAAATTGAATTATTTTCACTATTAGGAGCAGATGTACAAAAATGACCTGTTTATTAAAAACACTCAAAAAAATTGAAAATAGATCCATTTTGGGGGGGGGGGATTTTTTGAGAGGGGTGGGTTTAAGCGTGAAATATTTTGAAAAGAGGGGAAGCACTTCATTTATCATAGAGACAGGAAGCTCCGCTCGGATGTAACAATGCAAAATCAGAGCGCGTCCCGGTCGCAGTGTGTGTGTGTGTGTGTGTGTGTGTAGCGCAGACGGAGAAGAGAATGACGTAACAATCTTTTGTTTACACCACTATAGCTCGGCAACTATTATTCGGACATTGATTATAAATATATCAAATGAAAGCTTATTTTGCCGCCAACAACTTTTATAGAAGACTTGTCAGCGATATTCATGATAGTTTGCCAACAAACGTCAAAAAGAAACAAGAAAATCGTGGCACTTATTTTTAGAATTTCGCGGCATTTTTTCGTTTGCTGTTAGACCGGAAGTATCGCTAACATGCCAACCCATGAATTAACTTATAGTTTATTTTTTCTCCTTTAATTTAAGTCATGTTAGAGCAGTGTAAGCCAAATCGTTCGCTTACAATGCGCATTCCAGCGACACCACCTACTTCTCCAGCATTCCAGGAGTTCAAACGGCTGGAAATCCAGGAAGCCGACACGGGAAGACCGGGGACTTTTATGTTGTTAAGAACATCAAGTAGGACAACTATACCAATTTTCAGCTTTACTAAAAAATTGTCAAGGTTAAAACCTAAAATTCCAGGGCTATATGAACTCTTAAAGGACATGGAACAATTTGCGCACAGTCACTCATCTGTTGAATCTATTCGTGCGCTATCTATTGTAAAATGAATTTACTGAGCCAGAAACTTTCCAAGGCGTGCACACAACGCACCCGAGTTTCATCGCAACTGGTGATGGTATATGAACGATAAGGGACTTGACACGATCTGTGTGCCATGACCGTATTTGAACCGGCAGCCAAGCTTGAGTTCAGTTTTAAGAATTGCACTTTTCCACTAACCCAAGCCAACTGGTAAATATAAAAATAAAAGATAATAAATCGGTGTGAAGTGATTGATAGACAATCTTACAGGCTGCATTAGAGCTGTGGTGAGACAGAATGTCACCTCGCGATGAATCCGCAAGCCATTCTCACACCTTGCTTTGCGGTGTCATAAGTATACAAATAGTGCAATTCGGTTACTGTGGGATGGTTGGTTCCTAAGTTTAGGGGCTGCGACAACGCGGTCATTTAACCCCGTGTACTTAGGGTGTGTGTAGAATCTGTCTGATAACCGGTGTTAATTGTGATGACTGTATTAGTGTGTGTTATCTGTTTGTTAAATTAAGTACTGCAACTTAGAATTTTTCAAATAGTTCCTACTTTTGCTGCCAAGCGCCACCGTCAACGACTACCAGGCCAAGTTGAGAACTTAGCTACTACACGCCACCGCAGTCGGCTCTTGGCAACGAACGTAGAAACCTAAGAGCGTTGTTTACATTCTTGAAATGAAAATCCACAGCCTGCTTCCAGTCTCCGACCGGATCAGGGAATGGAATGAAATGAATGAAGCCTCCATCGAGCGGCGAGGATATGAA
This sequence comes from Meconema thalassinum, assembly GCA_946902985.2. Taxonomy (NCBI): domain Eukaryota; kingdom Metazoa; phylum Arthropoda; class Insecta; order Orthoptera; family Tettigoniidae; genus Meconema; species Meconema thalassinum. Next base: position 371,214,573 of record OX336392.1, read on the forward strand.
CTGTGCCGGCTGCCGAGGCCTGACGCACTCCTCTGGGGCAATGATTAAATGATGTTTACATTCTTAACCTATCCAATTTAGCTTCACACAGGTGCAATTAGTGGAAGGTTCTTTAACATGCCATAAATCTATGACATGGGACCGCCGGCTTTACTTCCCTCCGAAGGAAGGCATACTCAGGGATTTTTAACGCTCTTAAAAAATCCGACGGCTTCGGCCGGGTTTGAACCCGCTATCTTGGGCATAGAAGCTCAGCATGCTACCGACTACGCCACCGAAGCCGCCTCGGTTACTGTGGGATTTAAGGCTTCCTGTTAAACCCCTCGCTCTTTTGTGTTAAATAAATAATTTTTGCCAGAAACATTCCCTGAAGTGCACAAAACTCAACCAAATTTCATCACAATCGGACGAATGGTATAAGAACGCATAGGAGACACATAACATTGATTTTTATATTCGATAGGTGAAAGGAAGAACATCTTAACCACCAATTCGTATATTTTTCAGGAAACTAAAAAAATGTTTTATTCATTTCCTGTTGAATTAATTTTCATAAAAATATATTATTGTGACTGCTAGAACTTCAGGAAACCTCACACAACTCTATTGGAACGCAAGAAAGCTGATGGATTGGAATCCAGGTTAGCCATAGGAAACAACAACAACAATATTATTGTGCTTCCTAGTTTAGCATAGTTTTATGTGTATACATTGTTTTTTCTTTAAGTGGATTATTAATATTAGATTTTGTGTCCGCCTGAGCTCATTGCTCGGTGATATTTCTACGAATGTTTATGCACATGCCAGGCTTCATCATTGAACGCGCACTGGTAGCCGCGCGGCATGTAACGAGAAAGGGATGGTGTCTTGACTCTGGACATTCACCCTGAATATTTTTTTTGAGCACCCATTATTCTACTTCTTGCTTGTAAAAGTCTCAGAACTTTCCACATCGTCATTCAGCATAAAGATAAACATTATTATGTTTATAAATTAATTTTTGGTAAAGGTAATTTAAGCCGCAGATATGTGGAAGGAAGTCAATAGACTGTCAACGACTCAAGTATCCCCTTGGACACAGCAGGGCGAGCCTATGCTCGATGACAACCACTTTTGAAGCCGTCCGAATGAGACGTGCTATTTAGTCCGTCTGTACGACGAGGAATCCAAGTCCACACGCAGGGTAAAGGAAGGTATAATTTCATTGGACAAGTTTATTTTTCAGTATTCTTTCGCACCATTGTGTGCAGTGCTACGATAATTACGTTTGTAGTCCGTCTGTGAGACGATGAACATAAAAGTCCACCCATGTAGTGATGAAAAATCCGCAATCAAGTATTATTTGGCAGGATAATTTGTGCAGTGTAAGTGAAACCAACAGTATTGCATATTTGTAAGACCATTTGTGAAAATTGTGTTATATTTCCAACATTATTTTTGGTCACGTGGAACACCGTATTTCGACACGAGGGCCAGTGTAAAATTGAAGTCCACGAGGGATGTGTAACATTGTGAAATAATTGGTAATCAATGATCATCGTGTGTGAAAAGGCCCACCACAGTTCTAAATAATATTACCATTCAAAGTGTAATTAATTTCGACACAGGATTATTGCGATCCAGGGTGATATTTGCTATTATAAAATCTGTGAGCATGACACCGAATGTGTTATATAAATATAGCATCTGTGATCGCAGACAGTGAGAGCCATTCTGATAATTAAGTCTGCAATATTACTGTGCAGAGTCTGTGAGTATTCTGATAATTGCTACGACACAATCATTCTAAACTCCGTGCAATCACGTGGAATTCACTACTAAGATATGTTATCACGATATAAGTCACATGTGCGTCATTCTACGAGTACTATCTATCTGTGAAATGGAGTAGACTTCTACAATGTGAGGGGAATATCTGAGGAAGAGGACCTTACAACCACGTGGGCCATGGAGCTGAGACGCCCATCAACCCGAAAGCCGACCATAGGGAGGAGATGCTGTACGTGAATCAGACACGAGGACGCACTAGGAGACTGGTACGGAGGAGGCTTGATCCAAGAAGCCTGGTTTGGAAACACCGTTGGAACCGTCCAGATCTATGTTACCCCTCAATTGTGATGAAATTGAGATGAGGCGAATTGTACTGTAAGTCTGCATCTTCTCATTTGTGCGTTTTTTTTTTCTGTGGTAGATTAATTGTAGTATAGTTAACCGAACTCCTTGATGACCAGCTTAGGTAGGATATTTCTAGTTAGCATTCATTTTGCTATTTCTTTTCAGTGTGAGTTAGACACTGTTTGGTGCATTTTGTTGTATGTCAGTAGGACGGAATGTCCTTACAACTTGCTAGGCACGACCACATATAATTTTGATCTGTGTTGGTCAACCCTTGGTGTGGGTTAGATTTTAGGAAGGATGGGCAGTCATTCTTTGGTTTATTTTTCCTGTAACCCCTTCCAAGTCTCTTCCAAGTTACGCCACAGCTTGTTTAAGATGGCCGTATCGTTTGATGACCGGCCGATGTCATCACATTTATATTGATTTTTGTTAATTACAGTCAATGTGAAGCTTTGAAGCCACATCAGTTCTAGAAAGAACGTACAGGGATTATATTTAAATATGCCTGAAGAGCATCGAACCCTGATACTCTCCGTATCATTTTTTACATCTCAGCAGATATGAGATTGTCATCATTGTTATATTTTTATTGGTGTCGAGTCTAGAACACACATAGTTTTGTCTTTAAAAAATGTAAATATTAATCGAGTGACATTTCTTTGTCAACTCAGAGCACTCCTGGAGAGTGGAATATCTGTTTGAAACTGTTACTTGGAATTTTAATACATGACTTATCATTGTACACCGTATTTCTACGCGGTACATTTACTTCGAGTGTTTATTTGTTATAAGTTGTTATGTTTGAACCAGCATGATTCACTGTAGGACTTTATTGAGTGAATTTTTGCCTGCAGAATGTGTTATCAGTTGCCGGATGCAACTATGAAGCTAGCGTGATTTGCCATGCACCAGTGAGAACGGGTTTCTATTCCCCAGAGTACACTACGCTCTATTGTGAGACGACTATGTTACTTTTAAACAGATGCCAGTGCATCGTGTTTACCGTTTGAAGAATTGTTTAATTTTCTCTGGGTTAAGGCCAGCAGCCATGTTGTAGGAATCAGAAGTTTTTGCTGACATCATGGAGACGAGCATGTCACATGTTTTAATCGCTATTGGGAAGCGACTTCATTCTGACACCATTTAAGAGTGTGTAATTTTTATAGGAAGCTAGATGTTGTCTATTATTTATTGGTGATGTTGAAACCCTGTTTGAGGCTATTGGTGTAATATTTTGACTGTCGTACAGAGTTCAATCTGCAAGCATTCTTACCGGGATTAGCCCGAGACTGCATCAGGAGAGCTGTGCGCCCCTGACAGTTATATTTTGTATCCAAGTCTTGTCAACTCGTGTTATTGTGCCGACTATAGGTTCGATGTTTTTGCAAGTGATTGATCTTACGGAAGACTTCACTTTGTCTAGCCTAGGTGTCCTGGAATCATCAGCCAATCGTCATAAATCAACGACAAATCTAAACTACGCTCCTAATAATCGTAAATGCATAATTATTATAAACAATTTTTTGCTAAATAACTATGACAGTGAACTTAACCTTGATTTCTCAACGTTGTGCCAGCTGTTTAATTCCATGTTGATGTTTTTTCCATTTCCATCGGGAAATGACTTTAGACAGAGTACACTACTTCGAGACAACGGAGCAGCGTTCTTACCAGCAGTTCACACCTGGTGGCGCACGATGCTCATGCGACCTAAGTCGTGATTTTATCACGCAGATGCCACCATAAATGCACATAATTAGATGATCATTGGATAAAAAAGAGTATTCAAACGTGTAGGCAGGGTTTAATAAGAGATCATGTGAATGCTGTGTTATATTTATTTCTTGAAGTGTTAATACTACGTGTAAACCCATTGTATCCTTAGTTCTAAGGAGTGAAAATAATCATTTTTGTTTGCTGGTTATCATGTAGCTCTTTATGTAATGTTTGTTCTTACGGTAGTCATTCGCCGTAAATGCTTGTCATAATGTTAGGACTTAGTTAGATTCAGTAAATGGTGAATGTAAAGGCGCGAGTGGTACCATCATAAATCTCATTTGCTTGTTGTTTGTTAACTTAGTTTCTGTTTTTCATTGTAACCCATTTCATCTGTGTAGGGTCTACCTTTCGTGCCACTACCCTAGCTTTGTTGTTGTTGTTTTCTTTGTGTAATAGATCTTTCGATAGGGTTTTAAACTTCATTCAGTGTAGGATTCTTGACCCTTTATTTTCTTTTTTTTTTATTAGCTTGCGGGAATAGCCCGAAACAATCCCTCCGAACTAGGATATGTGTTTGTTATCTTTTTAATAAATTTTACACGAGTTTAAGTCTGGATGTTATTATTTTGTGGCTTAAGTGTTGCTGCAGTGTACTTCTTGGGTTATTATTGACACATACCATCAATGTCTGCCCAGATCTCCCCGTGATCTTGCTTCTTGTGCGCACTGACCTATGAGAAGTACATCCGATCCTCTTCGGCTTATGCGTTCGGACGGTGAGTTGTCCGGGAAGTCATTTCGGTTAGTGGCAACCCTGACAACTCATCTGACGGGCTCAATGTGGTTCTTAAGATGTTTTGAAAGGTATTATTTAGTTTGTTCATTTCATCTTAAGGCTGCATAAGATATTATGGCAGACATTTTTTCCTAATCTGCGCTTAAGGTGTTCAGAAAGGGCCCCACACACGCTACGTTTTGCTTGACGACTTGCTTGCGCAAACCAAAGTCGCAGTGTAAAACTGAGCGTGTGTGGCAGCAAGTCGTACGATTTACCAGGCATGCGCAGTGTTGGGCATGGCATGAGAGAAGTCTGGCGCTGCTAGAAATTTTCCCGCGTGTACAAGCAAAACGTGATGCAAGTTGTAGCGTGTGTGGCGATCGCTCAGTGTTAAGTGCCAACTTGAGTTCAACCGCTTCTTAAAATGAGTGATTTGCGAGTGATTCCACGTTCCTTTCTGTCGGAGTTCATTGAAATCTACAGGCAGAACACTTGCCTGTGGAAAATTAAATCAAAAGAGTACTCTGATAGAAATAATAAAAATGCTGCGTACGATTTATTGGTAGAGAAACTCAAGGAGGTTGATCCCGAGGCGAACAAGGACAACGTAGTTAAAAAAATTAACTCGCTGCGAACTTGCTTCAGAAAAGAACTAAAGAAGGTCAAGGATTCCAAAAAGATAACGGGAACTGCGGCTGATCAAGTGTATCAACCTACCCTATGGTATGACGAAATGCTATTTTCGGCAGACCAAGAGACCCCAAGATCAAGTGTCTGTACAATAGAAGAGGATGACATTTTATATAATCAGGTAAAGTATTACTTTATATACGGTATATGTATTTATTATTATTTTCATATAATACAGGTGAATATAATATAGCTTAAGTGTATGTTCATATTGTTTCCAGAATGAGGACGACAATATTGTCGACAATGATGACGGAATTCATCAAAGTACACCACCATCAGTTCCATCTTCAGTGTCCTCCTCAGCTAGGCGCCCAAAGAAGACCGACCCAACTGATGAGTTACTACATGTTGTGGCAAAAAAACTCAAGTCACAGGAGGAGGGCAAATACATGGCTTTTGGCCGGCACATTGCAGAAGAACTTGCAACAATGGACGATGAAATGGCTAAATATTGTAAAAAAGTAATTAATGATGCAATTTTTGAGGGTCAGATGAGTACACTGAATCGAACATCGACTATTGTGACGCAATCCATTTCATCTCGCCCACAGTCATGTGTTTACATTCGAGCTGATGACACGCACCATGGAAATTCACATACTCCCTCAAGCAGTGCCACTGGAGAGTACCTGTCATATTTCCAAGTAAGTGACTACGTAATAAGGCTACATTGAAAAACACAATTGCATCTCTTTTCACACGATCATTTGGTCTTGCCATTCTACCCTGCCTTCATTATTGAAGAATTGCATGAACATATCTCTTACTTCCTTGTCCTGTTAGCCATAATTCCTATTGAATCCTCTTTGTAGTGGAATGAAGATATTATCACCTTGCCCTGTGTGCGCCGCGGTGATTTCCTCATTACTTAAGGGTTGTGGGGACCAATAAGACGGAGATCGACGTCGTAAATAGTTATGCAAAACACAACAAGCCAAAACAACAGTTTCAATGCGATCTAACTTTGGGTTGATTTCTGTGTGAAAATTTCTAAATCGTGAAGCCATTATACCGAAAAAGTTTTCTACTATTCTCCTTGCTCGTGATAGTCTGTAGTTGAACACTTTTCGTTCTGGATTGAGATCCCTTTGCCCGAAGGGCTTTAAAAAGTCTCTGCGCAAGGCGAATGCTTCGTCGCCCACAAACACATACGGCAGTTCCATTCTGCTGTTATGTGGACATCTTGGCTGCGGCAACTGGAGGCGACCATTTACTAATTTCTCGTAAAACCTTGTGTTTTCCAATACACCTCCATCGGAAATTCGGCCTTTAGTTCCAATGTCACAGTAAATAAACTCATAATTTGCATTGACAATAGCCATTAAAACTAAACTATTCGATCCCTTGTAGTTCCAAAAGAACGATCCACTTCCTCCAGGAACGATTATTTTTATGTGTTTCCCGTCAACAGCCCCCAAGCAATGCGGGAATTGCCACTTGTCTTCAAATTCTGCTGCAATTTTCAGCCACTCCTTTTCATTTGATGGAAACTGAAAAATGACATAAAGACGTAAAAAAGAATGTTACAAGTTTGTATTTTTGTTTCAGGTACCAGAAAATGGTGAATGAAGAGCTACGTTCTCGCGCATGTTGTACACGAGAAGTATATTAAATTACCCATGTAAAAATATTTTGTTAATTTTGACAACTTTATATTAAGCCTGTACCATTAACTTGAATAAATAATACCATACCTTGCAGAATTCTTCTTTTAATTCTTCATAAATTGCTCTGCATGTTTCTGGAATAATTACTCCTAAGGCTTGGGAAGAAACTGCAGCAGAAAACTTTAAATCTTCGTAGCTCCTTCCAGTGGCTAAGAAACGAAGTGTTACGGTCAACCTTTCGTGTGGAGTAATTGCCTGTCTCATAACTGTGTCGGACCTTTTAATCCGTGGAGTTACTTTTTTGAGAAGAGTTAAATATGTTTCTTCATCCATCCGCAAGTAATTAAACCAATCACCTGGTTCTAACCTCAATTCATTCAGTAAATTTGTATGCGAGAAATCGTTTCGTTTCAGTAACCAGTCCTTCGTCCACTTCTTCCTGCAAACTGTCTTTCTTCCTTTCCTTTTTTTTTTTACAAATGATGGCAAGAGCTGCGTACATAATAAGATCGTCGGACATGTTTCGACACAGGCTTGTGAACAAAACTGCGCAGAAAGACTGTGTGGTGTGTGGCGGTCTCTTGCGTACCGTCTTGCTTGCGACTTAAGTTCGCGCAAGCAAGTCATCAAGCAAAACGTAGCGTGTGTGGGGCCCTTTTGACTTACTTAGACTTAGTTCCTCCAATGCTAGGTAGCATATCGGGCAACGTGTTTCCTCCACCGAACTCCATCAGCTGCCAGGTACTCAGCTTCCTCCCAGTTCATATCCATGCATTCAAGATCCTTTGCAAGAGTTCGTTTCTAGGTGTTACGAGGTGTGCCTCTACTTCGGTATCCTTCCGTTGGTTACCACAACAGTGCTGATTTGGGTATCCTTCTGTCATTCATACGTAGAACATGTCCCGCGAACTTCATTCTTCTTTGAGAAACTATTTTGTGCAGGCTGCGTGGACCAGTTCTTCTCAGTACTTCATCATTTGTTATGTAGTCACGATAACTAATTTTCAAAATTCGACTCAAGCATCGTTGATGAAAAACGTTGAGCTTGTGTGCTGATTTTACCGATGTTTTCCAGGTCTCACATGCACATATGGCGATCTGTAAGATGATGAGGAATTCAGCCGAATCTTTGTGGACATACTTATTGAGTCTAATTGCCATATGGATCGCATTCGTTGCAAGACTGCCGAAGCTTTCTCAATTCTGACGGGCCGATAACCTAGATGTTAGGCCCCTTAAAACAATTATCATCATCATCAATTCTGCTGCTGATGTCTGCATCTACGTCCCCATTATTACAGATAAGACTGCCGGGATATGAAAATCGGTCAACTTCTTATAAAATCTTCTGTTGCACTATAATTTGTGTAGATGTTGTTGGGGATTTGATAGGTGCCCAACCACCATTTGAAAGGGGTGTTGATTAGTAAGTTTTAACCTAAAGGGGCAGGCTTGTTATAGCTACGTGAAATAAAAGATAAAGCATTAGACTGCAAAATGGTTTTATTATTACTAGAGGGGGTGGGGGTTAGGTTTAAATTAAATGGGGGGATGATTAATAATGGAAAAAGGAATCTAACAGACACACTCACTCACCCTACCAATGACGGATGTCCATGGTGCTGATGGCGTTGGGGTCCGCCGAAGGGCCCGTACGAAGCACTGATAAGAGACAAGCGGCAAGAGCCCCAAAGGAGAAAAAGAGGCCGGCTGCGTGGTCGTACCTTGTATTTATAAGGTAATACTGCGATGTCAGTCCACTCAGCGGTATGCATAGGTGTAATGTCCTGTATGACCTCCTTAATCTGCTAGGCTTGCGACCGTGGGGCTATGACCTGAGATGCCCCTGTTGGAGTTATGTTTCCTTGTCGGTACTTCCGTAGTTTCTTCTATTAACTTTTAATTACTTGTATGTAGGAATAGGCACAACCCTTGTATAAGGGTTGGGGCCCTAACAAGACTTCTTCTTGTTTTAATAATCGTCCCCGATTATTGCCTTAAACGTGGGGGTGTAAATTTCGACTTTTCTTTTATTCTTCTTCTCGTAGTTTTATTTTTGGTTTCCATTCTTCTTTTCTTCCCTTCTTTCTTCTGTTCTTCTACGTGGAGGGGGTGGTGAGTGCGAGTGTGCTCTGCTAGGGGTTGGTGGGCGTGGCAAGGGGTGGGTGTTTTGCTAAACAGTCTGTCTATAGCTTCTTCTGGCTTCTTTCCAAAAATGATATTTGTTACATGCATTTTTTTTATTTTGCATATATAAATGCTTCTTTGCAATGTTGATATTATTTGACATTAAAAAAATGGAATTTCAGTGTACGTATGAAGTTAAAGTATATAGTGTGAATTAGAGCGCATACGAAATTTAAGGTGTGACTACCCTTTTGGTCTAGTTCGTGACCTGCGTAAAAATTCGTCAGGGCAGGTACTGCCTTTAGGGTGTATGTACATTTGTAATTTTCCTACGATGTATGGGTGATACTGTAGGGAGTTTAAGTTATAGCTAGCCCTCTCGGACTAGCACGTGTCCTCTGCAGCGTGTGTAAGGAAAAGGAAAAATAGTGTACTAAACTACGTCAAGTACCGTCGCAATGGTTCGCTGATAGCATAAATTTTCCCTACAATGTGGGGATGAGAAAAGAAAAATATAGCGACTCTATGGCGTGTTACCCCTGTGGGACACGTCCACGAATTGTGTAAGGTACCAACATTTCGTGCTCGGCCGTGGGGTTGCCTTACCGTGTTAAGTATTCTATAAAATTTGAAATTACTTAAAATAAAATAAAAACTAGCATTTGATTGACAAAGGAATGCTGTTATGCTTAGTTATTTGCAAAAAAATTGACATTCGAGTGTTTGGAAAAGATAGCGTAAGGCTCCTGCCTGAATACCGCTTACAGGCTACTATGTTTTTGTTTTGTTTTAATTGCTGTTTCCACGAGAGTTGGGTCTTTGCTCTTGTTCCACGTTCATCTTGCTTGCACCCTGCTGTTATGTCCTAATGTGGGGATTACAGGAAGGGTCTGCTTATTATTAGTCTGAAATCAGAAATAACTCTTAACTTCCATTCATATGGGGACTATTCTTACGCTTGTAATTATTAATCTTTCTCTGAAGTCTTTTACGTACTGTGAGGGAGTCTTTTTACTGCATTTTGATTTATGTACTACTGTAATATCCTTATAAACTAATATTTGACATGTGCTCCTTCACATATCTATTATCGTGGTATTTCACTATACTGTTTCCTATATTCATCGTTGTAAAACTTCAATATGCGCTTTCTCTTACCCTTATATTCGTAGAATCTCCTCTATACTTTCTGTTACCTTTATCTTCGCAGAACTTCAATATATTTTCTCATACCTCTATATTCGTAGAACCTTAATATACTTAGATGCAGACATTATGTAAATGAAACCCGCACTACGTGTTATGCTTAATTGTGAAGATTAATCTGCTTCCTTTAACTTAGCGATTGCGGTGCCGTTTAGTTATGGAAACTTTTAATTATGTATTGCCTCTACGGGCTAACTTGATAATTCTTACTTAGCTGAAATGGTTTTCTTAGCCATGATTCCTATCTTTCTTTATGAACTGTATAGACCTTCATGAAATATTAATTAACATGTTGAAACTTCCTGAAAGAAAAGGAAAAACATTTGTTAATGACATATTAACATTTCCTGTGAAAAAATAACATTTATTAATGACGTGTTATTAAATACCCTTTTTAACCTTGCCACGTTATGTGGGGGGATTTCTTAGTACCTAATCTAGTTCCTTTTGCTAAATCTAAAATTAATGCCTTTCCCTTACTAGGTATATTATATACAGGTGGGGGGGGGGGTAGGGTGATTCATGTGCCTGGATGGGGGGTTTATGAAGAAATCTCTCTAGGGGGGGGGGGTATATACACTAAAGTTCATTCCTAAACGCTTAAGCTCTCCCTAGCGTATATCCGCTATAATGGTATTTCCTATAGGCTACGTATCTCTAATGAAATTATTACCCTTACTCTGTAATATAATTATTTGGTTTCTCTGTGTTGAATCGCTCATAATATGTTTGCTTAGTTTTGCTTATTCAATGCGTTATCTTGCCCTTTTTAATCCCTTGAAAAATTATTAATTGATAAATTCGGTTGTTAATCTTAGCGTATGTGCACTTTCCTTCTTAATATTTATATCTCTTCATATATAATACAGTAAAATGTATCGTCTGTCGGTATACTGCCTGAAGCTCGAACTAAATATGAATTGATATCGCCTATCGTTAGACTGACTGCTGCTCGATCTAAATATACAGTACATTACTATCGCCTATAGTTAGCCTAAGTGATTGCTCGATCTAAATATGAATTAATATCGCCTGTCAGTCTATCTTCCTGTCATTTGAACAGAATACCGTATCAATATCTCGTAACCTTTTATCAGAATACCGTAAAAATATCGCCTGTTGGCAGACTGATTGTACTCCGATACAACGGCATCTCAACGGACGTTAAATCCACTATGTATTAGGTTGAAGTGACCGCCGCTAGCTTTTAACGCGGTGGAACTATCTCCCCGAAAATATTAAGGCTCAGTTCCTACGTGTATGGGGTTGGCTATGTCCCAAGACATGTGGTTGGCTTCCGTCTTAATATCTGGGCTATTTCCCAGACTCTGAAATCGTAGCCCTCGGTCGCTGGTTGTCACCACTCTCCTGACTAATATAACTGTGACTACTTGATTCCCTCTTGACGTAACTTCCTTATTTAGCATCTGGATTGCGTAGAACGTAGGCTTTTGGCACGGTGGTGGCAATGATCTTAGTTATAAATGACACTTGTTATCAACGTAATAATGCTAAAAAATATTTCATCTCTTTCTTTCCTTCTTGTCTTAAGGCTAGGGGAACCCTTGTCCCTGCCCTAATTCACTTGATACTTATTAATTAAACTTCTTATTCAACTTAAAATTATCTTCTTCGCATAGGGGGTAGGTAATTATCGTCATTCCTCCCTTGAAAATATAATCTCTCTTTCTTCCTGCATTCTCGTTTCTTCGTCGTAATCACTATCTCTTTATTCTCGTTTCTTCCTCATACTTTCTATATCTTCCTGTATTCTCGTTTTTTCGTCGTAATCCCTGTCTTTTCCTGCATTCTCGTTTCTTCCTCGTATTACATAATAATAATAACAAAGACACTGCTAGAATAATAAGGGGAGTTAAAAGATCATTCGAAAAATCACAACTTACTGACCTGCAAGACAGCTTTGTTAAAAATAACTCTCGAAACTACTATCAGACTTTTAAGAGTCAATTAAAGGGGTATCAAGCGCCTAGCATATGCTTTAAAGATGAAAATGGTAGACTTGGCCTAAGCAATGTTGAGAACTGTGAAATACTTGCGAAGCACTTTGATCAACTTTTAAACTGCCCTGAACCAGATCATAAGTTGGAATTCTCACAAGGAACAGAAAATCTGGAAGAAGATATACCACCCAATGCTGAAGAAATTAAAGAAGCAATTAACAATCTAAAAAATAATAAAGCTAGCGGAGAGGACTCTATAACAGCTGAACTTTTGAAATGGTCTCAATCAAAAAATCATTGAAGAGCTGCAGTTAATCTTTGAAGATATTTGGAGAACAGAGAGGATTCCAGAGGAATGGAAAGTGGCTCTAATACACCCATTGCATAAAAAAGGGGACAAACAAAACGTTGATAACTATACAGGCATCTCTCTTCTTCAAATTGCATACAAGGTATTTTCAAAAATATTGCTGAATTGAGTAGAAACATCACTTGGCAAGCAACTGGGCGAGTATCAAGCTGGATTTCGAGAAGGTAGATCTTGTTCAGACCAAATATTTAACTTAAAATCCATAATTCGCCGTAGGATACTGAATTCAAAGGACATAGTTGTGAACAAGAGTTTAGTGCTTTTCAGTCGGTCAACACGAATGTACCAAAAAGAGATGGGTTATGCCCTAATCCTGAAATAAATTACATGAGATTAATAAAACACTAGGATGACCAGTTTCGATCGTCAAGCGATCATCATCAGATCCATTACACTTGGGCTACAAAATCTATGTTTGAAATACAGGTGAAAATATTTTCAATATGTACAATTATTTAGTTGCAGTATTGGTACTGCAACTGTCAGTGTATGCTAAATGCAGTATATATGTTAGGTGAAATGCTAAATGGTGATAGCTATCCGGAGATTGTACTTTAGAGAGATTATATGGTTGTAAACTATGGTTAAACTATAAAATTTTAGGCTAACTACTTATCTGATTGTCTTCCGTACTACAGCTACTCGCAGTTTTCGTGCTCACTGGAACTCACTGTGCGGTCGACTGCGGTAATATTTTCACCTGTATTTCAAACATAGATTTTGTAGCCTAAGTGTAATGGATCTGATGATGATCGCTTGACGATCGAAACTGGTCATCCTAGTGTTTTAATAATCTCATGTAATTTATTTCAGGATTAGGGCATAACCCATCTCTTTTGGGTACATTCGTGTTGACCAACTGAAAAGCACTAAACTCTTGTTTACTAAGGCAACACTGAAAATATGGCTTCAAACACCACAACATAGTTGTGACTTTTGTAGATTTTAAAAAGGCCTTTGACTCGGTTGATAGAGAAACCACAGATAAAACAATTCGTGAATTAGGAGTGAAAACTAAATTGGCAAACCTAATACGTGAAACCCTTACTGACACGATTTCAAAAGTAAAATTTATGGGTGAGATATCAAAATCTATTAAGATAAATACAGGTGTACGGCAGGGTGATGGTTTATCACCCCTTCTGTTCAACTGTGTTTTAGAGAAAATTGTAAGAATTTGGAATTTAAAGCTAAAAGAACATAACATTTCGCCAGTAACTTTGGGGAGAAGAAACAAAGGCATTGAAATAAGTTGCCTTGCATTTGCAGACGATTTTGCTATATTCTCAAAAAACCTAACAAGTGCAACAACACAAATCAATCTCTTGGAAGAAATAGCCAACAAAACAGGTTTGAGAATCTCCGTAGAAAAAACTAAATTTATTACAAACATCAAGAACGCTTCAAAATCTTTGGCAACAGATATTGGCCCAGTGGAAAAAGTAAAGAAATTCAAATATCTGGGAAAAATAATTCAAGAAAATGGTTTAGAAAAATCTTCAGTAGAAGAAAGGGTACACAAGATGGAAAGAGCATATGGTATCACTAAGAATTTTTATAACAAAAAGTGCTTATCTAAAAATCTTAAAATAAGGCACTACACTACAGTGGTGAAACCGGAATGCCTATACGCAAGTGAATGTCTGGTACTAAACTATAGATTAGATAAACTTGAAGTACTAGAAAGGAGAATCATGAGGAAAATTTTAGCCCCAGTGAAAACAGCAGAAGTATGGAAATTAAGATCTAATGATGAAATATACAGAAACATAGAAAATATAACAGAAACGATAAGAAAAAGGAGATTGCAATTTTTTGGACATATTTACAGAATGGATGATTCCAGATTAACAAAAAGGATATTCAAGTACCTTTGGGAGAAAAGGGCAACAACTAGCTGGATTCAAGAAGTAAAGAAAGATTTAGAAAGAAATAATATAAGTGAAGAAGAAACGATGAACAGAGAGATCTTTAGAATAAGGGTATTAAGTATCAAAGGATTCCAAGGAAGATTGCCAAAGAAACCTGGTGCGAAGTGGTCCGAGGACAGAAAGAAGCAGCATAGTGAACGGATGAAGGAGTACTGGAGTGAACGGAAGAGAAAACAACAAAGTGTGAAGAATTGAAATTGGCACGTGGTCCCTAGCAGGCCTCATCGGAAAGAAGAAGAAGAATAACAATAATGATCACCTATGTGAATTATCACCGTTCCGTATCTAGTGCCGTGAAAACGCTTCTGTTAATAACTTTGCCGCTCATAAATCGGCATCTTGCTACGTTTCTGACTGCTTGCTATCATCATGTCCTCTGGACTGCTAAATTAATCTTTGCTTCAAATGTACTGTCTAAAAAAAAACAATGCTGTTCATTTAGTGCATGTTATGGTAATCTCTTCTGAGTTAATAATGAGTTCCTCGTTCTTGGACGCTTCGATATCTGTTAAGGGGATGTATAATAAAAGGCAAATCTACGTAGGTTACTCTGGCATGTTGAATGCTAGTGCCAGTTCCTATACTATAGTTATCTTACTTCCTTTGTTGTGACTGTTAATGCTGAGATAGTAACACGGTGTCGGGTTTAACATCCTCGCCTGGCGGACGGTGTGTCCAGCACGTGTTTGCCATGAGACTCAGCTGATTGTGTTTGAAGTTACATGTAAGCATTTCTCCGGAGGTCTGATTGCGTAACGAAAGAGAAACTGTAGTGTGTCTTGACTTGGTGTGTGTACAAAATAATAGCTGTAGCACCTAGCAGAACTGTATGTGTAAGTGTAGTTGCAAGGTCTCTACTGATTCTATGTAGGCACTCTGTATATAATACCTTTCACTTGGTTCTACAAATTACCCAAAAGAAAATTTTATGGCCTACCACAATATACAAGATATAATTGCAGTGCTGTAAAAAAATACATGATTAGTTGCTTATTTGTAACTTATCCTATGGGATATCACAATTTTATCACAGGTATGTTATAAGAGCCTTTATTTGGTGGGGGGTGGGGGGGGGGGGGAATCTTAAATATTGAGCGATCTTCTTAATATAGTAGCGTGGTTTAAAATGCTTGGCAGCAAGAGGCTTTTCTCATGAATTACCTATAGGTAATTATTGGTAGTTAATGTGGGTAGAAAAAAATTGTCCTTTACATTATTCTTCTTAAAAAAAAACAACTCTATTTTGGGGGTTAGCTTGGCTGCAAGGGTTGTACCGTTCGTACTGCAGGGCCTTTTGTCTGGGTCCTTCTAAAACGCAGTGCTCGGTGCCGTCCACCAAATTGTCGGGGATTTGATTGGAACAAGTGTCGGCATTTCCTGTATTTACTTTAGTTTACCCGGCGCCTTACACCAAATTGTTGGGGATTTGATTGGTGTCCAACCACCATTTGAAAGGGGTGTTGATTAGTTGACATCCTTAGCATTTTCGGAGATTTACTAGGATGTATAATCATGGTATTTGCGAAGAGCTGCGGGGACATACTCACCAGACTTATCTGGGAGCCTTAGCAAGCCGAGCGCTTGCTGTACAGCGGCTACTGCTCGACAGCATGCAGTGTAGATCCTAATCTTAAGTTCTAACCTAAAGGGGCAGGCTTCTTATAGCTACGTGAAATAAAAGATAAAGCACATGACTGCAAAAGGGTTTTATTATTATTAGTGGGGGTGGCGATTAGGTTTAGATTAAAGGGGGGGGGGGGATGATTAATAATGGAGAAAGGAATCGAACAGTCTCACTCACCCTACCGATGATGGATATCCATGGTGCTGATGGCGTTGGGGTCCGCCGAAAGGCAGGGGCCCTCGTGGCCCGTGCGAAGCGCTGATAAAAGAGACAAGCGGCAAGAGCCCCAAAGGAGAAAAAGAGGCCGGCTGCGTGGTCGTACCTTATATTTATAAGGTAATACTGCGATGTCAGTCCACTCAGCGGTATGCATAGGTATAATGTCCTATATGACCTCTTTAATCTGCTAGGCTGGCGACCGTGGGGCTATGACCTGACATGCCCCTGTTGCAGTTATGCTTCCATGTCGGTACTTCCGTAGTTTCTTCTATTAACTTTTAATTACTTTAATTACCCTTATACAAGGTTTGTGCCCTAACAATACATTCCCACTTTGTATGCACATTGTATTTGTCTTGTCACCATTTTATCTGTAGTCCAGCAGAACTGGCCATTCCATCCAGCTTGGTTGTCATTAATTGTAAACTTTGTGGTGTTTCTGCCAGAAGGACGATATCATCGGCAAAATCCAGATCCGTTAGCCTAGATTGCTCATTCCAACGTATCACCATATTGGGATTGTCCATAGCTTTCCTCATTACAAAATCTGACCAATATGAATAGGAATGGTGATAAAATGCATCCCTGTCTGACGCCTGTGAGAATGCTAAAGAAAGGGGTGTTCCCATCTTCTGTTCTTACACAACAGCTCGATTCTAAATAGAGGTTTTTGAAAACATCGATGAGATGGTACGGAATTTCATATAGGCTCACAATATTTCACGATGATTCTCTGTGTATACTGTCAAAAGCTTTTCTGAAATAAACGAAGTTTAGGTACAACGGACAGTTAAATTCTTTGCGTTGTTCTATTACATTTCGTAGAATAAATATTTGTTCAGAGCAGGATCTCCCTCTTCGAAAGCCAGCCTGTTCTTCTCGCAGTCGACAATCTGCTGCATCTTGTATCTGTTTCAGAAGAATGAGGCAGATGACTTTGCCCGGCACCGAGAGAAGCGTGATACCTCTCCAATTTGTACATTCAGTTAATTTCCTTTCTTTGGTAGTTTCACGATGATGCCACATCTCCAGTTCTGGAACTTGCCTTGTTTGCCAATAGTGTAAGAAGAATAGGGGAAAGTGAGGAAAATTAGTTTATCAAGCTAAAAATTGGTGGAGAGGTTCCTTGAATAGCCTGGATCAAAATACTAAAAGTCCCAAAAAATCCCCCATGGGGAACAAGCCGCCATCTTGGAAAAATGGCCGGCATCTTGGATTTCTTATCCAGCATCGCATTGAACGTCATAACTCGGTACCTAAGGGTGATAGGGACATGCGGTTTAGTCAGGATAACTTACCAGAATGCAGACTATCATTTTGACACTACTTAACCTAGATAACAATCGAAATAGGTATTATAAATCACTTAAACAAACTCTCATAGGGTAGCAATAAAAGCCATCTTGATGTTCAATGTCGATTTTTCACCTTTTACTGTCATGAGAGTGAAAAAAAATACTGAAATAAATGTTGTTAAGCACATCAAAACGCACAAAAATATGTGATCAGCACTTTCGTAAACCAAAAATTACGGGTGCGAGAAGTTGTCAAACATGCGCATGCAACTCGAGGAGCGGCGCGCCGAGGAGGGGGCTTCACAAAGCCGGTGCAACTGGTGATGTAAACATATTCTGCAGGCGCAACTAAGCTCCTTTTTTAATGATAAGTAAACATTTGACACTTTTATATAGAAGGATAGCATCTTATAACCTAATAAATAATAAAAAGCAATAATTAATTTGTTAATACAGTAACTTTGCGCTTTAAAACTCTCTTTCTTAGCTACGTAAATTATATTTATATAGCAAAGGAAAGATAGATGTTACTATTAGAAAATAAATTAAGCAGCTATTTGCTATCTTATACCACACCATAAACACACTAAAGTTTAAGCACATTACAATTTATTTTGTACAAACATGCAAACCAGGAAAAGAGGATATTCTGCTGCCACGGGACGCTGTAGTGCGGTGTGCCTGTAAAGGAATAAGGCCAACTATTAATTATATCGTACGCGTTTAATATTGGTTATGTGTTGGTAAAAAGAACGTGACACTTGCCTTAATCTTGACGCTTTTTCTTTGGTAAGGTTGAACTTTCAGAAGTGTCTACTCTGCGGCGAAGAGGTGGCGAGGATCTGCATGGCAATTCTTCGGGGTTGTCCTCCTGTTCCTCACTCGCCATATCGCCAAGAGTATCTGGCTCTGACTTGTTAGAACAACCTTCACCAGTGCAATTGCTGCACATTGATGAACAGGAGAGACCTTATCCTCGGCAACCGCAAGATCTGCTGCCGCATCCTGTCTTGCACTCCCACCTGATGAGGTTTAGGAGGAAGTCTGGTGCGGGAGGAGATTCTGTTGGAATCGGTAAAAATTTGCCGATTCTGTTCTTCTTCCATCCCCACTCTGTAGGTGGAAGAGAGATTCCGCGCCATTCCAGCACTTGGTGGTAAACTCTTATGCTATGCTGTCGAGATGCTGCTGATGTTGGTGGAAGACTTGAGAGGTCGAAGTCTGCATGGAGACGTTGTTTGGCAATGGTCTTAAGGTACTGACTATACCTTGTCTTGTTTAGGCTATCTGTAGTTCTACCTCCGTATAACGCTACGAAGAATTCTTCCCCTGCCTTCACGATCTCTTCCACTGCAGCGTCTGCGCTGTTAAAAACAGCAAATCTTTGGCGAAGACCTGGGTTATTGTTTAAAGTCTTGAACGCGTGTACGTTCCCCTCCCTGTAGGGAGCCGAAGTTGTGTCGCAACCGGACATGGCATGGAGGTTGTCGGTCATGTCCCCAAGAGCCTTCTGCAATTCCGTAGAGCCAAAGAGTTTCTTCGGATGGGCTTTTGATGGTGGCACCAGCATATAGACGTTTCTATCGCGTTCAGCAAGGCTCGAAAAACCTATCAACAAATCGGTATCCTCTCCAACAATTGCCACATGGCCTCCCTTCTCTGCTTCCTTGATCGCTGTTGCCACGATGAGACGACAAGCATCAGACTTGGCATGAATAGCTGGAATCCCCCTTTCTTCGAAACAACGACCTAAAAGTGCGACAAATCTTGATTTGTTTGATGCGTTGGCTAGGAACTGGTGCTGCGACGAGACCACTTGCACTTCCAAATCCACCAAAACTTAAGAAGATGACGTCTTGGCACGTCGTCTCATATGCTCCACGTCTTTTGTGGTACTTTCGGAATAGCCGTCGAACACTAAGTTACAATAGCTTTCTCTTGATAGTTCGCCTTGATGTACGAAATGTAGTTCTTACAAACATCATCGAAGGTTCTCGATTTCGGCCATACCACCCGGTGCAGGAGATCTCCATCGTCAAACACGTAGGTAAGGTCTTCGGGAAGACAGGTCATTGGTGCACACAACTTCTCTATCACTGTCCGTAAAGTTGATTTTGTACCTATTCTGATAGTTGAAGCATCGAACAGCGCTGGCGGCAATAAAGCCTATTCATATGCAAAGCAAGATTCACGATCCTCTTCATTGCGAGCGACACACGCAATCCGATGAAACAGCTGGTTCCGATTTTCAGGCCCGGTCTCACCTCGGACAACAAGAGCTGCAAGAGTGACAACTTTGTTCTTTCGTTGGAGTTTAACTTCGGCGAACGATTTCCCTTCCAGTTTCTTAAAAGTCGCGGTTACTATCTTCCAAGCTGAGTCGCAGGTCACCGTTTCGTCACCTATAACACGGATTGATAAGGACACCAAAATATATTGAGGTTTGTCGAAAGGAGAATGTATACGTAGCCATTCTGTGAATTTTTCGAGATGCTTGAAGTCTCGCCTTTGGCAAGCTTGCCCAAGTTCCACGTGTTGCATAGAATTTAATGGCAAAATCGTTTTTGATGTAGGACTATTATAAAGTACAGGAAACGGCATTAACTTTTAAACCGGATGGTAAACATCGGCAAAATAAGCATAAAGGGTCAGTTCAAACTGAAACACACATTTTTCGCTTTTATGATTCTTTTCTGTGGCGTACCGTTTAAGATGAATTTAATGATAAACGTTACCGTAAAGACGTTTATTTCGGCCGGCCGGCGGGCGCCACTGCTAAGCAACACAGGGAAGGTGGAGTGAGGGAACGAGAGCGCTCTGACGGCGCAGCGGCCGGGATGTCACTCGGCAACGCGTGGACGGACAGTCCATTCTTAGTTCAATTACATAAGAGGGTAGCGCAAAAATACTTACTAAAAGGAAATATTATTTTATACATACAATATAAGTAACTAAGAAAGAGAGTTTTAGAGCGCAAAGTTACTGTATTAACAAATTAATTATTGTTTTTTATTATTATTTATTAGGTTATAAGATGCTATCCTTCTATATAAAAGTGTCAAATTTCTACTTATCATTAAAAAAAAGGGCATATTTGCGTGTACAGTGTGTTTACATCACCAGTTGCACCGGCTTTGAGAAGCCACCCTCCTCAGCGCGCCGCTCCTCGAGTTGCATGTGCATGTTTGACAACTTCTCACACCCGTAATTTTTGGTTTACGAAAGTGCTAATTACATATTTTTGTGAGTTTTGAATTGCTTAACAACATTTAGTTCAGTACGTTTTTCAATCCCATGACTGTAAAAGGTGAAAAATCGACATTGAACATCAAGATGGGTTTTAACGCTACCCTAGGAGAGTTTGTTTAAGTGATTTAGAATGACTATTTAAGTGATTTATAATGACTATTTCGATTGTTATTTTGGTTAAGTAGTATCCAAATGATAGCCTGCATTCTGGTAAGTTATCCTGACCAAACCGCATGTCCCTATCAGCCTTAGATACCGAGTTATGGCGTTCAAGGCGATGCTGGATACGAAATCCAAGATGGCGGCATGTTCCCCATGAGGGATTTTTTGGGACTTTTAGGATTTTGATCCCGGCTATTCAAGGAACCTCTCCACCAATTTTTAGCTTGATAAACTAATTTTCCTCACTTTGCCCAGATTCTGTCTAATATTCCTGCACTACAACAGATATTGCACAGTTTGATGATGATGATGATGATAGCAAACACTCGTCTCGAGTAGGTTGGCCTTCCAATGCTGAATTACTCTTCATCGATGAGTCCGGAGGTGACTAAGAAGCCCGATGCGGGAGAGACACAGTTTCCCGCAGTGATGACAGGTAGTATCAGGTCCAGGTGAGACATCCGCATTAATTCCCTGTCTTCTAATGAACACTCTGTTCTTTCTGCGCTGCCTCCGATCTTCTATCATACGTCGGCGGTTTTCTTCAAAAAGTATCGCACCACGATGAACAATTGATCTCCAGGATGAGCGATCAAGAGCTAAGGTCTCCCAGTTGTTAATATCAATATGGTACATTTGCATATTAGCCTTTAGTACGTCTATGAATAGCTTCCTCGGACCTCCCACACAGCGCTTGCCCTCAGTTCAGAGCAAAACATTTGCTTGGGAATGCGATTATTGGGCATGCGGATTACGTGTCCTGTCCTTCGCAGCTGACGTTTCAAAAGCATGGCTTCAACACTGGTAGTCTGTGCTTCTTGGAGAATGCTGGTGTTTGTGCGTTTGTCTTGCCATGTCACACGAAGAATTCTCCTCAAACAACGCTGGTGATATTGCTCCAGCTTTTTAAAATGACGTCTGTAGCATGTCCAGGATTCAGATCCGTAAAGTAAGGTGGGAACTACAACCGAGTTGTACACAAGGATCTTCGTTGCAGCATTGATATCATGGTTGTCAAAAACTCTAGACCTCAATCGTGCAAAGGATGCCCCAGCACGGTTAATCCTGTGTTGGATTTCGGAATCTATATTTGCACTTGATGACAGGGTGCTGCCAAGATAAGAAAATGTGTTAACTTCTTGAAGCTTCGCTCCGTCGATGGTGACATTGATGTTTCTTTGTCCTAGTCCAGGGGCTGGTTGGTAGAGGACTTGGGTTTTACTGGTGTTAAGTTTCAGCCCAATCTCTTTGTATGCTGAAGAAAAAGCATTCAGGATTTTCCTAAGTTCGTCCTCTGATTGAGCTACTACTGCATTATCATCAGCGTACTGTAACTCAACCAATGCAGCAGGAGATGTTCGAGTCCTTGCCTTTAGACGGCTCAAATTAAAGATATTCCCATCCATCCTGTAAGTTATCTGTATGCCTGTAGGAAGATCATCTTTGACTAACTGCATGACAGTGGCATCGTACAGAGAAAACAATGTAGGGGCAATCACACAGCCTTGTTTAACGCCGGTATTTAAATGAAATGGTTCTCCAATAGAGTCGTTACCAATGACATTTGCCTTCATATCAGTGTGGAGTAGTCTTAAGATGGTAATAAATTTCAGTGGAAAACCATACAATGCTAAAATCTTCCACAAGGCTTCACGGTTTACCGAGTCAAATGCCTTACTGAGGTCTATAAAGGCAATATAAAGAGGTCTATTTTGCTCTCTACATTTCTCCTGAAGCTGACGAACAGTGAATATCATCTGCCGTTCCTCTAGAAGGCCTGAAACCACATTGGCTCTCTGGGAGTATTTTCTCCACCAGGGATAGAATACGCCAAAATACGAGCAATAAGCTTTCCAAGGCATGATAACAAAGATATACCACGGTAGTTGTTGCAGTCTGCACGATCACCTTTCTTAAATATGGGAACTATCAGACTATCTCTGAAATCAGCGGGCATTTTTTCAGTTCTCCAAATTTTAATGATAAGATCATGTATGTGGCTTATGAGTTCCTCACCTCCTTCTTTGAGAGCTTCCGCTGGTATTCCATCACATCCAGTGGCTTTGTGTCGCTTTGCTTGATTAATAGCACACTGAACCTCATCTAGTGTTGGCAGGGTACCGAGTTCTTCCTTGATGGGTGCTTGTTCTAATATATCATACACCTGCTCATCAATAACTGAGTCCTGGTTCAAGAGGTCTTCAAAATGCTCCTTCCACCTATTAATGATGGAGTATTGATCTTTTAGAAGTGTACTTTTGTCACTGGACCAAAGTGGATTTCTACCAAACGTGGAGGGGCCATAAATCGCTTTTGTGGCTTGGAAGAACTGTCGCGAATCTTTGTCTGCTAGATATTGCAGCTCTTTAGCTTTGGATGTCCACCATGCATTTTTGAGCGCACGAGTTCCTCTTTGGACATTTGCCTTTGCAAGACAAAATGCTTCTTTCTTAGTACGGGAGTTCATATCTTTTCTCCAAGTTTGCAAGGCTTTTCTCTTTTCTGAGATTAATGTTTCAATTTCTTCATCATTTTCATCAAACTAGTCTTGATGTTTCCTGGTCTTATATCCCAGCGTTTCCTTGCAAGCATTCTGAATAGCGGTCTTCAGACTCTCCCAGTGCAGTGTTACATCTGGATGGTATTCCTGTGGCAGTGTCTGGCTAAGCAACTCTTTATATTGGGAGATATGCTCTGACTTACCAAACTTCTCGGTATCAAAAATATGCCTACAGTTCTTCTGTTGCTTCCTCCTCTGTGTGGATAATGGTATACGCATAACTGATCTGATAAGCCGGTGATCTGTCCAACAGTCATCGGCTCCTGTCATTGCTTTGGTGATAAGAACATCTCGTAAATCTTTCTTGCGTACAATCACATAGTCAATAAGATGCCAGTGCTTTAATCTAGGGTGCTGCCATGAGGTTTTAAAGCGATTCTTTTGGCGAAAGATAGTATTGGTGATTACCAATTCATGTTCAGTGCATTTGGCTAGCAGTCTGATACCATTGGAGTTTTCGCTCCCAACTCCCTCCTTACCAATGACACCATTCCAAACATTGTTGATGTTTGATAGGACGGTATCCAGATCTGAATAGAACCTTTCCTTAATGTCATCATCAGCATCTAGTGTGGGGGCCTATGCGCTGATCACCGTGGCATGCTGGTTGTTATATAACCGAAGTCTTAGTGTCATGAGGCGTTCATTATACCCAGTTGGAAGCTCTGACAGATCCTTGAGAAGCTTGCTTTTAATGGCAAAGCCAACTCCATGTATTCTGTGTTCGTCCTCACGTTTACCCTTCCAAAGGAAGCTGTACCCTGCACCTTGCTCATTCAACTGACCTTCCTCAGCAAGACGGGTCTCCTGAAGTGCTGCTATGTCAATGTCATATCTCCGTAGCTCTTTACCCACAATAGCTGTTCTCCTTTCAGGTCTCTCATTTGCGGGGTCATCAGTGAGTGTTCTTTCATTCCAGGTTGCAAAATAAAATTTGTTACTTATACATTTTCGACCGCATGGAGGTGACACCTTTGGACGCGGCTATCCAATCGGTAGTATAAGTGGCTGACTATGTTGAGGGCACCTTTTCTAGCCCCTTCCCCATGTGGGGTGAGCAGAGTGGACCCTAAATAGGACTGCTCAGTCGTAGTTGCAGCGGCCGAATTCCTCCACAGCCACAACCCTAAGCAAGACGACCTATCACACATCTACCGCCTACGTGCCAAGTTATCACTAGAGGCTCCCAGACATCACAATCCTGCCCCCGTCGCAACTTCTTGATCGCCGCAGGACTTTGAAGAAAGTCAAATGTTGTTGGAAGACTGCTGTGCGTGAAATCTTTTAACGTGAGAACGTTGCTGCACATCAACAAACGCACATTCCTTGATGACTTAGGAAAGATGTTCGATGGCAAGCAAATGCAAGACGATTGAATAAATCCTAGTCACTGCAGCCTTCATCCGCCATTCCAGCCAAGGAGGGACTCATTGCCCTTATGCCTGGTCCGCCGTTGAGGACTTTCTATGCACAGTTTAGTAAGGTGATGAATTAATGCTGGACCTCCTTATTTTAGAATCTCTGTTGAGATTTCATCCAACCCAGCTGCTTTTTTGTTTTTAAGTATTTTGATTGCTGCGCACACCTCTGCTTCTGTAATATCACCTGTTTTTACCATTAGCTTTTGCATTTTTGGCTCATTTTCAAAGTTGGAAGCATGAAGTGTGTTGGGCTGGTTTAAGGTTTCTTTGTAGTACTCAACCCATCGGGCAGATTGTTCATCTCTTGTGAGCAGAAGTTTGCCATCTTTATCCTTTATGGGGCTGTTTGAACAACTATGGGCTCCAGTAAGTTCTCGGACAATACGTTACAATGTTCTGGTGTCATTTCGAGAGGCAGCATTTTGAGCCTCTTCACCTTTCCGTTCAAACCACTCTTTTTGTCGGCTCTACAACTGCATTTTACTCGGCGGTCTAACTCAGATTTTTTTTGTCTAGCTGCTTGAAGCTCTTCTTGATCTTTAGCTTGTTCACGCTGTTGCTATACCATATTTCTTTCATCTATCAGATGCCAAGTTCGATCTCGATTCCATCTCTTGTTCTGTGTTCCTCTCCGTCGTCCTACAGTCTCTTCAGCACATGTACTCACAGAATCCTTCAATGTAGACCATTGTGTTTCAACATCATCAGGTAGATTTAGAAGTGCCTGGAATCTATTTGTAAGACTGATTACGATTGAATTTTCTACTTCCTTGTCTTTTAGCTTTGCCACATCGAACAGTCGCTTAGGTTGCTGGCGTTGCTGCAATTTAAACTTGACTTTCATGTCCGCTCGGACCAAAAAGTGATCCGACCCCACATCCGCAGCACGATAGCTTCTTGTATCTCACAATGGTGATGTTCTGCCAAACTATTATTAAAAGCAGTATTTGCCCGATTTGCCAAATACTTATCTGATTTTTCAGCCTGTGGATGCGTAACAGTAATTGTGGATACTGAGGTTTAAACCTAATAACACAATTCGATTCTCAAGTAAAGTTCATTAATTAATATTGATGGTTGCAATGTGTAATGTAATTCATTTTAATTTTGAGGTAGATAGTAGTCTTCTTCTTCTTCCTTCACTTTACATCATTCCCACTCCTATGTGGGGTCGATGTTTTTCACAGCTCTCCTCCATTTAACCTGGTCATGCACATCCTCTTCTGACAACTGTTTTTCTCTGGGGTCCTCCTGTATACAATCCATCCATCTTCGTTTAGGTCTGCCTCGCATTCTCACTCCCTGTACTTGCATGTCTAGCATCTTCCTCCCCACGTAGGATTCCTCCCTTCTTCTCACATGCCCGTGCCATTGAAGTCGCTTTTCTTATATCTTCTTAGATATTTCCACAACCTTCAATGTTCCTCTTATTTTGACATTTTCCACTCTATCATGCTTAGTCACTCCACTCATCCACCTAAGCATCTTCATTTTTGTGACGTCAAGCCTGTTTGTGTGAGTTTTGCGTGCAGGCCATGTTTCAGAGCCATACAGCAATGCAGGTCTTACGACAGTTGTATGTATTTTCCCCTTAACCTTAGGCTTATTCCTGCGGACACAGAGCACTTATGACATTTTCCTCCAGTTCATCCATCCTACCTGAATACTGTGTGACACTTCCACATCCAGATTTCCATCTCCAGTCACCACCGAATCCAGGTATTTGAACTCATCCACTCTATTTAATGTTTCCCCTTGCATTTTGATCTCACAGTATTGATCTGTATTGAACCTCATATACTCCCGTCTTCTTCCTGCTAATCCTGAGTCCTCTGTCTTCCAAGGCTGCCCTCCACTGTTCCAGTTTTTCCTCTATGACATCTTTGGTGTTACTACACAACACAATGTCGTCCTCAAACATCATGCACCAGGCGGCTTGGTTTCTTAATCCACAAGACATTTCGTCCAGAATTAGGTCAAACAGATATGGACTAGCCGAACCTTGGTGTAAACCTAGTCGAACCGGAATCCAATCTGTAAGTCCAGCGCTGCTTATAACTTGTGTTCTTGCTTCTTTATACATTTCATGAACCAACTGCACGTACTTCTTTGGGACTCCTTTCGCTCGTAAACATCTCCAGACTTCTCCCCGGGGCACCCTGTCATATGCTTTCTCTAGGTCCATGAATTCGCAGTGTAATCCCTTCTGTCTTTCACGATACTTTTCCATTACTTGTCTCAGGGCAAACACTGCATCTGTAGTCCCTTTTCCTGGCATGAAGCCAAATTGTTCCTCACTGGTGTGATTAACTATCACTAACCATTGGATTAATCAATTAAAGGTCTCCATTACCAGACAGAATTCTGAGTGAATTCAGAACCGAACAAAGTTCGAGCGTTAAGGAACTTGGGAACAATATTAGCATATGTGACACAAGAAAAGAAAAAGAGAGAGCAGGTAGCTTTAACATATATATTTTCTTCCAACCCAAAACACAGTTTAAAAATCATAAAAGTTTTTAGGTTAAACAGGTTAGCACAACTTGAATCATTATTTATGCTTAGAAGGTTTTGCTTTACTAACAAAGAAGAAATCATTAAATTGATCTTTAAACATTCGAGACACTTAAGTGTTTTAATGCACAGCTTAGTTTGAACTTGAAACGAATAGCAACATAGCCTATAGAAGGGGCTAATAGCGGTCAGGGGCTGAATCCTGCCGTACCTTATGAAAGGAAAGTCATATGCATTGCAAAATGCACAAAAAAGTAAGCCATGAAATGTTTCCAAAGAAAGTGAAATGGCAGAAGCAGGTAGGCATGTGATACCTGAAAGTGAACCAAAAAGAAAAAATTTCTAAAGCAAGCCGCTATGTTAACTTTACAAAATTGTCAAAAGCAAGCCGATAGGTGAAATTGAGAAAACTTCTAAAACAAGCCGGTATGAATCTTACCTCGGAAAGAAGTAACATAATAAAGTTGAACATTAAATTACACTTTTCAAAACGAAGGTTATGTATAAACAACAAATTACTAACTTAATGTTGAAGTTGGTTAGCAACCTAAATGTTTGAAGACAATATATATGGCACGTAGAACACTTGAGTGCGAAGTAAAGATGACATTTGTTATGTCAAGTAGAATAGCATTCACAAAAAGGAGAGTTTTAGAGTAAGCCATTGAAGACGAAGTCCTAGGTAGGAATTTTCACTTTGTAGAGAGTGTGTATAAGAATAGTTTTCCGTAGCACGACAGATGTGAAGTTCAAAAATGTTCGTTTTCAACCATGTCGTAGAAACACGAAGAAAGGTGATCCACATTACATCACTAAGTTAAAATGTAGTAAAGGCATTGCGAAGCGTGGATATCGCTTCTTGATGCAGAGGTTATGGTGTTACATGAAGATCTAGATTAAGTTTTAAGTCCGGTATGCAAGACTGGTGGACAGCTCTGTGTCTACAAGAAGTATAAATTAAATTTCCCGCCAAATCAATACTTACAGAAAAATTCTACGGGTACATGTTTCGGAAACCTACTTTGTTTCCTTCCTCAGCCCACATTTGGTATAAAACATCATACAACAATATCGAAATCCTCATCAAACAACAAAACACAATTCATCAGTTAAAATATTAGAACACATTAAAAATTACAAGTTAAGAAACACACTAATTAAAACATCAACAAAACTCTTAAATACAGCATGCAATGCTCCCGCATATTTTGTCATGTTTCCTTTGTTAGACTTGTTTCACTAGACACATTAAAATGCTGCTTACGGACAAACACTCATTAGTTGAAGTATCTTCAATGTCTTAAAAT
The DNA here is from genome assembly GCA_946902985.2 of Meconema thalassinum. NCBI lineage: Eukaryota > Metazoa > Arthropoda > Insecta > Orthoptera > Tettigoniidae > Meconema > Meconema thalassinum. The sequence goes on from OX336392.1 coordinate 371,243,434, forward strand.
ACGTATAACCATTCTATGGCAATTCCTGTGTTAGGTAATGGACCTCACTGATTAAAGTGTGGGCTTGTAAAAATCAAATATTTTGTCCAGTATTGAACTTGTCATTAGACACAAACTACTTATTGTTAAGATAAGACAAACATTATTAATGAAGTGTTTCCTGTCTGACACTTGAAACATGCTGTTGGGAAACATTTGTTGCTTCATGAATACAAAACATTGACGGCTGGTAAATGATTGAAGGCAGTCAAATTCAAAGCTTCTAAGGTGATAAGCTTACGGTCAGCGACATCAATTCCAAATTATCGTTACGGTTGAATATGGTACCTGAAACGAGTGATTTACTTGTTAACGTTTTACAATGCCAAAAGATAAAGTACTTCTCTAATAGGAATAAAGAAACTTACGAGGAACAGTGACAAATTTACTCCTTGTCAGTTTCAACGTGGGTTGTTGAATTGCTCCACGTTTCTGAAGAACAGAACAACAGAAAACGCTCTCACCTCCCCGCTGGAGTTGATTTACAATTAATTACCCTCGTTACCACAAACCTACAGAATCTACTGCCTTTAAATACAGGCCACAAGTGATTTTAACATAACTTCCCGACTTTGAATGGGCGCCAAGGTTGACCATATGGGTCTTCCTGAATAAAATAGAATAAAATACGGTACATAACTGTTGCCCCGACTATGAAACTATTTATCCCAGTCGTAGGGCATTTGGCATGCGTTCGCTGATGTACCAGGTTCATGCAAGACAGGAATATAAACACACATGAATTTTAAAGAGATAATCTATTGGCTGTACTATACACATATATACATAATATACAACACAAAATACCCTTCATACACTCGTGATTTATACAGTACCTTGCCACTGAATTTAGGCTCTGAGAGCAGCAAACACTTACGGCCATATCAGACCTAGGCCTACCAGCCTCTTATACACATTTCACTTATACACAAATCTACACTCGTCAGACTTTCACGCATATCATTTGCCTATTCTTCACTTTGCATAGTTTGAGCACGAATCTACACCCGCCGGACTTGTTGACTTCAACGCCATGACATCCTCCTATGACTTTCACAACAGATGATGAAGTGAGGTTATGAACGTCTTTAGGGTGTGAATGATCAGCTACCCATGGTCTATTAACTTAACCATGTCGAAAATATGTAGTCATTCATTACCACAATGCTCAGTGAATGTCTAGTTACTGTCTCTGCTGTTCGATTACCGGACCATGCCAGATAAATCGACCCTGGGCGCAAGGAGACATGGACTCTAGCCTAAAAGCAAGAAGAACCGATCTCTAACAGTTCGTTACGGAAGCCATGTCACGTAAAACGACCCTGGGCGCTAGTAGATCTGGACTCTGCCAATAAAGCAATAAGACGACATCGGAACACCAGACACGCCATTATATGCACTGGCGAAGGGATACATAACCCCAATGTTTCTGCCGGAACTAACTCACGCGTTGCCCGCTCCTAGCGGAACATCCGTGTCAACACATGAACAACAGACAGTCGAAATTCACACTGACGTCACACAGTAGTTTTCCACTCGAAGTTCATGGGAGTTCATGCGATAAATAGCCTAGGTATTCCCTGAACTTGCCACACAAGGCGAATTACTGCCTGTCTTTTCCGGGTATGTAACATATCCTGCACTCGAAAATACCAATTTATTGTACCTTTATAGTACAGCCACGAATCTAACATTTAACATTACTAGGTCAAAATAAAGCCATTAACCCCAAACCAAAATGAAATAATGCTTCTACTTAATACAGTCTTATATATCCTTATTCCCAAAATGTAATAAATCGCAAAACCCCGTATTTTATAATACCCAATTAACCGATAATTAATAAACAATGATCCTAGTTGGTCCGGACCATCCAAAGGTGAATCCGTCCACAAAAACACACAAGCACAATAAAAATCACATCTGCAACCCCACGTTAACCCAATATAATAAGATACGAATAAAATACCCCAAACTAACTGCACAAAGCAGAAACCCGAGGGTGAGCTACTGTAACAGAATAAATTCGGTTATATTCTCAATGTTTTGTATTCATGAAGCAACAAATGTTTCCCAACAGCATGTTTCAAGTGTCAGACAGGAAACACTTCATTAATAATTTTTGTCTTATCTTAACAATAAGTAGTTTGTGTCTAATGAAAATCCACAGCCTGCCTCCAGTCTCCGACCGGGTCAGGAATGGAATGAATGAAGCCCCCATCTAGCGGCGAGGATATTATCTGTGCCGGCTGCCGAGGCCTGACGCACTCCTCTGGGGCAATGATTAAATGAATGACAGATGAAATGAAATGATAGTGGAGTGTGTTGCTGGAATAAAATTTTGACAGGGAAAACCGGAGTACCCGGAGAAAAACCTGTCTGCCTCCGTTTTGTCCAGCACAGATCTCACATGGAGTGACCGGGATTTGAACCACGGACCCAGCGGTGAGAGGCCGGCGTGCTGCCGCCTAAGCTATGGAGGCTTAGTTTGTGTCTAATGACACAAGTTAAATACTGGACAAAATATTTGATTTTTACAAGCCCACACTTTAATCAGTGAGGTCCATTACCTAACACAGGAATTGCCACAGAATGGTTATACGTATTTTAAGACATTGAAGATACTGAGTGTTTGTCCGTAAGCAGCATTTTAATGTGTCTAGTGACTCAAGTCTAACAAAGGAAAAGTGACAAAATATGCGTGGAGCATTGCATGCTGTATTTAAGAGTTTTGTTGATGTTTTAATTAGTGTGTTTCTTAACTTGCAATTTTTAATGTGTTCTAATATTTTAACTGATTAATTGTGTTTTGTGTTGTTTGATGAGGATTTCGATGTTGTTGTATGATGTTTTATACCAAATGTGGGCTGAGGAAGGAAACAAAGTAGGTTTCCGAAACATGTACCCGTAGATTTTTTCTATAAGTAAAGTATTGATTTGGTGGGAAATTTAAGTTATACTTCTTGGAAACATAGTCAATACGGAACCTGGAATGAGTGCTGTTCCTAATAAGCTCTGTGTCTGTCAAAGAAAAGCACTTGTAGGTTAAGACATGTTTTGTAGAATGACGTTTTGTCACTGAAGTACTATGGCTTGGACGACGTGTCGCAGGTACGGCAAAGTTTGCCAATGGTGACCGGCTAGTTGTCGAACTGAAGTTGGCAGTAATCACAAAGTTGGTAGTTGGTCAGACGATGTTCTCGTGGGTTCTACTGTGACGTGTTGAAGAAGACGTGCGGTGATTGGCTGGAGCTAGGCCCAAGCATGGCGGCGGACAAATGAGCGCGTAGCTAATGGTGACCAGATGACCACGAGGTCTCAATGCTTGCAGAACAACCGTAGTACATTACTAGAACACTTGGAAAACTGGCTTAAAGCGAGAAGGACTAATGAAAAAATATGCAAGTAATTTACAAAGTACTTGATTTTAAATAAAGTAATTTTTACAAAACCAAATGTCACGAACACGTGGTGACCTGAATATATTTTGTTTGACTAGACACTTCTCAAAGAGCCGGCCCTGTGGTGTTGGGGTAGCGCGCCTGCCTCTCACCCGGAGGCCCCGGGTTCCATCCCCGGCTCCGTCAGGGATTTTAAAACTGACGTGAGGGTTGGAACGGGGTGCACTCAGCCTCGTGAGGACAATTGAGTAGCTGTCTGACAGTGAGACAGTGCCCCGGTCACGAAAACCAAGATGAACGGCCGAGGGGACCCGACGCGCTGACCACGCGTTACCCCAAAATCTGCAGGCCAATTGGCTGGGCAGCGGTCGCCCTTCAAGGGCTGTAGTGCCACGGGGTTAGGTTAGTTAGACACTTCACAAAACTTGCAAAATTAATTAATTTATTTATTCGCAAATGCGAACACTCACCAATGCTAGTCTCATCCTGGATCCTCTTGTCTATCACTCTTTCCCATATTTTCATGGTATGGTACATTAACTTAATGCCCCTGTAGTTAGCACAGTCCTGATAGTAGTAATAGTACAAAAAAAAAGGTAAATACAACATTTTGGGTTTTATGGAATAAATTAATCGAAAGTCTATTTCAATTTCATATTCTCTGGCAAACATTCTTGAATTGAGTGTTTGGTAGTTAAAGATGTTCTAGATAATATTTACTTTTGGTACAACACCTTTCAAGCACAGTCGTTGCAAGTCTTTGCAGGGCAAAGGAGAAATTGGCAGTTGAGTTTAATAAGCTGGGTTCAAATCCATTTCAAACATATTCTGAGAACTTTCTTGGTGCCAATACCCAACTAATCCTCTCAAATGGTTTCAAGGAAATGTTGATTTCGATTTTATGCGTTTCTTTCTTGACAAAGGCAGTTTCAATCTCTGTTATTTTCAATGGGTTACTTTTCAATGTCCTTCCATTCGGAGGAATTACTTTTATGGAAAATTCTTTCCAAACAAAGAAGTCAATGATTATTCATTACTTCATTCTGTCTTGGCGAGTTTGGCCAGAACAACTATCTTAATATCGATTAGCACTATTGAATTACTTTTGTCTAATTTAGTGACGATTATGTTGTTGTCTTTTATTTCGTCCTTGAATTTTTTGATTAGCTGTTCATCTTTTTCATTTGTTTTCTCTGGTTTCTTCATTAATCTTCTGATGGTCTGATTCGCTTCATATCTGATGGCGTTCTTTTCTTCAGGAGGTAATGACTATATTGCTAACTCCACTTTAGCGACTGTCATAGCGACGGTTCTTTCGTTAATGCTTTCGTTCCAATTGTGTTTGGGACTGTTCCCTAACAAAGGACCCTCTTTATGTGTGAGTTCAATATTAGAGTGATTACAGGATCTTGAAAAATATTATCTGCCTGTGTAGATTGTGGAACGATTGTATCGTACTCAGTTTGATAGTACCGCGTTTCTAAAAATAGTGTGTTTTTTTTTTTCTTTTCATGTCCATTATGATTGTATTCCATTTTATTCTTATTCTGTTGAAAATGGTCCATCTCATTTTGGTTATTCCACTTGCTGCTTTTAATTGTAGTTCATATAGTTGCCTAGATATTTTATTTTTACATAAGAAATTAATTTCCCTTCTGGGAATGGTTTCATTAACTTTCTTTTGTGTTTTCTTCAATGCGGTGACTGACACACTTTCTTTTGGAATTTCTTGATATGATTTGGAATGAGTTTCTTACTTACAAAAAGAAGTATCACGAAGAATCTTACTTACAACATTCTTTAAAATTCTTATGTCTTTACCTGTGCTACATACTTGGGCCTTGATTTTGCTGCACTTGTAGGCTTCTTTATATGCCTGGTTGGCTTTGATATGAATATCTTTTATAATAATTTTCCTTGTTACAAATCTACTACGTGTTACTCCCACTTTTCAACACAACTTACTTTGTATGAGGCGTTATATCCTCTTCAGGCACATGTTTCAGACCAAAAGCGGTCCTCTTCTTCTGCCTATTCAGCAAGGTCTCAGTCTAATATAATCACCGGCTCCGGTGGTGTAGTTGGTAGCATGCTGAACTGCTGTGCCCAAGTTAGCGGGTTCAAACCCGTCCAAAGTCGTCGCAGGGTGTCAAGCGATACGGTAATTTTAGTGACCCGTGAAAAATACGGGAATTATACGGGAAATTCGCACTTGATACGGGAAATCTTAAAAAGTCTCAATGCCTGACTTCTTAGCCCCCGAACGCTCGATAGAGTCCTCCCGCTCAGTCTTCTATTTCGCCTGCAGACCGCGGTGCCACCCGCAATTTTCACCACCGATAGAGCGCTAAGCGGGATGAGAACCCAGCCAACGTCGAATGCATGCTTTGCCTGGCCGACCGCCGGCTGTACCCTCTCCGCGCTCGTTGCTGACAATGACATACAGGAATCAGAGGAGACCTGGGTTTCTCGACAGGAGCAGCCCTTAAAGAAGCTAACAGCTCAAGATCTCAGAAAATTCCAGACGCGGGTGTGCTGTAATTTCGCACCAACTGCCGAGAATTGTACATTTGTATCCTATGGCTGAAAAAATCAAAGAGAGGTCAACTCTTACTCACAAGAGACCTGTGCTATTTCCTGCCTAGACCCTATAGGGGTCGCTGAAACTCTTAAGTTGGAAGAAGTTCGGATCGTTGCCCTGGAAATTCTTTGTGATCAGAAGAATTTACTTTCTGGCTCAGTGGCTGGCCGCATAAAGAGCAGTTACTCCGCACTTCTGAGACTGCCCTCCGTCACTGCGCGTTTGAAGCAGTTTGACGTAAAGAGCCACGGCTCGACGTATTGTGGTCTGAATTAGTGGCTTCAGCACCTTCCTCAGTTCCTGCCAAAAGTGATCTCACAGGCTTCGTTGAAATGATACTGACTTTGTATCACAACAGTGCAGCTCTAAAGAGAAGTTTCTCCCTGAACAAGGAGTGCATGGTCGTCAATCACAAAGAAGCAAGTCTGATTGGCATGCATACTGTTCAGGACGCTGTGATGGCAGCTGGTGGAGTAGAAAAGATATCCGTGAGCAAGAGTCCATACTGCACGAAACTCCTACGCCGTGTTCAAGGAAGCAAAACAGGTGCGAAGCGGCGGCTAAGGTGGCAGTCGAAAGAAAAGCCACAAAAGATCTCCAGGAATTGGAAAAATATTACTGTAAAAAAAACTAAATTTTGTGCTGTGTTTAACTGAAGTTCCTAGTAACAATCTTGTATTTGTCAAAGTGACTTGTTTAATTTCGTTTTGCATTATTTTATTTTCTATTATCTACTTTGATAAAATAAATCTAAATTAAAAAGTATTCGCGGCGTGTCGCGTGTGGAATTTTACTGTTTTTAGCCTTTCCATAGTCTTCTTTCGCAGGGGAGATGCACATAGCAAATTGTTTTAAAGCCCGTTCAAACACTCAATGCAAGTGCATCACACATGCATAAATTTCAAAAACTACAAACAATATCTCACAGCTCTCGACATTTTACTATCGAACACCCATCACCAACATGTGGCTACAAAATACACCACACAAGTGACAGAATTCTTCTCGTATGAGCAGGCATCGTTTCAGTCGCTTGTTAACCACTGTCTGTGTCGGATTTCATTTCATTGTCGTTACTTTTACTTCGCCGAAGTTCGACCCGAGGACTGGACACATCCCGTACAGCATGTACAGAAAGACATACTGAAGGCGGTCTGGATATCGCGGTGGATGAAATGATTATTAACCTTGGCAATTCATCAAGCTTTGACGAATACAATGATGGGGGTGATGATGATAGGGACAGTGAAGGGATGGAGGGTGTCAAAGAAGCCCTTGCCAAGTGACTGAGGATAATTTATGTCTTGGTGTCAGTTCGCTTGCGTCAATCGATAATAGAGCACAGGCTATTGTTTCCCGTCATAGTGTTCAAAATACCGTCCATCATTCAATAGCCTACAATTCGACAAAATAAAATCACTGCAATAATATCGCCGCAGAGGGGCTTGTTTGAGTGCTCAGTGTTAAAAATGTATTTACCTTAACTTTACTTTTGCTTGATCACGAAAGCTAATATTTACCGTAGAGAGTCGCGATTCAGTGAGTGTGCATGGTGTTATGTCAACTACTGTAGTAAGTGTGAACGACCTCCACTCCGACTCTTGTTTCATGTTAAAGGATAATCATTGCATGGTGAGTTTTTTTTATATTCATTAGCTGTAGAGTGTTTGCCCTCTTTGTCGTATTTATTGAATTGAATACTCATGATAGCTTCGGTGTGTAATTTATTTATTCATCTAATAAGAGTATTGTATTTCTCTGTTTGAATGTCCTCGGCGTTGACTCAGGATCGTTTTTCAAAATATAGTACGTATAATTGTACCGAAATAATGTCTGATGTGTAGCGCTGTTTAATATTCCAATTAGTTGATTTACAACACTAAAAACTTGGCAACACAACTCAGCTGTTCCAAGCTCCCGACATATCCTTCGCAAGGTTTCCTTCGAAATACAGGGTGTAGGTGAGAAGCATGCTCAGAATTCTTGCCGTGTGGCGGTTGGAGGTAGGGTCTTGTTATGTGGCGACCGTGGGTTGCGGAGAGGAAAAGCGGGGCAAAGTGACAGGAAGGCTGTCAGTACCGAATGCGCGGGGTGGCCAATACTGTATTTGTCCCATAATTTACGCGTGTAATAGCGGACATACCTCCAATTTTACTGTAAAAATCGTGATCTAAAAAGGGATACTGGGTGGGTAACATCTATTACTACATGACCCCAATAATTATTATTCATTATTATAAAGGGTATTTTGTCTATTTTCAGTAGTGTAAAAAATTGTATCGCCTTGTTCCGGGCTCCTATAGAGCTTACATTTTCTTTCGATCTTTCATTTGCCATAGTACACGCCACCGCCGTATGGTTATGTATTACCAGCTTCTGGTTTAGTAGTTAGGTAATGCGAAATGTCAGCTAACGTTGTGCCACATACAACACTCGTGGTCTCTAAATGTTGCACATTTTCCCGTAAATTACAGCTGTTCTTGTTTGAATTGCGTATAAGATCGTGACAAAGAAAGTGTTTCTCCAATTGGATGATTGTATAACTGTATGCACGTCGTATAATTTTGGCGAGGTGTAATTTTTTTCACGGAGCAACTTTACACCGTAGTAGGCACGCAGCTTTTTGTATTTAGTTTTCTGGCATCTTGTTTTAAATTATTGACTAACATATTTCCAAATGTGGACAATCCATACCTCCATTAGGATTCGGGTTCCATAATTCATGCAAAATGAGGTTCGTTTGTTTGTTAAATTGAGGTCATAAACCCCTACCCTTTCTGTGATTACCGTGATTTCAGTGATTTACGTAGGCTTGTCTAGGGTGAAGATGTAAATGAGCATTTCAAAAGAAATTGTTGCCAGTTGTTTGGTTTATTTACTTACGGTAATATTTTCCATAGGTACTGAAAACTGGGCACGGTTGGATTTTAAGGTGGAACCGCATGTGCTATCAAATATCGCTTTCTTGCAATACCTGGAATATGTATAGAATTATAAAATTATTATTGGTTAAATAAGAGTTAATAGATAGGCTATTATATATATAAATCAATGTTACTTGATAGTATGTATGTGGGTGTGTATGTCTCCTATGCGTTCATACACCATCCATCCGATTGCGCTGAAACTTGGGTGAGATGTTGATCTATATATATAAAAATCAATGTTACTTGATAGTATGTATGTGGGTGTGTATGTCTCCTATGCGTTCATACACCACCCATCCGATTGCGCTGAAACTTGGGTGAGATGTTTATTAGCCTACTCTCCAAGGAAGGTTTCTGGCGTAGTAAATTCATTTTACAATACGCGCGAAGCGTTTCAACAAGGTCCCGTATGTGTTCATAGACCATTCGTACGATAGCATTGAAACTTGGGTGAGATATTGAGTACACTCGAAGGAAGGATTCTGGCTTAGTATATCCACTTGACAATAGGTAGCGCACGAGTAGATTCAACAAATGAGCGACGACGCTCACACCGTTTCAACAAAGTCCCGTATGTGTTCATACACCATTCGTCCGATACCAATGAAACTTGAGTGAGTAAATACATTTCACAGTAGATAGGGCACGAGTAGATACAACAAATGAGTGACGATACGCAAAACGTTTCAAGAAAGTCCCGTATACATTCATATACCATTCGTCCGATAGCTATGAAACTTGGGTTAGATGTTTTGTACACTTTTGGGAAGGTTTATGGCTGAGTAAATCCACGTTACAATAGGCAGCGCACGTGTAGATTCAACAAATGAGCTACGACGCGCGAAGCGTGTCAACAAAGTCACGTATGCGTTCATATACCATTCGTCCGATAGCGATGACGCTTGGGTGAGATATTGAGTACACTCTAAGGAAGGATTCTGGCTTAGCAAATATACTTTACAATAGGTAGCGCACGAGTAGATTCAACAAATGAGCGACGATGCGCGAAGCGTTTCAACAAAGTACCGTACGCGTTCATATAGGCCTACCATTCGTCCGATAGCGATGAAACTTGGCTGAGATGTGGTGCACAGTCCAGGGAAGGTTTTTGACTTAGAAAATCCATTGCACAATAGGTAGCGCACGAGTAGATTCAACTAATGAGCGAAGGCACGCGAATCGCTTCAAGAAAGTCCCGTATGCGTTCATATAGGCCTACTATTCATCTGATTGTGATCAAACTAGGGTGAGTTGTTGTGCACACTGCAGGGAAGGTTTCTGACTTAGTAAATCCATTGTGCAATTGGTAGCGCGCTAGTTGATTCAACAAATGAGTGACGGCGCGTAAATCGTTTAAACAAAATCCCTTAAGCGTTCATATGCCATTCATCCGATTGCGATGAATCTTTAATGATTTGTTGTGTATACGCCAGGGAAGGTTTTCGACTTAGTAAATCCATTTTACAATAGGTAGCGCAGGAGTTGATGCAACAAATGAGTGACAACGCGTGAAGTGTTTCAGCAAAGTTCCATCTGCGTTCATATACCATTCATCCGATTGTGATTAAACTTTGGTGAGTTGTTGCGCACTGTCCCACAAATGTTTCAAAATTAGTAAATCCATTTTACGATAGCTTAGAGGCAGTTAATGGAAATTAAAGAAAAAAATGTGTATCCAAAAGCACTTCAAGAAACCAAATTGCAATGCCAACACTTTCTTTGATTGGCATTGCAACGCATGCTGAGTACAGCTTGTGATTAAATAAATATTACAGAAGAAACGATGCGTTGTTAGTGAATATTAGGCCAACCGGTACGGCGAATAGCCAAAATAACAACAAAATAGTCAACCCCTGGCACTATACAGCCCATGACGGGCTAAGGCCGACCAAGCGACCGCTGCCCAGTCATTTGGCCTGCAGATATTAGGGTGATGCGTGATCAGCGCGTCGGGTCCCCTCGGCCGTTAATCTAGGTATTCGTGATCGGGGTGCTGTCTCACTGTCAGACAGCTACTCAATTGTCCTCACGAGGCTGAGTGCACCCCGTTCCAACCCTCATGTCAGTTTTAAAATCCCTCACGGGGCCGGGGATCGAACCCGGGGCCTCCGGGTGAGAGGCAGGCGCGCTACCCCAACACCACGGGGCCGGCTTAATATTCTCACATATAACATATTTAATTTGCACCAACTTAATAACTGTAGTCTAAGATATGTTTGCCCACTGCCGTTTGAAATGTGCAAATCGCACACTTTGTAGGCAAGCTGTTTGTTATGGTCGTCTCTGATGGGAAGTTTTACTAATTACTCTTTTAGGAGACCCTTGTCTTTGGAATATTCATGAAAGGCCAACCCTCTAGTTCTTATTTCATAAGTTGAACGCCTAAAAACAAAACCACAATCCGAAATAATAAAGAAGATAATCACGAACGAACGATTCACTGCCAATGAAAATCAAATGGAGATTCGTGGACCGGAAGTTCGCTATGCATAAGCTTCGGTGCCATTTTAACTCGTGGTAGCTCTATACGGTTACGGTACCATACAATTCAGTCACTTCCCGTAAACATTTATTATGTGACACTCCTATTCTCGACTCTCTCAACCCTCCTCAGTAAAACAGTCATTTATATGAGCTCTCCCCAGGTAAACGGTATTTTATTTGTGTTCGTAGCATCTCATCCCATCTGCGTGGGAGTTCACTCGCATGCGCGCGCTTTGCTCACGCTACGGATTCGGACTAAATCTCATCATCACCCGTGGGCTGCGAAAGTATCTCCAAAAATGCAGTTACACTTACAACAGAAAATCTTGATTCGCGCTTTAAGATTCATTTTTCAGCCATTCGGTATGCGAAGTCTAGTCTTAGAGGATTCTAAAATATACGGGAATTTGGTGGATTTTCGTACGGGAAATACGGGAATTTGAAGAAAGATCATCGCTCGACACCCTGCGTCGGATTTTTTAAGAGCGTTAAAAATCCTTCGGTATGCCTTCCTTCGGAGGGGAAGTGAAGCTGGCGGTCCCATGTCATGTAAAAGATCCTTCCACAGACTAAACTTGTGTGAAGCTAAATTGTTAGGTTAGATTTTGTCGGAATGCTCTATCAAAGTTCCAAGGTTCACTTCTAGGTATCATTGATATTTGGTAGCGAAAGTTGGAACTACTTGAAACTGAACGGAACTTGTAGCTCACCCTAAGGGTGTCCGCTGGAAACAGCTACAGACTCAGGTGAGCCGAACATGTCCTCGGAAACGCCCGGCACTAAAAGCCATACGGTAGATACCGTGCTGTTGAAAGTCAATCACGTTAAAATACTAAAATAATGAAGATGAAATGACTCTGGGATGATGGATGATAAAAGAATAAAAGTAGTTAAAAAGTGAATCATTATGTGTTGATGGACAAGTACCACCTGCGTGAGTCTTGCATGTTTATTCGACGAAGTATTCATTTCTGGTTCCGTGTTGACAGTTTTATGAAATACAAGAATTTCCAGAATTTTCGCCTGTTGATTAGGTTGAAATTCTGGAAATTCTTATATTTCAGTCATGCATGTATCATTTCAAACTTACATGATCGAGAAGAGGTTTGTGTTGCTCGCCTTCGTGTAGGCGACTGGCCGAAGTGAAAGCTTGCCTGCTACTAGTCTGTGTCGTGCGGAGGAGGCATGGTTGGAGGTGGTTTTGGGGTAGCAGTGCACGCTGTCCTTGACTTGTCTTTGAAATTCGCTACCGTGTTAAATAATACATTTTTACAATGTGTGAGCTCATTCAAGCATTTTATCGGCTCCAACTTTTGGCTAATGTGTATTTCATTGTGTAGTTCATTGTTTACAGAACAACATCCAAATGTAAAATAGAGAGCTGTCACCGAACAACACAACAATTAGAGCGACAGAATGTTTTAAACTTCTTAACTAGTAAAAAATAAAATTAAATTAAAAAAAAAAAACATCTGACATGCCAGTGTCATTTCATGTTGATTATTTATGTATTTTAAGATTGACTTGCACCAGTACGGTCATTATTTTTGACCAAGACCTTGCTGAATAGGCTGAAGAAGGACCACTTTTGGTCTGAAACATGTACCTGAAGAGGATATAATGCCTCATACAAAGTAAGTTGTGTTGGAAAGTGGGTGTAACAAGTAATAGATTTATAACATCAACACGGAAGATGATTATAAAAGATATTCATCTCTATCTATAGCGACTAATCTGTATCTGACATTGTGTTTATTTCCCGCTGCTCTTTGTGTGTTAAATTCTCACTGACACACGCCGTATTATCTCAAGTGTCGTTTTATAAAAACTAGCTTCAATATCAATTTGGGCTGAAAGTTTTCAGCCCAGTAATGTTTGTGATATCAGTTGGAACTCACCCGAGTCATCACGATGGACTTCAAAGCCCCTCAGCATGCTAATAACACTAACTGATGAGCGTTGGCAATAATGTACAGTACCTTTTACCAACGAGAATTAAGATGTCTGCTACATTAGCTTAGAAGTCAGAGCTTTGTTACACAAAGCAGATAGCTGATTCTCCCGTAGTCCCACTGGGTTCACACCTTTTGTAAATCTCTACCTTCCACCTAAATGGTTCGTACCCTCTGTACAATACACAACCTAATGGCTGAAAGGTTCCATTTATCATATCGATCATTGTGTGAGTGTTGACGGGGTTTATTTATCCGAATCAGAATGTGGTGTTTTGAATTCAGTATTTATATAGTCATTGAATTGCATTCCATCATATTTCAGAGAAGCATTTGCATTTTTTGGTAAATATTAATTCTACACGTGTCCAAGAGATTCAAAGTGAAGTCTTTTTAAAACCACAGAGATATTTAAAAACTTGTAAGCATATGCCTCCTGGACACACGATGACTGAGAAACATATGGTATATAAAAAGTAGATCACTCAATATCTTTAGTTAGTTAGTGGAGTTTACAGGGGCGGAACAGCAAGGTCATCTGCCCCTAAATATATATCTCTAATATTTGTATATTGTATTCTGTCTTGTGCCATGCCAATGTCATTAGAAATGCACAACTATGGTAAATATTAGGTTGCAAGCCCAGTAAATTGTTTCCTTTAATCCAAAATATATGTATTGAAAAGTGATGATCCATAACTTCATAAGGCTCGAAAGATAATTTCAACCCCCCTTGAAATTACCTCCACGTCCCGGAAGATGGGGTGGCAAAAAAATTAACTTTTTTATAATATTATTCATTCCTATTAGTATCTTTTTTTAATTATAAACTAACTTTTAGTACCTACACTATTAAGAAATTTTATAAAGTGAATCATGTTCACAGGAGGAGGTGTATCACAGCTTTCTTAAGTATTTAATTGAGGGTCTTGCCATATCCATGACTTGTATTGTAGAATTCACCATTTGAAATAAAGTTTTTCGTCGGCTACCTAACTTATTTCTGTTTGTTCTATAGGTTTTTTTTTCTCTTCTTTCTGTGTATTTTTAACAATGATTTGCTTGACTGGTTCAGCTGTTCATTCATGACTGTTTCTTTAGTAGAATCATGTTTTACAGACCCTTGTCCACTCCAATGTTATCCTGAGAGAAGACATCTGGTAACAGATTTGATTACAGTCTCTTAACATTTGTTCCAGGTTACAAAATCTCAGGCTGACATAAATGAACTACGATCTCAAGTTTGGGATTTGAGTGATAAATTACTCAAAGCTCAGGAAGACAAGACTCATCTTGAGAAGTTGCTGAAAGAAAGAGGAGAAACAGTTCCATCAAGTTACCTGCCCTCTGGACTGCAAAGAAGAGCAACACTTTCTAAATCTGCAACTGATGTCCGAACACCAGTGGTAAAGTATTAATCAATTAAATTTTGCAATGGGTCGCTTGGAATAATTTTACAATTAACAGAGTTTCCCAGGTGCCAAACAATCAATAGCATGATCATGATAACTGGGGAGTTGGGGGGGGGGCATTTGTTCTCGAAGTTTCCTATTCATTATGAACTGTTACTTTTTATACATTGAGAAAATGAATTTATATGCTGTATGTAGGCCTAAATTTTAGCCAACTGTGATAGTTACCATCATTTGGCCAGTTCTAACTTATGGTGCAGGAGCATGGAGTTTAATGATACAGGAAGAACACCAGTTGTAGGTTTTTGAAAATAAAGTATATAGGAAAACCTTTGGACCATCTTTTGGCCCCGCAACTCAAAAGCTGGAAATATAGATCAAATAAAGACATACACTCACTACCATAGCAAGCACCAATATTCATCATCATTAACTCCAGAAGACTTCAATGGGCTGGTCATTTACTAAGGATGCAAGATGATAGGATGGTCTTACAAATCTTTAAAGGAGAACCAAGAGCAAAAAAGGCCAGTAGGAAGACCACGAAGTTCCTGGAATAATGAAATCTCCAAACTTGGTAGACATCTAAATGTAGACAACACTGGTAAGAACTCGCCCAAGACAGAGTTCAGTGGAGGCATTTTGTTAGATCGGGGTGCGATCTTCGTGTCCCATAGAAGCCTGCTGAGTGAGTGAGAGTGATAGTTACCTGCTCGAAGCAGCAAGCCACAGGGCCATGCTATCTCCAGATTTGGTAGGCATTGAGCCATCCTTGAATTGGTTTTCTGTTCTATTTCCAAATTGAAGCAAATGCCCGTATGGGTTTGCTAATGGGCCATGTCCAGTCGATGTGTACATTTTACTGTGCATTACATCTGATAATTCCACCTTTTTTTTACAGAGTTTTATATGGTTGAGACCTAATGATTAATTCCTTTTTTATCTCTCTCTGTGTGTCTCACTCATTGCCACCTTTCTGCCAGGACAGTAGGAATGTCAAACTGACCAAGATTGGCATCCATTGCATTACACTGTGATATTTTTCCATTCCCAGTCATGATTTCTGAGCCATAAGGACAGCAGGTCTCGCTAAATGGATTGGAGAAATGTGCAACCACTAGATGTTACTGTGCACTTTTATTCTAATTTATCACACAGATACTACCCGCTTATCATTGTTTCCTGTGGCAGGCAAGAAGTTTCTCGTTCCCTAATAGATCGTTAGCATATACTGCCCACAGTACTTTTCTTCTGGCAACTTGTAAATAAACTTCTTACCATATTGTCGTAAGTGCACACTACGATTACTGCATCTTGTCTCGCATATTCAATCTATAGTAAATCCATGGGATAAAAAATTAAGTAAATAATTTTTCAAACATCCACATATCTGCAAACTAGAACCATGAATATGCTTCAACATCTACAAATTTGTTTAAATTTTAGTCCCACTATATACAGTACATGAGGAAACACAAATTGGACATACACTATAAGCAATCGTTATTGCTTTTTCAGTCTTTGTTTGCTTTATTAATATTGTGTAGTCCATTGTTGTGATGCTAGTTCTTCTTTGACTTCCGTGTCAATGATACCATTTCTCATTGTCTCCTCACATGAAATTGGGGTCAGAAAGTACACGTCTCGTGTTGTAGTGATAGGGTTGTTGGCTTTCAGTCCTGAGGCCTGGTTTCAATGCCTGGCTCTGCCAAGAAATTAAATTGTGGTTTGAGGTACTGGAACAGTACCATTGACATGCAAGTCACCCATGTGTAGAGATATGAGAAATTGGCATTTTGAAATAAATTTTGTAGTACTGTATTAGCATTTTGTAGCATTTAAAAATTAGTTGCCAGGTATGATAAAAATTGAACAGCTTCAAAATTAATAAGGACGGATACTAATTTAAACATGCTTATTATTGGATACGAGCATTGTTGCTTGGCCACAGCTCGCTTTGTTCTAAGAATATGCACCTTGATATCAGTGATTACTACTACTATCTGCCGGCCCTCCATGTTCTATCCAGCAGCTCAGAGTAATTTGAGTTGCTGCATTATGCATGAAATGAGAACGTGACCTTTGGATCTTTTCAGCATAGCTCAGGTCATCTCGCGTCTCGCAACCTGAAACGTTTTCTTTTGGCCTCCCTGTTGCGTGACAAGTGAAACGTTTTTACTAGCCCTCCCTTGCACTTTGAAATATATACTCTAAGATATGTTGTATTAATGGGTGCCAAGACCTCAACGCTATGTTGAAATCTAAATTTATATTTAACAACACCTAGCTCTGGTAGAACACCTTCAAGAATCTTTACACTCAGATCGTTGCAGGATTTGATCATTAATCCTACTAACAATTGTATCAGGAGAAGGAATTTGGTCTATATCTAATGCTACCTTCTGAAAGCAAAGATTGCATGGTTAAAAGAAATGAATTTATTATATAAAACAAGTATGGCAAAATTATTAATAATAATAATAATAATAATAATATATTTTAAATTTAAATTTGAGCGTTGCGATTTGAATATTACCGCTAGAGAATTACGTGAAAACGGAGTCGGATGAATTACTGATTTTACTATTATTCCCAAGCTAAGAAGTTGCTGAAATACTGAATATTAAACAAAGAAACGAGAGATTATGTAGTTCTGAGTCATTCGCGCTTACCATTGGAAATTGCCGTGGCATTTCCCTCGTACTGGATGTTGAAGAGAGCTTCCCACAGCCTTCTGGACGTCGTCATCTTCTTCGTTAGTTGAAGAGATACTTGTAGATATGTTAACTTATGGTCGGATCACATCGGAGCCAACCACACGTGCAACCACAACGGTCAAGTTTTACTAAGATAATCGCCTTGCCTCCTCGGCGCGCAAACCATATATGCACTTCTCGCCTCCCCTCTGTGGACCCGTCTTCAAGTCGCCCGCTCTCCTCTGATTGGCTGAGCCACCACGCGATCTTCCCCACCTAAGGGTCAATACACTCGGCGCGGCGATGATGTCTATTCCCGGCCCAGGCCATTTCGCCTTTTCTTGATGCAGCAACCCCGCTTGCGTCATGCTTCTCGACAAGAATAAGCCTGTAGCCGAATTCCCAGTGACTCATCTCTCTCACAATACCCTAACTGACAAAACTCCGTAAAATTCCGTAATCATATAATTTTCCGCGATAACTTTGTTCGTAATAATTCGCTTGATAGTGTTTTCTATAACATCGAAAACCTATCTGTATACTTATAGTCTTATAAAAAAAACGCTCCAAAAATACCTTAATAATAATAATAAGTTAATAATAATAATAATAAGTTACATGAAAATTCTCTTGGCTGAACAATTTGCCGCGTAAATAAATATTTAATGGCTTCCTACTGACTTATGTCAGTGGCGTAAAATACCCTCGAAAAACTAGTTACAAACCGACCGACAGCACTCGAGCCAATCTTGCCAAATAGCTTTTATTTTCAGATATCCTGTTTCTGAAAAAGTTTAGTGTCAAGCTCCAATGGTTCTTTAATACTGATAGGGTCATTCCATGTCAAATCATCACAGCTCCCAACCCGGCCATCTCAGATTTACATGAAATTTGGTAAGAAGTTAATACATGAAGTTGTACATACATGCTAAATTTTACCCCTCAGCGATTTACCATATCCATACAGCAGGGTTGCAAACATGATAAAAACAAGAAGTTCCGTGACAAACTAAAGAGCCTACTTTTCTTAAAATTTAAGATTCATTCCCAATGATTAATCTATATGGATCTATCTAGAATAATGACTAAATTAAGTTGGTAATATCGAAATTTCTAATTAGTTTGATATAATGTATACCTGGCATAATGTAGCCTAATAGAGAACTACAGTTGGCAGCCCTGCTGACTGAATATATTCTTAGTTCTATCTCTTAAGGTACAGAATACAAAATTTGGTTGAAGTCCAATGGATAGCATGGACGTTACAGGCAGTTAAACATTGGATCTAACAGCGCACGTAAAATAATGTTGGCAATAATGACATACATGTATTGGTCAGAAGTAATCTGAAATAATATGATATATTGTTGTGTCAATTTTGAATGCAATCCATTAGTTAGTATAGAAGTTACATGCATTTTAAAATTGGTTCTATCAACAGGCTTAGAATTATGTTGGCAGCACTGGCGTAGGCCTATATTAGTTACTCCAAATTAATCTAGAACGCCAGCAGGTACTATACGTGTGCAAAGTTTAGAGCTATTGGCTTGCATACTTTCTGGTATATTGATATTACTGCATACCTGCCAACTCTCCCGATTTAGGCGGGAGACTCCCGATTTCAGACCATTTCTCCTGCCCTCCCGCTTAACGTATTAAATCTCCCGATTTTTCAAAAACTCCGCGCGTAATGTGTCGTCTATCGAACGGATCGACTTTACGTGTTTTGAAGTTTTATCTCGATACCGCAGTTTCGCTCTGTATCGATAATCGACAATTGGGTACTAACTCCCGCGTGGCGTCCTGCTGTTATAAAAAGTTGGCTTCGAATAAGTCTTCGTTTGAAATCGGCTTCGAATAAGACTTCGTTTGAAATCGTCGAAGGTTAATTCAGCGCCTGTTCCTAGATGTGTTGCATAATGACCAGTGGGTGAGAGGTAGTTGTGCGCTGGGGAATATTGTATCTGTTTCACACGTGAAATTATACGATTTGTGTATAACTTAGTCAGATGTTGTTGGCGTTAATATGCCGGTAGGTTATTGTGATTTTTCGATCTGAGTGATTGCGTCCGTTCCTCGGTAATATGGCGAAGAGATATGATGTGACATTTAAAAGTGTGTACAAAGAGAACATTCCCAGGGTGTCTACCGGTAACGGAAGTAACGAATTTTACATACGGGTAACGAAAATTTTCCGAAGGCGGATTGAATCATTTAAACTCGAGCCCCTAGGCTCAGAGATTGCGATGGAGCGAGTTTCACGCAAGCGGTGCCGATTGCATAAGCTATATTTCTCCGTGCCCGACCTCGAGGAAATGCATACCGAGGATACCCTGAGTGGTATACATCGTTCAGCGTATATTTTCGGCATCAAGATGACTTTTTAGTTTTGTGTGAAATATTTATCTGTGTTATCAGGAAACCTGACTTTTCGCGAGACGTTTATTCGCGAAAACTTCTGAAATTAGGCTATTCAGAAACCTCGCATTTCTCGCATTTATTTGGAGACTGTCAAATTGAAGTCCAGAAGTAACGCTAAATAATTTAATGTCGTGATCTTGCGAAATGTTACCGTTTTGAAAAAAGATTCGAAATACGTAGGCTGTACCTTATTTTTAAAATCTGTCTCGTAAACTTGCGACATCCAGTATGGTTAATTCGAAATTCCGTTATATGTCGATTTTTCCTCCGAACTTTGGTTCCATCGGATATATTATAATCTAACCGGTTATTTCGAAAACTTGTATAACTTGTATAATTCGTGATTCGCATTTGAAAGAAAACGTGTCCTTTAGTCGTATTATTCGTGCAATCCTCTCCGAATAATTCTTAATATTTGATACCTACTTCGAACATTCATACTCAAGACGGCCGCTGACCGCACGACTTGCCTGCGGGAATCTCGTCAAATGGACCGAGATCGACGTCAGTAGCGTAAAATCATAAAACCCGTCCCCTATCGTGAACTTGTGACCACGAGGACTGCGGGAATCCCGTCAAAGATGATTGGGCACCAATCACGAAACATTCCGAAACCTACTCGCTACTTTTCCCATGACCGTATACTTACGTACTTACGCGTACGGGGAGCGAGAAGTGCATCTACCCACTTAGAAATGACAGCCTACGTAGCGTCGCGATACTAATTTCTCCTCGTGATCCACCCTGAACTGATGAGCTCCCAACCACAGCATAGGGACAGCGGAAATCACGGCGCCGGCCATACAACTTGTGCATAACTTCTGGTGAATTTTAACCATGCTCAACTCTGAGCTTGCATCCACCATTCTGTCAGGACGAATAGACAATCGTTCAACGGCCGGGTGCGGCGCGGTATGCATAATATCGCGAGGACAACGTGAATCTCGTAAAACGGCCGAGAGCGGCAGCGATTGAGATGCATCGCGATATTTCTCCGCATTCAATGACGAGGACAACTGTATTCTTGTCAAACGGACAGCAAGTGGCGCCGATTGCATAATAATGCTGTATTTCCTCGCGCCCGACCTCAAGGACAATGGAAATCTCGTCGAACGACTAAAAGTGACACCCGATTATTAAATCGCGATATTTATCAGTGTTCTATCGCGAAAACAACGGGAATCGCGACAAACAGGTGAGACCAGCGCCGATCGTGTAACATCTCGAAATTTCGCCGTACTTGACTGTGTAGACAGAATTCGGTTACAATCACGTAACGTCCCATACATTTCTTCTTGATCTACCGCGGGGACAAAGGAAATCTCGCCACGGTCAAGAGCAGAGCAACCTCTTGGCAATTATAAAAACGCCTCGTGCACAAGACGACATATTAGCTGAAACAACTCATTTGATAATAAATATCTAGTATTTATTTATTATTTTTAAATTTTTGTAACTCCCTAAGTGAATTGAATTTACCGCTTTAAACACAGTTCATTGCTGTCTTTCTTCACCGCGTGATGAGCCCATTTGGTTGCAGATCGCAGACGTATCTTGAATTCAAAGATAACTAAAATTAACTAAAAGGTAGCTAAAAACGAACTATTTTTTACTTCATCCTTACAGTAGACACCCTGATTCCGTATATAACTGAGTCAAGAAGAGGCGCAACATTTGCATTTTGTAGTGTCTGTAGGTGTGATTTCAGTATCTCGCATAGTGGAAAGGGGGACATTTCATTTTCCAAAATTAAGTTTTTTGTAAATAAATTTCCTAGCACGTTAACAGACACGCAAGACAATTTTAATGAGGAAATGATGCTTTACATTCCCAATTCTGTAACTTCCAACTTGAGGATGTGACATCTATTGAAGAAGGAGAAGAAGAAGGAGAGAGAATTGATGTGAAGTGGGCACTGGTAGGCCAGATGATATGTAGTGGTGGGGTACTCAAGTTATGCTTTCCATTCTGACCATTCCGCATAGTAATGCAGAGTGTGAGAGGATGTTCAGGTCATCTCTCTCTGACAACACTTTGGACAAACTTATAACTCTGAGGTAGATTCAGAAAGGGAAGTGTTTTGAGCAAGAATATAGCAAGACCTTTTTGAAGAGGGCAAAATCAGCCTCAGTCACCTGCAACAACGACCAATAATATGATCTTCGATACGTCACTAGTTTTGTATGCCTGAGTGTGGTCGAAAGAAAGGTATGCTTGTTTGATAGACTAGTGAGAATTTAAAATTACTCAGTTGTAAGTACATTTGTAAACTGGGATGTCATATCATGTTAGTCATGTACAGTTTAATAAATAGTGGAACTTGCATACTTATATATTTGCTGCAATGTCTTAGCCTGTGTATGTATTATGTTGCAACCCCCCTATCCCTATCTCCCCCCCAATCTCCCGATTTTTCATTTTGAGAGGTTGGCAGGTATTATTAGGGTATCAAAAATAGAGACTGTATTTATTAACAGTTGGCAGCCCTGGTTACTCGTAAGAATCGGCATAGTCATATCTGTTATGGTACACATAACACACACACAAAATTTGGTTGAAATCCAAATTATAGTATGAAAATTACATGTATTTAAAGTTGGACCTCTCAGCAGGCTTAGAATCATGTTGGTAGCACTGACGTATATAAGTTACTCCAAATTAATATAGAATGTCAGATACTATACGTGTGCATAGTTTAAAGCTGTCGGCTTGCATACTTTCTGATATATGGGTATTTGGATTTAAAAAAATTGAGAGCCTTTATTATCAGTTGGCAGCCCTGGTGGCTCTGAAGAATACGCTCAGTCATATCTGTTTATGTACACATAGCACATATGAAATTTGGTTGACATCCAATTGATAGTGACATAGTGTACAAGTTATATGCATTTAAAGTTTGGACCTATCAGCAGGCTTATAGTCATTTTGGCAACACTGCCATGTATGGCCTCCTGGAAATTAAACTGCAATATTATTATCTATACGTGTGCCAATTTTGAAATAGCTCCCATTCATACCTTCCAAGATATCCAACATGGAGCTCAAATTTCAATTGCGAGTGTTCAGCAGTTGGTAGCACTGACATCATTTTCAAATATGGCCGTGATATATTCAGGTATAGATCTTTACTCCTACCAAATTTTGTTTCGATTGCTGCAGCCGTTTAGGAGTTGATAGGGGGACACAGACAGACAGATGGACACACATTTTCCCGGATCGATCAAATAAGTCTACTTTTTCCTCATTTTTGCAAAATGTGAAAAGTAGGCTAAAAAATGTAAAATTCTTCCTCGCGTGCTCTGAGAAAATGAATAATAATTTTACTTCTAATTGAGGTAGAACCTTAATGTTGGTCTTATTTTGAAGCTAAAGGTACATAATTTCCATTAAAAGTAGTTCCATTTTAAAAATAATGATTTTTCATTCCAAGGTCACAAGGTGTTTGACCTTTGACCTTGAGTATCTAAAAGTTAGTGTACCTTTAATTTCATTGGCAAGAATATATGATAAACAGTGAAATGCATTCTCTCATTGGTATAAGTTTCATTTTGGGATTGCTTTGGGAACACGAGTAAAAAAAATCATTACATCTTTGGTGAACTTGACAAATATCTCAAGTGTGCATATTTGTGATGTAATCCATTGTTGAAGGCTACATTTTCAATGAGATTGTCTTCTAGTATGTTTTCCAATATTTATTTATTTATTTATTTATCGTATGGCTTTTAGTGCCGGGAGTGTCAGAGGACATGTTCGGCTCGCCTGAGTCTGTAGCTTCTTCCAGTGGATACCCTAAAGGGTGAGCTACAAGTTCCGTTCAATTTCAAGTAGTTCCAACTTTCGCCACCAGATATCAAAGATACCTAGTGGTGAACGTTGGAACTTTGATAGAGCGTTCTGACGAAATCTAACCTAACAAATTTTGCTTTACACAAGTTTAGTCTGTGAAAGGATCTTTTACATGCCATAAATCTATGACATGGGACCGCCGGCTTTACTTCCCCTCCGAAAGAAGGCATACTGAAGGATTTTTAACGCTCTTAAAAAATCAGACGACTTCGGCCGTGTTTGAACCCGCTATCTTGGGCATAGCAGTTCATCTTGCTACCGACTACGCCACCAAAGCTGCTTTTCCAATATTGTCTTCACATTATTAGATCTTGCACAGTCACCACATTGTTCGAACCAACACTGTACTTTGGATGGATAGTGAGTCCACATCATGTTTAGGCCACAGAGAGGCAAATTTTGAAAAAACAATTTTCACACCAGGATAAGACTGTTTGAAAAGAACATACATTTCTGCTAGGTTGTTTAAAATTAGCCTATTTTGTATGTGTTCTTTTGTAGCACCCATTCTGACACTTAAATGAAATGAAAGTCCGGGTAGTGGCAGTGCATCACCCGTAAAGAAGAGGCCGAAGGAAGAGCTATACTGCAAAATGAAAGCTACTAAAATTGTGAAAGTTTTAAATGAGGAGATATTTTAATATTCCAGCTGAAGAACCCGTGCCTGGCAATGATGGTTTTGATGCAATATTACAACAACTGAAAGAAAAGTTTGAAGACACCATTGACATAAGTGAGAAAGTTACAATTTTTTACCATCCTTCCTAAAGACTGGAGTTTCAGAAGAATAGAGCACGAATTTTCTTGTGCAAGTAACTACACGATACGTTAAGCTAAGCAATTAGTAAGAGAGCATGGGATTTTGTCTACACCAAATCCTAAATCAGGAAGGAGCTTGGAACCAGATGTTTCAAAGAATGTGAAGAACTTCTACTGCAATGAAGGTGTTGGGCAAAATTATGCCTGTCAATAAAGACTTAGTGAGTGTAGGAATGGGTGCAACAAAAGAGGCTAATTTTAAACAACCTATAAGGCATCCAACGTTCAGAATGAAGCACTGGTTAGATAGGGATATTCTTCTCTCTTTCTGTTGCAAGTGAGACATGTATGACGCGGTCATTTTCTAGCAAACCACTGTCGCCATATCAGTCGAAAACTTTTCTTTGTTGAAAAAACAGCATATTCGGGTAGAACTATGTTTTGCCGATCCTTTTTGTCCTACATTAGAACTACGTAAACTTGATGGAAATGCTAGAAAAATTAGATATCCATATTAAAAAAACAACTATAAACTGTGTCCCCTTTTTAGTAAAATCGATCTTATATCATGTTGCATTGACTTTGTTGAGCCTATTTTTCACACACTTGTAGCTAAATGTGCCGTCTTGATGATGGATTATTGAAATATTTTATACTGGCAATATTACAATTTTCATGTAGGTAAAACTTCTGAATATTCTCTCATAACCGCTTAGCAGCATTGAAAAAGTACGTAAGCTGCCAACTTTTCTATTTTTAAAGAAGACCCTGTCATGTCAGTTTGAGAGTTGTTGAGGAATGTTGGAAGAAGTTTTCTACCTGCTTACCCTGAGTGTAGGTTTAATTGTTTACACAGGCCGGGCTGTCCATTGAATGAAGTTTCGAAGGACAGCGGGCTGCAGCTTGCTACTCACAGCTTTATTACTGTGCCCTTCGAGCTTGTATTTCAGTTGTTCAGCAGTCTCTATCTTGAGTGTGTGTGCAGCAGTTCTGTTAGACTTAACGTGTTGTATGTTACGTACATGGGTTGGTTTTTTAGTTTTGGCACCTTAGTTATAACTGGATTAATAACTCGCTTAGATGGTTCCAAGTTTCACAGGCCCTCGATGTAGCCCTCACCGTTGAGTACAACGTGTTCCCAGCGATGCGGAAGTAGTTGGATCTCGTTGGCACTGCCCAATCTATTGATGGTACGAAGACAGCGCTCGGCAGCCTGCTTAACATCTTCAATGGTACGGAAGCGCTCCCCGCCCATTGTCATCTTCATCTTCGGGATGAGATCATAGTCGCAGGGACTGATATCGGGAGAATATGGGGGGTGACAGAGGACCTCCCAGCCCCAGCGATCCAACAATGCCGACACAAAGCCTGCTGTGTGTGCCCTAGCATTGTCATGCAAAACGATGGGCGGTGTAATCATGTGATGGCGCCGTTTCCTTCTCAGAGCTCCTCGGAGATGGTCTTGCAGAAACGAACAATAGTACGCCGCATTAACGGTTTGCCCTCGGGGAACAGTATGGTGAATGATCACACCATCCAAATCATAGGCAAGAATCAACATTACCTTCACAGGTCGAACTCTTTGTTTCCGTGGTGCCGCCACTCATTCGATTGGTGTTTTAACTGTGGCTCATAAGATCTGGCCCACGTCTCGTCAATGGTTATGATACGCCGTAAGAAGGCCTCTCCTTGCGCTCATAACGCTGCAAGTGCATACGACAAGCGTCATATCTCTGCCATTTGTGCATGTCGGTTAAGTCATGCAGAACCCATTTGGACACATCTTCCTCATTTTCAGTAAGTCCTTCAGGTTGTGGAGGACAGTTGAATGCGCCAGTCCGGTATCTTGCTCTAATTGACGAATCGTTACGTTCCGATCCACCTCTACTAACGTGGACACCATCTGTACAGTGTCATCACTTACTGGTGGGTGACCAGATCGAGGCATGTGCTTCACACGTTCGCGCCCATCTCGAAAGGCTGCAACCCATCTTGCTACCGTTCTGAACGGTAACGCAGCTGCACCGCACGCTTCCTGCAATCCTCGGTGACACTGTTTAGCACTGCGACCCCTAGCACACTGAATTTTTATCCACGTTCTCTGCTCCTGCTTGGAAAACATTGAGACTGTCTTTCGCGAGCACTGGTCTCACACTACTCCTTTAACAGGTGCGACTGCGCATGAGCGGTGGTGAGGACGGGCGAGGTCATGTGCTCTGAGGGAGGGGATGCAGGGCAGCAACCGTCGGTAAAAGTGGCAGCGCCCAACATTTTTGCAACTTGGCACTGAAGCTTTGGTGCCAAAACTAAAAAACCAACCCATGTATTTCACGTACAACAATGGATAGTTTTGTGAAAAGAATGCATGGTCAAGTGCTCAGCAGGAGGGAAAAACAGGTCGTAATTAATGTGTTCAGTTATTTTAAGAATCTTAAACCTTACGAAAGTATAAATAATTTAGTCAATGAAACTGCTATGGCCACAGGAATATCAAAGACTACCGTTTTTAAAATACGTAGTGGGAGTGGACAGGGTCCAGTACTGTCGCCACGCAAAAAGAGGCTAAGTAATACACTTCGCAAGAATAGCAGGAATGTTAAATATAATGACGTTATAGTTAATTTAATTTCGTTGTATGTGTTATGTTAGCCTACTATTAGTATTATCATCATCATCTTGAGCAGTTTCCGACCGCTGGTCGGGTCTGCTTGGAACATAAACCTCTCCATCGTTTCCTGTCCATCCACCATCTCTCGTCTTTCACTGTGTCCCAGCACACTCCTCTTTCCTCCACACTCTTCTTAACTCCTTTTGTCCATCTGTCCCTTGGTCTTCCCCTTGGCCTCCTTCCCTTCATTTCCATTCCAAACATCTTCTTCGGTATCCTCTCCCTTCGCATCCTCCTCACATGTCCATACCATTGTAGCCTAGATCGCTCTATTCTATTTTGCAATGGTTCCTCTCTTACCATCTCTCGGACTCTCTCATTCCTTACTCTGTCCATTCTTGTCACTCCTACCCTACTCCTATGGTACTTCATCTCCACTGCTCGTATTTTACTCTTGTCCCTTTCCTTCATCACCCATGTTTCTGAACCATTCGTCAAAATTGGCACAAAGTAGGTCTTGTAGATGATTCCTGTACATTTTTGTGGTACATCTGTATTCCATATCATCCCCCTAACACTCTTGAAAAATCCATCTGCACCCCTTCCCCTTTCATTTATTTCCATCCTATTGCCTCCCTTTTCTTCAATTATGCTTCCCTTCAATTATGCTTCCCAAGTACTTTAAGCATTCTACTTTCTGCAACTGCTGTCCTCCAAGTGTTATGCCCATATCCAGTCTGTTCTTCCTCCTCGTTGTGATGACCACTTCACTCTTTTGTGCTGAGAACTTCATCCCACATGATAACACTACCTTCTCCCACTCATCTAATTGCTCTTGTACTTCTTCCTCATCCTCTCCCCATACCAGAAGGTTATCAGCAAACAACATTGCCTTCATTTTCCTTTCCCCAATGCTATTTACCACTTTTCGTATGATTTCATCCATCACCACTATAAATAACAGGGGTGAGAGGGCACTTCCTTGTTTCAGACCACTCTCCAGTTGAAACCATTCCGTTCTCTCTCTTCCCACCTTTACACAGCTTTTGCTTCCCTCGTACATTGCTTTCACTCTTGCCACTGTCTCCTTGTTCACTGCTTTTGCTCTCATTGCTTCCCATACCTTGTTTCTATTAATACTATCATATGCTTTCTCAATATCCAAGGTCATCACCAGATATTTCCCATATTCTTAATGGTGTTCTTGTAGCTCCTGTCTTACAGCAAAGATGAGGTCAACTGTTGACCTTCCTGGCCTGAATCCATACTGTTCTTCCCTCAGCCCATCTTCAACTTGTGTCAGAATTCTTCTCTCCAGTACCTTCTCAAATATTTTGGTGCAGTGGCACATGAGTGTAATTCCCCTGTAGTTCTTGCATTCCTTCCTACTTCCCTTTTTAAATATGGGTATTATTATCCCTCTTTTCCAGTCCTCTGGTATTTTCTTCTCCCTCCATATCACTTTCATTACTCGAAAGAGCCACTGTGTTCCTATCACCCCTGCTGCTCTCACCATCTCCACACTCACTTTGTCTATTCCTGGTGCCTTTCCCCCTTTCATCTTCTTTAATGCTTCCTCCACTTCTTTCCATGTCAACTCCTTCTCTGAAATGTCTTGGTCACTGTCTGTTTCTTTCTCCACAATGTCCACTATGCTGGTTTTAGTTGGATTTAGGAGCTCCTTGAAGTATTCTCTCCAGATAACCTTTACTTCTTCCATATTTTCAACCTCCTTTCCATTCCTGTCCACCATTCGGACATTTTCCCCTGTATCTCTTCTCTTTGCCTTGATCATTCCATAAAACACTTTCTTACCGCTATCACAGTCCTCCTCCATCATTTCTGTCCATTTCTCCAGTCATTTCTTTTTCTCTTCCTTCACTACTTCTCCTGCTTCTTTCTTCTGCTCTTGGTATTCTTCTCTTGTTCTGTCTGTCCTCTGTTGGAACCATTTCCTGAATGCTTCATTTTTCTTTTTCACTGCTTCCTTAGTTCTGGAGTTCCACCATGGTGTTTCCTTCCACCTTTTCTTTCCACTTGTTCTGCCACACACGACTTCCGCTGCTTCTACCAACATGACCTTGAACCTATTCCATTCTTCTTCACCTGTTCTCGGATCTTCCTTCGGTAATTTGTTCCTCACTAATATCTGGAACTTCTTATTTCCATCCTCCTTCAGCTTCCATGTCCTTATTCTTCTTTCTTGGTTCTCAGTTCTCCTCTTTTCCTTCAGTCCTCTCACCTTGGCGACCAGCAGACGGTGGTCACTGTCCAGGGTTTCTGAAGGTATTACCCTTATATCCGTGATACTCTTCTTTGTCTCCTTCCCGCATAGAATGTAGTCCACCACTAATTTCCTAGTCAAATCCCTGCTGTACCAAGTAATTTTATGGCTCTCTCTCTTCTTGTACCATGTGTCTCCAACCATTAGCCCATTTATCTTGCACAGTTCCAACAATCTCTCTCCTTCCTTATTCCTGTTTCCCCATCCTTCACCACCAATCACTTCCTCAAAACCTCTTCTATCAGTTCCGACATGAGCATTTAGGTCCCCCATGACTATCAGGTTTCTCCCTACTAACTGCTTCTGTAACTCTTCTTCAAACTCGTCCTTCTCGCCTTCTGTGCATCCCACCTGTGGTGCATAGACTTGCAGAATGTCCAGGTTTCTACCTTTCACAGTGATTCTGGCTCTAATTATTAGATCAGTTACCCTCTTTACTTCCTCCCTCAGCCCTTCTCTCACCACCATTCCCACTCCATTTCTCTTCCCCTCCTCATTTCCTATCCAGTATAGCTGCAAGCCATTTCTTAGTTCTTTTCTTCCTTCCCCTCTCCATCTGGTCTCTGCTAGTCCGAGTACATCCAGTTTTCTCCTCTCCATCATATCTACAATCTCCTCCACTCTTCCCGTCAATGTAGTTATATTCAGAGTTCCAATTCGTAGTCCATTTCCGTAGCCAGGTCTGTTTCCTTTAGATCTGTCCTTTCCGAGGCCTGTTCCCGTTTTAAAAGCAGTTCCATATCCACTACTGGCTTGCTAGGCCTAACGTACCTTCACCATAACCCTGGCAAGGGGCCTGTTTTTGGTCCGCGAGAGGTATTTTATTTCCCTCAAACCCTCCGGACAAGTCCGGCGAGCCCCCCTATCCGCCACCTGGGACGCGCCCTATAGAGGAACAGGCAAACCCCCACGGGAGTATTATTATACAGTACTTAATTCAAGTCTTCGTCACTGCACAATCGCTGAATGTGCGGAAAGTGTACGCGAAGCGCTTTGTACTGCCTCTCATGGAGTGGCAACCCTGTCGTCACGCACCATAAGACCAATGCTTCATTCTAAACGTTGGATGCCTTATAGCAGAAAAATGTCTGTTCCTTTCAAACAGTCTTATCCTGGTGTGAAGTTTGGTTGTTCAAAATTTGGCTCTCGGCCACCTAAACATTGTGTTCTTGTTGAAGCAAGTGGACACACACGGTACCGGTTCCTGTTTACATCAAAACGTGAAATTATTAATGGATGGGTGTAAATTAAACAAGCTAATAGAAGACCACCCTATTAATTTATCCACTTACCACCTCTATCTGGTAAATACAGTATGATGTGCTATCCACACTAAGTACGGTGTTGTTTCTAACAATGTGGTGACTGTGCCGGATCTAATAATGCAAAGCAGGGTGTCCAGCGACCTTGAAAACCTGGAAAAAACCTTAAATGAAAACAAACCTTGGGAAAACCTGGAAAAAAACCTTGAATCACCCCGAAAAACCTAGAAAAGGCAATTTCAATCTTTAGCTGACAAGCATGACTTCAAGATTAATTGGAGGATTATCCATTTCTCAAGGTCCGTATTGACGTGTACAATGACAATTTTAATGGGTTAAGAGGTCTCCGCCCAATCAATACAAGTTTATTATTGGCATCTATTAATTTATTGCCATTAAGGACATGTTTCGGGCCTCATGGACCCTTCTTCTGCCGCAAAAATTAATAACATATTCACATCCATCATAATACACAAAACCCGTACACTTTAAGAAAAACATTAAAATAGACACTCAGTTAATTCTAAAATATTAACTTATCATGCTGCAAAAATTAAAAGTAACATTCAAAATTAATTCCAAAATATCATCCCATCCACATATAAAAGGATTAAACAAGCACAGCTAAAAGAGATAGGTCTGGTCTTGGTGGCCTTATCCATATTATGATCTGGCAGGTGCCCTATTCAACAGGCCGTTGAAAAATTTTGGTTAAAATGTTTAAAAATATATATTGGAGGTAATTATAATGCGGCCAGAGGGCTTGCTGGCTCTCCATTTGTGTTATGGGTTCCTGTTTTAAAGCCAATCTTCGTGACCTTGGCCCGGGAAATTGTCTTGAACCAAAGTTGGGCCGTTGTTATTTTTTCATTGTCGGATTGGGTGGAGACTTAACATTTTGAAGAAACCGTCATACGGAGCTTGTGGTGGGGTGAACCAGCCAGAGTTCAAGCCTGCTTCTCAACTATAAAGAAATAATGATGGGTTTTAGAAAAATGAATACGTCGGAAAAACTAGGATTAAAACGAAAGATGTAGCAATAACTTACTAAGCTCGAATTGAAGGAATTACACGACTGTCAGCTTTCACCTGGAGGCTGTAATGGGACGAAAAAAGGAAATGTTAAAGTCGCCTACATACGTGAAACTATGAAAGGAAGACTCATGCGTCGGATTGCTTACCTTTACTTGGAAGTTCGAGGTGCACGTTGTGTTACGTCTGACGGCATGTTACTGTGTGAGGCGAGTTGGTCCGACCTTGTGCCAGGTCAGGAACTAGGAGGAGGGGAGGGGGAGGGAGGAGATGTGTGTGGGGGTAAAGAATGACTTGATACAGAACGGAGTTTATCTTGGGTTGAGGCCTAATTGGCGGGCTATGTGTGCCGGGGGGGGGGAGTCTTAACTTGGGGAGAAGAGATAAACAAGGAAGCTGACGAACTAATCTAAGCCTCAACAATAATGTTTGTGTTTTGACTGCTATGTTTGTTGTGGCAACGGGAAAAATTTATGAATATTTTCAAAAAGTATGTTAGTATCGAAATTGATCTCGTTTAAATTATGCATTGGATTGATGCGTTGTGCGTTATCTATTTCTATTTGCTCCAGTATATTCATGATAGGCCCTTTCCTGACGTAATGGATAATTTCTAGATCTCTCTTAATGTCTGTGAAGGTGTGGTTCGTGTCTTTCATATGATTCCCCATGGCCGAAAATTTTCTGTGCTTGATCGCATTTACATGTTCGAGGTATCTCGTAGTGAAGCTACGTCCGGTCTGTCCTACCACTGCCCAGTAAACTGAGAGCGATCAAGGGAACTACTCGCGTGTGGCGGAGCTCCTTCCGGGCCCGGAGAGAGTCCGTCATTTTGTGTAGGCTAAGGATAGGTCATACAAGATCCACCCACTCGTACCTAATGAGAAGGGAAGACCCCCCACTTTGTACCTGTGGAGCCGTATTCACCGTGGCCCACATTTTCACCCAGTGTGTGGATCTTGCTGACTTACGAAGAAACCTTGGTTTGCAGACGACACTCAAACTTATATTAGCCGATGACGCGGTGGCTGCTGATCGCGTTATCCGCTTTATAAGTGAGAGTGGGTTAGGGCCAGCAATCTAAATTTTCCCGTGAACTTTGACTCAACGACTTTTTCGTTTTTGAATGGTAATGTTTTGTTTTTTTCCGTAATGTTTATTTTATTTTTATAATTTTTATTTTTTATTTAATTGTTTGTTTTTGTTTTATTAATTTTTGGTCTTTTTAAATTTAGATGTCCACCTCAAAATTTTAAATTCAATTCAAAATTTGTATTCTTTAATCTGTGTTAAGAGGGGCAGATGACCTCGTAGTTCCGCCCCTTAAAACAACAATAACTAACTAACTATAATCTGAGTTGCATTGCTGGCATTTGAGTTTGTATATGCCTGAGGAATTGTATTTATTGGATTCGTTTATTTTACTAGAGTTGTAGATTATTTTATGGTTATTGTTATTCGTCTTGAACGCGATTTTGGTGTTGAATTTCTTTAGCGTGTTTGCTATGTCATAGGTGTGCTGATTAATATAAGTAAAAACGGAAAATTGAGTTTTTTCTTTTCTTATAGGGGTGAGTCGGGAAATAGGTTTATTTTTGATTTTGTTGATGATTTTTTCTATTTCTGTTCTGGAGTACCCATTGGTTTCCGCTATTTGAAAAATGACATTAATTTCATGCTGATAATCTTGTTCGGACATGGGGGTGCTGATGGCCCTATTGACAAAGCTTATGAAAGCTGCCCTTTTATGGCTTTGTGGATGGTTGGAATTATTCTTTATAACTGTGCTGGTTTGCGTGGGTTTCCTGTAAATGCTATATTGGAATTTCTCGTTTTTAATGGACAAATTGAGATCAAGGTAATTAATAATGTTGTTGTTGTTGGTTTCGCCTTGAATGTAAGGTTAGGATGTAGGTTATTCAGCTTACCGAGAAGCTGGTCTAAGTTGGTGACATTTCCGTCGATAATGACAAATATGTCATCCACATATCTTCCCCAGAATTCTATGCCTTTTATTTTGTTTAAGATTTCACTCGCTTCTAAATGGTCGATATAAATGTTGGCAAGAATCCCGGAGGCTGGTCAGCTAACAATTTGTAGACTGTTTATTAGTTGGTTTGGCTGTAAGCGATGTTTATTGTTCGCTGTTCGATACAAGACTTGACCGCGGTATTTATATTGGTGCAGAGTTGGCACGAGTTAGCTGATGTGACTCACCAAGGCACGGCCTCTGCGAGTTTCGGTGAGTAGCGTGCGTGGAAGGGAGACCATGAAGGATATGTTCCTACGATTGAAGCATTTCGTTCGCTCGAGGGATATGCCGTGCCGCGCCGTGCTGGCGTACGGTGAAGCTGCTTCGGCGAAGATGCAGGGTGGGAGAATGAGCGCCAGAGCAATTGAGGTGATGTGATCCAGTCCGCAGCTTCCAATATCGGGCAAGTCATCTCCGCACGATTCTTTCACTTCAGCATCTAATTCTCGAAACACTTTATGATTAACATAAGGTCCGTCCATAGAGAGTTGGGAAACCTATTTCAGAACCTCACGTACGTGTCCATCTGAGTTTTTTTTTTTTTTGGATATTGAATTTAATCTTTCGTCAAATCCGATAACTATGCCATCGCAACGAGAGATCAGCTCATTAATGTTGATCATAAAATAAGGAGCAATTCCAAATACAATCGCATAGCCAATTTTTGTCCGATGAAATTGCATACTTTGACTGATTTCTGAGTCAGGAAACCTCTCACCACTGTCCACTTGGCTTTTAAAGTAGCCATGATGTCTAGAAGTTAGTAGTTATTTTGTTTTAAGGGGCGGAACTACGAGGTCATCTGCCCCTAGCCATGATGTCTACTGGCTGGGATTTAGCATCCATTTTGTATTGTATGTATGACTTATTTAAAGACACGCCAGCATGGTGGAGTCTTTACGTTCAGTATACTGGCTGTACCTTGTTTCCGTTACAATTTTGTGCCACACGTTGGTTTGAAAACGGCATCATGCGCATTTCTTAATAGCTGTTGCTAATTCCATTTAGTGAAGAATCACTTCTATGCAAAGTTTGTTAAAAGCGGTTTTCAAGTGATTTCTTGCTTGGTACTGTGAGTTAGCTTGGTGAGAGAGAAGTAAGCTGTGAGGTAAAAAAATCAGTTATATTTCCAGAAATAAATATAATCAGTCATTCATAGTTACACAACATTAAAAGAAATGATAAAAGATCTTGTAAATTTTGGTACGAACGTGATATTCCTCATACAAGAGTGGCGCAATAGGAGCATCTGTCTGGAACTCTTTCAGAAATGGTTTTATTAAGCCAGCGATTGACCCAAAAAATGCATGTTTTGTTCCCAAAAATTCGCCTCTAACAGCCGACGATACTTTTCAACGCTCAAAAACACTATATTCAAGGTTTTTTCCCTTTTTTAAGGAAAATAAATAAAAGAAGAATAGACTACTGTAAGTGAATTTCAAGGTGAGGGGGCTAAAAAAAACTATTATTGTAATAGTAGACCAATTAAATGTAAATTGAAGAGAATAAAAAATATTTTGCTAAGCAGAACACAGAATAATCAAGGGACTCTTACAACACAAGTAAAGGCATGTTTTGATTAATATTTGTAATATTGTAGCGAGTTAGTCGTGCGGTTAGGGGCGCACAGCTGTGAACTTGCATTCGGGAGATACTGGGTTTGAACCCCACTGTCGGCCGTTCTGAATATGGATGTCCGTGGTTTCCCATTTTCATTCCAGAGAAATGCTGGGACTGTACCTTAATTAAGGTCATGGCCAAGTAAACAAACCTTAAAGTGTGCTCATCGGGACTTTCCATGAATAAAGAAATATAATGCCTCGCACAAATCATCTGATGAATGAGCTGTTTCATATCCTACATGACGAGTTCATTCGTTGTTAATAGCCTGCGCGCGATAGGAATATATAACAGATTCTATCCTCCCCATTAGTATTCTTACGAGGGACAAGACAGTACTTATATAACTAATAATAATAATAATAATAATATAAAATAAAAATAATAAAACAATAAATGATATTTAATTTGGGCTTTCCAGTCGTTCTACGTACCATGTAATCCTTCGCTCGGCCGCCAGTAGCTCGATCCCTTCCATATCCACGTCGCTATCACGGTCATTATTATCAGAGGTGTCACTTGAACTATCTTCCAACTGAATTATGAAGGGCTCATTGTCTTCCTGCAGCTCATCTGCCTTCCACATATTGACTTCTATTTCTTTCACATGGTCTACGTAATTACTCCAGTTTTGATTTGAAACAATTCCGAAAGAATCGTGAATCAATTTTTCTACGTCTTTCGTTTTGTATGTTGTGTTATTCATTCCTACATAACGTTTAATTTGAGCCCATACGAGTTCAATGGGGTTCAGTTCACAGTGATACGGAGGTAGGCGAAGCACTTCATGTCCCAGTTCTTTCGCCATTTCGTCTATTTTATAGGCGTCATATTTCCATTTGATGGAAGTCACAAGTTCCATAAGATGTTTCTTAAGCATGTAGTCTTCATAATGGACACCTTTGGAAGTAAGCCATTCTCGCATGCTTTGCCGTTTCCATGACATTGTCGGAATGCGCTCTTTCTTCCTACTGTGGTACGATGCATTGTCAAGCACAATTACTGACCGAGGCGGGAGATTGGGGAGTAACTGGTGTTTAAAATAATGGGGAGTAACTGGTGTTTAAAATAATGGGGAGTAACTGGTGTTTAAAATAATGTTTGTAACATTCTCCATCCTCTCCTTACTTCTCAGCGTCTCACCTCGTTTTCGTTTCACCAAAACACCAGCCATTTCGATTCGATCGAACAGAAAATAAGACACACAACAGTAACACCAATGACAGATAGTGCTTCAAAACTTATGTTGCTGGGGGAACTGAGCACGTGCTCCACTCCGGGCGAGCATGCAGCGCGGGACGTGGCTCTTCTTTCCAGCGTGCAAACCTCGTAAATATTTAAATAACTAAGACGTAATATAAACGATACTTGTATGCAATAACAATGGTAATCAATTGGCAGATAATTGTAGGAAGCTATTATGACGTAAAATATATATGTTCAGAGTTCCTTCATGATAAAAGGCGAGGTAACAAAACCAGTGTAGGGGGGGTTTCCGTTAAAGGTAAAAGCCCATAAGACCCACAGTCTTTTCTAAACGCTGGATGCTCTATAGGCAGACTTGCCTTTGTGAATTCTTCCCAGTTGTACCAGAGTTGTTTTATTTTGCACCTTGGTCCACCATACCAGTGCACCATATTTTATCGAGGGTCTCAGTACCCTAGTATACAACCAGTGTATCATCTTAGGTTTTAGTCCCCACGTATTTCCATACATCCTCCTCACAGTCATGAAGGAGCTTACAAATTTATTGCATATTTTGTTCAAATGCTGGTTCCAGGTTAACTTGGAGTCAAGAATTACTCCCAAGTATTTAACCTCTCCTTCATTTTAATTTCTTCACCTTTTAGAAGCAGGGAACTTGTTTCCTTCAGATTTCTTCTTCTGGTGAATGGGACAATGGCTGTTTTTTGAGGGCTTGTTTTAAGTCCCTCATTTTCTGTCCAATTATATACAACGTTAAGTGCCATTTGCATTCGTTCCTTAGCGGTGTTAGCAAATTTTCCTTGAACTATAATGACGATATCGTCAGCATAGCCAATGATATTGAAGTCTAGTTGACTTACTTTTTTAAGCAGTCCATCCACAACGAGGTTCCACAGCAGAGGGAATAAGACCCCTTCCTGAGGACATCCCCTTGTAACCTTTGCAGACAGACTGCTTTCCATACATGTTGTGTGTATCACTCTGCTTTTAAGCATGGCTTCAATCCACCTACAAGAGGTTTCATCTAGTCCTCACTCTCGGGCAGCAGTGATCATTGATTTAAAGGAGGTATTGTCGAAGGCTCCTTCTATATCCTGAAAAGCTCCCAATGCTACCTCCTTTTGTTCCAGAGTTTTTTCCAGTCTTTGTACTACTTGGAAAAGAGCTGTCTCTGTTGACATACCGGCTTCATAAGCATACTGGTTCCTGTGCAGAGGTCTCTCAGCCAGTGCATCATCCCTGATGTGTCTGTCAAGCATTTTCTCTAGAGTTTTTAGAATAAAAGACTTGAGTGTGGGAGGTCTGTAGGACTTAGCCCGGTCTATAACTTTCCCAGGTTTAGGTATGAATACCGCCCTACAGTGTCTCCACCCCATTGGTATATAACCTAGAGCTAAACTTGCTCTAAGTATATTAATCATAATCCTCGCAAGCATTTGAAGGCCTTCTTGGAGCATGATGGGCAATATTCCATCACTTCCTGGGGATTTATACGGTTTAAATGAGAAGATTGCCCATTTTAGAGTTTCATAGTTAACCACCTTCCTGGCTATTCCCCAGTCTCTCCTGTCAGTTTTCCAAGATGGAAACTCCAGTTGCAGGCTGTCCCAGCCTCCGGGAGATTCTTCTATGATTTCCGAACCTGGGAAGTGTACATGAAATAGTTCTTCCTTGGTCTCTTCCGCAGTTCGGGTGTATTCTCCATTTTCTCTCTGGAGTGAGTTTATGCTGTTTCGGCTTTCTTTAGAGAGAATTCTTTGAAGTCTGGCACATTCTGGAGTCTCATCTATCTCCGTGCAGTACCTTCTCCAAGTCTCTCTCTTTGCCGATCTTAAGGCTTTGTTGTAATCAGTAAGGGATCTCCTATATTCCTCCCATTTTCCTGATTTTTTTAACTGCATTAAACAGTCTTCTTACCTGTTTTCTTTGGTCTGCTAGGTCTTTACTCCACCTGGGGATATTCCTGTTGGACTGCCTGGCTACCAGAGGGCAGGTTTCTTTGTAGGCTGAAATTATTGCATCCTGTAATTGCTCTGCAACAATTTCAACTTCTTCTGTACTTTTGAAGTTTCTATTTATTCCCCTGAGATTCTGATCTAGTTCTCTTTTGAAGCTGCCCAGTCAGTTCTCCGGGGATTTCTGTAATATTCTGTTTGTCGTTCTAATCCTGCCATGTCGACTTATATATCTGTGGTCTGAACAACTTACTTCCTCAGATACATGCCATTCACTTTACTCCCAATATAGGGGGTAGAAAAAGTTATGTCGATAACCTCCTTTCTGTTTTTAATAACGAAGGTTGGTTTATTTCCTTTGCTCAATAAGTTCAAATTACGTTCCAGCATGAATTCTTTCAGGGACTCACCTCTGGGGTTGTTGTTGGTGCTTCCCCAGGCCAGGTTATGTGAGTTGGCGTCGCATCCTAAAATTAGGTGTTCGCCTTCTTTTTCACATCTTGCTACCAAGTCCATTGCTTCCTTGGTAGGAGGTAACTGTTCATCATCATAGGGAAAGTATGCAGATCCAAGGATGATTCTCCTTGACCCTTCCTTTGATGATGTCTGAATTGACACTGTCGTGAGGTCTCTGGAACAGAAATTCATCAGCGGCAGTATCTTTATTCCTTTTTTGGCAAGTATACTTATACAGATTCTGGGAGTCTGGTTTGTCCGACTGAATATCAGTTCGCCTCCAACTCCTTCCAGTCCCTTTATTTTGCCTTTTACAGCCCAGGGTTCCTGAATGAGAGCCAGGTCACAGTCTCTCATCATCACACACAGTGCTGCCGAGGCAGCCCTGCTATGCTGAAGATTTATCTGGACCACTCTCATTCGCGCCCTTGGGTCTGGGTTTGCCTTTTAATGGTTTAAAGGTTACCCGACTTAGGCCGCAGAAGACCTTAAATTAATTGTTTGGCTTCTAGCTTTTCATACAAGTCGAGGTCCACCGAGAATGCCAAAGTTTGGCCTTTCTCGGTCACCTTTCGGCTCATAAGATAAGATACCATTCACCTACCGCAAGTCCTGAATTCTGTGCCTTCAGTCTCTTTTTGATGGTTTCCACATCATTTGTTGCTGGTACCCAGACTAGGACCCTTGGCCTCCCGGGAAGATCTTTGGAGTCTACAATTTGTAACTCCATTCCCTCCCAAGAGCTGCCAAGTCTGCCTATAGCTCCGGATAACCAGTGTTTTGTTTGTTCATTCTCACAGGTCATCCAAAGGATACCCTGTGAGAATTTATTGTCTAGAAATTGTGGTGACACCTGTTCAGGGTTATCATCCAACATTTCCAGAATTTTCCCTTTCACCAGTTCTGCTCGTTCCTGGTTACGATGTTGGTTTTTTGCCATTACGGCTACCTTGATACCTTTAGCAGCGTCCCTGTAGCTCAAAGGTTGAGTTGGTTCATTCCTACGATGCTTAGGTTCTCTCTGTTTAGGGGTACTTGATTCAGAGCGAGGTCTTTTTTGAGTTGAGGTCTTTTCGCTCCTGGACAGTTTGTTTTCTGTCCAGGTCCCTTCTCTCATCTTCCTTTCCCTCGCTGGTTTCTTCCTTTGTACTCCAGAGAGTTTCTTAGGTTTGATCCCAGTTCCTGACGTACCTGGTGCTGTAACCTCTCCTGAAGTTATTTCAGTCACCTCCATTGTGGAGTCTTCTGATGTCGACAAGTCTATGGCCGAGTCCATTCCTTGTATTGTCTTAGTTGAGCTTTCGCTTGAGGTTTTTTCTTGGTTCTCCATATGGGTCCCACGATTATCGGAGAAATAAATAGTCCACTCCGACAGAGCTCCAATTGTCCGAGCAAGGCTGCATTCTCAGGGAGGTCGCCCAGTTTCCCTGAGGCTCCGTTGGCCCTAGAACACAAACCCTAATTTGGTAGTACATAAACACAAACCCTCGTAAAATTTGCAACTCTTTATTTCCATGATGAATAAAATGTAATTGCGCACAAAATATAATATAAGAAGCACGTATTAACATGTAAGTTATTTTACAGAGTGTTAACTCCTGGGTTTTCAAGTCCCTGGTGTCTCATTTACAGCAGTTTGTGCAAAGATTTGCTCTATGTTCCTTGCAATATGCACGGTGAAATTCGCTGCAGTATGTTGTCGTCATTCGCCTTTTTTGAGCAGGACAGATGTGACAAACAGTTCTTACCAGTATGTATTTGACAAGTTCTGCGGTTCTAAATACTTATTCTATGAGAATAGTGCTGTAATTTAACTTTGTTACAGAACTTACCTTGCTAAGTTTAGCATACGTAGTCACAAATCGTCGTAAATTTTACGACGCAAGTGTCTTCAATTTGAAATCAACAGACTCACTCTAAAAATGCACACACACTGACAAAGCTCGCGGTATTGTAGGAAGCTACTGAGTAGGACAGCAACGTGGCGAGAAAAGCCTAACAGATAGAGACGTGTTGCTAAGTATACGTCGTAAGAATTACGAGGGTTTGTGTTCTAGGGTTAAGGACACATCACCCATGTACCATGCACCCCTTTGGCACGGATTAAGGAAAGTCACACTTATGACCTTGGGGTTGGGGAGGTGGTCCGCGATCTCTTATTCAATATATTCAGAGAAACACCTGTCCGGCTCGTCAGTGGTCGACTGTCGCTACCAGATGGGTGCCGGCTATCCGCCACCTGCCGACACGTCACGATACCCGCTCAAGGTCCAGCGTTAGGGTTTGCAGGATGTTACTCCTTGCCAGGGACCCCCCGCTGAGGAGACGGCCTTCACTTAGCGTTATAGCTCGTGTGTCGACCCTCAGTCGACACATTGTTTCGCTGCTTGTTTCTTGGTTACCTAGCATACCAGGGCTTTTGTACTTTGTTTGGTAAGTGCTGGTCTCTTCTGGAAACTAAAGGAAATGAAACTGTGTGTTTTAGTTTCTCTTTGCTCAGCAAAACTGCTCAGTTTTCCCTGACACGGAAAGCAGTTGTAGTGAAGCAAGATGGCGGCGCACAGTCTAACCGAAGCTGAGATTCTGGAGTCTATTTCATCTGGTTTTGATGATAGTGACCATGAAAGTGATGATTGGCATTTTTTAATTTGGCGATATAAGTGATATGTGACTATATTGATATCAGCGTTGTTGGAGGGAGGCGATAGACAGTCCACTTCTGTAAAACCTGTGAGAAGCAATCAGGGTTCCATCCAGGCATTTGCTTTGAACACTTCCACACACTCGAGACATACCGTTAAGAAAGTGAAAAACATTCTTTTGTGTCATGTAAATACCATTCTTCATTAATTTTGTAGTTCTTTCCTATGTATAGCGTTCCAACCAGTCCTTAATACCAGGTTTTTGGTGTAATGAAGTATTACTGACCATCGGATCGACCAATTAAAGGTCTCCATATCAGATGCATTTTGAGTGAGTTAAAAATGGAATAAAGTTTGAGCTTTAAGGAAAATGGGCTAGACAATATGACACAAGAAAAAAGAATAGAGAGAGTAAGTAGCTTTAACATGTATATTCATAAATCATATGCAGGTTAATAATTTGAGATAACATAAGTGTTTCTTACAACAAAAATAAGTGTTCAGATCTTTACATATTAAGAACAGGTACATGCTTGAAAGTATAATTTAAATTAAGTTGCTTTGTGCAAAAGAAAATTAGTGACGCAGCTAGTAAGTTAATGGCTGGCAGGGAGCAAATCCTCCCATACCTAAGAAGAGAAAATAGGGAAACTGAAGAACTTACTAAAAGAATAAATAGCCTATGAAGGGGGCTATTTGCTGGCAGGGGCTCAGTCCTGCAGTACCCTATGAAAGTTAAATGCTTGGGTAGTTGCCAAGATGCAACAGAAATGTTTGAAAGTAGATGCAATGGCAGACACAGGATATGTGAACTGCATATACGTTAATCATTAAAGATTTCCCAAGAAAGGGAGATGGCATAAGCAGGTAGGCAAGTAGGCCTATTATCTGCAAGTGAACCATGAGATGTGAAGTGCACAAGAAAGGTGCAATGAAAGATGCAGATATGCACAAGAAATAATGAGATTATTCCCAAAAGAAACAAAAGAATGGCTAAAGTAAGCCGATATGTTATACCGCCTAGAAGGGGGGAGAGAAGAGCACAAAGATATTAAAATTGAGGAATCTTCTAAACCGGGCTTGTATAAAGTTAACATGATAGAACAGAAAGAACATGAAATAACACTAAATATAGGTTATAAAAGAATACTTATCTTTTAGAATAAAGTGTGGTTAACATACCATGTGTGCATAGAACACTTGAGTACAAAGAAGAAGACATAGTTCATGTCCAGTTGTGGTTGCTTTCACAAA
Source organism: Meconema thalassinum (assembly GCA_946902985.2). Lineage (NCBI taxonomy): Eukaryota > Metazoa > Arthropoda > Insecta > Orthoptera > Tettigoniidae > Meconema > Meconema thalassinum. The sequence continues at coordinate 371,286,306 of OX336392.1, forward strand.
AGTACTTAACTGATTTCACTTTTGTCATGTAGACCACTTGTTGAATAGTAAGGATGACCTTAGCTATCGCAAAAGTTAAAGACTTTTAGCTTGAAAACGAAGTAAGAATATTCACTTAGTAAGAACTTGTGTAGGAATAGATTTCCGTGACACTTGAAGAAGTATGATAGACATCTTAATGTTCATGTCGCAGGAACACGATTAAGTGTGATCCAAGTTTTGTAACGTGTTTTTCGAGGAGTTTTTATGCAACTGGCATAAGTCAGTAGGAAGCCATTCTATAATTATTTACGCAGCAAATTGTTCAGCCAAGAGAATTGTTCATGTTAATTTATTATTATTATTAATTTATTATAATTATTATTAAGGTATTTTCGGAGCATTTTATAAAAATTATTAGCATTCAGATAGGTTTTCTATGTCTTAGAAAACGCTATCAAGCAAATTATTACGAACGAAAATATCATAGAAAATTATGTGATTGCGGAATTTTACGGAGTTTTCGTCAGTTAGGGTATTTGAGAGACATGACTCACTGGAAATTCAAGTACACGCTTAATCTTGTCGGGAAGTATTACGCAAGGCTGGGTCGCATCGTCAAGAAAAGGCGAATATATGGAACGGAAATCGACTCCTCCCTCCAGCGGAGTGTAATGAGCCAGAGAAGGGGAAGTAGCGGCTTGCTCAGCCTATCAGTGGAGACCACGTAAGCTGGAAGACGGTACCGTGGTGGGGGAGCCAACGTGTGCATATATCGATCGGCGCGGCGTGGAACGAGGACAATCTGTGTAGTTCTTGCCGAGTATGGTTATACGCGGGAGTCGCTCCGATGTTCCGTGGAACAAGGACAATCTGTGTAGTTCATGCCGAGTGTGGTTATACGCGGGAGTCGCTCCGATGTTCCATGTAACGAGGACATTCTGTGTAAGACGAAAGCAGTACGGTTGGACGCGGGAGTCGCTCCGATGTTCCGTGGAGTGGACGACTAACTTTTGTAAAACTTAACCAGTGTGGTTGTACGAGTGTTTGGGTCCGATGTACAGACCATAGAATTATCTAATCTACCAGAATATCATCAAATTTCGACGGAGATGACGACGTCCAGGAGACTGTGGGAAGCACACAGCATCATCAAGTACGAGGGAAATGCTTTGGCAATTTCCAGTGGTAAGCGCAAATGACGCAGTAATACGCAATCTCTCATTTCTCTTTGTTTTACATTTCATATTTCAGTAACTTCATAGCTTGGAAATAAGAGTAAAATCAATTTATGAAACTCCGTTTTCACGTAATTTTCTATCGGTAATATTAAAATCGCAACGCTCCAATTTAAATTTTATACTTATTATTATTAATTTTGCTATACTTGTTTTATATAATAAATTCATTTCTTTTACAATGCAATCTTTGCTTTCAGTAGGTAGCATTAGATATAGACCAATTCCTTCTCCTGATACAATTGTTTGTTGGGTTAATGATCAAATCATACCACGATCTGAGTGAATAGATTCTTGAAGGTGTTCTACCAGAGCTAGACGTTGTTAAATACAAATTTAGATTTCAGCATTGCATTGAGGTCTTGGCGCCCATTAAAACAACATAGCTTAGGCAAAGGTAAACAATTACATTTATCACCCAACAGTTTGGGGCAGCAAAACTGTTACATTTGTACGCTCAACGTGTGGGCAGTCAAAATGTTACAATTGTCGCCGACAACTTGGGGCTGAAAACCTAATAACATTTGTGGAAGGAGAAGGGTATATATTTCTGTGCCTGTATTTTGGGGGTTATTTGTCTTTATCAGTGTATATCATTATGGGGGATGAGAAAGAAAGACAGATGAGGTTACGTAGTGGTCATCAACTGGAGAGTGATGATACGAGCAGTATGTCGAGTGATGGTAGTACCGGGGTAGCGGAGGTAAATCCCGATACTGAAACAGGGAGTGTAGGCGGCCAACCAGAATTAAAAACTTTACTTCTCGAGTTCACGTATCAGAACAAAGTTAGTAGTGATGCCTTAAATGCAAAATTAGAACAAAACAGTAGGGAAAATAAAGAAAGTACAGAAGCCTTAAATGCAAAATTAGAACAGAATAATGCAAAATTAGAACAAAACAGTAGGGAAAATAAAGAAAGTACAGAAGCTTTAAATGCAAAATTAGAACAGAATAATGCAAAATTAGAACAAAACAGTAGGGAAAATAAAGAAACTACAGAAGCTTTAAATAAAAAATTAGAACAGAATAATGCAAAATTAGATAAGAACAACAAGGAAAATAGTGTGAAAATGGAGCAGATTAGAGGAGAAATCAGAGGAGTAATGGAAGAGAAGGTTAAAGAGATCATTGCAGATGTAGACAAGAAATTAGGAAAAGTACAGGAGGAGTTAGAAATTAGAATCAGTACACAGGCTGAAATTTTAAAAGAACTAGTGCAACTGGAAACACAGCAGGTCAAAAAGCAATTGGGGGGAGAAATTGACAAAATTCAGGTAGCAACTAAAGAGGTTAAGGAACAGCTGGGGGGTAGAATTGAGAAAGTCCACTCGCAAATAGTTGCAGAAGTAAATGATTTAAGAGAGAGTAATAGAGAGAGCATTAGCAAGATTGAGGAGAAACAAGCAAAGCTATATGATAAAGTAGAAGAATCAGAAGGAAACATTAAATTAACAATAAGCAGTATTGAGAGGAAGGCTGAGGAGAAAATCGCAGAATTAGAATTAAAATTAAAAGCTAGGATCAGGCAAGAAAATAGTTAGAATAGGCCAGTTTTTGTGAATAGCACACACAGGGAGGTAGAACTGGGTAAGTTCAGCAATCGACAGGGGTGCCCAATGGAGTTCATGAACACTATAGAAAATAAATTCGGGGAGAGGTTGGAAAATGGTAGTATTGAGTGGTGCCAGGTAGTTGAAATTTTAGAACAAGTGTTTGTGGGGGGGGAAACGAGGAATTGGTTTGCTGTCTACAGAGACAAGTTTACTGATATTAATGATTTTAAAATGAAATTCTGTGATAAGTTCTGGAATGAGGTTATTCAGTCGCAGCATCGTGAGGGAGTAGTGTGTGGTAAATATAACCCTAAAGGAAGCTCCACCATGACCGAATACTTTTTAGGGCAGGTATTAGTGTGTAAATATCTGGATGGCTTGAAGGAGGAAAGTGATGTGGTGAGGTTGCTACTTAGGCACTTTCCCTATAGGATCAAGGAGGCTGCTTGTATCCAGAATGTAAAGACTATATCACAAGTAGAAAATTTGTTAAGCACATTTGATGCACTAGGGAGAGGGGGTTATGAGGACAATTTCAATAGGAACCAGGGTAATAATAATAATAGGCCTAATGAAGCCAGGCATCAGGAAGTTCAAGGGAACGGTGGCGAAGGAGCCAACACTCAAAATAGAAATAATAATAATAATCAGCTAAATCAGAACAGAGGAAATGGCTATGGTAATCAGTATCAAGGGAGGACACAATGATTTCAGGGGAAATCAAGGGAGAAATTATAATGACAATAATTACAACCAGAATAGGGGTCAAGGAAGAGGACAGCCTAGTGGTAGTAATATACAGCCAAACAATGACAACACAGCCCAGAACAACCAGACCAGTTCAGTAGTTAGTAGTACTAAGGCCAGCTGTAGCGGTTCTTTAAACGCGAACCAGGCTGCGAAGTAAGGTCAGAATCTCAGTCTGTAGCATGCCCTGTCCATACAATTATACAGGAACCCTATGACCTAAATGTAAGAAATGAATTATTACATGAACTAAATGATGAAGGTATTATTCAGGAAGTGGTTAGTAAGAGCCCCATAGTTAAATTTAACGTGTCCGAGGCGTACACAGATGTTTTAATTGATAGTGGTTGTATGAAGAGTTGCATAAGTAGTGCATTTTATGATAAAATGAAAGGAACTGGAGTAAATTTTGAGGAGATGCCAATTAAAAGCACTTTTGTTATCACAGCTGTTGGGAAGAGGTCTTAAGTAATTTCTAAGCAAGTTTTAGTAGACATTAAAATTAATAATCATGTAGAGAAGCAGATTTGTCTTGTAATTCCAAATTTAGTATTCAGTGTTATCTTGGGTTCAGAGTGGCTAAGTAGAGTGTCTGGTAACTTATGTTATGATGTAGGGAGTTTGAAATTTAAATGGGGAGATTCTGAAGTAGAAGTAGCGTTCAATGACCATATTCAGAGGAGTAGTATTGTAGGTGTGATTTGTACTTTAAATGAGATATCGCCTGCTGTAGAGCGGGGTTCTCCATGTTTTGTGGGCAGTGTGATTACGAACGGTAGTCTAAAGGACTCGTTACGTGATGCTGCATTTCAGGGAAATATAGAGGATGAACAGTGTGTTCGGCTCTATGATGTGTTATTGTGTAATAGGAGAGTGTTTGAGGATCGCATTGGTATGACCAATTGCTATACACATTCATTGAACGTTATTGATAGGTCAGTATTCACAGGACATAGATATCCTGTACCTTTCGCTTATCAGAGTGCAGTTGAGGCACAAATTAATCAGATGCTTGAAGATGGGATTATTGAGCACTCTAATGCCCGTTGCTCACGGTAAAATTTTCCTTCAAATTTATTGTACAATAATTTAATTTTATAAAATTTATGTTGCTCGCGGTCAAATTCAAGTTTTATAAAACCTTTGATAAAACTTTCCATAAAATAGGACATGTTCTATTCCGTAAAATTAATTTTATGAAACGAACCAATCAGGGAAGCAGACATGAAGATGATGCTGGCGCCACGTGGTGAGAAGATTGTGAAGCTCGCTTGTAAACAAACTCTTCGAAAATAAAACATGGAGGACGGTTGTCGTTTGGGGGTAAAATTTACAGTCGATTCGCATTATTAACGCAAAGAGGTCATGAATCTTGCTTTGAAAATATGCGTGGTACTGAATGAATTCATTCCAATCAATATTTAAGATATATTTGTAATAATTGGATATTTAACCATACGCGCTGATAAGAAGCTCAACAAATTGCGTCATAGTAGTTGGAAAAGTGTGCTCGTGGTATCGCGCTCGCTTGCTGAATTGAAGATCCCGGGTTCAAGGCTATCCAGGGGCGGAGATTTTTACTTCCTTTTTATTATTTAATAATTTCCTCCTTACGTCGTACAGCAATATTGCAACTATGTTTTGTATTTTCTCCCATTTAAAATTCTTATTTTCCCTAAATACTGTAACCATGGACGGATACCATTCGTGATAACTATTAGAATTTAAATAGTTAAATATTTATCCCAGAATAATAATAATAATAATAATATGACACGTTCTGTATTTATTGGATATAGCTAGCGCTTATCACACAGATGCCGTTTAAAGAAAATATTGTTTAATTCTGATGTATTTATTCGTAGGCCTGCCCACATAACAAATCTACTTGTTTATGTTGCCCCTAGGATATCTACCTGAACGAGAAAAGCAATCCGATTGGTTGTTGCACTCAAACTTCCATGAAAACTGGCAGGAAAAATGGCACCTGTTCAATTTCGTGAGTTGTATGGAAGCTATTATGGAAGGCAGAACCTAGCATTGAAGGTACATATCACACGGTGCTAGACGCGTCTATACCAGCGTGTACACCAGTACTGGTAGAAGCTTTCATACTAACTAGTGTCGTGTACGGGCTCCCAAGCTGTTAGTGTTTTATTGGACGAGTACCAGAAATATCAGTGTTTGTATGAGGTTAAAACGCCCATATGCCACAAAAGAAATGCAAGAAGGGAGGCAAAAATCTCAATCGCCGAATATGTTTCACAAATTTGACCGAACACAAACCAGGCTGATATGAAGGCGAAGATAAACGGGTTTCGAACTCACTTGCAGTCTCATTTCAGGAGAAATGCCTTGCCTCATGTTAAGTGTCCTGTTGAATAATTTTGGGACCAACGAGATCTAGGAGTTTTTTAAAACTGCTTTCCTCCATTCTTAGAAAATTCCTATATGAATTCTGATTTCTAACATCAACTCATTTTCGACCAAGGAGAGTATTCCTCTACTCTTCTCTTCTTTTTATCCATTCCCGAGTCCAGGACTTCCTAGCATTTCTTTTCTTCATTTTTACCACTGTACGACATTTAATTGTAGCTAAAGCAGCAATTTTTGCAATGTTTGCTTTGTTTGTTGGAGCCATACTCTCGAACCAATGTGTGTTGAACAGCTGATTCTTGGTTCAGAAGTTTATCGGTAGATGGCGATCCTGATACATCCACGGGTTTTATAAAATAATTTTACCGTGAACAACACAGCTTGCTTTCGTCAAATTTTTATAAAATTAGTTGTAAAATAAATTTTAAGAAACATTTTTACCGTGAGCAACGGGCATAACAGTCCATATGTTAATTCTTTGATCACGGTACCCAAGACCGACGGCACGGTTCGTATTTGTTTAGACGCTCGTTTGGTTAACAGTAGAATTAGTTCAGATCAGCTGAAATCTATGTCAATAGAAGAATTAATGCAAACATTTGAGGGGAAGAAGTATTTCACTTGTGTAGATTTGAGTTCCAGTTTTTGGCAAGTGCTACTTATGTACGAAGATAGACCATTTACAGCTTTCAGTCATAAATATAACCTTTATCAATTTTGTAGAACACCTTATGGGTTAAAGAGTAGTTCAGCAGCTTTAATTAGGGCTTTAAACATCGCATTAGGGGATGACACAGTAGAGTTTGTAACCATTTACATAGATGATATGGTAATTAGTTCACGCAGTTTTGAGGAGCATCTACGTCATTTAAATATAGTTTTTCAGAAGTTAGATCAGGCAGGGTTCACTTTGAAGCTGTCTAAGTCGTCATTCTGTCAGTCAGAAGTGACATTTTTAGGTCATAGAGTGTCGAGTAGAGGTGTAACACCAGAAGAAAGTAGGGTTAATAAGATACTTAACGCAGAGGTGCCACAGAATGTTAAACAGTTAAAAACTTACCTGGGAATTTGCAACTTAATCAGGAGGTTCGTTCTTAAATACTCAGGGTTGGTAGAACCATTCAGGGAATTGCTTAAAAGTGGGACTCGGTGGAGATGGGAGTCCAAGCATGATCAGGCTTTTAGAGCGCTGAAGGAAGGTTTTGAGAAAGCTGTAGTGCTGAAATATCCGTTAAAAGATAAGGAATATGTGGTTATGACAGATGCTTCACATATAGGCATTGCTGGAGTATTATGTCAGAAAGATGATGAGGGTAATCTGTACATTGTATCTTTAGCCTCGCGAGGACTGACTGCAGCAGAGAAAAGATACACGATTACTGAGTTAGAGCTTTTAGGTATTGTTTTCAGTTTAGGGAAATTTAGAATGTATTTAGTAGGGGGGGGGGGAAATTTGAGATCCACACAGATCACCATGCATTACTGTATATGAGGACTTGTAAACTCAGTTCTAACAGAGTTAGTAGGTGGATTCTTGCTCTGCAGGAATACGAATTCACAGTAAAATATATTAAAGGTAAAGATAACATTCTTGCAGACATGCTATCGAGGGACACTAATTTATGTAGGGATTATCCTGTGGTTAAAGCAGAGGACGGTATTTTAATATGTGCATGTGTGGACAGTAGCAACAGGGCATCGTTACAGACACTGAGAAATATGCTAGTGGAGCAACATGATGACGTTAAGTTAAAGGAGCCACTGGCTAGGTTGGAAATAGGTGAAGAAGAGTATGTGAAAGTAGGACGGTTCACGTACTAGATGCAGGATGGGCTTCTTGCAAGGTTGGAAGCAGGTGACGCAGAAACATTTATAGTTTCCAAACGTATTGGGAAAACAGCATATGTGCTGGAGAATAGTGAGGGAAACAGATTATACGGGACGTATAATATACATAGTCTACGAAAATATGTGTCATAAAGTGAGTGTGTTTAGCTGGCGAGCCAGCCTATCAAATGAGTAAGTATTTGGTGCGTGGGAGGAGTTGGTCTTCCAGGCAGGCGTATCAGAAGTCACACAGGGGGGTAGTATGTAAGTAAATGAGAGTTTTTAAGGTACAGGGAAATATGACGGGATTGTCGGATGCTCTTGAGCACTAAAATGTCTCGATACACCAAGGCCAGAATTTGGTAGCGCTGGTGAATTCCCATTTGCCTCCAAGAGATGGGTGAGCGCTTGAACAGGGTATTTTTGCTTAAGGCGTCCACGAGGCAAAAGATGGGCCATCAGAAGGCGAGACAGTCCTTCATGAAACTCATACATATCAGCACACGTGATTTCTGTTTACGGCCTCGCCATGTAAGATTTGTAAGTGTGTAATTTAAGGTAATTTGTACAAAGGTATTATTTGTGTGAGGAGAAATGGTCTGTGTTGAGAACTAGTATTAAGTAGAATATGGTCTACGGGAACTTAACAAGACAGGGCGATTACGGCACAGAAATATTTGGTGTTATATGTAATGCGCATTTACTGTGTTTTTTTCTTTTTCAGAAGTCAATATTAATTTAATCTGCTTTAAAGAGAGATGAAGTATTATGGTCACGAGGCGCTGCCACAATAGTGTGATCGTGTGCTCAGTGATAAGTGGGATTAATTTCACAATAAGGAAGGAACCTCCAGTGAAATTAGGAAGTTCTATGGTGATATAAATATATCAGAACACCTTCAATGCGTGTGATATGACATCATAAATACATAGTGCTCACACATTAATTATGTCTATTTCTCCAACATAGAGAAATTTGAGAGGCGGAAATATCCGTGGAACACTATTCTATATGTAAAACATTGGACTGGTTGCAAAGTGCAATCCATAGTGACAACAAACTTTGACGCAAAGTGCGTGAAGAAAAGTTATGAGTGTATATATCTGTAATTTAGGGTGATCTCATTTATGTAATATGTATTTTGGATGGGGTTTATTAACGTGTCTGGGATAATGGACCGTCGTCACGGTAAATCATCCGATGATCCGAGGCGAATATTCCATGAGATGTGAAGTGCTCAAGAAAGGTGCAATGAAAGATGCAGATATGCACAAGAAATAATGAGATTATTCCCAAAAGAAACAAAAGAATGGCTAAAGTAAGCCGATATGTTATACCGCCTAGAAGGGGGGAGAGAAGAGCACAAAGATATTAAAATTGAGGAATCTTCTAAACCGGGCTTGTATAAAGTTAACATGATAGAACAGAAAGAACATGAAATAACACTGAATATAGGTTATAAAAGAATACTTATCTTTTAGAATAAAGTGTGGTTAACATCCCATGTGTGCATAGAACACTTGAGTACAAAGAAGAAGACATAGTTCATGTCCAGTTGTGGTTGCTTTCACAAAAGTACTTAACTGATTTCACTTTTGTCATGTTGACCACTTGTTGAATAGTAAGGATGACCTTAGCTATCGCAAAAGTTAAAGACTTGTAGCTTGAAAACGAAGTAAAATTATTCACTTAGTAAGAACTTGTGTAGGAATAGATTTCCTTGACACTTGAAGAAGTATGATAGACATCTTAATGTTCATGTCGCAGGAACACGATTAAGTGTGATCCAAGTTTGATCACTATAAAATGTCTCGAGGACAATGACGAAGGTTGCAGGAACACTTCGTAATGCAGAAGTTACAGATGAGAAGTTTCAATGTTGAGGTTTATGGTCCGGTTCGCAAGAAGGGTGTCCAGCATGATGACTGGTGATTAAGAGCACGAAGAGGCTAGGAGAGCTAGTCTCTTATATAGGTGAACAGCTGAGGTTCTAGCACATTCCATAGCTGACGTCGCGAAGAAGCGTGGTGATTGGCTGGAGCGAGGCCACGTCATGGCGAGGACCAATAAGCGCATAGCTTACAGAGCCCAGTAACAACGTGAAATAAGGCGTGTAGAATGACCTTTTAACACTTAGAAAAAAATTCTTTGTGGCGAAACATGACTTATACACTAATAAGTAGGTAAATCTTTTTAAATATGTTTAGATTAAACAAGAAAGTGAAATACAAAATTAACTGTCACTAGCACATGGTGACGAAAAATGAGGTTATGAAATGAAATTCTGGTCTGACTTTTGACATTATCAAAACATACAAAATTAACAAATTAATTATTCGCAAATGCGAACCGTTTTAAAATATGAAGAATGATGACAGAAATAAATACGAACTGTGTGAAATCAAGACTTACAAATAATTTGAGTGGAAAGGGTTAAGGAAGGCATATAGTAAGACCTCCATGTTGTGATGGACTTAGAATTACAGATTTCAAATTAACTGCAAACTACTATCCTCCTTCTTCTTCTTCTTCTGCTTTTACGGCCTCATTGGACCACTTCAGTCAATCATTTCTTGGTCCTCTTCTTCAGTAAGTTTCCTTTCCGAGTCGCCCAGTAACTCTTAATTCGCTCTGATCTTCTCAGGTGTTCCTCATCTGTAAATACCCTTTTTACTGTATTTCGTTTGTCTATTTTAGCCTGAAATCTTATTTTTATATCTCTCCTTTTTTTAAATTTCGTTGTTTTGCTTTGCAAGTCATCCAAGGTTATTTCCTATTGTTTCATATCTTCTCTAATTTCCTTAATCCATCCTACTTGTTGTTTCATATTCCAAAGTTTCACTGCAATTTTTCTAGATAACCTGGTTTCTGGTGTCCTCATGATGTGACCAAAGAAAGAAAGCCGTTTCTTCCGAATAGTATCAGTGATGGGCTCCAGTTCTCTGTATACCACTTCATTTGGTACTATCCGCCACTGTCCATCTTTCTGAAATTTTTTATTTATGCATGTTCTAGCTATTCTTCTTTCTACTTTTAAAATTTTGTCGATTCTGTTTTTCTGAGTAACTTTAAAAAGAGTTTCACTTCCATAGGTCACCTCTGGTTGAACCATCGTCTTGTAATGTTTTAATTTTGTTGCGATTGATAGACATTTTCTTTTATATGTAGACCATGTTAATTTTTGGGCTTTTATCATTTTATTAGTTCTTTCTTGCCATGCAGGTTTCTCATCCAAGTTATAATTTCTCCTAAGTATTTAAATTGCTTCACTATTTTAACTTTCTTGTTATTTTCCTCCAAATTAAAAAATAACACTCAAAACCCCAAAGCTTGCAAACAATGCAAACGTGCTTTTACTGATAACCTTTCTGCTACTCTTGACTGACAATCTGTGCAACAGTACCCGGATTATTATTCAAAGAGATATCTCTGGACAACATGAAACATAACCTATAACTCACACATTGTAGAAAATACTTGTAATATATTAAACAGCACTCCAAAACTTGGAGAAATCAGATGAGAAAACACAACTAATATTGTCTATTCATATCATGAAAAGTACTTTCAGTTTTATTTATCACTGTCAAATACTAGAAGAGTGCCCGACGTGATATAAACCAATATAACTAACCTTATTACTCTCACTGTAAGAAAAACAATCTATACAAAGGATTAGATCATTCCTTTTATTAGCACAACCAATTGAAGCTACGAAGTAATTTCTCCAAAAACATCGTTTTATCAGCTGTAATCAGTGTATACCATGCGAGCACAGCCATTTCAAATTCATTTTAACTAATCGAATTTTTAAGCAGCAATCTCAATTAGGTCGATATTTTCAATGCTAGGAACTTGATAATTTCCAAGTGCATCATAAACATTTTGAAACAAGAAAACTATTCAATATTTTTTGGTAAATAGGGCATATTTCGTATTTATCGCATTTATGGGGAATATTTGCAAGAGACCATTGTTATGGCAGTGTTTCGCACATCCAGTTTTACAAATTATGGGTATACATTGTCTTAATAGTCAACAAATAGATGAAAAACAGAGAAGAAAGTAAAATGTGCTTTTATCGCAGTTGCGATTTTCCCTTATCTCTACCCATATGGTATCAATTTCGAAGACTCCTGCCATGCCAGTGGACTACAAGAGTTTACTTTATTTACCTGTCAAATATTTTACATGAAACTAAAATTTTGTATTACTATTTTCTACCTTCTCATAGGCTGGTATGCATGAAGTCCAGCAAATGCTTTTGCTACCTCTTTTGTAATCATATGCTGGAATAAATATGCATAAAATAATATAGCATTTGCTTTACTTACTAGTAATTACTTGCTAGCAAGCATTTGCTTAATTTTCCAGTAAATTTTGAATTATACATGAATAAAACCTAGCATGTGCTAGTACTATGCAAGCATTTCCTTAAGATTTACCAAGCTAGTCTCAGTTAGCTTGAAGTTTGTTCTGTGACGACTTAAGTGTCACCTTCTGGTTGATTTAATGGCACAAATTGTGAATATCCGATGCAGGAAACTCTCTAATCCCAGATGGCAAAGTGATGAACGTTCATATAAACATTTGTACAGATTTAACGAAGAAAATGTTTAATTAATTTCGAGCTCTTTCTTGGGAGAAAGTGACGAGACACGTGTTGGTGCGTTAACATCGAAGGAATGAATGCAGATACTTCTTCGCTTTGTTGGTGATCTGGGTGTCCAAGTTGGGATAGGAGAAGATATGGGAGTGCTTCAAAGTACTGTTAGTAGAACCATTGATTTCGTCAGCGAGAAAATTTATCAAAAAGCATATCACTGGATAAAATTTCCGTCGTGGCCACAAGAAATCAATATAGCTAAAGACGAATGGTAGACACGCTTTAACTATCCTTGCGTGATCCGTGCTCTTGACTGTACAAATTAGGGGCATGGTGACGCAGCCGTCAAGCTGTTGGCCTCTCATCAAGGTGGGTTCAATTCCCGGTCAATGCATGTGAGATTTTCGAAGTGAAATACCATGTCTTGGGGTTCGGATTCCACGTAACCAGGAGGTCCCGTGGCTCATAATTGCATGATTAATGGTCACGTAAAACTAAAAGCTTCCATCCTTCCTTCTTTTGACCGTACAAATGTAGCAATTTTAAAGCCACGACTATACTGCGATGGATACATAAACCGCAAAAATTTAACTTCTATCAATTACAACAACTTGCAATTCAAGCGAACTTTTCACAAGTGTTGATGTTGGTTCTGTTCACGACAGGCGCATATTTAAGAATTCACATGTGTATGAAGGATTGCGAGAGCATGCGGGTGCTGCAGTACTGTTGGGTGATTCAGGATACAGGCTTGTACCTTGGCTGCTAACTCCTTACCGAAACCCTCAAAATCTACAAGAAGAGAATTACAATCACAAGCATGCTCAAAAAAGAGTAATTATTGAAAGATGTTTTGGTCAGCTGACTTGATATCCCTTTCAAGACACATTTCGTGGGAATGTTTGGCACAGTTCCTTCCGAACGTTGACTATTGAGGCGGATAACCTGATGCATGCGAGAGTTGCTCGGAGATAGTCATCAGTAGCGGCATTGACAATGCCAAGTGTCTCGTTTCAGTAATGCAAATTTTACGTTTTTTATGGGAATACAGTCTTTCGCACACAAATCCTCACATTTATCACGCACCAAAGATTTTCACACTAATTTTTTGTAAAAGAAAGTGCGAGTTATATGCAAGCAAATACGGTACTCGCATACAGTTATTTATCAATTTTCACTCTACCAATGTATGTGGGGTTTGCCCTTTTTCATTATGCCTTCCATACTTCCTGTATGATCTATAGTAAATAATTATAACTAGCAGACTCTTGCAATAACTCTTGCTTGTGTATAAACCACCTGCCCGGTTTGACTAGTATGCGGGCTCACGCAACACAATTCTGGCTGGGGCTATCGTCTTGTTTATTTGTTTAAACACACGTTATAAACAAATACATTCCATTGCCTTTTCAAGAATGCAAGATTTTTCCTCTAATATTGAAATGATTTGGGAGATTTTGGCATAAACTGCACCTTCTAACTTCTTCTGGTTATGAGCTTGAGTTTTGTGAAATATACACCTTGTAACTCAGCAATTCTTTTAGGTTTGTACCGTGTCTTGTGTGGGGGTTTCGCCTAGGATACCAAGCTGGTTCATCAGCGGGCTCTTGATGTCCCCGCCCGGAGCCCCACAGGAGTAGGGAACTGTGCGCTACCTCACTTTATATAAAGTGCAACTGCTCCCGTTTACTGCAAGAACTAAAAGCTCAAGCAGCCTTTACCTCCCTTTAAAGGCTTCCAAAAAGATGATATATTGGCTTTCACGGCCAGTGAATTAAAACCCAGCAATTCTTTTAGGTTTGTGCCGTGTCATGTGTGGGGTTTCGCCTAGGTCACCAAGCTGTCTCACCAGCGGGCTCTTCCATGTCCCCGCCCGGACCCCCAGAGGAGTAGCGATCTGCGTGCTACCTCCCTTTATATATTGCTGAGTTTTAATTCACTGGCCGTGAAAGCCAATATACCATCTTTATACACCTTGGAGTTATATTTATTTACATATGTTATGCCCTCATTGGAGCACTTAACCAAAACAAGTATATACATGTCTCAAAAACAATATTAAAGATCAGCTTCTTATTTTTCTTCTTTTCCCAAAACATTTTCATTCTAGTCGACCTTGCCGCTCTCTCTGCATCGCTTATGGTGTAAGTTTTAAGGGAAGTGGGATGTTCTTGTTTTTCAAGATATTCTTCTCATCTTTGTTAGCAATTTGGGACATTGTCAAGCCGAGTTCATCCAAATCATTTTGAATTTCCATAAACCAAGAGTTCTTTGTTTTACTTTTGAAAAAATAATTAAATAATACTTTTAATTGTCTGGTATCCAGCAGGCGTGAGATATGACAAAAAAAAAAAGCAATTTGCCTTTTTCGCATAGTATCGACTATAGACTCAGTTTCTTTATAAACCACTTCATTTGGTAATAGACGCCATTGACCATCTACCTGATGTTTTTTATTAATTATAGTTCTGAGAATTCTTCTATCAGTCTTCTGTAATGTCTAACTGATCGAGTGTTTAACTTGGAAAGTGTTTCACAAGCATATATATTGCTTCCTGTTTAATAACTGATTCGTAATGTCGTAATTTGGCATTTATGGAGAGAGGTGTTTTTTTTTTTTTTTTTTTAACTAGACCAAGTACTATATTGCGCTTGTCTTAACTTTGTTGATCTATTTTCGATTGATGCTTTCTCATTCAAATTCCATGTTATAATCTCCCCTAAATATTTAAATTTATGTACAACTTTAATTTATTGTTAATCAATGTAATAGCTTGTGTTTCCACATCAAAGGATGCCATTATTTCAGTCTTTTCAAATTAAATTTGAAGTCCTACCGTACTTTTGCTGCAATAGACCCAAGTTCTTCAATTTGGTGTTTAGCCTTATCTATACTGGTTGCAAGCAGTGCAAGGTCATCCTCAAAAGCCAAGCAATTCCGTTTTATATTAGTACCAATCTTTACATTTGGAGGACAAGTTTTGTTCCACTCACGCATGATCTTTTGAAGAACACAATTAAATAATAACGGTGATAGACCATCTCCCTGTCGAAGTCCAGTCCGGATATCAAATGGTTCAGACAAGGCTCCTCGAAATTTAACCTTTGATTTAGTATCTTTCAATGTAACGCCGATGAGGTTGATAAGCTTTTGATGTAACCCAAATTCCCTAAGGATGTTAAGTAATGACCCTCGATGGATACTGTCATAGGCTTTCTTAAAATCCACAAAATTACTGACAAAATCCTTTTGTCTCATTCTATGATATTTCATTATCCATTTCAGACTGATGATCTGATCCAGACAGCTGCGACCTGGTCGGAACCCTCCTTGATATTCTCCTAGTTCTTGATCGAGTTGTTGTTGAATTCTTGTCAAGATAATTCTAGATAGAATCTTGTATGTTACATCAAGCAAAGAACAGCCATTCCCCATTCCTCTGGTATTTGTTCCGAATTCCATACATCGATGAGGCGTTTGTGGAGGTTGGAGATGGTTTGTTCATTTGCATATTTCCATAGTTCTGCTACCAATGAATTCTCTCCTGCTGCTCTATAATTCTTTAGCCAATTAATCGCTGCACATACTTCAGTCAAGTCAGGAGGAATAATGGTCTGTAAATTTGTTTTATTTTTTGGATTAAGCTCAAAATCAAGATATTCCTTAGGTTCATCAGCATTTAGTAGTTCTCTAAAATAATCTGCTAGAATTTTAGCATTATCAGTATCATTGTGGGCTAGTTTACCTGATTTATCTTTCATTATTAGTGTAGGAGGGCTGTATTTAGAATGATATTGACGAAATGTCCTGTAATAGTCCCTTGTGTTGTGTTGTTTAAAGGAATCATCAATAATTTGTATGGACTTTTTTTTATTTTCTCTTTTAATTCTCCTAATTTCTTTGGCAGTTTCCCTTCGAACAATGGTTAATTCTTCTCGCGATTGTGTGGTCCTCTTTTGCTGATCATTGAGCCATGCTGTATGTCTTTTCCGAATTGCAGCGTCACATTCCGCATTCCACCATGCATGCTTTTTCCTTTTCCTAATAGGGGCAATTTCGATAGCAACGGTTTTCAGTGTGTCAACCATCGTTTCTAGCTTGCCACTTAAGAGAGTTTTAGACTTTTCCTTATAGGACACATTATTTATTAAATAACTAGGGTCATATTGCCTTTGCATGGTCGAGTTTGACGATTTTTGTTTACGTCGTGGAGTTAACTTGATCTTTATCTTGGATATATAATGATCAGTGTCAACATCGACCCCACGTAGTACCTTCACCTTATATATATCTTTGTAGAACTTTTTATCCATTGCAACATGGTCTATCTGGAATTCTCCTAGTGCACTATTAGGGCATTTCCAGGTCATAAGTTTGTGTGGTCTTCGCTTAAATCTAGTAGTTTCGAGACGTAGGCCATGTTCTTCACAAAGGGTAATTAATCTTTGACCATTCTTGTTAGTGAATTTGTGAGCTGGCCACTTACCTACTATTGGATGAAATTTTCTTTCTTGACCAGTTTTTGCATTAAAATCCCCAAGCAAGATTTTAGCATGAGTGACTGGAATGTTTCATATTAGTAAGGCAAGTTCTTCCCAAAAATTGTCTGTTTCATCTCTAAATTTTTTGACATTCTTGTCATTAGTTGGGGCATGAACGTTTATCAAAGAGTATATTTTGTTTCCTGTCCTAATTGTTAAAGTTGCTAACCTTGATGAGTTCGACGAAATGTCTACCACTGATTCAATAATACTGGTATGTACTAAAAATCCCATACCAAATTGGGGGACATTTTTCATAATTCGTGGTCCTGGAGGTTCCTTGTTGAGAGGGTATCCTCCAGATTCAATGGGGTCTTGATCTGTGTTTCTAAGTTCTTGATGTGCTGTTATGAAGATCTTGTGTTGGTCCAATATATCGGTTAAATGCTTAAGTTTTCCAATTTTAGTTAACGAATTTATGTTTAAAGTTGCAAAGAATGAAAATTCCCTATGTTTGTAAATTTTGAGTTTGTATTTGGACTTTCGGGTTTACAGGCGCTCCGACTCACATGACTCTTCTACGCGACACCCCACCGTATCCGAATGGGGCCTTGCGGTGGAAGAGTTCATTAGAAGACTGTTCATACTTGAGTTGATTGTCTGGTCTTGGACCCATGATCTGACCGTAGTCAGGGATTACAATTCCAGATGTGATCTGGAAAGGTGATGAATGGAATATGATTGGATGATTGAAGAGAAATGGGAGTGTGTTTGGTCCGCGAGAGCTATTTTATTTTGCTCAAGTCCGCCAGCAAAACTGGTGAGGACCCCCCTATTCGCCACCTGGGACGCGCCACGTCGGAGTATCACCTCTCCGCCTTCCTACGACAACGTAGTATGATATTTTTTGATCAACTATGTACTCTATCTAGTGATTTTACATGGGGTAAGAGTGTCAGCATGAATTATTGTTTGGTCATGATGATGATAAATTTTAACTAACTAGGGGAACATGCCAATTGTAACCACCCGATTTCCAAGGAACTTCGCTCAATGAAAGAGGGGTCGAAATAAGCAAACATATGTTTCGCATTATCCATAGGCACTCGACCGTTTCCGAGAAAATGACAGTCAAAGTGTATCAGACATACTTTACATGCCTTATAGCACGTAGCAGATTCAACTGCCAGTGTGGCGCGGCTATTTTCATCAGGGTGGAAAATGAGTTATGCCTCCCGAGCTCAAAAGCCAGTCCTAAATCCAAACAGTGAGTCTGCAGCGTTCTCCTCACATTTACGATATAATCTTACATGCAGGATTTTAAAGAATAGCTTCAGGGCATGACTCATTAAACTGATCATTCTATAGTCATTACAGCACTTTGCATTGGGCTTTTTAGGAATCTGTATACAAGTTAATTTGAGCTAATCCTGTGGTATGTAACCACTTCCTCATTGCAGAGAGGAAATTCATTCCTACACGCCTTCGTACATTAAGGATTCCACACACTTCGTGGAAAAGTTAAAAGCTATAACACTTCAGCCGGGTGATATTCTAGTGAGTCTCGACGTGGTGTCTCTGTTTACGAGAGTACCTATTGATGGTGCTATGTCTCTCATTAATGGCTTTTTTCCTGAAGACATCGCAAGACTTTTTATCACTGCATGACTTCCTCCTACTTTCTATGGAATGGAAATTTTTATGAGCAGACTGATGGTGTGGCCATGGGTAGTCCTCTCTCTCCTGTTGTGGCTAATTTCTTCATAAAGAACTTTGAAGAGAAAGCTTTGTCGTCGGCTCCTTTCAAACCGAAGATCTAGTGGCGTTATGTGGATGACACGTTCGTTGTTTGGACGGAAGGTGAGGAAAATCTTAGCCATTTCCTGGATCACCTTAATCTCCAGCACCCTTCTATTTGTTTCACCATGGAAAAGGAATCTGACGGCAAAATACCTTTTTTAGATGTTCTCGTCACCAAGAAAGAGGATGGATCTTTTGGACACAGCGTTTTTTCGTAAGCCAACACACACCTATAGATATCTCCACGCAAGTTCTCACTATCACCCTGCCCAGAAACATGGTATCCTTACAACTCTAACTACCAGGGCTAGGAGGATTTGTGAAGTGTCTTCTTTACAAGTAGAAATTAACACCCTGCGAACCACCTTTGAGAGCAATGGTTATAGCATGGCTTAGATTTCTACGGTTCTGAAACCAACAAATAATAATAGGACGTCAGTTGAGAAAAGAGATGTAAGAGGAACTGCTTACCTTCCGTACATACATAACACAACGGATCGTATTGCTAAAATCCTACGTCGGTACAACATACGGACTGTATTTGGAACTTCTGTTAAGATTGGGCAACTCCTGCGACCAACTAAGGACAGTTAGCCTAAATTGCAACAACCGGGTATCTACAGAGTTCCCTGTACTTGTGGCAAGGTTTACATCGGGCAGACTTCGAGAACAATATGCACTCGCATTAAGGAACATAATAGATGTATCAGGCTCATTCAACCTGATAAATCAGCTGTTGCCGATCATGCTTTAACACCTGGCCATGATGTCATGTTCCAAGGAGTGGATGTTCTTGCCCGTATAAAGCAATATCGTCCCAGAGTTATCAGGGAGGCGGTTGAAATACGTAAACACCCAGATAATTTCAACCACGACACCGGCTACAATCTCAGTGAATCCTGGCTACCTATTATCAGAACCCTGAGAAAGTAATTCACTGCTGTTTTCCGTTGTCCCTAACATGGGGCTATAATGGCGTCCATCTTTGGGCACCTTCTATATGTTCTTCGTTGCTTTCTCTTAGCAACATTGTCGTAGTCCAGATTATTCCTGACGAAGAAAGACATGGTTTCTTTCGAAACTCGTCGAATTTTAATATAATAAAACACGGCATAAGCCCAAAATTCAACATTATGAATATTGCTTCAAACAAGACTATGAATGCACCGACAACTGGTTACTTTATGCATCTTCAATAACCTTTGCAGAACATATAGAGACTTTCCGCATACTATCATTGCATATGTCACACCGTCAACAACCACATTAATTTGATCTGTACCTCAATTAATTCAACAACCTATACTGTATATTTATATGGTGCACCATATCAGGTTAAATGACCGTTGATAGTTTAGTGCTATGCTTTATAATAATTTCGATCATTTAATGCTTTATATTTGGCTGATGAAGGGGACAAACATTGTTTATTAGTCCCTGAAACATGTACCATTTCCGAGAACAACTTTTTTTTTTACAGCCATTTTAAATTCTGGTCTCCGAAAATGTCATCTCCTATGTGTCAATAAATAACAAATATATGATTTTTCTTAGTCTATTTTACAGATAGTCATTTACCCAAATAACATGGATAGTAACAGCTGTGTATCTTCAATAGTTTCTGAGGAAAGTGCACCTTAATCCTTATAGTTTATCATGAACCTTACTGGGTCATATTCATCCTCTCTTCTTTTTTATTTCTCCATCTTCTTCTGAATCCTTTTGATCATCCTAACCTGTTTGGTTGGTTGTAAAATGTCCTTTTCTGCAGCCTCACTGCGTTAGCCATCAATTATTTTCAGACCTGACAGCATGTTGGTCCCTACCAGTATGCCTAGATTTTGCAATACTTGCTCCCTGCTTATGACCCCTTCATTTAAGCAAATAATTGCATCCCAAACACCTATCTGCATTGATTTCATACTTATAAATGTTGTTTTTGGCAGTCTAGTCCAAATGCAGTTGTTGAAACTCTCATTTTGATTTTGAGTGTTCCCATGTAAACACTTTTCAATAAGCCTTTTGTCAGTCAGGTCCCTATATACTTGTTTAATTGCCAGTAAGACAGGTTCTGGCAATGAGTTCTTAAGGCTATATTGTAGTCCGGTTTCTTTTCCCTTGTTGAATTTGCACAAGCTGTCAACACCCTTGGGACATAGGTAATGCTGGGGATGTTCTTCAGTGCTAAGTTATGACAGTATGTTGCCCATATATCTGTCTTCATCTTTGTTACATCATAAGTCCAGATGTACATTGTCCTAGTAGCCTGGCCATAATACTGCTGTAGAAGATCAATATTGGCATTAGTTACATGCCCCTTTCCTGATAGTGTCTTGCCATCTGACAACTTTGTATTTTTTTTTTATTCTGTTTCAATTTTATTAGCCTAGAACCCATCCTCTTTTGCACATGGCCCACACATTCCAATTTTTGAACAATTACATTATCTCCATACATTTTAGTCTCTTTTACAGCAGTGAATCGTGTACTCCCCATACCCCAGGTAATTAATATATCTCAAAACCACGCTTTGCTTCAGATCGCTTGAAAATTTAAACTACACCCTGGACTTCCATACCCCCCACTATATCCAGAGTAACTTTTGGAGCACTCATGTGCTGGCAGATCCTTGACAGAACAAAGTGTAATGCCAGCTCCTTTCCCAATGCATCTTAGTGCAAAAAAATATCTCACATTCTCATCAAACCCCTGACTACATAACTTAGATGTCATACATGAGCTCTTAGAGCCACATACCTTGCAGTGAAGTAAAATTCTTGTCGCTAATACTTTTCTACTTTGCTCATCTTCAACATCTTTAACACAATCTTCTCCACTGCATTTTTTATAATTTACACTTCTGCATAGAAGTTCAGACAGAACACACAAATTCACTATAATATTATTATATTTAAAATCTTCATTCACCAGAAATTGTTCATCTAGATCGCCTCCCAAATGTCCAAGCTTTCGCTTTGATGCACTACTTCTTGTACAAATACCACAATAACAAAGGTTATCAAACAATCAACCCCCACTTGTTCAAGTACATGGGGCCCTCAAATGAAACAACAACAAAAGCCACTTTATTTTCAAGGGTATGAAGAGAATGACGAGTTCAACGTTCTTAGGTTGTACTGTTCTGGCAAAGCTGGGTAATTTTTTCGTGAATATTTCGAATTTAATAGGAATTGGCTGTCTGGGAAGACATTAACCCATATTTTTTTTTAGCTAAGGAAATGCATTCATCTAATGGGAATGTTTTACCTCATCTTAGCTGTACTGGAGCCACTGAAATTCTTGCTAAAATATACTGCACATTTGTTGAGGCAGCTTCGGTGGCATAGTTGGTAGCATGCTGAGCTTCTATGCCCAAGATCGCGGGTTCAAACCCGGCCGCAGTCGTCGGTTTTTTTAAGAGCGTTAAAAATCCCTCAGTATGCCTTCCTTTGGAGGGAAAGTAAAGCTGAAGGTCCCTTGTTATAGATTTATGGCATGTTAAAGAACCTTCCACTAATTACACCTGTGTGAAGCTAAATTAGTTTAAAAATGTAAACAACGCTCAGGTTCCTACGTTCGTCGCCAGGAGCAGACTGCGGTGATGTCTAGTAGCCAAGTTCTGAACTAGTAGTTGTTGACGGTGGCATTTAGCGGCAAAAGTAGGAACTACTTGAAAAATTCAAAGTATGCAGTCCTTACTTGAATTGAAAACCGATACACACACTAATACAGTCATCACAACTAACACCGGTTATCAGACAGATTCTACACACACCCAAAGTACACGGGGCTACATGACCGCGTTCACGCAGCCCCTAAACTGAGGAACCAACCAACATTTGTTGACCAGCAATGGTATAGGCTAAACCTAGGGAAAGGTGCATAGATCCAGAACCGGTGATGAAACCTAACAGGAAGAGGAGAATTCTTAATTCTGTCTTTTTTCCAAGTTCCACTGACATACAAGTACAGCTGTAAATTAAGTGATGGAACAGCAAGGTTATAATAGCAACCTAGGCCTAATTCCATGTGATATCTTTTTACAAGCAAATAAGAGTGTAAAACTGTACAGAATCCATTTGTAAGCTGCTTTATAAATCATACTGGTGTTAACAGTAGGCCTAGGTCTACATATTGTACCCTTCAGGCTCCTAGGATGCCGACTCTAGCTCGGGGTAATGGACTGTTCGGGTGGCTCTAACTTAACTTAAACATCCTAGGGATTTTATGAAGGATCACAGGAAGCTTAAACTAAAATCAATATGTCAGAGGAATCCTAATGAAAAAATAATTTATTCAGAAAACTTCATCTTCCCTCTTATCCCATCCACAGACAACAAAAATAAACAACTCCCTTAAGTATTACTCTTAAACACAAGCTAAGATTCTAAACAAAGCAAATCAAAACTGAGAAAAACAAAATACTCTGGCTGAAACCAGGAAGAAAAATAAATCTAATTTATAGCAGTCCACTGCTTTTAAGTCCCCAAAATAAATGTGTCAACAGACTTAATCCAAACTATGGCCTAAAAAGTCCAGCCATTCTATCAATCGTGCACTCATTATTTATAATTATAAAATAGTTTTAGGGTTTTGGACAAAATTCTCTCCTACAATCATCACCATCCTCTCAAGAGTCCGGGGATGAAGGCATAGGCTTATCTTTCGGCTGCAGGCATGCGTGCATCCCTTACTCTACAAGAACAGTTAACTCGCTCAGAGCTATGGCTCTGCCAAGCACAAATTAATCCATCAAACAAATCAAAAATAACATGAGTCATCAAAATAAACACCCCGGTAGCCTGTGCTCCGTTAATAAAATTAATTAATAATTACAATGAATGCACCAAAACACAAATATTTTCTGACATCGCTTCTAAAACGGCAAAACAAACATGACCCTGGAAAGTGCGACCACGCCTTTCCTCAACGACAACATTGCCAAGCACGTGGCTTCCAATATTGTGACAGTCGTTCCATTTTAAAACAAACCAGCCCCGGAGACAATGACCTTCGCTATCCCTAAGATTCAGACACTCGGCCAAGGCTTTCTACCTGCTCTCTCGTTCGATTGCCTTGGGACTTCAGTTGCACATTACCTTTCTCTTTTGTCTGACGAAGCTAACACAGGTTTTCATCAGCTAATGAATTCAATCATCACTTACCATTTATTTATCACTCATATCGAAGAACTGCGGGCATTGACCATCCGCACACTTTATCACTTACCATATTATCGTCGAAGGACTGCGGGCATTGACCATCCGCTTATTACAACTCAACCAAGACCCACTCTCATTCTCACCTGAATGCTCAATTGTTACCTAGCCATTGTCTTACCTCTCCTCGGATGTGGTCGTCAGCACCTTACTTCAGTTGTGCTCATATGGCTGTATCATACTGGTCTGTCACAATATCTTCTGTTTCCCCCCAATAACTACTCTTTACTTTAAGGGTCGAACAATAAACACTCATCCCATTATCCCTTACTGTGCATTAAAAACAAGGATTACTGTAACCCTCACACACAATATAAAACACAAATTTGATGACCATGGCAAAATCCTATCTTACAAAACACACAATAAATCTAACATGAAAATATATACAAACTTGCACAAATATGCCTGCTACGTCATTTCGCTCATATTGGCCCGTATTGACGCAAATTGAATACAGTAAAGTTATTATTTATTCCGCCCTATTCAATACAATTTATTATTATTTATTCCGCCCTATTCAATACAATTTAAAATTGTATTGAATTGTATTGAATAAGGCGGAATAAATAATAACTTTACTGTATGCCTGCTACGCCCGAAAAATACCTATTTTATTATAATTGCTTATAATGGAGAAATTTTATCCAATTCCCAGGATAGGAAACCTAAAGCGTACACGCCCCATCTTATATTTACCTATCTCATTTTTACCAAGATGATGCTCAGTTCCATGACTTCAGTCAGCTCGTCCATCTTTTCCATCTTGCAGCGGGGGATGATCTTACACACCGTTCCAACACAATTCACCAAAACAAAGGCCCACTGTGATTTTACTCTTAACACAATGCCCGGTTCGTGTATGGAGCTCCGAACTCTAATCTATTGCCTCGACCTACTTAATTCAGCCGATAGTTCACAACTTCATGCCTCACTGACATTCTGCTATAGCACAGATGGCTATCTATAACTTATCCCATTTTTCACTGGCAATAGTACGCACACTTCTCGTAATACTGTTCTGCTTCGCTTGCGAATAATTATGATTGTAACATGTCCCAAGTAGACTGTTTGGACTTCAGAATATTACGGCAATTTCTGACTGTTTCAGGCAAGGCCCCGCTCCTCCCGCAATACCCAAAGTAGACTGATTTCACTGTATGCCCAGCTATTATTTATATGATTTGCGGAGAAAGTTACAGGAGTAGGGGGTTTCCACAATTTTATTCTATACCATCACTCGCATGAATGTGCAAAGTAGCTCATTCGAAAGTCCACATTCTCAATGTCTCATTGCTCTTTCTTAATTCAAAGTTTGATCGCTGGATCCTTAGATAAAGAGCTCCGTAAATTTCTTCATTGTTCCATAATTTCCGCGGGATTTGGCCACGTCTCGCGTCCCTGGCTGCGATTGGTGGTTTCAAATCCGCCCCTTAATTTGGTTTTATTTCTGGCAAAAATCGCACCATAACTTAATTTGAATTTTAAAAATACTTTTGAGAGGCTGGGATCGTCCCCTTTCTGGTGATGTAACTCCTGTTCCTGAATTTTAAGTGCAGCTCCAATTCCTCTCAAGTAGGCGGGGCTTATCCAGTAGATGATCGTTGAAAATTCGGCATCCTCCCGCTAAGTTGAGTAACCGCTTCTCCTTGTTTTTGCCCATGTGGCTTCCAGGTGTTCGCTGCCTTGTTCCATCCTCTATTGTTCGCGCTTGGTGAAAGTCGTGAAGAAGCACGTACAACTCTCTTCTTTGTTACCAGCTTGGTTTTCAAGCAACGTCTTCCTTCCATCAATTTCAAACATGAAAAGAAATTTTGTTAAAACAATATGTGGCATTTATGTCATCACAGATGCATAAAGGTTACAATATAGATATATTTCATCCTCAGTTTTTGACTGATGACCTGGATTTAAGGCCACATAGCTCATAGGCCTATACCCCAATCTTCCTCTTTTCATTATTTTTAGCCTGTTAATTGCCAAGTTCATAAAACCTTTGTAGGCACCAGTACAGTACTGGTATGTCTAATTTAAAAACTGATATTAAAGCAACTCAACCGGTATATCTTTTTTTAATAAAAACGACTTGTATCAGAAATCTGATACCGTATTTTGAAAGAAAGGTTACCTTAAGCCAGTTAATTTCAAAAATGTCAACTGAAGCTACCGCCCAAGGTAATCCTCCAAAACTGCTGTAGGCCTACCGATATGTGAAAGTAACTAAGCTTATAATCCTCATCTAAAATATAGGTATTTTTCCTTCGAGTTTTCAATATGTTTGAATAACTAGAAATATTATCTACAGCTGGGAATACTCGGAATTATGGCTTGTTATAGGCACTGCACTGACACTGTATTCATCAATAGAAAGATAATTAGTTAAAAATCAGAAATTAATCTCGTTAGTTTATTTCTATACTGTTGTTGTTTGAGTCTTCAGTCTTTTGACTGGTCTGATGCAGCTTTCCATGCCTCCCTGTCCTGAGCTTTTCGTTTCATCTCTACATAGCTACCACACCCTACATCCGAGGCAATCTGTTTAACATATTCTAACCTTGGTCTACCCCTACAGTTCTTGTCCTCGACCCTTCCTTCCATAACTAAGCTTGCTATTCCTGGGTGTCTTAGTATGTGTCCTACCAACCTATCTCTTCTCTTCATTAGCAGTTGCCAGAAACATCTCTCCTCTCCCACTCGTCTTAATACCTCTTTGTTTGTAACCCTATCTACCCATCTGATCATCATTCTCCTGTAACACCACATTTCAAATGCTTCAATTCTCCTCTTTTCTGCTGCACCAATAGTCCAAGTTTCACTTCCATAGAGCGCCACGCTCTAGACAAAGGCTTTCAAAAATGACTTCCTAATACCTAAATCTATATTCGATGTCAGCAGATTCCTCTTTTGTAGAAATGCATTTCTTGCCTGAGCCAACCTACTTTTTATATCCTCTTTGCTTCGTCCATCACTGGTTATTCTGCTTCCTAAGTAACAGAAATCTCCTACTTCCTTCAGCTTTTCACCTGCCAATTTGATCTCCATAGAGGTTTCTGATTTATTTCGGCTGCATTCCAGTATTTTTGTTTTACATTTATTAATTTTCATCATGAATTCTTTCCGTAAGACGGAGTCCATACCATTCAAAAACTCATTCAAATCCTCAGCCTTGTTGGCCAAGATGACGATGTCATCAGCAAATCTCAGAGTTGAAATTATTTCTCCTTGAATCTTCACTCCCACTTTAAATTTTTCTCTAATTTCCTTCATTGCTTGTTCAATGTAAAGATTGAAAAGTATGGGTGATAAGTTGCAGCCTTGCCTTACACCTTTCTGAATACCAGCTTCTCTCTCATGTCCTTCAACTCGAATGACTGCTGTCTGGTTTCTGTATAGATTGTATATCACCCTCCTATCCCTGTACTTTATTCCAATCGATTTCAAAATGTCAAACAATTGAGTCCAATCAACGTTATCAAAAGCCTTTTCTAAGTCTACAAAAGCCATGAACGTTCTCTTATCTTTCCTTATTCTACCTTCCAAAATCAGCCTAAGACTTAGTACAGCTTCCCTTGTTCCTACATTTCTCCTGAAACCAAACTGGTCTTCACCCAACTCCGTTTCTATCTGGCTCTCAATCCTCTTGTAAATTATTCTAGACAGGATCTTTGAAGCATGAGTAATCAAGCTGATTGTACGGTAATCTTCACATCTGTTAGCTATACTAGCCTATTATTTTAACATATCATACCAAGCGTTTAACAAAGACAGTGTGAATAATACCGGCTTATATCTAGGCATAGGCCTAATTTATATGCCAGCTTAGGACGTGGCGGCTTCAATTTTATTGTAGAAGAAAGCGGGAAATACATTTAGCACAGCATCATCTCTTATAAATTTCCTTCCAGGCAATACTGGCTTGTAATCTGAAGGTAAGAAATGGGCTAAACATACTCTCATGTGGGCTGATATGTGTGATTTCCTTTCAGCACGACGAATTTTGAAAAGCCACTATTTCCTCAAAATACGACCAATGACGAGGAAGTAAACGTTACTTTGTAGTTGCTACATCTGTTTATGCACTGGGGAACTGCACAATATTGAACCATTATTTTATAATGTATAAAACAACGAATATTTAAGCGTAATTCATAACTACAACTCACACAAGATACTCATGGCTGCCCACAAGATCGGTTTGTTAACAAAGTTACGTGATAGCGTGACATCAGAGGGCGGTACTGGTCTAGTCTTCCATTCCTAGCTCTACTGGCAGCATACTTTATCAAATCATGGTTTCCCACGCCTGGTTTTAGACTGTACAGGTTCAGTTCGATTTAGCATAGTCTGCTCAATGTTGTTAGCTGTTGCATTTAGGTCTCCTGCGTGAATCTCTATAAGTTTGGGAGCTTCCTCACCTAGAATCTCTGCATATCTGGGGAAATATCTGTCTAATTTCTCTTTTTTTTTTTTTTTAATTTTTTTTTTTTTTTAAGTAAAAAATGGTTTCCACCTCGGCTGCATAACGGTACAAGCTATGGATTGTGCTCTTGCTTTAATTGCTAACAATATTACATAACTACAGGGCTTCCAGCGATTTACTTTTATTTACTTTATTTACTTTTGTTTAGAAGACTTACTTTTATTTACTTTTTTTGAAATTCATTTACTTTATTTACTTTCATTATACCGTGTGCCGCGCCAGCCATAGCGTCTTCTCTGCCGCGTGTGCAACGCGCTCTAGTTATAAATCAAGAAAGAGATTCTCCAGCCGGACTAAGGTTTTTGAACCTCTTCGGACCATGCCCCGTCATCTACCGGCCGGCTGTAGAATAGAGCTCGCGATCCTCGTTCAGACGGCGTTGCGTTTACCGTGCTGTGACGAGTCCTGTTGTGTTTACACCGAGCGCTGTGTTTGTTGTTGCACACGGAAAAGCGTGGTCTTGTGAGGTGGAAAGTGTGGGCGGCAAGTGCATTATCAACTCGGGAAGTACTTCGGTGTAATTTATGTGATACCTATTAGTGACTGATGTTTAGGACCAAAGACTTACCGTATTTACTCGCCTATATGATCCCCTCACCTATAAACCCCCCTCAATTTTCGACTATTATTGGAAGAAAAACGAGTAAAGCGGCCGAGTGTAGTGTATAATTAAAGCGCGCAGTACACAAGCAGGACTGAAGATAAGCAAAATAACAAGTTTTACTGCATCCTTCAATTTGGAAGTGCTAGAATTTGCTGCAGAAAATGGAGTGAAAGCGGCGAGTCGTAAATACGAAGTGCAGCCGTGTATGATTCGGTATTGGCGCAACCAAAAGGAAAAATTTTAGGGAACCAAGAAAACTTCTAAGTCCTTCCGCGGTGTGAAGAAAGGAAAGTATAAAAATGAAAGTTCTGGAGTGGGTTCGAGAAACGAGAGACAATGGCCACCCTGTAAATCACGAAATGTTGCAGTTTAATTGCGAGAAGTCTAGGCATTGCAGGGAATGAATTTAAAGCTAGTAGAGGTTGGGCAGAACGCTTTATGCACCGGAATGGACTAAGTTTGCGGAGAAGAACGTCACTGTGCCAATCACTTCATAAAAGTCGGTATTAGAAACAAATCTTTCGTATTTCAGATGCCGCGCAACGTGGCAACACTGCGTAACCTTGAACACAACACACGCACCTCTGTGCGGCTCAGAGCTGCCTTAAGGCTGGTTCACAATTGGCCCGGGAACGAGAACGGAAACGAGAATGCGAAGCTTCCCGGAGCCCCGGTTCACAATTGGCCCAGCAACGTGAACTTGAGCATGCGTGCGCAATCAGCTATAGCGTAATTAAACAAACAGCAAGCGCCCACTATTAAACACCAATTACACAACTGAAATGCTTCCGAGGGTTATAATAAGGTTATAATAACTTTATTAAACACACATTGTGCGCTTTGGAGAAGCAAGTTTAGAAAGGGCATTCACAGGTTATGTTTACATCGCTGGCTACTCCTTCCGTACTGCGCATGTGCATGTACAACGTTTCTGATTGGCTCCGGGAAGCTCCGAGAACGTCAAACATGAAACTTGACCATGTTTCCTGTTGGCCTTCCCGGGCTACTTTTAGCTTCTCGTTCCCGGAGATAGGTTGTGAACCGACCCATAAGGTAGCGTGCATTTCAACTTCCTTCCCGTTCCCGGTCTATTGTGAACCGGGCTTTAGTCCTGTGACCAGTCAGCTGTGATGATGCAAGGCAGTAGCTATTTATACGAGCTATTATAACTTTTATCTTAAATAAAGTATAGGTTACAATAACTATTTTGTGTGTTGATTTAAGGACGCTAGGTGCTCCTTTTTGTGCCTTTATACCACGCCATTCTTACCTATTTTACCCCCCCCCCATTTTTGACGCCAAAAATTCGGGGAAAAAAAGGAAGTGTTATAGACGAGTAAATACGGTATGTTGAGGAAGATATGCTTCCTGTCGGTGAACAATTTAAGCCTGGGTCAAGATTTGGCCTACATTGCATGGGAATTCGCTTAGTTGTTTAAATGTGGCGTTAGATATCATTTATTTTATAACACATCTTTGTGGTTTACAGTGATTGAAAGGGCTTTTTGAGTATATGTTCGTTCTGTTTTCTAAGTATTGGAGCTGTAGAGGTAGGGGGAGAGATATTTCGCTTTCTGTAAGAGCAACATTGTTGTGACAATATGTAGTGATGCTTTGTACACTTCAAATTTCTTAGTACAACACTACTCGGTACCTGAAATTACAGTATTCTCGAAGGGACACTTGGTCGGGTTTTATCCTATTTTCTAAGCGTTGGGGAAGGGGGCGGGGGCGGGAGGAGTCGCCCGACTTGTGGTGTAGGTGAGTGGGAGGGGGAGGAATTGATTTGGTTTAAAGATAAACTTTATAGTGTAGCATAGTCTCATTATGTTTCGTCAAAGCTTTTTCGTATTAGGGAAATCTAAAATTGTTTTAGAACTTCTTCCTTGAAAAACTTCCTTATGTTAAATTGTTCGTCCAAGGGAGGCGGTAATCATTGTCAGCTAATCCCGCAATTGGCTACTTGCTTCAATGGCTACCAATTTATTTACTAGTTGTCTAGGATGGAAAGGGATGGGGAGTCAAAAAGTGACATTGTAGGCGTACATTACGGGGGAAAAAAAGGGGGGGGGGGACTTTGTGTAGAACTGCGACTTTTTAAACAGATTTTTCTAGCGTTGCAAATGACATGTTACAAATTTGAATGTGGTTCTCCAGAGCCATTGTTATTTTTGTTTGACCCCTTTATGAGCTTTGGATTTCTCATAGCTATTTCTTGTTATTTTTAGGGTCATGACGTGCCACACAAAGAGCTTCTGGTTGGAGTTGGTTGATTCGCTGGGATACAAGATGTGTCTGTGGTTATCGATCAAAGGGAAAACTACAGCTTTATGTGAAATTTGCGAGTGCTCAATTGACTGTGCCAAGAAAGGAGTAAACACTGCCAACCAACATGTGCTGACCGGAAAACACAAAAAAATGCAGGGGCAAGATGGGATACGACCCAGCAACGATTTATGAAGCGCTCAGCCACATCTTCATGCTCTGGAATTCCGGCTTCAACGGGTATCTCGACTGAAAATTATTGTCTCGTGGGTGTGGTTTCCCTTAAGGACAAGACATACAGGCAAGAGCTCCAGTGGGTTATGAAATGTGTGGTGTCCAATTATTCTGCATCTTCTTGTGATCATATTTCGGACTTATTTAAACATATGTTTGGTTCGGGAGTAGGCGAGGATTTCAGTTTAGGTCAAACTAAAGTAGGGTATTTGATGACAGAAGCACTGGGTCCACACTTTAGAAAAATGATGTTAGAGGATGCCATGCAATCTGACTACTCCCTGTGTTTTGACGAAACAACGAATAATGAAGGACTGAAAGAACTGCAGACTTTGATTCGTTTCTGGTCGAAAATGGAAGGTAGGATCGTAGGACGTCATTTAGAGACTTTTTTTTATTGGCCATGCAACTGCAGAAATTATAATTTCTGCAGTTGCACAATAATTATTGTTGAACACTTGGTAAAGGCTTAAGAAAATGCAGATCTAGCCATTTCTAGACTGTTAATGTTGAGCTGTGATGGACCTTTTGTTAATAAGGCTGTTATAAGACTAATGAACGAGCTTGTAAAAAAAATGGGGGGGAAAAAAACTTGTTGATATTGGAACTTGCAATCTGCACGTCGTACTCAATGCATTTTTGAAAGGACTTGAAAAATTCGGCATGGACATAAGTGATTTTGCAGTGAAAGTGTATTTGTTTTTTAATGACTTTCCTAGTTGCTGGCAAGACTTTGTGATCCAAACTAAGCTTCAGTTGCCAAATCACAGATTCATCAAGCATGTGGGATCGCGATGGCTCACTTTGGCACCGGCAGCAAAAAGGTTGATAGAACAGTGGGCTGCCCTCAAGGTTTATTTCATCGAGTTTTTGCCAAAAAACGGCAGCAAGCAGCTTCTAATGAGCACCCGCTTTAGAAGTATTTTAAATGTCTTGAAAAGACCTCGTACGAAGGCAGGAGTCTGCTTTATTATTGAAAGTGTATAAATCTTCGAAAGATTTTCATTACTTTTCCAGAGAGAAGAACTGTTAATCCACGTTCTGCACGAAGAGATGCTGTCTCTTAACACTGTTCTGTTCGGAAAAGTAGTGAAGGGCGATGTCTTAAAAGACCTCAGAAACCTGACCATTTCTTCAGAAAATCTCCTTTCATTAGTTGTGTTGGACAAGGAAACACAAGAAGCTCTGAAAAACGTCCCAGGCGTCGATGCCCTGCAATTCAAGAAGGATGTTCAGGAGCACTTCATTGCTGCCGGTGAATATTTACGACAGAAATCTGTACTAGCTTACGATGCCGCGAAACATTTCACATTTCTGAAACCTTCAGAGAGAACCAAATTCACTTCTCGTAGCGTGGCTAAAGTTGCCCGCTGCATGCCATTTGAGGTGGCCGAAAGTCGCCTTGACGATGAATGGACGTTGCTGCAGGTAGAACAGCAAATTGATAATTCTGATGAACAATTACCTGTGGAGGAATATTGGAAAAAGGTATTTTCCATTAGAAACGCATCCAACGAAGCGAAGTATCCAACGATTCAGCGCCTTGTCAAAGCCTCATTGTCTTTAGCTCATGGCATTAGTGAAGTGGAAAGAGGTTTTTCTCTGTCCGGCAGAATTTTGTCTCCAGACCGTTCAGAAATGTCGTGCGCAGCACTAAACACCAAACTTAACATTTTCCACGGATTGAAACAGTTTGAGAACAAGCCACAGAACGTTCCCATAACTCCCGATATGATCACTGCAGCGAAATTTGCTCATTCGAAGTACCAGGAAAAACTTGAGAAAGAGAGGAAAGCTAAAGAGGAATCAGAGAATCAGAAGAAACTTAAGGAAGAAGAAAAGAGACTTGTAATCGAAGCAAACAAAAAGATGGAGGAAGGAAGATTGGAAATAAAAAAGCTGGAAGAAAAGGTGAAACAAGCGAAGACTGAGGATGCAAAACGGGTAAAAGCGGCTGACATTCTTCTTGATGAAGCGACGAACAGATTAAAAGAAGCTATCAAGAAGAATGACTTGGAAGGAGCGAGAGTTGCATAAGGGCTTTTGGAAGGAGCGCAAGCTCTGAAGAAGGAAGGGAAAGACTAGGAGGCGAAGACAGAAGCTCTTCAGAAAAAATTGGACAAGAGAAAGTCGTCACTCATTACATCATTTTTTTCGAAGAAACCGAAGACAGACTAATGTCTAACTGATTAGTGATTACTAATTCTAGTCCAAAACCAATGTTATTTGTGTACTTTAATTCTGTCAGTATGAGACTACTCTCGTGGTGTAAGATTGTAGTTTGAGTTATTTTATTTAATTCCATTTTATTTTATGTAATAAAATATGTATAATGTTTGAATGTGTGTTTTTTCCCTCTGTTTTTCCTTACCTTTTAACAAGGCACCTTATTGTTTATCCAAGAATTGTGCATAAATATAGGTATATTTTTTTTTGTTTTAAATAGAAATAGTGTATTTTGCATACCACGCCGTTCAAATATTTGTTTATGTATGTACAGTGTATATACAGTAATTAAGAAATGTTTCAACTAGCTACGGAAAAAAATATGCGACTACCGGTATTTTAAATCTTTGAAACAACTTTTAATATGACCACAATAAGCTGTAATGGACCAATTTTGTAATTTAAAATTTGTCCAGTATGGTACTATCGCGATCGTAAGTAATGCGACACCCTCGCTACTTCAAACGCGTGTAACTCTCAAACAGTAAGACGTACAAAATAATGTCAAGAACTAAAGTTGGAGATCTTGCTAAGATGTGTTACTTGGATTCAGAGAACTTTTTTGTGCCTCTTAACATATACAAGCGTTTGAAGTAGCGAGGGTATACCATTACTTATGATCGCAACAGTACTTCAGGCCTTCTGACGGGTAACGGGAACATGCGTTCCTCTCCTAAAGGTCTTTGAACTGCGTCGTTACCTCGAGGGAAGCTCGTATTTCAAGTTTTGCTTGTTTACTTTTCTTTAGTTTTTCTTTGAAAAAATATTTGCTTTTATTCACTATAAAAAACTGAATATTTACTTTTTGTACTTTTCTTGCTGCCGTACCTCGCTGGAAGCCCTGATAACATTATTCTGAGCAATGCAGTGGCGGAATGTAATCCATTTAAGGGCTGAGAATGAATGCACTTATATTTTGAGTGACTGTACAAATTAGGAATATTTTGATAATTAATCTAGAAGACCATAATTAACATCATTTTAGTTTATAGCTATGTGATGAATTTTAAATCCTACCTGGTGATGGAAATATATGAATATGAGCTCTAGGACTGGAATTTAACCGTTTATCAACCATTTTAAGCCATGAATTTACCCTGTTCTTCATTTCCTCTGCTAGCCTGAAATTTGTCGTTTGTATAGAAGATTTTTGCTTCATTTGTGACTCTTCTTCTTCTACATGCCCTGCCCAGTCTTCTGGACGTTAGTGATCAATATGGATAGCGTTTGTCTATCCTCAGCAACCCAGTATCGTGCAATAATTTTTGTGCCAGTCCCGTCTTGAAGATTCCGAAGACAAGACGTCCTTGCCTACCTGCTCTTCGATGCCTGTTTTTATTTAGCTCTCTGTACAATTTGCCTTTTCTGAGATATTTTAATCTAAGATTTATTTATTTTTTCTTTCTTTTTAGGGTGCTTTTGAGAGACCTGGGAGACCTCATCCTTATCACCAGTAAGTATTGAGTTTGTTTGTCCTTCTCCCTGGATTTGAAAAGGGTTTACTTGCCATTTCAGGACATTTAATCCATGAATTGGTACAGGTTTGCCAAAAACAAATACGTATGGAATTTTAGAAAATTGATATTGCAACTTTTCATTTGGTCAACACAATATAAACTCAATTATTTGGAAATGCAAAGAAACAACCTTAATGACTAAGTAAAATCTACACCGTGTTGATGATAAATTAAAATACTAAAGTTAGTAGAAAACAGTGTCCACCTTAATCAAGCTTACTCATACCCTTCTAAGGCCTGTTCTTACAATCTCCGGTTAAATCTTGACTGGCACTTTTACGGCAAGTTTACTGGAACTTGATTCTTACAATACCCGGTTAGCGACAAGCTGACAGCAAAATAAGCCTTAACCGGCTGTGAACTTTACCGGAGGATTGTCCTCCCGTAATCTGCTTTACTGCCAGATTTTCTATTATAATCTCAACGCCAGCTGATTACATACATCGTCAATTTTCCTAGAATTATCCGTAATTTCATGGGTTTTGTAAATGCTGATGCTGTTCAAAGGAGGAGACGAAAAGTATGTAAGAATCGAAGTGAGTATTACGAGGAGTTTATTAGATGATCAAGACTTTTTAATTAGACGATTTCTTTTGACGAAGCTTTTCCACTTGAGGCCTTTGTCTCATTTGGAGATAATTGTCCTTCCATAACTAAGATTTCTCTTTATAATCCTAACGTAACAAACAGATTGCGCCAAGAACACAGATCAAGATCAAGGAATATAAAATATATATTTATTATTTACTCCCTGATGCAGATCCACTCATGCCAACTATTGAGAGGTATCAAGAAATCTGCAAATCGAACCAGAAATATGTACCAACTGTTGAAAATTATGCGCATATCTGCTAACCTACCGTAAACATTAACCGGAACATGGTAAGAAGGATCGAATGTTTACTGGGACTTTACTCCGACCGTAAAGCCAACTGTCAGTTAGAGTTTACTGTCACTTTACTGGAGATTGTAAGAACGGGCCTATCAAGAACCCCAAACATGCATTCAACAATGTACACACGAGGAAGCCATGCCAAGCCATGAAAACAAGAATATAGATGACTTTGAAGCCTTTTTAAGTGTTGCCTTACAGACGATATTGATATTGCAACTTTTTAGTCGGTCAACACAATATAATTCCATTTACTCAGACATGCAAAAAAATAACCTAAAAAAGTTACGAGCCTTACAGTAGTCGCATATGATGTGTAACATCTGACATAGAAGAAACCTCCCGTGAAATTGTTGATACACCGGTAACCGTATGTTATACTATTATTGGCACTGTGTTAGCAGGGTACTGACCCCAGTTGGAAAGACAGATTGGTTTAGGAACAAGACTGGACTAAGACAGGGGAGTGTGCTGTCACCTCTCTTGTTCATAATGGTGATGGATGAAATTGTAAAGGAAACAAAGGAAGCATATGGACATAAAGAAATGAAGTTACTGTTATTTGCAGATGATATTGTGGTCTGGGGAAGGAACACCGAAGAAGTACAAAAACAACTAGATGCACTGAAGAAAAATATTCAGAAGTACGGCCTGAAAATCAATATAGAGAAAAGCAAGACCATGGTGATGACGAGGGGAAAGACAAGGAAAGGGCACTGTGAAAATTGGAAGTCAGAGTTTGGAAATTGTGGACACGTTCAAATACCTAGGAAGTGAATTGATGCAAACTGGTAGGTTGGGCATGGAGATTGGCAGGAGGGTACAGCAGAGCAATGCATTCTATCAAAGTGTAAGAAAACTTGTTTGGGATAAGGAAGTACCAAGGAAAAGCAAGGAGGTAATGTATAAAGTGTACTATGTTCCCATATTAACTTATGCAGCTGAGACTTGGACCCTGACAAGCAGGCAAGAGAGTAGAATCCAAGCCAGTGAAATGAAATTCCTAAGAAGTATGATAGGAAAGACAGAGTGAGGAATGAAGATGTTAGGAAGGAAGGTGGGATGGAAAAACTAAATGAGAGAATTGAGAAGAATAAACTAAGGTGGTTTGGACATGTAAAGAGGATGGAGGAAAATAGAATACCAAGACAGATGCTGGAGGCAAAGTCCAAGGGTAAGAGAGCAAGAGGAAGACCTAGAACAAGGTGGATTGATTCAGTGAAGAACAGCGTAAGAAAAAGAAATCTGGACTGGGACAAGATCGTGGAAGAAGAAGTGTGGAAGGAAAGTGGAGAAGTGCCATAAATACCCCGACCCGGCAGGAGCTGGATAAGGGGAAATGATGATGATGGCACAAATATTAATCTATTGTAAAAGGGAGGGTTTTACAGATATTGTAGTTTATAATACGGAATTCATTTTATTGGATGATTTGTAGCTTCCATCAGTACTAGCCTAAATAAAGAATACGATATGGATCAACTAGATTAATAGACGGGACAACCTCTCATAACCTTAAATTCCTTATAAACAGGTCCTCTTCATTCACAGGCCAACACGTAATTTCATATGAATTCTGTTAAAATGAGTCATATTGATATGATAAATAACGTTTCAAATGATAATCTGGTAGCAAAAATATCTACCCCGTCTGGGATTCGAACCCAAGATCTCTAGATTCACAGTCATAAGCACTAACCCCACGGCTATTACGACTATGCAAATTTTGTGCACAAGACGGTGACTTATTTCCACGTTCCAATAATACTGCATTACGGAATTAAGTTTCATTTATATTTTGCTCGTTTCGATAATGTTCCTGCGTGAAATTGAGTTTAAAATGCCTTATGAATAGGCCCTCTTGTGAGTAAAGAGAATGTATTCAGTAATAGTTCATGAAGGCTTGCTCAATTCTCGTATATCCACAACGATTATATTATATTGATGACTGCATTACCGTTATGTGGGTTAATATTTGAATAACCATTGTGCAGAAACATAATACCGGCAATGCCGACTACTTACAATGTTTGATATTAAGGCATTTTACCATTTAAATACTGATACGAAGCCTTCGAACATGTACCATGTCATTTGTTTCAATCACTTGACACCAGAGTTGGCATTAGCGTTTTCCATTCAGTATGTCATATACATTCCACATGGCCGAGAGTGCGTCATGGTATCAATTTCCGACACCGCGCGCTTATGGTTTCTCGTACCACTGCCCACTGGATCGATCGAGTAGGCAGTGCATCTTATACTTCCGTTCGTTTCACCACTGCCAGCTAGTACACTTCCGATCGGGCAGTGTACACTTCCGTTTTCCACCGCTGCCAGCTAGTACACTTCCGTCTCCAATTTTCAAAATCACTCCCATAAAACTATCCAGCAACCGAGCGGAAAGATGTTACACGTCAAAAAATTAAATGTCATTTAAACAATACAGAGGGTGCCAATAAAATGTATACACACTTAGACAGGAGATATCTATTTAATATACTGCAAAGCTGGACCAAAAAACAATAGTAATGTGCAGTGTGATGTTCAAATATTCAAAGCATGAAGGTGTTTCCATTGCTGGGTGCCGCGCAGTGGAGGGGTCCCTTACACGGCGACCATGTTAGCTCACGCTATTGAAATCAAACAGAAGATTGTGTTGTGTTTAGTGTTCTATACTGTAGTAGCACGTTTGTGGTAAACAAATTTTGAGGAAAAGGCGCAGGCATAAGTTATGCTAGTGTTGCTACGCGACAGATAAATCAACAATGAACAAATGAAGCCAAGATTATCATATGATGTTCTGTGTACAGATGCGACTCCTCAGGTTGTCGAGATATGCGGGAAATGTATGGGAAATTTACTGACCTGGGGAAAATGCAGGAAATATACGGGAAATCTTGAAAAGCTTCATAATGTCCGACTTCTTGGCCTTCAAACGCTCGGTAGAGTCCTCCCACTCTACCTTCTATTTCGCCTGCAGACCACGCTGCCACCCGTAATTTGCGTCACCAATAAAGCGCTAAGCGGGATGAGAACCCAGCCAACGTCGAGTGCATGCTTAGCCTGGCTGACCGCCGGCCGTACCCTCTCCGCTCGGAGCTGCGCTCGTTGCTGACAATGACTGACAGGAATCAGTCCGCATCGTTATTCAGAGGAGACCAGTTGTTTTTCTTACCTGGGTTTCTCGACTAGAGCAGCCCTTAAAGAAGCTAACAGTTCAACATCTCAGAAAATTCCAGACGCAAATGTGCTGCAATTTCGCACCAACTGCCGAAAATTGTACATTCGTCGTCGTCATCGTCAGCTCTTCGCTCCAGCAAGCCGGGTGTGGT
The DNA here is from genome assembly GCA_946902985.2 of Meconema thalassinum. Classification (NCBI taxonomy): domain Eukaryota; kingdom Metazoa; phylum Arthropoda; class Insecta; order Orthoptera; family Tettigoniidae; genus Meconema; species Meconema thalassinum. Next base: position 371,325,688 of record OX336392.1, read on the forward strand.
ATTGCAAAAGCCTCTTCCAATTTGTTTTATCCATCCATAGCTGTTCTTCAGATATGGTATGCCAGTATACACCTCTCTTCTCTACATCCTTTCGAACTTGTTTCACCCATAAGTCTTGAGGTCGTCCTCGGGGTCTTTTGCCCTTTCAAAATAAGCTCTAGGAGTTCTTTCTGGAACCATTCTTTTCATATGGCCATACAACCGTAATCTGTCGAATTCCATTAATTCCAAAAGGCTTCTTTCCAATCCAAGCCCCTCTCGGATATTAACATTCCTTATTTTATCCTTCCTTGTGTTTTGTAAGCAGGAACGGAGGAACTTCATTTCAGCAGCCCGTAGACGGCTGTTTGCTGGTCCTGTCAGTGTGTAACGTGTTTTTCGAGGGGTTTTTATGCCACTGGCATAAGTCAGTAGGAAACCATTCTATATTTATTTACACGGCAAATTGTTCAGCCAAGAGAAGTTTTCATGTTAATTTATTATTATTATGAATTTATTATAATTATTATTAAGGTATTTTCGGAGCATTTTATAAAAATTATAAGCATACAGATAGGTTTTCTATGTCTTAGAAAACGCTATCAAGCAAATTATTATGAACGACAATATCATAGAAAATTATGTGATTACGGAATTTTACGGAGGTTCGTCAGTTAGGATATTATAGAGACATGACTCACTGGAAATTCAGATACAGGCTGATTCTTGTCAAGAAGTATTACGCAAGCTTGGGTCGCAGCGTCAAGAAAAGGCGGATAGTTGGAACGAAAATAGACTTCATCATCCGCACGCCGTGTGTAATGAGCCAGAGAAGGGGAAGTAGCGCGTGGGGAGCAGCCAATCAGTGGAGACCACGTAAGCTGGAAGTGGGTACCGAGGTGGGGAGCCGACGGGTGCATATATCGTTCGGCACGCCGTGGAGCGAGGACAATCTGTGTAAGACGTAAGCAGTACGGTTGGACGTGCGAGTCGCTCCGATGTTCCGTGGAGCGTGGACATTCTGTGAAAGACTTGACTAGTTCGGTTGCAAGTGTGTGTCGCTCCGATGTTCCGTGGAGTGGAGAACTATCTGTTTAAAACTTAACCAGTGTGGGTGTACGAGGGTATGGCTCCGATGTTAGGACCATAAAGTCACCAAATCTACAAGTATATCATCAAATATCGACGGAGATGACGACGTCCAGGAGACTGTGGGAAGCTCACAGCATCATCCAGTACGAGGGAAATGCTTTGGCAATTTCCAGTGGTAAGCGCGAATGACACAGAAGTACGCAATCTCTCGTTTCTCTTTGTTTTATATTTCATATTTCAGTAACTTCATAGCTTGGGAATAAGAGTAAAATCAATAATTTATCAGACTCCGTTTTCACGTAATTTTCTATCGGTAATATTAAAATCGCAACGCTCCAATTTAAATTTTATACTTATTATTATTATTATTATTAATTTTGCAATACTTGTTTTATATAATAAATTCATTATATAAAACAAGTATAAGTAAGTACTACCTTCAAAGAAGAAGTGATTGTGGAACGACTCAAGTGGTCCAATGTGACCAATCAAGATTAATAATAATAATAATAATAATAAATTTATTTCTTTTACAATGCAATCTTTGCTTTCAGTAGGTAGCATTAGATATAGACCAATTCCTTCTCCTGATACAATTGTTTGTTGGGTTAATGATCAAATCATACCACGATCTGAGTGAATAGATTCTTGAAGGTGTTCTACCAGAGCTAGACGTTGTTAAATACAAATTTAGATTTCAACATTGCGTTGAGGTCTTGGCGCCCATTAAAACAACATAGCTTAGGCAAAGGTAAACAGTTACATTTATCACCCAACAGTTAGGGGCAGTCAAACCGTTACACTTGTCGTTCAACGTGTGGGCTAGCGAAACTGCTACACTTGTCGCTACCAACATGGGGATTTAATCGACGCTACATTTGTCACCGACAACTTGGGGCTGAAAACCTAATAACATTTGTGGAAGGAGAAGGGTATATATTTCTGTGCCTGTATTTTGGGGGTTATTTGTCGGTATCAGTGTATATCATTATGAGGGATGAGAAAGAAAAACAGATGAGGTTACATAGTGGTCATCAACTGGAGAGTGATGATACGAGCAGTATGTCGAGTGATGGTAGTACCGGGGTAGCGGAGGTAAATCCCGATACTGAAACAGGGAGTGTATGCGGCCAACCAGACTTAAAAACTTTACTTCTCGAGTTTATGTATCAGAACAAAGTTAGTAGTGATGCCTTAAATGCAAAATTAGAACAGAATAATGCTAAATTAGAACAAAACAGTAGGGAAAATAAAGAGAGTAATAGGGAATTGAGCGATACTTTAAAAGCCAAATTTGAACAAAACAGTAGGGAAAATAGAGAGAGTACTGAAACTTTAAATGCTAAATTAGAACAAAACAGTAAGGGAATTAGTGTGAAAATGGAGCAGATCAGAGGAGAAATCAGAGGAGTAATGGAAGAGAAGGTTAAAGAGATCATTGCAGATGTAGACAAGAAATTAGGAAAAGTACAGGAGGAGTTAGAAATTAGAATCAGTACACAGGCTGAAAATTTAAAAGAACTAGTGCAACTGGAAACACAGCAGGTCAAGAAGCAATTGGGGGGAGAAATTTACAAAATTCAGGTAGCAATTAAAGAGGTTAAGGAACAGCTGGGGGGTAGAATTGAGAAAGTCCACTCGCAAATAGTTGCAGAAGTAAATGATTTAAGAGAGAGTAATAGAGAGAGCATTAGCAAGATTGAGGAGAAACAAGCAAAGCTATATGATAAAGTAGAAGAATCAGAAGGAAACATTAAATTAACAGTAAACAGTATTGAGAGGAAGGCCGAGGAGAAAATCGCAGAATTAGAATTAAAATTAAAAGCTAGGATCAGGCAAGAAAATAGTCAGAATAGGCCAGTTTTTGTGAATAGCACACACAGGGAGGTAGAACTGGGTAAGTTCAGCAATTGACAGGGGTGCCCAATGGAGTTCATGAACACTATAGAAAATAAATTCGGGGAGAGGTTGGAAAATGGTAGTATTGAGTGGTGCCAGGTAGTTGAAATTTTAGAACAAGTGTTTGTGGGGGGTAACGAGGAATTGGTTTGCTGTCTACAGAGACAAGTTTACTGATATTAATGATTTTAACATGAAATTCTGTGAAAAGTTCTGAAATGAGGTTATTCAGTCGCAGCATCGTGAGGGAGTAGTGTGTGGTAAATATAACCCTAAAGGAAGCTCCACCATGACCGAATACTTTTTAGGGCAGGTATTAGTGTGTAAATATCTTGATGGCTTGAAGGAGGAAAGTGATGTGGTGAGGTTGCTACTTAGGCACTTTCCCTATAGGATCAAGGAGGCTGCTTGTATCCAGAATGTAAAGACTATATCACAAGTAGAAAATTTGTTAAGCACATTTGATGCACTAGGGAGAGGGGGTTATGAGGACAATTTCAATAGGAACCAGGGTAATAATAATAATAATAATAGGCCTAATGAAGCCAGGCATCAGGAAGTTCAAGGGAATGGTGGGGAAGGAGCCAACGCTCAAAATAGAAATAATAATAATCAGCTAAATCAGAACAGAGGAAATGGCTATGGTAATCAGTATCAAGGGAGGACACAATGATTTCAGGGGAAATCAAGGGAGGAACATTGATTACAGGGGAAATCAAGGGAGAAACAATGATTTCAGGGGAAATCAAGGGAGAAATTATAATGACAATAATTACAACCAGATTAGGGGTCAAGGAAGAGGACAGCCTAGTGGTAGTAATATACAGCCAAACAATGACAACACAGCCCAGAACAACCAGACCAGTTCAGTAGTTAGTAGTACTACGGCCAGCTGTAGCGGTTCTTTAAACGCGAACCAGGCTGCGAAGTAAGGTCAGAATCTCAGTCTGTAGCATGCCCTGTCCATACAATTATACAGGAACCCTATGACCTAAATGTAAGAAATGAATTATTACATGAACTGAATGATGAAGGTATTATTCAGGAAGTGGTTAGTAAGAGCCCCATAGTTAAATTTAACGTGTCCGAGGCGTACACAGATGTTTTAATTGATAGTGGTTGTATGAAGAGTTGCATAAGTAGTGCATTTTATGATAAAATGAAAGGAACTGGAGTAAATTTTGAGAAGATGCCAATTAAAAGCACTTTTGTTATCACAGCTGTTGGGAAGAGGTCTAAAGTAATTTCTAAGCAAGTTTTAGTAGACATTAAAATTAATAATCATGTAGAGAAGCAGATTTGTCTTGTAATTCCAAATTTAGTATTCAGTGTTATCTTGGGTTCAGAGTGGCTAAGTAGAGTGTCTGGTAACTTATGTTATGATGTAGGGAGTTTGAAATTTGAATGGGGAGATTCTGAAGTAGAAGTAGCGTTCAATGACCATATTCAGAGGAGTAGTGTTGTAGGGGTGATTTGTACTTTAAATGAGATATGGCCAGCCGTAGAGCGGGGTTCTCCATGTTTCGTGGGCAGTGTGATTACGAACGGTAGTCTAAAGGACTCGTTACGTGATGCTGCATTTCAGGGAAATATAGAGGTGGAACATTGTGTTCGGCTCTATGATGTGTTATTGTGTAATAGAAGAGTTTTTGAGGATCGCATTGGTATGGCCAATTGCTATACACATTCATTGAACGTTATTGATAGGTCAGTATTCACAGGACATAGATATCCTGTACCTTTCGCTTATCAGAGTGCAGTTGAGGCACAAATTAACCAGATGCTTGAAGATGGGATTATTGAGCACTCTAACAGTCCGTATGTTAATTCTTTGATCACGGTACCCAAGACCGACGGCAGAGTTCGTATTTGTTTAGACGCTCGTTTGGTTAACAGTAGAATTAGTTCAGATCAGCTGAAATCTATGTCAATAGAAGAATTAATGCAAACATTTGAGGGGAAGAAGTATTTCACTTGTGTAGATTTGAGTTCCAGTTTTTGGCAAGTGCCCCTTATGTACGAAGATAGACCATTTACAGCTTTTAGTCATAAATATAACCTTTATCAATTTTGTAGAACACCTTATGGGTTAAAGAGTAGTTCAGCAGCTTTAATTAGGGCTTTAAACATCGCATTAGGGGATGACACAGTAGAGTTTGTAACCATTTACATTGATGATATGGTAATTAGTTCACGCAGTTTTGAGGAGCATCTACGTCATTTAAATATAGTTTTTCAGAAGTTAGATCAGGCAGGGTTCACTTTTGTAATGTGTTTTTCGAGGGGTTTTTATGCCACTGGCATAAGTCAGTAGGAAGCCATTCTATATTTATTTACGTGGCAAATTGTTCAGCCAAGAGAATTTTTCATGTTAATTTATTATTATTATTAATTTATTATAATTATTATTAAGGTATTTCTGGAGCATTTTATAAAAATTATAAGCATACAGATAGGTTTTCTATGTCTTAGAAAACACTATGAAGCAAAGTATTACGAACGACGATATCATAGAAAATTATGTGATTGCGGAATTTTACGGAGTTTCGTCAGTTAGGGTATATTGAGAGACGTGACTCACTGGGAATTCAAATACTAGCTTAATCCTGTCGGGAAGTATTACGCAAGCGGGCTCGCATCGTCAAGGAAAGGCGAATTGTTGGAACGGAACCCTCCCGCCGAGTGTAATGACCCGGAGGAGGGGAAGATCGCGTGGTGGGTCAGCCAATCAGTGGAGACCACGTAAGCTGGAAGTTGAGACTAGAGTGGGGAGCCGGCGTGTGGATATATCGTTCGACATGCCGTGGAACGTGGACTATCTGTGTAGAACTTGCGGAGTGTGGTTGCAAGTGCGTGTCGCTCCGATGATCAGGGGAGTTAGTGACTATCTGTGTAGAACTTGCGGAGTGTGGTTGCAAGTGCGTGTCGCTCCGATGTTCAGGGGAGTTAGTGACTATCTGTGTAGAACTTGCGGAGTGTGGTTGCAAGTGCGTGTCGCTCCGATGTTCAGGGGAGTTAGTGACTATCTGTGTTGAACTTGCCAAGTATGGTTCACGCGGGAGTTGCTCCGATGTTCCATGGAGTGGAGGACTAACTTTTGTAAAACTTAACCAGTGTGGTTATACGAGTGTTTGGGTCCGATGTACGGACCATAGAATTATCTAATCTACCAGAATATCATCAAATTACGAAGAAGATGGCGGCGTCCAGGAGACTGTGGGAAGCACACAGCATCATCCAGTACGAGGGAAATGCTTTAGCAATTTCCAGTGGTAAGCGTAGATGACGCAGAAATACGCAATCTCTCATTTTTCTTTGTTTTATATTTCATATTTCAGTAACTTCATAGCTTGGAAATAAGAGTAAAATCAATTTATCAGACTCCGTTTTCATGTAATTTTCTATCGGTAATATTAAAATCGCAACGCTCCAATTTAAATTTTATAATTATTATTATTAATTTTGCTATACTTGTTTTATATAATAAATTCATTTCTTTTACAATGCAATCTTTGCTTTCAGTAGGTAGCATTAGATATAGACCAATTCCTTCTCCTGATACAATTGTTTGTTGGGTTAATGATCAAATCATACCACGATCTGAGTGTATAGAGTCTTGAAGGTGTTCTGCCTGAGCTAGACGTTGTTAAATACAAATTTAGATTTCAACATTGCATTGAGGTCTTGGCGCCCATTAAAACAACATAGCTTAGGCAAAGGTAAACAGTTACATTTATCTCCCAACAGTTTGGGGCAGCAAAAGTGTTACATTTGTACGCTCAACGTGTGGGCAGTCAAAATGTTACACTTTGAAGCTGTCTAAGTCGTCATTCTGTCAGTCAGAAGTGACATTTTTAGGTCATAGAGTGTCGAGTAGAGGTGTGACACCAGAAGAAAGTAGGGTTAATAAGATACTTAACGCAGAGGTTCCACAGAATGTTAAACATTAAAAAACTTACCTGGGAATTTGCAACTTTTTCAGGAGGTTCGTTCTTAAATACTCAGGGTTGGTAGAACCATTCAGGGAATTGCTTAAAAGTGGGACTCGGTGGAGATGGGAGTCCAAGCATGATCAGGCTTTTAGAGCGCTGAAGGAAGGTTTTGAGAAAGCTGTAGTGCTGAAATATCCGTTAAAAGATAAGGAATATGTGGTTATGACAGATGCTTCACATATAGGCATTGCTGGAGTATTATGTCAAAAAGATGATGAGGGTAATCTGTGCATTGTATCTTTAGCCTCGCGAGGACTGACAGCAGCAGAGAAAAGCTACACGATTACTGAGTTAGAGCTTTTAGGTATTGTTTTCAGTTTAGGGAAATATAGAATATATTTAGTAGGGGGGGAAATTTGAGATCCATACAGATCACCATGCATTACTGTATATGAGGACTTGTAAACTCAGTTCTAACAGTTAGTAGGTGGATTCTTGCTCTGCAGGAATACGAATTCACAGTAAAATATATTAAAGGTAAAGATAACATTCTTGCAGACATGCTATCGAGGGACACTAATTTATGTAGGGATTATCCTGTGGTTAAAGCAGAGGACGGTATTTTAATATGTGCATGTGTGGACAGTAGCAACAGGGCATCGTTACAGACACTGAGAAATATGCTAGAGGAGCAACGTGATGACGTTAAGTTAAAGGAGCCACTGGCTAGGTTGGAAATAGGTGAAGAAGAGTATGTGAAAGTAGGACGGTTCACGTACAAGATGCAGGATGGGCTTCTTGCAAGGAAATGTAGGAATAATCGGTGGGCAATATGTGTTCCTGCCACTTTGCGGGAGGAGCTAATTTGGTTCATTCATAGGGAATTAGGACACTTTGGTGCTGCCAAGGTATTCTATGAAATTGGTCGTGACTTCATTTGGAGTAAAATGGGAAGGGATGTTAGGAGGATTTTAGCTAAGTGTGACACCTGTCAAAGGAGCAAATATCCAGTTAAATATTTAGTGGGGGAGAGATCTGCAGTTCTCACCAGTAGTCCCGGCGAACTACTGTGTGTGGATTTATTTGGCCCGATCGTTAAAGGACAGTACGGCTACGAGTACATTTTTATAGTTATTGACGCTTTTAGTAAGTATGTCAAGCTATATCCGCTAAGGAAAGCCACGGGACTAGCGTGTAGCCGTCTGATCATTAATAAGTATGTACCTGAGTTTGGCCTTCCTCTCAGGATACTACCTGACAGTGGACCACAGTTTACTGCAAAGAAATGGAGAACCAGTATGCAGGAAGCTGGTATAACACACGTTCATTCCTCTGTACGGTACCCTCAGGGACTCTAGTGCACGACAAGCATACGGCCTGGGTTGGACATCTTCCCAAGGTCGAGACTTGGCTGAATTCTGTTCAGCATGAGAGCAAGAAATTGACGCCATACGAAGTTCACTTCGGAAAAAGACCACAAAATGAACTAGCGAGGGTGTTGGGATTAAATGAGGGTAAGCAACCGGGGATGGATTACATTGTCCAGTTGGCGAAACAGAATTTATCTAAGTCAGCACAAAAGAGAATTCGCCAACAAAAAGAAACTAAATTTGACCTATTCGAGCCGGGAGACAGAGTCTTACTTAGAGTGCCGAAACAGTCAAATAAGCTAGAGAAAGTCATGTCCAAGTTCTTTTATCTCTACGATGGCCCATTTATAGTTTCCAAACGTATTGGCAAAACAGCATATGTGCTGGAGAATAGTGAGGGAAACAGATTATACGGGACGTATAATATACATAGTCTACGAAAATATGTGTCATAAAGTGAGGATGTTTTGCTGGCGAGCCAGCCTATCAAATGAGTAAGTGTGGTATTTGGTGCGTGGTAGGAGATGGTCTTCCAGGCAGGCGTATCAGAAGTCACACAGGGGGGTAGTATGTAAGTAAATGAGAGTTTTTAAGGTACAGGGAAATATGACGGGATTGTCGGATGCTCTTGAGCACTAAAATGTCTCGATACACCAAGGCCAGAATTTGGTAGCGCTGGTGAATTCCCATTTGTCCCCAAGAGATGGGTGAGCGCTTGGACAGGGTATTTTTGCTTAAGGCGTCCACGGGACAAAAGATGGGCCATCAGAATGCGAGACAGTCCTTCATGAAACTCATACATAACGGCACACGTGATTTCTGTTTACGGCCTCGCCATGTAAGATTTGTAAGTGAGTAATTTAAGGTAATTTGTACACAGGTATTATTTGTGTGAGGAGAACTGGTCTGTGTTGAGAACTAGTATTAAGTAAAATATGGTCTACGGGAACTTAAGAAGACAGGGCGATTATGGCACAGAAATATTTGGTGTTATATGTAATGCGCACTTACTGGTTTTTTTTTTTTTTTTCAGAAGTCAATATTAATTTAATCTACTTTAAAGACATTATGGTCAGGAGGGGCTGCCACAATAGTGTGATCGTGTGCTCAGTGATAAGTGAGATTAAATTTCACCATAAGGAAGGGACCTCCAGTGAAATTAGGAAGTTCTATGGTGATATAAATATATCAGAACACCTCAATGCGTGTGATATGACATCATAAATACATAGTGCTCACACATTATGTCTATTTTTCCAACATAGAGAAATTTGAGAGGCGGAAATATCCGTGGAACACTATTCTATATGAGAAACATTGGACTGGTTGCAAAGTCCAATCCATAGTGACAACAAACTTTGACGCAAAGTGCGTGAAGAAAAATTATGAGTGTATATATCTGTAATTTAGGGTGATTTCATTTATGTAATATGTATTTTGGATGGGGTTTATTAACGTGTCTGGGATAATCGGATAATGGACCGTCGTCACGGTAAATCATCCGATGATCCGAGGCGAATATGTAACATGTTTTTCGAGGGGTTTTTATGCCACTGGCATAAGTCAGTAGGAAGCCATTCTATATTTATTTACGCGGCAAATTGTTCAGCCAAGAGAAGTTTTCATGTTAATTTATTCATCATCATCATCATCATCTTGTACAGGTTCCAGCCCCAGGCTGGGTCTGTTTGGAACATAAGCCTCGCCACTTAGTTCTTTCTTCCCACCACCTCTCCGCTGTCACTCTGGTCCAGTCCTCCCCTCTCTTCTTGACACATTCCTCCACTCCTTTCAGCCATCTATCTCTTGGTCTTCCCCTTGGTCGTTCCTTCTGCATCTGCATCTCATGTATCCTCTTGGGAATCTTCTTCTCATCCATTCTCTTTAAGTGTCCATACCACCTCAGTCTTGATGTCTCAATCCTACCTTGCAAGGGCTCCTCTTTCACCATTTCCCTGACCTTTTCATTCCTCACCCTGTCTCTTCTTGTTACTCCGATCCTACTTCGCAGGAACTTCATTTCACCTGCCTGTATTCTGCTTATGTCTCTTTTCTTCATTGTCCACGTTTCTGAAGCATAGGTCAGTATTGGGATATAGTAGCTTCTGTATAACACTTCCTTGCTTTTTTGTGGGACATCTTTATTCCACACTAAGCTCCTAATGCTTCTCAGAAATGCTTCTGCCTGTCTGCCACGTTCCGTAATCTCTTTGTCATTTCTCCCAGTTTCCTCCACTATACTTCCCAAGTACTTGAGACTTTCCACCTTCTTCAGCTGTCCACCTGCAAGTGTTATCCCACTCATTGGTCTGTCCTTTTTCCTGGTCGTTAACAGGATCTCACATTTACTGATGTTGAACTTCCATCCGTACTCTCCCACTGTTTCTTCCCAAGCCTTCAGTTGCTCCTGAATTTCCTCCTCCTTGTTTCCCCAGACCATGAGATCATCTGCAAACACCATTGCTTTCATCTTATCTTCTCCTATCTTTCCTGCTATCCGTGTCATTACCTCGTCCATAACCACAATAAAGAGAAGGGGTGACAGCGCACTACCCTGTTTCAGGCCACTCATTTGTCTGAACCAGTCTGTTCTTTCCCCTCCAACTTTCACACAACTCACACTTCCACAATACATCTCCTTCACTCTGCCTACAGTCTCTTTTTCCACTCCCATGTTTTCCATTGCTTTCCAAACCTTCTCCCTGCACACACTATCATAGGCCTTTTCGATGTCCAGGAAGGCCATCAACAGATCCTCTCCAAATTCGTAGTGGTGTTCCTGGAGCTGTCTAACTGAAAATATGAGATCCACGGTTGATCTCCCAGGTCTGAATCCATACTGTTCCTCTCTCAATTTTCTCTCCACTTTGGCACGTATTCTACTTTCTAATATCTTTTCATATATCTTGGCACAGTGAGGTATGAGTGTGACTCCCCTGTAATTTCTGCACTCCTTTCTGCTTCCTTTCTTAAATATTGGGTCAATTAATCCTTTCTTCCAATCTTCTGGGGTCTTTTTCTCCTTCCATATCACCCTCATCACACGGTACAGCCACTGTTTCCCAACCACCCCTGCTGCCTTCACCATTTCAACACCCACTTCATCCACACCTGGTGCCCTTCCTCCTTTCATCTTGTCTATAGCCATTTCCAGTTCTCTCCAAGTCAGGTCCTTTTCCATTCCTGTGTTGTCTTCTCCATCTTCCAATACATTGTCTTCCTCCCTATGACCATTTGGATTCAGCAAATCCTCAAAGTACTCTTTGCACACTGTCTTGAGTGTCTCTTTGTTGTGTACCTCACTTCCGTTTTTGTCCATCATTACCACATCCTCTCGCAGACCTCTTCTCTTACTTTTGACCATCCCATAAAGAACTTTCTTATTTCCTCTGCTGTCTTCCTCCATCATCTCTGTCCACTTTACCATCCACTTCTTCCTCTCCTCTGCAACAATCTTGTTTGCTTCTTTCTTCTTTATCTTATAATCTTCCCTTGCCAGATCAGTTCTTTCCTGGAACCACACTCTGAAAGCCTTGTTCTTTCTTCCCACAGCTTCTTTTACTCTCTCATTCCCCCATGGTGTCTCTTTACACCGCTTTCTGTTGCTTGTTCTTCCACATACTGCCACTGCAGCTTCCACCATTGTGTTCTTGAATTGTTTCCATTCCTCTTCCCCTGTTTTAGGATTGTCTGTTGGCATTATTATCTTCTGGAATTCTTCCTTGACTTCCTTTTCCTTGAGTTTCCATACTTTGATTCTCCTTTCCTGGTACTCTGTCCTCTTGCTATCCTTAACAACTCCCAGGTTCATTACAAGTATTCTGTGGTCGCTATCTAAGGCCTCTGATGGTATTACCTTTATATCTCTGACACTTCTCTTCATTTCCCAGTCGTACAGCATGTAATCTACCAAAGATTTCTTTGTTAAATCACTGCTGTACCACGTTACCTTGTGGCTTTCTTCCGGAACCAGGAGTTGCCTACCCCTAAACTGTTTCTCTTGCAAAAATCCAGCAACTTTCTTCCTTCTTCATTCCTGCTACCCCATCCTTCTGCTCCCAATACATTTTCATATTCTTGCCATTCACTTCCTACATGTGCATTCAAATCTCCCATGACAATGATGCTCTGACCATTCAACTGCTGTTGTAGCTCCTCCTCAAAGTCTTCCTTCTCTTGAGCTGTACATGTTAATTTATTATTATTATTAATTTACTATAATTATTATTAAGGTATTTTCGGAGCATTTTATAAAAATGATAAACATACAGATAGGTTTTCTATGTCTTAGAAAACGCTATCAAGCAAATTATTACGAACGACAATATCATAGAAAATTATGTGATTACGGAATTTTACGGAGTTTCGTCAGTTAGGATATTATGAGAGACATGACTCACTGGAAATTCAGATACAGGCTGATTCTTGTCAAGAAGTATTACGCAAGCTTGGGTCGCAGCGTCAAGAAAAGGCGGATAGTTGGAACGAAAATCGACTTAGTCATCCGCGCGCCGTTTGTAATGAGCCAGAGAAGGAGAAGTAGCGCGTGGGGAGCAGCCATTCAGTGGAGACCACGTAAGCTGGAAGTCGGTACCGAGGTGGGGAGCCGACGGGTGCATATATCGTTCGGCACGCCGTGGAGCGAGGACAATCTGTGTAAGACGTAAGCAGTACGGTTGGACGTGCGAGTCGCTCCGATGTTCCGTGGAGCGTGGACATTCTGTGAAAGACTTGACTAGTTCTGTTGCAAGTGTGTGTCGCTCCGATGTTCCGTGGAGTGGAGAACTATCTGTTTAAAACTTAACCAGTGTGGGTGTACGAGGGTATGGCTCCGATGTTAGGACCATAAAGTCACCAAATCTACAAGTATATCATCAAATATCGACGGAGATGACGACGTCCAGGAGACTGTGGGAAGCTCACAGCATCATCCAGTACGAGGGAAATGCTTTGGCAATTTCCAGTGGTAAGCGCGAATGACACAGAAGTACGCAATCTCTCGTTTCTCTTTGTTTTATATTTCATATTTCAGTAACTTCATAGCTTGGGAATAAGAGTAAAATCAATAATTTATCAGACTCCGTTTTCACGTAATTTTCTATCGGTAATATTAAAATCGCAATGCTCCAATTTAAATTTTATACTTATTATTATTATTATTAATTTTGCAATACTTGTTTTATATAATAAATTCATTTCTTTTACAATGCAATCTTTGCTTTCAGTAGGTAGCATTAGATATAGACCAATTCCTTCTCCTGATACAATTGTTTGTTGGGTTAATGATCAAATCATACCACGATCTGAGTGAATAGATTCTTGAAGGTGTTCTACCAGAGCTAGACGTTGTTAAATACAAATTTAGATTTCAACATTGCGTTGAGGTCTTGGCGCCCATTAAAACAACATAGCTTAGGCAAAGGTAAACAGTTACATTTATCACCCAACAGTTAGGGGCAGTCAAACCGTTACACTTGTCATTCAACGTGTGGGCTAGTGAAACTGCTACACTTGTCGCTACCAACATGGGGCTTTAATCAACGCTACAAGTGTTGCTGCTTCTAGTCCGTATGTTAGAATTGGTACAAATTAGATTTTGTGTACGGTAATCTTAGAAGTTAGTGGGAATGTTGGATCCCAAAGTAGTGAACGCACAGAGTGATAAAATTTTGAAGCTTCTTGTAGTCTGTTGTTGATTTCTCGCTTCATGGCATTGTCAGAAGAAACAAAACTGCCAAGATATTTAAAGTTGTCAACAATATCCACTTCTTCATTTTTAATTTTAAGATTGACTCTTCCAGCATTCCTACTAATTACCAAGCCAACTGACTTGGATTTGCTAATGTTTAGCCCCATTTTTTCAAGTTCTTCCTGCCTCAGATCTAATTTGGCCTGAACTTCAGTTTTATGTCTCTCCCCATTCCATAATATCAGCAAAGACTGAAGCATTTGTTTGAGCCCTTCTTTTGACAGCTTTTATAACTTCATCCTTACAACCATGAAGAGGAGCGGAGACAGGCAACGTCGTTGTTGGACTCCACTCTTCGTGGCAAAACAGCGCGATCTTTCTCTCTGGACTTGCACACAGCTCATCGTTTCTCGGTCCAGTTCTTTCACACGAGATATAATCTCTTCTGGTACTCCCTCTCGCCATAGACATTTACTGATATGTCTGCATGGTATATGGTCATACGCCTTATCAATGTCCAGGACGCCCCCACGGCAGTGTTCCCGCTGCCCGGCACCTCCCCTTGGGCTTACAGCTTGTGGGGTAAAATACAGTTATAACTGTCTTATTTTTCTCCCAGTGCTTCTCAAGGAGGGTCCTGGTAGCAAAAATGAGATCTATTGTTGATCTTCTTCTTCTACTTTTCCCGGTTCCAGTGATCTGGGTCGTGGCGTGAATCAAGGACCTCCATCCGACTATTGTTGATCTATTAGGCCTAAATACATGTTGTTCATCTTCGAGGGTAGGTTCCACTAGTTTCCTTAATCTTTTCTCAAGAATAGACTCATACAGTTTTAACCCATGAGATAGAAGGGTTATACCCCTATAGTTAGTTCTTGCAGTCTCCTTTCTTGAACAATGGTACGATGACTCCCATCTTCCAGTCATGTAGTATTTAATTGTCCTTTCATATTTTGTTTAAAACTCTGTAAAGCCATTGTTTGTCAAATTACTCCGAAGCCTTTATCATATCCACACTTAATTCATCTGCACCAGTGGATTTGTTGCTTTTATGTTTCATGATAGCTGTTTCCACTTCCAACCAAGTGAGTTTTCCTGCAGCTTGGCCTCCAGGATTTGGAGGGTTAACATCCAATGGAACTGCACTGTCTTCAGAGTTCAGTAAAGCATTAAGATATCTCCTAATTCATGCAATACTCCTTCTTCACTTCTGGTTACCTCTCCGTTTGGTAGCTCTATGGAGTAGATAAGCGAACATTCATTTCTCTTGTTCCTCACGATGCTGTAAAAAAGCTTTCTATTGACATCTTCCAATATTTTATTTACGAAATCTTCATTGCATTTCTGTTTTACATTCGTGTGACTGAAAAAAAAAAGAGAGAGAGAGAGAGAGGTCACCTCTTGCTTACAAGATGATCTGTGCTCTTTCCTGCCTAGACCCTATAGTGGTCGCTGAGACTCCTACGTTGGCTGAAGATAGGATCGTCATTGCCCTGGAAATTCTTTGTAATCTGAAGAATTTGCTTTCTGGCTCAATGGCATCAAGAGCATCTACTCCGCACTTCTGAGACTACCCTCAGTCACTGCACGTTTGAAGCAGTTCAACGGAAAAGAGCCACGACTCGACCTACTGTGGTCTGAATTAGTGCCTTCAGCATCTTCCTCAGCTCCTGCCAAAACCGATCTCACAAGCTTCGTTAAATTGATACCGAGAGAAGTTTCTCCCTGAACAAAGAGTGCATGATTGTCAATCAGAAAGACGCAAGTCTGATTGACATGCGTACTGTTCTGGACGCTGTGATGGCAGCTGGTGGAGAAGAAAAGATAACCGTGAGCAAGAGCTTGGTCCATGCTGCACGAAGCTCCTATGCCGTGTTAAAGGAAGCAAAACAGGTGCGAAGCCAGGAGGAAAAGGAAGCAACAGCTAAGGTGGCATTCAAATGATCTCCAGGAATTGGCTAAAAAAAAATGAGAAGAAGATATTGAACGATGCCGATGCTGAAGCAGTGAAATATGAAGAGCAGATGTCTAGTTCTCTAGAGAAGCTTTAAATTAATAAATCCTTCATTTGTTTTATCTTATTTTGTGGACTTAAGTTCCTAACCATAATCTAGTATTGACAAAGTGACTTATTTTATTTTGTGTATGACTAGCCTACAGTTCCTATTCAGAAATTAGTACTGGCAAAAGTACTTAATTTTGTTTTTGTGTATAACTGAAGTTCCTAGTAACAATCTTGTGTCTGTCAAAGTGACTTATTTAATTTCGTTTTGCATTATTTTATTTTCTGTTACTTACTTTGATAAAATCTAAATTAAAAGGTATTCGTGGCGTGTGGAATTTTACAGTTTTTAGCCCTTCCACAGTCTTTGGGGAAAGCACACGGCTCTTCTAACGCAGGGGAGATGCACATACCAAATTGTTTTAAAATCTGTGTTGAACCACTCTCACCTCCCCGCTGGAGTTGATTTAACTTTAACTACCCACATTACCACAAACCTACAGAATTTACTGCCTTTAAATACAGGCCACAAGTGATTTTAACGTTACTTCCCGACTTTGAATGGGCTCCAAGGTTGACCATATGGGTCTTCCTGAATAAAATAGAAATAAATACATAGCTGTTGCCCCGACTATGAAACCCCATATCTCCCAGGCGTAGGGCATTTGGCATGCGTTTGCTGATGTACCAGGTTCATGCAAGACAGGAATATAAACACACATGAATTTTAAAGAGAGAATCTATTGGCTGTACTAACATATATATATATACAAATATAGAACAAAAATACCCTTCATACACTCGTGCTCAAACTTTATACAGTACCTTGCCACTGAATTTAGGCTCTGAGAGCAAGAAAGCACTTACGGCCATATCAAGCCTAGGCATAACAGCCCCCTATACATATTTCACTTGTACACAGAATATCTACACACGTTACGACTGGTTCACTCCACTTTCTTCCTTGTCGAACTGCTCGTTCCCGTCTCCATTCTCGCATGACTTCGATGAAATGTTTATGACTGAATTATCCTTTAGGCGTGGTAAGTTACCAACAGCCCATGGTATGGATGGACCCATGAAATGTACGTAGCATCCAATAGCCCGTAAGAGCTCAGTGGATAGCTAAAATTAGTCACTGCTCGTTCGTATTACGATACCATGATCGAGTAATACGACACTGATTGCAAGTTGACAAACGGACTTTCGTAGTACTAGCAAGAAGACGATCTCTAACTGTTCGTTACGGAAACCATGTCACGTGAAACGACCCTGGGCGTTAGTAGATCAGTGTTCTGCCGATAAAACAATAAGACAAGCTCAGAACGCCAGACATGCCATTATATGCACTGGCGTAAGGATACCATAACCCCAAAGTTTCTGCCGATACTAATTTGTGCGTAGCCTGCTCCTAGCGGAATATCCGTGTCAACACACGAACATCAGACAGTCAAAATCCACACTGACGTCACACAATGGTATTCCTCACGAAGTTCATGGAAGTTCATGCCATAAATAGCCTAGGTAATCCCACACAAGCCGAATTACTGCCTGTCTTTTCCGGGTATGTAACAAATCCAGCACTCGAAAAGACCAATTCATTGTACCTTTATAGTACAGCCTCAAATCTAACCTTTAACATTACTTGGTCGAAATAAAGCAATTAACCCCAAACCAAAATGAAATAATGCTTCTACTTAATACAGTCTTATATATCCTTATTCCCAAAATGTAATAAATCGCAAAACCCCGTATTTTATAATATCAAATATCCAAAAACGGATAATTAATAAACAGTGATCCTAGATTGTCCGGACCATCCAAAGATGAATCCGTCCGAAAAAACACACACAGGCACAATAAAAATCACCTCTGCTACCCCACGTTAACCCAATATAATAAGATACGAATAAAATACCCCAAACTAACTGCGCGAAACAAAACCCGAGGGTGAGCTACTGTAACTGAATAAATTCGGTTACAAACGCCCCCACAAGGATCAATCTCTAAACTACAAGGCTATAGATTTATCCTTGTCCCTCACACAAATACACTAGTACTCCTGTCTTGTCATCGTGAGCAAGATCTCTGGGTGACATATAGCTTGAGGTAAGCAACGTTATATGTACTTAGGACCTTGTCATCGTTGGTAATCAATCTGTAGGCACATGCACCTACCCTGCGGTCTATAGCAAATGGACCCGAATGAAAAACCTCAAGAATGCAACTCTGCTCTATCGACAGCAGATGCTCAGCTCGCAACAACACCAGATCACCTATCTTAATTTTTACCCCCTCCCTTCCCTGCTGTTTCAAAACCATCTTACATACAACTACAATAATCCTCAATTTATTTAATCTCTTAGGGTACAGCTTCCCCGGTTGAAAATCCCAAAATCCTGCGAGACACACACAAATAAATCCTTCCTGCATACTACTAACTGCCAAGACCTCCAAACATAACCTACTGGTACCATACCACATGGTAACCACCACAAGAAGACTAACAGACAGACTGTTACTAATCACAAATATAACCTCATACAGCATCTGACCAATCACCTCAACAACACCTTCCATGTAAGAGTGAGCTATAGGGTACCTAGGACCACTCAAGCCAGACCTATCTGCGATGTCAAAACTCTGCCCGTAGCCGTGAGTACATCCAGGTTTCTCCGAGAACACCACCCTGTGTTCCCTCAGAACGTCAAGCACCTCTGACTTCTGACCCTCGTCCAACATGGTATCTTTAACAACGACCTCCACACAGTGATCATAATCACTCAACACACGATCATCTCCCATGACCCAGAAACAACAGTGATCAACATCACTCGACACATGATCATCTCTCATGACCCAGAAACAACAGTGATCCACATCACTCAACACATGATCATCTCTCATGACCAAAATACAACTTGATACCATGCCGACACCTAATTCTTTCTCCTCAGAAACCTCTTTAATCACCTGAATGCATCCAACGACACTAACAAAATCTCTACCACCAACCTGATAATCTAACCTAACCCAATCCTGTTGCTCACTCCACCCAAACTTCACTAGCGCCTTACTGTAATCTAATTTACAGCTCTGGTCTCCTAACCTATCAGATCCTACATTGACATTATACTCTACATTATATTTTTCTTCCAGAGCGTGAGCAGGAATACTCTGCAAGGACTATCCCCCTGCTCCATATAGTGAGTCCTGGTGAAGTTTAAACTTCCTGGCCTATTGCTCCTCTCAAGCTGCCTTTCCATGCCACGCCCCCTATTTGCCTGCTCTACCTCACGTGGTCTGTTCCCCGGTTGATTGTTTTTCCCGTACCCCTGACACTCATTGTTATTTCTTCCTCTCCCATGATCTTCATACCAAATGTACCTATCCCCTCTACCTGGATCCCAATTCCTCTCTCTCCCCTGATTATAATTTCCTTCCCTTCGATTACCCCCATTTCTCTGACGTTGCCTACCTGTCTTTCTCAAGGTACCTAACCTTCCAAGTGACCTCTCTATGCCTGTAACAGCGACTATCTCCTGCACGCACACTGCAGTCCTAATGTCATCAGAGAAATTACATACTAACTTCGTAACAAGATTTTCACTCCCTCCTAGTTCCAAATGTTGACCACGTAGAATTCTACCTACAGTATCTTCCTCCATACTAGTCACTATCTCGCTAACCTGGCTAATATTCTCATCTACCTTCTTCGTACCATTCCCTAGCAAACTAATCTCGACTCGCTCAGCTATCTCCACTACCTCACCACTCTCCTCACTAAATTCAGCACTCTCAAGCATCTCCACTCTCCCAGCACTCTCCCCACTAACTTCAGCACTCTCGTCCTTCTCCACTCTCCCAGCACTCGCATCTCTAACCACAACGTTCTCTTCCACGATGCCTACAATTTCCACTTTCTGCTCTCCCAACTTACTATCTACCCTGGGAAATATCTGGCTAGTCTCCAGTGTCTGGCTAGAAATCTCCCCTGCCAACATCACTTGTTGAGCATCCAACTTATCTAACTCAGATTCTAACCTTTGTTCCCGAGCAGCAATCCGACCACCTAGCTTAATTTCCAGATTAGTGATTTCTACTCTGACTTCACTAAACTGGCGAGTAACACTGCTGTCTAGGATAGTCACCTGCTCATTGACCTCATCTATCTTTGCTGACATTTCCTTTTTAAAACTAGTCATCTGGGAGGCCATCTGACTGGTTATCCTCTCCTCGGAACTGTTACTAAGAAACAGGAGCTTCTCCAACATGTCCATCATACTTAACTCATTCCCCCCCCCTTCCCTGGCAAATCTCCCCTGACTCTGTTTTCTCCCATCCCTACAGCAAATTTCATATCAGACCCTGTCTGATTCTGCCGCTCACCAGCACCGTCCCCCAACAAAGCAGAATTGCATCCTGGCTCTAACGTAGCCATCCCTAATTGAAATACGTGAAATTGTGTAAATATGCCTACAGTTTAATTCCTGTGTCCTGGTACACATCAGCATGTCTAAGGCCTCACGTTGGGTTCGCCACTGAACCACTCTCACCTCCCCGCTGGAGTTGATTTATCTTTAACTACCCACATTACCACAAACCTACAGAATTTACTGCCTTTAAATACAGGCCACAAGTGATTTTAACGTTACTTCCCGACTTTGAATGGGCGCCAAGGTTGACCATATGGGTCTTCCTGAATAAAACAGAAATAAATACATAGCTGTTGCCCCGACTATGAAACCCCATATCTCCCAGGCGTAGGGCATTTGGCATGCGTTTGCTGATGTACCAGGTTCATGCAAGACAGGAATATAAACACACATGAATTTTAAAGAGAGAATCTATTGGCTGTACTAACATATATATATATACAAATATACATCAAAAATACCCTTCATACACTCGTTCTCAAACTTTATACAGTACCTTGCCACTGAATTTAGGCTCTGAGAGCAAGAAAGCACTTACGGCCATATCAAGCCTAGGCATAACAGCCCCCTATACATATTTCACTTGTACACAGAATATCTACACACGTTACGACTGGTTCACTCCACTTTCTTCCTTGTCGAACTGCTCGTTCCCGTCTCCATTCTCGCATGACTTCGATGAAATGTTTACGACTGAATTATCCTTTAGGCGTGGTAAGTTACCAACAGCCCATGGTATGGATGGACCCATGAAATGTACGTAGCATCCAATAGCCCGTAAGAGCTCAGTGGATAGCTAAAATTAGTCACTGCTCGTTCGTATTACGATACCATGATCGAGTAATACGACACTGATTGCAAGTTGACAAACGGACTTTCGTAGTACTAGCAAGAAGACGATCTCTAACTGTTCGTTACGGAAACCATGTCACGTGAAACGACCCTGGGCGTTAGTAGATCAGTGTTCTGCCGATAAAACAATAAGACAAGCTCAGAACGCCAGACATGCCATTATATGCACTGGCGTAAGGATACCATAACCCCAAAGTTTCTGCCGATACTAATTTGTGCGTAGCCCGCTCCTAGCGGAATATCCGTGTCAACACACGAACATCAGACAGTCAAAATCCACACTGACGTCACACAATGGTATTCCTCACGAAGTTCATGGAAGTTCATGCCATAAGTAGCCTAGGTAATCCCACACAAGCCAAATTACTGCCTGTCTTTTCCGGGTATGTAACAAATCCAGCACTCGAAAAGACCAATTCATTGTACCTTTATAGTACAGCCACAAATCTAACCTTTAACATTACTAGGTCGAAATAAAGCAATTAACCCCAAACCAAAATGAAATAATGCTTCTACTTAATACAGTCTTATATATCCTTATTCCCAAAATGTAATAAATCGCAAAACCCCGTATTTTATAATATCAAATATCCAAAAACGGATAATTAATAAACAGTGATCCTAGAGTGTCCGGACCATCCAAAGATGAATCCGTCCGCAAAAACACACACAGGCACAATAAAATTCACCTCTGCTACCCCACGTTAACCCAATATAATAAGATACGAATAAAATACCCCAAACTAACTGCGCGAAGCAAAACCCGAGGGTGAGCTACTGTAACTGAATAAATTCGGTTACAGTGTATGCGCATGCGTCACACATGCATTATTTTCAAAAACTACAAACAATATCTCACAGATCTCGACATTCTACTGTCAAACACCTGTTACCAACATGTGTGGGCAGGCATTTTTGAAGGAGACCAAAACACAAAAGTCAACTTGCTCAAAATCAAAGTATGTATCAGGCAGTGTTCAACTATATATTTGATTTTGCTCTGCCGCTCCACAGGCCGGTAAACGAAGGAAATACGAGTAGCTGTGAAGTCGCTGCGCTATAAGCGTTGAGTGAGCTATCCGCTCTATTCAGTTGATTGTTGCAATACGCACGGCCACTCTTCCGTTTATAAGTGTTGTTTGTTATAAGTGAGTGTGATAGCTAAACTCTGTATTTCAAAAGAATGAACGTGAAGGAAATTGCAGGAGTTTGGAACAGCTGAGCTGTGTTGCTAAGTTTTTATTGTTGATGTAGAACAGCTGATTCGAATAATACACAGGGCTACACTTTGGATAATATTTCGGTACTATTATGCGCAATATAATGCAAATGTCGATCCTGAGTCAACACCGAGGACATTCAAATAGAGAAATACGGTATAAAATGAATAAATAACACACCGAAGCTATGCTACCTTTGTCGCCATTATTCAATAAATACGAGAAAGAGGCCAAACACTCGACAGCTATACAAATATAATACAAAATACAAACACAAAGTAATATGATGATGAATATATCAACACTCACCATGCAATGATTATATCCTTCAAGATGAAACCGGAGTTTGGGTGAAGGTCGTTCACAGTTTACAGCAGTTAACACAGAACGCAGAAATAACATCATGACAATACCAAGCACACTCACTGTATTGCGACTCTGTACGGTTAATAATAGCCTCCACATACGTGATGTTAAGGTAAAGTATTTAGCACCAAGCCCACAAACAAGCTGTTCTGTTGCGATATTATTGCAGTGATTTTACATTGTCATTAGTAGGTTATTGAATGACAAGCGTTAATTTGAACACTACGGTATGCAATGAAACATTACTGGATACGTAAACATTAAGACTAAATGTACATAGCCTATTTTGTACGTCACGGATGTATTCTAAATCAAGTATATTTAAATTTGAATTGAACAAACAAGGCTAACCATTGTAACCTTTTGACTGCCCACACGTTGAGCGTACAATGTGGCAGTTTGGCTAGCCCACACTGTTGGGAGATAAATGTAACTGTTTACCTTTGCCTAAGCTATGTTGTTCTAATGGGCGCCAAGACTTCAATGCAATACTGAAATCTAAATTTGTATTTAACAACGTCTAGCTCTGGTAGAACACCTTCAAGAATCTATTCACTCAGATCGTGGTATGATTTGATCATTAACCCAACAAACAATTGTATCAGGAGAAGGAATTGGTCCATATCTAATGCTACCTACTGAAAGCAAAGATTGCATTGTAAAAGAAATGAATTTATTATATAAAACAAGTATAGCAAAATTAATAATAATAATAAGTATAACATTTAAATTGGAGCGTTGCGATTTTAATATTACCGATAGAAAATTACGTGAAAACGGAGGCTGATAAATTGATTTTACTCTTATTTCCAAGCTATGAAGTTACTGAAATATGAAATGTAAAACAAAGAGAAATGAGAGATTGCGTATTTCTGCGTCATTTGCGCTTACCATTGGAAATTGCCAAGGCATTTCCCTCATACTTGCTGATGCTGTGTGCTTCCCACAGTCTCCTGGACGTCGTCATCTCCGTCGAACTATTTGATGATATTCTGGTAGATTAGATAATTCTATGGTCCGTTCATCGGACCCAAACACTCGTACAACTCCACGGAACATTGGAGCGACTCCCGCGTCCAACCGTACTACTTTCGTCTTACACAGAATGTATAACCACACTCGGCAAGAACTACACAGATTGTCCACGTTTCACGGCGCGTCGAACGATATATCCACACGTTGGCTCCCCCACCATGGTACCGTCTTCCAGCTTACGTTGTCTCCCCTGATTGGCTGAGCACGCCTCTAGTTCCCCTCCTCTGCCTCATTACACTCGGCGCGCGAGAGGGAGAAGTCGTTTTCCGTCCCAACAATTCGCCTTTTCTAGACCTTGCGACCCAGCCTTGCGTAATACTTCTCGACAGGAATCAGCTTGTACTTGAAATCCCAGTGAGTCACGTCTCTCGATATACCCTAACTGACGAAAACTCCGTAAAATTCCGTAATCATATAATTTTCTATAATATTGTCGTTCGTAATAATTTGCTTGATAGCGTTTTCTAAGACATAGAAAACCTATCTGAATGCTAATAATTTTTATAAAATGCTCCGAAAATACCTTAATAATAATTATAATAAATTAATAATAATAATAAATTAACATGAAAAATTCTCTTGGCTGAACAATTTGCCGCGTAAATAAATATAGAATGGCTTCCTACTGACTTATGCCAGTTGCATAAAACCCCTCGAAAAACACGTTACACCATCAAAATAGTTTGATGTCGAAATGAACAATAACCGGCCGTTACAGGTTGGCGCGCGCGGTCTCCAGCTGTATTTCCAGCATTTTCCCACGTTTTTCCTGTGGTACTATTTACAACTTATTGACTCGATGCTTAAACGAAACGATGGCAATGAAACAAACTCCAACACAGTTAACAGGCGACTGAAATGAAATGAAAATAAGCTGGCAACCTATGGTATTAGTTGTCAAAATTCAGCCAATAGGAGCCCACGGCTGTCAGCTGTTCCAAGCTCCCGCCTTTTCCTTCACGTTCATTCTTTTGAAATACAGAGTATAGTTGTCAAAATGCCTTCATGTAGTGTATATAGTGTAAAATTTTGACTGCCCACACGTTGAGCGTACAAATGTAACAGTTTTGCTAGCCCACACGTTGAGCGACAAGTGTAGCGGTTATTAATGCCCCATGCTGTTGGGTGATAAATGTTACTGTTGACCTTTGCCTAAGCTATGTTGTTTTAATGGGCGCCAAGACCTCAATGCAATGCTGAAATCTAAATTTGTATTTAACAACGTCTAGCTCTGGGAGAACACCTTCAAGAATCTATTCACTCAGATCGTGGTATGATTTGATCATTAACCCAACAAACAATTGTATCAGGAGAAGGAATTGATCTATATCTAATGCTACCTACTGAAAGCAAAGATTGCATTGTAAAAGAAATGAATTTATTATATAAAACAAGTATAGCAAAATTAATAATAATAATAAGTTTAAAATTTAAATTGGAGCGTTGCGATTTTAATATTACCGATAGAAAATTACGTGAAAACGAAGTCTGATCAATCATTGATTTTACTCTTATTTCCAAGCTATGAAGTTACTGAAATATGAAATATAAAACAAAGAAAAATGAGAGATTGCGTATTTCTGCGTCATCTGCGCTTACCACTGGAAATTGCTAAAGCATTTCCCTCGTACTGGATGATGCTGTGTGCTTCCCACAGTCTCCTGGACGTCGCCATCTTCTTCGTTATTTGATGATATTCTGGTAGATTGGATAATTCTATGGTCCGTACCTCGGACCCAAACACTCGTACAACCACACTGGTTAAGTTTCACAAAGATAGTCGCTAACTCCACTGAACATCGGAGCGACTCCCGCGTGAACCGCACTCGGCAAGAACTATACCGATTGTTCTCGTAACACGGCGCGTCGAACGATATATCCACACGTCAGCTCCCCACTCCAGTCTCAACTTCCAGCTTACGTGGTCTCCCCAGATTGGCTGACCCACCACGCGGTCTTCCCCTCCTCCGGATCATTACACTCGGCGGGAGGGTTCCGTTCCAACAATTCGCCTTTCCTTGACGATGCGAGCCCGCTTGCGTAATACTTCCCGACAGGATTAAGCTTGTATTTGAATTCCCAGTGAGTCACGTCTCTCAATATACCCTAACTGACGAAAACTCCGTAAAATTCCGTAATCAGATAATTTTCTATGATATCGTCGTTCGTAATAATTTGCTTGATAGTGTTTTCTAAGACATAGAAAACCTATCTGTATGCTTATAATTTTTATAAAATGCTCCAGAAATACCTTAATAATAATTATAATAAATTGAAAATAATAATAAATTAACATGAAAAATTCTCTTGGCTGAACAATTTGCCGCGTAAATAAATATAGAATGGCTTCCTACTGACTTATGCCAGTGGCATAAAAACCCCTCGAAAAACACGTAACACTATTTACAACTTATTGACTCGATGCTTAAACGAAACGATGGCAATGAAACAAACTCCACAGTTAACAGGCGACTGAAATGAAATGAAAATAAGCTGGCAACCTATGGTATTAGTTGTCAAAATCCAGCCAATAGGAGCCCGCGGCTGTCAGCTGTTCCAAGCTCCCGCCATTTCCTTCACGTTCATTCTTTTGAAATACAGAGTATAGTTGTCAAAATGCCTTAATGTAGTGTATACGGTTGTAACAACACAACGAGTAAAAACCGAAACTGTAGAGAAAAATGAAGTACATTTCCATAGATTTCCAAATCGAAGTCGCCTCTGAGATTTAGCTGTTGGGTACAATTTTTGCAAGATGAAACATTTTTGTCCCCGTAATGGGGCTACTATGTGTCCAATGCGTTTTAAAAAGACTATGATGGACCACAACTTTAGAAAATGAAGTTGATCCCTACGGAAAAGCTACAAGGTACAAAATTGAAGCCAGGAGCTGTTCCTTCAATAAGGTGTCCGGAGCCAACAGATGGATATACTTCTCATGAAAGAATGCTATTTCATACGCAAGCCGCTTCACAAAGTACACTGCGGGGTTACTTGTCAGAAACTGAGCAGAGCAGGACGGATAGGTATGAGACTAAAAGACGAAGGGAGTTTCTTGACACAGTTTTAAGCAAAAGTGATTACGATAAAGATGTACACGATCTACAGAATGATGTGATTGAAAATATGTTATCAGATGGTCACGTATGTAGTTTAGAAATACAGTGCGAGTTAGGAAGTGAAATAGCTAGAAAATACTTAGACATTGCAACTTCGGGCCCAGCCCTGAACAGTCACGTAATGGAAGAACAATCTGACGACAGTTTCTATGAGCCAGATGAAAATGATGAGTGATATTAGTGATACTGATTACGAACACACACAGGACGATGCACATATTACAGGTTCATACTTCCGTGCTGCGTGGACAAGTTTACTCACACTCTTTGAAATTTGCTACATTGTAGAATTAAAGTGAAAAACATTTCTCATTACATTAAGTGGACTATGTTGTGCGTAAAAACAATTTGCGTTCGTGGTAATGAATTGGGTTGGTATTCTCAACCGATGGAAGGAAAGAAAACTGAAGGAAATGTCCTAATAGCATCAGCATTATTATTGTCAGGCATACTGTTTGAACCCTTTCGGTCATTCTGCAAGTCCATTAATTTACATATGATGTGACTAACTGTATACGATAGAATTATTCATAGAGTAACTGGTCCTATATTGGAGGATACTCGGAATCAAGAAAGAACTAAGGTTATTGATTGTTTGAAAATCAGTGCCAAACCCATTTGGTTAGCCGGAGATGGCTAGTACGATTCTCCCGGCTTTTCAGCCAAATATGTAGTGTATTCGCTCATGGATATAAATACAGGCTGTATAGCTCATTTGGAACTTGTTCAGAAAGTGATGGTGAAAAGTGATCTTGAAAGGGCTGCGTGTAAAACTGCGTTAACAAAGATTGTACGGGAAGAAAATTGTAATATAGAACTCTTTCTTTTCGATAGACACAAAGGAGTAAGGTATTTACTGGGAACGCAGTATCCCGATATCGAACATGAATTTGACGTTTGGCCCATATCAAAAAGTTGAATGTAAAAGCTTAGAGCACTCGATAAAAAGCATACAGAAGTTCAGGCATGGAAAGCCAGTATAATCATTTATGGTGGGCAGAACGAACATGTAATGGAAACAGGTCTCTGTTAATTGCTAAATTTACGTCAATTTTGCACCACGTAAAAAATGAGCATAAGTGGTTAGAAAACGGTGAATGGAAATCCTGCGAGCATGATACATTAACAGAGTGTAACGGAACTTAAAGTAGGTTACAGAGTCTGCTTTGTTTTGTTGGTAGTATTTATTTGTTTTATCTGGTTGCCGGCCGTGACCGCCTGTTGGTGGAGCGCCATGGAGAATCTTGTGTGTTCAGTGTCCTTGGATTCTTTTGTGGTGATCTACCAATAGGTGGCTTTGGCTAATGGCAAAGGTTTGCTTGGACATGACTATGTTACTATGGTGATTATCAATAGTTTATGATGCCATGCAGGATGGAAGCTGGTTTTTAGGAAGATCTGATATAGTTGGGTAGATGTTTTGAGTAAAGAAGAATGTCATGTTCGAGTGGAAGGTGGAATAATAATAATAATAATAAAGAATGGAGCAGAAGAAAATTAAGTTTTGTGAGTGGTCTAATTTATTAAGAAGATAGTTGTGCAAGATGCAGGTAAATGCAAGTGACAAATACCGGTAGGTATTGATAGTTTTGATGGTTAGAGAACAACCAGAAAATAAGAAAAGAAAAGAACGGAAGAATATTAAGCTCTGTGAGGATTAATCTTATTATGAAGATAATTGTTGATACTGCATACCTGCCAAGTTTTCTGGTTTTCCCAGAAGATTTCTGGATTTTTGGGGTGTTTTCCGGATGAACATAGTTTTTTTCCGGATTTTCAACTCCCTGGCTTGTTTTCGTTCTCTGCATCCACATCTGATTTTGTTTTGATTTTTGATAATAGCTGCTATTCTGAGATGCATGTGTTTGAAAGTCGACCGATAAGTTTATCGATAATCCCGTCTCGCAGATTATCTCTGCGCTTTTGTCATTAATTGCATGTGCATACCTGCCAACTTTTACGGTTTATCCGTAAAATTTACGGAAATTGCAGCATTTTACGGTTTTACGGATGAACGGTGTCATTTTACGATTTCGCGGACAAAAATTTGAAACGATAATTAACATTCGATAATCCCTCCCACTTCCGTACAATCGATTGTTTGCGTGGGTCGAAGGCAAGTCCACGATAGTCGATAACTCGTTCTTTGATATGATTCGTACTTTTAACCGTGTTATGTTTATGTCGTCATTGTAATTGAATTTGAAGCCGGGATAACCGTTCTTCCGTGTGAATCTTATTTGTCGACACGCTCTGCTTCGCAAATTCTTTGTTCCCCTACGTTCACTCGTTGCGATTTAAACCATATTCTTTGACCAAGTGAGTTGTTTATTGTTCGCGAAGTTGGCGTTCCTTGAATGTTTTCGTATTATAAGGTTATGGCATATTTTAATGAAGTGTTCGAGTTTTTGTGCTATATCTTCGTGCTTCGAAGTTTCCTGTACTCCTTGGACTAATTACATGCGTTCCACGTGTGTGTTTTTTTTCTCTACCATGTGTATATTCTTTCTTTACGAGGTTGGCGTCTTGTTCTTTTAATGGTTTAAGACTTTGTGTGCTTTGACTTGTTTTAATGAAGTGTTGGATGTGTTTTATGTGATTTATGTTATAATTTTATGTGACCTTCAGTGATCCAGGTTCCTTTCGATGTTTTAGTAGATATCGAGAATGAACAAATACAACAAGAAACAGTACTTCCAGACATTTAAAGAATCATACTCGGTTGATTTTCCGTCCATACTGAAATCAAGAAAGGGAGAAAAATTTGCCTTTTAAGTATTCATGTGAAGTGCGGTAAACACATAAGTTATGTTAAATCGAAGGAAGATAGCAAGAAAATAAACACCTTTTTCGCCAAGGCTGGTAACGTTGACAGTGACGTAATTAGGGCCGAGTGTCTGTTTACTTCCTTTTTGGTGGAACACAATGTGCCCTTAAGTGCGGCTGATCATGCTGGTGCTTTATTTAAGAAGATGTTTCCCACATCAGAAGTTGCAAAGAAATATAGTTGTGGTCGCACAAAAACGA
Source organism: Meconema thalassinum (assembly GCA_946902985.2). Lineage (NCBI taxonomy): Eukaryota > Metazoa > Arthropoda > Insecta > Orthoptera > Tettigoniidae > Meconema > Meconema thalassinum. The sequence goes on from OX336392.1 coordinate 371,355,706, forward strand.
CGTGCATTGTAAATAAAATGGCAAAATATGCATCATCTGAAGTTGTTAAGTGCCTTCAGAACGGACCATTTTCTTTGGCAACGGATGGAAGCAATGATACGAATGCCAAGTTGTACCCTATTGTTGTTACATTCTATGATGTTCGGCAGGAAAAAGTAGTAAGCACTGTGCTATCCATACCAGCGTTGGACGGGGACTCAACAGGGCGAAACATAGGTAACCTGATGTTATGACAGCTGAGTTCTCATAATATACCAATTGAAAACTGTGTGGCTTTCTGCTCCGACAATGCTCCTGTTATTCTAGGACACAAAAATGGGGTTTCAGCAGTTCTGAAGGAAGTTCAACCAGGTATTGCCATCATAGGCTGCATTTGCCACCTGATTAATCTAGCAGCTGAAAAAGGTGCTGGAAGGTTACCAGTTAAAGTGGATGAGATCCTTGTAGATATATTTTATTTCTTAGAGAAGAGTGTAAAGAGAAAAGACCGCCTTCAGAAATTTCAGAACTTGCACAATAAGGAGGCAAAGAAAATTCTGAAGCATGTATGTACTAGGTGGTTATCTTTAGGCAGATGTTTGGATAGACTACTGGACCAGTGGGATCCGCTTCTTTCTTTCTTTCTTTCTTCAAGGAGGAAGTAATATCAGTAGCGGCTCGTGAATTTTACCGAGGGGGAACTCAACCATATAAAATACGCATATTTCAATAGCTTATAATTCTATTTACCTCACAAAAGCTCTCATTTGTAGTGGAACTCCATTCTTCTGCACTTGTCAGTATCACTAATGAACTTCTCTATCACTTTATTGTTAAAGTTAGGAATTTCTTTCACCATTTGTTTCTCAATTGACAGCATCCCTAAAGCTGTTAATCTGTCCTCCCCCATAGAATTACGTAGATATGACTTTATCAACTTCAGGGTCGAAAAACATCTTTCAGTTTCACATGTTGTCATTGGCATTGCCACTAATATTTTTAATGCCTTTGTTATTTCCTTAAAAACAGTAGTATCTAGTCCAAATGAAATAAGGAAATCAAGAGTTTTTAAACACCCGGATATGTTGCCATTTGGAGAGAACTCTGGCCGTGAGTAGAAAACACCCAATTCGTGTACGAAATCATCTCTGTCAATTACAGGAAAAGTATCACAAAAACGGTTTACATCTTCAACAGGCAGCCGTTTCCTGTAGTCTTCATAGTTTTCAAGTAGGAACAATTTGGCTCCTGAAAGATGATTTCTGAACTCAAATCTATCTTTCACCTCGGCGAGCATGTATTCACATATTTCTCTTGCGGCGGCATTTAAATCTTGTGCGGAGCTTCCACATCGCTTTTTTGGTAATGGCTCTTGTGTTGTCTGGATTGAACTCGGCAAACTGTGTCTGATATTCTGCAATGAAGACTCAAAAATTGCAGTGCATGTTGTATTTTTGCAACGTCTGTTTCGACCTTTTGCAACTGAGCATATAAAATGTCCACATGAGGCATCACTTTATTGAAGAAATTCAACCAGAATAAGAAGGTATCATCATTCAGCCACTTAATAAATCCAGCAGCTTGTGACACTGTTTCAGCGGTATGAGGTTTGACGCCTCGGATTGAATGTTTTCAAAGCACTGCAGAATTGAGTCTTTTTTTTTTTCTCAAAAATTGTCCTTACCAACCTCGAACGAAAATTCCACCTCGTCTCGCACACTCTTGGTATTCTTACGCTGCATACGTCATCGAGTGCGGCTGTTCTTTCTGGAGAATTCGAGAAGAAAACTGACATCCCTTTGAGATTAACAAAAAAAAAACTTTTACACTGGAAACACTCGATGACGCCTTTTCCAGGAGCCTGTTGAACTGATGTGCATAGCAGTAAATATAATGCGCACTTTTATAGACATTTCTTACTATGACATTGACACCACTTAAATGTTCTCAAAATACTGCAGCGCCATCGTATGTTTGTGCAATTAATTTTTCGGGATGGTCTTGTAACAAAAGTTGCAATTCTTGTAAAATGCATTTTGATAAACCTACTGCTGTATGGTTTTCTGCATTGAAAAATCCCCAGAAACGCTCGTGTACCGTTCCGTTCAATTCGTATCGAAACTCAAACACTGTCTGGGTCCGAGTCGATACATCTGTATTATCATCAACCATACAGGCTAAGAATGATGACTGCCTGATTTCGTTTGTTATGAAATCTCTGCAAACTTGAAACATACATTCCAGGAGCTCGTTTTGAATTGTTTTGGAAGTACCCTTAAAAACTTTTGCATTTTCAAAATGTGTACGTAACAGTGGATCAAGATTCTTGCTGTATTCTATCAACTCCAAAAATACACTTTTATTATGCGAGGAAGCCGATTCGTCGTGGCCACGAAGAGGCAGATTACACGCACCACACAATTTCAGAATATCAATTATTTTTGACAGAACCTCCCTATTTTTTGTAACCAATTCATTATGAGCACGAACAGCCTCCATATGCGCACTACTTAAACTTTCGGCAATGTTACATCTGCCGAGAAGTTGGAAACTGACAGTATTATTCTGATGTCTAGTTGATTTCTCATGTTTCTTTATTTTCACATGTAGGTGCTTCAAATCATTTACTCCTTCTTTTGTCTAATTGTCATCACCTCCATACAGTAAACACACAAGCAGAAGCAGAAAAAAGCGTTGCTGTCCTCACACCCACCCAACCAAAAACATTTATCATATACTGACGCATCAAATTTACGTGTAAACGCGCCACGGGCCCTACACGCAGTTTGAACTTGCGTTATATTCAATACTGGCACTGGACGACCACTGTTCTTTAAGTCAACTATTTCAGGTAAGCTCAATGAGCTAAACACAGTTTCTTTAAGTTCCCGCATTTTCATGTTGGTACTAATACAATACATGCACTCACTCCCTGCCTGAAGTTAGCTCGGCTTGAGACTCAAGCACGCTGAGTCCACTTCCTGCCTGACGTAGCGGGGTGAGGGGATACATGGAGGAATTCGTTGTCATAGCAACGTAAATTATCAAGCGGGCGATTTCTACTGAGTCCAAACTAGTTCAGGAGCCATCTTCCGGCGAGAAGAGGAACTTGGTTGCGATGGCAAATCATTGAGTGCTCCCTAGCGGCAAGCAGAAGGAACATTGCGATTTCAGGAGACAGTGGAGGGGCGGCGTCCTTGAGTCCAAAGGCACGGGCCGCCTCTGAGTAATATTATGTACCCAAAACATTTCCACAAGCTTGACATCTTTCAGAATACCTAAAGTTGAACAAAGTGGATCCAAAGAGTATCAGAAGAAGAGAATTATTGATTCCGCTACTACACATGCCACTAAAAGAATAGCATATTCTTCCAAATGTGACAAACCCATCCTAAAAAGTAAGACTTCTGCTACAACTCGTGAGGAAAAATTGTTTATGTTCCTGTCCTCAAACTTGAACAAGGCCTTTTGCACTTTCCTTCATGTGACTATTCCTGTATTTGACAAATTGAATGTTGCCCTTCGGACTTCTTCCCCACAAGTTCACTTGTTATTAGAACTTCTAATGGATTTGCTAAAGCAGCTGTTCACCAAGTTTGTTAAGCCCAAAATTGTCAAAAGCTCCTCATTGCTTGAAGTTGAGTACAACTTGATTCAAAATCAAAGAAGTGATGATGAGTTAGTTATTGGCATTCAAACTTCAAACATAGTGAATGATCTCCAGGATACAGATAAATCCCTTTTCTTTTCATCAGTGAGAAACTACTTTTGTACTGCCTGTGACTACATCATCAACAAGTTTCCACTCAAGGATGACGTGCTAAAGAATGCTCAAGTTGCTAGGTTAGACAAAATTGAAGATGCACAGTTTTCTTCCGTTCGTTTTTTCTTGGAAAGGTTTCCTATCATGTTATGCAAGGAAGAGAATGAAACTACAGATGAGGTGGTGAATGAGCTTCAGAGGCAGTTTACAGCTCTTCAGGTAGATGACACTTTGACTGCACATCAAGATGCTGCAAGTTATTCCAGTTGGGCACAAATATCAAGAATTCGTGGAGCCGATGGACCTCTTCAGTATAACCGAATTTCTAGAGTAATGCTCTCTATTCTCACCATGCCCCATAGCAATGCAGACTGTGAACGTGTTTTCAGCCTTGTGAAGAAAAATAGAACACAGTTCAGGTCATCCATGTCCAATGAATCTCTGGAGTCTATTTCTATTTTGAAGACCAGGAGTTCTGGTCCCTGTTATGACAAAGCATTTTCTCAAGACTTTTTGCTGGAAGCTAAAAAGGCCACAACCATGACTTTAAAGTCGAACTAGCATGTGATTTGCAGTGTGTATTATATTATTTCTTGCCTGTGTTACGTTAAACAAGTTTTATTGTGTACAGCCTTTTTCAATTATCGTATATCTGATTAATTTATCAAGGAAGTCCTGTTATGTATGCTCCAAACCAATATTCACCACGCCTGCTGCTGATTAACATCGATTTCTTCTTGATTGTTATGTTCATCTACAAATCATGTAAGTAGATATGATTTCATTGAAATATCCTGTTTAAAGCATGAATTATTGTATTTTGTAGCCCAGAAGTATTATTATTTTCGTCAAGCCGGGGTATGTCGAAAATCGTAAATTTTTTTGTCGCGCGTGAGTTTTACTGATAGCCCTTTTCAAAAGTTGGCAGGTATGCATGTGTTTGACATACGCTGAGAGTCGATTGAATTTGTACCCTCAAGTTACCTTCAGAAACACAAACAGAAAAACGATAAATAATAACAGAGAGCAACTAGGGTATGTGTGTGGAACGGCTGGACAAATTACCATACCCAGGTTGCATTTAAATTGAGAGAAGAGCACTAAAACTAAACTTGAAGAAAACACGAATCACATTTCATAACATTAAATATAATTGAAGGAAAGAACATCTTTACATGCATGTTAAAAAAAAGATGTAACATAAAAGGTAATAAATAGAACAAACAAATTAATAATCAAGAAGCAAGGAACCAATAAAATTAAGAAGGAGATGGAATTTAATTACCCAATTTCAATGAAGAAGATCAATTATGCGAGAACCAATTATACCCTACATCAGTAGAATTAGATTCCGAAGAAAAAAATACATTATCATCGTATAGGTTCGAAGGATGACAAGTTCAAACCACCAAGAAGATATCTCTTGGAAATTAATAAGATAATTCTTGAAATCTTTTAGTTGCTCAGGAGCAAAGGCAAGGTACGTGCGTACGGCATGAAAATCCAATATGACTGACCTCAAGTCGACATGAAAAAAAAATTACATTGTTTCCGAGAAAAACGAAATCAGATAACAATCCCGGAGAGTATCCAGGCAACGGACCATGGAAAAAATAAAATACATATCATAAGTGTATTACATCAAGTTAAAAATAAGGTATTGGAACTTTCTCTTCATGCTTAGGCCTACTCGGTTCTACAAACCAAGTGACTTACTAACGGCAAAATAAATGCCAACTGCGCTAAGATAATTATTCAACAGCTCAAGACTGCAACATATAAAATATGTAGAATAACACCAACACAAAATACTCGTATCGACGACCAATTCACCTTTTCAGGTCACAAATAGTTCCAATAACTTTTAACACATAACAAACCTTAATAAAGAGATGTATTCCTGTAGCCAAACTTCATACATTGCGTTTTCTTCATGTCTACATATTTAATCCGATGACAGAGATTTCTCAACGGTGGGCGGTAAATGCAAATCACGTAGAGATGAAATAATATCGGGGAAAGGAAGTTTACCTGGTCTACGGCCAGATAATCCCCGTTTTACACCAGAGATTTAGTTCTCACATCTTTTCTTCTTGCAAGAATTCCTTCAACTTGCATTAGTTAATTCACAACAACAAGAAGAAAATGGCGGCCGTTCGGGTACGAACGGAGCCGATCGTGAGGCCTCGTGTTCTCCGAAACTAAGTACCAACATTTGCCACACGAGCGAGCCATCGACAAGACAGACACGCTGAACGTTGCCGGCTCACTAGTTCGGACAGTCACCAATAGATACCGAGAAGATCAAGTTTGCACCGCAGCCGCCCGCGGTAACGACTGGAATGCACGTTAATATTTATTAACGGGTCATCTCTCCCCCACACAATGCTGGACAATAGGCAACAATTGTTCACAAGTTTATGGTTGGGGGTAAAAGATACACCGAGAAAATATGACCTGAAAACATACATCAGTTCTCACAACACCTAGTACACCAAACTGATCGTTCCATGATTAGATACACCCAAGTTTTTTCATGCATCTGAAAATCACCAACATGCGTAAAATTCCAACTCTTACTTGGCAGTAGTACAATCTTTTTTTGATACAATAAAATACAGAAATGAGTCTTCATAGGATGGAGGAGACTCGGTCATTCTCAGTGCTGAGGTCACGGCTTAGCATCACGACGTCCGGGCCCTGGACATTCGCGACAGTCACAACGCTCTTCAAACAGGATGACGATATCACCAACATTTGATCTGAAATCAAATCGTACTCCGACAGCAATGGTCCATTTCTTTCTTCATCACACTTTTTGATTAACATCAGTTACGACAAGTCCATAGTTAAACATGATTTAGGAAAAATTTAGGCTAACAGAAGATACATAACTAAGTTTTAATTAAGGTTTCCCCATCAAATTTTTGAGATTCCTTGCTTTTACAAATTTAAAATACAACTTTATGATCATTAATTTGAAACATCACAACCTCTCTTAACATGAGACATATGCACCCTAAATATTTTCTTTTTCTGAGGGTCCTTTACAAGTAATGTCACCGGAGTGATAAAACTTATAATTTCACAAGGGCCACGGAATCTTGTGACTAGCTTGCTAGATTCTCTAGAACCAACTTCCTTAACAGAAAAATTCTTGACAAAAACCATGTCCCCAATCTGAAGTGACGTCGGTTTACGTCCTTTATTATACCTCTGCTGTAGTTTCTCGTGTGCCACCTTCATATATGTTTTGGCCTTTTTCCAAATAGAACGTACGTTCTCATTCATGACTTTATCAGGCAACAATTGATTAATAGTCCACAAATTAGATATAGGGGAATTTGGGACGAAGGAGAACATTAAATTGAAAGGGGTGGTACGATGAGATTCATGCACCGCCGTGTTGAACGAATAAGTCAACCAAGGAATGCAACTGTCCCATAATCTATGGTCCTTATGATGGTAAGCAATTAACGCAGCTCGAAGATTCCTGTTCACCCTCTCAGCATACGATCCTTTAGGATAATAGATAGAAGATGTCACATGGGAAATGGATAACTCGAAACAAAAATTGCGGAAAACATGTGATGTAAAGCATTTCGCGTTATCTGATACCAGAAATTGGCAGGGGCCAAAAACAGCAAAAATATGGTTAAGACATTTAATTACCGTTTCAGTGGTAGCTGAACGAGTTGGGAACAACCAGTTAAAACGACTGAAGCCATCCGTACAAACCAGTACAAAACGGTTACCCAGCTTCGACAGCGGCATCGGGCCGACAAAATCTATGAACAATCTTTCCATTGGTTTATCGGAAAGTTGAGACGATAACATTCCAACCTTAGTGTTAGGAGATGGTTTTGCCAATTTACATGTTGTACAATTATTTACCAGTCTTCTGATGTCACCATCCATACCCTTCCAGATAAAATTTTGCCTCACCTTTAATCTGGTCTTATATACTCCTAAATGTCCACCGATAGGAGACTCATGAAAGTATTTAAAGATCTCGCCTACTAAAACAGTGGGAAGAACAATCTTAGGTGTTCTATCAGAACGGGCCAAACAACACAAGATTCCATTCCTTAATGAATATGGTTTTACAACTTCACCAACCTCTAATTTTCTTATAATCTCACTTAGAACTGGATCTTCCTTTTGATATTCAGATACATCCCGAAACAACATGGGACAGTTAGACAGAATTACGTTTGACATGTTATGTTCCAAAATTGCGTTACACTTCAAATTTTCCTCAACATTAGTGTCACCATACATCCGACTTAAACAATCAGCGATGACATTTTCACTCCCTCGGATGTGACGTACAGAGAACTTAAAGGAAGAAATTCGAGTGGCCCAACGAGCTATTCGACCAGTTTTCCTAGGTCTGCCAAGAACCCAACTCAAGGCTTGGTTATCTGTTTCTAACTCGAAGGGTACATGTTCGATATACAACTTGAACTTTTCAAGAGCATCCATGACGGCCAAACCTTCGAGTTCATAAACAGAGTAATTTCTTTCTGCATCATTCAGAGTGCGGGAAGTGTATGCAATAGGTAATCTACCTTTTCCATGGTCTTGTAGTAACACTGCACCAACAGCACTATTGGAGGCATCAGTTTGCACAATAAAGGTTTTGGAGAAATCAGGGATGGACAAAATAGGTGCATTTATCAAAGCTAATTTCAAATCTTCAAATGCTGCTTCTTGCGAAGGACCCCAAACAAAATTAACTCCCTTCTTCCTCAACATATTTATAGGAGCAGCACGCTGAGCGAAATTGTTAATGAACTTACGGAAATAGTTCATCATACCGATGAACCTTGATACACCTTTAACATTCTTAGGGGGCTTAAAGTCACGAATCGCTTGGGTTCTCGAATGATCCACAGAAATTCCAGACGATGTTACGATATGTCCCAAAAATGAAATCTTGGGTTTAGCAAAGGAAACTTTAGATGGTTTTACGATAAGACCAGCTTTCTTTAGACGAGACATAACCTCACCAATATGTTCCAGATGATCATCAAAGTTCTCACTGAATATGACTACGTCGTCTAAATAATGATACACAAACTTGAACTTGATTCCATCAAATACCATATCTAGCAATCGGCTTAGGATGGCCGCACCCGTGGAGATCCCAAATGGTAAACGGTTAAAATGAAAGAGATTCCAGTCAGTGGAGAAGGCTGTTAGATGTTTAGAATCTTCAGTTAATGGAATCTGAAAGTACGTGCGATTCAGATCTAAAATCGTATACCAGTTAGCACCCCTAAACCATGCAAAGCAAGATCTCAGATCAGGAAGCGGGATGGACTGCTGAATAACCTTTTTATTAAGAGCTCGATAATCAACAACTGGGCGAAATTTACCGTCAGATTTAGGCACCAAGAAAATAGGTGACGAATACGAGGAAGTAGACTTACTAATGATCCCTTCATCTAACATCTCGTCGATTATCTCTTTCAAGATTTTCATCTTGGGAGGGGCTAGTCTATACGGTGGCGAACTGACTGGAATATTATCAGAAACAACAATCTTGTATTCCAATAGATTGGTCACCCCTAACTTATTCGTCAAAACCTCAGGGAAGGATGAACACAGTTCACGAAGTTTATCAGCTTGGTCAGGTTTAAGATTTTCAAAATTAAACTCCTCAATGGTGTCAGAACCAGATATAACTTCGGAGGAATTCACTCCGGAAAAACTAAGACAAGGCTTGAAGTTTAATTTTAAATTAGGCTTAAAACGAAACCAACATGACCTGTTTCTAAGGTCTAGTAACAACCCAACATGAGACTAAAAATCAGCACCCATAATGGCGTCGCAAGATAAATTATTTGCAACCCAAAAATCATATCTCCAAGTGAAATTTAAAATGCGGATCTTTAAGTTTACCAATCCTAAAACTTCAAGACTAGAACTGTTCGCTGACACAAAATTGTTCGGTTCTTTAATAAGTTTTCCAAATTTGCATACTGACCTCATATTTTCAAACCAGTTTTTACTTAAAAATGATTTCACACTACCCGAATCGATCAGAGCAGTAACAGGTTCGTTATTTACCCAAATATCAATAAATGGGGAACAATGTTTAGAAACTTCAGAAATGCGACTACATAACCTCACTTTAGGTTTAAGACTTCTGACATCATCAAAATAATTATTTACCTCCATAGAATTTATTTTAGAACTATTTGACGCATGACAATCCGAAGAAGTCTCCTTACGATTTAGTCATTGGTTAAGTTTAGGTCTTCTCGTACACCATTTAGCAATATGTTGAAATGATCCACAAGTATCACATCTTCTCCTGTTATTCGACGTGCGATTACCCGAATCGAAGGAATTTCTATTTTGGAAACGAGGGCCTTGCGAGCTATCATAACAGATAGGATTTCCAGAATCCTGAGATAGATTAGAATTAAAATTAGGTGGAGGAACATTGGCAACTCTCAAGGAATCGGAATGTTTGATAATACCCGAATTCAACACAAATCTGTTTAAATCAGAGAAATTTACGGGAATACTGCATGTTGTCAAGTATGACCTGCTTTCTGGATTAATCCCTTCCAATATAGAAGCCACAATTTGTTGTTCACTTAATTGTACAGAAAAAACTCTAGCATAAGACTTGATATCAGTTACATAATCATTTAAAGACTCTTCGAATCTCTGAACTCTATAGAAAAAATTATGCATCAGCATACTCAAAGCACGACTAGGAATAAATGAACTTAATATTTCACGATGAAATCGATCAATGGAATAACAACCTTCCATGGCTACAATTAACTTTTCTCTCAATAAACCAGAGGTATAAGGAAAGATCAGGTTGAAAATTTGACTATCAGGACACCCAAATCTTACAGCATTGTCAGCAAGGTCAATAAATTGCTTTAAAAATTTTATTAACAGGTTAGCATCGTTACCGTTGCACATCTCTAGATTTTGGATGCAAGCATTTAAAGGATGAGGTACACTACCAAACTTAATTCCCATTTTAAACTCCCCACGAGGATTATTATTTACATTAGATGACACATGTTCTAAATTAATAGGATTTTCAGAACATAGGGGCGATAATCTTTCATCATTCGACCTAGCATTTGATAAATTACCCCTAACCTGGTTGCTCGCAGCACCAGAAATGGACACATTAGCAAAGGAAACATTTATATCATCAAGATTTTCAAGGTTATGACGTGACGAGGTCGACCCTGTTCTGACATTGCTACACTCAGACCTAACCTCAGATATTCTGCACGCACTTGGATAGTTTTCCTGATTATACATAGTTGCAGGTTCACTATGATTCGACAAAGATCCACCAAAACTTCCTAAATTGCTTTCAACACTGATATTATGCACCAATTCGTTCAATCCACTAATAGAAGGAACCCCTTCATTTGCACACACACCAGGGTTAACACTCGCACTCTCACTATTATTTGGGAATAACGCAAAAAAGCAATCAACAAGTTTAGCACGCAGAGAAATTAATTTTAAATGGAATTCAGGATCTCTATTCTGCCAAACTTCTATTAAATCACGAAGGCGATGGTACCAATGTAAACAGCGGACCTTAAATCTGATAAGTTGAGAACTAGACGGAGCACAGTCAGAGTTTAACGAATGAAAAACCACAATTAAACTTTCAACAGATGGTACAATAAGGGACATACCTAACGTCCAGTCAAATTTCCTCCAGTTTGGTACACGTACAGGATTATCCGAAACTGCATTCAGTAATATCAGATCCCTTTCCCTATTTCCAGAGGAAGTAGAACCTCTAATCAGGAGTTCATAGATAATTTCTTCTTTGGTCAAACTGTAAGCAGCCCTAAGATTCCGTTGCTCCATTTATAGTCGACATGAAACATAAAATCACATAGGATTAATACAAGATTTTTTCAGAATAAGTAACCCTTTTATGCCTATGCTTTCTCCAAGTCAAACCCAGTACACATTCTCTCAACAAAATACAAGGTGGAAACAAAACCACGCTCTGCTACCAAAATATGTACCCACAAGTTACCTTCAGAAACACAAACAGAAAAACGATAAATAATAACAGAGAGCAACTAGGGTATGTGTGTGGAACGGCTGGACAAATTACCATACCCAGGTTGCATTTAAATTGAGAGAAGAGCACTAAAACTAAACTTGAAGAAAACACGAATCACATTTCATAACATTAAATATAATTGAAGGAAAGAACATCTTTACATGCATGTTAAAAAAAAGATGTAACATAAAAGGTAATAAATAGAACAAACAAATTAATAATCAAGAAGCAAGGAACCAATAAAATTAAGAAGGAGATGGAATTTAATTACCCAATTTCAATGAAGAAGATCAATTATGCGAGAACCAATTATACCCTACATCAGTAGAATTAGATTCCGAAGAAAAAAATACATTATCATCGTATAGGTTCGAAGGATGACAAGTTCAAACCTCCAAGAAGATATCTCTTGGAAATTAATAAGATAATTCTTGAAATCTTTTAGTTGCTCAGGAGCAAAGGCAAGGTACGTGCGTACGGCATGAAAATCCAATATGACTGACCTCAAGTCGACATGAAAAAAAAATTACATTGTTTCCGAGAAAAACGAAATCAGATAACAATCCCGGAGAGTATCCAGGCAACGGACCATGGAAAAAATAAAATACATATCATAAGTGTATTACATCAAGTTAAAAATAAGGTATTGGAACTTTCTCTTCATGCTTAGGCCTACTCGGTTCTACAAACCAAGTGACTTACTAACGGCAAAATAAATGCCAACTGCGCTAAGATAATTATTCAACAGCTCAAGACTGCAACATATAAAATATGTAGAATAACACCAACACAAAATACTCGTATCGACGACCAATTCACCTTTTCAGGTCACAAATAGTTCCAATAACTTTTAACACATAACAAACCTTAATAAAGAGATGTATTCCTGTAGCCAAACTTCATACATTGCGTTTTCTTCATGTCTACATATTTAATCCGATGACAGAGATTTCTCAACGGTGGGCGGTAAATGCAAATCACGTAGAGATGAAATAATATCGGGGAAAGGAAGTTTACCTGGCCTACGGCCAGATAATCCCCGTTTTACACCAGAGATTTAGTTCTCACATCTTTTCTTCTTGCAAGAATTCCTTCAACTTGCATTAGTTAATTCACAACAACAAGAAGAAAATGGCGGCCGTTCGGGTACGAACGGAGCCGATCGTGAGGCCTCGTGTTCTCCGAAACTAAGTACCAACATTTGCCACACGAGCGAGCCATCGACAAGACAGACACGCTGAACGTTGCCGGCTCACTAGTTCGGACAGTCACCAATAGATACCGAGAAGATCAAGTTTGCACCGCAGCCGCCCGCGGTAACGACTGGAATGCACGTTAATATTTATTAACGGGTCATCTCTCCCCCACACAATGCTGGACAATAGGCAACAATTGTTCACAAGTTTATGGTTGGGGGTAAAAGATACACCGAGAAAATATGACCTGAAAACATACATCAGTTCTCACAACACCTAGTACACCAAACTGATCGTTCCATGATTAGATACACCCAAGTTTTTTCATGCATCTGAAAATCACCAACATGCGTAAAATTCCAACTCTTACTTGGCAGTAGTACAATCTTTTTTTGATACAATAAAATACAGAAATGAGTCTTCATAGGATGGAGGAGACTCGGTCATTCTCAGTGCTGAGGTCACGGCTTAGCATCACGACGTCCGGGCCCTGGACATTCGCGACAGTCACAACGCTCTTCAAACAGGATGACGATATCACCAACATTTGATCTGAAATCAAATCGTACTCCGACAGCAATGGTCCATTTCTTTCTTCATCACACTTTTTGATTAACATCAGTTACGACAAGTCCATAGTTAAACATGATTTAGGAAAAATTTAGGCTAACAGAAGATACATAACTAAGTTTTAACTAAGGTTTCCCCATCAAATTTTTGAGATTCCTTGCTTTTACAAATTTAAAATACAACTTTATGATCATTAATTTGAAACATCACAACCTCTCTTAACATGAGACATATGCACCCTAAATATTTTCTTTTTCTGAGGGTCCTTTACAAGTAATGTCACCGGAGTGATAAAACTTATAATTTCACAAGGGCCACGGAATCTTGTGACTAGCTTGCTAGATTCTCTAGAACCAACTTCCTTAACAGAAAAATTCTTGACAAAAACCATGTCCCCAATCTGAAGTGACGTCGGTTTACGTCCTTTATTATACCTCTGCTGTAGTTTCTCGTGTGCCACCTTCATATATGTTTTGGCCTTTTTCCAAATAGAACGTACGTTCTCATTCATGACTTTATCAGGCAACAATTGATTAATAGTCCACAAATTAGATATAGGGGAATTTGGGACGAAGGAGAACATTAAATTGAAAGGGGTGGTACGATGAGATTCATGCACCGCCGTGTTGAACGAATAAGTCAACCAAGGAATGCAACTGTCCCATAATCTATGGTCCTTATGATGGTAAGCAATTAACGCAGCTCGAAGATTCCTGTTCACCCTCTCAGCATACGATCCTTTAGGATAATAGATAGAAGATGTCACATGGGAAATGGATAACTCGAAACAAAAATTGCGGAAAACATGTGATGTAAAGCATTTCGCGTTATCTGATACCAGAAATTGGCAGGGGCCAAAAACAGCAAAAATATGGTTAAGACATTTAATTACCGTTTCAGTGGTAGCTGAACGAGTTGGGAACAACCAGTTAAAACGACTGAAGCCATCCGTACAAACCAGTACAAAACGGTTACCCAGCTTCGACAGCGGCATCGGGCCGACAAAATCTATGAACAATCTTTCCATTGGTTTATCGGAAAGTTGAGACGATAACATTCCAACCTTAGTGTTAGGAGATGGTTTTGCCAATTTACATGTTGTACAATTATTTACCAGTCTTCTGATGTCACCATCCATACCCTTCCAGATAAAATTTTGCCTCACCTTTAATCTGGTCTTATATACTCCTAAATGTCCACCGATAGGAGACTCATGAAAGTATTTAAAGATCTCGCCTACTAAAACAGTGGGAAGAACAATCTTAGGTGTTCTATCAGAACGGGCCAAACAACACAAGATTCCATTCCTTAATGAATATGGTTTTACAACTTCACCAACCTCTAATTTTCTTATAATCTCACTTAGAACTGGATCTTCCTTTTGATATTCAGATACATCCCGAAACAACATGGGACAGTTAGACAGAATTACGTTTGACATGTTATGTTCCAAAATTGCGTTACACTTCAAATTTTCCTCAACATTAGTGTCACCATACATCCGACTTAAACAATCAGCGATGACATTTTCACTCCCTCGGATGTGACGTACAGAGAACTTAAAGGAAGAAATTCGAGTGGCCCAACGAGCTATTCGACCAGTTTTCCTAGGTCTGCCAAGAACCCAACTCAAGGCTTGGTTATCTGTTTCTAACTCGAAGGGTACATGTTCGATATACAACTTGAACTTTTCAAGAGCATCCATGACGGCCAAACCTTCGAGTTCATAAACAGAGTAATTTCTTTCTGCATCATTCAGAGTGCGGGAAGTGTATGCAATAGGTAATCTACCTTTTCCATGGTCTTGTAGTAACACTGCACCAACAGCACTATTGGAGGCATCAGTTTGCACAATAAAGGTTTTGGAGAAATCAGGGATGGACAAAATAGGTGCATTTATCAAAGCTAATTTCAAATCTTCAAATGCTGCTTCTTGCGAAGGACCCCAAACAAAATTAACTCCCTTCTTCCTCAACATATTTATAGGAGCAGCACGCTGAGCGAAATTGTTAATGAACTTACGGAAATAGTTCATCATACCGATGAACCTTGATACACCTTTAACATTCTTAGGGGGCTTAAAGTCACGAATCGCTTGGGTTCTCGAATGATCCACAGAAATTCCAGACGATGTTACGATATGTCCCAAAAATGAAATCTTGGGTTTAGCAAAGGAAACTTTAGATGGTTTTACGATAAGACCAGCTTTCTTTAGACGAGACATAACCTCACCAATATGTTCCAGATGATCATCAAAGTTCTCACTGAATATGACTACGTCGTCTAAATAATGATACACAAACTTGAACTTGATTCCATCAAATACCATATCTAGCAATCGGCTTAGGATGGCCGCACCCGTGGAGATCCCAAATGGTAAACGGTTAAAATGAAAGAGATTCCAGTCAGTGGAGAAGGCTGTTAGATGTTTAGAATCTTCAGTTAATGGAATCTGAAAGTACGTGCGATTCAGATCTAAAATCGTATACCAGTTAGCACCCCTAAACCATGCAAAGCAAGATCTCAGATCAGGAAGCGGGATGGACTGCTGAATAACCTTTTTATTAAGAGCTCGATAATCAACAACTGGGCGAAATTTACCGTCAGATTTAGGCACCAAGAAAATAGGTGACGAATACGAGGAAGTAGACTTACTAATGATCCCTTCATCTAACATCTCGTCGATTATCTCTTTCAAGATTTTCATCTTGGGAGGGGCTAGTCTATACGGTGGCGAACTGACTGGAATATTATCAGAAACAACAATCTTGTATTCCAATAGATTGGTCACCCCTAACTTATTCGTCAAAACCTCAGGGAAGGATGAACACAGTTCACGAAGTTTATCAGCTTGGTCAGGTTTAAGATTTTCAAAATTAAACTCCTCAATGGTGTCAGAACCAGATATAACTTCGGAGGAATTCACTCCGGAAAAACTAAGACAAGGCTTGAAGTTTAATTTTAAATTAGGCTTAAAACGAAACCAACATGACCTGTTTCTAAGGTCTAGTAACAACCCAACATGAGACTAAAAATCAGCACCCATAATGGCGTCGCAAGATAAATTATTTGCAACCCAAAAATCATATCTCCAAGTGAAATTTAAAATGCGGATCTTTAAGTTTACCAATCCTAAAACTTCAAGACTAGAACTGTTCGCTGACACAAAATTGTTCGGTTCTTTAATAAGTTTTCCAAATTTGCATACTGACCTCATATTTTCAAACCAGTTTTTACTTAAAAATGATTTCACACTACCCGAATCGATCAGAGCAGTAACAGGTTCGTTATTTACCCAAATATCAATAAATGGGGAACAATGTTTAGAAACTTCAGAAATGCGACTACATAACCTCACTTTAGGTTTAAGACTTCTGACATCATCAAAATAATTATTTACCTCCATAGAATTTATTTTAGAACTATTTGACGCATGACAATCCGAAGAAGTCTCCTTACGATTTAGTCATTGGTTAAGTTTAGGTCTTCTCGTACACCATTTAGCAATATGTTGAAATGATCCACAAGTATCACATCTTCTCCTGTTATTCGACGTGCGATTACCCGAATCGAAGGAATTTCTATTTTGGAAACGAGGGCCTTGCGAGCTATCATAACAGATAGGATTTCCAGAATCCTGAGATAGATTAGAATTAAAATTAGGTGGAGGAACATTGGCAACTCTCAAGGAATCGGAATGTTTGATAATACCCGAATTCAACACAAATCTGTTTAAATCAGAGAAATTTACGGGAATACTGCATGTTGTCAAGTATGACCTGCTTTCTGGATTAATCCCTTCCAATATAGAAGCCACAATTTGTTGTTCACTTAATTGTACAGAAAAAACTCTAGCATAAGACTTGATATCAGTTACATAATCATTTAAAGACTCTTCGAATCTCTGAACTCTATAGAAAAAATTATGCATCAGCATACTCAAAGCACGACTAGGAATAAATGAACTTAATATTTCACGATGAAATCGATCAATGGAATAACAACCTTCCATGGCTACAATTAACTTTTCTCTCAATAAACCAGAGGTATAAGGAAAGATCAGGTTGAAAATTTGACTATCAGGACACCCAAATCTTACAGCATTGTCAGCAAGGTCAATAAATTGCTTTAAAAATTTTATTAACAGGTTAGCATCGTTACCGTTGCACATCTCTAGATTTTGGATGCAAGCATTTAAAGGATGAGGTACACTACCAAACTTAATTCCCATTTTAAACTCCCCACGAGGATTATTATTTACATTAGATGACACATGTTCTAAATTAATAGGATTTTCAGAACATAGGGGCGATAATCTTTCATCATTCGACCTAGCATTTGATAAATTACCCCTAACCTGGTTGCTCGCAGCACCAGAAATGGACACATTAGCAAAGGAAACATTTATATCATCAAGATTTTCAAGGTTATGACGTGACGAGGTCGACCCTGTTCTGACATTGCTACACTCAGACCTAACCTCAGATATTCTGCACGCACTTGGATAGTTTTCCTGATTATACATAGTTGCAGGTTCACTATGATTCGACAAAGATCCACCAAAACTTCCTAAATTGCTTTCAACACTGATATTATGCACCAATTCGTTCAATCCACTAATAGAAGGAACCCCTTCATTTGCACACACACCAGGGTTAACACTCGCACTCTCACTATTATTTGGGAATAACGCAAAAAAGCAATCAACAAGTTTAGCACGCAGAGAAATTAATTTTAAATGGAATTCAGGATCTCTATTCTGCCAAACTTCTATTAAATCACGAAGGCGATGGTACCAATGTAAACAGCGGACCTTAAATCTGATAAGTTGAGAACTAGACGGAGCACAGTCAGAGTTTAACGAATGAAAAACCACAATTAAACTTTCAACAGATGGTACAATAAGGGACATACCTAACGTCCAGTCAAATTTCCTCCAGTTTGGTACACGTACAGGATTATCCGAAACTGCATTCAGTAATATCAGATCCCTTTCCCTATTTCCAGAGGAAGTAGAACCTCTAATCAGGAGTTCATAGATAATTTCTTCTTTGGTCAAACTGTAAGCAGCCCTAAGATTCCGTTGCTCCATTTATAGTCGACATGAAACATAAAATCACATAGGATTAATACAAGATTTTTTCAGAATAAGTAACCCTTTTATGCCTATGCTTTCTCCAAGTCAAACCCAGTACACATTCTCTCAACAAAATACAAGGTGGAAACAAAACCACGCTCTGCTACCAAAATATGTACCCACAAGTTACCTTCAGAAACACAAACAGAAAAACGATAAATAATAACAGAGAGCAACTAGGGTATGTGTGTGGAACGGCTGGACAAATTACCATACCCAGGTTGCATTTAAATTGAGAGAAGAGCACTAAAACTAAACTTGAAGAAAACACGAATCACATTTCATAACATTAAATATAATTGAAGGAAAGAACATCTTTACATGCATGTTAAAAAAAAGATGTAACATAAAAGGTAATAAATAGAACAAACAAATTAATAATCAAGAAGCAAGGAACCAATAAAATTAAGAAGGAGATGGAATTTAATTACCCAATTTCAATGAAGAAGATCAATTATGCGAGAACCAATTATACCCTACATCAGTAGAATTAGATTCCGAAGAAAAAAATACATTATCATCGTATAGGTTCGAAGGATGACAAGTTCAAACCTCCAAGAAGATATCTCTTGGAAATTAATAAGATAATTCTTGAAATCTTTTAGTTGCTCAGGAGCAAAGGCAAGGTACGTGCGTACGGCATGAAAATCCAATATGACTGACCTCAAGTCGACATGAAAAAAAAATTACATTGTTTCCGAGAAAAACGAAATCAGATAACAATCCCGGAGAGTATCCAGGCAACGGACCATGGAAAAAATAAAATACATATCATAAGTGTATTACATCAAGTTAAAAATAAGGTATTGGAACTTTCTCTTCATGCTTAGGCCTACTCGGTTCTACAAACCAAGTGACTTACTAACGGCAAAATAAATGCCAACTGCGCTAAGATAATTATTCAACAGCTCAAGACTGCAACATATAAAATATGTAGAATAACACCAACACAAAATACTCGTATCGACGACCAATTCACCTTTTCAGGTCACAAATAGTTCCAATAACTTTTAACACATAACAAACCTTAATAAAGAGATGTATTCCTGTAGCCAAACTTCATACATTGCGTTTTCTTCATGTCTACATATTTAATCCGATGACAGAGATTTCTCAACGGTGGGCGGTAAATGCAAATCACGTAGAGATGAAATAATATCGGGGAAAGGAAGTTTACCTGGCCTACGGCCAGATAATCCCCGTTTTACACCAGAGATTTAGTTCTCACATCTTTTCTTCTTGCAAGAATTCCTTCAACTTGCATTAGTTAATTCACAACAACAAGAAGAAAATGGCGGCCGTTCGGGTACGAACGGAGCCGATCGTGAGGCCTCGTGTTCTCCGAAACTAAGTACCAACATTTGCCACACGAGCGAGCCATCGACAAGACAGACACGCTGAACGTTGCCGGCTCACTAGTTCGGACAGTCACCAATAGATACCGAGAAGATCAAGTTTGCACCGCAGCCGCCCGCGGTAACGACTGGAATGCACGTTAATATTTATTAACGGGTCAGAATTGTCTATCGATAATCACATCTTGAGGATTATCGCTGCATTTATATTAATCTTTGTGCTTCGACTGTTTGTTAGCGGGAAAGCTTTATTTATGCTTGGTTTCAAGCGGTGTTTGCTGTAGTTCTGGTATTCGTGCAATTGTGTGACGAATCTTTGTGAGATTTAGTGTTTTCGTGATGAATTCAAGTAAGAAACGATATTATTAGTCTTTCAGGGAGGCTTATTCTGCAGAATTTTCTTGTATTAAACGATCACGGAAATGTAAAACCTTGCGACGCATATTTGCGTTAAAATTTTGTGGTTTGGGATCTTCTGGATTTCTATTTTTGAAAGTTGGCAGGTATGATACTGAATGCTGAGATGCTGGTAAAGGCAGATTGCGTGAATGTAGACAAAAGGGTAGTAATAGTATTGTATCTCTGACTTCGTTATGTGTGCATCATCATCTCGACCCCGGAGATTATTGTGAGGATGAAGATAAGTTTATAAATTTTAATACCAGTATGAGATAAAAGGTTACATTTATTTCAAGAGCAAGAAGAGAGAAAGAAAATGTGGATTAATGGAAATTCAAGTGCATATGAAGCCTTGAAGAAAATAATTACACATAAATCTTTGTCAAAGTTTGTACAGGTGATTGAGTCAGGTGAAGCCAATGTTGCAATAATATCTGACAGCTACAAAAATGTTGTTAAAGCTTTGAAGGGCCCACTGTTATTGGTGAAGCTAGTATTCTTTGCCCAGGTAGCTCGTCAACTAGAGCCTTTCATGACAGCTTTTCAATCAAATGACCCTCTTGCTCCCGTTTTTTATACTTGATTTGAGTGAATTGCTTAAAAATTTAATGGAAAGCTTTGTAAAAGATATTTTATCAAACGCTACTAACCTATGCTCAATTGATGTCAATGAGAAGCAAAACCTGATCCCCGTGAAAGACTTTAAATTTAGTAATTCTGTTCGCTCGGAGTTATGGCAGACAAAGGCTAAGTAGATATTTTGCGTTTCAAGGACGAATGTGTTAAAATGTTAACAGCTATTTGCACTAAAATACTCCAAAAATCGCCTCTTAAATATTCTTGGTGTAAATACACTACGTTCTGTGATCCTACCATAATTTCCCAGAGTAGAAGTATGTGTATTTCTCGGCTTGGAAATTGCCTTACTGCGTACGAGATAGCAATCGATTGTCTCCCTCAAACCTGTGACTTGAGTCCGAATTCAAGAATTTGATATCCCAAGACAGTTATTGGCGCGTGTCAGCCGATTATTCACGAAAAAAACATTTAGGTTAGACCATTTTTTGGTGAGGTGTTCTGAAATGCCGGGAAAGCTCAGAGCTTCTGGCTCAGTTTATTCAGGGTGTTCTCATTCTAAGTCAAGGTCAAGCGTTCGTAGAACGCGGCTTTTCTACTAATAAAAGAGATGATAGTCGAAAATCAGCTCGAACGTTCTCTCATAGGCCTAACGCAAGTGTACAATGTTGTTCACACCGAGGGAGGATTAGGTAAAGTGACTGTTACCAAAAATATGCTCGTTCAGAATATGAAAATGCGCGTAAGGAGAGGGCAGCCGGAAAAAAAAAGAGTAGGCCAAAGAAAAACAGAAGAGAGCAATTATTGTAGACAAGGTAAAAGAGTTGAAAGCCAAAAGAGTCAAATTGATGTTAGAAAAAGAAGCCGAACTAAATGATAATGAAGAAAGTTTAAAAGAGATAAACAGTGGGTACTTATAGAGAGTTATTCAAATAGATGTATGCCACGAAAGTTTTAAAGCTAGTGCGTTGTTGTTGTTGTTGTTTGAGTCTTCAGTCTTTTGATTGGTTTGATGCAGCATTCCATGTCCTCCCTGTCCCGAGCTAATCTTTTCATCTCTACATAGCTACCACACCCTACGTCCGAGGCAATCTGTTTAACATATTCTAACCTTGGTCTACCCCTACAGTTCTTGTCCTTGACCCATCCTTCCATAACTAAGCTTGCTATTCCTGGGTGTCTTAGCATGTGTTAGCTTTTTAAAATGCGATCGTACTTACTTTGGCTAAGAATGTAGCAAAAAGGTGTCTACTCCCAGCCAAATGCGTGCATTTGCCGTTTTAGTCCATCGATATATTTAACAGTATCAGTCACTAAATATAAAATACCTTAAGGCATTACAGGTTGATATATTGTGTTTTCGATGTCTATATTTTTTCTCAGTATTGTTTATGTACTTTAAGTGTTAGTAATTATAGCAATAAGATCTTGCGGGCACAAAACATGTCACGATGTATGGCCTTTCTAGTCTACGTCAGGCGTCCGTTAAAGCTTTTAAGTTTCAACCCTTTCAACGTGGCTCTAATGTGAGTGGGTGTGTTTTGTGGTTTTTGTGTTTTTTTTTTTTTTTTTTTTTTTTTTTTTTTTTTTTTTTTTAGTAATATTGTTCTATTTTGTTCTAAAATTTAGATCAGTATAGGATAAGGTATCAACGAATCCGTGCCATACCAGACTTAGTGTCACCTAGATCGCGTATGGATTTTGTAGTCCATTGATGTCAGTCATGGCGCAGTTGTAAGACGTAAAAGATTACAAAGTGTTAAATGTCGTTCTGTGTTGTCCGTGGGTCGGTGCAATACTTGTTTGCTTCGTAGACAGTTAAAAGGGCTTTTGCAGTCAATCGAAGTAAATAAGCTTTTGAGTCCAATTAAATGGTTTCATTGTACCATTTTTTATTACCTATTTTTAATTTATTTCTTTCCTTAGCAATAATTTTGAAAGAATCCGTGCCATGTATGTTACTTACCCATCGTATTATTTGACTATTAGGTCATAGTTTTTAAGTCATTAGTTATAACAATTGCAATAACTTTTTGAATGTAAAAAGTTCCATTGTGAACTGAGTGTACTGACAAAGAAAGAAGTTCAAAATAAAGTTCCTTGGATCCATTTTTTTTTAAATTTCTTTTTGGTTATTTGTCTTTTTGTTTGTTTTTTTTTGTTTTTAGCATTTATTAAAAAAGTCTGATGAAGCCAGTTTTTTAATGCCTTCTGAAGGGCTCACGGCATCTGAAACTGGGCTAATTCTTAAAATTAGGTTTTTGTTAAAAAAAAATCTTTAAGCCTTTTCTTTTCAATCTCGGAAATGAAACTCTCTTTTGCATGAAATGGCTTACAAATCTCGTGTAATACAGTAGCTGGGGAAAAAAAAGGGAGAAAGGTTAGCTTGGACGTGTATTTAAAAAAATAACTAGCGTATCTTGTGGGATTTGGAGGATGTAAATCAGTAACTATCATTTGATCAATTCAACGGGGTTTATTTTTAAAATATGTTCATACGGTGATCAGAATAATGTATTGATTGTCAGGGAAAATGCAAATCTTGGTCTTGTAAAAACCCTGGCCTTGTTCCGGTCTCCTTTTCTGTTACCATACAATTCAGTCAATTCCCGTAAACATTTATTATGTAACACTCCTATTCTCTACTCCCTCAATCCTCGTCAGTAAAACAGTCATTTAGCTCTCCTCAGGTAAACAGTATTTTTTGTTTGTAGCATCTCATCCCATCTGCGAGAGAGTTCACTCGCATATACGCACATTGCTCACGCTACTGATTAGGCCAAAATCTGGCCATCACGCTTGGGCTGCAGAAGTATCACCAAACGTGCAGTTACACTTACCGTATGCTAGAAAAACTTGATTCGCGCTTTAAGAATCATTTTTCAGCCTTTCGGTTTGTGAACTCTAGTCGTAGAGAGTTATAAAATATACGGGAATTAGGTGGATTTTCGTCAAATCCAAACTGTAATTTAAAGCAGGTTATTGTCTGATCTGTGGAAAGCAATTTTGAATTGGTATTGGAAAACGGTGTGTGTTCTTGAAGTTCAACGGCAATGGAAACGTGTACAGAACAAAACTGCCAGGGAAAGTACCAATTGCACACATTCTAGACAAATTTGAGACTTCCGCCATATCCTTCACGTTCTTTCTTTTGAAATACAGGGGGTAGGTGAGTACCAGTTTCAGAATTCTTGCCGAGTGGCAAGATCTCCGTGCAGCAATAAGCCCCTTGTCCTGAGTTATGGTTTTGGAACGTTTTGAGCACTCTATGCAGAAATCCACAAAGCAATGTCCACATCAAAACAGCAAAAGTTGACAGGTTTCGTCCCAATTGAAGATGACCCTGATGGGAGAACGCACTACTGCGAGTAGTTTCTCAAATTGGTGCAATTGATTTGTTGAATTGTGTTAGCCATAGGAATAAGCGACGCCGGCAACCTATCCGAAACTTCATTCTTTTCCACGTCAATGCAATGCCGCATACAGCTGCTGTAACTGGAGGAAATTGACTGGATACCTCTGGAACACCCTCTGTACAATCCACATTTATCGCCCTGCAACTACCATTTGTTTGGACCACTCAAGGAAGACCTAGGAGGACAGTGGTTTGATGATGCAAGTGTAGAAGAGTTAGTGCGCAACTGGCTCCGCACATGTCCCTCTTCCTTCTATCACGACAGCATCCTAAAATTGCCAATACGATGGAGAAAATGTGTGTCCAAGGCAAGACACTATGTAGGAAAGTGATCTCTATATGTGTTGTTTTTTTTTTAATGTGATTTTTCCTTAATATGTGTTTTGAGCTAATCTTTAACCCAGCGTTTCCATCCGACACGTCCTAAAAGTAACTCGCTGCCTAGTAGGTTTGCCCTGTTGAAGCTTCTTAGTTCCGTTATTGGAATATTTTTGAGATCGTTTGAATACCAACAGCGCTATTTTCAACATGAAATTTTATTACACGAGTACATGTCAAGCGCGTGATTTTTGCTTGAGATGGACTCTTACAGTAGGTGACTTCAGCTATCAGCCACGTGGTATCTCAGAGCAGACGGGCACATAACATGTCAAAACCCATAATCAAAGCTATGTTTGTCTTCAAGTATCGTGGCTTCAAAGCTTCCCAGTTCTGATATTAGAATATTTTTGAAAACGTTTAAATACCAACACCCCTATTTTAAACATGAAATTTTACTAATTTTAGCTCTGTAGTGGTTAATGTTGTATATCTCATTATGTATTCTGAAAACTATTAAAGTCAAACTAAATTTCTCATAGAAGTGGCTTTAGGACAATGCTCTCCTTGAAAAGTCTTCTGAACAGAAATTTCTCATATTTGTTTCAAATAATATTACATGTCATTTGGATTGTTAACCCTCAAACTGTGTCGTGACAATATCAGTACACAAACTGTGTCGCGGTGCCACTAATGGCACCACCTATATTCTAGGACATAACTCTGGTATTTCGACTTTGATTGACACAGTATTTATTATAATACACTATCTAACATCAGTAAACAAATCTATATAGAAAAAATCTCTGAAATGAGTATACACATTGAAGAAAAAAAAAGTTCCAAGTCACTGCAAACCACACGTACTTTTATACACATAGATAAATGTAACGGACTTTTAGTGTTAAAGATTGTAATAAAGTATATGGATTGTATATTTTCATATACCTAAGACATGGAATAATAGATAATAACTAGAATTACACACATATGTCCTACACCACAAATGTTCACAACACCTGAACTTTCACTTTCAATCGTCCCCTCTGCATTCCCGGCAGACTACACATCGGCATGTCTGGCACACTGGTCGGTCACAATCTTCACAGTATTGATCAGATTTATTCCCTTGTGATCTAGGGCATATCGCACACCTCTTCCTCTTTGAAGGGCCTTCGCTATATCGTGCAGTGCCCTTTGGAAGTGGCGTCTTCAAAATACGAGATACTGTCAGCCTAAGCTCCCTATGTAGGCGAGTATTCACAAGTCTTTCATTGAGATAGGGCTCAGTCAGTTGCTTTGCCAGACGTTTTAAGAATCGGAAACGAGTAATGACCTTATTGTCTTTGAATGAGGTGTGCAGTATGTGAGCATTGACTCCTATTATATTGAGAATCGTGTAAAAGATAGCCATAGGCCATCTGCGTGTACGTCTACCAGTGTCGAACGTAACGCACTTCTGGTCCAGTGTGTCTACTCCACCTTTTGTGTTATTGTAAAATGCAATTATCTCGTCTTTGTTACATTCAGGGTCCTTCCACCTAGCATGATGCATACTCGACACCAAAATTACAGCCTTACCCTTTTTGGGCACGTGTGAAAGCAGCGTGATATGTTTGGTAAATCCATATTCATATGAGCCCACAGGACGCCTTCTGCTAGGAAGAAATTGTGGCGGAATCTCCCGCTTATTTTTCTTGAGGGTCCCAACGTAAGTCAACTTTATTTGTTTTAGTTCCGAAACAAGCTCTATTGAGCTGAAATAGTTATCAGCGGTGATGTTCCGATTAGTTCCGGCAATCACTTCAGCAAGCCGCACTACACTTTGCGTTGGTTTTTGTAACTTTCTTTCTTCTAAATTCAAACCAATCCCATCACTATCCTTCCCCGTGTAGATATATCCATTTAGAAAGTAGTTTGTTCGCGCATCACACAAGATCATAATTTTGAGACAATATTTTTGTGGTTTATTGGCCATATACACCCTGAATTTGCAGCGACCTCGGAAGCCTACTAGCATCTCGTCCACACAAGCCATGGATCCGATGTTGTAAAGACTCTGGGAATTTTCTACCATTCTGTTGAACATCCACGAAATAGCGGCAGCAGGATCTGTACATCTCCTCTCACAATGATCCAACTGATTATCAAACCGCAAAACAATAATCAAAAAGAGAACTCTTCTCATAGACAGTGTCGCCCGGAATATATCTCTACCAGTACCATCTGTAGCGAACAAGGAGTCTAAGCTTTCATTATTTGATTTGAAAATAGCACTGTAGTACAGGAGACCAAACAATGCTTTTATTTCGATACTGGTTGTATCCCTCATTTCAGTTCTGTCTGTTTTAGAAAACCGTACTCTGTAAGTTGTGAGCTTTTCATTTGTGTGCTTCACTACATTTTCCACCATATCATCACAAAATAAACATTCCCATACTTGTAGTGGTGTACAAGTATCTCCCAGCAGTCTCGCTTTCCCTTTTATTGTTGGTACTTTGACAACAATGTTATGGGCAGGTGTCTTCATATTACGACAAGGTTCAACAGAGGACCACTTGTACCTGTTTTTACCGTAAAATGCTGATGGATTTTCTTCCACTAACTGTGAGTTTTCTTCCGTGTTATGTGAAATACCTTCGTCATCAGAGTCATATTCCTGCTCGGAAGCAGACTCGTGTTCAGAATTGAAGTCAACATCTTGGTCATCACGGTCACTTTCAACACTTCCCTCATCGTCCTCATTCAGCTCAATGTCTAGCTCCTCCTCAATTACATTCGAAAAATTAGGATGTGAAACCGAAATACCACTCTCCCGAAACGATGCCATTGCATCTGCACAGCAACTGCTTCCTTCACAGAGATACAAACAGCACTAGTAAGAGTAGCGCGCACACAGCCTTCAGAACGCGAACTGTGTCGTGGTGCCAAAAGTGTCACCACTTCCGCTCCGCTTGCTAATAACAAAGAAAGAAAACTGCGCAGGCGCCTGCCAGTCTGGCTATGAAACAAAGGCAAGTAGGCGGGAAGATACATAGAAGGGAAAAATTCTAGGATAAAACTGCCCACTGTAATAAAAGTAAGTTTGAGAAGCGGTGCCATAAACGACCCCACGACACAGTTTGAGGGTTAAAGAAAATAACCTCATTGGGTCCAATATAATATAATATCATATTGAACACATCTCAGTCCCTTCTGTTTTAATGATTCTTCATTAAATGTAGTATTAGAGATCTGCCTTACTCTTAGACTGGGCTTTTACTCGGCGGCTTTGTGGATTGCTGGTCTAGCATATCAAGTGTTAAGAACAGGCACTTCATTATATTTATATATGTCAGTCTCCAAAACAAATTATGGTAATACCTTTATCAAGCTTGCTGGTCTTGAGTAATAGTATTTCTGTACCTATGATTTGTGTAGGTGCCAATGTTTTCTCTCCTCCCTATGACTTTTGTGGTGTGATATTTTTATATTAATCTTCATTAATTTACAGGGTGCGAGATCCTGAGACCATACATCATACTGAACATGTGGAGGAGTCTTTCACCTATGTAAGCCGAAGAAGGAGCACTAGTGTTAAAATGTCTGTTCCATCTGGTAAGAATTATTGTATAACATGGAGTTTAAACAGTTACGATGTTATTTTACTTCTTAACCAAAGAATTGGTTGGTACCCTATGATTCCCCAGGGTGTCGACCGGTAGGGAAAGTACGAAAAAGTAGCTTATTTTACAAACAGATAATGAAGGTACGAAAAAGTAGCTAATTTTTATGTCTGGTTTGTTAGAAGTAACGAAACTTTGCTAAGGTTGGTTTAAACTCGCACCGATAGGCTCACAGATCGAGATGGAACGAGTTTGACATAAGCGGCGCAGTTTGCATAACAGAGCTAGATTTTCCCATGCCCGACCTTAACCTTTAATTACTAGGGACAGTCTCTTAGTCCGCTCCCTCTTTTTCCTCTGCTATATACTGTACCTCTCCCCTTTGAGACTACAATTGGATCATTCTGTCTACCTTCGAGTTGGCGGGAGCCCTGACCTCTGTAAAAATCACAAGGTGAGTCATCAGTTTATTCAGAAGTTATTCATTGTTGAATGTTGCCAGTGATCACACAGTTGTACCATAGTGGTTAAGTTATTTTATGCGTAACTATTACATTTGAGTACTTCACATAGTATCATGTGATGCATGTATAGTTTCTCTATTGTAACATGACTGTAAAGCAGGGTGTCTACGGGAATTCTCAGGGAATTATGAATTTCTTTGTTAATCAGGGATTTTTCTCAGTTTGGCTATATCCCGTAAAAGTGGAAGCTATAATTTAGAATTTTGCGGGAAGTTATCGCTCGCTACTGATAACAGTGCTCAGCCAATGAGCAGTGCCTTCTCAAGTTCAACTGAACGCATGATGTGCCAACCTTTCAGTTCGCCTTCTGCGCAGGAGCCAACTACGCCTTTTATTGGGCCTGGAGCATTTTGTTCGTTGTGATCGGTATTGCCAATTTAGCGATTTTGTCAGTAGATGTAGCAACTTTGGCGACAAATTTAAAATTTAGTATTGTTTATACTAGCTTCGCTCGGAAACAGTTATGAATGCATTTCGTGACAAGCGCTTTTCTTTTTTCCCGATGCCAATGAACTACGATCTAGGCCTATAGCCGTTTTACGTCTCAGCATGATGGCTTAAAATCACTGACTGTTATCATGGAGATAGCATGAGCAACGAATTCTTGTCACACGTAATTTAATGGCGAGGTGCATGCAACACAAATCCCCCTCCCCTCCAATCTAAAAACATGTATAGTGTGCTATGTATTGAAGATAGAGATATGCTCTTGCCGACTTTTTTGTAGAACTTTTCATGCTGAACAATTCTTACACTCATAGTATATTGATATTTTTAATAGTTTGCCCAGCGTAAGCTTAAAAAGCGCACGGACGCCTGTTTTTCGACTTTTTCACTGATATTGTTACTGCTTGGCTTCCTTTGAACATGAATAAATTATTTTATTTTTATACTAAGTAGAGATTTTCATTTAGGGACTATTTAAACTCCCGTTAGCGATCGAATTTTCACTACTACTGGTTGATGACGGGCTGCGTTAATTTATGTAGTTTTGTATTGGTGTGCGGACAACCGGCTACGTAAATGAAAGTTTTCTTACAGTGCTTCATTCTTGTGTAATTTTCTCCTCTCCGCCGTTCATTATTCAAAATACTACGTGTTATTTACGAACTAAGGTCTTTGTTCAACGAAATGCAGATAGGTATATTGTTGTTTTGATAATGCTTTCGGTGAAGATTAACTGGAGGGTTTTTTGCTTTCGGTACTGGCAGTGAGGTTACCGCGTATATTGTCAAGTGTTAGCATGGCACGCGCGGAACTGACAGTGCGATAATCAGTTCAGACGAGTCTGTTGACGATAATAATACGAGTGAAATTGACAATGATAGCAGTGAAAGTAGTGACGATGAGGTTGATGAATGAACAAGTAAGTAAAATTACACGTATTTATGTTCCATCTTACTTCTCATGCTAGGTGTACTTCAGTTGCCTGGTCCACAGTAGGGAATAGAGTAGCGCTCGCCTGGGTAGCAATGTGTTAGACCTGGGTGGACAATACTGTTTGCGCGGCTTTTCCATCCCGGTATTCTTTGATTATTTTTCTGCTCCTACGTTCCTTAGCTAGGCTAGAACTTATGTCCATTTTTGTTTTTAATTGTGCCCAGGAAATGTTTTTGCAACACCTTTCAAACTCTACCTTGTATTATCAAGCAGACTGGGTTAAATTCTTTTTAGCGGCTTCGGTGGCGTAGTTGGTAGCATGCTGAGCTTCTATGCCCAAGATCGCGGGTTCAATCCCGGCCGAAGTCGTCGTTTTTTTTAAGAGCATTAAAACTCCCTCAGTATGCTTTCCTTCAGTTGGGAAGTAAAGCCGGCGGTCCCATGTCATAGATTTATGGCATGTTAAAGAACCTTCCACTAATTACACCTATGTGAAGCTAAATTAGGTTGCAAATGTAAACAACGCTCAGGTTCCTACGTTCGTCGCCAGGAGCCGACTGCGGTGGTGTCTAGTAGCCAAGTTCTGAACTAGTAGTTGTTGATGGTGGTGTTTTGCGGCAAAAGTAGGAACTACTTGAAAAAATTCGAAGTATGCAGTCCTTACTTGAATTAAGAAACAGAAACACACACTAATACAGTCATCACAATTAACACCGGTTTTCAGACAGATTCTACACACACCCAAAGTACACGGGGCTATATGGCCGTGTTGTCGCAACCCCTAAACTGTGGAATCAACCAACCTAAATTATCTTAGACGGATAATAGTGTGTTCTGGGCTGTTGAAACATCATTCATAATGATTTCCTTCATTTAAATGTATTTATAAATTAATAATTTGATTAATTCAATTACTTCTGTCATGACGAGGTGGACCTAATTGAGAGTGAGAACTTGGAATATGCCTCCCTTCGTTGCTTGAATATGTGTAAATTACTTTGTAGGCCTATATTCAGACTTATGCTACCGAATATTATCATTCCTGCGACGTAGGATCAGTGTTTTCAGTGGTAATGAATGGTTTTACAAATAAAATATTGGTCAAAGATGATCTCACTCATATGACACACACCTTGATGTGTGTATTCAACCTCCTGTTGTCCCTTTTATTGGGGGGATTTACCGTAGTGAAAGCAGCATGACTTCATAAACCTTGCTTATTTTACTCGACAATAAGTTCACTTATAATATTCTATTGAAATAAATTTATTTTCACAACTGTTTCCCTTGTGCCGCCATTGTTCACATCTGTTTGGCTCCTGGAATTTCCGAAAACAGGAAACATAAAATGACTGGACAAATCTACCATACCCAGGATGTATTTAAATTGAGAGAAGAGTATTGAATCTAAACTTGAAGAAAAACACGAAGCACAATTTATAACATTACATATAATTAAAGAAAAGGACAACTTTACATGCATGTTTAAATAAATTAGAACATAAATAATTACAGAATAATTAAATTATTTATCAAGAACCAAGGAATCTCTAAATTCGAGAAAGATAAGGAATGTAATTACCTAAATGTAGTCATGAAGTTCAATTATCAATGAACAAATATACTCCGCATCAGGAGAATTAGATCCGGAAAATGATTATCGTATAGCCTCGAAGAATTACAAGGTCAAACTGTCAAGAGAAAATCTCCTTCAAATTAATTGGATAAATCTTTTAATCTTTAGTTACTCAGGACCTAAGGTGAAATACGTACGTTCAACACTTAAAACTAATATGACTGACCTCATGTCGACATGAAAAATTCATTACATTGTTTCCAAGAAAAAAACATGAAAGGTTAACAATCCCGAAGCAGTTTCCAGGTAACGGACAGGAGAAAAATATAATACATATCATAATCAGTGGTATATTAAATAGTCTTTAAGAGACCAAACTAACGAGACAAGGAAAGGAACGAAATACAGTCGAACTTCGATATCCCAAAGTGCCTTCGGAGATTAAAAATTACTTCGAGATGTCGATTTTTTTTTTTTTTTTTTCCAAAATAAAGAAACAAAGGGGGAGGGATACCATTATAGTATTATAAACATACGAATAGACAACTGTTTCTACTTCCAATATTATTGTTACTAGAACTTCTCCTATGGGCCTACCTGCCAGGGTTTAATGCTATCGTATTAATTATATACAAGTTTCAATTCATTCTACTACATTGTCTATTTTGTTAAACTACTACTAGTACATTTTCATTTTACAGTACTTACAAATTCAAATCTTTGAAAAGAAGTCCGTCAGTTTCTTTTGCTCCCTTTTCTGCAACACCCGCTTCTCCACGAAGTTTTCTAACCATTACTGTCACTCTTTCCTTGCTTCGTTTCCCAGCATGACACGTTTCCCCTTTAAATTCGAGGGTCTTTTCTGGCAAACATTTAAAAAACTCCAGTTTCATCGGCATCGAAAACATCATGAAGGTCGTAATCAGCCAGTAGAGTTGGTAGAACGTCTCGTCGATAGTCTTCACAGTCAACCTTAGATACACTAGCACTTTCACTTGACATCACTTTCTGCACAATTCCGTTTCGATGTTTAAATTTTTCTAGCCATCCTGTACTAGCCTGGAACGATTCTATGCCTAATTCCTCAGCAAATTTGTGCTTTTTCACGAAGTATGGAGCCTTGAAGTTCAATGTTTTTGTCCCTCATACACTTTACACACTTAAACATAGTTTCCTCCAACTGAGGGTAACTTGAGCTCTTAAAACGTTTCCTCTCCGATGCAAAACATGACTCCTGAATAGCACTTTATTTTTCATAATCGTTGAGTGTGTTAGCTGGAATGCCGAATTCCGCCGCAATATCTTTCTTCCTTCTCAAACCCTTTTCCACTTTGTGAATTAACTTTAATTTTTCACTTGCACTTAAGCATTTCAGAACACGTTTCTTCTCCATGGTGTTTGCATTACTGATTTACACAGTAGGTCAGAAACTACAGGACAGGGCTCTCTCACCAGGCTTATCAGCCAAGGACACGAAGGCTGCGGGCATGCCATAAATAGCCGGAGTTTCCCTCTTACTGTTATTGTCTGAGGTGCACATTGACCCAAACCCATCTCCTTGCCCTCAGGTTGCTCTGGAATGTAGCAAACCACACAATACTGACAGAAATAACTTCTCCCAAGTACCGTACCCTATCCAAGGTGAACAAAAACCTCATATTCCAAGCCCCAAGGCAATTGTATTTTCACCCCAACTTCGAGATACAGAAAAATATTTTACCCCTGGGGAATTAAATATTCCTCGAGTTATCGAAATATTCGAGTAATAGAACTTTGAATTATAGATCAAATGTAACATGTAAATTAGATACGATACCGCCGGGAGATGAAAATTACTTCGAGTTATCGAAAATTCAAGATATAGAAGTTTGAATGTATTAAGAAAATTATTTAAGGTTAATAAAATCCTTGCTCTAACTAAATGATGTTCTGAACACTATACAGCTCGATAAGGTCAGACTATTAACCCGTGAGGGGTCGCGTCACAGTCTTTTAGACCGGACACATACATTTTTAACTCCTCCGAAATAATTTCTCGGCTTAAAGCTTCCTCCCCTCCTATACCTTTCAATGGACTCGTCCACTGCCCGTGTCTGTGTTTGCTGTTCCCACTTTCATTCCCAGTCAGTTAGTGGAGAGCTTTGTTTCACATGATGTACATGGTAGTGTACGCTGGTAAGCAGCCTCAGGGACCGTTTTCTGTTGATAATTCTGGGCTCGCTGTATTTTCAAGGCTAGTTCAACCGATTCACAGGTTTCGGCACTAAGAATACGGGTGCCGAATACGAGGAAGTAGATTTACTAATGATCCCTTCATCTAACATCTCGTTCATGATCTCTTTCAAGATTTTCATCTTGGGAGGGGCCAGTCTATAGGGTGGCGGACTGACTGGAATATTATCGGAAACATCAATCTTGTATTCCAAGAGATTAGTCACCCCTAACTTATCCGTCAAAACCTCAGGAAAGGATGAACACAGTTCACGAAGTTTATCAGCTTGTTCAGGTTTTAGATTTTCAAAATTAAGCTCCTTAATGGTGTCAGAACTAGATATTACTTCAGAACAATTCACTCCGGAAAAACTAACACAAGGCTTGAAATTTAATTTTAAATTAGGCTTGAAACAAAACCAACATGACCTGGTTCTAAGGTCTAGTAACAGTCCATCATGTGATAAAAAATCAGCACCCATAATAACATCGCAAGATAAATTATTTGCACCCTAAAATCATATCTCCAAGTGAAATCTAAAATGCAGATCTTTAACATTATCAATCCTAAAACTTCAAGACTAGAAATGTTCGCTGACAAAATTATTCTGTTCCTTAATAAGTTTTCCAAATTTGCATACTGATCTAATATACTCAAACCAGCTTTTGCTTCAAAATGATTTCACACTACCCAAATCGATCAGTGCGGTAACAGGTTTGTTGTTTACAAATGTGTCAATAAATGGGGAACAATGTTTAGAAACTTCAGAGATGCGATTACATAACCTCACTTTTGGTTTGAGACTTTTGGCATCATCAAAATAATTATTCACTTCCATAGAGTTTATTTTAGAACTATTTGATGCATGACAATCCGAAGAAGTCTCCTTACGAGTTAGTCATTGGTTATGTTTAGGTCTCCTCGTACACCATTTAGCAATATGTTTGAAATGACCAACAAATATCACATCTTCTTCTGTTATTTGATGTGCGATTACTCGAATCGAAGGAATTTCGAGTTTGGAAACGAGAACCTTGTGTGCTATCATAACGAGTTCTATAATCCATAGATTGATTAAAGTTAAAATAGGTGGAGGAACATTGGCAACTCTCACGGAATCGGAGTGTTTGAGAATACCGGAGGTCAAAACAACTCTGTTTAGATCAGAGAAATGTATGGGAATACTGCATGTTGTCGAATATGACCTGCTTTCAGGATTAATCCCTTCCAAAATAGAAGCCACAATCTGTTGTTCACTTAATTGCACAGAAAATACTCTAGCATAACACTTGATAACAGTTACATAATCTTTAAAAGACTCATCAAATCTCTGAACTCTATAGAAAAAATTATGCAACAGCATACTCAAGGCATGACTTGGAATAAATGAATTTAATATTTCACGATGGAAACGATCAATGGAATAACAACCTTCCATTGCTACAATTAACTTTTCTCTTAATAATCCAGAAGTATAAGGAAAGATCAGGTTAAAAATTTGACTGTCAGACCACCCAAATCTTACAGCATTGTCAGCAAGTTCAATAAATTGTTTTAAAAATTTAATTAACTAGTTAGCATCGATACCATTGCACATCTCTAGACTTTGGATGCAAGCATTTAAGGGATGAGGCACACTACCACACTTAATTCCCATTTTAAACTCAACACGAGTATTATTTAAATTAGGTGACACATCATATTCTAAATTCATAGGATTAATAGGATTTTCAGAATATAGGGGTGATTTTCATCACTTGACCTAGCATTAGATAAATGACCCCTTATCTGGTTGTTCGCAGCACCAGAAATGGAAACATTTGCAAAGAAAACATTAATATCGTCCAAATTTGCATACTGATCTAATATACTCAAATCAGCTTTTGCTTCAAAATGATTTCACACTACCCAAATCGATCAGTGCGGTAACAGGTTTGTTGTTTACAAATGTGTCAATAAATGGGGAACAAAAAGGTACGGTAACTAATTTTTATTTCATCCTTGCAGTAGATACCCTGTTACCACTTCTGTTGTCAACAGGTTATGGGGTCATCAATAAAATACATTACCAAAACTGCCATAAAATTACATACATTGTGATATGAACTTAATCATATCTAATAGATATCCTTATTGACGATTTAATCTCAATGAATATCAATGGGTATTTAACCCTCTCAGTGCCACTCTCCGATCAGATCGCTCTCACTGCTCGCGCCAAAAGTGCCAAAGCCGATTAAATTGGCGTGCTGTTTATCTTATATTTGTAGATTTCTGTAGGCATATGTCCATGATTATTGCATACTGTTGGAAAGGTGAGGTTTCAAGCTTGCCTGTGCGGTGTTGACTTTTTTTCCTTCGAAGTCAGTTACGCGATAGATTTGAGTTTTATTCACGCCCTCCCTTTGCGCTCCCCCAATCAGGCACTTTCCCGCCAAAATTGAGGTGCAGTTGTTTTTTTCTTGTTGAATTTTTTGTCTACAGATGTATCTAAGAACTTTCTTCAGCTGGAAACGTAGTGTTTCTTTGAATATGAGTCTTAGGTGTCCTTAATTTAGGTTCAAAACTGATTTTTTAGACACACACAAAATTGAACAATTATCAGAATAACCTCAATTAGAAAGGTTTAGATGCCGTATTTACTTGTATGAAAATAATGCATGAAAGAATGAGGTATTGGTTATAAAGCAAAGCAAAAATAATGATTCTATTGTTGGAAATGTGGTATTTATGATTTTTTCTTTCGTATAGTCTGCATGACCATTGAAAATGGCTTGGCATTTTTGTCAAGTATTTTAGGTAATGGCTTGGCACTAAGAGGGTTAATAAATTTATTAAATGTTAGTCGATAATAAATTAATATACATTAATTAATGAAATGTACTAGTTTCGACCATATATTTTTGCAAAAATGACTTACAATAGAGTCTTGATTATTCGACCTAAGCTGGACCTGGAGTATGTCGGATCATCAAAAAAGTCGTATAATACAGAGTAACTTTGAAAATGAACTAAAATAAATGGGTAGGCTATACTATATTACTAAAACAATGGCATGTTTTATGGTACTCTATTTACTGAATTATCAATTCATTGTACATGAAGTATTGAACCAAAAACGTTCCAAATGCCTTAAAAAAAGGAACTTGCCAACGTCTGCTTGCCTGCTAATTCAAGTTTTCTTGCTGCAAGATCTCGCAATCGATGAAGACTCAACACCTCTGTTGCGCTTGCCTCCACATACGTTAATGCCATATCCAGTACACTTAATCCTTCTCTGTGAAACATCGTTCTGTCCTTTTGTTCTGCAATATCTCGGTCTTCATCCTCATTTTCGTTGACATTCACGAAATCAATAATATCCGGGTCGGTTAGTTCAAACAGTTGATCTTGTGCACAGCACTTACTCACATCTTGAGTCGTAACATCCTCACAGCCAGGAGTGCTGTTCTGCAAGGGAACAGTGTCGGATATGCGAAGATTGGTTGAGCAGGACTCGATTGTATATCTAAATAGTTGGTATTTGTATATTCCTATAACATATGGCAAAAGCAGACTTCATTACAATTTCGATAAAAAGACTACTATAGATTACGACACACCAGTTAAAGTTTGTTGTTTTACCTTAATATATGTGTTTTGGCCTAATCCTTCTTTTTTTTAACCCTAGAACTGCGGACCGTCTTCCAGGAAGACGGTGTGTTAATTAATCAAGTGCGACCGTCTCTCTGAAAGACGGTCTTGGAATTCAAATATAGTACTACTGTTAGCCATCTGATGGCACTAATTTCAAGTCATGCTGGTTCCCGATGCTTTTATCTTTCGTAGTGTAAATCTTTGGCAAACAAATGACAATATGCAAGCTATTATTTGGCTGCAGAAGTGGAAGTATTTCCATGTTGACATTGAAGCTGCATTGAGCAAAATGGCCGCCAATTATGTTGATGATTCAGAAATTTAGCTCTTGCTTTTTGACGATTTGTGTGATAGTACGGACGATGACAGTGATAATAGTGTGTATTCGTATGAAAATGAATATGGTGAAAGTAGTGGCAGTTATACCGGCTAACAGGATGTCACGCAAGTTATGGATATCCCCATCAATGCAAGCGATGTTTATCATGTTCCTTCAGACCCTGTAAACATGCCTAATGTTAGCCGTGAAGGCGTAAGTGTAAATTGGACTGATATTCAACCCGAAGAAAGTGACTTTCCAGGTAAAAATATACCGTTTTATCGTTCATCATCCTGGGCCTGTGAACTTGCCTCCCCGTAATTGCGCGCTGATTATGTACTTCAAAATCGAGAAATGTCATATTGTAAAAATAATTTTCTTTTTTAGTAAATAACAGAAATTATTTAAAACTGGTTCTTAAATTAGTAACTAAAACTGTGAACTTTTCATTTATGATGTCTCTGACAAACATTTAACTTGGCAATATGGTTTTCTAGAGCAGAAAATTCAATAATTTTTATTTTCTAATTTTTTTATAAAATATTTTTTATGATTAATTCAAACTGATGAGTCTGAATGATTCAACTCTATCAAAATAATATAGAACAGACTTTCAGCTTTCTGTTGATGTATGATAAGTGATATTCATGAATACAGTATGCTTACAGATACCAACTTCCTTCAGTGTGTAATTTATGGGAATTTACTGCAGCATTTGACAGATAAACCTGCAGCAGTTCTAGGGTTAAATTATCAACTCCTGGATGTAATGTACCCACTTGGTTTTGTGAAAGAGATAAAAAGATCTAATCATCATAGTTTCTTCATTCCAGCAAGATCTATAATAAGTACATGCTGACCTGTCTCTATTTAAATTGCAGGTGAAGCTTTCCCACCTCAAGACGAAGATGGAGAGATCTTCAATGCCAAGTACTTGGCTGATCTAAAAGCAGGTCGATGCCCAGTACCTAGTAAAAAACGTCTAAGTGAACTACAGATGCGAAATTCTCTTTGTCTTCCTCACCTAAAATCTTCTTATCCACTTGAAACTCAGTGCCATGATCCTCGAGATTTCAACGATGATGACTTGAAGGTAAGTGCACAATGTAGAACTCTTTTTCAGGTAACCAAAACCATACTCTCGAAGAGGGCTGCCACCAATATAAATTTCATATCCTGGTCAACTACAGTACATGAAAGTTCCGCTAGAAAGTATAAATTTACGATGAAAGATAAAGTATATCAATATGAACATTAATGAAAAACAAAACTCAAATTTATATGTTATAGTACAAAAATGTTGAATTTCTAAACATTGTCTATTTAGCCTTCTGGCAGGCATGTGGCAGCACGAGTGCTGCCATCTCAATTTCCTTGTGATAAATCTTAGTATGGTATTTGAGGGGGCCAGGAAACTTCAATATTCACAGTTGGAAACACTGGTAACATATTCAATTTGCCAGATGTTGTTTTCCTCCATACTAGCACTCATTAGTCAAGGTCGAATAAGGGAGATTGTACTGCGCGACTCTCACTTATAAGTACTTTTATTGTTCGAATATCGGTGTGATTGTTGATAAATATTTTATTACAAGTAGTTTTCACTTCTATAATTAGAACTACTACTTATACAATGTTTCAATCACAAATTTGTGTTGTAGAAGTTGAAAGATCACGTGTTTTTATACATGCAATCATCCAAATGTTATCTATAAGATTGATTTCATTCATACAAGGTCTGTTTGAAAATTATCCGACCTTTGGCCGGGGAAAAGAAACTGGCATACCTAGAGCGTTGGAAACCTAATCACCCTCAAAGTAGTCTCCTTGGGCCTCCACACACTTTTCCTAGCGGTGCTGCCATAGTTGGAAGTATTCTGTGAAAGCTCGGCGGTCGTTGCTGCCATAATGTCTTCTCTTGTCTGAAATCTCGTTCCTTTCAATGGTCTCATGAGTTTGGGGAACAGCCAGAAGTCGCAGAGGGAGGAGAGTAAAGAGCCTTTTGAGCCACAGGAGTCTTGTTTTCGCAAACAAAATAAGTCGGAATCAAGTGCTCCGCCGTCAGCAGCTTCGGTACTAATTTTCGCCGCATTGTTGCCAACATGTGGGACACAAATTTGGCTTCTTTTGGTCATAAATGAATTTTTTTCTACAAAAACCTCCCTCGAGAATAGTGAAATCCGCATCAAAATCCATCCATTGGTTCTCGAGATTACTCCTTACATCCAAGAATTAGGGACTTAATTTTATACTATGTAGAGATGTGCACCAAGAAATGTAAATACTTTGATTTTTTAGAGACCATTTGAGTAACACTTTCATAATAATGTTATTAATATTATTATCCTGTAGAAATGAGCGGGAGTGTGTTGGACGTAAGCACATAGTAGGCGTAGCCAGCAGCATTCGTGGCAAGGCTGCCTTCAGTTCAATGCTTGTCCACCGAACTGTCGGAACGCATCTCTGAAAAAATACAACTGAAACACTCACACCTCCACGCTGAAGTTGATTTAACTTTAAATACCGCTATTAACACAAACCTACCGAATTTACTGCCTTTAAATACAGGCCACAAGTGAATTTAACATTAACTTCCTGACTTTGAATGGGCGCCAAGGTTGATCTTGGATCTTCCTGAATAAAATTGAATAAAATAAATAACCATTTCCTGGACTTTGAGACACCCTATCCCAGGCGTAGGGCATTTTGAGCATGCGTTCGCTGATGCTGCCAGGATCATGCAAAACAGGAATAAACACACACAAGAATTTTAAAAGAAACAATCAATTGGCTGTACTCCACATATATACATAATTTACAACACGAGAATAATACCCTTCAATGTTCTGATACAGTACCTTTGTTCACTGAATTTATGCTCCTCGAGCAACAAACCCTTATGGTCAATACAGACCTTAGGCATCAGCCTAGCCTCATATATATATATATATATATATATATCTTCTTCTGCTTTTACGGCCTCATTGGACCACTTAAGTCAATCATTTCTTGGTCCTCTTCTTCAGTAAATTGTCTTTCCGAGTCGCCCAGTAGTTTTTCATTCGCTCGGATCTTCTCAGATGTTCCTCATCTGTAAATGCCCTTTTTACTCTATTACGTTTGTCTATTTTTGCCTGAAATCTTTTTATATCCTCCAGTTTTTTTTTGTTTTGTAAGTCATCCAAGGTTATTTCTAATTCTTCTCTAATTTCCTCAATCCATCCTACTTGTTGTTTCACTACAATTTTTCTAGATAACCTGGTTTCTGAGGTTACCAAAAAAGGAAATCCGTTTCTTCCGAATAGTATCATATATATATGAATATACAGGGTGCTTCAAAAAAATGTATACACACTTTGAACTTCCATACAAAATTTATTTACCGTTCTACAAAGTTAAATTTCAGGAAATTAGAAAGCTGAAAGTCCAATGTAAATGAAACATAAATCATCATCATCATCTTGCACAGTTTCCAGCCACTGGCCGGGTCTGTTTGGAACTCAAGCCGCTCCAACGTCTTCTGTCTTCCCACCATCTCTCAGCCTCCACCCTTGTCCAGTCTTCTCCTCTCTTCTTCACGCTTTCTTCCACCCCCCTTCAGCCACCTGTCTCTCGGTCTTCCCCTCGGTCTCTTTCCTTCCCACTTCGTCTCATGTACTCTCCTGGGTATCCTCTTCCCCTCCGTTCGTTTTACATGTCCATACCATCTAAGTCTAGATTTCTCTATACCATCCTGTAATGGTTCCTCCTTCATTAATTCTCTGGTCCTCTCATTTCTTATTCTGTCCATCTCTGTAGCTCCAATACTGCTTCTCAAGAACCTCATCTCACTGGCCTGTATTTTGCTCTTCTCCCTTCCTTTCATAACCCAGGTCTCCGAGGCATACGTCAGGATAGGGACATAGTACGTCCGATATATGATCTTTTTGCTGTTCTGAGGGACATCCTTGCTCCATAACATGCTTCTCACACTCCTCCGAAATGCTTCTGCCTGCCTCCCCCGCTCATTTATTTCTCTATCGTTTCTTCCATTATCTTGTATCAGGCTTCCCAGATACTTGAAACTCTCCACTTTCTTCAGCTGTTCCCCACCAATTGTTATTCCCGTTGTGGTTCTTTCCTTCTTCCTTGTTGTGATCACTATCTCACTCTTATTTATGCTAAATTTCATCCCATATCCTTGTATTATTCCTTCCCTCACGTCCAACTGTTCCTGTACCTCCTCCTCCTTGTTTCCCCAAATCATCAAATCATCTGCAAACACCATTGCTTTCATCTTTCCTTCCCCAATTACTTGTGCCACTCGGGTCATTATGTCATCCATCACCACAATGAAAAGTAACGGTGACAGTGCACTTCCTTGTTTCAAGCCGTTTCTTTGTTCCAACCAGTCTGATCTCTCTCCTCCCACTTTCACACAGCTCACACTTCCCTTGTACATCTCCTTTATCCTCTTTATAGTCCATTTCTCTACTCCTCTATCCTCCAGTGACTTCCATACTTTGTTTCTGCATACACTGTCATATGCTTTCTCAATGTCCAGGAAGGCCATCAGTAGATCTGTTCCATACTCATAGTGCTGTTCTTGTAACTGCCTTACAGCAAAAATCAAATCCACTGTGGACCTTCCTGCTCTGAAGCCATGTTGTTCTTCCCTCATCCCTCCTTCTATCCTTGTCCTAATTCTCTTTTCCAAAACTTTCTCGAAGATCTTTGCACAATGACTCATCAGTGTTATTCCCCGATAGTTTCTGCAATCTGTTCTACTACCTTTCTTGAAGATCGGGACAATGATTCCTTTTTTCCAGTCCTCTGGGGTCTTCCTTTCCTTCCATGCTGTCCTCATCACTCGGTACAGCCACTGTATCCCCACCTCTCCTGCTGCTCTCACCATCTCCACACTGAACTCATCCACACCCGGTGCCTTCCCTCCTTTCATCTTGTTCACCGCATCTTCCACTTCTTTCCATGTTAAGTCCTTTTCTGTTTGCAGTTCATCTTCCTCTTCCCCGATTTCTTCCTCCTCACCATCTTTTCCCTTTGGGTTCAGAAGTTCTTCAAAATATTCTTTCCACATTTTCTTCAGTTCTTCCCTATTTTCTATCTCGTGTCCCCTTTTGTTCACCATTCTAACATAATCCGTAGGATCCTTCCGCCTCTTATTTTTTACCATCCCATACAGGACCTTTTTTGTACCTTCACTATCCTCCTCCATCATCTTTGTCCACTCTTCCATCCACTTCCTTCTCTCCTCAGCCACTACTCTCTTCGCCTCCTTCTTTCTTTCCTGGTACTCTTCCCTTGTCTCTACCGTCCTATTTTGATACCACCTCCTAAAGGCTGTATTCTTTTCCCTTACTATATCTTTTGTCTTCTCATTCCACCATGGTGTTTCCTTCCACCTCTTCTTACTACTTGTCCTCCCACATACTGCTTCTGCTGCACCCACTAGTGTCTTCTTAAATCTAGCCCATTCCTCTTCCACCCCTCTTTCTTCATCTGTTGGAATTCCTTCCTTTACCATTTTGAGGTACTCGACCCTTCTATCCCCTTCTTTCAGTTTCCATATCCTTATACGTCTTTCCTGGTTCTCAGTCCCTTTCTTCTCCTTACTGCCTCTCAGGTTCATTACCAGCAATCGATGGTCGCTATCCAGGTTCTCCGATGGTATAACCTTGATGTCCGTGATGTTCTTATTTAGTTCTTTCTCATACAGTATATAGTCGACCACCGACTTCCTGGTCAAGTCATCACAGTACCATGTGATTGTGTGGCTCTCTCTTTTCTTAAACCAGGAGTTCCCAACTAGCAGGCTGTTCCTCTGGCAGAAGTCCAACAGTCTCTTTCCTTCCTCATTTCTTCCGCCCCAACCCTCTGGTCCTAGAACACTCTCATAACCTTGTCTTTCTCTTCCTACATGGGCATTGAGGTCCCCCATAACAATCATATTTCTTCCTACCAGCTGCTTCTGCAATTCCTCTTCAAACTCCTCCTTCTCTTCAGAGGCGCAGCCTACTTGTGGAGCATACACTTGCACTAT
The DNA here is from genome assembly GCA_946902985.2 of Meconema thalassinum. Classification (NCBI taxonomy): domain Eukaryota; kingdom Metazoa; phylum Arthropoda; class Insecta; order Orthoptera; family Tettigoniidae; genus Meconema; species Meconema thalassinum. The sequence goes on from OX336392.1 coordinate 371,399,783, forward strand.
TTCTACGATCTCTCCCGTCAGTGCTACTTTCACTTTCATCATCCTGTCACTTATTCTCCTCACTTCTTCTTTTAAACCATCTCGTACTACTACTCCCACTCCATTCCTCTTTCCCTCTTCGTTCCCACTCCAGTACAGTCTATAGCCTTTTCTCAGTACTCTCCTTCCTTCCCCTTTCCACTTTGTTTCTGCCAATCCAATAAATCCAACTTCCTTCTTTCCATCATATCCACTATCTCCTCCACCTTCCCCGTCAGCGTTCTTAGGTTTAAAGTTCCAAATCTTAGTCCGTGTGTACAGCCGTGTCGTCGTCTATTAAATCCATCCTGTCCGAGGCTCGTTCCATTTTTGAAAGCATTTGGTTTTATCCACTACTGGCTTGCTGGGCCTATCGTAGCTTCACCAGAGCCCTGTTAGCCGTCACTTTTCGGGGTTCCTGTAGGACCTTCACAGCTACCTTAAGGGTCCCGGGGCACACGAAGTCCCCACTGTACTTCGCCCCTACAGGCAATCCCCTACTTTGTGCCGTTGCCCGTCTCCCACGACGTGGACGAGGGGTTGGACTTATGGGAGACAATGAAACATAAATAACAAATGTTAATACTGTTCAAATTTGCGACCTGCAGCATCAATACAATTCTGAGTACGAGTCACCACTGATTCTGTAAATCGTATCAAAACGTCCAATGAGATTTCTCTACACACGGCTTGAATCTCATTCCAAAGAATGTCTAGGTTACGTGGTTTACGTTTGTACACCTCATCTTTTACTGTGCCCCATAAGAAGAAATCCAGTGGTGTAAGGTCTGGAGAGCGTGCTGGAAACTCGATTGGCCCCCTGCGTTCTATCCACTGGCCCGGCAAATTTTGATCCAGGTAAGCTCGTACGTCCCTGTGATAGTGCGGCGGGGCACCATCTTGTTGAAAATAAAAATTATCATTACCGTATAATGCACGAATGGCAGGAAATATGGAATCAGCAAGCATTGTTAGGTAAGTTATACCAGCTACAGTGCCTTCAAATCGAAAAGGTCCAATGAGTCCCCTTGAAGACAAACCCTACCACACATTTACACCAGGCAAATTTACAGCTTTTTCAATTGTAATGTGAGGATTTTCTTCACCCCAGTAAACACAATTGTGCCTATTGACAGTTCCAATAAGTTTGAATTGGGCTTCATCCGACCAATTGATGCTACCCATAAATCCCGGTTCACGTATCACCATCTCCTGAACCCATTCACAAAATTGCAACCTTCGATCTGGATCGTCGTCACTTAGCTGTTGCACCAGCCTTGGAATGTAAACACGATACTTGCCTCTCTTCAGAATGCGTAGCACGCTGCTAGCACTTACATCACTTTCACGTGCCCCTTGCCTTGAAGATTTGTTAGGAGAGCGTTGAATCAGTTCCAAGACTGCCGTTGATGACTCATCACATGTAGCTGTTCGAGGTCGACCTGAATGACCTTTATGCACATCACACACTGTTCCATGAACTTCGAATTTGTCTCGTATGCGTGTAATTGTTAATCATACTCCCTTCTCCACTGTCTTTGAACTTCATTTACATTCTCAAACTTCCAGTACCACTTAATAACCTGCTTACGTTCTTCAAAACTCAAACGTACGTCCGCCATGTTGATATTACAAATTCCAACTGACAATATAACATAGAGGGACGATTATGCTGCCACCTGGCGAAGAAATATAACATTAGCCTTGTAGAGCGGGAAAACTACGATAGTTTAAAGTGTGTATACATTTTTTTTGAAGCACCCTGTATATATATATATATATGAATTTACACTTGTATCTACACTCGTCAGACTTTCACGCCTATCATCTGCCTATACTTTTGCACATTGCACAGTTTGTACACGAATCTACACTCGCCAGACTTGTCTACTTCACTTTCTTTTCCTCGAACTGTTGTTTCACTTCTCCCTTCTACCTATGACTTCACAACGAAATGTTTATGAATGATGATCATCTTTTTGAGCTTGATAAAGCATTACCGACGGCCTGTAGTATATGGATGGAACCATGAAGTACAATGTAGCTTACCAATAGCCGGTAAGAGCTCAGTGGTTTGCTAAAAGTCTCTGCTCGTTCGTTTTACGGTACCATGACCTGTAACAACGACACTGATCTGCAAGTAGACATGGACTTTCGCTGTAAACGCAAGAAGACTATTTCTGAACACCGAACACGCCATTATAAACACTGGCGAACGAATGCATTACACCCCATGCTGCGCTTCGTTCGGCCGGAACTATATGCTGTGCGCCCCGCTCCTAGCGGAATATCCGTGACAACACATGAACATTTAACAGTCTTAATTCACTGTGACATCACTCAGTAGTTTTCCTATCGCCTGTTGATGGGTGTTCATGCTATTTTTAGCCACAACAAGTTGAATTATCGTCTAAGTTTTCCGGGTATGTCACTTTTCAGGCCTCGAAATACAGGTTCATTTGTACCTAGTAGTCAACATCATCTTGCACAGTTTCCAGCCACTGGCCGGGTCTGTTTGGAACACAAGCCTCTCCAACGTCTTCTGTCTTCCCACCATCTCTCAGCCTCCACCCTTGTCCAGTCTTCTCCTCTATTCTTCATGCTTTCTTCCACCCCCTTCTGCCACCTGTCTCTCGGTCTCTTTCCTTCCCACTTCGTCTCGTGTACTCTCCTCGGTATCCTCTTCTCCTCCATTCGTTTTACATGTCCATACCATATGAGTCTAGATTTCTCTATACCATCCTGTAATGGTTCCTCCTTCAGTAATTCTCTGGTCCTCTCATTTCTTATTCTGTCCATCTTTGTAGTTCCAATACTGCTTCTCAAGAACCTCATCTCACTGGCCTGTATTTTGCTCTTCTCCCTTCCTTTCATAACCCAGGTCTCCGAGGCATACGTCAGGATAGGGACATAGTACGTCCGATATATGATCTTTTTTGCTGTTCTGAGGGACATCCTTGCTCCATAACATGCTTCTCACACTCCTCCGAAATGCTTCTGCCTGCCTCCCCCGCTCATTTATTTCTCTATCGTTTCTTCCATTATCTTGTATCAGGCTTCCCAGATACTTGAAACTCTCCACTTTCTTCAGCTGTTCCCCACCAATTGTTATTCCCGTTGTGGTTCTTTCCTTCTTCCTTGTTGTGATCACCATCTCACTCTTATTTATGCTAAATTTCATCCCATATCCTTGTATTATTCCTTCCCACACATCCAACTGTTCCTGTACCTCCTCCTCCTTGTTTCCCCAAATCATCAAATCATCTGCAAACACCATTGCTTTCATCTTTCCTTCCCCAATTACTTGTGCCACTCGGGTCATTATGTTATCCATCACCACAATGAAAAGTAACGGTGACAGTGCACTTCCTTGTTTCAAGCCGTTTCTCTGTTCCAACCAGTCCGATCTCTCTCCTCCCACTTTTACACAGCTCACGCTTCCCTTATAGATCTCCTTTATCCTCTTTATAGTCCATTTCTCTACTCCTCTATCCTCCAGGGACTTCCATACTTTGTTTCTGCATACACTGTCATATGCTTTCTCAATATCCAGGAAGGCCATCAGTAGATCTGTTCCATACTCATAGTGCTGTTCTTGTAACTGCCTTACAGCAAAAATCAAATCCACTGTGGACCTTCCTGCTCTGAAGCCATGTTGTTCTTCCCTCATCCCTCCTTCTATCCTTATCCTAATTCTTTTTTCCAAAACTTTCTCGAAGATCTTTGCACAATGACTCATCAGTGTTATTCCCCGATAGTTTCTGCAATCTGTTCTACTACCTTTCTTGAAGATCGGGACAATTATTCCTTTTTTCCAGTCCTCCCCCAGGGGCTCACTTCTAGTGGGCGTGGGTTGGCGACCACGGGGCCCCAGCTGAGTCCTGCATTGCTTCCTCTTACTTGTGCCGGGCTCCTCTCCGTCTTCTTTCCTGTCGACCTCACTTGGTCAACTCCTGTTCTCTTCCAACCCCGACGGTATTAGGGTATCCGAGGCCTAGGGAGTCTCTTCCTTTCCCGCCTTAATTGGCCCTTGTCTCATCTTTCCTGACACCCTCCTTCTGTGAGGGGTCAGCCTTCTTTTTCTTTTCCTTTTACCTCCTGCCTTGTGCTCAAGGCCCTTAAGGAGGCAGGGTGTATGTAGCCCCACCACTTCTGGTGCACCCTAGATAATGCTACACCCTCAGGGGCTCCGGGCTGGTGAGTTCGGGAGTTGGCGACCCCGAGGGATTCCTGAGCTGGGTCAGTTTTCCCCTTTTGTCCCTTCCCTTTGGGGCGGACCCTCTCCTCTCTGACCTCCCCTCTCCTCATAATCCTCTCCTCTTTTCCTTATATTTCATTTTCTCTTTCAGATTCCCGCACTGTTCTTGTTACTTGGTTCCCCGTGTATCTAAATTCCCTTTTAGGATTTTTTTTGTAGGTATTTGTAATCTACGTTGCATTTTGTAAGTCTTTTTGATCTAGATTGCATTTTGTGTGTGTTTTTCAATCTCAATTGCATTTTGTAAGGATTGACAATCTAAATTGCTTTTTAGTATGTCTTTCAATATCCGGGCCGGAGCTTTTGTTAGTTTTTTGAATTTCAGTTGCATTTTGTATTTTCAACCTACCCCTCTTTGTTCAAGTAGTTAAGTCTCAATTGCAATTTTGTGGGTATTTTGAATCTCCATTACATTTTGTGCGTATTTTCAATCTCATTTGCATTTTGTAAGTATTTTGATTTCACTTGCATTTTGTAGGTATTTCGACTGTACGTTGCATTTTGTACGTATTTTGGACTTAACCTACATTTTGTGCGTATTTTTCAATCTATTCCTTTTCGAGTATTTTCGTTCAAAATTCCCTTATGTACGTATTACCGCTCTCCATTTGGTGAGTAGTTTCAATCTGAGTTCCTTTTTGTAAGTATTTTCCCTGCTACATAAGGCATAGTTGTTGGGGCTCACTGTCTATTTTATCTAAACCATTTTCGTTTCATCCATAGCAGTGAGCTGTTTTTTATCTTCATCCTTTCATTTCACGCCATTTCATTTCATCAGGGGCCGATAACCTCGATGTCAGGCCCCTTAAAACAACGATTATCGTCATCGTCATCATTTTCCAGTCCTCTGGGGGTCTTCTTTTCCTTCCATGCTGTCCTCATCACTCGGTACAACCACTGTATCCCCACCTCTCCTGCTGCTCTCACCATCTCCACACTCAACTTATCCACACCCGGTGCCTTCCCTCCTTTCATCTTGTTCACTGCATCTTCCACTTCTTTCCATGTTAAGTCCCTTTCTGTTTGCAGTTCATCTTCCTCTTCCCCGATTTCTTCCTCCTCACCATCTTTTCCATTTGGGTTCAGAAGTTCTTCAAAATATTCTTTCCACATTTTCTTCAGTTCTTCCCTATTTTCTATCTCTTGTCCCCTTTTGTTCACCATTCTTACATAATCCGTAGGATACTTCCGCCTCTTATTTTTTACCATCCCATACAGGACTTTTTTGTACCTTCACTATCCTCCTTCATCATCTTTGTCCACTCTTCCATCCACTTTCTTCTCTCCTCAGCCACTACTCTCTTCGCCTCCTTCTTTCTTTCCTGGTACTCTTCCCTTGTCTCTACCGTCCTATTTTGATACCACCTCCTAAAGGCTGTATTCTTTTCCCTTACTATATCTTTTGTCTTCTCATTCCACCATGGTGTTTCCTTCCACCTCTTCTTACTACTTGTCCTCCCACATACTGCTTCTGCTGCACCCACTAGTGTCTTCTTAAATCTAGCCCATTCCTCTTCCACCCCTCTTTCTTCATCTGTTGGAATTCCTTCCTTTACCATTTTGAGGTACTCGACCCTTCTATCCCCTTCTTTCAGTTTCCATATCCTTATACGTCTTTCCTGGTTCTCAGTCCCTTTCTTCTCCTTACTCCCTCTCAGGTTCATTACCAGCAATCGATGGTCGCTATCCAGGTTCTCCGATGGTATAACCTTGATGTCCGTGATGTTCTTATTTAGTTCTTTCTCATACAGTATATAGTCGACCACCGACTTCCTGGTCAAGTCATCACTGTACCATGTGATTGTGTGGCTCTCTCTTTTCTTAAACCAGGAGTTCCCAACTAGCAGGCTGTTCCTCTGGCAGAAGTCCAACAGTCTCTGTCCTTCCTCATTTCTTCTGCCCCAACCCTCAGGTCCTAGAACGCTCTCATAACCTTGTCTTTCTCTTCCTACATGGGCATTGAGATCCCCCATAACAATCATATTTCTTCCTACCAGCTGCTTCTGCAATTCCTCTTCAAACTCCTCCTTCTCTTCAGAGGCGCAGCCTACTTGTGGAGCATACACTTGCACTATTTCTACGGTCTCTCCCGTCAGTGCTACTTTCACTTTCATCATCCTATCACTTATTCTCCTCACTTCTTCTTTTAAACCATCTCGTACTACTACTCCCACTCCATTCCTCTTTCCCTCTTCGTTCCCCGTCCAATACAGTCTATAGCTTTTCTCAGTTCTCTCCTTCCTCCCCCTTTCCACTTTGTTTCTGCCAATCCCAATAAATCCAACTTCCTTCTTTCCATCATATCCACTATTTCCTCCACCTGCCCCGTCAGCGTTCTTAGGTTTAAAGTTCCAAATCTTAGTCCGTGTGTACAGCCGTGTCGTCGTCTATTAAATCCTTCATGTCCGAGGCTCGTTCCATTTTTGAAAGCATTTGGTTCCATCCACTACTGGCTTGGTGGGCCTATCGTAGCTTCACCAGAGCCCCGTTAGCCGTCACTTTTCAGGGTTCCTGTAGGACCTTCACAGCTACCGTAACGGTCCCGGGGCACACGAAATCCCCACTGTACTTCGCCCCTACAGGCAATCCCCTACTTTGTGTCGTTGCCCGTCTCCTACGACGTGGACGAGGGGTTGGACTTATGGGAGACCTAGTGGTACAGCCCGTAATTGAAAATTTTAACATTACTAGTCAAAATATAGCCATTAACCCCAAACCAAAATGAAGTAATGCTTCTACTCAAAAATAATACAGTCTTATATATCCCTGTTCCCATAACGTAATAAATCGCAATAACCCCGTATTTTATAATATCAAATATCTAAAAACCGATAAGTAATAAACAACGAATTTGGTCGGCTCGGAACATCAGAAAATGAATCCGTCCACAATAATACACTCGGGTACAATTTAAAAATCTACCGCTCCATCCCCGACTTTAACCTAATATAATAAGATACGAATAAAATACCCCAAACTGCACAAGGCAAAAACCTGAGGGTGAGCTTATGTAACTGAATAAATTTGGTTACACAACTCGGGGATATACGACTGTCTGGACGAAACCATTGGCCGCTATCTTAGTCACATTACATATTACTGTAGAAAATTTTCGAGGTTTTGATGGAGGTTGACTCGTATATTCCTCTCTCACAACTTAAATATCTTAACTTACTACAGAAAATTGTTTTGTGTTGGTATCTTCTCGTCCATCTGCTAGAGAGGGTAACTTCCTATCGCATGGGCATTGTCAAAGCTACGGACGTAGTCTAAATCCGAGAATGTATTTCCTAGGTATTTTATCTCCTCAAGAGATATGTTATTAAATTAGAAAACTTCCCAGCATTTGTCTGGAATAGAAGTGGAAAACCATGGATAACCACTTCTAGGATAGTTCTATCTATACATTAATCATAGTATAGGTATGAAAACTGAGCGTAAATTACAAGACAAGTGACAGCTGTAAGAATGTCCAAGCTGTGTAGTATAAGAGATCTTTGAAATTTTAAATTTTCCATTTCTGTATAATGTATACTAATGTCGTCACCTGTGTGCGTACCGAAGCTGATAATTCTAGCGCAGCCATCACAGCACTTTTCGATGAACGATAACAAGCCATGAAATAGATTCATACAATTAGAATACAAATCCATGGCACGAATCATAAAGTGTTCACAGCAGGTAGGAGAAAAACAACTACAAGCAACTACGGAGTGTCACTACTCCGAAGGTTTAAGGCTCATCCAGCACAAATAGCAACGAATATGACCAACTTGCCCGCTACATTTATTCCCTTGGCACTGCTCCCTAGCGATTGAAAACACAATATGGTGTTTAATGCTGGGAGTACGCTACCCCGAACTTTGCCCAGCAATTGAAAAACAGGCCCTAAGTTGTAGACACATGCATTGATTCTAAATTGTGTGAATTGTTTCAGGAAACGTATAAAACTGTGAATTACGGTGAACTACAGTCATCTGTTTAATTCCAATATGGGAATTAAGGTTTTGCGCTTAGGCACCTCGTCGCAAGATTCCATGCGTTTCATCACAAGCTGTGTAAAACCAAGGAATACTATGAGCCAAGCTTGAATTATGTTTGTGAAAGATGTGAGACGTTGTGTGACCGATACCGTGTTAGGTACTGTATACTCCGATAGGAGTCATTGACTAGCTTCTGTTCTGCAGACTAATGACTTTGTTTCTGTTGCTTTCTATGTAATTATGGCCATTTGCTGAAATATATTCTTAGGTAAATTGGAAATTAAAAAGAAGCGCATTTCAGTATAACATTGAACTTACTAAGTTTGGTAATAATCTTGCGGTTAGGTGAAAACTATTGTCAGAAAATCTTGCCATGGGGTAGGGTAGGACTGTGTTATTCCCTATAGTGATACCATCATTACTTCCAGTTCTTTCGCTAGAGCTATCTGGTGGTCAGAAGTGAAATGATTTTAACTAGCCAATCATAGGCAGCCATTCAATTGATATATCACGACAAATAGACTTTTGTTCACGATGTTGCCTGCTAAATCTCAATTAAACTCTATTTGTCGTGAGTAGTGCAAACCAGTAGTTAAAGCCGTTTTCACCAACTCTTCACTAACGATTAGTTAGTTAATTCACATTTAACTTAAATACGAGATTTAATGCGTGATTATCTTCGATGCATTTCACAAGGCCATTTGGGTTCGCAATTACTTAAATACGATTTACGGCTCTCGAGCATGCGTAGACTCTGTTTCATCTTGGAGAACATTGCGGACAGAACAAGAAGCGTCTAGCACTGAACATTGCTTGCGATGCGTCCTTGAGACTTTCTGGAACATAATTATAAAGGAAGGGAAATACAGAAGACCTTATTCGTGGCAAAAGCTTAAAATGATATGAACAAAGTATTTAGGAGAACTGGTAGTTGTGTGAATAGATAGCTTATTAGGTGCAGACTCACAATTCATCATGCAGCGCTGGAAGCATTTCGAAACCCCCATCGGATATTTTTTTTTTCTTCTAATTTCCGCATTCGTCTTTCTTGGTATTAAAACTTAGTAGTGTGTGTGATCTTTTATAATTTCATTGTCATAAACATATTTTATATTCATATGGATGAAAGTACGTGTGAAACTCGGAGACAAACCGCCATTGTTAAAGCGCAGGGCACAGTTCAACTGTTTCCCGCCACTTTAAAGATGCTTTAGAGAGTTGAGTGGCCAGATTTGGCCATTTAACATAATTCCTTGTTAGTGGTAATTTAACGAGCGTTTCTGTTTGGTGAAATGCTCGTGCAAAGTTAAATAACCTTTAATGATGAATTAAGAGATAATTGACGTTGGTGAAAACGGCCCTTAGTCCAGTTATTAATCCCCACATCTCATTCGAATTAAGGCAGTCACAAGATGAGCGCAACCTGGTGTAACTTGTATGTCTTTGATGCATGGGACACAGACCATAAAATCTCTCTCCTTAAATAATTGTGCAATTCCAAAATCATCAAATATCAATGGGTCAATAATAATTACAGTACCGTAAGTAAAAGACTGCAAGGCTAATTGACAATTCATAGCTTACAAAGTTCTGTTTGGTACCAGAAAGTGTAGGCTATATCTGGAGAGCATTCTACCGGCCATCTCGTGCTGTGCGGCAAGCATTCTTGGCAGTGTCGGGGGTCGATTCTCGGCTCTGCCAAGAAATTTAATTTTGGTCTGAGGGCTGGAACGGGGTTATACTGAGCTTCGTGAGAAGAGGAGGGTTCGATTTCCATCTCAGCCATCTTGGAAGTGGTTTTCCATGGTTTCCCCACTTCTACTCCAGGTAAATGCCGGGACGGTTTCTAACTTAAGGCCATGACTACCTCCTTCCCAATCCTCGTCACGAATTTACTAATTCACCGATCACAATAACACAGGTCATCATACAAGTTCCACACACCCAAGTATCCGGGTCTACCAGACCATGATGTTGCCAAGGCCCTAAATCAATCTAAAACTGCTTTCTACCAATCCAAGAATGGTTGCTATTGCAATATTATGCCCCTAAAATCCATGACTAGTTTGAGTGGATTCAGGCCTAAGCATTGGAACAACCATCTTAGTGCATCTGGATGGGGAATTGCCATGAGGCTTTCATCAGCTTGTCTCATTTCTGCCTCCATGTATGTAGGCCTATACATACAAGAAATGAGCACATTTCAAAAATAAAGCCATAATAAGCAAATATGTACTTACTATTTTGTTTCTCTTCTACTTTTGAATCCTTCACTGAACATTCATATTAAAAATAGAACGTTTTTTGTACAAATTATAAAAATATAGCCTACCAGTATAAGAAGAAAATCCTTGAGTAAGTATTATTGTTTCTGTACTTGTGCATTTTATATGTCTATTTAAAAGGCAATCTACAAGAGCTAACTTACCGTAAAAGTTAACTTTAACTTCACTACCATAATGCTTGCCACGGTGGGCGAGTGGTTATTGTGTCGGACTGCCAACACCAAGCTTGCAGGTTCGCTCCTGGCCTTTGTAAGTGTTGTGTTTTTTTTTTTTTAAGGCGACAAAAAAACACGGTACGCATGTCATACGATGTTGGCATGTTATAGAACCCATTTGACTTCAGTAGGCAGTGTTCATAATGGCAAAATTAATCTCAGGATTTTCCACCAACACAAAAAGTTCCTCCTTTCTCTACTAGAAAACACTATAGTGTCAAGGACCGTAGATATCTAACCTCCTTGACTTTCATAGCGCTCCAAGGAGCGATAAAATTCGACATGCAAGCTGCCCTCTGGGCATTAATTCCCAAAGCTTGCACCCGATGCCATACAATATTACTACCTTAATACTGCTTAAGTGTTTGACTGTTGAGGACTGGTGACCAAGATGTTCTTAACTTGAGAAGGACTGCCTCACAACTTAATGTAAAATATATTTTCGAAAGACGGCCTTAATTTAGGTTGGATCATTTGCGATACGTGTTACATGGATGTGTAGGGTGACTTTGGTGATAAATGATGTAGGGTGGCTTGGTCCATAGTAATTTTCTCAGACATGAATCTCAACAAAAATGAAGTTGACAAATGAATGAATGTGTTGGATCAATGGTTCCAGTAGTTTCTCTATTCATGATTTTCTGACTTATACAGATCTAAGATTTCTCCTTCAAATATCTTCTAATTAAAGATATGTTTTCACAATGTATAGCCCTATCCTGTGACACTATTTAGCACTGAGATCCTACTTTGTTTCTTAAACCATATTCTTAAAGTTTATTTCTGGAAATTTGAGCCGAGTTGAACTGACCTTTCGCCGTCTTCTGTAGAGGGCAATTTCAAGGTGAAATTCTCAAGTTGATGATGGTAAATAGATTATATACGGTAATACAGAAACTGATGTGTGTTAGATCATTTCCCAGAAATGAGCCTTAATAAATATAATGGCCATGATAGTGATTTCTAACACTAATATTGCTGATCTTTAAAATGCAAATTCAGCAGTATGATAATTTTCCAAGCCACATTAGAGCTTTTGTAGAAAAAGTGTAAGAAACATGCATTTTTTCAGAAGTGAGGAAGTCTGGTTGAAGCAAGCTAGTTGGGGTTATAACATTGAAGAGTTGGGTTGATGGCAAGAATGCTCGATCACCTTTGAAGATGGCAGTGTGTTGAGATGTGTGTGTTTTTTCCTTCCTGTGTGTTTCACTTGCCTGCTCTTTTCATGTGTGTTTCATTTGCCTGTCATTGTGTTTGTCCTTGATCAGTGTCTTTATCATCTTATACCTCGATTGTTTGTAGTGCACCACCTGGAAGTTAATAATAATAATTGCCAGCTGCAGCTATGCCTAAAAATGTTGTAAAAATTCATAGTTTCTAGACTTGGTACTTTCGTGGCCTTCCAGATCGTACTCGGTTCGATCAGACATGAAAAATTGAAAATTTGAATGCAAATTTCCATTCTTTTTCTTAAGGACTAATTGTCGATTTTCAAAATAATCATACTACTGAATTTGTATAATAAGGATTTGCTACACGTGTCGTAGAAATCCTTATAGGCATCTTATGTGACTAGCTCTAGATTCAGATATATGAAGTCGTTACTTTTCTCATTGCAGTTTGGCACACTAGCTGTCGATGAAAACGAGGACTCTTTGAGCACGAGCTACCTCCTACCTGGCGATAAGTTGAGGAAGGGCAGAGGGCAGGTTTGTATTTACAGTATTGTGATTGTCATTGTGGCAGCATTAATTGATTTTCTAAACGAATTGGGCCTTTCTTTTAGCCACTAGCAATGTATTTCATAATTTTCTTTTTCATTTGGTTCATTGCAATGTTTTCCAGACTTCATATAAAAAGCCAGGCCCTCCTACACCTGGTAAAAATGCAGGTCGACTTTCTCTTCAGGTAAGATAATCAAGATCTGGTACCCTGCATGAATATGTACTCTTCTGTCTTCAGCCTTAAAAATGCACTGAAACACAAATCCTTCTGCTTGACACCATTTCATTTTCAGTCAGCACTAACTTAACTCATACGTGCTTCCTAATTTGTATGTATATGTCTTGCTTATTCTGTATGCATTATCTTTGTATTTGTCACTGACTAAGAGTGCAACTTGTAAAAACACAGTGCCATGTTGTTTGGTCCATATTGACAAGTGTAATAAGGTTAATAAACCTCATTACTTAATATAAGAAAATTGGAAGTCAGCCTAGTCAATACTTATGTTAATCCTTAAAATACTTGTGACATGTTTTGGGTGTGAACCCCTTCAGACTATTTGTAGAATACAAACCTAACACATCTTGGTGATATTGAAGAAACACAGGTACTGTATATAAATAAAACCCTTCCTTGTGGCACTGATATACACTGTGTTGGAACCATTCTTCATTTGTTGTCCTTATTAGTATTGCCATGTTGTCAACACGAACCTAACATCATGGCTAATACCATGAAGAGCTAGCTAGTCCAGCTTTAAAAATGTCAAACCAATACAAGAATATGAAGATTAGAATAGCATACATTACTATAGAAATGCCTCGAATCAAACTTTATACCCAACCATCTGAAATCCACACAGAGGAAAGGAAAATTTACTCAACAGGACATGAAAACTCAACAAAGACACCAGACTATAATTAAAGCACAAAGTAACTTTTTTTTGTTTCAGAAAAAAGGATTAATCTTAATAAGTGCATGTATGAACTCCACATTCATATTACAGGATTCGAATCGAACCATTTCCAGCAGACACCCTGCAAAATAATTACGTAAAGAACTCGCTGCCATAAATTATAACAACCACACACAAGTTTTATCCACTTGCAAAAAAAAAAAGTTTGGTGCTTTTCAGTCAGTCAACACGATTGTACCCAAATGAGATGGGTTATTTCCTAATCCTGAAAAAAAAAAAATACATGAGATTAATAAATACACTTGGATGACCAGTTTCAATTGCCAAGCGTTCATCAGATCCATTACACTTAGGCTATAAAATCTATGTCTGAAAGTATGAGTGAATATATTTACAATATGTACACTTATTTAGTTGCAGTATTAGTTGAGATAATGCAACTTGAAAAGTAGCCTGTACAATACAATCTGAATTGACCATTTACAACAACCACATATTCACTCCAAACAGGCAAATTCAGGAGGTCAATCACCACTTCCAGTATCTCAACAAAACATCACATTGAGTACAACTAACAAATACTGACGAGTTCCATTATCTCAAAAGTGTAGAAAAAATCAGGTAAATTTGAAGAAACTTACAAAAGAAAAATTAATCTAAAATACAACAAATTTTGCACGGAGCGAGTGAGAATTGTTTTGCTGCTGCTAAATTAATATCAGGGAATTTAGTGGCAACATCAGGGAAATATGTCGGGCAAAGTCTGTCACCACCATGAAAATAACAGTGTAATCGTCACAAGGGCATTAGTCATAATATTGAGCAAAAACGACAGTCACTAAAAGTGAACAGTTTTATTCAAAGTAAAGATTTCAAAGTTTTAAAGAAGGATCCAATACCAAATTTATAATAATAACTTTAAAAGTTATTAAAAATGCATTTCAATGAATAAGACACTGTGATATTGTACAATATGAATCCTAGCCTACCCACATCTGAAGCATTGCCTAAAATTTATTCATAAAACCAACACACTGATTAAACCTAATAATCCAGGCCTGCAAAATTTTTAAGTGTTTGAAAAAGACAATGGAAGTTTTCGCTATTTTGAGTGTGCTTATTTCAAAAATGACCTCTATTTTTTCCATCACGTCAGGTGGTGGTTTAAAATTATCGATATTTTTGCTAATCATCATCATCATTTCCCCTTATCCAGCTCCTGCCGGGTCGGGGTATTTATGGCACTTCTCCACTTTCCTCTTTCCTTCCTCAACTCTTCTTCCACGATCTTGTCCCAGTCCAGATTTCTTTTTCTTACGCTGTTCTTCACTGAATCGATCCACCTTGTTCTAGGTCTTCCTCTTGCTCTCTTACCCTTGCACTTTGCCTCCAGCATCTGTCTTGGTATTCTATTTTCCTCCATCCTCTTTACATGTCCAAACTACCTTACGAGGGAACAGTACGAAGTCGGACGGCGAATTTTGGTTTTATTTTTACATAGTCGTGAAGGTCTTTTTACGCTGAAAATGGTAGTGGAGGTCTAATTTTTCGCAAGTACTTTTTAAGGGGGCATTTGGGAGCTCAAAGTTGGTGGTCCTTAGCCTTAATTCCTGCCGCTCCTTCCGGAGCATAGGGCCTTTGCGAAATTTCTCCACGCAGTACGGTTCCTGGATTCATGAGATGCAGAAGAAACGACCAAGGGGAAGACCAAGAGATAGATGGCTGAAAGGAGTGGAGGAATGTGTCAAGAAGAGAGGCGAGGACTGGACCAGAGTGACAGCGGAGAGGTGGTGGGAAGAAAGGCGAGGCTTATGTTCCAAACAGACCCAGCCTGGGGCTGGAAACTGTACATGATGATGATGATGATGAGTACGGTTCCTGGCCATTCTCTTCACTTTACTCCAGTTCTTGTCCACCTGCAATTTCATTTTCGATCGTCCTCTTCCAGGTCTTCTTAGGTCGACCTCGCTTCCTGGCGCCTTGAGGATTCTAGTCTAGCGCCGCCCTCTCAATAGCTCCGTCCGGCTTCCTTAGTGTGTGACCAATCCAGCGCCATTTCCTCTCCTTGATCTGGATGCTAATCGGTTGTTGATTGGTGATGGTCCAAAGATCTTCATTTTAGATTATGTCCGGCCACCTCACATTCATCATGCGACGCCGACATCTGTTAATGAACACCTGTAGCTGGTTGTTGATCGGTTTTGTGACTTTCCATGTTTCACAGCCGTAGAGAAGAATCGACTTTACCTTGCTATTGAAAAGGCGGAGCTTGGTCTTCCTGGAAATGTTTCTATTTCTCCAGATGGGGTAGAGCTGGACAAAGGCACCATTTGCCTTCCTGATACGGCTTCGAACATCTTCCTCTGCTCCCCCATCATTTGTGACTATACTTCCAAGGTAGAGGAAGGACTCAACTCGCTCAATGTCCTTTCCGTTGACTGTCAAACTAGTCGTGATGTCAGAATTTATCCTCATCTCTTTGGTCTTGTTGGTGTTGATCATCAGTCCTGCACGTTCTGCTTCTCTCTGCAACCTCCCCAGCTTATCTTCTATGTCTCGGTACCGTTGTGCCATAAGACAAATGTCGTCTGCGAAATCCAGATCTTCAAGCCTGTCATTTATACACCATTGAATACCCCTCTTCCGTCCTCCCATTACCTTCTTCATCACACTATCCAGGACCAACAGGAACAGAGTGGGGGAAAGGACACACCCCTGTCTCACTCCGGAACTGACCTTTATCTTTTCTGTTAATTTGCCTTCGTGAAGAACCTGGCACTCATACCCTTCGTACATCTCTTCCATGATTCTGATGATCTTTGTTGGAATTTTATATTCCTCGAGGGTCTTCCACATGATTCTTTGATTTACGGAGTCGAAGGCTTTCTTGAAGTCAACAAATGTGAGGTAAAGGGTATTCCGCCACTCCACACACTGCTCCAGGATGATTAGGAGGGTGTTGATGAGATCCACACAGCTGCGATGTTGTCGAAATCCAGCCTTTTTTCTACGCAGTCTTTTAGACGATTCTGGATGACTCTCGCCAGCACTTTGCTTCGAATGGACAGCAAGGTGAACCCCTCCAGTTGTTACAGTTTGTGGTGTCTCCTTTCTTCGGCAACTTGACTATCAACCCCTTCTTCCAGTCGGTTGGTATTTTCTCCTCCTTCCAGATCTTCTCCAACAGCGGGTGCAACAGATCGATCGTAATATCCAGGTCTGCTTTCAGTACTTCCGCTGGGATATTATCCAGACCTGGTGCCTTCCCGCATTTCATCTGCTTCAACGCTGTCCGTATTTCGCCCCGAGTTGGGGAGTCGAGGCTGATGCTTGGGTCACTTTCTGCTTCCTCTTCATCTTCTCCTCGCTGCTTACTTTCTGGTCCTCTATCTCTATTAAGAACCTCCGCAAAGTGTTCTCTCCATCTTGTCGGCTGCTGTTCACACGTCGTGAGGATCTCGCCCGTCTTGCTCTTCACAGGCCTAGTTTTATTAAAACCTTCCTTCGAAAGCATCTTTGTGATGCCATAGAGCTCCTTAACGTCCCCCCTTCTTGCCGCTTCTTCTGCTTTCTCCGCCTGCTCATCAATCCACCTCCTATGATCCTTCCGTACACTCCTCTTTACCTCCCTGTTTGCTGTTGAATACTTTGCCTGTGTGAGAGCCTTCTGCTGCCTAGGCTTGCAGGTGTTGAGCTTGGCCTTAATCTCCTTCCTATAATTTATCTTGTCCCAGGTCTGATCGGATATCCATTTTTTCCGCAGGTAGTTCTTGTACCCGAGCTGCATCTCACTGGTTTCCACGAAGATATTTTTTACCTCGCTCCACACAGTCTCCACGTCCTTCTCTGTCTCGGAGTCCAACACCTGGAATTTATTTCTGAGCTCCAGTTTAAATTGGTCCAATCTCTGCTGGTTCTTAAGCTTGCCCACATCAAACTTGTTGTGCCGAGTGTTAAACTTTCGGCGGACTGCGACGATCTTCATGCGGAAGTTGGCAACCACAAGATGATGGTCACTACCAACGTCCGCTCCTCTCTTGTTCCTAACATCTTCCAAGCTTCTTCTGAACCTCCTGCTCACCGCGATGTGATCAATTTGATTTTCTGTGACTTGATCAGGAGACACCCAGGTGACCTTGTGGCACCGCCTATGAGGAAATACCGTGCCACCCATCACCAAATCCTGACTGGCGCAATATTCCGTAAATTTCTCCCCATTGTCATTCATCTCACCAAGACCATGTTTACCCATGATCTGCTCCAACCCCTCATTGTTTGAGCCCACCTTCGCGTTGAAATCTCCCATAACAATGAGAATGTCCTTCTTACTTGTTTGTCTTGTGACATCTCGCAGCATTTGGTAGAATTCTTCCTTCTTCTCTGGCTCCGATTGTTCTGTAGGCGCATAGCATTGGATGATGATCACATTCCTGATCTTTGTCTTGAACCTAGCAAACATGAGCCTACTAGAAATTGGCTTCCACTCCATAAGGCTTCTCTTTGTATTTCTGTTGAGCAGCAACCCCACTCCATCCCTGTGTTCTTCATCATCGCACCCAGAATAGAGAAATGTAATTCCATCTGTTGTCTGTATTTCACCAAATCCTGGCCACCTCACTTCACTCAATCCTAGGATATCCAGCCCATAGTTCTTCATCTCCCGTGTCACTTGTTTCAGTCTGGTTTTCTCCATCAAGGTCCTCACATTCCAGAAACCGATTTTCGTAGTCCTCTTCATGCCAAAAGTCGTCGTCAGGTTTTGTAATTTCGCTTCAGTTTCCGTAATCAGTTTATTTAAGAGGAGCGAGTGATTAACCCACTGCCTCCGAGTGCCTTGGAGGGGCTGCCACTTTAAGCCTGAGACACCAGGCTGATTTTCTGTCAGGGTTTCTTCCCGTAGCCTTTGAAGAACCAACTCCAAACTACAAGGCAGCAGTTGTTTCACCAGAGCCCCGTTGGCCGTAATTTCTTCAGGGTTCCTGTAGGGCCTTCACAGCTACCGTAGCGGTCTTGAGGCACACAAAGTCCCCACTGTACTTCACCCCTACAGGCAATCCCCTACTTAATTACGTTGCCCATCTCCCACGACGAGGACGAGGGGTTGGATTTGTGGGAGACAAAGTTGGTGGTGCGTGCTCTAAATTGTACAGTCCATGCCGGCACACGTCAGCGTGCACAGCCAGCGGCTGTCTTGCCTCGCCTACCCTCTCCACTCGTTCGGTTCTCCACTGTCCCCACCACATACGGCTGCCTATAGTTGTGTTAATGGGCGGCGAATCCTATTCTATACGGTCAAGTTATCCACGACTGATGGCTATTCCACATACAGGCGAACGCATTGGAGTCTTTGTGTTGTAATGACTGCTTGCAACCTTATTGCAGCTCTTATTAGTGCCTACGGTGTTAATATTCAGGAAGCTACAGAGCTATCTGATAAAGAGCAAATAATGTACATACATATGAAGACAACATTTGATGCAATCTTGGAGGACAAATGCAAACTTATTCAGGAGGAAGAAGCTTTCTTCGTTGATTCAGAAGACGATGATGGCGTCAGGAGGGGACACAACCACCGAAAAATCGTAAACATGGAGATGAGTTTAACGAAGAGTACATGTCGTGTGATGGCCGAGGAAGACCCTGTAAGTCAGTGGAAGATTATGATTCCGAGTTATTGTTGGATATTTATGAAACAATAAAGGATCAAGGACACATGTACGCTGTACGGAAGTATAAGAAGACTCGGCGACAAATTTACGGAATCGTCAACCACGTTGAACACAATGGAGAAATTAGGAAATGTGCAATGGTTCGAGCGTATGTGAAGGAGGAGTTCACCAAGGCAAGGATGCGTTATTTATATGTCACAAAATCAGACATTGAGCGTTGGATTGGTGAGGGTAGAGAGTTGTTTTGCCCCTAACACTCTCTCCAGAGCGACTCCTACTTGACAAACCTTAAAAGGCGTTTGAAAATTCCGTTCTGAAAAGTAACCAAACTCGTCGGTAAAACTTTTAAAACAGACGAAGAAGTACGACATGAAGAGGCTAAAAAGTTTGTAAAATTCATTAATGAATTGAAAAGAAGAGAAAGAGATCCCAGATGCCAATATCTGAAATTCGGACCAGTCCCGATTCGAGTACGAAATGGCAACACAGAGAAGTTATGATTTTCGTGGTGTGAAAGACGTTCTTGCTACGCTTGTTTGCCGAAATAGTTTTACGCACTCCCACACAGTGCAATATTACATTTCTAAAGCCGGAGAAATGGGACATTTGTTCTTGATCGTATTCCAAGAAATTAATGGAAAGTTTGGACCTAGGGTACAAGAAAGTATCAACGCCTACATGGATGTCTTTAAGTATGTCGTCATTGATTGTTCATCTTCTGCGAAAATGGGGAAAGGGCATGTACGTGCCTGGTTCCAAAACGTTTTCCATCCGCAATTACAAGACGATGGACGAAATCTTCTTTTCCTAGATTCATTCAGTGGCCAGGGCAAAAATGCACAACTTGAATCTCTGACGGACAAACATCTACAAATTGAATACATACCGAAAGGAACTACGTATCCTTGCCAGCCGTGTGATCTTGGACTCTTCCGACAACTAAAATGTTTAGTCCATCGAATGGGAAACATTTGCCGAGTAAGGAATTTACACGGCCAGTCAAAATTAAAACCCAAGAACAGACTTTTCATTATTACTAGTCAAATGCTAGAGCACAACCAATTACAAGCTGATTGTTTTGTACCAATGCTGAAATATGCTTGGAAAGTGGGTGGTTATTCCATTACTGACAATACACCGGAATTGCATACTGTCTCGCAAACTAATTATCATAATTTGTTTGATATAAAGTGTGCTGGAAATGATTGTACCAATTTTTCTTTTATAAGGTGTGCGCATTGTTTTCTTGTATTCTGTTATTCACATTTTGTGTTAGATTTTCACTATCATGCCATAAACAATGCACTCATGCCAGACTGTGTTAGAATAAAGGCATTTCTTGAACAGTTTGAACGGCATGATGATGATGATGATATGTGATTATGTATTATATGTTTGTAAACCATTGATATTGTTCTATACTCCACAATGAATTCATCTTTGTTAATAAAATATCCCAACTAACGTCAGTGGAGAACCGAACGAGTGGAGAGGGTAGGCGCGGCAAGACAGCCGCTGGCTGTGCGCGCTGACATGTGCTGGCATGTACTGTACACCACCAACTTTGAGCTCCCAAATGCCCTCTTAAAAAGGACTTCCGAAAAATTAGACCTCCACTACCATTTTCAGCGTAAAAAGACCTTCACGACTATGTAAAAATAAAACCAAAATTCTCGTCACAGTTCATAGCCTGCAAGCATAAAGACGAGATATTTTTCTTTTGACAAAGTCACGGCAGCATGTGCAACTGACTGGCGCACAAATACGAATATGCTGTGCGACGATTATGCGATGAATTTTATAAACCTATTTTAGTGTTTGAAAAGTGGGGTGCGACGATTACGTGGTGGCAACGATTATGCGAGGAAATACGATATCACTCTAAATTGAAGTCATTGTGAGACAGATTCCTCAAAACTCTTGTTGCTGGTGGTACACTTTGAAATACTTTTCTTTTGTCTCCGTGTAATTTAGTTTCATCAAGAATATCTTCAATTACTTCATCATCAATAAACAAATAAAAGAAATCTACAGGGCATGTATCTACGTCAAAACGTGTTGGTAATATTGGCCCTTGATCAATGTTCTGTATGGGGATGGTATTTGTGGGTCCTCGATTTCTATTACTCACGTCTGTCCAGTTATCTGCTCACTCACCAGCTGTGACGCATATGTCTGTCTTGCTCTCAGAAGAATTTTCCATTTCAGAGTCACTAAAACTAAAATCTGACTAATCTTCATCTGAATACTCAAGTTTGACACTATCTCAACATCACTAACTCGTTTTTCTGATACCATTATGTCCAAAAACCGCCAAAATATGGTAAATACCATGACACAAAAAAACTGCGTCATGCAACATACGGTACGTAATTATCAGCTGTCGCTCCCAGGGGAAAAAAAAAATCTTACCGATATGCCGAGGGGAATCCCTACACGAGTAAGGTTGACCAACAGTTCTCGCCATCTACTAGGACTTTCGTGTACTTCATTGATCTCTGCAGTGTGATATTTAAACAGTACATATCTGTATTGTTCTGCCCGTGGTGGACAAAAATATATAAATATATATATATGATTCCGCCCGCCGAAGGATAAGTTCAGATATTACTTCCCTTGTATTTTTTTTTTCATCGCAGGCCTGTGTAATTAACCCGATGAGTGCTACGCCCGCCTATAGATGGACTGACGCAGCTGGTTCATCAGTGCTACGCCCGTCTATGGATGGTGCACGAGAACTTTTAATTTTCTTCAGTTTCCAGGTTCACTCTCAAGAGCCAAATCGATAAAGATGATGTACACACAAGCCCAAAAAGTTAAATTTTCATATCTCTCACAATAATATAACGTGTACTTAGGATTTTCCATTTGCATTTAGATATGAAAAGAAACCTTTTATAAACATTTTAAGCTATTAACCCCCGCTGATAAGTTAAAAATTGTGGCTTCTACATTTTATTTATTTTTTTACATTCGAACGAAGAAACTCAGCACTGAGGTACCATACAGACAAATGGAAACTCAGCACTTAATAGGTTAATTATAGAAACAGCCCTATAAAATATATATAAATAAATATACTGTATATATACAGAGTCCGCCAGAAAGATGTATACACTCGGTCAGACGATATCGGGATATGGACATTGTCCACTGTTATCATTGTTTTAAATTGTTGTAGTATGGTCTTTCGCTCAACAGATGTCGGTACTTACATCACGATAGTGGGAAAACGAAATCGCTGGAGCACGCTTGACGTTCGAGCAGCGAAAGTACATTCTGAAGTGGTTTATCAGGTTTGGTAATGCCGTTAAAGTGCAACGTCAGTGGAGGAGGGAGTTTGATACAGAACCCCCAATATGCCTAACAATTAAACGCATTACTGGGAAGTTCGAGACGCATGGAACGATTTGTGATATTCACAAAGGAAGATCGGGAAGAATGGGTACAGCTACTAGTCCTGCTTTGTCGGCTCACGTGCTGGAAAGGTTTGCTAATTCTCCACAGAACTCTGCTACGCAATGTGCGCGGGAAGTGGGGATTAGCAGTACAAGTGTACTACAGATTTTGAAAACAGTTAAGTGGAAAGTTTACACCCCATGATTACTGCATGCGCTTAATGAGGATGATCCCGATCGTCGAATGCAATTTTGCGAATGGTATCAGCAAATGGTCACCCAAGATGAACAATTTCTGACGAAGTTAGTGTGGTCTGATGAAGCCCAGTTTAAACTTAATGGAACAGAGAATCGACATAACTGTGTCTACTGTGCTCCGGAAAATCCGCATGTTCATGTGGACAAGGCGGTCAATCTACTAGGGGTTAATGTCTGGTGTGGACTGTTGTCGAGGGGCTTACTAGGACCCTTTTTCTTTGATGGTACTGTCACTGGAGCAGTGTACTTGGGAATGTTACACACATTAATTTTACCAGCTGTACGTGCGCTTTATGGAGCCGATGATGAAGTCTTCTATAGTAAAGCCATCATAACTTCCGACTTGACGTTTCACTGCTAGGCTAGAGTTTCGTTCGCTAAATTACGCCATCGCGAACGAAACTCAATTTGTCGTGATATATCGATTTGAATGACTGTCTGTGATTGTCTGGTTAAAGTGATTTTCCTTCTGACCGCTAGATAACTCTAGGGTAACACTGAAACGTCAAGTCGGAAGTTATGATGGCTTTACTATACCAACAGGACAGGGTGCCACCACACTACCATGTAGCAGTAAGAGCTTTCCTGGATGACAATCTGCCGGGACATTGGATTGGACGAAGAGGGCCCATTGAGTTCCCCCCACGGTCGCCAGATCTTACCCCTATGGACTTTTACTTGTGGGGAACTGGGAAAAATCAAGTCTATCGACGTAAGCCGCGCATGCTGGAGGCCCTTCGCCAGGAGACTACAGCGGCATGTGCAGTGGTCCCCATTCAAACATTGACGGACGTCGTTGCAGTGACCGCTCGTCGTTCTGCTATGTGTCTGGCAGCCAACGGTGAACATTTTGAACATCTCGTGTAACCCTATGTTTAACTGAAGACAGTACTACATGTGTAATCAAAATTTAAATGTAAAAGAAACACAAAATCAATAGTTTTTGTTCCGTAAAGAGTGTATGCAGTTTTCTGGCGGACTCTGTATGTACAGAAACTCTCATAAATTCCTGAGCCAACACCGCCATTTCATCTCAAATATATCCATTAAAAATATAATAGAATTTTGTAAGGAAACATGGACTTAAAAATTATCAGCTAATCATGATATGCACTCTTTTGTTGTCGCTAATACTTATTCGATTATTTCAACCAAGGTGACAGTAAATATCGTCAAAAACAATCTGACTCATAAAAGTGGTCTCAAATTATAGAAATATATATATATTTTTTTTTTTTTTTCTTTTTTTCTATAACTGACATCAGAATTGAAGTATTTCACGTTCAATAGCACATACCAACCATCTTATGGCTTCCCCATGGGTGCACCTTCACCTGCAATTATCGAAAATATTTACATGGATCACTCAGAGCTGTGTTCCGCAACCAGTGTACCGCAAACTTTTGCCTATTTTTGTAATTATCGATTTTATGTATTTTTTGTTTATTATTTAATACATGTTATGACCACAACAAGGACTACATACAGACAAAAGATCAACACCCACCCAAGAATCCATCCGAGAAAAGCTTGATACTCCAAAACTCGTGAACACAAGAAAGACGGCAGGCCCGGAGTGAAAGAATGATGAAATTTTGGGTGAATAAGAAGTTCAAACGATGGAAGTCCAGTGCTATTGAATGGTTCCATGTGCTCCTTTGGGGGCTGAACGAATATTATAATAATTTAATACATGTTGATAACTGTTACGTTTTCGTAGGAATTAAGTGTAATTTACTTACTCAATACTTTTTTATAGTAGTTTTCTTAAGTTAGGGATTGGGATATTTGTATTCTCGCATGTAATATTGGGCTAGCTTGATGGGTTGCAGGCGGGATGGCATTTTGTGTGGTTGCCGCAGTGAAAGCCCCGTAAGACTTTTAGGAAGTCTTTTAGCGGGCCGTACCAATTATACAATAATAGACTTTACATTCAACATTCGATAACAAGAGTTGTTTGTAACGCCGCATCTTTTGCGTACATGCTTTTAACCTAACTTGCTGGGATTACCAAATATGTCCCCCTCTTTTATTATTTTATTGCCTTTTCTAATATTACAGTACTTCAATGCAGTTCTATCAAAGCTACTGTACGCTCTGCAGTGGTGTGAATATTGTGATTGCTATGCTATACCAATCCTACTACTACTACAGTGTTATTTTTCTTTCCATTTTCGATATGGGCAAGTTCTTTGTGTGTAGTAGTATGTCCTCGAGTGCAAGTAGTAAAGCCATCAAGCCCGAAAACAAGAAGCGGAAAGTAGTTCACCGGCAATGTGTGTGGTGAAAAACTCCGTAAATTGAAACGACACTTGTCAAAGAAACATTCCTCTTTGTTAAGTAAGGATGTGAACTATTTTCGTCGGTCGTTGGAACAAAAGAAAAGACTAGTAATGCTCCTGACTACATTGGTACATGTTTCGCATAAGGTACAGGAAGCTAGCTATAAGTTAGCCGAACTTATCGTAAAGGCTAAGAAACCACACTCAATAGCAGAAACATTGTTAATGCCCGCGTGTAAGGAAATGGTAAAAATAGTCCTGGGTTTAGAAATTCCTCTCTGCTGACATAATCAGCCGCCGAGTTAGTGACATGCTCTGTGGCATCGGTCATTACGAAGGAGAAAATAAAGAGCAATCGAAAGTTCTCACTTCAGATCGACGAGTTCACCGATATTGGCGGTCACGCACAACTTCTTTCCTACATAAGGTATGTTGATGGGGATGTTTTTGCTTCTAATTTTGTTTTTTGCAATGAGCTACCCGAGCGAGCAACTGATGAAAAAATATTTCGTATGATTAATGAATATGAGGTCCGTAATGAATTAACATGGGAGGATTGCATTAGTGTTTGTACAGACAGGCAGAGTGAAAGGAATTGTGGGTAAAGTATGCGAAGTAAATCCTAACATGCGAACTGACCCTTCTCATTCACCGCAAAGCCATTATTGCTAAGTCTTTGCCATCTCCTCTGAAAATTGTGAAGGATGAAGTAGTAAAAGTCGTGAACTTCATCCAATCCCACCCCTTAAATATGCGGCTTTTTAACGTTTTGTGTCAAGAAATGGGATCAGAGCATACTACACTTATGCTCCATACAGAAGTACGATGGTTGTCTCAAGGTAAAGTGTTGACGCGAATCTTTGAACATAAAGAGGAGGTACTTGCATATTTTACTTTTGAGGGACATGAGTATGCGCATTTGCAAATGAATGGGTACAAATTGCTCTCTATCCGTTTTCAACTGCTTTGCCATGTGTAGAGTATCGCAGATTGTTATTTGCCGCTTAGATTTATGTTAGTTTTCTTCTTTTTATGAGTTTCTGAATCCCTGCAGTGTTTATCACACGTGTCTTTTCGTTCCCACTGAATACAAACATTGCAGTATTTACACATTAGATCTTTCTTGCGGCATCAAATAACTAGAGCCGCTTACTGTTGTATTCCTCGCCCTCGAGAACTGTTGTGACTTGAGTTTTTGGCATTTTTATACTTAAAAGCTGGATGTTTGCGGATAAAGTTTTATCAGTCGCAAACTCGAACTGCTGTACTACGATTAGTACATTAGTGATACACTAATCGATTTTCATCAATAGCCTTTGAGA
Source organism: Meconema thalassinum (assembly GCA_946902985.2). NCBI lineage: Eukaryota > Metazoa > Arthropoda > Insecta > Orthoptera > Tettigoniidae > Meconema > Meconema thalassinum. The sequence goes on from OX336392.1 coordinate 371,426,112, forward strand.
TCGCGGAACTCGATGCATATACTTCCGGCTTTGTGAGCATTTGTGTAGAGAATATGCAGCATTATCAATCAAATGGGAAGGATACCACGACGGTCAATTCCTCAGAAGCATTTAAAAGTTTATTGAAGAGCTTTTTCGATATTATTTAGAATTTTTCGTAGAGTATATTTCATGATTATTTGCACAATTCATGCAGAAAATCAGATTTTGTGATATTTTGCTAGTTAATTTTGTTAAAATATGGTAGCCTACTTAAGTACCTAGGTCATACGGTATATAGGCAAGATAGAAGATATGAAAAAAGTTGGCACGTATCGCTATTACCGAAAATTTGGCCCCTAATCATAACCTAACCATTAGTGCCCTTGGTTCAATTTTAACTGTCCCCCTCTTTTAAAATTAGGGTTTGAATGTAATTATAGACCTTGAGTAATACTGCACCTACTGTTGTTAAGAGCAGAGATAAAGTTGTCAAGCAACACAATCGGACACAGAGGAATACTTCCCTCAACTGTTAAGCCAGTACAACTAACTTGTGGCAGTAAATTAAAAGCGCCTAATTCCATGCCGTATGTAATTCCTTCAAAAAAAGAAACTTTTGTTGTTGTTGGAGTCTTTGTTCTTTTGTCTGGTTTAATACTGATGTCCGTGCCTCCCTGTCCTAAGCTAATCATTTCATCCTACAATGCTCCCACACCTTACATCCAAGACAATCTCTTTAACATATTCTAACCTTGGTCTACATCTACAGTTTTTGTCTTTGACCCTTCCTTCCATTACTAAGTTTGCTATTCCTGGTTGTATTGGTATGTCTCCTCCCAACCTATCTATTCCCTTCATTAACAGGCGCCAGGAACACGTCTCCTCTCCCACTTGTCTTAATACCTCTTCATTTGTTACTCCATCAACCCATCTGATTGTGCCAATCGGCACAATGCTCCACGCCTAACCTCCTTTCTCCCGGCATCAAACCCTTGCCTTTTGGGGAAAATGTGAACTTGCCCTGGGTTGAACCCTGTGACCCCAGAAACTACGACGCACTCGAGTGGTGGAACATTGTTTGGGTCCATCATTCTCCTGTAACTCCGCATTTCAAATGCTTCTACCGTATTTGCTCGCGTATATCTCGCACCCAATTTTTTTATTTGAAATTTCGGGGGGAAAGAAGTACTCGCATATATCTCGCATTCATTTCTGACGCCGTCATATAAATGGCCGTAATAACCTTGAGGTAGAAACACGTTCGATTTAGTGCGCCACAGCAGTCATCATTGTCCAGGAACTTACCCGAAGCGATACTAACAGGAAGAGCGAGCAACAATGAGTTGATCCGAACTTGTCTGATACGAGCCGATTAGGGAAAGAGGCGCCAGACACGTTCGAATTAGCGATTAGCGCGCCACAACAGTCATCAATACGCAATATTATCGTTCGTTTTGGCGGCAGAGGTTTCCTTTATTGCTGTCCGTCAGTTGCCTTGTAGACATCAGTACCGGTACTCTGGCTTCGAAGATAAAGGAAATCTGTGCTATACCACTCACGCCAACATGCTCGTATGTTTCGAAAATTGTACAAGTAGGCCTCCTGTTACATCGTTCTCCAATCTCAATGATTTCGTCTTTACGCATTGCGTCGCATCAGTGCTCGGCCGCGTGCAAGCCTGCGGCGCGATTTGAGTTTTAGAACGCGATACATCGTTAGTCTTCGGCCGCGGTCGGCTAAGTTTGTTCTCGCTCGTGCATGTAGCGAGGAATCGATATGGAAGATGATCGATCATATCGATCGCTAAGCGTCTGCGCTGTAAATTCCTTTTCTGCCTTGAATCATCCTTAACGAGCGTATGACGTCTTTTTCATAGGTTCTTAATGTCGCATAACCATAACGAATAGAAATAAATGGTATCGAGGGACATTGTTGTGAAGGGTTTCTTGAAGACGGGCATCGCAAATGCATTGGACGGAAGTCAGGGTGAAGCAGTATGGGATGATGACCAGAATGATGCACGCGAAAGTACCTCGGAGATTGGCGGCAGTGACAATGAATAGGGCGAGTTCCCTATGCCAGTTGCCTTGTTTCAATAATGCAAATTTTGTGTTTTTTCGGGAATACGGTAATTCTTCGCATATATCTCGCACCGAAAATTTTCACACATATTTTCGGTGAAAAAAAGTGCGAGATATACGCGAGCAAATGCGGTATTTTCCCTTTTTTCTGCTACGCCAACAGTCCAAGTTCACTTTCATGGAGTGTCGCGCTCCAGAGAAAAGGCTTTCAAAAATGACTTCCTAATACCAGTACTGCTTGGTTCCAAGCTCTGAGAACTTGTGGGATGAAGGGCAGAGGCAGGGTAGGAGCAGGCGAGAATTGAGAAGCCTGTCGACAGCCCGCCGTGTTACCTGACATTCTCGTCTATTCCAATACTGCTAACATAGGTCTTTTCTGAAACCAGTGTGGCGTTGGGAATGAGTGACTGAGTCACCGACTAATGTATTTGCTCCTGTTACTACGCAAGGACCGAGAAAGCTCATCACTCGTCACCACCACTACTCATAGTCTGCGATGCACATTCCTCTCAGGTCCACGCAGCTTAGAGCCGAGCAGTACCTAAATCTACCTACTTTTTATATCCTCTTTGTTTCAATTTATACCTTACGGAAGAAAGCAGAACAACTATTAGGTTTGCAAGTCCCAAGATACATTTCTAATCATAATCTACAACGATGTAATGTTAGTCAATAATTGAATAATGCTCTCAAAATGTCTTGGGGGTTTTCTCCCCTCCATTCTGCTGGGTGAATGCTATAAGTTATTTACTCTGCAATATAGGTTATGACAGCTCACTAGCACCTTTGTCTTTAATTATTCTGAAACTGCCAAGCTTTTAAAATTATCTTCAATCATGCATTGTCATTCCTTGAGCTCATACAGCTTTTACAATAATTCAACACATTTTTCAGTTATTTCACGCTATTAGGACCACGTTGTATCACATTCATAAATTAATCTGGCTAACAAACGAATCACACATAAGTGATATTGCACATCTCCAGTGCTTGATTTGTAAAAAGTGAGGTTCTGGTACTGTGGGCTACCGGGTGGTGGTGGGAGGAGGGTTGGGGGCTGTATGGAATATTGAAATACAGAGTTCTATAAACGATATTTTTACGCCTTTCTGAACACCTTTAACTCTTCCCGAATGAAATACGGATATATCCGGAGCGTACTTTTCAGCCCGGAGCGGAAAACTGATATATCCGGAAAATTCCTACATTTAAATCTGGCGCCGTTTTCAGTCAAAATAGTTAATGTTAAACCCAGGAGATGGCACCACTATGCAATCAAATGTTTGATAGTCAATTACTTCACCCCTAGAGACTCTTTGACTTCACAAATACCCGCAGACAGGTGTTGCTTCAGATGAACGCACATGGAACTCCCGTGTCTTATTGCGTAGTTGGTAAAGTGAGTGTATTTTTGTCATGTTTAATTTGTGATGTGAGCATAATTTCATGGAAAAGGCTATGGAATGATGAAGATATAGTGTCTGCTTTGAATTTGAGTGATGGTTAAGTGTTTCCACACTGAATTATTAATAAAGTAATAATTATTAATTAATTAATAACTATAATTAATTAACTTAACAACCTTCAGATGCTACTCAAACTTGAAGTATCAATAGGTACGAAATATATGTGAGTTCTAATTAAATTTAGTGCATGAAAAATACTTTTGACTCTGAGAGTCGCACATTTTTTCCGTATTGACTGAATTATATTAAGAACAAAGTTCCAAATGGTTCCGCCTCGTCAATACTGTTTATTAAAATGTCGTGATACAATCACCTGTCTTTTAATACATGGAATACATGGTACATGTTTCGACGTCTGACACTTATTGACGTCTTCATCAGCCTAAATATTTGGGCAGCACTTAAAACATTCCCTTTATATACTAGGTGTAGTTAAAAATTGTACATAAAAACACACATAGATCACTGTGACACATTAAAAAGTTGTTAAAACATTTTCTTATGTTAAAAGCTCAATAAAATCCTCAGCCGGGCTTGGCAGTCTTTCTTGATTTATTTCAAATGTTAGCTTCAAAAGCCCAAGCAAGGGGTGACCATTCCCAACTGGAAAGAAATGAAACTATGTATGAGAGAAAGAAGTGGTGGATAAAATAATACTTCAAAAACCCTAAATGTTAATATAAAGACTTACGATGTAATGCGGCAATGAGCTAACAGAGCCGTGCTGAGTCGGACGGAGACTGTGCTGTACTGAAACGGTGTGTCAACATGGAAGCAACAAGCAAGACAATAGGGGCGGAAGAGGAGAGGGATGAGAGTTCGGGAGTGTTTTGGTGAGGAGTGGGGAAGGGGTATGGAGTAAGTTTAGGGGAAGGTAACATGGATCAATGGTTGTGGATTTATTTCTATGGTGGTTTATATTTTGTTTTGTAATGGATTAAAGTTTCATAGAGTACGTTGTTTTCGAAATGAATCTCATTAAGATTCATTAGGGGGGGCGGTCTTTTGGGCTAAATCGATTTCAATTTCTTCTAAGATGTTCATTGTAATTCCTTTATTTGCTCGATGTAAGATTCTCATATCGTTGTTAATGTCTGTGAACTCATGTTTGGTATCTTTCATATGATTTGCCATGGCGGAAAATTTATTGTATTTAATGGCATTAAAATGCTCACCATATCTTGTTATAAATGCTCTACCTGTTTGTCCACAATAATTAGCGTCGCATTTAGCACATTTCAACATATACACACCTGATTTACTGAATTTGTTCGTATGGTTCAATTTATTAGTATTGAATAAAATATTATTGTTTGTGTTGGAAGTTCTATATGCTATTCTTAGTCCACACTTTTTGAAAATATTTGAAATATTATAAGTTTTGGTGCTGAAATACGTGAAAGTCGCGTATTTGGGCTGCTCTTTTTGTTCCGGCGTTAGGCGGGTGACCGGTTTGTTTTTAAGCTTGCTGATTATATTGTTGACAAACAGCGATGTGAATCCGTTTACCTTGGCAATCTGTTTAATGATTTTTATTTCTTCATTTAGATCTGTTTTGCTTAAAGGAAGGGAAAAGGCTCTGTTGATCATACTATAAAAGGCGGCTTTCTTTTGATTTCATCAAACTGTGTTGCCAATGCTCTGATGTCCTCCATGTTCAATGTGGTGTTGTTTGCAGCAATCTAATTTTTTAGTTCGGCCCAAACAAGCTCTATGGGGTTGAGTTCTGGGTGATACGGTGGCAGGCGTAGAACCGTGTGACCATGTTGTTTCAGCAGAGTGTCTATCACATATTCTTTATGAAGTGGTTTCTTCAGCCTTACTAACTCAAGTATCTGAACTTTCACCATGTTGTCGGTAAATGGGATGTTATTACATACCTGCCAACTTTTACGGTTTATCCGTAAAATTTACGGAAATTGCAGCATTTTACGGTTTTACGGATGAACGGTGTCATTTTACGATTTCGCGGACAAAAATTTGAAACGATAATTAACATTCGATAATCCCTCCCACTTCCGTACAATCGATTGTTTGCGTGGGTCGAAGGCAAGTCCACGATAGTCGATAACTCGTTCTTTGAGTTGATTCGTACTTTTAACCGTGTCATGTTTGTGCCGTCATTGTAATTGAATTTGAAGCCGGGATAACCGTTCTTCCATGTGAATCTTAGGTGTCGACACGCTCTGCTTCGCAAATTCTTTGTTCCCCTACGTTCGCTCGTTGCGATTTAAACGATATTTTTTGACCACGTGAGTTGTTTATTGTTCGCGAAGTTGGCGTTCTTTGAATGTTTTCGTATTTTAAGGTTATGGCATATTTTAATGAAGTGTTCGAGTTTTTGTGCTATATCTTCGTGCTTCGCAGTTTCATGTATTCCTTGGACTAATTACATTCGTTCCACGTGTGTGTTTTTTCCTCTCTACCATGTGCATATTCTTTCTTTACGAGGTTGGCGTCGTGTTCATTTGACTTGTGTGCTTTGACTTGTTTTAATGAAGTGTTGGCTGTGTTTTATGCGATTTATGTTATAATTTTATGTGACGTTTAGTGATCCAGGTTCCTTTCGATGTTTTAGTAGATATCGAGAATGAACAAATACAACAAGAAACAGTACTTCCAGACATTTAAAGAATCATACTCGGTTGATTTTCCGTGCATACTTAAATCAAGAAAGGGAGAAAAAATTGCCTTTTGCACGGTATGTGCGTGTGATATTAATATTGCTCATGGTGGAAAAAACGATTTAAGTAATCATGTGAAGTGCGGTAAACACATAAGTTATGTTAAATCGAAGGAAGATAGCAAGAAAATCAACACCTTTTTTGCCAAGGCTGGTAACGTTGACAGTGACGTAATTAGGGCCGAGTGTCTGTTTACTTCCTTTTTGGTGGAACACAATGTGCCCTTAAGTGCGGCTGATCATGCTGGCGCTTTATTTAAGAAGATGTTTCCCACATCAGAAGTTGCAAAGAAATATAGTTGTGGTCGCACGAAAACGACGTGCATTGTTTGTAAATAAAATGGCAAAAAATGCATCATCTGAAGTTGTTAAGTGCCTTCAGAACGGACCATTTTCTTTGGCAACGGATGGAAGCAATGATACGAATGCCAAGTTGTATCCTATTGTTGTTACATTCTATGATGTTCGGCAGGAAAAAGTAGTGAGCACTGTGCTATCCATACCAGCGTTGGACGGGGACTCAACAGGGCGAAACATAGGTAACCTGATGTTATCACAGCTGAGTTCTCATAATATACCAATTGAAAACTGTGTGGCTTTCTGCTCCGACAATGCTCCTGTTATGATAGGACACAAAAATGGGGTTTCAGCAGTTCTGAAGGAAGTTCAACCAGGTATTGCCATCATAGGGTGCATTTGCCACCTGATTAATCTAGCAGCTGAAAAAGGTGCTGGAAGATTACCAGTTAAAGTGGATGAGATCCTTGTAGATATATTTTATTTCTTAGAGAAGAGTGTAAAGAGAAAAGAACGCCTTCAGAAATTTCAGAACTTGCACAATAAGGAAGCAAAGAAAATTCTGAAGCATGTATGTACTAGGTGGTTATCTTTAGGCAGATGTTTGGATAGACTACTGGACCAGTGGGATCCTCTTCTTTCTTTCTTCAAGGAGGAAGTAATATTATGTACCAAAAACATTTCCACAAGCTTGACATCTTTCAGAATACCTCAAGTTGAACAAAGTGGATCCAAAGAGTATCAGAAGAAGAGAATTCTTGATTCTGCTACTACACATGCCCCTAAAAGAATAGCATATTCTTCCAAATGTGACAAACCCATCCTAAAAAATAAGACTTCTGCTACAACTCGTGAGGAAAAATTGTTTATGTTCCTGTCCTCAAACTTGAACAAGGCCTTTTGCACTTTTCTTCATGTGACTATTCCTGTATTTGACAAATTGAATGTTGCCCTTCAGACTTCTTCCCCACAAGTTCACTTGTTATTAGAACTTCTAATGGATTTGCTAAAGCAGCTGTTCACCAAGTTTGTTAAGCCCAAAATTGTCAAAAGCTCCTCATTGCTTGAAGTTGAGTACAACTTGATTCAAAATCAAAGAAGTGATGATGAGTTAGTTATTGGCATTCAAACTTCGAACATAGTGAATGATCTCCAGGATACAGATAAATCCCTTTTCTTTTCATCAGTGAGAAACTACTTTTGTACTGCCTGTGACTACATCATCAACAAGTTTCCACTCAAGGATGACGTGCTAAAGAATGCTCAAGTTGCTAGGTTAGACAAAATTGAAGATGCACAGTTTTCTTCCGTTCGTTTTTTCTTGGAAAAGTTTCCTATCATGTTATGCAAGGAAGAGAATGAAACTACCGATGAGGTGGTGAATGAGCTTCAGAGGCAGTTTACAGCTCTTCAGGTAGATGACACTTTGGCTGCACATCAAGATGCTGCAAGTGATTCCAGTTGGGCACAAATATCAAGAATTCGTGGAGCCTATGGACTTCTTAAGTATAACCGAATTTCTAGAGTAATGCTCTCTATTCTCACCATACCCCATAGCAATGCAGAATGTGAACGTGTTTTCAGCCTTGTGAAGAAAAATAGAACACAGTTCAGGTCATCCATGTCCAATGAATCTCTGGAGTCTATTTCTATTTTGAAGACCAGGAGTTCTGGTCCCTGTTATGACAAAGCATTTTCTCAAGACTTTTTGCTGGAAGCTAAAAAGGCAACAACCATGACTTTAAAGTCGAACTAGCATGTGATTTGCAGTGTGTATTATATTATTCCTTGCCTGTGTTACGTTAAACAAGTTTTATTGTGTAAAACCTTTTTCAATTATCGTATATCGGCTTAATTTATCAAGGAAGTCCTGTTATGTATGCTCCAAACCAATATTCACCACGCCTGCTGCTGATTAACATGGATTTCTTCTTGATTGTTATGTTCATCTACAAATCATGTAAGTAGATATGATTTCATTGAAATATCCTGTTTAAAGCATGAATTATTGTATTTTGTAGCCCAGAAGTATTATTATTTTCGTCAAGCCGGGGTATGTCGAAAATCGTTAAATTTTTTTGTCGCGCGTGAGTTTTACTGATAGCCCTTTTCAAAAGTTGGCAGGTATGTTATTACATCTTAACCACTCCTGCAGGACAGTCTTTCTGGAGTTGCTTGTGGGACATTTGTTAGATTGAACGTTGTGATACGGGGCATTATCTATCACAAGCACACTGTTTTTAGGGAGATTAGGGATTAACTTCTCTTCGAGCCACTTGCTGTAATTATTATAATTCATCTTCTACCGACAGTAGTGGCTACGTGGGCTAAAGCGCAGCGTTAAGGTCAAGGGGCCAAGCTCTCTGCTGACTCGGTAGACGCGTGGGTTCGAGCCCCACCGTCGGCTGTCCTTGAAATGGTTTTCCATGGTTTCCCATTTTCAACACCAGGCAAATGCTGGGACAGTACCTTCTGATAGGCCACGGCTGCTTCCTTCCACATCCTTGCCCAGTTTCATTCATCTTCATCCATTTCATCTCTCATCCCGACTCGCAGGTCGCCCACGGGCGTCGACTAGAAAGACCTGCACTCAGCCTCTCAGGAGGCTACACGACAAAAAAATAAAAAATTCATCTTGTTCTGGTAATCTCCTGTCGATTGTGACGATTGCCACATTGTCAAACCATTTTCAATAAACCCCATCTCCCCTCCAGCATGTATTACGATGAGTCTTCCTCCTTTAGAAATGGGTGTAAATATGCCTACAGTCGAGTCATCTGATTTTGTAATAACGTGGGTAGAATGAATATACGTTTCATCCATATACACCACAGGTCGACCTTCTGATCTGAATCTTGTGATGTTATGCAGATAATTATACCGTTGAAAAGCGATGTTGCCTTTCAACGAGCACGTGCCTATTGTTCCGAGTTTTCATCCATTTGTAGCCTAACTCCTTGAGAATTGTTCTCAGGCTTGTTTTGCCACCTGGAAACCCTAAATCCTTCACAAGCCTCGCATGTAGTTTAGGTATTGTCGGTACACGTTTCTCTGTTAGATAAAAGTTATTGATCACTCTCCTTACAACACCTTTATCAAAACCATCCAGGCCTGTGACCAACGCGTGTTTTTTTTTTGTTTTGTTTTTGTTTTTCATTAGGAGTTTCGAACAGTGGTTCACCTTAATTTCTTTTCCCCTTGGCCTCACGACTTATCCTCGTTTAAGTCAATTTAGAACATCCAACTGCAGCCGACACTCTTTCTCTCACCTTTTTCACATCTATCACAAATCCACCTGCTTCACTCTCCTTTTTCATGAACTCCATCACATTATTAATAACCTCACGAGTTTGACTCTTGAAAACTTTGCGCGGTAATTTACTGCAACTCATCGTAACACAGCAAATCACTACAACAAATAATTCTCATAAACGAATTAATATTTTTCCAGTTTACTCAGAGACAGAGACAACAATAAACCACTTGGCTCAACAGAATGAGTAACTACTTAGCTGTGGAAACGAACTGTACCGTTAACTGGCTGCCAACATGCCTGGCGGGGGACACACTTTGTGTGCGCATGCCCGAACTAGGCAGCTTGCTATCTTGAGGCCACTGTACTCACATAAGTCTCCGTCCAATCACACACTTCACTGAGTTTAACGATCTGCATACAACAAGTTTCCGTTCGTGCGTTATAATTCGAACTCGCGTTCACTTAAGAACTTACTTCCCGTGCGCGATATGAAACATCACAACCTCGATAGAGATAGATTTGAGTTTCATGCGTGTATAAGCTCCGAATGATTTACTGCGAGTGATATGCTGTTCGCCACTACAAAGTATCGGACTACTTCTTTCCTTATCACGTGGGGTAGAGAAGGGGTTAGCTCAGATACTCCCTCTGTCTGACGTTACATATCGAGAAGCTTAACATATGCAAATTTATACTAAATACTCGGCTTTCTGCCACAAAAATAACTGTTAGTCGATTGATAGCCTATTTTCTATTATCTTAATTCGACAATGTTCGGAGACAGATACACAATTATAGATGTATAAATTGATAATGCTAATTCATAAGTCAACAAAATGGATTCTCATGTCGTTCGTGCAAAATAAATTGTCGCTAGGATTGAGACTTGCTCTCAAGTTCATATATGGGTCGGCCTGAGAGTCTATGCTTCCTCTCCGCTCACAGCTGTGGTTAGCGTATCTCAAGCCTAAATTTCGGTCACAGTACTTTCTTCTCTTGTTCTGGATATGCAACTGCCGAGCCCTAATTATTCCATTCAGAGGTTTTCCCTATGTATTATTTACACACACAAATTTACACAACAATGAGTATCACTATTTACAATACACAAGGAATAGATGCCTCTGAGTTCAATTTTTTGCCGTGTGATACATTCCAAAGCAAGGAGCTGGGCCCAGTGCTACATCGCACATTTTGCAGCAGTGCTGTCTCTCCTTTCTTTTATTGTTTGCTTTGCAGACAATACATCTCTTGCTTGGAATAGGTTTCGTCTTTGAGAGGGGATTGAAATCTGGAAAATGCCTTCCCGAGAATCGATCTGAAGGATAATTTGATAGTGACACCACTGATCTGACTGGCTGGGCTTCAGTGGGGATTGATTTACCAGACTTGTCAAAAAGCTTCTCAATAATTTGCAAACAAAAATGTCAGTGAATTTTCCTCCATGATTCTGATAAATCACGAAGGAATTGAACATTATGTCCAACAAGTGCCTGAAAATCTTTTGGTAGAACGTCTTTATTCACTTTCTGGCTGTACTGTACAGAACAATGCAATGCATCCATTGAATCATTGTAATTTATACACGACAGGCTATCGTGTCCCCTTTTCTGTTTTTCACAGTGTGCATTTCGTCATCATGTATGCTACTTAGCATACACACATCCCTCTTGTCTCTCCACTTGAGAGCAGTGAGTTTGTTACGATAAGCAAACACAATTTCACCTTTTTTCTTTCCATTGGGAGATTTTTCTGTTGGATTTTACAGTGTGTACAGCATCTGTTTGTAGGTCATTGAGCAGGTCAAACAGTTCCGGAATACTGTAGTAATTATCCGCAGCTATTAGGTAACCCTGATTCAGGGGATCTTCGACCAGTGTAAAGACAACTTTGGAAAGCTTCGGTGGCGTAGTCGGTAGCATGCTGAGCTTCTATGCCCAAGATAGCGGGTACAAACCCGGCCGAAGCCGTCGGATTTTTTAAGAGCGTTATAAATCCCTCAGTATGCCTTCCTTCAGAGGGGAAGTAAAGCCGGCGGTCCCATGTCATAGATTTATGGCATGTTAAAGAACCTTCCACTAATTACACCTGTATGAAGGTAAATTGTATAGGTTAAAAATGTAAACAACGATCTTAGGTTTCTACGTTCGTTGCCAAGAGCCGACTTGGTGACGTCTAGTAGCTAAGTTCTGAACTTGCCGTAGTAGTTGTTGACTGTGGCGCTTGGCGGCAAAAGTAGGAACTATTTGAAAAATTCTAAGTTGCAGTCTGTACTTAAATTAAAAAACAGGTAACACACACTAATACAGTCATCACAATTAACACCGGTTATCAGACAGATTTTACACACACCCAAAGTGCACGGGGCTACATGACCGCGTTGTCGCAGCCCCTAAACTTAAGAACCAACCAGTGTACCCAGAAATATCAATTCCACAAACTTTTTCTACGAGATTAGTTTCCTTCCCCGTATACCATTAGATGTTCCACACATACCCAGCTTTAGCTTCACATAACTTATGACTCCATACCAAAGCGTGTCCTTTTCTTATGTATACTTTCCATCCCAGTCTACCTTTCCACGATAAGAGGCTCTCGTTGATAGATAGCTATCTGGAATACGGTATATACAGTTCTGAATTTTGATACATGGATGTCTAGAACTGGCTTCACTTTATACAATTTGAGGTGGACCTGTCTGTTATAAACTTCATTGTTTGAAAAATGTAACAATTTGAGCAAAAGGAAAAATCGTTTCACAGACATAATTTCATAAAATACGGGAGTAGCTAGCAGTTTATTTCGAGAAAAGTAATGCGCTAGTTTCGGCTTCTGAACAATTCCCTGCAGTAATAATATCTTTAAAAAAAAAGTTTTATTTCATTTTTGTTAGTGGGTACCCAGTCTCTCTCACGACTCCTTCTTTTCCCTTTTGCCATCAACGAATTCGAACTAAATTTTTGCTGAGCATACAGATTTGCTGTGCAATAAGTTCACAAAATCCATCGTCTATAAAATAATCGAAAATTTCTTCTGGCTCCTTCTTATCTAAAAGTTCACCCTGAATTCCAAAATTGTAATTAGCTGGAAATCTTTCCCGCCTACAACCCTGCACGTCCCATTCACCGTGTACATCAGGAGGATTACCATCATTCCCAGTTTCAGTGTCACTGCTGTCACTTGAACTCGAACTCCGCACCGATACACTGTGTCTTGGAACCCCACTAAAAAAGCTAGTCCCCGGTGTATTTACTTATAACGGAGATTCGTCACTTTCTGAACTGGACTATCATCATCGCTATGTTCGAGCATATCAGGCGGAATAGCACATTCACTTGGAATATCTCTCAAACGTTTAGACATACTGTAGTACAATATAATACAAAATAAACACATTTCAAAAAGCACAATAGGAACACATCAAAGCTTCTGAATCTCACGAACTTAGTACCGTGAACGAACCAACCATGCGGCTTACTAATGAAGCGTGTCACGTGTGCTGTGTTTGATCGGTTATTGCATTGAACAAATACGTACCAAATAGCAAGGGGAGTCCCTCTCATAAAACCGTACTTACTACGTAGTTTTTAGAAAATCGTCGAGATGGCAGCACCACCCAGTGCATGTGAGGAAAGTCTCAAGCCTTGCGCATAATTTTAAAGACTGGGGAAAAAGACACCTGTTATGCGTCTGGAGTCGTGTTGTCCACCCAAGCGCAAAGCTACAATCGCGGATGGAGCCGCAAGCCCCGCTCTCCGGGTTAATAATTAATACCGTAGTTCCCTTTCCAGTCACCTCAGAAATGCAGGTTTTTTAACATACCCAAGTATACAGGGGGGGTGATCAAGATATTCCAAGCCCCTGTGGAATTTGCCATGAGTTGCCTGTAATGTGGCCTTAGCATTTATGTTCATATTACTGTATTACTGAAGAAGCTTTAAACTGTGACTCCCTTTTCAAACTATTCCTGATTTTTTTTTTTAATTTTGCTGGACTTCATTCTAAATCTCGTTTTCAATGGTTAAAAGTTTTGCTAACTACTATCTAGTGGTGGTTGGGTCCTTTTACTCTTGTTTTCTTGAAAGTTTTATTAAAAATCCCTGAGTTCAATCCCACGTTTTTTTATACGAGTTTTTAACTTGGGCTATATAAAGAGTATTTTTTAAACACTTGTATATTTGCATTATTTTGGGTTTGAAGTTTATGATAATAATTTTAATTTTTTGCTGTGTGACTATGTTCGCAAATATAATAATAATAATAATAATAATAATAATAATGTGTCAGTTGTACAAGAAAATCTATTCTTCAATGGAAATTGACATCTTTGTACGTTTTTGAAGATGATTTCCAATGAAAATAACCAAATGTTGTCTGCAGTTGTATCTCATTTAAAAAATCACCAGTGTTAATAAATAGCCCTTCATTTTTTTAATTTTTTTTTTCTTATCCCACTTCCTGTTGTGGTTTCATATAGTACCAACATTGCTTCTATGTGTTTTTATTGCTGCTTTACGGTTTTCTCTCTCAATATTTGATGCCGATTGTTATTGCATGTATTTCCTGATTTTTCTTGTGCCAATTTCAGGGTCAGGAACTTGGTACAACTCCTCGATCGGTTCTTAGAGAACACAATGAATCTTCATCAAGCAGGAAAGGTGTTACTCCCAGCCGGCTGAAAGCTATTTTCTCGAGCAAGAGTAGTCGCCGAGATGAGGTGAGGCTGATAAAGAGAAGGTGCATTTATGTGATTTGCAGCAGCTTGTTAACCTTTTTACTTCTGTTTGCTCTGAATGAGACATGTATCATATCTTCTGTTGATTGCCATGTGTTTTGGGGCAGTCTGAAGGATAACTTAACTGCTTGACTTGTGTCTACATATTTTCCAGTAAACAGGGCTTTCAAATTAAAACACTACCATTCGCTGGCCCTCTTCAAGTCGCAGAGAACCAGCTCCTGCCGTTAGGCCTTGGGATACAGACTACTAGTGATGGCACAACATACACATTCCTACAGATCAAGCAAATTGCTTACCTCAGAGAAGGTGCTGATGGTGACAGCCTTGTTCTCTTCACAATGCAAAAACATGCTGGAAGCCTTCTGAAATCGTGAGTTTCAGTTTTTCTATTGTGCGTGGATTTGAGTGGTTCACTTCATCTTTGATTTCACCACAAGAAAAATCACACTGGTTAGATCAAGTCCAATGAGCAGATTTGGCTTTAAAAAACTTGTTCATATGTGCCAACTTTTACGGTTTATTCGTTAATTTACGGAAAGGCAGTGTGTTTTACGATTTCATGGATGAAATATAATATTTTACGGATTTACGTACTGGTACCAAGATCTTTTTAAAATTTGCGCCAGAACGAGCTTCCGCATGCCGCCAATGCATGCTGTGTGACCAGCGCACATTCAATACATTGCTCTGAACTATTTTCATCCGATCGTTACAGTCTTCGATTGGGAATACAAGATGCGTCCTGATTTGCCTGAATCCTAATCGATCGATATCGATTTGTTTGTGTTGAATGAAAGCTCTGAGATAACCGTTTGATTGTTGTTTAATGCGTTGATTAGTTCGATAACCTATACAGTTCTGTGTAGAAAATAGTTCTTTTCTTCTTCACCACGAATTACAAAGCGTAGGTCGTGTTGTAGTTACGGAATAACATGTGAATTATCAGGGTGTCTACCGGTAATGAAAAGTAGCTAAATTTTATCTGGATATTTGGAGGCAACGAAAAATCGCTGAGGTTGGTTTAAATCATTTAAACTCGCACCACGCTAGGCTCACAGAGTGCGATAGAGCGAGTTTCATGCAAGCGGCGCCGATTGCGTAAGCTATATTTCCCCGTGCCTGCCCTCAAAGAAATGCATACTGAGGATACCTTGAGTGGTAAGCGTATGTTTTCGGCATCAACACGAGTTCTTAGTTTAGTGTGAAATATTTTTCTGTAATATTAGGAAACCTGACTTTTCGAGACAAGTTTATTTGCAAAATCTGTCGAAACTCGACTGAAACCTCTCATTTCTCTTATTGACCTCTAAATTTGGAGACTATCTCAACTATAAGTCCAGAAATAACGCGAAAACATATTGTTTCGAAAAAGATCTTGAAAAGGCTTTGAAATACATTTATTTTAAAAATCTATTGGTCGCGCAAATTTGCAACATCCAGTATGGTTAATTCAAAATTCCATTATATGCCGATTTTTCCTTCGAACTTTGGTTCCATCAGATATATAATCTAACCGGTTATCTCGAAAACTTGTATAACTCGTGATTCAAATTCAATAGAAAATGTGCCCTCTTCTATTATTCGTGCAATCCTCTCAGAAAAATTCGTAAAATTCGATACCTTCTTCGAACGTTCATCATTCAGAATCACATCCTCAAGATGGCCAGCTGACCGCACGATTTGCTTGAGGGAATCTCGTCAAACGGACCGAGATAGACGCCAGTTGCGTAAAATCATAAAACCTGTGCCTGATCGCGAACTTGTGATCACGAGGATTGCCTGCGGGAATGCTGTCAAAGGTGATTGGACACCCATCACGAAACATTCCGAAGTCTATTCGCCACTTTTCCCATGGCCGTATATTTAAAAGCGTACTGGGAGGGAGAAGTGCAGCAATCCAATTAAAAATGACTACGTAGCATCGCAATACTCATTTCTCCTCATGATGCACCGTGAGCTCCCAACTACAGCATAGGGACAGTGCGCATCACGGCGCCGACCATACAATATGTCCATAACTGCTCGTTAATTTTAACCATGCCCAACCTCAAGCTTGCTTCTGCCATTCTGCCAGGACTGATAGACAGGCAGACGATCGTTAAATGGCCGGGTGCGTTGCCGATTGCATATTATCTCATTCTCTATGTCCAACTGCGAGGATAATGTGAATCTCGTAAAGTGGTTGACATCGGCAGCGTTATTTCTGCACATTTGATGACGAGAATAACTGGATTCTTGTCATACGGTCAGCAAGCAGTGCTGATAATGCATAATAATGCTACATTCTTCCGTGCCCGATCCCTAGGACAATGGAAATCTCGTCGAACGACTAAAAGTGACACCGATTATGTAAATCCCGATTTTTCTCCGTGTTCTATCGTGAAAACTACGGGAATCTCTTCAAAGGGCTGAGACCAGCGCCGATCTGTAACATCTCGATATTTCTCCGTACTTGACTGGGAAGATAGAATGTGAACGAATTTTAAGCCTGATTAAGAAGAACAGGACACAGTTCAGGTCATCGATGTCCAATGGAACTCTGGAAGCCATTTCTATTTTGAAGACCGGAAGTTCTGAAGCATGGTATACAAACACACAATCTCTTGACCTGAAGAAAGCAAAGCAAGCCACAACTTCAGCTCTTGATTAAAACCCTTATTATGTCATCGGTTACAGTAGTGTTTTATATCTGTTGAACTAGTAATTTTCCGAAGTGAAGAAACTACATGAATTTTGTAATGTCAAATGAATCTCTGGAAAGTCGACTTCTATTTTGAAGACCAGGAGTTCAGGTTCCTGTTATGCCATCACCTTTTCTCCAAACTTTTTGCTGGAAGCTAAAAGAGCCACAGCTACGAATTTAAAAGTGCAGGTTAATTTCCAGTGCGTGATAAGTGTATTACCTAGGTATATTATTTCAAGTAAGTCCTGTTATATCTATGCTCCAAATCAAAATTCACCTCTTAAGGGTCATGCTCGTCTACAAATACTTGGCATATGATATAATTAGATAAGATTTCATTGAAATATCCTGTTTAAAACATGAATTACTGTATTTTGTAGCTCGGGAGGATTATGCTTCAAGCCGGCATATGTCGAAATTTGTTAGATTTTTTGGCACGCGCGAGTTTTACTGAAAGCCCTTTTTTAAAGTTTTCAGATATGCACGTTCTACAGACATTTGCTCCAGTCTGTTTTTAACAGTCTTACAATCCCGAAGCAGAGGCCATACTGAACCACTTAAGCACTCGGCTCACTTAGCAATAGGTGATGTTAGTGTTGGAGTGTTCGGTTTGAGGGCTCCACAATGACAGTGTTTTAATTTGAAAGTCCTGTAGAAATAATCCCTTTAACACTCTCACTTTTTCTAATCTTCGTTATTTGTTTATAATTGTATGTTGTATGTAATATTTTGTTGTCGCATTAAACCCGTTGTGATTGTTCCAATTAATCATGGTCTTATTATTAGAATAGTGTTCTAATCTAGAGGGGTAATTTGGCTTGAAACTCTTCCTTATTTCTGTCCCACTGCGAGTGTAAGAGGTCAAATAGTCAGGTGAGCTGAGTACGGTGGCTGCAATAAATGGTGAGCTGAGTATGTTGGCTGCAATAAATGATCTTTCTACAGCTTTGTGATTGGTTGCTATGTGGACGTGGAAACCATTCTACCGTGCCACCTCTAACCATTTCAATGGGGATCAAATTTCAACCGTTCATAAAGTCACTCTGTTAATACTTTTCAGTGTTGAATTCATTAGTTGCAGGCGACAATTTCTCAAGTTGCAGGCGACAATGTGTGACGTAATTTGTATCAATGCAAAAGGCACTGATCACTGTATTGTGTGCCTTAGTGCAGGTTTTCTAGTCCTCTTGACTTGTAATGTAGTTGTCGATGTGGGTGACCTGCACCTAACTAATGTACAGTACATGATTTGCGTGTAGTAAGTAGTAGTAAATCCAAGTGGTGGAAGATTGAGTTTACATTTATAGTTTGAAAACGTAGCAGTGCATTGTGTTTCCTTGTACAAAAAGAGACAAAGGTAAAAGGAATGAATAGAGAAATCAAACTTTAATTATTTTCCAATCGCATACAAATCTAAAACAATTTTTGACATAAGTAAACTTTTGTAAAAGGAAGCACCTTACACCAACTTTAGTTCCTCGATTTGTCTGAACTACTTTATCGACTGCAATACAGGCTTGGAATCTATCTGTGCTGCACAGTATCGCTCCAGTACCTCATCCGCCTACTGAGGAGATGAAGAAATTTACACGCTTTTCATCTAGCCGCTAAGGTATTACATTCAGATTTTTATGTGTTTTCTGTATGTTCAAACATTCAGGGACTTTTTTTCAATCTGTGGACAAGAGTGATTAGCAGCTTCTCCCCAAGTAACTTGCTCATGACTAGGGCCCGGATAGTTATGTGCTTGACTTTTCAGAAATATGTATTTATTTATGTGCTTAACAGTGGGAAAATACGTGATTAAGTTTCCAAAATACGTTAAGTTTGTACCATATTTATGTCCCCCAGTTACTCTAAAATTAGTTGAAACGTCCAGCTGCTTCACTAACCCAGTCCACAGTACAAATATTCCCGCTTAACAGACCGGGTCTTGCCTCAATTTCCGAATCCTACAATACTTCCTGCAGATGCGTAATACGAAATCATATATAGTTTTCGAATTTTATTCTAAAGAATGGAAGAAAAGGTCACTTAAGAAACTTTCATAGCACTGATTGTATTGTCTTATACTGTTACTTGAGTGCGTAAATCAGCTCGATTGATGTGAAAAGTAAATTAAATGTCGCTCCCGGCACAGCTATACAAACGTGCAGTTTGACAGTTAAACACAGCAACACCATTAATAATAGCCCTCAGATGAACTAAAATTCACTACTTGGTTTCCATCAGCAACTACAACAGTATTTTCATGTGCAAGATACTTAAACATATAGGCC
This sequence comes from Meconema thalassinum, assembly GCA_946902985.2. NCBI lineage: Eukaryota > Metazoa > Arthropoda > Insecta > Orthoptera > Tettigoniidae > Meconema > Meconema thalassinum. Next base: position 371,445,577 of record OX336392.1, read on the forward strand.
TACACACCAAATTAAACAGTATTTTAAAATTTCCAAGTTGTAACATATACCGGTATGCAACGAACTTTCCAGTTATTCCACCGGCTGACTCAATATCTAGAACAAAATAATATAGAAGAAAATCACTCGACTTATGCCACTCGATGCCATAGGCTACACAAACTATTTTATTGGAACGTAACGTACACATACACTGTAACTCTCTCACCTCCTCGCTGGAGTTGATTTAGCTTTAACTACCCTCATTTACTACAAACCTACAGAATTTACTGCCTTTAAATACAGGCCACAAGTGATTTTAACGTTACTTCCCGACTTTGAATGGGCGCCAAGGTCGACCATATGGGTCTTCCTGAATAAAATAAGATAAATACATAACTGTTGCCCCGACTATGAAAACTCTTTCCCCCAGGCGTAGGGCATTTGGCATGCGTTTGCTGATGTACCAGGTTCATACACGACAGGAATATACACACACATGAATTTAACGAAATAATCTATTGGCTGTTCTAACACATATGTACAAAAATATACAACACAAAATACACTTGCAATAAAACTTTGTACAGTACCTTTTGTTCACTGCTTCTACGCTCTTAGAGCAACAACACTTCTGGTCAGTTTGACCCCAGGCATTCAGCCTCCTATCATATTTACCCTGAACCGTCCGCACACAAAACATCTACACACCTTACGACTGGTTCATTCTACTTTCTTCTGTTACTTGTCGAACTGCTTGTTCCCCTCTCCATTCTCGCATGCTTCGATGAAATCTTTCAGACAGATTTATCCTTTAGGCGTGGTACGTTAGTAGATCAGTGTTCTGCCGATAAAACAATAAGACCTCTTCTGAGCGCCAGACACGCCATTATATGCACTCGCGCAAGGATACCATAACCCCAAAGTTTTTGCCGGAACTCAAATTGTGCGTAGTCCGCTCCTAGCGGAACATCCGCGTCAACACATAAACATCAGACAGTCAAAATCCACACTGACGTCACACACGCGAAGTTCATGGGAGTTCATGCCAGAAATAGCCTAGGTAATCCCACACAAGCCGAATTACCGCCTGTCTTTTCCGGGTATGTCACGAATCCTGCACTTGAAAATCTCAATACATTGTACCTTTATAGTACAGCCACAAATCTAACATTTAACATTTCTAGTTAAAATAAACACATTAACCCCAAACCAAAATAAAATAATGCTTCTACTTCAGGTAATAATACAGTCTTATATCCTTATTCCCAAAACGTAATAAATCGCAAAACCCCGTATTTTATAATATCAAATATCCAAAAACCGATAATTAATAAACAGTGATCCTAGGCTGTCCGGACCATCCAAAAATGAATCCGTCCACACAAAAACACACAGGCACAATAAAAATCACCTCTGCAACCCCATGTTAACCCAATATAATAAGATACGAATAAGATACCCCAAACTAAATGCACGAAGCAAACCCCGAGGGTGAGCTACTGTAACTGAATAAATTCGGTTACAACACACAGAAAGAACAAATTGTTTTGATTTTACGTATTTCTAAGTACAATAGAAGAAAACACTAACCGGGTCAAAACTTCGTTCTAAGCTTTAACATTGCCATGCATAACAAGCAGCATTTTCAAGTTTACAAAAAGGAAGCTCTACCTGTTTACAGCTAATACACTCTTGTATCGCGAAAAGCTTCTTTCCACATTCATCATCATCTTCATTTCCCGTTTCCAGCTTCCTGGGTCGGGTTGTGAATTAAGGACCTCCAACGTTTCCTGTCTCTCCACCACTCCTCTCCTGTTTTTAGTACTTCTTCAGGTTTTCCTCCTCTCTTCTCTACACACTCCCACACTGTATCTGCCCATCTCTTTCGGGGCCTTCCTCGTGGTCTCTTCCCTGTCATCTTTTCACAGAAAGTTTTCTTTGGTACTCTCTCCTCTCCCATTCTCATCATATGTCCATACCACTTGAACTTTGTTGTTTCTATCCTGTCCTGCAGCTTCAAGATTCCTGTCCTTTTTCTAATCTCTTCGTTTCTAACTCTATCTCTTCTGGTCTTGCCCTCTATACCTCTTAGGAATTTCATCTCCGCGGCTTGTATTCTACTCTCCTCTCTTTTTGTAGTAGTCCACGCTCCAGCTGCATATGTTAGTATGGGTCTGTAGTAGGTTGAATATAATACATTTTTACATTTCTTTGGGACATCTCGGTTCCACAGAATACCCCTTATGCTCTGGTAAAAACTGTTCGCTTGTTGTATTCTCTTTCCAATTTCCTCAGTTATCCTTCCATCTTCTGTGATCACACTTCCCAAGTACTTGAAACTTTTAACCACTTCTAGAATTTTCCCATTCAATTATATCTTTCCTCTTCCTTCCTTTCTTCCTCTTGACATTACCATTGTCTTGCTCTTCTCTGTGCTTACTTTCATCCCATATTTCTCTATTTCTTGATTCCATACATCTAGTTGTTTTTGTACTTCCTTTTCATCCTCGCCCCATATCACTATATCATCTGCAAACAGCATGGCCTTTGTTGCCTCTTGTCCCAATCTCTGTTTAACATTCTTGTGAATTTCATCCATGACTATGATGAATAGTAAGGGGGACAATACACTTCCCTGTCGGAGACCTGTTTCCACTTTAAACCATTCTGTTTCTCCTATACTGGTCTTCACGCTACTCACACAATATTTGCACATAGCTTTTAACATTTGGACATCAGCTCCGTTAACTCTCCTTTTCCTTAATACATTCCAAACCACCTGACGAGGCACACTGTCGTACGCTTTCTCAATATCAATAAATGTCATCACCATGTCTTTTCCAAATTCCCATCTTTTCTCCATCATTTGCCTTAATGCAAAGATTAGGTCAAATGTTGATCTGTCTTTCCTAAAACCATACTGTTCTTCTTCCATCTCTCCTTCTATCTTCCTCCTCAGTCTGCCTTCCAGAACTCTCTCAAAGATCTTAGCTACATGAGCGATAAGAGTGATCCCTCTGTAGTTATTGCATTCCTTTTTGTCACCTTTCTTAAAAATCGGGATAATTAATCCCTTTCCCCATTCTTCTGGAATCTCTTTCTTCTTCCAAATTATTCTAAATAATCTATACAACCACTGTACACCTATTGGTCCCGCTGCTTTTATCATTTCCGCGGACACCTCATCCTCTCCTGCTGCTTTACCGCTCTTCATCTTCTGTATGGCTTCCTCTATTTCTAGCATAGTGATCTCCTTTTCTTGTTGTTGTTCTTCTTCTTCCATTGTTTCTTCTTGTTCTTTTTCATCTTCCAGTTCAATGTATTTAACATTTAGTAGCTTTGAAAAGTATTCTTCCCATCTTTTTAATATATCATCTCTTTGATACAATATCTGTCCTGCTTCAGTTTTTACAAATTTTGTGTTTTCCCTACCTTTTACACCGTTTTTCACCAATCCATATAGAACCTTTTTACTTCCTTGGATATCCCCCTTCAAAGTTTCCGTGAAACCTTCCCAACTTTTCCTTTTTTCTTCTTGTACAATTTTTTGGCATGCCTTCTTTGCTTCTCTATATTTTTGCCATTTCACTGCATTTTCACTGCCTATCCACTTCCTCCATGCCATTTGTTTTTCTTTAACAGCCTCCTTTACCCTGTTGTTCCACCAAGGAGTCTCCCTTTCCTTTTTCTTCCCTGATAGTCTTCCACAAGTGTTTACTGCACACTTCGCAAAACAATTTCTAAAACATGTCCATTCCTGTTCGACACTTTTTGCTTCGTCTTTGGGAATTTCCTTTTTCAAGTCTTCTTGGAACTTTTCCATTGCCTCTCTCTCTTTTAGCTTCCACACCTTTATTTTTCTTTCCCTTTTCTCCGCAAGCTTTGTGATTTTCCCAAGCCTTAATTTGGCTATCACCACTTTATGGTCTCCTTCAAAATCTCCTCTTGGCATAGCTGTCACATCTACCAGTTGTCTACGTTCATCCTTTTCCACTAGGATAAGATCGATCATTGTTTTTGTCTTTCTGTCTCCCCATCCATACCTAGTTATTTTTTGGGAGTTTTTTTTCCTAAACCATATATTTCCAACAATTAATCCATTCCTTCTACAGAAATCTATTAACATTTCTCCTTCTTCATCCTGATTTCCATAGCTAAATGGGCCAATTATCTCTTCTTTTCCCTGCCTATCTGTTCCCACATGTGCATTCATATCCCCCATTATTATAACCTCTTTGTCTTCTATACACTTTTCCAGTTCTTCTAAGAAATCCTCTAAACATTCATCTACCTTCCCTGTCTGGGGTGCGTAAATCTGTATAAAATCCTTTGTTCCACTCTCAAGTCCTAGTCTAATTTTCATCATTCTGTCATTAATTTGGTCTACTTTCTCAACATACTGCACTAAGTCTTCTCTCAATATTATTGCAACACCATTCATTGCCTTATTTCCTCCACTCCACTCTTTCCACATTGCATGAGGTTATTGGTGCATATTTAAAACATGCAATGTCTGGCACTGAAAAATCTTCTTCGTGGGCTCTAGATCTCCGTTGCCACTAAGGACACGACTTATTTGCACAAGTTTATTGTACCCCGGATTCTTTGATAAGAAGTTTCTTAATTTGCCCTTAACTTGTTTTCCGGACTCCCCGGGAGAATTCTCAAGCTTTTCACAGACTTGGAGAATGTCCTGTGCAGAGCTGACGAAAGTGGTACGTCTTTCTTCTCAAGTTTCATGATTGTGCACCTTAAAAATGCAAAGTTAGATTTAATGTACACCAAGTCACCTTGAACTCCCTTTGCACACATAGCTTCTAAAGACTCACTGATGCATGCAGCATCATCCTTGTTAAGTTTTTCGAGGACTGATTTTGTAACCTCAAAATTGTCCACATAATAGAACGCCGCTTCCAGCCAAGTACCTCACCTGGTGCAAACTGGTTGTGGAGGAAGCGGCAAATCGGGGGCACATTGTTTGAATAAACTCACTGGACTGGGTCCTTTAATAAACACTTTCTTCACGGATGCTATTACTCTGTTCACATTTGGAAAAATACTCCTTACTGTTACAGCAACACGGTGCATGCCGTGCGCTCAACAAGTTAAATGAATCATCTTGCTGTACAGAATTTTCAACCCCTGGGATGCTTTAACCATGTAAGGTGCAGCGTCTGTAATTAATAGAAGCACTTTAGCATATCCGATGCCATCAGGCCACAGAAGCTTTAGCTATTGTGTAACTGTGGATTTACTCAAGATGAACAGCTGTCAGTAAAAATGACTGTGATGGATCGCATTTTAACGCACCAACTATGATGTTGGCTACGTAACGGCCAGTATCGTCGGTCGTCTCGTCCATTGTAATCCACACAGCGTTGTCGCCAATTTCACTACGAATTCTGTGTACTTCCTCGGAGTAAAGTTTAGGTAAATACCTTATTTCCTCGCATAATCGTCGCACCCCACTTTTCAAACACTAAAATTTCCTCGCATAATCGTCGCATAGCATATTTGTACTTGTGCGCCAGTCAGTTGCACATGCTGCCGCAACTTTATAACCTGGCGTGACTTTGTCAGAGGAAAAATATCTCGTCTTTATGCTTGCGGGCTATGAACTGTGACGAGAGCGGCAAGTTTAGTCACATAGCACAATCCGCGAGAGTATAATCTGGCGTGATCTTGTCAGGAGAAAGTAATCTCGTCTTTATGCCTGCGGGCTATGAACCGCGACGCGAGCGGCCAGCGCACATTCTGCTAGCTTATAGGCCTAATCTGGCGTGATCTTGTCAGGAGAAAGTAATCTCGTCTTTATGCCTGCGGGCTATGAATTGCGACGCGAATGGCCAGCGCACATTCCGCGAGCTCATAGGCCTAATCTTGCGTGATCTTGTCAGCAGAAAGTAGGCCTAATCTCGTCTTTATGCCTGCAGGCTATGAACTGTGACGCGAACTGCCAGCGCACATTCCGCGAGCTTATAGGCCTAATGTGGCGTGATCTTGTTAGCAGAAAGTAGGCCTAATCTCGTCTTTATGCCTGCGGGCTATGAACTGTGACGCGAACGGCCAGCGCACATTCCGCGAGCTTATAGGCCTAATGTGGCGTTGTCTTGTTAGCAGAAAGTAGGCCTAATCTCGTCTTTATGCCTGCGGGCTATGAACTGTGACGCGAACGGCCAGCGCACATTCCGCGAGCTTATAGGCCTAATCTGGCGTGATCTTGTCAGCAGAAAGTAGGCCTAATCTCGTCTTTATGCCTGCGGGCTATGAACTGTGACGCGAACGGCCAGCGCACATTCCGCGAGCGTATAGGCCCAATCGGGCGTGATCTTGTCAGCAGAAAGTAGGCCTAATCTCGTCTTTATGCCTGCAGGCTATGAACTGTGACGTGAACGGCCAGCGCACATTCCGCGAGCTTATAGGCCTAATCTGGCGTGATCTTGTTAGCAGAAAGTAGGCCTAATCTCGTCTTTATGCCTGAGGGCTATACACCGCGACGCGAACGGTCAGCGCACATTCTGCGAGCTCATAGGCCTAATCTGGCGTGGTCTTGTCAGCAGAAAGTAATCTCGTCTTTATACCTACAGGCTATGAACTGTGACGCGAGCGGCCAGCGCACATTCCGCGATCTTATAGGCCTAATCTGGCGTGATCTCATCTTTATGCCTGCGGGCTATGATCCGCGACGCGAACGGCCAACTTCATCAGCACATTCCGCGAGCTTTAACCTGTCGTGACCTTGTTAGAAGAAAGAAGCCTGTCTCTGACTGCAGACTATGACTTACGCCAGACTGACGCTACGCGAATGACTGGCCTGTGCAGCAAATAATGATACAGTATATTCTTCGCATAATCGTCGCACCCTGCTTTTTTCCACGAATTTTAGGCTCAAAAAGTGCGACGATTATGCGAGGAAATACGGTAGTTCTTACGCAGTGTTGACTCGTCAGGGAAAGGAATTTTGACTTACTTTTCTAACGTGCCGCGTAGCACTGGATTCTACAGTTTGTTCAGCGGTATATCAGCCACAAGAAATGCATGACAAATGTCTTGTGAGAACAGGCAGTTTGCTGGACCAGATCTCGCATCCTGCATTTCGGGAAGCAAACGTTGTGTCGACTTCTTAAAAGATGCACATTTCACGTGTTGTAATGGTTTCTATAGCCCTCACTTTTGCGTGACAAGTGTTACGGTTTGACTTTGCCTAAGCTATGTTGTTTTAATGGGCGCCAAGACCTCAACGCAATGCTGAAATCTAAATTTGTATTTAACAACGTCTAGCTCTGGTAGAACACCTTCAAGAATCTATTCACTCAGATCGTGGTATGATTTGATCATTAACCCAACAAACAATTGTATCAGGAGAAGGAATTGGTCTATATCTAATGCTACCTACTGAAAGCAAAGATTGCATTGTAAAAGAATTGAATTTATTATATAAAACAAGTATAGCAAAATTAATAATAATAATAAGTTTAAAATTTAAATTGGAGCGTTGCGATTTTAATATTACCGATAGAAAATTACGTGAAAACTGAGTCTGATAAATTATTGATTTTACTCTTATTCCCAAGCTATGAAGTTACTGAAATATGAAATATAAAACAAAGAGAAATGAGAGATTGCGTATTTCTGCGTCATTCGCGCTTACCACTGGAAATTGCCAAAGCATTTCCCTCGTACTGGGTGATGCTGTGTGCTTCCCACATTCTCCTGGACGTCGTCATCTCCGTCGATATTTGATGATATACTTGTAGATTTTGTGACTTTATGGTCCTAACAACGGAGCCATACCCTCGTACAACCAAACTGGTTAAGTTTTAAACAGATAGTTCTCCACTCCACGGAATATCGGAGCGACACACACTTGCAACCGAACTAGTCAAGTCTTTCACAGATTGTCCCCCACTCCACGGAACATCGGACGATATATGCCCCTGTCGGCTCCCCACCTCGGTACCGACTTCCAGCTTACGTGGTCTCCACTGATTGGCTGCTCCCCACGCTCTACTTCCCCTTCTCTGGCTCATTACACACGGCGCGCGGATGATGAAGTCGATTTCCGTTCCAACTATCCGCCTTTTCTTGACGCTGCAAGCCCGCTTCTTGACAAGAATCAGCCCGTATCTGAATTTCCAGTGAGTCCTGTCTCTCATAATATCCTAACTGACGAAACTCCGTAAAATTCCGTAATCACATAATTTTCTATGATATTGTCGTTCGTAATAATTTGCTTGATAGCTTTTTCTAAGACATAGAAGACCTATCTGTATGCTTATAATTTATATAAAATGCTCCGAAAATAACTTAATAATAATTATAATAAATTAATAATAATAATAAATTAACCTGAAAAATTCTCTTGGCTAAACAATTTGCTGCGTAAATAAATATAGAATGGCTTCCTACTGACATATGCCAGTGGCATAAAAACCCCTCGAAAAACACGTTACAGTGTTTCGCTGTCGCAACATGTTGTATAACTTGGGAACACATGTCTGCCGCTATGGGTTTCTCACAAATGTTGCAAAATAAAACAGTTCCATCAGTTCTAAAAATGTCTCCGAACTCCCGCACTAAATGATTCAAAGTAACACATTTCACACTTTTGGGACGCATCATATTCGTTGAAACGAGAACGCCACTGTCAGTATATTCACAAGTTTCACAGATCACTGTGATTTCAAGTAAAATTTCCCATCTAGATAAGGACTAGTGGAGGCTTAATGAGCCTGTTAACTCCAGCCTCCCTGCTGTACTTAATAGCTCAGAAATTCCTGTCTTGAAATACTACTACAGTATGGAGACAATGGAGCACTGACGAAATAGAGAAGCCAATTACTGGAATTTTAAAGGGTCGAAAATGTTGGCAGCAGTCATCCAAGAAGTACAACATACGGCCGAATGTAGGAAATATGTGCTTATGAATAAACACGCCAGAATATGTATTTATTTATAAAAACTGTAAAAATATGTAATTAAATAAAAAATATTTAAACCCCTAACTATCCGGGCCTTTTGAGTTTGATAGTGCTACTTTTTATGGTGTATGGAACATGCTTTTCAATTGCTGTATGCCAACACTGCTCAGCGGATTTCATATGGGTTATATGATTGGTTAAAAATGAATTCTGGCAGGTGAACTCTCTAGCACTATTTGTGTTTAAAAAAAAGAACTCTCTAGTGTCGGCTAGTCGAAATACTAATCACATGGGCATGGCTCTTTATATCGGTACTAAAATTATATTATGCTTTGGTATAAGTACCTAGTCTCCAGCACCAGGGAGCAGATGACCTCGTAGTTCCGCCCCTTCAAACCTCAATAACTAACTACTCCAGTGCCGGTCTTATTATATTTCTTAATATATTCAAAATAAATAAAAGGGTTTTTATTTTCTCCCTCATCAATACCCCGTTTTTAACAGGTTTCCATCACTAATTGAGCTCTTCTTCAGTTGACTTCTTTACATTTATTTAATAAAATGGGGAACATTTTGAAACACACTCACCTCCCCGCTGGAGTTGATTTACAATTAAATACCCCCATTACCACAAACCTACAGAATTTACTGCCTTTAAATACAGGCCACAAGTGATTTTAACATAATTTCCCGACTTTGAATGGGCACCAAGGTTGACCATATGGGTCTTCCTGAATAAAATAGAAGAAAATACGGTACATAACTATTGCCCCGACTATGAAATCCTTATCCCAGGCGTAGGGCATTTGGCATGCGTTCGCTGATGTTACCAGGTTCATGCAAGACAGGAATATAAACACTCATGAATTTTAAAGAGATAATCTATTGGCTGTACTATACACATATATACATAATATACAACACAAAATACCCTTCATACACTCGTGATAACTTTTATACAGTACCTTGCCACTGAATTTAGGCTCTGAGAGCAGCAAACACTTACGGCCATATCAGACCTAGGCCTACCAGCCTCCTATACATATTTCACTTATACACAAATCTACACTCGTCAGACTTTCACGCATATCATTTGCCTAGTCTTTTCACTTTGCACGGTTTGAGCACGAATCTACACTTGCCAGACTTGTTGACTTCAACGCCATGGCATCCTCCTATGACTTCCACAACAGATGATGAAGTGAGGTTATGAACGTCTTTTTAGGGTGTGATATGATCAACTACCCATGGTCTACGAACTTAACCATGTCGAAAATATGTAGTCATTCAATAGCACAACGCTCAGTGAATGTCTAGTTACTGTCTCTGCTGTTCGATTACCGGACCATGCCAGATAAATCGACCCTGGGCGCAAGAAGACATGGACTTTAGCCTAAAAGCAAGAAGATCCGATCTCTAACTGTTCGTTACGGAAACTATGTCACGTAAAACGACCCTGGGCGCTAGTAGATCTGGACTCTGCCAATAAGCAATAAGACGACATCTGAACACCAGACACGCCATTATATGCACTGGCGAAGGGATACATAACCCCAATGTTTCTGCTGGAACTAACTCGTGCGTGGCCCACTCCTAGCGGAACATCCGTGACAACACATGAACATAAGACAGTCGAAATTCAGACTGACGTCACGCAGTAGTTTTCCACTTGAAGTTCATACAAGTTCAAGCTATTAATAGCCTAGGTATTCCCTGAACTTCGAATTACTGCCTGTCTTTTCCGGGTTTGTAACATTACCCGCACTCGAAAATACCAATTCATTGTGCCTTTATAGTACAGCCACGAATCTTAACATTTAACATTACTAGGTCAAAATAAAGCCATTAACCCCAAACCAAAATGAAATAATGCTTCTACTTAATACAGTCTTATATATCCTTATTCCCAAAACGTAATAAATCGCAAAACCCCGTATTTTATAATACCCAATTAACCGATAATTAATAAACAATGATCCTAGTTGGCCCAGACCATCCAAAGATGAATCCGTCCACACACAGGCACAATAAAAATCACCTCTGCAACCCTACGTTAACCCAATATAATAAGATACGAATAAAATACCCCAAACTAACTGCACAAGGCAAAAAACCCGAGGGTGAGCTACTGTAACTGAATAAATTTGGTTACAATTTCAATTACTTTCCTCGTTGAGTACTGCAGCAGCACGGCTCATATGTGAATCAGTACTGAACCATAATAACGAAGCTTATTACTTCTTAGGGAAGCTATTGTGTAAGTGAATTCTAGGGGTTGTTTCCTAGCACTGCCAAGAAATTAAATTCTGACCTGAGGGCTGGAGCATGGTTCACTCAGCATTGGGAGGGCACTGAGAAGACCTATCTTGGTCATCCCTGATGTAGTTTTCTGTGCCCCCTCTTCTAATCCAAGCAAATACCAGGATGGTACCTAACTTAAAGCCATGGTCCCCTCCTTCCCAAGCGTAGCCTCCATTTAGACACAGATTATCAGATAACCCAGTGAATTAACAGCAAATGACTAATATTGAGTCACTACACTACAATCACATTTCAAGTCTTATTCACCATTCATGGACCGCTCTCCATCCGTGAAGTCATTTCTATTATTCAAGCAACCAAGTGTTCATAACCATCTTAGTAATAGTGACAATGCTTTGAGGTTAAATCATACATTGATTGAGATTTAATGCTTCAAGTATTATAAATACTGGCATTCCTAATGCCAGTGCTCTGGTGTAGTCCATGAATTCTTGGTCAATTCTACGACTTCCCAAAAACTGCCCTTCATCGCTCACTTCGTCTAAGACTTCTAAATGTGTGTCCCGGTTAAAACCTGGTCACATTGGTATAATGCTGGGACAGCAGGAGATTCAGATTTGAATCCAGACTTTGCCTACATTTTCATGTCCTATTCATCGCTCCAAGGGGAATCATTTCTATGATTCAAGCAACTCATTTTTCATAATCACCTTCGTGATTGTGACAGTGTTTAAAGTACTATAAAAATACCTTTAAGAATGCTAGTTCTGTCAGAAGTGGAACACACTAAAATACTCTTACTTCTTTGCTATTGCTATTTACTTGCCCAGGAATAGTTACTGGTTGTCAGTTGTAACTCTTCAGTTGGTTACACAAATTAGCCCACTGAGTTATTGGCCACAATGTATATAATATATGAATAATAAGTAATTTAACACTCCTGGATAGAATTACATGTATTAGTTGTGATCACTATTATAATGCGTCTATTTTAGAATTATGCATTTCGACCTTTAAGCGGTCATCGTCAAATCCTGATCACTATGTTGAGGTTTAAATTTATATACAAATATTTTCTAATTACAAAATATTTTTGTTGTGCATTTAATTGGTGTTTATATTATAATTCACAGTTTCAATCTAGTTATATATGGTTAGTTTTTTTTAAAATTATTTTTTTGCAAAGGTTTATGAATTATGTTGAGTATTATGCACATTAATACAAATTAGAATAACACAATGTAATAAATAAGGAAAATTCTATTGTGTGTATGTTACTTATCTCAGTGCAGCCGTAGGTCATACAGTTGGTACGCTCTCCCATGCCTACTCCCGATTGATGGAATGTCTAATCACCATCACGCATGACATCTGTTAACACAAGTTGTAACTGAGGCTGGGATGACTTGTAAAAATGGTGTATATTATGAATTTTGGTACTATTCTCATTACTATTGCAGGACATTTAAGCAATCTGCCACAGCGGAGTGAATGCTCATATATGCTTGCAACCGGTCTACAATGGCTTACGCATAAAAGAGCAAGAAACGGCAGTATAGAATGCCCAAACCCTCCAGGACAGATGTTCGATCAACCTTGACCACTAATTGGTTCCAGGAAGTTCCATCAAATGTCATAGAATGCACTAGTTTTGTGAACACAAGTTCGTCTCGTCCACATCGTATTAACATTTTATATATATACTAGCTGACCTGGCAGATGTTCTCCTGCCAATCAAAGAAAGTGTTGTAACTTTGTTTCTTGACGTGCTTTTGGATACACAATACTTTTTCTATTTTTTCCAATTTCTGTTATCTGCCTCTAAACTATTGTGAAATGAATTAACTAATCTAGACACATTCGTGGCAGCGTACACAACAACTCCAAAGTTTCATCGCAATCGGATCAATGGCATATAACGCATCCGGGAGTTTGTTTAAATAATTCCTGGGCTGTCACTCATTTGTTGAATCTACTCGTGCTCAACCAACTGTGAAATGGATTTACTAAGTTAGAAAGCTTCACGTAAGTGTACACAACAACTCATCAAAGTTTCATCGCAATCGATGAATAGTATATGAACGCATACGGGATTTTGTTGGAACGCTTCGCGCGTCGTCACTCATTTGTTACATCTACTTGTGCGCTACCAATATTGTAAAATGGATTTACCAAGTTGAACACCTTCCCTAGCGTGTACACAACAACTCATCAAAGTTTCATCGGAATCGGATGAATGACATATGAACGCATACGGGATTTTCTTTAAACGATTCGCGTGCCGTCACTCATTTGTTGAATCTACTCATGCGCTACCTATTGTAAAATAGATTTACTAAGCCTGAAATCTTCTCTGGAGTGTACTCAATGAGTCACCAAGGTTCCATGGCAATCGGATGAATGATATATGACCGCATAAGGGACATTGTGGAAAAGATTCCCGCGCCGTCGCTCATTTGTTGAATCTACTCGTGCGCACTTATTAAAAACTGGATTTACTAAGCCAGAAACCTTTCCTGGAGTATACACAACAATTCACCACAGTTTCATCGCAATCGGATAAATGGTGTATGAACGCATACTGGACTTTGTTGAAACAATTCACGCTCCATCGCACATTTGTTGAATCTACTCGTGCACTACCTATTGTAAAATGAATTTACTAAGCCAGAAACCTTTACTGAAGTGTACACAACAATTCACCAAAGTTTGATCGCAATCGGATAAATGTTATATGGACGCATACGGTACTTTGTTGAAATGATTCGCGTGCCGTCACCCATTTGTTGAATCTACTCGTGCGCTACCTATTATAAAATGGATTTATTAAGCCAGAAACCTTCGTAGGGTGTTCACAACATCTCACCCAAGTTTCATCGTAATCGGACGAATGGTATTTCAACGCATACGGGACCTTATTGTAATGCTTCGTGCGTCATCGCTGTTTTGTTGAATCTACTCGTGCGCAACCTCCTGTTAAATGGATTTACTAAGTTAGAAACCCCCACATAAGTGTATGCGACATCTCACCCTAGTTTCATTGCAATCGGATGAATGGTATATGAACGCATACGGGACTTCGTTTAAACGTTCGCGCATCATCGCTCGTTTGTTGAATCTACTCGTGCGCTTCCTATTGTAAAATGGATTTACTAATCCAGAAGCCTCCCCTGGAGAGTACACAACATCTCACCCAAGGTTCATCGCTATCGGATGAATGGTATTTGAACGCATATGGGACCATGTTGAAACGCTTCGTGCGTCGTCGCTCATTTGTTGAATCTACTCGTGCTTAACCTCCTGTGAAATGGATTTACTAAGTAAGAAACCTTCACGTAAGTGTACACAACTGCTCATCAAAGTTTCATCGTAATCTATGAATGGTACTAATCCAGAAGCCTTCCCTGGAGTGTACACAGCATATCATTCAAGTTTCATCGCTATCGAACAAATGGTATTTGAACGCCTACGGGACCTTTTCGAAACGCTTCGCGCGTCGTTGCTCATTTGTCGTGCGCTATCTATTGTAAAATGGATTTACTAAGCCAAACAACTTCCCTGGAGTACATTCAACATCTCACCCAAGTTTCATCGCAATCGGATGAATGGTATATGAACGCATACGAGACTTTGAAACGCTCTAACGTGCAGAGACGAACAGTAGAATTCGACAACACTGCCACCTTGGGTATACAACACAACTTTCCGCCACAGGTGGAGTGTATGTTATGGCGGTAGTTGCACAGGTTGCGACCAGGTGGCTCTACGTGCAGAGACAAACAGTCCAAAAGCATCACACTTCACTAAGGCTAGCGGTTTCCATGACGACTGTTTATGACTGTATATTGTGGTTCTAAAATTGTGTGTAAATTGTGGTTCTAAAATTCCACCTATCTGGTCAAATTGTGAATCTAAACCATACATGGACCCACCCTAACATACATACAAAATTTCATCGAAATTGGCCCAGCCATTTAGGAGGAGTTCAGTCACATACACAAGTGTCGAAGAATTATATACATAAAGATATATACATGTGTGTGTGTATATACAGTAGAGTCCCGCTCAACCGACCTTCGCTTATCCGACATTGTTCCCTTACTAAATTGCATTCCTGGCTGTGAGGATGCTACGACTCAAGTTGTATGTGGTGTGCACAAGATCAGCTGTTTGAACTGACCCTGATATTATTGATTTCGTGAATGCCTACTAAAATTAGGATGGTGAAGAAGAAGGTATTTGAGAACAAAAGGATTAGACGTCTCACAGTCAAGGATTAGATGCATTGGGTATGGCTGGTTAGATGGAAGAGAGGGCCCAATGGCCCTAATCTTGCCAGACAAAATAAATATATCTATTAACGTACTGGTCGGGTCCAAGCACCGTGAACCTGAGAGGAATGGGGATTTTGGACTATGAGGAGTGATGGTGACGAGTGATGAGGGTTCCCGGTCTGTGCGTAGTATCAGAACCAAATGCATTGGTTGGTGACTCACTCATTCCCAACACCACAGTGGTTTGAGCAACGGCCCTATGTTAGCAGTATTGGAATAGACATGGATTCTATATAACACAGCGGACTGTTGACAGGCCCTTCTCTTCTCGCCTGCCACTTCACCTCACCCCGCAAGTTCACAGAGCTTGGACCCGAGCAGTATGTGGAGCAACAGACAGAGGCAAGCGCAACGGTTGATTTTTCGTTGCTGGCGAGTTCTCGCAGCGAGAAAACTCATTTTCAAAGTTATTCTGTATTATCCTAACTTGTCGGTCATCCGACGTACTCCAGGTCCAGTTTAGATCAGAATGGAGACTCTACTGTATATATAAAGCCAAAAGTCGGTTATTTATCAAATCTACACTGTTTCACCAAGCTAAACCAAATTTTAGGAGCCTGCAGATAGCACATGTTACAAGTGCCAGTAGTTAGAAGTTGTTACCATTTCATTATCATTAGGGGCAAATGGCCTAGATGTTACGTCCATTATACTGTTAACCGTGACCCCATAAAGTCTTCCTCGACTGTGTACGTTTGATGTGTCAATTCAGTAGATATTTTATTTTGCATGCAAGTTCTTGCGCAACATGCCATGGATGCCAAGAGGTAGGCATACCTTTCGTTTCATAGATTTTATGAATAGACCTTCGATAAAGTACATGAGAAGTTATTGGAGATGCTGCAGACCATACATCTAGATCAGTGGTTCTGAACCCGTAGAAGTCTGCGGACCACTCAGCAAGAAATTGAATCCTGTACGAACCACCCCTATGCCCTCCCCTCCCCCCACCCCACCCCCCGCAATACACCTCATCAGTCGTAACCCTTCCTCTATAACACTTATTTTTAAGATATTTCAATTCAAAACCGGATAGTCATCGCCGCGAAAACATTCGGACGATTCTCGTTCAACGCACATAGTTTTTGAAATCCCCATTTATTGGCCACTTTTTTTATACGTGCTGGTGGACCCTTTTCTTCCGCGGACCACTCCCGAGGCACTCGCAGACCACCGGTTAAGAACCACTGATCTAGATGGAAGACTCATCCAATTCATCGCCAACGTGTACTGTAGAAAGCTGCAGTGAGAGCTGAAGGAACATTATCAGATGAAGTAGATATCTTGTTATTTTGATGTGTTTCATGCCAGGAGATCACAAGGATTGTCTGGCTGTCAAATGCTGATGCTCAGTTCGGTAATGGAATCGAACTTGTACTATCGGCACCAAGGGCAGGTATCAGCTTATCTGTAGGGGTGTCAGAAAAGATGTAGTCTGTCTCCACGATTTGTCAACAAGTATTCTGAGATGATTTTGGTAGAGGCAGTGGATCAACATATGGATATTGGAAACTGTGTGAATGGAGATTGTCTAAATAATATCAGATATGCAGAAAACACAGTACTTATAGCTGAAAGTAAATATGATCTACAAGAACTATTGAATTTGATACATGAGTCTCATATTAAATATGGTCTAAAAATTAGCTCTGAAAAGACTAAATGTGGACCTATCGTTGTATGCTTCGTATCTTACTGATGGATAGGTTTACAAATTCTGGTAGTCGGCAAAGATCAAGCACAATTACAACTGGCTAGAGAAATTATCAAATGTGTTAAATCCTATTGATACCTAGGATGTCAACTAAATTCTCAATGGGAGTTATCACATGAAGTCTGTGTTTAAATTGAACAAGCAAGGAACACCTTCAACAAATTGAGGACTTCATCAACCTTAATATTTTCCTCAGGCTTTGCATGTTACGATGTTAAACACTTTATTATGGTATAGAAAGATGGACACTTCCAACTTGTGCAAACGATTGCCGGCATTTGAAATGTGGAACTATCGTTGTATGCTTCATACCTTACAGATGGATAGGTTCACAAATTCTGAAGTTTTAAATCGTATGGATATATAGGTTGAAGTTCTGATGGCGATTAAGAAACTGAAATTGGAATACTTTGGACGCATCATGTGTGGCAAGAAATATAGAATTTTGCAACTAATTCTGCAAGGGGAAATTGATGGGGCACATCAACATGGCTGAAGAAAGATGTATCGGTCACGTAACTTGCATGATCAGTACTTACAGGATACATACTCTTTATTTTTTGCGGGAAATAGTAAATCTCTCATTGCCAGAATGATTGCTGACCTTTGCTGGAAGGAGATTGCACCACAAGTAGAAAAAGAACCTTTTACTCGTGAAAATCCTCTAGTTTGGAAGAGTCTTTCCACCCTGTCCCAAAGATGCTCTATGGTGTTCGTCAGGTCTGCAGCCTGGTCAATGCCCATAGTGTCCAGGTACTGTGATATGCAGTGTGGTGCATGTGGACGAGCATTATTGCACATGAAAGAAAATCCTTCTCCAATAAAAGAAGCAAAAAAGAATCACGTTGATGTAGCAGTGAGCATTGATTCTGCCATTTTCAATTGAAACAGGTTCCGTCTGAGCTTCTGTGGAAATCCCTTTCCATACTGAGCTTGTTTGCTCCAAGGGGTGGAGTGCCAAAATCGCCCACCATGAGGTCCCATTGCAAACAAACAACACAGAAATACCAGACATGCATTTAACGAGTGTGTTAATCTCGGGTAGTATCAGATGTGAGCAGTGCTTTTTTTCTCTTTTTTTTTCCGGGAGAACGCAGGGTTACGCGTAACCATAACGAATAGAATAAGAAGTGATATCACTGGCCTAGTACGCCTGGTCCGCCGCAGCGCAGCGCTGGCACCGATCTGTGATGTAAGTTGGCATTGGCGCTTACGAGACTTTTAAAACCTTGCGACCTGTTTTACATGTTAAAACGCCGCAAGATATCCTCATAGGCGCTAAGAAGTTCGACATCTCCACTTACTTTACTGTGCCCAATTATTATTTAATAAGTCGTCTCCTGTAATAGTCCAGTTTCGACAATAAGCGAAGACAGAGAGCAAGTTCAAAATGCAATTAGTTTTGCCAGCTATCGGTAAATTTAAAAAAAGAACGGAAAAATTAACCTCGCTATCAGAAAGGATTTCTTCACATTGTTACACATTTTACATTCCTTTAACAGACTTGCAACAAAGAAAGAAAAAAAGAGCCGTACGAACGCAACTTTCAAGTTTACCGTAGATTACTATACAATTCAATAATAACCATAAATTACACTCCACAAACACCAAAACCAGTAAACTACCATCATTTCAGAAGAACTTAACATTAAACAGACATAGAAGGCATAGTTATGACCCCTTCATAGAGTAGGCTATTGCCTAAAACTGATCACGCCTCCTTCAGCATTACGGTACATACCGTATATGTTTTTTAACTCATTGTCTTTATATTCTCATCCCTTTCTTCACAGACGTAGTATTTAATGGCATCAAGAGCATTTTTATTTACACCATACTGGACAAATACTTAGGCAAATTAGGAAATATATGTGGAACAGAATAGTCTTTCAATCGCCAGTTGGTTCTTGGGAGAAGTACTACTTCCTTCCCTTCTATCATAAATTTGTCAAATCTAACAATTAAATCTTCTGAAAAGTGAGCATCACAGATGTAGGACTTTTCATTAAGTTCCCTATCCTTCCCTGGTATGGCCCCTTTGCACTTGATAAAGCGTTCCTTAACTTTAGGAGGTTTGAAAAACCGTCTGACCTCTTTACAGTCCCCTTAGCTAGATCTGCATCCTGGTACAATAGAGCAAGGCATCTTCACTACTCACATTAAGCACTCATGAAAATGTAAGGGCTAAACTGCTGTTTACTTACATTAAATAACAATAAAATTAACACACGAATAATAATTAATAACGTCAACACACGACAAGAAATTAAATTCCATTTCAGTTAATGCTTCCTACAATAGCATTTCAGGTATTAACACTATGAAGTAATAGTGTAAGCACTTGTATATCAATAAACGTTTGCACAGAACACCGCCAAAACACTCCGACCAATTAAATACTTAATATATCTCACATAAACATATGTGGAAATCAACAATCTCAAGTCGACTGTAGCGCTGCGTAGCGGCGAGTGCCAACCCGATCCGTATTCATTACATGCTATTGAGGGAGAAGAGATCACACTTTATATTCTATTCGTTATGGCGTAACCCTTAAACATTTGAAAACTGTTTAAGGAAATATATTGGTACCTTTGTATATAGACCGGCAAATATGACTTCCGATTGAAAGTTCATCGATCAGCTGGCGTCAATGTGCTGTTTACAACAGCTGGAGGAGATTTCGAGTAATCCTCAATTTAAATCGATCTATCGAATCAGTTTCCTTTGGTCGGCATCTCGGCACTCTGTTCTTATAAGCACGCAGGTTAGTGTTTGGATGCGGGATATGTTGTTATTTTGTGCATATGGTTAGTTTTGAAGGATGAAGAAAATAACTAACTATTTTATATCCGCCCAGGCATCGAGAAAGCTGAAACGTAATGATTCGAACACAAACAATGACTGAACTTGGCAAATTGCCGAAAATTGCAAAATCGTGATGTTTTGTAGACTACAACTGAGAGAACCCCTTAAATCTTTAATAGAAAAATAGCACTGGATATGGGTAAGGAGATGTTATGAAACTTGCCCAAAACGAACATCTGAGAAGAAGAGGAAACATCAAAGCTACAAACTACTAAACCACATTCATGATAAAAGCACTCTTTCCATATTTATTGTATCGAAGATCCGTAGCCTACCTATAATGGGGATCTAGTGGCTGATCCACAAGCTAACTAATAATACTCTCCTGAATATAAATTGCATCCTACTGTTGTTTTCCTATCATCCCCTCAAGAAATCCTAACCAACAAAAAATCGAAATAAAACTCTGAAAATAGGACAAAAATAGACACCTAAGCAATACAAATGTAAATTAAAATAGAATTTTTAGGGACATCGCTTCTAAACTCGGTAGCTGATGTTATACAATGTTTGAAAGGGTTCGACGAACAAGTTTACCACTAAAAATAATCCAAGTTAAAGATGGTACCATTCCCAACATGTAAATTTACGATTCCGTTCTAGCTAAATCTTATAAGCCCTATTTATAAATTACCTGAAAGGCTATCCTAACTAATGCACATTATTGTCCAAAAATAAGCAAAACAATAACAAAGTTATAAACTGTTTGTATCTCAAATATTTACATATTTACACCCCTATGTATACAAGAGGTACTGTTTGTACACCCGTCATGACCTCACCCTAGTCATGTTGTCGTTTCACCTTAAGTGTGTCTTCTTCTTCTTCTTCATTTCCGGGTTCCTGTGATCTGGGTCGGGATGTGAATCAAGGACCTCCATACCTTTCTCTCTCTCCACCATTCTCGTCCTTCTTCCAGTGTATCTTCCACTTTCACTCCTCTTTCCTCAATGCTCTCCCTTACTGTATCCATCCACCTCATCCTCAGCCTTCCCGTGACTTTCTCAGTAAATACTCTCTTCGGGACTCTTGTCTTCTCCCATTCACATCATATAAGTACGTCTCACAACATTTAATAAATCCAACATGTTTCACAATATTTACTGTACGTCTCACTTTAAGTAACTAGCTAACGGCAATATTTCTTATTTACTGTCAGATTATTATTCCTCATAATGTTTGTTATTAAATTTATATCATTATTCAACATTATTTACATGTTCATTTCTAATAAAATCCTGGTATCGAATTTCATTTATGAAAGCATTTATCACCATCATCATTGTACAGTTCCAGTTTCCGGGGTGCTCATATGAGCCTCTTCCACTTCAACCTGTCCTTATACAACTGTCATGGAGAACATCATCCACTGTCCATCCTCAGGTCGTTAGATCAACCTTGATCATGTCCATCCATCGGTTTCTAGGTCTTCCATCCACCTGTCTTTCCAAATTTATTCTGGCCAATCTTGTAGGCTCCATCCTCATCACATGCCCGTACCACCATAATCTAGATGTAAGAAAGCATTTAATGCAGTATTATTCCCTTAACTAACCATTATTATTGTGCATGGTTATTCAATTCTGTCAATACTCCACGTAGACAATACAATATGAATCAGGTGCCTTGCAGCTCAACTGCCAATAGCTAACACCCCATGACGTCGCCAATATTCATATAAATGCACACTGAAATTCTTCTAACTCCATTCCATTTATCGTAAGTGGCTTTCCATAATAATTCATCATCAATGCAACACACATCGGCTTACACTTTTATACCTGTGTGCTTACTCTTATCATATTCATTATCATCAAGCCTCTGCTCTTAGGTTTCTACGTTCGTTGCCAAGAGCCGACTGAGGTGGTGTCTAGTCGCTATGTTCTGAACTAGGCCTAGTAGTCGTTAACGGTGGCGTTTGGCGGCAAAAGTAGGAACTATTTGAAAAATTCAAAGTTGCAATCCTTACTTGAGTTAAAAAACAGATACACACACTAATACAGCCATCACAATTAACACCGGTTATCGGACAGATTCTACACACACCTAAAGTACACGGGGCTACATGACCGCGTTGTCGCAGCCCCTAAACTGAGGAACCAACCACCATCAAGCCTCTCATTCAATCTGTTGTGAACAATCAAAACATGGCTTCTTACTTTCATGAAAATAACCTAGTCTCACATCTGACTAATTCTACTATGCTTTTTGAATATCTGACCATTTCCCTTACGGCTTGCCAATAACGCTGCTTACTTAACCTTTATAATGCCACGGGGCCGATATATCAGCCGAGGGAACTTATGATAAAAATGCCACCGGCCGATCTATCGGCCCGATTTTTCTAAATTTGTTTTCCAGTCACGCAGCGCTAAAACTGTTGTAACCAAGACAACACTGGAACCATTCTCTCTCAGAATATATCGATAAGTTTAAGTTCCATGAACAACTGGATTTATAATAAGTATTCTTTGAGCAGGCTGCAGTAAGCTGGCTTCCCGCATGTATTATCTTTTGAAGTCTTGTATGTTTACGATCTTGCTTAGAGCTAATTAAGATATGTGGTGATAAATATGGCTATCTCTTTCAACGAAGGAGATATAAATAAGGTTTTAACGCTGAGTGAAGTAATGGGAGAGTGAATTTTATACTGACGACTACTTGGATTTTGCTGACTACAATCCACCTAATGCCGCAATACTGTATATGCACATCTTTGTAGAAATTGATCGTACTCGAAATCTATTTGATTGAATTACTCTAAACTTGAGATATTTATACACAATTCAATAAGTATTAACATGTATCTCACAAAAGAGACTATTTAGATTGTGCAGGCTGTCAAATTCATATTAACATTTCCATTATTTTTTAACAGATTTTTATTTTATTTTTATTACACAAATGAAGCAAAATTTTATTTATTTAGCATATAGTATTTTAACAATATGTTTACCTGCTACAATAAAAAAAAATATCAACATACTATCTTGAAAAAGATATGTAGGAGATAATTTTTATCAAACACTTGTAATTTCACTAAACTTGGCTTGGCAATTTTAGTGTAACCACTCATAAAATGCTTGGCATCAAAAGGTTTAATGTAATTTTGTAGTTTTTATTTCATTGTATCATCAACAGTATTAGTCTCAAGTTTTGCTCCTGTCCCATGTGATATTCAACCTTGACCGTGAAACTTTATAGCCTTCTACATAACAAATGAAAGTCGGTGGAAACCTCTGCCATTGAGCTCGTTAAACCCGTGCCTGTTACAATACACTGCCTTCTTTGTCACCATAGCATTCTCATACTGCACATTATAATCAAGTGAGCTCTGTCTTGTTTCAAACACACACACATTTCCAATGCTACAAAAATTAACATACCTAAATTTGATACTGTGCAATACTAATAATACTTTAAATTCACAATTCGCTTTAAATACTTTATAGTGCGGCATATCTTTGCTGTAACTGCTGTCACATTTCACATTCCTGGGGGTTCCTGGTTTCACTTGCTGCCTTGAACACCTCCAGGATCATGAAGTATGACCGCCATGGTCCGTCAGCACACCTGCTCCCCTCAATGGTGTTTAATCTGACATCTCAACTACTGGTAGAAAATTGTATGAGCAGCTCACCTTCATGATGTAGATTTTTGACATAATTTTGAAAACACAGAATCTACTTCCTGGTAGCACTTGATCTGGTGATATTTGAACAATCACTCTCGCTCAGAAGGCTTCTATGGGACACAAAGATCCCGTGCCGATCTCTCAAAATGTCTCCACTGAACTCTGTTTGGGCGAGTTATTGCCAGTTGTCCACATTCAGATGTCTACAAAGTTTGGAGATTTCATTTCTCCAGAAACTTCGTGGTCTTCCTACAGGCCTTTTTCCTCTTGGTTCTTCTTTAAAGATTTGTAAGACCATCCTATCATCTCCCTTCCTTAGTACATGTCCATCTCATTAAAGTCTTCTGGAGTTAATGATGTTGAGTATTGGTGCTTGGCTGTGATAGTGAGTGTATGTCTTTATTTGATCTTTTTTTCCGGCTTTGAGATGCGGGGTCAAAAAATGGTCCAATTATTTTCCTATCCACTTTATTTTCGAAAACCTGCAACTGGTGTTCTTCCTATTTTGTTAAACTCCATGATTCTGCGCCATAAGTTAGAACTGGCCTAATGATGGTATTGTATATTTTCAATTTTGTATTTCTCGTCAAAAATGTGGATCCCAATAAAAACTGCAGAGAGTAGTACACTTTGTTAGCATTCTGTATTCTAACTTTTAATTTACACTTCTCTATGATTCTGTTCATCAATCATGACTCCTTAGAATTTGAAATGTTCAACCCACTCAAAACTATGCTTGCCAATAAGAAGAGGTAACCGATTTTCAAACTCTTCAATATTACTCTTCATTACCCTGTACTGATTTTTTCGTCAATTCTAAGGCCTAATTTTGAAGCTATCTCCTCAAGTTCAACAAACAATTTTCTTATCTCAATCTCATTTCTTCCTATGAGAACAATATCGTCTGCGTGTCTAAGCACTTTATGATACTGTCCGAGGTGCATGCCAGCTGGAACTAATTTTAGTGATCAGGATAACTTTTTCGGGAGCAATGTTGAAGAGAAGAGGGGACATTGCCCTGTCTTAAACCAGTTCTGTTTGTGAAAGGGTCAGATCTTTTCCCATTCAGGAGAATTCTACTTATATTGTCATCCATACACAATCTACACAGGTTAATAAGTTTAATAGGGAAGCCAGAGTGAATACATTGATTATATTCCCACACTTTCTCACTTGTTGATTACAAATATGTTATCAGTAGTGGATCTATTACTGCGAAAGCCATTTTGTTAATCACCAATGATGTTCTCTGCATATGGTTGCAAGCGATTTAGTATAACAAAGGATAACATTTTATAGGATGTATTAAAATGGGATATTCCACAGTAATTTTGAGTATCTTCCTTGTCTGTCTCCCTTTTTATGCAGGGGCACTATGAGAGATTCTTTCCACTCTCCAGGCATCGTTTCGCTCTGCCAAATTCTCAGGATAAGGTGGAATATATGTGAGAAACTGTTTCCAGATCATGACATTGAATATAAGACTGAATTATTTATTTAAACAAAGAAACTGATTAAAATACGATATAGAGAATTAAGGGGGTGTGTTTCGTGGCTCGTCGGAACTCTGAATATTGCTTCTCATCTTTTTATTCTAAGACAATGGGCGCTGAGCTTACTCCTGCGCCCTCTAGATCCCACACTCGGCCGTCTTGATCCTCATCCGGCTCCCACATATATATATCACTCTACAGGTTTTAATTTTAATTTATGAGCACTCACAGACTCTATCGGTAATATTTCACTATTTAATCTACTTTGGTACAATTCAAACACGATGCAATTTTTCACTCACGCATGGGCCAACCTTATTCTTTGCAAAATCACTAAAAATTCACAAACTTGGCTCTGACGCGAATGCTATTCCATACGTCACTACTCACAATAACCATGAGTACTTTGCCACCAATTCACAGGGGTTAAAGATATTTATTCACCTGATGTTCACGGATAAGTCAAATTTTAGCGATCTTACGTCCTGAACTCCAGTCGAAAAATCCTCGTGTTCCGTCCCCACTTGTTCATTGCTTAGCCAATCACATCACTTCTCATGTTGAAATCATCTAGAATGTTTTGGGGATCATTAAAATTAATTATAAATGTCTGAAAATATTCCTTGTAATTTCCATCATTAAGAATGTTTTTAGAAAATTTTGTAATTATTCACAAGGCTTATGTGATGGAAAATCCACTGTCTCCTGAATCTTCATGACTCATAAATACAATTTCCTCCAGGCAATTGCTCCAGGGTATGGTCTCCCTGCCATCTCTGTGTGTGTAACTAGAGATTGGTCAACTGTTCTAACAACTTTCAGCTACTTTTGACCTTGTTAGTTTTTTAAAAAGTTGATGATACTGTATTTTGAAATTAAAAACTTTTTCTGAAATTAACTGAATAGACAAACCCCTTCATTAAATATTATCACTTGAATAATTTGAGGCAACAGAAAGTGCCTTGCCTCCTCGAAGTTGTGACCTATGCTGCTGATTACAAAGCTTACCATAAATCACCAGGAAGAAAGCAAAAAAGGAATTTAAAAAGATCCCACCAAGTATTTGAATCTCAATTGCAAATAAAATAACGTAAAACCATCTTGTTAAGAAAAAGGTGTGTGTCTTTCTTTCTATTTATCTACTTTCAGATTGCACTGATTAATTTCTTAATTCTTTAGTTCAGTAGTATTTTCCTTATATTTTCTTATATTTTAATCTTCAATTGAAGTTGTTGCCTGATTGCCTTCACAAAATATATAGAAACTTATCAGCAGAGGTGGTTAGAACTCGTCCAAACTTCTCAATCATGTTCTTAAAATGTCTTGTTTCAGAATTCACCGGTCACTCCTAGAAGCAGAGGACTCTCTTTTTTTCGGAAACCTTCGAAGAATAAGTCTCACCCATTGTGATTTTATCGCTTAAGCATGTGAAAGATAGTTTAATATTATGGAACTGTTGTTAAACATCTTGCTCTCCAAACCTCCTAGTCATGCCTTCATTTTCAGCTGCCTGTATATAAAAACTTCATGATTTTTTATTTATATATTAATACTTAATTAGTAATGAAATTGTGCCCTGACAATCAGAGAAATGAAGGTAATCTGCTTGCCTAGTTCATTTTTATTGTGTATAAAGAATTTTAATATTATTTTAATTTAGTTTCATTTTCTCCACATTGTTAATTTTGTATGAAAATTGCATGATGATCGCAGCATGCAGCACCTTCGGACTCTTTTGATATCTGGAATAAAACTATGTAATATTTCATATCCTTTTAAATGGGTAACACAAAGAGAATATTACACTAAGTGGGGATTTTGAATACTTTTATTCCTTTTGTTGCTGTCGTATTGTAAGTCGTTGTGCCCATGCCATCTATTCACATTTCTTCATGGAACTACATGTAAGTTTTAATGCTTTTAACAAGTGCTCTTAATCATATAATTCAGTAGATAATATTGACTCATGGCATAAATTAGTGCAGTTAAAATACTATATGTATTATGCTGTTGTTTTTATTCATTGATGTTAATGGAATGCATGTATCATGCATGGAAGTTCCCTTCATTTTGAAGGTACAGTTTTTATAGCTTAAGCTTATTTATGAACATGTAAATCATATCTGTTGAATAAGACTTGAAAACCTGATTGTGCGGGAGAGACTGGTGGTTCGAATGATAACTGACTTAAACAGATAGAGGGATCTATTCCTGTAATGTAATTCATTGATGATTTCAAAGAATACTGTTATAGTTGTTCATGTTGATGGATTTTCAGCAAGCTGGCATGCATAACATTTTATATACAAATGACATTTTTATCAGAAGATTTTATTACTTTTTCTATTACTGACATATATAAGTTATTTTTCTTATCCTTAGAGTTTAGCATATAAACTAAAAATATCTCGATTATAACACTGTATGTTATTTGATTTCTTACCTTTCAATCCTGCTCCACTACTGCAGTGTTCTTCAGTGCTAGCAGTGACTGAGTATTGATTTCCACCTGTTTTTCTCCTTGCTCCTTCTAGAAAAATGCCAAAATGATTCCTTATTCCAAGTCCTTAGGCTCCTCTAATACTTGACCATATTACAGCTACATACACTACTACTATCACCACAATAGCACGGGTTATCAGATAAATGCGATACACTTAAGTACATGGAGCCGGTGACCAAGATGTCTCAAGCGCCTAAATGTAGTAGGGGGAAAAAAAAAATTTTTTTTTTTGTAAAAACACAATATTGTTGTATCCCAGCAACCTGGAAAGTCAGGGAATTACAAAATTGTCAGTGTAGCCTTTTAAAAATTGGTGTGTGTCATAGAAAGTCAGGTAAGCTGACTCAAATTTAATGTGTGTCAGGTAATAATGACAAGCTGCAACCTGTGAACCCTTTGAAGCAAGGAAATAAAATGTATTAACATTTATTATTATTATCTGGCAGATCATTATTAAATTGTATGTACTTGACTGTTCAAAATGTTGTATTCCCCATTTGAGTAATAAATATTGTGTACAAGCAGGGCTTGATTTTTGATGGTACGCCCCGGTACACCATACCGAAACCTCCGATCGGGGGGAAAAGACGAATATTCAACATATTTTTTAGAACTGTGGAACGTTAGATGTAAGTCAAGGCCAATTTGGCCTTTGACTGGACTGTACTTCTAGCCGTACTTAAGGTGCTAGCTGACTCATCCTTCCCCGCAACAGTTCAGCTTTCACTTATACTGTGAATTACCAATAATGGTCACTGACAGCTGCCAAAGCACATGGGGAAATGCTGCTTTGCCACAGAGGCAGATCATGACTCATAACATTCCAAGAGGCTTGCAGGAAGACACACATACTGGGGAAGTTAATCCCCCTGCCAGGCGGTTACCCCTCTTGTCTCCACTCCTCACCTCACCCTTCAAGCGGATGACAGCTTTCACCGTTCATCTTTTGTAAATCAGAGTATAGTCGTCAGTGCAGTCAGAACATTTGATGGCCTGTTACTGTTTTACGGTTTTGTTCTGTTTAATCGTGTAGCGATTTGGAATCAAAGTGCGTAAATTTCGCTAATTGTGTGTTGTTGTACGTGTACGTACCTTTACAATTTATAAAATAACTAATTATTTTAGTAAACCGAAGAAATCAAAAATAGGCGAAGAAACAGAAAAATGCACATCACTTCCAATAGAATTAGATTGCTATTTTGTTCACTGATTAATTTTTAAAGGTGTTCAGAAAAGTGTAAAAATATAGTTTTTAGAAGTCAATATCAATATTCCATAAAGCCCCCCACCCCCTCCCACCACCGCCCGGTAGCCCATAGTACCGGAACCTCTCTTTCTACAAATCAAGTACTGTTTACAGGTGTGTGTTGGACAGCTAATGGGGGTGGAGGAGGCTGTTAAAAATTGCAGATATGCCGACTGCATGTCGAAACTACCTAATGCGTAGAAAGCGTCAAATAGATGTTGCTGGTGTTCAGGGGAAGTGTCTAAAACATTCATTCTTACACGTACATGCTCCGAGGGTGGCACATTTCTCTGGTACTACGTTTCCTTTAACGTTAATGTATTCTTCCTCTTTTGATCGTTTTTCTTTTCAAATGTTGCGGGCCCACAGGTTTTCATTCCGGACCCGTTTTCTTCCTCGTTGCGAACTCGCACGCTGTCTGGATGGGCCAGGAGCATATTCCACGTCCGAGTCATCGGTAGTATTATCCGATCCAAATAGTTCTGAAAATAACTTATCTGCAACGTTGTTAATATCCTATTAGTCCGACAAGGGAACATAACACTATCCTTACCTCGCAATGCAGCTTCTACATCATCTCCAGGGCTACTGCACATTTTGTTCTGTCGTACACACACGAATTAACGCTGTGAGGTGACCCCGATACTGCAGCTGTGTCTTCCGCTGGCTGCCACGTGCTGTAAAACGTATGGTGCAATGTACCGCCGGCCTACTCGCTAAGCATACACGGAGCAATAGTGGTCTATGCGGCATAGGCCAGTATTGCGCTCTGTTTAGTTTGGAACTGCACGGTGTATAAACAACTGCCTACGCTACCACAATGTGCATGTTGTTCAATTACGTTCTTGGAGATTGTAGGACGTAAGGGTGGGTGTAAAGAGATGTACTGTGTAAATATCTCCATTCAACAATAAATGTGGTTTAGGCCACTATTCTGCTGATAGTCTCATTTATGCTATTGCTCTTTGGGTCTGTTACAAAACATACACATTCAACTAGAAAGGTACAATAACAAATATATTTTAAAACTACTTGGGCTACAGAAGAGACTACTTATATACGAAGTATATTTTTTTAAGTATGTACTGTTTCCATATACATTATCTCCAGTGCAGTGTTGTGGTAGATCTCCATCTCTTGACATCCCTTATGAACCGTTTGAGACATTTACATACTGTGGCCATCTTGTAGTGAATGTTCAAAATGTTCAGCCTGCCAACTGTGAAATAAGGTCCAGATTCATTTCTTGAATGAACAAAACATTAAGCCAGATGACATTCCCAAGTGAGGTGCATTGTGAAAGTGCAATGTCAAGAAGAATGGTGTGGAAATGGGTTTGAATGTTCAATATAGGTCGTTAACATTTGAGTGAGAACCACAGAGCCGTCAACCATCTGTCATCAAAGATGACTTGGAGTGTGTGGGAACAGATGATTTTATTAACTTTTCTGCATTCCTGCAGTGTTCAAGGTCCATTCTCAACCCTATTGTGACAGATCGCATAGGATTTTGGAAATTGTGCGTTCCTTTGTGTCCCAAAACAGCTCCCAGAAGATAATATTGTTATTGCTTTTATGTCCCTTTTAACTACGGAGGCATTAGAGATGTTGGGGTGCCAGTATTTTGCCCCTAAGTGCGTGCCAGTAAATCTACTGACAAAACTCCCACACATTTGCGCACCCTCTAATGCCAACTGCCTACACCAGGATTCAAACCTGCACCCTTGGGTACAGCTGGTGAGAATGTTGCCGCTGTGCCACACAGTCGCTCCCTGAAGAACTTAGGGACCAAATTAATAAGCAGTGTATTGACTTTTGTCACACAATATGCTGAGGAAGATGATTTCTTAAAAATTCTGTTGTGACAGGAGATGAAACATGAGTGTCATGCTTTAATCCTGAATTAAAGCAGGAATCCATTTAGTTATGTTAGGACATTCAATATGACCAGTGAAGAAGAAATTCAAACGGGCACACTTTACCCTGGAGATCATGTACAGATAGACAATCATAAATTGTCGCATTGAAAATATCAAAGTCCTGTTCGG
The DNA here is from genome assembly GCA_946902985.2 of Meconema thalassinum. Taxonomy (NCBI): domain Eukaryota; kingdom Metazoa; phylum Arthropoda; class Insecta; order Orthoptera; family Tettigoniidae; genus Meconema; species Meconema thalassinum. Next base: position 371,476,581 of record OX336392.1, read on the forward strand.
GTAACATCGTGCTTGGGCATGGCTGTACAGTTGCAACAAATGTTGATGCACTTGGAGCTTTGTTCAACGACATGTTCGTGACAAAATGCAACTATCAGTACACAGTGCCACTGTGCAGATATCAGAATAACAGAGAAGAATGATATGCAATTAATGAGAAACTGCCCAAATACGTAAATAAATGCGTGAAGTGAAGGAGACGTCCCTAGTGACAATGGATGAGAAGCGTTTAACAGAGAAGCTGTGTTAGTGTAGAGGTAAGGTGTGAAGTTGGTAACCCGGACCTCCATGGTTCAAATATTGGTCTCCGCATTTATTTTTGTTTTGATGGCCTCCGTTATACCATTGTTGAACCGCACGAAATTGGACACCTTTTAAGTTTTACAACGAAATATTGCAATAAACCATTAGTTAATTACCACTGGGTCTGTGATAGCTGTTATAGACTTGCATAAGATGTTGGAAATACCATTAAAATATTACGAGCGTTGTGTGAAACTACAAAGAACCGAGGTTCGAATCGTACTCGCGGTGTTTATTTTTTAAACATGTCAAATGTTTCATGAACGAAATACCTGTGTGTTTCTACACAAAGGGAAATCTGGCTTAATGAATTTGCGTATTGTTAGTCCTGAAAGGGACTGTTGTAGGCACTTCTTCAATATCTCGTCCAGTATTCACGGGCTTCGACAACTTGCTGTAGCCAACGTGACATTGACTGAACTAGATTTCTGAAGTACTGTTCATCAAGGGCAATACCCTCCCATGCTTCCAACATAGTCTCCCACAATGCATCCTGCGAACGAGGGGGAGGGTGAGGCCAGTTTTCCCTGATATGGCGTTTCCACTTTGCCCACACATGCTCAATGGGGTTCAAGTCTGGAGTTCGAGGGACCCAGTTGAGCAGTTCAATGGAGTCCTGCTCAGAAAACCAGCCCTGAACACTCCTGCTCATGTGGATTGGAGAGTTGTCTTGCACGAACTGAAGTACTGCATGTGGATAGCGCTCTCTCACACTCGGACTCATAATATTCTGCAAGATGTGCAAATATTGGTCCGATGTGAGATGTCCATCTATCCGATGAAGCACTCCTGCCCAATCAGAAGACTTCCACCCCAGCACAACACAGATATGCGGCTACTACGTGTGCACTCAGCCACATGCCGTTTCTCGTATCGGGTTCCACCTGGCCTGTAAACACGAACCGGTCTGACCTCTGCCGAACTGAAACATGTCTCGTCTGAGAAGATGACCTGATCCCAATTACGATTTAATTCCAGCTCGGCAAAGGCACACCGGTCGACTATATGTTGGTCGGAGAGACATTCTTCGATTGCAGGTTTTCTGCAAGCAATTCCTGCTTCTCGTAATCGTTTACGGGCCATGTATGAACATCTTGAAAAATTGGTCGTCTGCATAAGCTCTACAGAGTTTAAGAACTGATTTTTCTGCGAAGTTGTAACTAAATGGCGGTCTTATTCTACAGTCGAAACCCGCTGTAATCAATAACATAAACTTATTCTCGAATCCTTTGGAAGCAAGCCAATTTATGTCGTCAGGATAATGCTCACAAGCTTAGATGTGGTACACTGTTAGTTGATTCTCTTGTGAAATACCTGGTCTCCCACATGGCTGCTGTGAAGGTACGGTACACAATTGTTATTGCCGATATTTTGTAAAATTGGCATTGTATTATTTTGTCAAATTCAGGAATGAAAGGTTTCAAACCCACAGAAAAGATACACAGTACCTACAATTGAGCCATTTAAGACCTTGAGATCTTTTTATACTTTTCGTTTCACAAATCACACTGGTATTTTTGCTAATTAACTATAATGTTACTCAATTTTACAGAATAACTAGCTTTTGATATGGTTAAGAATTTGATATTATATTATACCCATACTATCATCCCGCCCCGGCTTCGCCTGGTATCTTAAAGGGGTTACTCAGCGTAAGCTTAAAAGGCGCACGGACGGTAGGTCACAGACACAATTCAGAAAAGTCGAGATGAACAGCGAAACTCCAAACACTTAATTAGTCTACTCTTCTCTGAAGTCTTAACTCGACACGACTCGACAGTTAATGCTGGCCGAAGCTGGGGTGATGGGCTCGCTCGCTCCGAAGCTAGTAATTTAAATTTCCACTGAATGGAGATTGTTGGAAGAAATTAAAACGTAAAATCACTTATAGTTGGCAATGTATTAAAGATATGCTGTCGCGGACTTCTTTGTAGAACTTTTCATGCTGACCAATTCTTACTCTCATAGTATATGGATATTTTTAGGGCCGATTGTATAAAGATCGCTTGACTGGGGATCAAATTAACTGGAGTTCAAAATCTGAACCAAGTTCAGTTGTCGTCCATGTTGTATAAAACTATTCGCGGATTCAGAGATCCTAGTTCAATTTGATCTCAAGTTCAAGGATTTCAATATGGCAACAGCGCAAAATAGTAAGGATATTCACGTATAGAGTGCACTAAACTCATCTCGCCGAGCGATCTTCAACTTTTTTGTTTATTTTTGTAGGCTATATGTTAACCTCAAAAGAAAGCGTATTGACATGTGTTGGGAATAAAAACCTAGAACATAACCTAAGTGCACACCATGTTTGTCTGAGGGGGAATGTTAAGACAAAAAATGTAACATAAAAGACCATTTCAGTACCGGTAACCGGAAAAAGAATGTTCCATGGACTTCAAATTCGCGGCCGAAATTTTGCAAAGGACTTGCAACCGAATCCATAAAGGTAGGTGAAGTCAATTGATATAATTATTTACAGCTTTTAAATGTACCCTAGATGCGATTACGTTGCTGAAAGATGTATAACACGGTTTCAAACCATTTTTTAAATTTCTTTCAGGTTCAAATTTGATTATAGCTAGCTGATCCAATCTGGTCCTGCCTGAGCTGGAAGTGGGATCACATGTGAATTGTGGTCTCGTACACCTTTTGATATTCATACAAATCACTATGCTTCCTTCTGCATGAAATCCATGAAGGTAGGTTCCTTGCACATCTTTCAGTTATATTGTATAGTAAGGCATTTCTCCACCCCACCTATCTACCTAACCTGAAAATAATCTACAATACCGGTAGCTGAATTTGGTCCGTGTACCATAGTTTTACACATTAATGAAGTGAATTTCAAGATATAGAGGCGAAGATCATGTTGATACCTGATATTAGGACCCTGAAAGTCTCCATAAATATAATTTTACATCAGTTACACTGTTATAAAATATATGCTTAAGACAAGTAGGCTAGGTCATTCCTCAAGGTAAGTAGGCTACTGTTAGTGAACACCTGAATCAATAGCCTCGATATTGTAGACTATTGATTGCTTAGTTTATTTGTGTAGCCTTCCTTGAGACTCTTGTCATTGTATCACAAAGGACAACAGGCTATCCTTTTTATTGGCAACCAAGGCCCCTAAACCTTAATCCATCAAGAAATAATATACTAGCATGCATTGCTAGGTAATGGCATAGGTTCGGAACAGTATGGTATCCAAAGGTTTATTTAAATCAAAACTTTAATTTAATTTTGCAAATTAATGCCATATTAGTATTATTAGGCCTACCCCAATGGCAACATCATACCATACATCATGTTTGGAAACTCATTGCTTTTCTTTCTCGTAAGCTGCAATTGATTCCTGTAACGTTTGCAACATTGTTGGTATGGTATGGAAAATCTTAAAAATAAGTGGGTAGAAAAAGTGCAGTAGTCTATATTACATAGATAAAAGAAGTACTGGTACGGTATGTAAATAAATATACTGTATCATACTCAAGGAGGCTTCCAGTTATTCGGTCATGGTATAGTGCAGGTAATTAATGTTGAAGGTCTTACACTCCAACTATTTTTACAACACATGACCCAACAGCTGAAAGCCTCCTTGGTCATATATGCAGCCATGAAAATCCAATTCCTGAAATATACTGTAGCCTCCCTCTTATCATTCTTTATGCACCCTTTGCATTGATCTGTTATGCCTATTTTTTAACTCAGCTAAATGTTAAAATAAATGATAATGTTACTGTCTTGTATAAAAATAGAATTCTTCCTCTAGTCGTACTCCATTCATGGGGGGCAGTAAATTACAGTGAATTCTTTATCATGTATGCCAGGGCTGAACTCTTGCTCACAAAGCAGTGTGACGAGGGGCCTGTTCCACGAATAAACTTTGCAACTTTTCACTTTTCACTTTGCACTTTTCAATTCTTGCAAAGTGCAAAGTCTTTCTGTTCCACCATGATCTATGTATTACTTTTCAATTTCTTCGCATAGTGAAAAGTCTTTGCATAGGAATGATCCGATCATGTTTATTCCATGAACAAACTGTATATTTATTCCATGATTTAATGCTTTATTTTTCATGGTGAAACATGTCCCACTAATGACCACACAGTGATCTTAATTAATAAAAGTATTGATCAGGCGGGACTTTTAACCTGTTAATACTAAAGTGAGGTTATGAAAATTCACCCTGTCTTTATACGTCTTCTTGTTGGATTGTTCATCACTATCTTCACTTGATGATAACAAAAGCTCCTGCGTAACATATTTATATCACTAAACCAAATTCTGCGCCGAGAAACTAGTGTAGAGACTTGTTCATTGACAGCTGAAATGGGAATCGTCTCTTTGCAAAGATTTCTGAAAACTTTTCAATCATTCCTTTGCAGTTTGCATTTCTGCACCAATGGAGGAACATAACAGACTTCTAAAGTGAAAAGATTCCTAACTTTTCACTTTTCACTTTGAAAGACAAATCTGAAAAGTGATGGTGGAACAAAATCTGAACTGAAAAGTGCTTAGTGCAAAGTGAAAAGTTGCAAAGTTCATTCGTGGAACAGGCCCCAGGCATTTCTGTTCAGTTACACTGTAGCCACTGCCCAGCTCTCCACTCCAGTGTTGTGGAGCCAGTTCATAGGTAACCAAGAGCCTGATCATTTTTTCAGCCTTCGCTAGCAATGGCTACAATAGCTTACTGCTGAACAGGTCATGTTAAAGCAACTTGATACCAATCTCTGATAGGGTTTAAGCAGTCTTTTTTTTGTTTCTGCTTCATTTTGGGGATTTGGACATGGTCATCAGCTCCTTGCACTGGACTGTATGTGGAAGTTTTGACTTTATTTGAGATACAAACTGAAAAAGTTTCAATAATTTAAATCTCTATACTGTATATAGTGTACTGTATTGATTAGATAGGTCATGTTACCGTATACTGAATTTAAGAAAACCTTCACTGTCCAACGCTAGGTCTCCTTAGTATGCCGCAGTAGAGAGGCAAACTTATCTGTTTACAGGAATTATGTTGAGATTGCTATTTATGGACAACATAGCACAATGGTTCAGTAGCATTGTTTACGACAGTCTCAAATTAAATTATGGCAACATTTTTTGGTATTCAAAGATAAATAAGTCTCTGTGGAATTTGTTACACCGGACTGCATTTAATTGAAAGGGGGAGGAATTAAATCTTCTGATGCTATCTGTTTTAGTATGTCAGCATCAAACATAGCAAGAAGGTACTAATTCCCAAGCAATAGGCAAATAAACTTAAAACGTACCCTACCGTATTAAATAAAACCAATTATTTAGCATGACTTTTTCCTAGACTTTTACTTATTATTTATTTATACTGTAAATTAGTGCACTTTATGCCCTAAGGCTAAATGAATGCTTAACCATTGTGAGAATTCAGTTGTTAAGTACACTCCACACATCACTTGTTATTTTATATCATGTTGCAGGTAGCTTTGGAGGAGCCTTTAAGAACACAGAGCAAGCAGAAGCCACTGTGTGGAGAAGACAATGGGCAAAATGAAAGAATAATTAGAATATGAAATGTTGAGCAGGCAGAAACTGAAGGAAATGAAATGTACTAATGCATTATTTAATAAAAATAAAATAAAAGTATGTACGGTAATGTTATTCTGAACTAGTTAATTCTTCAGGCCCTGTTATTCCTGAAATTGTTGGCACAATATTGTCCTCCATTGACTTACAAGGTTACACAGTGATTGGAGTACCAAGTCCCTAACACTCATTTATGCTCTCTCTACAACTGAGCATGGATGATTTATATTTATAAAATCTTGTTATGTGCATGTAAAAAAATGTTTGTGTTAAATGTGCAACATAAGACTGGTGAACACTGCAGATAAGCTACAAAATTGGTCGAGGGGCATTCAGCATTATTGATCAAAGTTAATGTCCAGTACAACTGTTATCATTTGTAATGCACTAACAACTTTAATCAAAAATCTGCTGTTTGCCATTTAATTACAGTTGTTATGTATGGGACAGTCGAAGCCACGCTGTTAATTACTTGCGTATTGCATTTCTTGAAATTTGGTTAACATAATAACATTCGAATTGGGTAGGTTTTGGAGAGAACTTACTATGAAGCAGACCACTGTTTTATTGGAGGTTCCAGGTTCACTTTTCTTTCAAAAAGTAGTTTTTAAATATGGGTTTTTATCACTTTAACAAATTTAAACGTTAGAACATGTTATCAAATGGTCGTTGGAACATCTTGGTCAACAGCCCTGTGTACTTGGGTGTGTGTTGATTTTGTCTGATAACTTGAGGTGGCTGTAGTAGTGTACCAGTATGTAACTGTGTAATGAAAACTGTGGATTTAGTAAGTTTTCTATGGATGATATTTACAGGTCCCGTAAGTAGCATTTGCCTTGGTATAGTGTGGGTACCCCTGAAGAGCCACGCTCAGGATGATCAATGTCGGCAGTGGGATTAAAATCTCTGGACATGTTGCATTTCCTCATTACAGTCTTGGACTATGGGCCGATAACATCTATCCTCAAACAAAGAAAAATGCCTTCCACAAAGACAAGAAGGGAATTTGTGAATATACACCCTACATGTTACAGCTGGTGATCTATTACAGTGTTGTCTTTGCATTTTCTTGTTAATGTGATGCAGTTGTACAACATGGGCCTCTTCTCAAGTGCTCGGGCACACAGTTCAGGGGATGGTTGGATGACCTAGCTCCAATGACACTACTGGCATTTGGAAATAAAACACATGAGCACAGTAAAAGGTGGGGAGTGGAGATGAATGGAAGCAAAATAGGATAGATGGAAATGTTAAAAAACATTTTCTCAGTACAAATAAATTCATATTCCTAGCAAAGATTTCTTGATCAAACATTTTGCATAAATGTAAGCCATTGAAATGTGCATGTAGGCCTATCTAAATTTACACAAGGGACTATTTAGAAGTACCGTAGCTTATGGCTCCCAGCTATGTACTTGCAATTATTGTGATGCATGTTTACTGGCATAGACTATGGGCTTAAATAATGTGAAGTGTGTGTCACATGAATACTAGGCCTATGATAGTTCTTCTACAGGATATCTAATAGGCTACCCTATTAGCAAAGGTAAGATTAAGTACCGGTACCAGTGGCCTACCACTTTCAAAAACAAAAAGTACCGTGGATAAAATAGTCATTTATTACTACTATTACCGTACCGTATGTGTGTGGTACCGGTATTAATACTATATTCACTGGTGGTATGAAGCACCTCTCGCAATGCTTTTAACCTCAAAATTGTGCATCGCATTCGTACGGTATTGGTGCATATGTCAACGATATAAAGAAAGGTTACAATACCATCACTGATTAAAAACACAGTTTGGAGTGCAAACATACATTTTTATCAAATGTGAACACGTATTACGTCCGTATAGCCTTTAGGCCTAGTAGGCTAACCCTCGACTTGTACAGGCAAGAACAACATAGTTTATGGGTGACCTAACACAATAAAATGTTAAAAAAACGGCCGTGTTTTGAAATTTATTTAAAACGGAAGAAATATATAGTTCATCTGCCTCAATAAGACACGATTTTTAGGAGAACGGCATTCTTCCCCTCAAAATCCAAAATCACTCTGAATAAAATGCATCATCGTTTAGAGCGAGCACGCACAAATTAGGCCTAGTCCAGAAAGAAATAGAACCTTCATATAACCTGCTAATGTACAAGCTTTCTAACATATTTTTCTTTTAAATGCAGCCTAGAACTGGAATCGAACCGCTAAAATGTTTCACGGACAACAGCTGTGAACTAAGATCAACATGGCTGAACCGAGAACTGTTGCCGGTTAAATATGAACTCGGATCAAGACGCGGTGATCTTAGATTAACGTTTATACAACAGAAATTCTGAGTTCAGCACGCGTCAAGATCAGCTGAACCCGTTGAACTGAGATCAAATGCTTTATACAATCGGCTCTTAATGGTTTACCCAGCGTAAGCTTAAAAAGCGCATGGACGGCAGGTTTTCCTTCGACACGATTCACTGAAATCGTTACTGCTCGGCTTCCTTTGGTCATAAATGAATGTTTTCCTACAGAAGCCGTCCTCGAGAAATTCTTTTCTGAATGGTGAAAACCGCATCAAAATCCATTCAGTGGATTTAATGATTACCCGTTACATCCTGGAATCGTTAACTTGGTTTAATGTAGAAATGCCAGCAACTATCATTAAAACAAATACATGAATTTATAACTAGTATGGACTATGAATTCTAGGTAAGACTCATTAAATATGTCATACAACTGTACCTAGGGATACTTACAGAGGACTGAACTAATAAAAACACAGCATTCTTTTTATGTTCCTATGATTTAAAAGTGTACAGTATATCAACATTGTGGCTTTTTTCTGTAGTAGATGGTGATTTAACGTGACTTATGTTTACAATGGAAATAATCACTCAGGTGAGTTAAAATTCAAAAAACCCTTGCAAAAGTGAAATCATCTGTACCGCGAATATCGTGCTCAAGGCAGTTTTCAGCTTGCTGGCCGCCGCGAGCGCTAGTGTCGCTTCACCTACAAAGAGGATGCAATATCGTAACGCAGCGAGCGTCGCAACTGTGTATTTTAGACTGTGGTAATACAACTCCGCCCTCCCAGAGTTGCAAATCTAACTTTTCCCCCGCGAATTAACTTATAGCTTATTTCAAACTGAGGCTAGCGCCAAATAATTTTGAATCCCACACAGCGGGGAAATATTAGCTTTTTTTCTTTGCGGGAGAGAAGTTATATGTAAATTAATCTAGTTTTTATTAAAAATAACGCTTTAATACAGACTTAGAAAATTCTATGGGTACATTAACACTAATTTTGGAATCATTATTATCTTGAACATGAGCCGTCGGTTTTCTTTCTTTCCATAAGCCTTATCCCTCTCCCTTCCCCCACCCACTCATCCAAACCGCTTTGCCCCGCTCCCTGCGTAACACCTGCCAGGCACACGCGCCCAGTAGTAGCAAGCTGCTCTTGCAGAGCGGAGATTGACCTCCACATGATCTCACAGGGCTGTTTTCATTTGACATCCTGGCGCAGTCAGCTGGCATTTGAGGGTGCGCAAATGCGAGGGAGCCGTGTCAGTAGATTTACTGATTTAAAGATCCCTTTCGGGGCAAAATTCCGGCACCCCGGCGTCTCTAAAAGCCAGAGTAGTTAAAAGGGACGTAAAACCAATAACATTATTATTATCATTTGACATCGGTAAGTTTTACTATCTCTAAAAGTCAAACGACCAATACTTCTCAATTTCAACTATGCTGTTTTAAGTAATAAGCATTGTTCTAATTTGCACCGTTTGTCTTCTTCAGGGTCAAGAAAACAAGATGCTAAATTCTTTTGTTGGTTTTTCCGTAAGTGTTTCAATCCGTTTTTGAGCTGTTTTCCGTAGTTGTTCTTTATAATCAGCTAACCTCAGTACTAAATATGGTCAATCATTTAAGATACCGTGTGACAGAAGAGTTTTCAATTTATCAAAGACAGGTTGCCAAATGCCACATTTATAACAAAGAATTTGATCAAAATGTTCAGCAATCGCCGTCCAACCTCGTCTTCAGCCACATCAGTTGAAGTGTTTTAGGAATAATACAAGACATGCCGCAAAGGTGTCCTACAGTATACCAATTATAGACATCGACCGTCAACAAATGTGTCTGTCATCATATAGTGTCAAATGACGTTCTTCATAATTACATAGAACAGAACAAGTGCAAAATGTGTACCTGAAATTTGTGAACCATGCATGCTATTTCTTAGATTTTAGATATTGTTTCAGTGTTTTTAACCATTTATTGTGTATGTGTATTTCCATGCCATTGTAAAGATTTTCGATGTTCTTTGTTTTTAGATGTTTTCTAAATATAAGATTGTGGGCTGAAGAAGGGTCCAAAAGCGGGACTCGAAACATGTACCCCTGAAATGTGACATAAATTAAAGTATTGAATAGGCGGAAAGATTGAAAATTCTTATTCTTCATAATTACTGTCAATTCGGAACCTGAAATGAATAATATTTCTAATAATGGTTTCAACTTACCGAGAAGGGAATGGACATCTCTAAACAGAATCAGGACAAATCGTGGAAGGTGTAAATTCTGGCTTCATAAGTGGGGAAAATCTGAAGACTCATTCTGCGACTGTGGTAATGTGCTTCAGACCATCCAGCACATTGTTATGGACTGCCCAAAGAGAAAATTTAATGGATCTGCCCAAGAATTACATAGTGCCTCTATGGAAACAGTGGACTGGCTGAAAAGTCTGGACATTAAGTTTTGAATGTGTATCATTGATCTGTAAATAATGTATATAAAATTGGAAGATATATGTATTTATAATGTATCCTTTTTTTTGCCATACGAAGTAAATAAATAAATCGCAAAAATGCTTCGAAATACTATATTTTAAAAATCTATCCGTCGAGTTAATTTGCGACATCAAGTGTGGTTAATTCGAAACTCCGTTATATTCGAAGAAGAGTCCATTGCAGGTTCAGTGTTGACGTTTTATAATTCAGTATAACAAATTTCAAAGTTTCCGCCTAATCAACACTCATTTATTATTTTAGTTAGCGTCTTCTGGGTACATGTTTCGGAATTTGTTCCAATTCCTTCTTCAGACCTTTATAATTCATGTTAGGAACATCATTACATAGACCAAAAAGACCTCATCCATGTAGAAACATATCACACTAATATTAAAATACTATAAAAACTATTAAAAAATTTAAAACATGACAACTTATAGACAATACAAACAAATAAAACAATAAAACATTCCTGCTGTTAATAGCCACTTAATTATATAATCACTATTATGCACATTCTTGTTAGGTGTGCGATGGTCAATTTGCACAGTCGTTAATCACTTTAGTGAACAAGAAAACAAAGAGCACATTATTTTAGTGTCCATGACCCAAATAACTTGCTGTACTGGTGGGTAAATGTTGGCGTAAGTGGAAACTTTGGTTCCATTGTATATATAATCTAACTGGTTATCTCGAAAACTTGTACAATTTGAATTCTAATGAAAATGTGCCCTCTTGTCGATTATCGTGCAATCCTCTCTGAATAATTCATAATAACTGATACCTACTTCGAAAGTTTATCCTCCAAAGTCACATCCTCAAGACGCCCGGCTGACAGCTCGACTTACCTGCGTGAATCTCGTCAAACGAACCACGATGGACGCCAGTTGCGTAAAATTATAGAACCCGTGCCCGGCTGCGAACTTGTGTCCTCGAGGACTGCGGGAATCACGGCGCCAAACATACAACATGTCCGTAACTGCTGGTGAATTTTAACCATGCCCAACCTCGAGCTCGCCTCCGCCATTCTGCCTAGACAGATAGACAGGCAAACAATTGTTGAACGGCCGGATGCGGTGCCGATTGCATAATATCGTGTTCTCATTGTGCAACCGCGAGGACAACGTGAATCTCGTAAAACGACAGTGAGTGGCAGCGATTGCAATGCATCGCGATATTTCTCCGCATTCGATGACGAGTGCAACTGGATTCTTGTCAAATGGACAGCAAGCGGTGCCGATTGCATAATAATAACTTACCATATTTTTCCGTGCCCGACCTCAAGGACAATAGAAATCTCGTCGAACGACTAAAAGTGACACCGATTATGTCATCGCGATTTTTCTCCGTGTTCTATCTAAAAAAACTACGAATCGCGTCAAACGACTGAGACCAACGCCGATCGTGTAATGTCTCGATATTTCTCCGTACCTGACTGCGAAGACATAATTCGGTGACGATCACGTAACGTCGCATATATATCTTCGTGGTCTACCGTTGGGACAAAGGAAATCTCAAACGGCCAAGTACAGAGCAACTTCTTGTACACAAGACGGCATATTTGCTGAATCTACTCATTTGATATTAAATATCCATTATTAATTTTATCTAAATTTTTATGACACCATAGGTGAATCTTATTCACTGCTTTAAACTCAGTTCATTGTTGTTTTCCTTCACCGCGCGATGAGCTTCTATGGTTGCCGACCTCAGACTTATCTTGAATTAAAAGGTAGCTAAAAAGTAACTAATTTTTACTTCATCCTTACAGTAGGCACCCTGTAAAGTTTATCGATAATCCCGTCTCGCAGATTATCGCTGTGCTTTTGTCATTAATTCCTTGTATTTGACATTAAGCTGAAAGTCGATAGAACTGTCTATCGATATTCACATCTCGCAGATTATTGCTGCATTTATATTGCTCTTGGTGCTTCGATTGTTTGTCAGCGGAAAAGCTTGATTTAAGCGGTGCTTGCTGTAGTTCTGGTATTCGTGCAATTGTGTGACAAATTTTTGTGGGATTTAGTGTTTTCGTGATGAATTCAAGTAAGAAACGATATCATCAGTCTTTCAGGGAGGCATATTCTTCAGAATTTTTTTGGAAACTGGCACAATGAATTAGATAGTCGCACATCACCAAGTGTTTCTAATCTCTTTCCCTGTAGTCTTTTCTCGCTATTTTTAAGACCTTGCGACGCATGTACGCGTTAAATTTTTGGGATCTTCTGGATTTCTATTTTTGAAAGTTGGCAGGTATGCATTTGTAAGGTAAGAAGGACCTTGGTAGGTGACAAAAATCTTCGAAAATGATACTTCAGGCATTCAGGGATAATTCCAATATAATGGTCTATGTGCTGAACATGAACCAACACTCAGTTCTGCCTGCCGAATCGCTACAAAACCACTTGGATGCATCCTCGCTCGAAGCAGTGGCACATCCTTGACTATGTCATCACCAGGCAATGTGATAAAAAGGACATCCTTGTCACCAGGACCGCAAGAAGTGTCGATGACTGTTTGACAGATCATAAGCTCCTTTTTTGCCGGTTGAGGATCTCAATCTGCCGCAAACCGAAACGATCCATCCACAACCTGTCCAGACAGAAATTTGACAGAAATTAAATCGCAGATAAGCTGGCTAGTCACCCAGTTTGCACAAATAGTGTAGTACAGGAATGGGCAACGCTTCAGAAGGTCATCACTGAGTCAGCTGAGGAAACGATTGGTTTTGTGAAGAACAAAAGACAAGGCTGGTTTGATGAAAATAATGATAAAATTATGTGTCTCATCAAAGCCAACGGGGAAACCCATCTGTCCTTTCTCCAAGATATGTCTTCCATTGTGAAAAAATCACAATTCGTGCAACTTAAGGGGAAATAAAGAACAACTGGTGGCAGCGAAAAGCTGAAGAACTGCAAAGACTATCTGATGCCTGTGACCTGCAAAACTTCTACGCAGGCATAAAGGAGGTATACGGCCCTATCCGATCTCCATCAGGTACATTAAAAACTGCTGGCCTTTTTAACTGATCAAGGACAAATTTTGGAGCGTTGGACAGAACATTTCTCTGCACTTGTAAATCGTGCCTCCAATGTTGCCGAGGACTTGCTTCGCAACTTCCCTCAGCAGCCCCAACAACCATGGATGGCGGTTCCCCCGAGATTTAACCAAAGCCCTCAATCAACTAAAGCCGAGAAAGGCTCCTGGTCCTGATACCATTCCTCTGAAGACTCGACTTTTTACACTTATCCTCTTAATTTGGGAAACTCAAGAAGTACCTGACAACTTGAAGAATTCTATCGCTATCTGAAGAAAGGCGATCGTAGTGTGTGTGGGAACTACCGTGGTATATCGCTATTTTCCATTGCAGGTAAAGTTCTCGCAAGAATTCTACTAAGCTGGCTTCAAAGGATCTCGGAGAGGATTTTGCCCGAGTCTCAATGTGGTTTCCGAACCTCCAGGTGCACAACAGACATGATATTCTGTGCCAGACAACTCCAGGAAAAGTGCAGAGAGCAACAGGAGCCTCTGTATTTAGTTTTCTATGACCTGGAAAAAGCCTTGGAATCAGTACCAAGATCTGCTATGTGGAAAGTATTAGCACACTTTGGATGTCAGGATCGCTATGTGGAATTAGTTAAAGCTCTTCATGATGGAATGTCTGGAAAGATTCTTCGCGGTAACCCTGTGTCCGATCCGTTTCCAATCACTCACGGTTTGAAACAAGGCTGTGTGCTTGCTCCAACACTCTTATTTTACAAGGCTGCCATGATGTATGAATCATCTTCCAACAACCCAGGCATAGAGATTAAGTGTCGTTTCGATGGAGGTCTTTCCACTCTGGCAAGACTTCGTTCACAGAGACATACCCAAGTTACCTGGGTAACAGAACTGCAGTATGCCGATGACACCGCATCTCCTGCTCCGACACCTGCAGAGCCTCAACAATCGCTTTAGCACTGCGTGTGATCTCTTTGGTCTTACCATCAATGCAAAGAAAACAAAGTGTAACCGAACTTTTGTTAGGTTACAGAGACTGTTATTATTTTATTTTTTATCTGGTTACCAGCCATGACCACGATTGGTAGACCGCCACAGAGAATCTTATGAGATGTGCCTTGAGATTCTTTGCTGTTGGGTAGCCAAGTGGGTGGACCAGGTGGCCTTGGCTGATATTGGAAAGGTTCCTTGACATGGCAGAAGGTAACCATGGAAATGCTGTTGATAAGGAGTGGGAGTGGCAAGATGGATGCTGCCAGGCTGGATGGAAGCTAGTTGTTTTTAATAAGATGTGAATGAATTATTGATAGTGTTGAGGCGATGAGTGGATCTCGCCAACACCCTCTGAATCATCCTGGAGCAGAGTGTGGAGTGGCGGAATACCCTTTACCTCACATTTGTTGACTTCGAGAAAGCCTTCGACTCCGTAAATCAAAGAATCATGTGGAAGACCCTCGAGGAATATAAAATTCCAACAAAGATCATCAGAATCATGGAAGAGATGTACGAAGGGTATGAGTGCCAGGTTCTTCACGAAGGCAAATTAACAGAAAAGATAAAGGTCAGTTCCGGAGTGAGACAGGGGTGTGTCCTTTCCCCCACTCTGTTCCTGTTGGTCCTGGATAGTGTGATGAAGAAGGTAATGGGAGGACGGAAGAGGGATATTCAATGGGGTATAAATGACAGGCTTGAAGATCTGGATTTCGCGGACGACATTTGTCTTATGGCACAAGGGTACCGAGACATAGAAGATAAGCTGGGGAGGTTGCAGAGAGAAGCAGAATGTGCAGGACTGATGATCAAGACCAAAGAGATGAGGATAAATTCTGACATCACGACTAGTTTGACAGTCAACGGAAAGGACATTGAGCGAGTTGAGTCCTTCCTCTACCTTGGCAGTATAGTCACAAATGATGGGGGAGCAGAGGAAGATGTTCGAAGCCGTATCAGGAAGGCAAATGTTGCCTTTGTCCAGCTCTACCCCATCTGGAGAATAGAAACATTTCCAGGAAGACCAAGCTCCGCCTTTTCAATAGCAACGTAAAGTCGATTCTTCTCTACGGCTGTGAAACATGGAAAGTCACAAAACCGATCAACAACCAGCTACAGGTGTTCATTAACAGATGTCTGCGTCGCATCATGAATGTGAGGTGGCCGGACATAATCTCAAATGAAGATCTTTGGACCATCACCAATCAACAACCGATTAGCATCCAGATCAAGGAGAGGAAATGGTGCTGGATCGGTCACACACTAAGGAAGCCGGACGGAGCTATTGAGAGGGCGGCGCTAGACTGGAATCCTCAAGGCGCCAGGAAGCGAGGTCGACCTAAGAAGACCTGGAAGAGGACGATCGAAAATGAAATTGCAGAGGTGGACAAGAACTGGGGTCATGTGAAGAGAATGGCCAGGAACCGTACTGCGTGGAGAAATTTCGCCAAGGCCCTATGCTCCGGAAGGAGCGGCAGGAATTAAGTGAGGCGATGAGATATGGAGTTGGTGTGATAAAGTTTGTTGGAATGAAGGTAAGAGATCAGTGTTGTGATGTGAACATGCATTTAGCTAGAGGAAAATAGTCAGGAATGATATATGAATTGCAGGAGTGTTTTGATTTAATTTGTCCATGCAGGCAAAGAAGTATTAAGAGCTGTGATTCCCTGAGAACAACCAGAAAAGAAGAATATTAAGCTGTGTGAGAGATGCAGATAATGAAGATTGCTTATATGTAGACAGGCAAGGTATTAAAAGCATAGTATTTCTGATTTCGTTATGTGCAAAACATCATCTCGACCCAGAGATTATTAGAAGGAAATATAGTTACATTGTTTGCCCAACGGTGTGGTATGTTGCTGTTGGTCAACCCCTAACCAACAAATAATTATAAAAGTTTCATTGGCGCCCAACGTATCGGCACGAATAACGAAATAAGAAATATGGATGCTGAAATGATAGCCATGTTGGAGACGCTTCTGGTCCGATATCAGAGGAGGAATAAAATGGAGGAGAGGATAACCTCCCAGGTTACCTCGCATATGACTAGCTTAAAAGAGGAAATGTCTGAGAAGCTTGACAAGGTCAAAGAGCAGGTGGCTAGCATATGCATTGTGGAAGAGAAAGTTGAGATGGTAGAACCTGTGAGTGTGATTGTGGAGGAGCAGGAGGAAGAAAAGGGGAAGTTGGAAGAACAGAGTGTGGAGGTCATGTGCATTGTGGAAGAGAAAGTTGAAATAGTAGAATCTGTGAGTGTGTGTGTAGAGGAAGAGGTGACAATTTATGAAGTAGTTGATGATAGGGGGCGTGAGAAAAATAATCAAGAAGTGGTAAAGATAAGGCGTGGTTGTAGAGGAATGTATTGGAGAGACAATAGCAAGCGAAGAAGAGAGAGCAGTTGTGGAGGTAGACACAGAGGTCGCCGCCGACGTAAAAGAAGAGGACGTCAAATGGAGGAGGAGAATAAAACTGAAGACAAGGAGGAAAATTAGATAGAACATACCGTGAAGAAGCGTAGGAGGAGAAAGATGAGGATACGCAGGAGAGCAAGTTGGAGGAAGAAATGGACCAGATGGAAGGCAAAGAGAAGGAGTAAGAAGAGGAAGATATGTCAGGCTGATCGAGATAAGAGATTGAAGGATCAGAAGAAGAAAAAGGGATAAAGGCAAAGCGAAAATAAATGAGAAGAAAAGAATTGCTGAGCAAGATAAGGCAGATGAAGGAAAAGGAGAGAATGAAGGCGGAAGGCAAGTGGCTGACGCCCAAGCACAAAGCAGACCGTGCGCAGGCTCGCATGGCCCAAGGCATGAAGCTGCCTGCGGCGGACGACCGCAAGTTTCCTCGACCTGGCACCAGGATACGTCCCAACAAGACCAAGCAACAGCAAGCGACTGCCGACCAAGAAGGACAGAAGGTGGAGGTGAAGAATGTGGACCAGGTCCCCCTACCGTCAGAGGGCAGCACTGAACACAAGAAGGGTGACGAAGTGGAAGGAAGTAACATGAAATCTGCGGTGCAGAAGGAGGAAAGGGAGGAGCAGAAGAAGGAGGCGGCCAAGAAGACTGAAGGAGCTGGCGAGACACAGTCAGAAGACAGTGAAGCAGATGAGGAAGACTGAAAGCATAAGAGAAAGAAGAAAGGAAAAGATGATTATGATGACAGCACAGACAGGTCTGATGATGATTCTGCCATTCCTTCTGACAACGATATTGTTGACGGATTTTTCCGATGGAGCGGGAGTGTCAGATGGACTCGATGAGATGGCTTCGGCTGCTCTATCAGAGGAGATTATTTGTGCTGGTGGTTCTGCTGAACTTAGAAATGGTTGTTTCGGCAATGATGGTGCCAATGGTCTTTTTGGGGATTATGTAGCCATTGAGGTGGAGGATGACGATGCCATTATTGGCGAATCTAAAGATGATGATGTATATTTGTTCACTTTGTGTCTTTTTGTTTTTGTTAGTGTTAGTTTCTTGTATTCTGTTTCTATGGTTGAGAATGAATCTCTAACCTTCGGTTAGAAATTCTTTCTCAAAGGGGGCGTTTTCTGTAACCGAACTTTTGTTAGGTTACAGAGACTGTTATTTTATTTTTATCTGGTTGCCAGCCATGACCACGATTGGTAGACCGCTGCAGAGAATCTTATGAGATGTGCCTTGAGATTCTTTGCTGGTGGGTAGCCAAGTGGGTGGACCAGGTGGCCTGGGCTGATATTGGAAAGGTTCCTTGACATGGCAGAAGGTAACCATGGAAATGCTGTTGATAAGGAGTGGGAGTGGCAAGATGGATGCTGCCAGGCTGGATGGAAGCGAGTTGTTTTTAATAAGATGTGAATGAATTATTGATAGTGTTGAGGTGATGAGATATGGAGTTGGTATGATAAAGTTTGTTGGAATGAAGGGAAGAGATCAGTGTTGTGGTGTGAACATGCATTTAGCTAGAGGAAAATAGTCAGGAATGATATATGAATTGCAGGAGTGTGAAGTGTTTTCATTTAATTTGTCCATGCAGACAAGCAAGTATTAAGAGTTGTGATTCCCTGAGAACAACCAGAAAAGAAGAATATTAAGCTGTGTGAGAGGTGCTGGTGATGAAGATTGATGTAGACAGACAAGGTATTAAAAGCATTGTATTTCTTATTTCGTTATGTGCAAAACATCATCTCGACCCAGAGATTGTTAGAAGGAAATATAGTTACATTGATTGCCCAATGGTGTGGTATGTTGCTGTTGATCGACCCCTAACCAACAAATCATTATAAAAGTTTCAAAAGGTACTTGCACAAACTGCCCGAGAATTACCTCTTCCCGAGTTCAATATCTCCATCTTAGACTCAACACTAGAGCAGGTTGATCAGTTTTCATATCTTGGTAGCATCTTGTCTAAACGGTGCACTTGCGAACAGGATGTTGATAAAAGAATTGGGGCTGCCCATGCAGCATTTGGCCGTTTAATGCAGCGTCTTCATGAATAAAGACCTAAAGATGCATACCAAACTCATGGTGTACAAAGCTGTCATCTCAACATACTGTATGGCTATGAAACTTGGACAGTCTTATCGCCATAATATCAAGAAACTTGAGCGCTTCCACCAACAAAAGATGAGATACCGGTACATCTTGAATATCAAGTGGGAGGACTACGTGACCAGCACTGCAGTTCTCGAGAGAGCGCATCTCAATAGCATTGAGACAACTATCATCGCTCATCAACTGAGATGGTTAGGCCATGTTCACCGTATGAGTGATACCAGGCTTTCACGGCAATTCCTTTATGGTGAATTTGCTCCGGCACTAGACCTCATGGGGCCCCTCTGAAGCGTTTTAAATACCAGCTAAAACACATCATGACGACGACTGGTATACATATTGTACTCGGTCCACAATTTCCAGAGGAACGAGAATTCCAGACAGTCGAACGAAGAGTATAAACAGCAGGC
The DNA here is from genome assembly GCA_946902985.2 of Meconema thalassinum. Lineage (NCBI taxonomy): Eukaryota > Metazoa > Arthropoda > Insecta > Orthoptera > Tettigoniidae > Meconema > Meconema thalassinum. The sequence goes on from OX336392.1 coordinate 371,496,160, forward strand.
AAGACAAAAATTGGATGAACGACACGAGGAGACCAAACGATATTTTTATAAGTTAAAGCAGAATGTTATTAGTTAGTTATTGTTGTATTTACACTCATATTTGTCAATCCGTTTTGGTTATAAACGAAAACTTAGTTTTTGAGATGGCTTAAATAGGGGAGCAGTGAGAGTTCTGCCCCCCACCACCACTACTCCCAATGCGAGCCGATAACTCCTGAACCCGTGGTCGGAGATTCACGAATGAGGTGTCGTTGGACTCGAGCTGACGGGGGCTTTGCTATCGACCACTCGTTATATTTAAAAAAATAGAATTGAAAATTTTTGTTTTTGAAAATAGACGATAGTTAAAAAACCAAACATGATAGAACGTTGTGCAATAGCTGAAACGAACGATCTTTATGTCCTTTATTTTTTTTTATAATAAAACTTTTTAATTTTTTATGTTTTTTTGAAAAATGTGTAATTTTGAAATTCTTATATTTTGGAAACTAAAGAGTTTACAAAAAAAAAATCAAGTTAAGTTAACGATTGGATTAAGAGTGTCAGGCGGGTAACAAGAAACACAAGCGGTACCCATGCAATAGTTTTATTAATTACTTATATCTACAATTTTGTCATATAATACACTCTTTTCTTTATTTTATTAATAATTTTCATTTTTCTACATTTTAACTTGAATTTTTGCTTAAATCTCTTAGGTCCCTTTTGTATCCATTTGTTTAATACGAACAGGGCAGCCCAAATTCTTGATTTGTCACGCATAATTACACACAGAACAAACCTCTTTCCTTATTTTGCTTGGTGTAGTTTTAAGAGCTTCCAGTTTAATTTTGATCCGATAATTCAAATCCGTATCCGAATCTTCTAGTTCCTTTTCCAGCCAGTAATTGGATATAAACAAAGAGTCAATATTCTCAATTTCCAACACATATCTAACTTTATGTCTATATACTATTGGTTTTATTCCCTTAATAATTAGCTCTGTTCCTTTTTCCAAACTTCCTAACCGGGAGCACTTTCGGATTTTTATTTGGCCTTTGATTTCCTGCATAGTGATGTTATTAAGCAGATCGACGTCACCTTGCGTATACGTTGTCAACTCTACTCTATAGTCTGTTTGAATGCTTGTGAACAACTTAAAATTCTCGATTTTAGCAAACGAGTTACCATTAAATGTAGTCATTCCATTGGTGTTGAATTCTGCAAACGGTTTTTCAGTTTCCAGATGTACAATGTCCAATCCACCACATCGAGTTACAATAAATCCATCCTTTTTAAGCAAGTCTAAATTACCATGACTCTTTAAAAACATAGGTTTTAAGATGGCGGACGAGATCGAAAGTCGGTTGCAAATTGCTCTCAGATTTCTACAGAATACCGCTGATGTAGGTGGATATATGAAGAAAGAATCTAAAGATGATATTCATGAAATGGTGAGTGTCATTGTAAATTGTTTTAATGACATGAAAATCATGCTAGTTACTAACAATAGCACGAGAAATCAGTTTCCTCAGCAAGAGGTCAATGAGGTTATCCAAAAGGATGGTATATCCATGTTAGATAGAATACCTACTGAACTGGTGGCGCCATCTCACGGCAACTCGCCTAGTTTACACAGCAATAGGCAGTCGCATGACGGATCACAGAACATTCGAAAGAATGAACTCGAAGACGACGAGTTGATGCAATTGATACAGAACAACGTGGTCATCATCAGGTGCTATCTAGCGGACACTCGCAGAACAGTTCTGGGAGCAACGGACATGGCATGGAGATTACACCTTTCGAGGTGAGAGATGAGGCCATGCTTTCGGAGCAGCATGTTCTGAGTCAGGAGCAATCTAGTGGCCAATTGGGCAACATAGGTCGTCTCCCCGAACACGACATGGAGGTAAGAATTACAAGGAAATTAACGCAGGATATGCAAGCCATGGTGGAGACTTTATCAGTCAATCTTAAGAGGATGGTGCGTGAGGAAATTAATAAGAGAACTTCCATTCATGATACTGAACTTATCAGCCGATGTGGTACAACATTACAACACCCCCGACTAACAGTAATGCAACAAACAAGACAAGAACACCTAGAAGAACAACATAAGAACCATCAACTTGAAATTCAAATGAACTGCACAACAGGAAAAGAAACATCTTTTACAGAAAGCAGAAGAGGACAAAAACCACCACACAATATTGGATAGAACGATGGTACCACCGATAGCAGCCCACAAGACGAGGTCCAAAACGAAGAGGGGGAAAAAAGAAGAAATGTCTGAACCAAATCAAACCGAATGGACCGAAGTGGTGCAGAGGCATCGTGTGCAAAGGGATCAACGCTCCCCAACCCAGGAAGAAAGCGCACACAGAAGGGAATATGTGAAAGGCACCAGACAAGGAGTCACAAGACTGAAAACTGCAGAAAAGAGTGCGTGGCTTTACGTCTCGAAACTGAGCCAAGACACTTCCCCAGAGGACTTAACTGCGTATCTGCAGGAAAATGGAGTGGAAGGAGTGATCCACTGTGACGTAGTGAACCAGAAAATTGGCAGCAGAGCTTTTCAAGTCGGCATACCCTTTAATAAAAGAGATTTGGTCTACAACTGCAATTTCTGGCCTACGGACGTCTATTGCCGGCCCTTTCGGCAACCCTGGAAGTTCAGAGGCTCGCGCCAGTAGGACGAGGATACTAACGTGGAATGTAGAAGGGCTGCGAGGTGCAATGAACCTCCTATCACGAGAAATCCTAAGCGAATATGACATCTGTATTCTCACGGAGACTATGATTAAAGAAGAAAAGAGATTCGACGTCCCCAATTTCTACAATTTTCATGCATTTGCGAGGCAGTGCAGGGAGAGGGGAAGACCATCAGGTGGCGTTGCCTGCCTGCATAGTTAAGCCTAAAATGGCCGCGATAAAGTTATTATGGAAAGAAGAGGACATACTAGTCGTGGAAACGAAAATCGGTGTAATAGTGGCGGCCTACTTCAATCCCAACCAGACCGCCCCGGACATAATAGACCACCTTGGAGCTGCACTGAATACATTCCCAGGAAGAAGAAAGACTGTCCTTGCCGGAGACTTAAACTGCAGAATGGATCAACAAAACGCAAAGAGTGGAGAAGTTTTCAACTATCTAAGCCTAGAGGGTTTTAAAATCCGGAACAAAACTCATGACTGGATGTACATAGGCCCCAACGGGACCAGCACAATAGGCTTAATATGCACAAGAGGAACACTCGAAACAAGGAACGCAAGTACAATTAGGTCGGAGGGAGCTATTATACGCAAGCACATACCAGTGAGCCTAGAAATAGATGGAGAGATCTGCGATGGGGAAACTATAGAAGGACCGACCAGAGTGAGCAAAACTCTAAACAGAGATAAAATTAGAGAAAAGTTGGAAGACATAGACAAGATGATGGAAAGCATCCAAGAGGGAGGAATCGACGAGGCGGCAGCTTGGATACAAGACTGCATCACCGGCGCAGCTACCACGCCTTCACATGGGAGAAAGGCTAAACCTTGGTTCGATGAGTCGTGTTTTATTCGAAGGAAGGAAACCCTAGGCAAACTCCACAACATAAGAGTCACAAAAGACAACAAAGCACTGGAAGAATACCGACAACACAGGAAAACCTACAAAGAACTGATTAAAAAGAAAAAAAGGGACTTCATAGAAGAGACGCAAAGAGCGGTCATTGCAGAAGCAGAAACAGACCCATACCGTGCCCTGAAGCCAAAGATCCATAGCTTCCAACCAAACATATCATTGGAGACATGGGAGGAGCATATCAAGAACGTCACCTGTGCAAAGGAGACTAGACCCGAAACCAGGCCCCCAGAAGAACGCGATGTGTCAGAACCCATCAAAGAAGAAGAGATCACCATGGCCATACAGAAGAAAAGAAATAATAGATCCCCCGGTCCAGATGGACTAAGGAATGAGCATCTAAAACAAACTACTGAGGAACTGGCACCGATATGGACGGCCCTACTAAACAAATGCTTAGAACTCTGGCAAATACCAAACGAATGGAAGAAGTCAACCATCAAGCTACTATACAAAGGAAAAGGGAGTACTGACGACCCAAATTCATACCGGGGAGTAGCGCTGGAATCCGCAGCCCTAAAGCTACTAACAGGAATATTGACAGCGAGAATATACGAAAAAATAGACCCAATACTACCAGAAGAGCAATGTGGATTCAGGAAGCATAGATCGACAACTTTGGCTGCAGGAAGCCTATCACGGCACATAACAACAACACTAGAGAAACCCAAGAGCAAACTCTATGTAGTCTTTGTTGACTTTACGAAGGCTTTTGACCTGGTAAACAGAAAGCTGCTGATACATAAGCTGGAAACACTCATAGGTAGGTCAAGGCTGACGACCCTTATATCGAACATATTGGCAGAAAACTATATACAAGTGCAGGACGGAGTTGGACAAACCAAATGGATGATACAAACGAATGGAGTAGTTCAAGGGGACCCCCTCAGTCCCATTCTATTCAATGCGCTCTCACACGATGCAGGAGACAAAATAAAGGAATCGACTGAGTCCAAACTGTATATATACGCAGACGACATGGCAATCGCCTCAGAGCAGATAAAGGATTTGCAAGATGCAATCAACATACTAAGCGAATGGGCCCAGGGAAACTAACTAACAATCAACGAGGACAAGACTGAGATGGTCTTCTTCCGGAACGGGGGCAGGTCAGCGGAATCAGACAAAGTGCTATGCAACGGCAAGGAACTGAAGAAAGTAAACAATTTCAAATACCTCGGCCTCACGCTCCAGGTAACAGGCCGAAGCTTCAGAATACATACAAGAGCGAAAGCGGCCGCAGCAATGAAGGCCATAAACGACATAAGCCATATTACCCAAATATCGCTGGAAACAGCAATGATGCTCTTCCGAGCCAAGGTCATACCCGTACTAACATACGGTCTGGAGCTAACATGGGTGTTTCTCAACTACAAACAGCTGGAGGAACTCGAAAAGGCGAAATCTAGGTTCCTCAAAAGAGCCCTCGGAGTCTCCAAGTCAGCCAAATCTCGGCTGGTATATGAACTGGCGAGAGAAACGTTCCTAATAGGGGACCTTCGGTCACTTTTACTGTTGCCTTCCACAGAAAGCTTCAGAAAATTACTCCAGGATCTGCAAAGCAAAAGGCTTGACATTCCGAAGGAATTCTACGCGACTGATGCCATGGTGGACAAAAGATGGATGCAACCCTTATCCGAAATGAGACACGTCGTGACGAGACTCGCAGTTCATGGGTTCCACCATAAGGTCTGCTCACGAAAGACATTTCATGACCCGGATGAGAGGTGTTTATGTGAGCTGTGTAGGAACGAATAAGGCAGGTACCATATCACGACATGCCCCAACAGAACTTTATCAATAGTGGCTTATAGTAAGGACTAGAAGCGAACCATAGTATCTAGTAAGTGTACATATCTGTAATATGGCCAATTGGCTGAAATAAAGGCTATTATTATTAAATATCCTCTTAAGTAGCACACATGTTTACATTTTTCACTTTCTACACGCACTCCAATGCATGGATAAGTTCCTATGTAATTAACAGTAAATGCTGAGAGTTTGTATTTCCCACTCACATCTAGATTTTGCCAGGGACTTTGTTTAAAGTTAACTGTAAACCTGTTTCTTGCATCCACAATCGCCTGTTCTTTCTCCAACACTGCTTCGTACTCTTCCTTTAGCGCAGTAGTCTCTGCAACATACTCCATTTTCCTTTTTTTTATCTCAATTTCCTCCAACTCCAATTTTCGTTTCCTTACACATAGCACATTAACTGTGCTCAATGGGGTAATTTCCTTAAGAGGATATGGTTTAAGTCTGTTAGTTTTATTGGTTCTTTTTCTCAACACCTGGGGGAGAATATTATTTGTAGGAGTCAATCCTAATTCGCTAATGTTTATGTTTGTGGGAATTGTGGAAAACAATGTCCTGGATTGAGAAAAGAATGTTTCCCCAGCTTTAATGTAGCATTTCTGTATAATGCGAACATTGTTGTTTCCAGAATCATCGTTAACAATTTCTACAAAGTTTACAGGTAAGTAATTAAAACTATAGGCAGAGAGAGCATAGTTTATCGTCTTTTCCCGATCTTGTCCATCGCGCAGTTCGATTTGCACACCCGTCAATTTCCGAGTATTTTTATTATCCCAATACACAAATTGCAAAACTTTGTTAAACCCCACACAGCAACTATTTTGTAGGTTATCCGATAGTTTGGTCCACATGGACGCGATCGGCACCGAGTACAGGGGCGCTACTTTTAAGTAATGTTTGTTGGCTTTTAATACACTAACACAATCTTCGAGTGGGTCAAATACACCATCCATTTTGTAGTTGTAAATTGTTGCCTCTAGTCTTGTAATACCATGTACTTTAGCTAAGGAAGACGTAAACGTTTCCCTTAGACGGGTGTCTGGACATCGGATAAAGTATATAATATGGTTTCCAATGACTTTGTTTACACCAGGACTTGTAATTTGACATATAAGTTTGTTATATATTTTTATTCTAGAATTAGAGTTCATCCATGTTAAACAGTCTATACCAACCGTTTTATCATTGTTCACAATCACATTACACTTTTCTCGATACTCTCCTTCCACACAAAAGTTGTGATTCGATGTTAAATAATCACACATCTCCGCCTTGTTAAAAACACCATCCAAATCTTGGGTTATGTCCAAATCCATAAGTTAAAACTCCTCAGCACGAAGCTGTTGCAATATCTCTGGAAGTTCGGCTAACAGAACGTCTAATTTAACATCAGCTAGCTCCACTTTAACTACCTCACTCCTCTTCTTGCCTAGAACTCCTCAAAATAGCGCTGCCTTGGGTTTTTGTGGGTATCTACTCACATAACGTAACGGCGGTACCTTTTTGAGGATCCAACCAGCCTTCGGGCTGACTACCTAACAGACAGACAGCTCCACTTTGTATGGTATAGCCTCAGGATTTTTATACTTTTCCATAATGTTAACCATTCCTTTCTCCCCAAGTTGTGCCCTGAGTCCCCGTGCCATTGCACGCTCGTTGTTGAGTGGAGGAAATGGTACCTTTGCCTTAACACCATTTTTAGCAGAAATGAACTTGGAGAATTTACCACGTAAATAGAAGTTGAAAGCACCACACACTTCTTTCTTTAGCAGCACAGACTTACTTTTTTCCAATTGTTCTTGGCAGTCCACTTGGTCACATATCCTAACCACCATGATGTTATCACAAAACGGATCAGTAATCGGTGTAAGTAGATTAATAATTTTTATCACTTAGGAGTGTCTTGTTTTCTGTGTAGTTTATATTACCAATGTCTGTAACCAGATTGTCCAGGTTTTCCAACCACAACCCGAACCGCTCGTTGGTAGGCTTTATTCTGTTCCCCATAAGTTGGGGGACACTAAACACTTTAGAGAGAGACATCTTCACACTTTCAACTACCACGAAGCACTGATCGAATGCATTTGTAGCGTCTCTTATATATACCATTAATCAATTCTATTTTTAGATTATGACGTAACTGACAACGCTTGTCGGCAGAAAGCAGTACACACATAAATACACAAACTAACATTGCCGGAGACTGCCGAAGGTTAACGATTGGAACTCTAACAAGCTTTAACTTGTCGCATGACGTAACATAAAGTTAAATGATGTAATTGTATGGGAATGTTGCTTTACCTAAAATGTAATACTATGCAAGTGTTTAAAATTTTACAATTAGCTTTTATGTTGGCATTTTGTTGGCTTTTTATGTTTGCTTTTCGTGTTGGCTTTTGTTTTGGTCCTATATGTTTTCTTTTGTATTAGCTCTCTCATATTTGCTCTTACTTGTAGGCTTATTTGGTCTTAGAAAGATTCTGAGCCCTTTTATGACAGCATATTGCTTACCACCATGTTTGTAAGCAACAACAGCACACTAACATTCTAAAAATCAAAAGTATTCTAAGGCTAATGATTGACTCTCAACTCTTACCTCTATCCCACGCCTAGTCAAAAAATATATAATTTTAAATTTTTCCTAAAAAGTTGAATTGGGAAAAAAGGCTATATGTTTAAACTAAAAATCCTGAAAAGACATATGTTAACTCCAACACCTACCTCTATACCACTCTCAGTGCAAAAATAGTGTACTTTTCAAATTTTCCAAAACATATTTCCAAAATGGGTTATATTTCCAAAATTAGAAATTTTACAAAAATGTTTGTTTGACATAAATGAATGGCCTTTGCCTCTTCTACCGCCGTACCAAGTCCCAGATCTCTAGGACAACAAAAATAAAATTTTGAAAATTGGCTATATTTCCAAAATTAGGAATTCTACAAAAAAGTTTGTTCGACATAAATCATTGGTCTTTACCCCCTCTACTTGTAAACCAAAATTTTGAAAATAGGCTATATTTCCAAAATTAGGAATTCTACTAAAAAGTTTGTTTGACATAAATGAATTGTCTTTACCTCCTCTAGCACCATACCAAATTTCATGTTTCTAGGACAAAAGAAAATGAATTTTGAAAAATGGTCAATATTTTGGAAACTAACAGTTATACAAAAAAGTTTGTTTAACATAAATGAAAGGTCTCTATCCCCTCTTCCTGTAAACCAAGTTCCAGGTCTGTAGGACTAAAATGAAAAAAGTTCAATTGGGAAATTAGGCGATTTTTCATTAACCCAAACATTCTAAAAAGTGTTGCATGGGTTAAAAGAATGGCCTCTATGTTCTGTATTTTTTTATAAAAACTTTTTTACTTTTTACATTTTTTTGAAAAAAGTTCAATTTTGACTTTTTATATTTTGGAAACTAAAGAGTTTACAAAATATTTTGTTTGACTTAAACGAATGGCCATGACTCCATCTACCACCAAAATAAATTTCAAGTCGCTAGGACAAAAACTGTGCAGTATGGGGGTTCTAGACACCCGTTGCCGCTCGGCTACGCTGATTTTGTGGACATCTTTGCGAACCCATAATCGAGAGGGCGTCAGCCTGAGTAATTTGATATGTCACATTCCGATCATAGGTTCGCGAGATATCCTCTTATTAAACTTTTTTTTCTTCAAAAATGTAAAAAATAAAAAAGTTTTTTATAAAAAAAACAAAGGACATAGAGGCCATTCTTTTAAGCCCATACAACACTTTTTAGAATGTTTGGTTTTATGAAAAATCGCCTACTTTCCCAATTGAACTTTTTTTTTCATTTTAGTCCTGCAGACCTGGAACTTGCTTTACAGGAAGAGGGGATAGAGACCTTTCATTTATGTTAAACAAACTTTGTTGTATAACTGTTAGTTTCCAAAATATTGACCATTTTTCAAAATTCATTCTTTTGTCCTAGAAACATGAAATTTGGTATGGTGCTAGAGGAGGTAAAGACAATTCATTTATGTCAAACAAACTTTTTAGTAGAATTCCTAATTTTGGAAATATAGCCTATTTTCAAAATTTTGGTTTACAAGTAGAGGGGGTAAAGACCAATGATTTATGTCGAACAAACTTTTTTGTAGAATTCCTAATTTTGGAAATATAGCCAATTTTCAAAATTTTATTTTTGTTGTCCTAGAGATCTGGGACTTGGTACGGCGGTAGAGGAGGCAAAGGCCATTCATGTATGTCAAACAAACATTTTTGTAAAATTTCTAATTTTGGAAATATAACCCATTTTGGAAATATGTTTTGGAAAATTTGAAAAGTACACTATTTTTGCACTGAGAGTGGTATAGAGGTAGGTGTTGGAGTTAACATATGTCTTTTCAGGATTTTTAGTTTAAACATATAGCCTTTTTTCCTAATTCAACTTTTTAGGAAAAATTTAAAATTATATATTTTTTGACTAGGCGTGGGATAGAGGTAAGAGTTGAGAGTCAATCATTAGCCTTAGAATACTTTTGATTTTTAGAATGTTAGTGTGCTGTTGTTGCTTACAAACATGGTGGTAAGCAATATGCTGTCGTAAAAGGGCTCAGAATCTTTCTAAGACCAAATAAGCCTACAAGTAAGAGCAAATATGAGAGAGCTAATACAAAAGAAAACATATAGGACCAAAACAAAAGCCAACACGAAAAGCAAACATAAAAAGCCAACAAAATGCCAACATAAAAGCTAATTGTAAAATTTTAAACACTTGCATAGTATTACATTTTAGGTAAAGCAACATTCCCATACAATTACATCATTTAACTTTGTTACTTCATGCGACAAGTTAAAGCTTGTTAGAGTTCCAATCGTTAACCTTCGGCAGTCTCCGGCAATGTTAGTTTGTGTATTTATGTGTGTACTGCTTTCTGCCGACAAGCGTTGTCAGTTACGTCATAATCTAAAAATAGAATTGATTAATGGTATATATAAGAGACGCTACAAATGCATTCGATCAGTGCTTCGTGGTAGTTGAAAATGTGAAGATTGTCTCTCTCTAAAGTGTTTAGTGTCCCCCAACATATGGGGAACAGAATAAAGCCTACCAACGAGCGGTTCGGGTTGTGGTTGTTGTTGGAAAACCTGGACAATCTGGTTACAGACATTGGTAATATAAACTACACAGAAAACAAGACGCTCCTAAGTGATAAAAATGTTAATCTACTTACACCGATTACGGATCCGTTTTGTGATAACATTATGGTGGTTAGGATATGTGACCAAGTGGACTGCCAAGAACAATTGGAAAATGGTAAGTCTGTGCTGCTAAAGAAAGAAGTGTGTGGTGCTTTCAACCTCTATTTACGTGGTAAATTCTCCAAGTTCATTTCTGCTAAAAATGGTGTTAAGGCAATGCTACCATTTCCTCTACTCAACAACGAGCGTGCAATGGCACGGGGACTCAGGGCACAACTTGGGGAGAAAGGAATGGTTAACATTATGGAAAAGTATAAAAATCCTGTGGCTATACCATACAAAGTGGAGCTAGCTGATGATAAATTAGACGTTCTGTTAGCCGAACTTCCAGAGATATTGCAACAGCTTCGTGCTGAGGAGTTTTATCTTATGGATTTGGACATAACCCAAGATTTGGCTGGTGTTTTTAACAAGGCGGAGATGTGTGATTATTTAACATCGAATCACAACTTTGTGTGCAAGGAGAGTATTGAGAAAAGTGTAATGTGATTGTGAACAATGATAAAACGGTTGATATAGACTCTTTAACATGGATGAACTCTTAATTCTGGAATAAAAATATATAACAAACTTATATGTCAAATTACAAGTCCTGGTGTAAACAAAGTCATTGGAAACCATATTATAGACTTTATCCGATGTTCAGACACCCGTCTAAGGGAAACGTTTACGTCTTCCTTAGCTAAAGTACACGGTATTACAAGATTAGAGGCAACAATTTACAACTACAAAATGGATGGTGTATTTGACCCACTCGAAGATTGTGTTAGTGTATTAAAAGCCAATAAACATTACTTAAAAGAAGCGCCCCTGTACTCGGTGCCGATCGCGTCCATGTGGACCAAACTATCGGATAGCCTACAAAATAGTTGCTGTGTGGTGTTTAACAAAGTTTTGCAACTTGTGTATTGGGGTAATAAAAATACTCGGAAATTGACTGGTGTGCAAATCGAACTGCGCGATGGACAAGATCGGGAAACGATGATACACTATGCTCTCTCTGCCTATAGTTTTAATTACTTACCTGTAAACTTTGTAGAAATTGTCAACGATGTTTCTGGAAACAACAATGTTCGCATTATACAGAAATGCTACATTAAAACTGGGGAAACATTCTTTTCTCAATCCAGGACGTTGTTTTCCACAATTCTCGCAAACATAAACATTAGCGAATTAGGATTGACTCCTACAAATAATATTCTCCCCCAGGTGTTGAGAAAAAGAACCAATAAAACTAACAGACTTAAACCATACCCTCTTAAGGAAATTACCCCATTGAGTACAGTTAATGTGCTATGTGTAAGGAAACGAAAATTGGAGTTGGAGGAAATTGAGATCAAAAAAAGGAAAATGGAGTACGTTGCAGAGAGTACTGCCCTAAAGGAAGAGTACGAAGCAGTGTTGCAGAAAGAACAGGCGATTGTGGATGCAAGAAACAGGTTTACAGTTTACTTTAAACAAAGTCCCTGGCAAAATCTAGATGTGAGTGGGAAATACTGTACCCGATACCTAGTTGAGGCTATCGGCTACGCCAGCAGACATTAAGCCGTAGTTGAGATTTTGAGAAGAGTTATGAAAAGATAGCGCTCAAATCGAGTCAAGAGGAATGTCAAGATGACGTAGAAGGTCTAGGATTAAGAAGGCACTGACAGCAGTAAGCAGATGGAATTATGGATGGAAATCTGAAGCTTTATTAAGATCTATATGGAACATGGTATTTAAACATCTCAGAAGAGAAGATATAACATGCATTATATATGGTAATAATTTAAAGGAAGTTAGATAACCCTTAAGTTATTGTATAACTTAATAGCCGAGATGATGGGGGTTCGAGATTATATTTGTGACGCAAGACCACAGAGGTGGGGAGAACGTCACGTGACTGCGCCAGGGAGGTGCAGGTCAATGCAGTCCAGAGACAGTCAGTCGAGCTCTGTAGGCAGAGGAGTCAAGTACAGTTAGCAAGAGAGAGGAGTACAGCGAGCAAGGCAGTCGAGGTCAGACAGCGAGCTGAGTAGGACATGCCGAGCGTATGGTAAAAGTCGCGCAGCGAGCAGCATTTGTCACGGAAAGTGAAAGCGACAAGTTTTAACTTCACCAAGCAGCGAACGAAAAGTAGGTCAGTGAGCCAGGCAGACACCCGCAGTAGGCAGCGTGAAGACCGGTTACAGAACCAGCTGTACGGGCCAAGCAAGCATGAGGAGGCCGGGGTTTAGAACAGCACAGTAAAACAAGTAGTTGGAGAACTTTATTCCAAGCTGCATTCTAACGCAGAACAGCATAGCAGAGCGGCATGGCGAGGCCAGCTTTAGGCTGAGATGATTCTAGAACATTGCAGTAGAGACGAGCGGGTTATTTCCAATTTTATACGCAAGCATTATGATAGAAGCTGAACTTCATTATAACATTAAGTTGGAACACCTATTCAGTAATTGAATTGTAAAGGCAGATAGTTACGAGATACTGCAACTGTGAACTTCGAATGAACATAGTTTTTCAATGACATTACGACTATGCATTTCATAACGCATTCCAAGTAACATTAACGATTTTAGGCAAACGGAATGTTGTAAGCAAATGCACGTATGAACTTTAGCACGTGCATTAATGCAATTCTTTCTTATAAAGTGTTATCCGAGTACGAACACAGCTACAGGGTGTTTCATAAACTTAGGCACTCTCATATAAAATTTTATTTTATGAAAGTGGGACTTAGCAGTTATTGGAGATAGAACTTTCAACACTCAAACCGAACATTGTATGGAACAGTGGCGTAACGTAGAAGAGGAATATGGGGTCCGCTGTTTCTATGAACTTTTTCGTGAGGATTTGGACAGTATCCGCTATGGATAACCAGAAGTTCATCATGTCGGAGTAAACGCAGACAGAGACGCGATGGCACCACAGAGCGATGGATTCGATTCCTGAAGAGGAGGAGGTCCACCAGCTGATTCACTTGGGATTTGAAGGCAATCGTCATTGCGTCGGTGGAATGATATTCACGCCGATCTTTCGAGAAATTCATTACATAAGGAAAATCGACGATCTTTGAAATTTAATAACAGCTGATTATGAGAAGGTACTGTAAGAGTTATAACTTCCTGATATGGTTATTTTCATGAATACTGGGCACACATATATATTTTTCTAATAGGAGTGATACGATTTTTTAGACATGGCTTTGACTTTAGATGCTTCGAATTTTGCTAGAATATGGCGTGACCATATGATATGGCAGGCATCATTATACGATATTCTCACCATTGGTTGGCTTTATTAAGCAGATGTTAGGTCTTGTAGACATTTTTCCAGCAAGGATATTTTTCATGAAGAGTTTTTTTGTGTGACGAGTATTTCGAACTCGTGATCTGCAATTGATTATCTATATTACTTCGTCAGTTCATTGCATACTAGCGAGTGTGTATTATTCATCAGTAGGGATTTTTTCCATTGGATTGTTTGGAGATATTAAGATGTTATTCACTTTAGTGAATGAATATCGCTTTTATATGACAACTAGAAACTTGTTAATTCCTATCTGGTACATTCACTCATTTAGTCTTCGAGATGGGGTCTTTCGTATTTATACGATTGTATGGTGGTTACTCATCTTACCCATCGTTCAGGGCACTATCATGTTAGTCGACGGGGCGAGGTCTTTCGTATTTATACGATTGTACGGTGGTTACTCATCTTACTTGCCATTGAGGGACTCATTTTTATCATCAGAGTGTACATGAGATTGTAAGAGAATCAAAGAAGGAACTACTAGTCACATATCAGTCGAATTTTTCTTAAATAAAGTAAAGATAAATGTCAGCAGGGTTACATTTAGTAATTCTTGTTTGCCAATCCAATATTTTGTTGCTATACTCTTTTGAGAGTACTTTCAGTTTAACAGCTGATGCTTTTGATGATTTTTATAATTGTGTTTGATACCTTTGAGAAGGATTTAAAGTAATTGAATCTTGTAAGATGAATCATTAATGGTCAGATTTATTTTAAGGCAGATTTTGATATGAGAGATTATAGCACATTGGTGTTTTTCTGTGATGTGAATTATGAGAATTGTAAGAGAATTTATGCTATTTGAAAGCAGATCTTGAATTACTAAGGTAATATTTTTTTCTAATTGTTTAAGAAGTTGTCTAGATGTGATCAGAATAATTAAAGTTATTGGAGATTGTGTGCGTTGATAATTTGAAGCCAGTTATATATTTTTTGTAGATCATGCAACATGGTTAAGTGAAGTTTGTGATAGGCATTTTGTGGAAGTTGCCAAGTGATAGTTGCAATGTTGCTAATGCATTTTGAGGCAGACATGAGGTTGTCGAACCCAGTCTAGCGTAATTTGTTGAGATTCAGGCTGTATGCTGAATACTTATGGAGTTTTGTGGAATAATTGTGGTATTCAAATGTGATATTTGAAGAAGTGAGGATATATAATGTAGTTGTGGATAGTCAGATCCAACGTGATGTCGTGAAGGCAATAATATTTTTTGGCATGATAATTAAATACGAGATATAACTTGGAAGTGATAAAACTGTAAGACAACGTTCTATAACCCATATTAAACAATTTGTTAGGAAATTAAACAAATAAATAAAGTTGATAATACAAGATTTTCTGATAATAATAATTAATGAAATAATAATCTGAAATTTAAGCATATTAATGATCTGACCTAATGAAATAAAAATCAGAATGACTAGATGAAATAATAAAAAATCTGAATAACCAGAAGAATAAAATTTAAATAAATTGATAAATTAAATTTTGGAATAGATCAACGAATTAAATAAATGGATGAATTAAAGATTGAATAAATAAACTGATTTAAATAAATTAATAGATGATTGGATAGATGATGAGTAACTGAATTAGAAGGTGATAATTAATTAAAGAAGCTGATGATTAATGAATTTATATGGAATTAAAATAAATTTAATTGAGATATAATTTGAGGAATTGCAACTTGAGTTGAGGATTTAAATGATTTAATGGTGATGAGTTAATGATTCTGACAGGAATATGTTGAATTTTGAGATGAGAATTAATGTGAGAAATATTTAACTTTGATGATGATCACAACCAATGAGCAGTGGATTTTCTGTAATTCACGAACAAGCAATTATGAATGACAATGTAAATAGTGTAAATTAATTATTCGATGTTTAGGAGCATTTTACTAACGTATTCAACATTTGAATTATGCCATGCAAGCCATAAATTACGTGATATTTAAAATATGTGATTATAATGTGTATGTTTAGACAGATTAATATTTTTTTCAAATCCACATTCATGATGTTAAGTTAAAGAGAAATTAGGTCTCAGGTTTCACAAATGTCAGTGACGAAAGACATAGTGCTACAGTGATCCTGAGAACCCAAGAGAACTTTAGAGATTTTTCCTGTTTTATGTGGATGAAATACTTTTTGATTAGAAAAGAGATGGTTCGATTTTTGGACAATGACAATTTAACGTTGGCATTCGACCATGCTCTCAGGTAGGATGAATATTTAAAATGTCTGTCTGACTATCAAAGTGAAATAAATTTGTTTTTATCTTAGTTGTGATCTGATGATTGTGTGATTTTCCTTTTTCTTTCCTTGTCTTGATTAAGGCTTAACCGGAAAGGAAGTGGTTTGCTAGGAGTTCAGTTGATGGCGCCCATTTATATTTGCATTTCTTTTATTAAACGTAAGCCCGTAACGACCCTAGAGATACTTTGTCTCGTGTTACCCACTGCTTTTTTGACAACTCAGCTGAATTTCCGACACATTCCTTATTTGACTAGAGGTTCATTTAACTCCGCTCTGTCCTGGAACTCCAGGAATGCGATGTAATAGCAGATGGGTCATCGCATCCCCAGGACGAACGGGTACAATACAAACTCTCAGCATTTACTGTTAATTACAAAGGAACTTATCCACGCGTTGGAGTGCTTGTAGAAAGTGAAAAATGTAAACATGTGTGCTAATTAATAGGATATTTAAAATCTATGTTTTTAAAGAGTCATGGTAATTTAGACTTGCTTAAAAAGGATGGATTTATTGTAACTCGATGTGGTGGATTGGACATTGTACATCTGGAAACTGAAAAACCGTTTGTAGAATTCAACACCAATGGAATGACTACATTTAATGGTAACTCGTTTGCTAAAATCGAGAATTTTAAGTTGTTCACAAGCATTCAAACAGACTATAGAGTAGAGTCGACAACGTATACGCAAGGTGATGTCGATCTGCTTAATAACATCACTATGCAGGAAATCAAAGGCCAAATAAAAATCCGAAAGTGTTCCCGGTTAGCAAGTTTGGAAAAAGGAACAGAACTAATTATTAAGGGAATAAAACCAATAGTATATAGACATAAAGTTAGATATGTGTTGGAAATGGAGAATATTAACTCTTTGTTTATATCCAATTACTGGCTGGAAAAGGAACTAGAAGATTCGGATACGGATTTGAATTATCGGATCAAAATTAAACTGGAAGCTCTTAAAACTACACCAAGCAAAATAAGGAAAGAGTTGTGTTCTGTGTGTAATTATGCGTGACAAATCAAGAATTTGGGCTTCCCTTTTCTTATTAAACAAATGGATACAAAAGGGACCTAAGAGATTTAAGCAAAAATTTAAGTTAAAATGTAGAAAAATGAAAATGAATGTTATTAATAAAATAAAGAAAAGAGTGTATTATATGACAAAATTGTAGATATAAGTAATTAATAAAACTATTGCATGGGTACCACTTGTGTTTCTTGTTACCCGCCTGACACTCTTAATCCAATCGTTAACTTTCGGCAGTCTCCGGCAATGCTCGGTGAGCGTGGCCTTGAAAAGTAGTTGAAACTAGTGTAGTTGAAAGTATAGTATGACCCGTTTCTTACCTATATGAAGTGAAATGCGCCTTTTGTCCCATCATCATAGCCCATTGGCAAGAGAGAGATGAACCCATGCAGGTACATCAGCGCTGGTCTCCTGCCTGCCCCTACCTGTGCAGAATGGAGGTGGGAATTATACCCTGTCATTCAAGCTACCCCTCACTCGTGCCTCTGAGTGATGAAAAAAAAAAAAAACAAGTTACGATACGTGTGGACTGTATGGTGTCAACGGTGCTTCGGCGAGCAGCTCACCGTCAAAAACGCCTAGTTTAGAGACATTGGGACATCATCGGTGTTATGGACGTTACAAACACAAGAGACTATATTGTTGTATCAGTTGGTATCGTCCTTATCCCAAAATGACAAAAGCCTGTAAGACGTGTTATGATAATAAAATGATGTAATTCTTAAATTCTTATTTTTTTTTCATGTACCCCTGTCCTACCCTAACCTCATTTTTTTTTCAAACTAGCATGGCAGGTAAGTCCATGTCATGACCACACCTTAGTGGCCAATGGTTAGTCAGTCGTCAGTTGAACTTTGTCCAGGCAAACGGCAACATGTTGCGCTCACTCATTGTGGATTGCCAAGGGTTTAAAATTGGTGACCACAAATTTATATTTAAACAAGTGGCCATTATATATTGTACCACGTTTGGATATCGCAAGCTACGCATTTGCTATTTAAACCGCCCCATGATTTTGATTTGCTGTGTGAAAAAAGATCGTAAACAAACCCAGTGGATTGAAAATCATAAGCAACTAGACCGGAATCAAGGAACCATTTCCTATAAATATTTGGACGTGGTCATGAAAGCACACTTGTCCTCGGCCAATGTGGTATTTGTGAAAGGTAATGAAAAACGTGAATGTTGCAACCATTTTTGGCGTCTTACTGTCAATGTATCGACCTCATGGACCTGGGCTGCCCCTCCCTGCAAACGCTGATGGATACTTGTTCCTGTGGCAACATTACCCATACAGCGCCTGCGTGGCATCTCTTTCATTGATTAACCACCCATGCCTGCTGGGAGTTGTTGAACAAAATTATAACTCAAGATTTACCTGTGAATGACGTTTGTGAGATTTCTACAAGCGACGTGTAAACATCTACAACACGTGATACCATGGAGAAAGGCAATGCTACGGACAAAGCCATCGGAAAGTTCTTTATATGCAAAAAGAAACTAGGCAGTTTTACCAAAGATGAGCTCTTGGCGCTGCGCAAGTCGTTCATATATTATGTGGCTGCCAAAGCGGTGAAAGAAATCTGGCAACATGTACCAAAATCATGGACTCAAGACCCTGTGTTGATGGCAGCCCTGATTGTGATAAGTGCTATGAAAGGAAAGTTGATGATGCGTGGACATAAACATTAAGGAATTGGGATGTGTTTGTATTCTATTTTCTTTTGTCAATTCCCTATGGTTATGAAATTAAAAAAACAACGGTTTACCAGAACACAATTTTAATTAAAAAAAAAATCATGATGTTGATGGACTGATTTTTCAGTTGCACATTTTCATACATTGTCATTTGCAATTTACAGTTTTTAAAAATGTCTGTTTCAAGTTTTGCGTTATGGATTTTCCATTTTGTTGATGACACTTTTTAAAAATGTTATGTTTTATGTTTTTGAATTTTTATATTTCACACATGAGCATTTCCAGTTTTAAAAAATGTGTATTTTAAGTTTTGCGTTTTTGGTGATATCGAATCATGGATTTTTCATTTCGCTGTTTTGACATTTTTACCATTTGGTGTATGTTGAAAGTTGAGATTTGTCAATGATGTTGATGCAAGTGCTTAACCATGATGATGCTGCAATGTGTTTATGGGTGTTTGGAGAAATGTCGAGGTCTACGACTACTGCAGGTAAGACTGTTTTACAAAAATAATGTCTATTGACCACTACATTTTAAATTTTAAAAAACTATCGAGAAAACAAAATGAGTATATAAGTGAATATTTTCCCCACCCACCATACCGTGTTTGCTCTGGTCATACACACACACCAGCTTTCTCTCTACTCATACATTCACACCTGTGTTTGGAAACAAACACAACCACTTTATTTATCCCCAAAAGCACATTCTCGACATGCATACTCCTCCCAAAAGAACTTTTTTTAGTTAAAATTTTACCATTACAAAAATATATAAATACTAGTCATTAAAGTTACTAAAAATGTATTACTTATCTTATATTTACAAAAAACTACAACTTTGTACAGCTTTAAAAGAATCAAACTATATACCATTTTCCAATTCCCAACTCGGTTAAATTTAAATAAAAATAAGGTTGCATAGAACTTTTTTTTAAGAGCAAAAGGTAAAAGTGAGTTGCCACTATTTGTAAAAAAAAATACTATTTACAATGACAAAAACCAATATTTATAAAATACTATATCTACAATTTACAAAAAGCCATGTCCCTAAACGAACAAACAGAGAAATCACACCTCCTCCTCCTTGCGGTCATAACCCCAGGGCAGGCTGGTGAGCAGGTCATCAGCCCACACACGTTTGTTATCCATGGAGGCGAGGGTGCGTTTTCTCTGTTCCACAAGATACAAATGATGGTTGCTGGATTGTATCCTGCACTGTGTATGGGACATAGATTTGCCAGTGCGTAAAACCGCTAAGTAATCGTCTACACGTAGCGATTTTACCACTGCCCTACCTACACCTTTTGCTCTTTTGGCTTCCTTACAGTCTAGCGTGCGATAAGCATACATTTTCGAGGCCAAACCTACGAATAACGGAATCACCGCATTCATCTTTTAAAACGCCCATTTCCTTCTTGTTTTTTATGGGCAGCTGAAACACGTTGTTAGCGCTATACGAAGAGGTGTCGAACCAGTCACTATGCTGCCTCATGACGTCATAGGGTTAGCAGTGACGAATGTGGTAAATAAATGAGTCCGTATCCATATACAAAAGAGAGACGTCCTCAAAATGGCGTTTGGAAAACTCATAGTGGAATCGATACATGACCGATTTAGAAAAGTCTAAAATGACTTGGCCCAAGTAAATGGGCTTATCCATGGTCACGCTGGTCTTACTCAATTCAATGGTGGCCAAATCCTCATCGATAATGTTAATCGATTTAAAATTTGGTTTGGCAATATACCGCCGGGCACCGTAATGTCCTTCCCAGACATTCGCCAATTTAATGTCGCGGTATTTGCGGACATTCTCCATGGCCTTTGGTGTATTCTTTGAATACACGGTACGAGAGATATAATGTCTATTGCTCTTTGCATGTTCATTTTTTCCTTCCTCCTTGCCAAACACCAACAGTGATCATCTGTTTTCTCCCTGTTGAGCATGTCTCTTATGTCTTCATAAGTATGTTTCAGATATATAACTTCTGTGATCCACCTAGCGCTATCTAGTAGCGAACCCCTGAAGCTACTCAATTCCTCATCGTGCAAGAGGACTTACTTATCCATTTGGCTACCAGATCTCGTTACCATCGTCAGCTATTATCTCCTTGAGCAAGAGGACTACGTCTACTTCTCTGCTCACCATGCTGCGCTAGTATCATCTATCAACTCCTTGAAGACCAGCCCAGCAAGAGAAGATTAATTTTTTTTTTGTAATGTTGGCTAAGTTTATATGTTCTCCTTTTGTCTCCTACCCCCTCTCTTTCCCCTTTTTCTTGGACCCTCCGTGCTCCGCTGAGCCTCACTCACTTCTACGTCTGCAGTTGACTCGTTCAGTCAAAGCTCCGCTCGAGCTTAGCCTCCTCAAACCAAGAGGCACACCCTCTTCTACGCCATGTTGGCTAGATAGTCTTCATAAGGAACTCCGACTTCAACATGAAATCGAGATAAGTACCATTTTTAAAAAGTTTTAACCTCATCTTCATGGTTTTAACTTTCAAGTGCTTTTAATTGTGGGCAGTGTGAAATTGTTTACTTGGGGCAATAATCATTCTTCGTGGGTTTTGCCATGTTGAGCTTTTACTTGGATAAGCCAACCTTACTATAAAAGAGCTTTTCTTAAGCGATTCAAACGAGAAATCCTCTCGCTACGTGGGATATTATCTAATACCCGCTGCCTATAATTTTGAAACTATTTCCTCCGTTGGATTTTTTCAAACCCCATTTTCTGCTAAAGTCGTTCTGGAACCTTCTAGAACTTGTTCTCTATCTGCGAGTCCTGCCATCATGTATTTCTCACGTACTTGGGAGAACCCTGTTTAAAACTAAATTACTACAATAGTGAATTTTCGTCCTCCGCTGGAACCTCTGGAAAATTCTACGGCGCATTTGATTGTAAATTACAGCTTTTTCAAGAAATAGACTTTCACCTACATAGTGCAATCAGTTATCTCCATAATTGCAATAACTATTTTTCTCATAAACTTCAGTGTTTCTCTAGTGAACTTTGCATCCATCTTTACAGACTATAGTGTTAATCAGTGCTTGCTCCACTTTTCTACCGCGTCGCGATCGTCCGGTTATATTAAATACGGCCATGAACATTGTTCCTATATCCCAATGATCTTTCCTTAACCTTCTACTAACAACCATTATTTATAAAAATATAACTTTCTATAAGGTGTTACTTACGAAGTGCCCTTCCAACTTTGCTAGTTTAACATTAATTAAATTCTGCATAATTTCTTGTGTGATACAAGTTTTAAATTTACATTTTTCCTCCCTTCAAAAGCAGGGAAAACAATTCTCTCAACTCCTGAGTGAGTTATTTTTTGGTCTCGCTAAATGAAAACTGCCTCATTTGACTGGCGAGTCTTATTCAAAGTATAAAAGGTCTAGAACCTTCCTTCTGATTAACTTTTCAGGTTCACAGTAAGTGACCTGCTCTTTTTGTATAAATCTCACAAAGTAATTCTGTTTAAATATAAGAAGTTGTAGGAACTTCCTTTTTATTCCTTATGTTTTCCATTTTGTTATCTTCGAAGTTGTTATTCTCGTTAGAATGTTCTTTCAGAGGTTTCATATAAGTACACTGCTTGTACTCCTGTAAATGTCAAAACTTTAATTATTCCATTTTGCCTATTTATGAAATCTTACCAAGATTTTAATACACGGTTTAAAAAACCTTAAAAATTGTCAATTGCCTGGAGCAACTGTTTGATGTTAAGAGGTCTGCGACCCTATTTGTTAAAAGGTTCAAATGAACCATGTTCATTAAATTTATATTGCATAATTGTTAATTTCTTCAAACTTTTTTCTAATTGTAAAATAAACAAATCTTTTCCCTTTGCTTTTTCATTTTCGAATATAAAGTTTAGGCAAAATCCTGTCTTCCTTGACTCTCCTCACTCAATGATATTAAAATCTTTAATAGGGCTTTCACCATTTGTTGCCTTTGAGCAAGAACTCTTAATTTTCACCTTACTAAAGTTCTTCTTAGCGATAATAGCTAATTCTAATTGGCCAGTAAGGCAAGTAAAGTTCGCTAAGCCAACTACCTGCTTGTGGAGACCCTCTCCGAAAACTTATGGTCAGTTTTCTAAAAAATAAGTGTTTCTTTTTGTCTAAACTTTTAGCCGGCTCCTCGCTGAGTAAAAGCTTAGCCATTGCCCAATGCAACCATTGGTTCATTTACCAAGATTACCCAATAAGGCATAATCCTTTATCATATTCCTTCTTAGAGACACTTGGTCGCCCTTACAGGAACTCCATAATTTTGGAAATTGAAAATACCAAGCTTGAGTTAAATCATTGGCATTCTTCGAATAACTTTGAAAAACCCAATTTCTTTGAGAAGGTATACAGTAAATTTGTTCCTCTCAGTCTTGCCAGACCATCACCCTTCCCCATAGTACTTTTATACGTGCTTGGGAGGAAATATACTAAAGCCTCTCTCTCGTAAACCGCTCAAGTCCTAGCTGCGGTTCCCGTTAGCCTCGACCAAGCTCGTACCTACTTTAGGTATCCTAGAGTTAAATTCCATTGGCAACTACCTTTAAGTGTGTTTTACACTAATTTTTTTACTTTTGTGGGACTCTCCTCCTATTCTTCTATCCTTCTTTTCCAATTCCAAAATCTACTTCCTTCTTTTCATCATCTTCCCTTGGTGGGTGGGTTATTCCCTAACCTATAATCTACCCAAAATTTGGTCCCAGAAACCCGGGAGAGCCCATTTTTTCTTTTCTCTTTTTAAAATAGTGTCATTTGACAATACTTTGCACATTTCTAATATCTGTGTTGAATATTTCAGCTATAACCACATCGTGCAAAGCCTGTGAACGGGAAAGAGGCCGCTCCTGTCTCCTATGGTGTGTCCCATTCTTTCTACTCATTCGCTGCTGCCTGCTTGACAGCATTTCCAAGGTTCCACAGTTTCGTGAGTTACATTTTCATTTATCTTCTTTAATATGGCTCCCACTGATAAGGATAAGGATGAAAAACTTACTTCTAAACGAGCATCCTATAAAGGGCAAATTACCCGATTCAGAAGGTACATAAAAGAATTGGATCCCTCAGATGCGCAATTAGATTTGTTGAAACATCGTGTAAAGGATTTTGAACGTTCTTATGAAAACTACTGTAACATTCAAACTGAAATTGAAACTTGTATGCTCAATCAAACAGAAGATCGTGTCGAAGTAGAGAACTTATATTACGAAAGCATAGGTTCTGCTTTCAGAATAATACGCCAACTCGAAGAGGAGCAGAAAAAGGACGCTTCTGTTCTTGGTTCCCTTCATGAACCCCAAACTTCTTTCCGTGAAGGCACTCACAAGCCCAAACCTACTTTACCGAAAATTGATTTACCCCATTTTTCTGGAGATGAATCCACTTGGGATTCTTTCTATGAATTATTTTGCTCCCTTGTTCATGACAATGAAGACATTCAAGTCATTTACAAGTTCCATTATTTGAGATCTATCCTTCGAGGTCAAGCTTTGCAGTTAGTTGAAGCACTTCCTCTGCGTGCCGAAAATTACCCCATTGCCTTTAACTTATTAAAAGAAAGATATGGAAATTCACGTTTACGTATTCAACGCCATATTAAGGCTCTATTTAACCTACCTGCGTCACAGCACAATGACGTCACTAGTTTGCGTACTTTAATTGACACTACCCAACTCCACGTCAAAGCTTTGTCCCAATTAGAGCAGCCTACTGAACATTGGGACATTTTCCTAATACATTTAGTAGTTTCTAAAGTTGATGCTGCTACCCTCAAAGCTTGGGAAATTGAACTTTCTAAGGAAGACGACTACTCTTACGAGCATTTAGTCACTTTTATAAACGCTAGATGCCAACTTTTAACCGCGCTAGCTAATCAGAGCGAACCTTCATCTCCCAGTTCCAAATTCGAATTAATGTCCATCAAACCCAAAAGCGAACGCTCAGCGTCCAATGCCCAAAAACCCGGGTCCAGCTCATCCAAATTCAAACCAAACATTACTGGTTACCCAACTAGGTCTAGTGAACGTCGTGTTGCTAGCTCCATTGTTTTAAACACGCAAGGTGAACCTCGCAAAAGTTTAAACGAACCTGTAAAGTGCATACTTTGTAAAGATCCCCATGCCCTATACCTCTGCAAATCCTTTAAAGAAATGTCAGTCGATGACAGACGAAAATTAGTCGCTCAAAACAAACATTGTTTCAACTGCCTAGCGCCTACGCATTCTGCTTCTAACTGTAAGTCTACAAGACTTTGCTACCATTGTGAAAAGGCTCATCATACTCTGCTACATCGTCATGATCAGGCAAGGTCATCAACAGCACCCACTTCTCCTAAAAATGATAGTGTTAACAGTTCTAATGCTTCATCATACATTCAAAATGCTAAGTCAATTCGCAGTGCTCAAGTATTGTTGTCTACTGTCCAAATTGACGTGCAGGATAACTTTGGCAACTGGGTCCGTGCACGCGGTCTTCTAGACTCAGCGGCAACTCATGATTTTGTATCTAATTCCTTGATTAGAAAACTAGGCCTACCCGTAAACCCCACTTCTATCAATGTGTCAGGCATCAACAGCTCAAAATCGCAAGCTTTACAATTTTCAAAACTAACCATAAGAGATACTTGTCATAGAAACAACTTTCTTAAACTTAATTGTCTAATTCTCAATAGCATTGGAGAAGACACTCCTAGTCATTCGGTTGATATTTCGGGGTTAAACATTCCCTCGCATTTAAGGTT
Source organism: Meconema thalassinum (assembly GCA_946902985.2). Classification (NCBI taxonomy): domain Eukaryota; kingdom Metazoa; phylum Arthropoda; class Insecta; order Orthoptera; family Tettigoniidae; genus Meconema; species Meconema thalassinum. The sequence continues at coordinate 371,521,836 of OX336392.1, forward strand.
AGCCGATCCTTCGTTTAACATACAAAATCCCATTGACATACTTTTTAGTGCCAATGTCTTTTGGAACTGCCTTCGGAAACAGGTTCGCAAGCTATCCTCAAACGTGGTCGCTAGAGACACCAATTTTGGATGGATTGTCACAGGGCAACTTCCCCATTATTCACCCCAACCTGCATCGCAATGTTACTTCTCCAATACTGACCTGGAACAGTTTTGGAGGCTTGAAAATGTTGATTCTCCTAATGTAACTTCTTCAGAAAATGAATTCTGTGAGCAACTTTTTTTGAACACGACCACTCGTTCTTCTGATGGCCGGTTCGTTGTTCAAATGCCAAGACTACACAATCCCCCCAAACTTATTAACTCTCAGCCTAAAGCTCGAAAAGCTCTCTTTGCTATCGAGAGCAAATTTAAAAAGGAACCCCTCGTCAAAAAGCAGTACACTGAGTTCATGGATGAGTATGAAAGCTCAGATCATATGGAGGTTGTTAACAAATCCGATGATGAATTGCACCCCCCAATCGAAACGGTTTATTTAAATCATCATCCTGTGTGGAAAAACCCTTTTGTAAAAGATAAAATCCGAGTTGTTTTCAATGGTTCATCACCCGACGTTAATGGCAACAGCCTTAATGACACTCTTTATTCTGGTCCTGCTATTCAATCAGATTTATCTGCTATACTTTTAAACTTTCGATTATTTCCCATAGCTGTCATAGCCGACATAAAACAGATGTACCGTCAAGTGTTAATTCAACCAGAACAACGAGATCTTCAAAGAATCTTGTGGCGTGATGAAACCAGTAAGCCCATTAAGGTATTTCGCTTGAAAACGGTTACCTATGGCTTAAAACCCTCTGCTTTCCTTGCTATCCGATCCCTACACTTGCTTGCCTCACAAGATGGTCATTTATTTAACCCCAAAGCCTCTGAAGCACTAACTACGTCCTTCTATGTTGACGATTATTTGCAATCCTTCCCTTCTTTGGAGGAAGCTTCTTTTGTATCTTTAGAACTTCAAGCATTACTAAGGAATGGAGGTTTCCCACTTCACAAGTGGAACTCCAACTCCCCTGAGTTTCTCGCCCAATTTCCCATCGAAGACGTAGATCCCTCTTCTGTCGAAATTTGTGGAAACTCTGAATCTGTAAAAACTCTAGGAGTTCACTGGTGCACTAGCACTGATACTCTTATCTATAAAGTTACGCTCGCAGAAGAGCTACCTAATACAAAAAGACAAATCCTCTCTGAAATTGCAAAAATTTTTGATCCGCTTCAATTTCTTGCCCCAGTTATTGTTATAGCCAAACTCTTCATGCAAGAGCTGTGGTCACTTAAATGTGAATGGGATGACGCTGTCCCTCTTTCTTTTCTGAATCGTTGGCTCTCGTTTCGCAGCAATTTGCTGGATCTTTCCCTCATTGAAATTCCCAGGAATTTAATCAGCTCTCATTCTAATGCATCTTTTTTCCTTCATGTGTTCGCGGACAGTTCCGAAAAAGCTTATGGTTGTTGTGCATATTTAGTTTATCACGATTCACTTTATGGATCTCCAGTTTCTAACCTTGTTTGTGCCAAATCGAAGGTCGCTCCTCTTAAAACTATCACTTTACCTAGGCTCGAACTGTGCGCTGCATTAATGGCTGCAGAACTTGTCAAGAAATTACGGGAAGTATTAAAGGTCGAATTCTCGCAAATCTATCTCTGGAGCGATTCTATGATCGCCCTTTCTTGGATTGCCAAAAACCCCTCTCACTGGCAAACTTTTGTCGCAAATAGGGTTTCCAAAATTCAAACTCTTTCTTCTGGATGTCAATGGAGGCATGTTCCCAGTGCGGATAATCCAGCTGATATCATCTCTCGTGGTTGTTTACCCTCTCAATTGGCAGCTTCCCAATTGTACTGGCATGGGCCCTCGTGGCTAATCGATGAATCTTCCTCATGGCCTTCTAAACCCCCAGCTACAAACTCCAATTTGCCTGACGCTAAAGTATCTCTACCCACTGCTTCGTGTCTTGTTTCCAACGCATCTCATCCTTTGTTGTCACGCTATTCTTCCTTTCATAAATTACTACGAATTATCGCCTATCTCCTTAGATGGAAATATCTTGTGGTTGACCAACCTCTTCTCCCTAAACCACACCTTACCAATCATGAATTGAATCTCGCTACCATTAAGATTTTACAACTGACACAGCAAGAAGCCTTTTCTTCTGAATTGTCATTGCTTTCTTCTAAAAGAGATCTTCCCAAATCCAGCCGTCTTCGTGCTTTAGCCCCGTTCCTTGATGACCATGGATTACTTAGGGTAGGTGGAAGGCTCTCGCAATCTTTACTCTCTGAGGACAAAAAGCATCCCGTTATTTTGCCTTCCAAACATCACGTTACTTCTTTAATTATACGTGACTTTCATTATCGTAATCTTCATGTTGGTACACGTACTCTGCTCTGTCTCTTAAGAGAAAAGTACTGGATTATAAATGGAATTCATGAAGTTTCTTCTGTAATTCATAAGTGCATTCCTTGTTTCAAAGCGAAACCTAAAATCAACACTCAATTAATGAGCGATCTGCCCTCTTTTCGTTCTTCTCCTATACGCCCATTTGCTTTAACTGGCGTGGACTATATGGGTCCGTTCCAATATCAACAAAACTCTCCTGAAGCTAAACGCAAATTGTTTGGTAAGCTTTATGTTTCTCTCTTTGTTTGCATGGTTACTGGCGCAATCCACTTGGAACTAGTAACGAATGCTTCTACTTCTTATTTTTTATCAGCTGTCTCTCGTTTCACCGCTAGGCGTGGTGTTCCTTCTGAGATGTTCTCTGATAACGCTTCCACCTTTCAGGGCGCAGCTTCCCTGTGGAAGAAAGCTCTCACTTCCTCTCCTGCCATGGAACAAATCTTTAATTTTTCTTATTCGAAAGGTTTCAAATGGCGCTTCATACCTCCTTACGCTCCGCATCATGGTGGTAGGTGGGAATCTTGCGTAAAGCTCACTAAACGTCATTTAAGAAAAGTCTTAGGTAATCGAATTCTGACTTACGAAGAATTCAATTCTCTGTCTGTTTTGATTGAAGGTGTTGTCAACTCTCGCCCTTTAACTCCACTTTCCAATGACCCTGATGACCTACTTCCACTCACCCCTGGTCACTTCCTTATCGGCACTTCTCTTTCTGCCCCTCCTCCTCTTCCTAATTCTTACAGGGATTCTAATCTACCTATCGCTTGGCGGAAACTTGAAGCCCTCCGTAATTCTTTTTGGAAAAGGTGGAACTTGGAATATTTAACTTCCTTGCAACGGAGGCAGAAGTGGTTTCTTTCCAGTCCCGACATTAAAGTAGGGGACTTGGTCTTGGTTAGAGATATTTCACCCCCCCTAGTATGGATTTCTGGTAGGGTGACCCAATGTTACCCTGGAAGAGATGGGAGAGTCAGGGTGGCCAGAATCTTGACTACAAATGGACCGATCACAAGACCACTGTCTTTGATCGCTCCGCTTCCAATAAATGTGTAACTGCTTTCTTGCTCGCTGTTGGTGTTTGTCCCCCCAGTATGGTGTATTCTTTGAATACACGGTACGAGAGATATAATGTCTATTGCTCTTTGCATGTTCATTTTTTCCTTCCTCCTTGCCAAACACCAACAGTGATCATCTGTTTTCTCCCTGTTGAGCATGTCTCTTATGTCTTCATAAGTATGTTTCAGATATATAACTTCTGTGATCCACCTAGCGCTATCTAGTAGCGAACCCCTGAAGCTACTCAATTCCTCATCGTGCAAGAGGACTTACTTATCCATTTGGCTACCAGATCTCGTTACCATCGTCAGCTATTTTCTCCTTGAGCAAGAGGACTACGTCTACTTCTTTGCTCACCATGCTGCGCTAGTATCATCTATCAACTCCTTGAAGACCAGCTCAGCAAGAGAAGATTAATTTTTTTTGTAATGTTGGCTATGTTTATATGTTCTCCTTTTGTCTCCTACCCCCTCTCTTTCCCCTTTTTCTTGGACCCTCCGTGCTCCGCTGAGCCTCACTCACTTCTACGTCTGCAGTTGACTCGTTCAGTCAAAGCTCCGCTCGAGCTTAGCCTCCTCAAACCAAGAGGCACACCCTCTTCTACGCCATGTTGGCTAGATAGTCTTCATAAGGAACTCCGACTTCAACATGAAATCGAGATAAGTACCATTTTTAAAAAGTTTTAACCTCATCTTCATGGTTTTAACTTTCAAGTGCTTTTAATTGTGGGCAGTGTGAAATTGTTTACTTGGGGCAATAATCATTCTTCGTGGGTTTTGCCATGTTGAGCTTTTACTTGGATAAGCCAACCTTACTATAAAAGAGCTTTTCTTAAGCGATTCAAACGAGAAATCCTCTCGCTACGTGGGATATTATCTAATACCCGCTGCCTATAATTTTGAAACTATTTCCTCCGTTGGATTTTTTCAAACCCCATTTTCTGCTAAAGTCGTTCTGGAACCTTCTAGAACTTGTTCTCTATCTGCGAGTCCTGCCATCATGTATTTCTCACGTACTTGGGAGAACCCTGTTTAAAACTAAATTACTACAATAGTGAATTTTCGTCCTCCGCTGGAACCTCTGGAAAATTCTACGGCGCATTTGATTGTAAATTACAGCTTTTTCAAGAAATAGACTTTCACCTACATAGTGCAATCAGTTATCTCCATAATTGCAATAACTTTTTTTCTCATAAACTTCAGTGTTTCTCTAGTGAACTTTGCATCCATCTTTACAGACTATAGTGTTAATCAGTGCTTGCTCCACTTTTCTACCGCGTCGCGATCGTCCGGTTATATTAAATACGGCCATGAACATTGTTCCTATATCCCAATGATCTTTCCTTAACCTTCTACTAACAACCATTATTTATAAAAATGTAACTTTCTATAAGGTGTTACTTACGAAGTGCCCTTCCAACTTTGCTAGTTTAACATTAATTAAATTCTGCATAATTTCTTGTGTGATACAAGTTTTAAATTTACATTTTTCCTCCCTTCAAAAGCAGGGAAAACAATTCTCTCAACTCCTGAGTGAGTTATTTTTTGGTCTCGCTAAATGAAAACTGCCTCATTTGACTGGCGAGTCTTATTCAAAGTATAAAAGGTCTAGAACCTTCCTTCTGATTAACTTTTCAGGTTCACAGTAAGTGACCTGCTCTTTTTGTATAAATCTCACAAAGTAATTCTGTTTAAATATAAGAAGTTGTAGGAACTTCCTTTTTATTCCTTATGTTTTCCATTTTGTTATCTTCGAAGTTGTTATTCTCGTTAGAATGTTCTTTCAGAGGTTTCATATAAGTACACTGCTTGTACTCCTGTAAATGTCAAAACTTTAATTATTCCATTTTGCCTATTTATGAAATCTTACCAAGATTTTAATACACGGTTTAAAAAACCTTAAAAATTGTCAATTGCCTGGAGCAACTGTTTGATGTTAAGAGGTCTGCGACCCTATTTGTTAAAAGGTTCAAATGAACCATGTTCATTAAATTTATATTGCATAATTGTTAATTTCTTCAAACTTTTTTCTAATTGTAAAATAAACAAATCTTTTCCCTTTGCTTTTTCATTTTCGAATATAAAGTTTAGGCAAAATCCTGTCTTCCTTGACTCTCCTCACTCAATGATATTAAAATCTTTAATAGGGCTTTCACCATTTGTTGCCTTTGAGCAAGAACTCTTAATTTTCACCTTACTAAAGTTCTTCTTAGCGATAATAGCTAATTCTAATTGGCCAGTAAGGCAAGTAAAGTTCGCTAAGCCAACTACCTGCTTGTGGAGACCCTCTCCGAAAACTTATGGTCAGTTTTCTAAAAAATAAGTGTTTCTTTTTGTCTAAACTTTTAGCCGGCTCCTCGCTGAGTAAAAGCTTAGCCATTGCCCAATGCAACCATTGGTTCATTTACCAAGATTACCCAATAAGGCATAATCCTTTATCATATTCCTTCTTAGAGACACTTGGTCGCCCTTACAGGAACTCCATAATTTTGGAAATTGAAAATACCAAGCTTGAGTTAAATCATTGGCATTCTTCGAATAACTTTGAAAAACCCAATTTCTTTGAGAAGGTATACAGTAAATTTGTTCCTCTCAGTCTTGCCAGACCATCACCCTTCCCCATAGTACTTTTATACGTGCTTGGGAGGAAATATACTAAAGCCTCTCTCTCGTAAACCGCTCAAGTCCTAGCTGCGGTTCCCGTTAGCCTCGACCAAGCTCGTACCTACTTTAGGTATCCTAGAGTTAATTTCCATTGGCAACTACCTTTAAGTGTGTTTTACACTAAATTTTTTACTTTTGTGGGACTCTCCTCCTATTCTTCTATCCTTCTTTTCCAATTCCAAAATCTACTTCCTTCTTTTCATCATCTTCCCTTGGTGGGTGGGTTATTCCCTAACCTATAATCTACCCAGCCTTGCCATAGATGCAGTTGTTCATTAATTTGAAAAAAAATCAAACTGCTGTGTTGCCATTTGTCGGTGCTCTGTGTTGAGTTGCATGTATGGCTTGAGCCATGGTTTTTGGGCAAAGGAAATACCCCTATGGATTTTCTTCCAACACCAAGCCTTGGGCTAGACATTGCACCAACATTTGGATATGTAGCACATACCGATTTTTGTTGTAAAGTCTACCCATAAGTTTTTCACTTTACTGTCAGCGGGAACCATTTGCTCAAGGCAGAATGGGAAATCGGCATGTTGATCATACAAGGATGAGGGATATTCAATATCAACCTATAAGACATATCCACGGCCTGTTTCTTGGCTAGCCTTGATCACATCAAATTCTAACACTTGTTTGTCAGCCAAGCAAACTTGCCATAAGGCAAAGGCTGACTCATGGCGTAACCATACAAATTATTCACGTCATAGTACATTAAGTACGATTCTGGTTTGTCTGGTGAATAATCAGGCATGTAGACATTGTTCGCTTCGGCATGGCGCTGGTTAAGCGACACAAAGCCACCGCGAATGCCCTTTTCAAAGAATAGAACCATGTCTACATCAGTGAGTATATCCAATTCCACTTGAGTGTATTTTAAAGCGGCATCAACCGAGAGTCCAGGACTCGTATAATAGTGAGCCGGGTCAAGACCTTAAATGTGCTGACACTACTCACGAAATTTTTCAAACACATCAGTGAGCAGCAACACATCCAGTTTTAGGTAATGCATAGCATATTCACTTAGCGTCTTAATGCCAAACACTCGCCAAACTTGACATGCATGTGCATAGTCTTCATCGGAAACTGTACTACGTGTTAGTTTTGAGTAAAATTTCTCTTGTGGTGAGAGTTTTGTTTGCTTTAACACGTCCCAGCTGTTGCAGAAATCATACGGGAATATACCTTTCCGAATGCACAATTGAAATTGCTTGGGATCATCAAAATGCATTCTGGTATTATTTAATTCCTCTTCATTCAAGCCATTCACAAGACTGCCTAGCGAGGATGCCATAAACTTGAAGGAATCCAAAAATCGAATGCTAAAGTTGCTCAACCGCCATGTCAGGGCTGTAAAACGCTCATGGTTTTGGGGGATAATGGTAAACGAACCCTTGTTGACATGACCCAATTCACGAATCAAAAACTGAATGTCATAATTTGCCAGATTGTGGAAAAAGATACTGATGAAACGAGGAGCTGAAAAGTTCAAATTGCATTTACTATGCGCAGCTCCACGAAACTCTCCCGTAAAGTGTGAGTGATCACGAACGGTGTCTTCAGCACTGATCAGTGGCTTTTCGCAAATATGGCATGCTCATACTGCTGTTGCTGTAGTGGCGTTAGGCTCATGGGTACTGGGTGGTCCAGTAATCCCTGTACATGGTCGGCCAACTTAACAAGTTCATCCAAAAACCATCTGGCCCCTAACGGTATTTGTAAACGGATTGCGTGGGGTCATAGGCACACACCACATTAAATCCTATGGCAAAAGGTTCATGTTTTTGAATGGGTGTGGTTGAGCTCATGGTGGGATCTGGTTCACATCCCGCCATGGGTGTGGTGAGTGCTTCAAAATCTGCATACACCACATAGGGAACAGTGTCACGTTATGAATGTCCTTAAACTTTAACACAGCCTTGTCCCCTTGTGGCAATATCAGTCTCACCGCTTCCTGAGAAACACAATCTACCCTATGACGTTCCAAAAGTGTAGGGGTTGTTAAATATTGCAGACAACGGTCGCAAATGTACTTCTTACCATTATGCTTGGACATTTGACTGCTTAGCAATCTAATCAGGCTTTTAATGAGGCAATAGTGATTCACCTCTCCCTCGGACAGATATAAAAGATGAATGTGATGTCGTTTCGGTTCTTTTGTGGCATAAAGAGGACCCACAATCTCATCACCATCAAGGCCATACACCATGAACGAAAAGTCCTGGTTGTCTTGTTCAAACCTATGGATTTCCGTTAAGTCCATAGGGAACGATACTCTAGTTAAATTTAATGTTTGTTTTAATTCATCAAACTTGGCCTTGTACTTTGCTGGTCTGTTAACATGACGATATTGAGCTGGCTGCAAATACGCAGCCACAGCCCACAGAAAACATTCATCATCAAAATTTTCAATATTCACCACAGCCTTTTTCGAAGCTATTGCTGGTGGCGTTTTAATATAGCTAGACCTAGCATTCAACGGGTTGAAATGACAAATGTTGATTTGTAGATAATTGATTTTGTCTAACGCTAAACCACTGGGTCCTTGTTGCAGTTTATCAAATTTTGTTAGCAAGGCATTCAACACATGGCTTTGATACCACTCGTTCAGATTATCGGCTATCAAAAGCTCTTGCATTTTACTGCCAATATAAAATGTTTCTTATGCTCACCGTCCTTGTTTTTATATATGAAATCGCACACGTGTTGTGTATTAACCATTAAAGCCGTATGCAACCTTTGCGCTGTACAAATTTGTTCTTTAAAAATTTCAAAACATGATTCCATAAAGTCTTTTGGGATCAAACTCTCTCTAACATTCACTACGCGGCCAGAGCACACACGTGACTTGAAACAGGACTCGAGAGGCTCCCAAGTTAATGTATCAGTAGCAGTGGAAAAAGATATGATTTTTATAAAAAAAAAACAATCCTACCAGAGTTTTCAGCCGTAGACTGCCTGGTAAGCAATAGCCCCAAACACACACGTTGCGGGTTGTCAGCAGTGGATGTAGTGGACAAGCCTTTTCCAACACACACTAAAAAAATAAAAAAAATAAAAAATCACCAAGAGTATATTTATTTCAAATAGCACCTTTCATAAACATAAATAAATAAAAAAACAGGTTTTTTATATATAACAAAAAATCTTACCTTGCTTTGTAAAAAGCCCTGCGTTTGCCTTTCCCCAGGTTTGAGGGGAATGGGGTTTCTGTCTCCCAACACCAGGTATGCCAATTATCTAAAACAAAATAACAATACATCAATCAAATGGTAAACCAATAATCATTTAAGCATTGATTAGCATAAAATAAAATAAACAGTGTCATTCCAACACTTACCTCAAATATATAATGTATCCATTATAGTAACCAACTGGGGTTGACCACACGAATGCAAATAATTTCATACACATAAGACACAGCCTATGTTAACACAGTAACGTGTAAAACAGTAATGACTGACTGTGTGTCATAACATGATCAACACTCTAATACCCCCCCCCCCCCCCTGCCCTCCTCTCCTCGCCCTGTGTCCCTCTTACCACAGCTGTTAACATCGCTCTTGCCCTGCAATTGGCTATGACAATGGTAGGGGGAGGAGTTATACTCGCTTACTGCATTATTTCTCTGACGTCGTTACGATATTGTTCGACCTCCAATTGACCTCTACGTCACTGTAATTTTCCATTGGCCTGTTGTCAGCTCTGGCCGCATTCCTGAAACGCGATAACATGTCACATCCTGTCACCCAGCCAGCCAAGCTTCTGGCAGGCCTCTCGAGCAGATATTCTGTTTTTTTCATTCTGGCTGCTAGTCTCATTCGTCTCATAGCATTATGAATTTTATTTGGTTACTGGTCAAGTGTTTACTAAACTATTTTAAAGATTATCATAAGAGATTTTCGAAAATATTCGCCTTCGTCATAGGAAAAAATAGCGAAAAGCGACCCCTCGTTTTGTCATACATCGCCCCGTCGAAATAGCCATTTCCCGTATTCACCATGCTCAGTCATAGCCTCGTTGGAACATGTGTCAAGCGCTACTGGCTCTCTGTCTACAAACATGCTTTTATTTAAAAAATAAAAAAAATAAAAATGCATATTTCTTGTCCTAGAGACTTGACATTTATTTTCATGGTAGAGGGGGTAGGGACCTATCATTTATGTCAAACAAACTTAATTGTCAACGTGTTAGTTTCCAAAATAGTAAAAATTCAAAATTTAAGGGTTTTCAAAAAGTCTCAAAAATAAAAAAGTATTATTATAAAAAATAAAGGTCTCAGAGACCATTGGTTTTAACTATGGCATAACATTCTATCATGTTTGTTTTTCAAACTATCGCCTACTTTCGAAAACAAAATTTTTCAAAATTTTTTTGAAAAATTTAACGAGTGGTCTGTAGGAAAGAGGACGTCAGCTCGAGTCCAACGACACCTCATTTGTTAAAATCCGACCATCCGTTCGCCAATGTTCGCGAGAAAGTAGGCTAACATTTTTTCCCCCTCCTACACCCTTTAAACTTGCTGTCCACCTAAAGGGCATACCCATCTTTCATTAACGTCAAACAAACCTTTTCCAATTCACCGTTTCCAAAATAGCGCCAATCCAAAAAAACAAACATTTTCATTTTTTTAATACCAACACACATTCTTAGCCAAGAGAACGTCATCCCAACGCCAACAATACCTCGTTCGTTAAAATTCGACCACGCGTTCGGGAGATATCGACAAAGTTTATATGAAAGTAGGGGGGGAAGTAGAATCGGCCTTACCACACTACTGCACAGTTTAAGTCCTACAGGCTTGAAATTTATTTTGCGGGTAGAGGGGGTCAGGGTCATTCATTTATGTCAAACAAATTTTTTGTAAACTCTTTAGTTTCCAAAATATAAGAATTTCAAAATTACACTTGTTTTCAAAAAAACATAAAAAATTAAAAAGTTTTATTATAAAAATAAAGGACATAATGATCGTTCGTTTAAGCTATTGCACAACGTTCTATCATGTTTGGTTTTTTAACTATCGTCTATTTTCAAAAACAAATTTTTTAAAAAAATATAACGAGTGGTCCATAGCAAAGCCCCCGTCAGCTCGAGTCCAACGACACCTCATTTGTGAATCTCCGACCACGGGTTCGGGAGTTATCGGCTCGCATTGGGAATAGTGGTGGTGGGGGCAGAACTCTCACTGCTCCCCTACTGGCTTACCGTTGGTTGAAGAAAAAGGTATAATAATTATGAATAACAATCTTGTTGAAGTGAAGAACCAAATGGTTATTTAATGCAATCATCACAGATAAAGTTCAGCCAAAGCGATGAAAAGTTGACTAAGTGTCAAATGTACACGAGGACTAACACTCAATGTCGCTTCACAAAATATCCTAAGTTCCTCACATCGTGAAAATATTCTATCACTTGATGACTTGACCATGACTTGGTCCGGCGATAATAACTGAGTTTCAGAACTTCCGCGTAGAATAACTGCTTACTAGTACTCAATATGCTTGAACGAATATTGTAGCGTGACCATGCACGGAGTGTGAGTTTCGTAGATGCGCCCGTGACCATACACGGGATGTGAGTGTTTCGTAGCTGCGGCCGTGACCATGCACGGGATGTGAATGAGTGTTTCGTAGCTGCGGTCATGACCATGCATGGGATGTGTGTGAATTCTCAGCTCCGTTTTATACCCGCACTGGGCTTCCAGAAGAATCCACGCTGTTCCCACGTCCCAGCGGTAAAAATCCTAAACAAATAATGGCCAATATCTTGGCATCTGATGAACCGATTTTCTTCCTAGATAGGGGCGTGGTGGCTCAGCGGTCTAGCTGTATGCCTCTCACCAAGGCGGTCCGGGTTCGATTCCCGGTCAATGCATGTGAGATTTTCGAAGTGAAATGCCATGTCCTGTGGTTCGGATTCCACGTAAAAAGGAGGTCCCGTGGCTCATAATCACAAGATTCACGGTCACGTAAAACTACAATCTTCCTTCCTTTTTTTTTCTTCCTAGATGATGCAATCTTCTTCTTTTCTCAGTGCCAGAAAATTGAAATACTTTCCAAGATCCAAAAACATCGGACAAGAATTAACAAAAAGAATGCCTCAAAGTTGTCGCAGCGTGCGTCACCAGGCTAGCTGATAGCTTCCATCGACTTCTGGAACAACTGTCGCGCGGTATTCAACATTTGTCGCCTTTTCAGAAATGTCCCTTATACCCAAAATATCAGCTTGTGGATAAGGGCACAATATCCACTCATGGGAAACAACTGCTACGGACCATTTACTGTGGCGGAACACTACATCGACCGCTGTCAATTTCTTTGAGGAAGAACGTCGCAGACATGAAGAGGCCAAGTGACAAGCAAGAAGGCTTCGTCAATTACAGCCCTGTCCTCCCCCGACCATTGAGTGCAATTTATGTGGATGCATGTTTTATGCCAGGACTTGCCTGTTTAGTCATCAAAAACACATCCACAAGCTGGTCTGAAAAGTTCTGTGTTGGAAGAAGTATGTGTACTCTGAATCGAGTTACAGCCAACGACGAATTTTCTTCAATAACTGGGCCAGTAAGGTTGCGCCAAGAAGTTCTAATCGAGGGAGTGTTAGCTTCTTTACTGGGGCGACTCTGGATTTAGATGAAAGCAATCGAATCTGAGTTTTACCATGCTGATTTACCGAGCGAATGTGATTGCATGCACCATAGGCTCGTTCTGAAGCATCGCTGAAACCGTGAATTTCAATGTTTGTGAGTTTGCACTTGATTGTTACTAAACGATCAACTTGAATGCTATTGGTATATGTTGGCTGATTTTCTAACTTGATCCACTCCAATCTTAAATCATCTGTCAATGTTGAATCCTAATCAATGTGTGCAACCACAATTTCTGCAGAAACATCTTTTATTGAATTACCAAAGGACTGACGAGGCCTAAGGGGGTCGAATATGGATGCTACAACTGATGATGTAGTACGCTTTGTAATTTGGTTGGTCTTAATATGTCTGATTTTTGTTGCTATGATCAGTTTATCAAAGTGGGGTGCCATGATAATCCTGACGTGTTTACAGTGCTCTTGCCATCAAATTGGAAAGGTAAGGCCATATGTCTATCTGAATCTGGAAGTGCTTCAAGAAGATCTGGATGATTGGAGCACCATTTCTTGAGTAGTGCGATTAATTCCTTCCGAATATGTAACGCTTCGGTGACACTTGAGGAACCACTTAGGATATCGTCTACATAAAAGTCGCTCTGAAGGACTTGGGCTGCTGCTGGGTAGAAATTACCTTCTTCTTCTGCCAGCTGATTCAAACATTGGGTTGCTGAAAATGGAGCTGATGCTGTACCATAAGCTACTGTCTGTAATTTGTAGGATTCAAATGATTCCTCATGAGAATATTCGTTGCAATTTTGTCAACCTTGTACATTCCAATCTGTCTATACATCTTTGTGATGTCAGCTGTAAATGCAATTTGTTGGGTTCTGAAGCGAAGTGTGATCGAATATAAATCTTGTTGTAGAGTTGGTCATACCATGAGTATGCTATTCAATGAGACCCTGGTGGAAGATTTTGCAGAACCATCAAAAACAACTCCTGTGTGCAGTTGTAGTGCTATCTGGTATGAATACTGCATGATGTTGAAGATAGTAACACCCTGTATTGTTGGTGTCTGTGGTGGTTACTTCCGTCATATGACCTAAATCTTTCTATTCTGTCATAAATTGTGTATATTCTCTATATAATTCAGGCTGTTTCTGAAATTTCTGCTCTAATATTTGAAACCTTTGCTTAGCTTGTTCACATGAATTTCCCAATTGTTGATGGTTTTCTTTGAACGGAAGTCTTACTCTGAATCTGCCATCACTATCCCTTGTGGGTAGTGTTTCTGAAATGTTGCATGCACTTGCTCCTCTGCTGTTCTTGGTTTAGTGTCGTTGACCCGATTCTGTTTTATAAATGGGTCGACAAGTTACGAGATATTATAAAGACTGCTATCTGCTGGTTAAGATTTAAACCGACTTTAGATATTGTGGAAAAGGAAAACGCGCCTGCTATAGAGAGTGTGATCTCAATCTAAGAGACTAAAAATCAACAATACCGTCGTCAGTTTTTGTTATATAGGAGAATGGAGCCGAGAGCCATGATGATAAGAAGCCAAAAGATATCTATCCAATATGTCTTTAAATCCCTATCTTATATTCTTCTTACGTTTCGTCCTTTCGATGTATCTGTACACATTGCTATCCTGGAAGGAATACAGTTTTAAAAGGGAAACATATTTGCAGCTGTCGCCGAGACCGTCTCAGGAGAAAGTTAAGTTCCTTGTTATTAAAAGTGTCAATATGTATGGAAAAGGTGTAAGTGATGTTGTTTAGGAACACCTTGTCCCACAACTTTCAGTGTTAACTTGTCCCTCTCTAGATTGGAGATCGAGTTCTTATATTACGTTATCTTGGTTTTGTTTATGTTCTTTCCTTGTGTAGATGTACGTTTTGGGGAATCGTGTTGGTTTTGGGGTTAATCGTTTTTGGGTCTATCGTTGTTATTTGCATTGTATTTTCATTTGTTTCTTTTCCCCTACGCGTGTGTTACATTTATTTTTGCTGGATAATTAAATGACTAGGAGCATGAGAAACTACTTCGGGCGTTACCTGGAGATGATGATGTAATATGTATTATGATTTGTTGATGATGAAGCCACGATGGATGATTGCCGTGAGCAAATTTATTGTTTGTTGTGTTGTGTTATTTATTTGTGCAATGGGTAAATGATTTAAAGCCTCGATATCCTTCTGGTCATTTATTACAAGCAGTGTTCTTATGTTAAGGGTGGGTTGAAGTGATTCGCTTAAGTGGGCTCGACTGAACGCCTAGGGTCATGTCAGTTTGTCCTTGTTTTTTTTGCGTGGCTTCAGTAGAGAAACAACACGTGAACTCATTACGTTTATTAAATGAGACGTATGGGTTATCCTTTCGAGATGATAAGATGTGTGTGCATTGTGTGTACCCGGGTCTGCAGTGGACCCTCATCTTGTCTTCCGTAAAATAACCGAGTCTCGTACTTTCTTCCGGAAAGGAGATTTATTCAGGGAGTAAACGAAGTCATTTGATATTTACGTTTCCTTGGTGTGTTGCTGTTCGGTCGATCTAGTCTCTGGTAAAGCGTTTTGTTTTAAGTATTGTATGTCATGTGTACCCGTAATCTTTCGTTGGAGTAATGTTAGGTCGTTTTGTTTAGCATTTGTGTATGCGTTGGGCTTGCGTTTGTTCTATGGTTGAGTTCTTATAAGTGACATACTTGTTTTAAGGGTAGGGTTTCCTGTTTTTTGACTTCGTAACTTCCTAGAATATCTCTCCTAACTACGATTTGTAGTTAGCCTGTGGTGGGAAGAAAGATAATATTCGCACTATTGTTAACTTGTTTTAATTTGAGTTTAGTTTTGAACGATCTCCAATCTAGAACACGTTAGGCATCTAGGAATTCTTCTCCTTTTATTACCTGCTTTTATTTGTATACTTGTATTTACCTTGTTTTGATAATATGTGTAACTTATTTCAGTCCCATCACCCCTCATTATATCATTTAATGCGCTACTCAGGTCCCCTTTGTTATGTTTTGTTGTTGTTATTTAATTTTATTCTACCTCCACTCGAAAAGTGTAGTCATTGGATGGTAGGTGCTCCATCTAGTTTGGAATGTGTTAAAGAAATCGATAAGGTCTCATGGTCCGCGTCCTAATAACATCTGCACGCCTCTCTGTCTTAATTCCTCAATTTCCCAAAATTTGCGTATTTGATTATCGAGTGTGTCTTCTGTTTTGATAAAGAATGAATTTACTGTGTTGTTACTGACATAATTCTCTTGACAACATTTTCCAGAGATTACCCAACCCAATGGAGTGTTTGGTGGTACTGGATAATCATCTTCGCGTTGTTTACGATCTGCCTTCAGGATGTTGTAGAACAATTCTGCACCAATTATTAAATCGACATTTCCTGGCTGGTAGAAATGTGGATCTGCCAATGTAATGTTGCTTGGAATATCCCACAATTTATAATCTATTTGGATTGAAGGCATTTGACCCGTCATTTTAGGAACAATGAAACATTTCATGTTGGCCTTGAATGGAGTTACCATAGAACGAATTTCCATCTCTACACTGTGTTTCATGGTGGCTGAAGTATTGTTAATTCCTAAAATTGCTATGGTTTCCTCATTGAGTTTTAACTTGAGTTTGTTAGCAACATCTTCTGTGATTAGGTGTGCTCGACTGCCACAATCAAGAAGAGCTCTAACCTTGTGTAGTGTGCCATTATTATCTCGTACCTTCACAACCGCGGTTGTGAATAGGATATAAGGGTTATTGACGGTGTGATTGTAAGGATTTGTGTTTGTATGTATACTCGCAATGGTTACTCTACCTGAGGTAGTTTGATTGACACGTCTCTCACTGCTAGTGTCCTCATACAATAATGAATTGTGTTTTCTATCACATTTACGACAATTACTTGAAGTACATTGCTTTGATGAGTGCCCTTGTTTCAGACAATTGAAACAAAGACCGTTTTCACGTACACACTGAGATCTCAGCCGAGGGCTTGATACTAGAAATTTAGGGCATGCCAACAGTCCGGCCTTACGCTCTTGATGGCAAAATAAACACTGGTTTTCAACACATGTTACATGAGAATAGGCTGGTGCCTTAATCCTGACTGTACTGGGTTTACTAGCTTGTGATTTGGTTGGAACGTTAATGTTGTTTTGAATGTTTTCAAGTGATAAGCATTGTTGTTCAAGAAACTTAAGTAACTGTTGAAGAGAAGAAATTTCTGTTGGGCTTGTCGCTAGTTCCCAACTTCTCCTGGTATTTATATCGATTCGATCAAGTATATGCTGTGTTAAAATTATTTCTTCTAAGGGATGATCTAATGATAGTGCCTTGAGAGCTTGTAGGTTGCTATTGAATGTATTGATGAATTCCCTAAGATCACTGACCGATTCATTTTGCACAGGCCTAATATTCAAGATTTTCCTGATGTACTTTGGAGTTATAGCTTTCTTATTTTCAAATCTACTGCAGAGCAATTACCAGGCTACATTGTAATTGCCTTCAGTATTTGGAAGATGTTGTATTAATAGTTTGGCACTGCCTTGAACTGAACTAAGGAGATACCGTAGAACGGGGTGAAGTCGATCATTGTGACGTCTCGATATAATTTCAGTACTAACACCTGGTGGGTAAATGGAGAGGTAACGATTGAAGGTTCTTTGGAATGTTGAAGCTCCGTGCTATTTATATGATATTATTTGTATGTTATAACCATACCACGTTAAGTGTGGTTAAGTTTTCAATCAATGTCCATTTTTAATATTTTTCCTCCCCCAGGGGCTCACATCTAGTAGAGCGTGGGTTGGGGACCACGGGACCCCAGCTGAGTCCGGCATTGCTTCTACTTACTTGTGCCGGGCTCCTCTCCGTCTTCTTTCCTGTCGACCTCCCTTGGTCAACTCTTGTTCTCTTCCGACCCCGAGGGTCTTTCACTTTCCCGCCTTAATTGGCCCTTGTCTCATCTTTCCTGATACCCTCCTTCTGTGTGGGGTCAGACTTATTATTTTCATTTTACCTCCTGCCTTGTGCTCAAGGCCCTTAAGGAGGCAGGGTGTATGTAGCCCCACCACTTCTGGTGCACCGTAGATAATGCTACACCCTCAGGGGCTCACGGCTGGTGAGTTCGGGAGTTGGCGACCCCGAGGGATTCCTGAGCTGGGACCGTTTTCCCCTTTTGTCCCTTACCTTTGGGGCGGACCTTCTCCCCTCTCCTCTCCTCTCCTCTCCTCTTTTCATTATATTTACTTTTCTCTTTAAGATTCCCTCACTGTTTTTGTTACTTGCTTCACCGTGTATCTAAATTCCCTTCTAGTGTTTTTTTTAATGCATTATTAATCTACGTTGCTTTTTGTATGTTTTTTTTTGATCTAACTTACATCTCGCGATTCTTTTCAACCTCAATTGCATTTTGTAAAGATGTGACAATCCAAATTGCTTTTTAGTAAGTCTTTCAACATGGCGGATGGACCTTTGTGAGTATTTTGAATTTCAATTGCATTTTGTAAGTATTTTCAACCAAAACCGCATTTCGCACGAATTTTGAATCTAAATGCATTTTGTTTGGCGGGCATTGTGCACATATTTTGATTCTCAATTGCATTTTGTGGGTATTTTGAATCTAAATTACATTTTGTCAAGTATTTTCAATCTAAATTGCTTTTTGTACGTATTGTCAATCCACATGAGTCCTTTGAATCTACCGTACATTTTGTAAGCATTTTCAATTTCAATTGCATTTTGTAAGTATTTTGAATTTCAATTGCACTTTGTGAATAATTTAGATTGGAACTGGGATATTTCAATCTGAATTGCATTGTGTATTTTCAATTTCAATTGCATTATGTAAGTATTTTGAACCTCAATTGCATTTTGTACGTATTTTCGATCTCATTTGCATTTTGTAAGTATTTTGAATTTCAGTTGCATTTTGTAAGTATTTCGACGCTACATTGCATTTTGTACGTATTTTGAATCTAGCCTACGTTTTGCGTGTCTTTTTCAATCTATTCTTTTTGTGCATCTTTTCGTTCTAAATTCCCTTTTGTAAGATCATATTGTGAGTTGATTCCATCTGAGTTCCTTTTTGTACGTATTTTCCGTCTCAGATAATTTTGTTCTGGTTTCCATTTCATTATCATTTTCGCTATCACCCAGATCATTAGGGGCCGATAACCTATATGTTAGTCCCCTTAAAACAACAATTATCATCATCATCATCATAATATTTTTCAAAACCTTGGTCAACAAAGAGTAATCTACCGGTTTCAATCGGTACCCCAACTTCTTAACTGACTTCATTTGATAAGTTGATGTGTTATGCTCTTGTGCTGCCTTTTAGACCACACCTAATTTATGCCGCATGCATACAATAATGTATTATAAAATGTTTACATTTGGTAGGGTGAAGCCGATCATGGTACGAATATATCAGAAGAAGCCAGGCTCTGCTGGGAAAAGAAATTATAATGGTCAGTATTTGAACAATGCTGTGCAAAGAGTTAAAAAAAAGGGGGGGGGGATAAGCATCAGAAAAGCCTCTAAATGATATACTATCCTAAATGATTGGGTCAAAGGTAAACACACTGAACGTTTGGAGGAATACTTGCATTGAATTCCACTGATGAAAATTGTTTGATTGAAGGCTTAGTTAAATGTTCAGAGTGGGGGTTTCCTCTGAAACGTACTAATGTACGAAATGTAGAGGAAAAGAAGGCTATTATTGGATACAATTTGTCAAGCTATTTGTCTCTGTATGTAATTCATTTTTGCAAAGAAAATCATAATGAAATTGCTCTCAGAGAGTTTAAAAAGGGGTCTGAACTCGAATTCAGCCAAACTTCAGCTATTGACTGAGCCGAGTATCGAACCGACTTGTGAACCTGATGATTTAAGAAATGGAATTTGGAATCGGAACAGTATTTTATTCACATATGTATTTTAGGAAGTGAATAAAAGCATATTGACGACTTTTTGGAATATTTTTGAAAGAATTACATTTGGGAATATTTCAGTGAATGATAATTTAACCAAGGAGGAGTCAGACCTTTCGACACTGGAATATAACCAAGGCTTCAAGTTAGCAAGCCCAAGACCGGTTTTGGTTGGCCGAGGTGACAATAACAAAATTATGCCCACGACACGCTGATAAGAGGCTAGAACAGGGAGTTTTTCATGCTAACTCAACAGCCAATCAGATTGGATCACATATTTTTTGTGGAAATCGCTATTATATTATATTTGCCTATATAGAGCAATATTAGCACTTCTAGAGATGCGGAAGAGAAAGTGAAATTTAATTGTCAAAACAGAATTATATATTTATGGACAGGATAGAAGATATAAGCGAAATTCAGTTTAATAGGACTCTGTGCGAGGCTAGAAAGCCATTCTAGTTTGTCACGAGCGCAGATTTCATTCCTTCTAAGCGACTTGAACAGAGCAGACCTGCATTTCAGAGCGTCCCAGGAGAGCTCACTATTATATTGGGAGTACAGCCAGGAGACTGGACTGGACCGTGAGGAGACACTGCTATCGCCGAGGAAGAGTTGGAGAAGCCGGCAAATCGCAAAGATCATTAGCTTGCTATTGAAAGCAGCATTTTATATTACAACACGTATTGGGAGAAGACTTCGATTCTACAGCTTCACATTCTACAGAACGACTAGTAGCGTTGCATTCACAGGCTACTATATTGTAACAGTATTTATTCTGAACATTCATCAAACATTTACGATGATAATGTCCACGAGTCAGGGGGGACATTCTCATTCGACACTTATTAAGAAGATTGTCATGAAGCACTACACAATGGAAGGAGGTTAGTCTACATTATGAAGTGGGAATCCAGAGTGATCTTGACGACCATGGATCGATGATACTACAACTGCACATCAAACATGCAGTATTCTGAATTTACGTTCAACAATACGATTCAAATGTCCACTACCAACTTGGAGAGATGTCAACCAGAGACTTTCAAACCTACAATGATGACGAGATGCTACACGAAGACGACGGACAGAGGCGTTCGTTTGTTCCGGGTACGGGTTGCCAGACTTGTGGTAGCGAAGCAAGAAGAGCCGTTAGCAGGGAGGCGAGACAGCAAGGTTCGCAGCTCGAGCAGGGAGGAAGCCGGACATCTGATTTTCACGCGCCTAGCAGGAACTCGCTTCGAGGCAGGCGACAAGCACGTGCCGACCCGAGGGAAGAACATCACGTATATCAGACCTGGTATCTCGATAGCAGCCCATCAGAAAGGTAGAAAATTGAATGTTCTAATATCTCAGTAGTTTGATATTGTGGAGGCCATGAGAGAAGAGCTCTTTGGAGAACTTAGAGTTCTTTGATTGATTCTTTACTCTGTTCTAGTTTTGTGTGATTTTCTTTCAGTTGGCATAAAAGATTGAATAAAAGTTTTCCTAGTCGCCAGCATCAAATATATTTTATTATTATTAAAGTACCTAATCCAAGTACCTGAAATTTATTATTTGATGGTATTTCAGATGTGACCAACTTATAAGTAGATTTTCTTACTCATAAGCCACGCTATTATGTTGTCAATTTTAAAGATGTCACTGAAAATTTTATTATACGTCGGCCTGTGTCGTTTTTGACGTAATTTCATTTGTATTTGGATTTAGATATTCCGAACTTTGTATTTTTTAAGAAACGTTTTAATATGCTCACTTTGAAACGAAACTGTTTTATGGAAGGGAATGCTTCGATCGATTAAAATGCGTAACAAGCGACAGAATGCGTCAATATTGCTAGATTGCATCGTTATTAAGAGAAAGCATTATTGTAAAATGCTAGAACATTGTTTAAAACATTTTTATTGTGTTAGAATATAAAGGCAACATTTATTACAACATTATAAATAATATTATTGGAGGATAACAATTCCAATTGCGGAATGTTAATGTAATGTGACGTCAATATAGTCATGGACAATTGTTATAACGGATTTAGCCATGAAATAGGATCATATTGTTGACAATAGAGGTCAAATGATGCCTATAATTAGCAACAATTGTATTGCAATAATTTGCTATAACGAAACCACAGACCAGGGGATTTGTAGATATACCTGAGGTCTTGTATGTAATGAAACAAGTTTATAAAGGAATAATTGATTCATAAAAAGTATAGCAGATAGGGAGGATTTGAATTATTGTTATTAACAGTAAATTAATATTTTATTGTAACGTGGAAAATAGTATGTTGTGAAAGTTTATTAACGAAATGCGTTAATGGACGTTAAGTGGAATATTGTACAAGGTGAATTGTAGTGAACAAGAATGTTATTGTCAATTAATGAGCACGATGATAATTAATTTCGAAAGGTGTTTGTTAGGAGTGAACCATGAATAGTACTTCACAGGTCGTGTTTACTTAGTAGGGTCACAAATTCTTCTACATGTTTGGAGTGTAGCAAGATGGGTTTTTATTGAAGAAATACCGTGCATTATTATTGTGTGCGCAGGTCGCCCACGGGCGTCGAATAGAAAGACCTGCACTCGGCCTCCCAGGAGGCCACACGACAAAAAAAATTGTTGAGAGGAGAGGAAAGGAATATGTCAAGTTTTGGAAGCGTAGCTGACGCTATTATAAGATGTTGTTCACCGTATACGAAAGAAAATAAGTGTATTTCCGTTTGGAGCAAAGTATTGATACAGTATGTTAAAAAAGTAACTGGCATTAGGATTTGTGTTGTTCATGTCGGAGAGAGTTATTACGAAATCCACGAAGTTTATTGAAAGTAACTGAGTAGTTCCGCAACGTTCTTTAAGTTTATTGTATTTTATTCATTGATATGACATTTCAGAGCTGTAATTAACTTGACCGTTCGTTACTAGAGTTCTATTTATGATGATAGAAACTCAAAATATTCCGGAAAAATGTATTGTTTGTGAACGAGTGTAAACATAACTGTTTAGAGAAACAGAAGCGCAGCAAGGTTGTCAGATCGCGACGGATCTTCTATATATGTTTTGAATACCATGCTGGACATAAAAATTTCAACTTGTGTAAATATTTTCATCATTTTTAATAGTTTAATAATTTTATTCGTATTACGTTCATGTTTTAAAATCGATAAGTGTATAATGTAGGGCAGTGTACTGTAAATTACATTTCTTTTTAAGAACAGCTGATTTTGATCAGACTGCTAAAAGTGATAAGAGTCACAAGGTGACTATCAAACGCAACTACTTAATTATTATTCTTGAATTATTACGTGTGAGTAACTTAAACTTTACAGAAAGTTTGTTTGACAGATAGAAGGACTATCTACAAAATTAAATATTTTATTTTCAATTGAAATTTATTTTATTTGTGTTAGGGAGATTTAATGTCTTGTAAATACTTTAGTTAATAAATTAACAGGCACTAGTTTTGTTTGCCTGCCCATTTTATAGAAACTGATCATCTTTTCATTTCGCAATCGACATGCGATAATACTGCCAGTTAGTTACTAGAATTCACTTAGTCTCAACTTCACCGTTCACGCTCGAGATCCGATATTCTCGTCCTACTATCTTGTTATGGATATTTTTATTTGCTAGTAAATGTGTAACTAATTAGTAGCGTTATTGCATGACCGGTATGCGTCGAGGGTCTCCTAGTCATTCTCCTAGTAGGGAAGTGTTGATTTATCTGGCTGGGTATCGACGTCCTTACAATCCTTTTCCATCTCTGCGGATATAAGTTAGGTGGTGACTATGCGAGATTCGGGCGCATATAGGGTGTATTTTATTTGGCGCCCAATGTATTCGGCATCGATTGTGTTGGGACACTAACGTGTTCAACGACAAGTTTGCGAAGATACTTGTGGATTATAGAATTTATTTAGAAATGCCGATCCCAAATTTTGGAAAGTTGTTTAAGTGAATAAACACTGACAAATTTGAGGAGTACG
Organism: Meconema thalassinum; assembly: GCA_946902985.2. NCBI lineage: Eukaryota > Metazoa > Arthropoda > Insecta > Orthoptera > Tettigoniidae > Meconema > Meconema thalassinum. The sequence goes on from OX336392.1 coordinate 371,545,536, forward strand.
ATATGGTTTAGAGGCATATTTGTTAAACCAGCTGATGATATTTTGGTCATGTAACAGTAAAGAGATAGTTAAATTCGCGTTGTTGTAAATTAATTTAGTTAGGGATTGTCGAATGAGAGAGGATCAGTTTGCTAGATTACGGTTAGGTAGGGTTTTAGATTTCAGTCAATTATTCCTTTATTATAAACAGTATGAGTTGGTCACTCTGAAATTTCCACAATGTAGTGTAGATGATACCTCCTATTTTCTCAAGGGTCTAAAATATGTCGTCGGGAGATTTGACCCAGATCAAATCCATCCTGGAAATGATACAGGAGAACCAGAAGAAGGTGACGGGAGATTCAGATGCCCTCCACAAACTCACACATGACAATAGCAAAAAGATAGAGAGAGAGTTTAAACAGTCAGCTGCCACAGCTAAATCCGAATTTAAGGCAGAACTTGCAGTAGCTTAATCTGTAACTAAGGCTAGTGTTACATTAGTGCAGGAGGAATATAGAAGGATACAAGAAGAGGCTAGAAAACCACAGGAAAAACTACAAGAAGAAAATAGAAAGGCACGAGAATAGGAGAAAAAGTCACGAGAGGAGGACAGATTAGTCCGAGAAGAAGCCAGAAGAGCACAAGAAGAAGCCAGGAAAGTGCAAAAAGCGATTAGAAAAGCTCAAGAAGACGCAAAGACAGCACAGGAGAAAGCACAAGAAGAGACTAAACAAACTCAGGACGACATGAAGAAAGCCTTAAGGAAAGCCCAAGAAGAAGGAAAATTAGTCCAGGAACAAAGTAAATTAGCTCAGGCAGAAAGTCGATTTTCGGTAGAGGAGAATAGGAAAGCTCTGGAAGAGACCAAATCAGCTTTCAATCAGGTGAAAGAAGATATGGCCTGTACCAAAACAGAAATGAGCACAATGAGAGCAGAAGTCACTAAAAGAGTAGTGGAAGCCAAGGTTCAGTGTAGTGAAAACATTATTCAGTTAGAGGAAAAGATCCAGAAAAGTATTAGTAGTGCTACCTCAGAACCGAGAAAACACAATGACAGACAGCGTTACAGTTTTCCAGAAGCAGCTCACCGATCAGCTCAACAATTTAAACAGCATTGTTGGCAACCTACAATGTAAGTTGGAAGACCAACAAAAACTTATCAGTGAGGGTATAAATGTTGATATTGAATCTTGTATATCCAAATCTGTGAGGTGATAAAATCCAATAAAGAGTATATGTTTGAATTACATAGTAAGATTTTGAAAGATGTAAATAAGATTGAAACGAACGCTAAAGCTAATAGGGACAATCTTAAGCTAGAATTGTACAAGCGTATTGATGAAATTAGAGAATCGAGCATTACCGAAATAAAAGGTTATGTAAATAAAGCAGATTCGGAAAAAAGTGAGGAGTTAAACGTTATCAGATCTACCGTTAACGAAATTAGTGTAGAGCTTGCTAAAGTTAAGTCAGGTTAGGAAAAAGAACTACTGGATATTAGCAACAGAATGAAGTCACTTTCTATCGCAGAACCATGTGACCATGAAGGACTTAAGGAGGAAGTATGTCTAGAATTGAGACGAGATTTGGCGGAGTTGTTCCAGAATCAAGAGAAAAAGCTTAAAGAAGAGCTAGGGAAAGCTGAAGCTAAAGAGGATAGAGCCGAAGATGATAGGGAAAGCATCTTTAGTCGTATGCAGGAAAGACAGCACCTAGCGTGGCCAAATAAATAATCAGAATGTCATAGTATTGAAGAATATTGATGACAAGCCGTCACGTTTCAGCGGAGTACGAAACATAACTGCAGTAGAGTTCTTGCGTGATATGAGATGCTACCTGGATGCCAACCGAATACCTAGGGATCGAGAGATGAGAGTGGTTGATAAATTTCTTGAATCTGAAGCATTAATTTGGCACCGAGCTTTCAGATACACCTATGCAAACTTTGAGGAATTCGCAGACGCATTGCAAAGAAGATTCTGGAGCAAAGAATTGCAACAAGATATTAGGGCAGAGATTTACTCGAAGAAGTATTCACACTCAACTCCTACGCGTTATGCAACCTTCTTTACATCACAGCTCGCCAGACTTCAGTACCTGCAGCCTCCATTGGCTGAAGCTGAACTCATACATGCAATCTCACGACAGCTGCCAAATAACGTAAGAAGGCATCTTATCGTAGCCGAGGTCAGGTCGTTAGAGGGTATGGCAGAAATCCTTCGTAGACTAGACCACAAATGTTCTACGCCTAACGTAATGCCAAACAATAATTCTAGACGGAGGCAAGAACACAGAGACGTGCATACAGTATTGGTGAACCAAACCCATCAAACAGAGGATAACCGCAGTAGAGCAGGTCCAACTTGAACGAACGAATATGGCAGGAACCGCTACGAACCACCTTATCGACGATTTAGGGAAGGCGGACCTTACCAAACAAGATACTGGAATAACGGTCAACGAAGGACAGGATATCATACGAGTAATGACATTAGAAGAAATGAACACTATGATAGTAACAACAGAGGCACTGGAGGAGGTTATCGCCGGTACAAAAACTGGAACGACGATAACTTGCATATAGGCAAAAACAGCAGCAGCAACAACTACAACCTAGACAGCAGCAACAACAAAATCGAGGTTGGAGGAACAACGATATTGTGAGGAGATATTATCAAGACCGAGATAGGGAAAGCCAAGAGTATCGGAATAGTCAGAGGGAAAATGAAGAAAGAAATAACCAGAGGAGTGAAGAGATCGAACCTCAACCCCCAACTTCAGGACAAGGTCAAGAACCAAACCTGAGTGGGGGACAAAAAACTCCGTTTGGAAAACGGAAGTAGATGAGAGAACGCTGTTCACAAACGACAGGCTTGAGATCGCCGTAAATGAATTTTACCAGGTATCAGATGACGATTTACTTTTTGAAGGAGAGGGGCCCGAGAGAGGAAAAATTCATAGATTGCCTATTTTACAGATTATGACATAAGGAGAGATTTGAGAACACTTCTTGACACGGGTGCAAATGCATCGATCTTCTCAGAAAGCTGCTATAATAAACTAAAAGATGGAAAATAGATATTAATCTATGCCAGTGTCATCTATTAAAGTCCGTGGAGTATTTAACGATAAGACCGTGAAATGTAGGATCCAAGCACTGATGAAGTTCACGATAAATGGTCATGTTTATGAACAGATATTTATTGTTCTAAACAAGATTAGTTTTGATGCTATACTGGTCATAGACTTCATTACTAAAACAGGAGCCATGATAGACCTAAGGAATGGCATAATCAAATTTAACGAAAGAAGCAATGAAGCAGAAGGACAAGAAAATGAATACCTCATAGAAAATTAAATTCTGGAGGAGAATTTGGACAGAATTATTTCGGAAGTGGAATTAGAAAAGCCAGGGCATTATGGATTGAAGATTGAGTATTTCGAAGCTTACGAAGGATGATTAGAAGCATTAATCCAGAACTATTCCGATGTTTTCGATGACAAACCAGGATTAATAATAGGATTTAAATATCAAATTAAATTAAAGGACAACTCACCATTTCAAAGGAAATTATATCCTATTCCTGAGAAATATCAAGCAGAGGTCGCTGAACTGATAAAAGGCATGGAGAAGGACGGTATAATTCGCAAGCAACTCCCTACTTGAACACAATCACTGCAGTCAAGAAAGCGGACGGAAGTCTGCGGGTTTGCCTAGATGCCAGGGGTCTTAACAGTCTTCTGCTGAAAGAATATGACCGGCCACCTAAGATCAGAGAGCTACTTAGGAAGTTTAAGGGGAAGTCATGCTTGTCTGTAATAGACTAGACTTCGTCTTTTTATCAAATTGAGTTGACAGAGGATAGCAAATGCTGATACGGGCTTCCTATTCGATCAAACTAGCTATATTTTTGAGAGGGTCCCATTCGGGATTATAAATTCAAGCCCTGCTTAGATAAGAGCGTTGGACAACAAGCTCAAAGACGAGGTGAAAGCCAATGTCATATGCTACGTGGATGATTTAATCATCTCATCAGAAAACCCCGAGCAACATCTACTTCATCTAAGGAACTTACTGGAGAACTTAAGAGAAGTAAACATTCAAGTAAAGTTCAACAAGTGCCACTTTTTCCAGCAAAGGATTAATTTCCTAGGGCACACAATTGATCAATTTGGTTACCATCCAAACCAAGACAAAATTGATGCCATCTTAAGGTTGCCTAAACCGAAGAAAATTAGAGATGTGAGAGCCTTCGCAGGATTGTGTCAGTTTTTCAGTAGCCATTGTCCTCGCTATTCTGAAATTATGGCACCATTGCATGAGTTATTAAAAAAGAATAACCGAAGGGAATGGGGCATTGAAGCAGAGAACGCATTTATTTTAGCTAAGGAGATGCTCAGAGATAACATTAAGCTTGAGTATCCAGAATTTGAACGTTCGTTTATTGTCGAGACGGACGCTTCAAAAGTCGGAATCAGCGCAGTTCTCTATCAAAAAGACCAGAATGGAAATAACCACTATATTGCCTTCAATAGTAGAAAACTACGGTCTCACGAGATAAACTACTTCACCACGGAATTAGAAGTTTTAACCGTGATTAATTAGAGATCTTAATAGGACACCAGATCATTATCAGAACTGACCATAAAGCTTTGGAATTTATGCTCAAGTCAGACTAATCGAGTGATAGGATAACTAGGTGGACGTTGTTTCTGCAACAATTCACCGCCACAATTGTACATGTTCCTGGTAAGGAATTGTTTTGACAGACATTATATCCAGAAATCCCAAAGCAGATAACGGTGTGAAAATCCATGCAGTGGAGACGGACGATGAAGATCAGGCAACGCTGGAGCGAAAAAGAAGAGTAGCCGTCAGTCAAAAGAGAGATGCAAGTTTGAGGAATTTATACAGATTCATGTCAGGAAAAATGCAGGATGATGATGAATAGTATGAGGAAACAAGGAAGAAAGCCACTCATTATGTACTAGTTGAAGGCATAGTATGCAAGTACGTCAATGCTAACCACACGAAGGTGAGGATTGTAATTCCACCACGGTTGAGAGTGCCAGTAGTTTGGCTGGTGCACAATAGTATTGGACACGGAGGCGTAGATAAAACGTACAGTGCTGCACAAGAAGAATTTTATTGGAGCAACATGAGAGAAACTATAACAGTCATAATGAAGTCATGTGAACTATGTCAGAAAAATAAGTATGATTCGAAGCTTTTGAAGGAGAAACCAAAGGCCATTATTCCCACTAAGCCTTTAGAATTGTTCAGTCAGGAGATTTTCGGCCCAGTTCCAAAAGGTAGTAGGGGTAATAAATACTAGTCACAATGGACGTTTTCTCTAAGATTGTCATGATGAATTCGATAAGGAAAGCAACTACGAAGACTGTATTGTATCATCTAGATAAAAACATTATTCCTAAGTTAGGAAAGCCTGAAAGACTGCTGACAGACCATGGAACGCAGTTCACTTCTACGGAATTCCAACAAGCAATGGAACGACTAGAGATTGGTCATATATTCAGTTCAATCCAAAGTCCACAGACCAATCCGATTGAACGAACGATGTTGGAGTGTTCCAAGTACATTCGCCTTTATAGCTCAGAGAACCATGCTAATTGGGTAAGCGTAGTACCACTAATGGAGTTTTGCATAAATAACACGAGGCATGAAAGCACGAACGAAGTTCCAGTGACACCCCATTACGACGAGAAACCAGTCAGACCATGGAACGGAATCTTCAATATTCCGGAAGATGACGAACCATCGGTGGAACAGCGCATAGAAACTGAAATAGAGCACTTGAACAAGCAAGCTGAGAAGAGATTGAAGAGAGGTCATGGAAAGAGATACAGCAGACCATTAGAACTTGGATAATTAGTTTTGGTCAGGACTCCAGTTAAAGCAGATGTATTGAAGAGGATATATGTTCAGTTCTCTGTCTTTAAGGGTCCATTCAAAGTAGGAAGAGTGTATGGAAATAACTGTTATCAGATCGTGAGGATAGAAGACGATCGGCCTATTGGAAAGTACAACCATTCAAAACTAAAAAGATTTTATCCCAGGATACATTAAGGGATGAATTCGGTTCCAGTTATGAACAAGTCGAGTATTACATAAAGTCTATGTTATACTTTAATTAACGAGTCAGGAGGAGATCTGAACTCGAATTCAGCCCAGCTTCAGCTATTGACTGAGTCGAGGATCGAACCGACTTGTGAACCTGATGATTTATGAAATGGAATTTGGAATTGGAAAAATATTTTATTCACATATGTATTTTAGGAAGTGAATAAAAGCATATTGACAACTTTTTGGAATATTTTGTAAGAATTAAATTTGGGAATAATTCAGTGAATGATAATTTAACCAAGAGAGAGTCAGATCTTTCGACACTGGAATATAACCAAGGCTTCAAGTTAGCAAGCCTAAGACCGGGTTTGGTTGGCCGAGGTGACAATAACAAAATTATGCCCACGACACGCTGATAAGAGGCTAGAACAGGGAGTTTTTCATGATAACTCAACAGCCAATCAGATTGGATCACATAATTTTTGTGGAAATCGCTATTATATTAAATTTGCTTATATAAAGCAGTATTAGCACTTCTAGAGATGCAGAAGAGAAAGTGAAATTTAATTGTTAAAACAGAATTATATATTTATGGACAGGAGAGAAGATATAAGCGAAATTCAGTTTAATAGGACTCTGTGCGAGGCTAGAAAGCATTCTAGTTTGTCACGAGCGCAGATTTCATTCCTTCTAAGCGACTTGAACAGAGCAGACCTGCATTTCAGAGCGTCCCAGGAGAGCTCACTATTATATTGGGAGTACAGCCAGGAGACTGGACTGGACCGTGAGGAGACACTGCTATCGCCGAGGAAGAGTTGGAGAAGCCGGCAAATCGCAAAGATCATTAGCTTGCTATTGAAAGCAGCGTTTTATATTACAACACGTATTGGGAGAAGACTTCGATTCTACAGCTTCACATTTCTACAGAACGACTAGTAGCGTTGCATTCACAGGCTTCTATATTGAAACAGTACTTATTCTGAACATTCATCAAACATTTACGATGATAATGTCCACGGGTCAGGGGGGGGGGACATTCTCATTCGACACTTAAGAAGATTGCCATGAAGCACTAAACAATGGAAGGAGGTTAGTCTACATTATGGAGTGGGAATTCAGAGTGATCTTGACGACCATGGATCGATGATACTACAACTGCACATCAAACATGCAGTATTCTGAATTTACGTTCAACAATACGATTCAAATGTCCACTACCAACTTGGAGAGATGTCAACCAGAGACTTTCAAACCTACAATAATGACGAGATGCTACACGAAGACGACGGACAGAGGCGTTCGTTTGTACCGGGTACGGGTTGCCAAACTTGTAATCGCGAAGCAATAAGAGGCGTTAGCAGGGAGACGAGACGCAAGCCCAGGTGTTCGCAGCTCGAGCAGGGAGGAAGCCGGTCATCTGATTGTCACGCGCCTAGCAGGAACTCGCTTCGAGGCAGGCGACAAGCACGTGCCGACCCGAGGGAAGAACATCATGTATATCAGACCAGGTATCTCGATAGCAGCTCATCAGAAAGGTAGAAAATTGAATGTTCTAATATCTCAGTTGTTTGATATATTCTTTGATGGTATTTCTGATGTGACCAACTTATGAGTACATTTTCTTACTCTTAACCAATGCTATTATGTTGTCAATTTTAAAGATTTCACTGTTAATTTTGTGTCGTTTTTGACGTAATTTCATTTGGATTTGGATTTAGATATTCCGTTCTTGTATTTTTTTAGAAACGTTTTAATATGCTCACTTTGAAACGAAACTGTTTTATGGAAGGGAATGCTTCGATCGATTAAAAAGCGTAACAAGCGACAGAATGCGTCAATATTGAACGTTTGCATCGATATTGAGGGAAAGCATTATTGTAAACTGCTAGAACGTTGTTTAAAACATTTTTATTTTGTTAGAATATAAATGCAACATGTATTACAACATTATAAATAATATTACTGGAGGATAACAATTCAAATTGCGGAGTGTTAATGTAATATGACGTCAATATAGTCATGGACAATTGTTATAACGGATTTAGTCATGAAATAGGATCATATTGTTGACAATAGAGGTCACATGATGCCTATAATTAGCAACAATTATATTGCAATAACTTGCTATAACGAAACCACAGACCAGGGGATTTGAAGATCTACCTGAGGTCTTGTATGTAATGAAACAAGTTTATAAAGGAATAATTGATTCATAAAAGTATACCAGATAGGGAGGATATGTATTATTGTTATTAACAGTAAAGACGAGCGAACTACGGTTTATTAAAATTAATATTTTATTGTAACGTGGAAAAATGGTATGTTGTGAAAGTTTATTAACGAAATGCGTTAATGGAAGTTAAGTGGAATATTGTACAAGGTGAATTGTAGTGAACAAGAATATTATCGTCATTTAAAGAGCACGAAGATAATTAATTTAGAGAGGTGTTTGTTAGGAGTGAACCATGAACAGTATTTCACAGGTCGTGTTTACTTAGTAGGGTCACAAATTCTTCTACATGTTTGGAGTGTAGCAAAGTGGGTTTTTATTGAAGGAATGCCGTGCATTATTATTGTGATCATTGTTGAGAGGAGAGGAAAGGAATATGTCAAGTTTTGGAAGCGTCATCATCATCTTGCACAGTTTCCAGCCACTGGCCGGGTCTGTTTGGAACACAAGCCTCTCCAACGTATTCTGTCTTGCCACCATCTCTCAGCCTCCACCCTCCACCCTCCGAAGCATACGTCAGGATAGGGACATAGTACGTCCGATATATGATCTTTTTGCTGTTCTGAGGGACATCCTTGCTCCATAACATGCTTCTCACACTCCTCCGAAATGCTTCTGCCTCCCCCACCCCCCTCATTTATTTCTCTATAGTTTCTTCCATTATCTTGTATCAGGCTTCCCAGATACTTGAAACTCTCCACTTTCTTCAGCTGTTCCCCACCAATTGGTTCTTTCCTTCTTCCTTGTTGTGATCACCATCTCACTCTTATTTATGCTAAATTTCATCCCATATCCTTGTATTATTCCTTCCCACACATCCAACTGTTCCTGTACCTCCTCCTCCTTGTTTCCCCAAATCATCAAATCATCTGCAAACACCATTGCTTTCATCTTTCCTTCCCCAATTACTTGTGCCACTCGGGTCATTATGTCATCCATCACCGCAATGAGAAGTAACGGTGACAGTGCACTTCCTTGTTTCAGGCCGTTTCTCTGTTCCAACCAGTCTGATCTCTCTCCTCCCACTTTCACACAGCTCACGCTTCCCTTGTACATCTCCTTTATCCTCTTTATAGTCCATTTCTCTACTCCTCTATCCTCCAGGGACTTCCATACTTTGTTTCTGCATACACTGTCATATGCTTTCTCAATGTCCAGGAAGGCCATCAGTAGATCTGTTCCATACTCATAGTGCTGTTCTTATAACTGCCTTACAGCAAAAATCAAATCCACTGTGGACCTTCCTGCTCTGAAGCCATGTTGTTCTTCCTCATCCCTCCTTCTATCCTTTTCCTAATTCTCTTTTCCAAAACTTTCTCGGAGATCTTTGCACAATGATTAATCAGTGTTATTCCCCGATAGTTTCTGCAATCTGTTCTACTACCTTTCTTGAAGATCGGGACAATTATTCCCTTTTTCCAGTCCTGTGGGGTCTTCCTTTCCTTCCATGCTGTCCTTATCATTCGGTACAACCACTGTATCCCCACCTCTCCTGCTGCTATCACCATCTCCACACTCAACTCATTCACACCCGGTGCCTTCCCTCCTTTCATCTTGTTCACTGCATCTTCCACTTCTTTCCATGTTAAGTCCTTTTCTGTTTGCAGTTCATCTTCCTCTTCTCCGATTTCTTCCTCCTCACCATCTTTTCCATTTGGGTTCAGAAGTTCTTCAAAATATTCTTTCCACATTTTATTCAGTTCTTTCCTATTTTCTATCTCTTGTCCCCTTTTGTTCACCATTCTAACATAATCCGTAGGATCCTTCCGCCTCTTATTTTTTACCATCCCATACAGGACCTTTTTTGTACCTTCACTATCCTCCATCATCTTAGTCAACTCTTCCATCCACTTTCTTCTCTCCTCAGCCACTGCTCTCTTCGCCTCCTTCTTTCTTTCCTGGTACTCTTCCCTTGTCTCTACCGTCCTATTTTGATACCACCTCCTAAAGGCTCTATTTTTCCATTACTATATTTTTTGTCTTCTCATTCCACCATGGTGTTTCCTTCCACCTCTTCTTACTTCTTGTCCTCCCACATACTGCTTCTGCTGCACCTACTAGTGTCTTCTTAAATCTAGCCCATTCCTCTTCCACCCCTCTTTCTTCATCTGTTGGAATTCCTTCCTTTACCATTTTGAGGTACTCGACCCTTCTATCCCCTTCTTTCAGTTTCCATATCCTTATACGTCTTTCCTGGTTCTCAGTCCCTTTCTTCTCCTTACTCCCTCTCAGGTTCATTACCAGCAATCGATGGTCGCTATCCAGGTTCTCCGATGATATAACCTTGATGTCCGTGATGTTCTTATTTAGTTCTTTCTCATACAGTATATAGACGACCACCGACTTCCTGGTCAAGTCATCACTGTACCATGTGATTGTGTGGCTCTCTCTTTTCTTAAACCAGGAATTCCCAACTAGCAGGCTGTTCCTCTGGCAGAAGTCCAACAGTCTCTTTCCTTCCTCATTTCTTCCGCCCCAACCCTCTGGTCCTAGAACACTCTCATAACCTTGTCTTTCTCTTCCTACATGGGCATTCAGATCCCCCATAACAATCATATTTCTTCCTACCAGCTGCTTCTGCAATTCCTCTTCAAACTCCTCCTTCTCTTCAGAGGCGCAGCCTCCTTGTGCAGCATACACTTGCACTATTTCTACGGTCTCTCCCGTCAGTGCTACTTTCACTTTCATCATCCTATCACTTATTCTCCTCACTTCTTCTTTTAAACCATGTCGTACTACTACTCCCACTCCATTCCTCTTTCCCTCTTCGTTCTCACTCCAGTACAGTCTATAGCCTTTTCTCAGTTCTCTCCTTCCTTCCCCTTTCCACTTTGTTTCTGCCAATCCCAATAAATCCAACTTCCTTCTTTCCATCATATCCACTATCTCCTCCACCTTCCCCGTCAGCGTTCTTAGGTTTAAAGTTCCAAATCTTAGTCCGTGTGTACAGCCGTGTCGTCGTCTATTAAATCCATCATGTCTGAGGCTCGTTCCATTTTTGAAAGCATTTGGTTTCATCCACTACTGGCTTGCTGGGCCTATCGTAGCTTCACCAGAGCCCCGTTAGCCGTCACTTTTCAGGGTTCCTGTAGGACCTTCAAAGCTAACGTAACGGTCCCGGGGCACACGAAGTCCCCACTGTACTTCGCCCCTACAGGCGATCCCCTACTTTGTGCCGTTGCCCGTCTCCCACGACGTGGACGAGGGGTTGGACTTATGGGAGGCTTTTGGAAGCGTAGCTGACGCTATTATTAGATGTTGTTCACCGTATACGAAAGAAAATATGTGTATTGTCGTTTGGAGCGAAGTACAGTATGTTAAAAAAGTAACTGGCATTAGGATTTGTATTTGTGTTATTCATGTCGGAGAGAGTTATTACGAAATCCACGAAGTTTATTGAAATTAACTGAGTAGTTCCGCAACGTTCTTTAAGTTTATTGTATTGTATTCATTGATATGACATTTAAGAGCTGTAATTAACTTGACCGTTCGTTACTAGAGTTCTATTTATGATGACAGAAACTCAAAATATACCAGAAAAATGTATTGTTTGTGAACGAGTGTAAACAGAACTGTTTAGAGAAACAGAAGCGCAGTAAGGTTGTCAGATCGCGACGGATCTTGTATGTATGTTTTGAATACCGTGCTGGAAATGGTAATTTCAACTTGTGTAAATATTTTCATCATGTTTAATAGTTTAATAATTTTATTCGTGTTACGTTCATGTTTTAAAATCGATAGTGTATAATGTAGGACAGTGTACTGCAAATTACATTTCTTTTTAAGAACAGCTGATTTTGATCAGACTGCTAAAAGTGTTATTAGAGTCACAGGGTGACTATCAAACGCAACTACTTAATTATTATTCTTGAATATTATTACGTGTGAGTAACTTAAACTTTACAGAAAGTTTGTTTGACAGATAGAAGGACTATCTACAAAATTAAATATTTTGTTTTCAATTTACATTTCTTTTATTTGTGTTAGGGAGATTTAATGTCTTGTAAATACTTTAGTTAATAAATTAACAGGCACTAGTTTTTGTTTGCCTGCCCAATTTTAGCCTATTTTCAATTTTGAAAAAATAGGCTTATGAGATCACCTTTCGTCCGTGTGTGTGTGCGTGTGTGTGTGTGTGTGTGAGGTGTGTGTCCCCCCCTAATAAAATCTAAACGGCTGGAGCGATTTCAATGAAACTCGGTAAGTTCATAGCATTATTCCCGGCGACCTCGACCGTGCCCTTCAAATTTTGTTACGTCTCACCAATCCAACATGGCGGCTGTGCGAAATATTTCACTAGCATTCAATATCTCCGAAACTATTACCGATATCTCCCTGAAATTGTGTACGGTGATAAAGGGCACTGCTAGAAGTTCACCTATGAGACTTTCAAAAACCTGATGACTACAAAACCAACATGGCGGTCAAGCGAAATTGAGACTTTTAAATAGACATTCCTCGCGATTTAACTATCAACACGCAATGAAACTTGGTACAGCAAATGTTTGTACACATTGTAATGCACTGGAGTCTAATTTAGTTCAATTGTTTTCATAACCTCAAAATGGCGGCTGTGCGAATTATTTCACTGACTTTCTATATCTCCGAAACTATTACAGATATCATCATGCAATTTTGTACGGTGATAAAGGGTACTGATACAAGTTTATCTATGTATGTTTCATAAACCTGTAAAGTACAAAACTAAAATGGCGACCAAGCGAATTTGAAATATTTTAATAGACCTTTCTCGTGATTTAACTCTCTAAGCGCAGTGAAATGTGGTACAGTAAATGATTTTGCAGATTGTAATGCACTGCCATCTAATTTAATTCAATTGTTTACATAACCTCAAGATGGCGGCTGTGCAAAATTTTAAAATTAAGTTTTTATTTCTTGAGTCGTAAACATGCGATCGAAGAGAAAGTTTGAATAATGAAGCTAGGAAGTAATTGTCTTTGAATGGTACATAACTCTATGGCCAATACATATAACAATCCTAAATGGCGAGCTTCCGAAATATTTAGACGGTTCTCAACATCTATGAATCTTTTACAGCAACCAAACTGATTTTTTTAAATGTTCATAGGGACTATGAACATATGTTCACCTATAGGACTTTCAGTAACCTGGTGAGCACAAATCCAACATGGCGGCGACGCGAATTATAAATATTTAAATGGACGTTTCTCGCGAATTAACTATCCGAGTGCCGTGAAACGTTGCACGTTAAATGCTTATACAAATGTTGATCCACTGGCATGTAATTTATTTCAATTGTTTGCATAATCACAAGATGGCTGGTGTGCGTACTTTTAAAATCTCGTTTTTACTTCTTGTGTTCTAATCATGAAGTTTGAATACCACACGTACACAATAATCTTAATGTAATAGTACAAAAATAAAAATCCATCCTGGCGAAATATTTACGAATCTGTTACAGCAATTAAACTGAAATTTTGTATGTTGATAGAGACAATTAACATGAGCAGGATATATGAAAATAGGCTGTATAGTTCTTCACGGAACTACTTGTTATAGAAACTGATCATCTTTTCATTTCGCAATCGACGTGCGATAATACTGCCAGTTATTTACTAGAACTCACTTAGTCTCAACTTCACCGTTCACGCTCGAGATCCGATATTCTCGTCCTACCATCTTGTTATGGATATTTTTATTTGCTAGTAAATGTGTAACTAATTAGTAGCGTTATTGCATGACCGGTATGCGTCGAGGGTCTCCTAGTCATTCTCCTAGTAGGGAAGTGTTGATTTAACTGGCTGGGTATCGACGTCCTGACAATCCTTTTCCATCTCTGCGCATATAGGTGGTGGCTATGCGAGATTCGGGCGCAGTACGCTACCTCTTCCATAGACTATCTCAGAAATGAACATAACATTTAACATTAATAGAGATTTAAGTGATAGGGAATCTTTGTTTTAAGAATTTTATTGTATGCTATAGAGAGTACGCCCGCTAGCGTTAAATATTAGTAAAATATATCAATTTTGCCATTTCTATATGTTAAATCATGATTGAAATATTTTAAAAACTAAAATGATGATCGATTTCACCCCATATGATGTGTAAAAACGTTTCTAGGCTGAAATAAATTGGCGAAGCCGATCACACTTCTAACAGCAATAGTTTCCTCATTTACGGAAGTTGTCATGTTGTTATGCAAGCATTATATTGATGAAGCTTCATTACATATATGTGTGTTTTCAAAATTGCATTCTGTCATCTTCATAGTGTAATATGTCAAGAATACTTATTTTTGACCGACTTCATCCCTATCTACGGTAGTGAAACTTCTGAATTGTTCCCAAACTATCATTGTTGTGTACAAGCAGTTTGTAATTATCAGCAAATGGGATCCAATGTTCATAATTCCCACTGAATGTAGGAAGTTAAATTGTTGGTAGTTTTTTATTCGTGACTTCATTGACACTATTGGACTTTGAAGTCAATGGACTACTGGTACTGCCTTGATCGGGAAATAGCAAGCCTTGGATTTTTGCCTTTAGTGAATACAAGGTTTTTTCTACTTCCTCCCTATCTGAAAAATAATCTGAATCAATATCTTATACATCAAGTTCTGTTTGAACTGTATCATACTTTGATTCGAGTCACAGGATTGTATCGTACCTAACCCTCAATTCATGCAAATTAATGTTGGTTTCTTGATTGAGTTGCTCAACGGAATGTTTAATTCTTTTGATTCTACTCTTTAAGCGTCCACGTTCTCTAATATGTTTGCTTATTTGATCCATTATAATACTTAATAATCTAAGTACACAAAGGAAGGAGTTGATCTGACCTGTTATAGTTGCTTCTTGCTTGTTGAAATCACTGCCATCCATGCCATGGGCGCCCGCAGGATTTTTTTCCAGAGGGAGGCCAAATTATAATTTTCATTTCATTACCCCCCAATTTTCGTTTCATTTCTTACGTGCTTCGTGAAATTCACTATTTGACTGCTCTTAATCCGTTGGATACCGTACTTTATGGCAAGATTGGGAGGAAAGTTTTGTTTTTAGTTCACAGTTTTTGTCCATGAAAGTTCGCGTGTCTTCTTTAATGATTCATTGTCATAATGTTCAGGTCTTAAAACAGGTAAAAACAATAGTGGTATCACCATGTATCGACAATAATATAAAAATCAAGCAATGCTAATGTAAATCCAGTTCGCCTATTTTCTAATTACGGTAACTGGAGGACATATTTTCGGATATTTCCGAATTACTGAGTTAAATCCCTACATTTGAGTTAGTTAATGTTTTTTTAAGGGGTGGAACAACGCGGTCATCTGCCCCTCCCTACATATGAATATGCCTAATACTTCAAATAGCACTGTTCCCAAATATCTAGTTTTTACTGGCCGTTTCGGCGGATCCATCACGTTTTTCCTCTTCTTCACAAGCTATTAGGAATACTTCGCATTGCTCTTCTTAGCATAATGGATTTTGTGCGAAGTGATAAATTCGTATTGTACGTTACTCGTACTTGTGACGCCCATGGATTTAGCAAATTTTCGTTTTAGAAAGAAAATATTTCATTTGATTATTGCTGACCGTTAAGTAAAATATTTAAAACTCACTAAATCGTGTACTTCTTGCTAAGTCTCTTTGATAACGACAAACATCGCAGGATCATTTAACTATTATACATTCGTACTTAAGAATGTCACATAAATGTCCCTTGAGTTAAGAGCCTGCCAATGTCTGTTCTGTAATTTTCTTCTTTCAGAAGCACATCATTATTAATGCCCCCTTGAACTTCGGCTTTATCACCTAATTGATCTACTGAATATTGAATTGTAACTTTCAGTCGGTCAATACGACTATAAGCCCAATTAAATTAGGATTAAATTCGCTTCTCCGCTCATATAAGTAAGCTACATGTTACACATCGAAAATTGCCTTGCAAGAAGATTCCGTTGGAATCATATAGCCTACAACATTACGAAGTCTATCAGTATTGAATTCCCTATTTTGTCTCAACTGATCTACCGTCTACATTCGATTGAGAGTGCGAATCTCAGTCGCTTCGATAACGGCACAAAAATACCGCAGAACAAATTAACTATTAGCCTATAAATTGCTTCGATCGTAGATGATTTAACACTACAGGTTAAGAATCCACAACAATGGTATATTGCTGTTCATTTGTAGCAATAATTGCTCTGTTCTCAAGAAATGGACCACAGTACTTTGGCACACCTTGAATAAAAATATATAGCATTTCGCAGCACGAATAACGTTCGCAGTAAGGCAGAACGACGCAAAATTAGGCGAGTGTACAACACAGTCAGGCCCGTATTTAGGGCTCCTGAAGCCCCTGGGTAAAAAATACACTGACGAAAATGGAAATTGCAACACCATGAAGGCATTGGTCGTTTGTGTTGATTTTCAAGGTATGGAACGATGCCATGTAGGTATGTAAACGATCAAAGTTTCAGACCCATTGGATTGTTGCTACAGGTCTCCCCACGTAATTGGTCGCGGAGGAATCAACTCCAGTATACAGATTCTGGAGTAGCGTAGTTGACTTGCAGTCTGTGCAGTGAAGTGTTCCCCGTCAAACATGCCTCGACGACAGAGAAGAGTACGCTATCAAAAACTGTCGCCGTTTGAGAGGGCTTGGATAATTGGGCTGTGTGAGGCTGGATTATCGCTAAGTAGAGATTACCGAGCGTGATAGCGACTTTGAGTCAGTCAGACTTTAAAACTAGTATTGTCGAGCCAGTGACGATGGACTCGAAGTTGTATATTTTATGTAAATTTTATTGCATTTCTTTTATGTGTGTATCGTGCGTGTGTGAACAAGAGTAGGGAAAGTCTTCGTGATTAATCGCATAGGACTATTTGTGGGCGAATTTAGTAACTCACAAGCGATTATAGCCAGGTCAAATTATAATAACATTGAACTTTTCTTCCAAAGAGACTACACCAAGATGTCCAACGTGTGGTCAGGAGCCGGAGTGATGTCCGACGCTTCTACGAAGACAACTATGGAGTGCTAATTTTCCCATAGGGAAATGGGCTGAGATGGAGGTCATATGTTCTACAAGCTGAGACGGTGATGTACAACAATTGATTATTCAATTATGTAGTTAGATTGGCGGGGGAACTTTGCAAATAGTTAATTTTAGTCTTTTCTTCTTAGTGTGTTTTTGTACCGACACTAAATGTTTTAAATGTACGTTGGCACGTGGTCAAAGTGTTTGTTGTGTATTTATTTTTCTTTGGAGTCATATTTAATGTGCACGGCGCGTGTACGTGATTTTTATCCATGCAAGTGCGAAACCCGTTACATTCGATAAGTGGTGCTTTATTAAAGTTCATATTTTTGATAGGAAAGGGAGGTAATTACTGTAAGATGTTTGCTGAACAGGTTATTATTCATATTAGGGTTGCCAAGTGCAACAATTTAAGATGTAATTGTAGAACACCTTAGTTCTAATTTGATAGATTTTTTTTAGTTCTTTTCAGGTTAATTAGTCACGGCATTGAACGGAGGCGCCAGCGAGTGGAAAATATTTATGTCTTTTATTTCAGGGTCTGTAAAACCCATACGTGTGATTCTGTGTGTGTTATTGTGTCAGGTGTGTGTTGATTCTACGTGAAGAGGGGTAGAGGTCCTACCGCCCTCATATTTTGTTGTTGTTGTATTTTCGATGGAAAGGCAGGGTGCTCCTGGGAGACCGCTGTTCCTTGTCCATACTGCTGATTCTTGGATTTCCTAGGGGAAATGCCGGGATATTTTGTTCTGACACACACACACGTATTATTGTGCTTTGGGGCACGCTTCTTCGAGATTCGATCCCGGCCCTTGGGAGGTCGAGGTCAGTGTGACACGTGGGTTGACAGATATGCAGATTTCCACGAATCGCCCTTCTAGCCTGGTGACTTATTTTGTTAGGCAGCCCTATTGTTCCGACTGGCCCCTTTAAGCTTTCAAGTAGCAAACCTGTTCATTGTGATGGTTATTTTTGAACCATAATTAATTGGGGAGTTCGCCATGTGTGTGACGGATTATTGCATGTTGTATGGATAGAATATTGTGTTAATAATGTAAATGTTGGCTTTGAGCCTAGTGATTTGTTTATGACTCAATTCATGTAATTTTGTAGGTGACGCCTGTGTGGCGTAGTGGTAGTGTACTTGTAAAAATGACGGCGGTCATATGTGTATTTTCTTTTATTGGTCACGTGTTAACTTACTTGTGTTGATTTGTGTGAGAAGTCCTAATTTTAGGCAGTAATGTTTTTGCTACGGCAGTTTTGATTCCAGTTTCACGCGGAAATTATTGTGTTGTTTATATTTAAGTGTAGGAAGTGTCGGTTTAGTTTTTAGTGTTGTATAGTTGTTCCCCGCGTCTGTCTAGCTCTAAGCAATGTGGATTCGTCGTCTGAAAGTTTATTCTGGATGATGACGAATCATGCATTCGATTGTACACATCGTGAAGCATGTAGAACAGCACGCGCGCATACATTTGTCACCTTTTGTTGATTTTCTTTGGGACACTTGGTCCAAGTATTAATCTCTCCAGAGATTTGGCCTAGTTTTGGCATATTTTATTTATTCAGTGGGAGTCATATGGGAGTTTGTTTTGTTAATTCTTGTTGTAAATAGCTGATCTGTTTATTAAATTCATTTGTTTTAACCCTGGCTTCACTTTTGCTTGCATGTTATTTTGTTATATGTTACCCTGCATGTTAATGAAGCGCTTTATCAACAACTTACGATATGGACTGTTACACCCCCCCGAAACTGAGTCTCATAAGCTTCTTTGCAAGGGTTCAGTATGGAAAAGGTAAAAAGCTGGAAACATGTTTTTTTAGTCAAAAATGGGTTTTTGTGATTTTCCCTCATATTGCGAAAACTAAAAACGTGATGATGACGTGCGTGATAGCATTTTTTCGCCTCATTGTCCTCTTTACGAGGATGTAGGTGTGGAAAATGTAAAAAGCTGGAAACATGTTCTTTTGATGGAAAATGGGTTTTTGGGATTTTCTCTCATATTGCGAAAACTAAAAACGTGATGATGACGTGCGTGATAGTATTTTTTCCTCTCATTGTCCTCTTTACGGAGATGTAGGTACGGAAAAGGTAAAAAGCTGGAAACATGTTTTTTTAGACAAAAATGGTTTTTTGTGATTTTCCCTAATATTGCAAAAACTGAAAACGTGATGATGACGTGCGTGATAGTATTTTTTCGTCTCATTGTCCTCTTTACGGGGACATAGGTATGGAAAATATAAAAAGCTGGAAACATGGTTTTCTTATGAAAAAGGTGTTTTTGTTCATTTTCGCGTTATTTGGAAAACGAATGAGGCGATTTTTATGACGGGCATATTGTTGTATTTGTGTCGTTGTTCTCTTTACGGAGATGTAGGTATGGAAAAGCAGAACTCATGGTTTCCGTCATTTTTTTTTTCGAGATCGTTGAGGAAAACGGGGAAAAAGTAAGAAACAAGATTTGAAGTCATGTTATGTTAAGCGCTATGATGTTGGTAAAACACTTATGCATTATTATTATTATTATTATTATTATTATTATTATTATTATTATTATTATTATTTGACAAGGATTGACTGGGCTCACATGCAGAGAGAGAACTTGCTTGATGAAATGAGAATTGAAAGCATTGAGGCTGATCCACGGCCAGCCAGACAAAGGGTCTTATCATTGTACGTGCTTTGCAGCCAGAGAGAGATAACAGCCTGTTGTTCGCATGCAGATGGCTGTTATCTGACCCAGACGTGTAACTCGATATAGCATTGAAGGACATACAGCTCTGTCGAAAAGCTGATCATTGCATTCCCACGCACACACACACACACACACACACATGCAGAGTTTGCAAAGCTTGTGAGAATCAGTCTGACTTGTGCGCTCCACGACATCCTACGCGTAGGAACAAAAAAAAGTAAAATGTTAACTTTGCATGTTGTTGAGGAGACATATATGTTCTGAGGGAAGGAGAGACTCATCATTCTTGTGATCATTTTTGTAGGCGACGGATGCAAGTGCCTTATGCTCTTTGTAATAAATTACGAGAACCACGGCCATACTTGTACTAAGGTAGGTTCATTATTGTTAATTATGACATGATTGGTTTTATTGTTATTTTGTGTATGCGTGAAAAGTAAGTTAGTGACTGATTGTATTTTTTGGGGATATTATTTGTTGCAGATTTTAAAAAACGTCATTAAGTCTGGGAAAGCAGTCAGAGAGAGACAGTGACAGTGACAGTGGCAGCAAAGAGCACATTTGCTGAAAGCATTATAATTCATTATATGGTGAGTACATGCTGTTCCATTACTTTTATTGTTGTTGTTGTTGTTGTTAAATGTATGCCATTTATTTCATGGAAATTTATAAACTTATGGCGTTTATATATTATTGTTTCAGAATGAAGACATGAATCGAGTGAACAGGTTTTAACTACCGTGACGCTTTCGATATTTAGAAAAAAGGTGAGCTATGAATATACACTAGATTAATTGTTTTCTTTGTAAATGACCTTGTTATTTTCGAGTGAGTGTCTTATCTATGTGCGCACACTTGAAACCTTTTGTTTTTAGCAATTCTTATGAGTGAATGAATGAATGAATGAATGAATGCACATGTTTAATGTATATAACCATGACTAATAACGGATTGTATTGGTTTGTTTTTTCAGATAAATCGTTGGAAACAAATCAACAGAAACCTTGTTGGTGATAATTTCCTGCTGGGGCCAATAGTAAAGAATCATTATTAAATTGCTACGACCATTGTGTGCCAGTCAGTGAAAGCGATAAGTGTGGCCGTGTGGAATTGCTGGTTTTGGATTAACCTATTCTAAGGTAAGGTTTGCACGTTTATTAGTCCATTTTATAATCATGCCTATGTTAGAGAGTGAAGTGTTAGTGTGGCAGCCTTTGGCCAAATGTTTCAAAACGCGAGTATGCTCTGGCCGAATTTACAATGCGAATCACTGTCTGTCGCCTAAAGATTTTGTGGAATTATGTTTTCCCATTTTTTGAGTGAATGTGAACAAGGCTTAAGATTGCATCAGGCTTTAAAAATAAATTTCGAACTACTATGTGAATTTACGTTGATAAAAAATAATGTTGAAGAGAAACACGCCTTCAACCTTTGAACAAAAATGTAAAAAAGTTCTGATAGCCGATAATTTGGAAACGTGGTATCACGAGAAATCTATTCAAGCGCTTATCACTAAATTTGATAAGTTGCAACAGGGTCCCAGTTGCTTGGCCCTTAATAGTATTGCCTATTTGCAAATCAATATTTGTAAATACAATCCATTGAATGCAGGAAGTAGCTATATTGCCACACCGAGCTTTATCGCTCCGATAAAGGCAGTGATCAACATACGCAACAAAGACGATTACTGCTTTTTGTGGAGTATAGTTAGCTGTCTGCAACCCTGTGAAGAAACACATGGTGATAGACCAGGGAAGTACAAAGAATTGTTTAACCACATGAAACAAAATCTCAATCTCGAGCGTGTTTCATTTCCCATGTCTCTAGATAAAATTCATTTATTTGAGAAAGATAACCCAAATTTCTCTTTCATGGTGTATGGCATCGAGGGATCCAATATTGTGGGCCCCTTGTATGCCACCAAACAGGTAAAGCAACATCACATTCGCTTGCTTTTCCTGTCTGATGGGGATAAAAGCCATTATTGTTGGATAAAGAATTTAAATAAATTTGTAAGCAGCCAAGTGTCTTACCATAAGTTTGCAAAACACATTTGTGAGCGCCGCCTTCAGTATTTTGGAACTGCGGAACTCTTGGAACGACATACAGAAGACTGGGAAGGGCAGCCGACAGTAAAGCTAGACTTGCCCGAAGGGAATGACGTAGTCTTAAAATTTAAGGCCACTAATAAACAAGACACGGTACCATTTACTGTTTACGCTGATTTTGAGGCCCTCACCGTTCCCATTCAGGGATGTGAACCAAGCCCCCATACAAGCTCAACCTATCCAGTGCAGAAACATGAGCCTTTTGCTGTAGGTTATTATGTTGTCTGTCACTACGATAAATCACAATGTGAGTATGTAAATCACAAAGGTCAGGATTGTGCGCAGTGGTTTGTTGATCAAATGGCGGCTTTAGCGGGCAAAGTAGAAAAATTTTTGTACAACCCTGTACCAATTCAGATGAATGACGTACAGCAAAGAGAATAAGATCAAACCACCACCTGCCACATATGTGAAAAGCCCATTTTAGGCGGAGAAAAAAAAGTAAGAGACCACTGCCACAGGACAGGGCATTTTAGAGGTGCTGCTCATAGCGAATGCAATTTGAAGTACTCTACACCTCGCTTCCTCCCTGTCTTCTTACACAATTTCTCCCGGTATGACCTTCACTTCATTGTAAAACAAAAAAGGAAGCTTGTAGTTTAACGTGACCGTTAATCTTGAGATCATGAGCCACGGGACCTCCTTTTTACGTGGAATCCGAACCACAGGACGTGGCATTTCACCTCGAAAATCTCACTTGCTTTGACCGGGAATCGAACCCGGACCGCCTTGGTGAGAGGCATACAGCTAGACCGCTGAGCCACCACGCCCCTCATTATAAAACAATTTGCTCATGTAGATAAGAGCACATTCAGCATTCTAGCTAAGAACCATGAGAGCTTTACCTCACTTTCATGGAGAAAAGGAAGCATGAGCATTCACTTTCTCGACTCATTCAAGTTTATGTCTAGTTCGCTGGATAGTCTTGTGAAAGGCTTAAGCGAAGATGAGTTGAAACATACCCATTCCCACTTTACGGATACAAATCAATTTAAATTGTGTGTTCGTAAAGGCCATTTTCCTTATGATTATGTGGGAAGTTACGAGGTGCTTGAAGAAACGACTTTGCCGCCAAG
Organism: Meconema thalassinum; assembly: GCA_946902985.2. Taxonomy (NCBI): domain Eukaryota; kingdom Metazoa; phylum Arthropoda; class Insecta; order Orthoptera; family Tettigoniidae; genus Meconema; species Meconema thalassinum. The sequence goes on from OX336392.1 coordinate 371,568,738, forward strand.
AGAAAAATTCTTTTCTCAGTCAACACAAAGCACCATCAGTGAAGAAGACTATGCCCACGCACAGCATGTTTGGCGAGTGTTTGGCATAGAAACCATGAGCCAGTATGCTATGCACTACTTAAAATTAGACGTGTTGTTGTTGACAGACGTGTTTGAAACGTTTCGTCAGCTATGTCACACGATCTATGGCCTTGACCCCGCCCACTACTATACCAGTCCAGGGTTAAGTTGGGACGCTGCCCTCAAATTTACCAACATTGAGCTTGATTTACTGACGGATCCCGATATGGTACTCATGATGGAAAAAGGGATTCGTGGGGGGTTCGCATCGCTCAATCAGCGACATGCCAAGGCAAATAATCATTACATGCCTGATTATTGTCCCGAAGAACCTGAATCCTACCTAATGTATTTCGATGTAAACAATTTATACGGCCACGCTGTGAGTCGACCACTGCCGTACAGAAACTTTGTCTGGCTGTCTGAGAATGAAATTAAAGATTTTAATGTGCATAGCGCCAGCAAGCAACAGGACGTAGGGTATGTTCTTGACGTTGACTTAGCTTATCCCCCCCCATCTCAGACAGCAACATGGTGATTTCCCCTTTTGCATAGAGAAAATGGTGCCGCCCGAGAGTAAGGGCAATCATAAGAAATTGATGGGTACCTTGTATGATAAAAATCACTATGTGTTGCATATTGACATGCTGGTAGAATGTTTAGCCCAGGGCTTAACCCTGAAAAAAATCCATAGAGGTATTTCTTTTTGTCATAAACCGTGGTTGAAACCATACATGGATTTAAATTCCAGTCACAGACAAAGTGCCACTCAACCATTTCAAATAAACTTTTTTAAACTGATCAATAATTGTATCTATGGCAAGAGTTTGGAAAATGTACGGCAGTATAGGGACATTAAATTGGTCAACACATGGCATGGCAGATGGGGAGCTCAAAAATATATTGCAAAACCAAATTTCAAATCTTTAAACATTATAGATCATGATCTACTGACTATTGAACATGCCAAAACTAAAGTGGTCATGAATAAGCCTATCTATTTAGGCCAAGTCATTTTAGATTTTTCAAAATTGCACATGTATAAATTCCATTATGGTTTTGCAATGCAGTGATTTGATACCATTTCCTTGTTATATACAGACACGGATAGTTTTATTTACCATATCCATGACTGTGATCCGTATGTCGTTATCAAACAAAACCCGAAATGGTTTGACACGTCCTCGTTTAGTGAGAAGAACGTGTTCGATATCCCCCGTCTGAACAAAAAAGAAATTGGATTAATGAAAGATGAGTGTTCAGACACCATGATGACTGAGTTTGTATGTCTCGCTCCGAAAATGTATAGTTTTCGACAGGTGGATCGAGGCGAATCTATGCGAGCCAAAGGGATTAGCCAGCATGTGGTTAAACGACTCTGTGTGGATGATTATTTACATGACAGCCATGACACATAGTCAGTTTAGGATTCTCTCGAAAAATCATGATTTATTTTTAATGAAACAGCGAAAACAAACACTCGCTTTGTTGGACGACAAGAGACAGTGGTGTCAGGATATGATGACAAGCGTCCCATTTGGTTACAACCAGTAATGGTTGTTGCTATTGTTGTTGTACAACACGGCAAGTGTTTGGTTTGGTTGCTATCAAATGCGTGATACCATCTCGAGCCTCGGAATAAAAATAAAAAATTGCAGTGTATCATATAATTTTGGTTTTTTAACCTGTGTGCATGGATGTATGCATGGATGTGTGAATGCCTGTAAATAGTTGTACATAAACTGTATGTCTTGTGCTATTTGCCTGTCAACGCATAAAGAGAGCCATGCATCAACGTTTGCATGGTTCACTGTGCACAGGCTAGTGTTAAGTACCTGTGATTGTTCTAACCCGCGCCTCCCACCATTTGTTAAGGATGTTTTGATTGGTGCCTTAACCACCATTTGTTAAGGATGTTTGATTGGTCTGAGGGCTGAGCTGATCCGTTTTAGAGGGACTCACCCCATGCCTTCAGCATTTGTTAAGGAGGTTTGATTACTGAGCATCCTTGCATCTACGGGAATGTACTAGGATGTCTTATGAAGAACTGCGGACACTTTTAGAGAGCAATTGACATACAGGGGAACTGGCGGGAGGAATACTCACCTAGCTTACCTCAATGTGGCTTAGTAGGCCGCACGCTTGCTGTGCATCGCCTCCTGCTGGGCAGCGTTCAATGGAGATCTTAAACTAAGTACTAATCTAAAGGGAAGGGCTTCTTATTCTACACGAAATAAAAAGGTAATCATTAGACTGTTCAAAAAGGGGGTTTATTACTTAATAGTGGCAATGGCAATAGGGGAGGATGGAAATAATAATCTAGGGGGAAAAAGGAATATAGCAGACACGTTATCACTCACCCCACCGTTGATACCGGTCTTCTATGATGTTGGTGGCGTTGGGACTCGATATGGGGCGCTGCCCCATATCGGTCCGGCGTAGCACAACTCCGATCGAGTGTAAGACTGTCACTGCGTTCAAGTAAGATGTAGCGCCCGTGCTTAAGAGAGCGCGGCGCGTGTTCGTACCTCTATTTATAGGTAAAATGTGCCTGGTCAGTCCAGTCAGCGGTATGTTGGGAGTGTAATGTCCGCTGTGTCCTGTCTAAGTGCTTGCTGTTGGACCTAGGTCTATGACCTACGGCTTACTCCGTAGTCGTGTTGCCATGTCGTCTTTTACGTAGTTACTTCTGATTATATTTTATGTATGTATAGGCACAGTCCTTTTATAAAGGGCTGGGGCTAGGACAAGTCGCCTCCCTGTTTTAATAATCGTCCTCGATTATTGGACTAGACGTGGGGGCGGAAACTTTTCTTTTCTTCTCTCTTCTTCTTCTTCTTTTTCTTTCCTTTCGTCGATGTGAATGTGTTTTCGATTCGTCGTATCGTCCTTCGTTGCTTCTGTTCTTCTTCGTAGGTGGGAGGATGAGCGAAATTGTACCGTGCTAAGGGTTGGAAGGCGTGGCAAGAGTGTTGTATGATTGACATAATCTGTATTGCCTATTTGGCAGAGTTGAAATTTGCATAAAAGTATTGACATTGTTTTGTTAAAATTGAAGAAGAAAAAAAAATGGAATTTCAGCGGAGATATAAATTGAAAGAAATTAAGTTGAAAGATATATCCTGAATGGAATCTCATAGGAAATTTACATTATTAGCATCGTACTCGGACTAGTGCGTGACTTGCGTACGATGCCGTCAAGCCGAGCCCTGCCCGAGGATGCATGCATAACTGTAATTTTCCTACGATGGAAAATGATGCTGTAAGGAGCTTAAGTAATGGCGATCCCTTATGAACTAGTACGCGACCTTTGTAGCGTGTAAAAAAGGGAGAGAAAAAATAGTGTATTGTACTCTAGGCCAAGTGTAGCTATGAGGGTGCGCTACTATGATTAACCTCCTTACAACGTGGGGATGATAAAAAAATGCAAATTGTAGAAATATCCTAGAAAACGTGTAATTCCGTCAAAGTTACTTGATTATGTGCGTAAAAAAACATGTAGTTATGTTATTAAGAGAAAAAATTAACATTGAAGTATTGGAAAGAAATAGCTGAAGGCTCCTGCCTAAATCGGCTGACATTCTAGTATGGTTTGTAGGTTTTAACTGTTGTTGCTGCCATGCGTGTTGGAACTTTGGTCTTGCGTCACGTTCGTCCGGGGGGCATCCTGCATGAATGTCCTACTGGGGGATTACAGGATTGTACAGCGTATAATTAGTCTGAAATCAGAAATCTCTCTTAACGTTTCGTACAGAGGGATTGGTTCACCCTGGTACCGTTATTTTTTTTCACTGAAGTTCGTTACGTCGTACGAGTTAATCTCGTTACTTAATGTCTGCATTATGACATATATACTAATATCCTTATAAACTAACGTGCAATATGTATTCATTGACATATTGGTTATTGTGGTCATACACTGTACCACGTCCTATATGCGTCGTTGTAAAACTGCAACATGCTTCCTTAAGCATTTAGCTGCGTATATACTCTTATATTTCGTAGAACTGGAATCCTTTACATTTGAAAAAAAAAAAACTTTCTTATACATCGACGTAGACCTTTGCTATAGCTGAGAATTAATTCTTAAGTATTACTTTTGCACTCTCTCAGCGTGAGTTAAGCGACGTGTTCGCTTCTTAATCTATAGATATGCAGACATTATGTAAGGATACTCGCACTACGTGTACACTGGATCGTTAAGTTTAAATGGATTATCGTTAAAATGGCGACTGTTTCGTCGAGAAGTTATTGAAATTGGAAATTATTTATTGCCTCTACGGGCTAACTTGGGAATTTTGTGCACTGTATAGAACTTCAGGAAATAGAAATTAATACGATAATATTATCTGAAAAAAAAATGACATTTATTATCGACATGTGATAATTGCCTGGAAAAAATAACACTGTTAATGACATGGTATATACGACCTTTTTGTAAAACTTGCCACGTTATATAGGGGGGGGGGGTGATTTACTATCTAATTTGATTCTTAATGCTAAACCTAATATTACTATCTTTTCTTAGCTAAATATACTATATACATGGGGTAAGGTGGAATAACGTGTCTGGACGGGGGTGAAAAAAAATCTCTTGAAGGGAGGGGGGGGGGGATATATATATTAAAGGTATTTCTTAAATATTTAAGCTCTCTCTAGAGTGTATCCGCAGCCATGATAATTTTCTAAAGTGTACCTTCAATGAGGTGGCTACTTTTGCTCCTTAATAAAATTAATAGGGCTGTATCTTCACTGAAATGCCTATCTTTGCTCCGTAAAAAAATAATGGGGCTGTATCTTCACTGACATGATAATTTTTGCTCCGTAAGCAAAATAATGGGGCTGTAACTTTACTGAAATAGCTAATTTTGCTCTTTAATAAAACTAATGGGGGCTGTATCTTCAATTAAAAGCCTACCTTTGCTCCGTAAAAAAATAATGCGGTTGCTCTATATGGACTTACTAATATTATGCCTGAGTTGCATAGTTTTATTTCTTTTACATATCCTGTTGCCTACTTGTCGTAGAAAATACGGATGCATGTGATTATGTATTTTAACCAAGTGGTGTCTAATACGCAGGGTGGTATCGAGACTAAGAGAGCCTAGAAGGACTTCTTATACCAGTGGACCAGCTAAATACGTAACATGGTATGGGGCATTAAGTACGTATAGTAATCCAGTGACCTTCGTCCAATTTGCAATGTAGTGTCGGTAACCCGAGTGACTACGAATGCAGATTGTGGTTTGCGAAAACTACGGTTTCTGTTCAAAATGGCTTACCCAGTTGAACCATACGTATAGTGGTTTGGTTTACTCTTACTTAGCCTGCGCTAGGAGTTACCTCCGTACCGATTGACCTCCCACGCGCATTGCCATCCTTGGTTTATGACACATGTGTAAATTGCATCCTTCTTTTGTTGCTCCGTAATCTTAATATATTGAAAAATTATGAATTTATCACAAATAATCATAATACATTGAGAAAAAATTTATTAATTCAATTTTATTTATTAGTTTCAGCGTATGTGTAGTTTCCTTTTCAATATTGGTTACTCTTTATATAGAAAATCAGCAAATGTGTCCAGCGGTGTAGGTTTCAGATTACCTACTATGCTACAATATCATAAAACGTGTCTATCTCCTCATGTTAAACATAATACCAAAGAGATATCGCCTGTTGGTAGACTGTCCGTACTTCGATACAGGACGCATTCCATCGGACGTTAAATCCATGATGTATTGGGTTTATTTTAATATAAATATCTCCTAACATCTTATCAGAATACTATAAAGATATCGGCTGTTGGCAGTCTGTTCGTACTTCGATACAGAACGCATCCCAGCGGCCGTTAAATTTACTATGTATTAAGTTTGTTTTAATACAAATATCTCCTAATATCTTATCAGAATACTATAAAGATATCGGCTGTTGGCAGGCTGTTCGTACTTCGATACAGAACGCGTCCCAGCGGCCGTTAAATTTACTATGTATTAAGTTTGAATTGACCGCCACAAGATGTATAACGTGGAGGGATTAATTCCCCGAAGGTATTAAAACGAACGTCATCTAGGTGAAAGGGTTGGCTATTTCCTTTCAAAGTTCAGTAGCGTTCTAATATCTGGACTACTTCTTACGTGTTCAGTGGGTTGGCTAGGTCCCTGAATCTGAAATGATAGTCGTCGGTCTCCAGTTGTCATTATTATACTGACCAATATACCTGTAACTAATTACTTCCCTCTGGGTGTGACGTTTCTACTTTTAAGCATTTGGCTTGCGTAAATTGCGGACTTTGGGGCCACGGTGTGGACACTAATCTTATTTATTAAAGGCATTTGTTATCAACGTAGGTGTGTTAATATCTCCTCTTCCTCTTCCATGCTACCCTTATCTCAAAGCGAGGTGCTCCCTTGGACCTGCTGCAAGATATCAATAACGTCGTGTTCTTGAGGCTGTGCGAACCCATCTGCCAGCTCAAGATATCTATAATATATTTCTTCAACTTCACTTAAAAACACTTCATGCTTCCCTTATCTCAAAGCGAGGTGCAACCTTGGACCTGCTGCAAGATATCAATAACGTCGTGTTCTTGAGGCTGTGCGAAACATTGTGCCAGCTCAAGATATCTATCAACTTCACTTAAAAATACTTAATACTTATTACTAATATACTAACGATGATACTCTTGATAACAATTGTCGTACGTTGCGATGTTGCCCTGCTGTGCCCAAGCCCGTGCTTACGCATGTATGCTATACTGATATCGCCGTGCATTTGTCGGCGTTTTTCATAAATTCCTACTGGATTACTTTCTCACCTATGTTACTTCGTGAGGGAACGGTGATTTCTTTGCTAACTGAATGTCCTGTTTGAAATGTACTGCTGGAAAAAGAATTCTACCTGAAGAGTGTACTCTACGCTTACATCTTTAAAATCATTAGTGCGTTTTTCTACTATCGCACGCTTCGCAATACGTGAATAAATGTATGGAAAACAAAAATAATAAAGGCAAACTTATGCACAGTCATCTGGCGTGTGAGTGAATAGTGCCAGGAATTGAACTCAAGGTGTCTGGCTTCCGCTCGAGTGCGTCTGTACGCTGAGCTAGCTAGACAGTGTCGGGTTTAATGTCCTCTCGGCGGACGGTGTGCTCAGCACGTGTCTGTCATATGGCATAGTGGATTGTGTTACAATGGACAAATAAGCATTTCCTCTGGGGTCGGCTTTCATAATAAAAGAGAAACTGTAGTATGTCTTGACTGAATGCGTTTACAAACTAATTAATGCGGCACCTTGCAGAAATGTGATTGCAAGGTCTCCTAACTCTATGTAAGCATGTAGCCAATACTACCTTCCGCTAAGTTATACTAAAATGGATTCAGAAGAAAATAGTATAGCCTACAATCATATACAATGTATAGTTGCATTGCTGTAAAAATACAAAGTTATTTACACATTCCAACTTATCCTATGGGATATCACAATCTTATTCCTAATAGAGCTTCATTGTGGGGGGGGGGGTTAATCTGAAATAAGGAGCAATTCTCTGAATATATTAGGGTAGTTATCAATACCTCTTCCTACTAGGCTTCCGTTAATATTCCTAGTGACTTATTAGATAGGGGTTGTTAATATTCAAATTGCTTGGCGTAAGAGGTGTCTATCGCGAAATATTAACAGGTTGCGGGTGGTTTTTTTAATAATTATTGTGTAAAAAAAATTCTCTACCTATATCTACTAAAAAAATTCTGTTCGGGGGGATTGAAATTGTCTCACTCGCTTCGCTAATGTAATGAGTATAGGGGGCGTTTGTTGCTAGACGTGTTGTTTAAGATGGGGGCGTTTAAAAATGTATTAGTTACTGGGGCGGGTTTGGGTGGGTACCAAAAATAATATTTGACCCGTACTTCAATTTTTTTTTCTTAATTTTGGGTAAATTTTGCTTGGCTGCATAAGAGGGTTTTAGGGACCTTGGCCGTAGAAATTCGTTGTCTGAACTCCTTTAGGCGTTGTCTTACGACAACGTCACGGTACCCCGGTGCCTCTACCATTTGTTAAGGATGTTTGATTGTTCTTACCCGCGCCTCCCTCCATTTGTTAAGTACCTGTGATTGTTCTAACCCGCGCCTCCCACCATTTGTTAAGGATGTTTTGATTGGTGCCTTAACCACCATTTGTTAAGGATGTTTGATTGGTCTGAGGGCTGAGCTGATCCGTTTTAGAGGGACTCACCCCATGCCTTCAGCATTTGTTAAGGAGGTTTGATTACTGAGCATCCTTGCATCTACGGGAATGTACTAGGATGTCTTATGAAGAACTGCGGACACTTTTAGAGAGCAATTGACATACAGGGGAACTGGCGGAAGGAATACTGACCTAGCTTACCTCAATGTGGCTTAGTAGGCCGCACGCTTGCTGTGCATCGCCTCCTGCTGGGAAGCGTTCAATGGAGATCTTAAACTAAGTACTAATCTAAAGGGAAGGGCTTCTTATTCTACACGAAATAAAAAGGTAATCATTAGACTGTTCAAAAAGGGGGTTTATTACTTAATAGTGGCAATGGCAATAGGGGAGGATGGAAATAATAATCTAGGGGGAAAAAGGAATATAGCAGGCACGTTATCACTCACCCCACCGTTGATACCGGTCTTCTATGATGTTGGTGGCGTTGGGACTCGATATGGGGCGCTGCCCCATATCGGTCCGGCGTAGCACAACTCCGATCGAGTGTAAGACTGTCACTGCGTTCAAGTAAGATGTAGCGCCCGTGCTTAAGAGAGCGCGGCGCGTGTTCGTACCTCTATTTATAGGTAAAATGTGCCTGGTCAGTCCAGTCAGCGGTATGTTGGGAGTGTAATGTCCGCTGTGTCCTGTCTAAGTGCTTGCTGTTGGACCTAGGACTATGACCTACGGCTTACTCCGTAGTCGTGTTGCCATGTCGTCTTTTACGTAGTTACTTCTGATTATATTTTATGTATGTATAGGCACAGTCCTTTTATAAAGGGCTGGGGCTAGGACACTAGATTAAAAACATGTTGGCTTTTTAGGTTAGGTTAGGAAAAAACAAACAAGTAGCCACCCTCACTATTGATGTCGCTTAGTAGGCCTCGTGTTTCAGCAAAGTGACCATTCACCCTCAGTAGGCATGCGGCTTAATAGGCCACACTAGGGTGTGGCTTAGTAGGTCTCATGCAAGAACAAAAGAATAATAATCTGCTGCTTTTACTGTGCACAATCTCTCACTTTATGGCTAGAGTTATGAGTGGTGATATATTTGAAAACAACACCAGTCCAATATCTGAACAGAAATTGTTTTTTTAACCTGTTGCATGTTATGCTTGAGGCCTACAGCTAAAATAAAGTCAACAGACAGATGGTTATTTTTTGTGTTTTGCTTATTTTTTATTTTATTTTTTCTATTGACTTAGGGGACAGACATTGTATATAGTACATAGTATTTTTATTTATTCACTTAGTAAACGGCAACGACTACTTTTCAGATTCAATATTGAGCCATGATGAAGATCGTTTTATCGTCACAAAACACACCACGTTCAATGAATATGCCACGATGGTGTCTCATAATCCTCAACGTGTGGCCTATCCTTCAGAATATAGAAACACAAAAGTACGCATTGATACCATGTTTTATGACAACATTATGGATGATGACATAGTTTATGATCCAGGTCATCACTATTGTAAATCCTGTATGCTAAATTTTGGTTTTGAAAATAATGTATCCACGCAAGTGATTCATAAAGCATGGTACGGTTTAACCATGAATCGAGTGATTGTTAAATTAGCTGACGAGGATTATTTTGCAGATTTCTGGTGTACTTTGTGTACAAAACCCCTGTTTAATGTTTATTTTCCAATTAACTCTCAAATGTTTTGTTTTCATTTTTATAAATTTCCTGCTGAGGAACGAATCACTTCGTATTGACAACAAGCATTTCACCAACTTTGTCTTAGCTTACCTATCAATCAATATTCGCCTCATAGAATGAGATTTGTTAGAAACTAACAACATCATGACATGATTATGGCTTTTGTGTTTACATTCGGCTTTCAGGTGCATACTTGACGTTTAGAATACATTTGGCTATTTTTTGTTTGTTTTAGTTTATCGTGCATTCACGTTGATGAACACATACACACTGGTTTAAATTTGTAGTTATTTTATTTTGTTTCTTTCTTGGTTTGTTGGATGTAGACATGGTTATTAAATGCTTAGCGTGTTAACTTTGCCTTTTATAGGTTACCAATAGCATTCAGATGTTTGCCCCTAGTATCTGTTGATACTATTTATTTAACAGAATGCAGTGTGAATTTGCACAACAACAGGGCAAACGAATACAAGTCATTCAACAAGGGGATGATAGGCTAATTCCCATTGACAACAGAGACATACATTTACCTCCAAGAGATCTTGAAAATGATTCACACTTAATTTTGATAAAACATTTCCTATAAAATAATTTCCAAATGTATGTTTTGACTGAAAATGATACAAACATTATTATATTTTTGTTAATTTATCCAATCCTATCTACAACTTTAGGCCATAAACACTCAGGCTTTAAAAAACAACAACACACTTTGATGTACAGACAAAGTTATTGTTGTTGTTGTTGATGATGTAATATAAGATCGAGAGTGTTAGAAATTAACACTCTTTTCTTTAGTTGTAGACAACCATGGACGCCTAGAACGTCATTGGCCAAGATTGTGGCTTTGCGCGCAAGAAAATGAGTGAATTGCCTACGCAAAAACCCTTTCGCATACATAAAATTCAAAAACTAAAAACCAAATTTGGTGAACGAGCTCTTTGCATTTGTCAAGACTTTGAGACATTTCTTCCCACACGATTTAATAACCTACCTGATAATGTCATGGAGGATGTCAATTCCAGTATTCACCCTGTGTATTTAATCTATGAGGGTGAAAAAATAATCGATGCATGGTTCGTTTTGTAAAAATAGAAAACGAATAATCATTGTACGCTAGCCGTGACTTTTTGTTTATTCATGCCCTACTCTTCAATAACTATAATAAAATAAATTTATTTTTGGTGCTCAACAGTTTGACGTTTATTAATTGTTGGTCAACGTTCACGATGATAAATAATAATAATACATTTTCTAAACTTTTGCTTGATGGTAGAATTTTTTGTTTGTTTTTTGAACCTTAAGTCATGTCAATACAATGATGTCTATGATGAGCATAGGTGAATGCTAATTTTTGTAAGTTCTCTTAATTGGAGATTTTTTAGCCTTAGGCTACGTGAAGAGAATCATGCCTATGATGCATGTTTATAATTAGTTTACCTTTTTTTACTTTTCATGTACATAAATAGTTTTTTCGCTTGTTCATTCAGCACTCCCTTATGCACCACAGCCACAAGTAAGAAATAAAAAGTTAGAGAGAGACATATTTTTAACAAGATATCTATTATACACTATTTACTAAATAAATAAATAAATTTAAAGTTAACGTCACATTGCCTTTACTGCAGACATGGTTTTGCACTACACCTTTGTTTTTTTTTCAAATTCTAATAACATGTTATTTTATTCAATAATAAGCGTTTTACAAAAGCCTGGTTCTAGAGCAGATAAAGATTTCATACGCCAGTATCACGTACTTTTAAAACATGATTTTGGTTTACCTGTGGTTGCAGTGCGTGAGGGGTTATTAGATCAACAACAAGCGAGCCTTAAGCACATGACGTTTCTACTTACTTTATGAACAATAATAATAATAATGGACTCTTGTCCTTTTTTTATTGTTTGTGATTTAAAATAGCATTTATAGCAATTTGTATACAATTTTTAATTATTATTATTATTATTATTATAATGATGTTACTATTGATGAATAATGATGGACTTTTGTCCTTTTTTGATTGTTTGTGATTTAAAATAGGTTTAGTACAATTACCATGTATATAATTTTTTTATAATAATGATGAAACTATTAGTTAAAATGATGGACTTTTGTCCTTTTTTATTGTTTGTGATTGAAAAATAGATTTACTACAATTAGTAATTTCTATCATGATGCACTGCTGTCCCTTTTTTATTGTTTGTCATTGATGTCATTTTATACATTTTATTTATAATTATAATGATGAAACTATGACTGGATAATAATAATAATGAAAAAACACAGCATGGACTCTTGTCTTTTTATTTATTTTTTGTCATGGTAACAGTGACACTATACATTTTTTAAAATAAATTCATTACGTTAAAGTTCATATCTAGATAAAAGTAATTTGCTCTTCATAGCACCAATCACTATAAATGCTGCCATTCGTTCTGCTAGACTGGCATCTGAAGCTGTTAATCGTTGCTTGGCAATACTTAACAAGACTTTGTCGGCAATGCGTCTTAGTGTGGGATCACTGTTTTCATAGGCTTTATCGTGATTAAGGCATGCATGATCCAAAGCATTGATTCCCATATCCCCTCTCCTCAAACGATCTTGAAGACGAGTACCAGGGCCGCAAAAGCTGTAAGCAGGTAAGTGAGCTTCGAATGGTAAGTTTTTAATGATGTTATCAATAATTCCGGAGCCAGTACACCTGAGACATAGAGGTTCCAATCGGTGAAAAACACTTTTGTTGTTGTTCTTGTTGTTGTTCTTCTTCTTGTTGTTCTTGTTGTTGTTGTTGTTGTTGTTGTTGTTGTTGTTGTTGTTGTTGTCGGTGGTTGCTGACGAGCATGGTAGGTGGTGGTTGTTTTCCGCATGACAGCCATGGAATGATGAAACAATGTCTTTACACTGAGTTTTATGACCATGATATAATTTCATTAATTGGCATGTGGCACACTGTCGAATGGAAGGTATTTTTGCCATGGTTAATTGCTTGTGATGGGAAAAATGACTGCATGGTTGTAGTTCACTCAATACAGAGTCGTTAGTCCACTCGGCAGGCGCCTTTTCCCAAATTTCTTTGACAGCGTTGGCAGCAACATAAAAAGAAATGATTTAGGTAGTGCTAATAATTCATGTTGTGTGAAGCTAATCAGTTTTTTCTTGCACACAAAGAACTTTCCAATAGCCTTGTCGATTGTAGTGGCGTCCATGTCTATAACGTTGATGTTATCACCTCACGTGCACACGTCTCACTGCTATCATTGGACGATACACTTTCTGTTTTAATTTTATTGAACAACTCCCAACATGCACTCGTGGTGAGCCAATGAAACAATTGCCAAGCATGCGCTAAGGCTTTATTCTGAATATTGTCGCAAGGACAAGTGTCCATGAGCGTTTGCAGGGATGGACAACCCAGATCTAAAAGGTCAATACATTGAGAGTGAGAGGGTAAAAATGGTTGAAGCCACTGGCGTTTTTCACTCCCTTTAACAAATAAGACATTGGCCGCGGACAAGTGGGCTTTCATGACAATGTCAAGATACTTGTAAGAAATATCACCCTTTTTCCATGCTAACTGCAAATGATTTTCAATCCATTGGCTTTGTTTTTTTTATCTTTTTCACTAAGCAACTCGAAAGCATAGGGAGGTTTAAACACCAAATAAATAGGGTTAGACACCCAAAACGTACTAGAATCGATAAAAGCTACTTCCTTAATTAAAAATTTGTTGTCTGCAATTTTAAACCCCTGACAATCCACGATGAGTGTACGCATCATGCTTTTATTTTTACTTGTTACCTCATTGACGTCTAATCAACAACTAACACATGCCGTGGTTTAACATGGCAAAGTCAAAGGACTTTAGGAAAAAAGAAACAAATGAATTGCACAACAGCTAAATATTTTTTGAGGTTTTATTCATAATATAAAAAACACTTACACTTTTATTACAAAGTTTGTTGGCTTAATTTGGAACAGCATTCAAATGAATAGTTCGCACATACGGTCCACAGGTATCTCCTAGATTTGCAGGGTCTGGTACAATAACAGGATAATTCAAACTCCATGGAATATTGCCCACATCACAGCGATTGAGGTAAGGGCAGGATGGACTCCAACGCTGATGATCGCTAAAGGGTCGATCCCCTATTTCCCAGTTTCCAATTTCAATGTTGCAAAAAATACACTTGACCACATCCCCACGTTTTAAGTAATAAAATCCGCTCGCAGCCAATTCTCCACAATTCATAATGGGAACTGTCCATGTTTCAAAAGTTTTCAGACGATTAAATTCACATTTTAAATTCCTTGGTTTGTCTGTCACGTTGATGTTGTTGTTGTTGTTGCTGCTGTTGCTTATTGAGGGACACATGATGTTTGTTGTTGTTGTATGTGCGCACAGTGCCAGAGCGCAACAGATATTGTGCATGCAGACGCTTATCATCAATCCTATGAATGATGATCTTTTTTTTTCACTCGACCACAGATGGCTTACATGCTGGTGACATAATTGGACAAAGGATGATATTTCACTTGTCTAGCATGAATAATCAAACAGTAGACACTGTTATGGTCTGGGACATTTTCTTGTGTTTCAAAATCTACCCTTAAATCAATGGTGGTGATTTTCATAGATTCTTCTAGATAGGAACAGTCGAAAACAATCAGTGGTGCTTTTGCTTTAAACCCTTGTGGCGACAACATAGGACAATCCTGTTTTTCATAATAAGACGATTGAAATTTAGCGAACATGTCATAAAGGGGACCAAACTTATTTTTTGAAAAATTGAGTTCCAACCCCTCATAGGGAAAGCAAACATTATTTAAAAATAGTCGTATATTTCTCAAGTGAATGTGATCAAACAAGGTGACATCTTCGCTTTGTTGGTATTTTCTATTGGTTTGAAAACCAATAATAACATAGAGGGGTCTCTCGGTAGAGCGAGCCGATTTGACACTCCAACTATGTGTGTCTGTGGTAGGTAGCAAGGGGTATTCATGTAGACACCAACTTCGAAAGGCGATAGGCAAGGCTTTATCTTTTTGCACCAAATTTAACATGCTTAGCTTTTTACGATCCGATAGCGTCACATGGGGTACTTTCCATAGTAATCGAAGCAGTTGAATTTTTGAGTTTATCACTTGGTCAGAGGCTCGTTTCAGCGCATTATAATCACTGCGGTCTCTCACCAGATACAAACTTTCTCTTGCGTTTAAAATAATACGCTTGTGATCTTCGGCAAAGCCAAGGAGTAATTTTAAGGGTAGGAAGCCTGTTAAAGTGCCATCGGTATGAACTAGCCAGTCATTGCTACTGTTGGGACACCATCCTGCCATAGAAAGCGTTTTACTTTCCTCCTCGCTGTAGGATGGATATAATTTCATAAGACTAGTCATGCCCACATTTCGAGTCATATCTATGACAATATCATTTATCACATAACGTACTTCAGAAAACAGAAAAGCCAAACCATGATTCGCCAACGCAGACGTTGTGGGTGTGCTGCCATCTGCTTTCATCAATTTACCCTCAATTTGAAGGACACTTTCATGAGGTAGAGTAAAAATATCTTGATTGTTAATGATGAATTGAATCTCGTCATTGTAATTCAGTCTTGTTGCATGAGGTTGATAGGAATGCATATCAATGCGCACGACGCCATCTTCCACTTGTATGGGATTTAACACTTGCAACAGCTCTTTGTTCATGATTGGGGTGTAGCGTATAACCAATGCGTTGTAAGCGTTGTCGGTTTACTCGTGTCAACCGTTTCATACACGGCGGGCAACTAACCGACCTCGTAGACGTTGTTGTTGCTTTATAGATACATTTCATAGCGTCTTTAAAATCAGCTTGTAGGTCACAGGGGTGTTGGCGTCCAAAGCAATCAGTTGTTGGTTTCTATTCACTAATCGTAAGGTAATATTACTAATATCACTGACACACACAGGATGATATAGAACCAATGAAGGGTTTTCACGAATAATATAGCCGCAAGGAGAGGTGACAATAAAATCATACAGGGAATGGCTGTGTTCTTGATTGGTAAATACGTCTCTAATGATATTGCAAGTCACAGAAATGTGATGGTCCTCGATGAATTTCACTGGATAATCTGAATCATGGGGTTGGTGAGCTGCCAACACTCTTGGTTTAAATCCTAGTAAAGGACCAATAGAATGAACTCGTGTTTCAAAGTCAATGTTAAACGTAGAGAAAATACGACAGCGATGAGTTATTGTATTGGCTGTAAGTTCAAATTTGTGTGTCCCATCCGCAAATGGTTTGACACCAAATTGTTTTATCATCGACACGCTAATGGCTTCATGCACATCGTCTATGGTATAACCTCCAGGGGGTAGTCTCAACATATAATCATCATAATAAAATTTGTCATTAATATCCAGTTGAATATTGTAAATTCTGTTGTAACTTTCCAAAGAAATTAATCCTAGCACATAGGATTGTTCGGGATGCAATTCAATGGGGGGGGAATACAGGGACACTTCAGGCCCGTGACTGTGCACGGTAAAGGTTTTGGCGTTGACATTCATAATGATGAAACTGTTGGCTTAACGCGACCTCTTATATAAAAAATGTAAACTCAAACGGCCACACTCTTGACAGTCAAAGGTTTGTTGACGATTCACATTATAGAATATCTTTACTCGGTTTCCCAAATAACGTAGCAACTCGATCGGGGGTGGTAAATTTCCATAACTGTCAAAGTACCATACTGTGGAACCTTGTTTCACATAGGCTACAAAATGGGTTCCTGGGCCTGCATCATCATCTAAATTCATCATGGCTCGTTCTTCTTTCCACGGTGCTTTGGGTAATTCATTTCGCATAAATACACCTCGAAAATGAGAAATCTTTAGTTGTTTGGCATAGCTTTTCATTTCTTCATGGGTCATGGCATGACGAGGCAGTTGCCCTAAGCGCTTATCGAAGATGGACATTTTTTTTCTTAGACGGTAGGCCACTACCTTGTGGATAAAAGACTGGCTTTAAAGGATTGCCATTTCTAGCTCCCATCGCAATGGCTTCTAACGTTTTATTGTGTCGCTCGCTTTCTTTGAGTTGTTGCTTGCCTTGCTCGACGGCTTTTATGGTTTTCGCTACAGCGCTGGCACCACCCAAAAGGGACCCCAAAGCTGCCAACCCTGCAAATAAAGCCGGCAAGAAAACTCCACGCTTAGCAACAGGAATGACTCACCCACGTTTTTTCTTTCTTCCTTTTCTTTTTATCGATACATGATGCTGCGATTTCGGAGCTGTAGACAATCTCACCGCTTGTAAAGCTTTTTCGATAGCCACTCTTTTTAGATTTTTTTTAGTTTTTTTTACGTTTTAACACTGGGTGTGAGGCAGATCGACTTGGTTCCCGACCTGGCTTTTTTCTCTTTTTGAGATTTGTTTTTTTTTCATGTTCATGGCATATCTTTTTTTCACCATGCTGCTACTTGGTGAACCTTTCACAGCAAACATTCGATAACAACTAACGTAGAGAACCTTATTTCATAGCAGTATATTCCAATTCTATATAAAGTGGAAAATCATTCACCGTTTTCCCAGCTTCCTTTTCCTCAAACGTAAGCTTAAGATGATAGGATAATGCATTCCAACATTTACTCTTTGATGGTTGTGGGCCAACACTCTATCACCGTTTAGTTGTATTTTTAAATGTTTCTCATCAGGCATGGCATCTTTAATATGAATTACACCATCATAATGCAATCGATAATGACTTAAACCGGAAGCTAGCATATAGGTAAGATCATCATTCACCAGTGGTGGTGGTGGGGAATGGTTTCTGTCATTGTCCAGTTTTTGACTTGACAGGTACACTAAAAATACAGATGGGACAAATTTATAAAGCCTTTTCATTTGATAGGTCACATAACGTTTCGTACAGACATCATTTTCGTCTCGAGGCTCTTGCACATCAATCATACGATGATGATTGGCTGAATAGCCCTCAGCGGTTAGTCTCGGGGCCATGTGATAGACACTTTGCACTTTGCGATCGACATAGCTTTTTGTTGCCACCTCTCGTGACTGTTTTGACAAAGAGGCGGCCATGGCCATGGTTACACGAGCTCGCCCAAACACGTCCATGGTGATAGACGTTAACTAACCTATCCTACTCACCACTTGCCTATATATATAAACCTTATACACACATGAAAATAACTCAGTCATCGACACAATGGAATTAATGAAACAACCCCATGCTTTGCCCGTCTCTGATTTGGTTTCAGAGCTATCACTGTCCGTGTGCGAACCTAAACGTCATGGCACCCTATTCCCAACTACCGTTCGATGTATTATGGTAGGGCCTTCGGGTTGTGGAAAGACCAATGTTTTGCTGAACATTATTACCGCGCCTCATGGCCTACGATTTCAAAATATTTATATTTTTGCCAAATCCTTGTACCAGCCTCTGTACGTGTATCTGGAACAAATTATGTCTTCGTTAAATAAAGAAGCCATGGGCTATTTTACATTCACCTCACCTCAAGATGTCATTCAACCAGACCGCATTCAACCAGATTCCATTATACTTTTTGATGATATTGCCACTCAACGACAGGCCATTATTCAAGAGTATTTTAGTATGGGACGCCATAAACAAGTGGATTGTTTTTATCTGGCTCAGACCTATTCCAAAATCCCCAAACAGTTGATTCGTGACAATGCCAATCTCATCGTTCTCTTCCGCCAAGACTCTAGAAATCTCTATCATATTTTTCAAGATCATGTGAATCCAGATATGTCCTTTACAGCTTTCACGCAATTGTGTGCTTCGTGTTGGAACCATCATCCCCATGCCTGTTTGGTCATAAATAAACAGATTGAACGATGTGAGGGACGTTATCGCTTGGGTTTTGATCATTGTATTCCTGTTTAAAAAGACCCAGGGTTGGATATTTCCTGTTAGTGTGTCTTTACCTTTACCATGGCGAACGCCATAGGGTACAAGAAACATGTTCAAATCATGCAGCGTATTATTGAGGCACGAAATACGATTCGACATAAATTTCGTGAATTGCAACGTTTAAAAAACGTCAATCCTTTACCCATGATAAAACATGCTCCATCATCGGTTGATCCCATGAGATTCAAACCTAATGCTTCTGCTGCTACTGCTGCTGCTACTGCTGCTGCTACCTCTCAAACCAAACCCATAACAAGTTCAAAATTTACTCAAACAGATTCCACACGACAGGTAAAATCCTCCTCCTCCTCCTCCTCCTCTAATGTTAGTGAACAAGAACATCAAGAACATGATGAAGAAGAAGAAGAAGAACATGAACAAAGTGAAAGTGAAAGCGAAAGCGTATTTAGTCCTGAAAGAAAAAAATCCTCACCCCTTCAACAGTTTCTAAAAACAAAACAAAAATCTTCCGTCATAGTGGCAACACCGTCCTCCTCCACATCGTCTCCGTTTTCACAAGTCTTGGCAACCCCTCAAAATAAAGCTCAACTCAAAAACATTTTAATCAAACATTATGGGGCAACCCTGGAACCGTATCTGACCCTGCTATTTATTGGAAAGACAGATACCACGTATGGTGTTCGCTATGAGAATCATAGTTTTAAAATTGGGGATTCATCCATTAAATTTGCTCGTACGAAAGCTGTCATTAAAATATCAACTATAAATTAACACCAGGTCTGTTAAAGCTGCTATTTTCTCGCACCCCCTCGACACAAGATTTTACGTCCGAGGACCTTGCTAAATATAAATCCATTTTATTTGACACCAACGCTCACAAAAGAAACTATAAATCCTCTCAGCAGGTCAATGCCAATATATCCCAAAAATATAAAACCTTCATTTAAAACATATTTGGTAAGCAAAAACATCACTCTGCCTCTGGTGTAAGGTTTAAGAAATTAAAACCCTACCTAGATATAACCTTTTGGAATAATCCCAATCAGTTAGTAGAGCGCTTATACTTACTTCATGCATCAAACAAGCTGGTCACACTGGACATGAGGCAGAAATCGCCCACATTGAACAACAACTCCGAGATGCTAAAATTATCTTATAAGCCATCCCCCATCAAAGTGGGCATTGCTCATGAATTGCATAAACCAGCCCGACGCATTTATGAACGTCGTCGTGTCATTTCCAAAGGAATCGATGAACTTTGGCAGGCAGACCTGGTTGAAATGATACCTTATTCTAACGTTAACGACGGTGTACGCTATATGTTGACCGTCATTGATGTCTATTCCAAAATGGCTTTTGTTCAACCAGTAAAAAATAAAACTGGTGTCTTAGTCACAAAGGCCTTTCAACATATTATTGAACAATCAAAACGTCAACCTCACTTGTTACAAACCGACTAGGGGAAAGAATTTTTCAACAAGGATTTTTCCAGTTTTCTCAAATCTAAGGATATTCACCATTATACCACCTATAGCAATCTCAAAGCTAGCGTAGTTGAACGCTTCAATCGAACATTAAAAAGTTATATGTGGAAAGAGTTTACAATACATGGTTCCTATCGATTGATAGACTGGTTACCTCAACTTGTGTCACGCTACAACAACACCATTCATTCCACCATCGGCATGAAACCTCGCCTCGTCACCAAGAACCTACCCAGACTCAATAGACTGTTTAACCCTATAAAAAGGGTAGACCAAGGCGACGTCGCCTTAAAATTGGAGATTTTGTTCGCATCAGTAAACATAGAAGTGTGTTTTCAAAATCGTATACACCACAATGGTCGACAGAAATTTTTAAAATTCGTCAAGTAAAGCTAAGTCAACCAGTGACGTATCTCTTAGAAGATCAGAGCGGTCAACCCATTCAGGGACAATTCTATTATGAAGAAGTGCAAAAAAAACATTATATCCCAACGATTATCTCATTGAACGAGTAATTAAAGTCAAAGGTGCAAAATATTGTGTAAAGTGGTTAGGTTTTCCTTCCACTTATAATTCATGGGTCAATAAACATAATTTTTTGTAATAAAACCCTATTTATTTATTTATTTATTTATTTAGCTATTTAGAAAAAATTCCATTTCCAAAAAGATGTATCACATGACCTTTCATTAATCCCTCCCTTTTGTTTATTACATGTCCAATAACCCCTTTGTTCAAGCCCATGCCAATCTTTTATCATGATGTTATACACCCACCCATCGTTTCAAACTTTGCGTTGCATGATGAGTCCATAATGAACCAAGGCTATGACATACACAGTATAAAGCCGCACACTGTATAATGACACCTGCCTCTTATCTCTCTGCTGCGAGGCACGTACGATGATAAGACCCCTTGTCTGGCTGGCCGTGGGTCAGCCTCAATGCTTTCAATTCTCATTTCATCAAGCAAGTTCTCTCTCTGCATGTGAGCCCAGTCAAGCCTTGTCAAATAATAATAATAATGCATAGGTGTTTTACCAACATCATAGCGTTTAACATAACGTGACTTCAAACCTGGTTTCTTACTTTTTCCCTGTTTTCCTCAACGATCTCGAAAAAAATGACGGAAACCATGATTTCTGCTTTTCCATACCTACATCTCCGTAAAGAGAACAACGACACAAATACATCAATATGCCCGTCATAAAAATCGCCTCATTCGTTTTCCAAATAACGCGAAAATGAACAAAAACACCTTTCCCATAAGAAAACCATGTTTCCAGCTTTTTACCTTTTCCATACCTATATCCCCGTAAAGAGAATAAAGAGACGAAAGAATACTCTCACGCACGTCATCATCACGTTTTTAGTTTTCGCAATATGAGGGAAAATCACAAAAACCCATTTTCCATCAAAAAACCATGTTTCCAGCTTTTTACCTTTTCCATACCTACATCTCCGTAAAGAGGACTACGAGACGAAAAAAATACTATCACGCACGTCATCATCACGTTTTTAGTTTTCGCAATATGAGGGGAAAATCACAAAAACCCATTTTTGACTAAAAACCATGTTTCCAGCTTTTTACCTTTTCCACACCTACATCCCCGTAAAGAGGACGACGAGACAAAAAATATTATCACGCACGTCATGATCACGTTTTCGGTTTTCCTAAAATTAGCAAAAATGAGAAAAACGCATTTTTAGACCCAAACCCCTATATTCACCTTTTCGACACCTACATTCCCGTAAAGAGCACGACGAGACGAAAAAAAAGAATCCAAGCACGCCCTCCTATCATGGCTCCTTCCATTCCAAGGTCGCAGGGGCTCACAACTTGCTAAGTGGAGCAGCTCCCCCCTTACCACACTACTTCTGTCATTCATTTAATCATTGCCCCCAGAGGAGTGCGTCAGGCCTCGGCAACCGACACAGTTCATATCCTCGCCGCTAGATAGGGGCTTCATTCATTCCATTCCTGACCCGGTCGGAGACATTTAAGCAGGCTGTGGATTTTCATTTTTTTCATACACAACTAATGGCAAGAACACCAATTATTTAAATAAAAAGGGGCTTCCTTCTAGCTTTTGTCATTTGCAAACAAGATTAGGATTTCATTAGTCCAATTTCACTTTCAAGTCAGATTCAAAAGCAAGAACACCAAGATGACTAACACAATCCCGTTTTGTGTGTCCTTACATAATCAACATTGCAAATGTGCGACAATGAATAATTCTCTTGTGTGTGTGTGTGTGTGTGTGTGCATATGTGTGTGTGTGTGTGTGTGTGTGTGTGTGTGGAGGAGGTGTTAAACTTGAATAACTTGCGTTTAATGCCCAAGTGGTTTTGTAGAGTTTTCCGGATTTTTGTTCCACCCGTAAAACCTGCTACCCTGGGCAGCTGCCCTGTTTGTTCGCCCGTAATTACGGGCCTGAATACAGTAAAGCACGACCTTAAGCAGTGTTTTACTACCGTAGTCATTAAAGGAAACCTTGTTTTAGGGGCTGAAATCCGCTATCGGTGTCGCAATGTATAAAAATATTACCAGAACGTGCTTTCATATCGTCACTGCCAAAGTGAGGTGGCGAAAGTAGTAGCCAGCCTAACCACTTTTGATAGTGTTGGGTAAATATACGGTATTTACACTGGGCATAACCATATTGAAAAATGGAGCTATGTTTCCGTTGGTGGTCAAGTGCATGACATCATTAGAACCATATATTTTTGAATATAAATACATATTACGTCAGCAACGTTAAAGAAGTTTCCTATTGTTACATATTTTGTCAGTTGATTATCAGAAACTCCAATTTATGAAATAAACTGGTGACAATGACCAATCGAATATCAACATTCTCGGAATTCCAGGGGGGGGGGGCACGGCCCCTCCTTGCGGGCGCCCATGATCCGTGCCAGTGATGAACCAAAAATGTTGTGGTATGAAGGTGTACCTTCTAGTGGACTGTGTAGGCGCATAAATCATACGGAAGGCAGCTTATTCAAATATATATTCATATTAATAACAGGGAAACACAACACTACACGAGATGGTGGCTGCACATTGTTAATGACACACAGAGAATACAAACAAGTCAAGAATAAAAGACCAGTTCAAAGAGAGAATACATACCATCTCGTGGTGAAATTTGGAACTAAAATAAAGGTGACTGATAAGAGCTGAACAGGTACGTTATGTCTAACCCTATTGGTCCTTGGTTTATATATTTTACATTGCCTGGTCATTTTGATATTACGGATGGGTATGGCAGGTTGTGACCATACAGTCCCAGGTTCGTAAGTCATTTATTTTGTCTGGTCGAGCAATTATTTCAAACGGGTACTGGTTAAGCAGTGACCTTAAGTCCTGTGTTCATAAATAATTATTTTCGGTCCTGGTAAATAATTATTGGATTTTGTTAGTTAATGATGGTTCAAAATTATCTCGAAGAGTTATTTCTCGATAATTGTTGTACAAACCATACTTTGTCCTGTTATAATTTTGTTCTGCGAGATAGGGATACCCAAGGTTATTTATTTAGCGTATGATGAATACAATATTATATACAATATTATGTATAATATATACAGTACAACTACCACCTCAAGTTCATAACTAGAGTTCCATGTTACAAGTTGAGAGCCAGAGAAGGGCTTCGATTGAGACACAGTGTAAGTCTTCTATAGAGCCTCTGTGTGCACGTACAGGACACTCGAATGTAATGTGGTCCACTGCCTGTTCCTCTTCTCCGCAGTCACATTGAGGTGATGCCTTCCATCCCCATTTGAAGAGAGTGGCTCCACATCTACCTTGGCCGGTCCTAATACGGTTTAGCGTCCTTCACTGTCGTCTGGGAAGGGAAAATCCATCAGGGCACTTTCAGGGGTTCTTAATGATGTGATGATTTGGTAACGAGGATTGCAGATGCCATTGTTCTTTCCAGGCGTCCGATACATTAAAGAAGGTGTCCTGTAGATTAATTGCAGTACGCCAAGAAGGGTGTCTGGATTTCAGTCGTTTGGTTGGAGAAGCTGCTATATCAGAATGAATAGGGAAGTGAGGATTGTTTTCTATTTTCTTCCATAAGTTAAGCAGTGACTGTGATCTTCTTAGGGATGAAGGTGGTATGTGGCTTAGGGTGGGAAGCCAGTGTGTGTTAGTAGGTCGGATGCACCCTGTAATGATACGCATTGCCTGGTTCAGCTGGGTGTATACTAGTCCAATGTGAGCACTGTTAAGCCAAGTTGAGCAACAATATTCAGCGACGGAGTAAGAAAGTACTAGAGCAGTGGATCTCAGGATTTGAGCATTAGCACCCCAGGATGTACCCGCCAGCTTTTGAGGGATGTTATTCCTGGTCTTGATCTGGGCTGACACATTGCAGATGTGATTCTTGTAGGTCAACGACCTGTCCAGCGTGACTCCCAGGTATTTTGGGTTACTACAGTATTGTAGATTCTCTTCTCTGAATGGTATGGTTGGTTTGCACCCAGAACTTCTATTCCGCAAGTGGAAGGTAGACACAACAGTTTTCTGAGGGTTTGGTCTAAAGTTGTTCTGACGAAAGTAGCTGCCTAGGATCTTTAAGTCTGATGTAAGCATCGACTCAGGCTCATCGAAGCGTTGGTGTTGGGCGACCAATGCGAAGTCATCAGCATATATGATTTTTTTGATTTGGTTGCTGGGAGATCATATGAATACGGGTTGAATAGTAGAGGGGCCAATACAGAGCCCTAAGGGAGTTCACCATGTATCCTATGTACATTACTCCTGGAGTCTTCTGAAAATATCTGAAAGTACCTATTACTCAGCATGTTACTGAGTAATGCGGTGAGTTTCAGGCAAAGGATGATACTGATAAATTTAAGAAGGAGCGTATCTTGCCACACGGTATCATATGCAGCTGTCAGATCTAAGAAAACACCCGTGCTTACCATTTTGTTCTCAAAGCCATTTTAAATATGGGTAACTAGTGCTAAAACCTGTTCATCACATCCTCGTCCAGGTCTGAATCCAGCCTGCTCGACTGGAATATGCTGATTGATTGTCGCAGAGATTCTATTATGTATCAGACTTTCCAGAAGCTTCATTGTGACACTGAGGAGTGCTATTGGCCGGTAACTCTCAACTTTTGTTGGGTCCTTAGATGTTTTTAATACAGCTACTATTTTTGTCTTCTTGAACAGTGAAGGTAGGTGACCTGTCTCTAGAATGTTTGTGAAGAAGTTAGTAAGCCATTTGACAGCAGCTGGTCCAAGATGTAGAATGAACTCTGGATATATACCATCAGCACCTGCCGCTTTACCAGGTTTAGTTTCTGGTGGTTGAAATGGGACAGAAAATTCAGAGGATCGCAGAGCCAAACGTTTCTTTTCCTTGAAGAGTTGCTTTACGTGCCTTCATGATGCTTTTCAACTGAAACCTTTGAGGTAGAGATCATATGCTTGACCATGTCATTTAGACTGATGCTTGTTTTTGGTCTATTTTTGCTGTTTGATGTGTCCAATTTCCTGATCAGGCTCCAAGCTTCCCTACTGGAGTGAGTGAAATCTAGGGACTCAACAGTTTCTTGCCAAATTTTCTTCCTGTTTTCATCTAAGGATTGTAAAAGTTCAGAAGCCGTATTTGGATCACCATTGGCCTCAAATTCTTTGAAGATCTTTTCACTCTCTTCGTTCCAGCCGGGGATGTATTGTTTATGATATCCTCTTGTGATACATCGTTTTGCTGCACTTTTAACTACACCGATGAATCTGCTGTAGTTTCTATGGATAGGTCTTATCCATCGCAGGTTGTAGTCAATCTGTTAAGAAAATTCATCCCAATTGGCTTTTTTTAAATTCCATCTCTCTTTCGGGCAGGAGTGAACAATAGGCACAAGCAATCCAGACTGGAGAATTATTGGTACGTGCTGACTGTGAGGAAATTTGTTGAGCACTGTGCGTCGAATGTAGCTATGTGGGTGTTGTGACTGCGTTACAAAACAGAGATCCGGGGTATATTCTTTGTTCCATCGTGCAGAAGAGAAGGAAGCCTTATCCTTGGCATCATAGATAAGTTTAAGGTTTTCAGTTACCATCCAGTCAGTAAGCATTTCCCCATTTCTGTCGTTCTCCTTGTAACCCCATAGTGTGTGATGGCTGCTAAAGTCCCCTGCAATTATACTTGGATTTTGCAAAGTTGAACTTTGCGGAGATGGCCAGGGAGTTCCAGGAGGTTTATATACGTTGACTACTGTCAAATCACAGACTTTGATTGAGGTAGTAAATATTTCATTATCTGAGGAGGATGGCAAGACTTGATAGTGTGTGATATCACTCCTCACATAGGTGGCAATCCCGTACTTAGCATGGTAAGGAACGGGTAGTTAGCGAATACCCATAACCATATGACCTGATAGGAGTGTGTTATAAATACAAATTTTGTGTCATGCCCATTAATTTCAGTGGTCGTAGGTTCGAGTCAAGGATATTCACCGTTGTTTAATATGACATCGATACAATACAGTTTTAAGTCATGCCCATTTAGTTCAGGGGTCGCAGGTTCGATGAAGGACATTCACCGTTGTTTAAAATGACACTGATATGATACGATTGTGCATACGAATGTTTGGTTGGAATTATTATTCTGATTTTCATGTCAGATAATTTATTAATAATTCTTTGTTTGTTTGTTTGTTTGTCCATTCTACACACGCTTGATATGAGGATGATCGTCATCATAATTATTTAATGATGATGTTTTTAAGGCACTTTTACATAGACTTGTCCGTAGATATCCATTATCTATTCAACAAGGCATCGAGTTCTTGGTGCGAGACTTTGTTACGTCGAACCGAAGCCGAACTTATCATATCGTTAAAATATTATTGTATTATTGTTGCAATTCATAAGTGAATTTCAACACTAAAAATTCCAAAGCAAATGTTTAGATTGGACATTAAATATACACAAAAAGGCTTCCATAATTGATTTATAAGAGTGTATAAATTAGGTGTATAAAGATGCCTAAATTATGTCTCATATTATGCACAGACTTGACTTACTTGACTTATGTCCTTTTACTCTTTTGCAGAGCATAGGGCTTCGACAAATCAGCGCCAGCGTATCCTATTTTGAGCTAAGGTCTTGAGTTCGCCAAAGGCACGGTCGACTCTAGATAGGTCGGAAGGCTGAGACTTGGCAACATGTTCATCAGTCATAGGCCTACGCTTGTCAGGCGGCAACACGAAGGGAACGTTCAGTCCACGTTCAGTCTTTGGTTCAGTCTGAAAGGTGTTCTCGTTTATCTCACAGGGATATTTCCTTCTATATTTAGTTTCTTATGCTTTGTACGTTTATACGCTTTATAGTAGCGTTCATACTATCCTTCAAAGTGAGATTTTAACTGTAATCCCTAATCGAGGACACACTGACGAGTGTGCTTGTACGGTACATGTAATTATCACACGTACTTCATGTTTTAAACTTTGATTTTCCAGGAATGTTTCGGCACAGTAACAATGCCAGATAAATGTTTTGTCCCCAGCTGTAACTTTCAGTTATTGCCAATGTATTGCTGAAGAATTATTCACAGGCTAGGAATGATGCTGTTGATGTAAGCAAACTTGGTTATGGGAATAGAAAGTTGCAGACACTTGAGGAAGGAAACATAAGTAATCTGATATATTTATGAAATACCAGCACAACAGAGTATTTCTATAGTGGTAGTAAATTATCTACATACGGTACATGTGTGGCGGAATTTAGGGTTTATAGGCCTACAGTGTAAAGATGTTACGGGAGATAGCCTACATTTTTGCATCACATAACCCTCAATTGCATCTACTTACTCCATATTATTATTATAATACCGGCAATTTTTTTATTACCGTACTTCAGATTAGTAAAATACGAATAGAAGCCTAAAAGAATTTTCTTTATTTTGCTTAACACATTTATGTTGGTAAATTATTTCCGTGTCATTCACGCCTAATGCCAGCTGCTTGGCTCTTATAACAACTTTTCACGATCATATGTACGCTATTCATTTATTTCCGATTGTAACACTGGCCATACGTAAATAATAAAAATAAATAAACAGATGTCTTACTAAACATTGTGTCCAATATTAATTCCGTAGTTTTCGTCGCCTCCCTTCCCAGCAAACAGCTGTTCAGGCGCTCGAGACGAAGTATGACTGACAACAACCGTAGCTACAGTGTTGTCAGGTCGAACCTTCCGACCTTTCTAGAGTCGACCATGGCCAAAGGTCTTTCCTTCTTGTTTTGCTTCATCCATCACACTGCGTCTCCATAACTTCCGCGGTCTTCCTCTCTTCCGTTGTCCTTGGTGGTTCCAGAACAAAGCCTGTCTCTCCACTGCATTTTGTTCTTTACGTAAGGTGTGGCCAATCCATTTCCATTTCCTCCGTTTTATTTGTATACCAATAGGTTCTTCTTTGGTTTGCATCCAAAGGTCTTCATTTGAAATGACTCTTGGCCAGAAGATGCGCTTTATTCTTCGTAAGCATCTGTTTATGAATACTTGCAGCTTGTGGGTGATCTCTGAGGTAACTTTCCACGTTTCACAGCCATACAGCAGTACTGTTTTCACATTTGTTTGAAAAATGCGCAGTTTCGTTTTCATCGATATTTCTCTGGCCCTCCAAATCGGATAGAGTTGTATGAATGCCGCATTGGCTTTCTGGATCCTCATTTTGACATCAGCTGTTGCTCCTCCATCCTGAGCAGTCACACTGCCAAGATATGTGAACTCTTCGACTTCCTGAACATCTTCGTCATTGACTCTGAGTTTCTGCTTGCTCTTCGCATTGACCTTCATCACTTTTGTTTTCTGAGCATTTATCCTTAGGCCCACTGCTCCAGCGTCTCTCTCCAGGTCCTGAAGCTTTCCCTCCATATCAGTATGTTTCTGAGTCAATAGACATATGTCATCGGCAAACTCTAGACTCCCCAATCTCTCGACCAGTCCCCACTGGATGCCTCTCTGCCTTCCCTCAACAACTTTTCTCAAGACATCGTCAAGGACAAGGAGGAAGATAGTCGGAGATAGGACACACCCTTGTCGCACACCAGAATTTACGGAGAAGGGCTCCGAGAGCTTCCCTTCGTGGATTACTCTATATGTGAAGTCATCGTAGGTCTGCTTGATGATCTTGCCTATTTTCGTGGGTATGCCATATTTTTGTAATGTTCTCCACATGGCATTTCTTTCCAATGAATCAAAAGCCTTCTCAAAGTCCACGAACAGAAGAAATAAGCTAGCATTGTACTCATTAAACTGTTCAATAATGATCCGTAGAGTGTTAATTTGGTCGATGCATGAGCGGTTGCTCCTGAAACCTGCTTGTTCTTTGCGAAGTCGTTTTTCTATCCTTGTTTTTACTCTTTTGAGTATCACGCGAGTCATCACTTTACTGGGAATTGAAAGTAAAGTGATACCTCTCCAATTGTGACAGTTGGCCAGGTCATCTTTCTTCGGTAATTTGACAAGGAGTCCCTCTCTCCATTCCTTTGGCAATTTTTCCTCGTTCCAGATTTTTTTAAACAGTGGATGCAACATATCGGCCGTCATATCAGGATCAACGGTTAGAAGCTTAGGCGCTATTTTATCCACTCCTAGGGCCTTTCCATTTTTTATTTGTCTGATTGCTTCTTTGATCTCACTTCTTGAGGGTGGTTCTGTGTTGATGCCGTCCTTTTCACCACCTTCATTTACATATGGCATCTGCCTATCTTCCTCTACGTCGTCTCTGTTCAACACCTCCATGAGGTGTTCCTGCCATCTGTTTAATTTTGCTTCGTCATTAGTGAGCATGTCTCCTTGTTTATTCTTAATGGGTAAACTTTGTTTAAATTTCTTCTTGGCGAGTTTCTTCGTAATGCCATACAAACCTTTCATATTTCTCTCTCTTGCTGCAGTCTCTGCTAATTCAGCAAGGTTTGATACCCACTTTTTCCGGTCTGCTTTTGCATTCTTCTTTACTTCCCGGTCTTTAGCACGATATGCTGCTCGGAGTTCAACTTTCTGGGTTCGTGTCCTGCAATTATTCAGCTTGAGTTTCAGTTCTCTACGTTGTTCTATACACTCCCAAGTGTTTGTTGTCATCCATTCTTTCCTCCTGGTGTTCTTGAAGCCAAGTACCTCCTCTGCTGTGTTTGTTAACGTAGTCTTAACTTTCTCCCAGTGTTCTTCATCATAATCTTCATCCACCTGCAGGGCTGTAAACCTGTTACTGAGGTTGATCTTAAAATGTTCCTTGTTTTTCTCATTCTGTAGTTTTCCAACATCAAACCTTTTCATTTGTTGCTCAAACCGTTTCTTTGCAGCTGCAATCTTAACTCGGATGCGGGCAGTTACTAGATGGTGGTCACTGCCTATATCTGCTCCTGGTCGATTTCTGACATCCAGAAGTGACCTTCTCCAGCTTCTGCTAATTGTCAGGTGGTCAATCTGGTTTTCGGTTCGCAGATCTGGAGATACCCATGTCACTTTGTGGCATTCTTTATGAGGGAAGAGGGTTCCACCGATAACGAGTTCATTTCTTGCACAAAAGTCTACCAGCAGTTCTCCATTCTCATTCATGGCACCCAATCCATGTTGGCCCATGACTTGTTCAAGTCCCAGGTTTTCAGCTCCCACTTTGGCGTTGAAGTCTCCCATGACTATCACAATATCCCTCTTGTTTATGGTCTGCATAGTAGTCTGGAGTTCTGAATAATATTTTGCCTTGTCCTCTGCTTCGGCTTCTTCTGTAGGTGCATAGCATTGGACCACCGAAACATTTCTGACCTTCCCCTTGAACCTTGCAGTGATAAATCTTGATGAAATGGGCTTCCAGTCCAGCAAACTGCTCTTTGTTCTCTTGTTTAGGAGCAATCCCACTCCCTCATGATGTGGGTCGTCTTCATTTGGCTTACCCGAGTAGAGGAAAGTTTGTCTGCTCAAAGTTCTCATCTCTCCAAATTCGTTCCACCTTACTTCATTAACTCCTAGGATATCCAATCTGTACCGTTCTGCCTCGGTAGCAAGCTGCTTTAGTTTTCCAGTCTGGTACAATGTTCTAACATTCCAAAACCCAATATTCGTGTCCTTTTTCAAGCCAAAGGTCGTCATCGTAGGATCCGTCCGGCTGCTTTTCTTAGTTTCTTTAATATGTGTTTTTTTAAGCAACTGCGAGTTATTAGCCCACATTTGCCGAGTGCCATGGTGGGGCTGCCACCTTTAAGCCTTGGCACTTGTTCCCTCCCAAGATGTTGTGGGTGGAAATGATGCCATTTACTGCATCATTATGTGGTTATCCCGCCATATACTCGGTTGCCAGAGCCTCGTCTGTGGTAACAGGGTGCACCGCGAGAAGGTGAGGTTGACATTTGCAATTGGAGAGGCTATTTGAGACGCATCCAAATGCCTTGCACCCCATTATGCACGGAAATATACATATTCTAATGTCATGAAGGTTACAAGATTTGAAATGAGAATCAACTGGTAATTAACGGAAGGATTAAAACAGATGTTGATTATACACAATTAATAATTGGATGAGTCAGAGATGTTACTGAGCCCTGATTTTGAATTATTCATGAGTTAAATGAGAGTATTTTTACAAGCCCATGATAAAATTCAACACAGGAGAATTGAATCTGTAAAGTGTCAGAAAACTGGTTAGTTAGTGAGTTACGAGCAGAGCCACGGCCCAGTCACGTGATCTGTGAAGCAGAGTTGGCGCATGCCAAGGTCGAACGACACATAGCAACGCTAATTTACCGCGGATATGCAGTATTCATTGTTATAAATTATGCCATTGGATAGGAGCGGACAGCCAATGAGGAGATGTCTAATAGATATCATTATTACAGAAAGCCTCGTGCACATGATGAAATAATTACTTTTAGGCCATTAAAGGAGATTTAATGCATTAGAATAATGAAGAAAATAAGATGAATATAACAGTACTTTAAAAGTCGCTGATGGTCCACTATAGACATATATAAGCTTTTAAAGAAGTATATGCAAAGTTTTAGCGCGAAGGCAATATGGCGCGCACGAGAGTCATCAGGGAAGTGGGGAGCGAGGATGCTTGGTCTTTCGTCTTGAGAACTCGTCGAGTGCAGACGTAATTCTTCCGTCAATTTTGAGGCTAAGTGAGCCCGACAGTCAGCGGAGTATCCTGACCGCGAACGAGGCTGCCGTTGCGAGGTAAAGCTAGGCATTGCCCGGTTAAAAATTTAGTGCAAGTTGAGCAGAGTAAAGCAGAGACATTATCGACGTTTAAGAAGTTAAATATCTGCTTTATTATATTAAGCAAGTACCGTATATATTGAGACGAGTATCCACTACCAGTTTAGTGAGAAAATTCAACGCAGTTTAGCATATATAGCGTGTTTTAGAGAAACATATTTCTGCAGAAGAAAAGTGCGTATCTCTGAACAGAAGGGAACGTTTTTACGAGTAGCAAGTTATCGGTGAGTGCGACTAACATTCCAGCTTCGAGAGAGCGTAAGTCTTTGAAAGATATTAAGTGTTGTATGTACATTGGAGTGAACTATTACTACAAATTATATATTATGACTTCGAATTTGGACAATATGAAATCTACATTTGAACATAGAACGATGACTTCAGTTATGGAGTAGATTAATATGCGCCAGGGATATATCATGACAGAGATATGAGTTGACAATATAGAACAACACTTAACTTCAAACCATGTACGACATCATGTTAAGCTGAGATGTCGAATACATTATACACGTATCATCCTTGTACATTAATGTATTCTCCTGTACTTCGACTACAAGAATAAAAGCCATATACTGAATTCATAGAACATCCAGATTGTTAAGGATGTTTGATTGGTCTGAGGGCTGAGCTGATCCGTTTTAGAGGGATTCACCCCGTGCCTTCAGCATTTGTTTTGGATGTTTGATTGGTGCTTTAACCACCATTCAAAAGGGGTGTTGATTACTGGGCATCCTTGCATCTACGGGGATTTACTAGGATGTCTTATGAAGAACTGAGGACCCATACCTACCAGACTTACCGGGAGAGCCCTAGCAGGCCAAACACCTGCGGGTCGTCTTCGGGTACTGCCTGACAGCATGGCGCAGCGGGAAATCTGGATCTTAACCTAACTACGAGCTAAGGGGGTGGGGTTTTACTCTTAACTACGTGAAATGAAAAGATAGAGCCTTTGACTGTGAGAGAGGGATTTATTGTAAGTTACTGATGGTTGGCACTTAGGTCTAGATGAAAGGGGGGATGATTGTTAAGGGAAAAGGGATCTGACAGACACAACAAGACTCACCCTACCTCTGACGCTCGTCCTTCATGATGTCCGCGGCAGGGGACGGTGCCCCGCCGGTCTCTCGCAGCACTGACACTCGGCGTCGGTCCTCAGGATCCAGAAGTAAGAACAGGAGAGCCCCAGAGGCCCACCGCGTGTGCGTCCTCTGTATTTGTAGATTTTTAAGTAGGTCGGCCATGTCAGCGGGATTTGCGTTGTGTTGCTACTATTGCGTAAGTCTGCCGGCTTGCAGTACTTACGAATGTAGGTCGCTGTTGGTCTGCCAGGTCCGTATGTCCTACCGCTCAACTTATACCTTCCATTATAACTTCCATTTGCTAGGCATAGTTATAGACACAACCCTTATCGAGGGTTGATGGCTGTACAAGACCTCGCTCGGTTTTAATTGTCGGCCTCGACAATTGCAGTTGTCCCGCGGTGCTAAAGTGGGTTTTTCTTCTTATTGCAGTTTTTTGTTTATCTTCTTTACAATCTTCTTTTCTTCCTTCTTCTTCTTCTTCTTCTTCTGCACGTAGTAGGGTGGGTAAGTGTGTCGTGCCAGGGGTTGGTAGGTCTGGCAGGGGTGGAATATGGTGTTATACAGACATGTGATAGTTCCTTACATTTTGCTTTGCAATGTTGACATGATCATTTTAAATTGTCTGTGATAATCTTGTTCATTTGATCTGATTGTATTGTTAAATGTATTGATCAATTAATGAGATAATTAAATAGTTAATTAAAGATCAAATTAGAAATTAACGACTCTCTGAGGTTAATTATGAAAGAAATTCACATTAAGACGTTTGGTGAAGGAAGATAAAAGAAATGGTGTATAGGAAATTTAGGTTGTAGTCACTCCTCTCGGACTAGTTCATGAGCTGCGTCCACAACGCCCATCATGTACTGCCTTGAGGGTGCATGTACGACTGTAATTTTCCTATTATGTATGGATGATGATGTATAGAGTTTAAAGTATAGTTGGCCCTCTCGGCTTAGCCTGTGCCTCTGAAGCGTAGTGTGGTGAAAAGGAAAAAATAGTGTGCTGTGTAAGTGTAATGCTTCACTAGGCCAAGTGTACCGCGAGGGTGCACTGATATCATTAATCTCCTTACAACGTGGGGATGAAAATATAGAGAGTCTAGGCTTTGCTACCCTTGCAGAACCCGTCCACGGACTGCGTAAAGCTACGTCATTCTGTGTGCGGTCGTGGGGGTGCATGTGCCCTGTTAACCTCCCTATGACGTGGGGGATGATTTATAATTT
Organism: Meconema thalassinum; assembly: GCA_946902985.2. NCBI lineage: Eukaryota > Metazoa > Arthropoda > Insecta > Orthoptera > Tettigoniidae > Meconema > Meconema thalassinum. The sequence goes on from OX336392.1 coordinate 371,603,626, forward strand.
TACCTAAGAGAGTTATGCTGTTACGGTTCATCTCTGATAAAACATAAGTTTAGAAAAAGAGCTAGATTTTAAGGTTAACCTGCCTATAAAATGGCTGTACATGCTACTATTTTGTTCTCTTCGATTTTCTGTTTCCAAGTCTGTTGGTTCTTCTTTCTTGGTCCATGGTCACCTTGTTTACACCTTGTCCTCCCGTTCTATAATGGGGAGTACAGGAATTGTCATCTTATCATTATTCTGAAATCAGAAAGTATTGTTAACGTCTGTTCGTGTTGGGGCGCTTTCCCCAGTTTTTTTCCTTACGTTTTGCGAAGGAGTTTACTAATAATGTCTGCATTTTTTAATCTGTGTACTAATATCTCTTACCTACTACTTTGTGATATATGCTCCTTCATATATCTATAGAACCTCAATATATATTTATGCCACTTTGTAACCTCAGGGAATTAAGCGTCCTGGGCTACTATACTTAACAGGGAATGAACCTTCCTGCATACATAACTATTTCACATTATAACCTCAGGGCATTGACCATCCTGGGCTACTACACTCAACAGGGAATGGACCTTCCTGCTATTACATTCTTCCACCGTGTTTACTTCTCAACGTATTTAAATGCAGACATTGTGTTAGTAAACTTCTTACTACGCGTTTATGTTTAATTGTGACGCTTTGAGTTACTTTAAAGTGGTGACAGTGTTATATGCAGCTATGAAAATACTATTGTCTCCATGGACTGACTGGACAATGATTAGGTAGCTTAGACGGTTGTTTATCCGTAATTCTGATATTTCTAATGAACCGTATACATTTTTATAACTTATTGACTGAGCTGTTAACACTTCCTGAAAAATAACATTGTTATTAACATATGCATTTTATACCCTTTTAAAATATGCCACTATATATATAGGGGGAAGAAATGGGGTTTTATTTGTGCTTGGGGTTCCATCAGTACTTAACGCTAGTCCCTACTCCTAAATCTAATATTAATAAATTTACCTTACTATGTACAGTATTTACAGGGGGTGGGGTGGTCTGTGTGTCTGGAGGGTGGATAATTAATGAAAAAATCCCTTGAGAAAAAAATGGGGGTATTTACATTTGAACGTTAATTATATAAAGTTTAGTCTTTCCCTAGCGCCTACGCATATATCTATGTCCTATATCCTATATCTATAAGATTCGATAACCCATGTTTGCAGACTGGTTGATAGCATTTGATACTGCACTGGTCTGCAGAGTTCTTAATAAAACATTACCCATTACTCTTATGACATAAATAAGATGGTTTCTTCTTTCTGAACAGCTTATACTATATATGAATATTATTCCTCTTTAACCTGGTATTTCGATGTTATTATCCCTTGAAAGTTTTGAATTAGTTGTTAAAATGTAGCTTAATTGTGCTTTGTTTAATTATGCGTTGTGGTATATCTTTTCGCGTGATTTTCTCAGCTGCTGTTAAGTATCTGATTCGCGTTGCTTATCTCCCTATATTCTTATCATCTTACCAAATATAATACCTTCAACTATCGCTTTAGTTCCAAAAATGTATTTATTTATCTTTCACCTCTTACCGTCCTATAGTATAATATCATAGAAATATCGTCTGTTTGCAGGCCGACTGTACTCCGATACAAATCGCATCCCAACGGACGTTATTAGATCTAACATGTACAGTATATATATATATATATATCCTATCAATAGTTTATCATAATACCATAGAAATATCGCCTGTCAATAGTCTGATGGTACACCGATACAAATGAGTTTTGACGGACGTTAGATCTAACATGTATTGAGTTTGAGCATATACTAATTTATCGCTTCTTGGTGGACTCTTCTTTTAAAGAATGGGAATAAATTATCTTCGAGCGCGCTCTCATGAATAATGTTACTGAAATTATAATATACATATATTTGCTTATAGGCGTTTGGCACAGTGGTGGCAACGATTGTGATAAGTTATGACAGTAGTTATGAACGTAATAATCTTAACATTCTCCATGCATCGTTTCTTGACTTCTTATCTCAGGACCAGGCAATATCTCATTCCTGCCGCAAGATACTTAATAACTAACTCCATTACTTACTCAGTACTTCTTCTCTGAGGGTTAGGTAACATCCATCGTTCCTCCCTTATAATAATTCACTTCAAAAATCAACTTCTTCTATACTTATATCATGGTCAGGGAATATCATCTCCTTCCTGCCACAAGACACTTAATACCTAACTTCTTCTTTGAGAGTTGGGTAACGCCCTGCGTCCCCCCCCCCCCTTGTAATAACTCACTTCAAAAATCGAGTTCTTCTACTCATATATTCTTCTCATAATACCTTAACTTCATAAGAACAACCTCTTCTGTACTTATATTCTTCTTCTTAATGCATGATGTTAATGGTATTAATAATAATAATTACATAGTATAACTACCACTGTCGTGTGCCCACCTTGCCGTAGTTACGCCGTATTTAAACTTTTGCCGTTCGTTTGTCGGCATCTCATGAGCTTGATAATTGCTCATACCCATGCCCTGTGGGCCTTCGTGAGGGTACGCTTTCTGAAGATACTACTTTTACTGCTACGTGAATTATATTTCCTAAAAAAATAACGCATGTTATGGGAGCATGACTGAATGCTTACTAGAAATTTCCTTGCTACATTACGCTTTCATTTCATTTGGGGATGTGCTCTGAAATGCTAAATCTGTTTATGCTAGTCTGCCTACGCTAGGCTCTGAACCCGTAATCTCTTAGTTCCGCTAGCAGACATGTGTTTTGCTTATCTGGACAATTGCCGTCTTACATATCCTGTCTTGCTGCCAGCTGTATGTCGCGTGCCTAGTTTGCTGATAGTCATAATTGTAAGGACTGATCGCTGAGCTGAGTAAGTACGGTGTCCCTTGATGCTACTTGTAAACCAAGACTGAGCTGTGCCACCTTGCTGTATCGTTATTGTCGTGTCTGTGAAAGTGTAGTGTAAAGGTAGCTCGCTCCTCCCGTCTACTCACATTACCAAGGTTGCTGTTCACTCAGTCACTCAAATATTTCCTAACTAACTTATGATCTACAACAATATATACACTGTAATGACACTGCTGAAAAAAATGCCTGGCTTAATAGGTTACACAGTCTTATTCTAGGGGAATTAATCTTAGGTAACAAGCTGTCTTCTATCAGAGTGGGGTAATTATCTGTACTTCGTTACCATTTCTATAAACTGCTATGGGTTAATTCCTACTACCTACTAGGGTGGTAAAGGCTTACTTAACTTTAAGGGCTGGGGGTGGTTGGGTATTAAATATTTATATCTACTTCTCTAGTTAGGGGTTGGTAAAATCTTAAAACGCTTATTTGCAAGAGGATTCTACTGCATTCTTTCTTGTCAATCGACGTTAAGCTGTGTTTGGGGGGGGGGGGATGATATAATTATTATAGATAGCAAAAATTATCCTCGACATGATTCTTCTTGAGAAAAAAAAATACTAACTTGGCTTAGCTAGAGGTTTATTGTTTTTTTCTGGCGATCTAGTCACAGAATATCGTTGTATGAGTTCCCTTAATACGTGACTACCAGCGCGTCCACCATTTGTTAAAGGTGTTTGATTGTCTAACCCGCGCCTCCCACCATTTGTTAAGGATGTTTGATTGTCTAACCCGGCGCCTCCACCATTTGTTAAGGATGTTTGATTGGTCTGAGGGCTGAGCTGATCCGTTTTAGAGGGATTCACCCCGTGCCTTCAGCATTTGTTTTGGATGTTTGATTGGTGCCTTAACCACCATTCAAAAGGGGTGTTGATTACTGGGCATCCTTGCATCTACGGGGATTTACTAGGATGTCTTATGAAGAACTGCGGACCCATACCTACCAGACTTACCGGGAGAGCCCTAGCAGGCCAAACACCTGCGGGTCGTCTTCGGGTACTGCCTGACAGCATGGCGCAGCGGGAAATCTGGATCTTAACCTAACTACGAGCTAAGGGGGTGGGGTTTTACTCTTAACTACGTGAAATGAAAAGATAGAGCCTTTGACTGTGAGAGAGGGATTTATTGTAAGTTACTGATGGGTGGCACTTAGGTCTAGATGAAAGGGGGGATGATTGTTAAGGGAAAAGGGATCTGACAGACACAACAAGACTCACCCTACCACTGACGCTCGTCCTTCATGATGTCCGCGGCAGGGGACGGTGCCCCGCCGGTCTCTCGCAGCACTGACACTCGGCGTCGGTCCTCAGGATCCAGAAGTAAGAACAGGAGAGCCCCAGAGGCCCACCGCGTGTGCGTCCTCTGTATTTGTAGATTTTTAAGTAGGTCGGCCATGTCAGCGGGATTTGCGTTGTGTTGCTACTATTGCGTAAGTCTGCCGGCTTGCAGTACTTACGAATGTAGGTCGCTGTTGGCCTGCCAGGTCCGTATGTCCTACCGCTCAACTTATACCTTCCATTATAACTTCCATTTGCTAGGCATAGTTATAGACACAACCCTTATCGAGGGTTGATGGCTGTACAAGACCTCGCTCGGTTTTAATTGTCGGCCTCGACAATTGCAGTTGTCCCGCGGTGCTAAAGTGGGTTTTTCTTCTTATTGCAGTTTTTTGTTTATCTTCTTTACAATCTTCTTTTCTTCCTTCTTCTTCTTCTTCTTCTTCTTCTGCACGTAGTAGGGTGGGTAAGTGTGTCGTGCCAGGGGTTGGTAGGTCTGGCAGGGGTGGAATATGGTGTTATACAGACATGTGATAGTTCCTTACATTTTGCTTTGCAATGTTGACATGATCATTTTAAATTGTCTGTGATAATCTTGTTCATTTGATCTGATTGTATTGTTAAATGTATTGATCAATTAATGAGATAATTAAATAGTTAATTAAAGATCAAATTAGAAATTAACGACTCTCTGAGGTTAATTATGAAAGAAATTCACATTAAGACGTTTGGTGAAGGAAGATAAAAGAAATGGTGTATAGGAAATTTAGGTTGTAGTCACTCCTCTCGGACTAGTTCATGAGCTGCGTCCACAACGCCCATCATGTACTGCCTTGAGGGTGCATGTACGACTGTAATTTTCCTATTATGTATGGATGATGATGTATAGAGTTTAAAGTATAGTTGGCCCTCTCGGCTTAGCCTGTGCCTCTGAAGCGTAGTGTAGTGAAAAGGAAAAAATAGTGTGCTGTGTAAGTGTAATGCTTCACTAGGCCAAGTGTACCGCGAGGGTGCACTGATATCATTAATCTCCTTACAACGTGGGGATGAAAATATAGAGAGTCTAGGCTTTGCTACCCTTGCAGAACCCGTCCACGGACTGCGTAAAGCTACGTCATTCTGTGTGCGGTCGTGGGGGTGCATGTGCCCTGTTAACCTCCCTATGACGTGGGGGATGATTTATAATTTTACCTAAGAGAGTTATGCTGTTACGGTTCATCTCTGATAAAACATAAGTTTAGAAAAAGAGCTAGATTTTAAGGTTAACCTGCCTATAAAATGGCTGTACATGCTACTATTTTGTTCTCTTCGATTTTCTGTTTCCAAGTCTGTTGGTTCTTCTTTCTTGGTCCATGGTCACCTTGTTTACACCTTGTCCTCCCGTTCTACAATGGGGAGTAGAGGAATTGTCATCTTATCATTATTCTGAAATCAGAAAGTATTGTTAACGTCTGTTCGTGTTGGGGCGCTTTCCCCAATTTTTTTCCTTACGTGTTGCGAAGGAGATTACTAATAATGTCTGCATTTTTGAATCTGTGTACTAATATCTCTTACATACTACTTTGTGATATATGCTCCTTCATATATCTATAGAACCTCAATATATATTTATACCACTTTGTAACCTCAGGGAATTAAGCGTCCTGGGCTACTATACTGAACAGGGAATGAACCTTCCTGCATACATAACTATTTCACATTATAATCTCAGGGCATTGACCATCCTGGGCTACTACACTCAACAGGGAATGGACCTTCCTGCTATTACATTCTTCCACCTTGTTTACTTCTCAACGTATTTAAATGCAGACATTGTGTTAGCAAACGTCTTACTACGCGTTTATGTTTAATTGTGACGCTTTGAGTTACTTTAAAGTGGTGACAGTGTTATATGCAGCTATGAAAATACTATTGTCTCCATGGACTGACTGGACAATGATTAGGTAGCTTAGACGGTTGTTTATCCGTAATTCTGATATTTCTTATGAACCGTATACATTTTTATAACTTATTGACTGAGCTGTTAACACTTCCTGAAAAATAACATTGTTATTAACATATGCATTTTATACCCTTTTAAAATATGCCACTATATATATAGGGGGAAGAAATGGGGTTTTATTTGTGCTTGGGGTTCCATCAGTACTTAACGTTAGTCCCTACTCCTAAATCTAATATTAATAAATTTACCTTACTATGTACAGTATTTACAGGGGGTGGGGGTGGTCTGTGTGTCTGGAGGGTGGATAATTAATGGAAAAATCCCTTGAGAAAAAAATGGGGGTATTTACATTTGAACGTTAATTATATAAAGTTTAGTCTTTCCCTAGCGCCTACCCATATATCTATGTCCTATATCCTATATCTATAAGATTCGATAACCCATGTTTGCAGACTGGTTGATAGCATTTGATACTGCACTGGTCTGCAGAGTTCTTAATAAAATATTACCCATTACTCTTATGACATAAATAAGATGGTTTCTTCTTTCTGAACAGCTTATACTATGTTTGAATGTTATTCCTCTTTAACCTGGTATTTCGATGTTATTATCCCTTGAAAGTTTTGAATTAGTTGTTAAAATGTAGCTTAATTGTGCTTTGTTTAATTATGCGTAGTGGTATATCTTTTCGCGTGATTTTCTCAGCTGCTGTTAAGTATCTGATTCACGTTGCTTATCTCCCTATATTCTTATCATCTTACCAAATATAATACCTTCAACTATCGCTTTAGTTCCAAAAATGTATTTATTTATCTTTCACTTCTTACCGTCCTATAGTATAATATCATAGAAATATCGTCTGTTGGCAGGCTGACTGTACTCCGATACAAATCGCATCCCAACGGACGTTATTAGATCTAACATGTACATTATATATATATATATATATATATATATATATATATATATATATCCTATCAATAGTTTATCATAATACCATAGAAATATCGCCTGTCAATAGTCTGATTGTACACCGATACAAATGAGTTTTGACGGACGTTAGATCTAACATGTATTGAGTTTGAGCATATACTAATTTATCGCTTCTTGGTGGACTCTTCTTTTAAAGAATGGGAATAAATTATCTTCGAGCGCGCTCTCATGAATAATGTTACTGAAATTATAATATACATATATTTGCTTATAGGCGTTTGGCACAGTGGTGGCAACGATTGTGATAAGTTATGACAGTAGTTATGAACGTAATAATCTTAACATTCTCCATGCATCGTTTCTTGACTTCTTATCTCAGGACCAGGCAATATCTCATTCCTGCCGCAAGATACTTAATAACTAACTCCATTACTTACTCAGTACTTATTCTCTGAGGGTTAGGTAACATCCTTCGTTCCTCCCTTATAATAATTCACTTCAAAAATCAACTTCTTCTATACTTATATCATGGTCTGGGAATATCATCTCCTTCCTGCCACAAGACACTTAATACCTAACTTCTTCTTTGAGGGTTGGGTAACGCCCTGCGTCCCTCCCTTGTAATAACTCACTTCAAAAATCGAGTTCTTCTACTCATATATTCTTCTCATAATATCTTAACTTCATAAGAACAACCTCTTCTGTACTTATATTCTTCTTCTTAATGCATGATGTTAATGGTATTAATAATAATAATTACATAGTATAACTACCACTGTCGTGTGCCCACCTTGCCGTAGTTACGCCGTATTTAAACTTTTGCCGTTCGTTTGTCGGCATCTCATGAGCTTGATAATTGCTCATACCCATGCCCTGTGGGCCTTCTTGAGGGTACGCTTTCTGAAGATACTACTTTTACTGCTACGTGAATTATATTTCCTAAAAAAAATAACGCATGTTATGGGAGCATGACTGAATGCTTACTAGAAAATTCCTTGCTACATTACGCTTTCATTTCATTTGGGGATATGCTCTGAAATGCTAAATCTGTTTATGCTAGTCTGCCTACGCTAGGCTCTGAACCCGTAATCTCTTAGTTCCGCTAGCAGACATGTGTTTTGCTTATCTGGACAATTGCCGTCTTACATATCCTGTCTTGCTGCCAGCTGTATGTCGCGTGCCTAGTTTGCTGATAGTCATAATTGTAAGGACTGTTCGCTGAGCTGAGTAAGTACGGTGTCCCTTGATGCTACTTGTAAACCAAGACTGAGCTGTGCCACCTTGCTGTATCGTTATTGTCGTGTCTGTGAAAGTGTAGTGTAAAGGTAGCTCGCTCCTCCTGTCTACTCACATTACCAAGGTTGCTGTTCACTCAGTCACTCAAATATTTCCTAACTAACTTATGATCTACAACAATATATACACTGTAATGACACTGCTGAAAAAAATGCCTGGCTTAATAGGTTACACAGTCTTATTCTAGGGGAATTAATCTTAGGTAACAAGCTGTCTTCTATCAGAGTGGGGTAATTATCTGTACTTCGTTACCATTTCTATAAACTGCTATGGGTTAATTCCTACTACCTACTAGGGTGGTAAAGGCTTACTTAACTTTAAGGGCTGGGGGTGGTTGGGTATTAAATATTTATATCTACTTCTCTAGTTAGGGGTTGGTAAAATCTTAAAACGCTTATTTGCAAGAGGATTCTACTGCATTCTTTCTTGTCAATCGACGTTAAGCTGGGTTTGGGGGGGGGGGATGATACAATTATTATAGATAGCAAAAATTATCCTCTACATGATTCTTCTTGAGAAAAAAAATACTAACTTGGCTTAGCTAGAGGTTTATTGTTTTTTTCTGGCGATCTAGTCACAGAATATCGTTGTATGAGTTCCCTTAATACGTGACTACCAGCGCGTCCACCATTTGTTAAAGGTGTTTGATTGTCTAACCCGCGCCTCCCACTATTTGTTAAGGATGTTTGATTGTCTAACCCGGCGCGTCCACCATTTGTTAAGGATGTTTGATTGGTCTGAGGGCTGAGCTGATCCGTTTTAGAGGGATTCACCCCGTGCCTTCAGCATTTGTTTTGGATGTTTGATTGGTGCCTTAACCACCATTCAAAAGGGGTGTTGATTACTGGGCATCCTTGCATCTACGGGGATTTACTAGGATGTCTTATGATGAACTGCGGACCCATACCTACCAGACTTACCGGGAGAGCCTTAGCAGGCCAAACACCTGCGGGTCGTCTTCGGGTACTGCCTGACAGCATGGCGCAGCGGGAAATCTGGATCTTAACCTAACTACGAGCTAAGGGGGTGGGGTTTTACTCTTAACTACGTGAAATGAAAAGATAGAGCCTTTGACTGTGAGAGAGGGATTTATTGTAAGTTACTGATGGGTGGCACTTAGGTCTAGATGAAAGGGGGGATGATTGTTAAGGGAAAAGGGATCTGACAGACACAACAAGACTCACCCTACCACTGACGCTCGTCCTTCATGATGTCCGCGGCAGGGGACGGTGGCCCGCCGGTCTCTCGCAGCACTGACACTCGGCGTCGGTCCTCAGGATCCAGAAGTAAGAACAGGAGAGCACCCAAGAGGCCCACCGCGTGTGCGTCCTCTGTATTTGTAGACTTTTAAGTAGGTCGGCCATGTCAGCGGGATTTGCGTTGTGCTGCTACTATTGCGTAAGTCTGCCGGCTTGCAGCACTTACGAATGTAGGTCGCTGTTGGCCTGCCAGGTCCGTATGTCCTACCGCTCAACTTATACCTTCCATTATAACTTCCATTTGCTAGGCATAGTTATAGACACAACCCTTATCGAGGGTTGATGGCTGTACAATATGAACATTCCATCGAGAATAACGATTCGATCTTTAGTTTTCGAACTATATTTTCACCAATGAAGATCAATCATCAGTATAGCTTGAATATGGCATGGTTTATCGGAACGAGAGAACGCTGAAGAGATCATCTTTTCAAGAATGAAGACACTAGGGCGATCCCAGTGAAAGCATGAAACTTGGAATCCAGAACATGAGGAAGATCCGCAGTTCGAATCCCAGTGGAATCATTCCGGGGAGGAACCTATTCCTACCCGAGATCGCAGATTCAACATTTTTAATCGCAGACCAACAGCCGAGTCTTTCTTCAATGAAGTATCCAACATCAGGGTATTGATTAAATACCTTTCTTGACCTTCGAGATGATACTTCACAAGGTAGAGACAAGCCAATTTCTTTGTAGTGTAGTATTTTGGTGACATTTCAGAGCAACATTTCTCCATGTATTTACAGTCAACATTTATTGAATTTAAACTTCAGTATCAAGTGAGATGATGGTCCTTATTCAGCTGTACATGAATTTTCAACGATGCAGCTTTTGATTTAATTTTATTGATATTTGGAAATTTATTTAAATATGCTTAATAATTTAAGACTTTCTTAAATTATTCTACGAAGTCAGAGTTTAGAGATTTTCAGACAATTTTTGAGTCTTAGATGCCCATTAAATTATTTTTTAATTAAATGACTTGGCTATCTTATTTGTAAGAAGCATTATTAGTAGGAAGAAGAAACATGCGTGTGATATTATAGTTAGACATTAGATTCGACGATCTGGCAAGAACTATTCGCCATGTATAAGCAACGAACATTGATATATGCAATGATATTCCTACAAGGAATTTATTCCACGATTATGACTAACCATTTAAGTTGGAAGGAAGCTTTGAACTTTCATAAATGTAAGTTTTTAGAGAGGAAGTCTTCTTTGAAGACATGATTTCAATTGACTTAGGATATTATATTGTAATCCTTATTCCAGTCGTAATTGAACTTAATTCGATACTTCCATAACATTTAATGTTATAACAGTTTGTAACGTTATGTAATTTGTGAACGTAACTTTGCAACACTGTATTGAAGAATATCAGTATGGAGAGACACTATATAGTATTTTTATTACATGTTTAGAACCAGAGGTTACTATAACAGAGTATCATTACCAAGGAAACCATCGCAGGTCTTTTCAGTTGCAATTTCAGATGTCGAGAGTATAAGTACTGCAGAATATCAGCAGAAATGTATCAACAATGTATAGCAGTTGTATAGACAACAATTATTTGAAACAGTAAGTTTGTATTAATGCAATGTTAGTGTGAGGTTGAAATAGACCGTTGTTACTCAATTGTGTGAGTTTATAAAGGATATACGATGAGGTTCATGCAGTATATAACTTTTGGATAACGTATTTGAGTAGAGGATTCTCTGTGGAGAGATTTTATATTGTCGCAATACGAGGGTGTATTCCGTATTCGCTTTGAGTGCATTTAAATATTGTTGTGTTGTATATGAAGCGTTGTTAGGTGTATATTGAGTTCATTAATACTCAGAGAATGGAGTCGAGATCCGACATTGAGGGGAAATGAAAGTAGAGTTGATTGGCTGGAAAGGTAATTTAGAATAGGAGTATAACCTTTGTTTATTAAGCAGTTTTTTAACAGTTCCAGCACAACCGCCACCGTTCCACCGCCAAGATGGCGGCGGCTCGATATCTCTCCAACGCATGGTCGTATTTTGACGAATGAGGTGTTGTTGAACTCGGGCTGACACCCTCTTTCCAATGGATAACATATTTCAACCCCAAAATAAAACCTACCCCTACTAGAGGGTGAAAATGTATTTTTTTAGAATCTCGCTTTCCAAGTGCAACATGTGAGAGTTTGAATGCCAATATGGAATTAAACGTTGTTGTACACAAGAGACATGTATACGGTGGAAAGCCACTATGATTTAACATGCTTATTTTTTGTTTTTACGCATGTCCAATCATAGTTTTTGTAAGAGGGCGGGCTTTTTAAAGATGACGGCTGTAGTGTAACCTAACCCAATCCACGAGGGGTGATCAAAAAGTATACCAAGCGGTGCTTGTCGATAGGCAAACCAAAATCAATGAGGACATGTAAGGGCTTGAGGCGATAACCCATTTTGATTGATCCCCTTTGATTTGTTCCTTTGGACTGGTTCCTGTTGACGGGTCATTGCTGACGAGTTCCTTTGGACGGGTCATTGTTGACGAGTCCCTGTGGACGGGTCCTTGTTGACGAGTCAATGTGGACGGGTCCCTGTTGACAGGTCATTGCTGACAGGTCATTTTTGACAGGTCATTGTTGGCGGGTCCTTGTTGACAAGTCCCTGTTGATGGGTTCCTGTTGACAGGTCCTTTTTGACTAATCCCTTTAGACCAGTCCCTTTGGACTGGTCCCTATTGACTGGCCCATGGTCCCTAATGCTATGATGAAATTAAACGTTGTTCCACATGAAACGCATGTGAAGAGCCGATTGCTATTATGAATTAACATGTTTGTTTTTTGTTTTTACGCATGCGCACTTGTTTTTTTTTTGTAAGTGGGCGGGCTTTTTGAATAATGATTTATAGATGAGTTATTTTTTTTAAATTACCAAAAGATCCAAAACTAATAGGTCATTAGCTTTTTAATATCTTATGAACCAATAAGGCTAGGGACTTGTATGAGAGGTCGTTGGACTTGAGTTGACAATCTGTTTTTGAATGTATTATTTATTTTTGTCAAAAGGGCCTAACTGCACTTTTGTTAATATCTCGCTACCTAATAATCAGAGACGGTCAAGTGAGGTGTCATGGGACTCAGGATGGTCAACCCTTTTCCATGACCTACGAATTTACCCAAAAGATCTAAAACAGCAAGGTCATTGACCTATGATTTTATAAACTAATAATCGGAGAGGGTCAAGTGAGGTGTCATAGGATTTAGAATGGTTAACCCTTTCCCATGACCAATGAATTTACCCCAAAAATCCAAAACAGCAAGGTCATTGACCTGAGATTTTATAAACTAATAATCGGATATCAACATGTGAGGTGTCATAGGACTTAGAATGGTCAACCCTTTCCATGGCTAATGAATTTACCCAAAATACCCAATACATCAAGGTGATCGACCTGAGATTTTATAAACTAATAATCGGATATGGACATGTGAAATGTTTACCGTGAGTGATGAAACATAGCTAGGTAGTGAAATAATTATTGTAGGCTACATGAGTGGTGACTGACAAGTCTTTCACCATTGGAACTTGTTTTCAGATCAAACTGCAGTACAGAGAGATTATAGGTTGTAGGTATGGGTTAATAAATGGCAAATGGTGTGCACAAAATCTGATTTATCAATTCAAGAAATAAGAGTAGACAAGTTTTAATTGATTGGTTAATGAGGATAGCTAAAATCCAAAATGGTGACTATATCGAACTAAACTGATCCAAGCTGAATCAAACCCAACTAAACCGAACTAAACCAAACCAAACTTAATTTAAAAAAACAAGGTTTTAAGTGTAAAACTTGTGGGTGAATGTGGTCATTGGTAATGTCAGAAAGGACAGCGATAACGCTCTACCTATAGAGGGTAAGGTAAAGCTAGTGCATGGTGCTAATGCACACACACAAGTACATGAACCACACACAACTAACCTATACTGTTTTTATGGGTTGACTGTTAAATCTTGCTCAGTGGTTACTGGGACAAAATGGTCGCTACACACAACAAGTTTTAAATACTTGAGGCTAATAATCTATATACACACACTCGCTTGCTATAAACTAAACTGTCTTGCTGACAGTGCTCACACTGTATGTAGATGACAGAAATGCTTGGCTAACAGAAATACAATCATTTCCGGTTGTCTAATGTTACCAGCTAACCAGGCCCGACGAGAGGGGGGGTCAGGCAGGGCTGGTGTCCCGGGGCCCGACCCACCCAGGGGGCCCGGCGTCCTCGGGGGATGGGCCCGATCGGGCATTGCTTTATTATTGCCTTTATGTGACTTGAATTTGCTACTGGCAGTCATTTAGTGAATGCAATGAACTGTCTGTGAACAATGTTACAAGGATTTAGAAACTTATGTCAAGTGGACAATATTTTCATCTACAAAGCGCTTGTGGAAAGTACAACTGTCTCAAAGTTGTCAACTTAGCGACGGGGCTTCGCTATGTATTGTTCTTGGAATATACCTAAAGACAGAGAGAGCATTCCATTATTCTAAATTTTGCTTGTTCGGCTTATGCACCCATCGTTCAAATAACTTTCTCATCCCTTCACTTATTTCGCCAAGGCCACGAGAGCCTTGGGCTGCCCTGGTGTGTTTGGTCAGCAAGCCAAGTGTTTCAAGTTTGCTGCGTCACTTTGAGCTTAGATATTTAGAGGTGATAGTGTCTGAAATGAATATATTGTCTAACTAGACGTATCGTATGCCGTGCAGGCAAATAAGTAAAATACATTTTGAAGTAGCGTCCAACCAGTAATTCACTCTATAGTTGATTTAAGGGACAGAACAGCGAGGTCATCGTTCCCTAGTAATTCACTTTCCCACTATGTGAAAAATTATCATTGCTGGCTAAATATCTTGCGAAAGGGTGGGCTGATTCTGTTGTCAAACGTAGATAGAAGAAATGCATGCGAAATTGTTCATCTTCTCGTATACTGAATTGAGAAAACAATGCTAACGTTTGAATAATCCGTATGTTTAGGACCAGTATAATTATTATTATTACTGATTCACTCAATACGATCAACAATCCTAAGTACTTGGGTTCGTGCGAAAATCATTGCTGATTAAGGGATTTATTGAAAACCTATATTACTATTGGTACTAGAGTTGGGAAATGTTTCCAAAGACTGAAACTAAGGTAATATTCCAGTATTTTTCTGGATTGGAGAAAAATGACAATTAAGCTAGGACACTGAACCACTCAACTCTGTTTTCCAATTCCTCTCATGGGACGTCAGTGGTAAGGACAGATGACCTACCGTAGCTGTTCCGCCTCACAAAACAACAATAAGTAACGTCAGTGGTAGGGGCAGATGGACTAGCTTTTCCGCCCCTTAAAACAACAGTAAGTAACGTCAGTGGTGTGCATGGCGATGGAGAAATTAATATATTTCATGTAGGCAACCGCTCAGACTTTTCTAAGACCAAATATTGAGCTCTGCTTAATTTAGAAGAAAATTACGATGAAGTATTGTCGAAAATTAATATAAATACAATTTTGTTTTGAGCTGGTGCAGTGACTGTTATTATTAATGGACATTTCTACGCCGTTTCTTCCAAAGAGCAGCATCGATCTGCAAAGCACTTATTTTTCAGGACGCGAAGAGATATTTTCCCTTGCGAATTCGGCTTACCGACTGCGGTGTCATTCGTAGTCTTACTCAAGAGTTACTAATAGGCCTAGTTTATCATCTTGGCTTACAGGATTGAGCCGCTTCGCATATCGATTATTATTTCCTGACGTTTCGGCTGACATTGCAGCAGCCTTAATCATGGGTAGGTACGAGTAGGTGTCCGTACTCAAACTAAATAATCTAAATAATAGGCCTATTTGTCGTTACAGTTGTTAATTTGGCTTGTGACATTTAACCCGTGTACTTGGTAGCTAGTAGGTCTAGTATCACTGGCGGGCAATGAACCATTGGCGCTCGGTTGGGAATCGTTTGCATCAACTAGTACTGTAGATAGCCTATCATTCAGTATTTGCTGACGCGTTAATTTTCCGGCTTATTTCTGAAGGCCACCACATTATTGTATGAAGTTGACTGTAAAGCAATAGATTTCACAAATATCAATGACGTAAATTATAAGATTCTCAAACAGCAAACAAAATAGAAAACCACGAAACGTGCGAATTGTGTAGACTGAAGGGGAGGCTAGTGGTTGTTGTATAATTAGAGGGGTGTATTGGCAACATTGTTGCAACTATTTGTCTTGGAGAGTAGAAACTTAGACCCTCTTAAAACCACCCACTGCTGGACAAAATGCAGGGTATACACTGTGCTGTGCTATAGTCTTAGTGACATGATCAATCGCATGCCGTATTCTTAGTTGCCGACTGGGAAAAGTGGGAATGCGTTGCCCGTCGCGACTATTACTGTAATTATTAGGGTTAAGAGTAGGGTAGGTGTCTTTGGACTTGAAATAAGGTACTATCCCGGCATTTGTCTGGAGGGAGTGGGAAAACCCACACTCAGGATAGCCGCTGTCAGCACCGGGATTCGAACCTCTGATCTGCAGACTTGCTGTAGACCCCCATGACTGTCTTTGGTGAGCTACACCGTGGGGTCTTACTTGAAGGTGCGAGAGGTTATTCTTCAATAACGGAGAGTTTTTTCTATAGCCACTAAATGTCAATAGTTACGACATTTTAACTCAAAAATATAACGAAAATAATCACCCAAATGGCCTAGAACTCAATAATTTGGATCTAATTTATGCAAATTTTTCCGGAGGAGGACCCCCGGACCCCACTCTGAGCTTGGTGATATTCCATACCCCCAGATCCCCGGTGTATCCACTTCCCCATAATCTTGGCTTAAATCCGCCTCTGATGGTCACCGGTTATACATGTAGATAGGGTTGGGGATTTTTTGGAGAACCTGGCTCTAGGTTTGCTTACTGCAGAGCAATATTAAATTATAAGAAGTCCACTGACTGCAAATTATAAAATATAGTTCAAATTCACATTTTCTCCTTTTGAGAAAATAATCAGTGATATGAAAATACATTTTGCTTTGTTTAATGTACAATGATGTATGATCGCCGTTCAACCAAAACACTTATCGGTGTTTAGGCTTAGACCCAAGGGCGTCATTCTTCAAGGGCAGCAAGTTTTAAGAATGTCAACATAAAACCCTATAAGTAAAACGTAATTTAAAATAGTCTTGACTTTATGTAAAAATCCTGTTTTCATTATGAAAAGAGATTACGTCATATGTCACAGAGGCCGAGTACTGCACAGTGCACAGTATACCCCCTCCACATCTTGTAACATGCATTCAGTGAACTGAACTTTCTGTTGATTAATTTTTGGGTCTTGCGGGACCTGGAGATTCCAGCCCCAGGGCCCGCCGCCGCACTCCACGGCCCTGCAGCTAACCATTTTGTGCTGCAGTGGCGAGCACATGTGCCTCTTGCACTAGAGATTTTAACTCGATTTCCAGCTCTAAGGCCTAGAACGAATCAAACTGAGAAAGAAGGGCATGGGCTGTGCAGTGGTTAAGCTGTTAGCCTTTCACTAAAGTGGACCAGGGTTTGATTTCAGGTTAATACGCATGTCATAAACATATATAAAAAGCAGAGATAATGTTTTAAACCGATTACACTTGTCTCTTCTCAAATTATTACTTGGATTACAAATACAAAGGTGGACAGGGTGTGATATACAGTTAATGCTGCCTATCGCTCACTAAACTGTAAGGAAGCCATATGTAGAGCTATATGTAAAGAACTACCTAGCGATTTGATGAACTGGTATAGCTATGTCGCATAAACGGTGCAGGATACAATCCAGCAACTATAATTCGTATCTTGTGGAACAGAGAAAATGCACTTTTGCCTTGATGTATAACAAAAGTGTACAGACGAATGACCTACGCATTAGCCTACCATGGGGTTATAACCACGAGGAGGGGGTGTTATTTCTACATTTTATTGTTTAGAGACATGGCTTTTGTAACCAGTAGATTTAATTGATTTAGTAGTTTGTAAATATTTATTTTTGTAATTGTAAATAGTTAATTTTTTGTAAATAGTGGAAACCATTTATTTTTGTAATGTTAAAAGTATAATTAAAGTTCTTTGGGATGAGTGTGCATGTCAATGATGTTTTTGGGAATAAATAGAGTGGTTGTGTGTTTGTTCTCAAAGACAGGCATGGTTGTGTGGATGTATGACTACCCAGAAAGAAGAGAGAGAGAGAGAGAGTTAAAACAGCCTTACCTGCAGTAGTAGTAGTAGTAGACCTCTATGTTTTGCATACACATAGACAGAGTGTACCATCGCCATGGCCAAGCACTCACTTTAACACCATTTACAAAAACTTAAAATGAAAAAATCATGTTTCGCAAATATGAACTTTTGACATAAACAAAATAAAAATGAAATGTGTAAACAACAAATTGGAAAATCCATATTTCCATATCATGAAATTCAAAAACTTTAAACTGACATTTAAAAGAAATGCAAACGGAAAATTGACAAATTGCAATGTGTGAAATGTGAAAATGAAAATGGCTATCATTATTTTAAAATAATAAAAACATAGTGCTGTATGGTTGAGGTGTGAATCAAACCCTCTCTACTTATTTTGGACCACCCGAGACTGAGTATACATGTTTTAGCTCTCATACCACATTTAAAATTTTGTGTTAAAGCTAGGAATTGAACCCAATAGCTTGTAGGGGGAGACCAAGGTTAGAATATGTTAAACAGATAGTCTTGAATGTAGGGTGTGGTAGCTATATAGAAATGAAACGATTAGCTCGGGACAGGGGGGGGGGGCATTGAGATCTGCAGCAAACCAGTCAAAAAACTAAAGACTCAAACAACAACATGTAAGCTCACCAAAATAATGTTGTGTAACGGTAAATGTTAGTCAACGAACAGTAATGCATTACTAAAACCCATGACACGATACCAAAGAGCTTTTCTAAAATTATTTTAAAATGCCTTTAACCCTATATTAAACACCAAGTTCGCAAGATTCATAACTGCAATGTTATTGGTAAAACAAAACAAAATCTATATTTCAAAATAAGCAAGTGGTTTAATCAATGTATACTGGGAAAAGGTTTGTAAACACTCAAGTCCACAAGACTAATTAAATTAGTAACTGTCAGGTTGGTCGAGTGGTTAAGGTGTTTAACTTAAGATCAAATTTTCTGTACAAGGAATCAAGGGTTCGAATCCCCTACCTGACATAACTATTGACTTAACATGGCTTGGCCACATTGTATTATTATGATACTCGGTAAACAAACCATAGACAGAGTGTATTGGTTAAGGCACTCTCTTTATGAACATAGTCAGAGACTGTTGATGGTTAACAATTGCATTAATAGTGGGACATGGGGATAGCAATTAAGAAAAACAGCCAATACCCATACAATATTTTTATCCATTAAGGTTGTTTTTTTTTACAATAGTTACACACTGAATACAACTTTTTATCTCTTTACCATTGTTTGATATAGATTTTAAACACATCGCTTGTTGTAGATCTTTTTATAACTTTCTCCAGGTACTCTTGTTCTTAAAAACTGGGGAAGCCGCAATGGTTTTATAGACATTAAACCCTCATCCTCTTCATTTTCATCATTGTCATCTTCATCATTATAAATATTATCTTCATAATTATTATAGTCATTGTCACCGTCATTATCATCATCATTTTTATCATCCTCAACATCACTAGAAGTATCCAATTCCTTTTTTTTCCTTTTATCCTTTTCAAAAGGGACCTCTTGAAGAGTCTGTGTTGCTTTTGATAGTGTTACGGGTTTTTTGAACGTTGACAACTGTCCTAACATGACTTTTTGAGGAGATAAATGTTTTTTCACACAGAAGTCACTATGATGAGTAACACTATGTTTTTGTTGGGCTTGCTTTTTCTTGTTCTTTTGATCATGTTTTGTTAACACTAACGGTGTTTCATTTGGTATACCACATTGATGAGTACCCACACTTAAGACCTCACAATGTTTACTTTTTAGATGACCTAGACATTTTGTTGTTCTTTGTTTTGAGCACTGCCAAAATATGATGCCATTCGCATTTTCTCGCTTATAGTTATAAGAGTAGCCATGATACAGGGCGCGTGGTTTACCTTTATTGGTTATAGTATATTCCATAGTAGCCACTGACTTGTATAGTCGATCCGCCTACTACAAATGTCTGAACACTTGTGGTGAAAGAATGATGTTGTTTTGACGTTTTATGCACGATGATGTTGGCGGCTTATATGGGTGGCTTATGTTGATGACATATGTTGTTGGCTTATTTTGGTGGTTTATGTTGATGGTTTATGTTGGTGGCCTATGTTGGTGGCCTATGTTGATGGTTTATGTTAATGGCTTAGGTTAATGTCTTAGGTTGGTGGCTTAGGGTGATGGATTATGTTGGTGGCTTATGGTGGTGGCTTATGTTGGTGGCTTATGTTAGTGGCTTATGGTGGTGGTTTATGTTGATGACATATGTTTGTGACTTATGTTGATAGCTTATGTTGGCGGCTTATGTTGATGACATATGTTGTTGCCTTATGGTGGTGGCTTATATTGATGGTTTATGTTGGTGGCCTATGTAGATGGTTTATGTTAATGGCTTAGGTTAATGTCTTAGGTTGGTGGCTTAGGTTGATGGATTTTGTTGGTGGCTTATGGTGGTGGCTTATGGTGGTAGCTTATGATGGTGGCTTATGTTGATGGCTTATGTTGGTGGCTTATGGTGGTGGCTTATGTTGATGACACATGTTGATGGCTTTTGTTGATGGTTTATGTTGGTGGCTTATGTTGATGGCTCTTAATGATTAATGATGATGGTGATGACGATTGTATCACTTTTGGAGAGGCGAAGTGTAGGTATTTGTAGTTGACGCTTGTGGGATACCTGTGTATTGTAATGAGGTTAAAAATCAAGATGTAACATACACTCAGTCTTCAATCCACAAGAATGAATCATAAGAGATTAAAAACATTCCTCTATACAATATGGCGGCAGTAGGTTAACTTAACCTAGTCTAACCTAACAAAATGGCGGCCGTAGCTTAACTTAAGGGCCTAACTACACTTTTGTTGATATTTCCTGAACCCATGGTCGGATTTTGACGAATGAGGTGTCATTGAACTCGGGCTGACACCCCCTTTCCAATGAATAACATATTTCCACCCCAGAAATAAAACCTACCCCTACTAGGGGTGAAATTGTAATTTCTTAGAAAATCTCGCTTTTCAAGTGCAACATGTGAGAGGTTGACTGCCAATATGGAATTAAACGTTGTTCCACATAAAGTACATGTATACAACTGAATGCCGCTATGATTTATCATTTTTTTGTTTTTGTTTTTGAGTGAAGCTACCATTTAGTGTGGAGGATTGTGGAGGAGGGCGTAGAACTCTTAAAATCTACTGGAGTGGGGGTGGGGGTAATAAGAAATAAAAACAGTATTAATTATTATTCAGCATGAGAGTTTTTTAATTCGTTAAAACGTACAATACATCTATTGTTTTTATACCCTCATAAATTAGATATAGAGAATGTCCACCATGATTTAGATCCTCGAGCACACTTTCTGACATATCATTAAAACGTGTAGGAAGGAATGTCTGAAAATTTTCACTAACACATAGTACACGTTCACCATACATTGTGTCCACTTTTTGAATTTTGATGATACGGAATGGAGTATGCATTGGTAATTCAGTGAGCTTTTTCTCTCTAATCCGCAGTTCTGCCCCAAAGCATTGAGAATGTTTATTGTAGTAGCCTATAAAGAAACAAAAAAATGTCTATTACAGTTTAGCTACAAGTGACCAGAACCACTATATATATCATTTTGTTCTAAGAGTTTTCCATAATGATAAGAAAAAAGAGCTTCCCATAATGATGGATTGTGTGTAAGTAAACGTCTTTTTCTGCTTGAAGCCACTACTTAAGTGAAACTCATACAGCAGACAAGTGAGTTCATGTTTCGCTGACGTAATCGTATGTTTCCACGCACTTCCTGTGTTGAGCGCGTCATAGTGGCTAAATTTAAAACTCTAGATGAGATGTTTTGCTGACGTAATCGTATGTTCCCCCGCACGCACACTTTGGACGGGTCCTTTCTGAAGGAGTCATTTTTTACGGGTCCCTGAGGACGGGTCCTTGTTGACGGGTCCTTGTTGACGGGTCCGAGTGGGCGGGTCCTTTGGACTGATCCCTATGGACTTGCCCATGCATTTTATCCAAATTATGTCAAAGGGACCCCAGTGGGCGGGGCCTATGGACAGATCCCTATGGACTGGCCCAGGCATTTTATCCAAATTATGTCAAAGGGACCCCGCCCACCGATCGCTATGGACTGGCCCATGCATTTTATCCAAATTATGTCAAAGGGACCCCGCCCATTAGGACCCGTCAACAAGGACCCGTCCTCAGGGATCCGTAAAAAAATGACTCCTCCAAAAAGGACCCGTCCAAAGTGTGCGTGCGGGGGAACATACGATTACGTCAGCAAAACATCTCATCTAGAGTTTTAAATTTAGCCACTATGACGCGCTCAACACAGGAAGTGCGTGGAAACATACGATTACGTCAGTGGTGTATTGGCAATTTTTTTAGTGTGGGAACGCTAAATACTGACTTACCAATGGGAGGAAGTGGTCTGAGGGGTACCACATCCCCCCACCCAGATAGCGGGGGGTTCGGTTCGGGGGCCCTGTTGCCTATGGAATGGATAAAATTATCACAGGAAAAAAGAAAAAATAGAAGATATAACATGTTTTTATGTATACGTTTACTAACAAATTCAAACACAAAGATTAAAAACTGAACATATTCAATAAAATTTTATAATGTATTTACAAATAAATGGCAAATGCATCTTCTTCCTCTTTGTCATCAGGTTGGAGGTTGGCTCGACGAGTTCTTGTGTCATCAGCTGTGCGGTGTCGTCTTAACCATGTCTTGACGTAATTCTCTGGTTTCCATTTCTGGATACTTGGTCCATTCAACTTGATAAACATTAATGCTGATACGTGCTCGATGGTCAGTTTTGATCGTGTTGGCGATATAATAATATCCATGTGACTGAAGCCACGTTCACACTCTGCTGAACTGCAAGGAATAAGCTTTGTGCAGTTTATCAGAGGGTTTAAGTCCTTCGGAATCGTAGTGCTGTTTTCCAGGTAATCTCTGAAGCTGTTCTTAATTTTGTTGGCATTCAACCTAAATCTTGCACAGAGATGTTCGATTTCTTGTTCACCGTATCCAGCATATTTTTCTGGAGGCCAGTTGTTACTTTCAAGTACTTTCAGTTCTGAAAGGATAGATTCATATTATTTTTCATAATCATAATTGTTGGTCCCTGTGGCTGTAGATGGTTCGTTACTGCTTCTTGTTGTGAAAAGTCTCCGTTTAAGGTTGTTGATAACACTTGATAGCAACTGCTGGTCATTAATAGCAGTTATTTTGTTTCTACTTGTTAAGGGAACATCACAAAAATTACCAGTGATTGCAGCTCTCTTTGCCTCAAGGGTCTTAGTTCCAGGTTTCTCTTTAAGGCACTCGAAAAAAGCAATTGACCTTCTTATGAGTTTGTCTGCATAAACAACAGTTGCCTCCCTATTTTGAAGACATTCTGAAACCATTGTTAATTCAGCTAATATGTCATACATTAACGCCAAATCTGACAGAAACTGAGTTGATGTCAAGCGCTTAATCAACCCACCGTACATTGCTTGTTCGGTTGTTGTTCTGTTCTTGTCTTCTTGGGCCTTCTTAAAATGAGAGTACAATGCTTGATATCCATACCAAACGGCCATAACAGTTTTAAATGAACTCGAAACCCATCTCGTACCCAAAATACGACCAACTTTCTTTAGTTGCAAATCAAGCTCACTAGCACACTCGGCTAGTTCTCTTTGGCATTTAGGCGATTTACTATACAGAGTGTACAGCTTGTCCATAAACATTTGAAAATGGTTAATAGCTCCAACGTCTTTGATAGAATCACTTACAGCTAACTCTATCCTATGGTTCATGCAATGCCAAGGAACAATGTTGGGAAACTGTTGTAGTAGCTTTTCTACGACGCCAGATTTTTTCCTAACATGACACGAGCGCCATCACAGGCAAATGCAACTAAGTTCTCTTTTAGGTACTCAAGATCAAACCCATATTTTTTCAAACAACCTAAGAGTGCCTCAAAAATAGAATCAGCAGTTTGGTTAGGCAATTCAATTAGGTCTAAGAATAAGACATTTGGTGGCAAATCTTTGCTGGTTTCACATTTTAAATAAACAATCAAAGTAGATTTATCACTTAAGCTTGTAGATTCATCGATCAAAATCGAAATTTTACCTGAAATGCTTTTAACCTGTTGAGTAATTCGTTTTTTCATTCCATCAGAAATGTGGTCAGTGATTTCAGTTGCACTAAATCTAGAGTGTAATCCTACATCAATGTCTACACCATTCATTTTCTGAAGTTGCAAAAGTTTAGAATAATCAGAAAAGGGCCTATCATTTTTTGCCAAATAGTAAGCTGATCGAAATACTTTAATTGTAGATACTAGATTGGAAAGGTTCACTTTATCACAAACGTTTTCAATAGTTTCCTCGTTCACCTTAGCGGTTATGCTCTCAGCAGTCAAGTGGGCTGATGATTGCTTGTGAAGAAAAAATATTTTTCTTAGGGAAGTAAGTTGGGCAGACTTACTAGACCCATTGAATGTTATTGCAAATGTGCACCATTCTTTAGAAATTGATGTACGTACTTTTTTAAAAGCACCATGATGAGAAACGTTGCTACATAATGTACAGCCTAATGAACCGCTTTTGCAACCCAACCATGGGAAGGCTTCTTTCTTGCGTCCCCTTATATCAATAGTCCATATAGAAGGCCATTCAGATTTATTTTGTACATCATGCTCATGCATATTCGAAGACGAACTTACAGAAGAATTACTTTCAGTTCCTGCCTGTAAACCACTTTTTTCATCTGAAGACACACGAAGAGAAGTAGAATTTTTCCCTGAGTGAGATACATCTAAATCGTCATTTACTTCTTCACCTTTATCTTCATTTGGTTGCTTAGAAAAGAACGAAAACAGTGTTTTTTGATTTTTCTTTGACGGCTCCATGTTCGATTGGGATAATTGAGTAATCGCCCTTCAATTCAAGTTCGTCTGAATGTCTGAATACTATTAAAATAACACAACTAATTATTAAAGTAATACAGCGCACGATAACCTCACTAACAAACAAAATAAAGAGAACAGTCAAATCAGCGCGTCACCACTTGCCACACGAACGCCAGTAGCGCGACTGCCGAGTGCCGACTGCAGAGGTCAATGACAATGACTTCCCTCCCTCTCTCTCTCTCACCTCTTTCTCTGTCGCACGTGAAAGAGGGAGGGGGCTGAACTTGAGCACCCCGGATACCGGCTGGCACCGCGCCGACGACGCGACGGCAAGGTTGCGACAACGAACTACCGAATTTTAATCTAAGTAAACAATTAGAATATTGAAATTCGGGTAGGTACGGTGCATGTGTGCTGATGCCTCAAATCAATATATGAGGCACTCACACATTTTTAAGATATTATTTTATTTACTTGCGTAAGTGTTTTTAATTTTTTTTACTGAATGAAACCAGTGTGGGAACGCCGTTCCACGCGTTCCCGCTCCACTACACCCCTGGATTACGTCAGAGAAACATGAACTCACTTGTCTGTTGTATGAGTATCACTTTAGTAGTGGCATCAAGCAGCAAAATACGTTCACTTACACACAATCCATCATTATGGGAAGCTCTTTTTTCTTATCATTATGGAAAACTCTTAGAAAAAAATGATATATATAGTGGTTCTGGTCACTTGTAGCTAAACTGTAATAGACATTTTTTTGTTTCTTTATAGGCTACTACAATAAACATTCTCAATGCTATGGGGCAGAACTGCGGATTAGAGAGAAAAAAGCTCACTGAATTACCAATGCATACACCATTCCGTATCATCAAAATTCAAAAAGTGGACACAATGTATGGTGAACGTGTACTATGTGTTAGTGAAAATTTTCAGACATTCCTTCCTACACGTTTTAATGATATGTCAGAAAGTGTGCTCAAGGATCTAAATCATGGTGGACATTCTCTATATCTAATTTATGAGGGTATAAAAAACAATAGATATATTGTACGTTTTAAAGAATTAAAAAACTCTCATGCTGAATAATAATTAATACTGTTTTTATTTCTTACTACCCCCAGCCCTACCCCAGTAGTTTCTAAGAGTTCTACACCCTCCTCCACATTCCTCCACACTAAATGGTAGCTTCACTCAAAAACAAAAACAAAAAATTATAAATCTTAGCGGCATTCAGTTGTATACATGCACTTTATGTGGAACAACGTTTAATTCCATATTGGCATTCAAACTCTCACATGTTGCACTTGAAAAGCGAGATTTTCTAAAAAATTACATTTTCACCCCTAGTAGGGGTAGGTTTTATTTATGGGGTAGAAATATGATATTCATTGGAAAGGGGGTGTCAGCCCGAGTTCAATGACACCTATTTCGTCAAAATCCGACCATGGGTTCAGGAAATATCAACAAAAGTGTAGTTAGGCCCTTAAGTTAAGCTACGGCCGCCATTTTGTTAGGATAGACTAGGTTAAGTTAACCTACTGCCGCCATCTTGTGTGGAGGAATGATTTTAATCTCTTATGATTCATTCTTGTGGCTTGAAGACTAAGTCTACGTTACATCTTCATTATCACTTTAACCTCATTACAATACACAGGTATCCCAAAAGCGTCAACTACAAATACCATCACTTCGCCTATCCAAAGTGATACAATTGTCATCACCATCATCATTAATCATTAAGAGCCATCAACATAAGCCACCAACATAAGCCACCATCATAAGCCACCACCATAAGCCACCACCATAAGCCACCAACAAAATCCATCAACCTAAGCCACCAACCTAAGACATTAACCTAAGCCATTAACATAAACCATCAACATAGGCCACCAACATAAACCATCAATATAAGCCACCACCATAAGCCAACAACATATGTCATCAACATAAGCCACCAACATAAGCTATCAACATAAGTCACCAACATATGTCATCAACATAAACCACTACCATAAGCCACTAACATAAGCCATCAACATAAGCCACCACCATAAGCCACCAACATAATCCATCAACCTAAGCCACCATCCTAAGACATTAACCTAAGCCATTAACATAAACAATCAACATAGGCCACCAACATAAACCATCAACATAAACCACCAAAATAAGCCAACAACATATGTCATCAACATAAGCCACCCACATAAGCCACCAACATCATCGTGCATAAAACGTCAACACAACATCATTCTTTCACCACAGGTGTTCAGACCTTTGTAGTAGGCGGATCGACTATACAAGTCAGTGGCTACTATGGAATATACTATAACCAATAAAGGTAAACCACGTGCCCTGTATCATGGCTACTCTTATAACTATAAGCGAGAAAATGCGAATGGCATCATATTTTAGCAGTGCTCAAAACAAAGAACAACAAAATGTCTAGGTCATCTAAAAAGTAAACATGGTGAGGTCTTAAGTGTGGGAACTCATCAATGTGGTATACCAAATGAAACACCGTTAGTGTTAACAAAACATGATCAAAAGAACAAGAAAAAGCAAGCCCAACAAAAACATAGTGTTACTCAACATAGTGACTAATGTGTGAAAAAAAACATTTATCTCCTCAAAAAATCATGTTAGGACAGTTGCCAACGTTCAAAAAACCAGTAACACTATCAAAAGCAACACAGACTCTTCAAGAGGTCCCTTTTGAAAAGGATAAAAGGAAAAAAAAGGAATTGGATACTTCTAGTGATGTTGAGGATGATAAAAATGATGATGATAATGACGGTGACAATGACTATAATAATTATGAAGATAATATTTATAATGATGAAGATGATAATGATGAAAATGAAGAGGATGAGGGTTTAATGTCTATAAAACCATTGCGGCTTCCCCAGTTTTTAAGAACAAGAGTACCTGGAGAAAGTTATAAAAGGATCTACAACAAGCGTTGTGTTTAAAATCTATATCAAACAACGGTAAAGAGATAAAAAGTTGTATTCAGTGTGTAATTATTGTAAAAAAAAAACAACCTTAATGATTAAAAATATTGTATGGGTATTGGCTGTTTTTCTTAATTGCTATCCCCATGTCCCACTATTAATGCAATTGTTAACCATCAAAAGTCTCTGACTATGTTCATAAAGAGAGTGCCTTAAACAATACACTCTCTCTATGGTTTGTGTACCGAGTATCATAATAATACAATGTGGCCAAGCCATGTTAAGTCAATAGTTATGTCAGGTAAGGGATTCGAACCCTTGATTCCTTGTACAGAAAATTTGATCTTAAGTTAAACACCTTAACCACTCGACCAACCTGACAGTTACTAATTTAATTAGTCTTGTGGACTTGAGTGTTTACAAACCTTTTCCCAGTATACATTGATTAAACCACTTGCTTATTTTGAAATATAGATTTTGTTTTGTTTTACCAATAACATTGCAGTTATGAATCTTGCGAACTTGGTGTTTAATATAGGGTTAAAGGCATTTTAAAATAATTTTAGAAAAGCTCTTAGGTATCGTGTCATGGGTTTTAGTAATGCATTACTGTTCGTTGACTAACATTTACCGTTACACAACATTATTTTGGTGAGCTTACATGTTGTTGTTTGAGTCTTTAGTTTTTTGACTGGTTTGCTGCAGATCTCAATGCCCCCCCCCCTGTCCCGAGCTAATCGTTTCATTTCTATATAGCTACCACACCCTACATTCAAGACTATCTGTTTAACATATTCTAACCTTGGTCTCCCCCTACAAGCTATTGGGTTCAATTCCTAGCTTTAACACAAAATTCTAAATGTGGTATGAGAGCTAAAACATGTATACTCAGTCTCGGGTGGTCCAAAATAAGTAGAGAGGGTTTGATTCACACCTCAACCATACAGCACTATGTTTTTATTATTTTAAAATAATGATAGCCATTTTCATTTTCACATTTCACACATTGCAATTTGTCAATTTTCCGTTTGCATTTCTTTTAAATGTCAGTTTAAAGTTTTTGAATTTCATGATATGGAAATATGGATTTTCCAATTTGTTGTTTACACATTTCATTTTTATTTTGTTTGTGTCAAAAGTTCATATTTGCGAAACATGATTTTTTCATTTTAAGTTTTTGTAAATGGTGTTAAAGTGAGTGCTTGGCCATGGCGATGGTACACTCTGTCTATGTGTATGCAAAACATAGAGGTCTACTACTACTACTACTGCAGGTAAGGCTGTTTTTACTCTCTCTCTCTTCTTTCTGTGTAGTCATACATCCACACAACCATGCCTGTCTTTGAGAACAAACACACAACCACTCTATTTATCCCCAAAACATCATTGACATGCACACTCATCCCAAATAACTTTAATTATACATTTAACATTACAAAAATAAATGGTTTCCACTATTTACAAAAAATTAACTATTTACAATTACAAAAATAAATATTTACAAACTACTAAATCAATTAAATCTACTGGTTACAAAAGCCATGTCTCTAAACAATAAAATGTAGAAATCACACCCCCTCCTCGTGCTTATAACCCCATGATAGGCTAATGCGTAGGTCATTCGTCTGCACACATTTGTTATCCATCAAGGCAAAAGTGCATTTTCTCTGTTCCACAAGATACGAATTATAGTTTCTGGATTGTATCCTGCACCGTTTATGCGACATAGCTATACCAGTTCATCAAATCGCTAGGTAGTTCTCTACATATAGCTCTACATATGGCTTCCTTACAGTTTAGTGTGCGGTAGGCAGCATTAACTGTGTATCACACCTTGTCCACCTTTGTATTTGTAATCCAAGTAATAATTTGAGAAGAGACAAGTGTAATCGGTTTAAAACATTATCTCTGCTTTTTATATATGTTTATGACATGCGTATTAACCTGAAATCAAACCCTAGTCCACTTTAGTGAAAGGCTAACAGCTTAACCACTGCACCACCATGCCCTTCTTTCTTAGTTTGATTCGTTCTAGGCCTTAGAACTGGAATTCGAGTTAAAATCTCTAGTGCAAGAGGCACATGTGCTCGCCACCGCAGCACAAAATGGTTAGCTGGTAACATTAGACAACCGGAAATGATTGTATTTCTGTTAGCCAAGCATTTCTGTCATCTACATACAGTGTGAGCACTGTCAGCAAGACAGTTTAGTTTATAACAAGCGAGTGTGCGTGTATATAGATTATTAGCCTCAAGTATTTAAAGCTTGTTGTGTGTAGTGACCATTTTGTCCCAGTAACCACTGAACAAGTTTTAACAGTCAACCCATGAAAACAGTATAGGTTAGTTGTGTGTTGTTCATGTACTTGTGTGTGTGCATTAGCACCATGCACTAGCTTTACCTTACCCTCTATAGGTAGAGCGTTATCCCTTTCCTTTCTGACATTACCAATGACCACATTCACCCACAAGTTTAACACTTAAACCCTTGGCTTGTTTTTTTTATTAAGTTTGGTTCGGTTTAGTTCGGTTTAGTAGGGTTTGATTCAGCTTGGATCAGTTTAGTTCGATATAGTCACCATTTTGGATTTTGTCTATCCTCTTTAACCAATCAATTAAAAATTTTCTACTCTTATTTCTTGAATCGATAAGTCAGATTTTGTGTACACCATTTGCCATTTATTAACCCATTCCTACAACCTATAATCTCTCTGTACTGCAGTTTGATCTGAAAACAAGTTCCAATGGTAAAAGACTTGTCAGTCACCATACATGTAGCCTACAATAATTCTTTCACTACCTAGCTATGTTTCATCACTCACGGTAAACATTTCACATGTCCATATCCGATTATTAGTTTATAAAATCTCAGGTCGATGACCTTGATTCGGTATT
Organism: Meconema thalassinum; assembly: GCA_946902985.2. Lineage (NCBI taxonomy): Eukaryota > Metazoa > Arthropoda > Insecta > Orthoptera > Tettigoniidae > Meconema > Meconema thalassinum. The sequence goes on from OX336392.1 coordinate 371,634,277, forward strand.
TTGGGTAAATTCATTAGCCATGGAAAGGTTTGACCATTCTAAGTCCTATGACACCTCACATGTTTATATCCGATTATTAGTTTATAAAATCTCAGGTCAATGCCCTTGCTGTTTTGGATTTTTGTGGTAAATTCATTGGTCATGGGAAAGGGTTAACCATTCTAAATCCTATGACACCTCACTTGACCCTCTCCGATTATTAGTTTATAAAATCATAGGTCAATGACCTTGCTGTTTTAGATCTTTTGGGTAAATTCGTTGGTCATGGAAAAGGGTTGACCATCCTGAGTCTCATGACACCTCACTTGACCTTCTCTGATTATTAGTTAGCGAGATATTAACAAAAGTGCAATTAGGCCCTTTTGACAAAAATAAATAATACTTTCAAAAACAGAATTTCACCTCAAGTCCAACGACCTCTCATACAAGTCCCTAGCTTTATTGGTTCATGAGATATTAAAAAGCTAATGACCTATTAGTTTTGGATATTTTGGTAAATTTTTAAAAAATAACTCATTTATAAATCATTATTCAAAAAGCCCGCCCGCTTACAAAAAAAAACAAGTGCGCATGCGTAAAAACAAAAAACAAACATGTTAATTCATAATAGCAATCGGCTCTTCACATGCGTTTCATGTGGAACAACGTTTAATTTCAACATAGCATTAGGGACCATGGGCCAGTCCAAAGGAACCGGTCTAAAGGGATTAATCAAAAAGGACCTGTCAACAGGAACCCATCAACAGGGACTTGTCAACAAGGACCCGCCAACAATGTCCTGTCAAAAATGACCTGTCAACAATGACCTGTCAACAGGGACTCGTCAACAAGGACCCGTCCACAGGGACTCGTCAACAATGACCCGTCCAAAGGAACTCGTCAGCAATGACCCGTCAACAGGAACTAGTCCAAAGGAACAAATCAACAGGGATCAATCAAAAGGGGTTATCGCCTCAAGCCCTTGCATGTCCTCTGATTATTGGTTTGCCTATCGACAACCGCCGCTTGGTATACTTTTTGATCACCCCTCGTGGATTGGGTTAGGTTAGGTTACACTACAGCCGCCATCTTTAAAAAGCCCGCCCTCTTACAAAAACTATGAGTGGGCATGCGTAAAAACAAAAAAATAAGCATGTTAAATCATAGTGGCTTTCCACCGTATACATGTCTCTTGTGTAGAACAACGTTTAATTCCATATTGGCATTCAAACTCTCACATGTTGCACTTGGAAAGCGAGATTCTCTTAAAAAAATTACAATTTCTCCCTATAGTATGGGTAGGTTTTATTTTGGGGTTGAAATATGTTATCCATTGGAAAGGGGGTGTCAGCCCGAGTGCAACAACACCTCATTCGTCAAAATCCGACCATGCGTTGGAGTGATATCGAGCCGCAACCATCTTGGCTTTGGAGCGGTGGCGGTGGTGCTGGAACTGTTAAAAAAAAACACTACTAAACTTTTATTAACCCGGAATTGTAATAATCAAGTGCCTAATCGTCATTGATCGGTCATCGTAGACTTATTAACGGCATTTTACCAGAGAATGACTAAAGGCATAGTTATCTTAAATAAGGAGATCTTAAAGAAAGATAGTATCTCACAGGAGGTAGTTTAAACTGAGATAGATTTAAACAAAGCTAGAGGAAGAATTAATGATATTGTATATAGCAAACTCAAACTTTTAACAGTGTAAATATTAATAATCACACGTTGACATATTGTTTTAAACAATTAATCTGACGTGATAATTTTAGTGTAAATTATTTTAAACATTTCATTACTTATTATTTAATTAGTCAATTAATAATTATTATTTTCAATGTATTTTAAATGTTTTGGCGGCATCAGAGAATGCCAGGGATAAATGTGTACAGTTTGTCTGAATGGAGAGAGAGAGTGTATAAAGTTCCGTTAGTCTAGAATGACGTGAATTTGTTGCAGGCATGTGTGTATTTTAAATGTTTTAGTTTGTGAATGTATAAGGATTGTAACGCAGTCTAAAGCGATGTTGAATGAAATAGCGTGCCAGCCAGTGATTTGTGCCAAGCGGCCACACAGCTGCGTGAAAATGAAACCAGTTTTGAAGGGTTGCGCATTCTTGCCGGCCAGTATTATATAACTGAGAGCAGGTGGCTAGGGTGAATGATCCGGCCTTGTAAACAACCGCCTGTCATTGAGTACGCGTAAACTTACTTGTATAAACCGTAGGAGGAGAATTTTTTTATAATTTGATTATTGGGAGTTCCACAAATCTTTCAGATGTATAAATGTAATAATTGTATACGTGTTGTAAAGTTATAAAGACTGAGATGTGAGTGTGTTTAGAAGGGAGGAGCTCGACCCTCCGTGTATATATTTTTATCTTTATTTATTGTTATTTAGTTGTAGGTTTTTGTTAATAAACTTGTGTTTCATTCCTTTCTACATTATCGTAGCGTGGCTTATTTCAATTATGGTTGAGAGGTTGTGTTATGGGTTACCCGAACAGGTAAGGAATTCCTTCCAACCTTTAATCCCCGAGAAATTTGGTAAGATTCTCATGTTTACCGGCCAATGTTTTTTTTTTCATAACACAAGCATTGCAGCTGTGAGTAGTCAAGGAAAATTTGCTGGTAGGTCTTAGAGGGTTTTTATAGCCGGGATTCTTCTAAATTCTACGACCCTGTCCATCTGCGGATTTCCAGCAGGAGGCTCCGTGATTTATTCGGGTACAGTACTATATTATTTATTTCAGGATGGTCATGGATGTCATTGATTTTTGACCATACCATTAGTCTGAAATATAATTAATTGAAATCAGACTCGATAGTCAGTGTTACGTTTAATTAAATTAGCATTTTATTAATTTTGTAATAATTGGATTTCTTCATAGTCCATAATTGTGAAACAGTTTTTCAGTTCCCCATGATCCCTCATTTATCGATAATTTTAATTAATGGTGACTTCATTACTGTGATTGATTAATGTTAACTGGTTTTAATTGGATACTAATTTAGTTCATTTTCTTTTCTTTTGTTGTACGATTGGTTTTTAATCTGATGATTATTGCGCCATGCTAAATTAGATTAGCGCTCTGTCAATTTATTTTTATTGGATCTTTGGTAATCCATGTAGATCACAGATGATCAATATTGTTATTATTAAGGCCTTACACAAATTAAGAAGCTATTTGCTCTTAATTGAATCGATTATTTCAGAAAGCATTCAAGTGCCAAAGGATGAAAAAATGAGTTAATGGCAGAATATGTTACTAGGAGTGTATACGCACATTTTAGTACTGAAACCAGACAAGAAACGTCCTCCTATAATGGTCAGGCATTACGTTGAATTTCTTTAGTTCAGAAACCAGTTAAATGACACCGCTTGACAGGTTTCTGCAGTAAACTGCTGGTACATTTTGTGATGCGCTGCACTTTGCTGGTTGGCGCTGCTGCTCTGAATCCAGAATCTCTACTGTAAAGAGATCTTGTTCCTGACTTACCCACCCAGATGGCCTACCCTTCAGGAAAATATGATTTATTAGGCATACTTACCAAATTATTAGTTAGAGTTACATGTAACAATATTCTTTGATTCAAAAGCATATACAAATTCTAAAATATTATATTGTAGCCTGAATATTTCTGTACACTGTTGGTCTGAGCCCTACTTACTCTTTTTTGTTATTGATTGTTATAGTTGCCCATCAATATCAAGAAGATACGAGACGTAAATGCCCTAAAACCTTACCTGATGGGATAAGAACACTTTTATAACAGCATTTTACAATGGCCTACTACAGAGACAGAATGTCCTGTGGAGTTTTTTTAATGAGGATTGATTACCTCCTGTCATGATGAGCAGGCATTGCTGATTTCATCCTTTTAATAATTATATTTTTTATCAGCAATGTAGTCTAAACCTAATTAAAATATTTTCTTTTTACACAAATATGTGTTGTATGACGAAATCCTTTCAAAATTCGAGAATTATCCCATAAAAATATGTTTTCAACACTCGTTTATTACTGAAACCAGTTAAGTGGAAAATGTTTTGGATCATTTTACAATAAAATTAATAAGCACAAAATATTTTGTCTTAGATTAAAGTAATCAAAGATATAATACTTTCAAGCTAAAATATTAAAACCACTACCATATCATTTAGTCTGATGCTAGACAGTTTTTTTTTCATTTTCCCACAATTGACAGACTTGGCGCTTGACTGGTTTCTGAAATAATCTATTTAAAAAAGGAAAATAAAGAGATATATTGGAGTCAGATAGAGTACGTAAACCTGTGTCATTTTGTCGTCTAGTGAATATGCATTAGGTTGGTGAATGCGTGGTCATCGCCACGATTGACTTCACTTTGAATAAATGCGGCCCACATTTTACGAACTTATGGTGCCAGTAATTCTTCGTCGATTCGAAATAGTGTCAGCTAGGTACGAAGTCATTTCCACACAGAAATGGGTCAGCTCAATGCATCGGAAAGCGAATCAGAAAGACAGGTACTAGATTAAACGCATTAGGTTACTCCATCAATTTACCACGGTGGTTGAAAGTAGTTCATATGATTTATTTCAGATATTAGCAGTGTATTTAGGTTCCGTACTAGATTTTACGTCGCTTGTAGATAAGACCATTAGATGCAGGTTGAATAAAATTGTAAGCCTCACTCGGAGTACTTACGACAACGTGACTCCACTAGTCACAAGAATAACGTGAGCTAAGAATGCTCCGTTCACAAGAACACTACGCGGCAACTCAGGCTCGCGTGAACGATCATTGGTCAGTCTGGCATACACTAGCTCAGAAATACTGCCGAAATACACAATAATAAATGCGGGACTCATATCTCGCTGCGACGTGTCCTCTAGACAATATAATAACATTGGTGTCTAGCCTTATACATTGTTGCTATTGGTCATTAATTATCAAAGGGTCACCTTTCATCGTACTCTGAAAATACTGATCTGCCCACTGGCAGTAGTCTGCTCGAAATGGCTGACTCGACTTGTGACGTAACTCGTCATTCCTATAATAGCATCACAGATGACTTGTCTTACTGTTACAATCCTTACAACGTTCTTTGCATTCCGTGTACGGAAAAAATGTGACGTCAATGGTCGTCTGATTAATAATCAATACTATGTCTCACTATGAGAATTACTATGCATCACGGGTAAAGTTCCGTTATGCGGCTAGATTGGCAGGTAGTAGGTAATCTGTGGCATTGACCTTGAGCGATAACACTCACTCTAAACTGTTGGGCAGCGTTTGTGCCAAGCGCACTCAACACTGTATGTTCGAGGACATGTTCGGCTCGCCAGAGTTAGTAGCTGCTTCTATGCGGACACCCAAGGGGTGAGCTACAATTACCGTCGTGTGTGGAGTGTTGTCTGGGGAGGAAAGTGTGCGTGTAAGGACGAGGAATTGGAAGGTAGCGGCTGTGGCTTATAGTTAGGGATCAAATCCGGCATTTGCCTGGAAGGAAGATGGGAAACCACAGAAAACCATCTTCAAGGTTACCGGCGGCGGGATTTGAACCTCCTCGCCTCGTGGATGTGAGCGACTGCCTGCAGCCACGCCGTAGCAACCACGGCTAACTCACCCGGTTTCTGTTAGTTGACACGTCGTGTCTATCCTGGACACAACATAAATAAAACTTTGACAACGCCTGCTCACTCGGGCTGTCTTAACTGATACGAATCAGTTTGTGTTCGACGCTCGGTCGAATAACCTTACTATTTAACATTTTATTTCATTCCCACTTTTAACATCGTGGCATCAGAGCTATTACTCAAATATAAACTGAATATATTTTTATAAAGGCGGTGATCAAACCTTCTATTTCACCCAATGATACGAGTAACAAACTCAAAATTAACAAGTAGTTCCGTGAAGAACTATACAGCCTATTTTCATATATACTACTTATGTTAATTGCCACTATCAACATACACAATTTCAGTTTGATTGCAGTAATAGATTCGTAGATATTGAGAACCGACTAAATATTTCGGATGGTCGCCATGTTGGATTTTATATATGTAGGTCCTAGAGTTATGTACTGTTACATGCAGATTATTGTGAACGTGTAGTATTCAAACTTCAATCGCATAGTTAGGACACAAGAAAAAACAAGGATAGTTTAAAATTTTTCACAGCTGCCATCTTGAGGTTATGGAAACAATTGAAATAAATTAGATGCCAGTGGATTAACATTCGTATGAAGATTTACTGTACCAAGTTTCACTGCACGCGGATGGTTAAATTGCGAGAAACGGCCATGTGAATATTTATAATTCGCGTCACCGCCATGTTGGATTTGTGATCACCAGGTTATTTAAAGTCCTATAGGTGAACTTAAGTTCATAGCCCCTATGAACATTAAAAAATGCAGTTTGATTGCTAAAATAGATTCGTAGATATTCAGTATCGTCTAAATATTTCGGATGGTCGCCATGTTGGATTGTTAAATGTATAGGCCATAGAGTCATGTACCATTAAAGGAAAATTATTGCGTAGGTTCATTATTAAAACTTTCACTTCGATCGCATGACTACATCACAATAAATAAAATCTTAATTTTAAAATTCGCACTGCCGCCATCTTGAGGTTATGTAAACAATTGAACTAAATTAGATACCAGTGGATTACAATGTGTATAAATATTTCCTGTGCCAGGTTTCAGTGCGCTTGGAACATTAAATCGCGAGAAAGGTCTATTTAAAATTTTCAAATTCGCTTGGCCGCCATGTTCGTTTTGTAGTTAACCGGTTTTTGAAAGTCTTATAGATGGAATTCCAGTAGTGCCCTTTATCTCCGTACAAAATTTCAGGGATTTACCGCTAATAGTTTCAGAGATATAGAATGCCGGTGAAATATTTCGCACATCCGCCATCTTGTGATTATGTAAAAAATTGAACGAAGTTAGATGTCGGTGCATTACAATGTATATAAACATATACTGTACCAAGTTTCATTGCGTTTGGTTGGTCAAATCGCGAGAAACGTCTATTTAAAAGTCACAAATTCGCTTGGCCGCCATGTTGGTTTTGTTGTTACCAGGTTTTCAAAGATCACATAAGTGAACTTATAGTAGTTCCCTCTATCACCATAAAAAATGTCAGGGTAATATCGGTAATAGTTTCGGAGATATTGAATGCTGGTGAAATATTTCGCACAGCCGCCATGTTGGATTGGTGAGTCGTAACAAAATTTGAAGGGCACGGTCGAGGTCGCCGGGAACAGTGCTATGAACTTTCCGAGTTTCATTGAAATCGCTCCAGCCGTTTAGATTTTATTAGGGGAGACACACACACGAATCACACACACACGCACGCACACACACACACACACACGGACAAAATGTGATCTCATAAGCCTATTTTTTCAAAATTGAAAATAGGCTAAAAATCTGTTAGCTCAAACAGGGTGTTTAAAAATATTATTTACACATGGATGGCTGATATCCTAATAAGTTCACTCGGCTGACAAGAAAAATTGCAGCTTCCTCGAAGCTAAGTCATATAAATGGTGATTTTATCACCAGTTAATAATCTTGACTTGTCATCTAGTTCCAGATGATGGTAGCTACTAGTCAAGTCCATTGACATGGTTATGCAGGTGATTGTAGATGCACCAGGTCGATCAAAATCGGCTATAGGGTGTCTAACTATTTCTTGACCAAAGCTATGAATGAAATACATCACTATAATAAATCCTGCCTAGTGGTTGCTATAATAAATTGGTTACTATGACTAATCTGCCATATCAGAGACCTTAACGTGAAAGAGTACAGGACTTACTGCGTGTTACAGTTATTCACCTGATGTTTCCTTACAATTGAAGGGTATGACGTCTCCTTTGGGATAGGAGGAATTTGAACAATTGGTTACAGGCTCTTCCAATCCTGCCTTTTTCTCTTCTTCCTCGGTCTCCGATAGATCTTCTCCATCATCCTCCAGATTATGGCAGTACTATTTCTCCGACGTCTCCAACATGGGTAAGGTTTAAGCCATTATGCACCTTATGGGTACACGAAGAAATGAGTTATACACGTGGTGTGGCTAACACATCTTCTAGCGTTGGAAACAATAATTATTATTTAAATCACAGAATATACTGTTACACAGCTTTCAAACAATCACAGGTGCAGATGAGTATCAAAATTGCCCATTCCACAATCTGCCACTGAATTTAGGAGATACTCGGATGGTATCAGGCACACTGACCCTATTACAGTTAAACACAAGCACAGTGTATATTCATAATCGTGCGTTCAACTTCGCGACACGAATAACTTGTACAAATATTATGCAGTTTGGCGTACCTTTTTACGCAACTAACAAATAATGCAGTCACGATGCAATAAATGTTCCAAGACATAGAATGTCACTGCAAGCAGCGTGGTGTGGATGAATGTTTCACCACGTGCTGGGTAGCAAAATTACCCTAGTTATAAAATTAACAGTTTTATAAATTTCGTCGGCAATTCAATTTTGCTTAATCGTCGTAACGTACTGTAGCGCTGACTACTTTGCGCACTTTATCACAATTTTAGTAAATGAAGGTTGCGGATAATATTTTCCCCGTTGCACAAATATAAAACTGACACTTCGTAAGAGCTACAGGACAACACGTCCTCTCCAGTCGAGCTCAAAACGTGGTACAAATCTTCCTCGGAACTGCGTTCCGGTATCCAATGAATTTATAAGTGTTGCAGTGACTATTTACATAATTTTCGCATATCTGCGAGGCAATACCTTTTTATCTAGTATTAAAACATCATGTTGATTTTGCAGAATTACATGGACTCCTATAGTAAACCAAATGATATCCTGGGTTAAATAAAACATTCCTGGATTCATTCATGAGAGTTCCAAAGTTAAATTAAGTCTCATGCATGGGGATGTCTCCTCGAGTTTCCGGGAGTGTTCTACACATCGTTGTAGCAATAGACGAGATGTCCAAAGAAAATATCACCAGCATGAGCTCATTCGGGCTCAATATCGAGGACCATACAGGCCATATGACAGGAGGCGGGCGTTTTCAACGCGGAAGACCGCCGTGGGACCAAAAGGGAGAGCCTGAAGTGAGGTGGAAATTACCAAACGATCACAGAAAAGAGATGGAAAGGTGGCACAGCGATTCCGAGCGGTATTTGTCAGAGTTACGAGCCAAAGAATCGGCAGAACAGAATAAAAAGGACAAATGGAATAAAGGGATGAATGTTCGAAGGGATCCAGACGTTATCGAACAGGGAGCTCAGAGCCTTAAGCTCCAGAACGCCAGAGGAGTCCACAGTCAATCAACCGAAAGAACACTGGAAAGAAACACCACCAACAACGAGAAAAAAAACGCCAATTTTAGAACATGGGAATGTTGACGAGACAGAAAATAATCACAATACAAAATATATGGTCGTAGCGCAGATTAGTGACTGGGTCATCAAGAAGAGGATTTGAAGGAAGACATAAGAGGGCCAAAGATAAATGCAATCAAAGAATTACTCATAATTTACGCCCGAGTGGGAGGTTTAACGGTACGCTGTATGGTGGATACGGGTGCCAGTATCAGCATAGCTTCCCAAGCATTAGTCAAATCCCGTAAAGCCAATTTCCAATATTACCGTCAAGGGCATTATCCCAGACAAATCCGCAGTTTGTACGTTCCAAGCATTGTTGGACAATACACTGCAAGGACACAATATGCCGCATTCATTCATAATAATGAACAAAATCAATTACAACATCATCTTAGCGGCGGACTTCATTCGAGACTATAAAGCTGTTATAAACTTACACGAGAACACCAAATGTTTCTAAGATATTTTAGGGGACAGTCATTTAGACTTGCGATTAAATGCGGATATTCCAAGAGATGGCGAAGAGATATGGACATTATGCACCACCGAAGAGATGGAAGAATATGAGAAGATCAATCAAATGTTAAGGGATATCGAGGATGACTTAATGAAACCTGAATCCTGGGTGATGGCGCTAGAAGAAATAGAAGACAAAACTACTGACGCTTTTGAGGAAAAGGCTCGTGAAGCTAAAATAGATGGGAAAACGGAGTCAAATTGATAAATATGTTAAAACGACACGAGACGGTTTCTAATTCCAAACCCGGTAAAATAGAGCATTTTAAATATCCAATGCAAGTTAACGATTGGTCGCTGTTTAGGAAAAAAATATGCCCGATAGCCGAAAAGCACATGAATGAAGTAAAAGAAACCATCAAGTAAATGGAAGGTGTAGGAGTCATAGTCAAAATGGCTACTCCATTTGTGAGTCCGTTGTTTGTGGTTAAGAAACCCAATCACTCTGTCCGAATACGTCTGGATGCCAGGACGATTAATGAAAGATTGATGCCCGAATATGATCAGGCTTCAGCGACCAAAGAGGTCATCAATACATTCCAGAACAAGGTCTATTTTTCGTCAATGGACTTGACTAGTAGCTACCATCATCTGGAACTAGATGACAAGTCAAGATTATTAACTGGATTTTTATTCAATCAGCAAACTTATGTGTTTCTAAGATTACTATTCGGCTATAAAACAGCAGGTTCGGCACTCATACGAGCGTTAGACCGGAACCTGACATCAGAAGGCAAAGATGCTACTGCTCTGATAATTTGGATGATCACCTCACGAATTCGGAGAAATTATTAGAAGATTTGGAGAAAGCGAACATCAAAATTAACATCCAAACATCACTTATTTGCCAAAGGGAGGTCACATCATCGATGCTGAAGGAGTACGCCCAAATCCTGCGAAACTAGAGGCATTCGATTTTTTTTCCAAAACCTAATAGAGTGAAATACATTCGCCAATTGCTGGGCATTTGCAATTTCTTTGCAAATCATTGTCCCGAATATACTGAAACTGTAGCTCCAATACAAGACATGCTTCGTAAAAAAGTAAGTGGGCATGGAAGGAAAAATATGATGTAGCTTTTTGGAAAACGAAGGAACTACTAACTAACAGCATCAAATTGGGTTACCCCGGTTCTTCAAGAAAATATATTATTCAGACCGACGCCTCACGGATTGGAATTGGGTGCATGTTGTACCAAGAAGACCCAGACAACCTTCGCGAACGATCTTATTTGGCATTTTCTAGCCGGAAGCTAAGAACACACGAGCGAAATTATTTAGTCACAGAATTGGATTTTCTATCCATCATTTTTGTTTTGCAACAATAGAGGAAGATTGTTTATGTTTTCGAGATCCTAATAAGAACCGATCATTAGAGCCTTATTTTCCTATTGAAAACTCACATGGCTAGCGAGCGAGTAAATTGATGGTCGCTGTATGTTCAACAATTCAATATTGATATTGATCATGGCCCAGGAAGATTGAATATGATACTCGACGCGTTTAGTCGAAACACGGAACAGTACATCAAGTTGAACTCACCCAAAAAGATCAGGAATTTTTGGTAAAACGGGGAGAAATTCAGGCTGAGCAAGCCAAGGATCCATGGATGAATATGATCCTCAATTATTTAAGAGAAAATTGCAACAAGGAACGCCCGCGTATTTGGAAGTGGAGAAAATTTCGATGAATTATAACTTGTACAACAACATGTTACACAAGTTCATGGATACCGATCACACAAAATTAAGGATTCTTTTCAGAGAGGTCCAGTCTGGCACGCACATAGCATAACAGGACATGGAGGAATCGATAAGATATGTGCTCTTATTCAAGAGGCATTTGTATGGCCAAAATTAATGGAAACGATTCGCAGTGTTTTGGAGACCTTTGACAAATGTCAAAGGGTTAAACCGAACTCATTCCTCATGAAACAATATCCCAAGCCACTGTTGCCACAAAAACCGTGCGCACGTGTCGCCATGGACGGTGATGGCCCATTACCAAAAGGTAGAAGAGGATGCAAATATATTCTCGTCAGCATCGATATATTTCCAGTTCAAAACCTAAACACCAAACAGGTACTGAACAGTATTAAGACAAGGGTAATCCCAACGTTAGGAAAGGTGGAATTCTGTCTTACAGATCACGGCAGTTATTTTACCAGTGCCGAGTTTAGAAGTGAGATGGTAAGATTGGAGATCCAGAACGTGTTAAGTTCAGTACGTCATCCCGAAGGAAAACCATCTGATGGAATAATGCGAGAGATCGCAAAATTTTGCCGAATTATTGTTCTGATCAGCATTGGAAGTGGGTTGACGTATTGCCCATAATGGAGACCTGCATAAACAATACGGTACATGAGAGTACAGGACAGATCCCTACGGTCGTTAATTTCAACCGAGGCCCAGATCGACCGTGGAAGAATGGCTTTTGTCTTGTCCATTGCATGCACGACAGGGCCATGAATTAACCATACAGGCAACGGCAACTTATTTAAAGAAGCAAGCTGATCGTCCATTACGTAGAGTGCGTAACAAAAGATTTCACCGTCCATCGGAATTAGAAGAATTGGTCTTGGTGAAACGACCAGCAGTGTCCGATCCCGCGAAGCGAATATACGTCAAATTCTGTGAGATATTTTATGGACCATACATAGTCACGATGATAATCTGAAATAATGCTTATAAAGTCAGGCACACACATACTGGGGTCGAATGGGTCTATAATGCGCAGAACCTAAAACTGTATTATCCCACCGAAGAAGATGAAGCCCAACATCGACTCAATGTGGTTAATAAAGACGATGGTGGAGATCCGCTCCAAGTAGAAGATCTTTCGGAAGCAGAAGAAGAAGGCCCAGGGATCAACTGATCACGATTGCCATTGGTAACGCTGCGTGAAGAAATGATGATGCTGTTAGAGAGTGAACTGCGGAAAAATGCGGAGTTAAAAGCTGAGAATATGATGCTGCATGAAGAATGTATTGATTAAAATAACTTGACGTCCGCCAGAGAGCCAATTTTGGAAGAAGGTTAATGGGGCAGTAATGACATTGCAAGATTAAATTACGATGCAGAGTTTTGTGTGAATTAGGAAAACTACTTACTACCGTAAGTAGTTTTTTCAAACTAAGGAGGGATGTGCCCAATGGCGTATGTCATAGCCCAAGATCAAAGTATATTATTGGAAGATCTAAAATGGGCAATGTCATTATAACAAAATATTGTGGCGTGGAAATACGAGAAAAATTGTGCAATGATAATAATAATCAGACGAACCTTATGCCGTGTTGAAAACTGCAAATGTTGCGAAAGACTTTAGCTGTCCCCACAGGAGAAAATTTATGGCTCACACACAATGGACCAGGCAGGGGAAGGAGGAGTTGTTTACTCGTTTCTCTCGGAGCCTGAGCGCTCCAGCGAATTGTCAGAATATCGGCAAAATCCAAGAATTTTCCCTGGATGGTAGTGTGCCCGTTGGACGAGGTTATCTGGTTACCACCAATCGTAACGTGGCCTCCCAGATAACCCCTACCTCGAGACACATTGCCGGAGAGGATCGGAATGCACTTCTTATGGGACTAGCCGGCACAAGACTTTGCTTCCCTAAGGATCTGGTTCCCATCACAGTGATTGCCATAGACACCCAAAGAAAATGCACCCCCAAAAGGTCAAAACTACTAAATAATCACATCCAGACTTAAGCCATACTCATGGTTTGTTTATTTGAAATGTCAAACACCTGTCCTACGGTCGGAGGGTTTGGTAAAACGGCTATTCCGTTGCTAGTAAACAAAATAAAAATAAAACAACTCCTAAAGTTAACGTAGAATCCCCTCGACATGTCCTAAATACAGCAAAACCAAAAAAAGCCAAAGCTTGGGAAATGGTACCGCAATAAAATAGTTGCACAAGAATAAATGATGATTCTAGGAAGAAGGCATCATATCTCCAAACATGTCAAACATGACAGAAATGTTAACGGACTGGTACCATCCCATATTTATATTTACGCTCTAATTAATTCGAACTAACCCTGCTTTAAGCTGAACAATGGCGTGAGACGTCCGTGACAAACAAACCAAACAAAAACTAATGATTGTCAGTCATCATTACAGTACAATGGTACAATTATATACAACAACAAAGATATTACATTACAAGGAACAGTAGGGTAACAGTGGGAGAACATGTCAATGAATAAATAAGTTGTACACACAAATAATCATCTTATTATTCCTGCCTACAGTCAGATGAACAACTGTTTGTTGTCCACCGTCATCTATTAGTGTATTTAAACATGAGAATCCAACTGTGCAAGAACAGCATTCTCCTGATCGAGTCACGGCCCACGAGTTCTGAACTTTGGGTTCGCGTGCGATCTCTGTCAGAAAGTCTATCAGTGTTAGCTACTAGACTTACTAGTAAGAACAAACGAAAGCTCAATGCATTGGTCCGCTCGACTTAAGAAACAAGATCAAGATTTAACAACGATTAAAGATTAACTGTATTATTAGCATCGTGGCTTAGGCGGCAGCACGCTGGCCTCTCACCGCTGGTTCCGTGGTTCAAATCCCGGTCACTCCATGTGGGATCTGTGCTGGACAAAACGGAGGCAGACAGGTTTTTCTCCGGGTACTCCGGTTTTCCCTGTCAAAATTTCATTCCAGCAACACTCTCCACTATCATTTCATTTCATCTGTCATTCATTTAATCATTGCCCCAGAGGAGTGCGTTAGGCCTCGGCAGCCGGCACAGTTCATATCCTCGCCGCTAGATGGGGGCGTCATTCATTCCATACCTGACCCGGTCGGAGACTGGAAGCAGGCTGTGGATTTTCATTAGCATCGTAAGTTTAGGTAATAAATTGATGGTTCATGATTTAGTCCTAAGTTTAATACCGTAGATTTATGAGTCCATTTATTATTAAGATAGTTGACCAAATGCAAGGCTTCGCAGGAGCGTGCTACCAACACGTGGTACACCTCAACAAAGAATACGTGGCTCGCACGTTTACAATAACACAATCGGTACTCGTAAGAGACCATTACCTTTCCTCCTTCGTCAAACTTGTTCTGTAACATAGATTTGCCGGCTTTCACTAATAATAAACATGGTAACCAACCCGACGTCGTGTATCAAAGATACGGTAAATAATCATTCACTTACAAGTGAAAATACACAATGGCCTGAACGGTCCAACCTATCAAATGGTTACTCAAATTAAATATGAATCATGACCAAAAAATATTAGGCTCGCTCACAAATACCTGCGAGTATATCAAATATTTAGCATTACTTATCAGTACTCCTGTACCAGAACAACTTTACAAAAATCTATACTTGAACAAGGTCAATAGCATGAGCATAAACAAACATGGCTCGTAATGGACATTCCTAGCAAGGTCTAGAAACAATAAAATAAAAATGAAGTCGTTAGTCAATTGTCTCAAAATAGAGATCGTAAATAACCTTGGGCAATGTCACAGGCGCGAACTGGACGAGCATCTGTCATCATGCTTCCAGCGCTCTGCAATACACGTTATGACGTGTCAATGAGTTCTCAAAGAAATGTCTTTCACTGATATATAAAACACATTAAATTCACAATAAACGTAGACTGAGTGATCCTAGCATTCACTCTATATGATTATACGCATGTAAGAAAGGTTATAAAGTCGTTAAAGACGAATAAATTACAGTAAGAATTATATGTTTGGCTTCTAAAAACCAAATAAACGTAACGGAAAGATATATCTCTCCTTGTTGAAATCTTTGACAATGTGTAGCACCACTGAAGCTCACAGCAAGATATGTGCTGCCTACAAAACACGTTTAAATGAGTATAAATACAAGCTTCACACCTTAACCTCTGGTGGAAATAATTGAAATGATAAGGATATCGTGTAATAGGAATTATGAGTAAGTTCAAAACATTACTTGACTCATTTACAGCGATGTGAATTCATCTTAAATTCTGGTGGCAAACTGCTCCCTCTTGGAAAAAAAAGTACTTTACAACAATAATGTGGGCTGGATCATTTCCATGCCTAAACGATACGCCATAAATGTTAAATATTAGACGTCAGTGACGTACAAAATAATACAAAAAGGGGACTTCAGAAAACTTGACAAATAATCATCTGGAGCTGAATCAAAAATATGCCCCTATCACAAATTGACTAAATTGATCTTCCGGCATGCGGAATTACCTTTCAAAAACAATATTGCACCGTGTGAACGCCCACAATCAGGTGACTAACTCTCTGTCGAGTAACGAAATGCAAAGAAGCATTTAGAAGTGTGAAATTCACTATAGAAGGTGGTCAAAAGAATGAAAATAACCCTACCTTGATGACTGACAATAAGTTACGGATGCTACAAACTAATCCACCCATGACCATCCACCGTACATAAATAGATTATAAGATCATGACTCACAGCTATTGCAGTTCATTTTATCCAGACACGAGGATTGAGGATTCTGTCTTTTGTCTTGGCAATCCACAGATATCTTCTCTGCTTGGCTATAAGCATGGTTATCCACTGGTGGTTCTCCATAGTCGTAGTGTGGCTTAGGTGTCAGGCATTCCTCCCATTTGGATATTTAAGCCATTGTCATCTTCTTCTTTAGTACAGTAAAATTATGCCTCAGCACATGGTTGAATGAAGGCATCTTAGTTTAATCGTAGAATTTGTAGAATTGTAGACACTGCGTCTAGCGTATTTTAAATTCACTGCTTTTACACTTTATAGATAGCAGACTATATTCAAAAAATGGAATTGACTGCTTAAATCACAGAAGCTAGATTTGACACAAAGCACGTGTCTTCTCACTGAAGGTAACACTTCACATGTGGTAGATATTTTATCTAAGTGCATCAGCGTAATCTTAGTCGTTTTAAATTCGGCCTTTGCACGGCTCAATAATAATGCAAAAAAATTGAAGAATATTTCGACTAGATTTTCACTCGGGTATTGCTGGTGCATAAATCACTTGTCACACTGGTCAGCCAAGCATGCTGCAACCATGTGGTCGATCACTTCACTTAGTGGAAAAAATCATAAAATTCAAGATATTCGACGGACTGTTTCGCGTCACAAGCACACTTCGTGCTCAAATAAATACTTTGGTCCTGTTCACTTCTCAAATTTTGATTACGACTATGCTAATATTGGGTCACCTTGGACCTTCACAAACGACGTCTGCTCGCCATGCGAGTACGGATTAGAGTCATTCCTTCACGGAAGTAGGTGTGCTCAGTTCTCTCACTTCCAAGTCATTTAGCGACAAAGTTCTTTCCTTCCGCGTGTCTGCGGTGGTATACCTTCGGTTGTAAACCATAAATAAATATTATAAGTCCATGAAAATGTGGCTAATTAAGCTGCATGACTTCTTATTATAAATTCTAGATTTCACATCAAAGAAAACTTCTTTGATCATGTTGGGTAATTTTCCATAGCTTCTTAATAAAGTCAAAAGAACATCTGATGTAGTGGCATACATCTGGGATGCGTTCATGATTCTTGAACATTATAAATTCCATGGTTCTCGTACAAGCTATCACCAGCATGAGCTATTCGGGCTCAGTACTGAACTAGAATTCAGCCCAGCTTCAGCCTTTGACTGAGCCGAGGATCGAACCGACTTGTGAACCATGAATGTGAAATAAATGGAATTTGGAATTGGAACAATATTTTTTATTTACATATGCATTTTAGGAAGTGAATAAAGCATATTGAAAACTTGTTGGAAAATTTTGGAGTATTTTGAAAGAATTAAATTTGGGAATATTTCAGTGAATGATAGTTTAACCAAGGGAGAGTCTGATCTTTCGACTCTGGAATATGACCAAGGCTTCAAGTTAGCAAGATAGAGACCGGTTTGGGTTGGCCGAGGTGACAATAACAAAATTATGCACACGACCCGATGATAAGAGGCTAGGACCAGGAGGTTTTTTTCGTGATAACTCAATAGCCAATCAGATGGGATCACATAATTTTTGTGGGAATCGCTATTATATTAAATTTGCTTATATAAAGCGATATTAGCACTTCTATAGATGCAGAAGAGAAAATTAAATTTAATTGTCAAAACAGAATTATAAATTTATGGCCAGGAGAGAAAATATGAGCGAATGTCAGATTAATAGGACTGTGTTCGAGGCTAGAAAGTCATTCTAGTCTGCCACGCGCGCCATTGTCGAGAGCGCAGGAATGACTCCTACTTAGCAACTTGAAGAGAGCAGACCTACATTGCAGCGCGTCCCAGAAGAGCTCTATACGTTATTGGAAGTACGGTCGGGAGACGAGATTGGACCGTGTGGAGATACAGCTATCGCCGAGGAAGGAAAGGGAGAAGCCGGCAATTTACAAAACGCACTAGTTTGCAACAGAGAGAAGCATTTTTGTAACTCTACGTTTATTGGAAGAAGACTTCGCTTCTACAGTTCCACGTTTCTACGGAACTGCGACTAGTAGCATTCCATTCAACAGCTATTACATAGCAACAAGATATCTTCTATATAATCACCTTACATTTACGATGATAATAACGTCCTTGAGTCAGGGGGAATGTTCGTATTCGACTTTTGTTAAGAAGATTGCCGAACTACTAAATTATGGAAGGAGGTTAGTCTACATTATGGAGTGGGAATTCAGAGTCATCTTAACGACCAGGGATCGGTGATTCTACAACTGCTCATCAACATGCAGTGTTATGAATTTACTTTCAACACTACGATTCAATTGTCCACTACCAACTTGGAGAGATGTCAACCAGAGACGTTCAAACCTACATGGATGATGAAATGCTACACGACGAAGACGGACAGAGGGGTTCGTTTGTCCCGAGTTCGAGTTGCCAGACTAGAAGTCGCGAAGCAAGATGAGATGCCGTTAGCAGGGAGACGAGCCAGCAGTCCAGGTGTTTGCCGCACGACAAGGGAGGACGCAGGACAGCTGACCGCCACGCTCCTAACTGGAACCCGCTTCTAGGCAGTCGACACGCACGTGCCGTTCCTAGAGACGAACACCGAGTATATCAGACCAGGTATCACGACAGCAGATCATCAGAAAGGTAGAAAATTGAATGTTCAAAGATCTTAGTAGTTTGATGTAGTATTTTATAGTATTTCAGGAGTGACCAATTCATAAGTAGATTTTCTTATTCATAACCCATGCTTTTATGTTGTCAATTTTAGAGATTTCACTGTAAATTTTATTATACATCAGTGTGTGTCGTTTTAGACGTAATTTCACTTGTATTTGACTTTAGATATTCCGTTGTTTACATTTTAAGGAAACGTTCTTAATATGCTCACTTTTAAGCAAAACTGTTTTTGAAGGGAATGCTTCGATCGTTAAAAATGCGTAACAAGCGACAGAATGCATCTATATGGCTAGATTGCATTACTTTTAAGAGAAAGCATTATTGTAAAATGTTGTAATACTGTTTAAAACATTTTATTTTGTCAGAACATAAATGAAACATTTATTAATAATATTAATGGATTAGAACAATTCCAATTGCGGATTGTTACTGTAATATGACATTGATATAGTCATTGACAATTGTTATAACGGATTTAAACTATGAAATAGGATTATATTGTTGACAATAGAGGTCAAATGATGCCTATAATTAGCAACAATTTTATTGGAAGTATTGCTATAACGAAACCACAGACCAGGAGATTTGTAGATCTACCTTAGGTCTTGTATGTAATGAAACAAGTTTAAATATGAATAATTAATTCATTAAATGTACACCAGAAACGGGAGGATAGGTAATATTGTTATTAACAGTAAAGACGAGCGAACTACGGTTTATTAATGTTTATATTTTATTGTAACGTGGAAAAATAGTATGTTGTGAAAGTTTGTTAACGAAATGCGTTATTTGAAGTTAAGAGAAATATTGTGCATGGTGAACTGAAGTGAACAAATATGTAATTGTTATTGAAAGAGCACGAGGATAATTAATTTTAGAGCAGAGTTGAATTGGAGTGAACTATGAACAGTATTTCACAGGTGTGTGTTTACCTAGTAGAGTCACTGGTTCTTCTACTCGTTTGGAGTGTAGCAAGATGGGTTTTTATTAAAGGAATACCGTGCATTATTATTGAGATTGTTGTTAAGAAGAGAGGAAAGGAGTATCTCAAGTTTGAAGCGTAGCAGACGCTATTATAAGAGATTGTTCACCGTATTACGAGAGAAAAGAAATGTATTGCCATTGGGAGCAAGAATTGATACAGGATGTTTAAAAATTAACTGGCATTAGGGTTGATATTTATGTTGTACATGCCAGAAAATGTTATTACGATATCCACGAAGTATATTTTGCATTTGTCAGTTGGCACAGGCTAGAGTAAGAGGTGGCTTTTCACCGATGT
Source organism: Meconema thalassinum (assembly GCA_946902985.2). Lineage (NCBI taxonomy): Eukaryota > Metazoa > Arthropoda > Insecta > Orthoptera > Tettigoniidae > Meconema > Meconema thalassinum. The sequence continues at coordinate 371,654,541 of OX336392.1, forward strand.
CTCAGTCTCACTCATGGCTGTGATTATATGGAAGCTACTGAGGTATGGGTGGGGCTTAGTAATGGCGTTCGGGGCACAGTCAGTGCCTGTGAATGCTGTGAAAAGTTCAACTCATAGGGTTAGGACTACTGTTCTGACTCAGTGAGGAAAGCAATGGCAAACTACCTCATTCCTCTTCTTGCCTAGAACGCCTCAAAATTGTGCTGCCTTTGGTTTTTGTGGGTATCTACTCACATAACGTAACGGCGGTACTTTTTGAGGATCCGACCAGCCTTCGGGCTGACTACCTAACAGACACAGACAGATATTAAGAGTAAATGAGTAGTTCCACATCGTTCTTTAAATCTATTGTATTTTATTCTCTGATACGATATTTTAGAGTTGTATTTAACTTAATTGTTCGTGAGACAATAGTTTGTGGCTGTTGTGATTTCCTTGGGAATAACCTTATAAAAAGATCTTTCAGTGAGCCAACGCTCTCTGTTGGCCATAGATATGTCCTCGTTTCTCGAATTGTGACCTCAACGCTTCCTAGCGGAGACATTAGTACTACTGGGTACTAACTAACCTTGTCCGCAAGATGGTGATGCATGTTAGATATTTTAAGGGCTGGTTCGAAAACATTCCTTGTTGGTTGCCCTTTACTGATTATTGACCTTGTTGGAAAAAGAAGATTATTCATCGTGATCTGGACTAGACAAGATGTAGTTAACATTTTGTGAAGAGGTTGGAGTTTAGGACTAGCTTGGGCTAGGGCCTAGTTTGATGATGTTCCGATTTTCAGCCGTTGAACAGACAGGAAACAGCCTCCGATGGATAATTTTGGAAATCTTTTATTTCTAAATATATATATATTGAACCCTTATGATACATGCTGTATAATAATGTTTCATATTAATTTTATTCATCATACTTGAAGACGCATTTGGTGCTGTTGAGAAGGCACACTTGGAGGTGTTGCAATTTGGTCAGAGCGAAGGGGCCAGTGAGGCAAGCGTGGTATTCATAGCCGGTTCCTGGAAATGGGGTGCATGAACTTAACGTTTGGCTTGAAGTCTCTGTGAGGCTGGCGTCTAGAGGCACGGAGAGGTAGTAATATCCAACGTGCTACGCTTGAATCTAGCGAATCACAGAGAGACGCCTGGAGTGGCGCGGAACCTGCGCGTGGGTTGAAAAAGCCCACGAACTGTGTTTTGATTAATTGGCCGATCGATTTGGGGTCCGCTTGGCAGAAATGTAACCTGCATGAAAAATTATGAAGAATGATACCTTGCCCGACCCGATAGCCCACCTGCTTCGATTTATAATAATTTTATTGTCCGTCTTGTATAAAGGTGTCCAAGATGCTGACCAAGGAAAGAAGCGGAATCCTTGATAATGCCGGACGCAGTTTCCGGTGAAACGTCGGGAGATATCCTGTCTGGACCACGGCCTACAAGCCAGAAAAACTTGTATTTAATTATGAACGCCGGCCGTGAAAGCCTAAGCTGTTATATCATGCCAGTTAGAGACACACTATTTAGAGGTCTCTGAGGAGGCAAAGTGCTACCCGACGATTCACTGTTTTTATTACGACGTAATTATAGGCAAAGTACTGCACAAGTTGTTAAGTCTTTGGACTTGTAAATTTCGAACTAGACCGTGGGTCTAACTGTACCTATTTTATTCTGTCATTATGAAGAGTGCGCGTGCAAGTGCGTGTGTAAATAGGGTTATATTTAATTAGGGAAAGTCGACGTATAAAAACTGTAAAAGGACTGTGAGCGAAGTGAGTAACTAACGTTACAATTTAGTAGGTTGTTGTAGCAAACTTGTATGTGAAAATTTAATTTTCATGAAGGCCAAGATGTCGACCACGAAGACCTGCATTGGGATGGTGACCATGGTATCTGCTGTCGAGATGCTGATGGAGGAGTAGAGAGATCCTGTGGGACCATGTCATGTGACGTGAGCTGAATCGAGTGGCTGAAAGAATAAGTACCGCATTGAATTATTTCAAGCATGTAGCTAAATTTTTGGACTGGGATTTGTAAATAGTTTGATTTAGATTTTTGTTCGCGATGTTGCGATTTTTTTTTATTTTTTATTTTAATTGCTGATAGGGTTTGTACTGACACTCACATTTTTAAATGTAGAATGTTGTGTGGCTATTTTTGTGTGATTTGTACTATGTAATTATTTAGGGTAATGTTAGTCCAAGTGCCGCGTGTTCTTGAGTGTAGAATTTGTTTTGCGAACATGAGTTACAGGTCGTGTGATAAATGAGACGTTATAGATCTGATTTAAGAATAGAATGGGAGGAAACTTAATTTTTTGTGTTAGCTGTTTTAATTAAACAGGCGTAAAAAGGAATATTTATTTTGATTAATTCTGGTGTTTGACTTTGCATGATTTGAAGGGAACGGTCTGTTCTCTAGTCGTGTTTTGTAAATTAAATTTTCAGTATTTTTTTTTCCGGTCGAATCATCTGAGATCTGACGCGCTGCGTGTGGGTGGAATTTTGATGTATTTTTTGTCAGGGATTGTCAAACCTGGTGGTGCGTGTGTGTGTGTTAATTTGTCTTGTGTCAAATGTGTGATTTTCTGCGCGGAGGATTTGCTAGGGCTTTCCTTGTCTGCTGCTGTATGGGCGTCAGATGATGCTCATTGTGAGACTCTGAGCGACACCGAGGTGGATCTTTAATTCCGTGGGAATTAATTGGATCTGATGGTATTTGTGACAGACATAATATTGCTTCGATACTTGGTGCTATGCGGGAGGCTAGCCTGGGATATTAATGACACACATTTATTTTACTGTTGGTCAGTGAAAAATCTACGTTCTTGATGTTGGCCTTAGCGCTGCATTGGGATATTTTCCGTTCACGCCCCAGGTTATTGACATTGGCTGGCCGAGACATCCACCAGCGGTAGATCCAGATAAGACACGCTAATGAGTTGAGGGGACTGGGTTTCTTGTGACCTAGTTATTGCGAGTGCCTGTTTAGTTAAAATATTGGTAGTTTAAAGGGATTGCTGCTCATGCACGACAAGTAATCTCGTGTTTCGTTTAAAATGAATTCTTGTGTTGTAGTATATGATTGCTACTGAGCAATATTGATTTGTGTTTGGTTTCCATGTAATTTGTTTGAGTTTGTGTGACACCCTGTTGTGTGTCCTTGTAAGGTGACAACGGTCATCAGGTGATGTCAGTTAGTCAGGCGCATTCATATTTGATTTTGTTTGATTGAAGTCCTGATTAGGCAAATTTTGTGTCTCTGACACCTGATCAAGGTTCCGAGCGGGAATCTCTGTTTTAATTTTGTAAGGTTAGCGATTGTCGGGTATTTGTAAACATTTGTTTAGTTGTAGTATTCCCAGTACTATTGTCTACCTCTATTATACGGACCCGCAGCTTGTGTGCTGTAGCCTATGGTCGCGGGTCGCGTATAAAAAGTACTTGTTCTTTACAGTATCCTCGTCACATCGCCACACATGATTGAAATGAGAACAGGACCATTTTTGGCCTGGAAACTTATCTTTAATCTCGTCAGAGAGAGTTTGTTTATTTTCATTTAGTTAACTTGCGGGTGTAATTGGGAGTTGTTTATTTGTTGATTGTTATTTTTTTGATCTGAAATTAAATTCATGTTAGTTAAATCTTGGCTTAACTTTTTTTGTGTGATATTTTTACCTATGTTCCTTGTTATGATAAGAAGCAAATAATTTTTAACAACAACGGTATGGACCGCAACACGTCCCTGAAAAGAGTCTCATTCCGCTTCTTTACAAGGGTTCATAGAGTATCCATGATCTTCCGCAAAGGAGGTAGAATAGCAGCAGGAGACTCCCTATATCTAGAGCACAATGCGTTACGTATTGTAAATCAATTTAAGTACTTAGGACTAATTTTTCAGACACATGGGGATACTTTCACCGAACATATAAAGGACAGAACAATACATGCCACAAAAGCAATGCATGAAATAGAACATCTTAATAAACTATCTTTAGAAATATCTATGACATTATTTAGTGTAAAAATCAGCCCAATAATAAGCTACGGTCTGAACATTATATGGGAGAATCTCACGAAAAACAACATGAAGTGCATAGAAAGAGTCAAGGCAACTTTAATGAAAAATGTCCTGTTGTTAACTCTAACCTTGTTTTTAATATAAACACCGTGCAGTCATATACCGGTACAGGTTCCATACTTTATTTTTTCCACCGTAACCAAGACAACATAAATACAACACAAAACAATACCCTGTACATGATACCAATACCAAGAAATTAATTACTTTACCCTGGCATTCTCCCACCTTGCAATTTTTGCCCTCGATAAAATTGCAACATTCAAAGTACGGCATTTATCTCATTGCTGGAATCGCATCGGACACCTCACTGCTCTTCAACTCCAAGTATGATATCTCTGCAACATCATGTTCTCTTGTTCCATGGCCTCTTTTTCGGTATCAATCACTCGTTCCTCCTCTTCAGACACTGACATAGAGCACTCTAATGGGATTAAACGTTGAACAGGACGCATGACAACTCCCCTTTGCGTCCGAAGTCTCACAACACGTACTCGTCCATCCTTTCCAGGCAACAGTTCTTCAATAATTCCCATCGGCCATTCAAGCTTATTACGATTGTCCATCTCAATGAACACTACGTCTCCCTTGCTAATGCTGTCATGCTGATTCCGCTTAAGCAACAGTTGCCCGAGGTACTCCTTTCGAAATCTCTGACGAAGGGCGTTTCTTAGTTGCAGACGATAGGCCGCTCTCTTTCTCAGCTGATTTCCATCTATCGAATCTAGATCAGGTACTCCTATCTCATAAGCCTCCTGTAGGAACATCGCTGGTGTGATAGGTCTCAAGTCATGAGGATTTTCCGTCTCTGCCGTTAGGGGACGACTATTGATGACTGCTTCACACTCACACAACACAGTCATTAATTCTTCACATGTTAGGGAAGATTTCCCCAGAACCTTCCGAAGGAGACTATTCATCAGTCCGATCAGTCTCTCCCAAAAGCCACCCCACCACGATGCTGTGGGAGGGTTGAATTTCCATGCAATTCTTTGGATGCCACAATAAGACTCGATCTTATTCCAGTTGAGCTTAGACATCATGTATGTTATATGCTCCTCTAAAAGTTGTCCCATTATCACTATAAATCGTCGTAGGCCTTCCTCTACGCGATATAAATCTTCGTAGACATTGAAGAAACGAGTCCGTAGATAAGGAGACAAGCAGTTCTAAATGCATTGCTCGATAGACAGCACATGTGAACAACATGGTTACCTTTCACAATCAGTGGACCAGCTATGTCAATGCCAATAACTTCGAAAACCTTGGCCTCTCTCACACGATCATTAGGCAGAGGTGGGGTAGAAACTTTCAGGCGCTCTTTCTTGTACCTTCTGCAAACAACACATTTTTGTACAGATGATTTCACGACTCGTCTTCCATTCAAGATCCAGTACTTCTCTCTAATAATACCCAACAGAGTCTGTGGGCCTACATGACACTGCCGAATGTGCGTGTCATGAATAAGTCGCTGCACAACAGGGTGATCTCCCGGCAATATAGCAGGCTGGCGAATCTCATTGTTGTCCTCCCTCTCTGTTATTCTGGTGTTTACTCGCAAAATGCCATGATTATCTAAGAATGGCACTATTGAAGCCAGTTTCTGATCCTCGGGCCCTTGAAAACTTTCATTCTGGACAAGTTTAATTACTATTCTTTCACTGTCTTCTAATTCTGAACAAGTCAGTTCTCCATTCTGCCTGCTATTATATTTACAATTGAACGTAAACCGTCTTATCCACCCGATCAGCCTCACTATTTTGTCAAATCGAGAGAAATACTTGTAATACCAGTTGGAACTTGAAGGCTCTTCTGCGACCAATAGAGTCGTGGCAGTCTTTCTTCTTTCAATCATGATTTCATCTTCATTTCTGTTGCTATTATCTGAAGGCCATTCTTCTTTGGGAAGATACATCCATGACAGTCCCTCCCACCATCTCGATACTATAAGATCTCTTGTTGTACAGCCTCGGGTAGGCAGATCAGCAGGATTGAGTGCCCCAGGTACATGCCTCCACGATTTTTTGAAGTCAGTTGCCTTATTTCTCTAACCTTGTTCTCAACAAAAACAGACCAGAGAACTTCTCGCTGTATCCATGTCATCACTGTCGTCGAATCAGTCCACAAATAAACTGTTTCAGTGTCAAACTCTTTTCATATAGATGTCAGCAATCGGGCACTAATTGCAGCTCCCATAAGTTCGAGTCGAGGAATGGTCGGTCGAGGTGATGGAGCCACTCTTGATTTTGCTTGGAGAAGTTGAACATGAACTCCTGTCTCTGTCTGCGTGCGTAAAAATACCACTGAAGCATAGGCATCTTGACTCGCATCGCAAAAGGCATGGAGACTACGTTCCTCATATACCTCTGGGAGACTTCTTGGGATCGTCAGCTGGCCTAATTCTTCTATTTCACGAAGCCATTTTTCAAACATGATTTGGATTTCCTGCGGTACCTCCATGTCCCAAGAAACCAAGTTTATTTTCTGCAGTAACAGCTTCGGTGATAACATAACCGGTGCCGAAAATCCAATTGGGTCATAAATCCTATGGACAACAATTAGTATCGACCTCTTGGTTGCTTTTATAGGTGATAGCTTCTTCAGGGGTTCACAGTTCAAGCTAAGCGTGTCTTCCTTGCGATTCCACATTATTCCTAGGACTGGTGACATTTTTTCATCATCTTGAAGCACTGGATCACTACTCTCCCAACCTCTAAGCTCAAACTTGTGTTGGGCAAAAACATCTTGAGCAGTTTAAATAAACAATTCCAGCTCCTGTTTATTTGAGACACTTGTCACACAATTATCAACATAAAAGCTGTCTTTCAGTTGCTTAATAATATTGACAGTCTTACTGTTCTACCTTTCCTGATCATTTTTCAAGGCTTGGTCTAAAAGGTATTCAATCACAGCTGCCAGTAGGAAGGGGCTTGATGTCACTCCAAAAACAACTCGTTTGTGTCTATATGTTTTCATTTTCTCTTTACCCCAAAGGAATCTAAAAAAATCTCGATCTTCTGGTACTACCGAAACTTGCAGGAAAGCCTTGCGAATATCAGCAATAACTCGAATTGACTTCTTTCGAAACTTGTGTAGGAGAGATGGAATAAGTTGGATCAAATTTGGACCCTTTTCCAAACAATCGTTGAGTGATGGGATGTTACCTCTTCTAGCGGAAGCATCGAACACTGGTTGAACAGGTGTTGTTCCATAATCCTTGATCACAGGTCGATGAGGCAGATAATGGCCATATATTTCAGTCTGATCACCATTAATCACCTCTATTATCCCTTCAGCTAGCCAGTCTTGAAAGACTTTATCATGTTCTTCCAAATATCCGTTACTATCTAGCTTTCTTCTCGTTATATCAAAGCGCTTCACTGCCATCTCATACGAAGGATCCAAGGGAAGATGATCCTTCAACCATGGCAGTCGAACTTCGTATATACCATCTTTTTTATATCTACGGTTTCAATGAAATTTAATCTAGCTTCCTCTTCAAGTTCGCATCTCTTCTCTTCGGTGATAGGATCTTCTATTCCCAATACGTCAAGTTCCCAGAGGTTGCTAACCTTCACTATATTCAGCATAATAGGTGTAGTTTTACTCATGCCACACCCCGAGGGTTGGTCTCTGCCAAATACTGTCCACCCCAATGTAGTGCGCAACGCTGTTAACGCTCCCACCGTTCTACGATCATTAGAGAGAATTGATCCTAGAAAATCAGCACCAATAAGGATCTCAATATCCTTATCCTTTCCTACATCTAGATGAGACAGTCCAAGTTTCACGACCTGCTCTGTTGTAAGGCGAGGAACCTGGCTGCAAATAACAGGCTGGCTAAGAGCAGTCAGTCTCAGCTGACAGGAATTATCGAGATTATGAAGAACAAGTTCAAATACGCCATGTTCCACCGGAGATTCAGTTCTGCCACCAAACACCGCATGGCTTAAAGTAACCTTCCTAACTTCCTTGAGGCACAATCTCTCTGCCAGTTCTTCTTTAATGTAAGAATGCTGTGAGGCAGAGTCTAGGAGAACGCGTACAAGCTCTATATTATACCCGTGAACAATCTTAACCAAAACTGTTTGTAGATATACATAAGAGGAATTTATGCAGAAGTTCGTCACTGACCTGGCCTGAGACGAGGTCTGGGTCTCCATTTCAAGATTACTTGCTGAAAAATCACACATAACTGGATAATGCTGCCGCTTACATAACTTGCAGGAGAGGCGAGTATGACATCTTCTTGCAACATGACCAAACCTGAGACATTTGAAGCATGCACCATTCTTTGACATCCTGGCCTTCCTTTCTTCGAGAGTCATGTTCTTTGCTTCCTTACATCTCGATGAAGGATGTTTCTCTTCACTGCAAAAAGCACATTTACCTCCCACTCCCCCAGTTGATACCAAACCCTGAGCAGTAGGAACATTACACCGTTTCTCGGGTTTTGAAATTTGTTTCTTTTCCGCAGTAACGTTACCTATCTTTCTAGTAAGTTGTAAGTACTCTTCATTTTCTACTTCAGATTTCAAAAATGTCAAAAGGTTTTTAAGCTTATCTTGTGACCCATTTTCTTGTATACAATCTCCTCTTCTCTGCCACACACGAATTAATTCATCCGTCAAACAAGACTCTACCAGGGAAAATAATAATGCAGCATAATTGTCGGTAGTCAGGCCCATGGACTCTAGGGACCTAACATTAACCTCAATTCGATCATACAGTACTGAAAGGGAAGGTTTCTCTGTCACTAGATGTATTATGTCCCTCACGTAAAGTTCTATCAATAGATCTTTTCGACCATAGCGGGCTTCTAACAACTGTACAGCCTTGCTATAATTCTCGGCCATAGGAGGAAAACCACTCACAAGATCATACGCCCTTGTTCCAGGAGTCATAGATTCTCTTAAATAAAGAATCTTTTCTGCAGCATCCAGCTCAACACACTCATGTATTTGCTTAAACTGGGCCCAAAATGTTAACCAATGTTTAATATCTCCTGAGAACTTCACAAGCGACAACTTGGGTAATTTACTAATCACTTTACCCGTTTGAGAAACACTAGTTCTTGTGGAATGAGTGTCACACGGTATTTCACATTCGTATTTTTCGTGCGTACACTTCACTGTTGTCCATTTATCTCAATATGTTTCGACTTCTTCATATTCCTTGTCTTCATCTTCGTTGTTGCATTCACGTCCATGCCAAGCTTCGCGGATTCTCTCGTCAAGTGGAAACAATCGATCGGCTTTATATTCGAAAAGTTTAAAACTAGTAAATATATCTTCCTGCTTCACATTTTCCTCCTTAATATTGTTCTGGAACGTGTCAAAAGCTCTTGTGAACAAACGACGTAACTGTGCTCTTTCTCTTTGTAAAGCAGTCACTTCAGCCATGATGATAGATTTTGCTAGTCAAAATCAAACAGTTGTTGTGTACCTTAAGTTCTTATTTTACCTACACTGCACGGCAATGTTAAGAAATAATTATGTTGGTAACAACAAAATCTTTATTGATACTCAATTCACATGTTGGCATTACTGCATATTGTAATTTGTTCAACAATAAATTCTTTACTCATTGCAAATGGCGTACCAGTTGATTGTCCCATATCACCTGAACTATAAAAACAGAAAACTTTAACAGGTTATGAGCCCAGGTGACTCTAAAATAAAAGTAAACGTGAAAACAGGTGACACTAAAAACATTTAAAAAGTAAAGTAAGTGAAGTGAAGTGAAGTACGGTAAGTGAAGTCCAAAAAAATGGCCACAAGACCCGAGGACGTAGCACATGTCGAGAAACTCAAGGGAGTCGACACATATCCTATGTGGGTGTTTGAATTAAAAAATCTGATTGCCGCAAAAGAACTGATCAAGATTGTCGACGGGACAGACGTGTTGGTGACCAATCCACCCAGAAATCAAGCTTCAACAGACCAGTGGAAGACTCGAGACGCAAGAGCCCAATACTATATTGTCACATCCATTAACAAACAAGTTAGGCCACATATCCTAACATATACAACTTCTAAACAAATGTTTGATACTCTTCGAAACATATATCAGAGAGACTCGAGCCAACAAAAATGTTTGCTGCTACGAGACTTTTACAACTTCCAATTTGATGCGAAGAAGGACATGATGAGCAACATTAGTGATCTCCAAAACATCTCCTTCAAACTGAACAAACTCGACCAGAAAGTTGACGAGATTATGCTAATTACCAAGATCCTATCCGTGCTGCCTGAAGAATATACCCATTTTAGCACAGCGTGGGACTCTACTCCAGAGGCGTCCAGGACCATAGAGAACCTGTGTTCGAGGTTACAGATGGAAGAAAACAAGTTGAGGCGCACTCCGACAGAAGAGCAAAATGTATCCTTTAAAGCAGAGTTAAAAAACAAACAAGGTAGATCTAAATCTAAAAACAAATGTATGAGCAGTAAAAAGTGTAATATATATAAAAAGACAAACCATGAAACCAAAAATTGTTTTCTCAAAGACAAGCATCAATGCTCAATATGTAAAAAGTTTAATCATGAAGAGAATGACTGCTATTTTAGGGATAAAATAATTCTAAGGTGGAAAATAAAGTGTCATTTCTTGCAGCTGATTGCAAGGGCTCACATAACGCTATACTAAAAGGAACTAGGCGTCTAGTAGTAGACAGTGGATGTTCAACTCACATGGTAAGTGATGAAAATTTGCTAACAGGTGTTGTGAGCTGTAATGAACAAATATTAGTGGCTAAGAAAAATCAGGCTATGTCTGTAGTAGGTAAGGGAACCTTCACCTCTGAACAGTGTGTTCTCAATGATGTTCACTGTGTGCCTGATTTGTCTAAGAACTTGATGTCAGTAAGTAAGATAACAGAAAATAATGGCATTGTTGTGTTCACAAAAGATGATGTTAATATATACCAAGACAACAAGGTGGTACTAAAAGGTAAGAAAAATGCAGTAGGACTGTATACTGTTGACCTTGATGTTAATATGCATAATGAGGCGCTGTGTGCACAAGGTAATGATCTAGGTAAAGAGTGGCACAGAAAACTGGGTCATTTAAGTTACAGCTACCTTAATAAACTGCCTAATATTTGTGATGGTGTGTCCCCCATTGTCGCACATGCTAAAATAGATGAAGTGTGTGAGAAATGTGTAAAAGCAAAACAGATCAGGTTACCATTTAATACAGAAAGGACTAGGGCAACAAGACTGTTAGAAATAATACACACATATGTTTGTGGACCTCTAGATCCACCCACCCATGACGGCTACAGGTACATTCGGTGCTGTATAGATGATTACTCACATTTTAGTGTTATCTATCTGTTGTTAAATAAAAGTCAAGTTCCTATGTACTTAAAACAGTATGTGACAGTGGCCGAAACCAAATTTGATCTGAGAGTAACCAAGATAAGGTGTGATATTGGAGGAGAGTATTCCTCACATGATCTGAAAGATTGGTGTAAAAACAAAGGTTATTATGCTGTACTATACAATTCCATATACTCCCCAATTAAATGGAACAGCAGAACGGTTCAATCGTACTCTTATGGAAAGAACAAGAGCTATGCTTAGTGATTCTAACCTAGATAAAGGGATGTGGGGGGAAGCAGCACAAACAGCTACATACCTGTTTAATAGAAGCCCCACCAGTACTGTTGACACAACCCCAGCTGAAAAATGGACATACAAGAAACCAAATCTGTCTAACCTACAAATTTTTGGTTGTGTTGCCTATGCCAAAAATTTGGGTTATCTCAAGAAGCTTGACAGCCGAAGCAAGAAGTGCATTTTTGTAGGCTATGCACCAAACGGATATCGACTATGGGATGAAGAAAACAGGAATATATTCGTCTCTAGAGATGTGGTATTTGAGAGAAATATAATAAAATTAGATCAACATAACCCTAAAACTGAAATCTACCAGGCAAATGTTGAAGAAACAGATCATGAACCACAAGAAGAAGAAGAAGAAGAAGAAGAAGAAGAAGAAGATGTTAACTTCGTAAATTCAGATCACGAACAGAGAGAAGAAAGATGTCATGAACTTGGTTTACGACCAAGAAGAACATTAAAGAGACCTAATAAATATGATGACTATCAACTAGATAGCGGAGAAGATGAAGAAGCAATGATGACATACAGGGAGTCGCAAACAAATGAAGACAAAGAAAAAAGGAAAATAGCCGTTAAAGAAGATAAAGACTCTTTGAAGAAAAATAAAACTTGGAAATTAGTAAGCCCTGAGGCAGCAAGAGGAAAAGAAGTTTTGTCAAGCCGGTGGGTGTTCAAAGTTAAGGAAGACGGTAGATATAATGCTAGACTTGTAGTACGAGGATGTGAACAAAGGAGTGGAAATATAAATTATGAAGAAATCTTCAGTCCAGTTGTAGACACAACTTCACTAAGAGTCCTTTTTGCTATCGCAGCACACTATAACCTGCACATTAAAACATTTGATGTCAAGACGGCCTTTTTGTATGGAACCCTAGATGAGGACATCTACATGAAAATACCAGAAAGTTACAAAGAAGAAGGGAAAATATGCAAACTGCAGAAAGCCTTATACGGACTGAAGCAAGCCCCCTGTAGGTGGAACAAAACTCTCACAGAGTTCCTGAAACAAGAAGGCATGACACAAACTAAGTCAGACCCCTGCATCTTCAAGAATTCTGAGAACAGTTTGTTTCTAGCAATTCATGTAGACGATGGCATTATCATGGGCAAAGACATTCAGAAAATGACACTGCTACTCTCTAAATTTGAGAGAAATTTTGAAATGAAGACAACTCATGAACCCAAGTTTTATGTTTTTATAGTTCAGGTGATATGGGACAATCAGCTGGTTAGCGTCAGGAAGGGCATCCGGCTGTAAAACTAACTGCCAAAACCGTACAAATATGACAAGTTCTGTAAATTTAGCCTCGGAAACTGCTAGGGTGTTCCCCGGAAGCGACGCGCAAGGGTCCCGCCTGCCCCTTGTGAGAAATGAGCAAAGGCTACCGAGTCATGGGCGGGCTCGGCTGAAGAAGCAAGTCCAGATTAGAATTGGAACCCTGAATGTTGGGTGTCGATGACTGGGAAAGGAAGAGAGGTTGTGGACCTAATGATGAGAAGAAAAATTGGAATTCTGTGTGTCCAAGAAACTAGGGGGAAGGGTAATAAAGCAAGAGAGCTTGGAAGTGGCTTTAAATTGTTGTACAGTGGAGCAAACAGAGCGGGAAGAAATGGTGTTGGAATTATCCTGGCTAACGATTTGATCCCTTCTCTAGTCAGTGTAAACAGAAGAAGTGATCGCTTGATGTGTGTGAAGCTGTGCCTTGGGGAAGGGTTTACCATTGTAAGTGCCTATGCTCCTCAAGTTGGCTGTGAGGAGGAAGAAAAAGATGGTTTTTGGAGGGACCTGGAGCAGGAACTTTCTAGTATATCAGCAGATGAAAGGGTATTTCTGGGTGGAGATCTAAATGGACATGTTGGCACCAGTGTGGAAGGGGAAGTCGTGAGGAGAGTGCATGGAGGCTGGGGATTTGGTACGAGAAATGAGGAGTGTGAGAGAGTGCTAAGTTTTGCCTTGGCATTAGATCTAGCAATATGTAACACCTTCTTCAAGAAAAACGAAAGGCAATTGGTGACCTATAAAAGTGGAGGAAGAGAGAGCCAAATAGATTTCCTTATGTGCAGAAGAATGCATTTGAAGGAGGTTAAGAATTGTAAAGTTATTGTGGGGGAACATGTTACACCACAACATAGAGTGCTAGTTATTGATTATGAATTCACGGGCATTAAGAAAAGAACAGCAAGGAAAATTACTCCAAGAATTAAATGGTGGAAATTGAAAGATCCTATTTTGAGAAGTGAATTCAAGGAAAAGGTGTTGCAAGGAACACGGCCAGTGGAAGGAGTTCAGAGATGGTGGACAGTAAATGCAGAAGCAATCAGGAAAGCAGGTGTAGAAGTTTTGGGGAAGACGTCTGGGAAAGGTGCTCCTCTGGATAAGGAAACATGGTGGTGGAATGATGTGGTTCAGGATGCCATCAAGGCAAAACGACAAGCAAAAAAGAAATGGGATGAGTCTGGAAATGACGAAGACAGAGAACACTACAGAAAGGCAAATAAAGTTGTGAAAAGAGCTGTAGGGAAAGCAAAGACAGCTGCATGGAATGAAGTCTATGAAGAACTAGAGACCACAGAAGGGGAGGCCAAGCTTTTCAGAATCGCTAAGGCACGAGACAGGGCTTCAAAAGATCTCACACACATCAGGCAGATGAAAAGTGAACAAGGAATTGTAATTCAAGATGAAGAGCATATTAAGAAGAGATGGGAGGAATATTTTGAAAAGTTACTAAATGAGGAAAATGCCCGGCTTGTGTTTGAGGATGGTATCCCAAATCACAACGTAACAACTGGCATATGCAGGGAAGAGGTTGTAACTGCTATTAGGAAAATGAAATGTGGAAAAGCAACCGGCCCCGATGAAATTCCAGTGGAGGCTTGGAAATGTCTGGATGAAGAGGGCATAGATATGTTGTGGAATCTATTCCAACAGGTACTTCAAGAGGAAGTAATGCCCAAGGAATGGCGGGAGAGTACCATAATTCCCATTTATAAGGAGAAAGGTGACATTCAGGATTGTGCAAATTACAGAGGAATAAAACTCATGTCGCACACAATGAAGATCTGGGAGAAAGTTATTGAAAGTAGGCTTCGGTTGGAGACGACAATAGGAGATGAACAGTTTGGATTTATGCCGGGAAAGGGAACAACAGATGCTATTTTTGCACTTAAGCAGGTCATGGAAAAGCACAGGGAGAAGAGAAAAGAACTACATATGGTGTTCATAGACCTAGAGAAAGCGTATGATCGAGTGCCCCGTCAGGAGGTATGGAGATGCATGAGATGCAAGGGAGTACCGGAGAAGTATGTGCGCATTGTTCAGGATATGTACCGTGGAGCAAGGACACGAATTAGAAGCAGTGTAGGATTGTCAGATACTATACCGGTTCAAGTAGGTCTTCACCAAGGATCTGCACTAAGCCCCTATATTTTTGATCTAATAATGGATTGTCTTCTCTGAAAACTTAAGGGAACCAGCTCCTTGGTGTGTGCTATTTGCATATGATATTGTGTTATGTAGCACACACAGGGAAGAGCTTGAATATAAACTGGAATGCTGGAGAAGAGCCATAGAGGGCAGAGGCCTTAAAATCAGTAGGAATAAGACCGAATACATGTGCCTTGGAGGAACTGGAAATGAAACTATTCAGATGGATGGTAGCCAGCTACAGGCAAGGGACAGTTTCAAGTATCTGGGATCCACTGTATCTAACGATGGCAATCTAGATCTGGAAATTACCCACCGAATTCAGGCTGCCTGGTTAAACTGGAAAAGGTTATCTGGTGTTCTCTGTGACAGGAGACTGAATATCCAAGTAAAGGGTAAAGCCTATAAATGTGCAGTGAGACCTGCAATGCTATACGGAGCAGAAACTTGGCCAACAGTGCAGTCACAGTGCAAGCGACTGGAAGTAGCTGAAATGAAGATGCTAAGATGGATGTGTGGTGTTACAAGGAAAGATCACATCAAAAACACCTTCATACGAGGCAGCGTAAAAGTGACTGAAATATCAAAAAAGGTGTAAGAAAGACGCTTGCTCTGGTATGGCCACATTAAGCGCAGGGATGAGAGTTATGTAGGAAGGCGAGTGCTTGGTCTGGAGGTGGAAGGCAAGAGGGAAAGAGGCAGGCCTAGAAGAAGATGGATGGACTGCGTGCATGATGATCTCCGGGAGAAGCAGTTAACAGAAAACACTATTTGGGACCGAGGAAAATGGAAACGACTTGTCAGGAACGTCGACCCCGCATGAACGGGAAATTACGAAGAAGAAGAAGAAGAAGAAGAAGAAGCTGGTACGCCATTTGCAATGAGTAAAGAATTTATTGTTGAACAAATTACAATATGCAGTAATGCTAACATGTGAATTGAGTATCAATAAAGATTTTGTTGTTACCAACATAAATATTTCTTAACATCCCCCCGTAAGAACAAAATTTGTATCTTAATTCAAACTATGAGAAGTTGCACAAACAATATTTGACTTAAACTACAATATGGCTATATATTGGATAACATACTCTTTGATATTTCAACAATAAAACATGAAATGTTACAATTTAAAATAGTCTTAATTGTTATTAACATATTTAGAATCAAATACTTTCTTTGGACCTATTCTACTCCACTCCTCAACAGAACATCTTTGAATTTTTCAAATTTAGTAGACAATAGAGGCTTTGTAAAAATGTCAGCTACCTGGTCATGGGTCGGACAGAATTGAAGAGAAAACAAATCATTTTTATAGTTCTCATGCAGATAGTGATACCTCACTTGAATGTGCTTTGACTCTCCTCTCATTTGTCCTGATTTCACCAACTTTAAGGTACTTTGATTGTCTATGTTAAGAACAATGGGAACAGACTTTCCAGTTAGTTCTTGTATCAAGTATTTCAGATACTCTAACTTCTTGCAGCAGTCTGCTGCAGCAATGTATTCGGCTGCTGTGGATGACAGTGCCACAATTTTCTGCTTGCGTGACCGTCATGCCACCGGTCCATCTGCCAGCATTATGACATAGCCTGTAGTACTCTTTCTTTTCTTATGATCACCAGCAAAATCTGAATCACTGTATGCAATTATTTTCAGATCATCTTTCATTTTTGATGCATAGTGTATACCCATATTTGTGCTTCCTTTCAGATATCGAAGTGTTCGTTTAACATTCTGTATATCTTGATCTGTTGGTTTCTCCATAGACCTGCTTTCATAATTCACACTATAAGCCAGGTCTGGTCTGGTTTTACAAGACAAATATAACAGACTCCCAACTGCTTGTCTATAGGGGTAATCTGTCTTCACGCTGTCCTCTGTTGCACCTGTTTCTTCATTTTGGATTATTGGGATTTTAACTTCTTTGCATTCTTGCATGTTGTAACGTTGCAGCACATTATGAGCATATTTCTCTTGAGAAATCAAGATACCATCTTCGGTTCTGTTTATATCTATCCCCAAAACACGACAATCAGTCCTGTATATCGGTCGCCAAATGTTAACTCTAACCTAGTTTTTAAAATAAACACCATGCAGTCATATACCGGTACAGGTTCCATACTTGATTTTTTTCCACCGTAACCAAGACAACATAAATACAACATGATACCAATACCAATACCAAGAAATTAATTACTTTAATTAATTACTTTACCCTGACACCTGTGTATCTCAAAGTATACCCCATCGCGACTGTGTTATGAAATGTCAAGAGGGACCTTCTACATCGACGATTTAAGGTGTCAACTATTGCTCCCATCTACCGCCCTGAACGAGGACCTTCTAAAAGAGCTCAAAACGAAGAGGATGCAAATATGGAGTGACTTTTATTTAACAGCCGCAATGACGTCCGATGAGTGGAAGGGTCCATGTTACGACCTGAGACATACAATCACTCGTTTCGCAATACATGGATTCCATTTCAAGTTATGCAAAATGGAAGGGTATCATGAGCCTAGTATGGAATGCATTTGCAAATTGTGTGGAAGTGTCTGTGAAAGGTATCATGCCATGACATGCGGACGGAGGGTTGAGTCACTTAATAGCTTTTGTTGTCAATGACAGTTGAATGTGATCTAGAATATTTTGGGTTTTATTACTATTTTTATATTGCCTCATGGCCATTGGCTGCAATAAATACCTTATAGAGTACAAAATGGTGCCCAACGTGGGGTTTGTTGTTATTGCTTTGTAGAACGGCTAGCCACCATGGTGCATTGTTGCCTCATATTCATTTTCTGAAAGATGATGCCACGTAACGCCGGTTGTTTAAATGTAAATTCAGTAAATTTAAGCGAAGTATTACCGCTATTTGAGACCAAGTAAAATCAATGAGTTCGTTTAATAATAATAATAAATACGAAACACTGTTGTATGTGATGTTTTGATTGATTTGTGAAGTGTTTCGGGCGCCCAGTTAAATTACATTAGAAATTGTTTTAGCCAATGAACTCAGAATATTTAAATGCCAGGAAGGTGATGCCTTAAGAATTTTAATTTACATTTCGTTAATTAAAATAATTTATGTAAATTCAGGCAGGTTAGGAATCTAAAATTATATCAATGAGGGTGATTTAAATTTAAAAGTAAATTCATAATACCCAAAGATGCATAGATTGCTGTTGTGTATTAACGTAAAAATAAATGTATTGAGTAGTTTAAAGAGTAAATGTCAACATGTGTGGATGTGCAGCGTACGTCACTAAGTGCATGGTCCCTATTTCTCAAGAGTAATATTTGTGTATTGCCATGGCAACGATCGCTGAGATAAGAGCTCTTATTGAATATGCGTCAGCAAGAACCACAGAACAGTTGTTAGAGATGAAGGCGGAAAGTAAAGAACAGTTATCTGAATTAAAGGCGGAGATGAAAGACGCTACTAATGAACAAATAGTGGCATTGAACAATAACATTGCGGAACAGCTAATTGCACACAAAAAAACGAGTTAAACAGTAACCTTACAGAAAAATTGAACACTAGGTTTGCGGAACAGTCGGTAGTACAAACAGACCAGTTAGATAAAATTACGGCAGATATTAATGACAGTACCAAGAAACAATTAGATAAACTAGCTAATGAAATGTACGATAATAATAATAAGCAATTAGGACAGATTCAGGTTATTGAGAGTAAATTTGACAAACTTCTCGATCTGGATGAAATGGTGGTTGCTAAGCTAGAGCAGATTGAAAAGGCGTGTGTAAATAATACGGCGGGAATTAAAGTCGTGCAGGATGAGCTACGGGGGAGGTTTAATCAAATGGAGGCCAAGACGGTCAACATACAAGAACAGATTGAAGCGGTCGATAAGAATCTATTGGGTCTTGTAAAGGAAATGGATAGGCTGGAAATCGAGACAGATGATAGGTGGGCCCAATTGGAGGCGGACCAGCATCAGGTAAAGAAATATATAGCGGAGACTAAAACGCAAATGGAGGAACGGATGGAAGAAAATAAGGTGCAATTTGAGGAACGACTGAAGAAAAAATAGAATCGGGTCAGACAGGAAATCAGGAGATGAATGAAGAAAGAATAAAATTAATGAAGGACAGAATTAGGAAGGACTGGAAACAAATGAGCGAAGATACGAATGACGAAGGATTAGTGATGATTAGGAAGCTGGGAGAAAATCAAAATCGGATTCAGGCACTTGAGGAAAGCATTAAAATAAAGTTCCAGGAGCAAGCTGACATGATCATTAAAAGCGAGCAACGAACACTGGAGCAAGCTAATCTATTTTCGTCTGAGCAAATAGAGGGGAGACTGGAGAGCGTGAAGAGCCTAGGGCTATCCAACTTAGCTGGTGGCACGAGCAGTGAACAAAGTCCGAAGACAGGAGTAAACACAGAGGCGTTTCGCGAGCACAGAGGCGGAACATCGACTCCTGTGCAAAACACAATTAGTCCACAAATAATTCAAGTCATTCGAGGAAAAGACTTTATACCTTCTAAGTTCAGTGACGGAATGGGGACCACACCTAAAGCTTTTCTGCGGGAACTGGAGGAATATTATAATGATCAGAAGATTAGCCCCATGAAACAATTAAGAATGGTAGAAAGATTTTTGCAGGGCTCAAGTTTAATTTGGTTCCAGAGTTTTAAGTATACTTTTGAGAATATGGAACAATTCAAGGAGGCGTTCTTAAGGAAGTTCTGGAGTCCGTCCTTACAGCAGGGGTTGAGAATGGATCTATGCTCACGAAAGTACCACAACACACATCCTACAAAGTTTTCTGAGTTCTTTTCACATCAAATGGTAAGACTCAGGGACCTTGAAGAACCGCCGTCTGAAGAAAATCTAGTCTTAACGATAGGGAAGCAATTGCCCATGAATATCCAGCAATTCCTAGTGACGGCCAACGTGATAACGGCACTGAAAGCGGAAGAGATTCTCAGACATCTTGATGAGACTAGTTTAATCACACCTCAGGGGAGACAGCAGCGGCTAGAGCAAGTAAACACCACAGAATTAGTTAAGAGCACGAACAATAGTATACGAACACTAGGTCCCAGGCGACGAACACACAATTCACGCCTCGGAGGCAAGAGTACCAAGAAAACAGGGAACGATATGGGCACAACAATAATATCAATAGAAACTTTCATAACAATCAGAGACCATACCAGAGGGGCTATTCGAATTGGCAGGAGAACAGAAGGCAGGAAAGACCATATCAAAGGAATGGTGGGACGCGATTTTGGAAGGACCGACGGGACAACGTGGAATCAGAACCACAAGATGGCAGGACTGATTGGGAGGCACGTTACCGAGAGTCGCAGAGACAGATAGAAGAACTACATAGAAAGAAAGAGACAGAGCGAGGAAAGTGGGGAAGAGCCATGGAGAACCGCAAAAATTCCGACACTTACAACATGGGAGATGGGACAAATCCAACCTTGCAGGCCATGCATATAGAGACTCAGAGGTATTTGGAGCAGCTGCATGAAGAAGAGGGGAGAGTAGCAGACAAGAACGAGCAGAAAAATAGCAGGAGGGATTCACGAGGCGAAACCAACAAGGGCCTCGAAATGTGGTAAAGAAGAAGACGGGAGAAGAACAAGAATACGGGAGCTGGAGAAGAAGTTGGAAATTATACTATAGAATGGAACCATGGGAGCAGGATGGAAATGGTGTAGCGGCAAACTTGTTGGAAATTTGAAGAAGCTCAACAAAATGTACGGGGCTACTGTACGTGAGGTACGACTGAGTCAGGCAGCGTGTTGACAAACAAGACGGAAGCGAGAGGCCACCGTGCTTGTCGGAGAAGGAGGGGGAGATACCAGATGTGACGGGCTGACAGCTGTGTGGGAGTCAGCAAGTGAAGTAATTAGTGAGACGAGGCAGGTCACTGAACAATCAGAAGTGGGACACTTTAAAAACTAGAGATGTTATTAGTTAGTTATTGTTGTTTTAAGGGGCGGAACTACGAGGTCATCTGCCCCAACTAGAGATATTACTGGATGATTTTAACGTAGTGAGTTACTGAAAATCGACTCAATGTCTTGAGCCAGACTCTCAGTTCAGCTGGTGGCAAATGAACCCTTATGATACATGCTGTATAATAATGTTTCATATTAATTTTATTCATCATATTTGAAGACGCATTTGGTGCTGTTGAGAAGGCATACTTGGAGGTGTTGCAATTTGGTCACAGCGAAGCGGCCAGTGAGGCAAGCGTGGTATTCATAGCCGGTTCCTGGAAATGGGGTGCATGAACTTAACGTTTGGCTTGAAGTCTTTGTGAGGCTGGCGTCTAGAGGCGCGGAGAGGTAGTAATATCCAACGTGCTACGCTTGAATCTAGCGAATCACAGAGAGACTCCTGGAGTGGCGCGGAATCTGCGCGTGGGTTGAAAAAGCCCGCGAACTGTGTTTTGATTAATTGGCCGATCGATTTGGGGTCCGCTTGGCAGAATTATAACCTGCATGAAAAATGATGAAGAATGATACCTTGCCCGACCCGATAGCTCACCTGCTTCGATTTATAATAATTTTATTGTTCCCCCCACCGAAACTTTGTTTGTCTTGTATAAAGGTGTCCAACATGCCAGTTAGAGACACACTATTTCGAGGTCTCTGAGGAGGCAAAGTGCTACCCGACGATTCACTGTTTTTATTACGACGTAATTATAGGCAAAGTACTGCACAAGTTGCTAAGTCTTTGGACTTGTAAATTTCGAACTAGACCGTGGGTCTAACTGTACCTATTTTATTCTGTCATTATGAAGAGTGCGTGTGTAAGTGCGTGTGTAAATAGGGTTACATTTAATTAGGGAAAGTCGACGTATAAAAATTGTAAAAGAACTGTGAGCGAAGTGAGTAACTCACGTTACAATTTAGTAGGTTGTTGTAGCAAACTTGTATGTGAACATTTAATTTTCATGAAGGCCAAGATGTCGACCACGAAGACCTGCGTTGGGATGGTGACCATGGTATCTGCTGTCGAGATGCTGATGGAGGAGTAGAGAGATCCTGTGGGACCATGTCATGTGACGTGAGCTGAATCGAGTGGCTGAAAGAATAAGTACCGCATTGAATTATTTCAAGCACGTAGCTAGATTTTTGGACTGGGAATTGCAAATAGTATAATTTAGATTTTTGTTCGCGATGTTGCGATTTTTTATTTTTTATTTTAATTGCTGATAGGGTTTGTACCGGCACTCACATTTTTAAATGTAGAATGTTGCGTGGCTATATTTTTTTGTGTGATTTGTATTATGTAAATATTCAGGGTAATGTTAGTCCAAGTGCCGCGTGTACTTGAGTGTAGAATTTGTTTTGCGAACATGAGTTACAGGTCGTGTGATAAATGAGACGTTCTAGATCTGATTTAAGAATAGAATGGGAGGAACATTAATTTTTTGTGTTAGCTGTTTTAATTAAACAGGCGTAAAAAGGAGTATTTATTTTGATTAATTCTGGTGTTTGCCTTTGAATGATTTGAAGGGAACGGTCTGTTCTCTAGTCGTGTTTTGTAAATTAAAATTTTCAGTATTTTTTTCAGTCGAATCTGAAATATGACGCGCTGCCTGTGGGTGGAATTTTGATGTGTTTTTTTTTCAGGGATTGTCAAACCAGGTGGTGCGTGTGTGTGTTAATGTGTCTTGTGTCAAATGTGTGATTTTCTGCGCGGAGGAATTTGCTAGGGATTTCCTTGTCTGCTGCTGTATGGGCGTCAGATGATGCTCATTGTGAGACTCTGAGCGACACCGAGGTGGATCTTTAATTCCGTGGGAATTAATTGGATCTGATGGTATTTGTGACAGACATAATATTGCTTCGATTCTTGGTGCTAAGCGGGAGGCTAGCCTGGGATATTAATGACACACATTTATTTTACTGTTGGTCAGTGAAAAATCTACGTTCTTGATGTAGGCCTTAGCGCTGCATTGGGATATTTTACGTTCACGCCCCAGGTTATTGACATTGGCTGGCCGAAACATCCACCAGCGGCAGATCCAGATAAGTCACGCTAATGAGTCGAGGGGACTGGGTTTCTTGTGACCTAGTTATTGCGAGTGCCTGTTTAGTTAAAATATTGGTAGTTTAAAGGGATTGCTGCTCATGCACGACAAGTAATCTCGTGTTTCGTTTAAAACGAATTCTTGTGTTGTAGTATATAATTGCTACTGAGCAATATTGATTTGTGTTTGGTTTCCATGTAATTTGTTTGAGTTTGTGTGACACCCTGTTGTGTGTCCTTGTAAGGTGACAACGGTCATCGGGTGATGTCAGTTAGTTAGTCACGCGCATTCATACTTGATTTTGTTTGATTGAAGTCCTGATTAGGTAAATTTTGTGTCTTTGACACCTGATCAAGGTTCCGAGCGGGAATCTCTGTTTTAATTTTGTAAGTTTAGCGAGTGTCGGGTATTTGTAAACATTTCTTTAATTGTAGTATTCCCAGTACCATTGTCTACCTCTATTATACGGACCCGCAGCTTGTGTGCTGTAGCCTATGGTCGCGGGTCGTGTATAAAAAGTACTTGTTCTTTACAGTATCCTCGTCACATCGCCACACATGATTGAAATGAGAACATGACCATTGTTGGCCTGGAAACTTATCTGTAATCTCGTCAGAGAGAGAGTTTGTTTATTTTCATTTAGTTAACTTGCGGGTGTAATTGGGAGTTGTTTATTTGTTGATTGTTATTTTTTTGATCTGAAATTAAATTCATGTTAGTTAAATCTTGGCTTAACTTTTTTGTGTGTGATATTTTTACCTATGTTCCTTGTTATGATAAGAAGCAAATAATTTTTAACAACAACGATATGGACCGCAACACGTCCCTGAAAAGAGTCTCATTCCGCTTCTTTACAAGGGTTCAATATATTTATGTGACAAACAGTGTCGACTGAATTAAGGTACGTTTTTATGTAAGATAGATTGAAAAGGTTATGTCATTTAAAGGTAATTTGATGAATGTGGTCATTTGTACAGTGTGTGTGTCTTGTCGGTTGTGTTGGTTGTAAAAAGTAAAAAGTTGTTTTGAATGTGCGTTCCGTTTGGTGAGGCAGTGATGGGCATATTCTCTCAAATCATTTGAGATTTGTGTTGTTGTTCTTCTGAGATGTGTTCCTTCATTGTGGTGTGTATATTTGGGTAATTGATGTATGATTGATATGTTTCGGCTAGCAAAGTTAATACTTCTAAGTTGGTAGTACTGTTTTTGTCTACTCTTGTTTTGCAGCTGGGAAACATATTTTATGGTGTAGATGTACGAATGTTTGTTGTTGCTTGGCTGCATGGATCGTTTAAATTTCTATTCATGTGAGTTACCAATTTAATCTGTCATAGGTTTTGGCCTATATTTCTTGTGAAGGTGCGGTTTATTTTATAAGCCAGTCCAGGTATTTCTGCCGGTGTTTCTTGGTGATCAATTTTGGTTTTTGGCAAGAGAGTTATACTAACCTATTTATCTTAGTTGTTTTAAAATTATTTCCTCCTGTCTTGCCAAATTAGTATACTCATTTGAGTCTGTCTACGACGATGTATATTTTATTTCCTTGGTTTTGGTTGCTTGACAACATAGAAGTTATTGTTTCGCTTCAAGTCAATTATTGACAGATAGTTTCGGCGAAAACAGCTGAAAAAGATGACTCCATGTTGGGAATTGGGATCGGATGGTCACGTTTTGATTAGACTGCGAATTGATGGAAGGGTTGTTTGATTTTCTTGGGTGGATTATTTTATTAACTTCGTCTTACCTTAACGTTGGTCATCAGTTGGCCTTAGGCGAAGGTTTTCTGTACGCATTACTACGTTTAATGAATAATCTAAATGGAATTGATATGGCATAGCCAAAAGGAAAGAGACTTACATAATTTGAGTGTCCTCGCTTCTAAATATTTACCCTTGATGTTAGTATGGTAGGTCCTTTTCTGTTGTATGTACCTGTACCTTCATTCTGTTTTAAAAATACATTTGTTATTATTCAGTCAAATTGACTTAATCGCCTTGTCATTTAATTAGTTCTAGGCCTAAGGATATTGTTCTCTCGTCAATGGGACCTCTTGGTTCGAATGGGTCGTATTGACACTGACACGTTTCCACAAGAACTTAATGGTACTCGTCCACTGAGTTAATTTATTAAACTTACCTATAAATAAAAAGTAGGTGTCAGTTCGATACCAGAGCTTTATTTATTGTGACAAGTAACCAGAATATACCTAAAATTACGTTGTTCTGTGAACAAGTGTTCGAAGAACTGTTTAAAGAAACAGTAGCGAAATAAGATTGTCAGATCGCGAAAGATCTTGTATATATGTTTTTAAATACCGTGCTGGACATGGTAATTGCAACTTATGTAAATATTTAAACATTTTAAATAATATAATAATTTTATTCTTATTACGTTCACGTTTTTAAGTAAATAAGTGTATAATGTAGGGTATTGTTAATTACATTTTATTTGATGAACAGCTGATTACGATCAGACTGCTTAAAGTGATCGAGTCACAGGGTGACTAGAAAGGGCAAACATTTAATTATTATTTTCAAATAATTACATTTGTGTAATTCAAACTTTACTAAAAGTATATTTAACAGATAGAAGGACTATCTACCGTGTGAAATATTTTATTTTCAATTTGAATTGATTTTTATTGGTGTTAGGAAGATTTAATATATTGTAAATATTTAGTTAATACATTTCAGGCATTATTTTTGTTTGCCTGCTTATTTTTATAGAAACTGATCATCTTTTCATTTCGCAATCGACGTGCGATAATACTGCCAGTTAGTTACTAGAACTCACTTAGTCTCAACTTCACCGTTCACGCTCGAGATCCGAGATTCTCGTCCTACCATCTTGTTATGAATATTTTATTTTTAGTAAATGTGTGACTAATTAGTAGCGTTATTGCATGACCGGTATGCGTCGAGCGTTTCTTAGTCATTCACCTAGTAGGGTAGTGTTGGTTTATCTGGCTGGGTATCGATATCCTTACAATCCGTTTCCATCTCAGCGGATATAGGTGGTGGCTATGCGAGATTCGGGCACAGTTCGGAGAAATCTTTAAGCCCCGCCCTCAAAACACACATTTCTATTAATTACGAGGGATCGGAAAATCATATGAATGTTTTAGAACGCCTATCATGTATTAAAATATTGGCAAGATTTTTGAAGATGAAGTGACCTTTTAAATATTTCCGTATTCATCGGAAAAAGTAGTCCTACGCGCAAGGAATTATGGCAACGTCGCGTTGTGCAAGAGAGAGCGTATAGCGTCCTTAAATATTAATTTAGACCTAACGAAGCGCTGTTGATAAGAATAAATCTATGTTCATATTCCGATTTGGCCATATAGTTTGAAAGGCCATATTTTAAGCACATATTAAGATGCATTATGAATGTATTGTGAGGTTATAGAAGGAGTACTAAGGGTCTGAAGTGCCAAGTGGTGAATTGTCACCCATATTGGAATATATGCGAGTGACCAAGGGGTAAGAGTCAGTCGCTCTGCACTCGTCAATACGCACAGTCCACGCTTGGCTGCTACTGGAATTGTGACATGTATACTATGAAATCTTACGATGTAATTTGAATGTTAAGGTGGAAATGTCAAGAAGTACACCGTTTTATGTATTAAAAGTGGTGATTGAAGAAGGGAAATATGCCCGCCATAAACTTAAGGAAAGTGCAAAAATTTACAATTGTATAATAAAGACTGTTGTGTTGCCAACTAGTGTGATTTTGGAGTGGAGCAAAAATATCATATAAGTGATCATATACGTAAAAGGGTACAGTAACCCGGTGTTAATAGGAGGTATGAGGTGTTTTTTTTAAATAATTTTGTGGATTTTATTATTAACGTTTTATTGCGCACAAATTGTGCAAAATTACAAATATAAAGTAGTGCAGAATTATAGAGTTTGTTTGTGGTTCACTTTGTACAGAACTCTATGATTGGCTTTCCACGTCTTTCACAATAAAGGACATGGTATCGGCTACAGTCTTGGTCACATCTGTCGCACACGCAGTTGGCGTTGGGTTCATGGTAGTGTTTTGTTTTGCACACTTTATGATGATATCCATGCACTGCCAGTGAGTTGACAAAGTGCCGGAGGTCTTGATTTGTTTCAGTCCAGGATCTATTTGTCATAGCCTCGGTAGCGTAGAAATCCATCGGGATCTCTCCTCTCTTATTTTCCCTTTCTTGTAGGCATTTTTTCCAGCTCTCCGTGTATGGAAGTTGGAGCTTAGTCCTCAGATCTTGCATTAGGAAAGTTTCCTTTGCCAGCTCATAAACCAGTCTGGACCTTGTATATCTGGACACGCCCAGGATTACCTTTAGGTAGCGTGCCTTTACTGCTTCCATGGTTTTGAGGTCTCCGATGCCCAGTTTGCCCCATATTATTTCGATTCCATAAGTTAGAATTGGAATTATCTTTGTGTAGAACAGCGACATTGCTGTATCTAGTGAGAGTTTTTTAGGGGTCCTGATGTCATACATGGCCTTTGTGGCTGCCGTAGCTCTCGATTTTACATGTAGTCTGAAGGATTTGATGGTCGTCTGGAGTGTTACGCCGAGATACTTGAATGTGCTAACTGTATTGAGCGGAGTGTTTCCGAGCGAGATTCTATCGTCGTGACTCTCCTTTCCCCCTTTCCTAAAGGTCATTTTCACAGTTTTCTCCAAGTTGATGGTCAGCTTGTTATCTTCTGCCCATTTCTCCATTACGTTGATAGCTTTTTGCAGCTCTGCCTTGTTGCTTGATGCAATTGCCATGTCGTCAGCGTAGATGTAAATCTTCACAGAGCTTTCCGCCTCTTGCCTTATATGTTATACGACATCGTAAGTTGCTATATTAAAAAGGAGGGGGCTAAGGGGGTCTCCCTGCAAGACTCCGTTGGTTTGGATGATTTCTTTTGAGATGGCTACGTTGGATTTTAATTATGGAAACAAAAGCGGTCATGGAGACTACAATGTGCTAAATCGCTGGCGCGGGGCCATATGGATCGACTCATGCACATCATGGAAAGGTCGCCAATTTGATAAGTACCATTTGATTTTTTATATGTCAATAATTCATGGATATCAGCGTTGTAAATTAGCATATTAATTTTTCTTTCATTTTTAGTACAAATATTGTGTCATGGAGATTTCAGTTGTACATCTAACAGAGATGGGTTCGCTCATTATGATTCATAGTCATAGCATTTATTTCAATGAAGTGAGAGTGCTTAATAACGTAAGACGATTTGAATAATCGTAACAGTAACAAACACATGGTAGGATTCACTATGTTCATAAGTGTGTGTATATAATTTTTCCCTTTTATTTTTGCCCTGAATAAGGAAGAGCAAAGCATGGTATTTGATAGAGGTTCATTTCGGGCATTTTTTTAAATTTTGTTAATGACCAGATGTATTTAAGTTACCGGTATGCATTTGCATACCAAATGAATTAATATCCGAGGATTTAGTACGATATTGAAGGGCCATGGTTGAAGTGATGGAATGAGTTATATAATTTTACAGTGTAGTGATAACCTGAATTTAGATGAGTAGCATGCAATAGTGTTGTAGTGGAAGTGAACTATCTTCTGACCAAAGAGTGCGGTCAGGGAGAAGACAGACTACTTTCTTTTGTTTTTGTATATATTTCATGTTCTTGCTCCTGCCTAGTTGTTGTAAGAAATAAAACTAGAGTTTTTAAGTGCAGTCTTGCGTTAATTGTGAATACCTACATATAGATATCCACATTGGTGACACCGACGTGATGCCGCAAAAAAAAAAAAAAACGAAACAGCAAATAGTGGACAAGAAAATGTGGTAGCGCGTAAGTGTTCAAGTCCCACCATTCTGGAAACCAGACCCCAAAATATGGTTTATACAACTTGAAGCTCAGTTCCGTACGAGAAACATAACACGAGATGAAACGAAGTACGACATAGTGGTGAGTACAATCGACGCCGAAATATTAACCCAAGTGACTGATATCCTGATTAAGCCGCCCGATACCGAAAAATATGACGCAATTAAGGAACGGCTAATTTCAGTTTTCGCGGATACTGAGACTCAAAGAACACAGAAACTGTTAACGGAACTGGAGCTTGGGGATCGCAAACCCTCCCAGCTGTTGTGCGAAATGAGGAACTTAGTCGATGATAAGGTTGGTGAGCAGTTCCTTAAGTCATTATGGTTACAACGTCTGCCTCGCTACATGCGTACTATTCTATCAGTGAGCAGTGACGATCTGACAATGCTAGCCACCATGGCCGATCAAATTTGGGAACTGAAACCAACTCCATTCTTCCAGATAGCACCTATAAATGTTGTCAAGTCCCAACGAGATGACATGGAAGACTTGAAGAAGCTGGTATCTGAACTTTCCATTCAAGTGTCAGAATTAAAGAAGCAACTACAGTCTTGTTCTCGTCAGCGGTACAGATCAAATTCAGGCAGGAGGTCCAACAGCTGTAATTCCCGTGCTACTCCAAACGTGTGTTATTACCATTCGAAGTTCGGTGAACGTGCGTATAAGTGTCTTCAGCCATGCAATTTGAGTACGGCACTGCAAGCCCAGCCAGATAATTCGGAAAACTAACTGCCCGTCTCTACACGGCGACAGAGAGTCAGGGGCTTCAGCTGAGTCGCCTGTGTGTTAGTGACAAGGAATCAGCAGCCCTTTTCCTGATAGACACGGGAGCAGATATTTCAGTTGTCTCACCTTCAAACGATGAAAAGCAAACTGTAAGTAAACTTGAACTCTTCGCAGCTAATAACACGAAAATTAAAACATATGGCCAGAAGTTGTTAAAGCTCGATCTTGGGTTACGCCGAGAATTCCAGTGGCCTGTCATCCTAGCTGATGTAAGTAGACCCATCATTGGAATGGATTTTCTCTCACATTATAACCTGCTGGTCGACAGACAGCGCAAACGCTTAGTCGATGGCAATACCTTATTGGTTGCCAATTGCTTAACTTACCAAAATAGTGCAGAAGAGGTTAGAGTAGTACAACATGGGAACTCATACCAGTCTATCTTAAATAAATTTCCAGACTTAACACGCCCCAATATAGTAAACAGGAAAATCAGATGATGATGATGATAATTGTTGTTTTAAGGGGCCTAACATCTAGGTTATCGGCCCCTGATAGTTTGGGTGATCGTGAAGATGAAAAAGAAAAGCGAACTTAAAACTAAAACTAACTACTAACCTACATACTAGAAGAAGAAATGGAAAACTAAAGGAGAATAAGGCAAATAAAGGACAGGAGGAAAAGAAATGCCTTCAACCCTCGAAGAAGGCGGATTGAGGGACTTGGAAGGAAGGAGAGTCATGAAAAGCAGATAGGAAAGTGAAAGAGGAGAGGGTCCGCCCCCAAAGGTAAGGGACAAAAGGGGAAAACGGACCCAGCTCAGGAATCCCTCGGGGTCGCCAACTCCCGAACTCACCAGCCGTGAGCCCCTGAGGGTATAGCATTATCTAGGGTGCACCAAAAGTGGTGGGGCTACATACACCCTGCCTCCTTGAGGGCCTTGAGCAGAAGGCAGGAGATAACATGAAAAGGAAAAGAAGGCTGACCCCTCGCAGAAGGAGGGAATCAGAAAAGATGAGACAAGGGCCAATTAAGGCGGGAAAGGAAGAGACTCCCTAGGCCTCGGATACCCTAATACCGTCGGGGTCGGAAGAGAACAAGAGTTGACCAAGTGAGGTCGACAGGAAAGAAGACAGAGAGGAGCCCGGCACAAGTGGAAGCAATGCCGGACTCAGCTGGGGCCCCGTGGTCGCCAACCCACAACCCACTAGATGTGAGCCCCTGGGGGGAGGAAAAATCAGAAGTCACAACTCAGAACATCACATCGAGACTAAAGGTCCCCCTGTATTTGCCAAACCAAGGAGACTCGCAGCTGAGAAGTTGAAAGCAGCCCGACAAGAATATGAATATATGCTCAAGCAAGGCTTATGCACACCTTCCAAGAGTAGCTGGTCCAGTCCCCTACACCTCACAAAAAAGAAGTCTGGTGATTGGAGACCCTGTGGTGATTATTGGGCCCTCAATAGTATTCCAGTTCCCGATATATACCCTTTACCTTACCTCACTGATTGCAGCCATGTATTGTCAGAAGCCAAGATTTTTTCATCCATTGACCTGACCCGTGCTTACCAACAAATACCTGTCCATGAAGCAGACATCCCTAAAACAGCAATCACCACTCCATTTGGGCTATTTGAATTCCCATATATGACTTTTGGTCTAAAAAATGCTGCCCAAACCTTTCAAAAGTTCATGAACACTGTGTTAATGGGACTCGATTTCGTCTTCTGTTACTTAGATGATTTACTTGTGGCTTCACCTGACAAAGAAATGCATGAACGTCATCTTCACACAGTTTTTGAAATACTGGACGAGTATGGTCTCTGCCTTAACATCGCAAAATGCAAGTGTGGAGTAGAAGAAATACAGTTCTTGGGTTACTTAATAAATCAAAATGGTTTGAAACCACTTCCGTCAAAAGTAGAAGCCATCAAGAACTTCCCCGAACCTCAGTCAGCCATTTCGTTAAGACTTTTCCTTGGGATGTTCAATTTTTACTACAGATTCGTTCCAAACTGTGCAACCATACAGCATCCGCTAACCACCATGTTAACCGGACATAAGAAGAACAGCACGACATCACTGGAGTGGACTGACGAAAGAAGAAATGCATTGTCTGCAGTGAAAGAGGCCCTCTGCAACGCGACTCTACTGGCTCATCAACAACAACGAGCTCCCTTATCTTTGGTTACTGGTGCTTCGGACAGTGCAATTGAGGCAATCCTCCAGCAAGAAGTCAATGGCGTGAAGCAGCCCTTACATTTCTTCTCCAGAAGCGTAACCAAGACACAAATGAAATACAGTGCCTATGACCGCGAACTTCAGGCTATCTACAGCTCAATCAAACACATCCGGTATTTATTGGAAGGACAGAATTGCACAGTATTCACAGATCACAAACCTTTAGTTTATGCCTTCCAGCAAGACTCAAACAAGACACCTCCCAGGCGAGCCCGACAATTTCAATATATTGCCGAGTTCACCACAGACATCAGGTACATCTCTGGAACCGAAAACGTGGTTGCAGATGCACTGTCACGCATAAGCACCATTTCTTCACCTACACCCCTAGACTATGATGCCATGGCAGACGAACATGAAGACGACGATCTAGAAGTGCTCAAGAAAAGTAACTCCTTGAAGATGACAAAACTTCACATACCTAACTCCAATAAACTTATCTACTGCGACATATCAACAGGCTACATTCGCCCTTACAT
This sequence comes from Meconema thalassinum, assembly GCA_946902985.2. Classification (NCBI taxonomy): domain Eukaryota; kingdom Metazoa; phylum Arthropoda; class Insecta; order Orthoptera; family Tettigoniidae; genus Meconema; species Meconema thalassinum. Next base: position 371,687,002 of record OX336392.1, read on the forward strand.
AACACCAACATTCCGAAAAACAGCGTTCTCAGTAATGCACTGCTTGTCTCACCCTGGAATCCGGGCGACAACACAAATGGTCACTTAAAGATTCATTTGGCCAAAGATAAGACAAGATTGTAAAGTATGGGCTCGAACGTGTTTGGAATGCCAGAAATGCAAGGTCAATAAGCACACGTAATCAGCTCTAGCAGATTTTGCAATACCTAATGAACGGTCACACACATCAACGTGGACATTGTTGGTCCCTTACCACCTTGCAGAGGATTCCGATATCTATTAACGGTTGTGGACAGGATTTCCCGCTGGCTAGAAGCAGCACCCATAGAACACCAAACAGCAGAAACTGTTACCAGAACCTTAATTTCATGTTGGTTCTCATGATTTGGTATACCAGCTCGTATCACAACAGACCAAGGTCGGCAATTTGAGAGCAACCTTTTCAAGACAATTGCCAAGTATTTAGGTTCGCAGAGCAACACCACTACCGCCTACCACCCTCAGGCAAATGGACTCATAGAACGCCAGCACAGGACACTGAAAGCTGCCCTTAATTGTCACCTGCTCAAATCACATTCTTGGGTGGTCACTCTCAATAGTCCTCAAAGAAGACTTAGGATGTTCACGTGCAGAGCTAGTCTATGGCACAACCATCCGACTTCCAGGTGAATTTCTCTCCGAGACCCCTAACATCACCCAACAAGACTTCGCCAGACGTCTTCAGGAGACAATCCGCTTGCTGAAACCTGTTCCTACATCTAAACACGGGAACAGAAACGTTTTTGTCTCCAAGGATCTGACAACATGTGTTAGGGACCTACGCCTACCCGGTGTAGGTATAACCAATAAAACAAATTGAATGAAACGCTCAAGACTTCTCATAAGAAAACTTTATATTCTAGTAACCGCCATTACAACATTTTCACTGCCTTGTGTATCAAAGCTCTTAACAACAAGAAACACAAAAGTCATGGAGTAAAGAGTAATCGTCCGTGACATCCTCCCACCTTTGATGCAAATCAAACACAATGTTCATAAACAGAGACGGGAAGGCGTTTTTACTCTTCTTCCACTCCTGGTGAAGTTGCGACTTCTGAGACTTACTGCCTCCGGAACTGCACCACTAAGTAAGGGCACCTCCTCACTCCCACCTCCAGCCTCCAAAGGATATAGGTGTCTCGTAGGTCGGAGGAGTTCTCCTGAGGATGTCTTTACCCTAACTACTCGGGTCACTTTGTCTTTACCTGGAAGTGTAGCTGTCACTCTTCCTAGGGGCCAGTCTATCCTTCTCTTGTCATCACTACCAATGATGACTACATCTCCTACCTTCCACTGATGGTCAGACTCCTTGCCCGATGAACTGCATAGAAGGCTACCCAGATACTCCAGTCGGAATCTCCTCCTCAGCTCACCCCTTAGCTGTTGAAGATATTGAAACCTTCTGGTGAGATTAACTTGATCTAGCATGTCTCAGTGAAGCATGTACTGTTTTTCAGATGACTGTCCAATACGGCTCCAAGTAGAAATGGACTACAGTTCACTCCGAAAACGACCCGTTTGTGCCGGTATATTTTAAGAGTCCCCTCAGTAAAGTTCTCCCACCATAGGAATTTCAGAAAGTTTCGATCATTCTCAGAGACTGAAATTTGAAGAAACGCCTTCTTAATGTCTGCGATCACACCTATCCTGTTTAAACGGAACCGGTTCAAAATAGAAGGAATTACTTCCAACAAATTAGGACCCTTTTCCAGACAGTCATTGAGTGAAAGTCCTCCTTTCGATTTACATGAAGCATCAAACACCGGCCTCACCACTGTACTCGATCCTTCCTTGAAAACTCCTCGGTGTGGTAAATAATACCCAACATCCTGAGAGTTCTCCTGACCAACTTCTTCGATTATCCCTTCCTGTTCCCAATCCTGAAGCACCTGCTGGTACTTCTCAAATTTGTCTTCCTTGATCAAACGGTGTGTTACAGAAACCAGTCTTTTTAACGCAACTTCCTTGTTGCCTGACAATAACTGCTGATCTTCTTTCCACGGAAGTGCGACTTCATACTTTCCTTCCTCATTGATCTTAACATTTTCTTGGAAATGTTTCAATGTTGCAATTTCAATTTCCTTTCTTCGATAGTGTTTCAGCAGGATCACCAATTCCAATGGTTTCCAGGTTCCACAGTTCACCCAAAGAAGCAGTTCTCACAAACAGAGAGTTCACCATTGACACTGTGCTATCGTTTTCAGTTGTCTTCCAAAGCTGACCCATCACTAAAACTCAGCAATTCTTCTAGGTTTGTGCCGTGTCTTGTGTGGGGTTTCGCCTAGGACACCAAGCTAGGCTCATCGGCGGGCTCTTGGTGTCCCTGCCCGGACCCCCACAGGAGTGACGAACTGCGCGCCACCTCCCTTTATATAAGGTGCAACTGCACCACTTGACTACGAGAACTAAAAGCTCAAGTAGCCCTAACCTCCCTATGAAGGCTTCCAAAAAGATGGTATATTGGCTTTCACGGCCGGTGAATTAAAACTCAGCAATTCTTCTAGGTTTGTGCCGTGTCTTGTGTGGGGTTTCGCCTAGGACACCAAGCTAGGCTCATCGGCGGGCTCTTGGTGTCCCTGCCCGGACCCCCACAGGAGTGACGAACTGCGCGCCACCTCCCTTTATATAAGGTGCAACTGCACCACTTGACTACGAGAACTAAAAGCTCAAGTAGCCCTAACCTCCCTATGAAGGCTTCCAAAAAGATGGTATATTGGCTTTCACGGCCGGTGAATTAAAACTCAGCAATTCTTCTAGGTTTGTGCCGTGTCTTGTGTGGGGTTTCGCCTAGGACACCAAGCTAGGCTCATCGGCGGGCTCTTGGTGTCCCTGCCCGGACCCCCACAGGAGTGACGAACTGCGCGCCACCTCCCTTTATATAAGGTGCAACTGCACCACTTGACTACGAGAACTAAAAGCTCAAGTAGCCCTAACCTCCCTATGAAGGCTTCCAAAAAGATGGTATATTGGCTTTCACGGCCGGTGAATTAAAACTCAGCAATTCTTCTAGGTTTGTGCCGTGTCTTGTGTGGGGTTTCGCCTAGGACACCAAGCTAGGCTCATCGGCGGGCTCTTGGTGTCCCTGCCCGGACCCCCACAGGAGTGACGAACTGCGCGCCACCTCCCTTTATATAAGGTGCAACTGCACCACTTGACTACGAGAACTAAAAGCTCAAGTAGCCCTAACCTCCCTATGAAGGCTTCCAAAAAGATGGTATATTGGCTTTCACGGCCGGTGAATTAAAACTCAGCAATTCTTCTAGGTTTGTGCCGTGTCTTGTGTGGGGTTTCGCCTAGGACACCAAGCTAGGCTCATCGGCGGGCTCTTGGTGTCCCTGCCCGGAACCCCACAGGAGTGACGAACTGCGCGCCACCTCCCTTTATATAAGGTGCAACTGCACCACTTGACTACGAGAACTAAAAGCTCAAGTAGCCCTAACCTCCCTATGAAGGCTTCCAAAAAGATGGTATATTGGCTTTCACGGCCGGTGAATTAAAACTCAGCAATTCTTCTAGGTTTGTGCCGTGTCTTGTGTGGGGTTTCGCCTAGGACACCAAGCTAGGCTCATCGGCGGGCTCTTGGTGTCCCTGCCCGGACCCCCACAGGAGTGACGAACTGCGCGCCACCTCCCTTTATATAAGGTGCAACTGCACCACTTGACTACGAGAACTAAAAGCTCAAGTAGCCCTAACCTCCCTATGAAGGCTTCCAAAAAGATGGTATATTGGCTTTCACGGCCGGTGAATTAAAACTCAGCAATTCTTCTAGGTTTGTGCCGTGTCTTGTGTGGGGTTTCGCCTAGGACACCAAGCTAGGCTCATCGGCGGGCTCTTGGTGTCCCTGCCCGGACCCCCACAGGAGTGACGAACTGCGCGCCACCTCCCTTTATATAAGGTGCAACTGCACCACTTGACTACGAGAACTAAAAGCTCAAGTAGCCCTAACCTCCCTATGAAGGCTTCCAAAAAGATGGTATATTGGCTTTCACGGCCGTTGAATTAAAACTCAGCAATTCTTCTAGGTTTGTGCCGTGTCTTGTGTGGGGTTTCGCCTAGGACACCAAGCTAGGCTCATCGGCGGGCTCTTGGTGTCCCTGCCCGGACCCCCACAGGAGTGACGAACTGCGCGCCACCTCCCTTTATATAAGGTGCAACTGCACCACTTGACTACGAGAACTAAAAGCTCAAGTAGCCCTAACCTCCCTATGAAGGCTTCCAAAAAGATGGTATATTGGCTTTCACGGCCGGTGAATTAAAACTCAGCAATTCTTCTAGGTTTGTGCCGTGTCTTGTGTGGGGTTTCGCCTAGGACACCAAGCTAGGCTCATCGGCGGGCTCTTGGTGTCCCTGCCCGGACCCCCACAGGAGTGACGAACTGCGCGCCACCTCCCTTTATATAAGGTGCAACTGCACCACTTGACTACGAGAACTAAAAGCTCAAGTAGCCCTAACCTCCCTATGAAGGCTTCCAAAAAGATGGTATATTGGCTTTCACGGCCGGTGAATTAAAACTCAGCAATTCTTCTAGGTTTGTGCCGTGTCTTGTGTGGGGTTTCGCCTAGGACACCAAGCTAGGCTCATCGGCGGGCTCTTGGTGTCCCTGCCCGGACCCCCACAGAAGTGACGAACTGCGCGCCACCTCCCTTTATATAAGGTGCAACTGCACCACTTGACTACGAGAACTAAAAGCTCAAGTAGCCCTAACCTCCCTATGAAGGCTTCCAAAAAGATGGTATATTGGCTTTCACGGCCGGTGAATTAAAACTCAGCAATTCTTCTAGGTTTGTGCCGTGTCTTGTGTGGGGTTTCGCCTAGGACACCAAGCTAGGCTCATCGGCGGGCTCTTGGTGTCCCTGCCCGGACCCCCACAGGAGTGACGAACTGCGCGCCAACTCCCTTTATATAAGGTGCAACTGCACCACTTGACTACGAGAACTAAAAGCTCCAGTAGCCCTAACCTCCCTATGAAGGCTTCCAAAAAGATGGTATATTGGCTTTCACGGCCGGTGAATTAAAACTCAGCAATTCTTCTAGGTTTGTGCCGTGTCTTGTGTGGGGTTTCGCCTAGGACACCAAGCTAGGCTCATCGGCGGGCTCTTGGTGTCCCTGCCCGGACCCCCACAGGAGTGACGAACTGCGTGCCACCTCCCTTTATATAAGGTGCAACTGCACCACTTGACTACGAGAACTAAAAGCTCAAGTAGCCCTAACCTCCCTATGAAGGCTTCCAAAAAGATGGTATATTGGCTTTCACGGCCGGTGAATTAAAACTCAGCGATTCTTCTAGGTTTGTGCCGTGTCTTGTGTGGGGTTTCGCCTAGGACACCAAGCTAGGCTCATCGGCGGGCTCTTGGTGTCCCTGCCCGGACCCCCACAGGAGTGACGAACTGCGCGCCACCTCCCTTTATATAAGGTGCAACTGCACCACTTGACTACGAGAACTAAAAGCTCAAGTAGCCCTAACCTCCCTATGAAGGCTTCCAAAAAGATGGTATATTGGCTTTCACGGCCGGTGAATTAAAACTCAGCAATTCTTCTAGGTTTGTGCCGTGTCTTGTGTGGGGTTTCGCCTAGGACACCAAGCTAGGCTCATCGGCGGGCTCTTGGTGTCCCTGCCCGGACCCCCACAGGAGTGACGAACTGCGCGCCACCTCCCTTTATATAAGGTGCAACTGCACCACTTGACTACGAGAACTAAAAGATCAAGTAGCCCTAACCTCCCTATGAAGGCTTCCAAAAAGATGGTATATTGGCTTTCACGGCCGGTGAATTAAAACTCAGCAATTCTTCTAGGTTTGAGCCGTGTCTTGTGTGGGGTTTCGCCTAGGACACCAAGCTCATCGGCGGGCTCTTGGTGTCCCTGCCCGGACCCCCACAGGAGTGACGAACTGCGCGCCACCTACCTTTATATAAGGTGCAACTGCACCACTTGACTACGAGAACTAAAAGCTCAAGTAGCCCTAACCTCCCTATGAAGGCTTCCAAAAAGCTGGTATATTGGCTTTCACGGCCGGTGAATTAAAACTCAGCAATTCTTCTAGGTTTGTGCCGTGTCTTGTGTGGGGTTTCGCCTAGGACACCAAGCTAGGCTCATCGGCGGGCTCTTGGTGTCCCTGCCCGGACCCCCACAGGAGTGACGAACTGCGCGCCACCTCCCATAATATAAGGTGCAACTGCACCACTTGACTACGAGAACTAAAAGCTCAAGTAGCCCTAACCTCCCTATGAAGGCTTCCAAAAAGATGGTATATTGGCTTTCACGGCCGGTGAATTAAAACTCAGCAATTCTTCTAGGTTTGTGCCGTGTCTTGTGTGGGGTTTCGCCTAGGACACCAAGCTAGGCTCATCGGCGGGCTCTTGGTGTCCCTGCCCGGACCCCCACAGGAGTGACGAACTGCGCGCCACCTCCCTTTATATAAGGTGCAACTGCACCACTTGACTACGAGAACTAAAAGCTCAAGTAGCCCTAACCTCCCTATGAAGGCTTCCAAAAAGATGGTATATTGGCTTTCACGGCCGGTGAATTAAAACTCAGCAATTCTTCTAGGTTTGTGCCGTGTCTTGTGTGGGGTTTCGCCTAGGACACCAAGCTAGGCTCATCGGCGGGCTCTTGGTGTCCCTGCCCGGACCCCCACAGGAGTGACGAACTGCGCGCCACCTCCCTTTATATAAGGTGCAACTGCACCACTTGACTACGAGAACTAAAAGCTCAAGTAGCCCTAACCTCCCTATGAAGGCTTCCAAAAAGATGGTATATTGGCTTTCACGGCCGGTGAATTAAAACTCAGCAATTCTTCTAGGTTTGTGCCGTGTCTTGTGTGGGGTTTCGCCTAGGACACCAAGCTAGGCTCATCGGCGGGCTCTTGGTGTCCCTGCCCGGACCCCCACAGAAGTGACGAACTGCGCGCCACCTCCCTTTATATAAGGTGCAACTGCACCACTTGACTACGAGAACTAAAAGCTCAAGTAGTCCTAACCTCCCTATGAAGGCTTCCAAAAAGATGGTATATTGGCTTTCACGGCCGGTGAATTAAAACTCAGCAATTCTTCTAGGTTTGTGCCGTGTCTTGTGTGGGGTTTCGCCTAGGACACCAAGCTAGGCTCATCGGCGGGCTCTTGGTGTCCCTGCCCGGACCCCCACAGGAGTGACGAACTGCGCGCCACCTCCCTTTATATAAGGTGCAACTGCACCACTTGACTACGAGAACTAAAAGCTCAAGTAGCCCTAACCTCCCTATGAAGGCTTCCAAAAAGATGGTATATTGGCTTTCACGGCCGGTGAATTAAAACTCAGCAATTCTTCTAGGTTTGTGCCGTGTCTTGTGTGGGGTTTCGCCTAGGACACCAAGCTAGGCTCATCGGCGGGCTCTTGGTGTCCCTGCCCGGACCCCCACAGGAGTGACGAACTGCGCGCCACCTCCCTTTATATAAGGTGCAACTGCACCACTTGACTACGAGAACTAAAAGCTCAAGTAGCCCTAACCTCCCTATGAAGGCTTCCAAAAAGATGGTATATTGGCTTTCACGGCCGGTGAATTAAAACTCAGCAATTCTTCTAGGTTTGTGCCGTGTCTTGTGTGGGGTTTCGCCTAGGACACCAAGCTAGGCTCATCGGCGGGCTCTTGGTGTCCCTGCCCGGACCCCCACAGGAGTGACGAACTGCGCGCCACCTCCCTTTATATAAGGTGCAACTGCACCACTTGACTACGAGAACTAAAAGCTCAAGTAGCCCTAACCTCCCTATGAAGGCTTCCAAAAAGATGGTATATTGGCTTTCACGGCCGGTGAATTAAAACTCAGCAATTCTTCTAGGTTTGTGCCGTGTCTTGTGTGGGGTTTCGCCTAGGACACCAAGCTAGGCTCATCGGCGGGCTCTTGGTGTCCCTGCCCGGACCCCCACAGGAGTGACGAACTGCGCGCCACCTCCCTTTATATAAGGTGCAACTGCACCACTTGACTACGAGAACTAAAAGCTCAAGTAGCCCTAACCTCCCTATGAAGGCTTCCAAAAAGATGGTATATTGGCTTTCACGGCCGGTGAATTAAAACTCAGCAATTCTTCTAGGTTTGTGCCGTGTCTTGTGTGGGGTTTCGCCTAGGACACCAAGCTAGGCTCATCGGCGGGCTCTTGGTGTCCCTGCCCGGACCCCCACAGGAGTGACGAACTGCGCGCCACCTCCCTTTATATAAGGTGCAACTGCACCACTTGACTACGAGAACTAAAAGCTCAAGTAGCCCTAACCTCCCTATGAAGGCTTCCAAAAAGATGGTATATTGGCTTTCACGGCCGGTGAATTAAAACTCAGCAATTCTTCTAGGTTTGTGCCGTGTCTTGTGTGGGGTTTCGCCTAGGACACCAAGCTAGGCTCATCGGCGGGCTCTTGGTGTCCCTGCCCGGACCCCCACAGGAGTGACGAACTGCGCGCCACCTCCCTTTATATAAGGTGCAACTGCACCACTTGACTACGAGAACTAAAAGCTCAAGTAGCCCTAACCTCCCTATGAAGGCTTCCAAAAAGATGGTATATTGGCTTTCACGGCCGGTGAATTAAAACTCAGCAATTCTTCTAGGTTTGTGCCGTGTCTTGTGTGGGGTTTCGCCTAGGACACCAAGCTAGGCTCATCGGCGGGCTCTTGGTGTCCCTGCCCGGACCCCCACAGGAGTGACGAACTGCGCGCCACCTCCCTTTATATAAGGTGCAACTGCACCACTTGACTACGAGAACTAAAAGCTCAAGTAGCCCTAACCTCCCTATGAAGGCTTCCAAAAAGATGGTATATTGGCTTTCACGGCCGGTGAATTAAAACTCAGCAATTCTTCTAGGTTTGTGCCGTGTCTTGTGTGGGGTTTCGCCTAGGACACCAAGCTAGGCTCATCGGCGGGCTCTTGGTGTCCCTGCCCGGACCCCCACAGGAGTGACGAACTGCGCGCCACCTCCCTTTATATAAGGTGCAACTGCACCACTTGACTACGAGAACTAAAAGCTCAAGTAGCCCTAACCTCCCTATGAAGGCTTCCAAAAAGATGGTATATTGGCTTTCACGGCCGGTGAATTAAAACTCAGCAATTCTTCTAGGTTTGTGCCGTGTCTTGTGTGGGGTTTCGCCTAGGACACCAAGCTAGGCTCATCGGCGGGCTCTTGGTGTCCCTGCCCGGACCCCCACAGGAGTGACGAACTGCGCGCCACCTCCCTTTATATAAGGTGCAACTGCACCACTTGACTACGAGAACTAAAATCTCCAGTAGCCCTAACCTCCCTATGAAGGCTTCCAAAAAGATGGTATATTGGCTTTCACGGCCGGTGAATTAAAACTCAGCAATTCTTCTAGGTTTGTGCCGTGTCTTGTGTGGGGTTTCGCCTAGGACACCAAGCTAGGCTCATCGGCGGGCTCTTGGTGTCCCTGCCCGGACCCCCACAGGAGTGACGAACTGCGCGCCACCTCCCTTTATATAAGGTGCAACTGCACCACTTGACTACGAGAACTAAAAGCTCAAGTAGCCCTAACCTCCCTATGAAGGCTTCCAAAAAGATGGTATATTGGCTTTCACGGCCGGTGAATTAAAACTCAGCAATTCTTCTAGGTTTGTGCCGTGTCTTGTGTGGGGTTTCGCCTAGGACACCAAGCTAGGCTCATCGGCGGGCTCTTGGTGTCCCTGCCCGGACCCCCACAGGAGTGACGAACTGCGCGCCACCTCCCTTTATATAAGGTGCAACTGCACCACTTGACTACGAGAACTAAAAGCTCAAGTAGCCCTAACCTCCCTATGAAGGCTTCCAAAAAGATGGTATATTGGCTTTCACGGCCGGTGAATTAAAACTCAGCAATTCTTCTAGGTTTGTGCCGTGTCTTGTGTGGGGTTTCGCCTAGGACACCAAGCTAGGCTCATCGGCGGGCTCTTGGTGTCCCTGCCCGGACCCCCACAGGAGTGACGAACTGCGCGCCACCTCCCTTTATATAAGGTGCAACTGCACCACTTGACTACGAGAACTAAAAGCTCAAGTAGCCCTAACCTCCCTATGAAGGCTTCCAAAAAGATGGTATATTGGCTTTCACGGCCGGTGAATTAAAACTCAGCAATTCTTCTAGGTTTGTGCCGTGTCTTGTGTGGGGTTTCGCCTAGGACACCAAGCTAGGCTCATCGGCGGGCTCTTGGTGTCCCTGCCCGGACCCCCACAGGAGTGACGAACTGCGCGCCACCTCCCTTTATATAAGGTGCAACTGCACCACTTGACTACGAGAACTAAAAGCTCAAGTAGCCCTAACCTCCCTATGAAGGCTTCCAAAAAGATGGTATATTGGCTTTCACGGCCGGTGAATTAAAACTCAGCAATTCGTCTAGGTTTGTGCCGTGTCTTGTGTGGGGTTTCGCCTAGGACACCAAGCTAGGCTCATCGGCGGGCTCTTGGTGTCCCTGCCCGGACCCCCACAGGAGTGACGAACTGCGCGCCACCTCCCTTTATATAAGGTGCAACTGCACCACTTGACTACGAGAACTAAAAGCTCAAGTAGCCCTAACCTCCCTATGAAGGCTTCCAAAAAGATGGTATATTGGCTTTCACGGCCGGTGAATTAAGACTCAGCAATTCTTCTAGGTTTGTGCCGTGTCTTGTGTGGGGTTTCGCCTAGGACACCAAGCTAGGCTCATCGGCGGGCTCTTGGTGTCCCTGCCCGGACCCCCACAGGAGTGACGAACTGCGCGCCACCTCCCTTTATATAAGGTGCAACTGCACCACTTGACTACGAGAACTAAAAGCTCAAGTAGCCCTAACCTCCCTATGAAGGCTTCCAAAAAGATGGTATATTGGCTTTCACGGCCGGTGAATTAAAACTCAGCAATTCTTCTAGGTTTGTGCCGTGTCTTGTGTGGGGTTTCGCCTAGGACACCAAGCTAGGCTCATCGGCGGGCTCTTGGTGTCCCTGCCCGGACCCCCACAGGAGTGACGAACTGCGCGCCACCTCCCTTTATATAAGGTGCAACTGCACCACTTGACTACGAGAACTAAAAGCTCAAGTAGCCCTAACCTCCCTATGAAGGCTTCCAAAAAGATGGTATATTGGCTTTCACGGCCGGTGAATTAAAACTCAGCAATTCTTCTAGGTTTGTGCCGTGTCTTGTGTGGGGTTTCGCCTAGGACACCAAGCTAGGCTCATCGGCGGGCTCTTGGTGTCCCTGCCCGGACCCCCACAGGAGTGACGAACTGCGCGCCACCTCCCTTTATATAAGGTGCAACTGCACCACTTGACTACGAGAACTAAAAGCTCAAGTAGCCCTAACCTCCCTATGAAGGCTTCCAAAAAGATGGTATATTGGCTTTCACGGCCGGTGAATTAAAACTCAGCAATTCTTCTAGGTTTGTGCCGTGTCTTGTGTGGGGTTTCGCCTAGGACACCAAGCTAGGCTCATCGGCGGGCTCTTGGTGTCCCTGCCCGGACCCCCACAGGAGTGACGAACTGCGCGCCACCTCCCTTTATATAAGGTGCAACTGCACCACTTGACTACGAGAACTAAAAGCTCAAGTAGCCCTAACCTTCCTATGAAGGCTTCCAAAAAGATGGTATATTGGCTTTCACGGCCGGTGAATTAAAACTCAGCAATTCTTCTAGGTTTGTGCCGTGTCTTGTGTGGGGTTTCGCCTAGGACACCAAGCTAGGCTCATCGGCGGGCTCTTGGTGTCCCTGCCCGGACCCCCACAGGAGTGACGAACTGCGCGCCACCTCCCTTTATATAAGGTGCAACTGCACCACTTGACTACGAGAACTAAAAGCTCAAGTAGCCCTAACCTCCCTATGAAGGCTTCCAAAAAGATGGTATATTGGCTTTCACGGCCGGTGAATTAAAACTCAGCAATTCTTCTAGGTTTGTGCCGTGTCTTGTGTGGGGTTTCGCCTAGGACACCAAGCTCATCGGCGGGCTCTTGGTGTCCCTGCCCGGACCCCCACAGGAGTGACGAACTGCGCGCCACCTCCCTTTATATAAGGTGCAACTGCACCACTTGACTACGAGAACTAAAAGCTCCAGTAGCCCTAACCTCCCTATGAAGGCTTCCAAAAAGATGGTATATTGGCTTTCACGGCCGGTGAATTAAAACTCAGCAATTCTTCTAGGTTTGTGCCGTGTCTTGTGTGGGGTTTCGCCTAGGACACCAAGCTAGGCTCATCGGCGGGCTCTTGGTGTCCCTGCCCGGACCCCCACAGGAGTGACGAACTGCGCGCCACCTCCCTTTATATAAGGTGCAACTGCACCACTTGACTACGAGAACTAAAAGCTCAAGTAGCCCTAACCTCCCTATGAAGGCTTCCAAAAAGATGGTATATTGGCTTTCACGGCCGGTGAATTAAAACTCAGCAATTCTTCTAGGTTTGTGCCGTGTCTTGTGTGGGGTTTCGCCTAGGACACCAAGCTAGGCTCATCGGCGGGCTCTTGGTGTCCCTGCCCGGACCCCCACAGGAGTGACGAACTGCGCGCCACCTCCCTTTATATAAGGTGCACCTGCACCACTTGACTACGAGAACTAAAAGCTCAAGTAGCCCTAACCTCCCTATGAAGGCTTCCAAAAAGATGGTATATTGGCTTTCACGGCCGGTGAATTAAAACTCAGCAATTCTTCTAGGTTTGTGCCGTGTCTTGTGTGGGGTTTCGCCTAGGACACCAAGCTAGGCTCATCGGCGGGCTCTTGGTGTCCCTGCCCGGACCCCCACAGGAGTGACGAACTGCGCGCCACCTCCCTTTATATAAGGTGCAACTGCACCACTTGACTACGAGAACTAAAAGCTCAAGTAGCCCTAACCTCCCTATGAATGCTTCCAAAAAGATGGTATATTGGTTTTCACGGCCGGTGAATTAAAACTCAGCAATTCTTCTAGGTTTGTGCCGTGTCTTGTGTGGGGTTTCGCCTAGGACACCAAGCTAGGCTCATCGGCGGGCTCTTGGTGTCCCTGCCTGGACCCCCACAGGAGTGACGAACTGCGCGCCACCTCCCTTTATATAAGGTGCAACTGCACCACTTGACTACGAGAACTAAAAGCTCAAGTAGCCCTAACCTCCCTATGAAGGCTTCCAAAAAGATGGTATATTGGCTTTCACGGCCGGTGAATTAAAACTCAGCAATTCTTCTAGGTTTGTGCCGTGTCTTGTGTGGGGTTTCGCCTAGGACACCAAGCTAGGCTCATCGGCGGGCTCTTGGTGTCCCTGCCCGGACCCCCACAGGAGTGACGAACTGCGCGCCACCTCCCTTTATATAAGGTGCAACTGCACCACTTGACTACGAGAACTAAAAGCTCAAGTAGCCCTAACCTCCCTATGAAGGCTTCCAAAAAGATGGTATATTGGCTTTCACGGCCGGTGAATTAAAACTCAGCAATTCTTCTAGGTTTGTGCCGTGTCTTGTGTGGGGTTTCGCCTAGGACACCAAGCTAGGCTCATCGGCGGGCTCTTGGTGTCCCTGCCCGGACCCCCACAGGAGTGACGAACTGCGCGCCACCTCCCTTTATATAAGGTGCAACTGCACCACTTGACTACGAGAACTAAAAGCTCAAGTAGCCCTAACCTCCCTATGAAGGCTTCCAAAAAGATGGTATATTGGCTTTCACGGCCGGTGAATTAAAACTCAGCAATTCTTCTAGGTTTGTGCCGTGTCTTGTGTGGGGTTTCGCTTAGGACACCAAGCTAGGCTCATCGGCGGGCTCTTGGTGTCCCTGCCCGGACCCCCACAGGAGTGACGAACTGCGCGCCACCTCCCTTTATATAAGGTGCAACTGCACCACTTGACTACGAGAACTAAAAGCTCAAGTAGCCCTAACCTCCCTATGAAGGCTTCCAAAAAGATGGTATATTGACTTTCACGGCCGGTGGGCCCTGTGGGGGTCCGGGCAGGGACACCAAGAGCCCGCCGATGAGCCTAGCTTGGTGTCCTAGGCGAAACCCCACACAAGACACGGCACAAACCTAGAAGAATTGCTGAGTTTTAATTCACCGGCCGTGAAAGCCAATATACCATCTTTTTGGAAGCCTTCATAGGGAGGTTAGGGCTACTTGAGCTTTTAGTTCTCGTAGTCAAGTGGTGCAGTTGCACCTTATATAAAGGGAGGTGGCGCGCAGTTCGTCACTCCTGTGGGGGTCCGGGCAGGGACACCAAGAGCCCTCCGATGAGCCTAGCTTGGTGTCCTAGGCGAAACCCCACACAAGACACGGCACTAACCTAGAAGAATTGCTGAGTTTTAATTCACCGGCCGTGAAAGCCAATATACCATCTTTTTGGAAGCCTTCATAGGGAGGTTAGGGCTACTTGAGCTTTTAGTTCTCGTAGTCAAGTGGTGCAGTTGCACCTGATATAAAGGGAGGTGGCGCGCAGTTCGTCACTCCTGTGGGGGTCCGGGCAGGGACACCAAGAGCCCGCCGATGAGCCTAGCTTGGTGTCAAAGGCGAAACCCCACACAAGACACGGCACAAACCTAGAAGAATTGCTGAGTTTTAATTCACCGGCCGTGAAAGCCAATATACCATCTTTTTGGAAGCCTTCATAGGGAGGTTAGGGCTACTTGAGCTTTTAGTTCTCGTAGTCAAGTGGTGCAGTTGCACCTTATATAAAGGGAGGTGGCGCGCAGTTCGTCACTCCTGTGGGGGTCCGGGCAGGGACACCAAGAGCCCGCCGATGAGCCTAGCTTGGTGTCCTAGGCGAAACCCCACACAAGACACGGCACAAACCTAGAAGAATTGCTGAGTTTTAATTCACCGGCCGTGAAAGCCAATATACCATCTTTTTGGAAGCCTTCATAGGGAGGTTAGGGCTACTTGAGCTTTTAGTTCTCGTAGTCAAGTGGTGCAGTTGCACCTTATATAAAGGGAGGTGGCGCGCAGTTCGTCACTCCTGTGGGGGTCCGGGCAGGGACACCAAGAGCCCGCCGATGAGCCTAGCTTGGTGTCCTAGGCGAAACCCCACACAAGACACGGCACAAACCTAGAAGAATTGCTGAGTTTTAATTCACTGGCCGTGAAAGCCAATATACCATCTTTTTGGAAGCCTTCATAGGGAGGTTAGGGCTACTTGAGCTTTTAGTTCTCGTAGTCAAGTGGTGCAGTTGCACCTTATATAAAGGGAGGTGGCGCGCAGTTCGTCACTCCTGTGGGGGTCCGGGCAGGGACACCAAGAGCCCGCCGATGAGCCTAGCTTGGTGTCCTAGGCGAAACCCCACACAAGACACGGCACAAACCTAGAAGAATTGCTGAGTTTTAATTCACCGGCCGTGAAAGCCAATATACCATCTTTTTGGAAGCCTTCATAGGGAGGTTAGGGCTACTGGAGCTTTTAGTTCTCGTAGTCAAGTGGTGCAGTTGCACCTTATATAAAGGGAGGTGGCGCGCAGTTCGTCACTCCTGTGGGGGTCCGGGCAGGGACACCAAGAGCCCGCCGATGAGCCTAGCTTGGTGTCCTAGGCGAAACCCCACACAAGACACGGCACAAACCTAGAAGAATTGCTGAGTTTTAATTCACCGGCCGTGAAAGCCAATATACCATCTTTTTGGAAGCCTTCATAGGGAGGTTAGGGCTACTTGAGCTTTTAGTTCTCGTAGTCAAGTGGTGCAGTTGCACCTTATATAAAGGGAGGTGGCGCGCAGTTCGTCACTCCTGTGGGGGTCCGGGCAGGGACACCAAGAGCCCGCCGATGAGCCTAGCTTGGTGTCCTAGGCGAAACCCCACACAAGACACGGCACAAACCTAGAAGAATTGCTGAGTTTTAATTCACCGGCCGTGAAAGCCAATATACCATCTTTTTGACCCATCACTGTCCAACCAAATGTAGTCCTAACAGCAACCAATCCAGACTTCAACTTGATTGTGTCCCCAGTCAATAAACTACCCACAGTGTCTGCGCCGATTAGTAGTCCAATCTCCGATGGCTCTGGGCCAAAATCAGAGAGCCAGATTTTCTTTTCTCTGATCTCATCCATCCAAGGGCCCCGGTTTAACCGTGGGATTACACCACAAATTTCCTTTTGTCCCAACACCTTTATTTTGCGAGAAATTGAATGATGTAGGTCGTCTATATCTATCTCATATAGGTTATGGTCATTGGCACTGATTGAAGCACCCCCAAAAAGCCTGTGTTCAATTTTTTCAGTCTTTGATGGAATATACCCCATTTCCACAGCAATCTTCTCTAACAGATAGGATCTCTGCGAGCCTGTATCTAACAACGCCCGTATAGTTTTTTCTCTCCCTTGATGAACCAACCTAACTACAAGAGTTTGCAGCAGTACTTCCGAAACATCACTAGTTTGTGAATTAAGGGTTGTAGTTGGGACACCAGGCAATTTTGAGCCCCTTTCCTGGTGCTTCTCCTCACCTTTATAATCCCCCCTATTTACATCTAATTTTGGGCACATAATAGCTTCATGTTTACTGCTGCACACAAGACACTTCAGTTTCGTAATACAATTTGCAGCCCTATGTCCAACCTTCAGACACAAAAAACAAGCCTTGTTTTCAGACAGTCTTTTACGTTTGTCCCCTAAGTTCATTTCTTGAGCAAGATAACACCCCTTACTGTTTTGTGTTTTTTTACAGAAGACACACGTTAAACTGTTTCCTTCGCCTTTACCAGCAAAGAGAACACTAGCAGTTGCTAAACTACTCTCTTTCCATTCTTTAACTTTAGCACTCCTTGATTCTCTAGAAACTCCAAAACCAGCTTGAGCAAATGTAATCCTCTCTTCACTTTCTACTTCACCCTTCAGAAAACCAAGTAATGCAGTCAGTTTGTCGGCATGTCCATTGTCTTGATCCCTCATAGCCGTTGACGAACTCCTCATCCAGACACGTAACACTTCCTCAGGCAAGCAGGATTCTACTAGAGGGAAAAGCATTGACCCGTACTTATCTCGGGTAACACCTATAGACTCCAAAGCTCTCAGTTGTGCTTCCAACTTGTCATATAGACTAGCAAGTTGAGTCTTCTTCCTTGTTTGAGAAACATTTTTCACTACAAGACTTATGAGTTCCCTTACATAGAACTCAGTCAATAAATCCTCCCTTCCAAATCTACCCTGAAGAGATTCCACTGCTTTAGGATAATTTTCAGCAGTAGGGGGGAAACTGGCAACTAATTCTCTAGCGCGACTATCAACTTTCGTGGATTGGATCAAGTATTGGAATTTGTCTTCGTCCTCAATTTCCGAGTCCTCGTGAATGCGCCGAAATTGTCCCCAAAATTCCAACCAATTTTTAATCTCCCCATCGAATTTCATGAGTTCTATTTTGGGTAGTGTCAACTGCCTTTTGGTTTTATTCCCATCTGATAGGACCGATCTTGCTGACACCACTGCCAATACATTGGAATTAGCCTGCAACCGTAGAGCATACTTCTGTCTTGCATCATCCAATCTGTCTCGAAAACTGTCTACATATTCGTATTCACGGTCATACTCGTCCCCTTCCTTTTCCAGCAACATACTTAAAACTTTCTCGTCCAACGGCGCCAGCTCCGTTCCTAACCTCTCCAATTTGGTTAGCAAGGACTGTAAGGTGTCGTCGTCCACGCCGTCTTGAATTTCTTGATTTAAGTTTTGCAAAAGTGCATTGTACGTCTTCGTAAAAGTCGCTCTTACCGGCTTCCGCGCTTTCATTAACTTCTCCATTTCCAATACGAACACAGAACAGGAACACGAACGAACAGGAACACGCGGTCTTTAAATCAACACAATCTTCAAGTTGTTTGAATTAATACGCCATCCTGGCAAGGTCGCCAATATTTTGTTAGGGACCTACGCCTACCCGGTGTAGGTATAACCAATAAAACAAATTGAATGAAACGCTCAAGACTTCTCATAAGAAAACTTTATATTCTAGTAACCGCCATTACAACATTTTCACTGCCTTGTGTATCAAAGCTCTTAACAACAAGAAACACAAAAGTCATGGAGTAAAGAGTAATCGTCCGTGACAACATGCTCCCATGTGTTTGTATATCAGAACGCTACACCAGCACCACTGCAGCCAGTGTACACAGGTCCTTACAAAGTGAAGAAGCGCAACCAGAAGTATTTTGAAGTCGAGGTCAAAGGGAAGGTTACGAAGATCACTATCGACTGCTTGAAACCAGCCTTCTTACTCGAGGAACATTCTTCAACAACACAGCACCCACAGTCAGATACAGACAAAATTCAACAAACAGATTACCCACCAACAACCCCTGTGCCCGTAACAGCTGAAAGACCTATGAGAAAAACTAGTTCTGGTCGAACAGTTCATTTTCCCAGCAGATTCCTGGACTCACTTGTGGTTATTTAGGGGGGAGTGTGTAGTGGAAGTGAACTATCTTCTGACAAGTGTAGTGGAAATGAACTATCTTCTGACCAAAGAGTGCGGTCAGGGAGAAGACAGACTACTTTCTTTTGTTTTTGTATATATTTCATGTTCTTGTTCCTGCCTAGTTGTTGTAAGAAATAAAACAAGAGTTTTCAAGCGCAGTCTTGCGTTAATTGTGAATACCTACATATAGATATCCACAGTGTGAAGTACTTAAGAGCGAGTGATAGCTGATTCCAGCTTCACTACTTATTATTATTATTATTATTATTATTATTATTATTAGCAGTCAGTACGATTGTTATTATGGCCATACAGGTATGATGCCAGGTAATAAGTCCTGAGGAAAGCACCGGTAATATATAAGCGAATTAATTAAGTTATAATGCCATGTAATAAGACCCGAGGAAAGCGCCTGATTACGTAAGTACAGTGAATCTACGATGATATGAAGTGAATTAAGTTATAATGCTAGGTAGTAAGTCCTGATGAAAGCACCGGAATACGTAAGTGCAGTGAATCTAAGAGAATAATACGTGAAATCTAGTGGCCTACACCCGCAGGTAAGAGAGTGCTATAATTAGGTGAATTAATTGGAATAATTATTGATTGAAATCGCATCGCACGGGGAAAATAAGATACTGGATTCGCATTATGGTAATTTATTAGTCAGAGTTGGTCTGTGGACACGGGAAGCCGTCCTCCCCCTTTCACTGTCAAGGTCCGCTAACGGGACCTCTGCCCGTTCATTGACAGCCCTCACCAGCTGGTTATACTGCACGTATTTGAGATGCTATGCAGAGAAGTATATTTTGTTCGGTCCCAATCTGATATTATGTAAGGGTGCGTTATGTCTAAACCCTATAGTCCTTGGTTTATAAATTTTACTTTGCCTGGTCATTTTGATATTACGGATGGGTATGGCAGGTTGTGACTATACAGTCCCGGGTTCGTAAGTCATTTATTTTGCCTGGTCGAGCAATTACTTTAAACGGGTACTGGTTGAGCAGTGACCTTAAGTCCTGTGTTCATAAATAATTATTTTCGGTCCTGGAAAATAATTATTGGATTTTGTTAATTAATGATGGTTCAAAATTATCTCAAGGAGTTATTTCTCTTGAACAAACCATGCTTTGTCCTGTTATAATTTTGTTCTGCGAGATAGGGATACCCAAGGTAAGGAACGGGTAGTTAGCGAATACCCATAATAATATATTATGTCCTGATAGGAGTGTGTTATAGATACAAATTTTGTGTCATGCCCGTTCATTTCAGGGGTCGCAGGTTCGAGTGAAGGGCATTCACCGTTGTTTAATATGACTTCGATACAATACATTTTTGTGTCATGCCCATTTATTTTAGGGGTCGCAGGTTCGAATGAAGGACATTCACCGTTGTTTAAAATGACACTGATATGATACGATTGTATATAAGAATGTTTGGTTGGAATTATTCTGATTTTCGCGTCAGATAATTTATTAATTATTCTTTGTTTAAAAGATGGTATATTGGCTTTCACGGCTGGTCCGGGCGGGGACACCATGAGCCCGCCGATGAGCCAGCTTGGTGTCCTAGGCGAAACCCCACACAAGACACGGCACAAACCTAGAAGAATTGAGTTTTAACTATTCTTTGTTTGTTTGTTCATTCAACACACTCTCGATATGAGGATGATCATTGTTATTTAATGATGCCGTTTTTAAGACACTTTTACATAGAGTTGTCCGTAGATATCCATGAATTATTCAACAAGGCATCGCGTTCTTGGTCGAGACTTTGTTACCTTGAACCTAAGAACTGAAGTCAAACTTATCATATCGTTAAAATATTATTGTATTATCGTTGCAATTCGTAAGTGTATTTCAAAACTAAAACTTCCGAAGTAAATGTCTAGATTGGACATTAAATATACACAGAAACGGCTACCATGATTGATTTATAAGAGTGTATACATGAGGTGTATAAAGGTGCATTAATTATGTCTCATATTATGCACAGCAAAATACATAAATTCTAATGTCAAGAAGGTTACAAGATTTGAAATGAGGATCAACTGGTAATTAACGGAGGGATTAAAACAGATGTTGATTAAACACAATTAATAATTGGATGAGTCAGAGATTGTACTATACCGTTTATTTCAGGATGGTCGTGGGTGTCATTGATTGTTGACCGTATAATTCGCCTGAAATATAATTAATTCATATTAGACTCGATAGTCATTGTATTACGTTTAATTAAATTACCATGTTATTAATTTGCCCAAGATGGCGGACGGGATGGAAAGCCGTGTTGATTTCGCTCTTAAAAGTATTGAAAATATTACGGATTTAAGTAGATATCTCAAGAAGGAATCAAAGGACGACTTGTATAAAGTGGTAAGGATTAAACGAGAATGCTTTGTTGAACTGAAATATAAACTATGCAGATGTGAGGAACATGTTAAAGAGCTTACTTTATGTGAGGTTATGTAACTAGACAATGACATTGCAGTACAGGAAGACAATAGTTGGTCGCTGGTTGGTCGGGACAAGTGGCGCAGTCTGGTGACCTAGAGAGACAAAAGGTGGTACCGGCTCCCGCGGCACAGTCGAAAGAGACACAATAAATTAAAGAGGGAGCAGAACACATGACGGTCAAGTTACTAGTCCCACACAGGGACAACTCGCTAGTGGCATCCAAAGATCTCATACACAGATTACCTACTACTACAGATAGCCGACAGCCATGCTAATTCTTGGCACCTCAGACTTCAGCGCTGTCTGGTGTGATAAAGTGATAAGGAGAAAATCCAGGAAGATGCGGATATTTGTGGATAGTCACGGGCGAGATGTAGCAGCAAGAGTATTGGAGAGAAGCGGAGAAATGGAGGTCACTTCGACAGTAAAGCCAGGAGCACCGATTGCAGCGGTCACGAACGGGATGGTAGGAGAGTGTGCGTCCCTTACTTCAAAGGACTATGCAGTAATCATCGCTGGAGCAAACGACGTCTATAGAAACGAGAGTAAAAAGGTAATCAAAGATTTAAAGGGTACATTGCCATCCATGCAAAAAACAAATGTCATTATTGTAAACATTCCGCAGAGATACGATTTAATTCCCAAATCATGTGTAAATGTAGAAATAGAGGCTACAAATGGAAAAATTCATAAAATTTGTAAGAGTTTTCCAAATGTCCAAATTGTAGATGTAAGTAAATTAGACAGGAAGTTCCACACTCGGCATGGCCTACACTTAAATATATTAGGAAAAGAGTATCTTAGTGATGAAATCTGCAAAATTGTAAATTCAAATGGTAAGAATAATTCAACAGTAATATCATTAGAGTGGAAGCAGGGAAACAGGTAGAAGAAGCCAAACGTGAGGTTTGGCAATCAGATCTTTTGAAGTCAAATTTAACGGAGTGTAACAATGGTATTTCGGATTTGTCTAGCAACAATAATAATAACAATTATGATAATAATAATGTAAATAAATCACCAACACAAGCTGGCAAAAGTAACAAATTTAAAATTTACCACCATAATGTCCAGTCTCTTTATAATAAAATTGATTACATAAATCTAATGCTTAAAAATGAACTTAAAGACATCTCAGCACTATGTATTTCAGAACATTGGCTGAAAGAGGAACAACTCGAATTAATTCAATTCCCAGGGTTTACACAAGCTAGTAAATACTCTAGATCTAATATTAGCCATGGTGGTACTTGCATATTCTTAAGAAATAATTTAGATCATGAACAGATAACAGCTTATGATTATCTAATTATGGAACAGGATTTTGAATTCTCTGCCGTAAAAATACAGCAGTTTAAGTTAATAATTGTATGCGTATACCGTTCTCCGTCAGGAAAGTTTCCTTTATTTATAGATAAATTAGAATTGTTACTCAATAACATGAGCAAAGTAAATTTCGATATAATAATTTGTGGGGATGTAAATATGGATTTCTTAAAATTTGATAGAAATTGTGAATTATTAACACAGTTACTAATTTCCTATGGACTGAAACCTACAGTAAATACCCCAACAAGAGAAACAAAATTTAGTAAAACCACTCCTGATTACATTTTTATAAATACAGATAAATATCACCATTCAATAGAAGTCTATTGTCCGGGTTTTAGTGACCACCATGGACAAATACTGAGTTTTTGAAGTATCCGAAACAATCAATAATAATGATAATGGAGTAAAATCAAAGTGCAGGTCATTCACTGAATCAAATGTTACATATTTCACAATAAGGAGACATGGTCAGAAATATATGAACTAGAAAATGTAAATGAAAAATTTAATGCATTTAACAGTACCATAAAACACTATTTTGAAATAGCATTCCCCTTTAAACGAAGAACTGTTCAAAATAACAAAACTAGCAATTGGATAACAACAGGGTTTATAAATTCATGTCAAAGAAAGAAATTTCTAAACAAATTATATAAACAATACCACACAACACCTGAATTCAATTTATACTACAAAAAATACACTAGCATATTAAATAAGGTAATAAGACTAGCAATGAAAATGCATAACGATAATTTTATTTCCCAATCATCTAATAAAAACAGGGCTATGTGGTCCGTGATAAAGAAAGAAACTGGAAAATCTGCTAAAATACAAAGGAACATTACACTGACCAGAAATAATAAAGTGATTAATAATCCAGAGGAAATAGCAAACACTTTTAATGACTATTTTCCGGAAATTCCACAAAAATTATTAAATAAATCGCAGGTAAATACACTAAATTCTAATAATAAAATAAATATATGCAGTGATTCTTTATTTATAAATCATGTCACAAGTGATGAGGTAAGAAAAGTTATAAAAGAGCTAAAAAATAAATTCTGTGCTGGCATTGATGGCATCGCTGATGCAATTTTAAAGAAATGTGCAGAAAATATAATAAATCCACTTCCACACTTAATAAACAGTTCAATTCTCTCAGGAACTTACCCGGATATTTTGAAGTTATCAAAAGTAATTCCAGTGCACAAAATCGGTTCAAAAGATGAATTAGATAAATATCGTCCTATTACCTTACCAACTGGTATTGCAAAAATTGTGGAAAAAATTATGTATAAGAGACTGATAAGTTTCATAGAAAAAAATAAAATATTATCAAACTCACAACGTGGATTCAGAACGGAAAAATCTACACAGACAGCAATTTACGAATGTAGTAATTGTATAGTGAAATTAATTGACAATAAGGAACATGTAACTGGCCTATTCTTGGATTTATCGAAAGCATTTGATGTTGTTGACCATAAAATCCTCCTTACCAAACTAAATCAATATGGTATTAGAGGTCTAGCTAATAAATGGATAGAGTCTTACTTAACAAGGCGTAAACAAATAGTAAGCTTGAGACACAAGGATGATGGAACCAAATTACTTAATGAAACATTGTCCAATGAGGGAATTTTTGAATTTGGAGTACCCAGGGATCGGTTTTGGTCCCACTACTCTTTCTTCTATATATCAATGATATAACACAGAACGTTCATTCACATAAGGAAATTTTGTTTGCGGACGATACAACACTCGTAATAAAAGGTGAAACTAAACAGGTCATACAGCAGTCTGCTGACTCCGTTACAGGAGAGTTATCCAAATGGTCACAAGATAATCGCCTCATAATAAACTATAACAAAAAGTATGTCTAAATTTCCACACTATACAGAATAGGAATCCTGCGAAATCCAATATAACATTAAATGGTCATCAAATAGAAAATAAATCAGAAACAAAGTTTTTAGGACTATGGATACAACAAGACTTGAAATGGAATAAACATATACAATATCTGAATACTAAACTGAACTCGATGTGCTTTGCGTTACGTATTTTGAAAACCTGCACTAGCATGCACACATTAAGAAATACTTATTTTGCTTATTTCCATTCATACTTAAGATATGGGATCATATTTTGGGGTATGTCGCCAGATGTACTAAGCACGTTTAGGATACAAAAGAGGGCGATTAGAATTATGGCAAATGTAAACACTAGAAAATCATGTAGACCTCTGTTTAAAGATTTAAACATTCTCCCACTGCCCTGCATATATATCTTTGAAAGTATTATGTTTTTAAAAAGAATTTAATGAATAAAGATATTTTTCTTAAAACAAACAATGATGTTCATAGGCATAACACAAGACAAAATCAAAACATTTATATTTCACACACACACACAAGCATATATCAAAAAGGAACTTTTCACACTGGAGTTAAATTATACAATAAACTACCCCAGTATATAAAACCGGCCCCAAAAATAAAAACCTTTGATAGAATGTTGAAAGCTTATCTGCAGTGCCATTGTTTTTACTCAGTAGTTGAATATCTTAGCATATAGGAGCGATGAAATCTGTAATTATATTTTACTTTTTTAATTTAATTGTAATACCTAGCTGTATGTTGTTGTATTTATAGAATTAAGCTTTCATATTATGATAATAGAGTGAGGTGTAAATAGTTGTGCAATAAGATTGTATCTATTAAGATTTGCTATTATAATAAGTTAAATAGTTATAATATTAGTAATATATACCTGTTAGTTCTTTTATTTTATAGATGTAAATTCTGACGTGTCCTATATCAAAAATGTATTGAATGCATGTATTTGATCAAATGGAATTAATAAAATCTATCTATCTATCTATCTATCACTTAAATAGGTAAGGAAAAGAGTATCTTAGTGATGAAATCTGCAAAATTGTAAATTCAAATGGCAAGAATAGTTCAACAGTAATATTTTTAGAGTAGAAGCAGGGAAACTGGTAAAAGAAGCCAAACGTGAGGTTTGGCATTCAGATCTTTTGATGTCAAATTTAACTGAGTCCAACAATGGTATATCGGATTTGTCTAGCAACAATAATAATAACAATTATGATAGTAATAAAGTAAATAAATCACCAACACAAGCTTGCAAAAGTAACAAATTTAAAATTTACCACCAGAATGTTCAGTCTCTCTATAATAAAATTGATTACATAAATATAATGCTTAAAAATTAACTTAAAGGCATCTCAGCACTATGTATTTCATAACATTGGCTGAAAGAGGAACAACTCGAATTAATTCAATTCCCAGGGTTTATACTAGCTAGTAAATACTCTAGATCTAACATTAGCCATGGTGGTACTTGTATCTTTTTAAGAAATAATTTAGATCATGAACAGTTAACAGCTTATGATTATCTAATTATGGAACAGGATTTTGAATTCTCTGCCGTAAAAATTCAGCAGTTTAAGTTAATAATTGTATGCGTATACCGTTCTCCGTCAGGAAAGTTTCCTTTGTTTATAGATAAGTTAGAATTGTTACTCAATAACATGAGCAAAGTAAATTTCGATATAATAATTTGTGGGGATGTAAATATGGATTTCTTAAAATTTGATAGAAATTGTGAATTATTAACACAGTTACTAATTTCCTATGGACTGAAACTCCAGTAAATACCCCAACAAGAGTAACAAAATTTAGTAAAACCACTCCTGATCAAATTTTTTTAAATACAGATAAATGTCACTATTTAATAGAAGTCTATTGTCCGGGTTTTAGTGACCACCATGGACAAATACTGAGTTTTTGAAGTACCCGAAACAATCAATAATAATGATAATTGAGTAAAATCCAAGTGCAGGTCATTCACTGAAACAAATGTTACATATTTCAATGACTTATTAAATAAGGAAACATGGTCATAAATTTATAAACTAGAAAATGTAAATGATAAATTTAATGCATTTAACAATACCCTAAAACACTATTTTGAAACAGCATTCCCCTTTAGACAAAGAACTGTTCAAAATAACAAAACTAGCATTTGGATAACAACAGGGATTATAAATTCATGCCAAAGAAAAATGTTTACACAAATTATATAAACAATACCACACAACACCTGAATTCAATTTATGCTACAAAAATACACTAGCATATTAAATAAGGTAATAAGACTAGCAAAGAAAATGCATAATGATAATTTTATTTCCCCTTCATCTAATAAAACAGGGCTGGAAAATCCGCTAAAATACAAATGAACATTACTTTTTTCTTTCTTTTCTTTCATCGGCTTTTCCCAACTAATTGGGGTCGCCGGAGCCAACCACGCTCATTTTGGTTTTGGCCGGGGATTTAAGGCCGGATGCCCTTCCTGACGCCACGTGATTTTTCAGGTGAAAATTCCACCCCGCTGTCACCGGGATTCGAACCACAGCCGTCCGGGTGAAAGACGAGCAGCTAAGCCACTGCGCCACCACGCTCCCCACAAATGAACATTACACTGACCTAAAATAATAAAGTGATTAATAATCCAAAGGAAAGCAAACACTTTAATGACTATTTTCTGGAAATTCCACAAAATTTATTAAATAAATCACAGGTAAATACACTAGATTCTAATAATAAAATATATATATGTAGTGATTATTTATTTATAAATCATGTCACAAATGAAGAGGTAAGAATAGTTATAAAAGAGCTAAGAAATAAATTCTGTACTGGTATTGATGGCACCCCTGATGCAATTTTAAAGAAATGTGCAGAAAATATAATAAATCCGCTTCCACACTTAATAAACAGTTCAATTCTCTCAGGAACTTACCCGGATATTTTGAAGTCATCAAACGTAATTCAAAAACGGTTCAAAAGATGAATTAGATAACTATCGTCCTATTACCTTACCAAAATGCGGAAAAAATCATGTATAAGAGACTGAGTAGTTTTATAGAAAAAAAAAAGAAAGTCAACCCCTGGCACTATCCAGCCCATGACGGGCTAAGGCCGACCAAGCGACCGCTGCCCAGCCATTTGGACTGCAGATATTGGGGTGACGCGTGATCAGCGCGTCGGGTCCCCTCGGCCGTTAATCTTGGTATTCGTGATCGGGGCGCAGTCTCACTGTCAGACAGCTACTCAATTGTCCTCACGAGGCTGAGTGCACCCCGTTCCAACCCTCACGTCAGTTTTAAAATCCCTGACGGAGCCGGGGATCGAACCCGGGGCCTCCGGGCGAGAGGCAGGCGCGCTACCCCAACACCACGGGGCCGGCAATTTTATAGAAAGAAATAAAATATTATCAAACTCACAACATGGATTCAGAACGGAAAAATCTACACAGACAGCAATTTATGAATGTATTAATAGTATACTGAAATTAATTGACAATAAGGAACATGTCACTGGCCTATTCTTGGATTTATCGAAAGCATTTGATGTTGTTGACCGTAAAATCCTCCTTACAAAACTAAATCAATATGGTATTAGAGGTCTAGCTAATAAACGGATAGAGTCTTACTTAACAAGGCGTAAACAAATAGTAAGCTTGAGACACAAGGATGATGGAACCAAATTACTTAATGAAACATTGTCCAATGAGGGAATTAATGAATTTGGAGTACCCAGGGATCGGTTTTGGTCCCACTACTCTTTCTTCTATATATCAATGATATAACACAGAACGTTCATTCACATAAGGAAATTTTGTTTGCGGACGATACAACACTCGTAATAAAAGGTGAAACTAAACAGGTCATACAGCAGTCTGCTGACTCCGTTACAGGAGAGTTATCCAAATGGTCACAAGATAATCGCCTCATAATAAACTATAACAAAAAGTATGTCTAAATTTCCACACTATACAGAATAGGAATCCTGCGAAATCCAATATAACATTAAATGGTCATCAAATAGAAAATAAATCAGAAACAAAGTTTTTAGGACTATGGATACAACAAGACTTGAAATGGAATAAACATATACAATATCTGAATACTAAACTGAACTCGATGTGCTTTGCGTTACGTATTTTGAAAACCTGCACTAGCATGCACACATTAAGAAATACTTATTTTGCTTATTTCCATTCATACTTAAGATATGGGATCATATTTTGGGGTATGTCGCCAGATGTACTAAGCACGTTTAGGATACAAAAGAGGGCGATTAGAATTATGGCAAATGTAAACACTAGAAAATCATGTAGACCTCTGTTTAAAGATTTAAACATTCTCCCACTGCCCTGCATATATATCTTTGAAAGTATTATGTTTTTAAAAAGAATTTAATGAATAAAGATATTTTTCTTAAAACAAACAATGATGTTCATAGGCATAACACAAGACAAAATCAAAACATTTATATTTCACACACACACACAAGCATATATCAAAAAGGAACTTTTCACACTGGAGTTAAATTATACAATAAACTACCCCAGTATATAAAACCGGCCCCAAAAATAAAAACCTTTGATAGAATGTTGAAAGCTTATCTGCAGTGCCATTGTTTTTACTCAGTAGTTGAATATCTTAGCATATAGGAGCGATGAAATCTGTAATTATATTTTACTTTTTTAATTTAATTGTAATACCTAGCTGTATGTTGTTGTATTTATAGAATTAAGCTTTCATATTATGATAATAGAGTGAGGTGTAAATAGTTGTGCAATAAGATTGTATCTATTAAGATTTGCTATTATAATAAGTTAAATAGTTATAATATTAGTAATATATACCTGTTAGTTCTTTTATTTTATAGATGTAAATTCTGACGTGTCCTATATCAAAAATGTATTGAATGCATGTATTTGATCAAATGGAATTAATAAAATCTATCTATCTATCTATCTATCACTTAAATAGGTAAGGAAAAGAGTATCTTAGTGATGAAATCTGCAAAATTGTAAATTCAAATGGCAAGAATAGTTCAACAGTAATATTTTTAGAGTGGAAGCAGGGAAACTGGTAAAAGAAGCCAAACGTGAGGTTTGGCATTCAGATCTTTTGATGTCAAATTTAACTGAGTCCAACAATGGTATATCGGATTTGTCTAGCAACAATAATAATAACAATTATGATAGTAATAAAGTAAATAAATCACCAACACAAGCTTGCAAAAGTAACAAATTTAAAATTTACCACAAGAATGTTCAGTCTCTCTATAATAAAATTGATTACATAAATATAATGCTTAAAAATTAACTTAAAGGCATCTCAGCACTATGTATTTCATAACATTGGCTGAAAGAGGAACAACTCGAATTAATTCAATTCCCAGAGTTTATACTAGCTAGTAAATACTCTAGATCTAATATTAGCCATGGTGGTACTTGTATCTTTTTAAGAAATAATTTAGATCATGAACAGTTAACAGCTTATGATTATCTAATTATGGAACAGGATTTTGAATTCTCTGCCGTAAAAATTCAGCAGTTTAAGTTAATAATTGTATGCGTATACCGTTCTCCGTCAGGAAAGTTTCCTTTGTTTATAGATAAGTTAGAATTGTTACTCAATAACATGAGCAAAGTAAATTTCGATATAATAATTTGTGGGGATGTAAATATGGATTTCTTAAAATTTGATAGAAATTGTGAATTATTAACACAGTTACTAATTTCCTATGGACTGAAACTCCAGTAAATACCCCAACAAGAATAACAAAATTTAGTAAAACCACTCCTGATCAAATTTTTTAAAATACAGATAAATGTCACTATTTAATAGAAGTCTATTGTCCGGGTTTTAGTGACCACCATGGACAAATACTGAGTTTTTGAAGTACCCGAAACAATCAATAATAATGATAATGGAGTAAAATCCAAGTGCAGGTCATTCACTGAAACAAATGTTACATATTTCAATGACTTATTAAATAAGGAAACATGGTCATAAATTTATAAACTAGAAAATGTAAATGATAAATTTAATGCATTTAACAATACCCTAAAACACTATTTTGAAACAGCATTCCCCTTTAGACAAAGAACTGTTCAAAATAACAAAACTAGCATTTGGATAACAACAGGGATTATAAATTCATGCCAAAGAAAAATGTTTACACAAATTATATAAACAATACCACACAACACCTGAATTCAATTTATACTACAAAAATACACTAGCATATTAAATAAGGTAATAAGACTAGCAAAGAAAATGCATAATGATAATTTTATTTCCCCTTCATCTAATAAAACAGGGCTGGAAAATCCGCTAAAATACAAATGAACATTACACTGACCAAAAATAATAAAGTGATTAATAATCCAAAGGAAAGCAAACACTTTAATGACTATTTTCTGGAAATTCCACAAAATTTATTAAATAAATCACAGGTAAATACACTAGATTCTAATAATAAAATATATATATATATGTAGTGATTATTTATTTATAAATCATGTCACAAGTGAAGAGGTAAGAATAGTTATAAAAGAGCTAAGAAATAAATTCTGTACTGGTATTGATGCCACCCCTGATGCAATTTTAAAGAAATGTGCAGAAAATATAATAAATCCACTTCCACACTTAATAAACAGTTCAATTCTCTAAGGAACTTACCCGGATATTTTGAAGTCATCAAAAGTAATTCCCGTGCACAAAATCGGTTCAAAAGATGAATTAGATAACTATCGTCCTATTACCTTACCAAAATGCGGAAAAAATCATGTATAAGAGACTGAGTAGTTTTATAGAAAGAAATACAATATTATCAAACTCACAACATGGATTCAGAAGGGAAAAATCTACACAGACAGCAATTTATGAATGTATTAATAGTATACTGAAATTAATTGACAATAAGGAACATGTAACTGGCCTATTCTTGGATTTATCGAAAGCATTTGATGTTGTTGACCGTAAAATCCTCCTTACAAAACTAAATCAATATGGTATTAGAGGTCTAGCTAATAAATGGATAGAGTCTTACTTAACAAGGCGTAAACAAATAGTAAGCTTGAGACACAAGGATGATGGAACCAAATTACTTAATGAAACATTGTCCAATGAGGGTATTATTAAATTTGGAATACCCCAGGGAACGGTTTTGGGCCCATTACTCTTTCTTCTATATATCAATGATATAACACAGAACGTTCATTCACATAAGGAAATTTTGTTTGTGGACGATACAACACTCGTAATAAAAGGTGAAACTAAACAGGTCATCCAGAAGTCTGCTGACTCCGTTACAGGAGAGTTAACCAAATGGTCACAAGATAATCGCCTCATAATAAACTATAAAAAACAGTATGTCTAAATTTCCACACTATACAGAATAGGAATCCTGCGAAGCCCAATATAGCATTAAATGGTCATCAAATAGAAAATAAATCAGAAACAAAGTTTTTAGGACTATGGATACAACATGACTTGAAATGGAATAAACATATACAATATCTGAATACTAAACTGAACTCTATGTGCTTGCGTTACGAATTTTGAAAACCTGCACTAGCATGCACCCATTAAGAAATACTTATTTTGCTTATTTCCATTCATACTTAAGATATGGGGTCATATTTTGGGTATGTCGCCAGATGTACTAAGCACGTTTAGGATACAAAAGAGGGCGATTAGAATTATGGCAAATGTAAACACTAGAGAATCATGTAGACCTCTGTTTAAAGAATTAAACATTCTCCCACTGCCCTGCATATATATCTTTAAAAGTATTATGTTTTTAAAAAGAATTTAATGAATAAGGATGTTTTTCTTAAAATAAACAATGATGTTCATAGGCATAACACAAGACAAAATCAAAACATTCATATTTCACACACACACACACAAGCATATATCAAATAGGCACTTTTCACACGGGAGTTAAATTATTCAATAAACTACCCCAATATATAAAACTTGCCCCAAAAATAAAAACCTTTGATAGAATTAAGTTTTCATAGTATGATAATAGAGTAAGGTGTAAATAGTTGTCCAATAAGATTGTATCTCTTAAGATCTGTTATTATAATAAGTTATAAATAGTTATAGTATTAGTATTATATACCTATTAGTACTTTTATTTTATAGATGTAATTTCTGACGTGTCCTATATAAAAATGTATTGTATACATGTATTTGATCAAATGGAATTAATAAAATCTATATATGACCGCGGTACTAGTTGAGCACGGCCGTGCGGGTAGCCCACCCCTTCCCCTCGTTCCGCTAAATATTCTCGTCCTAAATGCTCTGCCCAGTTCAATGTTCCGAAAATCACAACCTTTCCAATACTTATAGCATGATTTTAAGCGTGGAGATAATAATATGATCTACTCAAAATAAATCACTTTCAAAATAGCAATAACATAAATTTAAAAAAAAAAAACCAAAGTGGGAAATTGTGAATTCCGGAACTCTGAAATGAGCAATCACAGCGTTTATGACACGACCTCATCAATAATTTACATGTTTACATTTCTTTCAGTTGCAATTGGAGCATATTGCATTGTTGACAAGAATTAGGCTACTATAAGGTCTGGAGCATATTATTACTCAATTTAAAAAAGTCCCTTCCAATTAACCACTGTAGGCCCAATTATAACCGATTAGTTCCGAGATTAAACTAGAAAGGAAAATTACTGGGAAGGGAGAATATTCATATCTTAAAATGCTTGATGCTGTTCGCAATAACAAGAAAATTTTAAGAGAGAATACTAAGGAAATAGGTGGTGTAACCTGATCCTCATCACACTAAAATTGTTAGGTAGTTAGTGCCAAATTCATTAGTTTCAGAAAAATAATTGGATATCACAAAATGTATATACAGTTGTTCATTTCATATTTAGACTGGTCCAGTTTTCGACCGGTTGCAATTCTAGCGGCATTTTGGGTAACATTTTGCCAAATGTGTTTTTAGTACTAATTCGGACCTGCTGAACACGAATTTCGATGTTGGCACTCCCGAATTTCGACCAGAAGCTCAGAATTCAATATGGCGCCCAAGATGGTGGACGTTTTATTACTAGAACGATATTTCCACTCCCGAGGCCGATTTTCTTCATCTAAAGACCGTTTCTAGGGTTATTTGTGTAGTAGAATGCGATAGTAACTGTAACAGATTGTGCAAGGAATTATTTAGCCATGGCCGGAAGCTCAGAATTCAAGATGGTGTCCAAGATGGTGGACATTTTCTCAACTTCACGACTCGGGGCCGACTTTTTACATTTTAAGACAGTTAATCTAGTTATTTGTGTATAAAATACTATTCTAATTGTTACAGAGTGTTAAAGCAACTAGTTGACCGTTTTAGAACGAAATAATACTGAGAAAACATGAAATTATTTTGAGTGGATTGACCTTGCATTTGGCAAAGTTCATGTCTTGATTTGATATTGCATAGACATTATTTTCCTTTTTATTGTATATTTTTGCCGATATGTCTGTTTTGGTTTTTAGTTTGGCGTTTAAAATGAGTGACACAGTGTTGTTGAGACTATTTATTACTTTGTGGTTAAATGCAATAAAATACTACATGAGTAGCGGAGTAGTGACAGTTCTAACACCCCCCACCACTACTCCCAATGCGAGCCGATAACTCCCAAACCCATGGTCGAAGATTCACGAATGAGGAGTCGTTGGACTCGGGATGACGGGAGCTTTGCTATGGACCACTCGTTATATTTTTGAATTTTTTTTGAAAATTTTTGTTTTCGAAAGTAGGTGATAGTTTGAAAACCAAACACGATAGAATGTTGTGCCATGGCTCAAACGAATGGTCTTTATGACCTTTATTTTCTATAATAAAACTTTTTTTATTTTTGATTCTTTTTGAAAACATTCGAATTTTGAAAATCCTATATTTTGGAAACTAGAAAGTTTACAAAAAAAATTGACATAAATGAAAGGTCCCTATGCCCTCTACCATAAAAATAAATGTCAAGTCTCTAGGATAAAAACCTGACAGTAGTGGGATGACAGGGGTTCTGCTTCCAAGAGCAAGTTGTGAGCCCCTGCGACCTTGGAATGGAAGGAGTCATGCTAGGAGGGCGTGCTTGGATTCGGTTTTTTTTTCGCCTCGTTGCGCTCTTTACGGGAATGAAGGTGTCGAAAAGGTGAAAATCTGGAAACATGGTTTTTTGGGGGTAAAACCGTGATATTAAACTTTTTGCTATATCTCGCGAACCAATCATGCTAGAGGCGTGTACGACGGGTCCAAGGACTCGGAGTGGCGTCCTCTTTGCTATGGACCACTCGTTATATTTTAAAAAATTGGAAACTGATTTTGGGGTAAACACATGTTTTTTGTGATTTTTGCTGATTTCTCATGAACCCATAACGCTAGAGACGTGAACGAGGTGTCCTAGGACTCGGGCTAACGCCCCCTTTTTGAAACTATGTTTGACATTTTGACAAAGGGCCTAACGCCATACATGATGAAAAAAATATTTACCTGTTTAAAATGTTCATGATGCGTGGTGGTTGAGAGAGACGATACGGCTGGGTGTGTGTGTTTCAACGATCCTGTCGCTGACCACATTCTGACATTTTACCCCCGAAGGGGAACTTTAA
This sequence comes from Meconema thalassinum, assembly GCA_946902985.2. Lineage (NCBI taxonomy): Eukaryota > Metazoa > Arthropoda > Insecta > Orthoptera > Tettigoniidae > Meconema > Meconema thalassinum. The sequence continues at coordinate 371,721,666 of OX336392.1, forward strand.
CGTGTAAACGATGATGAGAACTTGGTTCTATGTTGGTCGAAGCGAGTACAGAAAACAAACTTGTAGAGGAGCAGACGAGCAGGAGGCGAATGTCATTTGAGCTTATTGGAATGCGCTGATCTGACTTGACAACAGGTGCAATGGAAAATGACAAAGACGCGGAGGACGCTTGAAAGTGAGATAATCTGACAACCGTGGTGGCAGGGGAGTGCGAAATGCATGCACACACGTGTGAAACCACATGTACGCTAAACAAGTTACATCCTGTTTTTGCTTCGTACGTGACAAAATCCAAGTTCAGGTGAAATTTGACCTGGCACAGGTGTTCACCTGGGACGTTAGCTGCCCACGTGCACGATAAGAGAATGTTCAAAGTGTGGGAAAATGATTATACATGCAACGTAGCATATATAAAGACATGTCGTTATCATTTCCACGCTCACTTAGGTGACTACCTTTGAACACATTGCGTTGCGTGAAACCCCTGGTCTTGTTTAACAGTTTTGGTGTTGGTGGAAAATACTTATCCTTGTTGTGAGGTAGGTACATATCTATTCATTTATACATTTATTGATTTATATATATTTACAAGCAATTATTTTTTGATTAGGTAATTATTGATTTTTAATTTATTTGTTTGCAGATAACTGGTATACCTTACGTGTCTCAGAGAGAAGAAAACATTGCACTTTTGAGCCCACTAGAAGGAAACAGCAATAAGCCACTGCAAGTGAAGGTGGGATTATTTTTTTAAACTAACTTGTTTCATTTTTTGTTTCATATTTTACTTTATAAAATGCATGTACTAACCTGAATTTAGGTATTTATAACGGTTTATTTTATTTATTTTTAGAAACTTGGAAAGAAAAGCCTTACCGCCGAAGCAGTCGTTGAAACCCGAGACGCAGTAAAGTGCAACCATTGTTTCCAGGCAGTGAACTATTTAAAACTCAGGTAAGCCTGACATAAAATGCTATTCCATTTTACCACTACTGAAAACTCGTAGACAAAAAAATTCATTACCTGTACATGACTAGGACGATGATTGCTTTCTTGATTAATGACTATGTATTGGCAACCGGTACAAGACCATATTGGTTGTTTACCGGGAAAGTACAAGGCCATGTTGGATTTTCTAAAAACAAAAATTTTAATTTATGGGTGGTTCCCTATGGACTCAACGAATATTCACAGGTTTGAACATGATAATCTAAACAAAATGACATGACATTATTATTTTTTGTTTATGTATTGGTTAAAGGGGAATGTAAATGACTGCAGCTTTATAAAAAGAAAATAAGTACATGGGTTACTATTAGTGCAGACATACAGTTTATTATAATTTTATGGTGTTTTGATATATTAATGCCAATTAACGTTAAAGTTTTATTTACAAGTATTGATTGATTGATTGAGTGATTGGTTATTTTGTTTGCTTTTAGGTGTCGTCATGCGCCATTAACGTAATGAACAGACAGTGAACAAGCATACATTGTGCTTTAAAGTACTCTGTGCAACGTTAATAACTTACAATAAGAAAAAGTTTTATTATAACACATGGCGTTAGTACCAAATACAACAAGTGAGCAAGTTAGTTTACCACGGGGGTTAAATTTAAAATCAGAACATGACCGTTGGTTAACATTTGAATCCTGGCCTGTAGGCTTTTTGTCGACACATAAACTTGCAAAAGCCGTTTTTTTTACTTGAACCGAGAAGATGTGGTGCGCTGTGTGTTTTGTCGTATTGAACTTTCACACCGGGAAGAAGGGGATGACCTCTTTAGAGACCATTTGCGATGGTCTCCTTGTTGTCCTTACATGCTTGGAAAACAAGTGGGTAACATACCCGTGTATTCATTTTACCGAATCACAAGACCATTGGCCGCTACTTACGTTGCTGAATCACAAATAAATAATAGCATAAATAATAATAATAATGATATATTACCAGTCAACAACGGTAGTGTCGATATATGTGGTCCATATGCCATAGACAGTGTTGAATTGGCATGTGCTTTTGAAAATAATAGCATCTTCTTAAGAAATAATTTAGATCATGAACAGATAACAGCTTATGATTATCTAATTATGGAACAGGATTTTGAAAATCCAGGCAGTCTTGTCCTCCTGGCATTAAAAACTAAGCTTCCCTTGGAGAAGACTCTTTCACAGGGTACTGAAGTACCGGTACATGAAATGCACAGACTTTCTTGAGCTATTTCGCTCAAGAAGGGAAATTGCACTTTGTGATCACACCACCATTTTAATGCATCCTAGTTCTGCTTAGAATATCACATTCTAAGTACCACTGGACTTCAATAATTGACCTAGATGTAGGAGTCCCTTGTGGAAGTGCTTGTGAAAGACATTTGTCAATTAACGACCATGGTGAAAATTCATCTCTGTTTTCAACAGTGGGACTTTGGGGTTTATCACCCTCCAGAGACCTAATTCTTGAACCTACCATATTTTGCAACTTCTTTTTACAGTTTTCCATTGTTTGCTGATTGTGAAAAGCAAAGTTTTAAAATCTCGGATCAAGCAATGTACATAAAGCAAGAGTATTGCTGTCTTCAATGTGGCCAAATCTCTCCTTGAGCCCAGAGCTCAATGTTTGTATGACATTTTCTGACAAGTCAGTAAAACTTTCAGAACTAAATTTTTCATAAACTTACTGTAGCCCATTAGCCAGAACTATGATAAGTGATCCAGAAATGTACTTTTCACCACTTGCTGATTTTGATACCATTTCAAGGGGCTTTAATATTTTACACATTTCATTTATAACTTTCCACTCTTGGGAATTCAGGACAGGTAGATCTTTGTCAACAAGTGCTGTTGTACTTTTGATGGCATCCTCTAACTCACAAAAGCGTTCCAACATGTACAGTGTTGAGTTCCATCGTGTTGGTACATGAAGAATTAACTTCTTTACTTCAGTGCATCCACTGTTTCTCTGGAAATTCAGTAACTTTTGAGTTGCTTCTTTGCTTGAGAACTCCTTTTAAAAAAATTCACTACCGTTTTTAAGTTGTTCAGGAGCTCATCGATTACGTGGATAGCCTTCGTCACAATAATATTGAGCTGGTGAGCAAAACAGCCAAAATGTTTCTGGTGAAGAAGGTCTGCAAGGGTTCTTTTGATGTTAGCTGCATTGTCTGACACCGCAATCAAGATTTTATTCTCCAGTTAGTATTGCTGAAGAATTCTATTTAATTCCTCTGATAATTTCTCACTTGTGTGGCTTCGTTCAAAAACACAACATTCTAACAGTACAGATTTAAGCTCAAAATTATCAGTTAAAAAATGAGCTGTAATGGCCAAAAAGCTTTCATTGTTTATGGAAGTCCACCAATCAGTGGTAATGCAGACCTTCTTAACTGTTTCCATCATATTTTTTACCTTATTCAAACAATGTTCATATAATGCAGGTATCAACGTCTTGGAAACGGTCATGGGCGCCCGCAGGGAGGGCCAATGTGGGGCCGTGCCCCCCCCCCCCCCCCCCCTGGAATTCCGACAATGTTGATATTCGATGACACAATAGAAAACTTCTTTAATGTTTCTGACATAATATGTATTTATATTTTTAAAAATATGTGAAACTAATGATGTCATGCACTAGACCACCAATGGAAACATAGCTCCATTTTTCAACATGATTATGCCTAGTGTAAATACCGTATGTTTACCCAACACTATCAAAAGTGGTTAGGTTGGCTACTACTTTCGCTATCTCTCTTTGGCAGTGACGATATGAAAGCACGTTCTGGAGATATTTTTATACATTGCAACACCGATAGCGGATTTCAGCCCCTAAAACTAGGTTTTCTTTGCTGACTAGTAAAACACTGGTCCCTTAAGGTCGCGCTTACAATATAGGGTCATTTAATGTATTCAGGCCCGTAATTACGGGGGAGCAAACAGGGCAGCTGCCCAGGGCGGCAGCTTTTAGGGGCGGAAGGAAATCGGGAAAACTGTACAAAACCGCTTGGGCATTACATGCCAAGTTATTAGAGTTTAACCCCCTCCACACACACACACACACACACAAGAGAGAATTATTCATTGTCACACATTTGCAATGTTGATTATTTAAGGACACACAAAACGGGATTGTGTTAGTCATCTTGGTGTTCTTGGTTTTGAATCTGACTTGAAAGTGAAATTGGACTAATGAAATCCTAATCTTGTTTGCAAGTGACAAGGCAGGAAGGAATCCCCTTGTTATTTAAATAATTGGTGTTCCTTTTTTCACGTATGGCTTTTAGTGCCGGGGTGTCCGAGGACATGTATGTCTGAGTTTGTAGCTGCTTGTATGCGGACACCCATGGGGTGAGCAAAAAGTACCGTCGCGTGTGGAGTGTTGTCTGGGGAGGAAAGTGTGAATGTAAGGACGAGGAATTGGAAGGTAGCGGCTGTGGCCTATAGTTATGGACCAACCCCGGCATTTGCCTGGAAGGAAAATGGGAAACCACAGAAGACCATCTTCAAGGTTGCCGGTGGGAGGATTCGAACCGCCTCGCCTCCCGGATGTGAGCGACTGCCTGTAGCCATGCCATAACGACCACGGCTAACTCACTCGTTCTTTTGCCATTGGTTGTGTATGAAGTCTTGTAAAATGTAAATTCTTTGTATTATGTTCTTTTTCATTTTGTAATTTTAGTAAACACATATTTATAGTGTTTGCCACTCATAGTTAAATATAAGGTGCGTTCAAAAAGTAACGAGCCGGAGGCTAGAATGCGCAAACCGGTGACGACATCGGCTTTTCGTGGCATGTGTAACGAGGTGTGGTTCCGACCAGAGCGTGGAAGGTCACAGCCCGCCGCTAGAGGGCGCGCGTGCACGTCACGTGACGATACAAAGCGAGCAGCAGCATGCATCAATCGTCCAACGCTGCCAATCGCATTGCAAACAGTGACATGGAGGCGTCAACCGAAGAGCAAAGTGGTGTTGTTCGGTTTCTGACAGCGGAAGGTGTAGGGGGAACGGACATTCATCGCCGAATGTCACAAGTTTACGGCGATCACTGCATGTCCCTTGCAAGGGTCAATGCGTGGCACAAGCGCTTCAGGGAAGGCCGGGTGTCGTTAGCCGATGATGCCCGGTTGGGGCACCCCCCTGCATTACCAATGACAACGTCCAGCTAGTTGATGCACTCATTACCCAGGACCGCCGAGTGACAGTGAACGCCATAGCCGCCGTGGTCGCTCCACGACAATGCACGACCTCATACGGCCAACACAGTCGCGGCACTCCTGCAGAAATTCAAATGGGAGGTTCTCGGCCACCCTCCATACAGTCCAACTCTCTCTCCCTGTGATTACGCCATGTTTGGTCCCCTGAAAAGGGCTCCGCGGGGCCAACGATTCACCTCAGACGCCGACGTCCAGTTGTACGTGCGGAACTGGTTCACATCACAGCACAGGGAATTTTATGAGACACCCATTCACCGCCCCGTGTCACAGTGTGATAAGTGCCTCAACAGCCAGGGCCAATACTTCTAACATACTGGTACTGGTTTCTGTAATTATGCCTCCGGCTCGTTACTTTTTGAACGCACCTTATACATGCTCATTGAAGAAACAGCCCATATGTTAAGGACACTTTAATAAATCTACATATTTTAAGCTGGGGGTAGCAACGATTTTTTATTTTTATATTTTTCCCTTTGGGCTTCAGAAGCCCTAAATACGGGCCTGACTGTGATTTACACTCGTCCAAATTTGCGTCGTTCTGCCTTACTGCGATCGTTATTCGTGCTGCGAAATGCCGTATAATTTTATTCGAGGTGTGCCATAGTACTGTGGTCCATTTCTTAAGAACAGAGCAATTATTGCTACAAATGAACAGCAATCTACCATTGTTGTAGACAGGCCCCGGGCTAAGGTGATAAGACGCCCTGGGCAAATGGTCTACTGGCGCCGTTTTACTCATTCATGTGTTATAAAAATAGCATAATACGATTTTTTTTACAAACAACTAGGATGCATCAGAGGAGATAATAAGAAAAGTAAGTCGTTCATACAATTTTTGTAGCCATTTGTTGATACATTAATCACAAAAAAAAAACAAGATTACAAATTCAAACCATTAGAGGTAGATCCTGAACGTTCACTTTCACCTTGAAAAGGGAATCCTCTAACTGAGAGAAATTTCAAAACAGACACAATTCTGAGTAATACACTTCGCCAATATATGACCTCCTGCTCATATTGGGTTGAAAGAAGAGTAGTCTATTTATTTCCTCTTTGTGTTTTCGTCTATTAATATAAGTTAGCACGTTGGAACGATGGTCTGCTGATTGTTCAAGTTGTTTAATCAACTCGTTTCCATGTTTCCAATCATTGAACCTGGATGAAAATTCAGTTTTCTTGTCCAACGGCTGAAACAAGCAGCAAGGAACACAAAAGACTTTTCCAGACGATTGTGAGTAGTGAACCCATGTGCCATTGGTTCAAGGGTCGAATCCATATTTTATTGGTAAAAGAAGAGAGGATAAATACAGTCTTAAGAATGACTTAGAAAGATTTTATGTAGAGGACTGTTACAACGTGGCGCAATAATAAGATACCACGAGTCACGAGGAAATGATATCATGCATGACGCACTGATAGGGAGCCGATCATGACTATAAATAGAACGATAAAAACTTTCCGCTGTGTGTAATAGAGAGGAGGTTACGGAAATTGATCTTACGCAGCAATAAAATGGCAACCTCGCAGTTGCTCAAGAAGAGGAATAATTAGATTTAAGCCATTTGCGAGCATATAATTAATAGAAGAAATACATCATTGTGAATCATTTTGGAATAGAGATTTTTGTGTGGGGAAAAAGTTTATAATATTTGCACAGGAAAGAAGTGCCGACACAGCATGACGTCGTTAGTAATTCCCCGAGACTAGAGTTGGTAGGGAGAGAAAATAAACCGCAACACCCACGTATCTGAAGAGCAAAATTTATTTAATATTTTGGAATTGTACGATCGATTTTTATGTTCAAAGAAGTCAGTTTACGTTTATAACAAGAGCTTTCCACAGATATATTTTTCAAAAGTATGCGACTATTACTTCAAAAGTTAGTGCTGAAGAAGACGAGGATTTTATCTTTTTGTCGCCGATTTGTATAAAAACCCTGGCAGAGCCAGGAAGTACATGCAGTATCAGTCAGCCCAGGAGGGCGTGACGTTGGAGCATCACCAGAAGCAGTTATTGTCAGCCTGCGGGCGTGACATTGTGTCACTATCATCGTTAATGCAGTCTTTACCAGACCTTGCGAGGTCGTGATACGCTGTATCACCAACGCGCACCCCGTATGGGAGTGGCCGAGCAGTATCATCATTAGTATCGCCGTGTGGAGATATAGTAAAATCCTAGTATAGGATTAATCTCAGCAAGCTTCAGACTTTGTCGTTAAAGTTCATTATTACAGTCAAGGTTAGGCTGCGAACTTGAAGAAATAACAGGCGATAGGTATTCGAATTATAGTACAGTTAAAGACATAAAGCGTCATAAAGTTTCGAAGTACCAAAGGAAGTGAAATAAACAGTTCTATCAACGTTAAGGAACCCGATCAGGGTCGAAGGAAATAAATAACGCCTAGTGTGCCAAAAAGGTAGGGATTAGAGCGCAGAACAAAAAGAATTGGGAATTGTAATTCAGGCTTTGTCTAAGGAGACAAACGAACAGTAAAAGCAATAAGCTACGAACTGAAGAAATAGCAGTTAAGGCTAGGGAATTATTAGGTCACCGATAAATTATTCGAGAGGCCGTAACCAGGACAGACTTTGTCTAGACGAACTAACTAGTGTCTAGGAAGAAACGACATCGTGCTAGTAAAGTATAGGAGCCGATAGTCAGAACCCGGATCTGAAGATCAGCCGTTCCAGTGAGGTGTAGATCGATCGAGACTTTCCATCATCTTCCCAGATTAGGGAGCCGACGTTCTCAAAGTGTCACCCTTGGAAACGGGGAAGAAAGAAATCACGTGTGTAAGGCGAAAATTAACGCTTAAGTGATTCAAAATCTATGTAATGTAAATATAGTGAACATTTTTGAGTGTAATAATTTTAGTGAATTTCTATTGTGTTAAGGTAAACGAAAGTACAGTAAGTATGTAGTTAGTTTTAGTTGTAAGTAGGTAGTTAGTTTGTCTATTAGATATATGTCATTGTTCTATTAGACTGTGGTGTGTGAGTGTGTCTGGTAGCAGTTGCATTGTTTATTAGTTATAGTTCATTGTTTCAGTAGACTATGATGTGTGAGGGTGCATGTGAGTGTGCCTGTTGACAGACTGTTTTAGTGGTAGAATTTGTTGTTGGTGGAACTTAAGTTTTTGTTAGTAGAGTTTTGGTATTTAATTGTTAGTACGGTAGAAGGTTAGTATTTTTGTTAGTAGAATTGCTCTTTACTTATTCTGAAAGGGAGTAGCAGCCTTTCAGAATAAATCAATTCTTTACTAGTCTTATAGACGGTTAAGATATTGATAATATAAGCCAATAATGGCTACACTGCGTCCTGCTGCACGGCTGAAAGCAACGGGAAACTACAGCCGTATGCTATTCCCGAGGATATGCACCTCTCTATGCATAATTACATGTGATGATGGCCTCCTCCCTTGTAAAATTTCAATCCGGAGGTAAACCAGTCCCCCGTTCGGATCTCCGGGTGGGGACTACTCGAGAGGGGGTTAACATCACAGAAGTGACAAAGAGGAAATCTGACATTCTACGGATCGGAGCGTGGAATGTTAGAAGTCTACTAGGAAGTGGAAGGTTAGAAAACTTAGAAAGGGAAATGGATAGGTTGAGGTTGGATTTGGTTGGGATTAGTGAAATGCGCTGGCAGGAAGAACAGGACTTTTGGTCAGGAGACTATAGGGTCATTAGCACTAAATCAAACAATCGCCAAGCAGGGGTTGGCCTCATATTGAGTAGGAAACTTGGACAGCGGGTGGAATATTATGAGCAATATAGTGAACGGATTATTGTAGCAAAAATCAATACAAAACCTACCTGCACTACAGTGGTACAAGTCTATATGCCTACCAGTCAAGCTGATGATGAGGATGTTGAAAAGGTCTACGAAGAAATAGACGAAATTCTGAGGTATATCAAGGATGATGAAAATGTTATAGTAATGGGAGATTGGAATGCTGTGGTAGGAAAAGGGAGAGAAGGGAAGATAGTAGGAGATTTCGGATTAGGTGAAAGGAATGATCGAGGAAGTAGGCTGGTAGAATTCTGCACCGAGCATGAATTGGTCATAGCTAACACCTTATTCAATAACCACAATAGAAGAATATACACATGGATGAGACCAGGAGATACAGGGCGTTACCAAATCGACTTCATTATGGTCAAGCAGAGGTTTCGAAACCAGATTTTGGATTGTAAAACATATCCTGGTGCTGACATAAACTCTGATCACAATCTGGTTGTAATGAAATGCAGATTAAAGTTGAAGAAACTGAAGAAAAGTCAAAAGCCAAAAAGGTGGGCAATAGACAGACTGAAAGAGAAGGATGTAAACGAAAGATTCAAGAAGAGTATAAAGGAAGGACTAATGAAAAACCCTAAACAAACTTCAATTGCAGACGAATGGGCACTTTTGAAGAATGAAATAACAAAATCCGCAGAAGAAAACATTGGTAGGAAAGAAAGAATAGGTAGAAAACCGTGGATCACTCAGGATATACTAGAATTGATGGATGAAAGGCGGAAACACAAGAATCTAAGAGATGAAAAGGGGAAAGCAGAATACAGACGTCTGAGAAATGAGGTTAACAAGAAGTGCAAGGAAGCGAAAGAAGAATGGTTGAAAGAGAAATGTGCAGGTATAGAAAATTGTCTGAAATTAGGAAAAGTAGACACAGCTTATCGAAGGATTAAGAATACTTTTGGGGAAAAGAAGACTAAGTGCTGTAATATTAAGGACACAAATGGAAAGCCTCTAACAGATAGGGAAGAAAAGGTTGAGAGATGGAAAGCTTGCATAGAGAGTTTGTATAAGGGAAAGGAGATTGAGAATCATGTAATGGAAAGGGAGGAGGAAATTGATGAGGATGCGAAAGGAGATTTAATATTGAGATCAGAATTTGATAGAGCTTTGGAAGACTTAAGCAGGAACAAAGCACCAGGCATAGATGATATACCGATTGAGTTGCTACGCTGCATAGGAGATGAAGGTCTGATCAGGTTATTTCACTTGGTGTGTAGGATTTATGAGACAGGTGAGGTACCCCCTGATTTCAAGAAGAATGTAATCATCCCTATACCAAAGAAAGTGGGAGCTGACAGATGTGAAGATTACCGTACAATCAGCTTGATTACTCATGCTTCAAAGATCCTGTCTAGAATAATTTACAAGAGGATTGAAAGCCAGATAGAAACGGAGTTGGGTGAAGACCAGTTTGGTTTCAGGAGAAATGTAGGAACAAGGGAAGCTGTACTAAGTCTTAGGCTGATTTTAGAAGGTAGAATAAGGAAAGATAAGAGAACGTTCATGGCTTTTGTAGACTTAGAAAAGGCTTTTGATAACGTTGATTGGACTAAATTGTTTGACATTTTGAAATCAATTGGAATAAAGTACAGGGATAGGAGGGTGATATACAACCTGTACAGAAACCAGACAGCAGTCATTCGAGTTGAAGGACATGAGAGAGAAGCTGGTATTCAGAAAGGTGTAAGGCAAGGCTGCAACTTATCACCCATACTTTTCAATCTTTACATTGAACAAGCAATGAAGGAAATTAGAGAAAAATTTAAAGTGGGAGTGAAGATTCAAGGAGAAATAATTTCAACTCTGAGATTTGCTGATGACATCGTCATCTTGGCCGACAAGCCTGAGAATTTGAATGAGTTTTTGAATGGTATGGACTCCGTCTTACGGAAAGAATTCATGATGAAAATAAATAAATGTAAAACAAAAATACTGGAATGCAGCCGAAATAAATCAGAAACCTCTATGGAGATCAAATTGGCAGGTGAAAAGCTGAAGGAAGTAGGAGACTTCTGTTACTTAGGAAGCAGAATAACGAGTGATGGACGAAGCAAAGAGGATATTAAAAGTAGGTTGGCTCAGGCAAAGAAAGCATTTCTACAAAAAAGGAATCTGCTGACATCGAATATAGATTTAGGTATTAGGAAGTCATTTTTGAAAGCCTTTGTCTGGAGCGTGGCGCTCTATGGAAGTGAAACTTGGACTATTGGTGCAGCAGAAAAGAGGAGAATTGAAGCATTTGAAATGTGGTGTTACAGGAGAATGATGAAGATCAGATGGGTAGATAGGGTTACAAACAAAGAGGTATTAAGACGAGTGGGAGAGGAGAGATGTTTCTGGCGACTGCTAATGAAGAGAAGAGATAGGTTGGTAGGACACATACTAAGACACCCAGGAATAGCAAGCTTAGTTATGGAAGGAAGGGTCGAGGACAAGAACTGTAGGGGTAGACCAAGGTTAGAATATGTTAAACAGATTGCCTCGGATGTAGGGTGTGGTAGCTATGTAGAGATGAAACGATTAGCTCAGGACAGGGAGGCATGGAGAGCTGCATCAAACCAGTCAAAAGACTGAAAACTCAAACAACAACAAACGAATATTAAGGACACAAATGGAAAGCCTCTAACAGATAGGGAAGAAAAGGTTGAGAGATGGAAAGCTTACATAGAGAGTTTGTATAAGGGAAAGGAGATTGAGAATCATGTAATGGAAAGGGAGGAGGAAATTGATGAGGATGCGAAAGGAGATTTAATATTGAGATCAGAATTTGATAGAGCTTTGGAAGACTTAAGCAGGAACAAAGCACCAGGCATAGATGATATACCGATTGAGTTGCTACGCTGCATAGGAGATGAAGGTCTGATCAGGTTATTTCACTTGGTGTGTAGGATTTATGAGACAGGTGAGGTAACCCCTGATTTCAAGAAGAATGTAATCATCCCTATACCAAAGAAAGTGGGAGCTGACAGATGTGAAGATTACCGTACTATCAGCTTGATTACTCATGCTTCAAAGATCCTGTCTAGAATAATTTACAAGAGGATTGAGAGCCAGACAGAAACGGAGTTGGGTGAAGACCAGTTTGGTTTCAGGAGAAATGTAGGAACAAGGGAAGCTGTACTAAGTCTTAGGCTGATTTTGGAAGGTAGAATAAGGAAATATAAGAGAACTTTCATGGCTTTTGTAGACTTTGAAAAGGCTTTTGATAACGTTGATTGGACTAAATTGTTTGACATTTTGAAATCGATTGGAATAAAGTACAGGGATAGGAGGGTGATATACAATCCATACAGAAACCAGACAGCAGTCATTCGAGTTGAAGGACATGAGAGAGAAGCTGGTATTCAGAAAGGTGTAAGGCAAGGCTGCAACTTATCACCCATACTTTTCAATCTTTACATTGAACAAGCAATGAAGGAAATTAGAGAAAAATTTAAAGTGGGAGTGAAGATTCAAGGAGAAATAATTTCAACTCTGAGATTTGCTGATGACATAGTCATCTTGGCCGACAAGCCTGACGATTTGAATGAGTTTTTGAATGGTATGGACTCCGTCTTACGGAAAGAATTCATGATGAAAATTAATAAATGTAAAACAAAAATACTGGAATGCAGCAGAAATAAATCAGAAACCTCTATGGAGATCAAATTGTCAGGTGAAAAGCTGAAGGAAGTAGGAGACTTCTGTTACTTAGGAAGCAGAATAACCAGTGATGGACGAAGCAAAGAGGATATAAAAAGTAGGTTGGCTCAGGCAAGAAAAGCATTTCTACAAAAAAGGAATCTGCTAACATCGAATATAGATTTAGGTATTAGGAAGTCATTTTTGAAAGCCTTTGTCTGGAGCGTGGCGCTCTATGGAAGTGAAACTTGGACTATTGGTGCAGCAGAAAAGAGGAGAATTGAAGCATTTGAAATGTGGTGTTACAGGAGAATGATGAAGATCAGATGGGTAGATATGGTTACAAACAAAGAGGTATTAAGACGAGTGGGAGAGGAGAGATGTTTCTGGCGACTGCTAATGAAGAGAAGAGATAGGTTGGTAGGACACATACTAAGACACCCAGGAATAGCAAGCTTAGTTATGGAAGGAAGGGTCGAGGACAAGAACTGTAGGGGTAGACCAAGGTTAGAATATGTTAAACAGATTGCCTCGGATTTAGGGTGTGGTAGCTATGTAGAGATGAAACGATTAGCTCAGGACAGGGAGGCATGGAGGGCTGCATCAAACCAGTCAAATGACTGAAGACTCAAACACAACAAACGAATACAAAATGGTATTCATTATGTTACAAGTGATTAAGGTAAATAATTTATATGTGGATAAAGAAGTGTCATTGTCTGTAAGTGTATCAATGGAGATGGGCTGTGAGTGGGCAAAATGAAACATCGCTGGAGGATTCGGTCGCTGACCGTACAATCATGTGAGTAACTATTTCATTATGTTATGTGTTGGGGAAGATTTGCGTATAATCCACATGAGAAATTAAGAATAGTGATGGTTGAATAACAAATAAAAGAATAATAGCGCGATCTGAACGATTAATTTGAGAAAGTATACAATAATTATGTGAAATGTAAATGAATCCCTTGGGGAATGTATTAAGTAAAATATCAGTGTAATTGATAAATGATATAAATATGAGAAAGCAAGCGTAATAATAATAATAATAATTAGATAAGTGAATGAATATTATGATGAACTAGCAGGTACCCGCGGCTTCGCTCGCTTCATAGTTGTGTCATATTTTTATTCAATGAAATGCAGGTTTAACCCCGTTAACACCCTTTTAGAACCTGAATATCCAAAAATCCCTCCTTAGTAGACGTTTTCGACACACAACAAACATATCCCTAAAATATCATTCTTCTAACTTTAATAGTTTTGGTTGGTCGATGAGAGTGAATATCCAAAAATCCCTCCTTAGTGGACTTTTTCTCCCAGAATTTCAGCCCTCCCCATGGGCCCCTTAAATTGGATTCATGAAAAAAAAAACGATCGACCACCTTTTTACTTATTTTTCAAGCTGATTCTTCCCCCTGAGTTTCATACTTTATGCCCCTGTCTTTTAAGAGATACTTGCTCCGTTAGGAATCCTTCAACCCCCACTTTTCACACATACACCTCATAATATACAGTTCATCGAAAAACCCTCAGACATATGTCTTCTTATTCTTAATGATGAGTTTATATGCCGAGTATCGCATCCCCCAAGGAAACCAATCGGGAGATATTGCTATTCAATTAAATGCAGGTCTACCCCCTTAACACCCCTTTAGAACCTGAATATCCAAAAATCCTCCCTTGGTGGCCGTTTTCGACATGCAACGAACACAACCCCAAAATTTCATGTTTCTAACTTCAATAATTTTGGCTGGGCGATGATGAGTGAGTGAGTAAGTCAGGACATTTTCTTTCATTTATTTTTCAGAATTTCACCCCTCTCATGAATCCCTTATATTGGATTTATGATTTAAAAAACGGTCGAAGACCTATTTACTTCTTTTTAAGCTGTTCTTCCCCCACTGAGTTTGATGAGTGAGTGAGTTAATCAGTTAGAACACTATCTTTCCTGTTTTTTCCCCCAGAATTTCACCCCTCTCCAAGGGCCCCTTAAATTGGATTTATGAAAAAAAGGTTGAACACCTATTTACTTATATTTTAAGCTGTTTTTTCCGCTGAATGTCAAACTTCTCGCCTATGTCGTTTAAGAGATACACGCTCCGTTAAAAATCCTTCAACCCCCAATTTTCACCCCTTTCACCTCATAATATACACCACATCGATAAACCCTTAGACATATGTCTGCTTAATTTTAATGATTAGTTTATATGCCGAATATCACATCCCCAAAGAAACAACTCGTGAGATATCGTTAATGAATGAAATACACGTTTACCCCCTTAACACCTCTTAAGAACCCGAATAAACAAAATTCCTTCATTAGTTGACGTTTGCGACATAGAGCGAAAATATTCCCAAAATTTAATTTTTCCTACTTCAATAGTTTTCGCTGGGCGATGATGAGTGAGTGAGTCAGTCAGGTCATTTTCTTTCAATTATTTTACCTGAATTTTACGCCCTCCCCATGCGCCCCTTAAATTGGATTTATGAAGAATCGCTCGAACACCTATTAACTTATATTTGAAGCTGTCTTTTTCCCCTGAGTTTGATGAGTGAGTGAGTTAGTCAGTCAGTCAGGACACTTTCTCTCCTTTTTTTTTCTAGAATTTCACCCCACCCCATTGGCCCCTTAAATTGAATTTATGAAAAAAAAACGGTCGAACACCGATGTACTTATTTTTAAGCTGTTTTTTTTTCGCTGAGTTTCAAACTTCTCACGTATGTCGTTGAAGATATACACGCTCCGTTAGGAATCCTTCAACCCTCACTTTTCACCCCTTTCACCTTATAATATACACCACATCGAAAAACCCTTAGACACATGACTGCTTATTTTTAATGATTAGCTTATATGCCGAGTATCACATCCACAAATGCAACCACTCACGAGATATTGTTATTCAATAAAATGCAGGTTTAACCCCATTAAGACACCTTTAGAACCTGAATATCCGAAAATCATCCCTTAGTGTACGGTTTTGACATACAACGAACATATCCCAAAAATGTCATGTTTCTAACTTCAATAATTTTGGCTGGACGATGATGAGTGAGTGAGTGAGTGAGTGAGTCAGGACATTTTCATTCATTTTTTTTCTTCAGAATTTGTCCCCTCACAATGAACCCCTTAAATTTGATTTATGAAAAATAAACTTTCAAACACTTATTTACTTATATTTAAGCAGTTTTCTCTCCCTGAGTTTGAAGAGTGAGTGAGAGAGTCAATAAGTTAGGACACTTTCTTTCCGGTCCCCCCCCCCCCCCAGAATTTCACCCCTCCCCATGACCCCTGTAAATTGAATTTAGAGAAAAAAAACGATCCAACATCTATTAACTTATCTTTTAAGCTGATTTTTTCCGCTGAGTTTCAAACTCCTCGCCTATGTCGTTTAAGAGATACACGGTCCGTTGGGGATCCTTTAACCCCCACTTTTCACCCCTTTCACCTCATAATATCCACCACATCGAAAAACCCTCACACACATGTCTTCTTATTTTTTATGTGTTCATATGCCGAGTAACACATCCCCCAATGAAACCAATCGGGAGTTATTGTTATTCAATGAAATGCAGGTTTAACCCCCTTAAGACCCCCTGAACATCCGAAAATCCTCCCTTAGTGGACGGTTCCGACATACAATGATCATATTCCCCGAAATGTCATGTGTCTAACTTCAATAATTTTGGCTGGGCGATGGTGAGTGAGTCAGGACTTTTTCTCTCAATTTCCTTTTTTCAGATTTTCACCCCTCCCCAAGAACCCCTTAAATTGGATTTATGAAAAAACGGTCAAACACCTATTTACTTATTTTTAAGCTGATTTTTTTCCACTGAGTATCAAACTCCTCGCCTATGTCGTTTAAGAGATACACGCTCCGTTAGGAATCCTTCAACCCCCACTTTTCACCCCTTTCACCTCATAATATACTTCAAATCGAAAAACCCTCAGACACGTGTCTTCTTATTTTTAATGATGAGTGTATATGCCGAGTATCACGTCTCCCAATGAAACAAATCGGGAGATATTGTTCTTCAATGAAATGCAGGTCTATCCCCTTAACACCCCTTTAGAACCTGAATATCCTAAAATCCTTCCTTAGTGCGCGTTTTCGACTTACCACGAGCATATCCCCAAAATTTCATGATTCTAACTTCAATAATTTTGGCTGGGCGATGATGAGTGAGTGAGTAAGTCAGGACATTTTCTTTCATTTATTTTTCAGAATTTCACCCCTCTCATGAACCCCTTAAATTGGATTTATGAAAAAAAAGACGGTCGAACACCTATTTACTTTTTTTAAGCTGTTCTCCACCCTGAATTTGATGAGTGAGTGAGTTAATCAGTTTGAACACGTTCTTTCCTGTTCCCCCCCCCCCCCCCCCAGAAATTCACCACTCTCCAAGGGCCCCTTAAATTGGATATATGAAGAAACGCTCGAACACCTATTAACTTATTTTTAAGCTGTCTTTTTCCCCTGAGTTTGATGAGTGAGTGAGTTAGTCAGTCAGCTAGGACACTTTCTCTCCTTTTGTTCTTCCAGAATTTCACCCCACCCCATTGACCCCTTATTTTGAATTTATGAAAAAAAAACGGTCGAACACCGATTTACTTATTTTTAAGCTGATTTTTTTCCCGCTGAGTTTCAAACTTATCATCTATGTCATTTAAGAGATACACGCTCCGTTAGGAATCCTTCAACCCCCACTTTTCACCCCTTTCACCTTATAATATACACCACATCGAGAAACCCTTAGACACATGTCTGCTTATATTTATGATTAGTTTATATGCCGAGTATCACATCCACAAAGGAAACCACTCGTGAGATATTTTTATTCAATAAAATGCAGGTTTAACGCCCTTAAGACACTTTTATAACCTGAATATCCGAAAATCCTCCCTTAGTGTACGGTTTTGACATAGGCTACAACGAACTTATCCCCAAAATGTTATGTTTCTACCTTCAATAATTTTGGCTGGGCGATGATGAGTGAGTGAGTCAGGACATTTTCTTTCATTTTTTTTTCAGAATTTCACCCCTCCCCATGAACCCCTTTAATTTGATTTATGAAAAAAAAACTGTCGAACACTTATTTACTTCTTTTTAAGCAGATATCTTCCCTGAGATTGAAGAGTGAGTGAGTCAGTCAATCAGTTAGGACACTTTCTTTCCTGTCCCCCCCCCAAAAAAATCTCCCCTCCCCCCCCCATGGGCCCCTTAAATTGGATTTATGAAAAAAGAACGGTCGAACACCTTTTTACTTATCTTTTAAGCTGATTTTTTTCCGCTCAGATTCAAACTCCTCGCCCATGTCGTTTAAGAAATACACGCTCCGTTAGGAATCCTTCAACCTCCACTTTTCACCCCTTGCACCTCATAATATACACCACATCGAAAAACCCTCAGACACATGTCTTCTTATTTTTAATGATGAGTTTATAAGCCGAGTATCACATTCCCCAATGAAACCAATCGGGAGTTATTGTTTTTCAATGAAATGCAGGTTCAACACCCTTAAGACCCATTTAGAACCTGAATATCCGAAAATCCTCCCTTAGTGGACGGGTTTTGACACACAATGATCATATCCCCCAAAATGTCATGTTTCTAACTTCAATAATTTTGGCAGGGCGAGTGAGTGAGTCAGGACTTTTTCTTTCAATTTTCTTTTTACAGAATACCCCCTCCCCATGAACCCCTAAAATTGGATTTATGAAAAAAAAACTGTCGAACACCTATTTACTTATTTTAAGCAGTTTTTCCCCCTGAGTTTGATGGAGTGAGTCTGTCAGTCAATCAGTTAGGACACTTTCTTTCCTGTTTTTTTGCCCCCATAATTTCACCCCTCACCATGGGCCCCTTAAATTGGTTTTATGAAAAAACGGTCAAACACCTATTTACTCATTTTTTAAGCTGATTTTTTCCCGCTGAGTTTCAAACTCCTCGCCTATGTCGTTTAAGAGATACAAGCTCCGTCAAGAATCCTTCAACCCCCACTTTTCACCCCTTTCACCTCATAATATACACCACATCGAAAAACCCTCAGACACGTGTCTTCTTATTTTTGATGATAAGTTTATATACCGAGTATCACATCCCTCAATGAAACCAAGCCGGAGATATTGTAATTCAATGAAATGCAGGTGTACCCCCTTAACACCCCTTTAGAACCTGAATATCCAAAAATCCTTCCTTAGTGGGCGTTTTCGACTTACAACGAACATATCCAAAAAATTTCATGTTTCTAACTTTAATAGTTTTGGCTGGGCGATGATGAGTCAGTTAGTCAGTCAGTCAGTCAGGACACTTGTTTTTATATAAGTGATTATATGAAAAGTAGTAGCTTCCGAGCTCCTTTAAATGAATTAATACATGTTATGAACACATGTTCTTATGGTAAAATGATTATTGTCAAGGGAGAAGAGTAATATAGAATTCAGATGTAGATCAAACGTTGATTTTGAATTTATCAGTTCTCTGAAGGCAACTTGGCTAATTAATGTATAAGCGCAATGTAGCGCATTGAAGTAATTTGTCACGCTAGGAATGCGTTGTAATACTCGGTAAAACTAATTATGAGGGGCAGTTGGTCGTGGTAATTGAACTATGGTAAGTCCTCAAAGTAGTGATGTGATCACGAGGCCACGTGTGTGTTGTATGGTAAAAAAAAGGGTGCTAATTATGTTGTATTATGAGCGCTGGTATAAGGTGAGCCCTGCCCTAAGTCGCGAATGTTATAAGTCCTCCAGTGTGGGATATTGCTCCCGAGGCATTGGAAAGGATCGAACTCATTGTCGTCCATGTTTAAGCCCCTAAATATTTGTTGTAATATTGAATTATTCTTACCCGCCAATGAGGACACTTCATAATTACTATATGCCGAAGTTAAGAGAATAGGTTTGTTGAACCTAAATATGTTGTTATAAAAAGTAGTATGAAAGCCTTGTCATTCAGGGAACTGCATTTAAGAACAGCTGTATAAAAGCTGAGGGTAGCTCGTCTCTTGTGAAGCGAGACAGTGAAGTCTTTGCCTCCCTGCAATAAATCACGCTAAGTAGCCAAGGCCAGACCCTTACCATTGACGGAGCGTGGTAGGTCTGGCAACGGTCGGTTTGAGTTATAGTACACAGAAGTATTTAGAGTTTGTTTTAACGACCCGGTCTCCGAACCGAGGTTCTTTTAGATGAATATTACCGCTTGCAGAGTTCAGATCGTTGCTTTCTTATGATATAAAGGTCTTTTAAGACAAATAATAATAAATCCCTAATTTTATGATTATATGATTCAGTGATTCACGAGTTTTAGTGAAGACAATTAGATTCCGGGAGTGATCTTAATTTTTGACTTGTTGAAGTAGTCTTCTGTAGCTCGGGAGTACGCAAGTTTTTCCCAATCACAGTAGTGAATTGTTGACTTGAGAGAGAGAGGGATGGTAACATATGAGCGTTGCGAAAGCCCAAAATTAAGTAAATGATTAACAGTACTTTGGTAAATTTTTATATTTTTGATTAGAAGATATACTCAAATAATAGGAAGTGATGTGTTGTAAATGGATAACACAATGTATATAAACATTATCGAGCCAGTTGGAGCTCTTGATTTTATTGAATTTTAAAAGGACACTATATGGAAGTGAAACTTAATAGAAGTTGTTGGTTTATGGAAAGCCATTTATTATGATTTAATATTTGTTTAATATGAATTCCTTGTTCAACTTTGAACAAGTATGAATTGAAGGGTCAGTATTTTATTTGTTTAATTTTTGTAGCGCCATATATTTGAATAATTAAATGTTTTTATAGTAGGAGTTTTTTTTTTTTGGAAGTGTATCCTCTATTTGATCCAAAGTATGTAGGTCACAGAGTGGGAGAATATACCATTGAACCCCGATACTCCCGATTGAGCGTTGCTGGCAAACTGTGATTTGCATATTTCATTGTGGAATGGGCACAGTAGATCAGCCAATCTCTAAAATAAGATTCACCATTGGAACGAGTACATTATTTAAACAGTTTTACAGTAAGTGTACGCTTAGTTCCGTCATTGTAAATACCCTCAGATCTAGAAAAGTCCGCTTGAAAGTTTGAGGGTTGACAAGATCACGCAGCGCATGCGCCAGTTGTAAATCCATGCGTATTGCCAACAGCGTCGGTAGGCAATATAGGCCGAAGCTGGGGCAGGGGCTAATGGGCAAGATGGCCGCCGCGCGCTACCACTCTATGTTATTCTTATGGAGGGGACAGTCATAGCTGAGTCAGGGGCTAATGGGCAACATGGCCGCCACGCGCTACCACACTCTTTAATGGCGGGCTTTACAAATCATTATTTATTTGTTTTTAATTTATAAATTTTTATGTAATTAATATTTAATTTATTATTTTTTAGCACAGGGCTAATACACAAAATGGTCACTGCACACAACCACTTACACATATAACATGCTAACCTAACCTTACCTAACCTAACCTAACCTAACCTAACTTCACCTAACCTAACCTAACTTCACCTAACCTAACTTTACCTAATCTAACCTAACTTAAAAGTGCGAGCAAAAAAAAGTGAGAGCAAAAAGTGTGAGCAAAAAAGTGAGAGCAAATGTGAGAGCACAAATAATAAACTTAGTTATAACCTAACCACACCTAACCTAACCTAACCTAACTTCACCTAACCTAAACTAAACTAACATAACCTAACGTCAAAGTGGGGGCAAATATGGGAGCAAAAAGTAACAGCAAAAACTGTGAGCAAAAAAAGTGAGAGCAAAATAGTGGGAGCAAAATGTTGGAGCAAAAATGTGGGAGCAAAAAGTGGGAGCAAAAAAGTGGGAGCAAAAAAGTGGGAACAATAAAGTGGGAGCAAAACAGTGAGAGCAAAAAAAGTGGGAGCAACAAGTGGGACCAAAAATTGGGAGCAAAAAGTGGGAGCAAAAAAAGTGGGAGCAAAATGTGGGAGCAAAAAAGTGGGAGAAAAAAAGTGGGAGCAAAAAAGTGAGAGCAAAAAAGTAAGCGCAAATGGGGGGGAGCACAAATAATAAACTTAGTTATAACCTAACCTAACCGAACCAAACCTAACCCACAGAAACCTCATTTAAAGATTTTAGATTTTACGTTTTAACATTATGCATTTTAACATTTTAGATTTTGATTTTTTCATTTTACATTTTTAGATTTTACGTTTTACATTTTTGATTTTTTGTATTTTAGTGGTTTTTTTAGATTTTACATTTAAGTTTTTTGATTTTAGATTTTACATTTTCCGAAAAGAGTAAACTACAAGGTCACATACCTAACCTCTCCAAACCTAACTTTATCAAACCTAACTTAAGCTAATCCAAAGGCTAATGCACACACACAAAGTATATAAGGGCACATGCAACTATCCTTATGCTAGTCTTATAGGCTACTGTACAACATGATCACTACCCCAACCGGATATTTTTTTTTTCATTTTGTTGTTTACACATTTGTCAGTTTTCCAATTTCCCATTTTCAGTTTTTTATGTCAGTTTTAAGTTTTTCAATTTCATAATATGGAAACATGGAATTTGCATTTTGTTGTTTACACATTTGTCAATTTTCCAATTTCCCATTTTCAGTATTTTCAAAATGTCAGTTTTTAGTTTTTCAATTTCATAATATGGAAACATGGATTTTTGCTTTTTGTTGTTTACACATTTATCAATTTGAAAATATCCCATTTACAGTTTTTAAAATGTCAATTTAAAGTTTTTCAATTTCATGATATAGAAACATGGATTTTCCAATTTGTTGTTTACACATTTGTCAATTTACCAAATTCCCATTTACAGTTTTTAAAATTTCAGTTTAATGTTTTTTCTATTTTATCATTACGGAAACATGGACTTTCCAATTTGTGTTTTACATGTTCATTTTGCATTAGGAGTTGGGAGAGGCGGGTAGTAATTAGAAATGTACAAGCAGTGGCCATAATATATTTTTATTTTAAATACATGTAGGCTACACTATTTACACATAATACATTTTTATATATATTCTTTTTTATTTTGTTTTCTATTTTTTTATTTTTGATTATGAATACCTTTTTTAACTTTTGTTTTTTATTTTTGTAGTGCTATTGTTTTATTTCCTAAATTGTTTTGTTTTATGTACTTGCTAGTTGCAGGCAGAAGATTTTGATATTCATAACTTAACTCTTTAAGCATGGTCAATGATTGAGTAATGACCATAGGCATGTGTACCTATACCATCAGCATCAATCACTCTTTTATCATCACCAGGGCACAAAGCAATTTTGTTTAGTCTTATAGATGATATGTCATGTTGTTTAGAAGCGATAATGTTCATGGGTATTCTTTTTACATTGTTTTTCATGACACAATCCTTATAATCTTGAAAGCTTATACAATTTTTGACAACACCTCTGTTAATACCTTTAATCTATTTGATTTCTTTACCATTTATGTCTAAAGCGTACATTTTAGCTCAAAGTCCAACGAATGCTTTTATAATTTGTCCACAAGCCTCGTCTTTAAATTTCCCCAACGTTTTCTTGTTTGATGTAGAGTAACATATGTGATTAGTAGGATAACCTGATGTGTCCAGGTGTTCTAGGAAATCCAACTTGTCTTGATATACATCTGGGGTGTTAACCAAATAAATGAACGAGTCGGTATCCATATACATGAGTTTAAGATTGTTCATTCCATAATAGGGTAGCAGGACATCATAGTGGTGGGAATACATGAGAGTTTTTGAAATATCCAGTATACACATTCCAATATATATAGGCGTATTGAATACAATGTGACGTTTAGCCATGTGGAAAGCAGCTAGGTTAGGACCATAAATTGTTCTGTCAATAAATGTTGGCTTTGCTATTAGCTTTTCTGACTTTTTGCTGTCAGTCACAAGACGTATGTCTATTCTTTTACGAATATTTTCCATTGTTTTCCAAAAATGGCATTGTTGAATAATTTGTACAGATTTTTTTCAAAATCATTTTTGGCTTGTTTTCGAAGGTTGTTCTTAAAATCAACGTATGCCTTTAACCAAGGTCTTTGCTTAAACTTTAACACACGGTGAATTTTTATCAATTTTATTCCATGATCTAAAGCCTGTATAAGTGTCATGTAGTGAACAACATATCGCCTTCGATTTCCAAGATGACGAATTCGTTTTTTCAGAGACGAATCCTTAGGTTGTGTACACTTTGGTAGGAAAGGTAAATCGTTGTGTAGATCATTAAGGTCAGATGGGTAATCAACATCAACGTCTAGAATGTATCCCACAGGATCGTCTTCCTTTAGTTTTAGTTTTACTGGATCAACAGTATCTACCACCAAAATAAATTTCAAGTCGCTAGGACAAAAAAAAACAGTAGTGGTGCTCTGGCCCCGCCCCGAAATGTGACGTCAGAGGGAGAGGGGGGGGGGGAGAAGCACCACTACACCACTACTGTTTTTTGTCCTAGCGACTTGAAATTTATTTTGGTGGTAGATACTGTTGATCCAGTAAAACTAAAACTAAAGGAAGACGATCCTGTGGGATACATTCTAGACGATGATGTTGATTACCCATCTGACCTTAATGATCTACACAACGATTTACCTTTCCTACCAGAGTGTACACAACCTAAGGATTCGTCTCTGAAAAAACCAATTCCTCATCTTGGAAATCGAAGGCGATATGTTGGTGGTAGATGGGGTCAGTGCCAGTCATTTATATCAATCAAAATTTTTTGTTAACTCTTTAGTTTCCAAAATATAAATATTTCAAAATTGAACTTTTTTCAAAAAAATGTAAAAAATAAAAAAGTTTTATTATAAAAAATAAAGGACATAGAGGCCATTCTTTTAAGCCCATAGAACACTTTTTAAAATGTTTCGTTTTATGAAAAATCGCCTACTTTCCCAGTTGAACTTTTTTCATTTTTTGTCATACAGACCTGGAACTTGGTTTGCAGGTAGAGGGGATAGAGATCTTTCATTTATGTTGAACAAACTTTTTTGTAGAATTCCTAGTTTCCAAAATAGTGGCCATTTTTTCAGAATTTTATTTTTTGACCTAGAGACGGGATTAGAGGGGGTAAAGACCATTGATTTACGTCAGACAAACCTTTTTGTAGAATTCCTAATTTTGGAAATATAGCCCATTTTCAAAATTTTATTTTTGTTGACCTAGAGACCTGAGACTTGGTATGGGGATATAGGGGGTAAAGACCATTGATTTACGTCAGACAAACGTTTTTGTAAAATTCCTAATTTTGGAAATATAAGCCCATTTTGAATTTTATTTTTGTTGTCCTAGAGATCTGGGACTTGGTACGGCGTTAGAGGGGGTAAAGGCAATTCATTTATGTAAAACAAACGTTTTTGTAAACTTTTTAATTTTGGAAATATAACCCATTTCGGAAATATGTTTTGGAAAATTTGAAAAATACACTATTTTTGGACTGAGAGTGGTATAGTGGTAGGTGATGGAGTTAACATATGTCTTTTTAGGATTTTTAGATTAATGACATAGCCTACTTTCCAAATATTTTTGAAAAATTTGAAAAATACACTTTTTTTTTTGACTAGGCATGGGATAGAGGTAAGTGTAAGAGTTGAGATTCATTGATAAACCTTAGAGTACTTTGGATTTTTTAGGAATTTTGTGAGTTGTTGTTGGTGGTGCTGCTTACAATCATGGCTGTAAGCATAATGCAGCCATAAAAAAGGACTGACATACTTTCCAAGACCAAATAAGCCCCTACAAACAAGAGCAAATATGAAAGAGCTAATACAAAAGCCAACAAAAGCCAACAAAAAAGCCAACAAAAGCCAATAAAAGCCAACAAAAAAGCCAACAAAGAAACTGACAAAAAAAAGCCATGTAGCATGCTGGTAGTTGAGTGAGTTGTTATATTGACCGATAGGTAGCAGGCTGGTAGTTGAGTGAGTATTGATATCGACCGCTAGATAGCATGCTGGCCGTTCAGTGAGCGAGTGTTGAAATGGAGCGCTAGGTAGCACGCTGGTCGTTCAAGTAGTTCTCATAGTCACCGCTAGATAGCGGAAACATACTTTGCGTGTCGCATTTGACTATTTGGTAAAGTTTTACCGAGTAAAAACGTGCTCGTATATGCTGTGTATTTAAATTTATTATACAATTAACCACTAAGTGTTTAGAACTAACATGTATAGCCTTGTGTAGGGAATATAGAGGGTCTTTAGCAAAAAAAAGACTGTCTAACACATGAGTGTACAGCCGTTTGATATGCGGTAAGTACCTGATAACCTTGAGTAGGCTATATGAATATTTTCAGTTGACTACTACCTGTCACAGTGTTTACATTGTGAAAGACCGTTGAAACAACCAGTCTTTAGTCCTGTCATATGCAGTGAGCAGCTGTTACCCTTAACTAGGGGTATATTAGAGGACCCTTAACAAGAATATCACCAGTTGACTACTACCACTCACAGTGGCCACATCGTGAAAGACTGTCAAAACAACTATTGTACAGCCTTGTACTACACAGTAAGTAGCTGTTGGTCTTGACTATGATACATTAGAGAACCCTTAGCAAGTATATAATCAGTTGACTACTACTTGTTACAGTGTTCACATCGTGAAAGACCGTCTCACTGTCCAGTCTACAGCCTTGTCATACGCTGTAAAGAGCTGTTGGTCTAGACCAGGGGTATATTAGGGGACCCTTAACAAGAATATCACCAGTTGACTACTACCTCTCACGGTGTTCACATCGTGAAAGACCGTCTCACCGACCAACCTCTAGCCCTGTGATACACAGTAAGCAGCTGTTTTGCAGAAATCAACATTCATGATGGAAGAACCCATTCCTAGCTATATGTGTAAACAGTGTGGAAAAACTTTTCTTCGGGACTATGATAGAAAGCGTCATGAAGTTCCGTGTGGGGAATTTCATGAGTGTAAAACGTGTGGCAGTAAATTCAACAATGCCTACAATGGACGTCGGCATGAAGAATGTTGTAATGTTGTGTCGGCAGCTAAAAGACAAAAAGCAGAGCCTACAAAACATTACCTACTGTCATTGGCCCCTGACAAAAACGGACTTATTGAATATGAGTCATCTTTTGAAGGTCGACTTAAATCCTATTTCATACGTTGTGATACGTGTAAGGATTTAAATTCATACCTTAAAGAGTCCAAACAGCAAATAATAAAAGCTATGCAAAAAGAACTAGCAATGCACAAGTCGATCAAAGTTAATCTAGTGGCTGAATGTATATTCATTCATACGTCCACCAACGAAATTACAGATCGGGCTTTCAAAACACGAAATCAGGCCCTATATTTGGAAACAGACTTGAGTAGTTTCTTGGAAACACAATTTACAAAGTTAACTACGGAAATGGAAGAATCTGAGCTAAAAGGCAGTAATTGGGCTTTGTTAGCAGTGGAAGGAGTACGATTGAAAATAAATAAGTACAATCCCTTGCGTGGCAGCACATATATCCCATTACCAGCAGCTATACAAGCAAGAAAAGCCTACATTAATCCTCAAAACTTTAAGGACGAGAGGTGTTTTATGTATGCCATTTTAGCAAAACTGGTTAAAACTGATGCTAAACGCGTTAGTAAATACAAGGATCTGGAAAACAAGTATGATTTTTCAGTAATATCATTTCCTACATCGCTAGCTGACATTTCCAAATTTGAAAAAGCCAATGATATATCCATTAATGTATTTGGATTGGAACAAGACAACAAATTGTTCCCTCTAAAGGTTGTGGATCAAGAGCTGCAAGACCATCGCGACCTCCTTCTGCTAGGTTCTTCATCCGGCCAGAACCACTGCGTCTTTATCAAAGATTTTGGTAAACTAGTGAGACATCAGATTACCCACCATGAACATAAGATATATACGTGTAAACGGTGTTTTACTCACTTTAATAATCGATATGTTCAACAAGGAATGGAAAAATTGAAAGAACTTAGAGCTTTGTGTGTCCAGCATTACATTGCTAGGGTTGAGATGTCTATTAAAAACCCCATTGTCAAATTTTTTAACGTGGAAAAAATGCTGAGAATACCTTACATTATCTATGCTGATTTTGAAAGTATACTGTTACCCTATCAAACATGTCTACCCAATCCTGAAGCAAGTTATACAGTGCCATACCAGAGTCATGTTTCTATGAGTTTTGGTATATACGTTAAACCCTCACCTGCTGTGGAACACATAAAGACAAACCTTCCTAGCCAACCTGTTATTTATCGTGGACCTGACGCTGCAGAAAAGTTTATGGACTGTTTGATTTCAATAGCTAATGAAATTGATCGCCTTTACAGCTTAAATGTTCCAAAGGCCTTAACTCAGGATCAAGAAGCAGAGTTCCAATGTTCTGAAACCTGTTATTTGTGTCAAAAACCATTTACCCAACAGGACTGGAAAGTTCGAGACCACTGCCATATTACAGGGGAATACCGTGGAAGTGCTCACAATAACTGTAATTTGAGGTGTAAAACACGAAACCCCGTTCCTGTGTTTCTACATAATATGAGTGGCTACGACGCAAATTTCATTGTAAAGCTATTGGGATGTACTACTGAGAGAGTGGATGTTATCGCGAACTCCAAAGAAAAGTACATTTCCTTTACCAAATATGTAGGAAATGTTAAGCTTAGATTTGTGGACACGTTTCGGTTAATGCCGAGTAGTTTGGAAAACTTAGTTTCCAACTTAACATCATACCCTGAAACAGACAAGTACTTTGGAAAAGAATTTGCAATGCTCATGACTCGCAAAGGGGTATTTTGTTATGACTACATTGACTCACGGGAAAAGTTAAGTGAAACGTGTTTACCTCCAAAAGAGGTATTCTTTAGCAAATTAAGTCAAGAAGATGTTAGTCAAGAAGACTATGTACATGCCATAAATGTGTGGAATCAGTTCAACATTAAAACTCTAGGGGAATATAGTGACCTCTACCTAACTTCAGATGTACTCCTTCTTGCAGACAGCTTTGAAACGTTTAGAAACAAAACACTAGAAACACACCGAGTGGATGCTGCACACTTTTTTACTTCGCCTGGTTTAAGTTTCGAGGCAATGCTCCTTTACACAGGCATTGAACTGGAATTGCTACAGGATTACGATCAGATTCTTCTAATCGAGTCTGGAATACGTGGAGGCATATGCCAGGTGTCTCATCGGTATGCTGAAGCTAACAATAAATACATGGAAACCTATGATTCTGAGAAACCATCGCAATTTATTACCTATGATGATGCCAACAACCAATACGGTTGGGCTATGTGCCACTCCCTTCCTTATGGTGGATTTCAGTGGGTTTCTCCAGATACTGTTGATCTAGAAAAACTAAAGGAAGACGATCCTGTGGGATACATTCTAGACGTTGATGTTGATTACCCATCTGACCTTAATGATCTACACAACGATTTACCTTTCCTACCAAAGTGTACACAACCTAAGGATTCGTCTCTGAAAAAACTAATTCGTCATCTTGGAAATCGAAGGCGATATGTTGTTCACTACATGATACTTATACAGGCTTTAGATCATGGAATAAAATTGATAAAAATTCATCGTGTGTTAAAGTTTAAGCAAAGACCTTGGTTAAAGGCATACGTTGATTTTAAGAACAACCTTCGAAAACAAGCCAAATATGATTTTGAAAAAAATCTGTACAAATTATTCAACAATGCCATTTTTGGAAAACAATGGAAAATATTCGTAAAAGAATAGACATACGTCTTGTGACTGACAGCAAAAAGTCAGAAAAGCTAATAGCAAAGCCGACATTTATTGACAGAACAATTTATGGTCCTAACCTAGCTGCTTTCCACATGGCTAAACGTCACATTGTATTCAATAAGCCTATATATATTGGAATGTGTATACTGGATATTTCAAAAACTCTCATGTATTCCCACCACTATGATGTCCTGCTACCCTATTATGGAATGAACAATCTTAAACTCATGTATATGGATACCGACTCGTTCATTTATTTGGTTAACACCCTAGATGTATATCAAGACAAGTTGGATTTCCTAGAACACCTGGACACATCGGATTATCCTACTAATCACATATGTTACTCTACATCAAACAAGGAAACGTTGGGGAAATTTAAAGACGAGGCTTGTGGACAAATTATAAAAGCATTCGTTGGACTTTGAGCTAAAATGTACGCTTTAGACATAAATGGTAAAGAAATCAAATAGATTAAAGGTATTAACAGAGGTGTTGTCAAAAATTGTATAAGCTTTCAAGATTATAAGGATTGTGTCATGAAAAACAATGTAAAAAAATACCCATGAACATTATCGCTTCTAAACAACATGACATATCATCTATAAGACTAAACAAAATTGCTTTGTGTCCTGGTGATGATAAAAGAGTGATTGATGCTGATGGTATAGGTACACATGCCTATGGTCATTACTCAATCATTGACCATGCTTAAAGAGTTTAGTTATGAATATCAAAATCTTCTGCCTGCAACTAGCAAATACATAAAACAAAACAATTTAGGAAATAAAACAATAGCACTACAAAAATAAAAAACAAAAGTTAAAAATGGTATTCATAATCAAAAATAAAAAAATAGAAAACAAAATAAAAAAGAATATATATAAAAATGTATTATGTGTAAATAGTGTAGCCTACATGTATTTAAAATAAAAATATATTATGGCCACTGCTTGTACATTTCTAATTACTACCCGCCTCTCCCAACTCCTAAAGCAAAATGAACATGTAAAACACAAATTGGAAAATCCATGTTTCCGTAATGATAAAATAGAAAAAACATTAAACTGAAATTTTAAAAACTGTAAATGGGAATTTGGTAAATTGACAAATGTGTAAACAACAAATTGGAAAATCCATGTTTCTATATCATGAAATTGAAAAACTTTAAACTGACATTTTAAAACTGTAAATGGGATATTTTCAAATTGATAAATGTGTAAACAACAAAAAGCAGAAATCCATGTTTCCATATTATGAAATTGAAAAACTAAAAACTGACATTTTGAAAATACTGAAAATGGGAAATTGGAAAATTGACAAATGTGTAAACAACAAAATGCAAATTCCATGTTTCCATATTATGAAATTGAAAAACTTAAAACTGACATTAAAAAAACTGAAAATGGGAAATTGGAAAAGTGACAAATGTGTAAACAACAAAATGAAAAAAAAAACCGGTTGGGGTAGTGATCATGTTGTACAGTAGCCTATAAGACTAGCATGAGGATAGTTGCATGTGCCCTTATATACTTTGTGTGTGTGCATTAGCCTTTGGATTAGCTTAAGTTAGGTTTGATAAAGTTAGGTTTGGTGAGGTTAGGTATGTGACCTTGAAGTTAACTCTTTTCGGAAAATGTAAAATCTAAAATCAAAAAACTTAAATGTAAAATCTAAAAAAATAACTAAAATACAAAAAACCAAAAATGTAAAATGTAAAATCTAAAAAATATAAAATGAAAAAATCAAAATCTAAAATGTTAAAATGTATAATGTTAAAACGTAAAATCTAAAATCTTTAAATGAGGTTTCTGTGGGTTAGGTTAGGTCCGGTTAGGTTAGGTTATAACTATGTTTATTACTTGTGCTCCCCCATTTGCTCTTATATTTTTGCTCTCACTTTTTTGCTCCAACTTTTTTGCTCCCACTTTTTGCTCCCACTTTTTGCTCCCACTTTTTTTGCTCCCACTTTTTGCTCCCACTTTTTTGCTCCCGCTTTTTTGCTCTCACTTTTTTGCTCCCACTTTTTGCTCCCTCTTTTTGCTCCCACTATTTTGCTCTCACTTTTTTTGCTCACAGTTTTTGCTGTTACTTTTTGCTCCTATATTTGCCCCCACTTTGACGTTAGGTTATGTTAGGTTAGGTTAGGTTAGGTTAGGTTAGGTTAGGTTAGGTGTGGTTAGGTTATAACTAAGTTTATTATTTGTGCTCTCATATTTGCTCTCACTTTTTTGCTCACATTTTTTGCTCTTACTTTTTTTTTTGCTCGCACTTTTAAGTTAGGTTAGATTAGGTAAAGTTAGGTTAGGTTAGGTTAAGTTAGGTTAGGTTAGGTGAAGTTAGGTTAGGTTAGGTTAGGTTAGGTAAGGTTAGGTTAGCATGTTATATGTGTAAGTGGTTGTGTGCAGTGACCATTTTGTGTATTAGCCCTGTGCTAAAAAATAATAAATTAAATATTAAATACATAAAAATTTATAAATTAAAAACAAATAAATAATGATTTGAAAAGCCCGCCATTAAAGAGTGTGGTAGCGCGTGGCGGCCATGTTGCCCATTAGCCCCTGACTCAGCTATGACTGCCCCCTCCATAAGAATAACAAAGAGTGGTTGCGCGCGTCGGCCATCTTGCCCATTAGCCCCTGCCCCAGCTTCGGCCTATATTACCTACTAGCGTCAACCGTGCAACACAGCTTACATTGTTGCCAACACTAGTATTCTTTACAGATAATACTGATTATATTATTATGCTGTATTATAATAATTGTAATCATGATCAAACATAAATACTACGAATACTGTATATGTGATATTTAATATTACTTTTATTTTATATTCACGTAAATTATTGTTCTTTTTTCCTACTTTTTAAAGATTTCCATGTCATACGTATTTTCAATGTTGGGATTGTTGGGTCAACCTATTTCTGCGTTCAACGTCACCTAAATTTCGGCGCACCCTAAAATTTTGCGCCCTGGGCAAATGCCCAGTATGCCCGTTTATAGCCCGGGGCCTGGTTGTAGATTCTTAACCTGTAGACTAGTGTTAAATCTTCTACGATCGAAGCAATTTACAGGCTAATAGTTAAATAGTTCTGCGGTGTTTTTTAGCCGTTCGCACTCTCAATCGAATGTAGACGGTAGATCAGTTGAGACAAAATGGTGAATTCAATACTAATAGACTTCGTAATGTTGTAGGCTATATGATTCCAACGGAATCTTCTTGCATGGCAATTTCCGATGCGCAACATGTAGCCTACTTTTATGAGCGGAGAAGCTAATTTAATCCTAATTTAATTGGGCTCATAGTCGTATTGGCCGACTGAAAGTTACAATTTAATATAGATCAATTAGGTAATAAAGCCAAAGTTCAAAGGGGGGTTGATAATGATGTGCTTCTGAAAGAAGAAAATTACAGAACAGACAATTGGCAGGCTCTTAACTCAAGGAATATTTATGTGACATTCTTAAGTAAGAATGTGTAATAGTTAAATGATCCTGCGATGTTTGTCGTTATCAAAGCGATTAAGTAAGAAGTACATGATTTAGTGGTTTTATATATTTTACTAAACGGTCAGCAATAATCAAATGGAATATTTTCTTTCTTAAATGAAAATTTGCTAAAACCATGGGCGTCAAGTACGAGTACCGTACAATACAAATTTATCACTTCGCACAAAATTCATTATGCTGAGAAAAGCAATGCGAAGTATTCCTAATAGCTTGTGAAGAAGAGGAAAAACGTGATGGATCTGCTGTAACGGCCAGTACAAACTCGATATTTGGAAATAGTGCTATTTGAATTATTAGGCAGATTCATATGTAGGGATAGTTCCACAGTTTAATTTTAACTCAGTAATTTGTAAATATGTCCTCCAGTTACTGGATGACATTAGAATTTTAATGATTTTTATATTATTGTCGATACATGGTAATTCCACTATTTTTACCTGTTTTTAAGAACTGAACATTATGACAATGAATTATGAAAGAAGAAACGCGAAGAAAAACAAACACTGTGAACTAAAAACGAAACATTCCTCCCAATCTTGCCATAAAGCAGCAAACGTTTTCACAGACCAGTCATGTAATGAATTTCACGAAGCAAGTAAGAAATGAAACGAGAATGGGGGGGGGGGGACGGGGGTTATGAAATGAACATTATAACTTGGCCCCCCTCTGGAAAAAATCCTGCGGGCGCCCATGGAAATGGTGTGTCTATTTGGTAGTACATATCCTGGATTAAGTGCTGCAACAAATGCTTTGAAACCCTTGTTTTCCACTATCTGGAAAGGTTGAAGGTCATGAATGGTCATTTCACAAGTAGTTCATCCAGTTCCTTCTTTTTTTTTTTTTAGAGAAGGTGACTTTTTTTTTTTGTATGAATGTTGAAATTGAACTTTGGCATAACCGTGGCCGAACCTGACAGACTTCTTGCACTTCTGTCGAAACTGCCGATTGATGGAGCAGGGCGTGTAAAGTAACAGGTGAAGGAACTCCAATAGTTGACCGTTTCCGCCGCTAGGTGGTTCTAGCGTACCTTGGCCTCTGCTTGCCTGTCTGGCTCGCCTCTACTTCGTATAAAACAAAGTCCCCGATTCTTGGATGTCACGGGTAATCTCGAGAACCACTGGATGGATTTTGGTGCGGCTTTCACCATTCTGTAAAGGTAATCTCGAGGAAGATTTCTGTAGAAAATTATTTATTTATGATCAAAGGGAGCCAAGCAGAAACGCTTTCAGATTTCAGTGAAAAGGTCGAAAATAGGACCTGGCATCCGTGCACTTTTTAAGCTTACGCTGGGCAAACCGTTAAAAATATCAATATACTATGAGTGTATGAATTGTTCAGCATGAAAAATTCTCCAAAAAAGTCCGCGAGAGCATATCTCTATCTTCGATACTTTGCCCAATATAAGTTTTTTAGTTTGGACGGAACGGGGATTTATGTCTCATGCACCTCGCCATTCTTAAATTACGTCTGACAGGAATTCCTTGCCCATTCATAACTGTTCCCGGGCGAAGCCGGTGCGGGTTGCCAGTTGTTTATTAAAAGAAGTATTGCACTAAATACTAAGCAAGTTGTGAATAACAGAAACAAATCTTCAAGGGAATACGAACATATTAAAATACTATCCAGAACACAATAAAATACATTTCTAAGAAGAATAGAGCTTACCTCTAAACAGAAGAGATCTTTATTACATTTTTCGCTGATTTTGAAGACGATCTGGATCTCAGACCCCTGGACATTTCTTTCGCCCGGAAAATGAACCGGCATTTAATGTAATGAGACACTATCCTAGAGAAATATAGTAACAGATGATCCTCTGAGCCCTGTGGTGTTGGAGTAGCGCGCCTGCCTCTCACCCGGAGGCTCCGGGTTCGATTCCCGGCTCCGTCAGGGATTTTAGAAACTGACGTGAGGGCTGGAACGGGGTGCACTCAGCCTCGTGAGGACAATTGAGTAGCTGTCTGAGAGTGAGACAGCGCCCCGGTCGCATAATTTTTTTTTCAGCCCGAGCCTAGCCACAGTATATATTTCCGAGCTTCTTATTGGCTGTTATGTCAAGCCATTCTCCTGGTTCCGAAACGAGACGGTAGATAGCAGGGGTCACATCCGATCAAACATGGAGGAACGTTATCGAGTGAGATGTGGATAATATTCGATGTTGAATTGCATTATTAGCGTGAAACAGGCATGAAACTTGCTTTAGTTCAAGTTTAAAACAACTCACGCAGCAAATGAATGCGTTCCAATCAACATTTAAGGTCTAAGTGAAATCATTTGACATTCAATCACATGTATTAGTACCTATGATAAAATACAGCATATTCGAGGGCAGATGTGCACAAGTGGTAGCGAGCGGGCTTGGTAACTTTGAGGTTCCGGGTTCAAGTCTGCCCTAGGGCACAGATTTTTACTTCTTTTGAATTATTTCATAATATCCTCCCTACCTTTTACAGCATGTTTTATGCCTTGTTTCATTGAAATTGTCTGTATGGGTGATTGAAATAATAAACATTGTTGGGAGGAATTCTTCCTTATTCTCACTTGAATTTATATTCCCCCGCTTACTGTTCAACGCGGCTAGCGTTCTTTGCTGTCTCCCCAGAGGTCCGGGTTCGATTCCCAGTTCTGCAGAGAAATCTTTGTAAACATATTATTAACAGTATACATACAAAGTAAAATCACAATTACAAATTGTATAATCAAACTTCTTTGAAGTGAGGAAATTTGGGGTGACAGATATTAAATCGCATTTCATTTTATTAACGTAATTGGAAGTCTATTTTATTTATGGTAGGGATTTGATCAGAAGTATTCGTGATAGTAAATTTATGAACATAATTTGTTGGTTTTGGTTCCAACTTAATTCCGATTGCAGCGATAGGACAGGACTCATTAGTATATACAATATTTGGACCTGATACCCTCACTACAGATTTGTAAAATTGTTTGTGGCTGTTTGCTAATTAATAGCAAATGTTCATTATTTAATGGTATAAATATTTGAACATCAATGTTAATTTCTGCAAGTTCACACCCTGGTATATCAGTAAGATAACATGTGGTTAATCTTATATTAAAATTATTACATACATAACCTTTAGTACCTTTTATACATGGCATTCTTGACAATTTTTCAATGAACAGTCTGTAAATGTTTAATAATATTTTTCAAGTCTTTCGGTGATAATTTCTTGATGTTGGTGATATCGTTGAAGGAGAGACTGATTGTTTCTTCTAGATCACTCACTAGCTTGTCGAACTTGGTTACACACGACACTACAGTATGTTCTGATATTGTCTAATACATTGATTTTGAAATGTTGTTTTGGAACACACCGGTACCTTTAAACAGTTTGGTATTGGAATCTATTCAATTTAGTTTATTCATTAAATATGGAGCACTGTCGTTAGTATATGGTTGTGTGTCTTGTAGATTATCGTAATATTCCTTTAACGTTGTGAGGTTCGGAGCTGTGGGTGCTCTTTTAAAGTTGTTTAAGAAAGCATCACATTTCGCAACAGAATAATCTAGGCTGCACGAAGAGCTTCAGTAAGTAGCTGAATATGGCAAACTCAAATTTAGATAAAGCTCAGACATTCTGAATGTATAAACACAGAGCAGTGAATAATAATAAAAGCCACTAAATTATTATTATTATTATTATTATTTTATGAGCTAAGTCTTCATTCAAATGGCACAGGAAAAGCGACGTATCGTTTGAACTCACTGAATCACTTATTCATTTTAAATGCAAAATATTTAATTCTTACCTTAGTATCTATGTACTAATTCGTGTCTAAGATAGACACGTAGGCTATAATGAATGTTTTTTTTCCAAAGTGATTCATGTGATTTTTTACAGTGGCATTGTGCTTCCACATTTATTCACCAAACAACGATTTGCCATTGTGACTCATTAAAGGCTGGTCCACCTTGGTGAGGCCAGCAGCTTGACCACTGCAGGAATTGACGCTGATGTTGCTCTTGCTCATTTGAGCAACTTGGACATGGTGGTCATTGAGCCCTCCTACTTGTAAATAAATAAATATATAAATTTCTCTGATAACCTGTGTTATTGTGGTGTCTGTAGTATGGTGAGTATTTGATATTCAGGTGAGGATTCGCAAGGAGGCGGTCGTGCTTTTGTTATGAACAATTTCGGCATTTGTCTGAAGTAGAAGTGGAAAACTATGGAAAATCACTTCCAAAATAGCTGGGGAATCGGACACACCTCTACTCAGTTTTGGCTCATGAGGCCGAGTGTACCCCGCTGCAGTCCTCACACCAGAATTGAAATTTCTCTGCAGAACTGGGAATCGAACCCGGACCTCTGGGGAGACAGCAAAGAACGCTAGCCGCGTTGAACAGTAAGCGGGGGAATATAAATTCAAGTGAGAATAGGGAAGAATTCCTCCCAACAATGTTTATTATTTCAATCACCCATACAGACAATTTCAATGAAACAAGGCATAAAACATGCTGTAAAAGGTAGGGAGGATATTATGAAATAATTCAAAAGAAGTAAAAATCTGTGCCCTAGGGCAGACTTGAACCCGGAACCTCAAAGTTACCAAGCTCGCTCGCTACCACTTGTGCACATCTGCCCTCGAGTATGCTGTATTTTATCATAGGTACTAATACATGTGATTGAATGTCAAATGATTTCACTTAGACCTTAAATGTTGATTGGAACGCATTCATTTGCTGCGTGAGTTGTTTTAAACTTGAACTAAAGCAAGTTTCATGCCTGTTTCACGCTAATAATGCAATTCAACATCGAATATTATCCACATCTCACTCGATAACGTTCCTCCATGTTTGATCGGATGTGACCCCTGCTATCTACCGTCTCGTTTCGGAACCAGGAGAATGGCTTGACATAACAGCCAATAAGAAGCTCGGAAATATATACTGTGGCTAGGCTCGGGCTGAAAAAAAAATTATGCGCCCCGGTCACGTAAACCAAGATTAACGGCCGAGGGGACCCGATGCGCTGACCACGCGTCAACCCAATATCTGCAGGCCAAATGGCTGGGCAGCGGTCACTTGGTAGGCATAGGCTCTTCAAGGGCTGTAGTGCCAGGGGTTATTATTTTGATCCTCTGAGCAGCACACATTTCGGAACACGGGAAGTTCACAGATGAGTCGCCTAGATGCAAAACCAGCTAAATCTACTTTTTTTTACTGTTGGGAAAGCAGCAAAAACCGTTTCAAAGCGGTTCAAAAGAGGTACAATTAAGATTCTTTTTTAAGAAACAGAGAAAAAATAGTGGATTATAAATATCTTAGAGTGAGCAATCGTGCATTTGTACTTTAGTCGTATTTTAAGAGTAAAATTTGAAGTTAGCTGTTTCTGCAACCGAACGTCGTATTTAGCAGGTTTTGCAACCGAATGAAATGCAGTTAGCCGGTTTTGCAACCTTTTGAAAGGTTCAAAGCTAGTAATTTGGAAAACCTGACATGCGAGTTGTGAGACGGGAAATAGGTTTGAAAGTATTTGGGGTTAGTGGTTCTTATATTATAAGATATTGAACTAATATTATTAATAATAATTGCCATGATATTTTAAAAGTCATATTTTGCAGGAGTTGAAATGGGAAATAAATGCACTCGGTCAACATTATCAAAATCAAAACATTTGCAAGTTTCTGTTTAATACATAAGTTACATCATTAACGTAATCAAACCTCCGTGGCTTAGGCGGCAGCACGCCGGCCTCTCACCACTGGGTCCGTGGTTCAAATCCCGGTCACTCCATGTGAGATCTGTGCTGGACAAAACGGAGGCAGACAGGTTTTTCTCCGGGTACTCCGGTTTTCCCTGTCAAAATTTCATTCCAGCAACACTCTCCACTATCATTTCATCTGTCATTCATTTAATCATTGCCCCAGAGGAGTGCGTCAGGCCTCGGCAGCCGGCACAGTTCATATCCTCGCCGCTAGATGGGGGCTTCATTCATTCCATTCCTGACCCGGTCGGAGACTGGAAGCAGGCTGTGGATTTTCATTAACATAATCACTTTGTTACAGACTTTTATTTTTAAACGACACTCTCGCCGTCAGCGTCATCGAATAGTTCGAAAACTTCGTCTGCTTGGTCAGCTACTCGGCTTGGCTCTGCAGTCAAGTTCTCTTGCTGAGTGAACACGCCCGTAAAGAAAATTAAGGTTTCATCTTGGTCCCATTGCTCTCCGTAATGTAGAGCCAAAGGTCTCTTAACGTCATCGAATTTAGCTTTTTCACTACATTACCTGTAGGGATGACGTCAGGGAGATCATTCTTAAAAGTTTTCCCTTTCTTAGTAAGACTCTTTGGGTGGCAGGCTTCGAAATTATAAAAAGGCTCTCCTTGCACAAAGCACACTTTTTTAGTAGGGCTCTTCGTAAAAATCAGTTTATTGGCCTTCTGGAACTGGAAGTGCCATGTTCCTGGGATTTTCAGAACGCCCTGGGCGTAAGTCTTCCAATCATGTACTGTGCAATCATCTCCCAAACGAACCAGCGTGGAAAATGTATTGATGAGTTGGATGTATTTGGTAGGGTTCTCAATAACAGAAAGCTCCCAGAGTTGTCGTTCTATGTTGACGAATACTCGATCTGGTCGATTTTGATCCTGGGTCGTCATAGTTGTCGTACTTCCACCTGAACCCCTATTCTCCCAATCAGAATCCGAATTGTGGTGACTCATTGTTGTAAGTCCAACAAAACAATGTTAGATCTATCAATAAATAATTCATTGTAACCACTAAAGAATAGAATTGTCATTAAAAACACTCACCAATGAGGGTTATGCTGACATCCCGCTCAACTTGCGGTTGTAACTGTTCTTGCGTCATCCACAAATGCAGCGACTCCACTTTTACGTACTACCAACATAAGCAGTTCCATTACTGCCTATCTAACACTTCTGCGGCTCTAACGTCCTACAAAATCAGTAAACGAGACAATTGACGGAACATAGCAACAATTGGCAGGTTTTGCATCCGTACGGTGAGAAGTAGGCAATCGATATTCCCAACTTAGCTGGTTTTGCAACCGTTTGCCACTTGGCTGGTTTTGCATCCGAACAAGCTCGACACTTGGCAGGTTCTGCAAACGAACGCTTTCTTCGAAGCTCATTTTGAGAGCGTTATAGCTGGTTTTGCACCCTGAGTCTTTCAACAATAGTTAGAGGACGCGAAATCGTATCCAATGGCGCTAAAAGCTACTTTTTTGAATTTTTGTCAGTTAGCTGGTTTTGCAACTAGGCGACTCAAATCATATCCACACAATCTGAAAAGATATCGCCCCACAACGCACCTTCTTGCTCCAACTTTGCCTCCACTACTGCATCTACACGTTTCATTACACGTTTCATCTCGTGAAATGTCCGGCTCCGTGGCTAAATGGTTAGCGCGCTAGGCTTTGGTCCGCCGTATCCCGGGTTCGATTCCTGGCCGGGCCTTTAAGGATTTTAATCTCTTGGGGTTAATTCCCGAGGCTCGGGGACTGTGCCGTCTTCATCATAACCGCATCTTCATTACGACGCGTGGGTTGCCCACGGATGTCAATTAGAAAAACCTGCACTCGGCCTCTCAGGAGGTCACACGATCATTTTTTTTTTTCATCACGTGAAATAAAGATAAAGACGGTTATTTGAGAAATTTAGATTCACTTCCGCCATAGTCTCTCGGCACGGTGAGGATACATACATCACTAACAGCATTAAATGTTTCGGAATCACTTTCCAATGACCAAATGCAGGAAGTACATATCTCAATCTTCGTTGCTGCTGTGTGAATCAGGTAACCACTCAAATAATAAACAACGTTATCGCCTGCTCTCTCAGAACTCTCATCATTAACTGACAGGATTATAGGGTTCAATTTCTGTCAGTGTAATAGTTTCTTTAATCTGCTGACAATTGTTATCCTTCACCTCTCTGCTCGTATGTATTTCATTTCTCGCCATTAACCGTATTCATTAAGAGAAGAAAGCTAATTGTCTATAACGTCCTCACAATTAGCTTGTGAAGAAAGGACCTCTTTTACTGGTAGGCCTATGCATAATCATAACAGAAGTTTAAAACAAGCATAGAAATAAAACTTAAGTACAATTTGCGCGCGGTAATGTATCACTGCTTGATTGCCGTCCCGTCATGTGCTTTAGACCATATGCTCGTCGCTGCGCCAGGTGTTGAAATGTAGAACTACTTTATCCTAACGTATTCCATTTTTAGGTCTGAGAAGATCTGAAAATTGATTACGAAGAAACATAACCTGCTTTTTAAATTGGATGCAGTGTCCACTAATCCAGTTTTAAGCCTGCTAGTTCAAGGATCTTATCACGTACTTGGTGTGGATTCCTGTTTATTATAAACTATCAGTAGGCTTGCCCGTGGAGATATGCCTCGGAACTGTTGTGTGCCTGGATGCAAATCCAATTATCATAAAGATAAACCATTGGTGCCTACTTTCCAATTTCCCAAAGAAAAAGAACTTAGGGATAAATGGACAAGAAGCATTCATCGTGATGCTTTTTCTCCGACAGCTAACTCAGTTGTTTGTGTCAAACATTTTGGGACTACTATACATTGCGATACGGCCGCGTATGAAATTCCCCTAAAACAAAATGGCGGCTTCCGTGACGTCATCAACGACGTCACGAAATACTCCTCTGGCAAGCATACGGGAAAAGCCTGGGTAATAGGGTTTTTTTGGGTGGGGAAACACCAAAAAACGTCAATTTTTTATGTATCGAAATCTATATTTGAGCTATATATTTCAACTAAAGATTCCGATACATAAAAAAAAACGCAAATTCACGTATTCTATGTATCGAAATCTATATTTGAGCTATATAGTTCAATTAAAGATTCCGATACATAAAAAGAATTCGCAAATTCACGTAAGATGAGTTTTTTGGGTGGAAAAACACAAAAACCGTCAATTTCTTTCTATGTATCGAAATCTATATTTGAGCTATATAGTTCAATTAAAGATTCCGATACATAAAAAGAATTCGCAAATTCACGTAAGAGGAGTTTTTTGGGTGGAAAAACACAAAAACCGTCAATTTCTTTCTATGTATCGAAATCTATATTTGAGCTATATACACACATCAAAAAAAGTTTTGCATCACCTCGGTTCCCAGATCTCCGGCATATAGACGTTGACTGTGTATATTGTATCCAAGATACAGTCCCTTTGACTGTTCATAGATGTCACTAAAACTGCTCAAAGATTAAACAACCATGCATGAGCAGGGCCTATTAGACGGAGGGGGTACGACAGCCGATCAGTTCCAGTCATTCCACCATGACGAAGGTACGCTGCTCATGTTGTCTGTAGTTCTACCATGCCTAGAAGGTCAATACCGCAGTTCGATCGCGTCCGCATTGTTACTTTGTGTCAAGAAGGGCTCTCAACAAGGGAAGTTTCCAGGCGTCTCAGAGTGAACCAAAGCGATGTTGTTCGGACATGGAGGAGGTACAGAGATACAGGAACTGTCGATGACAGGCCTCGCTCAGGCCGCCCAAGGGCTACTACTGTAGTGGATGACCGCTACTTACGGATTGCCGCTCGGAGGAACCCTGACAGCAATGCCACCATGTTGAATAATGCGTTTCGTTCAGCCACAGGACGTCGTGTTTCAACTCAAACTGTGCGCAATAGGCTGCATGATGCGCAACTTCACTCCCGACGTCCATGGCGAGGTCCAGCTTTGCAACCCCGACACCATGCAGCGCGGTACAGATGGGCCCAACAACATGCTGAATGGACCCCACGGAATTGGCATCACGTTCTCTTCACCGATGAGTGTCGCATATGCCTTCAACCAGACAATCGTCGGAGACGTGTTTGGAGGCACCCTGGTCAGGCTGAACGTCTTAGACACACTGTCCAGCGAGTGCAGCAAGGTGGTGGTTCCCTGATGTTTTGGGGTGGCATTATGTGGGGCCGACGTACGCCACTGGTGGTCATGGAAGGCTCCGAAACGGCTTTACGATACCTGAATGACATCCTCCGACCCATAGTGCAACCATATCGGCAGAATATTGGAGAGGCATTTGTCTTCATGGACGACAATTCTCGACCTCATCGTGCACATCTTGTGAATGCGTTCCTTCAAGATAACGACATCGCTCGACTACAGTGGCCAGCATGTTCGCCAGACATGAACCCTATCGAACATGCCTGGGATATGTTGAAAAGGTCTGTTTATGGACGTCTTGACCCACCAACCACTCTGAGAGATTTACGCCGAATTGTCGTTGAGGAGTGGGACAATTTGGACCAACAGTGTCTTGATGAACTTGTGGATAGTATGCCACGGCGAATACAGGCATGCATCAATGCAAGAGGACGTGCTACTGGGTATTAGAGGTAGTGGTGTGTAC
The DNA here is from genome assembly GCA_946902985.2 of Meconema thalassinum. NCBI lineage: Eukaryota > Metazoa > Arthropoda > Insecta > Orthoptera > Tettigoniidae > Meconema > Meconema thalassinum. The sequence goes on from OX336392.1 coordinate 371,764,904, forward strand.
TGCAATCTGGACCACAAATGCTGAAAGTCTAGCTGTATGATGGTACAACATGCAATGTGTGGGTCTCATGAGCAATAAAACGAGCTGAAATGTTGTTTGTGTTGATCTCTATTCCCTTTGTATTTAACGGTTCCGGAACTCTTGGAACCGAGGTGATGCAAAACTTTTTTTGATGTGTGTAGTTCAATTTAAGATTCCGATACAGGTCAATGCCATCATAAAACATTGTGGTCAATAATGTTGTTTTTGCTGGGGGGGCTGCGGCCCCCCCCCCCTCCCGATAGGTTGGTATTTTTATGTTTTCCAATATTGGCTGCAAACACAAAAACCGTCAATTTCTTTCTATGTATCGAAATCTATATTTGAGCTATATAGTTCAATTAAAGATTCAGATACATAAAAAGAATTCGCAAATTCACGTAAGAGGAGTTTTTTGGGTGGAAAAACCCAAAAACCGTCAATTTCTTTCTATGTATCGAAATCTATATTTGAGCTATATAGTTCAATTAAAGATTCCGATACATAAAAAGAATTCGCAAATTCACGTAAGAGGAGTTTTTTGGGTGGAAAAACACAAAAACCGTCAATTTCTTTCTATGTATCGAAATCTATATTTGAGCTATATAGTTCAATTAAAGATTCCGATAGGTCTAATACAAAACATTGTCATATCTATTTTACAGGTATTCATGTACATGCCAATTTGTCTAAATCCATTACTATTTTAACAGGCGTATTCCCCAACACCGTTCCTGACATAATATTATCGTTTAAACAACTTTCATATTAAATTCAACAACCAAAATATATGTATGAACAACATAAAAACTCACCGATATATTCCAAATGCTGTATTATTCCACATGTACAAGCAGAAGCACTGATTTTCCACCACAAGTAAAGGCTTTTAGTTTAATGCAACAACTTCAGGATTTAAACAATTTTAATACAAATCGTCAACACAATCGAGCACACGACACTGCTAATATCAAAATCTTGTTCTACAGGTTATTCACTGGAATATTTATTTTAATATTACGCTTAGAAAACGCGATCGCGTGACAATACAAAAATGGCGCACCGACTCCAGCAAAATCTCGCGACGAACTGACCACGGAACTGACGTAGTAATCAGCTGACAACCAATAGCGTTACCGATAGCAATACGTCAGCCAACCAATAGCGTTACCGATAGCAATACGTCAGCCAACCAATAGCGTTACCGAATGCAATACGTCAGCCGTGAGATCACGGTGACGTCACTGATCTCCCTAAATATTCCCCAGATAGCGGTGTATCGGATGGTATAGTTTAACCAACATTGTGTCCCTGAATTAGTTATTACAGAAGACAAATTCCCTTGTGCAGATGGCTCAGTTGTAACTGTACCTAGAAAAAGAACAAAACTACAAGAAGGTGCATATCCTACCATCTTTGAAAACCAGCCATCATATTTAACAAAACAAATAATAATAATAATAATAATGTTATTGATTTTACGTCCCTTTTAACTACTCAGATTTTAGAGACGCCGGGGTGCCGGAATTTTGCCCCGAAGGGGATCTTTAACGTGCCAGTAAATCTACTGACACGGCTCCCTCGCATTTGCGCACCCTCAAATGCCAGCTGACTGCGCCAGGATACGAACAGTTGCCTCCAAAAAGAAAGGATCCAAAGGAACGCATGAAGCAAGTTCTTGCCCGTGATGAGCAATAGTATAGTGAGTGGACTGAAAGAGATACAATATTAGGGTTTGAAGAATTTAAAAATTAAGTAGGCACTAGATATGTGGGGCCTTTCACATTATTTACCAAAGATAGGCATGTTTTGCTGTGTAAAATTGATGACAGCCCTAATGAAGCACCTAAAATTAATACCTCCATCAGAATTTCACCATCCTTTTCTGTGGAAGTTTTCCACAACAATTTGCATCTCCCCAGCAGTCAGTTTCAGTGGTGTCTTGGCGATAACTTGCTTTGTGATAAATGGACCAAGTTTGATTGTCTACTGAGTCACCTAGCAGGTTTCCAGCTAGAAGATTTAGATTGTAAACATAAACTTAATCTCTTACTTGGTTGGTTCCTACGTGTTAATATTGACAACTTCGACATTACCACTAAAAAGAAATTGAAATTCCTACAGGAACAGTTTCAACTTTCCCTGTCCACTCAGCCAAGATATTCTGCAGATACTCTCCTGTGGGCTTCAACATTATTTTATTCTTTTCCTGGGGCTTATCATTTTGTTCACTCCAGCCAAGTGTTAGCAGTACCACATCCATCTTATTTAAGAAGACTGTTGTATAAAATGGGAACAAACTGTTCAGGGATCAGCGTTTCACAGGAATCATACTTACGGGAGAAATGCAAGCTTCTGAGTGACCATAAAAAAGTTGTGTGTATCTTGTTAGATGAGATTTATGTTGCCCCTAAACTAAGTTACGAGGGTGGAAAAATTGAAGGAGTTGCTTTGAACAGACCAAATGAAATTCATTGTGCGACTACAATACAGGCATTCATGATAACGTCACCTTTGTGTAGATTTTCAGATGTTGTTGCTCTATTTCCAGTGAAGAACTTAAACAGTGACATGCTGTATAAAATGGCATTAGAAGTACTCACTGTATTGGAAAAGAGTGGGTATGTTTCCCTTTGTCTTATATCGGACAATAATAAGTAAACAAAGGCTACGGTAGTCATATTCAAATAATTAAATATCATACTGCCGAATGAATCGATACAAAATATACTGGTACCAGTAGACAAAAAGGCATATTTTATGCACATCTAACACAAAAATAATAATTAAGCCTACTGTACATGATACAAGAAATAACTTCTATGTGAATTCATAAACATGAGTGGACAGGGAAAGTTGTAACTGTTCCTGTAGGAATTTCAATTTCTTTTTAGTACATATTATTCTTAAACTTGAATCATATTTCTTGACAGTCAGGAATCAAACATGGACCTCAGAAGTGACAACCAAGAACTACACCACCTGGTTGGTCACATTTATTTTTAAGAATAATATGTACTAAAAAGAAATTGAAATTCCTACAGGAACAGTTACAACTTTCCATGTCCACTCAGCCAAGATATTCTGCAGATCTCTCCTGTGAGCTTCAACATTATTTTATTTGATTATTTTTCTGATGGAACTCCGGTATTTCAACTCCTGGGGCACCTCCCCACGCCTGTCCCTTATACAGCTACACACACTACTACATTCATCACGTAATCGGAGGAATTCCTCCCACACCCAACTGCACGGGGCTGATGACCAAGATGTCCCAAGCCCATAAAATGAATTAACAGCAGACAAAATCACGTCATGATGTTATTTTGTGTTGTGTTGGATTCTGACACACGTCATGCGTTTGATGACCGATCACCAACTACGGCGGCCATCTTGGATTGCAGTGTCAGGTCCGGTAGTATAGAAGGTCCTGTCTTAACCATTGACTCATACAGAAGTTCCACCACTTATTACTGATGGATTATGTACTTTTGAAGCTGTGCTGGTTGACGGTGTACAGTATGTATCGCTGAAGCCGTGCAGGTTGACGGAGTATCTCCTGTGTGAGTAGTGACTGCTGGGCTCAATGGCAGTGGCTGGATAAAAATAATGAAAAATAGATTAGGCCTACCCATGTGATGACATTATTGGTACCTATATAATTAACCTAATTTAATTTTGTGTAACATAATGAGCAGAATATAAAAGGTGCGTTCAAAAAGTAACGAGCCGGAGGCTGTAATGCGCAAACCGGTGTCGACATCGGCTAATCGTAGCGTGTGTAACGAGGTGTGGTTTCGACCAGAGCGTGGAAGTTCACAGCCCGTCGCTAGAGGGCACGCGTGGACGTCACGTGACGATACAAAGCGAGCAGCAGCATGCATCAATCGTCCAACGCTGCCAGTCGCATTGCAAACAGTCACATGGAGGCGTTAAACGAAGAGCAAAGAGGTGTTGTTCGGTTTCTGACAGCGAAAGGAGTAGGGGGAACGGACATTCATCGCTGAATGTCACAAGTGTACGGCGAATACTGCATATCCCTTGCAAGGGTCAAGGCGTGGCACAAGCGCTTCAGGGAAGGACGGGTGTCGTTAGCCGATGATGCCCGGTCTGGGGCACCCCCCTGCATTACCGATGACAACGTCCAGCTGGTTGATGCACTCATTACCCAGGACCGCCGAGTGACAGTGAACGCCATAGCCGCCGTGGTCGGATTGAGCGCCGGAAGTGTGCACACCATCATGAAGGAACGACTGCACTTGCGGAAAGTGGGTGCCCCACAGTCTTCAACCACACCAGGAAGCATGTCGAATGGCCTACTGTTTTGGTCTTGGTTGGACGATTGATGCATGCTGCTGCTCGCTTTGTATCGTCACGTGACGTGCACGCGTGCCCTCTAGCGACAGGCTGTGGCCTTCCACCCTCTGGTCAGAACCACACCTCGTTACACACGCCACGATTAGCCAATGTCGTCACCGGTTTGCGCATTACAGCCTCCAGCTCGTTACTTTTTGAACGCACCTTATAATTACCTCATTGTGTCTTACAGGCAGGGGCGGTTTGACCTTGTACATCTACGGGGGGGGGGGGGGTGAGAATTTAAAAAATGCCGACTGGCTGATTAACATTGCCGACTATACGTTTAAAGAACTGAGCAACGGGAGGGAAAGGGAGAGGGGGGGGGGGGGGGGCAACGGCACAGAAGACAAATATACATAATTAAGGGCTTTCATTTAAAATGTATTTTATTAGTTCCAGAATTTTGATTCGCAGGAAAAGTTTATAAATGAACAAAATAAGTGTTTAAATATTACAAGAATTAAAACAATCTAGTTATTCTTTCTAAAACCCTACTCTACGATGTTTCAACAAGGACTTCTTCTCCACTATCTCCGTAATTTCAATGTCGTCGACGTTATCTTTCGTTGAAAACAACATCATGAGGGAGTTTTTTTTTTCTATCAGCGGGTATTTTGAAAATTATGTGGAATGGCTCTAGCAAAGAAATTAGTTTTGCGAGATTGTCTTGCACGCTTGTAGTAAATACATCCACATCCTCTCTGTAGAATGTAAGAAAATAAATTTGTGCTGTCGTTTCAGCATTCGCATCGTACTTTTTTTGCAAGTCGCCGGATCCTGTGGTGCTTTAAGAAGTCTTCCTCCGCATTTACAGTACTAGCATACTTTTCGCAAATGACGATGCGTTCATCTTGCCGTCGTCGTTGATATCTTCAAAAGACTTCAAAGCGCTCTGAATCAGATGCATCGCGTCTACTACATTCAGCTCCTCCGCTTCTAAAAGCTCGGTTACCTTCTTAATTTTAAACATGATATTTTCGGTAAAGTACATGCCGTAGATAAAATCAAAGTAGAAGCTTTTTGTGCAAGCCAGACGCTTGGCATGGAACGTTTTACTGTCAAATTCAGGATTGAATGAGGTTTTCATTGTTTCCAATGCTCTCATCGATTCGGCGCGCGCAGTTCACCTTGTTCTTGATAAATTCTTAAGTTGAAGTGAATTTTCAATTTTATCCAGCTCTTTCTGCAAGCTTAAATGTTGTTTCGTGCTACCCGAAAAAATAACGTACAATGCTTCAAGAGTGTCAAAAAACTCTCTGATATGTGCGCTAGCATTACAAGCTGTCTCTACGAAAATGTTTAACCTGTGAGCTTGGCATGGAACGTACGGAACATATATTTTGACTTCTCTGATAGCTTTTTCTGAGTGCCGATGTATATGCCAGACATGTTACTAGCAAAGTCGTACTATTGAAACGCTAGTTTATCGAGTGGAAGTAAAAGTTCTTCTGAATTTAAAATTAAAAAGATGTTTTCAGCCAACTCCTCTCCAGTCTTATTTTTGTTAAAACAGTGTCTATTTTTAAAAGACGCTCCACAGGAACGAGCTCTTCATCTTTTTCGACGGCGTATCAGATATTTAACGCGAGTAGGGCTTTATGTAACACATCGGGAGTAGTATCTGCTATAACGGAGAACATACCGGCGTTCTTGATCTCTTCTGCAATTATTTCACGAGTTTTCCCTCCAAGAAGACGGATGAATTCATTTTGAGAGTCCTTGCTCATATACGTAACCTTGTGCTTCAGCGTATTCACTTCTTCCAACCACCTATTCATGACCGGACTATTCCGTGAAAGTAACTTCACAATTTGCGTGAAGTTTCCATTATCTTGAGTGATTCCATCCTCGTGACCTCGGAAAGCCAAACCTTGCCGACAACGGGTTCTTGCAGTGTCAATAAGTATCTGCATAACTTTTTTGTGGAACTCCTTTTCTTGTTCTTCCTCAATTCTGATCGTCCGTAAATGTTTATCAAGGAGAAAGTCTACGTGTCCTTTTCCATTGACGAAGTGGCACAAATCTGCCATAGCTGCTTGATGAGCTTCTGAAGTGAAGTGTTCTTGTAATTTGCCTTTTATCATCTTTCCGCGACTTTTCAATTTTTGCCACTGACGTACTCCCGCGTGCGACCATTCTTCACTTGCGGACGCTCTTCCTCGCCCGTTTGGAAATAAGCCACAGGCAAAACAAAACACCGCGTTTTTTTCAATGCTGTACTTCAACATGGGAAAATCCGTATACCAGGCCGGATTAAATCGATGCTGCTTATTTTCTGGTATGTCTGGATTTGCTGGAAATACACTAAGTTTTGGCTGGAAGGCCCCAAGCGAAGTCAGGTACAGTTCGTTTGCCGTGATAATTCTTTTCCGTTTTGCAGGATCGCGATTAACAGGTAAATCGCCCGCTTGAAAGTGTACTGCGTCCGCACGCATGTTATTTTCCTCCTCTCTTGCTCGTTGAAACAACTGACCGCTTTCATCGTGGATTCTGGATAAGCAGTCTTATCATTTCTACCATAAAAAGTTTTGTGTTCGGAATAGCGTCTTCTTTTATTGTTTGCAAAATTCCTTCAACTCTTTTGAAATGCGTTATAAACTCACTAACTTGGCCAGAAAAAACAATCCAGGAAAATTCTCTACTACGCGGTGTAGGACCGTCACCACTACAACCGGCATCCGATGAAGTTCCAGCTGCTCGTAACTTGCGAACGTCAGATGTGTTGGGGGATATTGGTGGTTCAATGGTTGGCGATGAGCAAAGGCTCAACGGTAGATGATGGCTAACGATGGGCGATGGCTCAACGGTGGTAAATGGCGCAACGGTGGACGATGGCTCAACGGTAGATTTTGATTTTAATTTTACCTTAGCTATCCGATGGGCATTAAGTTCAACCCTTTAAAGACGTCGAGCGTCGCAAGGGAGCTTTTCCGGATATTCGTTCCATCGACAAAGTTACTTAGATTTGTCTCCTCCAGCCCACCCCGGTTTTCTTGTCACTGGGTTTTAAAACACTCTGTAGGTTTTATTTAAATAAAAATGATGGTTTAAGAGAACAACGTCCCCCCCCCCATAAAGGTAGACTTTTATGGATGTATCGGGCAATTTTTCTTGATAACACCATTAAACATAAACACGGCTGAAAAAATGCATGTATTTATTATATTATTATTACGTACGTTTGATGGGTACGCGATACTCCGTGAAAATGTTCCGTGCCGGCGAAAACTCACGTCCCACTGCTACTGTATTTGCACCTAGTTATCACTGTAAAAGTTGCTGGTTCAGGAGCGACTGCTTTCGCTCATTCTCAGTGACCACTGCACTGATCATAGTGAGCACACCACCCCGTGAGGAACCTAGGAACCATAAACCTGTCAATTTTGTCACAATAGTGCGGATATGTGAGGACGCGCCGAGACAAGCGGTAGCAGATCATAACATTCCTCCGACAACATCGCAATGAGTTGGCTTGACCTCAAGTTATCAATGCGCTCACCAACACCTTTTGTCTAGCCACATGGCACAGATGCTGGGCTCGCTTCGCTGTGAAGCTGAGTCGCTCTGCATAACCAACGCGGGATATTACTCCCACCCAGGAACGTGCCGATGAGTTCATCCCTTGTCCTTGGTCCCATATTGCTCATCTGTCATTCTTTCTTCAGTTTCCATACACAGAAACGAAATGGCAAGTGGCAGCCGGTGCACTGAGGTCTGGAAGTGAAACTTTTAAAATGGCTGCACGAAATTATTGCTGCGTCCGATTGTGTCGACTGTCGGTAAAAATGCCGACTGTCAGTATAAAATATATATATGTCGTAGTCAGATAGTGTAATCCGTCATTTCATGAAAATCCTGGGCATTTCATGAAGAGCCGGCATATGATGTAAAAATGTACAGTTGCACTATCTGACGCGTGGTTTCATGAAATGACTAAATTTCGCCGTCACATAGTGTAATTCAGTTTGTACATCATCTGACGTGAAATCCAGCCGTCACTTCATGAAGTAGCGGCAGCGGTGATCACGTGAGAGGGAAGTGTGATTTCCAAGAATTAATCGGATTAAAAAGTGGACACTAAAGAGCTGTTATTTACTCAGAAAGTGAACACATACCTATGGTACAAATGGTACACATATCTAATGGTCTGGACCTAATTTATCTCCTAATTCCCTCCCTCAGCATCTTGGCCTTGCGCCTAGAAGGAATACAGAAGTAGGCTATGCTGCCGTACTGTGAATGGAAGAAGAAGTCGTTTAGATCCATTTTGTGAGAGATTGGTTTCGCTGTTCCACCCTTTAAAACACTATAACTCATTTACTGACGCGCAATAGACAGACCTTGTACATCTCTTAGCAGCCATTTGCTTGAGTGGTGATGTGGTCTCGGGGTATGGTGTTAGCTTTCGGATCGCTGCGTAGAGAGTTCAATCCCCACTGAGGGAGGATACTTTTGCCAATCTGCACGTTTCAATATAGTTAATTTGTAGCCTTGTTTTATAGTAGTTGTTTTCTTGTATATTTATTTTAAGGGCTAGGGACATCTCGGACATCGGTGCAGTGTATTTGGGTTTACGTTTTCTGATAACCTGTGTTTGCGTGATGACTAAAGTAGTGTGTATAGCTGTAATGGGTAACGAATTTGGGAAGGTATCCCGAGACTTGATATGAAGTACCATCCCGGCATTTGCTAAGAGGGTGTATGGAAAGTCCTGGGGAAAACACCACAGTCAGGGACGGGATTCGAACCAGCATATACAATACTCGTTAAGTAGACATGAAATCAACTATGGTTACTAGGGATAGGAAATTAATTATGGCCTGAGGGTTGAATCGGGGTACACTCACCCTTGGAGGCAAAACTGAGAAGAGTTTGGTTCCATTCCTACCTTAGCCATCCTGGAAGTGGTTAAGCCACGGCTGCTTCCTTCTCAATCTTAACCTGAACTACAATTACACACAAATACCTCAGATTATCAGACAGATTCTATACACTCCCAAGTACACAGGGCTGAATGACCACGATGTCGAAGTACCTCAAATGAAACAACAGCGTCATACTTCGTCTCTCAGCGCGACACTTTCGTAAGAAGTAAGAGGGGAATACACAAAAGCTTTACATTTGGTTGATTTAGTGGAGGGTTTACCTTCGAGAAAATCTTGAATTTCAGCCTATTTATTATAGATAGAAATATTTGAAAGAATGATTCTGCTTTCTTCTTCATTGTGTGTATCTTACCTGTTATCGTTCCAGTTTTGTTGTTAATTCATTTGGGAGACTTGAGACAACTCAATCATCATCCCCGTGTGATTGGGTGTAAATTGAACATATATTTATGTGATGACTGTAGGGATGGGTGAAACTGCATTAGGGACAGGGATGGGGTAGTCGCCCCGGGACTTGAAGTGAGGCACTATCCCGACATTTGGGTGAAGGGGGTGTGGAAACGCCACGGGGAGAAACCACAATCTAGATAGCCGCTGCCATCGCCGGGTTTCGCACCTACAATCTCCCGATTTGCTGCAGCTGCCTTCGTGGCCGGGATGCAAGATTAGTACGAGCAATGCTACGTCGCGGGACTCAATCCAGTTTCAACGGGCTTGGGGTTGATGTTCAATCAATTTCTATGTGGTAGGTGGTTTCAAGGCCAAATGCCCTTCCTGATGCCAAACTAATGAAAAGTTAACGGGAGATTGATTGAACTGGACCAAGAGATGGAAAGAAGAGATCTGTGGCCTACTAGAAGGTACCGTTCCAGCATTTGCCTTAGAATTTCAAATGGGAAACATCATTTTATTGACCGCAGTAAGTGGGGTTTGAACCACTCATCAAGCCTGTATATAGCTTGGTTTCATAGACTAGAGTGGCGTTCTCAACCTTTTTGAGACTGTGACCACCACCATCATGCCATACCAAGTACCCGAGCACCATTAAATCAAAAATAATAATACTATAATAATAATAATAATAATAATAATAATAATAATAATAATAATGCAACAAGCATGCGCTTCTCTTTCCTTTTTCCGTCTCTCCCTCCCCTTGAAGTGCTGAAATATCTAGTGATTCACCGCTCACCCGGTATGCTGTAACTGCTTGCGTGACTCATGCAGAAAAGATCATTTACGTGTGGACAGACGAGTCGAATCAGCATCTTTCGTGTTACTCATAAAGCAGGGATGTCCAATTATAATTACTGATGATTAAAAAATACTATTTTACAAGATAAAATGTTTCACTGTGAAACCATCTAGTGAAAACCCTATTATTCTCGTGCATGCAACAGAATTTGAATTAAAGAATGAATCTTCGGGGAGGTTCTGCTCACGAGCACTTACCAAAGAACTTAATATTTATTTAATTTGGGGAAGTTCTAAATAACACAGTGCAGCCTCAAGCCACGCCACCCTGCAGGCTGTTCAAATTTTCTTGCGTGACAGCGTACACTACTGTAGCTTGCTAACGCCCCTCCTAGAGACAATGAAATGAAGCTGTTGCCATTTTTAACCCAGCAGAAATCCCTCGACAAATATTTTACCGTACACTATGCAATCAAAGTATTCTAATGTGCGGTATGTTTGTATTCATTTATTTATTCAGGCTATTTATTTATTTATTTAACAATATTAAGTTTCTTCTTTACATATCAAGTTCAAAAATACAAATTGCATCTATGAAGGAAGGAGAGAAAAAAGAATACACAATTGAAGAACAAAAAGAAAAACTACAAAATAAATTATGAAAGTATGCATTATAGAATAGAAAAAAAGCATTGTACAATTAAGAAATGTAATAACAAAAATACAAACTTCTACAAAACAAAAACTACAAAAAGAGAGAAGTAGAGAGTATCCTGTATTCCACGATTAGATTTAGGTTGTTATGTGAAAATTAATTTCGAAAATCATAATAAGCAAGCAATAATTTATTTCTTGGAATAGAACAATAAATTAATATGAATTAATGTACTGCTTCATTGCGTCAGTCATTTCATGAAGTGCCGAATCAGCAAACACCGGATCTTCATGAAGTGCCTCGGCAGATAATGTAAAATCATTTCTTACACCATCTGCCTAAATCGGTCCGTCACTTCATGAAGAAACGCGTCAGATGGTGTAACTATCCCTTTTTACACCATATGCCGGCTTTTCATGAAGTGCCTAGGATCTTCATGAAATGACGGATTTCACTATCTGACTACGACATATATATATTAAGAAATAGGACCAAATCGTATATGGCCATGTCCCGTTTTGATTTTTTAAATGCTGTTTTGGGAAATGTTACGACTTCTTCAGGATTTGCCGACTGCCGACTGATGTCGTATTTGCCGACTGAGAAAATACCTGAGGGGGGTGAGACACCCCCCCCCCCCCCTCGAACCGCCCCTGCTTACAGCACCGGTACTGGACCTGTTGGTTTCTGTTATTCTATGTGTATAAGATATAACTGGATGTTTTCTTTGTATATGTTTCGTTAAATTAGTAACAGATGTTCGGTAAGACAGTCTCTGACTGCAGATATCGCACTTGGCATATTCATTGTCAAGAGCCGTGAAGAAACTCCACACAGGACTATTACGTTGTCTCTTACTATTCATAATTAACTATTAATCTATCTATATATTATTACTATATATCTACCTATCTATCTATCTGATATTATTATATTTAAGTATTATAAAGAATTAATTCAAATTATTCATCACACGAGACACTTGAGTAAAATAACTGCACTGAGAGACCAACGACAAAACAACAGGAAGTACAAGACTTAAACGATATTTTGTCACTGCCCTGTGACCAGTGTTGCCAATTTGGTGATTTTAGCACCAGATCTGGTGTTTCTGAAGTTCATCTTGTGCCGGAAAATTTCATATAGCGCCATAGCGAAATACTGGTGTTATTTCAATAAAACAAGTGCCAAATCTGGTGCTTACTGGATTTTTCCATGAAATTTTCTCCTGTGACTAATAAGTATATCCTGAAAGCCATGTAATAATTTTAATATAAATAAATAAATAAATAAATAAATATAGCCTAGATAATCCCATAAGGGCAAAGGCCTCCTGCGAACAGGGACGTGCTCTGGTTTAAACTCGTTAGGCGAGCAAGTCCTAAGGAGTTTTGTACAAGTTTTTACTCCACTTGCTACACTTCACTATAGTTCACTTCACTAACACTACATTTCACTTCGCTTTGCTTTCGCTTAAAGTTAATCAATAAAGATAGGCGAAGTTCAGCCTTACACGGGTCAAGGTCAACACTCCAGCAGGGGAAGTCCCTGAAATTCTCATTTTTGTGCATAAATGCAACGCCAACATGCAGGGCTCAGTGCTTTTTTTTTTCTAGTTCACTTGTACAAAGAATCCGCCAGCCTCTATTTTCTTCCCAGCTGCCAGGGGATTTCCCAGTTTCATACGAAGGCACTTACGCAACCACAGTCAGTATTGTACATCCATCTCAAACTCACGGTCGCTGTTTGTTCGTTGCCTAGTAGGCTGTAGGATATAGTGGCCAAAATTGGAAGTATGCAGAGCTTATTTTGTCACAGATACTTCCATGACAGCGTATCTGATATATCAGTGACAGAAAAATATCGGTGACAAAGTAGCAGGCTGTGATTTATCGACCATCTCTATGCATCGGTTGCTCATACTGGATCGAGAGCTCTGCATCACACTAGTGACACTAGTGTATTCTTTGGTTTCGAGATTCGACTTCCTAATGGATGGATTTTGTTTTGTACAAACGATATGGGAAAGAGCTGATAGCGATTTACACCAAAGTGCACTTCTTGAAATCAGGGAACAAAATCACAGATTTTTCTCTCCTGAACTTTGAAAGGAGAGTGCGCGTAAATTATGAATACAAGTATAAAGAATGTATATTAATTTTGTTGGCTGCAATGAATCATTACTGGGAAATGAGCGGGATATTCACAAATCGTGAGTTGACGTACGTCATGTACATTTCTGACGTTAACTAAGTGTTTTCACTGGTGCAAAATGATCAAGAAAATATATTAATGATGGCGCAGTATGGAGCTGACCTGACGGTCTATAACAATGAACTCGTTGAAAGTAGGTAGGCTAACCTACGAGTTTCCCGTTTTGTGTCCCAATAATGTCTTTTTTTGAAGACGTGCAGAAGGTGGTTTGCTTAAGTCTTGCCATCGTTATACAGTATATTGAATGCTCTTTCTAGCCACTTTTCTTGTATTTTAGTCGATACACTGTATTTTTCTTTTATATTGTGCTAGTAATTATGGCCAAGTCACTCAATATTTCCTCCTTGATGAGGGTAATTGTTGTTTTAAGGGGCTAACATCTAAGTTATCAACCCAACCTCACGAGGTCACGGGAATCTAATGATGATGCTAATATTTAATGCAGCCAGGGGCCAGTTAGATACATAATCATGTTGATTTACCGTACAACAGAATTGAGTCAATAACATAAGCCTATGATTACAAACCATCACGTGATATCTTTCACAGAGTTTTCCACACACAACAAATGAAGTCCGTGCATGGCTCATGAAAACGTACGGTCCTACAACACTTGTAATGGAAACCCTGCACTGCATATCTGGTAACAAGGTGTTTAACTGATAGTTTGCTTCTTTCCAGTCCATCGTGATCATGGCATCTTTGGTGTAAAATTCCATTAACATATCTTCTTATTTGCCGTGTCTGACTAGGCCTACCTCTTTGGAGGCCAGCATGGTAGCAAGTAGTGTACCGTAGATGTTGTTGTAACATAGTTTCTTTAGATAGTTCGTAGACAAGCCTCTCAAACAGTGTGTACGGTATTTAGAGAGGCAGAGTGTTCGCTTCAAGAATGTTGCTTTCACCTTTCCAATATCTTTTTAAGTTGCTTGTTGAGAGGAATCTCCAAAGTATTTTAATCTCGTAGGCGAGTATGCCACATTGAAGAGTTTAGTATGTAGCCCGTCTTCCACTCACGCCACAGCATCGACGTGCACTGCTTGACTGGTGCCGTCCGAGGATCACTTGGAAGATGGAATGGCCGCCATAGTCTTCAGCGATGAAAGCAGATTCTGCCTGCACGCAAGTGATGGTCGTTGGCACGTTCGACGTAGACCTAGTGAGTGCTGTCTCGTAGAGTGCATTCGTCCAAGACACAGGCCTTATGGTCAGGGATGCGATAAGCTACAACTCTCATTCACCTTTGGTGATTGTGGAGGGAACGCTAACCAGCGCTCGGTACGTGCAGGATGTTGTTTAGTTAGACCCGTTCTTGCAACAGGAAGGGGATGTGTTGTTCCAACAGGATATTGCTCGCCCACACACTGCCCCTGCAACTCAACGTGCACTGCAAGACGTGCAGCAACTTTCCTGGCCAGCATGATCGTCGGACTTGTCGCCAATCGAGCACGTGTGGGACATGATAGGCCGACAAGTGACTCGTGCGACTCGTCCACCCACAACTCTTACAGAACTGTGTGAAAAGGTCGAGCAGGCGTGGATTAACGTATCCCAGACAGTATTCGCCATCTGTATGAACGACTGGATGCAAGAGTCAGTGCCTGCATTGCGGCCCGTGGAGGCTACACCTCGTACTAATATGGGTGTTTCAGCATGGGTCGATACCTGGTATCTCTGAAATGCTTGACCTATTGATCTGTTTATTTAATCATTTCATGTACTCCATATGCACTGTTGCCACAGTAAATCTTGAATGAATTGCTCCGGCAATGTATATACAAAGAACAATGTGAACACAAAGCGTGTTAACCTGAATTTACAAGTCTTTGGCATAATTGGGGAAGGAAGCAAGGAAGACACTGAATTTTGATTGCAAAACAACTGACTGCATAATTTGTGGTGAGAATTTCAGTGAAGACTGGATCCAGTGCAACATATGCAAAGTTTGGGCTCATGAAAACAGTGCCAACCTTGCAGGGAAACTCCCTTATTATCAAAGTGACATATGTGCTAAAAGTAATATGGATATACTCTAAATACATTACCAGTGGCGGACTGGCCCGGGCGGGCACTCGGGGATCCCCGAGTGGGCCCTCGGTGGGTTGGGCCCCCGGCCTACCGAAAATTTGTATTGAGCCGCAGCACTACCTTTCGGGATTTTGTGTGGGCCGTAATGATAGCCGCAACTTAAAGAGTCATTGGGCCACTGGTTGAAGCTAAAAAAAAACACACCACCTCCCTATTGAAATAAAATGAATCGATCGAGGTCTTAAATCGAATTAGTGTTGTTTTAATTTATTTTGGTCCTTTCATTTTTAAAACAAATTTTTGGCTTTCTAGGGGCCCCTTTCATCTAAGGACCCCGTTCAGCTCGGGGCTCCTTTCTGTTCTCTCAGACTAAGACCCAAGCCCTCTCATATTGAAACGCATTCTGTTACATTGAGACGCCAGCGTTTGGATGCTTCTGAGGAGACGGCCAACGTCTCAATTTGATTTAAAAAAAAATGGATGTCCCCTACGCCGCTCCAAGTGGCTCTTTTGTTTCCTGTTCTGTTTTATTAAGACAGAATAATCACTACTCCAAAAAAATGCAAAAGCTTATGTTCCGGAAATACCCGCCTGAGTAGTCGCATCACCTGCCAGGACGGTGCACTGTGGTCTGGAGGGGGGAAAATTGGGCGTTTGCGAAAGTGTTAATTTTAAATAAATATCGATCTTATTTGTTTCATAAAAGTCCAAAGCTTCATGTGATGACAACAATTTTGAAACAAAATCATTATTTGAGGGCAGAATGAGCGTTCAAAGTCGACTATTTTTCTACAAAAAAAAAAGCCTCTGCTAACAGCTAGGGTTCGCGTATTTTCAATTTTTCGTGGGTTAACGTTACTAAACCCCTATAACCATGTACATATTTGGAAAGGTCATAATTTTTCCTAAAATATGGTTCTATTACACATAGATATAGCACTCAATATAATTGTTTTAACTGTACGTAAACTAGACGACAAAAAAAATTGAAAATCCGCAAGTTTAAGGCGAGATATAAACCTTGCACCAACGAGTACCAAGGTGCGACGAACACCTTTACAATCCTTAATATATATAGAATATCATTGAACTTGTCAAAGTCTGCGCATGTCTACGCAAAAACGAACGCCGAGCGATTAAAATATGCTCCGACATAGTTTTTCCATGCACAGCGCCGACCGAAAGCCGTTAAGAGTTGTACAGTAGGCCCGAACGTTTGATTTTGCGAAGGAACCCATTTTGTTTTCGTAACTTTTCAATTTTTTCCTTTTGTGCTGTACTGAGATATTATATAACAAATTAAAGCTTGGAATCTGCACAATCTTTCTGTAGCGATAGATTTTTGTTTCCGTAAACTTCGTCAGCGACTTTATGCGATCGTAGCGGAGCAGGAGGTACTACAGCCATGTTATCAGCTTAGGTCATCACACTGCCTGCTTCGCTACAATCGCAAAAAGTCGCTGAGGAAGTTTACGGAATCCGAATCCGAGGCCCTGCCTGCACCTGCGCGCGCATGGTGATCGAGCCGAGGCTGGGCTGCGTCTCTTGACGAGTTGGTGACATCCCTATTGTTTTCACCTACGCGCTGCTGTGATTTTTTGTTGCCGTCCCAGGAGCCTTAACAGTGCAATTAAGGTGTGATAAAGCTTTTTGAAGTGCGTACCGCAGTCGTTATAAACAAGTTTGCCATTAAGTGCAGTGCGAATCGAGTGTGCGTCTGATTGTTAACGTGAAGCGAAGTCTTACCATGGATTACTTTGGGGCGGAATAACTACTGACTGATCTGATGTGTCTATGGGAAAAGGGCCTGTAAATCAGTTGTCAGTTACACACTAAGCCTACGTGTACCTTAATTAAGATACCGGAAATCCCAAAAAAATTATGCAACGATAGACCAATGCTCGACAACAATGCTGCAACCAAACAAGAAGCCTCAACAACGCAAAAGCGGACACGAAAAGAAGAAAATACGCGAGAGAAGTGCTCTGGAAGCTGCTGGATCAGATCTTAAGCAAAAGAAACTGTTCACTGTGCTTGATTACGAAGCAAGGAGCACAGGTATGTAGTACTATGTTTAAAATAAGTGCAGTGTTTTGTTCGCATTTACACTCATTACTAATATAATTTATAAAAATTATGTCAACTCTAAGAAAACGTATGTCGTCAAAGGGTCATACGCAAATCACGTAATTGAAAAGGGGGAGGGTCGAGGGTCGGAGAAAATCTCATCGCAACTTTTCATGGGAGGGTAGGGAAGGCGGCGAGGGAGGTTGGCGTGTTGGCGAGATCTTGCGCGTGAGAATTTTTGCTACGTTCTTAAGAAGATGATACCGTATCTCTTACGACGAAACGTGGTGCGGTACTTTGCTGTGTGTCTCTTGTAGATAAGTAAATACTTAGAACCTAAATGTATTTTTATTTTGCTCATTTTGTAAAAAAAATAAAAAATGAACGATACCTAATCAAATCACTTTTACTCTGAGTTGATGCAATAATGATCCTTTTTAGTGGCAATATTTTTAAAAGAGGAGAACAGGTCATTAAATTGCAAAGGTCGTAAATTATCGTTGATTTATTCAAGTTTCTCTACGAAACGAAAATTTTGCAAGAGTAAGGGGAGGGGATTCGAGAAAATACTACTGATGAAATATTAACATCTATATGAAACACAACCTTGTTGTAGGGTTGGGGTAGGCACGGATAGCAAATTGGGAAAAAAATGTCTTACGTAATTTGAGTTATGACTTGACTTTCGCTTTGCGCTGTGCAAGGTTAACAAGCTGCAATTTCAACGTACTTATTTTCTTCTGTAATTTAAAAATTCCTGTGCACAGGGTTTTCTTTTTTAATTTTGTCGTCTACTGTGAAGAAAACACTATTTTTTCCTAATACATAAATGAAATATTTTTGATTTATAACGCTATGTTCTAAAACTCGTGCTTTAAAACGTGCACATCGCTCCATTCAGATGTATAAAGTAAGTTTGTTTTTGCTTTCACAGATCGAGAAAGCCGAGGTGTCGTCGACAAACCGCTCTCGGACTCGGAGGACGGTGATAAGAACAAAGGCGACGGACTCGGAACTAATAAACCGAGATGAACCTCCTTCTGCTCTGTCAACTCATCCAAAGGAATCCCATGGGGTCGATGGAGAAAACAGTGGAGGCTGCCAGCAGAGTTCAGTGTCATTTCCGAGCGAAGCCTATCGAGAAGCCACAGCCGGGGTTGACGCTCGTACATCTCGGGAGCCCGTGAACTTACAGGGCACCGCGAGCGCTTCTTCAACAAACGAGCCGAACGCTGGCGACGACGTACCGGTACCGTTACAGGTAGAGGCTGTGTCAACTCCCGATAGTGAGCGTGCCGTGGACATTGAAATTGAAGCAAAAGATAACAGTGCCGAATACAGCTCGGCCTTTTCAGGGAACCAGGATACAGAACAAACTAACAAGGCTAATAAATCTGAAAAAGAAGGTTGTAGTAGCAATAGTTCTTTTCCTCGAAGCAAGCGCGAGCCATATTCAGCGTACGTGTCTCTTATAGATTTTTTACCTCCCGCAAAGGATTCTAGTGTTGATGCCAAATTAGCATTAAAAAAAATCATCCGATTCAGCCTTCTTCGGAAGAGTGTCCTTATAAGTTGCCTTTTGCAACAAACAAACTTTACTTTTATACGTTGCCATCAGGCGAGAAAATAAAGCGCAAGTAGCTTTCGTATTGCAGTGAGAAAAAGCAAATTTTCTGCACATCTTGCATGGTTTTTGGGAGAAACATTGACTTTCGAGGTAACTTATCCACCTTTGTTACTGGTCATGACGTAAAAGACGCGAAACATGTTTACAGTTGTGTTGAAAGTCATGAGAAATCCAAGAATGACTTAAATGCCTGTGATGCTTTGTTGCAAGCAGCCGTTAGTAGGGACATTACTAGTTGCATTGATGTCAATCTTAGGGAAATGCGTAGGCAAGAGGTTGAGCTGAGGCGCCAAATTGTAAAGAGGTTGACTGATGTAATTGTGTTTGTTGGGAGGCAAGGGCTTGCTTATCGAGGAACGTCGGATGAGGCTGCCTATAGTTTGGAGGATAGGTCTGTTAACCACGGCAACTTTTTAGAGTTGGTGTTATTTCTTAAAGACTATGATGTCGTACTCAAAGAATATATCAATACGTGCTTCGAGCTTAGTAAGCGAATGAAGGAAAAACGAAAAGAAAAAGGGGGAGAACCTTCAGCAGGGAGAGGGTCTCTGGTCACTTTTCTGTCAAAAACGTTCATTAACAAGTTAATGAAAGCTATTGGTGAATGCTTGCAAGCACAGATAATCTCAGATTTAAAAGAAGCAACGTGGTTTGGTCATCTTGTTGATTCAACTCAGGACGTTTCTGTTTTGGATCAAATGGCTGTGGTAGTGCGTTACGTATTACACGGAAAAGTTCATGAAAGATTGCTTCGTTTGCTCGCTGTTCATGACTCTAGAGGAAAAGCTCTCTACAATCTCATCTGTAAAGAATTTTCCGAAATGAAAGTAGAAATCGTAAAATTGAATGGTTGTTCATTTGACGGCGCTGCCAATATGTCAGCTAAGTACGAGGGATTGCAAGCCCACTTTAAAATTTTGAATCCAGACATATTGTTTTCGCACTGCATTGGACACGTTCTTAATCTAGTCATGGTAGACGCGACCGAATGTTGCCTTTCTAGCGAAAACTTGTTCGGTTTAGTGCAGGAAACAGCAGTGTTTTTCTCCGAATCGCATAAGCGTATGGATGTTCTAAGGGAAGTAAAAAAGCAGGCTGAGTCTGGTCATGGGAAAATGAGCAGGTTACAGGTTATCGGAAAAACCAGGTGGTGGAGCAAGGACAAAGCTTTTTCGTCTCAAATAGATCTAGATGTTCACGAGGAATCGATTTCTACTTCAAAATTCGCTATTTTATTGGAAGCCTTGTTCAAAATTGTTTCACGGGGCTCGACTTTTGATGCAAAAACAATGTTTCTAGCAAATGCACGGTTAAAAAACTGGAGCAAGTTTGAGAACATTTTAACTGCTGCTGTGTACCTAGATATTTTTAAGGCGAGTTCAGTTGCGTCAAAATATTTACAATCTAAGTCTTTAAACTACTTGACCGCGTTCAATATGGTGGAAAAACTTGCAAAAGAGATTGAGAAAAAAAGGAGTGACGAACACTTTGAGTCGCTGTATGAGAAGAGCAAAAATTTTGCTGCCCTTTTAAACCAGAGATTGAATTTACATGATCCCGATGTGGCTGGTGTCCCAGAGGATTTTCATTTGCAGGAGAACTTTAAACCAAAGAAAATGAAAAGAACCAAAAAAAATGGCTGGTGAACAAGCTGATGACGAAAGACCAAAAAATCCAAAAGATGTGTACAGGATTGAGACGTACTTGAATATTCTCGATGTAGCTAAGTCTAGCATAGATCGTTAGATTTATTGCTAACACGGATCTTCTCAAAGATTGTGCTTGATTAGATCCTAAAAATTTTAATGATTTTATCACAAACGGGTTGCCTGAAAACGCGTTAAGGGAAGTTGCAAAATTAGCTAAGGTAGATAAAGGTACACTATCCGTGTTAGGTAGTCAGCCCGAAGGCTGGTTGGATCCTCAAAAGCACCGCCGTTACGTTATATGAGTAGATACCCACAAAAACCCAAGGCAGTGCTATATTGAGGCGTTCTAGGCAAGAAGAGGAGTGAGGTAGTTTGCCATTGCTTTCCTCACTATCCAAAGAATTAAAAACTTTTGCGGCGCAGTACTCTTCCTTAACCTAAGATTTAAATAAAACATTTGAGCCTAGCAAAGATGATGTTCCCCTTGAAACTGACTTACATGTTGATGTTGATGAAGAATCTGACGAGATCAAAGAAAGTTATCCTAAATGTAAAAGATGTCTAAAGTGTGCGTTTAATATCGTCCGGGATATTGTCCAGCAATCACGACTGTTTCCTAATCTGTATTGCGTCTATCAGTTCGTTCTGACACTACCTTGCACGCAAATAACTTGTGAGAGGGTGTTCTCAAAACTCATGATTGCCAAAACTAAGTTAAGGTCCACGATTTCGCAAGAGATATTTGAACCTCTGTTTTTGATGAACGTCGAGTACGACCTGGTGACGTCGATTGACAAAGACAAAATTATAGATAGTGTTGCTAGAACATCCTCGGAGATTTCGCGACTGTTGCTGTGATTTTATTGTTCAAGCATATTGCCTCTGTAATTAGCTACTAAGCTGTTGTCTGCTTCAATTGTTTATGTTTATTGTGTTTGTGTTCAATAAGTAAAATTAAACGAAAAAAAAACAGGAATTATTTTTTGCCTATTTTCCCTACATTTCCCACTACGGGGGTACGGGGAGGGGGAGGGGGGGGCCTTCTGTAAGAACTCCCGAGTGGGCCCTCGAGAGCCAGTCCGCCACTGTACATTACTATAATAATAGATTAATCTAACAATATCGAGACTGTCCGATACTGTGTGCCATTTTTTAAAATTGTGAAAAATGTGAGATTTATAATAGACTAAACGTTTTAAATTCTTTGACATCATTATATAATGTAGAAAGAGGATTTGCTACAATGAAACAGAATCAAATCAAGTTTTCAAAAATATAATTATTATTTTTAATTTGACCCTTGGCTTAAGTTATTAAACAAAAAGAACCTTAAGTGTCCGATACTGGGGTACTTTCCCCTACATACAATTTGGTTCTGATTGGTGAAACGGTGTAGATTTGTACCAAAGGGCCTAATTGCAGGGAATGGAGAGGTCTGTCTGAAATTTCAAGTGGACAGTGTTACCCACAGGGTTCCACTGGGTAAGTAGGTAATATTTGGTTCAGATCGGTGAAACGGTGTAGATTTGTATAAATGACAGACAAACAAACATTGAGCTTTAACCTAATATATGTTAGAAATATGTAACCCAACAGCTGATCCATGGTTTAAATACAGCGCCAGGAAGCGCAACGCCATTGGTGGCGATTCTAGTTACGAGAATGTTCTCGTTGATTCTTTTGTCTGTTTTTGTATATATACGCCTGCATGTAACCTTGTCGTTCATATACAGATTGTCTCCTTCAATCGTACTACCATATAGATTATACATACATTGTTGTCGTCGTTTAATTAATTCATCGCGCTCTTAGTTGGGGTTCCCACTTTTTCTTTATTGTGATTATTCACTTTTTTTAAGTGAGTTTTAGCTCGCAGTCAAATAAATTAATCTCTCTACCTATTAACCATCCTTATCTAAAACCTTGGAATTTCGTTTCTTGCCCCTGTTTCGGCAGGCTTAAAACCGATAGCCTGAAGCGATTTTCCAAAGTTTGGGCCTCCTTTCTACCCCCCTCCTGTCCCTGATACACTCCTTTTTCTGACTTCCCTTTTTAACATGGCTTCGGGCCCCCCGCTCGGTGGCGGGGCCCCTAATCATGTCACCCAACTGCCTCCTACTTCCTGTATGTCTCTACCAGCATCCAAATTCTTTGATAATAACACCACAGCTGACCCTAACATCCCTGGTATTGCCACCTCATGGCCTGCGCTGCCTCATACGTCCTCTGGAAAAATTACGCCGAATTCCTCCTGCCCTTCTCGTGGTAGCTGCGGTTCCATCCAAGTTCTGGCAAAATCGCCGACTGCTCCAGAGCTCATTAAGGCCCTGGAGTTTGTCAAGGCTGCGGAAGCCAAAGCCAATAGCGGCTACGACGCGGCATGGAACCCAGTTAGAGGGAAAAGGAAGCCGCCGAAAATGAGGCTGCGCAAAGGCTCCGTTCACTCCAAAGCAGCAAAAATCTCAGTTCCTACCAGTATTTCAAATTCCTTCACGATTTTGTCTGCCCTTCCCACTGCTGGGAATACTAGTCCAATGGACTTCGTACCATCTCCCACCACTAGCCGGTCCAGAAGTCCAGTCACTGAAAGGCCAATAACTCAAGCTCCTAGCACTTCTGTCTCGAAGTCAAGGACTGATGCCCATGCTCAAGTTTCCCAGCAGTCGGAACCGGCCCCTGTTTCAATGGAAACAAATTCAGATCCTCCCCCGCCTGTTAAGGCTCCCAGAATCCCACCTGTAGTGGTAGCTGATAAAAGTCAATATCAGCGCCACTACAGATACTTGAAATCAGTATGTCAAGGTGACATTAGGGTTGTCAATACCAGGGACACCCTAAAATTTTTCATGGACACCACGGAGGATTACCGCCGTGTAAAGCAATATTTTGAAGACAGCAACGCTGCCTTCTATACTCATCAGCTCCCTGCTGATCGTTTATTGAAGGTCGTAGTGAGAAATATTGCTCACACGGTGGAAACCGATTGGGTACGAGAGGAGCTGGAGGCGCTTAGCTACGAACCCAGGGACGTGTACCAGTACACTAAACGGAATGCAGCTACCGGTACTGACACGCCCTTGAGCGTAATGAGTGTCACGCTCCCAAACACAGATTATTCCAAGACCATCTACTCCCTGAGATACCTCTGCGGATGTAAAGTAAACATTGAGGCTTACAAAGGTAGGACTGGCCCCGCTCAGTGTTACAAGTGCCAGCGTTATGGGCATACTGGCAACTATTGCAAGATGCCCTTGCGCTGTGTTAAATGTGGAGAAGGCCATAAAGCCGAAGATTGCCCTCTTACCCCGGATCAGAAGGCAATCTGTGCTAATTGCAAGGGTGATCACACCGCCTCTTATAGGGAGTGTCCTGCTTATAAGGAACTCGAAAAGGAACGCCAGACCAGGGCTGAAACTAGAAAAGAAAAGCTGAAGCGCCTTGTCAATTCACGGGCAGTAACCCAGGACTTGAGCTTCGCTGCAGCCATGGGTGGATCGAACCCAAGCACTTCCACTTCTGACGCAGCGCAATCTGGCGATAACGCTGGCGCTGGTGATACTGGGCCACAGTCCGGCCTCTCAGGCTTAGGTGATATTTTCGCGCTCTGCAGGGAGCTTAATTTTGCAAAACTGATCCCCCTCCTTAAAACTACTGCTACCAAAATTCGAACCTGTTCGAATACTATCGAGAAGGTTATGGTCCTGCTGGACGCTGTGATGCAGTACTTCAGCGAACCTTAGGCTCCTCGATAATGGACACAAGACTAACAATCTGTTTTTGGAACTGTGAGGGTCTGATTAGGCAGAGATATGAGTTCGAAGCTTTTATCTCTGCCCATGACGTGGACGTCTGTCTATTGAACGAGACATGGCTGGATGCAAATAACCAGCTTTCCTTCAAAAATTATACTTTATATAGAAAAGATAGGTTATATGCAATTCGTGGCGGTGTAGCCGTGCTGATTAAGTCTAGGCTTACTCATCATGTGCTGGACCCCCTCCCTATCTCAACAATAGAATCTTTAGGCATAGAAGTTAAACTTAATAACCTGCATTACAGGTTTTTCGCTGTTTATTTGCCGCCGAGAGCTGCACTTCATCCCGATGATTTGCTAGTTCTTTTGGATAATGAAAACCATGTCCGTCAATTGTCGCAGGGGATCTCAATTCCAAAAACTCAGATTGGAACTCCAGAATTACTAATCCCAAGGGTCGATTGTTGAGAACATACATTTCAGAGCATGACGACATATCGGTATTTGCACCGACAGAGCCGACTATATATCCGCATAATGGTCAGCCTGACGTCATAGATATTACAGTCACTAAATTCCTCAGGCATGAACTGACTTTTACAGTTCCCAATTGGTTAAATTCTGACCATCAGCCTGTTCTTTTCAATCTTGCATGGGATCGCTTATCAGAACCTAGCTTGCGCCTACGATCTAAGAACTTTAATTGCATTAAATACAGATGGCATGTAGACAAAAATCTGCGTATATCCACCCCTAGAACTCGTGCGGAAGTCGATTCGAGCATTATGCATCTCACTAATAAGATGCATAATGCTAAAAAGTACGTTAATCGACTATCAAACAGCACCCAGGAGACGGCTGAAGGTGCTAGCCTATCGCAGCAAGCCAGCCGGCCTCCTATTGGCTCGCCCTCCGGCCAGCCTGGACCCGAGTCTATAAATATGACACGAGTCCGGGGAATATGCCTACATGCTTCACACTACTGACCTCTTGCTTTACTCTTTCGTTCTGCTCCTTCTTCGCTAGTCTTTAAATGGTCCCATTGGTCTAAACCCTATCCTTTTTTGATCACCATATACTTTTTCGGTCCACTGACCAGTTAAGATTAATTATATTGGTAACCTCATTAAACCCACCAAATTACCCATCCCTTCTCCTTCCTCATTCCCTATCCCTCAGGCCATATCCTGGCCAACTATGACTTCCCAGCTGCCCAGCAAAACCCCAACGTTCTGTTTCCGAACAAATCCCCCCTACTGACAAGGCACTAAAGGCTCCTAGTTGAGCTGAGAGGCCAGAATCTAGGGCGCGCAAGCCAGCTTCGCTGGCTTGACGTCGCCTGGGCTCCAGACCAGACCAGAGAATATGCCTCCCTCATTCAATTGTAGTTGGTCGAAATTTTTTGTTAGAGCTCTTAAGGCCTTCGGGCCGACAGGCTACAAATTCACGCAGCGAAACCGGCTTCGCCGATTTCGCTTGCTGGGGCCGGACCGGACCGGAATATGCCAGTCCCGTCTGGGGCTATGCTGCCCCCTCTACCATCAAGAAATTGCAAGTTGTCCAAAACAAAGCTCTGCGCTCGCTCACAGGAGCTGAATGGTATGAGCGTAATGTTCAACTCCATGAGGAGTATAACCTCGAAACAATTCAAGCCCGCATCAAGAAGCAGGCGACTAAACTTTACAGAAAGGCTACATTAAACCCTAATCATTTAATCAACACGTTGGGTGATTACCAAGCTACTGGGGCAAAGCACAAACGCCCCAAAATTATCATAGAATAAAAACCTACTACCCTTACCTCTAATGGCCGCAAATTCTTTTCTCTAAATTCTTAAATTCTACAAGCCTCTCTTGGCCCTAACTTCCTCTCACTTCCTTTCTTCTACTACAACTGCGCCCCTTTGGCTCTATCTGACTCTCTTCTCTCCGTGCTCTAGGCACCAGGTCACACCCTGACCAATTATTATTTAATGGTAATCACCCAACCCCCCCAAACAAGTGCTGTTAATTCTTTAAATTGTTATTTATACAGCTCTAAAGGCCCTATGGGCTGAAAGGCTATAAGAACGCGCACAAAGTCAGCTTCGCTGACTTTGCGCCGCGGGTTTGCTTGCTTGCTTGCCGGCAGTCAGTCTCATGCTAACTCCCCTGCCGCCAGTTTCTGTATCCCTGATGCAATTAAAGATCTAATTATTATTAAGAACCGCATTCGCAAGCTTTGGCAAAGATATAGAGATCCCGCTGATCACGCTGAATACCGCGAAATAGCGAAGATCATCCACGATAGACTGTTGGAAAGTAAGATCGAAAAGTGGGAAGAGACCTGTAGTAAATTCTCTGAAAACACCTCAAATAACGACTTCTGGAAAGTAGCTCGTTCTTTGAGGCGCCCTCCTAACGTTAAACGAGCGCTTCACGGTCGTAGAGGGCTAGTATTTTCTCCCCTTGAGAAAGCAGAGGCCTTCGCAGACACTATTGAGAGTCAATGCGATATACCAGACTTAAATGACGCTAATGACGATACTGACGATGACTTATTTGATGACATACGAGCCCAGGCCACTGATTTCAGGCTCAACTGGAAGACACAAGACCCTATTTTAATTAACCCCGTTACCCCTGCAGAGGTCGCGAGGGTTGCCAGGCAGCAAAATGAGAAGAAGTCTCCTGGTGATGACAGACTTACAAACCTTGAAATTAAGTCCCTCCCTTTCAGAGCATACATTCTGCTGGCTAATATTTTCAATACCTGTTTGATATTAGGCTATTTTCCCCGGGCATGGAAGACAGCCAAAGTCTGTTTAATTCCGAAGCCTGGGAAAAATCGCCTATTTCCACAGAATTATCGCCCTATTAGTCTGTTATCACATCTCTCCAAGATTTTCGAGAGACTCCTTCTCAAGCGCCTAAATGTTTATTTAAATTCCGGTGGCGTGCTGAGACTGGAGCAGTTCGGCTTTCGCGCGGGTCGAAGTGCCCCTCTGGCCGTGCTGCGACTAGTACAGTACGCTACAAGATCATTCAACCTTAAACGACACGTTCCGTCCGTCTTTTTCGATATAGAGAGGGCGTTTGACACTGTATGGACTGACAATCTTATCGTTAAATTGTTAAAATTGGGTTCCATCCCCAATTATCTGATTAAGGTCGTCAGTTCATACTTAAGGAACAGAACTTTTTATGCCACCTGCGATGGAGAGAGGTCTACGGTTCGAACCCTTCGAGCCGGTGTCCCACAGGGGGGAGTCCTCTCGCCGGTGCTTTTTAGCCTCTATTTGAATGATCTTCCTAGAATCGCAGGAGTAGAACTGCAGCTATACGCGGATGATGTTGCGATCTATGCTTCTAAACGTAGACATTGCGATGCCATTCGCGTGCTGCAAAATTGGATTACTCTGTTTTCAGAATGGTGCTTTCTGAACAAGGTCCAAGTTAATAACAATAAAACCAGGGCTGTAATCTTTTCAAGGCGAAGGCCTCAACTTAGTAAACTCAAAATTCATGACACTACTCTACCTTGGTCTAATAGTATTAAATATTTAGGAATTTTATTAGATAACAAGCTGACATTTCAGCAACATGTAGACCAGGCCTTGCAGCGTGCGGCAGTGCGGTGCAAAGCTATTTATCCGCTCTCGGGCAATAAATATCTAAGCGCGACCATAAAGCGAAAGCTTTATTTAGCACTCATTCGCCCCGTAATGCTGTACGGATGTGAAGCCTGGTCTCACATTGCCAAAACACATATTTTGAAACTTCAGACGTTTCAAAATAAAACTTTAAGATCTTTTTTCAGGCTCAGCCGTTTGCAAAAGACCAATGTTCAGATAAGACATGAATTTCGAATCCCTACTATTTCCACCCAGATTAATAGAATTTGTAAAATGACCAAGTTCAGAATGCGCCGGTGTATCCAAGCGGAACTCCGTGGACGTCATATTTTAGAACCCATTATCCATACGTCCAAGCCCAGGACCAAGTACAAGTACCGTGGTCCTTGGCTTACGTATTCTAAATTTTAATACCATTTAAATTCCAAATTATATTTTAACCCTTTTGGCCCCCTATTTGTTACCATTGTTGAAGCTGGTTTGGTGCTAAGATCTTTTTCTTCTTGTCTTCTGACTCCCCCTCCTTCTTACATACCTATAAACTACTTAATTTTTCTGAGGGTTTTCAGCTCTGGCCAATAAGTTATGGTTCTCCTTTCTTAGTGGCCAGAATGTTTTCCCCCTCCTATCTGTATCGCCCCCTTGAACTCGCCTACTTACAGGCATCTTAATTTACCGATGAGTAAAAAGCTGTTTTGTCAAGCTTGAAACTCCCAACTAAGAGCAAACAATTTAAAAAAAAAAAAAACCTTGTCGTTCAGTTCGTATTAAACATGTATACTGCATATACGCCTAGACGTCATTCTCCTGCCATATACTCCTACAGGTTATGGGCCCAGCAGGATCATTGACGAGTGTATAGTTTTCTGACCAGTGTGATTCTATTTGAATTAACAAAACTGTGATCGCGTGCAATAAGTGTGTGCATCATGGCGGAATCAAGCACCGGTTCTCTTTATAGCTTCGAGAAACTGAAGGGGAGAGAAAACTACATTGACTGGCGTTTCCAGATGAAGAATTATCTTATGCACGATGATCTTTGGAAGTGCATATCTGGTTATGCAGAAGATGATAAAACGGGCGCAGAGGTTAAGGTACGGCGCGACGAACGTGCTTTGTGCAAGATTAACCTTATGGTGGAAAAGAGTGTTTTTCCGTACGTCATGGAAGCAAAAACGGCGAAAGCAGCATGGAATTCGCTCGAGATGGCATATGAAGATAAAGGCGCCAACAGGCACACAAGAATTCTTCGCCAACTGTGTTCCACCAAGCTTGAACAATTCAAGACTATGGAAGAATATGTCACCACAGTTTTGGGGCTCTCCCAGCGGCTAGCAGCAGTTAAAAACCACTTGATGATGAATTTCTAGGTGCCTTGCTCTTGCAGGGACTTTCTGATGACTATGAACCTATGATTATGGCATTGGAAAATTCAGGTGCAGAGTTGACTAGTGACTTTGTGAAATGTAAACTGCTACAGGAAGACAAATGCAGCTCCAGCAAAGAAACAGCACTCTACACCAACAGGAGTGGATTCAAGAATACTAAACCCAAGAAACCGTTCTGTTGGAACTGCCGTAAAACTGGCCACTGGAAACAAGATTGCAAACACCAAAACAAGACAGCAGCACATCAAGCAGATGCCAAGCCACTAGAGAAGAAAGAAGAAAAGAAGGGTAGGGCTCTGCTCACAGCACTTGGAGTTGATACCCACTCAGCAGACAGCTGGTACATGGACTCCGCAGCCTCCAAACACATGACTGGTAGAGTGGATTGGATGTCAAAATTTGATGATAAAAGGGAGGTTGGATATGAAGTCACCGTAGCAAACGATTGTAAACTATATAGTGGCGGCATAGGTGATGTTCCAGTACAAGCAAATGTTTTTACAAAGGTGAGCGATGTTCTGTATGTACCTAACCTTACAGCAAACTTGCTCTCTGTGAACAGTATTGTTAAAAAGGGTCATGTAATTGTTTTTGATAAAGAAGGTTGTAAAGTGTTTCAAGACAGTGACTGTCAAGTTACAGGTGATGTGCAATTATTGATTGAAGAGTCAAATGGACTTTATATCTTAAATAACTCAGGTTCTGTAAGTGCAAATGCATCAGCAGTGTCTTGTTTAAGTGATGCTAAAAGTGTTTGTTCAAAAAGTTCTAATTCTAGAGAATTGTGACACAAAAGGTTAGGCCATCTCAATCACGTGGGGATGGACTTGTTAAAAAATGGTTTGGCTACCGGTATTGATTTTTCGGGTGAAAAGCAGCTCTGTGTTCCATGTATAGAAGGGAAACAAGCTCGACAGTCCTTCAAGACCACCAAGCATCGTGCCAAGAACCGACTGGACCTGTTGCACAGTGACCTGTGTGGACCGATGCCTGAGGAATCCTGGGGAGGAGCCAGATATTTTCTCACCTTCATTGATGACCATACGAGGAAGGTTTTTGTCTTTTTTCTAAAAAGGAAAAGTGAGGTAAGAGAAATCTTTGAACAATTTGCTAATTCTGTTGAAATTGAGTGTGAAAGGAAAATCAAGGTCATACGCTCTGACAATGGTGGGGAGTATTGTAATAAAGCTATGGATGAGTTTTTCAAACAGCGTGGCATCAAGCATCAGCTAACAGTAAGGTACACACCAGAGCAAAATGGAACTGCAGAACGCATGAACAGGACTCTGAATGAAAGAGCACTCGCTATGATGCAAGGTGCAGCTTGTGACAAACGCATGTGGGCAGAAGCTGTCAATACAGCTGCATATCTTGTCAACAGGTCTCCTGCACGGAAAACACCAAATTCAACACCAGAACAAATGTGGACTGGAGAGAAAGTAGACCTGACGCACTTAAAAGTGTTTGGATGTAATGCCTATGTTCATATTCCAGATCAGCTGAGAAGAAAACTTGATCCCAAGACTGAGAGAATGGTATTTGTTGGGTATTCGGATGAGAAAAAGGCGTACCGGCTCCTGCATCCAGTAACCCATGAATTAATCACAGCGAGAGATGTGATTTTTGATGAGATGTCTTTCTCTGCTCTAACAGATCCTCCAGTGGTACCAGGGAATACAATAATCCCCCTAACCACTGAAAACAGTAAACCACTATTGACTGCATGTGATAGGGATGTTCCAGATCCAGCTCCACAGCATAATGAAGAAGTGGAAGTTGAGCCTGATCAAGATAATCCATCACAGCACAATGAGGAAGCGCGTCGCTACCCCCAGCGAGAAAGAAGACCTAGACAATATCCTGATTACATTCTGCATTACACTCATTGTTCTGATCAAAGTGAACCATGTACAGTAAGTGAAGCCTTGTCATCACCTTACTCTAAGGAATGGCATAAAGCCATGAAGTGCGAAATGGATTCCATGATGGTTAATAAGGCGTGGGTTTTAGTTCCTAAACCAGAAGGTAAAAACATTGTACAGAATAAGTGGGTGTTTAAAGCTAAGCGTAATACAAATGGTGATGTTGTAAAATATAAAGCAAGGTTGGTTGCAAAGGGTTTTTCACAGCAATTTGGCATTGACTTTGTTGAGACATTCTCACCAGTTGTGCGGCATGGCACACTCAGAATGTTGTTTGCTTTAACGGTTGAATTAAATTTACAGATTGATCATCTAGACATTGAGACTGCTTTTCTCAACGGAGAGTTACAGGAGGAAATATTTATGTGTCAGCCAGAGGGCTTCCAGGTGAAGGGAAAGGAAGACCAGGTTTGTTTGCTCAAAAAGGCCATTTATGGACTAAAGCAGGCTGCACATATGTGGCACAGAAAGGCTCATACAGTTCTGTCTGCTTCGGGCTACACAAACAGTCATAATGAGGCATGTGTTTACAGAAAGAGTATCGGTAATACTGTAATTCTTGTTGCTCTGTATGTTGATGATTTCTTTGTGTTCCACAATAATCCACAGGAAGTTAGTCAACTAAAAGATGTCTTAAAACAAAATTTCATGATGAAAGATCTTGGACCTGCTGCTCAGGTTCTTGGAATGCAAATAGAAAGGGACACAGATAACAATATACTCAAAATTTCTCAGACGCAGTTCATAAAAAATCTGCTCAATAAGTTTGAGATGACTGATGTTAATCCCATCGGTACTCCTATGGAAGTAAATATGAAATTGTCTAAAGCCAAAAGCGTGGACGATAAACCTTATCAGCAGCTGATAGGTTCACTCATGTATTTGAGTGTGTGTACTAGACCAGATATTGCCTATGCATTGTCATATTTAAGTCAGTTTAATTCTTGCCACAGTGAGGAGCATTGGCTTGCAGCCAAAAGGGTACTTAGGTATCTTAAAGGTACGATAAACCAAGGACTCATTTTTAAGAGCACTGGTTTAGATTTGGTAGGGTTTGCAGATGCCAGTTTTTCCACAGATAGTGATAGTAAGTCCTATACTGGTTATCTTTTCAAGCTTGCTAATGCTGCCATATCATGGGAAGCTCATAAGCAGAGCTCAGTTGCTACCTCATCGACAGAGGCTGAGTATGTAGCTTTGTCAGAGGCTGCGAAGGAAGCAGTTTATCTTAAGAATATGATGTTTGATTTGATTGGTTCTAATCAAGGTCCAATTAAAATTGAATTTGTTAAAGGTGAATGTGATTTGCAGTGTGTGTTGATGGATTGTAATCAAGAAATTGATTTGTATAATGACAGTCAAAGTGCACAGAAAATTGCAAAAAATCCTGTTTTTCGTAGGCGCACTAAACACATCAACACCAAACATCATTTCATTAGGGAAAAGGTTCAAGAGAGAATCATTTCATTGCACTATTTGTCCACACAAGAAATGATTGCAGACATTCTCACCAAACCTTTACCTAAACCAAAACATGTGTATTGTACCCAAGGAATGGGATTGAACTGTTAATTAGTATTTTAAGTATACATAGTGTTCAAAAATGTTTTCAGTAATTGTATTATGTTTTCAGGGTACTCTATGATTGAAGTCTGATGACAACTGTCTATTGCATTCTAGATCAGCTATTGGTTTAAGTGGGTGTGTTAGAAATATGTAACCCAACAGCTGATCCATGGTTTAAATACAGCGCCAGGAAGCGCAACGCCATTGGTGGCGATTCTAGTTACGAGAATGTTCTCGTTGATTCTTTTGTCTGTTTTTGTATATATACGCCTGCATGTAACCTTGTCGTTCAGTTCGTATTAAACATGTATACTGCATATACGCCTAGACGTCATTCTCCTGCCATATACTCCTACAATATAGATGTGGGTGTGCAAAGTGTGTTAAGGCATAATTTATGAGACACCTCATGTTGTTTGGCTACGTTAATTTACATGAAAATTATTATGACGAGTTATCCCATTTTTGTGAACAGTATTATGTTGCTGAAGACGTAATTCAAGTTACTTATATTCCAAAACTAATTTTGGGTTCCGAATTGAACTTTAAAACTTGATTTTTTCAGATCTGCCTAGATTACTAATAATGACATGCCACCTATACTTCACTGATCTGATAAATACTTAATGTATGCATTACATACGGTACTACGGAAGAATTTTCAACACGACCGTTGCATTAAAGCGGCAAATACATAACCTAACACTGTTTGGCAAATTTAAAGAGGAACTTCTGATACCGTAATTCCATTTCAAGAATCCCGGTTTTTCTTCTAAACGTTTTGGACATTTATTAGAATTGCCACATATCCATATTGGGCATTTCAACTCAAATTCTTGTACGAATTTCCGAATTTCTCCATCCCATACAACGAGGTTATTTCATGTCATCGTACTACTGGTTGGCACCTTTTTCAAAATCGTTAATAATCTCCGTATTGAAGAGGATTCAACTTATTTAACTCAAGCTCCGAACCGAATTATTTTATTGACTTTCTAAATTATTTTGTGTATATTTTGATAAATTTTTTAAAGCTTAACATTTATACACTCACCGTTAATAGTTCTTATTTTCTAACTACATTTTTTTTTAAATTATTGTTAAAATACCAATCTTATATTTATTTAATTAATACTACATTTGTAAGGATATCCATTTTTATTACTATATTTTATTTATTACAATTATTATCATTAATTTTTCATTTTAATTTAGATATAAGGCACATATGCTATTTTAGTTTTTAATTCTTAATTGATTTTCTTTTTAGGCTGAGGATGACCCCATTGTGGGTCGAAACATGTACTAATATATAAAATATATATTTGTTTATGTATTGATTTGGCATATAATTAAAACGTTTAATTATTATTTTTTGGTAATTGTCATATTTAGAGCTTCACCTCCAAATTTATATGTATTCTAAATTTGTATAATTTAATCAGTGTTAAGGTGGGCAGGTGACCTTGCTGTTCCACACCTAAAAACAGCAATAACTAACACAATTGGTTCGGAGAGATGTTGGCCATGCTCTCTGAAAAACTACCCATAGTTCCCTGATATTTCTAGGTGCGAGATCTTGTTTGCCAATGGCACGTCTTCCCGCTCACTGCGTATCGCGCATTCCAAAAACATTCAGTTTGTCACTACTTGCTTCACTCACTCAGCACATTCCTTCTTTCACTAGCTGAGTGTCGTCTGTTGCAATAATAACTATTGGCATGCGGGTAGCCGATATATTTAAGTTAGGAATAGGTGGAACGCGCATGCGTACTGTACGACCCCCGCACCCCGTCACGGCATGTTCAACTGCCATCTCCTGCCGCGATGACAGAAATGCGTGATTGGGTTCATATCGGGAGTAAATGCTGGCCACTCCACTCTCTGGAACTTTCCAGAATGCTCTTCAAACCAGTCCTGGATATCCACAACCTGAGGAGTTGGCACCAGTGGTGGCTGGTGGTTTGAAATCATGGGTGTGCACTGTTTTAAAAGATTGTCTAAATTTGATATAAATTCAAGCATGCCTAACCATACAAAATAACAGCTTCATTACGATGTCACGATTTTAATAACTTGATGTTTATGAACAAAGTATTAAATATTTTTAAACGAAATGTTTTGCTGCGAAAACTAATCAACGCAAAATTTTACTTTAACATTATTGTATTTACAGTTCAAGAAATTAATTTTAAACAATTGTATCTGATATTAAAATGTACAAAATGTATAATTTACCGTGCCAATCCTTCCTATTACAGACATGAATCCTATGCTGGGTCGACAGTCTGAAATTTTGTGATATTTACTCTGACGAATTCACTCACATTATATTCCCCAAGTTCATTAGTGGCACCTTGAGTCTATTTACAAGAACATTTGTGAAATGCACAGCCTATATGGCTTGAATCAAGTATACCAACAATGAATACACAATTTTAAAACCTTGAATTACGTTTCAATCACTTTTCTGTGAATAAAGTTCATTCTTCTCTCCTTCTTCTGGGCAAATTTATCGATAACTTTGTCATTGAAATTTGGTATTGACCCCACAAGTTGTTTTTCAATCGACAACATTGTTAATGCCGTCAGTCTATCTTGTGACATTGTGCTTCGGAGAAATGTTTTTATTCTTTTTAGTGTAGAAAAACACCTCTCTGCTTCACGTGTGGTCATAGGTGTGGTAGTCAAGACTTTGAGAACTTTGAGCATTTCACTGAATATTTTCCCCAAATTATTCTCAATAATGAATTCAATCAAGCCAATTGCACAGGTGACATTCAGGAAGTCTTCACGCATGTACATAACTTCTAATTATGTTCTCAATTTGGATCTGTCAACAAAAGGATAGGCTTGGCAAGCTTGGAAAAGACTTTCTTCTGGAAATTTCTTATCAAACGACTTGACATTTTCCGAAGAAAAAAAAAAAAGATTTGAAGCCATAAGATGACCCATGAAGGAGAAACGTTCTTTAGCTTGCATAGAAATAACATCACACACATCTTTAGCTGCAATTTTTCTTGAAGTTGGAGTCTCCTCACGTCTTCGATTTGCTGAAGAGGTTTCTTGTGAAATGTTATCCACTCTATCCCGAACACTTTCCACTGCAGATTCAAATGAATTTATTGCTTTTCTCACTGTAACAGTGTCTTGGTTGGTTCTTAAGTTTAGGGGCCGCGACACCGCGGTCATGTAGCCCCGTGTACTTTGGGTGTGTGTAGAATCTGTCTGATAACCGGTGTTAATTGTGATGACTGTATTAGTGTGTGTATCTGTTTTAATTCAAGTAAGGACTGCAGACGATCAATTTTCAAGTAGTTCCTACTTTTGCCGCCAAACGCCACCGTCAACGACTACTAGTTCAGAAGTTGGCTACCAGACATCACCACAGTCGGCTCTTGGCAATGAACGTAAATCCCACAACAAACGTAGAAACCTAAGAGCGTTGTTTACATTCTTAATCTATACAATTTAGCTTCACACAGGTGTAATTAGTGGAAGGTTCTTTAACATGCCATAAATCTATGACATGGGATCCCTCCGAAGGAAGGCATACTGTGGGATTTTTAACGCTCTTAAAAAATCTGACGACTTTGGCCGGATTCGAACCCGCGATCTTGGGCATAGAATCTCAGCATGCCACCGAAGCCGCCTGTGTAACAGTGTCTATTGTCCTCTTTTGGAGCTGTTGATATAAAATATCCACATGTGGCATTATGTGGTGAAAAAAATCAAGCCAGAATAAGAACATAGGCTGCTCTATTTTCAAACGTAAACCTCTTGCCTGTGTGATTGTGTTTATTTGTTTACTTGAATTTTCAATTTTCTCAAAACATTCCATCAAAGATTCTCTATGTTCATACCTTTTTTTTTTTTTACCGTTCGAGATTTGAAATTCCATGTAACGTTTGAGCATGAAGGAATTCTTCTACCAACCACTTCATCTAACACATTAACTCTTTGAGATGAGTTCGAAAAGAACTGAGGAATTTCATTGAGATCTGCAAACAATATACGCACTTGTGTATTTTGGCTACTAGCTTGAGCTATTATAAGATTAAGTTTGTGGGTGTAGCAATGTATGTAATAAGCATACGGATATTCTCTTCTTACAATCTCCTCTACACCGGAGTGCGTTCCACTCATCACATTAGCTCCATCATAGCTTTGTGATATGACTTTGAGTCTTTTCTGACACCACTTCCTCTAAAGCGTCTTTAACACACATAGCCAAAGCCTGTGCATCATGACTGCTAGGGTTCTTGAAAGTCCAGAACCTTTCAACAGGCTTGCTATTTGGCAGCAGGTAGCGAAACACAATGACCATTTGGTATTGTGATGAAACATCCGACGCCTCGTAGCCATTACGGAGATGAAGTCTGCTTCTTGGATTTCTGTTTTAATTTCATCTTGGCATACGTCAAGCATACACTGTAATAGGTCATTCTGAATTTCTTTAGATGTTCCTCTAAACACTGTTGCACTTTTTAGATGATCCTTCAGAAGCGTATCTAATCCGGATGTGAAATCTATCAGTCCTCTAAAAATACCAGGTTTTACAGAATCTTCTTTCTCATTGTGCCCTCTCAATGCCAGCTCGAAAATTCCACTAAACTTTATGCATTCAATGGTCTGTGACAGAACGTGTCGGTTCTTCGATACCTCGATAATTTGGTTTTCTATGTTCCTCCTGAATGCACAATCAAGCTGCTGTCTCATCTCGTATTTCCCTAGTACTTGAAATTCTAATTCGGCATTCATGTGTGTTTTTGTTTGCTCATGTTTGTCCATATTTTGTTTCAAATGTCCTAGGTCAGAAAACCCTGTTTTGGTCCAGGTATCGCTGCTTTTGTCTTTGTCACATGAAAACATTAAGCACGGGAAACAATACATCCTGTTGGTTAGTTCAAAGCCACAAGCCCACTCATATTTGCCATACACGTCATTATGGAATAAGCGAATCGTTTTAACTAAATTTAGGTTTGGGATAGGCCTTCCCTTTTCTTTTATGGCCACTTTTTCTTGCAGAGTAAGTTGGGAAAAGGTAATGGTTTTTAACTCCTGAACAGTATTCATAATAATAATGTATAAATAAATACCTACGTTAATTATAAACACACACTCAAATATCCACAACTTTAAAGACACACATCTGACAAAGTACTTGCCACGGCCAAGATAGCCAACTTCTCGAAAGGAATAAATTTATTTTCTATCATAGGTCATGTTAATCCTCTATACGGTACATCCAAATACAATAATAATGGGCCTTAAAAATCTATAAATTATTAAGGAATGTTATGAAACTGAGTTAACTGTTATAACCAGGGCTAGATTTGTGACGGTACACACCGGTATGCCGTACCGAAACCTCTGATTGGGGGAAAAGTAGAATATATAGCCTAACATAATTTTTAGAACTGTGGAATGTTAGTTGTAAGTCAAGGTCAACTTGGTCTTTGACTGGATAATTATTTCAGAAAACTGTTAAGATAATAATAATATCGTATGGCCTCAAGTGCCGGGTGCAAGCTTTGTAATTTGACACCCAGAGGGTAGCTTGCATGTCGAATTTCCTTGTTCCTTGAATCACTATGAAAGTCAAGGAGGTTAGATATCTAAGCTCCTTGAACACTATATCGCTTTCTAGTAGAGAAATGAGGAACTTTGTGTTGGCGGAGACTCCCGAGATTAATTTTGCCATTATGAACACGACCTACTGAATTCAAATGGGTTCTTTGACACGCAAACATCATATGACAAGCGTGTCGTATTTTTTCCGCCTTTGAAAAATCACTTACCACGGCCAGGAGCGAACCTGCAATTTTGGGGTAGGTAGACCGACACGCTATCCACTCACCCACCATGGCAAGCAAAAAGATTTAAAAAAACTGTAAAGATAAAATTATAAAACAAGAAATAAATGATTGTTGGTGAACATGTGTGTATTTTCAAACCGAATGTATTTTTTAAATTACGCAAAGAAATAAAAAATGAAATAATGTAGGCCTACATTGTTTCAATAGTAGCCTTTGGCCTACATTAAAATTTAATATACCTAGGCCAACAGCTATGGTGGGAAAAATGTTGCTACAGCAATCTCAATTTAATTTAAAATTGCTATCATAATTAGATTGCTATTTTCTCCACTGATTAATTTTTAAAGGTGTTCATAAAAGCGTAAAAATATAGTTTCTAGAACTCTATATTTCAATACTCCATAAAGCCCCCCACCCACCACCACCTCCCGGTAGCCCACAGTACCGGAACTTCTTTTCTTTACAAATCAAGCACTGGTTATAACTATAGCTTATATAATATCCATTCAGTTGGCTGTTCTGTGATTTTTAAATGTACAATGAAAACCAAATGACAAGGGCGCTACAAGCAGAGAAAAGACACAACCTTTCAAACTGCTACTTGGTAAACTAATTCTCCGACAGATAGTGCGGTAGTTGTTATCGAAGCTTGTGTCTGAGTCTGTTATTTGTCATTAGTTGTGAAAGAGATGGGATAAACTGAGCATGCGGAGTTCTATTCGCCGTGGAAGGATGTGGCTCCGTTGCTGTTATTGTTAACACACTACCCCTCTTGCCCCCCTGCAGCCGTATAGCCTAAAGTCTGGCTCGGTCTGGCTACAAAGCACCAACTGGCGAACGGCGATCACTGGGCGATACCCGAGCCAACATACAGCGAGGAGTAGCACACGCGGTGTACAGGACATTTGTTGAAGCGTAATAATACCATAAAATCATGTTGTTATTTACATATTTATAAAACAAACATGCAAAGCAAGGCTAATATTGCAAGAATGGGTGTGCACTGGCTCCAGGGCGAATACCCAGAAACCGCTACTGGTTGGCGCATTAATCTATTGGAACATCATGTCAGAAAGATTGTAGTCTATGAAGAGCCGAAAATGGTCACCCAGGAGAATTTCATGGCAGTTACCATTGAGTTCAGTGTGCTCATTGACAAGTGGACCAAATACACCGTATGAACATTCCTCACACCAATACAGAACCACCACAACTTGCACAGTGTCTGGTTGACAACTAGTATCTATGGCCTCACTGCGCTTGCACCTTACCGGAATGATGCCTGATCAGCCTAAAACAACCTGTACCATGACTCATCGGTCCAGTTCTCCAGGTTTCAATTAGTAACCTCACAAGACCCAGTGTGGTGTTATGTCCACAGTTTATTTGTTAACGGGCACTCTGGATGGGTCTTCTGCTCAACTAAAATGTTGGGTTCTTGCTGCAGCTGTAAGTTTTTTGCCTAATGTGCTATAATAATATCGTATGGCCTCGGGTGCCGGGTGCAAGCTTTGCTATTTGACACCCAAAGGGTAGCTTGCATGTCGAATTTCGTTGTTCCTTGAAGCACTATGAACGTCAAGGAGGTTAGATATCTAAGCTCCTTGAACACTCTAGCGCTTTCTAGTAGAGAAATGAGGAACTTTGTATTGGCGGAAACTCCCGAGATTAATTTTGCCATTATGAACACGGCCTACTGAATTCAAATGGGTTCTTGGACATGCCAACATCGTATGACATGGTGTCGCAATTTTTCCCGCCTTTCAAAAATCACTTACCACGGCCAGGAGCGGACCTGCAAGCTTGGGGTTACCCCCCAGGGGCTCACATCTAGTGGGACGTGGGTTGGCGTCCACGGGGTCCCAGCTGAGTCCGGCATTGCTTCCACTTACTTGTGCAGGCCTCCTCTCTGTCTTCTTTCCTTTCGACTTCACTTGATCAACTCTTGTTCTCTTCCGACCCCGATGGTATTAGGGTATCCGAGGCCTAGGGAGTCTCTTCATTTCCCGCCTTAATTGGCCCTTGTCTCATCTTTTCTGATTCGCTCCTTCTGCGAGGGGTCAGCCTTCTTTTTCTTTTCCTGTTATCTCCTGCCTTCTACTCAAGGCCCTCAAGGAGGCCAGGTGCATGTAGCTCCACCACTTTTGGTGCAACGTAGATAATGCTACACCCTCAGGGCTCACGGCTGGTGAGTTCGGGAGTTGGCGACCCCGAGGGATTCCTGAGCTGTGTCCGGTTTCCCCCTTTTGTCCCTTACCTGTGGGGTCGACCCTCTCCTCTTTTACTTTCCTATCTGCCTTTCATGGCTCTCCTTCCTTCCAAGTCCCTCAATCCGCATTCTTCGAGGGTTGAGGGCATTTCTTTTCCTCCTGTCCTTTATTTGCCTTATTCTCCTTTTTTAGTTATCCATTTCTTCTTCTAGCATGTAGGTTAGTAGTTAGTTTTAGTTTTAAGTTTGCATTTCATTTTCATCTTCACTATCACCCAAACCATCAGGGGCCGATAACCTAGATGTTAGGCCCCTTAAAACAACAATCATTATCATCATCATCAAGCTTGGGGTTAGTAGACTGACACATTGACCACACACCCATCGTGGCAAGCTACCTAATGTGCTGAAGGTTGTGAGATTGAATCCCGATGCAGTTAGCATTGAGGATGTTTTAATGCGAGACATCAGTGTCGGTAGATTTACTTGTATGTTAATGGCCCTCTTCATGACAAAATTCTGGCACCCAGGTGTCTAAAAAAGACTACAGTAGTTAAACACATAACTATTTTTATAATTATCATCAGGCCTAAAATGTTTGTTTCTGTTTTGAGATGATCTGCTTCTTTAAATGGAATGAAACTCTTATCATCAATAACTGTTGACACTAATCTGTTATTGTTTTTCTGTTATGGATTCAGGCATTGAAACTCTGAAGAAAAAAAGTGAAACTCTTCAACTTATAATTCAGGAAGAGGAACAGGAAAGGGAAAAAATTGAGAATGATATGGAATCGTTGACTATCAGACTTAAAAATGTTAATGAAAGCTTGTCCAAACATATCGACATTAAGCAGGGTTATGACCGTATAATTCTAGACTCTGAAACTGCATATGGAAAGGTACGATCAGTTCTTAAATTAGTACAGTAGTTGTATCCTGATGTCTTTTTCACCACTTCCTTGAAATTGAAGTTTTTTCTACTGTACTTTGACCTGTTGTTATCTCTTGATGAACACAGTATTTTTGCATTTTTCTGTTGGCGCAGGCTAGAGTAAATTATGTTTTTTTCCGATATCTGTTTAATTTATACCTGTGATTACATGGAAGCTATTGTGATTAGGATGCCATTCAAAGTACAGCTCCAGTCTCTCTGGCCACATTATTAGATGCACATAATTTTTGGCCAATTCAATTTTTGCAAGAAATGAAAGTAGACTTATGAGATTTACATGGGTCAATTGTCCTTGTGTCTGTATGTACATGTATGTGTATGCTGTTGCTCCCCATATCAATTCCCAAACGAAACCAAATTGAGTTAAATTTGGTACAGAGGTAGCTGCAGTATAGGTCATCTGTGTCATTTTTATGTTGCCACCATCTTAACAAAAACAAAATGGTAGCCACCAGAGTGTTCAAAGCCTAAATCAACTCTGTCAACAACCTCACAATCATAGGATCACTACCAAATTTTGGAAAAACAAAACCTTCTTGTGGGATTCATCAGAAGCCAGAACTAATAGGTCAACGGCTAAATTTCAAGATGGTGACCATTGAAACGTGCAAACATTATAATTCACAACTTGAGCTTCAACTAAGCAATGCTCACACTAGTTGCTCATATTTCACAGTCGCCATCTTGATTATTATTCAGCTGATGACCTTTCACTTTTTCCTCCTGATGAGTCCCATAGAAAGGTTGGTCTTATAGAAGAGACCTAATTGCTAAAGTGATGACTTCATGAGACTGAATGTTATGTGCTGCCACCATCTTACAATTATTCAATATGAAAATGAACTTCTCTCAATGTGTTTTTTAAAACTACAACAATGAATGTTAGTACAGTAAAACCTATCATATCTGCTGGCTCTCTACAAATAGTTTAAAAGTTTGATGGTTAATGATAAGTGCTATTTAAGCTATGATCGGAGGGCAGGTCTTTGTTTAGCCCTGTCAACGTCATCCGCGCTATGTTTAGAGACCTTGGGGAGATCGTGCCACATCACCCCACATCAGTACTGTTGTGTCGGCTCTCGAGTGTGTATCAGGACATGTATTAGTGGCATAGTTAAGTTTAATTTATACTTTATTTTTGTATTTGAATTAAGAGGTAACGCCAGTGCATAGTTTTGTGTGTGTCAATTAGTGCGCTTATAATGGCTGGGAAGAGAAAGACATACTTTGTGCAATTAGAAGAATTGATTCAGGGGAAACACATTAAAAAAAAAAAAAATGGTAGAAATGGGAGTTGGTAAGAGTACTGTGGGTGACTGGAAGAAGGCAAGAAGTGAAATAGAGAAATGGTGTTTGGTTCAAGCTTCAACATCCAGAATTAAAAAAAGTTAATATGAATTGTAGTGATGGAAGCCATTTTCCAGTGTTGCCTAATTCTATTAAAGAAAGCTTCTCAACTAATTGTGCCCATTTGCATTAGGCGGGAAACAAGTATTTACATACCTTACAAACTAACACGCTTTTATGTACAAATACCTACTTAATTGGATGACATGTTTCGAACGTCACACGCTCATCTTCAGATCCTGTTCACTTAGGCTTAATTAGTGTATGATGTTCATGAATTACACTTAAACACAAATATATACCCTATAGACAATGTTTATATTACATAAGTTTGTAAAAACTTGTGCAACGTGTGAAACTATTTACAGACAATGTAGTACACTTCTATGGTTGTTGTATAATTATTATTATTAATGTGGTTTAAGTATGTAGCCTGTGATCTATTGAATTGTTATTATGAATAATTTCAGTAGTGTTGTGTTGACTGAAAAGCTTTCTTTAATTAATAAGTGAATATGATGAAAAATGGAGTGTATAATGAAATGAATGAGGGCTTGTTTCTCTGGTTTAAGTGAAAAGATCTCCTGTTTAGTCAGAATTTGGAAAGTGGTTCTAAAGAACTCAAAGCTAGTGAGGGCTGGTCAGAGGGTCAGAAAATCGCTATGGTATTAGAAAAGTGCAAATTATTAAAGAGAAGGAAACAGCTAGTGAAAAAGGTGTTGTCCTGTTCAAAAAGTATTTACACAACCTTCGTGACAGGGAGAAAATGAGTGGAGAGCAGCTATACAACCGTGACGAAAGTGGACAGAACTTCAAAATGTTGCCAACATCTACAGCTTCTAAGAAAAAGGAAGGGGCTGCTGGTTATAAGAAGAAACCGTAAAGAGTAA
Source organism: Meconema thalassinum (assembly GCA_946902985.2). NCBI lineage: Eukaryota > Metazoa > Arthropoda > Insecta > Orthoptera > Tettigoniidae > Meconema > Meconema thalassinum. The sequence continues at coordinate 371,809,063 of OX336392.1, forward strand.
CAATCTTGGCTTGCTGCAATTTCACTGGCAAGAACAAGTTGCCACTGGTTGTCATAGGGAAAGCTAACAAACCCAGCCTACAAAAACTTCAAAAAACAGTGTTTGGATGAATGGGGAAATGTTTAAGGCCTGGCTTTATACACAGTTTGTTCCACCCATGAAATGATTTTCAAAGACAAACCGCCTGTAAGAATGATCGTGTGGCCTCCAGAGAGGCCGAGTGCAGGTCTTTCTAGTTGACGCCCATGGGCGACCTGCGCCTCGTAATGAGGATGAAGTGATGATGAAGACAATGAAGAAATTCAGAAAGGAGATGAATTAAAAATGAGTGAATTACAACAGACTTAAATAGATTGTAGATTGCGAGTGAAACGAATAGTAGCAGGGAATAACAAAAGTCTTGGATTGATTTTACAAATAAATTGGAAGAAGATAGTAAAGCAAATTCCAAATTGCTGTACAGTGTTATTAAAAATACCAGGAGTAATTATGACCAAATAACAGCTTTACAGAAACCAGATGGGAGCATCACTAGGGAATGCTCATATATTTGCACAACTAAGACGAAACTTGGCTGAGAGACCAGTATCATATTCGAGACCTCTCTAGAGCTAGCTGTATGACTTATCACACTGAATATAACGTTCGACGACCATCCTGAATTTGCATAATAACTAATAACTCGATTGAAATCTGTATGGCATTAAATAAAACCACCAATACTGAATACTATTATATAAACAATTCATGCTTTTGGGCTAATGCCGTGTGTATTTTTAATTTAAACCATACGTTTCGGAGAAACCTTGCCTCCTTTTTCAATGGAAATAAACAATGTGGCCAAAGAAAGTATATCAATGAGATTACAAAAAATATAGAATAAATTCCTCTGTTCGTCACCAGAGAGCAGCTGCCAGAAATTACTGTATGGACCACGGTGGAACGGCGGACAAAGTAGTAAGTAACCAGAAGGTAAAGGGGGCGGTGTGAAAATATAGAAACTCCTCGAAGAATGAGGAGGGGGGGGGAGGTGGGAGGGTTAGATGGATATAAGGAAACATAAACAAAAGGGAAGTGTATCTGAACAATACCTAACGTCATACAGTCAACGGCGAAAAAACAGATGGAAACTCCTCCAGTGACGAACAAAGGAGATCAAATCCAGACTCTGAGCCCTAGAGGGAAAATGTACAATTTTAAATATGTGAAGAACAGAGAGACTGAGAGGAACTATCTCCCTAGATCCTTAATAACTGGTAGCCAAGTGTCACTTAGCTGATATCCAGTGTCTCTGTTAAAATTATTGGGATTTTTACGAATTTCAACTGCCTCCCTTATAATTCTAGACCAGTTGTGCTTAACAAGGGCAAGCGCATGAGCATCCTTGAAACATACATCGTGCCCTGAAGACAGGGCATGTTCAGCTATAGCTGATTTGTCAGGTTGGTTTAGACGGATGTTCCTTTGATGCTCTTTGATGCGAGTTGCAATGGAACGTTTTGTTTGTCCAATGTAGACTTTTCCGCAAGTACAAGGGACTTCATACACCCCAGGTTGTAGTATTGGAGACAATTTATCTTTGTTTAATGCTAAACGTTGACCAATTTTCGTCATAGTGCCGAAAACTGTTTTTATCTTGTGCTTGCGGAGAATCTTAGCAACGCGGTCAGTGGTGTTGTGAATATAAGGGAGGTAAGCAGTTCCTCTCACGTCGGAGCTCTGAGAAGGTTGTCTATCCCTCCTTCTGGGATGTAGGGACCTATATATAGTGGATTCATTATAGCCATTACCCTTAAACATGGTTTGTAAGGCTTGTAACTCTTCCTGAAGAGTTGATGCCTCACAAATACGTTCCGCTCTTTTGGCTAGAGTTGTTATAATTCCTTGTTTTTGTGCTGGGTGGTGGTGGGAGTCCGCATGTAAATAACGGTTAGTGTGAGTTGGCTTACGGTAGACGCTGTGCCCCATGGAGCCATCCGCTTTCCTCCTCACAAGAACATCCAAAAAAGGTAAGCATCCACCTGACTCTAGCTCCATTGTGAAGTGGATTGAAGGATGCAGCTGATTTAGGTGGTTCAGAAAGTGGTTCAGTTTCTCAGAACCCTCCTCCCACACCACGAACGTATCATCCACATACCTCCACCAAATCACAGGTTTGAAAGACGCCGAATATATAGCCTCCCCCTCAAAATGTTCCATGAAAAAATTTGCCACGACAGGCGAGAGTGGACTTCCCATGGCCACACCATCAGTCTGCTCGTAATATTTACCATCCCACAAGAAATAACTGGAACACAAGCAGTGGTGGAATAATCGGGCAATGTCCTCAGGAAACAAATCCTTGATGAGTGACATGACCGAGTCCACCGGCACTCTGGTAAACAAGGACTCTACATCAAAACTCACCAAAATAGCATTTGGTTGAACGGCGATGGTTGACAATTTTTCGACGAAATGGGTTGAATCCCTAATGTAGGACTGTGTGCGCCCCAAATGCGGCTGAAGCAACTTGCTGAGATATTGCGCAAGAGCATAAGTTGGAGAACCTATTGTGCTAACAATTGGTCGAAGAGGGACGTCTTGCTTATGGATTTTTGGAAGACCATACAATCTCGGAGGAACAGCATCTCTCGGAATAAGACATCTTCCCTCTTCTTTTGGAATAGATGACAGTTTAACAAGCTTAGCAGTGGCATTGGATACACGAGTGGTTGGATCACGAGTGCACAGTGTGTAGACAGGATCAGATAACAGAATCGAGATTTTACTTTTATATTCAACGGTATCCATCACCACTGTCGCATTTCCCTTGTCAGCATGAAGAATAGAAATGGTGTCATTATTTCTTAGTTCCTTCAATGCCTTTCTTTCACCCCGAGTTAAATTGGGTGCGGGTACTTTCGAGGATCTTAATATCCTCACACTTTCTTGCCTAACTTCTTCAGCTTCATCTGGAGGTAAATTGTAGATGGCAGCCTCAACGGATGTGATCAACTCCTCTGTAGGAATTTTGAAGGGTGCGAGAGCAAAGTTGAGACCTCTGCTTAGTAAAGTTGTTTGATAGTCATCTAAAGGGGTATTAGAAAGATTAACTACAACTTTACTAGTATCAGGAACCGTACGAGGAGCTGTTTGTCTCGAGGACAATCGAAGGAACTTAGCTCTTTGTCTATCTACAGCCCGACAAAAATTATTCTCGGCCTGAATAGCGGAGATACGTTCAAAGAACAGCCACAATTCCTCTGAGAGAATGCTACTAAGAAGCAGATGTAAGTGTAATAACTCACGGGAAACTGCGTCCAATTCAGTACGAGAGTTCTGGATCCTCTCAATAACGAGTGCCTTGCTAGCGCGCTGATAAATTCTCATAGCTTTATGAGTGTGTATAGTTTGCTTCAATTTTACACAGTTGGGAATGATGTTATGATCCCTGCATCTAAGAAAGAAGGACAACGATGAAAGGAGAGAGCTCCTTCTTCGCCTCAACTTACTAAATTTAGATGATTGTCGAACAACTTCCTCCCCATAGAGGTTTCTAATTTGCATATTAAGGCTTTCACGGCCCGGATTATTATATAAACAATTCATGCTTTTGGGCTAATGCCGTGTGTATTTTTAATTTAAACCATACGTTTCGGAGAAACCTTGCCTCCTTTTTCAATGGAAATAAACAATGTGGCCAAAGAAAGTATATCAATGAGATAACAAAAAATATAGAATAAATTCCTCTGTTCGTCACCAGAGAGCAGCTGCCAGAAATTACTGTATGGACCACGGTGGAACGGCGGACAAAGTAGTAAGTAACCAGAAGGTAAAGGGGGCGGTGTGAAAATATAGAAACTCCTCGAAGAATGAGGAGGGGGGGGGGGGGGGGGGGGGTTAGATGGATATAAGGAAACATAAACAAAAAGGAAGTGTATCTGAACAATACCTAACGTCATACAGTCAACGGCGAAAAAACAGATGGAAACTCCTCCAGTGACGAACAAAGGAGATCAAATCCAGGCTCTGAGCCCTAGAGGGAAAATGTACAATTTTAAATATGTGAAGAACAGAGAGACTGAGAGGAACTATCTCCCTAGATCCTTAATAACTGGTAGCCAAGTGTCACTTAGCTGATATCCAGTGTCTCTGTTAAAATTATTGGGATTTTTATGAATTTCAACTGCCTCCCTTATAATTCTAGACCAGTTGTGCTTAACAAGGGCAAGCGCATGAGCATCCTTGAAACATACATCGTGCCCTGAAGACAGGGCATGTTCAGCTATAGCTGATTTGTCAGGTTGGTTTAGACGGATGTTCCTTTGATGCTCTTTGATGCGAGTTGCAATGGAACGTTTTGTTTGTCCAATGTAGACTTTTCCGCAAGTACAAGGGACTTCATACACCCCAGGTTGTAGTATTGGAGACAATTTATCTTTGTTTAATGCTAAACGTTGACCAATTTTCGTCATAGTGCCGAAAACTGTTTTTATCTTGTGCTTGCGGAGAATCTTAGCAACGCGGTCAGTGGTGTTGTGAATATAAGGGAGGTAAGCAGTTCCTCTCACGTCGGAGCTCTGAGAAGGTTGTCTATCCCTCCTTCTGGGATGTAGGGACCTATATATAGTGGATTCATTATAGCCATTACCCTTAAACATGGTTTGTAAGGCTTGTAACTCTTCCTGAAGAGTTGATGCCTCACAAATACGTTCCGCTCTTTTGGCTAGAGTTGTTATAATTCCTTGTTTTTGTGCTGGGTGGTGGTGGGAGTCCGCATGTAAATAACGGTTAGTGTGAGTTGGCTTACGGTAGACGCTGTGCCCCATGGAGCCATCCGCTTTCCTCCTCACAAGAACATCCAAAAAAGGTAAGCATCCACCTGACTCTAGCCCCATTGTGAAGTGGATTGAAGGATGCAGCTGATTTAGGTGGTTCAGAAAGTGGTTCAGTTTCTCAGAACCCTCCTCCCACACCACGAACGTATCATCCACATACCTCCACCAAATCACAGGTTTGAAAGACGCCGAAGATATAGCCTCCCCCTCAAAATGTTCCATGAAAAAATTTGCCACGACAGGCGAGAGTGGACTTCCCATGGCCACACCATCAGTCTGCTCGTAATATTTACCATCCCACAAGAAATAACTGGAACACAAGCAGTGGTGGAATAATCGGGCAATGTCCTCAGGAAACAAATCCTTGATGAGTGACATGACCGAGTCCACCGGCACTCTGGTAAACAAGGACTCTACATCAAAACTCACCAAAATAGCATTTGGTTGAACGGCGATGGTTGACAATTTTTCGACGAAATGGGTTGAATCCCTAATGTAGGACTGTGTGCGCCCCAAATGCGGCTGAAGCAACTTGCTGAGATATTGCGCAAGAGCATAAGTTGGAGAACCTATTGTGCTAACAATTGGTCGAAGAGGGACGTCTTGCTTATGGATTTTTGGAAGACCATACAATCTCTTCGACCAATTGTTAGCACAATAGGTTCTCCAACTTATGCTCTTGCGCAATATCTCAGCAAGTTGCTTCAGCCGCATTTGGGGCGCACACAGTCCTACATTAGGGATTCAACCCATTTCGTCGAAAAATTGTCAACCATCGCCGTTCAACCAAATGCTATTTTGGTGAGTTTTGATGTAGAGTCCTTGTTTACCAGAGTGCCGGTGGACTCGGTCATGTCACTCATCAAGGATTTGTTTCCTGAGGACATTGCCCGATCATTCCACCACTGCTTGTGTTCCAGTTATTTCTTGTGGGATGGTAAATATTACGAGCAGACTGATGGTGTGGCCATGGGAAGTCCACTCTCGCCTGTCGTGGCAAATTTTTTCATGGAACATTTTGAGGGGGAGGCTATATCTTCGGCGTCTTTCAAACCTGTGATTTGGTGGAGGTATGTGGATGATACGTTCGTGGTGTGGGAGGAGGGTTCTGAGAAACTGAACCACTTTCTGAACCACCTAAATCAGCTGCATCCTTCAATCCACTTCACAATGGAGCTAGAGTCAGGTGGATGCTTACCTTTTTTGGATGTTCTTGTGAGGAGGAAAGCGGATGGCTCCATGGGGCACAGCGTCTACCGTAAGCCAACTCACACTAACCGTTATTTACATGCGGACTCCCACCACCACCCAGCACAAAAACAAGGAATTATAACAACTCTAGCCAAAAGAGCGGAACGTATTTGTGAGGCATCAACTCTTCAGGAAGAGTTACAAGCCTTACAAACCATGTTTAAGGGTAATGGCTATAATGAATCCACTATATATAGGTCCCTACATCCCAGAAGGAGGGATAGACAACCTTCTCAGAGCTCCGACGTGAGAGGAACTGCTTACCTCCCTTATATTCACAACACCACTGACCGCGTTGCTAAGATTCTCCGCAAGCACAAGATAAAAACAGTTTTCGGCACTATGACGAAAATTGGTCAACGTTTAGCATTAAACAAAGATAAATTGTCTCCAATACTACAACCTGGGGTGTATGAAGTCCCTTGTACTTGCGGAAAAGTCTACATTGGACAAACAAAACGTTCCATTGCAACTCGCATCAAAGAGCATCAAAGGAACATCCGTCTAAACCAACCTGACAAATCAGCTATAGCTGAACATGCCCTGTCTTCAGGGCACGATGTATGTTTCAAGGATGCTCATGCGCTTGCCCTTGTTAAGCACAACTGGTCTAGAATTATAAGGGAGGCAGTTGAAATTCGTAAAAATCCCAATAATTTTAACAGAGACACTGGATATCAGCTAAGTGACACTTGGCTACCAGTTATTAAGGATCTAGGGAGATAGTTCCTCTCAGTCTCTCTGTTCTTCACATATTTAAAATTGTACATTTTCCCTCTAGGGCTCAGAGTCTGGATTTGATCTCCTTTGTTCGTCACTGGAGGAGTTTCCATCTGTTTTTTCGCCGTTGACTGTATGACGTTAGGTATTGTTCAGATACACTTCCCTTTTGTTTATGTTTCCTTATATCCATCTAACCCTCCCACCTCCCCCCCCCCCCTCCTCATTCTTCGAGGAGTTTCTATATTTTCACACCGCCCCCTTTACCTTCTGGTTACTTACTACTTTGTCCGCCGTTCCACCGTGGTCCATACAGTAATTTCTGGCAGCTGCTCTCTGGTGACGAACAGAGGAATTTATTCTATATTTTTTGTAATCTCATTGATATACTTTCTTTGGCCACATTGTTTATTTCCATTGAAAAAGGAGGCAAGGTTTCTCTGAAACGTATGGTTTAAATTAAAAATACACACGGCATTAGCCCAAAAGCATGAATTGTTTATATAATAATCTGGGCCGTGAAAGCCTTAATATGCAAGTGAATACTATTATTATTATTAGTTTAATGGACTAGTTTCGAACATAGTGTGGTCATCATCAGCAATCTGAACAAGTTGTCTTCAAAATTATTAAAAAATAACAAGTATCAGTTACACTACTGGAAATAATGATGGTCTGAAACTTAATTTGATATATTTTTCTAATTAACAAGAGACACTACACACAGATTGACTGGCTGGTAGTACGAAGGCACGATCTTAAAATGGCAAGGCAATACCATCTGAAAGTATAGTGCCACACCATAAATTACTTGTTCTAGATATGCAAATTGGCAAAATCAGTCCGATTTAGCCCCACAGAACTGGTCCAGAGAGGATCAAATGGTGGTAGCTTGGTGAGGTGAAGAATGCATTAACCAAGCTCTATGCATTCACTGTAAATGTTGACCAATCAGCTGAGGCCATATAGAGAGAAATCGTAGACTAGGTACACGCAGTGGCAACCTAAACACTCTCGAGTAACGAAGCTGGGAAAGCTGTTTGTTGATGAACAAGCCTGGTGGTGGTATGAAGGCATTCAAATAGGCATCAAAGCAAAGAAGCAGGTCTTCAAGACTTGGTGCCAAACAAGGCTAGCTGAAGATCTACATCAGTACAAGACTCAGAAATCAACTGAAAAACAAGTTATTACCAAATCAAAAATCCACCGTAATCAGGAACTGTATAACCTCCTTGATATATCGGATGGTGATAACAAGGTTATCGCCGTGCAAGATCCCATCATCGAGCAATGGAAAATAGACATATCCTACAGATTAAAAATGCTAACCCGATCCTCTTGGAGATCCAACATACGTCCAATGTCAATGAAGAGACTATTTCAAGGATATGTTGAATGAAGAGTTTCCGTACCCATCTATATCGAGCAGTGACCCACTTGCACAATCTGTCCCTCAAATGACAGTAGAAGAGGTGTCAAAGCGACTGGCCCAGATGACCTAGCATCTGGAAGTTACTTGGACAACGAGGCATTGTAATTCTTACAGCACTTTTCAACCATATCCTTGATGATGGAATCATTAAGGGACAATAACCTAGATGTTAGGCCCCTTAAAACAATCATCATCATCATCATCATCATCATCCTTGATGATGGATGCTTACCTACGATCTGGCGAACCAGTACGAGCATACCAATTTGGAAGGATAAAGGGGATGTTGGCGAGTGCTCCAATTACCGCCCAATTCGCCTGCTATGCCACAATATGAAAATCTGAGCGTGTTCTTGACAGCTGAATACACCGCATGATCCAAATCTCTCCAAAGCAATGTGGCTTTGCACTGTACTCGAATTTGTGGTCTGAGTAATATTATTCTCGCCTCTAAGAAAGCATGAGTTTTGTAAATTTATTGGAGCTGGATTTGTGAGCCTAGCTCTGTTTAACACGAAATCGAGAGGGGACGAGTTCTTTGTGGAACGCCGGACCAATCAGAAAAATGCTTGTGGAAAAACAAACCCGAAGGCGGCAGAAAGTGGTCTTGTTTGAACTCCTGGGAGGTAGGCAATCCGCCCATCTCAAATAGGTGTATTTGATAGGAAGGGGCAGGATAGGCTTTTAGCACAGCCAAAATTGGTGTTTATGGTGTCCTTACAATAATGTAATTACGAATTATTTTATGACATTTTATGGTTTGAGAAGTTGCAATTATGAATATGAAGAATTGTCAGAGATAAGATTTTGAAGAAATATGTCCCAGAACAGCAGAAAATGGATAGAAAGAGAATCCCGCCTAGATAGCGCGCGGATTTTCCTGACGACGTCAAATTGGCGTCGAGAAGGGGAAGCAAGCCAACTTTTTGAAGCTTCTTGTTCGGTAGACGTTGTCGGAGATAGACGTGTCGAACCCCGGTCCGCGAGTGCGCGCTTTGTGAGTGATTATTGCACAAGTGAATTGCAGATAGTGTTGCGACGGACAGTGAAGTGCTTTTAGAATTGGATGAACGTGTAGTTTGTTTGTTCACGAGTATTAATGAGAAGATTATGTGGAAATATGTTACGAAAATTGAGGAACAATAGCAACTAGTGTTGGTCAGAAGCGGTGATGCCAGTGTTATAGCGTGCAGTTTCAGAAGCGAGCAGACTAAGTTGTTTAAACATCGCTACAACGGAGTGGACAATATTTGAGTGCAGATTGTGAAGCATTATTGGAAGCACGGACTAGTGAAAGAAATACCATTAAATATTATACGACTCGATTATAAAAATGTTATTTCAATTGAGATTGAGAGGGACATTGTTTGACATTATGAAAGTGATGATCGTTATGGGCTAAATATGCAATTGGAAATATGACCTACAAGATGGACTCGAGAATATCAGGAGCACTTCTTGGTGCTGTAAGGCCAATGCTAGGATGGAACCCGAACCCAGGAAAGTGCCAGATGCACGAACCAGATCATGGAAAGTAGTTCATGATTTTCTTACATAAAGTAAGAAAAGAATGCTCTTCAGTAGTCCAGTTTTGTAGATAGAGATCTGTGATAGTATTTGAGTGACCATTTACGACGTTGATTCACATTTAATATTGTATTAGTATTGTTGTGGGACTTTTAACAGTTTGTTTTCTTTTATTTTATTAAGTCGGTTGTGGTTGATTTTTCATTAGTTAAGCAGCGAGATATTTCTGGATGGACGATTTGAGTCCGGGTTTCGACTTCTTTTGGTATTTTTGCAACATTGGATTAATGATTTTGGCGACTGAGATTTTCGTATTTTATTATCTGCTTTATCTGATTCAACTATTTCAGATATTTATATTTTTATTAATCGAAGTTAGGGTGATGATAATTTTCTTTGATCAATGGAAGGACATTTACTTTGTCAACATTATGACAGGTCAGATGAAGAACACTTCTCGTATGAAGTTCAGTATGTATAATAATGAAAATGAACATTAGTATTTTTGTCATGATGGATAATATTTTGAAATAAATAGAATTATTTTAATAAATATTTGAATACAAAATGAAAGAGAGAAGGATGTTTTTGAGAAACATAGTACGAGAATATGTCATGTAAAATGTTGTCAGTGACGGTTGAGTAATGCAAGTAAAGATTTGAGGAAGCTACTATTATGAGATTTGATTAAAATACCCAGATATTTGAGTGGAATTACGAACCAATGACTATATAGTACAGGTGTTGTTTATATAAGGTGCGTTCAAAAAGCAACAAGAGCGTGGAAGGTCACAGCCCGTCGCTAGAGGGCACACGTGCACGTCACGTGATGATACAAAGCGAGCAGCAGCATGCATCAATCGTCCAATGCTGCCAGTCGCATTGCAAACAGTGACATGGAGGCGTCAACCGAAGAGCAAAGAGGTGTTGTTCAGTTTCGGACAGCGGAAGGAGTTGAGGGAACGGACATTCATCGCCGAATGTCACAAGTGTACGGTGAACACTGCATGTCCCTTGCAAGGGTCAAGGCGTGGCACAAGCGCTTCAGGGAAGGACGGGTGTTGTTAGCCGATGATGCCCGGTCTGGGGCACCCCCCTGCAATACCGATGACAACGTCCTGCTGGTTAATGGACTCATTACCCAGGACCGCCGAGTGACAGTGAACGCCATAGCCGCCGTGGTCGCTCTACGACGATGCACGACCTCATACAGCCAACACAGTCGCAGCACTCCTGCAGAAATTCAAGTGGGAGGTCCTCGGCCACCCTCCATACAGTCCAGACCTCTCTCCCTGTGATTACACCATGTTTGGTCCCCTGAAAAGGGCTCTGCGGGGCTAACGATTTACTTCGGACGCCGACGTCCAGCCGTACGTGCGGAACTGGTTCACTTCGCAGCCCAGGGAATTTTATAAGACAGCCATTCACCGCCTCGTGTCACAGTGGGACAAGTGCCTCAACAGCCAGGGCCAATACTTCTAACATACAGGTACTGGTTTCTGTAATTATGCCTCTGGCTCATTACTTTTTGAACACATCTTATAGGTGATATTCAGTTTGTCTAGGAAGGAATGCCTATTATTATGAAACATGAGTTGTTTAATGTGCTAAATGTAGTGAAGATTTGCTGGTGTTCGGCGATAAATGTTGTGATAGACGGTTCGAACAAGACATGGTATTAGTAAACAGCTGATCAATTATTAGATGAAAGTCATAGTTTGATCATTTGGTTTAATGTCAACGGACAGTAATTGGTTCTGGTATTTATTTTAAGAGTGTATAAGATTATTATTATTTTTATTTGAAATTTTGAATGACTTGAAGGAAGTTTGTTTTTGAGATAATCTAGACTTCATTGAATGGATTATTGATCCCTATATTGTCTATTAATCCTAATTACGACTCTGTTGTTGTTTGAGTCTTCAGTCTTTTGACTGGTTTGATGCAGCTATCCATGCCACCCTGTGCTAATCGTTTCATCTCTACATAGTTACCTCACCTTACATCCGAGGCAATCTGTTTAACATATTCTAACCTTGGTCTACCCCTACAGTTCTTGTCCTCGACCCTTCCTTCCATAACTAAGCTTGCTATTCCTGGGTGTCTTAGTATGTGCCCTACCAACATATCTCTTCTCTTCATTAGCAGTCGCCAGAAACATCTCCCCCCTCCCACTCGTCTTAATACCTCTTCGTTTGTAACCCTATCTACCCATCTGATCTTCATCATTCTCCTGTAACACCACATTTCAAGTGCTTCAATTCTCCTCTTTTCTGCTGTACCAATAGTCAAGCCGACCACCACTTTTCCTATTTCCTTTCCTGAAGAAGCAAAATTAACATTCCCCCGTGTGGGTGCGGGTTAGAATACACCCACGGTATGCCCTGCCTGTCGTAGGAGGCGACTAATAGGGCCGACACGGCCAGTTTTTGGTTTGTTCAGACCCCCTGTGGATGGGGAGGGCAGAATTCATCCACGGTATCCCCTGTCATAAAAGGCGACTTAGAGGGGGCCTTAAAAAGGTCAATTTTGGTTTTCTGGTCCCAACTCTGGTTTGACCAATAGAAATAAACATGCATGCTGTTAGGGGAAGGGCCACCAGCTTGGCCATCTGGCCAGAAAGCCTAGACGGTATGCCCCATCCCGTCAGGTGGGTGCGCCATGTACCCTACAGTAGTATCCGCCTTACAACGAAGGTCCCTGCATGGCCGAATACTGGAGCTGCATAAATCCTGTGCATGCTGAGGGGGAAGTGCCTGTTCGAGGCACTGGGACCCCGGGCAATATCTGCTATGCCAGGTAGGTATTGCCTTGGCTGGGTGGAGCCCACAGTGATAGCCCCCGTTCAGAGTGGGCAGTATTCGGGGAGGATTTCATCCGGGATGCATACTAAGCGATCACGGACACCTGTACAGGGTGGCACCCTTAAAAAGCCGTCTCTGGAGTGTAGACCGAATCCCAGGTGTATACGCCTTGGGATGAGGCATTTAATAAGAAGTTCCCTGTTGACAGGTCTCCTCGCTACCTGGTAGCTACCAGGACAGACGGGGGAGATTTTAAACAGGTAAAATCGTTCCTAGTTTCACAGGAAATCGAGGGGAAATATCGCGACCTTAACGGGGTTTCCAAGCTCCGGAACGGGCAGCTCCTGCTGCATACCATTGACCGGCAGCAAACCGAAGTGTTGCTGGAATGCACGCATTTCGGCGGAATTCCCGTTAAGGTTGAGAAGCGCAATACGCTGAATGAGGTCCTTGGAGTTATATTCCATCGCGACCTCATTTTAAACAGCGACGCGGAATTGATGCGGGATCTGGGGAAGCGAGGCGTCGCCAGGATTAGGCGCATCACCCGGAAAATTGGAAATGATAGCGTCGATACTGGCGCTTTCATTCTCCATTTTGAGGGTGATGTAGTGCCTAGGCAGGTGAAGGTCACGTCGTACCATTGCGACGTTAGACCGTACATCCCTCCACCTATGCGCTGCTACAATTGCCAGAAATTCGGTCATGTTTCTGCCAGGTGCACTGCCAAGGCGGTGTGTAGAGAGTGGGGCAAGGGGACACATGACGGTGTGGGGTGTACGCCTCCCCCGACGTGTCCTAACTGCCAAGGAAGTCACTCTCCGCGGTCGAAGCAGTGCCCTGAGTTCTGCAAGGAAGCAAAGATCCAAGAAATCAGAACATTGGATCGGCTTTCATATCACGACGCTCGAAAGAGTTACCGTGATATGACTGCACCCGAATTTCCGGTATCTTTCGCGGCTAAGGTGACGCCACCTATCACCCCTGCCACTTTCGTTCCCCGTGCTGTACCCTCGACGACGTACTACTCTGAGATCGTAAAGTCTCCCCTCGCCGTCCAAGCGAGACCTGTCAGCCCGAAGAAGGTCATACAACCTTCTTCGGCCATTGTGAAAAAGGCGCCGGTTATACCATCCAAACCGGCGCAATCGGAGAAGAAGTCCTCTTCCTCTCCGAAACGGTCGGAGATGAAGTCTTCCCCTGCCAACGAGGCAAAGAAGACTTCTGCGACCGGGGCTGGATCGTCATCCAGTCCACCTGATAAGACAAAGATAGTGGAGAAGAGGGAGACGGTGCGGCGCCGTCTCTCTCGACCTCCGGCTGATGGGATGGCTCCTTCATCTGCTGGGCCTTCCGCTCCCTTGACCATCAAGGGAGTGATGCCCGCAGAAGCCAAACCCATTAGAGTGGAGGAACTCCCCTATAGGAAAAATAAGTCACCAGCGGAGAAGAGAGGGGCGGTTCAGCGCCGTTTCTCTTCCTCTCCTGCATACAAGGCTGCTCAGCCATCTGCTGGCCATTCCGCTCCTACTATCACCAAAGGAGCGGTGCCAGTTGGAGCGGCCGCGTTTTGCAAGGACCCGACGTCTGTGGGGAAGGGACCACCTACTTCCCCGAATAGACGTCTGCGTCGGTCTAGAAAGAAGCATGCTCGGGGCGTGTCGGGGACAAGCACCCAGTCTTCGGACAGGGAGAAAGTCCCCAGACACCGCTCTCACTCTTCCCCAAGAGCGAGACTCGTGAGGTCCGACGACCACCGCAAGCAAACCCAAGAGAGCGCCCGCTCCATTTTCTTCGTCTTCGGAAGGAGATGTGGAGATTGAGGTGTGCTCTCCTGCCCCATCATCTCCAACTAGAGATGGGGAAGGGTGGCAAACGGTCAAGCATAAGTAGAAGACCCACTTCTACTTAAGTCCACACCATGGCACTATTACAATGGAACTGTAATAGCTATTATGTTCATCTCGCTGAGTTACGACAATTAATATCTTCGTTTTCGGCAACCATTGTCTGTCTTCAGGAATCCAGGTTTCGTCCTGGACATGAGACAACAATGCGTCACTTCAAACTCTTCTCTAAAGACCGGGTGGACGGAGCTGTGGCCGCTGGTGGCTTCTGCACTCTCGTCCACTCTAGCCTCTTTAGTGAAGAGGTGCCGTTGCGTACTCAGCTAGAGGCAGTTGCAGTTCGTACGAGAGTGCACATCAAATACTTACAGAAAAACACAACACAATCTGGGACGACTTCTACTCAGCTGACACCATAATGATGGAAGAATGGAAACGGGCAAACTACGAACTCTGACATGTCGTTACACGATACGCAACACATGGATTTAACCACAAATTCTGCCAAAACAAGAAATTCCACCAGCCGAATGAAGACTGTGTGTGTGAACTGTGCAGTCAATACTGTGAATGATATCATGCAAAACATTGTAGAAAAAGACAAATGTTAATCATGTAATTTGGACTAGAACAATGTACCAAATTTTGTTCTGCACATTGTGCGCATTTATCATTAATGAAAAAAAAAAAAAAAAAAAAGAGCATTCGACAGAGTGCCACATGACCTCATAAGGAGATAACTTCCAGTTCACAGGGTCCCAGAAGCTTATGTCCGTTACATCCATTCTCTCTACCACAACACAATCGCTGTCCAGCTGGAGTTTCACCTACTTTCCCGACAAGTGTTGGAGTTCATCAAGGGTCTGCACTTTCACCCCTTCTGCTCATTTTGTGCATGGATACAGTAACAGCTGACATCCAGACTCCTCACCCATGGACAATCTTATATGCTGATGATGTGTTTCTCGCCGATCAAACTCGTGAAAATCTCTGTGCTGGAAAGATCGCCTGTGCAAAAATGGTTTAAACCTCAATGAATATTTGCAGTGTGGCACACAGACGAATGGTATTATTAACATTAAAGACCATCAACTCAATAAAACCACTAAATTGATATATCTTGGTTCCCTCATCACTATGGATGTCGAGACCATTCTCGATGCCCAAGCGTGAGTAAATGCTGCATGGCTGAAATGGCTCCAAGTCATTGTGTGATAAGAAAATACCAATCCACCTGAAAGGAAAAGTTTACAACTCCATGTGGCACTTGACGGCACATCATGTTGGCCAGCTTCAACAAAACATGAACAAGCCCTCCTTGGAATGGAAATGAAAATGTTGCATTGGTCCATGGGTGTTACAAGGCTTGACCATGTCAGAAATGAACACGTAAGGACGAAAATCGAAGTTCCAACAATTAAAAACAAAATGAGGAAAGCGCATCTGCATTGGTATTTGCATTAGGGTGAAACGAAAAAATATTGTTTTCAATTTCAATACATAATAGTGATAAGAAGTTGCCTTTTGCTATTATTAAATCAATTGTAAAGTTTGAACACGATTGGAGTAGGGTAAGAGGTGCCGCAAAGGCTTAGAAATTGTGATTTTTTAGTGAAATTTACGAAATTTCAATACATTTGGATCGGCAAAAAATATTGTTGTATTTATCAATATCTGCTTAAAAATGGCAGTTTTAGGTGACTAAAATGCACTAGCTAACAGCTGATCAATGTGATTATAGTTGGTGACATACTACTGTATGTACGGGAAGAGTGGAGGGGGGAGCGTGTTACTGCTTGTCTGCAGCAAGTAGGTGGGAGGGGGAGTGACTTGTCTCTCTATGCCTCAGAGGTCAGTCCAGTCCAAGTGTTGGGAGTGAGCCACAAGTAGTTGTTGTGAAGTGCAAGTTGCGAATGATTAGTTTTGATCGTGTTGGTAGTGTCAGTAAATAATTTGTTATTAGACCTTTAGTGTATTTGCATAATACTTAGAAGTTTTTTGTTAATGAGATGGCAGAGATGTTGTCAAAGTGAATTCAGACTAGACTTCAGTGGGAATGTCCCATTTTCGGTCATCCTAAAGTATTGAGTGATACTTATTTACCAACCTATGATGATGTCATGAAGAATTACCTTTATATTTGACATGAGTTGAAATGAGAGATATCAACAAAAGAACCAATGGTGAGTGAGATATTAGATATTCTAATGGAGAATGTTGAAAATGTTTGGGTTAAAGCATCAATTCCTACAGTGTCTCGTACCCGTATGTTGCAAATGGGAAAAGGATATCATGACAAGTATAGAAATATATTGAGATCAAAGGGAAGAAAAGGCACAGAAAATTATGATTTAGCTGTACACAAATTTTAAAATGAAAATAAGCGTCTTTTTGATATATTATTATACATTATTATGATACATTATTAAAGAAAAAACTTTATTTATTCATGTTTAATACCTACTAAGTGGGCCTATAGAATGATGATGGACAACAAATTTTAATTTTTTGCATTATTTTAGGCATAGTTTTAATGAAATTGAAATAATAAACATAAAAAAACATGAATAAAATAAAAAATAAAATTTGAAAATTTAAAGACAAAAAATTATGTTCAAGGCTTTTGCGGCACCTCAAGATGTGGTTCTATCACAATAAAACTTGGTAGAATATCTTCTCACATAAAAAGACAAATTTTAATCCCTATTAGAATGGGTGATACAGGAAACTATTTTTTGCCCTATACCAACGTTCCACCCTAATGGGCATGTTACTAGAAGTAATGAGAACTCTGTGCCAAAACGGCCCTCCAATAAGATCCAGGAGGGCAACGATCCCCTGGGTGCCCAAAGAAACGATGAATGGATAGAATAAGCAGGAGGCCTCATACTTGGTATTATCCTTGACAGGAAGAAGATAACGGCAACCAAGTAAGCTGACCCTGTGCCAATGTGGGAAATACGCTAGGTAAGAAGAGGTAAAAGGGACTGTGTATGTAACACAGTGAGAGATTACTAAAGATTGCATGTATCTGAATTGTCAAGAGTCGAATAGAGAAGAGAATTGATTTTGGTGACAACTAATGATCTCTTTAAAGGAAGAAGTAGGTTGGAGACCCAATATTCACATCGAAGTTCGTTCCTGGTGATGCATTTTCACAACAGTACATTAAAGCTGCAACAGCAATATTATTGTAAACTTTCTGGAGTAAGTCATATAATTACTCCATGGCGAGTTTCATGTGTTTCCTGCTGTATCTGACATTGTGTGGATAGATGGTGAATTGAAACAGTGAATGAACTTTAATAAAGGCAGTGTCTGACGGACAACAAAAATAAGTACTATTAATCATAACGCAACTGAAGCAATAATGACAGACTCATGTTTATTGCAAGGCTTAAGGATAATATAATTTGCCTGATTGGGAAAATTAATCCTGGATGCAACTATGGGTCACTCAGAGCAGTTACATTATGAGGTTGTGTTTTCGAACACAAAGTACAAATGATACCGTGTGCATTAGATTTTGTTCTTATAATTCAATTATATTGTTCGTACTCCAGTGCACTTCTTGAATAGTTGTTTTTTTCCGCTTCATGTAGGAGCCTATACAGAAACTGTAACGTGTTTTTCGAGGGTTTTTTATGCAACTGGCATAAGTCAGTAGGAAGCCATTCTATATTTATTTACGCGGCAAATTGTTCAGCCAAGATAATTTTTCATGTTAATTTATTATTATTATTAATTTATTATAATTATTATTAAGATATTTTCGGAGCATTTTATAAAAATTATAAGCATACAGATAGGTTTTCTATGTCTTAGAAAACGCTAACAAGCAAATTATTACGAACGACGATATCATAGAAAATTATCTGATTACGGAATTTTACGGAGTTTTGTCAGTTAGGGTATTTGAGAGACATGACTCACTGGGAATTCTAATACAAGCTGATTCCTGTCGAGAAGTATTACGCAAGGCTGGGTCGCAAGGTCTAGCAAAGGCGAATTGTTGGAACGGAAATCGACTTCTCCCTCTCGCGCGCCGAGTGTAATGAGGCAGAGGAGGGGAACTGGCGGCGTGCTCAGCCAATTAGCGGAGACAACGTAAGCTGGAAGACGGTACCGTGGTGGGGGGAGCCAACAGGTGAATATATATCGTTCGACGCGCCGTGAGACGAGGACTATCTGGGAAATACTTGAGGAGTATGGATACGTGTGCGAGTCGCTCCGATGTTCAGTGGAGTTAGGGACAATCTGTGTAGAACTTGCAGTGTACGGTCGCAAGTGCGTGACGCTCCGATGTTCAGTGGAGTTAGCGACGAACTTTTGTAAAACGTAACCAGTGCGGTTTTACGAGAGTTTGGGTCCGATGTACGGACCATAGAATTATCTAATCTACCAGAATATCATCAAATTTCGACGGAGATGACGACGTCCAGGAGACTGTGGGAAGCACACAGCATCATCAAGAACGAGGGAAATGCTTTGGCAATTTCCAGGGGTAAGCGCTAATGACACAGAAATACGCAATCTCTCATTTTTCTTTGTTTTATATTTCATAATTCAGTAACTTCATAGCTTGGAAATAAGAGTAAAATCAATTTATCAGACTCCGTTTTCACGTAATTTTCTATCGGTAATATTCAAATCACAACGCTCCAATTTAAATTTTAAACTTATTATTATTATTAATTTTGCTATACTTGTTTTATATAATAAATTCATTTCTTTTACAATGCAATCTTTGCTTTCAGTAGGTAGCATTAGATATAGACCAATTCCTTCTCCTGATACAATTGTTTGTTGGGTTAATGATCAAATCATACCACGATCTGAGTGAATAGAGTCTTGAATGTGTTCTGCCAGAGCTAGACGTTGTTAAATACAAATTTAGATTTCAACATTGCATTGAGGTATTGGCGCCCATTAAAACAACATAGCTTAGGCAAAGGTAAACAGTTACATTTCTCTCCCAACAGTGTGGGCTAGCGAAACCATTACATTTGTACGCTCAACGTGGAGCAAAGTAAATACCGTTTCACTTGTCATCCCAGACTAAGGACAGCTACAATTGTCGCTACCAACATGGGGCACTAACTAATAACCATTACATTTGGCGCCCAACGTGGGGCACTAATAACTATTACATTTGTCGCCGACAACTTGGGGCTGAAAACCTAATAACATTTGTGGAAGGAGAAGGGTATATATTTCTGTGCCTGTATTTTGGGGGTTATTTGTCTTTATCAGTGTATATCATTATGGGGGATGAGAAAGAAAGACAGATGAGGTTACGTAGTGGTCATCAACTGGAGAATGATGATACGAGCAGTATGTCGAGTGATGGTAGTACCGGGGTAGCGGAGGTAAATCCCGATACTGAAACAGGGAGTGTAGGCGGCCAACCAGAATTAAAAACTTTACTTCTCGAGTTCATGTATCAGAACAAAGTTAGTAGTGATGCTTTAAATGCAAAATTAGAACAGAATAATGCAAAATTAGAACAAAACAGTAGGGAAAATAAAGAAAGTACAGAAGCTTTAAATGCAAAATTAGAACAGAATAATGCAAAATTAGAACAAAACAGTAGGGAAAATAAAGAAAGTACAGAAGCGTTAAATGCAAAATTAGAACAGAATAATGCAAAATTAGAACAAAACAGTAGGGAAAATAGAGAGAGTAATGAAACTTTAAACGCCAGATTAGAACAAAACAGTAAGGAAAATAGAGAGAGTACTGAAACTTTAAATGCTAAATTAGAACAAAACAGTAGGGAAATGAGTGACAAATTCGAACTGATTAGAGGTGAGATCAGGGGGGTGATGGAAGAAAAGGCTAAAGAGATTATTGCAGATGTAGACAGAAAATTAGGAAAAGTACAGGAGGAGTTGGAAATTAGAATCAGTACACAGGCTGAAAATTTAAAAGAACTAGTGCAACTGGAAACACAGCAGGTCAAAAAGCAATTGGGGGGAGAAATTGACAAAATTCAGGTAGCTACTAAAGAGGTTAAGGAACAGCTGGGGGGTAGAATTGAGAAAGTCCACTCACAAATAGTTGCAGAAGTAAATGATTTAAGAGAGAGTAATAGGGAAAGCATTAGCAAGATTGAGGAGAAACAAGCAAAGCTATATGATAAAGTAGAAGAATCAGAAGGAAACATTAAATTAACAGTAAACAGTATTGAGAGGAAGGCTGAGGAGAAAATCGCAGAATTAGAATTAAAATTAAAAGCTAGGATCAGGCAAGAAAATAGTCAGAATAGGCCAGTTTTTGTGAATAGCACACACAGGGAGGTAGAACTGGGTAAGTTCAGCAATCGACAGGGGTGCCCAATGGAGATCATGAACACTATAGAAAATAAATTCGGGGAGAGGTTGGAAAATGGTAGTATTGAGTGGTGCCAGGTAGTTGAAATTTTAGAACAAGTGTTTGTGGGGGAAACGAGGAATTGGTTTGCTGTCTACAGAGACAAGTTTACTGATATCAATGATTTTAAAATGAAATTCTGTGAAAAGTTCTGGAATGAGGTTATTCAGTCGCAGCATCGTGAGGGAGTAGTGTGTGGTAAATATAACCCTAAAGGAAGCTCCACCATGACCGAATACTTTTTAGGGCAGGTATTAGTGTGTAAATATCTGGATGGCTTGAAGGAGGAAAGTGATGTGGTAAGGTTGCTACTTAGGCACTTTCCCTATAGGATCAAGGAGGCTGCTTGTATCCAGAATGTAAAGACTATATCACAAGTAGAAAATTTGTTAAGCACATTTGATGCACTAGGGAGAGGGGGTTATGATGACAATTTCAATCGGAACCAGGGTAATAATAATAATAGACCTAATGAAGCCAGGCATCAAGAAGTTCAAGGGAACGGTGGCGAAGGGGCCAACGCTCAAAATAGAAATAATAATAATCAGCTAAATCAGAACAAAGGAAATGGCTATGGTAATCAGTATCAAGGGAGGAACAATGATTTCAGGGGAAATCAAGGGAGGAACAATGATTACAGGGGAAATCAAGGGAGAAACAATGATTTCAGGGGAAATCAAGGGAGAAATTATAATGACAATAATTACAACCAGAATAGGGGTCAAGGAAGAGGACAGCCTAGTGGTAGTAATATACAGCCAAACAATGACAACACAGCCCAGAACAACCAGACTAGTTCAGTAGTTAGTAGTACTACGGCCAGCTGTAGCGGTTCTTTAAACGCGAACCAGGCTGCGAAGTAAGGTCAGAATCTCAGTCTGTAGCATGCCCTGTCCATACAATTATACAGGAACCCTATGACCTAAATGTAAGAAATGAATTATTACATGAACTAAATGATGAAGGTATTATTCAGGAAGTGGTTAGTAAGAGCCCCATAGTTAAATTTAACGTGTCCGAGGCGTACACAGATGTTTTAATTGATAGTGGTTGTATGAAGAGTTGCATAAGTAGTGCATTTTATGATAAAATGAAAGGAACTGGAGTAAATTTTGAGGAGATGCCAATTAAAAGCACTTTTGTTATCACAGCTGTTGGGAAGAGGTCTAAAGTAATTTCTAAGCAAGTTTTAGTAGACATTAAAATTAATAATCATGTAGAGAAGCAGATTTGCCTTGTAATTCCAAATTTAGTATTCAGTGTTATCTTGGGTTCAGAGTGGCTAAGTAGAGTGTCTGGTAACTTATGTTATGATGTAGGGAGTTTGAAATGTAAATGGGGAGATTCTGAAGTAGAAGTAGCGTTCAATGACCATATTCAGAGGAGTAGTATTGTAGGTGTGATTTGTACTTTAAATGAGATATCGCCAGCCGTAGAGCGGGGTTCTCCATGTTTTGTGGGCAGTGTGATTACGAACGGAAGTCTAGAGGACTCGTTACGTGAGGCTGCATTTCAGGGAAATATAGAGGATGAACAGTGTGTTCGGCTCTATGATGTGTTATGGTGTAATAGGAGAGCTTTTGAGGATCGCATTGGTATGACCAATTGCTATACACATTCATTGAACGTTATTGATAGGTCAGTATTCACAGGACATAGATATCCTGTACCTTTCGCTTATCAGAGTGCAGTTGAGGCACAAATTAATCAGATGCTTGAAGATGGGATTATTGAGCACTCGAACAGTCCATATGTTAATTCTTTGATCACGGTACCCAAGACCGACGGCACTGTTCGTATTTGTTTAGACGCTCGTTTGGTTAACAGTAGAATTAGTTCAGATCAGCTGAAATCTATGTCAATAGAGGAATTAATGCAAACATTTGAGGGGAAGAAGTATTTCACTTGTGTAGATTTGAGTTCCAGTTTTTGGCAAGTGCCACTTATGTACGAAGATAGACCATTTACAGCTTTTAGTCATAAATATAATCTTTATCAATTTTGTAGAACACCTTATGGGTTAAAGAGTAGTTCAGCTGCTTTAATTAGGGCTTTAAACATCGCATTAGGGGATGACACAGGAGAGTTTGTAACCATTTACATAGATGATATGGTAATTAGTTCACGCAGTTTTGAGGAGCATCTACATCATTTAAATATAGTTTTTCAGAAGTTAGATCAGGCAGGGTTCACTTTGAAGCTGTCTAAGTCGTCATTCTGTCAGTCAGAAGTGACATTTTTAGGTCATAGAGTGTCGAGTAGAGGTGTAACACCAGAAGAAAGTAGGGTTAATAAGATACTTAACGCAGAGGTGCCACAGAATGTTAAACAGTTAAAAACTTACCTGAGAATTTGCAACTTTTTCAGGAGGTTCGTTCTTAAATACTCAGGGTTGGTAGAACCATTCAGGGAATTGCTTAAAAGTGGGACTCGGTGGAGATGGGAGTCCAAGCATGATCAGGCTTTTAGAGCGCTGAAGGAAGGTTTTGAGAAAGCTGTAGTGCTGAAATATCCGTTAAAAGATAAGGAATATGTGGTTATGACAGATGCTTCACATATAGGCATTGCTGGAGTATTATGTCAGAAAGATGATGAGGGTAATCTGTGCATTGTATCTTTAGCCTCGCGAGGACTGACTGCAGCGGAGAAAAGATACACGATTACTGAGTTAGAGCTTTTAGGTATTGTTTTCAGTTTAGGGAAATTTAGAATGTATTTAGTAGGGGGGAAATTTGAGATCCACACAGATCACCATGCATTACTGTATATGAGGACTTGTAAACTCAGTTCTAACAGAGTTAGTAGGTGGATTCTTGCTCTGCAGGAATACGAATTCACAGTAAAATATATTAAAGGTAAAGATAACATTCTTGCAGACATGCTATCGAGGGACACTAATTTATGTAGGGATTATCCTGTGGTTAAAGCAGAGGACGGTATTTTAATATGTGCATGTGTGGACAGTAGCAACAGGGCATCGTTACAGACACTGAGAAATATGCTAGTAGAGCAACGTGATGACGTTCATTTAAAGGGAGCCACTTGCAAGGTTGGAAGCAGGTGACGCAGAAACATTTATAGTTTCCAAACGTATTGGAAAAACAGCATATGTGCTGGAGAATAGTGAGGGACACAGATTATACGGAACGTATAATATACATAGTCTACGAAAATATGTGTCATAAAGTGAGTGTGTTTAGCTGGCGAGCCAGCCTATCAAATGAGTAAGTGTGGTATTTGGTGCGTGGGAGGAGATGGTCTTCCAGGCAGGCGTATCAGAAGTCACACAAGGGGGTAGTATGTAAGTAAATGAGAGTTTTTAAGGTACAGGGAAATATGACGGGATTGTCGGATGCTGTTGAGCACTAAATTGTCTCGATGCACCAAGGCCATTTTGGCAGCGCTGATGGGTTCCCATTTATCTCCAAGAGATGGGGGAGCGCTTGTATAGGGCTTGTTAGCTTAAGGCGTCCACGAGATAAAAGATGGGCCATCAGAATGCGAGACAGTCCTTCATGAAACTCATACATATCAGCACACGTGATCTCTGTTTACGGCCTCGCCATGTAAGATTTGTAAGTGTGTAATTTAAGGTAATTTGTACAAAGGTATTATTTGTGTGAGGAGAAATGGTCTGTGTTGAGAACTAGTATTAAGTAGAATATGGTGTACGGGAACTTAACAAGACAGGGCAATTACGGCACAGAAATATTTGGTGTTATATGTAATGCACATTTACTGTTTTTTTTTTCAGAAGTCAATATTAATTTAATCTACTTTAAAGAGAGATTAAGTATTATGGTCACGAGGCGCTGCCACAATAGTGTGATCGTGTGCTCAGTGATAAGTGAGATTAAATTTCACCATAAGGAAGGGACCTCCAGTGAAATTAGGAAGTTCTATGGTGATATAAATATATCAGAACACCTTCAATGCGTGTGATATGACATCATAAATACATAGTGCTCACACATTAATTATGTCTATTTCTCCAACATAGAGAAATTTGAGAGGCGGAAATATCCGTGGAACACTATTCCATATGTAAAACATTGGACTGGTTGCAAAGTGCAATCCATAGTGACAACAAACTTTGACGCAAAGTGCGTGAAGAAAAAATATGAGTGTATATATCTGTAATTTAGGGTGATTTCATTTATGTAATATGTATTTTGGATGGGGTTTATTAACGTGTCTGGGATAATCGGATAATGGACCGTCGTCACGGTAAATCATCCGATGATCCGAGGCGAATATGTAACGTGTTTTTCGAGGGGTTTTTATGCAACTGGCATAAGTCAGTAGGAAGCCATTCTATATTTATTTACGCGGCAAATTGTTCAGCCAAGATAATTTTTCATGTTAATTTATTATTATTATTAATTTATTATAATTATTATTAAGATATTTTCGGAGCATTTTATAAAAATTATAAGCATACAGATAGGTTTTCTATGTCTTAGAAAACGCTAACAAGCAAATTATTACGAACGACGATATCATAGAAAATTATCTGATTACGGAATTTTACGGAGTTTTGTCAGTTAGGGTATTTGAGAGACATGACTCACTGGGAATTCTAATACAAGCTGATTCCTGTCGAGAAGTATTACGCAAGGCTGGGTCGCAAGGTCTAGCAAAGGCGAATTGTTGGAACGGAAATCGACTTCTCCCTCTCGCGCGCCGAGTGTAATGAGGCAGAGGAGGGGAACTGGCGGCGTGCTCAGCCAATTAGCGGAGACAACGTAAGCTGGAAGACGGTACCGTGGTGGGGGGAGCCAACAGGTGAATATATATCGTTCGACGCGCCGTGAGACGAGGACTATCTGGGAAATACTTGAGGAGTATGGATACGTGTGCGAGTCGCTCCGATGTTCAGTGGAGTTAGGGACAATCTGTGTAGAACTTGCAGTGTACGGTCGCAAGTGCGTGACGCTCCGATGTTCAGTGGAGTTAGCGACGAACTTTTGTAAAACGTAACCAGTGCGGTTTTACGAGAGTTTGGGTCCGATGTACGGACCATAGAATTATCTAATCTACCAGAATATCATCAAATTTCGACGGAGATGACGACGTCCAGGAGACTGTGGGAAGCACACAGCATCATCAAGAACGAGGGAAATGCTTTGGCAATTTCCAGGGGTAAGCGCTAATGACGCAGAAATACGCAATCTCTCATTTTTCTTTGTTTTATATTTCATAATTCAGTAACTTCATAGCTTGGAAATAAGAGTAAAATCAATTTATCAGACTCCGTTTTCACGTAATTTTCTATCGGTAATATTCAAATCACAACGCTCCAATTTAAATTTTAAACTTATTATTATTATTAATTTTGCTATACTTGTTTTATATAATAAATTCATTTCTTTTACAATGCAATCTTTGCTTTCAGTAGGTAGCATTAGATATAGACCAATTCCTTCTCCTGATACAATTGTTTGTTGGGTTAATGATCAAATCATACCACGATCTGAGTGAATAGAGTCTTGAATGTGTTCTGCCAGAGCTAGACGTTGTTAAATACAAATTTAGATTTCAACATTGCATTGAGGTATTGGCGCCCATTAAAACAACATAGCTTAGGCAAAGGTAAACAGTTACATTTCTCTCCCAACAGTGTGGGCTAGCGAAACCATTACATTTGTACGCTCAACGTGGAGCAAAGTAAATACCGTTTCACTTGTCATCCCAGACTAAGGACAGCTACAATTGTCGCTACCAACATGGGGCACTAACTAATAACCATTACAAAACCAGACAGCAGTTATTCGAGCCGAAGGACACAAGAGAGAAGCTGGTATTCACAAAAGTGTAAGGCAAGGCTGCAACATATCAGCCATACTTTTAAATCTGTACATTGAACAAGCAATGAAGGAAATTGGAAAAAATTCAAAGTAGAAGTAAAGATTCAAGGAGAAATAATTTCAACTCGGAGATTTGCTAATGACATCGTCATCTTAGCCCACACACCAGAGATTTGAATGAGTTTTTAAACGGTATGGATTCTGTCTCAAGGAAAGAATTCATGATGAAAATTAATAAATGTAAAACAAAAATATTGGAATGCAGTAGAAAGAAATCAGAATCCTCTATGGACGTCGAATTGGCAGGTGAAAAGCTAAAGGAAATATGAAGGAGACTTCTCTTACTTAGGAAGCAAAATAACTAGTGATGGATGAAGCAAAAAGGATATAACAAGTAGGTTAGCAGTCAAGGAAAGCATTTCTACAGAAAAGGAATCTGTTGACATCAAATATATATTAGGAAGTCAGTTCTGAAAGCCTTTGTCTGAAACGTAACACTCTATAGAAGTGAAAGTTGGACTGTTGGAGCAGCAGAAAAGAGGAGAATTGAAGCATTTGAAATGTGGTGATACAGGAGAATGATGATCAGATGGGTAGATAGGGTTACAAATGAGGGAAGGGTAGACCAAGGTTAGAATATGTTAAACAGATTGCCTCGGATGTAGGGTGTGGTAGCTATGTAGAGATGAAACGATTAGCTCGGTACAGGGAAGCATGGAGCGCTGTATCAAACCAGCGAAAAGACTGAAGACTCAAACAACAAAATAATAATTTAAAAAAAACAATAACAAACCTCTTGACTGAGACTCTTAAAGAACTGGTTAGTAAAGAAAGAACAAATAATTTCGCTCACAGAGTCAAAAATGGAACTTGAAAAAATAATCAAATTTGTTTAAAAAAGAAAATAGTATGTGAGACTTTAAAAAAATGTGTTATGTTGCTGCAGTTTTTGTAGGTGAATGGCTAGATATTCAGAATGTGAGTGATGGGGATATTGTACTTTTGAAAGAATCTTTTGATCCGCAAAATCACAGGTTTGATTTCCACCTGGGAGAAAAATCCACAGCACTCCCGAGTTTTACAGTGTCATATCATGGTTGGTGATTACAAGACTCTCAGCCATGGGTCACCTCCTAGAGTTCCAGTTTCAATACCAAACAGTTGTGCTCAACGGAATGTCAAATTTGGATATTTGAATGAAAAATTTGAACCTTTTAGTAATTATTTCAATTTCAATCCTTTTTGTAATCATTATGGCACTTGTTTCTTCAACAGTGTTGTTTGAGTCCTTGTGCTGATGATTTAAACAGAGAACCTACTGTATTTTTTTTGGTTGTGTTTTGTGCCAGATTCTGAAAATTATAGCTTTATGTTGTTTTGTGTAGCGAACATGGAATATCCATTTTGTTGCTCTCCTAATAGACCAGTTTTAGTTTTTTAACCTATTTGTTCCTACATTTCTTTTAGATCTTGGAGAGCTCTCAAGTACTTCTAGGTCTATTGAGAAGAGAGGCCCAAATGTTGGAGAAAGAATCAGCTGCTACTTGACTAATAGAAACAGCTACTTTCAGGTTTGTATTTTTTATGTTCGATAACATAAGGCTGATGGCCAAAGATGTCCCTAGCCACAAATTAAAGTTAAAAAAATTGCTAACCATTCTCCACAGTAAGTACCGTACTATGCACCGTACAGGTGTAGATTTAGGGGGGGAAGGGCACCCTGCCCCCCCCATCACATCTTCCTTCCTTGTGTTGTTGTTGGGAGTCTTCAGTCTTCTGACTGGTTTGATGAAGCTTTCCATGCCTCCCTGTCCTGAGCTAATCGTTTCATCTCTACATAGCTACCATACCCTATATCCAAGGCAATCTGTTTAACATATTCTAACCTGGTCTACCCCAACAGCAGGTGCAGTTCCATATGGACAGCCCTTAAAACTCAGTGACCTTACTTTCGGGGTTGTAAAACCGCATTCCAAGCAGTGGCGGATCCAGAGGTTCACCTCGGAGGGGGCACTCTAGGATTTCAGAGTAGCTAGAGAAAATATGTAATAAAATTACTAAATTTGTATTTAATCTACACACACTACACATAACATCCAACCACCAGATATTATAATTCTACAAGAAATTCATTATATTAAAATGGTTTCAATAACACAATTCATTGTCATTACGTAAAAAAAAACCTTTTTAATTCTACAGAATATGTACATTTCCACATTTTAATGCACATTACACAGTCTAATATCTATTAAAACATTTGCAGTCATAGTGACTATCTGAAGACAATATACAAGTCTATTACACAAATATTACAAAATATGTACATAGTACCAACATTGTCAGTCACTGAGTCACTAACTTACTAGTCACATAAATATAAATACGAAAAACAATTGTATTGAATACTGATTGGGATTCTATTTGGTGACTATCCTAGGCAAAATACCTGCCTATTACAAAATAAAATCCAGGGCGATCCTTCGTTTACCTCCTTTAGAGAAACGTTCTAGAACTTTTTCAACGTCAACATTTATATCACGGTGAACAAATAACAGACACAAGCCATTCAACCTTTCCTCTGTCATTCGCGTTCGTAGCCATGATTTAACAAGTTGCAGGCTGCTGAAAGATCTCTCTGCACTTGCAACACTGACAGGCAAAGTGAGAAGTATTTCCAAGAAGCGTTGAATAGTTGGAAATAAATCAATGTCGCAAGAGTCAATCACATCAAGCACAGTTTCTGGAAATGGGTGGTTGTTTGCTCTCTCTCTTCCACTTTTCCTTCCAAATACACATTTCACCATCTAGAATAGTAGCAACAGTTCTGCCATCTCGGACACCTTCTTGAAGAAGAGGGCTGTAACAATCAACAAGAGCTCTTATCCTTGTCTCAAAGTCACCGTCACCATCCTTCAATAAAAAAATAGGCAAAAAAAGGCGCAAATCATAACACTGTAATGAATTCTGTGAGAATCGTTGCCCCAGGTCAGTTATGACATTGTCCAACAATGGAATGTAAATGGATTTCCTGTAGAATTCCTCGGTGCTGGTGGTGTCGTAGTTTGCTCTGTGCATTTGTCTTGCAGCAAGGCATGGCATTGAGAGGTCAACTCCTAGCTGAGTAGCTGTACATGTGGCATCTTTGTGCAATACTGAAAAATATTTCTCACTACCATGTCTCAGTGCACACAGTGTAGCCAGTGTATCCTGTACAGCAACAGAGGCTCCTCTCAAATCAAGTGAAGGGGACTGTAAGTGACGACTATGTGGCAGAGTATGCTTAAGTACATCAATCAAGCTAATTAATGAAAAAATGAATTCTGTGCTGCATACAGAGTTGGTATAGAGCACAGCTTTTTTTGCAGACTCAGATTTGGACCACTCGCTGATTTCTGCCAAGGCTTCTACAATTTTTGGCAAGGCATTAAAAAAAAAACAGGATAACAGCATAATGCCTTTCAACCCAGCGAGTTTCACTCTAGCGTGTAAGTTGGGAGCCTACATGAGCTTTCAAGACAGCATTTTTCTTAGCAGACTGATTGAAGAATGCACTAACTTCTTTCATAACAGCTGTAGCATTTCTTACACTCTGAACCTTTGATGATTTTGAGATAGAATTATTTAATGCATGATTGTAGCACGATACATGCTTGGTGTTCATAGCAACCCGGAGAATTTCTGACACAGCACCACATTTCTCGGAAGTCATAACTGCACATCCGTCTGTACCAACACAAACACAGTAGTTGAGATCAAGACCAAGGTCCTTTGTGTAATCAATAACTATCCGGGCTAAAGCATTACCTGTTAACCTTACTTCTTTTCGAACTACATCCTGACCTTGATTATCTGCATTCCGCAATGATTGAAATGCATCTACAAAGAATAGGAAATCTTCCCTTACAGTGCTGTTATATACATATCTAACTATGTGTCATTTGCTCGACATGTGCTCTGTCTGTTGTTTCGTCAAAAATTATTGACCAGTCATTAGAAATGTCTTCTGCACAGAAATTAATTAGGACATTTTGTGTAGTCTTACTGATGTAAGTAGCACGAGAAGAAGCATTCTGTAAATGTTCCTTTAGTTTTGTGTCCCCAGCCTGAATTCGAAAGTTAAGCAACGCCCTAAAATTACCTTAGTTGTTTACAGCTGTCTATTAGGAATCTAAACACAGTTCCCCATCGTCCCTGTGACCTCTAAAAGAGATATTTTGACGCCCCATAAATATAACCGTCTCTATTATTGGGCGTAGCCTGGCACGATTTTCTTCAACTAACAGTAGTCTCTGAGAACTAATTTGATTTAGAATTTCTTTTTCAGGAGCTTTGTATGTCCTGAGGAAGTCCTTGCCTGATGCAACACAAATTTGGTTGTAGTTACTTCTTTCGTGCGTTTCTAAGTAGCCATCTTTTGCTGTGAGGTCTTTAAAAGTTGTAAGAGCCTCCGTTACAAGTCTGTTAACTTTGACACCTTTGTTGTGTCCCACTTTTTCTTGTGCAAAAAGAGCACAGTATTTACAAAATAAACCTTTACTGACATCAGAGTATACCAGCCAATGGTGTTTATCAATGTGCGATTTAGAAAGATACCGTCTAACAGTTTTCGCCTCACCTTTTGAGTGTGTTGAGTACGGGTAGGAATAGTCATCCGTCGGATGCCACGGCTTTTCAAGGAGCAGACACTTGGTGAAATCATCTACTTTTTTCCCAGCATGGAGTCCTATATCATTCAGGTTCTTTGTTGCTGACTCTGTAAGAACATCCTTTGGACGTGCTTCGAAGGTTGTGAACTCACTGTGTGAACTGCTGTCTGTCGTAAGGTCCTTAGATGTAGAAGGCTCACAGAGGACTGTTTCACTCGTAACTGGTCCTAAAAAAATAATTAATTGAATAAATTATGTACAAATTTGTTGATTTTTTTTAGAAATGTGTGCATTAGGCCTTATTGGAATGTTAATTTAAATTCTTACAGCGTCCCTGCATTATTAATCATTGTTTAAATATGTACATTTTGTTAAACTGTCAAAGGAAAATAATTCCTATAAGTTATGGTGGTGTGACAGTTCACTGGCTTTATGAATGCAGAGCCTTAAGATAGAATTAAACAAACTTGTATTTTCATTATTACCTTTGTTAGTGACAGCATGAAGGCATTCATCATGATGATGCTGAGAGTTGTCGTCTTGTGACTGATGTCGTATAGGCCTACTCTTTTTTGGAATCAGTTGAAAGTACGAGTCGATCTTATTTATGTTCGTCCGCTTGTTTTTTTGGAAATCCTATAAAAAAAAGTGTCACTCAATACAGTAATACACATTATGGATAAAGTATCAAAATGGATATAGGTCCATGCAATAGCGCTATCAACATATAACTTACTTCATTTTCATTTACTTTACATGTAGCTAGAAATCCCTGGCTCTGAACCTTTTTTTATTAAATAAGGAACTAAGTAAACATAAACAAAATAAAAGAACTAATACATATGAATTCTAATTACGTACCATCATCTCTCCAGAAAGAATTTCACTAACCACAGAATAAATACATCATAAAATGTCTAAACGAAGCACAGGCGTAGAGAACTCACACAAGGCTGCAAGTCCGCTTCAACAATGTCGCGCCGTTGCGGATTGTCGAGACGTGTAAGCAGGTAGCCTGGGGGAAGGGATAAGCCTCCGCTCCAGTGACGTAGTTGGTGTACCCCTTCTTCCCCTTAACCCATTTCGCCCGTACATTCCACGGCTGCCTTGCAATATTAGGAGAGCTGACAGGCCGGCCACGGCCAGTCAAATAGTCAAGTAGTATAGGAAGGCGCTCCATGGCACAAAGGATTAGGAAATATATTTCTACTTCTACCTGTCCTAAACATAAAAAAATTATGTCGATGTAGCGATAATGTTGCCATTACATACTATATGATAAGAAACATTGAACGCATTCATGAATGCAGGCAATAGAGCAAAGATTTTACTTGCAGTGCCATTTGCAGAAACAATCATTTTTATCGGCAATATCAATGTATCAAACAACTGGTCTTTTGGGGAGGGGGGGGGGCACTTGCCCCTGGTGCCCCCCCCCCCCTGGATCCGCCACTGATTCCAAGGGATTTTGCGAGCATAGTGGGAACACTGCATACCTCAGTAAGTTACGAATGCATTCTTGTACACTAGAAAATCATATTGTTTTACCCAAGGTTTCACAGTTAGCTTTTTGCTACCTCGTGACAGCTTTGCCACATGAATGGTTGTGGGTGTGCTCTGTGATGCACTGGCTTCTTCTCACAGTGAATGTGACATCACAATCTCTATCCTTAGCGCTGTCTGGTGGTCGTGGTTTGATCCCAGTAACATCTGCTGTCTGTGTATTAAGACTGCGTTTTGCACCAGTGTGTGGATTATGTTGTCCTGGTCTCGGTAAAAATTATGTACTGTAGTTATTAGCTATTGTTGTTTAAATGGGCAGACCAGCGAGGTCATCTGCCCCTCAGTATAGATTGCCAAATGTTACTGAAGTGATGTCCATCATCCCTGTTCATATTGGCTGGATGGTACTGTAATACCGGTACTATGGCTTCAATCGGAAGATGTGGCACATACAGTAACTATAGTGAGAGCCTTCTCTAAAGAACTGAACTTCGCATGCGCCGTGTGCCGGCCGGGGCACTCTGGCTAGCCGTTTGTCGAGCAAGGCACTGGCACTAGCAGCAGCATAGCGCCCAACTAGTTCACTTTATAATGTATTTAATAATCACCATTACTTACATGAATTTCAGAGTAGTTGCTGGAAATACTGTCCTTCATTTTCTAAACATACATTGCAACAATGTAGGAAGTTTTGTTACACTCGCTGTATTTCATCCTCACTGATATTTTGTATCGATGCAGTTATTTAGTTCTAGAGAGCCTCCAGAGTAAGTGGATGAGATTCCCCCACGAGTAGGAATCGCACAGCGCTGAAAATTACAAACACATTTACTGAACGACTTCTTGGGAAGTGTTATCTGTAGCTCTTCAGTCAGTCAACACTGGGTGGGGTACAATGTATATAATATGCAAATAACAGTTTGTATAGGCAACACTGAAAGAATGACTTCAAAACTTTACATTTCTTGGGAAGATAAGTTTCCACTAGGAAAATTCGATGTTTTGTTCCATACCCAACCATGTTCACAGGATACGGGTTCTTTACCACAAGACATAATTTTCTCAACTAGGCTAATAATTTCAATGACAGCATTCATGGCTTCCCACCCCACTCTTGTGTAATCGGCAAATGCTAGTCAACTGGCTATGACTAATCACTCTCTGCCCATCACATGGGCCGGCAAAGCTCCGTTCTCACTGTAGAGTCTATTATTTGAATTTTGGCAGCTTCAAAGTAGATGTTTAGTTCCATACAAGTTGCATGCCCATCTAATCAAGACTCTGGTTTCTCATCCCGTATGTGCTCAGCATGCTCTGGTCCTTCTAGTCTGTCCTATGTAGACCTGGTGCCAGGGACCAGGTCGTTCACTTTTTATTTTAAACCCTGGTTAGTGATACCTTAGGCATATGACAATAGCTGTAGCTCACTCTTTCTCTTACACATCTGAAGTAGTTTTGGGAAATGCTCTGTGGATATGCTTTTTTAGTATTAGGTGCAATACTTTCAAAAACTTGGTTCAGAATGTCCTTTTCTTCTGCTAGATGTTCAGGATCAGCTTCTCTTTCTGCTCAGTGGACTAGCATGCATCTGGCAATAATTGTTGTGAAGGATGATGTTAGGCACAATCAGGTATCTATTAGTGTTTGTAGGTTAGTGGTACACTGTAGGCTATGCTTCAGGCTGCCATCTGTTGAGCAGATCAGTAGAACATCCGGGAAAGGAAGTTGGGAACTCGAGTAGTATACGTTGCCCGCCGCAATTAAAATCCGAAAAATTTTCTATAGAAATGGCCAATATCACTAGTATACAGGAGTTGAATTTTTTGTCGCTAGAGTGTGTTATTGTCTTTTTTCAGTAGTGCCAACATTATCACTTGGCGCTGGTTTTGGCGCCAGTGCGAAACATGGAATCCTTGCGATCTGTCGTGTCGCGCTTTCAAGCGAGGTTGAAAAACAAGGTTTCATTGCAAAATATAAGTGCTGATCGAGTTGTGGGGCGTGAGGGTATAGGAAATAGTATATTTTTCATAACCCTCACTTCCAACAAAGGCATTTTTCTAGATTTCTTGCGGGAATCTGGCCTAATCAAAACTGCCATGCGGTGTGAGTGCGGGGCAGAAATGCACACCAGGAACCGTGCTGACTTACGTGACGGAATTACATGGACTTGCAACAACAATAAGTCAGAATGCCGTAAAACCAAATCCATTCGGCACGGATCGTGGTTCAGTAAAAGTAAGTTGACACTGGACGAAATATTGCTGTTGACAGTGGAAATCGCGAACAAAACATCAACCGGTACGATCACCGAGAACTATAGGTTTGCCAGCCATACCATAGCCAACTGGAAACAGTTCATTTTTGAAGTGATCTGCGACCATGTGGAAAGGAACAGTGAACAGGTGGGAGGGCCTGGGAAAACCGTAGAAATCGACGAGAGCAAATTTGGGAAGCGCAGGTACAACAAGGGGCATCCTGTGGAGGGCCAATGGGTGATTGGTGGAATTGAGCGGGAATCCGGTCGGTGCTTCCTTGTTGCCGTGGAAGATAGAGCAGCACCAACACTGACTGCTATAATCAAGGAGTGGATTTTGCCCGGAACGACGATCATTTCGGACTGTTGGAAGGCGTACTCGAAATTGGATGAAGAAGGATTCCAACACCTGACAGTCAACCACTCCTACAATTTTGTGGACCCCAACACCCAAGCCCACACCAACACCATTGAGTCCACCTGGCGACATGTAAAAGCCACTCTCCCTGCATACCACAGAAGCAAGTCGCAGTTCGTTTCTTATTTGGCTGATTACATGTTTCGCCAGCAGTGCAAACGTGATGATGAGTGTGTCGCTAACAAACTGTTGGAAATAGTGCGCTCAATAACGTGGTGAATACCTAACCTAACCTAACCTAACCTAACCTAACCTAACCTAACCTAACCTAACCTAACCTAACCTAACCTAACCTAACCTAACCTAACCTAACCTAACCTAACCTAACCTAACCTAACCTAACCTAACCTAACCTAACCTAACCTAACCTAACCTAACCTAACCTAACCTAACCTAACCTAACCTAACCTAACCTAACCTAACCTAACCTAACCTAACCTAACCTAACCTAACCTAACCTAACCTAACCTAACCTAACCTAACCTAACCTAACCTAACCTAACCTAACCTAACCTAACCTAACCTAACCTAACCTAACCTAACCTAACCTAACCTAACCTAACCTAACCTAACCTAACCTAACCTAACCTAACCTAACCTAACCTAACCTAACCTAACCTAACCTAACCTAACCTAACCTAACCTAACCTAACCTAACCTAACCTAACCTAACCTAACCTAACCTAACCTAACCTAACCTAACCTAACCTAACCTAACCTAACCTAACCTAACCTAACCTAACCTAACCTAACCTAACCTAACCTAACCTAACCTAACCTAACCTAACCTAACCTAACCTAACCTAACCTAACCTAACCTAACCTAACCTAACCTAACCTAACCTAACCTAACCTAACCTAACCTAACCTAACCTAACCTAACCTAACCTAACCTAACCTAACCTAACCTAACCTAACCTAACCTAACCTAACCTAACCTAACCTAACCTAACCTAACCTAACCTAACCTAACCTAACCTAACCTAACCTAACCTAACCTAACCTAACCTAACCTAACCTAACCTAACCTAACCTAACCTAACCTAACCTAACCTAACCTAACCTAACCTAACCTAACCTAACCTAACCTAACCTAACCTAACCTAACCTAACCTAACCTAACCTAACCTAACCTAACCTAACCTAACCTAACCTAACCTAACCTAACCTAACGTTATGTTACGTTACCTACGATGTTTCGTCCACCCCAGACCCTCTTGCTTGTACTGCAATCAGTAATTTTCATCCAGACAGTCATAGTGCAATTATCGTCAATCTGAATTTCGTCCAGTGCAATCAGTAATTTTCGTCCAGACAGTCATAGTGCAATTTTCGTCAATCTTAATTTCGTCCAGTGCAATCAGTAATTTTCGTCCAGACAGTCAATCTTAATTTTCGGCATCAGTAATTTCGTCCAGACAGTCGTTTCCGTCATCAGTAATTTCGTCCAGACAGTCAATGTGAATTTCCGTCAATGTGAATTTCGTCCAGACAGTCATAGTGCAATTTTCGTCAATCTGAATTTCCGTCAATGTGAATTTCGTCCAGACAGTCATAGTGCAATTTTCTTTCGTCAATCTGAATTTCCGTCAATGTGAATTTCGTCCAGACAGTCATAGTACAATTTTCGTCAATCTGAATTTCCGTCAATGTGAATTTCGTCCAGACAGTCATAGTGCAATTTTCTTTCGTCAATCTGAATTTCCGTAATGTGAATATCGTCCAGACAGCGCCAAACCTCGCGACAGGGGAGTTTGGTGAAGTGAAGTTGGCAGCATTGCGAAATCCAACATGGCGCACAGTATTTTGGTAAGTTTATGACTTGCAAGTTTATGTTGACAATTTCCTTATTTTGGACGTGTTTACGCGCTGTTTGATAATTGTCAATGGCTTTAATAACGTGGCAGAGTAATTAGAAATCATTTTCAGAGCGCCTCTTTGTAAAATAACGCACTCTCGAACCGGGCAACGTATACTACAGGAGAGCCGGAAGTTGTCTACCTTGCTCAAATTCCATGGTGAACTGAATGTTGGGATGAACCTACAGTAATTCATGTGTTCGAGAAAGATGTACAACTCTTTTAGTTCATGGGTTCATATTTGCCCATAGCTTGGGCATTGTTGGACAAAGTGCTCCAACATTTCGCAACTAAATTCCAAAATAACAGCTTAGAAAATGAAGAATGTGTATATTTCAAAACTACCTTACCATAAATGGGCAATGAGACAATCAAAAGGGCTGTGCCAGGTTAAAGACAGCATCTGGATACCAGTCCCAGATTATACACAGGAATTCCTAGCATGTACAATAATAATTCATGATTGATAAAAAATCCAATTTTTATTTAAGATAGAAACTATCCCTTAACCTTTTGAACTCCATTACCCTCAGTGTATGCTTTCTGCTCCACTCCTAATTATTTTCTGCACTATGAACAGCAGTAGGAAGTGAACACTGCAAAACAATTTAACACAAAATATAATTATGTTATATTTCCACGCCAGTTGTTGGTTCATCATCGTAACTATCACTGACCACTAACTATTCTAAAATATAAAATATCCAATTCTGTGAGCGAAGATGAAGCAGTTGCCATGCTTATTATCGCCAGCTATATTATCAGTAAAACTGTCATAAACATTTGAGAATAACGAAGGTTAAAAATGCATTACAATTCCCGCAAGCTATAGTAAATAGGAAAAGGTGTTCTCTCGGAGACCACTAGATCGCTGCACAGTACTGGAATACAGTACAGAAGTCATACAAGCGCTGTGAGTATAAGCTATCGTCATGTTGTTTGGGACTCTACATCGGAGCGGAAATATTTTAATGTCGAACCCCACTCTACATAGGAGTGCAAAAGGTTGCATTAACTCCTGCAAACAAATGACATTTTACTGTTGTCTTAACAACTACCGGTACTTTTATCTTCAGATCCTTTCAACATCGGCTTCTTAACCCTCTTACTCTCAAGGTAACGATACCCATGCCTGGTGCGAAAACTGTCAGGGTAACGATATATCGTTACCTCGTCAGTACCAGCTTAAAACTTGAATAAGTTCTACATTTCCTCGTTAGATCGCACAAGCGTGCTAAACGAAGGTAGCCAGATTCCGATCGTCATTTACTCTTCGAGTTTACGCAGTGTTTCTTGTTTATTTGCTGCGGAAATAAGGTTTGTTTATGTTCCCGAAGACGAGGTTAGCTCATATTGAGTCGCGATAATAGTGGTCATTTTTGGTGCTGTCTTTATTGGTTAATTGTTAGGATGTAGTCAGTCATTAGTATATTTGTAGAAGTATCATTTGAAGCATTTTCTATTAGGTTTGGTTCAAATTAGCTGTTTCCTAGCATATTGTAGGCACAATAGCCTAGCGTGTGATTTTCTTTTACATTATGGCTGCGTCGTCTTCTCGGTTAAATGATGGTGATATTATGAATATTTAGACACTTATGACAGTGATACTGATGATTTTCTTCCCGAATCTGGTAGTGATGATGATGATAATGATTAGCTCAACCCACTGGTATTTCAGTGAGTGATGAAAGTGCGGACAGTGATCTTGACGACGAGGAGTTTGGTGAGTGATTATTTTTTATAAGTGAAATGTAACATTTTTCCCCACATAAATCAGAAACTATTGCAGAAAACGTTATTTAAATCAGTCAAATATGTAAATAATCAAGTTGTCTTTGGAATAAAGCTATACATTTAGAGCAAAATAGGACAGATCTGAGTTGTAATAGCATTACAAAATAATATTTCAGAAAGAGAAGATGAACCACACATTTCTGTAATTTTTGGTACACACTGTAAATTATAGAAATAATTGAAATATTTTTTCTCAGAAGGTCTTGTATCTATAGAATGTCCACAGTTAGTGTCGTTGTGATATCTGTCAATGCAAAAACAATTTGCTTTTTTTTTTACAATAATAGTGTACTTTCATCAGAAAATGGCTGTTAACTTCCATGCATACCATTCAAAAAGTGTTTTTATTTTGTATAAATCTGAAACCAAGGCACAGGAAGGTATCAGATTAAGAACATGTGTGAACAACTACGTTGTTTTTATAATATTGTTGCATTCGGGGGATGCACCCCCATCCCCTTCTATCTA
Organism: Meconema thalassinum; assembly: GCA_946902985.2. NCBI lineage: Eukaryota > Metazoa > Arthropoda > Insecta > Orthoptera > Tettigoniidae > Meconema > Meconema thalassinum. The sequence goes on from OX336392.1 coordinate 371,848,585, forward strand.
CGACACATACATCCATCCCCAAACAAACGCCTTCGGAATACATTATAAAATTCTAACATACATCTAAGCCTAATACATAGCAACAACCTCCAATAACCCCGGCCAACACCTCACATCCTGTGAAATGTGCAATTGTGCACACTCGACACTCAAAAGGCTATAAAGCTGGAGAGGTGAGGTAACTCGGGGTCAGTCTTCCTCAGTGCCACCTTGTGCCAGACCGCTGCCGAGAGCCGCTCCGACGAACGCCAAAGGGTAAGTGTCTAAGCGATCACCACTCCTCACACAAACATCCACACTTTCACCCCCTAGTGCTTGGATTGTAATAAGCATCTGATTCATTAACTGCTCTGCCAATTCTAGGAGTACTTCAAGTCTGAAGTACTCATTAAAGTCATACATCTCATAAGTATCTGGTCATTTAGTTTATTGCTTTAATTGTTAAGATCCTACCCTTCATCCCTCGTCCCGGTAGGATCCAGGTAACACTTAACTAATTGTTTCGTGGCGCCCGTAGCCAGCTACTCGCCTACGTCACACTGCTTGTATCGCTTATTAGCGCGAGCCGTCCGCTGCCCACGTTAGCAGTATTCCAAACAGCGGCCCAGCTGTTCAGAGCTTCCAGCACCAAACCGCCCTTAATCCCGATATCGCATCCCCGAACTACCCGATCTAACAGTACATTTGGGAGTTCTCTTTTCGAGCGCTTACACGCCCTCGAACCAGTCCATAACCGACACCTCTTACACTCGAGCTCCAAGCAGCCCCCAGCTACTCATATTTCATCCCTCCAGATATTACATTGTAGAGGGCACACTCTCAGGTCCCCTACAATTGGTGGAGCGCTAGGTACCGTGACGTTGTTTTAGAACAACGCCGTGGGGGTCACAAACAACGTAACTCTGCGGTAAAGATCCCAAAAATTACCTTTTAGTAGCCAAGCTTACGCCACTCAAAATTGAGAAAAATTTTCAGAGTTCGGATCAGTTAGTACTTAGTTAGGTATTATTCATTACCCCCCCAACCCCCCCCCCCCCCCGGACAGGTTCAGGGTTATCATAAGCACCCTTATACAGAAGCTAGCATTTTACATCCCCCCAAAGAAATTCACGCCCACCCCACATAGTAGGAAGGGATAACAGTATTCTTTCATTAAACGCCCCCCAAAAACCCCACTGCCATACGCAGCTTAAGGGATATTTGATCCACCAACCCCGTAGAGTATGGGGAGATTACATACAGACAGGGACGCACCTTTCGCGGATTGAACAGCCCGCATACACTAGCATTTACCATTACTACAGGAATATAGGATACACATAATAATTAACGCATCTCTACAGAGGATACGCCCCATTACATACACCCATGCTAACTGCCAAGAGCAAGGGTAGCGTCATAGCCCAATACCTGGCCACTTCTACCAAACACTTACGTCCGAAAATCCGTGTGACCAACTTAGACCTAATTAATGAGCACAACGTAGGTCATTTGCTTTCACAACTGGAAACTGGAGCTCTAGCACTCAGATTACAGTACCCTAGCGCAGCAGCGCGCGCACCCCCTCCCACTAGCACGCAGACACAGAATGCTCGACGACCATCACATAGCCAAACCAGCGAGGACCTAATCCCCACATCATTACACGTTGCAATACAGTCATTAATCAACACGCAGGAAGCCCATAACAAATTACATGCCCTTATCCAACGGTTGGACAAAACTGTGCGGGACACTGACAGTGCAGCCCTCATCGCGGACATTCAAACTGCCAGTGAGGCACTAAAGCACACTATTAATAAAACCCTTCCCAAGACCCACACGGTCCCAATTGACCATCATTCAGCGCTGCTTCACGCTCAAGGAACTCAGCAACCTGATTCACAGAACATGCCACAATCTACCGCCAACGACCCGGGTACCTCACGGGCTAGGCGCTCACGCCGCACGCATGCGGTATCAGCCAACCTCTCACGAAATCACGAACAAGCCGACGCCCCTTTACACAGTGAAACCAAGGCCAGGCCAGCCAAGCACCCCACCATACATCCCACAAAGTATTCGGGGGACAAACGGAATCCCGAGGAATACCTGAGGCGAGCGCACTACCCTTTACGACACTGGAAAGATATGCCTCAGAGAGCTAGCTCACCTCCGTGCGGGCAGACCCTCCCTCCCCCACAGCATAGAGCAGGCGTGCGACCCCATCAACACCCACCCCGAAGTCACACAGGAGACCGCCCTCCACGATATAGGGACGATCCAACATGGCGTCGTGAGCCACATACGGAGGACATACGCCACGTGTATACGCCTCCACACCGTAGGCCGAAGGATCCCCCACAATACGGGAGGAACAATCCTAATTATCAAGAATCCCCCCCAGCGTACACTCAATACGCCCCTGTCCAACGGGAACGGGGACCAGAGGACTACCTATTGCCCGACCACCCTCCGCGGGGATCAGGAAGATACCACCCCACCCCCAACAACTTAGAAGGGTAATATTACCCACCCCCGCACATGGGGCCCAACCAGACCATTGGCGAGACAATGCACCCAGGGGTCACCCGCGATACTTAGGAAAGCGGGAAACTATTAGGCACATAACGGGGAGATCACGTGATGAATATCACCATAGAGGGCACATATTCGCCATACCATTCCACCATGTCGGTTGAGGGCGCAGCATGCGATATTGCATCGCCATTTCGCACAGTTCGTTGCCGAATAGAGGCGGCTGAGCGCCCAGTTAATCGAGATATACACAGCCCACTCCAATTAGGAAGGAGGTCACCGTGGCCGCGCCGCATACTAGACCCACACTTCGGAGCAATACACAATTACATACATTTAAGCCTCCACGTCCACATATTCCACCCTCCACGCTTATACTGCCCCCTAGTACGTTTCTGCATTTGCGAGCGAACGACGGCTCCACGTCCCGCCGAAAAGCCATACTGGTACACAGGCCAATCCCATTTACACCCACAGAGGAGCCAAGACGGCTTAAACCTAAAATCACCTTCCTCCAAACGCCCCGAACACTGGATGCATTCCCTGAGTGGATTCCGGGTGCTAAAATTGCATTAGCCATCCGAGGGCAAAAGCGGTACGCCTTACGGTAAACACCGGCTCACGGCCTAGCATTGGAACTCGCATAACTAAACTCCAGGGCCATTTTTCCTTTTAGGCACCTAATATAGGTATACATAGATAGTAAGACATGTCGAGGCTTGCTGCACATGTAGCAGCTAACCGTGTCCCATAAGTCCCGAGGGACATAGCATCCTAGGACAGCATGGGCAAAAGCGCCAAACGCGCTATGGCATCTGGTAGCCATATTCACAGCAAGTGTTGGTGCCAATCCCACAAAATGCCCATCCACGATCTAATTATAAGTTGCATGTTTAATTGTTAAGAATGTACTAGCATATATTGTATTATTTCAATTATGTACTTGTATTATACTTGGTTCAGACGGCAATAGCCAGAGTAAGGATTGTCTGACCAGTGCAACGCATGTTTCGTCACCAGCCGCCAGCCTAGGTCATTCCCACTCAACCGGATACTGTCATCCGAACCCCACCGCTGACTCAGCGACTGCCACGCTTTCATAGCAACAGACGTGCAAGGCCAGTCACGTGCCCAGGCACACGCCTACACAGCCATGCGTACTTCCGAACATTCACCCGGAGTACAGGCGTAAGATCGCGGAAAGCTCACTTCTAGTACACGACCACACAGTAAGTGTAGGTCACATCTTAGTACGACAGGGAACATATCCGAATGACATCTTTGCGCTCACACAACCACACCCAGGCATAGGTCCATTAGTTGACCGACGAAAGATTCAATTACCTTAAAACAGGGTCCGTAGGACATACATGCATTCACAGAATACCTGTATAAACATTCTCTGCTAATAACGATATACATACGGCATAATCGTATGCACAGTCGGTAGCGACCGACAGAAGATGAAAATACCATAGTATAACAATTAGTGGCACCGCATCACATAGCCACAGCAATTTTTATGCAAACACATCCATACTAGAATTACCGCGAAAGATGATGATACGCGTAGCCATACCTCCCACACAAGCACGAGGTGCACGGTTTACGGAAGCGACCTCACACCGAGGCGAAGTTACAACCTCATTCCAATTAATTATCACCGAGTCAGATAATACTTTAGCAGGATTTACTCCATACAACGTGTCCACATGCGATTACAAACATAGCTTACGGTTAACCTCATGGACACCATAATAACGCAGGTTAGCGGCCTTCCACACAAGCCAACACCTCCCTATTACGTTAACACAGGTTAGCGGCCTTCCACACAGGCCAACACTCCCTATTACAATAACACAGATTAGCGGCCTTCAGTACAGGTCCAGACTCCCTATTACAATAACATCGGTTAGCATCCTTCAATATAGGCAAAGACTCCTTACCAAACCAACACGAGTTCGATGCATCCACAATGCTAATTACAAGCTATCACAATAACACCGTTTAGCGGCCTTCCGCACAGGCCAAGAAACCCTACAAGTGGACACAACAGGTTATCAGGACCACCCACTTGTGGGAAAATTGGATAAGGACATACTTACAGAGGTCACATAGTATCACACACTGTAAATTCATGTTACATCCTCTAATACATTTCACTCAGTCCTCACACACGGGAATGCGCACTGATTCTAAGCAGCGACGCGCGGTCCATCGACGATACCGGAAACAGTAATGCTACCACAGCATCTCAGCCTGTGCATAGTAGGGCATCCAACACATACAGGCCACATATGGCGCTGTAACTATCCACACAGCCCCTTATATATATATTTTTTCCTAACATGGGATCTTTCATTTTTCTTTTTGTTCAACGGTGGCATTGATCACACAATAACGTCATAAGGACATGCATAACAAACAGTTCTCCAACGAGGCGTCATCATTCTTAGCCGACTATTAGGGACATGCACTCAAAATTTAATTATTTCATCCATTTTTTTGCCTTCGAAGGATCGGACTCAGAGCTAGGCTGTGGGATTGGGGCGATTCCTCTAACGGTCCACCTGGGGCACCATTCTATCATCCCTCCGCCAGGTTATGAACTGTTCGTCATAGTATGCCATATGCCGACATAACATTAAATAATAAATTAACGGCATACCTTAACAAGAGCCATAAGGCTACCACAGGACCCAAAAGTCCTTATTTCGATCCCATTATATCTATATACACATTAGTTACACACTTGTAACCACAATCATTAGTTGTCCAAAATAAACACCTGTATTTTCACTTAGGCACCGACTTAAGCCAATATACATATCACCATATATATGTACGCTTAGCATTAACGCTATGGCTCATACATATCCTACGTTCAGTGGAGGAGTATTGTGAGACACATCAAAGAGTCTCTTCCCAGAAATAATATAGGATAAATATCCAGCCATTAGTGTATATATATACAGGCAGCCACTACGTCCATGGTCCATAAGTATCTTACGTTTTCTTAGGAGAGTACTGTAAAGTTTACATTAAAACACACCCTCCTAGGGTCACAATATAGGGTAAATATCAGCCATGGGCATAGAAATGCCAAGTTTTGTAGAAAATAGTGAACGAAGGCCCAATGATTTGCTTCCTTAAAAACACTTAAGTATGCACTTGTGTACACAAACATTTTATACACGTTAAGAGAACATACTCTCCCTATTAACACATTGCATTACAGTGCTACAACATACAGCTGTCACTTCCATACTGCAGGTTGTCCGGTAGACATAGCCCATTACGCTACCACACGGACAGTCAGGCATTTGCGGAATACAGTAGAAATAGTACTGACTACACATAAATATCCCTAGTTAATACACCTCGAGGGAACTATTATTGATCCCCATAGCATTTCTGCATTTTCCCGGAGTAAGTGGGACTAGACCACGGAAAGAATTTTTCTACGGGAAGACACACAGGACCTTACACGCGAACAGGGTCGCAACAGGCCTAGATACATCACCAGTACCCTATATACAGCAGGCATAGAAGCCCAAGTTGTTTTGTTTTCCTATCTTTTGCCCCATTTTTATCACGCTTTTATGACAGCGAATTCCCACCAACGTTCCCCACCTTAGAGAGAGATACTTCGCTTTCCCTTTGATTATACAATGACACACTGCAATCACACCCACACTCTGTCATATACAGGCTATCTCGCATGCCAACTTTGCGTAGCCGTCACATACTCGTGTCACCAGACGACACGTGCGCTTGACAGTCAGCTCGCGCAACGTCCATGAACACCGCCATTTTTCTTCAGTAGCTCACAGAGCTCCTGTCCAATCAGCATAGCGCACAGTTAGACAATACTCCCAAAGAGCGCCGTAGCCAATTAGCACAGCGTATTCCGCCCAGCGATAACCGCTATCTGACACTACACATACATACCTCTTATCTCGGTTCTGATGTCACTCATCCTCCACTAAACCTGACCCAGAGCAGCCATTATTTTCGCACAGTGACTAGTCACACACGCGCGCGCCGTTCAAATGCCATTGCGCCCGGAGAATTCACTTACCTAAGTACACACTGCCTCTTAGGGTAGTCCCATATTTTTATTTTTATTCATCCCCTCACCCCCCCCCCCCCCTAACTAACACAGAGAGCGCATATTTCACGGCCAAATGTCCGTACTAGCAGTGCTACACACGGAGCGCATAGTTACATACGCACCGTTATATCTTTGGCCCTTCTTCACAAAACACTTGCCCTTACTACACCCTCGTACAGACACTGCCCTCCGATATAGGCCAGTACGAGCATTCCCCACAAATATAGGTAGACAAATACCCACGCTATTTAGACATTTTTTCCAGGCATAACAAATTTTAGTGATAACACTGTATTCTAGTCATAGACGAGACAGGTCGTTCACAACGGTGACCCAACTATATTCCCCGCCGCACGCCTCTTACCCCCTTTCGGATTATTATTTTACACGCCTACATCTCTTGGGATTTATATCGATACAGCTGACACATGATCGGCATTTATATTTACCACCACCAGCACCCCCCCCCCCCCTCCAAGTTAGATGGCAAGACACACTTTTGCTCCCACACACTTCCGCGTAGCGGATGATGTATTTTTGATCACTATCCCCCCCCCCCCCTACAAGGTGGATTTAGCCCACAGGAGAGGATACTCAATAAAGACGGCAGAGGCGGCATTCTAGTTTACATATTCATAGATGATACGATTTGTTCAGAGCACGACGGTGCACAGAGGTGCAGCCTACTATCCCGGATTACAATATTCATCCACACAGTGACAGTCGGCAGTGCCGATACCGATAGACCACTCGCGGACGCGCATTTTCAGACAGCGCCCGTTATACTTTTGCATCGGGATTCAACACTTATAGCAAGCTCATCCCTACCAATTGATTATTTTGAGAGCACACTGGAGACGATATGCCACAGGAGAGATTACAATCACAGGGTATCCTGACATATCCCTGTGACCCTTCCAGAAAGGTATAGTACAGTGTTACTATAATACCAGGCAGTGGCGGTTCTAGAAGCTTAAATCTGGGGGGAGCCAGACATTTTCCCGGATCGATCTCGTTAGTCTACTTTTTCCTCATTTTTGCAAAATGAGAAAAGTAGGCTAAAAACTATCATTGGTAAAAAAAATAGCATATTTCACTGTCACATAAATTTATTCTTCTGTTTCCACTCTGGGAAAACTGGTTCACTATATCAGAAGGGTCGTGAAGTAATTTTCCACTTAATGCTCTTTCAATTGAAAGAATTGCGAGATTGGAAAGCCTCTGTTGCCATTGTTGCTCTTAAATAGGATTTAATTCGTTTCACGACAGAGAAACTGCGCTCAGCAAAAGCAGATGACACAGGAAGAGTCAGCATCAACTTGAAAAATAATAGTAGCTGTGGGAAAGCAACTTCCATTTTCAGAAGTTCAGAAAAAAAGAATGAGGAAGTGTTTGGATATTTGCCTCTAAATACATTCTTAGCTTAACTGATTTCAGTCTGTAGCACCTTACGGTCTGTGAAGATTAGATTATACTTTTCACAGAACGTGAGAATATATATATTCAAAATTTAAAAAGTTTTCACTTCTTGGGTTACAGGCATCCATTGCATTGCACACAAAGTCATTTTCAGTAAATCTACTTAGTAACTCTTTTACCATGTTGTCTAATATTTCAAAAAGATTTCTTTTACATGTCTCTGATAATGTTACATTTTCCTCTTCTTTCTCCGCAGAGACTGGCATTAATAAAACGTAGTCTGAAAAGTTCTTTGGAATACTTGAGACTCTAGATTGCTTATAAACTTTCACGCCTAACGACTGAACAGAGTCACATGTAACCGACCATAGTTCCTTAAAATAATCATCATTTCGTTTTTCTTGCAACGATTTTACAAGACCATAGATCAATCTATGTGCCCCTCCGAAGTCCACATGTTTTTGTTGTAAGAACATAGAGGCTCTATTGACAAGCTCGAGAATATCAGAAAAGATTTGTAACACAAACATCGCCTTCACTTTACAAAGCTGTTTCAACAAACCTTTTGCTTCTGCTGCCTCTTTCTTGTTAGCTGACTTTGAAAAATACTCTAAAGCTGCTTTAACTGAAGCAAAACGTTTCTGAAAATACATTACTCCTCTATATTTACATACCCATCACGTGTCACTTTGAAGAGGTATCTCTAAAACATGTTCTCCTGGATGCAGATCACTCTGTATCTCAACAAACTTTTGGTGTCTTACAGTAGATACAGACTGAAAAGCATAAATTGCTTCCAGTAAACCAAAAGTGTCCCCTACCACGTCTACAAACTGGCTTTGAAACGTCCATCAAAACTAAATTTAAGCGATGTGCATAACAATACACGTAAACACACGGGTTATTGACCTTTTGTCGCAATAAACGTTGCACACCGTTTATCTTCCCTGACATAACCGCGGCTCATATGCTTGTCCAATGCACTTACATGGATCGAAACCCACTGAAACAAGGTACTCTAAAGCTGAATTAGCTATACTTTCAGCATTCAGTTGAGACAAATGTATAAAACCAATTAAACGCTCCTCTATAGAATTTTTTTCCCTACATATCCACTTTACTAACAACTCTAACTTCATCCAGGATTAAGGAAACATAACCATTGTTATATTTTTTGTCTCTCGTTCAACTATTATATTAGCTGAGATATCAAGAAATTCATTTTGAGAATCTTTAGATGAGTAAGATGCATTCTTTGGTAGACTGTTTACTTGTGCTTTCACTTTCTAGTTTAATTACATTTAAAATTTCATCATAATTCCCTTTATTATTAACACTATCATCATCCGAAACTGTTTGGCGATGATCTCTAAGCCCAATGTCTTGCCGAGCACAAAGTAATGCGACTCGGGCCATTGTTGCCACAGCTGAGCGGTTACGCAATATAACCAGAGGTTTCTCGCTTAGCTTCGAAATCACTGTGCCACTATGTTCAGTTACCAGAAAACTGTTTCACTTTACTATTGAAGATTTATAACATTCAGTATCAGCATGCTTTGCACGTTTTTCTCATATTCTTTACTAATTGCAAAATCCAGATTTACTGAAAACATGTTCAGCATGCTTGAATCAGATTGAAAAAAAAATGACGACACAGATAACAGCATCTTTGTTCTCAGAGTATTCAATAAATGTATTCCTATCAAACCATTTACTGTTAACACTTCTGTTCTTATTGTAACGTTTGTTTATAAACTGATTTACGGGGTTGGCATGGACCATAATAGATCGATGCACTGATATAAAATGGTACTGGTTCGTCTATATTAGAAACAGTTGCACTCACATTTTTGTCACAGAGTTGGGGAGATATCGATGCACTTGTATCGCATGGAGGTTTCTCTACATTGGAAACTTCTGAACTTGCATGTCATAAAGTTGGGAAAAGAGTTTAATACTCTTGGTGTAAACACTCATCATCATCATCATCATCTTGTACAGTTTCCAGCCCCAGGCTGGGTCTGTTTGGAACATAAGCCTCGCCACTTAGTTCTTTCTTCCCACCACCTCTCCGCTGTCACTCTGGTCCAGTCCTCGCCTCTCTTCTTGACACATTCCTCCACTCCTTTCAGCCATCTATCTCTTGGTCTTCCCCTTGGTCGTTTCTTCTGCATCTGCATCTCATGTATCCTCTTGGGAATCTTCTTCTCATCCATTCTCTTTAAGTGTCCATACCACCTCAGTCTTGATGTCTCAATCCTACCCTGCAAGGGCTCCTCTTTCACCATTTCCCTGACCTTTTCATTCCTCACCCTGTCTCTTCTTGTTACTCCGATCCTACTTCGCAGGAACTTCATTTCACCTGCCTGTATTCTGCTTATGTCTCTTTTCTTCATTGTCCACGTTTCTGAAGCATAGGTCAGTATCGGGATATAGTAGCTTCTGTATAACACTTCCTTGCTTTTTTGTGGGACATCTTTATTCCACACTAAGCTCCTAATGCTTCTCAGAAATGCTTCTGCCTGTCTGCCACGTTCCGTAATCTCTTTGTCATTTCTCCCATTTTCCTCCACTATACTTCCCAAGTACTTGAGACTTTCCACCTTCTTCAGCTGTCCACCTCCAAGTGTTATCCCACTCATTGGTCTGTCCTTTTTCTGGTCGTTAACAGGATCTCACATTTACTGATGTTGAACTTCCATCCGTACTCTCCCACTGTTTCTTCCCAAGCCTTCAGTTGCTCCTGAATTTCCTCCTCCTTGTTTCCCCAGACCATGAGATCATCTGCAAACACCATTGCCTTCATCTTATCTTCTCCCATCCTTCCTGCTATCCGTGTCATTACCTCGTCCATAACCACAATAAAGAGAAGGGGTGACAGCGCACTACCTTGTTTCAGGCCACTCATTTGTCTGAACCAGTCTGTTCTTTCCCCTCCAACTTTCACACAACTCACACTTCCACAATACATCTCCTTCACTCTGCCTACAGTCTCTTTTTCCACTCCCATGTTGTCCATTGCTTTCCAAACCTTCTCCCTACACGTACTATCATAGGCCTTTTCTATGTATTCTACTTTCTAATATCTTTTCATATATCTTGGCACAGTGAGGTATGAGTGTGACTCTCCTGTAATTTCTGCACTCCTTTCTGCTTCCTTTCTTAAATATTGGGACAATTAATCCTTTCTTCCAATCTTCTGGGGTCTTTTTCTCCTTCCATATCACCCTCATCACACGGTACAGCCACTGTTTCCCAACCTCCCCTGCTGCCTTCACCATTTCAACACTCACTTCATCCACACCTGGTGCCATTCCTCCTTTCATCTTGTCTATAGCCATTTCCAGTTCTCTCCAAGTCAGGTCCTTTTCCATTCCTGTGTTGTCTTCTCCATCTTCCAATACATTGTCTTCCTCCCTATGACCATTTGCATTCAGCAAATCCTCAAAGTACTCTTTCCAAACTGTCTTGAGTGTCTCTTTGTTGTGTACCTCATTTCCGTTTTTGTCCATCATTACCACATCCTCTCGCAGACCTCTTCTCTTACTTTTGACCATCCCATAAAGTACTTTCTTATTTCCTCTGCTGTCTTCCTCCATCATCTCTGTCCACTTTACCATCCACTTCTTCCTCTCCTCTGCGACAATCTTGTTTGCTTCTTTCTTCTTTATCTTATAATCTTCCCTTGCCAGATCAGTTCTTTCCTGGAACCACACTCTGAAAGCCTTGTTCTTCCTTCCCACAGCTTCTTTTACTCTCTCATTCCACCATGGTGCCTCTTTACACCGCTTTCTGTTGCTTGTTCTTCCACATACTGCCACTGCAGCTTCCACCATTTTGTTTTTGAATTGATTCCATTCTTCTTCCCCTGTTTTAGGATTGTCTGTTGGCATCCTTTCCCTTATTATCTTCTGGAATTCTTCCTTGAATTCCTTTTCCTTGAGTTTCCATACTTTGATTCTCCTTTCCTGGTACTCTGTCCTCTTGCTATCCTTAACAACTCCCAGGTTCATTACAAGTATTCTGTGGTCGCTATCTAAGGCCTCTGATGGTATTACCTTTATATCTCTGACACTTCTCTTCATTTCCCAGTCGTACAGCATGTAATCTACCAAAGATTTCTTTGTTAAATCACTGCTGTACCACGTTACCTTGTGGCTTTCTTTCTTCCGGAACCAGGAGTTGCCTACTACTAAACCGTTTCTCTTGCAAAAATCCAGCAACTTTCTCCCTTCTTCATTCCTGCTACCCCATCCTTCTGCTCCCAATACATTTTCATATCCTTGCCTTTCACTTCCTACATGTGCATTCAAATCTCCCATGACAATGATGCTCTGACCATTCAACTGCTGTTGTAGCTCCTCCTCAAAGTCTTCCTTCTCTTGAGCTGTACATCCAACTTGAGGGGCATATACCTGGGCTATCTCCAGGCTTCTTCCCTTTACAGTTACTCTGATCTCCATGATCCTGTCACTTATTCCCTTTACCTCTTCCTTCATTCCATCTCTCACAACTACTCCTACTCCGCTGCTCCTTCCTTCACTGTTCCCACTCCAGTACAACCGGTACCCTTTCCTCAGTTCTCTGCGACCTTCTCCTTTCCATCTTGTTTCTGCCAAGCCCAGTACATCCAGTTTTCTTCTCTCCATCACATCTACAATCTCCTCCACTTTTCCTGTCAGTGTCTGTATGTTTAATGTCCCAACTCGTAGTCCATTAGCATATCCGGGTCGTCGTCGTTTGCATCCGTCCTTTCCGAGGCCTGTTCCTGGTTTGGTGTAAACACTACGCATTTTAAAAATATTATATTTATACACGATTTCAATTGTGTGTTTAAATTACATATAATAAAATATATAAATCTTGAAATTGAAAGAAAAATTAACTTAATTAAATGCATTAGTTTGTTTTATATCAGATAAATTGTATCTGAAAATTATCAATTTAGTTTGTAACGAAGGAATTTTAAAATAGTTTATCAGTAAAACTGGGGGGGGGGGGGGGGGCGCCCCCCCCCGGCCCAGGGCTAGAACCGCCTCTGATTCCAGGTCCTTTCTATTAACCTGACCAGTATTAGTCTATAAGATATCTAGACAATAAGTCCAGATTATGTATTGTACATTGCAGGCAGCAGTACACTACGTTGTACGGCCGCAGATGCCATAAATTACAGCACGTTGATCCAAGCTTAACAATATTCCCCCTCCCATGACACAGCATTTACACTCTACATCTTACACATTAACCCCCCCGTCCCCTATTAACGCGAGGCACTTGGTGGTCATGCAACTGCCAAGGTGCTGCACCCTATGCTTTTTCGCTCTTGGCTACATGTTATTCAACATTTCGGAACTATGAAGCTAACAGCTTAGCGTAAAATAATTACCTGCTAACATGATTGTATCATATATTATATTTCTCTCCCGCATGCCATTTTTTACCCTATTAGGGATCTTTAACGTTGCATTCGACAGGGGGTCAGCTATAGCTCATACGTACCCATACCTACTTCAGTACGGACTCTAACAACCGCACTGTAAACCCAGTTCCTGGCCAATTACAGTCCTAACCCTCACCAGTAGAGCGTTCCTTACCTTTAACGCTTGTCCCACACCCGCTTAGGACCACAATTCCTTAGTCTTAATTAACCATCCCATCCCCCAACTACTAAAAACTTTAACATGTATACATTCTCCCACTAACAGGAGAACACCCTCCCACATCCTCAGCTTTCCGACTAACATGTGAAAGAATAAACGCAGCTGATATTAGCTAGCCATCTGAAAGCCAGGCGCAATGGGGTGCACTGTGCCAAAACAGTCCCCCCCCCCTACCCGGAATGGATACCACCCCCACGCAAACATAAAACTCGCTTGACACTTTAATTATATGGTTTGTGCACAGAGGTGCACTTTGGATGATGTGACCCTATTTGCCGCTGGAAAATAGAATCTTGGTAAGTGTTGACCTGGACTCAGGGCCATCACAGCCCATGACGTGGACTCTGACGAACGACGGAAGGTCGACGCGGCGACGGCGTAGTGCGGGCAAGCGCCGAAGCTGACGGGTGTACCTAGCCTGTCCCCTGACGCGACGGAGAGCTACATCCATTATGTACTACTGTCAGCAAAGCCCGACCTGCGGGTGGACTCTTGATGATTCGATGGGAGAAATGACCAACTCACCGTCGGACAGGATAGGAAATCCACCCAGGGACGACAAAAGTTTAGACTAGACTCCTAGTTAGTTGATATATTAAGTAGTGTCTCTAAGGCGGGAGACATGTCTTCCGTTCGAAGGGAGTGAAAAAACACAGTCCGCACCCGGACGTGCGGTGAAGAGGACACCCACACACTGCGTGACGCACACACCCATGTTGAATCCCACGCCCGCTGAACTTGAATTAAATAAGGAATGTAGGGTAGTGCATTCGACGCCGCCCACTTACATGTTGGTCAGCGGACCTCGAGTTTTTTCCTGTCGACATTTCGGGTCGTGAGGGCTTGGGCAACCATTACACACGTCACGCAGACAAAATCCTGACGAAATGATCACGATTCACCCCCCCCCCCCCCTGGCCGAGGAATCGGTCACCGATGGTCTCTTTGATCCTACCCCAGGGGGGGGGCGTATTTGTATTTCCTTGCGGATGCGTCCTAGGGATCCTATGGTCCCTAGCCTATTTCAGGCTTTCCTTTGCGAGGATATATGATATGCGATATGCCATAGTGCTAATATGGTCCCGAGCTGATTTCACAGTGTTTCCAACGATCGTGGTATCGTTACCAATGCGCTTGGGAGGTCACTCGGTACGGAGGTAACTCCTTAAAGGCGATGTAAAGCAGACCAAATCACTATACGTATGGGTCCACTGGATAAGCCCTTTTAGGCAGACCGATCGCAGTTTTCCCATACCACAATCTGCAGTCGTTGGTCACTCGGGCCCCACACCCTTTAGGGTACTGGTCATTCCGATACCACATTGCAAATTAGACGAAGGTCACTAGGATTACTGTACGCACATTTAAGGCCCCATACCATGTTACGTATTCCGCCGGTCCAAGGGTTAAAGTAAGACCTGATAGGCACTCTGAGTCCCGATACCACCCTGCGTATTGGACAAAACATGACAGATACGTATGTTTCTCCATGCACCTACACATGGATTGTGCGATTGACGAGATGCGAAATATGATATGCGACATGCGATTGACGATATACGATATGCGATTTACAAGATGCGAGATACGAGATGAGAGATACGATATGCGATTTATGATGTGCGATAATCAGCGATATGCGATCACCCGGCACTTTGGACATACACTTACACTTATAGAAAGAGACACATGCACGGGAATGATCGAGTTATAATCGATCGGCATCGGTCTTTGACCTTATGTCAGCCGTGTAAGACCGATAATACGCTACGATATCACCGAATACGACATGCGATACTTAACCGTCGCGATATGCGATGCGGCGATAGTGCGATTTGCACCGTTCCAACCTGCGATTCTACACTGGAGCGATCGATTGATCATCGATCGGCGTCCTCCTTTTGACTGCACGTCAGCCACACCAGTTCGATAATATTTCCACATGATTCCTTTTTACAGGTGAGCTCCAGCGTGGGACACCAACGGAAGCCATATAGTACCTAGGGGTACTTTCACTACATGTGGCGTTCAGACGCGCCATTCGCATATTATAATTCCCAGATGTTCACTTGTGTTTATTTACATTTTATTATCCATGTTTATCTGTTTTACTTGTATTTTTACACCCCCACAGATGAGAACTCAGCTGCAGGCGAAGAGGACATTACACACCATGGTTTCCATTTCTTTCTTTCCCCACAGGTGGCGTTTTGTATATAGTCCCATGTATATATCTTGCCCTCGCCCTAACACGCGCTCGTCGCACCCTATCCCACACACACACAGAGCTAACACACCCCAGCTCTCACACTTTTTTCCCCACAGCTTTCTACCAGCAATCAACTGATATCCGTCCCACGGTTAGGGATAACTGTGGGATATCCACTCCCGCTGGACGTATCCCAAAAAAGGCACCTATAATGAGAGGTGTTATCCAGTAGCGAGGATCGTGCCCATAGACTGTAAGGGGCAATCTTCCTTACTAAGATGGAGCGTCCACCCACAGGGGACGATTCATAGAGGTTTAGTTTATCTGCAGTGGCCATAGGTTAATTATTGCCTAAGTTAATTTTAGATAGTAGCGAGCTTAAGCTACAGGACACAGGTTCCTATTTGTAAAGGTATTCCCGAGGAATAATATTGATCTTGCGATAATTGTAGAGGTATATATTAGTGCTCAGGCACCATGGATTTGCATGCGATTACGGCCAATATGACAAGGCCAGCACAATTCACATGATTTATGTCTACACACTGTTTACATGTCACACACACCACAATTGTTACTATTAGACATTTTTTCCCTTTCCTTTCTTCTAAATTATAACTTGTAAAAATGCCTCCTTTCTCCCCCACACAATAAACTCATTTCTATATATTCCCCTAACTTTACACACCGAGGCATTTATTTCCCGATCTCTATGCTATCCCCTATTGCACATTGTTAGTTATGTATGTACATTGTCTACCTGAGGGCAGTTTTTCATCCCGTCCTTCATGACACGGACGGAAGGGTAAATCTTCTTGATTTGATTATGATTTATTGTAAGATGGTATTTACGAATGTTTTTGTTGATTGTATTCTTATATGACAAGTTTCATATTCCATGTTATACATTGTTATGTGCCCAGGGCACCCATGTTGTAAATATGATCTGATTGTACCAAGAAATATTGTCCCCCCCCCCCAAACCAAAACACCTACACATGATCGCTAGACATGAACCGGAGGCAGACTTCTTCTACAAGGCACTGTACACTGACTCACCCCACACTTCCGTTTACGATAGTACCCACCTTTCCATATACGAGCTTTTCACTTCTGCACCTCACCCCACACGGGGATAACCACACACCCCCACCGACGTCACCACCTTCTTTCCGAAGGGACATACTAGCAGATCAGAAGAACCCAAGAGAAGAAAAGAAGAGAGAAGATATTAGAAGACAGAAGCAGATGACCCTTCACACACACAAGACAAACTACCCCTACGGCCTAGTCTTCGTCCCGTCATCGATGACGATGACTAGCTCCGTCGAAGGAGTTGTTGCATCCGGGGAATGCACCCCCATCCCCTTCTATCTACGACACAGACATCCATCCCCAAACAAACGCCTTCGGAATACATTATAAAATTCTAACATACATCTAAGCCTAATACATAGCAACAACCTCCAATAACCCCGGCCAACTCCTCACATCCTGTGAAATGTGCAGTTGTGCACACTCGACACTCAAAAGGCTATAAAGCTGGAGAGGTGAGGTAACTCGGGGTCAGTCTTCCTCAGTGCCACCTTGTGCCAGACCGCTGCCGAGAGCCGCTCCGACGAACGCCAAAGGGTAAGTGTCTAAGCGATCACCACTCCTCACACAAACATCCACACTTTCACACCCTAGTGCTTGGATTGTAATAAGCATCTGATTCATTAACTGCTCTGCCAATTCTAGGAGTACTTCAAGTCTGAAGTACTCATTAAAGTCATAAATCTCATAAGTATCTGGTCATTTAATTTATTGCTTTAATTGTTAAGATCCTACCCTTCATCCCTCGTCCCGGTAGGATCCAGGTAATACTTAACTAATTGTTTCGTGGCACCCGTAGCCAGCTACTCGCCTACGTCACACTGCTTGTATCGCTTATTAGCGCGAGCCGTCCGCTGCCCACGTTAGCAGTATTCCAAACAGCGGCCCAGCTGTTCAGAGCTTCCGGCACCAAACCGCCCTTAATCCCGATATCGCATCCCCGAACTACCCGATCAAACAGTACATTTGGGAGTTCTCTTTTCGAGCGCTTACACGCCCTCGAACCAGTCCATAACAGACACCTCTTACACTCGAGCTCCGAGCAGCCACCAGCTACTCATATTTCATCCCCCCAGATATTACATTGTAGAGGGCACCCTCTCCGGTCCCCTACAATATCATTGCCTATGTGACCCAAAGTAGGACAAACTTAATTATAATGAGTTCTAAAATCACATTTTTCTGCATACAAATATTTTAAACAATTTAAATATTTGTTGTTCAACCTCGTAGGTTGAACTAGTCTTCTCCCATATGCTTGGCATTTAAGCTATATCTGTGTTTTGTTTAGTTGTGATACCTGCAAAAGTGTAGGTGTTATAACCTTTTTAGAAAACATTGGGTAATTTCATCAGAAAACAGCTGACGGACTTCAAGCATACCACCCAAAATGGCCTGAGAGCAAGAGGGTTAATATATTGAAATAATTAAAGTAAAAACAATCAAGAATTGAGTTAATGGAGCTTAAAAAAATAAGTGTGGATGTATTTGAAGTCCAGACCTCACTCGTTTATCATCTTTTTATGCCCACTCATCATCATCATCATTTAACTGTCTCCAGTTTTGCCGGGTGCGGTGTAAGAGCTCTCTCCATTTCTGTGTATGCAAATGCCCACTACTGCATAAAAATAACACTGGTGGATTTTCTGAATGTAACCTCTTTTTCTTCAGCGTTTGTCCCGCCCGGTGGCAGGGTCTGCTACATGGATTCGATGTCTCCATTTAGTTCTGTCCTGGGCCATGTCAGAGAGGAAATTGACGTTCTTCTGATCTTTGTGAAGGGTATCGGCCCATCACTGTTTTGGTCTCCCTTTTGGTGTATTACCGGCGACCTCCAACATGTAACCCGTCTTTGCTCTAGTGTCAGCTCCCGTCCTCAACACGAGGCCAAACCATCTTAAACGACTCTTGCGCATTTTTTCAGGAATGGGTGCCATGCCAAATCTCCCTGATGCATTCATTGGGGATGCGATCCAGTTTAGTAACACCAGCTGTCCACCGCAGCATTCTGGTCTCCATGACTCCCAGCCAACGCTCTGTCTCAGTCGTAGTAGGCCAACATTCGCAACCATAGTGCGACAGGTCGGGTGACAGTACGATAGATTTTAGATTTGAGGTGATCTTTCATCCTCCTGTCGCAAATGACGCCAGTTGTTGTTCGCCATTTTATCCAAGCTGCGGATATCCTTGCATTGACCTCTTCGACAAGTCGGCCATCAGCAACGACCATGGAGCCAAGATACTTGAATCGTGGTACTCGCGGTATATCCTCGCCATCTACCTGAATGGTTCCGATTTCTTGTGTGTCAGATGTCATATATTCGGTTTTCTTCTTATTGAGGCGCAGGCCATAATGCGCCAGCCGATTGTTCCATTTCTGGGTTTGACGTTGCATATCAACCTGGGTCTCAGAGGCCAACATGACATCGTCTGCATATAGGAGCGTCCATGGCAAAGGACGGTGCAGGTCTGCTGTTACAGTGTCCATTATTAGAATGAACAAAAGCGGTGACAGAGCTGAACCCTGGTTATGGGAAAGTCACGCGAGGCTCCTGCGGTGGCCTGAACATAGCTACCTGGATCCACGTAAAGCAGCTGAACCCAGTTGACAAGATATTCCGGTATGCCATGCTCTCGCAGTGCTAGCCATATAAGGTCATGAGGTACACGATCATAGGCCTTCTCAAGGTCCAGGAAAGCTAGATGAATCGGCTTGTTTTTCTCACGATGCTTTTCAATCAAGAGCCGTGCAGCGTGGATTGCATCGGTTGCGCCGCAATTCTTCACAAATCCAGCTTGGTTTCTGGAAAGCTCGACAATCTTACGTATCCTGTTATCAAGAACACGTTCGAATATCTTCAGCGCATGACACAAAAGTCGGATCCACCGGTAATCAGCACATTCAGCTGGACTCCTCTCCTTGAAAATGGATACGTTGTTACTCCGCTGCCAATCCCTCGGTGTTCGACCATCTTTAATGATCTGCTGAAATAGCTGTGTTAACAATCCTGCTGCATCCCACTGTTGAGAGTTCCAGAGTTCTGCTGGGAGATCGTTTGGGCCAGTAGTTTTCCCCGGCTTCATTTCTTTCAAAGCAGCCTTGACTTCTTCGACATCCATGTCTCTTATTAGAAATAACATTCATTTTAGGTTCCGTATTGACAGTATTATACAAAGATAAGACTTATCAATTTTTCCGCCTATTCAATACTTTTAATTTGAACAACTTTTAGGGGTACATGTTTCAGGGCCTACATAGGTCCCTTCCTCAGCCCATATTCCTTCATTTAGGACACATCTTGAATAAACAACATCGAAGCTCTCAACATGAATAAGAAGTACAATGTATACATAAACAATTAAAACACTAATTAAAAACTAATAAAAACAACATGCAAAGGATCGCAAGTTCTCAGGTACACTTATTGTACATATTTGTGTCCTGTATTATGAAGAAGATGCCATTTAACACTCATGACACCATGTTGATACAAAAACATGATTTGTCATTGAATTGTTCAATGTCTATAATTCTATTTTATTATACTCCTTGGAAGGTATATCTTATACTGTATTTGAAGCATACTTAAAAACACTTCTTTCAGAACGATGTGGCTGATGGATATATTGAAAAGCGATTGATGAAAATTGTAGTCATACTCGTGTGCATCAAATGGGTCATTTGGCGGTCTTTCTTTTGAAAAAATGAAAAATTCTTCTGTCCACGGTACCTGAAATGAGTGACATATAAATATCTGAGTTCGATTCAGTATAAAAAGGAAAATATAAATGACAAAAGAAGCCAAAAGCTAAAGACAAGACTTACGGAAAAAAGTTTGTTTCCAAGTCGTAGTGTGAATAGTTACTCTGGACCCTGAAGAAGAAAAACGGTAGTTTGAAAAAAAAAATGCATGGTCATGCAGAAAACTTGAAGAAAAGAGGGCATTTACTGTTCGTGTGATATTTGAAAAATAACTTACCGATGTCAAATGAAACAGCTGTTGCGGGATCACAGGGAGATCAATGCTCCACTGTGTGTGAGCTGCTAGCCACTACTGGACTCGCGTACGTTTGACAGATATTGGGAGAGACGGCCGACATAGTGACGGAGGGGGGTAGGTTAATGGAAGGGTAAAAATAAAGGGCAAGGGAAACATGGTGAGAGGAAGATGGTGGTGGAAAACAAATAGTGCGCTGTTTAGTTTTTTATCTATGGCGGTTTATGTTTTTTATTATTTAAACTGTGATCTGCCATCGTGTCGAATAACATACTTGTTTCGAAATTGATATCATTTAAATTGTTAGAAGAGTTTGATCTTTGAGATGTGTTTATGTGAATGGCCTCAAACAGCCCTTCGAGACGTAATGCAAGATCTTGACATCATTGTGTATAGTTGTGAACTTATGCCCGGATTCTTCCATGTGCGATGCCATTGCTGAAAATGTTCTATGTTTGAGAGCTGAGCAATGTTCAGTGTAACGAATACGGAAGCTTCTTCCGGTTTGTCCCACGTAAAAATAGCTTTGCATTCTCTACATTTGAGTTCATAAACACCTGATTTTGAGTGTTTATTTGTGACGTTGATTTTGCTGGAATTGAAAAAAAAATTGAAGTTCGAGTTGTTGGTTTTGTAAGTGATGTCTACATTGTGGTTCTTTTTTTAGGATGCTAGTTACTCTAAAGACACTATGATCTACATAAGTAAAAGTGGCGAACGTTTTCCTAGTGGTACTATCTTTTATTAATTTTGTGACAGGTTTATTTTTTAATGTATGAATCAAATTATTGACGTAATTGCGACTGCATCCGTTGACTTTGGCTATTTGGTGTATTATTTTGATTTCTTGTTTTAAATTGTCAGATGATGGTAGTTTTAGAGCTCTATTAATGAGGCTTATAAATGTTGCCTGGATGGTTCGAATGTTGACGTATGTTCGTGCTTGTCTGTGAAGGCTTTCTGTAGACTTTGTACTGCAGCCGGTTATCTTTTTTGGTGACTGTCAAGTCTAGGTAATTAATTTTTATATCTTTTTCTGATTCCACGATACATTTAATGTTATTATCGATTTTATTTAAAGTGTTCAATACCTTATCTATTTCTTGAATTTGGTTATTGATGATTATGAAAACGTCGTCCACATATCTACCCCAATACTTGATGCCTTTGATTTTATTGGCAATTGTTTCGTGCTCCAGATGGTCTAGGTAAATGTTAGCCAAAATGCCCAAAAGAGGGGATCCCATGGCGAGACCTTCGGATTTTTTGAAAATTTTTCCATTGAATGTGAAGACGTTGTTAGTGATAAATATTAAAATTGAAGTGAATTGCTCTATATCTACTTTGGAAAGAGAGCTGTCGTTAATTAACCTGTTGTGAATAATTTCTATTGTTTTTTAACTGGAATGTTGGTATACATGTCTTCAATATCAACGCAATGCATGGTGTTGTTATCATTTAGTTTTAAATCTATTGTTTTTTCTCAGAAGTGCATCGGGTTCTTAAAGGACAAATTGGCCTTGAATTAAATGTTTAAGTACTGTTGCGCGAACTTGGCAAGCTTGTATGTAGGACTATTTTTAAAATTTATGATGGGTGTGATTGGTGTGCCTGGTTAATGTATTTTGGGTAGTGATCTTTATCTGGGGAGGCCAGGATTCATGTTTATAAGTTTGTCAGCCTGTTTTTCCTCATTGATGAAAATAGTATTGTTTAACAACTGTTTTAACTGTTTCTGAATAGAATTTGTTGGATCCTTTTTAATTTCAGTGAAGTTACCGGTATTGAGGAAATCGTTTGTTTTGCTAACGTAGTACTCTTTAATTGCCAGCCTCCGTGGCTTAGGCGGCAGCACGCCGGCCTCTCACCGCTGGGTCCGTGGTTCAAATCCCGGTCACTCCATGTGAGATCTGTGCTGGACAAAACGGAGGCAGACAGGTTTTTCTCCGGGTACTCCGGTTTTCCCTGTCACAATTTCATTCCAGCAACACTCTCCACTATCATTTCATTTCATCTGTCATTCATTTAATCATTGCCCTAGAGGAGTGCGACAGGCTGCGGCCGCCGGCACGCTTCATATCCTCGCCGCTAGCTAGGGGCTTCATCCATTCCATTCCTGACCCGGTCGGACACTGGAAGCAGGCTGTGGATTTTCATTTTTCAGTACTCTTTAATTATCAAAACTGTGGTGTTGCCTTTGTCAGCTTTTGTTACTATTATATTATTATTTTTAATTTTAGTGATGAGATTTTTGGTCTTCAAGTTATTATTACGATTACGTTTCGTTTTGTTTTTATTTGTGTTGATTATTTTCTTGATTTTCTTATTGGTCTCGAATCTGGCAGCGTTTTGTTCATCAGCTGGTAATTTTCTAATAGTTGCTTCTGTTTCTGCTACTATGTTAATTAGATCGTTGGTGTTATGACTTTGTTCCCAATTATGTTTGGGGCCTTTCTGGAGTAATGTCTCTAACAGGTCCTTCCACAACAGCACGGACTGGGATTGGTGGATGGGGAAATTCCTCAGTTGAGATCTTCTCGTAGTAGCTCCGTCAGCGCTCTCTTACCTTCGTCCAATCGACCAATAAGTATTTTTCTTGTGCAAAAAGAGCACAGTATTTACAAAATAAACCTTTACTGACATCAGAGTATACCAGCCAATGGTGTTGATCAATGTGCGATTCAGAAAGATACCGTCTAACAGTTTGCTAGATGTCTCTAACAGGTCCTTCCACAACAGCACGGACTGGGATTGGTGGATGGGGAAATTCCTCAGTTGAGATCTTCTCGTAGTAGCTCCGTCAGCGCTCTCTTATCTTCGTCCAGTCGACCAATAAGTTTCTCATTTCATCATTAATACCATAGAAGCGCTGGATGTCCTGTGTTTTGTGATGCCTCGCTTTGGTGAGTCTATATAATTTCCGCTCACCCCCGTGCGTGTCAAGTTTTGCGTAAACATCTGCATAATGCGCATTTTTTGTTGTGGCAATGATCTTCTTTGGATCACTACGGATATATTTTAGGCAGTCCAGCGAAACGGTGTCTTGTAGGCAAGAAACTCATGGTAAAGCCGCTTCTTCTTTCTTACTGCATCTCGGACCTCATCACTCCAGAGTCAAATTTTTTTTGTCAATTCCGCCATCCTGGTTGGGTTGTTCCAAAAACAGTACTTGCAGTATCATAGGCAGCCTCCTTTAGTTTAATCCAGCTCTCTTCGACTGTAGTAATTGGGGGTAGTGATATTCCTATGACAACCTCGGCCTCCTGTTCCTTGAGGCGCCACCATTTGATTCTTGCAGGTCCCGTACGAAAGGAGTGTCCGGAATTCGGCGATATGATACGCAACTTGCAGATGACTGGTCGATGTTGCATAGCGTACAGCGTTTGTGTCCAACACGTTTTTAAGGTCGCAATGCCTGACGAGGATGTAATCAATCTGCGTTGCCTGTGTACCGCTGTAATAAGTTATTAAATGCCAATCACGCTTTTTGAACCATGTGTTCATGATGACCAGGTCATGGGCTTAAGCATAATCGAGAATTCATTGGCCATCGTCGCTCTTTTCACCAAAACCATGACCACCGTGGGCTGCATGATCCTCCTTTCTGCAACCTACGTGTGCATTTTGAGCACCGTCGATAATGAGGTAGTCCTCCAGGGGTACTGCTGCCGTCTTCTCTTCAAGCATCTCCCAAAAGGCATCCTTTGTTGTTCCATGCAAACATGTCTGTGGGGCGTATGCGCTGAAAAAGTGGACCTTTCGTCCATCTGAGATGTAGATAATCTTCATCAGACGGTCATCGTAACGCTGCACATGAGAGATACAGCTGTCAAACTGCTGATTCAACAATACCTGTCACTGGTTGTTCCACGGGTACCATTCTATATCAGTTTGTACTCGCATCCGATGTCATGATTTCTGTCCACTCCACCGCGTTTCCTGCACCGCACAGGCATCGATCCGTCTCCTTTGAAGAGCCTTTGACAGTTCTCTGTGCCGCACAGACATAGTGCCGACGTTAAGTGAAGCAAGACGGGTTG
This sequence comes from Meconema thalassinum, assembly GCA_946902985.2. Taxonomy (NCBI): domain Eukaryota; kingdom Metazoa; phylum Arthropoda; class Insecta; order Orthoptera; family Tettigoniidae; genus Meconema; species Meconema thalassinum. Next base: position 371,873,637 of record OX336392.1, read on the forward strand.
TATGGGCTAGCTTGTTTAGCCATCGCCGCCTGGAAAGGGGTGGTTGGAGTAGCACCCCAACTGGGAATTAGAAGAGGATTAGGTTTCGGGCACACAGTGGAATGTAAATAGAGCGACAAGGAAGAGACCAAACGTTGATGACTAGAGTTAATACATTTATTTGATTTTTTGAATCAATAACAAATATTTTCATTAGAATGATAGTTAAAGGAAGGCAATTCAAAATGGATTGTTTCTCCAGGAAACTCAGAATCAACATTGACTAGAAAATATGAATTACAATACGAATGCATAAAAAAAGCCTAATAACAGGCGACTAAAGAAGTCCTTTCAAGAAAAGATCCAAAAAAAAAGCTAGAAGAAAAAAAGGCTTGGCCTTGTAAATATATTAAACAAGCTTGATTAAAGTTGGCGTTACCAATGGTTACATAATTGATACAGAGGATCTTCCCATAAAATCATCCTGCAGGAGACTCGCTCAGACAGTAGCAGGAAGTGGTATTGTTTTGCCCGGACAGGGCAGAATCGAAGCGTTGGTTCATTAGAATGATAGTTAAAGGAAGGCAATTCAAAATGTATTGTTTCTCCAGGAAACTCAGAATCAACATTACTAGAAAATATGAATTACAATACGAATGCATAAAAAAAGCCTAATAACAGGCGACTAAAGAAGTCCTTTCAAGAAAAGATCCAAAAAAAGCTAGAAGAAAAAAAAAGGCTTGGCCTTGTAAATATATTAAACAAGCTTGATTAAAGTTGGCGTTACCAATGGTTGCATACTTGATACAGAGGATCTTCCCATAAAATCATCCTGCAGGAGACTCGCTCAGACAGTAGCAGGAAGTGGTATTGTTTTGCCCGGACAGGGCAGAATCGAAGCGTTGGTTCAGCACGATCCAAAGTTTCAAGTGCAGTGCTGGAACACGGCCATGGGTTAGCTGGCCCGCAATGAGCGGGTCATAAAATCCAAAAAAAGGCTTCCTCCAGGAAGTCTCGGCATAGCTTCCGAAAAAAATAGATTGTAGCTCCTTCGACGAAGTGTAACCAGCAGTAACAGATCTCTTGGTATTGACCTGGCTGGCGGGTTACGAGTAGTTACAATTTCACATTGCAGAGTTGTAGTGAGCTGGCGGGCTGAAGGAGTTGATGAGATGAAGGTCGTTGACTCAGGACTTGCCCAGCACGACAAAGTCCAAACAATGAGGCATGCCGCTTAGAGTAGTTCCAGCTGCACGATGTTTACCAACAGTGCTGACCCAATAAGGGCCTTGTTGTGGTCAGGCAGGCAGCCATGGTCAGGCATAGACAGATGTAGACAGACAGAGTAGAACGGCGATGAAGGCAATATATAGTGGAACTGACGTCATAGTGCACTGAACATTCCAGATGGGAGGAGGGGTGTCAACAGCCAATCAGCGCATAGCTCCATACACATTGCGAGGGTTACTGCTGATGCGAGCACAGTACTTGTGAGAAAGTGTGACAGTGCGGTACCTCTAGATAAACACATTTCAGAAAAAAGTGAGTAGGCAAGAAATAATAAAGAACAACAATTCAATTGAAACATAAGTTAACTAAATAATAAATAAACAGAACACCGCGTTCGTACTGCAATTATAGCGAAGTAAAATAATGGGGAAGAAAGATTGAACAGATGTTTCAAACTGTACGGGAAACAAAAACTACAAAACCATTCGCAAAAGCGAACATGCTGGGAGGGTCGAGAGAAAAAATGCAGGAAGAAAGCGCAAGAATTAGACTTCGCGTGGTAAAGGAGCAAGCACGGTGATAGGCCTGAGAAAATGACCAACAGAAGTTTTTAGTTTTACCACGTGGACCCTACCATCTCTGCCAGGAAAGCACTCAACAGCCCTACCCAAATTCCACACAAGAGGGGGACTGGGATCTTTCATAGGCACCAAGTCCCCTACCTGAAGGTTAGAGCAGGACATTCGCCATTTATAACGCTGCTGAAGCAAACCGAGGTATTCCAACCTCCAGCGACGCCAAAAATTATTGCGTAAGCTTTCAATTTTGCGCCAAGAAATGGCTAAATAAGATTCAGAATTAGAATATAACAAAGGGGGGGGGGGGAGGCAGTCAATGGACCACCAACAAGAAAATGACCCGTCGTTAACAGCAGAAGATCTGAAGGGTCATTAGATAAGGGAGATAAAGGGCGAGAATTAATTATTCCCTCAATAAAAATAATTAAGGAATTGAATTCTTCATGAGAAAGGGGGGTGCGACCACAAACTCGTCTAATGTGCTTCTTGGTGAGTTTAACACAAGACTCCCAACGCCCACCTTGATGAGGTGCATAAGGGGGGATAAAGTGCCACTTGAAATTTCTCTGGTGAGCATAATCGGTAATCTTTTCTAACGCTGAATTATAAGTAAGAGCTCTCTTAATTTGCTCAGAGGCTCCGACAAAATGTTGAGCATTATCCGAGAACACTTCTGAAGGAAGACCTCGGTGGGCAGAAAATTTGGCAAAAGCTGCCAAAAAGTAAGCAGTAGAGGCATTGGTAACAAGTTCTAAGTGAACTGATCCGGTAACCACGCAAACAAAAAGAGATATATATAGTTTTCCAGAAATACACTTTTTAGCCTCAGGGGATTTTTTTATAAACAAATGGACCGGAATAATCCACCCCCGTAAAAGTAAAGGGTCTGGCAGGCGCAGATCTAAATGTAGGAAAATCACCCATGAGCTGAGCGGTAATCTTAGGGTTAAATTTAAAACATGGAATGCACTTCCGGATAACAGAGGTGACTTCATGCACTCCGTTTATGGGCCAATACCTTTCACGAATGACAGAAAGTAATGTGCGAGTGCCAGCTTGAAGATGCTGGTAATGATACTGGCGAATAATTAAGGAGGTAACATGATGTTTTGAGGAAAGAATAATTGGATGTTTCTTATGCTCAGAAAGTTCAGACAAAGATAAACGTCCTCCTACTCTCAGCAAGCCATCAGCATCCAAAAAAGGGGCGAGAGAGGAAAGCCGACTCGATTTCTTGAGGGATTGAACTTTAGACAAGGTCTGACATTCTTCAGAGAATATTTCCCGTTGAGTAAGCCATAAGATTTTTTATAGTGGCTAAACCTAATTCAGAAAGGGTTACATATGGCTTAGGAATAAGGGATCTACAACAAAATATTTCCATCGAAGGAGATAAGCCATGACCCTTACCAATTTATGGAAGGAGGAATATCGCTGCAAGAGAAGGGGAGAGTCGGAAACGAGAAGAGAGAATCCAGTGATCTTCCCAGCATCCGGCAAATCTGATAATTCCGGAAGAGGAAAATTTGGCCAAGCGGAAGGTTCTTGCAGAAGCCAACGGGGGCCGTGCCAGTATAATGTCCGATTAGCCAACATAAGAGGGGGACATCCCCGAGAAATGACATCTGCTGGATTCTCCTTGCCAGATACATGATGCCATTGTTCAAGTTTAGATAATTGTTGAATTTTGGATACTCAATTAGCTACAAACACCTGCCAATGTAAGGGAGGTTTGGCAATCCATGCCATCGTGATGGCTGAGTCACTCCAAAGTAAGTTTTGATAAATCGAACTTTTAAAGATTGACGGATTTTGACCGATAATTCAACCGCCAGAAGGGCAGCACAAAGTTCCAGGCGTGGCAAGGATAAAGGTTTAAGAGGGGCCACTTTAGACTTGGCGCAAATTAAATTGGAAAAGAAATATGATTGGACAAAATTACGGCAAACAATATACGCACAACATCCAAAAGCTTTCAATGAGCTATCAGCAAAAACACGAAGTTCATATCCTCCGCTGGAGGGAAAGGGAATAATCACTTGCGGAATAATAACATTGGAAAGATCTTCCAAACTATTTCTATAAGAAATCCTTTTTTTTTTTTTTTTTTTTTTTTTTTTTCCACTTCTGAGGGAACTGGTTCGTCCCAACCAGTTTTCAAGGACCAAAGATCTTGCACAAAGAGCTTTGCCGTGTCGATGACTGGCGCCAAGAATTGAAGAGGATCAAATATCTTCGCAATCTCAGACAAAATTTGCCGCTTAGTTTGCGGTTGAATGTCACTGAGATTAATTTTAAAAAAGGAAAATTCCTTTTGAGGACTCCAATAGATGCCTAGAGTTTTGATAGAAGTACTTTCTTGAAGAAGTTCTACTGAGTCATTATAGACTGAAGTTAACGGAAATTTAGAAAGGAATTCCTCCGAATTAGAGTTCCATTTACGCAGGGAAAATCCGCCTCCCAAAAGCAAAGCTGTCAAATCTTTAGAGACTTTAAGTGCTTCGGATACTGACTCAAATGAATGAAGAAAATCATCAACGTAATATGATGATTTTAACACCTCAAAAGCTTTAGAAGAATACAGCGGTCCATCTTGGTCAGCAAGTAATTTCAACGCACGTATGGCTAAAAAAGCGGAAGGCTTTATACCATATCTTAGTGTTTTTAATCGAAAAATCTTGACAGGCTTAGTAGGCTCGTTGCGCCAAAGAATTCTCTGCAGATCGTGCTGTTGTTGATCAATCAAAATTTGTCTATACATCTGTTTGATATCGGATATCACTGCGATAGGGAACAAGCGAAAATTTGTTAATAAAGAAGAAATGTCAGATTGAATTGGGAGGGCCAGATAATAAAGTATCATTCAGAGAAGTTCCGTTGGCATCCAAAGCAGAGCCATTGAAGACCACTCTTATGTTTTCCTTTAATATTTCATTCTTCCAAACAGGATGGTGATTAAGATAAATGACTTCAGGTGGGTTATATGAAGCATCATCTCTCCTGGTAACAACCTCCATATGATCGAGTGCCTCATATTCTTCCATAAATGCAGAATATTGAGTTTTGACAACAGGGTCACGTTTAAATTTGCTTTCAACAGCGTGTAGTTGTTTCGCAAAACAGTTTTTCACACATTTCATTTTCAACTGAGGAAGGTGAAACTGAATCTATAGTTTCAATTTTCCAAAAACTTTCTAAGTTTTGATCAAGACTTGTATTAACAAAATGACATTGTGAGAAATTTTGAAATGATTTACGAGGGACTTGACCCGTCACTAAACAGCCTAGTTTGGAATGATGAGCGAACACTCCTGGTGATATTTTGACTTTAGAAGTAAGGAGACATTGCCAAAATACATTAGCACTAAGAAGTATGTCTACTGGAGCGCTTGTATTAAATGTCGGATCTGCCAGCTGAATGTCATGAAGAAATTGCCAATTTCTAATTTCAAAAAGTGCTAGGGGTATTACTGCCAATAGTATCAATGGCAAGACAATTCAACTGTAATGTTGTATTACAATTAACAGCATCTTTGTTATGAATACAAACAAAATTCAAAGATTTAACATTGCTATTGTTGATACCGGTAACCTGAATTAATGTAGGTTGCTTAGGAAGACCAAGTTTTTTAATAAGGCGCTCACTTATAAAGTCGTGAGTGGCAGCATTGTCCAATAAGGCACGTGCTTCAAGCCATCTACCAGAAGAATCTTGAACCTTGAGCAACACGGTAGACAGCAGCACCTGGAAACTGCGAATCGAGCTAGAGCTCTGGGTATAAGATTGCGCATTGGCTCCTGGGGATGTATCTTTGGAACTTCCAGGGGAAGGAGCCTGACGTGGCCTTTCAAACCTGTGAAGCAAGGTATGATGTTGCGCCTTGCAATGTGAACAAGTATTTTTAGATAAGCAATCAGGCAACATACGCTTAGCTGACAGACAGTTGTAGCAATATCTGTTTTGGGCTATTAATTTGCGTCTTTCATCGGTAGAAAGAGCTTTAAAGACAACACAGGAATATAACCAGTGAGGTGCTTTGCAGAGAATACAATCTGTTGAGTTAGGTTGAACAGTAAAGACAGCAGATTTGTCTATTTTAGTACCGACTGGTTTGACAACATTAGATTTGTTATCTGCACCACTTGACGTATGACAGACTACGGCAGAGAGAACTTGACATCTGCTGTTTATGAATGCAAGCAAAGAATCATAGGTATATGACGAATTGTTTGCTATTTCAATCTCCCATGCTTTTAAGCTTGCAGGATCAAACTTGGAAGTAATTAAATGAATTAAGAATAAATCCCAGGGCTCGACTGGCTGTTTCAGTCTTGCCAACGCTCTAACATGTAGCTGAGCAGTATCCCCTAAGGCACGTAATGTTGACAGATTGTCAGCACGTAAGTAAGGTAGGTTAAATAAAGCCTGTATGTGTCTTTGAATGCATAATCTTTCATTGCCATAACGACCTTTAAGTAAATCTATGGCTATATTATAATTTTCTGCTGTTAAGGGAAGTTCTTTAATAAGTTGAAGGGGAGGGCCTTCTAACACAGATTTTAAATAATGGAATTTTTGAATTTCTGGAATTGCCGTGTTTTCATGCACTAGTGAACAGAATAATTCAAAAAATGATTGCCACGTGTCTTCTTTCCCAAAGAAGCGTGGAATTTCAATTTTAGGTAATAATGGTTTTATATTGTTCCCATTATTAATTCTCCCTAGAGTTTCTTCTGCCCTTAACTCCATGGTTAAAGCGCGAACTAGAGCTACAGCCTGAGCGTGTGTTTCAAAATAATTATTTTCAACATCTTCTCTATCTACTTGTTGCTCTGGACTTTTAATTTCAATTTCAAGCTGTACGAGATCATACTTCTCGTAAGCTTGCTTGTAAGCTTTCAACCGCTGAGAAATGATGTAAAGATTTTGTTCATCCTTAGGTAAGGAAGCTAGATATTTTTGGAAACGGGTAAGTTGGCCCTTATAAGCAGCCCGTGAATTTAACAACTTGTCGTCAATTGTTACTGGCATCGCTGGAAGTGTAAAATAACTCACCACTCTCCTTGAAACGCCAGGCAGAGAGCCACTCTCCAGGAATGAAGCTGCTTATGGTATGATGGGACTGTTCGTGTTCCCCGGCAGAGCTCCCGCGTTTGGCCACGGTAAACTGAAATATTTAGTAAATATTAGATTACTCAGATTTTTTAAATTATAAATATGTGGTCTCAGGGTAAAGGTAACGGATTGGATCCCTGGTTTCAGGTACCATGGAAAGGGGTGGTTTGGAGTAGCACCCCAACTGGGAATTAGCAGAGGATTAGGTTTCGGGCACACAGTGGAATGTAAATAGAACGACAAGGAAGAGACCAAACGTTGATGACTAGAGTTAATACATTTATTTGATTTTTTGAATCAATAACAAATATTTTCATTAGAATGATAGTTAAAAGAAGGCAATTCAAAATGTATTGTTTCTCCAGGAAACTCAGAATCAACATTGACTAGAAAATATGAATTACAATACGAATGCATAAAAAAGCCTAATAACAGGTGACTAAAGAAGTCCTTTCAAGAAAAGATCCAAAAAAAGCTAGAAGAAAAAAAGGCTTGGCCGTGTAAATATATTCAACAAGCTTGACTCAAGTTGGCATTACCAATGGTTGGATACTTGATACAGAGTACTGTATCTTCCCATAAAATCATCCTGCAGGAGACTCGCTCAGACAGTAGCAGGAAGTGGTATTGTTTTGCACGGACAGGGCAGAATCGAAGCGTTGGTTCAGCACGATCCAAAGTTTCAAGTGCAGTGCTGGAACACAGTCATGGGTTAGCTGGCCCGCAGTGAGCGGGTCATAAAATCAAAAAAAAAAAAAGGCTTCCTCCAGGAAGTCTCGGCATGGCTTCCGAAAAAAAAAAGATTGTAGCTCCTTCGACGAAGTGTAACCAGCAGTAACAGATCTCTTGGTAGTGACCTGGCTGGCGGGTTACGAGCAGTTACAATTTCACATTGCAGAGTTGTAGTGAGCTGGGGGGCTGAAGGAGTTGATGAGATGAAGGTCGTTGACTCAGGACTTGCCCAGCACGACAAAGTCCAAACAATGAGGCATGCCGCTTAGAGTGGTTCCAGCTGCACGATGTTTACCAACAGTGCTGACCCAATAGGGGCCTTGTGGTCAGGCAGGCAGCCGTGGTCAGGCGTAGACAGATGTAGACAGAGTCCAAGTCCAAGTCAGAGGACGACTCCTTGACGGCGCCCCGTAGGGGCGTCGTCTAGGTGTTGTTCTCGGGACCACCGACCAAAATCATGTCCTTTGTCCCAATTCTGCTGTTTGTAGTATTGCCTGGTACAACTGTTTTTATTGGCGATAGTAAGGAAAAGCTACTAGTCGTATTTCGACTGGAAAAAGGAGTTGAAGTGAAGAAGAGTAGAAGTAAGACGGTGAAAATTTTAAGAGAGAGAGAGTGTTCCAGAGGAACTTGTCAGTTTGTAAGCTATGCTAAAGATTATTATGTACAATATACAACATGAAATTTGGAACAGTAAGTTTTAAGAAGATTATGCTACTTATTATATACAATTATCTGACAGATTGTGTCTTTGTTTGCATGGGTAAGTTAAATATATACATTAAGTTATGAATATGTACAGCTTCATTGTTCTGGCCTACTGCAGTAGGAGCGTCTTTGGGTGAGGCTTGGTGTACGATAAGCTCTCATCCATGTCGTGGATTTCCTTAATCAAGGGATTGGCAATTCCCGATTTGTTCTTGTAGAACTTCTGGCTGGCTATAAGGATTTCTTCCTTGATGGTTTTGATGTTTAGTTGGTCGCGTATGGTGGAGTTTCGTACATATCTATGGGCCCTGCTTATCATCCGCAGTATTTTGTTCTGTTGGACTTGCAGTTGTTCAATATAGCAGTGGCGTGCTATTCCCCATGCTGGTGCTGCATATAAGATGATAGATCTCAGGAGCATTTTGTATAGCGTTGTTTTATTGTAGGTAGATAGGGTCGATTTTCTTGCTAATAGCGGGTAAATGGTGATTGCTGCAGCTTTAGCCTTGGCCACGGTATTTGCTATGTGTGCCTTGAAGGTCAGTTTCTGGTCGAGGATTACGCCCAGGTATTTACCTTCTTTGGACCATTATTGGGATGCCGTTTACTCTTGCCTTGATGGTTGGTTTATGTCTCCAGCAGAGTAGGGTGTGCATTACTGCAATGGTTTTAGAAGCGTTGACTTTGATGCGCCACGTTGCAAACCACTTTAGGATATTGTTGATTGCAACTTGGAGTTTGGCGGTTGCCACGTCTGCCTTAAAGGAGTCAGTGGTTATGATGGTATCGTCTGCATAGAGGGCGATTTGGGTTCCCTCCGTTTTCGGAATATCATGGATGTAGAGTAGGTACAGCATCGGACCAATGATACTGCCTTGTGGCACGCCTGCTTTTATGTTCTTAATTGACGATTCGTGGTTTTGTATGCTTACAAAGAATTTACGTTGGTTCAGGTAGCTATGTAGGAGCCTCCAATAGGTGTTGTCGATATGCAGCCGCCTGAGTTTAAGGAGGAGACCCGCCGTCCATACGCGGTCGAACGCTTGGGCGATGTCTAGGTAGACTATGGGTCGTGCCCTTTTATGGTTCAGGGATTTGGTGATCATGTTTATCACCCTGATTAGCTGCTGTGTGGTGGAGTGCTCTGGTCGGAAGGCGAATTGCTCATCTGGTAGGGCATCCCTTATGGACTGGGTGTCCATGAGTCTTCTGTACAGTATGCGTTCGAATATTTTACCGAGCCCATCGAGTAGGCTAATGGGTCGGTGGTTATCTGGGTTAGAATGCTTCTTTCCTGGTTTTGGGATGTTGATGATTTTCGCTATTTTCCAGGCTCTAGGGAAATAGCCAAGTTTTATCGCTGCGTTTAAGATTTTTGCTAATGTCTGGAGTGCTGTTAGCAGCAGGTTCTTGAGTACCTGGTTCGGTATCCCGTCTGGGCCCGGGGCTTTTTGGTTGCTGAGCTTTTGTGTTATAGTGTACAGCTCTTCTGCACTGGTTTCCTTGGGGCTGCCTTCAAGTTTCTTCTTTGCGTGCAGAGACATAGCGTTTTCTACATGCCAGCTGTAGTCTGTGCCTGTGGTATCCGGGTTTGGGGTGAATTGGTCTTCCAGGCAGTTGGCTATCATTTCAGCTTTCTCGTTATCGCTGGTGGCTATCTGGTCATCCTTCCTCAGCGTGGGGATTTGGGTCGGTCTCTTGGTGAGGGATTTTGTAACCCTCCAAATGCTGTGGTTGCCAGTGCTTAGTGCTGCAAGTTTCCTTTCCCAGGAGTTATTGAAGTGCTCACGGAGCTCCTTTGTGCAGCGTCTTCTGAGACGGTTATATTCGGCTTTTTCCTGTGCCGTGCGGTGCTTCTGCCAGCGCTTTCTGGCAGTGTTTTTCTCTTTGATAAGTGTTGCTAGGCTGTCGGGGAGGTCCTGATGGTTTTGTGACAGGGGGAGTTTCTTTGCTGCCTTGGCTGTGGTTCGTACAGTTGCTGTGAAGTCAGCTATAGCTGTATCTATTTCCTCTTCCGTTGTTGGAGAAGGGGCTGGGTCCTTGAAATAGTGCTCAGCTATTTCTTTAAATGCTTGCCAGTCGATTTTTCTGCAGTCAATTCTGTTTTTCTGGCCGGTGTTGTAGGCTGGTTGTTCCCCTATTTCCATGAGGACCGGGTTGTGGTCCGAGTTGGTTGCCGATATTGTAGTGACATCGACTTCCAGGTGCACGTCCTTGAGTAGCACTATGTCCATAGTGTCCGGGTTCTGGTTCGAGTGATGTGGTATTCTGGTGTGCTCGTTTGGGCCTATGGGGAAGATGTTGGTCCCGTCCACGTATTGTAGTAGTTTCCTTCCTGCTGGGTTAGTGGTTTCCGAGTTCCAGGTCGGGTGTTAGCAGTTTAGTGTCGCCTGCAATTATTGTTGGTGCTCCGTAGCCTAGTAAGATGTCTAGGTCTCCGGTGTGCAGCGGCTTTCTTTGAGGTTTATAGGCTGATATTAGAATCAGTGGTCCTTTTCAGGTTTTGAGTCTGATAGCTGTTGCCTCCATGGATTCCAGTTCTGGTACTAATAGCTGCTCGAACTTTATGTGGTGCTTGAGCATTATGGCTGTGCCTCCTCCATGTTCAGTGAGGCGGTCGCTTCTGATCATGCGGTACCCTGATGTTTTAAATCTTATGTGCGGTTTCAGCTGCGTTTCTTGTAGTAGGATGATGTCTATGTTCATGGTTCTGATGATATGTTCAAATTCCCTTTTCTTGGGGACCAGTCCTTCTGCGTTCCAGTAGAGTGTTCTGAGTCGACGGGGCGGAGGATCCTGATTATTGGTGCAGGCCATGATGGTTGATAATATATTGTAGTGCGACTAGCTGGCTGGTTTGGCCTGGCGGAGGGTATGGAATGTCAAACAGCATGGAGTTGATTTGTTCAGCAATCCCAGTGGAGTGGAACCTGGCAGTAAGAAGTTGATATCTAGCCTGTGTGGGTAGATCTGCGAGCTGTTGCCGTGCCGTTTCCCTGTCTCCTGAGAGTTGGAAGGGCCGGTGTTGGGCGACTGGTTGCAGCAGCTGTTGCGGCGGAAGTTGCGGAGTGGTTTGCTGCAGTTGCGGCGTAGTGTTCAATATTGTTGGCTGAGGTGGTTGTTGTTGCGTCAGGGTGCTATGCTGAATAGGCTGGAGATGTGTGGCTTGCTGTTGCGGCGTGATTTGCGTAGGCTGGCATGGCGCTTCTTGCTGCTGTTGCGGTGCGTTAGGTGGTCTGTGCAGAAGCTGTTTCCTCGGTTTCTGTTAAGGCCATTCAGGTGGATGTATTTCTTCCTGTTGGGCGGCCCCTGACAGTGCTGGGAAGTGGCGATCCTTATTCAAGTCAGGAGGGGGGTCCGTTCTTGTTTTGCTCGGATTATTAGATGTAGACAGAGTAGAATGGCGATGAAGGCAATATATAGTGGAAATGACGTCATAGTGCGCCGAACATTCCAGATGGGAGGAGGGGTGTCAACAGCCAATCAGCGCATAGCTCCATACACATTGCGAGGGTTACTGCTGATGCGAACACAGTACTTGTGAGAAATTGTGACAGTGCGGTGCATCAAGATAAACACACTTCAGAAAAAGGTGAGTAGGCAAGAAATAATAAAGAACAACAATTCAATTGAAACATAAGTTAACTAAACAATAAATAAACAGAACACCGCATTCATACTGCAATTATAGCGAAGTAAAATAATGGGGCAGAAAGATTGAACAAATGTTTCAAACCGTACGGGAAACAAAAACTACAAAACCATTCGCAAAAGCGAACACTGCCCGTAAACTGGATAGATACTTTCCTATCATAGATGATTTAAAAATAATTTTAATTGTGTAAATTGTGTGGGTCTCCCATCACATAATCACCTATAAATTGCTGTACATTTATTTTCACTCCTGAGTAATCGCTGACTACTATCTTTTTAAAATCAAATTAGAATTTTATAATTACAGTTAAACCCTGTTATAGCGTGGTCCGATTTACGGCGGATTCGGATATAACGCAGGGGAAAGTATGTCTTCAGGGACAGATGGCCTCACTGTTCCACCTCTTAAAGCAACCATAACTAACTAAAAGTATGTCTCCCAGTAAAAAAATGTATTTGATACGGTACATGGTACATTTTCCTTTACACTGTTAGTAAACACACACAAGCCGAAATGAAACTGTGGAACAACTTTACGCAGTACTGTATTGTCATTTAAAGAAGTACTGTTCAGTACTGTATTATTTATGTACTGTATGTCTCTAAATTTCTCTCAGGAGAAACAGAAAGTCACGATTGTCTTTATGATAGTATGGGTGACAAGTTAGGGTTTGTAGGAACATTCCAATGGTTTCCAGATGCTTCCTTCAAATGTATCAACTAGAGAGTGAGTTTTATTGACAATGGGAATGGAATGTGTACTGCAAATTGTGGTGATAACTTCTCACAATTTCCGTAGCCCAGACCATGGTTTTAGTTTGGAATATCCGTCAAGTCAGCTTATTTGTTACTCATCATTTGGTACATAAGAGAGGAGGTTGACACAATCCTTGGATGAGACCTTGTTACTGTATGTAGCCTGCTCATTATTCACTCCCAGAGTGTTTTTGGAAACCAAATTTCTAGGAATTTAATAAACTGAATCAACTACACATATCAAAACAAGTATTGCATCACCTTGGTGCAAAGACGTCTTGCACCTGGACATACAAATGGCTTAGAGATAAGCTATACACAAACGTTTCAGCTCTCTTCATTGCTCATGACAACCACACATTGCCAGTTGTACAATCATACAGCGAGCCTTTTGGAAGTTGTGGTCCAGAGTGCAGCATACACCAGTACGGCTAATACAGAGTAGCATGTCCTCTTGCATTCAAACTACGAGGTCATCTGCCCCTTACTAGTACTCTGCTGAGATGATGAAAGCAGTGTTTGTCTACTAAAACTGTGTTGAAAGATCTGATATGGAGTTCTTTTTTGGGGTGCTTCATGCTTTAGTATTTATCAGCACTAGTTGCCGCACTTTTCAAGTTTTTGGCGTGCTTTTAGCCATTTCTTTGTTGGAGGGCAGCTAGGTCATGTTGAAATATGAAGTGTGATTTTAAGTAAGTACCATTTTGATATATTTTGCTGCTGAGGAGACCATAGGGCAAATGAAGCCTGGTTGCAAATATATTGACAAGGAGACATGGTGGTGGAAGGATGATATACAGCGATTGGTTAAAGAGAAGAAGTTGGCCTATAAGTCTAGGTGATGCACACAACTCGATGCAGACTTTAACCGGTATCGATTACTCAAACGAGAGACCAAGAGAGCAGTGGCAGCTGCTAAAAATGATCACTACCGAGGTTGGTATGACCAGCTCGACAAGCCAGGAGGTGCAACAAATGTGTACCGTCTAGCCAAGTGCTGCAATCGTGCATCCCGAGACATTGGACACGTCATGAATGTTAAGGGAACTGACAGCATGATCCTGAGATACCCACCATCTATCCTTCAAAGATGGACCAGCTACTATGATGGCATCTGCAATGAAGAATTCCCACATCCACCACTATTAAGACTTCAGCCCACTCATGGGCCGGTGACAGAGATAACAGTAGAAGAAGTGACGGTGGCCATCAAGAAGATGAAAAATGGCAAGGCAACTGGTCCAGATGATACACCTGCAGAAATCTGGAAACTACTGGGAGAGCAGGGAGCAGAATTTCTTGCCTCCCTATTCAACAAAATTTTAACCACCAATAAGCCTCCACAAATATGGACCGCAAGCACAACCGTGCCCATAAGGAAGGGAAAAGGAGATGTCACTATATGCAACTGCAGACCAATACGTCTTCTTAGTCACACCAGGAAAATCTTTGAAAGGGGTTCCGAACAAGAGTCTCTATATCCTTTAATTAGTGTGGGTTTGTCAAGGGCTGTGGTACTATGCTGCACGTTTGAGGTTGGAGAAGCACTCAAAAAAAGGAGGACTGTACACATGGCATTCTTAGACGTAGAGAAGACCTGGAAGACTAAGTGCTGTAATACTAAGGACTCAGATGGAAAACCTCTAGCAAAGAAGAAAAGGCTGAAAGATGGAAAGCGTACATAGAGTGTGTTTGTATAGGGGTAAGGAGAAAGGCAAGAGGAAACTAATGAGGATGAGAAAGGAGATTTGCTATCGAGATCAGAATTTGATATAGTACTGGAATACTTAAGCTGCAACAAAGCACCAAACATAGATGCTATACCGACTGAGTTGCTAAGTTGCATAGGTAATGAAGGTCTGATCAGGTTATTTTACTTGGTATGTAGGCTTTATGAGACAGGTGAGCTGTGATTTTAAGAAGAATGTTACCATCCCTATATCGAAGAAAGTAGGAACTGACATTTGAATATTACCGTACAATCAGCTTGGTCACTCGTGCTTCAAAGATCCCGACTAGAATAATTTGATTAAAGGATGGAAAGACAGACAGAAGCTGAGTTGAGTGAAGACCAATTCGGTTTCAGGTGAAAGTTAGGAACCAGGGAAGCTGTATTAAGTTTAAGGCTGATCTTGGAAGGTAGAATAAGGAAAAATAAGAGACTTAGAAAAAGGCTTTTGATAATGTTGATTGGAGTAAGTTGTTTGACATTATTGATAAGTATTGGAATAAAGTACAGGGGTATGAGGGTGATCTACAATCTATACAGAAAACAGACAGCAGTTATTCGAGCCGAAGGACATGAGAGAAGCTGGTATTCAGAAAGGAAGAGTTTAGTGCTTTTCAGTCGGTCAACACGAATGTACCCAAAAGAGCTGGGTTTATGCCCTAATCCTGAAATAAATTACATGAGATTAATAAATACACTAGGATGACCAGTTTCGATCGTCAAGCGATCATCAGATCCATTACACTTAGGATAAAATCTATGTTTGAAAATACAAGTGAAAATATTTACAATATGTACAATTATTTAATTGCAGTATTGGTACTGCAACTGTCTGTGTATGCTAAATGCAGTATATATGATGTTAGGTGAAATGCTAAATGGTGATAGATATCCGGAGTTTGTAATTTGGAGTGATTATATGGTTGTAAAAATCAACTATGTAATATTACAGGCTACTACTTATCTGGTTGTCTTCCTTGCTGGAGATGCGCGCAGTTTTCGTGTTCACTGTATCTCCAGGTGTGGTCGACTGAGATGGTCTATTATCTCAACAACACAGGTAAGTAGTAGCCTATAATATTACATAGTTGATTTTTACAACCATATAATCACTCCAAATTACAAACTCCGGATATCTATCACTATTTAGCATTTCACCTAACATCATATATACTGCATTTAGCATACACCGACAGTTGCAGTACCAATACTGCAACTAAATAATTGTAGATATTGTAAATATTTTCACCTGTATTTTCAAACATAGATTTTATAGCCTAAGTGTAATGGATCTGATGATGATCTCTTGACGATCGAAACTGGTCATCCTAGTGTATTTATTAATCTCATGTAATTTATTTCAGGATTAGGGCATAACCCAGCTCTTTTGGGTACATTCGTGTTGACCGACTGAAAAGCACTAAACTCTTGTTTACTAAGGCAACACTGAAAAAATGGCTTCAAACCACACAATGTATTCAGAAAGGTGTAAAGCAAGGATGCAACTTATCAGCCATACACTTCAATCTATACATTGAACAAGCAATGAAGGAAATTAGAGAAAAATGTAAAGTTGTAGTGAAGATTCAAGGAGAAATCATTTCAACTTTAAGATTTGCCAATGACATTGTCATTTTAGCCGATTCACTAGAGGATGTGAATTGAGTTTTTAAATGGTATGGACTATGCCTCGAGGAAAGAATTCATGATGAGAATCAATAAAAATGTAAAACAAAAATGATGGAATGCAGCCGAAAGGATCAGAAACCCCTATTGACGTCAAATTGGCAGGTGAAGAGGTAAAGGCAGTATGAGTCTTCTGCTACTTAGGGAGTAAAATAATCAGTGATGGACAAGGCAAGGATATAAAAAGTAGGTTTGCTCAGGCAAGGAAAACATTTCTACATAAAAGAAATCTGTTGACATAAAATAGATTTAGATATTAGAAAGTCTCCTGTTTGCAAACAAACTTAAATATGGACAAATGCTTCTGTAACAGCATTTTTTTTGGCTAACAGATGTCTTTACTGAGCATGCATGCGCCGAAAGATGACCGCAGCACTGCAGTGGCCATATTTAAAACTGTATTTACTTATAAAACATGCTTTGTACACAATGACCATTCCCTTACTGATGTTAAAATGGTCGGGAAGATGACAGAGGTTAAAATGTCTATGTAACTTTGTGCCTTGACATTGCCATGTAAGAGAACTTGGGGGCAAAGCCCCTTCCAGGAGAAACTTGACCATACTGTAATACCTTCACCCCGAATTTCTCTGTGGGTACTATACAGTCCAATGGTGTGTGTTCATCTGGTATTCGTCTCACCTACACCCTACCATCAGAGCACCACACACTGTACCATGATTCATCACTCCTCACAACTGTTTTGCACTGTTCTATGGTCCAGTTTCAATGTTCTTTCATCACGCAAGGCATTGGCCATTGTGTAGTTTGTGGGCAACTGCTTATTTATGGGAACCAAGTCATGATGCTAGATCCAGGAGATGTGTGCAATTCATACACACTGGTGGTGATGATGATGGATGATGTCCCCTACAGCCCTCTTCAACATTCAATGGATTCTAGGGGTCAACATGAGCCATTGTCCTACGCATTGTTGGGCCATACATGTCCCGTTAAGTTTCTACTGTATTTCACTATCACATCAGATAAAGTGGAATTCGGGATGTTTAAGAGGGTGGAAATCTTGTGCACAGACTACTTACATCTGTGGCATCCAATCAATTCACCCTGTTAAAAGTCAGTGAATTTCACAGAACTTTCCATTCTGCTGTATGTAGCCACTGGCCATGTTTCATGCAGTAGATGACATTGATGCATTATCCACTAGGGGAAACTGACAATTCGTCCCGCATCCGGAAATTCAGTTAGATCTACACCAAGGTTCTAAGGTGAACACGGATGCCTCCGTTTATCGGAGGCAGTTCCACAGCATAGTTCACCAATTTCCGGACGCTGGCATTCTCTACACAGATGGTTCGAAGGTGGACGAGAAGGTGGGTTGTGCTTACGTTATTGATGGTGCAAATACCAAGATCTCTTTGCCTGAGGCCTGTAGTGTGTTTACTGCGGAGCTCGTCGCCATCTATGAAGCTCTGCAGTTTGCACGAATCCACTTTCTCTTGTGTACCGACTCTTTGAGTTCGTTGAAGTCAATTGCTACATGTTTCCCGCAACACCCTCCAGTGCAGCGAATCCACGACCAGCTAGCCGGGTTGTGCCGCGCTGACACTCGAATCCCCTTTCTGTGGCTTCCAAGGCACATGGGAGTTCCGGGAAATGAGTTAGCGGATCGAGCTGCAAAAGAGGCGGTATCACTATCACCTCGACCAATGGAGGTACGGGGCGTGGTGGCTCAGCGGTCTAGCTGTATGCCTCTCACCAAGGCGGTCCGGGTTCGATTCCCAGTCAATGCATGTGAGATTTTCGAAGTGAAATGCCATGTCCTGTGGTTTGGATTCCACGTAAAAAGGAGGTCCCGTGGCTCATGATCTCAAGATTAACGGTCACGTTAAACTACAAGCTTCCTTCCTTTCCTTCAATGGAGGTACCCGCTAGAGCTATTCGCTCTCAGTTACGCCTACAAGTTCTGGCATTTTGGGAGAGTCAGTGGCTGGCTGACCCACTGCCCAGTTAACTGAGAGCGATCAAGGGGACTACTCGCGTCGGAGCTCTTTCCGGTCACGGAGAGAGTCCGTCATTTTGTGTAGGCTAAGGATAGGTCATACGAGATCCACCCACTCGTACCTAATGAGAAGAGAAGACCGCCCCCCCCACTTTTTACCTGTGGAGCCGTTTTCACCTTGGCCCACATTTTAACCGAGTGTGTGGACCTTGCTGACTTACGAAGAAACCTTGGTTTGCAGATGACACTCAAACTCACATTAGCCAATGACGCGGTGGCTGCTGATCGCGTTATCCCCTTTATAAGTGAGAATGGGTTATGGCCAGCCATCTAAATTTTCCAGTGAACATTGGCTCAACGACTTGTTTGTTTTTGAATGATTATTTTTTTGTTTTTCTGTAATTTTTGTTTATTTTTATATTTATTATTTTTATTTAATTTTTTGTATTATTAAATTTAGGTGTCCACCTCTAAATTTTAGATTCAATTCCAAATGTGTATTCTTTAATCTGTGTTAAGAGGGGCAGATGACCTCGTAGTTCCGCCCCTTAAAACAACAATAACTAAACTAAACTCGCATTTCATGGGAGGCTGTCCAGATATCAGATACTTCTGATCACATAGTGTACTGTAGATGTTGTAAACTATGAAAATAGATCAATTTATGAATTTTGATCAGATTCCACATTTCAGTGCTAAAAACCACAAACTGTAATGGTAATACATACTAACATCTTGTTAAATAAAAACTAAGTAGTAGTTATTAAAATGTTGTGTTTCAGTTTCAGCTTATATGGATGGAATATTGTCTGGTTATTTTTTCAGAAACTGAAGCAGTTCCTGGTCATTGATGAGCTATCTCTTTATTGAATTGTAGCAGCAGAAGAATGCTTGTTAGGTTCATCAGAAGAAATTTTAATATGCATTATGATGCACATAAATAGTGGCTTCAGTATTATTTCAGCTTAATGCTTGCATTGCATTTATTTTATAAAATAATAAGGTATATAGTCGAGATGTTTCCTTCAATTTATTGTGTAAGTTATATTTCAATCAAATCTTAAGTCCGTCCATATGTCCTTGATACTTATTAAAATAAATAGTAATAACTGAAAGTGTGTCCTTACTGTTTCTTTCCTACACACTGTTCTATACCTATAAGTATACAGGGTGAACAAAAAATGCTGCACTTGGAGGTCGGCATGCGATTCCTCTTCCAATTGCAAGACAAAAGTTTCTATAGCAAAATCGGATCGGGTGCTGTTTGAAAACACAAGTATGAAAACGAGAAGATGGCAATACTGTCACATCCTGCAGTGCATCGGAATGTACAAAGAAAGCTCCGGCAGAGCACCGAGTTCCTGCGACCTGTTTTTGGCCTCGCTGCATGCAACAACAGCATTGCCAGAGCCTCGTTTCTTAACACGCATTTCTGTTAAACCTATTGGCGGGACTAGGTTTTGCAACATAAACTTTTGCCGTGAATTTCGAAGAGGAACCGCATGCCGACCTCCAAGTGCGTCATTTTTTGTTAACCCTGTATGTTGGTATTAAAGAAGGATATAACATTGTGGAGACAGTTGCGTTATAAACAGAAATTATGGACATACTGAATGTTTTGCCACTCAGTTAAACTAACAAACTGATCAATGAAATATTATTGCTGTGGATGTTATAAAATTGTTCTGCGATATGTTTTTCTAAAGAGAATTGCATTTGACAAAAACTACTGGGTTGCAAACGTCAACGTGATGTTAATGTAAATAACGTCTTAAATATAGTGCTACTATATTTTTAGCGTTTTGAGTTACATTAAGGAAATACTAATACTTCCATAATATCCAAAATAAACGATGTCTAAGTACCGTATATCTGTAAGTTTTTTTCTGGAGTGTAGTCTTCTTTCCCCAGCCACTTTTCCACTTCCAACCAAAGATTTTTCAAGTTCACATCTTGCATTTTGAAAATGAACAACAAAATGGCACCAAAATAGTTTTAACTCATTTCTTGTTCATTTTTTGGAAAAGAACTTACCAACTTAGAAAATCTTGAACGTAGAAACAAACTGCAACAAATATAGCTCTTTACAATTTTTTCATGCCATCAAATGTAATCGCCCTAGAAGCCATAAAGGTGAGTGGCTAGAAACGTGCAAGATTCCGCGATCGTCATAGCGAGCTCACTCCATTTCAAATTCATTCCTCTTTGTGGGTGAGGAATTAGAGTACCTCAGCCTGTCATAAATGCAATTTAAAGTGTGACCTTGGCCATTCAGGCAATTACAGCTTTTCTGGAGAATTGTATTCTCATGGATGGGAAGGAAGAAATACCTTAATCTCTGCCTGTTGTAAGAGACGACTAAAAGGGTTCTCAGCCACAGGTCCCCTCTCAAGGATTCCTTGCTACCCCATATCATACACTTGACTTACTTGACTTAATTCCTATGTCCCCTCTCGGAGCAAAGGGCTGCAACAAAATTCCTCCACTGATTTCTTCTCCCAGCCAGCCTCTGCAGGTCTGTCCAGGATTTGCCAGTCGCCTTCCTCTCCTCCTCAACACTTCTTCTCCAGGTTGTTCGTTGTTCTCCAAAGTCCTTCCAACGTACTTCACTCAATCCTAGAATGTCTAACTGGTAGTTTCTCATTTCTGCGCAGACCTGCTTTAGCCTGCCTGTTTGGCGTAAAGTTCTTATATTCCAGCATTCAATTTTCGTAATCATTTTCATGCCAAAAATCGTCAACTGTTTATCAATCCGGTTATTTTCTGTTGCAGTTTCAGTAATCGAATAAGTTCAGATCTGTGAGTGATTGGCCCACAGCACCCTATCATAGTGGAGGGGCTGCCTCCTCACTGTGTCCATGCTCACAGATGTGGAGTTAGATGTTCAACTCTTCTCTAGTTTGGTTTTCCAGAGTGGGACGAGATATCCACTCCAACCCTCCTCCTTTCTCAGCCAGGCTTGGGACCGTCCTTGGCGGAGTTCATATCATACAAGAACTTAAATAAAGTTATATTGTACATATTTGCCGTTTTTTGTTTAGAATCTGGCACCCAACATTTTGTATGTGTATGTTCCTTGGGTAAGGGCCTCTTTCCCATGTGGATGGTCTAGATAGGCCCCGCCTCCCTCATGGGTTGGGGGCTAGAATACACCCACAAAATGCCGTGCCTGTCGTAGAAGGTGACACTTGGCCAACTTTAAATGTGATGACCCCTCCTGTGGATTGGGAGGGCTAAATTCATTCACAGTAGTAAAAGATTTTTAACATGGTCACTTTTAAAGTTTGAAGTAATTGTGCATGCTGGCTGAGGAAGAGCCTCCATGTGGCAACTCTGCCAGAAAGCCTGGACAGTACTCCCTGGGGACAGCCTATGCTGCCGTGGTGTACAGTGCTGAACAGCAGATGTGGCCAACAGTTTTTCCCAACAATCAGATAAGTGTTTCACATTCCGTCCATTCAATATTCTGTTAATTGTACCAAGGTTTTTGCATGTCTTAACAGCATCACTATAGTGCGGGACACAGCATTGCAGGTCTGAAGATCAACCGGCTCACCGCTCTGCTCTCCTTCTTGCGCCTGTCAGTGTTGCATTGCTATTACACCGCACCTTCAGTCGTGTGCTGGACACAAGAACGTACCGTTTGCCAATGTGTAATTCTGTCAGTGATAATGAGGATGTTTCTCATACATCATCAGGAACACAACCAGGCAAAAAAGACTTAAGTAAACAGTGTAAAAGTACTATTGCAAAATGTGTACGGATTTTTCCAAACTTTGGCTGATAATCCCGACATTTCAAATACTGTGAATTTCAAGTAATTCAAAAACTGCCTGGAGACACTTGTGGAGTAGATAGAAGTACTTTGCAGAATATTATAAGGGGTATTGACAATGCTGAAGGAAATGACCCCCTCTTTAATACACCACGGAAGCACTTTAAAAATAAAATAACCGGATTAGATGACTTAGATAAGGAAGTAGTGTAGATAACTTTTAAAATACAACGCCTATCAATACAAATGAATCTATTCTGAAGGAGCTAAGAATTGCTCCTAAGGCACGCTTACTCCTAGACATCCAAAGGCAAATGATGAAATTTTTTGGCCATGTCATCCGGCAAGATGTCATTGAGAAGTGTATCATCCAGGGTAAAGTTGACGGAAAACGGCTGAGGGGACGTGCCCCGAACCGGTACCTTGACCAGACAAAGAGTCTGACTTATCTGCCACTTCTGAAATTAATGTACACAGCAGAAGACCGCGGTGTATGGTGGGGTAGAATTGCGTGAAGCATCACAACGTTCAAAATCGAACCGCGACCAAGAAGAAGAAGAAAAATCAATACAAAATTAAGAACATCTATTCCAATTCTTTAAAATATCTATTCAATCATATTAATATTATCCATATTTTTGGGGTTATGCTGTGTGAAATAATAAAAATTAGAATGCCTCCGTTTTTTCAATAGATTAGAGCAGTGGTTCCCACCTTTTTCAGCTGGCGACCCACCTTTCCTTATCGGAATACCTCCACGATCCATCGGTCCATTGCTGAGTAAAAAACCGTATTTGTATCGTATCCCTTATGTATATATATATATATTTTTTGAAGATACAGATTGATTATTGATATACAATTTGTGTTCTGATTTGAAAATAGTTGACAAAATATAAGCACTTTGTAGCAAAACAGTTATTTATTTAACAATAGTAAATAGAATTATATGTTTGCAATATATGCAGCATGGATCTAGGTGAAGATAGAAACTAGAATTATAAAAGTACACACAGATCATTTTAATTTTTCAAGCAAAAAAAATCATACAGCTTTGACATGATTACAGATAAGAAAATTGTTATCACAATCTATCAATATGTAAAAGCTGCTTCGGTGGTGTAGTCGCTAGCACGCTGAGCTTCTATGCCCAAAACCGCGGGTTCAAACTCGGCCGAAGTCGTCGGATGTTTTAAGAGCGTTAAAATCCTTCAGTATATCTTCCTTCGGAGGGGAAGTAAAGCTGGCGGTCCCATGTCATAGATTTATGGCATGTAAAAAAAACTTCCACTAATTAAACTTGTGTGAAGCTAAATTTGCAGGTTAGATTTTGTTGAAACGCTCTATCAAAGTTCCAACGTTCACCACTAGGTGTCAGTGATGTCTGGTAGCGAAAGTTGGAACTACTTGAAATTGAACGGAACTTGTAGCTCACCTCATGGGTGTCCGCATTGAAGCAGCTACAGACTCTGGCGAGCCGAACATGTCCTCGGACACTCTCCGCGCTGAAAGCCTTAATAATATGTACAATTGCAGTTTTTAAGTAAGAATACTATATTAATGAAATTTTTGGGACTGTTTAGATTGAACTAATACGTCAATGTCAGGATTGAATGAAGATGTTTTTAATCTTTCAACATTGAGTTGATTTCTATTTTTTTTTTTTTTTTTTTTTTTTTTTTTAAGGAATAACAATGTTGAAAATATATGTTCACATAAATACGTTCTCCTTATAGACTGACTTCAGCATAGATTCACAAGACAGTTCAATGAGTTCAGTTTCATGCAAAATATAACTAAATAATTGCTGGTTTTTCAAAAAACCACACCCAATAGAATAAAGGGAAAGCTAAAATAGCCACACATTAATTTTCAAACTTAGTATTTGAATATAAAACTTCACAAAATTGACTTCTTATTTTGGAATTAAAAAATTGATAAATAATTACAGCATAATTTTAGAAAGAATTCAATTTTGTTAAAATATTTTAAATTGATGCATTTACATTTTATGATTGTGATTTAGTTATAAATATCAAATTGTTAAAAAGAAATAAAACATATTCTTAGTTACGGTAATATTTTAAGATTTACCTGGGAGGTCGTGAGGTTAAGATTCCTTAAGTTGTCCTCATCGAATGGATTTTTAACCCACTGCTTTCCTTCTTCTATGGGTGGGAAGTAGCATCTTAGGTTAGAAACTAAGGCTTCAAGATAATCAAAGATCATTTTTGAAGATTCTTCATTTAATTTAAGATCATTCTCGTCCAAAAAATTGTTCAGAAGTGGGAAGGCATCAAAGATATTTTTCTGAACTTTATCAGACCACCGTTTTATTATTTTTATAGTAACATCAACTTTGTCTTGCACAAAGAATTTGTGGACATCTTTTCCTTGTAAGATCAAATTAAAAGTATTTAGAGAACTGAAAATATCCGCTAAGTAAGCCAACTTTATTAACCAAATCTCATCATTAAGGCAGTTGTCTAAGACTTGAGCTTTCAACTTTCCTTCTGCTTGCAATTGTGATAAGAACAACCTTACCTCATCACGAAGCTCAAACAACCTGGCGAGAACATTTCCTCTGGATCGAGTTGCGACCCACTATCCGGTTGGGAAACGCTGGATTAGGGGATCTCAATATCCTGACACTTTCTAGTCTAACTTCTTCAGCTTCATCTGGAGATAAATTATAGCCTCAACGGATGTGATTAACTCCTCTGTAGGAAATTTGGAGGGTGCGAGAGCAAAATTGAGACCTCTGCTTAGTAAAGCTCTTTGATAGCCATCTAAAGGGGTTTTAGAAATATTGACTACAACTTTACTAGTATCAAGAAAAGTACGAGGAGCTGTTTGTCTCAAGGACAATCGAAAGAACTTAGCCCTCTGTCTGTCTACCACCCGACAATAATTATTCTCAGCCTGAATAGCAGAGATACGTTCAAAGAACAGCCACAATTGTAGTAGGCTACACACCCTCAGAAAGCCATTAAACATACCAGACCTTGTAGTTCCGCCCCTTAAAACCTCAATAACTAACTTTCCCCTTAAGGGCTTCCATTCATTTGTTAAGCTTTGTACACGTTCTTCGAGGATGCAGTGCTTCCTTCCTCAGCTTTCTACTCCAGGCGGTGAAGGTCACACTTTAACCATCTAGGGGTGGATTGTGGAACTTGACTTAAGTCCTGTTGTTCGCATCGCTGGAACATAGGGCTTCGACGAAGCATCGCCATCGGACTCGGTTTCGTGCCATTGCCTTCACTTCTCCCCACGTTCTCCCCGCTTCTGCAGCTTCCCACTCCACTGTCCTCCTCCAAGTTTCCCTCGGTCTTCCTCTTCTGCGATGTCCCTGAGGATTCCAACTCAGGGCTTGCCTCTCTGTTGCCGTCTGGTTTTTGCGCAGTGTGTGTCCAACCCACTTCCACTTTCTTGCCTTTAACTGTAAATCCACGGGCTTCTCGTTTCTACGATTCCATAGTTCTTCATTGGATATTACATTTGGCCAAAACACTCTCAAGATTCTTCGTAAGCATCTGTTTATGAAGGTCTGGATTTTCTTTATGATTGATTTTGTTACTTTCCAATCTCACATCCGTATAGCAACACTGATTTTACATTGCTATTGAATATTCGGAGTTTAGTTCATGTGGAAATCTCTTTGCTTTTCCAGATAGGATGCAACTGGATAAAGGCTGCATTTGCTTTCTTGATGCATCCTCTACGTTTCTTCCATTTATTTGAAACTACCTATCGCTTGTTACGTTTAGTCTTAGTGATTTGGTCTTCCCTGAATTTACAGTTAACCCTAGCCTTCTTGCCTGTTCCTGTAGATCTTCCAGTTTGGCATTCTGTTTAAGATGATTCATGACAACACTTTGCTAGGAATAGATAACAGCATTATTCCTCTCCAATTATTACAATTTGTCAAGTCGCCCTTCTTCGGAAGTTTGACTAAAGTGTCGGTCTTCCATTCTTCTGGTATTTCTTCCCGGTTCCAAATTTTTTCAAACAGGGGGTACGGTAAATCTACTGTTGTTGCTAGATCTTCTTTCAAGAGCTCTGGTGGGATGTTATCTGTTCCCGGCGCTTTGCCACTTTTTGTTTGCTTTAGAGCAGCTCTGATCTCTTCTCTACTAGGTGCTGCACTCTTGATTCTACCAAGAACCTCATATTCATTTCAATTTCCATCTTCCTCTGCATTTTCATCTACACCTCCCTGTTCTTCTCCGTCCTGTTGCTCTTCTTCCTCTGATCTCTCTATTCAACACTTCCGCAAAATGTTCACACCATCTTTACAATTTCTCATCTTCAGTAGTCAGCAACGCTCCAGTTATACTTCTCACAGGACGATCTATAGGTCCCTTCCTCTTTCCTAGCAGTCTTGTGGTCTGGTAAAGTTCCTTCACGTTTCCTTCTCTGGCAGCCCTCTCCGCCCTTGATGCGAGATCACTTGCCCACTTCCTTCGGTCTGATCTTGCACTCCTTTTCACCTCCCAGTCTACTCTTGTGTACTCTGCATGAAGATCCATCTATTGTCTCCTAGTTTTTATGGTATTCATCTTTGCTTTCAGTTTCTTCCTCTCTCCCACCTTTTCCCAGGTGTCCTGGCTCATCCAATCCTTCCTTTTGTTATCTCTGAATCCCACTACTTTATATGCAGTTTCTAGGATTGCTCCTTTGATTTTCTGCCATTCTTCTTCTACTCCATCTTCTCTTGTATTTAGTACTAGCTGTTACCCGCGGCTTCGCCCGCAATAACATTTGTAATCCTGTTATAACATTAGTTAAATAGATAAGCATGGGTCCTAGTGGAAAATAATTCTATCACCTGAAACCAAAAAGGCATGGGACGAAAAGAAGACATCAAAATATCATGTTGGTTTCGGACCCTAAAAGACGTGAAAAATATAATAAAAGTATTAAAAAAACTATTTTTTGAAATTTCATTCGAATCAATTTTTATGTCATTCCTGGGACTTAGAAAATTCCGGCCAAAAATACAAAATCATTAATAACTCCCTAAGTATTCGTCGTATGATGAAATAGCAAGAGACAAAAAAGATGTAATGTGTTATTGTCTACAACATAGGCCATGTATAATTTTACACTCAGACATATTACGTTTACCCCCCCCCTCCCCCCATAATTTCACCCCTCCCCATGGGCCCCTTAAATTGGATTTATGAAAAAAACGGTCAAACACCTGTTTAGTTATTTTTAATGCTGATTTTTTTCGGCTGAGTTCCAAACTCCTCGCCTATGTCGTTTAAGAGATACACGCTCCGTTAGGAATCCTTCAACCCCCACTTTTCACCCCTTTCACCTCATAATATACACCACATCGAAAAACCCTCAGACACATGTCTTCTTATTTTTAATGATGAGTTTATATGCCGAGTATCACATCCCCCAATGAAACCAATCGGGAGATATTGCTATTCAATGAAATGAAGGTCTATCCCTTAACACCCCTTTAGAACCTGAATATCCAAAAATCCTTTCTTAGTGGGCGTTTGCGGCCCTTGAGGAAGCTGCTTACCAAATTTCATTCCAATCCGTTCGGTGGTTTCTGAGATTTTGTGATGAATGAATGAGTCAGTGGTATTTGAGCTTTATATAGTAGATAAGCATCGGTCCTAGTGGAAAATAATTCTATCACCTGAAACCAAAAATGCATGGGACGAAAAAAAACATCAAAATATCATGTTGGTTTCGGACCCTAAAAGACGTGAAAAATATAATAAAAGTATTAAAGAAAACAATTTTTTGAAATTTCATTCGAATCAATTTTTATGTCATTCCTGGGACTTAGAAAATTCCGACCAAAAAGTACAAAATCATTAATAACTCCGTAAGTATTCGTCGTATGATGAAATAGCAAGAGACAAAAAAGATGTAATGTGTTATTGTCTACAACATAGGCCATGTATAATTTTACACTCAGACATATTACGTTTCCCCCCCCCCTCCCCATAATTTCACCCCTCCCCATGGGCCCCTTAAATTGGATTTATGAAAAAACGGTCAAACACCTGTTTAGTTATTTTTTATGCTGATTTTTTCGGCTGAGTTCCAAACTCCTCTCCTATGTCGTTTAAGAGATACACGCTCCGTTAGGAATCCTTCAACCCCCACTTTTCACCCCTTTCTCCTCATAATATACACCACATCGAAAAACCCTCAGACACGTGTCTTCTTATTTTTAATGATGAGTTTATATGCCGAGTATCACATCCCCCAATGAAAGCAATCGGGAGATATTGCTATTCAATGAAATGCAGGTCTACCCCCTTAACACCCCTTTAGAACCTGAATATCCAAAAATCCTTTCTTAGCGGGCGTTTGCGGCCCTTGAGGAAGCTGGATACCAAATTTCATTCCAATCCGTTCGGTGGTTTCTGAGATTTCGTGATGAATGAATGAGTCAGTGAGTGAGTGGTATTTGAGCTTTATATAGTAGACTAGCTGTTACCCGCGGCTTCGCCCGCAATAACATTTGTAATCCTGTTATAACATTAGTTAAATAGATAGATAAGCATGGGTCCTAGTGGAAAATAATTCTATCACCTGAAACCAAAAATGCATGGGACGAAAAAAAATCAAAATATCATGTTGTTTTCGGACCCTAAAAGACGTGAAAAATATAATAAAAGTATTAAAAAACTATTTCTTGAAATTTCATTCGAATCAATTTTTATGTCATTCCTGGGACTAAGAAAATTCCGGCCAAAAAATACAAAATCATTAATAACTCCCTAAGTATTCGTCGTATGATGAAATAGCAAGAGACAAAAAAGATGTAATGTGTTATTGTCTACAACATAGGCCATGTATAATTTTACACTCAGACATATTACGTTTACCCCCCCCCCCCCTCCCCCATAATTTCACCCCTCCCCATGGGCCCCTTAAATTGGATTTATGAAAAAAAACGGTCAAACACCTGTTTAGTTATTTTTAATGCTGATTTTTTTCGGCTGAGTTCCAAACTCCTCGCCTATGTTGTTTAAGAGATACACGCTCCGTTAGGAATCCTTCAACCCCCACTTTTCACCCCTTTCACCTCATAATATACACCACATCGAAAAACCCTCAGACACATGTCTTCTTATTTTTAATGATGAGTTTATATGCCGAGTATCACATCCCCCAATGAAACCAATCGGGAGATATTGCTATTCAATGAAATGCAGGTCTACCCCTTAACACCCCTTTAGAACCTGAATATCCAAAAATCCTTTCTTAGTGGGCGTTTGCGGCCCTTGAGGAAGCTGCATACCAAATTTCATTCCAATCCGTTCGGTGGTTTCTGAGATTTTGTGATGAATGAATGAGTTAGTGGTATTTGAGCTTTATATAGTAGATTTCGTATCTGTAACACAATTCTAATCTAAATTATTGTTTGACGTTGGGGGGTCCTTCAGTTTTTGAACATCAAACGGCTTCTTTGGAACATCTAATTTCTTCTTTGCAGCTATGATTTTTATGCACTCCTTGGCTTACATCAAATGGTGATCACTGCCTATGTCGGCTCCCCTTTTGTTTCTGACATCTAACAATGATCTTTTCCATTTCCCACTAATGGCAAAGTGGTCAATCTGATTCTGCATCCTGTGATCAGATGATACCCACGAGAGTTTATGACATTTTCTATGTGGGAACACCGTTCCTCCGATGGTCAACTCATTGCTCGCACAGAACTCCTTAAATAGTCCTCCGTTTTCATTCTCCTCTCCAACTCCATGTCACCCCATTATATTTTCTATCCCAAGGTTTTCGGTGCCCACTTTCGCATTTAGGTCTCCCATCACAATGACAATATCTCGTTTCACCCCATTCAATGTTGCCTGCAGCTATGTATAGAAGTAGTTTTTGGTATCCATGTCTGCTTGTTCAGTTGGGGCGTAACATTGGATGATAGTTACATTTCGTACCTGTCCTTTGAACCGCTGTTATGATTCTGTCTGATATAGGTCTCCATTCCAGCAGACTCTTCTTTGCCGTTTTTATTTAGAATTAGGCCTACACCATTCACATGGTCGTCCTCGTCATTTGGTTTTCCTGAATACAGAAAAGTCATCCCCTCTGGTAGTCTATTTTCTCCAAATTCATTCCAGCGTACCTCGCTCATTCCCATTTGCATTATAGACTGGTTCACTTTTTCCAAAAACTCCTCTTTTCCAATTTGAGTGGCATTTTGGGTAACATTTGGGCAAATGGCTTATTTTTAGCCTACTTTCGATTTTTGCAAAAAATGAAAGTAGACTTATGAGATCAACACAGGGCGAAAAAGTGTGTCTGTCTGTGTGTGTGTATGTGTGTGTGTGAGTCTGTGTGTGTGTCTGTGTGTGTGTGAGTGTGTGTACT
The DNA here is from genome assembly GCA_946902985.2 of Meconema thalassinum. Lineage (NCBI taxonomy): Eukaryota > Metazoa > Arthropoda > Insecta > Orthoptera > Tettigoniidae > Meconema > Meconema thalassinum. Next base: position 371,903,910 of record OX336392.1, read on the forward strand.
CTGAATGTCTGTCCCCCCCTATCAATTCGAACACGGTGAATGCGAATTGAACGAAATTTGGTACAAAGGTAGCACTATCAAAGGACACCTCAGTGTCATATTTAATATCGCCGCCATCATGACGGAAACGTAATGGCGGCCACACAAATGTTCAAAGCTTAAATCAAATTACGACTAACCTAATCATCCGATCTCTACCAAATTTTGCAACAACATACCTTTATGGGGGGAGCATCCTTTGACCAAACCAATAGGCCATAAGCGTAATAGTTTGCGGATGGCGGCCATCTTTGTGTGAAAATCGATTCCCCCTATTAATTCGAACACGGTGCAATCGAATGGAACGAAATTTGGTACAGAGGTAGCACTAGCAAAGGGCATCTCAGTGTCATGTTTCGTATCACCGCCATATTGACAGAAACGTAATGGCGGCCACACAAATGTTCAAAGTTTAATTTAAATTACGACTAACATAACCATCCGATCTCTACCAAACTTTGTAACAACATTCCTTTATGGAGGGAGCATGCTTTGACCAATCTAATAGGTTATTAGCCTAATGGTTTGCGGCTGGCGGCCATCTTTATGTCAAAATTGATTCCCCCTATTAATTCGAACACGGTGGAACCGAATGGAACGAAATTTGGTACAGAGGCAGCACTAGCAAAGGGCACCTCAGTGTCATGTTTTATATCGCCGCCATCTTGACTGAAACGTAATGGCGGCCACACGAATGTTCAAAGCTTAAATCAAATTACGATTAACCTAATCATCCCATCTCTACCAAATTTTGCAACTACATACCTTTATGGAGGGAGCATCCTTTGACCAATCTAATAGGTCATTCGCTTAATAGTTTGCGGATGGTGGCCATCTTTGTGTCAAAATCGATTCCCCCTATTACTTCAAACACGGTGAAACAGAATGGAACGAAATTTGGTACCGAGATAGCACTAGCAAAGGGCACCTCAGTGTCATGTTTTATATCGCCGCCATCTTGACGGAAACGTAATGGTGGCCACACAAATGTTCAAAGCTTAAATCAAATTACGATTAGCCTTATCATCCGATCTCTAGCAAATTTAGCAACAACATACCTTTATGGAGGGAGCATCCTTTGACCAATCTAATAGGTCATCAGCCTGATATTTTGCGGATGGCGGCCATCTTTGTGTGAAAATCGATTCCCCTTATCAATTCGAACACGGTGAAACCGAATGGAACGACATTTGGTACAGAGGTAGCACTAGCAAAGGGCACCTCAGTGTCATGTTTTATATCACCGCTATCTTGACGGAAACGTAATCGTGGCCACCCAAATGTTAAAAGCTAAAATGTAATTACGACCAACCTAATAATCTAGTCTCTACCAAATTTTGCAACACCATATCTTTATGTGGGAAACATATTCAGACCAAACTGCAAGAACATCAGCCCAATAGTTTGCAGACGGTGGCCAAGTATGTGTGCAAATCGATTCCCCCTATCAATTCAAACACGGTGAAACCGAATTGAACGAAATTTGGTACAGAGGTAGCACTAGCAAAGGGCACCTCATATTCATGTTTAATATCCCTATAGCACGTTGTATTTCAACAAGCTACTACAACCAACATTCGATCATACTCCTTGAAAAGGACAAAGAGTTATAACAATACCCATGCATTTAGGAGAAAGTAGGCTATATGTTCTTTACTGAACATCTTGTTACTAATTTGGACCTGCTGAACATTAATATCGCTGTTGCCTGGCTGATTTCTCCACCGGAAACCCGAAATCCAAGTTAGTTTCAACCACTACTTTCAAGGGAAAGAATGAGCCTGTTTTCAAGAAAGCATTGATGATGATGATAATTGTTGTTTTAAGGGGCCTAACATCTAGGTTATCGGCCCCTAATGGTCTGGGTGATAGCGAAAATGACAATGAAGTGGAAACCAGAACGAAAATTAAGTGAGAAGGAAAATACTTACAAAAAGGAACTCAGATTGAAACTACTCACAAAATGGAGAGTGGTAATACTTACAAAAGGGAATTTAGAACGAAAATACTCACAAAAAGGAATAGATTCAAAAATACGCACAAAATTTAGGTTAAGTTCAAAATATGTACATTCGAAATACGTACAAAATTCAAGTGAAATTTAAAATATTTACAAAATGCAAATTAGATTGAAAATTCGTACAAAATGCAATTGAGATTCAAAATACTTACAAAATGCAATTGAAATTGAAAATAAACAATGCAATTTCGATTGAAAAATGCACATTACAGATTCCAAATAATCACAAAGTGCAATTGATATTCAAAATACCAGTACTTACAAAATACAATTGAAATTGAAAATGCTTACAAAATGTATGGTAGATTCTACCTACTCAATTGGATGGACAATACTTACAAAATGCAATTTAGATTGAAAATACTTACAAAATGTAATTTAGATTCAAAATACCCACAAAATGCAATTGAGAATCAAAATACTTGCAAAATGTGCACCCTACAAAATGCAATTTAGATTGAAAATACTTGCAAAAACCTGTGTAGTTTGAAAATACAAAGTGCAATTGAAATTCAAAATACTCACAAAAGTCCCATCCCCTATATTGAAAGACTTACTAAAAGCAATTTAGATTGCCAATCCTTACAAAATGCAATTGAGGTTGAAAACACTCACAAAATGCAATTTAGATCGAAAAGACTTACAAAATGCAATGCAGATTGAAAACACCTACAAAATGGAGTGTGGAGGAAAATTAAAAAATAAAATAAAAATAAAAAAAATCGCTTAATGGAATTTAGATACACACATCAAAAAAAGTTTTGCATCACCTCGGTTCCCAGATCTCCGGCATATAGACGTTGACTGTGTATATTGTATCCAAGATACAGTCCCTTTGACTGTTCATAGATGTCACTAAAACTGCTCAAAGATGTAAACAACCATGCATGAGCAGGGCCTATTAGACGGAGGGGGTACGACAGCCGATCAGTTCCAGTCATTCCACCAGGACGAAGGTACGCTGCTCATGTTGTCTGTAGTTCTACCATGCCTAGAAGGTCAATGCCGCAGTTCGATCGCGTCCGCATTGTTACTTTGTGTCAAGAAGGGCTCTCAACAAGGGAAGTTTCCAGGCGTCTCAGAGTGAACCAAAGCGATGTTGTTCGGACATGGAGGAGGTACAGAGATACAGGAACTGTCGATGACAGGCCTCGCTCAGGCCGCCCAAGGGCTACTACTGTAGTGGATGACCGCTACTTACGGATTGCCGCTCGGAGGAACCCTGAGAGCAATGCCACCATGTTGAATAATGCGTTTCGTTCAGCCACAGGACGTCGTGTTTCAACTCAAACTGTGCGCAATAGGTTGCATGATGCGCAACTTCACTCCCGACGTCCATGGCGAGGTCCAGCTTTGCAACCCCGACACCATGCAGCGCGGTACAGATGGGCCCAACAACATGCTGAATGGACCCCACGGAATTGGCATCACGTACTCTTCACCGATGAGTGTCGCATATGCCTTCAACCAGACAATCGTCGGAGACGTGTTTGGAGGCACCCTGGTCAGGCTGAACGTCTTAGACACACTGTCCAGCGAGTGCAGCAAGGTGGTGGTTCCCTGATGTTTTGGGGTGGCATTATGTGGGGCCGACGTACGCCACTGGTGGTCATGGAAGGCTCCGAAACGGCTTTACGATACCTGAATGACATCCTCCGACCCATAGTGCAACCATATCGGCAGAATATTGGAGAGGCATTTGTCTTCATGGACAACAATTCTCGACCTCATCGTGCGCATCTTGTGAATGCGTTCCTTCAAGATAACGACATCGCTCGACTACAGTGGCCAGCATGTTCGCCAGACATGAACCCTATCGAACATGCCTGGGATATGTTGAAAAGGGCTGTTTATGGACGTCTTGACCCACCAACCACTCTGAGAGATTTACGCCGAATTGTCGTTGAGGAGTGGGACAATTTGGACCAACAGTGTCTTGATGAACTTGTGGATAGTATGCCACGACGAATACAGGCATGCATCAATGCAAGAGGACGTGCTACTGGGTATTAGAGGTAGTGGTGTGTACTGCAATCTGGACCACAAATGCTGAAAGTCTAGCTGTATGATGGTACAACATGCAATGTGTGGGTCTCATGAGCAATAAAACGAGCTGAAATGTTGTTTGTGTTGATCTCTATTCCCTTTGTATTTAACGGTTCCGGAACTCTTGGAACCGAGGTGATGCAAAACTTTTTTTGATGTGTGTACAAGGGGAGCCAATTAACAAAAACAGTGTGGGAATCTTAAAGAGAAAAGAAATATAATGAAAAGAAAACAAGAGGTCTGGCCCCTCGAAGAAGGAGGGATCGGGAAAGATGAGACAAGGGCCAATTAAGGCAGGAAAGTGAAAGACTTCCTAGGCCTCGGTTACCCTAATACCGTCGAGATCGGAAAAGAAAGAGATTTGACCAAGGGAGGTCGACAGGAAAGTAGACGGAGAGGAGCCCGGCACAAGTAAGTGGAAGCAATGACGGACTCAGCTGGGGTCCCGTGGTCGCCAACCCACGTCCCACTAGATGTGAGCCCCTGGGGGGAAGAAAGCAGTTAGCACAAATTGGTATCGTCCCGGTGGAGATACAGACTGTGATATCGAGTCCGAAGCTACGCATTTAGCGTTTGTTTATCTTCGACAAAAGGAGACTCTGAAATCCGGATGGACTGAGTTTAATCAATACATTACACACAACACATTGGGCATTTCTCAAGCTGTCTACATGCCCCTAATATTAAATCCTGCCCATGAGTGGGACACGCTCCAGACAGTGCTTGAAAGATCCGTCGTCGAGGAATAAGCTGAAGCAGCCGTACATTGTGTTAACTCGTGATCAAGCGCTCTACCATAAGTCGTCGGAGATCAAATGGGGCTCAGAACTGTTTCAAAATCGGTTTGTTTTGAAGATGGGATGTTTACACCTTGCACTTAATTTTCTGAAAACTATAGGACAGAATATGGTAGGAAGTGATATTCGTGAGATCTGGGTGGAAAGCGGAGTCTAAGCAGAGGGATCGGCCGCTGGAGTTCTTGATGGAAGGGCATATGGTAAAGGTCTTCGTATTCACAAACTTGTGTTCCAGGCTTTATGGCGCATTTTACTGGATAGGCTGGCTAATGAGAAGAGCTGCGATATTTTTGAAAGCTTCCCCTATGATGCAGAAACAGCTATCGAGCATTTCCTCGCATAAGAAAATCGGGAAAAAATCAAAGACTTCGTTTCCGAGGCATCACGATCGAGTTCAAATTTTGCGTACTGGTGGTCATATCTAGAGATGGTATGGACATTACTTAAATTTACAAGGGGGATCCGTTCTGGAAATTGGGACATGTATTTGATTGCTCTCAAGGAGATGCTTCGTTTTACTGCACGATACAACCATACCAATTACACTAAGACCTTGGCAGTGTATATAGCTGAAATGCATCAGCTTTCTGAAGAAGTCGAGATGGCATTCAGGAAGGGAGACTTCGGGGTCCAACGGAGCAACGGAAAATGTTGTCAAGTTGACGCGGATCATGCACAGGAATGGATAGTGGACACGTCTAAGAAAGCCGGCGGATTAGTTGGAAGCACGCAGGAAGAGTCTGCTCTGCAACGTTGGGTCTTATCATTTCACTGGAGGAGCGGTATTACTAATTCCGCGTTTGAAATGTTCGGGGTAGGAACACAAGGCTGCTCATATAAAGAACAATCTGTCTATCCTGGTAGGAGACGGCGAGACAACTCGGACGAAGAAAAACTCTTGTCCACTTTGAAAACTTTTAAAGTTTTCTCAGAAGACAATGCTGATCTCTCTAATATTCACAATGTAGCAACTGAGGACATTGCTACAGTCAGGATCCAAGATTCGCTTCTACGCGCACGAGAACTGGGGCTTGAACAAGTGAATAAGTTCGTCTCCGAACGCCTTGTGTCATCTGAAGACACGCGGAAACCGCAAGTGAGCTTCCATTTGCCCATTTCTTAAGAATCGCCCTCTCACAATGAACGACTTGCCGAAAGTTTTGACGAAGAAAACAGTGCTGAGTAGTGACGGGAGCGTTCTCCAAAGAATAGTAATGGCTTATGTGGCCGGGAGGGAAATTGATCTTCAAGAAATTTTAAAACACGAGCTCATGGCCTGTCCTCCATCCCTGACAAACACGGATGGAGATTTAAGAAGTGGAGATAAGTCTACCCTGAACAACTCTAACTAAGGACATTGACTGCCCTGATAATATAGTTCTGGAGAGAGAATCTTCACATTTACTCATTGACAGCATGGCAATGATCAATGCACTGCAGAAGCCAGCAAAATGTGTTACGTTTGGAGATTACGCCATGGCAGTGGAAAGACATATCCGTTCCTACACTTCTGTCTATTCAAGAATCGACATTGTTTTCGACCGGTAGGTGTTTTACTTCATTATTATTATTATTATTATTATTCAAATTCCATTCTTTTCTTTAGGTACAGATCCAAATCAGTCAAGTCCACAACCCGTGCTAGGCGCTCAAAGAATACTGCCCCAGTGCGTCGCGTGATAGACGATGGAAACGTGCCCTTGCCACAAAACTGGAAAGACTTTCTGTTCTTAGAAGAAAATAAGGTCAACCTGATAGAGTTCGTATCAAAACATCTCAGTGTAGTCGAGATAAAAGAAGTTGAACTAGTTTTCGCCGGAGGGTTCAGTGATGAAAGAAAAGTTTTTTCCAACATGTCATCTTCAAATGTCACCTCTTTGGAAGCTTCCCATGAAGAAGCTGACAACAAGGATGATTTTGCATGCAGTGAAAAGTATAGCAGATCAAAAATAATTTTGTAATCTTATTGAACATTTATTTCTTAATTTTTGTTGTAAATAGTCATATTTTTTGTCCGAATTATAGGCCTATTATGTACGAAAAAATGAGCGTTGGTAGCTCTTTGTAACACATAACTATCTTGGACTTACGGCTTCTGGTCGAGAAATCAGCCTGGCAACAGTGATATTCTTGTTCAGCAGGTCCGAATTAGTAAATGTAAGCCATTTGCCCAAATGTTACCCAAAATGCCGCTCTAATTTAGAATTTGGTAAAACTGAGTCTATCATGTCTAGTTTATCTATACTAATATAATAAAGCTGAAGAGTTTGTGTGTTTGTTCATGTGTTTAAACGCGCTAATCTCTGGATCTACCAGTCGGATTCGAAACATTATTTTTGTATATAATAGCCTGATTCAAGAGGAATAGTTTAGCCTATGTAGCATTATGCTACACCTCTCAGGTAACCTTAAAGATTGATTTTTGTTCAGAAAGTCAGAAGAACAAGCGCTCCAGAACGGCTTCAATAATACCGAAGTACATTGTTGCCATGTAATGCGGGCCGCATCACGTCGCCCCTACCAATGTTCTGGTGCAGAATTGCGAGCTGCTTATAAATTGCAGTCACGGGGAGTAATTAGTGCAAAAAGATTTCATAGGCCCCTTAAAACAGTTATCATCATGACAATAGTATGCCTCTGTATAAGGGCGATGGTGTTGGTGCAGTATACTGAGGTTATCAGCTGCAATAAGCGTTGATGCTTTCAAATTTACTTTCATTTATTCCGATCCTTATCCTTGAGCGCTCCAGTTCTGTAAAACAAATAAATCCACCGGGCGAAGCCGGGCACTACTGCTAGTAGTTGATAAATTCTGCTACAGCTTGATGAAACTTTCCACTCTCGTAATGTGTCCGTACATTCCAAAATCCGATCCTCGTGGTCCATTTCATTCCAAAGGCTGTCAACTTGTTGTCCGTCCGGCTTTTGCTTCTTGAAGTTTCTTTAACAATAAATTTTAAGAGATGCAGGTTGTTAGCCCACAGTCCCTGAGTGCTTTAGTGGGGCAGCCACCTTTTGGCCTAAGCACATGCCATTATAGCTAGATGGTCTGGTGTGTCTCTCACACATTCTTTACAGGGCGAGTTGAGACTGGTTTCCATAACCCTCCTCCTTTCTCTGGGCTTTGGACCGGCAACGACGCCCATGGAGCTACTCAATCCACCCCATGGGTGCCGCAGGCGGAGTAGAGTGTGGAAGTAGAGGTAGTTAAAAGTTCTGATAGTAACAGTGAGACAGAGCTTATCGAGAGGGTGCGCTGTCAGCCCGCAAGGTAGATTCAACGACTACTTTACAAAACAATTAAATTAATTTCTTTTTAAGACAGTTACAATTGAGAGTTGACGGTAGGATGATAACTTATTTTGCTCAAGTGCAGTTTTATGTAGGTTGTTGATGGATTGTATAGACGTAACGCTGCTCCATTCTTCCTTTGTAGGATTACTGCATTTGGTGTAATCAATGAACTCATGGGTACAATAAAATCAATGAGTTTTGAACGAGAATTCAAATAGTTTTGTAGGTTGAACCACAGCACATTCCTGTGATGAGGGAGGTTGTGGACAGTGGATGTCGACAATCGGTATGCAACATGGGCTTTAGTAACAGCATTGTCGACAACTCTTTCCTTAGCTCCGCCATGCTTGATTTCACTACATTTAGTTATTTTTTTGTATCCCCTTTTTAGTTAATACAACTAATTTACCACCTCTGTCTTGGAATGGCGGCAGTGCACATTTCATATTGAGGAAATTACCATACCACTACAAAAACATCACCACTCAAACATACCTGAATGCTTAGACACTTCGAAACCCATTAGGTACCTATGTACTATTGATCGAGCCTATTATTTAGAAATACCAAATTAAAAACAGTACATGAACAAAATGACTGCACCAGCCGTTGATTGGTTGTCTGCGAGTGGAAAGTCTAACAATGGGATGAGCGGGAATTGGACCACTGATCCGATCATAATGATTATTCATATTAGAGCTCGTAATAATCGATTTTCGATTAATCATTGATTAATCGAACATTCTTTCAATTGATTAACCAAAAAATCGATTAATTGATTAATAGACACGAGATGAGAAAATAAGTTTTGAAAATGGTTTAAATTAGAAGTCAGAGTTACGTTTATTTTCGTAATCATCATTATCATTAACCGTCTCCAGCTTCCCGGGTGCGGTATAAGAGCGCTCTCCATGTTTGTCTATTCAGGTATATTTCCTCCTCCTCTACCTGGTGCCAATCGACACCTCTTCCCTGCAGGTCTTCTTTTATTTGGGAGATCCAGCGTGTCCGTGGTCTGCCTCTTGGTCTCTTGCCCTCCACATCTTGCTCAAGCCATACTCTTGCCGTTCTGCTTGGATTCATCCTCTTCACATGACCAAACCATTTCAACCTTGATGTTGCTATTGCTAGAGCCCTGCGCGGATAGATGAAACGTTATCCGCATCCGCCCCGCTCTTATCCGCCCCGCATCCGCACGACTGTTATCCGCATCCGCCCCGCATCCGCTCGACTGTTATCCGCATTCGACCCGCATTCACGCGACTTTTATCCACAAGTTTGTTATCCGAATCTACTGGCATTACAAAAAAAAATCAATGTGTTGCTTTATGCTTTATCCTTTAGACATTTGAGCTGAAAATCGAACCCTTAGGCTATGTAGGCCTACGGTGTGTCATGTGCTATGTTTAAAATGAATGTTACACAGCCAGAATTGCAACCCTTTCAGCTCGGAGTGTTAATTATGCTTAATGACATCATTTGAATGGGATTAGCGTAAATCATCATCTTACATTTGTCATGAAAAACATGGCGGAAAAATATGATATGCCATAAACATCCGGGCCCTAGTAAGGGAGAGTGAGGGAACACACACCATTACCCTACTCTGCTTTTAAAACGTAACTCACGGAATACCGGTAAACTAATCTATTATATTGAAAAACAAATACATGAAAAACCACTGTAAACACTGGCATTTAAAACTACATTAAATTTTAATAATTGAATCACAACTGTAGGCTTACCTACTTATTTGCTGGCTACAGAAAATAACATGCAACGTGTAAAGTTTCTTCATCCAAGCCTCACGGTTATCACATAGCAACTGGCATCATGCTGACTGTTCCTATCTGATAGGTAGGATGACAACTTAAGGGTAGCAGAGAACTGAGTTGCTAGTTGTACTACCAACTCGAAAAACATAGGTGCGCACGATTACCCGCTGCGCACAATTACCAAAATTTCCCCATGATATTCAACCAGTTCGGATTGTATACTAAAATCTATCCGCAAATTTACTCCAAACATTATCCGCAGCTCATCCGCTATCCTCAAAGTCATGCAAAGTATATCCGCATGGCGAAAAATGTTGCGGATATCCGCGGGTTTATCCGCGGATATCCGCATCCGCGCAGGGCTTTAGCTATTGCTTCATGAAGTGGTTTCACTTGAATCTCTGCACGAATCTTCACATTTCGGATCTTGTCTCTTCTGGTCTTCTGAAGCATTGTTCTCAGGAACTTCATTTCTGTAGCCTGAAGTCTGCTACTATCTCTTCTGTTGATAGTACAAGTTTCAAATCCATACGTAATTATAGGTAAGAAGTAGGCCTGATACATCATTTTCTTGGATGTTAAAGGAATTTGTTGGTCCCAAAGGAGGTTCCTGACCTGGTGATAAAACTGAGCTCCTTTTTGGATTCTGTTGGTGACTTCAGCAGAACATCTGTTATCTTCAGTCATAATGCTACCGAGGTATTGGAAATAATCGACTTGTTCTAATTTCGCTCCATCCAGCTCAATGCTTGTATGCAACCTCTGTCTGCTGACTGCCATTGCTACTGTCTTTGTATGACTGATTTTGAGGCCAAACTCCTTAAATTGGTGGTTCCAAGCATTTAGATTCTGCTGTACTTCATTTTCTGTGCAACCCCACACCACTACATCATCTGCAAAAGCAAATGCCTTGAAATCATTTCCAGAATTCTGTTTCACCCTTTTCATAATTTCATCCATCACAGAGATAAATAGCAGTGGTGACAACGCACTGCCTTGTTGTACTCCCTTAGTTGTGGCAAACCAATCTGAATACCCATCTCCTATTTGCACACAGCTCTGGCAATAACTGTACAGCATTTTCACTTTCCTGATAAGAGTTTGTGGGATATTTCTGTTTGATAGACATTCCCATATCTTTTCTCTAGGCAAGCTATCATAGGCTTTTTCTATATCTAAGAAGACAAAGATGATATCCCTTCCTTTCTCCCAGTATTTTTCCATGATCATCCTTATTGCAAATATGAGGTCGGTGGTTGCTCTGTTGCCTCTAAATCCATATTGCTCTTCTTCTAACTGGGGTTCAAGGATGTTCCTTATCCGTTTAGCAATAATCTTCGTAATGATGTATAGAAATCTACAAAAGTTACATTTTGCATCGAGATACGTGTCCTTCCTTGTTTATGTTAACAATAACCAAATAATAGTCAGTGACCGTGGAAGAAAAAACAGCACCCCCGGTGGAAGACTGCCACAAGTCAAAAAGGACACTTTTCAGGAGAAGCATTTAAAGATTTTGAGCTAATAGGAAAAGTATAAATGTTTGCATAACTAAAGTGAAAGTAACGTATTACTAACTTCTAACAATGTCTAGTACTATGTAATAACATACAAAGTTATTTCATGGATTATAATTATGTGTTTTAATAAAAAACATTAACAATTTTGAGTTATGGCAATTTTCTATTCAGTGCCGTAGAATTGCTATTTATAGGATCTGAGTTGTGGCAGTGTTACAGGACACTGATTTGATCATGGGCATAATTCAAAATTCATGTTTTTTGACTTGTGGCAGTCTTCCACCGGGGGTGCCTGGGAAGAGTTTCAGAAAAAAAAACTAAGAGTTTTCTGCAAAGCTTTTGAATCTTGTTCAATTTTTGTTGGGAAGGCTGTTGACAATTTAGGACAGGAATATTCGGTTTTATCCCAGTTTCCAGACCTATCAGTTGGAACTCTTCAGTCGGTCAACTTGAATTTGCCCAATGACTGGGCGGAGTACAATGTATAAAATAATATGAATTATAAGTAAATAGCACTCCTGGAATCATTACATGTGTTAGTTATGATCACTATTACAATCACCAAAATAATCTCAACTTAAGACATGATGGTAAACCACAACGGAAAATATACTCCAGGAGGTAAACAATCCTCCATCACAAGAAACTGTGATGCAACTGGGCCTGCGGAGTCTGGAGAGCCCAAAACATCATGTGAGGAAGAGTCGGAGTTTCCTAGAACTTCACGCATAAGACCTAAGCAAAAACATCTGCTAGGCACACTGAACATCAATACGCTCATGAAAACTGGTAAACTGAAACAACTGACAGATGTGCTGAATAGACGTAATATCCTCATCCTTGCTTTACAAGAAACTCGATACACCGACGAAGATGCTTTTGAGTCTGAGGGATATAGAATTTACAAAGGGAAAGCTGGCATCAAAATCAAACAAAACAGTACTATACTTGGAACAGCTTTTATGATTAAACAAAACTTAACGGAATCAATAACAAATTTTACATCTTCATCAGAACGAATTTCATTTCTCTCATTTCGATCAGGAAACAAAGGCTATACTATAATCAATGCTCATGCTCCTACCAATGAGGACAATAAGAAAAATCCAGAAAATGTTGAAGAGTTTTGGGAAACGTTGGAACATGAATCATCAAAGATACCTTATCATCACGTTAAAATCTTAGTTGGTGACTTTAATGCACAGATTGGAAGAGAGAGAAAATTTAGAAACATAGTGGGTGACTTCCCAGCTCACAACCGCACTAACAGAAATGGAGAGAGACTCATAAGATTCTGATGATGATGATGATGATGATGATAATTGTTGTTTTAAGGGGCCTAACATCGAGGTTATCGGCCCCTAATGAAATGAAATGACGTGAAATAAAAGGATGTAGATAAAAACAACTCACTGCCATGGATGAAGCGAAAATGGTATTTATAAAACAGACAGTGAGCCCCTAAAAAATTATGCCTTATTTGAATAAAAAGAATAAAAGGCGGATGGTAAAAAAAAGGATAAAACAAATAAGGCATAGTGAACAATACAATACATAACACAATAAAAAACATAAAACAGATTTGACCACAATTAAAAGTCGTAACTACACATTAAAACTTTAAAAAGTCACCACTCTCCCTCATGAACCGGATGACGAGGTCAGCTGACGGCCCGTCATCACGGAGAATAAGGGAGAGGGTATTAGGCAGTTTAAGAGTCCTGCGCAGATCGGCCAGATCCACACACTCCAAGAGAAGGTGTGCCACGGTTAGGTGGGCGCCGCAAGTACACACAGGGGGATCTTCTCGCTTCAGCAAGTGGGAGTGCGTAGCAATCCCATGGCCGATCCGGAGTCGACAGAGTACCACAGCTTCCTTCCGGAGAGATCGGAAGGAAGATTTCCACACCTTCGTTGTCTCCTTGATGCCTCTCAGTTTGTTGGGTGGAGGCGTGGCACGCCATGCTTCCTCCCAATGCGACAGGATCGAATGCGCAACTGAGAACGCACATCACTAGCAGGCACCTTATATGGTAGCGAGGGCAGTGCGACTGCCTCTCTCGCGGCCTGATCAGCAAGCTCGTTTCCCGCAATACCCATGTGGCTAGGAAGCCACACAAAGGACACCCCGGCCCCAGCGGAACGCGACCTGACGAGCACACGCTGGACCAACGGGTGCTTCGGGAAACACACATCGATCGCTTGCAGCGCACTCAGAGAGTCAGTACACACAAGAAAGTGCTGGTGATCGTCTGATAACGTGTACCGCAGAGCCTCTAAGATGGCATAGAGCTCCGCTGTGTACACGCCACAGGCATCGGGAAGTGAAAAGAGAAACCGTCGATCTTCAACCACAAATGCACAGCCTACTTTCTCGTTTACCCTCGAACCGTCCGTGAATACAAGCCCTGATCCCGGATACCGGCTCACAACGGACTGGAACAGCCTCCGATGGACGGAGGAGTCAGTGTCCGACTTGGGGCCGGTGTGCAGATCCAGGATGATATCAGGGCGAGAGACCATCCACGGAGGGCCTTGCTAGGTACTCGGACGATACAGGAGACAGAAGGGAATCGGAACTGACGGTATAAGTCATCCAAGCGAATCCCCGCCGGCCGAGTGGCTCGGGCAAGCGCATCATACAGCCGGCGATTCGGATTGGAAAACAAACATGGATAGCTTGGATGAAGGGGCATCTGTCGAATAGTTGCAGCATAGGTCAGCAGTACTTGTTGGCGCCTCAGGTGTAAAGGAGGTACGCCAGCCTCGGCGAGCAAGCTGACGACTGGGCTCGTCCGAAAGGCACCCGTCGCCAGCCTCACACCGCCGTGGTGGACACTGTCCAGTTTAACAAGCACTGACTTACGGGCCGAACCATATGCTACACTGCCATAATCCAATCGAGATAAAATCAGAGCCTTATAAAAGCGAAGGAGCACCGCGCGGTCCGCCCCCCATGATGTGCCGCTAAGAAACCGCAACATGTTGAGTTTCTTAGCACAGGTAGTTTTCAAACACCGCACGTGTGGCTCCCACGTCAATTTCTGATCGAAAAGGAGCCCAAGGAACCGGTACGCAGCAACGACCGGCAAAGCTACATCGCCCAGATAAAGCTCAGGATCAGGATGGAGAGTGCGCTTTCGGCAGAAATGGACAACCGAGGACTTAGCGGTAGAGAATCGAAAGCCATGCTCTAGTGTCCAGCGTTCCACTCTCCGAATAGCTTGTTGTAGCTGTCGTTCAGCGACCGCCATATTTTGCGCACTATAATGTAGAGCGAAGTCGTCTACATATAGCGACGGTACCACTGCTGGACCAGCAGCAGCGACTATACCGTTTATGGCAATCGCAAATAATGTTACGCTAAGCACCGATCCCTGTGGGACTCCGTTTTCCTGTATATGATATTGCGAATATGTCCCCCCTATTCGGACACGGAACAGGCGAAGGGACAGAAAATTCGCAATAAAAACCGGCAAGTTACCTCGGAATTTCCATTGATGCAGGGTAGAGAGGATGCCGTAACGCCAAGTGGTGTCGTAGGCCTTCTCGAGATCAAAGAAAACAGCGACTAGGTGTTGTCTCCGGAGAAAAGCGTCCTGTATGGCGGTCTCCAGGCGTACCAGATGGTCGTTGGTACACCGAGACGCCCTGAAACCACACTGGTATTCAGACAGGAGTCCCCGTTTCTCCAGGACCCACACTAGGCGCCGATTGACCATCCTCTCAAAGAGCTTGCACAGACCGTTAGTGAGACAAATAGGTCTGAAACTCCCTGTCAATTTGGGATCCTTATCGGGCTTCAGGATAGGTATAATGATACCTTCCTGCCATTGCGCTGGAAACACACCTTCCAACCAGATTCGATTAAACACCCTGAGCAAATAACGAATGCTCTCATCGTTAAGGTGTTTAAGCATCTGGTTGTGAATATTATCCGGGCCAGGAGACGTGTCCCTGCAGAGCGCCAGCGCTCCGCGGAGTTCCCACTCCGTAAAGGGCACGTTGTACTCCTCCGAAGCGCGGGTAGCAAAACTAAGATGGAAACGTTCCGCTTCGCGCTTCAGGGCCACGAAGGCAGGGTCATAGTTATCGGAACCGGATATATCCGCAAAATACGAGGCGAGATGGTTTGCAACGCGATAAGGATCTGTAACCAATTCATTATCAATGGAAATTCCCGGTACAGTAGAAGATGTCTGAATTCCCGAAATGCGTCTTAGTTTAGTCCACACTTGAGAGGAGGGGGTATGTGCCGTAATAGAAGACACATGCCGTTCCCAGGATTGTTTCTTACTCTGGCGAATAAGAATCCGTGCCTTGGCACGAAATTTCTTAAACGCCACCTAATTGGCCATGGTTGGACGCCGACGGTAGTGCTTATGAGCTCGACGACGGTCTCTTATTGCCGCTGCAATATCCTCTGTCCACCAAGGGACGAGTTTGCGACGAGGAGTCCCAGAAAAGGATGGAATGGACTCTTCGGCGGCAGCAAGAAGCACATCGGTGATGTGCTGTACCTCGTCATCGGGTACAACGAACACAGCTCGTTCTTGAAACGAGGGCCAATTTGCACGCTTAAGCACCCAACGACTGGGGAACTCCACGGGCTTCTGGTTCAGAAGTGTAAGAACGATCGGGAAATGGTCACTGTCACAGAGGTCGTCGTGTACATTCCAACCAAATAGGGGGACCAGCGCACGGCTACACACACTCAAGTCAATGTGTGAGTACGTGCCGTGCGCTAAGCTAAAATGTGTAGCTTCCCCTGTATTTAATAGACATAAATCCATCCCTTGAATTAAGCCCTCCACGTCCATTCCTCTGGGGCAGGAAGATGGTGATCCCCAGTGGGGGTGATGAGAGTTGAAATCACCCACGAGTAGGAAAGGGACTGGAAGTTGATCAACAAGATCAAAGACGTCATTAATATCAAGGGGCTGGTTCGGTGGAAGGTACACGTTACATACAGTTGTCATAGCAGGCAAGGACACGCGAACTGCAATAGCTTCCAGAGGAGTGGCGAGTGGAAACTCCTCACTATAGCAGTCAGAGCGAACGAAGGTACAAACGCCCCCGGAAGCCCGTGCGGCGTCTTGTCGCTCTTTAGAGTATAGTCGGAAACCTCTCAGAACAGTCTCGTGATCAGGTCTGAGGTTCGTTTCCTGTAGGCAGACTATACTCGCTGCGTATTGGGCAATAAGCTGACGGAGCTCTGCCAAATGCCTGTCATAACTGTTACAATTCCACTGTAACAGTGCCATTGTGTGGACTTAGGGAATAAGTTGCAGCAGCAAGCTACAACTTAGACTCTGGAGGATCATCATCCACTACGTCGACTATAATCTCCATGTCCTCAGGCAAGGTCATGGAGTGACTCGACTCGGTGGAAGATTTCCTAGACGCACTTCGGCGGCGGGGGGAACTCCGTGGGGAGCGCGTAGATCTGGGGACCGAAAAGTCCCCAGGCGCAGTAGCATCCGCAGGTGTGGGCGTGGATGGCTTCCCCTTTTTTTGGAGAAAGGGAATGCGTAGTGCGGGGTCCCTTCTTACCCGCCCCCGCCTCTTTAAGATATATAGACGGGTCAGGAGCCGAATTCCTGTCCCTGGTCGACGATGCCGCCTCCGCCGGCTTCGGCGCGGCTTTCGCCGACCGTTTGGGTGGGGAGAAAGTCTTCGACTTCCTCCCGAGTGGGGAGTAAGTCTTCAACTTCCTCCCCTGCTGTGCGGGCGGAGCAGCCTTCGCTCGCACAGCCTTCGTGCTGGCCGAAGGTGGAGTTGAAGTCACCTTCGGGCTTTCCGTTATAATCTTAGGAGCTGGTTTCGGAACAGGAAACTCAGTTGCAGGTTTCACAGCTGGTACAAAAGATGAGGTAGCCGGGACCAAATTTGGTATTATGGCTCTATAATCAATCGTTGGAGAAGGCGAAGTCGTGGTACGGTACTTCTTGCGGGCCTCCTGGTAGGTGAGACCATCCAGGGTTTTGATCTCCTGGATTTTCTTCTCACTCAGGAAGACAGGGCAGTTCCTGTCCCGAGGAGAATGAAATCCAGGGCAATTAGTGCACTGATAAGGTGTTGTGCACTCTTCCGCTTCGTGTGGTACCTTACCGCATGTTCCGCAGATTGCGGGGCTCGAGCATCGGGATAACATGTGCCCGAACTTCTGGCACTTATAACACCTCATTGGTGGAGGGATATAAGGCCGTACGTCACAGCGGTAACTTGTAACCTTGACTTTCTCCGGGAGCACCGAAAGCTCAAAGGAAATAATGAAAGCACCAGTATCCACGATTTGACCATTGACCTTGCGCGTAATGCGCCGGACATCAGTCACGTGACGGTGCCGCATATCCTCCTTGAGCTCCTCGTCAGTGTTCAGAATCAGGTCCCGGTGGAAAATAACTCCTCGGACCAGATTCAGGGACGTGTGCTTTTCCACTTTGACGGGAATGTCGCCAAAGTGGTCACATTGCAAAAGTTGTTCAACTTGCTCTCCAGTCCTAGTCTTGAGCAACAAGCTACCGTTCCTCATCTTTTGTACTTTCTCAAGCTCACCATAGACACCTTCTATGTGGCGAGAAAACAAAATACTCTTTACCAGCTTGAAATCACCCCCATCTGTTCTGGTAGCTACCAGAAACTTGGGGGTGTTAGCACCCAGATTTGCACGCACAGATTGTTCCCAGGGGGTTGATCCCCGTAGGGAATCAAATGTTAAAGACTTGGGTGTAGGACCACCCTGTTTGGGTGTAGGTCCACCCTGGTTGGGGATTTTTCTTTTTGAACCCATGGCCAGATCATCCTCCCCGAATGCCACCGACATCCGATCACGGGCCGCTACCCAGCCAGGGCAAGGCCCGCCTAGCTTGGAAGGCATTGCCCGGGGGTCCGATGTTTTACAATGCCGTATCGGCATGTACCCCTTGGCATATACTGGATTTTACAGCTCAGACATTCGGCTGTGCGGGGACCTGCGTAGTCAGGCGGATACTACTGAACGGGTACATGGCACACCCACCTGTCGGCGCGGCCAAGACCGGAACAGGCTTTCGAGCGTAGTCGCTAGCGTAAGTGGCCCATCCCCTAACAGCACGCACATATAGAAATTTTGGTTGCCAGACCCTGAAAGCAGTGACGGAAAGAAGTGCGATATAACCTAATGAGAGTTATACCGCACGGGTGTATGTCTTTTAGAGCTGACTCTCAAACCCTCGAAAGGGGACCGTTCCGAGAAGCCCTTTTAGTCGCCTTTTACGACTGGCAGGGAGTACCGTGGATTTATTCGCTTCCTCCCACCCACTGGGGGTCCAATTCACAAAACAACGCGGAGTCCTTAAAGTATAGCCAAGGTCGCCCCTTTTAGTCGCCTCTTACGACAGGCAGGGGATACCGTGGGTGTATTCTAAACCCGCCACCCACAGGGGGGGGGGGGGTATAAGTTTCTGCAGACTATTTGATCTTAAATTAATGTCAACCTTTTTTTAGGAAATTACCGAGGAGAAAGAAAACTTGGTGCTCTCCAAATCCACATTTAGGTTCATATCAATTGGATCATGTAGCAATTACAAAACAGAACTTTAGAGAAATCATGAATGTTAGAGTAAGGAGAGGATTAAATATTGACTCTGACCATTTTTTGTCTGAGATCAAAACTAAATTCCAACCAAATAAATCCAAGCCAAAAATTCCAAAAATTCCTAAAATAGACGCAAAAGTTTTATCAGAAAATAAGACTGAATTTATCAATAAACTGCATACTAAAGATAAGAGTAACTGGGAAGAGATCAGAGATGTAATGATAGAATCAGCCAAAGAATTGGGACAGCCTCCAAGGAAAAGGAAACACCGATGGTGGAATACAACATGTGATGCAGCGATCGAACGTAGATTAGCAGCTTGGCAGTTATGGAATTCCAGGAAACGAGAAGATGACTGGATTAATTTTGTAGAGATCAGAAAGCTAACATCCAAAATCATCAGGATAGAGAAACGTAATTATGATAAGAAGCGATTGGAAGAGATAGATATAGATTTTAAAAAGAACAACACCAGACAATTCTACAAAGTATTTCGAGAGGAGATCCAAGGATACAAACCAATGAACCTCCATTTCAAGGATTCAACTGGTAGACTGGTCACTAATAATAAAGACAACTGCGAGTTACTAGCTAAATACTTTGAGGAACTTCTTAATTGCGAAGAACCTTTAGAAAGACTACAGTTTACATCACCACAAAAAGAGAACCCTCCGTCAGAACCACCAACTGTCCAACAAATAGAACAATACATTGACAATCTTAAAAATAATAAGGCACCTGGTGAGGATGGGATACTAACTGAAATGTTGAAACTCGGTGGTAAATTTGCAGCTGAAGCTTTACACAAAGTTATCAAGGAATGTTGGGAAAAAGGAACAATTCCAAATGATTGGAAACAGGCAATAATCCATCCCTTGCACAAGAAAGGAGATAAGACAAACCCCAGCAATTATAGAGGTATTTCCTTACAGCCAATCGCATACAAAGTTCTTTCTAAAGCATTGCTACACAATCTGGAAGAACAAGCAGAACATACTATCGGCGAATACCAAGCCGGATTTAGAAAAGGGAGATCTTGTCCAGAGCAAATTTTCAATCTCAAAACAATCCTTAGAATCAGAACAATACGTAACCTCAACACAGTTGTATCTTTCATTGATTTCAGAAAGGCTTATGATTCAATAGACAGACAGTCTGTATTCCTAACTCTAGCAGAATTAGGGATAGATAAAAATACCAGACAACTGGTTGAACAAACACTAGCAAATACAACCTCAAGAGTTAAATTTCTAAACGACATTTCAGAACCCTTCCAAATCAAAACCGGAGTTAGACAAGGTGATGGGCTTTCACCACTTCTATTTAATTTGATATTAAACAAAATCATGAAGGAATGGGAACTTAAATTATGCGAAAGAAACATTGAAGGGGTCCATTTGGGGCAAGGAAAAGGAAGATTGGAGGTGAAATGTCTTGCCTTTGCTGATGACATAGCAATCATTTCAGAAAACAGATTTCAAGCACAAATAATGGTTGAAACCCTACATGAAATAGCAATAAAAACTGGTCTTCAGATTTCGTATGAAAAAACCAAATATATTGAACACAGACACAATGGAGAAAAATATCTAACAACTCAACATGGACAGATTCAAAGAGTTGATAAATTTAAATATTTGGGAGAATGGATCCAGTCAAATGGACTTGATAACACATCCTGCAAGGAGAGATTCAGAAAGATGGAAAATGCCTATAAACTCACCCAACATAGATACAACAAACGATCAATTTCATTCCAGGCAAAAATCAGGCACTACACAACTGTAATTAAACCAGAGGTATTATACGGATCAGAATGTTTAACGTTGAACAAAAGAGGTGAACAAGAGGAACTGGAAAAGAAAGAAAGGAAAATACTTAGGAAAATTTTGGGTCCCCAAAAGAATAAAGATATTTGGATGAAGAGAAAAAATGAAGACCTTTACCGAAATGTGGAAAAAATTACAGACTCAATTAAAAGACGGAGACTACAATTTTATGGTCACCTTCATAGAATGGATAGCAGCAGGCTAACTAAGAAAATTTTTGACTACATCTCCAAATTAAAAAACACCACTAGATGGCTGGAAGAGATACGGTGTGATCTGCAAAAACTGAAGATCACAAACAACATCATTTCTAATAGGGTGGAATTCCGGCGACTGATCACTACTGCAGACTTTTCGATTCTGCAAGTTCCACATCAACCACGGAGAGTGTTATCAGCGGAACAGAGGCAGGACATCAGCCAACGTATGAAGAAGTTTTGGGAAGAAAAGAAAAAACGAAACAATGTACCGCAGTCTTAGGTTCAAAGCGGTCTATAATTGGCCAAATTCTAAATATATATATATATATATACAATCACCATCACTATTACGTTGACACACTCGAATGCTCTGAGTGGGTGAGAGATTTCATGAGCCCTTCATCCAGGAAAGCCACCAACAGCAAGATGGTTCAGTCATGTTTTGGTGTGGAATCATGTTCGGTCGACGTACGCCTGTAATTCCTATCCACGGTAAGATGACTGGTCTAGTGTATACAGACCACATCCTGGAACCTGTCTTGCAGGATTCGCTGCCACAATGGGTACCGGCCGGACGTTTGTTTTAGACGAGGGAAAAATCTTAATGGAAGCCTGGAGGTGAGTTACTACAGTACCTGTGTTGTCACCTGTCTCATGCAGTCCGATGATGGACAAAGCTATCTCACACTACTGCTCTAGTACAGTCATTGGCAAATATAATGGCGTTCTGTTCGTAACTATGTAACGTGTACTTCCGCGTCACACAATACTTCGACGTGGACTGTACTGTCTGCACCGTGGTGTCGTCATGTGCTCAAGTCTGGAATTCCATTATATAAGACCGGTGGCGACAATTGTGAAGTGACAGGACGAGAGAGTGACTGTGTACAGGCTCACCCGCTAACTTCAAGGTCAAGGGCAATCGTCTAAAACAAACGTCTGGCTAGTAAGGGCTTTACACTAAAGGACGATAATGCTCGTGCCCATCGAGCTAGGGTGGTCAATCAATTCCTTCAGATGCATGTTATACAGAGAATGGAGTGGCCTGCCTATTCTGCCGACATGCCCTGTATTGAACATGCATGGAAAGAGCTCAAGAGAGCAATTTCGCACCGTCCCAATCCTCCAACAAACAAAGAGCAACTGATTGAAGGTGCTGTCCAAGAGTGGGATTATCTGCCCCAAACCATGTTCGATTCGTTGGTGCTCAGCATGCTTTGGAGTTCGTGGTGGCCATACACGGTATTGATATGAACCCAATATGAAAATACGTTTGTGGGCTCAGTCCAACATCACTTTTGTTAATCGTTGTGTGTTTCTGTCTCTTTTACAAAGCAGATTATGTGTTGTTTTTCTTTGTATGTATCCTATATTGTGTATAATATGATTGCATACACATAGCAAAATAAACAAGTTACTAAATCGCAATATGCAAAACCTTTTTTGAGCACTGTATAAGTTTAGTTTGTTTAATAAGGGTTTGTGAATTACGTACGAGTATTATGATCGTGGAGGCGTCAACCGAAGAGCAAAGAGGTGTTGTTTGGTTTCTGACAGCGGAAGGAGTAGGGGGAACGGACATTCATCGCCGAATGTCACAAGTGTACGGCGAATACTGCATGTCCCTTGCAAGGGTCAAGGTGTGGCACAAGTGCTTCGGGGAAGGACGGGTGTTGTTAGCCGATCATGCCCGGTCTGGGGCACCCCCCTGCATTACCGTTGACAACATCCAGCTGGTTGATGCACTCATTACCCAGGACCGCCAAGTGACAGTGAACGCCATAGCCCACATGGTCGCACCACGACAATGCACGACCTCATACGGCCAACACAGTCGCGGCACTCCTGCAGAAATTCAAATGGGAGGTTCTCGGCCACCGTCCATACAGTCCAGACCTCTCTCCCTGTGATTACGCCACGTTTGGTCCCCTAAAAAGGGCCCTGCTGGACCAACGATTCACCTCGGATGCCTACGTCCAGCTGTACGTGCGGAACTGGTTCACATCGCAGCCCAGGGAATTTTATGAGACAGCCATTCACCGCCTCGTGTCACAATGGGACAAGTGCCTCAACAGCCAGGGCCAATACTTCTAACATACAGGTACTGGTTTCTGTAATTATGCCTCCGGCTCTTTACTCGTTGAACGCACCTTATATATACACTGCACCCCGCACAGTCATTGGACAAATTGGTGTTGACTGACTGAAGATTTACAACTGATAGTTTGTATAGGATACACTGAAAGAATGGCTTCAACAGTTCACAAACTAGATGCATTATTTAAAAATAAATGTTACAATATATTTCAATTAATTAAAGATCTGTTTTTGTGCATAAATACTAGCCAGTACACACTTTTTGGGGCGAGGCAGCTCCGCTTTGCAGCCAAAATGTTTCCTGCGTTTGAAAATACTCCTTCAGCGCTGCAGGTGATCGCGGAGACCATCAGCACTTTTCGCTAGTTTAGCGGGGCTTGGATATATTGTTTGATTCAACTTCCACCAGTGAAAAAGGGAGAGTATTCAAGTCAGGCGGTGAAACATCGAGTTCGAACATGCCTAAAAGTTGACTTTAGACATACCTTTGTTCTTAAGACGTCACATTTGTATCTTTGGAGACGAAATTTAATGTTTTTTGGACGGTCAACACGATTGTACTCAATTGTGTAATGGGTGATTCCCTAATCCTGAAAAATATTTTTCACACAAGATTAATAAATAGACTTGGATGACCAGTTTCGATCGTCAAGCGATCATCAGATCCTTTACACTTAGGCTATTAGTCTATGTCTACAAGTATGAGTGATGATATTTACAATATATACAATTATTTAGTTGCATTAGTAATTAATCTAGCACAAATAGTCAAGATATGTTATTTTTTGTTGAAATACTTATAGTGGTGATCGACCTTCAAGTTTGCTTGCTTACAAGGGAAGTCTCTGAACCGGGGAATCGCGGATCCTGCTGGAACTTAGCAGATACGTTGTGTGAGCCCAACTAGGCAGACCCCTGAAGAAAAGTCTTTCGGAAATTAACTCCTACTCACCCCAGACGGCAGTAAGTACAACAAGTTTGAACTGTGCGCGCTGGTCACGCTTGATTGGTGGCTCAAAAGAACACGTTCCAAACGACTGTCCTCCCGTACTCACACTCACAAGCTGCACTGCGGCATGGGACATTTACAATATATTGCACGTCGTGCTTTATTATTTATCATTCAATGTAAGGTATCACAAATACATAGCATTATAACACAACACAGAGTAAACTGAACCCTTGGTTACTCAAGTAAGTGACAAAGCTATTACACATAGTTCTGACAACAGTGATATTCGTGGTAATAATGTTGGTAACACAAACTGGTTTTAGACCATCCACACCGTATGAAACACGGGCGAGTGCAAATACTACATTGTATTGCACTGATATCGAAACAATATGGCACAGGAGTAGTGATTTTTGGATGCTTCCGCAGCCACCTACGGCTTTCCACCTACAAGATGGCGGCGGCGCGATATCTCGCGAAGCCATGGTAGGATTTTAACAAATGAGGTGTCGTAGGACTCGGGTTGACGCCCTCTTTCCTATGGACAACTTATTACCACCCCAAAATAAAACCTACCCCTACTAGGGGTTGAAAGCTTAATTTTGTAAGTAAACATTGCTTTCCATGTGCAACATGCATGCAGTTTAATGCTATGATTAAATTAAACGTTGTTCCACATGAAACGCATGCATACAACTGGATGCCACTATGATTTAACATTTTTGTTTTTACGCATGCCCACTCATGGCTTTTGTAAGAGGGCGGGATTTTTAAAGATGGTGTATGTAGTGTAACCTAACCCAACCAACCAGGGGTGATCAAAACGTATTCCAAGCGGCGCTTGTCGATAGGCAAACCAATAATCAAAGAGGGGCATGTCAGGACTTGAAGCAACAGCCCCTTTTTGATTGATCCCTGTTGATTGGTCCCTTTTGATTGATCTCTGTTGATTTGTCCCTTTGGACTGGTCCCTGTTGACTAACCCCTTTGGACGGGTCCTTTTTGTAGGGAGTCATTTTTGACGGGTTATTGTTGACGACTCCCTGTGGACGGGTCCCTTTGGACTGGCCCATGAATTTATCAAAATTATGTCAAAGGGCCTAACTACATTTGTGTGTAAAGCAATGTGTTGAACTGACGTTGTTCGCCAGTCTTCACTACTACAATCTGATAAAGATATGAAAAGAAAGTGACGAAATACATGTGAACACGTGTGAGATGGCATTATTGCCGACCCCCTTGTGAAACAACATGTAAGCTAACAAGTCACATCCTGTTTTGGTTCGTACGTGAGAAAATGCAAGTTCATGTGTAATTTGACCTACCACAGGTGTTCACCTTGAACGTTAGCTGTGCACGTGCGCGATAACAGCTAACAAGTCACAACCTGTTTGCCAGCGGTGGGTGGTGAAGGAGAGGGGAGGGGGAGGGGCGGTGTATGAGAGAACACAGGTGAAGAGAGAAAGAAATATGTATTGCATACATGTGGAGCTGAGGACTATACACACAGGGCTATAGGTTAAGTACAACATAAGTGAATAAATAAATACAAGGTACACAGTTTCATGCAACATGCAATTTATTAATCCAAGAATTAAAGGCTGAGCTAAATCCCAAGAATTTTAAATATAGTTTATTTCCTTTTTGTTTCAACACTTTTGCCACAAGGTAATGTTTTGGAAACGCTGTCTTTTGGAGTTCTTGGAGATAAAACCTACCTTTTATGGGTTGATGGTTGAGGTCCTCGAGTAAATAGGTGACTGGGATGTTCAGGTTGACTTGTCGAATTCGAAATAGTTCGGTCCCCCAATTTGGTGTGTAGCCCTTGTCGAAGACAGACTTAAATTTGCTCACACGAACATGGTCCCCGATGTTAAGGAGGTGAAGTTTAGGGTTTGCTGTTTTTATGGGGTTAAACAGTTTATCCAGTCGCGGAATTTTTTTGGTCACAAGTCGTGGCTTGGTCCCAATGGTTCTGTGTTTGGTATCATTGTAACGTGATCTAGCTCAGGTAACGAGTCCAATCAGCGATATGAGCCTTGAGCGGTAAACGCTTTCCACATATGGGTTTTTAATGTTCGGTTAAACCGCTCGACCAGACTGGCTTTGAGATTGCTGTAAGTGGTGTAATGGTGAATATCCAAAGATTTGAGAAAACTGGAGAAGTCCTTGTTGAAAAATTCATTTCCCTAGTCGGTTTGTAACAACTGGGGTTGAAGTTTGGATTGTTAAATAATATGTTTAAAGGCCTTAGTGACTTGCGGGCCAGACTTGCGACTCACGGGTTGAACTAAGGCCATTTTGGAATACACATCAATGACCGTCAACATATAGCGTACACCATCGTTAACGCTAGCATAGGGAATCATTTCCACCAAATCGGCTTGCCAAAGTTCATCCAAAGCCCGTGAAATCAACTTGAGTCGCTGATAGTGATATCTAGCTGGACGATGCAACTCATGAGCGATGCCCACTTTAATGGGTGAAAGCTTAAACAATAATTTTGGCATTTCGAAGTTCTTCTTGAATTTCCAAATCGTGACCGGTATGGCCGGCTTGACGGGAAGCATGCAACAGCTGTAGCCGCTGGACAAGCTTGCTGGGATTATACCAGTAGGTAAAATCCACAAGGGGTTTTAATGGTTTAAATGTCACTCCCGAAGCGGACACTTTACGACGTGCACTTTGACAGGTTGGAAACATTTTTGCAATGATGGATGTATATTTTTTTACATATATTGGCATTGACTTGTGGCGAGGGATCATACTGTCTTCTGTGGGTATGGGTGTCTAATAAAATGGATTTATATTTCACAAGGTCCTGTTGCGTATAATCATGGGAAGAGGGAGTACGAGAGAATAGCAGCTTTAACAGACCTGGTGTTAATTGATAGTTGATCTTTTAATGACAGCACTAGTATGAGCGAATGTAATGGATGAATCCCCAATTTTAAAACCATTAACCTCTTAGTGAACACCATACGTGGTATCTGTCTTTACAGTAAATAGATTAGTGAGATAGACTTCCAGTGTTGATCCATAATATTTTATTAAAAGGTGTTTTAATTGATCTTTATGTTGAGGCGAGGCCATCAGTTGTGAAAACGGAGACGAACTGGAAGTGGAAGGTGTTTCGGCTTTGGCCGATGATTTCTTTTTTAAAAACTCTGCTAGGGGTGAGGATTTTTTTAGGCGTAAACACTTGATCATGCTCATCCTCAACATCGCTAACACTAGTCAAATCTTCCCGTTCCTTTTCCTCTTCCACAGGGTCCTCGTGTAGCGTCTGCGTGGCTTGTGAAACAGTGGGTATCGTTTCAGATGGCTTGAAAGAGGGTTTAAACAAGGCTTTTAGCGGAGGTGCTAAATGTTGTTGAATAAACAAAACATTATCCGCACGTGATCGTTTCAATTGACGAAACTTTTGGCGAGTAGTATTTTTTGCTTTAATAATATGCTTTTTCAATTGACTCTCTGTTAACGCCATGGTGTCTTGACAAATGACTTGAGAGGGAATGAGACAGTGCCTTAAATAGTAATAAAATGATCAAACCCCAAGCGATAACGTCCTTGGTTGAATTCACTTTGTTTTTCAATCACTAAGCAGGCATGGCGTTGGGTGTTCCAGCACTTGGCACACAATTCAGTAAATGTTAGGAATGTCATATCAGGATTGACATGTTCATTATAAATGAACGACTATTCTGCTCATCCTGACGAAATATAACAATGGCATTGGCATTGTCACGAATAAGTTGTTTGCTCATTTTAGAATACGTTTGTCCAAGATAGAAGCAATCAATATTTTTGTGACGACCCATGCTGAAATAGCTTTGAATGATGGCTTGTCGTTCAGTGGATACATCATCGAAAATCATGAGTGAATCAGGCTTCACCTCATCCGGGGCAATAACATTTTCTTGCATGGAAAATGTGAAATAACTCTTATTCTCTTTTTGTAATTGAGACATGACTTGATCTAGGAACATGCAGAGGGGTTGGTAGAGAGATTTTGCAAAAATATAAATACTTTGAAAACGCAGGCCATTGGGTGCTGTGATGAGCGTCAGCAAAACATTGGTCTTTCCACATCCCGAAGGCCCCACGATGATGCAGCGAATGGTAGATGGAAACAGTGAACCATGGCGTTGTTCATGTGATGTGGGATAGAGATGGGAAACCATATCCCTCACAGGGAATGACTCTTGTTGCTGAATAATCTTCATATCAACTGAGGGTTAGAGAGGTTAGCAGGCTGTCTATATATATACATGGAACCATGCCTTGTCATTGAAAGAGCAGACCCCTACTACAGGTTGACGATGGATGTGTTTGGACGTGCGTTCAAGGCTAAAGCTAGGTTTGCCCCCAGACCTGATCGTAAACAAGAAACAGATCCTGCTAATAAACACTATGTGGAATAGATCTGTAGTGTCAGGGAGATTA
The DNA here is from genome assembly GCA_946902985.2 of Meconema thalassinum. Classification (NCBI taxonomy): domain Eukaryota; kingdom Metazoa; phylum Arthropoda; class Insecta; order Orthoptera; family Tettigoniidae; genus Meconema; species Meconema thalassinum. The sequence goes on from OX336392.1 coordinate 371,932,505, forward strand.
TGACTTTAAGGGAAGGCAGTTAACCCATGTAACATCCTCAAGTGTCTACGGATGTCACTACAAAAAAGTATGTGGATAACAAGGTGCATGAGTTATATGACAAAGTGCCTCAGCTTACTGTGGATGGCTATACGGCTAATCATCACCGCATTATTCACTTGAAAGACCCACAAGAAGATGATGATGTCTGCACCAAACGCTACCTCACCCTAAATGAAAAGACTTTATACATTTGTCCCATCCGTATTTTTAGTGTACCTGACGAATGAAAAAGCTGTGAATGACAGAAACCATTTACCGCTAGTGAATGACAACCTAACGTATGTGCTTTCTTCAGGTTTAAGACACTACCGATTACATTATGATAGAACTATCCACATTAAACCATCCATGCCTGATGAGGACCATTTGCATGTAGAGATAAACCGTCATAGGATGTTGGTCCATAACCATCAAACGGTTAATATAGGTGATGAATTATCATTTCATGTCATGCTCACAAGGGATGAAAAGCAAGCAGGAATAACCATAAACGATTTCCCACTTTATGTGGAACTTGAATATACAGCCATGAAATAAGGATGACTCGTTAGTTGTTACTTAAACTTTCTTGTGAAAGGTTGTTGGTCATCATCATGGTAAAGCAAAGATATGTGGTGAAAACGACTAAAAAGAAGGTCCTGACATTGTCAAAGCATGGGGTTAAGGCATTGGTTGACAAGCCTTTGCGAATGAAAAAAAAAATGTGTTAACGATAAAGAAAACCCTTCGAGCAGCACAGAGACGTGTTATTCCAATACGTCAGCGACAGGTTTCAAAACAAGGCCGAGTGATTCCTGTCCCCAAACGAGTGGGATTTTTACCTGCTTTATTCGGCTGGTCTGGCTCTCTGGGTTCACTTTTGGGTGGTGCTAGTGCGGAGGCTAAAACTATTAAAGCTGTACAACAGGGCAAGCAACAATTGAAAGAAAGTCAGCGACACCATGAAACAATGGAAGCGATTGCTCTGGGGGCTAGAAACGCCAATTTAAAGCCAGTCTTTTATCAACAAGGACTTGGGATTTTTCCATTCCCAAATTTAAAAAAATAAAAAAATTAACCACAGCCATAGCAAGACATGCCCTGACCCATGAAGAAGTCAAAAGCTATGCCAAACAACTAAGGCTTTCTCATTTTTGACGTGTATTTATGCGGAACCAATTACCACAACGACCCTGGAAACAGGAATGTGCTGTCCTAAATTTAGATAATGACCGAGGGCCAGGAACCCATTATGTAGCCTATGTGAAAGAGGGATCCATGATATGGTTCTTTGACAGTTTTGGAAATCTGCCCCCGCCCATGGAACTAGTAACCTATTTTGGAAACAGGACCAAAATATATTATATTGTAAAACGTGAGAAAGCGTTTAACAGCTAAGAGAGTGGACGTATGTGTGTAATGTTTTATATAAGACACAGCATAAGCAAAAGAGTCAACAGTATGTCGGCAGAATGTAAGACGTTTACATTGCTTGGACGTGAACCTGAAGTCAGCCTAGACTTTTACCCGCCTATCGAATTGAGTGAAAGACCTTATGGTTTGGGACTTGTTTCTCTTCAAACATACGATAGAATATACAACATACGTGAGAATGTAAACAAGTTTTACTCTGATGATTCTGTGCTAACCCTGAACCCTGGTGGATATACGATATTTATGAACACATTCATGTGGTGTTGATCAACGAATATGATTTAAAGTCATTTCTTGATGGAGCACACAAGTTTGAACTTACAGGAAATACCAACACTCATCGCTGCAGTATTTTCTCTACGTTTAAGATTGACTTTGAAACACAACCCGATTCCGTTGGTCCTTTACTAGAATTTAAACCACGAGTGTTGGAGCCCAACAAAAAACATGATTCAGACTATGAAGTGAAATTAATTGAGGACCATCACGTGTCGGTGACGTGTAATATTATTAGTCAAGTGTACACCACACACACCATCACATTCGCTTTATGATTTTATTGTGACATCGCCCAATGGCTATATTATTCGTGAAAACCCTCCAGTAGTGCTCTTTCATTCTTTGGCTGTTGATCTTATAAGTAATATAACTTTAAGACTCATCAATAGAGACCAACAACTCATTCAACTAGATTCTACCACACCAGTGACTTACAAGTTGGTTTTAAAGCCACTATGAAGTTGGTGTATAAAGCAACAACACCGTCTAGGAATGGTGTTAATTGTTTGTCACGTGAATACACGTTAACACCCAAGGACAAGCAGATTTTACAACATCTGGGTCACCACGTCAACCTACATTATGAATTCTATCCTTGAGGTGGTGAACCGCATCGAGGAGCAAGAAGGGGTGGTACGAATTGATCCCCTTTCCTATCAAGCTCAAACACCTGGACTCAATAACAATCATGAAATTCAATTTATCAACAACCAAGATATTTACACCCTACCGCATGAAAGTGGCATTCAAATTGAAGGTCGGCTCACCAAAGCTGATGGTTCTACGCCTACAACATCCAAGTTATCCAACCATGCTTTTGCCTTTTTGTTTTCTGAGGTGCGCTATGTGATTAACGATATTGTGGTGGATAGCACTAGAAATGTGGGTATTTCAAGTGTCATGAAACTATACCCCTCTTATAGTGAGGAAGAAGGTAAAACACTTTGCATGGCAGGTTGGTCGCCGGACTCAACCAATGACTGGATGGTACACACGGATGGCACCTTTACTGGATTTTTACCTCTTAAACTCATTTTAGGCTATGCTGAAGATCACCAGCGTATTGCGGTCAACGCAAGGCAGTGCTTTATCTGGTTAGAGACAGGAGTGATAATAATGCACTCAAGGGAGCTGAAGATGGACCCATAGATTCAAAAATTCAACTACGACGAATGCTATGGAAAGTACACCATGTAACCCTTGCCGATAGCAAAAAAATGGAAATGCTCAAGATTGTGGGAAAAGATATGCCTTTACCCATGGAATTTAGAAGCTGGGCGCTCCATGAGTATCCTCTATTGCCCACCACCAACACACACAGTTGGTCTGTAAAACCAGCACGTTATACAGAGAGACCTCTCTACATTGTCGTGGGTTTTCAAACCAATCGCAAGTATCAACAAACCAAAGATGACACGCAATTTGATCACCTGAAATTGAGACATGCGCGTCTTTTCCCCTATGAAGGACTGGATTTGGATTTTTCAAAAAATAAGTTTGGCCCCCTGTACGACTTGTTTTCTAAATTTAGATGGTGGTATTATCAAAAGGAGAACTGTCCCATGTTGACACCCCCAAGCGTTTAAGACAAGGGCGCCACTGATTTCTTTGACTGTTCCTACTTGGAAGAGTCTGTCAAGCAATCCAATATTGACATTCGACTAGATTTTGAAACGCATGACAATGTTCCAGCCAATACAACTGCCTACTGTTTGATCATTCATCACAAACAAGTCAACTAGTATCCTCTGTCGAACCAAGTGACGAGTGTATAAATAACAGGTCAACCCACGTCAAACAGCTCAGTCATGCATTGCTTTAAAGCCTCAAGAGGTGTCGCACCCATGAATTTAAAATCTGAGGAATAACGTTTCAAGACCTTTGCGACGTGGCCTGTGTCTTTCATGAATCCTCAAGCCTTGGCTGCCACTGGTTTCTATTATTTAAAAACAAGAGATGAAGTGAAATGTCTCTTTTGTTCCATCATCATAGACCAATGGGAATAAAGTGATGAAACCATGCAAGAACATCAGCGCTGGTCACCAGCCTGCCCCTACCTCTGTAAAATGGATGTGGGTAATATACCATGTCATTCAAGTTACCCCTCACTAGTACCCCTAAGTGACAAAAAGAGTTATGCTACGTGTGGACTTTATGGTGTCAATGATGTTTCGGTGAGCAGCTCACAGTCAAAAACGCCCAGTTTAGAGACATTGGGATATCATCGGTGTTATGGACGCTATAAACACAAAAGACTTTTTTGTTGTATGAGTTGGTACCGCCCCTATCCCAGAATGACAAAAGAATGTAAAACTTGCTATGCTCATAAAATAATGTAATAAAAAATTGGTTGTTGTTGTTATATTACTATTTCTTATGTCCCCTGTCATACCCTAACCTCAATAGTGACTAGTCAGTGATTTTTTATTTTTTTTACTAGAATGGAATGTAAGTAAATGTCATGAGTACACCTTACTGGACGATAGTCAGTCTGTGGTCAGTTGGACTTGGTCCAGACAAGAGTGAACATGTTGCGCACACCGATTGTGGATTGCCAAGGGTTTAAAATTGGAGATAACAAATTTATATTTAAAGAAGTGGCCATCATTGATTGTTCCACTTTTTGGATATTGCAAGCTACCCATTTACTGTTTAAACCACCCTATGCGTTTGATTTGTTGTGTGAAAAAGACCGTAAACAAACCCAGTGGACTGAAACTCATATGCAACTAGAGTGGAATCAAGGAATCATTTCGTATAAGCACCTGGACATGGTCATGAAAGCCAACTTGTCCTCTGCGCATGTGGTATTTGTGAAGGTAGTGAAAAACGTCAATGGCTACAACCATTTTTAGCGTCTTACTGTCAATGTATCGATTTAATGGACTTTGGCTGTCCCTCGCTGCAAACACTCATGGACCGCTGTCCCTGTGACAACTACCCATTAAGCCTTGGCACAGGTGTGGCAATTGTTTCATTGGCTAACCACCAATGCGTTCTGGGAGTTGTTAAATAAAATTAAAACTCTAGGTTTACCTGTGAATGACACCAGTGAGATTTCTACAAGCGACGTGTAAACATCTACATTATACCATGGAGAAAGGGGATGCTACCGATAAAGCGATTGGGAAGTTCTTTGTGTGTAAAAAGAAACTAGACAGTTTTACCAAAGAAGAATTATTGGCTCTTCCAAAATCATTCATTTATTATGTGGCAGCAAATGCAGTGAAAGAAATCTGGCAACATGTACCAAAATCATGGACTCAAGACCCTGTGTTAAGTGAATTGCAACCATGTACAGATTATGATCACCATAAGCAAGTGACCATGGTAAAAATACCCTCTATGCGACAGTGTTGGTTTTCAATTCCATACACATTAATACTTACATTGTACAGCTCTTCAAAACATTTAATGTCTTTTATCGCCATAGGAAATTCTATTTTTTTTAATCCAACACTGAGGAATAGTGATGATAAGATGATCTATTCTCATTCATCACTGTTGGATTGAGAGCTTAGGTTACAGCCCACGCAAAACATGCATGGTCAATTGGTCACTATTCATAACGTTTACACAAGCATTCTTACGTTTGATCCATACTGGCAAATCAATGTATGATGATGCTCGAAGGGTGTTATATTTATTCATGTTGGTTTCTGAATAAAGTACTTCAACCAACGCCCAGCCTGACTCCCTTTCCTGGAACTCTTCACTGTCCATAATGATAGCAATTGAAATATCATGGTACATATCACTGATATTAGTTGATTCGTTAACAATTATGTTTTTTGTATTAAAGGATTTAATATCAGTAATTTCACCTTCACTCCCAGTTTTTACATAACGCCCAATGAGTTCAAAATTCATTTTGATTGTTTTATGCTCTACTAAAACATTATCTACCAAGCTAAACACACTAGGTTGAACATTTTTTTTAAATGATTCAATACCTTTGAGTTTTTTCTTTACTATATAGTCTATAACTAGCAATTCGACTTTTAAATGCACTACCAATTTGCTGAATATTTCCAGAATTTTTTTCATGGCAAGCATTATTTTTATGATTAATACTGCACAAATGTCCCTGCATCAATGAAAATGTATATCAATATTGCATACATCACAATGTGTTATTAAAGGTTCACCATTCTTCATTCTTTTCGCTGAATAACTATTTTTACAATCTTTACATACATACAATGGCAAACTACCTCACTCCTCTTCTTGCCTAGAACGCCTCAAAATAGCGCTGCCTTGGGTTTTTGTGGGTATCTACTCACATAACGTAACGGCGGTACTTTTTGAGGATCCAACCAGCCTTCGGGCTGACTACCTAACAGACAGACATACATACATACATGGTTTATTTGCAAATGTGGACACTGTCCATGGTGGCAAATTACAATAAATACGCAAAACAATTCACAACCACAAAAATTTTAGAAAATTAGGACTAATTAGAAAATAAGTAATAGATGCTAAGAGAAGAACCCGGTAATCGTAAAAATAATCATTCTAATAACAGAAATAAACATAAAATACTAAACATTTACACTTTCTTTCATTGCTTCAACTTATGCACCGTTCATCTGGTGCTTTTTCACCAACTCCTTAAATTTACCAACATCAGAAGGCAAAGGGCTGAAAATGCTCCCTGGCAAACTGTTCCATTCTATTTCCCCCCTCCCAATGAACGAATATTTGTCCCAGTTACTTTTCCACTGACTTAATTTCAATTTACAACAATGACTGTATCTGCCCATATATGAACTTTCCTTTCCCAATCTCTCATGAATATCTTCCCATGCAATTTCCCCCTTGTAAGCTAAGAAAATACCCCCTAGTCTTGCTCTTGAACGTCTATCAGCCAGACTTTCCCATCCGAAATCCTGTATCATCCTACTCACACTACTCGTCGATCTGTGGTCCTCCATTACATACCTGGCGGCCTTCCTTTGCACTCCTTCCAATTCCTTTATCAAATACATTTGGTATGGATCCCACACTCCCCCAGCATATTCCAGCAGAGGACGGACTAGGGACATGTATGCCCTTTCCCTAATCTCTCTGCTAGCGCCTTTAAAGACTCGCATAACCATATGTAGTGACTTGTATGCTTTCTTTACTATTTCCCTTATGTGCTTACCCCAGTGAAAATTCCCACCCCCCACAGTTACACCTAAATACCTACATTCGTCCCCAAATACAACTTTATTTTCCCCCACTGAATATTCAAAAACAATATGATTCCTTTTGTTAACAAATCTCACTGCCTGACATTTCTTTGAATTTATCATCATATCACTTTTATCCGCCCAGCTTTGTATGTCCGTCAAGTCCCTCTGCAATATGCCGCAGTCATCCGGGTGATTTATCCTCCTGTATACTACTATATCATCAGCAAATAATCTTATCTGGGATGATATTTTAACTCCTATGTCGTTTATGTAAATGAGAAATAGTAAAGGATCCAATTTACTCCCCTGAGGTACCCCCCTCCCCACCCTAGACTGTTCTGACACTGACCCACCAATCCTTACCCTCTGACTTCTCCCCTCCAAAAATGATCTCACCCATTGAACTACTCTCCTGTCCAATCCTATAGCCTCCATTTTCCTTAACAGAATACCATGATTGACCCTATCAAAAGCCTTTGATAGGTCAACTGCAATGCAGTCAACTTGACCTCTGTTATCCAAGGCCTCACTGATATCCTGCTGAAAGCCTGCTAGCTGCGATTCACACGAAAATCCCTCTCTGAAACCATGCTGTTTATTTCCCAACCACCTACTACTCCCTAAGCATTCCCTTATGTATTCATTCATAATTCCCTCAAAAATTTTGCATATAATACATGTTAGACTGACAGGTCTATCACTATCCCCCCCTTCCCCCTCTCCCTTTATATACCGGAACTACCAGAGCCTGTTTCCAGTCCTCAGGCACTACCCCATTATTTAGACAAAAGTCAAACAGAAATCTTAAATAAGGCACAATGTTCCATCCCATAACCTTTAACAATTCCCCATTTATCCCATCTACCCCGGCTGATTTTCTTTACCCTAATCCCCGTATTGCATTATAGATATCCTTATTTACATAACTTAATTTCTTACCCTCCTCAATACCCTGCTCTCCTCCCTGATCCACATTTCCCTCCCCTGTAATTCCTGCCACCTTGCCATATACCTTATTAAATGCCTCAGCCTTCTGCCCATCTTCCACCATCAGCGTTCCATCTTCTCCCTCGATATCAGGTATGCGGCCTTGAACCCCTCTTACTCTCCTGAAATAGACATACATATTCCTCCACCGTTCCTCGAAAGTCGTCCCCCCGCCAACTAGCCTACCCATAAAATGTTTCTTTGCTACTATCTTAGCCCTAACCAGTTCCCTCCTCAACCTATTTAATTCTATTCGGTATCTTTAGAACGTTTACCCTTTTGAACATTTATTTCTGAACAGTCACCTCCTACTTCATTACATTCATTTAATGGTTCTGTGCTAGTTGGTGGTTTTACAGTTTTTAATTCCAATTGTTCACCATGCACTTCAACCATGTGGGATTGATATCTCTTTACAGTAGAAAAACCAAGTTCACAAACTAAACATGAGAATGGTGCTGAACTGACATGTTTCAAACGTACATGTCGTGTAAGATTATCCTGTCTGTTAAATGTCGTAGTACAATGACTGCACGTTAACATTTTAAGATTATGTTTTGTACTTGCATGACGTTGAAGGCTGTCAGGTCTTGAAAACTGTTTATTGCATTTTCCACACTTGAACATAATGGTCACTTTACAAATTACCTATAAAAGAAAGAAATCATCAATGTTAATAAAATATAAAACAAAGTAAAATATCAATAGTTTAATTACTTTCTTCGGCTTTTCCCAATTAATTGGGATCGCCAGAGCCAACCAGGCTGATTTTGGTTTTGGGCGGGGATTTAAGGCCGGAAGCCCTTCCTGACGCCACGTGATTTTTGAGGTGAAAATTCCACCCCGCTGATCACCGGGATTCAAACCCCGGCCATCCGGGTGAAAGACGGGCAGCTAAGCCACTGCGCCATCACGCTCCCCAAAATATCAATAGTTTAATTATTATATATAAATTACAGTCAATGGTTATAGCAAGGTATTTAATTTAATCGTCTGTGAACTCATACCAAGTCTAATTTCAAGTTGTTCCAACTTTTTGACTACCAAAATATATCACTGTCACTGACACCTAGCAGTGAACAATGGAACTTAATTAAGCATTAATCAAATCTAACCTACAAATTTAGCTTCACACCATGGTCAAGTAGTTCCAACTTGGGCTACCAAATACCATTGTCACTGACACCTAGCAGTAAACATTTGAACTTAATAGAGCGTTAATCAAATCTAACCTACAAATTTAGCTTTATACACAATTGACAAGTAGTTACAACTTTGGCTATCAAATATACCATTGTCACTGACACCTAGCAGTGATCATTCAGACTTAATAAAGCGTTAAAACACATTTCAATTGATCTCTTGTTTAAAAAAATAGAAACCAGCGGCCGCCAGTCAGGTGAGCTAAGTGTGACATCATAGCAAGCCTTAAAGCAAGTCTAAACTTGTAGTACATGTCACGTAACAAGGTTAAGTTAGGTTATGTTAGGTGAGCTGAGGTTAAGTCTTTAAATATACCCTCTCTTATGTGTTCAAAAGCTGTTAAGATTTAGGTTGGATTGAGTTGGGTTAGGTTAGATTAAGTTGGTTTAGATGGTGTTAGGTTAGGTTATGATATGTCACATTAGGTTGGGTGAGCTAAGTGTGACGTCATAGCTAGTCTTAAAGCAGGTCTAAACTTGTAGGGCATGTCACGTGACAAGGTTAAGTTAGGTTATGTTAGGTGAGCTCAGTGGCGGATCCAGGTGGGGGGGGCACCAGGGGCACGTGCCCCCCCCCCCCCCCCCCGAAAAACCAGTTGTCTGCTACATTGATATTGCCGATAAAAATGATTGTTTCTGCAAACTGCACTGCAAATAATATCTTTGCTGTATTGCCTGCATTCATGAATGGTCAATGTTTGTTATCATATAGTAATGGCATGTAATGGCAACACTGTTAATATAATCGCTACATCGACATATATTTTTTTATGTTTAGGACAGGTAGAAGCAATACCGTAACCAGAATCGACCAATGGGGGTGGGGGTGGTTATAGTTACTCGAATCCAAATTCTACAAGCATTTCGTGCTCGTCAAACGTGCACCATGGCCGCGAGGGCACCTGCAGTAAATACGAATATCGTAGGTTTGAATCCCGATGCTGACAGCGGTTATCCTGAGTGTGGTTTTCCCCCGAGTTTTTCCTTTCTCCCTGCAGGAAACTGCCGGGATAGTGTCTTACTTCAAGTCCTGGAGCGTCTACCCGATCCCTGTCCCTGATACATTTACACACATTACTACAATCATAGGAGCAATATAGGTTGCCAGACAACTGCAACACACAACTATATGTCTCAAGCCCCTCAAATGAATTATTAGCAACAACTCGACAAGTATTTCCATTTCTCAATTATTACACAAGAAAAGTTTCGTGTTTTTGGTCCGGACGTTTTCGAATGGTACAATATGCACGAAAGACAACGAAAAAATACAGTTCTGTAAAAAATGAAGTTAATTTTTTACTGAAATGGTAAATTTATAACATTCCTGTTCCCCTGACAGGAACAAAATAAACTCGAATCTATATGTGCTACCAACATGAAGATTGCGTATCTCTCAACAAGAGAAGACATTTACAGAAGTCTCAGCAAAAGTGGGCATGTCCTCTCACGATGTATCATGTTGATTTATGAGTTATACAATATACTACTCAGTTTTATGTTTATACAATTTTTTCAACAAGATCCTGTGCTTTATATTGCCTAAAATATCATTTTCGAAGATTTTTGTCACCTACTAAGTCCTTTTTACCTTACAAATGCTACATGCAGCCGGAAAAAGGTTTATTTGCTTACACTACACATGCGACAAATTTCACTCATTCGTAACTGGGAGATAATCGTAATTCGGGGAATTGTTGGACATACTGTAGTAACTCGGCTAAGTTAATAGCGATCCCACGAATAGTGTTAATGTACCCATAGAATTTTCGAAGTCCTTGTTAAAACGCGTTATTTTGAATTAAACGTAGATTAATTTGCATATAAGTTCTCTCCCGCTAAGAAAAGAAAAAATGCTAATATTGTCCAGCTAGGTGGGATTCAAAATTATTTGGTGCTAGCCTCAGTTTGAAATAAGCTATATTTCGCGGGGGAAGAGTTAGATTGGCAAATCTGGGAGGACGGAGTTGTATTACCAGTTGTATACACAGTCACGAAGCTCGCTGCGTTACGAAATTGCATCCTTGGTAGATGAAGCGACACTAGCGCTCGCGGCGGCCAGCAAGCTGGCAACTGCCTTGAGCGCGTTATTCGCGGGACTTTTGTAGGAGTTTTATGAATTTTAACTCACCTGAGCGATTATTTCCTTTGTAAACATAAGTCATGTAAATCACAATGTTGATTATACTGTACACTTTTAATGCATAGGGACATTAAAAGAATGCTCTGTTTTTATTAGTTCAGTCCTCTACAAGTATCCCTAGGAACAGTTGTATGACGTATTTAATGAGTATTACGTAGATTTAATAGCCCATACTAGTTATAAATTCATGTATTAGTTTCAATGATAGTCGCGGGCATCTCGACATACTCTAGTATAAAACAGAGTCCCCGATTCTTGGATGTAGCGGGTGATCTCGAGAACCATAGGATGGATTTTGATGCGGCTTTCACCATTATGTTAAGGATTTCTCGAGGAAGGTTTCTGTAGAAAAGCATTCATTTGAGACCACAAGAAGCCGAGCAGTAACGATTTCAGTACATCGAGTCGAAGAAAACCCTGCCGTCCGTGTGCAATTAAAGCTTACACTGGATAAACCATTAAAAATATCTATAGACTAGAAGAAGAAGAAGAAGAAGAATAAGAGTGTAAGAATTGGCCAACATGAAAAGTTCTACAAAAAGGCCCGCGACAGCATATCTCTATCTTTAATACATCGCCCACTATAAATGATTTTACGTTTTCAATTCTTCCAACAATCTCCATTAAGTTGAAATATAAATTACTAGCTTTGGAACGAGTTTACGAGGTAGTGAGAGAGTCTATCACCACAGTTTCGGCCAGCATCAACTTTCGAGTCGTGCCGAGTTAAGACTTCAGAGAAGAGTATATATTTGGAGTTTCGCTGTTCACTTCGGTATTTCTGTGACCTGCCGTCCGTGCGCCTTTTAAGCTTACGCTGAGTAAGCCGGTAAAGAAACCGGGCGAAGTAATTTTATTACAAATTTTCTCTAGCTATTCTGAAATCCTAGAGTGCCCCCTCCGAAGTGAACCTCTGGATCCGCCGCTGGGTGAGCTGAGTTTAAGTCTTTTAATATTCCCTAAGTCACTGACACCTAGCAGCGAACGTTTGGACTTAATAGAGCGTTAATCAAATCTAACCTACAAATTTAGCTTCACACACCATTGTTAAGTACTTCCAACTTTGGCTGTCAAATATACCATTGTCACTGACACCTAGCAGCGAACGTTCGGACTTAATAGAGCAGTAATCAAATCTAACCTACAAATTTAGCTTTACACACCATTTCCTTGACTATCAAATATACCATTGTCACTGACATCTAGCAGTGAACATTGGAACATATCGCTCTATCTGTTTAAAAGTTATTAGAGGGGGTACCTTTAATAATTTATCAACCGCTGCCACTGACTGAACTAGGTATAGGAATCTGCTAACCTTAAACAGGCACGCCAATTATCTGTAAACAAATAAATCAATCAATAAATACATTCTAATGAATAACTTCAACATCAATTAGTAATAAAAGACTCCATTAATAATAAGTACTTACTTTGCAAAATATTTTAATAATTTTCCACCAAAAAGTCTTTTTGCAACTGTTGAGCAGTAATAAAGCACTGTTCACTCGTAGCGAGTAATAAAGACAGACAGTAGGGAAATATATGACACCTCACTTATATAGGCTGAGATTGCTTGTTTCGGCAATTTCTCAGATCATTGCAATTCCTTCCCTGTACACCTGCCAGTCCAACGTGCACTAGGAACACCTGTGCGGTATCAGATTACTGCTGACATTTCATCACCCATTGTCAAGATAAGCACCTGCGGTTTTAAATTACTGCAGCGTCAATCATAGCAACAGAACTGTGTGCTCTCTGCCATGTCAGCAACATGACACCGGAAATAACAAGTTGGCTTACTGCACGTACAATCTCCTGAGTTATAACATCTTAAGAACATGCATTATTCTCTTTCAACTACAAAATGACACATCCATCCACCAATTTAGGTCCCTAGGCTTGTCCTCAAATTACATGTACCCGGTGTACTAGGGTGTGTTCATAAACCCTAGCACTAGAACATATTCATCCACCAAGTTTTGCACTTAGCCCCTTGGCATGTCCTCTATCCACCAAGTTTTACACTTATATGAACCAAACAGGATGTGACTTGTTAGCTTACATGTTGTTTCACAAGGAGGTCGGTAATAATGTCATTTCACGCGTGTTCACATGTATTTCGCCACTTTCCTTTCATATCGTTATCAGATTGTAGTAGTGAGGACTAGCGAACTACGTCAACAAGGTCTGCCACTGGCTATCGGCTAAAATAGTTACCCCTCTATGCGACAGTGTGCTACCTGCCAGCTGGTCAAACTGTACCACGGTCATAAAAGTCAGTGTAAAGACTTTATTTCATCATTCCACGGGTGCGATGCCGAGAAAAAAAAGTAACAACATCAACATCGTCTACAGAGGAAGAGGAAAATCAAACCTTTTCTCCACCTATGGAAGAGGATATGTCAAACTTGTACTGGTCATGGCGTCATTGACAAAGTCATTCAATACTTACCTTTTGAAATCCATCCTCCTGGTTATCGCTTTTGTTGTCCTGGAACAAAGCTGAATCAACGTTTGTAACGTGGTGATGTTCCTATTAATATTAATCCTTTGGATCAAGCATGCAAAGAACATGACCTTTCTTATCGCCATAGGCATCCTGCATTAAGACGGGTGGCGGATCAAGTATTGTTGAAAAAGCTAAACAACGTTTGACATCCTGTGATGCCTCAGTGGGAGAAAGGTTGGCAGCCCTCATTATGATTAGTGCTATAAAAGGAAAGTTAATGAGTGGACATGAACATTGAAAAGGATTGAGGAATTTGTATTTCTTTGTATTCTATTTTATAAAGCCCTATTTGTTGCGAAATAAAAACAAGGTTTACCAGATCACAATGTATTTTAATTTTTTAAATGGTGATAGCCATTTCTTTATTTTTTCATTTTTTCACACATGGATATTTACAATTTTCACTTTACATTTTTACATTGCCCTTGTTTAGTTTTACATTTATACATTTTTTAAAATCATTTTTCACACATGGATATTTACAATTTCCACTTTACATTTTTTACATTGCCTTGTTCAGTTTTCACATTTTGTACATTTTTAAATCATTTGTTTAACCATAATATAAAAAAGCAAATTTTTACAGTAAAGTGTGTTTTTTAACTAAAACTATAGTAGCCTAACATTATACATTATACTTACAGTTTTTACAAAAATATCACAATATAAAACACACTACAAATGATACAATATGGTGAACATTCGACTTAAGTAAAGTAATAATCGTCAATGTGACTGTTCCCCCAAGCAAGAGTACCAATTGTGTTGGGTATAATGAATCGTTTGTTGTCTTCGTTACTTAAAGCAACTTTGTTCAGCAAATTGGTATGTAGCTGATGATTTTTACTTCTAAATACACACATTCTCTTATATAATATAGGTGGGTTTCTGACTATACAGTTCTTATAATCACTTATATCTAACTCATTACCAAAAACATTCTTCTTTACTCCTTTTAATTTTTATTACTATATCATCAATTGTCATATAGCTGTATGATTTAGATTTTGTGCCTACAAAGGTGTCTATAACAACACCAGCACATTCATCCTTCAATTTTCCAAGAACCTTTTTGTTTACTAGAGGTAAATGGTAAATATTATCCTTGGGATAGTCACTTGTATCAAACCTATTTAGCTCAGTTTTGATATCCTCATAAAAATCATCAATTTTAAACTCACAAATAAAAGAATCTGTATCTGTATAGAGTAATTTTGCATTATCATGATAGTTTTTCTTAACATAATCATAGTTAATTCATACATAAGTGTTTTTGACAATTCCAGAATGGCGTAACCCACATATATGGGTTTGTTGAAGGTTACTTTAAGACGATTCATTTGTATTACAACTAAATCCTCATGAATAATTGAACAACTATGGAAGTTAGGCTTGCTTATTAAGTTGTTTGCACTATACCTTTGACCTTCATTCTCCCACTTTGTTATCAGCTTTACATCAACTCGCTTATCAACATTCTCCATAGTCTTTCCAAAAACACTATTATTCGTAAGTTTATAAAAATCTTTTTCAAAGGCATTTGTAGATAGTGTTCTTAAATTATTGTTCAGATCAATATATGGTTTGAGCCATGCTGACGGATGAAATTGTAATACGCGATGGATTTTAGTTAATTTTAATCCATGCTGTAGACACTGTTTTAATTTTTGATAATGTATTACACATTTACATTTATCATTTACATTAGGAATTAACATTTTTGTTCGTGATGTGATGAAAGGAGATTTCATTTTCTCAGGACTAAGTGGTAAATCATTATGTTCATCATGTAACTCTTAAGGGTACTCAAGATTTACCTCTAAAATATATCCTTTTTCATCGTTATCATTTAAAGTGTTTACATGGAAAACACCAATTTCAGGTTGTGTCAGCCAGCGAAAATCTTTTAGTGGTAGATATTGACTCATAGCCCAACCAAATTGGTTATTTGCATCGAGGTAGACAATATACTTTGACTCTTCACAAGGGTTGTAGCTAGGCATGTATTTATTATTTCCTTTAGAATATAGTCCACTACATTGGCTTAATCCACCTCGAATTGATGATTTTATAAAATTAATCTAGTCTATATCAGTAATAAATTCTAAATTTACTTTTGTCTTTTTCAACATTGAATTAAAACTTAACCCAGGAGCAGTAAAATACTGACAAGGATCAAGGTCGTAGGTTTTCATACAAACATTCCAAAAATTTTCAAAAACATCTGCTAATAATAACACATCTGTATTCAAATATATGTCTGAAAATTCACCTGAAGTTTGAATGTCAAACTGTGTCCATACACGTTGTGCATGTAAATATTCCTGATCACTGATATGACTTGTGTTTAAAGAACTGTAAAATGCATCTTTTGGTGGCAAAGAACATTCCTCAAGACGATCTAGACAGCTAATATATTCATATGGGAATATACCCTTTTGACGAATCAAATTAAAATCATCATCTTTTGGAAAGACACGTTGAATTTTACAAAACTGATCTGATATTAAATTACTAGCAAGTTTATCAAGACTACTTGGCATAAAGCGGAATGAATCTAAAAATCGCAGTTTGATAGTTTTTACATTGTCAGTTTTGATATATTTTGTGAGCGATATGTATTGTTCCTTATTATTTGGAATCACATCAATTTTCTCATCTAAAGCTCCAAATTCCTTTACAATAAAGTGGTTATCGTATTTGCTACCGTTATGTAGAATGCTGGAATGAATTTATTTACTCTACTTTAAATTACATTCTTGGTTATCAGCACCACGATATTTTCCTGTTAAATGGTCATGATCGCGAACCCTGTCAGTATATAAACATTCACCACATATAAAACAATTAGTTTCAGTTTCAAAACGCATTTGCTGTAATGATGTTAGTGACTCCATTGGAATAATAGTATTTAAAATAGAGGATATACGGATTGCATCTTTTTCAAGTCTTTCCATAAAAACTTTAGGTGCATTAGGTCCTCTATAGTGCTTAAACTTATTTAAAGAGTCATCATAACTACATTTAATATAATATGCAAAGCTAAAAGGTTCATGAATGTGAGTAGTGTTGGTAAAAGGTTCGGCTGGATTCGATGAACATGTATTAAAAGGCTTTAAGAAAGCTTCAAAGTCAGCATATATAACAAATGGTACTCGAAGCTGCTTCTCTAAGTCCTTAAATTTCAGAATGTTATTTCTAGGAGTAGGTAATACTGTACAAACATGATTACAACCCCATTTTTGATGTTGAGTTACTTGATCCTCTTTTCTAAAATATAACAAACAGCCATCATACAACCACTTTCTATTATTACATTTTGATAGTTGACTGCCGATAAGTCTACTTAAATATTTTATCCAGCAATATTGGGCATTTTCGCCTTCAGTTATGTATAATAAATTAACATGAGCATCCTTTTTTCTTGAGTATAATATAGAGTACCAAATCAAATCTAACCTACAAATTTAGCTTCACACACCATTGTTAAGTACTTCCAACTTTGGCTGTCAAATATACCATTGTCACTGACACCTAGCAGCGAACGTTCGGACTTAATAGAGCAGTAATCAAATCTAACCTACAAATTTAGCTTTACACACCATTTCCTTGACTATCAAATATACCATTGTCACTGACATCTAGCAGTGAACATTGGAACATATCGCTCTATCTGTTTAAAAGTTATTAGAGGGGGTACCTTTAATAATTTATCAACCGCTGCTACTGACTGAACTAGGTATAGGAATCTGCTAACCTTAAACAGGCACGCCAATTATCTGTAAACAAATAAATCAATCAATAAATACATTCTAATGAATAACTTCAACATCAATTAGTAATAAAAGACTCCATTAATAATAAGTACTTACTTTGCAAAATATTTTAATAATTTTCCACCAAAAAGTCTTTTCGCAACTGTTGAGCAGTAATAAAGCACTGTTCACTCGTAGCGAGTAATAAAGACAGACAGTGGGGAAATATATGACACCTCACTTATATAGGCTGAGATTGCTTGTGTCAGCAGTTTGCAGATCATTACAATTCCTTCCCTGTACACCTGCCAGTCCAAAGTGCACTAGGAACACCTGTGCGGTATCAGATTACTGCTGACATTTCATCATTCATTGTCAAGATAAACACCTGCAGTTTTAAATTACTGCAGCGTCAATCATAGCAACAGAACTGTGTGCTCTCTGCCATGTCAGCAACATGACACCGGAAATAACAAGTTGGCTTACTGCACGTACAATCTCCTGAGTTATAACATCTTAAGAACATGCATTATTCTCTTTCAACTACAAAATGACACATCCATCCACCAATTTAGGTCCCTAGGCCTGTCCTCAAATTACATGTGCCCCGTGTACTAGGGTGTGTTCATTAACTCTAGCACTAGAACATATTCATCCACCAAGTTGTGCACTTAGCCCCTTGGCATGTCCTCTATCCACCAAGCTTTACACTTACATGAACCAAACAGGATGTGGCTTGTTAGCTTACATGTTGTTTCACAAGGGGGTCGGTAATAATGTCATTTCACACGTGTTCACATGTATTTCGCCACATTCCTTTCATATCGTTATCAGATTGTAGTAGTGTGGACTAGCGAACAACGTCAGTTGAACACACAGACCAGGTCTGCCGCTGGCTGTCGGCTACTGGCTAAAATAGTTACCGCTTCATGAATTTAAAAGAAAACAATAAAAGTGCAGTTAGGCCCTTTGTCATAATTTCAAAAATACATTCAAAAAGGGGGCGTCATCCCAAGTACTACAATACCTCATACAAGTCCCTAGCCTTATTGGTCCGTGAAATATTAACAAAAGTGTAGTTAGGCCTTTTGGCACAATTTGAATAAATGCATGGGCCAGTCCAAAGGACCCGTCATAAGGGATCCGTCAAAAAGGACCCGTCCACAGGGACTCGTCAACAGGGAACCTTCAACAATGACCCCTGAAAAAGGATTCGTCAAAAATGACTCCCTTAAAAAAGGACCCGTCTAAAGGTGCTAGTCAACAGGGACCAGTCTAAAGGGACAAATCAACAGAGATCAATCAAAAAGGACCAATCAACAGGGATCAAAAGGGGTTATCGCCTCAAGGCCTGACATGCCCCTCTTTGATTATTGGTTTGCCTATCGACAAGCGCCGCTTGGAATACTTTTTGATCACCCCTCGTGGGTTGGGTTAGGTTACACTACAGCCATCTTTGAAAAGCCCACCCTCTTACAAAAGCCATGAGTGGGCATGCCTAAAAACAAAAAACAAAAATGTTAAATCATAGTGGCATCCAGTTGTATGCATGCGTTTCATGTGGAACAACGTTTAATTTAATCATAGCATTAAACTGCTTGCATGTTGCACATGGAAAACAATGTTTACCTAAAAAATTACTCTTTCACCCCCTAGTAGGGGCAGGTTTTATTAGCCTACTTTTCACATTTTGCAAAAATGAGGAAAAAGTAGTCTTATGAGATCGGGCAAATGTGTGTCTGTCTGTCTGTCTGTCTGTCCTTCTGTCTGTCTGGCTGTGTGTGTGTCCCCCCCTATCAACTCCTAAATGGCTGCAGCAATCAAAACCAAATTTAGTATGAGTAAAGATGTGCACCGGAATAGCTCACGTCCATATTTGAAAATGATGTCAGTGCTACCAACTGCTGAAAAAACGCACTAGAAATTTGAGCTCCATGTTGGATATCCTGCAAGGTATGCATAGGAGCTATTCCAAAATTGGCACACGTGTAGATAATACTATTTCAGATTAATTTCCAGGAGGCCAACCATGACAGTGTTGCCAAAATAATTTTAAGCCTTCTGATAGGTCCTATGTTTAAATGCATATAACTTCTACACTATCAACTGGATTTCAACCAAATTTTGTATGTAATATCTGTACATAAACATATATGACTGAGCGTATTCTTAGGAGCCACCAGGGCTGCCAACTGTTAATAATTGCTCTCTCTATTTTTTTATCCAAATACCAATATATCAGAATGTGTGCAAGCCGACAGCTTTAAACTATGCACACGTATAGTACCTGACATGTTTGATTAATTTTGGAGTAACTTATATACGTCAGTTCTACCAACATGATTCTAAGCCTGCTGATAGGGCCAATTTTTAAATACATGTAACTTCTATACTATCAGTAGGATTTCATCCAAATTTCGCATGTGCTATGTGTAACATATCAGATATGACTATAAGTATTCTTCAGTGCAATCAGGGCTGCCAACTGTTATTAAATGCTGTCTATATTTTTTACCCTAATATCAATATATCAGAAAGTATGCAAGCCAACAGCTCTATACTTTGCACACGTATAGCACCTGACATTCTAGATTAATTTGGAGTAATTAATACAAGGCAGTGCTGACAACATGATTCTATGCCTGCTGATATGTCCAATTTTAAAATACATGTAACTTCTATACTAACAAATGGATTTCATCCAAAATTGGCACAACAAGATATCATAATATTTCAGATTATTTCTGACCAGCACACGCATGGTATTGTTGGCAACATGCTTTTACGCCTGCTGATAGATCCAGTGTCTAACTGCATGTAACGTCCATTGGACTTCGACCAAATTTTGTATTCTGTACCTTAAGAGATGGAACTAAGAATATATTCAGTCACCAGGGCTGCCAACTGTAGTGCTCTATTAGGCTACATTATACCAGGTATATTTTGAACTAATTAGATATTTCGATATTACCAACTTAATTTCGTCATTATTCTACATAGGTTCATATTCTGTAGAATAATCATTGGCATGAAAAGTAGGCTGTATAGTTCTTAACGGAACTTCTTGTTTTGGGGTGGGAATAAGTTGTCCATAGGAAAGAGGGCGTCAACCCGAGTGTTACGACACCTTATTTGTTAAAATCCGACCATGGGTTCGCGAGATATCGCGCCGCTGCCATCTTGTAGGTGGATAGCCGTAGGTGGCTGCGGAACCATCCAAAAACCACTACTCACAGGGTCTTCAAACCGTCCGGGATTGTCGGACAGATACTGACTTTGGTACCATGCGTTTTGCCACATTGAAGTAAAACTAGGGGACGACAATTGGTGATTTGTCAGAGAATGCATTTTCAAGATTGTATTTCTCTGGGCCAAATTGATGTCAAAATTCAATAACTGAACGGTGTTCGAAAATCTATGAACAAAGCTTTTCCAGACCGTGAGGCCGTATACATCCAATGGTTGACAATAGGCTGTGGTCGTATGCGCTTACCACTTTTCCAATACTCAACAACATTTTGTTTGTATTTCATACCTACAGCTTCGTCTGTCATGTTCCTGGGTTAGCTATCGGTGGCAGTCCAAATATTATCGTCATCAGAGTTATTGGTGTTACTGGTGTTACAGTCATCCGGTAGCTCATATGTGGCGACAGTAAGAGTAGAATAGGTGTCCACGTTCATAGTACTGTTTTCTATACAGCCAGTTGTGATATCTGTAAATACCAATAAGCATAACAAATAAACACACTTGTTACAAGAAATAAACTCCAGAAAGTCAGATAAGCACAAAACCATCAATATACCATCCAAACTGTCCAACAGGTCCTGTCCTTGAATGCTGAGAGGCCTTTCCATATTTTTCCTCCAGTCAAGACATAACTTTTCCAATGTTAACATTCATCAGGCAATGCAAGGGACACTCTCCGTATACGGATATAAGCGTATGCCGGGACTGTCGCCTCTCATTCGCCTTAGGCCGGGAAGCACAGTACGGTTGGGAAGCAACCTCTGGCGCGCCAATTTAAACATGTAAATCTTATTTTTTCTGCTAGTACAAGGGGAAGTTAATTTCCGAAAGATTTTTCTTCACGGTTTTCCCTAGTTGGGCTCACGCAATGTATCTGCAAAGTTCCAGCAGAATCCGCGATTCCCTGCTTCAGAGACTTCCCTTGTTAGTGTCATTATGTGATTGTTATTAAAATGTCAGGTTATTGTGTCAGCAAAATCGCCCACACGTTGTGCACAAAAACGGAGCACACATCGCTCAAACTGCTAAGTGCACCATCCACAATAACCTGACCATTTAATAACAATCACATGACCTGCAGGTCAATCACCACTATCAATATCTCAACAAAAAATCACATAACTTGACTAGTTGTGCTAGTTTAATTGCTACTGCAACTAACTAAGTGTATATATTGTAATTATCATTACCCATACTTCTCCACATACAATGGATTTAATAGCCTAAGTGTAAAGGATCTGAGGATGATCGCTTGACGATCGAAACTGGTCATCCGAGTGTATTTATTAATATCATGTAGTATTCTTTTCAGGATTAGGGAATCACCCTTTACATTTAGGTACAATCGTGGTGACCGACTGAAAACATTAGATTTTGATTACTAAGGCAAGCCTGAAAAAGGGCTTCCAACACGATAATCCTTGGAGCGAAGTTAAATGAAACTTCAAAGTGGGCGATGAGCAGTGGCTAGCATTCTTGAATGTCACAACAG
Source organism: Meconema thalassinum (assembly GCA_946902985.2). NCBI lineage: Eukaryota > Metazoa > Arthropoda > Insecta > Orthoptera > Tettigoniidae > Meconema > Meconema thalassinum. The sequence goes on from OX336392.1 coordinate 371,954,759, forward strand.
AGGCCTGGGTTCGACTCCCGGCTCTGCCAAAAAATTAATTCTGGTGTGAGGCCTGGAACATGGTACACTCAGCCTCGTGAGGCAAAACTGATAAGAGGTGGAATTGATTCGTACCTCAGCCATCCTGGAAGTGATTATCCGTGGTTTCTTACTTCTACTCCAGGCAAATGTCGGGATGGTACATAAATTAAGGCCACGGTCGGTTCCTACGCAAATTCAACCTGAATTACAAATAAGTTACACACACTGGCACAGAGATCGCAGTGACACATGTTATCAGGCAAGTCTTAAACTCACCCCAGTACACGGGGCTAAGTGACCACAATGTTGCAAAACCCCTAGGAGAATCAAAAATATCACCCATCATGGGACTACCCAGGCTAACTATGTCGAGTGATTGCATTAAGAAACGTAGTTGTGTCATAGTTTGTTGATTCTGTGAGAGCGTAGTTAAAAGTACGAAATACATTGATTAATCGACAAAACAAATCGAAAAAAAGTGACAGTCAGTCCGAAAGATTAGACTTTGTATCATTTCAAATGCTGAAATATGTGAGAAAGGCTGGAGGCTTCTCGCTTCGCTCGAAGATAAAGACTCTTGACATGTTAGAAAATTATCTGCTTAGTACTTATCTTGATTATCTTGTTTCAAATTACTCGCGAACGGCAAGTGCAAACCAAGGGCAAAGCAAGGTCAAGCGCGCGGGATGCCGCACGCTCACCAGATCGCGCGGGGACTCGCCCCTTCCATCCCGTCTAAAAACACTTAAAAGTGGGCGATGTATTGAAGATAGAGATATGCTCTCGCGGACTTTTTTGTAGAACTTTTCATGCTGAACAATTCTTACGCTCATGGTATATTGATATTTTTAACGGTTTGCCCAGCGTAAGCTTAAGAAACGCACGGACGCCAAGATTGTTTTCGACTCTTTCACTGAAATCGTTACTGCTTGCCTTCCTTTGATCATACAAAAATTATTTTCTACAGAATCTTTCCTCGAGATATCCTTTACAGAATGGTGAAAACCGCATCAAAATCCATCCAGTGGTTCTCGAGATTACCCGTGACATCCAAGATTCGGGGATTTTTGTCTTATACTAACGAAGTAGAGATTGTCGGGGTACACATGCACCAAGCGGTACTATGACGTCACACACCTCAGTGCATCTGGGTACATTTCATCCCGTCACCGTAACGTAACGCCAGACCCCAGCGTAACGACGAAGTTGACAAGATCATTTAAAATGATAAAAACTATTAATCGATTATTCGGAATACCGATTAATCGAAAGCCGATTAATCGTTATTTGTGGCAATTAATCGATTATTCGGTTTTGATTAATCAAAATCTGAAATTAATTGATGAAAAGTACCAGCCCTAATTCATATGGGATCATCTAATGTTTGATCCTCTGCTATTATCCAAATTTTAGCGGAATTGTACCACTAGGTCGCGAGAAACTGAGGTTCACAATTAATATTGTAGTTTTCAGTCAGTCAACACAAAATCATTCCAATTATGGGAATATGTGAAAAATAACCTGAAAAAAAAAAACATATGATTAGGATTTATATATTGTTGTGGCGGACTATTGAAGAAGAGCATCATCAGAACCAAATAGCTCTACAAAACACTACCCAAACCTACAGTGACACCCACTGACAATCTCTGTCCTCCAAAAAACAAATTACAAGAAAACCTGTCAGAAACTTAGTAAGTGTGGTAAACATTACTGATAAATGTTAAGGTATTCAGTACCGATAAAGAGCTATTTATTTTAATGTTCCAAAAACTTAGAAATGACTATCCCATCAACCAACAAATAGTTCCATGAAGAACTTAATGGCCTATTTACATATATCCTACTTATGTTAATTGCCTATATCAACATACAAAATTTCAGTTTGGTTGTTGTAATAGATTTGTAGATATCAAGAGCCGTCGAAATATTTTGGATGGTTGCAATGTTGGATTTTGATATAAAAGCAATACAGTTATGTACTATAAGATGACGATTATTGCGTAGGTTCATTCTTCAAACGTTGACCTTGATCGCATGAATAGGACACAAGAAATAAAAACTAAATTTTAAAATTTCGCACAGCCGCCATCTTGAGGTTATGCAAACGATTGAACTAAATTAGATGTCAGTGCATTACAATGTGTATGAACATGTGACTTACTTGCCTTATTTCCTTTATCTCCAAAGTGGAGCATAGGGCATCGATGAATTTCCGCCATCGGACTCTGTTCTGCGCCATCCTCCTAATCTCGTTCCAGGCCTTCCCTCCTTTCTCCATTCCTTCTGTTCTTCGCCTACTACCTTGTGGATTCCGTGAACATGTGCTGTGCCATGTTTCACTGTGCTCGGGTGGTTAAATCGCGAGAAAAGTCTATTTAAATGTTTCGACTTCGCTTGGCCACCATGTTAGTTTTGTACTAAACAAATTTTTGAAAGTCGCATAGATGAACTTCTAGTATCACTCTTTATAACTGTACAAAATATCAGTAATAGTTTCGGATATATATATAATGCCGGTGAAATAATTTGCACAGCCGCCATGTTGGATTTGAGAAAAATAATAAAATTTGGAGGGCACGGTCGGTGTTGGATGAAATAGTACTATGTCCTTGCCGAGTTTCATTGAAATCGCTTTGGCCGTTTAGATTTTATTGGGGGGACACACACAAAAGGTGATCTCATAAGTCTATTTATTCATAAATGAAAATAGGCTAAAAACATTCTTCCTCCCACAAACTAATCTAGGAAGGTGTAGCCACTATTGCAGGGATGCAGAAATTAACTACAAGTACTTTGTTGTAGTTATAGCTTATAATCATCACAACAGTGATACGTAAGCAATGAAATTGATAGGGGCCTGTCTAGAGCCTAATCCACGTTATCCCTGAAACTTCATCAAAATCCGATGAAAATTGTGGAAGTTCTGAATTTGGCAAGAAATAGCTTTTAAACCATCTTCTACACTCCCATACCCGACGGACTAACTCGTGGAATTTTCTAGGGTGTGTTGTGTTGGTTATGAACTAACTTTTAAACGCATGCACGCTTTGATCTCTTGAATGTTGGGTTCATTACTTTTTACCTGTACTATAGGGAGAGGAGAAGGGTAGATGCTGTGGAACTTGAAATAAGGTACTATATCAGCATTTTCCTCGAGGGAGCATGGGAAAAAACAACACTCAGAATAGCTGCTGTCAGCGCCAGGATTCAAACCTTCGATCTTTGGACTTGAATACTGCTGCAGCTGCCCATCGCAGTCGTGGTGCACAATTTAGCATGGCTACAACCATGTGAGTGCTGAGGTATGAGATGGTGTCCAGATTCAAACTAGCACGTCTCTTTCCCTGGGAAAAAAGGTTAGCTCCATTTGGTACTGTGAGCTAACTGTGCTTGTACCTTCCATATCAATTAACATTCCCAGCTTAAAATACGGTATAAAATAATGTTGCTGAAACAGAATCACATTCAGGCAGTCAACATCAGGGATGCCGTCCTAAAAGTCCTACAACAGTTGCTTGACATAGAAAATAATTAATTATTTTGCTGCATTTACGAAGATCTTTTTAAAGGTGTGCTTTTGTCATGTCTGCATTAGACCACTTTTCTCAATAGCCAGTGATGCCTAGAAACATGATACGAGTGCAGATTTATGAAAATGTACCAGTTCCCAGTTTCCAAAGGAGATATTCCAGTTGTAACTGGAACTGACAAATCTGTTATTCCTATGGCAGATGGTGGAGAAATTGCTCTGGTGTCCCAGCATAGTTTGATGGTATTCTTGAGAACTTGCTGGTCACTAGCTGGATATAACAGGTGATCCACGTCCATACTGGAGTTCGGTATCTGACACATTGTGCACTCACTGAATTATAGGTGCCAATTTCCTTAATTTCAGCCTGAAATTTGTTACAGCTTCCTTTGTTTTCTTTTAACTTGTATTCTGTTGATTATTAGTGGATATCTTTTCATTTCTTTGCGATGGCCACTTTATTGGCTTCTTTCTCCTGTTTCATGACTATTTGTTTTCAGTGTCAGCTTGCAATGGTTTATTTTGAGTGGGTAATAAGTACCTTCCTTGGCCAGTTTGTTTCCTTCTAGTCCAACATGAGACGGGACCCACAGGAATATGACTAATTTGAATGTTTTAGGGCTTGTTCTATTTAAGTGTTTTTCAATGTGTGGGTCGCAGAGCTTATGCAAGGGGGTCACAATTGCTTACCTGTGCTTGTCTGGTATTCACTCCTTTGTACACCATCCTCTTCCAGACAAAAGATAATGAAGTAAAATAAACTGGGATAAACAGGTTGACTCTCATATTACAATTTCTGCAAAGACGTGAGTTTTTTGTTCAAGGAAATAATATCCAATAAACAGGCATCCTCATTATGCAAATACTAAAAGCTCAAAGTTGGTGTGTCTGTTATTTATACAAATCTACACTGCTTCGAACCAAATTTTACATACTTAGCCGTTGTAACCCTGCAGGTAACACTGCTTAAAATTTCGGTCAGACCTCTCCATTCCCTGCATTTAAGCTCTTTGGCACAAATCTACACCGTTTAACCGATCTGAACCAAACTGTATATACAGTACTTACCCTTTGGACCCTGTGAGTAACACTGTCTACTTGAAACTTCGGACAGACCTCTCCATTCCCTGCAATTAGTCCTTTAGGCACAAATCTACACTGTTTCACCGATCTGAACCAAATTTTACCTACTTACCCAATTGGAACCCGGCGAGTAACACTATCTACTCGAAATTTCAGACAGCCTTATCCATTCCCTTCATTTAGGCACTTTGGCACAAATCTCTGCCGTTTCACCGATCTGAACCAAATTTTACGTACTGAACTCGAATTCAGCCCAGCTTAGGACCTTTGACCGAGCCGAGGTTCGAACGACTTGTGCACCATTGGAAGGAAAAAATGGAAATAGGGAATTAAAATAATTTAATAATTATAAATGTATTATGGGATGCAAATAATGCATAATGAAAGTATTTTGGAGAATTTTGAAGCATTTTGAGGAATTTATTATTTGGAAATATTCTGGTGAATGAGATTTTAACTAAGGAAGAGTTCGATCATTCGAAGCTGGAAATTGTACAAAGCTTCATGTTTGGCACTAGAAAACCAGTTTGGGTTAGCAAGACGATCATAACAAAGCGATGCACACGACCCGTGGATAAGAAGCTAGATCCAGGAGCCTTCATCAGAATATTTCAACAGCCAATCAAATAAAAGCACATAATTTTTGTGGGAATCGCTTTTATATAAATTTGGCAAATATAAAGTGAAATAAGCACATCTACAGGTGTAGAATGCAATATGAAACTTATTTGGTTGAAAAGAAATATAAATTATTGAATAATAGAGCAACTATGAGTATATTTCTATTAAAATGCATGAGTTTGAGGCTAGCTGAGGAGTTTGAGGCTAGCTGAGGAAGGCTAGCAGTGACACGCGCCGCCGAGCAGAGAAGCGTGGCGTGACTCTCTCGCAGCGACTGGACACGAGCGGACGCGTTTGACGCACGCGCACAGAAGAGAAGCATTTATTGCACACAACTTAAGCCCGGTCGACAAGCACTGTTGTACTGTCGAATGACCGTGGAATCGCCGAGGAAGTTTAGAAGAGGAGCCGGTAAAGTGAAATTACATCAATATTGGAGAGACCAGCGTTTGTGAAAGTATAACATCATCAGAACGTGACTTCGTTTATAAAACAGCACTTTATAGAGAAGCAATAACTAACAGTATTGTCTATTGCAAGCTACAATATTGCTAAAACGAATTCAACTATATAATTCAGCATTATTACATCACATTCTACATTATAGTCTTCATGATAACAGCGAATTTAAGTCAGGGAGGAAAAGCTTATTCTACGTATACTGAAGAGAATATTATGGAGAACTAAATAAATGAAAGGAGGTTAATCTATACCATGGATTGAGAAGTCAGAGTGACTGGGAAAATCAAGGATCGACACAGCTACAACTGCGCAACAACTTGCAGTATTCCAATATGAGTTTCTACACTACAAGCAAGATGTCCAACACCACCAGGACGAGATGTCAAGTCAGGACTTGCGGACCTACGATGGCGAGACCACTCTGCAGTTCAGAGATAAGAAGCAGAAGACCGTTTGCAGCCAATCGAACCAAGAAACGCAGTTCCCAGGTCGCTGACCGTGAAGATAGCAGATTCACCGTTAGCAGCTCCAGCCGAGACGCAGAGCAGGTGATTGCAGCCCGACTGAGATGGGGTCGCTCACAGCTGATTTGCACGTGCTTGGCAGTGACTGGTTTCACGAGGAGGCAAGCGATTGCAGCTTCGACGGAATATCAAGAACAGCTGATAGAGGTATTCTTTGGCTGTAGAAGACATCTCAAGGTAGAACAACCGTTTGCTCTAATATCTGTAGTTTTGTTGTAATAGTAGAAATCCATTTTTGGAGTGACCAACTTCATTTGTAGACATTCTTATATTCATTGTTTTTAATAGCTAAAAATTTTAGAGTTTCATTGTTATTTTTGATACGTCTTCGTGTGTCGTTTAAGGCAGTATTTCATGAATATTTAACTTAGATTTGCGTTTCTCGTATTTTTATTTTGAAGGAAACGTTGTAAGATACTCACTTTCGAACGATACTCGTTTTATAAAAGGAATGCTTCGATTATTTGGTATCTCAAAGAGGTTATTTGATTAGTCGATTATTCGATAATATTGTATCTCGGAGAGAAGGCTTCGATTACATTGTATTTTGGAGAGGAAAGCGTAAATAATGACACATCTGTAAGAACATTTAAACATTATAATTGTTATTAACAATTACTATGCGTAACAGCGAAAGTATACATTTATATATCTATATTGCATTGTTATCAAGTAAAGCATTATTGTGAGATGCTGTAACATTATTTAACAGACATTACGATGTTAATATACATCTGAAATATTTATTTATAACAATTTGAATGTCATAAAATTCCAATAGCGGAATATAACTTATTAGACAACTATATAGTCTTGGACTATTGTTACTACGAATATACACTATAAAATAGGATTATAGTAGTGACAATTGAGGTCAAATGATGCCTATACTTATCAACAATTAAAATGGAAACATTTTTTAACTGAGATGAAAAGACCAGGAGATATGTTAGTCTACCTGCGGTCTAGTAGGTTTAAAAACAACTTAAATATGAATTGTTCATATATTTAAATGTACACCAGAAGCGTGAGGATATGTATTTATTTTTATTAACAACTAAAAGACGAGCGATCTACAAATTAACATTGTTAACGTTTGGCAACGTGGAAGAACAATTAGTTTGTTATGGATCAAAGAGAACGAATAGCGCTAATGGAAGGAATAAGAAGTACTTGGAGAAATATATTATTGTGAACGAACATGTAATTGTTGTAATTGATGCACGAGGTTTAATAATTGAGACAGGAGTTGGGAGTTAGGAGTGCATTCTGAACGGTAACATACTCTAGCGTAGTTACCTAGTAAAATCACTAATTCTTCTACAAGTGTGTAGCAAGATGGAAGTAATGCCGTGCGGAGTTTTGAAGATTGTTTATAGAGAGGAAAGGAAGGAAGTATGACATGTTTGGAGCGTAGTAAAACGCCATTGATAAGTTTTGTTCACTGTATTGAGGAAGGAAGGAATATATTGCTATGTGGAGCAACGAATTGTTACAGGATGAGTGAGAAGCGCTAACACAAAGGTTAATTAAAACTCAACAATTCTTCTAGGTTTGTGCCGTGTCTTGTGTGGGGTTTCGCCTAGGACACCAAGCTAGGCTCATCGGCGGGCTCTTGGTGTCCCCGCCCGGACCCCCACAGGAGTGACGAACTGCGCGCCACCTCCCTTTATATAAGGTGCAACTGCACCACTTGACTACGAGAACTAAAAGCTCAAGCAGCCTTAACCTCCCTATGAAGGCTTCCAAAAAGATGGTATATTGGCTTTCACGGCCGGTGAATTAAAACTCAGCAATTCTTCTAGGTTTGTGCCATGTCTTGTGTGGGGTTTCGCCTAGGACACCAAGCTAGGCTCATCGGCGGGCTCTTGGTGTCCCCGCCCGGACCCCCACAGGAGTGACGAACTGCGCGCCACCTCCCTTTATATAAGGTGCAACTGCACCACTTGACTACGAGAACTAAAAGCTCAAGCAGCCTTAACCTCCCTATGAAGGCTTCCAAAAAGATGGTATATTGGCTTTCACGGCCGGTGAATTAAAACTCAGCAATTCTTCTAGGTTTGTGCCGTGTCTTGTGTGGGGTTTCGCCTAGGACACCAAGCTAGGCTCATCGGCGGGCTCTTGGTGTCCCCGCCCGGACCCCCACAGGAGTGACGAACTGCGCGCCACCTCCCTTTATATAAGGTGCAACTGCACCACTTGACTACGAGAACTAAAAGCTCAAGCAGCCTTAACCTCCCTATGAAGGCTTCCAAAAAGATGGTATATTGGCTTTCACGGCCGGTGAATTAAAACTCAGCAATTCTTCTAGGTTTGTGCCGTGTCTTGTGTGGGGTTTCGCCTAGGACACCAAGCTAGGCTCATCGGCGGGCTCTTGGTGTCCCCGCCCGGACCCCCACAGGATATACGGCACAAACCTAGAAGAATTGCTGAGTTTTAATTCACCGGCCGTGAAAGCCAATAATACCATCTTTTTGGAAGCCTTCATAGGGAGGTTAAGGCTGCTTGAGCTTTTAGTTCTCGTAGTCAAGTGGTGCAGTTGCACCTTATATAAAGGGAGGTGGCGCGCAGTTCGTCACTCCTGTGGGGGTCCGGGCGGGGACACCAAGAGCCCGCCGATGAGCCTAGCTAGGTGTCCTAGGCGAAACCCCACACAAGACACGGCACAAACCTAGAAGAATTGCTGAGTTTTAATTCACCGGCCGTGAAAGCCAATATACCACAAAGGTTAATGTTTGAATTGTTTATGTCCGAGAGTATTTGTATATGATCCACGAAATGTATTGAGTTTTTAAGTAGTTTCGCATCGCTCTTTATCCTATTGTTTTATTTATTGACACGACATTCTAGGCTGTATTTAACTTAAGTGTTTGATATTTAAAGCTTATTTACTATGACTTACCACTATAAGTACCTGAGAATTTGATCGTTGGTTGAAACATTGTTCAAAGAACTGTTTATGTAACAGATACACTATGAAGCTGTCAGATCGCGACTGATAGTGTTAATAGTATATTTTTAAACCGTGTGAAGCACGAGAACTGTAGGTGAAAATGAAAATATTTAAAACCTTATATAATTTATAACAGTATTATTAGAGTAGATAGTTACATTTTACGCACGCCCGTGTATAATGTAGGGTTTTTGTAATGTTAACTTCATTTTTATGAGTGTACAGCTGATTTTAATCAGATTATTTCAGTGACATAGCCACAGTGTGACCGTCAATTACGTAAATATTTTATGAAACTTAATATAACTACATTGTTGTAACGAGAATCTTCAGAAACATTCATTCTGCAGATAGTAGAACTATCTGACGTGTGTTACAGTTAATTTGTTTAATTAAATGGTAATAGGGATTATTTTTCTTATTTGTATTTGTTTGGAAATAAATCCCAGGCACATGTTTTGTTTGCCTGTTCGTTTTTAGCCTACTTTCGATTTTTGCAAAAAATGAAAGTAGACTTATGAGAACAACACAGGGCGAAAAATTGTGTGTCTGTTTGTGTGTACTCTGAATGTCTGTCCCCCCCCCCCCCCTATCAATTCGAACATGGTGAAACCGAATTGAACGAAATTTGGTACAGAGGTAGCACTAGCAAAGGGCACCTCAGTGTCATATTTTATATCGCCACCATCTTTACCAAAACTGAATGGCGGCCACTCAAACGTTCAAAACGTAAACTCAAATTACGGCTAAACTAATAATCCGATCTCTACCAAATTTGGTGACAACATACCTTTATATAGGACGCGTCTTTCATCCAAACTTCAAGGTCATCGGCCTTGCCATTTCAGGATGGCGGCCGTGTGAATCATGCAACCATTATAAACAATAGCTTAAGACCTACCAATTCCGATTATCGAGCCTAGGGTGGTTTAAGCTATCCTGAAGGTCGTGATCCGTTATTTATTATAATTTAATATTATAATATTATACTGTATGAGTGGCTTAAAAGAGCTGAGCCGTCTCTGCCACACGACAAGATGGCAGATGTCCTCATGAGCCTGTCTTATATTACAGTAGTTTTAGTATGTTATATGTGATATACCCTACTGGTACAATAATATAAACTTTGTATGAAATAATCTATAATGAAGTTGTACTGCAGTGAAGAAATCGTTTATTTCAAGTCATTATTTGCCAACAGGTTGCATCTAATATATCAGTTAAGAACACCATGCTGTTAAGGATATAGTTAGCTCCGGGCTAGCGTGTTAGTCTGTCACGCAGTTGACTGTGGATCGAATACTGCTACAGTTGACTTTTTTTTTCTTGAATTCTTTTACAAATGATGTGCACAAGTTCTTACCACAGATACTGAATAAAATGTCATTTAGCTCAAAGGGGAGGCTAATGTATACACTCGTTTATTAATAAAATCACACATAAACACATAAATTGCACACAAACAGAAGACATTAGGAAAAGGAGAATAGAAGAACTAGATACACGTTGTCATCAACCATAGCCTTCTTAATGTCTCTGTACGGTGCTGTCCTCTTGTGGGTTATGTGGGTAATCTTGTTCCAAACATACGGCTGTGTAAATACCTGGCCTTCTGAAGTATGGCAATTTTGTAATACTGGTAATTCAACTATTAGTCACGATCGCGCTCCGATTACCTTTAAACACTGCCAGCAGGATCACCTCCCTCCTGGCTACTTTAAACTGCCTGCTCATTGAACACCCAGAGGCGTACAAGATTAGTACATTATGCAACGAGCCTATAATGGCCATAGTTAAGACACGAGTAGTTTTATAATTTCCATTTTTTTTTTAGTCGTTTACCCTCCAGGTTGGTGGAACCCACAGACTCAGCGAGGGAACTCACCACTACCGCCTCTACGGGCAGTGTCCTAGAGCTGGGAACATCGAATCGGAAGGGATACAACTGGTGAGGTGGGATCGGCACCTCGCTCAGGCGGCCTCACCTGCAAAGCGAACAGGGGCCTCATGAGGGAAGGTAAGGGATGGTGAGGATGGATAGGCAAGGAAGAGGGAAGGAGGCGGCCGTGGCCTTGAAGAAGGTACCATCCCGGCATTTTCCCGAAGACGAAGTGGGGAACCACGGAAAACCACTTCGAGGATGGCTGAGGGGGAATCGAACCCCCTCTACTCATTTGGGCCACCCGAGGCTGAGTAGACCTCGTTCCAGTCCTCGTACCACTTTTTCAAATTTCGTGGCAGAGCCGGGAATCGAACCCAGGACCTCCGGGGCGGCAGCTATAATTTCCATACGAGTGTTTTAATTACCATTATAGGGGAGTTGCATACGACTGTTTATGTTCGACGATAATTATAACTTTATTATATGTTTTAACATAAATATTCATAAATATCTGTTCAGTCACTAGACTGTTGTGATCGGGTGCTGCGGTGGGTAGTATATCTCTGTTTCCTAAGCTCTCTGGACAACCGACGCATGCGCTCTGTGTGCTTCAATGCCATATGTTCAGATTGTGCTCCAGTATTCAGTAAAACTGTCACCGAAGTCGTTTCAAAACCACGCGCTGTGTAGAAATTGATTTTGGGGATATTAAGGTACAGTGCCATGTCTTCTCTCAGTTTATTTACGGGAACATATGGACGGTGCAATTTCGGTAATTTATATAGACATGTTGGATTTTGAACGCATGCGCGAAGGTATCCTTATCTAATTGGTCACACAACTGTTTCTTTAGCTCTGATTGGTGGGAGAAACTGTTTCATAATGAAAAATAGTGTTATAATGAGCCTAATTATGATACAGTTTTCTGACACATAATAGTTAGGGTCGAACATAAAAATATTAATTCACTGCTAAGTCTCTGCACCAACCTACTGTGATCGGCGCGGATTTTTAAAGGGGAAAGTACCCAAAACGAAAGATTCTTAAGTTTGCAGGCTGGCTTAATATAGAGATTAACGGACGTGAATGCATTACAATAAGTTAGTAGTTTTGTTATTCAATCATCATAAAGTATATAATATTGATTTTGACACTTACTGGCTAATTATCAATATAAAAGAAAACAAACGCTACATGGTGGTAGAGGATTTAGGGATGAGGACAAAGAGTTATAAATATACCCATACATTTAGGAGAAAGTAGGCTATATGTTCTTTGCTGAACATCTTGTTTATAAATCTGATCATCATTTCATTCTTGCAATCGACAAGCGATAATACTGCGAATTAGTTACTAGAATTCATGTTAGTCTCAACTTTCACCGTTCACACCCGAGATCCTAGATTCTCGTCCTACCATTTTGTGTTTAGGATATTTATTTTCTTTGTAAATGTGTAACTCATGGAGGAAAGAATAAGAGGAGATGCCCTAAGCTCGTATGAGTGAAGCCAAGCGCTGCAACCAAAGTGGGCGTAACCTTAACTCGTATTCGGTGTTCTGTGACTTGCATAAGGCATGGTGCATGGCTAAACCTTATTTTGGCCCTGATTTTTATCGCGCTCCAGTTATGCAACTTTGGAAACGTAATGACAGAAGTGATAAGTTATTTAAAAAAAAAACACTCTTCAATTCTAATCTCAGCATGTGTAGGCCTACCCTATATACCAGTACCAAAAATAAATAAACATCATTCCTCTGGAAATCCCAAATTATCAAACGGCTGACGGTCAATAATTACGGTAGGCCCACGTAATTAATCAATTCGAGGCTAATCGCAAAGTTTCTACCCCCCACAAAGAAAATACCGTACGGTACCGAAACGTATAGGCTATACCGTATTTTTGTGCAAATATGCGTCCTTTTTTAATTGTTCTGTTTATTGATTTTGAGGTTCGTATTCTTGAATATCAAAATGTGTACGACCAATGAGTGAAAGTGGCTGTGCTCAAAATTAGGCCTAAAAACTGCTGAATGCCTCAACACCAATAAGAACATAAAACTCAATTTGGTGTCAATACCGTAATTAGTTCGGCATCATTAATTCGCAAGATGTTCCTTCTCACATCTTCAGACACCTGTATTCAATTTAATCAGTGTTTCAGCGTATTATTCAGAGGCGGTTTTAGAACAAGGGCACACAGTCACGTGCCCCACCATTAATAATCATTCTCCTTGGGTTGTAGTCGTCTTGATAATCCTTCCGTGGTAATGGCGCTTATGACGTGACCAAGCAGTTCAATCGGCTTGCTGTTCACTTTCCCAGACAGCAGGAGCATGGCACGTCACAACGAGGTGCTCTGCTGGGCACATGCCTGGTGTGACCAACACAGTGTAGCCACATGCTTCCTCTTCCTGGCCCTTTAACATCATCCCCTACTTTTACAGCGGGGAGAGGCGAGAGAGGGGTTATGGGAGTTTCCTAGACTTGGGGCACAAGACTCCTGTGACTAGCCGGCGATACGGCCGTGAAAGTAGCGAGGGCGGGTAGGGGCAGGGAGGGTCGGGGCGAGGAGGGTCGGAGAGGGGTGTTACAGTGTACCGTTAGCAAGGAGTACCGATAGAGGGCAGACAAGTTCATAGGTAGCTTATTCACCAACCTTCAGCAATTTTCCACCAAAATAATATACGGAACATAGCGCCCGTTATTAATATGTACGGAGAAAAATCAACATGTATAATATGCATTGAGAGAGAAACGTAACATTATGACCGTAGGGTATGTACCGTAAGCGAACTTGTATTATGTTATAACGTCAGGTCTGAGAAATTTCATTATCTGGGCGAATACACAACTGCGTGACGACAGCACTGCCTCAGTACTTGATTCCGAAAGTTTTGGCGCCTACGATATTGAGTTACTGTATAATTGTGTTCTAGTGCGGTGGTCTTTTGCAGTGTTCAGTAATATTAATCTTACATAGGCTAATATTTGTATTGGAAGCGTGTTTTGTGAATAACGGGAATAACGCGTACCAGTGTGTTATTAAACACAATTAAAATATACACTGAACGAGTATTTCGTCGTACGAGGTAAGTGGTTAATTCCTACTTATCAACTATGTATTATGTGGCATTTTATTTTTAGACCGTAACTTAATGCTGCGACAAATTACTTTATAATTTTCACTGTGTTTTCAGGCATTGAAGGTGTGCATGCCGTTACCAAAACCGTGCAATGAACGAGGTAAAATACTTACAAAATAAGTCCTTAACTTATGAGGACAGACTATTAGCAAAGGAATTAGACCCTCCGAAACCAGATCTGTGCATTAATCAAGTCTCTAAAGATAAAAACAGAACATATCACAGGACTTTCAATAAATCTGTGTATAAAAATGTGATTGGTTATGTGGATGTCCGGTAGTAAATTCATTCTTTTGTTTTCCGTGCCTGTTATTTGGTGGCGATGACACATGGACCAAGACTGGTATTAATGATTTAAAACATTTACCTGAAAAAGGAAAGAAACATTGTTTGTCAAAATGCCATATGAACAATGAAATGAGTTTAGCAGTGTTAGGGAATATAAGCATAGCGCAGCAACTGGATTATGGCTACAGGATTTCTGTTCGTAAACACAATGAACTTGTGGACAAGAATAGGTATATTATGTCGCGCATTATTGATGCTATTAAGTTTTGTGGGGAATTTGAATTGGCCTTGCGTGGACATGACGAAACCGACGAATCAATTAATCCAGGTGTTTTTAAGGGTCTCATCAATTACACTGCGGCACTTGACAATGTTTTAAAGGATCACTTGGAAAAATCAAGCGTGTTTAAAGGGACATCGAAGGTCATCCAAAATGAAATTTTAGACACGATTCTGTCCGTTTGTCGGAAGAATGTTGTCGAGGAAATCAGTTCGGAAGACTTCCTCTCGCTCCAGGCTGACGAAACAACAGACGCTTCATGCAAAACCCAAATGTCCCTAATTTTTAGGTATCAAATAGCAGGTAGAATTGTTGAGCGATTTTGGGGTTTCTTTGAAGTCACCGACAGGAGCGCGCACGGTCTGGCTGCAGCGATATTGGGACAGTTAAACAAAATTGAAGTAGAAAAATCCCCTGAGAAACTTATTTGTCAAACGTATGACGGTGCTTCTGTGATCGAGTGGGCATAGGGGTGGAGTGCAGTCGTTAATTAAGGAGAAATACCCAAACGCGAATTACATTCATTGTTACGCACATCAAGGTAATTTGATTCTCCAACACGCCTCTTCATCTTGTTCCCAAAGCAGAATATTTTTTCGAGATTTGCAAGGGATAGGGCCATTTTTTTCAAGATCTCCAAAGAGAATGGATTGCTTGATTGAAGTGGTTCAAAAGAAAATAGGCTACGCCCCTCCGACAAGATGGTACTTTCAACATAGAACTGTCAACACTGTGTTCGAAAACAAAGAAAATCTTTTGAAACGTTTTGAGCACATTAGAGACTCAGAAGTTAATGACAGAAATGCCTCAAGTCAAGCTGCAGGATTTGTGCGTACATTGAAAGATCCCCAGTTTATATACTGGCTGACTTTCTTTCATAAAGTTATGCCACACGTAGCTATTTTCTTTGATAGTATTCAGCAAAGTGGTATTGATGCTGTTAAAGTCAGTGACTTTATAAAGCAGTTTTCTAAAGCGGTGACCAAAGTTCGCGAAGAATATGCGGAAAGTGAAGTGTCCTTTAGTGAGCCCGCGAGCAAAAGACTTTGTGTTGAACAAGGAAGTAGTAAGAGTAATCGTCTGGCCGTAATAGAAGTGTGTGATACTATTGTTAGTAGCATTAATGACAAGTTTCAGTTTTCGGATCACTTGTGTACTTCAAAATTATTTCTAGTTGAAAAGTTTCCATACTATTCCATTGAATTTCCAGAGAGGGATTTCCAGACAGCCGTTACATTGTTCCGTGCAATAAATGGTCCGAAACTGAGAATGGAATTGGAGGTATTGTACTGTCGTGAAGATTTGCGTAATGCTTCCGGTGCGGCACCACTTCCGCAGTTCTTTTATAACAATGTTGCGCACATTTTCAGAGTGTGTGATACTTTTAAAAATCATTGTTACTATCCCAATGACGACTGTAGAGACCGAAAGATCATTCTCTACTTTGAAGAGGATAAAATCTTTCCTGAGAAATTCTATGGGGGCTGAAAGACTGTCTGCACTTGCAATGTTGTCGAGGGAGAAGAGGATGATAAACAGTATCCCAGAATTCAACACACGCGTGATAGAGGAGTTGCTGCTGCTAAAAATAGAAGGATCGAAGTATTCTACAAGAAGTGAACGATCAGGTAAGCTTTTTCTTACTCGGTATAACTCTGATTTTGTTTCATTTTTTTTTCTTTTTTCGTGGTAATCAATCCCGTGTACCCTAGCCAACTTATTGTGTGTGTTAATTACTTAGTAACCTGCGTTATTTTCTGTTTATTTGACCGGGTTTGTACTTAATTATCTGTGCCTACAATTGGGAAAGGAAGGCATGATGAGGATGACGCTCATAATCAAATCACTCAACTGTGGTTTCATAGTCCACTCATGGTACGGATTAGGGGGCAGATGACCTCGTAGTTCCTCTCCCTTAAAACAACAATAACTAACATCGAGAATTATGGTCTTGTGTTTTAGCAAAACTGATACCTGCTGTGCCCCACCCTTATCAAAGCCCACGAGCCGCCTCTGGTATTATTACGTTTTGCCGCGTCTTCCTTACAAAACTAGCCTCGCAAAGGTGCTCTCATATTTATATTTAAATTGGCTTTTAAAACGATAACGCAGCTTATTTGTGCCAATTACCGTGATGTACAGAGTGTATTCTGCCTATCCAAGAAAAAATCTTGACTTGTCATTGCAGTTTTATGTCACTAAAATCCATTACTAGTTGGAGTGGTTTACGGCTTTAAGCATAGGGACAGCCATTTTCTTGCAGCCAAAGTGGGCGAGCCGTTTGGCTTCAGCAGCTTGCGCTAGGCAGCACAGCGAAGGCATCTCCTTCCTTTCTTTCCTCCATGGTGTAACTAATTGGTAGTGTTGTAGGTTTGTTGCATGGCCGGTATGCATCGAGGGATCCCTAGTCATTATCCTAGTAGGGTAGTGTTGGTTAACCTGGCTGGGTATCGACCTCCCTACAATCCTTTTCTATCTTTGCGGATATAGGCTATGACTATGCGGGATTCGGGTGCAGTACTTACCCTTTGGAACCCGACGACTAACACTGTCCGTTTGAAATGTCACAGTTCCCTACATTTAAGTCATTTGGCACATAAACTAAAGATTGAATTTGTAGTAGAAGGACCAATATATCCTCATTTTAAGCCTCGCAAAGCAAGAAACAGAACTCAGACCGTAAACTTTGGTTCAGTTTAGTTAAATGGAGCAGATCTGTATAAATAACCCACAAAGGAACCTGAAAACCACATTTTAAGGCCCTAGGACGAATGTCCTAAGTAGTGTAACTGCAAGAATATTTAAATAAGCCTATTATATAAGCGGGTTGCACGACGCCACACCTACCAATGTTGTGGTAAAAAAAATGCGAAAATATTTAAAATAGCTTGCACTGCTAACAAATTACAGTCAGGGGAGTATTAGTGAAATAATATTTAAGCCCCCTAATGACAGTGTTACCAACATCATCATCATGCATAACTGTAGGCCACATCTGAAGTAGGGAGACCCAGCTTAACAGAGGGAAAAAAAGGCCAATATTCATTCGATTGTTAAATATGCTACAAATATTGTTGACAAATGCTGCACATATCCCAGTATTGGTATGCTTCCAGGCAACCAGAAGCAACTTCAATAATGTAAAAATTCTAATTAAAACATTTTAAAATAAAATGTTCAAAGTTTCCCGCCTTTTTAAGAATATATCACTGTTTCCCTTATAAATTCCAAGTAGGCTATAAAAGATTTTTTGAACTTTCCTTTTTTTAAAGTGTGTATCAAACCTCAACCTACAAAATGAACCTCAATCACTAACATACACTGTGATTTAGATATTTTTATTGAGTTTTTATTCTGAGCACCTGAATAAAAAAGGATACATTGTTAAAAATGCGGGAATTTTAAACATTTTTTTTATTTATTTGCGAATTGACCACTTCGGATCACGCTACAATTTCATTTTTTCTTTGCCTGAAGTTTCCTCTTCCTCCAGTACTCCTTCATATGGGCGCTATGCTGTTTCTTCTGCTCATCCGTCCAGGCTCTTCCCTTCTTTGTGGTTCTTGTGACGTGAAACCCTTCCAAATTTTGAATTATGTACCGAAATGTTTCCCTGTTTGACATCTGAACTTCCTGGATGTTGGAATTTTCGAGATCTTTTCGAACTTCCTTAATCCATGTCGTTGTTGTCTTCTTGTTCCACAGGTAGTCGAATAACTGTTTGGTTAGTCTAGTTTTGTCCATTCTGTACAAGTGTCCGAGAAACGATAACCTCCTCTTCTTCATGGTCTCTGAGATTCTCTCCACATTTTTATAGACTTCATTGTTGCTCCGAAGTTTCCAGCCGGTTTCAGTCTGGACTGGGCCCATGATTTTCCGAAGTATTCTTCTTTCTAGGATCTCTAGCTTCTCCAACTTGTAATTCATCGAGAGGCATTCGCTGGCATACAGGCATTCTGTTTTTACTACCGTGTTGTAATGTTTTAGTTTGGCATTCCATGAGATGCATTTCTTGTTGTAGATGTTTTTAGTTAGCCCATAAGCTCTTTCCATTTTTGAGATACGATCTTCTACAGCAGCTTTCTCTAGGCCGTTCTCTTGTATGGTTTCACCGAGGTATTTGAACTTTTTCACCCTCTGAATCCGTCCAATGTTACAATTAGAATTTTTACATTATTGAAGCTGCTTCTGGTTGCCAGGAAGCATACCAATACTGGGATATGTGCAGCATTTGTCAACAATATTTGTAGCATATTTAACAATTGAATGAATATTGGCCTTTTTTCCTCTGTTAAGCTGGGTCCCCCCCCCCCCCGCCCCCCCTTCTAAATATTAACTTAGGCCTCTGCTATGTACACAAATCTACACTGTTTCACCAATCTGAACCAAATGTTATGTACTTACCTTTTGGAATACTGCGGGTTATGCTGTCTACTGGAAATTTGAACAGCCCTCTTTTTTTCCCTAGGCCGTTTGGCACATGGACGAAATATAGAATTTGTCGTAGAAGGACCAATCTAGGCTCATTTTAAGCCTCACAATGCATGTAACAAAACTCGCGACTTTTTGGCTCAGTTCGGTGAAACGGTGTGGATTTGTATAAATAACAAACAGATAAAGGGACCCGAAAACCACGTTTTATGACCATAGAACCAACCGTACCGGAAGTTGTTGGTTCCAGAGATGCTGGGAAACGAGGTGTAACAGTTGCTGTAAGAATATTCAAGGGAAGCGGGATGTGTGAATCGATAGAGAAATGTAGCTTTCTATGTTTAGTTACATATCTCACAAACTACAATAGATATTTCCTTGAATGTTCTTTTGGTATATTCTGAGTACATTCATCATTTTTGGCGTAGAATTTGAAGCTTCTATGTTGAATATTTTGTGTCGGAGAGAGCATTATAAAAGCAATCTTAAAATAATATACATGGGTTGTTTTTTAGTTTTGGCACCTTAGTTATAACTGGAGAGCCTCCGTGGCTTAGGCGGCAGCACGCCGGCCTCTCACCGCTGGGTCCGTGGTTCAAATCCCGGTCACTCCATGTGAGATCTGTGCTGGACAATACGGAGGCAGACAGGTTTTTCTCCGGGTACTCCGGTTTTCCCTGTCAAAATTTCATTCCAGCAACACTCTCCACTATCATTTCATTTCATCTGTCATTCATTTAATCATTGCCCCAGAGGAGTGCGTCAGGCCTCGGCAGCCGGCACAGTTCATATCCTCGCCGCTAGATGGGGGCTTCATTCATTCCATTCCTGACCCGGTCGGAGACTGGAAGCAGGCTGTGGATTTTCATTTCAGTTATAACTGGATTAATAACTCACTTCGATGGTTCCAAGTTTCACAGGCCCTCGATGTAGTCCCCACCGTTGCGTACAACGTGTTCCCAGCGATGCGGAAGTCGTTGGATCCCGTTGGCACTACCCAATCTATTGATGGTACGAAGAGAGCGCTCGGCAGCCTGCTTAACGTCTTCAATGGTACAGAAGCGCTGCCATACTGTTCCCCGAGGGCAAACCGTTAATGCGGCGTACTATTGTTCGTTTCTGCAAGACCATCTCCGAGGAGTCTGAGAAGGAAACGGCACCACCACATGGTTCACCGCCCATCGTTCTGCGTGACAATGCTAGGGCACACACAGCAGGCGTTGTGACGTCATTGTTGGATCGCTAGGGCTGGGAGGTGTCTATCACCCCCCATATTCTCCCGACATCAGTCCCTGCGACTATGATCTCATCCCGAAGATGAAGATGCGCGGGGAGCAGGCTGTCGAGCGCTCTCTTCGTACCACCAATAGATTGGGCAGTGTCAACGGGATCCAACGACTTCCGCATCGCTGAGAAAACGTTGTACGCAACGGTGGGGCCTACAACGATGGCCTGTGAAACTTGGAACCATCTAAGTGAGTTATTAATCCAGTTATAACCAAGGTGCCAAAACTAAAAACCCAACCTATGTATTTGTTGTAACTTTAGTAGTTTTATATTTTTGTTTAACAAGTATGCGGTTCTATATATGTAAGGTGCTGCCACCTGCCCTTTGTGCTTCAGTTTGTCTAAAACCCGCGTCATGTTCTCACATGTTTAGTTTGCGCGGTTCCACTATTGGCAACTCCAGCTATCTGATATGACATCTAGCGGTAAAAATGAGAAACTTACCAAGTAGGGTACATTTGTCACGTGGTGACTGTTTGTATATGGTTTCTTGTATTGGTAAACAGATCGTGGTAAATTGTTCGTGTCTTTATACATAAGTAATAAGTTTTACTCGTTGATAGAGTGAAAAATGAGTAAAAGCAAAGTGTATTGCTCAGTTTACGGCTGTAAGTCGATGTATAAGAGGGCTGCGGATATACGTTTTCATCACTTTCCAAAAGATGCAAATAGCAATAGCCGAAATGTGATGATACCTAATAATACCTAATAATAATACCTTTCCACCCCGGGAAGGATCTAACACTTGTCGAGGTAGACAGACAGAAGACCTGCGACGTAAAGCCAGCGAAGGTTATTCAGTTTAAAAACAGCTGTTACGATGGGCGCGCTGGTAAGATTGAAGTTACTTGAATAATTAATTAAATAATTAATTATTGGCTGCTTGGTAGGGAGAAGGGATGAGTTTAACTTGTATTAAAACTCGTGGGGCGACAGGAATTGCTTGATTTGGATGGTTAAAAGGTGGGTTTGGTGTTGAATATTTGAATGGTAGCGGAATCACTCATTCTACAGTGCCCACGGGGAGGCAAATTAGGCCTATATGACTCGTAGTGGAATAGCTCGAATATCGAAGAACTTAGCGATTACGAGGTATAAGCTTGGCGGAAAGGCTGGCGGATCATCAGTTTGACATCAATTCACGATATAAGTCGGAGCTTGGAACAGTGGCGTCTGGTTTGCGTGGATGCTAGTCTCGGAATGATAAAAGTAGCACAGCTTCGGTGTGTTATTTATTTGTTTATGTACCGTATTTCTCTATTTGAATGTCCTCGGCGTTGACTCAGGATCGACATTTACATTATATTGCGCATAATAGTACCGAAATAATGTCCGAAGTGTAGCCCTGTGTAAATTTGAATCAGCTGATCTACATCAACCATAAAAACTGATGCTTGATAATATGCAAATGACACCAAAAAATCCAGTGGAACACACAAATTAGATCACGTGTATCGCACAGTTATACATATATACAATTAAAAATAACACTGTCATTACTTTAGAGACCACATTTACTGATTATAACCGAAAAATAAAAAGTGTTCCATATCAAACGCGTGTTATTGAGTATTTTAAACCCTACTTATCCAGACCGACCGCAGCGCCCCAAGTGTTAGTTTGAGTTGCCAATAAGCTGCCGAAGTCGACGTCACTTCCGCTCCGTTGCTAAGCAACTGGAGCAATACAACATGGCTGCCTTGTAGCTTGCTTCGTCTTTGAGCCGCCATTATTTCCTATTTGTATCGTATAAAACTGTACATGCATGGATGTTCAGAGGCAAGAAAGCATAGAAAAGTTTATTTTCCACAGTCATTTAACATACGTAGTTGTCCAATAAAGTTGTAAAATATTGCGTACGAGATGCACATTACGTCTTCGAGCATAGGTTGTAGAGATGTGGCCTACGATATTTAACTTAAATGAAGTGAAAACACGAAAATATAACATTTCTGGATATTGTGAATCACGTCCAGTATGAATGATTAATACTACAGAAAATATAGAACCGTAGGCCCTACCAGTAAGTGACGAATAAAATTAACTTAAGGTATATCAATGCATAAGGGAACAGTTTAAAATATTTTGCATTAGGCCAAATTTCATCAACGGCTTTAGAAGAAACAAAGACTGCATTTCAATACAATTTGTGTGTTTACCAAAACGCCGCATTTGTTCGAAAACAAATCAAATTAACAAAACCTAACCTGTGTGATCACTAACAGGTTACAGCAGTCTATAATTAAGGCCTATCGTCCAACCTCATTCTAAATAATGGGGCACTTTTCCTATCGCAGCTCTATTCAGCCACTAAAACTGACATGAAAATATCCGAGGCTCTCACCCAATAAGTACACCAATCTCATGACCACATTGTTCCTTGCTCCTAAAAATCAAGCAGATTATCACACTGGTTATTGTTACACATTAGCTGGTGTGCCACAAAAGAGCTAAATAGAATTAGCTGGTATATAGAGATTTGGAACAAAAATAGCCACCCTGCATCTTCACGAGCAATCCTAGCAAACATTCACACAATATGTGCTGGACAGTCAAAGTGGTACAAGTACCGGAAGCCTACTTGGTATGAAGTGGGCCAAAGAGTTCATGTAGGGAAATGCTGAGAGTCCCAGTACCATAACGATGACCCATGTGCTACGGTACTTGATGGCTCACACAGTTTCCAGTTATCAAATTGAATAGGACTTTCTAGTGGCAACTTCAAACCTTTCCACAGACCACATATTATGCTCAGTTTGCAGCATAAAACTGCCTCTTTCAACAGTAAGCGGCTGTATTCTGGCGTTAGATTTTACCCTCTCCAACACCTTATTATACATTAGGTAGTAAAATGCATCACATAAAGTAACTGATGCACACATGTATGATACACTCAAGTTAGTACAGTTGGTTCAGTGATTGTCAATTTGGAGAGAAGGAGGGGGAATATTATTCCACAAAGAATAATCTCCAAGACTGGAAATTGGTTTGCATAACTATGTTCCAATCCAAACAATGGGAATGAGGGTGTTGGTTCTTATGGTACTGAAGAGTGGGTAAAAGATAATTAGGTTATTAGCCCATGGACTAAGGAAATAAAAAATATTGGACAATGATATAGAAATATACACTATTCTTGGTGTAAAATATGTTCATTACTTACCACAAGCCTCCAATTTAACTAGGTTGCTACCTCAATGTAAAGTACCAGTACAGTATGATGACAGACTTACTAATGCAGAGGTAGCCATATTATACCTTAGGTTTGAGTTAAGAAATGAATTTAATGAGGTAGGCCTATACTAACAAAAACATTATCCAGAAAATATGTATGCTACCCACCCCTTCATGATTCAAATTCATTACTTGACCAACAGAACTAAATAAAATCAGCCTACATTCCTGTTAGGGGCTAATGGCCTCAATAACCACCAACACCACCTACCTGCCATTTGGTACCACATTACATAATTCACCACAACCTGTGATAAAATGACCTGTTACAACTACAATTAAACTCAGTTGCTCAATAACAAAAAGGCCTATTGTGAGGGGAGAAAAACACATCCAAACTTCTGCAGAAGCATGTAAGTTGAATCGCAGGGGAGTAGCCTACTTCCCAATAATATACCAGTACTTCCTGATATCTATTAAAGATGTTTGGTATAAACATTGCAGTTAAGTATTAAGCCTCATATTTTGAATAGCATTATAGTTTTATTATAACTCAGTACGGTAACTTAAATGTACAATACTGTAGCATTCCATAACTTCATTGACCTAGTCTAATTTTACTGTCCAATGTTTGAAAAATTGTCCAGATAAGTAATGCACAAGAAACTAAGTACACACCTAGGTTATTATATTTCCACTTTTATTGGTAAATTTATAGCCCCACTGACTCTTTCACTAATACTTCATACTGAAACGATTAAAACATTTTCTAACAATCTTGACATAATACCATGGTAGCCTGGTTCGCCACTATCCTCATCACCTCATTTCTTGGCACCACTGACTTTTTCACCGAAACTTCCCTGACAATCACAAGATTTACCACTCCATCATTTCAGAAATAAGCAGTATTAATTGGCTTGAATAATGTCACTATACGGTACTGTAACTTTGTTGCAGGGTGTAGGCTAGGCTACTGGTAGGCCTACATGATAATTGTTTTCTGAAAGTGCAAAAAATAAAATATTAAGGCAGAAATTTTCAGTCTGGGATAGGCCTAATTGTTATTTGGAAACACAATTTACTGCTTAAATAAATTAAGTGAAAAATCATCACTCAGAAAAGTTGTAGGATAAAATGTATCGCTGTTAGTGAATCAGCTAAGGTTATGTAGGTTGTCGTTTATAATACTAATACTTATAGTACAAACCATATTTAATTACAACTACACTCCCCACATGAACCAAAAACCCCTTTTAGTGACATATGTCCTAAATATCTCACTATATTAGATATACTGTATCCACTAAATGATGTTATAAATAAATATTTATAATTTGTAGTACCCGAAATGCAATTCTTGCCTCAGGAGTGAGGTCAATTTATTCATACTATCTCGCAAAATTCTCGCACTTTATCCATAACATTTCACTTCCATTTTGTAGTTCCAACACTGTAGATGATCTTCACGGGAGGCGTTTGCCTTATTTCACGCATATTATACCTTTTTTTATCTACAAAATTCAAGACGCTGCGGAGCGTTAATGCAGCTTCCTATGTATAAAAAACCTAGCAACCAGTTGTTTGGGTCCAATTTGGCTGCGCCCATGCGGTTGCTAGGTGCGTCACTTCGGCAGCATATTGCCATCCATGTACATCAGTTCGTTATTAATATTATAAAACTCACCATCAGTTCGCTTTGCTTATCTCTGGTTCCCTCATATCCTCTTACAGGTTATGGGCCCAGATGCGCGAGACTAAACGCGTAAATAACAAATCGTAATTATTCGTAAAAACGTGCCAGAAGTTAACCTCAAAAATGAACGCCGGAAGTATTGGGAGAATTGAACCCCTCGGTAAGGACAATTTCGACACGTGGGCCGTGCAGATGCAGGCTATCCTCATTACGGGCGATTTGTGGGAATTCGTCGGCGGGAATTCTACAAAACCAGAACCAGCGGCTGGAAATGCAAACGCGGCGGCAATTCAAGAGTGGGACAAGAAGGATCAAAAGGCTCGGTCGCTGATCATTTTGTCGATGTCGCCAAGTAAAATAAAGCAAGTCAAGAATTGTGTCACGGCACGTGATACATGGCAACGACTGAAACAGATCTACCAATCCCAGGGACCGGCACGGAAGGCAACCTTACTAAAAGCTAACCTTACAAAAAATGGCAGACGATGGCGACGTGCGTGACCATCTGAACGATTTCTTCGACACCGTGGACAAATTGGGAGATAAGAACATCACGATCAATCCTGAATTGTTGACAGTTATGTGTTTATACAGTCTGCCGGCACGGTTCGTGAACTTTAGGTGCTCAATAGAGTCACGTGACAACCTACCGACTCCCGAGGCTCTTCGGACCAAAATCATCGAAGAGGATGACGCACAAAAATCGAGCACATAGCGGGAGCTATGTTCGTGAAGAAGAAGACTGGTCCAGGTAACAAGAACTATAAGAAACAAACACCCAAACTAAACAACAACAGTGAAACAGAAGGAGGTGGATCTGAGTTCCGGTGCTACGTATGCAAAAAGCAAGGACATCGAGCCAGCCAGTGCAGATTTAAACAAAGAGTTCCATCGAAGAACAAAGGTCAAGACAGTTCTAAAACTCAATCGGCAAATTTCACTGGAGAACTATGCTCACAGGCGACAACTCAGAGCAGAGCTGTACGCAGAATATGGTGCCTCAACAGTGGCGCCACTTCACATATCTGTGGCGACCCTGAGATTTTTTCGAAGATCGATGCATCACGAAGGGGTGTGGTGAAATTGGCTGATGATTCAACGGCAGAGATCGTGGGAAAAGGCAGTGTTCGCTTATCTACCCGCATTGCGAACGAAGAGATGTCTCTCTCTCAGATGTTTCTCACGTTCCAGACCTCAGGACAAACTTGCTGTCGGTGGGAAAGATCACCGACCGTGGCCACGAGGTGATTTTTGACAAGGAAGGCGCAGTCGTCGTGAACGAAAAAGGAGCAGTCTTGATGCGAGCTGAGAGGAAGAATAACCTATATTACGTCAGTGAGACTCAAGAACGAGCAAATATGGCTGCATCGCCCAAAATGATTGATCTAAAATTGCTACACCGTCGGCTCGGACATGTCAACGTGGACGACATCTTGGTAGCTGTTAGAAAAGGGAGGGTTTCTGGCGTTGAGCTGAGGAATCCATCGACGACTCTAGACTGTAGAGTCTGTCTCGAGGTAAGATGTCCAGGACGCAGTTTCCAAAGAAATCCGATCGACGGACGGAGCTACTTGATTTGATCCACACGAACGTGTGTGGACCGATGCCGACTCCATCTATGGGAGGTTCAAGGTACCTCTTGGAATTCATCGACGATCACTCTCATTGGTGTGAAGTGAGATTTCTGAAGGCAAAATCAGAGGTTTACGAAGCTACCGTCGAGTACGTTACCAGGATGGAGAATCAGAAAGAAAAACTAGTAAAGGTGGTCCAGTCTGACAACGGCAGGGAATACCTGAATCGAGAGTTCGACAACTACCTGAAGAAGCGCGGAATCGCAAGACGCCTCACAGTCCCTCACAACCCCGAACAAAACGGGAAGTCGGAGAGGATGAATAGGACTTTGATGGAGACTGCCAGGTGCATGTTGTTCGACGCCGGATTACCTCACCGCTTCTGGGCGGAAGCAGTGAATACTGCAAATTACATCCGTAATCGCTTGCCATCAAAAAGTATCGAAGGCAAAACACCGTACGAATTGTGGACAGGAGATATTCCTGACGTCTCACAATTCAGAACGTTTGGAAGCAAGGTTTACTTCCTGGACAGGGATCCCGGAAGAGGGAAACTGGATCAACGAGGCAGAGAAGGCGTGTTCATGGGTTACTCCGAAGAAACCAAGGGCTTTCGCATATACTCCCCTGACAAAGACAAAGTTTTGATTAGCCGAGATGTAAAATTCTTTGAGAATGAAAAGCCACTGGAGAAGACTAGGATGGAGCGCCCGGAATCCTCGAAGCAAGATATTTGTTAGGAGCTGTTCTTTGTAGAACCACCGCCGCAATCACCAAGAGAAAAAGATCAACCAGCTGTCGTGGAGGAACCAGTCTCTTAACCCGAAATCGGAGAAGATGAACTGCCAGGAGAACCTTTCCTCGGTTTCGATGTGACGCCAGTGGATGATCATGATAGAACGACTGTCAAAACATCCGATACTACGCCTCAATTGATACAAGGACCTGGTCAACCCAAGATTCTGCGAACTGGAAAAAGGGGAAGACCGAAGAAACTTTTTCAAACAAATCTCCAAGAAGTGGAGGAGCAAGAAGAAGACAAGGAGATTTTTCTAGCAGAGATTCCATTCAAGGAGGCAATAACAGGACCAAACTCGAACGAGTGGCATGGTGCCATGGTCATGGAATCTATCCTGAGAAGCAATACATGGGTGCCGGTGGATCCTCCCCGTGATGCCAAAGTCATCGGACGCCGGATGGTGCTGCGCGACAAACTAAAACTTGATGGAACACTTGAGAAGAGAAATGCCAGGCTGGTGGCTCAAGGCTTCAACCAGGAGTATGGAATCAACTACTCTGACACGTTCGCACTGTGGCGCGAATGGAATCAATTCGATTGATGGTTTGTCTCGCTGCCAAGCTCGGTATAAAAATCCGACAGTAAGATATCACTACGGCTTATCTGTATGGTGACCTAGACGAGGAAATATTCATGAAACAACCGAAGAACTTCAGGGAGATGTTAGAGAGCATTGCGATGTCTGGAACTGACGACGAAATCAAGGAGAAGGCCAAGAACATGCTTCGCCAGTTGCAGGGAGGCGACAAGGTCTGCTTACTACAATAATCACTGTACGGATTGAAACAGGCCGGGAGAAACTGATATGCTAAGCTGCGTGAGGTCTTGAGGAAGTGCGGTGCCAAACCAACCGCATCGGATCCGTGTCTATTCCAAATTGGTTCTGGAAATAACATAACTTTGATGCCGTTTAAGTTGACGACATGATGGTGCTGTCAAAATGCAAAAAGACGATCGCCGAGATTTCCAGAGTCCTGAGTGAAAATTTCAAGGTCAAGGACTTAGGATTGGCCAAACACTTCCTAGGCATCGAACTAATCCAGGCGACCGGATGTATAGCCATGCAACAGCAAGGTTATATTGAAGAGCTTCTCCAACGCTACGAGATGGCCGACTGCAACCCTGTAGTCACACCACTCGACCCTGGAACGAAATTGAGTAAAAATGAGAATCCCAGTACTGACGAGTTGAAGTTGCCTTACCGCGAATTGGTAGGCGCGCTGACATATCTGTCGACAACTACACGCCCGGGCATTTCGTTCGCTGTCAGCAACCTGGGACAGTTCAACAATTGCTTCGGAGACGAACTTTGGAAAGCTGCCAAGAGAGTGCTGCGATACTTGAAGGGGACTTCGAACATCGGGCTGACCTACGAAGCAAACACCGAACCGATCCAAGGATTCGTCGACGCCGACTGGGGAAGCTGCCAAGAAGATAGGAGGTCCTACACGGGGTAAGTGTTCCTCCTCGGCGGATGCCCTATATCGTGGGACTCAAGAAAACAAAGAACCGTGGCCCTTAGCACCACGGAGGCCGAGTACATGGCGTTATCAGAGTGCGCCAAGGAAGTTGTGTACTTGCGTCGATTTCTGCTCGAGTTAGGCTTCAAAGACTTAGGGCTATTACACACACACCGGTTTTGACCGGCCGGTCCCTGCCGGACGAAGTGGTGAACTATGTAAAGGCATTAAAACTTTCATACATGCCGGTCCCCGGTGACGTGCCGGGTAGCAGCCGGACACACTCACTGTAGACCCGGTTCCGGCCGTGTAGTGATGTACGTGATTGTATGAATGCATTCACACGCACCGGCACGGCAATCAGAATTCTGCCTGGTCTCATCAGAACGTAGAGTTGTGCAAACCATGGAGGACGTAGAAATTTATATTGAACAATTGATATCGTTGGTTGAGGCCAGAACTGAGCTGTGGGATAAGTCGAGTGATATCTACAAAGATCGTGTTGGCACACGGAAGGCGTGGATAGAAGTATGTGAAGGACTGAAGAGGATTTTGTAGAATTGAGTGATAATGAAAGGAACCTTATTACAATCAATTTTGGTCAACATCAATCAATCAACAACAACGTCAGAATCAGATATCAGTCACTCAGACAGAGCATCTCCAGCATTACCAAGTGCAAGTTCTTCAAATTATACAATAGACTTTACCTCTCTGTGAGATTAGCTAATAAATGTCTCATGTATGTTTCTTACATTATTACATACTGTACGTTATTAGGCTATGCCCAATAAATATTCTTGATCAAAGAGCGAATGTGTTACTTACCTTATTGCATTAGCCAACATCTGCACAGGTTGAATGCAATTCCTCATCTTGGTGTTCTGACGCTGAAGAAGAGTATATTTTAATTGCTCATGTAAATCATCAAAGGTAGAAATGGACATACGAAAATAATTAAAGAATTTCTTTTCATCCTTTGTAGATCCTCGAAAAGCGTATAAGAGACCTACTTCGTCCCTTTTCGCGTTTATGGGATGAACCCAATGAATTCTATTCCTCTTTTTCTGGAGCCGCCTGTACAGTAGCCACATGGAAATAATGCGCGTTTGATCCATATGGAGCGCACTATCCTGGCATTTGCATGGAGCGCAGACGTATGACTGACCGTCTTCAACCGGTTGGTGTGAAAATAAAATCATACCGGCCGGTCAAAACCGGTGTGTGTGTAATAGCCCTTAGCCACTACGTTCATCTTTTGTGATAATCAAAGTGCAATTAATTTGGCAAAGAACGCGATGTATCACAGTAGAAGCAAACATATTGATATCAAACATCACTTTGTTCGCGAAGTCTTTGAGTGTAAATTTTTTGTTTTGAAGTATATCTCTACGAACGATCAAGTTGCTGACTTTCTCACGAAGAGTTTAAGTCGAATGAAACATGAACGTTGCTTGAAGTTTGCTGGTTTGGAGAGTGTAAAGATTGTATGAACCTCTACTTGAGGGGAAGTGTTGTAACTTTGGTAGTTTTTTTTTTTTAGCGTATGGCTTTTAGTGCCGGGAGTGTCAGAGGACATGTTCGGCTCGCCAGTTTTTTTGTAGCTGCTTCGAGACGGACACGCAATGGGTGAGCTACAAGTACCGTTGGGGAGGAAAGTTCGAAGGGAGGGTCGAGGAGTTGGAAGGTAGCGGCTGTGGCCTATAGTTAAGGACCAACCCCGGCATTTGCCTGGAAGGAAGATGGGAAACCACAGAAGACCATCTTCAAGGTTGCCGGCGGGGGGATTCGAACCTCCTCGCCTCCCGGATGTGAGCGACTGCCAACAGTCATGCCGCAACGACCTCGGCTAACTCACCCGGTGGTAGTTTTATATTTTTGTTTAACAAGTATGCGGTTCTATATATGTAAGGTGCTGCCACCTGCCCTTTATTCTTCAGTTTGTCCGAAACCCGCGCCATGTTCGCATATGTTTAGTTTGCGCGGTTCCGCTATTGCCATCCATGTACATCAGTTCGTTATTAATATTATAAAAAACTCACCATCAGTTCGCTTTGCTAATCTCTGGTTCCCTCATATCCTCTTACAATATTGTTAAAAATTCCCTTAACTCGTGTCCCTTTTTCTGAGCAAATACTCAAACAGACCCAACAAACGTTGCACACATATTATTTAAACAATTTTTTAGCTACTGAAGTAAAAGTATTGTTTACAGGAGTTTTTTATTTTATTTTTTACATCGTAGTTGAAAACTGAAATTTTCTGTAAACTTGACAGCGCTTTTCAAGCTGGGCTCCATGAACTAATCAAGATACCTGAATAAATTTACTTCCACTAGTAGATCTATATAGTGTCTAAAGGTCTACCTACAATGCGCAGTCGGCAGTCGTTAGTTGGTAGTTGACACTCCGTAGCTCCAGTCGGAAGTTCACAACCTAGCCACTCACAATGCGCAGTCGTTAAAATAATAACTTGACTTGAATTTATTCATTGATAAAGTTGTCAATTGTCGATAACCTAACCTAAAATTTGCAAGGATGGACGACTTGGAGCTGTACGGTTTACTTTTATTACTGCCAACTGGTACAGCATTGTTAAAATTGAGGAAAAATACTCATACATCCAGTATCCCCTCTTGTAAATAATTAATAACAATCCAACTCCGAACTGTTTCCTTTTAAATACTTGGGCTCACTCGAGTCATACAGCCAACGTTGTTCCCTCACAAGATCCTTCCAAGCATGTTTTTGTGTAGCTGGTAATTTTTTTGAGCCTGAGGGCTCCCAACACGTTCAATCTTTTACTATGGTACATGATTTCCTAATTTATTTTTCATCATTAGAAAATGTGTTTTGGCTAATTTCAGTTCCGGTACTTTCGAAAAAAGTTTTGTACGATGAGCTCACATTCAGCGTTACCTTCCACTGCATTACATTTGCTACAAAAGAAAACATTATAATCAATGAACTGTTTCCTTTTAAATACTTGGGCTCACTCGAGTCATACAGCCAACGTTGTTCCCTCACAAGATCAATGAATATATCTTTTATCCCAAGGTCAGCACATTCAATCATCATCTTTTTATATAATTAATATATAATATAACAATTAACTTATGCAAAGAATATACCGCGAATACAACTAGTCAACTACACAGCTGAAGACGAGCGGGAAAACGACAAAGTGACGTCAGCTTGTGATCTTTTCTGATTGGCTCTTAAATATGCAGTTGGCAGTCAAAGATAAAATTGGCAACAGCCGACTACACGCTGTCGATTGTCAACTATCAACTACCGACATACAACTGCACGAAAGAAGAGCGAAACCCTGGTTCGATGTGGAATGCTATAAAGAAAGACAACGGGTCCTAAACCATCTCCATAAAATAAGGTCCACAAAAACACTCTTGGATACTGAAGCATACGCTCAAGCAAGACGAGACTACAAAGCGCTCTTGAAGAAAAAGCAAGAGAATTTCACAGAACAAGAGGGACAGAAAATGATTGAACTAGCAGAAGCCAACCCATTTACAGCCCTACAACCTAGGAAACAGAAATTTACGCAAGCCATGCAAATGAAGGAGTGGGAAACGCATTTCAAAGCCATATCAAACACGGAAAATTCCTTCCAAGCATATGCCCACACCAACATCAAAAATGAAGACTTCGTACTAGTCACGAAGGATGAGATAATCAAAACAATAAAAGATTTAAAAACTGGGAAAGCTGCAGGACCAGACGAAATCTATAACGAACATCTAATAGACTCCATACAACCACTAGTAGACATATGGGTAGACCTTTTCAACAAATGCATAGAGACCAATCAAGTTCCTACGAGCTGGAGAGACTCCATCATTAAGCTGATCTACAAAGGGAAAGGAGATGTACAATGCCCAGACTCATATCGAGGCATAGTTCTTTGAAACGCCATAGCCAAGCTATTCACAAAAATAATCAATAATAGAATGACAGAAGAAGCAAACCACCTTATTCCAGAGGAACAGTACGGATTTCGGAAAGGTAGATCAACCCTTCAAGCCATAGCAAACCAACACGAAGACATACAAGATGCAATAGGGCGGGAAAATGAAAAACTATACACAGCTTTCACCGATTTTAGTAAGGCATTTGACTCCTTACTACGAACAAACATAAAAGAAAAATTGGAAGATATGCTTGGCAAAGACAAATACCTGACAATAACCACAGCAAATATTCTAAAATATAACATCCTCACCATAGACAACATAGAGAGATCCAGCCCAATAGTACAGACAAATGGTATCCTCCAAGGTGACCCTTTTAGCCCACTACTATTCAACATTGCCACTGCTGATGTAATAAAAATGACAGCAACTGAAAATACCAGAGTCTACCTCTATGCTGATGGCATGGCTCTCGCTTCCACAAAGGCCGAAGATCTGCAAAACAGCCTTAACAACCTGGCCATCTGGGCTGAGGAGAACGCATTGAGAATCAATGCACAGAAGAGCTCCTTAATGGTGTTTTGAAAAGGGGGAAGGATTGCAGAAAAAGACAAGCTAAGCCTTGGAGAAAAGAAAATAGAAATAGTAAACAAATACAAATATCTAGGAATCACCTTCCAAACATCAGGAAACTCCTTCAACAAACACATGAAGCAAAAAGCAATAACCGCCATCGCTGTAATGAGGGATATCAGAAAAATGCTATCACTATCATTAGACACTGCAATGAAGATTTTCAGAGTCAAAATAGTACCAATCCTGACGTATGGACTTCAAATAATATGGGACTACTCGAAAACAAGAGATCCAAGAACATTAGAAAATTTAAAAGCACTATACCTAAAGAAAACACTAGGCATCTCAAAATATACATATCTACTGTCAAGAGAATCTTTCCTGATAGAGGAACTAAAATACACACTACTATTACCAACCACGAAAGCATACAGCAATCTCCTAACAAAAAGGCAGTAAAAGAAAGATAAAGTAGAAGAAGAATTCTACGGCATGAGCGCCATGATCGACCAAAGCTGGGCAAAAGCTAACCAGCAGATGAGAAGCGCAGTCAACAGGCTGGCATTGTGGGTAGGCCTTGAGAGACTACCAAGTTTCAAATAGCCTACATTGCACATAAATTGATAATATTGATAATTCTTCAGGAAAGATGAGAAATTTTTAAGCTAAAAAAAATATTGACATTTTTGAGTCTTATCACAGGTCCCGGTTCCCCTAATGAGTCGACTGTTGGCTGGCAATGCGATCTCCATCTTGCCGCCCCTACCCGTGTCCTGGTGCAGAATTGCGAAAATAGTTACATCTTGCGCTGCTTACAAATTGCAGTCACAGAGAGTAATTAGTGCAAGAACATTTCTTGGGCCTTTTAAAACAGGTATCGTCATGAAAATATTACGCCTCTGTGTAAGTGCGATGATGTTGGCACAGTACATTAAGGTTATCAGCTGCAATAAGTGCTGGTGCTTTCAAATTTTCTTTAATGTACTCCGACCAATATCCTACAGCGCTATGTGGCGATAAATGACACTATTGCTCCCTCAGAAGCTCGGAACAGCCAAAGTTTTCCGATTATTTTCCTGCGGCACTATACGGCAAAAGACGACATTATTGCTTTCTACATTTCTAACAGTCAATGAGATATAGGCCTTAGGCAGCGTCTTTTATTTCACATTCCTCCTCTTTCTAATCACATTTTCAATTTGTTTGTAAATTACATTTGTCAGTGCTGTAGTTAGTAAAGAGCAGTTTCTCTGTTCATTATCATTAGGGCAAAATGACTTGGATGTTATGTCCATTTTACTGTACTACTTACTACCACCACCACCACCACCATAAACAGTTATTTTTTTCTTATTCTTTTTTTTTCTGTTAGTTTGTAAGTATCATGTGCCAGTTCCGTAGTAGTAGGCCTATTCATTATCATCCATAAAACAAAGTAATAAATCCACCGGGTGAAGCCGGATACTACTGCTAGTTATTTTTATAATACTTTATAGGCCTAGCAGTGCGGAGATGTGGAAGGGGATCGTAATAGTTGTGCCTGTTTTTTGAATCGCGGATCCATTTTCACAATTCTTCTAATCAAATATTCTAAATTTAGACGGTTCCTCCTCTCTTTACTTTTCATTTGAGCCATAGACGAAAATGTTAATTCGCATAGGTAGGTGGCAAATGAAATCAAACATTTCAAAGCTTCTGTCCTTAAGTTAATGCTGAATAATCTTCTTTTTTTTTTCTATTTAACCAAAAGGTATTTGAACTAACAAGACACATTTTATTAGATGTCGAGCTATATTTATAATAATAAGGATGTGCATACACGTCTGTATTAATATATTTTTTTTAGATGTATGGTATAGGAGGGCGAGGGGGTTGCCGATTTATTTTGTATTCTAAGAGGGTCGCGCTGTGAAAAACATTAAAAAACACTGTTCTACATAATTAATCTTGTTTCAGTTGGGCTGGCTGTTGGCCAATTCTTTAAATCTATTTATATGCATAATTGCATTCTTCTAGCTTGATAATAAACTCGAAATGGGCACGAAATTTAAAGGTGTGAGCCAACATAAAAAATTACAGCAAGTTATTTCTGCCGAATTTTCATGAATATTTTCCAAGTTCAATGTTTGACACAAAGTTCATTTTACTAGACGATAAGCAACCTTTAATTCTAAAAACAACTATTCACTACCTGGATATAGGGTTAAACAGCCCAGAAACTATGTTAACTCTATACCCTAGAACTAGGCCCTATTTCATATGCATAAACCCATCATTCTCTACTGTACCGAAATACTTTTGAGGAAAGGAAAGTCACGGAACGTTTTTAAATAAATGCCTGTAGTATATAATTACGTACATTTTTTAATAAAATATATTGTATGCTTTACACATTTCTCATTTACCTGTTGCTTCTCTCTTCATGTCATGGACAGGGAGACATAAGAGTTATTCAGTCTATTGAAAAACATTAATAAAAATAATACCTATCAATCTAGAAAGATTGTGGCATTTTATCATTATGTTTAATGGTAGAATATTCGTTATAAAATCGGCGAGTTGCAACCGAGTCTGAATGGGTGAGAATCCTGCCAACCCAGTGGCATGACTGTTTGCGTTAAAAAACTCAACACGACAGCGACAGGAGGTTCATCAAGTCCGGAGATCGGAGGTTCAAATCCTGCCACTGGAAATGAGTTTGCGAGAGTGGTTTTCCCCCCATGTAAAGCACACTCCCTCGAGACAAATGCTCGGATAATGCCTCATTTCAAGACCCTGGCCTCTACCCTATCCCCGCTCCTAATGACGTACTACAAATAACACAGAAATACAGGTTATCAGACAAATTTTGAAGGGAAAAAAATCCTGGATCCTTAGGGAAACAGGTTATTTTGATTCTACAAGAGTTCTTGAGCAAGTTCATGTAAAATTTGCAGCAAGCAAAACTTCAAGTAGCCTACGGTATGGAATATTGTTCTCAAAAATTGTATGTTGCTCTCGGCCGGAAAATTGAATGTTCTTGAAAATCATTAAATCTTTTGACATGTCATAGGTGTCAATCCTGAAAAATGAGCAATTATACATTGTAGACCCACTGACACTCAAGACTTCTAAGCGTGACCCGAACTTCTTTGCTCATTCCAAACTTTCAGTAGTTCATTAGGATCATCATATCCATGTGATGCAACAACATATCGATAATTATACAAATTGTAGTCTTTTTTATAGAAATAGATTTCCTTACAATGAAAAGGTTCAACGTCAATTTTCTT
Organism: Meconema thalassinum; assembly: GCA_946902985.2. Taxonomy (NCBI): domain Eukaryota; kingdom Metazoa; phylum Arthropoda; class Insecta; order Orthoptera; family Tettigoniidae; genus Meconema; species Meconema thalassinum. The sequence goes on from OX336392.1 coordinate 371,991,746, forward strand.
GGCCACCAAACCAAGAAAAATGTCATCGAAACGAAAGTGTTTAGTATAAAAGCTTGCATAATACATATCCACTAGTGCTTCACGAGAGAGTATGTAAGCTCCAGCAGTAACATACGGAGGCCACAGATGATAAGGGTATTCCGACAATGGAACATACCACTTACTACTTTGATGACGGTGTGGAGCAGATATAAATACATAACCTGTAAATAATATAACATCCTCAGGAAGTTCAAAGTCCATTATTTGGTTAATATGCCTCTGATTTAACGGCAAAGCATTGAAGATATCTTCCATGTGTAGGGATCGTTTCTCTTTTTGTTTCAAAGAATAGACCGGAGTTTGCAGATATTCTGGATAATGAGTTGGATTACGAATAAACTGCAGCACATTCTTTGTTGAGATATACATGTCATCATCACTAAACATATAAAACTTGGAGTTTGAACAATACTGCACTGCCCATTTTAACCCCATCATGGTTTTAATAGTGTTATTGTAATAAGAGTCCACAAAATCAGCTTGCACTATATCACCATACTTGTTTTGTTCTTGTTCGATTTCCACTTGCAAAAGCAAATTACCAGGAACAGTTCCCAATACAAAAACTGTCCGAATGGAAACATCGGAAAATCTCCGCTCATAACCCCAAGAGTTTCGTATTGCGATTCTTCTATGAAAATGAACTGGAGCAGATTTAATTATGTATACTAATCGCAGACGTTCTAAATCATTTGATTGACATTTTCTATTGCAATTATATATAAATGAATAGTTATATATATTGATTGGCTTCACATCTGGCTGTTCCTGGTTTTTAAGCTGTTCGACATATCGACGTATATCACCCTCCAGGGGATAAGAGAAGGTTTCGTGAAAATCCAACTCAAAAACATGAGTAAATGCACCAAAATACAGTAGTACAACGAACAATATTATGCCTAATGCAAGATGTTTCGTCCTCACTTTTAAAGAACATTTAACGCACACACTTATCATATGCATGTTTCTCAACAACACGTGCTATCAAAAAATATAGATGAAAATTGATATTTTACCCTTTTACGAATTGATTGCCGGCGGTCGAGATGGGAACTATTCTTTGTTTACTTGTGTCACACGTCAGCCTGCTTTGTTGACAGCTTCGAGCATAATATGGGGTGTGTTTCGATCACCCGAAACGAACAGCTGATTCGTAACATCAAAGTTAAAAATCTTCTACGTCTTCTCGTTACGGTAGTAGGCACAGTAAAATCTATACCCAATTGCTACTGTGCAGTGTTGTTGTTGTTTGGGTTGCGTTGCTGGCCACAGAAGCATCTTCGCCCAATAACATCCGGCTGGGAATAGATTACAGTAGCCATCGCAGTAAAATGCCGCAGAAAATTGGTCCATATGTTCAAAAACCACTCATCTCTCGGACTTCGTTTGTCACATTGAAACTGATGTCCACATTATCCTCTTCACTATCGGAGCTGATCTTTAGCACTGATGTCTAATTTTATATAGTTATCGCACACGCCAAATATGAGGAATAACGGAAACAAGTTCTATACGTATATATATATGGGTGACCACAAACCTAAAAACCACACCCAGGAGCACCAGAAACAAATAACGGGAAGAACCCCCTAGGAGCCCACCTATGATTTTACAATTGAAGTGGAAGGTGATCCAAATATGACATAATGGCATCCACCAATGGAACTGTAGGACTATGTACAAGTGACGCGATGTTTAAAGGCAAGGGATAATCAAGTCGCCTCAATTTCTCCAACATAATGGCTCGCTGCGGATTGAAGGTTTCACACTGAAACAATATGTGATGTAATGTACCTCGTGCCCTACCACATACACACCTATCATTGTCCCTGAGATGCATGCGCTCCAAAGCTACTGGTATAAGGGCGTGCTGGAACCGCATTCGAATGATGGTAATAATATGACGCCGCGAATATTTTCCGACCCGGAACCAAGGCTCTGTTGTTACGGATGGTTTTATTAAGAAAAAAATTTTTGCTTTATATTTTGCTATCTCGGTCCATTCATTTTGCCAAGCACTAACGACTCGCTGATGAATTATCGGTACTATATCCGGATACGGTATCCCGATATTATAAACTGTTCCCTGACCGCATGCCGCATTCTTTGCCCAGAGATCTACTGTTTCGTTTCCCGCTATATGACAATGGCCAGGAATCCACATGATAACCACGTCTTGTCCTGTGAGTGTGAATGTATGGAAATATTGCACTATTTGGTAAAGATACCAATTATTTGAGTACAGAAAATGAGGTAAGGCATTAATAACACCCAAAGAATCCGTGCATATTAGCACGTGATGTAAACGATGGGCATGAATATAGTGACAAGCCTGACGTATAGCCAAGAGTTCAGCGGTAAAGATTGTAAGATGAGGGGGGAGGCAATAAGTGCGACTAACCTGTAAGTCAGGAGAGTAAAAGGCCGACCCCACGCGATCAATACTGTGCAGTGATATGTATCATGAGGTTAACATCGACCACCGATAAAAGGCGACCAGTGAGGACAAGACCGACTACAATCAAGACCAACTACAATCCTCAGACCTTAGGGCCCCTTCAGACGAGGCCACTTAGCAGCGCTGCTTCGTGGCGCGTTGGTGGCGCTTCTACCAAGCGTTAGTGGCACTTCTACCAAACGTTAGTGGCGCGTTAGTGGCGCTTCTACAGAGAGTTAGTGGCGCTTCTACAGAGCGTTAGTGGCGCTTCTACCAAGCGTAGTTCAGTTTTCCAGTAAACATGGACTGTAACGTGTTTTTCGAGGGGATTTTACGCCACTGGCATAAGTCAGTAGGAAGCCATTCCATATTTATTTACGCGGCAAATTGTTCAGCCAAGAGAAGTTTTCATGTAACTTATTATTATTATTATTAACTTATTATTATTATTAAGGTATTTTTGGGGAGCGAATTTTTTATAAAATTATAAGCATACAGATAGGTTTTTAATATTATAGAAAACACTATCAAGCAAATTATTACGAACAACATTATCATAGAAAATTATATGATTACGGAATTTTACGGAGTTTTGTCAGTTAGGGTATTTTGAGAGAGGTGAGTCACGGGGAATTCGGCTACAGGCTTAATCTTGTCAAGAAGCATGACGCAAGCCTGGGTTGCTGCTTTAAGAAAAGGCGAAATGGCCTGGACCGGTAATCGACATCATCGCCGCGCCGAGTGTAATGACCCGGAGGAGGGGAAAAGCGCGTGGGGGCTCAGCCAATCAGTGGAGAGCGGGCGACTTGTAGACGGGTCGAGAGAGGGGAAGCGACGAGTGCATATATGGTTTGCGCGCCGTGGAGGCAAGGCGACTATCTTTGTAAAACTTAACCAGTGTGGTTGTACGTGTGATTGGCTCCGATGTTCGGACCATAAAGTTATCATATCTACAAGTATATCATCAACTAACGAAGAAGATGACGACGTCCAGGAGGCTGTGGGAAGCTCACTTCAACATCCAGTACGAGGGAAATGCTTCGACAATTTCCAGTGGTAAGCGCGAATGACTCAGAACTACGCAATCTCTCGTCTCTTTGTTTAATATTCAGTATTTCAGTAACTTCATAGCTTGGGAATAAGAGTAAAATCAGTAATTTATCCGACTCCGTTTTCACGTAATTTTCTAGCGGTAATATTCAAATCGCAACGCTCCAATTTAAATTCAAACTTATTATCATTATTATTATTATTATTATTAATTTTTCAATACTTGTTTTATATAATAAATTCATTTCTTTTAACCATTCAATCTTTGCTTTCAGTAGGTAGCATTAGATATAGACCAATTCCTTCTCCTGATACAATTGTTTGTTGGGTTAATGATCAAATCATACCACGATCTGAGTGAATTGATTCTTGGAGGTGTTCTACCAGAGCTAGGTGTTGTTAAATATAAATTTAGATTTCAACATAGCGTTGAGGTCTTGGCGCCCATTAAAACAACATATCTTAGCCAGAGTAAATATTTCAAAGTGCAAGGCAGGGCCAGTAGAAGCATTACATTTGTCACGCAAAAGTGAGAGCAAGGAGAACCCGTTTCACTTGTCGCTACCAACTTGGGGATGAAAACCTAATAACATTTGTGGAAGGAGAAGGGTATATATTTCTGTGCCTGTATTTTGGGGTTTTTTCATTTATCGGTGTGTATCAGCATGGGTAGTGTTGAGGAAGAGATGAAGTTGCGTAGTGGTCACCAGTTGGATAGTGAAGATACGAGCAGTATGGCTAGTCTTGGAAATGAAAGCAGTACAGGGATGTCGGAGGTAAATCCCGATACTGAGGGGGGTAATCAAAACAGTCAAGCAGGGTTAGAGAGTTTGCTTCTTCAGTTTATGCAACAAAAGAAAATTAGCGCAGATGCTTTAAACGCAAGACTCGAACAAAATAGTAGGGAAAATAAAGAGAGTAATAGGGAATTGAGCGATAGTTTAAACGCTAAACTTGAACAAAATAGTAGGGAAAATAAAGAGAGTACTGAAGCTTTAAACGCTAAACTTGAACAAAATAGTAGGGAAAATAGAGAGAGTACTGAAACTTTAAATGCCAAATTAGAACAAAACAGTAAACAAAGGAGCAATAAATTAAGTGAGAAATTTGAGGAGAACAATCTAAAATTAGATAAGAAATTCGAACTGATTAGAGGTGAGATCAGAGGGGTGGTGGACGAGAAGGCTAAAGAGATTATTGCAGATGTAGACAGAAAATTAGGAAAAGTTCAGGAGGAGTTAGAAATTAGAATCAGTACGCAGGCTGAAAATTTTAAAGAACTAGTGCAACTGGAAACACAGCAGGTCAAAAAGCAATTGGGGGGAGAAATTGACAAAATTCAGGTAGCAACTAAAGAGGTTAAAGAACAGCTGGGGGGTAGAATTGATAAAGTACATGCAGAAATAATCACTGAAGTTAATACTTTAAGGGAGAGGATTCAGGAAAGCATTAATGAGATTAGTGAGAAACAAGCTAAATTAAGTGGTAAAGTTGAAGCATCGGAAGGGAGCATTAGGTTAACTGTAACTAATATCGAAATAAAAGCTGAGGAGAAAATTGCTGAATTAGAACAGAAGTTAAAAGCTAGAATTAGGCAGGAAAATTGTCAGAGTAGGCCAGTTTATGTGAATAGCACACACAGGGAAATAGAACTAGGCAAATTTAGTAATCGGCAGGGTTGTCCAATGGAGTTCATGAATACTATAGAAAATAAATTCGGGGAGAGGTTGGAAGATGATAGTATTGAGTGGTGCCAGGTAGTTGAAATTTTAGAGCAAGCGTTTGTAGGGGAGACAAGAAACTGGTTTGCTGTCTACAGAGACAATTTCGAGAATATTTCAGATTTTAAAGTTAAATTTTGTGAGAAATTTTGGAATGAGGTAATTCAGTCTCAGCATCGTGAGGGAATTGTGTGTGGGAAATATAACCCGAGAGGAAACTACACTATGACAGAGTACTTTTTAGGACAGGTATTAACGTGCAAATATATGGATGGTTTGAAGGAGGAAGGTGATGTAGTCAGGCTATTACTAAGACATTTTCCATACAGAATCAAAGAAGCTGCCTGTATCCAAAATGTTAAATCTATTTCACAAGTGGAGAATTTATTGAGTACATTCAATGCTCTGGGAAGAGGTGGTTACGAGGAGAGTTTCGGTAGGAACCAGGGTAACAATAATAACAGGCCTAATGAGAATAGGAACCAGGAAGTTCAAGGGAACAGTGGCGAAGGGGCCAGCGTTCAAAATAGGGGGAACCAAAATAGTAAAAATAATAATCAGCAAAACAAGTACAGAGGAAATGGGTATGGTACGAACTACCAAGGTAGAAATAATGATTTCAGGGGAAATCAAGGCCGAAATAATGATTATAGGTGTAACCAAGGGCGGTATAATAATAATAATTATTATTGTAACCAGAACAGGGGTCAAGGAGGGAATCAGCCCAATGGTAATAACGGACAGAGAGATACCGTTAATACAACCCAGAACAACCAGACCAGTGCAGTAGTAAGTAGTACTACACCAAGCGGTAGCAAAACTTTAAACACGAACCAGGCTGCGATGTAAGGTCAGAATCTCAGTCTGTAACATGCACTGTCCATACACTTATACAGGAACCCTATGACCTAAATGTAAGAAATGAATTATTACGTGAACTAAATGATGAAGGTATTATTCAGGAAGTGGTTAGTAAGAGCCCCATAGTTAAATTTAACGTGTCCGAGGCGTACACAGATGTTTTAATTGATAGTGGTTGTATGAAGAGTTGCATAAGTAGTGCATTTTATGATCAAATGAAAGGAACTGGAGTAAATTTTGAGGAGATGCCAATTAAAAGCACTTTTGTTATCACAGCTGTTGGGAAGAGGTCTAAAGTAATTTCTAAGCAAGTTTTAGTAGACATTAAAATTAATAATCATATAGAGAAGCAGATTTGTCTTGTAATTCCAAATTTAGTATTCAGTGTTATCTTAGGTTCAGAGTGGCTAAGTAGAGTGTCTGGTAACTTATGTTATGATGTAGGGAGTTTGAAATTTAAATGGGGAGATTCTGCGTAGAAGTAGCGTTCAATGACCATATTGAGGGAAGTAGTGTTGTAGGTGTGATTTGTACTTTAAATGAGATATCGCCAGCCGTAGAGCGGGGTTCTCCATGTTTTGTGGGCAGTGGGTTTACGAACGGTAGTCTAGAGGACTCGTTACGTCATGCTGCATTTCAGGGAAATATAGAGGTGGAACAATGTGTTCGGCTCTATGATGTGTTATTGTGTAATAGGAGAGTTTTTGAGGATCGCATTGATATGGCCAATTGCTCTACACATTCATTGAACGTTATTGATAGGTCAGTATTCACAGGACATAGCTATCCTGTACCTTTCGCTTATCAGAGTGCAGTTGAGGCACAAATTAACCAGATGCTTGAAGATGAGATTATTGAGCACTCTAACAGTCCATATGTTAATTCTTTGATCACGGTACCCAAGGCCGACGGCACAGTTCGTATTTGTTTAGACGCTCGTTTGGTTAACAGTAGACTTAGTTCAGATCAGCTGAAATCTATGTCAATAGAGGAATTAATGCAAACATTTTAGGGGAAGAAGTATTTCACTTGTGTAGATTTGAGTTCCAGTTTTTGGCAAGTGCCACTTATGTACGAAGATAGACCATTTACAGCCTTTAGTCATAAATATAACCTTTATCAATTTTGTAACACCATATGGGTTAAAGAGTAGTTCAGCAGCTTTAATTAGGGCTTTAAATATCGCATTAGGGGATGACACAGGAGAGTTTGTAACCATTTACATTGATGATATGGTAATTAGTTCACGCAGTTTTGAGGAGCATCTACGTCATTTAGATATAGTTTTTCAGAAGTTAGATCAGGCAGGGTTCACTTTGAAGCTGTCTAAGTCGTCATTCCGTCTGTCAGAAGTGACATTTTTAGGTCATAGAGTGTCGAGTAGAGGTGTAACACCAGAGGAAAGTAGGGTTAGCATGTGTTGACAGTAGCAACAGGGCATCGTTACAGACACTGAGAAATATGCTAGTGGAGCAACGTGAGGACGTTCATTTAAGGGAGCCACTTGCAAGGTTGGAAGGAGGTGACACAGAAACATTTATAGTCTCCAAATGTTTTGGCAAAACAGCATATGTGCTGGAGGATAGTAAGGGAAACAGATTATACGGGACGTATAATATACATAGTCTACGAAAATATGTGTCATAAAGTAAGTGTGTTTAGCTGGCGGTCCAGCCTATCAATTGAGTAAGTGTGGTATTTGGTGCGTGGAAGATCTGGTCTTCCAGGCAGGCGTATCAGAAGTCACACAGCGGGGTAGTATGTAAGTAAATGAGAGTTTTTACGGTACAGGGAAATATGACGGGATTGTCGGATGCTCTTGAGCACTAAAATGTCTCGATACACCAAGGCCAGAATTTGGTAGCGCTGGTGAATTCCCATTTGTCTCCTAGAGATGAGTGAGCGCTTGAACAGGGTATTTTTGCTTAAGGCGTCCACGAGACAAAAGATGGGCCATCAGAAGGCGAGACAGTCCTTCATGAATATCATACATAACAGCACACGTGATTTCTGTTTACGGCCTCGCCATGTAAGATTTGTAAGTGTGTAATTTAAGGTTATTTGTAAAATGGTATTATTTGTGTCAGGAGAACTGGTCTGTGTTGAGAACTAGTATTAAGTAGAATATGGTCTACGGGAACTTAAGAACTTATATGTAATGCGCATTTACTGTTTTTTTTTCAGAAGTCAATATTAATTTCGTCTATTATAAAGAGAGATTAAGTATTATGGTCACGATGCGCTGCCACAATAGTGTGATCGTGTGCTCAGTGAGATCAGTGAGATCAAATTTCACCATAAGGAAGGGACCTCCAGTGAAATTAGGAAGTTCTGTGGTGATAAATATATCAGAACACCTTCGATGCGTGTGATGTGACATCTTATATACATAGTGCTCACACATTATTTATGTCTAATTTCCCAACATAGAGAAATTTGAGAGGCGGAAATATCCGTGGAACATTATTCTATATGAAAAACATTGGACTGTTTGCAAAGTGCAATCCAAAGTGACTACAAACTTTGACGCAAAGGGCGTAAAGAAAAATTATGAGTGTATATATACGTAATTTAGGGTGATTTCTTTTATGTAATATGTATTTTGGATGGGGTTTTTATTAACGTGTCTGGGATAATCGGATAATGGACCGTCGTCACGGTAAACCATCCGATGATCCGAGGCGAATATGTAACGTGTTTTTCGAGGGGATTTTACGCCACTGGCATAAGTCAGTAGGAAGCCATTCCATATTTTCTTTACGCGGCAAATTGTTCAGCCAAGAGAAGTTTTCATGTAACTTATTATTATTATTATTAACTTATTATTATTATTAAGGTATTTTTTTGGGAGCGCATTTTTTATAAAATTATAAGCATACAGATAGGTTTTCAATATTATAGAAAACACTATCAAGCAAATTATTACGAACAACATTATCATAGAAAATTATATGATTACGGAATTTTACGGAGTTTTGTCAGTTAGGGTATTTTGAGAGAGGTGAGTCACGGGGAATTCGGCTACAGGCTTAATCTTGTCAAGAAGCATGACGCAAGCCTGGGTTGCTGCTTTAAGAAAAGGCGAAATGGCCTGGACCGGTAATCGACATCATCGCCGCGCCGAGTGTAATGACCCGGAGGAGGGGAAAAGCGCGTGGGGGCTCAGCCAATCAGTGGAGAGCGGGCGACTTGTAGACGGGTCGAGAGAGGGGAAGCGACGAGTGCATATATGGTTTGCGCGCCGTGGAGGCAAGGCGACTATCTTTGTAAAACTTAACCAGTGTGGTTGTACGTGTGATTGGCTCCGATGTTCGGACCATAAAGTTATCATATCTACAAGTATATCATCAACTAACGAAGAAGATGACGACGTCCAGGAGGCTGTGGGAAGCTCACTTCAACATCCAGTACGAGGGAAATGCTTCGGCAATTTCCAGTGGTAAGCGCGAATGACTCAGAACTACGCAATCTCTCGTCTCTTTGTTTAATATTCAGTATTTCAGTAACTTCATAGCTTGGGAATAAGAGTAAAATCAGTAATTTTTCCGACTCCGTTTTCACGTAATTTTCTAGCGGTAATATTCAAATCGCAACGCTCCAATTTAAATTCAAACTTATTATCATTATTATTATTATTATTTTTCAATACTTGTTTTATATAATAAATTCATTTCTTTTAACCATTCAATCTTTGCTTTCAGTAGGTAGCATTAGATATAGACCAATTCCTTCTCCTGATACAATTGTTTGTTGGGTTAATGATCAAATCATACCACGATCTGAGTGAATTGATTCTTGGAGGTGTTCTACCAGAGCTAGGTGTTGTTAAATATAAATTTAGATTTCAACATAGCGTTGAGGTCTTGGCGCCCATTAAAACAACATATCTTAGCCAGAGTAAATATTTCAAAGTGCAAGGCAGGGCCAGTAGAAGCATTACATTTGTCACGCAAAAGTGAGAGCAAGGAGAACCTGTTTCAGGACTTAGAAGGTGATGTAATTTTTGCCATGCTCCTCATACGGAGGAGAGACTTAAACGGAAAACAAGAAGATTCTGGGTGCATCCATTGGTTTTGGAAAGGCAGAATCGAGGACTGTTCTACACCTTATTCGATGATCTACAACAGGATGACGAAAAGTTCTTTGCGTACTTTCGCATGTCCAAAAAATCATTTTAAGAGTCCCACGCCGTAGTTGTGATCGTAGTTAGTTGTTTATTTATTGAAGTTTTAAGGGGCGGAACTACGAGGTCATCTGCCCCTGTAGTTGTGGTCGTTTAATCGGTCACCACGGCTGTGAGGGCAGCTGTAGCAAGTCTAGAGATAGTAGGTTCAAAACCTAGCACTGACAGAAAATATCCAGAGTGTGGTTTTTCTACACTCCATCTAGGCAAATGCCGGGATAATACTTTACCACTGCTAGTAACGCACATGCTAAGGACTTTCTGGCCTATGAGGCCTACGAAGATATCCAATTAACTACGGAATCAACCGGCAAGTGCATACCCATAAGGTATCTTCTGAAAAATGGGTATCATAATGTTTTCTTGCGATTCTGTTGAATCATTCTTCAGTACATCCCCTAGGGGCTTACGACTAGTGGGACGTGGGTTTGGTGACCACGAGACCCCAGCTGAGTCCGGTATTACTTGCACTTACTTGTACCGGGCCCCTTTCAGTCATCTTTCATGTCAACCACCCTTGATCACCTTCCGTTTACTTACGACATTACGACACTCCCCCTCCCTTAGGGGCTTACAACTTGTGGGACGTTGGTTGTTGACCACGGCCCAGCTGAGTTCGCGATTGATTCCACTTAATTGTGCCGGGGTCCTCTCTGGAATATTTCCTGTCGGCCTCCCTTGATCAACTCTTGTTCTCTTCCAACCCTGACGGTATTAGGATATCCAAGGTCTAGGGAGTCTTTCAAATTCCCGCCTTAATTGTACATTGTCTCACCTTTCCTGTTACCCTCGTTCTTCAAAGGGTCAGATCTCTTGTTTTTCTTGTCATCATATCTCTTTCCTTCTGCACAAGGTCTAAAAGGAGGCACGGGGTGTGTAGACCCACCACTGAAGGTGCGCCCTGGATAGTGCTACACCCTCAAGGGCTCACGGCTGTTGAGTTCGGGAGGATACCTGAGCTGGATCTTTTTCTTTTTTTTTCCTTTTTCCAGTGACTCTGGGGCGGACTCTCTTATTTCCCTTCCTATGTGCCTTTCATGGCTCTACATCCTTCCAAATCCATCAATTCTCATTTTTCGAGGGTTTAGGGCATTTCTGTTACCTGTATTTTATTTCCCTTATTCCTTTCTTTTGTCCTTTTCTTCTACTAATCCGTAAGTTAGTTGTAAGTTTTAGTTCTGGTGTTCATTTCATCATCATATTTCATTATCGCAAAAAAAAAAAAAATAGAGGCCGATAACCTCGATGTTAGGCCCTTTAACATCAACAAACATCAAATTACAATTTAAGCAATACCTTTGCCGACAATGAAAACTGCAAGTCTGGGTTACGTTGTATGCACAGTGGAAATAATTTCTTGTATGAAATGCTTGGATTGCATTTCTCAGAACTCTAATTCTCTCCACTCATTAATCTAACCGCAGCAACGGACTTGCCAGCGTCATTGCAGAGAAATTTGTATCACCGATTACGAATATTAGACCGTATTGCACAAGCCGAAATAGGCTACCGGTTGCTTCCAAATGCCTTCTGTACTAACCACTCAGCAGGAAAGTTAATGAAGTTTTATAAAAATCGAGTGAACCTAATGGAATTCTATTTTAATAAGGTGTAAGGTATGCCTAGTTTCTCTCAGATTTAATATCACGCTATTTTATTTTGTGATATAATTTGCATTTTGATATTGCGGAAATTATAATAAGTCATAAGTCTTTGTTATGCTATGCGGTGTTGATTGCGCTGTGTGAGCAGTTGAGTAACTAACGGGATTTCATGTAAAAAGCCTCATTGTCTAGGCCGGTAGTGGAGAGCGCAGCTGGCATCCAGTCGGCCGTGAAAATACACGACCATGTGGCGAGCCGTCCGTTAGTAGCGCTACTGACGCGCCACTAACGCGCTACGTATGCGCCACTAATTAGTGGCGTGGCTGCAGCCTCGTCTGAAACCAACGATTTAGTTCCTGGTTTCGCGAAGAGAAGCGCTTCTTTTTGTGGCCGCCACCAGCGGCGAAGTCAACTACACAGAGCGTCTGCAGCGCCACTTTTCTGTGGCGGTGGCTGTGTGTGAACGCTCTCATTTATCTATAGTATTTATGAACGGAAGCGCTTCAGAGAAGCGCTGCTAAGTGGCCTCGTGTGAAGGGGCCCTTAATGTAGAAAAAACATGGCGGCGATGGTTGCCCTACCAATCATGTCATCTGGCTTGTCACAGTTCGTGTTAATTATTATTTTTACTCACCTAAGAGCATAAAATATATCGCAAGACGAGACTAGGTTTCGAAGAAATATGCATCAATAATTTAGACTTACGTGAATTAATTAATCTATATAGTGCTGGCCTCGAATTATAGGTTTCTTCGTCTTCAACCAAAGGGCAGCTACAATAGTCTCACTGTTTCTGTGGTTGAATAAGAAGCTTTTTGGCGAGTTATCACGATTTGTATTTAAGTTGAGTAATTATAAAATAATATTATTAGCAAAATATCAAACAAATTCTGAAGTAGGAGAGAAGAAAGTACCCGGTTACTGAAGTGCTGTCCTAGCACACGCAGAGTATTTGTGTACACAATCGGAATGAGAATAGTTGCCTGAAATAATCGAACCAACGCCATAGAGATACAATTCAATTAAGACCTCTCGTGGAATTGCCTAAAATCACGGGTAAAACATCACACCGAATTGGTTATAATAATAATAATAATAATAATAATGCATTTTATTAATCCCTTAACGAGTCAAGGACTCATATACAAAGGAATCGTACAGTTTTATCATGTTGGCGACAAATTACAATTCAATGTTTAGTTTACAAAGTTTTCAGTATGAAAATATAAACATCATTTTGTACCTTTCATAAGTTTTTGTACACAATGTAGTCTTCTTTTGTCTTCTCAGATTTTGGAATTTCTTCAAACTGACATTTTATAATCATTCCACATAAACTGTTTTAGCCTCCCTTTAAAGATTGGTAGGCTAGGTGCAATTTTTATATTTTCTGGTAGTCTATTTAACTTTACAAAGGCACTATACTTAATGCTATTACTGCCATATTGTTTGGAATTGATATGGAAAAGTGATATGTCGTCTGCATGTCTAGTTTTGTAAGCGTGTAAATCAGATTGTTTAGTGAAGTTTAAATTTGTGTGGATACCTTTGTGTAGGATTGGGTACATCAGGACATTTGGTTTGATTTCTGCATTTAGGGCTACTGGTTGAATTTTACTCGTAATATAAAGGTGTTTGGTTGGTGTTAAAAAAGGGTAGTTATAAATATTTATTATGGCTCTATTCTGAATTACCTCAATTTCCTTTTTTAGGTAATTTGAGCATTTTATCCAAATAGTATTCAAATATTGTAAGTGGCTATGGATTAAGGAAAAATACACTTTCCTGAGTAGATATTTTGGGATAAAGTAGCTCAAGTTTTTTATCGTCCCAGCAGCAGGTGATATTTTTTCAACTAATGCATCAATGTGCTTTTGCCAGGAGAGATTTTCATCTATTATTAGGCCTAGGTATTTGACAGATGAGACCCTTTTAATTGCCTTTCCATTCAGCATTATATTCTGAGTGATGTCCAACTTTGTTCTACGCTTAGATATTATTAAATAATTTGGTTTATCTTCATTTATTGTTAATTTATTTGACTGGGTCCAGCCAAGTATTGTATTCATGTCCTACTGCATTTGTGTAATCAGGGTGTTGGTGGTGTACGCATTGTAAAAGATGCTTATGTCATCTGCAAACAACGTTATATTACCATGAAAACTGAGTGTTGCTATGTCATTAAGAAGAGGGTAGGACCCAGTATTGATCCTTGGGGCACAACGTGGGTAATATTTACTTCCTCACTTCTGTAGCCATTTATTTCAACATACTGCTTACGATTAGATAGGTAATTTTTAAACCATGTCCAAGCTACTCCTCGGATACCTGCTTTATCAAGTTTTCCTAAAAGAATTTCATGGTCAACAGATCAAACGCCTTTCTCAGGTCTATGAAAAGGCCACTCGCTGTCAACTTATTGTCTATGACATCCTGCAAGTTAGAGATTATATCAATTGTGGCTATTTCTGTGCTTGAGTTTTCACGGAATCCATACTGCCCTTTGTAGAAGTAATCATTTTTATTTAAAAAATTAACAATTCTGTTTTTTACTACTGTTTCGAGTACCTTGGATATGGGTGGGAGGATGGAAATGGGTCTGTAATTGTCTGGATTGCTTTTGTCACCTCCTTTATAGACTGGTATGACTCGTGCTATTTTTAGATCATCAGGCACCAGACCAGTCTCTAACGATAAGTTTATTTAAGTAGTTAGTGGGCTACTCAGCATGTCAATGGAGTTTTTTAACAATTTTACTGACATACCATCTTTGTCTTGGCTACTCTTCATTTTAAGGCTTAATATAATATTGCGAATTTCCATCTCATTAGTCGGGGTCATAAATATGGAATCTGTGTTGACATTAATTTCATTAACTTTCTTCCCTGGGAGGATGTTTTTGGCTAACTTGTGTGCTATGTTTATAAAGTGAGTGTTTAGAGCATTGCAAATATTTTATTTTCCTGTGAAAGATTTACCGTCAATTATTATCTCACTGGGACCATCTTTGTTTTCAGTTGTGTAGTTGTAGATCATTTCATTGATTACTTTCCAAGTATTTTTTATGCTATTGGCGTTCAATGTTAATTTATGTTCATAGTATGAGGATTTCAGTTTCCGTTTTAAAGCTGTCACTTTGATCCTACATATTATGTGCTCTTCCTTTAAGAGGTTGTTGTTTCTGTGAATGTCAGTTTTAAGTTTAGCATGTAGTAGGTCCCTTTGTTTTATTAGCTGAATTAATTCTCTTGTTATCCATGGGTTATTGTGGTTCTGGTGTATTTCCTTCAAAGGTGAGTCAGAGTTTTCTTTGTTGGGTGTCTGTGTCAAGATTTTGTGTTTCATGGCGATGTAAGTTTCATTTACATCATCTAAACAGTCTATTTGATTGAGATCATTGGAGAATATGTTTTTGCTCACATATCGGTAATTTTTATTTACGCTTATTGATCTAGACCTTTGCTTGTTGGCGGGGTGTTTAAATGTCATGTTCGAGATTGGGCTTTTGCCTGGATAGTAATTTGACCAGAAAATCTCAGTTACAAGAATATTATGATCACTAATATCACTATTTATATTGCTTATTCTATAGGCATATTTACAGTTATTAGTGGCTACCTGATCAAGGAGTGTACTTGTTGATTCACATATTCTTGTTGGATACCGAGTATTGGTGTTAGGTTCACTTCTCAATAAATCACATAGACTCCTATAGATTGCATATTTTATTATTTGTTGTGGAAAGGTTCACAATTCACACGATACACACCATATTGTTTTTCTGACACTTAACTTCACTGATCAAAGACTATGTCAAAGATACTGCACTACACTCATGTGCTTGCTGCCAACACAACAATTGGCTTGTGTGAAACCATAGCTTCATAGTAGATTGAGGTATGATTTGGTTACATTTTTTTTTGTTTAGTAAGTTAATATTTGTATCACCAATGCATAAGCAAAGATTTGCATTATTTTTCGAGAGAATGTGCTCTAGAGATTGCATTGATTGAAATATGCAAATAAGTCGTGTGGATATCAGAACATAATTATGGAGAATACTACACACAAGCAGGCCCGACGAGAGGGGGGGTCAGGCAGGGCTGGTGCCCCGGGGCCCGACCCTCCCAGGGGGCCCGGCGTCCTAGGTGGATGGACCCGATCGGGCATTGCTTTATTATTGCCTTTATGTGACTTGAATTTGCTACTGACAATAATTTAGTGAATGCAATGAATCTGTCTGTGGACAATGTTACAAGGATTGAGAAACATAGGCCTATTCTGTCAAGTGGACAATATTTTCCTTTATAAAGTGCTTGGAGGAAGAACAGCTGTCTCAAAGTGGTCAACTTAGGCGATGCTATGTATTGTTCTCAGAATATACCTGAAGACAGAGAGAGCATTCCATTATTCTAAATTTTGCTTATTCAGCTTATATAAACACTACAGGCCGAGCCGGCATGCGAACTTGGTGTAAGTGTAGGCCTAATGAGTGTACCATCATGGATACGAATGAAGAAAGTGTATGCTCTTGTGAATTAGACAATGTAAAAGTAGTGAAATAGGAAGAATTTATGTGTATAACAAGAAATCCCTCGTTTTCAAGGCTTATTTTAGACCGCGAAGTGTTGACAATGGCAAGGCATAACATGAGCTTAAAAAAATGAACAGGGCAAAGAAACGTTTACTGACAGCTTTAATTCCAACAAATAGAACTTGGCGATTTATATGTTACAATCCCCCAGGGGCTCACATTAAGTGGGACGTGGGTAGGTTACCACGGGGCCCCTGCTGAGTCCGGCATTGCTTCCACTTACTCGTGCCAGCCTCCTCTCCGTCTTCTTTCCTGTCGACCTCACTTGGTCAACTCTTGTTCTCTTCCGACCCCGACGGTATTAAGGTATCCGAGGCCTAGAGAGTCTCTTCCTTTCCCGACTTTATTGGCCCTTGTCTCATCTTTTCTGATACCCTCCTTCTGCGAGAGGCCAGGCTTCGTTTTCTTTTCATGTTATCTCCTGCCTTCTGCTCAAGGCCCTCAAGGAGGCAGGGTGTATGTAGGCCCGCCACTTCTGGTGCACCCTGGATGTTGCTACACCCTCAGGGGCTCACGGCTGATGAGTTCGGGAGTTGGCGACCCCGAGGAATTCCTGAGCTGGGTCCGGTTTTCCCCCTTTTATCCATTACCTCTGGGGCGGACCCTCTCCTCTTTCACTTTCCTATCTGCCTTTTATGGCTCTCCTTCCTTCCAAGTCCCTAAATCCGCATTCTTCGAGGGTTGAGGGCATTTATTTTCCTCCTGTCCTATATTTGCCTTATTCTCCTTTTGTTTTCCATTTCTTCTTCTAGTAGATAAGTTAGTAGTTTTAGTTATAGTTTACATTTCATTATCATCTTCACGATCACCCAAATCATCAGGGGCCGATAACCTAGATGTTAGGCCCCTTAAAGCGACAATTATCAACATCATCATCATATTTGTTACATGCAGTTCACTTCCTGGGTAAATTCATGGACTGCGATTGGTAAAAATAACAGAATTGTCGTGCCATCATGTGTTGTCAACATCATAAGAAACTCATTTCCGGAACCCAATGGCACCTATGTGGGCTTCAAGCTGTAAATTCAAACAAAGGAATGTAGATTGTAGTTTTACGTGACCGAGAATCGTCTGATTATGAGCCACGGGACCTCCTTTTTAGGTGGATTCCGAACCTATGGACATGGCATTTCACTTCTAAAATTTCACATGCATTGACCTGGGATGAAACCCAGACCACCTTGGTGAGAAGCCAACAGCTTGACCGTTGTGCCACCACGGCCACCGTAAATTAAAACAGTAGAATTATGTAAGTGTTCTAAGATGGTTAATTTACGATAAATATAGACATATTATTTTGATATGCAGTACGGTACATCATTTATTGTTACATGTGAAATCGTGAGAAGTACTTCTTCATCAGGTCGTCCTTGGAAGGTCGAGAAACTCCCTTCGTCTTTTAATCTCATACCTTTCCTTCCTGCTCTGCTCAGTTCCACAGTGTACTTTGTGAAGCGGCTTGCGTATGAATTAGCATTCCTAAATGAGAAGTGTCGGCGCCGGACACCTTATTGAAGGAACAGCTCCTGGCTTCAATTTTGACCTTGTAGCTTTTCCGTAGGCATCAACTTCATTTTCAAAAGTTGCGTTTCATCATAGTCTGTCTTTTTTAAAATGCATTGAACACACAGTAGCCCCATTACCGGGAGAAAAATGTTTCCTCTTGCAAAAATGTACCCAACTGCTAAATCTACGTGGCGACTTACTACGCTTTGGAAATCTATGGAAATGTACTTCTTTTTCTCTACAGTTCCGGTTTTTACTCGTTCTGTTGTTACAACCGTATACACTACACGAAGGCATTTTGCCAACTAGCTATCACACTCGATTATAATAAACAACACTAATCAACGGAAGAGTGGCAGCGCGCGTATTGCAACAATCAACTGAATGGAGCGAATAGCTCACTCACCGCTTACGGCGCAGTGACGTCACAGCTACTCGTGTTTCCTTCGTTTACCGCCTGCGGAGCGGCATAGCGCAAAAGCAAATATATAGTTGAACACTGCCTGATACATACTTTGATTTTGAGGCAAGTTGACTTTCGTGTTTTGGTCTCCTTTAAAAATCTGACGACTTCGGGCAGACTTAAACCCGCGATCTTGGGCATAGCAGTTCAGCATGCTACAATTATTATTATTATTATTATTATTATTATTATTATTATTATTATTATTATTATTATTATTATTGCTGGTTTTTTATGTTCTTTAATTGATTTCGTGATGAACATTTTGTGCAATGAAAAAAAATGCGCAAAATCAGTTTGTGCAAATTCACGAAGATTATAAATTAATTTCACAGAGTTTGGTTACAGATGGGGGCCCGGGAGATTCCAGCCCCAGGGCCCGTCGCCGCTCTCCACGGCCCTGCACACAAGGGACACGATAATATGTTACCATCTAACCTATTAAACATTCGCTGTTACCGTATGGAATAGCTGTACGCTGGAAATAGTTGATTTAGTAAAGTATTATAGGTTGGAAAGCAACATCTCCCTCTTACGGAATTATCGCGGCACACCATCTCGCAATATAAGTACATAATTGGCAAGATACTCACAACACTTTATTATCACAGCATAATAAAAAATAACTTGCAAGCTGTAAGAATCACAAAAGTATGAATAATGACGGAACACAATGAGCACTTAAATTACTTGACCCTATTCAAAACACATCTCTAAGGATCATCTTAGGAGCTTTTAGAACCAGTCCGATCTCCAGTCTACTAATGGAAGCTTATGAACCTCCGCTCCAATCTCGCAGAAAACTACTGACTATCAATTATGCAACAAAGGTCGCAGCGTCTCCGCACTCCAAAATTTACATCTATGTTTTCCCAAATAATCAATCTCTTCGCTACCCCTCGCAGCAAAGAAGACATCTTCCTATCCACATTAGACTTTCACGACTCCTACATGATGTCCACTCTCATTTTCCCCCAATTGCTCCGAGAACTACAACAAATATGTCAATTCCGCCATGGAGAATTAAAACGCCACCAACTATTTTAGACTTATGTGAAATTAATAAAGAATCAACTGACAGTAGCACCTTCAAGACACTCATTATAGAGAAAACCAAAAGATTTCCCACCTTTACCGCAATCTATATAGATGGATCAAAGACAGAATATGGTAGCGGCTGCGGTATTGTATATCCAGATCATACGATAAAGTATACATTACCAAAAATATGCTCTATATTCACATGTGAACAATACGCCATTCTAAAAGCTATAGAATCCATCAAGAATTACACAAAAAGAGAAATCTTTTTAATCTTCTGTGACTCCTTATCTACAATAAACTCCCTTCAAGATTCATCGCCTTCCAACTCCTTAGCCCAAAATATACTGGAGTCATATAACACGGCAACAAATAATGGTCAGCAAATTTACATTATGTGGATTCCCTCACACAAGGGGATAAAAGGCAACGAACAAGCAGACATAGCAGCCAAAGAAGCAATTCGTCTCTCCCCTCAAGATCCAAACTTTCTCACCCCCTACAATGATGTGGCCTCTTCCCTTAAACCAAAAATCCACAAACAATGGTTAACCGACTGGATCCGGTCCCCACACTCAAAGCTTCATGACGTCCGGAATGATTCTACAGACAAATTCGACATCCCGCTCCTTCCACGCCGAGAACAAGTCCTCATTACCAGAATACGAATAGGTCATACCAAAATGACCCACGCACACATCTTCTGCAAGACATCTCCACCGGTATGCGAGAACTGTCAAGAACGGAAAACGGTTAACCACATACTACTAAAATGCCCTTTGTACGATCAACAAAGAACTCTATGCAACCTCCATCAGAGAAGAAGCCTAAGTGAGATCTTAAATGAACACATCCATTTCAAAAACATAATTAATTTTTTAAAACTGACGAATATGTACCAAGATATATAACCTCTGTAACAACTTTTGTAATACAGCACCTTAAGTAAATGTTTGTATCCAACATTGTTATGGCTATGTACAAAATTCTGTATGTCGCGATATGACTCTACGAGTTAAAGCGACAATAAATAAATAGGAATTTAAAAAAAGCAATGAGTTCACTGTTTCGAACAGGAGGAACATCTTCCTTAACCAATAAAACAAAAGTTCACGGTAGTATTTGGCGTGTATACAAGGCAGTGTAGAACATCTACGGTACCAGACTGGTAATGATTTACGGAGGCACATATTGCTGAGCGTTCAAGATAACGTCAACGGTTTGGACTATCCGTAGATGCTCATTGCGTTTTCCCTTTACGTACTTAAGTACGACACTATACTCTGTATTTCAAAAGAATGAACGTGAAGGAAATGGCGGAAACGATAGTAAAATGGCCGCCGCGGGATCCTATTGGCTGGATTTTGCCAATTACTTTAGCATCCAGTTTTAATATTTTTGTTCCCATTTTACATTGTTATTTCTTTTATTATTGTTATTATTATTTTCTAGTTTCATCGTGTTCTTAGTTACCTAGTTAGTTTGTTTTTATTACAGGTAGGTTATAGCCTTGCACTTCGACGCCACACGAAACAAGTTTGCTGAGAGCATCAAATTTCGGAGCGTAATGCAGAAGCAAGGAGAAACCATTGCCAGCTTCTCCTTAAGACTGCGTGTTATGTCTTGGTGGTCGAATGCACACTTGATATAATTGAAGTAAGAACACACACTAAATACTTATTAAAGTCTTATATATTTATATCTTACTCTAATACAATATAATAATCAAGGAGCAATATTCCTTGATAATAATAGTTACGTATCAATAGCACCCATTGAACTGTACGTACTACTGGAACAACTCCTCCCATGGTAACCCTCGCTGAAAACTGCTTCCTGGTCATCGCCTCTTTGACGTGCACTACCAGGCGTAACTAGTTGCACCAAAAAACGCACTTTGCTCCCATACAGTCGTCATTCCAGTATTACCTAGAGTTCAATGATAGCACTATAACAACTGTTGTGCCTTGGTATTTGAAAAGTCAGGGAGAGTCTATCTTTATGTAACTTCCGCGACCGTCACCCAAACTCTTTTTATCTTGAAGGATATAATCATTGCATGGTGAGTGTTGAAATATTCATCATCAGATTACTTTGTTTTTGTATTATATTTGTATAGCTGTCGAGTGTTTGGCCTCTTTCTCGTATTTATTGAATAACGGTGACAAAGGTAGCATAGCTTCGGTGTGTTATTTATTTATTTATTTATTTATTTTATACCGTATTTCTCTATTTGAATGTCCTCGGCGTTGACTCAGGAACGACATTTGCATTATATTGCGCATAATAGTGCCGAAATAATATTTGAAGGGTAACCCTGTGTATTATTCGAATCAGCTGTTTTACATCAACTATAAAAACTTGGCAGTACAGCTCAGCTGTTCCAAGCTCCCGCCATTTCCTTCACGTTCATTCTTTTGAAATACAGAGTATAATGACGTGTACTAAGCTATTATTATATTGTCACTAACTAGCAAATCTTTGTGGTGTATTGTACCCGATACCTAGTTGAGGCTATCGGCTACGCCAGCTGACATTGAGCCGTAGTTGAGATTTATGGGAAGAGTTGTAAAGGTAGCGCTCACATCGAGTCGAGAGGAATGTTAGGAAATGACGTAGAAGGCCAAGGATCAAGAAGGCACTGCCTGTCAAGCAGATGGAATTATGGGAGGAATATTAAAGTTTTATTAAGATCTTTAGGGATCATGATATTATATCATCTCAGAAGAAAAGAAATGTCAAGCAATATATATGGTAATAACTTGAAGAAAGACAGATAATCCCTTAAGTTATTGTATAACTTAATAGCCGAGATTATGGTGGTCGAGATCATATTTGTGACGCATGACCACAGAAGGTGGGGGAGCATCACGTGACAGCGCCAGGTACGAGCAGGGGCGGTTCGACTTTGTACATCTAGGGGGGTGAGCATTTAAAAATTGCCGACTGGCTGTTTAACATTGCCGACTATTCGCTTGAAAACTGAGCAAGGTGAGGGAGAGGGCGGGAAGGGGGGGGGGGAAGATTTTTTTTGTCGTGTGGCCTCCTCGGAGGCCGAGTGCAGGTCTTTCTATTTGACGCCCGTGGGTGACCTGCGTGTCGGGATGAGACATGGAATGGATGAATGAAATTGGCAACGATGTGGAAGGAAGCGGCCGTGGCCTATCAGAAGGTAACGTCCCAGCATTTGCCTGGTGTTGAAAATGTGAAACCACGGAAAACCATTTCAAGGACGGCCGACGGTGGGGCTTGAACCCACGCGTCTACCGGGTCAGCAGAGAGCTTGGCCCCATGACCTAACGCTGCGCTTTAGCCAGCGTAGCCACTGCTGTCGGGGGGCGGCAGTGGCGGCAAACAATACACAAGGCAAATATACTTAATTAACGGCTTTCATTTAAAATGTGTTTTATTAGTTCCAGAATTTTGAATCGCAGGAAAATTTGATAATGAACAAAATAAGTGTTTAAATATTACAAGAATAAAAAAATCTAGTTATTCTTTCTAAATCCCTACTCTACGATGTTTTAACAAGGACCACTTCTCCACTATCTCCGTAATATCAATGTCGTCGACCTTATCTTTCGTTGAAAACAACATCATGAGGGAGTATAAGCGGTCGTCACCCATCGATGTCTGCAAATGATTGAAAATGAGCTTCAACTTGCTGAAGGACCGCTCGAAAGAAGCAGAAGACACTGGGGATGTTAAAATCAGTCGAACTACTTGATAACCACACGGGATACTCTTCTTTAATTTAACAGCAACTTTTGCGATCCATTTAGGAGATGAGCACTGTTTACTGGCTTCAAGCAGGATTTCAATCTCAGCCAGCACAATTTCTTCATCTTGAAGGGTGATTTTCGGGTGTGATTGCTTTATAGATCGGACGCGCTCGATGGTGCAGTTCTTTCTGTCAGCGGGTATCTTGAAAATTATGTGGAATGACTCTAGCTAAGAAATCAGTTTTGCGAGATAGTCTTGCACGCTTGTAGTAAATACATGCACAAGTATTCGGAACTCATTTCTGTAGAATGTACGGAAATAAATTTCTGCTGTCGTTTCAGGGTGCACGCCATACTTCTTTGCAAGTCGCCGGGTCCTGCGGTGCTTTAAGAAGTCTTCCTCCGCATTTACTTGCATACTTTTCGCAAATGACGATGCACTCTTTATCAACGCGTTCATCTTGCCTTCGTCGTTGATATCTTCAAAAAACTTCAAAGCGCTCTGAATCAGATGCATCGCGTCCACAACATTCAGCTCCTACGCTTCTAAAAGCTCGGTTACGTTCTTAACTTTAAACATGATGTTTTGGTGAAGTATATGCCGCAGATAAAATCAAAGTCTAGAAGCTTTTTGTGCAAGTCTGACGCAAAAGTTCGGGTTTTACTGTCAAATTCAGAATCGAATGAGGTTTTCATTGTTTTCAATGATGTGACGAAGAAACAGCTCTCACCGATTCGGCGCATGCAGTCCACCTTGTTTTTGGTAAATTATTAAGTTGAAGTGAATTTCCAATTTTATCCAGCTCTTTCTGCAAGCTTAAATGTCGTTTCGTGCTACCCGAAAAAACGTACAATGCTTCAAGAGTGTCAAAAAACTCTCGGATAAGCGCGCTAGCATTACAAGCTGTCTCTACGAAAATGTTTAACCTGTGAACTTGGCATGGAACGTACGGAATATCTATTTTGCACTTCTCTGATAGCTTTTTTGAGTGCCGTTGTATATACCAGACATGTTACTAGCAAAGTCGTACGATTGAAACGCTAGTTTATCGAGTGGAAGTAAGTTCTTCTGAATTAAGAATATTTTTTTCAGCCAACTCCTCTCCAGTTTTTTTAAATTAAAACAGCGTCTATTTTTAAAAGACGCTCCACAGGAACGAGCTCTTCATCTTTTTCGACGACGTTTCGGATATTCAACGAGAGGCGGTCTTTATGTGACATATCGGGAATAGTATCTGCTATAACGGAGAACATACCATTGTTCTTGTTCTCTTCTGCAATTATTTGACGAGTTTTCTCTCCAAGTCGATGGATGAATTCATTTTGAGAATCCTTCCTCATATACGTAACGTTGTGCTTCCGCGTATTCACTTCTTCCAACCACCTATTCATGACCGGACTATGCCGTGAAAGTAACTTCACAATTTGCGTGAAGTATCCATTATCTTGAGTGATTCCATCCTCGTGACCTCGGAAAGTCAAACCTTGCCGACAAAAGGTTCTTGCTGTGTTAATAAGTATATGGATAACTTTTTTTGTGCAGCTCTTTTTCTTGTTATTCCTCAATTCTGATCGTTCGTAAAAGTTTATCAAGGAGAACGAACGCCTTCGTGGCCTTTTCCATTAACAAAGTGGCACAAATCTGCCATCGCTGCTTGATGAGCTTCTGAAGTGGAGTGTTCTTGTAATTTGCCCTTTTTCTTCTTTCCGCGACTTTTCAGTTTGTGCCACTGACGTACTCCAGCGTGCGATCATTCTTCACTTTTTTCTTGTTAACACCATTAAACATAAACATGGCTGAAAATACGCATGTAAGTATTGTATTATTATTACTTACGTTTGATGGGTACGCGATGCTCCGTGAAAATGTTCCATGTCGGCGAAAACTCACGCCCCACTGCCACTGTATCTTCACCTAGTTATCACTGTGAAAGTTGCTGGTTCAGGAACGACTGCTTTCTCTCATTCTCGGCGACCACTGCACTAAACTTAGTGAGCACCCCAACCCTTGAGGAACCTTGGAACCATAAACCTGTCAATTTTGTCACAATAGCGTGGATATGTGAGGACGCGCCGAGACAAGCGGTAGCAGGTCATAACATTCCTCCGACAACATCTCAATGAGTTGGCCTGACCTGAAGTTATCAATGCGCTCACCAACACCTTTTGTCTAGCCACATGGCACAGATGTTGGGCTCGCTTCGCTGTGTAGCTGAGTCGCTCTGCATAATGAACGCGGGACGTTACACCCACCCAGGAACGTGCCGATGAGTTCATCCCTTGTCTTTGGTCCCATATTGCTCATCTGTCATTCTTTCTTCAGTTGCCATACAAAGAAACGAAATGGCAAGTGGCAGCCGGTGCACCGAGGATTGGAAGTGAAACTTTTAAAATGGTTATTTTGCTGACTCTTTCCCTTGCCAAACTGGGCTATAGCCTGGCTGTATGGAATCATTGCAGCGTCCGTTTGTAACGACTGTCGGTAAAATGCCGACTGTCAGTATAATATTTTTTATTTATTTTTAAATCGGACCAAATCGTATATGGCCATGCCCCGTTTTGCTTTTTAAATGCTGTTTTGGGAAATGTTACGGATCCTTCAGGATTTGCCGACTGCCGACTGATGTCGTATTTGCCGACTGAGAAAATACCTGAGGGGGGTGAGACACCCCCCCCAACCCCACCCCCCAATCGAACCGGCCCTGGGTACGAGCTCCTCAACACAGTCTAGAGACATCAGTCGAGTTCAGTCAGCAGGGCTGAGTAGTACACATGCGCAGAGCGTACGGTAAAGTTGAGCGGTGCACAGCACTTGTTGAGTGGCGTGAAAACGAACAGTATTACTTAACCAAGCGGAGAGCGGAAGTAGGTCAGTGAGCCAAGGCGAGCAACGCACGGTAGACGGCGAGAGGACCGGTTACGAGGCAAGCTGTACGGGCCGCGTAAGCAGGAGAAGAGCCAGGATTAGAACAGCATTGTAATACGAGATTGAGAACTTTATTTTGAGCTGCATTTTGTAACGCAGAACAGCACAGCGAAGCGGCATGGCGAGGCCGGCTTTAAGCGTAGATCATTCTGGAACAGTGCAGTAGAACCGAGCGGGCTGTTTCCGACTTTTATACGCAGGCAATATTAAAGAAGCTGAACTTCATTTCAACATTCAGTTACAGCATTGAGTTGGGACTTGTATTCAGTAATAGAATTGTGCAGGCGGATGGTTACAATATACTGCAATTATGAACTTAGATATTCAAATGACATTACGACTATGCATTTCATAACGGAACATGTAGAGCGACCAAGGGGTCAAGCTAACATTAACGCTTTTAAGGCAAACGAAATGTTACAGTTATATGCACTTATGAACATTGGCATGTGCATTAATACAATTCTTTTTCATGAATTATTATAAAATATCGAGTACGAACACAGCTACAGGGTGTTTCAAAAACGTATACACTCATAAATAAAATTTATTTTCTGCAAGTGAGACTTAACCGCTGTGGAGATTGAACTTTTAACAAGCGAACCGAACATTGTATGGGACAGTGGCGTAACATAGAAGAAGAATATGGGGTACGCTGCTTTTATGAACATTTACGTAAGAATTTGGACAGTATCCGCTATGGATAACATGCAGTTCATCATGTCGGAGTAAACGAAGACAGAGGCGTGATGGCACCACGGAGCGATGGATTCGGTTCCTGAAGAAGAGGAGGTCTAACAGCTGATTCACTTGGGATATGAAGGCAATCGTTATTGCGCGGATGATACGATATTCACGTCGATCTTTCGAGAAATTTATTACACACGAGGATAATCGACGATCTTTGAAATATATTAACAGCTGATATGAGAAGGTACTGTAAGAGTTATGACTTTCTGATATGATTTTCTCATGAACACTGGGCATACTTGTATATTCTTCTAGTAGGAGTTCTACGATTATTTAGACATGGCTTAGACATTATTTGCTCCAATTTGCTAGAATATGGCGTTACCATATGATATGGCAGGCACCATTATACGAGATTCTCACCATTGGTTGGCTTTATTAAGCAAATGTTTGGTCTTTTAGACATTTTCCAGTAAGGATAGTTTTTCTTGAATAGTTATTTTTTTGTTGCGAGTATTTCGAACTCGTGATCTGCAATTGGATTATTTAAATTACTTCGTCAGTTCATTGCATACTAGCGAGTGTGTATTATTCATCAGTAGGGATTTTTTTTCATTGGATTGTTTGGAGATATTAAGATGTTATTCACTCAAGTGAATGAATATCGCTTTTATGTGACAACTAGAGACTTGTTGATTCCAATCTGGTACATTCACTCATTAGACAACGAGATGGGGCCTTTCGTATTTATACGATTGCGTGGTGGTACACATCTTTACCCATCGTTCAGGGCATTATCATGTTAGACAACGGGGCAAGGCCTTTCGTATTTATATGATCGTGTGGTGGATACTCATCTTACTTGCCATTGAGGAACTCATTTTTATCATCCGAGTGTACTTGAGATTGTAAGAGGATCAAACATGAAACTACTAGTCACATATCAGTCGAATTTTGTTAAATAAATTAGAAATAAATGTCAGCAGGGTTACATTTTGTAATTCTTGTTTGCCAATCCAATATTTTGTTGCTATACTCATTTGAGAGTACTTTCAGTTAACAGCTGATACAGCTGATGCTTTTGATAATTTTTATGATTGAGTTTTATACCTTTGAGAAGGATTTAAAGTAATTGAATCTTGTAAGATGAATCATTAATGGTCAGATTTATTTTAAGGCAGATCAATATTGCATATTTCGATGTGAGAGATTATAGCACATTGGTGTTTTTCTGTGAAGTGAATTATGAGAATTTTAAGAGAATTTATGCTATTTGAAAGCAGATTTTGAATTTGATTACGATTACTAAGGTAATATTTTTCCTAATTGTTTAAGAAGTTGTCTAGATGTGATCAGATTAATTACAGTTATAGGAGATTGTGTGCGTTGATAATTTGAAGCCAGTTATGTATTTGTAGATCATGCAACGTGGTTAGGTGAAGTTTGTGATAGGCATTTTGTGGAAGTTGCCAAGTGGAAGTTGCAATATTGCTAATGTATTTTGAAGCAGACATGAGGTTGTCGAACCCAGTCTAGCATAATTTTGAGATTCATGCTGCGCACTGAATATTTATGGAGTTCTGTGGAATAATTGCGGTATTCAAATGTGATATTTGATAATGTGAGAATATATAATGAAGTTGTGGATAGTGAGATCCAACGTGAATTTGTGAAGGCAATAATATTTTTTGGCAGGATAATTGAATACGAGATATAACTTGGAAGTGATAAAACTGTAAGACAACGTTCTATAACCCGTATTAAACAATTTGTTAGGAAATTAAACAAATAAATAATGTTGACAATACAAGATTTTCTGATAATAATAATTAATGAAATAATAATCTGAAATTTAAGCATATTAATGATCTGACCTAATGAAATAAAAATCAGAATGACTAGATGAAATAATAAAAATCTAAATAACCAGATGAATAAAATTTAAATAAATTGATAAATTAAATTTTGGAATAAATCAATGAATTAAATAAATGGATGAATTAAAGATTGAATAAATAAGCTGATTTAGATAAATTGATAGATGATTAAATAGATGATGAATAACTGAATTAGAAGGTGATAATTAAAGAAGCTGATGATTAATAAATTTAAATGAATTTAAATAAATTTAATTGAGATATGATTTGAAGAATTGCAACTTGAGTTGACGAATTAAACAATTAATATTGATGATTTAAGATGATTTAATCTGAAGGAGATGATGAAACGAGAGTTTGTGAATAATTAGAGGGCATAATAAAGTGATGATTATAATATTCATTTAAATGATTTGATGATAATGAATTAATTATTCTGACATGAATATATTAAATTTCGAGATGAGAACTAATGTGAGAAATATTTAATTTTGATGATGATGATGATTATAACCAATGATTAGTGGATTTTCTGTGATTCACAAACAAGCAATTATTAATGACAGTGTAAATAGTGTAAATTAATTATTCGATGTTTAGGAGCATTTTACTAACATATTCTGCATTTGAATAATGCCATGCAAGCCATAAATTATGTGATATTTAAAATATGTGATTAGAATATATGTGTTTAGACAGATTAATTATATTTTTACATCCACATTCATGATGTTAATTTAAAGAGAAGTTAGGTCTCAGCTATCACGAATGTCAGTGACGCAAAGACATAGTGCTACGGTGATCCTGAGAACCCAAGAGAACTTTAGAATTTTTTTCCTATTTTATGTGGATTAAATACACTTTGAGTAGAATAGAGATGGTTCGATTTTCTGGACAATGACAATTTAACGTTGGCATTCGACCATTCTCTCAGGTAGGATGAGTGTTTAATGTCTGTCTGACTATCAAAGTTGAATAAATTTGTTTTTATCTTAGTTGTGATCTGATGATGATGTGATTTTCCTATTTCTTTCCTTGTCTTAATTAAGGCTTAACCAGGAAGGATGTGGTTTACTAGGGATTCAGTTGATGGCGCCCATTTATATTTGCATTTTTTAAATTAAATTTAAACCCGTAACGACCCTGGAGATACTTTATCTCGTGTTACCCTCTGCTTTTGTGATATTTCAACTGAATTTCCGACACATTCCTTATTTGACTTCATGTTCATTTAACTCCGCTCTGTCCTGGAAATCCAGGAATGCGATGTAATAGCAGATGGGTCATCGCATCCCCAGGACGAACGGGTACAGAGAGAGAGGGAGAATTGGCTTTACCCATCCGTGGGGATTCGATTTTGTTTATTCTATGGAATCACATCAGATTTGTATTACGGAGAGATTGATCTCAATTTCATTTAATGGTGTTATAAAATTTATTAAACTTAGTCAGACAATATACGTGTATGCCCATTCCAGTGATCATGTTAATCATATTAGTGTTATATCATGTTTAGTTATAAGTCATTTTTGTTATACCCAAGTGAATGCAGGAATTGATACATTGTAATGTGTTGTTGTCTAACGTCTCTGAATAAAACGTTTATTGAAATATATAATTATGTTACCGGAAGATTTAGCTAAGGTGTTAGGAGAGTTACAGAATGGCATGTCTAGTATTGCAGTAACTATTTCTAAAATGGAAGCAGAAGTTAAAGAGCAGATAAATGATTCAGAAGCTATGTTAGAAGCTAGATGTAAAGAAAATGTGCAATTATTACAGACTAGTAATGAAGAGAATTTGAGATCATTACAGGCTAGTAATGACGACAATCTGAAAGATAATTTAAAGTCATTAGAGACTAGATTACAGTCAAATAGTAAAGATGAGTTGATGTCATTGCAGACAAGTAACGAAAATAATTTGAGATTATTGGAAGAAAGATTACAGTCCAGTAGTAGGGATGAATTAAAATCATTACAGGCTAGCAATGAAGAAAATTTAAAATCATTAGAAACAAGATTACAGTCAAGTACTGAAAGCAATTTGAAAGCTAATGAAGCTAACTTGAAAGATAGTTTTAAA
Organism: Meconema thalassinum; assembly: GCA_946902985.2. Taxonomy (NCBI): domain Eukaryota; kingdom Metazoa; phylum Arthropoda; class Insecta; order Orthoptera; family Tettigoniidae; genus Meconema; species Meconema thalassinum. The sequence continues at coordinate 372,022,551 of OX336392.1, forward strand.
TTATTAGAAACTAGATTACAAGCTCGTTGCGAAGAGAATAACACAGAGTTGAAAAACAATTTAACTAGTTTGGAGAATAGATTAACGTTAAAGAATGATGAAATATTCAAGGCTTTACAATTAGATATAAAAGCAGTAGAAATGAAAGGAGAGGAAAATGTGCAAATGTTAAGAAAAAATATTATTCATTTAGAAATTAGAGAAGAAAATATTTTTAATTTGAGAACAGATGTTATGTCTATACAGAAAGATATCAAATCCGATGTATCGAAGTTGAGATTCGACATTGATGGTTTAGTGGCAGATGTAGGCAAAATACAAGAGTGGTCTACCGAAGTATCTTTCGAAACTAAAATCAAAGGTCTAGAAATGAATCTAGGTAATGAAATCAAAGGTTTAAAGTCAGTAATTGGGACCGTTAAAGAGGAAGTCTTAGGAGAGGTTAATTCTAACTTAAAATCCTTAGAAAACCAATTGCAGATAGACATTAGGAAAATTGATGATGATATAGAGCAGAAGGTTAATTAAAACTTAGCTTTATTCAAAAATAGAGTCGGTGCAATAGTGGAAGAACGGTATAGTGAGGTCGATGCCGAAGCAAAAGAAAAACGTGCAGGGTTGGATGAAAAATTAATCGCAGGTATGGCGAACTTGGAAGCAAGATTTACTGAGAATAAGGAAGCGATGAAGATAGATTCAACTCAGTTTAGGACAGATGTTGATCAGTTAAAGGAACAAGTCGCGTCAGTAAAGACTACATGCGAAGACAAGATAGACAATTTAAAGAACGATTTAGAAGAGAGTAACAGAACGCAGAATGTTACGTCGTTAGATGATTTGAAGACTAAGGTCAAGACCGTAGAAAAAAGAACAGAAGATAGGATGACTAAAATATAATCTATAATAAATAGTTTCAGAAGTCAAAATGTTACAACGGGGGAAGTATCGATAAATCAGACACCGATAGACCGCAGTATGAACAGTCAAGAGGTTAGCGTGGGAGAAGACCGTCAAACGCAACAGAATGTAACATTCGATGGGCTAGTTCAACCCCTTTGGTACGAGTGAACTATACTCAGGTCCAGTGACCATCATCAGAAATCTGGATGATAAGCCAAGGAAGTTTTCAGGGAACACAGGAGTCACACCAGTCGAATTTCTGGGAGATATTCGCGATTACATGGCGGAACATAGAGTAGCCAAGGAAAGAGAACTATGGATAGTCGAACGCGCCTTAGACGGGCCTGCGTTAACTTGGTTTCGCGCATTCAGGAGCAATTTTGCGAATATGGAACAATTTGCCATAGCATTCTTAAGGATATTTTGGAGTGCAGAGGATCAGCTGAACGTAAGAGCAGAAATGTATTCGAAGCGTTACTCTACGTCACATCCGACGCATTATGCTAATTACTACTTCGAAATTGGCTAAGTTACAGTTTTTGATTCCTCCATTGCCAGAAAAAGAGCTTTTGCAAGCTATAGCAAGACAGTTGCCAATTGAGGTACAACGATCACTCATAGCTTCGGGAGCGAACACACTTGAGCACTATGACGATATCTTACGACGATTAGATTATACAAGCGCTCAAATTACACCCAGAACTGCAAGGAACGATAATCGAAACACGCAAGAGGTGAATGCGGTAGTTGTCGATAACGCAGCACAGACTGATAGAAGAGATTCCTGGGGAAACAGAAGGAACGAAGGGAATAGAGGTAATATTCACAACGTTCGTGGGAATGATCGATATCGAGGACCATATGAGAGGCCATACGATCAGGACGCAAGAAACAGTAGATACAGGAACTATGATCAGAATTCCAGATACCAAAATAGGAATAGATACAATAATAGATATCGTGGTAGATACAACTGGAACCAAGGTCAACAGTCTAATCAGAACGATAGGCAGGATAGCAGAAGAAATGATCCAAATGAAAGACAAGACAATCGAGAATATGGGAGATCAAGGCAAGAAAGTAGACAGCCTAGTGCACCACCCGAGGAGATAACTAGAGATATCAATCGAGCAAGCCCGAGTGCAGAAGGAAGAAATAAACGACAAAGTAATGCAGAATCAGAATGCTAATCATTGGGAATCAATCATCATTGTTGAGAGACAGCAAGTCAAAGATGAGGATCTAATTTAAGGAGATATAGTACATCGAGGGAATGGATACTAATGAAGTTGTGGGGACTTTTAACGCAGCTAGCATTAGAAAGTATCATTATGCTGAATAAGAGGATTGTAGAGCTATCGTGTACATATGTTGTGTATAGAATGCCTGAGAGTATTTTTTTTCTCAAGCCTGATAAAAAAAAGGAGATGTACGGGAGAGATGTACCCGATACCTAGTTGAGGCTATCGGCTACGCCAGCTGACATTGAGCCGTAGTTGAGATTTATGGGAAGAGTTGTAAAGGTAGCGCTCACATCGAGTCGAGAGGAATGTTAGGAAATGACGTAGAAGGCCAAGGATCAAGAAGGCACTGCCAGTCAAGCAGATGGAATTATGGGAGGAATATTAAAGTTTTTTTAAGATCTTTAGGGAACATGATATTATATCATCTCAGAAGAAAATAAATGTCAAGCAATATATATGGTAATAACTTGAAGAAAGACAGATAATCCCTTAAGTTATTGTATAACTTAATAGCCGAGATGATGGTGGTCGAGATTATATTTGTGACGCATGACCACAGAAGGTGGGGGAGCATCACATGACAGCGCCAGGTACGAGCTCCTCAACACAGTCTAGAGACATCAGTCGAGTTCAGTCAGCAGGGCTGAGTAGTACACATGCGCAGAGCGTACGGTAAAGTTGAGCGGTGCACAGCACTTGTTGCGTGGCGTGAAAACGAACAGTATTACTTAACCAAGCGGAGAGCGGAAGTAGGTCAGTGAGCCAAGGCGAGCAACGCACGGTAGACGGCGAGAGGACCGGTTACGAGGCAAGCTGTACGGGCCGTGTAAGCAGGAGAAGAGCCAGGATTAGAACAGCATTGTAATACGAGATTGAGAACTTTATTTCGAGCTGCATTTTGTAACGCAGAACAGCACAGCGAAGCGGCATGGCGAGGCCGGCTTTAAGCGTAGATCATTCTGGAACAGTGCAGTAGAACCGAGCGGGCTGTTTCCGACTTTTATACACAGGCAATATTAAAGAAGCTGAACTTCATTTCAACATTCAGTTACAGCATTGAGTTGGGACTTGTATTCAGTAATAGAATTGTGCCGGCGGATGGTTACAATATACTGCAATTATGAACTTAGATATTCAAATGACATTACGACTATGCATTTCATAACGGAACATGTAGAGCGACCATGGGGTCAAGCTAACATTAACGCTTTTAAGGCAAACGAAATGTTACAGTTATATGCACTTATGAACATTGGCATGTGCATTAATACAATTCTTTTTCATGAATTATTATAAAATATCGAGTACGAACACAGCTACAGGGTGTTTCAAAAACTTATACACTCTCATAAATAAAATTTATTTTCTGCAAGTGAGACTTAACCGCTGTGGAGATTGAACTTTTAACAAGCGAACCGAACATTGTATGGGACAGTGGCGTAACATAGAAGAAAAATATGGGGTACGCTGCTTTTATGAACATTTACGTAAGAATTTGGACAGTATCCGCTATGGATAACATGCAGTTCATCATGTCGGAGTAAACGAAGACAGAGGCGTGATGTCACCACGGAGCGATGGATTCGGTTCCTGAAGAAGAGGAGGTCTAACAGCTGATTCACTTGGGATATGAAGGCAATCGTTATTGCGTGGGTGATACGATATTCACGTCGATCTTTCGAGAAATTTATTACACACGAGGATAATCGACGATCTTTGAAATATATTAACAGCTGATATGAGAAGGTACTGTAAGAGTTATGACTTTCTGATATGATTTTCTCATGAACACTGGGCATACTTGTATATTCTTCTAGTAGGAGTTCTACGATTATTTAGACATGGCTTAGACATTATTTGCTCCAATTTGCTAGAATATGGCGTTACCATATGATATGGCAGGCACCATTATACGAGATTCTCACCATTGGTTGGCTTTATTAAGCAAATGTTTGGTCTTTTAGACATTTTCCAGTAAGGATAGTTTTTCTTGGATAGTTATTTTGTTGTTGTTGCGAGTATTTCGAACTCGTGATCTGCAATTGGATTATTCAAATTACTTCGTCAGTTCATTGTATACCAGCGAGTGTGTATTATTCATCAGTAGGGATTTTTTTCATTGGATTGTTTGGAGATATTAAGATGTTATTCAATCAAGTGAATGAATATCGCTTTTATGTGACAACTAGAGACTTGTTGATTCCAATCTGGTACATTCACTCATTAGACAACGAGATGGGGCCTTTCGTATTTATACGATTGCGTGGTGGTACACATCTTTACCCATCGTTCAGGGCATTATCATGTTAGACAATGGGGCAAGGCCTTTCGTATTTATACGATCGTGTGGTGGATACTCATCTTACTTGCCATTGAGGAACTCATTTTTATCATCCGAGTGTACTTGAGATTGTAAGAGGATCAAACAAGAAACTACTAGTCACATATCAGTCGAATTTTGTTAAATAAATTAGAAATAAATGTCAGCAGGGTTACATTTTGTAATTCTTGTTTGCCAATCCAATATTTTGTTGCTATACTCATTTGAGAGTACTTTCAGTTAACAGCTGATACAGCTGATGCTTTTGATAATTTTTATGATTGAGTTTTATACCGTTGAGAAGGATTTAAAGTAATTGAATCTTGTAAGATGAATCATTAATGGTCAGATTTATTTTAAGGCAGATCAATATTGCATATTTCGATGTGGGAGATTATAGCACATTGGTGTTTTTCTGTGAAGTGAATTATGAGAATTTTAAGAGAATTTATGCTATTTGAGAGCAGATTTTGAATTTGATTACGATTACTAAGGTAATATTTTTCCTAATTGTTTAAGAAGTTGTCTAGATGTGATCAGATTAATTACAGTTATAGGAGATTGTGTGCGTTGATAATTTGAAGCCAGTTATGTATTTGTAGATCATGCAACGTGGTTAGGTGAAGTTTGTGATAGGCATTTTGTGGAAGTTGCCAAGTGGAAGTTGCAATATTGCTAGTGTATTTTGAAGCAGACATGAGGTTGTCGAACCCAGTCTAGCATAATTTTGAGATTCATGTTGTGCGCTGAATATTTATGGAGTTTTGTGGAATAATTGTGGTATTCAAATGTGATATTTGATAAAGTGAGAATATATAATGAAGTTATGGATAGTGAGATCCAACGTGAATTTGTGAAGGCAATAATATTTTTAGGCAGGATAATTGAATACGAGATATAACTTGGAAGTGATAAAACTGTAAGACAACGTTCTATAACCCGTATTAAACATTTGTTAGGAAATTAAACAAATAAATAATGTTGATAATACAAGATTTTCTGATAATAATAATTAATGAAATAATAATCTGAAATTTAAGCATATTAATGATCTGACCTAATGAAATAAAAATCAGAATGACTAGATGAAATAATAAAAATCTAAATAACCAGATGAATAAAATTTAAATAAATTGATAAATTAAATTTTGGAATAAATCAATGAATTAAATAAATGGATGAATTAAAGATTGAATAAATAAGCTGATTTAGATAAATTGATAGATGATTAAATAGATGATGAATAACTGAATTAGAAGGTGATAATTAATTAAAGAAGCTGATGATTAATAAATTTAAATGAATTTAAATAAATTTAATTGAGATATGATTTGAAGAATTGCAACTTGAGTTGACGAATTAAACAATTTATATTGATGATTTAAGATGATTTAATCTGAAGGAGATGATGAAACGAGAGTTTGTGAATAATTAGAGGGCATAATGAAGTGATGATTATAATATTCATTTAAATGATTTGATGATAATGAATTAATTATTCTGACATGAATATATTAAATTTCGAGATGATAACTAATGTGAGAAATATTTAATTTTGATGATGATGATGATTATAACCAATGATTAGTGGATTTTCTGTGATTCACAAACAAGCAATTATTAATGACAGTGTAAATAGTGTAAATTAATTATTCGATGTTTAGGAGCATTTTACTAACATATTCTGCATTTGAATAATGTCATGCAAGCCATAAATTATGTGATATTAAAAATATGTGATTAGAATATATGTGTTTAGACAGATTAATTATATTTTTACATCCACATTCATGATGTTAATTTAAAGAGAAGTTAGGTCTCAGCTATCACGAATGTCAGTGACGCAAAGATATAGTGCTACGGTGATCCTGAGAACCCAAGAGAACTTTAGAAATTTTTTCCTATTTTATGTGGATTAAATACACTTTGAGTAGAATAGAGATGGTTCGATTTTCTGGACAATGACAATTTAACGTTGGCATTCGACCATGCTCTCAGGTAGGATGAGTGTTTAATATGTCTGTCTATCAAAGTTGAATAAATTTGTTTTTATCTTAGTTGTGATCTGATGATGATGTGATTTTCCTATTTCTTTCCTTGTCTTAATTAAGGCTTAACCAGGAAGGATGTGGTTTGCTAGGGATTCAGTTGATGGCGCCCATTTATATTTGCATTTTTTAAATTAAATTTAAACCCGTAACGACCCTGGAGATACTTTATCTCGTGTTACCCTCTGCTTTTGTGATATTTCAACTGAATTTCCGACACATTCCTTATTTGACTTCATGTTCATTTAACTCCGCTCTGTCCTGGAAATCCAGGAATGTGATGTAATAGCAGATGGGTCATCGCATCCCCAGGACGAACGGGTACAGTATATTATTGAGACACATCTATTATGCTTTAGTCTTAGGTACTTCAACATCCAAGTAAATGACACAATGCCATCGGTTGACTGGACAATCATCACACAAACGAACCAGTCCATATTAAGAGTATCATCACATATTTACACACGATTGCAGTTCATTAACGCGAACTGGACTTTACAGACATACAGAAGACACTAAAAATTACAGATGAGCGACAGTTTATCCCAACTTTCATCAAACGAAGCTAATCAAAGCTAAATAGTGTATCTTAGCAAAGAATGTAAACAAACAATATGCCGGGCCTTCAGCATACGCCATTTTCACACTTTCGAGACCTTAATGCAGGTATCGAAAGTGTGAAAATGGCGTATGCGGAAGCCCGAGGTATTGTTTGTTTACATTCGTTGCTGGGATACAATATTAGATAGTTCTCTTTGCTGTATATTACGAGAGATTTCACTCTTTTTGCACAGCTATAGACGGTATCTTGGATAAGTCTTGTTGCAAAGTTCACATTTACACTTTTCGTTTGGCGGATGGAATGATTTTGTCACACATATTTTATGATGAAAACCACAGACCTAAGCTCGTAGTTCTGTTTGCCATGGTTTTAGTGATGTAGAAAACTGTATAATGCAATGCCCCAAATATCAGGTCTTATGCTGTATAAGCAAAACACCAAGTCAGTGACAATGTAGGCTATAATACAGAGCCTGAATAATGACCTGTTCACTCTGTATTTCTCACGCACACTTGTGCGAATTTATTAAATTATATGAGCGCTACATACAGTATTCCTAAACATGTAATTGAGATAATTTTTTGAAATCTATGAGGGTACCGTACGGTAATCACTAGACAGTCGTATTTCATGTTCAATCAACCGCAGCAAATATAAAACTGTTGGCTTTTGTAGCCTGAACCGGACGAAGAACTCCTCATTCGACCAAATTTCATAATGCTCCAGCCGATCTCTGTTCCGCTTTGGACGTGTGACTGCATCTTCGTCTTCGTCGACAAAAATGTTATACATTTCCAGAACGTCATTTATCTCTTCCATAACCTTAAAATAAAATATGCTCAGTAACTGTTGAGTCACTTATAATTAATAAATGATTGTAATTATATCATTACGTGACAACAAAATTACCAAATGATTCTAATTTTATTATTAGTAATTTATGAAGAGGTTATGTATAGCATAGATGATGCACACAAAAAAAAACCACTTACGCACGGCACAAATCTGGCTGGTAATGTTTTATCGGCCTCTCGAAGCTCCCGAAAATTCACACTCGAGGTAGACGAAGTTTATATCGCCGATAGCGCTACCCGTTGATGGTCGAACGGAAATTCTTACTTATTCCGACGGGCAAGTTATCGGCCCCTTTACCCGGATGTGGTAGAACCGGCCCCTTGGGTCGCGAGAAACTGAGGTTCACAATTAATATTGTAGTTCTCAGTCAGTCAACACAAAATCATTCCAATTATGGGAATATGTGAAAAATAATCTGAAATAAATCACATATGATTAAGTTTTATATATTGTTGTGGCGGACTATTGAAGAGGAAGAAGAAGAAAACTAAGGGATGACATGTTTTGCTCACAAGTGAGCATCATCAGATCCAAATAAGCAAGACAAATAGCTCTACAAAACAATACCCAAACCTACAGTGACACCGACTGACAATCTCTGTTCTCCAAAAATCAAATTACAAGAAAACCTTCTGACACTTAGTAAGTGAGGTAATTATTACTGTTAAATCCGACTAGGTGACCCGTGCGAAATTTCTCGCATGTTCATTAACCACACTTTCCCCAATAGGTTTATAATGAGAGACTTAATTGCAGCATGTTAGAGCATCAGTATAACGGATAACACTAATGGCTGAAGTGAATCAATGTTATTTTTTTGTTATTGTGTTTATATTGTATATATTATGCATATAATTTCCTTGCCATACGCTAATAATAATAATAGAGCATCAGTATTTGCAAATCGCACACTTCTTACATAAATCGATATTTATGAAATTAGAATGCAATTCGTCACTGCTGATGTCATTTATGTGCCGAGTCCATTTATTGACAGCTTAGCTGTAACACTCGCCAGTTATTAGATATTTATGAAATTATACGATTTGAGTACACATTCCTTTGATTTACTGTTAATGAAATCCATGCAAAATGATAAACGAAAGACCTCAGAAAGTTAAAATGACATGAAACAGGCGTCACAGCGGCCAAAATGTGAAGTGGACAGCAATTATGGAGCGTATTTTCCTACAGCAACAGTATCTTCAAATCTCACATTTCGTACATTTCTTCAGAAGTCATTTCTTAAATAAATTATAGATATTTATGAAATTAGAGTGCAACTTTTCACTATTAATGTCTATTCTCTTTCATTTGAATGCTCATCTGTCACGATCGGTCGCTTGTGAGCGATGCAGGAGGGATCTATACTACTGAAATAATATATACTAGAGGACCCGTGCGAGAAATCTCGCATGTTCATAAACCATACTTTTCCCAATAGGTTTATAATGAGAGACTTAAGGGGAAAGGTTGTTACGTTTTTATTTCAACCAAATGATTATAGAACACTTTTTACATTTTAGTTAGAATTCCAAGTTCTACGTTCCTTAACTTAAGAAGACAATCACTGAAAATTGGATCGTCATAACACTCGCAAGTTGTTCGATAGCCTATTTATGAAATTATACGATTAGAGTACTCATTCCTTTGATTTACTGTTTCTGAAATCCATGCAAAATTATAAAGGAAACACCTCAGAATGTTAAAATGACATGAAACAGGCGTCACAGCGACCAAAATGTGAAGTGGACAGCAATTATTTTCATACTTCAACAGTATCTGCAAATCGCACCCTTCGTACATTTTTTAAAGTAATTTTTTAAAGAAATTAGTGCAATTCGTCACTGCTAATATCTATTATCTTCCATTTGAATGCTCATTTCTCGATCGGTCGCTTGTGAGTGCCGCAGGAGGGATTTATACTACTGAAATAATATATATTGTTGCGTGCCACCCCCTAGTGGCACTTTTGTTAACTGGATTACGGTGGGGGTACAAAGCACAACACCAATTACTGCTTAAAGAAATAATTAACTTTATTGCGGCCAGAAAATTACACTACTCATCAGCAATTACAGACAATAGGAACCTTACTCCAGTTTCCTCAAGTCTCTTGCTTGTGGAGAGCTCTTGCCCCTTTCACTTGTCAACAAACCACAGAAGTTAATCCTGCCGCTAATGAGCCTAGTGGCCTTGACAGAACTACATGCAACTTCTTCCTAATGTGCGCCTACTACAGTACTTACGAGCACTTGCTGCGCACTGTTCACCAGCTGGGAGAAACAATGTCACTGGATTTCGACACCACAATATCTGACACTCGGTGAAAGCACACTCACTCAGAACACGGCAGTCCCCTGTATGTTCCTCACTTCGCCGCTACACTAGGGGTTTCGCAAGTCACCACACTTCTGTCGCTCAGAATAAACGCTCACACTAGCTCGTAAAACACAACAACAACCCCTGCTTGTCAGGTCGCACTTATATAGCAGGCCGGTGACTCAATACATGCTTCCAGATCCATCCAGGGTTCACGGCTTCTCGAGGTTTCCATCGCTGGTCCAGTCACGAATATTCTGGACTATCCCTTTGTCTTAGTAGCCCTGTTGCATAAGGCACACGCAATACACTGAGGCCGAGCAGCCCAGCCCTGGGGCAGTTGTGACTCAAGCGGCGAGCGATGACACAAACTCACAGCCGTAACACCACCCCCTTCCTAAAAAGGCTGATCGTCCCGATCAATCATTGGTCCGTCTGTGTCCCTCCGTAGGCTGCCAGGCGATCTCGATGCACGATCTTCATCTTCGCCCTCGGGCTCCGCTGGATCCTGTAGACGACATCGTTGATCCGTTTCACGACTCGGTACGGGCCCTCCCAGGACTTCTGAAGTTTGGGTGACAGGCCTTTCTTCCGTAATGGGTTGAAGAGCCAGACCAGGTCGTCCTCGTGGAATCCGCCGGCATCCGTCTGCTGGTCGTATCGGGTCTTCATTCGGTCGGTCTCGATCCGCAGTTTCCTCCTCGCGAACGCGTGCACGTCCTCCAGTTGGTCGACCAGTTCTTGACAATACTGGCTTACCGGGATCGGATCATTCCCAGGTCGGTCGAAGGCAAGATCGACGGGTAGACGAAGCTCCCTCCCAAACATGACCCGGGCTGGTGTGCACCCGGTGGCTTCATGCACGGCGGCGCGGTAGGCCAGGAGAAATAGTGGAAGATGTTTGTCCCAATCCCTCTGGTGCTCGCTGACGACTATTCGGAGATGGTTCTCGATGGTGCGATTGAATCGCTCTACCATCCCGTCGGACTGAGGGTGTAGCGGCGGCGTCCTTGTCTTCCGGATTCCCAGCAGCTGGCATAGGTTCTGGAACACCTGCGACTCGAAGTTCCTCCCTTGGTCGGAGTGCAGCTCCAGGGGTACTCCGTACCGGCTGACGAATTCCTTCACCAGGGTCTCTGCAATCGTCGCGGCTTCTTGGTTAGGGAGCGCATACGCCTCCGGCCATTTGGTAAAGTAGTCGCTGACGACTAATATGTAGCGGTTCCCTGCCTCGCTTAACGGGAATGGCCCAGCAACATCGATGGCCACTCTCTCCATGGGGCCGCCCACGTTGTAGGTCTTCAGTGGACCCCGTCGTCTTCGTCCTGGGCCCTTGCTGGCTGCGCAATCGTGGCACCTCGCGCAGTGATTCTCCACGTCTGTTCGGCATCCGATCCAGTAGAACCGCTCTCTCAGCTTCTCCCGGGTCTTCTTTATCCCTAGGTGTCCACCAGATGATCCTCCATGAACTTCCTTCAGGACTTCCCCCGTCATAGCCTTTGGAACGACGACTTGGTCCCGGGATGTCTTCCCGTCGGTGCTCTCCCAGGTACGGCAGATGAGGCCATCCCTTACAATCAGCGAGTCCCACTGGGCCCAGTAGGACTTAAACTTTGGGTTGCAGTCACTCACAATGTTCCACCCGGGTCTGGGGACACAGGCCCTCTTCCATTCGGCTATCAGTCCCAGGTCATCATCTTCTGCTTGTGCCCGCGTGAAAGATTCGCGGCTCCAGCTCCCTTGAAGTTCCACGGTAGTCCTTCGGTACTGTATCCCGGTGTTCTCCTCCCTCCTAGTACAGAAGGTGCAGTCTTCGGGGCACGGTCTTCGTGACAGTGCGTCGGCGTTAGAATGCAGTTGGCCTTTCCTGTGCTGAATCTCAAAGTTGTACTGTTGAAGCCTCTCTAACCACCGCGCGAGTTGACCCTCGGGCTGCTTGAAGTTCAGGAGCCACCGCAGGGATGCATGGTCGGTCCTGATGAGAAATTCTTGCCCGTAAAGGTACTTGTGGAAGTGTTCAATGGTCTTCACGATGGCGAACAGCTCCTTCCTGGTGAAGCAGTAGTTCCTTTCTGGCTTTGACAAGGCCTTGCTGAAGTAGGCCACTACTCTTTCCTCGCCGTCCACTACTTGCGAAAGGATCCCCCCTATGCCAAAGTCGCTGGCATCGGTATCGACGATGAACCTTGTTCCAGGTCTGGGGTAGGCCAGAATAGGCGCGGTGCACAGAGCCTGCTTGAGTTGTTCGAAGGCACTGTGGCATTCTGCTGTCCACGCGAAGAGTTGGTCCTTCTCAGTCAGTCGATGTAAAGGTTTGGCGATGTCGGCGAATCCTCTCACGAAGCGACGGTAATAAGTGCAGAGTCACAGGAAGCTTCGTAGTGGGGACTTGTCCTTCGGAACTGGCCACACCCTCACAGCTGCGGTCTTCTCTGGGTCGGTGCGCACCCCTTCCTCGGAGACGATATGCCCAAGTTACTGGACCCGCTTCTGGAAGAGCTGACACTTTTTGGGGCTCAACTTCAGCTGGGCAGCCCGTAGCTTCAACAAGATCTCCTTCAGGTTGCTGTAGTGCTCCTCGAAGCTTCTCCCCAGAACGATGACGTCGTCTAGGTAGACCAGGCAGGTCTTCCAGTGTAGTCCCCTCAGAATGGACTCCATTAGCCTTTCGAAGGTCGCAGGGGCGTTGCACAGACCGAATGGCATTACGGTGAACTGCCAGAGCCCGCTGCCCACGGAGAACGCAGTTTTCTCGCGGTCCTTAGGGTGGACCTCCACCTGCCAGTAGCCACTCTTCAAATCCAAGGTGGAGAACCATCTCGACCCTGATATGGTGTCCAGGGTGTCGTCGATCCGGGGTAGAGGGTAGCTGTCCTTCTTCGTGACGTCATTCACCCGCCTGTAATCCACGCAGAACCTGGTGGAACCGTCCTTCTTCTTCACTAGCACGACCGGAGAACTCCAAGGACTATGTGATGGCTCGATCACCCCTTGCTCCTTCATCTCTTCTACCATCCGGTCGACTTCGGCTTCCTTGGCGAGCGGGACACGTCGGAATGGGGCCCTAATCGGTGCGCTGTCCCCAACGTCGATTCTGTGCTGAACCAAGCTTGTCCTGCCGAAGTCTTTGCTCCCCACGGAGAAGACATCCTGGAATTCGCGTAGCAGGTCCTGAAGTTGGCGTGATTGTTCCTCGTCTAAATGGTCCTGGGATCCTTGGTACAGCTTCTGTAGTTCTTCTGGCAGTGTGCGTCTTCTTCGGTTGTCCGTCTGCAGGTGTCCGTCTGTCGTATCTGTGATGCGGGCAATCCAGGTAACGGGCTCGCAGACTCCTAGGTTGGTGTCCCGGTGAACCGTAATATCGTAGTCGTTCAGGTTGGACAGGCGGACGTATGGCCGAGGCGTCGTGTTGATGAGGGTCTTGGCAACTAGCAATCCTTTTGTCTGGATGTCCTCATATTTTGGCTCGATGACAGCCGCCACTCCCTCAGCAGTTCCGTCGACAATTACGGCGGCGCTGACCTCCGTCCTGGCAGGAACGATGACGTCCTCTCTCAGCCTTACTCGTCGTGCGGTGACGGCCTCTTGTGCTGGTTGCAAAGCAAGTTCCTCACCTCCGAAATGCAGTGTGTTGGTACTCAAGTCCAAGATGATGTTGTTCTGGTCCAGGAAGTCCAGTCCGATGATCACTTCGTTTGATACGTCAGCCACAAGCACTGGATGCTTCACCACCCGTCGACCAATGACGAGCTCCAGTGATGCTTCGCCATGTACCGGTGCGGTCTCTCCGGTCGCGGTTATTAGCTGGAGGTTCCTTTGTGTGGGTTGCACTCTCCACTTCGGGATCACGGTGGGATTGACGATGGTCCTCGACGCTCCCGTGTCGATCAGCATGGGCCAGCTCACTCCGTTGACGACTCCGTCGACCATCAGGCTGCTATTGTCCCTCCGTAACTTCGTTACACGCACTTGGACTGCTGGGGCTTGACGACTGTCACAAGCCAACCTTTGCCCCCCAAGGCTGGCTAATACTCGTTTCCCTGGACCGCGCGGTTTCCAGACGACTGATTTCCCGTCGGATACCCTCGGCGGCGGCGATCACCGCAGTCCTTGCTCAGGTGGCCTTTCTTACCGCAGGCCCAGCAAGTCGGTAGTCCTCTTCCGGGCCGCCTCTCCGGTTGTCTTCCGGCTGTGTCGTTGGTGGTGGTGCCGCGACTATCGAAGAAACGGCTTAGCGCCTCCATTAATTCGTCGGCCAGGGGCTTGGTCTCGTTGGTTTTTACTGGTTCGTCGACGTCCACTTGACGCACCCGCGCGTGCATTCTGGATGCCTGTTTTGCCGTCTCGAACTCAAGTGCGTGGCTCAGCGCATCTGCCAGGGTCTTATTGCGCGCGATACGCATCGCCTGTTGAGTGTCCGAGTTCCGTAGCCCGTCGGTGAAAGTCTGCGTCGCTATCTGCTCCAGAAAGTCGGCCGGTGCTGTTGGGTAGGCGAGCCTTACGAGGCGTGCGATGTCCATCTCGAACTCCTGCAGGGTTTCCGCGTTCTTCTGTACCCGGGTCCGGAGCTGCATCTGATAGGCCTGCTGAAGATGGCTATCTCCATATCGGGACTCCATATGTGCGATCAGGGAAGCGTAGTCCTGGGATCCAGTCGGGATGGCCTGAAGGAGGTTAAGGGCGTCACCTCTCAGCGCTACAATGAGAGCTGTAGCCTTTTCTGTGTTGTTCCAGTTATTAATGGAACAGGCCGCCTCGAACTGACGTAAGTAGGTGCTCCACGGGACCTTTCCGTCGAAGGTTGGGGGCGTCACTCTGCTATGTCCCGTTCCTGATATTCCCGGTGTAACGGTGGGCGGGCGTTGGCGCAGCTCGGCAAATTCCTCTCGTAGAGCGTTGAATTTCTCCTCCACCCCCGTCAGTGGGCGTTGGCGCAGTTCGGCAACTTCCTTTTGTAAGATGTTGAATTTCTCCTCCACCCCCATCAGCGGGCGGTGGCGCAGCTCGGCAACATCCACTTGTAAGGCGTCGAACTTCTTTTCCACTGCCGTGACTTCCTCACGCAGACCCAGTTCTAATTTCTTCAGGTCCTGTGTCAACTTATTCTGACCGTCTTCCATCTTCTTCTGGCCGTCCTCTATCCTCTTCAGGTCCTCCGCTAGCTTATTTTGACCATCTTCCATCTTCTTCTGGCCGTCTTCTAGTTTGGCAGTTAGGTCCTCGGCTAACTTCTTCTGGCCGTCTTCTAATTTGGCTGTTAGCTCCTTGGTTAAATTCTTCTGGCCGTCCTCCATCTTGGTTTCCATGCCATTTAACTTTTCTAGCAATGCTGCCAATTTCTCCTCCATTTTAGTTGTTTGTCTTGTAAAGGGCATGCACTCACAGGAAAATTAGAGAAAATGACCTGCTCGGGTTTTGAAACCAGGACCGTCAGGTGTTGTGCTTGAGTTCGTAATCCCACTTTTGACACCAGTTGTTGCGTGCCACCCCCTAGTGGCACTTTTGTTAACTGGATTACGGTGGGGGTACAAAGCACAACACCAATTACTGCTTAAAGAAATAATTAACTTTATTGCGGCCAGAAAATTACACTACTCATCAGCAATTACAGACAATAGGAACCTTACTCCAGTTTCCTCAAGTCTCTTGCTTGTGGAGAGCTCTTGCCCCTTTCACTTGTCAACAAACCACAGAAGTTAATCCTGCCGCTAATGAGCCTAGTGGCCTTGACAGAACTACATGCAACTTCTTCCTAATGTGCGCCTACTACAGTACTTACGAGCACTTGCTGCGCGCTGTTCACCAGCTGGGAGAAACAATGTCACTGGATTTTGACACCACAATATCTGACACTCGGTGAAAGCACACTCACTCAGAACACGGCAGTCCCCTGTATGTTCCTCACTTCGCCGCTACACTAGGGGTTTCGCAAGTCACCACACTTCTGTCGCTCAGAATAAACGCTCACACTAGCTCGTAAAACACAACAACAACCCCTGCTTGTCAGGTCGCACTTATATAGCAGGCCGGTGACTCAATACATGCTTCCAGATCCATCCAGGGTTCACGGCTTCTCGAGGTTTCCATCGCTGGTCCAGTCACGAATATTCTGGACTATCCCTTTGTCTTAGTAGCCCTGTTGCATAAGGCACACGCAATACACTGAGGCCGAGCAGCCCAGCCCTGGGGCAGTTGTGATTCAAGCGGCGAGCGATGACACAAACTCACAGCCGTAACAATATTGATTGATACGTGCTACCCCTAGTAGCAAGTTCGTTAATTGGATCAAAGTAGGTAAAGCACAACACAAATCGTTTTTTAAAGAAATATTAGCTTTTTTGCAGGTCATAAAGTTACACCACACAATAAGCAAATAGAAACAATTAGCTGTCTTCCTCAAGTTTGCTCCCTTATGGAGTACACTCACGCTTTCACTTGCTCACGCAGTTAATCCCTTGCTAATGAGACCAGTGGCGTCGGTAGAAATACCTGTAACACTTCCTTGAGTACACAAGCTACAGTTATTTACGATAGTCTGGCACTCACTGTTTCACAATTCCCACGTCACCGTAACACCTCTATCGCACTGGTAAGACACACTCCTCAAAACTCAGCCCGTCTCTCGCTGACCAGGCCGCTTTATATAGCGGGGCTGGTGAATCAATGGATTCACGGTTACTCGAGAATTCCATTACTGGGTGGGTCGAGAAGTTTCGAGACGGTCTCTTTGTTACAGCCTGTCCGCTGGTTAACACAGGGGCACGGGGTAGACCGAGGCGGCCTGTGAATCACGCAGCGAGGTGATGAAGCAACCGCGCACCCATAACACCACCCCCTTCCTAAACAGCTGATCGGCCCGATCAGTCATAGGTCGTCTGTGTCCCTCCGTAGGCTGCCAGGCGATCTCCATGCACGATCTTCATATTCGCCCTCGGGCTTCGCTGAACCCTGTACGCGAAATCGTTGATCCGTTTCACGACTCGGTACGGGCCCTCCCAGGATCTCTACAGTTTGGGTGACAAGCCATTCTTCCGTAATGGGTTGAAGAGCCAGACCAGGTCTTCCTCGTGGAATCCGCCGGCATTCGTCTGCTGGTCGTATCGGGTCTTCATTCGGTCGGTCTCGATCCGCAGTCTCCTCCTTGCGTGCACGTCCTCCAGTAGGTCGACCAGTTCTTGATAATACTGGCCTACCGGGACCTGATCATCCCCAGGTCGGCTGAAGGCAAGATCGACAGGTAGACGGAGTTCCCACCCAAACATGGCCCGGGCTGGTGTACACCCTGTGGCTTCGTGCACGGCGGTAGGCCAGGAGAAATAGTGGAAGGTGTCAGTCCCAATCCCTCTGGTGCTCGCTGATGACTATCCGGAGATGGTTCTCGATGGTGCGATTGAATCGCTCTACCATCCCATCGGACTGGGGGTGTAGCGGCGTCGTCCTCATCTTCCGGATTCCCAGCAGCTGGCATAGGTTCTGAAACACCTGCGACTCGAAATTCCTCCCTTGGTCGGAGTGCAGCTCCAAGGGTACTCCGTACCGGCTGACGAATTCCTTCACCAGGGTCTCTGCGATCGTCGCGGCCTCTTGGTTAGGGAGTGCATACGCCTCTGGCCATTTGGTGAAGTAGTCGCTGACGACCAATATGTAACAGTTCCCTGCCTCGCTCAACGGGAATGGCCCAACAACATCGATGGCCACTCTCTCAATGGGGCCGCCCACGTTGTAGGTCTGCAGTGGGCCCCGTCGTCTTCGTCCTGGGCCCTTGCTGGCTGCGCAATCGTGGCACCTCGCGCAGTGGTTCTCCACGTATGCTCGGCATCCGATCCGGTAGAACCGCTCTCTCAGCTTCTCCGGGGTCTTTTTTTTTTTATCCCTAGGTGTCCACCAGACGATCCTCCACGGACTTCCTTCAGGACTTCCTCCGTCATAGCCTTTGGTACGACGACTTGTTCCCGAGAAGTCTTTCCGTCAGCGCTCTCCCAGCAACGGCAGATGAGGCCATCCCTTACATCCAGCGAGTTCCACTGCGCCCAGTAGGACTTAAAACTTTGGAATGCAGTCCCTCACAATGTTCCACCCTGGTCTGGGAACACAGGCCATCTTCCATTCAGCTATCAGTCCCAGGTCATCATCTTCCGCTTGTGCCCGCGAGAAAGATTCGCGGCTCCAGCTCCCTTGAAGTTCCACGGTAGTCCTTCGGCACTGTATCCCGGTGTTCTCCTCCCTTCTGGCACAGAAGGTGCAGTCTTCGGGACAGGGCGTAGGCGTTAGAATGCATTTGGACTTTCCTGTGTTGGATCTCAAAGTTGTACTGTAGGAGCCTCTCTTACCACCGCGCGAGATGACCTGCGGGCTGCTTGAACTTCAGGAGCCACCTCAGGGATGCATGGTCGGACCAGATGAGAAATTCTTGCCCGTACAGGTACTTGTGGAAGTGTTCAATGGTCTTCACGATGGCAAGCAGTTCCTTCCTGGTGGCGCAGTAGTTCCTCTCTGGCTTTGACAAGGCCTTGATAAAATATGCCACTACTCTCACCTCGCCGTCCACTACTTGCGACAGGACTCCCCCTATACCAAAGTCACTGGTATCGGTATCGACGACGAACCTTGTTCCAGGTCTGGGGTAGACCAGGATAACTGCGGTGCACAGAGCCTGCTTGAGTTGTTCGAAGGCTTTGTGGCATTCCGCTGTCCACGTGAAGAGTTGGTCCTTCTCGGTCAGCCGATGCAGTGGTTTGGCGATGTCGGTGAATCCCCTCACGAAGCGACGGTAATATGAGCAGAGTCCCAGGGAGCTTCGTAGTTGGGACTTGTCCTTCGGAACTGGCCACTCCCTCACAGCTGCGGTCTTCTCTGGGTCGGTGCGCACCTCTTTCTCGGAGACGATATGCCCAAGGTACTGGCCCTTCTTCTGGAAGAGCTGACACTTCTTGGGGTTCAACTTCAGCTAGGCAGCCCGTAGCTTCTTCAAGATCTCCTTCGGGTTGCTGTAGTGCTCCTCGAAGCTCCTCCCCAGAACGATAACGTCGTCTAGGTAGACCAGGCATGTCTTCCAGTGTAGTCCCCTCAAAATGGACTCCATTAGCCTTTCGAAAGTCGCAGGGGCGTTGCACAAACCGAATGGCATGACGGTGAACTGCCCGAGTCCGCTGCCCACAGAGAACGCAGTTTTCTCACGGTCCTTAGGGTGGACCTCCACCTGCCAGTAGCCACTCTTCAAATCTAAGGTGGAGAACCATCTTGACCCTGATATGGTATCCAGCGTGTCGTCGATCCGGGGTAGAGGGTAGCTGTCCTTCTTCGTGACGTTATTCACCCGCCAGTAATCCACGCAGAACCTGGTGGAACCGTCCTTCTTCTTCACTAGCACGACCGGAGAGCTCCAAGGACTATGTGATGGCTCGTTCACCTTCTGCTCCTTCATTTCTTCCACCAACCGGTCGACTTGAGCTTGCTTGGCGAGCGGGACACGTCGGAAGGGGCCCCTAATCGGTACACTGTCACCAACGTCGATTCTGTGCTGGACCAGGTTTGTCCAGCCGAAGTCATTGCTCCCCACGGAGAAAACCTCCTGGAATTCGCGTAACAGGTCCCGAAGTTGGCGTGATTGTTCCTCGTCTAGTTGGTCCTGGGATCCTTGGTACAGCTTCTGTAGTTCTTCTGGCAGGGCACGTCTTCTTCGAATGTCCGTCTGCAGGGGTGGGTAGATTGTTAGCTTGGGAATAACCTAACCCCCAAGGGAAGATGATGAAGAAAAAGAAGTGGGTTTCGGACTGGAGAAAAGGATGGAGAAATAGGACGAGAGTCCAACAGAAGTTATAATTTTAACTTTAAGTATACTCAAAGGCAGCTGCCACTGCAAATCCGCTTTCCGATACCTAAAGTGGGTAGGGACCTGGGCGAAGCTAACAGGAAACGCAGCTGGAACTTGGGCTATTCGCAAGAAAGCTGCTATAGCGTATTCCCTCTCAAGCATAAATATACCTACTATGGGGAAGGGTGGTGGTCCGGCAAGACAAAGAGTAACAGATTTATCGTGTTTCTGTTCAAAGGAGTTTGTTTCTAAACAAGTATTTTGAAGAATACAAATAATTTGAATCAGCCGTGATATTTTAGTTCTTGAAATTGTAGAATTTCTAAAGAGCGACCGAATGCTTCCAAGAAGGATAGGGATAAAGCAATTATACCCTTGGGAATAATTTTGGTAAGAGTACCAATAGTTGCATTTAGAAATGACTAAGCTTTTACCCAGCAAGGCGCCGACTAAATGTTTAGACAATGAGAAACACTTACATTTTGAAAAACCAACCATAAGTGGTAGAGAGAATCTCCACTAGCAGGAAGCTGGCGTAGCGAGCTACGCTTGCCTTACTGGCCAGTTAGAATTAGCTATCAAAGCTAAGAGAGACTTTAATAAGTTAATAACTAAGAGTTCTTGCTCAAATGCAACAAGTAGTGAAAACCTTATCAATGGATTTATTTTTATTAAAGAGGGCATAAACCTAGGAAGAGTCAGGGAAGACAGGATCTTGCCTAACCGTTATTTCAGAGAAACGATAGAGCAAAAGAAAAAAATCAAATTATTTAACAATGCAAAAAGGTGTAATGAATTTAAGACATATATAATTTGAGTTTACAAACAATTGGGGTCGCAGACCTCCGAAATCATTTAAATCTTGCGCCAGGCAATTGATAATTTTTTGGCTTCAAACCTTTTATATGAGCTAAATCTTCGTAAGATTTTGACATAGCTAAGATTAACAAATAGAAAATTTTAAGATAATTAAAGTAATTAAGGTTAAACAAAAAATCAAGTACAAGGTGTGTATTATAAGGATTTCTAAATAGGTATCTTAGAAATATGAACAAATAACAACTTCGAAAATAACAACAAAAACAGGAAGAAATGAAATAGAAGTTTCTATAATTTCTTGTATTAATACAGAACTACGTTTAGAGATTATACAAATAGGGTAGGTCACTTATTGTGAAACCTGAAGGGAAAATTTGAAAGGAACTTTCTAGAACTCCTATGTTTAAGTAGGGATCACGAGAAAAATGGGGCAAATTTCCCTTTCGTGAAACCTAGAGATAACTCACTTTTGAGTAGAAAGAATTGAATTCCCTCATTAGAAGGGAGAAACAATATACTTTAAGGTGTGTACTAGACACGAAGTTTTACAGACATTAATTCGTTGTACGTGGAACAAGTAAGGGAGGGCACTTATTGAGAGTGACACCTCATTGAAAAAAGACCTAAAGTAACAATTTTATTATTTTAGTTTGTTAGTAAAGGGTTTGGGAAAGATCAAATGTGATTGTTGAAGAGTGTTCATGGCCGTATTTATTGTACTCGGACGAGCGCGACGCGGATGAAAAAGTTGAACAGGCACTGTTATCACTATAGTCTGTTGATATAGATGAAAGTTCACTGTACCAGCACAAAAAGTTTATAGAAAGAAAAGTTATTGCAGTTATGTAAAAGTTGAGTTTTGGCTTGAGAGAATTATGAGTTGTAGTTTCTATGGGCGGCAGTTAAATACGGCAGAAAATTTCCCACGTAGGAAGACAGTTTATGTGGATTAGAAGTTTATCCCACATAAGTTTCTCAGCGAAGAAAGTATTCCCATATCAAGTGGAAAATACATGACAGTATAACTGGTAGATAGAGTGTAGGTTCTGGAAGGTTCCACAGCAATGATGACTTGTTTAAATTGGGTAGAGAATCCCTCGGCGGAAAACTAGATTATATAGACAGTGGGTATTTTAGAAATATCCCTCGATGTGAGATAGCACCTCAGAAAATCTTTCATTTTCTAAGTTAGACTTGATAGTTCGAGTTTGATCAAGAAGATCTCTTGAAAGCAGTTATTTTATCACATATAGCAATTTTCACTGTCTATAAAATCCAAATAAAAGCATTGAGCCTTTTAAAAGCGATGAGAATGTGGTTAAAACATGAAGTCGGTACTTATCTTTGCTTCATGAAGAAGGCGATGTTGCTGTTGACGGTTGATTCTAAAACTCGAACATGGCGTCGAATTTAAAAGTTTGCCTCTAGAGTAGAGGAGGCGAGCTTTAGTTAAGCTCCAACTAACTGGGTTGACTTCAGACGCACAAGTGAGGCCAGCTCAACGGAGCGCGGAGAGACCAGGGAAGGGGAAAAGGTGGGGGTAGGAGACAAAAGGAATACATATAAGAATAGCCAACTTTGAAATAATAATTTCTCTTGATGAAATGGTCTTCAAAGAGTTGATAGCAGGCGTCACTAGCGCAGCCTGGTGGGTGAAAAAGTAGACGAAGTTCTCTTGATCACGGAGATGATAGCTGGCGATAGCGACGAGATCTGGTGGCTAGATTGGTAAGGAAGTCCTCGTGCAGGGAAAAATTGAAGAACTTCAGATATTCGCTGCTAGATGACGCTAGGTGGGTCATGGAAGATATATATCTAGAACAGACTTACAGGTAGTGTAAGAAACATATACCAACAAAGAGAAATCAGGAGATCACTGTTGGTGTTTGCGAAAAAGGAAGGGATGAACTAAAGCAAAGAGAAGCAAAAGCTTAATCTGTCTTACTGTGTATTCCAAAGAATACACCAAGGGGTACGTCCGTCGTGTCTGTGATGCGGGCAATCCAGAGAACGGGTTCGCTGACTCCTAGGGTGGTGTCCCGGTGAACCGTAATGTCGTAGTATTTCAGGTTGGACAGGCGGACGAACGGCCGAGACGTCGTGCTGATGAGGGTCATGGCAATTAGCAATCATTTTGTCTGGATGTTCTCATATTTTGGCTCGATGACAGCCGCCACTCCCTTAGCAGTTCCGTCGACAATTACGGCAGCGCTGACCTCCATCCTGGCGGGAACGGTGACGTCCTCTCTCAGCCTTACTCGTCGTGTGGTGATAGGCTTGTGTGCTGGTTGCAAAGCAAGTTCCTCACCTCCGTAGTGAAGAGTGTTGATACTCAGGTCCAAGATGATGTTGTTCTGGTCCAGAAAGTCCAGTCCGATGATCACTTCGTTCGCTACGTCAGCCATGAGCACTGGATGCTTCATCGTCCGTCGACCAATGTCGAACTCCAGTGATGCTTCGCCATGTACCGGTGCGGTCTCTCCAGTCGCGGTTAATAGCTGGAGGTTCCTTTGTGTGGGTTGCACTCTCCACTTCGGGATCACGGTGGGATTGACGATGGTCCTCGATGCTCCCGTGTCAATCAGCATGGGCCAGCTCACTCCGTTGATGACTTCGTCGACCATCAGGCTGCTATTGTCCCTCCGTAACTTCGTCACACGGACTTGGACTGCCGGGGCTTGTCACACGCCAACCCTCCCCCCCCCCCCCCCTCCAGGCTGGCAAATACTCGTTTCCCTGGGTCGCGCAGTTTCCAGGCGACTGATTTCCCGACGGATACCATCGGCGGCGGCGATCACCACAGTCCTTGCTCAGGTGGCCTTTCTAACCGCAGGTCCAGCGGGTCGGTAGACCTCTTCCGGACCGCCTCTCCGGGAGTCTTTCGGCTGCGTCGTTGTTGGTGGCGCCGCGACTATTGAAGAACCGGCCTAGCGCCTCCATCAATTCATCGGCCAGGGGCTTGGTCTCGTTGGTTTTGGCTGGTTCGTCGACGTCCACTTGGCGCACCCGCGCGTGCATTCTAGACGCCTGCTTTGCCATCTCGAACTCAAGTGCATGGCTCAGCGCATTTGCCAGGGTCTTATTGCGCACGAGTCGCAGTGCCTGTTGAGTGTCCGAGTCCCGTAGCCCGTCGGTGAAGGTCTGCGTCGCAATCTGTACCAGAAAGTCGGCCGGTGCTGTTGGATAGGAGAGCCTTACGAGGCGTGCGATGTCCGTCTCGAACTCCTGCAGGGTTTCCGGGTTCTTTTGTACTCGGGTCTGCATCTGGTAGGCCTGCTGAAGATGGCTATCTCCATATGGGCGATTAGTGAAGCGTAGTCCTGAGATTCAGTCGGGATGGCCTGAAGGACATTAAGGCGTCCCCTCTCAGCGCTACAATGAGAGATGTAGCCTTTTCCGTGTTGTTCCAGTTGTTTATGGAACAGGTCGCCTCGAACTGATGTAAGTAAGTGCTCCACGGGACCTTTCCGTCGAAGGTTGGGGGCGTCACTCTGCTCTGTCCCGTTCCTGATATTCCCGGTGTAACTGTGGGCGGGCGTCAGTGCAGCTCAGCAAATTCATCTTGTAGAGCGTTGAGTCTCTTTTCCACCCCCGTCGGCAACTTCCTCTTGTAGAGCGTTGAATTTCTCTTCCACCCACCCGTCAGCGGGCGTCGGCGCAGCTCGGCAACTTCCTCTTGTAAGGCGTCGAACTCTTTTCCACTGCCGTGACTTCCTCACGTAGGCCCTGGCAGACTGTGTTGACTTCCTCCCGCAGACCCTGTTCTAATTCCTTCAGGTCCTCTGCTAACTTAATCTGGCTGTCTTCCATCTTCTTCTGGCCGTCCTCTAATTTGGAAGTTAGGTCCTTGGCTAAATTCTTCTGGCCGTCCTCCATCTTGGTTTCTATGCCACTTAACTTTTCTAGCAGTGCTTGTAATTGCACTTCCATTTTGGTTGGTTGGTTCTTAAGTATAGGGGCTGCGACAACGCGGTCATGTAGCCCCGTGTACTTTGGGAGAGTGTAGAATCTGTCTGATAACCGGTGTTAATTGTGATGACTGTATTAGTGTGTGTTATCTGCTTTTTATTCAAGTAAGGACTGCAGACTTTTGAATTTTTCAAATAGTTCCTACTTTTGCCGCCAAACGCCACCGTCAAAGACTACTAGTTCAGAACTTAGCTACCAGACGCCACCGCAGTCGGCTCTTGGCTACGAACGTAGAAACATAAGAGCGTTGTTTACATTCTTAACCTATACAATGTAGCGTCGCACAGATGAAATTAGTGGAAGATTCTTTAACATGCCATAAATCTGTGACATGGGACCTCCGGCTTTACTTCCCCTCCGAAGGAAGGTATACTGAGGGATTTTTAACGCTCTTAAAAAATACGACGACTTCGGCCGGATTTGAACCCGCGATCTTGGGCATAGAAGCTCAGCATGCTACCGACTACGCCACCGAAGCCACCTTGCTTCTATTTTAATTGTTTGTCTCGTGAGTGGCATGCACTCACAGAAGAAATAGTGAACTGTGGTAAAATGACCTGCTCGAGTTTTGAACCAGGACCTTCAGGTGTTGTGTTTGTGCTTGGGTACGTAATCCCACTTCTGACATCAGTTGATACGTGCAAGTTCGTTAATTGGATCAAAGTAGGTAAAGCACAACACAAATGGTCCTTTAGAGAAATATTAGCTTTATTGCTGGTAAGAAAGTTACACCACTCAATAAGCAAATAGAAACAATTAGCTGTCTTCCTCAAGTATGATCCCTTATGGAGTACACTCACCCTTTCACTTGCTCACGCAGTTAATCCCTCGCTAATGAGACCAGTGGCCTCGGTAGAAATACCTGCAACACTTCCTTGAGTTCACAAGGTACAGTTATTTACGATAGTATGGCACTCACTGTTCTTGAATACACACTGTTTCGCAATCCGCACGTCACCGTAACACCTCTATCGCACTGGTAAGAACACATTCCTCAAAACTCAGTCCGTCCCTCGCTGGCCAGGTCGCTTTATATAGCGGGGCTGGTGACTCGATGGATGTTTCCAGAGCAGACCAGGATTCACGGTTACTCGAGAATTTCATTACCGGCTGGGCCGCGAAGGTTCGAGGCGGTCTCTTTGATACTGCCTGTCCGCTTCTTAACATAGGGGCAGGGGGTAACCCGAGGCGAGCTGTGAATCACGCAGCGAGGTGATGAAGCAACCGCTCAGCCGTAACAATATGATGATGATGATCATAAACAGGTATTTATTTTAATGTTGCAAAAACTTAGAAATGACTATCCCATCAACCAACAAATGCATCCGTGAAGTACTAAATAGCCTATTTCCATATATCCTACTTATGTTAATACCCTGTATCAACATACAAAATTTCAATTTGATTGTTGTAATAGATTTGTAGATATTAAGAGCTGTCTAAATATTTCGGATGGTCGCCAGGTTGGATTTTTATATATGAAAGCGATACAGTTATGTACTAAAAGTAAAGCCCTGCGCGGATGCCCGCAAAAATCTTCGCCACGCGGATATAGTTTTTATGGCTTTGCGGAAAAGCTGCGGATAATGTTTGGAGTAAATTTGCGGATAGTTTTTAGAATACAATCGGAACTTGCTGAATATCATTACTAGGACCTGGATGTTTATGACATATCATATATTTTTCCGTTATGTTTTTTCCATAACGAACATACGATGATGATTTAAGCTAATCTCATTCAAATTATGTCATTAAGCATAATTAATACTCCGAACTAAAAAGGGTTGCAATTCTGGCTGTATAACATTCATTTTAAACATAGCACATGACATAAGGGAACGACTTTCTCCTCAAATGTCTAAATGTGGGGTACTCTGATACATCTCAAATACGAAGTGGGGCTTTTCTCTTTTCAGAGACTCCCCTCAGTTTACTGTAAATACAGTATATTGTTAGGCACTGAATGAAATGAAATGTGTTGCTTTAATACTTTAAGCCTTACCTCATCTTCAACAACATCATCATCTTGTACAGTTTCCAGCCCCAGGCTGGGTCTGTTTGGGACATAAGCCTCGCCACTTAGTCCTTTCTTCCCACCACCTCTCCGCTGTCACTCTAGTCTAGTCCTCGCCTCTCATCTTGACACATTCCTCCACTCCTTTCAGCCATCTATCTCTTGGTCTTCCCCTTGGTCGTTTCTTCTGCATCTGCAACTCATGTATCCTCTTGGGAATCTTCTTCTCTTCCATTCTCTTTAAGTCCATACCACCTCAGTCTTGATGTCTCAATCCTACCCTGCAAGGGCTCCTCTTTCACTATTCCCCAGACCTTTTCATTCCTCACCCTGTCTCTTCTCGTTACTTCGATCCTACTTCGTAGGAACTTCATTTCACTTGCCTGTATTCTGCTTATGTCTCTTTTCTTCATTATCCACGTTTCTGATGCATAGGTCAGTATCGGGATATAGTACCTTCTGTATAACACTTCCTTGCTTTTTTGTGGGACATCTTTATTCCACACTAAGCTCCTAATTCTTCTCAGAAATGATTCTGCCTGTCTGCCAGTTCTGTAATCTCTTTTTCATTTCTCCCATTTTCCTCCACTATACTTCCCAAGTACTTGAGACTTTCCACCTTCTTCAGCTGTCCACCTCCAAGTGTTATCCCACTCCTTGGTCTGTCCCTTTTCCTGGTCGTTAACAGGATCTCACATTTACTGATGTTGAACTTCCATCCGTACTCTCCCACTGTTTCTTCCCAAGCCTTCAGTTGCTCCTGAATTTCCTCCTCCTTGTTTCCCCAGACCATGAGATCATCTGCAAACACAATGATGATGATGATAATTGTTGTTTTAAGGGGCCTAACATCTAGGTTATCGGCCCCTGATGGTTTGGGTGATCGTGAAGCATCTGCAAACACCATTGCTTTCATCTTATCTTCTCCTATCTTTCCTTCTACCCGTGTCGTTACCTCGTCCATAACCACAATAAAGAGAAGGGGTGACAGCGCACTACCCTGTTTCAGGCCACTCATTTGTCTGAACCAGTCTGTTCTTTCCCCTCCAACTTTCACACAACTCACACTTCCACAATACATCTCCTTCACTCTGTCTACAGTCTCTTTTTCCACTCCCATGTCTTCCATTGCTTTCCAAACCTTCTCCCTACACACACTATCATAGGCCTTTTCGATGTCCAGGAAGGCCATCAACAGATCCTCTCCAAATTCGTAGTGGTGTTCCTGAAGCTGTCTCACTGAAAATATGAGATCCACTGTTGATCTCTCAGGTCTGAATCCATACTGCTCCTCTCTCAATTCTCTCTCCACTTTGGCTCGTATTCTACTTTCTAATATCTTTTCATATATCTTGGCACAGTGTGGTATGAGTGTGACTCCCCTGTAATTTCTGCACTCATTTCTTAAATATTGGGACAATCCTTTCTTCCAATCTTCTGGGGTCATTTTCTCCTTCCATACACCCTCATTACACAGTACAGCCACTGTTTCCCAACCTCCCCTGCTGCCTTCACCATTTCAGCACTCAATTCGTCCTCACTTGGTGCCCTTCCTCCTTTCATCTTGTCTATAGCAATTTCCAGTTCTCTCCAACTCAGATCCTTTTCCATTCCTGTGTTGTCTTCTCCATCATCCAATACGTCGTCTTCCTCCCTATGACCATTTGGATTCAGCAAATCCGCAAAGTACTCTTTCCACACTGTCTTGAGTGTCTCTTTGTTGTCCACCATTACCACATCCTCTCGCAGACCTCTTCTCTTACTTTTGACCAACACATAAAGTACTTTCTCATTTCCTCTGCTGTCTTCCTCCATCATCTCTGTCCACTTTTTCCTCTCCTCTGCGACAATCTTGTTTGCTTCTTTCTTCTTTATCTTATAAGTTTCCCTTGCTAGATCAGTTCTTTCCTGGAACCACACTCTGAAAGTCTTGTTCTTCCTTCCCACAGCTTCTTTTATTCTCTCATTCCACCATGGTGTCTCTTTACACCACTTTTTGTTGCTTGTTCTTCTACATTCTTGAATTGCTTCCATTTCTCTTGTCCTGTTTTAAGATTGTCTGTTGGCATCCTTTCCCTCATTATCTTCTGGAATTCTTCCTTGACTTCCTTTTCCTTCAGTTTCCATACTCTGATTCTCCTTTCCTGGTACTCTGTCCTCTTGCTATCCTTAACAACTCCCAGGTTCATGACTAGTATTCTGTGGTCGCTATCTAAGGCCTCGGATGGTATTACCTTTATATCTCTGACACTTCTCTTCATTTCCCAGTCGTACAGCATGTAATCTACAAAATATTTCTTTGTTAAACCACTGCTGTACCACATTACCTTGTGGCTTTCTTTCTTCCGGAACCAGGAGTTGCCTACAACTAAACCTTTCCTCTTGCAAAAATCCAGCAACGTTCTCCCTTCTTCATTCCTGCTGCCCCATCCTTCTGCTCCCATTACATTTTCAAATCCTTGCCTTTAACTTCCTACATGTGCATTCAAATCTCCCACGACAATGTTACCTAATAAATTAAAATTATTTTTGTAATGTCAGCGGATTCAGATAACAGTAGTGCGGATGCAGGGCGGATATCGTTCTGTTTATCTGCGCAGGGCTCTAACTATAAGATGACAATTATTGAGTAGGTTCATTATTCAAACATTGAATTCGATCGCATGATTAGGACACAAGAAATAAAAACTTAATTTCAAAAATTCACACAGCCGCCATCTAGAGGTTATGCAAACGATAGATCTAAATTCGATGTCAGTGCATTACAATGTGTATGAACATGTGCTGTGCCATGTTTCACTGCGCTCGGATGGTTAAATCGCGAGAAAAGTCCATTTAAATGTTTCGATTTCGCTTGGCCGCCATGTTCGTTTTTTACTTAACAGATTTTTGAAAGTCACATAGATGAACTTCTAGTATTACCATTTGTAACCGTACAAAATTTCAGGGTGATATCAGTAATAGTTTCGGAGATATAGAATGTTGGTGAAATAATTTGCACAGCCGCCATGTTACATAGGTGAGACATAATAAAATTTGAAGGGCGCGGTTGGGGTCGGATGAAATAGTACTACTGCATGTCCTTACCGAGTTTCATTGAAATCGCTTAGGCCGTTTAGATTTTATTACGGGGACACACACAAAAGGTGATCTCATAAGTCTATTTTTTCACAAATGAAAATAGGCAAAAAACAGTCTTCCTCCTCCAAACTAATCTAGGAAGGTGTAGCTACTAATCCAGTGATGCAGAAATTAACTACAAATACTTTGTTGTAGTTATAGCTTTTAATCATCACAACAGTGATACGTAAGCAATGAAATTAATAGAAGCCCATCTAGGGTCTAATCCATGTTATCCCTGAAACTTCCATCAAAATCTGATGACAAATGTGGAAGTTCTGCATGTGGCAAGAAATAGCTTTTAAACCATCTTCTACACTCCCATACCCGACAGACTAACTCGTGGAATTTTCTAGGGCATGTTGTGTTGGTTATGAACTAATTTTTAAACGCATGCACGCTTTGATCTCTTGAATGTCGGGTTTATTACATTTTACCTGTACGATTGGGTGAGGAGTGGGGTAGATGCTGTGGAACTTGAAATACGGTACTATATCAGCATTTTCCTCGAGGGAGCATGGGGATAAACAACACTCAGAATAGCTGCTGTCAGCGCCAGGATTCAAACCTCGATCTTTGGACTTGAATACTGCTGCAGCTGCCCATCGCAGTCGTGGTGCACAATTTAGCATGGCTACAACCGAGTGAGTGGTGAGGTATGAGATGGTGTACAGATTCAAACTTGCACATCTCTTTCCCTGGGGAAAAAAGTGAGCTCCATTTGGTGCTGTTGCTGAAACAGAATCACATTCAGGCAGTCAACATCAGGGATGCCGTCCTAAAAGTCCTACAACAGTTGCTTGACATAGAAAATAATTAATTATTTTGCTGCATTTATGAAGATCTTTTAAAGATGTGCTTTTGTCATGTCTGCATTAGACAACTTTTCTTAATAGCTTTGATGCCTAGAAACATGATACGAGTGCAGATTTGTGAAAATGTACCAGTTCCCAGTTTCTAAAGGAGATATTCCAGTTGTAACTGGAACTGACAAATCTGTTATTCCTATGGCAGATGGTGGAGAAATTGCTCTGGTGTCCCAGCATAGTTTGATGGTATTCTTGATAACTTGCTGGTCAGTAGCTGGATATAACTGGTAATCCACGTCCATACTGGAGTTCGGTATCTGACACATTGTGCACTCACTGGATTATAGGTGCCAATTTTTCTTAAAGATGTTCCGACTTCAGCCTGAAATTTGTTACAGCTTCCTTTGTTTTCTTTTAACTTGTAATCTGTTGATTGTTCGTGTATATATTTTCATTTCTTTGCGATTCTTTGTTTCTTGACTATTATTTTTCAGTGTCAGCTTGCAATGGTTTATCTTGAGTGGGTAATAAGTACCTTCCTTGGCCAGTTTGTTTCGTTCTAGTCCAACATGAGACGGGACCCACAGGAATATGACTAATTTGAATGTTTTAGGGCTTGTTCTATGTAAGTGTTTTTCAATGTGTGGGTCGCAGAGCTTATGCAAGGGGGTCACAATTGCTTACCTGTGCTTGTCTAGTATTCACTCCTTTGTATACCATCCACTTCCAGACAGAAGATTATTGTTTCCTAGCGTATTTCCCGCGTTAGCGCAGGGTCCGCTTGCTTGGTTGTTGTTCGCCACTTCTTCCTGTCAAGGGCATCTTCAGGTTTGAGACCGCACACCAGTAGGTCTTCACTGATTGTATTCATCCATCGTTCCTTTGGGCGCCCACGAGGTCGATGCCCTCCTGGATCGTATCGGAGGGCCGTTTTTGTCACAGAGTTCTCATCACTTCTAGTGATATGCCCATACCAGCGAAGACGTGCTTTCCTCATTTTGTCTTTAATTGTTGCAACTCCCATTTGCTTCCTTACATGTTCATTTCTGACATGGTCAAGTTTTGTAATACCCATGGACCAACGCAACATTTTCATTTCCATACCATAGAGGGCTTGTTCGTGTTTGGTTTAAGCCGGCCAACATTCTGTGCCAAAGAGTGCCACCAGCCTTATCATGGTCTTGTAAACTTTTCCTTTCAGATGGATAGGTATTTTCTTATCACACAGTACTCCAGTGGCTTGGCGCCATTTGATCCACGCAGCATTTACTCGTGCTTGGGCATCGAGAATGGTTTCGCCATCCGAAGTTATGAGAGAACAGAGGTACTTAAATTTAGTGGTTTTATGGAGTTGATGGTCTTCAGTTTTAATGGTACCATTGGTATGTGTGCCACATTGTAGATATTCGTTTTTTCCGAACGTTGAGTTTTAAACCATTTTTGCCCAAACGAGCTTTCCAGCACAGAACACGATTCTCGAGATTTTCAAGAGTTTGATCGGCGAGAAATACATCATCAGCATATAAGATTGTCCATGGGTGAGGTATTTGTATATCGGTGTTACTGTATCGATACACAAAATGAACAGAATGGGCGAAAGTGTAGGACCTTGATGAACTCCACCACTGATGGGGAAAGTAGGTGAAACTTCAGCTGGACAGCGTACCATACTTGTATCGTTACGGTAGAGGGACTAGATGCATCGGGCATAAGATTCTGGGACCCTGTGAACCCGAAGTGATCTCCATATTGTAACCGAACTTTTGTTACGTTACAGAGACTGTTATTATTTTTGTTCTATCAGGTTGCCAGACGTGGCCACCTGTTGGTGGGGGACCATGGAGAATATTATGTGTTGTGGCACAGAGATTCTTTGTGTTCTTCCATCAATGGGTGGCAGGTGGCTTTGACCTGTGTGGAGGTCAAGATTCCTTGACATGGCATGTTTGCCACGGGGATCATCTGTTTAGAGGTAGGTTTGAGGCAGGAAAGATAGAGGCTGCCATGCTTAAGGGAACCTATTTTTTTTTTTTTTTTGAGAATGGGAATCATCTGTTGACTGTGAAGAAGGCAGGCAAAATGGAGGTGGTCTAAAAAAGTTTGTTGGTATAATAATAAAGTCTAGGAGCAGAAGAATATTAAGCTTTGTGAGTGATTTAATCTTATTATGAAGATAATTGTAGATACTAAAAAGGAGATGCTGGTAAAGGAAGATTGCGTGCATGTAGACAAAAGGGTAGTAATATCATTGTATTTTTTAGCCTACTTTCGATTTTTGCAAAAAATGAAAGTAGACTTATGAGATCAACACAGGGCGAAAAAAGTGTGTCTGTCTGTGTGTGTGTATGTGTGTGTGTGAGTCTGTGTGTGTGTGTGTATGTGTGTGTGTGTGAGTCTGTGTGTGTGTGTGTGTGAGTGTGTGTACTCTGAATGTCTGTCCCCCCCTATCAATTCGAACACGGTGAATGCGAATTGAACGAAATTTGGTACAAAGGTAGCACTAGCAAAGGACACCTCAGTGTCATGTTTTATATCGCCGCCATCTTTACTAAAACTGAATGGCGGCCACTCAAACGTTCAAAACGTAAAATCAAATAACGACTAACCAAATCATCCGATCTCTACCAAATTTGGTAACAACATACCTTCGTATAGGATGCGTCTTGTGACCAAACTACAAGGTCGTCCGCCATACCATTTCAGGATGGCGGCCGTGCGAATTATGCAAACTTTATAATCCATATCATGGGACCCACCAGTTCCGATTATCGAGCCGAGAATCGTTTTAACTGTTCTAAAGGAAGAGGCACGTTCGAAATTAAAAGTTTATTTTGTAATACTATAGTGCAGACGTGATTTTAAAAAGCTGAACTGATTCAGTAATAAGACAAGATGGCAGCGGATATCTTGTGCCTGACTTATATTTCACTAATTTGAGTATTGAATGCAATATAGCGTACTGATAAAAAATAAATAAACTTTGTATGAAATGCTTTATATATAAATAATATACTCCAGTGATGAAATCGTTTAGTATAAATCATTATTTGCTAACAAGTTCTATGTAAGTCATTTTAAATAGAACGATATTCGTTGACACAATTAGCTCAGTGGTAGAGCGATAGCCTGTCGCTCAGATGCCTATGGTTCAAACCCGAACAGAGCTAGGTTTTTTGCTTGAAATGTTATATGTTTATTGTTTTGTAATGACTCAGATGTTTTAAAATTAAGCGTTATATTGTGCAAATTATGGTGTAAAATATATATTTAATTAAAACATAATTCGCCAGCAGATTTACTCGAGACATCTAGCTGCCAAAAAGGTAACTTCCAGATTTTATTGAAAAGTTTCTTCTTCTGGCCGCTAGAATGCACTCGCTCTGTTAGGATTATATTGTTCGATATTTCACCACTAGATGTCCCGACTAGTCTACGTGGGGATCCATTGATTACTATACCATTATCATTCTATGCGCATCGAATTTGAAGAATGACAAGTTGATACTACAATACATTTTAACTTTTTATTTTAAAGGGTTTGTAACAGCCTATTTTGCGTTACTTGAAAATGTTATTAAGCGTTATATTGTCCACATTATGGTGTAAAATATATATTTAATTAAAACATAATTCGCCAGCAGATTTACTCGAGACATCTAGCTGCCAAAAAGGTAACTTCCAGATTTTATTGAAAAGTTTCTTATTCTGGCCGCTAGAATGCACTCGCTCTGTTAGGATTATATTATCGAAAATATCCACATAGTTTGTATACACACGTCTCTGTAGGGTCATGGAAAGATTTGTTAATTCAATTAGGGTTGTGAAAGCCATGCACAACCAGACGTGTAAAGACATGCCTCAACTCAAAGTTGGATGTTGCACACGGCAGGTCGTAATAATAATAATAATAATGTTATTGGTTTTACATCCCTTTTAACTACTGCTGCTTTTAGAGACACCGGGGTGCCGGAATTTTGGCCCGAAGGGGATCATTAACGTGCCAGTAAATGTACTGACACGGCTCCCTCGCATTTGTGCACCCTCAAATGCCAGCTGACTGCGCCAGGATACGAACCTGCAACCTAGGGCCAAGCAAGCGAGAACGTTACCGCTGAGCCACGCCGCCAGTCCGGTCGATTATGTCTCCAGATCCATAACATTCTTGATATACTTCTTATATTTCTTTCTTTCTTCAATGATGGTAGCAGTTTTTATCTAGGTCGTGGCGTTTGGTAGAGGTAAATCGTTTCTAAGGTCTTCAACAAAGAATAGTTCTATTATACTCTTTGATAATAACAACGAGTTATAACTATACTCATACATTTAGGAGAAAGTAGGCTATATGTTCTTTACTGAACATCTTGTTTTATTTCGTCATGTGTCCAACATCATCTCGACCCAGAGATTATTTGAAGAAGGAAATATAGTTACATTGATTGCCCAACGGTGTGGGATGTTGCTGTTGGTCGCCCCCTTTTAACCAACAAATAATTATAAAAGTTTCATAACGCCCAACTGTGGGGCATGTGGTTGTTGGTTGAATTTGACTACCAAGCTTTATAGAAGTTTCAATATAAGCTCGTGTGGCACTCTGTCGAAAGCCTTTTCGAGATCCAGAAGTGCCAGATATACAGGCTAGTTCTTTTCTCTGTGTTTTTCTGTGAGTAGGCGTGCCACATGGATTGCATCTGTTGTACCAACCCCTTTAACTAAACCACATTGGTTTGGAGAGATTTGGATCATGCAGCGTATTCGGCTGTCAAGAATACGCTCAAAGACTTTCATTGTATGGCAGAGCAGGCGAATTGGGCAGTAATTGGAACACTCACCAACATCGCCTTTGCCCTTCCGAATTGGTATGATCGTACTGGTTCGCCAGATTGCAGGCAAACATTCATCAACAAGGATACGGTTGAAAAGTGCTGTGAGAATTTCAGTGCCATCTTGTCCAAGTAACTTCCAGATCTCAGATGGTATGTCATCTGGGCCGGTCACTTTGCCGTTTTTCATTTTACTTGACACCTCTTCTACTGTAATTTGTGGGACAGGTCCTGCAATTGGGTTACTGTTCGATATAGCTGGGTGGGTAAACTCTTCATTGCAAATTTCTTTGAAATAATCTCTCCATCGACGTAGGACGTCTGTTGGGTCTCTATGAGGTTGGTGGTTAGCATTTTTAATCTGCAGGACATGTCCAATATCTTCCGTTGCTTGATGGCGGGATCTTGCAAGGCGATAGACCTTGTTAGCACCTTCTAATGTATCAATCTGGTATACAGTTCCTGATAATGGTCGTTTTTTGCTCTGGCAACAGCTTGTTTAGCAATTGATTTCAGAGTCTTGTACTGATGAAGATCTTCAGCTAACCTTGTTTGTCTCCAAGTCTTTGACATCCTGCTTCTTCGCTTTGATGGCTGGTTGAACGTCTTCGTTCCTCCACCAGGTCTGTTTATCAATGAACCGATTTCCCTGCTTCGTTACACCGAGGGTTTGTATTCCCCCTGGGTGTACCTGGTCTGTGATTTTTCTCCATATGGCTTCTGCTGGTTGGTCAACATTTACAGTGAGTGCATTGTGCTTAGATACAAATGTATTCTTCACCTCAGCAAGCTTCCACCATTTGATCCTCTCTGGACCAGTTCTGTGTGGCTGAATCGGTTTGATTTTTCCAATTTGCATATCTAGAACTAGTAGTTTATGCTGTGGCGCTATACTTCCAGATGGTATTACCTTGGTGTTTCTTGCCATTTTGAGATCGTGCCACCGTACCAGCCAGTATAGCCCAGGAATTTTAGTCTAAAAACGGTCAAAACCTTGAATTTTTTTTAGTAAAGCTAAAAATTGGTACAGTTGTCCTATTTGATGTTCTTAACAACATATTAAAAGTCCCCGGTCTTCCCGTTTCGGCTTCCTGGATTTCCAGCCGTTTGAACTCCTAGAATGCTGGAGAAGTAGGTGGTGTCGCTGGAATGCGCATTGTAAGCGAGCGATTTGGCTTACAGTGCTCTAGCATGGCTTAAATTAAAGGAGAAAAAATAAGCGATAGGTTAATTCATGGGTTGACATGTTAGCTATACTTCCGGTCTAACAGGAAACGAAAAAATGCCGCGAAATTCAAAAAAGAGTGCCATGTTTTTTTTGACGTTTGTTGGCAAACTATCACGAATATCGCAGACAAGTCTTCAATAAAAGTTGTTGGCAACGAAATAAGCTTTCATTTGATGTATTCATAATTGATGTGCAAGTAATAGTTGCCGAGCTAGAGATTTAAACAATGGCGCGCGACCTGAATCAGCCCGTGTTTGCGTTGTTTCTCAGCGGCCAACTGACGCGTTCGCCGGCAGCATTGATGCGTCGAATTGGCGGAGCTTCTTGTTTTCTTTTGTTTCTAAATTTTAAACAGTTGGTCGTTGGCCGTTGTGTGTTATGCCGTATAAGTGTTATTTATTGTGTTGTCATAAAAATTAGTTTTGAAGACTGCATTTTGTGTAAGAAGCCACTCGACGATCCGGTGGGCGTTGTCTGTGTTTTAAAAGGTTTTAGAAGGAAAACTAACACCGCAAGAAGTATCCGAAAATCAAGTTGTAACTCGGGTCATGGAGTACATGGAAGACAAGATGAAGACTCTGTCAGAAGCTAGCCGGACAGCGAAGCTGTGGGCGGAGTACTACAGGCAAGTGGAAATCGTTCGGCTGTTTATTCGGGCAGAAATAACATCAAATGGAACCTCCATTTGTACTGTGTATCGAATATGTTGCCATACCCTACACGCTGCAGGGCATATTCACAACGCTAAGTCAGCCTACTTGTACCTGCATCAAATGCTTAAGTTAGGTCAGAAGATGCCCGTGGACGAGTACATCAACTTCACGAAGAACGGGTACTTTTCCATCCGACATTCGCATGATTTTTGGGCTG
The DNA here is from genome assembly GCA_946902985.2 of Meconema thalassinum. Taxonomy (NCBI): domain Eukaryota; kingdom Metazoa; phylum Arthropoda; class Insecta; order Orthoptera; family Tettigoniidae; genus Meconema; species Meconema thalassinum. Next base: position 372,060,268 of record OX336392.1, read on the forward strand.
GAATATGGTCAGATATGGTCATAGAACAGGTTCTTATGCGGCCTATGAAATCACGTGGAGGTTTAACAATAGGACGAGGAGTGGACGATAGCGCGCTGGCTCACTTTGTCTCGGCGTTTCCACTGTGCATCCCGATCTGTGAAGCTGTAGAAAATGTGTCTGGTATAAAGACAAAATCCTCGGAACAGCACGTTGAGTTGAGAGACTCGCGGCGGAAGCTGGAGAACTGCCACGCAGAAGTGTTTCGCTCGTGGGTAGAAGATCGCTCTCCGTGGGATTTAAATAAAGTAAGTCTTCAATCGCTTTCCACTGGCGTAGTTGCAGACAACAGCATCAACTGCGACAAGGCTCTAGAAGTTGGTGAAGAAGCAATACAACAAATGGTGGGGAAAAGTTTTGAGGGTCTCAAGCTCGCAAGAAAAAGCCGCGTAGTCCCTTTGTTAGCGGCTTCGGTGGCGTAGTTGGTAGCATGCTGAGCTTCTATGCCCAAGATAGCGGGTTCAAACCCGGCCGAAGCCGTCGGATTTTTTAAGAGCGTTAAAATCCCTCAGTATGCCTTCCTTCGGAGGGGAAGTAAAGCCGGCGGTCCCATGTCATAGATTTATGGCATGTTAAAGAACCTTCCACTAATTGCACCTGTGTGAAGCTAAATTGGATAGGTTAAGAATGTAAACATCGCTCTTTGGTTTCTATGTTCGTTGCCAAGAGCCGACTGTGGTGGCGTCTAGGAGTTAAGTTCTCAACTTGGCCTAGTAGTCGTTGACGGTGGTGCTTGGCGGCAAAAGTAGGAACTATTTGAAAAATTCTAAGTTGCAGTACTTAAATTAAAAAACAGATAACACACACTAATACAGTCACCACAATTAACACCGGTTATCAGACAGATTCTACACACACCCAAAGTACACGGGGCTACATGACCGCGTTGTCGCAGCCCCTAAACTTAAGAACCAACCAACCAACCAGTCCCTTTGTCAGCTGTTGGGTGCCAACTAAAAATTCGCGAAGACATCGTCCCGGTCAACCCGCACTAACTTTTCATGCGAATCATATGTGTGATGAAATCGGAAGCGGATATCGAGGAGTTCTTGAAGTACGAGCTTGAACCGATGCCTTCAGCTCTCTTCGATTCATCCTTATTGAGAAAAACAGCCAAGTCAACACTTCAACACCTTTTCAAATCTTCAGAAGCCCCCAAAGATTTTGAAGAACAACGCAAAGTAGTCGTTGATGGAGGTCTGCTTTTGCATACCGTTGTATGGCCAAGACCTGCAACTTTTGGTGACATAATCCAGTCCTACAAGTTGTACATAAGCAAGCACTATCCTTCAAACGTTACCATTGTGTTTGGCAACTACGATCAGACTCCAAGTACGAAGAACCAGGAGCAGGCACGCCGTGCGGGGAAGCGGACGTTCATAGACATCGTCTTCGATTCCAACACAATGGTTTCCACTTCTCAGGCAGACTTTCTAAGTAACACCAAAAACAAGGGCCGGTTCATCTCTACGTTGACAAAGGAGCTTAGAAATGCTGGAGTTGCTGTTCGTCAGGCGACAGGGGACGCAGATACACTAATTGTCGACGTAGCGTTGTCTCTAGATGCCGAAGATCATGCTGTTACTGTTATAGCGTCAGGCATTGATGTCCTATGCATGTTGTTGGCAAAAGCAAGAGAGAACAACAACATCCATTTTTACAGTCCTGGAAACTTAAAATCTCTTGGAAAGATTTACCCTATCACAAACATTCAGGAAGATATCGGCGAGATGAAAAATTGTGTGCTATTTGCACATGTCGTGAGCGGATGTGACACAACTTCGGCTATTTTTAGCAAAGGGAAGAAGCGTCCATGGGTCATTCTCAAAAACAACGAAGATCTTCGGAAAACTGTCGAAGTTTTCAATCAGCCTGGCGCAACCAAGGAAGATATCAAGATAGCTGGAGAAAAATTTGTCCTGGAGTTGTTCAACGGAAAGGGCTTCAATTCTCAAATCGAGCTTCGTGTGCATCTGTATGGAAGGACTATCGCAAGACAGACAGTTACTGCTTTGTTCGATTTGGCCACTTTGCCGCCAACGTCCGACGCATGCCGGCAGCATTCACTGCGTATATATTTGCAGGTATATATTATTTTCAGTATGTTGTTACACCATTTTACTTTGCTGTGATAAAATTCACATTCTCTTTTGTTGACAAATTGGTGTCCAACAAAAATTATTTGAATTATTTGATAAATAATAAACTGTAGACTATTAGTATTAAGCAGAAATATCTACTCCGATATTCGCACTACTTTATAATTAAGACATTTGCTCTCCTAAAAATGGCATTAAAATAATAATTTATGATCGCCAAGTCACAAATGGTTACATATTTTACATATTAAAACATTAATTTTGTTTACCTAGCTCAATAAAGCACGTAAAAAACCGCACCGAGAACACCTTATAGAATGAAGAGATGTCGATTGGGAGGGGGGGGGTGGACTCAAAATGCGAAATTGAATTATTTTCACTATTAGGAGCAGAAGTACAAAAAGGGTGATTTTCATTTAAAACACTCAAAAAAATTGTAAAAAAAATCTTTTTTTTTGGGGGGGGGGGGGGGGGGGGAAATTTTTTGAGAAGGGTGGGTTTAAGCGTGAAATATTTTGAAAAGACGGGAAGCACTTCATTTATCATAGAGAAAGGAAGCTCCTGTCGGATGTAACAATGCAAAATCAGACCACGTCCCGGTCGCAGTGTGTGTGTAGCGCAGACGGAGAAGAGAATGATGTAACAATCTTTTGTTTACACCGCTATAGCTCGGCAACTATTATTCGGACATAGATTATAAATACATCAAATGAAAGCTTATTTTGTCGCCAACAACTTTTATAAAAGACTTGTCTGCGATATTCGTGATAGTTTGCCAACAAACGAAAAAAGAAAAGAAAAACGTGGCACTTTTTTTTTAAATTTCGTGGCATTTTTTCGTTTTCTGTTAGACCGGATGTATCGCTAACATGCCAACCCATAAATTAAATTACAGGTTATTTTTTCACCTTTCATTTAAGCCATTTTAGAGCACTGTAAGCCAAATCGTTCGCTTGCAATGCGTATTCCAGCGACACCACCTACTTCTCCAGCATTCCCGGAGTTCAAACGGCTGGAAATCCAGGAAGCCGACACGGGAAGACCGGGGACTTGTAATATGTTGTTAAGAACATCGAATAGGACAACTGTATCAATTTTTAGCTTTACTAAAAAATTTTCAAGCTTAAAACCTAAAATTCCTGGGCTAGTAGTCAATCTGTGTGGAGTGTTCACCGCTGGTTAAGTGATAAGATATGTAGGTCTCTTCCTAAAGGAGGTATTGACAACCACTAGATCACGAGCTTCAGCTAAGTCTAGGATCCTGCATCCATCTCCATATACTTGACCACCATGGCACTGGATGTCTCCATCTCTTGCTTTCCCAACGTGGCCATTGAGGTCTCCGCCAAGAAAATATACTCCCCTGGGACTATTGTTTGAACGTAGGCACTCAGTTTCTCCCAGAAGTCATCCTTCTCAGTTTCAAGGCAACCAGTTTGTGGAGCGTAGCAGGAGATGATTCGCAAAGTTGCTGTGCTTGTGTCAATCCTAAATGAGATAATGCGATCCGATATTCTATCTACTTCAACGACAGAGTCACGTAGCTTCTGGTGTATGACTACTGCAACACCACTCCTGGCAGAATTTGTGCCATGATAAATAAGCTTGTAGACTTCGCCAATATCTTTTGAGTTCGAGCACTTCCACCTTGTTTCTTGGACACAAGCAATGTCAATTCGTCTGTTCTTAAGGGTGTCGGCAAGTTCACGACTTCTTCCAGTGAGTGTTCCTATATTAATGGTGGCTAACCGGGTGAGTTGGCCGTGGTCGTTACGGCATGACTGCTGGCAGTCACTCACATCTGGGAGGCGAGGAGGTTCGAATCCCCCCGCCGGCAACCTTGAAGATGGTCTTTCAAAAAAAAAAATGGTGGCTAATCGTAGTTCGGGGACTTGCTTCTTTAGCCCACTTCGTCCATGAGTGGGTAGCCCTTGTCCATTTCTCACGTCACTCGGGCCGGGGCAACGCGCGTCGCCTGTGGGGAATAATGAAGTAAAATAAACTAGGATAAACAGGTTGAATCTCACACTACAATTTCTGCCAAGACATGAGTTCTTTGTTCAAGGAAATAATATCCAATAAACAGGCATCCTGGTTATGCAAATACTAATCTTCTATGCAGTGATTTAGTTGGAAAAAAATATTTACAGGAACTCACCTTATTAATTCAGCAATTTCCAAATGGACTCGTATTGGGTGTCAAAATCAGCGGCCTCGTGTTTCCGACAAGTTGTGATGGTCCCAATTTGTGACCAGAATGAAATAATTTTATATATTTTATTTTTATTATTATTATTATTATTATTATTATCAATATTTTTTAAGTTTACATTTTACCTTTTATTAGTTATTATGTTAACTAATATATTTATATCTATTATTATGCGGTAATGTAGAATATTATGGCAATTGAAAGGACTTGGAGCGATACACATTATATTTGAAATAAGTTAAGACGCTTGACTGAATATTATTTCTGAAGAAAATTCGAACAAGAGAAGAAGAGGGTTGTTCACAGAAGGGCGGCTTATTCACGGCTTCTTTGAAATAACATAAATAGACACTTATGTCTGTCACATCAAGTATTCTACCAATATACAAATCATACTAAGAAGGGATTCTATGAAGACTTGCCACTAACAATGCTGGGCCGATGAATGAGTCCTTTGCAACTATATACAAAAGGTCGGCTGGACCTCCCGAGAAATGCTACAATGAAGTATTGTCATTGTTGATATGTGAAAGGCGGGCTAATCTTGCCTAGCGACTTCAGTAGAGGGGATTGACACGTGCCTTACCTGGGAACGTTATATATACGACGGCCGCCCAAATGGATAATGAATATTATTGAATTGCTGGAGGAGAGGGAATGATGCTGAGTGGAGCAGAGGAACTTGTAGCGAGATGGAGTCTGTAACGCAGTTCTAAACTAGACAGTTGACTATTAAGTATGTGAATCTGATAAGACATTCTGTCTCATCAAACTGTGACATGGTTGTGTACGAGGCTATTGTCACAGGGATGATTTTTGGAATTTATTCCGTCATCCACATATAAATTAATTACTTTGAGGAAGATTAAGGCCATCTGGAACTCTCTACGCAACAATCCAACTACAAAGATCTTCAATGCGGTGAGCGATGTAAACAGTTATACTCCAGTCAAATCAGAAGGCTATCATCCTTATTAAATTCAATATATTCTATTCAATTAACTCAGTATACTCCAATTTCCAATCAAAACCCATAATACAAGTAAATTCAGTAGATTCTTTATTTAAATTTATTATTATTATTATCTTTAGTATTTTATATTTTTTTGCACTTGTTGTTTTTATATATTAAATTCATTTTTAAATTCAAATGTTTGACTGGTTTCCTTTAGTAGCTAGAAATTACTATAAGGTAACACCATACTCCTGAACTAATTATCGTAAGGTTAGATTACGTAAGTTTCACTACGGCTGGAGATAGGAATTTCGATGCTCTACCTCTTTTTAACCGAGGTTTTAATATATTATTTTGATCATGATATATAAATGATCTGGCGCCCTGGCAATACATATGATACTACACATTATGTACTTTTTTTAGTGAAGCTGACAACAATACAGATACACTATTAGATTAATACACAATTAAATGTTTCATTTTGATCACCCAAAGTGGGCGACTATTTAAATAATCAGTTTCTTATTAACATTTTTCTTATTAAGTTCATTAACCCATTACAAATAACGCCCAACAATGGAGCGCTTTGCATATTAATAGAACCCTAATAACTAATAAACCATTACAAATAACGCCCAACTAGTGAGGCAAGTTTAAAATATCTCTCTAACCCATTACAAATGACGCCCAACTAGCGGAGCGCTTTTCTTATTAATAGTTTAAATATCTCTCGAAACCATTACAAATGGCTGCCTCAACGAGGAACATTAAGATCTCCCAAACCATTACAAATGGCCCCCAACTATGTGGCACGAAAACCTAACGATATTTACGGAAGGAGCGAGTGTAAATTCAGTGCAAATTGTCAGTGATTTGGGGGGAAAGTGAAGTGAATTAGTGTATTATTAGTGATTGATTTTGGGGGAAAGTGAGGTGAATTTTGGAACGGTAAACTTTATACGGTGTACTTCGAGATGGCGGATGAGGAACAAAGGAAATTGAGGAGTAGGGGTAAAGGCGAGAAAGCTAATTATACGAAAGTTGATAGTGGTACTGAGGCTGAGAGTGTAGAGGATTATACCAAGATGTCGGAGGTAAATCTTGAGAGTAATCCTGAGAATAATCCCGAGGTTAACCCTGAGACGAATATAGAGGGACATCCTGAAATAAATCCTGAGACTAGTGGAGGGAAGGAGAAACAAAAGCCTTTGGATATTTCGGAAAACAAATTAGATGAGATCATGGGAATGTTTCTGGAGATGAGTAGGGAGATGAGAGAGGAAATAAGTAAGCAAAATCAGGAGATAAGTAAGGTGATAGACAAGAATCTAGAATATAGCAATAAAAATAATCAGGAGATGAGTAGGGAGATAAGTAAGGCGATAGACAAGAAGCTAGAAGATAGCAATAAAAATAATCAGGAGATGAGTAGGGAGATGAGAGAGGAGATGAGTAGGCAAAATCAGGAGATGAGTAGGGAGATGAGAGAGGAAATAAGTAGGCAAAATCAGGAGATGAGTAGGAAGATAAGAGAAGCGATATGTAAAGATAATGAAGAAATTAATCAGAAGCTAGACAAGGTGGAAAAGGTGAATGAGGAGTTAAACAAAAAGTATGAGAGGATTAAGGAGAATATGTCAGAATTCAAAGAAATAATAAGAAAGGAATTGCAAAGTGAGTTAAAGAAAACCATAGCTGAAGTTAGGATAGAAGTAGGGGAAAAGTTTGAAGTTATAGGCAAGAAAGTAGAAGAGATTAATCAAGAGGTAAGGGAAAGAGTAGAAGACGTGAAGGTAGAGATTATGGAACGTAGCAAGAAAGAAGAGATGAAGATTAAAGATAAGATAGGAGTAGAAGTAGGTAAGATAAAGAAAGTGATAAGCACTCAAGAAATAAAATGCAGAAAATTATAGAGGAACAAAATAGCCAGACAAGGGAAGAAGTCAGAGCCTATATAAAGGAAGTTAATATGAAGTTAACAGAAATAGAGAAGCGTGCGTTAAGGCACAGTCAGAAAGACATAATTATTGAACAAGGAAAGCAGAAAGCTGAGATAAGTAATCCAAAGCATAGGAAGAAAAAGCACAAGCAGAACGCGATGGTGGAGGAAATGGCGGAGAGAGATAGTTTAGAAGACGAAAGAAGGACGGATATAGAAGAAAGCAAAAGCAAAAAGCCACAGTTAGAAAGGTCGTTAAGCTATAGTAGTGGAGAAATGAAGGAAAGGCATGAAATTAGTAAGTCCAGAAGTAAAATGAAAGGGGAGAAAATGAAGTTGTTAGAGGAAATAGAGAATATAATGAAAGAGAGTGAGAAAGATTATGAAGTGCAGTGGCGTGCCATAGAAGATAGAATAGGGGAAGTAATAGGGGCAAAGGCAAAATACAGTGTTACTATTGATACATATAATACGGAGGAGGAAGAAACTATTGTTATGAGGAAAGAGGAAAGTATAACTATACATAAATATAGAAGCGAAGATGAAGGTGATAAGAACTTAGAAATGCCAGATAGAGTAGTTATGTAAGTCGGTATTACTATTTTGAGCGAACCGTATGACCTAAATATCCGTAATGATTTATTAAGTGAATTTATGGAGGTATCTAAAGAACCTACCGTTATTAATTTTAACTCAGTGTTAAAATTACAAGTGTTAGGGGCGTGTATCGATACACTTTTTGACAGTGGCTGTCAGGTTTCTTGCATCAGTGCAGCATTTTATAATAATAGGAAGGAAAATGGTATTAAAATTGAGGAAATTCCAATTAGAACTACTTTCGTGTTAACTGCGGTGGGCAAGAAATCTCACATAATTTCTAAACAAGTGGTTGTAGAAATTTTAATAGGAGGTAAGATTGGAACTCATGTTTGTTTAGTGATTCCAAATCTTGTTTACTCACTGATTATGCGTTCGGACTGGATGTCGCAACATTCTGCACAGTTATGCTATAAGGAGGGTAATGTTAAATTCAGATGGATGAATGAAAATGTGATCATATCATTTAATAATTCGAGTAAGTTTTATGGTGGTTCTAAGAATATATGTACGCTTGAGGAGATATTAACGACTAAAGGAGTCGATATTTGCAGTAAGGTTAGTGGTGAGATTGTTGGGGTATCTATTGAAAAGGAGCCTCATTTTTTACATTTTTTAGGCAGTATGATGACGAAGGATTCTCTAGAGCAGGGGTCTCCAAACTACGGCCCGAGGGCCACATCCGGCCCGCGGACAGATTTTGTCCGGCCTGCGGAGAGCTAGCATACTTGAAAACTCCTTTTAGAGAACATATTTTTTTTATAGCAAATTAAATTTAGTTTACTGAAGTATTCTAATTTTATGTTGAATAATTATTAATATGACATCTACATTGATATGGGCATGGGCTAACTACTCATAACATTGTTGTAGGCTTATTGTTATTGTTTTTGTGATAAGTTGGATAAAGAAACACAGAATTGTAATGAGTAAAGACATGCATAACATGCAGACATATGAAATACTAATGAGATTTATGTAATTGAGATTTTCCACTGACAATAGTTTGTAGTTGTGGACTAATTTTACTTGTACCAATTATTAAAAGAGATTTAAGATTCTCATCAGTTAATTTAGATCTGTAAACATTTTTTGTGTACTTCATTTTCACTCAAAGTTTCGATTGCAAAATCGATAGGAAACTCAGTCTCAGTGGTGTGGCTGAATATTTCACATGTTTTAAAATGTGAAAAACATTTACTTCGTAGTTGTGATTGAAACAGTATCAATTTCTTCCGGAATGATTTGATATTAGTGTATAAATCAGGAAGATGCTGGTTTTCTCCTTGCAATCTCAAATTCAGTTCGTTCACATGTTTTGTCAAATCAACATAGAATGCTAACTTCCACAGCCATGCGTTGTTTTGTAATTCAGTAAGAGGGCGATGTTTTTCATTCAAAAAAAATTCGATCACTGCTCGAAGTTCAAAAAAGCGCTGAAGGACTTTCCCACAACTAAGCCAACGTACGGCAGTATGATAAGGTAAGTCATTTTCTCCAATCTCTTCAATAAATTGTCGGAATTGTCGGTGATTCAGCCCAAAAGATCTCATAAAATTATCAGTTGATATGACTGGTTTCAGAACTTCAGACATATCCAAACATTTTCCGCACAAAGACTGTTGATGAATGATACAATGTAAGACTAATGGTTTTGAACCACCGTCATTTTCTACAGCCTTTGACACAAGAGCGACCACTCCTTTATCTTTCCCACTCATGTTTTTGTCTCCATCACTTGTAATACATTTCAAGTTTTTCCATCGAAGGTTCTTTTGATTAATGGCCATTTCAACTCCTTTAAAAATATCTATACCAGTAGTTGTGCCATGAATACTATACATATCAAGAAGTTCTTCATGCACTTCATAGCTTTTATCTACTCCTCGAATATAAATCAACACCTGAGCAGTATCTGACACATCCATTGACTCATCCAAGGCCAAAGAAAACCACTCAACATCTCCATTTTTGTCGAACAGTTGAGAGGATATATTTTCAGCGATGTTTTCTACCCTTCGAGCCACAGTGTTTGCTGACATACTGACAGTTTTTAATAAATTTACCTTTTCAGGGCACATTTCTTCGGCTGCTGCAATTATGCATTCTTTGATCATTTCTCCATCGGTGAATGGTTTTCCACGTTTTGCAATTTCAAGAGCCACACGAAAGCTGGCACGAGTTGCAGCCTCTTGTTCGGTTTTGAGTTTTGTAAATGAAGAATGCTGCGATTTCAATCCGCGCTTCATAGCTTCGAATTTTTCTGTCCGCAAACTTCCTGTATATTTTGAGTAATTTTGAAAATGTTTTGTTTCATAATGACGTTTAATGTTATATTCCTTGAGAACGGCTATGCTTTCATTGCAAATCAAACATAGCGCCTTGTTACTGGACTCAATTACGAAATACTGAATGTTCCACTCATCTTTGAATTTTCTGCATTCACTATCAATTTTTCGCTTCTTTTCCATACTACTAAATCACACACAAAAGCAACATTTCAAATCAAAATACTGTTACAAAGATGTCTTAAACTTAAACACGCACAAACACGTTTTAAGGAGGTACGCACTATTTTATTTCACAACAGTGTCATAGGAACTGACTTGTGGTTGTGCAACTAGCCTTCTTATATATTCCAATTACTGCCATCTAGAAGTGAGTGGAAGACACCAGAACTCTCTCGAACCAACGAGATTACTCTGTACGTGCTATTAGCGCCATCTGTTAGCGATAGAAGGTACTACCTATTTCCGCTTGTGTCCACCAGATGTCGTGTCACGTTACTCCTCATGGCTCGTACTCTACGACTAATCTAGAAATTACAGATAATGACAGGAAAATTAATAATATGCAGTGTTGCCGTTTTGCGGACTTTAGTCCGATTTGCAGCCTTTTTTCAACGTTGCGTACTTTTTTGGACTTTTTTTTCATCAGTGGACTATTTCACTTTTTACCACCGGCAACAATGATAATATGGTTTTGGTCCTCGGAACTTACTGGAGTAATCAGTATGGCCCTAAGGCTGGAAAGTTTGGAGACCCCTGCTCTAGAGGATACCTTGCGTAAAGCTGCATTACAGAGTGAGTTAGAGAGTAATCGAGTGGATGAACTATTGGAGGTGTTGATAGAGAATAAGTATATATTTGAGGATCGTATTGGATTAGCTAATTGCTACGAACATTCATTAAATGTACTTGATCGCAGTATTTTTGTAGGTCATCGCTACCCCGTGCCTTACAAATTCCAGGAAGCTGTGAGAAGGCAGATTGAAAGCATGTTGCAGGATAAAATTATAGAACCCTCGATTAGCCCATATATTAATTCGTTAAGGGTAGTTCCCAAGTCAGAAAGGAAAATAAAGCTATATTTGATGCCCGTAATTTAATTAGGCAGATTTTGTGAACTGTTAATATTTCAGTAGCTAGGATGGTAATGCAAGGATTTAAAGGAAAGTAATTTTTTGTAATGGAGAAAGTAAATTTTATCGGTCATACGGATTTCGCGAAAGGAAGGTAATTTTGAGTAGAAGTGTAATTTTGAGAAATAAGGTGAATAACTACGGGTGATAAACAAAGGTAATCATGAGTAGAAAGAAGTGTAATTTTGAGAAATAATGTAAGTAATTACGGATAATAAAGAAAGTTAATCTTGAGTTGAATGGAGTGTAATTGTGACAAATAAGGGGAATAACTACGGTTAAAAAGGTGAGTAACTACGGTTAAAAAGGTGAGATGATGATGATGATAATTGTTGTTTTAAGGGGCCTAACATCTAGGTTATCGGCCCCTGATGGTTTGGGTGATCGTGAAGATGAAAATGAAATGCGAACTTAAAACTAAAACTAACTACTAACCTATATACTAGAAGAAGAAATGGAAAACTAAAGGAGAATAAGGCAAATAAAGGACAGGAGGAAAAGAAATGCCCTCATCCCTCGAAGAAGGCGGATTGAGGGACTTGGAAGGAAGGAGAGCCATGAAAGGCAGATAGGAAAGTGAAAGAGGAGAGGGTCCGCCCCAAAGGTAAGGGACAAAAAGGGAAAACGGACCCAGCTCAGGAATCCCTCGGGGTCGCCAACTCCCGAACTCACCAGCCGTGAGCCCCTGAGGGTGTAGCATTATCTAGGGTGCACCAAAAGTGGTGGGGCTACATACACCCGGCCTCCTTGAGGGCCTTAAGCAGAAGGCAGGAGATAACATGAAGAGAAAAAGAAGGCTGACCCCTCGCAGAAGGAGGGAATCAGAAAAGATGAGACAAGGGCCAAGTAAGGCGGGAAAGGAAGAGACTCCCTAGGCCTCGGATACCCTAATACCGTCGGGGTCAGAAGAGAACAAGAGTTGACCAAGTGAGGTCGACAGGAAAGAAGACAGAGAGGAGCCCAGCACAAGTAAGTGGAAGCAATGCCGGTCTCAGCTGGGGCCCCGTGGTCGCCAACCCACGCCCACAAGATGTGAGCCCCTGGGGGATTAAAAAGGTGAGTAAATACGGTTAAGAAGGTGAGTAATCAGAAAATGCAGGAAAACGATTATACGGCACGTACGATGTGAGATCCTTAAGGAAATATGTATCATGAGTAATAAGAAGTGAAACTGATGGTAAGTAAGGAAAGTCGCTTAATATTAAGTGAATGATTGTGGTCTGAACGAGCAGGTAATGGCGAGGGTTTGCATCAACCTATGATATTGTGTGTCTTGGAGAGCACAGAGGAAATATAAAGAATAATTTGTCGGCTATAGGCTGGTGTATTTGAGTAGGATATAAATATACATATGTGGGGTAAATTAGCGCTCTACATTTGCACTGAACGATGTTGCCTTAGGTAATATAAGCTAATAAAGTTTCATTTTTTCTATAATATGCCTGTGTTACTAGATACATATAATTCCTGAGAGACTGGAGTAGATCTGGTGATTCGCATCACATACCAAGTGTTGTGAAGTGATAAAGTGAATTAATCAGTTGGCAGTCCCACCAACTAGCCATAGTGTATTCAGTTCGACACCAGGTTGAAAATTGAATTCTACGTCCTCAAGATATAAAGCAAAGGTGTATGCCACCCAAATATACATAAGTGCAACGATGACTTACGTCCAAAACAAGAATATAAAAGTGAAGGGTATTTTGATGTACATTGTTTACAGGTCGCTGTAATTATGTAAAGAAGAAAGAAAAAGACATTATGAACAGTGAAAGACTGAAATGATGAGATTTAATAAATATATATATATATATAACTTGAAGGGTATATTTTTTGTATGTTAGTAATTGCTTTGAAGAGTGTAATATTGTCGATGTTGGTAATTTCTTTGTAGGGTATAATATTTCATATTTGTACAAGTGTTGAAGAGAAGTATGGTGATATGATTGTTGACATATACCATAATTCTCTGGGGCGAATATGTGATGGTCCCAATTTGTGACCAGAATGAAATAATTTTATATATTTTATTATTATTATTATTATTATCAATATTTTTTAAGTTTACATTTTACCTTTTATTAGTTATTATGTTAACTAATATATTTATATCTACTATTATGCGGTAATGTAGAATATTATGGCAATTGAAAGGACTTGGAGCGATACACATTATATTTGAAATAAGTTAAGACGCTTGACTGAATATTATTTCTGAAGAAAATTCGAACAAGAGAAGAAGAGGGTTGTTCACAGTAGGGCGGCTTATTTACGGCTTCTTGGAAATGACATAAATAGACACTTATGTCTGTCACATCAAGTATTCTACCAATATACAAATCATACTAAGAAGGGATTCTATGAAGACTTGCCACTAACAATGCTGGGCCGATGAATGAGTCCTTTGCAACTATATACAAAAGGTCGGCTGGACCTCCCGAGAAATGCTACAATGAAGTATTGTCATTGTTGATATGTGAAAGGCGGGCTAATCTTGCCTAGCGACTTCAGTAGAGGGGATTGACACGTGCCTTACCTGGGAACGTTATATATACGACGGCCGCCCAAATGGATAATGAATATTATTGAATTGCTGGAGGAGAGGGAATGATGCTGAGTGGAGCAGAGGAACTTGTAGCGAGATGGAGTCTGTAACGCAGTTCTAAACTAGACAGTTGACTATTAAGTATGTGAATCTGATAAGACATTCTGTCTCATCAAACTGTGACATGGTTGTGTACGAGGCTATTGTCACAGGGATGATTTTTGGAATTTATTCCGTCATCCACATATAAATTAATTACTTTGAGGAAGATTAAGGCCATCTGGAACTCTCTACGCAACAATCCAACTACAAAGATCTTCAATGCGGTGAGCGATGTAAACAGTTATACTCCAGTCAAATCAGAAGGCTATCATCCTTATTAAATTCAATATATTCTATTCAATTAACTCAGTATACTCCAATTTCCAATCAAAACCCATAATACAAGTAAATTCAGTAGATTCTTTAATTTAAATTTATTATTATTATTATTATTATCTTTAGTATTTTATATTTTTTTGCACTTGTTGTTTTTATATATTAAATTCATTTTTAAATTCAAATGTTTGACTGGTTTCCTTTAGTAGCTAGAAATTACTATAAGGTAACACCATACTCCTGAACTAATTATCGTAAGGTTAGATTACGTAAGTTTCACTACGGCTGGAGATAGGAATTTCGATGCTCTACCTCTTTTTAACCGAGGTTTTAATATATTATTTTGATCATGATATATAAATGATCTGGCGCCCTGGCAATACATATGATACTACACATTATGTACTTTTTTAGTGAAGCTGACAATACAGATACACTATTAGATTAATACACAATTAAATGTTTCATTTTGATCACCCAAAGTGGGCGACTATTTAAATAATCAGTTTCTTATTAACATTTTTCTTATTAAGTTCATTAACCCATTACAAATAACGCCCAACAATGGAGCGCTTTGCATATTAATAGAACCCTAATAACTAATAAACCATTACAAAGTTGTTTCATCAGCTGAACGTCTCCCCTTTCGTAGCCATGACTTGACATATGGTTGTGGGTTAAATAAATGCACAGGAGGTCCTACGCTGCTTATGAAATTAAGTCCGCTTGATCTTTCAACCAGCAGCCTATTTCTCTTTTCGGTGTGGATCTCATTCATGGTACTGAAAGCTCTTTCAGCTTCTGCTGAAGAGATGGGAATGGTATGCACAGTCTTGATTAAAGGCATCAGCTCCACTGGAATTTCCTTGGTCTCGACATACTTTCTTAAAGCATTAATGTACCTCCTCTTGTCTGACACGTGGAAAAAGTCACAAAGGTTGCCGACACTCTCATCACCATAGCAGATATCCAAAGTAGAAGTGGAGGGCCAATTATTTTTGTATAGTACCTTCGAATCACTGATAACTTTTGTAATTCTCTCATGTCTCTGCTGACTAGAGCTGGAACCAAGATGAGATGATGTGGACACATTTTCCATAAGTCTGTTATTTAAATTGTTCACAATACTTCTGAAAAACTGCTTTCTGTCAATTTTTACAACTTTTTTAGAATCATGTAATCCTATGTTTCTAAACTTTTTGTTTTCTGCTGCTTTAAGAACTGTTCTGTATTATTCTCCAGAAGCTGAGTTACACATAGATTCAAACACTTTTATAGTGCGCTTGATTGCATTTTGAGCCTCTGCCAGACGTGTCTCTCTTTTCTGCAACTCTAATGACAAATCAGTTAACTCAACAAGAGCATCATACATAATTGCAATATTTTCTAGAAATTCTACACAAGTTAACATATTTTCTAGACCTTGGAATTTTGCCCTTTCTTTGGAGTCTCTCTGGTGGTCATTTTTGGCCTCACTAAAATGTTTTACTAGAGCACTGTATTTTTCCCAGACAGCTTTTACAGTTCTCTGGCTTGAAACTACCCATCTTATTGTAAATATTTTCCCAATCTTCTTAACTCTTTGGTCCAGTGAAGCAGCACAAATGTTGAGTTCCCTTTGATTTTTGGGAGACATGCTGTATAAAGAATACAATTTGTCAAAGAAAGAATGGAAATGGTTAACACCTGTAACTTCATTCCTTGTATCAGAAACGGCCAATTCCAAGCGATGGTTTAAACAGTGCCAGATTACTATATCTGGAAATAACTTTAAAAACTGTGCTCCAACTCCATTTTTTCTACCTAACATTACAGAGGCCCCATCACATGCTAGACCAACTAAATGTTCTGCCAGAAAGTTTTCATTCATCCCATATGAAGAAAGATTCTTCAATATCTCTCGAGTAATAACATCTGCTGTGGTTGATTCAAGTTCTATCAAGTCCCAGAAAAAGGAAACAACTTCAGAGTTATCTGAAAGAGCACATCTCAAACATAATACTAACACAGATTTTACACTAACTGTTGTTGATTTTCTGTTACAGATTTTGCTATTTTATTTCTCATTTCCTGTGAAATGTGTTCAATAATATTAGCACAACTAAAATTTGTATGAAGAACTCGTCCCACATCTAAACCATTTAATTGCTGAAGTTCAACATAAGCCTCTAGGTCTACGAAGGGACTATTTCTTTTCGCAATTGAGCATGCTGTTCGAAATACTCGAACGGTGGTTTCTAGGTGTTCGACATTCATAGTGTCCAAGCAACTTTCAAATATATTTTTCTTTTTATTGGATTCTGATTTTTGTAACATAGCTTTTTTGTGAGATTCTGAATTTTTGTGCTCAAATATTTTTTTTTCCTAAGGCTTGTTTGTTGTTGATTAATATTATTTCAGTTGGGATGAACCTTGCATTCTACCCATACTTTCATTAGCTTAAGTCCTGCCCCTTTAGAAACTCCTAATCCTAATTTACTTTCCTCTTTACATATATTGAAGCCTAAATTTTTATTTCCTGCAAATAACCACTCGTTCTCTGACAAAAAATAACGGTACTGAGACTCGTTCCAACAGTCTGGAAAATCTTGTTTTCGGTAGGTGGGTCCTTGAATTTCACAGTCGATGGTAGAAGGTGTAGAACCATAACCTAGATTCTCCCTTGAATCTGCATCACACGTTTCAGCAACATTTAACCCAGGGTCTATCTCTATACTCACGTCTTTAATGAAACTAATGTTCTCGGAACTCCATTCAGTTTCGTTTTTACTTGAGCCATCACACACCTTTTTAGTATTATTTGATTCTTCATCTTCATCCCCAGCACGTTTTTTTGAACCCAGCCACTTAAGTAAACTCATTGTCACAAGTTGTGACTCACAACTCACTTTCACAGTCACTGGAAAACTTGAAAGGTACTACGGGGCTACTGATGTTCATTAACTGCAGAGAGATTCCGTAATATCTGCTTCACAGCAACACATCGAGCAAAACATAAAATAAAACTTGGATTCTCACAAACATAACCAGCGGAAGAAAGTTGTTGTGCTCACTTCCCGCTCTCCGTATGCAATAGCAGTGTAGCCAACCTTAGAGAACCAGAAAAACGCCCAGGAGTGTAAAAGCGACCGTATTTTATGAACATAAAACCGTAAGGTTCGATATTAGTCCGCTAGAGTACACCCGTGACGTTTCAGCGCTATGTAAACGATTTTCTTACTGAATGTAAAATTGTTACGTCATTCTAAAGCGGGAAGATATTTCCCGGAACGGCGTTCCGGCCCGTTCCGGTCCAACTAAACCACTGCTTCTATGTACAGAGTAGTTCACCAGACCCTTATTATTTAGTCTTATGAAAACCAACTAACATTACATTTCTCCCAATGGTCGATGTTGCTCTGCCTGTGTGACAGCAATGTAATTGAGCCATGGGTCTAGCAAGGAAAAGACAACCATAAAGATTTCCGCGCCAAACACTAAGGACCATTCTACTAACATGTGATTTATTGCTCCTTGAAAGAATAAACATACACGTAATACGATCGAATTTATAGTTATGCTACGTGATCTGTAATAGTAGAAAGTTAAATCAACACCATAAGCCATGATTGAAGACTTTTACATGGATAATAACCTTTGAGGTGGGATGGTCACTGTAACTAGTACAAGTGCAGCGCGCCGTATCCACGCTGTAGTTGTGGCTGAATCGGTCAAGTTCCGGCCGGACATGGTGGGTGAGAAAGGGTAGAATGGTGCTTCAAATTCAGCCGTAGGCATAGTTTTTTGAAGACAGCCCGGGCTCTATTTTGGTGGGGATGTAATATTAAACCACACGTACAAAGTCACATTGCCACATTTATTAACTTACGCTGTATTCCTTTCCTGTGGAGAGTACGTTGAATTTTGCTGATTTATAAAGAGAATACGATCGAATCAGCAGGTTGTGCCACGTGACCTGTAATGGCAGAAACTTAAAAAATCTGACATGGATATTAACATAACACATCGAAGTGTCGCTACGGTGGTCCGGGTTCGATTCCCGGCTCTGCCAAAAAAAAGTAATGCTGCTCTGGGGCTGGAATGGGGTACACTAAGCCTCGTGGGGAAAAATTGAGAAGAGGTGGGTTCGATTCCCACCTTAGCCACCCTGGAAGTGGTTTTCTGTGGTTTCTCACTTATACTCCAGGCTAATGCCGGGATGGTTTCTAACTTAAGGCCACGGCCGCCTCCTTCCAATCCTCACCTTAATTGCTAATACACACACCACTATAGCACAGGTTATCATAGAACTTCTACACACACCCAAGTACACGGGTCTAAATGACTGCGATGTTCTAGCCCCTCAAATGAAACAACTACATATCGAAGGAGTTTCTGATCGCCAGTGATCGCATCGAAGTATACATCTTCCTGAGAAATTCTTTTGGTATTATTTTGTTATTAAATTCTAACAAAAAGCAGACATGTCGCCTCCGTGGTGTAGTGGTCAGCATGATTAGCTACCACCCAGGATGTCCGAGATTCGATTCCCGTCTCTGCCATGAAATTTGAAAAATGGTATGAGGACTGGAACAGGGTCTGATGATGATGATAATTGTTGTTTTAAGGGGCCTAACATCTAGGTTATCGGCCCCTGATGGTTTGGGTGATCGTGAAGATGAAAATGAAAAGCGAACTTAAAACTAACTACTAACCTACATACTAGAAGAAGGAATGGAAAAAACTAAAGGAGAATAAGGCAAATAAAGGACAGGAGGATAAGAAATGCCCTCAACCCTCGAAGAAGGCGGATTGAGGGACCTGGAAGGAAGGAGAGCCATGAAAGGCAGATAGGAAAGTGAAAGAGGAAAGGGTCCGCCCCAAAGGTAAGGACAAAAAGGGAAAACGGACCCAGCTCAGGAATCCCTCGGGGTCGCCAACTCCCGAACTCACCAGCCGTGAGTTCCTGAGGGTGTAACATTATCTAGGGTGCACCAAACATGGTGGGGCTACATACACCCGGCCTCCTTGAGGGCCTTAAGCAGAAGGCAGGAGATAACATGAAAAGAAAAAGAAGGCTGACCCCTCGCAGAAGGAGGGAATCAGAAAAGATGAGACAAGGGCCAATTAAGGCGGGAAAGGAAGTGACTCCCTAGGCCTCGGATACCCTAATACCATCGGGGTCGAAAGAGAACAAGAGTTGACCAAGTGAGGTCGACAGGAAAGAAGACAGAGAGGAGCCCGACACAAGTAAGTGGAAGCAATGCCGGACTCAGCTGGGGCCCCGTGGTCGCCAACCCACGCCCACTAGAAGTGAGCCCCTGGGGGGGAACAGGGTCTACTCAGCCTCGGGTGGTCCAACTGAGTAGAGGGAGGTTCGATTCCCCCCTCAGCCATCCTCGAAGTGGTTTTCCGTGGTTTCCCACTTCGTACCTAACATAAGGCCATGGCCGCCGCCTTCCCTTTTCCTTGTCTATCCCTCCCACTCTTCCCATCCCTTCATCAGGCCCCTGTTCGCTTTGCATGTGAGGCCGCCTGGGCGATGTGCTAGTCACACTCCCAAGTTGTATCCCCGATTCCGTCTCAAGCTCCAGGACACTGCCAGTGGCGGTAGAGGTGGGATCCCTCGCTTAGTCCGTGGGAAAAGCCAACCCTGGATGGTAAACGATAAAGAAAGAAAGAAAGAAGACAACTCTATTTGAGGTGTACATATTGAGATGTTTCGTGTAATGCCGCATTCGAAGACTATGTAACGTTCATGGAATCCAACCTGAAAATGCATCTGCTATATTACTAGTGCCACATCCTCAATAATTACGGTGACTGTGACCTCTTGTATCATTTATGTCGAAAGACATTGGTAAAGCGATCGTCACAGACGATAAAACGTAACGGAAACAAATTATAAAACTCTCCCCGTACCAAGCATCGAACCCCAAACCTTTCAACCCGCAGTCCAACACGTTACCATTTCAGTCACGGATCCTTACACACTCTGCAAAGATAGAAAGTGTGAAATTTTTGCGTTGGACACTTGCCACCGCCTGCTCGACACTTGCCACCGCCTGCTCAGATATATAGAGTACCTTGCTTATGTTGTACAGATCATCATGCTGTCGTCCAACCTGGCTACGTACCATCAGATAAAAGTGGTCATTAGAGGACTAAATAAAAATCACTCGTTGGAATAGGTTGACACGACATTAAGCCAAAACAAATGTAATCGCTCGGGGTTCGAGCATGCTACCTAAGAGCTGACGTAACTTCAGAAATGCTGATTTAGCCACCTTAGCTACTGAGAGCTATGGTGTATTGCTGGCACGTATTGAATCTATTCGTTGACACTTCCTGTCCAAACGTAAGGTGGAGTTATTCGGAGCTGTGATCGTGTTAATCATGCATTATATTTGGTCATTGAAATAACTCTGCCATTAATGATTTCTACTATATTCCCGAGCTAGAACTCAACGGTCAAGTTGCACTAAGGCCGTGAAGGATCAGGTACTAATGTTCTTAGGGTGACTATGATACATGCGTTGCCGGCCCCGTGGTGTTGGGATAGCGCGCCTGCCTCTCACCCGGCTCCGTCAGGGATTTTAGAAACTGACGTGAGGGCTTGAACGGGGTGCACTCAGCCTCGTGAGGACAATTGAGTAGCTGTCTGACAGTGAGGCAGTGCCCCGGTCACGAAAACCAAGATTAACAGCCGAGGGACCCGATGCGCTGACCATGTGTCAACCCAATATCTGCAGGCCAAGTGGCTGGGCAGCGGTCGCTTGGTAGGCCTAAGCCCTTCATGGGCTGTAGTACCAGAGGGGGGGTTTATGAAATATGCGTTAGTTGGATTGCCTTCCTAAGAAAAAAAAAAGGAGGGGCTGGTGAACCACTCTGTCTGTCTGTTATTTATACAAATATACACCGTTTCACCGATTTGAACCAAATTTTACATTCTTACCCTTTGGAACCCTGTGGGTAGCACCTCTACTTGAAACTTCAAACAGACCTCTCTATTCCCTGCATTTAGGCCTTTTGGCACTAATCTATACCGTTTCACCGATCTGAACCAAATTTTACGTACTTACCCTTTGGAACCCGGCAAGTAGAACTGTCCACTTGAAATTTAGGCCCTTTGGCACAAATCTACACCGTTTCACCGATCTGAACCAAATTTCACATACTTACCCCTTTGGAACACGATGAGTAACACTGTCCACTTGAAATTTCGGACAGCCCTTCCCATTCCCTTCGTCACAAATCTATGCCGCGTCACAGATCTGAACAAACTTTTACGTACTTTCCCTTTGGGACCCAACGACTAACACTGTCCAGTTGACATTTCACCAGTCCCCTCCATTCCCTACATTTAGGCCCTTTGGCACATAAACTAAAGATTGAATTTGTAATAGAAGGACCCCAATCTAGCATAATTTCAAGCCTCGCAAAGCAAGAAACAGAACTCAGGCCGTAAACTTTGGTTCAGTTTGGTTAAATGGTGCAGACAAAGGGACCTGAAAACCACTTTTTAAGGTCCTAGGACCAATGACCTAAGTGGTGTAACTGTAAGAATATTTAAATAAGCCTATTATACAAGTGGGTTGCATAACGCCGCAACTACCAGTGTTCTGGTAAAAAAAAAATGCGAAAATATTTACAATACTGCTTACAAATTACAGTCACGGGGAATCATCATCAACTAGAGCAGTTTCTAACCGCAGGTTGGGTCTGCTTGGAGCACAAGCCTCTCCATCCACCACTTCTCTTCTGTCACTGTTAATTTCTTTTCTCTCGACACTTATCTTCACCCACTTTATTCACCTATCCCTTGGTCTTCCTCTAGGTCTCTTTTTCTTCCACTCCATTTCCAATATTTTCCGTGATATTCTCTCTTCTCCCATTCTTTTCAAGTGTTCGAGTGATTAGTGAAAAAAAAATTTTAGCCCCTAATGACAGTGTCATCAACATTATCATCATGCATAACTGTAGGCCACATCTGTTAACTAAATATCGTATTAAGACTGTGTTATGTATTCAAATCTACACTGTTTCACCGATCTGTACCAAATTTTATGTACTTACCTTTCGGAATACTGGGGGTTATGCTGTCTACTAGAAATTTGAACCCCCCCCCCCCCCCCACTCTATTTTTCCTAGGCAGTTTGGCACATGGATGAAATATCGAATTTATCGTAGAAGGACCAATCTATGCACATTTTAAGCCTCGCAATGCATATAAAGAAACTCGCGACTTTATGGCTCAGTTCGGTGAAATGGTGTAGATTTGTACAAATAAGGCTCATTTTAAGCGTCGCAATTCAAGAAATAAAATTCTGGAAATAAAAATTGGTCAGGTCGCTGAAACGGCGTGGATTTGTATAAATAACAAACATATAAAGGAATCCGAAAACCAGGTTTTATGACCCTAGAACCAACCGTGCCGGAAGTATTCCGGTGTTGTAGTATGGTTCCAGAGATGCTGGGAATTGAGGTGTAACTGTAAGAATATTTAAATAAGTCGACTGTTGGCTGGCAATGCGGTCTGCATCACGCTACCCTTAACCCGTGTTCTGATGCAGAATTGCGAAAATAGTTACATCTTGCGCTGCTTACAAATTGCAGTCACAGAGAGTAATTAGTGCAAGAACATTTCTTGGGCCCTTTAAAACAGGTATCGTCATGAAAATATTACGCCTCTGTGTAAGTGCGATGGTGTTGGCGCAGTACATTAAGGTTATCAGCTGCAATAAGTGCTTTCAAATTTTCTTTGATCTACTCCTATCAATATCCTAAAGCGCTATGTGGCGATGAATGACACTATTGCTCCCTCAGAAGCTCGGAACAGCCGAAGTGCTCCGATTATTTTCCTGCAGAGCTATACGGCAAAAGATGACATTATTGCTCTCTACTTTTCTAACAGTCAATGAGATATAGGCCCTAGGCAGAGTCTTTTATTTCACTTTCCTCCTCTTTCTAATCAGATTTTCAATTCGTTTCTAAATTACACATGTCAGTGCTGTAGTTAGTCAATAGCCCTTTCTCTGTTCATTATCATTAGGGCAAAATGACTTGGATGTTACGTCCATTATACTGCACTACTTACTACTACCACCGCCACCACAAACAGTTATATATTTTTTTTTCTGTTAGTTTGTAAGTATCATGTGCCAGTTCTGTAGTAGTAGTATTCATTAACATCCATAAAACAAATTAATAAATCCACCGGGCGAAGCCGGGTACTACTGCTAGTTATTTTTATAATTCTTTATAGGCTTAGCAGTGTGGAAGGGGTCGTAACAGTTGCGCCTGATTTTTGAATCGCGGATCCATTTTCGCAATGCTTCTGATCAAATATTCTAAATTTAGACAGTTCCTCTGTTTACTTTTTATTTTGGCTATAGACGGAAATATTAATTCGCAAAGGTAGTAGGTGGCAAATTAAATCAAACATATCAAAGCTTCTGTCCTTAATGCTGAATATTTTTTCTTTCTATTTAACCAAAAGGTATCTTAACTGACAAAATACACATTTATTAGATGTCTAGCTATATTTATAATAATAAGGATGTGCATATACTGTAGGTCTGTACTATTATATTTTTATTAGATGTATAGTAGGGCGAGGGGGTCGCCGATTTATTTTGTATTCTAAGAGGGTCGCGCTGTGAAAAACATTAAAAAACACTGTTCTACATTATTAATCTTGTTTCAGTTGGACTGGCTGTTGGCCAATTCTTTAAATCTATTTATATGCAGAATTGCATTCTTCTAGCTTGATAATAAACTCGGAATGGACAGGAAATTTAAAGGTGTGAGCCAACATAAAAAATACAGCAAGTTATTTCTGCCGAGTTTTCATGAATATTTTCCAAGTTCAATGTTTTATAAAATAAAATATTTATTGCAGCTAATAGCCAAAGGAATGATACAGACAAAATGAAACATACATAGGAATAAACTATTCATTACAACAGAAGGACGTCAGAGATTCAAGTCTATATGTACAGTACATCGCATGATATCTTTCGCAACATTTGCCGCAACGTTCACATACACAGTCTGCGTCAGGCTGGTGAAACTTCTTTAACTTGCACAGCTTATGGTAAAAGCCATGTATGGCAAAGCGTGTAGCAGTATGTCTTAGTTCGTAGCCTCCCCGTTTCCAATTATTGCGTCAGTGATGTAGAAATCCCACCATATGTCTTTCTTCTTCGATTTCAGGTTTTCCACGAGTTGCACGTATGCTGGTGTTGTGGCAGTTTTGCTAGCCCACACTTTGAGCGTCAAATGAAACGTTTTGCTTGCCCCTAACTGTTGGGAGATAAATGTAACTGTTTACCTTTGCCTAAGCTATGTTGTTTTAATGGGCGCCAAGACCTCAATGCAATGTTGAAATCTAAATTTGTATTTAACAACGTCTAGCTCAGGCAAAACACCTTCAAGACTCTATACACTCAGATCGTGGTATGATTTGATCATTAACCCAACAAACAATTGTATCAGGAGAAGGAATTGGTCTATATCTAATGCTACCTACTGAAAGCAAAGATTGCATTGTAAAAGAAAAGAATTTATTATATAAAACAAGTATAGCAAAATTAATAATAATAATAAGTATAAAATTTAAATTGGAGCGTTGTGATTTGAATATTACCGATAGAAAATTACGTGAAAACGGAGTCTGATAAATTATTGATTTTACTCTTATTCCCAAGCTATGAAGCTACTGAAATATGAAACAAAGAAAAATGAGAGATTGCGTATTTCTGCGTCATTTGCGCTTACCACTGGAAATTGCTAAAGCATTTCCCTCGTACTGGATGATGCTGTGTGCTTCCCACAGTCTCCTGGACGTCGCCATCTTCTTCGTTATTTGATGATATTCTGGTAGATTAGATAATTCTATGGTCCGTACCTCGGACCCAAACACTCGTACAAGCACACTGGTTAAGTTTTACAAAAGTTAGTCCTCCAATCCACGGAACATCGGAGCGACTCCCGCGTGAACCATACTCGGGAAGTTCTATACAGATAGTCCTCGTTTCACGGCGCGTCGAACGATATATGCACCTGTCGGCTCCCCCACTCTTCAGCCGACATCTAGCTTACGTCGTCTCCACTGATTGGCTGCACCCCATGTGCTATACTCCCCTCCTCTGCCTCATTACAGTCCGCGGGAGGGAGAGGTCGTTTTCCGTTCCAACAATTCGCCTTTTCTTGACGCTGCAACACCGCTTGCGTAATACTTCTCGACAGGAATCAGCTTGTATTTGAATTCCCAGTGACTCACGTCTCTCGATATACCCTAACTGACGAAAACTCCGTAAAATTCCGTAATCACATAATTTTCTATGATATTGTCGTTCGTAATAATTTTCTTGATAGCGTTTTCTAAGACATAGAAAACCTATCTGTATGCTTATAATTTTTATAAAATGCTCCGAAAATATCTTAATAATAATTATAATAAATTAGTAATAATAATAAATTAACATGAAAAATTATCTTGGCTGAACAATTTGCCGCGTAAATAAATATAGAATGGCTTCCTACTGACTTATGCCAGTTGCAAAAAAACCCTCGAAAAACACGTTACATATTCGCCTCGGATCATCGGATGATTTACCGTGACGACGGTCCATTATCCGATTATCCCAGACACGTTAATAAACCCCATCCAAAATACATATTACATAAATGAAATCACCCTAAATTACAGATATATACACTCATAATTTTTCTTCACGCACTTTGCGTCAAAGTTTGTTGTCACTATGGATTGCACTTTGCAACCAGTCCAATGTTTTACATATAGAATAGTGTTCCACGGATATTTCCGCCTCTCAAATTTCTCTATGTTGGAGAAATAGACATAATTAATGTGTGAGCACTATGTATTTATGATGTCATATCTCACGCATTGAAGGTGTTCTGATATATTTATATCACCATAGAACTTCCTAATTTCACTGGAGGTCCCCTCCTTATGGTGACATTTAATCTCACTTATCACTGAGCACACGATCACACTATTGTGGCAGCGCCTCGTGACCATAATACTTAATCTCTCTTTAAAGTAGATTAAATTAATATTGACTTCTGAAAAAAAAAACAGTAAATGCGCATTACATATAACACCAAATATTTCTGTGCCGTAATCGCCCTGTCTTGTTAAGTTCCCGTAGACCATATTCTACTTAATACTAGTTCTCAACACAGACCATTTCTCCTCACACAAATAATACCATTGTACAAATTATCTTAAATTACACACTTACAAATCTTACATGGCGAGGCCGTAAACAGAAATCACGTGTGCTGATATGTATGAGTTTCATGAAGGACTGTCTCGCATTCTGATGGCCCATCTTTTGCCTCGTGGACGCCTTAAGCAAAAATACCCTGTTCAAGCGCTCACCCATCTCTAGGAAGCAAATGGGAATTCACCAGTGCTACCAAATTCTGGCCTTGGTGTATCGAGACATTTTAGTGCTCAAGAGCATCCGACAATCCCGTCATATTTCCCTGTACCTTCAAAACTCTCATTTACTTACATACTACCCCCCTGTGTGACTTCTGATACGCCTGCCTTGAAGACCAGATCTTCCACGCACCAGACACCACACTTACTCATTTGATAGGCTGGCTCGCCAGCTAAACACACTCACTTTATGACACATATTTTCGTAGACTATGTATATTATACGTTCCGTATAATCTGTTTCCCTCACTATTCTCCAGCACATATGCTGTTTTCCCAACACGTTTGGAAACTATAAATGGGCCCTCGTAGAGATAAAAGAACTTGGACATGACTTTCTCTAGCTTATTTGACTGTTTCGGCACTCTAAGTAAGACTCTGTCTCCCGGCTCGAATAGGTCAAATTTAGTTTCTTTTTGTTGGCGAATTCTCCTTTGTGCTGACTTAGATAAATTCTGTTTCGCCAACTGGACAATGTAATCCATCCCCGATTGCTTACCCTCATTTAATCCCAACACCCTCGCTAGTTCATTTTGTGGTCTTTTTCCGAAGTGAACTTCGTATGGCGTCAATTTCGTGCTCTCATGCTGGACAGAATTCAGCCAAGTCTCGACCTTGGGAAGATGTCCAACCCAGGCCGCATGCTTGTCATGCACTAGAGTCCGAAAAAGACGAGCCACTTCCCTTAATGGACGCTCTGCAGAATTACCCTGAGGGTACCTTACAGAGGAATGAACGTGTGTTATACCAGCTTCCAACCTTGCAAGTGGCTCCCTTTAAATGAACGTCATCACGTTGCTCCCCTAGCATATTTCTCAGTGTCTGTAACGATGCCCTGTTGCTACTGTCCACACATGCACATATTAAAATACCGTCCTCTGCTTTAACCACAGGATAATCCCTACATAAATTAGTGTCCCTCGATAGCATGTCTGCAAGAATGTTATCTTTACCTTTAATATATTTTACTGTGAATTCGTATTCCTGCAGAGCAAGAATCCACCTACTAACTCTGTTAGAACTGAGTTTACAAGTTCTCATATACAGTAATGCATGGTGATCTGTGTGGATCTCAAATTTCCCCCCTACTAAATACATTCTAAATTTCCCTAAACTGAAAACAATACCTAAAAGCTCTAACTCAGTAATCGTGTATCTTTTCTCTGCTGCTGTCAGTCCTCGCGAGGCTAAAGATACAATGCACAGATTACCCTCATCATCTTTCTGACATAATACTCCAGCAATGCCTATATGTGAAGCATCTGTCATAACCACATATTCCTTATCTTTTAAAGGATATTTCAGCACTACAGCTTTCTCAAAACCTTCCTTTAGCGCTCTAAAAGCCTGATCATGCTTGGACTCCCATCTCCACCAAGTCCCACTTTTAAGCAATTCCCTGAATGGTTCTACCAACCCTGAGTATTTAAGAACGAACCTCCTGAAAAAGTTGCAAATTCCCAGGTAAGTTTTTAACTGTTTAACATTCTGTGGCACCTCTGCGTTAAGTATCTTATTAACCCTACTTTCTTCTGGTGTTACACCTCTACTCGACACTCTATGACCTAAAAATGTCACTTCTGACTGACAGAATGACGACTTAGACAGCTTCAAAGTGAACCCTGCCTGATCTAACTTCTGAAAAACTATATCTAAATTACGTAGATGCTCCTCAAAACTGCGTGAACTAATTACCATATCATCTATGTAAATGGTAACAAACTCTCCTGTGTCATCCCCTAATGCGATGTTTAAAGCCCTAATTAAAGCTGCTGAACTACTCTTTAACCCATAAGGTGTTCTACAAAATTGATAAAGGTTATATTTATGACTAAAAGCTGTAAATGGTCTATCTTCGTACATAAGTGGCACTTGCCAAAAACTGGAACTCAAATCTACACAAGTGAAATACTTCTTCCCCTCAAATGTTTGCATTAATTCCTCTATTGACATAGATTTCAGCTGATCTGAACTAATTCTACTGTTAACCAAACGAGCGTCTAAACAAATACGAACAGTGCCGTCGGTCTTGGGTACCGTGATCAAAGAATTAACATATGGACTGTTAAAGTGCTCAATAATCCCATCTTCAAGCATCTGGTTAATTTGTGCCTCAACTGCACTCTGATAAGCGAAAGGTACAGGATATCTATGTCCTGTGAATACTGACCTATCAATAACGTCCAATGAATGTGTGTAGCAACCTCACCACATCACTTTCCTCCTTCAACCCATCCAGATATTTACACACTAATGCCTGCCCTAAAAAGTATTCGGTCATGGTGGAGCTTCCTTTAGGGTTATATTTCCCACACACTACTCCCTCACGATGCTGCGACTGAATAACCTCATTCCAGAACTTTTCACAGAATTTCATTTTAAAATCATTGATATCAGTAAACTTGTCTCTGTAGACAGCAAACCAATTCCTCGTTTCCCCCACAAACACTTGTTCTAAAATTTCAACTACCTGGCACCACTCAATACTACCATTTTCCAACCTCTCCCCGAATTTATTTTCTATAGTGTTCATGAACTCCATTGGGCACCCCTGTCGATTGCTGAACTTACCCAGTTCTACCTCCCTGTGTGCTATTCACAAAAACTGGCCTATTCTGACTATTTTCTTGCCTGATCCTAGCTTTTAATTTTAATTCTAATTCTGCGATTTTCTCCTCAGCCTCCCTCTCAATACTGTTTACTGTTAATTTAATGTTTCCTTCTGATTCTTCTACTTTATCATATAGCTTTGCTTGTTTCTTCTCAATCTTGCTAATGCTCTCTCTATTACTCTCTCTTAAATCATTTACTTCTGCAACTATTTGTGAGTGGACTTTCTGAATTCTACCCCCCAGCTGTTCCTTAACCTCTTTAGTAGCTACCTGAATTTTGTCAATTTCTCCCCCCAATTGCTTTTTGACCTGCTGTGTTTCCAGTTGCACTAGTTCTTTTAAATTTTCAGCCTGTGTACTGATTCTAATTTCCAACTCCTCCTGTACTTTTCCTAATTTTCTGTCTACATCTGCAATAATTTCTTTAGCCTTTTCTTCCATCACCCCCCTGATCTCACCTCTAATCAGTTCGAATTTGTCACTCATTTCCCTACTGTTTTGTTCTAATTTAGCATTTCAAGTTTCAGTACTCTCTCTATTTTCCTTACTGTTTTGTTCTAATCTGGCGTTGTTTTGTTCCAGTTTAGCATTTAAAGTTTCAGTACTCTCTCTATTTTCCTTACTGTTTTGTTCTAATCTGGCGTTTAAAGTTTCATTACTCTCTCTATTTTCCCTACTGTTTTGTTCTAATTTAGCGTTGTTTTGTTCCAGTTTAGCATTTAAAGCGTCTGTACTTTCTTTATTTTCCCTACTGTTTTGTTCTAATTTTGCATTATTCTGTTCTAATTTTGCATTTAAGGCATCACTACTAACTTTGTTCTGATACATGAACTCGAGAAGTAAAGTTTTTAATTCTGGTTGGCCGCCTACACTCCCTGTTTCAGTATCGGGATTTACCTCCGCTACCCCGGTACTACCATCACTCGACATACTGCTCGTATCATCACTCTCCCGTTGATGACCACAACGTAACCTCATCTGTCTTTCTTTCTCATCCCCCATAATGATATACACTG
The DNA here is from genome assembly GCA_946902985.2 of Meconema thalassinum. NCBI lineage: Eukaryota > Metazoa > Arthropoda > Insecta > Orthoptera > Tettigoniidae > Meconema > Meconema thalassinum. The sequence goes on from OX336392.1 coordinate 372,090,538, forward strand.
ATACAGACAAATAACCCCCAAAATACAGGCACAGAAATATATACCCTTCTCCTTCCACAAATGTTATTAGGTTTTCAGCCCCAAGTTGTCGGCGACAAATGTGGCAGTTTTGCTAGCCCACACTTTGAGCGTCAAATGAAACGTTTTGCTTGCCCCGAACTGTTGGGAGATAAATGTAACTGTTTACCTTTGCCTAAGCTATGTTGTTTTAATGGGCGCCAAGACCTCAATGCAATGTTGAAATCTAAATTTGTATTTAACAACGTCTAGCTCAGGCAAAACACCTTCAAGACTCTATACACTCAGATCGTGGTATGATTTGATCATTAACCCAACAAACAATTGTATCAGGAGAAGGAATTGGTCTATATCTAATGCTACCTACTGAAAGCAAAGATTGCATTGTAAAAGAAAAGAATTTATTATATAAAACAAGTATAGCAAAATTAATAATAATAATAAGTATAAAATTTAAATTGGAGCGTTGTGATTTGAATATTACCGATAGAAAATTACGTGAAAACGGAGTCTGATAAATTATTGATTTTACTCTTATTCCCAAGCTATGAAGCTACTGAAATATGAAACAAAGAAAAATGAGAGATTGCGTATTTCTGCGTCATTTGCGCTTACCACTGGAAATTGCTAAAGCATTTCCCTCGTACTGGATGATGCTGTGTGCTTCCCACAGTCTCCTGGACGTCGCCATCTTCTTCGTTATTTGATGATATTCTGGTAGATTAGATAATTCTATGGTCCGTACCTCGGACCCAAACACTCGTACAAGCACACTGGTTAAGTTTTACAAAAGTTAGTCCTCCAATCCACGGAACATCGGAGCGACTCCCGCGTGAACCATACTCGGGAAGTTCTATACAGATAGTCCTCGTTTCACGGCGCGTCGAACGATATATGCACCTGTCGGCTCCCCCACTCTTCAGCCGACATCTAGCTTACGTCGTCTCCACTGATTGGCTGCACCCCATGTGCTATACTCCCCTCCTCTGCCTCATTACAGTCCGCGGGAGGGAGAGGTCGTTTTCCGTTCCAACAATTCGCCTTTTCTTGACGCTGCAACACCGCTTGCGTAATACTTCTCGACAGGAATCAGCTTGTATTTGAATTCCCAGTGACTCACGTCTCTCGATATATCCTAACTGACGAAAACTCCGTAAAATTCCGTAATCAGATAATTTTCTATGATATTGTCGTTCGTAATAATTTGCTTGATAGCGTTTTCTAAGATATAGAAAACCTATCTGTATGCTTATAATTTTTATAAAATGCTCCGAAAATATCGTAATAATAATTATAATAAATTAGTAATAATAATAAATTAACATGAAAAATTATCTTGGCTGAACAATTTGCCGCGTAAATAAAAATAGAATGGCTTCCTACTGACTTATGCCAGTTGTATAAAAACCCCTCGAAAAACACGTTACAGTGTAGACGGTAGCGACAGTTGGAGGCGGAGCTCTTCCACATAATGTAATTCATTTATTAATTCATGGACTAGTCTTGAAGGCGTGTATTTTGAATCACACAGAACCTTCTTTAAGAAAGTCGCTTTTAGTTTTTCCAACTTTTCCAGGTGTTTCAATTTGAGGTGTGTCCAGATATTCTCTAATCGATGTTACAAAGGGTGTAACCTTGAGCTGGAAGAGTTTCAAGGCTGTTTTGACGGAGAGTTTCCTCAACTGTCTGATATCATTTATGGTCCTCGTAGCCGCACTGATCCTATCATTAACGTGAAGTGTAAAGACATCTTTAAGTTCAATGTTTTGACATTAAGTTCATTTTACTAGACGATAAGCAACCTTTAATTCCAAAAACAACTATTCACTACCTGGATATAGGGTTAAACAGCCCAGAAACTGTGTTACCTCTATACCCTAGAACTAGGCCCTATTTCATATGCACAAACCTATCATCCTCTACTGTGGGGGCGCAGAGTGATAAAAGGGGGAGCCGGCTTTGATTGACATATTTATATTTCATATTCTGTAACAAATATTACTATCCTCATATTCATGAACCTATCATAGGCAGGTAGCTCCCAGGACCATTCAAGAATAATAAACTCGTACCTTTGCTGTCTTTCACAAGAACTGACCAGTAGATCCTCCCAGCAGGAAATCTGAAAAAAGGTGGCAAGTAACATTTTCCACACAGCTCCCTTTCACTCGCCACCCGCAGTGACATCTCCTTAACAATGTAACCGCCACTTCCTTTCAAGAATGGATTCTTCTATTTCTGCCGTTGCCGATTGGAATTCAGCTAGGCCTTTCAGGTCAGTTCAAAGACAGTGAGTGAACAGGTGAATTGTTGTGCGTGGTTAGCCAACTTTACAATAAACTGATACGAGTGACGCCATTACCATTGGATAAGGGGCTTATTAGACCCCATGAAAGTGATAGTGCCTGCCCTCCTTCAGAAAAAGATCAAGGTTCGAATTTAAACAAAGTCCATTGTCTTCCGTTCCCATCAGGATTATTAATTCTACACACAAAGTGAAAGTGCGTAAATATCAAGACGATTATCTGACAATAGGCTTTACCAGTATTCTTTCGAATAATAATCAGGAACAACCTCAATGCGTTCTTTGTTTGGAGATTTTAGCAAACGACAGTTTGAAGCCTGTGTAACTTAAGAGACACTTGTAGACTAAACATCCAGACTGTGTAAGTAAACCTTTAGCATTTTTTTAATAAGGGTCTCAGAGCAAGAGTGAGTGCTGTTACTAATTCTGTAAAATTCACACATTGCATGATACACAGGGAGGCATTGGCTTCAAAAGTACTACAACCGGAAGTCAAAGTGCTGAACGATGTAATTAGTGTTGTAAATTTTGTGAAAGCAAGAGCTTTAAACAGTCTACTATTTCCCATTCTTTGCGAGGAGATGGGATCTACACGATTCGCTTCTATTGCACACGGAGCTACATTGGTTGTTTTGTGGTCAAGTCCTTCGTTGCATTGTGGAGTTGAAGAATGAACTTCGTATTTTCCTATTGGACAGCAGTCTACACTCGCAACCCTGTTTCTGGATGAGAAATGGCTTCTAATACTGTGCTACTTGGCTGACGTATTTGAAAATCAGAATGAACTTAACGTGTCACTTCAAGGACGAACAAGCAATATTGGTAATGCAGTGTTCCCATTTAATCCTCAGGATTGATCGAAGTTTTTGTAGGTGGAAGCGTTCAAGCTTCCTAAGATCACGTCGGTAAAGGGTCCACGTTTCACAGCCATACAACAATGTAGAAATGACTACTGCTTTGTACACCATTAGCTTTGTACTCGTGGACAGATCTTTATTCATGAAGACCCGGTGCGCTAATCGTCCATATGCTGCATGGGCTGCGCCAATTCTCTTATCCACATCCTGCTCACAGGTACAGCTCACAGAAATGGTACTGCCCAGGTACGAGAAGTGGCCTACCTGCTCTAATGGCAAATTTGAGATGGAGATATTGAACTGAGGAAGAGGTGTTCCTGGTGAAGGTTGTGCCAAGACTTTAGTCTTATTGACATTTATGGTAAGACCAAACCAATCACATGCACTTTTGTAACAATTAACTGACTCTTGCAGCTCTTCTGGTGTGAGAGTTGGTGCCACAGCATCATCTGCATACAACATATTAGTAACATTAGTAACCTGAGTTTTCCTCAAGGAGCGGAGACGAGTTAGGTTGAAAAGACCTCCATCAAAACGATACTTAACATCCACACCTGGGATGTTTGTGGGTGAATCATAAAGCATTGCAGCCAAGTACAGTGCGAAAAACGTTGGAGCCAGTACACATCCTTGTTTCAGTCCATGGGTAATAGGAAATTCATCGGACATCTTATTCTGATGGCAAACCTGACCTGTCATGCCATCATGGAGAGCCTAATTAATTAAAGTATTGAATAGGCGGAAAATTGAAAAATCTTATTCTTCATAATTACTGTCAATACAGAACCTGAAATGAATAATATTTCTAATGAGCCTTGATTAGATCTACAAAACGCTGAGGGCAACCAAACCGCTTCAGCACCGCCCAAATGGCTGGTCTTGGAACCGAATCAAATGCCTTTTCCAAGTCTTAAAAGACCAAGGCCCGTTCTTACAATCTCCTGTTAAATCTTCACTGGCACTTTTACGGCAAGTTTACTGGGACTTGATTCTTACAATACCCGGTTAGCGACAAACTGACAGTAAAATAAGCCTTAACCGGCAGTGAACTTTACCGGAGGATTCTCCTCCCGTAAACTGCTTTACTGCCAGATTTTCTATTATATTCTCAATGCCAGCTGATTACATACATCGTCAATATGCCTAGAATTATCCGTAAGTTCATGGGTTTCGTAAATGCTGATGCTGTTCAAAGAAGGAGACGAAAAGTATATACGAATCGAAGTGATTATTGCGAGGAGTTAGATGGTAAGACTTTTTTAGACGATTCTGTTTGATGAAGCTTTTTTCCTTGAGGCCTTTATTTGTCTCATTTGGAGATAATTGTCCTTCCATATCTAATATTTCTCTTTATAATCGTAACATACAAAAACAGATTGCGCCAAGAACACAGATCAAGATATATAAAATATATATTTATTATTTACTCCCTGACGCAGATCCACTCATGCCAACTATTGAGAGGTATCAAGAAATCTGCAAATCAAACCAGAAATATGTACCAACTGTTGAAAATTATGCACATATCTGCTAACCTACCGTAAACATTAACCGGAACATGGTAAGAAGGATCGAATGTTTACCGTAACTTGACTTCGACCGTAAAGCCAACTGCCAGTTAGAGTTTACTGACACTTTACTGGAGATTGTAACAACGGGCCTAAGAAGAGTGGATTCTGTTGTTCTCTACATTTTTCTTGCAGCTGTCTCACACACAAAATCAACAGCATAGAATCACCCATAATAGGTCACCAATTTAGATGGATTGGCCTGTCCATCGGATGGATGATGTGAGATTACCACGTCAAATGCTGTATGGTGAGTTATACTATGGCACCAGACCTCATGGTGGTCCTAAGAGGTGCTACAAGGACCAATTTAAGTAGACCCTGAAATTGACAGGTCTTGATTCACAAACCTGGGACATGCTGGCTGAAGACCGCTCAACTTGGCGCCGTACTATCGACGCACACATGAAGAGGCCAAGCGTCGAGCTAGGAAACTTCGAGCAGCCCAACCACGTCCTCTTCCAGCAATACTATGTGACTTGAGTGGACGCTTGTTCTATGCCAGGGTTGGACTCTTTAGTCACCGTTAACACATCCACAAACTGGACTGAAGGAAGAAGATTTATACTCTGATTCGAGTTAAAGCCGATGGGTAATAACTTATTTTCATTCTAAGCGACAAAGTGCTTGCTTTTAAGAGAAAACTTGAACTTTGCAAAGCCCAGATGGACAAAGGTAACTGTGAGATGTTTCATTGTCTGAATGAATTCCTGGAAGAAAATGAGTTAGATATTTGTCAAATTAGTGGAACTGTCGTAGAACACCTCCAAAATCTTCGTGAAAAATTAGAGGGTAGAGTTCCACAACCTTCAACAGAGAATGACTGGATTCACAGTTCGTTTGAAACGAACGAAACAGCCCACCTGTCAACGGCAGAACAGGAGAAACTAATAGAACATTCAAGTGACAGAATACTTCGAAATGAATTTAAGTCGAAGTCTCTTGAAAATTTTTGGGTGCAGATTCGGAATGAATATCACATTTTATCAAGAAAAGCATTGGACCTGTTATTACCCTTCACTTCAACATACTTGTGCGAGTCAACATTTTCCGCAATGGCAACCGTCAAGACGAAGCATCGGTCTCGGCTGCAGCTGGAAGGGGATCTGCGGGTTGCTGTTTCAAACATCCAACCAAGACTGGATTTACTTTCATCTCAAATTCAAGCTCACACATCACACCAACTCCGTAAGTGTCTGAGAATTACCGAATTCCAATCCATGTACACTTTTATTCTCCTGTTTTACTTTGTCATGAGTGAAGAGTTTTAACATAACATTTTTAAAACTCACAGTGAAATGTTGAAAATTGTATATATTATTTCTATCGTCATTTATAAGTCACGAGCTTTCAAATATGAAAAGCATTACTGAACACAGGTGTCACAGCTAAAGAGCTAATTAGTGAAACGAACAAAATTTGCTCAATTCCAATAACTGCATGTGCAGCAGTTGTTTTTATTTTTATAAGCAAAAGTAATACATATGCATGGCATTTTTTTTTTTACAAAACATTGTTGTACTTTGATGTGCTCTAAGAATAATGAAGTGTGTGTGTTATTATTATTAGGCTAATGTAACTGGTAGTTGAAATCCTAATTAGGCAGTAGCATACACAGTAGATCTTGTTTTTTTTTTTTTTTGTGGGAAGTAGTCTATAAGAAGTGCTACGAAAGGAAATGAGAATAGGGAGGGGGGCACCAGATATTTCATGTTTCAGCAGGGGGGCACGACAGAAAAAGTTTGAGAACCCCTGCTCTACTATACTGAAATACTTTTAAGGAAAGGAAAGTCACGGAAGGTTTTTAATCAAATGCATATTTTTTAATAAAATATATTGTATGCTTTAACATTGCTCATTTACCTACCTGTTGCTTCTCTCTTCATGTCATGGACAGGGAAACATGAGAGTTATTCAGTCTAATGGAAAACATTAATAAAAATAATACCTATCAATCTAGAAGGATTGTGGCATATCATTATGTTTAATGGTAGAATATGCGTTATAAAATTGGCGAGTTGCAACCTTGTCTGAATGGGTGAGAATCCTGCAAACCCAGTAGCATGGCCGCTTGCGTTAAATTTCTCATCACGACAGCGACAGGAGGTTCAAGTCCGGAGATCGGAGGTTCAAGTCCGGAGATCGGAGGTTCAAATCCTGCCGCTAACAATGACTTTGCGAGTGTGATTTTTCCCCATGGTATATCACACTCCCTCTAGACAAATGCCCGGACAATGCCTTATTTCAAGACCCTGGCACCTACCCTATCCCCGCCCTTAATGATTTACTCCTAATAACACAGAAATACAGGTTAACAGACAAATTTTGAAGAAAAAATAAATCCAGGATCCTTAGGGAAACAGGTTATTTTGATTCTACACGAGTTCTTCAGCAAGGTCATGTAAAATTTGTAGCTAGCAAAACGGTGTGGAATATTGTTCTCAAAAATTGTATGTTGCACTCGGTCGGAAAGGTGAATGTTCTTGAAAATCATTAAATCTTTTGACGTGTTGGGCAGTGGCGGTTCAAGAAGCTTAAATCTAAGGGGGGGGGGACACGTTTGGAATTGAAAGTTTGGTTGACATAATTCAATAGAAAAGTAACCATATCTGTGAAAATACAATGGGCAACATTAGCATAACCATTAACATGTTCAGTTACATACATACTACTATGCCATATTATTTAAAGAATGATAAGTTAATGCATCCAGAACTAGAAAGGAAGATTGTAGTTTTACGTGACCGTTAATCTCGAGATCATAAGCCACGGGACCTCCTTTTTAGGTGCAATCCGAACCACAGGACATCGCATTTCACTTTGAAAATCTCAAATGCATTGACCGGGAATTGAACCCAGTCCGCCGTGGTGAGAGGCCAACAGCTTGACCGCTGCACCACCACGCCCCCATCCAGAACCAACCATGCTCAGAAAATGAGAACCGAAAGTTAGTTACCATAGGACAGAGATGAGACCACAACAGTAATAAATACCCTGCATATTATAATTACTGTATGTATGCATTATAAGAGAATATTGAGCAATAATATTCTTCTGTTCCCACCCTGGGCAAACTGGTTCACTATATCTGAAGGAACTTGAAGTAATAGTATTTTACACAATTTTTTTCGTGTCAATTGCCACGAAACTAATCCACTGTTGTTAAAATTCACAGATTTACCATACGTTAATATATTTATACAGGTTAGTAATTTAAAAAACTCATCATCTTCATTTCCCCTTTTCCAGTTGACACTGGGTGGGGGCAAATATGGTTCCTCTCCACTTTGTTCTGTCGTTCCACCATTCCTCTGCCGACAGTGTTCCAATCCAGGTTCCGTTTTCTAATACTATTCTCCACCGAGTCCATCCAACGCATTCTTGGTCTTCCTTGTCCTCTCTTCCCTGTCATCCGTTCTTCCAGTGCTCGTCTTGGTAGCCTTACTTCATTCATCCGTTTGACATGTCCAAACCATCTCAATCTGTTTTGCTCCAGTTTGTCATTTAGTTTCTGTACTCCAAGTTCTTTCCGTATATCCTCATTTAAAAAACTATCATTGGTAAAAAAAAAGCACAGTTCACTGTCTCATAAATGTATTCTTCTGTTTCCACTCTGGGCAAAATGGTTCACTATATCAGAAGGGTCTTGAAGTAATTTTCCACTTAATTCTCTTTCAATTGAAAGAATTGCGAGATTGGAAAGACTCTTTGTTGCCATTGTTGCTCTTAAATAGGATTTTATTCGTTTCATGACAGAGAAACTACACTCAGCAGAAGCAGATGACACAGGAAGAGTCAGCATCAACTTGAAAAATAATAGTAGCTGTGGAAAAGCAACTTCCATTTTCAGAAGTTCAGAAAAAAAGAATGAGGAAGTGTTTGGATATTTGCCTCTAAATACATTCTTAGCTAAACTGATTTCAGTCTGTAGCACCTTACGGTCTGTGAAGATTAGATTATACTTTTCACAGAACGTGAGAATATATTCAAAATTTAAAAAGTTTTCACTTCTTGGGTTACAGGCATCCATTGCATTGCACACAAAATCATTTTCAGTAAATCTATGCTGTAACTCTTCTACCATGTTGTCTAATATTTCAAAAAGATTTCTTTTACATGTCTCTGATAATGTGACATTTTCCTCTTCTTTCTCCGTAGAGACTGGCATTAATAAAACGTAGTCTGAAAAGTTCTTTGGAATACTTGAGACTCTAGATTGTTTATAAACTTTCACGCCTAACGACTGAGCAGAGTCACATGTAAACGCCCATAGTTCCTTAAAATAACCATCATTTCGTTTTTCTTGCAACGATTTTACAAGATCATAGATCAATCTATGTGCCCCTCCAAAGTCCACATGTTTTTGTTGTAAGAACACAGAGGCTCCATTGGCAAGCTCGAGAATATCAGAAAAGATTTGTAACACAAACATCACCTTCACTTTACAAAGCTGCTTCAACAAACCTTTTGCTTCTGCTGCCTCCTTCTTGTTAGCTGACTTTGAAACATACTCGAGCTGCTTTAACTGAAGCAAAACGTTTCTGAAAATACATTACTCCTCTATATTTACATACCTATAGCGTGTCACTTTGAAGAGGTATCTCTAAAACACGTTTTCCTGGATAAAGATCACTCTGTATCTCAACAAACTTTTGGTGTCTTACAGTAGATACAGACTGAAAAGCATAAATTGCTTCCAGTAAACCAAAAGTGTCCCCTACCACGTCTACTGCCTTTGAAACGTCCACCATAACTAAATTTAAGCGATGTGCATAACAATGCACGTAAACACACTGGTTATTGACCTTTTGTCGCAATAAACTTTGCACACCGATCTTCCCTGACATAACCGCAACTCTATCATATGCTTGTCCAATGCACTTACATGGATCGAAATCCACTGAAACAAGGTACCCTAAAGCTGAATTAGCTATACTTTCTGCATTCAGTTGAGACAAATGTATAAAACCAATGAAACGCTCCTCTATAGAATTTTGTCCTACATATCAGACACATACGGACATCTGTTCCACGTTACTAACATCTCTAGCTTCATCCAGGATTAAGGAAAAATAACCATTGTTATATTTTTTCATCTCTTCTCCAATATGTTCAACTATTATATTAGCTGAGATATCAAGAAATTCATTTTGAGAATCTTTAGATGAGTAAGTTGCATTCTTTGGTAGACTGATTACATTCTCCCTTGTTCTTTCACTATCTAGTTTAATTAAGTTACATTTAAAATTTCAACAAAATTCCCTTTATTATTACCACTATCGTCATCCGAAACCGTTTCGCGATGACCTCTAAGCCCAATGTCTTGCCGAGCACAAAGTAATGCGACTCGGGCCATTGTTGCCACGACCGAGCAGTTATGCAATATGTTATCTTTGTGTTCCTCGCTTAGCTTCGAAATCACTGTGCCGCTACGTTCACTTTCCAGAAAACTGTTCCACTTTACTATTGAAGATTTATGACATTCACTATCAGCATGCTTTGCAAGTATTTCTCCTATTCCTTTCCAATTGCAAAATCCAGATTTAGTGAAAACATGTTCAGCATTGCTTGAATCAGATTGAACGAAATGACGACACGGAAAACAGAAAACAGCATCTTTGTTCTCAGAGTATTCAATAAATTTATACCTACCAAACCATTTACTTCTGTTCTTATTGTATAGTAACGTTTGTTTATAAACTGATTTACGTGGCTGGCATGGACCATCATAGATCGATGCACTGATATCAAATGGTACTGGTTCGTCTATATTAGAAACAGTAGCACTAACAGAGTTGAGGAGATGTCGATGCAGTTGTATCGCATGGAGGTTTGTCTACATTGGAAACTTCTGAACTTGCATTTAGGTCACAAAGTTGGGAAAAGAGTTTAATACTCTTCGGTTCATTTGGTTCACATGCACTTTCACCGCACTTCCGCCTGTCACGGGAAAAGAACGTCAATATATTACTCTCAAAATATTACATACTGTAACTAATACAAGAACACGTCTACGCAAGCATAGCGACTAATCGTCTGCTACTGAAGACTGTTGCGAAACGATAAATCCTTTCTGTGATGGTTAGAATAACGAGCAGTCGGCACTGTCGTCTGTCAGACTTTGAATGCAGACCGCTTTGACTGATTGTTGTTGTAAAGAAATCTAAACATGTTGATCTTGGTGTATGCACTATGCATTTTAAAAATATTATATTTAACTTGCACACAATTTCAATTTTGTGTTTGAATTACATAATAAAACAAATAAATCTTGAAACTGAAAGAAAAATTAACTTAATTAAATGCATTAAAACTTAGTTTGTTTTATATCAGATAAATTATATCTGTAAATTATCAATTTATTTAGTAACCAAGGAATTTTAAAATAATTATTTCACTAAAACTGGGGGGGGGGGGGCTCCCCGGCCCAGGGCTAGAACCGCCTCTGGTGTTGGGGTCACATTTAAACCCCTATTGGGGGTATGGTTGCATTAACTTGCTAAACCTTTCTAGAGCAGGCCCTGTGGTAATTAGTGTAGGTGTCAATCCTGAAAAATGAGCAATTATTCATTGTAGACCCACTGACACTCAAGACTTCTAAGCATGACCCAAACTTCTTTGCTCATTCCAAACTTTCAGTAGTTCATTAGGATCATCATATCCATGTGATGCAACAACATATCGATAATTATACAAATTGTAGTCTTTTTTATAGAAATAGATTTCCTTACAATGAAAAGGTTCAACGTCAATTTTCTTGGCCACCAAACCAAGAAAAATGTCATCGAAACGAAAGTGTTTAGTATAAAAGCTTGCATAATACATATCCACTAGTGCTTCACGAGAGAGTATGTAAGCTCCAGCAGTAACATACAGAGGCCACAGATGATAAGGGTATTCCGACAATGGAACATACCACTTACTACTTCGATGACGGTGTGGAGCAGAGATAAATACATAACCTGTAAATAATATAACATCCTCAGGAAGTTCAAAGTCCATTATTTGGTTAATATGCCTCTGATTCAACGGCAAAGCATTGAAGATATCTTCCGTCTGTAGGGATCGTTTCTCTTTTTGTTTCAAAGAATAGACCGGAGTTAGCAGATATTCTGGATAATGAGTTGGATTACGAATAAACTGCAGCACATTCTTTGTCGAGATATACATGTCATCATCACTAAACATATAAAACTTGGAGTTTGAACAATACTGCATTGCCCATTTAAACCCCGTCATGGTTTTAATAGTGCTATTGTAATAAGTGTCGGCAAAATCAGCTTGCACTATATCACCATACTTGTTTTGTTCTTGTTCGATCTTCACTTGCAAAAGCAAATTACCAGGAACAGTGCCCAATACAAAAACTGTCCGAATGGAAACATCGGAAAATCTCTGCTCATAACCCCAAGAGTTTCGTATTGCGATTCTTCTATGAAAGTGAACTGGAGCAGATTTAATTATGTATACTAATCGCAGACGTTCTGAATCATTTGACTGACATTTTCTATTGCAATTAGATATAAATGAATAGTTATAAATATTGATTGGCTTCACATCTGGCTGTTCCTGATTTTTAAGCTGTTCGACATATTGACGTATATCACCCTCCAGGGGATAAGAGAAGGTTTCGTGAAAATCCAACTCAAAAATATGAGTAAATACACCAAAATACAGTAGTACAACGAACAATAGTAATCCTAATGCAAGATGTTTCGTCCTCACTTTCAAAGAACGTGTAACGCACTTAATTATCATTTTCATGTTTCTCAAGAACACGTGCTATCAATGATAGATGAAAATTGATTTTTTGTGGAGATATGGCAAGCTAGATAATGTGCTACTTAAGTTAAAGTGTCCACAAACAACGTCGACACTCTAATGTAGGAACAAGATTACCGGTTGAGTACGACCACGTAGGAGCCCAAATAATGACGCAGTCACCCTGAATTTAACGAATAGCAGATATACCAGAGATTCCATACTCTGTTATTATAATGGCCCTTGCTCCAATGTATAATTGACATTTGGCCGGAAATTCCACGTCAGTCCTCACCCCTCTGCCTCTTGACCAATCCATGTTCGCATAGTGGATGTCATGATACTCGGCGTCTTTATGGAATCCAAGACATAAGAAGTTTATCCATACATACAGCAATGGCTCTCTTCAAAGCAAAAGTTATACCAATCTTAACCTATGGTTTGGACCTCATTTGGCTTAAACTGACCTATCAGCAATAGAAAATGTGAAGGCTCGCTACTTGAAAGCTGCCTTAGCCCTATTAAGGTTCACGCTCTCAAGGCTCGTCTATGAGCTGGCAAGAGAGACTTTCCTTATAATAGAGGACTTACACGTATCTGGCAAGAGAGACTTTCCTTATAATAGAGGACTTACACGTATCTGGCAAGAGAGACTTTCCTTATAATAGAGGACTTATACGTATACACTACGAACTTTGGTCACCTCCACTTGATTTTGCTTGATCTGCGTAGACTCACGTTCACGAGCCAGACGATACTTGTGTGTGCAGCCCAAAGAATATGGGTAGTGCAGCCTGTGCCATATCACATCATATCAGTTTATGCCAACAAAGACAAATTTATCTCACTGAGTATAGTGAAATGTAATTACAGTGTTTATGCTATTTATGTAATTATTCTAAATGCACTTTCTTGCGCAATTATACTATTATAATACTCTGCATTGCAATATCTGAGCCCACGTGCGTCAGTCCCAGGTTAGCTTTGTTACTGGCTTGCACAGTGTGATCGCTTGTTATTCTAACTTTTTGGCAACCTTGTTCTCTGACCACATGGCACGCACGTGGCGAGAACCCGAGAACTACTGTCCATTCCATTCTGACAGTTCTCAAAATCACTGAAGGAATACAGTAAAGAATAATGATATTTACATGCACATGTAATCTAAACTGTTATACTCGATGGTCGTTTGACTGCAATAAAGTTTTATATTAAATAGGAAGAAGACTGCCGACACTACCAGTAGTGTATGACCCTCTCAAGTTCGTATGCCACTGAAAACACAAAATCTGTAAATAGGACATAGCCACGAACATTGCTCCTTATCTCTCCATTAACAGGCGAACAGAACTATTTAAGCATCAATTCTAGAAACAGGTTATCTTCAAAAGTTCAAGACGAAATAGAAGAACAGCATTCAGGTGTTTGTTTTGATAAGAGGAATGTGATGTTTAGACTATGTAAGTCAAGTCAGTCGTTTTATACATTGAGCCTTGTGTAACATCATGAATGAGTCATTTATTTTTCATAATGACTAACGCTTTTATAATATTTTTCCCGCATATATAGTTTTTAATTGACGAGAATTCTTCGTTGATATAGTTCAACGACCTGGAGGTACTCGACTGAGATCCGGCCATATTTGTTAGAAAGTGGGGTGAAATATGTACAATTAGTGTTATTTTTTGACTTTTGGAACTATTTGCGGTGTGAAAATTCTTCGAGACGGAAGACATCGTGATGGAAGGGAGCGATAGGGGTAAGTGTAGTGTTGCTTGATTTTTATGTCATATTTCTATGTTTGACATAGCTCAGGGGGCAATGGCAGTGTCAGGGTCGTAACAAGAACTAGTTCAGTGACCGCAATTTTGCTAAACCTAATGTCCTTGTAGTGAAATGCCAAAATACATTACAGTTTTGAGGTTTCATTGACCCCATAATCAAAGTTTACCCTCTTTACGTAGTGGTTGTATGATGTTCCTGTCTTCAAAGATATTTACAGTATGCTCCATCATGGCAATGTGGTTTGATGGCAAGTCAAAGATTTTATTTTGTTACTTGGTCGGCAAATATGCAGTTTTAATTTTCAAAGAATGAAAGGAGGATGTTTATGATGGGAGTTTTTTTTTAAACATGTACGTACATTAATTTAGATTGTTATTCTGGCTACGCGAGACCTTGTTTATATGCGGCACCTATATGCCTGTTATTTTTAGAAACATTTTATTTGGTGTTCGAATCACATTGCGGGTATCTGTTCATTACAGAGTTTTTGTTTTGCTGTGGCTTTTGTGAGTTGATAACATGTAGGCCCCCTTATATTAAACTTACATTAACTTATTACGTTTGTGTATGTTGGCCTAACTCGGCTGGAAGATGGTGTGAAATTTACATTATTTTCTATTAGGCTTTGGAAACTATGGAAAATAAACGTGGAATGACAAATGAACAATTGCGAACCTCAGAAATGGGTAGCTGGGTTGAAGATAGAAGTTAAAAGCCATCTTCAGCAAGGGTTCTCAAACTTATTCTGACACCCACCCCTCCTTTCTGAATCATAAATTATCCATCCCCCCTCTATTTGTCTTTCCTTTACTTTGCACTTCCCATATTTGACACACAAATGGCCCATGATATCTATTTGGATCACCCGTAGGCCTATTATTGCAACTGGGCCTATGGTAAAGTGTTTTATTACTGTAAGTGTGTAAATGTCAGCCAGATGATGCAATTTTCAGTTATTTTGTCTCTGAACAAAAGGGGTTGGGGCATATTAGTGGGTCTACTCCTGTTTGCACATTATTTTTTACTCTTATATTTAAATATAAAATTTGGCAGTATCCTGTTTCTAAGATGTGGAATGTATCACTGTAAGTTAGGAGAACCCAGGGATTATTAGGGCATTATCCAATAAATTGTATCAGTCATAACTAAAAACGTGAAAGATTACAGCCTTTCCTCTCTCCTGTAACAATTTTAAATCAAGAACTCGTGCTACCCTCAACTTCCACTGTAGCCTAATTATCAACATAAATACTGTACTTTTGCTTGTAGCAGCCTTCCCCCACCATACCATAATCCTCAAGATACCCGGCATATTTTCCCTTGGTACGGTAGGCCTATGCCTTCTCTAGATCTACAAAGCACCAACACAATGTCTATTCCTCTCATACATATTTCAATAACTTTTCGTAGGCCTTATATTAAAAACCTGATTTTGACCACCTCATTGTCAAGGCCACCCTGGTTTTCATCCATCTTGCATCAAATGACCAAACATTCCTTTCTACATTGCTTGAGTACACTTTGCCCAAGACACTTATCAAAGAAATGTCTCCATAATTGTTGCTTTATTTCCTGATAAACTTAGGGTGGTTGCAGTAAGTTACTGGTTTTGTCAGTCAGAGGGTAACTTTCCTAAATTCCATGCCAATTTAATTATTCTATGCTTACCATATATTGACCATTTGCTGAAGGGCATAAACTGGGATTCAATTTGGTGAAGACCAGGTGAGCAGTCTGGCCTTCGCTTGATGACCTGTTTGTAATGACGTGACTTTTTCGAAAGCTTACAAACCATGTTAGAACTTGAACACACGTGTGGGGAGTAAGAAAGTCAGCATTTCAAAAACGAAGGTTGTGCTGGTAGGGAAGAAGCACAAGAAAGTAGAATGTTGGATAGAAGGAACTAAATTGGAGCAGCATTTTTATGTACAGTACCTAGGCTGCGTATTCTCTCAGGATGGTAGTACTGTATGGGGAAAGAAGATTCGAGGTGCAGAAAAGCCAATGCAGTGAGTTCTCGGTTGCGATCTACAGTATTCTGAAAGTAAGAAGTTTGCGTAGTGATGAAACACTCCCTACATCACTCAGTATTTTGACCGACCTTGCTGTATGATAGTGAGACCTGGGTAGATTCAGGATACCTCTCATACATTTAAGCTGGAGGTAACTGATATAAGAACTCGCTGCATTAGTTTTTCTACACCTCGACTCTTATTTCCTTCCCCATAAGTTACTACCATCCTGAGAGAATGTGCAGCCCAATTACTTAAAGTATTCCATCTGCTTCAATTGAGTTCCTCCTACCTGACATTCTACTTCCTTGCGTTTCTTCCCTACCGACACAAACTTCGTCTTTGAAATACTGATATTCATACCACCCTATTCCCTAATAGATATGGACAATAAAGAAAAAACAAAAGACAAGTCTGTGCATGTTCGTGTGACATGTGACGAGCATCTCAAAAGATTATGATTTTTTTTTCTCACACATGATAAATAAAGATTTACAATAAAACTAACATTTTTAATAACTTTTGATTTGGCACACACACTGCTTTATAATAAGCTGAAGATGGAAAGTTGTTCCAACAAATAATGTAGCGACAGCATCCACATGCCTTGTCAGAATTATCAGCAAAAACATTGTGCCCAGTATTGCAAAGGATCGAAAATCTTTTGAATATCTGAAAGATTTTGGGTTGTAGTATACATCGCAAGTCCCTGCTGTTAGTGCGATTTTAGTGACCTCCATGACGTCACCTATGACGTATTTGTGTTGATGCTCAATTAAATTGATAATTTGGTTATTATCTAGATATTGAAAGAGAAACTCTTGAGAGTTAGGGGTACTCATCAATGAAGGGGGAAGCCACCACACCTTAAAAGATTTAACTTACTTTACTTGTTTTGCTTCTGAGAACTGAAAAGGAATGTAAAGAGAATATCCACATGAAAAGAAGAGGTTAATGCTTCTGAAGGCTTGGGAACATGAAATTTCAATCAGATGGTGGTAATTTTCAAATGGCAAGGAATGCTCGAGATCATACTTAACTGATTTTAATCAAAAGATTTTTATGTTTTTTATCTCTACACTCCATAATATTCTGTAAATTCCACTGATGTGGGGCGATTTGAATTTGTTCATCTGCTAATTTGTTCATCCAGTACAAACCCTGTAATCCATCACCTTTTGGACTGAGGGTATGGTTGGAACGCAAAAAAGATTGGATTATCAGAAAGTAGGCCTACAGAAAAATATGGATTTATATTAAAATAAATATTCTCTGAACTCAAGATATCGGGGTTCCTTTCCTTCTTTTTTGGTAGAACCACATCCACAATGCATTGTCAAGCAGTTCAAGTTTAGACTTTTGCAATGTTTTGTGATTCTTAAGAGCGTTTTCACCATCTATCGTCACTTGTACATGATTCAATGTTTTTCCGATTTCTTCTTCAATCTTTTATTGTCATAACGCCTACATTGAGTTCCTTGGCAATTTTTTGGATTGATTCCCTTTTGTCCAGTATTCGAAGCACTGCTAATTTTTAATTTAATGAAAGAGTAACGTGTTTACGTTTCACTCCTGACAGGCTGTAAAAACACAACCGTACAGTACACACAGTGTGCAGTAAAAGGATTACCGTACAGTACTGTGATGAACACAGAAGAACAACGTCGTAAAACCAACGAACATTAAACACTAAAAAACTTCACAGTCGTACTGTACAAAACACGGACGACAGAAACGATACGAGAGACGACGGAGCACTAAAACGGACAAGCGATAACAAGTACCTGTAAACAACAATGGTGCGACGGGTAGTGAGTCATCGCTACGAGTCGGGACAAGTTCGGCTCGAGCACGGTCGGATCAACCGGAGCGGCGGACGAGAGGGGTTTAATTGTAGTGTATAAGGAAAACAAGCAAATGTTGGCCAAGATGGCAAACATATCTGATTGGATGGTGGGCCCTGCAAGTAGAGTATCATTCCATGGGGTTCACTTCCTGGTGTAGGGGCTAGTGTTCTTGACTGTTGGTCCGGGTTTGATCCCCGGCTCTGCCAAGAAATTTAATTCTGGTAATTAATGTAATTTTGTCAGCTCGCTAGCGACAATGGATCACTACGAGCCTTCATTCCATCGTTTTGCATCCTAATTTTAGGACATAATCGTCTCCCATACAGTAGAACTCGACAAACGGAAAAGCAGCAATATTATTGCTGCAAAGTAGTTTGAGTGTTCAGTGCTAAGTATTCTTTTACCGCAACATAGCTTGTGTAATGTTACAAGCTACGTGAATAATAATAGTCAAGTGTTGGGATACAGTGAGTACTTGGCGCCATCATGACACGTCGTTTCTGTGTTCACTGAATTGTAATGAACCACCCAGACTTCTTTCAATCTTGAACAATATTCATGAGTAATTCCATCTCGCTTATTACATGGTGAGCGTTGATATATTCATCTGATACTTTGCATTAGTTGTAGAATGTTTGCCTTCTTTTATTGTATGTGTTAAATACTGATAATAGAGGTGTGCAATTGGCTTAACTTTGGTGTTAGTATATTATTTTTCTTATTTGAGTGTACTGGGCGTTGTCGCAAGATCAGTTATTATAAAATATTTTACTCGTGGGCTTTATCATGCTCTGGTTATTACTTGAATCAGGTTAGAAACTCATCAATGCAGCTAAGCAGTTCCAAGCTCCAGCCATGTCCTTTATGTTTTTTCAAAATTCATGCTCTATGGCTTGAATGGACATATGATCGTGCTGAGATCCGAGGTTCCAATCTTGGTGATGACAGCAACTATTCTGAGTGTTTTATGACACTCCAGGTGTCCTATTTCAAGTGGTTCTGGCTACCCGTCCTAGAACCACAATATCACATATTATCAGACAAATTGCATATGGTACTCTTAAAAGGGTTAAACTATACCATCCGATACACCGGTATCTGGGGAATATTTAGGGAGATCAGTGACGTCACCGTGATCTCACGGCTGACGTATTGCTATCGGTAACGCTATTGGTTGGCTGACGTATTGCTATCGGTAACGCTATTGGTTGGCTGACGTATTGCTATCGGTAACGCTATTGGTTGTCAGCTGATTAATACTTTGCTTCATTATTATCATTACGGGAAAATGACCTGAATGTTACGCACATTATACTGTACTACTTAGCACAACCACCACCACAAAATGATATCAAATAAAAATGTAATGGAAGGAATTGTACAAGTTAAGCAAAACCCATTGTAAACACTAAAGAAAGATACATTAGTAGAGAATTACTTGCATTGTGAGCGGCTTCGGTGGCGTACTCGGTAGCATGCTGAGCTTCTATGCCCAAGATAGCGGGTTCAAACCCGGCCGAAGCCGTCGGATTTTTAAAGAGCGTTAAAAATCCCTCAGTATGCCTTCCTTCGGAGGGGAAGTAAAGCCGGCGGTCTCATGTCATAGATTTATGGCATGTTAAAGATGTTATATTTTTAAAATATTTTTTTTCTGTTAGTTTAAGTATCATGTGCCAGTTCTGTAGTAGTATTCATTATCATCCATAAAACAAATAAATCCACCTGGCAGAACCGGGCACTACTGCTAGTCAATAATATTTTCGTAAGAAACCGAGGGAATATTTGGAGACTTTAACAGGATTTCCAATATCCAACCTCTGGAATGGGCAGCTATTGCTGCATACTGTTGACCGGAGGCAAACCGAAGTATTGCTGGAATGCACACAATTCGGTGAAATCCCCGTTAAGGTTATGAGGCACGAAACGCTGAATGAGGTCCATGGAGTTATCTTCCATCGCGACCTCATTCTTAATAGCGATGCAGAATTGTTGCAAGATCTGGGGAAGAGAGGCGTCACCAACATCCGAAAGATTGGAGAGAACAGCATAGATACCGGTGCTTTTATTCTCCATTTTGACGGTCATGTACCTAAGCAGGTGAAGGTCACATCGTACCACTGCGATGTTCGACCGTATATCCCTCCACCTATGTGCTGCTATCAATGCCAGAAATTCGGGCATGTTTCTGCCAGGTGCACTGCCAAGGCCGTGCTTAGAGAGTGTGGTAAGGGGACACATGAGGGTGAGAGGTGCGGGATGGTCGAACTCTGCTAATTAGGTTAAACCCAAACAGTCCTGTCAGCTCACGCTTATGAGTTTGGGAAGAGAGTGGGGGTAGGCAACCTCTCCTGAAATGTTGGTGAAGCCATGAGTTGACTGACAGCTACGTACAGTACACCTGGGCCCCCTGGGGTTTCCGTAGATATAATCGGTGCAGCGAACATGATATTCATGTACATTCAAAGAGGTAGAGAATTGAGAATTATAGGAAACTATAAATTTCATAAGTGTGAGTTGTCAAAACAGGGCCAAAAGTGGTGGTGTTCAAAACAAGGAATGTTCTGCCCATTTATTTACAAATGGTGGTAACTTTCTGTTATGTGGGTCTCACATTCACGAACTATGTACCACGATTAATCGAGAATTTATTTCGAACAGTGAGGAAATATGTGAACGGCCATCGAAGTTGATGAGAAAGGACATACTTGCTGCCCCTAAGCAATTGTCTGATAATTTACTATCAAATGACATAGAGAGGATTACAAAAAACATTGCGGCCAAGAAACGGAGACACTTACTACCTCTGCCTCAAAATAAGCAAGAAGTTCATGATGCTCTAGCCATTATGGACATACAATCGAACTTAGAAGATAATATGCTTCTGGTAAATGACAAAGAGAATAACATTATTATGTTTTCTACTGCATCAAATTTGAAATACTTGCGTAAAAGAGAAACTATTTTTATGGATGGAACATTCAAGTATTGTTTTAAATACTTTTATCAACTCTTCACCATTCATTCAGAATAAAATTGTGCATTGCGTTCTTCTTGCTGAAGGATAAGAAAGAAAGCACTTATTGAAGCCCATTCTTAACATATGTCTGGGAAATGTCGGGAACTTGGGGAATACTTCAGCCCCAAAGAAGTAGTGGCAGATTTTGAAGTGTCTATCCACAAAGCAGTTGAGTTTATGTTGCCTTCTTCCAGGTTGACTGGTAAGTCTATGTGTTTTTTATTCATTTATTAAAATATGTATTAAATTTTTATTTATTTATTCATTCTTCTTTGATTCTAGAAGATCAATATAGTTCTTAAGTTAACGTTTACTGCTAATTGTTTACAGTAATTAGGCTAAATAAGCCATAATGTACTGAATTTACATTTTAAAATTTATTTTGTATGGACTACGCATATAAATAGTTACAAACTGATTATTGATTACAGGCTGTAGATTCCATCTAACGCAAGCTTGGTGGAGGAAGATCCAGACTATTGGATTATCCAGTTTTTTTTTTTGTGGCCTCATGAGAGGCCGAGTGCAGGCCTTTCTATTCGACGCCCGTGGGCGACCTGCGCGTCGGTATGAGAGGTGGAATGGATGAAGATGAATGAAACTGGGCAAGGATGTGGAAGGAATCGGCCGTGGCCTATCAGAAGGTACCGTCCCAGCATTTGCCTGGTGTTGAAAATGGGAAACCACGGAAAACCATTTCAAGGACAGCCGACGGTGGGGCTCGAACCCACGCGTCTACCGAGTCAGAAGAGAGCTTGGTCCCATGACCTAACGCTGCGCTTTAGCCAGCTGAGCCACTACTGTCGGTGATTATCCAGTGACTACCATGATTCTTGTTCGGAGACTGGTACATGGCTAAGATGGACATTTGGTCTCAGCCTCCTGAACCATCTCGAAATTGGTGATGCTCTCGCTGAAGACTTGATGTCCATCATGCCTCAAGGTATAACTTTCTTAGAGGGTAGTGAGGTTATTGGGGTCTCGAGGTGTTTTGTACACAAGGAAAGTACTCACAGAATTAACTCAGGTTCTTGGGAAAATACTCTATTTTTATTTCTTCAATGCATCCTCTAGCATTTCATACTCATATTGCTCAAATATTTCTTTCTTCTTAATCCTTTCAATTTAAATGTCGACTACAGTATACTTTTCTTTTACATCAGATCCTACACATCTTTTCATCACCTCAATCCTGCACTCTTATCACAAAAAAAAACAACAAACATCTTAAAAGGAATTCCAATATAAAAACTTCAAGGGGCAAAGCTCCCTGCCACCCATTGCTAGGTCACCACAAAGAATCTAGTAGGCTCAAAGTACTAGACTCCCTGTAGTGCCCCAACAATAGGCAGCCCTTTTTAACCCAAAAAGAACCATGACAAAGGGGACCAAGTGTTGGCATTCAGCAATTACTTGATGGAAAGTTATATCGATAAGGCAGCTTCCTTTCCACCTATTATGTCGGCGTCGAATTTCTTATCGTCAGCACGCACAACAAATGGATGCGAATCCTTCAATTCCAAGTTTGGGAGAAATTTTAACAGCACACATCCTAATATTTTTGTGCTTACGGAGGCTATAAGGAATCTCAAATAGATGTGTACATTGGTCTCAGAAGTAGCAGTGAAATCCCAAGGAACCGGTTCAACCCTCGCTTTATGAGAAATACTAAGATATTTCAGGAGGCAGTGGGAAAATATCGAACTTCCAAATCAGCAGTTTTGAATATATCAAACGCATGTCTTACAAGTACCAGAAATGGCAAGACGAGTAGCTCTTACTGACTAATTGATTGTAGGCTTTTATAGGCCAATAGGAACTATGACAAAGGAAATGGTTTGAAGTGACCATTTTGTATATATGTAAATATTTTGACAAACTATTTCCTGCAACTTTTAAACCGTCGGCATTGTACAAAACATTCATTACAATGCTGCCAGTCCCAAGCCTGGATTTAAGAGTGAGGAAATGTTTTATTACTGTTCAGACCTCTTAATTCAAGAAAATAAAGTATTATAATTTTTAAAACCCTACAAATATGTCAGCTCCCTTCCCTACCCCATGTTTCAGCCAATGCATACAGACATAACTTTAGTTAGTTATTCTTGTATTAAGAGGTGGAACAGCGAGATCATCTGCCCCTAGACACATCATTGTCATACAGTAAATGGCAATAATAAGCAAGCACTTCTCAGGCCCCTCACTATCTGCCTAATAGGAGTTATTTATTTTAATATATTAAAATATCCTATCAGCGTCATATTTAGTCATGCAAACATGTGTCTGCAAATAAATATCCAGAGCACCAGAGTTGGTAATAAAGTTATGTAGGTAGTCTACGCTTTTGTGTTTTAACCTATACACATTACGATTCTGCATATCCAAATTTGAACTCAATAAAGAATAAATTTAGGTCACAATTAACTAAAAACACCTAAAATTATTGCTAATTTAGATTCAGATTACAGAAAAATTGTCACATCTAGAAAATATAACTTTCACAATGATTGATGGATGGTTGAATGATTAATTTGATTTTTATCTGAAATTTGTACACAATGCAAGTTGGTTGGTTGTTTCTTAAGTTTAGGGGCTGCGACAACGCGGTCATGTAGCCCCGTGTACTTTGGGTGTGTGTAGAATTTGTCTGATAACCGGTGTTAATTGTGATGACTGTATTAGTGTGTGTTATCTATTTTTAAATTTAAGTACAGACTGCAACTTAGAATTTTTCAAATAGTTCCTACTTTTGCCGCCAAGAGCCACCGTCAACGACTACTAGGCCAAGTTCAGAACTTAGCTACTAGACGCCACCGCAGTCGGCTCTTGGCAACGAACGTAGAAACCTAAGAGCGTTGTTTACATTCTTAACCTATCCAATTTAGCTTCACACAGGTGTAATTAGTGGAAGGTTCTTTAACATGCCATAAATCTATGACATGGGACCGCCGGCTTTACTTCCCCTCCGAAGGAAGGCATACTGAGGGATTTTTAACGCTCTTTAAAAATCCGACGGCTTCGGCCGGGTTTGAACCCGCTATCTTGGGCACAGAAGCTCAGCATGCTACCGACTACGCCTCCGAAGTCGCTCACAATGCAAGTAATTCTCTACTAATGTATCTTTCTTTAGTGTTTACAATGGGTTTTGCTTAACTTGTACAATTCCTTCCATTACATTTTTATTTGATGGTTTTGCCTTTCAGTGTCCAGTCTAGTCTTCAAGGCTCTGTTTGCGAACAAGTCGCCTCCATGATCCCTTATTAGCAGTTAGCACTGCGGCCTCTGCTTTTACACCTCTACATTGAAATTGTTCAACACTGAATCTAACCATCGGTTTCTAGGTTTGCCTCTGCTTCTCTTACCCTCTACAGCCGAAATCATTAACCTCTTAGGTAATCTCTCTTCCCCCTTTATCTTCACATGACCTCACCATCTGAGTCGGCTTGTAAGAACAGTTTCATCTGACCTTTATCTTTTGCTGCCATTGCTCCCATATATTTGTCCTAGAAATTATTCATGCTACTCTCTTATCAGTCACCTCTAGCTTATAAATCAGATATCCTGAATCTACCCAGCTCTCACTTCCATACAGTAAGGTAGATTTCATCGCTGCACTAACTTCTTTCTTGCAGAATACTGTAGATCGCAACCGAGAACACACTGCATTGGCTTTTCTACATCTCGACTCTTTCCTTCCCCTTACTACATCCTGAGAGAATACACAGCCCAATTACTTAAAATAGTCCACCTGCTCCAATTTAGTTCTTCCTACCTGCCATTCTATTTTCTTGGGTTTCTTCCCTACCAACATAACCTTTGTCTTTGAAATGCTGATTTTCATACCATACTCCCTACATTTCTCTTTCGAGTTCAAACATGTTGGGTTGTAAACTTTCAACGGGGTCTGCCATTACGACCAGGTCATCACCTGGTTTCCACCTAATTGAATCCCACCCAGCTAGTTTATGTCCTTCTGCAAATGGTCCGTATACTGTATAAGATGAACAGTAGGGGTGAGAGGTTACAACCTTGCCTCGCTCCTGAACAACCTTGAAACCAAACTCATCCTACCATCAACTCTCACTGCTGCCTGATTATCAACATAAATACTTTTGATTGCCTGTAGCAGCCTTCCCGCGATCCCATAATCCCTCAGGATGCTTCTCCCTGTGTAATCTATCGTACGCCTTCTTTAGTTCTACAAAATAAAAATAAAACTGTCCATTCCTCTCTTAGCATTGCTTGGCGCATGCTAAAAAATAGAATAAATTAAATAACTCTCCCTCTGCTAAACATTAGAAAATTATATATACAAAAAAAAGTTTCTTTGTATCGCATTTTTTTATGATATATGAATCGCAGCCAATGGCCATAAGCTGGCCATTTTTGTTTGAACGCCCGAGGGCTCCCAACAAGTTCAATTTCAAGTAGTCCCAACTTTGGCTACCAGATGCTACTGTCACTAATACCTAGCGGCGAACGTTGGAACTTGCTAGAGCGTTTCCTAACCAGCTAAATATAACCTACAAATTTTTCTACATACCACCAATTGCAGTGGTAGGTTCTTTTACGTGCCATAAATCTATAACATGGGCCCGCCGGATTTACTTCCCATGCGGAGGATGGTATACTGAAGGATTTTAACGCTCTTAAAAAATCCGACGTCTTCGGCCGTGTTTGATCCCGCCATCTTGGGCATAGCAGTTCAGCATGCTACCGACTACGCCACCGAAGTCGCTTAGCTTCGCATTTTTCGTAGTTCCGACCTCCACTTCATACAGACCTAGTACTTTGAAAATGGACCTTCATAAAATCTATTAGGTGACTCCTATAATGTACATGAAAACCTTCGTTTAAATACGTGTCCGCAAGAACTGCGTAACTATTTGAGATATATTTTAAAAAGAATTCTTCATCATACATTTTACTTTGCTGTTGAATATTTTAGGGACTGCGACATCGGGGTCTAATAGCCCCGTATATTTGGGTGAGTATGGAATTTGTGTGATAACATGTGTTATCGTGAAGGCTGTACTAGTGTGCATTTTGTAATTCAGGCGAGGATTGGGAAGGAGGTGGCCGTGGCCTTAAGTTAGGAACCTTCCAGCATTTGGCTGGAGTAAAAGTGGGGGAAACTATGGAAAATTAAATTTCTTGGCAGAGCCGGGAATCAAACACGGACCTCGACAAAAAAAAAATAGAGGAGAATGCTCGGTATTAACGTTGTGACCTGTTTATGAGCTTTTAAATGACATAGACATAAACATTTCGGTTTTCATAATATTGCCACAAAATGTAGTTTAGTGGGGCTACCGGCGCAGTGACCAAATCCCTCCTCCACCCCCCCCCCCCCTAAAAAAATTGCGGATGTTGTATGAAATATTAGTAGAATGAGTATTTTGGTTAGTTATTGGACTAATACAAGAGGTACATTTAAACACAATTCCCCCTCCCACCATGATCGTTTCACTTTGATCCCCCAATTTACACACTTGCAGACTTCAAGAAATCATCATGTGGTAAAGGTATGATTTTTTTAAAAATTCTTTTAAGACTTAAACGATGTGTCATAAAGTTTCTACCTTCAATTTTGTTCTTATACCAGTAGTTCGTCTTGATTGTATGAAAATACTAAGAAGATGAATTATTTTCATACCATCAACGTTTTAACGTTAACTCCACGAACTGTCCGTGGAAGTAAAGCTTTTGCCTGCAATTTTGAACCTTGTTTTGTAGCAGAATACATATAAGCTTTGGTTCCCACGATATCGTTTTAATGCTCATAGTGCAGGTTATATCTTTGGTTGGGTGGTTCCTCAGTTTAGGGGCTGCGACAACGCGGCCATGTAGCCCCGTGTAGTTTGGGTGTGTGTAGCATCTGTCTGTTAACCGGTGTTAATTGTGATGGCTGTATTAGTGTGTTTTATCTGTTTTTAATTCAAGTATGGACTGCATACATTGGATTTTCAAGTAGTTCCAACTTTTGCTACCAAACGCCATCTTCAACGTCCAACTAAGTTTCTGCACTTTGTTTCTAGATGCCACCGCAGTCGGCTCCTGGCGATAACGTTGGAACCTAAGAGCGTTACCCAACGATAACCTATAATTTAGTTTCACACAGGTGTAATTAGTGGAAGGTTCTTTATCATGCCATAAATCTATGACATGGCTTTACTTCCCCTCCAAAGGAAGGCATACTGAGAGATTTTTAACGCTCTTAAAAATCTGACTACTTCGGCCGTGTTTGAGCCCGCGAAGCATAGAAGCTTAGCATGCTACCAACTACGCCACCGAAGCCGCCTAGGTTATAGCTTTCATACGATAACAGTTTTACGAAGCTACAACATACCAAATCAAAATGTACATATTGATCGGTATAGTAACTCTAAAACTCAAATAATATTATTGCACTTGAGCTAGGCAAATCTGGAATAACGCCTAAACTTTCTAATGAGTGGTATGGAATACGTGTTTGAGATAACAAGAGTAAATAGTGAAGATCAGCGCAGGTTGACACAATTCGACAATATATACCACCACGTCCACTTTGGAGTACGGGGCAGTGAAACATGCCTCAGGCAACTTCCCCTGTTAGGATTGTTGGTATCACCCGAGTGGTGTACGTCTCCCCCAATATGTCCCAACTGCCAATGAAGCCACTCTCCACGATGGAAGCAGTGCCCTGAGTTCACGAAAGAAGCAAAGATCCAGGGGATAAGAACACTGGACAGGCTTTCGTATCACGACGCTCGAAAGAGGTACCGTGATATGAATGCCCCCGAATTTCGGGTATCGTTCGCAGCTGCAGCAACGCCGCTAATCACCCCTGCCGTTTCTGTTCCGAGTTCAGTACCCTTAAGTTCTAGTTACAGGAGTATTCTAAAATCTCTCCTCGCTGCTGTAGTGAGCCCTATTAGCCCGAAGCAGGCATCACAACCTTCTTCGGCCCTTGAAAATAAATTGTCTGTGGCAAACGGTCGGCGAACAAGTCTTCCACCGCTAAAGGGGGAAAGAAGACTTTGCCGACTTTCAGCCGACCGGGGCTGAACCTTCATCCAGCCCACCTGATACGAAAAAGATAGGTGCGCCGCTGTCTCTCTCGTCCACCTGCTGATGGTGTGGCTCCTGCATCTGCCGGCCCTCTCGCTCCCATGATCACCAAGGGAGCAAAGCTGGCAGAAGCCAAAGCCCGTTAGAATTAATGAACTCCCATACAGAAAGGAACGTGTACCGGCGGAGGGAAGAGGAACGGTTCATCGCCGTCACTCTTCCTCTCCTGCAAACAAGGCAGCTCTTCAATCAGCTGGCTTCCCCGCTCCCACTACCGTCAGTGGAGCGGTGCAAGTAGGTGATGCCTTGTTTTGCAGGGTGGAGACGTAGGGGGAAAGGGCCACCTACTTCCCCAAACAGACGTCAACGCCGGTCACGATAAAAGAATGTTCGGGTCGTGTCGGGGACAGACACCCAGTCTTCGGACCGGGAGAAAGTTCCCCGAAACCGCTCACGCTCTACCCCTAGAGCGAGAGAAGAAAAGTCCGAAGAGAGCCGCGCGCCACCCGAGAGAGCGCCCCCTCCATTTTCTTCGTCTTCGGACGGAGATTTGGAAATAGAGGTGTGCTCTCCTCCCCCATCATCTCCACCTAGAGATGGGGAAGGGTGGCAAACGGTCAAGCGTAAGTAGAAGACCAACTTCTACTTAAGTTCACACTATGGCACTATTACAATGGAACTGTAATAGCTATTCTGGTCATCTCGCTGAGTTACGTCAATTAATATTTTCGTTTTCGGCAATCATTGTCTGTCTTCAGGTTTCGCCGTGGACATGAGACAACAATGCGTCACTTCAAACTCTTCTCTAACGACCGGGTGGACGGAGCTGTGGCGTCTGCACTCTCGTCCACTCTAGCCTCTAGTGAAGAGGTGCGCTGCGTACTCAGCTAGTTGCAGTTCGTACTTCGTTGCCAGTAATGGCAACAGTATGTAACGTGTAAATCGTGCCTGATTCTCAACTGGATTACAACCAGGTGGTGGATCTAGTCTCTCAGCTTCCCCCTCCTTTTCTCCTTCTGGGAGATGTTAATGTCCACAACATCATCTGGGGCTCCGCTACCACTAGCGGTAGAGGGAGAGATTATGAGAGACTGATCAGGCGGCTGGACCTGTGTTGTTGAACACAGGGGAACCTATGCACTTCTCTGTTGCCCACGGCACTTTTTCGAGTGTCGACATCACCTTGTGCAGTCGTGCTCTGGTTACCCTGCTACAGTGGGGTGAACACGACGACCTTCGTGATAGTGACCATTTCCCGATTATCGTTACTCTTCCGAAACAGAGAGCCATCGAGTTACCAAGTCGATGGCATCTCCGTCGGGCTGATTGGCCAACTTTCACAGCA
Organism: Meconema thalassinum; assembly: GCA_946902985.2. Classification (NCBI taxonomy): domain Eukaryota; kingdom Metazoa; phylum Arthropoda; class Insecta; order Orthoptera; family Tettigoniidae; genus Meconema; species Meconema thalassinum. The sequence goes on from OX336392.1 coordinate 372,120,102, forward strand.
CGTGCAGCTTTTGTCTAAGATACCTTTGAGAGTGTCGATGATCGTACCATACACATAACGAATGGTATTTTGGCTGCGGCAGAGGAAGAAATACCTTCCTCATCCGGCAACTCCCGCCGAAAGCTTGTCCCTTGGTGGACAGCCGAGATTGCAGCAGCCATTCAAGATCGTCGACGTGCTTTCAAATGCAATCGGAGGCAAAACACCATGGCCAACCTAACACCTTCAAAAAGATGCGTGCTAGAGCCCGATATCTGATTCGGGAGAGTAATAAAACGACGTGGGAAAAGTATGTGTCGTCTATGATGGCACATACTCCTTCATCTCAAGTGTGGACTAAGCTTCGTCGGATCTCCGGATTCTCGACATCTTTGACGATACCCGGAGTCTCCTTCAACGGAGACATAATCACGGACCATCTCGCCATTGCCAACAGTATTGGATCACACTTTTCCGACGTATCCTGCACTGGGAGTTATGATCCTACATTTTTGACTCTGAAGCGGGAGGCAGAGGCTCACCCCTTGACCTTCGCCACTGCTGCTTCGGAGTCCTGCAATGTACTGTACCCGTAAATTCGGGAGGATGCCTGTTGGGAATCCATAGCGAAAGCTGGATTGTTAATTTCTAAATGAGCTCTGGCTAAAAATCTATCAGAAATTGCTCCAACACGGTCTCCGGGAACATACACAGTATTGATCAATGGTATCGTGAATATACAACAAAATACACTGGCTCAGAAGCACCTACCTTAATTTCTCGGGGTCTCTGCAGGGACTTAGCTCCAACCTAAACACGGATTCACTATACCACTGTTTCTCTTATATTTAAAATAAATCACTCGAAGACAACAACGAAAAATGAACTGAGTAAATTTATTATAGCAATGGTAAACTATAACTAATATAAACAATAAATAACAATAATTAATTAATAAATTAATTACACACATTCATACACACTCCTCTACTGCAACAAATACACTACTGAATTTACTATGCTGTCAGTTAAATAGCAACAAATTTTGACTGGCCTGAGCCTGCTATAAATATTTAAAACGTTTAAGACAAATACTTGCATGCCAAACATTCTTGAAGAGCTATAAAAAGCCGGCACGCTTCTCGTACCACATCTGGCCGCGCGCACTCATTCAACGAATGTCACACATTCTCGATCAGCCGTGAGGCTGTCTTGCTTTAGGAGGCTGTGGACTGCCAACAACTGTGCACATTATATAATAGACTGGCCTTGAAATAATTAACGGGAATACACATCCCCACACATTTATTGTGACCGCGCTGTCTAGCGAACAGTCGCCGTGTTTAAACTTACATATTCTCTATATAAAACTCTTCATATCTCAAGCACTTTTCAAACAATCACTCTCAGATTTTAACACTAGCATTCATACACTCCCTCTCGATATTCATGACTTCCGGACTTGTTCAACCATACTTAACAACTTTAAAAGCACTCATCTAAAAACATTCATTCAGAAATACACTATAATTCAAAAAACATCGAACAAATAATTATTACAAAATCATTTCCCTAACTAAATAATTGCGAATCTATTGTTACGGCTGTGAGTTTGTGTCATCGCTCGCCGCTTGAGTCACAACTGCCCCAGGGGCTGGGCTGTGGCCTCCTGTATTGCGTGTGCCTTATGCAACAGGGCTACTAAGACAAAGGGATAGTCCAGAATATTCGTGACTGGACCAGCGATGGAAACCTCGAGAAGCCGTGATGGATCTAGAAGCATGTATTGAGTCACCGGCCTGCTATATAAGTGCGACCTGTCAAGCGGGGGTTGTTGTGTTTTACGAGCTAGTGTGAGCGTTTATTCTGAGCGACAGAAGTGTGGTGACTTGCGAAACCCCTAGTGTAGCGGCGAAGTGAGGAACATACAGGGGACTGCCGTGCTCTGAGTGAGTGTGCTTTCACTGAGTGTCAGATATAGTGGTGTCGAAATCCAGTGACATTGTTTCTCCCAGCTGGTGAACAGCGCGCAGCAAGTGCTCGTAAGTACTGTAGTAGGCGCACATTAGGAAGAAGTTGAATGTAGTTCTGTCAAGGCCACTAGGCTCATTAGCGGCAGGATTAACTTCTGTGGTTTGTTGACAAGTGAAAGGGGCAAGAATTCTCCACAAGCAAGAGCCTTGAGGAAACTGGAGTAAGGTTCCTATTGTCTGTAATTGCTGATGAGTAGTGTAATTATCTGGCCGCAATAAAGTTAATTACTTCTTTAAGCAGTAATTGGTGTTGTGCTTCCTACCCACCGTAATCCAGTTAACAAAAGTGCCACTAGGGGGGTGGCACGTAACAACTGGTGTCAGAAGCCGGATTACGAACTCAAGCACAACACCTGACGGTCCTGGTTTGAAAACCCGAGCAGGTCATTTCCTCTAATTTTCCTGTGAGTGCATGCCCTTTACAAGACAAACAACTAAAATGGAGGAGAAATTGGCAGCATTGCTAGAAAAGTTAAATGGCATGGAAACCAAGATGGAGGACGGCCAGAAGAAGATGGAGGACGGCCAGAAGAAGTTAGCCGAGGACCTAACTGCCAAACTAGAAGACGGTCAAAATAAGCTAGCGGAGGACCTGAAGAGGATAGAGGACGGCCAGAAGAAGATGGAAGACGGTCAGAATAAGTTGACAGAGGACCTGAAGATTTTAGAACTGGGTCTGCGTGAGGAAGTCACGGCAGTGGAAAAGAAGTTCGACGCCTTACAAGTGGAAGTTGCCGAGCTGCGCCAACGCCCGCTGATGGGGGTGGAGGAGAAATTCAACGTCTTACAAAAGGAAGTTGCCGAGCTGCGCCTACGCCCACTGACGGGGGTGGAGGAGAAATTCAACGCCTTGCAAGTGGAAGTTGCCGAGCTGTGCCAACGACCGCTGATGGGGGTGGAGGAGAAATTCAACGCCTTACAAGTGGAAGTTGCCGAGCTGTGCCAACGCCCGCTGATGGGGGTGGAGGAGAAATTCAACGCCTTACAAAAGGAAGTTGCCGAGCTGCGCCAACGCCCGCCCACCGTTACACCGGGAATATCAGGAACGGGACATAGCAGAGTGACGCACCCAACCTTCGACGGAAAGGTCCCGTGGAGCACCTACTTACGTCAGTTCGAGGCGGCCTGTTCCATAAATAACTGGAACAACACAGAAAAGGCTACAGCTCTCATTGTAGCGCTGAGAGGTGACGCCCTTAACGTCCTTCAGGCCATCCCGACTGGATCCCAGGACTACGCTTCCCTGATCGCCCATATGGAGTCCCGATATGGAGATAGCCATCTTCAGCAGGCCTATCAGATGCAGCTCCGGACCCGGGTACAGAAGAACGCGGAAACCCTGCAGGAGTTCGAGATGGACATCGCACGCCTCGTAAGGCTCGCCTACCCAACAGCGCCGGCCGACTTTCTGGAGCAGATAGCGACGCAGACATTCACCGACGGGCTACGGGACTCGGACACTCAACAGGCGCTGCGTCTTGCGCGCAATAAGACCCTGGCAGATGCGCTGAGCCACGCACTTGAGTTCGAGACGGCAAAACAGGCATCCAGAATGCACACGCGGGTGCGTCAAGTGGACGTCGACGAACCAGTTAAAACCAACGTGACCAAGCCCCTGGCCGACGAATTAATGGAGGCGCTAAGCCGTTTCTTCGATAGTCGCGGTACCACCAACAACGACACAGCCGGAAGACAACCGGAGAAGCGGCCCGGAAGAGGACTACCGACCTGCTGGGCCTGCGGTAAGAAAGGCCACCTGAGCAAGGACTGCGGTGATCGCTGCCGCCGAGGGTATCCGACGGGAAATCAGTCGTCTGAAAACCGCGCGGCCCAGGGAAACGAGTATTAGCCAGCCTTGGGGGGCAAAGGTTGGCTTGTGACAGTCGTCAAGCCCCAGCAGTCCAAGTGCGTGTGACGAAGTTACGGAGGGACAATAGCAGCCTGATGGTCGACGGAGTCGTCAACGGAGTGAGCTGGCCCATGCTGATCGACACGGGAGCATCGAGGACCATCGTCAATCCCACCGTGATCCCGAAGTGGAGAGTGCAACCCACACAAAGGAACCTCCAGCTAATAACCGCGACCGGAGAGACCGCACCGGTACATGGCGAAGCATCACTGGAGTTCGTCATTGGTCGACGGGCGATAAAGCATCCAGTGCTTGTGGCTGACGTATCAAATGAAGTGATCATCGGACTGGACTTCCTGGACCAGAACAACATCATCTTGGATCTGAGTACCAACACTCTGCATTTCGGAGGTGAGGAACTTGCTTTGCAACCTGCGCACGAGTCCATCACCGCACGACGAGTAAGGTTGAGAGAAGACGTCATCGTTCCCGCCAGGACGGAGGTCAGCGCTGCCGTAATTGTCGACGGAACTGCTGAGGGAGTGGCGGCTGTCATCGAGCCAAAATATGAGGACATCCAGACAAAAGGATTGCTAGTTGCCAAGACTCTCATCAACACGACGCCTCGGACGTACGTCCGCCTGTCCAACCTGAACGACTACGATATTACGGTTCACCGGGACACCAACCTAGGAGTCTGCGAGCCCGTTACCTGGATTGCCCGCATCACAGAAACGACGGACGGACACCTGCAGACGGACAACCGAAGACGCGCCCTGCCAGAATAACTACAGAAGCTGTACCAAGGATCCCAGGACCATTTAGACGAAGAGCAATCACGCCAACTTCAGGACCTGCTACGCGAATTCCAGGATGTCTTCTCCGTGGGGAGCAAAGACTTCGGCAGGACAAGCTTGGTCCAGCACAGAATCGACGTTGGGGACAGCACTCCGATTAGGGCCCCATTCCGACGTGTCCCGCTCGCCAAGCAAGCCGAAGTCGACCGGATGGTAGAAGAGATGAAGGAGCAAGGGGTGATCGAGCCATCACATAGTCCTTGGAGTTCTCCGGTCGTGCTTGTGAAGAAGAAGGACGGTTCCACCAGGTTCTGCGTGGACTACAGGCGGGTGAACGACGTCACGAAGAAGGACAGCTACCCTCTACCCCGGATCGACGACACGCTGGACACCATATCAGGATCAAGATGGTTCTCCACCTTGGATTTGAAGAGTGGCTACTGGCAGGTAGAGGTCCACCCTAAGGACCGCGAGAAAACTGCGTTCTCTGTGGGCAGCGGGCTCTGGCAGTTCACCGTCATGCCATTCGGTCTGTGCAACGCCCCTGCGACCTTCGAAAGGCTAATGGAGTCCATTCTGAGGGGACTACACTGGAAGACCTGCCTGGTCTACCTAGACGACGTCATCGTTCTGGGAAAAAGCTTCGAGGAGCACTACAGCAACCTGAAGGAGATCTTGATGAAGCTACGGGCTGCCCAGCTGAAGTTGAGCCCCAAGAAGTGTCAGCTCTTCCAGAAGCAGGTCCAGTACCTTGGGCATATTGTCTCCGAGGAAGGGGTGCGCACCGACCCAGAAAAGACCGCAGCTGTGAGGGAGTGGCCAGTTCCGAAGGACAAGTCCCAACTACGAAGCTTCCTGGGACTCTGCACTTATTACCGTCGCTTCGTGAGGGGATTCGCCGACATCGCCAAACCTTTACATCGAAGGACTGAGAAGGACCAACTCTTCACGTGGACAGCAGAATGCCACAGTGCCTTCGAACAACTCAAGCAGGCTCTGTGCACCGCGCCTATTCTGGCCTACCCCAGACCTGGAACAAGGTTCATCGTCGATACCGATGCCAGCGACGTTGGCATAGGGGGAATCCTGTCGCAGGTAGTGGACGGCGAGGAGAGAGTAGTGGCCTACTTCAGCAAGGCCTTGTCAAAGCCAGAAAGGAACTACTGCGTCACCAGGAAGGAGCTGCTCGCCATCGTGAAGACCATTGAACACTTCCACAAGTACCTGTACGGGCAAGAATTTCTCATCAGGACCGACCATGCATCCCTGCGGTGGCTCCTGAACTTCAAGCAGCCCGAGGGTCAACTCGCGCGGTGGTTAGAGAGGCTTCAACAGTACAACTTTGAGATTCAGCACAGGAAAGGCCAATTGCATTCTAACGCCGACGCCCTGTCACGAAGACCGTGCCCCGAAGACTGCACCTTCTGTGCCCGAAGGGAGGAGAACACCGGGATACTGTGCCGACGGACTACTGTGGAATTTCAAGGGAACTGGAGCCGCGAATCTTTCACGCGGGCACAAGCAGAAGATGATGACCTGGGGCTGATAGCCGAATGGAAGAGGGCCTGTGTCCCCAGACCCGGGTGGAACGTTGTGAGTGACTGCAGCCCAAAGTTTAAGTCCTACTGGGCACAGTGGGACTCGCTGATTGTAAGGGATGGCCTCATCTGCCGTACCTGGGAGAGCACCGACGGGAAGACATCTCGGGAACAAGTCGTCGTTCCAAAGGCTATGACGGAGGAAGTCCTGAAGGAAGTTCATGGAGGATCATCTGGTGGACACCTAGGGATAAAGAAGACCCTGGAGAAGCTGAGAGAGCGGTTCTACTGGATCGGATGCAGAACAGACGTGGAGAACCACTGCGCGAGGTGCCACGATTGCGCAGCCAGCAAGGGCCCAGGACGAAGACGACGGGGTCCACTGACGACCTACAACGTGGGCGGCCCCATGGAGAGAGTGGCCATCGATGTTGCTGGGCCATTCCCGATAAGCGAGGCAGGGAACCGCTACATATTAGTCGTCAGCGACTACTTTACCAAATGGCCGGAGGCGTATGCGCTCCCTAACCAAGAAGCCGCGACGATTGCAGAGACCCTGGTGAAAGAATTCGTCAGCCGGTACGGAGTACCCCTGGAGCTGCACTCCGACCAAGGGAGGAACTTCGAGTCGCAGTGTTCCAGAACCTATGCCAGCTGCTGGGAATCCGGAAGACAAGGACGACGCCGCTACACCCTCAGTCCGACGGGATGGTAGAGCGATTCAATCGCACCATCGAGAACCATCTCCGAATAGTCGTCAGCGAGCACCAGAGGGATTGGGACAAACATCTCCCACTATTTCTCCTGGCCTACCGCGCCGCCGTGCATGAAGCCACCGGGTGCACACCAGCCCGGGCCATGTTTGGGAGGGAGCTCCGTCTACCTGTCGATCTTGCCTTCGGCCGACCTGGGAATGATCCGATCCCGGTAAGCCAGTATTGTCAAGAACTGGTCGACCAACTGGAGGACGTGCACTCGTTCGCGAGGAGGAAACTGCGGATCGAGACCGACCGAATGAAGACCCGATACGACCAGCAGACGGATGCCGGCGGATTCCACGTGGACGACCTGGTCTGGCTCTTCAACCCATTACGGAAGAAAGGCCTGTCACCCAAACTGCAGAAGTCCTGGGAGGGCCCGTACGGAGTCGTGAAACGGATCAACGATGTCGTCTACAGGATCCAGCGGAGCCCGAGGGCGAAGATGAAGATCGTGCATCGAGATCGCCTGGCAGCCTACGGAGGGACACAGACGGACCAATGATTGATCGGGACGATCAGCCTTTTTAGGAAGGGGGTGGTGTTACGGCTGTGAGTTTGTGTCATCGCTCGCCGCTTGAGTCACAACTGCCCCAGGGCTGGGCTGCTCGGCCTCAGTGTATTGCGTGTGCCTTATGCAACAGGGCTACTAAGACAAAGGGATAGTCCAGAATATTCGTGACTGGACCAGCGATGGAAACCTCGAGAAGCCGTGAACCCTGGATGGATCTGGAAGCATGTATTGAGTCACCGGCCTGCTATATAAGTGCGACCTGACAAGCAGGGGTTGTTGTTGTGTTTTACGAGCTAGTGTGAGCGTTTATTCTGAGCGACAGAAGTGTGGTGACTTGCGAAACCCCTAGTGTAGCGGCGAAGTGAGGAACATACAGGGGACTGCCGTGTTCTGAGTGAGTGTGCTTTCACCGAGTGTCAGATATTGTGGTGTCGAAATCCAGTGACATTGTTTCTCCCAGCTGGTGAACAGCGCGCAGCAAGTGCTCGTAAGTACTGTAGTAGGCGCACATTAGGAAGAAGTTGCATGTAGTTCTGTCAAGGCCACTAGGCTCATTAGCGGCAGGATTAACTTCTGTGGTTTGTTGACAAGTGAAAGGGGCAAGAGCTCTCCACAAGCAAGAGCCTTGAGGAAACTGGAGTAAGGTTCCTATTGTCTGTAATTGCTGATGAGTAGTGTAATTATCTGGCCGCAATAAAGTTAATTACTTCTTTAAGCAGTAATTGGTGTTGTGCTTCCTACCACCGTAATCCAGTTAACAAAAGTGCCACTAGGGGGGTGGCACGTAACACTATTTACAAAAACTGAACCGTTATGTTTAACGTTATAAAGTAGAGTCGTAGCTCTCTTTCAACAGTGATACTTCTCTTTCTTCTATACACAATGTGATCTTCACATTTACTTTCTCAAACATTTATCAATGTTCTTATATACTGCACACAATTTGTCGTAATTAGTTTTATAGACAATATCAGTCAAATGCGTTCAACCACCAAAGATCAGTTGCACGTAAATACTCAACTCCGTGTTAATAAAAGTTAATAATGGTATTAGTTAACATTAAGTAGACAATTACTTTCCCTAATTATTTTCCGCTTATCAACGCTCTTGTCATCACTGCTAAAGTCGTAGATTTACATATATTGGAGTTCTCAACACAATGACTCCTTTTCTATCAATGCCTTGTTCTCACCAAAACAACTATACTTCAATAACTTACCTACAATGCTGTAAAACCTTCGCATGAGTACACACATCTCTCCACATCACATCATATATCCACAGTATATGGTATTAAAATGACATCCACTATGTTGGACAATTTTTAACACAATCATTGTTACCAACATCTCTTCTGTAGGAATTGCATTTAAAATACTGGCATTATCTTCAGCATTGTAGCACTCAAATCGCTAGCATATTGAACTCTTCCTTCAGTTCTTAAAAGAAAGTTCCTTTAAATGAAGAACGACCTTAGACAAGTCGTGTATGACCTCCATAAGTTTACTTCACAAAAAGATACTTAATTGCCCACCGTATCATCACATAATTATACAATTAATAAAAATACTGTTTCGTCCACCTTTCTGATCTAGCTTTAAATTACACGCCTATGCAATGTCAGATCCACAATACTACGTGACACCACATCTAGTGTATAAATAACCACATATATGTTATTTATTATGTCCATTAGAATTCAATATTGACTAGGGTAAACCAGCTTCGAATCCCTGTCGTAAGATAAAAATTATCTTCTATAAAGTTATATTTCCTAATACAATTAAATGATTAAAGCTCTTAGCTTTCACAAATAAACTAAGGATTGTCAATTCCGCAATGTGTCTCCATTCGATACACCGAATGTCTATGAGTATATGACTTCTATCATATCCTGACGAATATTTCTTGTCAGAGCGTCGTAAAGTTCATAGTAATCATGATGATATAACAATATCATTCGTGGTTTCTTCTGCTCTTGATGATTTCTTTACAATGAGGTGCCCAAATTAAATTACTTAAAAAGGAATTTAATTGGCATCCGCGACTAAATGTCTACAGCCTTAACTCAAAATAATATTCGAAACGTCGAAAGTTAAAATGACTGATCTTAAATAAGGAATACTGATTCCTTAAACAAATAAACATGTCAGTTGAGAAACTGATCCGTAGAATAAATGTAAAAATGATGAAAGACGATCATCTCAAATGATCTTACAGAATAAAATCTTGTTACACACATGAAGAATAAATATATGTCGAAACATTGGAATACATAAAATATGGAGTAAAACGTTGGCTCAGAATGTCACTAAAATGGCTCTCAATATAAAAGTAAATAACACTGCTACCTTATCAGACGATATCTAGAAGATCAATTTAAGTGTTTGGGAAAATACTTAGATGTTCCTCAATCCAAGATACTGAGTTGGATCTCAGTTCGTTTCCTCGGACCAGCGATCTCGGATAAGGAAAAACGTTTCCTCTCCGGTAATCACCAACCTCCGTCTGGTATCGAACGACATCCTTCTGGCATAATTCTTCTGGGTTGCCGGGACTTTCCCTGGGCATCGTGACAAATCTTCTTATGTTGTATCTTCTTTCTCAGTCATAGATATAGTTCAGTGTCATCGTTGAGTAATTAGCCTAGAAATATTCATATAGATGGTTAATGAAATATTTCTAGAGCTCGTAGTTATATAAAGTTCATAAAATGACGGGAATGCACAAGATGTAAGAGTACATAACGTCTACATTCTGAAGTATTCTGGTTCACGAAGTTCCATGTTGCATCTAAATCTCTGCTTCATATTTGTCCCTCAAGCATAACGTTCCTATCTCATCATCGTAACATCGTGATAAATATCGAACAACAAGTCCTGATGAATATTAGCAGTCATAGTGAAAATGTTTATATACTGTTCCAATGTGTAAGTAAAGACACTATTACCACTTGGTTTGTGTTCACTGCTGTCTCGTTTCAACTAAAATGCTTTTCGCTTCTGCGTCCGTCACTTTTCTAGTTCACTTTAAAAAAGTCTATATCTTCGAAACTATACCAACTGCGACGCTTAAATTTCCACAAATACTAGAATACAGGTTGTACTGTCTGATAATACACACATCAAAAAAAGTTTTGCATCACCTCGGTTCCAAGAGTTCCGGAACCGTTAAATACAAAGGGAATAGAGATCAACACAAACAACATTTCAGCTCGTTTTATTGCTCATGAGACCCACACATTGCATGTTGTACCATCATACAGCTAGACTTTCAGCATTTGTGGTCCAGATTGCAGTACACACCACTACCTCTAATACCCAGTAGCACGTCCTCTTGCATTGATGCATGCCTGTATTCGCCGTGGCATACTATCCACAAGTTCATCAAGACACTGTTGGTCCAAATTGTCCCACTCCTCAACGACAATTCGGCGTAAATCTCTCAGAGTGGTTGGTGGGTCAAGACGTCCATAAACAGCCCTTTTCAACATATCCCAGGCATGTTCGATAGGGTTCATGTCTGGCGGACATGCTGGCCACTGTAGTCGAGCGATGTCGTTATCTTGAAGGAACGCATTCACAAGATGTGCACGATGAGGTCGAGAATTGTCGTCCATGAAGACAAATGCCTCTCCAATATTCTGCCGATATGGTTGCACTATGGGTCGGAGGATGTCATTCAGGTATCGTAAAGCCGTTTCGGAGCCTTCCATGACCACCAGTGGCGTACGTCGGCCCCACATAATGCCACCCCAAAACATCAGGGAACCACCACCTTGCTGCACTCGCTGGACAGTGTGTCTAAGACGTTCAGCCTGACCAGGGTGCCTCCAAACACGTCTCCGACGATTGTCTGGTTGAAGGCATATGCGACACTCATCGGTGAAGAGAACGTGATGCCAATTCCGTGGGGTCCATTCAGCATGTTGTTGGGCCCATCTGTACCGCGCTGCATGGTGTCGGGGTTGCAAAGCTGGACCTCGCCATGGACGTCGGGAGTGAAGTTGCGCATCATGCAGCCTATTGCGCACAGTTTGAGTTGAAACACGACGTCCTGTGGCTGAACGAAACGCATTATTCAACATGGTGGCATTGCTGTCAGGGTTCCTCCGAGCGGCAATCCGTAAGTAGCGGTCATCCACTACAGTAGTAGCCCTTGGGCGGCCTGAGCGAGGCCTGTCATCGACAGTTCCAGTATCTCTGTACCTCCTCCATGTCCGAACAACATCGCTTTGGTTCACTCTGAGACGCCTGGAAACTTCCCTTATTGAGAGCCCTTCTTGACACAAAGTAACAATGCGGACGCGATCGAACTGCGGTATTGACCTAGGCATGGTAGAACTACAGACAACATGAGCAGCGTACCTTCGTCCTGGTGGAATGACTGGAACTGATCGGCTGTCGTACCCCCTCCGTCTAATAGTCCCTGCTCATGCATGGTTGTTTACATCTTTGAGCAGTTTTAGTGACATCTATGAACAGTCAAAGGGACTGTATCTTGGATACAATATACACAGTCAACGTCTATATGCCGGAGATCTGGGAACCGAGGTGATGCAAAACTTCTTTTGAAGTGTGTACAATTGGCCGAAGTCTATTCTCAATTATATGCGAGTTAATGCAATATCAAAAACTTGCAAACTTCGCCTAGTTTCAGAGCTCGGGATCTCCTATATCTTCCCGGCAATCGCGCTGTCTCCACGAGTGGTCTCACTACCGTACTCGGATAACCTTAGGGATCTCGGTTAACCCGGTAAACACATCTCCACTCTTCGAAGTCTGTAGGATAAAGAACCTCGATGCTTGGGTCTCCCTCTCCAAGTCGTAATTTTGGCGGCCATTTCTGACTCCCTCCATAAATTTAGCGCGCACTTTAACTATGCTTATTACTGCGTAATTGGACCTTTCAACTCCTTTTAAAGTCTCTGTAATATTTTCCTTTTATATTCTTCTCATTACTCATCATCATCATCTTCATTTCCCGTTTCCAGCTTCCTGGGTCGGGTTGTGAATTAAGGACCTCCATCGTTGCCTGTCTCTCCACCACTCCTCTCCTGATTTTAGTACATCTTCGGGTTTTCCTCCCTTCTTTTCTACACACTCCCACACTGTATCTGCCCATCTCTTCCGGGGCCTTCCTCGTGGTCTCTTCCCTGTCATCTTTTCACAGAAAGTTTTCTTTGGTACTCCCTCCTCTCCCATTCTCATCATATGTCCATACCACTTTAACTTTGTTGTTTCTATCCTGTCCTGTAGCTTCAATATTCCTGTCCTTTCTCTAATCTCTTCATTTCTAACTCTATCTCTTCTGGTCTTGCCCTCTATACCTCTTAGGAATTTCATCTCTGCGGCTTGTATTCTACTGTCCTCTCTTTTTGTAGTAGTCCACGCTCCAGCTGCGTATGTTAGTATGGGTCCGTAGTAGGTTGAATATAATACTTTTTTGCATTTCTTTGGGACATCTCGGTTCCACACAATACCCCTTACACTCTGGTAAAAACTGTTCGCTTGTTGTATTCTCTTTCCAATTTCCTCAGTTATCTTTCCATCTTCTGCGATCACACTTCCCAAATACTTGAAACTTTTAACGACTTCTAGAATTTTGCCATTCAATTCTATCTTTCCTCTTCCTTTCTTCCTTCCTCTTGACATTACCATTATCTTGCTCTTCCCTGTGCTTACTTTCATCCCAAATTTCTCTATCTCTTGGTTCCATACATCTAGTTGTTTTTGTACATCCTATTCATCCTCACCCCATATAACTATATCATCTGCAAACAGCGTGGCCTTTGTTGCTTCTTGTCCCAATCTCTGTTTGACATTCTTGTGGATTTCATCCATGACTATGATGAATAGTAATGGGGACAATACACTTCCCTGTCGGAGACCCGTTTCCACTTTAAACCATTCTGTTTCTCCTATACTGGTCTTCACGCTACTGACACAATTTTTGTATATAGCTTTTAACATTTGGACTTCTGCTCTAATAACTCTTTCTTTTTCTTAATACATCCCAAACCACCTGTCTAGGCACACTGTCATATGCTTTCTCAATATCGATAAATGTCATCACCATGTCTTTTCCAAATTCCCATCTTTTCTCCATCATTTGCCTTAATGTAAAGATTAGGTCAAATGTTGATCTGTCTTTCCTAAAACCATACTGTTCTTCTTCCAACTCTCCTTCTATCCTCCTCCTCAGTCTGCCTTCCAATACTCTCTCAAATATCTTAGCTACATGAGCAATAAGAGTGATCCCTCTGTAGTTATTACATTCCTTTTTGTCTCCTTTCTTAAAAATCGGGATAATTAAACCCTTTCCCCATTCTTCTGGAATTTCTTTCTTCTTCCAAATTATTCTAAATAATCTATACAGCCACTGTACCCCTATTGGTCCCGCTGCTTTTATCATTTCCGTGGTCACCTCATCCACTCCTGCTGCTTTACCACTCTTCATCTTCTGTATGGCTTCCTCTATTTCTAGCATAGTTATATCCTTTTCTTGTTCTTCTTCTTCTTTTTCCTCCATTGTTTCTTCTTGTTCCCTTTCATCTTCCAGTTCAATGTATTTCACATTTAGTAGCTTTGAAAAGTATTCTTCCCATCTATTTAATATATTATCTCTTTGATACAATATCTGCCCTGCTTCAGTTTTTACAAATTTTGTATTTTCCCTACCTTTTACACTGTTTTTAACGAATCCATATAGCACCTTCTTACTTCCTTGGATATCCTCCTTCAAAGTTTCTGTGAATCTTTCCCAACTTTTCCGTTTTTCTTCTTGTACGATTTTTTGGCATGCCTTCTTTGCTTCCCTATATTTTTGTAATTTCTCTGCATTTTTACTGCCTATCCACTTCCTCTATGCCATTTGCTTTTCTTTAACAGCTTCCTTTACCCTGTCGTTCCACCAAGGAGTCTCCCTCTCCTTTTTCTTCCCTGATAGTCTTCCACAGGTGTTTACTGCACACTTCACAAAACCATTCCTAAAACATGCCCATTCGTCTTCTACACTTTTTGCTTGATCTTTGGGAACTTCCTTTTTTAAATCCTCTTGGAACTTGTCCATTGTCTCCCACCCTTTTAGCTTCCGCACCTTTATTTTTCTTTCCCTCTTTTCCAAAAGGTTGGTGATTTTTCCCAGCCTTAATTTGGCTATCACCACTTTATGGTCTCCTTCAAAATCTCCTCTTGGCATAGCCGTCACATCTACCAGTTGTCTTCGTTTATCCTTTTCCACCAGGATAAGATCAATCATTGTCTTTGTCTTTCTGTCTCCCCAACCATACCTAGTTATTTTTTGAGAGTTCTTTTTCCTAAACCATGTATTTCCAACAATTAATCCATTCCTTCTACAGAAATCTATTAACAGATCCCCTTCTTCATCCTGATTTGCTAAGGATTTCCCCTGTGTAGGTAGTGCGAAGCAAAAATGATGCTTTCTGTCAGAGAAAAAAAAAACACAATTTCGCTTGGCTGTATGCGGTACGGGCCGTTTTGACCACGAGAACTCGTTGTATGAGCCCTTTGTCTACTGTGCGTGGTACCCGGCCTCCACCAATCTGTTTTAGATCCCTTAGTTGGGGGGTAGTTAGATCTAAAACATATGTGTTAATGTACTAATTTATAAGGTG
Source organism: Meconema thalassinum (assembly GCA_946902985.2). NCBI lineage: Eukaryota > Metazoa > Arthropoda > Insecta > Orthoptera > Tettigoniidae > Meconema > Meconema thalassinum. The sequence goes on from OX336392.1 coordinate 372,135,206, forward strand.
ATGCCTAGGAGGGGGTAGCTTCCCGTAGCTGGGTAAGCTCACCGGTGTAGAGTGTTGTTTGGTGTGTAGATGCTAGGGGATGCTCCTATAAAGACGTACGTGTAACTCGGGGGATGAACCTCTGTGTACAGGTTAATGTACTAGCCTCCCAGCTGATTGGAGAGAGTTATATAACCGACGTGCGTGCGTCAGCTATGTTGGCGACTCACTGCTCATGCAGTCGGGTCGCTGCGGGAAGTACAATGAAGCTTGAGCTAGCAACTCTTTGGCTACTATTGTCACGGTCACTCGTGACGGGAATCAGGAAGGGCGTTAGGACGTAAAGAGGCGTGTAATTAGTAAGACCAGTGTAGTGTACTGACCAAGTGTTTATTGGTCAGTGAATATGGAATTGTAAGTCCCTTTTAGGGGAATGTAGTAAATGTTATAAGTTTAAGTGTACAAGTTTGTGGGTAGGTTTTACAAAATATAGGATCTCTGAACACTTCACTAATGCTCACCTGGTGATAGCAGCTTGCAGTAGAGCCTTCGGCGACACGCACTGTATGACAGATAATAGAGAGAAGAGCCTGTCCTCATTAAGGTCCTTCTTATAGGTTTTGCTGTTGTACTGTCAGCATTCCATTGGCATAGCTGCCCCAGTTAGATATAGTGTAGATGTTTATGAGTGTGATGCAAGTGTTTGGCGAGCCTTCCAAGCTGGTCGGCCGCCCTTGCTGTGTAAAAGATACTGTTCTGGACTTACGAGATTTGCCAGTTAGGGGTGGTTTTAATAGATGATGGAGGGTGGCTTCCAGGGGGTGCAGCCCCCTGGGGGCCTGTACAATACCTAGTTATTTTTGAGAGTTCTTTTTCCTAAACCATGTATTTCCAACAATTAATCCATTCCTTCTACAGAAATCTATTAACAGATCCCCTTCTTCATCCTGATTTCCATAACTAATAGGGCCAATTATCTCTTCTTTTCCCTGTCTATCTGTTCCCACATGTGCATTCATATCTCCCAATATTATAACCTCTTTGTCTTCTATACACTTTTCCAGTTCATCTAGGAACTCCTCTAAACATTCATCTACCTTCCCTGTTTGGGGTGCATAAATCTGTATGAAGTCCTTTGTTCCACTCTCAAGTCCTAATCTAATTTTCAGTATTCTGTCACTAGTTTGCTCTACTTTCTCAACATACTGTACCAAGTCATCTCTCAATATTATTGCAACACCATTCACTGCCTTCTTTCCTCCACTCCAATATATTCTATATCCCTTCCCTTTCTTGATTTCTTTCTCACCTTTTCCCTTCCATTTCGCTTCACTGACTCCCATCATTGCTATTTCCTTCTTTTCCATGTAGTCCACCAATTCTTCTGTCTTGCCATTTAGGCTCATCACATTTATGAATCCGATGTTAGTAGTGTCTGGGTAGCCCACTTCTCACAGTTCCCCCAGACCCCCTGAGAACTGCGCGTCGCTTGCAGGGGACGCCCTAGCCCTTTCCGAGGCCTCAATTCACATTTACTCATTCTATAGGCTATTAGTACGATGAGCTCGCCACACTCAAAGGCATTTTATGACCTACTGCCAGGTACTGTTCTAGGCCGATCCACTGGATAACAGACGCCTTTTGCAGCCGCTCCTTGGAGTACAGACGCTACAGAATTCCCTCTTCCGCCATCAACGCCGTACTGAAGTCCATCCTCTCCGCCGCCGATACCGTTGGGGCTTCACCCATAACCCTGGGCTTGGGCCCTCCATATTTATGACCCCTGGAGAGAGGGTGTCCCAGTATCAAAGCCCCCAGGAACCGGGCTGCCTGTTTGGTCCGCGGGTTGTATTGGGTATTTCAACCAGCCCTACAGAAGTAGGGGCCCCCTATCCGCCACCCGGGGACGCGCCCTCTAGGGGTTACAGGCTCCCCCGAGGGTCTTCTCATTACTAATGAATAAAATATCCTTCTTGGGGCCTAAATTCATAAAATCTCCAAATAATATAGTTGAAGGTATTCCCGTCTTCAATAAGAGCTCTCCTCATTGGCTGGGGGCTTATGTCCAATGACATAAATTATAACAATAATTATAATATTTCTGCTAGGTTGATTTCAACCTTCTAGAAGCTTCTATTGCGCAATATATCACGTGATCGGAATCTCCCTGCCTTGCTCCTCACTAACACCACTGGTTTGCGTCAAGTTCCAGCATTTATATTGCCATGTTAAACTGTATCATAGGCTTGGAAAATATTCTCATTTACGTCCCAAATAATTCATTTTTCGGGGGCAGTACCATTCTCTGAATGGGAACTGCGCAGTGCGCTTGCACTGTGCAAGGATACGGCTCCCGGACCGAATAACATTCATAATCAAATGTTAAATCTGTGCGAATCCAGTACTAAAACAGCTGTTGGTCCTCTTCAATCGTATATGGATTGAAGGGGAGTTTCCATCTCAATGGCGAGAGGGGATCGTGATACCGATTCCCAAGGCTGGAAAGGATCCCAAGCCTGTCAGCAGCTATAGGTCCATTTGTCTGACAAATGGCCTATGTAAGCTGCTGGAGAAGATGGTGAACCGCCGACTGGTGTGGTTCTTGGAAGAGAGTGGTCTCCTGTCTGAGTACCAGTGTGAATTTCGTTCCCATAGCTCCACCACCGACCATCTGGTGCGACTTGAGAGTGCCATACAGGATACATTTCTCCGAAAGAAACACCTAGTCACGGTCTTCTTTGACCTCGAGAACGCGTACGACACCACATGGCGCTACGGGATCCTTTCCACCCTTCATGAGTGGGGCTCTGAGGTAATCTATCGACTTTCATTGCGAATTTCATGTGCGTCCGACTCTTCCGTGTAAGGGTCGGTAGGACATTATCGCAACATTATGTGTAAGGGTCGGTAGGACATTATCGCAACATTATTCCGAAGAAAATTGAGTTCCTCAGGGTTCTGTGCTGTGTTTTGTCTTGTTCGCGATTGCCATAAACGGCATTGTTGCCGCCGCCGGGCCCACGGTAGGTCCATCGCTGTATGTAAACTATTTAGCTCTGCATCACAGCTCTGGAAGTATGGCAATCGTGGGACGGCAATTGCAGCTAGCTATTAACCGGGTCGACAGGTGGGCTCCCAACGGGGGTTTTCGATTTTCAGCAGCGAAAACCTCCGTCGTCCATTTTTGTCGGCTCTGGAGGCTACATTTACACCCTGAACTACATCTCAGTATGCTGCGTTGACGGTGGTTGACACTTATCGCTTCCTGGGGCTCCATTTTGACAGCAAATTAACGTGGCAGCACCATATATTGCAACTAAAACTGAACATGCTCAAGTTTCTTAGTGGTACTACGTGGGGGACTGATCGTGCGGTGCTGCTACGGTTCTACCAAGCCTCGTCCTGTCTCGTCTAGACTATGGTTCTGCGGCATACGGTTCAGGGAGGCCGGCAACCTTGTAATTGCTGGACAGTATCCACCATAGAGGCGTTAGGCTGGCTACCGGTGCCTTCCGGACCAGCCCGATACCCAGCCTACTCGCCGAATCGGATGTTCCACCTCTAAATTATAGACGCCAACATATGCTGCCAATGTGCGTCAGATGCCGCAACATCCGAGCTATCGAGCTCTCTTCAGTACCCAATACGACCCGAGGTACGCCATCCAACCTCGTGCCACTCGGTCGGTTGGTATTAGACTCAATAGAACGTGTACTGAAATAGGAATGGTTGTAGGTCCCTGTATGATCCGGATGCATAGCGAGGTGCCTCCGTGGCAAGTCCCGCGTCCGGAAATTTGGTTAGATCTACACCGAGAAGGTGACCACGGATGCCTTCGTTTATCGGAGGCAGTTCCACACCATATCACCAATTTCCGGATTTATTTATTTAATTAATAGTGCGGGCATGGTGGCTCAGCGGTCTAGCTGTATGCCTCTCACCAAGGCGGTCCGGGTTCGATTCCCGGCCAATGCATGTGAGATTTTCGAAGTGAAATGCCATGTCCTGTGGTTCGGATTCCACGTAAAAAGGAGGTCCCGTGGCTTATAATCGCAAGATTCACGGTCACGTAAAACTACAATCGTCCTTTTTCCTTTATTTATTTAATCGTATGGTGAGTACAACAAGGAATTCATAAGCCCAGGTCCAAGTTCTTCAACCACACAGCAGCACTTTCTGATAGATGAAACAGGTCGCTGGGGCTTCCGGAGTAGGCATAAGAGGGCAACGCAGGATGACATGGTCCATGGTCTGCTCCTCTTCACTGCATTCACACATTGGAGAATCCATCCAGCCCCACTTATGGCGCAGGAAATTATAGCGCCCATGCCCAGTTCTCAGTCTGTTGAGGCGACACCATAGTTTTCTTGGGAGGTCAAATTCATTTATTTTCCGAGTTGGATTTATCTCATGAGCATTAGTACCAGATGTTGAATTTGTCCACTCTTCCTGTCAGCTCCGGTTTAGGTTAAAATTGTCCCTCAAGAGTCGGCCGGCCAATACACTTGCTGGTCTCCTAGATCGAAGTCGTTGTGGCGATGGGTAACAAAATTCCTGGTGGACTGGTAATGAGGGAGGTGACCGGATCTTCTTTGCTTCTCTCAGCAGAGCTTTCTTTCTCCTCAGGTGGGGTGGTGGGATATGGCTAAGAACGGGTAACCAGTGGCGAGGTGTAGACTTGACAGTACCAGTTATGCAGCGCATGGTTTCATTCAACTTATTATCTACTTTATGTGCACTTTCCAGCCATACAGGGGCACAGTATTCCGCTGCAGAGTAGACAAGACTAATACCCGTTAATCGTAAGCAGTTAGCCGAGGCTCCCCATGAACTACCACAAAGCTTGTTTAGGATGTTATTCCTTGTAGTGATTTTGTGAGAGAGCTTGGTAAGATGTTCTTTGTAGCTTAAAGTTCTGTCCATGGTGACTCCTTACCGACTCTTTGAGTTCGTTGCAGTCAATTGCTGCATGGTTCCCCTATCACCCCCTAGTGCAGCGAATCCACGACCTACTAGCCGGGTTTTGCCGCGCTGACACTCGAATCACCTTTCTGTGACTTCCAAGACACATGGGAATTGCGGGAAATGAGTTAGCGGATCGAGCTGCAGAAGAGGCTGTATCACTACCACCTCGACCAATGGAGGTACCCGCTAGAGATATTCGCTCTCAGTTACGCCGACAAGTACTGGCATCATGGAAGAGTCAGTGGCTAGCTGACCCAATGCCCAGTAAATAGAGAACGATCAAGAGAACTACTCGCGTGTGGCGGAGCTCTTTCAGGTCACGGAGGGAATCCGTCATTTTGTGTAGGCTAAGGATAGGTCATACAAGATCCACCCACTCGTACCTAATGAGAAGGAAATACCCCCACTTTGTTCCTGTGGAGCCGTTTTCACCGTGGCCCACATTTTAACCGAGTGTGTGGATCTTGCTGACTTACGAAGAACCCTTGGTTTGCAGATGACACTCAAACTTACCTAGGTATATTAGCCGATGACGCGGTGGCTGCTGATCTCGTCATCCGTTTTATAAGTGAGAGTGGGTTAGGGCCAGCAATCTAAATTTTCCAGTGTAATTTTTTTGTTTTTCCGCAATTTTTGTTCATATTATAATTATTAGTTTTTTATTTTATTAATTTTTGGTCTTCTCAAATTTTGGTGTCCACCACTAAATTTTAAATTCCATTCCAAATTTGTGTTCTTTAATCCGTGTTAAATGCGCAGATGACCTCGTAGTTCCGCCCTTTAAAACAATAACTAACTAACTAACTACCCCTCTGATCTTCATCATTCTGTTGTAACACCACATTTCAAACGCTTCAATTTTCCTCTTTTCTGCTGCTCCAATAGTCCAAGTTTCACTTCCATAGAGTGGCATGCTCCAGGCAAAGGCTTTTAAAAATGACTTCCTAATACCTAAATCTAGATTCGATATCAACAGGTTCCTGTTCTGTAAAAATGCTTTCCTTGCCTGAGCCAACCTACGTTTTATATCCCCTTTCCCTCATCCACCACCGGTTATTTTGCTTCCTAAGTAACAGAAGTCTCGTACTTCCTCTATCTTTTCACCTGTCAATTTGACGTCCATATGGGTTTCTGATTTATATAGGCTGCATTCCAATAATTTACATTTATTAATTTTCATCATGAATTCTTTCCTCAAGACGGAGTCCTTACCATTCAAAAACTCATTAAAATCCTCTGGCGTGTAGGCCAGATGACGATATCATAAGCAAATCTCAGAGTTGAAATTATTTCTCCTTGTATCTTTACTACCACTTTAAATTTTTGTCCAATTTCCTTCATTGCTTGTTCAATGTAAAGATTGAAAGGTATGGGTGAGTGAAAGTAGCAGCCTTGCCTTACACCTTTCTGAATACCAGCTTCTCTCTCATGTCCTTCAGCTCGAATGACTGCTGTCGGGTTTCTGTATAGATTGTAGATCACTCTCCTATCCCTGTACTTTATTCCAATCGTTTTCAAAACGTAAACCAATTTAGTCCAACATTTTTTGTGATATTTGAACATTCATCTCGGGTGGTAATTTTGTAAATTATCGATTCAGCACCCCCGAAAAGTATCTTGGATACGTCCCTGTAAATGATCGTTAGGTTCTGTGCATAGCATTGTGCAGCAAGTCTTCTCCAGCGATGTGTGAATAATGCCATCTGGAATTAATCGTATTTCACAACTATGCTTTAAAACTGATTAGCCCCCCCCCCCAGGCTCACATCTAGAGGGACGTGGGTTGGCGACCACTGGCCTCCTACTGAGTCCAGCATTGCTTCCACTTACTTGTGCCGGACTCCTCTCCGGCTTCTTTCCTGTCGACCTCCCTTGGTCAACTCTTGTTCTTTTCCGACCCCGACAGTATTAGGGTATCCGAGGCCTAGGGAGTCTTTCACTTTCCCTGGCCCTTGTCTCATCTTACCTCATCCCTCATTCTTCGAGGGGTCAGACTTCTTGTTTTCTTTTCATTATATTTCCTTTTCTCTTTAAGATTCCCGCACTGTTTTTGTTAATTGGCTCCCCGTGTATCTAAATTCCCTTTAGCGTTTTTTTTTTCATCTACACTCCATTTTGTAGGTATTTTCAATCTACGTTGCATTTTGTAAGTTTTTTCGATCTAAATTGGATTTGGCGAGTGTTTTCAACCTCAGTTGCATCTTGTAAAGATTGACAATATAAATTGTTTTTTTTTTGTAAGTCTTTCAATACCTTCCAACTCCTCGCCCTTCCCTTCCAACTTTCCTCCCCAACGGTACTTGTAGCTCACCCATTGGGTGTCCGTCTCGAAGCAGCTACAAAACTGGCGAGCCGAACATGCCCTCGGACACTCCCGGCACTAAAAGCCATACGCTAAAAAAAATGTAGAGGATGGGACTTTGTGAGTATTTTGAATTTCAATTGCATTTTACAAGTATTTTCAATCTAAATTGCATTTTGTATGGTGGGCATTTTGTAAGTATTTTGATTCTAAATTACATTTTGTAAGTATTTTCAATCTAAATTGCATTTTGTAAGTATTGTCAATCCAAATGAGTAGTTTGAACCTACTGTCCATTTTGTAGGCATTTTCAATTTCAATTGCATTTTGTAAGCATTTTGAATTTCAACTACACTTGGTGAGTATTTTGGATCTGAAATGGGCATTTTTCAATCTGAATTGCATTGTGTATTTTCAATTTCAGTTGCATTTTGTAAGTATTTTGAACCTCAATTGCCTTTAGTGCGTATTTTCAATCTCATTTGCATTTTGTAAGTATTTTGAATTTCAATTGCATTTTGTAAGTATTTCGACTCTACATTGCACTTTGTACGTATTTTGAACCTAACCTACATTTTGTGCGTATTTTTCAATATATTCCTTTTGTGAGTATTTTCGTTTTAAATGCCCTTTTGTTAGTATTACCATATTAAGCTATTTGGTATTACCTCTCTCCATTTTGTGAGTAGTTTAAATCTGAGTTCCTTTTTGTATTTTCCGTCTCACTTAATTTTCGTTCTGGTTTCCATTTCATTGTCATTTTCGCTATCACCCAGACCAGTAGAGGCCGATAACCTCGACGTTAGGTCCCTTAAAACAACAATTATCATCATCATCATCAAAACTGATGAACTAGGTTTTGTAGCTTCCATTGCGTTGCGGTCTGGTAACTGATTGAATGCAACGTCGCTCGCTAGATAGCGGCCTTAGCGAGTTGGCTGGAATGGAATAATAGAGCCACTGTACAGTTGGTACAGAGAGCCCGAGAATGTTCTCCGCAGTGGTTACGTGCAGCTGTGAGTGGTTGCGTCATCGGTTTAGTTGGTACATTGACAGGGTGAATCCCACACTTGTGGGCTGTAGCCTGTCGAAATCGTCAATGTGTATTGCAATTAGCGAGCGTATGTGTCATCAGCACTTCCAGCATCTGTTATGAATGGCTGTGATGAGTACAAAGTTTGCTTGTTATTAGGGAACACAGCGATGACAGAATGCATTCTGCACATAAGTCAAGCAGCATTGCGCGTCATAGGAGCTCATGTCACCACGGACAGTTAAACGATGACAGAGGCTACTTGAGCTGAGTCATATCCTACTCGCGCAACTGTACCTGTCAACGAAGCAGGCTGATGTGTGACACAAGTAAACAAAGAATAGTTCCCATCTCGACCGCCGGCAATCAATTCGGGAAAGGCTAATATGTTGCAAGCGGCAGCCGTACTGCCAACGTAACTTCTGTAGTTAGCTCTCGCAGACGCATGTAGGCGCTGCGGAGAACATTCCCGGACTCACTGTAGCTCTCATGTACAAATTACGGACAAGCCGCCAGCGGCGCTCATGTTGGACTGCTGTGCTTTGCGCAAACAGTAGTTTATCGCGTTCACTAAACTCATTTCAGTATAACTATCGGCTTACATTACATTACATTACATTTTACACCAAAAAAAGTCCTCTCGGCACGCCGGAAGGCGGAGGTAGATTTCACCGAGCAAACTAGGGGATAGGCTATACTATGCATAATATGCAGGTTTTCGTGGAAGGATTAGACCTCATTTATTGCGAGAAAGTATTTTACAATGTAATTATAGCTTAATGAACTTTTTTTCGTCTTTCTATGCATATTTTTAACATTTTATTGTCTTATGGGGACGGTAACCTTCTTGTCATTTGGGGTCCATTTTTATACTTGAGGTCACACTGTCCTTATGCAAGGTTTCGACACTGATGTGTAACTATGTAACGGTCTGTTACTTCTTCACGCAAAATTATATCTCCCGCAGAGATTTTGGTTGGTTCCTCAGTTTAGGGGCTGCGACAACGCGGTAATAATAATAATAATAATATCGTATGGCCTCGGGTGCCTGGTGCAAGCTTTGTTAATTGACACCCAGAGGGTAGCTTGCATGTCGAATTTCGTCGTTCCTTTGAACGATATGAAAGTCAAGGAGGCTAGATATCTTAACTCCTTGACACTACAGTGCTTTCAAGTAGAGAATGGAGGAACTTTGTGTTGGCGGAAAATCCCGAGATTAATTTTGCCATTGAACACGGCCTACTGAATTCAAATGGGTTCTTTAACATGCCAACAACGTATGACATGAGTATCGTGATTTTTGTCGCCTTCAAAAATCACTTACCATGGCCAGGGGCGAACCTGCAATCCTGGGGTTGGTAGTCCGACACTATAACCACTCACCCACCGTGGCAAGCAACGCGGTCATATAACCCCGTGTACTTCGGGTGTGTGTAGAATCTGTCTGATAAACGGTGTGTATTGTGATGGCTGTATTAGTCTGTAATTCAGGTAAGGACTGCAGACGGTCAATTTCAAGCAGTAGTTCCTAAGGTTTCTACCAGATACTACCGTCAACGACACCTAGCTGTGAACTTGGCTACTAGATGCCACCGCAACCAGCAACTCGCAACGAACGTTGGAACTTCCCCTCCAAAGGAAGTCATACTGAGGGATTTTTAGCGCTCTTAGAAAGTCCGACGACTTTGGCCGGCTTTGAACCCGCGACCTTGGGCATAGAAGTTCAGCATGCTACCAGTTACGTCACCGAAGCCGCTTCACACTTAGTCAGATGGAAATCTGAATCTGATCTCGTGCAAGTGCGTTGTCATGGCAACATCTGATGGCTCATCCCTCGTCAATTTAGTAGTGTTGCCATGGCAACCTCTGATAGCTCTTGGCATTTTCTTATAATTCCGAAATCATTTTTCTCATCCCTTGGCGTAATGGTGGGTCATATCAAAAATTCTTTCAGACAAAAGTTTTAGGTAATTATTAGGGGAATATTGTCCATAGGGGAATATTGTCCATTTTGTACGGTTTTGATAGTGTGCCTATTAAGAGAGATATGATTAATGTTTCCCGAAAAACCCAATTTTTCCCACCCCTTTGGTCAATGGTTGGTGCTATAAAAAATCTCTTCTAACATTAATTTTTGGGCTTTATCCGACACATAGTATGAACTTTGAACGGATTCGATATTTCACATATTATGAGAGTTATAGCAATATTTCACTTTTTCTAAAAAAAAAAACCATTTTCACCCCCCTTCGACCGATTTAGCCCAGTAACGAACTCGACCGAGATTTTATAGGTATACATATTCGGTAAAAATTCAAAGTGATTGGTGCAAAATTACGGCAGTTATCGTGTCCACAAGAAACTGATATACATATATATATATATATATATATATATATATATATAAAAACTTTTGAACTGACGGTGGTTTTGGCGTCTGGGGGATGTGAAACGCGAAGATATGTCGAAATTTTCCGGAAGTCGAAACATGGTACCCATTACAATAGTTGGCTTTCTAATGAAATCTACCTAATATGCACAGGCATCATAAGACGGCATTTGCATTCGGATGTTACTTTCATTTCAATATAATATGCGTTATCGTTTATCCGCTAACGAACTATACATACGGGAGTAAAAGTAAATACAAATAGGCGGTACTCATTTCTAACCACACATATTCTATTTTGCAGATCTCGTAGTTCCGCCCCTTAAAACAACATTTTCTATTGTTTCAAAAAAATAAAAAAGCAAAAATTCTTACAAAGGAGCTAGCAAAAAGGACAAATGTCTGAGGGCTGGAACGGGGTACATTCAGCGTCGTGAGGCAAAACTGAGAAGTGGAGGGTTGGATTCCCATATCAGCCATCTTGGAAGTGGTTTTCCGTGGTTTCCCAATTCTACTCTACTTCTCTTATCTCTGTCTTGAAGTATTTCTACCCCCAATTATCCATCTATTTAATTTTTCTATACAAAATGGAGTATATCCGTCTCTTTGGAAGTGTGCTAACATACGTCCAGTACCAAAACATAAAAACCCCACTAGTTGTAGTGACTTCTGTCTGTCTGTTAGGTAATCAGCCCGAAGGCTGGTTGGATCCTCAAAAGTACCGCCGTTAGGTTATGTGAGTCGATACCCACAAAAACCTAAGGCAGCGCTATATTGAGGCGTACTAGGCAACATGAGGAGTGAGGTAGTTTGCCATTGCTTTCCTCACTGAGTCAGAACAGCAGTACTAACCCTATGAGTAGAACCTTTCACAGCATCCACATGCACTGAATGTGCACCGAATGGCATTACTAAGCACCACCCATACCTCAGTAGCTTCCATATAATCACAGCCGTGAGTGCTTAAGACCATTAAATATCCTTTGTGCCCTTAGTGCAATGCTTGAGTAAATTGTTCATGAACAAGTATGTGACTACCTAACTAAATTTAATATATTCAATTCTTACCAATCTGGGTTTTAAAAGGGGCATAGTACCACTATTGCATTGTTAAAGGTCAGCGATGATTTATACAGTACGCTCAGCTATGGACAGGCGTCAGCTTACAATCGTATGTCTTTTCGATTTCAGTAAGGCTTTTGACTGTGTGAATCACAATATACTTCTTGCAAAGCTGAAATCTTTTGGCTTCTCTCAGAGTGCTCTTTCCTATTTCAAATCCTACCTTTCCATGCGTACACAGAGAGGTCCTCGTGGATGGCTCCTCCTCAGACTGGAAATCGGCAGAAAGTGGAGTACCTCAAGGATCTGTCTTAGGTCCACTATGCTTCTCGATATATATAAACGATGTTTGTAATGAATTCCGAAATAGTTCTGTTCATATATAAGCTGATGAGTGATGAACTCCAAGCCTATTTTCACGTCACGCCTATGCGATCGTATAAATCTGTTTAATGAAGACATTGACCGACTTTGTGAATGGGCTCTAAATCATAATCTTAACTTGAACATATCTAAAACACAACTTATATCCGTTGGATATACCAAACTTCTAAATTCAGTAGATTTTAATTCACTACCACTCATCAATATACTAGATGAAAAAAATGAAAATCCACAACCTGCTTCCAGTCTCCGACCGGGTCGGGAATGGAATGAATGATCAATATACTAGATAATAATATTAAATATGGCAACACTGTCAATAATCTCGGAGTGATATTTGATAGAACACTGTCGTGGGCAGAGCATACGTCTAATGTGGCAAGGAAGATTGTATCAACTATGCATCTCCTGAAAATAACTGTTTCTTACACCCCTCCTGACATACGTAAGCCCTTCGTCGAAACTCTCGTTTTTCCAATAATTGATTATGGCCCTGCTGTTTACAATGATTGACAAGAAACACAGAACATAAATTTACAATGAGTCCAGAATGTATATGTTCGGTACATTCTGGATGTAAGGCGAGATGAACATATTACACCTTACTACGTGCAGCAGAAATCAGTTGCCATTCTGACACATAAAATATTACATACCAAGACCCCGTTATATCTCTACAATGCTTTACATAAATGTATTCTGTTCATAATCGAGAAAATAGATACACAAAATTAACACTCCAGGTTCCTATACATCGAACCATGAAGTCCAATAAATATTTTGTTTTCACCGCCTCACGCCTCTTCAACACCTTCGATTTATATAAGTTCGTCAACATTGCAAGCACTGCAGCTCTTAAAGGACGTATTTCATCCTGATTGTTGGAGCAGTGTACCTCTCACATCTGATTACTACATTATGTTAAAATACTATTATTAGGCCCAGTTCAGTTATAACATCAGGACAATAGCTGACAACCTACCTGCTTTAATAGCCTTTCTTGTATAAGGTTTTTTTTTTCCGGGCTGATACTGTGCCAGTATGCACTCTTTTGTATATAATTTTTCCATTATTATTAGGCATATTATTATTATTATTATTATTATTATTGTATTAGTACTGTCTTGTGAATATTGTTAATGTGACATGTTTTATGTTTTATAAGCCCTAATCTTACTTTATGTAGGGTGCTACTGTACAGGAACTCTTAAGCTTTAAGTGTAGCCGTGGAAATAAAATCAATCAATCTACGGACAGGCCTTTTGAACTACGTAATTTTGATGTACATTAAAGGGGTATCTTCAATAACACTTTAAATTCGTAATTCATATGGCTCTTTCATAACAGCACCTGCTGTTGTTTGCTTATAAAGTGTAGGCAGATGACTTCGTAGTTTCGGCCCTTAAAAGTATTGGTTGTGTTTGCTTATAAAGTGTAGGCAGATGACTTCGTAGTTCCGGCCCTTAAAAGTATTTGTAATTGTGTCAGCCGTTAAGGACAAACGAAGAACTATAAAAATGGGAGGGTGAGAAGGCTGTATTGGTGTTGTGTGTCATTGTTGAAATCTAAAATACACAGTACCGTATTTTACACCTTCTTACAGTAAACGTATCGGTAATAAATAGTATAAACATTTCACAATGTACCTTTGGTGGCGTCTTTACAGGAATATTTTTTCATTCTGTCATTATGACGTTTATTTTTTTTTAGATGAATGCCATTCAACAATTATTTCGTTACTATTGCCCTCCATTTTGTACACTTAAAACAAGACAAGACCTGTTCAACACATACCCCGAATAGAACGAGATTGCGTGGTGAGATACCTCCAGTTCCATCTATAAATGCATGGATGAGTCACTTAGAGAAGAAATTCGACCGAGCACTCATCAAAACAGCAAGAGGAAACTACATGGAAAAGGAAGCGCAACGGAAAGCAGAAGAAGCGGAAAAGAATCCTTTCTTACCCTTCAAGAGGAGAACACACCACACCGTGAAGTTCCAATAGACAAAAGGGAGAAGCATTTCTCGCGAATATTGAACAAAAGAAACCTGTCTGAAACCTATGCAATAGACATACGGGATAAAAATGTAGTGCAAAGGACAATTAAAATGACGGAAGACGAAGTAGACTTATGCATCAGAGAAGCAAAAAATAAGAAAGCAACCGGAACTGACCCAAGTTGCGAATGAACATATCAAAGACACAGCTGATACACTCAAAATCATATGGACAGAAATTTTCAACAAATGTCTGACTTTAAACATCATTCCTAAAAATGGAAAAAAGCGACCCTGAAGGTAATATGCAAAGGGAAAGGTAGTGCAGATGATTTGAACTCATACAGAGGAGTGGCACCAGAGAACACAACCTATAAATTGTTCATGAAGATAATCACTAAAAATCTAACAGATCTCACTAATCAGCATATATCAGTTTGGGTTTAGAAAAGGGATATCCACACTGCAGGCAGTGACAGCACTCCTACGTGATATTGAGGAAGCTATTAACAAACCAAAAGGAAAGTACCGGTACTACACCATTTTCATAGGCTACATTATGAAAAAGCCTTCGACTGTATACATAGAGGAAAACTAATGCAAAAACTTAGGGACATGATTGGTACAGATCATACTCTATCAGATTACAAAATATTCTGAGACAAAACGTACTACAGATAACTGATGAGGTGTCGACATCAGAAGACATAATCCAGACAAATGGAGTTATGCAAGGAGACCCTGTAAGCCTACTGCTCTTCAATGTAATGACAGCAGATATAGGGAAGAATTTGAAGGGGGCTACGCTCATAATGTATGCAGATACCATGGCCCTCGGGTCATCAAATAAAGAGATATTGCAGCAAGACATGAACATTATACATCAATGGGCTACAGACAATGATTTCCACATAAACAAAACTAAAACAGTGCAAATGGTATTTAGGAGAAGAGGAAGAATTTCGAGGACTGATATCATGAAGATAGGAAACGAACATTTTAATGTAGTCAATAAATGTAAGTAGGCTACCTCGGCATTACAACGCAGCCTACTGCTTCAACATTCAGCATTCACATGCAAGAGAGAACAGCAGCAGCTATAAGAGCAATGTGCAGCATCGAAAACATCACATCCCTGAAACTAGCAACGTCGATGAGACTCTTCGAAACGACAATCGCCCCCATCTGTACATATGGGATTTAACTCATATGGGATAAATTGAAAGCCAGTAATTTAGAAAATGCGAAAGCACGCTTCACCAAACGGGCCATAGGAGCAAGCAAATATGCGCCAAATAGAATGGCATACATTCTAGCAAAAGAAATGTTTTTCCTCGAGGATATAAGGCTCAAGGAATTCCTACCAAGTAAGTACACGCGCTTTTACAGAAGTAACAGAAAGAAGGAAACAGAAGGAGAAAGAGAAAGATAATGGATTTCTTGGAACAGATGCCTTGTTAAATAGACATTGCACCAACGCCAATCAAACGCAAAGGAACTCAATCGTAGGGCTCGCGATTCATGGTTTCCACAATAAAATGTGTGTAAATACGAAATATCACCAAGCAGATGACCAATGCGTGTGTAAAATATGTGGCGAAAAGTGTGAACCTTATCACTTCAAGAAATGTAAAAGCTGGACAGGATCTCTTAATGACCTCATAAATGCCAGCAAATAAACAGGACAGTTTTATTGTGACCTAATGTAAATATGTAACCTAATATTGCAAAACCTTTCCTGGCCATTCGGCTGCAATACATTTATTATTACAGTGGAACTTGGATAATTCGAACCTCAAGGGACCAGTAAAAATATTCGAACTATCAAAAAATTCAAATTAAGACAGTTCTTTGAAAAGGGTAGAGAAAAGATATTGTATTACGTTTACATAATGATTTACGTTCAAGAAAGCAGATTAATAGAAAACGGTACTGTACAATGACTGTATCGTGAATAACATCGGTCCAAGGCGGTCCGGGTTCAATTCCCGGTCAATGCATGTGAGATTTTCGAAGTGAAATGCCATGTCCTGTGGTTCGGTTTCCACGTAAAAAGGAGGTCCCGTGGCTCATGATCTACAGATTAACGGTCACGTTAAACTGCAAGCTTCCTTCCTTTTCCGTGAATAACATCAAAAGTTTCAAGTGATAAATAAAACCAAAATCTACTATTCACCTATTTAACAACAGTAGTAATCCAACAATGTAGTTAAGTATTAAAGAAATCTACTGTTTTTCAAAAAAGTTTGAGATTGTTACCTGTTTCCTGCAATTAAGTCTCTCGGCCATCACAAAAGAATGTAACAAATTTAATGAACGGAAAACAGAATCACTTACGTCATTTCTACTTAAAAATAACGCCTAAGTTCTGTGATGTGGTTTGTTGCTTGGGCTGCACTCGGGACAGTTTGTTCGGGAACTCCTCCACGAGTTCATCGCCAGATGCGTCGTCACCATCTTGTTTTTCGGAGTTCAGTACATCGGCGATGATTTCTGCGTCGGTCAGCTAACCACAAACTGACACATTTTCGTCCGGTCGGCTTTTTAAACGTAAAAACTTCGAATTATCCAAAATATAATTAGAATTAACCACGATTTTTTAGCATTGATTGTATATAAATTGCTAGGGACCAAGAGAAAAATTCGAATTAAAGAAGATTTCGAATTAGCCACGTTCCACTGTATTATTATGCCTCCCATATATAGAATAAAATGCAAATTTAAAAATTGGCGCTTTCCCCTTTGGAAAGTTGCAATTATCATCTAATATATAGTGGATTATCAATATTAATGTCTTATATATTCAAAATGGTGGCTGAGTGCTAAATGCAGAGTGATAGTCGTATGATGACTAATGCTAGCCAGGTCTCAAACATGTTACTTCTCCCTAACAATGTTTCGTGGTAATTGAGCAATTTGACCCTTATCTAAGGATATAAAATTGTCCTCACGAGGCTGCGTGCACCCCGTTCCAGCCCTCACGTCAGTTTCTAAAATCCCTGACGGAGCCGGGAATCGAACCCGGGGCCTCCGGGTACAAGGCAGGTGCGCTATCCCATCACCACGGGGCCGGTTTAATTTTAGAGAGGTAATAATAATAATATCGTATGGCCTTGGTGCCGGGTGCAAGCTTTGTTATTTGGCACCCGGAGGGCAGCTTGCATGTCGAATTTTGTTGTTACTTGAAGCACTATGAAAGTCAAGGAGGTTAGATATCTAAGCTAATTGACACTATAGCGCTATCTAGTTGAGAAATGAGCAACTTTGTGTTGGCGGAAAATCCTGAGATTAAATGTGCCACTATGAACACTGCCTATTGAATTCAAATAGGTTCTTTAACATGCCAACAACGTATGACATGCGTGTCGTGATTTTTTCCGCCTTTCAAAAAAAATCACTTACCACGGCCAGGAGCGAACCTGCAAGCTTGGGGGTTAGTAATCTGGCACGATAACCACTCACCCACCGTGGCAAGCTTTAGATAGGTTATGATAATTATTTATATTACATAATTTCAAGATGGCCGCTGCGCGCTATATCAGTGTCTCATTCATATGAGTAATGCTAACGAGGTATTTTATATGTTGCTTCTCTCCCGCCAAACTTCGCGTTGATTGTGCTATTATATCGTATGTTGATGATTTAAGAATACACCCAGCCCCCGTCGTGGATGCATAGAGTCGCTGTTCCTTGGCCCGTGTAGATCTCGTAAGTGTACTTTCATTGTTTTACAAGATACGAAAGTAGGCTAATTAATAAAGGTTCATACTGAAGCATTTCTCATATTTATAAACAAAAAGTAGCCTACATAACATAGTCTAGTGTGGTATTAGTTTTTATCATTGACTTTTGTACCATTTGTACAATACACGACCTAATAGCTCAATATTCCATTTGTCATCAACGCGATAAGTGTTTGAAAAATGTAAATCAGTAAATACGAAGTATCCTTTTATGTGAAGGGATCATAATTAGAAATCATAGTCTTGGACTTGATAATAAGAGAAAAGGGCAATGCATTCCTCGCTTTCGATGTTGTTATTTATTTAATACCAGCATGTTAACTCTTCAAATTAAAAGAAAAAGTCAGTTATGATGCAAAGCTTGTTGAACCCCTCATGTTTGAAACTTTTGGATAATACGCCCCTCTCTTTGTGACATATTTCGCAGTAGGAAGATCCCACAGTCTGTACACTACATATCAGTCCCAGCTATCCGTACGGTCCGAAATATTAAGGGTCCTTCTCCAAATTGCAGAAGTATAAGAAAAAGTAAGTTTCGCTATGTCACTTTTGAGGGAGAAAATTCGACAGTTTCTGAAAGTCCACTATAGTGTTGTTATTTCACAAGGGCTATAATCTCAGATCACCTGATGCATTCTGAACTAATGGATGTTTCCCATTTCATGTATCTGGATCACAATTTTTAGCTGAAGCTGAAATTCGTCTTGCTCCTTTCTCATTCTCTGGCCGCTTCTTGGTTATTATCATTTAATCCAATAAAGTGGAGAAATTTTCTTCCGAATTTCAGGAACAAGTTCGTCTATTTCGTTGGAGTGAAAGGATGGGGGCGAAACAGCAAAGTCATCTGTCCCCTCATACCAGAGAGTTGTTGTTGTTAATAATTTATTTTAGGGGCGTGGGACATCTTGGTCATCTGCCCTGTGTAGTTGGGTGTGTGTTGAATTTGTCTGATAACCTGTAGTCGTGTGTGTAACTGTATTAAGGACAGCGATAATGTAGGTGCCCCGGGATTTGAAATAAGATATTATCCCGGCATTTGCCTGGGGAGTTTAAAAAAAATGGGGTAAAACCTCACTCAGGATAGTCGCTGTCAGTGCCGGGACTGCGATCTCCGGATCTCGCTGCAGTGCCCTCGCGGTCGTGGTGCAATATTTAACGAGCACCAGTTACACCCGTCGTGTGGAGGCTATTTTGTGGTAGCCCAAATCAGGCGAAGGACGGGAAGTTAGCTACCTGGTGTAGCCTCTGCACTGCTGATGAGACCAGGGACTCTACCCGCACCCAACTCGAGGTCAGCTATAGCACCTGTCTGTCTCTTCAGCGCTTCCCGATACCTCGATGCAGGATTTGGTTCACGTTTCCTAAGGAAAAGTAACTCATATAAAATTATTTTAATTTTGCATCTTTCGGACGGTACTTGTTTTTGGTGTTATTGCATAATACTGTTTATTCATATATTTGACATTTCTTTTATAAATCGTATTTTCACATGTTTTCCTATTTTAACTAACTTTCTGCGATGGTACCCATCACTTTTGATACTATTCTCAGACACCTTGGCGTCTCTAGAGTAGGCATACACTGATGGGCCATTAAATCATGTCTACCTACCCAATATGGTATACACCACCTTTACATGCAGAACCGAGGACACTTAGCGAAGGTTTGATAACACAAGCGCACCAGGAATTCCTCCAGTTAGCGTACACTGCGAAGTGGAAGTAATATACCGAAGCACTAACCAGTACTTGATTTCAAGCCAAAAAAAAAAGAGAGCTCAATAATTGGGTTCATATCTGGGATATTGGCGGGGAGAGGGGGGCACTCCAATAAGGCAAATTCATTGCCATGTTCTTGGAATCAGTTTATCACAATCCTAGCATTGTGGCATAGTTCATTGTCCTGTTGGAAGTAGGCGTCACCAACAGGAAACACTTTAGACATGAATCGATGAACTTGGTTTCTAATAGCGTCCACACGCCGGTCGTGTCCGGGATTGGTATACTGCAGGCATTGTCAACCTCTTTGAGACTGTGAGAACACCCTCATGCCATACAAAGTACCCGAGCTCCATTAAATCGAATATAATAATAATTTTGCCTTGGCTTCAGACCGAGCGATTTGTAACACCTTCTTCCAGAAAAGCGAGAGGCATCTATTGACATACACCATTGGAGGACGAGAAAGCCAGATTGATTTCATCTTGTGCAGACAAATGCATCTGCAGGAGGTAAAAAATTGTAAAGTCATACTGGGGGAAGACGTGATCCCACAACACAGAGTGCTGATGCTTGGCTACGAATACACGAGCGTGAAGAAAAGAGCTGTAAAGAAAATGTCACCAAGAATCAAATGGTGGAGATTAAAAGATTCAATTTTGGGAAGTGAATTCAAGGATAAGGTGTTTCAAAAAACACAGGTAGTGGAAGGAGTTCGGAGTTGGTCAGTAAATGCGGAAGCTATCAGACAAGTAGGTGTGGAAGTTCTGGGTGTGACATCTGGAAAAGGTGCTCCACTTGATAAAGAAACAAGGTGGAATGATGTGGTCCAGAAAACGATCAAGTTAAAATGACAAGCCAAAATGATATGGGATGAATCCGGAATAGCTTCAGACACAACAGACAAGCCAATAAAGCTGCAAAAAGAGCTATAGGAAAAGCGAAGGAAACTGCATGGAATGAAGTCTACAAAAATCTAGCGACCAAAGAAGGTGAGGCAAAGCTTTTCAGAATTGCTAAGGCACGAGACAGAGCGTCAAAAGAACTCACACACATCAAGCACATGAAGAATGAACAAGGAATGGTCATTCAAGACGAGTAGCTAATTAAGAAGAGATGGGAGGAGTATTTTGAAAAGCTACTTATTGATGAAAATGAACCGCTTGTGTTTGAGGATGGTATCCCAAATTATGTGACAACTAGCATATGCAGGGTGGAGGTTGAAGCTGCTATGAAGAAAATAAAAAGTGGAAAAGCAACGGGCCCCGATGAAATTCCTGTAGAGGCATGGAAATGTCTGGGGGAAGAGGGAATAGATATGTTGCTGAATCTCTTTCAACAGATACTCCAAGAGAAAACAATGCCCAACGAATGGCGAAAGAGTATCATAATCCCCATCTATAAAGAAAAAGGGGACATTCGGGATTGTGCAAATTACAGAGGAATAAAACTCATGTCTCACACTATGAAGATCTTTGTGGTGTTTGAAGCCATATTTTCAGTGTTGCCTTAGTAAACAAGAGTTTAGTGCTTTTCAGTCGGTCAACACGAATGTGTGTTCAGTGCATTTTAAAAATACAGACTGATGAAACGCAACTTTTGACAATGATTTGTAAATCTATGGAAATGTATTTCTTTCTCTCTACAGTTTCGGTTTCTGCTCGTTGTGTTGTTACAGTCGTACACACTACAGGTAGGCATTTTGAAAATCAGCTATCACACTCGATTATAATAAACAATACTTATAAACGGAAGAGTGGCAACGCGCGTATTGTAACAATCAACTGAAAGGAGCGGAGCTCACCCAGCGCTTATAGCGCAGTGACGTCACGGCTACTCGTGTTTCCTTCGTTGACCGGCCTGCGGAGCGGCACACAGCGAAAGCAAATCTATAGTTAAACACTGCCTGATACATACTTTGATTTTGAGGCAAGTTGACTTTTGTGTTTTGGTCTCCTTTAAGCGCAGGGATGAAAACTATGTAGGAAGAAGAGTGCTCAACCTGGAGGTGGGAGGCAGGAGAGAGATAGGCAGACCTGGACGAAGATGGATGGACTGCGTGCGAGAGGACCTCGCAGGGAAGCAGTTCACAGAAAACACCATTTGGGACCGAGGGAACTGGAAATACTTGTCAAAAACGTCCCACCCCGCTTGAGTGGGATAAGCCGAATTATCATCATCATCATATATATTATTTCACAAGCGACCGATCGTGATAAATGAGCATTCAAATGAAAGACAATATACATTACCAGTGACGCATTGCATTCTAATTTCATAAATATCTATAATTTCTTTAAAAAATGACTTTTAAAAAACTGGACGAAGTGTGCGATTTGCAGATACTATTGCTGCAGGAAGATACGCTCCATAATTGCTGTCCATTTCACATTTTGGCCGCTGTGACGCCTGTTTCATGTCATTTTAACATTCTGAGGTATTTCCTTTATCATTTTGTATGGATTTCAGAAACAGTAATTAAAAGGAATGAGTTTTCAAATCGTATAATTTCATAAATATCGAATAACCGGTGAGTGTTTCGGCTAAGCTGTCAATCAATGGACTCGGCACACAAATTACATTAACAGTGACGAATTGCATTCTAAATTGATAAATATCAATTTTTGTAAGAAGTGTGCGATTTGCAAATACTGTTGGTGTATGGAAATACGTGACATCATTGCTGTTCAGTTCGCATTTTGGCCGTAGGGACGCCTGGAACATAAATAGTGTTCTATAATCATTTGGCTCAAATAAAAACATAGGTCTCCTATTATAAACCTATTGGGGAAAGTGTGGCTTATGAACATGCGAGAATTCTCGCACGGGTCCGCTAGTATATATTATTTCAGTAGTACAGATCCCTTCTGCGGCGCGCACAAGCGATCGATCATGAAAAATGAGCATTCAAATGAAAGAGAATAATTATACATTACCAGTGACGCATTGCACTTAAATTTCATAAATATCTATAGTTTCTTAAAAAATGATTTTAAAAAACTGGACGAAGTGTGCGATTTGCAGACACTGTCTCTGCAGGAAGATACTCTTCATAATTGATGTCCACTTATCATTTTGGCCGCTGTGACGCCTGTTTCATGTCATTTTAACATTCTGAGGTCTTTCCTTTATCATTTTGCATGGATTTCAGACACAGTAATTTAAAGGAATGAGTACTTAAATCGTTTAATTTCATAAACATCGAATAACCGGTGAGTGTTACGGCTAAGCTGTGAATCAATGGACTCAGCACACAAATGACATTGGCAGTGACGAATTGCATTCTAATTTCATAAATATCAATTTTTGTAAGAAGTGTGCGATTTGCAAATACTGTTGGTGTAGGAAAATACGTGACATCATTGCTGTTCAGTTCGCATTTTGGCCGTAGGGACGCTTGAAAAGTAAATAGTGTTCTATAATCATTTGGTTCAAATAATAACATAACCTTTCTCCTTACGTCTCTTATTATAAAACTATTGGGGAAAGCGTGGCTTATGAACATGCGATATTTCTCGCACGGGTCCGTGAGTAATAATAATAATAATACGAGCATGCGCCTGTCTTTCCTTTTCCTATCTCTCTCTCCCTCAGAAGTGCTGACATAGCTAGGGATTCGCCGCTCACCAGGCATGCTGCAACTGCATGGGTGACTCGTGAAGGTACGATACATTGAGGTGTGGACATTCGAATCAGCATCTTTTCTGTTACACATAAAACAGGGGTGTCCAATTATTTTGACTAGATTTAAAAATACTATTTCACATTATGATAACATTTCTGAGTGTCAAAACTTGTAATGAAAACACTATTATTCCGATTCCTAAATTTGAATTGAAGAATGGATCTCGCGAGCACTTTTTGGTTCGTGTGACGAGAGCACCAAATTAAAATTAAAAATAACCAGGCTGAGAACGCCTGGTGTGCTGGAATATTGGGTTCCAGTGTATTCTATGAAAACATCTTCCACATCATCACATCGATCACCTCCACCTGTCTTTCTCCTTAAACGGTGCATCCACGTGGCATGATTTCTTATGGAAATCTGCGTACACCCGCTTGTCCGACTATGTCATGAACCAGGAATCTCCTGGAGGAACCTGGCGACCATCTTCCGATCTTCCACAGTCCAGTGTCGATTTTTACGTGCCCGCCTCGTGTGCGATGCTATCGGTGGAGTGCAATCATAATTGGGGTATAACTGAATCAAGTCTCTTGTGCATCATTGTACGCTGAACAGTGCTCTGTGAAATATTGCCTTGGTCACACTGTTTGAGATTTATCGAACGTTGGGCGAACGCTTTTGACAATGCGCACTAGCCTCTGCTGACCATAGACATCAATGAGCCACAGTCGACACATGGCTGGGTGAGGTGCGGTCGTTTGCCCAGTGTTGCGCTACTTTCGATACGTGCTCACAATAGCGGCACGTTTACAGCCAATAAACTGTGCCGTTTCATATATGCTGGTGCCAATGTGACGTGCCTCACAATTTGACCTCTGTCAAATTCGAGAGATTGGCCGTTTACCTCATTCTGACACTGGAAATCATATAGCAGCAAACCTGTGTGCAATTTATACAGGGTTAAATTGTGCTACTGCCTTTTGAGGGCAAGTCCGGCGAGAAATTATCTGCCCAATTCTGAAATCGCGATGTTTCTTGCAGCGTTGTTGCGGAGACAATTGCAGTATTCTTTATGACCGTTTGGGTAACCGGCACGGACGTATCTTGAGCGAGTCTTGTAGCGATATTAACTAGACCAATGATGCATTATACAGGGCTGAAAACGTCCTTTTAATTCAAGAAATGTTAGGGCTCAAACGTTGACTTTTTTTTGTCGCCACTGAACTGGAGACAGATGTTGGCTGCATCGCACGTGCAAGCGCTTGACTTAATATCAATACCAAAGAAATCCGTATGCTACGTACTGAGGTAACTTGGATGAGAATCAAAGCCTTTGCGTGTTATTGCAGTGGTATGTTTTTTGCTTGTCAAACGGGGTAGCTGGCATCACGCCCTCAGACAATAATTCCGCCGCACACGGGTCCTGTCGTTTTGAGTCCCACATCATTACGAAAGCGACAAATGACCTCTTGCTACTGCTTCTTGGTGCCGTGTGTGATACGTACTTGTGCACCATCCCACGGTAGTGAAAACTGTCAGCATGACCACCACAATTACATGTAATACACATTAGTACAGACAGCACAGTGACACAGATTATCAGAACACTTCTACACACACCCTTGTACGCGGGTCTAAATGTCCACGATGCCGCCAAGTCCCTAAAATAATCAACAACAAGACCTTGACATTGCTGCGGACCAGCCGATAGTTTTTTAAATCTTCTGGTCTCAGGGATGTTGAATACTGTACTTCCGTGGTGTGGACAGCATCTTTTTTGTTTCTTTTTTTTTACGTATCCTTAACCCGATGACAGATCGCCATTGATCACGGTGTTCACAAGTTTGGGTCACTGCTTGCCCTGCCCGGATTATCTCGAAGCGATTTCCTAACAAGAGTTCTATCTGGAGAAGCGTAGTAGCTCTCGGACTGATAGGACGGTCCTGCGTGACTGAAGTCCACACTTCGTCAAAGACTTGAGTGTCGCCAAGCGTTTGAAACAATTTGATACCTATCGCTGCTCAAGTCGTTCAGTCATTTGACAATTGCCAATCCGACAGGCGCTCACTACACTTCCTCACTCATAGGCAGACTGCCAACAACTAACCCTTTCGCCAGGCTAAAAAAAAAAAAAAAAATTCTCTCATTCGTATGTTTGTTCCCTATACATTTCCCCACCGAAGAACGCCTCCCCATGGATATTTGTTTACGCGGGAGAAGATGAGGTTCTGTATATACTGTATAATTATCATCATCTAGCGGGTAGGATTTGTGCCTCCCTAAGAATCTTAGACGCAAGTCGCAGTGGAAGGTCGACTAGGGGAGAAACACTGAATGAAATCGAGATCTCATTTGACGTACCGCTGGGCCCGGGTGTGTACAAAAAAAAAAAAGAGGAAGATTTCTTAAAAGAAATAAAATTGATCAAATTGCGTAAGGCAAAATCAGTAGAGAAATATCTCAAGAAATTAATTAAAAATCCCAGAGGAATCTAGGCCGTAACTTCGTAGCAATCACGAAGCCAAGACTGACAAAATCAAATGATAACAAGGAAAGAGGTGAAATAAGAATGCTTAAGTTAAAATGAGAAAGGCAAAAATAACTCAAATGATGTATTTTAACAATAAACACAAAAGTTGTGTAAAATAAAATATTTACTAAAATAAAATCAAAAACACAAATCTAATAAAAATGCAATCAACTATAAGTATAACTCAATAAGGAAATTAAAATGAATCTCACCGAGATATTAGATGCTGTCATGAAACATCTTAGGAGAGGTGGGGCGATAGAAAGGGCGTAAGAGGTGGGGTGAGATACGAAGTAGGGGAAGGGGGAACACAGTTATGCAACATCAATGGTGAGATAAAAAGAAACGTAAAATGAAAAACCTAAGAAAATGAAATGCATAAAATCACATTAAAATGAAATCAAACACGAAAGCAATAACAATTAAAAATATACTCGAATAATAGGCTTAGCGAAAAATGATGTCGATCTTTCCCGACACACAAAACAAAAAAAGTAATATATATCAAGGAACTGTCGAAATCTCGGTAACCTTATCACATATACTCGAAAAACAAATGGAACAATATACTGACGACATTGATCGTGTAGTCACGCGGATATGTTTACACAAAAACTCAGCTGTTGCAAATCAAACCAGATTGCCACGCACAAGTCTTTTTTTTTTGTCACATAGAGTGGGGGACATAAGTATTCATACAGATGGGTTGATATGGGAACAACAGTTTCTCAGAATGTATTATACAAGATAACGTAATTAAGTAATTAACATCTCGACTTTAACATGTACCTAGGTACATACAGAGAATCAATACAAAATGATTCATTACAGAAATAAAAATACGACCCATTGGAATATCATTTTTACGTAGGACATAATTCATACAAGAATATTGTAACACCGCCACAAAATCCAAGACCTCGTGCGAATGGCGATATTTTAGCTGCTGGCGCTCCTAGCGGCAACTCGCCCTCTGAGTCCGTAGGAGTAGTGTGTGTGATGGTTCGTGCTGGAGAACCGAGTAGGACAATAAAATTTAAAGGTGAAATGTCGTCATCCATTGAAATTTATCAGGATTTAGGGAATATTCGGAGGGATACGTCGTATTTCATAGCCTCTCAGCTTGAGAAAGGCGGAAAGCTCATTGTGAAATAAAAGTTGGGAGAAGACATAATTATACAGTTCGTGTTTGCGAGAAACTAGCGTAAATCAACCATCTCATGCTGTTGAATTTGAGTTGCAGTGCCTTACTTTTTGCACTGTAAATCATATATATATATAAATTTGGAATAGTATTATTAACTTTCAACTTGTCTTATCTCTTTCCCATTCTTTAAAATATTTATTTAACAGATTAATTTCATTAAGAAATCTCAATCCCCTGAGGGTGGATGTAAACCATGTCTTTCAAAATTTAATCCTTTGTAGTTTCAAAATGTTTTAAACAAATTACGAGAGAGATTATTTAAAGTCTTCCTTCCTGCAGCAATGGGAAAAACCTAAGAACGTTGCCGAGGAATATTGTAAACGAGAGGGTCTGAGGGTTATAACTAGGGCTCGGATTTTTAGGTATATAAATATTTTTAATGTAAATACATATTTTAAGCATTTTTTTTTATAAATACATAAATTCTTCCTTTACACTTATTAGCACATAAAAAGGCATAATATTTACCTTTTTAAATCAGTATGCTAGATCTTTCAGTTTATTGAATTTTTGTTCTGTGTTACTTCAACGGGCAAGAACCTGTGAGATATCTAATCTTCATGCCGAGCGTATATCAGCTTGCAACTGTGTTATTCTCAACTTGCCGTCCCGTGCCACTCACTGTGGAGGCCGGGGATTTCCATGTTCATAGCCATATTGCACCACGTGCTAGACCTTCCGACCCAGCTATCTGGAACCAGTGTCACTCACATGCAGTTAATTTCTGGTACTGTGAAGTGTAAGGCAGTTCTACGATGCCTAAAGTAAAAACAACTAAAAGTTATCGTCTGTTGCAGAATTTAAAGATAATTTTACTTCTGATGGGGGCGTTCTGTTCTACCAACCATATGGGAAAGCAATCAAGGCTGAACAGCGATCTCAAGTTACACAACACCTCAAGGGCAAGAAACATATTGCCGCAGTTTCGCGCCTTCAGAATAAGTGTTTCGCGATAATCGTCGGTCATTTGTGAAAAGGAAGCTTGTAGTTTAACGTGACCGTTAATCGCGAGACCATGAGCCACGGGACCTCCTTTTTACGTGGGATCCGAACCACAGGGCATGGCATTTCACTTCGAAAATCTCACATGCATTGACCGGGAATCGAACCCGGTCCACCTTGGTGAGAGGCAGACAGCTTGACCGCTCAGCCACCACGCCCCCTGTCGGTCATTTGTGATGGACAACCTGAAGATGTATCTCGTTGTGTATTGTAATGCTTCAGTAGTCAGTGAGGCATACTGTAGCATAAATTGCATTCGTGAGTACTGCATATTGTTTATATTCACATTAATAAACTGAATTATAATTACATATTTTTACTTTTTTGTCACATATTTCAGGTATTTTTAATACATAAAAAATAAATATTTTCCCGATTTTTAGCACCTAAAAATCCGAGCCCTAGTTATAACACAGTACACTTAGAATTGTGAGGCTATAAGTATGACCGTTTGACTGCAATAAAAAAAGCTGAGAGGAGGATGGTTCAATTCTCACCTCAGGTATCCTATAGGCCAAGTTGTTTTTCTTGGTTTCCCCAGGAAAATGCCGGGATGATTCCTACACACGCAAGTACATGGGCACAAATAATGAGCAGGGCACTTCAGGAGTTGTTTATTGCACGTATACTGCGCAGGGGAGCTGGGTTTCTAAAATAACAACCTTGATGCTACTGCAACCGGGACAGAATATTGTTAGGTCAAGACTGTCTCACTCTTATGGAGACAGGGCACCATTATTCATGTTGTGATTGATGACAATACGTGCAATGTTAGCTGTGGTGGTGACATCAAGCTCACCTCAGTCTTATCACTATTTATGGGCATGATATTTGTCGATATACTCGCGTTACATAATAATCCATATTTCAACACACTTCCTTCACATCCCTCATTTTCATGAAACAGTGAATCTTCCCCAGTGGTTCACAAATAGTAGGACGTGGATTGGTGACCACGGGACTCCAGCTGAGCATGACATTACTTCCACTTGTGCTGGGCTACTCTCTTGTCATCTTTCAGTTCAACCTCTCTTCGCGCAGTTAATCTGCTACCCTCCCCTCGTTCACGCTATCTGATTAGTTTGGCTTCATATACAGTAAGACAGTGCCTGGGTCTGTCAGGACCTCTTGTCGGTGTTATATTTATAAAAATGCCGACTACAAATACCACAATATTACGGAGGCGTTCCTTCTACGAATGTACTGTTTTTGTTTTGTTTCTGTATACGAATAATTACGTTCCAGGTGAATATTTCTGTATGTGCAGTTACATTCAACCACATAACGATTTGCTCTACTCTCTGTAGAACTTTTACCATCTTGAACTTGAAATCTTTCCGCAACATGATCTGATCACGTTGCTCCGCTCACAAGTCCTACAGAATATTTGAGCGGCTTGTCGCCAGAGCACAGCAACGTCCATTCGCAAAAGGCCTTGGCATGGAATATAGGCCTACCGATTTCCTTATTATTTCGGCACCAGTTGCATTCCATTCTTGTAGCAACAGCTCCATTAGCCCTTGTTTGGTGGTAATGTCGTGTTTCCTTACTCTTTTCCCCAGTTCGTTCCACAATTGCTCGATCTGTCCATAATTTCATCAATAAAAACGAGCTTTCCTACCCCTGAAGCTGGCATGGAGCACCGTACTATTACTCCATCTCTTCCATGATTTACAGTAGCCTGCATATTGTAGCTTCCTACAAACTAACACTCGTCCATCATTGTGAAAATTACCAAATTTACTTTCGTCACTAAATAAAACTCGGTCACAAAATCCATTATCTTTTCCTACATACTCAGTGGCAAACTTCAATCTCGCTACTTGATTTTTCTTACTGTCTGTTGTCTGTTAGGTTGTCAGCCCGAAGGCTGGTTGGATCCTCAAAAAGCACCACCGTTAAGTTATGTGGGTCGACACCCACAAAAACCCAAGGCAGCGCTATATTGAGACGAGCTAGGCAAGATGAGGAGTGAGGTAGTTTGTCATTGCTTTCCTCAGTAAGTCAGTACAGCAGTACTAACTCTATGAGTAGAACTTTCACGGCATCCACAGGCACTGACTGTGCCCTGAATGTCATTACTAAGCACCACCCATACCTCAGTAGCTTCCATATGAAACGTAACCTCCTACCCAGGATTAATTATTGTATTAATAATGAAACGCTAGGTAGAGCGTCAACCATTAAGGATCTAGGGGTGACAATCACAATTTCTCGTTCAATGAACATATTTCAAAAATATGTCGTGAAAGTTTCCGGATCCTGGGATTTTTAAAAAGAAATTGTTTAAATTATTTTTTGGAAATAACTCTATCCAAATTATTTAAGTCACTCGTTCAGCCTAAATTGGAGTACTGTAGTGTGATCTGGAATCCTTTTCACAGTAATAAAATTGACGCCATCGAACGTGTACAAAAGAGATTTGTCAAATGGCTCTGCTACAGGGGTGGACGATCGTACTACAGAGCTGAGTATGAGAGTTATTGCAACGTGTACGGTCTTCCTCCACTGAGCAGTCGGCGCACAGTGGGTGACGTGAGATTCCTGTGGAAGCTGGTAAATGGCGGAATTGACTCTGATCAGTTGCTAGCTGACTTGGGTTTTCACGTCCCTCAGAGCACCACCAGACGGAAGCACACGTTCGGTGGGGGACAGATCGAGAATTAATGTGCACAAAAATTCACGTCTGATCCGATTGCAGTCAACATACAGCTTGATGGAGAGTAAAAGTGCTACTGATATTCACTTCGACTCTCTATCAACTGTTATGAGAAACATCTCAAATGGGCTGTAAAATAGTGTAGTCTATGTATTTTGTGTTATTTTCTATTTGCGTTTATTGATTGATTGATTGATTGATTGATTGAACATGTGGTTAAATGAATGGTTGATTGATTTTTTGATTGAATGTACAAGCGACTGAAGTAATGTATTTTTTGTTTGCTGTTATCTAGATCCTCGAATGTCACTCTTGTATTACTTTTTTCCCAGTTTCTGAACTTTTTCTTCTTATCTTTTATTTTATGTTTTTGCCTTTTTCCGTTTACTGTAGATAGTTTTGTTTTTTTTCTGTAATAATTATTTCAATGTTTCTTGTACAAAGGGATTGTATGAATGAATGCTAGAGATAGGATGTTTGAGTGCATGTCTGTATGGTTGTGGTTGTTGATTTATAATAGACTAGTGTATTTCTATTTTATGTTCGTGTTTGCTGTTTTTGTTTTGTTTATACTTGTAAATTCTATTGTTAATTATTATATTGTCACCAGTAGATTCTATCTGTCTGACAAAGAATACATACATACATACATACATACATACAAACAAACAATATAATCACAGCCATGAGTGAGACCGAGACATCGGTGAAAAAACACATTTTACTCTAGCTTGTGCCAACAGACAAATGCAAATGTATTGCATTCATCAAGAGATGGCAAACAGACCTTTTTCTTACTAATGTAGGGTTTCTTCTTGGGGACCCTAGCTTTATACTCGGTGCGATGAAGGATTCTTCAGATGGTTCTGACTTGTTTACCATAATATTCTTCTACATGGGCTTTTATTTCTGCCGCACTTATCTTCAGATTTTTCATGACAGTTTTCACTACCGTCGTTCGTTCTCGAGTCGTCTCAGTTTGTATGGTCGGTCTGATCTTTTGCTGTTTACAAGGGTTCTGCTTCTTTTAAATCGCTGTATGACACTTTGGACAGTAGCACGGCTTCTTCATACTATATTTGCTATTTCAGAATATGACTTATTTTGATTATGAAGCCGTAACATTCTCTCTCTCAGCAAGAGTAGTTTCCTTGGTCTTGCGTCCTCTTTGGCTAACAATACCAGTTTATACTCTATACCGGAGCTGTGCACTACTCATCAACGTCTAGTCATCAACTGCTGGGCTCTGAGTAGCGAGGGGAAAGTATCCCCTGCTTGTATATTTGAAGGACAAACCAGCTGTATGAATACTTACAGTATGTCACTAGGTTAATCCAGACTAATGAAGCAATTCGTTATTATTTACTAAGTTTTTTCGTTTATTCACGTTGTGTTCGTTACGATGTGTACAGAAGACAAAGTAGTAATTTCATGTCGATATCCGTCTGCATGAATACTTACGTCCCCCACTGTAAGTTGAGCGGAGTCCCAAAATACACACAAATAAGCCAAAAACAATACAGTATTACTTTCAAATCTTAAGAGTTTCAAAATTATGATGTTACGTAATGGTTAACAACAATAAACAAAGCACAAAACTCACCATATGACGTGACATAGAATAGAACGGAATGTGGATTTACGGATAGTGTCCAAAAGCACATGAAAGCACACACGTAAATAAAAATATCGAAAGAATAGACGCGGAAGTGAAATAATTTACATATTATTTATTATTTATTATCGTATGGCTTTTAGTGCCGGAAGTGTCCGAGGAAATGTTCGGCTCGCCAGAGGCTGTAGCTGCTTCAAGCGGACACCTATAGGGTGAGCTACAAGTACTGTTCAATTTCTAGTAGTTCCAACTTTCGCTACCAGATATCAATGATACGTAGTGGTGAACGTTGGAACTTTGATAGAGCGTTCACGTCTCTTCCTTTCCCGCCTTAATTGGCCCTTCTCTCGTCTTTCCTGATCCCTCATTCTTCGAGGTTTCACCCTTATTTTCCTTTTCATTATATTTCCTTTCCTCTTTTAAGATTCCAGCACTGTTTTGTGAATTGGCCCCCCGCGTATTTAAATTACATTTTGTAAGTCTTTTTCCATTCAAATTCCCTTTTGGGAGTATTTTCAATCTACATTGTATTTTGTAAGTATTTTCGATCTAAACTCCATTGTATAAGTATTTTCAATCTAAATTGCATTTTGTAAGTACAGTATTTTGAATTGCGTGCCGACATATTGTGAGTATTTGAATCTAAATTACATTTTGTGAGTATTTTCAATTTCAATTGCATTTTGTAAGTGTTTTGAATTTCAATTGCATTTTGTGAGTATTTTGAATCTGATGGGTTGACATTTTCAATCTAAACTACATTATGTAAGTATTTTCAATTTCAGTTGCATTTTGTAAGTATTTTGAACTTCAATTGCATTTTGTAAGTATTTTGAACCTAAATTACATTTTGTGAGTATTTTTCAATCTAAATTGTTTCGTGGGTATTTTCCATCTAAATTACCTTTTGTAAGTATTTCCACTGTACATTTTGTGCGTCTTTTCAATCTAAGTTCCATTGTTATAAGTATTTTCAATCTTCTTTGGTTTTCGTTATGGTTTCCATTTCATTGTCATATTCGCTGTCACCCAGACCATTAGGGGACGATAACCTAGATGTTAGGCCCCTTAAAACAACAATTTTTATCTTCATCATGTTGAGAGGTTGCAGCTTTAGCTGTTGAGTTTGGAATCAGCCTCGTGAGGTAGAACTGAGAAGAGGTGGGTTCCATTCCTACTTAGCCAACCTGGGAGTAGTTTTCTGTGGTTTCCCACTTCTACCCCAGCGGCATGCTGGGATGGTTACTAACTTCAGGTCATGGCCGCCTCCTTTTCAATCCTCGTTGCTATTTTAAATACACACACGTCTACAGACCGCGCAATAATTTAGGTTATTAGACATATTCTATATTCACACCCAAGTACATGGGGCCGAAATTACCACGATGTTTTAGCCCCTAAATATATGCTTTTTGTAAGATTAATTTACTTTGGACTGGTTCCTGTCGCTAAGGACATGTGTTTGAACATTGCATTTCCGAGGTCTTTGTTGTACTGTCAGTGTCAGATGAAATGCAGTGAAAGTGGGACCTTGAGAGAGTCATGAGAATAGCCAAGTTTTTCCTCACCTTTAAGTCCACCAATCCCGTGAGTGTTCGCAGCAGAGCGTGGCGGAGCGCCGCAGGCCGCGGCATTCCTCGCCTGGCCACTCCGTGAGCTCGCTCGTTGGAAACTGAGAACCTTGCCTTCTTGAATGATGTATGTGCAAAGAGAACGCCCTTGGCGAAGCGCGTATATTTAGTCGGTTGCATCCCGTTACTTTCGTCTGAACACACGAAATTGTATACTGCTTTGCCAGTGGACACGGACTGTGGGGGAATGTGAGTTTTGTGAGCTCATTTGGGTGCGTTGGACGTTGGCAGCTCGTCTCGAACTGTCGAATAAGACTTCAAAATGAGACCGCAGTCGGGATTCGAATAGCTTGCATTCCGGGCAGGTGGCACATTTACCTAGGCGTCTCTCGGCCAAGATTCTTTTTTACGGTCTTGGATGAAAAGGGCTCTCGCAAAGCGACTTCCTAGGTATCGTTGAAATTACCGTGATTTGGAAGGAGAATCGTGAGATACCAATACTAATAATCGGATTGTAAATCTGGCTTAAAATTATCTTTAAATAATTATCTAACCCACGGACAGGCTCGCCCGCAATTGGATTCTCGCACACCATTCACACACAGCACTTGCAGACCCCCAACTTCTTCAGTATTACAAATTTCTTTCTTAAAACGTTTTTGGGCTTATTTAATTGTATTATTATTAATTATTATTTTAATTTATAAGCACGGTAACGAGAGAGATTGCAACAAGACTAGAAGCGTTTCATTGATAAGTTTCCCGGACAAAGTGTACAGTACTTGACTTCGGCATTGTAAAAAAAGGAAAGTTCGATCATTGGCTGAGAGTAAGATGATGAGGCATGGAGAGCTGCACCAAACCAGTCAAAGGACTGAAGACTCAAACAAAAACGACAACAAGATGGATGAAATCCAGTGTGATTTTAGACCACAACAAGGTGTCAGGATCAAATGTTTAGTATGCGCCAAGTGATTGAGAAATGCTACGAGAGGAATAGACATTTGTGTTCTTGTTTTGAAGATCTAGAGATGTACAATAGAGTACCGAGGGAAAATATGCTGAGCATCCTGAGAGATTATGGTATCGACAGAAAGTTAGTTATTATTGTTGTAAGGGGGCGGAACTATCGAGGGAAGGCTGCTACGTTCATCATCAGGCTACAGTGAGAGTTGATAGTAGGATGAGTTCTTGGTTTAAAGTTGTTACAGGAATGAGGCAAGGCTGACCTTTCACCACTACTGTTTATTTTATATATGGACTATTTGCTGAAAGGCATAAACTGGAGGTGGGATGCAATTAGTAAGCAATCCGGCTTATGCTGATCACCTGATTGTAATGACAGACTCCGTTGATGGCTTATATGCCAACATTTTGGTGCTTGAATAGAAATGTAGGGGATATGGTATAAAAATCACCATTACCAATACGAAAGAAACTCAAGAAAATAGAAAATTGGAGCAGGTGGACCATTTTAAGTAATTAGGCTGTGATTTCTATCAGGATGGAGGTATGGGGAATGAAATCAAGTCAATGCATGAGTTCTGAGTTGCGAGATACAGAATTCTGCAAGAAAGAAGTTGGCATATGTAGTGATGACACTCTCCATACATCGCTCAGTATTTAGACAGTGGGACCGGATTGCCAAAAATTCTAATTTTCTGTTATAATTCGACCGTGCTGACTACGAATTTGATGTTAAAATTGATGAAAAGTCAAAATGGCGGATCCACAATGGCTGACCAAATAGACAGATTAAAAACAAGGATTGATTTGACGCAAATCTGTATTATTAGGTATTTGACTTCATAGTCTCAAAGTTTAAAATGGCAGACCCAATATGGCTGCCAAAATTTGTAAAATTGTAAAATTTGAGCGGAAGGAATATATTTTGTGTTTCATAAATTGTAGGTACGTACCGGTACGTAATTGTAAATGCATACCGTATTTTGTTGTTAAGTGATATATTAACAAGAAAAAAATCATAAAATACACTGAAGAAAATGAAAATTGCAACACCCAGAAGGAGTGGTGCTACATTGCTGCAATTGAACATGCAGGACGAGTGTTCGGTTGTGATTCGATGATTACACTTTCAGGTCCCTCTGACCGCAAGTTTGGACAACAATCAATACAGGATGTGCCCACCCACCACGAGCTGCAATACATTGATGAATTCGGCGAGGCATGTATAGTGCGTCTCTACCTTAAAAGACAGTACGCATTAAATGGAGCGCACTGATGCCAGATCTGCTGCATATACAAAGTTCTGCAAGGCCGAGCACATGATGTAACATAACTCGTATACAGGCGTGCTTTTACGCAAAACTCGGGAAATTCCCAAAATATTTGTTTGTTGTATATAATTGTACCTCATGCCTCGAAGCGAAAGACGGTACAATATTTAGATTATGATACACCGAAGCTCAGAGCGCGATTTTAATGCACACATGAAAAAATCCACAGCCTGCTTCCAGTCTCCGACCGGGTCAGGAATGGATTGAATGAAGCCCCTATCTAGCGGCGAGGATATGAACTGTGCCGGCTGCCGAGGCCTGACGCACTCCTCTGGGGCAATGATTAAATGAATGACAGATGAAATGAAATGATAGTGGAGA
This sequence comes from Meconema thalassinum, assembly GCA_946902985.2. NCBI lineage: Eukaryota > Metazoa > Arthropoda > Insecta > Orthoptera > Tettigoniidae > Meconema > Meconema thalassinum. The sequence goes on from OX336392.1 coordinate 372,171,609, forward strand.
GTGTTGCTGGAATGAAATTTTGACAGGGAAAACCGGAGTACCCGGAGAAAAACCTGTCTGCCTCCGTTTTGTCCAGCACAGATCTCACATGGAGTGACCGGGATTTGAACCACGGAACCAGCGGTGAGAGGCCGGCGTGCTGCCGCCTAAGCCACGGAGGCTTTAATGCACACATAATAATTTATAATTTTCAATTATTCAGTTATTCATGAATATGATAAGGCCTTTTTCTCGAATTTCATAGGTTATAATAAATTATAATATGACAAAATAATAATAATAATAATATACTGTATTGTGGTCCACGTAATTTACCCAATTTTGTGTGGTCAAGTGGGGGTATGCAGCCGAAATGAATGATTCATTTCTTGTTTCTTGAACGAGACGTTGTTCAATTTTATATAGTTCTTCACTTACGCCCATACCATTTCGAGTCTGGCTGCGTGGCTCAGGGGTAACGTTCTCGCTTACTGAGCCCAAGGTTGCAGGTTCGAAACCTGGCGCAGTCAGCTGGCATTTGAGGGTGCGCAAATGCGAGGGAGCCGTGTCAGTACATTTACTGGCACGTTAAAGATCCCCTTCGGGGCGAAATTCCTGCACCCCGGCGTCTCTAAAAAGCCAGTGTAGTTAAAAGGGCCGTAAAACCAATAACATTATTATTATTATTATTATTATTATTATTATTATTATACCATTTCGATGGGATTAAGTTCACTGTGGTATGGTGGTGTGGTAAGGTGACGAGCAAGAACATATTTCTCTGCTGTGATAGCCTACATTGTCTATTACTAGGCTAGATCCTTCGGGAACATTGAGCAACAATATTGCTCGGCGAACCACTTTTCATATACTTCACCTGTCATTTTGTCGTGTGTGTCTATCGTGTTCTTTTTGGTACAGAAACGTTAACTCTGCACCATTAACGAACCCTTGTTAATTCCCGGGACGAACAAAGGCAAACTACGGAAACTACTTCGAGGATGGCTGAGGTAGGAATCGAACCCGCCTCTTCTCAGTTTTGTCTCATGGAGTTGAGTACACCCCGTTCCAGCCCTCAGACCAGAATTACATTTCTTGGCAGAGCTGGGATTCAAACCCGGGCCTCCACAGTGACAGCCAAGAACGCAACGAGGCGGACAATTTATAAAGAACACAAAATCCACTTCATTTCTTAGTTTTACTTCACATCATCACCTACCCTCCTTCAAACGTAGTCTGGGGAGATAGCCTGCGGGCCACGTTAGTAAACAAAGTTCCGGTGCGTCAGCGCTGAGCGGGAGGACTAAGCGAAGTGCTATAACTTATGAATGCTACCTAATATTGAGCTCTGGTTTGTTTTAAAAACTATTTCAGACATTAATGAACATTTCTTCTCGCTTAGTCACCAACGTAAAGTCAACAGCAAAAAAACTTTCTCGCTAGCTAACTTTTATGTGACACCATCTCAGATTTTTCAAGTAACATTTAAGAAAAAAAATCATAACTTTCTTATTATGAAAATAATTACTGCCCTGAGAAGTAGGGTATCTTCTACCAACATCAGGCAATCTAAAAATAAATTCTTGATCTGTTGCTATCATTAGTTCATTATCTATGGCGTGATAAGTTTTATAAATGCAAAAATATAGATTCGCGCTAAAATATCGTAATTGTGAAAATTGGGCCATGTGTTAATTATGTATGGCTTTTATTTTTACACCATCATAAAGAGCGGGAAATTCTCTATAATACCACGCAAACATTTTCTTAGATTTGTCTCTTTCAATTATTGGGAAATGGCAACATCGCCGGGGTAGAAGAGGACGAAGCTAATTGCAGGACATAGGAGTGCGAGTGAGAGGCAAATACTACATTTAATTCCATACTGTCTTTTAAGGTTGAGACGCTCTATAGTCAATAAGGCCCTGGATCGCTTCCTGAGGAATTGTGGCCCATGCTTGCTGCACTGCACGGGTCAGTTGTTCCAGAGTTGTGGGTGGCTGAGGACGGTTGGCCAGTTGTCGACCCATCATGTACCACACATGCTCAATAGGACTGAGGTCCGGGGATCTGGTGGGCCATTCTAAGGTTGTGATGTCGTGGAGAACTTCTCTGGAGATGCGTGCAGTGTGAACCTGGGCATTGTCTTGCTGAAACATCCCATTAGCAATGTTCGCCATCATAGGGCCAACCACTGGATTGAGTACCCTATCAACGTACTGTCGAGCAGTCAGTGCCCTCAACAAGCACTAATTGTGATTTCACATTAAAGCCAATAGCTCCCCAGACCATAATGCTTGGTGTTGGCCCTGTGTGCCTCTCGACAATAAGGTCTGGGCGGCCCCTCTCCCCGGTACGTCGGCGCACACGATTCCGGCGATCACTGCGGGCAAGACAGCAGCGCGATTCATCACTAAAGACGACCCTATGCCATTCGTCGACCCACGTCAATCGTTCTCGACACCAGGCCAGCCTTACACGTCGCTGTTGTGGGGTCAATGGAACACCTTCTGCAGGGTCACGGGATCGTAAGTCAGCTGCACGCAGGCGATTACCAACTGTTTGTTGTGTAACGTGGGGTGCCACAGCTGCTAGAATTTGCGCTGCTGTTGCATGGGGTTCCATCCGGGCCATCCGAATGATGCGGCGATCCTCTCTCACAGTTGTCTGCCGCGCTGGGCCTTTGCCAGGTCTACGAGTGTGGGTACCTTCATTTGACCACTGCTGCCATTCACGTTGTACCGTAGATGCCTGTCGGCCAACACGTGCAGCGACAGTCCTTAGCGATAATCCAGCCTCACACAGCCCAATTATCCGAACCCTCTCAAACGGCGACAGTTGTTGATAGCGTGCTCTTCTCTGTCGTCGAGGCATGTTTGACGGGGAACACTTCACTGCACAGACTGCAAGTCAACTACGCTACACCAGAGTCCGTATACTGGAGTTGATTCCTCCGCGACCAATCACGTGGCTCCTCCCCACGTAGCAACAATCCAATGCGTTTGAAACTTGATCGTTTACATACCTACATGGCATCGTTCCATATCTTGAAAATCAACACAAATGACCAACGCCTTCATGGTGTTGCAATTTCCTTTTTCTGCAGTGTATAATGTGAATTGAGAGATAAATAACGTATAGGGCAGCATCGGGCTAAGTGTCGAATTCTCCAATGAACTATAATTATTAAATTTACTTCACGAATACATTTTGAAATCCTACTTCTTTGCACTATGAGCCACACTTGAAGCTACGGCTGCAGTATGTCGTGTCCATGTATCTTGTAAAAACTTGCTAAAGTATAGAATTCGGTGCAGATAATTGTGAATTATGTATTGTTCACGTTTAGCATAGTAAAGTGCAGGGCGCGAAGAAAGGGAAATACTATATTATCTTTTGAAGGGTCTGAAGAACTAAGAAAGAACTAAACAGCCTATTTTCATATATCCTACAATGTTAATTGCCTCTATCAACATACAACATTTCAGTTTGATTGCTGTAATAGATTCGTAGATAATGAGAACCGTCTAAATATTTCGGATGGTTGCCATGTTGGATTTTTATATATGTAGGCTATAGAGTTTTGTACTATTACATGAAGATTATTCCGTAGGTGTATTATTCAAACTTCAATCTCATGATTAGGACTTAAGTAATTTTAAAATTTCGCACGGTCGCCATATTGCTGTTATGAAAATAATTGAAATAAATTAGATGCCAGTAAATTAAAATTTGTATAGCCTAAGCCTTTACCATACCAAGAATCACTGCGTTCTGATGGTTAAATCGCGAGAAACGTCTATTTAAATTTCGTGTCGCCGCCATGTTGGATTTGTGCTCACCAGGTTATTAAATGTCTCATAGGTGAACTTATGTTCATACCCTTTATTAACATACACAATTTCAGTTTGATTGCTGCCATAGATTAGTAGATATTGTGAACCGTCTAAATATTTCGGATGGTCGCCATGTTGGATTTTTATAGATGACGATTATTGCGTAAGTTCATTATTCAAAAGTTGACTTCGATCGCATGGTTAGGACACAAGAAATAAACACTTAGTTTTAAAATTTCTCACAGCCGCCATTTTGAGGTTATGTAAACAATTTAAGTAAATTAGTTGTCAGTGCATTATAATGTGTATAAACATTTGCTGTACCATGTTTCACTGTGCTCGGATGGTTAGCTCGCGAGAAAAGTCTATTTAAATGTTTTGACTTCGCTTGGCCGCCATGTTTGTTTTGTATTTAACAGGTTTTTGAAAGTCTCATAGGTGAACTTCTAGTAGTGCCTTTTATTACCGTGCAAATTTTCAGGGTGATATCGGTAATTGTTGTGGAGATATAGAATGCCGGTGAAATATTTCGCACAGCCGCCATGCTTGATTGGTGAGACGTAACAAAATTTGAATGGCACGGTCGGGGTCGGACAAAATAGCACTATGGCCTTACCTAGTTTCATTGAAATCGCTCCAGCCGTTTAGATTTTATTAGGGACACACACATACACACACACACGGACAAAAGGTGATCTCATAAGCCTATTTATTCATAAATGAAAATAGCCTAAAAATATTTTTTTTCCGCTCAAATTTCTTAATTCTTCAAATTTTGTCCGCCATTTTAAACTTGTAAATTTTGAGGTGAAATTCGTAATCAGCGAGTCAAAAACTTAATAATACCGATTTGTGTTTAATTAATTATATTTCTTTAGAATTTGCTCCGCCGTATTGGATCCACCGTTTTGAATGTTTCCATTTTAATATCAAATTCGATATCAGCGAAACCGAGAACCTAATTCTTCCAATTATTTTCTACATTGACAAAGAGTTAGACTTTTGTCCACGTTTTCGGCAATCCGTTCTACTGTGCGGCCTTGCTGTATGGAAGTGAGAGCTGGGTAAATTCAGAATATCTGATACGTAAGCTACAGGTAAGTAATGTGAGGGTAGCACGAATGAATGCTCGGACAAATATGTGGGAGCAATGGCAGGAATGTACTTGTAATTAAGAGATTTAGGCTAAGTTCGAAATTAGCACGCTAGATGAAGATGTTCGTATTAGCAGACTCAGATGGTGGGTTCATGTGATGAGGATGGAGGAGGAGAATTACCTAAGATGTTAATGAGTTCGGCTGTAGAGGGTAAGAGAAGCGTGGTAGACATAGAAGGTGATGGTTAGATTCAGTGTTGAACGATTTATTAAAAAATAAAATAGAGAAGATGGTGAACCGTCGACTGGTGTGGTTCCTGGAAGAGCGAGGCCTCCTGTCTGAGTACCAGTGTGGATTTCGCTCTCATAGGTCCACCACCGACCATCTGGTGCGACTTGAGAGCGCCATACAGGAGGCATTTCTCCGAAAGCAGCACCTACTGTCGACCAAAATATTATGTGTACTCGAGTTTGAAGGTTGTTTGTGAAGTAACCAATAGACCTACATAAAATCCAATAACATCATTTTTGTCGTTCTAATTTACGTTAGTTCATGTAGGTGTGGAATTTTTAAGTTATATTTTAATATTTTTTTTATCGCAGTTGGAACACAAAATGTGACCGTTTTTAAGCGTGTTTCAACCATGCGTCACATTTAAGAATTATTATCTCACAAACCCGTTATCAGATCGAATCCAAATTTTAACACAATATACATTGGAATGTTGTATAACTGGTTTATTAATTTCAAAATTGTGTGTGTTCAAGAACGAAAGTTGTTATAATTTTTGTAAGGTGACTTTTTCTCGGCTCGGGGTGGTTGGAAAATGTAGTTCTTGGTTGCGTTGTAATCCCTACACATCTAAAAGGTATGCTGTATGATTGTGAAATACGTAAATTAATTCACTTATTTTATATCAGTTTGTATTTGTACGGGAAATTAAGACATGGTTCACCAGTTAGCCGCTCCGGTGAAAGCTGTACAACGTTGCCAAGATGGGCTCCATAACGCGTCATTGCGCGCCTCGCTCGGAAGTGATGGGCTCCATATCAGCAACGCGGTACAGCATTTCCCGGAGCGGCTAGTTGTTGAACCATGTCTTAATTCCTCGTACAAATACAAACCGATATAAAATAAGTGAATTAATTTACGTATTTCACAGTCATACAGCATAACCTTTTGATGTATACGGATTATAACGCAACCAAGAACTACCTTTCTCAAAGACCCCGAGCCGAGAAAAAAGTTACCTTACAAAAATGATAAAAACTTTCGTTCTTGAACACACAAAATCTTGAAATTAATGAACCAGTCATACAACATTCCAATGTATATTGTGTTGTAATTTGGATTCGATCTGATGACGGGTTTGTGAGATAATAATTCTTAAATGTGACGCATGGTTGAAACACGCTTAAAAACGGGCACTTTTTGTGTTTCAACTGCGATAAAAAATATTAAAATATAAATTAAAAATTCCAAACCTAAATGAACTAACGTAAAATAGAACGATAAAAAATGATGATATTATTGGCTTTTATGTAGGTCTATTGGTTACTTCACAAACAACCTTCAAACTCGAGTGCACATAATATTTTCGTCGACAGTAGTCACGGTTTTCTTTGACCTCGAGAAAGCTTACGCACCACATGGGGCTACGGGATTCTTTCCACCCTTCATGAGTGGGGATTCCGTGGTAATCTACCGACTTTCATTGCGAATTTCATATGCGTCCGACTCTTCCGTGTAAGGGTCGGTAGGGCATTATCGTAATATTATGCACAAGAAAATGGAGTTCCTCAGGGTTCTGTGCTGAGTGCCACCTTGTTCGCGGTTGTCATAAACGGCTTTGTTGCCGCCGCCGTGCCCACGGTAGTTCCATCGCTGTATGTAGATGATTTAGCTCTGCATTACAGCTCTGGAAGTATGGCAATTGTGGAACGGCAATTGCAGCTAGCTATTAACTGGGTCGACAGGTGGGCTCACGACCGGTGTTTTCGCTTTTCAGCTGCGAAAACCTCCGTCGTCCATTTTTGTCGGCTCCAGGGGCTACATTTATACCCTGAACTACATCTTAGGAATGCTACGTTGCCGTTGGTTGACGCTTATCGCTTCCTGGGGCTCCATTTTGACACGGCATTAGCCCCAAAAACATGAATTATTTATATGCTCAAGTTTCTTAGTGGCACTACGTGGGGGGCTGACCGTTCGGTGCTGCTACGGTTCTACCAAGTCCTCGTCCTGTCCCGGCATAAGGTTCAGCAAGGCCGGCAACATTGGAATTGCTGGACAGTATTCTCCATAGTGACGTTAAGCTGGCTACCGGTGCCTTCCGGACCAGCCCGATACCCAGCCTACTCGCCGAATCGGGTGTTCCACCTCTAAATTATAGACGCAACATCCGAGCTATTGAGCTCTCTTCAGTACCCAATACCACCCAAGGTACGCCATCCAGCCACGTGCCACTCGGCTGGTTGGTATTACACTCGATACATCGTGTACTGAAATAGGAATAGCTGTAGGTCCCTGTATGATCCGGACACCTAGCGAGGTGCCTCCGTGGCAAGTCCCGCGTCCGGAAATTCGGTTAGATCTACGCCGAGAAAGTGACCACGAAAGCCTCCATTTATCGGAGGCAGTTCCACAGCATAGATCACCAATTTCCTGATGCTGGTATTCTATACACGGATGGTGGCTCAGGGGTAACGTTCTCGCTTGCTGAGCCTAAGGTTGCAGGTTCGAAACCTGGCGCAGTCAGCTGGCATTTGAGGGTGCGCAAATGCGAGGGAGCCGTGTCAGTAGATTTACTGGCACGTTAAAGATCCCCTTCGGGGCAAAATTCCGGCACCCCGGCGTCTCTAAAAGCCAGTGTAGTTAAAAGGGACGTAAAACCAATAACATTATTATTATACACGGATGGTTCGAGAGGTGGACGTGAAGGTGGGTTGTGCTTACGTTATTGATGGTGCAAATTCCAAGATCTCTTTGCCTGAGGCCTGTAGCCTGTTTACTGTGGAGCTCGTTGCAATCTATGAAGCTCTGCAGTTTGCACTACAGGATGGACGAATTAACTTTTTCGCGTGTACCGACTCTTTAAGTTCGTTGCAATCAATTGCTACATGGTTCCCCCAACACTCCCTAGTGCCGCGAATCCACGACCTACTATAAGGCATCCAACGTTTAGAATGAAGCATTGGTCTTATGGCGCGTTACGACAGGGTTGCCACTCCATGAGAGCAGGCAGTACAAATCGCTTCGCGTACACTTTCTGCACATTCAGCAATTGTGCAGTGACGAAGACTTGAATTAAGTACTGTATAATAATACTAATAGTAGGCTAACATAACACATACAACGAAATTAAATTACTATAACGTATGCTGAATGTGACATAAAGAAAACAATCAAAATAAAATAAATAATGTACAAGCCCAAGGAGATGTGTGAAGTTTCGACTGCAATTAAAGTTGAAGTACGTTATTAAAGAAAATACTCCTCATTGGCTTACCTTTCATGATTTATACTTTCGTTGGGTTTAAGATTCTTAAAATACTGAATACATTAATTACGACCTGTTTTTCCCTCCTTCTAAGCACTTGCCCACGCTTTCTTTTCACAAAACTATCCATTGTTGTACGTGAAATACGTAAAATACAACACGTTAAATCTAACAGAACTGCTGCACACACACTCAAGATAGAGACAGCCGAACTACTGAAATACAAGCTCGAAGGGTAGAGTAATAAAGCTGTGAGTAGCAAGCTGCACCCCGCTGTCCTTCGAAACTTCATTTTTATAATCCGCGGTCAATGAACAGCCTGGCCTGTGTAAACAATTAAACCTACACTCTGGGTAAGCAGGTAGAAAACTTCTTCCAACATTCCTCTACAACTCTCAAACTGACATGACATGGTTATCTTTAAAAATAGGAAAGTTGGCTGCATATGAACTTTTTCAATGCTGCTATGCGGTTATGAGAGAATATTCAGAAGTTCTACCTACATGAAAATTGCAATATTGCCAGTATAAAATATTTCAATAATCCATCATCAAGACGGCACATTTAGCTACACGTGTGTGAAAAATAGGCATCACAAAGTCAATGCAACATGATATAAGATCGATTTTACTAAAAAGGGGACTCTGTTTATAGTTTTTAAAAAATATGGATATCTAATTTTTCTAGCATTTCTATCAAGTTTACGTAGTTCTAATATAGGACAAAAAAGATCGGCAAAACATAGTTCTACCCAAATATGCTGTTTTTTCGACAAAGAAAAATTTTCTACTGATATGGCAACAGTGGAGTGCTAGAAAATGACATCGTCATACAAGTCTCGCGTGCAACAGAAAGAGAGAAGAATATCCCTATCTAACCAGTGCTTCATTCTAAACGTTGGATGCCTTATAGCTGGGTTATGCCGCGCTGACACTCAAATCACCTTTTTGTGGCTTCCAAGACACATGGGAATTGCGGGAAATGAGTTAGCGGATCAAGCTGCTAAAGAGGCGGTATCACTCACTACCACCTCGACCAATGGAGGCACCCGCTAGCTAGAGATATTCGCTCTCAGTTACGCCGACAAGTACTGGCATCATGGGAAAGCCAGTGGCTAGCTGACCAAATGCCCAGTAAATTGAGCGAGATCACGAGAACTACTCGCGTGTGGCGGAGCTCTTTCAGGTCACGGAGGGAGTCCGTCATTTTGTGTAGGCTAAGGATAAGTCATACAAGTTCCACCCACTCGTACCTAATGATAAGGGAAGACCCCCACTTTGTTCCTGTGGAGCCGTTTTGACCATGGCCCACATTTTAACCGAGTGTGTGGATCTTGCTGACTTACGAAGAAAACTTGGTTTGCAGATGACACTCAAACTTATATTAGCCGATGACTTGTTATCTGCTCTATAAGTGAGAGTGGGCTAAAGTTTCCTGTGTACATTGACTCAACGACTTGTGTGTATTGTATATTGACCTGTGATCCTATATGGCTGTGAGACCTGGGCCACGCCTCAAACACTTGAGGAACGTCTCTGCGTTTTTGAAAGGAAGGTCTTGCGCAAAATATATGGTCCACTATATAATGCAGAAACAGAAAGGTCGGAAAGAAGATCTCACCAAGACCTTTATCAACGCTTGGGAAGAAGAGCATCAACCGGACTCTGGAGAGGAGGAGGTTGCAATGGTTGGGACATGTCATTCGAGCTGAGGATTCCATATCCAATCGTGTTTCAGCTCGACACCAACTGGCAGACGGCCGAGAGGAAGATGGAAGGTTCGAGCGATAATGTCACTGGTAAAGGTGGCACCAACAGCAACTGTGGAGGTTGCAAGGGACAGAGAAAGGTGAAAGAAAGATCATCTGCAACCGATACTTGTGAAAAGTCTCAGTCCCTCCTGTTTAAATGCCTGTGTTATTTTGTATATGAGTTTTTGTTTTATGCTCTTATTGTCTGTCCTGGGTCTTAAAGGCCTTTTAATGCATTAGATGATGATGATGATGATGATGATGATGATGACTCAAAGACTTGAATTCAGAATTTTTTGTTTTTCCGTAATTTTTGTTTATTTTTATAATTATTAGTCTTATTTATTTTTTTGTTTCATTAATTTTCGTTTTTTTTTTCAAGTTTAGGTGTCCACCTCTAATTTTTAAATTCCATTCCAAATTTTTATACTTTAATCTGTGTTAAGAGGGGCAGATGACCTCATAGTTCCGCCCCTTAAAACACTAATAACTAAGGTGGGAGTCTCTTATTCCCACTCTTGTGATTCATCACTCCTGACCATATCCTGTGTGGTTTTGAGTACCATGGAACGGTGGAACTTAATTTCCGTTGGTTGGTTGGTTCCTCAGTTTTGGGGCTGCAACAACGCGGTCATGTAGCCCCGTGTAGTTTGGGTGTGTGTAGAATCTGTCTGATAACCGGTGTTAATTGTGATGGCTGTATTAGTGTGTGTTATCTGTTTTTAATTCAAGTAAGGAATGCAGACATTCAATTTTCAAGTAGTTCCTACTTTCGCTGCCAAACGCCATCGTAAAACGACAACTAGTTCTGAACTTGATTACTAGATGCCACCGCAGTTGGCTCCTGGCGACGAACGTTGGAACCTAAGAGCGTTAGTCAAACCAAACCTATAATTTAGCTTCACACAAGTGTAATTAGTGGAAGGTTCTTTTACATGCCATACATCTATGACATGGCCCGCCGGCTTTACTTCCCCTCCGAAGGAAGGCATACTGAGGGATTTTTAACGCTCTTAAAAATCCGACAACTTCGGCCGGGTTTGAACCCGCGACCTTGGGCATAGAAGCTCAGCATACTTCCAACTACGCCATCGAAGCCGCCTAATTTCAGTTGCTTTGAGTTAAGGGGACTGATGAGTGAGATTTCATGAAATTCGGCCAAAATACCGAATTTTGGATTTTGCCAAAATTTGAGGGCCAAACCTTTTGTGAAATAAGGAATGATGAAATTTTTCCCATGGCGCCATTTTTAAAGCCCTGGCGATGATTCAAAGATTGTTGCGCCATTATTAAATTCCTCAGCGCGACACACCCACATGTCAAATGGACTGAAACATTTCGGATCATTTTTTCATGTCATTGCTAACAAGTTACCACAAAATCCACTTGCGGAAATGGTCAGGCAAGACATCTAGGAACAGAAAATTATCATATTTTACTAAGGTAGTCAAGTTATAACTTTATACACAGGAATGAAATAAGTTCTGTCCAAATATATTGAAATCATTTCTTTCTAATTTCGAGTTTTATTTTACTTCATGCCGTGAAATTCATCTTTGTTATCAGTAATGAAATAAAAAGAAGAAATAAGTAAATAAATGAGTTGCTCATTTGATTACCATAGTTCCTACCGCTGCACTATGATCTTTGTTGACATTAGCTCCATTAGTCTCAGTACATTATTGTACATACCAGTGTTTGGAAAGAGCTGATTCAATGTTTATTGTGTGGAGAATGTAAATCAAACTCTGTAATAATATAAATAAGGGAAAAGAAGAGGTCTCAGGGTTGTACATATGGTGCAAGGTAGTTCTGATGTAACTAACCATCCAACTTTATTTGCTGTTTTCTCATGAAGTGATTTTTCTTACATGTATTATGATACAAAATGCTCCTTGTATTGCAGTTTTCAAGGTATTTGGTTCAAACTTGGTTTGCATATTTAAATATGTGTGCAAATTATAATTTGCTCTGGAATTTTATGTGAGTAAAAAATAACTGCATTATTTGGGCTTTCAAATATATAAAATTTCTATTTTTTTTTGGTTTAACTGAAATTTTATCACTTTGATTATCTCTCCTGACTCTCATATAAAAGGCACATCAAATTCCAGAGCAATTTCTAATTGTGTATGTATTTAGCAACTGTTTACCAAGTATGGAGGAAAATAAGTGAAAACTCCATCGCAAGGAACATTTTTTATGACCCTATGTTTTTGAAAATATTATTATTATTATTATTATTATTATTATTATTATTATTATTATTATTATTATTATTATTATTTCAAAAAAGATTTGAGCAATCAAGTCAAAATTTAGAATGTGCCCTAACTATAGGCATATCTATCTGTGGTTAAAATTTCAAAATGATCCGTACAGTAGTTTCAGATTTTCGAAACTCAGTCATCAGTCCCCTTAAGAACTATCCCTCCTAGTCAGTGTAGCTGTTTCAAGACTGTATGTAATGATTAGTAAGACTTGTAGAATGGCATATTCGTTTCCAAGGGTATGGATTTATTCATCCCATAGCAGATATCTTACTTGATGGTAGAATTGCGTCGCCTAATTGATTCTGTTGTTCACCTCATGTTTGCCAGGTTGTCTTTTGAGACAACACTGCCCATGTACGTGAAGTCTGATTCACTATCCAACTGTGTTTTCTTAACCATGACTTCTGCTCCATCATTACTGCCGCTTGTGAGTTGTGATGTTCAGACGAAACTTTCGAACTCATCAGTCCATATTTGTAGTGTCTCTTCGATTCCTTTCAATTATTTCACTGAATTATACCTAGGATGTCATTGTTAGATTCGCTATTCAACGATTTTATGGTGAGAAGTGTAGAGTCAAAGGAAGCCACAACTGGTAATAGGGGATCATGGAGGATTATATTATTTTATTTAGAGTATGGCCTTTAGGTACATTTAAAGAGTAAAATTATTTCTAAACAATCACAAACAAACATCTTGTACGAATTTGATGGAATTCGAGGTTGCCAACAGGAATTCCTCTGACATTGCAGTCTTCCCTGATTTTGAATAGTCTGCCTTAGTGCGCCACAGTCGCATGCTGGTGAGGCCAACATTCCCCATTTAAAATTGAATTTGTACATCTTCCGAGGCCTGTTCTCAGTCGCTTTAGAGTTGGCCATACCTTACGGATCGTGGAGGTGACTCGCTCGCACACGGAGGCTTGCAGAGTATAGAGGACGCTGAAAAGCAAAACAGTCAGTTAAATGAACGAAACTATAATTTGAGACACTTGAGAGAAGGGTGGTTGATTCAATGCATGAGACTGTCATGACGCGAAAAGCAATGTTGGAATGATTAGTGGACTTGGAGGGAGATGGAGGAAGAATAATGTGTTTTCTTATCGATAATGAGTTCGTTGGCTCCATGTTGTGTGCCACCTATGGTTTCCATGCCCATTATGTTGCCTTCAATGCATTCCTGACGACTATCGTCCTGTTATGTGTATCTCCTCTGCTCCTTTTCGTAAGTGCTACTATACGACCCACAGTGAAGAAGCCTGAATAGCATTGCCTAGTTATAATTATCTTTGCAATAGAAGCTTGCTTTTTATTAAGTACGAATTGGCATGAGATCCCTTTATCAGAGGAATTGCAGTCTTCTGTGGTTTCGGGTTACGTATTAAGACTCAGGTCTCGATTCCCAGCTCTGCCAAGAAGTTGAAATCTGGTATGAGGATTGGAATAGAGTACACCCAGCCTAGAGAGACGAAATCGAGAAGAGGTAGGTCAGATTCCCACTTGAGCCATCCTAGATGTGGCATTTCGTAGTTTCCCACTTTTACTCCCTGGGGTAAATACAGAGATGCTTCCTAACGTGTCGCAGCCGTCTCTTTCCCAATTCTGGCCTAAAAGACAAATACACACACTACTATAACCAGCACAACACAAATTCTACATCCACGCAAGTAAATGAGGGCGTGACCACGATGTCCGAGCCCTAAATGAAACATCATGATCCTTTGGCAGAGAATAATCCGTCAGCCAACACCTCTCACTTTTCTAGCGTTCAAGGGGATGCATTGTCAGTTTGCTTTCAAACACCAGCTTTAACCTCAGCATCAGTCTCACACCTTTAGAAAGATAATCTAAGCATTAGGTTTTGCGCTGGATTTTAGTTTTCAAAGAGTTGTTTTCGAAATCTTGACATTCGGAGGCACCTTCTTATAGCAAGTCTAAGTGGAATGAAAATGACAGTTGGTGCGCGCATGGCAGTTTCATGTCTAGACGACTTCGTCTCGAATCAAGGTTCTGACGTAGGTAATGGAAAAAAGGCTTAAGAGGAGAACTGTTAACCTAGGAGTTATTTTCCGTAGGTTCCCATGTCAATACCAGGAAAATGTTGGGATGTTAGCTAGTTCCAGGCCACGGTTGCCTCCGTTACCAGCATATGATCGTATGAGGAACTACAGTATATGTTTGTAGTACAGTATAATAACATTTTCATTGCCCAATATCCGGCTCCCCCAGGGGCTCACTTCTAGTGGGCGTGGGTTGGCGACCACGGGGCCCCAGCTGAGTCCGGCAATGCTTCCACTTGTGCCGGGCTCCTCTCCGTCTTGTTTCCTGTCGACCTCACTTGGTCAACTCTTGTTCTCTTCCGACCCCGACGGTATTAGGGTATCCGAGGCCTAGGGAGTCTCTTCCTTTCCCGCCTTAATTGGCCCTTGTCTCATCTTTCCTGACTCCCTTCTTATGTGAGGGGCCAGCCTTCTTTTTCTTTTCCTTTTACCTCCTGCCTTGTGCTCAAGGCCCTTAAGGAGGCAGGGTGTATGTAGCCCCACCACTTCTGGTGCCCCCTAGGTAATGCTACACCCTCAGGGGCTCACGGCTGGTGAGTTCGGGAGTTGGCGACCCCGAGGGATTCCTGAGCTGGGTCCGTTTTCCCCTTTTGTCCCTTCCCTTTGGGTCGGACCCTCTCCTCTACAATCCTCTACTCTTTTCCTAATATATTCTTTTCTCTTACAGATTCCCGCACTGTTTTTGTTACTTGGTTCCCCTGTTTCTAAATTCCCTTTTAGCTATTTTTTTGTAGGTATTTTTAATCTACGTTGCATTTTGTAAGTCTTTTCGATCTAGATTGCATTTTGTGAGTGTTTTTCAATCTCAGTTGCATTTTGTAAGGATTGGCAATCTAAATTGCTTTTTAGTAAGTCTTTCAATATCCGGGCCGGGGCTTTTGTGAGTTTTTTGAATTTCAATTGATTTTTTTATTTTCAACCTACCCCGCTTTGTTCAAGTAGTTAAGTCTCAATTGCAATTTTGTGGGTATTTTGAATCTAAATTACATTTTGTAATTATTTTCAATCTAAATTGCATTTTGTAAGTAGGCTATTGTCCATCCTAATGAGAAGTTTGAATATACCATACATTTTGTAAGCAATTTCAATTGCATTTTGTATTTTCAACCTACCCCGCTTTGTTCAAGTAGTTAAGTCTCAATTGCAATTTTGTGGGTATTTTGAATCTCCATTACATTTTGTGCGTATTTTCAATCTCATTTGCATTTGTCAGTATTTTGATTTCACTTGCATTTTGTAGGTATTTCGACTGTACGTTGCATTTTGTACGTATTTTGGACTTAACCTACATTTTGTGCATATTTTTCAATCTATTCTTTTTGTGAAATTTTCGTTCGAAATTCCCTTATGTACGTATTACCGCTCTCCATTTGGTGAGTAGTTTCAATCTGAGTTCCTTTTTGTAAGTATTTTCCCTGCTGCATAAGGCATAGTTGTTGGGGCTCACTGTCTATTTTATCTAAACCATTTTCGTTTCATCCATAGCAGTGAGCTGTTTTTTATCTTCATCCTTTCATTTCACGCCATTTCATTTCATCAGGGGCCGATAACCTCGATATTAGGCCCCTTAAAACAACAATTATCATAATCATCATCAATATCCGGCAACCTTCAAAGCACTCTGACAGGCCATGGTGGCCGAGACCGCTAACGTGGGTTCGAATACCACCTCGGCCGCCCTGAAAATGGTTTTAGTGCTTTCCCATTTTCATCACCATGCAAATCGGAACGGTTCCTTTCAATAGGTCCACGGCCGATTTCCTGAAAATCCTGAAAGTCCTGAAAATGAAATAAATAACCATTGGTTGCATTAATAAAAACATTATTAACGCACTCGAACTTACTATAACTATGTGAACATGGGGTTGCTGGGACAGAAGCAGCAAAAATAGCTATGTGAAAAGATAACTATGTTGTTGTATTTACACATAACACAAATTAGTCAGTCTTTACTTTTAAAATAAACCGTAATAATCGATCGCATACGAGACACACTGGAGAAGATGTCTCCGAATGTCAAGATTTTGAAAACAACTTATCAAAGATTTTTTCCCCCGAAGTTTTGACATAGGGAGAGTATCTTCTCCAGACCGAGTGTGCCGCATGCAGTAGCCTATAACAACTTAAGCTATGTGTAAAGACAACGGATTTTCGGTGGTTTGTTCCACATCACATTCACACAGTTAAATTGTGTTTAGTTGACAAACACCACAAGTTCGGTGAGTCAAGCACCTCCTTTCTTGCCAGTCTAAATTTTAACCTGGAGGTGATTGTTCTGGAAATTTCATACAATCAGCAAGGCGATGAACACAAGCTCGTTGGGCTGACTCGGGAGACATTTCTAACTTTTGAGTGACACGAAGAAAATTCTACCTTGGTTTGAAGCGGGTATATGGGTGATGGTCTTCATTCTTGCTGTGGAGAACCTCTGATTTCTCCTTCCAAGCTACCACCTCTCGCCGTACGCTCGGAGGAGCAATACTAGAAAGTTAGGACAGTATAATACAACATTTAGATCGTAGATGAGAAATAATACAACTTATTCAGACATCCAGTTATTAGTCTTCTGCTCTTATGCAGAGCTCATTCAGTTTAGACTTTACGAGTACACGCACTAGTGGTATCATCACAATAACATAAGAGTATCGGGCAAATTTCCCGCGCACACGTAGCTGATGACGGCGTTGTCTCAAGCCATAATACAGGAGTTGCCTGGCTCGCTCCTGCCGCTGAACCATCTTTTAACGGACTTACATAACTCTCGTTCAATATTAGAGGGCGCATTTCCTACTTGTGCTGAATGTCATGATGTGATTTGTTACATGCAAGATGGTTGCCGCCAAGGCTTTTGTTTTGTGTGTGCTCACGCAAGCATTATCTGCACGGTCATGTCACGTGTTAACTGCCCAACAAGCAAAATTGCTGCTTCTTCTAAGAACCGACTGATGTACCTACCCTTCGATGTAGCATGTGCTACGTTTTTTCACTCCGCAGGGGCTCAGGACTATTGGGAGCTGAATTGGCGACTTTGAGGGGTCAGACCTCTTTCATCGTATTTCCATTCTGCACAAGGCCCTTCAGGATCAGGGTGTGTGTAGCCCCACCACATATGGTGCACCCTAGTTAGTGCTACACTCTCAAGGACTCGTGGCTGGTGATTTCGGGAGTTGGTGACCCCGAAGTTCCTTGAGCTGGGTCCGTTTCACCCTTTTTCAAGTGACTAGGGGCGGGTCCCACCTTCTTTCCCTTTGATATCTTTAGTTAGTCAGGCTTTGTGAATGGACCCTAAATCATAATCTTAACTTGAACATATCTAAAACACAACTTATATCCATTGGATATACAAAACTTCTGAATTCAATAGATTTTAATTCGCTACCGCCTATCAAGATACTAGATGCTAATTTTAAATATAGCTATAGTGTCACTAATCTCGGAGTGAGATTTGATAAAACACTATCGTGGGCAGAGCATATGCCAAAGGTGGTATAGAAGGTTGTATCAACTATGCATCTCCTGAAAAAGAACTTTCTTTTACACTCCCTCTCAATATACGTAAGCTATTCATCGAAACTCTTAATGTTTCAAATAATTGATTATGGCTCTGCTGTATACAATGATTTACCAGAAACGCAGAATATCAAACTACAAAGAGTCAAGAGTGCATGTGTTTGGTACAGCCTGGATGTAAGACGAGGCGAGCATATCACACCTTACTACGAGCAGCTGAAGTGGTTGAAACAACACGAGCGTAGGCAGCTATCAGTTGCCATTCTGACACATGAAATACTGCTCACCAAGACCCTGTTATATCTCTACAATCCATTTAAACCAATGCATTCTGTTTATAATCGAGAAAATAGGTACACAAAATTAACACTCCAGATTCCTATCCACCGATCAATGAAGTTCAAAAAATCTTTTGTTTGCACCGCCTCACGCCTCTTTAACTCCTTCGATTTATATACGTTTGTCAAATTTGCAAGCATAGCATCTTTCAAAAGTCGTCTTTTATCCTGCTTCTTGGAGCTGTATACTTCTCTCATCTGATTACTGCATTATGTTAAAAGGTTATTCTTATGCAATTAGTTTCAACTGTAAAATGAGGACTTTTAGTAGACAACCTACAGTACCATAAGAATATGCTAACATATTTATTGTATATGGTGTTTATCTTTCAGGTCGATACTGGTCTGTATGTACTCTTCTGTATATAATTTTCTATCATTTGTTTTATTATTTGTATTGTGAATGTTGTATGAAACATATTTTATAATATTTTTAAATTTAACTAGTTGATACGTAATACACCCCTCAGGGGCTCACATCTAGTGGGACGTGGGTTGGCGACCACGGGGGCCCAGCTGAGTCCGGCATTGCTTCCACTTAGTCGTGCCGGGCTCCTCTCCGTCTTCTTTCCTGTCGACCTCCCTTGGTCAACTCTTGTTCTTTTCCGACCCCGACGGTATTAGGGTATCCGAGGCCTAGGGAGTCTTTCACTTTCCCGCCTTAATTGGCCCTTATCTCATCTTTCCTGATCCCTCCTTCTTCGAGGGGTCAGACCTCTTGTTTTCTTTTCATTATATGTCCTTTCTCTTTATGATTCCCGCTCTGTTTTTGTTAATTGGCTCCCCGTGTATCTAAATTCCAAGTAGGTTTTTTTTTACATCTACCCTCCATTTTGTAGGTGTTTTCAATCTCCGTTGCATTTTGTAAGTCTTTTCGATCTAAATTGCATTTTGTGAGTGTTTTCAACCTCAATTGCATTTTGTAAGGATTGACAATCTAAATTGCTTTTTAGTAAGTCTTTCAATATAGGGTGTGGGACTTTTGTGAGTATTTTCAATTTCAATTGCATTTTGTATTTTCAACCTAAACCGCTTTTTGCAAGTACTTTCAATCTAAATTGCATTTTGTAGGGTGCGCATTTTGTAAGTATTTTGATTCTTAATTGCATTTTGTTAGTATTTTGAATCCAAATTACCTTCTGTAAGTATTTTCAATCTAAATTTGCTTTTTGTAAGTATTGTCCATCCAATTGAGTAGTTTGAATATACCATACATTTTGTAATCATTTTCAATTTCAATTGCATTTTGTAAGTATTTTGAATATCAATTGCACTTTGTGATTATTTGGAATCTGAAATGGGCATTTTTCAATCTAAATTGCATTGTGTATTTTCAATTTCATTTGTATTTTGTAAGAATTTTGAACCTCAATTGCATTTTGTACGTATTTTCCATCTCATTTGCATTTTGTAAGTATTTTGAATTTCACTTGTATTTTGTAAGTATATCGACTATACATTGCATTTTGTACGTATTTTGAACTTAACCTACATTTTGTGCGTATTTTTTAATCTATTCCTTTTTCGTTCTAAATTCCTTTTTGTAAGTATTATCACTCTCCATTTTGTGAGTAGTTTCAATCTGAGTTCCCTTTTGTAAGTATTTTCCTTCTCACTTAATTTTCGTTCTGGTTTCCACTTCATTGACATTTTCGCTATCACCCAGACCATTATGGGCCGATAACCTAGTTGTTAGGCCCCTTAAAACAATTATCATCATCATCAGATACATAATACTTGATATGATCTTAACTTAATGTATTGTGTTTATTTCCTTTTGTTACTATGTTTTAAACCCCAATTCTATTGTATGTAAACCCCCCCCCCCCCCAGGGGCTCACATCTATTGGGACGTGGGTTGGTGACCACGGGACCCAGCTGTGTCAGGCATTGCTTCCACTTACGTGTGTCGGGCTCCTCTCCGTCTTCTTTCATGTCGACCTCTCTTGGTCAACTCTTGTTTTCTTCCGAGGCCTAGGGAGTCTCATCATTTCCCGCCTTAATTGGCCCTTGTCTCATCTTTCCTGATACCCTCCTTTTGCCTTCTCTTTCTTTTCATGTTATCTCCTGCCTTCTGCTCAAGGCCCTCAATGAGGCAGGGTGTATGTAGCCCCACCACTTCGGGTGCACCCTAGATATTGCTACATCCTCAAGGGCTCACGGTTGGTGAGTTCGGGAGTTGGCGATCGCGAGGGATTCCTGAGGTGGGCCCGCTTTTTTTCCTTTTTCCACCGACTTTGGGGCGGGCCCACTCCTCTTTTCCCCTTTCCTATCTGCCTTTCATGGCTCTCCTTCCTTCCAAGTCCCTCAATCCTCATTCTTCGAGGGTTGAGGACATTATTCTTTCCTTCCTTTCCTTTATTTGCCTTATCCTTTCGTAGTTTACCATTTCTTCTTCTATTATGCAAGTATGTAGTTAGTATTAGTTATAGTTTCATTCTCATCTCATCATTCACTATCACCTAAACCATTAGGGGTCGATAACCTAGATGTTAGACCCCTAAACAACAATTATCATCATCATCATCATCATATTGTATGTACTACTGTAAAGGAGCTCTAAGTGTAGCCGTGAAATAAAATCAAATCAAAAATATCGGCGTTTCATGGCTTATTTCCGAGTCCCTTAGTCCCCATTCTTCGTGAGTAATGGGCATTTTTTTTCCCTATCTTACTTTTATATTCTGTATTCCGTTCTTTCTTCCATTATTTCTTCTTCTAGTACGTGTTAGATATAAGCCAGTAGTTAGTAACAGTTATAGCCGTAGTAGTAGTTTTCCTTTCATTTTCAGAATCATCTTTACTATTAGGGGCCGATCGATAACCCTTAAAACAACAATCATATTCGATGGTCCCATTCACTTTTTTTTCCAAGATAGCACAAATTCACTCGATGTTTCAATAAATACGGTAATAAGACCTGTAGTAAGCGAAAATGTATTCAAAATAATTTACCCGGCGCATCCGCTTCACACACAAGTACATGTGGGTGGGGATGACCGAGATGCCCCAAGTCCCTATAGTAGTACACTCATTAGTACGGCCTGGTACGGGTTGTTAACTCTCAATTTCTCCACACTTGTATAAACATTTCTAATTTCACTTAACTAAAAATAAATATTTTTCTTTAGATTAGTCATGTCAAGGAAGACAGCTCATTTTGGTCGCTGCGAGCGACGTGTTTCTGCGATGAGCATCGGCCTGGCCCCACTGAGGCGTAGCGCGTGAAGATATGTCTTACTGTACGTAGGGCTATACAGGTGAAGACCTGGTGAATGTCTCGCCTCAGCATCAAGTAACCACATAAATGGTTTACTAAAACTCATTTTTAATAATTAATTAGTTCTCAAATAGGAGAATTACTTTTCAGTCGGTGAGCACGTTAATGTGCCAAATTAAATTAGCAGGGAGTAACACATATATTTAGACCTACTAACATCGAAAAAATTACATAGATTAGTTATACACTGTAGTTTTACACATTTTTCGAAATGGGGTTATAATTGGATGACATGTTTCGGTCGTCGGGTGAACATAATCAGATCCTGTTCACTTAGAAGGTTTACAGGATTGACGGATATGCAGATGGGTCCAAAACTATGTACTCACTCTTTATTAATCAATATACGGGAATTAAATGACATAGACTTACAATTCTTGCGCTGTAATGCTTTTGAACCGATGGCAATGAGCACACGAGTCTTTGTAGGTGTGCAAAGTGACTACCATTAACGGCACTACAACATCGGTGGCGATGAACTGCTAAGCAAACTACGGCTGTCCGTGTGTCCGGTGTGAAGGCTGCGCAACCCGTAGCGTTTCCAGTGTAGTTGGTTTTTGCCTAAAGGTATCTGTCATTTGGTTCCTGAGATATTATCGTCAAAGAGTAAGTATACATTGACTCTTGGGAAATCATTAAACTAAAGTCTATGCCATTTGGTTCCCAAGATATTGATTAACAAAGAGTGAGTACCGGTACATAGTTTTGGACCCGTCTGGTTATGTAACACGCATGTAGCCTACATATAAACGCTAATTGTAACACCGAGAACAGATGACCTGTATACAAACTTATAGTTATCCTGTGGATGAATAAAAGAGGAAAATGTCATATTATTGTATTATTAATAATACTGTATTTTTGTTATTGTTACCGGTGTTAATAATAATTTTAAATGATCTTTGCGGAAAAAAATCGCTACTGGCAGAAACGGACAGAATTAGTATTGCTTGCTCCCGCACGAGATATTTACATTGGAAGTTGCATATGGAACCTTTTGGTTTGGCACTAAAAAGGGAGGAAAAGTCCGTATTTAAAAAAAATGAACTCAAGATTCTGAAATCTGCTCTCAAACTTTGTAAGTTCAGTTAGTAGGTCTATGTGACCAAAGTAATACAACTTTTATAATACCCCACAGTTGGGTGCTAAAATTTAATGATAAAGTTACTTTTAAAATTAATAAGTAAATGAACATGTAAAATTGTTACTATACTCTTCTGAATAAATTCATGCCATTGTGTCTCAGAAATGTTTTATAATAAAACTTTAAATACGATAAAATTCCCACACATAAGTAGATATAGGAGAAACAGATATTGTTTGACTGCATTGTTAATATATTTGTGAGTCTTACCAACCTCTCTTAAAATAAAAAATTGGTTAGGAAGGACATAGCTACTTTGCAATAATAACTCCAGTTAATGGAATTCTTGTAACATTATATTGAAAATTACTCTAGGCAAATGTCAGGATGGTTCCTAACTACAGCCCACAGCTGCCTCCTTCCCAATCCTAGTCTCTATTACAAATGAACACATCCACTTTGCAATAATAACTCCAGTTAATGAAATTCTTGTAACATATTGAAAATAACTCTAGGCAAATGCTAGGATGGTTCCTAACTACAGACCACAGCTGCCTCCTTCCCAATCCTAGTCTCTATTACAAATGAACACATCCACTTTGCAATAATAACTCCAGTTAATGAAATTCTTGTAACATTATATTGAAAATTAGGTAAATGCCAGGATGGTTCCTAACTACTGCTCGATGCTAAGCTGCGTGAACCTGAGAGGAATGTGCATCGTGGACTATCAGTAATGGTGTTGACGAGTGATGAGGTTTCTCGGGGCGCAGTCCAATTCGGCCAGTTAATTACACTGATAAAATCGGACAGACTTTTCTGGCCACCATGATCTGCCCCTTTGATAATTCATAGTCCAATTCGGCCAGCGATAGCTCATTAGCAACCTCCCCTACCTTCCCCCACTCTGCAGCCAACACATACCATACTGTACACACGTTTGTCATTAAACTGTTGGAGGGGAGGTGACTCTCAGTTTGACGGTCCCAGGGATGTCAATTACTATAAATTCACATATGTATGACCTAGCTTTCTGGATATGGTGACAACTACTGTCTGTGGAGGAGCTTCATACAAAGAATACGATATGTCCTCAATAGTTCCACAAATATGGACATCCATGAGATTGTGTTCGATAAACTGACAGCGTTAATATAACCTACCCTAAGTGCAAGCTCTAACATTTTACCCGATCTTCGTTGCATACACTAATAAATGAACAAAATTAAATTTTAATAAACCAAGTGAACAATTTTCATTGAATACCCTAACCTATTAGATGAAATTAAATCATACTTAATACCAGTACCATAATTAATAGTTGGAGATTCATTTTAAGGGCTGGGGTAGCTTGGCAATCACCCCAGTGAACTGAATTTTTAATTGGTGTAAATTATATTTATATACTAACCAAGGGTCACAATATTATTTAGCAATTATATTTCGACCACGCAGCCAGCCTGAAATGGTTTTCCGTTTTTTCTATTTTCAACTCTATACAAATCCAGGAACTGTCCCTTCCAATAGGCCACGGCTGCTTCCTTCTTTAGTTCATTAATTCGAATGACATTTTAACTGCCATTGCCTTGTTAAGTTCAAGTATATTTTAATGAAAGTTAGTAGTTTTTTTTTTCCTTTATTGTCTATCCGGGAAGTTTGTTTTATTGAGATTTTAATTAATATGGTTCAAAAAACACTAAGATTAAGAATAACATTTTAACTGCCATTTCCTTGTTAAATTCAAGTATATTTTAATGAGAGTAGGTAATTGTGTAGTGAATAAAACAGGATTCCTTCTATGAATCCTCTGTAAAACTGTCGCCATATTTCAGTTTGATGGAATAGTTTTTTAAAAGTCATTTTCATTCATTTTAGTAGGTTTTTTTAGATGACATTTCATTGAGCATTATATGTTCGCCTCGTTACGTAGTGGCTATAACCGCGGAGGCCCGGGTTCGATTACCAGCTCTGCCAAGAAATTTAATTCTGATTTGAGGGCTGGAACGGGTTACACACAGCCTCGTGAGGTAAAACCGAGAGGAGGAGGAGGGTTCGTCCCACCTCCGCCATCCTGGAAGTAGTTTTCCGTGCTTTTCCACTTCTACTCCAGGCAAATGCCGGATTGAGTCCTGACTGAAGGCCACGGCTGCCTCCTTCCCAATCCTCATCTTAATTACAACTACACGCAATAATACAGCCATCACAATAAGACAATATATCAGACAAATTCCACACACACAACCAAGTACACGGGGTTACATGACGACGATGTCGCAAAGCCCCTCAATGAATCAACAATAATGGTCTAACAAACCCGTGGTTGGGAGCACCCAAACATCAAGCCGACTGCAACCCAGTTCATAGCCTACAAATTGTGGGGGACGAATAACCTGCGCGACGACACCCTTAGCCACATCACTTTGATTTTAGATCATGGACCACTACTTCTCATATCAAGCAGGTACTTAATTGTCCTCACGAGGCTTTCCTTCTCCTGATGCAGAATTGAGAACAGGCGGGTTTGATTCCTACCTCAGTCATGCTGGAAGTGGTTTTTCATGGTTTCTCATTTGTATTCCAGGCAGATGCCTAGATTGTACCTAAATTAAGGTCATGGTGCCCTTCTAACCATATCCTAGCCAAATTACAAGTACACAATAGTACGCTACAGCAGTTACAATAACACAGATTATCAAGACAGATTCCACACACACCAAAGTACACTGCACTACATGATCGCCAAGCCTTCAAAATGAATAAACGACAATTGTTTCCAGCCCTCAAATTAGATGTTAAGTATGACTGGCTGCGTTGCTCAGCGGTAACGTTCTTGCCTACTGAGCCCAAGGCTGCAGGATTGAATCCTGGCACAGTCACTTGGCATTTGTGGGTGCGTAATTGCGATGGAGCCGTGTCAGTAGGTTTACTGGCACGTTAAAGATCTTCGGGACAAAATTCCGGCACCCCGGCCATAATAGTTAAAAGGGACGTAAAACCAATAACATTACATAGATCTTAAGTTTCTGGCTGGAATCTAATCCAGAGCCTCCTCGGTAAGAGAAAAGCGTGCTATCCATACACCACGGGGGACAATAATAAATTAAAATAGTAATAATAGTAATAATAATGTAACGGGTTTAAGGTAACTTTTAACTGATGTGGCCTTTTAAAAGAATTAAGGCATAGGCTAATGTTTGTTTCAGTGAATTGTGCAATTTGTACAGCCCTGCATGGCAGAGTGTTTACAGGAAATCCCAGAGCCAGCGGGTCACTCTGCAAGAACAAATAAGTTACCTTAGATTTTGGGTTTTCGCAGTGGTAGTGGAGGGGGACGGAGGGGAGGATATATTCAGCGGAAGAACCAGAACTTGGCCTGGGGCAACTGGCCAAAAAGGACTGTGGGATGGAATGACAAGATAAGAAAGATCCACTCGGAAGGTTAGCTGGCCCAATTCGCCAACACCCGTTTCTCGGTCCGTGCATAGTACAGAACCAAATACATTGGTCGGTGACTCACTTACTCATTCCTAACACCACAGTGGTTTGAGAAACGGCCGAATGTTAGCAGTATTGGAATAGAAAGGAATACCATATATCACGGTGAGCTGTTGACACATCCTTCTCTTCACACCCGACCCTTCCCTGCTCTTTCTCCTCATCCCGCAAGTTCATAGAGCGTGGACTCGAGCAGAACAGACCACAGCTGCCTCCTTCCCAATCCTAGTCTCTATTACAAATGAACACATGCATGTCTTTTTATGAATCGTAGGCTCAAAAATGAATTCGTGGAACGTGCAAGGAGACGGCTGTAAATTACGGACCCACCCATGATAATGCTACAAGCACTTTCATATGACATACAGTACCTGTCTCAATCAAGCAGACGGACCGTGGTGTGTCCATACGCAAGCTACTTCACCTCTGTCTCCTGCCAGGAGTTATATGAAATCGTAAATAACATAAAGGGTTATTGATAAGTTATGAGAAAAGTGAACACCAAGTTGTGAAATAAATACACAATACCTGTCTGTTGATGTAGAATAAATGTTTGTGATAAATATATTTTAACAGAGCATTTTTTTCAATATCAACTACTTTATTGATTACTAACAATTAAGTACGCCTCGTTGCGTCGTGGCTAGTATTCTTGGCTGCCACCGCAGAGGCCCGGGTTCGATTTCCAGCTCTTCCAAGAAATTTAATTCTGGTCTGCCGGCTTGAATAGGGTACACTCAGCCTCGTGAGGCGTAACTGAGAAGAGCCGTTTTCGATTCCTACCTCAGTCATCCTGGAAGAGATTTTTCGTGGTTTCCCCACTTCTAATCCAGGCAAATGTCGGTATGGTACCTAACTTAAGGCCACGACCGCTTCCAACACAAATCCTACCTCGATTGTTAGTACACACACTACTACATACATCACAGGATATCAGGCAACCTCTACACACACCCAAGTACATGGGGCTATATGAACACGAATTCGCAAAGCCCCTTGAGAATCAACAAAACAAGGCAATATAATTAATGTTTGTTTCAGCTTTTAATGATATAATGAAATCAATCTCTACAATAGTAATTCCTATCACCACGTCTCCGATCTCATAGAAAGGGGAATGCTGCGTAGATTTCGATTTCGGCCTACTACGGACCACGTAAATAACTTCTCATGATTTCATTTTTCTTTGGCGGCAATGTTCCTTCATTCTCTTGCTTGCAGCTTCTTTCTGTTCGTCTGCCCAGTGTCTTATCTTCTTGGTCGCTGTTGCTTGCTCCTAGAACCACCATCAGATGTGTGTATCTTGTGTCTGAATGTAGCTCTGTCCTGGATATCCTGTTTTTTGATATTCATATCTTGCAAGTCCTTCTTGGTGTTAACAAACCATTTCTCATATGAGTTGCCCCCTTTTTTTTAATGGTTGAATTTATTTTAGTGAGCCTGATGTCGCGCATTCTGGAGATTGTTCGAAGAATGAAATCGTATGAAAACCGGCTTTGCAAAGAAATTGAACTCTGGTATAAAGGCTGGAACAAGGTACGGTCAGACTCGTTTTTCCCCACCTCAACCATTTTAGAAGTGATTTTCCATATTTTCCCACTTCTACTCCAGGCAGACGTCGCGCTGCGCTGCCCGGTATGCAACTTAATTTAAGGTCACAACCGCCGCATTCCAAATCCAATTCGAGATGCGCACACTTGTCCAGACACCTCAGTAACATAGGCTAAGTACAACGGGCTGCTGGCCACGATGCCAAATGCCCCTAAATGAAACAACTCTTTGAATGGTAGCTAAATAGTGGCGTAACTAGGATTTGCTTCTGGAGGGGGATGAGCGGAGTCATAAGCACATTGCGGATATGAGTATATTGTTAACAATTAATATTGTAGCTTTCAGTCGGCCTACAAAAAATAATTCCAATTACTGGAACATGTGAAAAAGAATGAAATAAATTACATGCAATTAAGATATATACAGGGTGTTTCAGAAATACTTTTACAAACTTTGGGGGATTGGTTCCTTATACCAAAACAAGAAAAAAAGTTAATATACACATATGTCCCAAAATCATTCGTTTTCGCTTTATTAATGAAAGAACATTGTACAGTGACACATTGACAGCCTGTTTGGAAGTGTTAAACACATGAACTCATATCAAAAAAGGTTCCTGACACCACATATAAAAGTCTAAAGCAGGTACACACTTGCGAGCAGAGCGGTTCGTGAGCCGCTCACACTACCAGCCTCCTCAGTGTGTACGGGCTTCTGAGCCTACTGTCGACCAAAGTATTATGTGCACTCGAGTTTGAAGGTTGTTTGTGAAGTAACCAATAGACCTACATAAAATACAATAACAGCATCATTTTCGTCGTTCTATTTTACGTTAGGTCATGTAGGTTTGGAATTTTTAATTTATATTTTAATATTTTTTATCGCAGTTGGAACACAAAAAGTGCACGTTTTTAAGCGTGTTTCAACCATGCGTCACATTTAAGAATTATTATCTCAAAAACCCGTCATCAGATCGAATCCAAATTTTAACACAATATACATTGGAATGTTGTATAACTGGTTTCTTAATTTCAAAATTGTGGGTGTCCAAGAAACAAAGTTATCATTTTTGTAAGGTAACTTTTTCTCGGCTCGGGGTGGTTGGAAAATGTAGTTCTTGGTTGCATTTTAATCCTTATACATCGAAAAGTTATGCTGTATGACTGTGAAATACGTAAATTAATTCACTTATTTTATATCGGTTTGTATTTCTACGGGGAAATAACACATGTTTCACCAGCTAGCCGCTCAGGGAACAGCTGTACAGCGTTGCCGAAATGGTGCCCACACGCATCATGGCGCGTCTCGCTCGGAAGTGATGGGCTCCATCTCAGCAACGCTGTACAGCTTTTCCGGGAGCGGCTAAATGGTGAACCATGTGTTATTTCCTCGTACAAATACAAACCGATATAAAATAAGTGAATTAATTTACGTATTTCACAGTCATACAGCATAACTTTTTGATGTATAACGATTACAACGCAACCAAGAACTACATTTTCCAACCACCCCGAGCCGAGAAAAAGTTACCTTACAACAATGATAACAACTTTGTTTCTTGGACACACACAATTGTGAAATTAATAAACCGGTTATACAATATTCCAATGTATATTGTGTTAAAATTTGGATTCGATCTGATGACGGGCTTTTGAGATAATAATTCTTAAATGTGACGCATGGTTGAAACACGCTTAAAAACGTGCACTTTTTGTGTTCCAACTGCGATAAAAAATATTAAAATATAAATTTTAAAATCCAAACCTACATGAACTAACGTAAAATAGAACGACGAAAATGTTGATGGTATTGGATTTTATGTAGGTCTATTGGTTACTTCACAAACAACCTTCAAACTCGAGTACACATAATACTTTGGTCGACAGTAGTTCGAGCCGACCTTGAGTCGCTCAATCTGAGCCGACTGAAGTCTGTTTTTACAGCGAGCACAAAGAAACGCTCAGTGTCAGTGTGGACGGCAGAGATACGTGCTCGCAAGTTTGTACCTGCTTCTGTGAGCCACAGCATGGCGGCCTGGTCCGAAGATGATGTGCGTACGCTAATTCATACGTATTGGTCTCATTCTGTGTTATGGGACCCGAAACATGACTATCACTACCAAAAATTGTAAAGGAGGATAGCTGGCGCGACATCGGTGCATCAATGGGACGACCCGTGGATGATTGCAAACTATAAACTATATTGCATTATCTATGTAAAGAGGAAAATAAAAATCACGAACCTGTCTTGAGCCGAAATCGGAGAGCGGAGATATGTTTCCTGTTTCGAGATTTTGTGGCCTATTCTGCTTAGTCAAGTCTCAAAGTCAGTAGGCGACATCCTTGTGAAATTTTTATACTGACCACTAACGCTCTGGAACTTCATGTCCAACAATAATTCCGACCCACTTCGTCTTTTGTACAGTTCATTGCGACAACACCGACGGGGTTTCTTTTCATTTTCATTTATATTGGCCATCATCATAGCTGCGCCACTCGCAACCATCACAGCAAGCAGAGTTTCTTGTACGGAAGACATCGGTTTTGCATGTGGAAACAACACACAATGTCTGATTCTGCTCGCGATCATTATGGCTCAAATAATGCTCATAGAAGGCTCGGGCATTTTCTTTTTCCTCGAGCGGCTCGCCAGTCGCTCGCAAGTGTGTAGCCGCCTTAACGGACCGTGCAAGCCATGGAACGAGTCCTCCTCTGCCCAACCATCTCCTGGAAGATCTCCGTCAGCGCAGTGCGAACAAGGTGACTAAAGTGTGCTGGAGCCCCATCATGCATCCACCCCATACGTTGTCGTATTTGCAGGGGCACATTGTCATGCAGTAAGTCTGAAAGGGTGTTCTGGATAAAGTCTCTGGATACAGCACCTGTAAGACGTGCTGGTAGAACGTATGGACCTACAATGCCAGCCCACACATTAATCCTAAACTGGTGCTGATGGCGAGCCTGTCTGGAACACCTGTGCATGTGTTAAACACTTCCAAACAGGCTGTCAATTAATATGTCACTGTACAATGTTCTTTCATGAATACATCGAAAACTAAGGATTTTGGGACATGAACTTTTTTTCTTGTTTTGGTGTAAGGAACCAATCCCCAAAGTTTGTAAAAGTATTTCTGAAACACCCTGTATAGGCTATATTATTACGGACTATTGAAGAAGAAGAAGAAGAAGAAGAAGGGAGAAGAAGAGGAAGAAATTACAGGTTTCGCTCGTCAAGCGAGCATCGACAGGTCAAAATATGCAAGACAAATAGCTCTACAAACCACTACCAAACTTACAGTGACACCCACAGGCAGTTTCTGCCCTCCAAACACAAAATACAACAAAACCCGTCGGTAAACTTAGTAAGTGTGGTAATTGGTGATAAATATTAAAGCATTATGTACCCGAAAGAAATAACTATTTATTTAGGTGTTGCAAAATTTAGAAATGACTAGCCCATCAAGAAAAACAGTCTACCTCCCCCAAAAAATAATATGGTACATTCATTTCTTAAATGTTTCACGTCTTTTACTTCTACAACATTGCTTCTAGGCTAGGCCCATGCTCCCTTTCATGTATCGTATTGAACTTGCATCCACTTTCATGTGAATGTACGCTCAGTCCACGCCTCTGGATGATAATTCCCCCTTTCGATCTCTCGCCATTCTGGACTTCTGTATTCACCTTTCCTTCATCCTGTTAATGTGGGCTCAGCGCAGGACTAAGGTACTCGCTTCCACTGCTAAATCAACATCTGCAAGATGAGACTGTTCATAATACAGTATAATAATGTTAATGTTAACATTTTTCTTTCACTCTCCCGTAAAACTTTGGTTTCAAGACTTAGATGTTTTTCTCTTTCAGCATTGATTAGTATATTACTATGCGTAAAGCAAGCTTACCGCATTACAAGTTGGTATTACATTATAAAGTCCAAATTTCTGGGATCGCGAAATCATCTGACCCTTTCATTTCCACGGCATTGTATAAATATTAATAAAACACAGTTTGCAACTAAGGTTAAACTTAAAACACAGCAATACAACTTGAGACAATGACACTATACCACTATCACTCACACTCGGATGCTAACCGAGTTACTGTTGTTGTTTATTCTTTAGGGGCTTTGCGACATCGTGGTCATTGAGCTCCGTGTACTTGGGTGTGTAGAATTTTTCTGATAACCTGTGTCACTGTACTAGTGTGTGTATTTGTAATTGAGGTAGGATTTGGGAAGGAAGCGGCCGTGGCTTTACGTTAGGTAACACCCCCCCCCCCCCAGCGGCTCACATCTAGTGGGACGTGGGTTGGCGACCACGGGGCCCCAGCTGAGTCCGGCATTGCTTCCACTTACCTTAGCCGGGCTCCTCTCTGTCTTTCCTGTCGACCCCCCTTGGTCATCTCTTGTTATTTTCCGACCCCGACGGTATTAGGGTATCCGAGGCCTAGGGAGTCTTTCACTTTCCCGTCTTAATTGGCCTTTGTCTCATCTTTCCTGATCTCTCGTTCTTCGAGGGGTCAGACTTCTTGTTTTCTTTTCATTATATTTCCTTTTCTCTTTAAGATTCCCGCACTGCTTTTGTTAATTGGCTCCCCGTATATCCAAATTATCCAAATTTTTGAATCTACACTACATTTTGTAGGTATTTTCAATCTAAGTTGCATTTTGTAAGTCTTTTCGATCTAATTAGGTAAGTGATGAGTTTAGGTAACACTAAACATTTTACTGGAGTGAAAAGAATGCTTTCAAAATAGTAAGCTACCGGTAAGTATTATCTTACATAATCCAATCGTTTGTCATCAATCCGAAGATTGGTTTTACTCAGAATTAAAACTTAGGCGAATTTCATATTTTATTATTTAGCTTATGGGAGATTTATTCCCCTAATAATTCCCCGTAGTTGCGCCACTGTAGCAGAATAGATAATTTGTTCCCAAAGCTTGCCACGTATTAATCAACGAAGGTGACCCTATATGAAAGATATGTATGAAATGACATAATTATTAGTACTCCTGTTATGAGAAAAGGGATAATGAAGTTACCTATCATTAATAAGTTACGCGAGCAATATTTTGCCTAGACGGGGTGCGCGGTTCAATCACTTCGTATATTTCCGCTGGAGTTCGGGCGGCGTGCGCGAGGTCGTGGAAGTGTGTCACCCGTGTATAGGTCGGGCAGCGGGAGCCGGCAGTTGTACGATGAGCGCGGAGCTGACCGGCCAGCCGGTGATTTGACCTACTGACATCACTTCCTCGCTGTCAGTGAAAGTGAGGCCCTGGCATTGGCACTACACCTGTGCTCGACCGACATGTTTTTTTCTTTTTTTGAGTGACTGTTTAAAATCATATCTTCGTGTGTATCACTACAATTTTCGCGGATATTTATTTTAAAACTATATTTAGTATCATTCTTAGTATGATTGAAAGCACAAATAATTGTATACCCTACTCAGAATGCATTGTGCAATCACCGTCCTTTAAAGAATTCGCATCGCATTATTATAAACCGATTGGTCTGTGTTAATTTGTGAACTCCGTCATTTATTTCTTTATTGGACGTAACTTTTATTGAAAAACATTTTTGTGTCACATCATACAATGATCTACTGAAGTTCCAAGATTGTGCATGAGTTCACGTGTGTACCCCCACGTCATGCATACTTGAGTAGATTGTTCTCGCTATCCAAGGAACTGTTGAGATACGTCTTGTGTATTGTAGACAAGTGCAAGGCAAACCGGTGTTGCTCACATTATTTCTTCCATTGAACCGTCACTGTTCTGCAGTTGTATGTCCTACTCCTGTACATTGGGATTATTTATTGTCCCGGTATTAATTCAAGCTTTACAAAAAATTATTGGAGCGATCCATTTGTTTTCCGACGGACTTTCTGAAAAATGTGTAGTTGTTGATCATAATTAGTCTGGTCTGATCCGGTAATGGGTTTACAATAAAGGATTGATGTAATACGACCAATAAATGAATCAGCACTGAATTATTCTAAGGAGTGCAGAATACATCGATGACCGTGTTCTCTGCACGTTTAATCACCGTTATACTAGGTGTCTGGTTAGTTTTATTGATACAAAATAGTCATTTGTCTTTCAAAATTTGACAAGACGTACATTATTTGTGTTATAGTTTTGATGTGCCGAACAATGTCGAGTTTTCTGCATTCATTGCCATGCCGAACAATTCTGTACGTACTAAGCTACGAAGAATCAACGCGAAACTAATCGTTAGGTTGGTGCTGTAACATGTATTGTTTAGTTGGCGATGGTTGTACAATGCGTACGTGAGGTGGGTTAGTATTTGCGACTTGCAGCCATACATAGAGCCATACTCTTGGTTTCAGCCAGCAAGCAGCAGGTTGATAGGAGAGTCAAGGTAAACGAGCGGATAAGGAAAGAGCTACTAGTGAGCTGAACTTTATGCAATGAACTTTCCTCGCTGCCGAGTTAATTACTGTTGTAATAAGTGATTAAATGAAGAGTTAGCAGGCGCGACAGTAATTAATTAACCATGTTGAAGAAGGAGAAGCCCATGATGTCGGTGACAGCCATCATCCAGGGAGCACAGGCGCAGCATTGGGGCAGAGGTATGTATATACTGTACAACCATTTTCATTAAGATGTAGTCCGAACCAAAGGGAAATGCGGTGCCGTCATCCTCACGAGCACCCAAGCGTTGAGGATGAAATTGAAAGTTGTCAGCT
Organism: Meconema thalassinum; assembly: GCA_946902985.2. NCBI lineage: Eukaryota > Metazoa > Arthropoda > Insecta > Orthoptera > Tettigoniidae > Meconema > Meconema thalassinum. The sequence goes on from OX336392.1 coordinate 372,206,072, forward strand.
AATGTATTCGACATGTGAGTGTTTTATTTCCCTAGAATTCTGTGTCACAAGCAGCCATATCCAGCTTTGTAATCAGGGTCTCCCACTCCCGCCTCTTCTATCGAAACTCTGGAAATTCTATATGTTGCTTTGTCCTTAGTTGTGCTCTGGAAGATCTTTTAAACAACATATCGTGAGAGAACGAGCTATTAAACAGCATTTAATTTACCGTTCTGCCCCTCCCAGCTCCCAAATAAGATTTGGGAATCCATTAAAAACATTTTAAGACGGTGCTTATCCTGTCATCTGAGAAATTTTAATGATCATCGGTGACCCTGTATTAACGCAATAGTTATGACTAGGGTTCGGATTTTCAGGTGCTAAAAATCGGGAAAATATTTATTTTTTATGTATTAAAAATGCCTGAAATATGTGACAAAAAAGTAAAAATATTTCATTATAGTTTAGGTTATTAATGTGAATATAAACAATATGCAGTACTCACGAATGCAATTTATGTTATGCCTCACTGACTGCTGAAGCATTACCCACAACGAGATACATCTTCAGGTTGTCCATCACAAATGACCGACGGTTATCGCGAAACACTTCTTCTGAAGGCGCGAAACTGCGGCAATATGTTTCTTGCCCTTGAGGTGTTGTGTAACTTGAGATCGCTGTTTAGCCTTGATTGCTTTTCCACATGGTTGGCAGAAAAGAACGCCCCCATCAGAAGTAAAATTATCCTTAAATTCTGCAACATAATGCTGCAGACGATAACTTGTAGTTGTTTTTACTTTAGGCCTTAAACTTTACAGTGCCAGAAATGAACTGCATGTGAGTGACACTGGTTCCAGATAGCTGGGGGAGGGGGAGGTCTAGCACGTGGTGCAATGTGGCTATGGACAAGGAAATCCCCGGCTTCCACAGTGAGTGGCATGGGGCGACAAGTTAAGAATAACACAGTTGGAAGCTAACATACGCTCTGCATGAAGATTAGATAACTCACAGGTTCTTCCTCGTTGAAGTAACACAGAACAAAAATGCAATAAACTGAAAGATCTAGCATGCTGATTTCAAAAAATGTAAATATTATGTCTTTTTATGTGCTAATAAGTGAAAAGCAGGAATTTATGTATTTATAGAAAAAAGTGCTTGAAATATGTATTTACATTAAAAAAAAACCTAAAAATCCGAGCCCTAGTTATGACTCCCTCTGCGTTATGCACATTAATGCGTTACCAAAAGTTCTTAGACCTTCATGCACCCACTCTTTAAAGTAGTTTTGACTGTTTGACGTAACCCAAGTCTCTCTAATTCGGTCTAGGAACCCGGTCACGGCTCAGTGTTCGGTTCCGAGCTGTCTCCACCATCTGCCTGAGCTGGCTTGCTCTTGTTGATCTCCGCTCTGAAAGTCTGTTACACCTAATTTGTCAGCACTGGGCAGTAGCTCGGCTCACTCACAGTCCAGAAGCTCCGAGCTAGCCAGTTGAACTGGAGAGCCGTGATCATAACCTATCCTGTGAGTAGTGTTAAGTTAACGTTAGGCTTACTCATCGATATTGGTGCAGCAGTCGTGACACTATTATTGCAATTCCACACTGTACCCATGCTTTTAGTACACTGCGCTCATCATTTTTGACCCAGCCAGTAGGTTAGCGGAGCGCGTTAATCAGCGCTCCTGATTGCTACGGGAAGTTGCAGTTTGGAGATCCAAGGTTCGAATCCCGGCACTGGCATGGGCTAGCCTGGTGTTCCCTCCACACACACTCGGACACTCGCTTCAGGCAATTGTCAGGACTGTACTTATTTCAAGGCCCGGGGATCTATCCTAATCATTGCAAACATTAGACTTACATGTAAGGATTAGAAGCCATTCTTTCAGTGTTGCGTATAATACAAACTGTTATTTGTAGCTCTTCAGTCGGTCAACACGAATTTGCCCAATGACTGGGCGGGTACAAAGTATAAATATGTAAGTACACTCCTGAAAAAAAAAAAAAAAATACATGTATTAGTTAATTATCACTATTATAATGGGGCAGTTTAGGATTACGCGTTTCTACCTTCAAGCGGCCATCACCATATTATCCTGTTCACTGTGTTGAGGTTTAAATTTTGCAATGATATATTTACACTACTGTTGTAGCTCGTCTTTGATGTTTATAACACGATTCGCAATTTGAATTCGTTATATGGTTGGTTTGTTTTGTCTTAAAGGTTTTATGAATTACGTGAGTAATGGTAGGCCTATATACACACATCAAAAAAAGTTTTGCATCACCTCGGTTCCAAGAGTTCCGGAACCGTTAAATACAAAGGGAATAGAGATCAACACAAACAACATTTCAGCTCGTTTTATTGCTCATGAGACCCACACATTGCATGTTGTACCATCATACAGCTAGACTTTCAGCATTTGTGGTCCAGATTGCAGTACACACCACTACCTCTAATACCCAGTAGCACGTCCTCTTGCATTGATGCATGCCTGTATTCGCCGTGGCATACTATCCACAAGTTCATCAAGACACTGTTGGTCCAAATTGTCCCACTCCTCAACGACAATTCGGCGTAAATCTCTCAGAGTGGTTGGTGGGTCAAGACGTCCATAAACAGCCCTTTTCAACATATCCCAGGCATGTTCGATAGGGTTCATGTCTGGCGAACATGCTGGCCACTGTAGTCGAGCGATGTCGTTATCTTGAAGGAACGCATTCACAAGATGTGCACGATGAGGTCGAGAATTGTCGTCCATGAAGACAAATGCCTCTCCAATATTCTGCCGATATGGTTGCACTATGGGTCGGAGGATGTCATTCAGGTATCGTAAAGCCGTTTCGGAGCCTTCCATGACCACCAGTGGCGTACGTCGGCCCCACATAATGCCACCCCAAAACATCAGGGAACCACCACCTTGCTGCACTCGCTGGACAGTGTGTCTAAGACGTTCAGCCTGACCAGGGTGCCTCCAAACACGTCTCCGACGATTGTCTGGTTGAAGGCATATGCGACACTCATCGGTGAAGAGAACGTGATGCCAATTCCGTGGGGTCCATTCAGCATGTTGTTGGGCCCATCTGTACCGCGCTGCATGGTGTCGGGGTTGCAAAGCTGGACCTCGCCATGGACGTCGGGAGTGAAGTTGCGCATCATGCAGCCTATTGCGCACAGTTTGAGTTGAAACACGACGTCCTGTGGCTGAACGAAACGCATTATTCAACATGGTGGCATTGCTGTCAGGGTTCCTCCGAGCGGCAATCCGTAAGTAGCGGTCATCCACTACAGTAGTAGCCCTTGGGCGGCCTGAGCGAGGCCTGTCATCGACAGTTCCTGTATCTCTGTACCTCCTCCATGTCCGAACAACATCGCTTTGGTTCACTCTGAGACGCCTGGAAACTTCCCTTGTTGAGAGCCCTTCTTGACACAAAGTAACAATGCGGACGCGATCGAACTGCGGTATTGACCTTCTAGGCATGGTAGAACTACAGACAACATGAGCAGCGTACCTTCGTCCTGGTGGAATGACTGGAACTGATCGGCTGTCGTACCCCCTCCGTCTAATAGGCCCTGCTCATGCATGGTTGTTTACATCTTTGAGCAGTTTTAGTGACATCTATGAACAGTCAAAGGGACTGTATCTTGGATACAATATACACAGTCAACGTCTATATGCCGGAGATCTGGGAACCGAGGTGATGCAAAACTTTTTTTGATGTGTGTATGTACGTGTATACAATTTAGACTAAGACAATATATAAATAAAATACAATTAACAAAAATAGCATGCACTAGTAATTCTATTAGTAATGTTTACTTATCTTAATAGAGTTATCGCCACACAGCAGTGTTGTCTTATTGCCCGGCTCGTCCCTACTGGTGAGGCGAGCATCGGACAGAGCTTCGTTGGCCAACTAAGGACCACGTTATTTCAACTGGTTTCTGTGCCGAGCTTTAATATTCACCCAATACTGTCGCATGAATTCTTGATGTTGTTGCTTCCAATGACATTATTATTGTTATTATTATTATTATTTATTACTAGGGCTCGGATCGATACGCTCGATAAAATCTCCAGATATGCTCGATAACCATGTGTTTTATGCTCGTTAGATATGCTCGAAAACCCATTATATGCTCGATAGATACGGTCGAAAATCCCATTATACGCGGTTAAATATGCAGAATATGCTCGAAAAAACACCGTTAAAAACTATAGAAAGGGAAGTGGAACGAAAAAACCAATAACATACCTTTATATACGAGCTTTATTTTCTAATTGTATGTACGATACACTGCAATATACTTGCATTCAAGTTTTTCAAGTAGACTATATATAAGAGAAGTTTTCTTATAAAAGTTACAGTTTAAAAGTTCATTTACAAAATATTCAGAATTAGGCGAGTCAATGAAGTAGATCTGCATTGGTCTGTACAACAAGATTTTTTTCTATGTTTTTAGTTTTGAATGATTTTCTTAAATCAGTCAATAAAAATTTCAATGATGAGAACGACTTCACTAAAAGTTAAAAACCTGCAGTTCTCTTATTCGCACCAGATAGGCTTTTCAATAATTATTTCTGTTTTCGAACCTTAAGGATGGTCAGGGCCCGAATTCGAGGGGAATTCGAAGAAAAACAAACTATTTAGACCGAAAACCATAAGAATATGCATTCTTATGCTTCTATTCTGAAAACCGTGGTTTTATGCATTTATATGCTCGATACATTTCAGTTCTGTTGGTCCCAGAGAGGTGAAAAAAAAAAACAGGGAAAGGCTTCTTTCAATGTGTACTATTCAGGGAAAAAATGTGCAAATATGCTCAAATCCGAGCCCTATTTATTACTCTATGGCTTACATAGGAAAAAGTGGTGGAAGAGATTCGTGTCGGGTAAGAGTGTCATCTTTAATTATTATTAAGTGGTGATGATAGTAACTCTGTGCAGTAGGATGGATTTCAACTGCTCCAGAAAGGTAGTTCGTGTCTAATTAGTATGTGTATTCTCTTGTTATATTTTCGGAACAGAGTACTCAGTAAAATATTTGCGAATGTGATATATAATTTTTCTTTGATATCTGGTCTTAAAATTGCACGTGCAGATCTAGAGGTGTACATAGGCTAATTACCGCCGTGTGGCAGTACGATATGGGAAGTAGGACCTACTGGTGTGTAGAAAGAGGCAAGACTGTCAGCTTGAGGAGAAACCTTCCGTGTTCAAATCAGTTGGTTGCTAAAAGGGTTGGGGTGAAACGGACTTGGGCCTATACAAAAGAAAGGCTAGGTAAAATGTTGGACCATCCCAGGAAACAGAATGCCAAACAAAGAATGGTGTTTATTTTTGTCTTGTTTGCCAGGAAATGTTACATGATCCACCTGATGAACCAATGGTCCAGTGCCAAAAGTGTCAAGGGTGGGCTCATACAGAATGTACTGATTTCAGTGAAGTGAAGGAACATTCATGTAAATGATCATTGCAGAATGTACAAATAATTCAATTTGTTATTTCTGTGTGACACTCGTACCTCACCATATAGGGACAAGAATGTCGGGTGATATTAATTGGTTTGAAATATCATTTGATGGGTGGGAGACACTTCATTTTCTTGTCATTATCAGGTATGCTGTACTGGTAACCATATAGTAAATGACGTGTTCTTTGGTTTAAGGGCAGAAAATCGTGTCTGAATCTTAACATGTTACTCCTGCCCTACCTTCCCTTATCAAAGAGTCAAAATTGGCGGCCACGCGAAATATTTGTCGGGTCACAATATATCTGAAAATATTTCAGCAATCAAACTGAAACTTTGTGTGTTGATAAGCTACTAAGCTTGCATATGCGACTTCAAAACACGCGATAAACACAGAAGAAACATGGCGGTCACATGAATTTCAAATAGGCTTTTCTGCCGTTATAATCCAAGCGCATTTAAATTTGGCACAGCGAATATTTACTTAAAGCTTAATATATATGCACCTAATCGAAATTAATGCTTTTCAGTCGGTCAACACCAGTGTACCCAATTTTAATGGGTGTTTCCCTAAACCTGAAGGAAATGTGCATGTGATTAATAAATTAAGTCACTTGAGTGACCCGTTTCGATCGTCAAGCTATCATCATCAGATCCTTTTACACTTAGACCGTTAAATCTATGTCTACAAGTATGTGGGTGATGGTATTTACAATATGTACATTCACTTAGTTACAACAGTTAGACTATTATAAACTTGCGCTACTTGTTAAGATTTGTTAGTTATATGCGAATTGTTGTTAACATATTGTTAGTGGTTATTGGCCTTCAAGTTTGCGCAATGTGGGATCCGTTCTCGTGCAACTGCTACCACTTCCACCGGCTATACTGAACCAGTTCATGATAAAGGACAAGAGTTATGGCGTAGAAAAGCGAGTTCTTAGTTGCGATCTACTGTATTCTGCAAGAAAGACGAAACTCGCCCTACATCGCTCCTTTTGAAGTAACATGAGGGTTGCACGAATTCGTTCTTTTTGCGGTCGTGGTGCGTAGGAAAGTTGAAGAAAACGTCAGTAAAATTCAGTTCAGGTTTATAAGCGGTCTTAGCATAAAAAATAAAAATAAAAAATGCTTACGTTAAATACTACATTCCCATCAGTCAACTGAAACACATTCGGCTTGAGTGCAAAAACATAAACATTATCAATAGGTTGTGTTGGAATCAGTCGCCACAGATAACGTTCAGAGGTCACGTAAGATGAAGAAGAAATGCGAGGCAAGGGTGTATCTTGTCGCTAACTCCCTTCTGCTTATATTCTGAAGTAATCGACAACAACAGAATTTTGTCTCTTTAAATAAAAACATTATCAATAGGTTGTGTTGGAATCAGTCGCCACAGATAACGTTCAGAGGTCACGTAAGATGAAGAAGAAATGCGAGGCAAGGGTGTATCTTGTCGCTAACTCCCTTCTGCTTATATTCTGAAGTAATCGACAACAACAGAATTTTGTCTCTTTAAATAAAAGCATGAACAAGGAAGCAATTTAAAAATGTCTGACTATATTTAGTGGATCTGTAAACATTATTCCATGTATGAAATAGCTTATGTGACCCACGATCGTGAGTCTTATACCCACGTTCACCTGTAGTCTTGGTTTGTTTACACAAGGCTAGGGCCACCCGCAGCCCGTAAAATTATCGACATCACCTTAGGTTTCACATTTAAGAAGAGTACTCTCCGCTCAATGAAGTAGATTGTGGGTTAGCCCTAGATAGGCTTGCCATACGTCCCGGTTTGACCGGGACAGTCCCGGAATTTTGCTCTTGTCCCGGTGTCCCGCCCGGTTTTATCAATGTCCCGGAAAACGGCTGTAAGATGTAAAAAGTAATGAATCTTTTATGAATCGGTTACTTTTCAACAATCAACATCGTTGACTATCGCGCACAGCGTCAAAGATATCAGAAGTATTCAAACGAATGACACAAAACAAAAGCCCAAATTGTTAACTCGTTAATTAATTGTTCTTTAGTTTGACAAAAGAAGTTTTTTGTAATTGTTTTTGTAATTAGACAAAAAGTTCTAGTTTTTTCAAAAAACAATAAGACTTAGAAATTGTTCAATTAAACAATTTTATGAAGTATTTTAATTGTATTTTGTAGACCAGAAAAAATCATTAAAAAGGAAAAATTATAGAACTTAAATAGCAAACAATTGCTTTTTTTTAAGGTGTGTAGAACTAACAATTTAGGGTGCCAGATTTCCCCCTCCCGTCACTTGCGAGTCTTAAAAAAAGGCTTAAAACTCACCATTTTGCTTCTAATGTGTAAAAAAAAATCCCGGGGGAGGACCCTCCACTCTGCCCCCCCCTCCCCCCTCATATTAATGCGTCCCGGTTTCACTCACCAAAAGTATGGCAAGCCTAGCCCTAGAGAGCATAGGAACGACCAGATCGATACAAAACAAGTCATCATAGAAACGCCAAGTCGCAGCTTACAATGCGATATCCTAGCGTTATGTGGGAGTACGGTGTGTTTATAGTGTTAGTGTTTGTCGCAGATTTCGAAATGTTATATGGAGGGGACAACATACGTTTGTTTTGATTAGTATTCTGAAAACTTTGGCTTTTACTGCCTTTGGGGCACAGCTAGTGCCTGTAGTAGCCTACTACAGTATTGGCTCAGTGAGGAAAGCGGAATCAAACTACTTCACTCCTCGTCTTGCCTAGTATGCCTCATTATAACACTGCCTTTTGGAGTCCCACCACCCCTCATAATGGTTGTAATTTTTAAGGATCCAAAGAACTTTAGGGCAAATGATGTAACAGGCAGCAGTATTTCTAATTATCACCACAAGTCATAGCATGTGTGGACTTGAATTGAAATTTGAGCTCGAAATCATACTGCTCGTTTACGTCATTGATTTAGTTGTAGCCTAAGAGACAAAAAGGAACCATTTTATGCCAATCGAAATTTTATTGAATTCATGTGAAAACTACTTTCCCCACTAAATAAGTAATGATAGGTACGAAAATATCTCTGAGGTACATTTCGTATTTTTCTGTTAATACTTGCTCCCTCCTGCTCCGAAATTTTAAAAAACACCATCGTCCTAGAATAAAACTAGTTAATAACACTAGACAACAACTTTTAACTTTTTGTTTTTTACAAAGGCAAAAATAATTGATTTATAGGGATTTGAGTGTGCTGAAGTTGAAAATGGCCGGTTAAAAATCTAGATTCGCTCAGGTTTGGAATTTATTGAAACTATTATGTCCTTCACATATTATAATGTGATACAAAATGTTGGGGTTATTAGCACATCTGCGGGACATTATGGCAGAAGTTCTGATTCCACACAGTAACTCAAAAACTCACGTAAAAGTCACATTACAAAATGGAGCAGTTTTGATTCCATACAGTAACGCAGAAACTCGTGTCACAATACACAATGGATCACTACGGAAGACGAGCGATCTTAGACAGTGTAAGCTAGAAACAAAACACAGCATTCATTGGCATTCGGTCCTGAAATACGGGGTGGGGGTGGAACGACAGCATAAACAGAAATAAGGACGTTACAAACTTCATATAGCACGAAAATGGGAGCTAAGAAAACGAAAATTGCTGTCTATTTGGAGTCAATTTCAGAGTACCAAAATCTTTAAAAGATTGGGTATTTTTGTTTATGTAAAAATGTCATTGTTGAACAGTGTAATTCTAATTATTTGGGGATAATGGAGGAGGAATACCGTCTTAGGCCTGTACAATAACTTCCGTGTTTCTATGCCTCCCATCCACTTTTAAGTTATATCACAGTTCACTTGAGCACACGAAATATTTTTCTGCGTGTTATGATCTCTCAATCTCTTTGCAGGCTGCGGTACTCCATTAAATTAATACTTGCCTACCTGACGTATCGGTATGTTTGAAGACATTTTGACGCAGCCATTGAGCCTTTACAATGAATGTTTAATATGTAGAAATTAAGATACAAAATATAATCTACTTACAATCTAATGTGTGTTATTTATTCGGCAGTTCCCTTTCTGTTCCTTTTTCAATGCCACGAGAGAATGTTATAGGAGGCTATGTTTATGAGTGTAAATGAAGGCTCGAAGCGTTTAGACATTTTCTTCCATGTGGAGTTGAAGGAAGCGATGGCCGATGCAGGAAACATGCCAAATCAATTTATCGTCCATATATTGCTTGACATTTTAACATATCAGTCTCCGAGGTCTGCCACCTACGCCAAAAAATTCAACAGCCATTTAAAACGAAATACGTCAGACGTTCACAACTGATGGGGTAAAATGGTATTATAGAATGCCTAGCTTCGTCCGAGTTGTGCAAAGCGCGTACATGTTGTGATCGGCCGTACGAACGTTCTAGTTGGCCGATCGCATTGGACCCTCTAGGTCAGCTCTAGGGCCTAGGCCAAGCCTGCCAATGAACCTCACACGCTCGTGAACTGCTGCGTTCCTATTTGAGCCCAGCAATGGCAAGGCCCGCAGGCTTTACTCAAGGTATTGCTGTTGTGCATCGTCGTTGGTTAATTGAGAACTACGAATGGTTGAACAGAAAAATCAAAACTTGTCGATAAAGCCTGAATCTCCATCTTTGAAGAACACAAATATCAAGTAGTTGGGAGCAAGGTGTGATCCAGACGGGGCAGATGCCCTCCCGTGTTTAAATGAGCAGCAGGGAGATGCTTGCAGGCAATTTCTTTCCGTCTATGGAGGTTTTCCCTGATCCATTACTTAGCTTGACCTATAGCCTATGTAATGTTTATGAACATATCTAACGATGCCTCGTACTGTTAGTTGCTGAGATCTTGAGACGAGTGGAAAGGTAAACAACAGGTTACGAACACGCCGAGCTGTAGTACAGTGCTGCAAATTGGCGTATAATTCCACGAAATGTGTATAATTTTAGGGTAAGCGAGTAATGTGTGTAACTGGTGATCTTTAATAATGCGGTTATTTAAGGTACTGGTGTTCTTTTATAATGTATAAATGCACTACTACTAGTACACTAGAATTGAATAATAAACTTAGCTGGTTATTGGAGTATCCTGTACTGCGTCTGCTTCCACTCAATCCTCTACTCGACCACCAGTTAAATAGGGACATTAAATAGAAACAATATTGGCTTTCACGGCCAGTGAATTAAAACTTAGCAATGATTCTAGGTTTATGCCGTGTATTGTGTGAGGTTTCGCATAGGAACACTAAGCTGGCTCATTAGCCGTGGAAGCCTATATACCATCTTTTTGGAAGCCTTTATAGGGAGGTGAAAGGCTGATTGCGGTTTTAGCTCTCGCAGTAAAGAAGCGCCGCTTCGTTAAAGAAAGAGGTAGTGCGCAGTTCGCTACTCTTGTGGGGGCACGGACACCAAGAGCACGTTGATGAGCCAGTTTGGTGTTCCTAGGTGAAACCCCACACAAGACACGGCGTAAACCTAGAAAAATTGCTGAGTTTTAATCTTAAGTTATTTATTCCATTTATTATTGAGCGTGAGGGATTTGTTAGAGTTAGAGCTAGTCGACTGACACGTTAGACGGTCAGTACCAGCTGCTGCACCACCTGCGAATAAAATTTAGAGAAATTGGTTGGATGGCGCGTTGGGCTGCTTACCTGTTCTTCAGAGTCCGCTCACTGGAATCACACTGGTTCGCCCTTGAGCTGAAAGTACCTATAGGTGGAAGAAGGCAAAGGGATAGTCCCACAGGCTTAACTACAGTTATCCCCCAGTAACCTACACGAGCTACGACCAATGGAAATGAGAACACATGTGTTAGTTTTAAAATAATAAATTAAATTTAATGACAAAAACCTACCGGTAACTGAAGCTTACATTTAATAAAATAGGACGATACAGGATGCGTCTATGGTTTAGCAAAATAATAATCTCAAGCTATACCTAACCAAATACCATAGCGATCTCACCGAGGTACACAATGCTTAACGCCAAAACAAAATGTACAGGAAATTTACATGGGGAGCTGTAAGAGCAAAAAATGTAACAATTACCTTAGGGTATTAAATGAAGTTAAATTTAAATAACGAAAATAAGAAAGGAATTAAGAGAACGACGAACTTCTATCGCAGACTGGACATAACATCAACACAACCACGTGGTCAAACCCAGGACGCAAATACTAATTAAAAATTTCAGAAAACAAATAATAATATGACGGCCGAGAGTGCTGAACTCTGAGGGCTAGCGGAGGAAACATTAAGACTCTACCGCTCATTTTGAATGAACAAATTCTTTCATTGCAAGTTGACGATAATTATGTTTGAGGCATGAGTTTTTCATGGCTCAATTATCACACACTAGGGTTTGCTAGGCTTTATTGTTTGGTCCCTATCTTGTGAAATTTGCCCTGAATTAAACAATATCATACGTCAGTGTGTACGGTACGCTATGTAAAATCGGAAGTTCGGGGTTTTATAGTAGCTTACCTTACGAGTGTGCATCAACATAAAAATAAAAGTGATAAAATTTTATTTAGGTAATATCTGGAGAGAAGAATTACATAAGAGGAAAATTGTTGCGTAGTTGCCATTGCCTCTTAATTTAAAATACAGTAATGATAGCTAAAAAAAAACAAAGGGGTGAGTACTGAAAATACACTGCTCATCAAAGGGGAAACAAGTAGTTCCGTGACGAACTAAAGAGCCTACTTTTCTCAAAATTTAAGATTCGTGACAATGATTAATCTATCTAGAACAATGACGAAATCAAGTTGATAACACTGACATTTTTAATTAGTTCGAAATATACCTGAAATAGTGTAGATTAATAGAGCACTACAGTTAGCAGCCCTAGTGACTGAATATACTCGTAGTTCCATCTCAAAATTTGGTTGAAATCCGATGGATAGCTTGGACATGTAGTTAGACATTGTATCTATCAGCGCGCGCGTAAAGTCATGTTGCATATAGGTGTAGCTCAGATAATGAAAAAAAAAAAAAAAAAAAAATCCACAGCCTGCTTCCAGTCTCCGACCGGGTCAGGAATGGAATGAATGAAGCCCCCATCTAGCGGCGAGGATATGAACTGTGCCGGCTGCCGAAGCCTGACGCACTCCACTGGGGCAATGATTAAATGAATGACAAATGAAATGATAGTGGAGAGTGTTGCTGGAATGAAATGGTGACAGGGAAAACGGAGTACCCGGAGAAAAACCTGTCTGCCTCCGTTTTGTCCAGCACAGATCTCACATGGAGTGACCGGGATTTGAACCACGGACCCAGCGGTGAGAGGCCGGCGTCCTGCCGCCTAAGCCACGGAGGCTCAGAATTAGTCTGAAATATTATGATCTATTATTGTGCCAATTTTGAATGAAATCCATTTGTTAGTAGGAAGTTACATGTATTTAAAAATTGGACCTGTCAGCAGGCTTAGAATCATGTTGGCAGCACTGGCATATATTAGTTACTCCAAACTAATCTAGAATGTCAGGTACTATACGTGTGCCAAGTTTAGAGCTGTTGGCTTGCATGCTTTCTGATATATTGTTATTAGGATAAAACAAAGTAGAGAGAGCATTTATTATCAGTTGGCAGCCCTGGTTGCTCTTTAAAATACGCACAGTCATATCGGTTATGGTACACATAGTACATACGAAATTTGGTTGAAATCGAATTGATAGTATGGAAGTTACATGCATATAACGATATGACCTATTAGCAGCTGTAGAATTATTTTGGCAACACTGTCATGTATGGCCGCCTGGAAATTAAACTGAAATAAAATTGTCTATACTAGCAGACCCATGCGAGAACTCTCGCATAGAGGGTTATGTGAGCCCCATGTGTACAGACTACCCGCCCGGCCCTAGTGCTCCGCGGACTATACGCGACACCGTTCTGCCAGGGGCTATCGTCTTGTTTATTTGTTTAAAACACTTTATAAACAAATACCGGTACATATATTTCCGTCGACTTTTCAATAAATGCAAGATTTTGCCTGTACTATTAAGACGATTTGGAAGATTTTGGTACAAACCACACCTTGCAACTCCCTGTGGGTTAAGAGCTTGAGTTTTGTGAAACATACACCTTAGCGTATTATATAATAAGATGTGTACCAATTTTGGATTAGCTCCCATGCTTACCTTCCGAAATGTCGAACATGGAGCTCAAATTTCAATTTCAATTTTTGAGCATTTGGTAGCACTGACGTCATTTTCAAATATGGCCGTGAGATATTCAGGTATAGATCTTGACTCATACCAAATTTGGTTTCGATAGCTGCAGCCGTTTAGGAGTTGATAGGGTAGGGGCACAGACAGACAGACTGACAGACACACATTTGACCGGATCGATCTCATAAGTCTACGTTTTCCTCATTTTTACAAAATGTGAAAAGTAGACTAAAAATCGAACGAAGATTTAGTTCTCATACGAGAACTTTCATAAAATCTACTTCCTGATGTAGCGGCCAGCATTCTTGCAGTCGCTCCGGAGGTCCGGGTTCGATTCCTGGCTGTGGCAAGAAATAACATCTGGTCTGAGGGCTGGAATGGGGTACATTCAGCCTCATGAGGCAAAACTGCGAAGAGGTGGGTTTGATCCCCACCCCAGCCATCCTGGAAGTGATCTTCCGTGACTTCCCACTTCTACTCCAGACAAATGCCGGGATGGTTCCTAATTTAAGGCCACGGCTGTCCCCTTCCCAATCCTCACACGAATTGCCAATACACACACACTACCACAGGCGGCACATTCACACAGGTTATCAAACAAATTCTACACACACCCAAGTATCCGGGTCTAAATGACCACGATGCCGAAGCTCCTCAAATGAAACAACATTTCTCATACACTATAACTTAATCGAGCACCGGTAAATATGTTTGCACCGGTAAATATGTTTTCTATTTCAAAAAGACGGCTCCGATTTGTTGTAGATTACCTCTGATTCGTATAGGTTTACCATCGTATGTCCTATAATGTGTTTTTCGCCTTGGAAGCGGAGGCAGATGGCATAGCTGTTCCGCCCCTTTAAATAACAACATGCTCTTCTTGAGGCGACTATGTTTTGAGAAGGTCCGCTCTAAATTCCTGATCTCCCAGAATCGGGAAAACTATTATTGGCATTCGAAGCCTGAGGTAGTTGCTGTGATTTGTTCCATCATGCTAGATTTTCAACTTGAAAATGAAGGGCGGGAGTTATCACTGCAATGTGATTACAAGGTCACATCTCGATTGTTGAGATCGAGCGTGTTCTACAGCTGATTCAATGGGTAGTCAACCAACCTCAATCCATGGTACCATGCCTCAATCCACACAAGTTACCGCAGTTGGAGTTGTTATTACTGTACACCTGGTGATGTAGTGGTTAGCATGATTGGCTACCACCTCGGAGGCCTGGGTTAGATTCTTGACTCTGCCAAGAAATGTAATTTTTGTGTGAGGTACTTGCTGACATCAAATAGAGATTTAAGTATTAGAAAATCATTTTTAAAAGCCTTTGGCTGGAGCGTAGCACTCTATGGAAGAGAACTTGGACTGTTGGCGAAGCAGAAAAGAGGAGAGTAGATGCGTTTTAATTGTGATGTTACGGGCGAATGATGATCAGATAGTTAGAGTTACAAATGAAGTACACTAGTGTCAAAAGTTAAGCATAAGTTACCAATAAGCAGGGCAACGGGAAGTAGACTACATTGCACGACATATGCACATACCAACCTTACGTGTTCGCTCTGTATAGGAAAGGAGTATTCCCTGCTTTGACTAGCGGCTTAGTCGCAAGGTAAACACAGCCAGTGTCTGCGCCGCACATTCCCTCAGTCGTGATAGCCCTGTTATAGTGTGTGGAGTGTAGCCTCGTGGTCAACGTGACAACATAATGGCACAACGACGCCATTTGGACCCCGTTTTGCAGGGTAGAATACTCGGCCGCCTGGAAGCAGGCCAGACACAGACCGAAGTCGCCATATCCTTGAATGTGCCACGAAGTGTCATTTCCAGGCTTTGGAGACGATTTCGAGACACAGGAGATGTTAGTCGTAGGCCAGTACCAGGTCGACCAAGAGTAATCACTCCACAGCAGGACCGATATCTGACCTTAACCGCCCGACGAAATCTGAGTGCACCTTGCAAGACAATTGCCGGCGGAGCTTGCAGCCGTTTCAGGGGTTGCCGTTTCCCGGTAAACTGTGTACCGGAGGCTCAGAACAGCAGGACTGTTTGCCAGACGTCCAGCGGTGTGCGTCCCGCTCACTCCAGCACAGAGACTGGCCCGTTTACTGTGGAGCCGTCGTCGAAACTGGACCATGAATGAATGGAGGCATGTGCTCTTCACAGATGAATCCCGCTTCAGTTTTGCAGAACGATTCCTGTCTCACATTAATCTGGAGAGAACCGGGTAGCCGATGCAACCACAGGAACATCGTGGAACGGGACCAGTTTGGTGTTGGTGGGGGGTCATGGTGTGGGGCGGCATCATGTTGAATGGCCGTACGGACCTGCACATCTTCATGGGTGGTGCGAGGTACACTGAACGCTCGGAGATACAGGGATGAGGTACTGAGACCACATGTTCGACTCTTCAGAAGTGCGGTTGGTCCAGACTTCCTCTTAATGGACGATAATGGCCGACGCACCGCGCTACTCTGGTGGATGGATTTGTGGCTGGGGAAGACATTCATCGCATGGACTGGCCAGCGAGGTCTGCGGATCTGAATCCTATAGAACATATCTGGGATGTATTGGGGAGGCGAATTGCATCCCGTCAGCCTCCACCAGAGACCCTCCAAGACCTTCGCATTGCCCTTTCGGAGGAATGCCCCTCAGGGGCTCATATCTAGTGGGACGTGGGTTGGCGACCACGGGACCCCAGCTGAGTCTGGCATTGCTTCCACTTGTGCCGGGCTCATCTCCGTCTTCTTTCCTGTCGACCTCCCTTGGTCAACTCTTGTTCTCTTCCGACCCCGACGGTATTGAGTTATCCGAGGCCTAGGGAGTCTTTCACTTCCCCGCCTTAATTGGCCCTTGTCTCATCTTTCCTGATACCCTCCTTCTGTGAGGGGTCAGCCTTCTTTTTCTTTTCCTTTTACCTCCTGCCTTGTGCTCAAGGCCCGGAGGCAGGGTGTATGTAGCCCCACCACTTCTGGTGCACCCTAGATGATGCTACACCCTCAGGGGCTCACGGCTGGTGAGTTCGGGAGTTGGCGACCCCGAGGGATTCCTGAGCTGGGTCCGTTTTCCCCTTTTGTCCCTTACCTTTGGGGCGGACCTTCTCCTCTCTCCCCTCTCCCCTCTCCTCTCTCCCCTCTCCTCTCCTCTCCTCTTTTCTTTATATTTACTTTTCTCTTTAAGATTCCCGCACTGTTTTTGTTACTTGGTTCACCGTGTATCTAAATTCCCTTCTAGCGATTTTTTACGGCATTTTTAATCTACGTTGCTTTTTGTATGTTTTTTCGATCTAAATTACATCTCGCGATTGTTTTCAACCTCTATTGAATTTTGTAAAGATTGACAATCTAAATTGCTTTTTAGTAAGTCTTTCAATATGGCGGAGCGACCTTTGTGAGTATTTTGAATTTCAATTGCATTTTGTAAGTATTTTCAACCAAAACCGCATTTCGCACGAATTTTGAATCTAAATTGCATTTTGATTGGCGGGCATTTTGCACATATTTTGATTCTCAATTGCATTTTGTGGGTATTCTGAATCTAAGTTACATTTTGTCAAGTATTTTCAATCTAAATTGCATTTTGTAAGTATTGTCAATCCACATGAGTCGTTTGAATCTACCGTACATTTTGTAAGCATTTTCAATTTCAATTGCATTTTGTAAGTATTTTGAATTCCAATTGCACTTTGTGAGTATTTTGAATCTGAACCGGCTTTTTTTTTTCAATCTAACTTGCATTGTGTATTTTCAATTTCAATTGCATTTTGTAAGTATTTTGAAGCTCAATTGCATTTTGTACGTATTTTCGATCTCATTTGCATTTTGTAAGTATTTCGACGCTACATTGCATTTTGTACGTATTTTGAATCTCGCCTACGTATTGTGGGTCTTTTTTCAATCTATTCTTTTTGTGCAACTTTTCGTTCTAAATTCCCTTTTGTAAGACCATATTGTGAGTTGTTTCCATCTGAGTTCCTTTTTGTACGTATTTTCCGTCTCAGATAATTTTGTTCTGGTTTCCATTTCATTATCATTTTCGCTATCACCCAGATCATTAGGGGCCGATAACCTCGATGTTAGGCCCCTTAAAACAACAATTATCATCATCATCATCATCATCATCATTTCGGAGGAATGGGATCGACTGCCACAAGAGCTCTTGGACCATCTGATAGAGAGCATGTCAACGTCGCTGCGAAGCATGTGTGGCCGTTAGGGGTGACCATACACCCTATTAACAGCATATTTTGCTGTGGAAAACATTGCCAAGTTCTGTTAGTTGTTATCAAAGGAGTACCTTAGCTATCAGAACCTTTCTGACACTTTTTTTTTTGGCAAGGTGTGTGACATAATATGGTGTGTGATTCAGCTTCCGTTTGTTTAGCAATACGTCTGACATTGCTATCAGAAGGTATGGCCTAGTTTAGTGATTATCCTTAACTTTTGGACACTAGTGTATTAAGACGAGTGGGCGAGGAGAGATGTTTCTGGCGACTGCTAATGAAGAGAAGAGATAAGTTGGTAATACACATACTAAGACACCCAGGAATAGCAAACTTAGTTATGGAAGGAAGGGGTGAATACAAGAACTGTAGGGGTAGACCAAGGTTAGAATATGTTAAACAGATTACCTAGGATCTAAGGTGTGGTAGCTATGTAGAGATGAAACGATTAGCTCAAAACAGAGAGGTATGGAGTGCTGCATCACACGCGTCAAAAGATTGAAGACTCAAACAACAACAACAACTACTACTACTACTGCGGTATTGTCTTCATGCAAGTACTTAGGTGCTATCAACTCTCCCTTCTGTACCCGTTCCTCCCTGGTATGCGATGACCCAACTACCATTGCATCGCATATCAGGTGTCCCGAGACAGAGAGGATTGAAACAATAAAAATAAAAAAGTGACAGTCAGTCTGAAAGACTAGACTTTGTATCATTTTAAATGCTACAAATGCTGAAAAATGCTAGAAAGGCTGGAGGCTTCTCGCTTCGCTCGAACCCAAAGACTCTTGACATGTTAGAAAAGTATCTGCATAATACTTATCTTGCTTTATAATACTTTACCTTGTTTCCAATTACTCACGAATGGCAAGTGCAAACCAAGGGCAAAGCAAGGTCCAGCGCGTGGAGTTGAGATGGCTGGATGACGTGCCCCTTCCATCCAGTCTAAGAACACTTATAGTGGGCGATGTATTGAAGATAAAGATATGCTCTCGCGTACATTTTTGTAGAACTTTTCATGCTGACCGTTTCTTACGCTCGTAGTATATTGATATTTTTAACGGTTTGCCCAGCGTAAGCTTAAGAAGCGCACGGACGCCAAGTTTGTTTTCGACTTTTTCACTGAGATCGTTACTGCTTGGCTTCCTTTGATCATACATAAATTATTTTCTACAGGATCTTTCCTCGAGATATCCTTTACAGAATGGTGAAAACCGCATTAAAATCCATCCAGTGCTTCTCGAGATTACCCGTGACATCCAAGAATCGGGGATTTTTGTCTTATACAGTACTAACGAAGTAGAGATTGTCGGGGAACACATGCACCAAGCGGTACTGTGACGTCACACACCTCAGTGCATCTAGGTACATTTCGTCCCGTCACCGTAACGTAACGCCAGACCCCAGCGTAACGACGAAGTCGACAAGATCATTTAAAATGATAAAACAAGGAATGTGTCGAAGATCCAGTTGATTTAAAAAAAAAAAAAAATATAAGTGGGTAACACGAGACAAAGTATCTCTGGGTCGTTTACGGGTTTAGCCAGTGGGCTACACAAATGTACTTACGCTACTTATTATGTATTATGATTATTATTATTAGTTTGCGAGTTCGATACCTTGATTTTACGTTTAGACTTGCTAGGGATGGAAGTTTCAAAACATTTTAACATACTCATTCACACGAGTGAAAATCATTATAAGTAGGAACAGTTATTTCACACTATATGACCCATTGCCATTTTAGCCTAGTTTCATCTTACGAAATATAGGTTTATGAGATCACTTTTCGTCCGTGTGTGTGTCCCTAATTAGTTTTGATTGTTAGGAGCGATTCGAATGAAACTTGGTAAGGACTATTACCCCGTCCAATCCCCACCGTGAGTTTTAAATTTTAGTAAGTGCCATATTGAATTTTTCATAACAATTGAATTAGTCCACATTAGACGCCAATATAATAAGCTTTAATTAGAAATTTGCTGTGCCAAATACATAGCGCTTGGATGATTAAGTCTCGAGAAAAGCACGATAGCCGAGTGAAATATTTCACAGGCAATCAATATCTCCGATGTTATGGCTGTAATGAACCTAAAAAGTTTGTATGGTGATAAGAGACCACTAAAGTAAGTCCACATATGTCACTTTCAAAAACCTAATAATTGCAAAACCAACATGGTGGCCACGCGAATTTCATAAATTTAAATGGGCTTTTATTTCTGGTACCATATTCAAGGGATCGAATTGTAAGTTTGTATAATGGATCACCAGAATAAACATTATTTATTGGCACATAACACCGTGGTTTCCATTTTCACCAATCCTGCATGATGGTCGCGCGAAATATTTCACCACTGCTTAATATCTCCGAAAGTATTGCAGTATTCAATCTGAAATTTTGTATGGTGATGGAGGACTATTAAATACACATGTGTAGCTTTCAGAATGTTGTGCCGCGCTGACACCCTAATCCACTTTCTGTGGCTTCCAAGCCACGTGGGAATAGCGGGAAATGAGTAAGCGGACCAAGCTGCAAAAGAGGCGATATCACTACCACCTTGGCCTATGGAGGTACCCGCTAGAGATATTTGTTCTCAGTTACACCGACAAGTACTGGCATTCTGGAAGAGGCAGTGACTAGCTGACTCAGTGCCCAATAAACTGAGAGCGATCAAGGAAACTACTCGCGTGTGGCGGAGCTCTTTCCGGTCACGGAGGGAGTCCGTCATTTTGTGTAGGCTAAGGATAGGTCATGCAAGATTCTCCCACTCGTATCTAATGAGAAGGGAAGACCCCCACTTTGTACCTGTGGAGCCGTATTCACCGTGGCCCAAATTTTAATCTAGTGCGTGGAAGGAACTTAGGTTTGCAAATGAAACTCAATCTTATATTAGCCGATGACCTGGTGGCTACTGATAAGTGGAAATGGTTTAGGGTCAGCAATCTAAATTTTCAAGTGTACGTTTACGCAAAGACTTGTTCTTTTTTGAATTCTGATTTTTTGTTTTTCAGTAACTTTTGTTGTTAGTCTACAATTGTTAGTTTTATTTAATTTTTTGATTTATTATTTTTAGACCATTTCATGGGTAGGCTTCCACCTCTACATTTTAATATATTCTAAATTTGTATAATTTAATCCGTGTTAAGAGGGCCAGATGACCTCGCTGCCACGCGAATTTCAAATTTTAAATATATTGTAGGTGTCTCACGTTGTTTGTTCGAAATTAAGTCCTTTATTATTTCTGCGCCGAGATCACAGGCTGTCCTCGGTATCTTTTTCATAACTAGCACACATTTTCATTCCGATTTGTGCGGTGGTTTTACCCTCACGGTAGTAAAACACCTGATGCGGAAGTGTTCCTTCGTACCTTCCATGGTTGAATGATATCGTATTTAACACTGATGACAAGACCACACTGAAGCATCCAAGGTCAGTCACGAACACGGGTCTTTTAACCCTAACTCGCAGGGTTGTTCCGGCAACATTGATAACTCAACTGGTGACTTGAGGCGTTTAGCGATGGGTACCGCCGCGTAGCCGTGCCCGTTAAATCGTACACCACGACCGTGCGGGCAGCTGCAGCAATTCAGGAGATCTTAGGTTTGAATCCCCACGCTGACAGCGGCTATCCTGAGTGTGGTCCGTCCTTGGTTTTTTCACACTCCGTCCAGGCGAATGCCGGGATAGTACCTTATTTCAAGTCCCGAGGCACCTACACCATTGCTGTCCCTATTACAGTTTCACAAAAATCCAACAATCATCACTTAAATATCATACAAATTCATCACTCAACAACACGGAGCTGATGACCAAGATGTCCCAAACCCCTAAAATTAATTAAGAACAGCGCAGCGGTTAGCGATGGAACGAACGGAATATTAAAATGCTGCCAGTGTACTGTAGATGTCTAGGGTTGCATTTATTTACAAGTTTCTAGAACTTCTCGATTAATTTCTGGGTTTGTATTGAGAATTCCATTTACGATCACTTTTCTTACGGGCAGGTGGCCTGATGGTGATTGTTTTTATTTTTACTTCTGAAATATGAATTATCAGCCCCGTGTAATAGGATTTGTGTTCATTTTATCTCATAACACCTGTGTAATTGCCAAGATTTAGGGTGGGTGACACATTTCCTTTAAAAAAGGTAGGAAGGTAGGCTTACCATCGCGGTATTTAAAACAAAAACGTTTGCCATTTTAGGAAAATGTAAGAAAATTATCGCATTGATTAATATATAATTATGTTTCGATATACGATGATATCTTCTTCAGCGTTTATACAATAACATAAAATGGATATCCTTACATATAATAAAAAAAATTCACAGCCTGCTTCCAGTCTCCGACCTGGTCAGGAATGGAATGAATGAAGCCCCTATCTAGCGGCGGGGATATGAACTGTGCCGGCTGCCGAGGCCTGACGCACTCCTCTGAGGCAATGATTAAATGAATGACAGATGAAATGAAATGATAGTGGAGAGTGTTACTGGAATGAAATTTTGACAGGGAAAACCGGAGTACCCGGAGAAAAACCTGTCTGCCTCCGTTTTGTCCAGCACAGATCTTACATGGAGTGACCGGGATTTGAACCACGGATCCAGCGGTGAGAGGCCGGCGTGCTGCCGCCTAAGCCACGGAGGCTTCCTTACATATAATAAAGGTTCTAAATATATTTGTGGCTTTAAATTTGATAGATGTCGAGAATGGAAGTCTCAATTCCATCTGTCAGTTTTTTCAACTTCACAACCATCCATCACGACTCTATTGATCAGTTTGGAAACAGCATCTCCTGAGTGTTTTTGAAAATTATATTCAAATATTTAGAACCTTTATTTGATTGGAGTGGGAGAAGTATTGCTCTCCATGGGAGTGTGCTTTGAGGTGAATGTAGCAGAAATGGAGTTTGTGGTGTTGTGGAATTTCTTTGTCCACTTGCTTGTGTAGACTAAACAGTCGTAATGTGCCGATGTATACGACGCGCCATAAACCTCGTATTGCTGCTGCATTGCTCCATTCTCACGGCTCGATATTGCTAATCGTTCATAAACCATTGAAGTTGGAATGAACTTGAATTGAGAGACCGGATGTTATTAGTTGCCTGTTTCTTTTAATCCTTATTCTTCTAGGTAATACAGTAATGCTTTATGTTGTTTAAGTCTTCAGTCTCGCGACTGGTTTGATGCAGCGTTTCAAGCCTCCCTGTCCTGAGCCAATCGCTTCATCTCTACATAGCTACCACACCTTACATCCGAGACAATCTGTTTAACATATTCTAGCTTTGGTCGACCCCTACAGTTCTTATCCTCGACCCTTCCTTCTATAACTAAGTTAGCTATTCTTTGGTGTCTTAGTATGTGTCCTAACAACTTATCTCTTCTCTTCATTAGCAATCGCCAGAAAAATCTCTCCTCTCCCCTCTTCATTTGTTATTCTACCTACCCAATCGATCTTCATTCCTGTAACACCATATTTCAAATGCTTCTATTCTCCTCTTTTCTGCTGCGCCAACAGTCCCAAGTTTCACTTCCATAGAGCGCCACGCTCCAGACAAAGGCTTTCAAAAATGACCTCCTAACACCTTAGTCTATATTCGATGTCAACAGATGCCTTTTTTGCAGAAATGCTTTTCTTCCGAGAGTGAACCATTCTTTAACTTGCCAGTAAATCTCTCCTTAACAGCCAATCGATTTTTCTAGAATTCGATCCCGCAATCTCAAGCAGATAAATCGAGCGTTTGTTCCAACTGAGCCATTCAGGCGGTCGAGAATACCTCACATTTGATGGAACTTACCATATATTAATATCTATAATATTTTTTCATTGGTACTTGTACTTATCAAATATTACCAACAGGGTTGGGAGTAACGCAATTTCTAGTAACAGTTACTTTTACGATAACGAGGCGGTAACGCAGTTTCTAGTAACAGTTACTTTTGCGATAACTAGGGCGTAACGCACTTACTAGTAACAGTTACTTTTACGATAACGGGGAAGTAACGCCGCTACTTGGAACAGATACGAAAATGCTCTTTACACTTTCAAGTTGTCAAGCAATGTAATTAGTATTTCTCATTTTATTTTGAACATTAATAACAGTTATTTTGAAATAAAATATATATTAGCTGTTACCCGCGGCTTCGCCCGCAATAACATTTGGAATCCCGTTATAACATTAGTTATATAGATAGATAAGCATGGGCCCTGTTCCCCCCCCCCCCCCGGAATTTCACCCCTCCCGATGAGCCCCTTAAATTGGATTTATGAAAAAAAAACGGTCAAAGACCTATTTACTTATTTTTTATGCTGATTTTTTTCCGCTGAGTTTCAAACTCCTCGCCTATGTCGTTTAAGAGATACACGCTCCGTTAGGAATCCTTCAACCCCCACTTTTCACCCCTTTCACCTCATAATATACACCACATCAAAAAAACCTCAGGCACGTGTCTCTTATTTTTAATGATAGTTTATATGCCGAGTATCACATCCCCCAATGAAACCAATCGGGAAATGCAGGTCTACCCCCTTAACACGCCTTTAGAACCTGAATATCCAAAAATCCTTTCTTAGTGGGCGTTTGCGGCCCTTGAGAAAGCTGCATACCAAATGTCATTCTAATCCGTTCGGTGGTTTCTGAGATTTCGTGATGAATGAATGAGTGGTATTTGAGCTATTCATTTTTCTTCCATATCACTGAAACCCAATATTCTGTTCAAATCAAGCAAATTATAGGAGCGGGGAAAGTATTATTAACCCGATGAGTGCTTCTCCCGTCTATAAACGTTGCAGAATAACGTTTTCTTCATATTCCCCATTCGCTTTCGAGTGCCGAGTTGTTCTCTGGCATGTCCTGTCATCTATTGGGCATTATGTTGTACTACTTGAGTTTGGATTTTTTTGTTTCCGGAACTAACAAACAGAGAATTTTGTAGACGTCTGTCCTCTACAGCTGTAGTTCATCTCAAATGTAAACAAGCAATGCAGAATAACAAGCAAATTCTTTTCGCTGGGTTGTGATTTGGGATCAAAGAATAGCCTAACGATTTTTGTACCGGTGAGGAGCAACAAGTAGGCCTACTAACTTTACTGATTTTAGGAAACAATTTTATTTAGGGTCCTTTACCTGGTACGGAGATGATGCTCGCATGTGCACAAAAATTTTAATTTTGTTTCGTCTCAGAATAACAATTAAACGGATATAAACTTAGGATTTTGAATTTTCATTTAGACTAATAATATCCCAAAACCTAGACCATTTTAGGACTATCCCCCCCCCCCCCCACCTTGTTAAAAACTATGACTTCTGCAATTTCTTAAAACTACGATTGAAAAATACTCAGCACTGAGGTAGGTAGCAGATAGCCAACTGGGGGTAACTCAGCACTTAAGAGGTTAACCAACTACTGTATTAACTGTAACACCGTTACTTTTCACCCTTCACTAACAAGAATTACAAAAGGTGTGCTTCTAAACCCCACGGCAAGTAGGAGCTGGAAGCCGGGAGATCGAATCCCGGCGCCTACAGCTGCCATCTTGGTTGAATGCAGATTTTTTATAAAATGGGTCGTGAAACTTCCCAGACCGGAAATATTTTTAGGCAGAACTGGGAATCGAACCCAGACCTCAGGGGTGGTAGCCAATAATGCTAGCTAGGCCACTTGTGGTGTAGAATATGAGCACGTTTACTGCAGCTGTTTGCCTGACGTGTTGATTAAGCGCTGCCACAATCAAGGTGTGATTTTATTTTGAACAGGATAACTATAAAAGTTTGAGACGAAGAGTTGGTCTGTCGCCAACTTGAAGGTGTAATGTATAATGTAGCGAGGCTATGGCATCATTATAGTGTGGGTGTGCGCAATGGCAGCGGCTTAATCTTGACATTGCATAATAGGACGTCATTATTTCCATTATGCTGCTCATACAGTAATTTTACCAACGATGAACTTGCATACTAATAGCAAACTTTGTTCGTTGCGCCTCGGTTGAAATCGTATAAGCGGCTTCGGTGGCGTAGTTGGTAGCATGCTGAGCTTCTATGCCCAAGATAGCGGGTTCAAACCCGGCCGAAGCCGTCGGATTTTTAAGAGCGTTAAAAATCCCTCAGTATGCCTTCCTTCTGAGGGGAAGTAAAGCCGGCGGTCCCATGTCATAGATTTATGGCATGTTAAAGATCTTTCCACTAATTACACCTGTGTGAAACTAAATTGGATAGGTTAAGAATGTAAACAACGCTCTTAGGTTGCTACGTTCGTTGCCAAGAGCCGACTGCGGTGGCGTCTAGTAGCTAGTTCTCAACTAGGCCTAGTAGTCGTTGACGGTGGCGTTTGGCGGCAAAAGTAGGAACTATTTGAAAATTCAAAGTTGCAGTCCCTACTTGAATTAAAAAAACAGATACACACACTAATACAGTCATCACAATTAACACCGGTTATCAGACAAATTCTACACACACCCAAAGTACACGGGGCTACATGACCGCGTTGTCGCAGCCCCTAAACTAAGGAACCAACCAACCAACCGAAATCGTATAACTAAAATACTGTAGTAGGAGGCTACCACGGTGGATCAGTGGTAGTCATGATGCCAAGATCACGGTTTCGATTCCCCACCGACGAAGTCAGAATCTTTAAGGACAGGAAAGATCAACAGCAGTCTGAGTCGTACGATGTCGGCTCGTAAAATATCCCGTATCACATATGGTCCACAAGTCGCCTATTCGAATTCCGGTTTCGCTGCCAGATGTCACTGCTAAACTGAATGTTGTAATTGGATTGGAGAGTAGATTGCCTAAATTGCTCCAACTCAAAAGATCTACACACAGGTAGTTGAGGCCATGCGATTATTATCATTATTATTATAGTAATCTTGATTATTGTTTCGGTTACATTGAAAGTTTCTCAACAACATCCCGTTCTGGATATGTTTCAAAGTTGTGATACCTCCATTTTTTTTTAAATTATCTCTTGACCGGCTGCGTAGAGCAGCGGTAAAGGTCTCGCTTGCTGTGACCAAGGTTGCAGGATCGAATCCTGATGCAGCCAGTTGGCATTGGAGGGTGCGCAAATGTGAGGGAGCGTGTCAGTAGATGTACTGGCACGTTAATGATACCCTTCGGGGTGAAATTCCGGCACCCAGGCGTCTCTAAAAGCCGCAGTAGTTAAATCTGACATACAACCAATAACATTATTATTAAAAGTATGTGATAATTCTACCTTGTCCAAGTCGCACCCCATAAGTGCAGGACATTACATTTTGTATTCATGAGAATTAATTATTATTTAGCTTGCCACGGTGGGTGAATGGATAGCGTGTCGGTCTACTAACCCCTAGATTGCAGGTTCGGTCCTGGCCGTGGTAAGTGATTTTTGAAAGGCGACAAAAATTCGACACGCATGTCATACGATGTTGGCATGTCAAAGAACCCATTTGAATTCAGTAGGCCGTGTTCATAATGGCAAAATTAATCTCGGGAGTTTCCGTCAACACATAGTTCCTCATTTCTCTACTAGAAAGCGCTATAGTGTTCAAGGAGCTTAGGTATCTAACCTCCTTGACTTTCATAGTGATTCAAGGAACAACGAAATTCGACAAGCAAGCTACCCTCTGGGTGTCAAATTACAAAGCTTGCACCCGGCATCCGAGGCCATACGATATTATTATTATTATTATTATTATTATTATTATTATTATTATTATTATTATTATTATTATTTATAGGATATATTCGTCTAAATCTCAAATCTCAACCTCTGTTGGCATTTTTGTTACGAAGTTTCCCAAGACTTCAGATAATTTCAAGAGGGAAATGCAATAACAGCTCCTTCCAGCCACGAATAACACGTTTTATGCAGCACATGGGGGAGCCTCACTAGACAGCTGAACATCTGTAAGTTATTCAATCGAAGGTTATGGCTTGAGAAACGCCACTTATGTTTTGATTGTGTTGTGCAAATCTATTGCTCTTGGCAATGGAAACTAATGTCGCTGAAGGAATGACGATAACACCAACAAACAAGAGAATCTTGACTCTTGCATGAATTATCATGCTACGTGGCGAGTGGTCCTCTCTTTTATTGCTACCAAGTCGAGCTCTGACGTTACTTCACAATGAGGTCTCCAGTTCAATGTTTGAGCCCTAATGTTTCTTGAACGAAGACGTTTTTCAGTTCTGCAAAATATATTACTACTCGGACCTGTTAACATCGCTATAAGATTCCTGATAGATAGGTCCTTGCTGGTCACCCAAAGGGTTATATAAAATACTTGAATTATTGTCTCTGCAACATAGCTGCGATAATCTTCGCAGGTTTAGATTTGGGCAATTTTTTTCACACGGGATTCGTTTTAGTATATCACTTTTTTGAAACACCTTATGTAATAAAGTTGCCAGGCAATCCAACATATCCAACCACACTGATCTTGTACGTATTGTGTTTTATGTGATTATGTACATGTCTAAAAAGCTTGCTCACAATCAATGATGAAATTCCATCGATACGGTCGATTCGCTTTTAGATCTTGTGATGCCATGGAGTCACGTACCTGTACATCTTAAAACACATAGTTTAAGGCTGGATTTAGCATCAATCCTGTTTCATTTTCCTTGAATATCGTCCAGTGTTGTAATAGAACGTACAGCATTATTTACGTGGAAATAACTGTGCTTACAAAAATATGTTCCTTTTGAAATGGAAGAGGAAAAAAACCACAATGATCTCTAGGTATCGTGGTGATGTAGCACCCGAAGTTTTTCGTGCAATCTTGTACTGTAATGTCAGGATTTGAATACATATCCTCATCGGAATCGTTTAGTGATATCTTTGTATGTAATTAGCAAACAGTCCTCATTGCACGGAATTGTTTTGGCATTTCTGTAAATTTTGTGCATTATTTACTCTCCTGTGTACATTTCTGAATTTCTCTTAATCGAATTCTTGTGTGCGTGTTTTATCGTTGGCGGCACTACCAATTATCGTGGTCAAGACCGTGGTAGCAGGCAATTCATGATTTTCTGTTAGTTTTTACCTTGCGGTTAGCGTAGTTTTCCACTTGATATAATATTCATTCCTTTTGCGACCGCATCTTCGGATTACTTGGCGTATTCATCGCGTGAGTATCATCAGAATTTAGTCGAGAATTGAGAACACCTCTTTGCAAGGAGATTAATTAAACTCAAATTATTGGCTATTGATGATTGTTTAAGCATGTCGGCTGAGAAGTGTTCAACAAATCATTTCGGTGGGTAGCGAATAGGCCTAACCGAGGATTGAAGTACGCTGGAACAGCTGTGATTTGCGATTGCTGGTAGGGGTGAATATTGTTTAAAGGGCTGGACCATTTGGTGCATCTGTTCCTCAAAGCAGTTACTTTGAAGAAGGGAAAGCTACAGTAAGTTCCAGTTACACAATCACAGCTACCACAGAAACGTAGGTTATCAGACAAATTCAGAACACACCAAAGTGAACGGGGCTGATTATCGAGATGTTCAAAGTCCCTAAAATTAATTATTAACAAGAAGTTTGATAACGCTTTGGTACAGGGAAGTAGGTGGGAGCAGTCGCGGGACGGAATCTAGACTGCACCGCATCACTTTCAACTCCGCTGTAGCGCGGGTTGCTGTTGTGAAGGCGCGAGAACGCTACACGGTGCATTCTGCCCGCGGTTCACACCGCTTTCATCATTTCCAATAGTACCATTTTTTATTATTAAATATTATTGAATTACATAGGATCACAATAGATTGTGGAATAGGCCTACCGGGAAAACCACGTTAAAAAACACGCACCAAGTACACTACCTCACAGGTGGGGTGGAAACGTGCATATTATGAAGAATAAAACTTTTTGAACTTTTTGAATCGTTATATCTAAAAAAAAAAAAAAAACTGTGACTCTTAGGAAAAAAAGTGTTGACAATTTTTATAGATAATTGCATGATCTGCAATTTTAGTCTGATCTATTTTTATGATAAAACTCACCGTTTGGCTGAGAAACGCAAAAAAAAAACCATATTTGCGAACTTTGACCTTGAATAATTTTGTTTGCCGCTGTCGGACCTATGGGGACTTTTCACATTTAATTTATAATGGTGTTTAGACCATTAGTACAAATTTGCAGCTCTATGCGAATTTTGGTAACCTTACCCCTATTTTTTGGGTTAACTTGACCGGGCAAAAACTACCGACTGTAGACCATTCTGTCACATTTTTGTGTAGGAATGACATAAGACGCTCAGAAGTATAGAGTTCTAGTAAAATGCGTTCTATGGAAATTAACCGAATCATTAATCATTGTTCAAACTGATCATCCCTTGCGTGCGCACAATTCTCAAGGGTTACCAACTGAATCGCACAATTAATACCGCCACTGTTGAGGAGGCCTACAAACGGACAGGCTGTATGCTGTCAAGTTCTCTAGAATTGTACAAAGAGGTCCGGCTAAGTGGCTGATTTACGATTACACCTCTGATGTCCATTCCTGCGATTCATAAGACCAGACCAACCGAACGGTGATCCTCTTCTTTTGGTATATTAAAATCGATGAGAAACTATGGCCGCGTTAACTTGTATGCAGTGAAATCTTAGATTGATAGCAGCATATTTCAACACGTTTTTTACCTTTCAACAAACACAGTTGTCGTTTTTGTTTTTGTTATTTCATTTACGGGTTTGCGACACCGTGGTCTTGTAGCCCCGTGTAGTCTACTTGGGTGTGTGTAGAATGTGTACCTACATAATTGAATAATTGTGTTATTGTGATGTCTGTAGTAGTATGTGTAGGCCTATTTGTAATTTAGGTGATGACTGGGAAGAAGGTCGCCGTGACTTGTTTATTTTATGACCACCTTTCGTTGTGATTTGCTTCTTATGGCTTTTCTATTTCAATTTCGTTCTGTTGTGATTTCTATTGCTTCCATAATTTTTATTTTGTTTGAAAGTTTATGCTCTTTATTATCTACGGTTGCTGTTTTCAGTGCCGCGCTCTCATTGTTGTTTGGTTGCCATAGTATCGGATTGTTTTTGGAAGAGACTTATTGTCCGTCGGTCGGAGTGTTATGGTAATGGGCGTGTGCACGTCGTTTAGTTGAAGGAAAGAGGAAAAAGGAAAGGAAGCTTATAGTTTAACGTGACCGTTAATCTCGTGATCATAAGCCACGGGACCTCCGTTTTACGTGGAATCCGAACCATGAGCGTGTAGTTGTACGTCACCGTTAATCTCGCGATCATGAGCCACGGGACCTCCATTTTTACGTGGAATCCGAACCAAACGACGTGATATTTCACTTCGAAAATCTCACTTGCATTGACCGGGAATCGAACCCGGTTCGCCTTGGTGAAAGGCAAGCAGCTTGGCCACTGCACCATCACGCCCACTGGCATTTAGTTGGTTGAGCAACTGCAAACTTTTCTTTACTGGCGACTTCTCTTTTTCTTGATTCCCTAAATGCATGCGGTGATTCTCTTGTTTTACTCTTGGCCTTAGATTGTGCAGCAGAGCGAAAAGAAGAAAATCTCAACGAAGGTGGTCACAAAATAAAAACCGCGAGGCACGTTCCATATACAAGTCTACGGCGATCTTCCTAAATACACATACTACCACCACAATAACACCATCCTGGCATTTGCATGGAGTGGAAGTGGGTAATCACTTTTAGGATGGCTGTGATGGGAATGGAACTGGCCTCTTCTTCGTTTTCTCTCACGTGGTAGACCA
This sequence comes from Meconema thalassinum, assembly GCA_946902985.2. NCBI lineage: Eukaryota > Metazoa > Arthropoda > Insecta > Orthoptera > Tettigoniidae > Meconema > Meconema thalassinum. The sequence goes on from OX336392.1 coordinate 372,237,602, forward strand.
GAATACCATTTATTGGGAGAGCCCTCACAGGTGACAACCACGAATGCTAGCTACTACACCATCAGGTGGTGTCCAACAAGCACGTCAGGCCGCAAATCTTGTCATAGTTCAGATATGACCGGTAGGGTGCGAAGGAAGAAGCCTGGCGTATGTGCGCTCGTGAAACGCCGGGATTATGCCCGCAGTGTCCAGCTTGTGTATGATGCGTGATAAACGTAGCAGCGAGGAGGCAGAACGGAAGACCAAGTCTATTGCTGCAGGGTGTTCCCGAGACGTGTTCATGAGTGGGATTGTGCGGATGTGAGGCCTCAATTAGGATGTTCGTTGGACCGCTGCGTGTAATTATCATCGTATGAACTAAGTAGACCACTAGATTTGCCATTCTAATCCGAAATCTTAAAACAAGTTGCCGTAATTAGATATATGTATTACGTTCACTTTACTCTTCAGTTCTGGGCGTGGTGGTGCTGCGGTCAAGCTGTTTGCCTCCCACCACGGTAGACTGGGTTCGATTCCCCGTCAATACGTGTTAGATTTCCGAAGCGAAATACCATGTCCTGTGGTCGGAATCCACGTAAAGAGGACCCAAGGCTCATGATCGCCAGATTAACGGTCACGTAAAGCTACAGGGTTCTTTCTTTCTTTCTTTCTTTCTTTCTTTCTTTCCTTCATTCCTGTACTCTTCAGTTCTATGAACGTTGCTTCTTAACTCCTCATATAACTACTCTATATCAGAATTCACTACGGCCTGCGGCTTAGCGCTTTGTCTCACCTACTGGTTGTCTCTTCTGACGGTAATTATAGCCAAACAAGGCATTGTGGGCTTCTTTAGTTCAGAATTTATAGCTGAAGATATTTTTGCGTGCCTTATTTATAAGAGCCTTACCATTAATGGTTCGCACTTGAATTAGCCTTCGAGAAGCTGACAACATCGTCTCTTTGAGGCGTTCGATGTTATTTATTATGGACATCATATTTACTTATTTGACTCCCATACATGGATCCCATCCTATGAGAACAAAAACTTGGGCCAATAATGCCTATGCACTGTTTCTGGGCAAGACACTATATCACCCAGCAGCGTAAAGTTGCGCGATAAATCACGCACCACGACTGCAATGAATAGCTGCAAGTTTGGAGATACGAGGTTCAAATCTAGGTATTGAAAGCGACCATCCTGAGTGCAGGATTTTTTCTTCCAAATTTGTACATACTCCTTCCGGGTATATTTCATATTTCAAGTTTAGGGGCACGTACTCGGATCCTAGACCCTAATAACTATCACAGTAACCACTGAAACACAGGTTATCACACAAATTCAACGCACATCCAAGCGCACGGACCTAATAACCACTTGAATGCAACAAACAGACGGCATTGTTGACGTTCAGCACTAGCCTCCGTGGCTTAGGCGGCAGCACGCCGGCCTCTCACCGCTGGGTCCGTGGTTCAATTCCCGGTCACTCCATGTGAGATCTGTGCTGGACAAAACGGAGGCAGACAGGTTTTTCTCCGGGTACTCCGGTTTTCCCTGTCAACATTTCATTCCAGCAACACTCTCCACTATCATTCCATTTCATCTGTCATTCATTTAATCATTGCCTCAGAGGAGTGCGTCAGGCCTCGGCAGCCGGCACAGTCCATATCCTCGCCGCTAGATGGGGGCTTCATTCATTCCATTCCTGACCCGGTCGGAGACTGGAAGCAGGCTGTGGATTTTCAGGACTACATCGTGCGAACATTTCTTAGCGTAGCAAACAGGATGAAATACTTTTCGAGTAGACCGGGATATCTTAAACAGTGAAGAACTTGTAAAATCACGTTTCTAATCAAAATTGTAAAACTACATGCAAAATATTCATCTCTTAAAAAAAATGTGGAAAAACGTAGTGCACATAGATATACAAAACTTTACTTAATGCGCTCGTCACTTGAAAAAATAAAAATAACAAGTAGTTCCGTGACGAACTAAACAGCCTACTTTTCTTAAAATGTAAGATTCATGCCAATCTATATAGACCTATCTGCAATAATAACGATATCAAGTTCCTAATACCAACATTTCTAAGTACTGCAGTTTGAAATACACCTAAAATAATGTAGCCTATTACAGTAACTTACTACAGTTGGCAGCCCTCGTGACTCTGAATATATTCAGAGCTCCCTCTCTTAAGGTATAGAATGCACATACACAATTTGTTTGAAGACTAATGGATAGTACGGACGTTACATGCTGCTTGATATTGGATTTATCAGTGCGCATAAAATCGTGTTGGGAACAATGTCATGTATGTGATGCTCAGAATTAATCTGAAATAATACGATCTATTATAGCCTAGTGCCAATTGGTAATAATTGTTAGTATAGAAGTTACATTTAATTAAAATTGAAACTATCAGAAAGCTTAGAATCATGTTGGCAGCACTGAGGTATATTAGATACTCCAAATTAATCTAGAAAGTCAGGTACTATACGTGTGCAAAGTTTAGAGCTGAAGGCTTGCATACATTTCTGATATATTGATATTAGGATTAAAAAACAAATAGAGAGAACATTTATTAACAGTTGGCAGCTCTGCTGGTTCCTACGAATACGCATAATCATAACTGTTATGGTACACAAAGCACATACGAAATTTGGTTGAAATGCATTTGTTATTATAGACGTTATATGCATTTAAAAACTTGACCTATCAGCAGGCCTAGAATCGTGTTGGCAGCACTGAAGTATATAAGTTACACCGAACTTGGGTAGAATATTAGGTACTATAAGTGTGCAAAGTTTAGAGCTGTTGGCTTGCATACTTTCTGATATATTGACATTAGAGTTAAACAAATAGAGAGAACATTTATTAACAGTTGGCAGCACTGCTGGTTCCTACGAATAAGCATAATCATAACTGTTATGGTACACAAAGAGCATACGAAATTTGGTTGAAATCCATTTGTTAGTATAGAAGTTATATGCATTTAAAATCTTGACCTATCAGCAGGCTTAGAATCGTGTTGGCAGCACTGATGTATATAAGTTACACCGAACTTGGGTAGAATATCAGGTACTATACGTGTGCAAAGTTTAGAGCTGTTGGCTTGCATACTTCCTGATATATTGACATTAGGGTTGAAGCATAGTGAGAGCATTTATTAATAGTTGGCAGCCCTGGTGGCTATTTAGAATATGCACAGTCATATGTGTTGTAGTACACATAGTACATACGAAATTTGGTTGAAATCCAATCGATAATATAGAAGTTACATGCATTAAGAAATTGGACCTACCGGCAGGCTTAGAATCATATTGGCAACACTGGCATGTATGAACTTCAGAAAATTAATCTGGAATGTTATTATCTATGCGTGTTCCAATTTTGGAATAGTTCGCATGCATAACTTCTGAGATATCCGACATAGAGCTGAAATTTCAATTGCGATTTTTCAGCAGTTGGTAGCACTGACGTCAATTTCAAATATGGTCGTGAGATACTCAAATATAGATCTTTACTCTTACCAAATTTGGTGTTGATAGCTGCAACCGTTTAGGAGTTGATAGGGGACACACACACACACACACACACACACAGACAGACAGAAGGACAGACAGACAGACAGACAGACATTTTCCCGGATCGATCTCATAAGTCTACTTTTTCCTCATTTTTGCAAAATGTGAAAAGTAGGCTAAAAATGCCAATCTCAAACTTGGAGACGTCATTCATAATGGTGACGACTCGTGGGAAGGGATTGGTGCTCCTTGTACCCTTTACGCAAGAGGGATTTGGTTTTAGTTGATTAATTGTTTAGTTAATTTTATGCTCATGTGCACCTGATATAAGGTGACACATGAGCATGTTAAAGATGAGAATAAGTTGGCATTATTTTCGTTCGAAGTTAGTGATTTCTTACGTTGAAATGGAGTTTAGCGAGTCGGCATGTACCGCAGCAACACCATGGCTTAAGGTAGGTTAGTACCTTAGCTAGTATGAATACAGTAGCATCGGTAACTGGTTTTGGCGTACATGGCTGCATTAGTTCTTACTGCCAACCCCTGTGTGTACTTGCGGCGCCCACCTTACAGTGGCACACATTCTCTTGCAGTGTGTGAACCTGGCCGATCTGCCAAGGACTCGAAAACTGCCTAACACCCTCTCCCTTACTCTCAGTGGTGACAGGCCGTCAGCAAACCTCGTCATCCGGTTCATGAGGGAGAGTGGCTACTTTTTTAAGTTTTAATATAGTTTTTAAGACTTTTAGGGTAGTTTTAGTCTGTTTTATGTTTTTATTGTGATCATATCCATTTTAATTGTTAATTATGCCTTATTTGCTTTATTGTTTTTTCATCATATTATTTTTACTCATTTTATCCAAATAAGGCATAGTTGTAGAGGCTCACTGTCTGTTTTATACAAATCATTTTCATTTTCATCTCTGGCAGTGGGCTGTTTTTATCTTCATTGCATAACATTTAATTTCATTAGGGGCCGATAACCTAGAGGTTAGGACTCTTAAAACAAGAATTATCATCATCATCATCATCATCGTACTGCCAATGTTTTGTTAATACAGTATTGCAGTACAGTATATAGGTCGGGCACACTCCTGACTCGAGCAATCTGTACTTGTTTAATGGCAAGTTTCTACGGTGTCTGTGATGAGGAGAGGTGCGTGTGGTTGTTAGATCGGATGCCCTTCCTGACGTCTACCGAATCCGAGAAGTTAATGAGAGATGAAATGAATGCAATACTACGCTTTTTACGAGGACTTGTAGTTGGTCCGAACAGAAGAGAAGAATATTTTAACATTCATTGTGTTTTAAGTGAAGAAAAGTTCTTTTAAGTGTGCATGCCTTGGTAATATTTTTACATAGTTTGTGAAGTGTGAAGATGAGTTAAATATAACTCGAAATGTACACCGTTTTAAAATAAAATGTTAATTCTTAAGTATTCATTAGGTGGAACTGTATAGGTATATTCCTAAATAACTATAAGTCAATACGTAACAAAAACATTATAAAAGGAACCAATTATGTTTTTTTAAGCTTTTCTTGAAAAGAATGAGGCTGAATGAATTAAGCAATGTTTTAGAAGGAAGTGGCTATGGCCAATTCTGGTATTTGTCTGGAGTTAAAAATTGAGAAATTATGGAAAATCATTCCAAGGACGACCAACGGTGGTGGTGTTTTTTACTCACTCGTCTTCTGAGCTTGGAGGTAGCCTAGTCCCTTGGCCTGGTGTAACGGCTAACATTTTTGGCTGTCGCCCCAGAGGTGTGAGTTTGATTCTTGACTCTGCCAAGAAATTTAATTCTAGAACGGGGTTCACTCTGCCCCGTGACGCAAAACCGATAAGAGGTGGGTTTGATTCCCATCTCAGCCATCCTGGAAGTGGTTTTCCGTATTTCCCACTTATATTCCAGAAAAATGCCGGAATCGTACCTCCTTCCCATTCCTCGCCTGCATTACAAATAAACACACTACTACAGACACCACAATAATACAGGCTATCCGACAAATTCTACATACATCCAAGTACACGGGGATAAATGACCACGCTGTCGCAAAGCCCCTAAATGAATTAACTACTAACTAGCGGACCCGTGCGAGAAATCACCCGGCTGGCTTTACTGTTATGCGGGCTTCTATAAATATATGTTTATTTGTTTAAACGCACTTTTTAAACAAATTGTGGGTTGTACGCGCCCCATGTGTACAAACTACCCGCCCGGCCCTAGTGCTATGCTGGCTGTACGCGAAACAATTCTGCCAGGGGCTATCTCTTGTTTATTTGTTAAAAAGCACTTTATAAACAAATAAATATATTTACGTTGACTTTTAAAGAAATGCAAGAATTTTCCTGTTCTATTGAGACGATTTGGATGAATTTGGTACAAACCACACATTCTAACTCCTGGTTTAGGAGCTTGAGTTTTGTGAAACATACTCCTTAGTGTATTATGACCAAACAAGTTACGTGAATTTCTTATCCCGTGCTATTCAGGTTTATGTGTAGGCTATTGTACAGGTCACTAATAGGCTGGTCTTCTCAGATCAGTGAAAGTCTTCTTCTTCTTCTTCTTCTTCTTCTTGGGTGCCGGGTCCGTTGGTTGTGGTTATCTTGTTTAGTAACTCTGTTTTCATGGTGTGAAAATATACATCGTTGAATCTGAAAAAGGCATGGTAGCAGAAAAAATCTGTTAATTAAGATCTTGAAGTTTTAGAAAATATTTATACAGTAGAATAATTAGAATTTGTGTCAAATTACGAACTTCTTTGGTTGGTTTCTTAGTTTAGGGGCTGCGACAACGCGGTCATGTAGCCCCGTGTACTTTAGTGTGTGTGTGTAGAAACTGTCTGATGCTTAGCTTTCTTCGGCTTTTCCCAATTAATTAGGGTCGCCGGAGCCAACCAGGCTCATTTTGGTTTTGGCCGGGGATTTATGGCCAGATGCCCTTCCTGTCGTCACGTGATTTTTCAGGTGAAGATGTCACCCTGCTGGCACTGGGATTCGAACCCCAGCCGTCCGGATGAAAGACGAGCAGCTAAGCCACAGCGCCATCACGCTCCCCCTTGTAGAATCTGTCTGATAACCGGTGTTAATTGTGATTATTGTTTGTTATCTGCTTTTAATTCAAGTAAGGACTGAAGACAATGATTTCAAGTACTGTAGTTCCTACTTTCGCTACCAAATGCTACCGTCCACGACACCTAGCTGTGAACTTGGCTACTACTAGATGCCATCGCAACCAGCGCCTGGTGGTGAACGTTGGAACTTAAGAGCATTAATCAAATCTAACCTACAAATTTTGCTTCACACAAGTGTAGTTAGTGGAAGGTTCTTTTACATGTCGTAAATCCCCGCCGGCTGTACAATCCCCTCTGAAGGAAGGCATACTGAGGGATTTTAACGCTCTTTAAGAATCCGACGACTTCGGCCGGGTTTGAACCCGCAACCTTGAGCATAGAAGCTCAGCATGGAACTTCCTTAAACTTTATAATACATGTATTTTTCATTCTTAGTGCATAAAATAAGTTATTTTAGAATTCTTAAATGCATTCTTCAATGAACTTCCGATATCTACTCATCCTTCTCATCATTAGGGGCCGACTACCTAGATGCTAGGCCCCGTCATAATATAATATTTCACTATCTCATTCTCGAAAAACTTTAGTCAAGGACATGTCCAGTTTTGGGTATTACCATGATCTCGCCCAGGTGATGCCCTGGTTGACCGGTCAATTGCGATCGACGTGTGTATTTGTTATGATTGCTAGTCTTTCTCTTTTCCGAGAGGAGTGTCGTCTTTCTTCATAGTTACGCTCCATTAGGGGATGAAGTAACCAAAGTTGAGCTGTTCGATTCATGGCCCCTGTCCTCACTCTGTATCCCAAAACTACCGATATACAGACATGAACATGGGCTGTAAGATCATGTTGCGCATGACTTCAATGTCCATTGTCACAATACGGGGAATGTTATTTATTATTATTTATCATATGATGATACAGAGTTTAAATAAAAGTTCATACACTACATATAAAGTTATATATACAGTTATATACATAGTCATAAACACAAGTTCTTGGTTTAAACTTCTAAGTCCAGGCCATCAATCCACTGAAGTGCCTCAGAAAATGCATGATGAATGTCACCTACTGATCCTTGGAACACGGGGAATGTTGGTGGTTTATTATCTGCAAATGTTATGTGAATATGCTGAATACCTCAACTATAAAAGAGGCACTAACAAACGATGCAATTATACAATCTGAAATATATGTTGTTACTCCGGTAACCTGGAACTTGCATTCAACACCAGACATGCCACTGAATTTTTATAAAGAGAGTTTTGGTAGGCTTATATTTGTGACTTCTTGAAGACGTGACTGTTTCTATTCTTCATCAATCATTTCCGTATACAACACTATGGTACACACATGGTCATTCCAATCAATACCGCAAAGTTCTAATTCCGTCCTTTTCAAACTGACCTTTGTTATTCGTAACATTCTATTTCATTCACATTTTCTTCGAGTGTCTTTGTTTGTGTGAAAGGTGGTTCATAATTATTTCTTAATAATTGTTTTTTCCCTGAATTGAAAATGTATTCTGATAGCCAGTGATAATTTATGGTGATTCTTTTTCTTTTCCTTGTGACTTACATGTTGTTCTTTCCTTTTCAGGTGAGTGTCTCTCTAGCTCAAGCCTGTCAGCTTTACGGACGGTAGCGAGGTGTACAGGTTAGTTAGAAGACACGCTATTATAACCTGGGTCAGTACTGATCATAAAGTGCCTAACCGCGCCGGCGCCTCGTGGATTAGTGTAGGCGCTCTTGGCAGACTCTTCTTTTTCAAATACTTGAGAGAATTTGGCCCAATTTCTTATTTAAGGTTGGTGACCATATCCACTCTGTGGATTAACTAACTATTATTGATATTGCAACTTTTCAATCGGTCAACACAATATAATCCCAATTGCTGGGAAGTGCAAAATCAACCTTAAAAAAACATGTGTTTAAAAAGTATTTGCCACAGATTACCAGAAGAGGTAGCAAATGCGTTTTTGCTACAGATTACCAGAAGAGGTAGCAAATGCGTTTTTGCTACAGACTACCAGAAGAGGTAGCAAATGCGTTTTCGCTGCAGATTACCAGAAGAGGTAGCAAATACGTTTTTGCTACAGATTACCAGAAGAGGTAGCAAATGCGTTTTTGCTACAGATTACCAGAAGAGGTAGCAAATGCGTTTTTGCTACAGATTACCAGAAGAAGTAGCAAATGCGGTTTTTGCTACATATTACTAGAAGACGTAGCAAATACGTGTTGACTACAGATTACCAGAAGAAGTAACAAATACTTTTTTAATCACATTTAATGTTTTTTCTGGTTAATTTCGCATTTTCCAATAATTTGAATTACGGTGTATTGTGTTGACCGACTGAAAAGTTACAATATAATTTTTAAGTAGGCAACACTGAAAAATGGCTTCAAATATTTATGCAAGTAGTGCAGATTACTATTTTATTCATAATACATACAAGTATAAAGTATTAAGATATTATTTAAATACGACACGGACCCATGCTCAAGGTCGGGCCCGAACTGATGACCGTTGGAGTGCTTATTTTCAGAGCCTAACAACTACCTAGCCGATGCTCCAGTTACTATGCATATTCGAAATATTATAGTTTTCCAGTAGAGGTCCATAGATGTTTGAAAAACAAATCAATAGTATGAAACAAAAACTTAAAAATTAGCTAGAGAAGAGGCACGATTCTGTACATTCTTAGAGAAAATGTGTCGCTTACCAGTACGATATTTATTATCCAATTATATTTTATAGAGATGTCTCAAAATCTGAACGCGCATGGAAAGATTTGTCGAACTACAGTATTTGCCCTGGTTTGTGATTAGGATCCACCTATCTTGATTTTAGGCATCACATAATCAACTACCGGTAGCCTATACCAGAAAAAAAAGTATATCAGGTATTCTGATTGTGGAGTATGGACCTTAACCTTTCCTTTACTTGTGTGGGTGTGGGACACAAAATCGCCATCAATGGGGCTACGTCCTGGTGATATGTGGTGATGTCTTAATAGGAATCCATATCCATGCTGCTATATCCAGCTCGAAGAGAGTTTATCGCAGAGAATATGCACATTACAAAGGTATGAAAATTGAGGGGGTAGAAACCGGACCTCCTGCGGTGAAGGACGAATTTAGTAAGGTCAACAACTCTTATCGAGCGGCTCTATTTTCGTACAGGCCCATTTGTGTCCATGTGAATTTGTGATTCTGACGAGGAGTGTTCTTGGAAAACCACCTTTCAATAGGCATAACGCCATATTGTTGATGTCGCTGAATATTACATAGATACAAGTAGTTTATTCAATCGGGAGCTTTGCGACATTGTGGTCATGTAGCCCCGTGTACTTGTGTGTAATAACTTGTGCCATTGTGATGGCTGTAGGTGATGTGGTTATTTGTAATTGGGACTAGGATTTAGGTAGGAGGTCGCCGAGGCCTTAATTTAGCTAGGCTACCATTCCAGCATTTGCCAGGAATAGAAGCAAGAAACCACGGGAAACCACATCAAGGATGGCTGAGATGAAAATCAAACCCACCTCTTCTCAGTTCTGCCTCACGGAGCTGATTGTTTACCGTTCCAGCCCTCAAACCAGAATTAATTTTCTTGGCAGATCCGGAAATCAAACCAGGACCTCCAGGGTTACTGCCTGGAATGCTAGCCACTAAGTCATGAGAATTATTATTATTTAGCGTTTGGCTATCATCACATCATGGAACAATAAACAAGTATAACAAGATTATATCAGATTATTTACAATACACTATACAGAAATAGGTCATAATGAAACTTCCAATGTCCGTAGATAGTCAAACAACTCGATCAGTCGCCAGCAGGAACTCAGAAGGAGAAGGGTCTCTGGGGAAGGCCGCCATTGGACAAGATTGGATGATATGTTGAACTGTACTGTAGATATAGAAACACTCTTATTATTGATTCATTTTAGGGGCTTTGGATATCTTACGTTGGTCATCAGCCCCATGTACCTTGCCTTCAATTGTACCTATTACCTTGTACCTTAAATTTGTGGTCAAGCTGTATGCCTCTCACCAAGGCGGACCGGGTTCGATTCCCGGTCAATGCATGTGAGATTTTCGATGTGAAATGCCATGTCCTGTGGTTCGGATTCCACGTAAAACGGAGGTCTCGTGGCTTATGATCGCGAGATTAACGGTCACGTTAAACTACAAGCTTCCTTCCCTTCAATTTGTTTGATGAAAAAAAAAATAAGCTTTTAGTTTTACGTGACCTTTAATCATGCGATTATGAGCCACGGGACCTCCTTTTTACGTGGAATCCGAACCACAGGACTTGATATTTCAATTGGAAAATCTCACATGCATTGCCCGGGAATTGAACCCAGTCCACCTTGGTGAGAGGCCAACAGTTCGACCGCTGCGCCACCACGCCCCTCGGTAATTTGTTTGATGACTCGTGTTTCTAAAGTGACCAATGTAATACATAGAAAGATAGCGAGAGCGATTGATTTTATTTCCACAGTTACACTTAGAGCTTAAGAGCTCCTTTTCAGTAGCGCCCTTTACAGGGTGTTTGTAAATTCCCATTACAAACTTTGAGGGCTTGTAGTGGGGACCAAGACGGTTAAGTTTAGCATAGGAACTTGTGTCCGGAAATGTACCGTCTTACCGCTACCCGCAAAAAGACCACTACAGCACACGTTCACAGCTCCCGGATTTTCGGTGCTCTGTCCGACTCCTGCTGCTTGTCGTCTGGGTCCAATTACAGGTGGGGCTTGATGTGACGACTACCAACACAGATTACGGTACCTCCGTACCATATTCTGGTACACACGATCACCAATCCCTGGTCCTCCAACATCCGCCGCAGCCATAACCCGCTCCAGTAGGTCTTCCTCGGATTCCACAGGGGTCTCGTAAATCATGGTTTTCATGTGACCCCAAAGGTAGTCGACTAGTCTAGCAGTGTGAAGTCGGGTGAACGTGTAGGCCAAGCAATCGGGCCACCACAATCTATCCACTGTTGCCCAAATCTGTGGTGCAGATGATCTCGCATCGCAAGTGAAAAATGAGGTGGTGCGCCATCGTGCTGAAACCACATGTTTTGACGCACATGCAGTAGCACATCGTCTAAGAACTCATGCAGTACGTCTTCAAGGAATACCAAGTACGCGGCACCCGTGAGATTTCGTGGAAGAAGGAATGGCATGTCAACAAACCTGTAGGGGATATGGGACATGAGGTGATCGTTCAATGACGTACTTACTCTAGTCAGTGACGTCGAAAATGCAGGAGCTTTGAACGTGTGCTGTAGTGGTCTTTTTGCTGGTTGCGGGAAGACGGTACGTTTACGGACACAAGTTCCTATGCTAAACTTAACCCTAGCCTATATCATAGGATCAGGGCTTACAAAATGTAGTAACAAATATTGGTGCAAGAAGTTGAAAAATACAATACATTTCGTTAAAATTAAGACCATCATATATCATAAGCAACTACTTTTAAGTTAGTATGATATGATAAAATACGTTGCATACAATATTCACAATATAAATAACTAGCGGACCCGTGCGAGAACTCTCGCATAATGGGTTGAGTGCGACCCATGTGTACAGACTACCCGCGCGGCCCTAGTGCTATGCGGGCTGTAGGCGACAGAATTCTCGCAGGGGCTATCGTCTTGTTTATTTGTTCAAAAGCACGTTATAAACAAATACATATATTTCCGTTGACTTTTCTAGAAATGCAAGATTTTTCCTGTACTATTGAGACGATTTGGAAGATTTTGGTACAAACCACACCTTCTAACTCCTGGTTTATGAGCTTGAGTTTTGTGAAACATACGTCTTAGCGTATTATGTAATAAGGTAATAATAATAATAGTACCTCACTCAAGAACTTGACTAGAATAACTTCGAAAGGACCTCAGAAACTCAATCACTAGTGTCTTTCAGAAGCACCTTAGTGGAAGTTAATGGCAGCCAGTTTATTCTAAAGTTGCTCTTATTTTAATATGTTTAATGTACTTCGTAGTTATTGCAGGAATATGCTTACGCTGAAAGTTTTCAATGATCCAGCTAAGTGGCAGCTACAATAGTTTTAGTCACGACCACGGTTTGGAGTTGTCATCTTATGCTGCTCGCTCTTATCTCCAGCTAACCGGAGTGGGGCACGGTTCGTTGAAATCCAAGAGAAATAGTCCTGGGTCACGCGATATGCCCCCGCCCTTCGTGCTGCACCTGATCAGTTTAACCCCTATGGTGCCCTTTCGAATGACCAAGGTTTGCTGAAATTGTAAGTGCAGATGCTATCTTAACTTTGCATGTGACCTTTAACTGTGCAGTTTCATCGTGAAGACGTTCTTTGCCAAATGGAGATGCCAAATCTTCCTACACTGTACATTGAATTACAGATGAGTGTATAATGTTTAATAAGTGATTTCCTGACGGTTGCAGCAGCGTTTATACATACAAACATTAGTCTATCATGCTCTCATAATCCATATATTTGATGTCTGCATGCAGTTTTGGTTACCAATTGTCTGCAGACTTTATATAAAGACGTGGGAGGATATCTTATCAAATAGTCTCTAATAATTTTAAGTGTGTGGATATTGCTGATCTACGAAGATACTTTGGTCTGCAGAATACGCCATTAGCCGATGTCGAGGTGGCTGCTGATCGCGTCATCCGCTTTATAGGAGAGAGTGGGTTAGGGCCAGCAATCTAAATTTACTGTATTACGTGACTTAAAGAAATAATTATTTTTTGTTTAAAATTCTAAATTGTGTATTCCGTACAATTTCGTGTGTTGTTATTGTTATTATTATTATTATTGTTATTATTATTATTATTATTATTTTATATCGCCCTTCCGTGGAGCGCGATAGAACTTATTTTGCTAATTATGTTTTTCTTCTTCTCCCAAAATCTCTTCATCTGGCCACTGAAAATCTTAATCCGTTCTTCGGTCCACGATTTCTTGGTCCTGGTAGTAATTTTCTCAGAGAAATGATGGTTGTTGATTGATGTTCTTAACTGGAGTCGATCTTGTAAAGTTTCCTCTGTTATGCCAATTTCTTGAAGGTCATTTCTATTTCACTAAGCTAGTTGTTCTTGACTTTCATTGAGAGAGCACGGTTGTCAGTCCTTTTGGTGAACCTGTCATTGTTCATTCTGAGAATGTAGCCGCAGAACTTCAATCGCCTTTTTCTGAAGGCGTCTGTGTTCTTTTCAGCATGCTGATAAAGCTCCTGAGACTTCCGTTTCATCCATATTTCTTCTGAGCAGATTGGACCAAGGATTTTCCTCATTATTATTATTATTACTAATTTTATGTTAGCCTATTTCTTGTTAAAACAGGGATGATATGGTTGCATAGGATAAACAAGTTGGCGTACGATTTACTAAAGGTACCCTCGAACTGGACATATGCTGTAATCTCGCCAATGATTGTAACAATAACAGTATTTCTTTGATAAAGCCTCGGTCAAACAGGAAGCGGCCTGCCCGCGCTAACGAGGCCGCCCGACCGCTGCGAACTCTGTATCGTGTAATATCGCATCATCTTGGTTAAACAGAAGGCGGTCTACCGCGGCGGACCAATCTAGTTCGCGGCGGGCAAGTGAGCAGTTGTGTTTTTCCACAAAGTCCGCGCGGGCTGGAAGCATGGCCGACGAAACGAAGTTAATTGACCTTGTGCGCGAGTGCGTTCTACAGTCATTCGAAAATATACGAAAATACGGTTTGGAAATGACCTCAACTCGCACCATAGTTTGTGATACTCGCCCAACTCACGTCTTTTTTCATTAGTATCATTCACCCATTTTCTTTTTCGTCTAGCTTGACTCAAAGTGAACAGTAGAAGCAATTCTTCTTCGTCCGAGCAATGCTGGACATGTTGATTTAACACCACGAACAGAAAACACTGACATGCACTTGATCGCGATTGCTTTCACACTGGTTCGCCATGACTTGTCCGTATTCAGTTTGACCACCCCAGTCCGCGACGGGCTGCGGTCGTTCCGTTCGCGCGGTCAGCCCGCGTCCTGTTTGACCGAGCCTTTTAGTGTCCCAAGCAAAGTGTACTCAGACATTGTAAAAACGAGAATTCGACCATTGACCGAGAGTACGTTGGATGAAAACCAATGTGGCTTTAGACCACAACATGGATGTCATGATCCCGTTTTTAGTGTGTACGAAGTTAGTGAGAAATGCTACGAGAAGAATAGCCAGTTGTGTTTGTTTTGCAGATCTAGAGAAGGCGTACAATAGAATACCAAGAGAAAAGATGCTGAGCATCCTGAGGGAGTATCGAGGGAAGGCCGCTACAGGCAATCAAAAGCATATGTTGATAATCAGGTTACAATAAGAGCATCAAGTATTTTTGTATGACACATTTCGTAAAAACATCACTTCCTTGCAGCAGCTCCTGGTGGTAGTATGTATGCATACGATGCCAGTCAAGCCCTAAGTCATTCATCATTAAATACTACCTGAGCTAAAATCATATTTTCAAGATAGGCCTACTGTTTTTAGCCTATTTTCATCATATGAAAGTATAGGCATATCACCTTTTGTCCGTGTGTGTTTATGTGTGTGTGATTTGAGTGTGGTATTTCCCAGGGATTTTCCACACTCCTTTCAGGCAAATGCTGGGATAGTACCTTATTTCTAGTCCCGGGACACCTACCTCATCCCTGTCCTTAATACAGATACACACACTGCTATTCACCACATACAGGTTATCAGACAAATTCAACACACACCCAACTACAGGGGCTGATGACCAAGATGTCCTAAGCCTCTCATTTAACATCAACAACAACATCATCAACCAATACCAAATTTTCACCTTGGTTTACAAAGTAATTCAGAATGTGTCACCAGTTTCTTTCCATTCTTTGCATATGTAGGCTATAGCCTACTTATATTAAAAGTCTGGTGGTGTCTGTCTGTCTATCTGTCTGTTACTCATTCAAGCAACGGCTATTCAAGCAATTAAGCTGAAAGTTTGCATGAACAAAAGTTTTTTATACCAGGGAAAAACAAAGGACTATTGCCGTTTCGAAATGTACAGTAGGTGTGTGTGTATCCCTAATAAAATCTAAACGGCTGAAGCGATTTCAATGAATCTCTGTGGAATGAGTTCTTGGTTTAAAATTGTTACAGGAGTCGTTTTTATTTTATATGTGGCGATAATGAAGGCCTGAGAAGCATGCTGGCGTGTTGTGATTATTGTTTTAAAGAGCGGAACATTGTGATTATTGTTTTAAAGAGCGGAACAGCGAAGTCATCTGCCCCGCCACGTACTGTAAACAAGGAACATGGGACCGTCTTTGCCAATAGCACTCCTTATTTCTCGAACATGGTGTCAAATGTCGAGCCTAAACTTAATTTGAATCAACCACCTCGGGCGACGTATCTCTTGTTGCCCCTGTCTGTAGCTGCCAAGACACTGAGACACACTACTAGTAGAACGTGTTCCAGTGGCGTGCATTGGGATGAAGCAAGGGAAGCACTGCTTCAGTACTCAAAATTACCCTTAAATTTGCCGATTTTCTATTGGTTATTTTCCATTTCTTCTTGTTCGAGTGCTCGGTTTTCCTCTCGTCCGCGAGTAGAAAAGAAGACGGGAAGCTCTGCTTCCGTTTGCGCTGGAGGTTACACCGAGAAGATAATAGCGTGTACCCCTAAAAGTCCTACACCCGCAAAGCATTGCTTTGTATTAAAGCCAGCAGGTCGAACTGAAGCATGCTTCATCAGTATCATCACGTTTCCAAGACGTCCCAGCAGCAGGCTTAGTCTAAATAGATTTTAGAGTGTGAAGAAACTTTCACTTCGAACCCTACGAATAGGCCGCTTCGGACAGCATAGAGGTAATAATAATATAATAATATCGTATGGCCTCGGGTGCCTTGTGCAAGCTTTGCTATTTGACACCCAGAGGGTAGCTTGCATGTCGAATTTCGTAGTTCCTTGACTATGAAAGTCAAGGAGGTTAGATGTTAGATATCTAATCTCCTTGAACACAATAGCGCTTTCTAGTAGAGAAATGAGGAACTTTGTGTTGGCGGAAACTCCCGAGATTAATTTTACCATTATGAATACGGCCTACTGAATTCAAATGGGTTCTTTGACATGCCAACATCATATGACATGCGTGTCTGTGATTTTTGCCGCCTTTCAAAAAATAACTTACCACGGCCAGGAGCGAACCTGCAAGCTTGGGGGTTAGTAGACTGACACGTTAACCACTCACCCACCGTGGCAAGCTAATAACATTATTATAAAATAATAAAATAATAGGTGATATCAATAACTCCATTATTAATAGTCTCACGTAAAATGTAGCTAATTTTTTCCTTAATCCCTTATAAATTTCCCAATGGCTTTCAAGCTACTTTTCAGTTTGTCTTATTAATAATTCATTGATACCTTTTCAGTCGGTCAACTTGAAGTTATGTCCAATTATGTTAGGTGGGAAATATGAGTTTCTACCTGAAAAAAAATGTACCGTACATGGAATTATTTCCACATGTTGCAAGGGGATTACAAGGATGACGAGTTTCGGCCAGGCTAACATCATCCAAACCAAGTCATTCAAATCAAACATTGCTCTACCAAACGCTATTAAAACCCACAATGCCAATCACAACACTAATCCGCAAAGGTGTGTCAAAATATTTGAAAAGTTAGTTAGTTAATTAGTTATTGAAGTTTAAAGGGGCGGAACAGCTAGGTCATCTCTCCTTTCTTTGAAAAGTGCAGCTACAGAGGTGTGCAAATTATTTGACTCGATTGCAGTTTTCCACCATTTACTTTGTACGTTTTGGGACTTAATACAGAAGAAAAGTTTTGCAAGGCGCAGAAATTATTTCAAATGTTTTATCAACAGTCGTAATAACATTTTTCTAAAGAAGCAGACAGTAAACTAATTGTTTACAGTTTTCACTAAACGAGGAGCCTTGTTAATGCAGAATGTCACATGTTTCGTTTTGATTACGTTATTCTAGTTTTCGTGTGAATTTAGACCATAGAGATTGGAAGTCTTTTGTTACTGATTGTTCACTTTTGAACCATTCAAATATTCGTGGACAATGGCTTGAAATCACCCGATTTAGAGGGTACATTCCAAAGTCAACGAAAAAGAGAAAAAATGTACCCAGCTCAGTTTGTCCTTCAGAATCTCCAATCGAAAATTTCCAGATGCAATTCCTTGTGGGAAACGTTGTAAGTCCATAGGGGAGAAAACATTATTAAGTAGGGTAATAAAAATAAAATGATTTTGAGTAAAAAATTGTGACTGATTTAAATTCATCATTTGAGTCTAATAATGTGTACACCTATGTAGGCGGCTTCGGTGGCGTAGTCGGTAGTATGCTGAGCTTCTATGCCCAAGATCGCGGGTTCAAATCCGGCCGAAGTCGTTGGATTTTTTAAGAGCGTTAAAAATCCCTCACTATGCCTTCCTTCGGAGGGAAAGTAAAGCCGGCGGGCCCATGTCATAGATTCATGGCATGTTAAAGAACCTTCCACTAATTACTCCTGTGTGAAGCTAAATTGTATAGGTTAAGAATGTAAACAACGCTCTTAGGTCCCTACGTTCGTTGCCAAGAGCCGACTGCGGTGACGTCTGGTAGCTAAGTTCTGAACTAGTAGTCGTTGACGGTGGCGTTTCGCGGCAAAAGTAGGAACTACTTGAAAATTGATCGTCTGCAGTCCTTACTTGAATTAAAACAGATACACACACTAATACAGTCATCACAATTAACACCGGTTATCAGACAGATTCTACACACACCCAAAGTACCGTGTTGTCGCAGCCCTTAAACTTAAGAACCAACCAACACCTATGTAGTACTGGTGTAATATACTTTAGCGATAAACGCCCAAAACGACTATTTATTCTAATATCTACGAGATAAGATTAAAAAAATGCAAGCCACAAAGAAAAGGAAGGAAGGAAGCTTGTAGTTTAACGTGACCGTTAATCTCGCGATCATAAGCCACGGGACCTCCGGTTTACGTGGAATCCGAACCACAGGACATGGCATTTCACATCGAAAATCTCACATGCATTGACCGGGAATCGAACCCGGTCCGCCTTGGTGAGAGGCATACAGCTAGACCGCTGAGCCACCACGCCCCTAAGCCACAAAGAGTTGCCCAGGTAGGTGTGGGATATACTTCAGCGATATGTCCCCAAAACTAGAATTATAAACACAAATAAGCAGTGTCAGGAATACTGTATTGAAATGTAGTGATATGTTAACTTCCTGAAAGTGTTTTGTTTCTATTTCGCTAGAGTACAGTGTATCACAGCAGTACTGACAGCACTTAATTACGGCTTTGACGCACCTTTGCGGATTAGTGCTGATGGGCAGCGACTGATTGTGATTGGTATTGTGAGTTTTAATAGTGTTTGGTAGAGCAATAATGTTTTGTACTGTATATGTTTGATTTGATTGACCTAGATCTGATTTGTAACCCCCCTTGTAATCATACAAATAATAAATCACAAGTATTTTTTAACATCGATAGGTTTTTGAGTTGGGATTACCGTGGACAGTTTTTCATCGACTAATTTCTGACACAAGTACAAGCGCACTTAGTTCCTACTCGTTGAAACGTGTGCAATCTCCTTATACGTCCCCCCCCCCAGAGGCTCACAACTTGTGGCACGTGGGTTGGTGACCACGGGACTCCAGCTGAGTTCGGCATTACTTCCACTTACTTGTGCCGGGCTCCTCTCTGTTATCTTTCCTGTCAACCTCCCTTGGTCAACTCTTGTTTTTTTTCGACCCCGACGGTGTTAGAGTATCCGAGGCCTAGGGAGTCTTTTCCTTTCCCGCCTTAAATGGCCCTTGTCTCATCTTTCCTGATATCTTACTCTTCGAGGGATCAGACCTCTTAGTTTTCTCTTCCTGACAACTCCTGCCTTCTGCTCAAGGCCCTAAAGGAGGCAGGGTATTTGTAGCCACGCTACTTCTGGTGCACCCTAGATAGTGCTACACCCTCATGGACTCACAGCTGGTGATTTCGGGAGTTGCCGAACCTGAGAGATTCCTGAGCTGGGTCCGGTTTGTCCCCTTCTTCCCCTTTTTCCATCGTCTTTGAGGCGGGCCCTCTCCTATTTCACTTCACTATCAGCCTTTCCTGGCTCACCTTCTTTCTAAGTCCCTCAAGCCTCATTCTTCGAGGGTTGAGGGCATTTATTTCCCCTTTCTTTTATTTTCCTTACTCTTCTTCTAGTTTGTAAGCTGTAGTTAGTTTTAGTTGTGAGTTTATAGTTAGATTTAATTATAGGTTCATTTTCATTTTTCACTATCACCCAAACCATTAGGGGCCGATAACCGAGATGTTAGGCCCCTTAAAACAACAATTATCATCATCATCTCCTTATACGAGCCAAAGGTGGTCCATATACACATATCCATTATTCTGCTACACTCTAACTTGAAATGAAAATCCACAGCCTGCTTCCAGTCTCCGACCGGGTCAGGAATGGAATGAATGAATGAAGCCCCCATCTTGCGGCGAGGATATGAACTGTGCCGGCTGCCGAGGCCTGACGCACTCCTCCGGGGCAATGATTAAATGAATGACAGATGAAATGAAATGATAGTGGAGAGTGTAGCTGGAATGAAATGTTGACAGTGAAAACCGGAGTACCCGGAGAAAAACCTGTCTGCCTCCGTTTTGTCCAGCACAGATCTCACATGGAGTGACCGGGATTTGAACCACGGACCCAGCGGTGAGAGGCCGGCGTGGTGCTGCCTAAGCCACGGTGGCCCCACTCTAACATGGTTTTATGTAAAAAGAAATACCCACAGGTATTTAATAAATCTAATACACCGTAGTCATTTTTTTTTTAAAATTAATATTAATTAATTAAATAGGCCTACGTTACCAGTTTCGGTCACATTATGACCTTCAGTTTTTCAAAGAAAGAAAAGAAAAAGAAACTAATGGAAAACTACGAGCAAAGCTTGTTGTAATTTAAGGTTAATTTTGATATATGTTCTTGTACGAGTATTCGTTGGTTTTCATTAATAGTGTTCATGGAAAGTAGATTTTCATATTTCTCGCTTAATTCGTATTGACTGACTCAAAGTCTGCTACACTTTAACTTGGTTTTATGTAGCATCTCATATTTCTCGCCTAATTCGTATTGACCGACTCAAAGTGTTGGTTTAATGTGACATCTCATAATTTCTCGCCTAATTCTTATTGACCGACTCAAAGTCTGCTACACTCTAACTTGGTTTTATGTAGCGTCTCATATTTCTCACCTAATTCGTATTGACTGACTCAAAAGTTATCAAATTTTTAAGATTCTGAAAACAAATATCATTGGGTTAAATGTTATTTTGGATTTGGCAACTTGGGTGAATAACGCTGTATGAAATAGACGCCATCGGAAGGACAAATTCAGTCGTAGAAAT
Organism: Meconema thalassinum; assembly: GCA_946902985.2. Classification (NCBI taxonomy): domain Eukaryota; kingdom Metazoa; phylum Arthropoda; class Insecta; order Orthoptera; family Tettigoniidae; genus Meconema; species Meconema thalassinum. Next base: position 372,258,605 of record OX336392.1, read on the forward strand.
TGCATTCCTTCCTGATTACGATGCCACCAGAAATGGGAAGAGAGCCTAGGCCTGTTGGGGCAGTGTTCCCAAGAAGTCACAATGCTCTGAAAGTTTACTTCGCGCTGTAGGCAATATCGGTGCGGCTTATCGCACTGGATTGAAGGACAAAGAGCATGCAAATGACAAAAGATAAGGTGTAAAAGCCATCAAGAAATTAGCGCACTATTTCGACCTTGGAGGTTCTTACATATGTATCGACATTGAAGGAAGGAAGGAAGCTTGTAGTTTTACGTGACCGTTTATCGGGCGATCATGAGCCACGGGATCTCCTTTTTACGTGGAATCCGACCACAGGACATGGTATTTCACTTCAAAAACCCCACATGTATTGACCGGGAATCTAACCTGGTCTACCTTGGTGAGAAGCAAACAGCTTGACCGCTGCGCCACCACGCCCCCTTAAGGGGCATGGAATTGTAAATAGGTTTACTGGCCGTGGTGGCCAGTCGCTGGTCGCTGCGTCGCTGGGATCGGGAGAGCGTGGATTCGAATCCCACCTCGGCCGTCCTGAAAATGGTTTTCGTGGCTTCTCATGTTCACCACCAGGCAATGCCGGGATGGTTCCTTTCAATAGGTCCACGGCCGATTTCCTTCCAAAATCCCTCCCCTGACCTATCCTGAAATGAAAATACATGGCCATTGGCTGCATTAATAAATTCCAAATATTTTAAAAATGTAGATATTTCTTAGGTGGGGGTGATTATTGCTTCAGGGGCGGAACATCGCAGTCATTTGCCCTCATAACACAGTTATTATACAAATTTGAAGGTTTAAAATTTTGAGGTAAGTTCCAAAATAAAAATTATGTTGTTATTGGTGATTTATTTTAAGGGATTGGGACATCATGGTCATCAGCTCCGTGTACTCAGGTGTGTATTGAATTTGTCTGATAACTGTATTTCTGTGTTGTGTGTGAAGCTGTGTTATAGGGACAGCGATGAGGTAGGTGCCCCGGGACATCAGTAGTTACAGCGGAAGTGCTTGCATGGGTTCCTGGTAACAGTGACTATAATGCTCGGTAGTGTCTCCTAGCAGCAGTTACCCCGTACACTACCTCCTTTCTCCTCTAAGCTGTCGGATTTGTGCCCTCAGATAGTAATCGCTCTCTACCTACGGGGTGACTCGCTGCTTCGCGACAGTGGAGGACGTCTTCCTGACGTACTGTAGATATGTCACAAGCAAGCCCCTCAGGACGCATGGCAAATTATTCACTGCACAGGGCAACGGGTGCTATAGCAAAGCAACGTGTGCCGAGTCTGACAGCCTAACCCCACCTGCGCCAGTGTCGGTAGGGTTGAGGTCGGATTAGTTAAGTTTTATTGTTTGTTTGTTATTCTACTCAATGAACTCACAAGCAAAGGCTTCGTGCTAAAGAGTTGTAACTACGGCCCGCGGGCCATTTCCGGCCCGTCTGAAATGGTTTCAGAAAGACACTCAAAAGAAATACAGCTATACGAACTATTTTTCCTCAAAACGTAAGCCAAATAATGTTTGAGGTATAGTGTACCAGGCAGCTGTGTACATCCTTGTCCAGCAGAGGGTAGTGAAAACAGACGATGCATTGTTATGCTTGCAAGTTCAGCCTCCCCCACAAGGATCTTGGAAATATTAGATTGGCCCGTCGCGTTGGGGAGGGGGGTTAAAATAGAAACGTGATACTTGATTACTTCAATGTTCGTAATAGATTTTATATAAAAACAGCTCCCTCTTATTTTTAACAGCGTTCCCTCCCATAAAGTTACACTGTGCATGTGGCCCGACCAATCGCCTAAGTTAATTAGTGGCCCTGCATGTGAAAATCTTTGGGTGGCTCTGCTTTAGATGCAACAACATTTGAGTGAATAAATTACGTCTGTGTCCAGAGAGAAGAATTACAGCGTGTTGTTTAAATTAAAAACATGTAAAATGGAGTGAATTTATTTTGTCAATTGCATTTGAACTCCGGAATGTTAATGTGTTCTTTACTATTTTAAATGGTTCACAAATTGCGCAAATTAAAATTGTCATTTCATTTAGGGTTCAAGGGCATCTGCAATTAGTTTCACATATTTATAAATTCAGTAAACACGCGATTGGTTCTCAGAGGACCCGGCGTGTCTAAGGATGGCTGCCGCCCAGCTCATATCACACTAATATGGCCAGCGAGACGACACAATCAGCCACATTACCTTCTTTTTTTAGCCCTCTTGACGCCAACTGTATCAAGCACCTACTCGATATAGCCGTGCGCGTTAAATCGTGCACCACGACTGCGATGGGGAGCTGCTGAAAGCCCGGGGATCAGTGGTTCGAATCCCGGCCCTGAAGGTGGCCATTCTTGAGTGGATTCCCTGATTTTTTTTCTTTGACCTCCAGGAAAGTGCTGAGAGTGTTTCTTATTTCCAGTCCCGAGGCATCCACTCTATTATTATTAATCGTATGGCATTTACACATCACTTTTGGAACACAAAGATAAATATATACAAGATTTACAAATTTGCAGGAAATTTACACAGTCAATCGTGTTTGCTGTAGAATGCAAAAATTTCAAAAAAAAAGTTATGAGGGCACTCTTCGACTATATGTCTGATTGTCTGACGCGGGTATCCACATATGCACTCAGGAGAGGCGATCTTTCCCCATTTGTGTAGAGATCACCCACCACATCTCCCATGGTTGGTACGTGAGTACACCATGTCCTACGGGGCAAATTAAGTTCCAATGAGTTGTTGGTGGAGTGTTATTATACCATTCTTGTGCCCAGGCTTCATGAAAATTGAAGTTATGGTCTGCCAGGTTGATTGCTGTTCTGATTGCAGGATGTCTGGAGCGGAGTCTGGTACGTCCTCATGGATTTGCAATTGTTTGTTGTTGCTGATTTTGTTATATTCTCTCAGGAGGATATTCTTTCTTCTCATCGTATGAGGTGAAATATGGCTCAGGAGAGTAGCCAGAAAACAGGTGTGGACCTGATTGTACCAGTAATAATCCGCACAGTTTGGTTTAGCTGTACATCTACTAGTTTCGTGTGGCTACTGTTTAACCAAACAGAGCTGCAATATTCTGCTGCTGAGTATACAAGACCCAGGGCAGTGGAACGAATCCACTCTAATAACTACAGTTACTACAGAAATGGTCAAACAATTCCAAGGAACATCCAAGTACACGGGGCTGATGTTCAAGGCGTCCCAAGTCCCAACATGAATTAAGAACAATACTTGTTCTCATGAAGCTGAGTGCTCACCGCTCCAGCTCTTGCGTCATATCTTAAATGGGCCGGGAATCGAATGCATGTACCACAGGACATGTTGGCTGCTTCACCTCTCGGGCCTCAAAATGCGGCAGTGGTGCCGGTCTTGGAGGTGGCCTTGGCTAGCCGCAACCTTGAGTAGCTCGGAGCCTTATTATTCACCTACTGCTCGCTCATTGCGCCTTGCTTTGTGCAAATGATGGAATAATGCCTTCATTCAAGTCTCGATTCACCGATCCTTGTCTTGTCACCTCTGAGGGTCCGGGTTCTATTCCTGGTTCTGTCAAGAAATTCAATCTGGTCTAAGAGTTGGAACGCAGCCTTGCAAGGCAAAATTGAGTAAGTTGTTTCCTTTGGTTTGCTAAATTTTACTTCTGGCAAGTATTGGGATGTTTCTACCACGGCCATCTCCTTACCAATCCTAGCCACAATTTGAAATACTAGTCACCAAAATAAACACCCGTTCTTAGATTAATTCTGATTACCCCGTTGTCCAAGCCCCTTAAGGGGTTAGGTATAGGTTACCATGGTAAAATTTTAACAATCATCTCCCCCCCCCCCCCTCTTCAAAACGACAACTGTTATAGCAATGAAATGTTGTGCACATGAAACACTGGCATTATTCTATATGAAAAACAGCATTACATTCATGTCAATTTTTTTCCCTCAAAATTCAAAATGGTGGTTGTTCATCATACAAGGCTGCAGCGTTTTAGTGATTTTCAATTTTTTTTAGGTTGCGTTAATTTTATTTTATTGCGAGGATATTCCTCTAGAAATGCCAATACTTTCAGCATCATATCTTAGCAATAAATATTTTTACTTTTGTATTGAAAAGAAAATGTCAAACTTTTACAATATTTTTGCTACATTTTTTTTAAGAAAAACTATTTTAGAGAGAGACATGAATTTACAACATTTTGTAGATATAGTAAGCAGAAATACACACAAAAAGTGTCATTAGTGTATGTCAATTAGGTTTTGAGTTATCATCAAAGCGGGTGACAAAAACACAATTCTGAGAAAATGAGCGAGACGAACATTGGGTGCAGGGCATTGCCTTTTAAGTCATAACTCAAAAACTATGGCGCATAAATACTTATTTCTTTCACCAAAATGTTCCTAAAGATAGGAGCATAAAATAAAAATATTTTGAAAAATTGATTTTTGGAAGGTCATAAGCCGTACCTAATCCCTTCCTTAATGCCGCTACAGGCATACTGCCATAGACACCACATTGTCACAAGTTAATAACGAGAGATCGCATGAGGCAACATTGACAAGCATATTTGTCCGTCTTCGACTTAGATTCCAAGAGCTCTTCTCGAGTTGTTTAAACTGATGTTTTTGACGCGCTCCATACAAAATGGGAGAGTGGTATAAATATAGACAAACTTTTGTTATGACGACGCTGAATGAGTATTATTTGTAAAATAGCTTACGAGGTGGAATAGAAGCTGAGTACAGCGGAAAGTACATACTGTATAGCGAAGCGCTGAATTTGTGAAACAGAAGATGGGTTGAAGAACATAGACACTCGCTGAGAATAACAAATGTATCACCTATCTGCGTGGGAAAGACTATCTGCAGACTCGGTTGACGAGTGAGTTTGGCATTGATCTCTGTGGTTTCCCGTTTTCAGTTTCAGGAAAATGACGGGATGGTACCTTGTAATAGGCCACGCACGGCCCCTTACTTTCAACTTCTTGTTCAGTATCATTCATGGCCATTAATTCAATCTTTCATTACGGCCAGATGACCTCGACATTCCTCCCCTTAAAACGACAATTTCCACTACCGGTACCAGAACAGGAACCGCCCATTGCAGCTGACAATGGTTGGAAACGTTCATTACAGGCCGCGGATAACATTATTATTATTATTATTATTATTATTATTATTATTATTATTATTATTATTATTCTTGCATCGTTATGCCCGACTCAGGAGCACGGTTGAACCTGTTTAGCTGATGTGTTGGCCTTCTTTTCCTTCCAAAATCTCTTCATCCTCTCGCTGAGCGCCTTTCTTCGGTCTTCTGTCCAAGTTATGGTGGCCCTGGTGTTGGGTTTGTCTTCAAATTGGTGATTGTCGATTAGGGTTCTGAATTTGCATCTGTCCTGTATAATATTGTCTGAAATGTTGATTTCCTGGAGATCTGTTTCAATTTCACGTAGCCAGCTGTTCTTGATTTTTAGTGAGAGGGCCAAGTTTAGAATTCTTTTAGTCAATCTACCATTGTTCATTCTGATAATGTGCCCGTAAAATTTCAATCGTCTTTTCCGAAAAGTTTGAGACATTTTTTCACATTGGCGATATATTTCCTAGGATGACTTTTTCCTCCAGATTCCCTCTATAAAACTGGGCCAAAAATTTTTCGTAACATTTTCCTTTCTTGTTTTTCAATATCTTTGGTTAAAGATTTGCCACCAATGATTAAGGTTTCTGGTGCATATAACGCCTCCGGTTTGATTACTGTATTATAATGTCTAAGTTTTGCTTTCCGAGATATTGATTTTTTGTTATACCTATTCCAAGTGATTCTGTAAGCTTTCTGTAATTTGGAAATTCTCTCTTTATTTGCTTCACGGTTTAAACCAGAGGGCTGAATAATTTCTCCCAGATATTTGAATTCGTTCACTTGAAAGATTTTGCCGAATTTAGTTCTCATAGGTTGTCCGTCTAAGTATCGTGAGGCTCCTTCCATGTACTGAGTTTTCTCATAAGAAATTTGAAGTACCGTTTTGATGGCAATTTCATGTAATTTCTCAATGAAATGAATTGCTTCTTGCCTGTTATTAGAAAGGATTGCTATGTCATCAGCAAAGGCCAAACAATGTACATGAATTCTATCTTTGAGTAGTCTGCCAAGGGTTATTCCCTTAGTTTCCTTTTCCCAGGTCCTGATTATCTTCTCAAGTACGAGGTTGAACAGTAACGGAGATAATCCGTCTCCTTGGCGGACCCCAGTGTTAATTGCAAAAGGCTCAGATATTTCGCCGAGGAATTTAACTTTTGACGTAGTGCCAGTTAGTGTTTGTCTGATTAATTCTCTTGTTTTTCTATCCACTTGAAATTCTTCTAGAGTATTGAAAAGTGTTTGACGATCTATAGAGTCATATGCTTTTCTGAAATCTACAAAGGTAATGACTGTCAGTCTGGTTTTGCGCATTTGTAGGATAGTTTTGAGATTAAGAATTTGTTCCGTACATGATCTTCCTTTTCGGAAACCTGCCTGGTATTCTCCAATCAGGCGGTCTGTTTGTTTCTCAAGTCTAGTGAGCAGGGCTTTGGAGAAATTTTTATAAATAACTGGTATCAAGGAAATCAAGGAAAGGTTTTATCCCCTTTCTTGTGCAGTGGATGGATTAGCGCACATTTCCAATCCTCAGGTATTTCTTCGGTGATCCAGATGTTCTCAAGAATTGAGTGGATTTTCCGGGCTACGTTCTCACCACCTATCTTCAGCATTTCGGCAATTATACCATCTTCCCCTGGGGCTTTATTATTTTTGAGTCCATGGATTATTTCTTTAATTTCTTCCAATGTTGGGGGTTCTGAATCTTGTTTGGATGTTTTTTTTTCAAAGATGAGTTGTTCTTTAGGGGATTCACAGTTTAAAAGATCCTTGAAATAATCTGCTAGAAGTTTGCAATTTTCTTGATTATTTGTTTCCAATGTCCCATCCGGGCGTTTGAAGCAAAGACTGGGTGCCTGATAATTTGATAATTCTTCTCTGAAGGTTTTGTAGAAGTTTCGTGTATTGTTTTTAGTAAAATCTTGTTCAATTTCAGCCAATCTGTAGTGATCGTACTTGCGTTTTTCAGATCTGATGATTTTAGAGGTTTGTTTCTGTACTTTGGTGAATTCGTGCCAATTTTGTTCCGTTTTGTGAGAATTCCAATTCTGCCAGGCTTTAATTCTGAAGTTTATAGCCTTGTCACAGGTTTCGTTCCACCACCTATGCTTGCGTTTCCTGGGCGGTGTGACAATGTTTTGAGAAGCTTTCGAAAGTATATCTTTGAGTTCTAACCAGCCAGAAGAATCGTGAGTAGGGATACTTTCTTGGAAAGTACTGGCGTTCTGTTTAAGAAATTCTGGATCGACGCGCAGATTTTTTGTTATTTTTGGTTTGGACCTGTTTGGTTGAAATTTTACCTTGATTAAGGATAGATGGTGGTCAGAGTCAATGACTCCTTTCTTGACTTTGACATTCATAATTTCTTTTTGATTCTTTTTGGAAATAGCCACATGATCTATTTGAAATTCTCCTAAGTGAAAATTAGGGGATCTCCAGGTCTTTTTCTTGTGTGGAAGTGCCAGGAAATGTGTTGACATTAGTTTGAGATCAAAAGTTTTGCAAAAGTCAAGTAAACTTTCTCCATTTTTATTAGTTCTATTGTGTGCTGGATATAGTCCTACAATGGTCCTGAATTTCCTTTCTCTACCAATTTGGGCATTAAAATCTCCCAATAGGATTTTTATGTGATGATTTGGAATGATGGCTGTAGTTTCTTCCAGCAGTTCCCAGAAGTCTTCCACCTTTTGTGGATCTTTACGATTGTAGTTGTTGGTGGGTCCATGCGCATTAATAAGCGTATAAGCTTTGTTTCCTGATTTAACAGATAGTGTTGAAATTCTTTCAGAAGGCGAGGAAAAGTTAAGCACTGAGTTTATAATGTTTTTTCTGACAGCGAATCCAGTGCCAAATTGTAGTGGCTTCATATGGAGGGAGATTGCTGGCTTGCCCTTATGAATTCTATAATTTCCTGATTCAAAATGATTTTCATCCGTGTATCTGGTTTCCTGTAGTGCTAAAATTTGGATGTTGAAGTTATCCAACATGTCTGTTAATTGTTTTAACTTGCCAGTTTTCCGAAGTGTGTTGATGTTTAAGATACCAATGAAAGTTTTGCATTTTGGGCGAAGAGATTTGGGAAGCTCCGCATGATGTTCTCGGTCCCCCAGAATCCGATGACCGAGAAAAATAACTAGTATGTCTACTAGGGCCTGGGGTAGTTATATTGTAGGTTGTTTCCATCATGCTAACAAGTTGAAAGTAGTGGGGACATCGATATATGTCGGTGTCCTGGTTACAACTGAAGTAGTGAGCTTCAGAGGTTGCTGAAGATGTTGTCAAGCTGTGCCTGTTTTTGGTCCGCGAGAGGTATTTTATTTCCCTCAAACCCTCCGGACAAGTCCGGCGAGCCTCCCTATCCGCCACCTGGGACGCGCCCGATAGGGGAACAGGCTGAAACCCTCACGGGATTATTATTATTATTATTGCTTGTGTAGAAAATCCCATTAAGAATGACATTCCTTGTTAAGGCTGCCGATCAGTACCGCAAAACATTAAAAGTGCACGAACAATTGTTTCCAATCAAAAGCACAACTAAATAAGGCTGCCGATCAGTACCGCAAAACATTAAAAGTGCACGAACAATTGTTTTCATTCAAAAGAACAACTAAATAACGCTAAAAATAATTTGAAAGCCTACTATAGCATGAAAATCGTACTAAAATCCTTCCTTCAACAGTATAACCACATTCCACAAAAAATATGTAATGCTTGTTTGAAATACGAGTGCTGCGCTAAAGGGGAAGCGGGGGAGGGGACTGCTACGCCAATACTACTCTGAGCTCTGCTGTAAATAACGTTTAGTTTCTTACTTGGCTATCGGCAATCCGAACTCTACGGTAATACAGTATCTCGGCTGCAGAGTACAGTCTGTGTGGCCTAGGTAGTTGGCTTGTTTTCTTACAATATTGCTTGCAAATTATGTAACCCCTCTGGTGACTCTCATTTCCAGTCCTTTCTTTCCCTGTATTCTAATGTGACTCGCTGATGGATGTATTCTATTGATGTCATTGAGCCAAGTTCTCTAGACCTTTCAACTACTGGTTGTCGCTTCACTGACGAATAAAAATCCCTCAGTATGCCTTCCCTCGGAGGGGAAGTAAAGCCGGCGGTCCCATGTTATAGATTTATGACATGAAAAAGAACCTTCCACTAATTACACTTGTGGAAGCAAACATTTGTAGGGTAGTTTGATAAGTGGCAAAAGTAGGAACTACTTGAAAATATTATTCGTCTGCAGTCGTTCTACCTGAATCACAGATAACACACAATTAACACCGGTTATCAGACAAATCTACACACACCCAAAGTACACGGGGCTACATGACCTCGTTGTCGCAGCCCCTAAACTAAGGAACCAGCCAACCAACCAACTCTAACGAAGGTCTAGACTGAGGTTCCCAACCAGTGTGCCGCGAAATTTCGTAGATGAGCCGTGGAATTTCGTCATCTGAATTTAAATTTAAAAAAAAAAACACTACCTGATTCATTCAACGTTCCGCGATAGTAGCTTCCACTGTGCCCCTCTGTACTTTGCTCACTTGATCTTACGACATCAGAAACAGACAAACGAATCGATATGTGCTCTGATTGTCCACCTCGTGGCACAGTGACTAGCATTCTTAGTTGTCACCCCTGAGGTCCGGGTTCGATTCCCGGCTCTGTCTAAGAAATTTGTTGTGATCTGAGGGCTTGAATTGAGTCCATTTAGCCTCGTGTGTCAGAACTGAGAAGAGGTGGGTTTGATTCCTAACTCAGCCAACCTAGGAGTGTATTTCCGTGGTTTCCTACTTCTACTCGAGGCGAATGACAGGATGGTACCCAAATCAGGCCACGGCCGCCTCTTACCCAATATTAAACATACACATACTGGTACAGCTGTCACAATGACACAGATTATCTGACATATTCCACGCACAATTTGCACACATCCAGGTACATGGGACTACGCGACCACGATGTCGCAATGCCCCTGAATGAATCAATAATATTACAGGTTGAGATCAGTAAGGACCTTTCAAAGAATGGAATTGCAGAAACAGACCTTCAACTCCGAACACCACTCAAAAACAAACTTAAACAGGCTCATCAGGAAGAAATCACAACTCGACCGAAGCATGTTCATTCTGATTCATGGAAGAGAGCACACTCTGAAAGGAAGTAAACCTGGTGGGCCCGCAATAAGACAAACCGTTGAGATTTCGCGGTCCTTAGTGGCCCTAACGATGAAGAGGAGAGAATAACAACACAGCGATTCGACATTGTGATCAAAACTCACAGTCCATAACAAGACATACATACCTACATGCATACATTTAAAAACATAAATTTCACTTTTGATATATTACTCAACATTAGGGGCAGATGGGCTCTCGCTGTTGGGCCCCTTAAAACAATCATCATGATTTCTTAACATCGACCTGTGTGAGCAGGCCTTTTTGGCATTGAGCAATATAAAATAAAGTTGTCTTGACGGTGAAGCCGATCTACAGTGTTAGTTTTGTGTTCAAGCATTCGACCAAGGATTGATAAGATTTGCAAGCTACACTTATCTTAAATGTCGTATTGACGGAACTATTTTATTTAAAAATAAAGAAGTCTTTTCGTTGTTTTTTTAAATATAATTTCCAACACTTATATTGTAATAAATGAAGTTCCTTTAACTGCATTTATATAGACATTAATGATTTTAATTCAAATCTATAGAAATACAGTACGTGGCAAAGACAGTTCGATATTGGGGATAATTGGTATTTGCCAATTGTGTGGGCAGATACTGTAACCTCGATTTTCCGCCTCGTAAAACAACAATTACCACCTAACAGTTCTACCACAAATATATATCGTAGGTTCAATATGCCGTGATAACAGGTTGGGAACCTCTGATCTAGTCGCATGGACATATTAGAGACAGAAGACTGTATAAAAAGTGTATGATTGTACAGACGTGATCATATTATTAGATAATATACTATATTAGTTTTCCACACGGAGGAATTAATTAATTTTGAAGTAGCGTGGTAATGATTCATTTTCATACCAGCATATCTTTAAATATATACGAGGCGCATCAGAAAGTAAGTTTCCCTATTAAAATGAAAAGAGAACATACTGTAGTTGTATGAAAAACTTTATTGGCAACAGGTACAGCAATGTGTCACCTTCTTTTCGACACAGGCACCAAACGAATTGAGACACTTGTCATAGCGTGGTATCAACTTTTGTAGTCCTGTGTCCTAGAAGTCAGCCGCATGCTAATGGAACTAGCGTGTGACAGTCGTCTTTAGCTCTTCGTCAATGTGAAAATGCTGACCGGAGAACAGAAATTTCTTGAGGTGCAAGAAAAGGTGGAAATCGCTGGGAGCAAGATGAGGACTGTACGGTGGATGATCAAACAGTTCCCAGCCAAACTTCTGCAAAACAGTTACTGTCCTGACCTTGCTCCCAGCGATTTCCAACCTTCTGTCCCCTATGTCGAAAAATAGTTGACACATTGCTGTACCTGTTGCCAATAAATTTTTGCATATAACTATGTTCTCTCTTTTTTTAATAGGGAAACTTACTATCTGGATGCGCCTCGTACATTCCTTGATTTAGTGCATTTGAGGTACATGTAAATCGCAGAAGTTGGAAGTACATCAAAACAATTGCGGTAAATTAGAAATGAGGGGGTCCTGCCATACAATCGCTCACAATTGATTGACTATGTTATTGGATTATAATATGTATATACAGGGTGTATCCGCGATAATGTTACACACTTTCAGGGATGATGGAGGAAGGCAAATGGATCAATGTCAGATTTGAAACCATAGTACGGAAACGATCGAATCACAAGTTATAAGAAAAAATCTACTCATTTAATACCGTTTACACGTGCCAACCCCATGTCGTTGGCTTCCGGCACGTTAAGGTACGCCTGCTGGACGGAATTCCGCCACCCCGGCGTCTGCTAAGAACTAGAATTGAGGCCGGACGTTAAACAACTGTGATTATTAATAACTGTTGACTCGATCGTTTCCGGACTATGGTTCCTTATCTCAAATTAATTCATTTGCCTTCCTCCATCATCCCTGAAAGTTTGTAACATCATCACGGATACATTCTGTATAGTTAATGTTGCATATACCGGTAATCGCTTAGTTACTGAAAAGTCTTATACAATTGCTTCCTTTTGGAAAGTGACATGTATAGTGTTTTCTGAAAAGAAATACTTTTTATATTTTGGAGGAGGAAGTGTGATATTTGTTTATCAAAATAATGAGGTAGAACGAACCTTCTTTGTCTCAAAATAATTCCATAACATATTAAAGTGTGTAAAGTATAGAAATTTTATACTCATCAGTGGCTAAAATCAAATTTATGTTAACACAGTTTACATTCTTAATTAGAGTAATAAAATACCGTAGTTTCTGTAATTAATTGAAAATTTTATTTTAATTGTTATAATTTATCCACGTCTGTATGTATATATACATAGAGTGTGTTTGTGTTTGTCTCACAACCTGTGTTATTGAGGTGTCTGTAGTTGTGTGTATTTATAATTCAAGTTGAAGATTGGGAAGGAGGCAGCCGCGGCCTTAAGTTAGGAACCATCCCGTTAATTAGTTATTGATCAGTTTTAAGGTGCGGAACTTCAAGGAACCATACCGACATTTGCTTGGAGTAGAAGTGGGGAAACCACGGAAAACCACTTCCAGGATGGCTGAGGTAGAAATTGCACCCACGTCTTCTCAGTGTCGCCATATTAGCACGAAACTTGCTAGTGAAATGAAAGATAGGCTATACAGTAGACTATTTCGAAGATAAATGCCTAAAAAACTTCCAATATCCACTGTGACTTATTTCTGTAACCAATACTAACTGCCACATCTCACGTAATTACTGGTGAATCGCGATTATACCTTCGTTGAAATTATGAAATAAAAAGTTGTTACGCTGTTGGTATTGCCAAAAATTACAATAATACAATATCAGTTCATCAAGAAATATTTTCAATTAGTTTTTAATTCGTTTATCGTGATCTACATAACCGATTTGCATGGAACCTGCTTTGTTGTAAAATTTGAACTTTCAGCTCCAAAAATTCTAGCGACAAGTTTCTTGAGATGTTAAAAACTCGTACTTCTTCAGCATACTGAAAATACCCAGTGGATGTGGACAAAGGAATACTTGACTGAAAATGTTCGTCTTGTTTTATGAATTGATATTGTATTATCATCGTACTTTATTGGCACAGCATTATTATAGTTGAACACAGCGATTCGATCATCACAATTCGTCAGTAATATTACCGGAGTTCCGGTATGGCATTTTGAATGAAGTATTCATTAGCGATAACATGGTCTCTGCTGAGACATCTTGGATACAATTGTCCTGCTTGTACAGTATAATAGTGTTCTTTACTCTTAAACGCCACAGCCAGTCACTGCGGAGCGCCTGGATGCTGACCACTGCTTGGTGACGTCACACTCAGTGTATATTTTCTACATAGGTTATGCGAGTCTATGCCTATGGTCTTAGGTTAGCTTATCCCATAAGGGTGGATTTCAGTTATGTACGCGACGCTAGCATCGAGTATACGTCTAGTTTTCCAAACTCACTGCGAAAGGAAAGGACGTGAGCAATGAACTAGTTACCAGACGCACACATGTAAAAAGCGGGAGGGGTGTTGGTGAATTCTGCCACACGGGAGTCCAGATCTTCTACGTTTAACAAGGAAGAATGGTTTGGCATTGAGTAATCTTTCAGGATGCACAGTTTGAAAGCCTCTGGATTGTCATATGAAGGGTATAGTTAAATATATTTTTAGAGGCCATTAAACATAACGGCATTGGACCATTCCGGGTAATGAATTAATTGAAAAATAATGCAATGATGAAACATAATGAATTTTATTACTGCACATATCCTTATATTATTCTTATGTAATAACATAGCAAAATAATTGTGCCGAAAGAAATACTCGTCCTCTAATTTTCCTCCTTTACGCATGTAGTGCATATCAAAACACAAACCGTATTAACATATGCTATAAAACAAATTCTACACACACCCAAATACACAGGAGTGAAATGCCCATGATGCCCATGCCCCTAAATGATACAAAACGTAGAAGTAACGTTCGTTTTTTGCCATGTTGAACGTAAAATTTACTGTATCGTTGTGTTTGGTGTATGGCGTCGCGCATCGACTGGATTTTCTACAAGAAGGGATAAGACCAGCACTTAAAAGGAGTTATAGGATTTATATTCTTGATAGTTCATTAATCTAAACACAGTACTCTTATGAAACACATGTTTATTAAAACACACTTCAATTACTTAGCTGTAATGTTCAAATACATAGGAAATCCAATTTAAGGAGGGGGGTGGCCTTTCTTTCTTTTTTCCTACCTATAACCGTGTCGTAGTTGATCATTGACAACCAAAAATCGGTTTTTATAGGGAACAAGCTGTACCCGGCATGCGTTGCAATGCCAATCAAAAGAAGTGTTGACATTGTAATTTTGTTTCTTGAGGTGCTTTTGGATACACAATATTTTCTTCAATTTCCGTTTACTGCCTCTAATCTATTGTAAAATGGATTTACTAATTTAGAAATATTTGTGGGAGCGTACGCAACAACTCACCAAAGTTTCATCGCAATCGGATAAATTGTATATGAACGCAGAAGGAACGTTGTTGAAACGCTTCGCGCGTCGTCACTCATTTGTTGCATCTACTCGTGCGCTACCTATTGTAAAATGTATTTACTAAGTCGAAAACCTTCCTTCGCGTACACACAACAAATCATCAATGTTTCATCGCAATCGGATGAATGGCATATGCACGCATACGGGATTTTGTTTAAACGATTCGCGCGCCGTCACTCATTTGTTGAATCAACTCGTGCGCTACCTATTGTACAATGCATGTACTAATTCAGACCCCCTTGCCTGTGTAACGTGTTTTTCGAGGGGATTTTATGCCACTGACATAAGTCAGTAGGAAGCCATTCTATATTTATTTACGCGGCAAATTGTTCAGCCAAGAGAAGTTTTCATGTTAATTTATTATTATTATTATTATTAACTTATTATTATTAAGGTATTTTTGGAGCATTTTTATAAAATTATAAGCATACAGATAGGTTTTCTATGTCATAGAAAACACTATCAAGCAAATTATTACGAACAACATTATCATAGAAAATTATATGATTACGGAATTTTACGGAGTTTTGTCAGTTAAGGTATTATGAGAGAGATGAGTCACGGGGAATTCGGCTACAGGCTTATTCTTGTCAAGAAGCATGACGCAAGCCTGGGTTGCTGCTTCAAGAAAAGGCGAAATAGTCTGGAACGGTAATCGACATCATCCTCGCGCCGAGTGTAATGACCCTGAGGAGGGGGGTAGCGCGTGGTGGCCCAGCCAATCAGAGGGGAGCGGGCGAGAAGAAGACTGCTCCAGAGAGGGGGGGGGGGGCGTGGAGTGCATATATGGTTTGCGCGCCGTGGAGGCAAGGCGACTATCGTTGTAAAACTTAACCAGTGTGGTTGTACGTGTGATTGGTTCCGATGTTCGGACCATAAAGTTATCATATCTACAAATATCTCATCAACTAACGAAGAAGATGATGACGTCCAGGAGGCTGTGGGAAGCTCTCTTCAACATCCAGTACGAGGGAAATGCTTCGGCAATTTCCAGTGGTAAGCGCGAATGACTCAGAACTACGTAATCTCTCGTCTTTTTTTTTTTCATTTTCAATATTTCAGTAACTTCATAGCTTGGGAATAAGAGTAAAATCAGTAATTTATCCGACTCCGTTTTCACGTAATTTTCTAGCGGTAATATTCAAATCGCAACGCTCCAATTTAAATTCAGAATATATTATTATTACTATTAATTTTGCCATACTGGTTTTATATAATAAATTCATTTCTTTTAACCATGCAATCTTTGCTTTCAGTAGGTAGCATGAGATATAGACCAATTCCTTCTCCTGATACAATTGCTTGTTGGGTTAATGATCAAATCATACCACGATCTGAGTGAATAGATTCTTGAAGGTGTTCTACCAGAGCTAGGTGTTGTTAAATATAAATTTAGATTTCAACATAGCGTTGAGGTCTTGGCGCCCATTAAAGCAACATATCTTAGGCAGAGTAAATATTTCAAAGTCCAAGGCAGGCCCAGTAGAAGCATTACATTTGTCACGCAAAAGTGAGGGCTAAAGAAACCGTTACACTTGTACGCTCAACGTGGAGCAAAGTAAAACCGTTACACCTGTAGTGTGCACAACAACTCACCCTAGTTTCATCACAATCGGAGGAATTGTATATGAACGCAGATAGAACTTTGTTGAAACGATTCGCGCGCCGTCACTCATTTGTAGAAACTACTTGTGTGCTACCTATTATACAATGGACTTACTAAATTAGAAACGTTCCCTGCAATGTACACAATAATTTACTCAAGTTTCATCGCATTCGGATGAATGGTATATGAACACATAAGGGATTTTATTTACACGATTTGAGCGCCGTCACACATTTGTTTAATCTACCCGTGCGCTACCTATTGTACAATGGATTCACTAAGTCAAAAACCTTCCCTGCTGTGTGCACAAAAAACTCACCCAAGTTTCATCGCAATTGGATGAATTGTATATGAACGCATACGGGACTTGGTTGAAACGCTTCGGACGTCGTCACTCATTTGTTGAATCTACTCGCGCGCTATCAATTGTAAAATGGATTTACTAAGCCAGAAACCTTCCATGGAGTCTACACAACATTTCACCCAAGTTTCATCGCTATCGGACGAATGGTATACGAATGCATACGGGACTTTGTTAACGCTTTGCGTGTCGTCACTCATTTGTTGAATCTACTCGTGCGCCATCTACTGTGAAATGTATTTACTAAGTTAGAAAGCTTCACATAACTGTACACAACGTCTCACCCAAGTTTTATCGCTATCGGACGAATGGTATATGAACACATACGGGACTTTGTTGAAATGCTTCGCGCGTCGTCGTTCATTTGTTGAATCTACTCCTGCGCTACCTATTGTAAAATGGATTTACTAAGCCAGAAACCATCCTTGGAGTGCACTCAACATTTCACCCAAGTTTCAGTGCAATCGGATGAGTGGTATATGAACGCATAGGAGACATACCCACAGACAGACATACAGACAAACTATCACGTAACATTGATTTTTATATATATAGATTAAAAAAACGAACATGAAATTATCAACAGCAGCCTTAGTAATGTGACGGGTACCAAGGTTCGTTCTCTAAATAAAAACACAGCTGGTAGCGTGCGTTACTAATAACTACATTTTATTAAGTCTACTGAACAACTATTTATACAATTCTCACACAGCAAACTGACAAATCCATAGTTCACAGTTGCCGCTCGGTGATGTCCCTCTTGCAGTCACCGTATCTGCTCACACGTTGCGAACTCTGGGCTTCAGCACTGTCCACTAGCACCCATCACGCAA
The DNA here is from genome assembly GCA_946902985.2 of Meconema thalassinum. Taxonomy (NCBI): domain Eukaryota; kingdom Metazoa; phylum Arthropoda; class Insecta; order Orthoptera; family Tettigoniidae; genus Meconema; species Meconema thalassinum. The sequence continues at coordinate 372,276,228 of OX336392.1, forward strand.
CGTTCCGTGGCATCTTGGAGACTGCCTTTGAAACAATTTTCCTTCCGTTTAAAAGCCGTTCAAACATTCCGCTAAATGAGCAAAAATGCTCTGAAATATGTGCGGCTAATTGTTATTTATCCCTCTAGTACGTCCAATTACAGTATTGATACGGTGGAATGCAGGTATTGTAAATTACTGAAAAATGAAAATCCACAGCCTGCTTCCAGTCTCCGACCGGGTCAGGAATGGAATGAATGAAGCCCCCATCTAGCGGCGAGGATATGAACTGTGCCGGCTGCCGAGGCCTGACGCACTCCTCTGGGGCAATGATTAAATGAATGACAGATGAAATGAAATGATAGTGGAGAGTGTTGCTGGAATGAAATTTTGACAGGGAAAACCGGAGTACCCGGAGAAAAACCTGTCTGCCTCCGTTCTGTCCAGCACAGATCTCACATGGAGTGACCGGGATTTGAACCACGGACCCAGCGGTGAGAGGCCGGCGTGCTGCCGCCTAAGCCACGGAGGCTTTATTGTTAATTACTATTATATATAAAAATATTAATATATTTAATTTAGAAAAAATGAGTAAAATGCAGTTTTTGGAAGTTCATGACTCAAACCAAAGGTGTCACGATTGAGTTAACACATACATTTTACAATCCAAGAGACAGAAGCTTACTTTTAAAATACAGAAATGTTACAGCCTAAACAGTGAAGTACAACTCTCTTTGAATGACAATGCATTCATTTTAAATACTTTAAAATTCTCTTATTTTAAAAAATTATTTCGTGATTTTATTCTCTTTAGTTAATGCCTTTTTCCTTTACAGTCCAGTCTCTCCATTCGCCATGTTCTGATAGGCCGGTTTGCTACCGCAGTTACCCGCTGACATGCGTCTCCCTGTACCGCGTGGGTGGCTGCTCGTACTTTACATTTGGAACCTTGACTAATAGCTCCATCCTTCTCTTTTATGAACATTCCAGAAAATGGCCATCCTTTTGATAATTTCAAAAGAGCATCGCAATCGTGAATCATTAACACAGATGTTAGTCGGATCACAAGAAAAAAGGAAGTGATGATAGATAATGTTTCCTCAAAATAGTTTGCGTGATCCTTACTGAGGACGAAGTTCTGTGCTCCTAGATGCGCACGTGGGATTTAGAGCAGCTCAAGTGGGTGCGCACCTGTCGCACTGCTACAATCATTTCTCCGACTGGCTGCGTGGTGCAGCGGTAACTGTTCTGTTCGCCTACTGTGCTCGAGGTTGCAGGATCGAATCCTGGTGCAGTCCGTTGGCATTTGTGGGTGTGCAAATGCGAGATAGCCGTGTAGTAAATTTACTGGCACGTTAAGGAATCCCTTCGGAGCAAAATTCCTGCTCCTCATCGTCTCTAAAGCCTCAGTAGTTAGAAGGGACGTAAACCCAATAACATTATCACAAACATTTCTCACAGGATGAACTGTCTCACTGTAGGCAGGCTGTCTATAGTAGTGCGATCGTTGGATGGGATATCGAGCTTTGCCGCTTGGGTTGCGTCAATTTTCGCGGATGGAATTTCGCAATCGAGTGAATTTGATGCTTTAATTGTGATCTGACCAACAAGTTTGCAGAGTCTTATCGAGGTCGGGAGAATCAAATTCGCAATGTTCCCTTGTTCGATATTCGATTTATGATCTGTTAGTAGAGAGGTATACAGTCAGTATTATTCTCCAGGTCGGGAAGCGCCGAAAGACGTCAAAGACGTTTTGTAAGGGGTGCTGCTTGGTTTAGCTATTAAAAAAAATCGTTTAGTTTGATTATTTAAACAAGTCTCGTAGGCTAATCGTATGTCCTATTTACAGGCATGTGCGACTTGAACACAAGGTGGGCCAACCATAGAGGAATATTAGAGGCGTCGCGGGCGCTACTTAATAATGGTTAATATTTTCACAAGAACGTAATGGCCATATCAAAGTAGAAACTCGTTCGTCGCAAATGAAAATCATAAACACACCTACAAGAATATTATAACGGTAATCAGAAATTTTATTTATTAAAGAAAATAAGAACATACATACAGTATGTATTTACTTCCCATATTAATGAGAAATTTAGAGGCGCGCTTACCAATTTTCTTGCGCGATTTACAGCACAAGGTCGATGCGGTGGGGGACTGTCATTGACAGTCTTGTCTTAACAGAATTTCCAAGCCCAGAGAGAAATTTTTCGCATTGCATTGCCGAGGGTTAGAAAAAAATTACTTCAGTTTGACAGATTACGTAAGAAATACACTTTCAATAGCTGGTCAGGCGGGCTGGATGAAAGGGTTCAGCGGGCCGGGGACGGCCCAGGGGCCGGATGTTGCACATGGTTGTGGTTGTCTAATAACACTCTAAGTGATGAATTATTATTTATTTTTATATTTATTTGTTTATTATTAATCATCGTGTTTTAGAAAATGCATGTAGTGGCACTGACTCTTACATACATGGATGGAAAGTTGATGTCACCTATACTGTTACCATGGTTGCGGGCTTGCCATTCCTTCATCAGTTTGTCAGAATTAAGCTAGTTTTCTGGGAATATCTCAGAAACTGTTGGGTTTATGGCCTTAAAATTTAGTTTTCGGGGTCCCTTTAGGGAGCATCCGAGTTTTCTTTCTCACATCTAGGGGCTCAGAATGAGCTTTGTGTCGTCGTCCTACGATAATTTGAATATTTTGAGGGGGGGTTCTCCTATAGCTCCCTTTTATGAGAGATACGAAGAAAAGTTTCATAAATGAATAGTGTCTTGCAACTTCATTTAGATCTTAAATTTTATTCGGAACCACATTTATTCCAATTTAATTAACAAACTTTCCTGTTAAAAAGATAAAACCAAATCATAAGAGTTACCAAACCTTTATAGTTTGAGTTCTTTGAGGGTGAATTGTGAACAATGGTTGGTGTGACAGTAGCAGCGAATGATTGTGTGGCAACGCTGTACACTGATTGTAATTACAGTATTGTAATTAATTTTATATCGAAGAAGAACATAACTCTTAACCAATCATTCACTCATCAAATACTATTGTTGGGTATTTTCGTCGTACACTAAGAAAGGAAAAGGTAAAACCAACAAAATTAATAAGCCTAGGTACTGATCGGTTCATTTGCCAATGAAGTACAGACATAATTTTAATTAGCACTTGGCTGTGACGTCATGAGTGGTCAATGTGCTTACAAATATGGTAATACCAAATTTTCGTTCTTTACTTCTTCCTACATATTCCTCGTTGTATGTGGCTCATTCGTTTTAACCCCACTCCACTTTCTGCTCTCTCGTTGGCTTATAACCAGTCTGGATTATTTTAGGGCACTGTAACACAAGTTAATAATCCAAAAAGTAATCAATTTAGTAAATAATACCCTTAAATTATCAAAAGGAGGAAATGACTGATCAAAATGGGGGGGAGCAAAATTGAGAATTAAGCAACTCTTCGGGATGGCAGCACCTCTATTATAACCTGCGGCTTGTTGGTCGCTTCCTGATGAAGGCCAGGCAGTTCGCGCTCGTTTTATTGCACTTCTGAACGTAAGATCATGCGGGTTTCCGGTTCTGCGTTCACAATCAAGGCTATCGAGTGTTCGCGAATATGGCGTTTCTTTTTGTTTCTTATACTCTCCACCTGTGCCTAGCGGAAATAATCTAGGAGTGAAAATGATCGTGTGGCCTCCGGAGAGGCCGAGTGCAAGTCTTTCTAGTGACGCCCGTGGGCGCCCTGCGCGTCGTAATGAGGATGAAGTGATGATGAAGACGTCACATACTCCCAGTCCCCGAGCCACGGGAATTAACCCCCAGGAGAATAAAATCCCTGATGGCTCGGCCGGGAATCGAACCCGGGGCACTTTGGGCCAAAGCCTAACGCGCTAACCATTTAGCCACGGAGCCGGACAAATATAGTCTATAGTTGTCAAGTATTTGTAAGCCTCCAGAAGAGAAGTAACTCAAAGGACAAGATTTCAAGAGCGAAAGAAACTAACAGCTAGGATTTTACCGCTCTTAAAAATCTGATGACTTCGGCCGGGTTTGAACCCGTGATCATGGGCATAGCAGTTGAGGAAGTTGACTCAACAAGAACAAGGAACACTACTCTCGAAGAATGAAGGACATTTGGTAACAAAGAAAATCTAATACAAATAAAAGTATTTGGTTCAATATTAAATGATTTGATATGTACCGACCTATGCATGTGTGTATGTTTTTTGTAGAACTTTTCATGCTGAACAATTCTTACATTCATAGTATATAGATATTATTAACGGCTTACCCAGTGTAAGTTTAAAAGGCGCACGGACGGCAGGCTCTCCTTGGACTCGATTCTATGAAATCGTTAGTGCTCTGCTTCCTAAATGAATGTTTTTCTACAGAAACCTTCCTTAAGAAATCATTTACAGAATGGTGAAAACCGCATCGAAATCCATCCAGTGGTTCTCGACATTACCCATAACATCCAAGAATCGCGGACTTTGTTTTATGCTATGTATAGATAGACTGTATCCCTCAGCACAGTAGTGTTCAAGTGCTATTGTAGTTTCTTTACCTCAATAGTTCCGTGGAGAATGACTTTAATTTATATTTTCTTTTCGTAAGTTTTCTTTCTTTCTGCTCAGTGAATTTTGTAACATAACGGCTATTCTTTAGTCTCTAAGTATCCAACTTTCTGCACGTGTTCATACTGTGCTGTGACTTTTTTAAACGACGGAATGAGATTTAACATGGCCTGTTGGCATTTCACTTCACGATATGGTGGAATTTGAAACTGAATATGATTTGGAAGGAAGTAAGGAAGGAAAAAAAAGGAAGCTTGTAGTTTAACGTGACCGTTAATCTCGCGATCATAAGCCACGGGAGTAAGGAAGGTATCTTGTAATTGTACGTGACCTAGATTCTTGCGATCATAACTACCTCCTTCCTCACCGTAATACAAACCACCAGGCATGGCATTTCACCTTGAAAATTCCACGCGCATTAAACGGGAATCGAACCCGATCCACCTTGGTGAAAGACAAGCAGCTTGACCTATGCTCCTTCACGCCAAGGATTTGATTTGCACATATATACTCGCAGAAGAAACAAAATAACGTTACGCACCCAAGAGTGGTGGGAATAAAATGAAACTGCGTGAGTTGAAAGTCACTGTGAGTTTATTTCAATACGTCAGAATAAAAGGACAACACACTCGCGGGTACCATGTTTTAGTAGGGTGTAGACCCGCTTGGGCCTGGATACGTGAGTCAATTCGTTGCGGGAAGGAGCCCTACAGTCGTTGCAGCTTCTGCAAAAAGTCGTCCCACATCTGGCATAACTTGTCCTCGAGATTCGACATATTGTCACTAGGTCGGATTCGACGTCTGGTCTCATCCCACACATGATTGATTATGAAATGATCGGGAGACCGGGGTGGCCGTCGAGGGGTGTCTACATGTCGCAGGCAGTTCACAGGACGGGCATTATTCTGTTCAAAGTCTAAAACGAGGTTTTGCCTCAGGAGAGATAAGGCATGCAGACACTGGATGTCATTGATGTGGTGCTGTACCATCTGGTTCCCCTGAATGACCTGAAATTATACCCTATGTTTCCCAACACCAAGATGCCAGGAGTACGTCGAGGCGCGGTGGTGTCTTTTCTCGACATTGGCAGAATTGGTTCTCTCCTCTTGGTGTCGCCATACGGGAACACGATGGTCATCCATGGTCAGGCAGAACTGGAATTCACCACTGAACATGATAAAAGCCAAATAAATTCACTTATATTACCATCGCTGATTGTCCGTGCAGCGCATTATGTCCAAATCAACCATTTTTTCTGGATGTTTTCCTTTTGTGCCAGTGAGCATAGATTTAGCAGAGACTATCGGTGTCCCCTCCTAGGAGCTCACAATTTGTTGGACGTCATTTGGCAACCATGGACCCCTGTTGAGGTTTTACTTACTTGTGCTGCGTTCGTCTCCTTCATTTTTCCTGTCGACATCCCTTGGCCAGCTCTCGTTCTCTTCCGAACCCATCTCAGGGGCTCACATCTAGTGGGACGTGGGTTGGCAACCACGGGACCCCAGCCGAGTCATTGCTTCCACTTACTTGTGCCGGGCTCCTCTCCGTCTTCTTTCCTGTCGACCTCCCTTGGTCAACTCATTTTCTTTTCCGACCCCGACGTTATTAGGGTATCCGAGGCCTAGGGAGTCTATCACTTTCCCGCCTTAATTGGCCTTGTCTCATCTTTTCTGATCCCTTGTTCTTCGAGGGGTTTAGACGTCTTGATTTCTTTTCATTGTATTTCATTTTCTCTTTAAGATCCCCGCACTGTTTTTGTTAATTTGCTCCCCGTGTATCTAAATTTCCTTTAGCGAATTTTGTGATCTACATTCCATTTTGTAGGTATTTTCAATCTACTTTTCATTTTGTAAGTCTTTTCTATCTAAATTGCATTTTGCGAGTATTTTCAACCTCAGTTGTAAGGATTGACAATCTAAATTGATTTTTAGTAAGTCTTTCAATATAAGGGCTGGGACTTTTGTGAGTATTTTCAATTTCAATTCCATTTTGTAAGTATTTTCAACCTAAACCGCTTTTTGGAAGTATTTTCAATCTAAATTGCATTGTGTAAGTATTTTGATTCTCAATTGCATTTTGTGGGTATTTTGAATCTAAATTAGCCTACATTTTGTAAGTATTTTCAATATAAATTGCATTTTGGAAGTATTGTCCATCCAAATGCGTAGTTTGAATCTACCATACATTTTGTAAGCATTTTCAATTTCAATTGCATTTCGTAAGCATTTTCAATTTCAATTGCATTTTGTAAGCATTTTGAATTTCAATTGCACTTTGTGAGTATTTCGGATCTGAAATGGGCGTTTTTCAATCTAAATTGTATTGTGTATTTTCAGTTTCAATTGCATTTTGTAAGTATTTTCAATCTCATTTGCATTTTGTAAGTATTTTGAATTTCAATTGCATTTTGTACCTATTTTGAACCCAAACTACATTATGTGCGTATTTTTCAATCTATTCCTTTTGTGAGTATTTTCATTCTAAATTACCTTTTGTAAGTTTTTCCACTCTACATTTTGTGAGTCGTTTCAATCTGAGTTACATTTTGTAAGTATTTCAGTCTCACTTAATTTTTGTTCTGGTTTCCATTTCAATGTCATTTTTGCTATCACCCAGACCATTAGGGGCCGATAACGTAGATGTTAGGCCCCTTAAAACAACAATTATAATCATCATATTCCGAACCCGACGGTATTAAGCCATTCGAGGCGTAGGTAATCTTTCATGGCCTCTTTTCTTTTCACGACCGCCTCGTGGTGTAATGGGTAGCATTCTTGGCTATCGTCCCGAAGATTCGGGTTTGATTCCCGGCTCTGCCAAGAAGTATAATTCTGGTTTGTGGGCTAGAATGGGATATATTTAGCCTCGTGAGACAATACTGAGAAGAGATGGCTCTTTTTAAAGGCTCAAAACTCTTCTTTAGTTTTCCTTATTATATTTTTCAAGGTCAGGTGGTCTCTACTCGATGTTCCTTGCCTTAAAATAACTGACCTATAGAGCTTCCACGAGTTAAAATGGCACCGAAGCTTATGCATAGCGAACTTCCGGTCCGTGAATCTCCATTTGATTTTCATTGGCAATGAATCGTCCGTGATTATTTTCATTATTATTTCGAATTGTGGTTTTGTTTTTAGGCGTTCAACTTATGAAATATACACTAGAGGGTTGGCCTTTCTTGAATATTCCAAGAACAAGTGTCTCCTAAAAGAGTAATTAGTAAAAATTCGCAACAGAACGACCATAACAAACCGCCTGGTTTCAAAGTGTGCGATCTGCACATATCAAACGGCAGTTATGTAACATATCTTAGACTACAATCGTATTAAATTGGTGCCTATGAAATATGTTATATGTGAGAATATTATAATAATTTGCTATCCGGTTGTTATATTGGTATATTATGTATTAACTTGACCCGATTAAATGTTAAAACGTGACGAAACTAGTTATAGGCTATTCACCGTACCGGTAGGCCTAATATTTACTAACAACTCGTTGTTTCTTCTTTAACATTTATTTAATCATTATAATTATAATAGCCTACCTATTAACACTTATTTAACCAATAGTCATATTATAATTACATACATATTCTACGTACTTAGGCCTATTGCAAGAAAGTGATATTTGGTAGCACATTCGGGTGCACCTTAAAATCCAACTGTGCCTAGTTTTCAATATTATGGAAAATATTACCGTAAGTTAATAGAGCAAACAACTGGCGACAAACTTTTTAAAGAAATGTCTACGTAAAGTACTGTACGGTACCATACGGTAATCATTGAAAGGGTCAATTTCACAAACGAATGAACTTCAATATGCATGAATTATTCAACCCTAAACCTTCGAATGGAGGCATGGATTGTCTGTCTTTAGAAATATTTTAGTCAATAATTTAAAACAAGTTGCCAGAAAACTAAATACTAATACGTGCCTACTACAATGTAAAGTTGCTCTGTGAGAAAAACAACCTTGCCAAGAGTATACGACGTGCATACAGTTAAATACAATCATTCAATTGGAGAGAGAGACGGGCCGATAACCTAGATGTTAGGCCCCTTAAAACAACAATTATCATCATCATCAATTGGAGAGACACTTTCTTCGTCAAGATCTTAACAACAAAAAAACATAATCTGTTGTTAATTGACGGGAATATGTGCAACATTTAGAAACTGCGAGTGTTGTAAGCGACACAATGTTAGCCGACATTTCGCATCATTAATACATAAGGAATAAACACATGCAGAGCTTTCTCATTGTACACAGCGGAAGATCATATCGCTCTTGATGCATTTTACAACTTTTATTTCTCCTAACAACAATATTTTGCTAAGTTACTTGCAAGGAAAATTGTAGTGCACTGTTCCCATTGCTTTCTTTACCTGACTACTAAACCGGAAGCTGGTAATGCATAACCATACGCCGGTGGCGCGTCCTATGGCAAGTGAAAGAACGAAAGAAAGTGTAAGCTCTATAGTGGGGAACTCCCCACTTCCATGTTCTTTGCTTCTCTCAAGGGTAAGCTTCCTATTTCTGAAATACAGTTCATTTATCTTCTACTGTTAGTGATCTCGCCGGCGTAAAATCGTTGTTCACCTTGTATCGATCATGCCTTCCCTGAGATTTGGGAGGTCAGCAGGTCTCTTGTCTAATTTACTTCTTGCATGAAGTCACTGGCATTAAGAAGGCTGCCGAACTGGGAGTGAAAGCAACACATTGCTGTTTAGTTGCACCGTATGAATGAATGATCGTGTTTGATAACCCGTTTTGCTACTAATGCCTCTTTTATTCTGTTTCTTGATGTTTCTATGATTCCCGTGCTGTTAGTTTCCTTGTGCACAAGCCATTTTAATGGCAGCAATCGTCCAAGCGATACGATGTGATTTGGTCTTAGTCGGTGGCGTTGTAAGAGAGGTTTGGCCGGAGCAACTGCATGGAGGTCTAGGCTATTTCATGAACCCAACAACATGCCGTTATTCAGCTTCATCTATATTTGTTATTTAGAACTGTGAGCAGAGGGTGGTTGGGTGCATAATTTAGGTCTAATAATAGCAGATTACACCATGGAATAGAGTTAGCACACTTGTCTCTTACTTAGGAGACTCGGGTTCGATTTCCGGCTCCGTCAGGAAGTTTATAACTAACGTGAGGGCTGGTACGGGTTGCACTCAACCTTGTGAGGACAATTGAGAAGCTGCCTATCTGAAAGGCTGTGATCCCCGTCAAGATACCCCATATTAACCGCCGAGAGGACATGTCAGCGTCACGCTGACAACGCATCATCTGTCGGATACTTCTTAGTTTCAACAAGTTTTGTTATGAGATAAATATTAACTTAACGTACATACAGTATTAGCAATATTGTATTTGTGTACTGAATCCTATAATGAAAACTTTCTCCAGAATAGTTAAGATGTGCTTAGAAAATCAATATATTGATACAGAAGAACAATGCGGTTTTTCGGTAGGTAGATCGTGTATTGATCACATTTTTACATTAAGACTGCTCTTGGAAAAATGTAGAGAAAGGTCTAAAGGTATTTGATTGGTGTTTGTTGACTTGGAAAAAGCGTATGACAGTGTGCCCAGGAAGCTATTATGGCAATCTCTAAGAGAAGTACCAATAAGTGAAGACGTCAGTAACATTCTACGATCAATGTGTTCGGAAAATAAGTGCAAGTTATGTATCCAGGGAAATATATACAGCCAAGGGTCTATTACAAGGTTGCTGTCTATCACCGTTGCTGTTCAAGATTTATTTAGACGTCTGTTTAAGAAAATGGTCCAGGAAATATTGTTCAATGGGATTACAGATGAACCAGGAGTATTACTTACATCATATTCTTTTTGCTGATGGCCAGATGATATTGACTCAAGATATAGACGATGCCTCTTATATGATGAGGAAATTAATTGAGGAGTATGAAATGTTGGGACTAAATATCAATTACTACAAAACGGAATACCTTACATAAGAGCATAATGGTGGTGAGAAACTACAGATCGGAAATGCAGAAATCAAACAGTCACTAAATTTAAATATTGGAGTTCAATAATAGAAGCTGGGGGAACAAGTTAATCTGAAATTGAGAAAAGAGTGAGTGAGGCTAGGAGAACAATTGAAGCATTGAATTCCGTTTTATGGAGTTGAAATATTTTAAACAACACTAAGAAACTTATTTACAGTTCATTGGTACAAAGTATTTTGTTATATGGAGTCGAAACTTGGACGGTAAACAAAGGGCAAGCAAACAAATTATTAGTAACAAAGATGGATTATTGGAGGAGAGCGGCAAGAAAATCAAGATTGGATAAAATTAGAAATACGAGAATCAGAGAAATTATGCAGGTTAAAAATGTACTATAGGTGGTAGAAGAAAGAAGATTACAATCGTTTGGACATGTGAAAAGGATGCAGAATAGTATAATTTCAAATTTAATGTTACATTGGCAAGCTGAAGGTAAACGGAAACGGGGTACACCAAGAGAACAATGGATGGATGGTGTAAACAGAAGCATGGCTACCAGAGGCTTAACCTAGGAAGATCCTGAAGACTGAAATTTGTGGAAGAGTAGAGTATTTTGGGGTTGAAGAAAAACTACTGTATTGTAGAATATTCCTAATGAAGAAGAAGTATTTTTACCTTTCTGTATCTTCTCACTCTACCCATGTATCTACTGTTTATTATTTCATTAAGAATTGCGAACTGTTTTGGACCAATATTAAGGAAACTTCATATTGCCATTGTGTAAGAGCATTCATTAGAAGTGTCAGGACGCAGGATGTGTGACATCATTATTCCAAGTAACCGACATTATTAAAATGAGTTTCCGAAGCTCCACTTTCATCCGCATTCAAAGCCTCATGCGGCTGGCTATAGCAGCACAGCTATTGTGATGCATTTCACACAAAATTATCATAGACAAATGCTCGGCGACATTACTTGTATAAAGCTTAAATACTCCGTTACGTAGCTTAAATACTCCGTTACGCTAGATGCAACTGTTTCCACCATCACGTAATGGTGGTCTCCAAACTACGGTCCGCGAGCACCAGCAATCCGGCCCGCCATATTTTATTTTGATTTCATCTTTACAACGTAAGTAAATCATACAAACTATAATCAGATGTTTTTATTTAACGACCAATAAAGAAACACAATAACTAACATACATAATGAAATTGAACATTTTAACTGTTATCAATGATGTGAGGTTTATTAATTTGATTGACATGCATAGGTGATTCACATAATGAAATTAATCTTTATTATTATTATTATTATTATTATTATTATTATTATTATTATTATTATTATAAATTAGATTTATGTAAGTGTAACTTTCCAGTGACAATATTGTTTGCATTTGTGGATGAAGTTATCAGCAGCGACTTAAATGCTCATCAGCAGGGAACGGATTTATATGTAAATACATATATCTTTGTGAAGCTAAACTTAATTATATTTTGTACTAGCAGTAGTACCCGGCTTCGCCCGGTGGAATGATGATAATATTTCAGTCTCCTTAACACTCAACGTCATAAATTATATTTATTTTTCATTTCTTACATTATCAAACCCAGTGACAATGTTTATACTTAAGTCACTATGGGAAGGCTCTGTAAAATAATGATCATTCTCGTGATATTTGTCTTCAGTCCGAGTCGAGATATGTCGTTAGCGGTCCCAGAATTCGTGACATCTCAGTCGTAGAAGACTTTATGTGGTGGTGATTAGAAATAGAATGGACTTAAAATCTAGGTCATTTGCCCCCAATGACGTTGAGGGCGTAACATCTAGGTAATTTGCCCTACTGATCAGGATGATATTGAAAATTACTACATAACTGACATATGAAACTTAGAAAATAATAGAAAAAGTTATTTTTAGGACTCACCTTTCGGGAAAGACTTGATTATTTTTTGCCAAAGAGCTCCCACTTAGATCGCTATCTGGTTAAAAGTTTCGTCTTGTTAAGGTTTAAACTGTACGATAAATGTCTGAAGCAATTCCTCAAAGAGAAGCTTCCAGATTTCGCAGTCGATATATCGTTAACGTTCCGGAGCAGCCAGTTGTCTTTTCTTCTGACGCAAAACATCTTCTACATAGTGATGATGAACATAGAAGCGACTACTGGCACATGTAACTTATCAACGAATGGGAAAAATTGATACTTTAAAGGAATGAGAGATAATTTGCCCTTTTGATGAGGATGACAATGAAGACTACTACTACTACTACTACTACTGAACGGGTATATCAAACTTACAAACTAATGGAAATACGTATTTTTAAAATCACAGGCTAGGTAGACTCTGGTGTTGCTTAGTAGTATGATGGACGTAACATCTAGGTCATTTGCCCCTTTGATGAGGATGATAATTGACCCATTACGATCATTTAAAAGAAGAAAGGCAATCCAGAAGCAAGGTACATTATCATACCAAAAAAACAATAATAAAAATGTGGAAGGAGCGTACTGGACTGAACATAACCCAAGGTAATAAGAGACTTAATAAAATACAGGTCTACTGTGAACAAGAACACAAAGAAAAACTCTTAGGGTAACCAAAAGTATATTTAAAACATAGGAACAAATTACAGCCATGTCTTGCCACAAAGGCAATATTAACAAAAATTGATATTGGATAGGCCTAAGTGAAGAATCTAAATTTAAAATGAAATTCATATGTGAAATTAAAACTTGCTTGGTACCGAACCAGGCGAAGAGCAGAAAAATCCATGAAATTAATTGATAATACAATTAAAGAAAAATGGTAACAATATTTAATTACCTTAAGGTGGTGAAGACCACATAATCAAAATACATTAAGGTCAAGGGAGGACCCCAAACCAAGAAGAAATAATTAATTAAGTTGCTAATATGGGAGCTAATTATCAGAGTGACTGGTTCAGTCGAAATCCCAAAAGTTGTCTTCTAGCAAGAAGAAAAAAACAAAAAACATCCCTTTAATAATGATCGCCAAGAACAATGTCTAAACGTTCTCATGGTAACCAGGATATAAGATGAAAAGACCATCACTAAATGGTAATAAAACAGTATTCCAAGGAATATTCTACATGTCCTATCCGGGAGGAAAGTAAATAAGTTAATAATAAATAAATAAATTTAGAGGTTATAAAACACGGATAGGACAATCGCAAAAATGAAAGTCAGTTGACCTACAGGGCAGCACGCCTGGGTATGACAAAAAAAAAACCTTCACCAATTACATGCAATAAAAATAAAATATAGGTAACTGAATTATTGTAGTCATAACTGACAATACGCAATTTTGTTCGAAGTTACTCTAACCAACAACACAACTTACCTAAGAGACACAATTCAACTGGTAATTCCAGCACTAAATAAAAATAGAAGAACGAGCTCTCAACTTCACAAAAGGAATCACAACAAATGATACAAAACTGCGCAGTTACCAGTTACTTCCACAACGAATTCAATCACCTAGTACACTTTCAAATTACATACCTTGGTTGGCCGAAACAAATTATTTAAATAAATTTCCCCCCTTTTAAAATAAAAATAAGCTAAGCTCTCCCACGAAGTCTGTTACATTTTCAATAGAATGAAGTAGCCACGAGGCCAATCACCTTTGTCTAGCCGAGCTAGGCTCAACTTGGAGCAACTTTTATAGCCCTTACATCATGTGGCTTTCTACATCGAGGTTCAGACAATAAACATCTCCCACTCTCATACTCCAATGGACACTGCAATACCAAAAGGTTAGTTCCGTTCGCAGACACGGAGCGCTCCACGATCACGACACAGGAGTGGAAGAGGTTTACCCGCCATCTAGTAGCGAAGAAAGACAACACAATGCCTGAGTTTACCAAGATAATCTCCAGACGAACGCTGACGTATCGAAGTTCCCGTTCACCCTCACAGATGGAGCAGTGTTATCAATTCAGAACAAGCCTTGTCACGTATCAATACTCCCTCCCTTCGAATCGTGGCCACATTCCACAAATTTTGGACACGTGAAAGTTCAGAAGAGGAGATAGAGAACATTACAAGGTCACTTGAGGTAGTAATTTTAGTACGTGGATATCCAAATAAAGTTCATCCACAATTAACATGCATACGTACACCAACTGATCGTTAACAGTCACTTTTCGAGTTCCCAGACATGCTTATAACATTAACGTCTTACTTTGTCAAATACATGGAAACAGAACTTCTTGAATACAATGTTATTACAGTAGATAATATATATGGTTTTCCAGTAGAGGGAAGATGAGTGCGATCAGAGAGAGACTGCAGCTTCCATCATGATTTTCCGGGCCCTTGGATCTTCACAATGGTACCGCACATCGATCAGGTTGGACAGTCTTCAGAACTTCCACTGTAAACAAATATGGACTGCGACAGAATATGTCCTAGTTTCTTCTTAAGACTAATGACAAGTCAAGTTCAGTATGTTTTGCATAACCCAGCCAAATAATATGGTTACCCCTTATTTTTTTTAAGACCAACATAAAATTACAATGATCAAATTGCCATAAACTAATTAGTTAAAACTCAAATAAGCTTAAAGATTCTTCACTTTTACATAAATGTCAGATTAACTTTTACAATTCATGGTCTAAACAAAACAAAAATTGAGAATATTTACAATCACTTGGTATCATAAACCAAAAGAAAACCAAAAGGAAGGAGAGCAACAAAAATAGATGGATCACGAAATCCACACCTCAGCCTCGTAGATCACAAGAACAAAATTCTTAGATGGCAAGAGCATCTAATTAAAACAAAATTAAATGACAAATTGACTGAAACTTAGGCATTAGAACCCTATTGTACCTTGTATTAACTACTAGGAAACAATAGACTCAAAACTACAATCGACAGTAAGAAAAGCCAAAATCACATGACAACCAGGAAAAATCAAACAGATGACAATTAAGTCCAAAATTCGACCAAACAATTACTCCAAGTTACTTGATTAACGACATCCACAAAAAATTTATATATCACACCACCGAACCTTTACCAAAATATAATGCCAAGAAATACCATAGACCAAGAAAATCCTAATGATGCCAAGAAACAATGACAGTAATGAAAAAGGTGCAAGAAAAGGGAGGAACAGAAACCAACATAAGGAAAGGACAAAAATTAATTTTACCAGAAACAAAAAATAAAAGACCAAAAGTTATAGAAACTGAACACACGTGTAGACAAACCCAAATACACAAATCTTTCATACACTCACACATAACCTCACAAATCCCAAGATTACTAATTACAATTTACCACTCACAAAGAAAATATTCCCAACAAATCTACCAGAATATAAATCATTATTCATAAAAATTCCATTGCACAACACACTTACCAACACACAACTTTTACATACATAAATGCTGACTCGGATCAAACAGAATAACTAAAAACGTACACCGCACGTACTTCATGAGAACCAAAATGAGCCCTATTAGCATTTCTCTTTCACCTTTTAATTAATTTACACATTGCCTTCACACTATGCTTACCCAGTTCAGACAGAATTAAAACGAACTAAAAGAACGCATCTAGAAAGAACATCATGGGCCTTTTTAGCATCATACATCCTTCTTTTACAAACATTATCAGAACATAACAATCATACTTACGATAATCTTTACCTCCCAGATCAAGCAAGCAATAAAGATGACTTACGTACACCAGCTTGGAGAACATATGGGAACCTTTTCCTAAGATACTTACCTTGTATTCAGTGCTTTTCCTTATGTCACCTTAAAACACTAGTTCAATACCAGAAAATAATAAGGATCGTAAGAAGAATTTCAACGAAATAGTGATTTATATACTCGGCATCAAGACAAAACAGAATTAAAAGATAACTTTAACAAAACAAAACCTAACCTTATTTGACACAAGAACAACAATTAATTCCCCACCCAATTACAAATGCAAAGCTAACTTACCACATTCACACCAAACTCACTCATGCCTCACACATACAGTTCGTTCTACACAATTTAGAAAAAGTTTAATTACTCTCACTATTGGGCAAATCCGTACCTTTCTTCACATGGGATAAATGGACTCTGAAAAACTTCTTCTTTACGGAGTCGCTTAACAATAGAGTGACGGGTGTCACATATCTAACTATCTTATAAGGGCCCCGAAACCTTTCCCGTAACTTGCCTGATTCCTTAGGGCCAACTTCTTTCAACGTGAAATTTTTAATGTAAACCTCATCACCGGCTTTTAACGATGAAGGTTTTCGACCTGCGTTGTATCGTTTCTCTAATTTTTCGTGAGCCACCTTCATGTTACTTCTTGCCTTCTTCCATATCGTTCTTACATCATTAAAGGTGTACTGGTCGGGCAATAGTTGGTTTAAGGACCATAAGTTTGAGATAGGAGAATTATGTCCGAAGGAGAACATTAGAGAGAAGGGAGTCGTTTTGTGTGACTCGTGAACAGCAGTGTTAAAGGAAAATGTAAGCCAAGTTAAACTGGTGTCCCAAAGACTGTGGTCCTTATGGTGAAAAGCAATTAGAGCAGCTCGTAAATTTCGATTCACCCTTTCGGCGTACGAACCTTTAGGGTAATAGGGCGTGCTAGTGACGTGTGAAATGGAGAGTTCAAACAAAAAATTCTTGAAAACGTGTGAAGTAAAGCACTTCGCATTATCAGATACCAAAGTTTGGCATGGACCGAAGTATGCGAAGATCTGTTTAAGGCAAGAGATTACCGTATGAGTAGTAGCAGCTTTGGTAGGAAATAACCAATTAAAACGAGAAAATCCGTCGGTGCATACCAACACAAAGCGGTTTCCTGACTTCGATACTGGAAAAGGTCCTATATAATCGACAAAAATTCTTTCCATAGGAACCTTGGCAATATCAGATGACAACAGACCAGTTTTCGAGTTATTAAGGGGTTTAGCCCTCTTACAAGTATCACAATTGTTCACCATTTTGCGCACATCTTTATCAATACCTTTCCAGATAAAATTTCGGCGAATCTTCTCTCTCGTTTTGAACACGCCCAAATGTCCGCCAATCGCGGACTCGTGGAAGTATTTAAAGATGACAGGAATTAAGACAGATGGAATGACAATTTTCGGAAGTTTATCATTCCGAGCTTTACAAAACAGAACATTGGCCTTCAAAGAGTAAGGTTTTACTACTTCTCCTTTCTCCAGTTTACCAACAATCTCACCGATGACAGGGTCTTCTCTCTGGTATTCCGAAACATCTCGGAACAATTTAGGGCAGTTAGAAAGGATAACGTTAGCAAGATTGTTATGGATGTTATCATCTTCACCAGAATTCATCAAATCAACATCATTTTCACCATACATCCTACTCAGGCAATCTGCGATAACATTATCAGATCCTTTTATATGTCTAACATTGAACTTGAAAGAAAGGATGCGAGTAGCCCATCTGGCTATTCGACCTGTCTTCCTAGGTTTACCCAGGACCCAACTTAAGGCCTGATTATCGGTCTCTAAATCAAACTGAACGTGTTCCACATAAAGCTTGAATTTTTCCAGGGCAAACATCACCGCTAGACCCTCTAACTCATACACCGAGTATTTCTTCTCGGCATCGTTCAAGGTTCTCGAGGCGTATGCGACGGGTAAACGTCCTAATTCATGCTCTTGTAAAAGGACTGCACCGACAGCACTATTAGAAGCATCAGTCTGAATTATAAAATTCTTAGAAAAATCGGGGATGGCAAGAATGGGGGCGTTGGTTAAAGCCATTTTCAGATCTTCGAAAGCTGCATCCTGGTCAGGACCCCAAGCAAATTCGACTCCCTTTTTCCTTAATTTGTTGATAGGTGCAGCACGATGGGCAAAATTGGGTATAAACTTACGAAAGTAATTTATCATGCCAATGAAGCGGGCGATTTCTTTGCCTGTCTTTGGTGGTCTATACTCCCTAATGGACTGGGTTCTTGAATGATCTATGGATATCCCAGAAGATGAAATTATGTGCCCTAGGAAGGAGATCTGAGGCTTTGCAAAAGATACCTTAGAAAGCTTAACAGTAAGGCCCGCACCTCTAAGTCTAGATAACACCTCTCTTACATGTTGTAAATGTTCATCGAAAGTTTTACTGAATATAACCACGTCATCTAAATAGTGGTATACAGATTTAAATTTAATACCATCGAACACATTATCTAACAATCTACTGAGCACTGCAGCTCCGGTAGATAGGCCGAACGGGAGGCGCTCGAACTCAAAAAGATTCCAGTCAGTGGTGAATGCTGTAATGGCTTTAGACCTTTCTGTTAAGGGTACCTGGAAATAGGCACTATTGAGGTCGAGAATAGTAAAGAAATTGGCTCCCTGGAACCAGGCAAAGCAAGACTGTAAGTCCGGAAGAGGAATAGATTGCAAAATAACCTTTTTGTTAAGCGCACGGTAATCAATAACAGGTCTGTATTGCCCATTAGGTTTAGGTACGAGGAAAATAGGAGACGCATATGCTGAAGTTGATTTCCTGATAATTCCCTCCTTTAGCATATCGTCTATAATTTCTTTTAACACTTTCATTTTAGGTGGAGACAATCTGTATGGGGAAGCGCGTACAGGAATGGTGTCGGAAAGTTCTATCTCATATTCCAAGAGATTAGTTACACCCAGTTTGTCAGTCAAAACCTCGGGGAATTCCGAACATAAAAGTTTAATCTGCTTGGTCTGATGTTCATTTAAATTATTAAACTCAAGATCATCAACAGTCACAGGTTTAGAATCTAATTGAGCTGAGTTAACAACATTATTATCATGCATCTGGTTAAATGTAATCTTTAATTTAGGTTTGAACTGAAACCAACATAACCTTGTCCTCAAATCAATTAATAAGCCAGTATGAGAAATAAAATTGGCCCCAAGTATCACGCTACAGGACAAATTGTTGACAATCCAAAACTTAAATTTCCACGAGAAATCAGCAATGTTAATCTTGACGATAACATAACCTAACACATTAAGAGCTGTAGAATTCGCCGAGATAACATTATTGGATTCCTTTACCATCTCGCCAAATTTGCATACTGATTTCATACCTTCAAACCATTTCCTATCTAAAAAGGAATAAGTGCTACCTGAATCAATCAATGCTGAAACAGGTTCGTTATTAATATATATATCAATAAACGGGCAATTACTCTTAGACGCACACATAATACGACTACTAATTTCATTATTTTTGTAGGCATCTCTGTCATAATCACTACTATCAAAAATTTTGAACTCATTTTTGTTAGTATAATTCTTAGATATATGACAATCCGAGGAGATATCCTTTAGATGGCATCACTTATCGCGACTAAATTTTCTATCACACCATCGAGCAATATGGTTGTAAGAACCACAACGATCACATCTTCTCCCTTTGTTAATTCTTACCTCGTTGGGTGAAGATGCCATTTGCCACTGTAAGTTACTGCCAGTTGGGTAGCTCGGAGGAGATATCTCAGGTACATACATGTTTGTAGGCACATTGGTATTAGGAAAACCAACAGTTGGAATAAGATTACTAAAATTCATAGGTGCAGAAACGTACGAACTAGCAAACATACTAGGGTGACTCACATTTGGGGAAATCATAGGTGAAGGACCACAGTTGTTAGGTAAATAAGCAGATTGCATTGCATTAACCAAGTTAATTGGACTCACAGTTGGGGAAATCATAGGCGAAGAAATGCAGTTGTTAGGTAAATAAGCAGACTGCATTACATTACCCAAGTTAATTGGTGGAGGAACGTTGCATACTCTTAATGAATCAGCATCTCTGATAGTTCCCGCATACCTAATAATTTCGTTTAATTCCATTAAGGTAGTAGGTTTGGATTCTAAAACGAAATAGGAGCGACATTCGGGATTTACCCCAGCAATGATCGAAGAAACTAACTGTTTTTCAGACAAGTTTACCTTTAAAACTCTGTAAAAGGTTTTAATGTCTAGGAAATAATCATTAAGGGGTTCTCCCAACCTCTGTACTCTAAAAAACAAGGTATGTCGAAGTACACTTAATGCACGAGGGGGAATGAAGGATTCTAAAACATCCTCATGAAAATCTACTAATGAAGTCTGAGAACTCATTGCCTCCACAATCTTTTCCCTCAACAAACCAACCGTATAAGGAAAAATGATTTGACAAATTTTGGCATTCGATAATCTAAATACCACCGCGTTATCAATTAAATAAATTAGAACTTTCAAAAAATTTACCAATTGATTAATGTCGTTACCACTGCATATTTGCAAATCCTTCAGACATGCACTAAGAGGATGTGGAAGACTAGAAAACTTAACCCCATCACACGAATCTAATACCCTGGACATATTATCATGCATCGACGCGCCAGGTATTTGGGCAGGAGCCATTTGATTAACCTCTCCAACCCTAGCATATTCGAACATACCTTCATTCCTAGTTACAGGCCTAGAAACTGTAGGATATCTACTTGGCAAGTCATTCAAAACACAATTCAAGGGTATATCAGGTAACGATCTGGAAAAATTATCCCTCAGATTATCAGAATTACCTTCAGGTCTTCTGTCACTCAATGCAGACGTACCTTCCAAAAAATTCATGTTCACTGATTCAACTGACGAAGAAATAGATCCTAAATTATTCAACAACTCCCCTTCGACACGATTAATATTAGTCAATTCGCTACAATCACCAGTATCTGGTACATCGTCAGGATTAACAACACGATTAGACTTATCACTGCGTTTAGTTCCCTCAAACAAATAAGTATAGCACTTGCATAACCTAGCACGCAAAGAAATTAATTTATCACTAAATTCACTGTCTTTTTCCTTCCAAACTTCGATTAAATCTGCAAGACGATGGTACCAATGCACTAAACGAAACTTAAAACGAGTTAATTGACTAACCGAACTATTATCAGCAGCGGACAAGAACTCAAACAAGATAAATAATTTATCAATACTTGGTACAACAAGGTCCCTACCTTTAGTCCAGTCAAATTCATCCCAATTTGGAATGCGAACCGGTACAGATTTCAGCGAAGACAATAGTATCAAATCCTTCTCACGATGATTACAGGGAGTTTGTCCCCTAATAATTATTTCATGAATGATTTCGTCCTTGTTTAAAGAAGAGACTGACGTTAGGATTCTGTTTTCCATCAACCCTCGATAAGACATGAAACAAACAATGACACCAAGAGTTAGTAAAAATTCAGACAAGACAGGCCTAAGAATATTTCTTAGTGTTTTTATCACTTTCAACACTGTATTTTAAGTCTCCAATTAGTTCCGATTAAGAAAATGAACCACGCTACTGATTACCAATAATGACCCATTACGATCATTTAAAAGAAGAAAGGCAATCCAGAAGCAAGGTACATTATCATACCAAAAAAACAATAATAAAAATGTGGAAGGAGCGTACTGGACTGAACATAACCCAAGGTAATAAGAGACTTAATAAAATACAGGTCTACTGTGAACAAGAACACCAAGAAAAACTCTTAGGGTAACCAAAAGTATATTTAAAACATAGGAACAAATTACAGCCATGTCTTGCCACAAAGGCAATATTAACAAAAATTGATATTGGATAGGCCTAAGTGAAGAATCTAAATTTAAAATGAAATTCATATGTGAAATTAAAACTTGCTTGGTACCGAACCAGGCGAAGAGCAGAAAAATCCATGAAATTAATTGATAATACAATTAAAGAAAAATGGTAACAATATTTAATTACCTTAAGGTGGTGAAGACCACATAATCAAAATACATTAAGGTCAAGGGAGGACCCCAAACCAAGAAGAAATAATTAATTAAGTTGCTAATATGGGAGCTAATTATCAGAGTGACTGGTTCAGTCGAAATCCCAAAAGTTGTCTTCTAGCAAGAAGAAAAAAACAAAAAACATCCCTTTAATAATGATCGCCAAGAACAATGTCTAAACGTTCTCATGGTAACCAGGATATAAGATGAAAAGACCATCACTAAATGGTAATAAAACAGTATTCCAAGGAATATTCTACATGTCCTATCCGGGAGGAAAGTAAATAAGTTAATAATAAATAAATAAATTTAGAGGTTATAAAACACGGATAGGACAATCGCAAAAATGAAAGTCAGTTGACCTACAGGGCAGCACGCCTGGGTATGACAAAAAAAAAACCTTCACCAATTACATGCAATAAAAATAAAATATAGGTAACTGAATTATTGTAGTCATAACTGACAATACGCAATTTTGTTCGAAGTTACTCTAACCAACAACACAACTTACCTAAGAGACACAATTCAACTGGTAATTCCAGCACTAAATAAAAATAGAAGAACGAGCTCTCAACTTCACAAAAGGAATCACAACAAATGATACAAAACTGCGCAGTTACCAGTTACTTCCACAACGAATTCAATCACCTAGTACACTTTCAAATTACATACCTTGGTTGGCCGAAACAAATTATTTAAATAAATTTCCCCCCTTTTAAAATAAAAATAAGCTAAGCTCTCCCACGAAGTCTGTTACATTTTCAATAGAATGAAGTAGCCACGAGGCCAATCACCTTTGTCTAGCCGAGCTAGGCTCAACTTGGAGCAACTTTTATAGCCCTTACATCATGTGGCTTTCTACATCGAGGTTCAGACAATAAACATCTCCCACTCTCATACTCCAATGGACACTGCAATACCAAAAGGTTAGTTCCGTTCGCAGACACGGAGCGCTCCACGATCACGACACAGGAGTGGAAGAGGTTTACCCGCCATCTAGTAGCGAAGAAAGACAACACAATGCCTGAGTTTACCAAGATAATCTCCAGACGAACGCTGACGTATCGAAGTTCCCGTTCACCCTCACAGATGGAGCAGTGTTATCAATTCAGAACAAGCCTTGTCACGTATCAATAATGAAGACGACTACTACTGAAAGGGTATATCAAACTTACAAACTAATGGAAATACATATTTTTAAAATCACAGGCTAGGTAGACTCTGGTGTTGCTTAGTAGTATAATGGACGTACCATCTAGGTCATTTGCCCCTTTGATGAGGATGATAATGAAGACGATTACTACTGAACGGGTATATCAAACTTACAAACTAATGGAAATACACATTTTAAAAATCACAGGCGATGAAGTCTGTGGTGTTACTTAGTAGTATAATGGACGTAACATGTAGGTCATTTGCCCTTTTGATGAGGATGGTAATGAATACTACTGTTGAATTGACACGACAAACTTACAAACTACCGTGATAGAAAGAAATATTTCAAAATTCACAGGCGATAAAGACTTATTGTGTGTGGTGATTAGTGGTATGATGGGCGTAACATCTAGGTCATTTGCCCTTATGATGATAATAATAAGGTAATGAAAAATGACTACTAAACGAACTTGGTGTAATTTTAAATCTGATATAGGTAATTCAGATTTCTACCTTCGATGTCTTCCAAAGTCTGAACGATATTTTCTGGCTTAGGCCTATACTCGATGCGTGTAGTGAAACAGCTTATCGAGTACTGCTCGGGTCCAAGCTGCACGAACCTGAGAATATCGCAGATGATGACGATATATGATGACAGACGTTCGGGGGGGGGGGGGGGTCCCGTCCTATTCACATTGACCGGTGAATCACTCGTTCTTTCGTAACACTACAGTGGTTTGAGCAAAGACCCTGTATGAACTTCAGCATTGTCAGCAATACCAGGTAACACGGCGGGGTCTGGACATTTCTCTCATGCCACCTCGCGATGAATCAGCAAGATATTCTCACACCTGCCCCCTCCACCCACCAGGGTCCCACAACTTGTGGGACGTGGGTGTGCGACCACGGGACCCCAGCTGAGTCCGGCATTGCTTCTACTTACTGGTGCCGGGCTCCTTTCAGTTCTCTTTCCTGTCAGCCTCCCTGGGTCAAACTCTTGTTCTCTTCCGACCCCGATGGTATCAGGGTATCCGAGGCCTAGCGACTCTTTCCCGCCTTAATTGGCCCTTGTCTAACTATTCCTGATAGCCTCATTCTTCGAGGGGTCAGCCCTCTTTTTCTTTTCTTAATATCTCATGTCTTCTGCTCAAGACCCTCAAGGAGGCAGGGTGTGTGTAGCCCCACCACTTCTAGTGCACCCTGGATAGTGCTACATCCTCAAGGGCTCATGGCTGGTGAGTTCGGGAGCTGGCAACCCTGAGGGTTTCCTGAGCGGGTCCAGTTTTACCCCTTTTTTTCATTACCTTTGGGACGGACCCTGTCCTCTTTCTGGGAATGGAGTGGTCTATCCGCAATTTCAAGCAGACAGTGTTACTCGCAGGGTACCAAAGGGTAAGTAGGCCTATACAAATTTTGGTTCTGATCGGTGAAACGGTGTAGATTTGTGCCAAAGTGCCTAAATGCAGGGAATGGGGTGGTCTGTCCGAAATTTTAGGTGGACAGTGATATTCACAGGGTTACAAAGGGTAAGTATACACATTTTGGTTCAGATCGGTGAAACTGTGTAGATTTGAGCCAAGGGGCCTAAATGCAGGGAATGGAGTGGTCTGTCCGCAATTTCAAGCAAACAGTGTTACTCGCAGGGTACCAAAGGGTAAGTATACAAATTTTGGTTCTGATCGGTGAAACGGTGTAGATTTGTGCCAAAGGGCCTAAATGCAGGGAATGGAGTGGTCTGTCCGAAATTTCAAGCAGACAGTGTTACTCGCAGGGTTCCAGGCGGTAAATAACACATTTTGGTTGAGATCTGTGAAACGGTGTAGATTTGGGCCAAAGGGCCTAAATGCAGGGAATGGAGTGGTCTGTCCGCAATTTCAAGCAGACAGTGTTACTCGCAGGGTACCAAAGGGTAAGTATACAAATTTTGGTTCTGATCGATGAAACGGTGTAGATTTGGGCCAAAGGGCCTAAATGCAGAGAATGGGGTGGTCTGTCCGAAATTTCAAGTGGACAGGGTTACCCGCAGGGTTGCAAAGGGTAAGTATACACATTTTGGTTCGGATCGGTGAAACGGTGTAGATGTTTGCCAAAGGGCCTAAATGCAGGAAATGGGGTGGTCTGTCCGAAATTTTAAGTGGACAGTGTTATTCACAGGGTTACATAGGGTATGTATACACATTTTGGTTGAGATCGGTGAAACGGTGTAGATTTGGGCCAAAGGCCCTAAATGCGGGGAATGGGGTGGTCTGTCCGAAATTTCAAGTGGACAGGGTTACCCGCAGGGTTGCAAAGGGTAAGTATACAAATTTTGGTTCGGATCGGTGAAACGGTGTAGATGTTTGCCAAAGGGCCTAAATGCAGGAAATGGGGTGGTCTGTCCGAAATTTTAAGTGGACAGGTTACCCGCAGGGTTCCGAAGGGTAAGTATACAAATTTTGGTTCAGATCGGTGAAACGGTGTGGATTTGTATACATAATAGACAAACAGACAGACAAACATTGAGCTTATCTTTACAAATCATGGTGTGTGGAGTTGAAAAATGGAGTTTTTGTTTTCCATATTTTTCCATATTTTGGAGTTTAGCACATATTCTTGGTCATTAAGGTCAATACAGTCCATATTTCGGCTAAAAAGTATTAAATTCTATTAAATTAGCAGTCCTGTCAATAATGGAGAAACATTTAATATTTTCACTGGGGTGGTTCCGGGAAAGAACTGATCTAGCAAGGGAAGCTTATAAGATAAAGAAGAAAGAAGCAAACAAGATTGTTGCAGAGGAGAGGAAGAAGTGGATGGTAAAGTGGACTGAGATGATGGAGGAAGACAGCAGAGGAAATTGGAAAGTACTTTATGGGATGGTCAAAAGTAAGAGAAGAGGTCTGCGAGAGGATGTGGTAATGGTGGACAAAAACGGAAATGAGGTACACAACAAAGAGACACTCAAGACAGTGTAGAAAGAGTACTTTGAGGATTTGCTGAATCCAAATGGTCATAGGGAGGAAGACGACGTATTGGAAGATGGAGAAGACAACACAGGAATGGAAAAGGACCTGACTTGGAGAGAACTGGAAATGGCTAAAGACAAGATGAAGGGAGGAAGGACACCAGGTGTGGACAAAGTGAGTGCTGAAATGGTGAAGGCAGCAGGGGAGGTTGGGGAACAGTGGCTGTACCGTGTGATGAAGGTGGTATGGAAGGAGAAAAAGACCCCAGAAGATTGGAAGAAAGGATTGTCCCAATATTTAAGAAAGGAGTGCCGAAATTACAGGGGAGTCACACTCATACCACACTGTGCCAAGATATATGAAAATATATTAGAAAGTAGAATACGAGCCAAAGTGGAGAGAGAATTGAGAGAGGAGCAGTATGGATTCAGACCTGAGAGATCAACAGTGGATCTCATATTTTCAGTGAGACAGCTTCAGGAACACCACTACGAATTTGGAGAGGATCTGTTGATGGCCTTCCTGGACATCGAAAAGGCCTATGATAGTGTGTGTAGGGAGAAGGTTTGGAAAGCAATGGAAGACATGGGAGTGGAAAAAGGGACTGTAGACAGAGTGAAGGAGATGTATTGTGGAAGTGTGAGTTGTGTGAAAGTTGGAGGGGAAAGAACAGACTGGTTCAGACAAATGAGTGGCCTGAAACAGGGTAGTCACTGTCACTCCTTCTCTTTATTGTGGTTATGGACGAGGTTACGACACGGGTAGAAGGAAAGATAGGAGAAGATAAGATGAAAGCAATGGTGTTTGCAGATGATCTCATGGTCTGGGGAAACAAGGAGGAGGAAATTCAGGAGCAACTGAAGGCTTGGGAAGAAACAGTGGGAGAGTACGGATGGAAGTTCAACATCAGTAAATGTGAGATCCTGTTAACGATCAGGAAAAGGGACAGACCAATGAGTGGGATGACACTTGGAGGTGGACAGCTGAAGAAGGTGGAATGTCTCAGGTACTTGGGAAGTATAGTGGAGGAAAATGGGAGAAATGACAAAGAGATTACGGAACGTGGCAGACAGGCAGAAGCATTTCTGAGAAGCATTAGGAGCTTAGTGAGGAATAAAGATGTCCAACATAAAAGCAAGGAAGTGTTATACAGAAGCTACTATATCCCGATACTGACCTCTGCATCAGAAACATTGATAATGAAGAAAAGAGACATAAGCAGAATACAGGCAAGTGAAATGAAGTTCCTACGAAGTAGGATCGGAGTAACATGAAGAGACAGGGTGAGGAATGAAAAGGTCAGGGAAATAGTGAAAGAGGAGCCCTTGCAGTGTAGGATTGAGACATCAGGACTGAGGTGGTATGGACACTTAAAGAGAATGGAAGAGAAGAAGATTCCCAAGAGGGTACATGAGATGCAGATGCAGAAGAAACGACCAAGGAAGGAAGGAAGATTGCAGTTTTACGTGACCGTGAATCTCGTGATTATGAGCCACGGGGAAACGACCAAGGGGAAGACCGAGAGATACATGGCTGAAATAAGTGGAGGAATGTGTCAAGAAGAGAGGCGAGGACTGGACTAAAGTGACAGCGGAGAGGTGGTGGGAAGAAAGGGGGCTGGGCAGGCGCGGCTGGTGATTAAAGGCTCTTAGGCAGAGCCTCTCTTGAAAGATTCCATAAATATACATATTTAATTCAGGAATTTATAATTTATATTGATTGGAAACATTTATAAATTTCACTCAATCCATTCAGTCACGAGTCAATATATTTGGAACTGTTGATAAAGAATGTTTTTCAGATGGATAGTAGCGCTGTTAGGCTGCGCCTTAGATGTCCTATTCCTTCCTATGTAACAGGTTGGGGGGCGTGGTTATGAAAGCTCCATTCGTTTCAATTGTATCGCTGAAGGCTCAAGCGACTACAGCCTAAGCCAGGCTTGCCAACGACGACAGGATGTTCTTATTCTGTGGAATGCATTCAAAGTTGTTCAAGGAGTCTCAAACCACTCTCATGAAAGTTTATACTTTCCCTCTTTCACTCTCCGAAGGATTAATAATAATTGACAAGTTACCAGAAACAATTAGATGACTAATAAGTGATATTTATTATTGAGAACTCAAATGGTATCCCTTAAAGTATAATAACTAAAATATTTCCGCCAGATAGCACCATGAGGTGGCAATGGGTAGCAGAAACATCTAGCGAGACTTACGGGAAGTATTCTGTTTAAAATCTGCCGCCGTAGATGGTGTGATTTGTAAACAAGTGTTCTCGCGTTGAAATCGTTGGTGTAACTTAATTAGTTCATTAATTATGTTGTTTGTCAGTGGCAAGTCTTAATTTGCGTGTTATGGGCTACAGTTAGGGTTGCCAGATTTCAAGAATGGAAAAACGGAACACACGACCCAATACATTGCATTTTTAAAATCAAGGTCGTCAAACGTTGTAATAAATAATACACATATATATTAAATAAGCATTACATAATCAAATACGCAACATTAAAACTAGGTATTGCTGACATATCATATAGGCCTATGACACCAGCAACTTATAAATGCTTTTTCATTTGAACGACAATTGGCAAGGATTTTTCATTTGAGCTAAGTACCTTTCTGATAAAATTCAGTACAATTTTCGTCATAATTGTAATATGTGAACAATTCTTGTTTTATCAAACTAATGGAGCTTCTGTTTGTATAACTCTCCATTTGATATTCATGACAGAAAAAACTCTCTCCGTAAAAGCATTGGAGGGGAAAATGCTGAGTATTAACTTCACAAGGACTATGATATTCCTTAATTTTGTTGCCCCTAATAAATCTATAACATGTTATAGCCGTGTATGTGGGTGTCGTATAATGCGTTATATCAGCATTTTGCCACTAATATAAGTGCTGGGCCTTCCCCAGCTCCAACACCACCAGCCGCGGCTGGGGCTGGGGCTGGGGCTGGAAACTGTACAAGATGATGATGAGATGATGATGATGATGATGATGATGAACTGGGGTACTACTCATCACGCCTGTCCACGCCTGAGTTGATAAGGTATGGTGATAAACGGCGTGGTGAAAGAGAGATGAGTGAATCCGGACGAGGTGAGATCAGCTGAGCATCAGAATCACACATAACATCGACTATGTCTGTCCCATAATTTCGTTACTCAGGAAATCCCATTCATCGACGATATGCTTGTTGTTTCCGGATTATTTCGTAATTCAAAATCTTAATAAAATTAAGCCTTGATGGCGGAATACCTCCATCTACTGTAGTTCCTACCAGTGATTCACAGTTTGAATTAGCAGTGAGACGGATCGTAGTGTTCTTGTACGTACCGCTATGTCTACAAGTGCAGTGTTTTCAGTTGCCTATTGACATTCATTGAAGACATTAACATTGTTACAAGATGCCTAAAGTAACACAGTCAACCAGTTTAAAATTAAAAAGTTACGTAACAGAATTTAAAGAAGATGGTCTATCAACTGACAGTAAAGCATTATTTTTGTAATTTGTGCCAATGTTCAGTGGCATCTACTCAATGGTTCCTGGTGCAACATCACATTTCAACCAGTAAACATCAGACTAACAAACTACGGAATTCCAAGCTGAGACAGTTGTTTCTGACACAACTATCAACTTCGAGTGTAACGTCCGAGTTCAACACCGATCTTTGCCGCGCTCTCATCTCTTCAAACTGAATAATTAGTACTTCAGGGAATTCCTCGAGAAATATACTAACCGAACTATCCCGGATGAGTCAACGTTGAGAAAAACCTATGTTTCAGCCATATACGATGAAACTGTTCAGAAGATAAGACAAGAAATTAAAGACGGTCCGATTAGGGTTTCCATTGGCGAGACGACAAACATAGGTAGGCTAATTGGCAACGTAATCATTGGTTTGTTAATTGAAGATTATCGTAAACAGATTCTTTAACACTGTGATGTTCTAGAAAAGTGCAATAACAAAACTATAGCAAAACTGTTCAATGAAGCTATGGGTATCCTCTGGCCACTGGGCGTTCAGTATGATGAAGTGTTACTTTCTATTAGCTATGCCGCACCTTATATGATGAAAGCCGGAGAAGCATTGTGTGTTGTATATCCTAAGATGACTCATTTAACTTGTGTAGCACATGCCTTTCATCGTGTGGCCGAAGTGGTAAGAGGCAGTTACCCCAAAGTAGATCTATTGATTTCCTCAGTTTAAAAAGTTTTTCTCAAAGAAAGAAATGTGCCCAGAAATTCCATTGCCACCTAGGCCAGTTCTAACTAGGTGGGGTACGTGGCTGCAAGCGGTTGAATTCTATGCTGAATATATAGACTCCATTAAGAACGTTCTGCATGCTATGGACTCTGAGGATGCAGCCTCAATTGAAGCTGCGCAAACAGTTGTTTGCGACACAAGTGTGAGGACTTACTTGATTTGCTTTCAGCATAATTTTTCATGCATCACAAGAACACGAAAAAGTCTCCAAAACTCGCATCTCTCACTTTCTGAAAGTTTCGAAATTGTGAATAGAACTGTGGAACAGCTAAATCATGGTACAGGTAAAGTTGCAGATGTAGCAAAAATGAAGATGGACACTGTACTTTCAAAGATCCCTGGATATGAAAGAATGGGAAAGGTTGCTGCAATTATGTGTGGAGATTTAAGTGTCAAGTTAACGTTGGATTTAACCCCAGCAGACGTTGTAAAGTTTAAATATGCCCCCATTACCTCTTCTGATGTTGAACGAAGTTTCAGTCAATATAAATAGCTACTTAGAGACAATAGGAGAAGATTATCCAGCACTTTAAAGAACATTTTGTGATCCATTGTTTTGGTAACAGAGATTAAAATATTGCGTGCTCTTCAAAGATCATATTAAAATGAGAAGTACAGCATTACTGTTCATGTAGATCTACTTTCTATAGCTTCTTTGAACTTTGATATCAAATAGAAATGATAGTTTTTTGTAATTTTAAGTGCATATATAACTCCATATTTCAATAAAAATAACTAAATATATATGTACATATTTCATGAATTATTAGTACATATAAATCCGTTCCCTGCTCATCAGTTTGTTGGATCTTTAAATAATTTGTTTATTTCATTTTGGAGAATGCTCTCTTTTTCCACAGATAAGTAGTGCCGGAAGTAATAGAAGCCACGAGTACATTTCTGCAACTGATCAAACTGTTTGTGTGGAAGACTTATAAAATTCTAGCAGTGATGACTTTAAATATCGCTATACTGCAAATCACGCACTGCGTCATGGAAATCTCACTCGCCGACTAGTTCCAAAACGAAACTTGGCGCTTTATTCAAAACTACAGTATGTTGGTATGACGAGCTTGGCCCTTGGGACTTAGTGGAGAAGTCAGTGTGGTCCTTAGTATAAAAAGTTTGTAAGATAGCATGCCTGATCATGGATGATTTAAGTGAATCGAATCCCACCTCGGCCGACATTTTTTGCTTGCCTGTTTTCGTTAATATTTTATGCCTGGTGCCAGGTTTGGGTTAGTTACTTTTTAAATTAACTAAGTGACAGTTATCGTTACGAAGTTGCCGTTATAATTACGTCGTTACTTTTGTATACAATAGTTGCTTAATAAAACTTTCCCCGCTCCTCTAGGCCTAATCTTCTTGATTTTAACGGAACAGTGATTTCCAGTAATATTGAAAAACAAAATTAATTGGCTGACAAGTTATTAATAACACAAGTAAATACGAATTTGGGCTCTGTATGTCTGATTTTGATTTGTCATGCCTAACTAATGAAAGAAAACCTAGTTTTATCTAAGTTTGCTTTTGTAGCCACCACAGCGAAGGTTCATATTTGAAGGACATTCTCTATTTTTAAGTTCAAATGAAAACAATACAAACAAGCTTAAAAAATGAATATTTTTGGTTCTTCTTCTGTGTGGGTGCGAACTTTCTCATATTTGCCCCCAAATGTTATCACCCATCATGTTCTCATTATATTGTCCTTGATAACGTTGCTCAAAGTTCATCACGTCTAAATAACTAGCCAGCGTAACTGTGCTGTCTAAGGCCACGGGCAGCTTCACGACTGAATGGGTAGATGAACGTTTGGAAATCCGTTGTTAGAATTCGAGCGCTGACAGTGGCCATCCTGCGTTTGGCCTTACCGCGAGTTTGTTTTTTCACGCACTCCCGGCAAATGCCTCGATGATACCCTACTTCAAGTCCCGAAGCCCTTTAACCCAGTTCCATTCCACTAATTCGCTATCACATTAAGACAGATGCTATCACAATAAATCCATGCACTCACAAGTAGGCTATACGAGGCTGATGACTTAGATGCTCCAAGCCCTTATATGAAACGGCAGAAACCATATAAATAAGCTATGCTATCGTTTTAGCCACTCCTTGGATAGTTGGCGAAAATACCATGAATGATTGAATATTTAAGCAGCGAGTTATCTGCTTGCAGTAGCCACATTTAGAAAGGTATTCTTGAATGATGTCATACTGGTGAAGGCGATCATGGTCTTCTTCTGCTGAGCTGACAATCCTGGCAGACCTGGCTGGACCTTGTCGTGCTTTGCAATGACATCATTATAAAAGTGCGTATTTGCAGGTTTTCACACGATTATGTAAAAATATTGGACTTTCAACCATGTCGTCTTTACTCCTGTTAGCTACGTGGAAGTTCACCAACGGCATAATACAATCGATGATGATGATGATGATGATGATAATTGTTGTTTATGGGGCCTAACATCTAGGTTTTCGACCCCTAGCAATCGATGAAAATTGACCAATAGGCTATAAACAAATTTCAGGTAATGGATACCATGTTCCTTCAAGTCGCATCTTCGTTGTCGTTGACGTCAGATATAAAGTATTAGTTATTATTTCGTGCACTGAAGGGGCGTGGTGGCGCAGTGGTCAAGCTGTTGGCCACTTACCAAAGTGAACCGGGTTCGATTCCCGGTCATTGCATGTGAGATTTTTGAAGTGAAATGCTTTGCTCTGTGGTTCTGATTCCACGTAAAAAGGCGGGCCGTGACTCATGATGGCATGATTAACGGTCACGTAAAACTAAAAGCTTCATTCCTTCCTTCTTTCCTTTATTTCGTGCATAATCGAAATTGAAATTCGTTCAGTTGATCGACACGATTGTACTCAAATTGTAATGGGTGTTATTCTCTACACCCGAAGAAAATTACATGAGATTAATTAATACACTTGGATGACTAGTTTCGATCGTCAAGCGATCACCATCGGATCCTTTACACTCAGGCTATTAATCTATGTCTACGAATATGTGGATTAAGATATATACAATGTAGGCTTATGCACTAATTTAGTTGCAGAGGTTTATTGTAAACTTTCGTAATTTGTCAGTTTTGTTAGCCTATTGTGTGATTTTTTTGATTTGTTAATGTTAGTGGTTATTGACCCTCAAGTTTAATTGTTTAGTGTGATAACCTGTAATGATTAGTTGATGGTTAGGTTGGTGTTCTAACTTGAATATGGATTAAATTACTTCGCTGGTTAATTGAGTGATGTGGTGTTCATACTCGTTCAGCTTCCGTCACATGTCACTGCTCCAGTTATCGCAATAATTATTTAAACTTGAAGCCACTAACATTATCCAAACAAAACTAAAATCACATAATACTAACAAAACCTGACAAGTTACGTAAGTTTACAATACACCTCTGTAACTAAAATAGTGTATATTATCTTAACCCACACATCCGTAGACATAGATTTTTAGCCTGAGTCAATAGGATCCGATGATGATCGGTTTAGGATCGAAACTAGTCATCCAAGTGTATTGGAATAACACCAATTACAATTTGGCTATACTTGTGTTGACCGACTGAAAATCAAATTGCATTGTGAATTTAAT
The DNA here is from genome assembly GCA_946902985.2 of Meconema thalassinum. Classification (NCBI taxonomy): domain Eukaryota; kingdom Metazoa; phylum Arthropoda; class Insecta; order Orthoptera; family Tettigoniidae; genus Meconema; species Meconema thalassinum. The sequence goes on from OX336392.1 coordinate 372,310,527, forward strand.
TCATGTGTTTATTTCTATAGTGTTTATTTATTATTATTATTATTATTATTATTATTATTATTATTATTATTATTATTATTTCGAATAACGTTTATGGAGGGTACGTTAAAATCAACTTTGACTACTTTTCTTTGTAAACCTATTTGATGTTCTTTGTTACCAAATGTCCTTTATTCTTCGGGAGTGGAGTTCCTGAGTCCACTTTGTTCCAGTTGTTAGTTTCTTTCTCTCTTGAAATCCTGCCTTTTGAGTTACTTCTCTAAGTAGAGTTCTGTTTTCATTCCAAATCTGTTAATATTCATTAGGCCAACTTGTATTTTGGCAGTTTAAATCTACATATATATTAAAACTTGTTTATTTATTTAGCGTATGGCATTACACATAAAACACAAAAAACACAATAATAATAATAACACAAAATAATAATAAAAAGTACATACAAGCACAGATGTCGACCTATAACCTTATGTCCAGACTACTGATCCAGTCCAGGCTAGATGGCGTAGCACTGAAAAAGTCTATAGGGTCACCTAGGTATGCTCTGATTTTGCAGTCCTCAACAATGTGCCTGATGGTCTGACTCGATGAACCACTTTCGAAGTGAAATGCCATGTCCTGTGGTTCGGATTCCACGTAAAAAGGAGGTCCCGTGGCTCATGATCTCGAGATTAACGGTCACGTTAAACTACAAGCTTCCTTCCCTCCTTCGATGAACCACAATCACAGCAGGGGTCTGGACGCTTTCTATTTGTGCAGGTTGTACGCACAAACTCCATGTCCTGTACGGATGTTGTTAATGGTCTTCCATATAATATGTCGCGGTTGTTCAAAGCCCTTGATTTTCTTTACAGGATCAATGAGGTCACGGACTTTGGGTAGGGCATTTCTTGTCCATGTTTCACGCCATTTAGCTGAAATGTTAAAATTACTATCAGCAAGCTGTTGAGCCAGTCGCAGGGGTGGATTCCTGAACCGGAGTCGGTTTATTGCCAGAGTGGGAATGTCGTCATGGATTGGGAGTGCAGGGTTGTTCATTATTTTAGAATATTCCTTCCTCAGTGCATCTTGTCTTCTTAACACCGGAGGGGCTATGTGGCTGAGTGTTGGGAGTCAGTAGAGTGGAGTAGTTCTCATGGCTGTGTTGAGCTGAGTGTCCACCTTCTTTACGTGGAGGCTGTTCATCCTTACCGGCGCACAATATTCCGCTGTAGAATATACTACACTGAGTGCAGAAGTTCGAAGCGTATCTGCTGATGCTCGCCAACTAGTGCTGCAAAGTTTTTGGATGAGGTTATTTCGTGTGCTTACTTTTTGAGATGAAATTTCCAAATGTTTCTTGAAGGGTAGAGTCCTATCCAGTGTCACTCCAATATATTTTTGATGGCTATGGTAGGGAAGCACTGTGTTGTTCATTCGGACTTCCAGCCTATAGTCCGCTGTTCTGTTGTTTAAGTGGAAACTGCTGACTTCGGTTTTGGAAAAATTTGGTACGAGTCTCCACTGAGTGAAATATGCAGATAGTTAGAATGTTTTCAGCAGTTTTGAACTCCTTGTGTTGAACAACCAGAGCCAAATCATCAGCGTATCCAAACTTCTTTGCACTGGTTTTAGGTACGTCAGAAATATATAGGTTGAAAAGTACGGGAGCTAGTACCGACCCCTGGGGTAGTCCATTATTGAGTTTCCGTTGTTTACTTATACGATTACCCTGCACGACTTGGAAGTGTCTGTCTGAGAGCATGTTATTAAGTAATCTCAGTGTAGTTCGACAGGGGATGACTCGGATCAATTTGTACAGGAGTCCTTCTTTCCAAACTGTATCGTAAGCCGCAGCCAAATCGATAAAAGCTACGGATGTCTTAACTTGTTTCTGAAACCCGGCTTCAATGTACGTAGTTAGGCTTAGAACCTGGTCTGTGCAGCTCCTGTTCGGTCTGAATCCTGCTTGTTCCATCGGGATGGTTTTCAAGATTTGTGGGCCTATACTGTTCAGTAGAAGTCTCTCAGGGAGTTTATAGCAGCAGTTGAGAAGTGCTATTGGACGGCAACTTTCTACTTGATCCGAAGGTTTGTTTGGTTTCAGGACAGCTATAACTTTGGTGATTTTGAAGACTTTTGGCAGGCACCCTGATTTAAGGATGGATGAGAAAAACTTGGTCAGCCATTTTCTAGTCTCTTTCCCACATCTAATTAAGAACCCAAGATGCATCCCATCAAAAACAGGTGCCTTGCCTGCTTTTTGGTCCTTGAGAGCTGTTTTAAGTTCCTCCATCGTGAACATCTGAGAGAATATCTGTTCATAATTATTGTGCTCTTTGAAACTACAGTAGTAGTTAACCTAAGTAGGTTAAATGGCGGGTAAATGGAAATGCACTGTTGTCACTGCTGAATATTGATGAATATTTCATGTTAACTTCGGAGTTAAGTTCTGCTTTGATTACCATACTTATGCAACTAGGACGTACTTCTTTAATTATTTATAAACGGTTTTGGGAGCAATTGCTTGTAAATACAAGCAAATTCGAGCACAGTGTTTGCTGGTACCGCACACGTTCAACCACTTCTTAGGAAAAAGTTTGGTGGGGTTTGAAAGATGAAGGGTTTAGTGCCTAACAGTTCCAGCAATTGGATTTCCCGATCACAGTGATGACAAAATGGGCTTGTATTGTACGATTATTATTATTATTATCATTATTATTGCTCGTGGTAGAAACATCATTACAGAAAAGGCAGACTGTATTATAGCATACTACAAACTAACAAAGAAGGTGAATACGTAGACAAACACAATATGTTGCATAAAATATTACACCACATCTGACCAGAAGCAAGCCACTTCAGAGTACTGGGTGTAGCGAGGAATAGGTCTTCCTGGGAGGAAGGTGCAGGACAAATCTGGCAGGTTAGTTCCAGATCTCTATTGTCACAATATTGCCATATCAGTTAGTAGTCCCCATTTTGCCAGATCTCCATCTCTACTGTTGGTTAGGTGGGACATTTTCGGTTCTTGATGGATCGTGGCTCCCACATTTCAGTCCTTGCTTTGGCTGGAGTGGAGTTCCAGGTGGTACTTGTTTTGAGGAGGCTATTCCGGCGCTCAATCTACATGACCATGCATGAGATGAGTGTGGTTATTGGCCTGGTTTCCTTCCACTTAAGGGCTGGAACGGGGTACGCTCAGCCTTGTGATCCAAAACTGAGAAGTGGTGGGTTCGATTCTTATCTCAGCCATCCTGGAAGTGATTTTCCGTAGTTTCTCATTTCTACTGGCGACGGCCATCACAATAGCAGTGGTTATCAGACAAATTCCACACACACACCCAAGTACCCGGGGCTACATGACCACGATGTCGCAAAACCTCTAAATAAATCAACAACAACAACAACAGCAGCCATATAGATGGAGTGTAGAGAGATAAAATTACTGGCAGACACTTAAACGACCTAAGTTGAAAGTATCCTTAGTAGTTGGATATTGTTTTCGGTATTTACGGGCATCATCTAGAGCTGCGTTTCGCAACGTTTTTCAACACAGAACCAGAAAAATCTTTGAAATAATTCTACGGACCTATTTTTTTACTATGTATATATTGTTAACATTGTATTGTACCATTTTAACATAAGTTAATAAATTTAAAATAATGTTCTGAATAGCTACGGACACACAACTATTAAATTGGAAGTGAATTATTAAAAGTGAATTATACTGTGTATTGAACAGACTTTCAAATGTTCGTCCTTTGCCGAGTTCCTGGGTATCTGATTCAATATTAGTGAAATTAAGTCTAAGGTCGACACATTAATAAGTTTTTGTATTTATTTATTTATTTATCTTGTTTTGAAGGAGCGATAGGTTGTTGAAAATTACATGACGTTTTCTATGCGTCTTCAGTTAAATCTCGGGATGTTCACTTCTTACTGAAGGAGAGATCCATGATCGAGGCAAACCAAGATCATGGAATTGCATTTTAAGCTGGGTGTCGCTTGAGAGTTCAGTTAATTGTTCTTTCTTCGATAACGAAATTTCTTTCTCGTAACTGTAGGCCTTGATTGCGAACCCATATAAATTTATCATAAAAGGTTTTGGGAAAATGTGTTTCGAATTTTTGTTTGATTGTTTTGCGGTGGTTACAAACCTAAACTCAAAATCGACACAACACGAGCTCTCACGGATAACTAATTACCCCTCGTGTGCGAACATTTCGCTAGGGTCTACTGCAGTCATTGGATGTGCCCTCGCATGCCAGTTCAGAGATGGTTGCGTTCACGGAAACGGAAGCCGGGTGTGTGGTCAGTGTGCAACATATGAGAAATATTGTTCTCAATAGGACACAACATCCCAAGTGACGCTCTGGAAACAGAGATCATAATATTATTTTAAGAACCTCCCTCCAGGGTCTCACAACTAATGGGACGTGGGTTAGTGGAATCTCAGCTGAGCAAGACATTACTTCCACTTGTGTCGGGCTCTTCTGTTTCATATTTCCTGTCAACCTCTATTGGTCAACTCTTCTTCTCTTGCGACCCTGACGGTATTATTGTGTCTTTTACTTTCCTGTCTCGATTGGCGCTTGTCTTTTCTTTCCTGGTACCGTCATTACTACTAATGCAGATTACTACTACTGGGAAGAGTTCAACAAAATAGGGAAACGTGTGAAACACAATTTCAATTCCTAAAACATAATGAATTTGTCAAAAGATCACTAGCTTACAATGTGCCATTTCCATTCAACAAGCTACCACATTCACTACTGAGCTTTGGTATTATAACTGAAACCAAAAGAGGTTTAAAACTGAGTATTATATAACCCTTTAAAAATGAATAGGTCAACTGATCGGATATGTAATCTGTTGTACTAGAGGGGTTTTACACGAGCCCTACGGTAAGTACAAATTAAAATTTGAAAAATAACGTTCTATATACCTAATTAGAATTGGAAGCAAGTATGCATGACGTTTTAATGGCTTCAGGACAACAGCGGTTAGTTAACTCTCCTACGAATTCATATCCTTAACAAACGCAGTGTAACACGACGGACCGCACATATACTTATAACTTGAACGGTTGGCATTTCAAACAAGACTACCATACTGACTGATCCTCAAAACGTCCGTGTTATTAGTGTAGCCCATACAACATTTCCGAATGAATTTTATTCAACATAAAGAATTTGACGCGAATAATATTCTTGTACAATCACACAAATCGTCTGATGTATGTTCGAGATTTGTGAAAACTCTTGATTGTAATTCGCGTCCAATCAAAGGCATGTGCCACATTATAAAACAACTGTAGAAAAGTCCACGTGATTCGTTAAAGCCGGAAAAGAAGGCGCCTGCTTGCACAGTTCTGGTTTAGAATGGGTTAGTGTGGAATAAGACTTTGCAGACAGTGGGTAGAATCCCAACGAAAACTTATCTGAAGGATGCCGCTTTCCAGATCCAAGCTGTCCATTTGTAAACACGAGCCTGGAAAACCGGGACGAATAGAATCAATATGACCGTCTAGATATAGTGTCCTTGTAGCTGCTGTGAACACCGGGACATTAGCATCATAGTAACAACTTCCTTGCTGTTGACCCCATGTGTGTGCCATGTAAGCCATATCTACATCACACATAACACTGAGACACAGAATAACGCAAGGATTCTGTTTTGTCTCTAAAACCATGAATTGCGGTCAATATTCATGTAAATATTATAACATTACTCGCCTAGTGTGCGCTATATTACTTCTTGCGTTTGGCTGTTGGGTAAATCAGCCTCGTGCACTTTCCGTGTGTCTTCAGTGTGCTTGAAATCTGTGTTATTGTGGTGTCTGCACTGGTGTGATCAATTGGGACTGGGTAGTATACGCTCGTACAGTTGTACAGTTGTGTCGAAAATAAAATCACCACTAAAGCACTGCCAATCTTTCAAACAACATGCTGTATATGAAACTGATTTAGATTTAATGTGCAACTTTTTAAAACATGTAGTTCGTTTTCCCAAATCCCCAGTTTCAATGGCTAAGAGTCGAACCAGTTACACCAGAGGCGACACTGGTAGTCGGTAGATCAGTTTATTTCAAAATCTCCTATAGCCTAGTGGTAAAGGAGATGACCCCAGTATTTCGTCCCTGAAGCACCAATTATCTCTAATCGGATAAGCCAAGAGAGCATCAAGAACACACCCCGAGCTTGGGATGATGTACAGTATATTTCGATATCAGGTTTATAGTATGACTTCTAGGTCACAAGCCCCCAACTAATACGATTGGTCTGGGTTCAAATCCAACCGCCAGCAGTGACATGCTCCTCGGTCAGGTCACGCACAATAAGCCAATGGGAATAACTCAAACCGCGCCAGAGCTTGGATCTGCATAGTGTTTGACTACTTGACTACCCTCGGGTGTGTACATGCTTTGATCAAGAAAGCATACCACACGCTAGAAGTTGTAAGCATGGTTTTATCTTAATGTGCATATTTTTCTGTCGTACCACTAAGTAGTTTGCAGTTCTCGGAACACACAAGTGGAACGCATTTTTGATGTGTGGTAATTATTTTGGAGATAAAGCTGTGATACGATCCACACCTAATTACCGGATATTTTGTGGCCTCTTGCCATTTCTTGATCAGTATGTTAGTAGGTCTGTTGACACATGCTAGAGCAAAATATAGCTTTTTCATCGAAGACTCGCATTTATGGCCATATGCTGTGAAAAGTGCTTCTGATAGGGCCAGTGTTGCATCTTGCCTAGTATGCCTCATTGGGCCTATGCGGGATATGAACCTACGTAAGCTACTGTGGATCCAACCAGCCTCCGGGCAGACAACTCAACAAAAATCAGCTGTCGATCACGTCCGTCTGTTGTTAACTGCTTTAGCTAAAGGACTTCCAAAGTGTTCTCATAAATATAAGTGGAAGTTGGCCAATGTCTCGATATCGCTACCATAAGAAAATTTGTGTAATGTCTTTGAATATCGAGCTTCGTAGGCAGACGTTATCTAGTTGTTCATTAAGGATGGCGAAAGTTCAAGACAGACCAATAGCAGCTACTCATTTAAAACATTTGGTCACAGAAAGTATTGATAAGTATGTCAACGATGGGTCCCCTCAGTAAAATTGCTGAACTGAATGAATTTTGTATACGGCATTGCCTCCACTTACTTGTGCCGGGCTCCTCTCCGTCTTCTTTCCTGTCGACCTCCCTTGGTCAACTCTTGTTCTCTTCCGACCCCGACGGTATTAGGTTATCCGAGGCCTAGGGAGTCTTTCACTTTCCCGCCTTGATTGACCCTTGTCTCATATTTCCTGATACCCTTCTTCTGTGAGGGGTCAGCCTTCTTTTTCTTTTCCTTTTACCTCCTGCCTTGTGCTCAAGGCCCTTAAGGAGGCAGTGTGTATGTAGCTCCACCACTTCTGGTGCACCGTAGATAATGCTACACCCTCAGGGGCTCACGGCTGGTGAGTTCGGGAGTTGGTGACCCCGAGGGATTCCTGAGCTGGGTCCGTTTTCCCCTTTTGTCCCTTACCTTTGGGGTGGACCTTCTCCCCTCTCCTCTCCTCTCCTCTTTTCATTATATTTACTTTTCTCTTTAAGATTCCCGCACTGTTTTTGTTACTTGGTTCACCGTGTATCTAAATTCCCTTCTAGCGATTTTTAAGGCATTTTTAATCTACGTTGCTTTTTGTATGTTTTTTCGATCTAAATTACCTCTCGCGATTGTTTTCAACCTCAATTGCATTTTGTAAAGATTGACAATCTAAATTGCTTTTTAGTAAGTCTTTCAATATGGTGGAGGGACCTTAGTATTTTGAATTTCAATTGCATTTTGTAAGTATTTTCAACCAAAACCGCATTTCGCACGAATTTTGAATCTAAATTGCATTTTGATTGGCGGGCATTTTGCACATATTTTGATTCTCAATTGCATTTTGTGGGTATTTTGAATCTAAATTACATTTTGTCAGGTATTTTCAATCTAAATTGCATTTTGTAAGTATTGTCAATCCACATGAGTCCTTTGAATCTGCCGTACATTTTGTAAGCATTTTCAATTTCAATTGCATTTTGTAAGTATTTTGAATTTCAATTGCACTTTGTGAATAATTTGGATTGGAACTGGGATATTTCAATCCGAATTGCATTGTGTATTTTCAATTTCAATTGCATTTTGTAAGTATTTTGAACCTCAATTGCATTTTGTACGTATTTTCGCTCTCATTTGCATTTTGTAAGTATTTTGAATTTCAGTTGCATTTTGTAAGTATTTCGACGCTTCATTGCATTTTGTACGTATTTTGAATCTAGCCTACGTTTTGTGGGTCTTTTTCAATCTATTCTTTTTGTGAATCTTTTCGTTCTAAGTTCCCTTTTGTAAGACCATATTGTGAGTTGTTTCCATCTGAGTTCCTTTTTGTACGTATTTTCCGTCTCACATAATTTTCGTTCTGGTTTCCATTTCATTATCATTTTCGCTATCACCCAGATCATTAGGGGCCGATAACCTAGATGTTAGGCCCCTTAAAACAACAATTATCATCATCATAGAATTTTGTATATGCCACTGAAGACTGGAGCTGTGAGAGTATTCCCCAGTGGTGTATTTTACGCTAGTACATCGGTATAAATCAGTCAAGTAATGAATGTCACCGCAGGTTTACGGTTGGGGTTCAAATGTTGTATAGGCCTCGTGCGATAGTTCGTTAACTATGACCTAACTTTGACAAGAGCCGTGTTTATTTTATAAGCATATATCATTACGGTATAATGGCGTGTAGCCTCTGGAGAGACCTGGTGCAGGTCTTTTGAGTTAACGCCCCTGGGCGATCTGCGTGTCGTGATGAAGGTGAAATGAATGATAAAAACGTCACAACCCAGTCTCGGACCCAAGGGAACTAACGCCCGGATGGGAATCGAACCCGGGACACTTGGGGCCTGAAGTATCCACTTAGACACGAAGCGGGACATACGAATAAATGGACTGACAATACGCTTCTGTACACCAAATTAACCTCTCTGTATCCCGATGTTCTTATACCTTCGGAGCCAGAAATCGACCCGTTTCCCAAATGCGGTACGGTAGGCTGTAACCGACTGCTAGACTTCGGATACACACACATTATTCCTACAAATACGCACACTTGTACAGCCATCACAATGACACAGGATATCAGACATTCCACACACACACACAATTGCACGGGGCTGCATGACCACGATGTCGTCGAGTCCTTGAAGAACAACTTGACGCGTGGTAATAGCGTGTACACGCCAAAGTTTCACAACTGGTTATCCCAATTGTTGGGTCGTCGGAGCAACCTAGCGTATAATGGTTTTGGCAGGGAATTTAAGGACAGACGCCCTTCATGACGTCACGTAAATTTTCCAGTAAAAATTCCTCTCCGTTGTCACCTGGATTCGAACTTGACCGTACGGGTGAAAGGCAGGCTGCTATGCACTACGCCGTCATGCTTTCCCACGATATCATAACGATTCCCCTGTAATGAACAGAGTAAGATGCAATAGTACTTTGATAGTGTTGAGCAATTCCAGAGATTGTAGTGACATTATCAGGAACCTCGTGTGACTACATAGGGGAGATTATCGTATCTTGGATCACTTTTTTATTTTATGCAGAATATTTTGAATTTGTCATGTTATTTATTTTCCTGGTAGGTCACTCATCGAAGTCTTGATACAAATGGCTTGATAGACTAAATCTTAAAAAAGTCTACTTACGCTCCAAGCTCGAACTTCGTAGTGTATCTTGGGACACTTAGCCCGGTCAAGTTAGCCCAAAAATAGGGGTAAGGTTACAAAAATTCGCATAGAGCTGAAAATTTGTACTAATGGTCTAAACACCATTATAAATGAAATGTGAAAAGTCCCCATCGGTCCGACAACGGCAAAAAATATATATATATTCAAGGTCAAAGTTCGCAAATATGGTTTTTTTGCGGTTTTTCAGCCAAACGGTAAGTTTTATCATAAAAATAGATCAGACTAAAACTGTAGATCATGCCATTATCTATAAGAATTGTCTTTTCACTTTTTATCCTAAGAGTCACCGTTTTTGATATATAACGATTCAAAAAGTTGTATTCTTCATAATATGCACATGTTTCCACGCAAGCTGTGAGGTAGTGTGCTTGGCGTTATTTTTAACATGTTTTCTCCGGTAGGCCTATTTCACTATCTAGTGTGTTCCTATTTAATTCAATAATATTTAATCATATATATTATTTCAGTAGTATAGATCCCTCCTCCGGCGCTTACAAGAGACCGATCGTGACAAATGAACATTCTAATGAAAGAGAATAGACATTAGCAGTGACTAATTGCACTCTAATTTCATAAATATCTATACTTTCCTTAAAAAGTGACTTTAAAAAAATGTAAGAAGTGTGCGATTTGCATATACTGTTGCTGTAGGAAAATACGCTCCATAATTGCTGTCCACTTCCCATTTTAACCGCTGCGACGCCTGTTTCATGTCTTTTTTAACATCTGAGGTCTTTCCATTATCATTGTTCATGGATTTTAGAAACAGTAAATCAAAGAAATGAATACTCAAATCGTATAATTTCATATATATCGAATAACCGGTGAGTGTTATGATCCAATTTTCTGTGATTGCCTTCTTAAGTTAGGGAACGTAGAACTTGGAATTCTAACTGAAATGTAAATAGAGTTCTATAATCATTTGGTTGAAATAAAATCATAACAACCTTTCTCCTTAAGTCTCTCATTATAAACCTATTGGGGAAAGTATGGTTTATGAACGTGTGAAATTTCTCGCACGGGTCCGCTAGTAATAAACAAGTAGTTCCGTGAAGAACTATACAGCCTATTTTCATATATCCTACTTATGTTAATTGCCACTATCAACATACACAATTTCTGTTTGATTGCTGTAATAGATTCGTAGATATTAAGAACAGACTAAATATTTCGGATGGTCGCCATGTTGGATTTTATATATGTAGGTCCTAGAGTTATGTACTGTTACATGCAGATTATTGTGAACGTGTAGTATTCAAATTTAAATCGCATAATTAGGACACAGGTAAAAACAAGGAGATTTTAAACTTTTTCACAGCTGCAATCTTGAGGTTATGGAAACAATTGAAAAAAATTAGATGCCAGTGGATTAACATTCGTATAAGGATTTACTCTACCAAGTTTCACTGCACTCGGTTGGTTAAATTGCGAGAAACGTCCATGTAAATATTTATAATTCGCGTCACCGCCATGTTGGATTTGTGATCACCAGGTTATTTAAAACCCCTATGAACTTTAAAAAATGCAGTTTGATTGCTAAAATAGATTCGTAGATATTCAGTATCGTCTAAATATTTCGTATGGTTGCCATGTTGGATTGTTAAATGTATAGGCCATAGAGTCATGCCGAAGTCGTCGGATTTTTTAAGAGCGTTAAAATCCCTCAGTATGCCTTCCTTCGGAGGGGAGGTAAAGCCGGCGGTCCCATGTCATAGATTTATGGCATGTTAAAGAACCTTCCACTAATTGCACCTGTGTGAAGCTAAATTGGATAGGTTAAGAATGTAAACAACGCTCTTAGGTTTCTATGTTCGTTGCCAAGAGCCGACTGCAGTGGTGTCTAGTATCTAAGTTATGAACTTTGCCTAGTAATCGTTGACGGTGGCGCTTGGCGGCAAAAGTAGGAACTATTTGAAAAAATTCTAAGTTGCAGTACTTAAATTAAAAACAGATAACACACACTAATACAGTCATCACATTTAACACCGGTTATCAGACAGATTCTACACACACCCCAAGTACACGGGGCTACATGACCGCGTTGTCGCAGCCCCTAAACTTAAGAACCAACCAACCAACCAACCGTAGAGTCATGTACCATTAAAGGAAAATTATTGCGTAGGTTCATTATTCAAACTTTCATTTCGATCGCATGACTACATCACAAGAAATAAAAACTTAATTTTAAATTCGCACTGCCGCCATCTTGAGGTTATGTAAACAATTGAACTAAATTAGATACCAGTGGATTACAATGTGTATAAATATTTCCTGTACCAGGTTTCAGTGCGCTTAGAAAATTAAATCGCGAGAAAGGTCTATTTAAAATTTTCAAATTCGCTTGGCTGCCATGTTCGTTTTGTAGTTAACCGGTTTTTGAAAGTCTTATAGATGGACTTCCAGTAGTGCCCTTTATCTCCGTACAAAATTTTAGGGAGATACCGCTAATAGTTTCAGAGATATAGAATGCCGGTGAAATATTTCGCACATCCGCCATCTTGTGATTATGTAAACAATTGAACGAAGTTAGATGTCGGTGCATTACAATGTATATAAACATATACTGTACCAAGTTTCATTGCGTTTGGTTGGTCAAATCACGAGAAACGTCTATTTAAAAGTCGCAAATTCGCTTGGCCTCCATGTTGGTTTTGTAGTTACCAGGTTTTCAAAAGTCACATAGGTGAACTTATAGTAGTTCCCTCTATCACCATGTAAAATGTCAGGGTAATATCGGTAATAGTTTCGGAAATATTGAATGCTGGTGAAATATTTCGCACAGCCGCCATGTTGGATTGGCGAGTCGTAACCAAATTTGAAGGGCACGGTCGAGGTCGCCGGGAATAGTGCTATGAACTTTCCGAGTTTCATTGAAATCGCTCCAGCCGTTTAGATTTTATTAGGTGGGGACACACACACGAATCACACACACGGACAAAAGGTGATCTCATAAGTCTATTTTTTCAAAATTGAAAATAGGCTAAAAAATGGTACTATTGGAAATGATGAAAGCTGTGTGAATTTTAAGAAATTGCGGGAAATTATTCGGAATCAGCTAATATTTCTGCTTCCTCATGTTCTTGTTCTTCTTTTACTTCTTGTTCTTCTTCTTCTTCTTGTTCCTCCTCTTCTTCCTGCTGGATGCAGGTAAATTGTCCTAACAGCGACGAATCAGATGTCTCCTCGCTGATATCATATGAACACTCTTCTGATGGCAATCAATATTGGAGCATGACTGGCCTTGACAACTGGTACATGCTAATGAACAAAATAATCCAACTTTTTTGCAGCCGCATTTAGCATTACATCCCTTTTTACAATCGCTGATGTCCTGATAATTGAAAGAGCAATAGAACAGTTCAACTTGACAAATACAACTATTGTTGTTGGTGAAGACATTTACTTAACTTACTGATATTACTTACTGCTCGAACTCCAACCGAAGAAATTATTTATTTTTTAAAACCTGGGAAAGCTCAACATCAGTTGGAACAAAAAACAAGTGCAATTAGCTTGTCTTCCTCCAACCTCTGCTTCTGCTCATCAACATCTATTTCAGGTATATTATCAAGTTCAAGTGTGGCTTGGTAATCAATTAGATCCAGAAGTTAATATTGGAAGTTAATCGACAATACATTGGAACCAATCCAGACTTTACTCCCACCTGCACCGGAAAACTCATCAACAAAGTGTTTTGCAATTGTTAAAAGGGAATGCTCATCGCGGCTGCAAAAAAAGTTGGATTATTTTGTTCATTAGCATGTGCCAATTGTCAAGGCCAGTCATGCTCCAATGTTGATTGCCATCAGAAGAGTGTTCATACGATATCAGCGTGGAGACATCTAATTCATCGCTGTTTGGACAATTTACCTGCACCCAGCAGGAAGAAGAAGAAGAAGAAGAGGAACAAGAAGAAGAAGGAACAAGAAGCAAAAGAAGAACAAGAATATGAGGATACAGAAATATTAGATGATTCCGAATAATTTCCCCCAATTTCTCAAAATTCACACCGCTTTCATAATTTCCAATAGTACCATGTTTGATTATTAAACATTATTGAATTAAACAGTATCACAATAGATAGTGGAATAGGTCTACCGGGGAAACCACGTTAAAAAAAACGCGCCAAGTACACTACCTCACAGGTGGCGTGGAAACGTGTGCATATTATGAAGAATACAACTCTTTCAACTTTTTTGAATCGTTATATCTCAAAAACGGTGACTCTTAGGGGGAAAAGTTTTGAGACAATTTTTATAGATCATGATCTACAATTTTAGTCTGATCTATTTTTATGATAAAACTTACCGTTTGGCTGAAAAACGCAAAGAACCCATATTTGCAAACTTTGACCTTGTTTTTTTTTTTTTGCCGTTGTCGGATCTATGGGGACTTTCCACATTTCATTTATAATGGTGTTCGACCATTAGTACAAATTTTCAGCTCTATGCGAATTTTTGTAACCTTGCATGTCTAACTTGACCGGGCTGACTAGAATGCGTTCCATGGGACAGTTTGATCCGTATATAAACTGCTGTTTTGATATTTGGTATATGAAACACTTTATTGAAAATGAAAAATATATACTGTACTAATGATGCTATTCAATATTAGATAGGCTACGTGGCGTTCCCTTGCATGTACCGGTATTATGTGCGACTATTTGCTTCAGGATTTGGTAATTCCACTCTGACACCAGTTATTTTAATTCACTGCTTAGAATCAGTAATAAAATGTGTTAGAAGATTCAGAGCTCTTTAAATATTGTATACTGAGTATTAGGTGGCTTCGGTGGCGTAGTTGGTAGCATGCTGAGCTTCTATGCCCAAGATAGCGGGTTCAAACCCGGCCGAAGCCGTCGGTTTCTTTAAGAGCGTTAAAAATCCCTCAGTATGCCTTCCTTCGGAGGGGAAGTAAAGCCGGCGGTACCATGTCATAGATTTATGGCATGTTAAAGAACCTTCCACTAATTACACCTGTGTGAAGCTAAATTGTATAGGTTAAGAATGTAAACAACGCTCTTAGGTTCCTACGTTCGTTGCCAAGAGCCGACTGCGGTGGCGTCTAGTAGCTTAGTTCTGAACTAGGCCTAGTAGTCGTTGACGGTGGCGTTTGGCGGCAAAAGTGGGAACTATTTGAAAAATTCAACGTTGCAGTCTTTACTTGAATTAAAAAACAGATACACACACTAATACAGCCATCACAATTAACACCGGTTATCAGACAGATTCTACACACACCCAAAGTACACGGGGCTACATGACCGCGTTGTCGCAGCCCCTAAACTGAGGAACCAACCAACCATACTGAGTATTAAACCGTAGGTCCCGACAGAGAAAATATTTTTCTTTCTGAAATCCAATAAATAAATGCAACTGAATCAGTCCATTGTGTAGCAAACTGGATTCTTAATCAAATACATTACTTAGTAATATAACAGTACATTTACCCTGAATCTGTAAGTCAACTTCAAGAGCTACATCAAAGATTCTGCGCAGTAATGACAAAGAAGCAGCATTTTGTGTGTAGATTGATGCTAATACCATCCAGTGGTGTAACCATGATCTCCTAATATCAAGCCACAAATATATCTTCCATAAAATACCCTAAAATAGCACTGCCCCAAGGTACGAGAATCTCCCCTACCATTAAAAGGGGACATAACCTACTTATAGAAGTAGACTACCCTATGTTGTAACATGGTGTGCATGAACATAACTCCGCAACACTAAAATACATGCGCCCTTTTGGATGGCAAGAAATGAAGTGGCGGTAATTGGGCGCTACATTGAGGTTATCAGTCTCTATGATAATGACATACTGCTACTACTGGCTGGTACGTCATAAAGAGTGACTTGGCGTATGCGAAAATAACTTCGCCCTTCGTGTCCCAACCGGCAGTTGTATTTTATGTGTTGACCATTGCAGCTGAGTAACGGCTGTATTCATTAGCACCAATGTGAAAACTTCATGTTATTGACAGCTCATGTTTTCCGGTCAATTCCGACTCGAGATTTGCTTTGAGGTTACTAAGTTACAAGTCTGATTGCGCAAGAGGAAACTTTGGTTACCGGTATTAGTTAGTTATTGTTGTTTTAAGGGGCGGAACTACGAGGTCATCTGTTCCAAGAGGAAACTTTCCTGGAAGGAATGATTTATGACTTTCTGGAAATTTAGTCTTTATCAATTTGCATTCTATTATACTGTATATCATAATGATGTAAAATAAGCATGAATTCGTTGCCAGTGTCAGCTTTTTTTCCTGCTGACGAGCTCAATAATTTGTATATCAGGGCGAAACCCCTATCTTAAAACACGGCATAATACCTAAAAGAATTTGTTTTTATGCAAGAGGATCTTGTTAGCCAATGCTAACTACCATATATCACTCGCTGCAATGTGCTGCTGCTGGTATTGCATGTGCATAGTGATGTAAAATGTCTAGGCATTTATAAGTCGGGGCAAATGTCCAGGATAAATGTCCGGGCAAATGCCCAAAACCCATAAATGCCCAGGCACTTTGGGCATTTACCTCTTTTAAAAACATATTCATAATGCAACGCTTATATAAATATTGTTTTACCCTTACATGTTGTAACCTTTATGCATCTGTGATTGCATAAATTCTACATATTTATTTCAACAAGATTTTATTCATGTTTCAAAGCTGATGTGAGAAAGACGTTGCCTGTAGACCAGAGGACAACAAAGGAAGACCCGTACGTGCTTTTTCTATAACTTTCACCTAGTGCAGACAATGGAGAGAGCAGGAGAAGGCCAACATCTGGTAACCACATGGGCTTAGACAACGCGAAACGGTCATTCAACCAAGCGGGTAAATACGAAAATTTCAACGATCACTTACTAGATAAACCCCGCCCATTTGCGAGAAATTGGAGCAGTAATTAAAATGCAGAAACAGGAATTACACCATCGTATAGGGGACAATCCCAGCCTCTCAGAAGTATCTTCAAAATTTGAATTGAGTCAATCAGCTGGCTTGGATGATATACGGACCGAGCAAATTAAACACTTTGGCTTAACAACAAAGAAATGGATTCTCCAACTTTTCAACAACTGTGTGAGCAGAAGCCAAATTCCAAAGATATGGAGGAAGAGCCGAGTGATCGCTTTGCTGAAACCTGGCAAAGAAGGAAATAATCCAAAGAATTTTAGACCAGTTGCACTACTATGTCACCTCTACAAACTGCTGGAAAGATTGATTTTAAATCGCCTATCACCTGTAATTGACCCCTTACTTATACCTCAGCAATCTGGATTTCGCCCTGGTAAAAGCTGTACTGGACAACTGCTAAATCTCACACAGTTTATAGAAGATGGGTTTGAAGCTCGTAAGGTGACAGGAGTGGTATTTGTCGACTTATCAGCAGCGTATGATACTGTCAACCATCAGCTACTACTAGTCAAGGTCTACAACCTCACCAAGGATTTTAGCCTAACCAGGCTCATCGCCACTCTTTTGCAAAATCGCAGGTTCTTCGTCGACTTTCAAGGACAGCGTAGTCGATGGAGACTACAGAAAAACGGCCTCCCGCAAGGAAGTGTACTGGCTCCAATCCTGTTCAATATATACACGAACGACCAACCTATAGCCCCGAACAGCAGAAGTTTCCTGTATGCTGATGACCTTGCTCTAGCCACTCAGAGCGCAGATTTTGAATCAGTGGAGAACACCCTCACGAATGCCCTTAAAGATCTTTCCAGATTCTACAACACAAACCAGCTTAAGCCAAACCCCTCAAAGACACAAGTGTGTGCTTTTCATTTGAGAAATAGGGAAGCTGCTCGCAAGTTAAAGATTGTATGGTCAGGGGTCGAACTGGAACACTGTGAGGCTCCAAAATATCTAGGAGTGACACTTGACAGATCTCTTACTTTCAAGAAGCACTGCATGAACTCCAAGTCGAAAGTTTCTTCCAGGAACAATCTCCTACGCAAACTGGCTGGATCTCAGTGGGGTAGTCAACCTGAAACGATCCGAACTTCAGCAATGGCACTATGCTATTCTGCAGCAGAGTATGCTTCTCCTGTTTGGTATAATTCAACACATGCCAAACAGGTGGATGTAGCTCTCAACGATACCTGCAGGATTATAACAGGTTGGTTGAAATCAACTCCAGTCGAATGGCTTTATCTCCTCGCAGGAATAGCACCACCTCCTGTTCGAAGAGAAATAGCTGCGAACAAGGAACGAAAGACAGTGGAGCATGAAAGAACTCATCCTCTATATGGACACGAACCGCAACCGCAACGACTGAAGTCGAGGAAGAGTTTCCTTAGAATATCAAAGGAACTTAGAACCACTGCTGAAAAAGCTAGGTTGCAAATGTGGAGGGCTACGACCAACCTTCCCCCTGGTTGGGAAAATGTGTCTGAAACTCTACCTCCTGGCTACGACGAGGAATGGACGACTTGGAAGTCACTGAATAGACTGCGCTCTAGAGTAGGCAGATCAAAGGTTAATATGGCAAGATGGGGTTACATTGACCAGGATGATATTCAATGTGATTGTGGAGAAGACCACACTGTTCAGCATATGACTGAGTGTCGACTGTGCCCAGCATCCTGCACGGAAGAAGATCTTCGTTGGGGAACACAGAGAGCAATGGAAGTGGCCAAGTTTTGGGCAAAGATAATATAATAACTGTGTTATATATTTACAATGTACGTTTCTGATACGAGAATAATAATACTAATAATAATAATTCTGTGATTTTTGCCAGAATTAAAACGAAATTAGGGGGTGGATTTGAAACTACCAATAGCAGCGAGGGACGCGAGACGCGACCAAATCCCGCCGAAATTAAGGAACAATGAAGGGAATTACGGAGCTCATTATCTAAGGATCCAGCGATCGGATTTTGGATTAAAAGAAGCCATGAGACATTGAAAATGAGGACGTTCGAAGGAGCTAATTTACATATTCATGCGAGTGCTATTATAGAATTAAATTCTAAAAGCTCCCCACTCCGAGTACTCCTACGACAAATCATATAAATAATAGCTGGAGACGCAGCGAATACAGTTTTCTATTTGGGGCCCTGCTGAGGCGCAAGCCCACGATCGTCGCGGTCTGAAATATTAATAATTTTACAAGTTATACTTTGAGCACTG
The DNA here is from genome assembly GCA_946902985.2 of Meconema thalassinum. Lineage (NCBI taxonomy): Eukaryota > Metazoa > Arthropoda > Insecta > Orthoptera > Tettigoniidae > Meconema > Meconema thalassinum. The sequence continues at coordinate 372,329,429 of OX336392.1, forward strand.
CAGAGACGCGAGCCTATGATCGCCGCGTTCTGAAATTAGGAAGTTATAAGGATAAGCAGTTCTATCTTGGGAGATTTTGAATATCGCTAAGTATTCGCGAGTGCGAATCGGGACAGTACCGCGAGTGTGCATATCGTGACAGTACGAAACAGTTATATAAAGAGATAGCCACACGTGCTATTAGCAGCAAAGTCAGTGATATAGGAAGCTATGAACTATCAGCTGAATTGAGTAGGTTGATGATAGCTGTAGGAAGTAGGAGCTACACACGCGAGAACCGTGCATTGTAATAATAATAATTCACAGTGGACCTTTGCTTTGGTGAATTTTTTTTGGAAACCGTGTGTAAAATTCTCCTCCTTGCAAGATGAACCAATTGATCCAGAAGACTGATATCAAGGACCAGGTCATCACCATCATGATGTATACGAGATAAGTAGATATTGCATGGGGCATATTTGCCACAGCGTATCCCATCATGGGAATCGGATAAGTTTATCTCGATCATAAGCAATTATGATAAAATAGATATTTTGGGCACAGCAGGCATGTTTTGTGTAAATTTGTGTATATTTGTCATTTATGATTTTCTGTGTGTTTTATAATGTAAGATTCGTATATGAGCATCAAATCTTGTTTAAATGTGTTTTGTTTGAGGGTGTCAGTAACTTTGCTGAATGCACACTTAAGGGAATAATTGGGTTGATAGTGCTTACGCACGACATTAACGTAAAAGTTAGTATGGGGGGAGATAGCTTGACATTGTGACAAAGACCAGTAGTGACACTGAAATTAGGTGAACAGTAAGTAGGTATTGATAACCACACCAAGGTAAAGAAAGGTAAGATGGAATGGCTGGATGATAATATAATATTCAGAAAAGGTTGAGAGTTGATCCTGGGTTGAGCTGAAATTAATAGCGGAGGTGGTATTTCCGTGTTCTACGATGATATAAAATGGTAAGTGAATTTAAGGCGGAGGCGAAATTCCCGTGTTCTACGATGAGATAAAATGGTAAGTGAATTTAAGGCGGAGACGAAATTCCCGCGAGTCTACGATGATATAAATGGTAAGTGAATTAATAGCGGAGGCGAAATTCCCGCAAGTCTACGATGATATAATTGGTAAGTGAAATGATTGAATTCATTGTCTGATGAAAGTGCGCTATAGCTCCGTCGGAAAGGTAACTGTACAGCTCAAGCCCAAGGCAGTCATAGGAAGCAGGTATAAAGATTGTGGTCAGCCGTCTGAATTCTGAAGGGAGCAGCGAAGGTCGTTGCTTGCCCAGCTGGTTTATTATGGTGTGAGAGTGTCTGTCACAAGGTCGGGGAACCACGTTGGATGGTATTGTTTTCTTTTGAGAGGGAAGGTAGTCCAGCTTCCCAGGGTTTGTTTCTTTTTTGTACCGCTTCAGGAAGCGACGTCATCTTGTGATATCATTTTGAGTGCATTCATTATAGTTGTTTGTTTATTAAAAGTAACGGGGCATCGGCCACCGAAGTGTGTTTATTTGATGCTTCATGTATTTGACTTGTTTTGGATTACCGCAATTAGCAGAGTCATAGATCTGAGTGAGTTAATTGTTTATAAGCTAGAACACGCACACATGCCTGTGGCCTAGAATAAGTCTATTGCCTTCATTATTTGACTCTTGTGAGGAAGAATGATAATTGTACGAGAAAGCATGTCCGAACCCCAAAAACCAATTTTGCAATTATAAACATGAGTGCGCATTTTTTTTTTGACAGAATGGCTGGGTTATTCAGACCATAGTTTTGATGAATTAAGTCTGTTGACGTTTTATTTTTGAACTTGAAGCAGTGGACTGCAGTGAATTAGATTATTTTCTTTTCCTGGTTTCAGCCAGTGTGATCATAATTTACCTTCTACAATTTGATTTATTGATTCAGAATAATTTAAGGGAGTATATTTTGTTGTTTTATTGTCTATGGATGGGAGCAAGTGGGAGATGATGTTTTGTGAATAAATTATTTTATATTAGGAGTTCTCTGACATACTGATTTTAAGTTAAGCCTCCTGTGATCCTTGACGATATCCCTAGGGTGTTTAAATTAAGTTAGAGCCACACCGGACAGACCATTACCCCGAGCTAGAGTCGGCATCCTAGAAACCATTGAAGGGTACAATGTATCTACATATATTTATTCTATATATTTATCCATAAAAACATGAGTTGAGGTCAAAATAGGCTGTGGAAGTTGTTGTAGGAATTCACTGAAGGAACTTGATTTTGGTTCTGAGGCTGAGCTTGTGCTTGGTACTGCAGATTTGTTGTTGAAATCATCCACTTCAATTAGTAAAGGTTAATAAGGGAGTTTTCTTTCGAAAAGGTTTTTCAACCACTGTAATTGAACCTAACTGAAGCACTTTTTTTTAAAGATCCTGAGGGCACTTATAACACTTCTTTATGTGCTTTTCCATTTTGTTACAATGTGACTGTTAATAGTCCTTATTACAATATTTACAAGATACTCCTTTACCTTTCAAATAAAAAAAAATCCAAATAGGTCCTTTTTTCCTAAGCATTTTGTAATGATTTAATCTAACACTTAATAATATAAATAGCCTAAGAAATCTCAGACTCGACCACTCAACGGACAGCTCTACTTCATAACTAACTGGGCTGGGCTGCTGGTGGTAGAATGCCTCGCCAATCTCAAGGCCACAACCACCCTACCTCCATTCCAAGATCATAGCGCAATGGCTTCCCAGGGCCTAGCCCACACACCCTCCTCCCAAATCCACTATTCACACCATAATCAAACTCCTACCTAATTTCCCTAAATATAAATGAGTAGGCCTGCAGGCCTAACTCAGTAATACAATGTTTTATTCAAACCAGATATACAAATTCCCATTTAGATGTTATTGACAACATTGATACAGGATACTTAAATTATTATTAGCAATATTCAGGCATTACTAGATTATCCATGAAATGTACATTTGATTAATGGTTTTTATTATGTTTGCTCTAGTAACAATCACAAGTAGTAAAAAGTAAAAACAAGAAGTTTTCTTAAATGCCCAGATTTTGGGCGCTTAAAACTGCTTTGGGCAAATGTCCATTTATAGATGTCCTGCCCACTGGGCATTTGCCCGGCCCACATCACTACCTCGTACAATAATACCATATTAATTTACAAAACGACGAATATTTTAGTGGGCTTATTTTATTCATTGGTCGAGAACTACAGAACTGATTTGCGTGAAACCTGCTTTGGTATACAATTTGGGATTCAGATAAAACTTTTTATAGATGAGTTGAAAGTCCCCTAATTTTTCAGCGTACTAGAATATCTCTACGAATGTGAAGAAAACTATTACTCGACTGAAAATATTTATCGTAATTTTAATGCTATATCATCAGTGGAATAGCATTATGTTTCATCAGGATCATCACAGTAAAGGAATCGTCACGATTTGGCAGCTTGAGTAGAATATTGATTAATGGTAATATTGTTTATGCTGCTATTTTCAGAGGCCTCTTGGATACAAAATGCCCTGTTGTCCTGCTCGTTTGCTAGAGTGCTGTCGATGCCACGATAACGTCACACAGTGCAATAAGTTTGGTTGTGAAGTGAAAACATGAAGGCTCAACCACAACAAACTACGTCCAAGTAGGCGGCATACGGACTGACCGGGTTCAGTGGAAAAGGTGGTTCAGAGTTTCACTATGATGAGTGTCTGAAGCTCGCCCGAGGAATTCACGGCCCTTATGGGTTGACGTCAAAACTAACTGGAGCGAATGGCATAAATATTCGTATTTAAGCAGAAGGCACAACTAAATTAAAATTAAGGTACACATTATTCATGTGATACAAACGAGTGTGGTTATGAGAACGCCTTCAATCCCGGTAATAAGGCAATTACGCAAGTCATATCCATCTTGACATGGAAGCTGTAGGCTCAAACATGATTTCGTGGAACGCGTTCGTGATGGCTGCAAATCGCGAGAAGCACATCCTTCTGACATGTGTGTGTCTCAATCATGCATTTAAGAAGTTGCAAGGTATCATTTATGATTCACTTCGCACGAAGCGAAGAATGATGTACGAGGGCAGATCAAAAATAAGTTGCACTTCCCAGTTATGGCCATTTATTACACCACCTATACAACAGCAACACGCCTATAACGACATACAATGTAACGTCACTTTTCCAAATAGTTTCCAAGAGACTCCAAACATTTCTGCGAACGCACAACCAACTTGTCTATGCCGGATGCATAGAAAGTTCCTCCAGCGTTCTGCAACCACACGGAGACAGCGGCCTTCACCTCCTCATTGGTCTGGGAATGTCGACCACCATTCTGTCTAATGATCGCATTCACACTGTTGACATTGGCACGGGTCCTGGACGTTGCGGGCCTGCCCTCGCGATATTCGTCCGTGATATCCGTGCGTCCGGCTTCGAATTGCTGACACCACTTTACGATCCCTTGCCGGGAAATGGCCCGCTCCCCGCACTAATTTCACGATGAATGTCCGTGCAGTTCTTCCTTTTGGCCCATAGGGATCGGATTGTCGCACGCACCTCATATTTGGAGTGAACGTCCAGTCGACGCGCCATTGCTTTTGGCCGCTATTCACACCATACAAGACGAGACACCACAGCGGCCTGCCTAACAGACGTGTGGGCAGTTTCTGGCCCTTTCTCCGCTATGCCCACGTTTGCGACACCCAGCGCGTTAGTGCAACTAACTTTTTGATCCACCTTCGTTCATTCTATTTACCTTGGCAGAGTGAGTCCATACTGATATTTCGCCAGGAGATGGCAGTCGGTTTTGAATGCAGTTGTCTTCCAACTCACTGTGTATCGCACATTCCAAAAACCTTAAGATGGTCACTGTTTCCATTACTCTACCTGATACTGCCACACTGTTAAAAGTAAACACAAAGGCTTGTAAGAATATCGACAGTAGGAAGGAAGGTAACAATACACACACGTGAAGCCCGATAACAAATTATCATGCAGGAATTAGCAGCAACTGACTGCCAGCCGATATATTTAGGTTTGGAATAGGCGGGCCGCGCATGCGTACAGGGTATTGAACTGCCATTTCCTGGCGTAATGACATTAAGTGCACGTTGTAGCTTGTGTGGTGAAGCCTCAAGGTCACGGTAGAGCATGAGTGGTGGGGAGCTGGAGCGATGGAGTAGACACCCCATACGTAGCCAGGCTTCACCACATAGCGCACAAGCTGTACTAAAACTGTCTCCGGCTAGGGGATGATAGATTCTCTTCACGTTTAATTCTAACTCCACTGCCTTTTCCTCGACAAAGGATGTGTAACATTGATTCCTTTCTATAGATTCCAAAAAGTAGAATATCGAGTTAGTGTAATTTATCTCCACCATTAGCTATTCAGAGAGCAAGGTTATCCATTGTTTTTTGTCATAGGACTTGAGTTTCATTAACTGCCTTCCTTTACTCGATGTACCCATCAACGATGGGTATGGAAGCTAGTGAGGTTATAAAATGTATGCCCATCACTAGATGAATGACTGGATCCAGCGACAGTACCGTCCGCAATACCAACCAAATACAAGAGGACAAAGGAATTCTGGCCCCGACACAGCGTATTTAAAAAGGTGTGCAAGAAGAACTCGAGCAAGGCTGTTGCGGTGTTTTTCGATTTGATGGGAGGATAACTGCTACATTCTCACCTAGGTAACTTGGGGGATCGATTCCCGACCAATGCATGCGGGAGTCTCATAATAAAAAAGAAACAAGAGGCAAATTAAATAAAAACTAGGAGACCAGTGCGAGAAATCTCATGTGCATAAATCACCCACTCGGCTTGACTATATGTTATGTGTTTTTTTTTGTTTATTTGTTTAAACGCACTTTTTAAACAAACTGTCGAAATTTATGAAATCGGAGTGCAATTAGTCACTGCTACAGATAACTCTCTTTTGAATGCACGATCGGATACTTGTAAGCGCCCCAAGTGCTTTACTGTTGTGCGGGCTAGACGCGACACATTTCTGGTACGGTCTATCGTCTTGTTTATTCGTTTAAAAGCACTTTTTAAGCAAATAAATATATTCCGTTGACTTCAGGAAATGCAAGATTTTTCCTATACTATTGAGACGATGTGGAAAATCTTGGCTCAAACCGTATCTTCTAACTCCTTCTGGTTTAAAGGCGCGTATACACTTGAGCATTCGCCTCGAATGAGCATGCGTTTGCCCTGTTTTGCTCAGATGTGTACAGGGCGAATGGAATGGATCCGCATGCCTCAGCCCGATCCGACTGTTGTCGGTACATCAAAGTGAGCACGTGCTCAGTGTGAACAGGTCAGGCAAGACTCTCACAATACACTACATGTACCTGTACAAAGCACAGACGGGGCACGGAGTGCACGAGGTCAGAACACAGTGGTTCCTTGTTTATGCGGGGCGTGATTGTGCGCACCCCTCCATCGGCAACGCATGCTCATTCGGGGCGAATGCTCAAGTGTTTACGCGCATTAAGAGATTCAGTTTTGTGAAACATACACCTTAACGTTTTATATCATCATCATCATCATGTTTTTCAGTCAAGCGACCGGTCTGCCCCTACAATGAGTTTTTTCCACGTTGTTCGGTCTTGTGCTGTCCTTTTGACCACTTCATAACTTTGTAGGCCAGAGCTATCTAGGAAAGATCTCATGAAAGTGTTCCGTGGCCTCCCGCGAGAGCGTTTTCCAGGTATTTTGCCTTCTAGTATGTCGATCATCAGACCACCATGTCGTAATCTGTGGCCAAGCCAGGTGGATCTCCTATATATCTGGCGGATCATTTGCCGTTTTTCCTTTATTCGATCCAGCACCGTTATGTTTGCCATTTTCTCTACCCAGGTGATCTTTTCCATTCGGCGCCAACACCACATCTCAGTACCGGGTGAGTTAGCCGTGGTGGTTACGGCATGACTGATGGCAGTCGCTCACATCCGGGAGGCGAGGAGGTTCGAATCCCCCCGCCGGCAACCTTGAAGATGGTCTTCTGTGGTTTCCCATCTTCCTTCCAGGCAAATGCCGGGGTTGGTCTCTAACTATAGGCCACAGCCGCTACCTTCCAACTCCTCGTCCTTCCCACTTCCCTCCCCAACGGTACTTGTAGCTCACCCCTTGGGTGTCCGTCTCGAAGCAGCTACAAAACTGGCGAGCCGAACATGTCCTCGGACACTCCCGGCACTAAAATCCATACGCTTAAAAAAAAAACATCTCAAACGCTTCTAGTCGTTTAATGTCACCTCTATTCATTGTCCAGGTCTCACTGCAGTACATTGTGGCCATATGTATACATGTTTACATATGAGATTTTTTTTTGTCGTGTGGCCTCCTGAGAGGCCGAGTGCAGGTCTTTCTAGTCGACGCCCGTGGGCGACCTGCGCGTCGGGATAAGAGATGGAATGGATCAAGATGAATGAAACTGGGCAAGGATGTGGAAGGAAGAGGCCGTGGCCTATCAGAGGGTACCGTCCCAGCATTTGCCTGGTGTTGAAAATGGGAAACCACGGAATACCATTTCAAGGACGGCCGATGGTGGGGCTCGAACCCACGCGTCTCCCGAGTCAGCCGAGAGCTTGGCCCCATGACCTAACGCTGCGTTTAGCCAGCGTAGCCACTGCTGTTGGAACAGAGATGTGATGATGATACTGTAGTAAGATACGCCGTGGTTTATGACCGTAAGGTTAAGAGCCACACTTCAAGCTAGCTGCTCTGAGTGTTCTTAGGACGGCAACACAATCTCCCGTGATTGTTCAACGTGATGCAATTTAGTTCAAATCAGTTGCGAGTTCTGTTTTCTTATTTTTTCTGACGCTATCTACGAATTTACAGCTGACGATTGGCAGATAGGAACAGGCAAGCTAATTAGTAAACTCTGCTCTTTACGTTTCGTCACGGCGTTTCTGTGTGTAAAATGTTAAAACTAGATGGAATGTCGGTTTTCACGGCCAAAAAACTAATAAAAGATATACTGGTGTTAAGTTTAAATAGGTAAGTTATTCCATTGTGTTTTGTTTTTTCGTGGAGAACCACTTCGTAATCCAGTGTGTATACCAGGCGCTCTTTAAAATAATGAGATTTGGTGCTCTCGTCGTACCAGCCAAATAGTGCTCGCGAGCACAAGCTCCTCCGAGATCCATCCTTCAATTCAAATGTTGTTGCACGAACAGAAATATTAGTATTTTTTAGCATATTTTCATTTTAAGAAAAAAATATTATTATTATTGATCGTGGTAGAAACATCATTACAGAAAAGGCAGACTGTATTATAGCATACTACAAACTAACAAAGAAGGTGAATACGTAGACAAACACAATATGTTGCATAAAATATTACACCACATCTGACCAGAAGCAAGCCACTTCAGAGTAAATAGGCTTATGGAATCACCTTTCGTCCGTAGGTGTGTGTGTGTGCGTATGTGTGTGCGTCCCTCTGTAATAACTTCTAAACGGTTGGAGCGATTTCAATGAAACTCGGTGAGGCCATAGCACCAATTCGGCCGACTGACGGTCAGAAACGATTTAATTTGGTGAAATAGTATTTTTTAATTCATTCGACTCAACCGCCCACAAGTAAATGTATCTAATCTGCATGAGTCATGCAAGCATTTGAAACATGCCTAGAGAGCAGTAAATCCCTAGCTATTTCAGAGCACTTGGGGGGGGGGGGGGGGGTACAGGAAAATGACGAGAGGTGCGTGCTTGTAGCATTATTATTTATGTATTTATTTATTTATCTATCTATCTATGTATTTATCTATTTTAAGCGAATTCTCTCAAGAAAATGGAAGACGTTAAGCAAATAACTCAATCAACTTTTTTGGTTCTTCTTGTTGTTACAGTAGGTTGTCATTCTTTCCGAGAAGGCTTGTTTACGTTCTTCCGACCACTTTGGTCTGTACTGTTTTTGTTTTGGTTGCTCTGTTGCAACTTCCCATTTGTTTACTTTGTGTCTGAAGGTGCCACTTTCTGAAATGTCTGTTGAACTTATGTTTCCCTTTTTGAGGTCCTTTCGAAGTTCTTCTAGCCAAAGTATTGAGTTCTTGAGTGAGGTTACATAATCTATTATCCTTTTCGACAATCGATTTTCTGATAATGTAGTGAGATGACCAAAGAACTTCATTCGTTTTTTCTTAATATCAATTTCGATGTTTGAATACTGTTCTATTGTTTTGTTTGATTGTAGCCTGTAACCATCTTATTTTATTTTTATTTTTTTAATGTTACATTTAATGGTGTTCGGTTACATATGGCATGAAGATGCTCACAGACTCAATAAGATTGAGAACGCCTGTTTTATTCCATTTGTATGATACAGAGCCTATGAATCCCTCTTGAACACTGTTCCAAAGCATTCTTATTAGCCCACCAACAGATTGACAGACATGTCGTGCGGATAGTTTTCTCAGGGGCTCCATTTGGGTCGCTTCAAAGCCGTGCTTGGACATGAAAAGAAAATCGAAGTGTACAGTACGGTGTGTATTGTGAAGCGTACTTGCAAGGTGGTAGATGTTACATTAACCGCTCCCTGATGTGATCGTAATCGTGTAACTATGGATAACTAGTGAATATTATTTGGGGATAGCTTTAAAATAACTTGATACCTTTTTTGGATAGAGGTGATGTATGGAAAAGGCCTACACAATAGGCCTTTTTATGGCCCACCATAAAGAAAACCGAACACGAAAAATTAAAGAAAAATAAATCGATCGTGGAGAATCTGGTATCAAACAGCGCATTTCCATATCGGTTGTGTGTAAAAATAAGGGGTGCTTTTGAAAAAGTATACCCGTCTGTTTTATATAAAGGTGCAAAATCTGAGAACTTTGCACCCTAATCTAGATCAGTAAATGGAATTTTTTGAAAGAAGGAACAATAAAGAAACAAGGTTGGTTATCGTGTGGAAGCCATTTTGCAGTGTTACCTTAGTAATCGAGATTTAATGCTTTTCAGTCGGTCAACATGATTGTAGTCAATTGTAATGGGTGTTTCCATAAGCCTGAAAAATGTACATGTGATGAGTAAATTCACTTGGACGACCAGTTTCGATCGTCAAGCGATCATCATCAGATCCTTTACACTTAGGCCGTTAAATCTACAGTATGTCCATCATACACATACATGGGTACAATACACTTATCAAGAATTGTTAGTTGTATGTGATTTTTTTTGTAAAGATATTGTTAATGGTTATTGACTTTGCTTGTTTAGTGTGATACTGTGATTATTAGTAAATGGTTGGGTTGGGATGGATTATGAACTGAGCTTGTTGTTTGAGCGATGTGGGAGCCGTTCTCGTGCAACTGTCATGACTAGGTTATATCTAACGTTTAGCCCCTGGACAACCCAGTCAGACTTCCTTGTTGTTAAGTATATGGTGCTATGGGTTTCGGAGGTTGAATAGATTATGAAGCCTGTTTTTGTTTTGTTTTAAATTGACTTACCGTATGTTATAACAACTTGAGCTCTCTTCACTATTTAAGCAAAGCTGCACGTTTCGGAAATTAGCCTTCTGTATTCAACCTTCAGAAGATCGGTGACAGTGGGTCCGCCAAGATTACGGATTCTATTCCCGGCGAGGAAGTCAGATTTTTGAAGAAAGGAATGAATCTACTTTCGAGTGCTCTTATAGTGTGTCGGCACGCTTCGCTTCGCGTGTGTGTCTGGTACACATAGAGAACTGGATTTATTGAGTTATTTAAGAACAAAACTATGAGTTCGTGTGCATCTAAGATGAAAAAAAAATACCACAATGCGTATATTGTTTTAAAAAGGTGTACCCTTTCCGCCGAGATAAATCTGGTCGTTGTGCAACGCCTGTCGCCACTGCTTTATAGATAACTTCAAGAAATGCGCCTCAGGTGCCAACGGAAAGCAGCTTGCTCTTCTTGAGACTGATAGGACCTCATATACAACAGTTCAAGAGCCTATTATGTACCGTTATGATTAAGCAGGGGTGGTCGGAGTGCAAAAAACAGGGCAAATCAAATTCTTCAGGAATGGAGCCTATTTGGGAACCTTGGAATCGAAAAGGATTTACAGTTCTATTTAATACACTTGTTTTTCTAAAGTATTAATGTGTTTCGGTATATTACCATGTGTAAGATATGCCGAGAAACGTACCGCTTGCTTATTTTTCTCTCTCTCTCTCTCCTCACTTTGACCACTTATTGTGGGTAGATACCCCGTGACTTGAAATAAGACACCATCCCGGCATTTACCTAGAGGGAATGCGGAACAATCCAGGGTGAAATTCACACTGAGGATGGCCGCTGTGAGCGCCGATCTCTGGGCTTGACCCACAGTGCAGTCGTGGTTCCGCATAGCTGCGTCACTGGATGCAGAACAATACAAAGTGGTATTCGTGCTATGGGTAGGCCTACTGCTGCCAAGAGACCTTGGTTTAAGGGATATAATAAATTACTAATTTCATGGGCGTCAGGAAGGGCATCTGGTCGTAAAACCATCCGCCACATTGAGTACAAGTACTCATCTTGCCACATACCTGAACTCTTAGAAATATAAATAATAATGGGTAGAAATTAATTCACGTGGTAATTTCAGCATTTTTCTGTTCTTAACCATTAAGTCTTGTCCGAACTACCGGCAATCATGGGGACAGGTACTACTTGAGTACAAGCTCTGTGAACCTGAGAGGAATGTGGATCGCGGACGATGAGGAGTGATGTGGGGGGGGGGGGGGTCCCGGTCCTTGCGTATTAACAGAACCAAATAGATTGGTCGGTCACTCACTCATTCGCAACACCACACTGGTTTAGGCAACGGCCCTGTTGGCAGTATTGGAATAAACAGGAATTCTCTTCCTGCCTCCCGCGTCACCTCAACCCGAAAGTTTGCAGAGCTTGGAACCGAGCAGTACTGGTAGTCTCGTGATATTATGGTACCGGTATTAACTTTGGGCACGAGTTCTGTAGGAACTGCACGATTACAGGCTTGCTGTCTCGTGGTTGTTCCAGTCATGGTTTAGCAGTCTGATGTTTATCTCCCCCGGGATCTATTCCCGCGGGTTCGAACTCAGAATGTCGCCTTGTAAGTACTGAAAACCAGCCAAGCTCGAAATAATAATAATAATAATGGTGTCGATCATCAGAAAGAAAAGATTGCTGTTCGACGGGCACATCTTCCGTATGATTGATGAAATCTGGAATTTCACAAAGCCAAGGGCAACCAAATGGAGATAGTTCCAAGGATGTGAGAAACACGTGATGCAAATTGGCATTCCAGAAACGGAAATCCACGACAGATTTGAATTTCGACAAATAGTTAAAAACTTATCAACATTTTAAAGTGGAATCTGAGCCCAGGAGACGAAAAGGGCCTCTACCAGAAGCACGAAAGAAGGTACTGATATAAGAACAAGATCTAGGCAAACATGGAACTAATTGCTAACTCTGTATAGGGCAGAATATGATTTACGATATTTTATTTGTAGTTATTTTAATTTCATTCTAATTAATTGTTGATTTTTTTCTTTAACATTTTAATCTTCATATTTATTTTGATACATTTTATTTTTATATGTTTTTCATCAAAATTAAGACTGTAAAATTATTATAAATGCATTTTTATGAGCTGATTTTTTTAAAGCATATTTAATTTTAATTCTAAGTTTTACTATCATATTTTATTGTTTTCACTCTTTAATTTTATTTGGCTAGGCCTATTATTATGGCCTGTTTGCCATCTCTTGATGAATGCAGTACTTTTGCATTTGTCTGTTGGCACAGGCTAGAGTAAAATGTGGCTTTTCACCAATGTCTCAGTCTGACTCATGGCTGTGATTATATGGAAGCTACTGAGGTATGGGTGGTGCTTAGTAATGACATTCAGGGCACAGTCAGTGCCTGTGGATGCTGTGAAAGGTTCTACTCATAGGGTTAGTACTGCTGTTCTGACTCAGTGAGGAAAGCAATGGAAACTACCTCACTCCTCATCTTGCCCTGAGATATAGCAGGAAAGCCGGAATTCTATCGGGTGACCTGTCTTGTAAACACAAAAGGTGATTGACAATCGAGCCCACGATCTTGGGACCGGGAGGTGGAAGAGAGACCAGAGAGTTCGTTGCGGAAATGAGCCAGGATTCAGTCGCCCTTGAAGCTGTGTCCGGTGTATCTCGTGTATTGCGTAACGTTCACCTGCTAGATCCTTTGTTCCACTAGTGATGAGACGTGACTGCTTACCACGTAGCTTGATGTCTCCGACTCTCGATGCTGCATCGATCTTGCATCGAAGAAAAGTCGACTGTAACAAGAAGAAAGGATGGGAGATAACTTTCAAATTTACGTGGCTCATAACCTCAAGATGATTGATTGATTGATTGATTGATTTTATTTTCACGGCTACACTTAGAGCTTAAGAGCTCCTTTACAGTAGCGCCCTACATAAAATAAGGTTAGGGCTTATACAAATAAAACATTTCACTTACATTCACAATATAAATGATAATAGTCTAACAATAGTAACAAAAAGACAGTAATAATACAATAATAATAATAATATTAATAATGATAATGGAAAGATTATTTACAAAAGAGAGCATACATACACAGTATCAGCCCGAAAAGCAAACATCATATACTGTACAAGAAAAGCTATTAAATCAGACAGGTTGTCAGCTATTGTCCTGATGTTATAATTGAACTTTAAAAAAAAGTATTTTAACATAATGCAGTAATCAAATGTGAGAGGTATACTGCTCCAAGAAGCAGGATGAAAGATGTCTTTTGAAAGCTGCAGTGCTTGCAATGTTGACGAACTTATATAAATCGAAGGTGTTGAAGAGGCGTGAGGCGGTGCAAACAAAAGATTTATTGAACTTCATGGTTCGGTGTATAGGGATCTGGAGTGTTAATTTTGTGTATCTATTTTCTCGATTATGAACAGAATGCATTGGTGTAAAGGCATTGTAGTGATATAACGGGGTCTTGGTATGTAATATTTTATGTGTCAGAATGGCAATTGATAGCTGCCTGCGCTCGTGGAGTTTCAGCCATTTCAGCTGCACGTAGTAAGGTGTGATATGTTCATCTCGCCTTACATCCAGAATGTACCGAACACATGCATTCTGGACTCTCTGTAATTTGATGTTCTGTGTTTCTGGTAAATCATTGTATACAACAGAGCCATAATCAATGATTGGAAAAATGAGAGTTTGGACGAAGAGCTTACGTATGTTAGGAGGGGTGTAAGAAACAGTTCTTTTCAGGAGATGCATAGTTGATACAACCTTCCTTGCCACATTAGACTTATGCCCTGCCCACGACAGTGTTCTATCAAATATCACTCCGAGATTATTGACAGTGTTGCTATATTTAATATTATTATCTAGTATCTTAATGGGTGGTAGTGAATTAAAATCTACTGAATTTAGAAGTTTTGTATATCCAATGGATATAAGTTGTGTTTTAGATATGTTCAAGTTAAGATTATGATTTAGGGCCCATTCACAAAGCCTGTCAATGTCTTCATTAAACAGATTTATACGATCACATGCAGTGCTAGGCGTGAGGTGAAAATTGGCTTGGAGGTCATCAGCGTATATATGAAAAGAACTATTTCGGAATTCATTCGAAACATCGTTTATATATATCGAGAAGCATAGTGGACCTAAGACAGATCCCTGAGGTACTCCACTTTCTACCAATTTCCAGTCTGAGGAGGAGCCATCCGCGAGGACCACTCTCTGTGTACGCATGTAAAGGTATGATTTGAACCAGGAAAGAGCACTCTGAGAGAAGCCAAAAGATTTCAGCTTTGCAAGAAGTATCTTGTGATTCACACAGTCAAAAGCCTTACTGAAATCGAAAAGACATAAGATTGTAAGCTGACGCTTGTCCATAGCTGAGCGTATATCATCGCTGACCTTGAACAATGCAGTGGTGGTACTATGCCCCTTTTTAAACCCAGATTGGTAAGGATTGAATATATTACATTTAGTTAGGTATTCACATACTTGTTCATGAACAATTTTCTCAAGTGCTTTACTAAGGGCACAAAGGATATTTATTGGTCTAAAGTCACTACAACTAGTGGGGTTTTTATTTTTTGGCACTGGACGTATGTTAGCACACTTTCAAAGAGACGGGTATACTCCACTTTGTAGAGAGAAATTAAATAGATAGATAATTTGGGGGTAGAAATACTTCAAGACAGTTAGAAATAAGAGAAATTGGGATGCTATCAGGGCCTCTTGCTTTTGTACGAATTGATTTGATGGCTTTCACAATCTGGTGTGGGTAAACATACATAAAGAAAAAAAATTCATGGGCAGGGGGGGGGGGGGGGGGGATGGATGTGTATTTCATGACGGTCTCTGATACTCTTAATACATCACCAATTGACGCAACATTTGAGTAATGTTCGTTTAATTGTGATGCAGAGACAAGCATCTCAACATCAGTGACTGAACTGGCACTGAACGTGATGGTACAGCGGTCAGGCGAAAACTGAGAATTCGAGTGCCTTTCACTTCGTTTTCAGCTTCGTAGTGCTGTGACTAGCAATTCTTGGCTATCACCCTTGAGTTCCGTGTTCGAATCCTGCCTATAAAAAAAGATACGAGCCTTACAGTAGTCGCATATGATGTGTAACATCTGACATGTTATCCTACTATGGAATTGAGATGAAATGTATGTGAATTCATCTGACATGTTATCCTACTCGTATACTACACAGCGTGGGCATTCTTAAAAGGTTAATTTACGCTCCGTTTTCATACTGGTACTATGATGAATGTATAGATTGAATTGGAGATATGCTACTGTCACACTTATTTGAACAAACATCACATATTATATTGTAAATTAAGAGGAGGAATGAAACCATAGTCTCTAGCCTATCTATAGACTACTAGAAATAATGTTCAATACAATCAAATTTCCCAACTCCTGCTTAGTGCAAACTATTGTAATTAAAATTAGATAAATCTTAATTTCATGTAGATTCTGTTAAAATGACGCGTAATGTTATTATAGATATCGTTTAAATCGATAATCCGGTAGCAAAAATAATTGCCGGGACTGGGGTTTGAACCTGAGACCTCATAATCCGCAGACCAAGATGCTATCCACGCAGCCATTACAACCACAGATATTTAGAGTACTAGACAGGTACTCATTTTCACGTGCCGGTAATAATATGGAAGTATTTTTTATGCTCCATTATTATTTTGCTTTTTTCGATAATGGTCCTGCGTGGAATTGAGTTTTAAATTAGTTATGAATACGCCTACTTGACAGAAAAAGGGAATTCCTATACTGTAGTGGTCTATGAAAGGCTAGCCCAGTTCCCATATAAGTACATCGATATATATTACATTGATCACTGCATTACCGCAATGTGGATTAATATCTGAATAGCCATTGTGCAGAAACATAATACCGGCTTTGCCGACTAGTTACAATGTTTCATATTCAAGCATATCATCATGTAAATACTGATACGAAGACTTTTAACATGTGGTTTGTGTTTCAATCAGTTGACACCAGAGTTCGCATGAGCGTTTACCGTTCAGTATGAAAAGGTTGAGCAAAGTTACTCAGGGAGTGGATGCCCATCACTTTAGCCAGAGTTTGAAAAACAGACTCTTGACAAATCATAATTGTTTTCAGCAAATGTGATATAATGAACATTTTTACACCAAAGAACGACAACTTGAAGATGATTTATTGTAGAAATAACTGTAATAGCGCCTCCAAACCTTGAGGTAATCCGTATGTTATATACATTCCACATGTTACCACTGCCAGCTGGATCGCATCCCTCCTGGCTGCTAAACCAGCGATCCAGCTGGCAATGCGTCTGACACACCTCCGTCCGATCCACTTCCGTCCCATTTTTCAAAATCACTCCCACAAAAATATCCAGCAACCGAGTGGAATGATGGCACACATCAAAAAATATTCTGGTCTAAGGGCTGGAACTGGTTCCAGTACAGTCAACCTCGTAAGACAGTACTGAGAAGAGGTGAGTTAGATTCAGACTTCAGCCATCTTAGATGTGGTTTTCCACTGCTATTCTAGGCCAATACCAGATGGTTCCTAGCTTAAGGCCACGTCCGCCTCCTTCCCAATCCTAGACTCTGTTACAAATACACACACTGCTATAGCCATCACAATGACACAGGTTATTAGACAGATTCTACACACAGTCAATTACACGGGGCTACATGACCAGGATGTCGCAAAGGCCCTAAATGAATCATCAACTACTGTGTTCTGGACGAACGTGGTGTGTGTAGCGTGAGTGCAAGTTTGACCGAGTTCAGATGGGGGCCACGCCTTCGAAGGTGAAGGTTGTCTTGCACAAGGAAGTGGTGTGTGTCGAATCACGACATACACAACAAGGAACTGTCTAGACGAGTTCGTCACCACGAGTTTGTCACCACTCTGTCTTATTGTTTACTCTTATAGACTGCGAAACCAACCTGGCGCTCGTGTTGCTATTGCTATGGTTACATTTCAGACACCCCTTCGCCCCCCCTTTAAAATGTTTTTCGGACCCTCCTCCGAATTTTGAAATAAGAAAATAGGAAATATGATAGCAACTCCTATATTTTATTTTAAATACTGGGTTAGCACAAATGATTTAAGTGATTTCATGTACATGTATTATTGAAAGTATATAGCCTACAGCAGGTTTGCTCAAACCGGACATTTCGCCAACTGGGCGCCCGCACCGTACACGGGCGGTGAGCGGGCCAAGTAGCTGTGACCGATTACGTCACTGCAGTGACATCTTGTGCTACGGATATGGAGTCAACTGAGAAGAGACCAAGCTCTACTGCAAATAGCTTGCAACAAAATTCCTAATGGGAAGGGCAGTGGCTTTTTGTGCCATTTGGAGTACGTGCTAAACGTTTAGTAATGTCATCACGCCAGGAGATGGCAGTTCAACGCGCTGTGACGGGGTAAGGCTGGCTCTTGCATTACGCATGCGTGGCCCGCCTATTCCAAACCTAAATATATCGGTTGCCAGTCAGTTGCTGCACTTCCTGCATGATAATTTGTTATCGGGCTGCACGTGTATTGTTACCTTCCTTCCTACTGTCGATATTCTTACAAGCCTTTGTGTTTATTTTTAACAGTGTGGCAGTATCAGGTACAGTAATGGAAACAGTTAATGTGTTTGGAATGCGCAATACGCAGTGAGCGGAAAAATAATTGCCATCTCCTGACGAGATATCAGTACAGGCCGGACGTTTGTTTTAGACGAGTGAAAAATCTTAATGGAAGCGAATTGCTACAGTACCTGTGTTGTTGTCAGCTGCCCCATGCGGTCCGATGATGGACAAAACTATCGCAGGCTACTGCTGAAGTACAGTAATTGGCAAATACTGGTGTTCTGTTCGTAACTATGTAACGTGTATTACCCTTTCACGAATTGATTGCTAGCGGTCGAGATGGGAACTATTCTTTGTTTACTTGTGTCACACATCAGCCTGCTTCGTTGACAGGTACAGTTGCACGAGTAGGAAATGACTCGGCTCTATAAAATAGTAGCCTCAGTTATCGTTTAGCTGTCCGTGGTGATATGAGCGCTTGTGACGCTTATCTGACGCAATGCTGCTTTACTTGTGTGCAATCTGCACTCTGTCATCGCTTTGTCCTCCACTTCGCCACGCGGGGCTCATACTACATTAAACAACAAACGCTGGCCCAGCCACGCTCAGCGGCAATCAAGTCGCGAATGGGTAATACTTCCGCGTCACACAATACTTCGACGTGGACTGTACTTTTCTGCACTGTGGTGTCGTCACATGCTCAAGTCTGGAATTTCATTACTTCAGACCAGTGCAGTGGTGACAACTGTGAAGCGAGAGAGCGATAGAGTGATTGTGTACAGGCTCACCCGCAAGCTTCAAGGGCAAGGGTAATCGTCTAAAACAAACGTCCAACTTGTATGTGGACATTCTGTGATAGCTAAAATAATATAACGTTGAGTGGCAGCTACAATGTGCATGTTTGGTTCTACATATTTACGGTATGTGAACAACTTTTCTCCGCTTTGCAAATTGAGACATCGATCACAAATGACAGATAGTGACCCGAGGACCGCTCTTCGACTGCACACCAGTGGTAGTGTTTGTCCAGACATTCCCTAGCGTACAGCAAAAAATGGGACATAGGCTATACATCATAATGTATACACATGAATACCTACATTTGTGTAATGTAATGCAAATACATTATCAATAATAAAACAGTATTAGATTGAACCTGTCGCCCCTAAATCTCTATCTCATTCCGGTATGACCCAGTACTCGCAAAGCCTGCCCGGTGAGACTGGGCACGCTTTCTCGCTTCGTCTCGATACACTGTGACGTATGCATGCTGGTTAGCCGCCCGCATTTACGTCACGCCTGCCCGGCTGCTCTGGGCCAGGATAAACGGGCGCCCAGCCGACCACCTCTGGCCTACAGCATTGATACAATTGGCTATACCAATGAGAAGAGAAACTCACCAAGTTTTGTCTGAAGATTACTGTGGAAAGGTTTAATACACTGGTCGGCCGCTAGGCGGTGTTGTCTGCCCGTTGGTTAGGTGGCTACTTGCCAGTATGCGAGATGGCGGCGACAGGCGAGGAGCGTGCTTATTGTGTTCTAGAATTTCACTCAACTAAGTATGTACGCACTGTTCACTCAATTTCATAAGGTACCTCCAAATAAAAACACTATACCTGCATGGTATTCGAAATGTGTAACCCCAGGATGTCTGTGTAAGAAAAAATCCACTAGTCGGCCGTCTGCCTCCAACGAAACTGTGAGCTCTCCCACATTTCTACCTTGCATTGCGCCACTATCTTAATGAACAACTTCCTGAACGTTGGATTGGATGGACCTCGATCACAAATCATTGTCTTATGTGCTGGCCTCTCTAGTCGCCTGATCTGACCCCGTGTGATTTCTTTTTATGGGGAAACCTCGGCCTTCTTCCCTGTGATTTTTCCCTCCAGGAGATTAGTTAGGAAAGCGTTATGTTGCAAGATGTGACCTGTGAATTTAGCTTTTCTTTTATGGATCGTTGGTCTCAGTTCTCTCTTCCCTTGAATTTATTGCAGGATGCTGATGTTAGTTCTCTTTTCAATCCATTTAGCCCGTAACTTTCTCCGCCAGACCCTCATCTCAAACGCTTCAAGTCGCTTACAATCCTGATCTCGGATCGTCCAAGATTCACATCCATAAAGAAGCACACTCCATACAAAGGACATACCCAGTTCAGTTATATAAATATTTTGATAATAATGGTATGAAAATACCGAAGAGCACGTCAGTAAGAAACAAGTAATTTCAACATTTGTTCCAAGATTGTGGGCGTGGTGGTCGTGCAGTTCAGCTCGCGACACAGTGACAAGTAGCAAGCCTTGCGGATGTATCTTTGTTTTGCAGATGAAAGACCGGGTGTCGTTTTGACTCACTGGTGGACTAAGTTAGTGGTTCCGGGTTCGTATCTCGATGATGGCAGTATCCTATCTTGTATTTACCATTGTGTCGTGAAAGTAAGCTACTGTATAGTTAGTTGCAAATAGAAGAGCATGGAGGTACTTTGTTCGCTCATAGACTCTTTAATTACTCCCTCCCATGGGCTCAGAAGTACTGGGGGAGGATTGCCAACCCCAGCTGAACACAGCATCGCTTCCATTTACTTGTGCCGGGATCAATTCTTTCATCGTACTTGCCGACTTACCTTGGTCAGCTCTTGTGCCTTTCCGACCCTGACGGATTGGGGTATCTGAGGCTTATGGTGTCTTTCATTTAAAGGGGCCTTGTATTTTCTTTCCTTCGAGGGGTTAGACGTTTTTCTTTCTTTTTGTTGTCACGACATGCCCTGCCTATACCGTATTCCAAGTTTACTTGTGGAGCAGGGTAAGTAGAAGTAGTGGAGATGATCATTTTCATTATCATCCTCACCAGTAGGGCAAATAATCTCGATATTCCGTCTCTTAAACCCACAATAATCACCGCCACCAGACGCTTACGCCAACATCTCACTCTCGACCGCACGCGAACAAGAGTAGCCATAACTTGCTCACACAAACGACGTTTCCACTTACAGAATATGCTTGCGTTGTCGCCTCCTCCGAAATAATAAAAAATAGCATATATTATCGACACAATACTAAAACTGTAAATACGCTAAATTTGAGGGTCATGGCATAATTGCCCACTTTCGCTATAAAGTTCAGTTTTATTCATAAGCTGTTTATTTCGAACCACTGGGTCGTACTTCGCCTTGGATTTGATTCTCTAGGCATTGAACAACACAGCTTGATTCGGTTCTCTGAATCAGGGGAAATATGAAGCGCTTGTGCGGGTTTCAAACTAAACTACAGTACTCATATATCCGTGATGTACCAAGCACCCAAATAAGCAACACCTTATAGCCTATTTAGCAAGAAACATGTGTGTATTGTAGGCAATAGCGTTGATTTTTGTCGACTAAGCGTAGTAGATGTGTTGTTTTCTATACACATAAAAAAAAGTTTTGCATAACACTTGTTTGCCATGATGCAGAGCGTATGTGGGATTGTGAGCGAGGTTATTACAAAAGAGACGGCATATCCTGATATATCCTGAAGACTTTATTCATGTGTGAAAATAAAATTACAAACAGGAAGACATTTGGCCTGTTAAACAGGGTGTTGTAATCTTGCCATCCTGTGACGTTTCAATAAGGAACATGGCCACCACGGGCGTCCAGCAGGGCTCCTACTCGCCGTGGCATACCACAGATCAAGTTGCCCAGGTCCTCTTGTGGCAGGCGATCCCACTCTTCACGGTGGCCTCCATGATCTCTTGGCGGTTTATGGGAGGGCGTGGACGCTGAGCAATAGCAGCTTTCAGCATATCCCAGACATGTTCGATACAGTTCATGTCCGGCGACACCACAGGCCATACCATTCGTGCAATGGCGGACTCCTGGAGGAAGTTTTGTATCATTGCCGCTCGATGTGGTAAGTAACGTATATGCAAAACTCTTTTTGGTGTGTATATTTCAAGAATAACGTATAGCTCCCCTTCGAGCGGCATTATCTGTTGAATAAGATTTGAAAATGTGACAGTAGTCGTAGTGTATTCGAACCAGAATGTCCTGCTGGCTGGGCAGACGCGCTAAGCCCCTTGCACCACCGTGGGCCACGCCACAGCCACAGCCACAGAAAGTTCGTGAAGCGCCTGACTCATAGATCTGATGGTATTTTAATTTAAATGCAACTACGGTGGACAGCTCAGCTGCAAGCAATGCAGGCTAAGCGTATTATACCAATTTCAGATGCTCAAAGCAGCAATATACATTTTATGCTCCTATAGTTATGGTTATAGGAATGAATAAGACAGGAAACACGGCTATAAATAATTGTAGCTGTCCTTGCATATGCCTACATATTGGTGGATCGTGATGTAGAAATCTTGTAAGTACAGATGTAAACGACAATAGACACATTGGATAAGGTGTATGCTTGGGGGTTGAGGACTTCGCATCGTTCGTGTCCCAAATAACATTGCCAGGAACTTCAAGTATAAGGTGCATTCAAAAAGTAACGAGCCGGAGGCTGGAATGCGCAAACCGGTGACGACATCGGCTAATCGTGGCGTGTGTAAGGAGGTGTGGTTCCGACCAGAGCGTTGAAGGTCACAGCCCGTCGTTAGAGGGCACGCGTGCACGTGACGTGACGAAACAAAGCGAGCAGCAGCATGCATCAATCGTCCAACGCTGCCAGTCGCATTGCAAACAGTGGCATGGAGGCGTCAAACTAAGAGCAAAGAGGTGTTGGTCGGTTTCTGACAGCGGAAGGAGTAGGGGGAACGGACATTCATCGCCGAATGTCACGGCGAACACTGCATGTCCCTTGCAAGGGTCAAGGCGTGGCACAAGCGCTTCAGGGAAGGACGAGTGCCGTTAGCCGATGTTGCCCGGTCTGGGGCATCCCCCTGCATTACTGATGACAACGTCGAGCTGGTTGATGCACTCATTACCCAGGACCGCCGAGTGACAGTGAACGCCATAGCCGCCGTGGTCGGATTGAGCGTCGGAAGTGTGCACACCATCATAAAGGAACGACTGCACTTGCGCAAAGTGTGCGCCCAATGGGCGCCCCACAGTTTTCAACCACACCAGGAAGCATGTCGAATGGCCCACTCACTGTCTTGGTCATCTGCAGCGCTATGCGAAGGAAGGGGATGGGTTCCTGGCACGAGTGGTGGCTGGAGATGAGTCATGGTGTCATCACTTCGAACCACAATCCAAACGACAAAGCCTCCAGTGGAAGCATCCAGGGTCACCACCACCCAAAAAAAGGCAAGGCCATCCACACGAGTGCAGGAAAGGTAATGCTGACGTTCTTCTTTGACCAAGATGGCCCCCTTCTGATGCACTTCATGCCGCACGGGACTACAGTGAATGCCCAGCGTTACTCGCAAACCTTGACCACCCTTCGCCGAGCGATCAAAACAAAACGACCAGGCAATTTCACCCGTGGGGTCATTCTGCTCCACGACAATGCACTACCTCATACGGCCAACACAGTCCGGCACTCCTGCAGAAATTCAAATGGGAGGTTCTCGCCACCCTCCATACAGTCCAGACCTCTCTCCCTGTGATTACGCCATGTTTGGTCCCCTGAAAAGGGCTCTGCTGGGCCAACGATTCACCTCGGACGCCGACGTCCAGCTGTACTTGCGGAACTGGTTCACATCGTAGCCCAGGGAATTTTATGAGACAGCCATTCACCGCCTCGTGTCACAGTGGGACAAGTGCCTCAACAGCCAGGGCCAATACTTCTAACATACAGGTACTGGTTTCTGTAATTATGCCTCCGGCTCATTACTTTTTGAACGCACCTTATACATTACATTCCACTGGAAATGTAGCTTTCTTCCAGAAATCGTTATTCATGTTATCAAATATGGGGGCTCTGAACTGATTTTCACTCCGTCAACGAAATCGGCTCATTGCAACCATTCTACCGGGTGCAACGTCTCTTGTTCAGCCATTGGATGTATACTTTTTTCGAGAATGGAGGAATTCCGCTAAACGTTTTTGTGCCGTAGTGCTAACATTTACCTTCATGCGCTGATCCATTATCAGTCAGGCACTTAGTGAATCTCTCTAGTGGAATGGAGACATATTCGTGATCCCCCAGGGCATTCATTGCATGGACGAAACACCAGAGCAGAAGTCTGGGGATCTTAGAAATGCTTTAGGGAATAGCTTCCCCCTGAAGTGGACATAGCAACATTTTATAAGTTAGTTTCGTTGCGAAATGTTGGTATCTTATTTAATGCAAAAGCGCGATCCTTAAGAATGGTACGGTACGCGAATTACCGGGCTGAAGTGTAGAATATGATTCTGTTGGTGAAACGTTCCCGGGAACTCGAGCCTAATGTGCAACTACTATCACATGTCATTCACATGCTGTGATTTTTGTGCTTCGTAAAGCTGTTGAGCGATTGAATAAACATAATGAGTGATATGTGATATCACTCGTTGATTGGTCTCTCGTCCTTCGTGGGACACTGATTGGTTTCTTACATGTGGGGTGCTGGGTTGTATTCGAAGTTGTGGGAGTTGGTGTCAGGCAAATAACCACACTGAGCACTGGAAGTCTTTCGATTCTAAAATAGAAGGTGTTTATATCTTACGTCTGTTGGCTATGGTTTATTTCTTCAGCTATATTAAAGTATGACTTCATGTAAACAACAGGTCGGCGAACTGCACGAGTAGCAGTTGGCAAAGGCTATTTAGAAAAGGACAGCGTAATGTGTCTCTGTTCCCTGGAGGCAACTTGGTGACGTGTTCCGTCATTAACGACTTGCACAAGGCGCATGACAGCTTGTGTTGTGACGGTCACAAGGCAGAAGTATATTACGGTAATTGATTTTCTGTTATTTGTTCAACCCTGGTCAGATCATGTTGTGTAGCAAGGAGCACAAAGATGCACCGGTTCCTGGTACGTTAACAGTTGTTGGTCTTCGTGTCCAACAACTGCGTCAAAGCCAACTTCAGCTCTTTACACTTGTAGAAATCAGTGTTCTGTGATGTTATTGTCCGTGGAAGACCTGCGCAACTGAGACGCTTCGCTCCATTTCATCACACGTACGGAGTCGTTGAGAGGAGTACTGGTATAACTCAGCTCGGAATCACAGACAAGTCTACCTAAATGACCGTCAGGTCAGAGTGTAAAGTATGGGAAATAAGCGTTGCGCTCATCTCTCATCAGCCACCCTTCCACAAGGTTAAAATTGCGTGAGTTATACCATTCTGCCTCTCAACAACTCGTATGTTATTCTAACCATTGAAGGAGGTTGAGCTTCAAGTTCATTTTAAGTGAAAAATGTTGGTTACGATTTTTTTTCCCAATGGCTACACAAATTATCTGTAATATTGTGTATGTCGCATACGCTAATGGCAAAACAACTCTAGGGATTTCTGTAAAATATATGAAGAAATGACTTACTATTTTTTTTTTTTTTTAGTTTCAAATTGGAATACTGATTTTACCGCGCCAATGAAGAAAAATCAAATTAAACTATGAACCAGTTATCCGCGAATAAATGGACTGTTATCGTCAAATGGCAACATTTGAAGGACTCGGTGGAGTAACCAGTGATCAGATCGACATCATTCATTTAACCCCGTGTACACGCACATCTAGTTAATTGTGTTATCCCATATCTGTGATTAATGTTGTACAATTTATATTCCATAGGCTGACTAGTAAAATTAGTGAAGTCCGAACGGGTCCATGTTGCACTGAGCTCCTCATTTGTAAAGATTCCGTTGTAAAATAGGACCGCTTTCTTATGATCTGTAAAAGAGTGGAAATGGCTTCCGTAAAAAGAAAATTAAAGCCAGGAACACAACCTATCTTCCATACTTGTCCGCCTCGTTGCTTAGTGGCTAGCGTTCTTGGCTGTCACCGCGGAGGTTCGGGTTGGATTCCCAGCTCTGCCAAGAAATTTAATTCAGGTCCGAGGGCTGGAACGGGGTGCACTCAACCTCCTGTGACAAAACTAAGAAGAGGTGGGTTCAATTCTTACCTCAGCCATCCTGGAAGTGGATTTCCGTGGTTTTCTACTTCTACTCCAGGCAACTGCCAGGAAGGTATCTAGCTTAAGGCCACGACCGCCTCCTTCCCAATCCTCATCTTGGATTACAAATACACACACTAATACAGCCATCACAATAACACATGTTATCAGACAAATTCCACACACCCAAGTAAACGGGGGTACATGACTACGATGTCGCAAAGCCCCTAACTCAATTAACAACAACTATCTTCCGAACTTGTCGAAGTATTTGTCAGCTCAGGTAAAAGTCTGAAATAAATCATTAAACGAAATTTGGATGCCACTAAGTATAAACAGAAGAAACAAAACCATAAATGAGATTTGTTTGCCGGATGAGTCAGTAAAGACGTCATCAACAGCTGATGTATGGCAAGTTCACGGCCAGCCCAGTGTAATCACATTTAACACCAGTCTAATGACGAAAGAGACAAATTAATCTACTGTGTGCTCGGTGCACCGTCGGCCCAGTCTTGTCTTCTGCAATATCCCGAATTCATTTTCTCAAAATGTAAGATTCAGTCCCTATTATAAAATTTGCTCAAAATGTAACTGAAATATTGTGGGCTAATGTTGCAGTACAGTATGTTCGAAATTGTTTCCTTGGGTTCTGAGATCTTGAGTGTCTGCGGCCCAAATGCCCAGGGAGAGTTATTAGGAAATTGATAGGATTGGGAATGTGCTCCAATATATATTATGGCATACACTGAATATACAACATTTGGTAGAAATATACTGAATGTTATGGAAGTTCTACGATATTGAACCTAGAGCTGAAATGTTCTGAGAATGTTACTAGGCAGCTGGTAGTCCCGTGGACTCTGCAAATAGGCATAGGTCTACGTATGACTGCTAATGCATAGCCTACATTGCACGTGAAAAATCTCTTCGTAGTATAAAACAAAGTCCCCGATTCTTGGATGTCACGGGTAATCTTGAGAACCACTGGATAGATTTTGATGCGGGTTTCACCATTGTGTAAAGAATATCTCGAGGAAGTTTTCTGTAGAAAATAATTTATGTATGATCAAAGGAAGCCAAACAGTATCTATTTCAGTGGAAAAAGTCGATAGAAAGAAAAACTGGCGTCCCTGCACTTTTTAAGCTTACGCAGGGCAAACCGTTAAAAATATCTACAGTATATACTATGAGCATAGCGTATAGAAGGAAAAGTGACGCGACTTGTGGAGTTTGTATGGTCCAGCCGCTAGGCAGCTCTAGCGTCGGCTAGCGCTGAGTGAGGACGGTATCAATAGAAGCAGTTGAATGTTATTTTTCAGCAACTGAATGTTATCAGCTTACACTACGTTGTATTAGACAAGATGATCCAAATACACACATCAAAAAAAGTTTTGCATCACCTCGGTTCCCAGATCTCCGGCATATAGACGTTGACTGTGTATATTGTATCCAAGATACAGTCCCTTTGACTGTTCATAGATGTCACTAAAACTGCTCAAAGATGTAAACAACCATGCATGAGCAGGGCCTATTAGACGGAGGGGGTACGACAGCCGATCAGTTCCAGTCATTCCACCAGGACGAAGGTACGCTGCTCATGTTGTCTGTAGTTCTACCATGCCTAGAAGGTCAATACCGCAGTTCGATCGCGTCCGCATTGTTACTTTGTGTCAAGAAGGGCTCTCAACAAGGGAAGTTTCCAGGCGTCTCAGAGTGAACCAAAGCGATGTTGTTCGGACATGGAGGAGGTACAGAGATACAGGAACTGTCGATGACAGGCCTCGCTCAGGCCGCCCAAGGGCTACTACTGTAGTGGATGACCGCTACTTACGGATTGCCGCTCGGAGGAACCCTGACAGCAATGCCACCATGTTGAATAATGCGTTTCGTTCAGCCACAGGACGTCGTGTTTCAACTCAAACTGTGCGCAATAGGCTGCATGATGCGCAACTTCACTCCCGACGTCCATGGCGAGGTCCAGCTTTGCAACCCCGACACCATGCAGCGCGGTACAGATGGGCCCAACAACATGCTGAATGGACCCCACAGAATTGGCATCACGTTCTCTTCACCGATGAGTGTCGCATATGCCTTCAACCAGACAATCGTCGGAGACGTGTTTGGAGGCACCCTGGTCAGGCTGAACGTCTTAGACACACTGTCCAGCGAGTGCAGCAAGGTGGTGGTTCCCTGATGTTTTGGGGTGGCATTATGTGGGGCCGACGTACGCCACTGGTGGTCATGGAAGGCTCCGAAACGGCTTTACGATACCTGAATGACATCCTCCGACCCATAGTGCACCCATATCGGCAGAATATTGGAGAGGCATTTGTCTTCATGGACGACAATTCTCGACCTCATCGTGCACATCTTGTGAATGCGTTCCTTCAAGATAACGACATCGCTCGACTACAGTGGCCAGCATGTTCGCCAGACATGAACCCTATCGAACATGCCTGGGATATGTTGAAAAGGGCTGTTTATGGACGTCTTGACCCACCAACCACTCTTGAGAGATTTACGCCGAATTGTCGTTGAGGAGTGGGACAATTTGGACCAACAGTGTCTTGATGAACTTGTGGATAGTATGCCACGACGAATACAGGCATGCATCAATGCAAGAGGACGTGCTACTGGGTATTAGAGGTAGTGGTGTGTACTGCAATCTGGACCACAAATGCTGAAAGTCTAGCTGTATGATGGTATAATATGCAATGTGTGGGTCTCATGAGCAATAAAACGAGCTGAAATGTTGTTTGTGTTGATCTCTATTCCCTTTGTATTTAAAGGTTCCGGAACTCTTGGAACCGAGGTGATGCAAAACTTTTTTTGATGTGTGTATAAAATTCTCCGTGAGTATATTAAACGCTGATGTCCGTTGTGTTAATTATGAAACATCAGATTACGTCATAGGTTCATACAATAAGGAAATTAAACATTCGGACGGGAGTCAAATGTAACTGAATGTGTAAAAATCGTAAAGCTACAGACCATTCACTACCGCACAAATACAGTAAATATAATATAATACAGTATAATATAAACTCACCCATGCAAATTATAGCTGTCAGTTGTCCGAAACTTTGGTCAGCTTACGCGACGATTTTCCAGACTTAGAAGATGATTGCTCTTTCCTAATTTCTTTCGTACGAAAGAAAAAGCGGCACTTCATGAAATGAAAAACGAGTTTTCCAATAAGGTCCAGTTTATGTTCCATACAACATCCTAAATCTCACGGCCCTAATACAATCTCATCTATGCTGTCCAAACACTCATAAAATATATCACCCCACAAATTTGAAAGGGAAGCTAGTTTCTTTTCAACGACTACTTCGACCTGTAAAAGAATGTTGAATACACTGTCGGACGGGTGAGTTAGGTAAGTAAGGGCATTTATTGTGCCAAAGTCCTTTATGCTGGTTGTTGTAGCAATCGGTGCTACATTGCATTGTATTACCTCTGGTAATTGTAGGGACTATTGAAAGAACACAACGAGACACACTCTTCACACCACTGCTATATTGAACGCCATGACAGGCACACACTGTACACAGGTTGGCCAACATAAGAGCAACATTGCCAACTTAAATGAATATGCTGAAATTAAATAACTAACATTCCGCCTACCTTGACAGACCTTGAACGTCTGTCAACAACAAGACAAATGTCAACCAAACACATGATAAAATATGACATACATTGCAAATAAGACAATATCAAATTTAAAACAAACAATTGATATATACAAACACACGAAGTGAAAATCGCAGCAAATGTCAATGAAAGTTCCCTGAAAATGGCACAAATAATAATTTAAATAACACAATAATTGATTACACTGGAAGAGCACAGAGTCTATTTACATGTCTCTTAATGGTCCCATTAGCGACCTTCACGGTCACAACTCGAACAACACCATCCGAGCCTGGATGTAATGCAACGATTTTTCCCATTCGCCATGTCAATGGGGGAGAGTTGTCCTCCTTGATGAGCACCACTGCACCTTCCCTGAAGTTGGCAGCTCGCTGCCTCCATTTGGATCGCTGCTGCAGACCGTTGAGATACTCCTTTGACCACCTCTGCCAGAAGTGCTGCAACATTTGCTGTATATGTTGCCATCTACTCAGTCTATTCTCAGGCACAAGCTTTAAATTAGGCTCTGGAATAGCAGTGAGTGAGCTTCCTATTAGGAAATGTGCAGGTGTAAGAGGAGATGGATCAGTAGAGTCACTCGGAAGTAAGGTCAAGGGTCGGGAATTCATACAGGCTTCAATCTGAGTTGTTAGGGTAGTCAACTCCTCAAGAGTCAAACTGCTGCTGCCAACTACTCGACGAAAATGGTATTTGAAAGCCCTTATCCCGGCTTCCCAAAGTCCTCCCATGTGTGGAGCACGAGGTGGTACGAAGTGCCACTGGATTCCTTCGTTCGCCAAAGTTGTCATGAGATGATCTCTTTGTTCTTCTGATTGAAAGGGATTGGTTGATGCATCTAATTCTCTTCGAGCACCTACGAAGTTCCTAGCATTGTCAGAATACAGGTGGGCACATTTTCCGCGTCGGGCTACAAATCGATGCAATGCTCCAAGAAATGCTGCTGTAGTAAGGTCACTTACTACTTCTAAATGCACAGCCTTGGTCGAGAAGCAAATAAAAAGCGCAATATATGTCTTTATGGGGGCACGTGTTTGACGTCCTCCATGACGTATGAGAACTGGTCCACAGTAATCCACTCCTGTGTGGAGAAATGGTCTTGAAGGCGTAACTCGGCTTGAAGGGAGATTTCCCATCAATTGATTTGCTGGTGTTGACTTCAGACGTGAGCATCTGACACAGCCATGCACGATAGTTCGCACCAGTTGTCTTCCTCTTATTGGCCAATATTCTTCTCGAATAGCATTTAATAAAGCAGATGGGCCTGCATGCAGGTTTCCTATATGCATATCTTGGGCGATGAGGTTGGTCAGGTGTCCGCTTGCAGGAATGATGATGGGATGCTTCTGCCCGTCTGGAATGTTGGCATGTTGAAGACGTCCGCCTACCCTGAGAAGTCCATCTGAAGCTAGGAATGGATTCAATGACTTCAGCTGACTGCTTTCTGCAACTTGATTTCCACTGCGTAGCCTTCGAAGTTCTTCTGAAAACCTGATGTCTTGCTCCATTCTCAGAATCATCTTCATCGTGGTGTCTAGTTCTATCGTGCTGAGAGGTCCTGTTTTACGCTCCTTCGGAGCCTTTCTTAAGTTCATTCCAAACCTACAGCAGTACGCTAGTACTCTTCTGAGCCTTGTCAGCGTAGAAAACCGAGTAATCAGCGATGTGTCCCTATCTTGCGTAACAAGAGTTATGAACTTGCTGTTGCTTCCTCTTGCCTCTTCGCGCGTTTCTACTTGAATGCGTTGTGGCCACGACTCTTCTTCCTTACTCAGCCATGGTGCACCTTCCCACCAGAGTTGACACTCCATTAACTGTGATGCTGACGCTCCTCTAGATACCAGATCTGCTGGATTGTTTGCAGTTGATACATGCCTCCAGTTGTCGACAGTAGTACTGGTTTGTATCTTCGAGACTCGGTTGGCAACAAACACGCTCCAGTTTGTTGACGGTGCTGCTAACCAAGCGAGAACAATCCTTGAGTCAGACCAGTAGAATCTTTGGTCAATTCTCAATGTGAGGGATGAACTGACCTTAGACATCAGTTCTGCTAACAAAACAGCCCCACACAACTCCAATCTCGGAATGGATTGTGTTTTTATTGGAGCTACTCTCGACTTTGAGCAGATGAGGTGCACTGATATGGTATTTCTATCATCAGCGCATCTGAGGTACACACATGCACCATAGGCATTGACTGATGCGTCGCAGAATCCATGAAGTTGGATGGAGCAATGACGTCCTCCTGAAACAACCATTCTAGGAACACATACATCCTTGATTTGCATGAGGGACTGTTTACATAACATCCACCTCTCCTGAGTGTCAAGAGGTAATGGATCATCCCAATCAATTTTCTGGAGCCAGAGCTCCTGCAAGAAGATTTTGCATGTTAAAATGACTGGACCTATTAATCCCAAAGGGTCGAATATCCTTGATATTTCGGCTAACACCGAGCGTTTAGTGCATGGGATTGCCCTACCTTTCAGTTCTGCAGCTTGTACGTCATACTTGAACTGATCTGATTTAGGATCCCATAATAGGCCTAATGTCTTGACTGCCTCTCCATCGAAATTCAACGCTGCCTGTTGGGTCTTCATATTTTCCGGGATGTCCGTAAGAATTGAGTCGTCGTTGGAACACCATTTTCGAAGGATGAAACCTCCCCTATCGAGTAATGCTACCAACTGAGAGTGTAGCTTCCTAGCTTCTTCGATGGTATCCGCTCCTGTAAGTAAGTCATCTACGTAGAAATCACGTTTCAGAACGGTAGCAGCTGAAGGAAACTCACTGAATTCGTCGTCAGCCAATTGGTGCAGAGTCCGTGTGGCTAAGTATGGTGCACAAGCAGTGCCATACGTGACTGTCGTTAACCTGTAAGATTTAACAGGTTGATCGGTAGATTCTCTCCATAGAATCATTTGAAGTTGCGAGTCGGACGGGTTCATTTTAATCTGACGGTACATTTTCTCAATGTCTGCCGTCAGGGCATATCGATGCGTTCTGAAGCGAACAATGATCGAAAAGAGGTCATCTTGCACTGTGGGACCCACCATCAGTAGATCGTTCAGACTCACCCCAGAGTCCGTCTTCGCTGAGGCATCGAATACAACTCTCAGCTTCGTGGTTGTGCTGGAATCCTTCAGCACTGGATGATGTGGGAGATAATATCTTGGTGAGACATGCGATTCTTCTTCTTCTTCTTCTCCTTCTGGTACAGGTTCCATATGTCCGAGATCAGCATACTCCTTCATGAACGCTGAATACTGGGCGTGGATCTTGGGGTCTCTGGCAAATCGTCGTTCCAGCCGGAAGAGGCGTTCCTCGGCACATTTCCTTGAGTCTCCCAACAACTGAGAGTCGCCCTTTAATGGCAATCTTACTGTGTACTCCCCGGTGGGCTGTCTTGTGACATTTTCCTTGAAATGATCTTCACATAATCTATCTTCCCCCGTGAAGACCTTCTCATTTCCACATTCCTCTAGTTGCCAGAAACGTTGCAGTTGTACACTGATGTCACTGTTGACGCTCAGATAACAGGATGTCTTCCTAGTGGGTTGATGATTTTCAACTCTCCCCGTGATAATCCATCCCAATTTCGTTTCTTGTAGCAATATCCGTTCTGTACCTGGTCTCAGCTGTCCTCGACCAAGTAAATCCCAAAATACATCTGCTCCAAGAAGAATGTCAATGTTACTGGGATCATAAAAGAAGGGATCAGCCAGGCTGATATTGCTGGGTATCGATAGTTTAGATGAGTCAACAGGACTTGAAGGCATGCGATCTGTGATCTTGGGAACCAGTAGAAAGTCTGCTGAATGCTTGTACTCTGTGTGACGAGAGTTGAATGTGGCACGAATGCTGTGCTTAACGAGTGTTGTGGCACCATTGATTCCTATGACGGGAACTGAAACACGATCCTTCCGAAGGCCAAGTTTGGAGCACAAAGTTTCTGTCATGTAATGGCTTTGTGACCCAGAATCCAACATAGCTCGGCATGTAACAGATACCCCTTTGTTGTTAATGACGTCGATCAATGCTGTAGCCAGTAACACTTGAGATTCACGTCTGTTTATGGCATGACCCGTGAAGCTACTTCCCTGTTGCGGTTCTTGTAATGTCGGCTGCTTATCAGTAATGTCTCCTTCATGAGTGACGTTTGTGAGATGAAGAAGAGTGTTGTGTTTACTCGGGCATCGTTTACAGTGAACAGATTTACATTCTTTAGAAATATGGCCTCTTCCTAAACAATTGAAGCACAATTGCCACTTCTTGACATTGTTGCGCCGTTCTTCAACGCCCAACTGCAGGAACCGGGCACATTGGTATAACCTGTGACTGTTGCCACACATGTTGCATTTTCCCAGTTGAGCTGTGAAGCAAGCGTTCGAGTTTGATCGCGGTGTACTCTTATTCGAGGGATTCTTCATTTGTTCCTTAGGTGTGGCCTTACGATTCACCTCAACAGCTTCTAATACTTGACATCGCTGTTGAAGGAATGTTGTGATGTCTGTGATTGTTGGCAAGTGGTCTGATTGTTTGCTATTTTCCCACTGCCGTTGAGTAGCTGGATCTAATTTAGTGTACACTAAATGTACAAGAAGTGCGTCCCAGTGTTCTGTTGGCAAACCCAGTGCCTTGAGTGACCGAAGATGTTTTATTGTGTCATCAAGAAGCCGTCGAAGAGAGCTGGCAGATTCCCTTTCTACCGTGGGTAGGCCAAAGAGAGACCTCACATGAGATTGAACAATAATTCTCTTGTTTTCAAACCTCTCGTGTAACAGTTGCCATGCAATAGAGTAATTTGCAGCAGTTAACTGAAGAGAATGAATTAATTCTGAAGCGGAACCCTTGAGTGACGACTTGAGGTAATGGTACCTTTGAATGTCAGTTAACGCTTCATTGTTGTGTATTAAGGCTAGATATGTGTCCTTAAATGGCAACCATTCCTCATAATTACCGTGAAAACTTGGTAGTTCAATTGCGGGTAATTTAACTTCTGTGACATGTGTTTGTGACGTACTAGACTGATTTGAAGAGGTAGTTGATTGGGAGCATTGTTGAATTAATTGTTGTGCTCTTGAAACGGTGCTGAAATATGTATCCTCAAAATCTACTCTTTCCTGTTCTTGAACATCTTGCTTCATTACAATTTCTATTTCTGATTGAACGGTTTCAAATTCAGCATAACATTCCTCAGCTTTCGAAAGCCTCATTTGAATTTGCAGTAGGCCTTGTTCTATACTGTACGAGTCTAAAAATGTTCTAAATCGCGTTAATTTGGCCTTAATCTGCGCACGCTTGCCTTTCAACACGGCTAGTTGTTCAGTCATGGTTGAAATGTAAATAGCAACTCAAGTTGTAAAGAAGGTAACTGACGGACAATAGTGAAGGTAATAAAGGAATTATAAGGATATGAATAGGTCGCTCACTCACCGATTTGCTGGGCTGCTGACTGCGGTATCCTGCTGGCTACGGGCTGGCCGGTTGTGTCTCACCCTTCCTGGATGTCAGCTGTCACTTTCACTTTCACCCTAGCGGCTGTTGTTCCTTGAAGGCGCGACGATGGTCAGTTGAGGGTTGACGTTGATTTATGACACTTGCCCACTGAGCTGGACGAGTGACTGTAAGTGGTTGAATGTCTTTCTACCAGAGTGCGTTTGCTTGCCTATTGCGTTCTTCAACAGATGCACAGTCTTGGAATATGAAGATGACGCAAACTTGGTTTCGAATATTGGGTGATCTGCTCGGATCTGATATTGCTATGTATACTCGTTGCACTTTTACTTACTAGGTCGACATGTCTTGTCGGTGTTAGAATGCTGCACGAAATCCAGATGCTGTACTGAACTAATTCGTTTAGCACTCACGCGCTTCACTAAGACGCCATTACGCCAAGCGCTTATTTTATCACACGAAATCATGAATATGACTCACTTCACTGTCAATCCGAGTCGGAGGACCAAAATTATGTTGTAGCAATCGGTGCTACATTGCATTGTATTACCTCTGGTAATTGTAGGGACTATTGAAAGAACACAACGAGACACACTCTTCACACCACTGCTATATTGAACGCCATGACAGGCACACACTGTACACAGGTTGGCCAACATAAGAGCAACATTGCCAACTTAAATGAATATGCTGAAATTAAATAACTAACACTGGTGAAAGTTGCAGCTGTTGTGTCTGACGGTCTTTCACTTTGAAGGGTTGTTGCACACTTCACACAGCTGATTCCTTTCCTTAGTTGCTTGACAATGTACCCTGCTAGATAGTAAACCAAGCATTGTTTCGGAATGTTGTCTTCATAAGGAAGGGGAGGATCATTCTCCCAGTCCGTTATCACCACTTTGTCTCTAATTTTGTCCTCCACACACAACTTAACAGATTTGTTTTGTTCCTCGGTTTGCTTCGCATATAATCGCATTTGATTAACAAATGACGTGAGAGGTGGTTCTAACTTAGGTTCACAGTTCCCGGACGCTGATATAGCCATCTTAATTGGAACATACACGCACTGTAACATTTGCAAATGAAGAAAATCTACAGTTGATGGGTGATCGTCGCAACTTATGGACCTTAAAATTCCAAAATGACGTTCTAAGGGGTCTTGATTGAATTTCCCTGTCAACACGTACTTGAAGCCTTTGGACCATAAATAATGAGCGACTTCTAAGGTACTCTTTAGCGTGACTCTCAGAGATTCCATTGTCCTATTTGAGACAAATGTGTTATTTTCATGAAAGTCCATTAATGTCTTGTGCGAAGGAGAATCTTTGTACAGTGCGTTTGTTGGTATTCTGGAGTTAAGCGCATCTGATAGATTGTTCATGTCTCTCGTGAATAATTCTGTATTCTCACTGCCGCTAAAAATGTCGGGGTTAGTTTGCCGGAAGAACTTAATGGCATTCGCGGTCGCATTGCTGAATAATTGGAAAGCGAGTCTCGCGTTCATTCTTTGGAAAGACGTAGGGTTTATGTGTGCGGAAGTCAATTTTGGACAAGCTTTAAGACCTGAAAACTCGGGGGAAGTGTCCATGGCATAAACCTGTCCGTAGAAATTAAAATCTATTTCTTGATTTTTGTACAGCAACTTACTTTTATCGTGGAGATAGTTCCTTACACATTTTAAGATATGTACAAAGTCTGAAAAGGCCCACAGTTTTCTCTCTTGATTAACTGGATTTCGGATACTACATTTCACATTTCCTGGTTTTCCGGTTATTCCTAAGTTTATCCAAGCCTTCTTATTCGACTGACTTCCATCACTTGTGAAACCTATCACTCTCGCTCCAGCTTGTTCCAGCTGTATAATAATTTGGATTAGTATTTTTGCCAAAATATCACCAGGTGTTGCATTTTTTCTGGCATAAACTGCTACCGGCTAGATCCAATTATGGAGGAGGGGAACAAACATGAATACCAAAGCATGGTTGGCTAAGGTATTCCTTTTATCCTCTGGAGTTAAATCACCTAAGTCCACAAAACCATCCAATTTGAGCGAGGAAGAATTAAATCGAATTTCCTCCCTCAACTTAACTTCATCGAATATCACTACCCCTAAACGTTGATTTTCGTCTTGTTCATTTTTAAATGCTTCTGCAATTGCATTTATAGCATTCGTGTTTGCGCCATACGAGCACTTAAATCCCTTGCAGAGGGTTCTTAAATGACTTTCAGAAGGGAGAGGTAGTAAGCCGTGCCTTAGGCAATGCCTGTAACCCTTGGGAGATTTAATTTTGAGAAGCAAACTCTCCAGAATAAATTCATCACTGTATCGCATGCCTGTTGGACTTGTTTGGCACTTCTTAAACATAGTGTCTATAACTAACTTTTGCTTCTTACTCAGGAAATTCGGCTTACATGTACAACGAGATTGGGATGGAATAACAGTCGCAACTTTCTTTTCCAACAATGTTACCTTTTCCCTCTCTTTCAGTAGCTTATTCTGTGTTCTCACTAAATTTCTATTAAGATTTTTTACTTTGCGTTTGAGACTGGCAATAACTTGGCTGGCATCGACCTCACTATCTACACCATAAGAAGTACCAGGAACTACCATTGGAGAACCAACTGCCGAAATTTTGGTACAAGATTTCGATATGTCAGTCTTTCTCATAGTCCTCTTCAGAGGAGATTTGCGTGCTTTCTGTTGCGTAGTGAAATACACACATCAAAAAAAGTTTTGCATCACCTCGGTTCCCAGATCTCCGGCATATAGACGTTGACTGTGTATATTGTATCCAAGATACAGTCCCTTTGACTGTTCATAGATGTCACTAAAACTGCTCAAAGATGTAAACAACCATGCATGAGCAGGGCCTATTAGACGGAGGGGGTACGACAGCCGATCAGTTCCAGTCATTCCACCAGGACGAAGGTACGCTGCTCATGTTGTCTGTAGTTCTACCATGCCTAGAAGGTCAATACCGCAGTTCGATCGCGTCCGCATTGTTACTTTGTGTCAAGAAGGGCTCTCAACAAGGGACGTTTCCAGGCGTCTCAGAGTGAACCAAAGCGATGTTGTTCGGACATGGAGGAGGTACAGAGATACAGGAACTGTCGATGACAGGCCTCGCTCAGGCCGCCCAAGGGCTACTACTGTAGTGGATGACCGCTACTTACGGATTGCCGCTCGGAGGAACCCTGACAGCAATGCCACCATGTTGAATAATGCGTTTCGTTCAGCCACAGGACGTCGTGTTTCAACTCAAACTGTGCGCAATAGGCTGCATGATGCGCAACTTCACTCCCGACGTCCATGGCGAGGTCCAGCTTTGCAACCCCGACACCATGCAGCGCGGTACAGATGGGCCCAACAACATGCTGAATGGACCCCACAGAATTGGCATCACGTTCTCTTCACCGATGAGTGTCGCATATGCCTTCAACCAGACAATCGTCGGAGACGTGTTTGGAGGCACCCTGGTCAGGCTGAACGTCTTAGACACACTGTCCAGCGAGTGCAGCAAGGTGGTGGTTCCCTGATGTTTTGGGGTGGCATTATGTGGGGCCGACGTACGCCACTGGTGGTCATGGAAGGCTCCGAAACGGCTTTACGATACCTGAATGACATCCTCCGACCCATAGTGCAACCATATCGGCAGAATATTGGAGAGGCATTTGTCTTCATGGACGACAATTCTCGACCTCATCGTGCACATCTTGTGAATGCGTTCCTTCAAGATAACGACATCGCTCGACTACAGTGGCCAGCATGTTCGCCAGACATGAACCCTATCGAACATGCCTGGGATATGTTGAAAAGGGCTGTTTATGGACGTCTTGACCCACCAACCACTCTGAGAGATTTACGCCGAATTGTCGTTGAGGAGTGGGACAATTTGGACCAACAGTGTCTTGATGAACTTGTGGATAGTATGCCACGACGAATACAGGCATACATCAATGCAAGAGGACGTGCTACTGGGTATTAGAGGTAGTGGTGTGTACTGCAATCTGGACCACAAATGCTGAAAGTCTAGCTGTATGATGGTACAACATGCAATGTGTGGGTCTCATGAGCAATAAAACGAGCTGAAATGTTGTTTGTGTTGATCTCTATTCCCTTTGTATTTAACGGTTCCGGAACTCTTGGAACCGAGGTGATGCAAAACTTTTTTTGATGTGTGTATTTCGGCAAGTTTGGAAAAATGTGTGGGACTGCACCAGGCTTCAAACTCCATCTCATTCTTGCCATTTCGACTGTCTTTCCATCTATTGTGAAAGTGTCCGTTTTAATAAGGAAATTATCGGAGAAATGTTTGTCACATACATATGACTTATTTGACAATTTAATGTCTTTCCTCGGAATGGCCTTTGCCCATTTAAATAAATCATCTTCGCCTTTTGGAGGTCTAAAAAAGTGCCTACCTGTTGCAGATGACTTGTCGTATCCAGATCGGCACCCGGGAACAAAACAACACGGCATATTTACTTACACAGTTTTGTTGGACGAATCTTACCAGGTTATAATTCACACGACAGCACAAATGTAAAGAAGTACCGTAATGTATAGGCTTACAAATACTAAACACACCAGTGTCATAACGTATGTATTATTTCACTATCGCTTCTTGATCACATACACTTTCAACACCAAGAAATAAGGCCTTAACACGGCAGTATTTCTGTGTTTTCAAACTCGCGAGCGCTTAGAAAGTGACTCCCGCCAGCAACTATCAACCGCTACGCTGTCTACCGGCGGGCGCAGCAACTACCCATACTAAAGATACGGCAAATTCGGGAGTCGGCACACTTTCTCTTCTAAACGCTATGCTATGAGTGTAAGAATTGTTCAGCATGAAAAGTTCTACAAAAAAGTCCGTGAGAGCATACTGTATCTCTATCTTCAATGCATCGCCCACTATGAGTGATTTTACGTGTCCATTTCTTCCAACAATCTCCATTCAATTACTGAGGCGACAGTTTACAAGCTAGCACGTAATGCATTCATAACTGTTCCCGGACGAAGCCGGGGTGGGTACTAGTTATGTATAAATCCATAAATTGGTATGGCAGTTGCATGCACTTGAACATTGAACATTATACGTATGCATAGAATTAAATTGGTAGCGCTAACTTTTACGATTTACTCTAAATATGTCTAAAACATCTCGGAAATTGAACTCGGACTTCAGGGTGACAGACAATGATGCTATTACCTGTTCCGGATAACTTGACGCCCGATCAAACCAAATGCAGCAGGCCACGTCATAGGTTCCCCTGCGATTGGTCCGTTTTACATGGTAACTATTGGACTTCCGTAAACTGACCAAGAACAAAGCGTCAAGAATGTTACTTGAATTTTGTAGTTTTACTTGACCGTTGATCTTGCGATCAGGAGCCACGGGACCTCCTTTTTACATGGAATCCGAACCACAGGACATGGCATTTCACTTCGAAAATCTCACATGCATGTCCACACTCTATACATTCTACTTCTGTGATCAAGGCTTCTCCTCACGGCCAAAAAGAAAAGGAAAAGAATTGATATACTAAATTTCCAGTTGGTCAACACGATTACAATGCAAATTATTGGGAAATGTGAAACAACCTGAATTTGTCCAACGACTGGGCGGGGTACAGTAGGCCTAAATAACACTCCTGTAAAGAAATACATGTAACTTAATATCTTATTATATAATACGCTACGGTGTATGTTTCACAAAACTCAAGCTCCTAAACCAGAGGAAGTTAGAAGGTGTGGTTTGTACCAAAATCTTCCAAATCGTCTCAATAGTACAGAGAAAATCTTGCATTTATTGGAAAGTCAACGGAAATATATTTATTTGTTTATAAAGTGCTTTTAAGGAAATAAACAAGACGTTAGCCCCTGGCAGAACTGTGTCGCGTACAGCCGCATAGCACTAGAGCCGGGCGGGCAGTCTGTACACATGGGGCGCACACAACCCATTATGCGAGAGTTCTCGCACGGGTCCGCTAGTAGTGTATTAGTTTATGATCACTTTTATAATGGGGCCATTTTTAGGATTACGCTTTTCAACCTTCAGACGGTCATCATCAGATCCTGATCACTGCGTTGAGGTTTAAATTTATAACACAAATATATTATCTAACTACAAATTGTAGTGCGTTTTGGTGTTTATAATACGATTCTCAATTTGAATTTCGTTATAAGGTTCGTTTATTTTGTTTTAAGGGTTTCCGTTTGTGAATTGCGTATGAGTAATGGTCTACAATTTAGAACAACACAATATAATAAATAAAAAGAAATACTGCACACTTGAATGCTATTATTATATTCCTCCCATGAGCACTGCATGAGCCATTAATTGCTAGCAGATCAGTTGTTTCTTTTGAACAAGAAACTCTGCTTGGTAGCAAGTGTCCCAGTTATGATGATGGCTAATTTAAACAACGAAAGAATCCCAACCGGTGTTGGCGTACCGAGCTGTGATAACAACGGAATGGGTAATATATGACCCCTCCAAACATCCTTTTTCACATTTTGATGACAGCGATTCCCAGTCTTCGGGTCCCATAAAACATACTATGTGACCGATAAACGTCGGATCTTCAACCTACCCAGCCGCCTACAGAAACAGGTAATTACAGATTTGCGATTACGTTTCTTAGCAGAGTGCATGGCTCAATGTCGGTTCACACTGGCGTGACGCTGCGCTGGTTGTGTGTGTAAGCACCTTTAGATCTCTTACCCACATTGATGCACAAGGTTTAAAAAGCTGACGGCGTGGCTCAGCGTTAACGTTCTCGCCTGCTGTTTCCAAGGTTGCTGGATCGAATCCTGGCGCAGCCAGTTAGCATTTGATGGTGCGCAAATGCGAGGAGCCGTGTTAGTAGATTTACTGGCACGTTAAAGATCCCATTCGGGGAAAAATCCCGGCACTCCGGCGTCTCTAAAAGCCGCAGTTGTTAAAACCAATAAAATAATAATAATTATTACAAGATTGAAAACGTAAAAGTACCATTCTAAAATTGCTAGGTATTAAAGCACGATCCAGCCACGCAGTCGGACTGCTTAAAAGATGGACACCAATGTCTTGCACGTTAAAGATCCCCGGGAAAATTCCCACACTACGGGCTCTTGTAAAAGAGGCATATTGTAAAGCCATCATTACTTCCGACTTAACGTTTCAGTGTTACCCTAGAGTTATCTAGTGGTTAGAAGGAAAATCACTTTAAATAGCCAAGCATAGGCAGCCATTCAAATCGATCATCACGACAAATATAGTTTTGTTCGCGATGTCGCGATTTAGCGAACGAAACTCTAGCCTAGGACTGAAACGGCAAGTCGGAAGTAATAATGGCAAAACTATACATTTTAGTAGAAGGTTGCCAGGCACTTTTGCTCCGGTGCTTTTCAAGATGTGTTGGAGTCAGCCACATTGTCCATCGACTGCGCCTTAAGGTCAAAATGTCTTTCTGTGTGCTATTAAAAACATAATCTGGTTTAAAGTTTGACCAACCGCTAGAGCGGCATGAGATTTACAATTTGCGATATCAATTCAAGGAAATTTAGTGACGGTGACTGTACAATAGCACCAAGTAGCGGCTTAGTGCGGCAGATCTGGCACTGCGCCTTGCTCTCAGCCCTTTGTTGTTGTTGTTGTTGTTGTTGTTGTTGTTGTTGTTGTTGTTGTTGTACAATTACAATCAGTAATGTCCTTAAATTTATATCGCAATAATCAAGCTGATGTCACTCTATCGATTCGACAGTTAAAATGAATTATTAACCCATATTCTTAAAATGGCGAAAGAAAGAAGTTTATCGTAGCCGATGACCAATCTACCTACAGAAGAAATAACCTCACTTCAAAATATGTTCATAAATACTGCGGAAAAATCAAAATTTATTGTGTGTATTTCATCGTCTTTTCAGGTTAGATGTTTATTATCTTATATTAAAATCTTTAATAAATTGTCCACTTCGTGGTGTAGCGGCTAGCATTCTTGGAAGTCGCGCCGGAGGTCTGGGTTCGATTCCCGGCCCCGCCAAGTAATTCTAATTCTCGTTTGATGGCTGGAACGGGGTACACTCAGCCTCGTTAGGCAAAACTGACAAGAGGAGGGTTCGATTCCCATCTCAGCTTGGAAGTGGTTTTCCGTGGTTTTCCACTTTTACTCCAGACAAATGCTGGGATGGTTCCTAACTTAAGGCCACGGCCGCCTCCTTCCCAATCCTCATCTGAATTACAAATATACACACTAATACAGACATCGCAATATCACGGGATATCAGACATTTCAAACGCACACCTAAGTACACGGGATTACATGATCACGATGTCGCAAAACCCCCAACAACAACAACTTAAATAAATCAAAAACCTTCCACCATAAATCACTTCAATTACCTGTCTGCGTCGAGGGGCAGATGACCTGTCTGTTCCGCCCCTTAACACCTCAATAAATAAATAAATAAATAAATAAATAAATAAATAACAAACTACCTGTCTGCGGTCTCCATTGTTACAGCATGTTTATTACTACATCACAGTGTAAATGATACTCAAACAAAGGTGGTGGTGGTGGTGACAGATGTTTTTAAGGGTCGAAACTTCGAAATCATCTGCCTCAATTTTTGGACTAAGAACCTAGTGAAATCTCTCTCCGGAGAAAGAAGTTCTATTTCCACTCCCTCATTACTCCCGTTTCTACGGGGCTGGGATGAGGTGAGATGAGGTTTTTTTTAAGGTGTCGGATGAATGTTTCGGTCGAATGCCCTTCTTGACGTTAACCCAGATGAATGGGACTGAGCAGTGCGATGGAAGTTAGCGCCCGAGGCCTACTAGAAGGTACCTACCGTCCCGGTATTTGCCTGGAGTTAAAATGGAAAACCATTTCAAGGACTGCCACCTGGGGGATTTGAACCTACTCGTCTACAGAGTTCGGAGATATTTGGCCGCACGATATGGCGTATCTACTGTGGTTCGTTTGAATATTTAGACCTGCCCCTTGTTGCTGCCACACAGAATGTGAACGTGCTTGGTGTGTATTAGCTGCCTGTCAGTTGCTATGAGATATAACTTTAGGGGGATCAGGTGAAA
The DNA here is from genome assembly GCA_946902985.2 of Meconema thalassinum. NCBI lineage: Eukaryota > Metazoa > Arthropoda > Insecta > Orthoptera > Tettigoniidae > Meconema > Meconema thalassinum. Next base: position 372,373,683 of record OX336392.1, read on the forward strand.
GTTGGAGAAGGACTGGGACGACATAGGCCTACTTGCAACAAAGAGAGGGTTCGAGTTGTTTATGGGGGACTGTTCAGAATGACAGTTATTACTTAACTTCTGTGTCCTTGTACTGGTGGCATGTTGAGAATTTCTTCATGGTAAAGCTCAAATACCCAACAATTTCCACTATGTTTGTATAGCTGAAATTACTTGAAATACTGTTGTTCCACTACGGCCCTTTTGGTTTTGGGAAGTGAGCTGTTGTCACCAGAACTGCGACCTTGGTGGAAAGGGGATGGTGAAACTGCTCTCTGTATGGTTCTCACGAAGGACAGGCTTGCTTCCCAGTGCAGTGAAAAAGTTATTGAGTGGACAGTTTTACTACATTCTATTTTATGCTTTAATTGGTTTAATAAAATGTGCATAGTAGGAATATAAATCTCGGTGTTTACTAGTGGTTTGTTAAGGTTAGTTGGTTACTCAGGTATAATTAGTAAGTTCGATAAGTTATTATTGTAATTTAAGGGTATATAAGAATAGTAAAGTGTTCTCATCCCCTAAGAAAATTCTGTCATCGTACGCAGTCTGATCGAGAAATGTGATTAAGATGCGAGGAACAAAACTCTTGAAACAGGCAACCAAGCGCGCCGCCTGTTACGTGGTAAAAGCTGAAACCACGATAGTGAAAATACGGAAGAAACATAAAGAAAGAAATGAGAATAATCCGGACGATCCGCTTTCAACACGGCGGCGGCGTAGTTGGTAGCATGCTGAGTTTCTATGCCCAAGGTCGTGGGTTCAAATCTGGCCGAAGTCGTCTGATTAAAAAACCCTCAGTATGCCTTCCTTCGGAGGGGAAGTACAGCGTGCGGTCCCATGTCATAGATTTATGGCATGTACAAGAACCTTCCACTAATACACTTTTGTGAAGCTAAATTATAGGTTAGATTTGACTAACGCTCTTAGGTTCCAACGTTCGTCGCCAGGAGCCGACTGCGGTGGCATCTAGTAACCAAGTTCATAACTACGAGGGCAGATCAAAAAATAAATTGCACTTCCCAGTTATGGCCATTTATTACACCACCTATACAACAGCAACACGCCTATAACGACATACAATGTAACGTCACTTTTCCACATAGTTTCCAAGATACTCCAAATATTTCTGCGAACGCACAACAAACTTGTCGATGCCGGATGCGTAGAAAGTTCCTCCAGCGTTCTGCAACCACACGGAGACAGCGGCCTTCGCCTCCTCGTCGGTCTGGAAACGTTGACCACCGAGCTCCGTTTTGAGCTTACCGAACAGATGAGTCACATGACGCTAGGTCGGGACTGTAGGGTGGATATTGCCAGTCCACCCACTTGAAACGCTGCAGCAGTCCGCTCGTTTGGCGGGCCTTGTGAGGTGTTGCGTTATCGTAAAACAAAATCACACCGGTGCTCAATTTCCCCCGGCGCTTCTCTTTAATCGCTTTTCACAACTGGTGCAACGTTAGACAATACGACGCATCGTTGATCGTCGTTCCTTTCGGCATGAATTCCACGTGCAGCAAACCCTCCATGCGTCCGGCTTCGAATTGCTGACACCACTTGACGATCCCTTGCCGGCAAATGGCCCGCTCCCCATACACAGCACTAATTTCACGATAAATGTCCGTGATATTCTTCCTTTTGGCCCATAGGAATCGGATTGTCGCACGCACCTCACATTTGGAGTGAACGTCCAGTCGACGCGCCATTGCATTTGGCCGCTATTCACACCATACAAGACGAGACACTACAGGGACCTGCCTAACAGACGTGTGGGCAGTGTCTGTCTCTTTCTCCGCTGTGCCCAAGTTTGAGACACACAGTGCGCTGCTGCAGCGCGTTAGTGCAACTAACCTTTTGATCCACCTTCGTAGTTGTCGTTGACTGTGGCGTTTGGTAGCAAAAGTAGGAACTACTTGATAATTGAATGTCCGCAGTCCTTGCTTGAATTACAGATAACACACACTGATACAGTAATCGCATTTAACACCGGTATCAGACAGATTCTACACACACCCAAAGTATACGGGGCTACATGACCGCGTTGCCACATTCCCCAAACGGAGGAACCAGCCAACCGCTTTCAACACCTGGGAACCAAAGGCGTGCACGTATGCTTCATATAATTCTGTCTATAGACGAATTTGATCAGATTGTTGTTAGAAATACCATACAATTATGTTCAGAGGAAGAAAGTGCCTACAGTAGCCTACATAAACTTCTGCCTATAATTCAAGAGAAAAAAAATCCTTGTGCTGTAGAATCTTTTAACAGACTTCTGAAGAAAACGGATTTTAAACTAAGAGGAAAGTTGTGATTGATAAAGCAGATATACCCCGATAGCATCATGAATACTTGACAATCAAATTGCAGTTTCGTTGTGCTGGACGTGAAATTGTGTTTATTAATGAAGCTAGGGTGGCTAATAATTTGATATTCTCTAAATGCTGGCAAATGTATGAGTTCGGGGTTCAAACGAGTTCAAGTCCAGGAACCAGATTAATCAGACATTGTGAATGGTTTCATAGCCAGTTTCTCTAGTGGAGAATATCATGAGCAAATGGACATTATTAATTTTGAGAAGTGGGTTAAGATGATGCTTTTTCCAAACATGCCTCCCAAGTCGTTAATAGTAATGGATATTACTCCTTATCACTGTATTCAAGACAATAGACCTCCCTCTAAATATTCTACGAAAGGTGACACCCCGTCCAAAGTAGACTTGTACAAGCTTGTAGAAGTGAACACAGAAAAAAGAAATTCAGAACTAACATCACGGTAGTTGCTTTCGGCCACGCAGTTCTTCGATTTCCTCCTTACGCGTGTAACTTAAATACAGTTGAACTAGCATGGGCCAAAGTTAAGTACTTTGTTCGTAAACACAACACAACATGACTGCTGAAATGTCGTTTCATAGTTTTTAGGACCTTGCTAACGGACTCGGTAACGAAGGAGGATTGTAAAGGCAATGCCATCAAACTCGAGAATGAATATCGGAAGACTGATAAAGTACGGTAGTTTCATTGCCCTTCTTGGTGTTGAGGACAACAGCGAAGTAAGTGGTAGCGTAGGGAAATCGAACGTGCTTTGCACCGTTCAACCGAACACCCGCTCCTAGAACACATCTGTGTTTAAGCCATGTCCCATCCCCCTAATTGTTGCCTGGTTAATACATATCGACCGACTAAAGAGGAATCTTAAACAAAGCAGATTTACTATTGACAATTCAAGGCTTTCTCTTAGGTCGTGTATTGTACAGAATGAGGGGGTCCGTAGCTCATTTGGTAGGGACGTTGTGCTTCTAACTCGATTTCCTCTCACAGTGGATTTTAGAAACTACCACTTCCAGAAACGCAAATTGACTCTGGTGTTCCCTCAAAACACGTCAGAACCACTCAGGCTATATCCTATTACATCGTGTATTGCACTGAATGTAGAGGTCCTATGTCATTTACACGAAGCTTATTATCGTCCGATGCTCAGTGATCAGAACAATGGCGTACAAAGCCAGAGGTTGTGGATTCGAGTTCCGCATAATTCTCTACCTTCCGTGTAAATAGTTGGTCCCTCCACTCTGGGCCCCAGATTTTCCATTATAATTTTCAAAATAATTGATATAATTCATTAAAATTAAAAATGAGCCGCAACAGGCTACTGACTCTCAAGGAACTGCAAGGCAACATTCGGTGAGAAATGACCGGTGTGCTCGTGTGCAGGCATGCCTTGATGATTATGGTGACCACTTACAACACGAGCTGTGAAGCCGTTGTTGTTGTTTTGTTTTCATTTTTTTAGGGACTTCGGCATCGTGGCCATTCCAGCCCCGTGTAGTTGGATGCGTAGAATTTGTCTGATAACCTGTGTTATTGTGGAGTTTCCTATCAGTGTGTTTATTTGTAATTGAGGCGAGGATTGAAATGGAGGCGACCGTGGTCTTACAATTTTCGATATTGTTTTCAATATTGTTTTCGATATTGTTTGTAATCACCAAATTACTTTTTGAGTTTCTCTATTTCGAATGGCCAGCAGGGAAGTTAGGAACCATCCCGAGCTTTGTATGGAGTAGAAATGGGAAACCACGGAAAACAACTTCTGGGATGGCCGAGGAGGGAATCGAACCTGCCTCTTCTTAGTTCTGCTTCACAGGGCCAAGTAGGCTATACCCCCTTTTTTTTTTTTTTTTTTTTTTTTAAGGAAAATTCTGTTTGTCTTTCCTCCAAGGTATCAATTTAATCAGTAGGAAATCACAAATTTTTTTTGGTAATATTCAAGGGGTTGTAACATGATTTATTGTAAGCTATTAACAACCACGGGCAAACTCCATTGCCATTACATCTATCCAACTTAAGATTCAAATTTTGTACTACTTCGCGCGTATGGATAACTTTCAAGTATTTCCGATATCTTCCGTTTTAATACGAAGAATGCGGTATTCAGGCGTTTTGATCATGCTGGCACTGACTGCTGATGCGAAAACTATTATCATAAATAACACATTTAAATAATTGAACCATTACCTCCCGCTTCAGAGTTTTGATCGAAAATGGTGACATGATGACCTGGCGTCCGGAAATTTCGGGTTCTCCCATACACCAAAGTTTGTCCATGTCAAATTTTACTGAATCGTGTCAATTACTTTGAATCTTATAAGGAAAAGGTCAGAAGCTACGACTACGTGAGACGCCAGTCGATTGAAGTCTCCCATTTGTCATCAATTCGGTCGTCTTCTTGGGTGTTGAGAAGTCGTGGTGCAAAATGCAAGCCAAGCAGGTATTATTTCCATTGCAAGAAGCCAGACTGAATGGTGCAGGTTGTGGAATGAGATGCGCGCCGAAGGCCACCGTCTCGCCACTCAGTCATTATTGCTGTTAATGTCCTTGTGATTGTTGACTAAGCCTATATGTTGAGAAAACAAAGCAGACGGTAACTGTTTTGTGAGACTCATTAATGGAGCCACGTGACTACGGTTGAGCGCTATCGTTTGTTCCGCTTCTCGGTTTTAATTGTGTAGGCGTGAGAGCTGGCGAGGGAACAACCTCCAAGTCGCACGAATTGTTCTAGTCAGATGAAAACTAGATAACTGTTTCCACCCAAGGCTATTCCCAATTCTTGTGGACAGCCAAGGTTACACCAGTGTTCTTGGTGGAGGATGTCGTGTTCATTGAATTCTCGCCATGCCCAGGTTATTCTCTTTTTATTTTATAGAACTAGGCAACACTGACAAATGGCTTCAAGTACCGGTACTTCAATATTCTCTGTTTATGTATGAGTGAAGTATCCACAGGTCACAGAAGCCAAGTTCGCTCACCTGTCACCGAAAGGAAAGGTTTGTTGTTGCATTTCTCTTGACAGCTGCACTGAGCATAATAGCGGCTCGGTTGGCTTTTAATTAGGTGATTTGTGGTCTTAATTAAGCTTGCCGAAGTACCGACATTTCAAACCCTCGTCATGGTGCCGCATTGTATCTCGTAACTCCAAACCATTTTGTGGTGACCGAAAAATCTGTCAAAATTTACTCCATACACCACAGTGTCTCCAAGATTATTGTAAGTGTGTCTAACTGAATTCTTCTATAACCGGGTTGCCTCACATATACATTTCAAATCCTGGTCAAATACCTGATAAATTCGCGAAAATGACGAATTTACGGAAAAGAAAAAAGACGCAACAATACAAACATCAAGGGGCAAATATCACAATTTCGTGTATGTTTCTTACCAAAATGTTGGAGTTACAGACACAGTGTTTCTTTAAACAAAATATTAATCTCTAATTTCCATTGCTCATAATAATAAAATATGCTTGCGATCTTGAAAATCCTCGCAAAAAATTTCTATATCATGAGTTCGTTTTTATTCATTACCATTATGTCTAATGTTTCAGCACACTGCTTCTTTAAACAAAACACTAATTTTTAATTGTTTTGTTTTATTATCATGAAATTATTGCAAACCAGGTATGTCACACGTGATGATAAATGCTGTACAAGTTGAGTTCGCGATTTTTGGAATTTTACTTCGAAATTTGGTCCCGTCGGATATATAGAGCATATAAAATAACCTCAATTTTCTGACAGCGTGATATTTTTCCTTTCCCGGCCGCGAGCGAGAACCCGTAAAGACGGCGGGAATCTCGTCAAACGGGCCGGAGAAAGCTGCAATCCGTAGGGACGAATACTACCCGCACCTCATTGCTTTCTGTGAAAGGCGGTTTCTCGCTGCCGCTTGCATATACATATTTTCTTGCGGCGGCGTGTAAGTGGACATTCCGTCGTAATGTCTGAAGTGTTCAGTACGAGTCGAGTACTACGTCTCACAGTACATATTCTAAACGTAGTTATGCTTGGGATAATTAAATAAATAATTAAATAAATATGTTTTTATTCTGCAAACGCAATCCGTGAATCCCTTTCAACATCCAAAAATCCGCTAAAACGGCAGCCCTGTTCTATAAAGCTACGATACTACATAACATATTATGTTAATTTTTTTTGTATGCTAAGATTTACTTGGATTGACAAAGGAATGAAAGTTTAGTACTTTGGAGATGAATATTAATGTTGTGTTTCTTTTGTAGGTGAGTCATGTTGCTGCGTGAAAGCTGATTGAAGAAGAGTCGCTACTCTCTGTGAGTTACAAATCATTGTTATTGAAGTACAGCTCTATTTGGGATCCAGGGTTTGCTTCAGAGAGGATGCAGTAGCCCAACACTTATGCCGCCATGTTAAGCTGTTTGGGGTATTTATTTATTTATTTATTTATTTATTTATTTATTTATTTAGCGTATGGCTTTTAGTGCCGGGAGTGTCCGAGGAGGCACAAATAAATAGCTGTTAGGGGTGAAGGACGCGCTAACATTTACACAGATTTGTCATCAACGGTTGAACGCATGACTGAGCTAGGATAATATTTAGGAAATTATAGGAAGGTTTGTAACTTTGTGATTATCAACTTATTATTATTTGTATTATTATTATCATTATTATTATTATGCCACATTCATTAATATTAGTATTTAACATAACTAATAAACTCTTCATTGATCATCATAATGAACTCTTAAGGTATTTATTGTATTTCAAAAATTGTTTCATATTATGTACCGGTACCATATTGCGTGGTTAAGTGTAAGAGAGGGCTATGAGCCCTTGCTTTTCCTCTACTAAAGACATTAAATAAATAAATAAATAAATAAATAAAAGCACATGTTCACTGAATTGATTTTGGTACTTGTATATTATCAGTCACTGTAGTTATGCAAAACATCGTCGAAACGTGCGTCCCGAAGGCCAAACCACCTACTGGTTTACGAGTTTCTTGTATGGCATGCACTGTCACCCACACCTGCACAGGCGATAGCAGAATATAAATAACTGTCTGAACCTGTCTCCTTGTTCTTCATGTAAAGTGTTTGCCAAATTCTACAATATCTGCATGTTATACCATTCACTCCAGTATGAAATCCATCATCGTATGTTTATATAGTTCATACTTATTCCTTTTTTAGAACACACAAAACTAGCAAGATATTTATTTATGTATGTATTTATTTATTTATTTATTTATTTATTTATTTATCGTATGGCTTTTAGTGCCGGGAGTGTCCGAGGACATGTTCGGCTCGCCTGAGTCTGTAGCCTAGTTGCTTTGAGCGGACACCCTTAGGGTGATCTACAAGTTCCGTTCAATTTCAAGTAGTTCCAACTTTCGCTACCAGATATCAATGATACCTAGTGGTGAACGTTGGAACTCAAGAGCGTTCCGACGAAATCTAACCTGACAATTTAGCTTACACGTGTTTAGTCTGTGGAGGGATCTTTTACATGCCATAAATCTATGACATGGGACCGCCGGCTTTATTTTATTTATACGGTATACTAGAAACCCGACCCGGCTTCGCCCGGGAACAGTTATGAATGCATTACTTGATAAGCGCTTTTTTTTTTCAATGTCAATGAACAACGGCCAATATCCGTTTTACGTCTCGGCATGATGGGTTAAAATCACTGACTGGACTATTAATTATATTATCATGGAGATGCATGTGCAACAAATTCTTGTCAGACCTAATTTAAGAATGGCGAGGTGCATGAAACACAAATCCCCCTTTCGTCCAATCTTAACTTAACTGTGAATTTTTCGGAACGAAAAGTTCCACTTCCAGGGAAACTCCAAACACAACCACTCTTCTCTAAAGTGTTTAACTCAACACGACTCGACAGTTTGCTGCTGGCTGTATCTGGGGCAATAAGCTCGTCCGCTAGCTAAGCTGTAACTGAGGTGATAAGACTCGCCCCTAGCTAGCTCATAAACTGTCGCCTCAGTAACTGAATGGAGATTGTTGGAAGAAATGGAAACGTAAAAACAATTATAGTAGGCGATGTATTGAAGATAGAGATATGCTCTACCAGGCCTTTTTGTAGAACTTTTCACCTGAACAATTCTTACACTCAACGTATATATAGTTTTTTAACGGTTTGCCCACCGTAAGCTTAAAAAGCGCACGGACGCCAGTTTTTTTCGACCTTTTCACTGAAATCGTTAGTGCTTGACTTCCTTTGGTCATAAATAAATTATTTTCTACAGAAACCTTCCTCGAGATATCCTTTACAAAATGGTGAAAACCGCATCAAAATCCATTCAGTGGTTCTCGAGATTACCCGTGACATCCAAGAATCGGGGACTTTGTTTTATACTAAGTAGAGCTTATACCCAATCAGTATAATTTAATATAATATAATCCCCCTTCCGTCCAATCTTAAATTGACTGTGAATTTTGCGGAACGAAAAATTCACAGGCGAAATGAGAGTTGCACTTCCAGGGAATGGCGAGTTGAATGAAACTCAAATCCCCCTTCCGTCCAATCTTAACTTGACTGTGTTTCACAGGCGAAATGAATAAAACCCGAGTTGCACTTCCAGGGAAACTCCAAACACAACCACCCTTCTCAGAAGTCTTAACTCAACACGACTTAACGGTTTGCTGCTGGCTGTATCTGGGGCAATAAGTTCGCCCGTTAGCTAGGCTGTAACAGGTATGATAGACTCGCCCTTAGCTAGCTCGTAAACTGTCGCCTCAGTAGTTGAATGGACATGTTTGGAAGAAATTAAAACGTAAAAACACTTATAGTGGGTGATGTATTGAAGATAGACATATGCTCTCGCGGACTTTTTTTTGTAGAACTTTTCATGCTGAACAATTCTTACACTCATAGTGTTGAGATATTTTTAACGGTTTGGCCTGCGTAAGCTTACAAAGCGCTCGGACGTCAGGTTTTTTTTTCTTCCGACTTTTTCACTAAAATCGTTACTGCTCGGCTTCCTTTGATCATAAATAAATTATTTTCTACAGAAATCATCCTCGAGATATCCTTTACAGAATGGTGGAAACCGCATCAAAATCCATCCAGTGGTTCTCGCGTTTACCCGTAACATCAAAGAATCGTGGACTTGGTTTTATACTAAGTAGAGATGCTTACGTTTTGGCCCAAATATCTTACACGTTTTAAGATTTGTTCCCCCAGTTAATACATGTGGAAATTTCTCGAGGTGGTTCGGATTCGACGTAATAACGTGACTAACTATCACGCAAAACTACAAGATAATTTTAAAACATCTCAGAAAGCCCACTCACTGCCCCTGGATCCGCCACTGTATTAATTGGTTCTTCCAACATAGTATTGTATAGAATGTAACATATCCATATCCTTGTATCCGTCACTCACGTTAGGAAATTCGTCTGTCTCATGCCAAATTATAATGTGCAGAGGAAACTCCTGGTCGGAAGTTTATTAGGGTGGACTGAAGAACATAATTAACGATTTGTTGTTATTCATATTTTATTGAGGCATCGTTTCCTTTTAACTTGTTTAGGAATATGCAAAATTTTATCACTCTTACATGTTATCGACCAAATCGAGGTTTAGTGGCAGCGTTCTTGGCCGTCGCTCCGGAGGTCCGAGTTCGTTTTCCGGCTCTGCCAAGACATTTTAAATCTGGTGTGAGGACTGGAACGGGGTACATTCACCCTCGTGAGGCAAAACTGAGAAGAGGAGGATTAGATTGCCACCTCAGTTATCCTGGAATTGGTTTTCCGTGGTTTTCCCCACTTCCACTTCAGGCAAATGCTGGGATGGTTCCTAATTTAAGGTCACGGCCGCCTCATTCCCAATCCTATCCCCATTTTACAAATACACACTCGAGTTCAGCCATCACAATATACCAGGTTATCACACAAATTCCATACACTGTCTATATGACCACGATGTCGCAACCCTTAAAATAAGCAACAGCAATCTCTTCACGTGGAAGTGAATGTACCAATAGTTTACCTTGAGACTAGGTTGTCCTTTAAGGAAGCGAAGAGACCAGTTGAGACAAGTCTGCCTTGATAATGGTGGGTGTTTGCCAAGGAATGGTTCGCGCTTTCGAAAGGTTAATCATTGGGTCGACAACAGCAAGCTCATTAAGCAGTGCGATTTATTTAACGACTCTCGGACCACGGGAGATCACCTGCGGGCCAGGGACACCCCTGAATACACGACCTTCACATGTTGCATGGATTATTTGGAAATAAGAACCGATATCTTGATGTATCTACCGTTATCAGGGAACTCTGATACGGCCGTTTTAACGATGTGTAGAGTTCTGATCGACTGGCTGCGTAGTTCAGCGGTAACGTTCTCGCCTTCTGTACCCAAGGTTGCAGGATCGAATCCTGGCGCAGTCAGCTGTCATTTGATGGTGCGCAAATGCGAGGTATCTGTGTCAGTAGATTTACTGTCACGTTAAAGAGCCCCTTCGGGGCAAAATTTCGGCAGCCTGGCGTCTCTAAAAGCCGCAGCAATCAAAAGGGACGTAAAACCAATAACATTATTATGAAGAGTCTGATGATCTAAATTTTGGTGTAGTAAATGGTGATACTTCTTTGGAAACTTCTTGTTTTGGGGCCGAGAGCGCTAACGCGCTAACTCATCCCTCGTTGGCATCGGGAGAGCATGGGTTCGAATCCCACATCGGTCGTCCTGGAAATGGTTTTCGTGGTTGCCCATTTTCACCACCAGGCAAATGCCGGGACTGTTCCTTTCCACGGACCCATGGTCGACTTCCTTCCAAAAACCCTTCTCTGACCTGTCATGAAAATGAAATGCACGCCCATTGGCTGCATTATTAACAAGTGCTGCACAACATTTTTCAAGATCACTTGAGTTTAGATCTACAGTACATAACCATATATTGGTGGATGTGTTATTGGTTCACCTCGTGTCGTAGTGACTAGAATTCTTCACTGCTACCGCGGAGGTCCAGGTTCGATTCCCGACTCTGCCAAGTTCTGAAGGTTGGAACAGGGTTCACTCAGCCATCCTAGAAGTGGATTTCCATGGTTTCATCCTTCTACTCCTGGAGAACGCCGGGATGGTACCTAAATTAATGCCACATCCGCTTTCTACCCAAATCCTAACCCCCAGTTACAGGTATTCACATTAGTACAGTCACCACAATGACACAGGTTATCAGACAAATTTACACACAAATCCTCCCAAGTACACGGGCTACGTGGCCACGATGTCACAAAGCCCCTAAATAAATAAATAAATAAACAACAACAACAACAACAGGATGAATATTGTAAGACGACAGCGGATTAGTTATTATTATTTATTTTGATTCATTAATGTCTAAGTAAGGAGCGTGTTAGAACTTATCTAGCACAATGTTTCCTCTTGTCTTCCCAATATCTCTTCATCCGCTTACTGTGCTCTCTTTTGTGTTCTTCTGTGTAGGTTTCTCGGCATTTTTGTGTCCGTTTGAGGTTCTAAATGTTGTTCTATTGTGAATAATTGTTTCGTTAATAATAATTTGTGTTTTTTTTTTCAGAGATACTGCCAGGTTTAAAACGTTGTTGTTGTTTTACGGGGAAGAACAGCGAGGTCATCTGACCCTGTTTAAAGCTTTCTTTGTTTTCCTATTGTCATCCATTCTGTATATATGACCATACCATTTTAGTCTCCTCCACATTACATTCAACTGACTAGCGTGGTGGATTATTATTACTATTATTAAATTGGGACATCTTGGTCATTAGCCCCGTGTAGTTGGGTGTGTGTTGAACTTTGTCTGATAGCCTGTATTAATATGACTGATGACTGTAGAAGTGTGTGTGGCTGTATTACGGACAGGGATGAGCTAGGTACTTAAGTAAGGTGACCATCCCTGTATTTGCCTAGAGAGAGTGTGGAAAATTCCGGGGATAAACCACACTCAGGATAGCCGAAGTTAATGTGATACACTTGGGAGTCTCCAAATATAAACTTATAGATTATAATTTAGCTTTGCGGAACATAGCTGTGGACTAAGCCATTCGCGAATAATAATAATAATAATAACTAGCGGACCCTTCCGAGAACTCTCGCATGTATATAAACCACCCACCTGGCTTTACTGTTATGCGGGCTTCTATAAATATGTTTATTTGTTTGAACGCACTTTTTAAACAAATTGTCGATATTTATGAAATCAGAGGGCAATCACTGCTGCTGGTTGCACAATAGGTTGTGTGTGCCCCATGTGTACAGACTACCCGCCCGGCTCTAGTGCTATGCGGGCTGGACGCGACACATTTTTGCCTGGGACTATCGTCTTGTTTATTTGTTTAAAAGCACTGTACCTTCGTACGGTTCTGGAAATCGTGGAAGGTGTAGTCCTCAACACTTCTGCAACGTAATGCATGCTGCGACCATCTTCCACCAAAGCAACAGCTTTTGCAGCTTGTTCAGGGCTTAAGGACCAGCACGAAAAACGCAACACTTCAATTTCTTACAAAAACTGAAATTTATTTTAAATTGATGACGCTAATCTACCATATGATGATGACATATTGTAATACGGTCCCATGTAGGTGTCTAACAATGAAAAGAAAAGATGATTATAAACAAATTTAAAAATTAAGCCAGAGATGTACACTTCAAGGAAAGAGCGCTATTAGATCGGGAAATTTTGAGTAAGCTCCTAAAGGTAATCCACTTCTGTTTTGATTTTATACACTTCTCACTTTACTTCGCAGACCTCTGTTCGCATCTTCAAAAGCGTGTATTGCCACCTCTTGCACCAATGACGGCATTCAACCTTTCAGGGATGCTCCTGATTAATGCTGTAATGTCCTGCTGAGGATTCATCTCCCATTCTTCCAGGAAGGCCTTCCGTAGGTCCTGTAGGGTCTCTGGATAGTGCTGAAGGGCTCTTCTCCCCAACCAGTCCCCAAAGTGCTCAATAGGATTCAAATCAGGGCTTCGAGCAGGCCGAGCCATAGCATGAATCCCTGCTTCATCCAAGAACTCTCGCAACATGTGGGTTTGCATTGTCTAGCATTAGTGTGAAATCTTCACCAATAAATGGAGCGAAAGGCACAACATGCTCCAGAAGGATTTCCTCCACATAACAATGTGCGGTAAGGCTCCCATTCTCCACGAAGACCAAATCCGTCCTTGCAGCCATACTGATCCCTGCCCACACCATCACAGAACCACCCTGAAAAGGCGTCCTGGATGAGAATGTGCAAGGGGAATACCTTTCCCCTGGCCTTCTCCAGACCCTCTCTCTTCCGTTAGGTAATCGGAGGCCAAATCGCGACTCATCGGTGAACAACACTTGCCCCCATTATTGTACTGTCCTGTCATGATGTTCCCTTACGAAATGTAGTCGAGCTGTGCGATGTTCTAGGGTAGGTTCTGGGCCTGTAACTGGTCTTCTGGATTGAAGATTGGCTTCTTCCAACCTTTTTTGGACGGTTCCCTCACTAGCATCGACCCCTCAAACTTGGTGGAGTCGATTTCATGCTTCAATGGCGGTGGTGTGACGGTCGTGTAGAACTTGACGTTTTAAGAAGCGGTCATCTCTCTCGGATGTTGCTTTTCTCGGGACTGTTCCTGGTCTCCTTGCAAAGCCTCCAGTTTCCCTGTACCTTCGTACGGTTCTGGAAGTCGTGGAAGGTGTAGTCCTCAACACTTCTGCAACGTAATGCATGCTGCGACCATCTTCCACAAAAGCATCAGCTTTGTTCAGGGCTTAAGGGCATGTTTGCTCCAGAAAGCTAATTACGGCAATCACAGAAAGATCCTACAAACACATGTGATTGAAAAGGGAACAATTCAAAGTACAACAATATGCGCTATAAGAGCGGGAACACATTATTGGCTCACAACCAGTGACGTGTTTTCCAGGTTGCGCGGGAAAAAACAATTGAGGTTAGTGCAATCAACAATCGACACTTTATTGTTTGCTCGCAAAGCAACGCCAAAAACAACCCCGACTAAAAAAAAAAAATAGGTTGAAGTGCTTCACTTTGATTAATTAGATAATTAATTAATAATTAATAATTAATAATTAATAATTAATTAATTACATCGGGCAGACTTCGAGAACAATATGCACTCGCATTAAGGAACATAATAGATGTATCAGGCTCATTCAACCTGATAAATCAGCTGTTGCCGATCATGCTTTAACACCTGGCCATGATGTCATGTTCCAAGGGGTGGATGTTCTTGCCCGTATAAAGCAATATCGTCCCAGAATCATCAGGGAGGCGGTTGAAATACGTAAACACCCAGATAATTTCAACCGCGACACCGGCTACAATCTCAGTGAATCCTGGCTACCTATTATCAGAACCCTGAGAAAGTAATTCACTGCTGCTTTCCGTTGTCCCTAACATGGGGCTATAATGGCGTCCATCTTTGGGCACCTTCTATATGTTCTTCGTTGCTTTCTCTTAGCAACATTGTCGTATTCCAGATTATTCCTGACGATGAAAGACATGGTTTCTTTCGAAACGCGTCGAATTGCAATATAATAAAACACGGCATAAGCCCAAAATTCAACATTATGAATAATAACACGGGCCGTGAAAGTCTAAATGACAATATTAGATAATTACACATACTATATTGTGTGTTGCGTTTTTCGTGCCGGTCAGTGTATTTCCGTTGACTTTTCAAGAAATGCAAGATTTTTCCTGTACTATCGAGACGATTTGGAAGATTTTAGTACAAACCACACCTTCCAACTCCCTCTGACGAAGGAGCTTGAGTTTTGTGAAACTTAGCGTATCTCTACTTAGTATAAAACTAAGTCCCCGATTGTTGGATGTTACGGGTAAATGTGAGAACCACTGGATGGATTTAGATGCAGTTTTCACCATTCTGTAAAAAATGTCTCGTGGATGATTTCTGTAGAAAATAATTTATTTATGATCAAAGGAAGCCGAGCAGTAACGATTTCAGTGGAAAAGTGGAAAGAAAAAAACAACAACCTGACGTCCGAGCGCTTTGTAAGCTTAAGCTGGGCAAACCGTTAAAATATCTAAATACTATGAGTGTAAGAATTGTTCAGCATGAACAGTTCTACAAAAAAAGTCCACGAGAGTATAGGTCTATCTTCAATACATCGCCCACTATAAGTGTTTTTACGTTTTAATTTCTTCCAACCATGTCCATTCAACTACTGATGCAACAGTTTACGAACTAGCTAAGGGCGATTCTATCATCCCTGTCACAGCCTAGCTAGCGGGCGAACCTATAGCCCCAGATACAGCCAGCAGCAAACCGTTGAGTCGTGTTGACTTCTGAGAATGGTGGTTGTGTTTGGAGTTTTCCTGGAAGTGCAACTCGGGTTTTCTTCATTTCGCCTGTGAAACACAGTCAAGTTAAGATTGGACGGAAGGGCGATTTGAGTTTCATTCACCTCTCCATTCCCTGGAAGTGCAACTCTCATTTCGCCTGTGAACTTTTCGTTCCGAAAAATTCACAGTCAATTTAAGATTGGACGGAAGGGGGATTATATTATATTAAATTATATTGATTGGCGTATAAGCTCTACTTAGTATAAAACGAAGTCCCCGATCCTTGGATGTCACGGGTAATCTCGAGAACCACTGAATGGATTTTGATGCGGTTTTCACCATTACATGTAAAGGTTATCTCGAGGAAGGTTTCTGTAGAAAATAATTTATTTATGACCAAAGGAAGTCAAGCACTAACGATTTCAGTGAAAAGGTCGAAAAAAAACTGGCGTCCGTGCGCTTTTTAAGCTTACGGTGGGCAAACCGTTAAAAAACTATATATACGTTGAGTGTAAGAATTGTTCAGGTGAAAAGTTCTACAAAAAAAGCCTGGTAGAGCATATCTCTATCTTCAATACATCGCCTACTATAAGTGTTTTTACGTTTTCATTTCTTCCAACAATCTCCATTCAGTTACTGAGGCGACAGTTTATGAGCTAGCTAGGGGCGAGTCTTATCACCTCAGTTACAGCTTAGCTAGCGAACGAACTTATTGCCCCAGATACAGCCAGCAGCAAACTGTCGAGTCGTGTTGAGTTAAACACTTTAGAGAAGAATGGTTGTGTTTGGAGTTTCCCTGCAAGTGGAACTCGGCTTTACTTCCTTTCGCCTGTGAACTTTTCGTCCCGCAAAATTCACAGTCAAGTTAAGATTGGACGGAAGGGGGATTTGTGTTTCATGCACCTCGCCATTCTTTAATTACGTGTGACAAGAGTTTGTTGCACATGCATCTCCATGATAATATAATTAATAGTCCAGTCAATGATTTTAACCCATCATTCCGAAACGTAAAACGGATATTGGTCGTTTTTCATTGACATAAAAAAGCGCCTATCACGTAATGCATTCATAACTGTTCCCGGGCGAAGCCGGGTCGGGTTGCTAGTTATATATATAGATAATAATGTGAGCTGAAGTCTCTTTTATCTGCTGTGGCCTTAGAGACGGCGCGCGATGCCAAAAGATTGTCCTGAAGATGGATCGTAATTGAGTGTTGTTGTTTCATTTGAGGGGCTTGGACATCGTGGTCATTCGGCCCCGCGTACTTGGGCGTATGTATGTCTAATAACCTGTGTTACTTTGGGGTCTGTATTAGTGTGGTATTTGTAATTCTGGTGAGGATTGGGAAGGAGGTGGCCATGGCCTGAAGTTAGGATCCATCCTGGCATTTGCCTGGAGAAGAAGTGGGAAACCGCGGAAAACCACTTCTAGGATGACTGAGGTGGGAATCGTACCCACTTCTTCTCAGGTTTGCCTCACGAGGCTGAGTGTACCCATTCCAACCCTCAGACCGGAATTAAATTCCTTGGCAGAGCCGGAAATCGAACCCGGACCTCTGGGGCGACAGCCAAGAATGACAGCCGCTACACCACGAGGGGGTCTGATGGTAATTGAGGCTATGAGCGCAATAGTGGTTACAAAGTTCCCTTTGAGGTTATTTTCCTCTGTAAATAACATTTAAAACTAGTCCTTAACGAATTTGTGGATTGGGCCACTATTGCGCTCATAGCCTCTATTGTGCCAGTGAATCTACTGACACAAGGCTGTTGCATTCAACACATTTAAATGTCATCGGACTGAGCCATTAGCAAATCTAGGTATTTGAAGGCTAGTGCAACTCCGCCCGAGTACTTTTAAGTGGGATGAGAAATAAAGAGAAAATAAGTTGTGTAAGTCATAATGACTGACGGCTGTACAATACCGTGTGGTGTCCTGATGGACCTTGAATATTCGCGTCCTTTTCGCCGAGTCGACTGTTACCGGTGAGTGGATTTCCTTGCCCACCTTGACCGGTAACCTTGTTGCTATTGACTCTAGTCTGCAGTAAGCCATCTCCCATCTGAATGATGTTAAGATTTTGCTCAATTATTTCATATTAGTTCTTGTTGACTCGTATGTGCGTTAAATAATATGAAACGTACGCCAACCCAGTGGGAGAACAAAGAGGCGAACATCATCCCTAAATATTTACGGGGGAAGGAAGCTTGTACTTTTCTTTTCTTGACCGTTAATCTCGTGATTATAAGACCTCATTTTTACGTGAATCCGAACCCACGGACGTGGCATTTTAACTCGAAAAAACTTACATGCATTAACCGTGAATCGAACCTGGTCTGCCTTGAGAGGGGGCGCATACAATTCAAAACGTGAGCCTCCATAGATTTGGGGATCAAAATAATAATTTGTACTTCAGAAATATACCGTAGTAATTAAACTTAATTATTTTAACCACTTTTTTTTAAGCGTATGGCTTTTAGTGCCGGGAGTGTCCGAGGACATGTTCGGCTCGCCAGTTTTTGTAGCTGCTTCGAGACGGACACCCAATGGGTGAGCTACAAGTACCGTTGGGGAGGAACGTTGGAAGGGAGGGTCGAGGAGTAGGAAGGTAGCGGCTGTGGCCTATAGTTAAGGACCAACCCCGGCATTTGCCTGGAAGGAAGATGGGAAACCACAGAAGACCATCTTCAAGGTTGCCGGCGGGGGGATTCGAACCTCCTCGCCTCCCGGATGTGAGCGACTGCCAACAGTCTTGCCGCAACGACCTCGGCTAACTCACCCGGTATTTTAACCACTTAACTACTGCAACTAAATAAGTGTAAATATTGTAAATATCATTCATAACCCATACTTGTGCAGACATAGACTACATTTTATAGCCTAAGTATAAATAATCTGGTGATGATAGTTTGACGATCGAAACTGGTCATCCAAGTGTTTTTATTAATCTGATGTAATATTTTTTTCCTGATTAGGGAACAACCTCATTACAATTGGGTATAATCGTGCTGACCGACTGAAAAAACAACGTGAAATTTCGTTTACTAAGGCACTGAATGGAGGGTACAAGCCATATACAGTATGTGACAGGTAGAGAATTAAATCTTACTAGTGCAGAGTCGAGCTTTGGCCACTGCTGCTCTACGAGTTCGGGGTTGATGACTGCGATGTCCAAGTTCCCGATTGAAGCAAGAACAAAGTCTTTGCCAGGATGGCTAAGGTAGGATTCTGTCAGTTGTCTTCACGAGACTGAGTGAAGACCCACTTACCGGAACTCAAGTAGTCCATGGCAGATCAGGGAATTGATTTCGGCCGTCACTGGCTACTTCTCTGGCCAGTTGCCGAGACTCGAGTTGTAAATCGGGCTTCAGCGAGAGCTAATCTGCAGATCACATGCATGCGTGTGTACTGAACATTTGCCGGGCATGTGCTTCGGCAATTGACTGGAGCACTACAAGTTTCGTGACACAAACGCGTGACTGTAGAAATGACGAAGTGTATCAAAGTATCGCGGCTGTTGTCAAGGACAGTGTTTCTCAGCCTTAATTAGTCCGCAGTCGGGCAATTTCCTTTTGAAAATTTTTATGGTCCGATGCCGGTTAAAATATTCATATCTTAGTTCTGCTTGCCACGATAGGTGAGTGGTTATCGTGTCGGACTACCAACCCCAAGCTTGCATTTTCGCTCCTGGCCGTGATAAGTGATTTTGAAAGGCGACAAAAGTCACGGCACGCATGTCATACGTTGTTGGCATGTTAAAGAACCCATTTGAATTCAGTAGGCCGTGTTCATAATGACAAACTTAATCTCGGGATATTCCGAGAACACAAAGTTCCTCATTTCTCTACTAGAAAGCGCTATAGTGTCGAGGAGCTTAGATATCTAACCTCCTTGACTTGCATAGCGCTCCAGGGAACGAAAAAAAATCATCATGCAAGCTGTCCTCTGGGCGTCAAAATAAAGCTTGCACCCGGCATCCGAGGCCATACGATATTATTATTATTATTATTATTATTATCTTAGTTCTGCATTATTTTGTATAGTTCTTAAGCAAATGTAATCAATAAGTGGTCAAATATTATTTCTGCGAAGTTTAAGTTCTACCAGAGTCTGGAATTAGCTAAATAACGACAAAGATTTCTCTGTAAAGATTACTGCTGTTTTAAATGCATCATATTTTACTCTGAATGTTGTGGGTGTTTTGGGAGATGCTGAATTCCCCCTCCGACTTGATACGCGCCTGAATAAGATGTTTTTAAGCTGCAGTATACGAGCCTGAAACTTGTGATATAATTTTCGTTTTCCATTTCAAGCGCAAGAAATTCAAGGGGCTTGTTTATTCATATGTCAGTAGTCGTGCTGTAATACAGGGTTTTTCAAAAAGAATATACGTATTTCGTGTGCATATATTTATTAAACTTTAAGACATACGAATATGAAACTTTACACACATATTTAGGAACCTCTCAAGTTTAGATTACAGATATCCAATATGTCCTCCATCAGCGACACGAACAATATCACACCGATATTGAAATATCTCCCATACTCGGGCAAGCATATCCTTCGTCACTGAGGTGGCAGTACGGATCTTGTTCTTCAACTCTTCCAGGTTCTGTGAGAGTGGTGGTATATAAACGCTGTCTCTAACGAAAACCCACAGGAAGAAGTTAGGCCTACAGGATGTCAAATCCGGTGACCGTGGAGCCCAGCTGAGACATGCTACGTCGTCAGCTCCTTGACGACCAATCCAACGGTTCGGTAGAGTTTCATTCAGATATTCACGCACTTGGCGACTCCAGTGAGGGGGTGCCCCGTCTTGTTGAAAAATGAAGTTGTGTTCGTGCAGCCTCGGAAACAACCAGTTTTGTAACATAGCGAGATTCTGCTGACCGTTAACCGTGTTCCATCAAAGAAGAATGGGCCGTAAACAGCTGATCGGGATATCGCACAAAACACATTGACTTTGGACGCGAATCTCGTACAGGTTCAATGTCGGCATGTGGGTTCTGTAGGCCCCCTAATTAGAACATTGTGTTTGTTTACCTGACCACTAACATCACTGAACACTATGTGTTTTGCAAAAGTGTTATCATTGTCAATAGTATCATGAATCTTGTTACAAAATGCCACACGTTTGCGTTTGTCACAAGGACTTCTTGTAACATCTGTAACTTTCGCGGCTTCATAACCGACTGACGTCTCAAAACACGCCAAATTGTTGTTGTAGGCAGTCGTAACTCCCGACTGGCACGACAAGTTTATTTTCAAGGACTATGTTGGAAAGCATTTTGAATTCGCGCAACATTTTCTTCAGAAACACGAGGGCGGCCGGGACTCTTCCCTTTACATTCTCATCATGTATCTACAAATTATCGATACCATCTGCGAATGTTCCACCCATTCGGAGGATCAATTTGGTACCTCAACCTGAAACGTCTTTGCTCTGTAATCACGGAATTGCACTTCGCAAACTCGAGAACACAAAATGATTTCTGCTGCGGAGTAGCCATTTTAAACATATGACGGTTACCAAGCAAAACAGAAACAACTAACATCTAGAGGCTATTAATAGGCTATAAACTAGACTATGTATTTGTTTCTCCAATAGCCGAGCCGAGGCGCAGCGATCGATAGTTTGGACAAAATAATACTTTGTAATAGGTAAATTCTTTTTGAAACACCCTTGTATATTGGTATTGTTGTGTCGCTGAACCATTTACACGTGCATAATACGCATACGTAAAACTCAAACCTCTAAAACAGCAACATAGAATAGACTAAACCATTTTAATAACGAGATGCACTGCGAATCGTAACACTAACTAGATGAGTTGTGTAGAGATGTCACTTGTTCTTGGTGTTGCTAAGATATAAGAAAATCAAGGATGTTGTCATGTACATTTCAGAGATAGTGAAACCTGTCTTTTTATAAGGTGTACAACTATGTCCTGTTGTATGGAGAAGTTGCTGTGATACTGTGAACATTATGCTTAATGCTAGTTTATAGGTTTTAGAGAGAATGGTCGTTACATAAAATACAAAATGTGCTCTGGTTGTTGCTGGGAAACCAATATATGAAATTGATACAATACATTATCAATCTAATGATGATTGATTAATTGTTTTGTTTGATTAATTTGAGTTAATTATAAAATATGCATATGTCTTAATTATCTGATGATCGCTACATAAACTAGCGGACTTGGACAGGAATTACAACAATAATCATGCACACACATATTACACTGCTCTCAATTTTTTTTTTTCGTGTGGTCTCCTCAGAGACCTACTGCAGGTCTTTTTATTCGACGCCCGTGGGCGACCTGCGCGTCGGGATGAGAGATGGAATTGATTAAGGTGAATGCAATTGGAGAAGGATGTGGAAGGAAGCGGCCGTGGCCTGTCAGAAGGTACCGTCCTAGCATTTGCCTGGTGTTGAAAATGGGGAAACCACAGCAAACCATTTCAGGACAGCCGACGGTGGGGCTCGAACCCACGCGTCTACCGAGTCAGCAGAGAGCTTGGCCCCATGACCTAACACTGCGCTTTAGCCAGCGTAGCCACTACTCTCGGTACTGCTCTCACTTATAGACTAATAATAAAGAGCAAATTAATATTCATACAATGAATATTACAGGAATTCATATTATTACATGAAAATACTCAGTGAGGATAACGCCTCAGTAGAAGATGGTGTTGATTCTGGTAGCTACAGACTTTGCAGACTGGGTTCCACGTTCCGACGTAATTTTCATTATCCCCAAAGTGGGTTTGTTCTGAACGAAAAAAAAAAAAAAGTTGAATTTGCAGCCTCCAGGACTGTTGGTAACTAGTGTAATCAGAAGAAGAATTTGTGGATGATTATGATAATAATATGAGTTTAACGTCCCTTTAACTGCTGTAGATTTTGAGGTGTTGAGGCGCCGGAATTTTGCCGTAGAGTGGATTTTTAGCATGCCAGTAATACTTCGACTAGGGCCTCTCGCATATAAACACCCTCAAAGGTTGGCCAGCTACACATGAGATTCGATTCCATAGAAACCTTGGACACAGTAGGCGAGTACCTAACCGATTAGACTACTGTTTTATAGTAGTGCAGTCGGTAGGTGTTACGATATCCCTGTAGGAGTTGAAGAGTTTTGTCGGATAGCTTATAGATGCTGTTTTCTGTGCTAGAAGCTTCAGAGCGGTAGAAATGTAGTTATATTTGGGTGAGATACCTCGTCCACATTTTCGTAGTTCATGGTGTGTATAAGTGATTTATTAGTGTGTATAAGCGATTTATTGCCGGGGAGCGTGATGGCGCAGTGGCTTAGCTGCTCGTGTTTCACCCGGACGACCGGGGTTTGAATCCCGGTGACAGCGGGGTGGAATTTTCACCTGAAAAATCACGTGGCGTCAGGAAGGGCATCCGGCCTTAAATCCCCGGCCAAAACCAAAATCAGCCTGGTTGGCTCCGGTTGGGAAAAGCCGAAGAAAGAAATAAGCGATTTATTGCCAAGAGTGAATTGTTTGGTCCTTGCCCAGACAAGTGTATTAATGATTCGTTGAATCACCCTTAAATTGCTGAGATAAAGGCCGAATTTAGACAATATAGCCTAGTGAACGGAGAGAAAATATGTTACAACTTGTGACGTGATGTGACTGACTTCATGCTTTTATGTCGAGTGTATCAGTCGTCACCTTCATAGTGTCCAGTGTTCTCTATCGTTCAGGTAAAGTGTATGTCCACTGTCACTTCCTGTCCACAAGTTCGAAGATCGGAAATTTGAATCTCCGCACTAACAGCCACTATTCTGAGTGTGGTTTTCCCCGGGTTTCTTCAGTCCCTCCAAACAAATGCCGAAATAGTACCTTATTTCAGTCCCGAAGCAAGTATATTATCTCCGACCCTAATAATGACAGCTACACACACTGCTGCAGTCATCACAGAAAATCAGGTTATACGATAAATTGAACACATCCAAGTATACGGGGATGATGACCAAAGTTGGCCCAAGCCCCTAAAGCGAATTAACAACATGAATACCAAATTCAGCTATTAGGTCTTGGTGATTAGCGCTATGTAGGCTCGTCTCACTCTTGACCAATAATAGCCATGTTCTGCGCAGGAACAGTACCAACGCGTGGCTACTGTCGCACTTCACCACATGGCCAAGTTCAACGGCGATTGGTCAAGAGAGAGGTGTGCCATCCAGTGATTTCAAATCATAAAGTAATACTGTAATTCACTGGACCGTAAAAAAAAAAAAAAAAAAAAAAAAAAAAAACGAGAGGGTAGAATTCCTGTGAATGGAACCTTCGTTGCGGACAGGTCAATATAACCACTATACTCTTGATTTACGAAAGATGAACGGTGAAGTCTCTCATCTGCTTGAAAGGCGCGGTGAGGAGCGGAGACGCGAGGGGTAACGGTCTCCATGGCAACAGCGAGCAGTGTTGCAATGTATGCAGACACAGCAGTGAGCACATGGTTTGACGCAGTGTTCTACTGTGCCTTGACTCGTCACTGTCAGTATTATGCCGTGTATCTATTGAACTCCATTTGTTAATTCTTTCATAGGCCACAGTAAGCGTTATCGTTCTGTGTTTGTTGAAGGCGTGTGTATACACTGATTTTGAGTTTATTTCTTTTATTCGCATCATCATGTGTATTTTTGTTGCGTACAAATGGAATCGGTGCGTTTTCGCAGAAGGCCCAGGATCCATTCTCCGCGACATAGAACAACTTCAGGCCGTAGTATGGCACTCCATAGGCAAGCAAGGGAGATGGTATGAGCTGTGAGGAATTTTATGGAGGAAAAGGGGAAAGTATGTGCTTACGGGAGGAACCTCCGATTCAATTTGTTCAGGTGAGGAAATGAACTACAAAGGCTCTTGGTGTGAGTGAAACCACTGTGTACAAACCGGACGTTTGTTTTAGACGATTGACCTTGAAACTTGCGGGTGAGCCTGTACACAGTCACTCGATCACTCTCTCGCTTCACAGTTATCACCACCGGTCTGATGTAATTACATTCCAGACTTGAATATGTGACACCACCGTGCAGAAAAGTACAATCCACGTCAAAGTATTGTGTGACGCGGAAGTACACTTTACATAGTTATGAACAGAACACCATTATATTTGCCAATTACTATACTTCAGCAGTAGCGTGAGATAGTTTTGTCCATCATAGGACCGCATGGGGCAGGTGACAACAACACAGGTACTGCAGTAACGCCTCCAGGCTTCCATTAGGATTTTTCACTCGTCTAAAACAAACGTCCGGCCTGTAGCGAGTGACGAAAGAGAAGTTCCCGTCTGATGATGCTGGTCCATCTAAACTTTCAACTCCAGGGAAGAAGAGGCAGATGGAAGGGGTGGTCACTAATTTAGGTAGCTTTCAACAAGATGCGGTTAGACGGCATATTTATGGGTATTATTTTGGAAAAGAAAATCCAACATGTCGCAAACTACTTGTTTCGCTCAGAGAGCAATTCCGGATCCGATTCAGACACAAGTGACGAAGAGGAGGTTACGAAAGGAATAGAACCCATAATTAGTAGCAGCGAGAGCGATTAGTTAAGTTTCGTTATTTCATTCATTCATTTTGTATAGGCCATCTATGGACCGCGTCATTCCAACTGTCTTCTACTGGCTTTGATGTTTGCCCAGTACGCCCGCATTCGTTCTCGGTGGACTTCCTTCCGTTCCTGGGTCCAAATCTTTCCCGTTTTCAGCTTCGGTTTTTCTTGGAAACCTTTGCAAGCTTGAAGTTTCCTTTTGAGTGGGGCGCGCTCCTGAATGTCTGTTGGTGATATCCCCACTTCTTTCAGATCTTTATCCAGTTCAATGAACCAGGCCCATTTTGTTTTCCTCTCCTGAAAGTAAGTTATGTTGCGGTTGGTCAGTCTCGCTGGGCTCATTCGTTTCACATGTCAAAAAAATGTTATCCTTCTCTTCCGGATGACGTCACTTATCTTCTCCACATGAGTATCTGTAGTTCATGGTTATGCCGTCTTCTGTATTCCCCGTTGTCTTTGATGGGACCCAATATCTTTCTCAAAATTTTCCTTTCTTTGGCCTCCAGTTTTTCGACCAAGCCTTTTTTGTTCAGCGTGAGGCATTCAGAAGCATACAAGACCTCCGGACGGATGACACTGCAGTAATGTTTTAGTTTTGCGTTGAAGGATATTGATCTTTTCTTATAGATGTCCTTAGTTAAATGGTAGGCCATTTCCATTTTGCTCATGCGTGATGTGAATGCTTCTTTCTCTGATACATTAGGTGTTATAATTTCTCCCAGGTACTTAAACTTTGCAACTCGCTTAATTTTTCCTTGTTCCACAGCAAGGTATTTGGGCGCCGGTACGATATTAGTTATGAACACAGTCTTCTCAAAGGAGATATGGAGTCCTGCCTTCGCTGCTTGTGCACTAAGCTGATTAATCTGTTCCGTGGCTGTCTCTAATGAATCAGAAATGATTGCAAGATCATCGGCAAAGGCTAGACAGTCAATTGTGATGTTCCGGCTTCTGTAACCCAGTCTGACTCCACTTGCAACTCCTTGTTTATTGAGTTATTTACGCCACTCATGGATAACCTTCTCGAGGACACAGTTGAAGAGTATTGGTGAGAGACCATCTCCTTGCCTTACTCCTGTCTTGATTACAAAGGTGTCTGATATTTCGCCCCTAAACTTCACCTTCGAGGTGGTGTTGGTCAGCGATTGTTGGATGATCGCTCTGGTTTTGTTGTCCAGGCCAAATTCTTTTAGGATTCGGATTAGGGTGTTGCGATAATAGAATAATAGGTCTTCTTAAAGTCTACGAAGGTCACCACAAATTTCTTATTCCTGATCTTCAAATAGGAGAGGGTAGATTTGAGGTTTATAATCTGTTCGACGCATGATCGCCCTTTCCGGAAACCGGCTTGATATTCTCCCAGTTGTGGATCTAGTTGTTTCTCTGCTCTGGTAAGAAGAGATTTCGAGAGAATCTTATAGGTTATCAGAAGGAGGGAAATACCACGGTAGTTATTTACGTCTGTTTTATCTCCTTTCTTATGAAGGGGGTGAATCAAGACACAAGTCCAGCCGTTGGGGAGTCTCTCTGTTTTCCAAATTTCGCAGATAATTTCCAATAGTTTATCTAGCCTCTTGTCACCAGTATATTTCCAAAGTTCGGCGATTATAGAGTCTTCGCCTGGTGCCTTGTAGTCCTTCAGCGATTGAATAATTTGTTTGATTTCTTCCTTCGTAGGTGGTAATGAATCTGGATGAACTTTGACGATGTCTTCAAAAGTAAAAGTGGACTTTGGAGCTTCACAGTTGAGAAGTGCCCCAAAATAATTCGCTAGAATTTGACAGTTGTCTTTATCATTATGAGCAACTTTACCATTGGTGGTTTTGAAATGTAGGCTTGGCGGGTTATATTTGCTAAGAATGCGTTTAAAGGTTCTATAGAAGTTCCGGATTTTGTTCCTCTCTAAGTCTTGATCAATTTGCAGCAGCTGTGTTTTGTCGAATGTACGTTTCACCCCCCGGATGATCTTCGCAGCTTGTTTTCTTTTATCAAGAAAGTTTGCCCTGTTAACCTCGTTCTTCTGAGAGTTCCATTTCTGCCATGCGAGCTGTCGTTGATCTACTGCCGAATCACACTCACTATTCCACCATACATGTTTCCTTCCTTTTAAAAGTGGAATTGTCTCCCTTGCTGAATCGACCAGGGCCTCTTGTAGTTGTTCCCAGTTTACGGGAGCCAAGGAATCAAGTTTCTGGGTGAACTGTTGGTTAGACTTCAGCCTTTCGGTGTCAAATCTATCCATCCTTTTCACATGAGTCTTTCTGGAATTTCTAGGAATTAGTTTATCTTTAATCTTTGAAAGATAGTGATCTGAATCAAGTCGGGCACCCCTCAGAACTTTTACATTCTGGATCTCTCGTTGTGCTTTCCAGGTGATGGCAACGTGGCCAATTTGAAATTCTCCAAGGTTCAGATTTGGAGATGTCCAAGTCTTCTGTTTTCTAGGCAAATACTTGAAAGCAGTTGATTTCAGTACGAGGTTGAACGCCCTACACAGTTCAACGAGTCTCTCTCCATTGCGGTTTGTTCTTTTATGAGCCGGGTAGTTTCCTACAATGCTCTGGAATTTCCCTTCTTCACCAAGCTGGGCATTAAAATCTCCAACTAGAATAATGGTGTGTTTGTCTGGAACTTTAGAGATGATGTCTTCTAGTTCTTCCCAGAATTGATCTGTTTTTTCGTTATTTATTATTATTATTATTATGATTATTGCAATGATCATTGTGTTCTCGTTTTGTTGAATCGGTTGTGCCCTTCACACGAATTCGGCTGACACACCTTAGACCCCAGTATTTGTGTCTTCCTGGAAAACTCTTGGAATGTTATGAGTCATGACTTGTCTCAGTGGCATCTTAGCATTTCCCCACGTGCAAGCTTTGACAGACGTTAGCGTTCATTATTGGTAATACTTGTATAGCCTACCCTGCAGGTCACCCTTGTTTCATCACATTGCGCAGACTTAAAAAAACGAAACGTTCCTCATGTTTATCTCAAGAGCAAGCGTCGTCAGCCAGCTTGACGAATGACGTCGGAACGTTGGGGGATGATTGATGGCAACGCAGGGAGCGAATATGCCACCACTAAGCTAAGTGTATTCGGTAATGACAAACAGCCAAGAGTCATTCAACTATGATTCATGGCCTCTACACATTTAATGTGTCCTTGACTGAAAGTTCTCGTCTACGTAACACCTTCACGGTTAGAAGTGTGATAGCACCAAACACGTTTAAATGTAAATCATTTGGTGACTGTCTACAAAATTGACGTGTATTGCCTTAGAGTAGGGATGCAGCTGCAGGTTTAGTTCGGGAGTGAGCTGTGTGACTCGGGAGAAATGGTGGATTGCCAGGGAGATGCTGAGTAATATGCTACTATAATTTTATAGCCTTGTGATAATATTGTCCACTCAAGACTGCTGCTCGGCACTGCGAACTGAGCACTATGTACGCATGTGATTACTGCCCGTCCTCGGTAACAATGTCACCAATCCCCTGGTCCAGTCCAGTCCACTGCACTGAGACCCGAACTGTATCCCGGTTATCTCTGACGCGGTGTCAAGTCTATGCTTACCTATCCTTAAATGTAAAGAATTCATAGAGTAATAATATCGTATGGCCTCGGTGCCGGGTGCAAGCGTTATTATTTGACAGACAAAGGGTAGCTTGCATGTCGAATTTCGTTGTTCCTTGAAGCAGTATGAAAGTCAAGGAGGTTAGATATCTAAGCTCCTTGAACACTATAGCGCTTTCTAGTAGAGAAATGAGGAACTTTGTGTTGGCGGAAACTCCCGAGATTAATTTTGCCATGATGAACACGGTCTACTGAATTCAAATGGGTTCTTTAACATGCCAACATCGTATGACATGGTGTCGTAATTTTTTCCGCCTTTCAAAAATTCCTTACCACGGCCCTGAGCGAACCTGCAAGCTTTGGGTTAGTAAGACCGACACGTTGACCACTCACCCACCGTGACAACCAATTCATAGAGTAAATTAGTTACACTTGATTATGTCAGGACAGTTAATTTTATTGAGTGACTCTGGCAAACGGTCTGAATGTTTCAATTCCCTATATGTATAAATCAGTTCCTTGTCCTGAAGTCATCGGAGATCCATTTTCTCCATTTTCTTTCTTTCTTTCTTTCTTTCTTTCTTTCTTCGGCTTATCCCAATTAATGGGGTCGCCGGAGCCAACCAGGCTCATTTTTGGTTCAATCTGGGGATTTGAGACTGGTTGCCCTTCCTGACGCCACGTGATTTTTCAGGTGAAAATTTCACCCCGCTGTCACCGGGATTCGAACTCCGGCCGTCCTGGTGAAAGACGAGCAGCTGTCTGATAACCGGCGCCATCGCGCTCCCCTCATCGTAGATCCATTGTTTGAACTTATTTATCTTCGGTAAATATATATTTTTCCACTCAAGATGTTCTTTCCACTTAATGAACACATGAAGCAAGATCGGAACTGTATGCCGGGCACGTCCATACCTTCCATCGAAAATGTTGAAGAGAAGCTTGCGTTATTTGTTTTTATATACACAAGCTGTACCCGGCATGCGTCGCAAAGCCAATCAAAGAAAGTGTTGGCGTTGTATAATTGTTTCTTGAAGTGCTTATGGATACACATTTTTTTTTTTTTCAATTTCCGTTAAGTGCCTCTAAACTATCGTAAAATGGTTTAACTAATTTAGAAACATTCGTGGGAGCGTGCACAACAACTCACCAATGTTTCATCGCAAACCAATGAATGGCAGAACGCATACGAATTTTGTTTAAACGATTCGTGCGCTGTCACTCATTTGTTGAATCTACTCGTGTGCTACCTGTTGTAAAATGGATTTTCTAAGCCAGAAACCTTTCCTGGAGTGTACCAAAGTTTTATCGCAATCGGTTGAATGGTATATGAACGCATACGGGACTTTGTTAAACGATTCCCGTGCCGTCGCTTATTTGTTGAATCTACTCGTGCGCCACCTATTGTAAAATGCATGTACTAAGCCAGAAACCTTCCCTGGAGTGTACTCAACATCTCACCGAAGTTTCATTGCTATCGGACGAATGGTATATGAACGCATACGGGACTTTGTTGAAACGCTTCGCACGTCATCACTCATATGATGAATCTACTCGTGCGTTACCTATTGTAAATTGGATTTATTATGCCTATAACTTTCCCGGGAGTGTGCACAACAACTCACCAAAATTTGATCGCAATTGGGTGAATTGTATATGAACGCATCGCCAACACTCATTTGTTTAAACTACTCGCGCGCTATCTATTGCAAATTGGATTAACTATGCCTATAACCATCCCGGGAGTGTGCACAACAACTCACCAAAATTTTATCGCAATCGGATGAATGGTTTACGATCGCATAAAAGACGAACAGGCAAACATTCTTTTTTATATTATGTACTAGCTGTACCCGGCATGCGTTGCAATGTCAAACAAATAAAGTGTTGGCGTAGTAACTTTGTTTGTTTAAGTGCTTTTGGATACACAATATATGTTTTTCTTTTTCCGTTAACTGCCTCGATTTTTTTGTAAAATGGACTAACCAATTCAGAAACATTCGTGCACAACAGCTCACCAAAGTTTCATCGCAATCGGATGAATGGTAGGCTATATGAACGCATACAGGACTATCTTGAAACGATTCACGCGCTGTGTCTCATTATTTGAATCTACTCGTGCGCTACCAATTGTAAAATGGATATACTAAATTATTAACCTTCGCGGGAGTGGAAACAAGAATTCACTAAATTTCATTGCAATCGCATGAATGGTTTATGAACGCATACGGGATTTTATTGAAACGATACGGGCGCCGTTACTCATTTGTTGAATCTATTCGTGCGCTTCCTATTGTAAAATGGATTTACTAAATCTCAAACATTCGCAGGAGTGTGCACAACAACTAATCAAAGTTTCATTGCATTCAGATGAATGGTATATGAACGCATATGGGACTGTATTGAAACGATTCGCGTGCCGTCATTCATTTGTTGAATCTACTCGTGCGCTACCCATTATAAAATGGATTTACTAAGTTAGAAACCTTTACGGGAGTGTACTCAACAACTCATCAAAGATTCATTTCAATCGGATGAATGGTAGGTATATGAACGCATACGGGATTTTGTTTAAATGATTCGCGCGCCCTAACTCATTTGTTGAATCTACTCGTGCGCTACCTATTATAAAATGGATTTACTGATTTAGAAACCTTCACGGGAGTTTACGCAACAACTCACCAATGTACCATCGCAATCGGATGAATGGTATATGAACGCATTCGGGATTTTGTTCAAACGATTCACGCGTCGTCACTCATGTGTTGAATCTACTCGTGCGCTACCTATTGTAAAATGGTTTTACTAAGTTAAAAACCTTCGCGGGAATGGGAACAACAATTCACCAAAATTTCATCGCAAGGTAAACAACTCGTGCGCTATCTATTGTGAAGGGATGTACTATGCCTATAGCCATCCCGGGATTGGGCACAACAACTCACCTAAGTTTCATTGCAATCGGATGGATGGTATATGAACGCATGCGGGACTTTGTTGAAACGAATCGCACGCGAACACTCATTTGTTAAAACTACCCTCGCGCTATCTGACTTCTATCTATCTATTTATCTACCGGGTGAGTTAGCCGTGGTCGTTACGGCATGACAGCTGGCAGTCGCTCACATCCGGGAGGCGAGGAGGTTCGAATCCCCTCGCCGGCAACCTTGAAGATGGTCTTCTGTGGTTTCCCATCTTCCTTCCAGGCAAATGCCGGGGTTGGTCCCTAACTATAGGCCACAGCCGCTACCTTCCAACTCCTCGTCCTTCCCACTTCCCTCCCCAACGGTACTTGTAGCTCACCCCTTGGGTGTCCGTCTCGAAGCAGCTACAAACCTGGCGAGCCGAACATGTCCTCGGACACTCCCGGCACTAAAAAGTCATATGCAAAAAAAATTAAATATATATATATATATATATATATATATATTTATCTATATACATAGCGCTCAAAGTTTGTTTGTAACCCTGAGGGTAACCCTGTCCCTGCATTTAGGCCCTTTGGCACAAATCTACATCGTTACACTGATCTGAACCAAAATGTGTATACTTACCCTTTGGAACCCTGCGAATAACACTGTCTACATGGAATTTCGGACAGACCACTCCATTCCTTGTATTTGGGCCCTTTGGCACAAATCTACACCGTTTCACCGATCTGAAACAAAATTTGTATACTTACCTTTTGGAACCCTGCGAGTAACACTGTCCACTTATAATTTCGGACAGACCACTCCATTCCCTGCATTTAGGCCCTTTGGCACAAATCTACACCGTTTCACCGATCTGAACTAAAATTTGTATAGTTACCCTTTGGAACCCTGCGGGTAACGTCCACTTAAAATTTCAGACAGACCACTCCATTCCCTGCATTTAGGCCCTTTGGCACAAATGTACATAGTTTCACCGATCTGAACCAAAATTTGTATACTTACCCTTTAGAACCCTGCGGGTAACACAGTCCACTTTAAATTTCCCTGCATTTAGGTCCTTTGGTTCCTTTGGAACAAATCTACACCGTTTCACCGATCTGAACCAAATTGTACATACTTACCCTTTGGAACCCGACGAGTAACACTGTATACATGAAATTTCGGAACGACCACTCCTTTCCCTGCATTTAGGCTCTTTGGCACAAGTCTATATCGTTTCACCGATCTGAACTAAACTTTATGAACTTACCCTTTGGAACTCGACGAGTAACACTGTCTACTTGATATTTCGGACAGACCACTCCATTCCCTGCATTTAGGCCCTTTAGTTCAAATCTGCACCATTTCACCTAATTGCACCGAATTTTATATACCTTTTGAAACCCTGCTGGTAACACTGTTCACTTGATATTTTGGAAAACCTTCTCCATTCCCTACATTTAGAATAACAGACAAGAGGAACTTGAAAACCACGTTTAAAGGCCCTAGAACCATTCATGTCCGTAGTAGTGTAACTGTAAGAATATTTTAATAAGTCTATTGTTGGCTGGCAATGCGGACTTCATAACGCCGCCCCTGCCTGTGTTCTGGCGCAGAATTGCAAACATAGTTACATCTTGCGCTGCTTATAAATTGCAGTCACGGGGAGTAATTAGTGCAAAAAGATTTCTTAGGCCCCTTAAAACTGTTGTCATAATGAAAATATTATGCCTCTGTATAAGTGCGATGGCGATGGTGCAGTACATTGAGGTGCAATAAGCGTTGGTGCTTTCAAATTTACTTTCATTTATTCCGATCATCCTTGAGCGCTATGTAGCGATAAATAACACTATTGCTACCTCAGGAGCTCGGGACAGCTGAAGTTTTCCAAAGTATTCTGGTTATTTTTCTACGGCGCTATGCGACCAATGACGACACTATTGGTCTCTACTTTTATAACAGCCAGTGAGATATAGGCCCTAGGCAGTGTCTTTTATTTTCCTTACTCCTCTTTCTAATTATATTTTTCAATTCATTTTTAAATTACATGTGTCTGTTCTGTACTTAGTAAATAGACGTTTCCCTGTTCGTTATTATCATTATCATTACGGGAAAAAGACCTTTACTACTTTACTACTTATTTTTAAAATTCTGTTAGTTTTAGTATCATGTGCCAGTTATGTAGTAGTAGCCTATTCATAATCATCCATAAAACAAATAAATCCACCGGGCGATGCCGGGCATTACTGCTAGTCTATTATAAATAGGATTTACTATGCCTATATCCATCCCGGGAGTGTGCACAACAACTCACCAAAATTTGATCGCAATCGGATGAATGGTGTATGAACGCATAAATGACGAACAAACACACAAACAAACAAACATTCATTTATATATATAACAAGCTGGACCCGGCATGCGTTGCAATGCCAATCAAAGAAAATTTTGACATTGTAACTTTGTTTCTTGAAGTGCTTTTGGATATACATTTTTTTTCAATTTCCGTTAACTGCCTCTAAACTATCGTAAAATGGATTAACTAATTTAGAAACATTCGTGGGAACGTGCACAACAACTCACCAAAGTTTCATCGCAATCAAATGAATGGCATATGAACGCATGCGGAATTTTGTTTAAACGATTCGTGGGCTGTAACTCATTTGTTGAATCTACTCGTGCGCTACCTACTGAAAAATGGATTTACTAAGTCGAAAACCTTCCCTGACTTGTACACAACAACTCATCAAAGTTTCATCGCAATGGGATAATAGATATAAGGTAAGAAGGTAGAAACTGCTTGCTTAAGTAGCCTACAGCGTTATATAAGACTAATACTTTAAATGATCGTACTCATCTATTCCTTGATTTCCTAACGCGCTTTTAACTCCTCCAATACAACTGTCCGGTCAAAACTACATTTTCTTCTTCCTCCTCCGCTGAGCTTGAAGGGCAGTTGATACTGGTCGACAGTATCTGAACGGTGTTGAGTATTTAAACCGCACTATGTGCCATGCACACTCGGCCAGAACCTACCCTTCCTTGGACCTTGCATGACAGGCAACTGTCCTACAGATGAAAGTAGGCTACGTCACTACAAAGACTCGATACAGTTCACGCCGCGGTTTTTGGCCGGTGAGCTCCGATTGCGCAGTCGTACAGAGGACAGGTGGTCAACCTCAGGCATGTGCAATATTCATACATGAGTTGCTTTCCGCGAAACTGAAAACTCGCGTATCAATTGCACATGCGTGAGGCTCTTAGACTGTCCTCTGTACGACTGCAAAACCGGGACTGACCGGTCAAAAACCGTGGCGTGAACTGTGCAAACAGTGGAACGGAAACGAGATTGTTAAGTAATTATAATTAATTCACACGGCTACTGCACTAGGTCACTCATCTTGTGTGCTTCGGGCACTTCATTACCATGGCAGTCAGTCTCGACAGGAACGTTTCGAGGACGGCATAATTTAATTCCTTACATTTCACTTTCCGGGAACCTTCTTCCCATAATCCTGTCCTATTTTCAATTTCAGAAAGCGGCGGCTACTGTATGCAGAGTGTCGAAAGTTACGAAAATTGTAAGGGAACATACTGCTTTGAGCCAAAAATCGATCTCCAGCGTTTTCATGTCTCGGAGTGAGAGCTTATCAGAAAATCGACCTAAAGGAATTGCTTTGAAATTCTTTTTTCCGATAGCTTGCCAAGTGTACAACACATGTAAACAACCGATGCAGTGAGGTCCTCAGTCACGGGCTCAGTCTGCACTCCCTCCGTTCACTAGAAAATTGGGAATTTTGTTTGCTAATAGCAATACTCTTCACCGCTAACGTGTTAATGTCAATATAGTGCATCACGTCACTGGAAGCAGTTACCATTGGAGACTAATCTATCGCTTGAAAAAAAAATGCGTGTCCCCTCTTACATTATTGGGATGCCCTTAAATTCCTCGTAACTTTATTTAAGACACATCTTAATATGCTTTTATTGCTTAACCTATCTTCTTATGTGAGGAGCCGTTCTATGCTTTTATTGCTTAACCTGTCTTAATGTGAGGGGGCGTTCTAAACTGCCGATGTAGAATGATAAGTCGATATTAATAGTTGGTAATCGCATCTGCGGGTGATGAACTTGACTGATAAGATACTGTATCCTTGAGGTAGCCAGAGATTGCTCAGTAACCCTGGGAACATGGAAGCGGCTGATTACTTACTCCAGGAATGTCTACCGGACTTTTTTCCAGGTGAATGTTACATGTGTTGTTTGGATCCCTGTGAGCTGCTCTGGGACTCGTTAGTGATTTATGTAGAGCGTAGGCGCCTAAACTCTCCTGTATGGCTTATTGTTTCGTTTCGGCCAACTAAGGACCACGTAATTTCAATTGTTTCCTTTTAGCTTTAATATTAGCCCAGTACTTCTTCGTTCTTAGACGGTGTTCTTATTTTCTCTCGTTTGTTCACTCCTTTCCAGTTTTCAGCGTCGGCTTAGATTGGAAACTCCAATGCTCGAAGAGTTTTCTCGTAAGTCAGCCACGCTCCAGGATATATTTACATGAGATCCCAATCTCGTACTGATCATTTTGTATCTCACAGAACCAGGCTTCCTTCGTCTCTTTCACGCGGAGAAACGTGAAAATGCGATAAGTTATTCGTGTTGTCATTCGGGCCACGTGACCAGAAAACGTAACCCGTCTTTTCCGCATCGCATCAGTAATTTTCTCCACGTGTGTATATAAATCCTGGCTATGCCGTCTGGTTAGGCTCTATGTCTGATCTGTATGGCTATTATTATTGTTATATATTTTTTATTACTATTGTTGTTATTGTTTGTATTATATGATGCACGTGTTGATTTATTCATTGTATCGAACACTTCAGACTTCTCTCCACCGTGTTTTGCACCCAAAGTTACATAGCCTATTCCAAACTAAGTAGGTTTTCTGTTATAGAATGCAAGTTTTGAATCTCACGTAGTTGTGACTTAAGACAGTAGGTACATTGCCAATGATCGTTAGTGGAATCCAAACCACACATGCATTGACCAGGTGGGATCGAAGCTCTGACCAGATGGAATATCATGGAGGACCGTAGTTTGGGTGTCCCTAGTTCTTGAATACCCGTCCGTACGATATTTTAAATTGTTCTGTTAACCTAGGCTCTATGTTGATGTGGTTGTAATTTGTCAGGCTGGGAGGCGAGTAGTTGAGAACATGGTGACTCGCTAGAGGGAGTTAGGAACTAACATGATCTGGAATTGTATTTTGCCTCTTCCTCCAATGTAAACCCACAGTGTACAGTATGTCACCACAATCCTGTCGGTTCTTCTACTAGTACTTTAAATCAGGACAAGGCAGGAGGTAAATGTCTACTTATATCCAAAGTGGAAATTTTTAGAAGTTGGTAGCAGGAGTTTGCGAGTGTCAATAGATTCACGCAGAAAGCGTAATTAAATGATAAAACTCATATTCAGTACGCAATACACACGGAAAATAAGAGGAGTTGCCCTTCTTATGGCTTCTATACTCGTAGCATAGTGTTCTTTTAATGAATTTATGTTTTAATATAGGCGCCGACACAGAAAATAAGCCTTTCCTGGAAGGCATAGGACATGCAACGTGTCGTTGCCGAGTAACTACTACTACTACTAAACTAGAGCAGTACGGTCATACCGAGTTACTACCACTACTACCAATCTAGGGCAGTACATACCGAGTTACTACTACTACTACTACCAATCTAGGGCAGTATTGTCATCCTTAAAGGATGATTTTCTTGTGCTATTCTGTTGTCCTTAAACGGACATGGATTCTTATCTATCTTGGCCTAGGAAAAAATAGCCACATACTGTAAGTCGTAATGCATATTTCGTAGTAAAAACCGCCACTTCATGAAAATCCTAGGCATTTCATGAAAAGCCGCCATATGATGTAAAAAGAGATAGTTGCACTGTCCGACGCGTGGTTTCATGAAATAGCTAAATTTTGCCGTCACATAATGTAATTCTTTTTGCAAATTTTCTGATGAGAAGTCCAGCCCGTCACTTCATGAAGTAGCGGTAGTGGTGTCCTCGTTGTGAGATAAGTGTACTTTACAAGAATTAATCGCTTAAACATGATACTGGCGACAGATTAACACAGGATTAGTTGTTGCTTACACAAATACCGGTAGCATCACAAGTCCAGACGAAATATTACGCCTGATGTCACTTGCAGTTAAACGGCGAGATTTTTTTTTGTCGTGTAGCCTCCTGAGAGGCCGAGTGCAGGTCTTTCTAGTCGACGCCCGTGGGCGACCTGCGCGTCGGGATGAGAGATGAGATGAATGGATGAAAGTGGGCAAGGATGTGGAAGGAAGCGGCCGTGGCCTGTCAGAAGGTACTGTCCCAGCATTTGCCTGGTGTTGAAAATGGAAATCCACGGAAAACCATTTCAAGGACAGCCGACGGTGGGGCTCGAACCCACGCGTCTACCGAGTCAGCAGAGAGCTTGGCCCCATGACCTAACGCCGCGCTTTGGCCAGCGTAGCCACTACTGTCGGTATGGCGAGATGACAATAGTACAAAATGATGTTTATATTTATGCCAATTCAAGTTGTACCTTATAGTCAGCTCATTGCGTGTTTGGGAAAAGCCGACGAAAGGTAATGTCCTACATACGGTATGGAAGACACGTGGGCACCGAAAGGCTGTTATTTTTTCAAAAAGTCTGCGGGATAAATGTCGAATGGTCCAGACCTCATACTGTAGGCCTATATCCCCTAGATTCCCTCTTTAGCATCTGGGTTCGCGCCTAGAAGGAATGATGTTTTCCTAACGTGCTGTGAACGGAAGATGATAGGTGATTCAAATTTCATACATTTTGATGAAAAACATTCTAAAACAGGAGAGATAGAAAACCGATAGTACCGGTACTGCTCTAGTTTCGGTGGCGAAATTTTCGGTTATCATTAATGCTGTACGGCGTGTAACCTGCGTATTTCAGAGCAACATTTTTACTTCTTCTTAATAAACTGGATGAGCTCGAACGTCAATGCCTCAAGAACATTCTTCCATTCCTTAACATTAGCCTTCTCTCAATGGAAACCTTAATGACGACTCTTTGGGCACCTAATTTTCCTCAAACGTTGATCATTGGTAGAGTCCTGTGAGGATAGAGATATCGGTGGTTATCAGCTATATTTTACAACTGGCCGATATACACTGTATGACCATGTAGATAGTGGGTACTTTTGTCAATTAATGGTAGGCGGCGTCGGTGGCGTAGTTGGTAGCATGCTGAGCTTCTATGCCCAATATCGCGGGTTCAAACCCGGCCGAAATCGTCGGATTTTTAAGAGTGTTAAAAATCCATCAGTATGCCTTCCTTCGGAGGGGAAGTAAAGCCGGCGGGCCCATGTAATAGAGTTATGAACGTAAAAGAACCTTCCACTAACTAAAATTTTGTGAAGCTAAATTTTTAGGTTAGGTTTGATTAACGCTCTATTAGTTCCAACGTTCGCCGTCTGGTGACGGTTGCTGTGGCATCTATTAGCCAAGTTCGCGACTAGGTGTCGTTGACGGTAGCATTTGGTAGCAAAAGTAGGAACTACTTGAAATTGATATTGTGTAGTCCTTACCTGAATTACAGATA
Source organism: Meconema thalassinum (assembly GCA_946902985.2). Taxonomy (NCBI): domain Eukaryota; kingdom Metazoa; phylum Arthropoda; class Insecta; order Orthoptera; family Tettigoniidae; genus Meconema; species Meconema thalassinum. Next base: position 372,412,989 of record OX336392.1, read on the forward strand.
ATACACACTAATACAGCCATCACAATTAACACCGGTTATCAGACAGATTCTACACACACCCAAAGTACACAAGGCTACATGGCCGCGTTGTTGCAGCCCCTAAACTGAGCAACCAACCAAATTATTGGTAATATTACTAGTAGTTGTTTGGAATTCGCTCAGGTAGTTACATTCTCTGCAAATCGTAGTGCATGTACATGGAACAAAACACAGAAATACATATTTCTTGCAGATTGCTTTACCTATGCACGTTAGATGGCTTAGGATACATTTGTCTTGGACAAGGGAGCATGGAAGATATGCATTTTGTCACACTCTAGCATGACTACTAATAATTTAAAAAAAAAGCTTTATTCGGCTAATCCCAATTGATAACGTTCAAAGCATAATTTCCGCACACGCACATACCTCTCCCCAGCTCTCTCTCTCTATCTCTCTATCTCTCTCTCTCTCGCATTCACTCTCATTTCCAAAGATGCAGTTAGTAGTTACTGTAAAAGAATATGCAACCTCTGTCCGAAAAGTTCGGTGAATGGGTCTATATTACGAACGGATTGTTGGCTTACCTGAAACAGCAGTTACTGTCCTTAGAAGTAATTCACGTGGATGGTTATGTACTTCTGAGAACGGCTGTACAAGCCCTGGAAACTCATGGCACAGTCTTCTTTAGGGATAGCCTTCAGTTGCGTCGTCTCATTACGTTGGATGTCCGAAAACCTCTGGCCCTTCCGGGCTTTTCGACGACCCTGGACTCCGCCACTCCACACTTTGACGCATGCCTTCTGGGTGGTACCTGAGGCACCAGGTCTCGTCGCCCGTGACGATGGTTTTCAGGACCATTCCACTCCCCGGAACATTCACCCTTCTCACTGCCGCCCGTCAAACAGGTGTGCATGGCAAGTTGCATAAATTCACCCTTCTCACTGCTGCCCGTAAAACAGGTGTGCTGGGCAGGTTGCATAAATTCTGCTAAATTTTCGCTTTCAATTCAGAGTTTTGATGACTCAGCTGAAGGCTATCCCTAAAGAAGACTATGCCAGGAGTTTCCAGGACTTGTACAGCCGTTCTCAGAGGTGCATAATCATCCATGGGGATTACTTCGAAGGACAGTAACAGCTGTTTGAGGTTAGCCAACAATCCGTTCGTATTATAGACCCATTCACCGAACTTTTCGGACAGAGGTTGTATGTCAATCTCTGCTACATTTCTTACTTGTAAATTGGTTTAAGTCATTGCAGTACTCGCGAATGCTGGTACGCTGGTATACAGTGGATGCGGTATGGCCTGTGTGTTCGCGCAGTGCTGTAATCATAGGGCGAGGGGGCTTGAAAGAAATGTAAGTGTGAACAATCGCGAGCATGACTTCACCCGACTCTTAGAGATATCCCACCTCTATGTGGTTTCCTTTCTGTGAACGCTGTGAATTTGTGACGTTATACGAACATAATAATCCAAAAAATCTACAGCTGTTTTTGGTAGTATTGTGCTCAAGTTGATAAACCTTGCGACTAAATATAAAATAACGGGACGTCCGTCCTGTCAATAACAAATGTTAAATTATTAATACATTTACGTTACATGTTCAATGTTGCCAGGACTTCATCAGACGAATCGATGAATACAAGCATTAACACACAAATCACGGATAACGTCCATCAAAAACGTTATCAGGACGTTATCTGATTATGCGTGTATTCTTTGATTTGTCTGATGAAGAGGTTCTGGCTCCACAAAACATGTAACGCAAAAAAGTAATACTGTAATCTACTCGTAACATTGTTTATTGATAGGGCGGATGTCCCATTATCTTATATTTAGTTACAACGTTTATCAACTTTATACATCGTCAATACGGACCAAAGCAACATGGCTAATGCATTGAGGAACTATGCAGTAGTTAGATGACGGTAGATAGTGTTATCAAAAGTAAACCATTCACTTACGCAATGAACCAAGTGTGGTTCGCGATGATGCAGAAGTTGGGCGGGCACTTGTGTGTGTACGTTGAACTCACTTGGACAAATACGGCTTGACGATTACTATTCGATATTAGGATCAGGTTGGGTTGACGGTCATACGCACGTCCCCCGACACCGTCGGAATTTAGATGTAGGATCTTGGATCGGGGACGTGTGTTCATATTCGGCGCTATCGCGTGTTGATGCAAACTGTTAGAGAGGAATGTTCTCTTGAAACATGGGTAACCTCATTTATATAGTCCTGTGTGATACATAATTTTTAAAACGCCGAGGCCATCTCCAATTCGATTGTTGTTGATATGGAGATGGATGATTCTCCTAAGTGAGTAATTGTTGTATCAAACCGCACAGTTTTACAAAGTAACTTCAAAGGATAAGGTAATAAGGAACTCCCACGGGTGGCATACTTGAATACCGGTATTGTAGGTCATGCATAGGGTTGATATCCTTAAATCGATCGGAAAATGAGAAAGGTTCGCTGTGGGGCAGATGACCTCGCTCTTCCGCCCCCTTAAAACAACAATAATCAATCAACCAACCAACAGTTCGCTGTGAGATGTGAAATATGAGATTACGACTGTCAGGAATAAGTGAAGCACTAATGAAGTTAAGAGAGTGTTGTATTCCATTAGACCCTAGGCGAGCGGGATTGATGATATACCTATAAAATTTATACATTACATTATTGGTGCTGTTCTCCCCATTCTCACACACATTTTTAATTACTGTTTAAACAATGGCAAACTGCCTTCTATCTGGAAATACGCCAACGTGATCCCTCTTCCTAAGATACCTTGCCCACTGTTACCGTCCGACTACCGCCCTGTATCTATTCTCCCTGCTCTCTCCAAAGTACTGGAACGGTTAGTACAAACTCAAATACTGGAATATTTGAACACTCACTCTCTACTTGACCCACTCCAGTCTGGTTTCAAGAAGGGCCACAGCACAGCTACTGCCTTACTTAAGGTGACTGATGACATCAGACAAGCAATGGACCAAAGACAAGTAACAATACTCACACTCCTCGATTTCAGCAGAGCATTTGACACCATAGATATACCGACCCTATTGAAGAAGCTAAAATCCCTTCTTGGCTCCGAAGCCATACATTTTTTCTCTGCTTACCTAATGGGTCGAAATCAGCGTGTGATTGTACAGGACACCACCTCACAGTGGCGTCAGAAAAAGGCAGGAACCCCCCAAGGTTCGGTCCTTGGGCCCCTACTTTTCGTGCTCTATATCAACGATATCTCATCCACAATTAACTATAATAAATATCATCTTTATGCAGATGATCTCCAAATATATTGCCACACTAGTATCAACAATATATCAAATGCAATAAGGGATATAAACACTGATATCCATCAACTTAGTGTATACGCCGATGACAACTCTCTCCTGCTCAATCCTAAGAAAACCCAAACTATCATCATCGGCTGTCATAAGTTACTAAAATCATTAAAAAACAACTACGTTGTGCCTCCAGTAACACTGAATTCAATCACCATCCCCTTTAGTAAAGAAGTAAGGAACCTTGGGTTAACCTTAACTGAAACTCTCGACTGGCCACCACATATAAGAAATACACGTAAAAAGATATACGCATCCCTTCACCCACTCGTGCGCCATAATAATATTTTACCACTAGACATTAAGATTAAACTCATCCAGACACTAATACTACCAATTCTAGACTACTGTGACATCGTTCTCGTTGACGCGACTCATGGACAAACACTGAAACTCCAACAAGCATTGAACTCTTGTCTTCGGTTCGCTTTCAATCTAAGATACGATGCCCACATAACCCCAAGCTACCGTGCTCTTTCATGGCTTAAACCTGATGAACGCCGTAAATTTCACATGTTGACATCCATCTATCGATTTCTGCATGAAAACACCCCCACGTACATGTCATCAAAATTTAGTTACTTGTCCTCATATCATAATCGAGGCACTCGATCTGGCTCTTCCCTCGCCATCCCCATCAACCACTCATCCTTGTTTAACCGCTCTTTTGCTGTAGCTGGGTCTCGACTATGGAATTCAACTCCTTCCGATATCAGAAATTCCACAACAATAAATAAATTTAAGGCCGCATGCCGAGATTACCTGTTGAATACTGCTGATTGCCCCGTGTGAATGGTGATGGATGATAGGACGTATGACTGAGCTAGGATTATATCTAGGATATTATAGAAAGGTCTGTGACATTGTGATTATTATTATTATTATTATTTGTATTGTTATAATTATTACTATCATTATTCATGTGCATTTTTTTTACTAATATTAGTATTAGCATAATAAATTTACTCCTTATTTATCATCATAATATTTTTTGTATTTTCGAAATTGTCATAAGCTATGTACTGGTACCATATTTCGTGGTTAAGTGTAAGAGAGGGCCATGAGCCCTAACTTCGCCACTACCGAAGACATAAAATAAATAAATAAATAAATCTCTGTTTGGATCATGTACGGTATTTATCTACTTAAAAACGAATCCTTTCAAACGGTTGTAACGACTATTTCTGACGTTCTAGCCGCTCAATTTTCTTATTTGCGGTAAACGAATATTTGTGTTGCCTACTTGTGCAAATAATCCCAAATCGTAGGTTTATGCCGTACAGTATTAGTCTTTATGTTCAACGATGTCGAAATGTAAATATTATATGTCAGAAAACTGATAATGAGGGTCATTATAACACTATTTTTCATTATGAAACAGTTTCTCCCACCAATCAGAGCTCAAGAAACAGTTGTGTGACCAATTAGGTAAGGATAGCATCGCACCTGCGCTGACTTCCACGGCCTCCTATTTTAAATTTCACTGCGTGGCTTCTAGTGTCATAGTGGGGTATTTGAGGAGGCCATGGTCAAATACAAGGTATTCTCTGCGTCTCATGCGCTCTGTTCAGTACATAATACTGGCGAAATCTCGACAGATATTTATGAATTTTCATGTTTTGATCATAAAATAGTTATAATTATCGTCGAACATGAACAGTCGTATGCAACTCGCCTATAATGGTAATTTAGACACTTGTATGGAAATTATAAAACGAGCAAAGCGAGTTTTATAAACATATTCGTGTCTTAATTATTGCCATTATAGGCTCGTTGCATAATTTACTATTATTTTACCCGGACGTTTACCACTATTATGTGTAGGACAGCTCAGCGGTCTAGCTGTATGCCTCTCATCAAGGCGGTCCGGGTTCGATTCCCGGTCAATGCATGTGAGATTTTCGAAGTGAAATGCCATGTCCTGTGGTTCGGATTCCACGTAAAAAGGAGGTCCCGTGGCTCATGATCTCAAGATTAACGGTCACGTTAAACTACAAGCTTCCTTTCCTTCCTTTCCTTCTCTCTCTCTCTCTCTCGACTGCCAACATGTCTGTTGTGCACGTCGTACTGCTCATCGCACTGCGCATGTCCCAGACTGCCATAATATCCGTCGTGCACGCCGTACTGGACTGCCAACATGTCTGTTGTGCACGTCGTACTGCTCATCGCACTGCGCATGTCCCAGCAAGCGCACTTAGAGGTCTATGCATAAACTACTTTATAGCTAGCTACAGCACAAACCCATCAACGACCAATATTAAAGGCTACAAAATGACCGCTCTTCATGAATACAAATCGGCAGCATGTTACACAATTGATAGCTACTAGCCGCTTTCTCGTTGCGGAGTTGAACTGTGACTAACATGTCAGTTTTTGGAGCTAATTAAAAAAAAAAAGATACAGCCAGTCTGAGAGACTCTGCACTCTGCTGCATGACGTCACGCACTCGCCGTCTCCGTATCGCATAACGCCAGACCCAATGAGTAAACTCAGATTCAACAGACTTCATTACCCTTTAACTTAGACTTCCCGCGTGGGGAACGGAGAGCGGGAGGTGCACTCTGCTGCATGACGTCATGCACTCGCCGTCTCCGTATCGCATAATGCCAGACCCCAGGAGTAAATTCAGACTCGGTGCATATGCACTGAACAACATGATGTCATATACGCCGTAACCGTAACGCATAACGGTAGACCAAAGCATAACGAAGAAGTTGACAAGATCATTTGAAATGATACAAATCTGATTCCTAGCCGTCGTGTTTGGTCGAAAATTTAAAGTTTTATTTGAAAAATAGAGATTTCGTTACATCTCTCGGATTTGCATAATTATTACTGCCGAAGCAAGAAGATTTCTGTCGGTGTTCGTGACCAGCCATGACCGTAACGCGACCGTACTTTCTAATGCGTCACCAACTCCATGCCCTTGGCCGAAGTCGAACCGCTGACCCTGAGATACGAGTGAGAGGCAGTCAGCAGCCCGCTTGTTTGCATGGTAACTTTTATATTAATACTACTCTTGAGACTTAAGCGAGTACCATAGCGAGCACCATATTATTGGTGACAAAAGATTGGGCTTGCAAAACTGTAATTAGTAATTTTATGCTACTACATTAGTAAACAGCGCAGCTTGGACGGTGTTATGCATTAAATGGCAGTTCACTAAATAAAAGCTCATTTCAGATCCTGCTTGTAGTTCAGGAGGAGGATCAGTTGTACTGTACTGTAGTTCAATACAGTTACATGAGAGTATGGAACTGTTCAGTCAGTTGCTGCTTAAAACAACCCTGGACAACACTACCCACTCTCAACCCTGACTAGTCGGGGGTGGCCCGCACTGTCGGACCGTGGAAATACCGACCTAGTCGCTCCTGTGACTACCATTGAAAAGGAGAGGGTCGGATAGTGCTGTAAGGCGGCAGGTATAGGACAAACCCGGATTTCGTTGTTAGCAGTAGTTGTCATAAACTGTTTATAGAAGTTATGGATTCGCTAGCAGCTGGGAAGGGTGGGAATATCAGAAATCAGTCGAGAGGCAAGACTGTATGTGAGATGTCATACCGGATGCACCCTACCAATTTGCCATCGTGTCACTAGCGATATATCGTGTCACTGATATATCGGTTGAATCTGGGAATTTCTAACACATCTGTCTCTGCTAAAAATCCGTTTAGGTTAGGTTTGGCGCCGTAAAAATTGAAGAGCCTATTTCCAAAGTGACGTAAATCCAATATTGACGGATTTTCAGTTTTTTCTTTCATGAGCAAGTTTATAGGTTCTCTCAACTTATAGCAAATGTTTTAAGTCGCAATACGTCGTATATCCCATATTAACAGAGATCTATGAACTACCGTAAGTTTATTTGCAAAGTGATGTAACTCCAACGCGTATTTATTTCCAATGTGTCTTATATCCATGTTGACCAATCCAATGGTTCTCTGGATATCACGTGATAAATCAAGGCCATGGCTAACTTTGAAGAAAATGTAGAGCATCCGTTTGTGTTTGTTGTGTTTAAACCATTTAAATGTTCATAAATGCCACTCAAAGCGCATGCCAATATATGATTCATTTCAAAAATGTCCTAGCTCCAACTTACAGGAGACGATTACCACAATTTCCAATGATAGGAGATTTTTAAAAGTAATGAATGAAATTACATTATATTCGTAATCATATCTGAATTTAATTATAAGTTACGAAGAAACAAAAAAAAAGCGATTTCTAAAGATTTGCATTTCATGGATTTACGTCACTTTGGAAATAAGATCTTCAATTCTTCTCTCGAACAATGGTTCGCATGGGGCACTGTAAGCTACACCAGGGTCGCTACAGCCACGATTTTTACTGGGTCGCATCCGACACGGTCGCACTCGGCACGTTATCGTATGTGAGTGGTGGTGTTTCCTTGTTCTTTGTGTGCGTTTCGCCTGGCACGGACTTACATTTACCAAGAAGCAGTAGCAAGAAGGGTAAGTTGTGATGGAATTTAAGATATCAATAGAAGAAACAGTAATTCTTACTCTGTAATCTAAGGGGCTTAGAATCTCTTTATTTTCGAAGGTTCTCGGTTGAGTTTTCCATAAGTGCGTCATTCGGGTTGTATCGGACACAATACTTGCGTGCGGTATCGGACATCTTGGATCGAGTAGAGTGAAGTCTTAGCTTCGACCCCATACAAACAACAACTGGAGGCAAAACGAGCTAGTTTGTTTGTTGAAGAGAAGAGAAGGGTAAAGTCACTAGGAAATCTGCCAACACTGCACTACACTACTCGAAGGTTATAGAATGTGGTACCGTATACAGTAGTATCATCTGAAAACTATGAAACATATTTGGATTTAGAACAATTAATTCAGATGTTAATAAGGTTATTTAAACAACGTAATACATTTGACTCATTTTTGCTGTTAATGTGGCGGGTGTATGCATGTCAAGATTGCCTTGTTGTTGTTGTTCTTACTAACTTTAATTCACTGGTTTTTAGATCCATCCTACTTTCCTCTTTCATCTTTTTAAACATCAGCACAAGACACGCAGTTTTTAGCCTATTTTCAATTTTGAAAAAATAGGCTTTTGAGATCACCTTTTGTCCGTGTGTGTGTGTGTGTGCGTGTGTGTGTGTGTGTGTGTGTGTGTGTGTGTGTGTCCTGGAGCGATTTCAATGAAACTCGGTAAGTTCATAGCACTATCCCGGGCGACCCCGACCGTGCCCTTCCAATTTTGTTACGACTCACCAATCCAACATGGCGGCTGTGCGAAATATTTCACCAGCATTCAATATCTCCGAAACTATTACCGATATTACCCTGACATTTTGTATGGTGATAAAGGGAACTACTGTAAGTTCACCTTAGTAACCTTTGAAAACCTGGTAACTACAAAACCAACATGGCGGCCAAGCGAAGTTGCGACTTTTAAATAGATCTTTATCGCGATTTAACCAACCAAACGCAATGAAACGTGGTACAGTATATGTTTATATACATTGTAATGCACCGACATCTAACTTTGTTCATTTGTTTACATAACCACAAGATGGCGGATGTGCGAAATATTTCACCGGCATTCTATATCTCTGAAACTATTAGCGGTATCTCCCTGAAATTTTGTACGGAGATAAAGGGCACTACTGCGGCTGTGCGAATTTTAAAATTAAGTTTTTATTTCTTGTGATGTAGTCATGCGATCGAAGTGAAAGTTTGAATAATGAACCTACGCAATAATTTTCCTTTAATGGTACATGACTCTATTACTCCATGGCGCTACAACCCGGGGTGGGTTTTGGCCTCTTGGACAACTGCTCTCCATGTTGGTCTATCCATCGCCTTGCTCCTCCATCCTCTCACTCCCATTGCGACGAGGTCTGCAGTCACACCATCCAACCATCTCTTCTTAGGACGTCCTTTCCTCCTCCTGGAGAATAGCCTCCCTTTCAATATTCTCTTGGGCATCTGGCTCTCCGGCATCCTCTCTATATGTCCCAACCATTGGATTCTCTGTGCCTTTATAAACTTTACGATATCTTGTTTTCCAATCAATTCGTTTAGTTCATGGTTATATCGTATTCTCCATCCATCTTCCTCTCTAACAGGGCCGTATATTCTTCGCAGTATTTTCCTTTCAAAACACTTCACAGTATACTCATCATCCATAGTTAATGTCCAAGCTTCAGAGCCATAGGTCACTACTGGTCTTATCATTGTCTTATATATCTTCATTTTGGTTGTTCGCGATATAAGTTGATTCCTGAGCATCTTGATGTTTGCATAGTATGCTCTGTTTCCAGCCTGTAATCGATCTTTAATACAGTTTGTCATATCACACTGGTTGTTAATAAGTACTCCTAGATACTTAAATTGTGTCACACCCTCAAATGTCTTATCGCCTATTTTAATATCATGCGGGACTCTTCTTGTGTTAGATGTGGACATTACCATGCTCTTAGTTTTACTCTCATTCACTAATAACCCAATATTTGTAGCCTCTTTCTCTAATTCTAAATATACTCTTTTCAGTGTATGCTTCTCTCTTGCTATGATCACTACATCATCTGCATAAGCACAGATCTGACTTGATTTGTTAAAAATAGTGTCTCCCTGGTCCACTTTACTGATTGCTTTATGTAGTGCAAGATTAAAGAGTACTGCAGACAATCCATCTCCTTGTTTTACACCCATGTTAATTGTAAAGGGTTTACTCAGCTTATTTCCATTTTTCACTCGTGCCCATGTGTTATCTAGTGTCATCCTTATCAGCCGGATGATATTTCCAGGTATCCTCATTTCTCCCAGTAATTCATATAGTCTTTCTCTACATACACTATCGAAAGCTTGTTTAAAATCTATAAAGAGCATGTGGAGGTCAATATCATGTTCATAAAACTTTTCCATCATCTGCCTAATTACAAAGATTTGATCCGTTGTACTCCGGTTCGGTCTAAAACCACACTGATATTCACTCAGAATTTCTTCTGAAAATGTCTTCATTCTTTCTTTCAGGATACCTGATAGGATCTTGTAAATAGCATTCAATAGAGTAATTCCTTTGTAATTCTCACATGCTAGTTTATCTCCTTTCTTAAATATAGGACATATTATTCCTCCCCTCCATCCATCTGGCATGTTCTCCTCTTCCCATATTCTTTCCAATAGTTTATGTATTCTATCTTCCAATGCCGCTCCTCCATATTTTATCATTTCTGCTACTATACTGTCTTCCCCTGGTGATTTGTTGTTTTTCATTTTCTTCATTACATTTGCCACTTCAAATCTTGTAGGACTCATAATACTAGCATTCTCATTCTCTGATTCTGTAGGACTCGTAATACTTGCATTCTCATTCTCTGATTCTGATCTAATTACTTCTTGTCTCTCGTTTTGTTCCATATGTTGTTCAATTTCTGGCTCTACACTTTCACTTAGAAGTTCCTTAAAGTGTTCAGACCATCTATCTAACACTTTGTTCTCATCATTCAGTATCATCCCTTGTCTATCCTTGCATCTTCTTTCCCTCGGTTGGAAACCTTTCCCCATTTTACCAATTGCCGCATAGAATTTTCTTACTTCACTTCCCTGGTTTAATTCTTCTATTTCTATAAATTGTTTCTTTATGTGTTCCTTTTTCTTTCTTCTACATACTTTGTTGGCATTCAACCTCAGTTGCCTATAATGTTCACAGTTGCTTCTTGTTTCTCTCAAGATCATCTTTTCTCTTGCTCTATTCTTCTCTTCTATTGCTTCCCTACACTCTTGATCAAACCATTCATTCCGGGTTTGCTGCCTCTTTCCGATTATTTCTTCTGCAGCCAGTTTAACTACTTCCTCTATTTTCTTACACTCTTCATTGAGATCATCTCTCTCTGTTTCTTCTTCTAATTTCTTTTGTATTTCTCTCTGATATTCCTCCTTAATTCTTTCATCTCCTAGTCTTTCAACGTTTATACTGTTCTTCCAGGTTTCAGATTCTGCTTTCGTTTTAGCCAGCTTTTCTCTAAGTACTGCTTTGACTAGATAGTGATCTGAATTACAATTTGGTCCTCTACAACTCCGCACATCTATAATTGACGAAGAGTATCTTGCATTGATTAACACATGGTCTATTTGATTCACGGTTGTAGAATCAGGAGCCTTCCAAGTACCTAAATATATTCGTTTATGTGGGAAACATGTGCTTTTGATCACCATATTGTTCCTGATGGCAAAATGCCCAAGTAGTGTGCCATTCTGGTTACTAACATCATGTAGTGTATGCTCCCCTGCACATCTCATCAATAGATCCTTCCCAATCTTTGCGTTAAAGTCACCCATTATTATCAGTGTATCGTATCTCTGTATCTCACCGCATATCTGTTCCAATTGTTCATAGAACTCTTCCTTCTCATCCTCATCTTTCTCTTCAGTTGGTGCATGCACTGACAATATGGATATGTTCCTGAATCTTCCTTTGATGCGCAATTTACAAAATCTTTCATTTATGGCTTCATATTCCATAATACTATTCCTTACTGACTTGGATACCATAAATCCTGTACCATGTTGTCCTGTTCTGCTATTTGGACCACTATACAATAGTGAATATTCCCTTTTATCTATCCTTCCTTGTCCTTGCAATCTTACCTCTTGTAACGCTACAATGTCTAAATTAAATTTAGTTATCTCTTCTCCTATTTCATTCATCTTTCCTGGTCTCAACATCGTTCTTACATTCCACGTCGCAATATACAAATCTCTTTTCCGTAATCCAGGCCGAGGTTGTCTTCTGTTAAATCCGTCCTTCCGAGGCAATTGTCCTTGTTGCGTAACAGGTTCTTTTTTATGGTGTGGGGTTGTTAGCCCCACGTCCAACCCCCAACCTGGAGGGCCAGAGTATCCCGTTTAGTCTGGATCATCACCTTCGACCTGTCCGGCTTGGGAGACCTTACCAGTAGCTAAGCTACCGCCGGCATAGCTCTCAGGATCATTTGACCACGCAAGCTCCACCACCGCGTCAAGGTAAGGATACCATTGGTGGAGACATGACTCTATGGCCTATACATTTAACAATCCAACATGGCGACCATCCGAAATATGTAGACGCCTCTGAATATCTACGAATGTATTATAGCAATCAAACTGAATTTTTTAATGTTCATAGGGGCTATAGGACTTTAAATAACCTGGTGATCACAAATCCAACATGGCGGCGACGCGAAGTATAAATATTCACATGGACGTTTCTCGCAATTTAACCATACGAGTGCAGTGAAACTTGGTACAGTAAATCCTTATACGAATGGTAATCCACTGGCATCTAATTTATTTCAATTGTTTCCATAACCTCAAGATGGCAGCTGTGCGAAATTTTATAATCTCCTTGTTACTTCTTGTGTCCTAATTATGCGATTGAAGTTTGAATACTACATGTACACAATAATCTGCATGTAACAGTACATAACTCTTGGACCTACATATATAAAATCCAACATGGCGACCATCCGAAATATTTAGTCGGTTCTCAATATCTATGAATCTATTACAGGAATCAAACTGAAATTGTGGATGTTGATAGTGGCAACATAAGTAGGATATATGAAAATAGGCTGTATAGTTCTTCACGGAACTACTTGTTTTCTTCGTGATAATGCTCACTCGAGTCTACTTAAAAAAAGGTATTTAACTGCTTAACAATGAGAGAGAATTTCTCAAGGTGCGGAATATTTAGGTAATCTGCCCTTTGGAGGTAAACAAATAGACACGTTACCATAAAGGTAATCCTTTCTAAAATTATATATCACTAGGGTTTTGTCTAAAATATTGGGGGTTATGCTCTAAGGGCGTCACCCCACAATCTGTGGGCCAAATGATTGGGCATAGGTCGCTTGGTAGGCTAAGGCACTTCATGGGCTTTAATGCCATGGGCTATTTTATGCTCTAAGGGGTGTGGTTGACATCCTGGATGCCAGGTTCACACTACGCCTGAATAATAGGCCACGATGCCAGACATCTCATGTAGATTACAAATACTGAGGGCTTGTCTTCCAGATGCTAGGAATTGGTCTAGCAGTGTTTAATAAAGAAATCATTTATCTTTAGGATATAATATTTCCCCCCACCCCTTTCAGTGTCACTTGTGACATGTAAAAGGGACGAACTTTCAGTGATGGAATTTGATAATTCAAATACTATGAACTAACGTCACTTTGACACAAAACCTCTTATGCATGTACAGGTACCGGCAGCTAGCTCTTAACTTTCCCATCCCCCTCCTCCTGCAAACGCTGCTGCGTCAACTATTTGCTACGCTTGAACTGTTAATGTCCGAGGCAACATGCTTCTGTCGCGCGCAGGGAAGTATTCGGCACGATCCCCGCACCACTCCACGCCCCTCTCCTACCGCTAAGTTCTCAAGGTCAAGTGCAGATCTAGTCGCCGGGATCTATACATACAACAGGCATAATCTTAATCTCATAAAAAGTATAATCGCATTATTATTATCATTATCATCTAATCATAATATAGCCTAATCCTCGATTATAAAGAAATTGCCTGGCATCTAAGATTGAGAGCTGGTTGCTAGTATGTCAATCCTATCTATACGGGCGGAGCTGAGGTGAGTTGAGTTTCGATGCGGCAAATCAGTTCTACGGCTGGATGTCCTTCCTGGCCTCAACCTCACTAGAGGAGTTAAAGATGAATGAAATGCATACAGATGAATCTGTAATGGGCAAGGAGTTGAAAAGAATCGGCCATGGCCTATTAAAAGGTACCACCCGACATTTGTCGAGTTGAAAATACGAAACCCTGGAAAACAACTTCACACTGCCGACGTGACGGCAGGAGACCTACTCGTCTTTCGAGTGCGGAGATAGCCTATCCCCATGGGCCTGCAGCTGACCAGGTCATTGGGTGGGGAGGACGGCTGGTCCCTGCGCCATCGTCAGGATCCTTTATCTTAGAGGTTTCCTTGAAGATACACCGATATCCGTTACCGTCATCGCTCCGGGTTATCAGTAGCCACACGTCGAGGTCAATATCCTGAGGACAAATATTGTATCCACTATCATCTGTGAGGGTTGTCAGGAAAGCACGTGTGGGCTGGGCTGTGGCAGGTATGTGTGTGTGACCTTGAAGATTGTGAGTGAATGCTGCTGTAGGTAAGTGGAGATGGGTGCGGTTTTGTATGCATAATGACATCACTTTTGCTATCTGCCACATTTCACAAGGTTACCAACCCATTGCATGGTCTTTTATCTCCACTTTCGGTTCCTCTGTTTGTTTATATTCGACCGGAACTTTGACTGTGTGACGTATGATGGCTGCTGCAGTGGGTCTGTCGCTGCGTTGCCAGGTTTGAAGACAGTGATTTAGGAAGTGGTTGTTGATCACTTTGAACTCACGTAAAATGTCGTGTAAATTGTATGGGAAAATGCTCTGAAATGAATGAAAAGTGACTGCCCAAGCTCGGGTAATTTACCTACAGTTTTGTAGTGAATTTATAAAACATTAATATTCTTGTTCTATGTTTTGCTTTTATTTTGAAAGAAACCTTGCATTCCAAATGAACTTGATTTAACGTAAATAAAGAATATTACCTTGAAATCAAGCTCGTCTTTTTCAAAGACGGAAATAAATAATACAGAATCATCAGTTAATTCAGTAATACATTGTAGGTTAATTGTATCAAACTGGGCCCTTTTATTGAACTTTACGTAAAAGTACTCATTTGGTCAATTAGTCGCATGCGTTGTCATACAATTTACAAAATGAATCAAACCTTTTCATTGATTCTTATCAATTTGCTTAACCATGAAAGACATTTAACAACTTTTACTACACGCAAGAAACAAATTATGAATTATCATAATCCAGAATACTAGTGAATAATGACAAGATGTAGTCATTGAAGCCATTTTTCAGTGTTCCCTTAGTAATCGAAATTTGATGTTTTTCAGTCGGTCAACATGATTGTTCCCAATTGTGATGGGTTGTTCCCTAATCCCGACAAAAATATTTCCTTCCCTAATTGGCTAAAATATGCAACATTTTCCTTAACGTAGAAAGGATTCTACTAGGCACTGCTCAGGTCCAAGCTCTATGAACTTGCGGGGTGAGGAGAAAGAGCAGGGAAGGGTCGAGCGAGAAGAGAAGGATCTGTCAACAGCCCACCGTGATATATGGTATTCCTTTCTATTCCAATACTGCTTACATTGGGCCGTTGCTCAAACCACTGTGGTGTTAGGAATGAGTGAGTGAGTCACCGACCAATATTTGGTTCTATTACTATGCACGGACCGAGAAACCTCATCACTCGTCAACACCACTACTCATACTCCACGATGCACATTCCTCTCAGGTTCACGCAGCTTAGACCCGAGCAGTAAATAGCCCAGGAAAATAAGGGTTTTAGGTCCAAAAAATGTTATAAAGCTAATTTTTTCAGAACCCATTAATTCGGCCCTAGGGAACAACATATCAAAATACTCAGGCGTACATGTGCCGGCTTCCTTGATTTCCAGGCCTGGAAACTTGTAATTCCAGGAATTCTTCATCGTCGTCCTGGAACGCCCGTAAAAACCGAACGACTCAGCCTAGGTACACAAAAGGAGTATCAAAAAATGAAAGACAAAAGCATGCAGATTCCATATATGAGACTTTAGGCAATGTTTTTCTCCCTTCGGGGTAGATTATAACAAACAAAACAAAAAACGCGCGAAATTCAAAATTTTTGAGGTTAAATTTTTGCTGCAGATACAGCAATGACTGAAAATGAAGTATATACCAAACAAAGACCACATTTTTAGTTTTTCAGACCATCTGTCATATTTGCTTTACGTTTATTATTGAAAAGTTATAGCGAAAATTAAACGTGTAGTAGCTGTCAGTTGACAGTGCAGGATTGCGTTGTGTCGTCGGGGGTTTAGCCTATTCGGTTAGCACCTGGAAAGTAAAGGTTTAGTTAATGATTTCTTTTCTACGGAAGCAACACAAGATGAAATTTTTACTTACACAGATAATAATTAAGTATGAGTTAAGCCTTCGAAATCATAGGAAAAAGGCATTGGATGAAAAGGTGTAATACAGGAAACTCGTAGTTTAAGGGACATCGGGTGTATCTAGATCCTTTGTTTCATAACGATGTACTGCGTTATCACACTTTTGTCCGTGACATTGAGAGCACATATCTGAGCACTCTTGGCCGGATCGTCTACATCCACAACGCACTCCGCAGTCCGTCTTGCAATCGCAGGCTATTAGGAGGAGAAGAGAGTCAGGAGCTGGTGGCAGGGTTGTGGGAATGGGCAAAAGAGAGTTGTCAGTGGCTTGCCAGCCCCACTCTGTTGGATTGAAGTTTCTTCCCAGCCATTCTTGAACCTAAAATCAAACTCAACATATTTAATTCTCCTGAGAAATACTAGAAAAATATTGCATACGTGTAGTGTAAAGGAAAACAATGAAAGTTACCTGCAAGTAAGTCCACATTGAGTGCTGCCGTAGAGCTTCCCTTGTTGGAGGAAGAGTCGCAAGTTCAAACTGAGAAGTCGAGCTTGGCGCGCAATGGTCATCTGGTACAGACGATGTCGAAGATAATCTATATTCTCCAATTCATTTCCTCCTGGATGCAGTGCCCTTATGAACTTTTCTCCAACAGTGCAAACTTCTTGGCGACTCGCAGATGGATTTGTGTATGTTTTGACAATTTCTTCCCGAAGATCCACACTTTTTTGAAGCAATTTGTACGGCTTCTTCTTCCCCTTTCCGTAGATTGCAGATGTTTTATCACCACCTAAGGCAGCATGGGAATACAGCACGCATTACTTCATGTCACCTATTTCATCTTGAATAGCACCAATATCGTACAGCTTTCCGGGGCACTTGGAAGTCCCTGGGTGCAGCATGAAGACATCTCCCGTCTGACGCCTAACAATCAGCATTGCCAGAAGATCGGTATCGTTGCCGACTACTACTACAAACTTCCCCAAGCTCTCTATCTCCAAAGCAGTGTGCACGATGAGAGGATCGGCGTCCCCAGTTGCCTGGTATACTCGAACTTTTACAGCTTCAAATCGTGAAACAAGTACATCAATAAGTCGAGATTTGTCTCTCTTGTTCGTCAGAAAGTCCACCTGTGATGCTGTCGATGTCGAATGTTCGGGAAAGTCGATATCAAAACAGGTCCTTCTTGCAGCGCGTCGCCTTTGCTCCGCTTCTTTCTCGTAGTTGGCTGCCCATTGTATCCGTCGGAAACAACTGCAGATGGGTATCGAGTCATAACGTGTCTGACGTAAAGGTCGCAAATGTCTCCGTATGTTGCCAGTCGAGGCCAACTAACAGCGTACATGAGATAGCCTCCGTCAATGACATACGTGGTCTCGGGACAAAGTTGATCGCCAATTTCTGAGTGCTTAAAGAGAGACGCAAACGTTGACTTGTCCGTTTTGCGCATTGAACATCCATCAAAAAGAGAGGGTGGAGTTGGCGCCAGCTCATAATGAAAGTACTCCGTTTTTTCAGTTTCGTTTCTTTAAAACACACACTATTCTCATAAATAGCTGCCTGGAGTTTACGGGCGTTACTTCATTTCTGGTCGTGCGGTACCGTTCATAGCTGATAGGGGGACAAACTTTGACTTTCTGGAAATTTTCACTTCAGCGAAAGACTTGCCAATCATGTTGCTAACTCCTGTTTCGCCGATTTCAAGTGCCATGTCGCAATGTACTTTGTTATCTGCAACGACGCCAGTACCGAGAGAATGGAGATTTTCTGAAGCTAGGAATGGGGAATGCATTTCAAGCCACTCTTGAAATGGAATCTGCATGCTTTTATCGTTCATTTGATACCACTTTTGTTTACCTACGCAGAGTTGTTTGGTGTTTACTCCCGTCCGGCAATACCAACTTACCTTCGGGTTAAATTAGTTTCGTCTGTAACTGTTGAATTATTAGACGTAAAACAAAAATAAGACTACATCTGTAAAGCTTAAACGATGCTCTTTCTTATTTCAGGAGCATTTTTTTGCATGAGCTGCCGTCTTAGTCTAATACACGAGCACATGAATTCAAACTAACAAAAAATTTGACTTTTGCGCTTTTTTTTTGTTACAATCTACCCCGAAATGAGAAAAACATTGCCTAAAGCCGTATATATGGAGTCTGCATGCTTTTCTCTTTCATTTGACACCACTTATGTCTACCTATGCCGAGTGGTTCGGGTTTTACGGGCGTTCCAGGACAGCGATGAAAAATTCCTGGAAATCCAGGTTTCCAGGCCTGGAAATCAAGGAAGCCGGCACATATACGGCAGAGTATTGTGATATGTTGTTCCCTAGGGTCGAATTAATGGATTCTGAAACAATTAGGTTCATAACATTTTTATGAGGTTAAGGCGATATTTTGACTTAAATGCCTGGGCTAATACTGCCATGCATGGTTTTACTGCGAAAATGAAAATTGAACAACAATCATCCCCTAGTGATAAATTATGCTAGATGAGGTTCTAAATTATGCCGACTCACACTAACTAGGCCTATTGTATAACCTACTAGTTTTGCTACTAATGCTTCCGTGCCTCTCTTATTTTTATTATAATTTTTGGAGATTTGAAAAGCTTCTATTATTCTCACCTAACCTTATTTCTCTTGCTAAAAAATTCAAGATTAAAAAGAAGTAAGACGCTTTTAAAATGAATGCAAACTCAATATAACTGGCGAAGATCTCTTTTGAAATCAGTAATGCACGATATATCATTCTGGACTATTTTCTTTTTTCTTGTAAACAGGACATGTTTAGGTTTTAACGCCAAGTACAGTACCGGTAGCTCCTTCTACTAAAATGAGCATAACAATTGGGATGAACTTAGTAGGGAGATTGTTGTGATTATCATCTGCCTATGTCTACATTAGTCGACGGTACTGTATTGTCCATGTGAAATGCCCATTGCAAGATGTGAAAGCTAAGATTTAAGAAATATTCTTGTTCCCACTTGTATTATTGTTTAAAACATAAAATATTGCACTGAAGGAAATCCCACAGATTTTGGCATTGAAATGCTATAACAGTGTAAATTATGCTAGATCCTCTTTATTGCTTAGGTCTATCTCATTCACCTCAATTCGCCCTACTCTCCGCCTTATTATTCCAAGATCGCAGGTTCGATTCCTGAGGAAGTCGGTGGGGGAAAATTCACGAGAATCACATTTTTACGATGTCGGCTTGTAAAAACCCTCGCATTTTTTCTTCAGTGATTACGAGACAATCTATTAAACCTCCGCATAGGTCGCACAATGGAGTTCCAGTATCGCTACTAGGTGGCAGAGCAAGAGGAACGTCGAAGGTGGAGAGTAGGTCGCCTAAATGACTCCAACTCAAAAGAGCTGAGGCCAAAATATGATTGTTGTTGTTATTATTATTATTACATTGATTTCACCACATAAGGGGGGCAAATCAACATATCGTCGGCTTGTTTGCAAGACGGCATGACAACTTCTTTTAGGGTGGCACATTGAGAAACGAGCGAACTATGGAACAGGTCTCCAAGATGACGACGGCCTTCTACATGATGATATGTAGACCAGGATGTATTCCCAATATTTCTAGATTGCGATACAATGATTTAAGGATGATTCCGGTAGAAGAAATGACTATTGGCTGAACCACTTTCCTGTCTCCACATTTGCATATTATTATTATTATTATTATCATCATTATTATTAGTCTATTATTACACTGGAGGAAAATGAAAATCCCAACACCAAGAAGGAATTGTGGTAGATAAACGAAATTCGGGAGGCGTGTTTGCACATCTGAAAGATGACTCCTATTCAGATTTGCGCGCTAGTGACGGCGAGTGCTACTGAACTTGCAAAGCATGTTTGCTTTAAATACGCGCGGTACACTTATGAGAGTTAAGGGGGGTCCACACGCAACGCATTGTCTGTGCAAACGTCTGCGTAAATCAGATTGGTGCAAACAGAACTTCAGTACCCAAACGTGTCCACATGGCACAGTTTTCAGCGCTAATGTTACCGCTCAGTTTTGTGGAAATAGTCATGGAGGAAGTATTATTACTGTGGTCATTTATCGTAATTTGTCTTGTAAGAAAACGGCAAAATAAACTTGATAAAATAAGCACAGTGTGTCGAATCCCAATTCTAGGTGGAAAGAATTAATAACTTCGTTAATAGTGCTGGGATTCTATAAAACGTTGGCAATATACAGTTTTCGAGGTCGCTGAATTCATTTCTGGCATCGTCTTAAGTGTACGATCTTCGGGGGTAAATATATAGGGGTAAGGGGTAAGGTGAGGTGTAAAAAATGACCGAAAGCAACACAAGAATCATCCATTTTTGGTAGTAAAAATCACGATTTGGATGTGTATATGATAGTTTATGACATAGCCCAGGCAAATTAGACATATGCTTCCCGAAAAATCGTCCTAAGCTGGAATGTGTTTTAATACCTTTTGGGGGTCCCAAATAAGAGTCCTGTGAGTTTGCGACGGGTTCTGACTTCTGCTTAATTTTTGGGAGTCAAAAAACTGCGAAATTTTTGCACTTTTTTCAGGTTTTTGCTTATAACTTCTAAACGACGCATCCTACAAAAACGTTTTATCGTAACGTTTTTAAAGTACATTAAATTCTGAGTCGAATGGTTTTTAGTCCGTCTATATCGGCTCAGTAGTTAAGCCGCAATCGATTTCTGAATTTGGGCCATGTTTTACCAACTTGGCTAAAAAGTTAATTCAGCCCTTTGAATGGATCATATTATGAATTATTTGATGATGTTTTATTGAATGAAAATCATCTGGGTGGATGCAGAACGGGGGGAGAGGGGGGGGGGGGCGCACGGCCCCTCCTTGGAATTTCAAGCCTAATCCTTATTTGTAATAAAATATTATATATTAATTGTTCTGGGGTTTCAGAAATTCTAGTATTCGTGCTTCCCCCTCCTATTGGATCCGCACCTGTACACTCCAAAATGATGTTATGTGGTTTCAAATTATAAGGAGGCATTATTATGAATAATGTTTTATTGAAAGTAACAAAATATGTATACATAATGTTACGAATGCTAGACAGCTTCGTCGCCCCGCGCGTGACTCAGGCCGCCCCAGGCTATCCTGACTGTGTGTTACCAGCGATTTGCGCAACAAGAAGTCAGGCAGTACAAAGAGACCGTCTCGAATATTCGTGACCCTACTGGTGTTGGAATTCTCGAGAAGGTGTGAACCCTGGTCAACTCTGGAAACATCTATCGAGTCACCAGCCTCACTATATAAAGCGACCTGGCCAGCGAGGGAGGAACAGTGTTCTTGAGCGAGTGCGACAGTAGTTGGTGACGTGACGTGACGTGCGAAATTACGAAACCCAAGTGAGGCTGATTCTCTTGACAGCGAAGGAGTGTGAATCATACGGAGGGACTGTGTAATTGAATAGTGTGTGTTTTCCAGCGCGACAGAGGTCATTGTGGTGAATTGCGAAACAGTGTGTAGTACGGTATTCAGAAACAGTGAGCGACAGAGTGCAGTTATTTCCAGCCAGGACTCGGGTCTACCTCATTAGTGAGAGGATTAACTGCAAGACCGAGTGAAAGGGTGAGTCGAGCTCCATAAAGGAGGTAGCTTCTGTCAGACAGCTAATTGTTTCTATTGGCTTATTGTACGGTGTATATTTCTGACCTGCAATAAAGCTAACATTTCTTTAAAGGAACAATTGTGTTGTGCTTCTACCCACCGTAATCCAGTTAACGAACTTGCCACTAGGGGAAACACGCAACAATAAGATGTTTACGTAAACGATAACGATATAAATTGTGTACAGAAAGATGTGTTAGTTGTGTACATGAAACATCATAATGTGAAAGATGTACAAGGTACTCATGTTGACGATTTCTTTCGCCGTTCAGGAGATAACGGTGGCTCTTCGCCGATCACGTCATCTAGCTCCTCATCCTCGGAATCTTGAGAATGAACATTCATTTCTTGCTCTTCTTCGATGATATCTTATCTCCTCGTCACACTGGGTGGGATCCAGTATACTATTTAAAACTGGATAAAATATGAATAACAATGAGACTTTCAGTCTAGTATTCTTGTTACACATTATTTAAGGGAATAGACGAAGTCACTGTAAACATACTTCACGCACGAAAACAATATTATTTCTCTAGAAAAGCATGGAAATAAAGACAACATATATTGAATATTAGGCCTATTTCTCCTATTGCAAATAAAAAGAAAACGTCCATTCGTCAAGTAATGTTCTCATTAATCTCACTCCTTAATAATAACAAAATGTCTAATGTTCATTCGTCACCTGATGCATTAGCATTTCATTATTAAAATAATCATTCATAGGTACTTACCAACAAATAAAAGGATTTTTTCTTCCAAAGTTCAGTTCAGAGCTCTACTGTATACGTCCGTTTGCTAAAATGGCAAGTGCATCACTAACGCAATCGTTATCAGTTAGCCTAGCAACAGAGAGAGTTGCATTTTCTCAGCGTTTTGACCTTAAAATGTTGTCTCTCTCACACGTGTTCCCACGCCTCTCCACATTCCTCAAACGCGATAAGATTCGCGTACCTTATACTTATTTCATGTTTTTAATGAGGAACCAAAATGGTGCCTCTTATACATTGGTAGTCCTACTGTCGCAGAACCAACATAGCGGCTTCTTAAACGTCGCACCTGCTAGCCACCACGAGGCAAGTAAGCTGATATCACACTTCCTGCTGACGTAGACATTTTTGTCTTATCAGCACTCTCTCTCACAAGTCCTCTGGCTAGGTACAATATTCAGTCTCCAGTGAGCAGGACTGTGTGTGTTAGCATTGAAAACATGTGTGTCTTATTATTATTATTATTATTATTATTATTATTATTATTATTATTATTAAACATTTTACTGTAATAATAATTACTACCAAGCGGTCATCCTCAATACATGATCATGTTAACCACATACTTTCACCCTAAAACACATGACTTCACCCAGTTCAATATTTAGTTTATAACATTTCAGGCCAATGACCTTACCGTTTTGGCTCTTTGCGTACAGGCACATGACTTGGTCGAGCAAATGTTATAGGTTTCCATATTCTAAAACCATTTACTGTGCCAGACAGCAGTCTCGCTTATTACCGTTTACTAGCATGTTAAAGATCCCCTTCAGGGTAAAAACATCCTAGCACACGTAACACATTTTCAAATATTCGCCTCTATCCGTCATAGGAAATATCACAAAGCCAACCGTCATAAACTGCCCCGCCTTCCCACCAAAATAGCAATTCATTTTTTCCGTGCACGGTCACCGAGATCGCTATAAGGGATTTTCAAAATATTCGCCTTCATTCATCTGTCATAGGAAAAAATATCGAAAAGCGACCCCTCGTTTTGCCATACATCTCCCCGTCGAAATAGCCATTTCCTGTATTCACCATGGCCAGTCATAGCCTTGTTGTAACATACGTCAAGCGCTACCGGCTCTCTGTCTACAAACACTCCTTTATTTAAAAAATAAATTAAAAAAGCATAGTTTTTGTCCTAGAGACTTGACATTTATTTTCATGGTAGAGTCTTTTCATTTATGTCAAACAAACTTATTTGTACATTTCCTAGTTTCCAAAATAGTAAAAATTCAAAATGTAAGTGTTTTCAAAAAATCTCAAAAAATTAAAAATTTTTATTATAAAAAATAAAGGTCATTGAGACCATTCGTTTCAACTATGGCACAACGTTCTATCATGTTCGGTTTTCAAACTATCACCTTTCGAAAACAACAATTTTCAAAAAAAAATAAAAAAAATATAACGAGTGGTCTATAGGAAAGAGGACGTCAGGTCGAGTCCAACGACACCTCATTTGTTAAAATCGGACCATCCGTTCGCCAATTATCACCAATGTTCGCGAGAAAGTAGGCTATCATTTTTTTTCCCCTCCTACACCCTTGAAACTTCCTGCCCACCTAGAGGGCATACCCACCTTTCTTTACCGTCAAACTTTTTTCCAAAATTCACCGTTTCCAAAATAGCGCCAATCCAAAAAAAACTTTTTTTAAAATACCAACACACATTCTTAGCCAAGAGAACGTCATTCCAACGCCAACAATACCTCGTTCGTTAAAATCCGACCACGCGTTCGGGAAATATCGCCCAAGTTTATATGAAAGTAGAGGGTTAAGCAGAACTCTCTGCACCCCATTACTGCACAGTTTTAGTCCTAGAGGCTTGAAATTTTTTTCGGGTAGAGGGGGTCAGGGCCATTCATTTAAAATATAAGAATTTCAAAATTACACTTTTTTTTTTTTTTTTAACCCAGAAAATTACAAAGTTTTATTATAAAAAATAAAGGACATAAAGATCGTTCGTTTAAGCTATTGCACAACGTTCTATCATGTTTGGTTTTTTAACTCTCGTCTATTTTCAAAAACAAAAATTTTCAAAAGTCTTAAAAAAATATAACAAGTGGTCCATAGCAAAGCCCCCGTCAGCTCGAGTCCAACGACACCTCATTTGTAAATCTCCGACCAGGGGTTCGGGAGTTATCGGCTCGCATTTGGAGTAGTGGTGGTGGGGGTTAGAATCGGCACTGCTCCCCTACTATCTTGGTCATCAACTCCGTGTTGTTGGGTCTGTGTTGAATTGGTATGTTAACCTGTATTTATGTGATAACTTTAGTAGTGTGTGTAGCTGTATTACGGACAGGGATGGGGGTAGGTGGCCCGGGACTTGTAATATGGCACTATCCGGCATTTGCATGGAGGGAGAGTGGGGAAATCCGGGTGGAATCCACACTCAGGACAGCCGCTGTTAACGCCGGATTACGAACCTACGATTTCCAGACTTGCTGCAGCTGCTCGTACGGTCGTGGTGCACGATTCAACGAGCACGGCTAGGTCGTGGGACACTACAGAAAGACTTGGCAGGGATGTATCTACAGGGCATCGGTGTTGACAACAATGGTCACGAGAAGGCACAGTCTTAAGAAGACCGGAGTCCGGCCGCACACGGGCCACTACGGAGAGGGAAGACTGTCTATTCGCCGCATGTTTGTTGTGGATCTTACTGAGTCTGCAGCATGGAATAGAGTTTCAGTTGGCACCAGAGGGACAGGTCCGATCTAATCGTCCTGTAGCGTCATGCCATTAACTCCGAATCACTGACATTTGCGACTTCAGTGGTGTCATGCTAAAGCTCATTGGAGGGTGGAGTAAGCGCTTGGAACACACATACTCTGTATTAGGATTTATGGTATGGGGAGTGATTTCCTATAACAGGGGTACACTCGTCGTTATCCCAAGAACCTTGGCAGCACATTTGTACGTCAGTCTGGTGATAGAAACAGTTGTGCTGCCACTCATTCGCAGTATTCAAGGGGGGGGGGGGGGTCCAACAGGATAACGCTCGTCTTTATATCGCTGCTGTCATCCAGCGTGCTCTACAGATGTCGACTAGTTGTCTTGGCGTACGCGATCACCAGACCTTTCCCCCATTGAAGACGCATGAGACGACAAATCCAGTTCTATCCAATACCAGCATTAATGGTTGCTGATTTGACTGACCAAGTGCAACAGGCGTGGAACTCCATCTCACAAAATGACGTACGGCACCTGTACGACACAATGCATGCACGTTTGCATGCTTGCATTCAAAATCGTGGCGACTACAGCGGTTATTAATGTACCACTAAAGTGAATTAAATTCATTTCGTAGAAAACTGAGAGTGAATTATTGCCAGTGTTGCCAGATTGAGGGAAGAAATTCTACACGAGGTAAGCTTGGACATAATTGGAAATGAGATGGAAAAGTCATGTGAATACATTTGTAGAGCGTTTTGACATTGTTTCCTCGCTGGGCTCTGTTCATACACATCCCTCTTCCTAGCGTTATGGCTTGTCGGCAAATCCGTCGCCATAGACGGTTCAAGGGGTGGCGATTATATTATCACTGCCTTCGTAATGTAACAGGCCGTACTGCAGGAAGCACGCGAAGGCAATCAGCTGATCGATTAAGTCGAATGTTACGAGTTGTTTTGTGAGTGTAATGCAAAGTTATTGGAAGCTTTTTGCGAATAATTGGGGTTGTTGAGTCTCAGTTATTTATTTTTAAGTACTGTATGTTAAATGCCCTTTTTCTAAATTATCGTAATTTATCACATCAAGATGCACATAAATAACTGTAATTGAAATAATGAGGCTATGCCGTTTTGGTTAGGTATGCTATCTCCACGTGGAGAGTTGAGTTAATTCAGAGGATATATTGCTCCTTGTATATAATAATTGAATATTTACTGTATAGCACTGTTTTGTGTAAATACAATGTGTTGTGTGTAGAAGTGTGTGTGAAAACAAGCAAGTTTTTTTTTTAGCGTATGGCTTTTAGTGCCGGGAGTGTCCGAGGACATGTTCGGCTCGCCAGTTTTGTAGCTGCTTCGAGACGGACACCCAATGGGTGAGCTACAAGTACCGTTGGGGAGGGAAGGTGGAATGTAAGGACGAGGAGTTGGAAGGTTGCGGCTGTGGCCTATAGTTAGGGACCAACCCCGGCATTTGCCTGGAAGGAAGATGGGAAACCACAGAAGACCATCATCAAGGTTGCCGGCGGGGGGATTCGAACCTCCTCGCCTCCCGGATGTGAGCGACTGCCAGCTGTCATGCCGTAACGACCACGGCTAACTCACCCGGTAACAAGCAAGTGTCACTATGCCAAGAAGTTGTTGTATGCCAGGATGCAAATCCAACTACACGGTTATACCAATATTTTCATTTCCTTCCGACGAGGAAAGAGTTAATCTATGGAAGAGGAAAATGCCAAGGGAAAATTTATCAGTTACTACGAATACGGGAGTATGCATCATTCATTTTCCTAAAGATCAAATTGAGAGAGAACTCAGAACAACCCGTGCTGATTGTGAGTCCTGCTTTTGTCTTTCTTGTTGTTGTTGTACAGATTTTTAGTAGTGAGTTTTTTGTGATACAGAACAAGCTTACAAGTAATTAAAAGGATAGTTACTGAGCCTGAATTTGTAGTGTTCCATGGGTAGGAAATATTGAGAATAAGCTGCCTTTTTTCCCCTGAAGCTAAGTAAGATTAAAAGACAGCTTAAAATGTAGAACTAATCTGGGCGAACATATTCCTAAATAACTGTAGTCAAATTCAAACAAATGTTTGTGTGGAAGAAAGTGGCTCAAAACGATCTTGAAAGGGTAATGCCGGAAGTTCCAAGAAGAAAAACAGGAAAGCTGCCGTATTTATGGACATCTAAATGTATGGAGGTAATGCTTTATATTATTATACATTTTAATTTTTGTACGTTCGTTGTTTCCATGCTTTTATTAATTCATAATAAGATTTGTTAGGTGGGCTCACAAGACAATCGTTATCCTTTGACTGTTTTTATCACGTTTTAAACCTACTTCTCCTGAAATTATGCCGGCCTTATTTACTATATTTCGAAAGATCACAGTGTTAAGGTTTTCATTTGTTATATTAATACAACATTCGTCAATATTTCTTAACTGAAATACAAATTGTATCGCATAACTACGATGTTTGCTTGCATTGCGCGGGTCTAACGGAGCTAGCTGATCGCCTCTTTGGGTGACGTCACCGGAGCTACAATACG
This sequence comes from Meconema thalassinum, assembly GCA_946902985.2. NCBI lineage: Eukaryota > Metazoa > Arthropoda > Insecta > Orthoptera > Tettigoniidae > Meconema > Meconema thalassinum. The sequence goes on from OX336392.1 coordinate 372,440,923, forward strand.
GCCTGTACATTACGAAGGCAGTGATATTATACTTCATGTGGTCCATCCACCATTTCTTTGGTCTACTATAGGTTCGTTGGCCATCAGGGTCCAGGCACATGCCTGTTTTCGCTACCGAGTCTTCTTTACTCCGTGCGACGTGTTCATGCCACCTAAGCGTGAACATTTAAGAAAAAAAAAACAACAAGAAAACAAGAGTTTCATGGAAGCCGTTAATCTTGGTTTTCTTGACCTGAGTCGCTGCCCCTCTGATTAGACAGCCTGTCAGTTGCTGAGTGCACCCCCTTTCCGGCCCTCACATCAATTCTAAAATCACTAGCGGAACCAAGAATCGAGCCCGAGACCTCCTAGATAAGAAGCAGACGTGCTACGCTACTCGTACACCACACTAGGGGGCCGTTGGCCGAAATGATTTACGAATAATATAAACAAATCTCCACTTATTTTGATAAATTGATGAGGTTTCATCTAGTAACTTCAAGCGACATTTCCTCCGGAGTTAGGGACTATTGTTGTTGTTGTTCTGTAATTTAGGGGCTTTGTGACTCAGTGATCATTTAGCCCCGTATTTGAGTATGTGTGAAATCTGTGTTATTGTGTATTTGTAATTAAAGCTAGGGTTTTGGCAGGAGGTGGCCTTTTCCATAAATTAAAACTCATCCCGACATTTGCCTGGAGTAGAAGTGGGAAACCACGGAAAACCTCGTTTAGGATAGCTGAAATGGAAATCGTACTAATCTCTTCTCGGTTCTGCCTCACGAGACCAAATGAACCCCTCTCCAGACCTTACATCTTACACCAGAATTATATTTTGGCAGAGGCGGGGATCAAATCCAACTCGCCACTGTGACAGTCAAGAATGCTAGTCGATGACGTACATAAACATACTGTGCGTCCAACATAGAATTGTTTTTGCATTCATTTTTAGCCTACTTTTCACATTTTGCAAAAATGAGGAAAAAGTAGACTTATGAGATCGATCCGGGAAAATGTGTGTCTGGCTGGCTGGCTGTGTGTGTGTCCCCCCCCTATCAACTCCTAAACGGCTGCAGCAATCAAAACCAAATTTAGTATGAGTAAAGATGTGCACCGGAATATCTCACGTCCATATTTTAAAATGATGTCAGTGCTACCAACTGCTAAAAAAAACTCACTAGAAATTTGAGGTCCATGTTGGATATCTTGCAAGGTATGCATGGGAGCAATTCCAAAATTGGCACACATGTAGATAACACTATTTCAGTTTAATTTCCAGGAGGCCAACCATGACAGTGTTGCCAAAATAATTTTAAGCCTTCTGATAGGTCCAATGTTTAAATGCATATAACTTCTACACTATCAATTGGATTTCAACCAAATTTTGTATGTAATATCTGTACATAAACAGATATGACTGAGCGTATTCTTAAGAGCCACCAGGGCTGCCAACTGTTAATAATTGCTCCCTTTATTTATTTTTATCCAAATACCAATATATCAGAAAGTATGCAAGCCAAAAGCTTTAAACTATGCACACGTATATTCTGACATTTTTGATTAATTTCGAGTAACTTATATACGTCAGTTCTACCAACATGATTATAAGCCTGCTGATACGACCAATTTTTAAATACATGTAACTTCTATACTATCAGTTGGATTTCAACCAAATTTCGTATGTGCTATGTGTACCATAACAGATATGACTATAAGTATTGTTAAGAGCAATCAGAGCTGCCAACTGTTAATAAATGCTGTATATATTTATTTTACACTAATATCAATATACCAGAAAGTATGCAAGCCAACAGCTCTATACTTTGCACACTTATAGCACCTGACATTCTAGATTAATTTGGAGTAATTAATACAAGGCAGTGCTGCCAACATGATTCTATGCCTGCTGATATGTCCAATTTTAAAATACATGTAACTTCTATACTAACAAATGGATTTTATCCAAAATTGGCACAACAAGATATCATAATATATCAGATTATTTTTGACCAGCACACGCATGGTATTGTTGGCAACATGCTTTTTCGCGTGCTGATAGATCCAGTGTGTAACTGCATGTAACGTCCATTGGACTTCAACCAAATTTTGTATTCTGTACCTTAAGAGATTGAACTAAGAATGTATTCAGTCACCAGGGCTGCCAACTGTAGTGCTCTATTAGGCTACATTATACCAGGTATATTTTGAACGAATTAGATATTTCGATATTACCAACTATTCTAGATAGGTTCATATACTGTAGAATACTCATTGGCATGAAAAGTAGGCTGTATAGTTCTTCACGGAACTACTTGTTAAAAATTCATTTAGGCTTAAGTTATGTTATCTTTCTCATGAATAATTTAGAGATAGGTCTACATACTGTAGTTCTTGTGAAGTAAGCCTGATGGCATATTGTTGATAGAGCAAGTAGGCTGTGTTATGTTTCATACCCTTGTAGTACACGCGAAAACACGTGAAGTGTGTTTCCATGGCAACCGTCATTTTTTAATAAAGCCACAGATCAAAGAGTAGATGTCCCCAGCAACAGGCTGTAATGAGCATTGAAGCCAAGTGACTCTGGCACTTCACCAGCTAAGGTAGCTGCCCAAGGGCATACAGAGTAGTAGACAACATTTTTAGCACATTGACTTGAGTTTAAAACTTGGCTCACCTAATGTGGATTGCTCTACTTACTGTTTGGTACATCAGGTGAGAGATGTGGTGTCATGGTCCACTGATTGGTGGTGGAGGTGGTCGTGATGAATGCGAAACATCTAGGTCATAATATGTCCCTAACAATGATCAAATTAAATATAGTAGGTCTCAAAAAAGGTTTTGCATATTGCGATTTAGTGACTTGTTTATTTTGCTATGTGTATGTAATAGCATTATACACAATATAGGGTACATACAAAGAAAAACAACACACAATCTGCTCTGCAAAAGAGACAGAAACACACAACGAATAATAAAAGTGATAATGTGGGATTGAGTACACATATGTCCTTTACATGTTGGGGGGCATATCAATACCGTGTATGGCCACCACGAGCTCTATTTTAAGGCATGCTTGCAGATGACGAGGCATACTGAGCACCAACGAATCCAACGTGGTTTGGATCAGATTATCCCACTCTTGGACAGGAGCTTCAATCAGTTGCTGAATGTATGTTGGAGGAAATTGCGAAATTGACCTCTTGAGCTCTTTCCATGCATGTTCAATACAGTTCATGTCCGCAGAATAGGGAGGCTACTCCATTCTCTGTATGCCATGCATCTGAAGGAACTGATTGACCACCCTAGCTCGATGGGCCCGAGCATTATCGTCAACTAGTGTAAAGCCCCGCAAATCTTGTAACAGTATAATGGTTCATACAATTCGGTTATAATCCTGCGAGGATCCTGTAACTGGCCTCGAACCGTGCGCTGATGTTCCTTCCTCCTGCTATTGAGGATTGCTGATGCAGGTGTCATGCCAAGGTTGTGTTGCAGGGCCAATGCTCCAGAAACTTGGCTCATCTTAGTCTGTTCTGTACTCGTCTATTAGTGACAGTGAGTCAGTTTGGCAGTCTGTTGCCTTACATAACACACAAGTAAATTTAGGTTCATGTAACTGTGTGGTGAGGTCAGTAGCTTATGAGTTCCCATATACAGTACTCTAAACATTCGTGCTTATTGTTTGTTTTATTGTGACAGCAATGAACTAGAGATTAATTTGTTTTTCCATACATATTGTAGTAATGTCGCCATTATGATTTAAGGTGAAAACCACCTCCCTATCTTGCCCATGTTAAGTTTTCAATTTTTTGGTGCAGATTACTCAAAACCTATTTGGGTTATTACAATAAAATTTTCAGAGATTGTTAAATGCATCTTTCTCTGTAATAATAGGAAGGATTATTTACGGAAATTGGATAGTTTTTTTCAGAATGAAGTTTTTAAAAATACATTTTTTCCCAGATATTTTCTTAAGAAAATCATAACTTTATTCTTAGGTAACATACTGAAAAATCCCTTCCTATTACCATTCGCAGAGGACTTATTAAGCCACAGAATTAGTTTCAATGGCCTAGCATAAGAACTTTTCTCGAAAATGGTACCGGTACCAAAGTACAAAAAAATATACAACTGAGAAAATTGAAGCTAAAGTTTTTCAGTGTAATTTCCTGTCTGTGAAGGTTCTCAGAACTTTCCTGCCTCATAACCTGGATTATTTGCATCCTCTCTTGCTCTTTATTCTCCTTCCCTTTTAGTCATGTCTTCAACCACCAACTCTATAGCCTGGTGAGCACAATTCCAACATGGCGGCGACGCGAAATTCAAATTTTAAATATTAAAATGGACTATTCTTGCAATTTAACCATCCAAGCGCAAGTGTGTTAGTTTCTTCGATGAACTTCGTTAAATAAAAGTCTACTGATCATGGTTATGAAGTCAATATCAGCTACGTTTATGCCATAAGATGTAGCCTATAGGGATGGGAAAAGCTGCTGGGACAAATGTTAAAAATTGAGACGAAATACAACACAGTGAATATTTTTAAAATGCTGTTTCACACCTACCAAACTGAAAATTGATCATTACCAAGCAGAATGGTAGTGCATTCAAAAATTTACCTCTAGTAGTTCAGAAATTATCCGCAAATGAATGAGCCGAGGTAAGCGTGTGCGTGTCTTTTCAAAGAGTAACATAATTACAAAAAGTGTCATAACATGCACATTTTTAAGACTTTTTTCACTTTTTCAACGCATTTGAGTTATCCACATACTAATTATTCAAAAATAATAAAAGTTTCTCTTACAATCCGTAAGCCAGGAGAGTGGGGTCTCAGGGTAGCATACTAACTGACTTTCTCATTTTGTACGGGTGTGGTGGTGCAGTGCCTCTTACCAAGGTGGACCAGATTCGATTCCCGGTCAATGCATGTGAGATTTTTGAAGTGAAATATCACGTCCTGTTGTTAGGATTCCACGTAAAAATGGAGGTCCCGTGGCTCATGATCGTGGTGTTGGGTAGCGCGCCTGCCTTTCACTTGATCGTGGTGTTGGGGTAGCGCGCCTGCCTTGCACTTGATTCTCGGCTCCGTCAGGGATGTTAGAAACTGGCGTGAGGGCTGGAATGGGGTGAACTCAGCTCGATTCCCGGCTCCGTCAGGGATTTTAGAAACTGGCGTGAGGGCTGGAATAGGGTAAACTCAGCTCCGTGAGGACAATTGAGTAGCTGTCTGACTGAGAGACAGCGCCTCGGTCACGGAGACCAAGGGGTCCCGACGCGGTACCACGCTAGTTCAGAATGACTTCTTCCCTCGTACAAAATAAGAAATGCTAAGAAAGCTAGCTTCCTTTTCTTATTTTGTTAAGAGGGAAGAAATCTTTCTGAACTAGAGAACAAGCTACAGTCTGACTTGATGTTAACTCTTCGTAAAGTTCTCACTAGCAACATAGATATCAGTCAGTATTCTACTTGTCGACCACTTCGTGGGTAGTTTTCTTGACTTCTGAGATCGGGGTTCTATTCCGAGCTCTGCCAAAAAGTGTAATTCTGGTCTGAGAGCTAGAACGGGGACACTCAGCCTTGTGAGCCAGAACTGAGAAAAGATGGGTTTGGTTCCCACCTGAGTCATCTTAGAAGTGGTTTTCCATAGTTCCACTTTTACTCCAGGTGAATGCGGGGATTGTGCCTAACTTAAGGCCACGGCCACCTCCTTCCAATCCTAGTCTCAAATACAAATACACGCACTGCAACAAACATCACAATAACACACGTTATCAGACAAATCCTACACACATCCCCAAGTACATGCAGCTAAATGACCATGATGCCACAAACACCCTAAATTAATCAACAACAAAAACAACTAATATCAGTAGAGGATAAGTTGAATTGAAAAAAAAAGGGAAAAAATGACAAATAGTCTTTAAGGAATTAAGCTCTTCCGAAGAGAACTAGATACAAGAAAGAACATTACACAATAATTTCCACAATGCAAAATAGCAGTAAGACTTAAATATAGGCTTGAAGCCTGACAGTTAGTATGCATGTAAGCTGTGCCTTATCAAAATGTGATCATCCTGTGCAGTGCAGATATCCTGTTGAATTAGTATGGAAAAGTTTGCAGATGATTTCTAAGATAAATTTGGCTCTGCTATGAAAGTATGACAAAACTTAACTATTTTAATACCTGCTGACATAACTTGCTAATAGTTACTAGGAAAAACTTATATTAGTGTAAATATTTGACTTAGTTTTAGTGTTTTAATATTCTATCAACTGATGCAGTATTCAACTCTATATATACTATAATAGACAATATTAATGTTATTTTCAATTATTTACGTGCAATTATATAAGGGTAAGCGGTAATTGGTATAATATAGTAGAGACTCTCATCTGAACACTTGGCTCTTCAGTGGACTGGTGAAAACAGCAAAGACAGTGATCATGTTACTGCGTGCATTCGATCAATCCTGAATATTAGTGTTAAAAACAAACAGAAACCAACTTATTTGATAAATAGGTAAATTAAAATAATAATAATAATAATAATAATAATAATATCGTATGGCCTCGGGTGCCGGGTGCAAGCTTTGTAATTTGACACCCAGAGGGTAGCTTGCATGTCGAATTTCGTTGTTCCTTGAATCACTATGAAAGTCAAGGTGGTTAGATATCTAAGCTCCTTGGACACTATAGCGCTTTCTAGTAGAGAAATTAGGAACTTTGTGTTGGCGGAAACTCCCTAGATTAATTTTGCCATTATGAACACGGCCTACTGAATTCAAATGGGTTCTTTGACATGCCAACATCGTATGACATGCGTGTCGTATTTTTTGCCGCCTTTCAAAAATCACTTACCACGGCCAGGAGCGAACCTGCAATCTTGAGGTTAGTAGACCGACACGATATCCACTCACCCACCCTGGCAAGATAAATTAAAATGACTGACTCGTGGTAATAGGCAAGCCTCCGATAATATCCAAATAATTCACTCATATGAATGGTCCTTTTCCCTAATGTGTTGTGATTATCATGTCCTCACTGTAGTTGCAATATCCACCTTTTTGTTTATCTGTGCAGCTGTAGGCCTATTGATAATGTGTTCTATTGTTTTTGTGTTGCAGGTCTCACGTTAGAGAACAACCTGTCAATGAGCTCCATGGGCCCACAGTCTCCTCTGGATATGAAACCCGACACGGCCAGTCTCATCAGCTCCGGCAGCTTCAGTCCCACTGGTGGAGGTCCCAGTAGTCCAAAGTATGTGTTATGTCACGAGTCCATATCGACTGGAATCAGTGCTCGAACATAAAATATACAGCCATAGTCATGCTATTGGTCAAAATTCTACTTTTTTCAATTGTTTTATCTTTCATTGTTTATTGGTTCTCAAATAATTCCTTAAAATAATGTCCATGCACTCTAGAAATGCAATCTCATTTTAACACAATATTTACAGTAATTTCATTGTATTATTTTGAAGGTTCAATTACATGCCACTTGGGGACTGTGGAAAATTTGTCGAACAAAATTTAATGTATTGAAACCCACCATTTGAAGCAAATTTATTTATATTTTTTATGGGCAACCAATGTACTATTCTTATTTAAATATTGAAGTTGCCTTTGGCAGTTTTAGAAAAGTCAACCACAATTTAATCAGATTTTACTGATGTTTTAAGCAAATGTTACCGATATGTGAATAGATAGAGAATTTCCACTATTATTGCCAATAATTGGGATTTACGTGTAGCCTATATGTAATTTGTTGTTGTTTTTGTTTGAGTCTTCTGACTGGTTTGATGCAGCCCTCCAGGCTTCCCTGTTATGAGCTAATCATTTGTCTCTACATAGCTACCACACCTTACATCCGATGCAATCTGTTAAACATATTCTAACCTTGGTCTGCCCCTACAGTTCTTATCCTCGACTCTTCCTTCCATAACTAAGTTTGATATTCTTGGGTGTCTTAGTATGTGTCCTACCAACCTATCTCTTCTCTTCATTATCAGTCGCCAGAAACATCTCTCCTCTCCCAATCGTCTGAATACCTCTCCATTTGTAAACCTGTCTACCCATCTGTTTGAATATTAATTTAATTGCTTCTATGTGTCGTAGTCATGATGCTTTTAAAATGTCACAATGAACCTGAAATGGACTAAATGCAACATATATAAGAACAGAATAGGGGGCAAGATGATACAGTAGTCAAGCTGCTTGCCTCCCACCAAGGCAGTCCGGGTTTGATTTCCAATTAAAGCATGTGGGATGTCGCATCTTGTGGTTTGTATTCCATGCAGAAAGGAAGTCCTGTAGCTAATGATTCCAAGATTGACAGCTATTCAAAAATACAAACTTCTTATGTTATGTAGGAATAATTCATTGGTTATCCGTAAAAGAAATCTGCTTCAAGCATGGTTAAGACCATATTTTATAGTAATATCTAAATACACAAAATAGTCACCACGCTGGTTCTATTTGTTCATTTCACCATAAAATAGTGTCCCTAAGCATGGTGTGTGGTTCGAACACTGTAAGCATTTTATTTTCTGTGTAGGTTATATAATCATATCCAAGTGCCAAAAAATTGGACTTTTAAAAATATCATAATGAAATTAGTAAACTAACATTTGCTTGTGTGTTATAGCCTAATATTTTAATGTTGCAGGTGTTTTTTAAGGAATGAATTAATGCACTAGGCCATGTGGCGAGGCTATCTCAGGACTCGAAAAGCAAGTGTGTTGAAATGATTTTCTGTTGCTTTCTTAGTTTTCAACTACAAGCACATGCTGAGACAGTACCTTCTAATAGGCCATGGCCACTCCCAATATCTTGCCTAATTTCATTCATCATTCTTTTCATCTCTTATTAATTCCTGTAATGAGGCTAGTATCAGGAAGGGCATCTGATCTTAAAAAGAACAGTCTGGCACATAAATAAACTCTTCACACCTCATCCTTGACCCCTTAGAAAAGGGGATAAAAATGTGCAGAAAATTTGTATTAAGTACTGAAATTTAAAAAGGATATTTAAAATCGCTATTTTGCAATGGAGAAGCAGTATGCTGCATGCACCTGCAGCAAGTATAGGTGGTAGCTCTTATGTTTCTAAGCATCACATATGAAAGAATAGATTTAAGGTTCAAAATCTGTTGGCCATACGATATTTTTTTTTATTTCTATAGAATCTCATGAATAGGCTCCATTCCAATGTGTGTGTTTTCTCTTTCTGTGTACAGTACATTACATGTCTGGAATGTGTTGCAGCTCCTTCAGCAGCATTGGGCACAGCAGCTTGTTGAGCAGTTCAGGCAGTGCCCAGTCGAAAACTTCGCCTACTTCTCAGTATCCTCCAAACCATCCCCTGAGTGGCTCCAAACACTTGTGTTCCATCTGTGGAGACCGAGCCAGTGGGAAGCATTATGGTGTTTATAGGTAAGTGTCGTGCCCAATCTAGAACTTCACCTACATCTTAGTATCCTGCAAACCATCCCCTGAGTAGCTCCAAGCACTTGGGACAGAGCCAGTGGGGAGCAGATTATGGTGTTTATAGGTAAGTACCATAATGGAAAATGGCTACTCATTTGTCTTCATGAGGCTGACTACACCCTGTTCCAGCCCTCCCTGATGGAGGTAGGAATCGAAGCTGGGGCCTCCTAGGTAAGAGACATGCTATCCTTAAGCTGCGTTTACATGAGCAAAACTCCCTTGCACAAAATAATGTCGCGAGGGAATAGCGCTAGTGTAGGCGTGCCCCCACCCAAGTAATTGTGGAGTGAGGGCCCTCGCTGCGAGCAGGTGCTCAGTCGGTTTTTGTCCGCGCATCAAAGGGTTTCACACGTCGCGTTTCGCTTATTGTAAACGTGGTCGCCATAGTTGCGCGAGGAATGAATCAAGAACAGTGCTTGCAGCTCATCGAGCTCTACAAAAATGGAGTTTTTATTTGGAATCCAAAACACAAAAATTATTTCAATCACAATAAAAGAGAAGATGTGTGGAAGGAAATTAGTTCTGTACTAAACTTTCCTATTTCTGCAGTGAAAGGGAAGATGAAAGCGCTACTGGGATCATACTGATGCGAGAGAATAATTGTTTGCTCCACCATAGGGCGGCGTTTATTTTTCTTCCCTTTCTTGATCAAAAATGCCATTGAGATAACGGAAAAATCAGTTGCAGCTGCTGGAGGAACAAAACAAGTTGCCATGTTGGCCGCGAAACCAGAACTGAAGGTGGCTCGTCCTACTCGCACAATTTTTAGCTCTGAATTGCGCTCTGTATTGGGTAGTGCGAAATTTCACTTAAAGCGAGTAACTTTCACGAGGGAGTTTTGCTAGTGTAAGGCTTTACACCATAGAGCTGGCTGGCCCCATTATGGGTCTAAGGTTACTAAAATGCAATTCTTAGAATAAAGTCCACAGAGGGCTACAATTGGTGTGTTGTGCCAGCATAGGCATAGGCTAGCATCACTGATGTATCCTTGCCAACAGAATTTAAGTGTCTGCGACAGTAACTCAATTGGTAGAGCACTGTCAGCCAAAGCTGAAGGTTGTGGGTTCAACTCCTGTATGCAAGAGACATTTTAATTCTCTGACTTCGATCTATGTGACTTGTACTCAATGTACATTACACATCTTAGCTGAAAGCCTCTGTGTTCTTCAGTGGGCAAGGTTTGATGAGGTGACCTCATTTATTATGAGCTATATCCAAATTTTCATGAGACAGTATTAAAGCTGCGGTGGCCGAGAGCGCTCACGTGCTACCTTGTGCCTTACTGGCATCGGGAGAGCATGGGTTCGAATCCCACCTCGCCATCCTGAAAATGGTTTTCGTGGTTTCCCATTTTCACCACCTGGCAAATGCTGGGACGGTTCCTTTCAATAGGTCCACAGCCAATTTCCTTCCAAAAACCTTCCCTGACCCGTCCTGAGAAGAAACTAAATGGCTATTCTTTGGCTGCATTAATAAAATTTAGAAATGTTATACTAAATGTTGATACCTCTTGAAACCTAAGTCCAGTTAGTGGTTCTTCTTCCTTCATTTCTTAGAAAATACATCTAGTGTTGTACTGTGTTGATGTACATGCACCTTGACCCTGCCAAACAGAAAGTAATGTCCTTGGAATTCTCATAATAACTAGCAAGGCAAGCAGCACATTCAACAGACTTAGCCAGCCATAGTTCCTCTTTGTTGCCACATGATTACCAGTGTGTGACATGGCCAGCCACGTGCGCTGCTCCCACCTTGACACTCGTCTTGGCTATTACACCAACTGATTAGAAGACCTCAGAAGTCCCTGCACCAAAATGGCTTAAATGTATGTTAAAAATAACAAATGTTGACATTACCAAGATTAGAGTAGAAAATTTTGAAGCTACCTTATTAATAATTGGATGCTAACTTCCACAATATTTATGCCCAATTATATAAAAGGCATGGAAATACCTATATGATACGTATGATTCTGCCTGAATCAAAATTAACATGTGATTAATTATTATATGTACCCCCCATCCCCCCTTGTAATCTGTTAAACTGTACAATAAAATCATGCTTTCATATGAAGATCGGAGATCTTCTGTAATGCGTCATGGAATGGTTCAAACTCTTGAAGTAGTTGTCTGAACTATCATTTGTCATCATCGGACAGATGATCATGTTCTTCTGACTAGCTGCGTGGCTCAGTGGTAACACTCTCACTTGCTGGGCCCTAGGTTGCAGGTTTGTATCCTGGCGCAGTCAGCTGGCATTTGAAGGTGCGCAAATGCGAGGGAGCCGTGTCAATAGGTTTACTGGCACGTTAAAGATCCCCTTTGGGGCAAAATTCCGGCACCCCGGCATCTCTAAAAGCCACAGTAGTTAAAAGATGTAAATTTAAGGAATAATCCACATGTTGAGTTCAAGTTAGGGAATGTCCTGATAAATATCTGAAATTGGAAGAATTATGCAAATAATGATGTAGGACAAGTGGTTGTCGGGCACAGTAGGAAAGGATAAAATCCTGTATAGCGTCCGGCTGTTGTAAATGACAGCAAACTTTATACAGTGGGAGCAGAGCTCAAGTATGGGACCCACTTTAGTATAGGTATTGCGGAGGTTCGACTGACCCACTGAGGAAGGTGGCCTGGCCCACTTTAGTATAGGTATTGATGTGAATAAGTGAAAACGTTTAATTATTTAAATATTCTGCCTAGTCAGTTCAACAGAAAACAATGTTTTTCTAAATCACGTACATATTTCGAACTTCTTCTTAGTTCTTCATCAGCATCAAATATGAAAAGATAAGGATAATAATTAAAAAGACCACTTTGTCCAAAATTGGATACCGTAATGTCCTTGTAAGTCTTAATGCAAAATGTATAACTTAATATTGTTACACTTACGTAGTCATTATTATTATTAACTTTATTGTCCACATTGGACCACTTGAGTCTTCCATGTACACTTTTTCTTTGAAGGTTGTATTGTTTGATTCTTCTTATCTGCCCAGTACTTCTTCATTCGTTCTGATCACAATGTTCTTAATTCGTCTGAAATCTCTACAGGCCGTCTATGCATCATTTCTGCTGAAAATTTGTGATTGTTAAGAAGGGTGGTAATTTTATTCTTGTTCTCTGCATCTGTAATTTAGAGTCCAACTGTTTTGAGATCCTCTTGAATTTCTTTGATCCAATGCCCTCCAGTCTTCTTTCCCAGATTTCTCATCGCTAGTTGTCGTAAAATCCTGTTTTCTGTTAATCGTAGGATGTGAAAGAAATAAGAGATTCTTTCCTTTTTCATCATGCTGGTAACTGGGTCAATCTCTCAATAGACTGTTTCATTGGAGAGGATTCTCCAGACTCCTTCAACCTGGTACTTTTTATTTATGCAGGTTCTGATAATTCTTTCAGTTTTGAGGTGGTTTCTCCACTTCTACTCCAGGCAATTGCCGGTTTGGTACCTAACTGAAGGCCACGGCCACTTCCTACCCAAATTCTACCTCAATTACAAATACACACACTAGTACAGACCACACAGGTTATCGAACACATTCTACACACACCCAAATACATCGGGCTACATGACCACGATGTCGCAAAGCCCCTAAAGAAACAACAGCAACAACCTTGATCTACCGAGAGTGTATAAGCATAAAGCATGGGTTGGTCATTTGCCAGATATTACTGTATATTCATATTGTATTCTCCATGAAAAATAACCTTTTTTGTGTGGCATTTATATATTTATTTATTTATTTATTTTTCTTCCAGCTGTGAAGGCTGTAAAGGCTTCTTCAAGCGGACTGTCAGGAAAGACCTTTCTTATGCGTGTCGTGAAGAGAAGAACTGTATCATAGACAAACGGCAGCGGAACAGGTGTCAGTACTGTCGATACCAGAAATGTCTTGCCATGGGAATGAAGAGGGAAGCAGTCCAGGTAAAATACTTGAAATGAGAATGCAGAATATTTTCATAGTATGTTGTTCATTAATAATTCATTCATCTGCAATTAGAACTTAGTGCTCAGGTGGCAAGTTCTATAAAACAGTCTATATTTCTGTTGAGTTGGACTTGAAAATGTAACTACAGTTGGGATTTGAACTCGAATCTCTTACTGTCCAGGCTGGCGCATGTAGTCACTTGCACCTATGCGGCCAATCTTGGATTCAAATCCTATCTGTGGTCGCATTTTCAAGTGTAATTCAACAGATATGACCACCCTAAAGTTATTTCTATACATCTGCATTATTACTCAGCTTAGGGTTGGTCGTACCATCTCCTAGCAAAGGAGCAGCTAACTTGCCATTTGTATAAAATGAATTTCCATTCGACCACCTTCAGGTAATGCTACCAGCAGTAAAATATTGTTTATTGGGAGTGTAAATTGTCAGATACTCGGAGAGGCCAATAGAGCTTTGCAAACTGGGTAATGCTTCAAAATGGCCAACAGCAGCTTGACTTATGCATATTATAGATGATTTGTGGTGTTATGCCTAATGCCCGTTGCTCACGGTAAAATGTTTCTTAAAATTTATTTTACAACTAATTTTATAAAAATTTGACTAAAGCAAGCTGTGTTGTTCAAGGTAAAATTATTTTATAAAATCCGTGGATGAATCAGGATCGCCATCTACCGATAAACTTCTGAACCAAGAATCAGCTGTTCAACACACATTGGTTTGAGAGTAAGGCTCCAACAAACAAAGCAAAAATTGCTGGTTTAGCTACAATTATATGTCGTACAGTGGTAAAAAGGAAAAAAAGAAATGCTAGGAAGTGCTGGACTCTGGAATGGATAAAGAGAAGAGTAGAGGAATACTCTCCTAGGTCGAAAATAAGTTGAGATTAGAAGATCAGAATTCATATAGGAATTTTCTAAGAATGGAGGAAAGCAGTTTTAAACAACTCCTAGATCTTGTTGGTCCCAAAATTATTCTACAGAACACTAACATGAGGCAAGCCATTTCTCCTGAAATGAGACTGCAAGTGAGTTCGAAGCCCGTTTATCTTCGCCTTCGCCTCAGCCTGGCTTGTGTTCGGTCGAATTTGTGAAAAATATTCGGCGATTAAGATTTCTGCCTCCCTTCTTGCATTTCTATTGTGGTATATGGGCGTTTTAACCTCATACAAACACGGATATTTGTGGTACTCGTCCAGTAAAACACTAACAGCTTCCTTAGTCCAGCCGGAGCCTGCCATTTTGGAAGTGTTTGTTTACAAGCGAGCTTCACAATCTTCTCACCACGTGGCACCATCATCATCATCATGTCAGCTTCCCTGATTGGTTAGTTTCGCAAAATTAATTTTACGGAATAGAACATGTCCTATTTTATGGAAAGTTTTATCAAAGGTTTCATAAAACTTGAATTTGACTGCAAGCAACAGAAATTTTATAAAATTAAATTATTGTACAATAAATTTGAAGGAAAATTTTACCGTGAGCAACGGGCATTATACAGCCAAAAAGTAATGTTAAAAGGGCTATATAAATAATGTAATAATATATGAAACATTCATGGTGTTATCGGTTGTTAGTGTACTACTCGTAAAAACGTAATCAACAGCTTATCACCAGTGTATAGTGCTCAGCATTGATAGCACCGGACTATGGCATGGCGGGTTCGAGTTCCACCTTTACAATTTCTTTTCCCCTCTGGTGTTTATTAACTGGTCCAACAATCATTAGTATGAATGCATGTACTGTATCCTTTAGAACTGAATACAGTGCACTCCCGATAATTCGCTTTGCGGTTAATTCGCGGGTCTCCAAATATATTTTTAAATAGAAATTCTCACGGCAACTAATCATCATTCTAAGTAAAGCAATCTCTCTGTCATTTAAAAGAATTTTCGTGCGACGCAATGCGTTAAGACGAAATCCTTGACATTCGAGAAGACAGAACTGCGTTTCTCTGTGATGGAACAGTAGGCCTACTTGCGCAATGTTCGAAACATACGAGCTGGTTGCCGCGAGTGGTATAGTATAGATTTCCTTTATCTTCGAAGCACAAACAATACAAGAGGGATGCGCTTTCACTGGGAACCTACCCTCCCTTTCCCAACAGCCACACTCAAAGGTCGCTGACCTGTGAGTTGTGAAGGGTGGATGCATCGACAGCGTATTGTAAACAGCGATTATTGCGTAATGACGTAAACTTTCGCGAGACCGAGAGCGTGTTTGTAGGATGCTCTTCATGCAGTCAACCGGTCATGAGAGAAAAATACCGCTACAAAAGCAAGCGCTTGCCGACATCTGTAACGACGATATTTCGAATGGGCAAGTTAGGATGCCGATAAAGACGATTATGATTTAAGACATGAAAGCAAAGATAAAATAGCTCGGAATTTGACTGTTGGTGAGGAAAACTGAGATCCAGTTGATATCGAGTGCGGGAGTGATGCAACGGGAATCCTTGAAAGTTTCCCACAGTCTCTAGTCACACTTATCTCTTATATAGAAAAACGAAATGAATTTTCGTTCTCTTATAATGTTTTCTTCGGAAATGTGCACTCGAAAATTAGAATAAACTATCTAAGAAACAAAATGGGATGACTTAAAAAGAAAAACATTTTTTTGTAGGCATAATCCACATAGGCCTGCCTCTAGCCTAGCATGTCTTATAAGACACTACAATCAAGTGTTTTAATTATTATTTTGCGTTTCAAGCATATTTCAATATTTTAATCAATAGTTATGTTTTTACTAGGCTTAACAAAAATAACTGCGGATAATTCGCGGTTTTCAATAATTCACGGAATTTCGTGCATTAATTACCGCGAATTACCGAGAGTGCACTGTATTGACTTTCACGGCCAAATAATTAAACACCAACAAATCTTATAGTTTTTTGCCGTGTCTGTTGCGGGATTTCGCATAGGTGTACCAAGTCGGGCTCATCAGTGGACACTTGGTAACCCTGCCCGGACCATTGCTGTGGTAGTGTATCAGGCAGACCATCCCTAATATGAACAAGACATGGCAAAAACGTAAGATTTGCTGAGTTTTAGTTATAATCTTATGTAAGTTATAAATAAATACATCTGCACTAGATTATGTAGAGAATTTTATTCATTTAAACTTTCAGTGCCTTTCACTAAGCACTATGAAAGTGAGAAATGGATGCATTAGTTACCAGAAAATGTCACGAGTATACTGTAGTTGTAAGGGATGTCAAACCCCTCCTTGTCAGTCCATCGCTTAAAACAACGGCAAGATTATGATTGCTGATCTCGTCGCTTACAAATTATTCATTGCTGATTTAAAATTGAACTGCACGATTACCGAGATTCTCCTCTTGTAACAATCCAGAATAACAGAATTAATTGCATGTTCCTTTCTACCTTGTTTGGAGAACAGATTTCCTATTCATTATATAATTTTAGGTCTTTAGTGTGAATTTTTTTGGTATGAATATAATGAAAAACATTGGGCCAGTCAAATCAAAGTGATGTCATTGTTTGTGAGTTTTCAAGACCTGTTTGGCACTTGACTTCAAGGGCCATTGTCTCTTCCTGCAGGAGGAACGGCAGCGCACGAAGGAGCGTGACCAGAACGAGGTGGAGTCCACGAGCAGCCTGCACACCGACATGCCCGTGGAACGGATCCTGGAGGCCGAAAAACGTGTTGAGTATAAGACGGAGCATCAAATGGAGTTCGAGGTCAGTTGTTAAATTGATCTTGTTTTTGATGAAATGTTTAATTTTAAATTATTTTTTCCCTAAATCTTAAATGAGGATTGTGATTTTGAATAAACATTTTTAAAATATCTTGAACAATGGGTGAAACAGTGGAAGGTATTGTCGAACACTAAACACTGCACACACTTCATGTCAGTGAAAGTAAACTCATATAACAGTTGCTCAATATAATGACTGATCAATCAACACCAAGTTACCACTCTACACAAAATTCATTAATGGAATTACTGTTTCCCAAAGGATACAGAAAATTTATTTCTCCAAATGAGTGTGATAACACATTATGAAATTTCAGAGAAATTCGAAAAATTGATCCGGTTAGCTCAATTTATTTTCCAGTGTTTCGTCCCGGTGTACCATTGGGCTCGTCATGGTACACCTCACCAAGACACTTGGCTAGTACATACTGTGAAGGCCAGGTCACTGCAAGGCTCAAATGATGCCACGAGCAGTGCCAATGTACTATGAGAGACGAGCTCCCTTTTCCAAAATTGAGCCTTATCTTGGCTATCCAATAATGGAATTACTGTTCCCAAAGGATACAGAAAATCATTCATTGATAAGAAATTTTGCATCCTTCCCATCTCCATAATCTCCAATGCATTTGACAAAATCTGTTTCATTTCTTCCATTTTTTCTCCGACACCAAAGACCCCAAGTCCTCCAGATATACCGGGTCATCGATTTAAGTCTCCCCTCCAATACCAATCAAGGTTCGGAAAGCTCTCACACTGGCACCCTCTCGCTAGCTCAACTAGCACGTCGCAATCTTACGACACTAGAGATACTGACAGCTTATTGCCGGGCTCAGCTCGCGTGTTCATTGGGGAGATAAGGTTGCGCCTGCCAAGGTTACTTTTACCGACCTAGCGGTGCGTACAGGGGGGATTTAAAATGATGTCCCTGTAGAAACACCACTAGTTCATTTTTTACTTCTCTAAGTAAGCACAAGGATCTTTCTTTGTCAAACAAAAATCATGTAATATCCCATCTAATGTGCTGTGCCATTCTTTTCAACTCTGCTTAAGACCATATAAACTTTTTATGTTCGACCCTGACTATTATATGTCTGAAAACTGTATCATAATGATGGTCATTATAACACTATTTTTCATTATGAAACAGTTTCTCCCACCACGCGCGTGCGCTCAAAATCCAACATGTCTATATAAATTACCGAAAGTGCACCGTCCATATGTTCGCGTAAATAAACTGGTGAATATGAGACAAGAAATAGCACTGTACCTTAATATCCCCAAATCCAATTTCTACACAGGGTGTTGTTTTCAAACGAATGAATACTGGTGCACAATCTGCACATATGGCTTTGAAGCACACAGAGCGCATGTGTCGGTCGGTCAGAGAGCTTGGAGAACAGAGATATTCTACCCAGTGCAGCACCCGATCACAACTTTCTAGTGACTGAACAGATATTTATGAATATTTATGTTGAAACATATAATAAAGTTATAATTCTCGTCGAACATAAACAGTCGTATGCAACTCGCCTATAATGGTAATTAAGACACTCGTATGGAAATTATAAAACTCGCATACACTCGTTTTATAAACATACTCGTGTCTTAATTATAGCCATTATAGGCTCGTTGCATAATGTACTATTAACAATCTGCATACTTTTATCAATCTCACCTTGCTGATACATGGTGGCTCTTCCATATATACCTCCTTATGTAGCTTCACATTGAGATAAGTTGTTATCACATCAACATATTCCCTAACCCATCTCTTTTGTACTGATAAGGCTAACAGCAGTCTAATAGTCTCGCTTTTATTTTTATTTTTAAGTGCAGTTGAGAGTAGGTGTCATTAAAATCTATTCCAGGAATTTGGTTAAACTGTGTGCCACGCACTTGCCTTGTACCTTGGTGCTCTTTAATCATAACTAGGCTTTACAGTTAGTTATTAGTTATTGGTGGAACAGTAAGGTCAATACCCACTTACAAGTCAGTCCATTTTTACCCTTTGGTCTATCTGTAATTTCATAGGTTCGATATTCTTACTTGTTAAATTCTTTATTTCATTATCTATTGCTCCATCCTAACATACAGCATCAAACCCCTGAAGGGCTTCTCGTAACGTTGTTTGGTGTGTAAGGAAGGAAGAAAATTTGTAGTTTTACGTGACCGTTAATCTTGCGATCATGAGCCACGGGACCTCATTTTTACGTGGAATCGAACCACAGGACATGGCATTTCACTTTGAAAATCTCACATGCATTGATCGGGAATCCGACCCGGTCCGTCGTGGTGGGAGGCCAACAGCTTGACCACTGTGCCACCACACCCCCTGTTTAGTATATGATAACATCCAGCATCTGTGAACTAATGCAACTATAACAGCATCTGAGTGTATTTCTTTCTTTCTTTCTTTCTTTCTTTCTTTCTTTCTTTCTTTCTTTCTTTCTCAACTAATCTAATCAGGTATTTGGGGTACATCAAATCCTAAGAAGGGTTCTTCATTACTTGGTGAATCATCCAACTAGCTATAGCTAATATTTTCAGTCTTCATAATCTTGTATGGCATTACATCTTCCTGAACTACAACATTATGAGCTAATTTTACTTTCCTTTCTTTCGTTAACCATAAACAATCACCTTTTACTTGTACATGTTCTTTATATCCTATGAATACACATGCTATTCCTCTTTCGTCAAATTTGTCCTTACCTCCTACATATAGCCATGCTCTACAGCCAAATATTCTGAGTGAATCATACAATACCTTACTTGCCTCCGTCCCTCTCCATAATTCCAAAGGAACCTTGAAATCTATGGAACAGAATGTTCCTGATACGTGCCACAGTTAATGCCACCTCAGCCCAAAACTGTTTTGGCATCGCTGATTCTGACAACATACATCTGACAGCATTTGCTATTGTGCGATTTACTCTTTCTGCAATCCCATTCTGTGAAAATAAATGAGCTATTCCGCATTCGATTAGATATTATATGGTATAACGTTTGAAAATTATACAAAAATGTTTCCACCTAGTCAATACTTTCAAATATATTATGTATTCAAAGGACACGATTGGTACATGTTTCAGGGCCTAGTTGTGTTTGGCACCTTTTATCAGTCTTGATTAAATTCACTAAAAAGAGTTTTTAATGCTAGTTCATCTTCATCTTCTTCATGGCTCTTTCTATCTCTAACATAGTTATATCTTCACCTTGAATTTCTACAGCCCTTTCATCCTCCTTTCTTTCCTCTCTCAATGCTTTGAATTTGATGTTCAGTAATTTGCCGAAATAAGTTTTCCCATCATTTCAGTATTTCTTCTCTTTGTATCATAGGGGGAGAATTGAATGGTTATTCACGAAAGGGCATATTTTTCTTTCGAATGATGAATTAATGGTACACGGGCGTTCTAATTAACCTGGTTATTTTATATGCAGCATATGAGACAAAGTTCGAAGTAAAATTTGAAATATCGTGACATTTTCAATGATGAAATTTTTTAATTCACCAGGCTTTACCATGGTGAGACTGTACCTTGCACTGCATTATCATCACATGCAAATTAATTATTTTCCAAGACTTTTATATATTTTATACAAAACTAATCAAAATTTGGCTTTTGTTTAAATAAACAGTGTGTTGAAACATTTGGTATAACGATAATCATCATCATCATCAATTTCCATTTTCCAGCTTTGTGGGGATCGGAGCAAATATGGCATCCCTCCACTTTACTCTGTCTGTCCACCATCCTTCCTAAACCATTGAACTCCTCTCCAGGTGTCGTTCTCTCACACTGTCCTTCAACAAATCCATCCACCATACTCTAGGTCTTCCTTGTCCTCTCTTTCCAGTCTCATCTTTTCTGTTCCCTCATTCTTCGAGGGGTCAGACCTATTGTTTTCTTTTCATTCTATTTCCTTTTCTGTTTAAGATTCCCATACTGTTTTTTTTTGTTGTTAATTGGCTCCCCGTGTATCTAAGTTACCCTAGGCGAGTTTTTTTTATCTATACTACATTTTGTAGGTATTTTCAATCTAAGTTGCATTTTGTAAGTCTTTTCGATCTAAATTGCATTTTGCGGGTATTTTCAACCTCAATTGCATTTTGTAAGCATTGACAATCTAAATTGCTTTTTAATAAGTCAAGTTGCATTTTGTAAGTCTTTTCGATCTAAATTGCATTTTGCGAGTATTTTCAACCTCAATTGCATCTTGTAAGGATTGACAATCTAAATTGCTTTTTAATAAGTCTTTCAATGTAGTGTTTCAAGTCTTTTCCATTTTACTGCATTTTGCAAGTATTTTCAATCTAAATTGCATTTTGTATGGTGGGCATTTTGTAAGTATTTTGATTCTCAATTGGAATTGCATTTTGTGAGTATTTTGAATCTAAATTGCATTTTGTAAGTATTGTCAATCCAAATGAGTAGTTTGAATCTACCATACATTTTGTAAGCATTGTCAATTTCAATTGCATTTTGTAAGTATTTTGAATTTCAATTT
Source organism: Meconema thalassinum (assembly GCA_946902985.2). Lineage (NCBI taxonomy): Eukaryota > Metazoa > Arthropoda > Insecta > Orthoptera > Tettigoniidae > Meconema > Meconema thalassinum. The sequence goes on from OX336392.1 coordinate 372,462,555, forward strand.
CAGTTTGTGAGTATTTTGAATCTGAACTGGCCTCTTTCAAACTAACTTGCATTGTGTATTTCCAATTTCAATTGCATTTTGTAAGTATTTTGAACCTCAATTGCATTTTGTACGTATTTTCAGTCTCATTTGCATTTTGTAAGTATTTTGAATTTCAATTGCATTTTGTAAGTATTTCGACTCTACATTGCATTTTGTACGTATTTTGAACCTAAACTACATTTTGTGCATATTTTTCAATCTATTCCTTTTGTGAGTATTTTTGGTCTAAATTCCCTTTTGTCGGTATTACCACTCGTCGTTTTGTGAGTCGTTTCAATCTGAGTTCCATTTCGTAAGTATTTTCCTTCTCACTTAATTTTAGTTGTGGTTTCCATTTCATTGTCAAAAGGGGCCAATAACCTAGATGTTAGACTCCTTAAACAACAATTATCATTATCATCTTTCCAGTTTTCCGTCTCTCCATCACTTGTTTCGGTATTCTTTCATCATTCATCCTTTTCATATGTCCATACCATTTTGAAATTGACAAAATGCCGAAAGAATCTCAGTCAGGACTCGTGAAGACCAACTATTCATGGACAGGAAAAGGAGGCGTGGGCTCGTTAACAGCACCCGGGCGACTGGAGCTGGATTTTGGTGATGATGATGGTGATGATGCATCTCAGTCGATCAATACAACATATATTCGAGAATATCATTAAAAAAGGGTAACTTACATGTTTCGGGCTCTCATGAACCCTTCTTCAGCCCTCTTATATAAATATACAATCTAGATGAAGCATTTTTATCATGTTGAATTGTTTTGTTTTAATATGGTATTTTAATATATTATGTAAGGATGTGTACTGCATGTTGATGTATCTGGTGACCTTGATTGTATGTTTATATAAGAGGGCTGAAGAAGGGCTCATGAGAGCCCGAAACATGTGCCCTATTTAATGATATTCTTGAATATATGTTCTATTGATTGATGGAGATTCTTTCAACATTTTGTCAAATTTCAAATTAGTTTGTCAATACGGACCCAATACAAATCCACAATGGATTTGAATAAATAATAATAATATCGTATGGGCTCGGGTGCCGGGTGCAAGCTTTGTTAATTTATACCCAGAGGGCAGCTTGCATGTCGAATTTCGTCGTTCCTTTGAACACTATGGAAGTCAAGGAGGTTAGATATCTAAGCTCCTTGACACTATAGCGCTTTCTAGTAGAGAATGGAGGAACTTTGTGTTGGCGGAAAATCCAGAGATTAATTTTGCCATTATGAACACGGCCTACTGAATTCAAATGGGTTCTTTAACATGCCAACAACGTATGACATCCATGTTGTGATTTTTGTCGCCTTTCAAAAAAAAAAAATCACTTACCACGGCCAGGAGCGAACCTGCAAGCTTGGGGTTGGTAGTCCGACACGTTAACCACTCACCCACCGTGGCAAGCTATGGATTTGAATAATCTCGTGTCTATACGATCTCAGTCTGTTCTGCTCCAGCTTATCATTCAGCTTCTATACATTTACTTCCTTTCGAATGTCTTCATTACTCACTCTCTCTCTCCTAGTCTTCTCTACCATACTCCTCAGGAATTTCATTTTGGCTGTCTGTATTCTACTTTCATCTCTCCTCGTCATCGGCCAAGTATAATGGTAATGAATAAAAATTAATTTGTTATTTTCCTCATGGAAATTCACCATCGCATTGTTTTTATTAACTCTGGGAACAATGAGCAGCCCTAAAGAGTAGTGAGGCAATATTAGTGGTGCAGTTTTTATAACCATTGATATATCTATTCCTAACCTGTCTCTACTTACAGGTATGATATGTACTCTTGTTCTTTACAATTTCCAAGATATTGTTCACTTCCTATCACAGTGTTTTCTCTGATCTTCTGTTTGTTTGTCCTTGATCCACTATCATTCTTATTTAAGATTATTCACTAGATGGCAATGAACTGCTCACTTGTTATCCTCCCAAGCGCTATGTTTTGAAAAGGAGTTTTTCTGGGGTCTTCCACTCTTGCCACTTGCTCTTCTTGTCCACTGTAGTCCGGCCATTTTCTTGAATATGTCAGCCAAGCGAGTCCTCGGTCTTCCCATGATTTTCTTGCCGATTCTGGGGTCCCACAGCGTTAGTCTGTGCATCCACCTGTTATGCTCCATCCTCGCTACGTGGCCTCCCCATTTCCATTTTTGTCTGTCCACTGTGTTGAGGGAGTCTCTCATACTGGTTCTTCAACGTATCTCCTCGTTCCTTATTCTGTCTTTCAGCGTGATATTGAGGATTTTTCGTGCCATCCTACCTTGGCCTATCTGGAGTGTTTTTTTCTGCTTCGAAGTTAGTGACCAGTTTTGGCATCCATTAAGCATTACTGGAATTAGACATTTCTCCAAAACTAGTATCTTCAGACTTAGTTTCTGAGATTTATCTCCTAAAATGAATTTCAAGGACCACAATTGTTTCATGCTAGCCCAATTCTTCTTTTTAGTCCAGTCAATAGATGAACTTCACCCTACATCAGATGCGGGATCGTTTTTTATTTTTTGATGTTGTTTAGGACCATTAGGTAGTTATTAATCCAAGTTTCCCGTCATCTCAACCCCCTTGCTTCGTCCGCCATCTTGAAAAAAAAACTGTCAGAAATCGGCACTTTTTCAGTTTTTGGCCTCTAGCTCATTCCCAGTTCATTTGTTTGAAGATATGTCTAAATAAGAAAGTGTAGATTACTAAATTTTCAACAACTTTGATGTGAAAGTTTTTTTTTGTAGGACCAAGCGTGAGAAGGCGAAAAAGGGCGAAAATTGGCGATTCGGCAAATTTTTCATTTTCGCTCCACTTTCCATCGCAAAAACAGGGGGAAGACTTGATCTCAGCAAAACGTTTATTTAATGAAAGTTGTAGAGAATTTAATTTCCATTGAAACTCGTGTATCAAAAAAATAATTACGAGCAATGGGTAGGAGTGGGGGTAAATTTAAGAAAACTAGAGGAAATGCGTTTTTGTGATTCAGCCCTGGAGCACCGTGTTGGTGAAAGTTTTTCGTTTTCATTATATTACAACCATTTTCTGAACACAGCAGTGCATCTAAATCATATTTAAACCATTTTTTGTATAAATATGAGTAGATGGGAGAGAACAAATTCGTTACACATTCGTTTAAAAAAAGTTAGTGTGTAGCCTCTTTACAAAATATAGATTACAATACAATGCGTTTTATATATTAATTATTTACATATTAATTATTAGGGAATAATGGACACACTAAAATAAAATCTTTAAAATAGATGGGGGGGGGGATAACCGGAGACGTTTCGCAAGGGGGGTCGGGAGGGCTGACTCTTCGGCAGGGTCTTCGTGGAATGGTATGGACAGGACGTCGATGTTTTCCTCTTCCTCGTCAGCGGCTATCAAGGGACGGTTGTCGCAGGACTTTCCGCCGCAGCAGAATTTGCAGAAAGTGGAGCAATGCAGACCAGCCTTTCTGCATCCACATGCTGCGGAACATCCGGTGACACAACTGCATGATACCGTCTTCAGCAGGGTACGAGGAGCAGCATCTATGGTGGTTGTTGTCGGAATCAAGCCCCTGCTTCCTCTTGTCCAGCAAAAGATGATCGGGTCTTTCTTTCTGCTTATCCAGGACATCACATACTCTCAAGGAGTGGTATCGCGCTGCATCGGAGGTTGGGGGCAGCATTTCCAGGTTCAAGTTTGTCGTGGTAGCAACAAATTTTGTGTGTCGGAGGTCAGAAAGTGATTGGTCGATTTCCCCACCATAGAAGACGACCAATATTTGCTCTCCTGCTTTGGAGATGTCCTCTAATGTGTCTTCTGGGTCCATGAAGACATCACTTATCTCCAACAATAATGGATTCCTCCGGAACAGGGAACAAAATTTGGTTTTACCGAACCCATAAATGTTTGACGTTGTGTCACACCCGCTGATGGCGTGAATGAGCAGCAGGTTCTCGGCGAAGTCATACATAAATGATGAGGGGGAGTACATGACGTCAGGTGAATTGCCTCTTCCTGGTTTTTAAGGTACACGTTGTTCATTTGCTGTCCCAGTAAGGATGACTAATAAATCGATGTCTTCCCCCACAATAATTACAGCGTCGTACGAAGAAGCCATCTATGTTACAGTGGTCACAATGAGCACGTCAGCATCCTCCTCAGCTTGCTTGTTCATGATGTTGGACGCTTCAAGTGTTGTTCTGAGGAGGGCAAAAAATCGTTTTTTATTGCTCTCATTGGACAGAAATTTGTCTTGAGGAGTTGTGTTAACTGTGGCTTCATCAAATATCACATCTGCTGAGGCATTCAGCTTGCGCCTTCTTGCTCTCTCAGCATTCTTGGTACTCATCAGAAGATTCTCTGGGTACCCGTCGAAGATGACCATCACCACTGTCCCATAATGCTGGTGGATGTACTTGGTATAATCGGCACAAATTTGCCCAAAAGTCGAATTTCGATTCCACACAACTTTGTGGAGCAGATGCCCACCATCGATGACAGTGAGGTGATTTGAGGGGAGCTCGAAATCTATAGGCAGGAGTGTGAACGCTGCATATAAAGCAGACTTTGTGCCCTTGCGCATGCCATCCTCGTTGAACAACGACATAGGGTACGGTGCAAGCTCATAAGAGAGGTATTCCTCAAGGTCGTCCTGGGTTGTTTTTGCTGTGATAGAGTGTGAGTGGGTCCACAGCAATCTTCTTCTCCCCAACTTTCAAGATGTTCTTGTCACAAGCTAAATATATCACTTTGTCCTTCTTTTTGAAGGACACTTCACCGAAGGTTGTTCCCACTATTCTTGAGAGTCCAGCCATACCGACTTGCTGGGCCTTGTAGCAGTTCACCTGCTCACTTCCAACTACACCAGAGCTGATGCTCATAATTTCCTCTGCTTCAGGGAAAGGGGGGTGTTTTGAAAACCATTCGAGTAGCCGTTGCACATCTTGTTCGTCCCGCGTGATCCTGCTGGCCCTCAGCTCCACATGTTGTTCTGAAGACAATGCTGTAACTTCAGTGTACTGCTCCATTTGTTGAGCTTTATCCAAGAGTCCACTTCAACAATGTACTATCTGTCATTCCCCTTCCACAAGTCAAGCCACCTCCAACTTTCATATCTTTCATGAGTTTCTGTTCGATTGCCATGTCAGTCCAAACGCCTGACCAAAATTTGTCTGACCTTCGGATTGTGAAATAAGTTGACCTTCTTTTGTAAATTTTTGGAACTTTGTAGGATTCATTCTGTCTTCTAAACAGGACAATTCTTGAAGGTACAAATGCGCACTCTTTGCATAAGGCCGATGTCCAGCAGCATGGAAAAATGGTATCATCATCTTGATAGTGTCCAAGTGGAGTTGAAAGTTGCCCATCCTCTCTGCTTGTATAAATTTCTTCACAAGAGTCACCATGTTATAGTACTGAACCCAGAGCTGAGCTGTTGGACCTCTGCTTTACAATTAAGTGAGAGAAACAGTTTTTGTCAATTATCTCAATTCTTACAAAAATGACTTAGTGCCTTCTAACAATGACCGATTCAGTTATATGCATGTGTGAGAGAGTGTGAGTGTATGTGTGTGGTTGCATTTATACCAAAAATGGTTAAAATATTATTTAGATGCACTGCTGTCTTCAAATAATGGTTGTAATATAATGAAAACGAAAAACTTTCACCAACACGGCACTCCAGGGCTGAATCACAAAAAACTCATTTCCTCTAGTTTTCTTAAATTTACCCCTACTCCTACCCATTGCTCGTAATTGTTTTTTTGATACACAAGTTTCCAAGGAAAGTAAATTCTCGACAACTTTCATTAAATAACCTTTTTGCTGATATCAAGTCTTCCCACTGTTTTTGCGATGGAAAGTGCAGCGAAAGTGAAAAATTTGTCGAATCGCCAATTTTTTACCTTTTTCGCCTTCTCGTAGCTGGAATACGCTTGGTCCTACAAAAAAAAACTTCCCCATCAACGTTGTTGGAAATTTTATAATCTAAATTTTCTTATTTAGACATATCTTCAAACAAATGAACTGGGAATGAGCTAGAGGCCAAAAACTGAAAAAAGTGCCGATTTCTGACAGTTTTTTCAAGATGGTGGACGAAGCAAGAGGGTGGGGATGATGGAAATTTGGATTAATAACTACCTAATGGTCCTAAACAACATTAAAAAATAAAAAACGATCCCGCATCTGATGTAAGGTGAACCCCCTTTTTGGGCCTCTATTGACTGGACTATTTGATTTCCTTCTCCGTATTATTATGAAATGATATGTTCTGGCCTAGGTATGTGTAGTCCTGTACATACTCCAATGTTTCGCTGCCTATGTTTACTGTTTTTTCTGTCACATTTGTCATTCAAATGACAATTACAGTATCACTGTCATGTATGGAATTTAAAATTTTATTTTTATTTTTTATGAATGATCGTATTAGTGTGTCCTTTTTCTTTCTTCACCATTTTTGTAAATTTTTACTGATTTTTCACTTGATCAGGATTTGACATTTATATTGGTAGCAACTCTGCATATAGCAGATAAAACTACTGTATTAACGGCGATATTTAATCTTCATTGTTGGCAACTAATACAATGTTAAGATTGAAACATTTTCAACTTCATTTTCAACTGCCAGCTGATAACCATACTCCTTACTGACCTCATGATTTGTGAATTCAAATTCCTATATCTGTATAGTGGAGGTAAAGGGCACTATGCCCATTTCTTAAAAAATTGTTCAAGAAATTATAATGAAATTAACCCTACAAAATACAATATTGTAATTTCAAAGTCAATAATCCAAAGAATAAAACAGACAAGGATTTCTTCAATAATATATATTAATAGGAATGCTGCACCCTAAGAAACATAAAAGAAAAAACTTCAAATGCCTCTCCTGTAAAGTTTCAATTTTGCGACATAATGCCCTTTACTTCCGACGTACAGATATAGCAGCCAGCCCCGTGGTGTTGGGGTAGCGCGCCTGCCGGAGGCCCCAGGTTTGATTGCCGGCTCCGTCCGCGATTTTAGAAACTGACGTGAGGGCTGGAACAGGTTGTACTCGGCCTCGTGAGGACAATTGAGTAGCTGTCTGACAGTGAGGCAGCGCCCTGGTCACGAAAACTAAGATTAACGGCCAAAGGGATGCGATGCGCTGACCATGCGTCGCCCCAATATCTGGAGCCAAATGACTGGGCAGCGGTCGCTAGGTAGGCCTAGGCCCTTCATGGGCTGTAGTGCCAGGGGTTATTATTATTACAGATATAGCATCTAATTTCGAATCCAGCGGAGTCATATCATTGCTATTATCGCTTGCTGATACACAAGCAATTTCTTCATCAGGTAAGTGAATACTGCCTTCATCAGATTTACATGAACTTTGATCTGAGCTCTAGAATAAGCGTCTGGATGAGTTTTGCTTACATAAATTGCAAAAGATTTAAACATTTTTCCATAAATGCCACAAGTACTGGTATTAACTCGATTAGTACAAGCTAGGTAATTGTGTAGACATCACATTTATGCATAACTGGCCGCAATCTCGAACTTGTAGGCGGATTGGGAGTTCTCGTCAATAAGGCCGAGAATGTTGATCATGTAAAATTACGGAAGGCCTACTTGTTTGTCACAATATTTTTCTGTGCCTGTAACCTGCAAACATGTGATCGCTAGGACAGCTGGAATGTTGTCAAACTGGTCAAGAGCGGCACTGATTGCGTAACATCACAATATTTTTTTTTCTCCAGTCACAAACTGTGAGGATACCAAGAATCTCAACAAATGGGCCGCAGAAAGGTGTAATTGGTAGGGGCTACCGCATACTTCACCCCTAAGCAGGCATGCACCAATACTACTCGCAACTCATTGGTTCCTTTGGCAGGCCAGATGTTTTCCACCGCGTAACTGACTGCTTGCATATACTGCCCCACAGTATATTTCTTCTTGCGACGAGCTTGTAACTTTTCACCATAATTTCCGTAGTATTCATTGCAAGTACCGCGACTCATCTTGCATATCCTATTTGTAGATATCCATGGGATAATTAAATAAGTAAAAAAAAACTTTTAAAAATCTACAAATTTGCAAATGGAATCCGTAATTAAATTCCCTCACAATTTCTTGTTTACTGAAACCAGACCAAAATTTAGATATAATTAACCAGTACATTTGGCCAGGCCTGATTTATACAATACAGCAGCTATTTACAAACTGTGGTCCGTAGACCTCTGCGGGGCAACAGCAATAAACCAAGGGAGTGCTATAATAATGCAATGGAAGTACTTAAACAGCGAAATTGTGATGTACAAACACTTCTTGGATTATTATTTTAAATTTTGGAACTATGTCCATTATAATCTTACATTTTCTTCATACTTACCTATGCATATGAATGCCAAACATACTGTCCTCAAAACAATCATTTGTGAAAATGGTCTAGATGAAGCAATGTGTTGGATTAATTACAGACTTGTGCTACTGACTTGCCTGGAAGGTATAGATGTGTAATTGTACGTGTGAAGACTGTTGCCCCTCATGTAATGTGGGACGCTTTATTGCATGCAGCACTAGCAACATGTAACATGGCCCCTTGACTAGATGATATGATGAAAGTAGCTGTGAAAGTTGTTAATGTCGTCAAAGTCAGTCCTCTAAATTCCAGGATATTTTTGGTGCTGTGCAAAGAGTCAGGGAGTGACCTGAACATTTTCTTTCACAGGTTAGGTGGTTGTAGCGAGAAAAACATTTCTACCTGCTTGTTTGAACTGCAAAATGAAATCAGACTATTTATTCTCTATTTCCAATTGATTTCTCGTGGTTTGTAAGATTTACTTATTTAGCAGATATATTCAGTTGCGAGATTTGCTTATTTACTTATATGTTCAGTCACTTGAATAAATTGAATTCAAGTCTGCAAGGAATGCAAGCCACACTCATCCAGTCCAGGACAAAATAAAAGTGACAGTAAAGAATGGATTTGTGGAATCAGCGAAACCAAATTGGATTCTTTCCCTAAAGTTCACGACTTCCTCTCTGCGTATGAATAAATACCACCAGACGGTGTGATGCAATGCTAGCAAGATACAGTAAATGCTGACTTAAGTCTGTTGATTTAAGACCATTGATGCCCAGGATCATGCAAAATGGCAAACTAAGATCAGTACAGCGGACCCTGCCCCAGTGGGAAAACAACAATGGAGGAAGAAGAAGAACTGCGAGTGATGTAATGATGAAAACTTGAAATGCTAGGATCCACAATCGAGGCAATTTTTTCCTCCCCTGGTTGAGAAAATCTCGTGGATCAGAAATCCCTTCTTGGAGACTGAACGTGAACGGCTCTCCCTTGAGGAAGATCAACTGGCCGAAGTATCTGGTGACTCTGGTTGAGAAATTCTCATGGATCGGAAACTCTTCTTGGAGACTGAACGTGAACTGCCCTCCCTCGAGGAAGATCAATTGGCCCAAGGCTCTATATCACAACTCTACGTCTCAGATCAGTTTTGTGATCCATGCACATCCTCAATACTCTTCCGTTTTGAGAAGGGCAATACTGCATTTAACGTCTTTCACAACTACATATCTGTGTGAGTGTACCTTTTATACTCTCTGAGAAATCAATACTAAGTAACCAAGCTAATGTAGTAGCTTCCAGTAAAATGCTTAGTCTCTGGAACACAGTAGTCTTGCGCATAATAGTTCGCGGCTGGGAGCGATCAGTTTAGTTCGCAGCTCCTTAGCGAACTAGTTCGCTCTTTTAGTTCGTTAGCTCCCATCTCGAAATCCCCGTAAGACAGATCGTTCGCTCGCCTTGCTACTGCTACTGCACGCGCTCTTTGTTTGTTATAGCAGTCTGTCACCACTGATTATTCGTCACCAGTGATTGCTCATTCACATTGCTCTCGTTTCAAGCAATACTTTGGGCTACTGTGACAGTTACGTGCAGTTCGTGTATTAGATATTGACATGTTGCGTGTGTAGTAATGTGTTTTACATTTTGATATTCGAAGATAAAAAAATATGATTATTGAAACATTAGTGAAATTCCTTATTCCTTCCTTATTTCCTTTTATTCCTTGTAGGAACATAGGGTAGCTACATATTTCTTCCATATCACTCTATTGTTGGCCAACCTTTTAATTAGGGTCCATGTCTTTCCTTCTCAGAAAACTTCTCTTTCTATTGTTTATAAAGCCAAAATTCGTCATTTGTTTATCATTAGTGAAATACCGGTACCGTACCTAAAAGAATAACAGTATGGACGATGTGTTCGTTGAAGCATACACTTATTATTCTCCTTATTTTTTTTCTCGCGTGGGGCCGATAACCTACATATTAGGCCCCTTTAAACAACAATTAACATCATCATTTTTTGTGTAGTCTATATTGGCGCGTCACCATCCGATCCCATTTCCTACTTGTCACTAGGTGATAATAAGACGTACCCCCCCACTGCAATTTTCGTTTTATTTGTTACTTGCTTCGTGATATTCATTATTTGGCTGCTCTGAAACCGTTGGGTACATTATCTTTATGGCATGAATGGGAAGAATAGGTTTTTTAGTTCAGAGTTTTTGTCCATAGAAGTTCGCTTTTCTTTGTGAATCATCGTCATAATGTTCATTTCTTAAAAACAGGTAAAAGTAGTTGTATCACCTTGTATCCAGATAAATAAATATCAACCAGTTCATTAAAATGGTAATGTTAATCCAGTTCGCCGATTTTCTAAATAATTGGACATATTTTCAAATAACCCAAAATGACTAAGTTAAATAAAACTGTGGAATTATCCCCACATCTGCTTGCTTGCTTTCTTCAGCTTTTCCCAATTAATTGAGGTCGCCGGAGCCAACCAGGCTCATTTTGGTTTTGGCCGGGAATTTAAGGCCGGATCCCCTTCCTGACGCCACGTGATTTTTCAGGTGAAAATTCCACCCCGCTGTCACCGGGATTCGAACCCTGGCCGTCCGGGTGAAAGACGAGCAGCTAAACCAATACGCCACCAAGCTCCCCAATTATCCCCACATCTAAATTAGTTAACTATCAGTAACTTCAATTTATGAACCGCCACTGTAATACATTACAAATATAAGGTAGTTATTACCTATTAGCGTGTTAGCACAAGTAGTGTGTTATACTGCTATTATTATAAACCAACATTGAGCAATCGCCGCGCCAAAACTTGACAATCTTGCCACTAACGATAGATACACTCAATCAACTGAACTGACTGCATGAAACAAAGACTGTGCAATGAGTGGTGACCTGACGAGCTACGGCGGACCCGCGCTCTCGCGCTGTTAAAAGTCGGTCAGCGGAAAAAGATCGAACGAACTAACAAGCGAGGGATCTGGGAACTAGTTCGGTAGTTCGTCTGTGGGACCCGCTCTTCCGAACTAGTTCGTTCGCGAACTACACAAGACTAGAACACAGCACTATCCGTCTCATTGATCCAACTACTGTACCTCTCACATGAGTCCCCAGATCCATACTGTTGTAATTATCAGACAAGTGTTACATTTTATAAAATATTTTTATGCATTCAAGAAGCTTTCTGAGTGAGAGAGTTAGTTATTGTTGTTTTAAGGGGTGGAAATACGAGGTCATCTGCCCCTTGAGTGAGAAAGTGTGAGTACATTCAAGAAGTATGATTTTGCAAATAAAGTTAACGTGGTAACATTAGAAAATTCTATCTTTCCTTCACTGATTTAATCTGTTAAAGAGAAGTTGTTAGCAGCTGTTAAAGAGAAATAAACTATCAGCCAGAATGAAAATTCTAAAGGAAAGTTATATTTTATTTTATGCAGTCTGTTCTAATGGAATTTATTTTTATTTGCATGATTTGTATGATGAGTAAAGATGGTTTGAATATATGTATTATATGAGAGATGTTTTTCTTTCAAGGTCCGATCGGTCGTGAAATTAAAGCCACAGTGAAAATCTAATGATGTTTTGAGCTGAGCCTCTAGTATGCCTGCCGATCACGTCATGTTGCCCGTGTAAGTTCTAAGCGTGCAGTGAGCACGTAAACATGCCTAGAATAATAATATCCCACCAAGTGTGAAGTGCGTGATTTCATTCGATTCCTTCATGATGAGGGATGCAATACAGCCGACATTTATCGACAAATGAGTAATATATAATGTGTACGGTGAATCTTTCATGAGTGACAGCAGAGTGCAGCAATGGTGCAGGAACTTTGAAGCAGGATGTACAAACTTTCATCATGCAGGCGATCAGGGAAGGAAGCGAGTGTCAACCAAAGGTCAGCTTTCTATACCATCGTGAGTGAGAGACTTCAGTACCGTAAACTCTGTGCGAGATGATTCCAAGACGCTGTCCGACCATCACAAAACACAGCGAATGGGTGCCACTTTAACGTATCTCTAGCACTACCAAGGTGAAGGAAACGATTTTTTGTACAAAATTGTCACAGGGGACAAGACACGGGTCCATTACAAAAATGAAGAAACAAAAGAGCAATCCGAACAGAGGATACATTCTCATTCCCCGAGTAAACCAAGAAGTGCAAGCGAACCTCCTCCATCAGAAAGTGTATGGCTACTGTGTTCTGGGACTGAAAAGGAGTTGTGTTGGTGAAATTCATGGAACGTGGCACAACCATCACTGCAACCTCATACAGTGTGACCCTGCAACGTCTATGAAGGGCAATTCAGAACAAGCGAAGAGGAATGTTGTCATCAAGCCTTGTCCTTCTTCAAGACAATGCTTGCCCGTACACTGCACCTGCAACAAAGACTCCCTGCAGCGTTTTCGATCGGAAGTGTTTGATGACCCACCATACAGCCCGGACTTGGCTCCTCTGATTTTCATCTCTTTGGTCACATGAAACACTGTATTGGAGGATAGCATCTTGGCACAGACAATGAGGTGCAAACCAGCGTAGAGAAGTGGCTGAAAGAACAGGCGGCTGCCTTCTATGACGAGGGTATTAGAAAGTTGGTACCGTGCTACAACAAGTGTCTAAGTCTGAGCGGCACCTATTTAGAGAAGTAGCTAGAAGGTGTAACTAAATGTTGCAAATAAAACATTTTTGTTTTTCACTGTGGTTTCCATTTTGCGACTGATCGGACCTTAAAAAAAATATAGCCCTTATATCATAGAAATTAAATGGGCTTACAATTAAAGACAACACCCTCGTGAGGACAATTGAGCAGATGACTGACAGTAAGGCCCTGCCCCGGACACAAAAAACAATATTAACTGCCGAGGGAACCCGACGCGCTGACCATTCTAACCCCACATTCTGCAAACCAAATGGCTGGGCAGCAGTTGCTTGGTAGGCCTAGGCCCTTCATGGACTGTGGTGCCATGGGGGGGGGGGGGTAATTTATTTATGGAGAAGATAATTGATTATGCTGGTGTTTTTTTTTTTTTTTTTTTACATAGTTTACGCCCACATTGGAGCACTTAAATCAATCCATATACAGTACAGTCTTTACAATATTAGTTGTAATGGCTTCTCAACTTCCTCTTCTCCTTCCAGAGCTTCTTTAATCTCTCCGACCTGGCCGCCCTCTCTTCATTTGTAATGGTGTACTGTTTTCGTTTGACTGTTTTTAATTTCAATCTTGTATCCCTACTTCTCAGAATCCTCTTCTCTTTTCTCTCTGCGATTTGTTTCATTGTAATATTATGCTGGTGTTCATTGCTTCTTTTTTTTTTTTTCTTTTTTTCTTCCTTTCTTTCTTTCTTTCTTTCTTTCTTTCTTTCTTGCTAGGGTCTGCCTTGTTGCGTAGTACTCCCTGTGTGTACTTATAGCACCCACCTTACCGTGGCACACATTCTCTTGGAGTGTGCGGACCTGGCCGATCTGCGAAGGACAGCGAGGGATAGTGGCTACTTTTGGAAATTTTAATATAGTTTTAAGACTTTTAGTTTAGTTTTAGTCTGTTTTTATGTTTTTATTGTGATCATATTCATTTTAATTGTTTAATATGCCTTTTTTGTTTTATTGTTTTTTATCCTCCTCGTTTTTATTCCTTTTATCCACATAAGGCATAATGTTAGGGCTCACTGTCTGTTCTATACAAAAAAAATCATTTTCATCTCTGGCAGTAGGGAGTTTTTATTCTCATTTTCATAACATTTCATTTCATTAGGGACCGATAACCTAGATGTTAGGCCCCTTAATACAAGAATTATCATCATCATTGTTGTATAGTAGCTAGCACTCTTGGCTGTTACTGTGGAGGCCTGGGTTTGATTCCCGGATCTGCCAAGAAATTTAATTCTGGTCTGAGGGCTGGAACCGAGTACACTCATCCTCGTGAGCAGAACTGAGAAGAGGCGGGTTCGATTCCTACTGTACCTCAGCCATCCTGGAAGTGGTTTTCCATGTTTTCCCACTTGTACTCCAGCAAATGCCGGGATGGTACCTAACGTATGGCCATGACAACTTCCTACCCAAATCCTATCTTAGTTATAAATACACACACTAGTACACTCCATACAGTGACACAGGTTATCAGACAAACTCTACACACGCCCAAGTGCATGGGGTACATGACCACAATGTCGCAAAGCCCTTAAAGGAATCGACAAACACTCTTAGTATTGAACTCTTCAACCTCATGATATATTTTCCATAAATTACGATTCTGCATAAGGAAAATATTTCAGTTAATATATATTTCTTAGTTAATTTGTTTATGGGCTTGGGATATCTTGGTCATCAGCCCCATGTACTTTGGTGTGTGTGGAGTTTATCTAATAACTTGTATTTCTGTGGGCTCTGAGTAATGTGTGTAGCTGTACATTATTAGGGTTGGTGACCTTGGACTTGAAATAAGATACTATCCCAGCATTTGCCTGTAATATGTGTGGAATAACCACACTCACGATAGCCACTGTCAGTGCCGGGATTCAAACATCCGATCTCCAGACTTGATTCAGTGGGTGTGGTGATGTGGACAGTTATACCGTGGGGTTTATACATTTCTAAATGTGCTAATACATTCATAAGTGGGCCTTTATTAGCTCTGTGCAACAATTTCAAAACATTTTCAATATCCAAACCGGAGTGTTGCATATGTTCCCCATTGCTGATTGTTTTCCATATTTTATTGCATGTAGTGGTGTCATCTGTACAACTTTGAAACCGGGATTGACCGGCCAAAAACCGTGGTGTAAACTGTACATGAACTTGAATACACAGTAAAGAAACATAGTACGAATTCACACATTAAATAATAATTTTAAATCTTAGGCATGTGCAATTGATATGGGAGTGTTTCAGTTGCCCGTAAAGCAACTAGCATATCAATTGCACATGCCTGAGGTTCACCACCTGCCCTCTGTACGACTGTGAAACTGGGGCTCACCGGCCTAAAACCGTGGATGCTTCTGTGGTGGTCTGAACGTAGCTTCATGGATCTACATAAAGCAACTGAATCCAGTTGACAAGGTGTTCTGGTATGCCATGCTCTTGCAGTGCTAGCCATATGAGGTCATGAGGTACGCAATCAAAGGCCTTCTCAACGTCCAGGAAAGCTAGATGGATCGGCTTGTTCTTCTCAAAACGCTTTGCAATCAAGAGCCACACAGCATGGGTTGCATCGGTTGTAACACAGTTCTTCAAAAGTCTTGCTTGGTTTCTGGAAAGCTCGACAATCTTTTGTATCCTGTTATCAAGGACACATTCGAATACCTGCATGACACAAAAGTCAGATTGGCCGGTAATCACCACATTCAACTGGGCTCCCCTTCTTTTTTTAAGTTGGGTGCGGTGATGCTCCTTTGCCAATCACTCAGTGTTCGACCCTCTTGAATGATCTGCTTGTAGAGTCGTGTTAAACATTCTGCCGCATCCCACTATTGAGAATACTCGAGTTCTGCTGGGAGATTGTTTGGGCCAGTAGCTCTTCTTGACTTCATATCTTTCTTGACCTCTTCGATATCAATGTCTCTGGCAGGTCCTTCCACAACAGCAGTGACTGGGATTGGTGGATGGGGAAATTCGTCAGATGAAATCTTCCCGTAGTAGCTCTGCCAGTGCTCTTTTGCCTTCTTCCAATCAACCAATAAGTTTCTTGTTTCATTGTTGATGCTATAGAAGCACTGGATATCATGTGTTTTGCAGCGCTTTGCTTTGGTGAGTCTCGATGATTCCTGCTCACCCGCACATGTGCCAACCGTAGTTATGCGTAAAGATCTGCAAATTGCTTTTTTTCCCCTGCATTTCTGACCTCGTCACTCCAGAGCCATGTATCTTTGTCAATTTTTTGCCATCCTGGTTTTGTTGATCCAAGAACAGTGCACAGATATCCAGTAAGCTCATTAAATGAATGAAATAGCACAAGCCATCGAACCCAAGCGGAAAGCCACCCACAGACCACCGATGACAGAACGCATACATACATGCGAGTACATCAGATGGGGTACCCAAGCTACTAAAATAAAACATCTACACCATATTCAGCTCCAGATCAAAAGTACAAGACCTCCTCCGGCCAGTGAAGGACAATCCACTACTCCACAGAGAAGGGATATATAAAATACCATGCGACTGTGATCAAGTCTGCATCAGGGTGATGGACCAAACCATTGCCACTGGATTATCAGAACACATTTGATGCGTGTGTCCCAACCAACCTTCTAAATCGGCAACAGCAGAGTATTCATAGGACTGCAGACTCTCTTGTCTTCTTTGATGAAATGTAACTCCTAGCATCTAAGCACACAAGGAACTCTGGTCATTGACAAAGTCACAATGCCAAGGTTGATAGATTCCTACATATCTCAATGCTCATAACAAACATAAACTGTATGAATGCGTTGCACATTAAAGTTTCTTTCAATTCCTCGTAGCATAGAAAACTTTTGAATATTTTCATTAAGTTATCGATGTACTGTATCAGAAGGGATAAGACACTAATGGTGATTAAACATAGTTCAATGAACTTACGGACATTTAACTGAGAATATCATACCTGAGCATCCAAGATTTACAGGAATCCTGTATTATTCACTGATCACTTACTCTTGTTATTATGTTCCTCCAATCCATGCAGATGCACATAAGCTTGTTGAATATATTTGAATGAGTCATAGGTGGAGGTTAAGTGTCACCAATTTACCACCAAGAAGGTGAGATGTGGATAGAATAGATTACCATTGGGCAATTACCACACAATAACAACCTGTAGATAACCACAACAGTTGACTTACTGTAATCATAAGACACACTGGGCTTAATTACAAGCTGTCATTTATAGCTCTTCAGTTGGTCAATGCAAATTTGCCCGGTATGTAAATAACACTTCTGGAAAAAATTTACATGTGTGAATAAGTAAATATTAGTAAGTGGCACTGCTCTTTTGATGCATTTTAGTCGTTCACTGAGATGTACAGTATTAGTATTTTTTTTATTTTTTTTTTTCCTCCAGTGTTATTTACTGTATTTTGTAAATTGTACCCTGCCCAGTCATTGGGTAAATTCGTGTTGACCAACTGAAGAGCTACAAAATAATGACAGTTTGTTTAGGCAACACTGTAGGAATGGCTTCAAAACATAACACTTGATTACAAGATAATTATGGGTAAAAAGAAACTAAACAGGAGTAACAAGAATGAAAACAAATACAGTGGAACGTGGCTAATTCGAACTTCTATAATTCAAAATTTTCTCTTGGTCCCTACCATTTTATATACAATCAATGCTGAAGAATCATGGTTAATTCGAATTATATTTTGGATAATTCGAAGTTTTTACGTGTAAAAAGCCGATCGGAAGCCAAACAGTGGGGTCAGGAATTCCCGAAAAACTACGTTGTATCAATGATTAGAAATATTAGTGTATCAATGCTCGTAACAAACATAAACTGTATGAATGCGTTGCACATTAATGTTTCTTTCAATTCCTCCTAGCATAGAAATTACGATTGTTTTGCCTAGGTGAGTAACAACACGCCTGCGACGCTCCTTCCCGAAAAATCTGTTCTGAGTGCAGCCCAAGCAACAAGCCACATCACAGAACTTAGGCGTGTTTTTGACAGTAGAAATGACGTAAGTGATTCTGTTTTCCGTTCCTTAAATTTGTTAGATTCTTTTGTGATGACTAAGAGACTTAATTGTAGGAAACAGCTGAAAATCTCAAACTTTTTTTGAAAAACAGTAGATTTCTCTTAAGACTTAACTAGATTGTTGGATTACTACTGTCATTATTCATTAAGTAGGTGAATAGTACATTTTGGTTTTATTTTATCATTTGAAACTTTTGAGGTTATTCACGATACAGTCATTATACAGTACCGTTGTCTGTTAATCTGCTTTGTTGAAAGTAAATCATTATGTAAACGTAATACAATATATTTTCTCTACCCTTTTCTAAGAACTTTCTTAATTCAAATTTTTGATAATTCGAATTTTTTTACTGGTCCCTTAAAGTTCGAATTATCATAGTTCCACTGTACCATGTAAGAATTACATGAATTCCATACCTTTGGAGTAAGAGCAAGTGAAGATTTTCTGACAAAAGTGCCAGTTTTAATCAGTGTCCTCTACTTCTCATCAAATTAATATAAAATGCCAACTCATAATGTTGCTCTAAAAGAGTAGGGTCAGGTTAGTCATGGGCCTGAACTATTTCTCTCGTGATAATCTTGCTTATTGCTTCTACACCAGGAAAAAGAACAGACCAATGAGTGGGATAACACTTGGAGGTGGACAGCTGAAGAAGGTGGAAAGTCTCAAGTACTTGGGAAGTATAGTGGAGGAAAATGGGAGAAATGACAAAGAGATTACGGAACGTGGCAGACAGGCAGAAGCATTTCTGAGAAGCATTAGGAGCTTAGTGTGGAATAAAGATGTCCCACAAAAAAGCAAGGAAGTGTTATACAGAAGCTACTATATCCTGATACTGACCTATGCTTCAGAAACGTGGACAATGAAGAAAAGAGACATAAGCAGAATACAGGCAGGTGAATGGACATGGTAGAACTAATTGAATACAGGGGTATTTTCCTGGACCTAAAGGGAGAGTTTCACATTTTGGTGTCACTCCCTTTTATTATTTGAACCCCTTCTGGATGAGAAACACATCACCTGAGTATTGAAACGTTGCATAATTTGTTCCCCGTCCTACAGTCAAGTTCAGAATTTCATTGTCGTGACTGAAGTTCTTATTACCCCAAATGGTCATGGGTAGTTTCACAACATGATAATGCCATGTGAGCACCTAACTTAACTGTGAAAATCCTTTCATACAGCTTTACGTGACACCCACATACCCAATTTATTACTCCAGAGCATTATTAAACTACAGTAGAACCCCTATTTAACGTTTTTCTAGGGACCGGTATGTTTTAACCTTAAATGGGGGTTTATCTTAAATCGAGGTTTTGATAGGATTCATCACTAACTGCAGCACTCTCTCCACATACAGTGCACTCTCGTTAATTTGCGGTAATTAATGCACAAACTTCCGCGAATTATCCGCAGTTATTTTTGTTAAGCCTAGTAAAAACAAAACTATTGGTTAAAATATTGAAATAGACTTGAACACGCAAAATAATAATTATGACACTTGATTGTTGTGTCCTATAAGACATGCTAGGCTAGAGGTAGGCCTATGTGGATTATGCCTACATTAATATTTAACAACAACAAAAAGAATCACGTTTTGTTTCTTAGATCGTTTATTGTAATTTTTGATTGCACATTTCAGAAGAAAACATTATAAGAGAACAAAAAATCATCTCGTTTTTCTATATAAGAGATAAGTGTGACCAGAGACACTAGCTTGACTGTGGGAAACTTTCGGGATTTCCGTAGCATCAGTCCCGCACTCGTTATCAACTGGATCTCCCATTTTCCTAACCAACAATCAAATTCCGTGCTATTTCTTCTTTGCTTTCATGTCTTAAATCATAATCGTCTTTATCGACGCCTAACTTGCCCGTTTGAAATATCTTCGTTACAGAAGTCGGCAAGTGCTTGCTTTTGTGCGAGCGTAGTAGCTGTATTTTTCTCCCGAATGAAAGTGCATTCCTCTTGTATTGTTTGGGCTTCGAAGATAAAGGAAATCTGTGCTATACCACTCGCGCCAACATGCTCGTATGTTTCGATGATTGCACAAGTAGGCCTACTGTTACATCGCAGAGAAACTCAGTTCAGTCTTCTCGAATCTCAATGATTTCGTCTTTATGCATTGCATGGCGTCAGAGCTCGGCCGCGTGCAAGCATGCAAAGCGGCATGAGTGTTAGCACGCGGTACATCGTTAGTCTTCAGCCGCGGTCGGCTAAGTTCGAGCTCGCTCGTGCATGTAGCGACGGATCGATATGGAAGATGATTGATCGTATCGATCGCTAAGCGTCTGTGCTCTAAATTCCTTTTCTGCCTTGAATCATCCTTAACGAACTTATGACGTCTTTTTCATAGGTTCTTAATGTCCCTTTACCATAACAAATAGAAATAAATACTTGAGAATTTTAAAATTTCCTAACGCTAAATGCGGGGTTTGCCGTAATGCGAATTACGTTAAATCGAATATAAAATTGTATTGCATTTATGGAATAATTTTCGGGACTTGAAATTTCTTCCGTTAAATGCGGGTTTACGTTAAATTGAGGTCACGCAAAATCTGGGTTATACTGTATTCAACTGACACTATTAAGCAAACTCTATTCTTTGAATTAACTCACAATTACTTTTTACACTGTTGACCCTGCTCAGATCTGATGAAAACACATCAATGTACTTTCAGTTGATCATAGTTGGTTTCTACAATAGTGTGGAACTCATGTGTACAAATTAAGTTGGGTGCAATGC
This sequence comes from Meconema thalassinum, assembly GCA_946902985.2. NCBI lineage: Eukaryota > Metazoa > Arthropoda > Insecta > Orthoptera > Tettigoniidae > Meconema > Meconema thalassinum. The sequence continues at coordinate 372,483,348 of OX336392.1, forward strand.
AACCAGAATTTGTCATCGTGTTTGGCCGTTCTCCACGTTTCTATCTGCTTATCCAATCCAATGGTTGTTTATTATGTCCACCTCTTGGTATTTTCTTATATTGATGTAGTGGTTTTCTTCTCCTGTGTGTTTTTGTACTTTACTCCATTTTACTTACCTCATCATCATCATCTTGTACAGTTTCCAGCCCCAGGCTGGGTCTGTTTGGAACATAAGCCTCGCCACTTAATCCTTTCTTCCCACCACCTCTCAGCTGTCACTCTGGTCCAGTCCTCGCCTCTCTTCTTGACACATTCCTCCACTCCTTTCAGCCATCTATCTCTTGGTCTTCCCCTTGGTCGTTTCTTCTGCATCTGCATCTCATGTATCCTCTTGGGAATCTTCTTCTCATCCATTCTCTTTAAGTGTCCATACCACCTCAGTCTTGATGTCTCAATCCTACCTTGCAAGGGCTCCTCTTTCACCATTTCCCGGACCTTTTCATTCCTCACTCTGTCTCTTCTTGTTACTCCGATCCTACTTCGCAGGAACTTCATTTCACCTGCCTGTATTCTGCTTATGTCTCTTTTCTTCATTGTCCACGTTTCTGAAGCATAGGTCAGTATCGGGATATAGTAGCTTCTGTATAACACTTCCTTGGTTTTTTGTGGGACATCTTTATTCCACACTAAGCTCCTAATGCTTCTCAGAAATGCTTCTGCCTGTCTGCCACGTTCCGTAATCTCTTTGTCATTTCTCCCATTTTCCTCCACTATACTTCCCAAGTACTTGAGACTTTCCACCTTCTTCAGCTGTCCACCTCCAAGTATTATCCCACTCATTGGTCTGTCCTTTTTCCTGGTTGTTAACAGGATCTCACATTTACTGATGTTGAACTTCCATCCGTACTCTCCCACTGTTTCTTCCCAAGCCTTCAGTTGCTCCTGAATTTCCTCCTCCTTGTTTCCCCAGACCATGAGATCATCTGCAAACACCATTGCTTTCATCTTATCTTCTCCTATCTTTCCTGCTATCCGTGTCATTACCTCGTCCATAACCACAATAAAGAGAAGGGGTGACAGCGCACTACCCTGTTTCAGGCCACTCATTTGTCTGAACCAGTCTGTTCTTTCCCCTCCAACTTTCACACAACTCACACTTCTACAATACATCTCCTTCACTCTGCCTACAGTCCCTTTTTCCACTCCCATGTTTTCCATTGCTTTCCAAACCTTCTCCCTACACACACTATCATAGGCCTTTTCGATGTCCAGGAAGGCCATCAACAGATCCTCTCCAAATTCGTAGTGGTGTTCCTGGAGCTGTCTCACTGAAAATATGAGATCCACTGTTGACCTCCCAGGTCTGAATCCATACTGCTCCTCTCTCAATTTTCTCTCCACTTTGGCTCGTATTCTACTTTCTAATATATTTTCATATATCTTGGCACAGTGAGGTATGAGTGTGACTCCCCTGTAATTTCTGCACTCCTTTCTGCTTCCTTTCTTAAATATTGGGACAATTAATCCTTTCTTCCAATCTTCTGGGGGTCTTTTTCTCTTTCCATATCACCCTCATCACACGGTACAGCCACTGTTTCCCAACCTCCCCTGCTGCCTTCACCATTTCAACACTCACTTCATCCACACCCGGTGCCCTTCCTCCTTTCATCTTGTCTATAGCCATCTCCAGTTCTCTCCAATTCAGGTCCTTTTCCATTCCTGTGTTGTCTTCTCCATCTTCCAATACATTGTCTTCCTCCCTATGACTATTTGGATTCAGCAAATCCTGAAAGTACTCTTTCCACACTGTCTTGAGTGTTTCTTTGTTGTGTACCTCATTTCCGTTTTTGTCCATCATTACCACATCCTCTCACAGACCTCTTCTCTTACTTTTGACCATACCATAAAGTACTTTCTTATTTCATCTGCTGTCTTCCTCCATCATCTCTGTCCACTTTACCATCCACTTCTTCCTCTCCTCTACGACAATCTTGTTTGCTTCTTTCTTCTTTATCTTATAATCTTCCCTTGCCAGATCAGTTCTTTCCTGGAACCACACTCTGAAAGCCTTGTTCTTCCTTCCCACAGCTTCTTTTACTCTCTGATCCCACCATGGTGTCTCTTAACACCGCTTTCTGTTGCTTGTTCTTCCATATACTGCCACTGCAGCTTCCACCATTGTGTTCTTGAATTGCTTCCATTCCTCTTCCCCTGTTTTAGGATTGTCTTTTGGCATCCTTTCCCTTATTATCTTCTGGAATTCTTCCTTGACTTCCTTTTCCTTGAGTTTCCATACTTTGATTCTCCTTTCCTGGTACTCTGTCCTCTTGCTATCCTTTACAACTCCCAGGTTCATTACAAGTATTCTGTGGTCGCTATCTAAGGCCTCTGATGGTATTACCTTTATATCTCTGACACTTCTCTTCATTTCCCAGTCGTACAGCATGTAATCTACCAAAGATTTCTTTGTTAAATCACTGCTGTACCACGTTACCTTGTGGGTTTCTTTCTTCTGGAACCAGGAGTTGCCTACCACTAAACCGTTTCTCTTGCAAAAATCCATCAACTTTCTCCCTTCTTCATTCCTGCTACCCCATCCTTCTGCTCCCAATACATTTTCATATCCTTGCCTTTCACTTCCTACATGTGCTTTCAAATCTCCCATGACAATGATGCTCTGACCATTCAACTGCTGTTGTAGCTCCTCCTCAAAGTCTTCCTTCTCTTGAGCTGTACATCCAACTTGAGGGGCATATACCTGGGCTATCTTACCTATGTTTTTTAAATTCTCACTCCTTCTAACACCATCCCCTTCAAGACAGATGACCTGCACTGCTATGCACTATTTTGAATGACAGGAAAACCTATTGTTGCCCACCCTCCTGAGGAGATTGGTAACTGTGAGATTGAAGAGCTACTAATTGGGTCGAAAGTGTGAATACCGACCTTTAAAGACAGCAGTGTGTCCAGCTGTGAATATGGTCCTTGTCTTTCCTTTTAATCTTCTGGTTTCTCTCTCTCTCTCTCCATCTTTCACTGCCTGTCATTGTATTTGCCATTTTTTCTGTGTGTCTATCCTCCTTTTGCTGTCAAATGACTATGTCCTGTAGATTCAAAGAATATGTTTGCTCTTCAAAATATTATTAAACGTCTCATGGTGTGTAATGACAGTTGAAGAAAATTTAAACTGTTGTATTTAATAATGAGTGTCTATTGTCTGTGTTTCAGAACTCTGTGAACAGTATTGGTCAAGCTGCTAATATTTGCCAAGCCACCAACAAGCAGCTATTCCAGTTGGTGGAGTGGGCCAAACACATCCCACACTTCACATCCCTGCCCCTTGAAGACCAGGTGCTGTTACTCAGAGCAGGTGGGATATTTATGATGATGATCTGGCATTCTATTTTCTTGTGTTCCTTCCCTACCGACATCACTATTTTTGAAATGCTGATTTTCATACCATATTCTCTACATTTCTGTTCAAGTTCTAACATTTTGGCTTGTAAACTTTTGACATAGTCTGTCATTACAACCAGGTCATCAGAAGTTAATCTGGGCATTAATGGGTTAAAATGTGTTGAAATATATCCATGAAAAACTGCATGATGTGGACCCACATTCATGCTTACCAAGGATGTCTTTAAGAGTTGGCATATGTTTGCCCTTGAGGTCTGTAATTATCTTCTAGGAGAGAATGTCAGCAAGGGATCTGATCTTGTATGAACACTCTGTTTGCTGCTATGATGTCACAAGGCACCATAACTTGGATGATGACGATGATGGTTGTTTTAAGGGACGAAACAGTGAGGCCATCTGCCCCTCGTAACACAGTTTAAAAATACAAAATTATATCAGTTATAATTTAGAGGCGGATGCCTGAATATCAAAAAGCCTAATATGAATATAGCAAAATATTAAATAAAACTTATTATAATAACAAGCAAAAATGTACAAAATATGAAAATAGAATTTCATTTTTTAATAACTAGTTTTTAACATCAAATAACCCTGGAAAATTTAGATTGTTGACCCTAACCCACTCTCACCTATAAAGTGGGTGATGCAATCAGCAGCCACCACATCATCAGCTAATATAAGATCAAGTATATTCTGCAGGTTAGGGTTTCTTTGTAGATAGCAAGATCCACACACTGGTTAAAATGTGGGCCACGGTGAATACGACTCCACAGGTAATAATAATAATAATAATATTGTATGGCCTCGGGTGCTGGGTGCAAGCATTGTTATTTGATGCCCAGAGGGCAGCTTGCATGTTGAATTTTGACGTTCTTGGGAGCGCTATGAAAGTCAAGGAGGTTAGATATCTAACCGCCTTGACACTATAGTGCTTTCTTGTAGAGAAATGAGGAACTTTGTGTTGGCGGAAAATCCCGAGATTAATTTTGCCATTATGAACACAGCCTACTGAATTCAAATGGGTTCTTTAACTTGCCAACAACGTATGACATGCGTGCCGTGATTTTTGTCGCCTTTCAAAAACCACTTGCCACAGCCAGGAGCGAACCTGCAAGTTTGGGGTTTGGTAGTCCGACACGATAACCACTCACCCACCGTAGCATGCACTCCACAGGTTATTAGGTATGACCTATCCTTAATTTGTACAAAATGACAAGATCCTTCTGTGCCCATACGAGCTCCACTGCACGTGAATCCCTTGATCTCTCTCAGGTTACTGGTTATTGGGTCTGCTAGTCACTGAGTTTCATAAAATGCCAGTATTTGTCATTGCAACTGAGAACGAAGATCTCTAGCTGATACCTCCCTTTATCAAGTTGGTAGTGTTACCGCCTCTTTTGCAGCTTGATCCACTAATGCATTTCCCACAATTGCCATGGAGCTTGGTACCCGTAGGAAGGTGATTTAGTGTTGGCATTGTGCAACCCGGATAAAGGTCGTGAATTCTGTGCACTAACGGGTGTGATGGGAAAGAGGAAACAATATTTGCACCATCGATGATGTAAACACAACCCACTTTCTTGTCTACCTTCGATTCATCATCTCCTTACTTTAACCGCTAAATTGTAAGGTATTTATTCTCTGAAGAAAATATCTGTTCACGACATGATTATGATAATTGTTGTTTTAAGGGGCCTAATATCGAGGTTATCGGCCCCTAATGGTTTGGGTGATAGTGAAAATGAATGTTAAATGAAACTATAACTAAAACTAATTACATACCTACTAGAAGAGGAAATGGAAAACAAAAAGTAGACAGAAGGGAAAGAAATGCCCTCAATCCTCGAAGAATGTGAATTAAGGGACTTGGAAGAAAGGAGAGCCATAAAAGGCAGATAGGAAAAGGAAAAAGGAGAGGTCGACCCCGAAAGGCAACAAAAAAGTGAGGAAAACTGGACCCAGCTCAGGAATCCTTCGGGGTTGCCAACTCCCTAACTCACCAGCCGCGAACCCTTGAGGGTGTAGCACTATCTCGGCTGCACCATAAGTGGTGGGGCTACACACACCCTGCCTCCTTTGTGACCTTGAGCAGAAGGCAGGAGATACCATGAAAAGGAAAAGAAGATGTCTGACCCTTTGAAGAATGAGTGTATCAGGAAAGATGAGACAAGGACCAATTAAGGTGGGAAAGTGAAAGCCTCCCTAGGCCTTGGATACCCTAATACCGTTGAGGTTGGAAAATAACAAGAATTGACCAAGCGAGGTCGTTGGAAAAGAACAAGTATTGACTAAGGGAGGTCGATAGGAAAGATGAAGGAGAGGAGCCTGGCACAAGTAAGTGGAAGCAAGGCCGACTTGGCTGGGATCCTTTGGTCGTCAACACACGTCCTGCAAGTCATGAGCCCATGTGGTGTCGTTCCAGACAATGCTGCTAACATAGATATTTAGTCTCGTAACCTTACTAGAATTACACTGCACTCAAATAACTCTAGATCAATTATTGATGGCATAATCTTGTGCCAATCATACACAATAATACATAGTAGATAGCATAATCACTCTACATGAAGTGCTTTATAGGTTATGTTATGTATAAATCACCATTTTTATAGTGATGGGGGACAGATGATACGGTTACATTGTTAGTAACATATTTAAGGTGATGCAGACAATAGAGAATGCCAGTATTTGGAAATTTGGTTTACCATGGCGGAGGCTCATGTTCACCTTAAGACCTCGATGTAGATCTAACCAAATTCTCACATGCGGGACTTACCACCTTGCTAGGTGTCCGGACCATTCACAAGCCTTCTGAAAATATGGTCTGCAAGCAGGTTACAAAACACACAAAGAAACAATTATGTACAAGTTGTCCGGGCTTGTAGACTGGGATCCAGGCAGGAAGTTAGCTTCCGACATTTCACCAAAAACTGCGTTTTTTAAATTTTGCGTTTGTAATCTAACAAAATTGCTTTTCGATCAGTCAACACAAATGTGCCCAAGTCCTTTAAATTGTAACATCCATTAAATTGGGCACATTAGTATTGACCGGCTGAAAGGTAGGTTAAATACCCCTAAGGAAACCTCTCTGAGAAGCAGAAGATCAGCTGAAATGGAGGTTTGGCTCTGTCCTGAGGATATCGACCAAGAAGCTTGATAGCTTTGTACTTTATTTTTGATTACTGTTCCTATGATTTTTTTTAAATATTTCGTAGCAGTAATCAATTGTTCTGATTATTAACAATGATGTTTTCACACTGCTCAAGGATGGTATTGTGCTGACCACTGGTCTGACTGTAACATTGCTAACTTGTTACTATCTGTTTTGTTGCAGGCTGGAACGAACTTCTCATTGCAGCTTTTTCACACCGCTCTGTAGATGTGAAGGATGGTATCGTGCTGGCCACTGGTCTGACCATACATCGTAACTCGGCTCACCAGGCTGGAGTGGGGACTATCTTCGACCGGGTGCTCACCGAGCTGGTAGCAAAGATGCGCGAGATGAAAATGGATAAGACTGAATTGGGATGTTTGCGTTCTGTCATCCTTTTCAATCCAGGTAGTTTTCCTGATCACTGTTGATAATATGTTAGTAGTTAATTATACTTCATAGTTAATGCGAACATAGGAGAAAAGCAGATTTAAAGCAGTGAAGGAAGGAAGCTTGTAGTTCAATGTGACCATTAGTTTCGCGATCATGAGCCACGGGAAAAGCAGTGACTTGCCATGTAAGAAGACTACACGGTGTCCAAAATTCTCGTAACATTCTTCAGCTGTGCAGAAGAGGACAAGACATTATATCATCATTAGAGAGTGGACTTTTAGGTTGTAAAAAGTGCATTGTAGGTACCTATAATAGGACCTAAAATCTATAAGTAAAACAGTAAACATAATATAAAAAATTACACAACATTGACAAATGAGCATATTACTATTCATTATTTATTAAAATCAAAGAAATTTACAATATTCACAATTGCACAACATAACAAACATTAAACTATGTTAATGTTCCAACTGTTCCTACAATGTACTTTTTAAAGTTAAAAATACAATGTAGAACACCTCTAGGCCTATACTGAAATAGTAACGAACATCGAAATAACCTGTGGTTTCAAACATTCCGTCCATACTTGGCTTCTCAATAAATCACCAAAACCTTCTCTTAAGTTTTCAAGGCCAAAACTATTGTGCTTGTCTGCTAATGTTAGTTTATACGCTGAAAAATAATATTCGACATCAACAGATTTGATGGAGGTGTGACTTCACTTTTGGCACATGTGAGGCAGGAATGTTGCAATTAAGTGAGCTTGAAATTCCTGTGAGAATGTCTGTTGCTGCACACAAGTCCTTCAAGCCATCTGCAAAGTCTTTACATTTTTTTTTTTGCAAACTCTTTCTCGCACTTCACCTGGCACTCCATTAATTTACTTTTAACTTCCTCCAGTAAATACATGTTCTCATAGGAAGGTCTATTCTTGGAAGCTTCTATCTTTTGAAAACACAGAATCAGTTTTTAAATAAAACTGTGATTTTTATGTTATACTTTAACGATGTAGGCACTTTTTGGGATTTGAAAGTTGTAATAAGCAAAACTGGGTGCTATCTTTGAAATTGGCTGTTTTAAGCTTCAAGTTTATTTAGTTAAAGCATAAGTACAATCGTATCTGCAATTTGGAACTCGGGAAAAGAATAGCCTTTAACCTAAAGATCTGTGGTTTAATCATCATGTTAGTTCGTAATTGTTGTTTTAAGGGGCGAAACTACGAGGCCTTCTGCCCCTAATCATCATCCTCTTCTCTATTGATGTAGAAGGTTACAAAACTTTTGGACAACTTGTAACATCTCAACCGGCAAATCATGACTTTTTCATCTGTTCCCTCCATTTGCATTTAACCACTCCTTGTCAAATTTCCTATTTTGAGTGTAGTCAGCTTTATGGTTCAAATTGTTCAGGTGGTCATTTCCTCAGTGATCAAATCGCAGCAGTTGGCATTTAATGATCCATGTTAAATTAAAAAACAGATAACACACACTTATACAGTCATCACAATTAACACCGGTTATCAGACAGATTCTACACACACCTAAAGTACACGGGGCTACATGACCGCGTTGTCACAGCCCCTAAACTTAAGAACCAACCAACCACTAAGTGTGTTGAATTACTCATTAAATATTCCCTCCAGGACTGTAAAACTAAACACAGTTATTTCTCATTTCTTTGTTTTAGAAAAAGTATGAAATGAAAATTTAAATCTGTAGCACTCAAATTAAGCCTAATTACATGCAAAAGAGCGAGCGCATAAGCCTGTGTGCACTGAAGATTTAACCTGTAAATAGTTACCAGTTTTGTTCTTTAATTTTAATTTAATAATGCATATATAAAGCCAACAAGGAATTAGCGAAAGCAATGTATAAAAAAAATTATAGTCAGTCTGAAAGACTAGACGTTATATCATTTCATATCACGCATGCTACAAATGCTACACATGTTAGAAAGGCTCAGGAGGGCTCTTTCAACAGACTCCATTACCCATTAACTTAGGCTTCCCACGCGGGCACCTCTTTAAGGGTCACCCATTATTTGAATCTGATATCTCGCAAACCTCTTTAAGGGTCACCCTGTATTTGAATTGAATTTAACATACTGTACACCTCATTAAGTGTCACCCCGTAATTTGCTCTGACATCCTGCACACCTCTTTAGAAGTCACCCTGTATTCTTGTGTGACATCTTGTACACCTCTTTAGAAGTCACCCTGTATTCTTGTCTGACATCTTGTGCACCTCTTTAGGAGTCACCCTGTATTCTTCTCTGCCATCTTGTACACCTCTTTAGGAGGCACCCTGTATTCTTAAATGGCAACTTGTATATCTCTTTAGAAGTCACTCTGTATTCTTGTGTTCGCTTCGCTCAAAGCCTTAGGTTGCTCGATGCCCCAGGACTCTTTCAACAGACTCCAATAACCATTACCTTCTGCTTCCCACGCGGCTGCATGTCGCCACTTCCGTCTCCGTCTCCGTAACGCATAACGTTGGACCCAAGCATAACGACGAAGTCGACAAGATCATTTGAAATGATAAAAAGTTCCAGTTGTGTCCAGACTCCAGTAGGGAGAACTGATTGGTTTAGAAACCAAACTGGACTAAGACAGGGAAGTACAGGGTCTTTCATATAAAATAAGAGCGCCAAGTGGCGGCTTTGTTACCGCAGCTGCGGTCACCTTGGCCGAGCTTTTGGTGCGCCAAGGCCTCCTGCTTTAAACGTGTGTACAATCCTATATGATGCAGCGGCCTTGCTAGCGTGTGTACAATGCTGAAATCTTACCTAAGTTAGTTAGTTAATTAGTTATTGTTGATGAAACCGAAATCCCTACTTGTGCTAATTTTGTGAGTGATTAATTCGGATACCGTTCAAGATTCTCGCCAATGTCATCTAGCTCATCCTCTGTTAAAACTGTTCGTGTGCAGGCATGTTTGTTAATGAGCACTGAGCCAGTAATGTCAAACTTATTTGCAATTACGTGAATCTGTGCTAATGAAGGTGGCACTTCATCAGGAAATTGCTGAACAAATGCATCACGTACCCGCCGAGCCGACTCGTACTTAAAATAAGTTTTACCTAAAAAAATACGATGTTGCAATGATAACTGTCTCACCATGTTAGCACTTGAGGTTTAGACTGGTGACTGAGCAACTGCACGCTTATTGCAAGGTCAAGTTTGGTAATGTCAATCTGTTATTTTTATACAGTCCATCGGAACTTGAAAAAAAAAACAACAACAACTCGTATGTACTATGCGCGCGCTTTCAATACTACAGCAGGGGGCCTTGGCGCGCCACAAGCTCGGCCAAGGTGACCGTAGCTGCGGTTAACAAAGCCGCCACTTGGCGCTCTTATTTTATATGAAAGACCCTGTATATTGTCTCCACTTATATTTATAACTAGCAACCCACCCTGGCTTCGCCTGGAAACTGAAGCATAATTTATATAATTTATGGAGAAATCATAATTCATAGCAGAATTCTCTTTATCGGACCACAAACCATGAACATTTCTTCCCTGTGTCAAAGGAACTTTGGGGATGACTACCTTTGTCTCTGTGAATTCTTTCTTTCTCTCGCTCTTGTGACAATTGAGAAATTATTTGTTGCTCAGTTTCATTGTTACGTGATAAGCATATTTTTTTCGATTTCAATGAACTACGACCTATATCCTTTTTCAGTCTCGGCATGATGGGTTAATATCACTGACTGGACTATTAATTATATTATCACGGAGATAGCATGCGCAATGAATTCTTGTCAGATGTAATTTAAGAATGGCGAGGTGCATGAAACACAAATCCCCCTTCCGTCCAGTCTAAGCTTGACTGTGTATTCCGCGGAATGAAAAGTTCAAAGGCGAAGTAAACAAAAGCCAAGTAGCACTTCCAGGGAAACTCCAAGCACATCCACTCTTCTCTGTAGTCTTAACTCGATACGACTCAGCAGTGTCTGGGGTGATAGGCTCACTCGCCAGCGAGCTAGCTCGTAAACTGTCTCGAAGCTAGTAATTGAAGGGAGATTGTTTGAAGAAATGAAAAGATAAAAACACTTATAGTGGGCTATGTATTGAAGATAGAGATATGCTGTTGCAGACTTTTTTGTAGAACTTTTTATGCTAAACAATTCTTACACTCGTAGTATACAGATATGTTTAACGGTTTGCCCAGCATAAGCTTACAGCGCACGGACGCAAGTTTTTTTTAACTTTCTTACTGAAATGGTTACTGCTCGGCTTCCTTTGGTCATAAATAAATTATTTTCTACAGAAACCTTCCTCGAGATATCCTTTACAGAATGGTGAAAACCGCATCAAAATCCATCCAGTGGTTCTCGAGATTACCCAGAACATCCAAGAATTGGGGACTTGTTTTATACTAAGTAGAGATGGTTATGGATGAAATTCTAAAGGAAACAAAGGCAACCTATAGAGGAGACATGAAAATATTGTTGTGTGCAGATGACCTAGTGATCTGGGGAGCCATCAGTACAGAAGGTCAAATCCAACTAGAGACCTTAAATGACAATATTTATAAATATGGTATGAAAATCAGTGTGTATAAGAGCAAAACAGTGGTGATGACAAGAGGAGAATGTGAAGGAAAAGGAATTGTTAATATCTGGGGCCAAACCGCTATCTTGGGCATAGCAGTTCAGCATGCTACCAACTATGCCACCGAGGCAATTAAAGAGATCAGCAGAAGGGTACAAGTGGGAAATTTGTTCTAACAGAGTGTAAGAAAACCTGCTGTGGAATAGTGAAGTCCCCATGAAATGTAAAGAGATTAACATATGCATCAGAAACCTGGACATTGACTAAAAGATAAGAAAGTAAAATTCAGGCCAGTGAGACTAAGTTCCTGAGGAATATGGTGGGGAAGCAAGGAGAGACAGTGTAAGAAATGATGTCAGAAATGAAATAGGGGTAGAAAAACTGAATGACAGGATGGAGAAGAATAAATTGAAATGGTTTGGACATGTTATGAGGATGGAGGAAGGGAAGAATACCAAAGCAAGTGTTCGAGGCTAAGATTAAGGGAAAGAGGACAAGGGGAAGACCCAGGACAAGATGGTTAGACTCTGTCAAGAACAGTATAAGGAATAGAAGACTGGACTGGAATACAATTACTGATGAGGAATGGTGGAAGGAGAGGCAATGGTGGGGAAGTACCATTTAACACCCCGACCTGGCAGGAGCTGGACAAGGGGAATTGAAGATTTATTTATTTATCTTATGGTTTTTAGTGCCGGGAGTGTCCGAGGACATGTCCGGCTCGCCTGAGTTTGTAGCTGCTTCCAGCGGACACCCTTAGGTGAGCTACAAGTTCCGTTCAATTTCAAGTAGTTCCAACTTTCGCCACCAGATATCAATGATACCTAATGGTGAACGTTGGAACTTGGATAGAGCATTACAACGAAATCTAACCTAACAATTTAGCTGCATACAAGTGTAGTCTGTGGCAGGATCTTTTACATGCCATAAATCTATGACATGGGACCGCCGGCTTTACTTCCCCTCCGAAGGAAGACATACTGAAGGATTTTTAATGCTCTTAAAAAATCCGACGACTTGGGCCGGGTTTGAACCCGCTATCTTGGGCACAGCAGTTCAGCATGCTACCAACTATGCCACCGAGGCAATTGGAGATGAAGATGATGATGATGATGAATGCATATAATCCTATTGTGAAATGTCATTCTTTTTGAATACCTACAGTAGGTTCTCTAGAATTTTTCATCTGGCCCTCCTAGTGATGTAAAATACCCAGGTATTTATAAATCGGGGTAAATACCCAGGGTATATACTCGGGTAAATACCAGGGTATTTTAGATTTTTCATAAAAAATCTTGTGTCGTGGTAAGTTGAACCTTAAAAACGGGTACCGGTATGCAAACTATTCTACATTAACTTTTTAGAATTGTAATAACATTAGATACCGGTAGTTAATCAAATTAAATATTATTAGAATTGGGACTTAAAAACACAATTAGAATTGGGAATTAGATCGGGAGATATAAACTAACAACTCCACTACACTGAAAAAGTTAGGTTAAGTACAGTAGGCATCAAACAAAGAATAGAAAATGGGAGGGAAGTACAGTGTCAGTTTGAATTCTGGTTAGGATGAGCGGAGCAGTGTTGCCAACCCATATGCTTGCTGGCATACATCTTCACCCATTTAGGACCCACATACTACAAAAACTTCCTGACAAGCATTTATATTATTTAGAGTATGATTTTAAAAATTAATATTTTTTTTCATATTTAAAATTGAATGAAAAATAACTCAAAGCACTTGGTTTTTTTCCACATGTCCTTTCTATTGAATATATTTTACTACCTTTTGAGTTTTGGCATACACATTTCAATTAATATGCATATAGCCTACTCATATTGCTACAAAAGTAGCTTTTCCCTCCCACATCTTTGTTGCTCATTTCCAGTATCGTAATAAAACTCGACCTTCTCAATATCTTGGTATTTATTAAAAATTTAAAACACAAAACAACCAAAAGGTTTTATCCAATATTTTACTTTAATTTAAAGAAAAAACACACTTAAAGACAAGGTTACGGTGCCAAAACATATAAATACCCAAAAATACCTGTTCGTCCATTCTCCTTTTCTTTTAGTTTTGAAGGATCAATATTGTTCCTGATTTCAATTTAAGGCATGAAATACCTGTGTTTCAGTCCTTGTTTGTCCAACACTTCATCAACACATTAAGAAGTGTGTACAAAGCTAAATAAACTGAAAATACCCTCATTTTGGGTATTTAAATGACCACTGGGTATATACCCAGGTAAATACCCAATTTATATTTACCTTCCCACTGGGTATTTACCCGGCCCACATCACTAGGCCCTCAGTAGAAGAAAGTTTGGAGATCCATGGTGCCAAGCTTCAGATCTGGCATTATGGCCAGATAAATACTTAATTAATTTCAGGGGCTTGGAACATCTCTGTGTACTTGCGTGTATGTTAAATTTGTATTTCTGTGGTAAATCAAGGAAGGTTTCTAAGGTATACAAATCTGCATAATTCAGAGTTAACCCTAAAACAGTTGTGTTGAATTTGTTCCTAGTTTCATATTTCTCACAACGTCTTGGCCCTTACATACTAAGCACGTCCAGAAAATAAGTTCCATTTTTATACGTTGCCCCAGCATCACTCCAACCTCAGTTTGGTGCATGTTCAGTACTTGCTCTGAGTCAAGGAGAAGGGCACATATGGGACATACGTATTATGTGCCAAACACTGACAAGAAACTATAGTGCTAATTTGAGTATTGTTGTATAGGATTCACAATGAAACACAACAGATAAATTGACCAATGCATGTGTAACAATGCATAACCAGATTTTCTTTACGTCTTGAGATAAAATGTAAATACCTCATTGCATTTAAGTATAACAGGAGTCCAAATTATTATTTGCATTGGCAGTCCAGGTAGAACATCTTGGAGGACTGGATGTGGCTCATGGGACATAGTTTGAAAGCCCCTGCCTCCAGACTGTCAAGATTCATTAAAACTGTGGCTGCTATCAGCATTATAGATGTTTATGAGATCAAACAATTGGCCCATTCTGGTAGTTAAAACTCAACCCACATTTGGCATCGTTAGGTGAATTTCATAGATATTTTTAACCATTAGCAGCGGGAGAGCCCCAACAACAATATCCTTTGTCGGGTCACACCCGACAGCTGTTTATTGTGGCTATAACTCTGTTGTCGCCATACACCCGACAAAATACCAGCAATATTAAGCTTCTTCCATTTTCTGGTGACACTGTGAACTACAGTTATGCTATATTCTTTTTGGAAACCAGCTTTATGGAGAGTTATTTAAAGCCCATGCAAGTTTGAAACAACAGCGAGATTTTTTAGATGAAAGTGATGACTGTGCAGTTTGCAATGACCTTATGGCAAAGGCAGTATGACGAGAGATGATGGTTTTCTACAATACATGCACACGACAGTCTGGATTACATCCTGGCGAGTGCTTTGAGAAGTTCTACACTCAGCATAATTACTGTGAATTACAAATACATCCTGAGTGGAAAACACACAACATTGTCCCTGAAAATTATATTATATTTCATTGTTGCAATTAATTAATATTGTCTTATATTATATTCTATTAAATTCACATTGCAAACATTTGTGTGGTTCGTTGGTCCGCAAACAGGGCATTGCATGCTCCCTGTTAAGTGATGTCTGTCTGGGGCTTCATGGGTTACAGAATATGACCATATATATCTATGACATACATCATATTTTGTCTGTATTGATTAGAACAACACTATAATTCTCTTCCACTTTACAATACAACTTGTTTTATAATACTTTTCACATTTTTATTGGTACATGTTTCGGTCTAATGAGACCTCTTTCAGCCTATAAATTTAGCAATCTCTTACCACACTTTCATATTATTATAATAGTTGATAATGTTATTGGTTTTACGTCCCTTTTAACTACTGTGGCTTTTAGAGATGCCAAGGTGTCGAAATTTTGCCCCAGAGGGGATCTTTAACGTGCCAGTAAATCTACTGACACGGCTCCCTCGCATTTGCGCACCCTCAAATGCCAGCTGGCTGCGCCAGGATACGAACCTGCAATCTAGGGCTCAGCAAGCGAGAACGTTACCGCTGAGCCACACAGCCAGTCCACTTTCATATTATTAAAGTTAACATAATGTTGTTTACAAATTCTTTAGTATGTTATGAAATGTCCTTAAAATTTAAAATTCTTTAAAAATTAATGATTTTTTTTTCTGTGCCTTTAAAGAAACAAATATTGTTTTTTTCTTTGTAGTGTAAATTTAAAATGCTCTGATTATAGTCTTGACCATCACTCATTCTTTGGTAAAAACATACACTAGTGTCCAAAAGTTAAGCATAAGTTACGAATAAGCAGGGCGACAGGAAATGGACCGCATATCGTACAACATATGCACCTACCGACCTTACGTGTTCGCTCTGTATAGGAAAGGAGTATTGCCTGCTTTGACTAGCAGCATAACCGCAAGGTAAACACAGCCACTGCCTGCGCCCCGTATTCCCTCAGTCGTGTTTGCCCTGTTATAGTGTGCGGAGTGTAGCCTTTTGGTGAACGTGACAACATAATGGCACAACGACGCCATTTGGACCCCGTTTTTCAGGGTAGAATACTCAGCCACCTCTAAGCAGGCTAGACACAGACCGAAGTCGCCGTATCTTTGAATGTGCCAAAAAATGTCATTTCCAGGCTTTGGAGACGATTTTGAGACACAGGAGATGTTAGTCGTAGGTCAGTACCAGGTCGACCCAGAGTAACCACCCAACAGCAGGACTGATATCTGGCCTTAACCACCTGACGAAATCGGAATGCACCTGCAAGGCAATTGTCGGCGGAGCTTGCAGCCGTCTCAGGGGTTGTGTATCGGAGTCTCAGTAAAGCAGGGCTGTTTGCCAGACATCCAGCGGTGTGTGTCCCGCTCACTCCAGCACAGAGTCTATGTCGAAACTGGACCATGAATGAATGGAGGCATGTGCTCTTCACAGATGAATCCCGCTTCAGTTTACAGAACGATTCCCGTCGCACATTAATCTGGAGAGAACTGGGTAGCCGATACAACCACAGGGACATCGTGGAACGGGACCAGTATGGGGGTGGTGGCGTCATGGTGTGGGGGCGGCATCATGTTGAATGGCCGTACGGACCTGCACATCTTCATGAGTGGCCCGAGGAACACTGTGAACGCTCGGAGATACAGGGATGAGGTATTGAGACCACATGTTCGACTCTTCAGAGGTGCGGTTGGTCCAGACTTCCTATTAATGGATGATAATGCCCGACCGTACCGCGCTGCTCTGGTGGATGAATTTCTGGCCGGGGAAGACATCCATTGCATGGACTGGCTAACAAGGTCTGCGGATCTGAATCCTATATAACATGCCTGGGATGCATTGGGGAGGCGAATTGCATCCCGTCAGCCTCCACCAAGGACCCTCCAAGACCATCGCATTGCCCTTTCGAAGGAATGGGATCGACTGTCACAAGAGCTCTTGGACCATCTGATAGAGAGCATGCCACGTCGCTGGCGAAGCATGTGTGGCCGTTAGGGGTAACCATACACCCTATTAACAGCATATTTTGTTGTGGAAGACATTGCCAAATTTAGTTAGTTGTTGTCAAAGGTGTACCTTAACTGTCAGAACCTTTCTGACACTGGTTGGACGAGTTGTGTGACATATGGTGTGTGATTCAGCTTCCGTTTGTTCAGCAATCCGTCTGACATTGCTATCAGGCGGTATGGCCTCGTTTAGTGACTATGCTTCACTTTTGGACACTAGTGTATATCTATGACATACATCATATTTTGTCTGTATTGATTAGAATAACACTATAATTCTCTTCCACTTTACAATACAACTTGTTTTATAGCACTTTTCACATTTTTATTGGTACATGTTTCGGTCTAATGAGACCGCCTTCAGCCTATAAATTTAGCAATCTCTTACCAACAAAAACTTATATCTCTTGATATACACTTTTATATTATTAAAGTTAACATAATGTTGTTTACAAATTCTTTAGTATGTTATGAAATGTCCTTAAAAATTAAAATTAAGAATTATTTAAAATTCTTAAAAAAAAAAAAAAAAATTCTTCTTTTTTTTCTGTGTCTTAAAAAAAGAGCAATTTTTTTCTTTTTCTTTGTCGTGTTAATTTAAAATGCTTTACATCAACTCTGAGTATAGTCTTGACCATCGCTCATTCTTTAATAAAAACATTGTAGCAAAAGTGAAACTTGTTTGGAGATTCCTATTGGTTTCCAAGAATCACTGCATGAAAGGTCAAATACTGTATACACATTGGATTGTAAAACATCATCATTCCCCTTGGGAGGAAATACATT
The DNA here is from genome assembly GCA_946902985.2 of Meconema thalassinum. Lineage (NCBI taxonomy): Eukaryota > Metazoa > Arthropoda > Insecta > Orthoptera > Tettigoniidae > Meconema > Meconema thalassinum. The sequence goes on from OX336392.1 coordinate 372,501,199, forward strand.
ATATCTCCTACGCACATATGTTTAACATTCGATGAATAAAAGATGCTAATACGAAAAAAGATTGCCCTTTAATTATAAGAACAGTACAGTAAGTGATGACTTAGATACCATTCTCCTATAATTCAGGTATCGAGCTAAGTAGATTTATCAGTTGCTGGTTTTTCAATGCTTCCAATGGGGGGGGATTCATTGACCTTTGTGTTTGGAACTTTCTATTGACTTGCTGATGTTTTTGGATTCCTTCCCCCATAGCATTAGAAATCTAGCCCATGTCTTATATTGAAAGTCTTCTTGCCATTTCTTTTTAGAGTATTTGCAAACCATTTAAAAAATGTTTGTTCACATAGTTTTCTAGTGCTTACTGATTATAATTTATTTCTTTTTTCAGATGTTCGTGGACTCAAATCCAGCCAAGAGGTTGAACTTTTGCGAGAGAAAGTTTATGCTGCTTTGGAGGAATATACTCGGACAACACATCCTGATGAACCCGGTCGCTTTGCAAAGCTTCTGTTGCGCCTACCCTCTCTGCGTTCCATTGGCCTCAAATGTCTGGAGCATCTGTTTTTCTTCCGATTGATCGGAGATGTTCCCATCGACACGTTCCTCATGGAGATGTTAGAATCCCCTTCTGACTCATAGTTCAGACAACGACGTGTATATTTCTGGGCTTTCACATATTTTAATGCAGGTTTTCTATGGGCCTTCTAGCATTCTCCGTAATCAAGTGTATCTACGTGGATCTTCTCTCACTATCGTGGAAAGAAAGAGGATAAGAAAGGAGTAGGAATCTTATATCTAGTCTTCTTTATACATAATGTTGTTGGATTTATCAGACATATGTAAGAATGAAACTCCCAACTACTACAGAGACGGTGAAGTGATGGGGTGTTATGGTGCATCATGTTCGCTACCTGGCCAACATTTCGCACTGCTACTGCGACATAACATCACATCCCATAAACTACAACTTCATAGGTAATGGCCACGAAAGTTTGTTTCATCTTATTTCCTTTCTTTTCCCCTCCCTTTGCATGCTGTTGTGTGTTGTTGCAAGAGGCTAGCTTTACGTATATGTTCCTCTGTGAGGAATTTTGTGAGTTCTAGCTTATTAATGTTAACATACAGAAGGATTGAAAGTTTAAGTTCCCCCACCCAGCTGCTGAGAAGGAGGCAATGTGATGATATCCTCTGGGAAGTTATGGGACATAGCCCTGTTATCCTGAAACCCAACTCTTTCTGGTTAGGGAGCTTAGCACTAACTCAAATTGAACGTGGAAGATACATCCAGGATGGATGATGATTAATGATACATCGACGTAGTGTTTCCACTGAAATGAAGCTTTAACATTACATACAAAGTTGATTTGAATTGATTTTTTATTTTTAATTCCACACATGCATGCATGTGACACTGCTTGCGATCCCAACCAGGCACACCAGTACAAACGGGCAGAGAAAGCTTACACATAATGTGCCTTAGCTATGATTATGACTCTTAAGGTTTATAATGTAAAACTATAAAATTAATTTAATGACTGTTATATTTGACCCTGGATTGCAGGGGGTTGTAGTTGAAAAATATGGCTGAAATACCACTGCTATTTGTTTGTGGTGGTGTTCGTTGCTTTAAATGGGGCTTTGGAGAAATAAACCTCTCAAAAAGAGAAGAGAAAGGAAGGGATCTTGCAGGGTCCCTAGAGGACTGTTCCAGTCAGAGAGAACTGTTCTGTGGTGCTCTGGGAGATATACGAGGCCAACAAGGTCATACTGTGGAAACTGTCGAGTTGCTCATCACATCCCTTCTCAACCTGTGTGCGTGGTCGCACACTATTTAGTTGATAGAGCAGTCCCGATGATAACAGTAGGCGAATTAAAGGACCCTGTTTTGAAGATAGAATCCTCAACATTTTGGCCCAGTATACCTGAGGTCTCTTCACATAATACTGCCTAAAGTCGGCCAGGAAAGGTGAAGATGATATCCTCTGGGAAGTTATGGAACATAGCCCTGTCATCCTGAAACCCAACTCTTTCTGGTTAGCATGATTTATTGGAACCAATTTGAGGACTTTGTAATCACTGCTTTGGTGACAGAAGTATCTAAATTCTTTTATATTGAATTTCGGTCATTCAAAACGCAACGTTTAAAAAGAAAAAATATGGATGTATTTTAAATATATACTTCATTCAACCATCTGTTCCCCTTTTGTCACACAGTGTAAATAGTCTTCTGGGTACATGAGTCACACTTACATGGCTTATGTCACACTAGCAACAATCTTGGCATTGTTTCATCATAGAGGAAGGATTTTAATCACTTCATTGTTGTAAGAACATTTTACAATCACTGTACTCAATAATACTGGCAGATCGTGCAAATTTAAGAAATAACATCACAAGTTCTTTTGTAATTGCGCACAAATGTACGATAGAAATACTCTTGATTCCATCAGAACTGGATTGTGAGGTGTAGATCTTTGTATGAATATATTGTTGCCATAATAATCTATAGTTGCATGACAGTGTCAAAAATTATCTCTGTTAAAGAACATTTTACTCTTCATTGTAATGCTTGAGTCCCTTTGTGAGGTGGCGTAGTCTCCTTACCAGTGCCATATGCTTGGAGCTTGTGATTTATAGCATTCATTGATAACAAGGATTATGTGCAATATTACATGTAAATATTAGGATTAGAGTAATGAAATGAAGTTACATAACATTGAGCAATTAACTCACAAATGAACAGTGTACTCAATCACACAAATATTGGATTTATAAATCACAATGTGGATATATAATCAATCCCGGGACAGTTGAATTTAGAAAGCATGTACTGTAGCTCTTTGGCACAATAGAAATCTTCCCGGTTGAAATAATTAACAGGTGTCTCATTATAAACTTAATTAATGAAATAAATAGTTCAAACATTTTTCTTATTTTTACTAAGAAAAGTAATTATAATTAGCTTTACAGAAAATCAAAATCATCACATTTTATTGCTAATTTAAAACTGCTAAAAAAATCATGAGGATACATTATCTCTAATGCTAAAAGCCACAAACTCTCCATGTTCACTGTCGAGGAACTGAAGGCTGAGACAAATTTTGACATAAAACAAACATTAAAAGAAAAGGTACTGTATATAATATCATTGCACTCATCTTCGCTCTGGCTTGTATATAGTTCTTCTTTAAACTAGAGTATGTAACTATCTCTACACTTTCTGTGAAAGTGAAACCTTCAAGTGCAAACAAATAAACATTTTATATATTTTTATTGGATATTTTGAGTTTTGTAGGATAATATCTTTATTTTCTTCCTGTTCACCCACATCCCTCTGTAAATAAATTACCTTTTTTTTTTAAACTCTATTGTTTTATAAATTGTATGATATGAATTGGAGAGAAGGAACCTTTCAATTTATTTTATTTGGAAGTAGTTTGAGTCTGTTAGCTAGAAGGGCAGTTTGGGTACTTGAGTCTGTTAGCTAGAAGGGCAGTTTGGGTACTTTCTGGAAGCCAGGAAATGTCAGGTTTTTTACTGAGCAGGGATATTTCTGTTGGAAATTAACTATTCCTGTATTCCATATTTACTTGCATATAACTTGCTATCACATATATCTCGTGCCCCATTTTGAAATTTTGAAATTTCAGGAAAAGAAATCCTTGCACATATCTCACGTTAATTTCTAACGCCGTCGTAAAGATGATCGTAGTAATTTTAAGTTCAAACGCCCACTCACTGAACATCATACTTCTTGCCTGCGATATTATTGTTCGTTTTTGCAGCAGTGCTTTCCCTTCTTTCACGGAAGTTCTTGTCCATCTGTTACACTGTCTACAAGTACCCGTATTATGCCTTCACGTTTTATTGTTGTTTCTCAGTTAAGTATGATTGTTTTCGTGTAGGTCGATCTTTAAGTTATGAAGAAACACGCAAGTTATACGGCTGGGTTTAAACTCGAAGTGGTAAAATATGCAGAACAACATGGTATTAGAGCTGCTGGTCAAGAATTTAGTGTGACTGAATTTAATGTTCGCAAAATGCACTAGGAACCACTAACCAAACACGTAAGGTATTGAGTGGGCCAAAAACGTGTAAGTTTCCTGAGCTGGAAGACGAGTTGCCTCACTATGTTGCAGAATTGTGAAATAATGGCTTTGGTATTTTGCACGAGATGCTACAGTACTTTTCAAAGTGCGTGAACTAGCTATTAAACGTGGTATCAGCTGTTGTGAAAGTGAGCTGGGATTTGATCTGTAGATTCGTGAAACAAAAGGAATTAAGTCTGCGAAGTCTCCCTGCTGGAAAATGCCAAATGATTTCAATAAAATTATAGATCATCATCGCGATGTGATAGCAATGCGGAAGAAAAACAATTAACTCTCGTCTTAAATAAACCCCGATAAATTTCAATATGCCACACACCACCACCATCAACAAGAAGAGAGAATCTAGTGTGCTTGTATGTATAACTGGTTGTGATAAATAGCATTGTACCGTCATGCTAGCAATAACCGCAGACAGACGAAAATTCCCACCATATATTATTTTCAAAAGAAAAATAATGCCTAAAGCGATGTTTCTCTAAGGCATTCCTGTTAGGATTCAAGAGAAAGGATGGATACAGCTCTTATACAGGACTGGGGGAGCACAGCCAGGGGTACTGCTTCGACACCCAGCAATGGAACGGTTTCCATGGACACTTCTTTGTGGAAGATGCAATGAAACGTCTCAAGAAATGAAAACCGATCTGGTTGTAATTTCTGGTGGACTCGCACATTGTCCACAGCCTTTAGATGTTTCAAGGACAACATTCGTAAATTGTACATCGAATGGATGGCTGGAGGGGGCATGAACTGATGCTGTCAGGCAAAACAAAGAGGCCATCAGTTTGATTCTTATGTCTGGGCATGGTGGCACAGCGGTTGAGCTCTTTTGATTCCTGGTCATTACATGTTAGATTTTCGAAGTGTAATGCCATGTCCTGTGGTTCGGATTCCATGTAAAAAGGAGATCCCGTGGCTCACGATCACAAGATTAATAATCACGTAAAACTTTCAGCTTCCTTCCTTGAACTCTTGTGTGATTCGGTTATATGGGCATGGCTTATGGTGTCGATGGACATTGTTGTGAAGAGCTGCTTGTAGACAGGCATCGCAAATGTGTTGGATGGAAGTCAGGATGATGACCGGAATGATACGTGCAAGAGTAACCCAGAGTGACGGAGTGACAATGAATAGGGTAAGTACAGTATGCCAGTTGTAATGTTTCAATAATGCAAATCCTGCATCCTTTTGGAAATACGGTCTTTCCCACACAAATCCCCGCATAGATCATTCACCAAAAATGTTCACATTTAGTTTGGTCGAAAAGGTGCAAGTAAATACGGTATACAGCTTTTGGTGTTACTGTCTTAGTAAATTATTTTCCTTGACCGATCAGTTAATAGCAGTTTCCAAACTAGTGTCCCAGAATTTGCATGCATTGCCTGCACCATAAGAATCTTGGATTAAAAATGGAATGAAATGTTGGCGACAATTCTGCCATTCAAAATGACCATGTGGATGCCATGCGGATTATTGCTTGGCTGTTCATGTATCTAGGTACTGGTGGAAATCTACTGCAATTCGTCAGTCAGATAATAGGGTGTTTGCACCATTCCAGTGTTGCTACATTTCATAGGAATGACTTGTCTCCAGCATATTGATGTGATGTACTGTAGGTGTACCTTGGATGTAAAATCTCAATGGTTTGCTGTTAACCTTCCTGGGGAAATCTGGTAAAGTCAGGAGAATTGTTCAGGTGAAAGAGTGGCCTGAAGAGAGTAACTCGGGAGACTCCTTGGCATGCCGTGAACTCTGTGATGTTAACAATTTGGGAGATGTGGTTCTAGAAAATAGCTCTTTAGCACTGAGCCTCCTGTATGCAGTCGTACTATTGGGAAATGCATTACTTGCTAGGGAAAACTAAACATATCACTGGGAGAAATACATTTAATAAACCTACTGCACAGCCAATTTTTAATCGCGCGCCTATCCTTGAAGGTGAGTGCGCTCTATCGGCAACAAAAGGAAATTTTTCAATTGCACCGTATGCATGGGTTCACTAACTGGGAAGGTCAAGGCCGGTTTAGAGCGCAGCTCGTATCTAGTAGGCCGTGGTCATGCAGATCCAGTGGCGAACTTTGTTTTAATTAAATATATATTTTCCATTGCGAGATGCACAACACAACGCTCAATTCTATAACGTCTCAGTACTTAATAAACAATAAATATTTTAAAAAATCAAGCAAAAGAATACAACTCCAATAGGTTTTGAACCCCGGCCGACCGGTTGAAAGACCAAAGCTTTACCACAGAGCCAAACATGCCCACCGAAGTTTAACGTTTCAATCGATTTACATACAACGTCTTAGCAAATAATGACTTGGACTAACGGATTTATTCACTGGAGTATATATTCATTATAATCCATTTCATACAAAGTTTACAGTATATTATTTCTATCAGTAGGCTATATTGCATGCAACATACTCAAATTGGTGAAATATAGGTCAGAACAAGAGATCAGCTGCCAACTTGTCTTGTAACCAAGATGCTCAGCTTTTTAAAGTCACTTCTGCCGTATAATATTACAATATAAACTTTTAATTTTGAACAGGCCACGCCCTTAGAACAGTTTAAACCATTCTCGGTTCGATAATCGAAACTGGTGGGTCCTAACTTCTGCATTATAAAGCTTGCATAATTTACATGGACGCCATCCTGAAATGGTACGGCTAATGACCTTGTAATTTGGGCGCAAGACGCGTCCCATATGAAGGTATGTTTTTAACAAATTTGGTAAAGATCCTATGATTCGTTTGGTCGTAATTTAATTTTAAGTTTTAACCAATTGAGTGGCACCATTAAGTTTTGGCATGACGAATAGAAGGACCTAGTGTGAGGACTCCGCCATTATAGAACGGTAGTTGGTGGTCCCGCCGCTACAAGCATTGCAAGCAATTATGTCCAACAAGTGTCCTGTTGTTCCGTCGAACCGGTTCATAGAAAAGTGCGGGGGAAGCTGCTGTGTGAGATATTTGTGTGAATTAAATTGAATTTTCTTTGATTTCAGTTCTTAAATTCAGTTCATTGTGTCTTGTGTACATCAGCATTTTATGTTTTGTGTAGTCCTACTTCAAACATATTTCTTTGTTAATATTACTGTTTTGTGCCATCATCATTCCGACTCCAGCATCCAAGCAAACTGCACGCCACTTCTCCAAGCTCCGTCTTCTAACGCCAATTGACGAAATCGATGATCCGCCAGCCTTGCCAGCCTTTCTACCAAGCCTAGTCCTCGCTATCGCCTCGACTTCGATATTTCAAGCCATTCCACTACGTTCCTATAGGCTTAATTTGCATCACTAATGGTAACAGTGCAGATTAAGTCACTCCTCTACCATTCAAATACCCAACACCATACCCACCCTGTAACCATCCTAGTCAAGCAACTCCTGTCTCCCTCGAGTTTTAATACAAGTTTAGCTCATCCCCTCACCCTACCAAGCAGCCAATAATTAATTATTTCAAGTACGGTAACTTCAAATTTCATCAGCGCACTCAACATCACATCTCCAACTGTATTTAAACTGGATAACTTTGAGTGACTGGTAAATTTGTTTTTCTCTTTCCTTATTCTCTGGTCGACCAAGGTATTTGACCACTATCTCTTACTCATTACACGCACTTATACACTCACGAACACAAACATGTCGCGCACTGACACTAAACCTCGCACATTAACGTACCAGGGCATAACATTCCTGATAACTCAGGACCCTGATGACCCTAAAAGCCCAAATTATACCCCTGTCAATCCAAAAACACTAATTCTGAATGGGCCTACCCAAAAACGAGATAGTACACTTGTTCCACTTAAACCACTTCACCAAAATCAGATTCCTCACTCTCTAGCTCACCTACTCCCTCACCGGGCCACGTCTCATTCCTGACATTTGATTTCGAGAAAGAGCTGTGGTACGCTTCACCCAATGACAGTAACCTTCAGACCACGATGGTCCTCATCCATCCAACTATTGGTATTAGCCTTTGTAAATCAGTCAGGCAAGCAGTAATTAACGCGCTCAATCCCATAGCCCAATTTATTTCCCTCATTGAGGAATTAGGTAATCACCACATAGGCATCACTCCCTCTGAGGATAGCCATCTCAACTCTGTCACTAGTGCTCTCAAGAGCCGCTCTGCCATTCCCCCATTTTCATTAATTATATTCAGACCCATAAATTCACCTTCTTTAGTCTCTCAAGCTGAGGAAACTAAATTGCCACAACAAAAAACAACAAAAGTAACAGTCTGTATAGCCTAGGTACTCCAGGAATCTGTGCTTTCCGTAACATGTAATGGAGACCGTAGTACTTATTTCCGTGAATTATATTTTCCATTGCGCCCTGAAGTGTTATTTTAATTGTAATCGCTAATTACGTTTTAAAAGAGCATCAGTTACAAAGTAATTAGTTTCCCTTGGCATTATCCCTAAGACCAGCTGACCGGCAGCGTGGATCTTGCCCACTCTAGCACTGCCGGGCGGGGCGCGCTTGAACTTGAGGAGTCCTCTCACTTTCCCTTTCATTCGTCATGGTTTTGGTAAAGATGGTGGCAATATAAAACATGACACTAAGGTGCTCTTTGCTAGTGCTACCTCTGTACCAAATTTCGTTCAATTTGGTTTCGTCAGACAGACTGACAACTTTTGGCCCGTGTAGATCTCCTAAGTCTACTTTAATTTTTTGCAAAACTAGAAAGTAGGCTAAACATTGTATTTTCCCCCCGAAACTTAACAGTCTTCTTTTGTAGCCTATAATTCTTAAGTCATTTCAAACTAAGATTAATGTTCATAGCATACTTGTTAAAGGGTTTGTAATATTACATCATTATGTTATTTATAGGTTATAATAAGCAGTTGAATAAAAGACCGACTTGCTGACTGATGTTTATTCAACTAGACACTGAAACACACATCTTGTAATACAGTACATTGCCGAACAAGAGCACACGGCGGCGCTATAGCAGCACCAATCGGGCCAATCACAAGGAATCAAACAAAAGAGCAACAAAATACTGAAATGGCTGACAACTTGCACAATAATACCAATACAACAACACATTACCCTAAAGGGGTTATTCAAATACACTGACCTTAGTAGCTACATGTACTAAGGTGTAATATAAGGCTCTGGAGCCAGGCCACCTCCGAACTCAGTTCAATCCCCCACCATCTGCTGTCCTTGAAATGGTTTTCCATGGTTTCCCATTTTCATTTCCAGGCAAATACCAGGACTGTACCCTGTAATTGGCCATGCTGTTTCGTTGCAACTTTGTGCTCAGTTTCATTCATCTTCACCTCTTATTAACTCCTTTTGTGAAATTAAATAGCCCGCAACATGCCCATGTTTTTTAAAGCATGCACCACGGCCGCAGGGGCAGCTGCAGCAAGTCCGGAGATCACAGGTTTGAATCCCGGCAGTGACAGTGGCTATCCTACGTGTGGATTTTCCACACTCCCTGCAGTTTGGGATAGTACCTTATTTCTCAAGTTCCGGGGCTTCTACCCAATCCCTGTCCCTAATACAGTTACACATACTAATACATCCTCACATAAGTACAGGTTATCAGACAAGTTCAATACATACCCAACTCCATGGAACTGATAACCAAGATGTCCCTAAAATTAATTTACAACAACGATAGAGTTAAATAGATATATCTTGCCTCACCTTGATTTTTTAATTTTTATAAATTACCTTTTCATATTTCCTATCCTAGCAATCAACTTTACTGATAAAACTGAAATTTAGAATTAAAATAATTAAAAAATTATTTCATGTAATGTAGCTTAGAAGGAAAGAAAGCAAACATATTTCCTTCTGGAAAAATAAGATCAACAGACTGGAAAACCTTGAAATCTAAGTGTATTTTGAAATAGACAGCCATCTGACAACTTGAAAGCTGCCAGAACACTAGCTTTTCCTTCACAATTAATCAGGATGTGTACTACAGCTAGTCGGAGAAGAGCAGACAAGAACTAATGTGATTCATTTTTAATAAAGGTACAAGATTCTGCCTAGTGATTACTATAATTTTCACTTCTATAAACTAAAACTAATTTATTTGTACATGTTTCAAACAACCTAGTGCTCTTCAGCAAATAGTGTTGTCTCATGAAACAAAACGTCTTTGCATAGAAATTACATTGCACACTTTAAAATTGCTTGTGCACTCCTTAACAGCTTAGAATTGTTCCTTCATGATTGACATGGTTGTAAAGTGTGATTTCCAATCACAACCCCCTGCAAATGCTCGGGCGATACTTTCGTTCTCAAGTTCTTGTCTAACCCAGCCTATTACCCATCTCGAGTGGCTTCGGTGGCGTAGTTGGTAGCATACTGAACTGCTGTGCCCAAGATAGCGGGTTCAAACCTGGCCGAAGTCTTCGGATTTTTAAGAGCGTTAAAATCCTTCAGTATGCCTTCCTTCGGAGGGGAAGTTAGCCGGTGGTCCCATGTCATAGATTTATGGCATGTAAAAGATCCTTCCACAGACTAAACTTGTGTGTAGCTAAATTTCTAGGTTAGATTTCATTGGAATGCTCTATCAAAGTTTCAACGTTCACCACTAGGTGTCAGTGACACCTGGTAGCGAAAGTTGGAACTACTTGAAATTGAACAGGACTTGTAGCTCACCCTAAGGGTGTCCGCGTGAAGCAGCTACAGCCTCTGGCGAGCCGAACATGACCTCGGACACTCCCGGCACTAAAAGCCATACGATAAATAAATAAAACCCATCTTAATAAAACATGTTCCAAGGTCTAGACTCAGAGGGCTTCAAGAAGCTGCCAGCCTAATTTGGAGAATAACACATCATGTTAAACACTTGAATATTAATTGCTAAAATATCTGAAACATATCGTCAATTATATGTTTAATTTTATGTACGCATGAAATTGTTTACTTAACCCAAGTTGTGCCCATGCCATAATTCATATGAACCTTTTATCTTAGTCTTATCTAAATGAACAAATCCCATTAACTCTCTATCTCCCTGAATAATTTTCAATTACTTGGCACTAACTGAAAATCTAGTCTTAGCAGATCTTGAAACTTGCAGTCTTGTATTCCACCATGATGAAAAAAATACTGAGTTTCTTGTCAGAAATCAAGAAATGAATTTAGGTTTCTGAATATTTTATGTAAACAGATGAAAAGAAGCAACTTGCCAGGTAAGGTTAGAGTTGAGAACACAGAAGTGTTTAAATTCATCATAATCGCAGAATGTTTTGGGTGGCCGTTCAGAATATACAGTATTAAGTAGAATGAGTGGTGGAATTAGGAAGATAGAAAACGTAGAAACCATTTTTCAATGTTGCCTTGGTAGATTCTATATAATGATTGATTTTTGAGTCGGTCAACTCTTGGACGAGAGCATGATAAATAAAGCGATAAAGAAATATAAGGCCGCATGCCAAGATTACCTGTTGAATAGCTTGCCACGGTGGGTGAGTGGATAGCGTGTCGGTCTACTAACCCCAAGATTGCAGGTTCGCTCCTGGTCGTGGTAAGTGATTTTTGAAAGGCGGAAAAAATATGACATGCATGTCATACGATGTTGGCATGTCAAAGAACCCATTTGAATTCAGAAGGCCGTGTTCATAATGGCAAAATTAATCTCGGGAGTTTCCGCCAACACAAAGTTCCTAATTTCTCTACTAGAAAGCGCTATAGTGTTCAAGGACCTTAGATATCTAACCTCCTTGACTTTCATAGTGCTTCAAGGAACAACTAAATTCGACATGCAAGCTACCCTCTGGGTGTCAAATTACAAAGCTTGCACCCGGCACCCGAGGCCATACGATATTATTATTATTATTATTATTATTACCTGTCGAATACTGCTGATTGACCCATGTGAATGGTGATGGATGGTAGGACATACAACTGAGCTAGGATAATATTTAGGATATTATAGAAAGGTTTGTGACATTGTGATTATTACTATACATATGCCTCATTCACTAATATTAGTATTAATATAATTAATTTACTCTTTATTGATCATCATAATTTGAAAAATTGTTTCATATGCATCAGTACCATATTGCATGGTTAAGTGTAAGCCCTAACTTTGCCACTACTAAAGACATAAAATAAAATAAACCTCAGTTAACTCAGCTGCTTAATATTTATTTATTTGTGCACAATAGGATTTTCATCCCAATTACAGTGGCATAAAGATTACACAGTATGTTATCTTATAACTTAAACTAAAGAGTAACTAAATAAAACTAATTAAAATAACTAGGTGTGAAATTAAAACTGTATAGTACAAATAATACACATGTAATACAAGGTTGACTAGGTAGAATGACACAGTGGTAAGAATTCATGATTTACAATTTGCAAGGCTTGAGACATTCATCATCTTCATTTCCCCTTTTCCAGTTGACATTGGGTGGGGGCAAATATGGTTCCTCTCCACTTTGTTCTGTCGTTCCACCATTCCCCTTCCGGCACAGTGTTCCAATCCAGGTTCCGTTTTCTAATACTATTCTCCACCGAGTCCATCCAACGCATTCTTGGTGTTCCTCGTCCTCTCTTCCCTGTCATCCGTCGTTCCAGTGCTCGTCTTGGAAGCCTTACTTCATTCATCCGTTTGACATGTCCAAACCATCTCAATCTGTTTTGCTCCAGTTTGTCATTTAGTTTCTGTACTCCCAGTTCTTTCCCTATATCTTCATTTCTCACTCTGTCCCTCCTCGTTTTCTGGACCATACTTCTCAGGAATCTCATCTCAGCTCCCTCTTAGTCATTGTCCAAGTTTCTGCTGCATATGTCATTATAGGAACATAATATGCTTTGTACATAACTTCTTTAGCCTTAATTGGTATATCCTTGTTCCATACTAGTCCCCATACCTGTTGGTAGAAAGCACTCCCGACATTATTTCTGGAAAGTGGTTAGAAATTCCATCAAAAATACTGACAAGGAAGTACTAAAATCTATGGCTTTATTTCTTGAACAACATTGTTGAAAATATTACATAGTCTGTTCAGCGGTGAATTTTTGTGGGCAGATGTCCTGGTTCTTTAATAAGATAATATTGGATTATAATATTACAATTAAATTCTGGCCAAAGAAGTTGGATTTGTGAAGTGAGCAAAAAATCCACAGCATTTGAAGCTGTATGATATCGGCTCGTAAAAGTCCTTGCATACCATGTTTGGTGGTCAGAAGACAAAAATTAATTAAATATCACCCACCATTTACCAATCAGAGTTCAGGTTTCCCTGCGAGGTGGCAGTGTAAATGGAACATGAGAATTTTAGATGGCTCCACCTCAAAAGTTGTACACTATGCAGCTGAGGTCATACAATGATTACTGCAACATGTTCACAACACTCCACACTCCCTCTACTCTTACTATTTTACTGTGTGACACCTCAAGTATCTTATTGACGTCCGAAACGGGGGAGGAGCTTACGATCAGCTGTTTGCAATATGGCGGCGATATAGTGACGTGAAGTAATTGGGTGTGCGTTTGTTATGGCTTCAAATTTATGATGGTAAAATACTACATATTTCCTTTCATTGATAGAAATATTTTTATAATCAATTTAAATGCAGTGCCTAATTACTACCAGTTAAAAATATTACCCACATGTAGATAGTTAATTTACTGTCTGCTGTTACATATATGAAGCCTGTACTTGGGAGCCTAGCGGTATCGATGTTTTTATTAATTTCACAATATATATATATCTCACATAACACAAAGGACGACTCCCTGATAGGCTAATAAATTGAATCAAGCAACCCTGAATTTGCATGAATGTTTTGGGTTCAAAGAAGCGTTACTTGGGATGCTCAAATCATACTTCAATATTGCAAATATTGACCTAGGCCCTACATAGGCTACTTGCTGTTCAAAGACAAGAATGTTAATTTTTTTATCTCTTGCCACAGGCAAGTTAAAATGGAGACATCCTCTTTATCAATATATTTAATTAAATACTTAAAATGCAGATATTTAACAAAGCTGGAGTCTCCATTTGAACTTGTAATAAGCAAACGGAACAGATCAAAAACTACACTTTAAGCCAAACCAAATTCACTCCTCAGCTCGACATAAACCATAATACCAATTAAAACCTATACAAAACATACTCTCCTTACTGTTGTACAACTTTCAAACCAACTATTCGCACTCAAAACTGTAAAACCCTGAAATGGGAACTAATTCAAGTTAGAATAGCCTAGGCCGATCCGGTCTCCTGCTACATTACCGCATATGTATACTTAACATCACTATAACTTCAAAATTACGGCCAAGTGACTTATCTGCCTGAGTAGTATAGGTGTTGCCGGCCTGCCTGGGATGATGGATCACCAAACCGGTACTTAAAACTAAGATTTTACATTTTAATTAACTAAATTCAACAGTAGGGAGATCATAGCCAAAAACACAATTTAAGCCAAATCATACTTCAATGACCTACATACTTGCTGTTCAAAGGCAAGAATATAAATTCTCTGGCAAATTAAGGCTAGGAACAGCATTTTTCTTAAGATTTCTAACCATTCGGCTATTGTCAATCGGAAGAACCCCTAAAATAAGTTTACGAAGAGCGGATTACATTCTTTGTACGGCACAGAAGTAATAGGCTATAAGTTTATCAGTATTTTTGATGTAGCTAAATCCATGTGAATACAAATTAGAGACAACAACAATCAATAATCAACAGTACCGGTGGAAAGAAGTCGTCTTCACAAAAATGCAGACTGCACACTGTCATGTAACATGTAACACGTTTTCCAATTGACAGCGCCGAAGCCCATCTTTCTCTCGGAACTTTTTGTACAGGAACGTAGTGAAGATATTTCGTACCCGTTTTATACGATTTGCAACCGTATACAGAGCAGTACCTCCTCGAATTTGACAAATTTCTTTCTGTTTCCATCACGACGTCAATGCTTCACCATCTAAATAAATCTCACCAGTCACAATGTTACAGCTTCAACATTCTGCCGCGTGGCTGCGCCATCCAACTTTTCTGACGTCAATAGCCTTAATGCAATGTACACATGTACAGCATTGCCCTATAGTGTATGGTAATGCTGTACATTGCCGATGTTGAGCATTTTGTGTTATAGTCTAATTACGAACGAGCTTGTGGAAAATACAGTGTTACATTAGGAAACATGCTTGCTCTCTGAAAACTATATATTTGTAATGTTCATTGATTAACAACAAAAAAAGATTACAATACACCACCTATTTGTAGTGCAGTGAATATTTGAATAAGTGAATTATTTGTGCATCTACTTAAAGTTGTCTTTAAGGTTATTTTGAGTAGATTTTATCAATATTAACTGCTCAAGATAATATGCTCAGTCAAAGTATTGACCAGCTGAGAAATCAATCATTAATAGGAAGAGGCAAATTGGATTCTCAAATACATTCAGAATTGAATGAGAAGCACATCACATGCTTTTTAACAAGTCTAACCAGGTTTCTTGGTTTCTAGTTCGTACAGCCACAATCAGCAAGATGGTATTTATAAACAGAAACATATTGTGAGAACTGTTACTGCAAGATATTAAATGTCAAAGTTGGGGGGTAATGTGTTACTAGTAACCTTTTTTTTTAACCCATTTTACTGCGAATATCTTGAGATTCTACTGTAGATCAGAGATGTCTTGGGCACAGGGACCCAGGTGACCTCTGACCAGTTATCATCAGGATTAGGTTAAGCAAGGAGTTGAGATAAAAGTAATCATTGGTCACCTGAATAGTCAAAGTATAACAACTTTTAATTTTGTCTCTTACAAATTCATTTACGAGTCATAATTTACAGTGATAAAATTGATACAATAATCATTTATTAATAATAAATTGCCAATTCATTTTATTTTTTCCATCTTAGTGTAATACACTATTCCATTCAAAACCAACAACTTTTAGGAGCGGGGTATGCTACTTTGGCAAAACTTTGTTATTATTTTTTGTAAGTAACGGTAAGAAGTCTTTTCCAATATTTCTCTGAGCAGTTCCAATAAAAATGGTCAGCTACAACATTTAACTCTTTTCCACCATTATTATTGAATTGCTCAGTTGTACCTTTTGAAAAGGAAGGGCCAGTGTACAGTCCATACGCCTACACCTTTGTAGGTGCATTGTACATTGTTGGTTGTTATTGTGTCTTAATGAATTTAATGTGATAAAAAAAACAATAAATGTCCAGCAATGAACTTTTGACTACCAATCCATGGGATCTGTATCATGTTGGACACAATCATCCTATGCACCTCCAAGTTCTTTGTGAAATCATTTCCTGGTGCATCTTCTTTCCTTCTTCTACTCCTTGGTCGAAATTTCACAAGTCCTATCATAAATTCCCTTTTTCTCACACAAAATCATTGTCATTTTTGTCGGAGAAGGCTTATTCAATCATTCTCCTATGTGAGGATGCTCGTGTATCCATGCCCTCGCAACTAACCTCTCTTCAATAGAAAACAAACTCGTGTTGGCCATTTTGTTTGTCTACAATACATTAACAAAGGAGAAAGCACTAATAAGAATCTAGTAAGGTTTAGGGGTATACGGGCTTCTCGGATGTATTGTACAAATTTAAAATGTCAAAATAATTAGTGTATTATTAATAATAAATTGCCAATTCATTTCATAAGGTAAAATTGAATAACTATCTGTAGGTTATTAGGGATAGGCTACAATTTCAATATGGTTAAAATATGGCATTAATGGATTTAATCACATTCACATCTTACAGAAGCTCAAGATCCCTATTTCAACATGTCCAGTATTTTGTGCTGTGAAAGACTCAACCAAATCATGTAGTAGATGTGCTTTTCACCACAACTTCCCAGAATTGTTTACTACTGTTGGAGGACCAGAAAGGATTGAAGGCATTGCTTCCACATCAGATTTTGTACCTCAAAGAATAAAGGAACTTGATATACTATATTTCTGAATTATGTCAATAGTTTGTTTTCTAGTTTCTCTAGGTTGGAACTAATTTATTTATATTCATATTTATACATTTAAACAGTGGTGTCATTTATCTGAACTGATTCTTAATCATTGAAGTACCTGTTAAAATCATTACGTTGAAAGTAGGATCGTTTTAACAATAAAAATAAGCAGTAATTATTATGATCTTAACAAAAAACCTGTGACTCTGCAGCCCACTGAAGGCCTTGGTCTACTAAGCAACCACTTCTCAGCCATGTGGCCTGCAGATAGCGACATTTATCTTGGCTTCCTTGACCCGGGCACTGCCCATCAGAATAGATAGTTACTCCTTTGCCCTCACAAGGCTGAGTGCACCCCATTTCAGCTCAACCTAAGTTCTAAAATCCCCAAAGGACTTGGAAATACTTGGGACCTCTTAGGTAAGCAACAAGCATGCTATAGTGTTCTCACATTCCTCATTAATGAGCGGCTGGCTGGGCGGCCATGTTTACATTCCGTGTCTGCGTGGAGCCAGGGCTTTCCCAGCTTGAGGCACAGCGTTGTCAATTCTCCACCATAGCCACTGAGAGCAAGCAGCGATACTGGACAGAATGCGTGCAACACTGGAGACATGACAAGCGAGTCAGGACCAGACTTACGACTCCATGTGGAGTGATACAGTAAGCATGCTATTGGTCAAGAACCAGCAGCGAACCATGGTTATTGTCAGCACATTCTACTGCCTAACATTTGAGTAGCCAGAACTATACCCCTACATCATTGTACTGGCTATTATTAATATAGGGGCTTCAGTGGCGTAGTCTGTAGCATGCTGAGCTTCTATGCCCAAAATCGTGGGTTCAAACTCGGCTGAAGTCGTCGGATTTTTTTTAAGCGTTAAAATCCTGCAGTATGCCTTCCTTTGGAGGTGAAGTAAAGCCGGCAGTCCCATGTCATAGATTTATGGCATGTAAAAGAACCTTCCACTAATTAAATTTGTGTGAAGGTTAGATTTCGTTGAAACGCTCTATCAAAGTTCCAGCATTCACCACTAGCTGTCAGTGACTTCTGGCAGCCAAAGTTGGAACTACTTGAAATTGAACAGAACTTGTAGCTTACCTCCGCATTGAAGCAGCTACAGCCTCTGGCGAGCCGAACATGTCCTTGGACACTCCCATCTCTAAAAGCCATTCACTAAATAAATAAATTATTAATATTACAGTTAACAGTTTGTAAAAATAGGTAAAGAGCTCTAACATAAAGTGGTTGTTATTATTACATTGATATTTCCAGTCAAAGTGCACAGGCAGCCACAGTTATGCTTGGTATTGCCAAACAAATTATCCAGGCACGTTTGCTGTGTTCTAGTGGGGTTGAAGTTTCCGAACGTTTCACCAGATACTGCATCTGGCATTTCAGAAGGGTCTTCTGCCTCGGGCAGTCGGCAGTTCAAAATGTCTGGTATTCCGAGTCTATGCTGCACATGCAAGCTCTTTTAACGACAACAGCTCAGTATTGTGTAAAACTGATAAGAGGATCAGAAAGGATTGAAGACATTGCTTCCACATCAGATTTTGTACTTCAAAGACCAGACCATGACCAAAACGCTAAGAAAACTTGTTTGGCAATTCTGATGGTGGCTGTGATAGTTTAAACCTTTACGTATGCATACTAGTTTGAGTTTGGTTGGACAGCAGTCACAGCTAAGGGTATGGTTACTAACATTGAAAAGTGAATGGACAGGCTGTCATTTCAAAAGCAATGGCTATTTACTATACAAGGTGCTTCAAAAATTGTGTTACATCCTTTCAGGTTAGATAGTGTCAAAATTTAGACGTCCAAATCCAAAATCACAGCCGTCTTAGACTGTTTGCTATGGTGTTGCAAAGCTTGAGAGATTTCAAGTGGGAAGCATAATCTGAGTCTGTTGGTACATATAGTAAAGCCATCATTTTTACTTCCGACTTGATGTTTCAGTGTTACCCTAGAGTTATCCAGCGGTCAGAAGGAAAATCACCTTAATTAGACAATCACAGGCAGCCATTCAAATGGATATATCACGACAAATTGAGTTTCGTTCGCTATGTCACGATTTAGCGAACGAAACACGAGCCTAGCACTGAAATGTCAAGTCGGAAGTAATGATGGCTTAACTATAAGCATAATATCTTCCATGGGTGATGAGTTACTAGACGACTGAATATCTGAAAGCTATGCAATTGAAGACTATGGTCAAGAAGTGATGCACTGTTTTTGTCTGGGTACGAGGTTTCAGTCTACCTGGTTTGACAAGAGAAAAGTATATCGTAAGAACAACAAAAACAAACCCAATGAATGTAAACAGATGGAGGCTATGATTCTTAGATCCAGCTATTTGTATATAGTATATTGCAGCAACATAGCCAGCTGTTAGTATATAGCGGTCACTACAGCAACACTTGCTAGTGCAACATAGCCAGCTGTTAGTAATAGCAGTCATTGCAGCAACATTTGCTAGTGCACATCTGTTGGTTGTGAAACTCGATAGTATTACAGTGCAGAAGTTCTCTGCATGTGTTCAGTAGGTGGCCAGAATAGCATTGTTTGTTTGACCTCCCAGCCAGAAGAGGGAAAAAAGCATTACACGATGCACAGGTCTGCTTTACATCAGTGTGGGGCATGTAGAGGTACTGAACATTGAGTACATTTTCTTACAATATCCAGTGTGAAGCGTGGGTGGAAGGAACCTTATTGCCAATAAAATAGAAAAAAAAAAAAGGGACACATGGTTGTTAAAATTTTAGAATGACACCACTGCACTTTCTGTTATTACTTAAAAGTATTATAAAGTATGTTGGTTGAGTGGTAGGACCTTTCATTCTTGATTATGTGAAACTAAAGTACCTCATTTATATAGGAAAAACAATTGATGACTAAACAACGAAACATTATTGTGTAACTTCTTTTTATTGAGCCAGCTGTTCAAAATAAATATTGGCAGAGAAAATATATGCTGTTATTTCACACTTAAATGTTATATGAACTTTAATCATGGGCGCCCGCAGGATTTTTTCCAGGACGGGGCCAAGTAATATATTTTATTTCATTACCTACCTGTCATTAGGTGATGATGAGACGTCCCCCCCCCCCAATTTTCGTTTAATTTCTTACTTGCTTCGTGAAATTCATTATTCGACTGCTCTGAAACCATTGGGTACATGAATGGGAGGAATAGTTTTTTTTAGTTCAGAGATTTTGTCCATAGAAGTTCACTTTTCTTTGTGAATCATCGTCATAATGTTCATTTCTTAAAAACGGGTAAAAAGTATCGACAAAAATAAAAATCAAGCAGTTCATTAAAATGGAAATGTTAATCCAAATTGCCGATTTCGTAATAACTGGAGATATTTTCAAATAAAGGCCAGGCCATGTTGAAACACCGGATCCCATGAGAACTTCGCAGTTAAGCAGCATTGGGCATGGTCGGAACTTGGATGGTATGCTGGTTCTAGATGCTGCACGCTGTTGGCCAACATAAGGAGGAGGGAAAAGTCCTTGGCCATCCTACCGCACGTAAACTCTGGCTGAGGATAGCCTCTTCGGGCAGAATAACATTTTTTTTAAATTTGCAAATAATCCCAAATTACTAAGTTAAATGAAACGATTAGCTCAGGACAGGAAGGCATGGAGTGCTGCATCAAACCAGTCAAAAGACTGAAGACTCAAACAACAACAACAAATAGAACTGTGGAATTATCTCTACATCGAAATCAGTTAACTAACAGTAACTTCAATTTATGAAATAAACTGGTGTGACTGAACAATCGAAATATTGTCAGGATTCCAGGGGAGAGGGGCACAGCCCCTTCTTGTCCCCCATCCACCGGCGGGCGCCAATGACTTTAATTAAGTTCACATATTCAAAGATGTCTTAAATTATATAATAATTGTTGATATTGATCTGAAATATTTGCCACAATGTTAGTTATATTGTTAATTTAATCATGTATGTAAACATGTTAATGTTGTATTGAGGTTATTCACACTTAGATTTGCATTTTCTATCTTCCTGTGTCTAATATTTGATTTGGCATCATAATTCTTTAAAGTCTGTTTGTATAGCTTCAGTTTGCCCACTTACTTGTGTAATACATTCCTAACAGTGGCAAGTAATGAAGAGGGAATACACAAGATTCCTGGGATAAAGGGAATTGAGGAGCTGGGTGCAGTCGTCCTGTCTACCTGTAATCTAGATGGCAGGAAACTTCAGCGAATACTAAGGTGTGTTGCCACCAGGTTGGCATGGGTGACCATTAACCCTCCTAGAATGAGGGTCTACCCACCCAGTTGCCCTTGTAGATTATTTAGGAAGGAGATATTTAAAAGGCGGGTTCGGTGGTGTAGTTGGTAGCATGCTGAGCTTCTATGTCCCCAAGATCGAGGGTTCAAACCTGGCAGAAGTCGTCTGATGTTTTTAAGAGTGTTAAAAATCCCTCAGTATGCCTTCCTTCGGAGGGGAAGTACAGCCAGTGGGCCCATGTCATAGATGTATCGCATGCAAAAGAACCTTCCACTAACTACACTTGTGTGAAGCTAAATTTTGTATGTTAGATTTGACCAACGCTACATTAGTTCCAAGGTTTGCCGCCAGGTGCTGGTTGCGATGGCATGTAGTAGCCAAGTTCGCACCTAGGTGTTGTGGATGGTAGTATTTGACAGCAAAAGTAGGAACTACTTGAAAATTGATTGCCTGCAGTCCTTACCTGAATTACAGTTAACACACACTAATACTACCATCACAATTAACACCGGTTATCAGACAAATTCTACACACACCCAAAGTACACGGGGATACATGACTGCATTGTCGCAGCCCCTAAACTAAGGAACCAACCCAACCGAATATTTAAAAAATAAACATTTTACTATCACAAAATGTTGTAAAGTATAGCAAACATACTTACAATACATTTCTGCCACCACTCAAATCCAAAGCATGTTCTTCAATCAAAAATTCCTGAATTGAAATAGTATGTTTGCGGCTTTTAGGAATTTGGGCCATTCGAGGCTAAAAATCTGAATTTTCGTGCACCACAAGCCTTTATAATTTATTAAAGGGGTCTTCCTGTGGATGGAGACTTTACAGAACGGTGAAGGTCAGTTTTTATTTGATGTGTATTGGGTTTCGTCTGAGGTTTTCAATGTTATCTTCACGCCAGGAAGTACACGTTAGGTGAATTTAGTTTGAGAGCACATTTTAACAATTTTTTTTTTGTCGACAAACGGGTTTGTTGTTTTAAAGGGCGTAACTACGAGGTCATCTACCCTTGAATTTGTTTGATACTGTGTGATTGATTTATCCATATTTCGACATCTGGATGATATGTTGTTTCAACAGAGGTAGTTTGCCTCGTGGCCACTAGGTGCCTTTGCTCTGGCATATATATATATATAGGGTGGTTATAAGGAAAAACTTTCCAAAATACATGCTAAAATAGGCGAAATATAAGCATTATCCTAGAAGGACGACCAAAGCATACAGTATGTTACACTTCTCAATGTGAGACACCCTTCTATGAGAAGTACGGTGATGAGTTTTATAAATGATTGGTGTAATGACTGTCATGGATACCATACCTAATTTTACGATGCTCCAAGCATCCGAACACAAGTTATAGGCTTGCATAATGATACACAGAAAGACAGACAGACAAATACACTTTTTTGCTTGCATCCGTCAAAGAACATACTGAAACGCGTAAATGAAACAAAATTGAATAAACAATCATATATATTTTATAGATGTGGTGCATGAAAATTTGAGAGTCTATAAAGGGTCTCCGAAAACCACATTTTAAGGCCCTTAAATTAAATTCCCAGAAAACTCACTTCACTCTGATAAACTTATGAAGGAATGACAAGCCCCTAACCATTGCACCACTAGCTCAATTGATAACGTCTGGTTATTCATACCTAAGACCGTTCGAAGGGTACTTCTGCTAGTTTAAAAATAAAAATCAAGCTGTTCATTAAAATGGTATCGTTAATCCAGTTTGCCGATTTTGTAATAACTGGAGATATTTTCAAATAAAGGCCAAACATTTAATAAAAGGAAAGTTTCTCTGATGCAAGGAAGAATGTGCCCATTCATGATAAATGATCATTATTGTTAATCATGTTGCACCAAATAACATTAACATAGCACAAAGTTAAATTTTGGTTTTCACCTCAGGTTACTGTTAACTATAATCCTTCATATAGTGTTGTGACTACAGTACAATATACGAGGGCTGTTTTGTAAGTAAGGGCCGTTTTTTGTGTGTGTTAATTAACATTTTATTTTGAAACCACATTTATTTTTAGGTCTAAGATACCTTCCTTTATTTTTCTACATAGTTGCCTTGTTTATTTAGACACTTGTCATACCTTAAAACTAAGTTCTGAAATCCCTCTGCATAAAAGTTTGCCGCCTGCTCTGACAACCAAGAATTCACGGCTGTTTTCACTTCTTCATCGTCGGCGAAGCGCTTCCCACCAAGATGACGAAGGGCTATACGGTGGGTGATCCAAAACTTCCCACCCAAAAGAGTCAATCAGTTCCCGAGTCCCGGCAGCAGTGTGAGGTCTTGCCATGATCTTGCGTTGTGACACTAAAGTGCGAAAATGGGTACGCGAGTTCAAAAGTGGGCGTGAAAATGTTAAAAGCATTATCACCATACACCTCACAAAGCTGACTTGTTTCTTGCACTCAAAACAGTATCACAGATTGTACCTCACACGCGGCGGGCGAATCAATAATCTTGAACATTGTAAAGATGCACAGTTCAGCGTACAGGTTAGCTACACAGCTGCAACTGACGCCTGCTTGTTCGCAAAGGATGCCGGGAGGTAGTGCTCACGCTTGTTGCGGCGTACACACTAACTATGGACTGAAAAAGAAATCGGCCCTTACTTAAAAATCAGCCTTCGTGTGTAAAATTCGGTTTAAAAAAATAAATTAAAAAAGCTGTAATTTTAAAGGAACATTTCTTAAAGGTAGGAGATGTTTCTTAAACTTGTAAAGTAGAAAAGGAGACTTCGTTAAAAGAAGGAAATCTCCTTCAAAATGAGTAAACATAGCGACACTTTTCAATATTTAAAAGTCAACGTGAACATTTTATATTGCTGCAAGATTAGACCTGCTATGAAAGAAAGCCACTTGCCAGTTATAGTGAATTTACATCACTTTTAGGGAGAGGATAACATTAAACTTTCATTGAGACCTTTTAAGAAATAAGTACGGTAGTTCTCTATTGACAAAGGAATGCAGCTAAAATGGGTTTACATAATTTAGGATTAATGTTTACAATGAATTCTTTTAGTTTTGTTGTTTTGTACACGTTGTGTTTAGTTCCAGTAATGATGTAATAAATCTTCACGTTCTATATTTACGATTTTGTGTTAGTTGTATGCTTAGAAAATAAAATTCTTGAAGAAACAGACAAGAATAGCATTAGTGAAGATTTTAAAATCCCTAATAATCTGCATCAGAATGAGCTAAAGGCAGAATGCCACAATGGGCTGAAAGTAAAGTTTCTTAGTATACAAACTTTTATAAGCTCTGTATATCTCAGAAGTAGCGGCTTCGGTGGCGTAGTTGGTAGCATGCTGAGCTTCTATGCCCAAGATCGCGGGTTCAAACCCGGCCGAAGTCGTCGGATTTTTTAAGAGCGTTAAAAATCCCTCAGTATGCCTTCCTTCGGAGGGAAAGTAAAGCCGGCGGTCCCATGTTATAGATTTATGGCATGTTAAAGAACCTTCCACTAATTACACCTGTGTGAAGCTAAATTAGGTTAAAATGTAAACAATGCTCAGGTTCCTACGTTCGTCGCCAGGAGCCAACTGCGGTGGCGTCTAGTAGCAAAGTTCTGAACTAGTAGTCGTTGATGGTGGCGTTTGGCGGCAAAAGTAGGAACTACTTGAAATTCAATATCTGCAGTCCTTACTTGAATTAAGAATCAGATAACACACACTAATACTGTCATCACAATTAACACCGGTTATCAGACAGATTCTACACACACCCTAAGTACATGGGACTGCATGATTGCGTTGTCGCAGCCCCTAAACTAAGGAACCAACCAACCTATCTCAGAAGTGTTTATTACTACACCCAGCTCCTCAATTGTAAACTACACGCCATGTTTCATGAAATTAATACTTTGTTCAAAGCTCAATAAAACTATGCCCTCCATGTTTAAGGTGTAGAAATATTTACTGTTATTTGGGATGTGAAGTGCCTAGGTGTGGCTACTTGAATCCTGTTACATGTCTACTTTATGATATATTTGAAAGCTCAAATTTCTCTCAAGATATGTTATTTAAGAGTATTTGAGTCTCTTTCATTAGAAGGTAGTTCATGGGTTTCAAGTTTCACGTTAAGTTTTAGCATTAAGAAAGTATTATGTATTTCCACTATTGGTGTGAATCCTGTCTCTAAATGTCTGTGATGAAACATAATGTTATCTCTTAGGACATGTAAATGTTTGAAATATTCTCTTATGCTTCTGTCAAATCAAATGTACTTATGATGTTATAAAACTGCAAGTTCTTCTGTTTTCCAGCTCTCAAAATGGAAAGCATAACCTTCTTCTCACTCAGGTCTTTCACCCCCAGGGTTACTCTAGGCTTGCCAACTCATGAACACATGGTTCTGGGAGACTTTCTCACCTACTCTTCATTTCAAATATGTGGACAGTTTCTCAGTTGTGAAATTGCCTACAGTATTTGCAATTATACGTAGTGAGTCGAGCATTGATGAGTCGGACGCCTCAAGCTACACAAACATGACCAGACTTACACCCAAATTCTTCTATACATCCAGAAGCATGGATATAATGGAAAATAACACATGGTGTATTTATTTACTTATTTATTTGTCTGTCTATTTATTTATTTATTTATTTATTTATTTAATTCATCCATTCTTCTTCTTCTTCTTCTTTTGAATAACCCATTTGGAGGGTAGGATGAATCAACGTTGGCTATTGTCCATTGTATTCAATTTCCTTTGTTTCCAAATTTCTTTCATCCTTCTAGAGTGACGATCTTTCTCCTCTTGAGTCCACTTTCTGCATTTGTTTGTTTCTTCCTTTCTTGAAATTCTGCCTTTTGAATAGCTTCTCTTAAGAGTGATCTGTTTGCTATTGTGCTTGTCTGAATTCTGGCATTTGTCAAATCTTCCATTCATTCATTTATTTACTTATTTATGTATTTAATTAATTCATTGATCAATAAATTAGTTAATTAAAATTAACAGGGCCTGCATCTCTGTTTCTAACAGATGGTGTTGCAAACGCAATATCAAATTCGGAAAGTAAATCACCTACTGTAGTTATGCCAACCTCAAAAGATTACTAAGGCTATTACATTATTAGATTTATGTTGTGTATGAATATGTGCAGTACAGTCTTTTAAAAATATATGTTGCTGAAAATAAAAAGCATTAAGTCTTCCTCGGAGATGGGATATTGTAGTCAATTCTGGGAGGATTGGCAAGGTCTATATTTTTTTAGTACCAATAGTCTCCCATTTGAGTGTGCCAATTGCTAACTCATGGAGAGATTTGTTATCATGTATCAGCTTAGGCCCAATTAGAACTATTAATGCTTTTCAGACTTCTCAGTCTTGTTTCTCCCCAGTGTGCCACTGGGCTCGTTGGTTGGTATGCAGTGGCGGCTCGTGAATTTTACCGAGGGGGACTCAACCGTATAAAATAGGCACATTTCAATATAATTCTATTTACCTCAAAAAAACACTCATTTGTGATGCTAGGAAGCAGCACCAAGTCACTGTGGCAGACATAAGTTATTTTTGATGTTAATGGCGAAGTTGTGTTTTGGAATGTATTCTGAATGATTTTATAATGGTGTAATGCAGCGTGCCCTATTGTAAATCAGAACGGGGCAAGTTTCATGAGATACCATCAGACAATTCACTGCGTGAGAAGTGGTAACGAGCAATATCCAGAGAAGGTGACAAGAAAGGAAGCAAATGGGTACCTTCTGATCATTTTCTTCCTGAGATCTTCTAGTGGGATGTGGGTTGGCGACCATGGAACCCCAGCTGAGCTTCTCTCTTTTTAGCCTATTTTCATTTATGAAAAAAATTGGCTTATGAGATCATCTTTTGTCCGTGCGTGTGTATGTGTGTGCGTATGTGTATGTCCCCCTAATAAAATCTAAACAGCTGGAGCTATTTCGAAGAAACTCGGTAAGGTCATAGTGCTAAAGTGGTCGACCTCGACCATGCCTTTCAAATTTTATTACGTCTCACCAATCCAACATGGCGGGTGTGTGAAATATTTCACCGTTATTCTCTATATCTCGGAAACTATTACTGATATCACACTGAAGTTTTGTATGGTGTTAAAGCAGGGTGTCTACGACCCGGGAAAACCGGGAATTCTCAGGGAATTATGAATTTCTGGAATAATCAGGGAAAAATCAGGGAATTTCTTTGTTAATCAGGGATTTTTCTCCATTTGTCTATATCCCGTAAAAGTGGAAGCAATACTTTCGAATTTCGCGGGAAGTGATCGCTCGTTACTGATGACCAGGGTGTCTACCGGTAACGAAAGTAACGAATTTTACAAATGAGTGACGAAAAAGCAACGAATTTTACAAACGGTAACGAAAATTTTCTGTAGGCGGCTTGAATCATTTAAACTCGCTCCGCTAGGCTCAGAGATTGCGATGGAGCGAGTTTCACGCAAGCGGCGCCGATTGCATAAGCTATACTTCGCCGTGCCTGAGCTAGAGGAAATGCATACTGTGGACACCTTGTGTGGTATAGGCTACATCAATTCAACGTACATTTTCGGCATCAAGAATACTTTCTAGTTTTGTGTGAAATATTTTTCTGTTTTATTAGGAAACCTGACTTTTCTCGAGACGTTTGTTCGCGAAAACTTCCGAAACTAAACAGAAACCTCTCATTTCAGTTATCGACCTCTAAATTTTGAGTCAAATTGAAGTCCAAAAATAACGTGAAATAATTTAATGTTGCTATCTTGCGAAATGTTACCGTTTCGAAACAAAAAATACCAAATAGCCTCGAAATACATAATAACCTGCCGGTATTTTAAAAATCTGTCTCGTAAATTTGCGACATCCGGTATGGTTAATTCGAAATTCAGTTATATGTCGATTTTTCCTTCGAACTTTGGTTCCATCGGATATATAATCTAACTGGTTATTTCGATAACTTGTATAATTCGTGATTCGCATTCGAAAGAGAATGTGCCCTCTTGTCGTATTATTCGTGCAATCCTCTCAGAATAATTCGTAATATTCGATACGGTCCCTACTTCGAACGTTCATCCTCCAAAATCACATCCTCAAGAAGACTGGCTGACCTCATGACTTGCCTGCGCGAATCTCATCATACGGACTGAGATCGACGTCAGTTGCGTAAAATGATAAATCCCGTCCCCTATCGTTAACTTGTGACCACGAGGGCTGCGGGAATCCTGTCAAAGGTGATTGGGCATTCATCACGAAACATTCCGAAACCTACTCGCCACTTTTACCATGACCGTATACTTAAAAGCGTACGGGGAGCGAGAAGTGCATCAACCCACTTAGAAATGACTGCTTACGCTGCATCGCGATACTAATTTTCCCTCGTGATCCACCCTGAACTTATGAACTCCCAACCACAGCATAGGGACTGCGGGAATCACGGCGCCGACCATTCAACATGTCCATTACTTTTCGTGAATTTTAACCATGCCCAACCTTGAGCCTGCCTCCACCATTCTGTCAGGGCAGATAGGCAGGCAATCGTTGAACGGCTGGATGCAGCGCCGATTGCATAATATCGCGAGGACAACGTGAATCTCGTAAAACGGCCGACAGCGGCAGCGATTGCGTTACATCGCGATATTTCTCCGCCTTCAATGACTAGGACAACTGGATTCTTGTCAAACGGACAGCAAGTGGCGCCGATTGCGTAATAATGCTATTTTCTCTCGTGCCCGACCTCAAGGACAATGGAAATCTCGTCGAATGACCAAAAGTGACATCGTTTATCTAAATCGCGATTTTTCTTCGTGTTCTATCGTGAAAACTGCGGGAATCTCGTCAAACGGCTGAGACCAGCGCCGATTGTGTAACATCTCGATATTTCTCCATACTTGACTGCAAAGTCAGAATTTGGCGACGATCACGTAACGTCGCATACAATTCTTCGTGATCTACCGCGGGGACAAAGGAAATCTCGCCAAATGGTAAAGAGCAGAGCAACCTCTTGATATTAAAACAACGTATTGTGCACAAGACAACATATTAGCTGAAACAACTAATTTGATAATTAATATATAGTATTTTTTTATTATTTATTTTATTTACAGCTTTAAACACAGTTCATTGTTGTTTATCTTCACCGCGTGATGAGCCCCTTTGCTTGCAGACCTCAGACGTATCTTGAATTAAAAGGTAACTAAAATTGACTAAAAGGTAACTAAAAAGTAACTAATTTTTACTTCATCCTTACAGTAGAAACCCGGATGACAGTGCTCAGCCAATGAGCAGTGCCTTCTCAAGGTCAACTGAACGTATGATGTGGCAACTTTTCCGTTCGCTTTCTGCGCAGGAGCCAACTACGCCATTTTATTGGGCCTTGAGCATTTTGTTCGTTGCGATCAGTATCGCCAATTTAGCGATTTTGTCGGTAGATATAGCAACTTTGGCGACAAAATATTTTAAATTTAGTATTGTTTATAAATATACTCTGTGAGCTGCTGAATAGGATTGACATTTCAGCGGAAATTCCACGTCACTCATCACCGCTCTGCCTCTTGACCAATCCATGTTCGCATAGTTGATGTCATAATACTCTGCGTTGCAATATTACCGCCCATGTGCCTCAGTGCCTGGTCAGCTTTATCTCTGGCTTGTACAGTTTGGCAATCTCGTTGTCAGACCACATGGAGAGACGAGAACTGTCAATCCTATTCTGGCAGCTCACAGAGTATTATATACTAGCTTCGCCCGGAAACAGTTATGAATGCTTTACGTGACAAGCGCTTTTTTATTTTCGATGTCAATGAACTACGACCTAGGCCTATATCTGTTTTACGTCTCTGCATGATGGGTTGAAATCACTGACTGGACTATTAATTATATTATCATGGAGATAGCATGTACAACGAATTCTTGTCAGACGTAATTTAAGAATGGCGAGGTGCATGAAACTCAAATCCCCCTCCCGTCCAATCTAAAAACACTTATAGTGGGCGATGTATTGAAGATAGATATATGCTCTCGCGGACTTTTTTTTATAGAACTTTCCGTGCTGAACAATTCTTACACTCATAGTATATTGATATTTTTAATGGTTTGCTCAGTGTAAGCTTCAAAAGCGCATATATTGTGGTATATTGTCTCGATAGTGCTTTCGGTACAGGAAGTGAGGTTTTACCGTGTGTATTGTCATGTCAAGTGTTAGCGCACGCCCGGGCAACATGTGTTAGACCTGGTTTGACAATACTGTTTGCGCGGCTTTTCTATCCCGGTATTCTTTGATTATTGTCTGCTGTAGTTCTACTGTTAATGCTTTAGTGTGCTGTTTGAAGTTTACGAAAAATATAACATTTGTGCCATTGTGTGCTAAATCTTTAGTGAAAACTTATGGTGTGCAATAATTTCCAGGGTGTTCTTGTGCTGCTGTGGATATATGATTTAGCCCCTAAAATACGTAGTCGTTCAAACACGTGGTTGTGCTACCCCCTATTATATCGTGTGCTATTCGATCTGTGTCTACTCTTGTGCATCGAGGCAAATAACCTCTCGCTCTGCTTACGAATATTTCATTTGTACTTTATACTGTAGTGATCAAAAGGCTTAACGGAAGCTCATGATCACTATGAGGTTGTTAATGTGATCATCTTTACCTTGTAGATGCTGCCAGTTATGTTCAGGCTGGTTCACGATTGGCCCGGGAATGAGAACGGGGGCTCTGGTTAACGACTGGAACGGGAACAAGGAAAATGTTTGATGTTTATGTAATATGATGGATATGCCTAGAGCCCTTAAATGCATATTTATTGCTCCTACGTTTCTTGGCTAGGCTAGAACTTATGTCCTATTTTGTTTTTAATTGCGCCCAGGAAATGTGTTTGTAACACCTTTCAAACTCGGCCTTGTATTATCAGACTAGGTTAAATTATTTTAGACTGATAATGGTGTGTTCTGGCCTGTCGAAACATCATTCATAATGATTTCCTTCATTTAAATGTATTTATAAATTACTAAATTGACGAAATTAATATTATATAAACAGTATTTCATACCAATTGTAACATATGGACTGGAAACACTGGTAACGAATAAAAGGCAAAATAGTAAGATACAAGCAGTAGAAGTGAAATTTTTAAGAACTTCAGCTAAAAAGACAACAAGGGATAGAATTCAAAATATTGAAATCAGAGAAGAGTTAAATATGGAACCTTCAAATCAGAAGCTACAGAAAGCAAGGTTACGTTGGTTCGGACATTTCAAAAAAATGGGTAAAGAAAGAGTAGCAAAAAGGGAATTAGAAAGAGAAGTCAAGGGTAAGAGACCAGTTGGAAGACCGAGAAGAAAGTGGTTGGACCAAATTTTGAAGGACATTGGAGAAGCTGGGTTTGATGTGGCAGAAGTGGATGAACATGAAAAATGGAGGGACACAAAGGTGTGGAGGAGGCTTGTAAACCACACCCGGGTGGCTGGAGTGGGACTTGGATGATGATTACTCAATTACATCTGTCATGACGAGGTGGACCTAATTCAGAGTGAGAACTTGGAATATGCCTCCCTTCGTCCCTTGGATATGTGTAAATTACTGTATAGGCTTATATTCAGACTTATGCTACCGAATATCATACCTGCGACGTAGATTAGTGATTTCAATGGTAATGAAAGGTTTTACAAATTAAATATTGGTCTAAGATGATTCCACTCATATGGTGACACCTTGATGTGTGTATTCAACCTTCCTTTGTCCCTTTTATTGGAGGCATTTACTGTAGCATGACTTAATAGACCTTGCTTATTTTACTGGACAACAAGTTCACTTATTGAAATAAATTTATTTTCACAACTGTTTCCCTTGTGCCGCCATTGCTCACATCTGTTTGGATCCTGGAATTTCCGAGAACAGAAAACATAAAACTTAATTCTATTTTCCTTTTGCTTTCCTGGATTACATTTTGCTTCTTGTTCCTGGAGAGCGCTTAAAACCAACCAAAAATAGCGTGCGTTTCATCACACTTCCCGTTCCCGGGCGAATGTTTAGCATTCTTTACTCAGGGAATTCTCTCATTAATTCTGGAAAAATCAGGGAATAGTCAGGGAATTCTTTTAAGATGAGTTGGTAGACACCCTGTTAAAGGGCACTACTGGAAGTTCACCTATGTGACTTTCAAAAACCTGTTAACTACAAAACGAACATGGCGGCCAAGCGAAGTTGAAACATTTAAATAGACTTTTATTGCGATTTAACGATCCGAACGCAGTGGAACTTGGTACAAAAAATGTTTATACACATTGTAATGCACTAACATCTAATTTAGTTCAATTGTTTGCATAACCTCAAGACGGCGGCTGTGCGAAATATTAAAATTTAGTTTTTATTTCTTGTGTTTTAATCATGCGATCAAAGTCAACGTTTGAATAATGAACCTATGCTTTAATCATCATCTAATAGTATATAACTCTATGGCCTACATATATTAAAAACCAACATGGCGACCATCCAAAATATTTAGACGATTCTCAATATCTATTAATCTATGACAGCAATCAAGCTGAAATTTTATATGTTGTTAGAAACTATAAACATAAGTTCACCTATGGAGTTTTCAATAACCTGGTGAGCACAAATCCAACATGGTGGTGACGTGAAATTTAAATATTTAAATGGACGTTTCTCGCGATTTAACCACCCAAACACAGTGAAACTTGGTACGGTGTATGCTTACACAAATTTTAATCCACTGGCATTTAACTTATTTCAATTGTTTTCATAACCACAAGATGGCAGCTGTGCAAAATTTTATAATCTCGTTTTAATCTATTGTGTCCTAATCAAGCGATTGAAGTTTGAATAATACACCTACACAATAATCTTCATGTAATAGTACATAAATCTAAGGTCCACATATATAAATTCCAACATGGCGACCATCCAAAATATTTAGACGGTTCTCAATATCTACGACTCTATTACAGCAATCAAACTGAAATTTTGTATGTTGATAGAGGCAACTAACATAAGTAAGATATATGAAGATAGGCTATATAGTTCTTCATGGAACTACTGGTTTCTTTCCTCTTGTTCTCTTCCTACCCCAAAGTTATTAGGGTATCGGAGGCCTGGGATGTCTTTCATTTTCCTGGCTTAATTGGCTCTTGTAATTTTCTTTCCTGATGCCCTAATTTTTGTAGGATCAGACCTCATTTTGTCCTCTTTTTTCAGCCTTCTGTAAGAGGCCCTAAGGGAGGTAGGGTGTGTGTTGTCCCACCATGCACGGTGCACCTTAGATATCGATACACCCTAAATGATGAAGGTAATTGTTTAAAGGGGTGAAACATTTTGGTTATCTACCTATCTTGGGATCCAGTGTTCTCCAACCCAAGTCCCACTAGTCGTGAGCCCTGGTTGTGGGGATACACCCCTGATGGATTTCGTAGGTGGGTCCAGTTTTTCTTCTTTTTGCCTCTCCTCGGCTCTGCCAAGAAATTTAATTCTGGCTTGAGGACTGGAACGGGGTACACTCAGCATCGTGAGGCACAAATGAGAAAATGTGGTTTCGATTCCCATCTCAGCCATCTTGGGAGTGGTGTTCCGTGGTTTCCCCACTTCTACTCTAGGCGAATGCCAGGACGGTTCGTATGTAACTTATGGCCATGGTTGTCTCCTTCCCAATTGTCAGTTGACTTATAAATACACACACTAATACAGCCATCACAATAAGACGGGTTATCAGACAAATTCAACACACACCCTAATACACGGGGCTACATGACCACGATGTCGCAAAGCCCTTAAATAAATCAACAACCCATTCTTCTGGGGCCGGAGGCATTTCTTTTCCCTGTCTTTTGTTGCCCTTATTCATTTCTTTTCATCTCGTTTAGTACCGGTATTTAAGTTAGATTTAGGTCAGTGGGAAGTAGTTGTATATTTATTATCATCCTTATAATTACGGGCAAATAAGCTAGACACTTCGCCTTTTAAAAACAATCACCTCCACCACCATGCAGTGGTGCCTGGTGCAGGAAATCAGTTGTGTGCTGTAACCCACACCCCCTCCAAAATATAAAAGTTAGAAACATTATTGTTACGGCTGTGAGTTTGTTTCATCGCTCGCCGCATGAGTCACAACTGCCCCAGGGCTGGGCTGCTCTGCCTCAGTGTATTGCGTGCACCTTATGCAACAGGTCTACTAGGACAAAGGGATGGTCCAGAATATTCGTGACCCAGCCAGCGATGGAAGCCTCGAGAAGCCGTGAGCCCTGGATGGGTCTAGAAGCATTTATTGAGTCACCGGCCTGCTATATAAGAGCGACCTGTCAAGCAGTGAGTGAGTTGTGTGTTTTACGAGCTAGTGCGAGCGTTTATCCTGAGCGACAGAAGTGTGGTGACACGAAACCCCTAGTGAAGCCGTTTCTCTTGACAGCGAGGAAGTGAGAAGCATACAGGGGACTGCCTGTGTTTTGAGTGAGTGTGATTTCACTGAGCGTCAGAGATATTGTGGTGAAGTGCCGCGCGAGTTACGAAACCCAGTGACATTGTTTCCCAGCTCGTGAACAGCGAAGCAGCGTGTAGCAGATTTTCGTAAGTAACTGTAATTTGTGTACATAGGGGAGAGTTGCATGTAGTTCTGTCAAGGCCACCAGACTCATTAGCGAGAAGATTAACTGTTGGCAAGTGAAAGAGGGCAAGAGCTCTCCATAAGCAAGAGACTTGAGGAAACTGGAGTAAGGTTCCAATTGCTTGTATTTGCTGATGAGTAGTGTATCTTTCTGGCTGTAATAAAATTAATTATTTCTTTAAAGAAACATCCTGTGTTGTGCTTTCTACCCACCGTAATCCAGTTAACAAAAGTGCTACTAGGGGGTGGCACGTAACAACTGGTGTCAGAAGCCGGATTACGAACTAAAGCACAAGCACAACACCTGACGGTCCTGGTTTCAAAACCCGAGCAGGTCATTTTTTCTAATTTTCCTGTGATTGCATGCCCTTTACAAGACAAACAACTAAAATGGAGGCGCAATTGGCAGCATTGCTAGAAAAGTTAAGTGGCATGGAAACCAAGATGGAAGACGGCCAGAAGAATTTAACCAAGGACCTAACTGCCAAATTAAAAGATGGCCAGAAGATGATGGAAGACGGCCAGAAGAAGATGGAGGACGGCCAGAAGAAGTTAGCAGAGGACCTAACTGCTAAATTAGAAGATGGCCAGAAGAATTTAACCAAGAAGATAGAGGACAGCCAGAAGAAGATGGAAGACGGGCAGAGTAAGTTAGCACAGGACCTGAAGAAATTAGAACTGGGTCTGCGTGAGGAAGTCACGGCAGTGGAAAAGAAGTTCGACGCCTTAAAAGAAGAAGTTGCCGAGCTACGCCGACACCCGCTGACGGGGGTGGAAGAGAGATTCAACGCTCTACAAAAGGAATTTGCTGAGCAACGCCGACACCCGCCGACAGGGATGGAAGATAGATTCAAAGCCCTACAAGAGGAAGTCGCCGAGCTGCGCCGACGCCCGCCGACCGGGGTGGATGAGAGAGTCAAAGCTCTACAAGAGGAAGTTGCCGAACTGCGCCAACGCCCACTCATGGGGGTGGAAGAGAAATTCAACGCTCTTCAAGAGGAAGTTGCCCAGCTGCGCTGACGCCCTCCACAGGTACACCGGGGACATCAGGAACTGGACATAGCAGAGTGACGCCCCCAACCTTCGACGGAAAGATCCCGTGGGGCACCTACTTACGTCAGTTCGAGGCGGCCTGTTCCATAAATAACTGGAACAACACAGAAAAGGCTACAGCTCTCATTGTAGCGCTGAGAGATGACGCCCTTAACGTCCTTCAGGCCTTCCCGACTGGATCCCAGGACTACGCTTCACTGATCGCCCATATGGAGTCCCGATATGGAGATAGCCATCTTCAGCAGGCCTACCAGATGCAGCTCCGGACCCGGGTACAGAAGAACGCGGAAACTCTGCAGGAGTTCGAGATGGACATCGCACGCCTCGTAAGGCTTGCCTATCCAACAGCGCCGGCCGACTTTCTGGAACAGATTGCGACGCAGACCTTCACCGAAGGGCTACGGGACTCGGACACTCAACAGGCGCTGCGACTCGCACGCAATAAGACCCTGGCAGATGCGCTGAGCCACGCACTTGAGTTCGAGACGGCAAAACAGGCATCTAGAATGCACGCGCGGGTGCGTCAAGTGGACGTCGACGAACCAGTAAAAACAAATGAGACCAAGCCCCTGGCCGACGAATTGATGGAGGCACTAAGCCGTTTCTTCGATAGTCGCGGCACTACCAGCAACGACACAGCCGGAAGACAACCGGAGAGGCGGCCCGGAAGAGGACTACCGACCTGCTGGACCTGCCGTAAGAGAGGCCACCTGAGCAAGGACTGCGGTGATCGCCGCCGCCAAGGGTTTCTGTTGGGACAGTCAGTCGTAGGGAAACCGCCCGGCCCAGGAAAGCAAGTATCAGCCAGCCTTGGGGGGCAAAGGTTGGCTTGTGACAGTCGTCAAGCCCCGGCAGTCCAAGTTCGTGTGACGCAGTTACGGAGGGATAATAGCAGCCTGATGGTCGACAGAGTCGTCAACGGAGAGAGCTGGCCCATGCTAATCGACACGGGAGCATCGAGGACCATCGTCAGTCCCACCGTGATCCCGAAGTGGAGAGTGCAACCCACACAAAGGAACCTCCAGCTAATAACCACAACCGGAGAGACCGCACCGGTACATGGCGAAGCATCACTGGAGTTCGTCATTGGTCGACGGGCGATAAAGCATCCAGTGCTTGTGGCTGACGTATCAAATGAAGTGATCATCGGACTGGACTTCCTGGACCAGAACAACATCATCTTGGATCTGAGTACCAACACTCTGCACTTCGGAGGTGAAGAACTTGCTTTGCAACCAGCACACGAGGCCATCACCGCACGACGAGTAAGGTTGAGAGAGGACGTCATCGTTCCCGCCAGGACGGAAGTCAGCGCTGCCGTAATTGTCGACGGAACAGCTGAGGGAGTGGCGGCTGTCATCGAGCCAAAATATGAGGACATCCAGACAAAAGGATTGCTAGTTGCCAAGACTCTCATCAACTCGACGTCTCGGCCGTACGTCCGCCTGTCCAACCTGAACGACTACGACATTACGGTTCACCGGCACACCAACCTAGGAGTCTGCGAGCCCGTTACCTGGATTGCCCACATCACAGACACGACGGACGGACACCTGCAGACGGACAACCGAAGGAGACGCGCCCTGCCAGAAGAACTACAGAAGCTGTACCAAGGATCCCAGGACCATTTAGACCAGGAACAATCAAGCCAACTTCGGGACCTGCTACACGAATTCCCGGATGTCTTCTCCGTGGGGAGCAAAGACTTCGGTAGGACAAGCTTGCTCCAGCACAGAATCGACGTTGGGGGCAGAGCACCGATTAGGGCCCCATTCCGACGTGTCCCGCTCGCCAAGCAAGCCGAAGTCGACCGGATGGTAGAAGAGATGAAGGAGCAAGGGGTGATCGAGCCATCACATAGTCCTTGGAGTTCTCCGGTCGTGCTAGTGAAGAAGAAGGACGGTTCCACCAGGTTCTGCGTGGACTACAGGCGGGTGAACGACGTCACGAAGAAGGACAGCTACCCTCTACCCCGGATCGACGACACGCTGGACACCATATCAGGATCAAGATGGTTCTCCACCTTGCATTTGAAGAGTGGCTACTGGCAGGTGGAGGTCTACCCTAAGGACCGCGAGAAAACGGCGTTCTCTGTGGGCAGCGGTCTCTGGCAGTTCACCGTCATGCCATTCGGTCTGTGCAACGCCCCTGCGACCTTCGAAAGGCTAATGGAGTCCATTCTGAGGGGACAACACTGGAAGACCTGCCTGGTCTACCTAGACGACGTCATCGTTCTGGGAAGAAGCTTCGAGGAGCACTTCAACAACCTGAAGGAGATCTTGATGAAGCTACGGGCTGCCCAGCTGAAGTTGAGCTCCAAGAAGTGTCAGCTCTTCCAGAAGCAGGTCCAGTACCTTGGGAATATCGTCTCCAAGGAAAGGGTGCGCACCGACCCAGAGAAGACCGCAGCTGTGAGGGAGTGGCCAGTTCCGAAGGACAAGTCCCAACTATGAAGCTTCCTGGGACTCTGCACTTATTACCGTCGCTTCGTGAGAGGATTCGCCGACATCGCCAAACCTTTACATCGACTGACTGAGAAGGACCAACTCTTCACGTGGACAGCAGAATGCCACAGTGCCTTCGAACAACTCAAGCAGGCTCTGTGCACCGCGCCTATTCTGGCCTACCCCAGACCTGGAACAAGGTTCATCGTCGATACCGATGCCAGCGACTTTGGCATAGGGGGGATCCTGTCGCAAGTAGTGGACGGCGAGGAGAGGGTAGTGGCCTACTTCAGCAAGGCCTTGTCAAAGCCAGAAAGGAACTACTGCATCACCAGGAAGGAGCTGCTCGCCATCGTGAAGACCATTGAACACTTCCACAAGTACCTGTACGGGCAAGAATTTCTCATCAGGACCGACCATGCATCCCTGCGGTGGCTCCTGAACTTCAAGCAGCCCGAAGGTCAACTTGCGCGGTGTTAGAGAGGCTTCAACAGTACAACTTTGAGATTCAGCACAGGAAAGGCCAACTGCATTCTAACGCCGACGCCCTGTCACGAAGACCGTGCCCCGAAGACTGCACCTTCTGTGCCCGAAGGGAGGAGAACACCGGAATACAGTGCCGAAGGACTACCGTGGAACTTCAAAAGAGCTGGAGGCGTGAATCTTTCACGCGGGCACAAGCAGAAGATGATGACCTGGGACTGATAGCCGATTGGAAGAGGGCCTGTGTCCTCAGACCCGGGTGGAACATTGTGAGTGACTGCAGCCCAAAGTTTAAGTCCTACTGGGCGCAGTGGGACTCGCTGATTGTGAGGGATGGCCTCATCTGCCGTACCTGGGAGAGCACCGACGGGAAGACATCTCGGGAACAAGTCGTCGTTCCAAAGGCTATGACGGGGGAAGTCCTGTAGGAAGTTCATGGAGGATCATCTGGTGGACACCTAGGGATAAAGAAGACCCTGGAGAAGCTGAGAGAGAGGTTCTACTGGATCGGGTGCCGAACAGACGTGGAGAACCACTGCGCGAGTTGCCACGATTGCGCAGCAAGCAAGGGCCCAGGACGAAGAAGACGGGGTCCGCTGAAGACCTACAACGTGGGCGGCCCCATGGAGAGAGTGGCCATCGATGTTACTGGACCATTCCCGTTAAGCGAGGCAGGGAACCGCTACATATTGGTCGTCAGCGACTACTTCACCAAATGGCCGGAGGCGTATGCGCTCCCTAACCAAGAAGCCGCGACGATCGCAGAGACCCTGGTGAAGGAATTAGTCTGCCGGTACGGAGTACCCCTGGAGCTGCACTCCGACCAAGGGAGGAACTTCGAGTCACTGGTGTTCCAGAACCTATGCCAGCTGCTGGGAATCCGGAAGACAAGGACAACGCCGCTACACCCTCAGTCCGACGGGATGGTAGAGCGATTCAATCGCACCATCGAGAACCATCTCCGAATAGTCGTCAGCGAGCACCAGAGGGATTGGGACAAACATCTTCCACTATTTCTCCTGGCCTACCGCGCCGCCGTGCATGAAGCCACCGGGTGCACACCAGCCCGGGCCATGTTTGGGAGGGAGCTCCGTCTACCTGTCGATCTTGCCTTTGGCCGACCTGGGAATGATCCGATCCCGGTAAGCCAGTATTGTCAAGAACTGGTCGACCAACTGGAGGACGTGCACGCGTTCGTGAGGAGGAAACTGCGGATCGAGACCGACCGAATGAAGACCCGATACGACCAGCAGACGGATGCCAGCGGATTCCACGAGGACGACCTGGTCTGGCTCTTCAACCCATTACGGAAGAAAGGCCTGTCACCCAAACTGCAGAAGTCCTGGGAGGGCCCATACCGAGTCGTGAAACGGATCAACGATGTCGTCTACAGGATCCAGCGGAGCCCGAGGGCGAAGATGAAGATCGTGCATCGAGATCGCCTGGCAGCCTTCGAAGGGACACAGACGGACCAATGATTGATCGGGACGATCAGCCTTTTAGGAACGGGGTGGTGTTACGACTGTGGGTTTGTTTCATCGCTCGCCGCATGAGTCACAACTGCCCCAGGGCTGGGCTGCTCTGCCTCAGTGTATTGCGTGCGCCTTATGCAACAGGTCTACTAGGACAAAGGGATGGTCCCGAATATTCGTGACCCAGCCAGCGATGGAAGCCTCGAGAAGCCGTGAGCCCTGGATGGGTCTAGAAGCATTTATTGAGTCACCGGTCTGCTATATAAGAGCGACCTGTGAAGCAGTGAGTGAGTTGTGTGTTTTACGAGCTAGTGCGAGCGTTTATCCTGAGCGACAGAAGTGTGGTGACTTACGAAACCCCTAGTGAAGCCGTTTCTCTTGACAGCGAGGAAGTGAGAAGCATACAGGGGACTGCCTGTGTTTTGAGTGAGTGTGATTTCACTGAGCGTCAGAGATATTGTGGTGAAGTGCCGCGCGAGTTACGAAACCCAGTGACATTGTTTCCCAGCTCGTGAACAGCGAAGCAGTGTGTAGCAGGTTTTCGTAAGTTACTGTAATTTGTGTACATTGGGTAGAGTTGCATGTAGTTCTGTCAAGGCCACCAGACTCATTAGCGAGAAGATTAACTGTTGACAAGTGAAAGAGGGCAAGAGCTCTCCATAAGCAAGAGACTTGAGGAAACTGGAGTAAGGTTCCAATTGCTTGTATTTGCTGATGAGTAGTGTATCTTTCTGGCTGCAATAAAATTAATTATTTCTTTAAAGGAACATCCTGTGTTGTGCTTTCTACCCACCGTAATCCAGTTAACAAAAGTGCCACTAGGGGGTGGCACGTAACATTATTATAATTTTTATAGTGCATCGATTAACCATCTGTGGCTATAGAATAAGTAAGTTGAGAGATTAAAAAACCTTGTGGCGAGAAGAGCCGATGCCTACCTCTAATATTTCCCCTTATTTGATTTGAGCGATCCCCTCCTAAATGCTACCGCAGATTCTAGAGGGAACCACCTGCCACGTTCTCACTTCGTGTGTCAGTGCTGCCTCTCTGTGTTTGATCGAGGAATTGCTGTGAAGTCTTGATTCTGGTCTTGGCTGTTGTTCCAACAGCACAATAGAAAGGTTGGGCACGCATGTGCAAAAGGCTGAGTTCATGTTTGCTGGCAATAATCGTAGAAATTCTCGCTGAGCTGCGATCAGCACAGCCAGTGTCGGACGCGGAGTTGAGCGCGCCTCGTTGTGAAGGGAGTTTATGTATCTCCTATTCTTTGGTTGAAGTATTTTTAATGCACTGTATTTGATTGTAGATAATATTATTAAAGTGATTTATTTTCAAATAAAACAATGTGCTGCAGCACTTCAGCACATAAGGTACAGCCGCCCCTGCCACCATGTACAGTATATTTGCTTTACTTTATATTGAAAATTTGCCCGTAAGTATGTGTCTGATTTAATATATACTTTATGATGATAGAATAACAAAAGAACTAACTTAGTGTTAATCTTAATATTAAGGCAGCCAGGAGGGATGCGATCCAGCTGGCAGTGCATCAGACTTAAGCTGACTGGTTCGTGACATTGCGTGTAGGAGATGGAGAGGGGATAACTTGAGGTATTCGTTGCCACGGCAACGTAAATTACAAAGCGGACGATTTCTGAGGAGTCCTAATGAGTTTTAGGAGCCATCTGCCGACAAGGAGAGGAAATTACACAAATTTGATGGTGATGGCAAATCCTTGGGTGCGCCTTAACAGCAAGGAGAGAGAACATTGTGGCTGCAAAGGAGGGAGGAGGGGCGGCGTCCCTGAGTCCGTTATCACGAGCCGCCACTGTTGGTATGGCATACCCCACCAAAACACAAAAATCTAATGATTTGTAAATTTTGCAGGGCTTGCAAGCCCCTGGCATACTTTTATGGTAGCCTCCACTTCTGGTTTCTACAACTGAGAATTAACATCCTTCTTCTTCTTCTCCTCCTCCTCGTTTTCTCACTACCATGTGTGTATTTCTTCAGTACGTTGTACTTGTCTAAAATCCATGACCATTGAAACTGAATTTAAGAATATATTTTACTAACAAAACATTCTGTAAAGCAACAAATCAAAGTGACGGGTCTTGTTCTAGATGACTAATAATAAACAAGCAGCCCTAGGAAGACAATTTATTTTTAGCCTACTTTTCACATTTTGCAAAAAATGAGGAAAAAGTAGACTTATTT
This sequence comes from Meconema thalassinum, assembly GCA_946902985.2. Taxonomy (NCBI): domain Eukaryota; kingdom Metazoa; phylum Arthropoda; class Insecta; order Orthoptera; family Tettigoniidae; genus Meconema; species Meconema thalassinum. The sequence continues at coordinate 372,543,770 of OX336392.1, forward strand.
GATCGATCCGGGAAAATGTGTGTGGGTCTGTCTGTCTGTCTGTCCTTCTGTCTGTCTGGCTGTATGCGTGTGTCCCCCTATCAACTCCTAAACGGCTGCAGCAATCGAAACCAAATTTGGTATGAGTAAAGATCTATACCGGAATATCTCAAGCCCATATTTAAAAATGATGTCAGTGCTACCAACTGCTGAAAAAACGCTCTAGAAATTTGAGCTCCATGTTCGATATCCTAGAAGGTATGCATGGGAGCTATTCCAAAATTGGCACATATGTAGGTAATACTATTTCAGTTTAATTTCCAGGAGGTCATACATGACAATGTTGCCAAAATAATTTTATGCCTTCTGATAGGTCCAATTTTTAAATGCCTATAACTTCTACACTATCAAGTGGATTTCAACCAAATTTTGTATGTAATATGTGTACACAAACAGATATGACTGAGTGTATTCTTAAGAGCCACCAGGGCTGCCAACTGTTAATAATTGCTCTCTCTATTTTTTATCCATATACCAATATATCAAAAAGTATGCAAGCCGACAGCTTTAAACTATGCACACGTATAGTACCTGACATTTTAGATTAATTTGGAGTAACTTATATACGTCAGTTCTATCAACATGATTCTAAGCCTGCTGATAGGACCAATTTTTAAATACATGTAACTTCTATACTATCAGTTGGATTTCAACCAAATTTCGTATGTGCTATGTGTAACAACAGATATGACTATAAGTATTCTTAAGAGCAATCAGGGCTGCCAACTGTTAATAAATGCTGTCTATATTTTTTTACCCTAATATCAATATATGAGAAAGTATGCAAGCCAACAGCTCTATACTTTGCACACGTATAGCACCTGACATTCTAGATTAATTTTTAGTAATTTAATATAAGTCAGTGCCGCCAACATGATTCTATGCCTGCTGATAGGCCCTATTTTAAAATACATGTAACTTCTATACTAACAAATGGATTTCATCCAAAATTGGCACAACAAGATATAATATTTTAGATTATTTCTGACCAGCACACGTATGACATTGGTGCCAACATGCTTTTACTCGTGCTGATATATCCAATGTCTAACTGCATGTAACGTCCATTGGACTTCAACCAAATTTTGTATTCTCTACCTTAAGAGATGGAACTAAGAATATATTCAGTCACCAGGGCTGCCAACTGTAGTGCTCTATTAGGCTACATTATACCAGGTATATTTCGAACTAATTAGACATTTCGATATTACCAACTTAATTTCGTCATTATTCTAGATAGGTTCATATACTGTAGGTTAATCATTGGCATGTATCTTAATTTTAAGAAAAGTAGGCTCTTTAGTTCGTCATGGAACTTCTTGTTCTATTCCGTTTTGTTTTGATTTTCTATTGTCTGTTCCCAGAGTCACACAGGCTCGAGCAAACATGTTCAGCTGTGGGTTTTGTAGAACCTATTTCTCAGCTCATTTCATTCTTTTGAGTTCCATTTTTCACCATCAACATTGTTACAATACTGACCCTTGTCAGTGAAACATTAAAATACAGATAGTTAAATTATTTCTATGCGTTTTATAAAACGAAAATTTGCAGCCCAAGGAAGACATTTCTCTTTTTCCTATTCTATCTTGTTTTGATTTTCTATTGTTGACTCCCAGAACCACGTAGACTCGAGCAAACCTGTTCAGCTGTAAGTCTTGTAGAGCCAAATATTCCTTGCCTATTGTCACAATAGTTGAGAAGGTTGTCACTGAGTTGAAATTATGAAGTCCATATTTTCACAGTTTCAACTCAACGATTTAAAAACCTAGTATGTCTTATATTGTGGAAGTCTCTATAATATAATAGAAAAATGTCATCATTAGGTCTGAAACATGTTTGAATGTACACATTACATAATTATATATTGGCTGCATTTTGACATTCATGTAGAGAGCCCATGTTAGGAAATAGTGGTTTTTGTGGTTTTAGGAAACACTGATGTACACAATGAATTTGTGACCAGCCTGTACTATGAAACTCCATTCATTTACATCTTGTATAAATTCATGAGGAATGGATAATACACCAATTTTTTTATGCATCAACACCCATGAACTTGGTCAAAGGAAAGGTATAGTGTTGCTACTGAGGCCATGTATTATGTCTGGACTGTGATAGCATTGAGCTGCCTCATAATAGTTGAGCTGGTGATAGCTCCAGTGGCGTAACTATGGGGGGGGGGGGGGGGGGGTGATTAGGGAAATCAATTCCCCCTCCCAGAGCCAAATACTTAAGCCAATTTTCGAACTGATGATTATGTACGTTTATACTTACTAGTTGAGAACATTTCTCTTGACTCATGTAAGATATTTAGTGTTAGGTCTACGAAAACTGTTAATTTCAGAGCATTTATACATTGAGAGGTGCAAATAAAATGTATCAAAGGCTATCGAGATCAAACATGAAAACGTGTAGGTTTGCTTTCATTGATTGTCTTATTTTGCCCTAAGCACAAAGCAAAAACAAAGACATGACCAAAAAAGAAAGCAAAAGCAGAAAACAAATACAAAACCAAAAACACAATGCAAAAAGCAAAATTCAAAAACAAAAGCAGAACACAAAATCAAAACAAAATAAACAGAAAGCAAAATTCGAAACCAAAATCAGAAAACAAACACAAAGCCAAAAAAATAAAAATAAAAAAACAACAAACACTAAACCAAAAACGCAATTAGTTCAGACTTGACTCCGCTAATCCCCTCCAGAAGCAAATCCTAGTTACGCCACTGGATAGCTCTGATTGTTATTTCAGGAGAGAAAACATCGAGGTCATCTGCCTCAGTTACGTTATAAGATTGAAAGAAAGGAGAGTTCTGACTCTTCAAACAATGAGGGTATCTGGAAAATGAAAAGTGGGTGAATTAATGACTCTCTCGGCCTCAGATGCTGTAATCCCTTCGGGGTTTGAAGAGAACAAGAGGTGATCAATGGAGATCAACTGGAATCTATTATGGCTGCGGATCCATCATTTCTGACCAGCCTGTATTATGAATCTCCGTTCATTTACATCTTGTATAAATACAACGGGAATGGAACAACAATACCCATGAAGTTGGTCAAAGAAAAGGTATTGTTTTGCTATTGAGGCCATGTATCATGTTTTCAGCGTTAATGTCACATAAATGTCTGATAGTGTGTCTGTGTGGAGTCTTAAGCTGTTTCAGTGTGAATAATGTAAGTGAAACTGTTTTAACTCTTCAAACAAATTAAATATTATCAAAATATGTTGTAATTCTTTTATTTCATTAATAGTTTCTCTTGTTCAATGCCACGTACTTATAACCAAAGCGAACAAGCTTGAGGATTTGTTACATGCAATAGGTACTTTCTCTTTCACACACATGCTTTACAGGGCACAGAACATATTCTTGGTGCCATAGTCAAAATTATATATATATATATTTTGAGAATGTGTGTCCAAATAATTAAGCATGTGGTGATGAAGTAGCTCATCCCACTAAGAACTTCGACTTGATTCCACGTACTTGTGCATGGCGGTACCCATATCCCCTACCAATGAAATGTCTGGTTTGTCATCCTCTTCAATCCTATGGGGGTGGTATTGGAGCCAGTCTATTCTTACAATCACTGTAGCCATCCAAAATAATTTTCTAGCACACCCCTGGTGGTTGGAAAAGATACATCAAATACAGAGCAAACATTCAACCACTGCTACTTGATTCTGGCTGTGCCAATCAACACTCTAAAGATATAGGAGCAAGACACACCTCGCATTTACTCAAATGGTCTAAATTTATTTATTTAGTATATGGCACATGAAAACATTAAATTATCACATACCGGTACATGCAATTTGATAAAAATTCCAGCTATTAAACAACATGTGCATCACGTTATCCACGCAGGTAACAAATGGTGTGGATTTTTCAGAGGCATCTATGTGATCTGCTCTCCATTTTCAATGTTCTGTTTGCACTGCCACCTGGTGACAGAAACAGGAACTCTCTGGGGGACTGGTTTGCAGATGACACTTAAAATTATATTAGCCGATGACGTGGTGGCTGCTGATCTCGTCATCCGCTTTATAAGTGAGAGTGGGTTAGGGCCAGCAATCTAAATTTTCCAGTATACATTGACTCAAAGACTTGTTCCTTTTGAATTCTGAATTTTTTGTTTTCTGTAATTTTGTTTATTATTATAATTAGGCCTATTAGTTTTAAGTAATTTTTTGTTTTCTTAATTTTCGATCATTTAGGTGTCCACCTCTAAATTATGAATTCCATTTTCAATTTGTATACTTTAATCTGTGTTAAGAGGAGCAGTTGACCTCGTAGTTCTGCCCCTTAAAACAACAATAACTAACTTCTCCGGGGGATCTGAGACGTGAGATTTAATAATATTTTGTTTTGTACGGCAGTCACCAAATGTGATACACAAGATTTTTTTAAGGTGTTCACTTTTTGGCTGCCCCTGTTCTACATCAGTTCAAGAAGAATTCTGTATTGACATAGTTTTAATCAGGAAGACAATCTTCAAAACAAAATGTATTTTATATGAAATCTATAGACATTGAAATCGACATCACAATATTTTTAAAGAAGTGCACGTCACCAAATCACCATCTCTTTTCCTCATAAAACTTAACATTTTCCATTATGAAGTACAGTATTTATTTTGAAAGCAAAAATTTGTTATTGTGTGGCGTTCCAACTTCCTTCGTTCTATTTAGGAACGTAGCTATTCATTTTTGATCCGCATTGACTGTTAGTTTTCTGAGGGTTATAACTTAACAGTCCGGCTAGTCAATACCTTTCTTTTATGATTTCTTCTTTTTCGTTTGGGCCTGCTGAGGACTACGGGGCTCGTATCTCCTCGTTGCTTTGTCTTTTCTCTTCTTCCAGTACTTTTTCAACATCTGACTATGAGCCAGGTTTCTTTCCTCCGACCACGGTGGTCTGCTGACTCCGGTGTTCTTCCTAGCTGTCAGTGATACAGGCAAAACTCCCTGTCGGATGGCTTGCCGGAATTGTTGGCGGTCCTGTATGGAATTAAGTGGGATCCCTAGATGGTCTAAATCCGTCCTGACCGGAGATCCACTTGGTCCTAGAGGCCTTCCCTCTTCCTGCCACTGTGGAGATCTTACTGGTGTGAGCCGGCAAGGGATCATGCAGGTCAAGTGTCCATAGAAGGCCAGGCGCCTTTTTCTTGTACAAGTCACAATGTCTGCTTGATGGCTGTAAAGCTCATCATTGTGCCGAATTCTGTAGGTGCCTCCCTCTTCCCGTATAGGTCCTAGTAGCCTCCGCAGGATCTTCCTCTTCTTGAGTTCAAGTTTCCTGAGTGGACCTTTCCTGGCCATCACGAGGCACTCAGAGGCGTACAGAACAGATGGTTTTACTACTGAATTGTAGGGTCTGAGTTTGAGGTTTTTGGAGAGGAACTTTGATGTGTAGATGCTGCGGCAGGAGTGGTAGGCCCTCTTGAACTTGGTGCACCTGGTGTCTTGGGCCAGATTCTCACTCTGGTTTGCCGAGATCCACTCTCCTAGGTACTTGACTGCAGGGACTTTTCGGATGATGACACCCTCAAGTGGAATTGTGGACGGGGCTTCCTTGATGTTAGTCATGAATTCAGTCATCCCAATGTTGATCTTCAGGCCAGCCCGAACTGCTACATCGTGAAGACTCTGTAGGTGGTGAGTAGCTTCCTTTATAGTGTTGGTCAGTATTGCGAGGTCGTTGGCAAAGGCCAGGCATGACACATGAAGATTATCTTTCTTGTATCCAAGCTGCAGACCAGTACTTGGTGTTAGTCGCACCATCCATTCCCTTATGATCTTCTCCAGGATGCAATAGAAGAGGATGCAAGAGAGTCCATCGCCCTGTCTAACTCCCATCTTGATGGGGAAGCTCTCGGATAGTTCACCTCTGAACTTGACTTTAGATGTTGTGCTTGTCAAGGTGGCCTGGATTAGTTTAAGTTTTTTTTTCATTAAGTCCAATTTCTTACAAGGTGGAGAAAAGACTCTCTCTGTCCACCGAGTCGTATGCCTTCTGGAAATCCACTAAGACAACTACCCAGGGTTGTCCCCCACGACTCTTATAGGTGAGGATGGTCTTGAGATTTTGTATCTGCTTCTCCAAGTCTTGGCTTTCCTAGATAGTCGCTTGAAGGCTGTTGATTTTAGGACCAAGTGGTACTTGTCACAGAGTTCTATGAGGTGCTCACCGTTTCTATTTGTTCTCTTGTGGGCTGGGTAGAGACCTACTATCCTTCAGTATTTCTGTTCCCTGCCGACTTGGGCATTGAAGTCCCCCATGAGTATAGTTGAGTGGCTATGTGGAATCTTGTCTAGTATTTCTTCTAGGGAGTCCCAGAAGTGTTCCACTAATTCTAGGTCTTTCCGGTTGGTGTCATTTGTGGGTGTGTGGAAGGTCACTATGGTATAGGCTCTGTTACGAGATCTGAATGATAGTGAGAAGGTCCTTCCATTAGGTGAAATAAAATCTAAAATGTGGTCAACCATACTGTGATGTACGGCAAAACCTGTGCCCAGATGTGGGACTGTCTTCATCACTCTTTCGCCCGGTTTTCCCTTGTAGATCCTATACGCACCTGACTCAAATGCATCCTCATCCATAAACCGAGTCTCTTGGAGCGCTGCTATCTTTATTTTGTACTTTCGAGCACTTCAAGTGTTTGCTTTAGCTTACCTACCTTAAGAAGGGAGTTAATGTTGATTGTAGCTAGGTAGGTGAGGTTTCTCTCATTCTTCTCTTGTTTGTATAAAGGTAATAGGGATGGAAAACATGAAAGTGCAGGTTCCCCAGCGTCCGAAGACCTGCATGCCCCATCCTGAGTGGGGGTGAATTGGGTACCACCTGGGGTGAAAGTTTCGACATGCTTCGAGTTCCACGAGAATTGTAGAGGAATGGTTACCTAAAAGGTAACGAGTTTTTAACTATCAAGGTAGTAAGCCTTGAAGCCCTCAGCACTGATCAGCTCACCGACCCAGTTTCCCGCTGGGATTAAGGACCCAACCTTGCACTGGGTTGCTCGGTTTAACAGGGGCACCTCGTGTAGGTTACGTGCTGAAGTTGAAGTGAAAGAGGCTAATTGGGTTCTCTTGCTGAACCCGATATATTCCGCATTTCACTCCCATTTGCCAGAGTCTCAGCGACTCCTCCCAGGTCGATTCCTGAAACCCTCTTTTATAATTTATTATAACATTAGAGGTACATGTTTTGAGAGCTTACAACTCTCTTTTCTTCAGCCTCTCATATAGCCCCTTAACTTAAACACTTAAAAGACATTGACACATTCCTCAAAACACATTAAAATATCGTCGCTAAAATCGTCAAACCTTTTATAAAACTAATGACAACATGTGTATTCTAAATATTATCTACTATATATTTGTCAAATACCACTCACTTACTCACTCATTCATTCATCTCGAAATCTCAGAAACCACCAAACGGATTGGAATGAAATTTGGTATGCAGCTTCCTCAAGGGCCGTAGGTGCTCGCTAAGAAAGGTTTTCAAAAAATTCACTCGGGATCATGGTCAAACTGCGAAAACTGCGATTATATGAGGCAATGCAGGCTGCATAACGTCGCCCCTACCAGTGTTCTGGTGCTTTGCAGGCAGTGTGAGCTTACTGTCATAACATGCACGACATTGTTGTCTGCGCTCCCCACCTTCACCCACTCTCTCTGTTCAAACATAACTTCTATGTAATTTCTGTTTGTACTTTAAACTTTCACATCAATTTATAATCATCATATTGCATTATATATTAGCCTTTAGTTGAAGTAACATTATTTATAATGAAAAGTAGACTTTGGTAAAAGAAAATTACCTCCACCAACGTTAATTTTGTTAAGTTAGGCTAGGTCTATTCCATTTATCAGGTTTTTTAAGTAGAGATTTGTTTTATTACGTTAGGAGAAGATGGCTACTGCTTTAATATCCATCAACGTCACAACAGCACTCTGAAGAAGACCGTGTCTGCCGCTAACTTTTATAGCTTCAGAATATTTGAGCTTGAGGGTGATAATTCTTATCTTTTGTTATTTCGCAATCTTCTCAATCAGTTTCTGGTTGATATGTATGCAAAGATTGGATTCGCATCAATCAGAAAAAGTTGAGAAGTGAGGAATATGTGCACCTGAAGGACGCAATGAGTAAAGCTGTCAGCCTTTTGTCAGTTATTGGTAAAATGGTTATCGCAGGCTGCCCACTTCGGAGGGTGGGGTTTCTATTATTAAAAAGGGAGTGGAAATTGACGATAGCTGGGTGGTACCCTATAACCCCGTCGTATCTCGCACCTTCTCAGCTCATATCAATGTTGAGTACTGCAACTCTGTCAAGTCAATAAAATACATTTGCAAGTATGTTAACAAAGGTTCCGACCAAGCTACTTTTAGCATCGGAGAGTTTGACGAAGTTGCGAGACATGAATCAGGACGTTACATCAGCAGCTGAGAGGCGGCTTGGCGCATATTCTGCTTCCTCATACATGAACGCAATCCTTCGGTCATGCAACTTGCCGTCCACCTCGAGAACGGCCAGCGGGTTTACTTTAATGAAGACGACGTTCGTGACCAGTTTAACAGCCCTCCAAACACAACTCTTCTTGCTTTCTTCGTACTATGCCGATCCGATAAATTTGCTTCGACACTTTTATATTGTGAAGTTCCATCCTATTTCGTTTGGAAAGGTAATAAGTTTTGTAGAAGGAAACAAGGAAAGCCAGTCCCAGGCCATCCTGGTGTGAAAAAAGATCAGACCCTTGGTAGAGTTTACACCGTTCACCCTGGTAATGCCGAGTGCTACTACCTCCGCCTCCTTTTACATAAAATCCCTCGCCCTCAGTCTTTTATTGACCTCAAAACCGTGGCAGGGGTGGTTCAATCAACATTTCAAGCGGCATATAAAGCACTTGGCTTGCTGGAGGATGATGCGCACTGGGACCGCACACTAGAGGAAGCGTCCTTCACCGACTCTCCCCACAAGATACGCAAGCTGTTTGCCATCTTACTGGTGTTTTGCCAAGTGAGTGATCCCATCATGCTCTCGAAAAAACACAGACAGCCTCGCGGAAGATGTGGTGAGAGTGGTTCAGAGGCAGTGTGCTGATGTCATCCTCATCATGGGCATTATCTACAACAGGTGTCTGGTGCTTCTTGAGGATTTAGTACTAAAATTGTCTGGTCAACAACTGGAACGCTTTGGACTTCCGTCACCTTCTCGAGAACAAGACTCCGTTGTTGTTCACCGAGAATATGTCAGTGAATATCTTACGACACAATTAAGTTGTCCAAAGTGGTTGCTGATAATGTTCCAAAATTGAACAACGAGCAGAGATTGGCCTATGACGAAATGGTTCGAAGTGTTGTTTCAGAATGTGGTCAGCTCTTTTTTCTAGATGCACCAGGTGGAACTGGCAAAACCTTCCTGATTAATCTCCTGCTCAGTACATTTAGAAGTCGACAGAACATTGCCATCGCAGGCGCCTCCTCGGGTATTGCAGCAACCCTACTAGATGGTGGAAGAACAGCGCTTTCTGCCTTCAGGCTCCCTCTTAACCTCAGTCACGCTGCATCTGCCCTTTGTAACATCTCGAAGCAAAGTGGCACAGCTCGCATGCTGAGAGAGACAAAATTCTTTATTTGGAATGAATGCACGATGGTGCACAAAGGAGGAGTCGAGGCATTGGACAGAACACTTAGGGACATTCGGGGTAACAACAAATTTATGGGTTGAGTCACAGAACTTCTTGCCGGTGACCTTAGACAGACCCTCCCTGTTATACCCCGTGGAACACGGGCTGATGAAGTAAATGCCTGTCTAAAACCGTCTTACATATGGCCCAAAGTCAAATCAATTCCCTTGACTGTCAACATGCGCGTACATTCCATGGTGATTTTACGGCTGAGGAGTTTTCCTGTCTCCTTCTAAGGATTGGTGATGGAAAGTTGGAGGAAAATGACGGAAAAATAACTATTCCAGGTCAACTGTGCGAAGTTGTTGACAGTTTAGATAATTTGATCTAAAAGATCCATCCCTAAGTGTTTGTAAATTCCAACCTTGATAATTCATGGATGGAAGAAAGAGCTATTCTGACCCCAATAGATGACTGCTAGCCCGGTCAAGTTAGACATGCAAGGTTACAAAAATTCGCATAGAGCTGAAAATTTGTACTGATGGTCGAAACACCATTATAAATGAAATGTGAAAAGTCCCCATCGATCCGACAACGGCAAAAAAATTTATTTGAGGTCAAAGTTTGCAAATATGGGTTATTTGCGTTTTGCAGCCAAACGGTATGTTTTATTATAAAAATAGATGACACTAAAATTGTAGATCTTGCTATAATCTATAAAAATTGTCTCAACACTTTTTCTCCTAAAAGTCACCGTTTTAGAGATATAACGATTCAGAAAGTTGTAAAAGTTGTATTCTTCATAATATGCACACGTTTCCACGCCACCTGTGAGGTAGTGTACTTGGCGCGTTTTTTAACGTGGTTTTCCCGGTAGGCCTATTCCACTATCAATTGTGACCCTGTTTAATTCAATAATATTTAATAATAAAAATGGTACTATTGGAAATGACGAAAGCGGTGTGAATGTTAAGAAATTGGGAGAAATTATTCCGAATCATCTAATATTTCTGCTTCCTCATGTTCTTGTTCTTCTTCTTCTTTTTCTTCTTGTTCTTCTTCTTCTTGTCCTTCTTTTTCTTCCTGCTGGGTGCAGGTAAATTGTCCTAACAGCGATGAATCCCATGTCTCCTCGCTGATATCGTATGAACACTCTTCTGATGGCAAATCAACATTGGAGCATGACGCCTTGACAACTGGCACATGCTAATAAACAAAATAACCCAACTTTTTGCATTCGCATTTAGCATTACATCCCTTTTTACAATTGCAAAAAAACTTTGTTGAGGAGTTTTTCGGTGCAGGTGGGAGTAAAGTCTGGATTGGTTCCAATGTATTGTCCAACCCCACTCTTCTGGGTATAGTTGATCACCGAGCCACACTTGAACTTGATAATATACCCGAAATAGATGTTGATGAGCAGAAGCAGAGGTTGGAGGAAGACAAGGTAATTGCACTTGTTTTCTGTTCCAATTGTTGTTCAGCTTTCCCAGGTTTTAAAAAATAAATAATTTCTTCGGTTGGAGTTCGAGCATTAAGTAATATCAGTAAGTCAACGTCTTCACCAACAACAATAGTTGGTGAAGACAACAATAGTTCTATTTGTCAAGTTGAACTGTTCTATTGCTCTTTCAATTATCAGGACATCAGCAATTGTAAAAAGGGATGTAATGCTAAATGCGACTGCAAAAATATTGGATTATTTTGTTCATTAGCATGTACCAGTTGTCAAGGCCAGTCATGCTTCAATGTTGATTTGCCATCAGAAGAGTGTTCATACGATATGAGCGAGGAGACATCTGATTCTTCGCTGTTAGGACAATTTACCTGCACCCAGCAGTAAGAAGAAGAACAAGAACAAGAGGAAGAGGAACCAGAAGAAAAGAAGAACAAGAACATGAGGAAGCAGAAATATTAGATGATTCCGAATAATTTCCCCCAATTTCTTAAAATTCACACCGCTTTCATCATTTCCAATAGTACCATTTTTTAAATTACTAGCGGACCCGTGCGAGAAATCTCGCACGTTCATAAACAACACTTTCCCCAATAGGTTTATATTGAGATACTTAAGGAGAAAGGTTGTTATGATTTTATTTCAACCAAATGACTATAGAACACTACTTACATTTCAGTTAGAATTCCAAGTTCTACGTTCCCTAACTTAAGAAGGCAATCACTGAAAATTGGATCATCATAACACTCACCGGTTATTCGATATTTATGAAATTATACGATTTGAGTATTCATTTCTTTGATTTAGTGTTTCTAAAATCCATGAACAATGATAAAGGAAAGACCTCAGATGTAAAAAAAAAAGACATGAAACAGGCGTTACAGCGGTTAAAATGTGAAGTGGACAGCAATTATGGAGCGTATTTTCCTACAGCAACAGTATCTGCAAATCTCACACTTCGTACATTTTTTTGAAAGTCACTTTTTAAAGAAAGTATAGATATTTATGAAATTAGAGTGCAATTCGTCACTGCTAATGTCTATTCTATTTCATTAGAATGCTCATTTGTCACGATTGGTCTCTTGTAAGCGCCGGAGGAGGGATCTATACTACTGAAATAATATATATGATGATTAAATATTATTGAATTAAATGGGATCACAATAGATAGTGGAATAGGCCTATCGGGGAAACCATGTAAAAAAAGACCGCCAAGTGCACTACCTCACAGGTGGCGTGGAAACGTGTGCATATTATGAATACAACTTTTTCAACCTTTTGAATCGTTATATCTCAAAAAACGGTGACTCTTAGGAGAAAAAGTGTTGATACAATTTGTATAGATAATTGCATGATCTACAAGTTTAGTCTGATCTACTTTTATGATAAAACTCACCGTTTGGCTGAAAAAGGCAAAAAACCCATATTTGCGAACTTTGACCTTGAATATATATATATTTTTTTTTTGCCGTTGTCAGACCGATGGGGACTTTTCACATTTCAATTATAATGATATTTAGACCATTAGTACACATTTTCAGCTCTATGCGAATTTTTGTAACCTTGCCCCTATTTTTTGGGCTAACTTGGCCGGGCTATGCTGATAGTATAAATATCGCCCTCCTTAAGAAGTTATTAACAACAAAAATGGTATACGAATCAGTAGACTCAGTTGTAGTGTTCGAAGATGCAGTTCATTATCCTGTGGAGTTTTAAAACACTCTTAACCCGCCCAGAATACCGCCTCATGTCCTGATCCTCAAGGTTGGTGCTCCTGTCATGTTATTGCGCAACCTAAACTCTGCAATGGAACCAGGCTGCAGGTTAAAGCACTGCATAAATTTGTGATTGAAGCCAACATATTTACAGGTGTTGGCCAAGGCGAAACTGTCTTCATACCCCGCATTCCTCTAATCCCTTCAGACTACCATTTTCAATTCAAACGTCTGCGGTTTCCTTTGAAAGTCTGCTACGCCATGACAATTAACAAGGCTCAGGGGCAGAGTTTAAAAGTAGCTGGTGTGGATCTGAGAAGTGACTGTTTCGCACATGGTCAACTGTCCGTGGCATGCTCCAGAGTCTGTTCTTCTTTTGGCTTAGTCATTCTGCAGCCTGAGAGAAAGACCAGAGCTGTATTTTACCGAGAAGTGCTTATGCGTTAAAAACACTGTCGATAGACATGGCAGTAGGCTAGGGGACCTGCCTTAAATCAAAGCTCCCTGTCGTATATTGCACCCGATTTTCAATTTCAACGCTCCATGTTGCCGTCATTATCTTCCACTACAGGAAAAAACTACATAACTAATGTTACAACGGGATTCCAAATGTTTTTGCGGGTGAAGCCGCGAGTAACAGCTAGTCTATTATATAAAACAAAGTGTCCTGACTGACTCATCATCGCCCGGCCAAAACTATTAAAGTTAGAAACATGAAATTTTGGGGACATATTCGTTGTATGTCGAAAACGCACACTAAGGAAGGATTTTTGGATATTCAGGTTCTAAAGTGGTGTTAAGACGGTAGACCTGCATTTCATTGAAAAACAATATCTCACGATTGGTTTCATTGGGGGACGTGATACTCGGAATATAAACTTATCATTAAAAATAAGAAGACATGTGTCTGAGGGTTTTTCGATGTGGTGTATATTATGAGGTGAAAGGGGTCATAAGTGGGGATTGAAGGATTCAAACGGAGTGTGTATCTCTTAAATGACATAGGCGAGGAGATTGAAACGCAGCTTAAAAAATAAGTAAATAGGTGTTCGACCGTTTTTTCATAAATCCAATTTAAGGGGCCCATGGGGAGGGGTGAAATTCTGGAAAAAAAAACAGGAAAGGAAGTGTCCTAACTGATTGACTGACTTACTCACTCATCAAACTCAAGCAGAAAACAGCTTAAAAATAAGTAGGCTAAATAGGTGTTCAACAGTTTTTTTTCATAAATCCAAATTAAGGGGTTCATTGGGAGGGGTGAAATTCTGAAAAATAAATGAAAGAAAATGTCCTGATTGACTCACTCACGCATCATCGCCCAGCCAAAATTATTGAAGTTAGAAACATGACATTATGGTGATATGTTCGTTGCATGTCAAAACTGTCCACTATGGAAGGATTTTTAGATATTGAGGTTCTAAAGGGGTCTTAAGGGGCTTAAACCTGCATTTCATTGAATAACAATATCTCCCGATTGGTTTCATTGGGGGATGTGATACTGGGCATATATAAACTCAACATTCAAAACAAGTAGTTCCGTGAAGAACTATACAGACTATTTTCATATATCCTACTTATGTTAATTGCCTCTATCTACATACAAAATTTCAGTTTGATTGCTGTAATAGATTCGTAGATATTGAGAACCGACTAAATATTTCGGATGGTCGCCATGTTGGATTTTGTATATGTAGGTCCTAGAGTTATGTACTGTTAAATGAAGATTATTGTGTAGGTGTAGCATTCAAACTTCAATCGCATGATTAGGACACAAGAAGTAAGAAAGAGATTTTAAAATTTCGCACAGCTGCCATCTTGTGGTTATGCAAACAATTGAAATAAATTAGATGCCAGTGGATTAACATTTGTATAAGGATTTCCTGTACCAAGTTACTCTGCACTCGGATGGTTAAATTGCGAGAAACGTCCATGTGAATATTTATAATTCGCGTCGACGCCATGTTGGATTGTTGATCACCAGGTTAATTTAAGTCCCATAGGTGAACTTATGTTCATAGCCCCTATGAACATAAAAAAAATCAGTTTGATTGTTGTAATAGATTCGTAGATATTCAGAGCCGTCTAAATATTTCGGAAGGTCGCCATGTTGGATTGTTAAATGTATAGGCCATAGAGTCATGTACCATTAAAGGAAAATTATTGCGTAGGTTCATTATTCAAACTTTTACTTCGATCGCATCATTCCGCCACGAGAAATAAAAACTTAATTTTAAAATTCGCACAGCCGCCATCTTGAGGTTATGTAAACAATTGAACTGAATCAGATGCCAGTGCATTACAATGTGTATAAACATTTCCTGTATCAGATTTCATTGCGTTTGGAACATTACATCGTGGGAAAGGTCTATTGAAAATTTTCAAATTCGCTTGGCCGCCATGTTCATTTTGTAGTTAACTGGTTTTTGAAGGTCTCATAGATGAATTTCAAGTAGTGCCCTTGATCTCCGTACAAAATTTCAGGGTGATACCGCTAATAGTTTCAGAGATATAGAATGCCGGTGAAATATTTCGCACATCCGCCATCTTGTGGTTATCTAAACAATTGAACGAAGTTAGATATCGGTGCATTACAATGTGTATAAACATATAATGTACCAAGTTTTATTGCGTTTGATTGGTTAAATCGCGAGAAACGTCTATTTAAAAGTCTCAAATTCGCGTGGCCGCCATGTTGGTTTTGTAGTTACCAGTTTTTCAAAAGTCACATAGGTGAACTTCTAGTAGGTCCCTTTATCACCGTAAAATATTCCAGGGTGATACCGGGAATAGTTTCGGAGATATTGAATGCTGGTGAAATATTTCGCACAGCCGCCATGTTGGATTGGTGAGACGTAACAAAATTTGAAGGGCACGGTCGAGGTCGCCCGGAATAGTGCTATGAACATACCGAGTTTCATTGAAATAGCTCCAGCCGTTTAGAATTTATTAGGGGACACACACACACACCTCACACACACACACACACACACGGACAAAAGGTGATCTCATAAGCCTATTTTTTCAAAATTGAAAATAGGCTAATAAGAAGACATGTGTCTAAGGGTTTTACGATGTGATGTATATTATGAGGTGAAAGTGGTGAAAAGTAGGGGTTGAAGGATTCCTAACGTAGCAAGTATATCTTAAACGACAGAGGCAAAGAATGAAACTCGGGGGGGGGGGGGGGGGGGGATCAGCTTAAAAAATAAGTAAATAGGTGTTCGACCGTTTTTTCATAACTCCAATTTAAGGGGCTCATGGGGATGGGTGAAATTCTGGGGGAAAATACGTCCACTATGAAAGGATTTTTGGATATTCACTCATCATCTCCCAGCCAAACCTATTGTAGTTAGAAACTAGAAATTTTGGGGATATGTTCGTTGTATGTCGAAAACGTCCACTAAGGGTGTATTTTTGGATATTCATGTTCTAAAGGGGTGCTAAGGGGGTTTAAACCTGCATTTCATTGAATAACAATATCTCAAGAGTGGTTCCATAATGGGGCTGTGATACTCGGTATCTAAACTAATCATTCAAAATAAGCAGACACGTGTCTAAGGGTTTTTCCATGTATTGTACATTATGAGGTGAAAGGGGTGAAAAGTGGGGGTTGAAGGATTCCTAACGGAGCGTGTATCCCTTAAACGAGATAGGCGAGAAGTTTGAAACTCAGGGGGGAAAATCAGCTTAAAATATAAGTGATAAAGTGTTTGACCGGTTTTTCATAAATCCAATTTAAGGGGCCCATGAGTAGGGGTGAAATACAGAAGAAAAAAAACGAAAGAAAGTATCTTGACTGACTGACTGACTGACTCATCATCGCCCAGCCAAAACTATCGAAGTTAGAAACATGAAATTTTTGGGATATAGGCTATTCATTGTACGTCAAAACCGTCCACTAAGTAAGGATTTTTGGATATTCAGGTTCTAAAGGGGTGTTAAGGGGGGTAAAACCTGCATTTAATTGAATATCAATATCTCACGACTGGTTTCATTTGGGGATGTGATACTTGGCAGATAAACTAATCATTAAAAATAAGCAGACACGTTTCTAATGATTTTTCGATGTGATGTATATTATGAGGTGTAAGGGTTGAAAAGTGGGGGTTAAAGGATTCCTAACGGAGCGTATATCTCTTAATGGACATAGGCGAGAAGTTTGAAACTCAACCGAAAAACATCAGATTAAAAAGAAGTAAATATGTGTTTGACCGTTTTTTCATAAATCTAATTTAAGGGGTCCATGGGGAGGGGTGAAATTCTGAAGAAAAAAATGAAAGAAAATGTCCTGATTGACTCACTCACTCATCATTGCCCAGCCAAAACTATTGAAGTTAGAAACATGAAATTTTGGGGATATGTCCGTTGTATGTCGAAAACGTCCACTAAGGAAGGAGTTTTTAATTCAGGTGTAAAGGGGTATTAAGAAGGGGGGGGGGGTGGACATGCATTTCATTGAATAACAATATTTCACGAGTGGTTTCATTTGGGGATGTGATACTTGGCATATAAACTAATCATTAAAAAAAATAAGCAGGCACGTGTCTAATGTTTTCCCGATGTGGTGTAAGGGGTGAAACATGGGGGAAGGATTCCTAACGGAGCGTGTATCCCTTAAAAGACATAGGCGAGAAGTTTGAAACTGAAGGGAAAAATATCAGCATAGGTGTTCGACCAATTTTTCATAAATCCAATTTAAGGGGTCCATGGGGAGGGGTGAAATTCTGGGGAAAAATGAAAGAAAGTGTCCTAACTGACTGACTCACTCATCAAATTCAGGAAAAAAACAGCTTAAAAATAAGTAAATAGGTGTTCGACGTTTTTTCATAAATCCAATTTAAGGGGCCCATGGGGAAGGGTGAAATTCTGGAAGAAGAACGTCCACTAAGGAAGGATTTTTGAATATTCACTCATCATCGAACAGCCAAAATTAAGTTAAGAACATGAAATTTTGGGGATATGTTCGTTGTATGTCGAAAAAGTCCACTAAGGAAGGATTTTTGGATATTCACGTTCTAAAGGGGTGTAAAGGGGGTAAATGTGCATTTCATTGAATAACAATATCTCAAGAGTGGTTTCATTTGGGGATTTGATACTTGGCATATAAACTTTTCATTAAAAATAAGCAGACACGTTTCTAATGATTTTTCGATCTGATGTAGGCCTATATTACGAGGTGAAAGGGATGTAAAGTGGGGGTTGAAGGTTTCCTAACGGAGCGGGTATCTCTTAAACGACATAAGCGAGGAGTTTGAAACTCAGAGGAAAACAATCAGCTTAAAATAAGTACATAGGTGTTCGACCGTTTTTTCATAAATCCAATTTAAGGGGATCATGAAAAAGAGTGGGTGTGAAATTCTGGAAGAAAAACGTCGACTAAGGGAAGAATTTTTGTATATTCACTCATCATCGATCAGCCAAAACTTATAAAGTTATAAACATGAAATTTCGTGGTAATATTTGTTGTATGTTGGAAACGTCTACTAAGGAAGGATTTTTGGATTTTCAGGGCTAAGGAGGTTAAACCTGAATTTCATTGAATAACAATAACTCACGAGTGGTTTCATTTGGGGATGTGATACTCGGCATATTAACTAATGAAACAAAAAAAGCAGACACGTGTCTAAGGATTTTTCGATGTGGTGTATACTGTATTATGAGGTGAAAGGGGGGAATTGTGGCAGTAAAGGTTTTTTACTTCTGTAATTTTATGATTTGAATGTTCTTTTCACAGGAATTTAGTTAGGTAAATGGATTTTGTGTTTAGTCAGTGTGTTTTATATACTGTATCTCATTTATTTCCTATTTACGTTGGTCGGAAACCGTGTTGAGATTTTGAGTCGAATTTTATACTTGCGATGCGACGTGGGGGAGATTCTGATATTTATGTGCCATTGTTGTGTTATATTGTCTTTATTGTCTGATTGTTTACGGTCTTTATCAAATTATTATCATTATTATTATTCAAAATTAAACGATAAGTCAGTCGTAGCATTCATGATTGTGACGTTGGTAAGTGTACTCTTTACAACTACAATATTCGCGAGCGAAGCCGCGACGGGTAATGCTAATACTAATATACTGTATAAATACGGTATATAAAATGTGGACGTGTATCCAAGAATATTTAAAAAGAAAAAAATACGTCATTTTCATGTAAAAATTACATATAAATCCATCCCTTTAATGATGGAATGATGCTATTCATTAAAATTATTAAAATAATTTCATCTCACTTGATCGAGGGAAATGGGGCTTTCACTGTTTTACTGATATATTTATATATATTGATATATATTTATATATAATGAACCCTTGCAAAGAAGCATATGAGACTCAGTTTCGGGGAGTGTAACAGTCCATTTCGTAAAGTTGTTGTTAAGCGCTTCTTATAACATGCAGGGTAACATACACACATCAAAAAAAGTTTTGCATCACCTCGGTTCCCAGATCTCCGGCATATAGACGTTGACTGTGTATATTGTATCCAAGATACAGTCCCTTTGACTGTTCATAGATGTCACTAAAACTGCTCAAAGATGTAAACAACCATGCATGAGCAGGGCCTATTAGACGGAGGGGGTACGACAGCCGATCAGTTCCAGTCATTCCACCAGGACGAAGGTACGCTGCTCATGTTGTATGTAGTTCTACCATGCCTAGAAGGTCAATACCGCAGTTCGATCGCGTCCGCATTGTTACTTTGTGTCAAGAAGGGCTCTCAACAAGGGAAGTTTCCAGGCGTCTCAGAGTGAACCAAAGCGATGTTGTTTGGACATGGAGGAGGTACAGAGATACAGGAACTGTCGATGACAGGCCTCGCTCAGGCCGCCCAAGGGCTACTACTGTAGTGGATGACCGCTACTTACGGATTGCCGCTCGGAGGAACCCTGACAGCAATGCCACCATGTTGAATAATGCGTTTCGTTCAGCCACAGGACGTCGTGTTTCAACTCAAACTGTGCGCAATAGGCTGCATGATGCGCAACTTCACTCCCGACGTCCATGGCGAGGTCCAGCTTTGCAACCCCGACACCATGCAGCGCGGTACAGATGGGCCCAACAACATGCTGAATGGACCCCACGGAATTGGCATCACGTTCTCTTCACCGATGAGTGTCGCATATGCCTTCAACCAGACAATCGTCGGAGACGTGTTTGGAGGCACCCTGGTCAGGCTGATCGTCTTAGACACACTGTCCAGCGAGTGCAGCAAGGTGGTGGTTCCCTGATGTTTTGGGGTGGCATTATGTGGGGCCGACGTACGCCACTGGTGGTCATGGAAGGCTCCGAAACGGCTTTACGATACCTGAATGACATCCTCCGACCCATAGTGCAACCATATCGGCAGAATATTGGAGAGGCATTTGTCTTCATGGACGACAATTCTCGACCTCATCGTGCACATCTTGTGAATGCGTTCCTTCAAGATAACGACATCGCTCGACTACAGTGGCCAGCATGTTCGCCAGACATGAACCCTATCGAACATGCCTGGGATATGTTGAAAAGGGCTGTTTATGGACGTCTTGACCCACCAACCACTCTGAGAGATTTACGCCGAATTGTCGTTGAGGAGTGGGACAATTTGGACCAACAGTGTCTTGATGAACTTGTGGATAGTATGCCACGGCGAATACAGGCATGCATCAATGCAAGAGGACGTGCTACTGGGTATTAGAGGTAGTGGTGTGTACTGCAATCTGGACCACAAATGCTGAAAGTCTAGCTGTATGATGGTACAACATGCAATGTGTGGGTCTCATGAGCAATAAAACGGGCTGAAATGTTGTTTGTGTTGATCTCTATTCCCTTTGTATTTAACGGTTCCGGAACTCTTGGAACCGAGGTGATGCAAAACTTTTTTTGATGTGTGTATAACAAAATAACATGCAGGAAAAAGTGAATACCAGGATTAAAACATATGAATTTAATAACAGATCAACAAATTTACACTATTTACAATAACAAAACAAAACAAGGTCTCCCAAATGACACCCACTTGAATTAAATAAAATTGCCAAATTAGGCCCGATCTCAGGAGAGATCGTAAACATCTGGACCAAATGTCCCAAAATTACTGCAATGACATGTGCGTGTGCGACTTTTCTACATGCGTTACGATGTGTACAAATTAATGCGAGATTCGTTACCATCCAGTAAACCTTCAGGGGACGAATCTGCATTGTCTTAGAGCTAGACAGACACGAGGAACCAACTAAACACTAATTAAACTAATCCGACACTTCCTACACTAAATAAGACAAACATAATTTCCGCAAGAAATTGGAATCAAAGAACTGCCGTAGCAAACAACATTAACGCCTAAAATTAGGACTTTTCAAATCAACACATGTAAATTAACACGTGACCAATCAAGAAAAATACACATATGGCCGCTTGCCATTTTTACGAGAAAAAAACAAAAATACACCCAACGGTGTCACAACAGACAAATCTAACAATGAAATGAGTCATAGAAATCCCTAGGCTCAAAGCCAACATTTACATCATAAAACAAACATTTCATTTCATACGATATGCGGTAATTCGTAACGGACATGGCGAACTCCCAATTAAAATTATGATCCAATGACCATTATAAGAACAGGTTTGCTACAGATAGCTTACAGGGGTCAGTCGGTCAGCTGGACTGCCTAAACGATGAATCACCAGACATAGACGGGCGCAAGGTGGAACCTGCACATCTGTCAACCCACGTGTCAATAACCTCGACCTGCCGTAACAATGGCTCGAGTCTCGAAGAAGCGTGCTCCCAAAGCACATAATATACGAGTGTGTGTCAAAGTAAATATCTTAGCATTTCCCAAGGAAATCCAAGAATCAGCACTGGACAAGGTACAGTAGCCTCGGAGATCGCTCTGCCTTTCCATAAAAATACAACCACAATATTTGAGGGCGGTAGGCACATTCTACCCCTCATCACGAAGAATCAAATACACACACCTTGACACAATACACACACCAGAATCACACGTATGGCTTTGACAGAAACCTGAAATAAAGGACATAAAATATTTTCCACCGACTTGCACTCCCAATCTAGTCCGTGACTAAAGAACCTGAAAAGACTCAAAAAACTCAAAAATATAGAACTAAGGTGTTCTACAGTGACATCTTAACTTGTTGCGCTCGGCAACCCTAGTATGAATAAAAACCTGTTCGTAAAACATCTAACAACTTTTCCCCCTTCTCCTACTAAATGAATTTGAATAAAAGCACCATTTATCGACCACGACGAATTTCGCATTCGCATGAATAAAACCAAATACACACGCCGTGCATCCTAATAATGACTCATAAGAATAATACAATCAAGCAAACATCTTGGCCACGTGCGAACGTACATTTAAATATAACAGTGTCGGCGCACAAAAAATCTAATACACAAGAAAAACAAGAATAAAATTATTTACAACGTTCCCGCGTCTAATCTAGCTACATATTGTATAAATCAATGGTTTGTACATCACCGTGCAGCTTGTAGAAAATCAACCTTCATCCCAAGGCATTTCCCCACGGTAAATCTACTCCTTCATCGTCGACGTTCTGGTAGAGGCGTAGCCCTTCATTCCTCCAATCGACCTTCCAATAGATATCTTGGCGTGGCTTCTTGGAAAGAAATGTTCAAAGTTATTAGTCTACCTAGCTAGAATCGCTATGAGCTACTGACTTTCACTCAACAATAATGTCCTGGGCGATTACTCAACGTTGAACTGGCCCTACCTAAGCATTTGCTTACTTCACACGCACATATACATCACTCAAAAATATAACACAACATTTACAGAAAATATTACACTCTTCGTTCACCACGCAACTGGCTTTTAACAAGTCTCTCCAATTACGTCCACCGCGTAGCACTTATCTCAACTAGAGATCTCCCTCCGCTAAGCGTGCACTCTGCTCCCAAGAGCACAAATAAAAGTTCGTTCAAACAGACGTGAAGTATGCTCACTAGAGCCTGATAAAATCGTGACTCAAACTGGCGTGAACGATGCTCCTCGGAGCCCGATAAAGTTGTGTATCAAACTACTCATCACCGATCAATTTATTAGAAACTGACAGAAAGGAGTGGAGTGGGGGCAATCTGTGAAAATAATCTGTAATTTTCAACTCACAGACTTGGGACTAGTATCAATCTTCTTCTTTTCATCCAAACGTCTCAATGGACTCATGTGGAATCCTATCGCATCGGCGGTTCTTCATACACGTGTTTTAGCGCCTTTTTTAAGGTACGCAACTCTCCGCGTGGTTTAGGCGTCCTCTCTCCTGATTCGCTGATTCAATCGTGTATCGGTTGGAACTTCACCTCTGGCAAGCCCATAATGACGTCGACTTGGATGCGCGTTCACCCTGAATTTGTCCTTGAACTCGGCTTACCCGGTCATCGTCAGGACTAACTACCACGCTACTTCTGTTGCAATCGTTGCGACACACTACCTGTCTTCCCTTTGTCAAACTTCAACATGTACTGCCTGGATATCAGTAATAATAATAATAATAAAAATCATGAAGACTTATTGATCGGCAAATCAATAAGGGTTCAATATTTATAAAGAAAAAATATGTCATTTTCATGTAAAAATTACATGAATACATATGAATCCCTCCCTTTAATGATGGAATGAGGCTATTCATTAAAATTATTAAAATAATTTCATCTCACTTGGTCGAGGGAAACGAGGCTTTCACTGTTTTACTGATATATTATACAGTAATTATACAGTAATTGTTGTTGTTGGTTTTTGTTTTCTTCAAAATAAAACCCAGTTGAATGTGGCTGCTATCTTTCATGATGGTAGGAAATTATTCATTTGATGATTATACGACGTTCAAATGCGCAAAATGTTCCATTTAACTGGTAGTCATTTAATGGTACAGTACTTGTCTCTCTGACGTTGATGCTTTCCAAAATGAATCTTCAAATTATAACGGAAATGTGGTACACGCTCCATTTGTAAATTTGTTACCAATGCTCCATTGGCCTGATTGTTGAAAATGTTGGATTGGTTGTGCCCCCACCACGCTTATTACACTCTGGCAACTACTACTATGCATGGACCTCACATTCGTTAGAGGGTAGTTGTTCTCGCTGAACTAGGAAATCTAATATAGCATGCTATCCTACCTCGGCCATCCTGAAAATGGTGGTTTCCCATTTTCACCCCCAGGCAAATGCCGGGACGGTTCCTTTCAACAGGTCCAAGGCCTACTTCCTTCTCAATCCCTTCCCTGACCTTTCCTTTACTAAAGTCTATTCGCCGAGCCGAGACAGTGCCCCTGGCTACCCGGACAGGGAAACACGCCCAGTTCACGTCATCGGCTCCACCGGACAGGGGTAGCCAAGAAGCTCCGAGATCATTAGTCTTTAGGGGCAGATGACCTCGTAGTTCCGCCCCTTAAAACAACAATAACTAACTATCATTAGTCGTGCCGTAGCCCTAGAAGGGACAACACTTGCTGCACATATTGCTGTGCTGCACTGTACACTGTTGCCTGTCATAAGCAGTTAAGAACTTATTAATTAATTAATTAATTAATTAAATACATAAAGGAACAATAAATAAACCGCACTGTAGCATGTAACCGATAAGTCAGCCCGCTTCACATGTAGGCTATACACAGCACTGAAATTGGCGTACGTTCAACAGGCACAGCTCTATGCATCCCTGCAATCGTGTGTACAACTGTGTTTACTACCACTATCTGGGCTCGGCGAACAAACTTTAGACCAAGTTAGCGATCGCCTGGGCGATCAACTTGTCACCATCCCCAGTTGTATCTGCTGTCAAAGGGTGCTCTGCTCCAAGACACTGTCCTTGTGGCGGTAGAGGAATGATCCTTCGCAAAGTCCGTGGCTGAAGCCGAGCTTGGATGATATGCGACGAAAATAAAAAAGAACTCTATCAATGGTCGTTAAATAGAGGTTTTACCATATTATTATTATTATTATTAAGTGAGACACCGGAGGAAGCAGACGTGTACCGGAGTGCTCCGCAAAAAAGTTAAGTATAGCAAGGAAATGGTTTGCGACCGTTGTCAAGAAGGACTCCCAAGTGATTGTGACTATGTGTTCTGCACGGGATGCAAAAGGAAACATCACTATGAATTTACAACCGTAACTGTACGTACATGGAAGGGTATGGCCAAACAAGCGAAGGAATCATGGCGGTGTCCACAATGCCGTAGTTTCAAGAAGACGACGTCAGCACCTGCTGTCGCAAGCAGTGGAACAATGACCCAACCAGCTGCTAATACTGATGACACAGAGACTCCACCTTCAACACCGGACACGGAGACAATACACGCATCGGATATCAAAGGTATGTTCTTAGAATTAAAGTAACAGATTAGTGAACTGAAAAACCAAGTGAGTGAAAGTGTAAAAAGTGCCGACTTTATTGCGCAGAAATATGATGAGTTGATCAAGGAAACTAAGTCAAATGCAACTCTTCTGAAATCACTTACAGCAGAAATAAAAACCCTAAAAGACGAAAAGAATCTACAAGACAAAATAATATCAGATCTAAACGAGAAAGTGCACACAATGGAACAGAACGGTAGGCAACAATACATTGAAATATGTGAAGTGCCACGCGCGAAAGATGAATGCCTGGATGAAATCGTCCACAAAATTGCTGAGACTCTAGAAGTAGATCTAAACATGTTTGATGTAGAGGAAGTTTACAGGCCCCCACTGCAAAGAAAGAACAAAATCCCCCCAATAGTGGTAAAATTCAACTCTATATCCAAAAAGAATGAATTTTTACAGAAAAGAAAAGGACAAAATTTCCTCACTCATGGGAACACTAAATCTAGGTTTTTCATTAACGAAAGTCTAACGTCATTTTACAGAGAGCTACTATGGAAAACTAAAAATCAGGCAAGAGAAAATAACTGGAAATTCATTTGGGTTAAAAACGGCAAAATTCTAGCGCGAAAAAACAACGAATCTGGTATTTTGAGAATCTCCCGTGAGGAAGACATTAACAAAATTAGGTAAGCCCCCCTGCCAAAAAGAAAGAATTATTATTGAATTATTATATTAATTGATATTATGAACAGTTGGGATAGCAATATAAATGCTCCTGGAATACAAAAGGAACTCACATTTCTCAATATACCCGATTTCATCGAAAATTGTAATAAGACTAGAAATAATGCTGAAATCAATATCCTTTCGCTAAATATTCAATCTATATCAAAAAACTGGGATTATTTAACCATAACATTAGGCAAGAAAATTAATGATCTGGATATTATTTGCTTAACAGAAATTAACATACTTGAATCTAATAATTACCTATTTATTTTGGATAATTTTAATGTTGTATCATGACGAATAGAAGGACCTAGTGTGAGGACTCCGACATTATAGCACGGTAGTTTGTGGTCCCGCCGCTACAAGCACTGCAAGCGATAATGTCCAACAACGTGTCCTGTTGTTGGGTCGAGCCGGGTCTTAGAAAAGTGCGCGAGAAGTTACTGTGTGAGATATTTGTGTGAATTAAATTGAATTTTCTTTGCATTCAGGTCTTAAATTCAGTTCATTGTGTCTTGTGTACATCAGCGTTTTGTGTTGTGAACTTCAAACATATTTCTTATGCGGCTTTGTTAATTTAATAGTTCAACATGCCGTACTGGTTTTTGCCTGGCTGTAAGTCAGGATATGGTAGAGTAGTTGACGATATACGATCTTTTTCACCACCGAAGAATACAAATCAATTTGAAGAATGGGCCAGAGCTATTCCACGAAAGGATACGGAGTTAACGCGAAGTATTAGAATTCTTCAAATTCATTTCTCTGATGATTTGATAGTAAAATCAGGTAATTTTATAGTGAATGGTGAAGAAGTGGAAATCTCTCGTGTGTGGTGGAAGTTACGACCTGGAGCAGTGCCTCATTTCCCCCCTAATTTACCGAAGTAGTGAGAATAAGTCCCGTAAAGCTCCCAACAGGAAAAAGAATCTCGACACCACCAGTAAAAGAAGAAAGAAGATTGAAGATGGGAGTGGAGCAACGAATGAGGCATTAAACGGTCAATCCAGTGTTGATAAGAATTTGGGTCATTCTAGTGTACTTACTGATGCTGAAAAGACTATAATATTGTTCAAAAGGCGCCGTAAGAATGCTAACCGTAATTTAATTCGCGTCAGATCCTGCCTTAACTCAGCAAAATCGAGAATTAATTTGCTGGAGAAGCAGGTTCGAAATTCACAGGCATTTAATTATAAAGATAACGATTACAGTGGCGGATCCAGGCCTTGCGAGGCCCTGGGCGATATGATAAGGTGGGGCCCACAACAATAGAAAAAAATCGAATCAAATGGAAAATAGTTTGGTAATAATAATAATAATAATAATAATAATAATAATAATAATAAAATAAAGAATAGTTACAATATTTTGAATACACTACAGTACATTATTTTAATAATATGAAAGAAACCTTTATGTCCCTTTGAATAAGATTATGTAAACAATGAAATATTAAAATATTACTTTGCGACTTTTTCCCGGCTGAAGTCTTCTATTATTTCACTGAAATCTTAACTTGCTAAACGGTCACGAGAGGTCATAGCTACACTGAAGAAAGGAATATGAATTATAAATTAGTTTGAAAAGTATACTTAATTAATTAAATGTAGAAAAATCCATGGCGCGGGGCCCCTAGGACCGCGGAGCCCTGGGCGGTCGCCCTCCTCGCCCTCTCCTGGATCCGCCCCTGATAACGAACACCTTAGCAAGAAGGAAAAGATGATAATAGACACTATGCTCAAGAAATGCCAGGAAAAATCTCGCAATGGAATGAGGTACAGCAATGAATTCATTTTAGAGTGTTTATTGTTGAGAATAAAATCACCGAAAGGATTCCGTCATTGTCGGCGACATAATCTCTTGCCTCTGCCTTCAGAAAGTCACTTGAGAAAACTTTGTAAAGGACTAAAGTGGCCTTATGGAGTTAATGCGCATAGTATAAATGCTATTTCAGACTATTTTAAGGAAGAAAAGAATGATAATTCACGTTACGGTGTTGTAATTTTCGAAGAAGAGAAGCTAAGAGAAGAAATCGAGTTAAATAGCTTTTCAGATAATGTAGATGGATTAGTTGATTTAGGTGAACACACACCTGACCTCCAGAATAACGTACTTGCAAATCACGCTTTAGTGTTCATGTTCGTACCTTTCATGCATATATTGGGTGCAGCCAGTTGCTGTTTATGCAAGCGGAAATGCTACTCCAGGGGACATTCTAGCAAAAATTCTAAGTCTAGGTGATTTTGCAGTTAGAAGAGGCTGGGGCGAGGGTGGCTGGCTTTAATTGTGATGGTAGTCAATCAAATAAAAAGGCCAGGAATTCGTTAGGAGTCAGTGGCAAGACAAGCTCTCTACAGCTTCACATCCTTAATCCTGCAGATGTTACGAGAAAGATCTGGGCTTTCTCCGACTGTATATTCCAGGAATCTGTGTGTTCCGTAACATGTAATGAAGACCGTAGTTCTTATTTCCGTGAATTATATTTTCCATTGTGCCCTGCTATGCTATTTTAATTGTAACCGCTAATTACTTTTTAAAAGAGTATTAGTTACAAAGTAATTAGTTTCCCTTAGCACCATCCCTAAGACCAGCTGACCCCGGCTGTGTGGAACTTGTCCACTCTAGCGCTGCCTGGCGGGGCGCGCTTGAACTTCAGGAGTCTTCTCACTTTCTCCTTCTATTCGTCATGGTTGTATTTTGTAATAGAACAAATCGTAAAGGAGGAGGCATAGCCATATATGTAAAGAACAACATGGCTATTAGAACACACAATTCATACATTTCCAATACTCATGAATCAATGGTAATAGAAATACTTCACATGAACAAAAAGATTGGATTAACATGCATTTACAGACCACCTAGCACTAACATAAATGACTTTCTTGATGAACTGGAGACACATATAACACAACACACTAGTAAGTACAGCGAATACGCCATTTTAGGAGATATCAAAATTGATACTTTATCTAATGACAGCAGTCTATCAGCTATAAAATATACAAATATTATGGCAACTCATGGTTTCCTACCACTTATCACTCAATGTACTCGTTATGATCCAAATTTAGACTCGAGAACATGTATTGATCACATATACTATCGTAGGAGACTAGATCAATATACTTCTGCAGTCATACAAGCAGACATCTCTGACCACTACATAACATATGCAGGTATTTGGCCAAAAAATGATAAGACACAATCACAAGATAATGAATCGACAATTACGCTAATGAACGATACTATAATACACACAAGCCTTAACAACACAGACTGGACAGATTGCCTTGAATTAAAAAATCCTAATGACATATATAACAATATAACAACCAAATTTAAGGAAATCTACCAAAAAGCATCTTACATAACCACACGTAAACACAGAAAAAGCAAACAATGGTTCACTTATGACCTAAAAATACAATGTAAGGAAAGAGACAGACTTTACAAAACAATGCTCAGAAACAAGGATAATATTACAATAAAAAATGAATACAAAGCTTTCAGAAACAAATTAAATAAGCTAATAAACAAAACAAAACATCAATATTATAAAAATAAGATAAATAGTTCCAAAAACAATAATAAAGGAATGTGGAAAGTCATTAATGATATAACAGGTCGGAAAACACTAACTGTCAATGAAGTCATAAACAAACACTTAAGATTACATTATACTAACGAAGTGATAGTCAATAAATTCAACAATACCTTTAGTGAAGAAATAAACAGCCTAGCTCATAACTGTAGCATCAACATATGGCAATCAAATAGAAACACATTAATGAATTCCTTTACATTACTTGAAACTGATGAACATGAAATAGAAAACATAATTAAGGAATTAAAAACAGACAAATCGCCTGGGGCGGACAATATACGCATGAAAGACATAAAGGCAACATCCAAAAAAACTATACCAATCATAATACATCTCATAAACAAGATATTCGAATCAGGCATAATACCAAAATATATGAAATACACAATTATTAAACCAATATATAAGAATGGCGATCACTTAGACTTTGGCAACTACAGACCAATATGCATTTTATCAATCCTACACAAAATAATGGAAAAATGCTTGGATAAGAGATTGAAGAATTTCCTAAATAAATATGATATTTTAAAGGGACACCTATACGGTTTTAGGAAGGGAAAAAGTACTGAACTACTCCTGGCTGAATTTGCCCATGTAATAAATAATGCCTTAAATAAGAACAATCACATAATGGTACTTTTTCTTGACTTTTCTAAAGCATTTGACACAATAAATCACAATAAACTACTTGCTAAATTACACGATATTGGAATAAGAGGCACGACTTACAAACTATTTGAAAGCTATCTGAAAAACAGGGAAATGGCAGTTATGGTCAATAACACTATCAGTGACGCAGTAGAAGGAACACAAGGTATCCCTCAAGGCAGCATTATTTCACCTACACTATATAACCTGTTCGTAAACGACATGAATGAAGCCATTAAACACAGTAAAATATTTATTTTTGCTGATGACACCACTATATATACCATACATAAAGACTCTAAAACAGCTTTTAAGAGACTTCAAGAAGACTTCAATAACATCACAAGATGGTGTCATGACAATAATTTGTATATAAATACAACCAAATCTAAAATAATGCACATCAGAGTTGATCACTTCACACACAAAAAAAATACAAACTAACGCACCACAGCTTATCATGCATACACCAAAACATCCTGGCAGGTTGCAAATGTAACACCTTCATAAATAGTACTTCGACACAAAAATACCTGGGAATTACCCTTGATGAACACTTTAAAATGAACACACACACAGTAAACATAATAAAAAACCTAAGAGCAAACCTCTACACCTTCTACAATCTCCGATTTTATGTAGATAGGAAAACTTACAAAACAATTTATAGTGCTCTGATTGAAAGCAAATTAAGATATGCTATAGCAGCTTGGGGAAATCAAAACACAACTTTAATTAATAATCTTCAAGATAGCCAAAACAGGTTCTTTAAATATTTCACTGATATCCCTTATTTTAATATTAAAGAGTTCTTCCAAATTACTGTACTGAATCTCTACTACCATGATCCAAGATTCAGGCATAAGGTCTCTCACAACATACAAACAAGAGCCATAACAAATACTAAATATGTAAAACCCTTATGTATAAATAGCTATGGTTTCAAGAGACAAGATTATATTATACCATCACTACTTAATGAACTACCACCTGGATTGACGAACATTAACAGCAAACAACTAGCTATAAGTCGCATTAAAAATATTACTTAACCAAATATTAACTCATAACATAAATTTATTAATATAACTACTATAGTGTAACTTTTTGTGTCTTTAATTATTTACATTAATACTTTATCATTATCATAACAAAAAAAATTGCATGCACTCTTGTATTGAAATATAATCTATATATATGTTGTAAATAATAATTAATATGTCTCACAGATAATCTGTACTGTCATCAGATTCGTGAGACATATCACAATAATGTAACATAAATAGTATTTAATAAATAAATTAAATTAAATAAGTGTAAGTCTACCCATTATTGTCCCCGTTTCCACGGGATGATGTTAGTTTCTATATGTATAATGCTTTTACAGTCAGATGACATTCCTGACATTTTCCGAAGATAGTTTCTATTAAAAAGAAAACAGCTTGCAGAAATTAAGATTTTATACAAACGTATATTTAAACATTTTCAGTTGTCTGGTGTTTCAAGTACAGTACAAGTTTGTTGGTGAGTTATGTGAATGAAGTTATTTTCTATCTATTAATGTGTTTTTAACTTTTGTGGTACGGTACGCAGTTGTTTAATATGCTGATTCCGTGTGACATACGAAAATGAATGAAGTGGGATTTTTATTAAAAATTATATTTTCTTCTGTAGCTCCGAACACAAAGTTATAAATAAAAAAGATACGAGCCTTACAGTAGTCGCATATGATGTGCAGTGCTGGATTACCCATTAGGCCCGACTAGGTCCAGACCTAGGGCTCCCAATTATCTGGGGCCCCCAAGCAATTTCTAATTTAGTTCAATTTTATTCCGAAGATTTAGAAAAAAATATATATCCAGAACTGAGACAGTTTCAGCATTATATTAAATTACGATGTCCTTTAAAATCTGGGTTCACTCATTCTGAACTTAACGAAATTCTTATTCGAGACAAGCTTGAGTCTGTTTTCCCGAACGTTGAAATTGCTTTTCGCATTTTCCTGACCCTCATGATAACGAATTGTTCTGCGGAGCGCTCGTTTTCAAAATTGAAACGGATCAAAAGTGCACAAAGAAGTATCATGTCATAAGAAAGATTAGACATGCTAAGTTTAATGTATATCGAGTCAGATGTTCTCGGGAAATTGATTTTGATGACATTGTAGAAGATTTCAGTGACCGAAAAAAAGAAAGAAAATAAAAAGAAAAAAAAATTATTACATTTTACAGAAGTAAAAAATAGTATCATTTGTTAAATTGTTCATCAAATCATCTGAAATGTTTTCAAATAACGATGATCGTTTTAGTTGAAATGTATGTATATATAGGCCTATGTATGATTTAATAAAAAGTATATTATTCATCTTGAGAAAAAGGACTCTTGTATATACTTTATTAAATGTTCAGGTGCTAAAAAATAAAAATTATATGAAAAAAACAAAGGGGCCCCAAAAATCTGAGGGACTTGGGCCTCATTTTACCTTAGTCCGGCACTGATGGTGTGTAACATCTGACATGTTATCCTACTTTGAAATTGAGATGAAATGTATATGAAGACATCTGACATGTTATCCTACTCGTATACTACACAGCTTGGACATCCTTAAAATGTTAATTTACGCTCCGTTTTCATACTGGTACTATGATGAATGTATAGATTGAATTGGAGATATGCTTCTGTCACACTTGTTTGAACAAACATCACATTAAATTAAGAGGAGGAATAAAACTATATTCTCTAGCCTATCTATAGACTACTAGAAATAATGTTCAATACCATCAAATTTCCCAACTCCTGCTTGGTGCAAACTATTGTAATTAAAATTAGATAAATCGTAATTTCCTGTAGATTCTGTAAAAAATGACACACAATGTTATGATAGATATCGTTTAAATCGATAATCCGGCTGCAAAAATAATTGCCGGGACTGGGGTTCGAACCTGAGACCTCATGATTCGCAGACCAAGATGCTATCCACGCAGCCGTTAAGTTAGAACCGCAGAAATTTAGAGTACAAGATAGTTACTTATTTTCACGTGCCGATAATAATATGGAAGTATTTTTTAATGCTCCAATAATATTTTGCTTTTTTTCGATAATGTTCCTGCGTGGAATTGAGTTTTAAATTAGTGATGAATACGCCTACTTGACAGTAAAGGGAATTCCTATAGTGGTCCGTGAAAGGCTACATCGATATAATTATATTACATTGATCGCTGCATTACCGCAATGTGGGTTAATATCTGAATAGCCATTGTGCAGAAACATAATACCGGCTTTACCGACTAGTTACAATTAAAACATATTCATCATTTAAATACTGATACTGTACCCAATTGTCATCATGTGGAACATGTGTTCGTATCCCAGCTAACTCACGGTCTTTCGAGGTATGGGACGTTCATGCCCACCATACGACCACATGCTCAGGATTTGAGTCTACCAGGTAACTACTCTACATGAAAGAAACAACATATTTCTAAATAAAACATTTACTGATATAAAGTCATGTCTATACAACAAAATACAAACAAAGGATAATTTACATTTAATTCCCACAATGAAAATCAGGGTTATTTTGTGAGTCTCTTCTTAATTAGTGCTACACAGCACTCAAATCTATTTCTAGCATCCTATCATTGATACTTTCAGACATCTACGAGTCTCCATAGTGTTCATCATGTGACACAATTTAACAAACTGGAGTATCACAACACAAAAGTCACATATCACTTTAAATGACATTAATTCTGTAATAATAAAACATTAGTCCGTTTCTTACGGGCATTTACTTTCATTAACATAAATTCATGATTTCATGCCTTAATTAACAAATGTTGTTGTGTCGTGTGAATCATCTTCCTCCTTCCCATCAATATGAAACGCTAAAAGTGGTACGTTTTCCCTTCCAAAATACACATGGACAGAAATGTTTATAGTTTCACCATACAACGATTTTCTGGGTCTGGTCGGAATTATTATCGTTACAAACGTGTCATGTTATTAGAAATCATCTACCCGTCTGCATAAATTAGTGTGAACTGGGCAAAAATGCACTTTAAAAAGATGCCTACATTTTATTTGGTTCAGCGTTCCTCCTCAGAGAATAACTGGGCCAAATATTATCCGATCACAACGATCAAACAATGTATGTGTGTTGAAACACATCATTTAATTCAATTGGCATCATCACAACAATTATATCTTAATTACATTTCGAAATATCGAGATTCTTCAGTGTCCCACTATGCTTTTAAAATAAAGGGACTGGGTCTCCAAACCTCCCTTTCAAGCAGGCAATAAAATTAGTTCCAGCTGGCCGAGCAAGATGGCCGCCGTCCTTCGTGGCACACATATCACCCCTCTCTTGCTGCTAGCAAGGTCATCTTTGTTTACAATTGCAGCACAATGGAGTTACGTTGAGTGTTGCCTCACGTAATTGAGTCATTCTGATTATTTACCACCTATATTTATAGTGTAATGGGCTCAACTCGGCTCCTTAATTAACATTCATGGCTGGGGATGGATCCTGTAATAGCCTTGCCGTTCTGTGGTGAATACAAGTGGCTTTGGGCGCGCATCATAATGAGAATACAAGATTGCTCATCAGCAGCTGCCTATAATATAATAATAAGGAAATCTGCGTTTCCTATACGACGAACATGAATCTCCTCTCTGGGCAGATCATTTAATACATGTGCTCACGGGGTCTCGAAGAACATCCCTCGTGGCAATTATTCCTGCAAGCGATGGATACAGACACGGTCCGTTCCAATCCGCTGCGAATAATAAAAGTATGCACAACGGCGATACTAACTCGTAGATTAGCCAACATTTCACCTAACTTGCAAGCTATGTTAGAATGGTCCCCGCAACTTTATTGACGTAAATCACTGGATTCTACGTTACTTTGCTCGCTCTATGCGGCTTCAAACAATACTTCTCATAGATGACTTAATTATTGAGGCACTCACGTCCTCTCTGCGATGACTTAAGCCAAAGCTTCAAATAGCTCCTAAACAAGTATATATTTACTGGCTTACATTATTTTAATGGTTCTCAAATACAATCCTAAGAATTGACCATATCAAATATTCATTCAACACTTCACTGACACTGAAAAACTCTCGTATCTCGCTATTTTTCACGTTACTTTCTTACTGTTTACCAAAATACAGTATCTTTATATTAGACATGACACACTTTGAACGTTATTTAGGCCAGAAATGCCTATTACTTTACTTTACTGTTACCGACCCCAGATTACTATTATTATTATTATCATTTAACGTTACCGTTACATTCATCACTATCTTAGGCCTGAATGGCCCTAAACAAATCACCTTCCAAGCCATATTCTACCAAATACGAGTGGTGAAAGCTCGTACATAAGTGACTGTTACATCTTAGTCTTAAAGTGATGTTTCGTTGTATGGTGAACTATTTAGTTAGAATAACATTGTAAATTTGTACTCACTTTTCATTTTCGCTGGATTATTCCAGCACACCAGCCACGGACCTACCATGACGCTTGATTTAAGCCATCATGCTATATCTCACACACCACATGGTATCACATTTTTCACACACGGTAATCATACTTTTATCAGTGGCTTTTCTCACTTTAATACGATACATATTATACACATAAACACTTTTGAAATCACTATAATAAAACTTATATACACTTTTTGCACTATTTCAGATGTGGATACTTAATTGGACTCCTCCTAACGCCCGACCTCAGAGATGCGATGAAGCTACGACAACCGCTGGTCTCCGTGAAAGTCTATCTGCGT
The DNA here is from genome assembly GCA_946902985.2 of Meconema thalassinum. NCBI lineage: Eukaryota > Metazoa > Arthropoda > Insecta > Orthoptera > Tettigoniidae > Meconema > Meconema thalassinum. The sequence continues at coordinate 372,579,732 of OX336392.1, forward strand.
GTACGTGCGTTCGATCCTCGTCACCTTCAATACTGTTCATTTCACCGTCATGATTACTTGTGATGCCTCTCGGGCTCCCATAACTGTAATGATCCTGACGATACTGCGTCATTTATAAGTATGACAATACCTCCTGGTATTCAGTGTCCAAAACCATCCTAAATTATTGCTACGCTGTAGCAAACTACACTTGCGTATAATAATGGATAATTATCTGCTGTAGATTAAATCTTACGCGATTCTTGATTACCATTAAGAAGCTATATGATGCGCTTCCATTGTTCTTCATATACATTCGAGCGTCGATACTCTAACATTTCGCGCACTACTGGCAGCGTTTAGTTTACGTGTAGACTGCAGATGAACTGACGATGAACTGAAGAGCAACTAAAGACGAACTAAAGACGAACTAGCTTGGTCTGTGCTGCTTCCCCTATATAAAGGTTTCTCGTAAAATGTAGTCCACAGGACACACGAGAGTGACTCCTTTCTTGGAATAATGCATATCCATTTAAAATGACGTATACACCTTGTTTAACTAGATGTGGAAGTCCCATAATCACTCGCGTGCAAGCGATCGCTTCGGCCAATTAATTACAATTAATTGCCTTATTCCATAGCGTCATGACGCCACCATGGTGAATCCCCTCTTGCTGGTCACCAAATCACTCCTCTCGAGCGTAAGCTCGGTGTTAACAGGCTTATTTAGAGATATAGGCTTTAATTTAGGTGTGAGACCACTCCTAAATTATCTCTCCTAGAATATATTCACCTGGGTGTACATTTTATTCCATTTCGATGCTCCAATTGGCTGCAATCAATTAATTTCCGTGGACAATCATCCCCACTCCGGTCTCAAGTGTTGTCCATTGGGGAATCCCAAGGTCCAGACGAAATGAGTCCCTTCGGCGCCACGAATCTCCTCCCATCCGCTCGCTGCGATTAGTCAAATGTCAAGCTGGCTTGCCTTCATGCTACTATGCTTCGAAAACGTACATATGACTGCATTTTCTAACAATTATTCCCTTATATTCACATTCTAGCTGTGAAATCATGCTATATTATTATATGTCATTATACATCTCATTGCTCTCCGGGTTCCCTGTGGCTGTTCACCCTCCGAGACCAATGGTTCGACTCTAGGCAGAATCACGGGCCTGGTCTTCTCTGATAAGACCCGAGTTCGATGCCAGTCTGCCGTGTCCGATTGGGCACAATACGAAGACTTTTAACACGTGGTTTGTGTTTCAATCAGTTGACACCAGAGTTCGCATGCGCGTTTACCGTTCAGTATGAAAGTGTTGAGCAAAGTTACTCGGGGAGCGGATGCCCATCACTTTTATCCAGAGATTGAAAACCAGACTCTTAATAAATCATAATTGTTTTCAGCAAATATGATATAATGAATATTTTACACCAAAGAACGACAACTTGAAGATGATTTATTGTATAAATATATGTAATGGCGCCTCCAAACCTTGAAGTAATCCGTATTGTAATGTTTCCGAATAAGTGAAATAACAGCCCTTCGTTGTGGTGCTAAATGTAATGGGTCGTAATAAAGGAAATAATAAATATTGCCCACACGTTGAGGGCCAAATGTAATGGGTCGTAATAAAGGTGCCTTACGATGTGGTGCCAAATGTAATGGGTCCAACTAAACAAACAAGATAATAATAAATACACTGTGGTATGTACTTACCTTTATAGTATAATATAATATGAGTTGGGCGCCAGATCCCTATTTATTATAGTGAATCGAAATTTAATATGTATCCTCGGCTTGTAGCAGTAATTAGTGCCCCATGTTGGTAGCGACAAATGTAACAGTTTCGCTAGCCCACACTGTTGGGAGAAAATGTAATTGTTTACCTTTGCCTAAGCTATGTTGTTTTAATGGGCGCCAAGACTTCAACGCAATGCTGAAATCTAAATTTGTATTTAACAACGTCTAGCTCTGGTAGAACACCGTCAAGAATCTATTCACTCAGATCGTGGTATGATTTGATCATTAACCCAACAAACAATTGTATCAGGAGAAGGAATTGGTCTATATCTAATGCTACCTACTGAAAGCAAAGATTGCATGGTAAAAGAAATGAATTGATTATATAAAACAAGTATAGAAAAATTAATAATAATAATAAGTATAAAATTTAAATTGGAGCGTTGTGATTTGAATATTACCGATAGAAAATTACGTGAAAACGGAGTCTGATAAATTGATTTTACTCTTATTTCCAAGCTATGAAGTTACTGAAATATGAAATATAAAACAAAGAAAAATGAGAGATTGCGTATTTCTGCGTCATTTGCGCTTACCATTGGAAATTGCCAAGGCATTTCCCTCGTACTTGCTGATGCTGTGAGCTTCCCACAGTCTCCTGGACGTCGTCATCTCCGTCGGAATTTGATGATATTCTGGTAGATTAGATAATTCTATGGTCCGTACCTCGGACCCAAACACTCGTACAACCAAGTTTTACAAAAGTTCGTCGCTAACTCCACTGAACATCGGAGCGACACGCACTTGCGACCGTACTCTGCAAGTTCTACACAGATTGTTCGTTCCACGGAACATCGGAGCGTCCCCCGCGTATAACCATACTCCGCAAGTATTTCACAGATAGACCTCGTTTCACGGCGCGTCGAACGATATATCACACGCCGGCTCCCCACTCTTCAGCCGACTCCTAGCTTACGTTGTCTCCGCTGATTGGCTGTACCCCACTCGCTATACTCCCCTTCTCTGGGTCATTACACTCGGCGGGAGGGTTCCGTTCCAACAATTCGCCTTTCCTGGACGATGCGACCCAAGATTGCGTCATGCTTCTCGACAAGATTAAGCGTGTACTTGAAATCCCAGTGAGTCACGTCTCTCGATATACCCTAACTGACGAAAACTCCGTAAAATTCCGTAATCAGATACTTTTCTATGATGTCGTCGTTCGTAATAATTTGCTGGATAGCGTTTTCTAAGACATAGAAAACCTATCTGAATGCTAATAATTTATATAAAATGCTCCGAAAATACCTTAATAATAATTATAATAAATTAATAATAATAATAAATTAACATGAAAATTTATCTTGGCTGAACAATTTGCCGCGTAAATAAATATAGAATGGCTTCCTACTGACTTATGCCAGTGGCATAAAAACCCCTCGAAAAACACGTTACATATTCGCCTCGGATCATCGGATGATTTACCGTGACGACGGTCCATTATCCGATTATCCCAGACACGTTAATAAACCCCATCCAAAATACATATTACATAAATGAAATCACCCTAAATTACAGATATGTACACTCATAATTTTTCTTCACGCACTTTGCGTCAAAGTTTGTTGTCACTATGGATTGCACTTTGCAACCAGTCCAATGTTTTACATATAGAATAGTGTTCCATGGATATTTCCGCCTCTCAAATTGCTCTATGTTGGAGAAATAGACATAATTAATGTGTGAGCACGATGTATTTATGATGTCATATCACACGCATTGAAGGTGTTCTGATATATTTATATCACCATAGAACTTCCTAATTTCACTGGAGGTCCCCTCCTTATGGTGACATTTAATTCCACTTATCACTGAGCACACGATTGTGGCAGCGCCTCGTGACCATAATACTTAATCTCTCTTTAAAGTAGATTAAATTAAGATTGACTTCTGAAAAAAAAAAACAGTAAGTGCGCATTACATATAACACCAAATATTTCTGTGCCGTAATCGCCCTGTCTTGTTAAGTTCCCGTTAACCATATTCTACTTAATACTAGTTCTCAACACAGACCATTTCTCCTCACACAAATAATACCATTGTACAAATTATCTTAAATTACACACTTACAAATCTTACATGGCGAGGCCGTAAACAGAAATCACGTGTGCTGATATGTATGAGTTTCATGAAGGACTGTCTCGCATTCTGATGGCCCATCTTTTATCTCGTGGACGCCTTAAGCTAACAAGCCCTATTCAAGCGCTCCCCCATCTCTTGGAGATAAATGGGAACCCATCAGCGCTGCCAAAAATGGCCTTGGTGCATCGAGACAATTTAGTGCTCAACAGCATCCGACAATCCCGTCATATTTCCCTGTACCTTAAAAACTCTCATTTACTTACATACTACCCCCCTGTGTGACTTCTGATACGCCTGCCTGGAAGACCATCTCCTCCCACGCACCAAATACCACACTTACTCATTTGATAGGCTGGCTCGCCAGCTAAACACACTCACTTTATGACACATACTTTCGTAGACTATGTATATTATACGTCCCGTATAATCTGTTTCCCTTACTATCCTCCAGCACATATGCTGTTTTTCCAATACGTTTGGAAACGATAAATGGTACTGCGTCACCTGCTTCCAACCTTGCCAGTGGCTCCCTTAAATGAACGTCATCACGTTGCTCTACCTAGCATATTTCTCAGTGTCTGTAACGATGCCCTGTTGCTACTGTCCACACATGCACATATTAAAATACCATCCTCTGCTTTAACCACAGGATAATCCCTACATAAATTAGTGTCCCTCGATAGCATGTTTGCAAGAATGTCATCTTTACCTTTAATATATTTTACTGTGAATTCGTATTCCTGCAGAGCAAGAATCCACCTACTAACTCTGTTAGAACTGAGTTTACAAGTCCTCATATACAGTAATGCATGGTGATCTGTGTGGATCTCAAATTTCCCCCTTACTAAATACATTCTAAATTTCCCTAAACTGAAAACAATACCTAATAGCTCTAACTCAGTAATCGTGTATCTTTTCTCCGCTGCTGTCAGTCCTCGCGAGGCTAAAGATACAATGCACAGATTACCCTCATCATCTTTCTGACATAATACTCCAGCAATGCCTATATGTGAAGCATCTGTCATAACCACATATTCCTTATCTTTTAACGGATATTTCAGCACTACAGCTTTCTCAAAACCTTCCTTCAGCGCTCTAAAAGCCTGATCATGCTTGGACTCCCATCTCCACCGAGTCCCACTTTTAAGCAATTCCCTGAATGGTTCTACCAACCCTGAGTATTTAAGGACGAACCTCCTGAAAAAGTTGCAAATTCCCAGGTAAGTTTTTAACTGTTTAACATTCTGTGGCACCTCTGCGTTAAGTATCTTATTAACCCTACTTTCTTCTGGTGTTACACCTCTACTCAACACTCTATGACCTAAAAATGTCACTTCTGACTGACAGAATGACGACTTAGACAGCTTCAAAGTGAACCCTGCCTGATCTAACTTCTGAAAAACTATATCTAAATGACGTAGATGCTCCTCAAAACTGCGTGAACTAATTACCATATCATCTATGTAAATGGTTACAAACTCTCCTGTGTCATCCCCTAATGCAATGTTTAAAGCCCTAATTAAAGCTGCTGAACTACTCTTTAACCCATAAGGTGTTCTACAAAATTGATAAAGGTTATATTTATGACTAAAAGCTGTAAATGGTCTATCTTCGTACATAAGTGGCACTTGCCAAAAACTGGAACTCAAATCTACACAAGTGAAATACTTCTTCCCCTCAAATGTTTGCATTAATTCCTCTATTGACATAGATTTCAGCTGATCTGAACTAATTCTACTGTTAACCAAACGAGCGTCTAAACAAATACGAACAGTGCCGTCGGTCTTGGGTACCGTGATCAAAGAATTAACATATGGACTGTTCGAGTGCTCAATAATCCCATCTTCAAGCATCTGGTTAATTTGTGCCTCAACTGCACTCTGATAAGCGAAAGGTACAGGATATCTATGTCCTGTGAATACTGACCTATCAATAACGTTCAATGAATGTGTATAGCAATTGGCCATACCAATGCGATCCTCAAAAACTCTCCTATTACACCATAACACATCATAGAGCCGAACACACTGTTCATCCTCTATATTTCCCTGAAATGCAGCCTCACGTAACGAGTCCTCTAGACTTCCGTTCGTAATCACACTGCCCACAAAACATGGAGAACCCCGCTCTACGGCTGGCGATATCTCATTTAAAGTACAAATCACACCTACAATACTACTTCTCTGAATTTGGTCATTGAACGCTACTTCTACTTCAGAATCTCCCCATTTAAATTTCAAACTCCCTACATCATAACATAAGTTACCAGACACTCTACTTAGCCACTCTGAACCCAAGATAACACTGAATACTAAATTTTGGAATTACAAGGCAAATCTGCTTCTCTACATGATTATTAATTTTAATGTCTACTAAAACTTGCTTAGAAATTACTTTAGACCTCTTCCCAACAGCTGTGATAACAAAAGTGCTTTTAATTGGCATCTCCTCAAAATTTACTCCAGTTCCTTTCATTTTATCATAAAATGCACTACTTATGCAACTCTTCATACAACCACTATCAATTAAAACATCTGTGTACGCCTCGGACACGTTAAATTTAACTATGGGGCTCTTACTAACCACTTCCTGAATAATACCTTCATCATTTAGTTCATGTAATAATTCATTTCTTACATTTAGGTCATAGGGTTCCTGTATAATTGTATGGACAGGGTATGCTACAGACTGAGATTCTGACCTTACTTCGCAGCCTGGTTCGCGTTTAAAGAACCGCTACAGCTGGCCGTAGTACTACTAACTACTGAATTGGTCTGGTTGTTCTGGGCTGTGTTGTCATTGTTTGGCTGTATATTACTACCACTAGGCTGTCCTCTTCCTTGACCCCTATTCTGGTTGTAATTATTTTCATTATAATTTCTCCCTTGATTTCCCCTGAAATCATTGTTTCTCCCTTGATTTCCTCTGTAATCATTGTTCCTCCCTTGATTTCCCCTGAAATCATTGTTCCTCCCTTGATACTGATTACCATAGCCATTTCCTCTGTTCTGATTTAGCTGATTATTATTATTTCTATTTTGAGCGTTGGCCCCTTCGCCACCGTTCCCTTGAACTTCTTGATGCCTGGCTTCATTAGGTCTATTATTATTATTACCCTGGTTCCGATTGAAATTGTCCTCATAACCTCCTCTCCCTAGTGCATCAAATGTGCTGAACAAATTTTCTATTTGTGATATAGTCTTTACATTCTGGATACAAGCAGCCTCCTTGATCCTATAGGGAAAGTGCCTAAGTAGCAACCTTACCACATCACTTTCCTCCTTCAAGCCATCCAGATATTTACACACTAATACCTGCCCTAAAAAGTATTCGGTCATGGTGGAGCTTCCTTTAGGGTTATATTTACCACACACTACTCCCTCACGATGCTGCGACTGAATAACCTCATTCCAGAACTTTTCACAGAATTTCATTTTAAAATCATTAATATCAGTAAACTTGTCTCTGTAGACAGCAAACCAATTCCTCGTTTCCCCCACAAACACTTGTTCTAAAATTTCAACTACCTGGCACCACTCAATACTACCATTTTCCAACCTCTCCCCGAATTTATTTTCTATAGTGTTCATGAACTCCATTGGGCACCCCTGTCGATTGCTGAACTTACCCAGTTCTACCTCCCTGTGTGTGCTATTCACAAAAACTGGCCTATTCTGACTATTTTCTTGCCTGATCCTAGCTTTTAATTTTAACTCTAATTCTGCGATTTTCTCCTCAGCCTTCCTCTCAATACTGTTTACTGTTAATTTAATGTTTCCTTCTGATTCTTCTACTTTATCATATAGCTTTGCTTGTTTCTCCTCAATCTTGCTAATGCTCTCTCTATTACTCTCTCTTAAATCATTTACTTCTGCAACTATTTGTGAGTGGACTTTCTCAATTCTACCCCCCAGCTGTTCCTTAACCTCTTTAGTTGCTACCTGAATTTTGTCAATTTCTCCCCCCAATTGCTTTTTGACCTGCTGTGTTTCCAGTTGCACTAGTTCTTTTAAATTTTCAGCCTGTGTACTGATTCTAATTTCTAACTCCTCCTGTACTTTTCCTAATTTCTTGTCTACATCTGCAATGATCTCTTTAACCTTCTCTTCCATTACTCCTCTGATTTCTCCTCTAATCTGCTCCATTTTCACACTAATTTCCTTGTTGTTCTTATCTAATTTTGCATTATTCTGTTCTAATTTATTATTTAAAGCTTCTGTACTTTCTTTATTTTCCCTACTGTTTTGTTCTAATTTTGCATTATTCTGTTCTAATTTTGCATTTAAAGCTTCTGTACTTTCTTTATTTTCCCTACTGTTTTGTTCTAATTTTGCATTTAAGGCATCTGTACTTTCTTTATTTTCCCTACTGTTTTGTTCTAATTTAGCGTTGTTTTGTTCCAGTTTAGCATTTAAAGCGTCACTACTAACTTTGTTCTGATACATGAACTCGAGAAGTAAAGTTTTTAATTCTGGTTGGCCGCCTACACTCCCTGTTTCAGTATCGGGATTTACCTCCGCTACCCCGGTACTACCATCACTCGACATACTGCTCGTATCATCACTCTCCAGTTGATGACCACTACGTAACCTCATCTGTCTTTCTTTCTCATCCCCCATAATGATATACACTGATAAAGACAAATAACCCCCAAAATACAGGCACAGAAATATATACCCTTCTCCTTCCACAAATGTTATTAGGTTTTCATCCCCACGTTGGGCGCCAATGTAGCAGTAATTAGTGCCCCATGTTGGTAGCGACAAATGTAACAGTTTCGCTAGCCCACACTGTTGGGAGAAAATGTAATTGTTTACCTTTGCCTAAGCTATGTTGTTTTAATGGGCGCCAAGACTTCAACGCAATGCTGACAGTATTTAATCAAGGAGTATGATTGATTTGCCTATAGTATTTACTAACTACAATGAAAGAATTAGGCACAACGTTAAAGAAATAATTTATTAAATACAAAAACAAACCAAGATGTTCAGTAAAGAACATATAGCCTACTTTCTCCTAAATGTATGAGTATAGTTATAACTCGTTGTTATTATCAAAGAGTATAATATAATCATTTCTTGTTTGAAGATCTTAGAAACGATTTACCTCTACCAAACGCCACAACCTAGATAAAAACTGCTACCATCATTGAAGAAAGAAAGATAAGAAGTATATCAAGAATGTTATGGATCTGGAGACATGATCGACCGGACTGGCTGCGTGGCTCGGCGGTAACGTTCTTGCTTGCTGGGCCCTAGGTTGCAGATTCGTATCCTGGCGCAGTCAGCTGGCATTTGAGGGTGCACAAATGCGAGGGAGCCGTGTCAGTAGATTTACTGGCACGTTAAAGATCCCCTTCGGGCCAAAATTCCGGCACCCCGGCGTATCTAAAAGCAGCAGTAATTAAAAGGGACATAAAACAAATAACATTATTATTATTGTTATTATTACATAATCGACCTGCCGTGGGCAACATCCAACTTTGAGTTGAGGCATGTCTTTACACGTCTGGTTGTGCATGGCTTTCACAACCCTAATTGAATTAACAAATCTTTCCATGACCCTACAGAGACGTGTGTATACAAACTATGTGGATATTTTCGATTGCTATTTGCCTGAAATAAAAGTATTAATTAATAACCTGAACTAGCACCAACGGCTAGAATTCAGTTACTATGTGAAATCGTTTTGTTCTTTACATCAAATAACATTTTCAAATAACGCACAATAGGCTGTTACAAACCCTTTAAAATAAAAAGTAAAAATTTATCGTAGTATCATTTTGCCATTCTTCAAGTTCGATGAGCATAGAATGCCAATGGTATACGGTACTAACCAATGGAGTCCCACGTAGACCAGTCGTGACATCTAGTGGAGAAGTATTGAACAATATAACCCTAACAGGGCGAGTGCATTCTAGTGGCCATAAGAAGAACCTTTTCAATAAAATCTTGAAGTTAATAAGTAGACCGGCGTGCAGTTACCTTTTTGGCTGCTAGATGTCTCGAGCAAATCTGCTGGTGAATTATGTTTTAATTATATATATAATTTCCACCGTAATATGCACAATATAACGCTTAATTTTAAAACGTCTGAATCATTACAAAACAATAAATATATAAAATTTCAAGCAAAAAAAACTCTGATGGGGTTTGAACCATAGGCATATGAGTGATAGGCCAACGCTTTACCACGGAGCCATTTGTGCCATCGAACATCGTTCTATATAAAATATAACTTGTTAGCAAATAATGATTTAGACTAAACGATTTCATCAGGTGGAGTATATTATTTATGTATAAAGCATTTCATACAAAGTTTATTTATTTTGTATCAGTACGCTATATTGCATGCAATACTCAAATTAGTGAAATATAAGTGAGGCACAAGATATCCGCTGCCATCTTGTCTTCTTACCGAGACGGCTCAGCTTTTTAAAATCACTTCTGCACTATAGTATTACAAAATAAACTTTTAATTTCGAACGTGCCTCTTCCTTTAGAACAGTTAAATCGATTCTCGGCTCGATAATCGGAACTGGTGGGTCCCATGATATGGATTATAAAGTTTGCAAAATTCGCACGGCCACCATCCTGAAATGGAACGGCGGATGACCTTGTAGTTTGGTCACAAGATGCGTCCTATATGAGGGTATGTTGTTACCAAATTTGGTAGAGATAGGATAATTTGGTTAGTCGCTATTTGATTTTACGTTTTGAACGTTTGAGTGGCCGCCATTCAGTTTTGGTAAAGATGGCGGCGATATAAAACATGACACTGAGGTGCCCTTTGCTTGTTCAACCTCTGTACCGAATTTCGTTCAATTCGGTTTCACCGTGTTCGAATTGATAGGGGGACAGACATTCAGAGTACACACACACACACACACACACACAGACTCACACACACACACACACACACACACATACACACACACAGACAGACACACAATTTTTGGCCCTGTAGTGATCTCATAAGTCTACTTTCATTTTTGCAAAAATCGAAAGTAGGCTAATATTAATAGTGACACAAAGAATTTAAATTACCAACTGCGGTTTAATTAATTAATAGAAAATGAACATTTAATTTTAATTGAATATTAATTGAAGTTACATGTTAATAGAGACGTCAGATTATTTAATTGTCTGCTCACCCAGTTGAAGTATCATCATTAAAAAGGTAAACGATGATCTCGATGTTCCGATTTATGTTGAAAATGTAGTGATATCTCAGTAGATATGGTTTACCTTCATCAGGTACGTTGCCATCTGTATAAAGACTGTTGAGTAGGGATATAACCCACTATATACTGATATAGATATCGGCAGGACATCGTTCAGTGTCGAATCTGTATACTCAGTTCGTTGCTATACCATGAAGCAAGGTTATTACTTCCTCCCTTCATTGAGAGCTGTTGATCAATGAATGTCTTGTCGAGGGTGCTGGTACTAATAGTTTCCTTGTCACGTGAGTCGCAAACTTCCCTCTCCACTGGTTTCTTGGTTCATTCACCACGGGACGACTTAGTTGCGCCACAACTTGCAATATTTAGAAGCGTACCTTCAGTAGAAATGGCGTGTTAGTTGCACCATGAGTTGAAATAATATGTTTCATTCCTTCGAGATGGTCCACACGTGAGTCTTAGTCATGGGTTTCTAAAATACCATGCCAATGACTACCTGCCGTGGGGAAACGATACTGCGTCACCGGGGTTTATACTATTGCGATGTTTTCTGGTTGCAATATGTATATATATATATATATATATATATATATATATATTTGCGACCTACACCACACGTCTCTTTACAAGTGAATAGTTAAATAAAAATCTAATTGAATAATAAAAATCGCTTACAATTATCTGATATAAAAATCATCTCATAGATGTACTAATTAATAATAATGACATGATAATTTCTGTGGCTTCCAAGCCACATGGGAATTGCGGGAAATGAGTTAGCGGATAAAGCTGCAAAAGAGGCGGTATTACTACCACCTCGACCAATGGAGGTACCCGATAGAGATATTCGTTCTCAGTTACGCCTACAAGTTCTGGCATTTTGGGAGAGTCAGTGGCTAGCTGACCCACTGCCCAGTCAACACCACCTAGAGAGAAAGCCTTGCGATACGATTTATGACGTCATAGCCTTCCGGCCGTCAGCGAGCGCGCTACCCAGCGCTGCTGTTATGAACAACCTGTGAGGAAACGCGACTGAGTGTTTATGTATCCAATTACGTTCTACAGACGCGAATAAATAAATAACGTAACCATAAATTAAACATATGGTCAGAAGTTGATGCGATCGATACATTACTCTAGCTAATAAATCGACGTTTTCGATCATAATCGATAAGTATGCATTTCGAACCTTGCGAGTGTGAACTTGACCGAAAACACTGATGTCTCAATAAATGCGATATATAGAAGAATTCAATAAAAAACTTGACAAATATTCACCCCATTTTAACGTGAGATGTAGACTACACAACGAGAAGAAAAGACACAACAACAAGTAACCAATTAATCTGTAACAGTTAAAACAGAAATTAATATCTACAGTACCGGTATAGTCAATCATATCAGTCCAAAGGTCTAGGTTTGATTTCCATCTCTGCCGAGAAATATAATTCTAGTTAGTTATTGTTGATCATTGTTGTTTTAAGGGGCGCAATTACGAGGTCATCTGCCCCTAAAAATACAATTCTGATTTGATTGTGAAACGAAATTCACTCAGCCCCATGAGTTAAAACTGAACTAAGAAGAAGTGGGTTCGATTTCTCCTTTCTCCTCCAGGTAAATGCTGGGATTGTTCCTAGCAGAAGACCATGGTCACCTCCTTTCCAAGGGCAGATGACCTCGTAGTTCCTCCCCTTAAAACTACAATACCGTACCTAACCTTCCCAATTCTAGCATCACAATACATACATACAAACAAATTCTACCCATATCCAAGTACACATGGCTGATGACAATGATGTCATAACCCACTTACAAAACAACAACAACAACAACAACAACAACTAGCCACATAAAGTTTTCATGCATGATATGAAAACAGGTAGTAATGGCATGCCTATGACAGAAAAGGTTACCTACTGAAATGGAACAGAGCAGCAATCATGAGACATGAGAACATTTACAAAAGAGGAAACTTTTTGTTGTTGATGATTCATATAGGGGCATAGCTTACCCGACAATACATAAAACATGCTAATTACCAGTGATCTTAGCATTTTGTTCTCAACAGAATACAGTGAGTCATCTGCAAAAACATGTTGTTCTCATATTTTCTATGTTACACAAACTGTGCTGTTTTGTAAAAAATAATAATAACTAAAAGATGACCATACCTATCCTTCACTAGTTAAATAAATATCCATATCCAAGTACACATGGCTGATGACAGTGATGTCCTAACCCACTCACAAAAAAACAAGTAGCCACAGAAAGTTTTCATCCGTGATAAGAAAACAGGCTAGCAATGGAATGCCTATGACAGAAAAGGTTACCTACTGAAATGGAACAAAGCAGCAGTCATGACACATGAGAACATTTACCAAAGAGAAAACTTGTTGTTGATTCATAAAAGGGCATGATAATGTAATAATTTACAAACAAACACTTGATATAGAGTAATCCTACAGTAACAGTTTTCATATGGCAATATTTACAATATCAGGCATGGCATAAGCTTATCCGACAATACATAAAACATGCTAATCACCAGTGATCTTAGCACTTTGTTCTCAACAGAATACAGTGAGTCATCTGCAAAAACATGTTGTTCTCATATTTTCTATGTTACACAAACTGTGCTGTTTTGTAAAAAAATAAAATAAGAGATGACCATATCTATCCTTCACTAGTTAAATAAATATAGCCTTTTCAAAAGATCCTTTCCACTTTTCAATACAAAATTGTTGTATTCCCTATTATATTGGTAGCACTGAATGAAAGTAGAACGAGCAATAACATTCTCTATAGTACATGAATTAGCCAAAATACCTCATCAAACGATGAGAAATAAATCAGGGAATGATGTTTTAATAGATGTTTCCTCCTCCGCTGTCTGTGACTCACCCAGCCATCCCAAATAGGATCACGACTTATGTAGGCAGAATTCCAGCTGTGGCCACCATTGTCCACATCAATCATCATCAAACCGGTATTGCCAACCTCGCCCTTACGGTACTATGCTGCCCCAACACCCTTCGATTTGTCCAATCCAATGGTTTTTGACGCGTCCAGATCAATGGTTTTGTCAACCGTGCCCCGCTGGCTGCGCTCGGCCAAAGCCGCTCCTACACCGACCATTCTAACCTTCGTTTTGTGGTATCCAATGGTTTTTGACAATGGTTACATCCTAACGTGTCCAGATCAATCGTTTTGTGTCACCCGTGCCCCGCCAGCTGCGCGCAGCCAAAGTCGCACCTGCACACGACCATTCTAACCTTCGTTTTGTCCAATCCAATGTTTTTTGGCAATGGTTACAGCCTAACGCGCCCAGATCAATGAGTTTTGACAATGGTTACAGCTTAATGCATCCCGATGATTTCTATGATCAACAGTGATTTTGTATCTCACATGTTGGGGACAATGTGTGCACCCCGGTGCGTGCAGCTAGAGTGAGCCGTGATGACAGTCGAACGAGATGCAAGCGCTGTAGAAACATGGCAGCCGTTTTTAAAATAGCAATAAATAAAAACACATATTTATGAACTTTAGCACATATATGACGTTCAGTAGTGACAATTCAAATTGAAATCAACGGTAGCGATGAATGAAGATAGAACGCGCGATAAAAGTCTGTACAATACATGAATTAGCCAAAATAACTTTTGAAACGATGAGAAATAAATCAAGGAGCGATGTTTTAATGGATATTTCCTCCTCCGCTGTCTGTGACCCACCCAGTCATCCCAAATAGGATCACGACTTATGTAGGCAGAATTCCAGCTGTGGCCACCATTGTCCACATCAATCATCATCAAACCGGTATTGCCAACCTCGCCCTTACGGTACTATGCTGCACCAACACCCTTCGATTTGTCCAATCCAATGGTTTTTGACGCGTCCAGATCAATGGTTTTGTGTCAACCGCGACCCGCTGGCTGCGCTCGGCCAAAGCCACTCCTACACCGACCATTCTAACCTTCGTTTTGTGGTATCCAATGGTTTTTGACAATGGTTACTGCGACACCTGAAATGGATGACACCGCCGCGTGGCCAGCAGCACGCCGGTAACTCGATAACCAACGCTCTGCTTACCACTGCGACACCTGGAATCCGGGGGCCCAACTTACCTTTGTTTGAGAGGTCCGGGTCACCTCCGCAGCAACATCACCTCCAGATGACATGTCCCAACAGAAGAGCTCCAAAAGGGGTGGAAGGAAGATGCAGAAGGGGACAACACACAGGCTATTTAACAGACACCCCCCAATAACCAACGGAACTGCTGCCGATGAAATAATGCCACAACAGAAGATTAAAATTTAACTAAAATTTAATGTTAAAATATAAAGGAGCACCTTCACCAGAAACAGAACATGCATCAACCAGCACAAATTTACAATGAAGGCCAGATACCACTTAACATGCTTGCTTGCAAGGCCAACAAAAGAAAAGACTTAAATTAAAATGTTCAAGCCCAAAACTTAAAATAAATTATATATATAGGCATAATTAAATGATAACGGGCTTGGTAATTTACAAGGCAATGCAATATCGATCAAACATGCAGAAGCTCAGGCCACGCCGAAAAAGAAAGGATGAAATAAAATAAAATAAAATAAAATAAAATGGGATTAGAAAATAAATAAATGTTATGCACGACCGCGGAAAACACAAGGACTTTTACCAAAAATCACAAAATAAAAAATCAACAAGATTACATTTAAACAAAAAATATATTAAGCTAACACACAACACGTTTGCTTTTCGAGGCCGGCGCCAATGGACTGACCTCGAGACCATAATGCATCTCTTCATAACATGGCCACAAAAACACAAGGAAACCGCATGCCTGAACGAAATTACGGCAAACAATTAATAAAATTAAATTTAAACATCAGCAGAAGGAAATGGACGGAGGAAAACAATTATGTCTAAATACTATTACAACGGTGAAAGGCACCGGATCATGAATAAATTACTATGTCAATCCCAAAATTGGCAAAAGAAAATAAATAATAATTTAAACGTAAAATAAATTAGAAATGTGTCTCCATAAGGTACGAAGAAAAGAGAACAAAATTAAAATAAATCAGGAAACGTAATTAAAACAGCAATAAAATTAGGCCTATAAAACAAATGAGGAACAGAATAAAAATATTACTATAAGATGATATCGGAGCTCCATAACAAAAATAAATATGAAGATATAACGTAACGTACCTTACATCCTTCTCAGTGGAGACACACTAATAATACAATAATTAACACATAATTTTTAAATTCTGTCCGGCACTACATGTGCTTCAAAACTGGCTAACCCGGCACATGCGTCGTTTAGATGACAGCACTCGTTCGCATCCAGTTGCGATTCTCCATCACGTTCAGCGTCCAGGCGAAAGGAAGAACTTAAATTCTTATATAGCACAGGCGTTTCTTAGTTGAATATGTATTCAAATTTTCTGTAGAATATATTTACATTTCATAGAGGACGGGGGCCCAGGCCCCCGTCAGCGGTGACACCTTTCACGACCAGTCGGATTGATGTTTACTTCACGACGGCTAATGGACTCCACCCAAAAATGGCGGAGAATTTTTGCGTCAAGAAGCGAACTGCATTCATGTAAAATTTATTGTCCAATCACGGCTTGACACATCAACCAACAATGTCATAAATAGGAAATTAATTTGGCGGTATCATGAATATACTGGCATTTGTTTCATGACGAAGAATGTAATTGTCTTTCAATTATGTCATGCATATAAAGAGTTTTATGAGGCGCAGCACACACTACCTATCGGAGAGAAACAGGAACCACGTGCAGACTTTACAAAGTCCTACTGCCGCTACCATCTCGTGGTCACAGGCGGAACTGAGCGACGAAGCGGTCATTTCAAAATTTGTCCAGAATTCCAACCCGGGGTAAATACATGTTTGAAAACTCTTGGGACGGGCACTTGCACGTAACAGTCTCCCTCCCTTAAGCGTGAACACGGTTCACGAATATGCCTAGGCATAGACAGTACTCCTTAACTTGTCGATTCACCAGAGATGTTTCCCGAAGATAATGTTCACCAGTTAACTCCAATTGATGGATGAAACCGCATCGTTTTGGTTAGGAAGAATGCAGGGTCAGATTATCAGTGAAGGGATAATTGATCACCTCGCAAACCACTTAGTTAACAGCTTCACTGTGTCCAAAATCTTCCGAAATGCAGAACACCAGCACCAGCAGTGCTTTCAGAGTCCGAGACACGTTAGGAAAATTTCCAACAAGTCCAAGGTAGGTCGCTTTAGACGAAGTAGGTGGAAGCAATTGCAAGATATTATTCGACGCGTGGGCAGCCATTTACAAAAATAGAAGTTAATCTAATTTCAAAAAAGGTTTACAGAATTACTAATTCTTACTACATTTTACAAAAGAGAAACAAAGTTGAATTTATATGAAGAAAATATTTCTGACAATGCCCTAGATCCGTGCTTACAAGATTTCATTAACAAGTTTACCTTTTTACAGATTCGAAGTACATTTCAAGATTACATGAGTTAGACGACTATACATTTAGAAGGAACTACGGTAGAGGAGTGACCACTTAAATTCCCAAAGGGAACAGGAATACAAGGTTACCATGAGTTAGATCTCCCACCGAGTCCAACTTACATGTTAGCATCTTCCAAGAAAACATCAAAATTAGGTACACTTTTACAATTTACCATTAAAATGGGAACTTCCCAACATTTACAATTTGTATCCCATCAGAGTTTGCATACCCAGTTCAAAATTCCATAAGGAACAGATGCCTGAAGACTTCAATGAAGGTTAGGGATACTCTACATTATACAAAATTCGTTTTACAAAATTTACGGTAGCATTTCCTCATTAGACACCTCTCCACCTCGCTTAATGTGCGATAGATGCACTCTTGAAATTTTGTTGGCCTTAGGGTTTCGAACAAGAAGAGTAACAGGAGTCAAGAATGCCTCTACATAACATGGGCCTTTAAAACGAGGGGTTAACTGGCTTGAAACTAGATTACTGACGCCCTTGGGCTCGAAATTGCGGACGTACACAACATCACCAATTTCCAAATCAGCTGGCTTGCGACAGGCATTGTGTCGCCTGGCAAGTTGGTCATGTGATACCTTAATATTCTCTCTAGCCTTGTCGAATTTCGCCCTCATATCCTCGGGCGTGAAACTGTCTGGAAGGAGATCGTGCAGGTTCCACAGATTAGACAACGGAGAATTGGCCATAAAGGAAAACATTAACGAAAAAGTGGTGGCTTGCGTGCTCTCATGCACGGCGGAGTTGAAAGCAAAATTGAGCCAATGCAAATTAGAATCCCACTTGGAATGGTCGTCGTGGTGGAAAGCAATCAGAGCAGAACGGAGATTACGATTAACTCGCTCAGCGAGAGACGGGTTATGAAAATAGGGAGTGGTGGTTACATGCGAAATAGCATAATCAAATAACAATTGACGGAACTGATGAGATACAAAGCACTTGGGATTATCTGACACCAGATACTGACATGGCCCAAAGGCCGAAAAGATGGAATTAAGACACTTTATGACGGAACTGGTCGTAGCCTGTCTGGTGGGGAAAATCCAACTAAACCGGGTGAAACCGTCAGTGCAAACAAGCGCAAATTGGTTTCCCCGACCAGAGCGAGGGAACGGTCCAACATGGTCGATAAAAAGCCTCTCCATGGGTCTAGATGCCGGTTCAGATGACAACAGGCCAACCTTAGTAGAAACCGGAGGTTTGCTAATACTGCATGCAGCACAATTCCTAATGAGCCTCCTGATGTCGCCATCCACACCTTGCCAAATGAAAAACTGTCTGATTTTAGCTCGGGTCTTGAATACTCCTAGGTGGCCACCAATAGGAGATTCATGATAGTAACGAAAGATTTCCGAAATGAGGACCGACGGGAGCACAATTTTAGGTAGGCGGTCATGACAAGACGAACAACACAATACACCGTCCTTCAGAGAGTAGGGCTTGATCACTTCACCAGAATTGATTCGGTCAATAAGGCTAGATAAGGAGGGGTCTTCTTTCTGGAATCGTCTCACATCCTCAAAAAGCACAGGGGAATTGCTAAGAACGGCATTGACACAATTTACAGCAGATATAAGGTTTACGGGTTCACATTCCTGAGCATCCTCTTCAGCTGTTTCCTCGTACATGCGGCTTAAAGAATCAGCTACCGCATTTTCGGACCCACGAATATGTTGGACAGTGAACTGGAACGACAGAATCCTAGTTGCCCACCTAGCAATTCTACCAGTTTTGCGGGGTTTCCCTAAGACCCAGCTCAAGGCTTGGTTATCGGTCTCAAGGAGAAACTTGGTGTGCTCAAGATACATACGGAATTTTTCTAGAGCGAGCAACACAGCTAAATCCTCAAGTTCGTAAATGGAATACTTCCTCTCTGCGTCCGTTAAGGTACGAGAAGCGTATGCAATGGGTTGCCTACCCAGATCAGATTCCTGCAGTAGAACACAACCAACACCACGACCAGACGCATCAGTCTGCACAATGAACTGCTTCCCAAAATCCGGAATGGCTAACACAGGGGCGTTAGAGAGCGCAAGCTTAAGATCTTCGAAGGCTGCCTGCTGAGAGGGACCCCACTCGAACTTCACAGCCTTTTTGCGTAATTGATTTAGAGGAGCAGCACGGTCGGCAAAGTTACTGATAAACTTACGGAAGAAGTTCACCATACCAATGTAACGAGCAACACCCTTGGCGTTCTTGGGTGGTTTAAAATCTCTGATGGCCTGCGTACGAGACTGGTCCACTGAGATACCAGATTCAGAAACAATATGTCCCAAGAAGGAAATTTTGGGCTTGGCAAAGGAAACCTTGGACAATTTGACGGTAAGTCCAGCGTCACGCAACCGATCAAGTACAATTTTCAGATGATCAACGTGTTCCTCGAAGGACTCGGAATAGATCACCACATCGTCAAGGTAGTGGTACACAAACTTGAATTTAATTTCAGAAAATACCTTGTCCAGAAGTCTGCTCAACACAGCGGCTCCGGTGGATAGGCCAAACGGGACACGGGCATACTCAAACAGGTTCCAGTCCGTGGAAAAAGCAGTAACATGCCTGGATTCAGGAGAGAGGGGAATTTGGAAGTAGGAAGAATTTAAATCGAGGATCGTGAACACCTTCGCGTTGCGAAACCAACTAAAACATGTGTGAAGGTCCGGCAAAGGAATGGATTGCAAAACAACTTTTTGATTAAGAGCCCTATAGTCGACCACCGGCCGAAAACCACCGTTAGGTTTTGGCACAAGAAATACAGGGGATGAGTAGGCAGAGATAGAGGGTTGGATTACACCTTCTTCTAACATCTTATCGATAATCTTACGAAGTTCAGCCATCTTGGGCGTGGCAAGGCGATACGGGCTGGAACGCACCGGCACAGAATCGGTTAGCTCAATCTTGTACTCCATCAAATGGGTTACACCCAACTTGTCAGTAAATACATCGCTATACTCCTGACATAACCTCTTAATGGCATCCTTTTGAAGACTCGTTAAATTTTCCAGATCGAGATCCTCAATAGTCATAGGTTCACTAACAGAATTGACAGCAGGAGAAGATAAAACCGGGTTAAATGATAACTTACTTTGCGGATTAAACTTAAACCATAAGTTGCGAGCACCAAAATCAAGAAGCATACCAACGTGTGACATGAAATTAGCTCCAATGACCACAGCACAAGAAAGATTTCTGGCAACCAAAAATTTAAATTTCCAAGAAAAATTTAGAATATGAATTTTGACTGTCATACTACCCAAAATACTTAAGTTTGAACAATTTGCCGAAATAAAAGATTCATTGTTAGGCTCTAACTCAGGAAATTTGCAAACACTCTTCATAGATAAAAACCAGTCCTCGCTTATAAAGGATGCGACACTACCAGAATCAAGCAACGCAGAAACGGGCTCGTCATTAACACAAATTTCAATAAACGGGGATATTCCTTTAGCCACAGGAGAAATTCCAAAATCATTACTCACTCTAACACGATTACAAGTAGGTGACGAGGACACCCGCACCACAGGTTTCACACAACGTTTAGAATTAGGCTGACTTGCCACGCCATTGTTCACCGACAGGTTAGGTAGGCCAGCGACACAAGCAGAATTAGCACGTGAAGAATTAGTTTTCAACGAGTTATCAAGACTTTCATTGGTAGGGCGACCAGAAACTTCACAGGGTTTTCCCAAATTCACATGCACAGAAATATCCTTGGAAGTAACACCCGAATTGGTCTCCTCAACGTTCCGTCATTGGCGATACACAGCCTGGTTACTCGGACACACCTTCTTGACATGTCCCACGCCACCGCACGTGTGGCACTTAATGTTGGGTCGAGGATGAAACATAACCTTTGGCGGGTGACGAGACATCAAGGAAGGAGGGGGACAAGACATCAAGGAAGGAGGAGGAACATTAGCTACCCGAAGGGAATCTGCATGTTTCACAGCCATAGCCTCTATAACGACCTGTTTCAGCTCGACAAATGACGAATGCCTGGTACACATAGTCATGTATGACCTATATTGAGGCGAAAACCCATTCACAATCGATGACACCAACTGTCGCTCAGTTAAAGGGGATGCAAATACCTGGGCATACACCTTAATGTCACTGACATAGTCGCTAAGGGACTCGTCCAACCTTTGGACACGATAAAGGAACTTTTGCTCGAGAGCACTTAGGGCGCTCGCAGGGACAAAAAACCACAACATTTCCCTAATAAACATGGCTAAGGACATGCGGAGGTGGATAGCTTCAACAAGCTTATCGCGCAGCATACCGGATGCAACTGGATACAAAAGTTGGAAAATCTGAATTTCCGACATCCCAAAAATCGAGGCATGGTTGCCCAACTCGACCATTTGCTTTAAAAATTGTACCACTTGGGTAACGTCATCAAGGTTGAAATGCTTTAACTTAGTTAAGAAACCAGAAATAGGATGAGGAATCGACCCATAATTAACGGTAGGCGAGAATGTAGCATTGGGAAAAGGGACATTGTTACCAGGGAGGCCCGCTCGCTTACCCTCTACAGGCGACAAAACATTTATATTACTAGAGAAAGAACTGGGATGCAATGGGTCGGCAGGACCCAGGAAATCATTAGGTGACCTAACATGAGAAGAATGACCGTATGCAGGATTAAGAGGTATGGACGAGCCAGCGCCAGGCAACAGAGGGGCAGGCAAACTACTACTGGTAATCGATCCCAAAACCTCAGACCTAATAAACAGAGGTGATTCACGTTCAACCCCAGAAGAACTCTCCAAATTCACAAGGTTATCTCTTAAGTCAATTAAATCGAAAACACTATTGTTGTCGGCCATTCTGGAAAACACAGAATGCAGACAGCCAATATAGAAGGAAACAAATTACAGGAATTACAAGGACAGTTTACACTTTCACAACAGTACCACAACCACCAATTACCACCACCATAGATTAGGCTGACACTCGAACACCACCACCATACTACACAAAATCATGCACAAAGCTGTCAGAACTGCATACGTCACCGCCTGCTTGGCTCGAGAACAGGGAGCTAAATTACAAAAATAGGCACAAAACATCAGGCTACAAGCTTCTGACAGGGCTCCAGGACTCCTTCACTCGAAGCATGTGGGCTATCAGAACATTAAGAAATCCCATTTCCCATGCCAAGAACACATGTCAGTCACTCACCGAGCTTCATTTTCAGTGGGGATGTTGCACACAAACAGGACAAAATACAGCAGCAAACACCTCGCTTAGAACAGGACACTTACATACAGCATATGGATATCCAGAGGCAAACATGAAATAAAACAAATGACAAGGATTAGCAAAACATAACATCAAGTGCCCTGGCCCGACAAAATCCCACCAACAACTGCCCCATCAGTACTAGAAGGGTCCATAAAACAGCCTGCGGGTACTGGGGAGGGGATAGTTACGGAAGTGAACTCGAACGCAGTCTGCTACCACTGCGACACCTGAAATGGATGACACCGCCGCGTGGCCAGCAGCACGTCGGTAACTCGATAACCACGCTCTGCTACCACTGCGACACCTGAAATGGATGACACCGCCGCGTGGCCAGCAGCACGTCGGTTACTCGATAACCAACGCTCTGCTTACCACTGCGACACCTGGAATCCGGGGGCCCAACTTACCTTTGTTTGAGAGGTCCGGGTCACCTCCGCAGCAACATCACCTCCAGATGACATGTCCCAACAGAAGAGCTCCAAAAGGGGTGGAAGGAAGATGGAGAAGGGGACAACACACAGGCTATTTAACAGACACCCCCCAATAACCAACGGAACTGCTGCCGATGAAATAATGCCACAACAGAAGATTAAAATTTAACTAAAATTTAATGTTAAAATATAAAGGAGCACCTTCACCAGAAACAGAACATGCATCAACCAGCACAAATTTACAATGAAGGCCAGATACCACTTAACATGCTTGCTTGCAAGGCCAACAAAAGAAAAGACTTAAATTAAAATGTTCAAGCCCAAAACTTAAAATAAATTATATATATAGGCATAATTAAATGATAACGGGCTTGGTAATTTACAAGGCAATGCAATATCGATCAAACATGCAGAAGCTCAGGCCACGCCGAAAAAGAAAGGATGAAATAAAATAAAATAAAATAAAATAAAATAAAATGGGATTAGAAAATAAATAAATGTTATGCACGACGGCGGAAAACACAAGGACATTTACCAAAAATCACAAAATAAAAAATCAACAAGATTACATTTAAACAAAAAATATATTAAGCTAACACACAACACGTTTGCTTTTCGAGGCCGGCGCCAATGGACTGACCTCGAGACCATAATGCATCTCTTCATAACATGGCCACAAAAACACAAGGAAACCGCATGCCTGATCGAAATTACGGCAAACAATTAATAAAATTAAATTTAAACATCAGCAGAAGGAAATGGACGGAGGAAAACAATTATGTCTAAATACTATTACAACGGTGAAAGGCACCGGATCATGAATAAATTACTATGTCAATCCCAAAATTGGCAAAAGAAAATAAATAATAATTTAAACGTAAAATAAATTAGAAATGTGTCTCCATAAGGTACGAAGAAAAGAGAACAAAATTAAAATAAATCAGGAAACGTAATTAAAACAGCAATAAAATTAGGCCTATAAAACAAATGAGGAACAGAATAAAAATATTACTATAAGATGATATCGGAGCTCCATAACAAAAATAAATATGAAGATATAACGTAACGTACCTTACATCCTTCTCAGTGGAGACACACTAATAATACAATAATTAACACATAATTTTTAAATTCTGTCCGGCACTACATGTGCTTCAAAACTGGCTAACCCGGCACATGCGTCGTTTAGATGACAGCACTCGTTCGCATCCAGTTGCGATTCTCCATCACGTTCAGCGTCCAGGCGAAAGGAAGAACTTAAATTCTTATATAGCACAGGCGTTTCTTAGTTGAATATGTATTCAAATTTTCTGTAGAATAAATTTACATTTCGTAGAGGACGGGGGCCCAGGCCCCCGTCAGCGGTGACACCTTTCACGACCAGTCGGATTGATGTTTACTTCACGACGGCTAATGGACTCCACCCAAAAATGGCGGAGAATTTTTGCGTCAAGAAGCGAACTGCATTCATGTAAAATTTATTGTCCAATCACGGCTTGACACATCAACCAACAATGTCATAAATAGGAAATTAATTTGGCGGTATCATGAATACACTGGCATTTGTTTCATGACGAAGAATGTAATTGTCTTTCAATTATGTCATGCATATAAAGAGTTTTATAAGGCGCAGCACACACTACCTATCGGAGAGAAACAGGAACCACGTGCAGACTTTACAAAGTCCGACTGCCGCTACCATCTCGTGGTCACAGGCGGAACTGAGCGACGAAGCGGTCATTTCAAAATTTGTCCAGAATTCCAACCCGGGGTAAATACATGTTTGAAAACTCTTGGGACGGGCACTTGCACGTAACAGTTACATCCTAACGTGTCCAGATCAATGGTTTTGTGTCAACCGTGCCCCGCTAGCTGCGTGCAGCCAAAGTCGCACCTGCACACGACCATTCTAACCTTCGATTTGTTCAATCCAATGTATTTTGGCAATGGTTACAGCCTAACGCGACCAGATCAATGAGTTTTGACAATGGTTACAGCTTAATGCATCCCGATGATTTCTTTGATCAACAGTGATTTTGTATCTCACATGTTGGGAACAATGTGTGCGCCCCTGTGCGTGCAGCTAGAGTGAGCCGTGATGACAGTTGAACGAGATGCAAGCGCTGTAGAAACATGGCAGCCGTTTTTAAAATAGCAATAAATAAAAACACATATTTACGAACTTTAGCACATATATGACGTTCAGTAGTGACAATTCAAATTGAAATCAACAGTAGCGACGAATGAAGATAGAACGCGCGATAAAATTCTGTACAATACTTGAATTAGCCAAAATACCTTTTGAAACGATGAGAAATAAATCAAGGAGCGATGTTTTAATAGATATTTCCTCCTCCGCTGTCTGTGACCCACCCAGCCATCCCAAATAGGATCACGACTTATATAGCCAAAATTACAGCTGTCAGCGCTATTGTTCAAATCAATCGTCATCAAAACAGTACGATGACAGTTCAGCCGCTAGTGCGCACCACTTAGTTCATTACATCGTGTACCGAATTGAATCGTTTATTCACCATGGATTGTGGAAATTGCCTCATAACGATCTGTAATTTGAATCGGTGATTCTATGATCAACTGTAGTAATTTTTTTTTTCGCACAACTGTGGTTTTGAAAATGTTTGCAGCCTAACGCACCGAGCGTTTTGTGTCAACCGTGTCCCACTAGCTGCGCGCGGCCAAGGTCGCACCTTCACCCGACCATTCTAACCTTCGTTTTGTCTAATCCAATGTTTTTTGACAATTTTTACTGCCTAACGTATCCAGATCAATGGTTTTTGACAATGGTTACAGCATAGCACGTCCCGATGAATGTTTTTTTTAATCAACAGTGTGTGCTGCTAGAGTATGCCTTGTTGACAGTTCAACGAGATGCAAGCTCTGTCAGAACATAGCAACCGTTAATAAAAAGAGCAATAAATATAAACACATATTTATGTACTTTAGCACTTAACTTATATGAGGTGCAGTATTGACCAGGTTTCCTAATTTCAATGTTGATGCAAGTGTATAAGCCGCATTCTACTTTCATTTAGAATTAATATTATATTATTTACAGGGTGGATACATTTTTAGGCATTTGCACCTTCAACAGTCCTTATGCGAACAGTTCCTAAAAATAATCTCTAGCACATATGTTACATTAGATTAAAACTTTTAAAATAGGCCTACATTAACATTCATCCAATGAAACTAGATGTAAAGAAATTTGCAAGACTTCATTCAGTCCATTGTTAAAAATCTGAACAAATAAAAATTTGTTCCAGTGAAACATTCTTCAGATTGTGTTCCATTTTATCTGTGAAATTGAAACAAAAGCCCTCTTAGAAATTGTATGTTAAAATTGCATGAAATATCCCATTTAAAGCGTACACTTACCCTCTCCATTCTAACCTTCGCTTTACAACCAACATTCTCCAAAACACTCTGCTGGTTGTAGAGCTATTTACCACTTTCTGGACTGGACGTTTAATGTGACTGTACACAGAGGTTATTAGTTGCATTTTAAACTGACATCTCCACTATAGGACAACTTCTTGCAATCAGTTCAACGTTGGGTATGCTAACACTACATGCCTCAATAATTTCAAGAAATGGTCACCTATTGAAAATGCCAATTCATTGTTCATCCTATACTTCAGTGGCGGTCGGTAATAAGGTTGCAGTGATACGAAATGACCAGATTAATTCAATAAAAACAATTAATACCGTAATAATATTTTTAGTAATAAAAGCTGTACGTTTACTTTTATACGCATAGGAATTCATAATTCTGTTCTTTAATAATTCAGGAAATCTTATAGTAAGTTACTGTGAACTGTCTGAGAAAGCAAAGCGCATCAACCGTTTAGGAGTGCTCGTTACCAGGCCCGAGCACCGACCAGATCTCTATAGTGAAGGGTATGGCAGAGATGCTAGACCGAGTAGGTCCTATCCCAATAGTTAACTCGGCTGATCGTTGCTTGCTGATTGCAACAAGGGAGCCGAGGAGCGGACGGAGACATCTGAGATGCTCCGTCAACTGCCGATACCATGTCTTGCAGGTTTTCATGTAGCCTAACTATTTAATCCGGTGATCCAGTGGCAATGTGATGTTCTCTGAACTGCGGCATTCGTGATGAATGAGGTACATCCGTTTTACCGCACAATTGAATACAGTTTTCTTTGATATCAAGCAGTCTTTTATCCCCCCCTTAATGAAAAAGGACAACACCCATAACAATTATCCACCAGCCGCCACTGCTATACTTACAGATTAGTAATTAGCCATGTAAAGAAGTGGATCAAGTAACACAATATTAATTGAACCAGAGGGTCATTATCATGGTGCGCCCTGGAAATCGCGGCAAACTATGGCGTCATTTGGCTGGTCAGGTGCGGAGCGAGTGGACCTCGCAATACCCTGCTCCGCTGACTCATATCGTTAGATCACACGTGTCTTATCATTTATATGGATGTGTATCTGCAAAGCTTAGAAGTTAGTGTTGCACGTTTAGTGAGTATTGTGATTACTGTGATTGTTGGTCATGCCTAGACACCAATTGACACAGCGCGAACGTGTGTATATCCATAATTCGTATATGAAAAGCAGAAAGTCTTGTTCTTAAACAAGATTAAAATGTCGAATCAAGTTTCCAAGAAGACCTGTGCGTAATGCCAGTACAATTAGGAGGCTCGCCAAACTATTCAAGAAAACAGGCACGGTAAATAATAAACATTTTTACAGACAACGTTGTGTTCTTACAGAACGGGGACACCAAGAGCCAGCTGATGAGCCAGCTTGGTGTCCTAGGCGAAAACCCACACAAGACACGGCACAAACCTATCAGAATTGCTGAGATTGTTGTCCATTCTTTCATCAGAAGATGTCAGGTGTGTGTTACAAGAGAGGGAGGGCATTTTCAGCATCGACTATGAGCACTGTACATATTATTGAACATGGTTGGTAAAAGTGTTCAAGTGTGCACCAACCACCGACTGAACATTGTACGCGTGCCCGCAATCAGCGCCAGTCAACGCCGGCTTAGCTTGCCGTGTTTACCGGGGCGCACAATGATAACGACACTGTACATACAATGAAAGAATATTGTAAAATTCTTAATTTCTACTGAACGGACATGAACAGTTATTGGACAAGCTTCCTCCTCTTATGCTGAGCCAAAGTTTTGGGTGAAAACCTGTCGTTAACATTGTGTACAAAATTATTAATCAAGATATTACTGGCAGTGCCCAGTACAGTCTTTTCAATTAATGCCCTGGCATGCTTTGGGCAGCTGTGCCCCATAAACAGTACAGTGGGCAGACATATTCGTGTTACATTCACCAAAACACTCTGCTGGTTGCAGTGATGCAAAAATTCTGTCTTGTAGCTATTGAGTAGCTTACTCATAACAACAAAAGTAAATGCAGCACAGTTGAATACATCTGCATGGGGATAGCATAGTCCTCCTCGGTTATTGGCATTTATTAGGCTGGCGTGATCACTCTGGCCTGCCTCATCGCAAAGAAAGACTTTGCAATAATTGCAATCATTTCGCTTTAAAAAAACATATGAGCAATAACCACTGATATAGTGTAAGAGAGGCCAATACTCATCTTGTAGGACTTCTATATCACTATCATCAGCAACACAAGCATCAAAATCACGTATGTCACATGACTTGTCTTCTTCAAAATACTCGCTCACTGCAGCATTGAGGTCCAGGATGCTCTGAAGGCGCAATTTATTCTCCACCTCAAACACTTGCCTCAGGGAAATATTGTACTGGCTCCCTGCCAGTTGGCGATATTTTCCAAATCGAGCTTCTAGGTTATCTGTCTGTATTTTGCCTGGTAGGAAGAAGCTATGGCCTTTCTCAGAGAGACAAAATTGTGCCATTTCAATCATGCACTTGGTAGAAAGGGTAATTGCCGCATGTGTTTCCTTGCTCAGCTTTCCAGGCGAGTCAATTGTTTTCCACCTATCTAGCCATGACACGATTTCCTGAAGGCACTCGATATGAGAAGAGTTGGTCGTTATTGGTTCCTGAAGAGGATTCCTAAGGCGTTTTCCTTTCCATAGGGTCTTAACGTTCATGATGTCCCACCATCTGCAAATCAACTCAATAAACTGTGCAGTACTGTCCCAGGAGGGCAAGTTCTTCTTCGGCCCAATCTCCCTTATTGCCACAGCTAGAGGTTTATTAAAAATTTGCAGAGCTAGTGGAACATTCTGTCGTTCCAAATTGGTAGGGTACAGGGATTTCAGAGTCAAGGTAAATCCATATTTCAGGAGATTGTTCTTCTCTAACACATGCAACACCTTCAGTGAACCAAATGATGCAATCTGTAGTCTGTCATGCTCTGTCAAATCTGGAAAATGCAACTCTTGGTGCTTTGCATTCAGCCAGTTATTTCTAATACATTTGAGAATGTGCACAGTGTCAATTGCAAAGAAAAGCTTTCTGTGTGCATCTTTGGGGTGACTATAAATGTAATTTAATTCGGGTGGATCGCTCAGGAGAGATACAGCTTTCCTATTAATAGCACTGTTGTCTGAAATCAGTGCTAGAACTTCAAATCCGACTTCTTCCAGTCCAAGAATGACTTTCTTCATCATATTGAATAATGCCTCACCTCGAATGTTCACAACGGGCATGATGTGAGCAACATCCTCGTATGAAGAAAGCAAGCTGTGGACCATAAACACATAAGCACTTGTTGCACACTCATCGCTATTTACAGCACTACCTACAACCTTACCCTTTTTGTAGTCTAACTGGGGTTTAATGTGAACCTCATCCATCGAAAGGAGGACTAGTTGATCTTCTTCTGATAAGAGTGAAAATTTCTTTCTCATATACAAAAGAAAATTATCACTTTGCTCCTGCATAGGATTCGTCAAAAGCTTGGAACACACTAATTTCAAGGTACGGGGTGCAGGAAGAGTGACATTTCCTGAACCTCTTATAAATCTATAACAGTGAGGAGAAATAGAATGAACCAGCGATGAGAATACAAGCAATTCCCACGAATAGTTTTTCACTTTACGCTTTGTTAGCAAGTGAACTTGCTCTTTTAAGAAGTCTAATGTATCCTTCTTCTCAGGGAACTTACTCTCCAAGTTCTTAAATAAACTGTCCATAACAGATACAATATCCTCAACACTTTGATGTTCATATGCATCAGGATCAGCATACACGGAATGGGCATTCCTTATAAGTACTTCAATTTCTAGCACTGTACCTAACTGTCTTATTACATGTTATTACAACGTTTCACTTCTGTATTCGATACATACAAGGAGGCACTCAAACCTTCTGTTATCTTAATGCAGCATCGCAAGTGTGGACTAGGATTTTCCTTCATTAAAATAAAATATATACAAGATTCCTCTCTAATAGAATTCCACTCAGGATGAAGACTCACACTGTTTAACTTCACCTTCAGTTCCTGAAAGTTTCTAAATGAAACTGCTTCCAGATTCTCCGCCAATGTCTGCATACTTTCAGCGAGAGCCTTCGATAAACTTTCATTATCAATCCTACGCCTCCTATCATCTGGATCTTCTCGGCAGACAGTTGCAGTGTCAGTTAAATACTCTGGGCAGTTGGGGAACTGAGACGGGACTGCTCCTAGGAATTTAATTCGAACATTAACTTACGATACAATCATTTTATCACCTTGCATTACATTAATTACTCTATTTATTCTAAATTCAATTTCCAACCTGATTCACACACACCTCTTCCCCCACCCCAATAAGAAATGTAGCCTAATGAATTAGATTACTGCAATAGAAAAAAAATTGATTAATCAGGGCCTGCTACAGGTTATCGGTCTCTAACGTCATGCAGTTAGCTTGCAATTTA
Source organism: Meconema thalassinum (assembly GCA_946902985.2). Taxonomy (NCBI): domain Eukaryota; kingdom Metazoa; phylum Arthropoda; class Insecta; order Orthoptera; family Tettigoniidae; genus Meconema; species Meconema thalassinum. The sequence goes on from OX336392.1 coordinate 372,610,883, forward strand.
AACCCCAATATAAATGTGAATACTATCCATATTAACACCCACTTATACCTCCCACTTGAAATTGATAGCCCCATAAAACAAATAAACCTAACCTACAACATTAGCCTGTAGCACATAATTTAGGTTAGAAAATTCTGACTTCTACATCTAAATGAATTTTCGTGAACAGAAGAGCTAGCCTATGCTATAATTTAGGGGTAGGACTATTTGCTTACTAACCTTTAATCAGTCTCGGTTTATACAACGGAGCAGTAACTAGCTTTCCATTCTTTTCATCATACATACTAGTGGTCCATTGAATTTCATGTGGCTTGAAATGGATGCCACGGACCTACAAGAAAAGAGACTTGGTTACAAAGTTCCTTCCTCCCATTACACTAAACTTGTGAGAATTGGAGCATAAGTATTGATTTAACACGTACCATGGAATATTTCGTAGGAATAAAATCCTTGCGGTGAATGGCTCGTATCCATTTTGACTTTTCACCTTCATCATTAGGAAAAGAGAAAACGTTTACTTTCGGTCCATTGGCGTAATTGCCTTTACAATTTGGAACGCTGCACTTATTAGGCATAACTTTACACTGCACTGATAACCATTAAGTATAACTGGGTAGGAAATCTGAGCAAATCAGTAACTGGGACTGTAAACACGACACACAACACGCGGAAAACACACCATAACCTGCAAACTAGAATGTTATGTCTCAATGTCCACGGCCGGTCTTCCGTGACGTCACTCGCTTGTCAACTTCATATCGCAAGGCTTTCTCTCTAGGTGGTGTTGGCCCAGTAAACTGAGAGCGATCAAGGGAACTACTCGGGTGTGGCGGAGCTCTTTTCGGTCACGGAGAGAGTCCTTCATTTTGTGTAGGCTAAGGATAGGTCATGCAAGATCCACCCACTCGTACCTAATGAGAAGGGAAGACCCCCCACTTTGTACCTGTGGAGCCGTTTTCACCGTGGCCCACATTTTAACCGAGTGTGTGGATCTTGCAGACTTACGAAGAAACCTTCGTTTGCAGATGACACTCAAACTTATATTAGCCGATGATGCGGTGGCTGCTGATCGCGTTATCCGCTTTATAAGTGAGAGTAGGTTAGGGCTAGCAATCTAAATTCTCCAGTCAACATTGACTCAACGACTTGTTCGTTTTTGAATGATGATGTTTCTGTTTTTCCGTAATTTTTGTTTATTTTTATAATTTTTATCTTTATTTAATTTTTTGTTTTTGTTTTTTAATTTAGGCCTCTTTAAATTTAGGTGTCCACCTCAAAATTTTAATTTGAATTCCAAATTTGTATTCTTTAATCTATGTTAAGAGAAGCAGATGACCTCGCAGTTCCGCCCCTTAAAACAACAATAACTAACTGACATGATAATAAATGAATAACCCTATAAATCTAACAGCTATGGGATCGAATCGTTACAGTATGTGATAAACATTCCACATGGTACCACTGCTAAAGCAGCCAGGAGGGATGCGATTCCAGCTGGCAGTGCGTCTTACACACTTCCGTCCGATCCACTTCCGTCCCATTTTTTTAAATCACTCCCACAAAAAATATCCAGCAACCGAGTGGAAAGATGTTACATATCAAAAAATAAGACCTCATTAACTAAGCTGATAGAAAAATTTGCTTCAATCAAGTACAGTAGTGGATGATGTACTGTATTTAGAAATACTGTAAGGAGTCATGCGAGTACAGTTTTTAATGCATGAACTATGTATTGAAATTTGATTCAAATTATGTTGTGTGGAGTGATGATAATGGCAATATTGGCAACAACGAATATCAAATATACACATCAAAATTAGTTTTGCAAATACGGTACATACCATATCGAGCGGCGGTGGTACAAAACTTTCTCCAGGAGTCCGCCATTGCACGAATGGAATGGCCTGCGATGTCGCCGGACATGAACTGTAACGAACATGTCTGGGATATGCTGAAGCGTTCTATTGCTCAGCGTCCACGCCCTCCCATAACCCTCCAAGAGTAATGGAGGCCGCCGTGCAGGAGTGGGATCGCCTACCTCAAGAAGACCTGGACACCTTGATCTGTGGTATGCCACGGCCAGTAAGAGCCCTGCTGGACGCCCGTAGTGGCCATGATCCTTATTGAAACGTCACAGGATGGCAAGATCTACAACACATATCAATACCAGTTTAACAGGCCAAATTTCTTCCTATTTGTAATTTTCTGTTCACACATGAATCAAGTGTGCAGGATTTGTCAGATTGCTGTTTCTTTTGTAGTAACTTTGTCCACAATCCCACATACGCTCTGCATCATGGCAAACAAGTGTTATGAAAAACTTTCTTTGATGTGTATAGGTACCGTATATAGGCTAAACCAGCAATAATAGCATCTGGCCCACCCTAAAATTTTAGCCATGAGCCGCCCTTGGTAATAACGATTACAATATGCAGCCAGCTCTTCAGCAAAAATTCCCAGTGACTTGTCTTGTTGACCGACTGAAAAGTTACCAACGTATTCGTACATAAAACTATGAACAACTCAGGTCTTCATTCTCCACGCTCCTGGGAGGTAGACTAAACACATGACTCGCGACCCAGTACGCCGTGTCGCATTTGAATCAGACCTTGTTCGGACAAGATTGCGTTTGCAATGTGTGATGAATAACGCTGTCCCCCTTATTTGACTTATTTGTGGCTCCTAAGAGTTAAACTAAGAATTTCCAAACAGTTACAATCTCAGCGTTTTGTATGTTGTCTCGTGAATTGTCAAAGGGATTATAAGTTTGTTTAACCCTTCGAACGAGTTTACCCAATAATTGATGATATGAATTTCTGTCAAGTTTGACACCGAATAACTCATCATAGTTATCAAGCACTAGTAGCAGATAATTAGACCTCACGGTTCAATGGTTAGCATGGTTTGGTCTCAAGGATCCTGAGTTCGAATCTCGTCCAGGCTGTGGGGATTGTTATCTCCAGTGGCTAATTTCCCTGGGTTGAGTGGACGGAGTGTTAGTGACGTCATCATCAATCCACTCTCATCACGACGTGCAGCTCACCTACGAGCAGGGCCATATACTGACGTCATCATCATCCCACTCTCAACACGACGCGCAGCTCGCCTACGAGCAGGGCCATATACTGACGTCATCATCATTCCGCTCTCAACACGACGCGCAGCTCGCCTACGGGCAGGGCCATATACTGACGTCATCATCATTCCGCTCTCAACACGACGCGCAGCTCACCGACGGGCAGGATATACTGACGTCATCATCATTCCGCTCTCAACACGACGCGCAGCTCGACCACGAGCAGGTTCATATACTGACGTCATCATCATTCCGCTCTCAACACGACGTGCAGCTCACCTACGAGCAGGGCCATATGCTGACGTCATCATCATACCGCTCTCAACACGACGTGCAGCTCACCTACGAGCAGGGCCATATGCTGACGTCATCATCATCCCACTATCAACACGACGCGCAGCTCGCCTACGAGCAGGGCCATATACTGACGTCATCATCATTCCGCTCTCAACACGACGTGCAGCTCACCTACGAGCAGGGCCATATGCTGACGTCATCATCATTCCACTCTCAACACGACGTGCAGCTCGCCTACGAGCAGGGCCATATACCGACGTCATCATCATTCCGCTCTCAACACGACGTGCAGCTCGCCTACGAGCAGGGGCGTATCCTGACGTCATCATCATTACGCTCTCAACACGACGTGCAGCTCGCCCACTAGCAGGGCCATATACAGACGTAATTACCATTCCGCTCTCATCACGACGCGCAGCTCGCCTACGGGCAGGGCCATATCCTGACGTTATCATCATTCCACTCTCAACACGACGCGCAGCTCACCTACGGGCAGGGCCATATGCTGACGTCATCATCATTCCACTCCCAACACGACGTGCAGCTAGTCTACGGGCATGGCCATATCCTGACGTCATCATCATTCCGCTCTCAACACGGCATGCAGCTCGCCCACTAGCAGGGCCATATACTGACGTAATTACCATTCCGCTCTCATCACGACGTGCAGCTCGCCTACGGGCAGGACCATATCCTGACGTCATCATCATTCCGCTCTCAACGCGACGCGCAGCTCACCTACGGGCAGGACCATATGCTGACGTCATCATCATTCCGCTCTCAACACGACGCGCAGCTCACCTACGGGCAGGGCCATATACTGACGTCATCATCATTCCACTCTCAACACGACGTGCAGCTCACCTACGGGCAGGGCCATATACTAACGTAATTACCATTCCGCTCTCATCACGGACGCGCAGCTCGCCTACGGGCAGGGCCATATCCTGACGTCATCATCATTCCACTCTCAACACGACGCGCAGCTCACCTACGGGCAGGGCCATATACTGACGTCATCATCATTCCACTCTCAACACGACGCGCAGCTCGCCTACGGGCAGGGCCATATACTGACGTCATCATCATTCCACTCTCATCACGACGCGCAGCTCACCTACGAGCAGGGCCATATACTGACGTCAACATCATTCCACTCCCAACACGACGTGCAGCTCGCCTACGGGCATGGCCATATCCTGACGTCATCATCATTCCGCTCTCAACACGGCGTGCAGCTCGCCCACTAGCAGGGCCATATACTGGCGTAATTACCATTCCGCTCTCATCACGACGTGCAGCTCGCCTACGGGCAGGGCCATATCCTGACGTCATCATCATTCCGCTCTCAACGCGACGCGCAGCTCACCTACGGGCAGGGCCATATGCTGACGTCATCATCATTCCGCTCTCAACACGACGCGCAGCTCACCTACGGACAGGGCCATATACTGACGTCATCATCATTCCACTCTCAACACGACGCGCAGCTCACCTACGAGCAGGGCCATATACTGACGTCATCATCATTCCACTCCCAACACGACGTGCAGCTCGCCTACGGGCAGGGGCGTATACTGACGTCATCATCATTCCACTCCCAACACGACGTGCAGCTCACCTACGGGCAGGGCCATATACTGACGTCGTCATCATTCCACTCTCAACACGACGCAGCTCACCTACGGGCAGGGCCATATACTGACGTCATCATCATTCCACTCTCATCACGACGTGCAGCTCACCTACGGACAAGGCTATATCCTGACGTCATCATCATTCCACTCTCAATACGGCGTGCAGCTCGCCTACGAGCAGGGTCGTATCCTGACGTCATCATCATTCCACTCTCAACACGGCGTGCAGCTCACCCACTAGCAGGGCCATTATCCTGACGTCATCATCATTACGCTCTGAACACGACGCGCAGCTCGCCTACGGGCAGGGCCATATCCTGACGTCATCATCATTCCGCTCTCAACACGACGCGCAGCTCGACCACGAGCAGGGCCATACACTGACGTCACCATCATTCCACTCTCATCACGACGTGCACCTCACCAACGGGCAGGGCCATATACTGACGTCATCATCATTCCGCTCTCAACACGACGCGCAGCTCGACCACGAGCAGGGCCATACACTGACGTCATCATGATCCTGCTCTCAACACGACGTGCAGCTCACCTATGAGCAGGGCCATATACTGACGTCATCATCATTCCGCTCTCATCACGACGCGCAGCTCACCTACGAGCAGGGCCATATACTGACGTCATCATCATTCCGCTCTCATCACGACGCGCAGCTCGACCACGAGCAGGGCCATATACTGACGTCATCATCATTCCGCTCTCAACACGACGCGCAGCTCGACCACGAGCAGGGCCATATATACTGACGTCATCGTCATTCCTCTTTCAACACGACGCGCAGCTCGCCGACGAGCAGGGCCATATCCTGACGTCATCATCATTCCACTCTCATCACGACATGCAGCTCGCCCACTAGCAGGGCCATATACTGACGTCATCATCATTACGCTCTCAACACGGCGCACAGTGGTCCTTTTAGCCTATCTGGCTGCGCAAAATTCCTTTGCATATGGAAGAGGTCTATAAACCTTAAAATAACTGTTCAAAAGTATGTTAAACATTTTCCTTAAGGTTATTTATAAGAATTGAGGTTAAACTTGTCTTAATAATAAAAATAATGTTAATAATGTTCAACTGGATGAAGGCTTTCCTTAATGCTGCTGAGTGTATATGACTTTGTGACTACAGGTTTCTGAAAAACACTCCAGATTAAAATAAATCAGTAACAACTTGTATGCTATGTTGGACTCCTAGCTGCATACAATCCATAGATATTTTAATTGAACTATTACAGATATTATGCCACAATACACTAATTTTCATTTGAGAATGCACTGCATTACAAAATAGTATTTGATGTGTAAGAAGGATATTGGAACACTATTTTATTTTCGGAGCATGAGGTACAGTAATAACAATTGAACTCTCAGTAACCATAATAACATACTGTGCATGAATACACAAAACATATTTAATCTCCCTTGTCCTCACAATATCTATATCTCTGGTCAACACAGTCATAAATTAACTTGTCACAGAAATGCGATTTCATGAGTCAGGCGAAACACATGCCGTTCCTTCCATCTGGTTCTTATCACAGCTAAACTTGTGGTGCAACGAATCACTTAAGAAGGGAAGGAATTAATTAACACAATATATGCTCTTTCAGGGGTGTACAGAATTAAACTGAAGTACCACACATCTATTCGATTAAAGAAAAGTTAGGACGACAAAAATGTAATAATGTATACAAATATTGCACTACGTCTTCTATCTATATATATAAAGCACAAAGTTTGTCTGTCTGTCTGTCTGTTATGTATACAAATCTACACCGTTTCACCGATCTGAACCAAAATTTGTATACTTACCCTTTAGAACCCTGCGGGTAACCCCGTCAACATTAAATTTCGGACAGACCACCCCATGCCCTGCATTTAGGCCCTTTTGCACAAATCTACACCGTTTCACCGATCTGAACCAAAAGTTGTATATTTAACCTTTGGAACCCTGCGAGTAACACTGTCCACTTGAAATTTTGGACAGACCACCCCATTCCCTGCATTTAGGCCCTTTGGTCCAAATCCACACCGTTTCACCGATCTCAACCAAAATTTGTATATTTACCCTTTGGAACCCTGCGAGTACCACTGACCACTTAAAATTTCGGACAGACCACCCCATTCCCTGCATTTAGGCCCTTTGGTCCAAATCTACACCGTTTCACCGATCAGAACCAAAATTCGTATTCTTACCCTTTGGTGCCCTGCGAGTAACACTGTCTGCTTGAAATTGCGGACAGACCACTCCATTCCCTGCATTTAGGCCCTTTGGCTCAAATCTATACCGTTTCACCGATCTCAACCAAAATTTGTATATTTACCCTATGGAACACTGCGACTAACACTGTCTGCTTGAAATTTCGGACAGACCACTCCATTCCCTGCATTTAGGCCCTTTTTGCACAAATCTACACCGTTTCACCGAACTGAATCAAAATGTGTATACTTGCCCTTTGGAACCCTGCGAGTAACACTGTCTGCTTGAAATTGCGGACAGACCACTCCATTCCCTGCATTTAGGCCCTTAGGCCCAAATCTACACCGTTCCACCGATCTCAACCAAAATTTGTATATTTACCCTTTCGAACACTGCGACTAACACTGTCTGCTTGAAATTGCGGAGAGGCTACTCCATCCCATGCATTTAGGCCCTTTGGCACAAATCTACACCGTTTCACCGATCTGAACCAAACTTTGTATACTTACCCTTTGGAACCCTGCGAGTAACACTGTCCACTTAAAATTTCGGACAGACCACCCCATTCCCTGCTTTTAGGCACTTTGGCACAAATCTACACCGTTTCACCGATCAGAACCAATATTCGTAAACTTACCCTTTGGTACCCAGCGAGTAACACTGTCTGCTTGAAATTGCGGACAGACCACTCCATTCCCTGCATTTAGGCCCTTTGTCCCAAATCTACACCGTTTCACCGATCTCAACCAAAATTTGTATATTTACCCTTTGGAACACTGCGACTAACACTGTCTGCTTGAAATTGCGGCGAGGCCACTCCATCCCTTGCATTTAGGCTGTTTGGCACAAATCTACACCGTTTCACCGATCTGACCCCAATTTTATATACTTACCCGTAGAACCCGACAAGTAACACTGTTCACTTTAAATTTCGGACAGACCACACTATTCCCTGCTTTTTGGCCCTTTGGCAGAAAACTACACCGTTTCACCGATCTCAACCAGATTTTACATAATTACCCTTTAGAACTCGACGAGTAACACTGTCCACTCGAAATTTCGGACAGACCACTCCATTCCACGCATTTAGGACCTTTGGCACAAATCTACATCGTTCACCGATCGAAAACAAAATGTGTATACTTACCCTTTGGAACCCGATGAGTAACACTGTCCACTTTAAAATTTGGACAGACCACTCCATTCCCTGCATTTTGGCCCTTGGCACAAAACTACACCGTTTCACCGATCTCAACCAGATTTTACATAATTACCGTTTGGAACTCGACGAGTAACACTGTCCACTCGAAATTTCGGACAGACCACTCCATTTCCCGCATTAAGGCCCTTTGGTACAAATCTACATCGTTCACCGATCGAAAACAAAGTGTGGATACTTACCCTTTGGAACCCGATGCGTAACACTGTCCACTTGAAATTTCTGACATACCACTCCATTCCCTGCATGTAGCTCAGGAATTCCTCGGGGTTGCCAGCTTCCTAACTCACCAGTCATGAGCCCTTGAGGGTGTACCAGAAGTGGTGGGTCTACACACACCCTGCCTCTTTGAGGGCCTTGAGCAGAAGACAGGAGATATTATGAAAAGGAAAAGAAGGCAGACCCCTCAAAGAATGAGGGTATCAGGAAAGATGAGACAAAGCCAATTAAGGCGGGAAATTGAAAGACTCCCTAGCCCTCGGATACCCTAATACAGTCTGGGTCGGAAGAGAACAAGAGTTGACCAAGGGAGGCCGACAGGAAAGAGAACTGAAATGAGCCCGGCACCAGGAAGTAGAAGCGATGCCACACTCAGCTGGGGTTCCGTGGTTGCCAACCCACGTCCCACAAGTTGTGAGACCCTGGGGGGGGGGGGTCAGTTGTGAGAATAGCTTGCTGATTCATCGTGAGGTGACTTGACAGTACTTTCCAGAGCCCGCCGTGTTATCTCCTGCTGTCTATGCTGATGCCAGCACAGGGCCGTTGCGAAACAGTGAGTGATTCCCGGTCAATCTGTATAGGACGGGGAACCCCGAACGTGTGTCATCATATTTCGTCATCATCTGCGATCATCTCAGGTTCGTGCAGCTTGGACCTATATTCTTTGTCTTTGCCGAGCAGTACGCTCCTTCACTAGACGCATCCAGTACAGGCCTAAGCCAGAAAATAAGGTTGAGACTTTGGAAGACATCGAAGCTAGACACCTGAATTACCTATATCAGTTTTAAAATAACACCATGTTCGTTTAGTAGTCATTTTTTCATTACCTTATTATTATCATCATAAGTGCAAATGACCTAGATGTTACGCGCATCATACCAATAATCACCGCCGCATAAAGTGTTTCTCGACTGTGATTTTTAAAATATTTATTTTTGGTTGGTTGGTTCTTAAGTTTAGGGGCTGCGACAACACGGTCATGTAGCCCCGTGTACTTTGGGTGTGTGTAGAATCTGTCTGATAACCGGTGTTAATTGTGATGACTGTATTAGTGTGTGTTATCTGTTTTTTAATTTAAGTACAAACTGCAACTTAGAATTCTTCAAATAGTTCGTAATTTTGCCGCCAAGCGCCACCGTCAACGACTACTAGGCCAAGTTCGGAACTTAGCTACTAGACGCCACTGCAGTCGGCTCTTGGCAACGGACGTAGACATCTATGAGCGTTGTTTACCTATCCAATTTAGCTTCACACAGGTGTAATTAGTGGAAGGTTCAATAACATGCCATAAATCTGACATGGGACCGCCGGCTTTACTTCCCCTCCGAAGAAAGGCATACTGATGGATTTTTAACGCTCTTAAAATATCCGACGGCTTCGGCCGGGTTTGAACCCCCTATCTTGGGCATAGAAGCTCAGCATGCTACCAAATACGCCACCGAAGCCGCCATATAGTTATTTTTATTACAGTACATTGTGTACATTATACGTTGAAGTGTCAATTCAATACCGGTAGTAGTTTCCCTTATCATCCTCATCATAAGAGCAAATGACCTACAGTAGATGTTACGCCCATTACACCATTAATCACCACACACAATAAGTCTTCCTCGCCTGTGAATTTTGAAATATGTATTTCTATTACGGTAGTTTGTAAGTTTGACGTGTCAATTCAACAGTAGTTTTTATTATCATCCTTATCAAAAGGGCAAATGACCTAGATATTACTCCCTCATTGTCTTTGGGGGCAAATGACTTAGATTTTAAGTCCATTATATTTCTAAGGAGACCTTAAAACATTATCATCATTCCACCGGGCGAAGCCGGGTACTACTGCTAGTAATAAATAAAGTGTTTTTATATTATTCTTTAAACCATACTAGTCCATTTATCCATACTGGTTCGGATGCCGGATCTTGTAGTAAACTTAGAACCTCAGAAGGAATTGGGTCGTTTGTCTTTTCTGGCTCTCTTCTCAGGCTACTTATGAGGGGATCAGATGACACCAAGAGCATATTCAGCATATCTTCCATTGTTTGCTTCCTTTAGCATTTTCTCTTATTACACAGACGGAAGAATTTGCTGGATTTATTAAGGGCCTCTTGGGCCTCTTCTAAAAGTTGAACTATGGGGACGAGGGACGATTTTATTATATGAGCGCCATGCAATGTTCCCTTCCAGTCAATTTTTATTTTACGACTGAAAGTTTCTTTATGTCCTGTGACTTGCAACTCACTTTTTTCTTAATTGTCCGGAAAAATTAATACGTTTTTTTTTTCTAAAAATATCTTTAACAGACTGTCCAAGGGTTTTCCGATTAGTATTTTCTATCAAATAGATTAGTAAGACATCACTTTCTTTCACTTTCCCACTTACATGGCGCCAAACATCGAAAAGTTATTTCCGCGAAATTCCTTCCGACAGCACTAAAAGGAGAAAAAAAGCCAAAGTTGCAAAAAGTAGCAAGCAGTTTTTATACAGACAACAGAAGAGGGTATAGGTTATAGTCTAATGAAAAGAATTTCAACAATGGTTGACAATTGCAAATTTCCGGGTCTAAAAACCCATAGAAGAAAGATAAAATATATTTCAAAAGTCACTATTTTCAAACGTTTATCACATAAACACAGTAATTTGTATACGATTTTGCAAATTCAATAAAGAAAGAGCATACCTTGGTCTGTCATATCCAGTGGCAAACGATGAAGATAGTTCAAAAACCCGTCTTCACAAGCACAAGATTAAAACACAAATAATCAGCTCCGCTTTCAGCTGAGGATGCGATAAGAAACATCCAACTTCAGCGGTCTCTCACTCTCCAGGGGGTGAACAAATATGACATATAGGGACAGTTCTGAGGTCATTGGACATTACTGATTCTAAAAACGTCATAAATCATGTAAATACATAACATTTATTTTTTACATTTTGAGTGCCCAGATAGTGCAAAAGGACCACTGTGCGGCGTGCAGCTCGCCCACTAGCAGGGCCATATATTGACGTCATCATCATTCCGCTCTCAACACGACGCGCAGCTCGCCTACGGGCAGAGCCATATACTGACGTCATCATCATTCCGCTCTCAACACGGCGTGCAGCTCGCCCACTAGCAGGGCCATATACTGACGTCATCATCATTCTGCTCTCATCACGACGCGCAGCTCGCCTACGGGCAGGGCCATATACTGACGTCATCATCATTCCGCTCTCAACACGGCGTGCAGCTCGCCCACTAGCAGGGCCATATACTGACGTCATCATCATTCCGCTCTCATCACGATGTGCAGCTCGCCTACGGGCAGGGCCATATATTGACGTCATCATCATTCCGCTCTCAACAGGACGCGCAGCTCGCCTACGGGCAGGGCCATATACTGACGTCATCATCATTCCGCTCTCAACACGGCGTGCAGCTCGCCCACTAGCAGGGCCATATACTGACGTCATCATCATTCCGCTCTCATCACGACGCGCAGCTCGCCCACGGGCAGGGCCATATACTGACGTCATCATCATTCCGCTCTCAACACGGCGTGCAGCTCGCCCACTAACAGGGCCATATACTGACGTCATCATCATTCCGCTCTCAACACGGCGTGCAGCTCGCCCACTAGCAGGGCCATATACTGACGTCATCATCATTCCGCTCTCAACACGACGCGCAGGGTGCAGCTCACCTACGGGCAGGGGCGTATCCGGGATTTTCCTTTCAGGGGAGACTGAAACCATAAATACTGTATGTAAAACAGCGGCATGGACAATAATGTAGCCTACAGAATCATGACCTAAGATAAATTTTTTACTCTCACAATAAAATTATGATAACTTCATATTTGAATAAATCAATAGTTAACACCACGACAGTTAAATAAAGAATAATGCTAGTTCACCGCATGGAACAGAGGGGCAGATTACCTATCTGTTTTGCCCTTGAAAACAACCCTAACTATTTTGTGAATTTGCATTTCCATAAACTTGAACAGCATATTAAAACATACTGAAGAATAAAAATATAAATAGTCTACTTGTTAGAGTTTGGAACTTAAAACTCAGCAAATCTTCTGGGGGTTTGCCATGTCTGTTGCGCGGTTTCGCTTAGGTGCACCAAGTGGGGCTGATCGGCGGGCTCTTGGTACCGTGCCCGGACCGCTGCAGGGACAGAGGACCCAGTGGCGGTTTCTGGGTATTCACCCTGGAGCCAGTGCACACCCATTCTTGAAAACTTGCCGTTCTCATTTTAATTTTACGAATATAAAAATTAATATAAAATTTTATGGTAGTATAAAGCGTCAACAAATGTCCAGGATACCGCTTTTTTACATTTAAATGTACCGCGTTCGTTGCGCCTCACTCTACGTTGCTTGTGTGCTGGCTCGGGTATCATCAAATATCGCCGTTCGCCACCTGCAGCTTTGTAGCCAGCGTTAGGCTTGACGGCAGAAGAGGGGAGGCAAGAGTGGAGAGGGGATGTGTGTTTACTATTATAACAGAATCGGAGCCAAATCCTTGCCTGGCGAATTGTACTGCACATGCTCCGTTTTATTTTCCATCTCCTGTCGCATCTGATTGACAGACGAAAAAGCGATGACCGCTAGCGTGCAGGAGCTACCGCACTATCTGTTGGTGAATTGTTGTACCAAGTAGAGTTTCATGCGCAGTTTGAAATGTTGTTTCTTTACGCAGCTTGTATAATAGCGCCACTGCCATTTGATTTTCAATGTGCATTTAAAAACACATCCATACAGCCAACTGTATGATATTATATAGTCTATAGTTGTAACAGTGAATTCAGTTTCATAACATTTCTTTATAATTTGCAGATTTTAAGGTCCAGTATGATTGTATTTGGGGGATTAACGCAGCCTATAATATATATCTTGTTGATCTTGGCCGTGGCAAGTATTTGTCACAAGTGTGTTTCTAAAGTGTGGAATATTTGAGTGCGTGTGCATTATTAAGTATTTAATAGCTTATCCTCCCAGCTTGGCTTCACCCACTGACATAGCGGATCATTCCTCTACTGTCGCAAGGAGGGTGACCGCAAACTAATTCAGGGTCAAAGAAGGGATTTTGACGGTTGGCCTGAAAGGAACCGTCCCGGTATTTGCCTAGTGATAAAAATGGAAAACCACGAAAATCATTTTCAGGACGGCCGAGGTGGGATTCGGGATTATTATGGCTACTGTTCAGGGTTTAAAAACTATTACATCGTCCCAACTTACTTACTTACTCTGCAAGAAAAGGTGGCCATATAATAAGAAATGGGAAGACCTATTCCAAACCTGAATTTAATTCAAACATCCCTGTGCAAAGCGAAGGTTAGGAATCGCTTATTCCATGATGAAGTTATAGAAAGTTAGTATGAGTGGGCTTGTGGCTGTGAACTAGCCATCAGGATGTACTGTGCGAGTCCAAGCTCTATGAACTTGCGGGGTGAGGAGAAAGAGCAGGGAAGGGTCAGGCGAGAAGAGAAGGGCCTGTCAACAGCCCGCCATGTTACTTGACATGCTCATCTATTCCAATACTGCTAACATAGAGTCTTCTCTGAAACCAGTGTGGTGTTATGAATGAGTCAGTGAGTCACCGACCAATGTGTTTGGTTCTGTACTATGCACGGACCGAGAAACCTCATCACTCGTCAACACCGTTTCTCACAGTCCGCGATGCACATACTTCTCAGGTTCACGCAGCTTAGACTCGAGCAGTATTGTTTTCCGTGCTTAAAGTCGTGCTACGTGCACAAAAAAAAGAAAATCCCTCTCTGCACGCCGGAAGCGGAGGTAGACTTCACCGGGCAATGAAAAATGCTTCGAATTCACTAATTGTTCCAATTGTTGTACAGTATACCTACGAAAGTTCCACATGTTTAGCATACAGCATCTTCTTATAATACCTGAAACATTTTGCTCATCCCTTGGTGCAAGGGTGGGTCATATCAAATATTCTTTCACACAAAAAATGTTGTTACATTTTAGAGGGGTATTGGCCATTTTAAACTGTTTTGATATTGTGCCTATGAAAGGGAGGTATGATTTATTTTCTCTAAAAACTCCATTTTCCCCACCCCTTTGGTCAAACTTACGAAGATAAGCACTTGGCCCTTATTCGAAAAATAGTACGAACTTTGAATGGATTCAGATTTTAACATAATAAGAACGTTATAGCAATATTTCACTTTCCCCCCATTTCCAACCTCTTGGTCCGATTTTGCCCGTTAGCGAACTCGACCGAGATTTTGAATGGTTATATTTTATGTAGGCCTATACATCTACATTATATATTAACTTTTGAACTGATGGTGGTTTTGGGATCTGGAGGATGTGAAACGCGAAGATATGTCAATTTTTTTCCGGATGTCGCAATGGTACCCTTTGCAATAGGTAGCCTTCTAATGAAATCTAACTAAAATCGACAAATGTGAACAATCAAAAGCCTACAAGAATGCAGAATTGGAATTACAAGTACTAGGAAAGTAACAAATCAGACAACAGCTTCATTGTGCATTGAGGAGGGAACATAGAACAGCAAAATATCGAGGTGTCGAAAAACCAACTCCAAGTGCCACTAGATGCATATCTAAGCATACAAAATAAAGTAACATTGTGATGAGACAGTTATTTTGTATGCTTAGATATGCATCAAATTTAGATGCCTTTTTTTTTTAAGAGTGCACACCCACAATTTTTCTTCACCAGCCGCTACTGAGTGGACCATGCACTACGTCCCCTTATATGACGGATCTCCAAACTTTATAGCCTGAGGGCTACGCTGACTTCTCCACTTTTTTTTCAGGTCGAGCCGCGAGTGAGATATATATGGCCCACTGTGTGGGGGGTAATTTGCAGTGTAACGATATTTTTAAAGAAAAATATTTAAAGTTGTTGGAATTGTTGGAATTTTATAAGAGTCTTCCCCTCACAAAATGCGATGAGTTGCATAAATATGCTCGTGTTTTTTTTTTCAGCTCTTGGTACTACTTGTGTGAAAAATAAATCTCCAAAATGGTTGTTGGTTGGTTCCCTAGATTAGGAGCTGCGACAACGTGGTCATGTAGCCCCGTGAACTTTGGGTGTGTGTAAAATCTGTCTGATAACCGGTGTTATTAGTGTGTGTTATCTGTTTTTAATTCAAGTAAGAACTGCAGACGATAATTTCAAGTAGTTCTTACTTTCGCTAAAAGCCTCCGTGGCTTAGGCGGCAGCATGCCGGCCTCTCACCGCTGGGTCCGTGGTTCAAATCCCGGTCACACCATGTGAGATCTATGCTGGAAAAAACGGAGGCAGACAGGTATTTCTCCGGGTACTCCGGTTTTCCCTGTCAACATTTCATTCCAGCAACACTCTCCACTATCATTTAATTTAATCTGTCATTCATTTAATTATTGCCCCAGAGGACTGCGACAGGCTTCGGCAACCGGCACAGTTCATATCCTCGCCGCTAGTTGGGGGCTTCATTCATTCCATTCCTGACCCGGTCGGTCGACTGGAAGCAGGCTGTGGATTTTCCTACTTTCGCTACCAAATGCTACCGTCCACGACACATAGCTGTGAACTTGGCTACTACTAGATGTCATCGCAACCAGCACCCGGTTACGAAAGTTGGAACTTAAGAGCATTAATCAAACCTAACCTACAAATTTTGCTTCACACAAGTTTAGTTCTTTAACATGCCATAAATCTATGACATGGGCCCACCCACTGGCTTTACTTCCCTTCCGAAGGAAGGCATACTGAGGGATTTTTAACGCTCTTAAAATCCGACGACTTCGGCCGGGTTTGAACCCGCGACCTTGGGCATAGAAGCTCAGCATGCTACCAACTACGCCATCGAAGCCACCTCTCCAAAATGAAATATACAAAATATATTTACAGATCCAAATTAACTGATGAGCATTTGAAGTCGGTGCTGATAATTTCCATTAGTAAAATTGATCTAAAGTGCATACAATAGTTAGTGGAAAGTAACGTGTCCTCCCATGAGTTCCGATTCCCACCAGTTCCAAATTCTTTAGGGGATTAGCCATCTGCCAATTACACTACCTGAGCGAGTCCCATCAGTTCCGAACACTACCTGAGCGAGTTCCGGCTTAGTTTTCTACAGCAAAATTGTATTAATTTGTTTATTACTGAAACAAATAAGGTCCATTGTTAGCGCCAGCAGGGAGTGCGTGCCCTCTTTAATGAATTGGCTCCTCTAACAGAGGGGGGCGACGCCATGGACCGGTAGCTCCCATAGGCAGCTTTCGTCTTATCAGTATCTGTATCAGAATGTGCCTTCGTCAAAATAATCAGTTTTGAGTTATATTTACAAAGTTCTTAAAATAGTATCAGCATGTCGCTTCGTCTTTGAACTGTTTTTTTAATCTCATTTACAAGCCAGTTAGTAATCAGCACGTGGCTTCGTCAAATTGATATATTAACTGAATTATTCTTCTCTTTATACTCTAATCAATATGTACAGGAAAAGAAACATTTCTTAAAAATACTGTTAAATCACCGGTCTCTTCAAACTGTTGAGTTGCTGTTTGGATTCTATTATCCATTGCAACATATTTTATTTTCCTTTTCGTGGCTTGCAAATTCAACTCTGCCCGCATAATTAAATTTCCCTGGCCATGGAAGCCGCTTTGAACACTTCAACGCTGGCCACATCAGGAACACAATCGTGGTCCACTTCTTTAATCAATTCCCGATCTTTTTAAATAATTTTTTCCGGTACATGGTTTTGCAGCACGAATCCGCACTTCACTTGATTTGTTGTCGCGTTTGTTATAAAAACGGTAACCTTTAAATATCAAAATTTGGTTTCCTTTAATGCTAGTTGTGAACTCCATGTTAATCTGCTCCACTCAAAGACACAAACACATATGATATACCTGGTGATAAGGCCATTAACTCTTCTAGGTTGCGTCTTATTATTAGCCGGTCAAACCTCAGAACTGACAGCTGGGTTTTCCAGAGATATTCGGAACTAGTGGGACTCATTAGCTTATTTACTCAGGCGTGAATGCGGAACTCATGGGAATGGAACTCGTGGGACGGAACCGAACCTATGTGTGTATGTATGTCACTTATGTTCAATTTCATTGTATGTCAGTTATTGTGTTTCTAAATTCATCGTTAATTAAAAACGTCTAATTGTCATGTGTTTGATTTTCTTCCTTAGTCATTTTACCCTCCAGGGTTGGCTTTTCCCTCGGAATCAGTGAGGGATCCCACCTTTACCGGCTCCAGGGTAGTGTCCTGGAGCTTCAAAACATCGGGTCGGGGGATACAACTGGGGAGGTGGGACGAGCACCTCGCCCAGGCGGTCTCACCTGCAAAGCGAACAAGGGCCTAATGAGGGATGGAAAAGGAGGGCAAGATTGGGAGGGATAGGCAAGGAAAAGGGAAGGTGGCGGCCGTGGCCTTACGTTAGGTAACATCCCGGCATTAGCCTGGAGACGAAGTGGGAAACCACGGAAAACCACTTCGAAGATAGCTGAGGTGGGAATCGAACCCGCTCTACTCTACCACCCGAGGCTGAGTAGACCCCGTTCCAGTCCTCATACCACTTTTCAAATTTCGTGGCAGAGCCGGGGATCGAACCTCGAGCCTCCGGGGTGGCAGGTAAGCACGCTGACCACTACACGACGTTCAGTAATTCGGAAGAACAAGCGCTCCAGAACGGCTTCAATAATATCGAAGTCTATTGTTGCCATGTAATGCTGGCCGCATCACGTCGCCCCTACCAATGGTCTGGTGCAGAATTGCGAGCAGCTTATAAATTGCAGTCACGGGGAGTAATTAGTGCAAAAAGATTTCTTACGTCCCTTAAAACAGTTATCATTATGCCAATAGGGCGATGGTGTTGGTGCAGTATACTGAGGTTATCAGCTGCAATAAGCGTTGGTGCTTTCAAATTTACTTTCATTTATTCCGATCCTTATCCTTGAGCGCTCCAGTTCTGTAAAGCAAATAAATCCACTGGGCGAAGCCGGGCACTACTGCTAGTAGAAGAATATCCATGATTGTATGTTTTGGTTCTACAACGCGATACCACGAAGATTAGCTCTCTGTAGGATGTTACCTTCTGCGAGCCTGCGTAGCTTATGAAAAGTCCTCCCCACCCCAGATTATTAGGACAGCCGTCGCCACTGATAAAGATCTATCGCATGTCAGGTTTACCTGGATCCACAGATTACCTGGATCCACTTGTATCCTCTGTGCTGCTACCTGTTGGGAGGATGCACACTTAAATGAAGCCACAAGGAATAAGAGTTGCAGCTTTTGACTACAGATGGCGCAGATAGTGAAATTGTCACGTCAGTCGCAAGAAGAAAGCTTGGCAGGTAGCTGGTAAAGAATTCAGTTTCTCGCCAGCGAGACATCGCTTGGTTAAACTTTCGTGTGCACTTGGTTCGTGAGGATTAGCGAATACTACCTGTTGGTGTTTATTTAAATGTCAATGTTCTTTCAGGATAATGTTGAAAAAAATTAAAAAAATGGTGCTAATGTCAGTTCAGTCCAGTTAATCCTTTCTTTCTCAACATGCGGACCTCGTCCAAGACGGCCAACAGGTGATCTGGCCGAAAAGTGAGGCGGTGAAGTGAAAACCAGTGTCCTATAATGTGTGTGGAATGTGTGAATTTATAGTTAACACGGAAGAAAAGGATAACAGCGGGTGGTTTTCGATCTTGGAACCATGCGGATTGAAGAATGAACCTGGATGCCGATTGTCTGGTAAGATAAATATTTTCTATTGCATTTTTAGAAGTTTGATTTCACTAGATTTACTCTGTGTAATGATTGTCTCGGCATTTAGTACCTGTTCAACATAGTAATGCACATAACTCACTGCTGGAAATTGTGTTGTAGCTGTCACTGAAGCTTTTAGGATTTTGTTTCAAAGCGTTTATTTATATTTTTGTGTTCTTTAGAAACAGTCTCGATGACTCACATGCAGTCCGTGAAAACGCCCTCTGCATTAGTTGCTGGGCAACGCAGATTTTGTCCTTGATCCTTTCAGTAAGGTACTTTCTGAGTGTCTGACAGCCGTCGGGTCAAGATTGGGGTTACCGAACAGGAACTTGCCACTAGCGGTACTGCCAGGTGACGTCATGACATTCTCTTGTGTTGTCAGTCCAGTATACATTTCGTGGAAGTACTACTGTCAGTGTCAAAAGGACATACGCTTGTGAAGCCAGACAGGATCAACATCTTGCACAAACCGAAGACATCTTGCTTCTCTTCCTTTCACCATCTATACAGGCACGATTTCAACATATCCTGGTTGACAGGACCAAGGACACCCGAATTCTTGAATCTTCTCTCTTCGTAACCCTTTCAACACGCACGTGCGCTCCGAGGCCGGAAGTACAGATTTTAAGATTCCTAATGCCTTTCGCAAGTTCTCACTGAAGGTAAAAGATCGGGTGACGTTTCTCTTCTGCAAGCACGAATTTTCATGGGCCCTAATATTTTGTCCGTCAACCAAAAGTATTAACTACTGTAGTGTTGTTATATTTAGGTTATTATAGTTATCAGCCCCGTGTACTTGAGGGTATGTGGACTCTGAGTGACCAATTGTGTTATTATTGAGGTGACTGTATTCGAATTAGGGCTAAGACAAGGAAGGAGGCGGCCATGGCCTGGAGTTGAAAACACTTCTCCCCTTAGTTGTCCTCATGAGCCTTCATGACAGGCATAAGAGAATCTCAGTGGAGGAAGCGGGGTTGAATTGTCTTACAAATAGACATCCCTCATTATTCTTATTTTCTACGAGGATGAGGTGAGATGAGGTTTCTTTGAGACGGATGTTTTCTACGGCTGGTTGCCCTATTGACTCCTCCAGGGGGGTCACAACTTCTGAGGCGTGGGTTGGCGATCACGGGACCCCAGCTGAGTCCGGCATTGCTTCCACTTACTTGTGCCGGGTTCCTCTGTTTTATCTTTCCTCTCGACCTCCTTGGTCAACTCTTGTTCTTTTCCGACCCCGACGTAATTAGGGTATCCGAGGTCTAGGGAGTCTTTCACTTTCCCGCCTTAATTGGCCCTTGTCTCATCTTTCCTGATCCCTCATTCTTCGAGGGGTCAGACCTCTTGTCTTCTTTTCATTGTATCTCCTGCATTCTCCTTAAGGCCCTCAAGGAGGCAGAGTGTGTGTTGCCCCACCACTTATGGTGCACCCTGGATTGTGCTACACCCTCAAGGGCTCACGTCGGGTGAGTTCGGGAGTTGGTGACCCCGAGGGCTTCCTGAGCTGGGTCCAGTTTTCTCCTTCTTCCATTGCCTTTGGGGCGGTCCCTCTCCTCTTTACCTTCCCTATCTGCCTTTCCTGGCTCTCCTTTCTTCCAAGTCCCTTAATTCTCATTCTTCGGGGATTGAGGGCATTTCCTTTCCTCCCTACTTTTTTCCCTTATTCTTAGTTTTGTTTTCCATTTCCTCTTTTAGAATGTAGTTAGTTTAAGGTTTAGTTTCATTTTATCATCTTTCATTTTCACTGTCACCCAAACCATTAGGGGCCGATAACCCAGATGTTAGGCCCCTTATTACAACAATTATCATCATCTGCCCTTTTGACGCTAACCTCATGAATGTATATCAGATGCGATGGTGGGTGATTTTTACAGCATGAGAGGAGCTAATGGAAGATGAAATGAATGAAGAAGGGCAATGAATTGGAAGGACACGGCCGTGGCCTATTAGAAGGTACCGTCCCAGCATTTGCCTGGACTCGAAAAAGGAGAAACCACGGAAAAACATTTCAAGGACGGCCGATGGTGCGGTTCGAAGCCAATCGTGTTCCAAGTCCACGTAGGCAATCTCAATGGCCTTACACCTGAATGGGCGTAAGTAACCCGGTGGCCCCGATGGGTCTTACGGGACAGGGTCTTATATGGAGCCAAGAAACCAAGGATTGAAGCTTATAACAGAAAAAAAGAAAATACGAGGAATCATGAGTGAGAGAGCTGACACACAGGTTTTGTTCAATTTTTGGGCTTGGGACATACTGGCTATTAGCCCCGTGAATCTGTGGGTGTAATGTGTTTGGTAAACTGTACTAGTGTGCGCACTTGCATTTGAGATATGATCGGGAAGGAGGGGCCGTCCTGCAAGAAATGAATTTCTTGAATTAGCCAGGATTCGAAACTAGAACCTTTGGACGTAACTTACATATAACTTAGTCATGCTTGTACAGAAACTGAATTATTATTATTATTATTATAATCACCATCATCATCATCAACGTTTTGCCCATTCAAAGAGCGCGTATGAACTATTCTGTAGTTTTTATGATTTTCGCCTTTCAAAAATCTCTTCACGAATTCGTTATTTTTGTTTTTACAATTAAGTTAATACCTTGTGGGGTTTGAAGCCATTTTTTCAGTGTTGCCTTAGTAAACAAGAGTTTAGTGCTTTTCAGTCGGTCAACACGAATGTACCCAAAAGAGCTGGGTTATGCCCTAATCCTGAAATAAATTACATGAGATTAATAAATACACTAGGATGACCAGTTTCGATCGTCAAGCGATCATCATCAGATCCAATATACTTAGGCTATAAAATCTATGTTTGAAAATACAGGTGAACATATTTACAATATGTACAATTATTTAGTTGCAGTATTGGTACTGCAACTGTCGGTGTATGCTAAATGCAGTATGTTATATATGATATTAGGTGAAATGCTAAATGGTGATAGATATCCGGAGTTTGTATATTTGGAGTGATTATATGGTTGTAAAAAATCAACTATGGTTAAACTGTAATATTACAGGATCCAATGAGGAAGACAACCAGATAAGTAGGCTAGTAGCCTAACTGTATTGGATCTGAGGATGATCGCTTGACGATCGAAACTGGTCATCCTAGTGTATTTATTAATCTCGTGTAATTTATTTCAGGATTAGGGCATAACCCAGATCTTTTGGGTACGTTCGTGTTGACCGACTGAAAAGCACTAAACTCTCGTAATTAATACCTGTTATAACTCCTTTTTCCCAACAAATCATCTAGAAATTACATAATACTGTTTTTGCACTTTATCCGACGACTTGTTTTGCCTCCCTACGAAGAGCAAAATGTCAGCGTTGTTTTTGCATTCTTGAGTGGAGAAATTCGTTTAGTATTGAGGTCAAAGTAGGCGGTACGTCATGCGATATACAATACACAATAATTGTGTGTTTATTAACCTTCCATTGCAGTGCGGTAAGTGAAGCTCATAGTCACTTGCTTAGAAAATATTTTAGCCTAATGTCTCAGTTTTGAATTTTTAAGTTAGGTAGCCTATTGTAAATAATTTACATCCTGTACAGATCAAAAATCACTACCAGTTATTCACTGTAATATACACGCATCAAAAATGTTTTGCATATTGCCATGGAGCACACTGGGGATTAGGGCTCGGAATATTCGCGTATTCGAATACCCAATAGTGCAAATACAGCGAATATTATTCGAATATTCGCAACCTCACGAATATTTTAAAAAAGCTCTGAAAGGGACCTCGACTTCTTTTTAAAGCGTCCAAATACGTCCCCGTGCAGGAAAACTGTGGCCGAAGAGCTGGAAAACTTTAGGATCGTCAGAAACCGTAGGTGACCCTTGAAATGGTGGAAGGCTAATGAAAAGGTATAACCCAGAATAAGTCAGTTGTCGAGAAAGTACTTATGCATTCCTGGCACCTCCGTTCAATCAGAAAGAAATTTTTCCACGGGCGGCAATATTGTTAATGCCAAAAGAACATGCCTTGATCCGGACAATGTTGAAAAATGTCTTATTTTGTACCAAAATAAGACATTTTTCGCACGAAATAATCTTTGAGTTAAAAGCCTGTTAACACTGAAATTTCAGCAACCTTTTCTTATTTTTCTTTTTCTTTCAAGTGCTTGTGTCGATAATGTTGATGGAAATGTGCATTTGCACGTCGAGAGAAGACACGAAGAGTTTACCCAAATACGGGTTAGCCTGTATTTTGTTTTCTTCCCTGAATTAAAGAATTGACATGTTATTGAAGGTTCCGTGGTTTTTCATTTATTAAATACCATGGGTCAAATAATTCTTTGCATGCTACTTTTGTCTTATTTTGCCGAACTAACTTCATTTTCTGAGCACAAAAGTTGTAAGTTAGTTGTCTACATATCTCCAAATCATAGTGCGCGTTTCCTCTAAACGGTAACAGTACTGCTTTTCAAGCTTCAATTTTATTTCTTGTATTTTTTGATCAAAACATTTAATTACTAACTTAAATTCACTCATATCAAGCACTGGCATACTAAATAATTTGCAAATGCATAACCTGTTCCGCAAATACAGCAAAAGCCCAGTTCAGACGAGAGAAAAAAGTCGCATAATAACCGGAATAGCGTATTAACCTGGCGCGGCTGAAACGCACTCGTGAAGGCTGAATTCATAGATAGAGGAATGAGACAGATATCGTAATTCGAACTATAGGAATTGAATATTCGTACGAAATAGTCTATTTATTTATTTATTTATTTATTTATCGTATGGCTTTTAGTGCCGGGAGTGTCGGAGGACATGATCGGCTCGCCTGAGTCTGTAGCTGCTTCCAGCGGACACCCTTATTAGGGTGAGCTACAAGTTCCGTTCAGTTTCAAGTAGTTCCAACTTTCGCTACCAGATAACAATGATACCTAGTGGTGAACGTTGGAACTTTTGATAGAGCGTTCCGACGAAATCTAACCTAACAATTTAGCTTTACACAAGTTTAGTCTGTGAAAGGATCTTTTACATGCCATAAATCTATGACATGGGACCGCCGGTTTTACTTCCCCTCCGAAGGAAGGCATACTGAAGGATTTTAACGCTCTTAAAATCCGACGACTTCGGTCGGGTTTGAACCCGCTATCTTGGGCATAGCAGTTCAGCATGCTATCAACTACGCCACCGAAGCCGTACGAAACAGTCAATCCAAATAATGAAAAACAATGGGCGTAACTTACCTTTCAAATTATCGAATGTGCAAGAATACGTTATTATTCGAATACGTCGATTCGAATACCAGAATAACAATAGTATTCGAACATTATTCGCGAATTATTCGTGTCTCTCGAAAATTCGAATACTGCCAAATTATTCGAATCACAGTCCGAGCCCTAGTGGGGATGAAAGTGAGGACGGACTTATTTGTTGAGCAGTGTCCACGCCTGCTCTACACAATTATTGAGATCGGGAGCATAAGCAGGCCATTGCATTCTGTAAATACCATTCTCCTGAAGAAAGGCATTGACAATGCCAGCTCTGCGCGGGCGAGTGTTATGGTCCGCGAAAGTGAAATTTGGGCCGCAATGGTCAGCATAGCCTTTCACTACAGGTTCCAGGATAGTATCCTTGAAACTTATGCCTGACATACGCCCTGGGATGTACACGAGGGGTTCGGCGACCATACATGATGCCACCCCAAAACAATGCACCACCTCCTCCCTGTTGGTATCGGTCTCGGATATATTGGTCGTGCATACGTCCACCGGTTCGTCTCCATACTCGCACAGATCTATCCTCATTGACACAGGCGAGTGTACACAGCCGATAAACACGCACGCAAGAACGACTAATGGTTTTGAGACCACTACGACTCTTGGCCAGCAATATGCAAAACTAATTTGATGTGTGTTTATTACGCTTCCGATATTGGAGGATAGCTGCTCTCACGGGCAGATTAACAAATGAGTGCCGAGGTGTGGGGGTATTAGAAGAAATGAATTGTGTTGGCTGATGCCATTGGATTTAGCACGAGGGATAACCCCTTTCTTACATCGTGTAGCTACGAAAAGTAAAATGAACGCAAAATGTACTACTACCTTGCTCCAACATCTTTGTAGCCCCACCCCATCCAGTGCTCCTTTTCCCTTTCGGTCTAACCATATAGCACTATAACAGTATTCACATAACTTACTGTACCAAATACTGATTCATATAGGTCTACTACTGCAAATGCAGGCAACCAAGACGATACAATTGAGGCTGATCCGACTAGCTCATATCTGCTCTATGCTAAAATAACTTTACACATGACTGCATTTTTAGGAAATATGAAAAAATCAAATCTCTTGTTTTGAAATTAATTAACAGCAACATTAAGTAATACTGCATGAGCGGCAAACCTGCGCTAACATTTACTAAACTACTGTAATTAGCCAAAATATCTTCTGGAAATGATGCAAATTAAATCTGGAAATGATGTAGTGAAATATGCTTACTCCTCCGTTTTCTATAACCCACCCGCCATTCCCTTTTTAGATTACGACATATAGCTTACGGCATAGTAAAATTCCAGCTGAGTCGGTCATTATACGCGTGGACAAATACAGCATTGTCAACCCCTCAATAATCTTCATCCAGACCAATATTTACTAGGTAGCGCGGGGTGCCTGACAAACGAGGCTGCCGTCGTGAATTAGCAAGAAACAAAAACACATATTTACGTAATGTATCTCATATTTCCAGTGCACTTGTGATAATGGACAGTAATTTCAATTGGTCATGTCCTCAGAATATGAAACAAGGCATGAAAATCATACGGTATTTTATCTACAACGCTATGTCTGGGGTGCCGCAAGGCTCAAATTTAGGGCCGTTATTTTTTGTGATTTTTATAAATGATCTTCCCATTTCTATCAAAGAATCAAAATTTATCGTATACGCTGATGATCTAAAACTGTACAGAGTTATTAAAAATGAGCAGGATGTTCAGAAATTGCAAAATGATATAAATAATATTCACAGATGGAGTCGAGACAATGACTTGTTGTTGAATATAAAAAAATGTAATTTCATCATCTTCAGTCGGAAAGGACAATTTTTGGAATCGAGCTACCGAATGGATGGAAATCTTCTATGCTGAATACGGTCAATGATCTAGGGTTGTATATAAATTATGATTTGAGTTTCAAATATCATATTGATAAGTTATTGAATGACGCACTAAGAAGACTGGGCTTTATTTTTAGAAATTCCAAAGATTTGACGAATGTAAAGACAATAATTACGTTCTTCAATGCATATGTGAGAGGTAAACTGGAGTTTGGTAATGCGGTAGTCTGGTCCCCAATTTATGAGTCACATATACTGTAAATCACATTGAAAGACTACAAAAGAAACTGTTACGCTTCCTATATTACAAGAAGTACACAGTTTAAGCCATCCGATGTCGAATTTCTTACTCTACCTTGTCAGAATTCCAAATGACTAAACTTGCTCAGCAGATATAGCCTATTTGTATACAATTATCAACGGTCTCTCAGACATGAGTGAAACTTTAGGGCAAAGAAATGTATCAGAAAACGAGTTAAAATATTTAATACAGATTTCCATAAAAAATTCACCTACAAAAAAGGAAAAAAAAAGAAAAGTCAACCCCTGGCACTATACAGCCCATGACGGGCTAAGGCCGACCAAGTGACCTCTGCCCAGCCATTTGGCCTGCAGATATTGGGGTGACGCGTGATCAGCGCGTCGGGTCCCCTCGGCCGTTAATCTTGGTATTCGTGATCGGGGTGGTCTCACTGTCAGACAGCCACTCAATTGTCCTCACGAGGCTGAGTGCACCACGTTCCAACCCTCACGTCAGTTTTAAAATCCCTGACGGAGCCGGGGATCGAACCCGGGGCCTCGGGTGAGAGGCAGGCGCGCTATCCCAACACCACAGTATATTGAATATGTGCTGTACTTACAACAGGCTCTCAGCTGACAACGATTTAGATTTTGGAAATTCCTTGCTAAATTATAGAAGAAAATTACACTCAGTTTTAGCTGTCAAATGACTCACCTTTACAAAGATATTAAATTTAGCTATTAGTTCCAGGTTTCACTTTATTACTAATTAACTTACCAATACTTATCATTAATGCCAACCTTACATCTTTCATTGCTATTGTATTAGTGCCTAAAATACGTATGAATCTTGTTTGACATTATGTGACCAAATATTCAAAATGTGGTTTTCGGGGCCCGCAGGGCTGCCGAGTTTCGTTTCTCACATTGAGACGCCGAAAATGAGCTTTTTCTCGTCTTTCTACATCCCATTTCAGCATGCATTTTAGGCCCTCTTTTATGAGAGGTATGGAGAAGACTTACATCAATGATTACTTTCGTGCCTCTGATGGACATCTGTACCAAATTTTACGTTGATCCATTCAGCCGTTCTCGAGTGATGCGTGATAGTTGTACACAGACACACAGACAGACAGACAAAAATTTGTTTTTGCGCGCAACAGTCTTAAACCAGTATGAAACGCGTTAATAACGCAAATTTCCGTGGAAATTCAGAAAAAACAGACAAACTTTCATTTTTATATATATAAAGATTACTTGTTGCCTGTGGTAACCGTATAGGAGGCCTAAATGGCCTTTACACATCAGATTTACAGTAGATGATGAATGTACACATCAGATTTATATGATGACTGGCAGAAGTACCCGCTCTTCGAACGGTCTTCGGTATTAATAACCAGACGTTATCAATTGAGCTACTGTTGCAATGGTTAGGGGCTTGTCATTCCATCATAAGTTTATCAGAACGATGTTAGTTTTGTGGGTATATCGCATACACTGTTAATATAAGGGCCATAAAATGTGGTTTTCGGAGACCCTTTATAGACTCCCTAGTTTTGTATCCCACATTGAGAAGCGCAACATATGCTTTGGTCGTCCTTCTAGGATAATTTTTATTTTTCGCCTATTTTAACATGTATTTTGAAACGTTGTTCCTTATACCCACCCTTCTATGAGAAGTACGTTGAAGAGTTTTCTAAATGATTGGTGTATTGACTCATGGTTACAATACCTAATTTTACGATGCTCCAAGCACCCGAACATGAATTATAGGCGTACATAAACATAAAGATATATCAACCACACAGTATCAAACAAAATCATCTTTGCGATGAACCCGTTTTTCGACAAAAATATGATTAGTTAAAATGTGCTCTCAAACTAAATTCACCTAACGTGTACTTCCTGACGTGAAAATAATACTGGAAACCTCGTAGACGAAACGCAATATATGCCAAATTAAAACTGACCCTCACCGTTGTGGAAAGTTCCCATCCCCAGGAAGACCCCCTTTAATAAATGATAAAGGCTTGTGGTGCATGAAAAGTCGGGATTTTTACCCTCCAATGGCCCAAATTCCCGAAAGCTGCAAAAATCACTATTCCAATCCAAGAATTTTTGAAAATAATGTTGCCGTTTGGAGATATAATAGACCTTCTGTACAACATATCGCATATCGCACATCGCACGTGTAAGTCAGTGTAAAAGTTCTACGGTACCCCTTGACCCCCTTAATCACATTGTTGAATTTTACAGTCTATGTTTGATTCCACGATAACCTTATAGCCATTTGCAAACTTTCACAGAAATTTAATAAATTGAGTGGCATTGCTTCTTACAGAAATAGATGGAAAGTTGGATGTCACCTCTTGTCACTGTTGTCATGGTTACCGGCTTGCAATACTTCATTAGTTTCTTCTTGTTCTTCTTCTTTTGGATGGTCCAGCTAAGGACCACGACGTTCAACTTTTCAGCTTGGCGAGGGACTTTATGTTTGCCCAATATTCGCGCATTATCTGGCTATGTTTCTCCTTTCTCTCTTTTGTCCAGATGATGCCGGTTTTCTTACAGGGTGGTCTGTCCTGAAAACTCTTCTATTTAAGCATCTTTCTAAGATGTGATCGGCTTCTAATATCACTTTTCATTATCTTCAGTTCTTGGATATCCTTGTTAACTACTTTTAGAGACGGTGTCACGCTCTACCTGGCCACATCTGTGATTTTCTTAATGTATCTATATAGCTCCTGATTTGGTCTTCTTCTATACTCGTCATCTATTTATTAGTTTATAAAATAAAAGAGTGCCATATCCTCTCCAGGGATGTAGGCGACCTGAATTAGAGCCCTTGACTAAGTCAAGGGATCACTAACCAGGCATCCCGAGCCGGAGTTTGCGTGTGGTAGGGTGGCCAGTTCCTTTCCACTCCTCCTCCTACCATAGCATCCGCCAGGTTCCTATTTTGCATCACGAGGCTGGGAGACCCCGTACCAGACCATACCAAGACTTTTAAATTTTTGGCAGAGCCAGGGCTCGAACCCGGTACCTCGGGGGTAACAGCCAACAATGCTAGCCACTGCACCACGAGGTGGTCTTTATTAGTTTATGAAATTAAATTAGTTTTCTGGGAATATCTCATAAACGTGGTTTTAGAGCCTTAAAACGTAGTAGCCACCGAGGAGCTGAAAGTGAGTTTTGTCTCGTCCTTGTACGCCATAATATAATAATAAACATAATAATAATTGAATAATATAGGGATAGGGATATAATAGACCTTTAGTACCACACCTGCCCGTGTAAATCACGTGAAAAAAAATTAAGAGTACCCCTTGACCCCCTTAAGCGCATATATACATATTGATGAATTTTACAGCTTTGGTTCCGTGATAACCTTATGGCCGTTTGCGAACATTCACAGTAATGTAATAAATGGAATGTAATTTTCTATTTGAAAAATTCTAAGTTGCAGTCTGTACTTAAATTTAAAAAAAACAAAAAAAAAACAGATAACACACACTAATACAGTCATCACAATTAACACCGGTTATCAGATAGATTCTACACACACCCAAAATACACGGGGCTACATGACCGCGTTGTCGCAGCCCCTAAACTTAAGAACCAACCAACCGGAATGGCATTGCGTCATAGATGGACTTCTGAGATTGTGTTGTCATGGTTACCGGCTTGCATTCTTTCAATAGCTTAATAAATGAAATAAATGAAGCCCGTAGGGCTCCCGAGTTTTGTTTCTCACAGTGAAACGCTGAAAATGAGCTTTTTCTCGTCTTTCTACATCCCATTTCAGCATGCATTTTTGGCCCTCTTTTATGAGAGGTATGGAGAAGAGTTACATCAATGATTACTTTCGTGCCTCTGATGGACATCTGTACCAAATTTTACGTTGATCCATTCAGCCGTTCTCGAGTGATGCGTGATAGTTGTACACCGACACACACACAGACAGACAAAAATTTGTTTTTGCGGGCAACAGTCTTAAACCAGTATGAAACGCGTTAATAACGCAAATTTCCGTGGAAATTCAGAAAAAAACAGACAAACTTTGATTTTTATATATATAGAGATTACTTGTTGCCTGTGGTAACCGTATAGGAGGCCTAAATGGCCTTTACACATCAGATTTACAGTAGATGATGAATGTACACATCAGATTTATATGATGACTAGCAGAAGTACCCGCTCTTCGAACGGTCTTCGGTATTAATAACCAGACGTTATCAATTGAGCTACTGTTGCAATGGTTAGGGGCTTGTCATTCCATCATAAATTTATCAGAACGATGTTAGTTTTCTGGGTATATCGCATACACTGTTAATATAAGGGCCATAAAATGTGGTTTTCGGAGACCCTTTATAGACTCCCTAGTTTTGTATCACACATTGAGAAGCGCAACATATGCTTTGGTCGTCCTTCTAGGATAATTTTTATTTTTCGCCTATTTTAGCATGTATTTTGAAAAGTTGTTCCTTATACCCACCCTTCTATGAGAAGTACGTTGAAGAGTTTTCTAAATGATTGGTGTATTGACTCATGGTTACAATACCTAATTTTACGATGCTCCAAGCACCCGAACATGAATTATAGGCGTACATAAACATAAAGATATATCAACCACACAGTATCAAACAAAATCATCTTTGCGATGAACCCGTTTTTCGACAAAAATATGATTAGTTAAAATGTGCTCTCAAACTAAATTCACCTAACGTGTACTTCCTGACGTGAAAATAATATTGGAAACCTCGTAGACGAAACGCAATATATTCCAAAAATAAAACTGACCCTCACCGTTGTGGAAAGTCCCCATCCCCAGGAAGACCCCTTTAATAAATGATATAGGCTTGTGGTGCATGAAAAGTCGGGATTTTTACCCTCCAATGGCCGAAATTCCCGAAAGCTTCAAAAAAACACTATTCCAATCCAAGAATTTTTGAAAATAATGTTGCCGTTTGGAGATATAATAGACCTTCTGTACAACATATCGCATATCGCACGTGTAAGTCAGTGTAAAAGTTCTACGGTACCCCTTGACCCCCTTAATCACATTGTTGAATTTTACAGTCTATGTTTGATTCCACGATAACCTTATAGCCATTTGCAAACTTTCACAGAAATTTAATAAATTGAGTGGCATTGCTTCTTACAGAAATAGATGGAAAGTTGGATGTCACCTCTTGTCACTGTTGTCATGGTTACCGGCTTGCAATACTTCATTAGTTTCTTCTTGTTCTTCTTCTTTTGGATGGTCCAGCTAAGGACCACGACGTTCAACTTTTCAGCTTGGCGAGGGACTTGATGTTTGCCCAATATTCGCGCATTATCTGGCTATGTTTCTCCTTTCTCTCTTTTGTCCAGATGATGCCGGTTTTCTTACAGGGTGGTCTGTCCTGAAAACTCTTCTGTTTAAGCATCTTTCTATGATGTGATCGGCTTCTAATATCACTTTTCATTATCTTCAGTTCTTGGATATCCTTGCTAACTACTTTTAGAGACGGTGTCACGCTCTTTCTCTTCCCCCAGTAGTTGAGAATCCAGTTGGTTAGTCTTGTTGGGTTCATCCATGAGGCATGTCCGTAGAAAGCCACATCTGTGATTTTCTTAATGTATCTATATAGCTCCTGATTTGGTCTTCTTCTGTACTCGTCATCTATTTATTAGTTTATAAAATAAAAGAGTGCCATATCCTCTCCAGGGATGTAGGCGACCTGAATTAGAGCCCTTGACTAACTCAAGGGATCACTAACTAGGCATCCCGAGCCGGAGTTTGCGTGTGGTAGGGTAGCCAGTTCCTTTCCACTCCTCCTCCTACCATAGCATCCGCCAGGCTCCTATTTTGCATCACGAGGCTGGGAGACCCCGTACCAGATCATACTAAGACTTTTAAATTTTTGGCAGAGCCAGGGCTCGAACCCGGTACCTCGGGGGTAACAGCCAACAATACTAGCCACTGCACCACGAGGTGGTCTTTATTAGTTTATGAAATTAAATTAGTTTTCTGGGAATATCTCATAAACGTGGTTTTAGAGCCTTAAAACGTAGTAGCCACCGAGGGGCTGAAAGTGAGTTTTGTCTCGTCCTTGTACGCCATAATATAATAATAATCATAATAATAATTGAATAATATAGGGATAGGGATATAATAGACCTTTAGTACCACACCTGCCCGTGTAAATCACGTGAAAAAAAATTAAGAGTACCCCTTGACCCCCTTAAGCGCATATATACGTATTGATGAATTTTACAGCTTTGGTTCCGTGATAACCTTATGGCCGTTTGCGAACATTCACAGTAATGTAATAAATGGAATGTCATTTTCTATTTGAAAAATTCTAAGTTGCAGTCTGTACTTAAATTTAAAAAAAAAAAACAAAAAAAAAACCAGATAACACACACTAATACAGTCATCACAATTAACACCGGTTATCAGATAGATTCTACGCACACCCAAAATACACGGGGCTACATGACCGCGTTGTCGCAGCCCCTAAACTTAAGAACCAACCAACCGGAATGGCATTGCGTCATAGATGGACTTCTGAGATTGTGTTGTCATGGTTACCGGCTTGCATTCTTTCAATAGCTTAATAAATGAAATAAATGAAGCCCGTAGGGCTCCCGAGTTTTGTTTCTCACATTGAGACGCTGAAAATGAGCTTTTTCTCGTCTTTCTACATCCCATTTCAGCATGCATTTTAGGCCCTCTTTTATGAGAGGTATGAAGAAGAGTTACATCAATGATTACTTTCGTGCCTCTGATGGACATCTGTACCAAATTTTACGTTGATCCATTCAGCCGTTCTCGAGTGATGCGTGATAGTTGTACACAGACACACAGACAGACAGACAAAAATTTGTTTTTTTGCGCGCAACAGTCTTAAACCAGTATGAAACGCGTTAATAACGCAAATTTCCGTGGAAATTCAGAAAAAAACAGACAAACTTTGATTTTTATATATATAGAGATTACTTGTTGCCTGTGGTAACCGTATAGGAGGCCTAAATGGCCTTTACACATCAGATTTACAGTAGATGATGAATGTACACATCAGATTTATATGATGACTAGCAGAAGTACCCGCTCTTCGAACGGTCTTCGGTATTAATAACCAGACGTTATCAATTGAGCTACTGTTGCAATGGTTAGGGGCTTGTCATTCCATCATAAGTTTATCAGAACGATGTTAGTTTTGTGGGTATATCGCATACACTGTTAATATAAGGGCCATAAAATGTGGTTTTCGGAGACCCTTTATAGACTCCCTAGTTTTGTATCACACATTGAGAAGCGCAACATATGCTTTGGTCGTCCTTCTAGGATAATTTTTATTTTTCGCCTATTTTAACATGTATTTTGAAACGTTGTTCCTTATACCCACCCTTCTATGAGAAGAACGTTCAAGAGTTTTCTAAATGATTGGTGTATTGACTCATGGTTACAATACCTAATTATACGATGCTCCAAGCACCCGAACATGAATTATAGGCGTACATAAACCTAAAGATATATCAACCACACAGTATCAAACAAAATCATCTTTGCGAAGAACCCGTTTTTCGACAAAAATATGATTAGTTAAAATGTGCTCTCAAACTAAATTCACCTAACGTGTACTTCCTGACGTGAAAATAATATTGGAAACCTCGTAGACGAAACGCAATATATGCCAAATTAAAACTGACCCTCACCGTTGTGGAAAGTCCCCATCCCCAGGAAGACCCCTTTAATAAATGATAAAGGCTTGTGGTGCATGAAAAGTCGGGATTTTTACCCTCCAATGGCCGAAATTCCCGAAAGCTGCAAAAAAACACTATTCCAATCCAAGAATTTTTGAAAATAATGTTGCCGTTTGGAGATATAATAGACCTTCTGTACAACATATCGCATATCGCACGTGTAAGTCAGTGTAAAAGTTCTACGGTACCCCTTGACCCCCTTAATCACATTGTTGAATTTTACAGTCTATGTTTGATTCCACGATAACCTTATAGCCATTTGCAAACTTTCACAGAAATTTAATAAATTGAGTGGCATTGCTTCTTACAGAAATAGATGGAAAGTTGGATGTCACCTCTTGTCACTGTTGTCATGGTTACCGGCTTGCAATACTTCATTAGTTTCTTCTTGTTCTTCTTCTTTTGGATGGTCCAGCTAAGGACCACGACGTTCAACTTTTCAGCTTGGCGAGGGACTTGATGTTTGCCCAATATTCGCGCATTATCTGGCTATGTTTCTCCTTTCTCTCTTTTGTCCAGATGATGCCGGTTTTCTTACAGGGTGGTCTGTCCTGAAAACTCTTCTGTTTAAGCATCTTTCTATGATGTGATCGGCTTCTAATATCACTTTTCATTATCTTCAGTTCTTGGATATCCTTGTTAACTACTTTTAGAGACGGTGTCACGCTCTTTCTCTTCCCCCAGTAGTTGAGAATCCAGTTGGTTAGGCTTGTTGGGTTCATCCATGAGACATGTCCGTAGAAAGCCACATCTGTGATTTTCTTAATGTATCTATATAGCTCCTGATTTGGTCTTCTTCTGTACTCGTCATCTATTTATTAGTTTATAAAATAAAAGAGTGCCATATCCTCTCCAGGGATGTAGGCGACCTGAATTAGAGCCCTTGACTAAGTCAAGGGATCACTAACCAGGCATCCCGAGCCGGAGTTTGCGTGTGGTAGGGTGGCCAGTTCCTTTCCACTCCTCCTCCTACCATAGCATCCGCCAGGCTCCTATTTTGCATCACGAGGCTGGGAGACCCCGTACCAGATCATACTAAGACTTTCAAATATTTGGCAGAGCCAGGGCTCGAACCCGGTACCTCGGGGGGTAACAGCCAACAATGCTAGCCACTGCACCACGAGGTGGTCTTTATTAGTTTATGAAATTAAATTAGTTTTCTGGGAATATCTCATAAACGTGGTTTTAGAGCCTTAAAACGTAGTAGCCACCGAGGGGCTGAAAGTGAGTTTTGTCTCGTCCTTGTACGCCATAATATAATAATAATCATAATAATAATTGAATAATATAGGGATAGGGATATAATAGACCTTTAGTACCACACCTGCCCGTGTAAATCACGTGAAAAAAATTAAGAGTACCCCTTGACCCCCTTAAGCGCATATATACATATTGATGAATTTTACAGCTTTGGTTCCGTGATAACCTTATGGCCGTTTGCGAACATTCACAGTAATGTAATAAATGGAATGTCATTTTCTATTTGAAAAATTCTAAGTTGCAGTCTGTACTTAAATTAAAAAAAAAAAAAAAACAGATAACACACACTAATACAGTCATCACAATTAACACCGGTTATCAGATAGATTCTACACACACCCAAAATACACGGGGCTACATGACCGCGTTGTCGCAGCCCCTGAACTTAAGAACCAACCAACCGGAATGGCATTGCGTCATAGATAGACTTCTGAGATTGTGTTGTCATGGTTACCGGCTTGCATTCTTTCAATAGCTTAATAAATGAAATAAATGAAGCCCGTAGGGCTCCCGAGTTTTGTTTCTCACATTGAGACGCTGAAAATGAGCTTTTTCTCGTCTTTCTACATCCCATTTCAGCATGCATTTTAGGCCCTCTTTTATGAGAGGTATGAAGAAGAGTTACATCAATTATTACTTTCGTGCCTCTGATGGACATCTGTACCAAATTTTACGTTGATCCATTCAGCCGTTCTCGAGTGATGCGTGATAGTTGTACACAGACACACAGACAGACAGACAAAAATTTGTTTTTTGCGCGCAACAGTCTTAAACCAGTATGAAACGCGTTAATAACGCAAATTTCCGTGGAAATTCAGAAAAAACAGACAAACTTTGATTTTTATATATATAGAGATTACTTGTTGCCTGTGGTAACCGTATAGGAGGCCTAAATGGCCTTTACACATCAGATTTACAGTAGATGATGAATGTACACATCAGATTTATATGATGACTAGCAGAAGTACCCGCTCTTCGAACGGTCTTCGGTATTAATAACCAGACGTTATCAATTGAGCTACTGTTGCAATGGTTAGGGGCTTGTCATTCCATCATAAATTTATCAGAACGATGTTAGTTTTCTGGGTATATCGCATACACTGTTAATATAAGGGCCATAAAATGTGGTTTTCGGAGACCCTTTATAGACTCCCTAGTTTTGTATCACACATTGAGAAGCGCAACATATGCTTTGGTCGTCCTTCTAGGATAATTTTTATTTTTCGCCTATTTTAGCATGTATTTTGAAAAGTTGTTCCTTATACCCACCCTTCTATGAGAAGTACGTTGAAGAGTTTTCTAAATGATTGGTGTATTGACTCATGGTTACAATACCTAATTTTACGATGCTCCAAGCACCCGAACATGAATTATAGGCGTACATAAACATAAAGATATATCAACCACACAGTATCAAACAAAATCATCTTTGCGATGAACCCGTTTTTCGACAAAAATATGATTAGTTAAAATGTGCTCTCAAACTAAATTCACCTAACGTGTACTTCCTGACGTGAAAATAATATTGGAAACCTCGTAGACGAAACGCAATATATTCCAAAAATAAAACTGACCCTCACCGTTGTGGAAAGTCCCCATCCCCAGGAAGACCCCTTTAATAAATGATATAGGCTTGTGGTGCATGAAAAGTCGGGATTTTTACCCTCCAATGGCCGAAATTCCCGAAAGCTTCAAAAAAACACTATTCCAATCCAAGAATTTTTGAAAATAATGTTGCCGTTTGGAGATATAATAGACCTTCTGTACAACATATCGCATATCGCACGTGTAAGTCAGTGTAAAAGTTCTACGGTACCCCTTGACCCCCTTAATCACATTGTTGAATTTTACAGTCTATGTTTGATTCCACGATAACCTTATAGCCATTTGCAAACTTTCACAGAAATTTAATAAATTGAGTGGCATTGCTTCTTACAGAAATAGATGGAAAGTTGGATGTCACCTCTTGTCACTGTTGTCATGGTTACCGGCTTGCAATACTTCATTAGTTTCTTCTTGTTCTTCTTCTTTTGGATGGTCCAGCTAAGGACCACGACGTTCAACTTTTCAGCTTGGCGAGGGACTTGATGTTTGCCCAATATTCGCGCATTATCTGGCTATGTTTCTCCTTTCTCTCTTTTGTCCAGATGATGCCGGTTTTCTTACAGGGTGGTCTGTCCTGAAAACTCTTCTGTTTAAGCATCTTTCTATGATGTGATCGGCTTCTAATATCACTTTTCATTATCTTCAGTTCTTGGATATCCTTGCTAACTACTTTTAGAGACGGTGTCACGCTCTTTCTCTTCCCCCAGTAGTTGAGAATCCAGTTGGTTAGTCTTGTTGGGTTCATCCATGAGGCATGTCCGTAGAAAGCCACATCTGTGATTTTCTTAATGTATCTATATAGCTCCTGATTTGGTCTTCTTCTGTACTCGTCATCTATTTATTAGTTTATAAAATAAAAGAGTGCCATATCCTCTCCAGGGATGTAGGCGACCTGAATTAGAGCCCTTGACTAACTCAAGGGATCACTAACTAGGCATCCCGAGCCGGAGTTTGCGTGTGGTAGGGTAGCCAGTTCCTTTCCACTCCTCCTCCTACCATAGCATCCGCCAGGCTCCTATTTTGCATCACGAGGCTGGGAGACCCCGTACCAGATCATACTAAGACTTTTAAATTTTTGGCAGAGCCAGGGCTCGAACCCGGTACCTCGGGGGTAACAGCCAACAATACTAGCCACTGCACCACGAGGTGGTCTTTATTAGTTTATGAAATTAAATTAGTTTTCTGGGAATATCTCATAAACGTGGTTTTAGAGCCTTAAAACGTAGTAGCCACCGAGGGGCTGAAAGTGAGTTTTGTCTCGTCCTTGTACGCCATAATATAATAATAATCATAATAATAATTGAATAATATAGGGATAGGGATATAATAGACCTTTAGTACCACACCTGCCCGTGTAAATCACGTGAAAAAAAATTAAGAGTACCCCTTGACCCCCTTAAGCGCATATATACGTATTGATGAATTTTACAGCTTTGGTTCCGTGATAACCTTATGGCCGTTTGCGAACATTCACAGTAATGTAATAAATGGAATGTCATTTTCTATTTGAAAAATTCTAAGTTGCAGTCTGTACTTAAATTTAAAAAAAAAAACAAAAAAAAAAAACCAGATAACACACACTAATACAGTCATCACAATTAACACCGGTTATCAGATAGATTCTACGCACACCCAAAATACACGGGGCTACATGACCGCGTTGTCGCAGCCCCTAAACTTAAGAACCAACCAACCGGAATGGCATTGCGTCATAGATGGACTTCTGAGATTGTGTTGTCATGGTTACCGGCTTGCATTCTTTCAATAGCTTAATAAATGAAATAAATGAAGCCCGTAGGGCTCCCGAGTTTTGTTTCTCACATTGAGACGCTGAAAATGAGCTTTTTCTCGTCTTTCTACATCCCATTTCAGCATGCATTTTAGGCCCTCTTTTATGAGAGGTATGAAGAAGAGTTACATCAATGATTACTTTCGTGCCTCTGATGGACATCTGTACCAAATTTTACGTTGATCCATTCAGCCGTTCTCGAGTGATGCGTGATAGTTGTACACAGACACACAGACAGACAGACAAAAATTTGTTTTTTTGCGCGCAACAGTCTTAAACCAGTATGAAACGCGTTAATAACGCAAATTTCCGTGGAAATTCAGAAAAAAACAGACAAACTTTGATTTTTATATATATAGAGATTACTTGTTGCCTGTGGTAACCGTATAGGAGGCCTAAATGGCCTTTACACATCAGATTTACAGTAGATGATGAATGTACACATCAGATTTATATGATGACTAGCAGAAGTACCCGCTCTTCGAACGGTCTTCGGTATTAATAACCAGACGTTATCAATTGAGCTACTGTTGCAATGGTTAGGGGCTTGTCATTCCATCATAAGTTTATCAGAACGATGTTAGTTTTGTGGGTATATCGCATACACTGTTAATATAAGGGCCATAAAATGTGGTTTTCGGAGACCCTTTATAGACTCCCTAGTTTTGTATCACACATTGAGAAGCGCAACATATGCTTTGGTCGTCCTTCTAGGATAATTTTTATTTTTCGCCTATTTTAACATGTATTTTGAAACGTTGTTCCTTATACCCACCCTTCTATGAGAAGAACGTTCAAGAGTTTTCTAAATGATTGGTGTATTGACTCATGGTTACAATACCTAATTATACGATGCTCCAAGCACCCGAACATGAATTATAGGCGTACATAAACATAAAGATATATCAACCACACAGTATCAAACAAAATCATCTTTGCGAAGAACCCGTTTTTCGACAAAAATATGATTAGTTAAAATGTGCTCTCAAACTAAATTCACCTAACGTGTACTTCCTGACGTGAAAATAATATTGGAAACCTCGTAGACGAAACGCAATATATGCCAAATTAAAACTGACCCTCACCGTTGTGGAAAGTCCCCATCCCCAGGAAGACCCCTTTAATAAATGATAAAGGCTTGTGGTGCATGAAAAGTCGGGATTTTTACCCTCCAATGGCCGAAATTCCCGAAAGCTGCAAAAAAACACTATTCCAATCCAAGAATTTTTGAAAATAATGTTGCCGTTTGGAGATATAATAGACCTTCTGTACAACATATCGCATATCGCACGTGTAAGTCAGTGTAAAAGTTCTACGGTACCCCTTGACCCCCTTAATCACATTGTTGAATTTTACAGTCTATGTTTGATTCCACGATAACCTTATAGCCATTTGCAAACTTTCACAGAAATTTAATAAATTGAGTGGCATTGCTTCTTACAGAAATAGATGGAAAGTTGGATGTCACCTCTTGTCACTGTTGTCATGGTTACCGGCTTGCAATACTTCATTAGTTTCTTCTTGTTCTTCTTCTTTTGGATGGTCCAGCTAAGGACCACGACGTTCAACTTTTCAGCTTGGCGAGGGACTTGATGTTTGCCCAATATTCGCGCATTATCTGGCTATGTTTCTCCTTTCTCTCTTTTGTCCAGATGATGCCGGTTTTCTTACAGGGTGGTCTGTCCTGAAAACTCTTCTGTTTAAGCATCTTTCTATGATGTGATCGGCTTCTAATATCACTTTTCATTATCTTCAGTTCTTGGATATCCTTGTTAACTACTTTTAGAGACGGTGTCACGCTCTTTCTCTTCCCCCAGTAGTTGAGAATCCAGTTGGTTAGGCTTGTTGGGTTCATCCATGAGACATGTCCGTAGAAAGCCACATCTGTGATTTTCTTAATGTATCTATATAGCTCCTGATTTGGTCTTCTTCTGTACTCGTCATCTATTTATTAGTTTATAAAATAAAAGAGTGCCATATCCTCTCCAGGGATGTAGGCGACCTGAATTAGAGCCCTTGACTAAGTCAAGGGATCACTAACCAGGCATCCCGAGCCGGAGTTTGCGTGTGGTAGGGTGGCCAGTTCCTTTCCACTCCTCCTCCTACCATAGCATCCGCCAGGCTCCTATTTTGCATCACGAGGCTGGGAGACCCC
This sequence comes from Meconema thalassinum, assembly GCA_946902985.2. Classification (NCBI taxonomy): domain Eukaryota; kingdom Metazoa; phylum Arthropoda; class Insecta; order Orthoptera; family Tettigoniidae; genus Meconema; species Meconema thalassinum. The sequence goes on from OX336392.1 coordinate 372,652,165, forward strand.
GTACCAGATCATACTAAGACTTTCAAATATTTGGCAGAGCCAGGGCTCGAACCCGGTACCTCGGGGGGTAACAGCCAACAATGCTAGCCACTGCACCACGAGGTGGTCTTTATTAGTTTATGAAATTAAATTAGTTTTCTGGGAATATCTCATAAACGTGGTTTTAGAGCCTTAAAACGTAGTAGCCACCGAGGGGCTGAAAGTGAGTTTTGTCTCGTCCTTGTACGCCATAATATAATAATAATCATAATAATAATTGAATAATATAGGGATAGGGATATAATAGACCTTTAGTACCACACCTGCCCGTGTAAATCACGTGAAAAAAATTAAGAGTACCCCTTGACCCCCTTAAGCGCATATATACATATTGATGAATTTTACAGCTTTGGTTCCGTGATAACCTTATGGCCGTTTGCGAACATTCACAGTAATGTAATAAATGGAATGTCATTTTCTATTTGAAAAATTCTAAGTTGCAGTCTGTACTTAAATTAAAAAAAAAAAAAAAACAGATAACACACACTAATACAGTCATCACAATTAACACCGGTTATCAGATAGATTCTACACACACCCAAAATACACGGGGCTACATGACCGCGTTGTCGCAGCCCCTGAACTTAAGAACCAACCAACCGGAATGGCATTGCGTCATAGATGGACTTCTGAGATTGTGTTGTCATGGTTACCGGCTTGCATTCTTTCAATAGCTTAATAAATGAAATAAATGAAGCCCGTAGGGCTCCCGAGTTTTGTTTCTCACATTGAGACGCTGAAAATGAGCTTTTTCTCGTCTTTCTACATCCCATTTCAGCATGCATTTTAGGCCCTCTTTTATGAGAGGTATGAAGAAGAGTTACATCAATTATTACTTTCGTGCCTCTGATGGACATCTGTACCAAATTTTACGTTGATCCATTCAGCCGTTCTCGAGTGATGCGTGATAGTTGTACACAGACACACAGACAGACAGACAAAAATTTGTTTTTTGCGCGCAACAGTCTTAAACCAGTATGAAACGCGTTAATAACGCAAATTTCCGTGGAAATTCAGAAAAAACAGACAAACTTTGATTTTTATATATATAGAGATTACTTGTTGCCTGTGGTAACCGTATAGGAGGCCTAAATGGCCTTTACACATCAGATTTACAGTAGATGATGAATGTACACATCAGATTTATATGATGACTAGCAGAAGTACCCGCTCTTCGAACGGTCTTCGGTATTAATAACCAGACGTTATCAATTGAGCTACTGTTGCAATGGTTAGGGGCTTGTCATTCCATCATAAATTTATCAGAACGATGTTAGTTTTCTGGGTATATCGCATACACTGTTAATATAAGGGCCATAAAATGTGGTTTTCGGAGACCCTTTATAGACTCCCTAGTTTTGTATCACACATTGAGAAGCGCAACATATGCTTTGGTCGTCCTTCTAGGATAATTTTTATTTTTCGCCTATTTTAGCATGTATTTTGAAAAGTTGTTCCTTATACCCACCCTTCTATGAGAAGAACGTTCAAGAGTTTTCTAAATGATTGGTGTATTGACTCATGGTTACAATACCTAATTTTACGATGCTCCAAGCACCCGAACATGAATTATAGGCGTACATAAACATAAAGATATATCAACCACACAGTATCAAACAAAATCATCTTTGCGATGAACCCGTTTTTCGACAAAAATATGATTAGTTAAAATGTGCTCTCAAACTAAATTCACCTAACGTGTACTTCCTGACGTGAAAATAATATTGGAAACCTCGTAGACGAAACGCAATATATTCCAAAAATAAAACTGACCCTCACCGTTGTGGAAAGTCCCCATCCCCAGGAAGACCCCTTTAATAAATGATATAGGCTTGTGGTGCATGAAAAGTCGGGATTTTTACCCTCCAATGGCCGAAATTCCCGAAAGCTTCAAAAAAACACTATTCCAATCCAAGAATTTTTGAAAATAATGTTGCCGTTTGGAGATATAATAGACCTTCTGTACAACATATCGCATATCGCACGTGTAAGTCAGTGTAAAAGTTCTACGGTACCCCTTGACCCCCTTAATCACATTGTTGAATTTTACAGTGTATGTTTGATTCCACGATAACCTTATAGCCATTTGCAAACTTTCACAGAAATTTAATAAATTGAGTGGCATTGCTTCTTACAGAAATAGATGGAAAGTTGGATGTCACCTCTTGTCACTGTTGTCATGGTTACCGGCTTGCAATACTTCATTAGTTTCTTCTTGTTCTTCTTCTTTTGGATGGTCCAGCTAAGGACCACGACGTTCAACTTTTCAGCTTGGCGAGGGACTTGATGTTTGCCCAATATTCGCGCATTATCTGGCTATGTTTCTCCTTTCTCTCTTTTGTCCAGATGATGCCGGTTTTCTTACAGGGTGGTCTGTCCTGAAAACTCTTCTGTTTAAGCATCTTTCTAAGATGTGATCGGCTTCTAATATCACTTTTCATTATCTTCAGTTCTTGGATATCTTTGTTAACTACTTTTAGAGACGGTGTCACGCTCTTTCTCTTCCCCCAGTAGTTAAGAATCCAGTTGGTTAGGCTTGTTGGGTTCATCCATGAGACATGTCCGTAGATAGCCACATCTGTGATTTTCTTAATGTATCTATATAGCTCCTGATTTGGTCTTCTTCTGTACTCGTCATCTATTTATTAGTTTATAAAATAAAAGAGTGCCATATCCTCTCCAGGGATATAGGCGACCTGAATTAGAGCCCTTGACTAAGTCAAGGGATCACTAACCAGGCATCCCGAGCCGGAGTTTGCGTGTGGTAGGGTGGCCAGTTCCTTTCCACTCCTCCTCCTTTCATAGCATCCGCTAGGTTCCTATTTTGCATCACGAGGCTGGGAGACCCCGTACCAGACCATACCAAGACTTTTAAATTTTTGGCAGAGCCAGGGCTCGAACCCGGTACCTCGGGGGTAACAGCCAACAATGCTAGCCACTGCACCACGAGGTGGTCTTTATTAGTTTATGAAATTAAATTAGTTTTCTGGGAATATCTCATAAACGTGGTTTTAGAGCCTTAAAACGTAGTAGCCACCGAGGGGCTGAAATTGAGTTTTGTCTCGTCCTTGTACGCCATAATATAATAATAATCATAATAATAATTGAATAATATAGGGATAGGGATATAATAGACCTTTAGTACCACACCTGCCCGTGTAAATCACGTGAAAAAAAATTAAGAGTACCCCTTGACCCCCTTAAGCGCATATATACGTATTGATGAATTTTACAGCTTTGGTTCCGTGATAACCTTATGGCCGTTTGCGAACATTCACAGTAATGTAATAAATGGAATGTCATTTTCTATTTGAAAAATTCTAAGTTGCAGTCTGTACTTAAATTTAAAAAAAAAACAAAAAAAAAACAGATAACACACACTAATACAGTCATCACAATTAACACCGGTTATCAGATAGATTCTACGCACACCCAAAATACACGGGGCTACATGACCGCGTTGTCGCAGCCCCTAAACTTAAGAACCAACCAACCGGAATGGCATTGCGTCATAGATGGACTTCTGAGATTGTGTTGTCATGGTTACCGGCTTGCATTCTTTCAATAGCTTAATAAATGAAATAAATGAAGCCCGTAGGGCTCCCGAGTTTTGTTTCTCACATTGAGACGCTGAAAATGAGCTTTTTCTCGTCTTTCTACATCCCATTTCAGCATGCATTTTAGGCCCTCTTTTATGAGAGGTATGGAGAAGAGTTACATCAATGATTACTTTCGTGCCTCTGATGGACATCTGTACCAAATTTTACGTTGATCTACTCAGCCGTTCTCGAGTGATGCGCGTGCAAAGTTGTACACAAACGGACAAACAACAATTTTGTTTTTGCGCGCAACCGTCATATACCAGTCTGAAACGCGTTAATAACTCAAACTTCCGTGGAAATTCAGAAAAAACAGACAAACTTTCATTTATATAGAGAGAGATTACTTGTTGCCTGTGGTAATCATATAGGAGGCCTAGATGACCTTTACACATTAGATTAGACGATGAATCCTTGTTGCCTTGGTAACCATATAGGATACCTAAATGGCCTTTACACTTCAGATTTAGATGATGAATACTTGCTGCCTTGGTAAGTTACCCATATAGGAGGCCTTGATGACCGTCACTCTTTTAGGACTAATTATTGCGCAAATATTTGATTGACCCCGGCCATCATACCCATGTTAAAAACCTTGCAAACATTGTAGCAAACACCACAACCATTTGCAGATATTTAAATGAATTCTTGTTTACCGTGATTGTTGAGATTGTGTGCTTTCCGCACTGCTTTAGAGTTTATAATACCATGGGTTGATTGTGGACGACCAAATATTGCAGCATTTGGAGCATGTATAGTGACCTACTGGAGCAACACGCGAGCGCATTTCTACCGTGACATGTCGGTCCTTCACTCACAGGTGGCTAGTTCTCTATTCTATTTTGGGTGTTTGGGACATCTTAGTCTTCAGTCTCGTGTACTATTTTGGATTACTTTAACCTTTTAAGTGCTGAGTTTATTTATTCGTTTAAAAAGATGGTAGTAGTCATAATTTGTAACTTACCAGGGGAGGAGGGGGAGGTGATAGGCTTAAAAATGTCTGTAGGTTATGGGTATTGTAAATTCACAATCCTACGTTCACATACATTTTATTTTGAAAAAAAAAAAAAAAAAAAATTACAATTTTATATTCGCCGATGTCAAAGTGTAAATATTAAGCTTATATGTCAGGAAACTGTTTCATAATGAGGGTTATTATAACACTATTTTTCATTATGAAACTGTTTCTCCCACCAATCAGAACTTAAGAAACAGTTGTCTGACAAATTAGGTAAGGATAGCATCGCACCAGCTGACTTCTACGGCCTTCTATTTTAAATTTCACTGCGTGGCTCGTGTCATAGTGGGGTATTCGAGGAGGCCATGTTCAAATACAAGATATTCTCTGCGTCCCATGTGCTCTGTTCAGTACATAAAACTGACGAAATCTCGACAGATATTTATGAATATTTATGCTCGAACATAAAATAGTTATAATTATCGTCGAACATAAACAGTCGTATGCAACTCGCCTATAATGCGCTTCGCTCGTTTTATAAACATACTCGAGTCTTAATTATTGCCATTGTATGTTCGTTGCATAATGTACTAATTGTGTGGGCATCATCCCCAAACAAGATAACGGGCCTAAAATAAAATAATTTCCTAAACTCATTAGGCAAATACCTATACTTGTTACTCATCACCAGCACAGAAATGGATATTCTTCGATCCGAAACCACAACGCGGCGTGAAGAATTTGCTTGTTATTCCGCCATGCTTGTTTACATCTCAGAGGTAACTCCAGCTGCAGAGGAGAGACGGCTACCAAATGCTCTGTTAGTTACTTCCGGAAGCAAAAATCAAAACACAATTAGTACTGCATAATGCCCAATATATGACAGAATATTCCAGATATCGATTCGGCCTCAAAAGCGAATGAGGAATATGAGAAAAAGAAACGTTCTTTTCAACGTTTATAGACGGGTGAAGCACTAAACAGGTTAAGCGAGTGTTATAGTAGGGTAATTCCGTGATGTTAAGCTATGTAGTTCATTTTCAGTATTAAGTACTATATAAACAAGATGTTCAGTAAAGAACATACAGGGTGATTCTCTATGTAGTTTACAACTTCAATAATGTGTAATTATTTATTGGAACCACTTGCACGCTTGGTTTATATGTTATTATATTGCAAAACACTTCAAGTTTTGACTCACGTAGTTTGTAGTTGCACAGTTGTCCGCCACGCGCGCCACCTGTCACTTGTTGGAATTGGCGCCTTTCACTGGAGCGGAAAGAGCGAAGTGCGTGTTCTGGTATGAAGAAACCAAGTCAGCAACGAGTATACAGCGGAGGTTTCACACAGAATTTGGCAAAGACCCACCCAGCAGACCAACAGTGTACGAATGGCACCAGACATTTATCGAAACAGGTTGTTCTGTGCTACACACAAAGGCGCCAGGCCGCGCACCTGTGACTGGCGATGTGGTCGAAACATAAGGGAGAGTTCGTCCGCATTCCGGAAAAATCGAAACTGGTATCCCTGAGACCACTGTTTGGCGGGTGTTGCGTCGACATTTGGCCATGAAAGCATACCGATTGCCCTTGGTTCAAACACTAAGTGAAGCAGATAAACATACCCGACATGAATTCTGTGTTGAAATGATGGATCGCATCAGCCGTGATGAGTCATTCTTGAACAATGTGGTCTTCAGCGATGAATCAACGTTGCACCTTTCTGGCCAAGTCAACACAATTGTCGTATTTGGGGCATGGTAAAACCACATGGGCACCACGTGACAGCCCCAAAGTGAACGTTTTCTGCGCTGTTTCGAGAGAAACAATTACCTGGCCGCCTCGGTCCCCAGATTACACACCACTGGACTTCTTTCTGTGGGGCTTTGTGAAAGATAGGGTGTACATCCCTCCCCTACCTGCAAATCTTGATGAACGGAGACATCGCATCACAACAGCCATCGCCTCTGTTACCCCATAAATGCTGGTTCATACGTGGCGAGAAATCAACTTCCGATGGAATGTGTCCAGGATGACAAATGGTGCACACATTGAGCCGTAATGGATTTGTAAAAAAAACTTGAAGTGTTTTGCTATGTAATGCCATATAAACCAAGTCTGTAAGTGGTTCCAATAAATAATTTCACATTATTGAAGTTGTAAACATAGAGAATCACCCTGTATAGCCTACTGTCTCCTAAATGTATGGGTGTAACTCTTTGTCCTTATCAAAGAGTAACTTATAGTGTACTAGCTGAACCCGGCATGCGTTGCAACACCAATCAAAGAAAGTGCTGGCGTTGCAATTTTGTTTCTTGAAGTGCTTTTGGATACACAATTATTTTTTTCAATTTCCGCTAACTGCCTCCAAACTATCGTAAAATGGATTAACTAATTTAGAAACATTCGTGGGAACGTCCACAACAACTCACCAAAGTTTTATTGCAATCGCATGAATGGCATATGAATACATACGGCATTTCATTTATACGATTCGTGTGCCGTCACTCATTTGTTGAATCAACTCGTTCGCTACCGACTGTGAAATGGATTTACTAAGTTAGAAACCTACACGTAAGTGCACACAACAACTCATCAAAGTTTCATCACAATCGATGAATGCTATATGAACGCATACAGGATTATGTTGAAACGCTTCAAGCGTTCATTTGTTGCATTTACACGTGCGCTAAATATTGTAAAATGAATTTAAGCCAACCCTTCCCTGGCGTGTACACAATAATCATCAAAGTTTCATCGCAATCGGATGAATGGCATATGAAAGCATACGGGATTTTGTTTAAACAATTCGCATGCCGTCACTCATTTGTTGAATCTACTCGTACGCTACTTATTGCAAAATGGATTTACTAAGCCTGAAACCTTCTCTGGAGTGTACTCACCGATCCACCAAAGATTCATCGTAGTCGGATGAATGGTATATGAACGCATACGGGACTTTTTGAAACGATTCATGTGCTGTCGCACATAGGATGAATCTACTCATGCGCTATCTACTTTTAAATCCATGTCCTAAGGCAGAAACCTTCCCTAGAGTGTACACAACATCTCACCCAAGTTTCATCGCTATCGGACGAATGGTATATGGACGCATATGGTACTTTGTTGAAACGCTTCGCGCGTCGTAGCTCATTTGTTGTATCTACTCATACCCTACCTATCGTAAAGTGGATTTACTAAGCCAGAAACCTTCCATGTACACAACATCTCACCCAAGTTTCATTGCTATCGGAAGAATGGTATATGAACGCCTATGGGTCTTTGTTGAAACGCTTCGCGCCTCTTTGCTCATTTGTTGAATCTCCTCGTGCGCTACCTATTGTAAAATGGATTTACTAACCCTGAAACCTTCCATGGAGTGTACTTAATATCTCATCCCAGTTTCATCGGTATCGGACGAATGGTAGGCTATATGAACGCATATGGTACTTCGTTGAAACGCTTCGCGCGTCGTCGTTCATTTGTTGAATCTACTCGTGCCCTACCTATCGTAAAGTGGATTTACTAAGCCAGAAACCTTCCATCAAGTGTACACAACATCTTACCCAAATTTCATTGCTATCGGACGAATGGTATATGAATGCATACGGGACTTTTTTGAAACGCTTCGCACGTCGTCGCTCATTTGTTGAATCTACTCATGCGCTACCTATTGTAAAATGGATTCACTGAGATAGAAACCTTTCCTGGAGTGTACACAACATTTCTCCCAAGTTTCATCGCTATCGAACGAATGGTATCTGAACGCATTCGGGACGTTGTTGAAACGATCGCGCGTCGTCGCTCATTTGTTGAATCTACTCGTGCACTACCTATTGTAAATTGGATTTACTAAGCCAGAAACCTTCCATGAAGTGTACACAACATCTCACCCAAGTTTCATTGCTATCGGAAGAATGGTATATGAACGCCTATGGGTCTTTGTTGAAACGCTTCGCGCCTCTTTGCTCATTTGTTGAATCTCCTCGTGCGCTACCTATTGTAAAATGGATTTACTAACCCTGAAACCTTCCATGGAGTGTACGGTACTTAATATCTCATCCCAGTTTCATCGGTATCGGACGAATGGTAGGCTATATGAACGCATATGGTACTTCGTTGAAACGCTTCGCGCGTCGTCGTTCATTTGTTGAATCTACTCGTGCCCTACCTATCGTAAAGTGGATTTACTAAGCCAGAAACCTTCCATCAAGTGTACACAACATCTTACCCAAATTTCATTGCTATCGGACGAATGGTATATGAATGCATACGGGACTTTTTTGAAACGCTTCGCACGTCGTCGCTCATTTGTTGAATCTACTCATGCGCTACCTATTGTAAAATGGATTCACTGAGCTAGAAACCTTTCCTGGAGTGTACACAACATTTCTCCCAAGTTTCATCGCTATCGAACGAATGGTATCTGAACGCATTCGGGACGTTGTTGAAACGATCGCGCGTCGTCGCTCATTTGTTGAATCTACTCGTGCACTACCTATTGTAAATTGGATTTACTAAGCCAGAAACCTTCCATGAAGTGTACACAACATCTCACCCAAGTTTCATTGCTATCGGAAGAATGGTATATGAACGCCTATGGGTCTTTGTTGAAACGCTTCGCGCCTCTTTGCTCATTTGTTGAATCTCCTCGTGCGCTACCAATTGTAAAATGGATTTACTAACCCTGAAACCTTCCATGGAGTGTACTTAATATCTCATCCCAGTTTCATCGGTATCGGACGAATGGTAGGCTATATGAACGCATATGGTACTTCGTTGAAACGCTTCGCGCGTCGTCGTTCATTTGTTGAATCTACTCGTGCCCTACCTATCGTAAAGTGGATTTACTAAGCCAGAAACCTTCCATCAAGTGTACACAACATCTTACCCAAATTTCATTGCTATCGGACGAATGGTATATGAATGCATACGGGACTTTTTTGAAACGCTTCGCACGTCGTCGCTCATTTGTTGAATCTACTCATGCGCTACCTATTGTAAAATGGATTCACTGAGATAGAAACCTTTCCTGGAGTGTACACAACATTTCTCCCAAGTTTCATCGCTATCGAACGAATGGTATCTGAACGCATTCGGGACGTTGTTGAAACGATCGCGCGTCGTCGCTCATTTGTTGAATCTACTCGTGCACTACCTATTGTAAATTGGATTTACTAAGCCAGAAACCTTCCATGAAGTGTACACAACATCTCACCCAAGTTTCATTGCTATCGGAAGAATGGTATATGAACGCCTATGGGTCTTTGTTGAAACGCTTCGCGCCTCTTTGCTCATTTGTTGAATCTCCTCGTGCGCTACCAATTGTAAAATGGATTTACTAACCCTGAAACCTTCCATGGAGTGTACTTAATATCTCATCCCAGTTTCATCGGTATCGGACGAATGGTAGGCTATATGAACGCATATGGTACTTCGTTGAAACGCTTCGCGCGTCGTCGTTCATTTGTTGAATCTACTCGTGCCCTACCTATCGTAAAGTGGATTTACTAAGCCAGAAACCTTCCATCAAGTGTACACAACATCTTACCCAAATTTCATTGCTATCGGACGAATGGTATATGAATGCATACGGGACTTTTTTGAAACGCTTCGCACGTCGTCGCTCATTTGTTGAATCTACTCATGCGCTACCTATTGTAAAATGGATTCACTGAGATAGAAACCTTTCCTGGAGTGTACACAACATTTCTCCCAAGTTTCATCGCTATCGAACGAATGGTATCTGAACGCATTCGGGACGTTGTTGAAACGATCGCGCGTCGTCGCTCATTTGTTGAATCTACTCGTGCACTACCTATTGTAAATTGGATTTACTAAGCCAGAAACCTTCCATGAAGTGTACACAACATCTCACCCAAGTTTCATTGCTATCGGAAGAATGGTATATGAACGCCTATGGGTCTTTGTTGAAACGCTTCGCGCCTCTTTGCTCATTTGTTGAATCTCCTCGCTCGCTACCTATTGTAAAATGGATTTACTAACCCTGAAACCTTCCATGGAGTGTACTTAATATCTCATCCCAGTTTCATCGGTATCGGACGAATGGTAGGCTATATGAACGCATATGGTACTTCGTTGAAACGCTTCGCGCGTCGTCGTTCATTTGTTGAATCTACTCGTGCCCTACCTATCGTAAAGTGGATTTACTAAGCCAGAAACCTTCCATCAAGTGTACACAACATCTTACCCAAATTTCATTGCTATCGGACGAATGGTATATGAATGCATACGGGACTTTTTTGAAACGCTTCGCACGTCGTCGCTCATTTGTTGAATCTACTCATGCGCTACCTATTGTAAAATGGATTCACTGAGATAGAAACCTTTCCTGGAGTGTACACAACATTTCTCCCAAGTTTCATCGCTATCGAACGAATGGTATCTGAACGCATTCGGGACGTTGTTGAAACGATCGCGCGTCGTCGCTCATTTGTTGAATCTACTCGTGCACTACCTATTGTAAATTGGATTTACTAAGCCAGAAACCTTCCATGAAGTGTACACAACATCTCACCCAAGTTTCATTGCTATCGGAAGAATGGTATATGAACGCCTATGGGTCTTTGTTGAAACGCTTCGCGCCTCTTTGCTCATTTGTTGAATCTCCTCGTGCGCTACCTATTGTAAAATGGATTTACTAACCCTGAAACCTTCCATGGAGTGTACGGTACTTAATATCTCATCCCAGTTTCATCGGTATCGGACGAATGGTAGGCTATATGAACGCATATGGTACTTCGTTGAAACGCTTCGCGCGTCGTCGTTCATTTGTTGAATCTACTCGTGCCCTACCTATCGTAAAGTGGATTTACTAAGCCAGAAACCTTCCATCAAGTGTACACAACATCTTACCCAAATTTCATTGCTATCGGACGAATGGTATATGAATGCATACGGGACTTTTTTGAAACGCTTCGCACGTCGTCGCTCATTTGTTGAATCTACTCATGCGCTACCTATTGTAAAATGGATTCACTGAGCTAGAAACCTTTCCTGGAGTGTACACAACATTTCTCCCAAGTTTCATCGCTATCGACCGAATGGTATCTGAACGCATTCGGGACGTTGTTGAAACGATCGCGCGTCGTCGCTCATTTGTTGAATCTACTCGTGCACTACCTATTGTAAATTGGATTTACTAAACCAGAAACCTTCCCTGAAGTGTACACAACATCTCACCCAAGTTTCATCGCAATGGGATGAATGATATATGAATGCATGTGGGACTTTGTTGAAACGAATTGCACGCCATTTTGTTTGAGCTACTCGCGCGCCATCTATTGTGAAATTGATTTACTAAGCCTATAAATTTCTCGGGAGTGTGCTCTACAACTCACCAAAATTTGATCGCAATCGGATGAATTGTATATGAACGCATCGCCATCACTCATTTGTTTAAACTACTCGCGCGCTATGTATTGTGAAATGGATTAACTATGCCTATGAACATCCCGAAAATGTTTTCAACAACTCACCAAATTTTGATCGCAATCGGATGAATGGTTTATGAACGCATAAAAGACGAACAGACAGACATTCCTTTTTATATATGACTAGCTGAAGTACCCGTGCTTCGCTACGCGTCATAAATAAATTAAAGTGTGAAGGTGACAGTTAAAACAGGGGATAGGCGAGGTGCTGCGCAGAGGGAGATTAAAGATGGAATATTTTGTCCAACTACACCGCTCGGCGTTGACCGTGTTTTATAGCACAAATTTAGGTTTTACTCGCTAACGGTTGGAGATACTTTTCGGAGAGAAAATGTAATTTTAAACCTCGTATATACCATCAAAAGTTTGATATTTCTTAGCGTTCTCTTTTTATTTGAAATGGAAATAAGAAAGTTTTAAACCAAAAGGTGTAGTGACGTCACTAAAATGGTCGCCATCTTTAAATAGTGCAAAGTATTGAAATCAAAAGTAACCTATATGTTAACCAGGTAAATCAGCTACTTCCATGTAAAATTCATGTAAATCGGACCAGTGGTACTTGCGTGATTGAGAAATACACAGATACACACCATCTCATTTTTAGACTTGCTTCGCTCGCGTCATAGTCGTGTCATATTGTTATTCAATGAAATGCAGGTTTAACCCCGTTAACACCTCTTTAGAACCTGAATATCCAAAAATCCCTCCTTAGTAGACGTTTTCGACACACAACTAACATATCCCCAAAATATCATTCTTCTAATTTGAATAGTTTGGGTTGGTCGATGAGAGTGAACATCCAAAAATCCTTCCTTAGTGGACGTTTTTCTTCCAGAATTTCACCCCTCCCCATAGGCCCCTTAAATTGGATTTATGAAAAAACGGTCGAACACCTATTTATTTTATTTATTTATTTATTTATTTATTTATTTTTAAGCTGATTGATTGCCTCCGAGTTTCAAACTCCTCGCCTATGTCGTTTAAGAGATACACGCTCCGTTAAAAATCTTTCAACCCCCACTTTTCATCCCTTTCACCTCATAATATACACTACATCGAAAAACCATTTGACATGTGTCAGCTTATTATTAATGATTAGTATATATGCCAAGTATCACATCCCCAAATGAAACCACTCGTGAGATATTGTTATTCAATGAAATGCACGTTTACCCCCTTAACACCTATTTAGAACCTGAATATTGCACCGCCCTATTAAAATAAACATATTCTTGGCGTGCCTCCTAGCTGCATCACTGGAACCAACTAGAAAAGAAAGGAGTACGCAGTGGAAATAGATGTTAATTTCTGACCTGTGCTGGGCCCGTACTTGCAGGCCAGATGTGCCGAGCGACTCCAGACTCCGTGAAGGTGGTCCCACGACGAGTGGTAGGAATACCCTCCTGGTGCTAGAAAGCTAGAATAAGTTAGGCCTAGGTTTGAAGAGAGAGAGAGAGAGCAGCCCGACCGCCAAACACTACTAAATAAGACACATGGGTAAAGAAATGGAAATTTAATGAATTGAAACCGAACACACAAAGAAACCCGGCCAGAATAACACACACAAAAAAGAATACCCTTCACCTAGGGGTCAAATAAAGTCACTTTCAAACGGGGAAGATAAATATAAATAACAATAAATAACTTACGATAGTAAATAACGTTAACAAATTAAATTCATACCTGTGCTCACTTCGGTGAAAACGATGTAAAAAGGGAGGAAGTAAAAGATCAAGAGGCAATCGAGCCGGTCGCTGGTCAACAACAATCACTTCTCAGCCTAGAGATGGATGGTTGTCATGACGACCACAAATAACAAGCATAGCAAAGATAAAACAAGAGGCTGTGTGCGTGTCGCAGAGGCTGTGGCGAGCAATGGGGATGCGATCGAGCTGGCAGTCTCCAGAGAAAAGAAATGCAAAAACCAGGAGAAACAAATGACGTCAAGTGTCCGTGAAATATATCATGATACATACACGCAATCAAACACACAAAATGCTAGCCGACGATGCAGTAATAAAACACAAAGCAACTCGTGCTTGTAGGTAGTCTAGCAAAATATGCTAAACCTATATAGTCCCCAACTTACGTTCCGAGTTCGAGCTGAATACGGTAAGGCCTACTTAAAGTTACCGCCGTGATCCAGTTGCCCGAAGCATGGAATGAAGGGAAAACGTAAGGGCTAAAATATATGGTGTCATGCCTCGTGTTGGGAGAATGGTCGAAACGCCAACGTCCACAAACCACGGGAGACCCATTCGAAGATATGCCCAATCAAAACAGCATCAATGCACCTGGCAGCAAGAAAAGCATACACTCACAAAATCACTCGCAGATATATTTCACGGCACAAATAAAAGGTTAAACGAAGACTCAAACAAAATAAAACAGGAGACCGCTATTTCGATTGGTTCCACAGCAAATCCAAGCACACGACGAAGATCAAAAAGAAAAGTTAAATTTAAGAAATGAGCATAGTGGACACAAGGTTAGATGTATTACTTACATGAGTAAATGGAAGGCTTCGGCATAATAACAATGTTAAATAAAAAGGAAAAACATTACATTTTAAATAATAAGGCGGAGAGCCTCAAGGCACGTCCGGACAGAAAGTATCTCACATGGCGTCTGAGTCTACCGGGACGGCCGCCAAAGAAAATAAAGAAATGAGAGATGTTAAACACGGCTCAATATTCAAAACTCTTTCCTTAGTGGACGTTTTCGACATACAAAGAACATATCCCCAAAATTTAATGTTTCTAACTTCAATAATTTTGGCTGGGCGATGATGAGTGAGTGAGTCAGTCAGGACATTTTCTGTCATTTATTTTTGATAATTTCACCCCTCCCCATGAATCCCTTAAATTGGATTTATGAAACAATCGGTCGAACACTTATTTACTTATTTAAAGCTGTTTTCCCCCTGAGTTTGATGAGTAAGTGAGTCAGTCAGTTAGAACACTTTATTTCCTGTTTTTCTTTTCTCCAGAATTTCACCCCCTCTCCAAGGGTCCCTTATATTGGATTTATGAAAAAAAAACGGCCAAACACCTATTTACTTGTATTTTAAGCTGTTTTTCCCGCCGAATTTCAAACTTCTCGCCTATATCGTTTAAGAGATACAGGCTCCGTTAAGAATCCCTCAACCCCCAATTTTCACCCCTTTCATCTCATAGTATACATCACATCGATAAACCCTTAGACATATGTCTGATTATTTTAATGATTAGTTTATATACCGAATATCACATCCCCAAAGAAACAACTCATGAGATATCGTTATTCAATGAAATGCACGCTTACACCCTTAACATCTATTTAAAACCCGAATAAACAAAAATCATTCATTAGTTGACGTTTTCGACATACAGCGAACATATTCCCAAACTTTCATTTTTCCAACTTTAATAGTTTTCGCTGGGCGTGATGAGTGAGTGCGTCAGACAGGACATTTTCTTTCAATTACTTTTACCAGAATTTCACCCCTCCCCATGGGCCCCTTAAATTGGTTTGATGAATAAACGCTTGAACACCTATTAACTTATTTTTTAAGCTGTCTTCTTCCCCTGAGTTTGGTGAGTGAGTGAGTTAGTCAGTCAGTTAGGACACTTTCTCTCCATTTTCCCCCCAGAATTTCACCCTACCCCATTGGCCCCTTAAATTAATTTATGAAAAAACGGTCGAACACCGTTTTACTTATTTTTTAGCTGATTCTTTTTCGCTGAGTTTCAAATTTCTTGCCTATGTCGTTTAAGAGATAAGCTTACACGCTCCGTTAGGAATCCTTCAATCCCCACTCTTCGCCCCTTTCACCTCATAATAATACACCATATCGAAAAACCCTTAGACACATGTCTGCTTATTTTTAATGATTAGTTTATATGCCGAGTATCACATCCACAAATGAAACCACTCGTGAGATATTGTTATTCAATGAAATGTAGGTTTAACCCCTTAAGACCCCTTTAGAGCCTGAATAACCAAAAATCCTCCCTTAGTGTACGGTTTTGACATACAACGAACATATCCCCAAAATGCCATGTTTCCAACTTCAATATTTTTGGCTGTGCGATGATGAGTGAGTGAATGAGTCAGGACATTTCCTTTCATTTTTTTTTTCCTTCAGAATTTCACCCCTCCCGATGAACCCCTTCAATTTGATTGATCAAAAAAATACTGTCGAACAGCTACTTACTTTAAAAGCAGTTTTTTCCCCCTGAGTTTGATGAGTGAGTGAGTGAGTCAATCAGTTAGGACACTTTCTTTCCTGTTTCCCCCCCAGAATTTCACCCCTCCCCATGGGCCCCTTAAATTGATTTATGAAAAAACGGTCAAACCCATATTTACTTATTTTTATGCTGATTTTTCCCGCTGAGTTTCAAACTCGTCGCCTATGTCGTTTAAGAGATACACGCTCCGTTAGGAATCTTTCAATCCCCACTTTTCACCCCTTTCACCTCATAATATACACCACATCGAAAAACGCTCAGACTCGTGTCTTCTTATTTTTAATGATGAGTTTATGTTCCGAGTATCACATCCCCCAATGAAACCAATCGGGAGATATTGCTATTCAATGAAATGCAGGTCTACCCCCTTAACACCCCTTTAGAATCTGAATATCCAAAAATCCTCTCTTAGTGGGCATTTGCGGCCCTCGGGGAAGCTGCATACCAAATTTCATTCCAATCCGTTCGGTGGTTTCTGAGATTTCGTGATGAATGAATGAGTGAGTGAGTGAGTGAGTGGTATTTGACAAATATATAGTAGAAGATAGTGTCAAGTCTTTGTTATGCTAAACTCGGTTGACAGTGCTGTGTGAGTAGTTGAGTAACTAACGGGATTTCAAGTAATGATCCTCATTTTCTATACCAGTAGTGCAGAGCGCAACTGGCATCCAGTCGGCCGTGTCTCGACTTGAGCTATGTTGCCATGGAAACTATCGGCCTTGCCATTCCTTCATGAGTATATTTTATGATTTGATTAGCCTGTGCTTGAGTGCAAAAGTGCCGAAAACAGAAGAACGAGAAAGACTATCGAAAATTCATGTGGCCAGCGGTTCCTTCTGGGTCCTAAACTATGTGTATGCAAAATTTGGTTGAGATTGGTGGAACGGTGTAGATTTGTATACGGAACCAACCCACCCACATACATACATACATACATACAGACAGACATTCACTTTTATATATAAGATAAGATGTTGGTTGTAGTGGCTTGTTGAAATACAACGCGGTGTATTATACGTTATACTATGCTTAAGATTTTCCTAATTTCCAATCATTAAGGTACTTCGTGAACCTATTATCGACTGCTTAAGTCAATGTGGTGCTTTGGTCTAGTGGTCTATGTGCTTAACTTTCACCCGTGTAGCCGGGGTACGAATCATGTAACTTAAATGTTGTTCTTTTTTATTTGTGTTTTGTTGTACGGTATTTGTTATTATTTTTATAATCACCCATATATTCACACGGCCGCCATCTTGAAATTATTTTGCTGATTACCTTGTAGTTTGGGCAACAGACTCTTCCCATACGGAGGTATATTTTTCCAAAATTTGGTAGAGAGCAGATGATTAGTTTAGACGAAATTTTATTTAAGCTTTGAACATTTGGATGTACTCCATTTTGTTTTGGTTAAGATAGCGGTGATATAAAACATGACACTGAGATGTCATTGCTAGTGCTACATTTGTACCAAATTTAGTTCAATTCGGTTTCGTCCTGTTTGAATTGTTAGGGGGTGGGGGCAGACACACACGCAACCGCTCACACACTGTCTCAATAGTACAGGAAAAATCTTGCATTTCTTGAAAATCAACGGACAAAGATTTATTTGTTTATAAAGTTCTTTTAAACAATTAAACAAGCCGATAGTCCCTGGCAGAACTGTGTCGCGTATTGCCCGTATAGCACTAGAGCCGGGTGGGTAGTCTGTACTCAGGGGGCGCACACAACCCATTATGCGAGAGTTTTCGCAAGGGTCCTCTAGTTCGAATATATTACTCGAATATTTCGAATAGTCATGATGATGATGATGATAATTGTTGTTTTAAAGAGCCTAACATCGAGGTTATCCGTCCGTAGAGGTTTGGGTGATAGTGAAAGATGAGAATGAAGAAAAGGGAGAAAAGGAACACAAATAAAGGATAAGGCAAATAAGGGACAGGCTGAAGGGAAGAATGAGGATTGACTTGGAAAGAAGAAGAGCCATGAAAGGCAGATAGGAAAGGGAAAGAGGAGAGGGCCCGCCCCAAGGTCAGAGGGAAAAGAGGACAAAACGGGCTCAGCTCAGGAATCCCTGGGGGTCGGCAACTCCCAAACTCACCAGCCGTGAGCCCCTGAGGGTGTAGCATTATCCAGGGTGCACCAGAAGTGGTACCGACAGTAGTGGCTACGCTGGCTAAAGCGCAGCGTTAGGCCATGGGGCCAAGCTCTCTGCTGACTCGATAGACGCGTGGGTTCGAGCCCCATCGTCGGCCGTCCTTGAAATGGTTTTCCGTGGTTTCCCCATTTTCAACACCAGGCAAATGCTGGGACGGTACCTTCTGACAGGCCACGGCTGCTTCCTTCCACATCCTTGCCCAGTTTCATTCATCTTCATTCCATCTCTCATCCCGACACGCAGGTCGCCCACGGGCGTCGACTAGAATGACCTGCACTTGGCCTCTCAGGAGGCCACACGACAAAAAAAAAAAAAAAAAAAAACAGAAGTGGTGGGGCTACATACACCCTGCCTCCTTGAGGACCTTGAGCAGAAGGCAGGAGATGACATGTAAATAAAAAGAAGGCTCACACCTCGCAGAAGGAGGGTATCAGGAAAGATGAGAGAAGTGCTATTTAAGGCGGGAAAGGAGAGACTCCCTAGGCCTCGGATACCCTAATACCGTCGGGGTCAGAAGAGAACAAGAGTTGACCAAGAGAGGTTGACAGGAAAGAATACGGAGAGGAGCCCGGCACAAGTAAGTGGAAGCAATGCCGGACTCAGGTGGGGTCCCGTGGTCGCCAACCCATGTCCTACAAGTTGTGATCTAATTCCGAGACCCACTTCATTCCCTGATATACAGGTATTATACCCCTGCACACGTGATAAACTGGAGTCTAGAGAAGTCCGAGCTACGTATCTTACTCCTCTATCTGAAGTCTCTAGTAGCCGGGCATCGACTAGTGGCTACTAAGCCTCTACATATTAGAACATCGAATTGTTCGAATTGAATACGAATATGTGTTTAAAAGATACGAATAGTTCGCCTATTCGAATATTCAAAGTATTTAAATTT
Organism: Meconema thalassinum; assembly: GCA_946902985.2. Taxonomy (NCBI): domain Eukaryota; kingdom Metazoa; phylum Arthropoda; class Insecta; order Orthoptera; family Tettigoniidae; genus Meconema; species Meconema thalassinum. Next base: position 372,671,493 of record OX336392.1, read on the forward strand.
CGACATATTCGCATAAGTTAAAGAACCCAACTATTCAGTCAATAATCGAATGGTTTGCCAAACAAGTCGAATAATTTAAATGTTCGATTAATTATAATAAACGTAGCAATGGCGTTACTTGTATCAGTTTGTCGGGCTAACCATTTACACTCAACACGCACTAGAATTCGCCAGTTCACTCACTGCCTTTGAACTGACTGCAAAGGCCTGGCTGAATTGAGTCGGTGAAGACAGAAATAGAAGAATCTATTCTTGTAAGGAAGTGGCCGTCACATTTTCAAGTAGATTATTGCCATTAGTGGTTGTTAGGTGTTTGGTAAGGATATATCTGAACTAGTAACTTACAGTACAGCTGCACAGAAGAAACCTCTTTTGTTCCAAAAACCGTGCTATGGTTGGCTTTTAGTAAATCGTTAGAAAAGCACAAGAAAAGCTTAACTCTAAATTTCAGAATAATTTTCACGATCATTTTGTCGGAAAACTAAAAAAAAGGGTTTTCTCTGAATCGACGTATTTTAAAGAAAAGTTTTTTGAAACAAAAAATGTAGAGGACATTGTCGCCTACAATTTGTCTCATTGAGGTCATGTCATACTTTTTGAAATGCAGAAGCTAGGTGGCGCCCAAGTTTCCAAAAAAGTGTTTTTTCACTTTTTGTCCTAGGAGAAATGTTTTGTTCACAAAAGAGCGAATCAAAAATTTGTTCCTCTCAAAATTGTCTACAACATTTATTGAAACTTTTTTCCTCCGACATACCGTTCCAAAGTTATAGTCTGCCGAAGTGTGAAAATTGTCCGACACCGGTCCCGGTCTAAACTATGCCCACCGCTCTCTCCGCAGTAACAATAGTAGCCTTGACGACGCAGCGTTGCATTTGCTGCGCTATAACTTTGGAACGGTAAGTCGGAGGAAACGTCTAAATAAATGTTGCAGACATTTTTTAGAGAAACAAAGTTCTGATTCACTCTTTTGTGAAGAAAAAAAAAACATTTTTTCTAGGACAAAAAGTGAAAAAACAATTTTTTGGAAACTTTGGTGCCGCCTAGCTTCTGCATTTCAAAACGTACGACATGACCTCAATGAGACAAATTGTAGGTGACATTGCCCTCTACTTTTTTTGTTTAATTTTTTTTTCTTTAAAATACGTAGATTCAGTGAAAAACGCTTTTCATTTTTTTGTGTTTTCTGACAACCTGATACTACAAATTATTCCGAAATTTAGAGTTAAGCTTTTTTTTGTGCTTTTCTAACGATTTACAAAGCCAACCATAGCACGGTTTTTGGAACAAAACCATTCCAGCTGTACTGTACTATACGGGGTTCGGGTGAAAGGGAGCTGTGAGGTGAAAGTTTACTCTACACCTTCTCTCAGAATTCCTGCTGGCAGGATCTACTGGTCAGTTCTTGTGAAATAAGACAGCAAAAGTATTTTTAGTCTTGAATGATCGTGGAAGCTTCCTGTCGATGATACTTTCATGGATATGAGGATAGCGATAGTTGTTACAGAATATGAAATATAAATATTTCCATCAGAGCCAGCGCCCCCCTTTATTACTCTCTGCGCCTCCCTGAGGGGGCGCGCCCCCCCACTTTGAGGACCTCTGGTCTAAAGGAAGGCTAAGCCAGGACTGGGAGGGTTCACACCACAAAATGCGCCGGCTTAACATTCTTCGAGTTTGTTATAAGTGGGCCGTTGCTTCTTGACCGGTACATAGGTGTATTACGTGCGCAGTGGTGTTCACGCACAGTGAGCCTTAATACCTTTGTGATCAATGCAAATTATTGGAATCAAATAAAGAATTTAACCGATCACAATCATTTTATTGACTGCTGGCATCTTGTGTTACCCTACTTAGGACGTGTCCCAATATTCAACTATTCACTAGCTGCTAGCAACTATGTGCTATGCACTACGGAGATTTGGGACATGTCTGCTTGATTCATGGCCTCCTTCATAGACTTGTGTTCAGCAACGCACAAGGTTTACATTGCGGTGCCAAACATCTGTAAATCCTTTTTACTAGTCTACAATCAAGCAAGCACTTTCCTTCACTAGCCCCCGCAGGGGTTCACATCTAGTGGGACGTGGGTTGGCAACCACGGGGCCCCAGCTGAGTCCGGCATTGCTTCCACTTACTTGTGCCGGGCTCCTCTCCGTCTTCTTTCCTGTCGACCTCACTTGGTCAACTCTTGTTCTCTACCTACCCCGACGGTATTAGGGTATCCGAGGCCTAGGGAGTCTCTTCCTTTCCCGCCTTAATTGGCCCTTGTCTCATCTTTTCTGATATCCTCCTTCTGCGAGGGGCCAGTCTTCGTTTTCTTTTCATGATATCTTCTGCCTACTGCTCAAGGCCCTCAAGGAGGCAGGGTGTACGAGGCCCCACCACGTCTAGCGCACCCTGGATATTGCTACACCCTCAGGGGCTCACGGCTGGTGAGTTCAGGAGTTGGTGACCCCGAGGGATTCCTGAGCTGGGTCCGGTTTCCCCTTTTTGTCCATTGCTTGTGGGGAGGACCCTCTGCTCTTTCCCTTTCCTATCTGCCTTCCATGGCTTGCCTTCCTTCCAAGTCCCTCAATCCGCATGCTACGAGGGTTGAGGGCATTTCTTTTCCTCCTGTCCTTTATTTGCCTCATTCTCCTTTTGTTTTCCATTTGATCTTCTAGTATATAAGTTGGTAGTTGGTTTTAGTTGTGGTTTGCATTTCATTTTTATCTCCACGATCACCCAAACCATTAGGGGCCAATAACCTAGATGTTAGGCCCCTTAAAACAACAATGATCATCATCATCATCATCGTTCACTAGCTACTACACACTTGATTGCTATGTGCTAAGCAGTATAGGATCACGACTTCTGACGTCACATCCGGAATATTGGCCGACTATCTACTAGTTCACTACGGCTGAAATTGTACTATTGGGACACAGCCTCAGTAATGTTTTCTCTCTTGTGGACGTACACCATTTCCCATAATTGCGTCTGGAACCTTTCAGAATAGGGGATTCCAAGGGAAACCTGAGCTGAGGCAGTTTTCTATTCTTCATTAACTTTGGAATGTATCCTCTAAGTCAAGTGATGTCAATACATGGTACAGGAATCTTTGAATAGTTTAGGAGCGGATCATCAGTAAAAAAAAAGACCCCAAATCTCTCTGCTTTTAAATTCACACGAAAAGTAGAGCGGAGTAATCAAAACAAAACGTATGACATTTTGCATTATCAAGGCTCCTCTTTTGGTGGCAATTCTAAAAAATCATTTTACTTTGAATTTCTTAAAAGAACATCTAATTAAGACTCTTGGTTAAATATTTGAAGTAAATTCAACGCCCTACAAACAAATTTAGGGCATTACGCCGCGAAAAGTATAAATGGAATTTTGGAGAACAGCCGTCAAGTCTAATAATTTACACTCCTCTGTAAAGTGTGCAATGTGTCCTCGGGAGTGTATGTGCAAATTGAGTGGTCTCTGTCTTCTACTCGGTCTTTAAGAAGAACTAGCGGAATAAAGTTCTGGGATAGGACGGTGATCTACAATCTATACAGAAACCAAACAGCAGTCGTTCGACCTGAAGGACATGAGAGAGAAGCTGGTATTCAGAAAGGTGTAAGGCAAGGCTGCAACTTATCACCCATACTTTTCAATCTTTACATTGAACAAGGAATGGAGGAAATTGGAGAAACATTTAAAGTGGAAGTGAAGATTCAAGGAGAAATAATTTCAACCCTGAGATTTGCCGATGATATCGTCATCTTGGCTGACAGGCCTGAGCATTTGAATGAGTTTTGAATGGTATGGACTCCGTCTTGAGGAAAGAATTCATGGTGAAAATTAATAAATGTGAAACAAAAATATTGGAATGTAGCCGAAATAAATCAGAAACCTCTATGGACATCAAATTGGTAGGTGAAGAACTAAAGGAAGTAGGAGTCTTCTGTTACTTAGGAAGCAAAATAACCAGTGATGGACGAGGCAAAGAGGATATAAAAAGTAGGTTAGCTCAGGCAAGGAAAGCATTTCTACAGAAAAGGAATCTGTTGACATCGAATATAGATTTCGGTATTAGAAAGTCATTTTTGAAGGCCTTTGTCTGGAGCGTGGCGCTCTATGGAGGTGAAACTTGGACTAATGGTGCAGCAGAAAAGAGGAGAATTGAAGCGTTTGAAATGTGGTGTTACAGGAGAATGATGAAGATCAGATGGGGTAGAGGGTTACAAACGAAGAAGTATTAAGACTAGTGGGAGATGAGATATGTTTCTGGCGATGCTAATGAAGAGAAGAGATAGGTTGGTAGGACACATACTAAGACACCCAGGAATAGCAAGCTTAGTTATGGAAGGAAGGGTCGAGGACAAGAACTGTAGGGGTAGACCAAGGTTAGAATATGTGAAACAGATTGCCTTGGATGTAGGGTGTGGTAGCTATGTAGAGATGAAACGATTAGCTCAGGACAGGGAGGCATGGAGAGCTGCATCAAACCAGTCAAAAGACTGAAGACTCAAACAACAACAGCGGACCCGTGCGAGAACTCGCATAATAGGTTGTATGCGCCCCATGTGTTCAGACTACCCGCCCAGCTCTAGTGCTATGCGGGCAGACCGCGACACATTTCTGCCAGGGGCTATCGTCTTGTTTATTTGTTTAAAAGCACTTTATATACAAATAAATATATTTCCGTTGACTTTTCAAGAAATGCAAGATTTTTCCTGTACTATTGTGACGATTTGGAAGATTTTGGCACAAACCACACCTTGCAACTCCCTGTGGGTTAAGAGCTTGAGTTTTGTGAAACATACACCTTAGCGTATTATATAATAAGATTCTCACGCGCTTACGACCGGCCATCTATACCAAGTGTTCGAACTACGCGCTGTTGTTTGACTGACTGAAGATTGAGAGTTGTGGAGAACATCGGGCAAGAAATGTTCCTGTTGTACAGACAGTCCAAATATTATATATATTGACAAATTCAGTGGGGGTTTGGTTGGTTGGTTGGTTGGTTCCTTAGTTTAGGGGCTGCGACAACGCGGTCATGTAGCCCCGTGTACTTTGGGTGTGTGTAGAATCTGTCTGATAACCGGTGTTAATTGTGATGACTGTATTGGTGTGTGTATCTGTTTTTTAATTCAAGTAGAGACTGCAACTTTGAATTTTCAAATAGTTCCTACTTTTGCCGCCAAACGCCACCGTCAACGACTACTAGGCCTAGTTCAGAACTAGCTACTAGACGCCACCGCAGTCGGCTCTTGGCAACGAACGTAGCAACCTAAGAGCGTTGTTTACATTCTTAACCTATCCAATTTAGTTTCACACAGGTGTAATTAGTGGAAAGATCTTTAACATGCCATAAATCTATGACATGGGACCGCCGGCTTTACTTCCCCTCCGAAGGAAGGCATACTGAGGGATTTTTAACGCTCTTAAAAAATCCGACGGCTTCGGCCGGGTTTGAACCCGCTATCTTGGGCATAGAAGCTCAGCATGCTACCAACTACGCCACCAGTGGGGGTTTATTGTACACAGTAACCGTCACTTCCTGAATACAGCCTGTAAATTAGCGATAAGATGCCTCTGTTGCTATGCCCAGAGACCTCCCGGATACAAGATGCCCCGTAGTCCTGCGTCACTCAGTCCGGATAATATAGCCAGAACAATAACACAAGATCATTCACAAAAGACGAATTGCCGATGACTGACTACAACACCAGTTCATTAACATGGGAAGCAGAGGTCCAACAGACGGAGGTATGTACAGCACAATGTAGGCCAGTGTTCCCGAAAGTGAGTGGGTCATCGCTGGAAGAACAGTTACGATCAGCGGTATTGTACAGTACATTATAGTTCACTCCAATCCTCATGCTCTCACTATGGACGCTTTCACTTTCGGCGGCCATGTTCAGTGAAGTGTGTCCTCAAGGACTTTAAATTCCTTAATAAGAAGTGTACGAACGTTTGAACAGCTGCCCTTCGCTGCCATAGGCTTCATTTCGGTTAAATTATTCTGAAAATTTCAGAATAAATAACTCATTGAGTGAATTTACGTCCTCCTACCATGGTCCTGTCATGAGAAGCGTGCTTCTTGAATTAATAAGTATTTTTTCCTTTTCTTTTCAGTGGCATCGCATTCTCTTTGGAGATACCTGGTGAGAGCTCAGGATAATGCCCCCCACACGTAATATAATACCGGGATCTGTTTCCGACCAACTGTGGACGATTAAAAATTGAATAAACCCAGCATTCTTTAGGATATCACAAATTTGTTTCATCAACACTAGTGTTTTTATGAAAGGATTGTAACCATGCATAGTGGTTCCAGATCACTATTTCTAATAGCAGTAGGTCTGAAAGAAAAGCAGTCTAAATACCTCAAAGGTCTTTCAAAAGCTAGGTATAAATATAAGAGGTATAACGAGCACGCGTCTAAACGGAGGAGAGGTCAAATATTGGTGATCTATGTGCTATTTTACTACAATGAAATGGAAAGTTTCTAATACAACATTTGCTGTTGTTGATTCATTTAGGAGCTTTAAGATATCTTGGTCATGTATCCCCGTGTATTTGGATGTGTGTAATCTGTCTCATGACTTGTGTCATTGTGATGAATGCACTAGAGTGTGTATTTGTAATTGAGGCTATGATGTGGGTTAGAGGATGCCTCCGTGGCTTAGGCGGCAGCACGCCGGCCTCTCACCGCTGGGTCCGTGGTTCAAATCCCGGTCACTCCATGTGAGATCTGTGTTGGACAAAACGGAGGCAGACAGGTTTTTCTCCGGGTACTCCGGTTTTCCCTGTCAAAATTTCATTCCAGCAACACTCTCCACTATCATTTCATTTCATCTGTCATTCATTTAATCATTGCCCAAGATTGCCGGCACAGTTCATATCCTCGCCGCTAGATAGGGGCTTCATTCATTCCATTCCTGACCCGGTCGGAGACTGGGAGCAGGCTGTGAATTTTCATTTTCATGTGGGTTAGAGGCGGCCCTGGGCCTAATTTAGTCACCATCCCAGCATTTAACTGGAGTACAAATAGGGGGAACGATGGAAAACCGTTCCAAGGATGGTCGAGGTGGGAACTGAACCAATCTCTCCTATTAGTTCGGCCCCGCAAAACTGTGCGCACCCCATCCAGCAAAGCCGGGAATCGAACCTGAATATCAACGGTGACAGCCAGGAATGGCAATCACTACGCCGAGAGAGATGGTCTAAGTTACCGAACACACCTCTGGTGAAAGCAATGGTGGATAACTAGAGAAGAGCAAGAAGCATCCTCGTCTTCCTCAGGGCCTTGAAACACCATACAAAGGAACTTGGGAAATGTTCTTCCAATCCAATATGTTAAAACATATCTCACATAATACAGTCCCAAACCTACACAACAATAAACCTCAAAAATTGAAGCCAATTGAAGAAGGTAGATGCAAAACCACACAAGTCCACTTTGGACCATAACTGAGTTGAGACCGGAATAGAGTTCTTTAGATAGCTGAGCATTATGTACAGTGCAAAACAACATAAGTTTCCATGAGGAAGTCCTTAGAATTGTTGGAAGGAAATTAAGGCAGTAGCAAAACAGCACCACTGAAAGTGCCAAAAGCAAGATACATAATGAAGTACCATATATAGACTGTGTCCCTAGTGAGTTTAAGTTATCGTATCAAGAGCGGGTAAAGAACCACGGAAACCTTACTAGTGATAATACAGAGAGTGGGACACTGACAGTGATTTGAAGCTCATAAATAACAATATTTTTAATGTATTTTGCTCAGAATCTTTGTTTTGTTATTTCAAAAGGTCATTATATTTCTTAATAAATATGAAGAGTTGCAAAATGACATATGTGCAAGTACTTTATATATTGTTTTAGACGAAGTCATTAGACATACAAAACAAACCCTCACACAACCTTCCTGGGAGTAATTTTTAACACTGGCAAAATAATCACAAGTCTATATACGGTACATTTATAAAATGCGTGTCGTTAACAATTTTTGTAAAATTTGTACAGTTTTATCCGTATTGACTAATGGTAATATGTAGTTGTGAAATCCCCATTTTCGATACTGTGCAATAATGTTTAATAAACATTTTAAACGTACTTGTTTCGATATGTCAATGATATTCAACGCTGATGAAGATATGCTGAGAGAGAGATCACACCAAACTGATTTTACTACTAAACGTTTGCTTGTTTTATTCGTATGTCTCAGCATAATCGCCAAAACGATTGAAACATTTGTCGTATCGTTACACCAGCTTTCCAATGCCCTCGGCAAAAAATTCTGCCGTCACTGAGGTGGGTACGACTGGAGAGTCTCCTGAAGTGTTTCCTTTTTGGCGAGGCGTTGCCGCCCAACCATACCTTCAATTCTCGAAAAAGGTGAAAATCATTCACGACCGCACTGTACCAACGTTACGATAGACTTTTACAAAGAATTCAAGTGTGAAGTTTTCAATAATCTGCCGTTTAGACCAAACCAGCACGGAATGGTTTTATGTTGAGACATAAAAATAAAACAAGCAAACATTTAGTAGTAAAATCAGTTTGGTATGTCAATCTGTTATTTTATACAGTCCATCGGAACTTGAAAAAAAAAAAAACCAACCCTGGTATGTACTATGCGCGCGCTTTCAATAGTGCAGCAGGGGGCCATGGCGCGCCACAAGCTCGGCCAAGGCCATCGCAGTAGCGAATAACAAAACTGCCGCTTGCCGTTCTTACTTTTTATGAAAGACCCTATATAGTATGTAGAAGCCGTGTCCAAAGTGTTATACAGCGATTTAAAAGAAGCAGAACCCTTGTAAACAGCAAAAGATCTGGCCTACCATAGGAACTGACGACTCGAGAACGAACGACGCCAGTGAAAACGGTCATGAAAAATCAGAAGATAAGTGCGACAGAAATAAAAGCCCATGTATAAGAATATTATGGTAACAAGTCACAAGTAGAACCATCAGAAGAATCCTTCACCGCGCGGAGTATAACGCTAGGGCCCCAGAAAGAAAGTTTGCCAATGAATACGTAGGAAAAGATAATGGAATGTTGGGACCGAGTTTTATTAGTGACGAAAGTAAATTTAATATATTTCATAATGACGGGCGAGTGTTAGTCTGGAGAAAGCCTAATACTGAGCTGGACATCAACAATCTGCAGGCTACTGTGAAACATGGAAGAGGTGGAGTAATTGTATGGGGCTGCATGGCAGCTTCAGGGGTAGAGGAACTCGTTTTCGTTGATGGAATTATGGACAGATTTGGTTACCTGAATATACTGAAGGAAAATTTGCAGAAGAGTGCCGACACACTTGACATTGGGGACAAGATACTGATCCCAAACATACTGCGGAAATTGTCCGTCTCTGGCTGCTCTATCATACACCACGCGCCCTGAAACCCCCAGCTCTCAATCCAATCGAGCATTTGTGGAACGAATTGGAGAAAAGAGTAAGGAAACACGACATTATCAGCAAACAAAAGTTAAAGGAACTGTTGTTACAAGAATGGAATGGAATTGGTACGGAAATAACGAGGACATTGGTATATTCCATGCCAAAACAACTTATACAAGTCATCCATAACAAAGGACTGCATACCAAATATTAAAACGATTTTGTGTCGGTGTTATAATGTTCTTGTATGAATACTTATGTCCTACATAAAAATGATATTCCAATGGGTTGTATTTTTATTTATTTTGTAAGGAGCCATTTTGTGATGATTTTCTGTATGCATATGTTTAAGTCGCGATGTTAATAAAGAGATGTTAATTACTTAATTACGTTCTCTTGTATAATTAATTCTGAGAAACTGTTGTTTCCATATCAACCCATTGTATAAATACTTATGTCCCCAACTGTATATTTAGCTATAAGAACACAAGCTCTTAGTTACGTGTTCTAGTTACGCACTAGCGGGCCGAGGCGAGAACTCGGCGCATGTGTATAAACAACCCGTCTGGCTTTATTGGTACGCGGGCTTGACGCGACACAGTTCTGGTAAGGGCTATCGTCTTATTTATTTGTTTAATCGTACTTTTTATACAAACTGTCTATATTTCTGAAATCAGAGTGCGAATCGTCACTGCTGCGGGTAATTCTCTTTCTTTTCAATGCATATTTGTTACGATTGGTTACTTGTGGCACTGGTGCAGCGGTAATGTTCTTGCCTGATGTACCCAAGGTTGCAGGATCGAATCCTGGCGCATCAGTTGGCATTTGAGGGTGCGTAAATGTGAAGGAGCCGTGTCAGTAGATTTACTGGCATGTTGATGATCCCCTTCGAGGCAAAATTCCGGCACCCCACCGTCTCTAAATGCCTCAGTTGTAAAAAGGGACATGAAACCAAGAACATTAATATAGGTTACTTGTGAGCGGCTCATGTGTAGGCCTATACCACTCGCCCGGTTTTACTGTTATGTGGAGTGGATGCGACACAATTCTGACAGGGACAGTCGTCTTGTTTATTTGTTTAAATGTACTTTATAAACAATTAGTCTAAATGTATTTCCGGTGACTTTTTTACGAAATGCAAGATTTTTCCTGTACTATTGAGAGGATTTGGAAGATTGTGGTACAAACCGCACCTCATAACTCCCTCTGCTTTAAGAAACACACACCTTAGCGTTTTATATTATATGACGATTGTTTGTTTCGTTACGGATTTATTTGTTGATTGATATTGTAGAATTTTCTGTCGGTCAACACAAAATAACTATTTGCCTGGCAGCAAATGAAGCACTAAAATGCTCCGTTTCTCGTCTTCTTCTGCGAACAGAGTGCTCACAATTCTTCTGTAATAAATTAAACAAAAATAATAATAATAACCCCTGGCACTACAGCCCGTGAAGGGCCTAGGCCTACCAAGCGATCGCTGCCCAGCCATTTGGCCTGCAGATATTGGGGTGACGCGTGATCAGCGCATCGGGTTCCCTCGGCCATTAATCTTGGTTTTCGTCTTCGGAGCGGTACCTCACTGTCAGACAGCTACTCAATTGTCCTCACGAGGCTGAGTGCACCCCGTTCCAGCCCTCACGTCAGTTTCTAAAATCCCTGATGGAGCCGGGAATCGAACCCGGAGCCTCCGAGAGGCAGGCGCGCTATCCCAACACCACAGGGCCGGCTCTTTAATAAATTATCAACATGAAATAGCCTAACTATTTGTTGTTGACGTTCATTTATTTTAGGGGCTTGGGACATCTTCGTCATCTGCCCCGTGTAGTTGGGTGTGTGTTGAACTTGTAATTATGTGATGACTGTAGTAGTATGTGTACTACTTACATTCTCTACAACATAAGTGTGTGATTGGGGAATTATGGCCCTATCTACACTCAAAATAAGAAACGCGAGGCACGTCTTTCTGTAGACCAATAACGGATGTATTCACTATTTCTCCCGGCGTGGAACAATATTCTGCACCCACTCACTCATTTATTAATTTCCTCTTCTTTCGTATGGACCTACTGGGGACCACACTTGTTCAACTGTTGAGTTATGAGTTTTGCCCAGTACTGATGCACCTTTCCTCAGTGTATTTCTTTTCTTTCCTCCGACCAGGGGGCGCCTTTCCTTGGAGGCTTGCCCTGAAAACCGCGTACCTCCTTAAGAATATGTCTCACAGTTTGTCTGTCTTGTAGGTCTGTTAGTCCCAGTTCGTTGATGCCTTTCTCAGCTTCAGTCAGCCAAGTGGTACGGACCTTCTTATTTCACCAGAAGATTAACAGGCGGTTGGTCCGTCTGTTCGGAGGCAATCTTGCCACATGATCATATAAAGCTACCTTTATTTTCCTGACACAGGCAGAAATCCTCTCTATTTGTACGTAGAGCTCTATGTTGTCTCCGGTATTTCCCATCTTCTAGTACTGATCCTACGATCTTTCTGAGAATTCTTCTTTCTCTCTTTGCCCATTTATTAATTTTTCCTAGCACACTAGTTAGCCGCGACCCTTCCTTTGACCACCCTTTATTTAGAAGCCATTTGGCGGGTTTGTCTACTGATGACAATGAGAAATATACTGTAGGAAGAGACATGAAAGGAGGGCAGAGCAGAGAGCTGTCAACATAGCTTTCACTAGCTTGGGAAAAGTTACCAAGTGTTTCCTGTCCGGCATTTAACTCATTACCTGCAACTTTCTGATCTCCTTCACCGCCAACAAGCGTGTAAACTTGGATGTTACACAGTCCCAAGCTCAGCTCTTCACTGGGACAATGCGCAGAGCAAGGGTGACCAAAGTATGGTCCGTGGGCCACATGGGACCCAAGCCATTTGTCGTTACTGAGAGCAGTTCGAAGAGCACGTGTTCTGGGTCTAACCACACATTAATCGCTAACTTTTCAGCCAGTCAATGCGTATTTATGCCCAATTATAATAAGCGGAAAGTACGGTACAGTGCCTACCAATAATTTATGACCACTAGCTTATTAAATATTTATGTTATACAAATCGCATTGTCAATACTAAAATATGTAGTCTATTGTTATTATTTATTTTACACGTTACAGGCCTATTAGACCACGCGAAGCAATCATGACTTTTTGTTCTTCCTGTCTTTCCAGTACTCTTTCATGCGTGCACTAAAGGCCCTCTTCCTTTCTTCGGTCCACTTTGGTCTTTGGGATGTAAAAGCAGCTCTCTCTGACAACACTTCCCACTTGTATACTTTGTGTCTAAATACGCTTTTGTCTATGACGTCTTCTGGGTCGACCTGTGCTTTTACTAGATCAATTTTGACTTGCATCATCCAGGGTGTAGTAATCTTGAGCCGCTGTATGTATCTAAGAATTTTGTTGGTGAGTCTGGTTTGTGGGAGTCTGCTGATGTGGCCGTAAAATTTTAGGCGCCTCTTTCTGATGTCTTCTGCGAGGTTGGACAATTTCTCTGTGGTGTCTCTGGAGTGAAGCCTGTATCCTTCATCTGTGTGCTTTGGTCCAATTATTTTCCTTATTATTTTTCTTTCCTCTGTGAGGATTTTTTCCAAGTCGCCCTTAGTGTGTAACGTCAACGTCTCACTAGCATAAAGCACCTCAGGTTTAATAACCGTGTTGTAATGACGAAGTTTAGTGAATGTGGACAGACATTTTTTGTTGTAGACACTCTGTGTCTTGTATAAGGCTCTCTTCATTTTCATTAACCTAGTGTTCTGCGCGATTTTCTCTTTTCCCGTCGGTTCAAGCACTTCACCTAGGTATTTAAAGTGGGCGACTCTATTGATCTTGCCATATTTCGTGTTTAAATTCTGTATGTCGAATTTCGTACAGAAAAACTCTGTCTTTTGGAACGAGATCTGTAGTCCTACTTTTTCGACGCACTCTTGGAGTAATTCTATCTGTCTGATTGATGTGGTTTCGTTATCTGAGAGTAGAGCCAGATCATCCGCGAAGGCTAGACATCCAACCTCCAGTTCGTCCTTTGGTCGTCCTAGTCGCACTGGCCTCCAGTAACCTTGAAGTCTCAGCTCTTTCTCCCATTCCTTGATAACTTTGTTCAGCACTAGGTTGAAGAGGAACGGAGAGAGACCGTCACCTTTGCGAACACCTGTATTGATCTGAAATGGTTCTGAGATTTCCCCCATGAATTTCACTTTTGATGTCGTGTCTGTCAGTGTCTGTTTGATCAATCGCAAGGTCTTGCTATCCAAACCTTGCTCGTGTAAGATGTTGAACAATGACTGACGGTCAATGGAGTCATATGCCTTCTTGAAGTCAACGAAGGTACATATAACTGGAGTTTTCCTGAGGGCTTTGATTTTCAATATACTTTTTAGGTTGAAGATTTGTTCCGCGCAGGAGCGACCAGGACGAAATCCCGCCTGGTACTCGCCAATCTTGTGTTCCAGCTGGTCCCGAGCCCTTTGGAGTAGGCACGCTGAGAGGATCTTGTACGTATCTTGTAATAGTGAAATGCCCCTGTAATTGTTTACGTCAGAGCGGTCGCCTTTTTTGTGTAATGGGTGGATCAATGCACATTTCCACTCATCTGGTAGCTTTTCTGATGTCCAGATGTCAGTGATAATCTGTGTGAGTTCTCTAAGTGAGTGTGGCCCTAGGTTTTTCAGTAGTTCGGCCACTATGCCGTCTTCACCAGATGTCCTGTTGTTCTTAAGTTTGATTATGTGCCTGTGAACTTCCTCTTGTGTCGGAGGTATTGAGTCTGCGTTCTTGACTGTAGGTTCTTCCTCTGAGAATCTCTCTATTGGTTCTGGACAGTTGAGAAGATCAGAGAAGTATTGTGCCATCACCTTGCAATTCTCCTTATTCGTTAGTGCTAATTTTCCATCACATTTTCTGAAGCAAAGGTTTGGTGGTGTGTACCATCTGATGTGTCCTGCAAACGTTCTGTAGAAGTCCCTTACGTTGTAGTTACGGAAGTTGTCCTCAATGGAGTCCAACTGTTCCTTCAGGTATCTCCTCTTGGATTGTCTGATAATTTTTGCGGTTGCTTTTCGTGTTTCATGGAAAGTCTGTAAATTTTCTGGGGATTTTTTACTGTTGTATTTCTGATATGCCAATTTCCTGGTAATGAGTGCATTCTCACAATCAACATCCCACCAAGGATGTTTGGAATTCTTCTTCAAAGGAATGAGAGCTTGTGCTGTTTCTATGATTTTTCGGTGGAAATTTTGCCAGTCATTGGCATGTTCTTTTTCCCAGGCTTCCTTCACTCCAGAATCTGCGATCTTTTTTGTGTCAAATTTTGGTAGGGGGGGTTTCTTATAGAAAGTTCTCTTTGGGGTGAACTTGACCTTGACGCGGGTTAGGTAATGGTCAGAGTCAATGTTGGCTCCTCTGCGTACCTGTACATCATGAATCTCCTTCTGTACTGGATATGAGATGCCCACAGGGTCGATTTGGAATTCACCTAACTGCTGGACTGGAGAACGCCAGGTTTTCTGTTTTCTAGGATATTTTCTAAGAGATGTTGACATGAGCTTGAGGTTATTCTGCTGGCAGAGTTCTATGAGTCGTGTGCCATTTTTATTTGTGAATTTATGTGCAGGATAGTTTCCGACTGTTTTCCTGAACATTTTTCTCTACCGATCTGTGCATTGAAGTCGCCCATGAGGAGTTTGACGTCATCCCTGGGGACTTTGGACATCACTGTGTCAAGGGTCGACCAGAATTTTTCTGCGGACTGTGGATCGCTCTTGTTACTTTGGTTAGTGGGGGCGTGTGCGTTGATCAATGTGTATTTTTTGTTGGCGCACCGGAAGCGCATGCTCATCAATCTGTTGTTTACTGGAGTAACTTCTTCTAAGGATTCTACTATGGTCTTGTGGACCATGAAGGCCATCCCCAGAAGTGGAGCGCCTTTGGCAACGCGCCTGTCAGTCTTGCTCTTGAACAAGCGGTAATTGCCGTAGTCCATGGTGTCTTCATCTGTGATACGTGTCTCCTGCAGCGCGTGGATTAGAAGCTTCTGTCTATCGAGTTCTGTCACTAGATTGTGCAACTTTCCAGGCTGTATGAGAGTGTTGATGTTTAGAGTGCCTACGTATGTTGGTGTCTTATGTGGAAGTTTGCCAGAGAACTTCGATTTTCTCTGTGGCCGTGGTTGCCCGGGTCCCCCAGAGTCCGAACGCCCGGGTGCCGTCAGTTGACGGGTGGATTGGTTACCACCTGGGGTAATACTGTTATTATTTGCACGCGCCATGGTTACTTGTAAGAAATGGGGTCTAGTGGTTATCTACTAGGTTTCTTAGAACCAGGGATTGTTAGTTCCTGGAGCATGTTTACAGCCGCACCACTTGGTGAACAGACGCTGACCATAAGCCGCCCAATCTGGGAACAAACGCTTTTGGATTTAGAGTTCTTTATTGGTGGAGAAACCACCTGGCTCTTCCGCTCCATCCATCGTTGGGAATCTTAGATTCCTCTTCCGCCATCAGGATCGTTGACCAATTTTCACCTAGTAACCCTAGGCAGGGGCCCTTACAGGGTGCTACCATCCGGAGCCAGATGGACCCAGGTTTTTTAACGAGGGGTTACTCCTCCCCCTCCTCCTTCCTCATCACTTACGAGATGAGGCCCCGGGCTTGGGACCGGCAGTGGCGGAGTTCTATTGTTATTATTATTATTATTATTATTATTATTATTATTATTATTATTATTATTATTATTATCGGTTTATACAGTAAATATAACACGTTGCTGGTGCATTACAACATAACTATACGGGCTTCAGTGAACCAAAGTATAGTTACTGAATCAGCAACTTCTAAGCTGGAATTTCGCTACCCATGAACTTCCGAACGATTCTGGTTGTTGATAGAAATACTGCCTTCTGCATTCGTTTGTACAGCCGAGTATCCAGATCCAGTTCTTTAAGGCCTTGGAGCAAGGTACTTGGGATCACGCCCGTACTTGAGACAATGGTGTTTACCCGCTCTACATGCCATTGTGTTTTGATAGGGTCGACCAACTCGCTGTATTTGCTGATCTTTTCTATGTGTTTTGACTGGAGATTCTTGATGTTAGGAATCACAACATCAATCAAGGTAGTTGGCTTGGTTTTCTTGTTGACAACCACCAGATCCGGCCTGTTGTGTGATACCGATTGATCAGACAAAATAGTCCTGTCCCAATACAGCTTGTATTCATTGTTTTCAAGAACACACTCTGGCTAATATTGGTGGTATGGAACGTTCTTTCCTTTTAGAAGTTGAAACTTATCAGCCAACTCCTGATGCAAGATTTTAGCAACTGCATCATGCCTTTGTTTGTGCTCCGTCGCCAGGAAATATCTCTGGTCTTGAATTGCAAGCATAAAACCTTCAGTTTCTGGAAATATCTGTCCTGAAGTGAGCCAGTAGTTTGACGCAGTTATATCAACATTTGCTTGACTCACCTCATTTGGATGTCTTCCGTGCAAAGGTTTTGCTTTCCATGCTTCCATCTTCTGAAGGTCAGTATGTAGGTGGTGTTAAATCTCTTGTTGACACAAGACCAGTGGCGTTGATCTGTCCGCCTCAATGATGGCTCTGTGAAGTACTGATGACCTCGCTTCTGCGTAGAAGTACTCCCTAAGGCTGTCTATCTGTCGTTTCATCTGGTTATCAATGTCAACGAACCCACGTCCACCAAGGCTTCTATTGAAGATCGTGGGTGATGTTTCCTTCCTTTTGTGAGCATCGTTCTCATTTTTCGCTCAAGAACTTCGATGTCCGTTTTACACCATTTAATTATGCCAAAGGAGTAGCTCAGGACAGGTACAGCATACGTGTTTTTGCTGTTCAAGTGCGTTTTTATGATTTTTCATGATTATTATTATTATTATTATTATTATTATTATTATTATTTAAGCGGACATGTTTCGATAAGGAGTGGCATCTTCTTCAGCGTTCAAATTAATAGCGTTTAACACTAATAAAATAAAAATGGATATCCTTATTACAATACTTTGATTAAAATTAAAGTTCCAAGTACATAAATATTTTGTTTTAAACATTAGGAGATGTTGCTTCTAAACTTGAGTTACGATGGAATTGTGATGAACTTGTGAACACTGGTACAGGGAATTGAGACTTCTAGCCTCGACATCCACCAAAGTCACAACCTTACTTGCCGGCCCACTCTCGCCGCATTTGTTCGAATAGCTTCAAAGAACATTTATACAAGGTGTTTCTAAATTCACATTACAAACTTTGAGGGCTTGTAGTGGGGACCAAGACGGTTAAGTTTAGCATAGGAACTTGCGTCCGGAAATGTACCTTCTTCCCGCTACCCGCAAAAAGACCACTACAGCACACGTTCACAGCTCCCGGATTTTCGGCGCCAATGACTAGAGTACGATCACCTCATGTCCCATATCCCCTAGAGGTTTGTTGACATTACATTCCTTCTTCCACGGGTGCCGCTTACTTGGTATTCCTTGAAGACGTACTGCATGAGTTCTTAGACGATGTGCCACTGCATGTGCGTCAAAACATGTGGCGCACCACCTCATTTTTCACTTGCGATGCGAGATCATCTGCACCACAGATTTGGGCAACAGTGGATAGATTGTGGTGGCCCGATTGCTTGGCCTGCACGTTCACCCGACTTGACACTGCTAGACTAGTCGACTACCTTTGGGGTCACATGAAAACCTTGATTTACGAGACCCTTGTGGAATCCGAGGAAGACCTACTGGCGTGGGTTATGGCTGCGGTGGATGTCGGAGGACCAGGGATCGGTGATCGTTTGTACCAGAACTTGGTACGGAGGTACCGTAATCTGTGTTGGTAGTCCTCACATCGAGCCCCACCTGTAATTGGACCCAGACGACAAGCAGCAGGAGTCGGACAGAGCACCGAAAATCCGGGAGCTGTGAACGTGTGCTGTAGTGGTCTTTTTGCGGGTAGCGGGAAGACGGTACATTTCCGGACGCAAGTTCCTATGCTAAACTTAACCGTCTTGGTCCCCACTACAAGCCCTCAAAGTTTGTAATGGGAATTTACAAACACCCTGTATACTCCACAACACCCAACCATTCTGTGCTGATATATAAATGGTTCACTGTATTACAAGTTTCATTCGAACCAATGCTATGATTCTTGTGTCAAGCAGGATATATTTGCACAGTAGTTGAAAATGAATGGTATTGTTCTCACGTTAATTTGTATCCTGACAACCAGCTGTTCTTGGCTGTATTACAATGTATGGCGTGGTTGTGATACCATATCTATAAACTTATCATGTTATGTGTACCTACATTTGGGTTGTATCATTTAGATATGGTAAACATATACACTAGATTATTTTCAACAAAAACTTCCTGGCCTTATAATTTAGTAACAAATCTTACAAAATATTTCGCCCACCTGAACAAAAGATATTGTGATACGACTTTCAATTTTTGAGTATCAATTTTTAACACAATTGAAGTATCGAAAAATCGCTATTTTTAACCACAGATTAATTTATGGAAACTAAACCAATGGGCTTTTCTTATTAAGGATTTTGTTTCCACGTTTTGTAGAAGGTACATGAAAAAAGAATCCCAAAAATGCTCTTGCCATTTGGTAGTAATTTTTAGCCTATTTTCAATTTTGAAATAATAAGCTTATGAGATCACGTTTTGTCCGTGTGTCTGTATGTGTGCGTGTGTGTGTGTGTGTGTGTGCGTGTGTGTGTGTGTGTGTGAGAGAGAGAGAGGTGTGTGTGTGTGCGTCCCCCTAATTACTTCTATAAGGCTGGAGCGATTTCAATGAAACTCGGTAAGTTCATAGCACTACTCCGGGTGACCCAGACCGTGCCCTTCAAATTTTGTTACGTCAGACAAATCCAACATGGCGGCTGTGCGAAATATTTCACCAGCATTCAATATCTCCGAAACTATTCCCGATATCACCATGGATTTTTTTGCGGTGATAAAGGGAACTACTAGAAGTTCACCTATGTGACTATTGAAAAACTGGTAACTACAAAACCAACATGGCGGCCACGCGAATTTGCGACTTTTAAATAAACGTTTCTCGCGATTTAACCAACCAAACGCAATAAAACTTGTTACAGTATATGTTTATACACATTGTAATGCACCGACATCAAACTTTGTTCAATTGTTTACATAACCACAAGATGGCGGATGTGCGAAATATTTCACCGGCATTCTATATCTCTGAAACTATTAGTGGTATCACCCTGAAATTTAGTACGGAGATAAAGAGCACTACTGGAAGTTCATCTATAATACTTTCAAAAACCGGTTAACGACCAAACGAACATGGCGGCCAAGCGAATTACAAATTTCAATAGACCTTTCTCGCGATTTAATGTTCCAAACGCAATGAAATCTGGTACAGGAAATGTTTATACACATTGTAATGCACTGGTATCCAATTTAGTTCAATTGTTTACATAACCTCAAAATGGCGGCTGTGCTAATTTTAAAATTAAGTTTTTAATTCTTGTGTCGTAATCATGCGATCGAAGTGAAAGTTTGAATAATGAACCTACGCAATAATTTTCCTGTAATAGTACATGACTCTATGGCCTATACATTTAACCAGCCTACATGGCGACCATGCGAAATATTTAGACGGCTCTGAATATCTACGAATCTATTATAGCAATCAAACTGAATTCTTTTATGTTCATAGGGGCTATGAACATAAGTTCACCTATAGGACTTTAAATAACCTGGTGATCACAAATCCAACATGGCGGCGACGCGAAATATAAATATTCACATGGACGTTTCTCGCAATTTAACCATCCTAGTGCAGTGAAACTTGGTACAGTAAATCCTTATACGAATGTTAATCCACTGGCATCTAATTTATTTCAATTGTTTCCATAACCACAAGATGGCAGCTGTGCGAAATTTTAAAATCTCATTGTTACTTCTTGTGTCTTAATCATGCGTTTGAAATTTGAATGCTACACGTACACAATAATCTTCATGTAACAGTACATAACTCTAGGACCTACCTATATAAAATCCAACATGGCGACCATCCGAAATAATTAGTCGGTTCTCAATATCTACGAATCTATTACAGCATGCAAACTGAAATTTTGTATGTTCATAGTGGCAGTTAACATAAGTAGGATGTATGAAAATAGGCTGTATAGTTCTTTACGGAACTACTTGTTGTAAATGATAATAAATTGAAGTTAAGTTAAGACTGATAAGCATTTTAATAGCTACTGTGAGGGTTGCCAAGAAATTTAATTCTGGTCTAAGAGCTGGAACGGGGTACATTCAGCAACGTTTTGGAGAGATGAGTTCGATTCCCACCTCGGCCATCCTGGAAGTGGTTTTGCGTGGTTTCCCATTTCCACTCCAAATGCCGGAATGGTTCCTCACGCTGTTGTGCGACATATCTGTCGCTGTAGCCTTCCCTATATATTTGACAATATTTAGTTTTATAATTATGAGTAGCTTTTTAAAATGAAGTTCTAAAATTATAAGATGTTAAAGAATACGCCTATCAATACTTATTTAAACATATCTATTTTAAGTATTAATGATGATACCTACGTTGAGGTCTTCTTCAGTTAGTAATAGAAATAGAAGATTGTTGAAAAACTATGTTCTAATATCAATGTTGGGTAAGAAAATCTATATACTGTAATACATTTGTAATTAATTGGTGCATCAGCTTCAAGATTTTTAACGCATATATATGCACACTATATTTGATATTGTAAATGCTTTTTTTTCTACTGATGATTTTTGAGGGGTTTACTGTGAAACACATTATTACAAAAATAAAAATATTTTTTATTTCTGTTTGTAAGGATATCGTTTTCGATTGATTATTTATTTAATTACAAATTTATTATATAGGTTTTCTTATCCAACATTCATATTAGAACATAGTTTTTCAATAATCTTCTATTTTTATTACTGACGGAAGGTTGAAACATGTAGGCTATCATCATTAATACTTAAAATAGATATGTTTTAATAAGCAGTACTGATTGGCGTATTCTTTAACATCTTATAATTATTCTATCAATATGGATCTCTAATTAATACTTTGCTTGCCGCGGTGGGTGAGTGGTTAACGTGTCCGATTACCAACCCCAAGCTTGCAGGGTCGCCCCTGGCCGTGGTAAGTGATTTTTGAAAGGCGACAAAAATCACGACATGGATGTCATACGTTGTTGGCATGTTAAAGAACCCTTTTGAATTCAGTAGGCCGTGTTCAATGGCAAAATTAATCTCGGGATTTTCCTCCAACACAAAGTTCCTCAATTCTCTACTAGAAAGCACTGCAGTGCCAAGAAGCTTAGATATCTAACCTCCTTGACTTTCATAGCGTTCAAAGGAACGACGAAATTCGACATGCAAGCTACCCTCTGGGTGTCAATTAACAAAGCTTGCACCAGGCACCCGAGGCCATACGATATTGAAATGAAAATCCACAGCCTGCTTCCAGTCTCCGACTGGGTCAGGAATGGAATGAATGAAGCCCCCATCTAGCGGCGAGGATATGAAGTGTGCCGGCTGCCGAAGCTTGTCGCACTCCTCTGGGGCAATGATTAAATGAATGACAGATGAAATGAAATGATAGTGGAGAGTGTTGCTGGAATGAAATTGTGACAGGGAAAACCGGAGTTCCCGGAGAAAAACCTGTCTGTCTCCGTTTTGACCAGCACAGATCTCACATGGAGTGACCGGGATTTGAACCACGGACTCAGCGGTGAGAGGCCGGCGCGCTGCCGCCTAAGCCACGGAGGCTGGCCATACGATATTATTATTATTATTATTAATAATAATACTTTGATATCATGGCAAATGTATTTGCATTGTATAAGTTCAAAAATTTAAAAATCTAATGTTCCAGTTGTCAAAGAAGCTCAAAGCACGTTGCCAATGTTTTGTGGTAATTTTGAATGTCTTAGTGCTTCAAGTAAGAAATGAGGTTGTGTGAAGCTTACATGTTTAACGGATGAAGCTTTGATGAACCGTGCTTGCTTAAAGCCATATTTACTAACACTGACTGTCTGCACAGCGGAACACAAGTACTAACCTTACAAGGAAAATATAATGTACCGACAATTATTTAGAACCGAATAGATAAGACTGCACCACCTGTTGCAAGAAAAGGAAACGAACTGTACTTGAAAATCTTATTCTATATTTGGCCCGCGGGCCCAGGGTTGGCTACCCTTGCCCTACACCATCATTACACGGTACAAAGAGTTGATTTGTATACAAGCTTCACACACGCAATGTCGCCAAGGATTGGCTTTGGATAATTTTGTACGAAATGTGTTATATTTTAACTTCCAACAACTTCAAAGCGAGCAAACCACGCTCTTTTTGTCTACCCTTTAAAAGTACGAAGAACAAACGTGACTGTGGAACTAGCAGAACAGCGTATTTATGTGGAGATAAGGCAGGCGTGAATGTGCCTTCAGGAGGAACCTTTCGAGTAGGAAATAGCAGACAATTCAATTCTAAAAGTATGGACAGAGTCGACAACGATATCTCAGGAAACGCTTTCAAATTCAGTGTGTTCGCCTTTCATGGTGTATTGAGGCAAACGTCCTGGGTTCGATTCTCGGTTCTGCCAACATATTTAATTTTGGTCTGAGAGCTGGAAGCGGGTGCTGATCATGAGGTTAAACTGAGAAGGGACGGGTTCTAATCCCACCTCTGCCATCCCGGTTACCGTCGTTCCCCACTTCTAAGAAATAAAACCAAACCCCTCGGCCATTAATCTTAGTCTCCGTGACCGGGCCGCAGTCTCACTGTCAGACAGCTACTCACGATGCTGAGTGTCAGCCCTCACATCAGTTTCTAAACTCCCTGATGGAGCTGGTAATCGAACCCCGGCCCTTCGAGTGCCAGGCAGACGTGCTATCCCAACACCACGGGGCCGGCTGGTTCCCCACTTCTACTCAAGGTAAATATTGGGAAGTCATCCTGTGTGTGGTTTATCCCTCGTTTGATTTCGCACACCATCCAGACAAATGCAGAGACGGTACCTTATTTAAAGTCCTGGGGGACTTATCCTAATTGTGGGTTTTAATAATTACAGCTAAACACATTTATTATTACAGTAGCGGCTTCGTGGGGGGGACTTATCCTAATTGTGGGTTTTAATAATTACAGCTAAACACATTTATTATTACAGTAGCGGCTTCGGTGGAATAGTCGGTAGCATGCTGAATTGCTATGCCCAAGATAGCAGGTTCAAACCCGGCCGAAGTCGTCGGATTTTTTAAGAGCGTTACAAATTCTTCAGTATGCCTTCCTTCGGAGGGGAAGTAAAGCCAGCGGTCCCATGTCATAGATTTATGGCATGTAAAAGATCCTTTCACAGACTAAAATTGTTAGGCTAGGTTTCGTCGGAACGCTCTATCAAAGTTCCAACGTTCACCATTAAGTATCATTGATATCTGGCGGCGAAAGTTGGAACTACTTGAAATGGAACGGAACTTGTAGCTCACCTTAATAAAGGTGTTCGCTGGCAGCAGCTACAGATTCAGGCGAGCCGAACATGTCCTCGGACGCTCCCGGCGCTAAAAGCCATACGATAAATAAATAAAATGATTACTGTCACTATAAAACACTGGTTAATAGACAAAATCGACACAAACCCAATCAGTATTACACTGTCCACTACACGGTCTGATTGCCGAATAGCTCATGGGACAATAATAATAATAATATTATTATTAATAATAATAATAATAATAATAATGAAAACGAACTTAGATCTTATGACTCGGAGGGTCATTGATTTTTCCTGCCCTCCAAAAATGCGCCTTTATGGACCAGAGTCGAACGCGCATTCTTTGGACCACGGAGTCGGCTTGCAATCTAGTTTTTATTTTCAAGTAGAATTATTGTCTGTGCACAATCGCCTTGACAGAACAGGGTGTTTAAAATTAAAACGAAATTGAAGATGTTTAGACCGTCCTTGCTATATGGAAGTGAGAGCTAGATAGAGGTAACTGATATGAGGGTTGTACGAATAAATGCTGGGACAAATAGATCAGAGCAATGGCAGGAAGGTACTCGTAATGCAAATATAAAGGCTAAGTTAGAATGAACACATCACATGAAAATGTTTGTATGAGCAGACTCAGAGGTTAATGAGTTCGGCTGTAGAGGGTAAGAGAAACAGAGGTAGACCTCTGAGGCGTTAGTTTTATTCCAAGTTTAACGGTTTCGAGGTGGTGAGGGGCGTAGAAGCAGTGCTAACTGCAGACAAGGGATCATAGAAGCAACTCATTCACAATCAGAGGCTTGCAGACTAGACTGAACTGGACTGGACGCTGAAAAGCAATTCAGTTTCCAAATGAAAATGATGGAAGTCAATGAATTATATTTCCAAAGCAGTGTAGAGATTTCTTTCGGAGTAGAAATTATACCAACACCAGGCAAATGCTGGGACGGTACCTTCTGACAGGCCACGGCCGCTTCCTTCCACATCCTTGCCCAGTTTCATTCACCATCATTCATTTCATCTCTCATTAACTCCTCTCATGAGGTTGGCGTCAGGAAGGGCATCCGGCCGTAAAAATCATCGCCACAAAGACTTCCATCGCATCTCATCCCCGACCCCGTTGGAAAACGGGAATAATAAGGGGTAGACATACAGTCTAAAAGTTTTAAACCGGAATTGGTAGTGGACACATTGCTCAGATTTATTTCTTGTTGTTGTTGTTTGAATGTCAGGGGGCTTGTAGCATCGCGGTCGTCAGCTCCGAGGTCTTGCGTGTGTATGATAACCTGGGATATTGTGGTGCCTGTATAGGTACGTGTATTTAGTTGTAATGAGCCAGGTTGGCTCCGGCGACCCCAATTAATTGGGATAAGCCGAAGAAAATGATAATGATAATGGAGGTGGAAGGAGGTGGGCGTGCCCTTGAGTTAGGTACCAGACCGTTTTTGCCTGCAGTAGCAGTGGAAAACCACGGAACACTTAGACGATAGTGGGAATCGAACTCAACTCTTGAGGCTTAGTGTGTCCCGTTTTAGCCCTCAGATAATAATTTAATTTCTTGTCAGAGTGGGGATTCGAAGGAGGGAACTCAGGGATGGCAGAAAATAACGCTAGTCACTACACTACGAGGTGCACAGATTGTTTTGAGCCCAGTAAATAGTGTGTCATGTAATACAGCATCCTTTCTGTCGGTCTAGCAACATGGCAGTGCAGCTCTACCCGGCTACGCATGCATTTTGCCGCTAGACCGATAAAAGGGACCCTATATTTATTCTATCTTCCTTGAGGCACTTCATACTTCAAAATGTACTTGAATTAGAGAATTTCTAAAAATAAAAAAGGCAGTGTTATATACGACGGAAGGAAAAGAATTGGTATCATGCCAATATTGAATCCATTGCATCGGAGAAGAAACGGCTCTAGAAGGAATGAAAACCGATAGAATCTCATTATGAAACTGGCCCATGGAATCATTTCAGCTAATAGCTCTAGCAATCACCTCTGATAAGCCACATTAAGTGTAGGGAGGTATTATCCTAAACAACAGGAACTTTAGGACAATGATCTCACCGTTGATGAAGGATGGATTTTTAAATCATGTAGTACCCTCCGGATTTACTGTACACTCTAAACACACGCATATTAATAATATTTTGAGAACCCATTTTAGCGTTTTGAAAACCTAAGTTAATTCAAGGTTGTAGTAAACATTGGCTCCCATTGGGTTGATTTATACTCATAACTAGGGCTCGGATTTTTAGGTAAATAAATATTTTTTAATGTAAATACATATTTTTAAGTATTTTTTTCAATAAATACATAAATTCCTGCTTTTCACTTATCAGCACATACAATGTTTATTGCATATTTGTTCTGTGTTACTTCAATGGTGAAGAACCTGTGAGCTGTCTAATCTTCATGCAGAGCGTATGTCAGCTTGCAACTGTGTTATTCTTAATTTGTCGCCCCGTGCCACTCCCTGTGGAAGCCGGAGATTTCTTGTCCATAGCCATATTGTAACACGTGCTAGACCTCCCCCTCCCCCAGCTACTTGGTACCAGTGTCACTCACATGCAGTCATTTCTGGCACTGTGAAATGTGTAAGGCAGTTCTACGATGCCTAAAGTAAAAACAACTACAAGTTATCGTCTGATGAAGAATTTAAAGATAATTTTACTTCTAATGGGGGCGTTCTGTTCTGCCAACCATGCGGGAAAGCAATCAAGGCTGAACAGCGATCTCAATTTTAACAACACCTCAAGGGCAAGAAAGATATTGCCGCAGTTTTGTGCCTTCAGAATAAGCGTTTCGCGATAATCGTCGGTCATTTGTGATGGACAACCTGAAGATGTATCTCGTTGTATATTGTAATGCTTCATCAGTCAGTGAGACAGCATAAATTGCATTCGTGAGTACTGCATATTGTTTATATTTACATTAATAAACTAAATTATAATTAAATATTTTTACTTTTTGTCACATATTTCAGGTATTTTAATACATAAAGAATGAATATTTCCCCGATTTTTAGCACCTAAAAATCCGAGCCCTACTCATAACTCAGGTCTGCAATGATTTTGCTGTATTATACGTTTTTGTCTTTTAACAATACTTTACATAGACTTATCAAAAAATGAACCCCATTAATTTGTATCACATATCATTTATTTCATCTTATCATAAATATGCAATTATTAGAGTTCCGGAGTGTTGGTTTTAATGATATCTGCGAAATTTTCCAGCTAACATATATATGATGTACTAGCAACCCACCCCGGCTTCGCCCGGTATCTTTAACGGTTTACCCAGCGTAAGCTTAAATGGCGCACCGACGGCAGGTCCCAGACGCTATTCACAAAAGCCGAGGTGAACAGTGAAACTCCAAACACATATAGGCCTACTCTTCTCTGAAGTCTTAATTCGACATGACTCGAAAGTTTAATACTGGGAAAAGCTGGGGTGATAGGCTCGCTCGCTAGCTCATAAACTCGCCCCGAAGATAGTAATTTAAATTTCCACTGAATGGGGATTGTTGGAAGAAATGAAAACGTAAAAAAACTTATAGTGGGCGATGTATATGCTGTTGCGGACTTTTTTGTAGAACTTTTCATGCTGAACAATTATTACACTCATGTGTATAGTTATCTTTAACGGTTTACCCAGCATAAGCTTAAAAGACGCACCGAAGGCAGGTTTTTCGTTGACTCGATTCACTGAAATTGTTATTGCGCGGTTTGCTTTGGTCATAAATGAATGTTTTTGTACAGAGACCTTCCTTGAGAAATCCTTTACAGAATGGTGAAAACCGCATCAAAACCCATCCAGTGGTTCCCGAGATTACCCGTTACATCCAAGAATCGGGGACTTTGTTTTATACTATGTAGAGATTATCACAACGATATATTTACCCTAATTTATTTTCGATATTGAAGTCGTGAAATATCGCAAAATATAAGGTTCTTGCGAAATATGTTACTTTCACCCTACCCCCCAGGGGCTCACATCTAGTGGGACATGGGTTGGCGACTACGGGGCCCCAGCTGAGTCCGGCATTGCTTCCACTTACTTGTGCCGGGCTCCTCTCCGTCTTCTCTCCTGTCGACCTCACTTGGTCAACTCTTGTTCTCTTCCTACCCCGATGGTATTAGGGTATCCGAGGCCTAGGGAGTCTTTTCCTTTCCCGCCTTAATTGGCCCTTGTCTCATCTTTTCTGATAACCTCCTACTGCGAGGGGTCAGCCTTCTTTTTCTTTTCCTGTTATCTCCTGCCTTCTGCTCAAGGCCCTCAAGGAGGCAGGGTGTATGTAGCCCCACCACTTCTGGTGCACCCTAGATATTGCTACACCCTCAGGGGCTCACGGCTGGTGAGTACGGGAGTGAGCGACCCCGAGGGATTCCTGAGCTGGGTCCGGTTTTCCCCCTTTTATCCATTACCTTTGGGGCGAACCCTCTCCTCTTTCACTTTCCTGTTTGCTTTTTATGGCTCTCCTTCCTTCCAAGTCCCTCAATCCGTATTCTTCGAGGGTTGAGGGCAATTCTTTTCCTCCTGTCCTTTATTTGCCTTATTCTCCTTTGGTTTCCATTTCTTCTTTTAGTATATAAGTTAGTAGTTAGTTTTAGTTGTAGTTTACATTTCATTTTCATCTTCACGATCACCCAAACCATTAAGGGCCGGTAACCTAGATGTTAGGCCCCTTAAAACAACAATTATCATCATCATCATCATCATCATCATCAACTTTCACCCTAAAATGCGAAATACCAACGAAATAATGTCAACAAGATGAATATTTACTTTAAAATTAATTGAAATAGTTCCATTATATGTCGTTTGATAGAAAATTTGAAATCTTAAATATAAATATTTTGTGAGATAAAATGACAGCGAAAGAAGCTTTTCTGCCTTCTCAGGTAGGCGTACAAATCTAGGTCCTGAAACAATGCTTCGTGGACAACACGCGTGTTTTTGCGATTTAGTGAGAAAAGGAGTGTGGTAATCATGGAGAGTGAGATTTTCCTGTGTTGTAATTCGTAGTTGTGATATGGATTTTTTTCATTTTTTTTTTCACACAGTCGAGATTTCCATGTTGTAACACCTCCCGTATTAATCAATCCACATCATAATGTAATGTGACATTAGCCACATGACGCCCTGTAGGAGTTGCATCTTACACAAAGTTTGTCCCATTCAACAGTGAATATATTATGAAGTCAAGCGCCAACTATGCAATATGTTTTATAATGACAAGTAGGAAATTTTACAACAAGCCATAAACAGGACAATACGTCCAATGAAAATGAAGATCCACAGCCTGCTTCCAGTCTCCGACCGGGTCAGGAATGGAATGAATGAAGCCCCCATCTAGCGGCGAGGATATGAACTGTGCCGGCTGCCGAGGCCTGACGCACTCCTCTGGGGCAATGATTAAATGAATGACAGATGAAATGAAATGATAGTGGAGAGTGTTGCTGGAATGAAATTTTGACAGGGAAAACCGGAGTACCCGGAGAAAAACCTGTCTGCCTCCGTTTTGTCCAGCACAGATCTCACATGGAGTGACCGGGATTTGAACCACGGACCCAGCGGTGAGAGGCCGGCGTGCTGCCGCCTAAGCCACGGAGGCTTAATACGACCAATGATTGTTTTTATTAATAATTAGACAAGAAGTTTTGAAAAGTAATTTATATGTTTATTTTTAGTTTTTAAGTTTTTATGTAAGAATGTGTGGTAATGCACAATACAACAAGAATTAATGTGACCATTATGAAATCTTAAAATAGTTTTTTCCAAATGACACATCACCTTCCACTGACAAAGTGTATTATATAAATAACACCATTCTTAAATAATATAGATTTTCAATAGCTGATCTTTTAGTGTTAAACGATATTTTAGATGTGTTTTTATAGTTATATTTTTGTATAATCAATGTTTTTGTAATATATAGTACTAAAATGTTTGTATAGGCTGGAAAAGGGAGCATGCGGTAGTGAACTCCTGGAACATGTAGCTTACCTGTAGATGCTGTATTAATATGTATTGAATTGGCTGATCAATTGAATTTTCATTGTATAGTCATGAGGGTATTTGTTGAAGTAAATGTTAAGTTAAGTCTAAAACACAGAAATTTGTTTGTTATATCTTCAAATGTTTGCATAGCGTTCATTATTTAACCAAAGCCGTGCGCCGTACACATAGTCATTAAGCTCATTCAACCCTCACTTTTTTATTTCATCTCATTGGAGCCTTTTATATTACCATAAATCAGGGTCTCTACTACTTATGAGTGTATGTTTTACGAAATAACCACTACCAGTTTCTAGTGGAATAAATCTAGGCTACTAATGGAAAGCAAATGCGAAGGCAGATTCTAAAAAAGAAAAACATTAAGAGACCAAACCAACAAGGTTATAGTAATGCGTTGAAATTAAAGCTAGATGAAAAAATAAGACTTGTGGTAAAAAGCATTGGTGTTGTAAGTTAAATGTTTGTAACTCCTGTCATATACATTTATTTTTATTTAACCTTTTTGAGGACAAAATTGTTTAAAATATTTTATGCACGTATACATTATTTATTTGTTTTGACATTTTTATTTGAATATTTTAATTTTGGTTATTTAGAATTTTTTAGAATTTTATATTAATTTTAAGAAGCAATAACAGTTATTACTATAGCTTTAGAAATGCTAAATTCAGTGTTATGGAGAAGAAACATAATTAATAAAACCAAAACTACTACCGTATTTATAAATCAAGAGTGGGAAGTATAGTTATATATGGAGCGAAGACTTGGGCAATGAAATACACTCATATGAAAATGTTGAAATACATATCTGGCGTAGATATGAAGAGAAATGGTACGTAACACTGAGATCCGTAGGATGATATAATTATGTATTAGGATGTCTCATTAGTAATGTCGCTTTTTAAGTGTGGTGTTCTATAAGATGGAATTGGTTTTCTTTGGTTCACCTATACCCAGCGTTAGTCAACCAAAAATGGAGTTCTATAGCAGCAGGACAATGCACGAACAACCATGGCAAAATCTCAGGAATTGGGAGGAGTGGAACTGCTACCACATGCAGTATACAGCCCTGATCTTGCGCCTTAAATTACCATCTTTTTCGAACCATGGCCCATTTCTTGCGTGGAAGAAATTTTGTAAACATTGTAGCTGTGGAAGTGGGTCTCACCGAATTCTTCGCATCAAACCTCAGGGACTGGTACTATAGCGGGATAATAAACCTCGCTAAAAGATGGCTCAAGACCATAGAATCTGATGGTCTCTACTTTGAAGAATAGTTTAATTTCTTGTCAGGAAACTTTCCAAATAAAATATTCTTAAAAAGCAACATTACTTATGAGACATCCCCTATATACAGGGTCATTATGTGTGTGCACGCCAGTAAACACGGCAAGCTAAGCCGGCTGTGACTAGCGCAGATCGCGGCCTCGCGCACCCGGTTCAGCCGGCGGTCGGTGCCCACTATCACACTTTTACCAAACATGTTCAATAATGTGTACTTATAGTGCTCATAGGCGATGCTGAAAATGTCCTCCCTCTCTTGTAACACACACGTGACATCTTTTGATGAAAGACTGTCTCTCAACTCTTTTATTATGTACGGAGCTTCTTTCCGTGAATCGTTTAGCGAGGCTCCTAATTGTACTGGCATTAGGCACAGGTCTTCCTGGAAACTTGATTGAAAATTTTCGTCTTGTTTCAGAACAAGATTATCTGCTTTTCATATACGAATTATGGATATACACACGTTCGCGTAGTGTGAATTGGTGTCTAGGCATGACCAACGATCACAATACTCACTAAACGTGCAACACTAACGTCTAAGCTTTGCAGATACACGCCCATATGAATGACAAAACACGTGTGAACTAACGATATGAGTCAGCGGAGCACACCACCACCGGCTGGACCGGGTGCGCTCGGCCGCGATCTGCGCTAGTCACAGCTGGCTTAGCTTGCCGTGTTTACTGGCGCGCACACGCATAATGACCCTTTTGAAAGAAATAGTTTATAGCGAGAAATTAGGTTTCTTCTTCTTCTTCTTCTTCGATATTCCGTATCAATCCTACTGTATATATACATCTTAATCACGTGTAATTTATCTCAGGTTCTTTTTTCACCTATTGCAGTAATTGGAATCCATTTTGTGTTGACCGTTTAAAAGCTACAATATTCATTACTCAAACTTTGTCATTAAGGGTAGTTTTCAAGACATGGTTATTTTCTTGTCTCTGCGTTAACCTTATTTAACGAGATTCAAACTGCAAATCGTAATATATACACCAACTAACCGCACTACATTATTGTAGTTAGATAACATTTGTGCGATGGCGAATCAAAAAGTACTGTATGTTACACTTCCCAGTTATGGCCCTTTATTAAACCACATAGGCCTACATATAGGCAACACGGCTATGACAACATACAATGTAAGTTCACTTTTCCACATAGTCTTCAAGAGACTGTACACATTTCTCGGAACGGGCAACCAACTTCTCGATTCCGGATGCGTAGAAATCACCTCCAGCGCTATGTAACCACCTCGTAATCGTCCTCCACTTCACCCCCGAAACAGAGAGAACATCGATGGAATGGGTGCACAGCACATCAGCAAGGAAGGTAGCCTAATGGTCACAATGTTCTTTGACATGGAGGGTGTGGTGCACGGGGAATTTATGCCGAAAGGTGCGACAATCAACTCTGCCTTGTATTATCAAACGTTGAACCGGTGAAAGCAGCTACATCCAGTTGATTTATTACATAGCGCTGGAGGTGATTTCTACGCATCCGGAATCGAAAAGTTGGTTGCCCGTTCCGAGAAATGTTTACAGTCTGGTTGGTTGGTTCTTAAGTTTAGGGACTGCGACAACGCGGTCATGTAGCCCCGTGTACTTTGGGTGTGTGTAGAATCTGTCGGATAACCGTTGTAAATTGTGATGACTGTATTAGTGTGTGTTAACTGTTTTTTTTGTTTTGTTTTTTAATTTAAGTACTGCAACTTAGAATTTTTCAAATAGTTCCTACATTTGCCGTCAAGCACCACCGTCAACGACTACTAGGCCAAGTTCAGAACTTAGCTACTAGACGCCACCGCAGTCGGCTCTTGGCAACGAATGTAGAAACCTAAGAGCGTTGTTTACATTCTTAACCTATCCAGTTTAGCTTCACACAGGTGCAATTAGTGGAAGGATCTTTAACGTACCATAAATGTATGACATGGGACCGCCGGCTTTACTTCCCCTCCGAAGGAAGGCATACTGAGGCTTTACAGTCTCTTGGTGTATTCTTGGAATACGCGGTACCAGAGATTATAATTTTCAATGCTTTTGCATGTTCTTTCCTTCCTCTTTGTCAAACACCAACAGTGATCTTCTGTTTTCTCTTAGGGGTTCAGGTCGCTTATATCTTTTATGAGTCTGTTCCAGATATATATTCTATGACCCACCTAGCGTCATATAGCAGCGAATCTCTGAAGCTCTTCAACTCTTCCTCGTGCAAGAGGAATTCCTTCTCCATCTGGCCACCAGATCCTGTTACCATCGCCAGCTATTATCTCCATGAGCAAGAGAACTACGTCTACTCTTTTACTCACCATGCTGTGCTAGTATCATCTGTTATCAACTCTTTGAAGACCGGCTCAGCAAGAGATCAATTTTTTGTTTTAAAGTTGGCAATGTTTATATGTTCTCCTTTTGTTTCCTACCCCCCACTCTTTTTCCCTTCCTTGGACCCTCCGTGCTCCGTTGAGCAGGTCTCACTTCGCTATCGGCAGTTGACTCGGTCAGTTAAAGCTCCTCTCGAGCTAGTCTCCTCAAACCAAGAGGCTCACACTCTTCTACGCCATGTTGGCAAGGTAGTTGTCATCCAGGGAAACTTCGCCTTCAACAAGAAATCAAGATAAGTACCATTTTAAAAGTTTTAACCTCATCTTCATGGTTTTAACTTCCACGTGCTTTTAATGATACTTTTATAGACAGTGTGAAATTATTTATTTTGGGGCAAAAATCATTCTTCGTGGGATTTGCCATGTTGAGCTTTTGTTCGTACAAGCCAACCTTACTAAAAAATAGCTTTTCTTAAGCTATTCAAATGAGAAATCCTCTCACTACGTGGGATATTATCTAATACCCGCTGTCTATAATTCACCAAGCTAGTTCCTCCGCTGGATTAACATTAGCCCCATTTTTCTACTAAGGTCGCTCTGGAACCTTCCAAATTCTGTATTTCATCTACAAGTCCTGCCGTTATGAAATTTTCACTTACTTGTGAGAATGCTATTTAAAATTGAAGAATTTCACTTCTGAATCAAAGCTCCCTAGCGAATTTTCTTCCACCGTTGGATGTTCTATGGCGCATTTAACTGTAATCCACCATTTTCTCCAGCAATAGACTCTCGCCTACCTAGTGCAACCAGTTCTTTTCAGCATTGTAAAAACTTTCTTTCTCATGAACTTTCGAGTTTCTACAGTGAACTTTGCATCAATCTTTACAGACTATAGTGAAAACCAGTGCTTGCTCAACTTTTCTACCGCGTCGCGATCGTCCGTTTATATTTAAATAAGGCCATGAACATTTTTCCTCAATTCCCTATTTCTCTTTCCTAAACCTCTTACTAACAATCCGTAATAAACCTTTAAATTCAGGTCTGTTTCAATAAGGTGTCACTCTGTGAAGTGCCCTTCCATTTTGCTTGTTTATCATTAAGTAATTGCTGTATAATTACGTGTTTTATACACGTTTCAAACTTACATTGTTTCTCCCTTAAAATCAGGGAAAACAATTCTTTCAACTCTTGTGTGAGTTATTTTTAGGTCTCACTAAATGGAAACTGCCCTATTTGGCTCGTGATTCCTATCTAAAATATAGGAGGTCGAGAACCTTCCTTTTGATTATCTCTTCAGGTTTCACAGTAAGTGACCTGCCCTTATTTGCATAATAACCAACGTTAATTCTGTATAAATATAAGAAGTCGTAGAAACTTCCATCTTATTCTTCATGTTTTTCTTATTGTTATTTTCGAAGTTGTCACTTTCTCTAGAACATTCTCTCAAGAATTTCTTAAAGTACACTCTTTGTACTAAATTTAAATGTTTAAACTTTAATTACTACACATGTCTTTTTATTTTCTTATAAAGATTTTAGAAACATGTAAGGTTTTAAACCTCATAAATTGTCAATTGCCTGGAGCAATCGTTTAATGTGAGGAGGTCTGTGACCCCATTTGTTGAAAAGTTCAAATGAACTATGTTTGTCAAAAATATATTACATACTTGTTAAATTCATTAACCTTCTTTGCATTGTCAAATAAATTAAATATTTGTTTTTGGATTCATCATTTCTCTGATACTACAGTTAGGAAAGATCCTGGCTTTCCTAGCTCTTCCTAGGTTTATGCCCTCGTTCATACTCAATAAAGCTTTTACTACTTGTCTTGCCAGACTATCACCCTTCCCTATAGTACTTTTATGCATGCTTGGGAGGAAATACACTAAAGCCTTTCTCTGGCAAACCGCCCAAGTCTTAGCTGCGGTCCCCGTCAGCTTCGACCAAGCTCGTACCTACTTTAGTTATCAGAGAGTTAATTTGCAGTTGCAACCGCCTCTAAATGTATTGAAAGTCAAATTCATAACTTTTGTGGGACTCTCCTCCTATTTTTCTATCCTTTTTCTCCAATCCAAAATCTACTTCCTTCTCTTAATCATCTTCCCTTGGTGGGTGGGTTATTCCTCAGCCAATAAACTACCCATCTCTTGAAGACTATGTGGAAAAGTGAACTTGCATTGTATGTCGTCATGGCGGTGTTTCCTGTGTGATTTAATAAAGGGCCATAACTGGGAAGTGTAACTTACGTTTTGATTCTCCCTCGTATATACATTTAAACCTTAACCCAGTGATGAGGATCTGATGATCATTTGAAGGTCGAAACGCGTAATCATAAAATTGTTCCATTATAATAGTGACCATAACTAATACATAACCGGGTGAGTTAGCCGTGGTCGTTACGGCGTGGCTGCAGCCAGTCGCTCACATTCGGGAGGCGAGGAGGTTCGAATCTCCCGCCGGTAACCTTGAAGATGGTCTTCTGTGGTTTTCCATCTTCCTTCCAGGCAAATACTGGGGTTGGTCCCTAACTATCGGCCACAGCCGCTACCTTCCAACTCCTTGTCCTTACATTCACACTTTCCTCCCTATACAACACTCCATATGTGACGGTACTTGTAGCTCACCCCATGGGTGTCCGCATAGAAGCAGCTACAAACTCGGGCGAGCCGAATATGTCCTCGGACACTCCCGGCACTAAAAGCCATACGCTAAGAAAACAACAACAACAAAATACATATAATTTGTTGATTTTTCTTTCTTTCACCCCCAGGGGCTCACATCTAGTGGGACGTGGGTTGGCGACCACGGGGCCCCAGCTGAGTCTGGCATTGCTTCCACTTACTTGTGCAGGGCTCCTCTCTGTCTTCTTTCCTGTCGGCCTCACATGGTCAACTCTTGTTCTCTTCCGACACCGACGGTATTAGGGTATCCGAGGCCTAGGGAGTCTCTTCCTTTCGCGCATTAATTGGCCCTTGTCTCATCTTTTCTGATTCCCTCCCTCTGCGACGGGTCAGTCTTCTTTTTCTTTTCCTGTTATCTCCTGCCTTCTGCTCCAGGCCCTCAAGGAGGAAGGGTGTATGTAGCTCCACCACGTCTGGTGCATCCTGGATATTGCTACACCCTCAGGGACTCACGGCTGGTGAGTTCGGGAGTTGGCGACCCCGAGGGATTCCTGAGCTGGGTCCGGTTTCCCCCTTTTGTCCATTACCTGTGGGGAGGACCCTTTCCTCTTTCACTTTCCTATCTGCCTTTCATGGCTCTCCTTCCTTCCAAGTCCCTCAATCCGCATTCTTCGAGGGTTGAGGGCATTTCTTTTCCTCCGGTCCTTTATTTGCCTTATTCTCCTTTTGTTGTCCATTTCTTCTTCTAGTATGTAAGTTAGTAGTTAGTTTTAGTTATAGTTCGCATTTCATTATCATCTACACGATCACCCAAACCATTAGGGGCCGATAACCTAGATGTTAGGCCCCTTAAAACAACAATTATTATCATTATCATTTCTTTCGTTCTTTCTTTCTTTCTTTCTTTCTTCGGCTTATCCCAATTAATTGGGGTCGCCGGAGGCAACCAGGCTCATTTTTATTTCGGTTTTGGCCGGGGATTTAAGGCCGGATGCCCTTTCTGACGCCATGGGGTTTTTCATGTGAAACTTTCACCCCGTTGTCACCAGTGTTCGAACTCCTGACGTCCGTGTGAAAGACCAGCAGCTAAGATACTGCGCCATCACGCTCCCCGTATAATTTGTTTATTTATTATTCTTATATTATATACATTGTTGGCCTGTTTGCCATCTCTTGATGAATACAGTACATTTGCATTTGTCAGTTGGCACAGGCTAGAGTAAAAGGTGGCTTTTCACTGATGTCTCAGTCTCACTCATGGCTGTGATTATATGGAAGCTGTGAGGTATGGGTGGTGCTTAGTAATGGCATTCAGGGCACAGTCAGTGCCTGTGAATGCTGTGAAAGCTTCAACTCATAGGGTTAGGACTACTGTTCTGACTCAGTGAGGAAAGCAATGGCAAACTACCTCACTCCTCTTCTTGCCTAGAACGCCTCAATATAGCACTGCCTTGGGTTTTTGTGGGTATCTACTCACATAACGTAACGGCGGTGCTTTTGAGGATCAAACCAGCCTTCGGGCTGACTACCTAACAGACATATACATTGTACCCCACCCAGTCATGTTTACCGACTGAAGAGTAAAAATGAAAATTTCAATTTGTAGGCATGTAGGCAATAACAATTTCAATAAAATTATACCCCCTTTTGGGACAATTTCATACTGTGTGCGGGACACGAGTCCTTCCAGTCTTAACTCGAGTTCCTGGGTTCTTACTACTCTGGCTGTCATGTGTGTTGTTTCCTGTGACAGACGTAAACATATGTTGAGCTTTTTGTAATCGTCATGTGGAAGCGCCTCGTGTCAGGTGGGAGTCCCGGGGCCTTGGCGATGACTCATATCGCTATCAGTCCCTCACGAGGCTAGTCAGTTGCCATGGACACGTTGGCTGCAATGTACGAGTGTGGAGCGGGGTGGGTAAAGCGCTCCCTGTGGACTCTGCAACACCCCTTACACCTGGACATGTACTGTTGCTGCTGCTGTGGAGCTGTCATCATCTCCAGCCCCACGGTGAGTTATCAGCAGATGTAGGCTGTATGAAGAGTTGTTCATGTTGTTTGAGTCTTCAGTTTTCTGACTGGTTTGATGCAGCAGTCCATTCCTCCCTGTCCTGAGCTAATCGTTTCATCTCCACATTGCTAGCACACCTTAACATATTCTAACCTTGGACCACCCTATAGTTAATGCCCTCCTCCTTCCCTGCCATAACTGAGTTTGCTATTCCTCGGTGTCTTAGTTTGTATCCTACCAACTTATCTCTTCTCTTCATTACCAGTCGCCAGAACTCCTCTCCTCTCCCAATCGTCTTAATACCACATCATTTGTAACTCTGTCTACCCATCTGATCTTCATTCTCCTGTAACACAACACTTCAAACGCTTCAATTCTCCTCTTTTATGCTGCACCAATAGTCCAAGTTTCACTTACATAGAGCGCCACGCTCCAGACAAAGGCTTTCAAAACTGACTTTCTAATACCTAAATCTATATTTGATGTCAACAGATTCCTTTTCTGTAGAAAATTCTCTGCCGATTCATCAGCAAATCTCAGAGTTGAAATTATTTCTCCCTGAATCTTTATTCCTACTTTAAATTCATCTCTAATTTCCTACATTGCTTGTTCAATGTATAGGCCTAAATTGAAAAGTAAGAAGAAAATGTGAAATTTTTGAAAAGCGACATAAAAACTACCTACAGTCGAAACTCGATATCTCAAATCGTTAAAGGATGTCAAAATTAATTTGACATTGAGAATTCGAGTTTTGGAGATATGTAGGAAGAATAAAAGATTTGTGATGTACTGATCGCAAAATTCAATGTGCTGTCAGAACCTAAGCTGACGCAACCATTATACGCAACAAAGTATTCTCTAATGAAGCTGGCGGTTAGACAACAACAATTGAAAGATGGTTGGTTGGTTCCTTAGTTTAGGGGCTGCGACAACGCGGTCATGTAGCCCCGTGTACTTTGAGTGTGTGTATAATCTGTCTGATAACCGGTGGTAATCGTGATGACTGTATCAGTGTGTGTTATCTGTTTTTAATTCAAGTAAGGACTGTAGACGATAATTTCAAGTAGTTCCTACCACCAAATGCTACCGTCCACGACACCTAGCTGTGAACTTGGCTATGACTAAACCTTATAATTAATTATTAAAATAAGTGGACATCCTTACAAAGAATGGAAGAGAAAATATATATTTAACAATATTTATTTGTATAATTATGATTAGCGAATTAAAATGACGTTGATCGCAACCACAGCCCGGTGACGAACGTTGGAACTTAAGATCATTAATTAAACTTAACCTACACAGTTTTGCTTCACACAAGGCTCTTTTTCATGCCATAAATCTATGACATGGACCCACCGGATTTACTTCCCCTCCGAAGGAAGGCATACTGAGAGATTTTTAACGCTCTTAAACATCCGATGACTTCAGCCTGGTTTGAACCCGCGACCTTGGGCATAGAAGCTCAGCATGCTACCAACTACGCCGCTGAATTGAAAGAAACTGCTGTGAACTTAACTCAACCATATGCCATTTCTCGTTTTGAAGTGAAGCCAATACTGCATCACTGTCAGTTGTTACTCTTCAGTTGGTCAACACGAAGTTGCCCAATCACATTGTTAGGTATAGTCTAATAATAAGTGAATAGTACTCCTGGAAAAAATTACATGTACTAGTTATGATCAGTGCCAGGTCTCATGAGAGTTGGCAATCCTGAGGGTTTCGTGGGCTGGATCCGATTTTCCCCTTGTTTTTCATTGGCTTTTCGGTGGAAGGGGGTTCTTTTATATGCAAATGTACGTAATATTAATGGTTTACTTTGATTACTGGATGTACTCCGTCTCAGAAGTGCTTAGGATATTATCGAAATATTTTAGTGCATAAAGGGCATAACAGACACTATTTGAATAGCCTATCCATCTTGGACTCTTCAAATGAAAAACACTGACAGTCAGTCTGAAATACTAGACTTTATAACATTTTAAATGCTACAAATGCTGCGTAAACTCAAAGTCCGTTGTAAAAAAAAAAAAAAAAAAAAAAAAAAAAAAAGAGCTTTGCTTCCTTCCAAGTCCTTCAATCCTCATTCTACGAGTCTGAGGATGTATCTTTCCCTTGTCCAGTTCTTCTTCTAGAATGCAAGTTAAATGTAAGTCAGAAGACGTTATCTTTAAAGTCAGATGCCCTTGATGGAAACATAAATATACTACCAGCAGTAACATCCAATGTCACTTGAACAATGCATGTAAGCTATTACCGTAGTTATATCGGTTTAACGCGAAGCTGTCACACGAGTTATTTTACCACTTACTATCACACTTGTTTTGCTTCCTCATTGGATTAGTGTGTCTATGAAAATCCACAGCCTGCTTCCAGTCTCCGACCGGGTCA
Source organism: Meconema thalassinum (assembly GCA_946902985.2). NCBI lineage: Eukaryota > Metazoa > Arthropoda > Insecta > Orthoptera > Tettigoniidae > Meconema > Meconema thalassinum. The sequence goes on from OX336392.1 coordinate 372,712,027, forward strand.
GGAATGGAATGAATGAAGCCCCCATCTAGCGGTGAGGATATGAACTGTGCCGGCTGCCGAGGCCTGACGCACTCCCCTGGAGCAATGATTAATTGAATGACAGATGAAATGAAATGATAGTGGAGAGTGTTGTTGGAATGAAATTTTGACAGGGAAAACCGGAGTACCCGGAGAAAACCCTGTCTGCCTCCGTTTTATCCAGCACAGATCTCACATGGAGTGACTGGGATTTGAACCACGGACCCAGCGGTGAGAGGCCGGCGTGCTGCCGCCTAAGTCACGGAGGCTTGGATTAGTGTCTCTATAATATCTCTAAATCACGGATTCGATTTCCGACCATGAAAGCCAGATTTTTGAGGGGTAGTTAAAATCCTTTCCATTTACATGAGATAACTCTTAATATTAGGTCAATCAATACAAATTAAGAAACAACTACCGTATCCAGTTGTTGAACATGTTTCGGCTTGACAATGGAGCCTCTTCAGCTATAAGTTCAATTAAGAATATTAATTATGATATCGTTGTGTCAAATCTATAAATAGCAATAATTTGCTATGACTAAACCTTAGAATTAATTTTAAAAAGAAATGGATGTCCTTACAAAGAGTGGATTAATAGTACTTTATGCAACGAGCCTATAATGGCAATAATTAAGATACGAGTATGTTTAAAAAACGAGCGTATGCGATGTTTTATAATTTCCATACGAGTGACGAAATTACCATTATAGGCGAGTTGCATACGACTGTTTATGTTCGACGATAATTATAACTATTTTATGTTCGAACTTAAATATTCCTAAATATCTGTCGAGATTTCGCCTGTTTTATGTACTGAACAGAGCGCATGGAATGCAGAGAATACCTTGTATTTGACCATGGCCTCCACAAATACCCCACTATGACACTAGCCACGTACTGAAATTTAAAATAGGAGGCCGTGGAAGTCAGCGCAGGTGCGATGCTATCCTTACCTAATTGGTCACACAACTGTTTCTTGAGCTCTGATTGGTGGGAGAAACTGTTTCATAATGAAAAATAGTGTTATAATGACCCTCATTATGATACATTTTTCTGACATATAATATTTACATTTCGACTTTCTCGAACATAAAAACTATATATTTAACAATATTTATTTGTATAAATATGATCAGCTTATTAAAATGAAGTTCTGAAATGTAAAAACCTAATGTTGCAGTTATCAAAAAGCTAAAAAATCTAGTACTGTGAAGAACTATACAGCCTATTTTCGTATAATCCTATTTATGTTAACATACAACATAACACAAAACATTTCAGTTTGATTGCTGTCATAGATTCGTAGATATTGAGAACCGTCTAAATATTTCGCTCGGTCGCCATGTAGGATTTTTATATCTGTAGGCCAAGGAGTCATATACTATTAGATGACGATTCTGGCGTAGGTTCATTATTCAAACGTTCATTTCGATCGCATGATTAATACACAATAAATAAAAACTTAATTTTGAAACTGCGCACAGCCGCCATCTTGAGATTGTGTGAATAATTGAACCAAATTAGATGTCAGTGCATTACAATGTGTATAAAACTGTACTGTACCATATTTCACTGCGCTCAGATGTTTAGAACTCGAGAAAAGTCTATTAAAATGTTTCACCTTCGCTTGGCCGCCATGTTCGTTTTGAATTTTATAGGTTTTTAGAAGTCTCTTAGCTGAACTTCTAGTAGTACCCTTGATCACCGTACACATTTTCAGGGTGATGTCAGTAATAGTGTCGGAGATATGGAAAGCCGGTGAAATATTTCGCACAGCCGCCATCTTGAGGATATGTAAACAATTGAACTAAATTAGATGCTAGTGCATTACAATGTATTTAAACATTTGCTGTGCCAAGTTACATTGTGATTTGGTGGTTAAATCGCGGAGAAGTCTATTTAAAAGTCTCAACTTCGCTTGGCCGTCAGGTTCGTTTTGTATTTAACAGGTTTTTTCAAGTCTCATACGTAAACGTCTCGTAGTGCCCTTTATCACCGTGCAAAATTTCAGGGTGATATCACTTATTGTTTCGGAGATATAGAATGCCGGTGAATATTTCGCACAGCCGCCATCTTGAGGTTATATGAATAATTGAACTAAATTAGATGCCAGTAGGTCTACATTACAATGTGCATAAGCATTTTCTGTACCAAGTTTCATTGCATTTGGGTGGTTACATCGTGAGAACAGTCTATTTAAAAGTTTCAACTTCACTTGACCGCCATGTTCGTTTTATAGATATCAGGTTTTTGAAAGTCTCATAGGTGGACTTTTAGTAGTGCCCTTTATCACCATACAAAAGTTCAGTGTGATATCGGTAATAGTTTCGGAGATATAGAATGCCGGTGAAATATTTCGCACAGCCGCCATTTTTGATTGGTGAGACGTAATAAAATTCAAAGGGTACGGTCGGAGTCTGCCGTAATAGTAGTATACTATCACCTTTCCGAGTTTCATTGAGATGTCTCCAGCCGTTTAGAAGTTATGAGAGGGACACACACACACACACACACACACACACACACACACACACGGACAAAAGTGACGTCATAAGCCTATTTTTTCATAAAATGAAAATAAGATAAAAACCCACGTTGCCAATGTTTTGTGGTAATTTTGAATTTCTTACCTGAAGCACGTACGACATTCAAAATTACCTCAAAACATTGGCAAATATATAGACTAGGGTCATTTCATAAGTCAGTTAGTTATTGTTGTATTAAGGGGCGGAACTAGGAGGTCATCTGCCCCTAAATTCCATAAGTCATGGTAACTATGTTATAGCTTTCGAAAAGGTTGTGTCCTGATTGCGACCATTCCGGATTGCGTTCACCTCATTACCAGTCCAGATTGCGGTCACTTTCATTTTAGGGAAGAACTATAAACATTCCAGCGTCCAGATTGCGGTCACTTTTCTTTGGAGAATAGTCGCAATCAGGAAGACACCCTTTCGATAATGCTACAGCATGGGAAATCCACGATGTGCATTGAACCGTTAAGGCCGAGTGATATCTCAATGCCAATTCAAAGATCCTGTCTAGAATAATTTACAAGAGGAATGAAAGCCAGATAGAAAGGGTGTTGGGTGAAGACCAGTTTGGTTTCAGGAGAAATGTAGGAACAAGGGAAGCTGTACTAAGTCTTAGGCTGATTTTGGAAGGTAGAATAAGGACAGATAAGAGAACGTTCATGGCATTTGTAGACTTAGAAAAGGCTTTTGATAACGTTGATTGGACTAAATTGTTTGACATTTTGAAATCTATTGGAATAAAGTACAGGGATAAGAGGGTAATCTACAATCTATACAGAAACCAAACAGCAGTCATTCGAGCTGAAGGACACGAGAGAGAAGCGGATATTCAGAAAGGTATTAGGCAAGGCTGCAACTTCACACCTATACTTTTCAATCTTTACATTGAACAAGCAATGAAGGAAATTAGAGAACAATTTACAGTGGGAGTGAAGATTCAAGGAGAAATAATTTCAACTCTGAGATTTGCTGATGACATCGTCATCTTGGCCGACAAGCCTGAGGATTTGAATGAGTTTTTGAATGGTATGGACTCCGTCTTACGGAAAGAATTCATGATGAAATTAATAATTGTAAAACAAAAATACTAGAATGCAGCCGAAATAAATCAGAAACCTCTATGGACATCAAATTGGCAGGTGAAAAGCTGAAGGAAGTAGGAGACTTCGGTTACTTAGGAAGCAAAATAACCAGTGATGGACGTAGCAAAGAGGATATAAAAAGTAGGTTGGCTCAGGCAAGGAAAGCATTTCTACAAAAATGGAATCTGTTGACATGGAATATAGATTTAGGTATTAGGAAGTCATTTTTGAAAGCCTTTGTCTGGAGCGTAGCACTCTATGGAAGTGAAACCTGGACTATTGGTGCAGCAGAAAAGAGGAGAATTGAAGCATTTGAAATGTGGTGTTACAGGAGAATGATGAAGATCAGATGGGTAGATAGGGCGACAAACGAAGAGGTATTAAGACGAGTGGGAGAGGAGAGATGTTTCTGGCGACTGCTAATGAAGAGAAGAGATAGGTTAGCAGGGCACATACTAAGACACCCAGGAATAGCAAGCTTAGTTATGGAAGGAAGGGTCGAGGACAAGAACTCTAGGGGTAGACCAAGGTTAGAATATGTTAAACAGATTGCCTCGGATGTAGGGTGTGGTAGCTATATAGAGATGAAACGATTAGCTCAGGACAGGGAGGCATGGAGAGCTGCATCAAACCAGTCAAAAGACTGAAGACTCAAACAACAACAACAACAACAACAACAGAAAATAGGGTTAGAGTACAGACGTTAACGGCACAGGTACAAATGAAAACCACACAATAGAACTCTGTGTATATTTGTTTTGCACTGGTACAAATGGAACACAAATGGATCAATTAACATCCAGGGCACGGTTTCCAAGCATTGGTACACTGTTCAATAACAAACACGGACATGTCAGTTCGGGCAGAAGGTGTTACCTAACCACCTGTACTTACAGTCGCCTTCTGTCGGGTGAATTCTGTGCTGTTTGCCGCGGGGTTTCGAATGTCTACACTGGAATTACCGTGATGCCATATGTTCGAATATTTATTTATTCGTATCAGAAGTATACATTTTTATGTTCGACACTGACTTGAGCCTCCGTGGCTTAGGCGGCAGCACGCCGGCCTCTCACCGCTGGGTCCGCAGTTCAAATCCCGGTCACTCCATGTGAGATCTGTGCTGGACAAAACGGAGGCAGACAGGTTTTTCTCCGGGTACTCCGGTTTTCCCTGTCACAATTTAATTCCAGCAACACTCTCCACTATCATTTCATTTCATCTGTCATTCATTTAATCATTTTTAGCGGCTTCGGTGGCGTAGTCGGTAGCATGCTGAGCTTCTATGCCCAAGATAGTGGGTTCAAACCCGGCCGAAGCCGTCGGATTTTTTAAGAGCGTTAAAAATCCCTCAGTATGCCTTCCTTCGGAGGGGAAGTAAAGCCGGCGGTCCCATGTCATAGATTTATGGCATGTTAAAGAACCTTCCACTAATTGCACCTGTGTGAAGCTAAATTGGATAGGTTAAGAATGTAAACAACGCTCTTAGGTCTCTACGTTCGTTGCCAAGAGCCGACTGCGGTGGCGTCTAGTAGCTAAGTTCTGAACTTGGCCTAGTAGTCGTTGACGGTGGCGCTTGGCGGTAAAATTAGGAACTATTTGAAAAATCCTAAGTCGCAGTACTTAAATTAAAAAACAGATAACACACACTAATACAGTCATCACAATTAACACTGGTTATCAGACAGATTCTACACACACCCAAAGTACACGGGGCTACATGACCGCGTTGTCGCAGCTCCTAAACTTAAGAACCAACCAACCAATCATTGCCCCAGAGGAGTGCGACAGGCTTCGGCAGCCGGCACACTTCATATCCTCGCCGCTAGATGGGGGCTTCATTCATTCCATTCCTGACCCGGTCGGAGACTGGAAACAGGCTGTGGATTTTCATTTCATGTTCGACCCTGACTATTATATGTCAGACAACTGTACTATAATGAGGCTCATTATAGCACTATTTTTCATTATGAAACAGTTTATCCCACCAATCAGAGCTCAAGAAACAGTTGATTGACCAATTAGATAAGAATAGCATCGCACCTGCGCAGAGTTCCATGGCCTTCTAATTTAAATTTCACTGCGTGGCCTAGTGTCATAGTAGGGTAATCGAGGAGGCCGTGATCAAATACAAGGAATTCTCTGCGTCTCATGCGTTCTGTTCAGTACATAAAACTGGCGAAATCTCGACAGATATTTGTGAATATTTATGTTCGAACATAAAATAGTTATAATAATTATCGTCGAACATAAACAGTCGTATGCAACTCGCCTATAATGGTAATTAAGACACGAGTATGTTTATAAAACAAGCGTATGCGAGGTTTATAATTTCCATTATTGCCATTATAAGCTCGTTGCATAATGTACTATTTTTAAATGACACTTAATAACAACACACATACACATTTTGCCAAGCCACGGGCATTAGCTGTCGCAACCATCAAGTCCTCCATAGTGCAACTTAAAGGACACTTACTGCAATTCATGAAATGGACTGTGGTTTGGACTTCACCACAATCATATAGCCTGGGTGTGCCAGGAAAACCCCACTTTATCATATTGGTTCTTGATCTGCCAACACCAGTGCGAAGCCTGTTCAATGACTTCCACGTGGACCAGTGTTCCTCATGTCCTGAAGGAAGTTGTTCAATTGGTAGCATCCAGCCATCAAGTTGAGTATTTCTAGATCTCCATAATCTTAACCTTGTGGACTTAGCAGATGCATGTACATCTTCTGTTGTATTCAGGAAATTCCTCCTAGATCTCAGTCGTTGATGGGCAGGTTTATATCCATACAATGGATGTGCGCATTTAGGCTACTCTAGTTCCAATATAAGTTTAAAAAAATAAACCTGATAGTTCAACGAATGTCTTTCCTTTCAAGCACTCGTTCTCATGAAGATGAGGTCAACAATTTGAAGAAATTAGTTGAGGAGGTACGTGAGGAATCCGAAGCTTGGAAACAAAAGTACGATGATTTATGTGCAGACCATTCGGCGTTGAAAAAGAAATTGCCGATCTGAAGAACAGTCGTTGCAAAGAAATTCAGACGATACTGGGTAAAGTCTTCACTCCAGGTCAAATAAAACATCTATTAAGACAGAGAAAGGAAGGAAATTAATTGGTGTTCTGACGATATAGCAGCGGCTATATCACTAAGAAGTGTAAGCCCTAAAGCCTACCGGTTTTTAAGGGCTAATAACTATCCCTTGCCAGGACTGACGACGTTAGGTGATTGGGCTAAATGTTTGAATTAAAGCAGGGTGTTTTGCATGATGTTGTGAAACTAATGAAATATAAATCAGCATGACTAACCGAATTGGAACGCTTTACTGTGTTGACATTTGACGAAATTTATATTTCAAATCGCATGTGTATCGACAGAAGCAACCAGCAGAAAATTGGCCCTCACAAAACTTGCCAAGTTGTCATGGCACGAGGTTTGATTGGTCAGTGGAAGCAGCCTCTTTGTTATGCTTTTGACCAAAGAATGAAATAAGATATTATTCTTGGAATAATATCGAATCTACATTCTGCAGGCTTCACTGTTGTAGCCATTACAAGTGATATGGGGTCCGGGAATATGGGCTTGTGGTCAGAGCTTAATATTGGACATAAGGAATGTTTCTTCAATCATCCAAGCAAAGATTCCTTAAAAGTGTTTGTGTTTGCAGACATTCCTCATTTATTGAAACTTGTGAGAAATCATTTGTTAGATTTGTGCTGCTCAATGGAAAAAAAAGTGAACAAGGAATGTTTCGAACTACTAATTTCTATGTCTTCTTCTGAACTCACTAATGCGCACAAAATTACTAGATATCATTTAGATTTAAAGGGATCAGAGAGACAAAAAGTTCGGCCTGCAGCTCAAGTACTTTCAAACCAGGTATCAAAGGCTCTTGAATGGTGTGGAGGGAAAGGTTTGATGAAAAACATTGACTGGGAAGAAGCGGCTAGATGTATAAAATTAATAAATGACTGGTTTGACTTATTTAATTCTAAGAACAAATTTAGGAGTCATTCTGAAAGAAATGCATTTGGTACTGATTTAGACAAGCAAATCCGTTTGCTAAATAATGTTAATGAGTTGATAACGTCCATGAGAGTTGGCCGACAAAAAGCCTTACTCCCATTTCAAAAAGGAATTCTACTAAGCAACACGTCCTGAGTATTACACACGAGAAATTAGGAGTCTAAAACGGAAAATTAGGAAATTATACAATAAGACATGATAGTGACAAGTATATGTTGAAATTTAAGTCCTTATCAAGAGAGCTCGTCTTAAAAAAGAGGGCTGCTCATGACAGTTATATGCAAGGTTTACTTGGTTCGGGAGGTGATGGGTGGATTTTTTTTTACAGTTATGTTAGGAGAAGAAAGGGAAATTCAAATAATTTGTCGATGATAATGTCCGGTGACGGTAAATTAATTACTGAGAAACAGGCCATTGCTAATGAATTAAATGTCTTTTACGGTAGTGTATTCAATAAATCCAATAGCTGTGTGTTGGACCTTAACGACGAATCAGGGGCTCCCCTGTTCCAAATAAACCAGTCAGCAATTGTAAAGCTAATACTAAAACTACGTTTCAATGTATCAAAGGGTCCTGATAATATTGTTAGGGTAGTACTTAAACTAGGAGGTAGGGCCGTGGCACGATAATTGGAGGTGATGTTTAATGTGTCCATAAACAATGCGCAAATCCCAGATGACTGGAAAAGAGCTACGGTAGTCCCAATATTTAAGGGAGGGAGCAGACTTGAATTGGGCAACTACAGGCCGGTTAGCCTTACGTCCGTCGTTTGTAAACAGATGGAGCATCTCATTTGCGACTACTTGAGGGAACAGTGGGAAACATTATCATGGTTTAATGATAGGCAACATGGATTTCGGAAAGGTTACTCATGCGAGAGTCAGATGCTATCACTTTTTCAAGACATTAGTGAATCGTTAGACCATGGAGTTTCAGTCGACGCCGTGGTTATAGATTTTGCGAAGGCATTTGATGTCGTTCCGCATGACATGCTACTCCATAAATTAGCTTCGACGAAGATTGATAGAAGAGTAATTTTATGGATCCAAGAATTTTTGACGGGTCGTTCCTAGAAAGGGAAAGTCGAAGGCATGTTCTCGGATGAAATTACCGTAACGTCGGGTATCCCTCAGGGCAGCGTAATCGGAACTTTGTTATTTTTGGCGTTTATAAATGACTTACCAAATGGGATTCGCAGTGACTGTCGATTGTTTGCGGATGATTGTGTAATATATCGAAAGATACATGACTCACAAGACAATGCAGTGCTTCAAGAGGACCTGAACCTGGTCTATAAGTGGGCGATTGTAAATAAAATGAAAATAAACACAAGAAAATGTAGTCTCTTAAAAATAGGGAAAGTGCGAAGGCAGGATTTTCAATATAACATTGGCTCGGAAATACTTGTAGAAGAAGATTCTTGCAAATATTTGGGCGTTCACGTAAGGAATGATATGAAATGGAGTAGTCATGTAGGATGTGTAGTTTCAAAAGCTTACAAATCCCTGCACTTTGTAATGAGGGTATTAAAAGGAAGTAGTACCTCTGCTAAAGAATTAGGCTATTTGTCACTTGTAAGACCTATTCAGGAATATGCCTCGGCGGTTTGGGATCCATATCAAGTAGGGCTCATCAATGAGTTGGAAATGGTACAAAGAAAGGCCGCTAGATTTGTGCTCAGTGACTTTAATCCCAGGAGCAGTGTGAGCCGTATGTTAAAGAAACTTGGGTGGAAATCACTGGAGGCTAGGAGGATGAAATCTAGACTCTGCGCTATGTACAACACGTATACAAATCAACCAGCATGGGCTGAGCTTAGCAAACGATTGGGAAAGCCCACTTACATGGGTAGGAGCGATCATCCTTTCAAAGTTAAGGGCCGACCACAGCGAACAAATTATGGTAAATATTCCTTTGTAAACCGTGCCATTGATAACTGGAACTCTCTACCTGCCGCAGTCTTAGAGCCTTTTCCCAAACATATAGGTGTGTTTAAGAAAAGACTGACTATTTGTGTAAATACTCCAGTTTAATTGTTGTATAATTGTTATTGAATTGTTATGTATAATTATTTATTTGTTATGTATATACAATTTGCCACCGGGGGACACACCCCCCATTGCAAATAAATGAATGAATATGAATAAATACGTCTCTAGTTAACCTTTTTAAATATTTGAAGCTGATGTACCAAGTCGAGTACATAATAACTTATCGTCTATATCAAGATATTTTGGAGAACCTTTTCTCGAATATTAGAGGAATGGGAGGCTCCAATGATCACCCATCTCCTCTGGAAAAATATAGATTGAAATGGTACATTTTGGGCAAGCACTCTGCTTCAGTTTTTACTGTAAATAGAAATACAGAGGAGGATATTGACGAAAAGTGTCTGATTAAACCAATGGAAACAGAAACTGACACCTGTTTCTCGCAGACTGCGTTAGTGAATGTTGCCAAACGTATTCCTGATATCGTGGATGCTCCTGACGAAGAAAAACTAGTTTCTAGTTTATTTGTTGAATCAAATTACGAAACTGTGGAAATGAACATGAGTTTGTTTGAAATGACCGATCATCAGAATGAATTGTTCGATGAATTTGATCTCTCAGATTTTAAAGATGAAACGAACCACAAAGGTTTAAAATACATTACAGGATATGTAGCACACAGATTCAGGGATAAGTACAAAAACTTGGGAACATTATCTCAAGAACTTGAACCCAGTAAAGAAGGCCCAGATTGGATCCAGTTTTTTTTTTCAAGGGGAAATCTTTTGTATCCCTCTAATGAACTTATGGAAGCTGCAAAGACAATGGACGTTGAGTTTCATAAATTTCATGGCAATTCGCTATCAAATGATAAGTTTATATTCAATGAATTAACCAGCAGGACCTTGAGAAAATTGCCTCATATTAATATTGCATATGAGGTTATTCACAGTTTAGCTCGAACCCGAACATATATTAGGTTGCGTGACTTAAACAGAAAAATAAGTTTCGGCAATTCACAGAGAAAATTGAATCGCAAAATGTGTAAATTCACCAACGTGAAAAAATAGTGGATCTCGTTCAAGGACTATTAATATTGTTTAGAGGTACGCCGTATTGATAATTACCAACATTAATATCAGTGCTTACAATACAAAGTATGTACAGTGTTATAATAAATGCTTTTATTAATGCCTTCAAATTATATTATTATGACCAGAGCCGCGTAAAATACAGAGTGCTGTGTCACCGAACGCAGTGCTCCCGTTGTGACGTCATTCGCACTAGAGAGAGAGGGAGCGATCCGCCTCACCATTGTAGTTACACCATGGGCATACATATATTAAAATCCAACATGGTGACCATCCGAAATATTTAGACGGTTCTCAATATCTATTAATCTATGACAGCAATCAAACTGAAATTTTGTGTGTATAGAGGCTATAAGCATAAGTATACCTATGGTACGTTAAATAACCTGGCGAGCACAAATCCAACATGGCGGCGACGCGAAAAATAAATATTCAAATGGACGTTTCGCGCGATTTAACCATCCGAGCGCAGTGAAACTTGGTACGGTATATGCTTATATAAATTTTAATCCACTGGCATCTAATTCATTTAAATTATTTTCATAACCACAAGATGGTGGCTGAGCGAAATTTTAAAATCCCGTTTTATTTCTGGTGTCCTAATCATGTGATTGAAGTTCGAATAATACTCATTGAATAATACATGACGCTATGGCATACATATATAAAATCCAACATGGAGACCAATCAAACTGAAATGTTGTATGTTGATCGAGGCAATTAACGTAAGTAGGATATATGAAAATAGGTTATATAGATCTTCATGGAACTACTTGTTTGTGTGATGAAATTATGTCAGTTTCATTCAAATTCATTTTATATATTTTTAGCCTACTTTCGATTTTTGCAAAAAATGAAAGTAGACTTATGAGATGAACACAGATCGAAAAAAAGTGTGTCTGTCTGTGTGTGTGTGGGTGTGTGTACTCTGAATGTCAGTCCCCCCCCTATCAATTCGAACATGGTGAACGCGAATTGAACAAAATTTGGTACAAAGGTAGCACTAGCAAAGGACACCTCAGTGTCATGTTTTATATCGCCGCCATCTTGACGGAAACGTAATGGCGGCCACACAAATGTTCAAAGCTTAAATCAAATTACGACTAACCTAATCATCCGATCTCTACCAAATTTTTCAACAACATACCTTCATGGGGGAAGCATCCTTTGGCAAATTAATAGGTTATTAGCCTAATAGTTTGCGGATGGCGGCCATCTTTGTGTCAAAATCGATTCCCCCTATTAATTCGAACACGGTGAAACCGAATGGAACGAAATTTGGTACAGAGGTAGCACTAGCAAAGGGCACCTCAGTGTCATGTTTTATATCGCCGCCATCTTGACGGAAACGTAATGGTGGCCACACAAATGTTCAAAGCTTAAATCAAATTACGATTAACCTAATCATCCGATCTCTACCAAATTTTGCAACAACATACCTTTATGGAGGGAGCATCCTTTGACCAATCTAATCGGTCATTAGCCTAATAGTTTGCGGATGGCGGCCATCTTTGTGTGAAAATCGATTCCCCCTATCAATTCGAACACGGTGAAACCGAATGGAACGAAATTTGGTACAGAGTTAGCACTAGCAAAGGACACCTTAGTGTCATGTTTTATATTACCGCCATCTTGACGGAAACGTAATCGCGGCCACCCAAATGTTAAAAGCTAAAATGTAATTACGACCAACCTAATAATCTAGTCTCTACCAAATTTTGCAACAACATATCTTTATGTGGGAAGCATGTTCTGACCAAACTGCAAGATCATCAGCCCAATGGTTTGCAGATTGTGGCCAAGTATGTGTGCAAATCGATTCCCCCTATCAATTCAAACACGGTGAAACCGAATTGAACGAAATTTGGTACAGAGGTAGCACTAGCAAAGGGCACCTCAGTGTCATGTTTTATATCGCCGCCATCTGGACGGAAACGGAATGACGGCCACCCAAATGTTAAGAGCTTAAATCAAATTACGACCATCCTAATAATTTGATCTCTACCAGATTTTGCAACAACATGCCTTTTTGTGGAAAGCATCTTATGACTGACTACACGGTCATCAGCCCAATAGTTTGCAAATAGCAGCCATGTATATGTGCAAATCCATTCCCCATATCAATTCAAACACGGTGAAACCGAATTGAATGAATTTTTTTACAGAGGTAGCACTAGCAAAGGGCACCTCATATTCATGTTTAATATCCCTATAGCACGTTGTATTTCAACAAGCTACTACAACCAACATTCAATTATACTCCTTGAAAAGGACAAATAGTTATAACAATACCCATGCATTTAGGAGAAAGTAGGCTATATGTTCTTTACTGAACATCTCGTTTAAAATATTTTGGTCATCTCAATCCGGGCCCTGCGTAATCAGTAATGTTTTGATACAACGATATCTTAATTAATATTATTAATTGAACTTTTAGCTGAAGAAGGCTTCATTGTCAAGCCGAAACATGTGCACCAATTGAATAGATGTACACCAATTGAATAGATGTACAGGAATTGAATGGTTGTTTCTTAATTTGTGTTGATTGGCGTAGTATTATTAAGAGTTACCTAATATTAATGAACACGGTAAATATCATACATTCTGCCAGCATGGTTCATGTTATTGGTTTTTACATGAGATTACATACAATTATTAATTGAAGTGTTAGAAGTCATTTTGTGTGTGTTGCCTAGCTCTATTAAAAATGCTTTAAATACAGAGAGTTTATTTTGTATCTGACGGAGACCCTCGCTTGCCCACTCGCCCGCGTCGCGAGCCTGTCTCCCGCCACGCACTTTGCCGTTGTGCGGCGCCATCGTGGCACTGAGTCATTGAGTATAGGAATGTGTACTTACCTAGTTCACATATGGTGCTGAAAATGTTCGCCATTCACTGCTACACATCGCTGGCACCTTTTTTTTTTATGAAACTGGCATTTACTTTCTGAAGTTCCTCAGCAAAGATTGACTGTATTTCAGCTGTAATATAGTCTTTAATCTGTCTGTTTGAACTTTTTTGCTAGACCTTTTATTCTATTGACGCCAGGCAGGGGTCTGTTTGGAAATTTCTGACGGAATTTCCGTCGTGTTTTCGCACAAGATTTCCTGTACTTTATGAAGGTATTATATACACACACACGTTCACGTAATGACAATCGCATTGGAACAGCACACTGAGCACTAAGCACGTGAACAATTGACTAAACTGAACCTCACACTGTTAAAGCTCTCAGCAGACTGCAAAGGAGGGAAATTTGTGGCGCCAAGAAGCGTATTACGGCAAAGTGCTCGGCCGGAGACCAGCTCGCGCCGCGGGTGAGCGGGCAAGCGAGGGTCTCCGTCAGATACAAAATAAACTCTCTGTATTTGCGTTGACCGGCTGGAAAGACTTCTTTAACACATTTATTAATCTATTTTTTTCAGGTTTGGGGAAACACCCATCACAAATTAGGTACAATCCTGTTAACCGACTGAATTTTGTGTGTTGACACATTGTTGGGAAATTTAAAAAATAAAATGTTGACCTTGACTTATGAATCGCTTTTCGTATTTCAGGTGTTGGCTGTAGAACAATTACTTTCCTTTAAAGTGATATTCTTTTGTTTCAGGTACGTATGCTGCAGTCCCCTTGTTCACTGCCTCTAAGTCCCGAAACTGGTAAGCCTGGTCCGCTAATTTATTTAATCGTATGGTAATTTATACAATATAAGTTACAATTATCCATAACAAGGTTTAATCAAACTTAAAATCCATCCTTCTCAACCATTCAGTTAAATCGGATGTGAGAGCGAACAAATCGTCAGGAATGCCAGGGTAAGAATAAAGAGAACAGCGTTGCACCAGATCTGTGATCGTCTGTTCTTCCAGGTTACTCACACATTGGTGAGCTGATCCAGCCCCACTTGTCCGCTAATACAAGTGCAGGATGGGGCAGAAGACCTCGATGTTCCGTCCTTTAAAACAACAATAACAAACTAGTTTCCGGTGTTTAATGCTTTGATATTTATCAGTAACCACACTTACTAAGTATTCTAACGGGGGTTCTTGTATTTTGTTTTTGGAGGGCAGAGAATATCACTGTAGGTTTGATAATACACACATCAAAATAAGTTTTGCATATTGCCATGGGGCACAGTGAGGACGGACTTATGTATTAAGCAGTGTCCACGCCTGCTCTACACAATTTAGATCCGGAGAATATGCAGGCCATTCCATATTGTGAATACCATTCTCCTGAAGAAAGGCATTGACATTGTGCGGGCGAGCGTTATCGTCCACGAAAGCAAAATTTGGGCCAAAATTGTCAGCATAGCCTTTCACTACAGGTGCCAGGATAGTATCCCTGTAACGTATGCCTGTCATACGCCCTGGGATGTACACAAGGGGCTCGGCGACCATACAGGATGCCACCCCAATACATTGCAACACCTCCCTGTTGGTATCGGTCACGGATGTATTGGTCGTGCATACATTCACCAGGTCGTTTCCACACTCGCACAGATATGTCCTCATTGACACAGATGATAAATACGCACGCAAGAACGACTGATGGGTTTGATACAACTACGACTCTTGGCCAGCAATATTGAAAACTTGTTTTGATGTGTGTATTTTGTAGAGGTGTTTGTTTTGCATATTTGGATCTGATGATGCTCGCTTGACGAGCGAAACATGTCATCCCTTAGTTTTCTTCTTCTTCTTCTTTCTTCAATAGTCCGTAACAATATATATCTTAATCACATGTAATTTATTTCAGGTTATTTTTCACATATTCCAGTAATTAGAATTATTTTGTGTTGTCAAAAAGGCAACACTGAAAAATGGCTTCAAAGCTATCTTCACCCCCTGTCCTTGAACTTGACTACGCCCCTGTACCTCACATACTAGAGATTGCGAGCCACAGCCAAGTGATTTAATTTTAAGGAATCCGGACTTGTCGCACGGTCTGTCTGACGTCGATAAGTGAGGTATGCCCGCCATTGACGTAACTGCTGCTGGTAAGGTTGGTACGGACTCGCACAGTGTCTCGCACAATGTGTATGGCGAGAATATTAGCGGCACTGAAACGACAAACAGGCGTCGGCATGCTACTTGGAGTGGTGATAGAAGTAAAGGAAAACTTGGTATCGGTGACCGTCATTTACTTAAGCAAAACACTAACGAAAACGTAGCCTGGTGAATGAATAGTTGCATAGAGCAGGAATCAAGTTTCCTGACTGAAGGCATGTGTTATCATAGATGAAGGTGTCCGGCTCCGTGGCTAAATGGTTAGCGCACTAGGCTTTGGCCCGACGTGTCCCGGGCTCGATTTCGGCCGGGCCATCGGGGATTTTAATCTTGGCTCGGGGATGTCTTCCTCTTCATCATCACTTCATCCTCATTACGGTGCGCAGGTCACCCACGGGCGTCAACTAGAAAGACCTCCCATTAGGCTATATATAGATGAAGGTTCTTTTCCAGTGTCTCCAGTACGTGTATGGAGCCCGAGAATAAATGGTATGAGTGGTAAGAATTGGTGTAGAATCAAAGGAGAAGGCGATGGTAGCTGAAAGTCCAGCTCCTCTCAGTGCCGCGCGTATTTCTTAAGGTACTAGCCAAGAGTGCCACCCACATTTTGTCCAATTTGCAGTGGCGTAGCGTGAACTTTTGAGCTGGGGACGCCAAAGTTTTAAACGACAGTTAAACTAAGGAACAAATAAAAAAGCTAATATGAAAGATACTGTCACATACCTCACACAGTCTTGTACATCAGCTCCATTCGTATTTTCTTATTTTCTGCGAAAATGTCTATGATGTGTTTCAAGAAATGCGGGGTCTGATGAAGTCTCACCTACTTTTTTTTCCAATAGCCAATGAATTTAAACACGATTAGCGACTATTGCTCATAGAATTTCTAAGGTAGGTTTTAATTGTTTTCAGCGTGCTCATTCTGCGTTCACTACTAGCTGTAGTAGTTGAAATAGTCAGTACAAAGCGTAGTAGTTTAGTTACTTCCTGATAGATGGAGTTAAGACCGTTCGTAACAAAATATTTTAAAAGATCTTTTAAAGCTAAATGCTTTGTCTGATCTGCATAAACAATGTGAAGTTCATTTAGTAATTGGTTAACATTAAAGAATGGATACTGTTTTACCAAAAAATCTAATTTGCTCTAGGGGAATGTTTCGGTGTATTCTTTAAAATTCATTTTCTTGTACTAACTCTATGAAATTTAGATGAGTACGATCTTCAAATCTACTTTTAATTTGAGCTGTTAGTGAATCTACAAAGACAGCACTCTCAAAGTGTTCTTTTGATTGCCATCATACATTACGTTTTCATTCAACTGGATGCTTTTTTGAACGCATATGTCAGTGTGATCTTAATTTCTTAAGTTTTCTATGCTTTTGACAACAGCCTCTGTCTCATTATGGCAAGTTACAATACTCACTGTCGATGATTGTAACAATTTGAAAACATGATCAGTGTAAATGAAATAAGCTTCGAATACACATAGCAAATATCCAAAGGTTGGGTCATCCATATGTCTTTTGAGACCAATGGCGCAGTTCACAGAATCGTCGTCCCATTCACTATTTTCATCATCAATAATTTCATCAAAAATACATAACAATTCTTTGAAATTTGCATATTAAGGCTTTCACGGCCCGGATTATTATATAAATAATTCATGCTTTTGGGCTAATGCCGTGTGTATTTTAAATTTAAACCATACGTTTCGGAGAAACCTTGCCTCCTTTTTCAATGGAAATAAACAATGTGGCCAAAGAAAGTATATCAATGAGATTACAAAAAATATAGATAAATTCCTCTGTTCGTCACCAGAGAGCAGCTACCAGAAATTACTGTATGGACCAAGGTGGAATGGCGGACAGAGAAGTTAGTAACGAGAAGGTGAAGGGGGCGGTGTGAGAATATAGAAACTCCTCGAAGAATGAGGAGGGGGGGGGGGGAGGTGGGAGGGTTAGATGGATATAAGGAAACAAAATAAAAGGGAAGTGTATCTGAACGATACCTAACGTCATACAGTCAACGGCGAAAAAAAAAAAAAAAATGGCTATAATGAATCCACTATATATAGGTCCCTACATCCCAGAAGGAGGGATAGACAACCTTCTCAGAGCTCCGACATGAGAGGAACTGCTTACCTACCTTATATTCACAACACCACTGACCGCGTTGCTAAGATTCTCCGCAAGCACAAGATAAAAACAGTTTTCGGAACTATGACGAAAATTGGTCAACGTTTAGCATTAAACAAAGATAAATTGTCCCCAATACTACAACCTGGGGTGTATGAAGTCCCATGTACTTGCGGAAAAGTCTACATTGGACAAACAAGACGGTCTATTGCAACTCGCATCAAAGAGCATCAAAGGAACATCCGTCTAAACCAACCTGACAAATCAGCTATAGCTGAACATGCCCTGTCTTCAGGGCACGATGTATGTTTCAAGGATGTTCATGCGCTTGCCCTTGTTAAGCACAACTGGTCTAGAATTATAAGGGAGGCAGTTGAAATTCGTAAAAATCCCAATAATTTTAACAGAGACACTGGATATCAGCTAAGTGACACTTGGCTACCAGTTATTAAGGATCTAGGGAGATAGTTCCTCTCAGTCTCTCTGTTCTTCACATATTTAAAATTGTACATTTTCCCTCTAGGTCTCAGAGCCTGGATTTGATCTCCTTTGTTCGTCACTGGAGGAGTTTCCATCTGTTTTTTTCGCCGTTGCCTGTATGACGTTAGGTATCGTTCAGATACACTTCCCTTTTGTTTATGTTTCCTTATATCCATCTAACCCTCCCACCTCCCCCCCCCCTCCTCATTCTTCGAGGAGTTTCTATATTTTCACACTGCCCCCTTCACCTTCTCGTTACTAACTTCTCTGTCCGCCGTTCCACCATGGTCCATACAGTAATTTCTGGTAGCTGCTCTCTGGTGACGAACAGAGGAATTTATCTATATTTTTTGTAATCTCATTGATATACTTTCTTTGGCCACATTGTTTATTTCCATTGAAAAAGGAGGCAAGGTTTCTCCGAAACGTATGGTTTAAATTTAAAATACACACGGCATTAGCCCAAAAGCATGAATTATTTATATAATTCTATGAAATGTTTAATAATGGTGAGAACTGCCCTCGAATGAAAATTCCATCTCGTATTGCTTGCTCGTGGAAGCTTAAATTCTATTTTGGTCGACAAAACTGTCCTTTTATAAGATTTGCTGAAAAAACTGTGACAAGCAGTCAAGGTACAGACAAACAAACGAACAATGGACGAAAAGAGCATATGGGCAAAACTGTTTCATTAGCTTTTGAACTCCTCCTTATCTGCCAGCCATTATAGCTGCGCCATCGTTTGTCTGGCTTACGCCTTTTTGTCCATTTACTTCCCAGTCCAGTAAAATTTTGTGCACGACTTCTGACAATCCCGCAGCTGTTTTATTCTTGGAAACGTCATAAAATCCGACGAATCTCTCCTCTATTCTATCATCCTCACAATGTCTAAATATTATGCTCATCTGGCTCTTACATGACACGTCTAATGTCTCATCCGCTTGTATGGATAGAAAGGGGGCTTCATTTATTTCTGATTTAATTTTTTCATTTAATGCAATTGTTTTAACTTTTATCAAGTCATATTGAATGTCTGGAGATGTTCCTTTTAATAATGATGATGACTGTAAATGGTCTCTAACTATCGATTCATTTTGAGCGAGCAGATTCAACAATTGCAAATAATTACCCTTGTTAATCGAACTTTCATCTTCTCTATGCCCACGGAAGGCTAGTTCTTGTGTACTGAGAAATACTACAGATTGAATGAGTCGTCGCGCATACTGCCTGTTTAAAGACACGATCTCATTATGTTTTACTGCTTGTAGTCGAGCAGCTTCAGAAAATGCATGCTCAATGCGAGTTTTACCTAGCAGATGATATGCTTCACAATGTAACAAATGTTGTTTTGAAGACTGGTGTTTTACAACTTTGTTAATTGAATTATACAGGTCCGAAATTCCTTCCGTGCACCATTCAGTATCTTTCGCTCCAAACATAAGGCAAACGTAACAAAATATTTTTTTAACACACCCAGTTAGCCAGGAAAACCTGTCATACCAAGAAAACTGAAAATTCCGTGTGCGTTTTTTTACCAGCTTTTTAATTGATAAATTTGGCTTTGGTCTTTTTGTTTTTAATTCACATCGCTGTTCATATGATGAAGTGTTCAAAGGAGTTGCCTTTAGAAAATTAATAATATTAGAGTCAGGTGAACTTACTTCAGTCATATTGGCAGCATTAAACACACTCACGCACAATTAAAATTAACTGCACTTCTACAGTTCGAACTAGCACTAGCGCAGCGATTGGGCTATTGTGTTAACAGAACAGTGATCATCTGATCATACAAAGTTTACGCCAGCCAAACGGCAGCGTACGGAAGCACTTCCCTTCCGAGAAGCAAGAATGAACTCGCGCATGCGCTGCAACGTGGCCTGGCCAGGGTGGTACATAGCTCTTGACGCCTTGACCCCAAGGAGTTCTGGCGCAGGGGGACGACAGTTCATAGGGAGCGCGTGGGTCGGGGTAAGGCCCTGTACTGTTTGTTCTGCCAACCAATGAAGAATTAATTTTAGCACTAAAGTTCCGTAGTTGGCACTCATGAACGTTCACATCAAACCGAATGGCGGAAGCGGGAATAGTCTGTTTTGATTGATTTTCCTCGTGGTGTTGTTGGTTGTTTTGATTTGTTCAGTATTTTCATTGTTTATTTGAATTGAATTGAGAGTCAATCATGCCACTGCAAGGGAGGAAAAATTGCCAAGCACCGGGATGTAAGAATTATAATGATAGTAAGAACAATACGGCAATTTTCATCTTCCTGGTGTTGACCATGTGAAAAACTAGTGGGCAATATGGACTACTCGCGAATAAAAATATAGAGAGAATAAATGTGTGCATTTCATCTCTTGTTTGTTTCCTTACCCATTCTCCTTTGCATTCCAATAAAATTTGTGGTTTAGGGCTACGGGGAGCATTTTTTTTTTTCAGCCCGAGCCTAGCCACAGTCAAGGCTAGTAAAAAGGAGGGAGGATATAATAATTCGAAAGAAATAAAAATTTCTGCCCTCGAGCAGTCTTGAACCCGAGACACAAAGTTACCAAGCTCGAACGTTACCACTCGTGCACATTTCCGCTGGTAAAGGAAGTATATTATCATAGGTCTTACTTAATACATGTGGATGAATCACGAATGATTTCACTTGGACCTTAAATGTTGATTGGAACGCATTCATTTGCTGCGTGGGTTGTTTTAAACTTGATCTAAAGCAAGTTTCATGCCTGTTTCACGCTAATAATGCAATTCAACATCGAATATTATCCACATCTCACTCGATAACTTTCCTCCATGTTTGATCGGATGTGACCCCTGCTACTACCTACCGTCTCTATTCGGAACCAGGAGAATGGCATGACATAACAGCCAATAAGAGGCTCAGAATTACATACTGTGGCTAGGCTCGGGCTGAAAAAAAATATGCCTACGGGGAGGGGTGGGTGGTTGCGGGCATGCTAGGCAAAAAGTGAGGTTATGGCAATGTAGTGTGTGCATTTGGACGATTTTCTTTATATTCATCGAATATCCGAACTATTCTGTAGAGTATGAGAGCATTTTTTAAATAGCCTAGAGGTGAATTAAGCTCTAGAACGGCATAACTGTGTCTTTCGTGACAAATCCATTGCCAACATTGATATATATCAAAATGTATTCTTTTCCTATCTGGACGTATATTTCAGCACCTAGCGAAAGGCGCAGTTATGTTTGAGTTATATTCATTAATAATCAATAACTCGTCGCAGAACATACTGTTCATTTACGTGTAATAAAGGCTACATTCATATGGCTTTTTACTTTTTTATGTTGCCAGACTTGGCAGTACAATCCATAGCCTCAGGCGGTGTTCTCTCTCGGAAATTCTATAACCAAAAGTGACGAATCTCTTATACTTACATGATCCTTGTTCTGGCGTACAAGAAAAGCAAAGCACAGCAGTGGACCGCGGCTGGGCTAAGACTAGATATATGGCGGGTGCGGAAATAAAATAACTATAAGCACCATGTAATATGCTAACGCCGCATTTATATAACATAAAAACCATGTTATATTTTACTCTTTGATGAATACACATTCTAATTTTTAAATCAGGGAACGCCCGGCGTATCGGCGTATTATAGCGCTACGCCTCTGCCAATTTGCAGCTCTCTAGAAAAAAAGAATTACTCTCTCAATTTATATCCGTTTTCAGAGAAATATTTTTCTGTTATATGAAAGGAACGGCTCCTTGAATTAATGTCACTTTATATCAAAAAATATGTATAGCTAAAATTGAAATAAATCATGAATTTAAAATTCAGTTAATGAAAATCCACATTTTAAAGCAAATAAGTAGTTCTAAAAATCACTGTAACTCACCAACTGTTGATATTTATTGTAGTACACCCTCTTGACTGTTGTTTTGGAAAAAAATAAGTTATTTGGAATGATAATATGTCATAAATGTTCAAAATATAAAATTTACTAATCACGGCAATTGGCGGTGTTCCACTTATAAAATCACTTTCAGAATCGCTCTCACTGACTACGACCTCACAAGAAGAGTCTTCAACACTGTTATGAAGTTCCAGTTCACATTCTGACACCACATAGTCATCATCATTTCCTAAACTATTGATATAATCCACTAAATCATCGTTTGTAAACACGTCGTCGCGTAAGCCCACCATTACTTGTTGACATGTGGCGAGATACAGGGATACAACCTTCACATTTTTAAAAAATTCGTCACACGAAAACAAATAATTTTATGCAGCTCCTAGTGTTAAATGTGGAGACTACGTACCTTCCTTGATAAGAAAATACTGATTTGTGCTGCCATCTACCTAATACGAAGAACTACGACAGTTTCTAAGCTGGGCTGGCTGCGTGGCTCAGGGGTAACGTTCTCGCTTGCTGGGCCCGAGGTTGCAGGTTCGTATCCTGGCGCAGTCAGCTGGCATTTGAGGGTGCGCAAATGCGAGGGAGCCGTGTCAGGCACGTTAAAGATCCCCTTCGGGGCAAAATTCCGGCACCCCGGCGTCTCTAAAAGCCGCAGTTGTTAAAAGGGACGTAAAACCAATAACATCATTATTATTAATATTAGTTTCTAAGCACGTCTGCACGAGGGATGAA
The DNA here is from genome assembly GCA_946902985.2 of Meconema thalassinum. Lineage (NCBI taxonomy): Eukaryota > Metazoa > Arthropoda > Insecta > Orthoptera > Tettigoniidae > Meconema > Meconema thalassinum. Next base: position 372,735,009 of record OX336392.1, read on the forward strand.
ATATCATTCCTGGCACTTTAGGCGAGTTCACAGAGGAATGAAAAATCATCCCTTGGCGCTCAAAGAGTTAGCACTCGAGGCGACGATATGGGCAAAAAACGTAATCACTGGTGCCGTGTGTTGGTCAGCCAGAGAGAGAAAGAGTGAGGGAGGGGGAGGGGGGGGGGGGGGGCAGAAAGGAGGAATATTCCCTAAGGACGGACAATAGTTAGCGGAGAGTGCGGGTGCATGTTCTTGCAGCGATTACTAAACTAGGGATAAGCCTGCTGTTATCTTTTCTCGGTGTGTGTGTTTGAGTCTTCAGTCTTTTGACTGGTTTGATGCAGCGCTCCATGCCTCCTCCTGAGCTTATCGTTTCATCTCTACATAGCCACCACACCTTACATCCTAGGCAATCTGTTTAACATATTCTAACCTTGGTCTGCCCCTACAGTTCTTATCCTCGACCCTTCCTTCCATAACTAAGTTTGCTATTCCCAGGTGTCTCAGTATGTGTCCCACTAACCTATCTCTTCTCTTAGCAGTCACAAGAAACATCTCTTCTCTCCCACTCGTCTTAATACCTCTTCATTTGTTACTCTATCCACCCATCTGATCTTCATCATTCTCCTGTAACACCACATTTCAAATACTTGTACTCTCCTCTTATCTGCTGCGCAAACAGTCCAAGTTTCACTTCCATTAAGCGCCTCGCTCCAGTCAAAGGCTTTCAAGACTGAATTTCTAATATGTAAATCTATATTTGATGTCAACAAATTGGTATTCTGTAGAAATGCTTTCCTTGCCTGAGCCAACCTACTTTTATGTCGTCTTTGCTTCGTCCATCACTGGTTATTTTTCTTCCTAAGTAGCAGAAGTCTCCTACTTCCTTTAGCTTTCCACCTGCTAATGTGATGTCCATAAGGGTTTCTGATTTATTTCGGCTGCATTCCATCATTCCATTATTCGGCTAATATGACGATGTCATCAGCAAACCTCAGAGTTGAAATTATTTCTCCTTGAATCTTTACTCGTACTTTAAAATGTTTCTCTAATTTACTTCATTGCTTGTTCAATGTATAGATTGAAAATTATGGGTGGTAAGATGTAGTTTTACGTTATGTTTGCTTGAAAATGAAAATCAACAGCCTGCTTCCAGTCGATCGACCGGGTCAGGGAATGGAATGAATATCTATCTAGCGGCGAGGATATGAACTGTGCTGGCTGCCGAAGCCTGTCGCACTCCCCTGGGGCAATGATTAAATGAATGACATATGAAATGAAATTATAGTGGAGAGTGTTGCTGGAATTAAATTATGACAGGGAAAACCAGATTACCCGAGAAAAACCTGCCTGCCTCCGCTTTGTCCAGCACAAATCTCACATGGAGTGACCGGTATTTGCACCACGGACCCTGCGTCGAGAGGCCAGCGTGCTGCCACCTAGGCAATGGAGGCTCCGGGATCGGTATAGCTTAACACATTGAAATTTCCGATCATTATTTTTAAATGCTGTATAACCCTACTCTTCTAGTTAATTTTGGAGAAAACATTTACAATTATCTGCATTAGTTTAGGAGTTATGAATTTAAAAGTTAGGCATTGCACAGTCGACAGTATTTAAGGTAACTTTGTGGTTCATCTTCTCAAAAATGAATTTTCAAATACTCCTGAAGTATCAAGTATAATGAATGCTTTCTCACGTGTTCTTAGTGACAATGTCTACAAAAAATACTAAAATCGCGAGGCTTGGTTGGATAGTTGTTTGTGAAAAAAATATTTCCTCGAAGCAAATTTATGTTATGTTAATTTACCAAATGATTAAAAATACTTAATTTAATAACATAGTTCTGAAAGAGGTTAGTATTGTAGCTGTTAGCTTACAATGGAGCCTCCAACAGACAGGGCAAAAGTACTGTAGGTTAATAAATGTTTAACTTATCAGGGAAACTGTGAAATCCGACAACATAACAGTCGCAATTTTGAATCGTTACTCTACACCTGAGGAAGTTTTCATGTAAAATGTTTCTTTGGTTTATAAATGGTAGAATCAGAGATAGAAAATTCTTTGAAATTGTTAACCTTTATTATATTTGAATTGCAGCCAATGGCCATACCAGGGTTCTTTAATTGAACGCCTGTAGGCTCCCAGCAAGTTCTATTTCAAGTAGTTACTACTTTGGCTAGCAGATGTCACTGACACTGACACCTAGCGCTGAACGTTGAAACTTGATAGAGCGTAACTAACCAAATTACCCGCAAATTTAACTACACACTACCAATTGTTGTGGAAGGTTTTTTTTTTTCATGCCATAAATCTATGACATGTTCCCGCCGGCTTTACTTGCCCTCCGAAGGAAGGCCTACTGAGGGATTTTAACGCTCTTAAAAATCTGACGACTTCGGACGGGTTTGAACCCTCGATCTTGGGCATAGCAATCCAGCATGCTACCGACTACTCTACCGAAAGTATTAAGCTATACCGACCCCCTTAAGAGACCTACATCCTATTGCAGCCGGCAATCTCATTCTATATGTGTGATTTCCAGACGACCAACGCTCGGTTATGGTGTGAGTGAACAGCAGGTGTTTGGCCAGGAATGGCATCATACCTCATGCATTAAAGAGGAGATCATCCCTTGCATAGGGCTTATCAGCGCAGCCCCTCTGCGACGCGAGTTTCGTTGCTAGGCAACACCACTCCTCTCAAATATTTGTTACGAGTTCCAACTTCAAAGTCGTGAGCTTCTCACCAAGACAACTGCAGTTTGGATCCAGGTCAATATATCTTAGATGTTCCTCTTCAAGTTCAAAAGTTGCTAAAAGTTACCAATTCTGTCTTACACCTCAGCCTGTCCTTTCGTGTAGGGGAACTTTTCCCGACTCCGTTGCTGCAGAAATTATTGTAACTCCTCGAAGAATGTTGTTCAAGAATTTGATCCTTTTAAATTATCATCTATCGGTATTGTGCAAGATTTGTTTGTTTTTGTCAGCTTGGTCAGAAACTAAGCTCCAACTAGGCTCCAACGATCGTCACCAGGAGTCAATTGCGGTGGCATATGGTAACTAAGTTTTGGACTAGTAGTCGTTGACGGTGGCGTTTGGCGGCAAAAGTAGGAACTACTTGAAAAATTCAATGTTTGCAGTCATTACTTGAATTGAAAACAGATAACACACACTAATACAGCCATCACAGTTGACACCGGTTATCAGTCAGATTCTACACACACCCAAAGTACACGAGGCTACATGACCACGTTGTCGCAACCCCTAAACTGAGGAACCAACCAACCAACCAACCAACCTGTCAATTAGACCGAACGACAACTGTCATGATCAGGCCAGAGGAGAGGAAGTGGGAAAGTGGGCTGCAGCTCTAGGACCCGGCCCAAGGTAGACAAATTCATTCAATTCAGTTTCCAAACAAATTTGATACTTTCTGGTAGACCTCTACCTATTTATTGTAACAGAATCAAGTGAATTGAAAAAGAAACATTACTAAGAGAACATAACATAGTAAAGTGTTTAAAGTTTGCCTTCAGAGGGTGGAAGATTTCTAGACAACGTTTGCAAAATCTGTCCGTTACTTCATGCGATGCTTGCAACGGTGGGTGAGTGGTTAACGTGTCTGTCTACTAACCCCAAGCTTGTAGGTTCGCTCCTGGCCGTGGTAAGTGATTTTTGAAAGGTGGCAAAAATTATGACACGCATGTCATACGATGTTGGCATGGCAAAGAACCCATTTGAATTCAGTAGGCCGTGTTCATAATGGCAAAATTAATCTCGGGAGTTTCCGCCAACGCTAAGTTCCTCATTCCTCTACTAGAAAGCACTATAGTGTTCAAGGAGCTTAGATATCTAACCTCCTTGACTTCCATAGTGCTTCAAGAACAACGAAATTCGACATGCAAGCTACCCTCTTTTAGTTTTCAAATAACAAAGCTTGCACCCGGCATCCGAGGCCATACGAAAAGAAAAAAAACTTCATGCGATTGTGAAAGAGTCAACTTTTCGGTCAGGTACAACGAAAACAGTGTTTAAAATCTACATTTAGACTTGTGGAGTGAAAGTTTATCATATTGTGTTTTAGTCGTATATTCAGTGAGTGAAGAATTTCAAATTCATGTATACAGTTGTAGTGCAATAAATTAACTAGGTTGTTCTTCTCTATGTAATTTAGAATTTCTTTAACACGTGGATTTTAATCATTCCCGATATATCACGGTTCAGCTATAGCGCGTTATATCGTCAGAACGAAAGTAAATCTGCGGAAGTGGGGTTTCTCAAGCGACTGATCACTCTGTTACTGTGGAGAGCTGCAGACAATCCAACATTTATGTCAGTGTGAGTTATGTCCTTCAAAGAGCACTATGAAAGATTTGATTGCAGCCTCCTCCAGCGCTATTGACGTCGCCTAATACTGGGCAAAAATCATTTAGCTCTCAAATTTGTTGCTCGGTGTGTGTTTTTGTTTGTTTAAAGGGCCTGCGTATGTGTATGGTGGAGATTTAGATGTCCTGTATTCATTGTTAATATTCTTTTTTAAATATTTGTATGTTAAGTTGATGCTTCGGACACGAATAAAGAAAGAATATCGGGGTTTTAATGTAATTCCGAACCATAACAATCAAGCCTTAGAATACTATTTAAGCGACATTACAGTGATAGAGCAAGATCTATTTCACGAAATAACGCGAACATTAGTTTCCTCACGGAATACAAAAAGCCATGCCTCTAGCGTGAAGAAGTTCTCCTCCATGGGAGACACATATTACGGTGGCATTGTTGCAAGGGAGCGATTGGGAGTGCTATTGATTGCGAGTGCTCTCCCCACAGGGGTGAATCACCTCTGAGTACAGGGGTCAATAGGGGATGTAGCACATGGTGCTGCAGGTACTCCACAAGATTCATTGTGTAACACACTCATGGCAAATATAGTTCCAGTCATACAAATACAGTATGTTGCAATCTCTTCTCTCTCTCTATATAAAAATGAAAGTTTGTCTGGTTTTTTTTTAATTTCTACGGAAATTACCGTTATTTGCACGTTTCAGACTGTTTTATGACGAATGAGCGCAAAAATATGTTTGTGTCTGTCTGTCTGTCTGTCTGTTTGTTTGTTTGTTTGTCTGTGGACAACTTTGAGTCCTTAAAACTTGAGGACGGCTGGGCGCATCAACGTAAAATTTGATACAGATATCCATCAGAGGCACCACACTAATCATTGATGTAACTCTTCTCCGTACCTCTCATAAAAGGGGGCCTAACCCCTTAAAATGCATGCTGAAATTGGCGTAGAAGGACGAGACAAAGCTTATTTTCAATCCCTCAATGTGAGAAACAAAACTCGGGGGCCCTAAAACCAACAGTTTTTGAGATATTCCCTGAAAACTAATTTCATTTAATTATCTAATGAAAGAATGCAAGCCGGTAACTATGGCAACGGAATCTCACAGGACCATCTATTTCTGTAAGACGCAATGCAATTCCATTTATTATATTACTGTGAAGTTTGCAAGCGGCTATAAGGTTATCACGGAACCAAATTAAGCTCTAAAATTCATCAATACGTATAATGCGCTTAAGGGGTTCAAGGGGTACACTATAATTTTTTCACGTGCGGGTCTGGTATGGAAGGTCTTTTGTAGACTATCCCTATACCTATATTGTATTTATTATATTATTATCATTATTATTATTATTATATTATGGCTTACAACGACGAGACAAAGTTCAATTTTTTAGCCCCTCGGTGGGAGAAACAAAACTCGAGGGTTCCCGAAAACTACATTTTAAGGCTCTAAAACCAACAGTTTCTGAGATATTCCCAGAAAACTAATTCAATTTAATAAACTAATGAAGGAATGCAAGTCGGCAACCATGACAGCAGGTTCTCAAGAGAAGGCACCCAACTTTCCATTTATTTATGCCACTTCAGTTATTACATTTCTGTGAAAGTTTGCAAATGGCTATAAGGTTATCACGGAACCAACTTGGACTGTAAAATTCATCAATGCGCTTAAGGGGGCAAGGGGGTACCCTGGAATTTTTTCACGTGATTTACACGTGTGATATGTCGTACAGAATTAGATCTACAAACAGCAACATTATTTTCAAAAATTCCTGAATTGAAATAGTATATTTTGCGGTTATTAGCAATTTGGGCCATTGGAGGCTAAAAAACCTGAATATCCATGCACCACAAGCCTTTATAATTTGTTAAAGGTGTCTTCCTGTGAATGGGGACTTGACACAACGGTGAGGGTCAGTCTTTGTGTGAGGTGTATTGCGTTTCATCTACGAGGTTTTCAATGTTATTTTCACGTCAGGAAGTACACGTTAGGCGAATTTAGATTGAGCACATTCTAACTTTCTTTTTCCAACAGACGGGTTCATCGTAAGGATGGTTTTGTTTGATACTGTGTGGTTGATATATCCATATTCGGACATCTGGGTGATATGTTGTAGGTTGGTTGGTTGGTTCCTCAGTTTAGAAGCTGCGACAATGCGTTCACGTAGCCTGGTGTACTTTGAGTGTGTGTAGAATCTGTCTGATAACTGGTGTTAATTGTGATGGCTGTATTAGTGTGTGCTATCTGTATTTCAGGTAAGGACTGCAGACGATCAATTTCCAGTAGTTCCTTCATTTGCTACCAAATGCTACCGTCAACGACAACTAGCTGTGACTTGGCTACTAGATGCCACCGCAACCGGCACCTGGCGGCAAACTTTGGAACTAATAGAGCGTTAATCAAATCTAACCTACAATTTTAGCTTCACACAATTGTAGTTAGTGGAAGGTTCTATTACATGCCATAAATCTATGACATGGGACCGCCGGCTTTACTTCCCCTCCGAAGTAAGGCATACTTAGGGATTTTTGGCCTTTCGGTGTATCTTTATGTACGCCTATAACTCGTGTTGGAATGTTTGGAGCATCATAAAATTAGGTATCCTTCAGTGTCAATACACCAATCATTTATAAAACTCTTCACCGTACTTCTCATAGAAGGGTTGGTATAGGAAAAAAATGTTCAAAATACATGCAAAATTAGGCGAAATATAAAAATTATCCTAGAAGGACGACCAAAGCATATGTTGCGCTTCTCAATGTGAGACACAGAATTCGGGAGTCTATAAAGGGTCTCCGAAAACCACATTTTAAGGCCCTTAAATTAACAGTGGCTGTGATATTCCCAGAAAACTAACTTCGCTCTCATAAACGTATGAAGGAATGACAAGCCCCTAACCATTGCAACAGTAGCTCAATTGGTAACGTCTGGTTATTAATGCCGAAGATCGTTCGAAGGGCGGGTACTTCTGCTAGTTGTAGATAAGATTGAAAATTTAACAATCCCTACTTTTTATTTAATGATCTACTTAGATCATAACAAATCCATCTACTATATTGTGATTTCTCTCCGAGTAAACAGAAACAAAAGTAGGCTCTCTTTTATTGACGATCCGGTTCTATTGTTCATTATATCACCAATATAAAACCAAACCCGCAGCAGCTATCTTGCACGTCATAGTAAAGACAATTGCGCATCCATGATGATATCTTGTCATAGTTTCTTTACTCCATGCTAACAAATCAGGGAGCAGAAAATAAGAATTTCAAAATTCAAAGTTGCAGTCCCTACTTGAATTTAAAAAAAACAGATACACATACTAATACAGTCATCACAATTAACACCGGTTATCAGACAGATTCTACACTCACCCAAAGTACACGGGGCTACATGACCGCGTTGTCGCAGCCCCTAAACTAAGGAACCAACCAACCAGAAAATAAGATACTATACCCTGTATTTCAAGAGTAAGAACCTGAAGCATTTGGCGGGAACGATATAAAAATGGCCACCGCGGACTCCTATTGGCTGGATTTTTACAACTAATGCCACACGTTGCCAGCGCATTGTTCATTCATTCAGTCGCCTGTTAACTGTGTCGGAGTTTGTCTCATTGTCATCGTTCCGTTTACTTTTAGCATCGAGTTTTAATATTTTTTGTTTCCATTTTTACTTCGTTATTTCTTTTATAGTACGTCAATAAGTTGTAAAGTACCGTAGTGTTCAAATTAACGCTTGCCATTCAATAGACTACAAATCGACAATGTAAACCCACGGCAATAATATAGCCACAGAGCAGCTTGTTTGTGTGCTTGGTGCTAAATACTTATTCATCTTAACATTACGTATGTGGAAGCTATTATTAACCGTACAGAGTCGCGATACAGTGAGAGAGTGAGTGTGCTTGGTATTGTCATGATGTTGTTTCGGTAGAGCTACAGAACAGGAGACCAAAGGTATAAAAAAAATTAGGTAATGAAATTTGCCAAAGTACCTTTAGTAATGGTATCCGGAGATGTTTAAAATAATAGATGTTGACTCGTCCGCTGCCATAAACCCACCCAGCCATCCCAAATAGATACACGACTTATATAGCAGAAATGAAGTCTTTTGGAGCCATCTTGCTTACTAAGTCAGGAATGCCATCCCCACGCATTTGGTCCTATTTCACATCGGGTATACAACGAGTAAACAAAAGAGCGTCGATAAAGTAATGTAATGAAAAATTGCGCCAATTGTCAGTGTTTATTTATGTATTTATAATGTTTTACATACAAAAACAGACCTAACCTGGGGCCTACGCCCCAGACCCCCTTGCTTGTGGTACTAGCAGTAATTTTCCGCAAGACAGTGCTTAACTTAGTGGAAATTTGTAACAATTTCAAACTTTACATGTCATATGGTGAATTTTGTATTGGACATTTTGGTAACGTACTCAGATGTTAGTTTTTCGGGTGTCACATGACGTAGTGTCCAAGATGGCGTCCATAGTGAAATGAAGACAATGCTAAAAGCATTATTTTCGTAAATAATCAATTAAAAGGAATTATTCCGGTGCAGCAGTGGCAATTGAGAAAGTAAAACAACTCCCAACATCTCCGAGAAAGGTTTGCCAATCATAAATACTATATTTTCAGTAATATACCTTGTTGAAAGTTAGGACGGCTTGGTCTCCTGTTCTGTAGTTTTAATGTTGTTTCTGCATTCGGTGTTAACTATGTAAACTGTGAACGACCTTCACCCAAACTCTTGTTTCATCTTGAAGGATATAATCATTGCATGGTGAGTGTTGATATATTCATCATCATATTACCTTGTGTTTGTATTTGTATTATATTTGTATAGCTGTCGAGCCTTTGGCCTCTTTATCGTATTTATTGAATAACGGTGATAAAGGTAGCATAGCATCGATGTGTTATTTATTCATTTTATACCGTATTTCTCTATTCAAATGTCCTCGGCGTTGACTCAGGCTCGACATTTGCATTATATTGCGCATAATAATGTCCGAAGTGTAGCCCTGTGTATTATTCGAATCAGCTGATCTACATCAACAATAAGAGCTTGGCAACACAGGTCAGATGTTCCAAGCTCCCGCCATTTCCTCCATGTTTTCTTTTGAAATACGGAGTATAATACAAGTACAACTATGGATTTTCTTAGGAATGCTGCTTACAGATGTCCATCATGTGTCCTAAACACAGTAAGTAGATTTGAGATATTGTAAACACAACGAGATGTCATTATATAGATTAACTGTTCTTTAAACAAAATCGGTCGATCATGTTTCAACAACTAGAAAATCTCGTTCCTGACCATTGCGATCGTCAGTGTGTTCTATCCTCCTCGTTGTACGAAAATCGCGCCCAGGTAAAATAGCGCCCGCCCACTGAGAAATGTGCGTAAATTGCGTTCAGTCTAGAAATTGTCCTTGCGACAATACTGTTCTATATACAAAACAAACCTAACATGGGACTTACGCCCCAGACCCCCTTGCTTGTCGTGCAGAGTAATTTTCGTCCAGTCATCTAACCAATGGTTTCGTCCAGACCAATGGTTTCGTCAAGACATTCAATTTTGCGGATAGGCTTCAGAATAAAATCCCAACTTGTTGAATATTATTGCTATGACCCGGATGTTAATGGCATATTTTTCTTTTATGTTTGTTTTTCATGACAAATTTAAGATGATGATTTAAGCCAATGTCATTCAAATTATGTCTTTAAGGATAATTAACACTCCCAACTGAAAAGGGTTGCAATTCTGGCTGTGTAACATTCATTTTAAACATAGCACATGACACACAAAGCCTAAGGGAACGACTTTCTCCTCAAATGTCTAAATGTGTTGCTTTAATACTTTATCTAATTATTAATAATATTTTTGTAATGCCAGTAGATTCGGATAACAAACGTGTGGATGCGGGGCAGATGCGGGGCGGATGCGTATAACAGTCGTGCGGATTCGGATAACGTTTTGTTTATGCACGCAGAAGCTTGCCACGGTGAGTGAGTGGTTTTTTAGCCTACTTTTCACATTTTGCAAAAATGAGGAAAAAGTAGACTTATGAGATCGGGCAAATGTGTGTCTGTCTGTCTGTCTGTCTGTCTGTCTGTCTGTCCTTCTGTCTGTCTGGCTGTGTGTGTGTCCCCCCCCCTATCAACTCCTAAACGGCTGCAGCAATCAAAACCAAATTTAGTATGAGTAAAGATGTGCACCGGAATATCTCACGTCCATATTTGAAAATTATGTCAGTGCTACCAACTGCTGAAAAAACACACTAGAAATTTGAGCTCCATGTTGGATATCTTGCAAGGTATGCATGGGAGCTATTCCAAAATTGGCACACATGCAGATAATACTAATTCAGTTTATTTTCTAGGAGGGCAACAATGACAGTGTTGCCAAAATAATGTTAAGCCTTCTGATAGGTCCAATGTTTAAATGCATATAACTTCTACACTATCTATTGGATTTCAACCAAATTTTGTATGTAACATCTGTACATAAACATATATGAACGAGCATATTCATAAGAGCCAACAGGGCTACCAACTGTTAATAATTGCTCTCTCTATTTTTTTAAATCAAAATACCAATATATCAGAAAGTATGCAAGCCAACAGCTTTACACTATGCACCCGTATATTCTGACATTTTAGATTAATTTGGAGTAACTTATATACGTCAGTTCTACCAACATGATTATAAGCCTGCTGATAGTACCAATTTTTAAATACATGTAACTTCTATACTATCAGTTGGATTTCAACCAAATTTCGTATGTGCTGTGTGTACCATAACAGATATGACTATAAGTATTGTTAAGAACAATCAGGGCTGCCAACTGTTAATAAATGCTGTCTATATTGTTTTTACCCTAATATCAATATACCAGAAAGTATGCAAGCCAACAGCTCTATACTTTGCACACGTATAGCACCTGACATTCTAGATTAATTTGGAGTAATTAATACAAGGCAGTGCTGCCAACATGATTCTATGCCTGCTGATATGTCCAATTTTAAAATACATGTAACTTCTATACTAACAAATGGATTTCATCCATAATTGGCACAACAAGATATCATAATATTTCAGATTATTTCTGACCAGCACACGCATGGTATTGTTGGCAACATGCTTTTACGCGTGCTGATAGATCCAGTGTCTAACTGCATGTAACGTCCATTGGACTTCAACCAAATTTTGTATTCTGTACCTTAAGAGATTGAACTAAGAATATATTCAGTCACCAGGGCTGCCAACTGTAGTGCTCTATTAGGCTACATCATACCAGGTATATTTTGAACTAATTAGATATTTCGATATTACCAACTTAATTTTGTCATTATTCTAGATAGGTTCATATACTGTAGAATAATCATTGGCATGAAAAGTAGGCTGTATAGTTCTTCACGGAACTTCTTGTTTATTTATCGTATGGCTTTTAGTGCCGGGAGTGTCCGAGGACATGTTCGGCTCGCCTGAGTCTGTAGCTGCTTCCAGCGGACACCCTAAAGTGCGGCTACAAGTTCCGTTCAATTTCAAGTAGTTCCAACTTTCGCCACCAGATATCAATGATACCTAGTGGTGAACGTTGGAACTTTGATAGAGCGTTCTGACGAAATCTAACCTAACAAATTTTGCTTTACACAAGTTTAGTCTGTGAAAGGATCTTTAACATGCCATAAATCTATGACATGGGACCGCCGGCTTTACTTCCCCTCCGAAGGAAGGCATACTGAAGGATTTTTAACGCTCTTAAAAAATCCGACGACTTCGGCCGGGTTTGAACCCGCTATCTTGGGCATAGCAGTTCAGCATGCTACCGACTACGCCACCGAAGCCGCTAGTGAGTGGTTATCGTGTCGGATTACTAACCCCAAGTTTGCAGGTTCGCTCCTGGCCGTGGTAAGTGATTTTTGAAAGGCGACAAAAATTACGACACCATGCCATACGATGTTGGCATGTCAAAGAACTCATTTGAATTCAGTAGGCCGTGTTCATAATGGCAAAATTAATCTCGGGAGTTTCCGCCAACACAAGTTCCTCATTTCTCTACTAGAAAGCGCTATAGCAGGCTGTTCCAGCCGAGCAGCTCGCCACTGAGCAGCCGAGTACTCGCCGCCTTGCGTGAGTAAACCTGCAACATGCAATACAGCTCTGCTGTGGGGGCTGCCGTCACTGCGCGGTGAATACATCAATTCTGGCAGGAAGCGCATGGACTTTTGTTATGACCTTCGCCCAGTGACGTATTGGCTATCACCCCCAGTCCCTCCCCAGCCGTGCTCCGAGCATCACTGCTGAGTACTCGCGCGTACGCATACTCAAACTCGTGGATTTGGAACAGCCTGCGCTATAGCGTCGAGGAGATTAGATATCTTACCTCCTTGACTTTAATAGTGCTTCAAGGAACAACAAAATTTGACATACAAGCTGCCCTCTGGGTGTCAAATAACAAAGCTTGCACCCGGCATCCGAGGCCTTACGATATTATTATTATTATTATTATTATTATTATTATTATTATTATTATTATTATCCACGCAGGGCTCTATTTTAAGCAGTGTTCACGAGTGTTCTGTATACCGTACATAAATGTGGCTTATCACTGAGTGTTTCTAGAAGCACTGACGGACAGGTTAATGAGGTCTGCATAAGGAGGGGAATAGCAGAGTCGGGGTTTGTTTATCGAAAGTTTACACAGTGACAGCCCTACATCCCAGGGTATCACTGGAGACAGTAGGAGAGAGCATTGTTGCGATGTCAAAGAACAGAGATTCTCGCAGTCATTCTGTCAAATGATATAAAGCGTGACCCGAATTCGTGATTCCCAAGAGAAACTGACATGACTCAGTGCTATTCTCTGTTTCGTACCTTTCTATGGCAGCACACAGGGATTTCAGAAGTACGAGCTGCATTATAATGACTGAGTCATGGAGGTTGATGACGTAAAATATCATATAATTTGATCAAATATATCCATACATTTAAATAAGAACGCTCTAAAACTAATACAAATAGTTAGAATACATTTTTCAGTGTTGCCCGTATAAACAATCAACAGAATTGCTCTTTAATCGGTCAACACAATAGCGCCCAAATAGCTTGGGTGGAAAGTGTCAAATATTTCATCTACATGTAATCTGAAAAATAAATGTTTCATGAAATTATTTAAATAATAATAATAATAATAATAATAATAATAATAATAATAATAATATCGTATGGCCTCGGGTGCCGGGTGAAAGCTTTGTTATTTGACACCGAGAGAGCAGCTTGCATGTCGAATTTCGTCGTTCCTTGGAACGCTATGTAAGTCGAGGAGGTTAGATAGCTCCTTGACACTATAGCGCTTTCTAGTAGAGAATGGAGGAACTTTGTGTTGGCGGAAAATCCCGAGATTAATTTTGCCATTATGAACACGGCCTACTGAATTCAAATGGGTTCTTTAACATGCCAACAACGTATGGCATGCGTGTCGCTATTGTTGTGCCTTTCAAAAATCACTTACCATAGCCAGGAGCGAACCTGCAAGCTTGGGGGTTGGTAGTCAGACACGTTAACCACTCACCCACCGTGGCAAGCATTATTTATATTTATAGATTAATACACTTCTCTACAGTTTTGTTAGTTTTAATGTATCAATAATTAATATTTATAATAAATGTACCATTTCTTTCAGAGCAATTCCTGTTGATTACTTTAAATATCTGAAGAAAAAAAAACCACTTCCTGTTGCATTCACAACGTAATTACTTAAAAAGATGATATATTGGGTATCACGGCCCAGGAATTTAAAAACAAATGCTGGGTTTAATTCCTTGACTGTGAAAGCCAACATACCATCTTTTTGGAAGCCTTTATAGGAAGGTGAAAGGCTGCTTGAGCTTTAGCCTCCGCAGTAAAGAAGCGCAAAGAAGCGCAGGTACACTTCGTAAGAAGGGAGGTAGCGCGCAGTTCGCTATTCCTGTGGGGTCCGGGCACGGACTCCAAGAGCCCGCTGATGAGCCTATCTTGGTGTTCCTAGGTGAAACCCCGGATAAGACACAGCAATAAACCTAGAACAATTTCTGAGTGTAATTAATTAAATTTATTTGAAAATAAAACAATTTGAATTTTAGCACAGATCACCTCCCATGATTGGAGAGTACGAGTAGTATCTAGATCAGGGCACCACAAACCTTTCCACATGCAGGGCTTCTAATTAACTTTGGCGATTGGTCGCGGCCATATTCACAGTGTGACTTCAACATAGGAAAAATATAGGGGGAGAGGGGCGTCGTGGCAGATAAAGTAAGCTTATGGAAGTCAGAGGCCTACTTCACAGCATTTGCACGAAGTAATCGATCGATTAAATTAAACTGGTTTTTTATTTTTATTTTTTTATTTTATTACTAGCGTATGGCATTCAGTGCCGGTAGTATCTAAGAACATGTTCGGCTCGCCAGTTTGTAGCTGCTTTTAGGAGGACACCCATGGGGTGAGCTACAAGTACCGTCGCGTGTGGAGTGTTGTCTGGTGAGGAGAGTTTGAATGTAAGGACGAGGAGTTTGAAGGTAGCGGCTGTGGCCTATAGTTAGGGACCAACCCCGGCATTTGCCTGGAAGGAAGATGGGAAACCACAGAAGACCATCTTCAAGGTTGTCGGCGGGGGGATTCGAACCTCCTCGCCTCCCGGATGTGAGCGACTGCCAGCAGCCACGCCGTAACGACCACGGCTAACTCACCCGGTAATTAAACTGATAAACTCAATAGAGAGCATTTATATATAAAATCTATTACCAACATCCCGTTAAAGAGCACTCTGGCGGGGGTCGCGGAAATCACATAAAGATAGACGCTCCCTGACTTTCTTCAAATACCAAGGCACAACAGTTGTCATGGTGCTATTGATTATTATCAAGGAATACTACTCCTTGGTTATATTATGTGTATTAGAGTAAGACATAAATATACAAGGGTTGGAACCTAAGTAGTGGCAACTATTTATTATCAAGAGGTACAAAAGTGGTACATGTTAGCAACCTGTACAGTCCTTTAAAGTAGTCACCAGCGTGGTGTAGAACCCGTTGCCAGCGATGTGGAAGTCGTAGTTTACCTTTCGCCGAACCCGGTCTGTCGATGGTGTGCATGGAGCGGTCTACAGCCTGTCGAATCTATGCAACAGTCCGGAAGCGAGTGCCAATACAGCTTGTTTGCGGACAATAAAGCATATGTTCGAATTGTATTTATTTGCCTGAGTTGGCTATACTTTAGAGTCGGTTATGTCCTCAGGTGGCCATATCTCTCTGAATTTCTAATAGTTCCTTGATCCTGTTGGACTGTTTTCACTATCCTCTGCTGGACAAGGATGTACAAAACTGCCTGATATACCTCATACATTATTTGGGCTTACGTTTTGAGGAAATAACGTTTGCATAGCCTTGATTCTTTTCTGTGTGTCTGAAACCATTTCAGGCGGGTCAGGCGGGCCACAGAAAACGTTCCAGCTCTGTCTGAAAAGATCGGTGAATGGGTTTATATTACGAACGGATTATTGGCTTACCTGAAACTGCCGTTACTATCCTTCGAAGTAATCCCCGTGGATGGTTATGCACTTCTTAGAACGGCTGTACAAGTCGTGGCATAGTCTTCCTGAGGGATAGCCTTCAGTTGGGTCGTCACATTACGTTGGATGTCCGAAATGTCCGAAAACCTCTGGCCCTTCAGGGCTTTTCGGCGACCCTGGACCCCGATACTCCATACTTTGACGCTTGCCTTAGAGGTCGTACCTCAGGCACCGGGTCTCGTCACCCGTGACGATGGTTTTCAGGACCATTCCATTCCACGGAACATTCACCCTTCTCACTGCCATCCGTCGAACAGGTGTGCACGTTAGGTTGCATAAATTCACCCTTCTCACTGCCGCCCGTCTATCAGGTGTGCAAGGCAGGCTGCATAAATTCACGCTTCTCTCTTGCTTTCAATTTAGAGTATTGACGACCCAAACTGAAGGCTATTCCTAAAGAATACTATGCCAGGAGTTTCCAGGACTTGGTCAGTCGTTCTCAGAAGTGCATAACCATCCACGGGGATTACTTCGAAGGACAGTAATGGCTGTTTCAGGTAAGCCAACAATCCGTCCGTAATATAGCCCATTCACCTAACTTTTCAGACAGTGGGTGTATTTACGGGTCGGATATGGCCTGCCGACCGTAGTTTGGATGGCCCTGATCTAGATGAACCCATGGAGTTAACATATTGGATATTTTAAACCACTCAAAATAAATTTTACCACCAGCCCACTCAACATTCTCCATCAAATAACACCGTCTTCTCACGGCTATGTCCTACACCGTACGAGGTTCCGGAGAACTCCAGAGGCAATAAGAGCTAATAAAAAAAACAAATTTGAAAATGATACTGCAGCGTTGGAAGTACGGTTCTGGAACTCAGGATAGCCTTTCTGTAAATAAGACCCTACGGCGTAGTAATGACCACACGCGTGGTGAATTTTGTACACCAAGAGAATAATGTCACAATATCACTTAGCCTAAACATTTTATCTTAGTAAACACATTAAATCAACTATTCTACAAGCAGAATAGTTAAGGATATTCTGTATCATGATCATTTTACTCCATAAATTCTTTCTTGTAAGTATCTGCATCTCATCAAACTACTTCTTCTGATTCTACTAGCGCTATAGCGTCGTAGATTTCCTCTTCAGTAAGTCGCATCGGATTTTTAGCTCGTATACAAGCCCTAATAACACAGAACCGTACGAGATACGGAGATGGATTTTAATTCTATTAAAATAGGATTTAAAAAACAAGATGTTCAGTAAAGAACATATAGCCTACTTTCTCCTAAATGCATGGGTATTGTTATTACTCTTTGTCCTTTTCAAGGAGTAGACAATTGAATGTTGATTGCAGTAGCTTGTTCAAATACAACGTGTTATACGGATATTAAACATGAATATCAGGTGTCCTTTGCTAGTGCTACCTCTGTACAAAATTTCATTCAATTCGATTTCACCGTGTTTGAATTGATATGGTGAATCGATTTGCACACATACATGGCCGCTATCTGCAAAGTATTGGGTTGATGACCTTGTAGTTCAGTCAAACGATGCTTCCCACAAAAAGTATGTTGTTGCAAAATTTGGTAGTGATCAGATGATTAGGTTGGTTGTAATTTGATTTAAGCTTTTAACATTTGGGTGGCCACCATTACGTTTCCGTCAAGATGGCGACGATATAAAACATGACACTGTGTTGCCTTTTGCGAGTGCTATCTCTGTACCAAATTTCGTTCAATTCGGTTTCACCTGGTTTGAATTGATAGGGGGAATCAATTTGCACACATACATGGCCGCTATGTGCAAACTATTGAGCTGCTGATCTTGTAGTGTGGTCAAACGTTGCCTACCACATAAAGGTACGTTGTTGCAAAATTTAGTAGAGATCAGATGATTAGGTTGGTCGTAATTTGATTCAAGCTTTTAACATTTGGGTGGCCGCCATTACGTTTTCGTCAATATGGCGGCGATATAAAACATGACACTGAGATTCCCTTTGCTAGTCCTTCCTCAGCACTAAATTTCGTTCAATTCGGTTTCACCGTGTTTGAATAGTTAGGGGGAATCGATTTTCACACATACATGGCCACTATCCGTAAATTATTGGTCTGATGACCTTATAGTTTGATTAAATGATTCTTCATACAAAAAGGTATAATGTTGCAAAACCTAGTAGAGATCAGATGATTAGGTCGGTCGTAATTTAAATTAAACTTTTAACTTTTGAGTGGCCGCCGTTACGTTTTCGTCAAGATGGTGGCGATTTAAAACATGACACTGAGGTGCCCTTTGCTAGTGCTACCTCTGTACCAAATATTGTTCAATTCGGTTTCACGGTGTTTGAATTGATAGGGGGAATCGATTTGCACACAAACATGGCCGCCATCCACAAAGTATGGGGCTGATGACCTTGTAGTTTAACCAAAAGACGCTCGCCATATAAATATATGTTGTAGCAAATTTTGGTAGAGATCCGATGAATATGTTAGTCGTAATTTGATTTAAGCTTTGAACATTTGGGTGGCCGCCATTACGTTTCCGTCAAGATGGCGGCAATATAAAACATGCCATTGAGGTGCCCTTTGCTAGTGCTACCTCTGTACCAAATTTCGTTCAATTCGGTTTCACCGTGTTCGAATTGATGGGGGGACAGACATACAGAGTACGCAGACTCACAGACACACACACACAGACAGACACACAATTTTTCGCCCTGTGTTGATCTCATAAGTCTACTTTCATTTTTTGCAAAAATCGAAAGTAGGCTAATAAGAGTGAGTTAAATAACGGAATCAATATTGTACTTACAGTATATAGTACTTTGTTCACCACACCACGCAACAGCTCGATGTTTATGGTATTCCTGTGAATTAACGAATCCAGCAACAATGGCACTGCTTGTAGTATGGGAACATTTCAGGGATAGGTTAGATGGCACCTAACAGCCTGCAGAAACATTACAACCAAAAATATAGCATCTTTAGTACGCCTGGTGTACTTTATGCACCATTGCATGTAATTAAAGGTTAAATCGCTCACCACGCCCGCGATTTCCGAAGATTGAAGGTTTGAATCCTGGTGGTGAATTAGACTATGCCGAGTGTGGTTTCTCCCCGGGGTTTTCCACACTCACTCCACGTAAATGCCGTGATAGTGCCTTATTTCAAGTCCCGAGTGACACTTACACAAACTGCTACTGTCGCAATAGTAACACAGGTTATCAGATAAGTCGTCGGATCTTATAAGAGCGTTAAAATCCCTCAGTATGCCTTCCTTCGCAGGGGAAGTAAAGCCGGCGGTCTCATGTCATAGATTTATGACATGTAAAAGAACCTTCCGCTAACTACACTTGTGGAAGCTAAAATTTGTAGGTTAGTTTGATAACGCTATATTAGTTCCAACGTTCGCCGCCAAGTGCTGACTGTGATGGCATTTAGCAGCCACGTCCGCAGCTAGGTGTCGTGGACGGTAGCATTTGGTAGCAAATGTAGGAACTATTTGAAAAAATTAATGGTCTGCAGTCCTTCTACCTGAATCACAGATAACACACACTAATCAAGCCATCACAACTAACGCCGGTTATCAAATAAATTCTACACACACCCAAAGTACACGGGGCTACTGACCGCGTTGCTGCAGCCCCTAAACTAATGAGCCAACCAACAGGTTATTAGAGGAATTGAACACACAATAGCCTAACTACTTACAAGGTGGGAAACGTTTCGTGAACAGAAACGACGTAAGATCCGGGAGCAAAGCGTGGAGAATTCGATTAGCTTGTTCGTTCCACAGGATCTGTTCCTTCTTTATGTACATCAGTTCTCGTTACATTTCGTGCGGAACTGGGAACTGAGTTGTGGTTGGTACTTCATTTTAAAGGCTTGGACGTTGTGGTCATCAGCTCCGCACAATGATAACCTGTGTGTTTGAGTCTTCAGACTTTCGACTGGTTTATGCAGCACTCCATGTCTCGTTAATCGTTACATCTCTACATAGCTACCACACTTCTTGCTGTAGATGTTCTTAGTTTGCCCGTAAGCTCTCTCTATTTTTGAGATCCGATCTCCCACAGCAGTCCATTCTAGTCCATTCTCTTATATGGTCTCGCCGAGGTATACCCTCTCAATTCGTCCAATCTCTGTTTCAAGGAATTTTGGTCCATGTTTGTCATTCGTCATGAATTTGGTCTTCTCTGTTGAGATCCTGTCTAGTCTTCCCTGCGATATTTTCTAGAAGGTTGATCTGTATGGCTGCTTCCTCTAGGTTTTCTGAAAGTGTTGCAAAATCTAAGATGTTTGTATTTTTACGTGACCTTTAATATCGCAATCATCTATCACAAAATCGTCATTCTTCTTCTTCTTCTTTCTTCGATTCGGCCAACTAGGGACCACGTCAGTTCAACTGTCTCTTCTTCCGAGCTCTAACTACCGCCCAGTGTTCCCGCATTCGTCTCCGGTGTTGTTCTTTTCTCTCTTGGGACCAAGCCTTCCCTGTCTTCAGCTTCGGCTTTTCCTGGAAACCTTTGTGCGTACGTAGTTTTTCCTGATGGAACACGCTCCTGGATATCTTTAGGGGAAATTTCCATTTCACGTAGATCTTTCTCAACTTCCGTAAACCATGCCCCTTTGGTTTTCTTATCTTGAAAGTACGTCAATATCCGTTTTGATATCCTGCCTGGGCTCATTCGTGTCATGTGGCTATAAAAGGCAATCCTTCATTTTCGAATCGTGTCACTGATTTTCTCCACGTGCTTGTACAATTCGTGGTTGTGACGCCTTCTCTACTCGCTGTTTTCTTTGATGAGACCCAGGATTTTCCTCAAAATCTTCCTTCCTTTAGCCTCTAGTTTTTCCATTAGACCTTTCTTGTTCATTATTAGAGTCTCTGCCGCATACAGAGCCTCTGGTCGAATAACAGTGCAGTAATGTCTAATTTTGGCGTTTAAGGATATCGATCTCTCATTGTAGATGTCTTGAGTCAAGTTGTATGCCATTTCCATTGTATTAATGCGTGACATGAAGGCTTCCTTCTCTGATAGTTTAGGCTCTATCCATTCACCGAGGTACAGTACTTAAACTTTTATGCCTTCTGATTTTTTCCTAGTCCGACCTCCAGTTCCCTGGGCACTGATTTTATGTCATTATTATTATTATTATTATTATTATTATTATTATTATTATTATTATTATTACCGACGCTCGCTTCCTTCCACATGCTTGCCCAGTTTCATTCACCATCATTCATTTCATCTCTCATTAACTCATCTCATGAGCTTGGCATCTGGAAGGGCATCCGGCCGTAAAAACCATCCGCCACAAAGACTTCCATCACATCTAATCCCCCGACCCTGTTGGAAAACGGGAATAATAAGGGATAGACATACAATTATTATTATTATTATTATTATTATTATTATTATTATTATTATTTATGTTGGAAAATTCAAACAATTGCTGATTGGGCCAGGGTTCTTCCGCCAGTGGTAGAAGCTACAATATATTTTCCAGGGCCGTTGCCTCCTTTCACTGCCGACTTGAGTAATCTGTTGACAACCACTGCTACTTAAACATTGGTAATGTGACAATTATGTTAATGTAAGCACTACACCTGTCATCCTTCATTTTGTTGTTGTTGTTGTTGTTGTTGTTGTTGTTGTTGTTGTTGTTGTTTTTGTTTGAGGGGCTTGGACATCGTAGTCATTTAGCTCCGTGTACAATTTGCCTGATGACCTGCGTTATTGTTGTGTCGGTAGTAATGTGTTTCTAATTAAGGTGAGGATTGAGAAGGGCCGGCTGTGGCCTGAAGTTAGGAACCATCCATGTATTTGATTGGAGTAGACGTGGGAAACCACAGAAAACCATTTCTACGATGACTGAGGAGGGAATCGAACCCACATCTTCTCAGTTTGTAACGTGTTTTTCGAGGGGATTTTACGCCACTGGCATAAGTCAGTAGGAAGCCATTCTATATTTATTTACGCGGCAAATTGTTCAGCCAAGAGAAGTTTTCATGTAACTTATTATTATTATTAACTTATTATTATTATTAAAGTATTTCTTTGGAGCATTTTTTATAAAATTATAAGTAATCAGATAGGTTTTCTATGTTATAGAAAACACTATCAAGCAAATTATTACGAACAACATTATCGTAAGAAAATTATATGATTACGGAATTTTACGGAGTTTTGTCAGTTAGGGTATTTTGAGAGAGGTGAGTCACTGGGAATTCGGCTACACGCTAAATCTTGTCGAGAAGCATGATGCAAGCAGGGTTGCTGCTTCAAGAAAAGGCGAAATGGCCTGGACCGGTAAACGACATCATCGCCGCGCCGAGTGTAATGACCCGGAGGTGGGGAAGTAGCGCGTGGTGGCTCGGCCAATCAGTGGAGACCGGGCGACTTGAAGACGGGGTCCGGAGAGGGGATGCGACGAGTGCATATATGGTTTGCGCGCCGTGGAGGCAAGGCGACTATCTTTGTAAAACTTAACCAGTGTGGTTGTACGTGTGGTTGGTTCCGATGTTCGGACCATAAGTTATCATATCTACAAGTATCTCATCAACTAACGAAGAAGATGACGACGACCAGGAGGCTGTGGGAAGCTCTCTACAACATCCAGTACGAGGGAAATGCTACGGCAATTTCCAGTGGTAAGCGCGAATGACTCGGAACTACGCAATCTCTCGTCTCTTTGTTTTATATTCAGTATTTCAGTAACTTCATAGCTTGGGAATAAGAGTAAAATCAGTAATTTATCCGAATCCGTTTTCACGTAATTTTCTAGCGGTAATATTCAAATCGCAACGCTCCAATTTAAATTCAAAACTTATTATTATTATTGTTAATTTTGCAATACTTGTTTTATATAATAAATTCATTTCTTTTTACCATGCAATCTTTGCTTTCAGTAGGTAGCATTAGATATAGACCAATTCCTTCTCCTGGTACAATTGTTTGTTGGGTTAATGATCAAATCATACCACGATCTGAGTGAAAAGATTCTTGAAGGTGTTCTACCAGAGCTAGGTGTGGTTAAATATAAATTTAGATTTCAACATAGCGTTGAGGTCTTGGCGCCCATTAAAACAACATATCTTAGTCAGAGTAAATATTCCAAAGTGCAAGGCAGAGCTAGTTAGAAACCATTACATTTGTCACGCAACAGTGAGGGCAATAGAAAACGTTTCAATTGTACGCTCAACGTGGAGCGAAGTAAAACCGTTTCAAGTTTAGTCTCACGTTCCAACCCCTCAGACTAGAATTAAATTTCTTGGTAGAGCTAGGAATTAAGCGTGGATCTCCGAGGCTACACCACGAGGTGGTCTGATATCCCTGAGTCTGAGCTGCTCGCATTGGTTTTTGAATTTTATTGTGTTTTGTTGGGATTGCCTCATTAAGAAGCTTGGGAGATTGACCTTGGAAGTTAACACACAAAATCTGTCGGTGAAGAAAGGAACTAATGAGAGAACGGTACAAATTAGGTCATCGATTTTCGAAAGAATAAAAAGGAAAGGAGGGAGAGGGATATTAATTCTTTGCAAGTCATTTTTAAGGGGACAGTCTGAATGTAAAAATCGGTATTTCTTCTCGTCATTTTCACGGAAAGAAATATGTATTAAATCAAAAGGATTTATGTGACTTCTTTCTTACCACGAAGTCATACTTCTCAATTCAAACAATTTATCACTTAAAATAAAACTTATTTGTTGGTCTACACACAGCCGATTTATTTGGTAAGGCAATCATGGTGATACTTCCATTCATTCAAATATGGAAGAGTAGGTCTCTTTGAAGTAGCCTACTTGGGTGTGTATTGTACTTTTTTGATAACTTGCTTTTCTGTAATGACTGTGGTAGTGAGTGAAGGTGTATTAGCGACAGGCATAGCGTAGGTTTCCCAGGACATCCCGTCATTTTCCCGGAGGGAGTGTGGAAAAATGTGGATGAAAACCACAGTGAACATAGCCGCTGTCAGTGCCGGGAAATTGAACCTCCGTTCTCCGGACTTGCTGAGATAATAAGAGTGCTTTAGTCGTAGGAGTAGGCCTATTGGCTACTTCAAGAAAGGGTGAAAACACCCGGGCTGTCTGATGTCTATCGCTAAGATCACTGTGAAACATGACCCGCCAACCTTGAAAGCTCCTTTACGAAAATTAAATTTGCTAAGTGTATCAGTAAAGGAATATTCTTTCGTCTGTTAGCACTTTGCTGAGCAAACAGGCGTTCCCTGAGAGTCCACCCCCGCGTGGGGTGAGCACCACGCCCTGCTACATAGACCACCCTCGCAGCAATTAACTCGCAGGTTAATTAACCATAAATATTAAGCCCATCTTCATGCCAATTCTCGAACTTCCGGGACAAATTAATATACAGAGCTGAGGGAAGAGAAGGGTCGCTCCCTGGGGAGCTAGTGAGACTTTGGAACTGTGTCGCCAGATCTGGCGTCGTGGAGCTAGATCAAGCATATAGCATCTCCGTTAATCACTGGTAGAGTGTCCACCTCATGGTCCAAGATGACGGATTCGATTCCTGGTTAAGGAAATCAGATTTTTGAAGGGTGATGAAAACTCAGGGCATTCGGCTCCTAAAATGCCTTGTATTACGTTTGGTGAATACAAATCTTAAGCCACAAGTTACCAATGCAGTGCTAAGCAGAACGTTGTTGTTCGAGAGTTCATCGCCTGAATGGATCCAAGATAAACACCGCGGTAGTTATTTTTTAGCGTATGGCTTTTGATGCCGGGAGTGTCCGAGGACATGTTCGGCTCGCCAGCTTTGTAGCTACTTCGAGGCGGACACCCAATGGGTGAGCTACAAGTACCGTCACGTGTGGAGTGTTGTTTGGGGAGGAAAGTTTGAATAAGGACTAGGAATTGGAAGGTAGTGGCTGTGGCCTATAGTTAGGGACCAACCCCGGCATTTTCCTGGAAGGAAGATGGGAAACCACAGAAGACCATCTTCAAGGTAGCCAGCGGGGGGATTCGAACCTCCTCGCCTCCCGGATGTGAGCGACTGCCAGCAGTCATGCCGTAACGACCACGGCTAACTCACCCAGTACCGCGGTAGGTGAGGCCATCCGATTATCATTATTACTCGTACGGTATGTTATATTATTATTATTATTATTATACAGATTCATAAATTCCTCATTTTACAATGGTGCAATGATTGAAAATACAGACTAATGTGGGGCAATATCAGAGTTCATTCATCATTCAGAAATTATCGCTCTGCATGGCAAGTGTCCAAGATCACCAACTTTTGAATCTATACCAGCTTGTGCGTCATTCTAAGAGCCTGTAGTTGGTCCACCAGTCGTTAAGGTACAATTCCGGTTGCATACAGAACGAGAGGCCGTATGTACACCTGGTTTAGCTTCCACATTTGTTTTACTTCAATTCGGTATAGGCCTATTTATTGACCTTTTGGGCGAAGGCTGTTTGATGGTTGTAGTTAGTGGTACAGATATATATCGATTATCAGAGCCGATCAAGGAGGAGAATATCAGGGTACTTGGCCTGGACGGTTTTATCAGTTATTATTATTATTATTATTATTATTATTGATCTCGGTGTTAGTATACTGTAAATCAACCAGAGTTGCAAGATTTTCTCTGTCCAATATTTTAAGTTTAAAGAAAGGTACAGTGAAACCTCTCTAAAAGACCACCCCTATTAAAACATCACCCCTCTTAAAGACCGATTTTTCTTGGAACCGATATAAAACCTCATAAGGTCAATGTATTTGTTACCTCCATTTAAGGACCACCCCTCTCCCCGATCAAAGACCAGGCATTTTCTCAGTCTGACCTCTTTCAAAAGACCACTTCTCGTCTGCTTTCCCATTGGGAGATGGTGATGAGGGTGATGATGTAAACAATGGTTCTGTTGGCACAGAACTGCATCAGCATACAATGCCATTAGAAAAAGTGTTATGTAACGTATAAATAATACAAAAAACGGCTCTCCTAGAAGATTGTTCGGACCCAGAACAAATTAATGGACACTCGAACTCACTCAGAGCTATTCTAGAAAGTGAAATTGTAAAAAAAAAAGTGCTATCTGAAACAGAGATCAATTCGTGACTTTTTTAAATGACAGAGCTCAGAAAATAACTAATTGTAATTAATTTGTACTAAATGTGAACCAATACAGATAAATTGTAATCAAGTATGTGTTCCAACTGTACTTTAATAATAATGCAGTATAAAATGATTTTAATGCCTACCCCTATTAAGAGACCACCCCTCTAAAAGACCAGTTTTCCATGGAACCGTCACTGGTCTCTTAATAGAGGTTTCACTGTATTGTTACGGCTGTGAGTTTGTTCCATCGCTCGCCGCATGAGTCACTACTGCCCCAGGGCTGGGCTGCTTGTTCTCAGTGTATTGCGTGCGCCTTATGCAACAGGGCTACTAGGACAAAGGGATGGTCCAGAATATTCGTGACTGAGCCAGCGATGGAAACCTCGAGAAGCCGTGAACCCTGGATGGGTCTAGAAGCATTTATTGAGTCACCGGCCTGCTATAAAAGCGACCTGTCAAGCAGTTGTTGTGTTTTACGAGCTAGTGTGAGCGATTATCCTGAGCGACAGAAGTGTGGTGACTTGCGAAACCCCTAGTGATGCCGTTTCTCTTGACAGCGAGGAAGTGAGAAGCATACAGGAGACTGCCTGTGTTTTGAGTGAGTGTGATTTCACTGAGTGTCTGAGATATTGTGGTTACGAAATCCAGTGACATTGTTTCCCAGTTCGAAGCTGCGCGTAGCAAGTTATCGTAAGTAACTGTAATTTGTGTACAAAATGAAGAAGTTGCATGTAGTTCGGTCAATGCCACCAGGCTCATTAGCGGGAGGATTAACTTCTGTGGCTCATTGACTAGTGAATGGGGAAGTGTTCTCGACTTGAGGAAACTGGAGTAAGGTAGTAATTCCTTGGAATTGCTGATGAGTAGTGTAACTTTCTGGCCGAAATAAAATTAATTATTTCTTTAAAAGGAACATCCTGTGTTGTGCTTTCTACCCACCGTAATCCAGGGGTGGCACGTACAGTATGTTCCGTATGATCTGGCCAACACGCAAGAAACGTTTCACCGAGATAAAAGCTCATTAGCACAATAAAGTCCCTCTCGTCACGCTGGAAGGCGGAGCTAGATTTCACCGGCCAAAGAAGATATTTAGAGTTCCCCAAATTTGCCAATTGTTGTATTCCTACAGACGTTCCATATGTCTAGCATACGAGAAGTAATTCGGAAAACATTTTGGACAACCCTTGACATAAGGGTGAGCCATATAAAAATTATTTCAGACAAAAGTTTTAGGTAATTTTAGAGCACTGTTGACCATTTTAAAGCGTTTTTGATATTGTGCTTATTAAGGGAGGTACGGTTTTTTTTCTCAAAACTTAATTTTTCCCAGCCTTTTCGTCCACCACGTAGCTTCTGACGTGACCTTTCTCTATCGATATATCAACTTTTCAGTCGGTCTACGTAATATAATCCCAATTACTGGGACTTGCTAAAAATGACATGTGATTATATACTGAGTGGCCAAAAGTCACGGCTGGAGCGATTTCAATAAAACTCGGTGAGGTCATAGCACAATTTCGGCGAACCCAACCGTGCCCTTCAAATTTTATTCTCACCAATCCAACATGGCGACTGGGAAATATTTCACCGGCATTCTATGTCTCCGAAACAATTACTGATATCACCCTGAAATTTTGTACGGTGACAGAGGGCACTACTAGAAGTTCACTTGTATGAATTTCATAAACTTGTTGGTTACAGAACCATCATGGCGGCCAAGCGAAGTTGAAACATTTAAATAGACTTTTCTCGCGATTTAACCATCCGAGCGCAGTGAAACTTGGTACGGTAAATGCTTATACAAGTTTAATTCACTGGCATCTAATTTATTTCAATTGTTTTCATAACATCAAGATGGTGGCAGTGCGAAATTTTAAGATCTCGTTTTTATTATTACTTGTGTCCTATACATGCGATTGAAGTTTGAGTAATACACCTACGCAATAATCTTCATCTAATAGTACATAACTCTAAGCCTTACGTATATAAAAATCCAACATGGCGACCATCCGAAATATTTAGACGGTTCCTAATATCTACGAAGATTAATCAAACTGAAATTTTGTATGTTGATAGAGGCAATTAACATAAGTAGGATCAATGAAAATAGGCTATTAAGTTCTTTTCGGAACTACTTGTTATTCCTAAGAATAATAATACATATACAAATATTGCATTAAAAATCACTAAATATGGAAAAATATTTATTTTACATAATTATGTACCAAAGTCAGAAATATGTAAAAGTATATAAAATAAATTTGATTAATATTTGTATAGAAGATTATTTATTTATTTATTTATTTATTTATTTATTATCATTTGGCTTTTAGTGCCGGGAGTGTCCGAGGACATGTTCGGCTCGCCAGAGGCTGTAGCTACTTCAAGTGGGGACCCATAGGGTGAGCTACAAGTTCCGTTCAATTTCAAGTCGTTCCAACTTTCGCTATCAGATGTCACTGATACGTAGTGGTGAACGTTGGAACTTTGATAGAGCGTTCCAGCGAAATCTAATCTAGAAATTTAGCTTCACACAAGTTTAGTCTGTGGAAGGATCTTTTACATGCCATAAATCTATGACATGGGACCGCCGGCTTTACTTCCCCTCCGAAGGAAGGCATACTGGAGGATTTTTAACGGTCCTAAAAATCCGACGACTTCGGCCGGGTTTGTACCCGCTATCTTGGGCACAGCAGTTCAGCATGCTACCAACTACGCCACCGAAACCGCTTGAAGATAAGTTAAAATATCTGTGTAATTTTGAAATATGTACTTAAAAAGGGACAGTCAGTCTGAAAGACTGCACTTTATATCATTTTAAAGTCTACAAATGCTGAAAAATGCTAGATAGACTCTTGACATGGCAGATGATCAAGAAACAATCAAAACGCTAGAAAGTTACAAGTCATGAGGGAGCTGGAGCGCGCGGTGAAAGGAGGGAGCTGGCTGCATGACGTCACGCTCGCCGTGTCGTTGCCGTTTCGTAACGCCAGAGCTCACCACTGAACTCAGTACACATGCACCAAGCGGTACTATGACGTCACACACCTCAGTGCATTCTCGGTACATTTCGTGACGTCGCCGTAACATAACGACGAAGTCGACTAAATCATTTAAAATTATAATACATATAAATCTTAGACCTGTCATACATAACCTTCTTCACTATCTGTGTCTCGGTATGACATTTTATATTCAAATGCTGAGACTGGAAGACGCTGCGCAGGAAGATGGATCGATGTTTGCAAATACTGAGAACATTGCGTGCTAGGAACATGCAAAACAGCGCTCCATCAACTGCGATATGGCACGAAACATACTGTAGTGTGGCACGCAATGAAACAGCCCCATGGATGTTTAGCAGATGTGCATAGGTATACATTGATTAGAAAGTTTGTATCAACATCCTTGCTCATTCCTTTCGAGATAACGAGTGTGTGCGAGGCTTACTTTCACTGCTGTTGTTGTTTCATTTGAGAGGCTTGGACATCGTGGTCATTTGTTCACCCCGTGCACTTGGGTGTGTATATGAAGTTTTGAAGCTTTTTATTCAATGTTGCCTATAGAAACTGTTTTAACTGTTTTAACTCTTCAGTCAGTCAACACGAATTTGCTCAATGACTAGGTGGGGGGTACATTGTGTATAATTGTATATTTTTAGCCTACTTTTCACATTTGGCAAAAAATGAGGAAAAAGTAGACTTATAAGATCGATCCGGGCAAATGTGTGTCTGCCTGTCCTTCTGTATGTCTGTCTGTCTGTCTGTGTGTTTGTCCCCTGTGTTTGTCCCCCTCCCCCTATCAACTCCTAAACGACTGCAGCAATCGAAACCAAATTTGGTGTGAGTAGAGGCCAAGGCCATATTTGAAACTGATGTCAGTGCTACCAACTGCTGAAAAACCGCAATTGAAATTTGAGCTCCAATTTGGATATCTTGGAAGGTATGGATGGGAGCTATTCCAAAATTGGCACACATATAGATAATAATATGTCAGTTTAATTTCCAGGAGGCCATACATAACAGTGTTGCCAACAAGAGTCTAAGCCTGGTGATAGGTCCAATTTTAAAATACATGTAACTTCTATACTAACAAATGGATTTCATACAACATTGGAAAAACATAGATCATTATATTTCAGATTATTTCTGACCAACACATGCATGACATTGTTGCCAACATGATTTTACGCGCGCTGTTAGATCCAATGTCTAACTGCATGAAACGTCCATGCTATCCTTTGGAGTTCAACCAAATGTTGTATTCTGTACCTTAAGAGTTGGAACTAAGAATATATTCAGTCACCAGGGCTGCCAACTGTAGTGCTCTATTAGGCTACATTATGTCAGGTATATTTCTTACTAATTAGAAATTTCGATATTACCAACTTAATTAATTCGTCATTATTCTAGATAGGTCCATATAGATTGATCATTGGCATGAATCTTAAATTTTAAGAAAAGTAGGCTCTTTAGTTCGTCACGAAACTTCTTGTTATCAGCCGATTTATATTTATGAAAGAAAAAAAGAATAGGCTTATGAGTTCACCATTTGTCCATGTGTGTGTGTGTCCGTAATAAAATCTAAACGGCTGCAGCGATTTAAATGAAACTCAGTAAGGTCATAGTACTATTTTGTCCGACACCAACTAACCGTGCCCTTCAAATTTGATTAAGTCTCACCAATCAATCATGGCGTCTGTGCGAAATATTTCACCGGCAGTCTATATCTCCGAAACTATTACTGATATTACCTTGACATTTTGTACGGCGATAAAGAGCACTACTAGAAGTTCACCTATGTAACTTTCAAAAACCTGTTAACTACAAAACTCCAACATGGCGGCGAAGCGAAGTTGAAACATTTAAATATACTTTTCTCTCAATATAACCATCCGACGCAGTGAAACTTGGTACAGCAAATGATTATACACATTGTAATGGACTGACATCTTATTTAGTTCAATTCCTTACATAACGTCAAGATGGCGGCTGTGCGAAATTTTAAAATTAAGTTTCTATTTCTTGTGATCCAATCATGCGATCGAAGTCGACGTTTGAATAATGAACCTACGCAATAATCCTTATCTAATTGTACATACCTCTATGGTCTTCATAGATAAAAATCCAACATGGCGACCATCTGAAATATTTAGACGGTTCTCAATATCTACTAATCTATGACAGCAATCAAACTGAATTCTTTTATAGGTGAACACCTATGGGACTTTCAATAACCTCGTGAGCACAAACCGAACATGGCAGTGACGTGTAGTTTAAATATTTAATTGGATGTTTATTGCAATTTAACCATCCGAGCGCAGTGACACTTGGCACGGTAAAGTTTTGTGCAAATTTTAATCCACTAACATGTATTTTATTTCTTCTTCTTCTTGTTTCGAATGGGCCTACTTTGGACCACGCTTGTTCAACTGTTGAGCTTTGATCTTTGCCCAGTGTTGTCGCATTTTCTGCCGGTGTAACTCCTTCCTTTCATCTGTCCAAGGGGTACCTTTCTTCCGGGGTTTTTCCTGAAATCCATGGACTTCCTTCAGGGCATGTCTCACAGATTGCCTGTCTTGAAGATCTGTTATTCCCAGTTCATTAATGTCTTTCTCAGTTTCTGTCAGCCAAGTGGTACGAACCTTCTTGTTCTGCCAGAAAGTGAACAGCCTATTGGTCAGTCTTTTGGGAGGCAATCTTGCCACATGACCATAGAATGCTACTCTCCTTTTCCTAGCACAGTCAGAGAGCCTTTCTATATGTTCGTAGAGCTCGGAATTGTGCCGCCTACGGTATTCCTCATCTTCCTTTACCGGACCTAGGATCTTCCTGAGAATTCTCCTCTCTCTGACTTCCATTTTCTCCATCAGACCACTTCGGTTCAATGAGAGACACTCCATGGCATACAGGGCTTCTGGTCGTATGACTGAGGTGTAGTGCTTCAGTTTCAGGTTGCGTGACAGGCATTTCTTGTTGTAGATGTTCTTGGTCAGTCGATAAGCCAGTTCCAGCTTGTTGACTCTCATGGATAATGATGCTCTTTCTGATAAGTTGGGTTCAATCCATTCGCCGAGATACTTAAATTTCTCAATCCTCTTGATTTTTCCCTGTTCTAGTAGCATCTCTCTGTTAGCTTCTTTGATGTTGGTGAAGAATTCTGTTTTTTCCAGCGACACTTGAAGACCCACTTTGGCTGACTGTCTTCTGAGGCAATTGACCTGCATTGTTGCTGTATCCAGAGAATCGGCAATAAGTGCCATGTCGTCAGCAAAGGCCAGGCAATCTACAACCAGTCCTTCCTTCCTACGCCCCAGGTATATCCCACTCTGGACACCCATATTGGTCAGTTCCTTGCGCCATTCTCTCACAACCTTTTCAAGGACACAGTTGAAAAGAAGTGGAGAAAGTCCATCCCCTTGTCTCACCCCTGTTTTTATCTCGAAGCTTGCTGAGACCTCGCCTCTAAATTTAACCTTGGAATGGGAATTGGTCAAGGTTTCTAGAATGAGTTTGCGGGTTTTGTTGTCTAACCCTAGTTCTTGGAGAATTCTATTAAGTGTTTCCCTATCAACAGAGTCGTAGGCCTTCCTAAAATCAACAAAGGTGACAACCACCTTGCGGTTTCTCAATTTGGAGTATGCAAGTACAGTTTTCAGGTTGAGGATCTGTTCAGCACAGGATCGGCCCTTCCTGAAGCCTCCCTGATATTCTCCGAGTTGACTGTCCAGTTGACTTTCTGCCCGTGTTAGTAATGCCTTGGAGAAAATCTTGTATGTTACCGGGACGAGAGAAATCCCACGGTAGTTGTTTAGGTCAGTAAAATCTCCTTTCTTGTGGAGGGGATGGATCAGAGCTGAGGTCCAGTCAGGTGGTAATTTCTCTGTTTCCCAGATGTTCTGTATGATCTCGGTGAGTTTGCACACAGCATTGCTTCCAGCACATTTCCAGAGTTCACCAACAATGGAGTCCTCTCCAGCTGCCTTGTTGTTCTTAAGAAGTTGAATGATTTCACGAACTTCTTCCAGTGAAGGAGGCAGCGAGTCCGGGTTTGGTGTTGTTTGTATGTAGTCAAAGTCTTCGCTGGGTGGATCACAGTTGAGCAAGTTCTTAAAGTACTGAGCTAAGAGGCGACAGTTGTCCTTGTCGTTAAAAGTCAGTTTGCCCTGTGAGTCTTTGAAGTGGAGACTTGGTGGAGTGTATTTTCCGAGTGACTGCTTGAATGTTTTGTAAAAGTCTCTGGTGTTATTTTTAGCGAAGTTCTCTTCGATTTGGGTTAGTTGGTTGCGTGTGAAGGCCCGTTTGGTTCCTCGGATTGTCTTGGTTGTAAGCTTCCTTTGTTCCAAGTAGTTCTCCCAATTTTCCTTAGTCTTTTTAGAGTTCCATTTCATCCAGGCTGTCTGTCTTTGAGCTATTGTGTTGTCACAGTCTTCAGTCCACCACGGATGTTTCTTTCTTCTAGTGAGGGGAGCAAGTTCACTAGCCGTCTTGACAAGAGCTTCTTTCAGTTGGTCCCAGTTGTTAAGATCTGCACTGTTCAGTCTTCGACTGACTTCTTGATTGTTCTTAAGTCGCTCTATATCAAATCTGACCATCTTGGAGGTTCTGTGTAATCTATTGTTTCTAGGTTGGAGTCGCAGTTTGATCTTTGAGAGGTAGTGGTCTGAGTCCAGATTGGCGCTTCTTAATACCTTCACGTTTTGTATTTCCTTTTGGGATTTTCTTGAGATGGCCACATGATCTATCTGGAATTCACCCAGGTTGATGTTAGGAGAGATCCATGTCTTTTGCTTTCTTGGCAGATGTTTAAATGCTGTAGACTTCATAACCAAGTCGAAAGCCCTGCACAGTTCCACCAATCGTTCTCCATTGCGATTAGTTCGTTTATGCGCTGGATAGTTGCCCACTATGTTTCTGTATTTTTTCTCTCTTCCTAACTGGGCATTGAAGTCACCAAGCAGTATGGTGGTATGTCGGTCTGGGATTTTAGAGAGAATATCTTCTAGGTCTTCCCAGAATTTGTCAGTTCTGTCTGGGTTGCGCTTGTTGTCCTGGTTGGTTGGGGCGTGTACATTGACTAAAGTGTAGCCCTTGTTAGCACATTTGAGAGAGAGGATAGATACACGACTGCTTGGAGAACTAAAGTCGATGACTGAATCCAGTATCTTATGGCTGATTATAAATCCTGTACCTAAGTGGGGTACGTTCTTCATTACTCGCTGACCGACTTTTCCTTTGAGGATTCTGTACCCTTGGGATTCAAGGGCATGGTCATCAGTGAATCTGGTTTCCTGTACTGCTGTCAGTACTATGTTATGTCGTGTTAGTGAGTCTGTCAGATGTTTCAGTTTACCCACTTTGAGCAGTGAATTTGCGTTAAATGTTGCGAAGAAACTTTGCCGTCTTGATCTGAGTTTACGTCCAGGAATTTCAGGATGCTCCGACTCATCCTTAAAGCATGTTAGTGCGGACTCCCCAGAATCCGAAGGTCCGCTAACGTTGCCATGGGCAACGGTGGATTGGTTACCACCTGGGGTAGTGCATTTAGCGAAATTTTCCTCCATGCTCAGTTGAAGATCATTCTTCATGGGGCAGCGACGAGTCACTGTCCAAGGTACTGCTCAAGTTGTTAGCTTGAGAGGCTTATTATTCGGGGTTGTCACCCCTAGACAGGTTGCCTTCACTGTGGCTAAGGAGCCCTGTCTACCCCACCCTTGCCAGGGACTACCCTCCGGGCCAGAGGGACCTGGGGCTGCTTGGGCAGGGGCGCCACTCCCTGAGTGGAGCTATCCATTAGGAGTCAGACAGTTGAGAAAACTCTCCGTCAAAACAGCCTTGAAACTCTTCCAGCTCAAGGTTACACCCGTTGTAACATATGGATTAGAGAATATCTGGACACATCTCATATTGAAACACCTGGAAAAGTTGGAGAAACTAAAAGCGACTTTCTTAAAGAAGGTTCTGTGTGTTTCAAAATACACGCCTTCAAGACTAGTCTATGAATTAACACGTGAATTATATTATGTGGAAGAGCTCCGCCTCCAACTGTCGCTACCGTCTACACCAGCATACGTGCAACTCATGGAGAACCTGAAATCGAAGAAGAGAGACATATGGTGGGATTTCTACATCACTGACGCAATGACCTGCAATGATTGGAAACGGGGAGGCTACGAACTAAGACATACTGTTACACGCTTTGCCAT
Organism: Meconema thalassinum; assembly: GCA_946902985.2. Taxonomy (NCBI): domain Eukaryota; kingdom Metazoa; phylum Arthropoda; class Insecta; order Orthoptera; family Tettigoniidae; genus Meconema; species Meconema thalassinum. The sequence continues at coordinate 372,770,198 of OX336392.1, forward strand.
ACATGGCTTTCACCATAAGCTGTGCAAGTTAAAGAAGTTTCACCAGCCAGACGCAGACTGTGTATGTGAACGTTGCGGCAAATGTTGCGAAAGATATCATGCGATGTACTGTACATATAGACTTGAATCTCTGACGTCCTTCTGTTGTAATGAATAGTTTATTATGTTTCATTTCGTCTGTATCATTCCTTTGGCTATTAGCTGCAATAAATATTTTATTTATTAGGAGTCTCCACTAGCTACCCTTATGTATTTTATTTATTTATTATTTACATATTTTACGCCCACATTGGAGCACTTAAATCAATAAATTTGAGTAAATTTCTTCTTTTTCTCCTCCCAGAACTTTCTCATCCTCTCCGACCTGGAAGCCCTTTGTGTGTCCGAAATAGTATATTGTTTTCGTTCAACTGTGTTTAGTTTGAGACTTATGCTTTTGTTCTTCAAAATCCTCTTCTCTTCTCTATCTTTGATTTGTTGCCGAGCTATACCCAATTCTTCCAAATCATCCTGTCTGTATTCTATTGCTTCTTTTTCATTTGCGTTCCATGTTATTATTTCCCCAAGATATTTGAATTTCTGAACAATTTTAACCTCTTTATTATTGTTCAGTTGAACGACTGGTAGATCAACTTTAAAAGTTGGCATCATTTCTGTTTTTTTCAAATGAAATTTGTAATCCCATTTTTTTTGGCTATAATTTCTAGTTGTTCAATTTGAAATTTAGCCTCTTCTATTGTATTTGCAAGTAATGCTAAATCGTCCGCAAAAGCAAGGCAGTTGAGCTTAATATTTCTACCGATCTTGATAGTTGGTTGACATTTCTTGTTCCATTCACGCATAACCTTCTCCAATGCACAATTAAACAACAATGGTGAAAGTCCATCTCCTTGTCGGAGTCCAGTTCTTATAGTGAATGATTCTGATAATTCACCTCTAAATTTAACTTTTGCCTTCGTATTTTTAAAAGTCATACTAATGAGGTTAACGAGTTTTTGGTGTAAGCCAAATTCTTTAAGGCTTTTCAGTAATGATTCACGATGGATACTGTCGTATGCTTTCTTTAAATCTACAAACGTGATGACCAGACCCTTATTTCGAACTCTTTGGTGCTTCATTATCCATTTTAAACAAATGATTTGATCCGGACAGCCTCTACCTGGTCGAAATCCTCCCTGATATTCTCCAAGTTCTTGGTCGAGTTGTTCTTGGATTCTTGTGTATATAATCTTAGATAAAATCTTCTATGTAATATCAAGCAAGGATATCCCCCGATAATTAATTGGATCGGAGCGATCACCTTTCTTATGCAGCGGGCGAATTATCGCTGTATTCCATTCCTCGGGAAGCTTCTCCGTGTTCCAAATATCAATGATATATTTATGTTGGTTTTGAATAGTCTGATCATTAGCATTCTTCCATATTTCTGCTACTATTTGATTCTCTCCTGCTGCTTTGTAGTTTTTAAGTGCATTAACTTAATTGCTGTTTTCACTTCATTGTAAACTGGAGGTATAATCTTTTGTAATGGAGTTTTATTTTTTGGGTTATGGTTAAATTCTAGATGTTCCACAGGATCCTCACAATTGAGTAACTCTTTAAAGTATCCTGCGAGGATGTTAGCATTATCTTGATTATTGTGTGCCATTTTTCCATTTTTATTTCTTAACATAAGTGTGGGAGGGGTAAACTTAGATTGATCTTGCTTGAATGTTTTGTAATAGCCTCTTGTTTTATGCTGATTGAATGTTTCCTCTATAGTTCTAAGCATTTCCTTTTGATAATTTCTTTTAATTCTCCTAATTTCTTTAGCTGTTTGTCTTCTGGCGTTAATTAGTTCTTCTCGTGATTTTTCCGTTTTCCTCTGTTGATCATTTAACCATGCTTTGAGTCTTGTTTGAATTGCTTTGTCACATTCCCTGTTCCACCACGCATGTTTCTTTCTCCTGTTAATTGGAGCGATTTCTTCAGCTATGCTTTTAAGTTTGTTGACCATTGTCTCTAATTTGTCATTTAAAAGTGTTTTGGATCTCTCTAAATATATTTTATTATTTATTAAGTAACTGGGATCATAATTTCTCCTTATTCTGAGACGATTAAGTTTGTGTTTCCTTTTTGGTGTTAACTTGATTTTTATTCTTGAGATATAATGATCCGAGTCAATGTCTACCCCTCGGAGGACTCTGACATTATAAATTTCTTTATGATGATCTTTATCCATAGCAACATGATCAATTTGAAACTCTCCCAATTTTACGTTAGGGCATTTCCAGGTCATAAGTTTATGTGGTTTCCTCATAAATCTAGTGGTTTCCAAAATGAGTCCATGATCTGCACAAAATTCAATTAATCTTTGGCCATTTTTGTTTGTTAATTTATGAGCTGGTCATAAATTGGGGGACATTCTTCATTACTCTTTGTCCTGGAGGTCCTTTGTAGAGACGATAACTTCCTGATTCAATTGGGTCCTGGTCTGTGTTCCTAAGTTCTTGTAAAGCCATTATTGAAATCCTATGTTGATCCATCACATCAGTTAAATGTTTCAGCTTGCCCACCTTAGTGAATTAGTGTTTAATGTTGCAAAATATGAAAATTGTCCTGATTTGTTGAACTTAAGTCTCTTCTTACATTGTTGGGTTTGTCCATTGTCTGTCAGGTGTCTGTCGATTGTCTGTTGGGCTTTCAGGCGCTCCGACTCGCCTAGGTCTTCTACGCGACACCCCACCGATTCCGAATGGTGCCTTTGTGCAGATCTTTGTTGTTGTTTGTCCACAACGGTGGATTTATTCATGAGAAGACTCATCATCATTGATTGTCTGAACATTGATCAATGTATTTCATTTCAATTGTTTTCATAACCACAAGATGGCGGCTGTGCGAAATTTTAAAATCACTTTCTTATTTCTTGTGTCCTAATTATGCGATTGAAGTATGAATAATACAACTACGCAATAATCTTAATGTAATAGTATATAACTCTATGGCCTACATATATTAAATAAAAATATAAAAATCAATATGGTGACCATCTGAAATATAGACTATAGACGGTTCTCAATAGGTTAACTCGCGAAGTGTTGCCACCTTCACTACACTCGTGTCTGTGACAGACTGCTCTGCTCCGCTGCTAGGTCCAACGCTCGGGAGTTATACACGGCATATTTTCTCATGGGACTATCCTTCCCGTGACTCTTGGCCACTCAGTGTAAAACACACAGCTTTTCACTACTGAAATATTATTTACTAAAAAATCTGGCCGTTGTGCAACTGCACTGGTATTTTTATATCATCATATGGGTTAATCTAAAATAAGTGGCTTGGTAAGGTTGATAAAAGGCCAGAGAAACCCCATTGGCAAGGGAAGAACCTGGCGTGGTATAGTTTAATCCCTAGTAATCTATTGAAGGTGACGCCGTCGCTAATCCCCACCGTGGCTACTGCTCTCACTAGAAGGGAGATCCAACCAACACTGCGGTGGTGATTTGATTAGCTTTCTCTCGTCGTATGATCGTGAGTCGTGAGTCGGGAGAGGGTCACCGACTTCCGTTCGCAGCGCGCCGCTCCCATCCTGCCTGCACTGGTCAGCCCGCAGGCTGTTTGGATCCTGTTGTTGTCTTCTTGTTGTTGATTAATTTAGGGGCTTTGCGAGCTCGTGGTCATGTAGCCCGAGTACCTGGGTGAGTGTGTGTGTGTGTGTGTGTGGAATTTGTCTGATAACCTGTGTTACTACTGCAATGGCTCTATTCAGAGGCGGATCTAGGGAAGGGCGAGGAGGGCGACCGCCCAGGGCCCCGCAGTCCGGGGGGGCCCGCGCCATGGATGTTTTTAAATTTAATTAATTAATTATACTTTTCAAACTAATTTATAATTCATATTCCTTCTTTCATTGCAGCTATGACCTCCCGTGACCGTTTAGCAAGTTCAGATTTCAGTGAAATAATAGAAGACTTCAGCCGGGAAATAAGTCGCAAAGTAATATCTCTATCTCTATATATAAAAATGAAAGTTTGTCTGTTTTTTCTGAATTTCCACGGAAATTTGCGATATTTGCGCGTTTCAGACTGTTTTATGGTGGATGCGCGCAAAAATATTTTTTTTGTCTGTCTGTCTGTTTGTTTGTTTGTTTGTTTGTTTGTCTGTCTGTCTGTGGACAATGTTTTGTGTCCTTATAACTCGAGAAAGGCTGGGTGGATCAACGTAAAATTTGATACAGATATCCTTCAGAGGCACGACACCAATCATTGATGTAACTCTTCTCCGTACCTCTCATAAAAGAGGCCCTACCCCCTTAAAATACATGCTGAAATAGGCGTAGAAGGATGAAACAAGCTCATTTTCAGCCCCTCAATGTAAGAAACGAAACTCGGGGGCCCCCGAAAACCACATTTTAAGGCCCTAAAACCATTAGTTTTAGAGATATTCCCAGAAAACTAATTTCACTTAATAAATTAATGAAAGAATGCATGCCGGTAACCATGGCAACTGAATCTCAGAGGTCCATCTCTTTCTGTAAGACGCAATGCAATTCCATTTATTACATTACTGTGAAGGTTTGCTAACGGCTATAAGGTTATAACGGATCCAAATTAAGCTGAAATATTCATCAATAGGCTACATACAATGCGCTTAAGGGGCCAAGGGGTACTCTAGAATTTTTCACGCGATTTACACGTGCGGGTGTGGTACGGAAGGTCTAATATATCCCTTCTCTATTATATAAAATTGAATGTTTGTCTGTTTTTTCTGCATTTCCACGGAAATTTGACATATTTGCCCGTTTCAGACTGTTTTGTGACGGATGCACGTAAAAATATTTTTTTGTCTGTCTGTCTGTTTGTCTGTGGACAATATTTGGTGTCCGTATAACTCGAGAATGGCAGGGTGGATTAACATAAAATTTGATACAGATATCCATCAGAGGCACGACACTAATCATTGATGTAACTCTTCTCCGTACCTCTCATAAAAAGGGCCCTACCCCCTTAAAATACATGCTCAAATAGGCGTAGAAGGGTGAAACAAAACTCATTTTCAACCCCTCAATGTGAGAAACGAAGGGCCCCCGAAAACCACATTTTAAGGCCCTAAAACCAACAGTTTTTGAGATATTCCCAGAAAACTAATTTCACTTAATAAATTAATGAAGGAATGCATGCCGGTAACCATGGCAACAGAATCTCAGAGGCCCATCTATTTCTGTAAGACGCAATGCAATTCCATTTATTATATTACTGTGAAGGTTTGCAAACGACAATAAGATTATAACGGATCCAAATTAAGCTGAAATACTCATCAATACATATAATGCGCTTAAGGGGTCAAGGGGTACTCTAGAATTTTGTCACGCGATTTACACGTGCGGGTATGGTACGGAAGGTCTATTATATCCCTATCCCTATATTGTTATATTATTATTATTACTATTATTTTAATTATTATCATTATTATGGCGTACAACGACTAGACAAACTCATTTTCAAACCCTTGGTGTCAGTAACAAAACTCGGGGCCCCTCAAGAGCCGTAAAGGGTCCCCGAAAACTATATTTTAAGGCTCTAAACCCAACAGTTTCTTAGATATTCCCAGAAAACTAATTTCATTTAATAAACTAAAGAAGGAATGCAAGCCACTAACCATGACAACAGTATCTCAAGAGGTGGCATCCAACTTTCCATCTATTTCTGGAATAAGTAGCCTAATGCCACTCCATTTATTACATTTCTGTGAAAGGTTGCAAATGGCTATAAGGTTATCACGGAACCAACTAAAACTGTAAAATTCATCAATGCGCTTAAGGGGTTCATGGAGTAACCTACATTTTTTCACACGACTTACACGTGCGATATGTCGTACAGAAGGTCTATCTCCAAACAGCAACATTATTTTCAAAAATTCCTGATTTGAAATAGTAGACTGTTTTTTGCTGATTTTAGGAATTTGGGGCATTGGAGGCTAAAGAAAACTGAATTTTCATGCACCACAAGCCTTTATAATTTATAAAAGGGGTCTTCCTGTAGTTGGGCACTTGACACAACGGTTAGGGTCAGTTCGTATGTGACGTGTATTGCGATTCGTCTACGAGGTTTTCAGTTTTATTTTCACGCCAGGAAGAACACGTTAGGTAAATTTAGTTTGAGAGCACATTTTAGCTAATCATTTTTCTTTGCCATCGAACAGGTTCCAAGCCCCTAAACATTGCAACAGTAGATCAATTGATAACATCTGATTATTAATACCGAAGACCGTTCGAAGAATGGGTACTTCTGCTAGTTTTAATATATAGTGTACATAATCTTCTTCAAGGGGGCTTAAAGGTTTCTTTCATGTTATTAAAACAATGTACTGTAGTGTATTCAAAATATTGTAACTACTCTTTATTTTATTATTATTATTACCAAACTAATTTCCATTTGATTTGATATTTTTTAAATTTCTTATTGTTGTGGGTCCCACCTTATCATATCGCCCAGGGCCCCGCAAGGCCTGGATCCGCTACTGGCTGTATTAGTGTGTGTATTTGTAATTGAGATGAGGATTGGGAAGGAGGCTGCCGTGGCGTTAATTTAGGAATCATCCCGGCATCCGCCTGGAATAGAAGTGGGAAACTACGGAAAACCACTTCCGCGTCTTCTCAGTTTTGCCTCACGAGGCTGAGTGTACCCCGTTCCAGCCTTCAGAGCAGAATTAAATTTCTTGGCAGAGCAGGGAATTGAACTCGGACCTCCGTGGTGACAGCCAAGAGTGATGGCCACTACGCAACGAGGCGGGCTGTTGTTTTGTCTACGTGGATGTCTGCTAACCTGTGTTTCTGTGGTGACTGTAGTTGTGAAGTAACTGTAATTATTTTAGGGCAAGAAATTGAGGTAGCTGCCTCAGGGCTTGAAATAAGTGAAAACAAAAACTCGACGAAGACCACACTCAGGATGAATCTGTCAATGCAGGAATTCGAGCCATCGATCTCTTAATCTTGCTGTAGCTCCCCATGGCAGTCGTGACGGCAGGGTTTAAGAGCCGGCCGGAGTGGGAACGGCCGACCGCCAGCCCAGCACTTGTTGTAACATGGGTGAAAAGTTTGTGAAACGTTTTATAAAGAAACGGGACAAGGTAAAATTATTTTGTTCCTATAGCCCGCTGTAATATTTTATACACTTTTCATCGGTGCAAAAGCATATCGAACAGGAATACAAAGATAGTTATAAAAAGTGTAGTTAAAATCACAATTCTCCATATAAAATAGAGTTCTGAACTGCAATTTTCCAAACCTCTTCAATGCCTTCAGATGATGTTGAAAACAGAAACAAACTCCACTGCAAGACAGCTTATAGTTTTCTCTATTGTGCTACTGAATCATATTTTCAAATTAAGAACTCTGTATATGTTTAATCGTGATTTTAGAAAATGTAAGCATATTGAGTTGCTAATGCTAGCCGTGTCGAGGTGCTGGTAGTTCAGACAGTTTCCGTCAGATGTCACGTCGCAAAGTCCTGTCCTTGAAACAGGTCAAGACAGAGACAGATTAGTTGAGACATTTGGCCTAGGCCAGCTCAGGCTTTTCCCCATGCAGGGGAGTGGGGAGATCAGCACATGCCTCCCTTTCACATACAATGAGCAGCGGACAAGCTCATTCCACTACGGTATTGCTATTGTCTTAAAAGCTGCAATAGAACTGCAAGATCCCGATGATGATGATAATAATAATAATAATAATAATAATAATAATAAAGACTTACCAAGATAATATAAAATATGCATAATAATGCAGTTAAACATTGAAACAACGGCCCATGGGTTCGAACGCACTTGTTTATCGAGTTTGAAGATAGCTTGGCACCCATGATTTTGTGCTGTACCTTAGCAAGTGTAACTACTGCGGTCGGTCACTGCGCATCCTTATAACACCTGTAAAACACGTTTCCCCGTGCGAGGACTAGTTCCCGTATTTTTTGAAACTCATTAGCGCATTTCAAAGTAATTGTTGCGGCATCGTGGTCATCTAGCCCCGTGTACTTGGCGTGTGTTTGGAATTTGTCTAATTACCCGTCTTATTGTGATGGCTCTATTAGTGTGTACAGTATATTTGTCATTCAGATGAGGATTGTGAAGGAGTCGGCTGCATTTGCCTGGAGTAGAAGTGATAATAATAATAAAAATAATGTTATTGTTTTACGTCCCTTTAAACATCTGCGGCTTTAGGAGACGCCGGGGTGTCGGAAGTTTGCCCCAAAGAGGATCTTTGACCTGCCAGTAAATTCACTGACACGGCTCCCTCGTATTTGCGCACCCTCAAATGCCAGCTGGCTGCGCCAGGATTCGATCCTGCAATCTTGGGAACAGCAAGCAAGAACGTTACCACTGAGCCACGCAGCCAGAGTACAAGTGAGAAATCACGGAAAACCACTTCCAAGATGGCTGAGATGGGAATCGAAACCACATCTTTTCAATTTTGCCACTGGAATGCCCCATTCCAGCCATCAGACAAGAATGAATCGAATTTCTTGTCGGCGCCGGGAATCGAACCCGAACCTCCGGGGCGACAGCCAAGAATACTAGCCGCTACATCACGAGGAACGCCAAGGATATTTCAGTCACTTGTGAATTCCGTAATCCGTAGTTTAACTATTAGCTTATCTATAGCAAAATATTTCGGCCATTCAATTGGAAGTACCGTAGCCTATACAGACTATCACTTCGAACTTCCTGGTCTCGATATTCGTGAGGCACATTGCCACGAGATTGCATTTCTCCGTGTCGGACCCCGGGGCAGTTTGAACTTTCTCGCACGCGCGACCTTGAACCACCCCTCACAGTAGGGGGTAATCCGTGCTGATACCTATGTACGGGCCATGCAACTACTAGGGGAGAGCGACTACAACGAAACTAGTGGCAACGTTTTGAAATGAAATGTGAAATAGGATCTCACTACGGCCGCCTCTTAACGCGCAATGCTGGTAGTAGGCCTATTAGCAGTATTACTGACCGACTCAAGGTCAAGGGGTCTGGCCATCTCTGGTGTCGGTAGACTAGCGGGTTTGAACGCCACCGTTGACTGTTCATGAAAAGGTTTACCGAGTTTCTTCCATTCTCAATTCCAGGCAAATGCTGACACGGTTCTTTCTAGTATGCCACGGCCACATCCTTCCCAGTTTCATTCATTTTCAATCATTTCATGTCTCACTAATTCCTCTGACTAGGTTGTCGTCAGGAATGGCAGCCGACTGTATAAACACTAAACTAATCGCATTTTATCTCCAATCACGTAGCAATAGAACATAAAAATAGTAATTATGTTATTAGTATTACGCCCCTTTTAACTACTGCGGCTTTTAGAGATTCCGGGGTGCCGGAATTTTGCCCCGAAGGGGATCTTTAACGTACCAGTAAATCTACTGGCATGGTTTCCTCACATTTGCGGACCCTCAAATGGCAACTAGCTATGCCAGGATTCGATCCTGTACACTCCCCCACCCAGGGGTACACAACTTGTGGGACGTGGGTTAGCGACCACGCGATCCCTGCTGACTCCGCGCATTGCTTCCACTTACTTGTGCCGGGCTCCTTTCAGTTCTCTTTCCTGTCGATCTCCCTTGGTCAACTCTTGTTCTCTTCCGACCCCGACGGTATTAGGGTATCCGAGGCTTATGGAGCATTTCACCTTCCCGCTTTAATTGGCCCTTGTATCATCATTCCTGACACCCTCATTTTTCGAGGGATCAGCCTTCTTTTTCTTTTCATGATATCTCCTGCCCTCTGCTCAGGCCCCTAAAGAGTCAGGGTGTATAGCCCCACCACTTCTAGTGCACCCTGGATAGTGCTACACCCTTAAGGGCTCACGGCTGGTAAGTTCGGGAGTTGGCGAACCTGAGGTATTCCTGAGATGGGTCCGATTTCCCCCCTTTTTTCATTGTCTTTGGGGCAGGCCCTCTCCCCTTTCCCTTTCCTATTTGCCTTTCTTGGCTCTCCTTCCTTCCAAGTCCCTCAGTTCTCATTTTTCGAGGGTTGAGGGCATTTCCTTTCCTCCTGTCTTTTATTTTCCTTATTCTTTTCTTTTGTCCTTATCTTCTTCAAGCACGGAAGTTTTATAGATAGTGTTTAGTTGTAGTTTAATTTTCACGATCACACAACCCATTAGGGGCCGATAACCTAGATTTTAGGTCCCTTAAAACAACAGTTATCATCATCATCATCATCATCAACATCGATCTTGCAACCTTGTTCACAGCAGGCGAGAACGTTACCGCTGAGCCACGCAGCCAGTCAGGAACGGAACATTATTGCCTCCTAGCCCCAGGTACACGATAGCACAGGTTATCAGTCAGAATCGACACACTCACAAGCACACGTTGCATACGGTCTTCGTGTCGAAAGTCCTTAAAAATTCAAACAACAAGCAAAATGTTTGTTATGTTCTGTCTAGGTCAGACGTAGAGAGAGAGTTGCGAGAATATTTAGCTGATACAATGTTTCTGTATGGCGAATTGTTTGTCAAGGAGAAATGAATATAAACAAACGTGCTTGAATGTCAGCTGCAGAAGGTTGTTTACGTCAGCCATGTAATGTCATTGGTGATAAACAGTGCTGCCACCTGTTGGTTGATGGCGCTACTGACTCGTGTAACAACGCCAGATAAAATAGTGACGTCACCGTTACTAGGAGATTGCGGCGCGGCGGTTGCCATGGTGAAGCAGTGCTTATAATGTGCTTGCCGGGCGAAAATCATAAATCGATTACTAAAGCCGTATTCCTGGGTTTTATCGGAGCACTAATAATAGACCTTTATTCACACAACATCCAGAATATCAAAGCAGGGGTTTTCAAGCTACGGCTCGTAGGACTGCGACCCACATCTCCACCGTCTTCTAACGGAGGCAACCACGGGACCCCAGCTGAGTCCGACATTGCTGCCAGTTACTTGTGCCAGGCTCCTCTCGATCAACTTTCCTATCGACTTCCCTTGGTCAACTGTTGTTCTCTTCTGACCTCGACGGTATTAGGGTATCCAAGGCGTAGGGACTCTTTCAAAATCCCGCCTTAATTGATCCTTGTCTCATCTTTCCTGATCCCTTATTCTTCGAGAGGCCAGACCTCTTGTTTTTCTGTTCATGATATCTCTTGCCTTCTGCTCAAGGCCCTCAAGGAGGCAGGGTGTGTGTAGCCCCACCACTGGATAGTGCTACATCCTCAAGGGCTCACGGGTGGAGAATACGGGAGTTGGCGACCCCTGAAGGATCTCTGAGCTGGGTCCGGTTTTCCCCCATTTTTTTCATTGGCTTTGGGGCGGACCCCATGGGTCTAATTCCTTCCAAGTCCCTCTATCCACTTTCTTCGAGGGTTGAGGGCATTTCCTTTTACTGCATTTTATTTCCCTTCCTCCTGTTTTATCCCTTTCTTCTTCTTCTAGTCTGTAGTAGGTTAGATGTAAGACTGAAGTTAATAAATTGTAGTAGGCTACGTTGTTTTCATTTTCATACTCATTTCCTGGCCGGCTGCGTGGCTCAGAGGTAACATTCTCGCCTGCTGAGTCCAAGATAGTAGGATCGAATCCCGGCTCAGTCAGTTAGCATTTGAGGTTGGGAGCCGCGTAAGTAGATTTACTGGCACGTTAAAGATCCCCTTCGGGACAAAATTCCGTCACCCCGGTGCCTCTAAAGGCTTGAGTTAAACGGGACGTAAAACCAATAACATTATTAAAATTTTCAGTAGGCCTATCATTAATATCATCAAGGGCCGATAACCTAGATGTTAGGACCCTTGGAGGCTGGCGGTCCACGTAGTGTGGTGTGGATACTGCAGCCAGAAAACCAACTTCGAATGTATTTCGAGTAATGAATTCCTCCGTCTTCTTACGAACCTTTTGAATCTTTCCTTAAATTAAGAGTTATAACTAGGGCCCTGATTTTAGATCCTTTTAGCGTCCGTTTTGTTTTCTTTGCCCTTTAAATAGGCTTTTTTTTAGGTTTTCATTGTGTATGATTATTAGACCTACTAACACCAATACATTTATGTTTTTCTTATTTTTGGCCAAACGCCTATGATTAGACTTTCATACGCTGAAAGTAGGTTTTTACTGGGGGGGGGGGGGGGGTTACAATCAAGAACGTGTTTGCGATGTCCCAATTAAACGTATAAAACCGATTCATGGAAAACGTTATCTGAAAACATTTGAACGTTTCCTAAAAGTGAACGATCAAACGTTTTGAAAAGAAACGTTTTCTTAATCGGAAAACCACTTCGAAGAGGGCTGAGGAACGAATCGAACCCTCCTCTTCTCAGGTTATGTCTCATGAGGCTGAGTGTACTCCATTCCAACCCTCAGACCAGAATTAAATTTCTTGGCAGAGCCGGGAATCGAACCCGGGCCTCCGTGGTGACAGCCAAGAATGCTAGCCACTAAGACAAATTCTACACACACCTAAGTACACAGGGATATGTGACAACGATGTCACAAATCTCCCAAAAGTTTCTACAACAACAAAAGTTAGCCATAGCTGTGTCATGTAAATCGCGCCTAGCACGGTCTCTACCTGGAGTAATTGTGGCTGATACGGACGAAACCATTGGTCGCTACTTGGTTAGACGACTTTCAGGACGAAACCATTGGTCTGGGCTAAACCATTGGTCTGGACGAAATCATTAGTCCCTACCTGGTTAGACGACTGTCTGGACAAAACCATTGGTCGCTACATGGTTAGACGACTGTCCTGACGAAACCACTGGTCTGGGCGAAACCATTTGTGTGGACGAAATCATTGGTCGCTACTTGGTTAGACGACTGTCTGGACGAAACCATTGGTCGCTACTTGGTTATACGACTGTCTGGACGAAACCATTGGTCGCTACTTGGTTAGACGACTGTCTGGACGAAACTATTGGTCGCTACTTGGTTAGACGACTGTCTGGACGAAACCATTGGTCGCTACTTGGTTAGACGACTGTCCGGACGAAATCATTGGTCGCTACTTGGTTAGAAGACTGTCTGGACGAAACCATTGTTCTGGGTGAAACCATTGGTCGCTCCTTGGCTAGATGACTGGACGAAAAGTACTAATTGCACTACAAGCAAGGGGGTCTGGGTTAGGTTTGTTTTGTATGTAGGACAGTATTGTCACTAGCACAATTTCTAGACTGGGTACGATTTACGCACATTTCTCAGTGGGCAGGCGCTATTTTCCCTGAGCACGATTTTCGTACAACCACCATAGCGACCCATAGGTTATGAAGGGAAGTGTGATCATGCAGAAGATGCAGCATGAAACGTCTCCTTGAACTGTGACCTTGGCGCTGAATGTGTAAATCACTGAGCAAGCACTGACTCAGACCTTCAGGTTGCTCGAAACCGTGCAGAAAGTAGAATCCTTGTACCTTCCTGTGTCGCAAACTCCATAGTTAGAATTGGAATATACACACACGGAGGCCCGACGAGATAAAGGGGCAAGTGGGGTTGCAGCCCGGGATGGCTTCAGTTGACAATATCACTCTAATTCATTTCTAAACCATTTGCATTTTTGATGTGTAACATCTTTCCACTCGGTTGCTGGATATTTTTGTGGGAGTGATTTTGAAAAATGGGACGCAAGTGGATCGGACGGAAGTGTGTAAGACGCACTGCCAGCTGGATCGCATCCCTCCTGGCTGCTTTGGTTCACTAATTGGCCGGTATAGAGTGCAGCTAGCATGAAGTAGGCAGTGGATTGCTTGCGCCACGGCCGACTGGATACGAGCTGCATTAGTTGAAGGTAGATGTCACTACTGCAGATCCATTGGAGAAGGATTTGCGCTCCCGGGACTCGTAGGATAACATGTCACATGTTACACATCATATACGACTACTGTAAGGATCGTATATTTTTTTTATAAGACTATGTTCATTGTAAGTGCACCGACGGCAATGGCTACGCTCGTTAGGTCATAGGGCCAAGCTCTCTGATGACTCGGTAGACGCGTCTGTTCAAACTCCTCCGTCAGCCGTCCTTGAAATGGTTTTCCGTGGTTTCCCCATTTTCAACACCAGGCAAATGCTGGGACGGTACCTACTGACAGGCCACGGCCGCTTCCTTCCACATCCTTGCCCAGTTTCATTCATCTTCATCATTCCATCTCTCATCCCGGCACGCAGGTCGCCCACGGGCGTCGACTAGAAAGACCTGCACTCGGCCTCTCAGTAGGCCACACGAGAAAAAAAATAAAGAAAAAATGTAAGTGCAACCAATGAACAGTATTCTAAACATTTCACTGAGAACTATAGGCTAATGAATTTTACAAATAACCACTGTGTATTTTGTTTCTTAGCCGGGTTGTCAGAGTGTTGTACGAAAATCGCGCCCAGCCTAGAGATTGTCCTCGTGACAATACTGCTCTACATACAAAACAAACCTTGCTTGTAGTGCAATCAGTAATTTTCGTCCAGACAGTCGTCTAACCAAGTAGCGACCAATGGTTTCGTCCAGACTAATGGTTTCGTCCGTATCAGCCACAAATACTCCAGGTAGAGAACGTGCTGGGCGCAATTTACAGGACAGCTGTCAGTGTAGTTGTTTTAATTTATAACCTACGGAGATTGAAGATTATCTTTCTAATTCTAATTCAATCTCTGAAAAATGCCACTGTATATTTCATTCATTTCTGAATGCACTGCTCATTCTTGTGGAGCCCGAACACGGTCAGTTATAACGATGGAGAAATTTTAATTACAGAATGATCTAAAACTTGAAGTAAAACAACAGGCAATGAGAGACAAGAAGAGAGGCTGAAGAACTGAAAACCAAGTAAATATGGGTAGGTATCGTGTACAATATGGACATGTTAAATTCCAATGAATTTACACTGCACCTCGAGCCAACCCGAGTAATAACGATTATTTGCGTTCCCACGGCGTGAGGTCTGACAAACTTCAGACCAGGCTAACCAAGCCACAGGCAGTGAGAACTAGCTTTAAATCAGAGGGGTCCATACAGCACGCCAACGCACAGTGGGTCAAATTCTAAATCTAGGGGGACAACATTATTTTTACATTTTAATCATGAATTTAGAGTGAAAGCAACGTATATAATTTGTTTACTTCATAATAAACATTAGTTAAGACCTTTTTTAAGCTACGTTTACACATGCAAGAAATTGTCTATGACTAGGAGTTAGATAGAGCATTCAGTTATCTCTTCAGAACAATTTTCTACCCCTAATTTACTTTTAACAAAGTCACAAAGTTCCACTTTTGACATAATCTTCGAACCCAGTGCTTCAAACAGTTGTAAACCTGTGAGAACTGGTTGCACGGCATCTTCTAAAACGTAAAATAACTAAGTAAGTTGCAAAAAGATGCAAAAAATCTTATAACAGGCGTAAACTACAAGACTTTATCTAAATCTCAACATTAAGTAGAAAGTGACGCAGAGTGACGCAACATACTAAAAATCTAAGTGAAAATATAATTTTATAAATAATAGTTAAATATTATATAATGCAAATATAGCTAAAATTACGTAACAATTACGCTCATTAATAACTGAAACACGTTACAAAGATCATACCTCCAGCTGCATGTTCCAGCTTAAAGCATCACACTAACCACAAAGACAACCAAACCACAGCCACTTACATTCACCCTTCAATTCAGACTGCTCGAACAGTGGTGACAGATTTACACTAAGATGCGTTTATATCCCAGAATAGTCAGCGGCAATTATATGAGAATGCTGTAGAATTAATAAATTTTGATTTTTTGATTATGAAAATAAATAATTTTGTCCTCCTAGATTTCGATTTTGATCCACTGTGCAGCGCCAGCGTGCTCCTGGCACGTACGGCCTCGCAGTGATAGTGGGATCTCTCTCTCTCTCTCTCTCTCTCTCGCTTTCCCGTCTTCCTCCCGGCCTGCCTTCGTTGTGTTGTCGTTGAACGATGTGACGTCCAACAGTATTCAGTATGTTGTAAATATGAAAACAAATCGAAACAAAACGGAAACAAGGAGGGAAAAGAATACAATAATATGACCAACATTGCAATGTCTTAAATGAGTTCCATGATACCTTATCAGTATTTCTGACTGTTCTAAAGCTAAGCACGTGATCTCAAGTACTGATACGTGGAGAAACGCGCGAAACACACTGTACTGCTCGAGTCTAAGCTGCGTGAACCTGAGAGGGATGTGCATCGCGGACTATGAGTAGTGGTGTTGACAAGTGATGAGGTTTTTCGGTCCGTGCATAGTACAGAACCAAATACATTGGTCGGTGACTCACTCAGTCATTCCTAACACCACAGTGGTTTGAGCAACGGCCGAATGTTAGCAGTATTGGAATAGAAAGGAATACCATATATCACGGTGGGCTGTTGACAGATCCTTCTCTTCACGCCCGACCCTTCCCTGCTCTTTCTCCTCACCCCGCGAGTTCATAGGGCCTCTGCTGTAGTATTGAAAGCGCTTAGTACACACATCAAAAAAAGTTTTGCATCACCTCGGTTCCCAGATCTCCGGCATATAGACGTTGACTGTGTATATTGTATCCAAGATACAGTCCCTTTGACTGTTCATAGATGTCACTAAAACTGCTCAAAGATGTAAACAACCATGCATGAGCAGGGCCTATTAGACGGAGGGGGTACGACAGCCGATCAGTTCCAGTCATTCCACCAGGACGAAGGTACGCTGCTCATGTTGTCTGTAGTTCTACCATGCCTAGAAGGTCAATACCGCAGTTCGATCGCGTCCGCATTTTTACTTTGTGTCAAGAAGGGCTCTCAACAAGGGAAGTTTCCAGGCGTCTCAGAGTGAACCAAAGCGATGTTGTTCGGACATGGAGGAGGTACAGAGATACAGGAACTGTCGATGACAGGCCTCGCTCAGGCCGCCCAAGGGCTACTACTGTAGTGGATGACCGCTACTTACGGATTGCCGCTCGGAGGAACCCTGACAGCAATGCCACCATGTTGAATAATGCGTTTCGTTCAGCCACAGGACGTCGTGTTTCAACTCAAACTGTGCGCAATAGGCTGCATGATGCGCAACTTCACTCCCGACGTCCATGGCGAGGTCCAGCTTTGCAACCCCGACACCATGCAGCGCGGTACAGATGGGCCCAACAACATGCTGAATGGACCCCACGGAATTGGCATCACGTTCTCTTCACCGATGAGTGTCGCATATGCCTTCAACCAGACAATCGTCGGAGACGTGTTTGGAGGCACCCTGGTCAGGCTGAACGTCTTAGACACACTGTCCAGCGAGTGCAGCAAGGTGGTGGTTCCCTGATGTTTTGGGGTGGCATTATGTGGGGCCGACGTACGCCACTGGTGGTCATGGAAGGCTCCGAAACGGCTTTACGATACCTGAATGACATCCTCCGACCCATAGTGCAACCATATCGGCAGAATATTGGAGAGGCATTTGTCTTCATGGACGACAATTCTCGACCTCATCGTGCACATCTTGTGAATGCGTTCCTTCAAGATAACGACATCGCTCGACTACAGTGGCCAGCATGTTCGCCAGACATGAACCCTATCGAACATGCCTGGGATATGTTGAAAAGGGCTGTTTATGGACGTCTTGATCCACCAACCACTCTGAGAGATTTACGCCGAATTGTCGTTGAGGAGTGGGACAATTTGGACCAACAGTGTCTTGATGAACTTGTGGATAGTATGCCACGGCGAATACAGGCATGCATCAATGCAAGAGGACGTGCTACTGGGTATTAGAGGTAGTGGTGTGTACTGCAATCTGGACCACAAATGCTGAAAGTCTAGCTGTATGATGGTACAACATGCAATGTGTGGGTCTCATGAGCAATAAAACGAGCTGAAATGTTGTTTGTGTTGATCTCTATTCCCTTTGTATTTAACGGTTCCGGAACTCTTGGAACCGAGGTGATGCAAAACTTTTTTTGATGTGTGTATATACTTGACATTGAAATAAGCGTTGCAGGTGTTCAGTCGCCAGTCTAAACCCAAATGCTAACATGGTGAGACAGTTATCATTACAACATCGTATTTTTGTATGTAAAACTTATTTTAAGTACGAGTCAGCTCGGCGGGTACGTGATGCATTTGTTCAGCAATTTCCTGATGAAGTGCCACTTTCAGTAGCACAGATTCACGTAATTGAAAATAAGTTTGACATTACTGGCTCGGTGCTCAATAAAAGACATAAAATAAAAGATCAGGAACATTACAGTGGCCGAACTTACTCGCGTCAGCCAGAATGTGGTTACCAGATACAATGCCTGTATAACCCAGGAAGGATGACACTTCCAGCATCTTTTATAAGGTAATATTTCATATAGGATTGTACACACGCTTAAAGCAGGGGGCCATGGTACGCCACAAGCTCGGCCAAGGCCACCGCAGTAGCGGATAACAAAACTGCCGCTTGGCGTTCTTACTTTGTATGAAAGACCCTGTAGATATGTGGGACAACCAACGCATTGGACGAGCAGTTTGTTTGTTTGTTTGTTTGTTTGTTTGTTTACATTACGTCCGGTACGCTAGCGATCCCAACTTGACACGGTCAGACGCGATGGAGAGAAGTCGCTGCGCCGGTAGTCAGCCCAGCCAAGAGAGGCAGGGACCAGTGGCCGCGAGCCATCGCGTGCTGCTAGGAGTCAAGGTCCTCTTCCCACCTCCTCACTCATGCCGTCGCCTGGCAGGTTTTCGGCGTTCAATATTGAAAGTGGCCCGAGCGGTTTTCACTACGTCATTGTACAACTTTGTAGGAATATTGTTTACTAAATATCAACCAGATTAGAATTTTACACTGCAATCTACAAACACTGCTGGATTCTATTTCTGAAGAGAGTAATGCCATGGGATTACATTTAAATGTACAAAAAACTAAGTGGATGGTTGTTAGTAGAAACAAAGATGAAATTCAGGGCATTCTTACACTTGGTAATGAAAGAATTGAAAGGGTTTCATCATATAAATATTTAGGATGTCAAATCAATGAAACCTGGGACGTAAGTCAAGAAATTCGCTGTAGAATTGAGCAGGCCAGAAATTATTTCATGAAAATGAGAAAAGTTTTGATCAGCCGTGATTTAAGTCTGTCATTACGCACCCGACCGCTTCGATGCTACGTTTTTAGTGCCCTGCTCTATGGAGTTTAATCAAGGACACTTACCGAGGTTTTAAGTAAGAAACTGACAGCATTTGAAATGTGGACGTAACGTAGGATTTGAAGGATATCATGGACAGTTAAAGTCACAAATGTGGAAGTACTGCGGCGTATGAACAAAGACTTGGAACTTCTCAGTATCATCAAAAGGAGAAAACTAGAATACTTTGGTCATTTCATGCGCAACAACAAATACCATCTCTTGCAATTAATTATCCAAGGGAAGATTGATGGCATTAGGGGTCCAGGACGCAGACGAATATCCTGGCTAAAGAACTTAAGCCAGTGGTTTGGACTTAATACAGTGCCACTGTTTAGAACAGCAATGGACAAACAGCAGATCTTGCTACTGATCGCCAATGTTCTTGGAGGACGAGGCACTTGAAGAAGAAGAATCCGTTAGTGTTTTTTGTTATTAATAGTGCGTGATGTTTGGCATGCTTTCTCTACGTCATTGCACAACTTTGTAGGAATATTGTGTACTAAATTTCAACCAGATTAGAATTTTCCACTGCAATCCGTTAGTGTTTTTTGTTATTAATGGTGCGTGATGTTTGGCATGCTTTCACTACGTCATTGCACAACTTTGTAGGAATATTGTGTACTAAATTTCAACCAGATTAGAATTTTCCACTGCAATCCGTTAGTGTTTTTGTTATCAATGGTGCGGGATGTTTGGCATGCTATTGCAAGATTGCGTATTATTATTATTATTTGCAATAATAAGGAGAAAATGGTTCGCTTTGCAATATACAAAATTGAGGACACGTGTACCACTAGGAACATGCGCCAATAATGTAACCACTGTTTGTCCATAAAGAAATGGACCAACTAATGCATTAATTTGGAAGCCAAATGTTTGTCGCTGATGTGGAAGTTTTGTCGTACTCTTTGCTGAGTAAATTGTATTAAAATGGGACGTTTCTTTAATTGGAGTAGTTTCGAAAATAATGTAATTCACAACACCAGCGTGTTCTGTGCTTCGACTTGATGTCGACGGCTTACTTTATAATGTTTTCTCTATTACGGTACATAAGAGAAATGTTAAGAGAAACTTCCGTATCTGAAATGAAATCTAAATTAATTTATTAAAGTATACCAGCGAGTATAATTTTATTGCGTTTAATTGACGGAAAGACCTGCAGTTCATCATCACAAAACGTTGCGGTGCCTTGCTTTGTATTACGACACAATTACTGCAGATTAGACTTACGGAGCAATACCGTAGTTAAGTGTTGTATAAGAAAGTAGACACACGACAATGGATCTGGGGAAAATCCCCCGGAATAAAAAACTGCCATGGATAACAAAACATCCTCAAAGGCTTGTAAGCTCAGGTGATGGCAACCCCGTGAGATTCGTGAGCTGGGTATATTTTCCTCCATTTCCCAGTGACTTTGGAGTGGACTCTCATTTTCACTTCCCATCTGCCTTTCATGGCTCTTTTTCTTTCTAAGTCAGTTGATACAATTCATATTGTAACTTTTCAGTCGGTAAACAGATTACAAGATTCATGTATGTTGGTTGTTAAGTTAGTAGTTGGTTTTAGTTTTAGGTTTCATGTCATTATAATTAATTTTCACTATCACCCAAACCATTAGGGGCCGATAAATTAGATGTTAGGACCCTTATGACAACAATTATCATCATCATCATCAATGTTACAAGTACATATACACTACCACAGCCATGTCAATGACACAGACCATCTTAGATTGATGATGATGGTATTGTTACTTTAACATCTAGGTTGAAATTATAGCTTTACTTATATATATATATATACTAGCTGAAGTACCCGTGCTTCGCTACGCGTCATAAATAAATTAAAATGTGAAGGTGACAGTTAAAACGGGGGATAGGCGAGGTGCTGCGCAGAGGGAGATAAAGGATGGAACATTTTGTCCAACTACACCGCTCGGCGTTGACCGTGTTTTATAGCACAAATTTAGTTTTTACTCGCTAACCATTGGAGATACCTTTCGGATAGAAAATATAATTTTAAACCTCGTATATGCCAACAAAAGTTTCCTATTTCTTAGCGTTCTCTTTTTATTTGAAATTGAAATATGAAAGTTTGAAACCAAAGGGTGTAGTAACGTCACTTAAATGGTCGCCATCTTTAAATAGTGCAAAGTATTGAAATCAAAAGTAACCTATATGTTAACCAGGTAAATCAGCTACTTCCATGTAAAATTCATGTAAATCGGACCAGTGGTACTTGCGTGATTGAGTAATACATAGACGCACATCATCTCATTTTTAGCCTCGCCCCGCTCGCGTTATAGTCGTGTCATATTGTTATTCAATGAAATGCAGGTTTAACCCCGTTAACACCCCTTTAGAACCTGAATATCCAAAAATCCCTCCTTAGTAGACGTTTTCGACACACAAAAAACATATCCCCAAAATATCATTCTTCTAACCTTAGTAGTTTTGGTTGGTCGATGAGAGTGAACATCCAAAAATCCTTCCTTAGTGGACGTTTTTCTTCCAGAATTTCACCCCTCCCCATAGGCCCCTTCAAGTGAATTTATGAAAAAACGGTCAAACACATATTTACTTATTTTTCATGCTGATTTTTTCCGCTGAGTTTCAAACTCCTCGCCTATGTCGTTTAAGAGATACACGCTCCGTTAGGAATCTTTCAATCCCCACTTTTCACCCCTTTCACCTCATAATATACACCACATCGAAAAACCCTCAGACACCCTTCTTACTTTTTAATGATGAGTTTATATGCCGTGTATCACATCCCCCAATGAAACCAATCGGGAGATATTGTTATTCAAATAAATGCAGGTTTAACCCGTTAAGACCCCTTTAGAACCTGAATATCCGAAAATCCTCCCTTAGTAGACGCTTTTGACATACAATGAACATATCCCCAAACTGTGATGTTTCTAACTTCAATAATTTTGGCTGGGCGATGATGAGTGAGTGAGTGAGTGAGTGAGGACATTTTCTTTCAAATTTCTTTTTTCAGAATTCCCCTCTCCATGAACCCCTTAAATTTGATCTATGAAAAAAAAACTGTCGAACAGCTATTTACTTACTTTAAAGCAGTTTTTTCCCCCTGAGTTTGATGAGTGAGTCAGTCAATCAGTTAGGACACTTTCTTTCCTGATCCCCCCCCCAGAATTTCACCCCTCCCCATGGGTCCCTTAAATTGGATTTAAGAAAAAAAGGTCAAAAACATATTTACTTCTGCTTTATGTTGATTTTTTTTTCACTGAGTTTTAAACTCCTCGCCTTTGTCGTTTAAGAGATACACGCTCCGTTAGGAATCTTTCAATCCCCACTTTTCACCCCTTTCACCTCATAATATACACCACATCGAGAAACCCTCAGACACGTGTCTTCTTATTTTTAATGATGAGTTTATATGCCGAGTATCACATCCTCCAATGAAACCAATCGGGAGATATTGCTATTCAATGAAATGCAGGTCTACCCCCTTAACACCCCTTTAGAACAGGAATATCCAAAAATCCTCTCTTAGTCGGTATTTGCGGCCCTTCAGGATGCTGCATACCAAATTCCATTCCAATCCATTCGGTGGTTTCTGAGATTTCGTGATGAATGAGTGAGTGAGTGAGTGAGTGAGTGAGTGGTATTTGACAAATATATAGTAGATAGTGTTAAGTCTTTGTTATGCTAAACTCGGTTGACAGTGCTGTGTGAGAAGTTGAGTAACTAACGTGATTTCAAGTAAAGATCCTAATTTTCTACACCGGTAGTGCAGAGCGCAACTGGCATCCAGTCGGCCGTGTCTCGACTTGAGCTATGTTGCCATGGAAACTATCTGCCTTGCCATTCCTTCATGAGTGTATTTTATGATTTGATTAGCATGTGCTTGAGTGCAAAAGGGCCGAAATCAGAAGAATGAGCAAGACTATCGAAAATTCATGTAGCCAGCGGTTCCTTCTGGGTTCTAAACTATGTGTATGCAAAATTTGGTTGAGATTGGTGGAACGGTGTAGATTTGTATACGGAACATTCCCACATACCCACATACAGACTTTCACTTTTATATATAAGATTTTTTTTTACTAACTTATGACTTACCGGTAGGGCCTACGTAGTAGAAGAAGAAGAAATGGAAAACAATAGACGAATGAGTGAAAATAAATGTCCTCAATCCTCGAAAAATGAAGACTGAATGACTTGGAAGGAAGTAGAGCCATGAAATGTGGATAGGAAAGAGAAATAGGGGTAAGCCGGACCAAGCTCAGGAACTTCTCAGTGTCACCAACTCTCAAGCTCACCAGCCGTAAGCCCTTGAGGGTGTGCAGCACGGACGGTTTGTGGTGAAGCTTCAAGGTCGCAGTGCAGTATGAGTGGTGGGGAGCCGGAGCGCTGGAGGAGACACCCCCGTACGTAACTGCGCCGAACTCAAGACGATTGCATGCACAGATTTTAAGTTTTATCACGCGATGTTGAAAGTACGGCGGACAACGAGTGACTGCTGTCGCTATTCCCCACCACTGAAACGTGGCCGGAAATCTGTCTGTGGTCAGCTTGAAGCCTCGCTATGTGTACAGTCCGGACCCCAGCACTATCCATGGTGCACATTAAGTGGTGGGGATGCTTACACCATGCCTCCTTTTGGACCTTGAACAGAATGCGGGAGATGCCATGAAAAATAGAAATGAGGTCTGAACCCTAGACGAATGTGAAGATCTGGAAAGATGAGAAAAGGGCCAATTAAGGCCGGGATGGTGAAAGACACCCTAGACCTCGGAAAGAGAACAAGAGTTGACCCAGGAGGGTTGACAGGAAAGTGGACAGAGAAGAGCCCGATAAAGTAAGAGTCCACCTCGTTGTGCAGCTAGCATTCTTTGTTGTCACCGTGGAAGCCCGGGTTCGATTCCAAGGTCTGCCAATTTTGGCCTAAAGGCTGGAACGGGGTACACTCAGTTTTGTGACGCAAAACTGAGAAAAGGCGGGTTTGATTCCCACCTCAGCCATCCTAGAAGTGTTTTTTCGTGGTTTTCCACTTCTACGCCAGGTGAATGCCGGGACGGTTCGTAAATCAAGGCCACGGCCGCCTTCTTCCCAATCCTCATCTGAATACACAAATATACACACTAATCCAGCCATCACAGTGCCACAGGGTATCAGATAATTTCCAAACACGCCCAAGCACACGGGGCTACATGGCCACGGTGTCACAAAGCCCCTAAATTAATCAACAACAACAATGATACAAGTAAGTGGATGCAATGCTGGACTCAGCTGGGATCTTGTGATCGCCAACCCACGTCCTACTAGTTGTGAGCCTCTAGGAGATAACAGGTAGATAGTCCAAGTACACGGGGCTACATGACTACGATGTCGCACTGCCCCTAAATGAATCAACGACAATACAAGTAAGTGGATGCAATACCGGACTCAGCTGGGGTCTCGTGATCGCCAGCCCACGTCCTACTAGTTGTGAGCCTCTGTGAGATATCATGTAGATAGTCCAAGTACACGGGGCTATATGACCACGATGTCGCAACGCCCCTAAATGACTCAACAACAACAATGTTACGTCAGACGCTGTGCGATTGATTCCTTGCATTGGATTGAATCCTCAGGGGATTTTGTGTGTGATATTGTGGTATTTGTGGAGGTCTGCACAGGCTCGCAACTCGTAATAGGTGAAGGTCGTGACACAAAAAAAGAAGTCACCACGAATGAAGTGATTCATAGTCCTTGTTTTTCTACCTTCAGACAGAAGGTCAAGGTTTCGAAACGCGGCTCTGCCCACTGACTTCAATACGAGGGGACTTCACGGAAGACAGTGGAAAGAGGTGGTGTATGGTGACTGTTGTTTTACGGGGTGGAGCATTGAGGTTATCTGTCACCATCCCTATTACTACTGCTTGCCATGGTGGGTGAGTGGTCAACGTGTCGGACTACCAACCCCCCAAGCTTGCAGGTTCGCTCCTGGCCGTGGTAGGTGTTTTTTTTTGAAAGGCGGCAAAAATTACGACACACTTGTCATACGATGTTGGCATGTCAAAGAACCCATTTGAATTCAGGAGGCCGTGCTCATAATGGCAAAATTAATCTCGGGAGTTTCCGCCAACACAAAGTTCCTCATTTCTCTACTAGAAAGCGCTGTAGTGTTCAAGGAGCTTAGATATCTAACCTCCTTGACTTTCATAGTGCTTCAAGGATCAACGATATGCCAAGATCGCGGGTTCAAACCCGGCCGAAGTTGTTGGATTTTTTAAGAACGTTAAAATCCCTCAGTATGCCTTCCTTCGGAGGGGAAGTAAAGCCGGTGGTCCCATGTCATAGATTTATGGCGTGTTAAAGAACTTTCCACTAATTACACCTGTGTGAAGCTAAATTATATATTGGTTAAACAGTTGACTAACGTTCTTAGGTTCCTACGTTCGTCGTCAAGAGCAGACTGCGGTGGCATCTGGTAACTAAGTTCTGAACTAATTGGTCGTGGCGTTTGGCGGCAAAAGTAGGAACTACTTGAAAAAATTCAATGTCTGCAGTCCTTGCTTGAATTAAAACAGATACAAATACAGTCATCACAATTAACACCGGTTATCAGACAGATTCTACACACACCCAAAGTACACGAGGCTACATGACCGCGTTGTCGCAGCCCCTAATCTGAGGAACCAACCAACCAACAACGAAATTCGACATGCAAGCTACCCTCTGGGTGTAAAATAATAAAGCTTGCACCCGAGGCCATACGATATTATTATTATTATTATTATTATTATTATTATTATTATTATTATTACTAATAAATTAAATGTGTTGGCAAATCTTCGAGGGTGATGAGCTAGGTCGTATACTTGCACTTATATAATATATGAGTATTTCATTTTCATTATTTTTATACCTTATTTGATATTCTTGGAGTCATTTTCAATTGTAATTACTGTCCTTTGTCATTACTGCACAGTGAAAAGTGCTAAATTACGTGTATATGTGACTTCAGTCGTTATATATTGTTAATTCAACTACGGCAATTGCCATTGCTTGTCGTTGCTCATCTGCTACTGAAAGAGGCGCATTAGATGTCTTCAACTGTTACCGACACGCACGCAGGCGTATACAATGACGTCATTTTACTGTTGCCAATGTATGGCACATGAATTACACGATCCCGCCAGGGGCTCACATCTAGTGGGACGTGGATTGGCGACCACGGGACCCCAGCTTAGTCCGGCATTGCTTCCACTTACTTGTGCCGGGCTGCTCTCCGTCTTCTTTCCTGTCGACCTCACATGGTCAACTCTTGTTCTCTTCCGACCCCGACGGTATTAGGGTATCCGAGGCCTAGGGAGTCTCATCCTTTCCCGCCTTAATTGGCCCTTGTCTCATCTTTTCTGATACCCTCCTTCTGCGAGGGGTCAGCCTTCTTTTTATTTTCCTGTTATCTCCTGCCTTCTGCTCGAGGCCCTCAAGGAGGCAGGGTGTATGTAGCCCCACCACTTCTGGTGCACCCTAGATATTGCTACACCCTCAGGGGCTCACGGCTGGCGAGTTCGGGAGTTAGCGACCCCGAGGGATTCCTGAGCTGGGTCCGGTTTTCCCCCTTTTATCCATTACCTGTGGTGGAGGACCCTCTCCTCTTTCACTTTCCTATCTGCCTTTTATGGCTCTCCTTCCTTCCAAGTCCATCAATCCGCATTCTTCGGGGGTTGAGGGTATTTCTTTTTCTCCTGTCCTTTATTTACCTTATTCTCCTTTTGTTTTCCATTTCTTCTTCTAGTATATAAGTTAGTAATTACTTTTAGTTATAGTTTACGTTTCATTTCATTATCATCTTCACGATCACCCAAACCATAAGGGGCCGATAACCTAGATGTTAGGCCTCTTAAAACAACAATGATCATCATCATCATCGAAATACACGACACAGGCAATGCGTAGCGAGCTAAGTGAGTGTAGACGGAAACTATTGGCTTACGAAGCGGTGCGAGATACTATTGGCTTCTGTCTGGCCGAAAATTACTGCTTTTACTACAAGCAAGGGGGTCAGCGTTAGCTCCAGGTTAGGTGTGTTTTTGTTTCCTTAACATAGGAACACAACGAAGTGAACAAAGGCAGCGGAGCAAGCGCAGCTTAAAACAAACATCACATGCCACGCTTACCGTAGTCGTGGGGTTGGCAATATTTTATTTGTCCCATTTATTTATTTATTTATTTATTTATTTATTTATTTATTTATTTATTTATTTATTTATTTATTTAATTGTATGGCAATTTATACAATTAGATAACAAGCTATAGACTATTCAAACTTTAAAGTCCATCTGGGTGTGAGAGCGAACAAATCGTCAGGAATGCCAGGGTACGAATAAAAAGGACAGCGTTGCACCAGATGTTCGATCGTCTGTTCTTCCAGGTTACACTCACACATTGATGAGCTGATCCAACCCCACTTGTACCTGAAATAATTGCAGCAACCATGTCCAGTCCTCAGCCTGTTGATGCGGCACAGAAGTTCCTCGGTAAGTCAAAGCCGTTTGGTTTCTTCGTGGGATCAAGATGGCGGGCACTTGTTCCCAATGCTTTAGTTCACCACTCATGCTTCCAGCTTTCATTTAGGTCAAACCCAGCAGCAATGATTTGCCCCGCAGTGACACTTACTGGTCTTCTAGATTTCAGTCGTTGCTGTGATGGATGGCAGAATTCTTGGTGCAATGGCAAAGAGGGCGATGCAAAGATTTTCTTAGCTTCCCTTAGTAGAGCTTGCTTCCTCCTTAAATTTTCCCCATAGAATCCGCCTACAATGGCTGAAATTTCACTATATAGGACGTGTAACAAAAATGGGATGATGGGTGGGTGGATTATCGACAGCGGAGGAGAAAACTTCTATTACGACATTAAAAAAAAGACTTTCTTCGGCTTTTCCCATTAATTGGTGTCGATGGAGCCAACCAGGCTCAATTTTGGTTTTGGCCGGGGATTTAAGGCCGGACACTATGTGATTTTTCAGGTGAAAATTCCACCCCGCTGTCACCGGAATTCGAACCCCGGCCGTCCTGGTGAAAGACGAGCAGCTAAGCCACTGCGCCATCAAGCTCCCCGACATCTATTACATCATTTCCACAATTATCATTCATCATTACACAAGGTATTTCGGCTAATTTAAATAGTTTTGTACGTTCGTCACTCTCAAGCGTTACCAATCTATTTACATACTAGATGAAGAAAATGTATTTTAAAAAAGAGATCATTCCTCAACCCACAAAACATGAGGATTGAGAAAGATATGGAACGAGGTGGAGTGATGAAGAGGAAAGAGAAAACGGTCCGCTTCAAAGTCACTAGGAAAGGGGATAAATAGATCCAGCTAATAATATACCGTATATATTTTTTTGAAATCGAGTTTACCCTCCAGGGTGGTGGCTCCCACGGACTCTGCGAGGGGACTCAGCCTTACCGCCCTTTCAGGCAGTGTCCTAGAGCTGGGAACACCTAATCGGAGTGGATACAACTGGTGAGGTGAGATTAGCACCTCGCCCAGGCGGCCTCACCTGCAAAGCGAACAGGGGCCTCATGAGGGAAGGGAGTGGAAGGTTAGGATGGATAGGCAAGGAAGAGGGAAGGAGGCGGCCGTGGCCTTACAGTAGGCACCATCCCGGCATTTGGCCGAAGACGAAGTGGGAAACCACGGAAAACCACTTCGAGGATGGCTGAGGTGGGAATCGAACCCCCTCTACTCATTTGGGCCACCCGAGGCTGAGTAGACCCCGTTCCAGTCCTCATACCACGTTTCAAATTTCGTGGCAGAGCCGGGAATCGAACCCAGGACCTCCTTGGCGGCAGCTAACCATGCTAACCGCTACGCTACGGAGGCGACCTAATAATAATAATATAGGGAATCGGCGCGTGATATTTCGCATATGCATAAACCACACACCTACTGGCAGTTATGTGGTCTTCTTGTCTATACGTTTAAACGCACTTCTTAAAGAAATTGTCCATATTATGAAAACAGAGTGCGAATAGTCACTGTTGCGTTTAACACTATTTGTTTTGAATGCACGATCGGTTACTTGTGAGCGCCCCTTGTGTATAGACCATCCACCCGTCTTTACTGTTATGTGGGCTGGACGCGACATAGTTCTGCCAGGGGCTATCGTCTTGTTTATTTGTTTAAATAAATATATTTCCGTTGACGTTTTCAAGATAAGCAAGATTTCCCTGTACTACTGAGACGATTTGGCAGATTTTGGACAGAAACAGCATATTCTAACTCCCTCTTGAGTTTTGTGAAATAACCTACTGTATATAATAATAATAATAATAATAATAATAATAATAAAAGATTGATGCTTTTCAGTCGGTCAACACAATTGTACCCAAATGAGATAGGCTATTCCCTAATCCTGAAAAAAAAAACACATGAGATTAATAAATACACTTGGATGACCAGTTTCGATCGTCAAGCGATCATCATCAGATCCATTAGACTTAGGCTATAAAATCTATGTCCACAAGTATGGGTAAAAGTATTTACAATATATACACCTATTTAGTTGCAGTATTAGTTAAGATAATGCAACTCGCCGATATTTGTTAGTTATAGTCTATGTGATGTTTTGTTAAGATACTTGAAGTGGTGATTGACCTCCGGAATTTACTTGTTTGGAGTGAATATGTGATTGTTGTAAATTGTAATTTCAGAATGTATTGTACAGGCTACTTATCTGGTTGAGTCTTGCGCGGTCCTGTTGAGAGCAGTTCACTTGGTCACTGTCTCATTTGGGTACAATCTGTTGACCGACTAAAAAGCATCCAACTTTTGTTTATTAAGGCAACACTGAAAAATGGCTTCAAACATCATAATAATAATGATAATAATAATATTAAAATAAATATTAAAAGAATATGAGGATTGGTTTCGGTAAATATGAATCCATAAAATAAATACATACTTTTATAATTGTCATGTTCTGACATGACTTGCGACGTCCAGGAAGTGAGTTACGTGAGCGACCTCAATATGATTGTGTGAGATCCGGAAACTGAACCGAGCCGCTCCTGTCTATAACACGTGCTCCTTCGTGTTGCACGTTTACATGAACATGAACAGGGTCCCTCGTAAGCCCGATAATACGGGGTGCATAATCAACATCGAATAAAATCAGTATTCTAATTTTAAGAAAATCGCATTTACTTTGGTATTCAGTGTGTTTCAAAATTGTGGTGGTCAAATTAACCCGCTGAGCGTTTCGCCCGTCTATAATCGGCGTACAAGAACTTTTTTTTTCTCATATTCCCCATTCGCTTTCGTGTGCCGAGTCGATCTCTGGCATGTTCTCCATCTGTTGGGCATTATGTAGTACTGCTAGAGTGTTTGCTTCCGGAAGTAACTAACAGAGCATTTTGTAGTCGTCTGTTCTCTACAACTCAGAAGTAAACAAATATGGTGGAATAACAAACAAATTCTTCACGCCGTGTTATGATTTCGGTTCAAAGATTATCAATTTTTGTGTTAGTAAAGAGCAACTGGCATTACTTACTGATTTTAGGAAATAGTTTTACTGTGGACCCTTTACATAGTATGGATATAAAGCAAGCATGGGCACAGAAACAAAATAAAATACGAGCCTTACAGTAGTCGCATATGATGTCTAACATCTGACATGTTATTCGAATAATTCCATATTACTTAGCCGCATTTTTGTTAAAGAATCAACTCATAGTGCTACCTTGTGCCAGCAAACATGATGGATTCCTTCGTGTTATTACCATCGGTAAGTTCTCATTACTATTACTTCTGCAATAACTACTTGTAAAACTCCAGTGACAAATCTTTTCAGCAAATATGATATAACAGTGCTGTATTTTGGCCGACAGTACCTCGAGTGCTTACATTAAATTAGAATACAGCAAAAGTAGTAAGATTTAATAAATCATAATTGTTTTCAGCAAATATGATTTAATGAATATTTTCACACCGAAGAACGACAGTTTGAAGATGATTTGTTATAGGAATATCTGTAATGGGGCCTCCAAACCTTGAAGTAAACCGTATGCGATATACATTCCACATAGCCACATGGCCGACAGTACGTCGTGGTACCAATCTCCGCCACCGCGCGCACTCATTGTTTCCGTTGCATTTCTATCCCATTTCCATTTCATTTCTTCAAAATCACCCCCACCAAAAATATACAGCAGTACCAATCTCCGCCACCGCGCACGCTCATTGTTTCAGTTTCATTTCCGTCCCATTTCCGTCTCATTTCTTCAAAAGCACCCCCACACAAAATATACAACACCCGAGTGGAAAAATATTACACATAAAAAAATGGATATTAATGCAAACGTAGGATTTTTTTTGAATTTACATTTAGATTAATAAAAACACAAAACCTATAGACATATTAAACCCACTGATAAGTTAAAAATACGACTTCTAAAATTGTTTTACACTGAGTGGTCAAAAGTCACGGGAAGGGTAGTCCCATTAGAGAATGTGCCGTGTATGACTCCTGAGCGATGCGGCTAACTGTGGCGGAGCAGAGCAGTCCGTCACAGACACGAGTGGAGTGAAGTTGGCAACACGTCGCGAGTTAACCGACTTTGAACGTGAGATGATCATCGGCGCACGGCGCATGCATCATAGCAATTTCGATATTACACGCGAATTCGGGTTTCCGAGGTCAACAGTGTCGAGGGTGGATCTTCAATATCACAGAGATAATGTTACCATCCACGTAAACCACCACACGGGACAACCACAGGTGTTAAACGAACGGACATCACGCCACCTCAGGAGAACCATACGGAGCGATCGAAGGGCTACTGTGAGTCAGATCACCGCCCAGTTGAATGTTGGGAGTCAGGAACCCATTTCTTGTCGAGTCGATGCCTCGCCGTATTGCTGCCGTTTTGAGGGCTTGCGGAGGAGCAACTTGTTATTAACATCATATTCCGTGCCATCGCATGATTTTTGACCAATCAGTGTTGGTTGGTTGGTTGGTTCCTCAGTTTAGGGGCTGCGACAAGGCGGTCATGTAGCCCCGTGTACTTTGGGTGTGTATAGAATCTGTCTGATAACCGCTGTTAATTGTGATGACTGTATTAGTGTGTGTTATGTTTTCAATTCAAGCATGGACTGCAGACATTTTTTAAATTTGTTTCCAAGTAGTTCCTGCTTTTGCCGCCAAACGCAACCGTCAACGACTTCTAGTTCAGAACTGGTTACCAGATGCCATCGCAGTCGGCTCCTGGCGACGAACGTCGGAACCTATGAGCGTTTGTCAAATGTTTAACCTAACCTACAATTTAGCTTCACACAGGTGTAATTAGTGGAAGGTTCTTTAACATGCCATAAATCTATGACATGGGACCGCCGGCTTTACTTCCCCTCCGAAGGAAGGCATACTGTGGGATTATCAACGCTCTTAAAAAAATCCGACGACTTCGGCCGGGTTTGAACCCGCGATCTTGGGCATAGAAGCTCAGCATGCTACCAACTACGCCACCGAAGCCACTGGCCAATCAGTCTAAATGCAAACGAATAAACTCGGTACTCAGGTAGGAAATAGTTAATTAGGTAACTCAGCACATAAAAGGTTAAGGGCGAGGGAACACATTTGTTTACATCCTATAATGCGCTCTCCGTTGGTCCTTCTTAAATGATTTAAATATTATATATGAATTGCAGCCAATGGCCATAGCAGGGTATTTAAATTGAACGCCCGTAGGCTCCCCATCAAGTTCAATTTCAAGTAGTTACAACTTCAGCTAACACACCTAGCGGCGAACGTTGGAAGTTGATAGAGCGTTTCTAACCGGCCAAGTATAACGTACAGATTTTGATACACACTACCAATTAATTGTAGTGATAGGTTCTTTTACATGCTATAAATCTATGACATGGGGCCACCAGCTTTACTTCCCTCCGAAGGAAGGCATGCTGAAGGATTTTAACGCTCTTAAAAATCTGACAACTTTGGCTTTGTTTGAACCCGAGATCTTGGGCATAGTTATGGACTACGCCACTGAAGCCACCTTAAATGATTCAAGAGACTCCTATATACGCTAATTTTCAACTTTTTGTTTACCTTGTTCTCAGAAATTATGAAGAGGAACTAATGGAACTTTCTCAGGGATGTTCTTCAAGATACTCTCCTTACTTTGACACAGGCGTTTTGAAAATGAATATATTTTGGAATTAACCGGAAAAATCTTTGATTTCCAATTTCTCGCTAAAATATTTTTCTAGATATAAAATTTCCCTTTTATTATCGGAACTTTTCAACACATGAAGCCGGAAATGTTTGACGTAATTTCTCCTTATCATCATTTTAACACGACCATCTTTCAAAAATTTACTTTGGTTTAATTTTGTCAATATGGACATGTTCATGAAAGTGCTGGTGACCTAGGCAATGTTAAAAAGAATCATAATAATTCAAAAATGCATTTATTTCCAAATAAGTAAGGAGAGAATCTGAAAAACTTCCCCGAAAAAAATCCATTAGTTCCTGTTGCTATTATTAGGATGTCTCACCGTAAGTAATGTCGCTTTTTAAGTTTGGTGTTTTATAAGATATAATTGGCTTCCTTTGGTTCGCCAGTGCTATTTACAGGAGGCCATGACTAGAATTTCGTATATTGGGAGAATGTATCAAAAGATACCATACAACGCCAGATTAAGAAACTTGGAAAATCAAACAGTAGCTGTAGATCTGTACTTCATGAATTGACCCTTGACTAGGCTCAACGTAGAGTCGACATCTGTCGTCAGCTTATCGGTAAGAATTTTCACATGTGATGAAAAATGGCTGTATTACCACAACGCTGACGCCTCGAAACAGTGGCTCAGTCTCCGTCAATCTGCCAAAGTCATCGCTAAAAAGGATCGGTTTGGCCCCAAAATGATGTTTTGTGTCTGGTGGTATTGTGAAGGAGTGATTCACTGGGAGTTACTTCCAAACGGTTACAGGACATAACGTACCACGGACATAACGTACCACAGACATAACGAACCACCGGACATAACGTACCACTTGGCCGGCTGATTACGTGCGAAGAGTCAGCTAATGACCTTAAAATATTTAGGAGAGGACATAACGTACCACTTGAAAGAGTGGGAAGTATTTGGGGTGCATGAAACCCTAACCGCACGGCCAATTCCTCGGTATTGCTCAATTAATCCTGGTAATAAATACGTGGGCAATAACATAACATAAACTAATATAAAATATGATAAGTTTTGGGATTCCCATCCCACTTTATTCAGTCTTTGGACTGGCGAAATGTTTATAAACATTTTGGCGTTTTTAAAATCGGCTGTGGTTAAGCTCTGGTCATTTTTCACTTTCTTTACTTTGTTTTTTATTTATTTTTATTTTTAAAATGTTTTATGGGTTTTATATCCTAGCGAATAGCAAGTTCGCCACGTGAAGTTTCATTCCAAGATCTGCGAATATGAGAGATAGCTCTCAAGCAAGATTTCAAGTTTCCATTCTCTACATACCGCTTCATTATTCTGTCAAGCCGTTCATCATACTTGACATATTTCTTCTTTCTCTTTGAACTTTCAACGTGCAATTCATACTTCATCCGTCGAAGCGCGCACATAAACCGCCCTTATTCGTTATACACAACTCCATGTTACAATACCAAAATGTTTAAAGCCGCACAGTGTGATCGCCACTGATGTTTATGTGGTAATGAACCTGTAACTGGAATGCCCTTCTGACATCAAGTGGTACGTTATGTTCTAGCGTAAATATTTGGGGATTACGGGAAAACCGTTCTTAGGTAGATAACGACCTATGTGGTACGTTATGTCCTCGAAAATCAAGTGGTACGTTATGTCCGGACACCGTTCCAAACGGGCGTGCAGTCAATGCGGATCTTTATTCTCAACAACTGGAACGAGTTCCTGAAATGTTGAGACGGAGATGGGAGTTCTATAGCAGCAGGACCTCATACTGCACGAACAACCATGGCAAAAATTCAGGAATTAGAAGGAGTCGAACTGCTGCCACTTCCAGCATACAGCCCTGATTTTGTGCCTTCAGATAACCATATTTTTCAATCCATGGCCAATTTCTTGCGTGCAAGAAATTTCGAAAACATTGAAGCTGTGGAAGTGGGTCTCACCGAATTCTTCGCATCAAAACCCAGAGATTGGTACCGTCGCTGGATAATAAACCTCGCTGAAAGATGGCTCAAGACCATAGAATCTGATGGTCTCCACTTTGAAGAATAGTTTAATTTCTTGTCAGAAAACTTTCCAAATAAATTTTTCTTAAAAAAGAAACGGCATTACTTATGAGTCATAGTTTCTCATAAAAAGTTAAAATTTAGCATGTCCAATATAGAATTCTCTTAAAACAAAAAATACCATCATTATTAATATCCGGGGCCTGGTGATGTGGTTAGCTTGTTGTGTCATTCAAAAGCGAGGCTGCTGGATGAGATACAGGCTCGGTTCGGGCTGCAAGCCAGAGATAACACCTCTTCCTATTGTCCTTCACTGCTCTGTCTGGTTGGGTGATTGCATATTTCTCTGGTAACCGATTTATTGAGCGACCTCAAGCGCCCACTGGCCTCATATTATACAGGCTACATGTACTCAATCCCCGCAAACCTCGGAGCTAAAGTTCTCTTCATGTCGATAACTCTTATCAGTGGGGTAACTACGGGGGTGAATTAGGGGAATCAATGCCCCCACCCAGAGCTATATATTTTTTAAACTTAAGTTGATGACATTTATATTTTGAAAGAAAAACCAGCCATTTTTTGGATTGATGATGAACAAGTGGATTATGTACGTTTATAATTTGAGAGCGCTTATCTTTACTTGTGTAAAATATTTAGTGTTAGACCAAACATAACTGTTTATCTCCAAGCTTTTACACATTCAGAAGTGCAAATAAAACGTATTAAATGTTATCGAGATTAAACATTAAAAGGTGTATGTTTGCTTTAATTGTCTTATTTTGTCCCCCGCACAAAGCAAACACAAACACATGACCAAAGCAGAAAGCAAAAGCAGAAAACAAACACAAAACAAAAAACCAAATAAAAAAAACGGAAAGCAAAAAGCAAAATTTGAAAACAAAAGCAAAATCAGAAACAAACACAAAACAAAAAAACAGGAAGCAAAAAGCATAATTTGAAAACAAAAGCAGAAAAGAACATAAAAACCAAAAGCAAAAAGCAGAAAGCAAAAAGCGAAATTCGAAAACAAAAGGAAAATCAGAAAACAAACACAAAAGCAAAAAGAAAAATTTGAAAACAAAAGCAAAAGCAGAAATAAAACACAAAACCAAAAACAAAAAACAGAAAGCAAAAAGCAAAATTTGAAAATAAAAGCAGAGGCAGAAAACAGACAAAAACCAAAATAAAAAACAGAATACAAAAATAAATATTCGAAAACAAAAGCAAAAGCAGAAACCAAATACAAAACCAAAAGCACAAGCCAAAAATAAGTAGAAAACAACAAACACAAAACCCAAAACACAATTAGTTCAGATTTGACTCCGCTCATCCGCTTCCAGAAGCAAATCCTAGTTATGCCACTGACTCTCATACAGGGTTAATATTGTAGCTTTCAGTCGATCAACACAAAAATCATTCCAATTACCGGAAAATGTGAAAAAAAAAACTGAAATAAATTACATGTAGCCTACTGTAATTAACATTATCTTATATACTGTATTGTTAAGGACTATTGAAGAAGAAGAAGAAAACTAAGGGATGACATATTTCATTCGTCAAGCGAGCATCATCAGATCCAAATATTGGAATGATATTTGTGTTGACCGGGATCATGGCTTCCTATAAGCAGGCCTTGTCCATAGCAGAGCGGCAACGCCGCACTCTCGTCTTATGTGTGGCGAGAAGTAAGCATGGTGATGAATGGTGCTGAACGTGCTAGTCCACATAAAATGGGATATATTCTTTATCGCTCGCAGTTCTTTCAATTGTGTTTACGGTAGACCCGAGAGCGAAGGCTAATCATCTGGAAAACGTAACTACAGCTTCTAAAACAACGTCGTTATTCTATAATATTAAATGATAGTAAGCTCTCGAATTCTATCGAACGTGGTTGCTCTTCTGTACTGTTCCGAAGCTTCATGAATTTTGATTTTTAAGCTTCATACACTTGTTAAAATTTAAATGTGTTGAAACAACAATCGTACGTTGATACCAGCAGAGTCTTTATTCTCGTCAATAATCAGTAGGTCTACTTTCGATCGACCATGACCTACGATAGCTATTTTTCTCATGTCTGCGTTGGCATTTAAGCAGTGTACCGGTATCACTGATATGGGCGTACTAACTAGTTACTAAAACAGAGATAGCGATTTATTGCATGAGGAAGTCACCTTCGTCTATTTCTGTTTCGTATGATGTCAGAATAAGAATGCCTGCTGGAAATGACAGACATGAATGACGAAGATCAGTCTACCGAACTACCTACGGTACTGTAATTTATTGGCAGAGGCAAGAGATGTCTCAGAGGTCTGATGGTGCTTTATCATCATCATCATCATCATCATCATCATCATCATCATCATCATTATTATTATAATTATTATTATTATTATTATTATTATTATTATTATTATTTCCAACCCATATTATTGCCGTTTCTACGGGGTTGGTGTTGAACTAAGATTTTTTTTTTTAAATGTGGCGAAAGGTTTTTACGGCCGGGTGCCCTTCCGGATGCCGGCCTCACCAGAATAGATAATGAGAGATACAATGACTGAAACTGGGAAAAGAATTGGATGGAAGCGTCAGTGGCCGGCATTTGCCTGGAGCTAAAAATTTGAAACCACGGAAAACCATTTCAAGAACGGTTGACGATGGGATTCGAACCCACTGCTCTTCCGATCCCAGGGATAGTCAGGTCCCAGGGCCTTGCGGCACTACGTGAGTAGCTACCCCGGTCGATAGGCCTATTATTATTATTATTATTATTATTTTGTTATTGAAATAACAAGCAATGTAATTGCGATTATGCAGTCGCTAATATCAGAGAGATATCAACTATGTCTTCTTATCATTCAGTGACAAACAGAAGGTTGTTTTGTGCTTACTAAGTGAGAACATAGTGTTTTCTGACACAGTAATGCGTAACGTCATTGAAGATACGTGTATCTGTGCCAGAGAAAATGGTAATACTGTTAAGCTAATAATTGCAATTGCATCGAACATTCTTCTGAACAATTACTCCAAAATGATGACAGACGCATCTAGTAGGCCTACTTCAAGTGAAAGTAAGAAAATAAAATTGTTAACACTTATGTGAAGTATTTATTTGATTCTTGACATGTTTTAGTATAGGGTAAGGTGGTACAATTTCGATCAGTTAAGACAAATCATACTACCACAGGCGACGTGCAGAAGCTAGAATGAATTTCAATAGTGGTACACGTTCCTTGAACTATAGTGGATGTATTTTATATATATTACAAAATTTCAGTTGTTACTTTAGACACAAGAATAAAAAACATAATTTTGTGTAATTGATCAGAAATGTACCTCGTCGGGTACAATCATGATCACCTGCTGGTACAATTTCGATCACTGGCATCTTCCACATACGAAGTATTTATTTTTTCAAACTGAACTAACACACAATTCATGATACCACACATTACATTTCTGGCAACGAATCCAGTCACTTTTTTCATTGATTGTTCACTATAATAGTTCATCAAACAAAATCCTCACTCATCGTCGTTTTCTGGCGACCTCTTACTTTCTTCTGTGCCTGTTGAAAAATACATCTCTTGCTTCGGAGTTTTTCCAGATTTTCGTTGGTAGTGAGTCGAACTGATGTTTGCGTTTACAGGATTAGGGCATAACCCAGCTCTTTTTTTGGGTACATTCGTGTTGACCGACTGAAAAGCACCAAACTTTTGTTTACTTAGGCAACACTGTAAAATGGCTTCAAACCCCACAATGATAAGCAATAACATTATTAACATTTTTTGACCTAATAATGATAAAGGAAGTGTTTGCTTCTGAATACCATGAACCATAAATATGAATTTGAGTTAGGAACCATATTGTTTATTTCTCAGATATTGGAAACTTAAGAACAGTGTACCATTATTTTCTCTGAATTTATACAAACGTTAGATGCTGAAATCCTTTGAAATACTCATAATTCATTTTTGCTTCGTAATAAGATTTATATTCCAACACAAATATCTGGTTGAATCAATTCCGATCGAAATTGTACTAGTGTATCGAAGTTGTACCTCTCTACTGATCGAAAATGTACTATTGACATCACTGTATATATCGTCAAGTAGTACCCCACTATGACGAGAGATGGCAGCACATGTCAAGCAGAAGGTCTCTCAGGTAGTGCAAGCACAAGCGGAAATCAACAGCATGGTTCTAACCTCATAATATCATTGTTTGCCAGCGTGTAAAAACTAGGCAATTTTATAACAGAGTACAAAACTATATAATTGAACTCACCTAGCTACAAAAAATAATCTGTATATCTGAAGCACAAACCGCTGTATTCGTGATGCAACCACACACAACTCGAGAAGTCCTCCGCACTGTAATGGCATACACAGTTAAGTACTACCGACACTCCGAAGTGGTAAATATCCGCTAAACCTTAGTTTGATCGGAATTGTACCTATATCGAAATTGTACCACCTTACCCTAAGTCAAATGTATGTGAAGTAATTTTATCATTTTTATCGTTTTGTTGACTAATTATTAAATAACTTATATCAGAATCTACAGTACATCTACAGTATACGCACCTTCCCCCGTCCATTCATATTAGTGAACTTCTTTCCAATAACTCGATTTCAAATGAATATATCGACTGACAGCAATGTCTTCTCTGCCTAGCGCACGGCCGGACCCGGACGTATGACGTCAGATAAGCGGTGTTGCAATTCGGTGTGGCCAGGGCCTTCTTAAAGGAAGCCATGCCGGGATACATACTAATCGTTAATAAGGAAAGACTGAAAAATGGCTTCAAAGCTCTCTTATACAGAGAGTAAAATAAAATGTTGTATGGCGCTCTAGAACTCAATCGAAACGCCTTAGGCCTACTCCGGGGGAAATAGCTCGGCAATGCTTTGTTGGATCCCGACCAGAGCCATAATACATGTGGTATTGTTGTTGATGATGATGATTAAAGTTCGGATGTTAAGGAAAAGTCATGTTTTTTCCGGAGCTCATTTTACCCGAAATATGAAAAATAAGTTCGAATGACGGGTCCCTGACCTCGTTTAAAGCAATTTGGTGTTGCCTATAAATGCATATTTCGGCCATTTTTATTGTTTTGGTCATATTCGGTCATATTTTAGTGATATAAGTTCATATTTGGTTATAATTTCAGCATTTTTTTTAAATTGAGGCGTCGTTAACAAGGTACGTGTTACCTGCGTCGAGTTTCAAACACAGGATTTCCGAATAGTGTAGCAGATATATTTTTCTTTCTTTTCCCGGAACAGGCAGATAGCAGGTTTAGAAGACCTGATTCCAAGAAGGCGCTCCTCTACGGACGTCTTTTAGCACATCTTTCTGGACAAGTTAGATTGCAACACTGTACGCATGAGGTCACGGAACATGACGATAGTGTGCTTCCACCTTTCACTAGAATGTCACTCCAGTAGATATATTTGGCTCAATAGCAATTAGCAAACAAGGAAAAGCCATGTTTTTAGGTCATATTTTATAGTTTTTAGGTCATATTTACTTGCATATTTTGTAATTCTTTAGGTCTTAAACTTACGAACCCTAATGATTAATTTAGGGGCTCTGCGACATAGTGGCGGTTGGTGCATTCTTGGAATACACGGTACGAGAGATTAAAATGTTGAATGCTTTTGCATGTTCTTTCCTTCCTCTTTGTCAAACACCGACAGTGATCTATTTTCTCTTAGGTGTTCCGGTTGCTTATATTTTGTATGAGTCTGTTCCAGATATATATTCTATGACCCACCTAGCGTCACATAGCAGCGAATATCTGAAGCTCTTCAACTCTTCCTCACGCAAGAGGAATTCCTTCTCCATCTGGCTACCAGATTTTACTGCCATCGCCAGCTATTATCTCCATGAGCAAGAGGACTACGTCTACTCTTTCACTCACTATGCTGTGCTAGTATCATCTGGTATCAACTCTTTGAAGACCGGCTCAGCAAGAGATCAATTTTTTGTTTTAAAGTTGGCAATGTTTATATGTTCTCCTTTTGTCTCCTACCCCCCACTCTTTTTCCCTTCCTTGGACCTTCCGTGCTCCGTTGAGCAGGTCTCACTTCTCAGTCGGCAGTTGACTCGATCAGTCAAAGCTCCTCTCGAGCTAGCGTCCTCAAACCAAGAGGCACACACTCTTCTACGCCATGTTGGCAAAGTAGTTATCTTCAAAGGAAACTTCGCCTTCAACATGAAATCAAGATAAGTACCATTTTAAAGGTTTTAACCTCATCTTCATCAATTTTATCTACATGCTTTTATTGATTATTTTATAGACAGCGTGAGATTACTTGTGGGGCGGTAATCATTCTTCGCGGGATTTTCCATGTTGAGCTTTTGCTTGTATAAGCCAACCTTACTAAAAAAGAGCTTTTCTTAAGCTATTCAAATGAGAAATCCTCTCACTACGTGGGATATTATCTAATACCCGCTGTCTATAATTATAAAGCAAGTTCCTCCGCTGAATTTACGTTGGCCAAATTTTTCTACTAAGATCGTTCTGGAACTTTCCAGATCTGGTACTCTATCTGCGAGGCTTGCCGTCAGGTATTTTTCACTCACTTGTGAAAATACTAGTTAAAATGAGGAATCTTCCTTAAATTACTGCAATAGCTAACTTTCGTCCACCGTTGGGATGTTCTATGGCGCATTTAACTGTAATCCACCATTTTCTCCAGCAATAGACTCTCGCCTATCTAGTGCAACCAGTTCTTTCCAGCATTGTAAAAACTTTCTTTCCCATGAACTTTCGAGTTTCTACAGTGAATTTTGCATCAATCTTTACAGACTATAGTGATAATCAGTGCTTGTTCCACTTTTCTACCGCGTCGCGATCGTCCGTTTATATTAAATACGGCCATGAACATTTTTTCCTCCATCCCTATTGCTCTTTCCTAAACCTCTTACTAACAATCTGTAATAAACTTTTAAATTTAGGTCTGTTTCAATAAGGTGTCACTCACGAAGTGCCCTTCCAACTTTGCTAGTTTAACATTAATTAAATTCTGCATAATTGCTTGTGTGATACAAGTTTCAAATCACATTGTTCCTTTCCTATAATTAGGGAAAATAATTCCTTAAACTCTTAAGCGAGTCATGTTCAGGTTTCACGAAATGGAAACTGTCCCATTTGGCTAGTGATTCCTGCTCAAACTTGGGAAGTCTAGAACCTTCCTTTTCACTTTCTTCAGGTTTCACAGTAAGTGACCTGCCCTCTTTTGTATAATTCTCATATAGTAATTCTGTATAAATATAAGAAGTTGTAGGAACTTCTATCTTATTTTTCATGTTTTTATTATTGTTATTTTCGAAGTTGTCACTTTCTCTAGAACATTCTCTCAAGAATTTCTTAAGGTACACTCTTTGTACTCCAATTCACGTTCAAACTTTAATTGTTTCATTGTTTATTTGTTTAAATCTTATAAAGATTTTAGAAACATGTAAGGTTTGAAACCTTGTAAATTGTCAATTGCCTTGAGCAAACGTTTAATGTTGAGAGGTCTGCGACCCCATTTGTTAAAAAGTTCAAATGAACTATGTTTGTCAAAATTATATTACACGCTTGTTAATTTCCTCAAACTTCTTTGAATTGTTAAATAAATTAAATATTTGTTTTTGGATTCATCATTTCTCTGATACTACAGTTAGGCAAGATCCTGGCTTTCCTAGCTCTTCCTAGGTTTATGCCCTCATTCATACTCAATAAAGCTTTTACTATCTGTCTGGCCAGACCATCACCCTTCCCTATAGTAGTTTCGTACATGCTTGGGAGGAAATACACTAAAGCCTCTCTCTTGCAAATCGCCCAAGTCCCGGCTGCGGTTCCCGTTAGCTTCGACCAAGCTCGTATCCACTTTAGGTATCCGAGAACGGATTTGCGGTGGCAACTGCCTCTAAATGTATTGAAAGTTAAATTCATAACTTTTGTGGGACTCTCCTCCTATTTTTCTATCCTTCTTTTCCAATCCCAAATCTACTTCCTTCTCTTAATCATCTTCCCTTGGTGGGTGGGTTATTCCTCAGCCAATAAACTACCCAAAGTTTGGTGCCGAAACCCGGGAGAGCCCATTTTTTCTTTTTTCTTTTTAAAAAAGTGTCATTTGACAATACTTTGCATATTACTAATATCTGCTTTGAATTTTTCAGCTATAATTACATCATGCAAAGCCTGTGAACGGGAAAGAGGCCGCTCCTGTCTCCTTTGGTGTATCCTGTTCTTTCTACTGTAACCTATATTTTATGAGTCCCCCATGACAGTTTTAATGTACGCTAGTGGGTTTATTATTTCTTTATATCTATAGTATCGTGCTGGCAACGTGTTCAATTGCATTGGACACGTCTGCAGTAGACGCAGTGTCATTATTATTATTATTATTATTATTATCATATACGTACACTTTTTATTATTAATTATTCAATGTATTTTAGGTCACTATTGACGAGATTCTAAAGCTAGCTCTAATCATATGTTGTCTAAGAAAGTTTATTAATATTGTTCGAACCACTGAACCAGGAGTCAGGTTCATGTTCTGGTCACACGTACAGGAGGCAGCATTTATGGACACTATTGTCTCGAGCAGGTATGCTCGCTCACCCCGGGGAGGGTGATGAGGAAGCGGCCAGGGGGCTTGCGATGAGTCGCCTGGACAAACAGGCGTATGACAATAGCGCTTCTGGGAAAAGACTTCCTGCTAGGAGCTGTGGCATAGAGGTGCGGTAGCAAGCTACCTGAGAGGACTAGTGGGTGATTGTCTCGCTGGACTTTGAGATGTCAGGTTGTGTAGGGTGTCTCTCTTGAGCTGAGCGCTTGGTGTTTCTACGGAAAGCTTGAAGACCGTACGGTACCTCCGAATTGTTTTAGTATGGAGGGTACCACGTGATTGGGTTCTGGCTATAATGCCACAATCATAGTAGGGCTAATACCCATCAAGATAACTGTGCTAAGTTGAAGAAGACCTTCATGGCGGTAAACCATAATGGCATGGCTGACCAGCTTCAAAGTGGTGATGAAATGGACATATTGGGCAGACGACGGCATTACCGGTAATGTGAAAAACAAATAATAAATCTTTAAAGGCCTAAATATTATTATTATTATTATTATATTATTATATATATATATTTTTAATTGCATTTCTTGTGTGTCACTCTTTTTTTTAAATTATATTCATCAATTTCTTGCACGCAGCTTCAGAATATAAAGTAGATTTAAATTGGATAGTTTCTTTTTAGTTAAATGCATGTAAACCTTCCTTCGCCTTTATTAATTTATAGGAGGTTTTGGTAAGGCCTATGTACGAGCCAGTCCTTTCAGAATATCTGCACACGCCCGGAGATAAGAAGAGTTTCAAAAAGGTGGATTTGTTCAATTACAGTACTAATTATGTCAGTTGCTTAAAT
Organism: Meconema thalassinum; assembly: GCA_946902985.2. Taxonomy (NCBI): domain Eukaryota; kingdom Metazoa; phylum Arthropoda; class Insecta; order Orthoptera; family Tettigoniidae; genus Meconema; species Meconema thalassinum. The sequence continues at coordinate 372,814,896 of OX336392.1, forward strand.
TTTAAAGAAAGGCCATTTATGAGGCAGAATATTCATTTTTATTTAATTTTTGTATCTTCAAAGTTACAAATGGCTTCTCTGGGTGAAGCCATCTTGTGGCTAGAATTGAAAGATTACAAATGGCGCCCAACTATGGAGCGTGAATAAGGCTGGCTGGTGCATAGTATGGCAGTACGCACAGGTAATTTGTGAAATCTGATCAGGCATTTTAGGAAGGGTATATATGTTCAGTGATTTTGGAGGGTATGCTAAGTAATAAGAGTGAGCCTGATTTATTAAAGTTGCGATCCAGAAGTGTTGACCGAAGCACTCTTGGTCATTCTAGAAGAGGCAGGAGTCAGTCAAACAGGCAGACCAATAAGCGGTCAGATTCCACAAATTCGAGAGTAGTTCTTAGTAAAATGGCAGATAAGGATGTGATTTCTGGTACGTTGGAGGGACGTGAGGGGGCCGAGAAAGATGATGTTGCAACTGGCAAGGAGTTAGGAATGGGAGTGAATAGTGACGAGGAAAATGTAGGGCTGGGGGAAAACTCACAGATGATCAAGTTAATGGAGCAGATGATGTCAAAATTCAGTAGTAAACTAAGTGATTTAAGTAATAAAATGGATACTCAGAGTAGTGATTTAAGTACTCAAATTAATAATCAAAGTAGTGAATTTAGTACTAAGATAGACATTCAAAGTACGGATTTAGAGAGCAAAATTAATAAGATTGTAGAAAGTATGAGTAAAGGCTATAAGGAAATTCGTCAGGAAATTGCCAGTAGAATTGAGATGGTAGATAAAAGATTCGAGCAAGTTGAGGAGAAGATGAGCTTACAGAGGCAGGGCATTATGGATACTATTGATAAGCAGATAGGCGAGGTGAGTAATGAGGTAGCCATTGTCAAGAAAGAAGTTAGTGAGAGGTTGATAATTGTAGCGGAAGAAATGAAGGATATAACTGAGATTAGAAATAAGCAGGTGTCTTTCGAACAGGAGCTAGCGGTTTCTTCAGCCAGAGTAACGATGGTAGATAAGAGTGTAAAAAGGGAGATTAGTGAACTGAAATCCTTTAATGAGAGCGAAAATTTGAAATTAAGAAGAGAGCTGAATCAGGCCAAGTCAAATAAGGAAAATTGTAATCACTCTGTAGGACATAGTAACTTCTATAGGGAATCTGACTTACCTAAATTTAGTGGAAGGCAGTTTAACCCTATGGAGTTTGTTAAAGTTGTTCAGAAGAGGTTTTCGAAAGTGTTAGAAGATGGGACTTTAGACTGGGATATTGTTGAGGAAATCATATCATTAGCTTTTGTGGGGGAGGCTAAATCTTGGTATCAAGTTTTTAGGGGAGGTTTTCAGGGATTGGAAGATTTTAAGCAGAAGTTTGAGGGAAAGTTCTGGAACGAACAGACTAAAGGAAGAGAAAGAGACAAGATTTCTTTTGGGAGGTATCAGTCGAATCAGGGGGTGAGCATGACGGAGTATTTCCTCACACATGTCCTTATCAGTCAGAATTTAGACACTAGTTCTTCTGAAGGTGATATTGTTAGGCGTATGGCCCGTCATTTTTCTGATGAGGTGAAGATGGCCGTAGTCATGCAGGATGTTAATACGATTAAGGACATGGAACGTGTGTTAGAAAGGTTTGATACTTTGGGTAGAATGGGAGGCAAAAGGCAAGAACAGGAAAGGGAAGGAAATTACGATCAGGGGTATCAGGAGGAAGGGAATAGGCATTATGAGCGTAGGAATATTGATAGGCCAGGTAACTTTGTGAGGAATGATAGAGGAAATTTGGTAAATAGGGATAGGGGTGACCAAGGGAATTTTCGGAATAGGGGGCGCGGAGAACAGAGGCAGGCAGAAAATCGGGGACCTGGGGAACAAAGGCAGTTAGAGAATAGGGGGCGTGAAGAAGAGAGACAGCCAGCTCAGCCGAGTAATTTAAACGGGAACAGGGCTCTTTAAGATGGTCAGATAGAGGGTCCCATCCCAGTATTCCAGTTCATGTGTTGAAGAAGATAGAATACGACCTTGATGTTAGAAAGGAATTGTTAGATGACCAGGTTGAGGTTACACAGGAGAGATGTGAGCCCACGTTGATCAGTCCTGTGATTAAGGTGAAGATATGGGGTCAAGTCGTCGATGCCTTATTGGACTCAGGGAGCATGTGTTCTTGCATTAAGGCAGGCTTTTATGATGAGGTTAAGAGTAAAGGAGAAGCCATAGAGGAGATTCCTGTGTCCAATATATTTATATTGTCTGCTGTTGGGACTAAGTCACAGAGAGTGCGTAGACAGGTTGTCGCACCTATGTACAATGATGAGAAATGTGGTCGTCAGAGTTTTCTAGTGGTCGCGAATTTAGTGTATCCTGTCATATTGGGTGCGGATTGGCTAAGCAGTCAGATGTGTAAGCTTGATTATGGCGAATCTAAGGTGAGATTCAAGTGGGGTGAGAATTTTGATACGATTAGTCTGAGTTATCAGGTTGACTCGGGAACCTTTGTGAGTATATCAGTGTGTGTCCAGGATTTAAATGAAGAGGAAGAAGTCAGTGAGGTTAGTAGCGACATGGTATCAGAGGATATTCAAAGTTGTAGTATGGTAGTGGAAGAGGAGCGTGAAGGCGAATTTTCAAGTGTTGTGGAAGATACCATGTTGGAGGTAGAGCAGAAGGCTCAGTTGTTAGAAGTCTTGAGAGAGCACAGTGAGGTGTTCTCTGATAAACCTGGTAGGACACATGTTTACGAGCATAGTTTCGAGATCACCGATAGGTCAAGTCTTAATGGTGTTAGATACCCGATACCACACGCCCATGTCAAAGCAGTAGATGATGTCATTTCGCAGATGCTAGACGATGAGGTGATCGAATTCAGTAGGAGCCAGTATGTCAATCCGTTGGTAGTAGTGATTAAGAAGGATGGGTCAGTTAAGCTATGTTTGGATGCAAGACAAGCTAATAAACGCATTGCGCCGGATCATCAGCGACCGGAAACTACTGAGGATTTAGTTCAGAGATTTGGGGGTAAGGAACGGCAGAAGCAGCAAGGGAAGCGGGCAGGAGATAGGTTAGATGTAGGTGACCTTGTGCTTTTGAGGGTGCCTCATGTTTTGTCCGCAGACCAGAAATTGGTGAGTAAATGTTTTCATTTGTATGAAGGACCGTATGAAATTGCACGGAAATTAGGGGCCTGTGCGTACGAGCTCCTTACAAAGGACGGCAGGGTGCTAGGGATTTACAATATTTCCAATCTGAGGATGTACGTATCCTAGTAGCCCTGTTGGTTGTGTATATATTTGTGGAAGGAAGGAGTTAGGATTTTGGAAGGGAAGTCATGCCTAAAAGGATTGCTTTTTATTCTATGGTATAGGACCAAATGAATGAAAAGCAAGGGGGCGTTCTGTAACCTATATTTTATGAGTCCCCCATGACAGTTTTAATGTACGCTAGTGGGTTTATTATTTCTTTATATCTATAGTATCGTGCTGGCAACGTGTTCAATTGCATTGGACACGTCTGCAGTAGACGCAGTGTCATTATTATTATTATTATTATTATTATTATCATATACGTACACTTTTTATTATTAATTATTCAATGTATTTTAGGTCACTATTGACGAGATTCTGAAGCTAGCTCTAATCATATGTTGTCTAAGAAAGTTTATTAATATTGTTCGAACCACTGAACCAGGAGTCAGGTTCATGTTCTGGTCACACGTACAGGAGGCAGCATTTATGGACACTATTGTCTCGAGCAGGTATGCTCGCTCACCCCGGGGAGGGTGATGAGGAAGCGGCCAGGGGGCTTGCGATGAGTCGCCTGGACAAACAGGCGTATGACAATAGCGCTTCTGGGAAAAGACTTCCTGCTAGGAGCTGTGGCATAGAGGTGCGGTAGCAAGCTACCTGAGAGGACTAGTGGGTGATTGTCTCGCTGGACTTTGAGATGTCAGGTTGTGTAGGGTGTCTCTCTTGAGCTGAGCGCTTGGTGTTTCTACGGAAAGCTTGAAGACCGTACGGTACCTCCGAATTGTTTTAGTATGGAGGGTACCACGTGATTGGGTTCTGGCTATAATGCCACAATCATAGTAGGGCTAATACCCATCAAGATAACTGTGCTAAGTTGAAGAAGACCTTCATGGCGGTAAACCATAATGGCATGGCTGACCAGCTTCAAAGTGGTGATGAAATGGACATATTGGGCAGACGACGGCATTACCGGTAATGTGAAAAACAAATAATAAATCTTTAAAGGCCTAAATATTATTATTATTATTATTATATTATTATATATATATATTTTTAATTGCATTTCTTGTGTGTCACTCTTTTTTTTAAATTATATTCATCAATTTCTTGCACGCAGCTTCAGAATATAAAGTAGATTTAAATTGGATAGTTTCTTTTTAGTTAAATGCATGTAAACCTTCCTTCGCCTTTATTAATTTATAGGAGGTTTTGGTAAGGCCTATGTACGAGCCAGTCCTTTCAGAATATCTGCACACGCCCGGAGATAAGAAGAGTTTCAAAAAGGTGGATTTGTTCAATTACAGTACTAATTATGTCAGTTGCTTAAATTTTAAAGAAAGGCCATTTATGAGGCAGAATATTCATTTTTATTTAATTTTTGTATCTTCAAAGTTACAAATGGCTTCTCTGGGTGAAGCCATCTTGTGGCTAGAATTGAAAGATTACACTACCCATTCGCTGCTGCAAACTTGACAGCATCTCCAAGGTTCTACAGTTTCGTGAGTTGTATTTCAATTTATTCTCTTTATCATGGCTCCTACTGAAAAAGATGAAACTCTCATTGCTAGACGTTCTTCCTATAAAGGGCAACTCACTAGATTCAGAAATTTTATCAACAAGTTAAATCCCGCCGAGTGTGATTTAGACATCTTGACACATCGCCTTAAGTTGTACGAATGGTCTTATGATTATTATGACCAAATTCAAACCGAGATTGAATCCGCTTGCCCAGAACTTCAATCGGATCGGGACGAGGTCGAACCCTTGTACTTTGAAGCGATTGCAAAGGCCCACCAACTGATCCGCAATATCTCAGAACCGGACACTAAGGTCATCAATCCGGCCCAGTTCGCACCCGCTTCAGTTCACAAGAACAAACCGAAACCGTTACTTCCTAAGATAAGCCTACCGCACTTCTCAGGCAAGGAAGGTGAATGGTATTCTTTTTACGAACTTTACTGCTCCCTAATTCATGAAAATACCGAGATCCCTGACATACATAAATTTTATTTCCTTCGTGTGTCTTTGGAAGGTGAGGCCTTAGCCTTAGTGGAGTCACTGCCTTTAAGCGCAGACAACTACCACATTGCCTTTAATCTCCTTAAAGAGAGATATGTCAATTTACGTTTGAGTGTAGCTCGCCACATACGTTGTCTCTTCAACCTACCAGCCGTCAAACCTAATGACGTCACCTCTTTAAGAAACCTGTTGGACTCTATACAGTTGAATGTCAGAGCATTATACCAACTCAAGCAGCCTGTCCAAACATGGGACACCATACTCATTCATCTGGCTACATCAAGATTCGATTTTTCAACTTTAAAGGCTTGGGAAATTGAACTCGCTCGCAAGGAAGAATTTTCCTTCGAACACTTAATCTCGTTTCTTAACAGCCGATGCCAAGTCCTTACAGCACTCGCATTTCAGTGCGAAAAGGTCGAAACGAATCCTCAGTGTCAAATTTTTGAAAAAAAAAACTTGCTTCTTCAAAGGGACATCAGTCCCCATCTGTCGAGAACAAGCAACCCCGTTCTTCGTTCAATCATGCAAGAGAACATATCAGGCCGCTTAACAAATCTTTAAAATGCACGCTCTGTAAAAAGCTCCACACATTGTATTTGTGCAAATCCTTTAAAGAATTGTCTGTCGAAGATCGAAGGAAGTTTGTCTTGAATAGCAAACATTGCTTCAATTGCTTGTCACCTAAGCATTCTTCTTCGAACTGTACGTCATCAAATCTCTGTTTCCATTGTAAAAAACCGCATCATTCTTTATTGCATGTTCACGATAAATCGAGGTCATCAGTACCTGCCTCTTCAAGCTCCATGCAGAGCAGCTCCGAACAAACTAATGCTTCTTCCTGCATTTCCAACGCCGAAACTTTTCATAGTGAGCAAACCCTTTTGACCACTGTACAATTCGAAATCCAAGATAAATTTGGAAATTGGTTTAGAACCCGTGGTCTTCTCGATTCCGCTTCAACTCATAACTTTGTTTCGCAATCGTTGATTAAAAAACTAGGTCTTTCGTCATCGCCTACTTCTATCAATGTGACCGGCATTGACAATTTGAAAACTCAAGTCTTGCAGTCTTCAAAATTGAAAATCAGAGACGTTTGCCAAAGAAACACCAATCTTAATTTAAACTGTCTCATTCTTATCAGTATTGGCAAGGACACTCCAAGTCACTCTATTAATACTTCCGATTTAAACATTCCCTCGCACTTAAGGTTAGCTGATCCTCAGTTTAATGCTCAAGGTCCCATTGATGTACTTTTCAGTGCCAATGTTTTTTGGAAGTGCCTTCGCAAACAAACACGTAAGTTATCTTCAACCGTGGTCGCCAGAGACACCGATTTTGGTTGGGTCATTACTGGTGAAATTCAGCATCCCAGTGTTCAAACCAAAGCGCAATGTCATTTCGTTACGGCTGACATAAATCCTATTTCTGAAAAAGAGAACGCTCATGTTTCAGATCTCAATATTTTTGAAAAACACTTGTCGAAACGATGTCTTATCGTGAACAACTACACTACCTCTGTAAGTTGTTTAAATGGTTTTTTCTTCTTCCCGCAGAAGATGGCAATTCAAGTTCGCCTTGCTTTGTGTTACTTCGTCTACCTTCTTATGTCATTTTTTATAGCAGGTAATTGCTTGAACTCTTTCTCGAAAACTATCTTCCCCTTGTGTAAAACCATGGCTATCAGTCTCCATCACTTTGCTGTAAGCCATGTTTCACTTCTTTCGTTATTTAGAAGGATGGCCACGGTCGGCTCCTCCCTCCTTCCTCACAATTGGAAGCCGCGTTTGAAACCGCTTGAAAATCTGAATTCTATAGCATCTAGAATAACTATTCTTATGCATAACCTTCTTCTCAATGTCCCGGCTTCTCTTCCTATTTCGGAAGAATCAAGCTTTTTCCTGTCGAAAATTGTCGGATTCCGTGATCCTCTCAATTATGCGAAATTGATTTCCTACTCTATTTCATATATCTTTAAATTGCTTTTTCACGTCCAAGTTACGATTGACTGCATGTCGTCCAAGCTGAATATCTGCTTTAAGTTACAGCTGATTCAACAAGTGTTGTTTGTGTACTTTGAACTGCTTGTTTGTCAGACTTGTTTGTATACAAGCCCGATTAAGGTCAAGTCACTGTTTATTTCCTGTACGCTTGACAAAGTTCAAAGCATGTTTCTCTTATCTCAACTTTGGCTGATTGCCAACCATTGTCTAGTGAGCCGCTACTGCAAGTACAGAAGCCGTTCACCTACTTCCCAAAATAAACTTATTCCAGTTAAGGACTCTTTCAGCTATTTATATGCCTTATCTCGCTGTACTATGTGTGTCAAGGCCGTGCTTGCTTTTGTATTCCACTTACTCACGCTCGTATTCTCCAACTGCTTCGATCCTTGTTTCAAAACTTCGTTGCGTATTTCTCACGCGCTCATGTATTTCACTCTGCTTACATATTTTGAAATCTTGTTGTTCATTGATGAACAAACTTGTTTTTTTCTCGTCGTCACATTCGATGTGTTTTTGCATTTATACTTGTCACGTCACGTTTCTCGCTGACTTAAGTATTTTTCTGAGTAACCCCTTTGATGCTTATTATGACTTGAGGTCATTGTTTATGGCTACTAGGTTGTTGCCTATGGCGTTCTTGCTTTCTACTCGCATAGTTTCTTTGTTTATTTGGTATATTCTTATCCTTAATAGATGTACTTGTTTCTATACGCTTTGTTTAAACTTGCCAATTCTTCTTTCTCATCGTATCGCAATCTTTACTAGTGCTTTATTTCTCTCAGCTTCCAGCTATTTCGTGATTGAAAGTGTTGATAATTCTCGACTTTTAACTCCGCTTTCCAATGACCCTGATGACCTGCTTCCAGTCACACCTGGTCACTGTCTTACACGCACTTCTCTCTCTGCCCATCCTCCCCTTCCTAATTCTTTCAGGGATTCTGATTTACCTGTTGTTTGGCGTAAACTTGAAGCCCTCCGCAATTCCTTTTGGAAGAGGTGGAACTTGGAATATTTAACTTCCTTGCAAGGGAGACAGAAGTGGTTTCTTTCCCGTCCCGACATTAAAGTGGGGGACTTGGTCTTAGTTAGGGAAGTTTCTCCCCCCTTAGTCTGGATCTCGGGTAGAGTGACCGAGTGTTACCCTGGAAGGGATGGGAAAGTCAGGGTAGTCAGAGCTTTGACCACTAATGGTCAGATCACAAGACTACTTCTCCGCAATTGCTTATTACCTTTAAATGTTTACTTGTTTTTCTTGTTCCCTGTTGGTGTTTACCCCTCCCAGTATGGTGCATTCTTGGAATACACGGTACGAGAGATTAAAATTTTGAATGCTTTTGCATGTTCTTTCCTTCCTCTTTGTCAAACACCGACAGTGATCTATTTTCTCTTAGGTGTTCCGGTTGCTTATATTTTGTATGAGTCTGTTCCAGATATATATTCTATGACCCACCTAGCGTCACATAGCAGCGAATATCTGAAGCTCTTCAACTCTTCCTCACGCAAGAGGAATTCCTTCTCCATCTGGCTACCAGATTTTACTGCCATCGCCAGCTATTATCTCCATGAGCAAGAGGACTACGTCTACTCTTTCACTCACTATGCTGTGCTAGTATCATCTGGTATCAACTCTTTGAAGACCGGCTCAGCAAGAGATCAATTTTTTGTTTTAAAGTTGGCAATGTTTATATGTTCTCCTTTTGTCTCCTACCCCCCACTCTTTTTCCCTTCCTTGGACCTTCCGTGCTCCGTTGAGCAGGTCTCACTTCTCAGTCGGCAGTTGACTCGATCAGTCAAAGCTCCTCTCGAGCTAGCGTCCTCAAACCAAGAGGCACACACTCTTCTACGCCATGTTGGCAAAGTAGTTATCTTCAAAGGAAACTTCGCCTTCAACATGAAATCAAGATAAGTACCATTTTAAAGGTTTTAACATCATCTTCATCAATTTTATCTACATGCTTTTATTGATTATTTTATAGACAGCGTGAGATTACTTGTGGGGCGGTAATCATTCTTCGCGGGATTTTCCATGTTGAGCTTTTGCTTGTATAAGCCAACCTTACTAAAAAAGAGCTTTTCTTAAGCTATTCAAATGAGAAATCCGCTCACTACGTGGGATATTATCTAATACCCGCTGTCTATAATTATAAAGCAAGTTCCTCCGCTGGATTTACGTTGGCCAAATTTTTCTACTAAGATCGTTCTGGAACTTTCCAGATCTGGTACTCTATCTGCGAGGCTTGCCGTCAGGTATTTTTCACTCACTTGTGAAAATACTAGTTAAAATGAGGAATCTTCCTTAAATTACTGCAATAGCTAACTTTCGTCCACCGTTGGGATGTTCTATGGCGCATTTAACTGTAATCCACCATTTTCTCCAGCAATAGACTCTCGCCTATCTAGTGCAACCAGTTCTTTCCAGCATTGTAAAAACTTTCTTTCCCATGAACTTTCGAGTTTCTACAGTGAATTTTGCATCAATCTTTACAGACTATAGTGATAATCAGTGCTTGTTCCACTTTTCTACCGCGTCGCGATCGTCCGTTTATATTAAATACGGCCATGAACATTTTTTCCTCCATCCCTATTGCTCTTTCCTAAACCTCTTACTAACAATCTGTAATAAACTTTTAAATTTAGGTCTGTTTCAATAAGGTGTCACTCACGAAGTGCCCTTCCAACTTTGCTAGTTTAACATTAATTAAATTCTGCATAATTGCTTGTGTGATACAAGTTTCAAATCACATTGTTCCTTTCCTATAATTAGGGAAAATAATTCCTTAAACTCTTAAGCGAGTCATGTTCAGGTTTCACGAAATGGAAACTGTCCCATTTGGCTAGTGATTCCTGCTCAAACTTGGGAAGTCTAGAACCTTCCTTTTCACTTTCTTCAGGTTTCACAGTAAGTGACCTGCCCTCTTTTGTATAATTCTCATATAGTAATTCTGTATAAATATAAGAAGTTGTAGGAACTTCTATCTTATTTTTCATGTTTTTATTATTGTTATTTTCGAAGTTGTCACTTTCTCTAGAACATTCTCTCAAGAATTTCTTAAGGTACACTCTTTGTACTCCAATTCACGTTCAAACTTTAATTGTTTCATTGTTTATTTGTTTAAATCTTATAAAGATTTTAGAAACATGTAAGGTTTGAAACCTCGTAAATTGTCAATTGCCTTGAGCAAACGTTTAATGTTGAGAGGTCTGCGACCCCATTTGTTAAAAAGTTCAAATGAACTATGTTTGTCAAAATTATATTACACGCTTGTTAATTTCCTCAAACTTCTTTGAATTGTTAAATAAATTAAATATTTGTTTTTGGATTCATCATTTCTCTGATACTACAGTTAGGCAAGATCCTGGCTTTCCTAGCTCTTCCTAGGTTTATGCCCTCATTCATACTCAATAAAGCTTTTACTATCTGTCTGGCCAGACCATCACCCTTCCCTATAGTAGTTTCGTACATGCTTGGGAGGAAATACACTAAAGCCTCTCTCTTGCAAATCGCCCAAGTCCCGGCTGCGGTTCCCGTTAGCTTCCCAAGCGCGTATCCACTTTAGGTATCCGAGAACGGATTTGCGGTGGCAACTGCCTCTAAATGTATTGAAAGTTAAATTCATAACTTTTGTGGGACTCTCCTCCTATTTTTCTATCCTTCTTTTCCAATCCCAAATCTACTTCCTTCTCTTAATCATCTTCCCTTGGTGGGTGGGTTATTCCTCAGCCAATAAACTACCCAGCGGTGTAGCTCCGAGTATTTGGATGTGTGTGGAATTTACCTAATAACCTGTCATACTGTGATGGCTGTTTTAGTGTGTGTATTTGTAATTCTGGTGAGGACTGGGAAATAGACGGCCTTGGCCTTAAGTCTAAATAATTATACGAATATATATATTTTGTACATAAGCCTAAGTGTTATATAGCCTACACTTCTGTCAAAGCTAAGGGAACGAGCCTTGAGGATGTTCTCCCTATGAACGAAACATGTGATCCAATAAAGCCTCTTTACGAGAAAAATATAATTATTTCATGTTTTTTTTTTCAGGTTAGCAGGTGTGAGTAGATATGTATTTTCCCCACCCAACTAAATTGGGTACATTCCTGTTTTGACCGATCGAAAAGTAATTATTTTAGTAGATAATGTAATACCTGACAACTGTGCCCTTTTCATATACACGCACACATTTCTGCCATGTAACATATCGATCTTACTTGTTTCAGGTGAGTGCGGACCAAACACGCTTCATACGTCACAGGTCAACCACTCCTACAGTTAAGTTATTAATTCAGTTTAAGGTTTTGGTCATCAACTCCATGTCATGGCTGTTCTAGAGTGTGTATTTGTAAATTGGGATACGATTGGGAAGGAGGCGGTCGTGGCCTTTCCAGCATTTGCCTAGAGTAGAAGTAGGGAAACCACGGATAACTACTTCCAGGATGGGAATCGAACCCTCCTCTTCTCAGTTTTGCTTTATGAGATTGAGCGTACCCCGTGCCAGTCCTGAGACCAGAAATACATTTTCTTGTTAGTGCTGGGAATCAAACCCTGACGTCCGGGAGAGTCAGCCAAGAACGCTACACCACGAGGTGATCAGTGAATTTATTACGTACATACATTTTTATTTGAGACGGTTTTGCCTTTCAGCGTCCAGGCTGCAAACCTCTGTTTGCGAACAAGTGGCCTACATGATGCCCTATTAGCAGTTAGTACTGCGGCCTCCTCTGGTTCTTACCCTGTAAACTCGAACTCATTAACCTCTTGGGCCATCTCTCCTCTCTCATTCTCTTCACATGACCCCATCATTTGAGTCGACTCATACGAACACCTTCATCTAGCCTGTTAATTTCTAATTTAGCCTTTATCTCTTAATTACGAGTACCTTCCTACCATTGCTCCCATCTATCTGTCCTAACAATCATTCGTGCTATCATCATATCAGTTACCTCTAGCGTATGTATCCTGAATAGGTCTATACCCAGCTCTCACTTCCATACAGCAAGGTCGGTCTAAATACTCAGCGATGTAGGGAGAGTTTCGTCGATACACTAACTCGTGTCTTACAGAATGCTGTAGGTCGCAACTGAGAACTCACTGCATTTTCCTTTCCCTTCCACACATTGACTCTACATCCTTCCCCATGCTGACATCCTGAGAGATTATCAATTAATATGATAAAATTGGTCCGGCCAGATCAAACATAAAATGCCAGCGTTTCGCCCCAGTGTGCCGTTGGGCTCGTCAGTTGGTACAGACACACCTCACCAATACGCATGGCTAGCACATACTGAGAAGGCCATCACAAGACACAAAATGCAAGTAGTATTGACGTCACGAGCGATGCCAATGTGCTACGGAAGTCAGGCTCCCTTTCATAAAACAAAAACCTTACCTTGGCAATCCAAATAGGTTATGAACATTCCCATTCGGGAATGTTCATAACCTATCCTGAGAGATGTTAAAACGTTCCACCTGCTCCAATTTAGTTCCTCCTACCTGGCATTCTACCGTCTTGAATTTCTTCCCTACCGACATAACCTTCGTCTTTGAAATGCTGATCTCCATACCACACTCACTACATTTCTGTTCAAGTACTAACATGTGGGCTTGGAAGCTTTTGATGGAGTCCGCCATTACTACCAGGTCATCAGCATAGATGTTAGTGGCGCACCGACCGAGGTGGACGAGAGTGCTAACGTGCTACTTCGTGCCTCCTGTCATCGGGAGAGCGTGGGATCGAATCCCACCTCGGCCGACCTGAAAATGGTTTTCGTGGTTTCCCATTTTCACCACCAGACAAATGCCGGGACGGTTCCTTTCAATAGGTCCACAGCCGATTTCCTTCCAGTATCCCTTCCCTGACCCGTCCTGAAAAGAAAAGTGCATGGCCATTGGCTGCATTAATAAAATTAATTTAAAAAGTCATGGGAAGGCATGTTGTTAATAACGAGTTGCTCCTCCGCCCTCAAAACGGCAGCAATACGGCGAGGCATCGACTCGACAAGAAATGGGTTCCTGACTCCCAACATTCTGACTCACAGTAGCCCTTCGATCATCCCGTATGGTTCTGCTGAGGTGACGTGATGTCCTTTCGTTAAACTCCTGTAGTCGTTCCGTGCGGCGGTTTATGCGGATGGTAACATTATTTCTGTGATATTGAAGATCCACCCTCGACACTGTTGACCTCGGAAACCTGAATTCGCGTGTAATCTCTGAAATGCCATGACTAATGCGCCGTGCACCGATGATCATCTCACGTTCAAAGTCGGTTAACTTGCGACGTGTTGCCATCTTCACTACACTCGTGCTTGCCACGGTGGGTGAATGGATATCGTGTAGGTCTACTAACCCCAAGATTGCAGGTTCACTCCTGGCCGTGGTAAGTGATTTTTGAAAGGCGGCAAAAATACGGTACGCATGTCATACGATGTTGGCATGTCAATGAACCCATTTGAATTCAGTAGGCCGTGTTCATAATGGCAAAATTAATCTCGGGAGTTTCCGCCAACACAAAGTTCCTCATTTCTCTACTAGAAAGCGCTATAGTGTTCAAGGAGCTTAGATATCTAACATCTAACCTCCTTCACTTTCATAGTCAAGGAACTACGAAATTCGACATGCAAGCTACCCTCTGGGTGTCAAATAACAAAGCTTGCACCCGGCACCCGAGGCCATACGATATTATTATTATTATATATATATAATTCGTTGAGGCCATCTAGGACCACGTTAAGTCTTGCTACACTTGGCAATTTGTTTCGCCTTCCTCTGAGCCCAGACTTCCCTCATTCTCTGTGAGTGGGCCATCTTGCGCTCCGCTGTCCAAGTGGTACCTTGTCTTCTTTTCGGGTTCGATGTCTCGTCTCGGGTTAGCCCATTAGTCAGTATCTTTTTGCGGAAGAGATCTCTATTGAAGGCGTCGTCGGGTTTTAGATGCAGCATTTTGAGGTCGTCTTTGGTATTCATAAACCAGGGCATTGTGGTTTTGGGTTTGGAGTCAAAGAAATGAAAAATCTGTTTAGTCAGCCTGTTTCCGTCCATTCGTTTGAGATGACCGTAATACCGTGCCCGCCTTTTACGGATCGATTCTGAAATTTTCTCTATTTCACTGTAGACTTCTTTGTTGGATTTTTTTATAGTGGATACCATTCTTGTAATTTGATCCCATTATACCTCTGACGATTTTGCGCTCTTTTTTCTCCAGTTCTTCAAGGAGTCCTTTATTAGCATTTAGGGATAGGGTTTCGGCTGCATACATAACTACTGGTTTCAGAACAGTTTCATAATGACGTAGTTTAGTATTTTTGGACAGGCATTTTTTGTTGTATATTGAGCGCGATGTTTGATAGGCTATTTCGAGTTTGCGTACTCGTTCCTTGAGTGCTTCTTTGTCCAGTCCACTTTTCATGATGATCTCTCCCAAGTACTTAAATTTTTCCACTCTGTTGATCTTCCTGTATTTTTCTGCAGTTTTGCTGGGGCGTCTTTGATGTTGGTCATTACTTCTGTTTTTTCGAATGATATCTGCAAGCCAGTTTGTTCAGCGATTTCTTTTAAGAGGTCGATTTGCATCTTAGCAGTTTCTACGTCGTTCGACAGAATGGCGATGTCATCAGCGAATGCTAGACAGTCGACTATGATCCCCTTGGATTTTGCTCCCATTCTCAGAGGTCTATACTCAGTTTCTAATAATTTTGTTCGCCAGATCCGAATGACTTTTTCGAGGACGCAGTTGAAAAGCATTGGAGAGAGCCCGTCACCTTGTCTGACTCCCGTTTTGACCTCAAAGGAATCCGACAGACATCCCAGGAACTTTACTTTGGATTTTGTTTCAGTTAGGGTGGCTCTAATTAATGCCAGCAGTTTCAGGTCAACCCCGAATTCGTTGAGGATGTTCAACAGAACTTCGCGGTCTATCGAATCGTATGCCTTCTTAAAGTCCACAAAGACTGATACGTACGATTTGGACCTGAGATTGCAATATCTAATGATTGTTTTGAGGTTGTGGATCTGTTCGGCAGTTGAACGACCCTTTCTGAATCCCCCTTGGTATTCTCCTATTTGATGCTCGACTTCGGCTTCTAATCGCTCCAGGATAGCAAGTGAGAGAATTTTGTTTGTTACCGGTAGGAGGGATATTCCTCTGTAGTTGTTGACGTTTTTCATGCTGCCTTTCTTGTGTAACGGATGGATCAAGGCCGTTTTCCAATCTTCTGGTAGAATTTCATTTTTCCAAATTTGTTCTATTTGCTTCTGCAAGATTTCAACTGCATCTTCGGGAGCATATTTCCAAAGTTCTGCAACTACAGAGTCTTCCCCGGGCGCTTTGTTGTTTTTAGTCGAGCAATGTGACGCTTGATTTCGTCTTTGTTGGGTGGTCTTGATTCTGGGCATCTGCGAATGGGTTCCTCGGTCTTGATGGGATTTTTGGGTTGGTCGCAATTTAGTAAATTCTTAAAGTAATCAGCTAGGATGGTACAATTTTCTTCATTTGAGGTCGCCAGTGTACCGTCCTTTCGCTGAAAGCATAACGACGGAGGTTTATAACCCGTAAGTTTCCTTTTGAACGTTCCGTAGTACTCTCTGGTGTTGTTTCTTTTAAAGTCTTGGTCGATCTTCTCAATAAGTGACTTTTCATATTTACGTTTCTCAGCTCGGATCACTTTAGCTGTCTGGGCTCGTTGGGCTTTGTAGGTTTCCCAATCAGTTTGCGATTTTGTTGAGTAATATTGTTTCCATGCATCGAGCCTTTCCTTGAGAACTGAAACACATGTATCATTCCACCAGGCATGTTTCTTGCTTCTTTTAATTTCAGCAATTTCCTTGGCAGCCTCGATCAGGCGGTTTTTTGTGTTGTTAAAGTCACAGTCGATTGGTCGAGCCTTTTCCTGGAACTCGGTTACATTCTGTTTGAGTTTATCAGTGTCGAAGCGAATAATTTGTTTGGGCGTCTTGTTGGTGTTTGAAGGGACCGGTTTGAATTTAATTATGGACATATAGTGGTCTGAAGCCACGTTTATGCCTTTTTTAACCTTAACATTCATAATCTCAGGGCTGTTTTTCCTAGAGATTGCGACGTGATCTATTTGAAACTCTCCGATGGCGTCGACAGGAGATCGCCATGTTGTCTGTTTTCTGGGAAGATGGCGAAAGTGTGTCGACATGATCTGCAAGTTATGGTTTTCGCAAATGGAGACCAATCTCTCACCATTTTGATTGGTTCTTTTGTGGGCAGGATAGTTTCCAATGATTTTCCTATACTTGTGTTCTCGACCAAGTTGAGCATTGAAGTCCCCCATAAGAAGTTTAACATGGTGTTTAGGAATTTTGGCGAGCTCTTCATCCAGTAGGTCCCAAAAGTTATCCACTTCGTCCCGGTCAGATCTGTTCTTGTCATTTGTGGGGGCATGTGCGTTAACTAGGCTGTAGATTTTGTTGGCGCATCTGATTGTTAATATGGATAATCGGTCATTAACTGGCTCAAAATTTGCGACCGACTTAAGGATTCTGGTTCTCACAGCAAACGCTGTTCCAAGCATCACAGATCCATTGAGGACCCTCTTTTGAGCTCTGCTCTTGAAAAAGCGGTAACCTTCAGATTCGAAAGTCTCTTCGTCTGGGTAACGTGTTTCTTGTAGGGCAATGATACATATCTGATTTTCATGTAGTGCGTCGGTGAGAGTTTTCAGTTTGCCAATTTGTGTAAGGGTGTTAATGTTGAACGTTGCTAGAAAGGTTTTTGATTTGGTTCTGAGTTTCTGACTGGTTGGGATACACCGAGACGCTCCGACTCGTCTCTCGCATGATGTCGAGTCTCCCCCAGAATCCGAATGAGACTCGTGCGTCGTAGGTTTCACGACGAGGGATTTATCCGAAGACTTACCCCCTGGGGTAAAAGAAATGTTGAAATGTTTTGCCATCATGCTCACTTGACTTGAGTTTGTTTTGGACGCATACGCATCCATGTTGCAACTAAGGTTGTTAGCCCTAGAGGTTGCCTCGAGGTGTTTTCTGGCTTCTCTATACTACCAAGGCTTCAAGCCTGGGAGTCCCCCAGCACTGATCGGTTCGTCGACCCAGCTTCCCGCTGGGAAGGAAGGAAGCTTGTAGTTTAACGTGACCGTTAATCTAGAGATCATGAGCCACAGGACCTCCTTTTTACGTGGAATCCGAACCACAGGACATGGCATTTCACTTCGAAAATCTCACGTGCATTGACCGGGAATCGAACCTTCCCGCTGGGATTGGTTACCCAACCTTCCACTGGGTTGCTCGACTTAACAGGGGCACCTCGTGTAGGTTACGTGCTGGAGTTGGAGTGAAAGAGGCTAAGTTGGATTCTCTTGCTGAATCCAATAGGTTAATGTTGCAGATGTTAGCAACGACGCATTTCACTCCCATTTGCCAGAGTCACAATGACTCCTCCCAGGTTTATTCCTGGGACCCTATTATTATTATTATTATTATTATTATTATTATTATTATTATTATTATTACTACACTCAAGCCTCCGTGGCATAGGCGGCAGCACGCCGGCCTCTCACCGCTGGGTCCGTGGTTCAAATCACGGTCACTCCATGTGAGATCTGTGCTGGACAAAACGGAGGCAGACAGGTTTTTCTCCGGGTACTCCGGTTTTCCCTGTCAAAATTTCATTCCAGCAACACTCTCCACTATCATTTCATTTCATCTGTCATTCATTTAATCATTGCCCCAGAGGAGTGCGTCAGGCCTCGGCAGCCGGCACAGTCCATATCCTCGCCGCTAGATGGGGGCTTCATTCATTCCATTCCTGACCCGGTCGGAGACTGGAAGCAGGCTGTGGATTTTCATTTTTCATTACTACACTCGTGTCTGTGACGGACTGCTCTGCTCCGCCGCAGCTTGCCGCAACGCTCAGGAGTTACACACGGCACATTCTCTAATGGGACTACCCTTCCCGTGACTCTCGGTCACTCAGTGTATGTAAGACGCTAAGGGGTACTTCACAAAACTCAAACTCTCAAACCACAGAGAGTTGGTTGGTTCCTTAGTTTAGGGTCTGCGACAACGCGGTCATGTAACCCCGTGTACTTTGGGTGTGTGTGTAGAATCTGTCTGATACCGGTGTTAATTGTGATGGCCTTATTAGTGTGTGTTATCTATTTTTAATTCAAGTAAGGACTGCAGACATTCGATTTTCAAGTAGTTCCAACTTTTGCTACCAAACGCCACCGTCAACGACCAACTAGTTCTGAACTTGGTTGCTAGATGCCACCGCAGTTGGCTCCTGTCGACGAACGTTGGAGCGTCAGTCAAATATAACGTATAATTTAGCTTCAAACAAGTGTAATTAGTGGAAGGTTCTTTATCATGCCATACATCTATGACATGGGCCCTCCGGCCTTACTTCCCCTCCGAAGGAAGGCCTACTGAGGGATTTTTAACACTCTTAAAATTCAGACGACTTGGCCGGGTTTTAACCCGCAACCTTGCGCATAGAAGCTCAGCATCACAGGGAGTTAGAAGGTGTGATTTGTGTCAAAATCTTCCAAATTGTCTCAATCTTGCATTTCTTGAAATATCAACGGAAATGCACCTCTATGCATAATTAGGACAGGGAGGCATGGAGTGCTGCATCAAACCAGTCAAATGACTGGAGACTCAAACAACAACAACAACAACAACAACAACGGAAATATTTTTGTTTTGTTTTTTAAGTGCGTTTAAACAAATAAACAAGACGATAGCGCCTGCCAGAACTGTGTCGTGTCGAACCCGCATAACAGTAGAGTCATGCAGATCGTATATACACACACATTTCGGGCGTACCCAAGTAACCGATCGTAACAAATATGCTTTCAAGAGAAAGAGAAATACCCGCAGCAGTAACGAATTGCGCTCTGATTTCATATATTTTGACAATTTGTTTAAAAAGTTAGTTTAAAATGAACAGCACATTCTGAAACGAGCCTATAATGGCAATAATTAAGACACGAGTACGTTTATAAAGCGAGCGAAGCAAGTGTTCTAATTTCCGTATGAGTGTCTTAATTACCACTATACCGACGCTAGTGGCTACGCGGGCTAAAGCGCTGCGTTAGGTCAAGGGGCCAAGCTCTCTGCTGACTCGGTAGACGCGTGGGTTCGAGCCCCACCGTCGGCTGTCCTTGAAATGGTTTTCCGTGGTTTCCCCATTTTCAACACCAGGCAAATGCTGGGACAGTACCTTCTGACAGGCCACAGCCGCTTCCTTCCACATCCTTGTCCAGTTTCATTCATCTTCATCCATTCCATCTCTCATCCCGACGCGCAGGTTGCCCACGGGCGTCGACTAGAATGACCTGCACTCGGCCTCTCAGGAGGCTACACGACAAAAAAAACCACTATAGGCGAGTTGCATACAACTGTTTATGTTCGACGATAATTATAACTATCTTATGTTCGAACATAAATATTCATAAATATCTGTTGAGATTTCGCCAGTTTTATGTACTGAACAGAGCGCATGGGACGCAGAGAATACCTTGTATTTGACCATGGCCTCCTCGAATACCCCACTATGACACTAGGCCACACAGTGAAATTTAAAATAGGAGGCCGTGGAAGTCAGCGCAGATGCGATGCTATCCTTACCTAATAGGTCACAGAACTGTTTCTAGAGCTCTGATTGGTGGGAGAAACTGTTTTATAATCAAAAAATAGTGTTATAATGACCCTCATTATGATAGAGTTTTCTGACATATAATATTTACATCTCGACATCGTCGACTGTATATTGTACACAAGAATGGGGTTTCGCTAGTAACTATTGTAAATATTGCTACATTTTAATTATTGTTTTTAGCCTATTTTCAACTTTGAAAAAAAAATAGGCGTATGAGATCACCTTTTGTCCGTGTGTGTGTGCGTGTGTGTGTGTCCCCCCCTAATAAAATCTAAACGGCTGGAGCGATTTCAATGAAACTCGGTAAGTTTATAGCACTATTCCGGGTGACCCCGACCGTGCCCTTCCAATTTTGTTACGACTCACCAATTAAACATGGCGGCTGTGCGAAATATTTCACCAGCATTCAATATCTCCGAAACTATTACCGATATTACCCTGACATTTTGTATGGTGATAAAGGGAACTACTGTAAGTTCACCTTAGTAACCTTTGAAAACCTGGTAACTACAAAACCAACATGGCGGCCAAGCGAAGTTGCGACTTTTAAATAGATGTTTCTCGCGATTTAACCAACCAAACGCAATGAAACGTGGTACAGTATATGTTTATATACATCGTAATTCACCGAATCTAACTTTGTTCATTTGTTTACATAACCACAAGATGGCGGATGTGCGAAATATTTCACCGGTATTCTATATCTCTGAAACTATTAGCGGTATCTCCCTGAAATTTTATACGGAGATAAAGGGCACTACTGGAATTCCATCTATAAGACTTTCAAAAACCGGTTAACTACAAAACGAACATGGCGGCCAAGCGAATTTGAAAATTTTAAATAGACCTTTCTCGCGATTTAATGTTCCAAACGCACTGAATTCTGGTACAGGAAATATTTATACACATTGTAATGCACTGGTATCTAATTTAGTTCAATTGTTTACAAAACCTCAAGATGGCGGCTGTGCGAATTTTAAAATTAAGTTTTTATTTCTTGTGATGTAGTCATGCGATCGAAGTGAAAGTTTGAATAATGAACCTACGCAATAATTTTCCTTTAATGGTACATGACTCTATGGCCTATACATTTAGCAATCCAACATGGCGACCATCCGAAATATGTAGACGGCTCTGAATATCTACGAATGTATTATAGCAATCAAACTGAATTTTTTAATGTTCATAGGGGCTATGAACTTAAGTTCACCTATAGGACTTTAAATAACCTGGTGATCACAAATTCAGCATAGCGGCGACGCGAAGTATGAATATTCACATGGACGTTTCTCGCAATTTAACCATACGAGTGCAGTGAAACTTGGTACAGTAAATCCTTATACGAATGGTAATCCACTGGCATCTAATTTATTTCAATTGTTTCCATAACCTCAAGATGGCAGCTGTGCGAAATTTTAAAATCTCCTTGTTACTTCTTGTGTCCTAATTATGCGATTGAAGTTTGAATACTACATGTACACAATAATCTGCATGTAACAATACATAACTCTAGGACCTACATATATAAAATCCAACATGGCGACCATCCGAAATATTTTGTCGGTTCTCAATATCTATGAATCTATTACAGGAATCAAACTGAAATGAAATGAAAATAGGCTGTATAGTTCTTCACGGAACTACTTGATTTTAATGTGGTCATAGTTATCATGGCAGCAAAATGTACTAGAATTATTGAAATATTTCAAGAATAAATATTATAGTGAGATTTTTTAAATAATGGGTCTAAAAATCTTCAAACATTTCATCGTAAATAATTTATGATTAATAAACTATAATGGTTAGGGCAACCATTCTAGTACATTTATTGATAACTATTGTAGAAAGGTGGCTACAAAAATTCACTGAAATATCTTTGTATGATCTTGAGTGAATGAAAAAAAAAATGAATTTACGGGAAATGACCGATGAAAGTTTCAAAAAGTTCTAAAATTCCCCTGCCGCATAAACTGGTCCTTCCTCATTGGACTCCGTAGTGTTTTCCTCCAGTCGTTGTCTCTTCCTTCTTTTAAAACTTGTTTTCTTTGCTAATGCTAATGAAGAGAAGAGATAGGTTGGTAGGACACATAGCCTACTAAGACACCCAGCAATAGCAAACTTAGTTATGGAAGGAAGGGTCGAGGACAAGAACTGTAGGGGCAGACCAAGGATAGAATATGTTAAACAGATTTCTTCGGAGTAAGGTATGGTAGCTATGTAGGGATGAAACTATTAGCTCAGTACAGGGGGAGCATGGGCGGTTGCATCTAACCAGTCAGGGTGCAAAACAGTCAAGCCGGCGAGATTTCTGGCACAGACTCTGTAGTTATTATTATTATTCCGCCGCTTACTATCGTTAGTCTGATATTGAAATTGTCTGTTGGACGCTAGCTACTGTATTTTCCTCTCGAAGACGAATGGTATCGAGAGGCTGGCCTATTGCGCCGCTATTGAATCCCTGCAACTTGAGATGTGTGAGATTTGGGTCTCGATTTAACTCGTGATGCCGCGTTGGTATTCCATGACGTCACGGGGGGATATTTTAGTTCCATGGCACATTTGTGCTCAACGCCTTTGAAGGTGATAAGAACTCAATTGTTTCCCGTACAGTCCGAGTCAAGGGCAAACACGAAAGAACATTAAGCTGAACAGTTATTCACGGCCAATGACTGCGTTAAAACACAGAATTCTCAAGATGGTTGTTTACTCTGTTGTTTTATCTGATCCACTGGTAACACAACGTATGAACAATCATCTTGAGAATTCGACTGATTTTTAGCCTACTTTTCACATTTTGCAAAAATGAGGAAAAGGTAGTCTTATGAGATCGGGCAAATGTGTGTCTGTCTGTCTGTCTGTCTGTCTGGCTGGCTGGCTGGCTGTGTGTGTGTGTCCCCCTATCAACTCCTAAACGGCTGGAGCAATCAAAACAAAATTTGGTAGGAGTAAAGGTCTATACCCGAATATCTCACGGCCATATTTGAAAATGATGTCAGTGCTACCAACTGCTAAAAAATCGCAATTGAAATTTGAGCTCCATGTTGGATATCTTGGAAGGTATGAATGAGAGCTATTTCAAAATTGGCATACGTATAGATAATAATATTGCAGTTTAATTTCCAGGAGGCCATACATCGCTGTGTTGCCAAAATGATTATAAGCCTGCTGATTGGTCCAATTTTTAAATGCACATAACTTCTACACTATCAATTGGAATTCAACCAAATTTCGTATGTTGTATGCATACATAACCAGATATGACTGAGCTTATTCTTAAGACCCACCAGGGCTGCCAACTGTTAATAAATGCTCCTAATTTATTTTATCCAAATTGCAATATATCAGAAAGTATGCAAGCCAATAGCTCTAAACATTGCACACGTATAGTACCTGGCATTCTAGATGCATTTGGACTAACTAATATACGTCAGTGCTGCCAACATGATTCTAAGCCTGCTGATAGGTCCAATTTTAAAATGCATGTAACTTCTATACTAACTAATGGATTTCATTCAAAATTGGCACAACAATAGATCATATTATTTCAGATTATTTCTGACCAAGACATGTATGACATTGTTGCCAACATGATTTTACGCACGCTGTTAGATCCAATGTTTAACTGCATGTAACGTCCATGCTATTCATTGGACTTCAACCAAATTTTGTAATCTGTCCCTTAAGAGATGGAACTAAGAATATATTCAGTCATCAGGGCTGCCAACTGTAGTGCTCTATTAGGCTACATTATGCAAGGTATACAGTATTTCGAAATAATTAGAAATTCCGATATTAGCAACTTAATTTCTTCATTATTCTAGATAGGTTCATATACTGTAGAATAATCATTGGCATGAAAAGTAGGCTCTTTAGTTCGTCACGGAACTTCTTGTTGATAATATTTGTTACATTTTTCTCGATTCTTTTGCCACTTTAAACGACGATTTAAATGGTACATCTTTACAAATCTACATTCTACGAACAGAGAAGTCTCCTGTTACTATAATATTCGAAATATTAATATATCAACATAGGCTGTTTTAAGGTAGTTTTTCCAATTGTATGCCAATTAGTATATTTGCAAGTTTTCATTCTTTTTAAATTTAACACTATTTAACATTATATCCATTGTTAACTAGTTTTTTAAGATATAATATCATTTGACGCTGATGATTGTATCATTGCTCTACCGAAACCTGTACGTCGTTTAATCTTTTATTAAACAACTTCTCCAGGTATTGATAAGGTGAATGTTGTTTTAGAACTTCAGGGCTGTAATGGTTTTCTTAAGAATGGCCTGAGGGTACCAACTGTGCAAACAGTAAAGAGTTCTTTTTTAAATATCGAGTGAGATGATCTTGCTGTACCGCCCCTTAAATCAACAATAACTGACTAGCTTTTTAAAGGTGGATTTCATGAGAAAGCTACCTATCGCAATGGGTACCACGTTTCGACTTCCTGAAAATTTTGACATATCTAGCCATTTGACGTCCTCCAGACCCCCAAACCCACCGTCATTTCAAAAGTGTATATTTAATTCATATATATTTATACAGCATTATGGTACAGTACCATATATAAACTGTATTTATTAGGTATATCACTTTCTTGTGGTCACGATAACTACCGTTATTTTGCACCAATCACTTTCAAACTTATAATAATATATAGCCAATCAAAATCTCGGCCGAGTTCATTAATGGAAACAAGTAGTTCTGTGAAGAACTATACAGCCTATTTTCATATAACCTACTAATATTAATTGCCTCTATCAACATACAAATTGTCGGTTTGATTGCTGTAATAGATTTGTAGATATTGAGAACCGTCTAAATATTTTGGATGGTCACCATGTTGGATTTTTGATGTGTAACATCTTTCCGCTCGGTAGCTGGATAGTTTTCTGGGAGTGATTTTGAACATTAGGGACGGAAGTGGATCGGAACGATCGAGCTGGCAGTGGTGGATCAAACGGAAGTATGCACTGCCCGCTCGATCGATCAAACGGAAGTGTACTAGCTGGCAGTGGTGGACAACGGAAGTATGCACTGCCCGCTCGATCGATCGAATGGAATTGTGACCTAGCTGGCAGTGGTGGATCGAACGGAACTATAAGACGCACTGCCAACTCGATCAATCGATCGATCCAGCTGGCACTGGTAAGAGAAACAATCAGCGCGCGGTGTCGAAAATTGATTCCATGACGCACTCTCGGCCATGTGGAATGTATATGACATACTGAACGGAAAACGCTCATACGAACTCTGGTGTCAAGTGATTTAAACCAATGACATGGTACATGTTCGAAGTCTTCGTATCAGTATTTAAATGGTAAAATGCCTTAATATCAAACATTGTAAGTAGTCGGCATTGCATTGGCATAAGGCATTTTAAACTCAATGTCACTCAGGAACATTATCGAAACAAGCAAAATATAAATGAAACTTAATTCTGTAATGCAGTATTATTGGAACGTGGAAATAAGTCACCATCTTGTGCACAATATTTGCGTAGTCGAAATAGCCGTGGGGTTATTATTGCGTATGACTATGAATCTAGAGATCTTGGGTTCGAATCCTGGGCGGGGTAGATATTTTTGCTACCAGATTATCATTTTAAACGATATTTATCATATCAATATGACTCATTTTAACAGAATCCATATGAAATTACGTGTTGGTCTGTGAATCAAGAGGACCTGTTTATAAGGAATTTAAGGTTATGTGCGGTGTCGCGTCTATTAATCTAGTCGATCCCAGGGGCGTATATACAATTTTTTTCGGGGGGGGGGGGGGACTATCCTGGAAAATTGTGAGTACTTAATGAATGTTCTATTATAGCCTATGGAGTATGAATGGCAAGTATCTATATGGATTACTTGTTAATGTATTAAGCAGAAAGGTAAACACTCATTTTCTTTTACAAATTGATAAGCATTTCTTAAAAGTATTGTGAAATACATTGTATTTTGTACCCAAGTTGGCTTTTTCGGGGGGAGGGGGTGGGGGCTGGTGCCCCCTCAGCACCCCCCTTATATACGCCTCTGGTCGATCCATATCGTATTCTTTATTTAGGCTAGTGCTGGTGGAAGCTACAAATCATCTAATAAAATGAGTTCCGTATTCTAAACTACAATATCTGTAAAACACTTCCTTTTACAATAGATTAATATTTGTGCCAATAATACTGTCTGGTGCTTCGCTCTGGACTAAGGGTAGTTCACCCAGCACCCACTAGGCGGCAGCATCCCGCAGGCGAGTCGGGTAGCCTTGAGGCGAGGTCCCTTTTCCTCAGTCACGTGCAGTCTCACGGAGAGCCATGTCGTAGTCTTAAGATGTTCTCCTTAGTTGTAGAATTTAGTTAATAAATTATTTTAAGTGAGTACTTGAGGTGTTTCATTTTAACTGCTACCAGAGAGATGTTTAAGCAACAACATTTTGGTCCTCCTAATGCCGGATTATAGAAAAAAGTGAACTTCGAACTTATTCGTGTGCCAACATGTGGGATTTTTGTGAAACAAATGTACCTGTTTAGTGATGAAATGTGCATGACTTATGTTACAAATCAAACTGTGACTAATAATACAAAGTGCGGTATAAGAATACAAAATATATACATATATAACGGTAGAAATAAATTCGTATTCTGTAAATAGCCATCTTGAATAGCACAACCACGCCATGACCGTAGGACGCCATCTTGAGAGGTGCTAGTCCGCTTACGTCAGCTACCATACATGCCCGCCAGGAGTGCTAGAGAACGGAACTTGCAGGAACATCCACCAGAGACCGCTGTCGACAGATAAACAAGCTTACCAACATTGAAGACAGCATCGGTGAGTACAATCTGGTTCAACATTTCCTTCAGTCCTTTCTTACCGGGTTATTATGGATGCCAATCAAAAACGTGTATTAACAAAGAAAAGAGCAGTCATCAAATCTCGCGTGACTCGCTTAAGTATATTCGTGAATGCATTTGCAGCAGGTGGGAATCTTAATGACATTAAAGTTAGGAAACAATCATTGGCGAGTTTAATGGATGAGTATAATGACACTCAGATACAATTGGAAATCGATGATCCTGAAAACGAAGCACATGATCTAGATAGAGCAGCCTTTGATGATTTATGCTTGGACATTAAGTCAAAAATGGAAACGCTATTGTGCCCCGAACATACACACACACCTCCGCCTGTAAATAGTGATAACATGAGCAATAGTTGCGCCCTAAAACTTCCAACTATTTCACTACCCAAGTTCAGTGGTGCTCTACAAGATTTCATGCATTTCTATGACACCTTTGTAGCGCTGATCATCAATAATGATACAATCACAGACATTCAAAGATACTATTATCTTCTATCATGTTTGTCTGGCGAACCTCACCACCTAATTGAGAATTTGCCAATTTCACAGGATAACTTCAAGGTCGCCTGGGAATTGATTCGCAGTCGGTATCACAATCCCAGACTTATATCAGACCTTCACATCAAGGAATTGTTGTCACTCCCTAACGCAAAGCATGATTCTCCTAAAGAGCTGCGTTTGCTAATTAATCAACTTTGCAGCAACTTAAATGCCATAGAAGCTCTAAAAATTGAAACGCCCTTGCATGGCCTTATGCTCTCGCACTTAGTTTTGGAAAGAATCAGTCTCAATCTCAGGAAACAATGGGAGAACGGTACGTCAAATGAAGTGCATGCCAGCTTGAAGGACCTAATTCAATTCTTGGAAAGTAATTGCCAAACTTTAGAAATAGTCACGTCCAACAAGACAGCTGCTGTAACACAAGATGAGGTCAAGCGTGGTACAAGTTCAAGGGGACAACACCGAGCCTTCGTCACCACGTCACCTTATTGTGTGCTATGTAAGACATCTCACAGTCTGCATAAATGTCCAAAATTCAAATACATGGACGTAAATGGCCGTATAGGTATTGTGAGGGAACATAATCTCTGTTTCAATTGTTCGAGAAATGACCACATAGCCAACAATTGCAACGCTGGTAACTGCCGAAGATGCAATAAAAGTCACCACACAATGTTACATATAGACCAGAATATGGACCGTACTGTTACCTCGTCACACACTGCATTCCAACACCAAGCATATTGTTCTGTCAGAGGCGCTTGCCCTCACAATGAAGTATTGCTATCAACTGCCATTGTTAACATTAGGGATAGCGAAGGTCGAATGCATCAATGCCGAGCACTATTAGACAGTGCATCACAGATGAACTTCGTGTCTCGAGACTTAGTGGACCGGTTGGGTATCAAACTGAATCGGCATTCAATGCCCATCAATGGCATTAGCAACACGCGAGCGACTGAATCCTCTCACTTCTGTCAACTTCAGATAGAGTCGAGAGTTGGTACTTATAGTCGGCATATAGTAGGTTCTGTCCTGCGTCAGATTACTGGCCCGCTGCCTTCATCAAGAATAGAGTGCGAGGACTGGCAACTGCCCGCCAACATTCCACTAGCCGACCCTAATTTCAACCAGCCTAAGGAGATAGATCTGCTGTTAGGTGCTACTGTGTTCTTTGAAGTCTTGAGACCCGAACAACAATCTAGAGAAGGCTACCCTACTCTTCAAAATACACAACTTGGTTGGGTGCTATCTGGATGTCTACCCCCTCACTCAGTTCAACAACGTAAGAATGGAACAACATCATTGTTATCCACGGCTGAAGCCTTGCACACACAGGTGGAACGCTTTTGGGAACAGGAGGAGCTGACGACTCGTAGCCATTCCAAGGAAGAAAGTCAATGCGAGGAGCATTTTAGGAAATCATTCACGCGTGATAAGTCGGGCAGGTTCACAGTGAGACTTCCACTACGAGAAGCAGCAGGAGAACTTGGTGAGTCGTTTGCCAATGCCAGGAGGAGCTTTGGCTATATCGAGAGGAAATTGCATCGACAACCTGAACTGAAGAATGAGTATATCAAATTCATGGATGAATACCGCCAACTAGGACACATGGAACTTGTCGATCGTAGTGACCAGCAGAAACCTGTTTATTACATGCCTCATCACGCAGTAATCAAGGACACGAGCAACACTACCAAGGTCAGAGTTGTCTACAATGCGTCGGCTAAAACAACTTCGTCGATCTCCCTGAATGACGTGATGCTGGTTGGGCCAACTGTTCAGCAGGATCTGTTCTCGATCGTTCTTCGCTTCCGCACACACAAGTATGCGCTAACAGCAGATATCGAGAAGATGTACCGACAGATCCAGATTCATGAAGCAGACCGAGACTTCCAGAGAATCTTGTGGCGCAGTTCTCCGAATCAACAACTGGATATGTACCGATTGACTACGGTAACCTACGGTACTGCAGCGGCTCCGTATCTAGCTACCCGTTGCTTACTGCAGGTGGCACTCGACGGTAAAGACAAAAACCCTACAGCAGCCGACGTTGCCAAGAGAGACTTCTACGTTGATGATCTTTTGACAGGGACAGACACCATTGAAAAAGCCATCCATTTGTACAAAGACCTCACATCGCTCCTGCAAACCGGAGGATTCCCCATCCGCAAATGGCGGTCCAACAATCCCGATGTATTGGAGGCCATCCCACCTACACTTCGCGAGAGCCAGGTGTCTTGCAGTCTTCCTCTTGAAGATGGCGCCGTGAAAACGCTTGGTCTGTTATGGCATTCGAGTAGTGACTCATTTCAATTCACCGTGGGAGCTCTCAACCACAACAAATTGACTTGGACAAAGAGATCAGTGTTGGCCAATGTAGCGTCCATTTATGATCCATTGGGACTCATAGGGCCTGTAATTGTCCAGTGCAAGTTGTTCATACAAGTCCTTTGGCAACGACACCTCGATTGGGATGGTAAAATTCCCTCAGAACTTGAGACACAATGGAAGGAGATACATCAGCAGCTCCCCAAACTAAATGAGATTCGTGTACCACGGAAGGTGACCGCAGACGGCATGAATGCCAATGTTGAACTTCACGGATTTGCTGATGCCTCAGAAAGAGCCTACGGTGCCTGCGCTTACCTACGTTGCATCAACTCCAATGGAACAATCTCCGTTCACTTACTTTGCTCTAAATCTAGGGTAACCCCTTTGAAGCAAGTGTCGCTCCCAAGACTGGAGTTGAATGGCGCACTACTTCTGAGCAGGCTAATGGAAAGAGTGATTCAAGCCCTTAATCTACATTCATGTCGACGTTATTACTGGACAGACTCCACTGTCGTTCTGGCCTGGATTGCAGGTAGCTCCTCAGCCTGGAAAACATATGTGGCCAACAGGGTGTCGGAAATTCACCAACTGACTTCTCAGCAAGATTGGAACCATGTCTCATCACAGGAAAATCCAGCGGACGTTATCTCCAGGGGAACGGAGCCACATCGACTTCAAGGCAATCGATTATGGTGGGCGGGGCCCGCCTGGCTATCGACGGATCCTTCAGCCTGGCCTGAACTAACCACTGCTGAACCAACCGAAATTCCTGACCAGCGAGGAGTAAGGTTGTGTTTCGTTGCGAGTAATCATGACGCAGATAACCTCTTCACCCGCTTTTCCAGCCGGACTAAACTGCACAGAGTATTTGCATACATTCTCAGATTTCTTCACAATCTAAAGCATGAGGCAGCAGCAAGACGGCATGGACCTTTGACTACTGACGAACTTCGCGATAGTCTGACAGCAATCATCCGCATCGTTCAGCGCTGCTCGTACAGTCAGGAGATACATAATTTACATCAAGGAAACGCAATGCCACTTCAGAGCAAACTTCTCACTCTGCACCCCTTTCTGGATAGTGACAACCTATTGAGGGTGGGCGGCAGGCTGGAGAATGCTGAAGCATCATTTCAACAAAAACATCCTTTGATACTGCCCCCTAAGCATCCTGTCACAAAATTGCTTATTTGGAATGAGCACATACGACTTTTGCACGCAGGAAGCCAACTTCTCTTAGCCTCGTTGCGGCAACGGTGGTGGATAACCAATGGCCGATCTGTTATCAGGCAAGTGATCCGCAGCTGTGTAACATGCTTCCGAGTGAAGACCAATGACACCAGTCAGCTCATGGGACAGTTGCCTAAGTCTAGAGTGACCCCAAGCAAGCCGTTCTCTCATTGTGGTGTGGACTATGGAGGGCCGCTGCATGTGAAATATGGAAGCCCACGAAGTAAAATACAGAAGAAATGCTACATAGCATTGTTTGTGTGCATGGCGACCAAGGCACTACACATTGGGGCAGTCAGCGATCTATCCACGGAGTCCTTTATTGCCGCATTAAGAAGGTTCATTTCAAGACGTGGGCGCTGCAGTCACATGTATAGTGACAATGGCACGTGCTTCACCGGAGCAAGAAGGAAACTAGATGAATTGTCGCGCTTCATCCGAACAGAAGACCATCAAACTACCGTATCGAACTTCACAGCTGAAGAAGGAATTCGTTGGCATCACATACCCCCTTACTCCCCTCACTTCGGCGGACTGTGGGAAGCAGGTATAAAATCAGTGAAGACCCACCTGAAGAAAGTTGCTGGTAACACTGTGCTAACTTTTGAAGAGGTAACAACACTGCTCACACAAATTGAGGCATGTTTAAATTCGAGACCCATCATCCCGATACCCAACAGTCCTGATGAGTATGCGTTCCTCACCCCTGGTCACTTCTTGACTGGCGAACCCTTAGTGTCGTTCCCTGAACCAGATTGTCTCTTAGGGCCATCATCAAGGCTGTCAAGATGGCAACAGGTCCAGCGGTGCCGACGACTCATCTGGAAACGCTGGTCAACCGACTACTTGGGCCAGCTCCAGCAGCGTTCCAAGTGGCTCCACAACCAACCCAACCTCAAGGCAGGAAGGCTGGTGCTCCTCAAAGAAGATGCTCCCCCCCTCACATGGCCAACCGGGATAATAGAAGAGCTCCATCCTGGGACTGATGGGCTGGTGCGTGTGGTGACTGTGCGGACGAGCAAGGGGTCGTACAAACGGCCAGTAACCAGGATCAGCCTTTTCCCCGAAGAACTCATCTAAAAGGACTACCAGTGTAGTGTGCTTATCTTGTGTTTATCTTGTGTTCATATAGTGTTTATCTTGTGTTTATCTTGTGTTCATATAGTGTTTATCTTGTGTTTATCTTGTTTTCTTTTGTCTACATTGTGTGTTTTGATTTATTGCTAGAGACTTGTGTTGGAGCAGTTATGTCCACGTACTGTTATCTTTCTTTATAATTTGTGTACAAATTAGATGGGCGGCATGTCTGGTGCTTCGCTCTGGACTAAGGGTAGTTCACCCAGCACCCACTAGGCGGCAGCATCCCGCAGGCGAATCGGGTAGCCTTGAGGCGAGGTCCCTTTTCCTCAGTCACGTGCAGTCTCACGGAGAGCCATGTCGCAGTCTTAAGATGTTCTCCTTAGTTGTAGAATTTAGTTAATAAATTATTTTAAGTGAGTACTTGAGGTGTTTCATTTTAACTGCTACCAGAGAGATGTTTAAGCAACAACAAATACTATAAAATACCGGTGTATCAACAATTTCACGTGAGGTTTCTTCTATGTCAGATGTAACACATCATATGTGACTACTGTAAGGCTCGTAATTTTTTTATATTATAGGCCTTAGATTTGTGCACTATTACATAAAGATTATTGTGTAGATGTTTTATTCAAACTTCAATCGCATAATTAGGACACAAGAAATAAAAACGGGATTTTTAAATTTCGCTCAGCCGCCATCTTGTGGTTATGAAAATAATTTAAATGAATTAGATGCCAGTCGATTAAAATTTGTATAAGCATATACCGTAACATGTTTCACTGCGCTAGATGGTTAAAACGCGAGAAATGTCCATTTGAATATTTACATTTTTTGTGCTCGCCAGGTTATTGAACGTCCCATAGGTGAACTTATGCTTATAGCCTCTATACACTTACAAAATTTCAGTTTGATTGCTGTAGTAGATTAATATATATTGAGAAGAGTCTAAATATTTTGGATGGTCGCCATATTGGATTTTAATATAAGTAGGCCATGGAGTTATGTACTATTAGATGATGATTATTGTGTACGTTCATTATGCAAATGTTGATTTCGATCGCATGATAAGAACACAAGAAATAAACACTTAATTTTAGAATTTTGCACAGCCGCCATCTTGAGGATACGTAAACAATTGAACTAAATTAGATACCAGCGCATTACAATGTTTATAAACATTTCCTGTACCAAGTTTCATTGCGTTTGGATCATTAAATCGCGATAAAAGTCTATTTAAAACATTCAACTTCGCTTGACCGCCATGTTCGTTTTGTAGTTAACAGGTTTTTGAAAGTCTCATAGATGAACTTCCAGTAGCGCCCTTTATCTCCGTACAAAATGTCAGGGTGATACCGGTATTAGTTTCAGAGATATAGAATGCCGGTGAAATATTTCGTACAGCCGCCATCTTGAGGTTATGAAAACAATTGAACGAAGTTAGATGTCGGTGCATTACAATGTGTATGAACATATAGGCTACTGTACCAAGATCATTGCGTTTGATTAGTTAAATCGCGAGAAACATCTATTTAAAAGTCGCAACTTCGCTTGGCCGCCATGTTGGTTTTCTAGTTACCAGGTTTACAAACGTCACATAGGAGAACTTCTAGTAGTTTCCTTTATCTCCGTACTAAATTCAAGGGTGTATCGGTAATAGTTTCGGAGATATTGAATGCTGGTGAAATATTTCGCACAGTCGCCATGTTGGATTGGTGAAACGTGACAAAATTTAAAGGGCGCGGTCGGGGTCGCTCGGAGTAGTGCTATGAACTTACTGAGTCTCATTGAAATCGCTCCAGCCGTTTAGATTTTATTAGGGGGACACACACGAATCACACACACGCACACACAGACACACGGGCAAAAGGTGATCTCATAAGCCTATTTTTCATAAATGAAAATAGGCTAAGAATCGGACCAATAGGGGTGGAAATGGGGGATGCGCTTTTCCGAAAAAGAAAAATATCGCTATAACCTTTTTAATATGTGAAAAATCGCTTCCATTCAAAGTTCATTGGCTTCTTTAAGGGGGCGCTTTGTTCGTTCACACTTCTGAATTCCATCGTGTTCTCGCTAAGAATATCACGACCTTTGCGGCTGCACCAGTTTGCTTGCGGTTCGCCAAGATTTACTTCCTGAGATTCCTTCAAATTTGATTATGGGTTGCGGACCGTGAAGACGAGCTCGTCCAGGCAGGACGGTAGCTACACGGTGATCAAGTTAAGTGTGAACGTCATCATTAGATTAGTCCTTATCTCAGGGTAACAGGGTCATCAGCAACTGCAGTGATGGTAGTGGTCCAGTTATGTGTGTACATCATTAGGTTAGTCCTTAAATTATCCCGGGGCACAGTTGTGGTGAGGATAAGTCATCAGCACACTGCAGTAATGGTAGTGGTCCAGTAATGTGTGAATATCATGAGGTTAGTCCTTTTCTCAGGGCTCAGTTGTGGTGAGGATAACAGGGTCATCAGCACACTGCAGTAATGGTAATGGTCCAGTAATGTGTGTACATCATTGGGTCAGTCCTTAAATTATCTCGGGGCACAGTTGTGGTGAGGATAACAAAGTCATCAGCACACTGCAGTAATGGTGGCGGTCCAGTGATTTATAATAATAATACCGTATGGCCTCGGGTGCCGAGTGCACGCTTTGTTATTTGCGCCCAGAGGGCAGCTTGTTTGTCGAATTTTTTCGTTCCTTTGAGCGCTATGAAAGTCAAGGAGGTTAGGTATCTAAACTCCTTAACACTACAGCGCTTTCTAGTAGAGAAAGAGGGAACTTTGTGTTGGTGAAAATCCCAAGATTAATTTTGCCCTTATGAACACGGCCTACTGAATTGAAATGGGTTCTTTAACATGCCAACAACGTATGACATGCGTGCCGAGATTTTTTCCGCGTTTCAAAAATCAATTACCACGGCCAGGAGCGAATCTGCAAGCTTGGGGTTGGTAGTCCGACACGTTAACCACTCACCCACCGTGGCAAGCCAGTAATGTATGAACACCATTATTAGGATAGTCCTTATCTCGGGGTTCATTTGTAGTGAGGATAACAGGGTCATCAGCACACTGCAGTAATGGTAATGGTCCAGTAATGTGTGAAGATCATCATTAGGTTAGTACTTATCTCATTGCTCAGTTGTGGTGAGGGCAACAGGATCATCAGCACACTTTACAACGTTAGATATAATATTGGTTCTACACTTGTCGACTACTTTAAGATCTTCATTTTGCTTTATACATGTTATAAAATAAAATAAAAACTCTGTACATTTGTATTTTAGCGGTTTGAATTCGCGATAAATTATTTGTTATACAGTAATCTCCACAAGTTACTTCCTCGGAGGATCAGTGGGCTAGTGAAAGACCTCTCGTGTCACATTTGATGAATACAAGACAACATTCATTCAATCTCACCCACAGGTCACTAATGGAGTTCCGATTTTTCTACCAGTTGACTCTGCTGAACGGAACGACGTGCTCGGAGAGTGGAGCAGCTAAATGACTTGAACTCAAAATATCTATACCGCGTATCTAAATCTATATTATTATTATTATTATTATTAAAAGTGGCTTCGGTGGCGTAGTCGGTAGCATGCTGAACTGCTGTGCCCAAGATAGCGGGTTCAAACCCGGCCGAAGTCGTCGGATTTTTTAAGAGCGTTAAAATCCTTCAGTATGCCTTCCTTCGGAGGGGAAGTAAAGCCGGCGGTCCCATGTCATAGATTTATGGCATGTAAAAGATCCTTTCACAGACTAAACTTGTGTAAAGCAAAATTTATTAGGTTATATTTCGTTAGAACGCTCTATCAAAGTTCCAACGTTCATCACTAGGTATCATTGATATCTGGTGGCGAAAGTTGGAACTACTTGAAATTGAACGGAACTCGTAGCTCACCCTTTAGGGTGTCCGCTGGAAGCAGCTACAGACTCAGGCGAGCCGAACATGTCCTCGGACACTCCCGGCACTAAAAGCCATACGATAAATAAATAAAAATAAAATAATTATTATTAAACTGCACCGTTTAGGCCATGAGGTCTGTCCCATCTTCTGGTTTGGTTCACCCATCTCTTGTTTGGTCTACCATTTGCTTGGTAAGATTAAATATTTGTGCAGGAAGGCGAGAACTTTCCATTCTTAATAAATATTGATACCAGGATGTTCTGTGATTTACAATGTTTCTTTTATAACGTTAAGTACTCCAAGTTGTTGTCACATATCCATATTATACTGCTGGTCCTACAGTGTAAAGCCAGCCAGAGTTCGCATCAAACGCATCTTGTTCTTTTCTCTCACTGATAGTACCCATGCTTCTGAGCCATATATTAGGGTTGGGATAGCCATTGTTTTGTATAAATTCAGAACTGTATTTGTTCTCACCTTCGTTACGAACGCCGTTTTGATTGTACCTACCAATTTTTGAAATTTATGTAATAATAATACTGTAATCAACCCTGAAGCGTTATATGCATCGGAAACCTTAATCATTGGTAGCGGATCTTTAACCAAAGACATAAGAGAAACAATTTTACGAAATTGGCCCAGTTTGTATAGAGGGAAGATAGAGGAAAAAATCATTCCAGGAAATATATTGTCAATCTGAAAATATCTCTGACACTTTTTGGAAAAGACGATTGAAATTTTATGGACACATTATTAGAATGAACAATAACAGACTAACTGAAATAATTCTCAACTTGGCCCTTTCATTAAAAATCAAGAACAGCTGGCTTCGTGAAATTGAAACAGATCTCCAGGCAGGGGCGTATATACCATTTTTTCGAGGGGGGGGGGGGAGGGGTGACTGGCTATCCTGGAAAGTTGTGAGTATTCTCAGGGGATTGTCACCGCAAAATATCCAGAAGTATCAACCAATATCTTACAGCATATAACTTTGTGTAATTATTTTAGATAAGATTCAAAGTTTATATAGCCTACATATTAACTTACTGTCAATACCAAAAAGAAAGTTGTAAAACACAACACACAAATAACATTTTATACTTAATGAATTTTCTATTATGATCTATGGAGTATGAATGGCAAATATCTAAATATTTGTCAATTTACTAAGCAGAAAGGTAAACATTTTTTAATATTTATTTCTCAAAAGTACCGTACTGTGGAGTTCACAGTTTTGTCTTTCAAGGCTGAGTGTACCCCGTTCCAGCCCTCAGAAATGAAAATCCACAGCCTGCTTCCAGTCTCCGACCGGGTCAGGAATGGAATGAATGAAGCCCCCATCTAGCGGCGAGGATATGAACTGTGCCGGCTGCCGAGGCCTGACGCACTCCTCTGGGGCAATGATTAAATGAATGACAGATGAAATGATAGTGGAGAGTGTTGCTGGAATGAAATTTTGACAGGGAAAACCGGAGTACCCGGAGAAAAACCTGTCTGCCTCCGTTTTGTCCAGCACAGATGTCACATGGAGTGGCCGGGATTTGAACCACGGACCCAGTGGTGAGAGGCCGGCGTGCTGCCGCCTAAGCCACGGAGGCGTTTTCAGCCCTCAGATTAGAATTAAAATTTCTTGGCAGAGCCGGGAATCGAATTCGGACCTCCGCGGCGGCAGCCAAGAATATCAGCCACTACACCACGAGTTAGTCTAATTTCAATCTTGATATTGTTTATAACTTAGCCAATAAGTTAAGATTAGGGTACAACCAAATTTACAATTATTTTATGCTCTTACCAAAGCTACACTTTCTTATTTTTTCTTGACTTTTTTCGGGGGGGGGGGGGGGCGGCCGGCAGTAGCCTCCTCAGCACCCCCCTTATATACGCCCCTGTCTCCAGGAAATCAACAACTCAGAAGACATTGTACGGGAGAGATGTAAATTTAGAACCAAAATCGACGATCACCAATTAGCAGACAAACCCAACACCAGAGCCACTATAACTTGGACAGAAGAACTAAGGAAGAAACTCAGCGAGACGATGAAGAGATTTTGGGAGGAAAAGAAGGCCAACACATGAACTAAGCAGGTTCAATCGTGCTCCTGAGTAGGACATAACGATGTAAAAATAATAATAATAATAATTAGAGCTGTTGATCGATTACAAATTTTGATCGATTAATCGAACTTAGGTCGGTTTCACACAGTAACAGTTTCCAGAAGAAATACCTTCGAATATTATATTTTAAAATGTTTACAGTTCCATTTGCTATGAGGAAGATATTTTAAATTTTAATTGTATTGGCGGCGTGCAGACATCAAACTCTGCGCATGCAATCCGATCACTAAATTCAAGTGACTGAATCTTGACAGATATTTATGAATATTTTTGTTCGAACATAAAATAAAATAAATTTATAATTATCGTCGAACATAAACAGTCGGATGCAACTCTCCTTTAATGATAATTAAGACACTCGTATGGAAATTGCCATTATACAGTAGGCTCGTTGCATGATGCACTATTATTTTATTATATTTTGTCTCTCTTCATATTTAGGCTTCCACCTCTAAATTTTAACTTAATCTAAATTTGTATAATTTTATCTGTGCTGTGTTCATAAAGTTTGCTTTTTTACTTAATGCAATGATAATGCAACGTCGCATATAAAATTAGGCCTCATGAAGCAGTTTGTAAAGGCTCTTCGTCAAGATTCTGAAACTTTTCAATATTTAAAGATTTCTTTTCCTAAATTGTCAGAAACTAAAATTAAAGCTGGTATTTTCGTCAGTCCTCAAATAAAGAAACTAATGGCCAGTGAAGAATTTCCACAAATATTCATCACCCACGACAAACAAGCATGATGCAGCCTTAAAGCAGTGATTCATGGCTCCCTTGGTAATAAGTAAACTGAGAATTACAAAGAGCTTATTTCTACTATGCTTGAGAACCTTAGTTAGTTATTGTTGTTTTAAGGGGCAGAACTACGAGGTCAGCTGCCCCTAAATGAGAACTTTAAACTCATGGGTTGCTTTCTTCACACAACTGAGTGCCTAACTGACAAACCTCAGGTTTTGAGGATTACATGTTGGTTGACCAGAAGCCCCCACATTACTCAGTGGATGGTTCCATTTGAAAGGCTCCCAGCAGGACATACAGAGGCTTGGACAACTTGGAAGTCTCTCAACAGATTGCGATCTGGGGTTGGCAGATCCAAGTCCAACATTCATAAATGTTTTTTTTGCTGCGACTCGGTCCTTTGTGAATGCGGTGAAGAACAGACTATGGGTCATCTGCTTCAGTGCAGTCTGTGTCCTATACTGTGCACCATGGAGGATCTGGTGAAGGCTACACCAAATGGACGTGACATGGCAAAATATTGGTCATGCATTATTTAAAACCTTAAATGTTCAAGTTTTGTCATTTTTGTTGCCCATTTTGTACATAATTTCTTATATAATATTTTTGCTCCTGACACGAGTAAATAAATATGGGTTGCAGAATGTCCCTTAAAGTACACATGTTACATGCTCACTTGGACCAGTTTAAAGATAACTTGGGGACATATTCAGAAGAGCAAGGGGATCGTTTTTACCAAGACGTGATGGACTTTGAGCAACGTTAAGGACAATATAATGAGAGCATGATGAGTGATTACATTTGGGGGCTAATACGAGAAAGGTCGAACCCACACAGAAGAAGTACCCAAAATATTCATTTTTAAAGCTTGTTTGTTATTTTTTTAATTTTTAGATTAATGTTAATTATGTTTTGTAAATAAACGTGATGTAAATATATAAATTTACGTTCTTTTGTTTGGCATAATAAAAATAATTTCCTTCAAATTTAAACTTTCATTCTGATAGCTACAGAAGCAAACTTTATTAGGTAAAACTATTTTTTCTTTCATTAGTTAGACATGACAAATCAAAATCAGACATACAAAACCCAGACTCAACATTCGTGTTGACTTGTGTTATCAGAGAGATTCCACACAAAGTCAAAACAACAACAACGACGACGATTCACAAAGCTCCAAGAAATTGTCTGATCGGTTAGGAAGAAGAATGTTGTGTCATTTAGGTCTTTCTTGTTGATTCTTTAGGGGCTTTGTGACATCATGGCTATGTATCCCCGTGTACTTTGGTGTGTGTAGAAGTTGTCTGATAACCTGTGTCACTGTACTGTCTGTACTAGTGTGACGGACAAGATTGCTAACCACTACGTTACATTTAGGGCCTTGAGCAATGTGTTCGTCAGTCCCGTATAGGTTACTTGTGTGTGTGTGTGTGTGTGTATAGTCTTGTCTGTTAACCTGTGATATTGTAGTGTATGTAGTAGTTAGTAGTATGTGTTCTCATTAATTGAGTCTAGGATAAGGAAGGAGGTGGCCTTGGCTAAAATTAGGAGTGATCACGGTATTTGTCTGGACCAGACGTAGGAAATCACGGAAACTATTTCTAAGGTGGCTGAGGTGGAAATCGAACCCAGCTCTTCTCAGTTTTGCCTCACGAGGCTGAGTGTACCTCTTTCCAGCTCTCAGACTGCAAGGAGGAGCTAGAAGTCTGAAGACCAATGGTTTACATCCCAGCGCTAGCGATTTTCTTCATACAAATTTTACTCTTAGTCTACACCGTGGAATAATTGAAGTCACGTTGTATTGGCCCTTGAAATAAAAATACACGTTAATCTTTAACATAAGTGGGATTAGCTCCTGGGCCATAAGCCCCTAATCACAAAAATGACTCATCTTCTGGTTGAGTACGTTTAATTATTTCTCCTCTTTATACTCTGCTTTTGTCCTTGGATTCGTTTCTGTTATGGAATTACCCGTGGGACCTTCCTTCATCAATTGTTTACGCTATGCATGATGACGCAAAAGAAGGGGGCTTCCCCTCTGCGTTGCTAAGCAACGTCTCTACACGCGGTGCGGCGTGTTGAACCACGGATTGAGTTTCCGTGTTTCTCTACCAATATAATATCTTACGTGAGGGATAATAGCATCGCCACTCCCTATGGATTGCTTATTCAAATAATATCTCACAGTTCTAGTCCTTCAGGCTAGGAACTTATATTGATAACATGACTTGGGAATTCACATATTAGGTTAACAAAAGAAAAAATAAATAATAAACTTCACATCTTCTAAGAAAAATCATGGGTGCAGTTTGGACTGAAGACGGATAGAAACTGCGAAGCAACAGAGTAGTCTACCAGAACATGGAAAGAATCCCAGAGACTATGCGGAAGAGGAGGCTGACATTCCTTGGATATCTATACAGAATGCACAAACATAGATTAACAAAACAAATATTCGACTATCTCTGGAAGAAGAAGACCACTCCGACGTGGACTAAGGGAGTTAGGAAAGATTTAGAATAGTTGAACTTCACAGAGTCTCAGATGCTAGAAAGAAGTGCATTTAAGAGTAAATTTGGAATGGTTTCGAGATAGATAGATAGATAGATAGATAGATAGATAGATAACTTTATTTTGTCTGGCAAGATTAGGGCCATTGGGCCCTCTCTTCCATCTAACCAGATTTTACAATTAATACATCATTACAATATTGGCAGAACTTAACAATGGTGCTTAAATCTAACAGGAATACATTTCAGATCCAATCACAATACATATAGCCTAATGGCAGGTAGGCATGGCGTAGGAAAAATTATGTTAATTAATTAATTATTGCTAAAGTAAGAAATTAATAGGGAAATACAAACACTAATAAAACAGAAACTAATGATGATGATGATGATGATGATAAGCATCATGACTGAGCTGCTTCGGAGGCACAGTCGGTAGCATGCTGAGCTTCTATGCCCAAGATAGCGGGTTCAAACCCGGCCGTCGGATTTTTAAGAGCGTTAAAAATCCCTCAGTATGCCTTCCTTCGGCGGTCCCATGTCATAGATTTATGGCATGTTAAAGAACCTTCCACTAATTGCACCTGTGTGAAGCTAAATTGGATAGGTTAAGAATGTAAACAACGCTCTTAGGTTTCTACTTTCGTTGCCAAGAGCCGACTGTGGTGGCGTCTAGTAGCTAAGTTCTGAACTTGGCCTAGTAGTCGTTGACGGTGGCGGCAACTGTGGGAACTATTTGAAGAATTCTAAGTTGCAGTACTTTA
This sequence comes from Meconema thalassinum, assembly GCA_946902985.2. Taxonomy (NCBI): domain Eukaryota; kingdom Metazoa; phylum Arthropoda; class Insecta; order Orthoptera; family Tettigoniidae; genus Meconema; species Meconema thalassinum. The sequence continues at coordinate 372,856,849 of OX336392.1, forward strand.
ATTAAAAAACAGATAACACACACTAATACAGTCATCACAATTAACACCGGTTATCAGACAGATTCTACAAACACCCAAAGTACACGGGGCTACATGACTGCGTTGTCGCAGCCCCTAAACTTAAGAACCAACCAACCAACCATCATGGCTGAGTTATTACTATAATATTGATTTTGCAATGCGCATTTAAAGGGATGTAAGAAATCATTTAGGTACGAAGGAAGACCTAAGAGAAGTGGACGAACTGAACAGAAGATCAAAGTAAACACGCCAATGAACGCATTAAGGAATATTGGTGACAGAGGAATCTCCAGGCAAAGGGAAAGAAAAACAAATAAAGTTGTTGCGTGATCCTAAGTGGTCAATTCGTATTGAAAAAAAAATCACATCAATTTAGTGAACTACATACGACAAAGGATGTGGTCTAACTGTTGGTGTTCAAGACTTGTCATTCAAAACGGAAGTAGATATTTCGATTTTGATTTGAGCATGTATGGGTCAATACTAGCGCTCGTAGTGATAGATTTAGTAAACTGCATACAACAAAGGACGTGGTCTAACGCTTAGTGTCCATGTATTGTTTGAACGAAATCATACAGTATCGTCTGTCTTCGTCTTCTGTTGGCGACGTTAGCGTTTCTTTGAAGTAATTTAATTTGCAGTTGTTGATCGTTCAATGATCACAACGTCTTCATCTTGTTGGCGACTCGTTCCAGGTTCGTCGCTGAATCTTACTACATTCCGCTTTTTACTTTCATTATTCCACTTCTGAATATTTTGTGTGTTAGCCAAACGCCTCTTACGTGTTGGCGGCACGGTGACACACACTAAACTGACAAGTCATGGACACCAAGCGTTAGACCACATCATTTTTCGTATGAAGTTCACTTAATCTATCACTACTAGCGCTAGCGTTGACCCATACAGGGTCAAATTGAAATCGAAATATCTACTTCCGTTTTGAGAATTCAAAAATCTGCTTCTCACAAAGAGAAGATAAAGAATAAAAGAATAGATTAAAACAATCAAATTTATATTTACTTTTCATTTAAATCTGTAGAACAACTTCCATTTTAAAAACAATCAAATCACGCATTTTGACACTTTTCCTGGTTTTCTAGCTTCTCAATTGTCAAAATAACTTAACATTACGTTTTTTCTAAACTGGACCCCTAAAGTCTGAGTGTTGTTAGTGCCATTTAATAGTACATTATGCAACGAGCATATAATGGCAATAATTAAGACACGAGTATGTTTATAAAGCGAGCGAAGCGAGTGTCTTTCCATACGAGTGTCTTAATTACCATTATAAGCGAGTTGCATACGACTGTTTATGCTCGACGATAAATATAATTATTTTATGTTCGAACATAAACATTCACAAATATCTGTCGAGATTTTGCCAGTTTTATGTACTGAACAGAGCGCATGGGACGTAGAGAATACCTTGTGTTTGGCCATGGCCTCCTCGATTACTCCACTGTGACACTAGAAGCCACGCAGTGAAATTAAAAATAGGTGGCCGTGGAAGTCAGCGCAGGTGCGATGCTATCGTCACCTAATTGGTCACACAACTGTTTCTTGAGCTCTGATTGGTGTGGGAAACTGTTTCACAATGAACACGTAGTTCCGTGAAGAACTATACAGCCTATTTTCATATATCCTACTCATGTTAATTGCCTCTATTATCATTATCGAAGTCCCACTCCAGTCACTCGGGTGTGCGTTTACAAGTCTCCTTTCTGTTAATTGCCTCTATCAACATATACAATTTTAGTTTGGTTGTTGTGATATATTCGTAGATATTGAGAACCGTCTAAATATTTCAGATGGTCGCCAGGTTGTATTTTTATTTATGTACTATTACATGAAGATTATTGTGTACGTGTGGTATTCAAACTTCAATCGCATGATTAGGACACAAGAAGTAAAAATGAGATTTTAAAATTTCGCACAACTGCCATCTTGTGGTTATGAAAACAATTGAAATAAATTAGATGCCAGTGGATTAACAATTGTATAAGCATTTAACGTGCAAAGATTCACTGCACTCGGGTGTTTAAATCGCGATAAACGTCCATTTAAATATGTATACTTTCCGTCGCCGCCAGGTTGGATTTGCGCTCACCAGGTAACTGAAAGTCCTATAGGTGAACTTATGTTCATAGCCTCTATGATCATTAAAAAATCTGTTTGATTGATGTAAAAGATTCATAGATATTGAGAACCGTCAAAATATTTCGGATGCTCACCATTTTGGATTGTTATATGTATAGGACATAGAGTTCTGTACCATTAAAGGAAAATTATTGCGTAGCTTCATTATTTAACCTTCACTTCGATCGCATGATTACGACACAAGAAATAAAAACTTAATTTTAAAATTTCGCACAGCCTCCATCTTGAGGTTATGTAAACTATTGAACTAAATTAGATACCAGTGCATTACAATACGTATAATCATTTACTGTACCACATTTCACTGCGCTCAGGTGGTTAAATCACGAGAAAATTCTATTAAAATGTTAAAACTTCGCTTGGCCCCCATGTTCGTTTTGTACATTACAGGTTTACATAGATAAACTTGTAGCAGTGCCCTTTATCACCGTACAAAATTTCACGGTGATATCTGTAATAGTTTCGGAGATATAGAATGCCAGTGAAATATTTCGCACAGCCACCATTTTGAGGTTACGTAAACAATTGAACCAAATTAGACGCCAGTGCATTACAATGTGTATAAACATTTGCTGTACCAAGTTTCATTACGTTTGGATGGTTAAATCGCGAGAAAAGTCTATTTAAAAGTCTCAACTTCGCTTGGCCGCCATGTTGGTTTTGTAGTTACCAGGTTTTTGAAAGTCTCATATGTAAACTTTTAGTAGTGCCCTTTATCACCGTACAAAATTTCAGGGTGATATCTGTAATAGTTTCGGAGATACTGAATGCTGGTGAAATATTTCGCACAACCGCCATGTTGGATTGGTGATACACTTTAAAATTTGAAGGGCACGGTCGGGGTCGGCCAGAATGGTGGTATGATCTTACTGAGTTTCATTGAAATAGCTCCAGCCGTTTAGAAGTTATTAGGGACACACACATACACGAATCACACACGCACACACAGACACACGGACAAAAGGTGATCTCATAAGCCATTAGCCTACTTTCGATTTTTGCAAAAAATGAAAGTAGACTTATGAGATCAACACAGGGCGAAAAAAAAGTGTGTCTGTCTGTGTGTGTGTGTGTATGTGTGTGTGAGTCTGTGTCTGTGTCTGTGTGTGTGAGTGTGTGTACTCTGAATGCCTGCCCCCCCCCCCCCATCAATTCGAACACGGTGAACGCGAATTGAACGAAATGTGGTACAAAGGTAGCACTAGCAAAGGACACCTCTGTGTCATGTTTTATATCGCCGCCATCTTGACCGAAACGTAATGGCAGCCACACAAATGTTCAAAGCTTAAATCAAATTACGACTAACCTAATCATCCGATCTCTACCAAATTTTGCAACAACATACCTTTATGGGGGGAGCATCCTTTGACCAAACTAATAGGTCATCGGCCTAATAGTTTGCGGATGGCGGCCATATTTGTGTCAAAATCGATTCCCCCTATTAATTCGAACACGGTGAAACCGAATGGAACGAAATTTGGTACAGAGGTAGCACTAGCAAAGGGCACCTCAGTGTCATGTTTTATATCGCCGCCATCTTGACGGAAACGTAATGGCGGCCACACAAATGTTCAAATCTTAAATCAAATTACGATCAACCTAATCATCCGATCTCTACCAAATTTTCCAACAACATACCTTTATGGAGGGAGCATCCTTTAACCAAACTAATAGGTCATTAGCCTAATATTTTGCGGATGGCGGCCATATTTGTGTGAAAATCGATTCCCCCTATTAATTCGAACACGGTGAAACCGAATGGAACGAAATTTGGCACAGAGGTAGCACTAGCAAAGGGCACCTCAGAGTCATGTTTTATATCACCCCCATCTTGATGGAAACGTAATCGCGGCCACCCAAATGTTAAAAGCTAAAATGAAATTACGACCAACCTAATAATCTAGTCTCTACCAAATTTTGCAACAACATATCTTTATATGGGAAGCATATTCTGACCAAACTGCAAGATCATCAGCCCAATAGTTTGTAGATGGTGGCAAAGTATGTGTGCAAATCGATTCCCCCTATCAATTCAAACATGGTGAAACCGAATTGAACGAAATTTGGTACAGAGGTAGCACTAGCAAAGGTCACCTCAGTGTCATGTTTTATATCGCCGCCATCTTGACGGAAACGGAATGACGGCCACCCAAACGTTAAAAGCTAAACTCAAATTACGACCATCCTAATAATTTGATCTCTACCAGATTTTGCAACAACATGCCCTTTTGTGGAAAGCATCTTATGACTGACTACAAGGTCATCAGCCATATAGTTTGCAAATAGCGGCCATGTATGTGTGCAAATCCATTCCCCATATCAATTCAAACACGATGAAACCGAATTAAATGATTTTTTTTACAGAGGAAGCACTAGCAAAGGGCACCTCATATTCATGTTTAATATACGTATAGCACGTTGTATTTCAACAAGCTACTACAACCAGCATTCAATTATACTCCTTGAAAAGGACAAAGAGTTATAACAATACCCATGCATTTAGGAGAAAGTAGGCTATATGTTCTTTACTGAACATCTTGTTTTTTTTTTCATAAAATGTAAATAGGCTAAAAATAGTGTTATAATGACCCTCATTACGATACAGTTTTCTGACATATTATATTTACATTTCGACATCGCCGAACATAAAAAAATGTTTTCAACATTAGAAGATAGATTTGAAGTTTTTTTTTCAGTGTTGCCTTTTTGATAGTTAATATTGTAACCTTCAGTCGGTCAACACATTTAGGGCATACCTTAATCACATGCACAGTAATTTATTTCCGGTTATTTTTTCAGATAGGCGGCTTCCGTGGCGTAGTTGGTAGCATGCTGAGCTTCTATGCCCAAGATCACGGGTTCAAACCCGGCCGAAGTCGTCGAATTTTTTAAGAGCGTTACATATCCCTCAGTATGCCTTCGTTCGGAGGGGAAGTAAAACCGGCGGTCCCATGTCATAGAGTTATGGCATGTAAAAGAACCTTCCACTGACTAAACTTGTGTGAAGCAACATTTGTAGGATAGGTTTGATTAATGCTCTTCAGTTCCAACGTTCGTCACCAGGCGCTGGTTGCGATGACATCTAGTAGTAGCCAAGTTCACAGCTAGGTGTCATGGATGGTAGCATTTGGTAGCGAATGTAGGAACTATAGTAAAGCCATCATTACTTCCGACTTGACGTTTCAGTGTTAACCTAGAGTTCTCTAACGGTCAGAAGGAAAATCTCTTTAACTAGACAATCACAGGTAGCTATTCAAATAGATGCATCACGACATATCGAGTTTCGTTCGCGATTTAGCGAATGAAACTCTAGCCTAGCACTGAAACGCCAAGTCGGAAGTAATGATTGCTTTACTGTACTTGAAATTATCGTCTGCAGTCCTTACTAGAATTAAAAACAGGTAACACACACTAATACAGTCATCACAATTAACACCGGTTATCAGACAGATTATCACACACCCAAAGTTCACGGGGCTACATGATCGCGTTGTCGCAGACCCTAAACTGAGGAACCAATCAACTTTTTTCAGATATTCCAGTATTTGGAATTATTTTGTGTAGATCGACTGAAAATCATAATATCAAATTGAATTTAAGCAAATTGATCACAGCTGTTTTCTAAATCTAAAATACTAAGGAGTAGGGTAGCCAGTAGGGTCTCTTACATATACTTTCGATGTTATCGGAAATGAAATGAAAATTCACAGCCTGCTTCCAGTCTCCGACCGGGTCAGGAATGGAATGAATGAAGCCCCTATCTAGCGGCGAGGATATGAACTGTGCCGGCTGCCGAGGCCTGACGCACTCCTCTGGGGCAATGATTAAATGAATGATAGATGAAATGAAATGATAGTGGAGAGTGTTGCTGGAATGAAATTTTGTCAGGGAAAACTGGAGTACCCGGAGAAAAACCTGTCTGCCTCCGTTCTGTCCAGCACAGATCTCACATGGACTGACCGGGATTTGAACCACGGACTCAGCGGTTATCGGAAATAAGGAAGCAAAATTCTTGTGTTGTTTTTTTCTTCCCAGAATTGGTTTAGACTGAACGATTCTCAATCCCATGTAATGTAACTAACTTTTGAATGTGTTTTTGAAAGTGGATGATTGAATATATACAATTCATATGGGGGAAAAGACAAGCAGTGACTATGACAGGGCTAAGTTTTTACTTTTTTGTATTAGCCAGGGGCTTATATAGAGTTTTATTTGGGGGGGGGGGCCTTGGAAAAGCCCCCAAAGAAAGGGAAATCCGGGAAACTTTTGTATAATTTGATGCAAAATGATGAGATTTAAGGCTATCTGGCATCACTTTTTTAACCATTTTGTTGTGACGTTTTATGTTTGGTTAATGTCAAACACAACTAAGACAATTTTATGTTACTTTTTATTAATACAGTCATCTTGCACACTTAATAGTGGTCTATTTTATAGAAAGAATGAACATTAGTCTACTGTTTTGATTCGGGGTACATGTCCTCACTGTTCCGCCCCTAACAACCTCAATAACTAACTGTTTTGATTTACAACTTACACTATAATATAGAGTCAAGATTTCTCGAAGCATTACCAAATTTGTTTATTGGTGATTTGTATGTCTTTGTGAATAGTTAACAACGCTTGACCGTTGAGTCTGTTTTCGGAAGTAGAATTTCTTAAGTATGTTTTCAACCTACTCAAACTCAAACTCTGTTCGGTGGTAGCTACAGAGATAGCAAAACTGCTAAAAAGTTGATAAGGATATTAAATTTAGGGAAAGAAAACTTTTGTCACATTCTTCAAGGGCACTTGTTGTTGTTCTTGGTAGGTTCTTAGGAGAGAAGGCACTGGAGAGTAATAAGAGGTTATGTTGTTACATATTATACGAGATCAGAGCAAACTGATTGCCACACTGTTTGCATCGCGCTACCGTCGCGTCGCTGTGCAACGTTGCCATATGTCACTTAGTAACAATAGTACATGATACGTATATTCGTTTTTAATCTTTTTAATTCTTAAATAAATCTTATAATGTGACAACGTTTCGACGCCAGTATTACCGTTGCACAATTCGGGAGCAGTATTCTGTAGATCGCGATACATTAAACTACGAAATTCCTCTACACATAAAATGGCGGCATCCATGACGTCATGGAAGACACTTAAGGATCAAACGAGACTTACACCAAACCTAATAGGAACCAATGGTTTCGCCCAGACCGTCCTCTAACTAAGCAGCGACCAATGGCTTTGTATCACCTTGGCTTTAGAAGAGTACAGTGCAAGTTTTCAATTAAATGAAACAACTAAAAAAGTAATTCATGAACATTCATAACTCACCACCACACATGTAACACTATGGCGGCAATTCAAACCAAAGCATCAAACAAATGAACTTCAACGTCCGCACGTCATCCGTGACGTCATTGAATATACTAAATATCTCCCCTAGACACGTACGTATCGCCGTAGATACTTGAACCCACAATTCTGTTATTGCGGCAGAAATTCTCACAGGCAGTGGAAAAGTCATCAATCCCGAATTCCAGTAATACCGAACAATTATCCTTTCCAGTTCAAGCGACTCCAATTCCCAGTCAGCGTATGCTTCGCAATGACTAATCAACAAGTCACATGGACTGCTTTAAGTAATCTGCTCTAGGGTAAGTTCGGCGAATAAACTGTCTTTTTACATGTTTCCCAGAGAAAGACCACCGATGTTGTCTACAAGGAGGCACATGGCTGAAAGGATTGTCAACATGTTCTCCGCAAAATAATATACCACAACTGACCCGTTAACGTTCGATACAACAGCTAATCCGAAATAAATACAGTCATATTTCTCTAAGTATTATTTATTTATCGTATGGGTTTTATTGTCGGGAGTGTCCGAGGACATGTTCGGCTCGTCTGAGGCTGTAGCTGCTTCTAGCGGACACCCATAGGGTGAGCTACAGGTTCCCTTCAATTTCAAGTAGTTCCAACATTCGCTACCAGATGTCAATGATACCTAGTGGTGTACGTTGGAACTTTGATAGAGCGTGCCAACGAAATCTTAACCTAGAAATTTAGCTTCACACAAGTGTAGTTAGTGGAAGGATCTTTTACATGCCATAAATCTATGACATGGGACCGACGGTTTACTTCCCCTCCGAAGGAAGGCATGCTGAAGGATTTAAACGCTCTTAAAACATCCGACGCCTTCGGCCGGGTTTGAACCCGCTATCTTGGGCACAGCAGTTCAGCATGCTACCAACTACGCCACCGAAGCTGCTTTTCTATAAGACGAATTAATTTTAATTTTCCGGCAAAGCTCTACACAATTTATACGTCGTGTTTTTGCTATAATTCAAAGTACTTACTAGAATATTTTGATAACTCGAATGCTATTTTGTTATGTGTCTTTAACTCAAAGTTGGGGCGAAAATGCAGTTGAATTACGTTCTTTAGGTGTGACATGGGAATTGAAATATCGATTCAGTTGTTTAGGGTACCTGGACAGTGTATTTCTGTCAATTTCTGTCAGCAGCTTATTATGCTAGAATTCCAGCTAATATGCTGTCAAACGTAATGAAATAAACATCCCTCCCTATATTATTCTGCTAAGGTCCCATTCCAGTTTTGTACCAAAAATAAGGTCCCATTAAAACCAACCTACACATATGGGGTACCTACAGGTTCAGCATAACCCAATGCGTAAGTGAAACGCACTCACTTACTCTTTAAATGCCTCACAATTAAATAAATACCTTAAAACATGTATATTTACAATGAAATAATGAAAGAATGCATCACGGTAACCATGGTAACAGAATATCACAGGTCCATCTATTTCTGTAAGACGCAATGCAATTCCAATTATTACATTACTGTGAAAGTTCCCAGACGGTTATAAGGTTATCACTGAATCAAATTAAGCTGTAAAATTCAATACATACTGTATAATGCGCTTAAGGGTGTTAAGGGGCGTCTGGCTGCGTGGCTCAGGGGTAACGTTCTCGCTGGCTGAGCCCAAGGTTGCAGGTTCGAAACCTGGCGCAGTCAGCTGGCATTTGAGGGTGCGCAAATGCGAGGGAGCCGTGTCAGTACATTTACTGGCACGTTAAAGATCCCCTTCGGGGCAAAATTCCGGCACCCCGGCGTCTCTAAAAGCCAGGGTAGTTAAAATGGACGTAAAACCAATAACATTATTATTATTATTGTTAAGGGGCACTTTAGAATTTTTTCACGCAATATTCACGTGTGAGTGTGGTACGAAAGGTCTTTTTCACCCGACTATAAAGGGTCTCCGAAAACCACATTTAAAAACCCTTAAATTAACAGTGTCTGTGATATTCCCAGAAAACTAACTTCGCTCTAATATACCTATGAAGGAATGACAAAGCCCTAACCACTGCACCAGTAGCTGAATTGATAAAGTCTGATTATTCATACCAAGGATAAATCAGTCATCTCTCTATATATAAAAATGAAAGTTTGTCTGTTTTTTCTGAATTTCTATGGAAATTTGCATTATTTACGCGTTTCAGACTGTTTTATGACGGATGCGCGCGAAAATAAATTTTTTGTCTGTCTGTCTGTCTGTTTGTCTGTCGGTCTGTGGACAAAGTTGTTCCCTTGTTATAACTCGAGAACGGCTAGGTGGATCAACGTAAAATTTGGTGCAGATATCCTTCAAAGGCACGACACTAATCATTGATGTAACTCTTCTCTGTCCCTCTCATAAAAGGGGGCCTACCCCCTTAAAATACTTGCTGAAATAGGCGTAGACGGGCGAGACAAAGCTCATTTTCAGCCCCTCAATGTGAGAAACGAAACTCGGGGAACCCTCCCGAAAACCACATTTTAAGACCCTAAAACCAACAGTTTTTGAGATATTTCCAGAAAACTAATTTCATTTAATACAATAACGAAAGAATGCAAGCCGGTAACCATGGCAACGGAATCTCACAGGTCCATCTATTGCTGTAAGACGCAATACAATTCCATTTATTACATTACTGAGATAGTTTGCAAACGGCTTTAAGGTTATAACGGAACCAAATCAAGCTGTAAAATTCATCAATGTCATATAATGCGCTTAAGGGGCTCAAGGGGTACTCTAGATTTTTTACGCGAATTACACGTGCGGGTGTGGTGCGGAAGGTCTATGATATCCCTATCCCTATATTGTTATATTATTATTAGGCTACAATTATTATACTACGGTCAACAACGACGAGACAAAGCTTATTTTCAGCCCCTTGGTGTCAGAAACAAAACTCGGTGCCCCTAAATAGCAGTTAAGGGTCCCCGAAAAGTACATTTTAAGGCTCTAAAACCAACAGTTTCTGAGATATTCCCAGAAAACTAATTTCATTTAATAAACTAATGAAGGAATACAAGCCAGTAACCATGACAACAATATCTGAAAAGGTGACGTCCAACTTTCCATCTATTTCTGCAAGAAGTAAAGCCACTCCATTTATTAAATTTCTGTGAATGTTTGCAAATGGCTATAACGATATTAAGGAATCAACTAAAACTGTACAATTCATCAATGCGCTTAAGGGAGTCAAGGGGTACCCTAGATTTTTTCAAAAGCGTTATGTCGTACAGAAGATCTATTATATCTCCAAACAGAAACATTATTTTCAAAAATTCCTGAATTGAAATACGGTAGTTTTTTTCTTTTAGGAATTTGGGCCATTGGAGTCTAAAAAACCTGAATAGCCTTTATAATTTATTAAATGGGCCTTCCTCTGGATGGGGACTTGACACAATAGTGAAGGTCAGTTTTATTTGACGTGTATTGCGTTTCGTCTACGAGGTTTTCATTTTTTTTTTCACGTCAGGTAAATTTAGTCAGAGCATATTTTAACTAATCATTTTTCTTTGTCGACAAACAGGTTGTAAGTCTCTAACCATTGCAACAGTAGCTCAATTGATTACGTATGGTTATTAATACCGAAGACCGTTCGAAGAATGGGTACTTCTGCTAGTAGCATTGATGATTGCGATTTTGCTAAGTGTGCTCTTTACAACTAGAATATTCGCGGGCGAAGCCGCGACGGGTAATGCTAGTAAGATTTATAGCGCTATGCAGGAGTCATGTTTTTGAAAGGAACTGAAAATACATAGAGTAAAATTAATTGAAATGCATCTGCAATATTTGCACAGCAACATTTAATCCTAGTTAGTATACCTGCATGAGTACACCTAGTGACAATAACAGCATAGCGAGGCAGCAGGTGACTATTTACAATATTTATTTATGATAATAGACTCCATTTTTGACGTGACGGCGTCAAGTAAATAGTTGGAATACAGTGACGTTCGGGAAAAAGTGTTACAGTGACAGGTGATGATATCGTTTTATCTCTCTTCTACCGACAGTAGTGGCTACGCGGGCTAAAGCGCTGCGTTAAGTCAAGGGGCCAAGCTCTCTGCTGACTCGGTAGACGCGTGGGTTCGAGCCCCGCCGTCGGCTGTCCTTGAAATGGTTTTCCGTCGTTTCCCATTTTCAACACCAGGCAAATGCTGGGACAGTACCTTCTGACAGGCCACGGCCACTTTCTTCCACATCCTTGCCCAGTTTCATTCATCTTCATCCATTCCATCTCTCATCCCGACGCGCAGGTCGCCCACGGGCGTCGACTAGAAAGACCTGCACTCGGCCTCTCAGGAGGCTACACGACAAAAAAAAATCTCTCTTCTGCTGCAACGCTCTCTCTCTTCTGTTGCTCCACTCGAGTGTCGCTATTGTCGTTTTTGGATGTCACGGGTGAACCCCTGGATGGATTTTGATGCGGGTTTCACCATTCTGTAAAGGATATCTCGAGGAAGATTTCTGTAGAAAGTTATTTATGTATGATCAAAGGAAGCCGAGCAGTAAAGATTTCAGTGAAAAAGTAGGGGAAAAAACGCATGGCGCCGGTGTACTTTTTGGCGTCCGTGTACTTTTTAAGCTTACGCTAGGCAAATCGTTAAAAATATCTAAATACTATTGAGTGTAAGAATTGTTCAGCATGAAAAGTTCTACAAAAAAGTCCGGGAGAGCATATCTCTATCTTCAATACATCACCGACTATAAGTGTTTTTACGTTTTCATTTCTTCCAACAATCTTCATTCAAATACTGAGGCGACAGTTTACGAGTTGGTTAGGGGCGAGTCTATCACCCCAGTTACGGCCTACCTAGCGGGTGAACATAGTATCCCAGATACAGCCAGCAGCAAACTGTCGGGTCTTGTTGAGTTAAAACTTCAGTGAAGAGTGGTTGTGTTTGGAGTTTCCCTTGAAGTGCAATTCGGCTTTTTTTCATTTCGCATGTGAAATTTCCGTTCCGCAAAATACATAATAAAAAAAAATATACGAAGCTGAAATTTCGCAAGAGCGACAGTTAAAAACAAATCAGTCCGAGAATACGATGCCACGCTCAAATATCGTCGCGCGTCGTAGTTTAACACACCCAATAATTTTATAACAAAATGTATTTCTATATTTCGAATTTTCGATAACTTGAAGTAATTTCCATTTCCGAAAGTACTTCGAGATATCGAAGTTTGTTTGTACAAACTTTTAGCCGAACGTTCAAACTGTTCAGATAAAATGTTTACTTTGTTTTAGAGATTACGTTCCCCATAAAACAATGTTTGTAACCCCAGTTCGTCGATCATGGCTACGCCGCTGTTTTTGGTTGGCTAGGAATTGTTTATTTGTTTGAGCCTTGTTTGTTTTCCGCTAGCTAGTCAGCGTGGAATGCTCGACCTTGCCGACTCTGCATGCAGCAGGTGTAGTCCAGTGGTTTGCCGCGTGAAGGCGTTGACAAGGTACTTGGTATATGACGGCCGAGATTTGATTGGTCCTTGTGTTAAATCATAATAAGAGCTCAACACACGCTGTGTTAACTGTGACGTCACTTGTGACGCAATTGTGTTCGATATATCGAGCGAGATAAGGCGTGACGTCACTGAGCCTGCGTGTTGTGCGATGCGCCCTCAGGCGGGAAGGGAAGCAAGGGGAAAGCCCGAGTCAGTCAGCGAGTAGATCGCGGTAGTTGTAGGCTATGTCGCGCGACGCTCTATTCGCAAGACGACGCGAGTGACGTGTGGTCGGCATCAGTGACAAACGTGTGCACCTTGCGAGCTAAAACAACACAGTGGATCTTTTAGAATTCCAGCTTTAAACAATTTTGGTACATTCGTTTATATTCAAACCAATGAGTATTTTGTGGCCACCGTGTGCATAACAAGTTTTGATATAGTGAAGTAGATACGACGGAACGAGTGGTATGAATCGCTAGATGCTGTGGCCCTGTAACGTACCAGGGGCGCCCTTCATCCCTGCCGAGGTGTACGGCGGTCTGCTGGCCCAGAAGGATCAACGTCCTTCTCCCACCCCCACCCTGTCCCTCACCCCTTCTCCTCACGAGCCGTGTCCTACCCCACCTCGTCATGATCAACAACACCCCTGCCGAAATCGCTTCCGGGGAATGCTACTACAATGCGCGTGCGCCGGAGCCAACTTGAAGTCCCCGCGCCCCAAGACTCAGTGGTATGTCAAGGTAAGTGACGTCGCGACGTCTTATTGCCCTTGGGACCGCCAGACGGCCGGCTCAAATATTTAGTGTAGCTAGAGCTAAAAGCACGTGGTAAGTTAGTACAAACTCTCACCACATTAATCACTGCTGCTGTAAAGCAGGTGTGCTGTCGCGCCCCCCTTCTGAAACATAAAATATATACCCCCCCCCCCCCCCTTTATTCTTCTTTCCTTTCTTAGCACTTCTCATAGGCTACTTCGCACCAAAAAAAAAACGGATCACATGATCTACAAAATTTGATTGTCTTAATTATTGCAACTACCCGTTACAATAATAATAATAATAATAACACACAATTTACTATTCTTAGAACATATCAAAGTTCAACAACTTTTTGTAGAAAAAACATGCATTTTTATTAGTCCAAGTTGTGAAAATTAACTATTTTTTCGTGCTTATAGAAATACAATTGGAATTGAATACATTTTGTTTTTTTCATGTGACGTTACTTGTATCAGTTTATTGTAAATCGGACTAACCGCTTCCACTGAACACTCACTAGAATTCACCTGTTCACTCACTGTCTTTGGACAGACTGCAAAGGCCTGGCTGAATTCGAGTCGACAATGTCAGAAATAGAAGAATCGATTCTTGTAAGGAAGTGGCGGTCGCATTGTCAAGTGGCTTATTGTCATTAGTGGTTGTTAAGTGTTTGGTAAGGAGATATCACTGCGGGTGGCGGGTGAAAGGGGGCTGTGTGGGGACATTTTACTTTACCTTTTCTCACAATTCCTGCTGGCAGGATCTACTGGTCATTTCTTGTGAAATAAGAGAGTAAAAGTACGAGCTTATTAGTCTTGAATGGTCGGGGGAACTTCCTGCCTATGATAGGTTCATGGATATGAGGATAGCGATATTTGTAGCGTGCCCGCTTCTCACCCGGAGGCACTGGGTTCGATTCCCGGCTCCGTTAGGGATTTTAGAAACTGACTTGAGAGCTGGAACGGGATGCACTCAGCCTCGTGAGGATAATTGAGTAGGTCTGAGAGTGAGGCAGCGCCCCTGTCACAAAAACCAAGATTAACGGCCAAGGGGACCCGATGCGCTGACCACGCGTCACCCCAATATCTGCAGGCCAGATGGATGGGCAGCGGTCGCTTGGTAGGCTTAGGCCCTTCATGCGTTGTAGTGCCACGGGTTATAATACTACTAACATAATAGTAACAAACCCTGATAAGTTGCGCAAGTTCACAATATAATTTTGTAACTAAAATATTGTGTGCTAGCGAACCCAAGCGAGAACTTTCGTATGTGTATAAACCACCCGTCCGGCTTTTAAAATCATAGTGCAGATATTCTCTTCCTTTTGAATGCTCATTTGATACGATCTGTTACTTGTGTTAGCCCCAATGTGTATATACTACCCGCCCAGCTTTACTGCTATGTGGGTTGGAGGCGACCGAGTTCTGACAGGATCTATCATCTTGTTTATTTGTTTAAACGCACTTTTTAAATATATCTCTACTTAGTATAAAACAAAGTCCCCGATTCTTGGATGTTACGGGTAAACTCGAGAACCACTCGATGGATTTTGATGCGGTTTTCACTATTCTGTAAAGGATATCTCGTGGATGATTTCTGTAGAAAATAATTTATTTATGATCAAAGGAAGCCGAGCAGTAACGATTTCAGTGAAATAGTCAAAAAAGAACCTGGCGTCCGAGCGCTTTGTAAGCTTATGCTGGGCAAACCATTAAAAATATCTAAATACTATGAGTGTAAGAATTGTTCAGCATAAAAAGTTCTACAAAAAAAGTCCGCGATAGCGTAAGTATCTTCAATACATCGCCCACTATAAGTGTTTTTGCGTTTTAATTTCTACAACCATGTCCATTCAACTACTGAGGCGACAGTTTTCGAGCTAGCTAAGGGCGAGTCTATCATCCCTGTTACAGCCTAGCTAGCGGGCGAACCTATTGCCCCAGATACAGCCAGCAGCAAACCGTTGAGTCGTGTTGAGTTAAGACTTCTGAGAAGGGTGGTTGTGTTTGGAGTTTCCCTGGAAGTGCAAATCGGGGTTTCTTCATTTCGCCTGTGAAACACAGTCAAGTTAAGATTGGACGGAAGGGGGATTTGAGTTTCATTCGCCTCGCCATTCCCTGGAAGTGCAACTCTCATTTCGCCTGTGAACTTTTCGTTTCGCAAAATTCACATTCAATTTAAGATTGGACGGAAGGGGATTATATTATATTAAATTATACTGATTGGCGTATAATCTCAACTTAGTATAAAACAAAGTCCCCGATTCTTGGATGTCACGGGTAATATCGAGAACCACTGCATGGATTTTAATGCGGTTTTCACCATTCTGTAAAGGATACCTCGAGGAAGGTCTGTAGAAAATCATTTATTTATGATCAAAGGAAACCAAGCAGTGACGATTTCAGAGAAAAAGTAAAAAAAAAAGTCCTGGCGTCCGTGCGCTTTTTAAGCTTAATCTGGGCAAACCGTTAAAAATATCAGTATACAATGAGTGTAAGAATTGTTCAGCATGAAAAGTTCTACAAAAACGTACGCGAGAGCACATCTCTATATTCAATATATCGTCCACTATAAGTGTTTTTAGATTGGACGGAAGGGGGATTTGTGTTTCATGCACCTCGCCATTCTTAAATTATGTCTGACAAGAATTTGTTGCACATGCATCTCCAAGATAATATAGTTAATATTCCAGTCAGTGATTAACCATCATGCCGAGACTAGACTTAGATGGTATGGACATGTAAAACGATGGAGGAGAAGAGGATACCCAGGAGGATACACGAGACGAAGTGGGAAGGAAAGAGACCGAGAGGGAGACCAATAGACAGGTGGCTGAAGGGGGTGGAAGAAAGCGTGAAGAAGAGAGGAGAAGACTGGACAAAGGTGGTGGCTGAGAGATGGAGGGAAGACAGAAGAAGTTGGAGAGGCTTGTGTTCCAAACAGACCCGGCTAGTGGCTGGAAACTGTGCAAGATGATGATGATGATGCCGAGACGTAAAACGGATATAGATCGTACAGTAGTTCATTGACATCGTAAAGAAGCGCTTATCACGTAATGCATTAACAACTGTTCCCGGGAGAAGCCGGGCCGGGTTGCTAGTATATATATTCAGTTGACTTTTCAACGAATGCAAGATTCTACCTGTACTGTTGAGACGATTTGGAAGATTTTGGCACAAGCAGCGTTTTCTAACTCCCTCTGATTTAAGAGCTTGAGTTTTGTGAATCATACACCTTGGCGGATTATATTCACCCGTCTACTGTATTCCCAGACCTAGGCCTAGATTTAATAGCCTGAGTAAAGGATATGATGATGAGCGTTTGACGACCGAAACTAATAATTGAAGTGATTTTATTGTTGCTTATTTTAGGGGCTGCATCATAGTCTTCATATAGCCAAGTGTGTTTGTGTGTGTGTAATATGTGTGATAACCTGTGTTATTGTGATGGCTGTACTAGTGTATGTATTTGTAAATCAGGGATAGGATTGGGAAGGTGGTGGCCGTGACCTTAAGTTAGGAACCATCCCAGCATTTGCCTGGAGTAGAAGTGGCTGAGGTGGGAATCGAACCCTCCTTTTCTCAGTTTTGCGTCACGTACCCCGTTCCAGCCCTCATACCAAAATTTGGCCGAGCCAGGAATCGAACCTGGACAGCCAAGAACGCTAGCCGCTACACCACGAGGTAGTCAGTGAATTTAATAATCTCATTTTTTACTAAGGCAACAATGAAAAATTGCTTCCAACACGATAGGCTAATAATAATTTTCAAGTCTAACTCATCAATTAAGACTGTTTTAAGGGAAGTTTTCCTCTATGCCTATTGTTGTGTGGGGCCTAGAATGCATAGTTCAATTACAATAACATTAAACAATATGAAAACTTTTCAGCCATTTTTCATTGTTAATAATTTTCATTCGATCAATTATATTAGCCGGGTAATATGAAATACTACATGAAAAAATACTTGTGATAAATTATTATTATTTTTTGCTCAAGGGTGGTTATAGGAATGGCATGTTTCGTTCGAAAAGCGAACATCGTCAGGCCAATCAAATACAGGATGTCCGGGATAAAAGTTCGAATATTTATAGAAGAGTTAAGTCAGTATGCAACAAAGAATAAAAATAAGTTCTTATAAACATTGGTTGTGAACTTAATATCTACTAAGTTACGGTCTTATTTTGTACGAATAGCATAATTATCTTGCACTCGGAGCACTATGGCACGAACAAATGGGAAAACATTTTACGAGGAGCATATCTTGAATTCCGAGCACTTTGGCACGGAAGAAATGATAAACATTGTACGAGGAGCATATCTTGCATTCCGAGCACTTTGGCACGGAAGAAATGATAAACATTGTACGAGGAGCATATCTTGCATTCCGAGCACTTTGGCACGGAAGAAATGATAAACATTGTACGAGGAGCATAGGTTACCTTGTGCAATGATTTATCTACTGTATGTCCAGAGATTGGGAATCTGCTCATAACTCAATGTTGTCAAAAACGTGACTCCAGTCCTTTTCGGCAATCATCGATTGAATTAAAACAGACAGATGATAGTTTTGAGAGCAATAGCACAATGCAAAGAGTGATAAATGGCTGGCCATGAAAATGAAAATCTACAGCCTGCTTCCAGTCGACCGACCATCAGGGGATGGAATGGATGAAGCCCCCCATCTAGCGGCGAGGATATGAACTGTGCCGGCTGCCGAAGCCTGTCGCACTACCCTGGCCAGTGATCAAAAGAATGACAGATGAAATGAATTGATAGTGGAGAGTGTTGCTGGAATGAAATTTGTGACAGGGAAAACCGGAGTACCCGGAGAAAAACCTGTCTGCTCCGCTTTGTCCAGCACAAGTCTCACATGGAGTGACCGGGATTTGAACCACGGGCCCAGCGGTGAGAGGCCGGCGTGCTGCCGCCTAAGCCACGGAGGTACGGTACAACAGAGATGATGATGATAATAACCTTGACAAGGACAAAGAGAGGACTGTCGATAGCTTTAAGTATGGGAAAGGAGGGGCAGACTTTTGCCTAATTCCCATGATTCTGTTGTGATTGCGGCCAAGGGCATCCTGCATTATGGATAATGAGTTACTCACAACTAACTTGATATCGTTGTTAATTGTCTGGCATGGTAGGCTTAAGCCAGAGTGGCTTAGGGTTATATACCTTACGGAGATCTATTCCCGAGGCTCGAGGACTGGGTGCTTGCGATGACTTTACCATAATTTCATCCACACAACGAAAGGCAGGTCGCCCGTGGGTAACTAGACAGACCTGCACCAGACCTCCCAGGACATTTCACAGCATTTCATTTTATTGTTGTTGGTTTAATTCATTTGACCACCTCCTGCGACGACTTTACCATAACTTCGTCCTCACGACGAAAGGCAGGTCGCCTGAGTGAACTAGACAGACCAGCACCAGGCCTCCCAGCACATCACACAGCTTTTCATTTTATTGTTGTTGGTTTAATTCATTAGACCAGCGTTTCCCAAACTGTGGTACGCGTTACTGCTGCAGTGGTACGCGGTGAAGTTACGAAAAACATAAAACAAACTTAGATATTTTACGAAAAAATATAAAATATAAAATTAAAAATATATAAACATTGGTATGTTGCCGGAAGACTTTAACGCCAAAGATAAGGAGCAGTTTTATGAATTGAATTGTGTTCCAGAACTAAGGCAAACTTTTTCAAAAATGGCTCTTGTGAACTTTTGGATTGAGAGGCGTGCAGACATAGCTGACAAAGCAGTTAGATTTTTACTGCCTTTCACTACCTTGTACTTGTGTGAGACTGCATTTTATTCACTTATTTATCTCAAAAATAAATAACGGAATACACAGTGGCGGCGCGTGGATAAAACATCTGGGGGTTCACTACTTAGAAAAATAACGTGGCCAAATTTAATGTTACTCGATGTTTACATAGACGTAAAATAGTGACATTGCATGACTAGAAAGGTGACTTTCCTTTGAAGACACACGATTGCAGCTCGAAGAAGTTATCAATACTATGAGAAATGAAAGACAGAGAATATAAGGTGTAATTACCTTAAGCTGATCCAGTTTCGTCTGATGTTGAAGACGTTGCTGGCGTTGGTATAACAGCTGTCGTGTGTGTGTACAGGAAATCCATCCTCCTTTCCTTCCTGGCGGCGAATAAGTCAATTACCTTCTCATTAAAGTCGACTAATTTAAGAGTCATCTCCTTCCCGATGGACAACATAGCGAGAGCAGACAGTCTATCTTCATGCATTGTACTCCTCAGGAATGTCTTAATCCGATTTAACGTGGAAAAACATATTTCTGCTTCAGAAGTAGTCATGCAGACAGTAATAATTCATTTCAAAAGTTTCATCACTTCTCCGAAAGGTTCCTTGAGATTGTTCTCTATCAAAAAAGCAAGGAAGTCAGTTGCATCTTTCATTTCTTTAAAATCACTTCTTGAATAATCACCTGCAGTTCGGTTTTCAGTTTATTTTTATCAAGAAAAGGATAGGATTCTATAACATACGTAAGATTCTCATCTGGAAAATTATTTTGGAATGATGGGAAGAATTGGTGGTCAAAGAAGGTGGTTGGAGAAGTTGAATCTCTCTTTGTTTCTCGAGTAATAACTATTTTCGCATCTTCTTTTCCCTCTGTTGTCTTCTACATTTTCCTCCACAACGATGCTGTCAAAATTGTCCCTTACTTTCAAAATTGCAATTTCGAAGGAGCTTACCGCACTTCGCACTGATACAGGGTTAGCAGACCGCTTTTGTAATTGGTTGTATAGAATGTGCACGTGAGGCATAACACTGTAAAAGAACTCTAACCAAAAAGTAAACGTTGGCTGTTGTATTTTCAGACGCAGTCCATGTGCTTGGTTCATAGTAGCTGTTTGTCTGCTCGTGTCTTCGATTTTCTCCAAGCATTCCAGAATTGCATCCATATGCTCATGCAATGTAAGAACGCATCTTGATTTAAACTTCCATCTCGTAGCTGAGCCCTGCGGAACTCTTCAAGAATGCCCACTCTCTGAGGTGAATGAGAAAAAAAATGCTGGAATCTCTCCAATGGTGGCAAAGAACAATCGCACTTCTTTGTTGTGGCTAGCAGCCTGAGCCAGAATGAAATTCAATTGATGGGCGTAACAATGCACAAAGTAAGCAAATGGGTAGTCTTGTCTTACAATTGTTTGTACTCCGGAGTGTCGGCCACTCATAACATTGGCACCATCGTAAATTTGGGAGACTAATTTTTCTTTGTGCTCTCCAACTACGTGAATGAGGACCCCTTTTATACAATCGCCTAATGAGCAGGCGTCGTTTCCTGCTGGGTTTAAGAAAGTCCAGAACCTTTCAACAGGCTTCCCATTAGCTAATACATATCGAAGTACAATGACTAACTGACACTTTGAAGACACATCAGATGTTTCATCTGCTAACAGGGAGACGATGTCTGCAGTAGCTACTTCAGCTAAAATATTCTCGCGACACACATTTCAGAATGTCATTTAGAATGTCCTTCGACGTACCCTTGAAGACTGTAGCACTGTTGAAATGACCCCTAACGACGGTATCCATTGCCGAAGTAAAATTAATGAGTCCTCTGAATACGCCTGGATGGTTTGAATCGAGTGTTTCGTCATGACCTCTCAAAGCAAGTTTAAATTCACCACAGAATTTCATGCAGTCAATGATCTTCAAGAGCACGTACCTATTTTTTCTAACACTATCATTATGCCTCTCAATATTCCTTCTGAAAGCGCTACTTAGCTGCTGCCTAATATCTGTTTTCCCCAGAACTGAAAAATCTAAACATGCACTCTTATGTGTAATAGATGCTTCGTGCTTATTGATCTTTTGTGTTAAATGGCTGACATCTGATACCCCTGTTTTTATCCAATTCGTGTCCTTACCCTTAGCAAAAAGCAAGCACGGGAAGCAGAAAAGCCTATTAATGGTATCGCAACCACATAGCCAAGTATTCCTCTCGTAAATCTGTGGCTTAAATGTTCTACAAAAATCCTTTTCTCTACTAGTTTGCTTCTGAATAATGTTCAGGGAGGGAAGAGGCCTGCCAAGCTGCTTTATTTTGCACTTTTCTTCTATACTAAGTATTGGAAAGGTATTCTCAAGAAGAAACCTAACGGTATTCATTTTCACACTGATGAATACACGACACACGCATCAAGACACCGCCACACCCCGTGATAACGAACGTCAGATACAATAGAGCACTTCGATAAATACAGACTTGAGAAGAACGTGTTAGGCAGACTGTTATTTATGTTCTTATCTTGACGTATTTTGCCTTTATGAGCACTTCTAAATAATTAAAAGTTTAACTTAATTACATAAACATAGGCTACGTACTCCTATTGATGTTATACAAATCGTAGTTACAAAAATATTCTGGTTCATTGCGGTTAATTATATCTAAAACGTAAAATTGTGAAATTAAAATCTCTTCAAAACGTACCATAACAGACAAATTTTAAACCGCACGCTTGGAGACAATACATCGCCCAGGGCTGAAGGGCTCCATCGGCTAACTTCGGGGTGGTTCGAGGTAGATCGTGACTAGCGCTGGCTTGAGCTGGTCCTTTCACCAGCGATAGTTTAGCTTTGTTCTCGGCTACCCCCCCTTGCCCTACGCGACTCCGCGCCCATCGCTCCCTCCTTACGTCCCACCACCGCGCGCCCACGATCCAGAAATTGAACCTTTCGCGCGCCAGCGATCCAGAAATTGAACCTTTTCGCTGGTTCCGGAGAGCAACCGAGTGTTGATGTCAAAATTATCCCTCCGAGCGCAAATTTACGTATGTAATTAAAGAATAATTTTAATGTTATTGGTTTTACGTCCCTTTTAACTACCCTGGCTTTTAGAGACGCCGGGGTGCCGGAATTTTGCCCCGAAGGGGATCTTTAACGTGCCAGTAAATGTACTGACACGGCTCCCTCGCATTTGCGCACCCTCAAATGCCAGCTGACTGCGCCAGGTTTCGAACCTGCAACCTTGGGCTCAGTAAGCGAGAACGTTACCCCTGAGCCACGCAGCCAGACTGTAATTAAAGAAATACGCACTTGATTAACCATTTTACTAAGAGTTAAAAGATTTCTAGGGGGTTCACTGAACCACTGAACATATAGAACGCGCTGCGCCGCCACTGCGGAATAGGCTCCTTACAGTGGAAAACTATCTGCTTTTGAGACTCAGCAATCTTAATCCAGACATTCCTAAGTTGGCTTCTAATGTTCAAACTCACCCTTCACATTGAAGTTGTTAGTTGAACTTTGTTTTTTATGTTTAAGTATTAAGAGTTTTTTTATTAATATTATTTGTACAGTGTCATTTCTGAGTGTTTGAATTGAATACTTATTGTAATAAATAATAAAACAACTGGGCACACTTTTTATTTGAACTTAAACTCTAACAGTCTAACTCTAACATACACAATTTACAATCCATGTTTTGGTCTGTTACGTAGTGGTTATTATATCTCCCAACCATTAGGTGGTACGCGAGAGATTCTCATCTCTTAAAGTGGTACACAAACAAAAAAGTTTGGGAAACGCTACATTAGACCACCTTTTGCGACGACTTTACCATAACTTCGTCCTCACGACGAAAGGCAGGTCGCCCGAGTGTAACTAGACAGACCAGCACCAGGCCTCCCAGGACATCACACAGCAGTTCATTTTATTGTTGTTGGTTTAATTCATTTGACCACCTTTTGCGACGACTTTACCATAACTTCGTCCTCACGACGAAAGGCAGGTCGCCCGATTGTAACTAGACAGACCTGCACCAGGCCTCTCAGGACATCACACAGCAGTTCATTTTATTGTTAGTTTAATTCATTTGACCACCTCCTGGTTTTTGTAGGCTAGCATCCTTGGCTGTTATCTCGGAGGTCCGGGTTCGAATTCCGGCTTTACTAAGAGATTCAATTCTGGTTTGACGGTTGGAACGGGGTATACAGTCAGCCTCGTGATGCAAAACTGAGAAGAGATGGGTTTGATCCCCATCTTAGTCATCCTGGAAGTAGTTTACCTTGGTTTCCAACTTCTCCTGCAGGAAAATGCCGGGAGGGTTCCTAACGGCCACAGCCACCTCCTTCCCAACCCTTATTATAGCTTGCCACGGTGGTTGAGTGGTTAACGTGTCGGTCTACTAACCCCAAGCTTGCAGGTTCGCTCCTGGCCGTGGTAAGTGATTTTTGAAAGGCGGAAAAAATGTACGACACGCATGCCATACGATGTTGGCATGTCAAAAAACCAATTTGAATTCAGTGTGTTCATAATGGCAAAATTAATCTCGGGAGTTTCCGCCAACACAATGTTCCTAATTTCTCTACTAGAAAGCGCTGTAGTGTTCAAGGAGCTTGGATATCTACCTCCTTGACTTTCATAGTGCTTCAAGGAACAACGAAATTTGACATGCAAGCTACCCTCTGGGTATCAAAGAACAAAGCTTGCACCCGGCACCCGAGGCCACACGATATTATTATTATTATTATTATTAGTAGTAGTAGTAGTAGTAGTAGTAGTATTATTATTATTATTATTATTATTATTATTATTATTATTATTATTTTACATCGTCAGCCCATCTGTGGAGCGCGATAGAACTTATTTTGCTAATGATGTTTTTTTCTTCCCCCAAAATCTCTTCGTCTGTGCACTAAAAGTCTTCCTCCGTTCTGCCATCCATGATTTCTTGGTGAAAAAAATGAAAATGATGGTTGTTGATTGATGTTCTTAACTGGAGTCGATCTTGTATAATTTCCTCAGTAATGCCAATTTATCTAATGTCTTGTTCTATTTCACTAAGCCAGTTGTTCTTGACTTTCATTGAGAGAGCACGGTTGAGAATCCTTTTGGTGATCCCATCTTTATTATTTATGTAGGCGAAAATTCCCCTACAGGAGAGCGAATAAACTTTATAACATGATGTCATTTGGAGGCGTGTCTCCTCCGCTCCTCCCAAAATCTCTTCATTCTCTCGGAATGCTCCCTCTTCCTCTCACCCGTCCAATTTTTCCCAGGCTGTCGTAATAATCTTGGTTCAAACTTAACATTCGCGATTTTCGTCTGGCACTCAGTTCGGTCTTCAAAATTTTCTATACCGATTACTTGTAAGTCTCTCGATCCCTTCTTTATTAATATTATTATTATTATTATTATTATTATTATTATTATTATTATTTATTTATTTATTTATCGTATGATGAAAGGAAGAATATGTACACAAATATATACAAGATACACATGAGCTCATGTTTGTAAAATTAGAGTTCAATTTTAAGTTGTTGAATCCAATCGATGGCTTCTTGATTAAGCCGGTGGAGTTCTTGTATTGTCCCTTTGAATGCTCTGAGAGGACATTCGAAAGCAACGTGGTCCATAGTTTGCCGATCTTCTCCACAGTCACATTCAGGGGAGGACTTCCAGCCCCATTGATTCAGTATCGCTGCACACCTGCCTTGGCCCGTCCTTATCCGGTTCAGTGTGCACCATTGACGTCGAGGTAAACGAAAACCTGCAGGTCGTTCCCAAGAAGTCACAATTACATGGTGATGTGTCAGGGAAGTTTGTTCCTGCCATTGATCGTTCCAGGCATCTAGAATGTTGAAGTGATTATCCTGCAGGTTGACTGCTGTTCGCCATGATGGTTGTCTGGACTTCAGTCGCTGCAGTAAAGGTATTGCGAGCTCAGAGTGTATTGGCAGCGATGGGTTGTTTTCAATTCTCTTCCATGTGTTCAGCAATGATTGAAGTCTTCTCAGGGGTGGAGGTGGAATGTTACTTAGAACCGGAAGCCAATGCGTGTTTGTGGATCGCATGCATCCTGTGATGAGGCGCATTGCTTGATTGAGTTGTGTGTCAATAATTTTGGTGTGGGCCCTGTTAAGCCAGGTAGAGCACCAATATTCTGCAACTGAGTATGTAAGAGCTAGGGCTGTGGATCTCAGAACTGTTGCGTTGACACCCCAGGAGGTCCCTGTTAGTTTCTGGAGTATGTTGTTCCGCGTTTTGATTTTAGCTGCTAGGTTCTTTATGTGAGTTTTGTACGTCATTGACCTGTCCAGGATCATCCCTAGATATTTTGAATTGCTGCAGTGTTGAAGAATCTCGCCCCCGAATGTAACTGTAGGTTTGTAGTTCGCATCTTTGTTCCGCAGGTGGAAAGTTGATACAACGGTCTTTTGAAGATTCGGTCATAAACAATTCTGTTTGAAGTATTCGTCTAATATCTTCAGGTCTGATGTTAATGATGCTTCAGCTCCCTGGAATCGTTGATCCAGCACGATCAAAGTAATATCATCAGCGTAAATAAATTTTCTGGACTTGGTTACTGGAAGGTCGTGCGTGTACAAATTAAAAAGGAGTGGAGCCAACACTGATCCTTGGGGGAGTCCATCATTTATTTTGTGCACATTGCTTTTAGAGTTCTCTGAGAACACCTGAAAGTATCTGTTGTTCAGCATGTTGCCTATTAGGGTAGTTAGTTTCCGACATGGAATGACGCTGATGATGATTATTATTATTATTATTATTATTATTATTATTGTTTTTTTTGACATCATTAACATGGCAAATACTCGGTTACATTAATGTTTGTGTTACAACCTGGTTCAGCCTTAGCAAGGAACCATCTGTTCTGAAATACACTGTACAGGAACCTTACATTACATTAATTTCTTGCCTGCACTCTTCATGAGTCTCCTTCATTTATATGATGAGCTATATTTCCATCTGAGTCGTCTTCGAGACTTGCTGAGTGACGTATTTTCACCAAGGAACTTCTTGACAATATGGCAGGTGTTTAACAGAACTACCTTCACTATTTCAATATATATCTGCGGATGCAGATTCAATACTGTTAGACTACTCCGGAGGGTTTATTATTATTATTATTATTGTCATTATTATTATTATTATTTATTTATTTATTTATTCGTTTATTCCCCATAAGGAGAGCGTTACAACACAATCAAATTTCATGTTTCATTCTGGACCTTTCTTCTTTTTTCCCAAAAACCTCTCATATACACACTATGTTTCCTCTTTCTCTCTTCTGTCCACCTCTTTGCTGGTTGTCTCTCTTTGGGAGTTTGCTCAAACTTCTGTAGTCTAAGTTTTTCTCTGTATTTGCTCCTGTCTGCGATGTCTTCTGTAGAGATGTTTAGTTTCTTAAGGTCTTCCACGGTTTCCTTTACCCAATTGGATTTTAGTGTGCTATTCGTAACTATGTAAAAAAAATTCTTGGTCAGTCTGTCTTCGGTCATCCTATGTATATGTCCATAAAATTTTGCCCTTCTTTTCCTTATGTTGTTTGTAATCGTCTCTGTCTGTTTGTACAGTTCTATTGTCGGTCTCTTCATCCATATTCCCTCTTTCTGAACTGGCCCGTAGATCTTTCTGAGAATTTTTCTCTCTTGTTTTTCTAATTCCTTGATTTTTGTTCGCCCCTTGATTGCTGTCGTTTCTGAAGCGTATAAGGGCTCTGATAGTGTCGTAATTTGGCATTGATGGAAATACTTTTTTTTATTGTAGTGGTTCCATGTAAGTCGGTATGCTTTCTGCAATTTAGCGATCCTGTCTTCATTGGATGCCAAGTTCAGTCCTGTTTTCTGTAAAATCTCTCCTAGATATTTGAAAGTTTCCACTTGTGTTATTTTTCCATACTTGGTTTCCAGTGGGTGCTTGTCTGTAGATTTTGTGTCCATGAACTGTGTTTTTTCGTATGAGATTTGTAACCCTGTTTTGGCAGAGATTTCATGTAGCGTCTCTAGAGCTTCTTTTCTGTTATTTGTTATAATCGCTACATCATCGGCAAAGGCCAGACACTTAATGTTGACTGTCCTTTTCTGGTGTTTTGCCATTTTTATGCCTTTGACTCCTTTTTCCCATGTCTTGATTATTTTATCCAAAACTGAGTTGAATAGAATGGGTGATAAACCATCACCTTGTCGCACTCCTGTATTAATTTTGAAGGGTTCCGAGATCTCTCCCATGAATTTAACTTTGGATATTGTATTTGTTAATGTTTCTTGGATTAGTTTTCTGGACTTATTGTCGACCTTCATTTCTTCTAATGTGTTAAAAAGTGTTTCTCTATCTATGGAGTCGTACGCTTTTTTGTAGTCGACGAATGTGATTGTTGTGTTCCTGGTTTTTCTCGTTGCTAGTATTGTTCTCAGGCACCAAATCTGCTCACTGCACGATCTTCCCTTCCTGAACCCTCCTTGGTATTCTCCTATCTGTGGATCTATCTGAGGCTCTATCCGTTTTAACAGGGCTTTGGAGAAAATTTTGTATGCGACGGGTAATAGTGAAATCCCTCTATAATTATTAGGGTTCGTTTTGTCTCCCTTCTTGTGGAGGGGGTGTATTAGAGCTGACTTCCATTCTTCTGGTACCTTCCCTGTTTCCCAGATGTTTTCGATGATTTTGTGTATTTTTGGTGTAACATTTTCGTGGTCTAATTTCCAGATTTCCGAAATCAAACCGTCTTCTCCAGGCGCTCTATTGTTCTTTAGTGATTTTATTATTTCCACGATTTCTTCAAGTGTTGGAGGTTTGGAATCAATGTTAGGTTCTGGCTTTTCGAACTGTAGTCTGTGTGTTGGTTTATCACAGTTAAGCAGCGAGTCAAAATATTGTGCCAGTATCGTACAGTTCTTTTTCGGGTTTGTCTCCAGTGTTCCGTCTTGTCTTTTGAAGCATAAGCTCGGTGGTCGATATCCTGTCATATTCTCTCTGAATGTTCTATAGAAGTTTCGTGTGTTATTTTTGGTAAAATCCTCTTCTATCTCCTTGAGTCTGTTGTTATCGTAGTTTCCTTTTTCTCTGCGGATTATTCTCGAGGAGTCTTTTTGTATCTTGTTGAATTCTTCCCATTTTTCGGGTGTTCTATGGCTGTTACATTTTTTCCAGGCTTGTATTCTATCCTCTATGGCTCTGTCACATGTCACGTTCCACCATCTGTGCTTCCTTTTCCTCGGGGGCTGCCCCATTTTTATCAGTTCTTTCATGTTTTCGGACATGTCCGTCCAGTCGTTACTCTCAATTTTCATAAGTCCTTGTGTTATTTCTTTCTTGTTTAATTGTAAATACTCTGGGTCTGTTCTGAAAATTCTGGTTGTTCTCTTAGTTTGTCTGTTTGGTATAAACTTAGCCTTGATTTGTAGTAGATGATGATCAGATTCGAAAAAACCTTTTCTCGTTCGTATATTCATAACTTCTCTGGTGTTTTTTGTAGATATCGCAACGTGGTCTATCTGAAATTCTCCGAGGGCGCTGTTTGGAGATTTCCAAGTCCATAGTTTCT
Organism: Meconema thalassinum; assembly: GCA_946902985.2. NCBI lineage: Eukaryota > Metazoa > Arthropoda > Insecta > Orthoptera > Tettigoniidae > Meconema > Meconema thalassinum. Next base: position 372,885,911 of record OX336392.1, read on the forward strand.
TGTAGGGTTTCTGGAATTGTGTTGACATGATTTTGAGGTCAAAATTCCTACAGAAGTTTATCAAATTCTCTCCATTCTTGTTTGTCCTCTGGTGCGCTGTATGTTTTCCTGTTGTGTCTCTGAATTTTCTTTCGCGGCCTAATTGTGCATTAAAATCACCAAGCAATAATTTTACATGCTTATTGGGGATTTTGTTGGTGATTTCTTCTAAGTCTTCCCAGAATTCTTCTATCATCTGTGGATTTTTGTTATTGTAGTTATTTGTGGGGGCATGAGCATTGATTATTGTATACGCTTTGTTACCAGAACGTATCGTAAGTGTGGACATTTTTTCAGATTTTGAGGTGAAATCTATTACAGAGTCCAATATTGAGTTGTGGACTACAAATCCTGTTCCGAAGAGTTTGAGATTTTTTCCTGGAATAGTTATGGCCGGTTTCCCCTTGTATATTCTGTAACTTCCCGAATCGAAGTGATTCTCATCTGAGAATCTCGTTTCCTGTATAGCCAGTACTCTGATATTGAATGTGTCCATGATGTTTGTTAGTTGTTTCACTTTACCTAGTTTCAGGAGTGTGTTTACGTTGAGTGTTCCCATGTAAAATATTTTCTTAGTTTTGAGGGTTTTTGAGAAGCAATTCTCCCCTTCATGACATACCTGATCCCCTGGAATCCGATGATCAGGTACAATACCCAGTTTTATTGACTGGGGCCCAGGGTAGTGTGTTCGTTCACGTCGTTCTGTCATGATTATTGATTTATGTTCAAGTTGTGGTGGTGAAACCCCAAGGGATCTCACAGAATTACGACTGGAGTTTTGAATTCCAGAAGATTGGATCACAGCCGAGCTCACAGAGCTAACAGACGCCGACCAGAGTACCGGTGGTTACCACACAGACGTGTCTGGATTTAAAATTTTCACCTAGTAACCCTAGGCAGGGGCCCTCACAGGGTGCTACCATCCGGAGCCAGATGGACCCAGGTTTTTTAACGAGGTGTTACTCCTCCCCCTCCTCCTTCCTCAACACTTGCGTGATGAGGCCCCGGGCTTGGGACCGGCACTGGCGGAGTTATTATTATTATTATTATTATTATTATTATTATTATTATTATTATTATTATTATTATATACGAGGTAATGGCTACTTTCGGTGTTACCTTCATCGTATGGCCAAAGTAAGGAGTCCAGTATGTATTTACTGCGAGAACGAACGAGATGACGTATATCATATGTTCTTCGTCTGCACTCGTTGGACAGAGGAAAACCAACGACTTGAAGCTGAGGTTGGTCCAATAACGCCGGTCAATATAGTTGGAATTATGCTGAGGAACGAGCTCAGCTGGGATACGGTCGCTTTCTATGTTGAGGTGGTCCTTCGCCAGAAGAAGTCGGATGGGGACTTGCTCGATTTAGTTGATTAAGTCTGCGATTCGCGGACTATGAATTGAGAAGTAAGATGGTGCTTGTGAAGCAAAGAAAATGGCTCCATCCTGAAGTAATACGAAAGTGGTCCCGGGATGGGTTTTTTTCAAGAGGACAGGGTGTGGTTTTTTAGTGGGTAAGAATCCCACACTCTTGAGAAGTGCGGACCCTCCTCAAGGTCTTATGCAAGATTTTTCCACTTCCCTCGTAAAAAAATATAAAAAAATATACGAGGCCATACAAAATATAGCCTAAAAATATAAGGGGTGGGGTGTTGAAAAACACCTGTATAGGTTATGAACTACGTCTCAACTGACCGCTGGATAGTTAAGAGTTTGCTAAGGTTACCAGTGCTTGGAAGATAAGGCGAGCTCTCAGAGCGGTCACCAATCAGAGAAAAGCCAGCACGCCAAGCAGACAGTCGATGGGGATAACACGAAGCCGAGCACTCAACTGGAAAAGCTGAACTGCGCCATTGTCCACTGTTAGATATTGCAAATCTGAGACGACCTACTAGCACGAAAAATGTTATCAGCGCTCTTCTTAGAGACTACTCTGTTATCTGTCATTTCTAGATTACCTTATCGCTATTATCTATTCTGTGGCGAACATTCTGATGTTGGGCAATTGTACGGATACACGCAGTAGGCCAGGCTTTCTCAATTCAATTTTCCCGAGGGCCACATAGATTAATTTTACGAATTAAGAATTAATAATGCAAGTGGAAGAAAGCAGATTTTAGGTCTAACATCTAACCAAAATCGCAATAGTAAAGTATTCCGTCTTTAGAAAAGAACATAAAACGTACTAACAACAAGAAACGCAACACTTACAGAAGTGACTGGTGGCGTGGCTCAGCGGTAACGTACTCGCCTGCTGTTCCCAAGGTTTCAGGATCGAATCCCGTTGCAGTCAGTTGGCATTTGAGGATGCGCAATGCGAGGGAGCCGTGTTAGTAGATTTAATGACACGTTAAAGATTCCCTTCGGGGCAACATTGCGGCACTCCAACGTTTCTTAAAGCCGCAGTAGTTAAAGAGATGTAAAACCCATAACATTATTATTATTATTATTATTATTATTATTATTATTCTTTCTTCGATTCGGCCAACTAGGGACCACGTCAGTTCAACTGTCTCTTCTTCCGAGCTTTAACTACCGCTCAGTGTTCCCGCATTCGTCTCCGGTGTTGTTCTTTTCTCTCTTGGGACCACGCCTTCCCTGTCTTCAGCTTCGGCTTTTCCTGGAAACCTTTGTGCGTACGTAGTTTTTCCTGAAGTGGAACACGCTCCCGGATATCTTTAGGGGAAATTTCCATTTCACGTAGATCTTTCTCAACTTATTATTATTAATATTATTATCTATATATATAAAAATCAATTTTACGAGATAGTTTGTCTGTCTGTGGGTGTGTATGTCTCATATGCGTTCATATACCATTCGTCCGATTGCGATGAAACTTAAGTGGGATGTTGATTACACTCCAAGGAAGGTTTCTGACTTAGCAAATCCATTTTACAATAGATAGCGCACGCGTAGATTCAACAAAAGAGCGACGATGCGCGAAGCGTTTCAAACAAGTCCCGTATGTGTTCATATACCATTCGTCCGATAGCGATGAAACTTGGGTGAGATGTTGTATACACTTACATGAAGGTTTCAAAATTAGTGAATACATTTCACAGTAGATAGCGCACGAGTAGATTCAACAAATGAGCGACGACACGCAAAGCGTTTCAACAAAGTCCCGTATGCATTCATATACCATTCGCCCGACAGCTATGAAACTTGCGTAAAATGTTGTGTACACTTCAGGGAAATTTTCTGGCTTAGTACATCCACTTTACAATGGGCAGCGCACGAGTAGATTCAACAAATGAGCTACGACGCGCGAAGCATTTCAACAAAGTCACGTATGCGTTCATATACCATTTGTCCGATAGCGATGAAACTAGGCTGAGATGTTGTGTGCACTCCAGGGAAGGTTTCTGGCTTAGTAAATCCCTTTAAAAGTAGGTAGAGCACGAGTAGATTCAACAAAAGAGCGACGACGAGCGAAGCGTTTCAACCAAGTCCCGTATGCATTCATATACCATTCGTCCGATAACTATGAAACTTGGGTGAGATGTTGTGTACACTTCATGGAAGGTTTCTGGCTTAGTAAATCCACTATACAATAGGCAGCGCACAAGTAGATTCAACAAATGAGGGACGACGCGCGAATCGTTTCAACAAAGTCCCGTATAAGGTCATATACCATTCTGCCGTTAGCGGTGAAATTTGGGTGAAATATGGTGGACACTCCAAGGAAGGTTTCTGGCTTAGTAAATACATTTCACAGTAGGTAGCACACGAGTAGATTCGACAAATGAACGACGACACGCGGAGCGTTTCAATACAGTCCCCTATGTCTTCATATCCCATTAGCGTTTCAACCAAGTCCCGTGTAAGGTCATATACCATTCTGCTGTTAGCGGTGAAACTTGGGTGAAATATGGTGGACACTCCAAGGGAGGTTTCTGGCTTAGTAAATACATTTCACAGTAGGTTGCACACGAGTAGATTCGACAAATGAACAACGACACGCGGCGCGTTTCAATACAGTCCCCTATGTCTTCATATCCCATTAGTCCGATAGCGATGAAACTTGGCTGAGATGTTGTGGACACTTACGTGACGGTTTCTAACTTAGTAAATACATTTCACAGTAGGTAGCGCACGAGTAGATTCTACAAATGAGTGACGGGGCGCGAATCGTTTAAACAAAATCTGGTATGCGTTCATATACTATTCATCCGATTGCGATGAAATATTGATCAGTTATTGTGTACACGCCAGGGTAGGGTTTCGACTTAGTAAATCCATTTCTCAATAGGTAGCGTACGAGTAGAATCAACAAATGTGTGACAGCGCACGAATCGTTCAAACAAAATCCCGTATACGTTCATATGCCATTCATCCGATTGCGATGAAACTTTTGAAAGTTGTTGTGCACGCTCCCACGAATGATTCTAAATTAGAAAATCCATTATACGATAGCTTAGATGCAGTTAACGGAAATTGAAAAACGTGTTGTGTATCCAAAAGCACTTCAAGAAACAGAATTTCAACGCCAACACTTTCTTTGATTGGCATTGCAACGCATGCCGGGTACAGCTTGTTTATATATATAATATGCTGAGGTGCATGTTTCACAAAACTCAAGCTCCTAAACAAGAGGGAGTTAGAAGATGTGGTTTGTACCAAAATCTTCCAAATCGTCTCAATAGCATAGGAAAAATCTTGCATTTCTTGAAAAGTCATGGAAATATATTTATTTGTTTATATACTGCTTTTAAACAAATAAACAAGACGGTAACCCCTGGCAGAACTGTTTCGCGTACAGCCCGCATAGCACTATAGCCGGGCGGGTAGTCTATACACATGGGGCGCACACAACCCATTATGCGAGAGTTCTCGCACGGGTCCGCTAGTTATTATTATTACTTATAGAAGTGTAATAGACTAATGGAATAAAGATAATGTTATTAATGCTACCAGTGGCCATTTATTTTATTTTCGGGACGGGACAGGGAAGGGATGTTGGAAGGAAACACATAGCATTTAATTATTGTTGTTGGTCTAATTCATTTGATCACCTTCTGGTGTAGCGGCTAGCATCCTTGGCTGTCTCCTGGGAGGACCGGGTTCGATTTCCGGCTCTGCCAAGAAATTTAATTCTCACTTGAAGGCTGGAATGTGTAAAAAGGAAGATTGTAGTTTTACGTGACCGTGAATCTGGTGATTATGAGCCACGGGACCTCCTTTTTACGTGGAATCCGAACCACAGGACATGGCATTTCACTTCGAAAATCTCACATGAATTGACCAGGAATCGAACCCAGTCCACCTTGGTGAGAGGCCAACAGCTTGACCGCTGCGCCACCATGCTCCACACAGTTGACAGAGAGTCGAAGTGAATATCAGTAGCACTTTTACTCTCAATCAACCTGTATGTTGACTGTAACCGGGTGTACTCTACGGAACGAGGTTTACTCGTGAGGCAAAACTGAGAACAGGTGGATTCGATTCGTTCCTCAGCCATCATAGCAGCGTGTTTTTATGGGTTCCCAGTTCCACTGTTGGTGAATGCCGGGATAGTTCCTAATTGAAGGCCACGGCTGCCTACTTCCCAATCTTTTTCGTTATGCATGATCTTTGCGATATCGTGGCCATGTACCCCATGTACTTGGATGAGTTGGGAATATGTCTGATAACTTCTGTTATTGTGATGGCTGTATCGGCGTGTGTAGTTGTAGTTCAGATAATGAATGGGACGGAGGCGGCCGTGTCCTTAATTTAGAAACCATTCCAGCAATTCCCCGGAGCAGAAGTAGGGAAACCACGGAAAACCACTTCCAGAATGGCTGAGGTGGGAATCATACCCGCGTCTTCTCAGTTTTAGCTCACGATGCTTAGTGTACCCCGTTCCAACCTTCAGACTAGAATTAAATTTCTTGGTAGAGCCTGGGGACGAACCCAGGGTTCCGCGGTGACAGCCAAGAGGGCTAGCCACTACGCAACGAGAATTACAAATACACACACTACTATAGACACCTCAATAACACGTGTTATCAGACAAATTCTATACACACACACTCAAGGACATGTGGCTAAATGACCAAGATGCCCAAGCCCCTCAAATGAAACAACACAATGAGATTCCTCACGGTCCTGTCTCGGAGAAAGTGAAGGAAGGATGAGATGTGCAGCCCAAGGACACTTATCATGACAACAATCGCTAACAGGACCTCGTGTGTTGTATTCAGACATGCGATCGCACTTAAGGCTGTTTGTTTTTGCCTTATTTAGAGGCTTGACGTCAGGCGTTCTTAACCTCATGTCATACCAAGGGACCGAGCACCATTCAATCTAGTATAATATTATTATTGTTTAGGGGATAAATGCATTTACACACATAGTGTCGGGCTCCTGATTGGCTGACTACCGACTAAAACTCCCCCTGTTACTTCTGGAACCGTTTAACACATTACTTCAGGCTAGGTCCATATGCTAGGGCACTTGTCCTCAACTACGAAGGGTATTCACATGAAAAGGTACGAAACGATACTGTGGATACAACTTATTCGTTATTCAAAAGTACACCACAGACCTGTGCACAGGAGTCCCATTGCTTCACTAGCCGCAGGATTCCCTGTTCCCAGAAGTCTTGTGGTTGTGACAGGAGCCAATCCTGTACGGTGTCCTATAGTTCGTCGTCCGATTGGAAACGTTTCCCCTTCATATGTTTCTTTAACGGACCAAACAGATGGAAGTTGCAGGGTGACAAGTCCGGACTGTAGGGCGGTTGTTCAAGTTACTCCCACTTGAACGTGGCCAATACACCTTGTGTGACGTTAGAGACGTGTGGGCGAGCGTTATCATGGAGCAGAATCACTCCCTTCGTGAGCAGTCCAGGCCGTTTGTTCTTGATGGACTTGCGTAGGTTACGGAGTGTCGAAGAATACATGTCACTGTTAATGGTTCGTCTCAAGGGAAAACATTTCCAGTCGGAGGACGAACTAAAGGACACCGTACAGGATTGGCTCCTGTCACAACCACAAGACTTCTGGGAACAGGGAATCCTGCGGCTAGTGAAGCAATGGGACACCTGTGCACAGGCCTGAGGAGAATACTTTTGAATATCGAATAATTTCTACCCACAGTATCGTTTCGTACCTTTTCATTTGAACACCCCTCATATCTTTTTCTTTATACTGTTCACTGATTAACAAGAGATCACTTTGCTTCTTTGTAACTAGCTGATACAGCAGATCATTGGCTGTTTTACTTCTATGTAGATTGGCTTGAAGTACACGAATCATTTGAACCTCAGAGCCTTTTCTTTGTCTAAAGCTTCTTCAATGACCTTACACTGGCCAGATCCCACAGCATGCGCTAAATACTCTTTGTCAAAACCTCCTTCTTCACAAAGAACACATTTCTTTGAGACCGTACATCCTCTAGCTTTGTGATCAGTCCCTCCGCAATATTGTAGCAAAGTGTATTTCTATCAGTGCCTTTGCACTTGCTAGCGACATGTCCATACTTCAGTCAACTGTAACACCGAGATAACATGATCCTCCATCTAATCCTGCAATTGACCCATCCTATGGTGATATGATCTTGCTTCAAGAGTACATCTGCATTACTAGTTGTTAATGTGACAACAGCCATCTTCACTACTCTCGTATTCGTTACCAGCACCTTAGTATCTAAAGAGAGCTCTGGAGTAGTTCTCTGGATAGCTTGCATGACCTCTTTGGAAGTAGAGCATCAAGATCTCCGAGTTCAACAGTTGCCTTCGCTTCAAGCATACCGACTGTAGCAATAGGCCCCAGAGCATTACCAAAAGCTGCTTTGTCCCTGGAATTTGCTCCCCTCTCGACAAGGCCGTCTCCCGCTTTAGTTTGTCGAATAGACCTGACTTCGGTTCCTGTATCATTAGGGTTTGCAAAGTAATAATAATATTTATGTTCGACCATGGCGAAATGTAAATATTACATGTCAAAAACCTGTACTATAATGAGGCTCATTATGATACAAGTTTTCATTACGATACAGTTTCTACCACCAATCAGAGCTCAAGGAACAGTTGTGTGACCAATTAGGTAAGGATAGCATCGCACCTGCGCTGACTTCCACAGCCTCCTATATTAAATTTCACTGCGTGGCTAGTGTCATATTGGGGTAGTCGAGGAGGCCGTGGTATTCTCTGCGTCCCATGCGCTCTGTTCAGTACATAAAACTGGTAAAATCTCTACAGATATTCATGAATATTTATGTTCGAACATAAAATAGTTACAATTATCGTCGAACATAAACAGTCGTATGCAACTCGCCTATAATGGTAATTAAGACACTCGTATAGAAGTTATAAAATTCGCTTCGCTCGTTTTATAAACATACTTTTATCTTAATTATTGCCATTATAGGCTCGTTGCATAATGTACTATAACATAATAATATTATTCATAATAATAATACCACTGAGAAAAATCTACGGGCCAGTTCATAGAGGGAATATCGATCAAGAGACCGACAATAGAACTATACAAGCAGACAGAGACGATTACAAACAACATCAGGAAAATAAATAACATATGGGCAAAATGTTTTCACGCACCATACATTCCATTTTCATTTTATCACCCTGTTTTAACATATATTTTTACAAAGGAGTGCTCTATCTTAATTTGTTGGGCCAGTCTTATAAAGCTGATGAAGGGATCATGACAAATGGGATCCCGAAACATGTCCTGTAATGTATAAATAGATGTGATCTTTGATTACATTATAATTAAAAGTATTGACTGGGCGGACCCATATTTACAAGAATAATTATTTATTCTAGTCGTATAATCTTGTCAATACGGATCATTGTCAAACGTCAACAACCTTGATGTTAACATGTCTGAAGACAAGGCAGACAGGAAAGTATACGGAGGAAAAATATCCAGAAAACAGAAATTTGACCAAATTTCCAAAGAGAGAGGGAGTGAGAGAGAAAAATAAAGGAAATATGTGGACAGAAGAGAGAAAGAGGAACCATAGTGAATATATGAGAGGTTTTTGGGAAGAAACGGACAGAAAAAAAAAGAAAATTGATTGTGTTTTAACGCTCTCCTTAAGGGAAATTAACGAAAATAATCGTAAAAAATTACGAGCCTTACAGCAATCGCATATGATGTGTAACATGTGACATGTTATCCTACTATGTGTGTGCCGGGAGCGCAAATCCCTTGTTAACAGTGAACTCTATTGGTCATTGAAATAACTATTTGTAAAACTCCAGTGCCAATGATTTATTGTAGGAATATCTTTAATGGGGCCTCCAAACCTTGAAGTAAACGGTATGTGATATACATTCCACATAGGGCTATATGCTGGCTGACAGTACCTCGAATGCTTACATTAAGAATACATCAAAAGTATGAAGATTTAATAAATCATAATTGCTTTCAGCCAATATGATATAATAGCCTCCGCAGCTTAGGCGGCAGCACGTCGGCCTCTCACCGCTGGGTCCGTGGTTCAAATCCCGGTCACTCCATGTGAGATTTGTGCTGGACAAAGCGGAGGCAGACAGGTTTTTATCCGGGTACTCCGGTTTTCCCTGTCACACCATCATTTCATTCCATCTGCATTTCATTTAATCATTGCCCCCAGGGGAGTGCGACAGGCTTCGGCAGCCGGCACAGTTTATATCCTCGCGCTAGTTGGGGCTTCATTCATTCCATTCCCTGACTAGAAGCAGGCTGTGGATTTTCATTTTCAAATCTATTATATATAATCCAAAATTGACTCATCACCGCAGGGCTCAAACCACTAGACCTAGAAAGCTGAAATTTTGCATGTTGGTTGATCCGAGTATGTATAGGCTCAATAAGAAACGGTTTTTGAACATTCAATTTGTAAGTGACTTTTTTCGGCCCTTTGGCATTGACCATCCAAGATTGAATCATCGACGCAGGGTTCGAACCACTAGACCTAGAAAGGTGAAATTTTGCATGTTGGTTGATCCGAGTATGTAGAGGCCCACTAAGAAACGGTTTTTGAAAATTCAATTTGTAAGTGACTTTTTTCGGCCCTTTGGCACTGAGCACGGACAGTCGGTACAAAGTTCGAATTTAGCCCATTTTAAGCCGCCAGATACGAGTAACAATACTCGGAGGTCCTGTAGGGACCCCGAAACACACTTTTTAAGTTTCTCAAATGAACGGTTTCGGAGATATTCCCAAATAACTGTGTTCCCTCTGAGAAACAGATCAACGTTACTATGGCAACCGATGAAATTTCGCAGACCGGGGATAGTTTTCTGGCAGTATCTCGAAAACCGTTGGTTTTAGGGCCTTGAAACGCGGGGTTCGGTCCGCACTTCATGGAAGTGGAAACTACGAACATTACTCCTCGCATTGATACGCTCAAAAAGAGCTATATTCCATATTTCTACGAGCAAATCGACTTGGAAAGTCTCATCTATTATATATAATCCAAAATTGACTCATCACCGCAGGGCTCAAACCACTAGACCTAGAAAGCTGAAATATTGCATGTTGGTTGATCCGACTATGTAGAGGCTCACTAAGAAACGGGTTTTGAACATTCAATTTGTAAGTGACTTTTTTTGGCCCTTTGGCATTGACCATCCAAGATTGAATCATCGACGCAGGGTTCAAACCACTAGACCTAGAAAGGTGAAATTTTGCATGTTGGTTGATCCGAGTATGTAGAGGCCCACTAAGAAACGGTTTCTGAAAATTCAATTTGTAAGTGACTTTTTTCGGCCCTTTGGCACTGAGCACGGACAGTCGGTACAAAGTTCGGATTTAGCCCATTTTAAGCCGCCAGATACGAGTAACAATACTCGGAGGTCCTGTAGGGACCCCGAAACACACTTTTTAAGTTTCTCAAATGAACGGTTTCGGAGATATTCCCAAATAACTGTGTTCCCTCTGAGAAACAGATCAACGTTACTATGGCAACCGATGAAATTTCGCAGACCGGGGATAGTTTTCTGGCAGTATCTCGAAAACCGTTGGTTTTAGGGCCTTGAAACGCGGGGTTCGGTCCCCACTTCATGGAAGTGGAAACTACGAACATTACTCTTCGCATTGATACGCGCAAAAAGAGCTATATTCCATATTTCTACGAGCAAATCGACTTGGAAAGTCTCATCTATTATATATAATCCAAAATTGACTTCATCACCGCAGGGCTCAAACCACTAGACCTAGAAAGCTGAAATTTTGCATGTTGGTTGATCCGAGTATGTAGAGGCTCACTAAGAAACGGTTTTTGAAAATTCAATTTGTAAGTGACATTTTTCGGCCCTTTGGCACTGAGCACGGACAGTCGGTACAAAGTTCGGATTTAGCTCATTTTAAGCCGCCAGATACGAGTAACAATACTCGGAGGTCCTGTAGGGACCCCGAAACACACTTTTTAAGTTCCTGAAATGAACGGTTTCGGAGATATTCCCATATAACTGTGTTCCCTCTGAGAAACAGATCAACGTTTCTATGGCAACCGCTGAAATTTCGCAGACCGGGGGTAGTTTTCTGGCAATATCTCGAAAACCGTTCGTTTTAGGGCCTTAAAACGTGGGGTTCGGTTCCCACTTCATAGAAGTGGAAACCACGAACATTACTCCTCGCATTGATACGCGTAAAATGAGATATATTTTATTTATAGAGGTGTCTTTTTGGGTCGGATACGATCGTGATTTTGAGTCTAATTTTATACTCTTTGAGCTGGTTATTGTAAGCGAGCTTTCAGATATTTACTCTAATTTACAATGTTAAGATGCTTTCTATTTTGCACGGTATGCTTTCATTTTCTTTATAAATTTGTTCTTTGTTAACTGAATATTTTTGATTGCCAATTTTGATCTGCTCTTTTTCGTTTTTAGCCTATTTTCAATTTTGAAAAAATAGGCTTATGAGATCACCTTTTGTCCGTGTGTGTGTGCGCGCGTGTGTGTGTGTGTGAGTGTGTGTGTGTGTGTGTGATTCGTGTGTGTGTCCCCCCCTAATAAAATCTAAACGGCTGGAGCGATTTCAATGAAACTCGGTAAGTTCATAGCACTATTCCGGGCGACCTCGACCGTGCCCTTCAAATTTTGTTACGACTCACCAATCCAACATGGCGGCTGTGCGAAATATTTCACCAGCATACAATATCTCCGAAACGATTACCGATATTACCCTGACATCATGTATGGTGATAAAGGGAACTACTATAAGTTCACTTATGTGATCTTTGAAAACCTGGTAACTACAAAACCAATATGGCGGCCAAGCGATGTTGCGAAGTTTAAATAGACGTTTCTCGCGATTTATCCAACCAAACGCAAGGAAACTTGGTACAGTATATGTTTATATACATTGTAATGCACCGACACATAACTTCGTTCATTTGTTTACATAACCACAAGATGGCGGATGTGCGAAATATTTCACCGGCATTCTGTATCTCTGAAACTATTAGCGGTATCTCCCTGAAGTTTTGTACGGAGATAAAGGGCACTACTGGAAGTCCATTTATACGACTTTAAAAACCGGTTATATACAAAACAAACATGGCGGCCAAGCGAATTAGAAAATTTGAAATAGACCTTTCTCGCGATTTAATGCTCCAAACGCACTGAAATCTGGTACAGGAAATATTTATACACATTGTAATGCACTGGTATCTAATTTAGTTCAATTGTTTACATAACCTCAACATGGCGGCTGTGCGAATTTTAAAATTACGTTTTTATTTCTTGTGATGTAGTCATGCGATCGAAGTGAAAGTTTGAATAATGAACCTACCCAATAATTTTCCTATAATGGTACATGGCTCTATGGCCTATACATTTAACAATCCAACATGGCGACCATCCGAAATATTTAGACGGCTCTCAATATCTACGAATATATTGTAGCAATCAAACTGAATTTTTTATTGTTCATAGGGGCTATCAACTCAAGTTCACTTATAGGACTTTAAATAACCTGGTGATCACAAATCCAACATGGCGGCGACGCGAAGTATTAATAATCACATGGACGTTTATCGCAATTTAACCATCCGAGAGCAGAGAAACTTGGTACAGTAAATCCTTATACGAATGGTATTCCACTAGCATCTAATTTATTTCAATTGTTTCCATAACCTAAAGATGGCAGCTGTGCGAAATTTTAAAATCTCCTTGTAACTTCTAGAGTCCTAATTATGCGATTGAAGTTTGAATACTACACGTACACAATAATCTGCATGTAACAGTACATAACTCTAGGACCTACATATATAAAATCCAACATGGCGACCATCCGAATTATTTAGTCGGTTCTCAATATCTACGAATCTATTACAGCAATCAAACTGAAATTGTATTTGTTGATAGTTGCAATATGTGGGCTATATGAAAATAGGCTGTATAGTTCTTCACGGAACTACTTGTTTTTCTCATGATCAGCAACCCATATTCACAGTCGAACGTGTCGTATTCTACCGGCTGTCACATTAAATTATATTTTTTTCTTAATTACTCTTACTGTGCAATTGGGCAAACTTATTTTAAAAAAAGATGGTATTTTGTCTCTCACGGCCATTGAATACCCGGGCAAGTCACGGCTTAAACCTAGACAAGTTGCTGAGTTGGACTAATGGCCTAATGGTGCAGCAGAAAAGAGGAGAATACAAGCTTTTGAAATGTGGTGATACAGGAGAATGATGATCAGATGGGTAGATAGGGTAACGAATGAAGAAGTATTAAGACGAGTGGGAGAGGAGAGATGTTTCTGGCGACTGCTAATGAAGAGAAGAGATAGGAGGGTAGGAGACATATTAAGACACCCAGGAATGGCATGGTTAGTTATGGATGGGAGGGTCGCGGACTAGAACTGTAGGGGTAAACCATGGTTAAACAGATTGCCTCGGATGTAGTGTGTGGTAGCTATGTAGAGATGAAACGATTAGCTCAGGAGAGGGAGACATGGAGGCTGCATCAAACCAGTTAAAAAACTGAAGACTCAAACAACAACAATCAGTAATTTTAATTACTTAGAGAGGCATGTGAGGCAAAAGGGTGGTTGGAGAATTTCAATCCCTGGGGTGTAACACTGGAAGAGACTTGTATAATGTACATCAGCGGCCAAGGCGAGAGATATTTAACGATAGGTCTATTAATAGCGATATGTTGACGTTCCAATCATCAATAAGTATGGCCAAATTACATCCAGAATAACTTAAGTAAGAATACTTTTAATTCACCATATTCCGATAGATTTGCCATTCCAGTGTGCAAGAGTGCAGTTCCCTCTTCAAACAATATTCGCAATTTCTTTAACAAAGAGCAATGACACACACTTAACAGTAGCACGGGAACATTTAGACAAAACCATTTTTTCCCATGGGCTAATGTATGTGGCGTGCTCGCGAGCATCCGGACAACAAAATCGTTATGTCTCAGCAGAAGATGGCAAAAACAAAAAAGTAATTTTAAAATGTGTTAACATAATGTAACATCGAACCCTGCAGACTTTCACAACTCTATAAAATTCTCACTTTGCTGCTCATATCATTATACTGTATGTATCAGAATATTCAGAATTAGAATGGACCCACCTATAGCCGCGATTGCTGTAATAGAATCGACCAATTATCAGCAATAATGCATCGTACCCATTGTCTTGATCGCGGGCGAAGCCGCGGGTACCTGCTAGTATGATATAATGAATTTTTTCTCACCAAGGAACGTTAACTTGAAGATGATTTATTGTAGGAATATCTTTAATCGGGTCTCCAAACCTTTAATTAAACCGTATGCGATATACATTCCACATTCCACATAGCCACATGGCCGACAGTACGTTGTGGTACCAATCTCCGCCACCGCGCGCGCTCATTGTTTCCGTCCCTTTTCCAAAACCACTCCCACAAAAACATCCAGCTACCGAGTGGAAAAATGTTACACATCAATAATACTGATCGTTGGGGGCAGATCACTTATTAAAGATATACAAAAACAAAAACAATCTAGAGAACATTATTGCCCCAGTTTGCACTGAGGAAATTTGAATGAACAGAAAATCCCAGGAGCTCTAACAGCATTCGGAGAAATTCTCGGACACATTCAGAAAAAGGCGTTTGATCTTTTATGGGCATATTCTCAGAATGAGTGATCACAGAATGACTAAGAGAATTCTGATTCTTACTCTCTCGATGAAAGATAACACCAACCGTCTACTTGAAGTTGAAAAACACCTTCAGGAAATAGACATCTCAAGTGATATGGTACTGGACAGACCTAAATTCAGAGAACTAGTTGACAATCATCAATTTCCAGACCGCCCAAACATTGCATCCAAAAGAACCTTGACGGAGGAGTGCAGAAAGAGCCATGGCGATAAAATGAGAGATTTTGGGAAGAAACGAAAGCAATATCAGCTGGATAGGTTCACTCGCGCTCCTTATACGGACATAACGATGCAAAAGAACAAAATAATTATATAGTGTAATAATATACAACAAGCATGCGCCTCTCTTTCCTTTCCCTATCTCTCTCTCCCCCAGAAGTGTTGACATAGCTAGGGAGTCACCGCTCACCAGGCATGCTGCAACTGCTCGCATGACTCATGTAAGATACATTTACGTGTGGACAGTCGAGTGGAATTATCATCTTCCATATTACTCATAAAATAGGGATGTCCAATTATTATTAATGTCATTTATATTTTACAAAATGATAACATTTCTGATTATCAAAAGTTGTAATGAAAATACTTGGTTGGTTCCTCAGTTTAGGGGCTGCGACAACGCAGTCATGTAGACCCGTGTACTTTGGGTGTGTGTAGAATCTGTCTGATAACCGGTGTTAATTGTGATGGCCGTATTAGTGTGTGCTATCTCTAATTCTGGTAAGGACTGCAGACGATCAATTTCAAGCAGTTCCTACTTTTGCTACCAAATGCTACCGTCAACGACATCTAGGTGTGTACTTGGCTACTAGATGCCACCGCAACCAGCACCTTGCACCGAACATTGGAACTTAAAGCGATAATCAAATCTAACCTACAAAGTTTAGCTTCACACAATTGAAGTTAGTGGAAGGTTCTTTTACATGCCATAAATCTATGACATGGGCCCGCTGGCTTCACTTCTCCTCCCAAGGAAGGCATACTGAGGGATTTTTAACGCTCTTAAACATCCGACGACTTCGGCCGGGTTTGAACCCGCGATCTTGGGCATAGAAGCTCAGCATGCTACCAACTACGCTACCAAAGCTGCTTAAAATGAAAATAATATTATTCCGGTTCTTGCAACAAAATTTGAATTGAAGAATGAATCTCAGGGGAGCTTGTGCTCGCGGACATCAGGTTGAGAACGCCTGCTGTACGACATCGTGCTCATGTATTTGTATATAGTCGTAAAAGTCAACGGATGCCCAATGGAAATCTTCCATCCCCAAAATCTTGCTAAGTCCCCCACCCCAAGTAATTATCAACGTTGAGTGTCGCACTGTACGGCGTAGGGATGTGGCGGCCCACGGCGATCTTAAGTTACTTAAGAACGCCGTGGGCGGCCCCATCGCCCAGTGGAAAACCACTGCAATCCGCCACCCGAGTATTGGCGGGAAAACCATGACTACTGTCGACCAAAGTATTATGTGTACTCGAGTTTGAAGGTTGTTTGTGAAGTAACCAATAGACCTACATACAATCCAATAACATCATCATTTTTGTCGTTCTATTTTACGTTAGCTTATGTAGGTTTGGAATGTTCAATTTATATTTTAATATTTTGTATCGCAGTTGAAACACAAAAAGTGCCCGTTTTTAAGCGTGTTTCAACAATGCGTCACATTTAACAATTATTATCTCACAAACCCGTCGTCAGATCGAATCCAAATTTTAACACAATATACATTGGAATGTTGTATAACTGGTTTATTAATTTCAAAATTTTGTGTGCCCATGAAATAAAGTTATCTTTTTTGTAAGTTAACTTTTTATCGTCTCGGGATCGTTGGAAAATGTAGTTATTGGTGGCGTTGTAATCCTTATGCATCAGAAGGTTATGCTGTATGACTGTGGAATACGTAAATAAATTCACTTATTTGATATCGGTTTGTATTTGTACGGGGAATTAAGACATGTTTCACCAGCTAGCCGCTCCGGGAAAAGCTGTACAGCGTTGCTGATATGGAGCCCATCACTTCCGACCAAGGCGCGCCATGACGCGTGATGTAGCCCATCTTGGCAACGTAGTACAGCTTTCACCGGAGCAGGTAACTGGTGAACCATGTCTTAATTCCCCGTACAAATACAAACCGATATAAAATAAGTGAATTAATTTACGTATTTCACAATCATACAGCATACCTTTTTGATGTATAAGGATTACAACGCAACCAAGAACTACATTTTCCAACCACCCAGAGCCGAGATAAAGTTACCTTACAAAAATGATAACAACTTTGTTTCTTGGACACACAAAATTTTGAAATTAATAAACCAGTTATACGACTTTCCAATGTATATTGTGTTACAATTTGGATTCGACCTGATGACGGGTTTGTGAGATAATAATTCTTAAATTTGACGCATGGTTGAAACCCGCTTAAAAACGGGCACTTTTTGTGTTCCAACTGCGATAAAAAAAATATATTAAAATATAAATTAAACATTCCAAACCTACATGAACTAACGTAGAATAGAACAACGAAAATGATGATTTTATTGGATTTTATGTAGGTCTATTGGTTACTTCACAAACAACCTTCAAACTCGAGTACACATAATATTTTGGTCGACAGTATGTGGGCAAGGAGGAAATGCCTGCCCAAACCCTAACCATCTGGGGCACCCTGTCTCCAGGGGATAATTATGGAGGCCCAACAAACCAGTCTACGTTGGGCTAATCACTCATGTGGAGGTAAAGGGATTCAGAGAACTACCATGTGGAGGTAAAGGGATTCAGAGAACTACAAGTATCCTCGGATTGGACGGATGTAGACGACGACGACGACCGGAGTGGAAACGGAACACGAGATTCGGAACATGGAATATTGCAGAAATAGAGTGGAATGGCAGAAATGGCTCAAACGAGGCTACTCCGACGCTTGAAGGCATAAAGGAATTGAAGAAGAAGGAGAAGAAGAAGACGTGTCGCACTACCAATGGCATAGCAGCAGGGTTGGGTAACTTACTTATAAAAATAACTTAGTTACAATTAGCATTAGTTGTCAAACACAGTAACAAAGTTACCGTTACAGTATCCATTTGATACGCTCTTACTGAAGCAGCCTGTACAGTGTGACGGGATTCAGGGTGCACTCAATCCATAACTGATAGCCTGCATTACTAAACATTAAATTGTATTATGACTACCGTACAATTATTTACAACACATTTCTCGCGCAGCAGGCTGCCAAGTCCACAGTTCTCAGCTCGGCGATGCTTCGCCCGAGCCCTGCTTGTAGTCCCCGTGTCCGTCCACACGCTGCGTTGAACTCAGGGTCTCCAGCACTGTTCACTACTACCCTTCCACATAACGCTCCGTGGCACACAGCATTCGATTACACAAGCGTACTGGCCCAGTCCACTGCACACACTGCCACCACCTGCCCACAGCTGCCAGTCACTGTTGAAATAAACTCCACTGCACTTGACTGAACTGTCAACTCTCTCGCCCTCACCTTACGGGTATTTTATACCTAGTAACTTCTGTGTCTGGAATTTCGCCTTCGTCCAGCTGCTTCCATACCTAATTAGAACAGTCTAGTAGCATCCTGCGCATCATTGACTTGCGTGACTCAACAGGGGCTTTTGTTTGCGAGACAGCCCCGCGGCTAAATAGAGGTGGAGCGGTATGGGAACTCCGTCCTCAGTTCTCCAGGAACTGTTGCAATATATCTAAAAGTTAGGGATATATCAGGTCCTGTTATGTTGGTGTGGAGTCGATTATTTATTGCGAAACTCGGAACAACAAATAAATCGAAAACGTACACTTCTCGGTAACTTTGGACCCAGTATCAAAACACACACTGAATATGTGACTAATCCAAGCAAAATAAAGGAACACCCTCAGTTAGAACATTAGAACTTAGTCTGTTTTCGTATTGTTGTGGTCGTTGTTAATTTATTTGGGGTCTTTAGACATAGCGGTCTTTTAGTTTCGAGTACTTGAGTGTGTGTGTGTAGGATCTTGTCTGATGACCTGTGTTACTGTGATGTCTATAGTAGCGTGTGTATTTGTAATAGAGACTGGGATTGAAAAGGAGGAGGGTCCTAGGGCCCGTGACCGCTCTCTACGGCCCTGGTTACCATGGCAGCAAGCACTTAGTTCCCAATCGTTGAAGGGAGCGTCATACTTATAATACGAGTTAAAAGCGTATTCATGCTTCTGTGTTTCAGTGCTGTAACACTATGACGTGATCTTTTTGTTGTTGTTTTAAGGGGCGCAACAGCGAGGTCATCTTCCCCGTGACCTGTTTAAGAAACTGTTAACTTTATTATTTTGTAATACCTACAGCCTAAACCCGACAAGTTATTTTAAGAACAGTGGAAACACTTTGTTAAATTACAGTAACTCTCGACTAATTTCGTTCCTTTGTTTGTCTGCCATGTTTTGCTGGATTCCATTTTAATTGTGTCTCGCCCCCTGGATAAGTTAAAGACATTGACTCGCAGAAGTGCCAACGCTTCTCAGACTAGATAGTGATCAAGGTGGCTCAGGAAGTGTTGTCAACGAGGGGGAGGAAGACAGTAATTATTTTAAGTTCCAAGTGCAGTGAGGGCCATGGAAGAGACAGCGCAGCATAACGCTTTGTTCCATTCATCGAAGGAGGCTGTGGAACAATGACTTGTAGCAAGCGTGATTTATCATCTTCTCAAACTCGTGGAGTACAATTTAAATGCATGGAGGGTTCTCCTCAAGGATTCCATTAATTTCCTTCTTTGTACTGTGGCTCTGATTCTGAGTAACAATCTGTCTTAATAGGAGATTGTCTCAATAGGGATGATGAATAGGTACCATCTGCTTAAGGCACGTATTATCAAAGTTCTTTTATGGGCCCTGCTACACGGATTTTAGTTCCTGAATTGTCGACATTTGAATTTGTTTTAAAATATTTGCTGAAGGTGTCTCTGATCTTTTTAGCATGCTGATAGAGCTCTTGAGACCTCCGTTTCACCCAGATTCCTTCTGAGCAGACTGGTCCAAGGATTTTTCTCAATACTTTAGTGTCTTGTGTATGTCTTTAATAAGTCCCCAATGATCAAAGTTTTTGAGGTGTATACTGCTTAAAATTTGATTACTGTGTTATAATATCTCAATTTTGCGTTCCTCGAAATGTATTATTATTATCAAGGGTTCATGACTAAGATCGAGGAAACCCCCTCCACAATTCCACTAGAAGACACCACCATCAGAAAAGTCCCGGCGGTTAAGTATCTAGGAACCGGGTGAGTTAGCCGTGGTCGTTACGACATGACTGCTGGCAGTCGCTCACATCCGGGAGCGAGGAGATTTGAATCCCCCCACCGGCAAACTTGAAGATGGTCTTCTGTGGTTTCCCATCTTCCTTCCAGGCAAATGCCGGGGTTGGTCCCTAACTATAGGCCACAGCCGCTACCTTCCAACTCCTCGGCCTTACATTCAAACTTTCCTCCCCAGACAACACTCCACACGCGACGGTAATTGTAGCTCACACACTCCCGGCACTAAAAGCCATACGCTAAAAAAAAAAGGATCTAGGAGATTGGATCTCAGCAAACCAGAGTGAGAACATAGCCTTAGACACAAAGGGCCTACCATTCTTGCAGAAGCATTTACACATCAAAGTGCCTCTCCAAGAACCTTAAACTCAGACACTACAATTCAGTAGTAAAACCATCTGTTCTCTACGCCTCTGAGTGCCTTGTGATGTCCAGGAAAGACCCTCTGAGAAATCTCGAACTCAAGGAGAGGAAGATCCTACTGGGACCCGTATGAGAAGAGGGAGGCACCTACACAATTCGTCACAATAATGAACTCTTCGCACATCAGGAAGACATCGTCACGAGTATGAGGAGAAGACGCCTGACCTTCTGTGGGCACTTAACACGCATGAGCCCTTGCAGACTCACCCGCAAAATCTTCACAGTGGCAGGTAAAGGGAACGCCTCCAGGAACGGGCCAAGTCGGACTGGAGCAACGGAGGATCCCACATGAGTTCATACATGAGTCGTGGTATCAAAACAAGATACATAACTATTTTGTGATTTTAAGATTACGGCCGATTTAACAAGTCCTAAATGCCCTCTTTATGTGGGAAGAGAAAGGTTTTCAAAACAGGACGCATCATGCTGTTTTTAAATACTGAAGTAGTCGGTTGGTTACAAAATAAGGCAAGTAGATGAATGAGTATCAAAACAGAACACATCTTGGTAGGGTCAATTGCGCATCTATCAGCGCATCAACTGAAGGGGAGCTCTCTATGTGCTGCTTATGCAATTCCTTCGTGTTCTGTTAGTGCCGGTGTGTTTACATTTGTACTGGTGTGTTAAATCGACTTTATACTTGTGAAGAGTGATTAGTTTAATTTTCAAAATAAGATACATACGATTACTGAGTTGCAAGACAAGATACAACAAGTTTTAAAACAAAATTAGACATATCAAATATTAAAACGCCTATAAAAATGAAAATTACAAAACATGAGTTTTGAAACTTTTGGGAAATATTTGTCTATATCACTAACAACTTTCAAAAAAGAGGCATGGTTATTTTTCAGTAAACAAAGCACTTATTCAGTTATTTTGTGTCTCCTGAAAATTTTTGTTAAAGTGATGTGGCTTGTTTTGATACCAGACGCATCACATGACCGTTCACAGTCCCGGCAAGCCATTCGGCAGGGAGTTTTTCCCACTTCACTTACTACTAGGAAGAACACAGGGAACAGCAGACCTTTATAAACGAAGGAAAGAAAGCTGACTCATAATCAGAAGATGGAGGAGTATTGGAAGAGGAGAAAACAGAAGGGCCAAGCGACGAGAAGATACGAGCCCCGCGGTTGTCAGTAGGCCCAAACGACATAGAAGAAGATTATCAAGGGTGTTGCTTGGCTATTAACATAGAGGATTGTACGGATTGGTGAGTACGCAAGAAAAATGCCCCAGATTAGTATCTGTCTTATCTCTTATCTGACATGCTTCGTGATTCACGGGTCTGGTGCTTAGCTAAATGAGGCTTGCCGTAATCCAGATCACGAGTGTCCAAGACAAAGGGATTGAGGGGCGCACTTTCACGGAGGACCTTAACTAAATTAACATATATTTGCGGAATGATTTAACCCGGGAACGGTCACGCGGGGTCTTGATGACCCTGTATGATTTGCTCTCCATTCTTATTCCCCTAGCAAACACATTACATGGTCACCTCTTCCTGTAGCTTTATAGCTTCCTCCCCACGCCCTAAAAACGTGGTTTACGCTAATTTTCTGCTCGCCAATGTTGAGAACACTGGCTTCTGTGCCATCGTGACCCTTAAAATTGATTTGAATTGTATCTGAGTTTAGTTTTAATCCCTCCGTACTTATTGAATAATTGTCTGACGACGTGGTGCTGCCGACTCTGAGCAGAGGCACGTGATGAATGCGACCATAGATGTCGCCGTCGGAGCGAGCAAAGAGTACCAATCCATAGTTTCTATTTTTCAGTCCAAAATATAAATGGAGTGTTTGAGGTTATATATACTGTATATCATTTTGTGGATAGCTATTGCGCAATTATATTTAACAAATGTGGTATGATAGGTACTTGGGGCAGTCCACAAATACGTAATCACTTCTTGGTCGATGTTTGACCTCTCCCCCTTGTAACCATCGCATCCCCCCTCCGCACCGCATTACGTAATTACAAAGCAATACATAATATTTCTGCTTACTTCACGAGTCATGCGTATAAATAAATGAAACGCTGCATTTTCCTGAGCTGCTTTGGGGGTTAAGAAAGCAAAAGAAATGTACGAAGAGTTGTCGAAAGTCCTACTTTATCTTATATATCTTATATATATATATATAAAGGAATGTCTTTGTGTTCGTCTTTTATGCGTTCATAAACCATTCGTCCGATTGCGATCAAATTTTGGTGAGTTGTTGTAAACACTTCCGGGATGATCATAGGCATAGTTAATCCATTTCACAATAGATAGCACGCGAGTAGTTTAAACAAATGCGTAATGGCGATGCGTTCATATACAATTCGTCCGATTGCGATCAAATTTTGGTGAGTTGTTGTGCACAGTCCCGGAAAAGTAATAGGCGTGGTAAATCCAATTTACAATAGATGGCGCGCGAGTAGCTTCAACAAAATGGCGTGCGTTTGTTTCCAGAAAGTCCCACATGTGTTCATATACCATTCATCCCATTGCGTTGAAACTTGGGTGAGATGTTGTGTACACTACAGGCAAGGTTTCTGGCTTAGTAAATCCATGTTATAATAGGTAGCGCACGAGTAGATTCAACAAATGAGCGACGACGCGCGAAGCGTTTCAACAAAGTCCCGTATGCGTTCATATACCATTCATCTGGTAGCGATGAAACTTGGGTGAGACGTTGTTTAAACTACAGGGAAGGTTTCTGGCTTAGTAAATCCACTTAACAATAGGTATTGCACAAGTAGATTCAACAAATGAGCGACAACGGGCGAAGCGTTTCAACAAAGACCAGTATGCGTTCTCATACCATTCGACCGATAGCGATGGAACTTGGGTGAGAGGTTGAGTACACTACAGGCAAGGTTTCTGACTTAGTAAATCCATGATATAATAAGTAGCGCACGAGTAGATTCAACAAATGAGCGACGACGCGCGAAGTGTTTCAACATAGTCCCATATGCGTTCATATACAATTCGTCCGATAGCGACTAAACTTAGTTGAGTTTTTGTGTACACTCCAGGGAAAGTTTTAGGCTTAGTAAATCAATTTTTCAATAGGTAGCGCACAAGTAGATTCAACAAATGAGCGAAGTCGCGTGAAGCGTTTCAAGAAAGTCCCGTATGCGTTCATGTACCATTCGTCCGATAGCGATGAAACTTGGGTAATATGTTGTGTACTCATCAGGGAAGGTTTCTGGCTTAGTACATCCACTTTACAATAGGTATCGCACAAGTAGATTCAACAAATGAGCGACGGCACGCGAATCGTTTCCACCAAGTCCCGTATGCGTTCATATACCATTCATCCGATTGCTATGAAACTTTGGTGAGTTGTTGTGAACACTTCCGAAATCATTATAGGCATAGTCAATCCAATTTACAATGGACAGCGTGAGAGTATTTTAAACAAATGAGTGTTGGCGATGCGTTCATATAGCCTACAATTCATCCGATTGCGACCAAATTTTGGTGGGTTGTTTGGCACACTTCCGGGATGGTTATAGGCATAGTTAATCCAATTAACAATAGATAGCGCACCAGTAGTTTAAACAAATGAGTGTTGGTGATGCGTTCATATACAATTCATCCGATTGCAATCAAATGTCGGTGAGTTGTTGTGCATACGCCAGGAAAAGTTATAGGCATAGTAGATCCAATTAACAATAGATGGCACGCGAGTAACTTCAACAAAATGGCGTGCGTTTGTTTCAACAAAGTCTCACATGCGTTCATATACCATTCACCCCAATGCGATGAAACTTGGATGAGATGTTGTATACACTCAGGGAAGGTTTCTGGCTTAGTAAATCCACTTAACAATAGGTAGCACACGAGTAGATTCAACAAATGAGCGACGACGCGCGAATTGTTTCAACAAAGTCCCGTATGCGTTCATATACCATTTGTCCGATAGCGATGAAACGTGGATGAGATGTTGCGTACACTTCAGGGAAGATTTCTAGCTTAGTAAATCCACTTAACAATAGGTAGCGCACGAATGGATTCAACAAATGAGCGACGACGCGCGAATTGTTTCAACAAAGTCCCGTATGCGTTCATATACCATTTGTCCGATAGCGATGAAACGTGGATGAGATGTTGCGTACACTTCAGGGAAGATTTCTAGCTTAGTAAATCCACTTAACAATAGGTAGCGCACGAATGGATTCAACAAATGAGCGACGACTCGCGAAATGTTTCGACAAAGACCCGTATGCGTTCATATACAATCGTCCGATAGAGATGAAACTTTGGTGAATTGTTTTGCACACTCCAGGAAAGGTTTCTAACTTAGTAAATCCTTTTTACAATAGGTAGCGCACGACTAGATTCAACAAATGAGTAACGGCGCGCGTATCGTTTAAAAAAACTCTGTATTCGTTCATATACCATTCATGCGATTGGAATGAAATTTGGTGAAACGTTGTTTTCACTCCTGTGAATATTTCTGATTTAGAAAATCCATTTTACAATTGGTAGCGCACGAGTAGAATCAACTAATGAGCGACAGCGCTTGAATCGTTTCAACCAAATCCCGTATGCGTTCATAACCCATTCATCCGAATGTGATAAAACTTTAGTGAATTGAGTACAATCCTGCGAAGGCGCATGCATTAGTAAATCCGTTTTTCAATGGGTGGCGCACAAGTAGATTCAACAAATGAGTGACGGCGCGCGAATCGTTTAAACAAAATCCCGTATGCGTTGATATGCCATTCATCCGATTGCGATGAAACTTTCATGAGTTGTTGTGTACACGCCAGGGAAGGTTTTCACTTAGTAAATCCATTTTACAATAGGTAGCGTAGGAGTATATTCAACAAATGGGTGACGGCGCCCGAATCGTTTCAACAAAGTCCCGTATGCGTTCATATACCATTCATTTCATTGTGATGAAAATTTGGTGAGTTGTTGAGCACGCTCCCATGATTTTTTTGAGATAGTAAATCAATTTTACAATAGTTTAGAGGTGGTTAACGGATAAAGAAAAACAATATTGGGAATCCAAAAGCACTTCAACATACAAAGTTACAACGCCAACACTGTATTTGATTGGCATTGCAACGCATGCCGGGTACAGCTAGTTTTTCATTTAAAAAAAACTGTGTTTGAACCTCAAAATGATCTGAACAGAAGTATTCTATGAATAATGTAAGGATTCTGCAAATTTTGTAAGTGAAACAAAAATGACCTTTATATTCAACTTGCAAGGTAAGGCTTCTGCTAATTGTATACGTAAAACACAAATGACCTTTATATTCAACTTTCAAGGTAAGGCTTCTGCTAATTGTATAAGTTAAGAAAATGATATAGACATAGATTAATAGCCTGAGTGTAAAGGGTCTGATGATGATCGCTTGACGATCCAAGTGTAATAGTAAACCTCATGTAATTTATTTCAGGTTAACAACACAATTTGGGCACATTCGTGTTCACCGGCTGAAAGCTAACGCTACACTGGGAAATGGCTGTCAACACGATAATTTCAGATTGTGTTCATAGGTGAAGTGTTGAATATCCAGCGTTCATTCTATTGATCAAAGTTCTCCTTAGCACTCATAGAAATGTGTGTCCGGCTAGTTTAGAGTGCTGCTTGTGTATGGAGACAGGTAATATCTGTGTGTGAGCACTGCGCTGGCTGTCTTGAATAGAACACTAAACCGCCTCTTCACCCAACATTCATAATCCCAGCTTTTTGACGTTTTATGAACTCTGCCTCTCTCCATTTCGCTAATTGCTTTCAAGAAACCTCTCTCTGACGCAACACTGAAGGATCTTTTTAATA
Source organism: Meconema thalassinum (assembly GCA_946902985.2). Taxonomy (NCBI): domain Eukaryota; kingdom Metazoa; phylum Arthropoda; class Insecta; order Orthoptera; family Tettigoniidae; genus Meconema; species Meconema thalassinum. The sequence goes on from OX336392.1 coordinate 372,912,564, forward strand.
TATCTAAAATAAGCCTGTTCTATTCATGGCAGAATGAATTTGAATACAAGAAGCAACTTTAAAGCCGGATTATATACTGTAGGAGTCCGGAATCCATGCAATGTAGTTCCTCCTTTCTGGCATGAGACACATTTCTTTTCAAGTTGTTGTTTACAGGAGAGCTTTCAACGCACACAGTATTCATAGAAATGAAATTGAACATATTCAATGCCTTTGCTCCATATTGACTTCAAATTCATTTCTTGTTTTACACTGCGTAGTCAGTCACTGTGTGTGTCTCCTCTATAGGCTCTCACCTTGTGGGGCGTGGGTTGTTGACCACGGGACTCCAGCTGAGTTCGGCATTACTTCTACTTACTTGTGCTGGGCTCCTCCCTGTTATCTTTCCTGTCGACCTCCCTTGGTCAACTCTTGTTCTTTTCCGATCCCGACGGTATATTAGGGTGTCCGAGGCGTAGGGAGCCTATCGATTTCCCGCCTTTATTGGCCCTTGTCTCATCTTTTCTGATCCCTCATTCTTCTATGGGTCTTACCTCATGTTTTCTTTTCATTGTATCTCCTGCCATCCGCTCAAGGCCCTCAAGGGGGCAGGGTGTGTGTAGCCCCACCACTTAAGGTGCACTCTGGATTGTGCTACACCCTCAAGGGCTGACGTCTGGTGAGTTCGGGAGTTGGCAACCCCGAGGGCTTCCTGAGCTGGGTCCTGTTTTTCTCCTTCTTCCATTGTCTTTAGGGTGGTCCATCTCCTCTTTCTCTTACCTCTCGACCGTTCGTGGCTCTCCTTTCTTCCAAGCCCCTTAATTCTCACTCTTCGAGGGTTGAGGGCATTTCCTTTCGTCCTGTCTTTTGTTTCCCTAATTCTTAGTTTTGTTTTCCATTTCCTCTTCTGGTTTGTAGTTAGTTTTGTGTTAGTTTCATTTCATTTACACTTTCACTGTCACCCAAACAATTAGGGGCCAATAACCCAGATGTTAGGCCCCTTCAAACAACAGTTATCATCATCATCAGTCACTGTGTAGTGTAGGCAGTGGATGGTAGCAGTTGTACGAGATTGGATCCCACATCGCTCAAACAACAAGCTCGGTTCATAATCCATTCCAACCCGACCAATTACTAACAATCATAGATATCACACTCAAGCCTCCGTGGCTTAGGCGGCAGCACGCCGGCCTCTCACCGCTGGATCCGTGGTTCAAATCCCGGTCACTCCATGTGAGATCTGTGCTGGACGAAACGGAGGCAGACAGGTTTTTCTCCGGGTACTCCGGTTTTCCCTGTCAAAAATTTCATTCCAGCAACACTCTCCACTATCATTTCATTTCATCTGTCATTCCTTTAATCATTGCCCCAGAGGAGTGCGTCAGGCCTCGGCAGCCGGCACAGTTCATATCCTCGCCGCTAGATGGGGGCATCATTCATTCCATTCCTGACCCGGTCGGAGACTGGAAGCAGGCTGTGGATTTTCATTTTTCATTTTCATAGATATCACACTAACGAAGCAAACATGAAGGTTAATAGTTTTTAATAAGAATTATATAACCGCCTTAATCAATACATAAATGAAAATAATTATTATTGAAGTTGGTCTTGGTACATGTTTCAGGGATTAATCAACAACATTTTTTACCCCCTTCATCAGCCAATTGTAAAACATAATGAAACTTATAATGTAGCGTAGCACTTAAATATAAATGGTTATTTAATCTAATATGGTGCACCATTATGTAGGTTATAGTAGGTTTTTTTTTTTTTTTTTTTTTTTTTTTTTTTGCGTATGGCTTTTAGTGCCAGGAGTGTCCGAGGACATGTTCGGCTCGCCAGTTTGTAGCTGCTTCTAGGTGGACACCCCTACAAGTACCATCGCGTGTGGAGTGTTGTCGGGGGGGGGGGGGGGGGAAAGTTTGTATGTAAGGACGAGGAGTTGGAAGGTAGCGGCTGTGGCCTATAGTTAGGGACCAACCCCGGCATTTGCCTGGAAGTAAGATGGGAAACCACAGAAGACCATCTTCAAGGTTGCCGGCAGGGGGATTCGAACCTCCTCGCCTCCCGGATGTGAGCGACTTCCAGCAGTCATGCCGTAACGACCACGGCTAACTCACCCGGTGTAGTAGGGTTAAATAACCATTTATATTTAAGTGCTACGCTACGTTATAATTTTCATTATGCTTTACAATTGGCTGATGAAGGGGATAAAAAATGTTGTTGATTAATCCCTGAAATATGTACCAGGAACAACTTTAATAATAATTCTTTTCATTTATGCGTTGATTAAGGCGGTTATATAATTCTTATTAAAAACTATTTAAGCACATCAATACGGAACCATCATGAGTAATTTAAATAATAGAATTGAAGGTTAGTCGCCTCCGTAGCGTAGCGGTCAGCATGATTAGCTGCCGCCCCGGAGGTCCTGGGTTCGATTCCCGGCTCTGCCACGAAATTTGAAAAGTGGTAAGAAGACTGGAACGGGGTCTACTCAGCCTCGGGTGGTCCAAATGAGTAGAGGGGGTTCGATTCCCTCCTCATCCATCCTCGAAGTGGTTTTCCGTGGTTTCCCACTTCGTCTTCGGGCAGATGCCGGGATGGTTCCTACTGTAAGGCCACGGCCGCCTCCTTCCCTCTTCCTTGCCTAACCGTCGCACTCTTCCCATCCCTTCATCAGGTCCCCTGTTCGCTTTGCGGTGAGGCCACCTGGGCGTAGTGCTGGTCACATACCCCAGTTGTATCCCTGATTCAGGGTCTCAAGCTCCAGGACACTGCCCTCAGTGGCGGTAGAGGTGGGATCCCTCGCTTAGTCCGTGGAAGCAACCAACCCTGGAGGGTAAAACGATAGCGGAAAAATAGCGAATTGAAGGTTAATAACCACTAACAATATCTTAACAAAACAAAAAACACATTTAAGTAACAAAAGGTTGAGAACGCCTATCGTAGATCCCCACAAAATGACATCCTGGCTACGTCTCTGACTCAGGGTCCTCGTTCCCCTTACCTCAAAGTTGGCGAGGGCGCTTTACACGAGACTGGTGCCCAATATATGATTATACGCTATACAATACAACAGTAATCTTTTGTTTCAATGTTTTCATATGTTCGTCATAAGATTACGGGCTGCCCAAGTTTATCTTATCTCTTCGCGTGCGTATAACTGTTCTGTTAACGGCCGGACCCAGCTCATCGACCCTGGATCGAACTGAAGTTAATAACGCCGTGTCGCAACATTTCATTTCCTGCTCGCTGGCTTGTCACCAGATAAAGAGCTCTCGCTGGAAAACAAATACATCGTGTTCTGATTTGACGCCCAAATCGAATGGCTCTCTCAACTACAGTGGGCTGTGTGAACTGCCACAGACCCAGCCCAGATGAATGAGTCCACCTCGTGGAGTAGTGACTAGCATTCGTGGCTGTCATCGTGGAGGAGCGGGAACGATTCCCAGCTCCGGCAAGAAACTTAAATCTGGTCTGAGGGCTGGAGCGGGGTACAATCAGCCTCGTGAGGATGAGCAATTCTAGAAGCATATTTCCGATATAAAAAGTAGGTAAGCACAGGTAAGGAAAGCATTTCTACAGGAAAGGAATCTGTTGACATCGAATATAGATTTAGGTATTAGGAAGTCATTTTTTAAAGCCTTTCTCTGGAGCGTGACACTCTATGGAAGTGAAACTTGGACTGTTGGTGCAGCAGAAAAGAGGAGAATCGAAGCGTTTGAAATGTGGTGTTACAGGAGAATGATGAAGACCAGATGGGTAGATAGGGTTACAAACGAAGAGGTATTAAGACGAGTGGGAGAGGATAGATGTTTCTGGCGACTGCTAATGAAGACAAGAGATAGGTTGGTAGGACACGCACCAGGATTAGCAAATTTAGTTATGGAAGGAAGGGTCGAGGATAAAAAAAAAAAGTAAGGGTAGACCAAGATTAAAATAATATGTTGAACATTTTGCCTCGGATATAGGGTGCGGTAGCTATGTTGAGATGAAACGATTAGCTTAGGACAGGTACGCATGGAGGGCTGGATCAAACCAGTTAAAAGACTGAATAATCAAAAAACAACAACAACATTTCCGAAATGAAATTGTAAAGCTTTTCAGTCGGTCAATACTATTGTACCCAAATTGTATTGGGAGTTATTCCCCACACCTGGAAAACATTACCGTACATTAATTAATACGCTTGGATGATTACTTTAAATCGTCAAGCGATCCTCATTTACACTCAGGTTATTAATCTATGTCCACGAATATATGGGTTATCCCTATATATATAAAATTGTACTTTTGTCCTTCTGTCTGTCTGTCTGTCTGTTCCTCCATCAATTGAAAACGGATCAACAGATTTCGTTCAAAATTTGCTAATGCCTATAAGAATATCCCGGAATCACTTTAGGATGTAAATTTCAACAAAACATCCAATGCGCTTAAGGTGATCAGTGGGTGCCCTATTATATTTACCTTAGGTTTACTCTTGTGATATGTCGTACAAAAGGTCCTTTATAGCTCTATACAGCAAGATTAACCTCATTACTTTCAGTAACCAAGAAGTATTTATTTTCCACGATTTTTCTCTTTTGCGGTCAGAATCAATACCATATTTTAGGGTATTTTCTTTTATTCGAATGGTGGCACTGTTCGTACGAAAGTCTCGACACTGACGTCTATTTGTTTAACAGTCTGTTATTCCTTCATGCAAATATTATCTCTTACTGAGACTGAATGAAACCAGAATGAGACCTCATGAAATGGCGTTGGCATGACAACGTTAATCAATTTCGCAGAGCGGGTATAGTTTTCTTGCAATATCTCGAAAACCGTTCGTTTTAGGGCCTTAAAACTCGGGTTCGTGGCTCCCACCGAATATTGCTCTTTGCATTGCTACACGCGAACATGAACTGTTTTATTTATATAGGTGGATTATGGGGTCGAAAACGATCGTGATCTTGAGTCTAATTTTATAGTCTCTGCGTCGCATATTGTATGTAAGTATTTGGATCTTTACGACGGTTTACCAAGGTAGGCCTATTATTGTTTCTATTTTGTACGGTATGCTTTCTTACTCTTTATAGATTTATTTTTTGTTAGTTGAATTCTTCTGTTTGCAAATTATTAACTGCTTTTTGTCGTGTTCTACCATTATGTGCAACCTAAATTCACTGACTACTGTGACGTATTCTACCGACTCTCCCATTAGTTTATTAAGTTTGCCTTATAAATCTCACTGGTCAATTGTTCTAACATATTTCAATAGAATTGGTAATTCTTCTTTCACGACCAAGGAAACCCCGCACAAGACACAGCGTTAACCTATAAATGTACCTGAATTTTAATTGCTTGGCCATGATTGCCAATATACAATCTTTTTGGATGCCTTGATAGGGAGGTGAAAGGTGTTGAGCGTTTACCTCTCGTAGTTAAATACCGCAGGTGCACTAGTTAAGGATTTAGGCAGAGAGAGCACCATTCGCTAGGCATTTTTGGGTTCCCAAATTGATAACAAGAGCTCGCTGGTTACCCATCTCGGTGTTGCTAGGCGAAACCACTCACAAGACAAGGCATAAACTTAGAAATATTGATGTGTTTAAGAATCATGGCATGATACATAGTTTGTACAATATTACTTGCAGCGGAGATGACAATTGCTACAAAGTTTGATGTATTTTTAGCATACTATTATTCACTTCCAAATGTACAGTAGTATGAGGACGTTAAACGATGGGTGTTCAATATTTAAGAAAGATTATTTAAATTTTTCTACATAGAAGCCTCCGTGGCATAGGCGGCAGAACGCCGGCCTCTCACCGGTGGGTCTGTGATTCATGTCTATAATCATACTTTATTTCATTCTTTTGTTTTGTTTTAGGGTCTTTTAATATTCTACGTGTGTTGTTTTCCGTGTATGAGGGTGTCAGTATTGATTTCACCTGAGGAAATAGAGTTTTGGTAAATATAGATCAGATACAATTTCTTACTTATCATATTATTTTTTTCGTAAAATTTTTCATCTCATAGAACCTGCGTCATTTTGGTGTATGGTTTTCACTTCCAGATTTGGTCATCTGTGTAATATGGTGTTTTGAGTAGGTTTAGTTTGTCTCTTGGCCACAGGATTTCTCTGCACTAGAATGAGTAGTTCTTATTTAAGTGTAAGTGGACATACAGATTCTTAGGTGATATTTAGTATGTATTTCTTATTTTCGGTATTCAATGTTTGCGAACTTCCATTATTCACTTCAAATGTTGCTGTTCGACAATACACGCAAGGCTAATACAATTAAGAAAAAGAAATTCATTGGCCCTTAAAATGTGTTAGTTAGAATAATAATGCATACAATGACTGAAGTAGGCTCGTTAAATATTCAGTTATATTAGCGAAACATCAGGACCGACAGTAGTGGCTACGCTGGCTAAAGCGCAGCATTTGGTCATGGGACCAAGCTTTCCTGCTGACTCGTTAGACGTGTGGGTTCGAGCCCCACCGTCGGCCGTCCTTGAAATGGTTTTCCGTGGTTTCCCATTTTCCACACCAGGCAAATGCTGGGACGGTACCTTCTGACAGGCCACGGCCGCTTCCTTTCACATCCTTGCCCAGTTTCATTCACCATCATTCATTTCATCTCTCATTAACTCCTCTCATGAGGTTTGCGTCACGAAGGACATCCGGCCGTAAAAACCATCGCCTCAAAGACTTCCATCGCATCTCATCCCCGACCCCGTTGGAAAACGGGAATAATAAGGGGTAGTCATACATTAGCGAAACATCAGGCTTAATCTGTAAGCTACAAGCAGTATAAAGCCGTCGTACCCTCCTATTTAATAACTTCAGCAAAATTTTTGATCAGATGGAAATCACGCTAGAGGACTTTGAGTGTCAATAATATTGCTCATTATAACAACGACCTTCCTCCGGGTTGCACACATTACGACAATGCGACCAAAGGTACGATCTCTTAATATCCAATTGTGATCCCGAGCAACGCCGGGCATAACAGCTAGTCATATATAGAAAACGACAAGTTGTATGTTTAACAAAATGCAAGCTCTTCAACCAGAGAGAGATAGAAGGTGCGGTTTGTACCAAAATCTTCCAATCATTCTCAATAGGCTAGTATAAGAAAAATCTTGAATTTCTTGAATCGTTAACGGAAATATATATATTTGTTCAAAAAGTGCGTTTATGCAAACAAACAAGACGATAGCCCCTGGCAGAGCCGTGTCGCGTCCAACCCGCGTAACACTAGTGGCAGGCGGGTAGTCTATACACATGGGGCGCTCACAAGTAACTGAGTGTTCTTTCAAAAGAAATAGAATTGCCCGCAACAGTGACGAATTGCACTCTGATTTGCTAAATATGGACAATTTGTTTAAGAAGTGAGTTTAAACAAATAAACAACTAGCCCGCATAACAGCAAAGCTAGGGGGATGGTTTATGCACATGCGCGATTTCTCGCACAGGTCCCTTGCATACGATATATACACCCTCGGTGTGAAAAGTTCGTCGAATGGGTCTATATTACGAACGGATTGTTGGCTTACCTGAAACAGCCATTACTATCCTTCGAAGTAATCCCCGTGGATGGTTATGCACTTCTTAGAACGGCTGTACAAGTCCTGGCATAGTCTTCCTGAGGGATAGCCTTCAGTTGGGTCGTCACATTACGTTGGATGTCCAAAATGTTTGAAAACCTCTGGCTCTTCAGGGCTTTTCGGCAGCCCTGGACCCCGATACTCCATACTTTGACGCTTGCCTTCGAGGCCGTACCTCAGTGACGATGGTTTTCATGACCATTCCATTCCACGGAACATTCACCCTTCTCACTGCCACCCGTCGATCAGGTGTGCACATTAGGTTGTATAAATTCACCCTTCTCGCCGCTGCCCGTCTATCAGGTGTGCAAGGCAGGTTGCGTGAATTCACGCTTCTCTCTTGCTTTCAATTTAGTGTTTTGACGACCCAAACTGAAGGCTATTCCTAAAGAAGACTATGCCAGGAGTTTCCAGGACATATACAGTCGTTCTCAAAACTGCATAACCATCCACGGGGATTACTTCGAAGGAGAGTAAAGGCTGTTTCAGGTAAGCCAACAATCCGGTCGTAATATAGCCCATTCACCGAACTTTTCAGACAGAGGGTGTACACTATTTTAGTTATAGAAGTGTACGGTGTTGTAAACTTACGTAACTTGTCAGGTTTGTTGGTATTATGTGATTGTTTACTGTGATAATCTGTAATGGTTAGTAAATGGGCAGGTTAATGTTCTAACTTGGATATGGATTAAAGAACTTAGCTGGTTATTGAGCTGATGTGATGTTCAATCTCGTTCAGCTTCCGTCACAATTCACTGTCCAAAATGAACTGACTGAGAATTTTCCTTATGGGACTGGCCCCTCGTTATCTTTCACTTTCCATTGTCGGACCTTGCATTCCTAAGTGTCTCTGTTCGTCTCACTTATGAGATATTTCTGTGTTAGCCAGCTCTAAATGCGTCCTGACAAAATGTAGGCCTATGTTTAAGTATTCTGGTCATCTTCAAATACGGTATTAAAGACCAATCTCAATTCCCCCACGCATAAACTAAACAGTCCTCTTTAAGCGCAAACGGATATTGGGAACGTCTTGAACTCTTTAATATTCCCCCTCCCACAGGGGCTCACAATTTATGGGTGGCGATCACGGAACCCCAACTGAGTCCAGCATTGCTTCCACTTACTTGTATCAGGCTTTTCTCTATCATCTCTCCTGCCAACCTTCCTTGGTCAACTCTTGTTCTCTTCCAACCCCGACGGTAGTAGGATATCCGAGGCCTAGGGAGTCTTTCACTTTACCACCTTAATTGGACCTCGTGCTATATTTCCTGATCCCCTATTCTTCAAGGCGTTCGACCTCGTCTTTTTCATTTCATGGTATCTCCAGTCTTCTGCTCAAGGCCCTAAGGGAGGAAGGGTGTGTGTAGCTCCACTACTTATGGTGCACCCTCGATAGTGCTATACCCTTAATGGTTCCCGGTTGGTAAGTTTGGGAGTTGGCGACTCAGAGGCTTCCTGAGCTGGGTCCGCTCAGGAAGCCTCTGGGTCCGGTTTTTACCCTTTTTTCATTGCCTTTGGGCTGGACCCTCTCCCCTTTCCCTTTCCTCTCTGCCTTTCATGGCTCTCCCTACTTCCAAGTCCCTTAATTTTCATTCTACGAGGGTTGACGACATTTCCTTCCCTCCTGTCTTTTATGTACCTCATTCTTCTTTGTGTTTTCCATTTCCCCTTCTAGTTTATAAGTCAATACTTAGTTTTTGTTATAGTTTGATGTCATTATCGAGTGGCTTCGTGGCTCAGCGGTAACACGTTCACGCCTGCTGTGTCCAAGGTTGCAGGATCAAAGCGTGGCACAGTCAACTGGCATTTGAGTGTGAGAAAATGCAAGGGAGCCGTGTCAGTAGATTTACTGACATGTTAAAGATCCCCTTCGTGCAAAATTCCGGCACCCCGGCGTCTCTAAAACCTGCAGTTGTTAAAGGAGGCGTAAAATCATTATTATTATTATTATTATTATTATTATTATTAATATTTCATTTTCATTTTATTTATCACCCAAACCATTAGAGGTCGATAACCCATATGTTAGGTCCCTTAATATAATCTAATAATTACCATAATCATCATCATCTTCATCTTTAATATTGCCGTGATATCGGCCTTGGTTTATTGAAGATATGATACATAGTAGCCTACATCCTATTCCGATAACATGTTTCCCTTAATGTTGCTCCCTATATCTAGCCTGGCTAAACCGTGATGTTGTTTCTCCTTTCTTACGGGGGATCTGATGATGATCGCTTGACGATCAAAAATAGCCATCCAAGTGTATTAATTAATTTCGTGTAATTTTGTTTTCAGGTTTAGGGAATAACCCCCATTACAATTTGAGTACAAATGTGTTGATAGAGTGAAAATCATTTCAATTTAATTTTCTACGCCAACACTGTGAAATAGCTCCCTATGTTAATTACAAATGAACCCCTGCCCTAAAACGAATCCATGTTAAAATTGTATAGTGACTTCAGTATCATGAAGCTAGAGAGTGACGCGAACTCTTCACCTCCTAGTGACCAGTTTATTTCACCACAAAATTGGGTCTCAACTGTTAATGTATTACATTGTAGGCAGGGTAATTCAGCCACAGTGCATAATTGTGATTTGATTTGCACATGATTATACCTTCACTGTTTTCTTACTGCAACGAGAAAATAAATGTCTATGTTGGTAATATTGTGTGGTTGTTATTCTTACTAACATTGTTTTCTCGTCTTTCTAGGTGAGTGATGGCGCTGTATGACAAGTGACAGGAGGAGCCGTGTGAGTCATAGTATAGTGATTGTAATCTCTGCATAGTATAACTTAAAACAAAGTCCCCGATTCTTGGATGTAACGGGTAATCTCGAGAATCACTGGAGGGATTTTGATTCGATATTCACCATTCTGTAAAGGATTTTTCGAGGAAGGTTTCTGTAGAAAAACATTCATTTATGAAGGAAGGAAGCCGAGCAGTAACGATTTCTGTGAATCAAGTCGTCGAAGTAAAATCTGCCGTCCGTGAACCTTTTAAGCTTACGCTAGGTAAACCGTTAAAAATATCTATATACTATGAATGTAAGAATTATTCAGCATGAAATGTCCGCACCAGCATATCTCTATCTTTAATATATCACCCACTATAACTGTTTTTACGTTTTCATTTCTTCCAACAATCTCCATTCAGTGGAAATTTAAATTACTAGCTTCGAGGCGAGCCTATCACCCCAGCTTCGAAAGCATCATACTGTCGAGTTAAGACTTCAGAGAAGAGTATATATGTTTTGAGTTTCGCTATTCACCTCGGCTTTTCTGAGTTGCGTCTAGGGTCTGCCGTCCGTGCGCCTTTTAAGCTTACGCTGGATAAACCGTTAAAGATACCGCGGTGAAGCCGGGGTGGGTTGCTAGTCATATATAAAATGCTAAGGTGTGTTTTTTAGATCGTAGGCTTTCGCGACCGGTGTCTAGTTTATCATCTAGACTTACGGGATGGAGCCGCGTCGTATATCGGTGATTAAGGCTGCTCCAATGGCAGCCGAAACGTCGGGAAATAATAACCGATACACGACGCGGCTCCATCCCGTAAGCCTAGATGTTACGCAAAGGTGTAGTATGTTTCACAAAACTCAAGCTCTTAAACCAGTGGGAGATAGAAGGTGCATTTTGTACCAAAATCTTCCAAATCGTCTCAATAGCACAGGAAATACCTTGTATTTCTTGAAAAGTCAAAGGATATTATATTTACTTGTTTACAAAGTGCGTTTTAACAAATAAACAAGATGATAGCCCCTGCCAGAAATGTGTCGCACCGAGACCGAATAACAGTTAAGCCGGTCGGGTGGTCTATACACATGGGCCACTTACAAATTACCGATCAGCATTCAGAAGTAAGAGAATTAGCCGCAGCAGTGGCAATCTGACAGGTCCCCTAGTTATTATTAATTGTTCGAGGGAAGTTGAAGTGGTGGTGGCAACACTTGTTTTAAGGGATTTATCAGGCGTATCGGCCCCTAACGACGAGAATAGGCTATATGCCCTAGCTTCTTCTTCTTGCCATGCCGTCTTCTATCGAAGGTTGGCTATTCTAGTCTTCGAATCTGCCACACAGAAAATGATCGGTGTTCATCTCAAACCAGTTCCCGAGGTTCTTCAGCCATGAGATTCCTCTTCGGTCGGGTCTCCGCAGTCGTATTTTTCATTACACATTACGTGTCCGAAATATTCGAGATTACGCTTCTTGATGGAAAGGAGCACTTCCGTATTTTTTATTAATCTTCCCATCACCTCAGCATTCCTCATTCTTTCGGTGCACGAGATACGTAACATCCACATTTCGAAGGCTTCCAGCTTCTTGCACAGGGTGTGGGTTAGAGTCCACCCTTCCATTCCATACAATGGCAAGGGAAACACACATCTCCTGACCATACGCAGCCTAAGATCTAGACTTAAATTGCGGTTACTGAGGAGCTTTTTCATTTTAATGAAGGTTGTTCTTGCATGCTCAATTCTTGCCGTGATCTCTTGACTGAGTTCCCATTGTTCATTGAGATTGAACCCAAGATACTTATAGTGTTGAACACGCTAGATCTCCTTGGTGTCAAGCATGAGAAATACACACATGAGGTCTCCATTTGTTTGCACCCGTGCAATAGAAGCATTCGAGTGTGGCGACGAGTGGGTGAGAGATTTCACGGAACGCCACCAACAGCAAGGAGGTTCAGTCATGCTTTGGGGTGGAAACATATTTGGTCGACGTACGCCTCTAATTCCTATCCACGGTAACATGACTGGTCTGGTGTACAGCGACAATATCCTTGAACCTGTCGTTACAGGATTCGCTGCCACAATGGATGAGGACTTTACACTAGTTGACGATAATGCTCGGGCCCATCGAGCTAGGGTGGTCAATCAGTTCCTTCAGATGCATGACATACAGAGAATGGAGTGGCCTCCCTATTCTGCGGACATGAACTGTATTGAACATGCATGGAAAGAGCTCAAGAGGGCAATTTCGCACCGTCCCAATCCTCCAACATACAAACAGCAACTGATTGAAGCTCCTGTCCAAGAGTGGGATAATCTGACCCAAACCACGTTGGATTCGTTTGTGCCCAGTATGCCTCGTCGTCTGCAAGCATGCCTTAGAGCTCGTGGTGGCCATACACAGTATTGATATGCCCCAACATGAAAAGGACGTTAATATGCTCAATCCCATTTGTTGTGTGTTTCTGTCTCTTTTGCAGACCAGATTGTGTGTTCTTTTTCTTTGTATGGACCCTACCTTGTGTATAATGTGATTGATTACATACACATAGCAAAATAAACGAGTCACTAAATCGCAATATGTAAAACTTATTTTGATGTGTGTATGAGAGAAAATAATAAAGAATACAGGAAATAAAAGACATAAAAGAAAATACTCTTAATCCTCGAAGAATGAGGGAAGGGAGTCTTGAAAAGAAGTAGAGCCATGAAAGGCAGAGAGTAAATTCGAAGAACAGAGTGTCACCTCCAATGTAATTGGAAATGTGGAAAGAGGACTCACATGAGGAGTAACCTACTTGGAGTCGCCAACTCTCGAGCTCACTCTCTTCAGTTTATGGATGCACCATGCACTGTGGGCTACAAACGACCTGCCCTCTTAGGGAATGTCATGATAAAGAAAGGGGTCTGGCCCCTCGATAAATGAGAGTATCAGGAAAGAAAAGATGAGGGCCAAATATGGCGGGACACCCTAGACCTCGGATACCCTAATAATGTCGGGGTCTAAGAGAGCAAGAGTGGTTAGTTATTGTTGCTTTAAGGGGCGGAACAGCGAGTTAATCTGCCCCAGAGGAAGAGTGGACGTCAATAGGAATGATGATGGATAGGAACCCTTCACAAGTTTACCCACATGCCGCTAGTTGTGAGCCCCTGGGGACGAGAGGGATGAGTGCAGTCGGCACACAACCCGGAGCCGCCACTGCAGATATTCCTGTGATTGTGCCACTAAAACAGAAGGAAAGAGGGGAACTGTTAGTAATAATGAGTTGTACATTATGGTGTAATTTGTTGCGGTCTCTTGACATGAGGACTGTTTGAGTTATTGGACTGCTGTTGTGACGTTTTTATTACCCCATACACCGGTCGGGAATGGATGTTCGCTCTAAATTACTGTGATAAACATCAGAGAATTATCAGTGCCAAACCTCCCGCTTCCCGTAAAGAATCTTCCTCGAAACACTTTTTTTTAATTCTTCGAATTCCACTCAGAAGCCTTCAATACTGTAAGGTAGAGAAAATTAATGTTTCATCATTATTAATGATTTAAATCGAACGACTGGGCAGCGAGAACGGTTTTCAGTCTATGGGTTTGTTTGCATTTCCTGAGTTGGTGTTTACCAGCGGTAGGGTGCTTATACAAGTGGAATAAGGCTTCCTCACCTCAGTGCGACTGTGGATTTGAAAGCCAGACCATCCAGCATATTGTGGAGGACGGCAGCCTTCGACCCTATTATGGGAACCTAAAATACTTTCATGATGCAACGCAGCCTCCTCTTGATTGGATTTTAAATTTAAATATTAACTTGTAACCCTGAACATTTTATAATTTTGCTTACTGTTGAATATGTGTCTTCTCATCAAAATTGATTTTAATATTTATTGTTCTTGTAAATGCTAATTTACATGTTTAATGTGTTCCTTAGCTTGTAATTATGTAGATGTACCATGCCATACCCTAAATAAATAGCGGTAGGGTGGCCGAATCCTTCCTTTTCCCCGTCAACAGTACATATGATCCCCTGGAACCTGTCTCCCACCCCAGCTTTTAGTTAGTTAGTGTTTTAAGGAGCAGAACAGCGAGGTCGTCTGCCCCAACCCCCTTTTAATCTTAGTCAAGAAACGATCCTCAGACTATCCCACAGCAACCCATTTGACACAAAATTTCAACTTCATTTTAATTTCTCTTGCAGAGTCCTCACTGACGTCATTCAAAATGAAGTCGAAAGAAAGTAACAAGAAAAAACGAACGTTTCTATCGTCTTTTGTGTATGTGTTTGTTTGAGCCATTCTTCCAAAAAGTCAAGTTTTGAAATACATTGAAACTCTGCAAAATCAAACAATTAAAAAAGTTGTACTCCAGTGTGCTGGCTGAAACACGAATTTTGTAACTAGTAGGAATAGTGCAGCTAGGATGTGCAGAAACATTAGCCTAAATACTTGTGTGTACATGTTGTTTACAGTCATTTTAAGGTTGTAAAACAAAGAAAAATAACCTGTATTTTTCATACATTTTCATAAGGTTCTTTTATATTCTTTGACCAACAGACAGATCTCTATTAATAAAAAGAAATAGTATTAACCTCAGAAATAAGATCCATCTTCAATCATTTACACAAAGTTACGCACTGCCACAGTTAAATGATCTTGGGAAGTGTCATGAAACTGCAAATGACCTTCTAGACTAACGAAACGATCCTTTGACTGGGAATCTAGATTTGACTTGTCCACCTGGTTTGTAGTACATGAAACACTGTCCACTGTCCCAAACGCTACCACGGCGTCACCACCGAACTTATGCGACCATACTCTTACAAGTACTGCTCGGGTCTAAGCTCCTCGTACTTGCTGGGTGAGGTGAAGAGTAGGGTCTGTCGGCAGCCCGTCCTGTTATCTGGAATTCCTGTCTAGTCCAATACTGCTAACATAGGGTCGTTGCCTAAACCAATAGTACCTACTCCATCCTTAACCCTGTCCGGCTCCGTGGCTGAATGGTTAGCGTGTTAGGCTTTGGCCCAAAGTGCCCCGGGTTCGATTCCCGGCCGGGCCATCAGGGAATTTAATCTCCTGGGGTTAAATCCCGTGGCTCGGGGACTGGGTGTATGTGACGTCTTCATCATCACTTCATCCTCATTACGACGCGCAGGTCACCCACGGGCGTCAACTAGAAAGACCTGTACTCGGCCTCTCCGGGCCACCCTAATAATTACTGTTACACACTCTCCTACAGCCATCATAGAAAACCGCCCAGGAACTCGCGACTAATGGGACGTAGGTTGGCGACCACGGGACCCCACCTCTCTGAAATCTTTCCTGTCGACATCCCTTGGTCAGTTCTAGTTCTCTTCCGACCCCGACGGTATTAGGATATCCGAGGCCTAAGGTGTCTTTCACTTTCCCGCCTTAATTGGCCCTTGTCTCATATTTCCTGATCTCTCATTCTTTGAGGGGTCAGACCTCTTGTTTTCTCTTCTTCATATCTCCTGGCTTCTGCTCAAGGCCCTTAAGGATGCAGGGTGTTTGTAGCCCCACCACTTATGGTGCACCCTGGTTAGTTCTACACCCTCAAGGGCTCATGGCTGGTGAGTTCGGGAGTTAGTGACCCTGAGGGATTCCTGAGCTGGGTCCGTGTTTTCCCCTTTATCATTGCCGCCGTGGTGGACTCTCTCCTCCTTCCCCCTTTCGTATCTGCCTTTCATGGCTCTCCTTCCTTCCAAGTCACTCAATCCTCGAGGGTAGAGGGCATTTATTTTTCTCCTGTTCTTATTTATCTTATTCTTTTTTGATTTTCTATTTCTTCTTCTAGTTTAAAAGTATGTAGTTTTTAAATGTTATGTAAATTATAACTAAAACTTTTTCGCGATAACCCAAACCATAAGGGGCCGATAACCTAGATGTTAGGCTCCCTTAAAACAACAATTATCATCATCATCATCATCATCATCATCATCATCATAGAAACGCATGTTATTAGACAATTAAAACACAACCAATTACACAGAGATGATGACCAAGTCCTTTAAAGGAAGCAACACGACCGATCATTTCATGTGTTGGTGGCGAATAACGATAGATATTGTTGTTGTGCCCCTCCAGGAAATATGCCCACTGGCCATGAATGCGCCGGTCTGATATTGCTTTGCTCGATCATGTCCAACATTAACAGCTTGGGATATAGAGCATGATTTTTTCGCATTAACGATAAACGCAACAAAAAATATTTTGAAGCGATTTTGCGATATCTTTATGAATCATATGTTTCTGGTTAAGAAAATAAGGATATTATGCTTGAGAATTAAAGCGGTAAGTCCATTTTAAAGTGTAATTCAATTATTTCGCGATAAGCGCGATATTACAGCGAAATCTGTAGTGAATAACAAGCTTGAAATTTTGTTTCAAGATTATGTATGAAAAGGGAAGCCTCCGTGGCTTAGGCGGCAGCACGCCAGCCTCTCACTGCTGGGTCCGTGGTTCAAATCCCGGTCACTCCATGTGAGATCTGTGCTGGACAAAACGGAGGCAGACAGGTTTTTCTCCGGGTTCTCCGGTTTTCCCTGTCAAAAATTTCATTCCAGCAACACTCTCCATTATCACCTCATTTCATCTGTCATTCATTTAATCATTGCCCCAGAGGAGTGCGTCAGGCCTCGGCAGCCGGCACAGTCCATATCCTCGCCGCTAGATGGAGGATTTATTCATTCCATTCCTGACCCGGTCGGAGACTGGAAGCAGACTGTGGATTTTTCAGTAATGAAACCTTAAATGATTAATTTTAGAATGTCATTAAAGTTATACAGCAAAATCGGTCAAAAATTAGTCCCCCAGGGGCTCACACCTAGTGGGACGTGGGTTGGCGACCACGGGGCCCCAGTGAGTCCGGCATTGCTTCCACTTACTTGTGCCGGGCTCCTCTCAGTCTTCTTTCCTGTCGACCTCACTTGGTCAACTCTTCTCTTCCGAACCCGACGGTATTAGGGTATCCGAGGCCTAGGGAGTCTCTTCCTTTCCCGCCTTAATTGTCCCTTGTACCATCTTTTCTGACAGCCTCCTTCTGCGAGGGGTCAGCCTTCTTTTTCTTTTCATGTTATCTCCTGCCTTCTGCTCAAGGTCCTCAAGGAGGCAGGGTGTATGTAGCCCCACCACTTTTGGTGCACACTGGATATTGCTACACCCTCAGGTGCTCACGGCTAGTGAGTTCGGGAGTTGGCGACCCCGAGGGATTCCTGAGCTGGGTCCGGTTTCCCCCCTTTTATCCATTACCTCTGGGGCGGACCCTCCCCTCTTTCACTTTCCTGCCTTTCATGGCCCTCCTTCCTTCCAAGTCCATCCGCATTCTTCGAGGTTTTCCTCCTGTCCTTTATTTGCCTTATTCTCCTTTTGTTTTCCATTTCTTCTTCTAGTATAAAAGTTAGTAGTTAGTATTAGTTATAGTTCCCATTTCATTATCATCTTCACGATCACCCAAACCATTAGGGGCCGATAACCTAGATGTTAGGCCCCTTAAAACAACAATTATCATCATCATCATAAATTAGTGCAAAAAAAACATGCCTCTAGATATTGACAATTAAATATTGAATGTTTATAGATGTTGAATGTAAAAGTAGCATAACGTGCGTATTAACTGACCGACCAATGTAACTTAGTTGTTTCTGTTGGTACGCACAGGCGACGTCCTGTAAAACGCGCCCAGCACGGTCTTTCTCAGGAGTATTTGTGGCTGATACGGAACTACTCCGGTACTCGAATTTAAAAGGGTCTAGACATTCCTTCTTCCGCCTCAAATGTAGGCATACACTTAAAATGCTTCCAGATTTAACCTAGGTTAATGATTCAAAATACCTCCGATGCAGCAAACCTGCGTACTCATCGAATTTCTTTTACAAAGTTGGACGTCTATAGTAAAACCATCATTACTTCCGACTTGACGTTTCAGTGTTACCCTAGAGTTATCGAGCGGTCAGAAGGAAAATCACTTTAACTAGACAATCACAGGCAGCCATTCAAATCGATGTATCACGACAAATCGAGTTTCGTTCACGATGTCGTGATTTAGTGAACGAAACTCTAGTCTAGCACTGAAACGTCAAGTCGGAAGTTATGATGGCTATGGTCGTTTGAAGTAAGAACGTTGGAGTCTCTGGTCTTAAGCATTCTTCGTCACTGCTTCGATCGTCGTTTTGAACAGCGCCCAATAAAAGATCCGTCTTCATTGGTTCCTTTTACGATATAGGATACGAGTATCCTTCATAGTAGTCACACGGCAGGTCGTTGAGACATCCATATCAACTGAAGGACACGAACTGAACTCTAGTTAAGTTACCGCAGTAATAAGGATGGTAGAGAGATATCTGGAGGGGGTTGGTATTTCCAAAGGAGGAATTTCCAAAGCATTGTTCAGAGGTCATACGCCGGGGTAGGCTGCGATCCAAGGGACAAACATCCGACCCAAGTACATGGAATGCCAAACTACGCCTCGGCTGGTACAGTTGTGACTCATTGAGGTTGGTAGTCACGAGGACAATTTCTTCACTGGGTGCGATTTACGCACATTTCTCAGTGGGCGCGATTTTCGTACAATCGCACGGACTGGGAACCCCTACACCTTACCTCTAGGTCAATACATGTGAGATTTTCGAAGTGAAATGCCATGTCCTGTGGTTCGGATTCCACGTAAAAAGGAGGTCCCGTGGCTCATGATCGCAAAACTACAAGCTTTTCACCTCGCCATTCTCTCAGATACACACAGCTTGGACTCGAGCTGTGCAGTGGGCTATTGCCGGAGTGTGTTGAGTTTCCACTGGCGCGACCTGTATCCGACCTCGCCAAGTCATGTTTCTTCGAGTGTACATGAACCTGTGTGATAAGGAAAGAAGTAGCAAACAAAAGTTACACACATTAGTCATCCCTTTATCAGCAGTTACTAACTGTTACAAATTACCGGAAAGTATTACAAATGACGTGTTACATCCCCGTTGTGCGCTACATATTAACGGGCATTCCAGTTCGTTGTTAGCGTACCACAACATTAGGTAGCGGTCGTTCTCAAAACAGAGGATTTCTTTTGTCGATATGAGTTTAGAACCAACAGCGCGTGACACCACAGATTTTGATACCGTGCAGCAATGCGGGCAAGAAGTGATGATTACTAACGGAGTTTGCTGTTTGTCCGTATCCCGTTACAAACATTGTCTATTACGCTGCTCCGTGCAATTACTTACTCTTCTTGGCAGATAACAGGAGGTTGAAGTTGTGAAACCATTTTAGCATCCCACCTTACCGTGGCACGAGAGTGTGGACCAGTCCAATCTGCGAAGAACTTTCAAGCTGCCTAACCCGCTATGTCACCCCCTCCCCCTCCCCCCACGGTGGGTGAGAGGTTAACGTGTCGGTCTACTAACCCCAAGCTTGCAGGTTCGCTCCTGGCCGTGATAAGTAATTTTCGAAAGGCGGCAAAAATAACGACACCATGTCATACGATGTTGGCATGTCAAAGAACCCATTTGAATTCAGTAGGCCGTGTTCATTATGACAACATTAATCTCGGGAGTTTCCGCCAACACAAAGTTCCTCATTTCTCTACTAGAAAGCGCTATAGTGCTTCAAGGAACAACGACATTTGACATGCAAGCTACCCTTTGGGTGTCAAATAACAAAGCTTGCACCCGGCATCCGAGGCCATACGACATTATGAATATTATTATTTTACACCCCCCCCCCCTTTTCCCCTCTCCCCCCTCCCCCCATTGTGACATGTAACAATGAATGATGGTTTTCGCTTGACAAACGAAACTACTGTCGACCAAAGTATTATGTGTACTCGAGTTTGAAGGTTGTTTGTGAAGTAACCAATAGACCTACATAAAATCCAATAACATCATCATTTTCATCGTTCTATTTTACGTTAGTTCACGTAGGTTTGGAAATTTTAATATTTTTTATCGCAGTTGAAACACAAAAAGTGCCCGTTTTTAAGCGTGTTCCAACCATGCGTCATATTTGAGAATTATTATCTCACAAATCCGTCATCAGGTCGAATCCAAATTTTAACACAATATACATTGGAATGTTGTATAACGGGTTTATTAATTTCAAAATTTTGTGTGTTCAAGAACGAAAGTTGTTATCATTTTTGTAAGGTAACTTTTTCTCGGCTCGGGGTCGTTGGAAAATGTAGTTCTTGGTTGCGTTGTAATCCTGATACATCAAAAGGTTATGATTTGGTATGATTGTGAAATACGTAAATTAATTCACTTATTTTATATCGGTTTGTATTTGTACGGGGAATTAAGACATGGTTCACCAGCTAGCCGCTCCGGGAAATGCTGTACAGCGTTGCTGATATGGAGCCCATCACTTCCGAGCGAGGCGCGCCATGACGCGAGATGGAGCCCAACTTGGCAACGTTGTACAGCTTTCACCGGAGCAGCTAGCTGGTGAACCATGTCTTAATTCCCCGTACAAATACAAACCGATATAAAATAAGTGAATTAATTTACGTATTTCAAAATGAAAAGGCGGCTTCGGTGGCGTAGTTGGTCGCATGCTGAGTTTCTATGCCCAAGATAGCGGGTTTATTAACAGCGTTAGGAAATCCCTCAGTATGCCTTCCTTCGGAGGAGAAGTAAAGCCGGCGGGCCCATGTCATAGATTTATGGCATGTAAAAGAACCTACCACTAACCACAATTGTATGAAGCTAAATTTGTAAGTTAGATTTGATTAACGGTATATTAGTTCCAACGTTTGCCGCCGGGTGCCGGTTGCGGTGGAATTTAGTAGCCCAGTTTACAGGTAGGTGCCGTTGACGGTAGCATTTGGTAGCAAAAGTAGTAACTACTTGAAATTGATCGTCTGCAGTTCTTACCTGAATTACAGATATCACACACTAATACAGCCATCACAATTAACACCGGTTATCAGACAGATTCTACACACACCCTAAGTACACGGGGCTACATGACCGCGTTGTCGCAGCCCCTTAACTGAGGAACCAACCAACCATTTGTATGAGAAGTGTTTTATTAAGTGTATGAACAATGCTAGTAATTTATTTCGGGCACTAGGAAATTATTTGTATCTCCTCGCCCTATCTAATTGTGCACATTGGTGTTGACCGACTGAAAAGCATTACTGATATATTACCTAGCCAACACTGAAAAATGGCTTCTAATATTTCAACACCTGGGTTTTTCTTCTTACAGCCATCCTGGAAGTGATTTTTCGTGTTTTCCCACTTCTACTCCAGGTAAATGCCGGGATGGTTCCTAACTTAAGGCCACGGCCGCTTCCTACTCAAATCCTACCTCAATTACAAAATACAAACTTCAGTATAGACAGCACCGTGACACGGGCTATGAGACAAATTCTACACACCTCCAAGTATACGGGACGTATTTATATTTAACGTATTGCTTTTAGTGCCGGGAGTGTCTGAGGACATGTTCGGCTCGCCCGAGTGAGTAGCTGCTTCTATGTGGACACCCATGGGGTGAGCTACAAGTACCGTCGCATGTGGATGAGATGAAATGAATGAAGATGAATGAATCCGGGAAAGTTCAATTTCAAGTAGTTCCAACTTTGGCCACCAGACGTCACTGACACCCAGCGGCGAACGTTGGAACTTGATAGAGCGTTTCTAGCCAAATACACATTTAGCTACACACTACCAATTGTAGTGCTAGGTTCTTTTACATGGCATAAATCTATGACATGGGCCCGTTGGCTTTACTTCCCCTCCGAAGGAAGGCATACTGAAGGAGTTTAATGCTCTTAAAAATCCGACGAGTTTGGGCTGGTCTGAACCCGCGATCTTGGGCATAGCAGTTCAGAATGATACCGACTATGCCACCGAAGCCACTTTTATACGGGACTGTATGACTACGATGTCGCAAAGCCCCAAAAATAATCAACAACAACTTTCTTCTTACCGACATTTACTGTCGCCCTGGAGGTTCGGGTTCGAACCCAGCTCTGCCAAGAAATTTAATTCTGGTCTGAAAGCTGGAACGGGGTACACTCAGCCTCGTGAGGCAAAACTGAGAAGAGGTGGGTTCTATTCCCACCCCGGTCATTCTGGAAATGGTTTTCCGTGGTTTCCCCCACTTCTACTCCAGGAAAATGCTGGAATGGTTCTTTACTGAAGGCTACGGCCGCCTCCTTCTCAATCCTCATCTCAATTACAAATACACACACACTAATAGCGCCATCACAATAACACAAGTTATCAGGGCTACATGACCACGATGTAGCAAAGACCCTCAATTAATCAAGAAGAAAAAATACAACTAACTTAAGGGCCCTGTCGATTCCTTCCCAATCCTCACCTGAATTACAAATATCACACTAGTACAGCCATCAAAATAACACAGGTTATCAAACAAATTATACACATACCCAAGTATACGGGGCTACCTGTACACGGTGTCACAAAGTCTCTCAGTTAATCAACAAAAACAATTAATTTAAGGGCATCGTCACTTCCTACCGAATCCTAACCTGAAATATACTGTAAATTCACACCCTAATACAGTCATCACAATAACACAGGTTATCAAAAGAAAAGAACACTCACCCCAGTACACGGAGCTAAATGACCACGATGTCCAAGCTTCTCAAATGAAACGTCAACAACTTTTACCGGCAAATTTTTAGGAACTAAGAATTATCATCGGTCAACTGAATCGGACATCCTGGCCACGGGTCACCCGCTAGCGCCAAACGCGTAATTAGTGTTGAAGTCAACGGAGTATCCTACCGTATGAACGCTCCGACGACGGGTAATGAAAGCTTGTTATAAATAAACCATGTATTTTGAACCTAAGATATACTGTACTTTGGGAGTATTTTGGGTGCACGTCCAGAGGGCGTTGAACAGATTCATGTTAGCAGATGCGGAAGGAAGAATGATAAAGCTGCCACTAGAGTCGTGTAATGTGGTATGCGACCTTTGGAGATGTTGGATGGGCTCCACTCATCCAGTCACGTGTGCGCCGCTGTGCGACGCTGCGCGGAGTGGCCAACACTAATAGAGTGTGGGGATTCCTCTCACGATACTGTACTAGGTTTGTTAGTCGGAGTCACATTGCAGCCAGACCTTAAAAACTTCATTGGCATCATTTTGTGTTTGGGTACAAAGCGACAACCAGTGGGCATTGGAAAAACAATTAAATGGCGCCTAGGAAGCGGTTGTACGAATATCGCGCGCAGGTAAAATAGCTCCCACTGAGAAATGTGCGTAAATCGCACCCAGTCTAGAAATTGTCCTCGTGGCAATGCTGTTCTACATACAAAACAAAACCAGACCCTTTGCTTGTAGTGAATCGGTAATTTTCGTCCAGACAGTCGTCTAACCAAGTAGCGAACAATGGTTTCGTCCAGACGTCCAGACAGTCGTCTAACCAAGTTGCGACCAATTATTTCATCCATACTAATGGTTTCGTCCAGACAGTCGTCTAACCAAGTAGCGAACAATGATTTCATCCAGACTAATGGTTTCGTGCAGACGTCCAGACAGTCGTCTAACCAAGTAGCGAACAATGGTTTCGTCCAGACAGTCGTCTAACCAAGTTGCGACCAATGATTTCATCCAGACTAATGGTTTCGTCCAGACGTCCAGACAGTCGTCTAACCAAGTAGCGAACAATGGTTTCGTCCAGACGTCCAGACAGTCTTCTAACCAAGTAGCGATCAATAGTTTCGTCCATAACAAAGGTTTCGTCCAGACAGTCATCTAACTAAGTAGCGACCAATGGATTCGTCCAGACCAACGGTTTCGTCCAGACGTCCAGACAGTCGTCTAACCAAGTTGCGACCAATGGTTTCGTCCAGACCAATGGTATCGTCCAGACGTCCAGACAGTCGTCTAACCAAGTAGCGAACAATGGTTTCGTCCAGACGTCCAGACAGTCTTCTAACCAAGTAGCGACCAATAGTTTCGTCCAGAACAAAAGTTTCGTCCAGACAGTCATCTAACCAAGTAGCGACCAATGGTTTCGTCCAGACCAATGATTTGTCCAGAAGTCCAGACAGTCGTCTAACCAAGTAGCGACCAATAGTTTCGTCCAGAACAAAGGTTTCGTCCAGACAGTCATCAAACCAAGTAGCGACCAATGGTTTCGTCCAAACCAATGATTTTGTCTAGAAGTCCAGACGGTCATCTAACCAAGTAGCAACCAATGCAATGGTTTCGTCCAGACCAATGATTTCGTCCAGAAGTCCATACAGTCATCTAACCAAGTAGCGACCAATGGTTTCGTCCAGACCAATGGTTTTGTCCAGACGTTCAGACCGTCGTCTAACCACTTAGTGATGATTGGTGTCGTCCAGACCAGTAGTTTCGTCCATATCAGCCACAAATACTCCAGGTAGAGACCATGATGGGTACGATTTAAAGGACACCCTAGTAAGCACGTGGAATGCTCATAAATGTAACGCTGCCAAGTGACTTTAGTGTCGGTCCTGTGTAGAAACAAATGATAGAGGCTTATTCGACAATAATAAGAAAAGCTTCTTGTAACCTGGCCATACTCGTAGATCTGTTCCCAATAACATTATCAAATGAGGTATAGTTTAGTTGTGTGTGTAGCTATATAATTGGGGGATTATTTCTTATCAAATTTTTGGCTGGCTGCGTGGCTCAGCGGTAATGCTTTTGCTTGCTGTGCCCAAGGTTGCAGGTTCGAATCCTGGTGCGGTCAGCTGGCATTTGAGGGCGCGCAAATGCGAGCGAGCCGTGTCAGTAAATTTACTAGCACGTTAAAGATCCCCTTCAGGGCAAAATTCCGGCACCTCGGGGTCTCTGAAATTCCCAGTAGTTAAAAAGGACGTAAAACTAATAACATAATACACCAAAAGCCACAGTAGTGAAAAGGGACGTAAAACCAATACTACTATTATTATTCAAAACTAGCTGAAGTACCCGTGCTTCGCTACTGGTGATAAATTAATTAAAATGTGAAGGTGGCAGTTAAAACAGGGGATAGGCGAGGTGCTGCGCGGAGGGAGAGTAAGGATGGGACATTTTGTCCAACTACACCGCTCGGCGTTAACCGTGTTTCATAGCACAAATTTAGGTTTTACTTGCTAACCGTTGGAGATACACGAAAAATGATAAGGAACTTTCGGATAGAAAATTAAATTTTAAACCTCGTACACGCCATCAAAAGTTTGCTATTTCTTAGCGTTCTCCTTTTATATGAAATGGAAATATAAAAGTTTGAAACCAAAGGGTGTAGTGACGTCATTAAAATGGTCACCATCTTCAAATAGTGCAGAGTATCGAAATCAAAAGTAGCCTATATGTTAACCAGGTAAATCAGCTACTTCCATGTAAAATTTCATGTACATCGGACCAGTGGTTCTTGCATGATTGAGTAATACACAGACACACACTATCTCATTTTTATATATTAGTATGGATTGTTGTTCATATTAAATCAGAATGTGGTTCTGATAAATACAATCAATATTTCTAAGGTATGTATGAAATTGATGTTCTGATGACCTGTTCACGGTTCATTGAACCTCAGAAAGCAACTTAACTTCCTTGTAATAATTACGATATATACTTAAGTTATAAGCAATGAAAAGCAAGAAACAACCCTTGCTGATCTTGGCGAAAAGGTTGGTGTGGGGAGGGGTATGAACTTTGGGGGTTATGGTGCCACAATGTTAAGAATAGCTGCAATAGTTCACATTTTATTATTAATCAAAGTTGGGACATTACGAAAAACAATTCTCTTGTACTCCCACACACTCTATAACTCAAAAAATGGGCAAATAAAATCGCGACTGGTCCATCTAAATTAGCAATCTTGCCAACATTATGCAACAAAACTAGTGAACAGATCTTGATTTCCGCAGGCTCATTGCGTCCTATAAATACCGCTTCTGTGATTTTTCGTTGTTAAATACACAATTCTGTTGTTTAATACATCAATAATGATCTATGTTCGTGATAACTCACCTCTATGAGATCACTTTCATTGCATAAATTGGAACATGTAGTCGGCAAAACCCTCCTAGATCATTCTGTCACTTGTGTTCTTTGCTTCCATGTATAGACAGTTATTGCATATAGGTGACGTTGGAATTCTCCATGTTGTTTGAGTCTTCAGTCTTTTGACTGGTTTGATTCAGCACTCCATGCACTCCTGTCCTGAGCCAATCGTTTCATCTCTACATATCTAACACACCGTACATCTGAGACAATCTGTTTAACATAATCTAACCTTCGTCAACCCCTACAGTTCTTATCCTCAACCCTTCCTTCCATAACTTCTATAACTTCCATTCCTGGGTGTCTTAGTATGTGTCCTAACAACCTTTCTCTTTTTTTCAATAGCAGTCGCCAGAAACATCTCTCCTCGCCCACACATCTTAATACTTCTTCATTTGTAACCCTATCTACCCATCTGATCTTCATCATTCTCCTGTAACACCACATTTCAAACGCTTTTATTATCCTCTTTTCTGCTGCACCAAAAGTCCAAGTTTCACTTCCATAGAGCGCTACGCACCAGACAAAGGATTTCGAAAATGACTTCCTAATACCTACATCTATATTTGATGTCAACAGATTCCTTTTCTGTAGAAATGCTTTCCTTGCATGAGCCAACTTATATCCTCTTTGCTTTGTCTATCACCGGTTATTTTTCTTCCTAAGTAACAGAAGTCTCCTACTTCCTTTAGAATTTCACCTGCCAATTTGATGTCAGTAGGGGTTTATGATTTCTTCGGCTGCAATCCATTACTTTTGTTTCACACGTATTGATTCTGATCATGAATTCTTTCCTCAAGGCATAGTCCGTACGGTACAATTTAAAAACTCAATTCACATCTTCTAGTGAATCGGCTTACAATGTCATCAGCAAATTTCAGAGTTGAAATGATTTTTACTTGAATCTATACTCATACTTTAATTTTTTCTCTAATTTCCTTCATTGCTTGTTCAATGTAAATATTGAAAAGTATGGGGGATAATTTGCAGCCTTGCCCTACACCTTTCTGAATACCAGCTTCTCTCTCATGTCCTTCGGCTCGAATAACTGCTGTCTGGTTTCTGTATGGACTAAAGATCACACTCCTATCCCTGTACTTTCTGTCTGTTAGGTAGTCAGCCCAGAGGTAGGCTGGATCCTCAAAAAGTGCCATCATATATTATGTCGTAGAAACCCACAAAACCCGAGGCAGCACTATATTGAGGCGTACTAGGCAAGATGAGGAGTGGGTAGTTTGTCATTGCTTTCCTCACTGAGTTAGAACAGCAGCACCGACCCTATGAGTAGATCTTTCACAACATCCATAGACACTAGCTATGCCCTGAATGGCATTACTCAGCACCGCCCATACCCCAATACCTACCATATAATCACAGCCATGAATGAGACTGAGATATCGGTGGAAAGCCATATTTTACTCTAGCCTGTGCCAACATACAAATACAAAAATACTGCATCCATCAAGAGATGGTAAACAGGCCCGGCCTATACTTTATTCCAATCCTCAAACACCGAACTGCAATCAACATTATCAAACACGTTTTCCAAGTCTACTTAATTATATACCGTTGAATAATGTATGATTCAATTCACACTTTCTTCACTCTTTCTGTAAGAAATTCAAGAGTCAATCAAGCAGGATAAATGAAAAACATGTTGAGCCTGAATACCCGCGGGATATCTTGGAGTTGCGAGTGACGCAATGGTACAAGTCCTTTGAGTTAGAGAAGCGTGTACATTACAATAAGCAAATGATTCAGAACTAGCAGAGCGTAGGCGAGTTCACACTCGTGTTACGGGTTCCAGGAAACACTTCCCTACGACGTAGCTCCACTGAATCAGCGATCAGGTTGGCTCAAGCAAGGAAAGCATTTCTACCGAAGAGGAATCATTTGACATCGAATATAGATTTAGCTATAAGGAAGTCATTTTTTAAAGCCTCTGTCTGGAGCGTGGTACTCTATGGAAGTGAAACTTGAGCTGTTGTTGGTGCGGCAGAAAAGAGGAGAATTGATGCGTTTGAACTGTGATGTTACAGGAGAATGATGAAGATCAGATGGGTAGATAGGGTTATAAATGAAGAGGTATTAAGACGAGTGTGAGAGGAGAGATGTTTCTGGCGACTGCTAATGAAGAGAAGAGATAGGTTGGTAGGACACATACTAAGACACCCAGGAACAGCCAACTTAGTTATGGAAGGAAGGTTCGAGGACAAGAACTGTAGGGATAGACCAAGGTTAGAATATGTTAAACAGATCGCCTCGGATGCAGGGTGTGGTAGCTATGTAGAGATGGAACGATTAGCTAAGGACAGGGAGGCATGGAGGGCTGCATCAAACCAGTCAAAAGACTGAAGACTCAAACAACAACAATCCCCCACGGCACTCGTGTGGATGCTAGGTATCATGGGACCCCTAGCTGAGTCTGCCATTACTTCCACCTTCTTGTGCTCATCTGTCCTACTGGCCGTCTCCATTCCCAATAAGACCAACTCGTGGTGTAGCAGTTAGCCGAAGGTCCGGGTTCGCTTCCCGTCTCTGCCAAGACATTTAATTCTGGTCTGAGGGCAGGAACGGGGTACACTCAGCCTCGTAAGACATAATCTGAGTAGAGATGGGTTCGATTGCCATCTCAGCCAATCCAAAAAGTGGTTTTCCGTGGTTGCCCATTTCTACTCCAAGCAAATGCTGGGCCACGGCTGACGCCATCCCAATCCACATGACCACGATGTCACAAAGCCGCTATATGAAACAGCCACCAAATTCAATGTCCTGAGTTCGATCCCTGACTCTGTCAAGAGATTTAACTCTGATCTGAGGTGGGTTCGATTCTCACTTCAACCATCTTAGAGATGTTTGTTACCTGTACTTTTTTAGGGGCAGATGACCTCGTAGTTCCTTCCCTTTAAACGACAATAACTAACTTACCTGTACTTTCGTAGTATTACTTCTACATGAAGCAAATTTCAGTATGGTACTGCTCGGTTCCAAGCTCTGTGAACTGGCGGGATGAAGAGGAGAGGCAGGGTAGGAGCAGGCGTGAATTGAGAAGCCTGTCGACAGCCCGCCGTGTTACCTGACATCTCGTCTATTCGAATACTGCTAACATGGGTCTTTTCTGAAACCAGTGTGGCGTTGGGAATGAGTGACTGAGTCACCGACTAATGTACTGCTCGAGTCCAAGCTCTATTAACTTGCGGGGTGAGGAGAAAGAGCAGAGAAGGGTCGGGCGTGAAGAGAAGGATGTGTCAACAGCTCACCGTGATATATGGTATTCCTTTCTATTCCAATACTGCTAACATTCGGCCGTTTCTCAAACCACTGTGGTGTTAGGAATGACTGAGTCACCGACCAATGTATTTGGTTCTGTACTATGCACGGACCGAGAAACCTCGTCACTCATCAACACCATTACTGATAGTCCACGATGCACATTCCTCTCAGGTTCACGCAGCTTAGCATCGAGCAGTATTTGCTTCTGTTACTACTGCTCGAGTCTAAATTGCGTGAACCTGAGAGGAATGTGCATCGCGGACTATTAGAAGTGATGGTGACGAGCGATGAGTTTTCTCGGTCCTTGCGTAGTAACAGAAGCAAATACATTGGTCGGTGACTCACTCGCTTATTCGCAA
Source organism: Meconema thalassinum (assembly GCA_946902985.2). NCBI lineage: Eukaryota > Metazoa > Arthropoda > Insecta > Orthoptera > Tettigoniidae > Meconema > Meconema thalassinum. The sequence goes on from OX336392.1 coordinate 372,942,508, forward strand.
TGCCACACTGGTTTCAGAAAAAACCCTATGTTAGCAGTGTTGGAATAGACGAGAATGTCAGGTAACACGGCGGTCTGTCGACAGGCTTCTCAATTCTCGCCTGCTCCTTCCGTGCCTTGGCCCTTCATCCCGCAAGTTCACAGAGCTTATTAGAACCGAGCAGTACCTATCGCAAAACCACAGCCGCCAAACCTAGCTCCAATTACGAGTACTGTGTGCACATTAGCTTATGTTGTTAATTCATTTTAGGGGCGAGGGACATCTTGGTCATCAGTCCCATGTGTTTAAACTATGTTTCTGTGGTGACTGTAAAGTCGTGTGTGTAAATATAATAAAATTATTACTGCCTCAGAACAGTTTGGCACTTGAGCTCGTCCCATAAAAAGCTGAAGATCGTGTCTCTCTACTTACTTCATAACTGCCTTACGCCCACTGCTATTCAGCTTCCTGGATGCCGCCGTCAATCATCAGCAGTACACGCAGTGCCCGAAGCAACTCCAACTTTCAACATTTAGCATCTGTGCTGTTGTTACATTATTCTGCTTCTTTCTTCTAAGATAATTTACATTGCGAACAAGCTCTCGCGTTTATTCTCCTTTTGTAGTGAACTTTTAATTAGAATGAACAGGCGGTATCACTCACTTTGTGTACGAAGGGTATGTGGATATCCGCAACATTTATCGCCATGTGGATATAGTTTGCATGGCTGTGCGGATAGCGGATAAGCAGCGGATAATGTTTGGAGTAAATTTGCCGATAGTTTTTAGAATACAATCCGAACTTGTTGAATATCATTACTAGGACCCGGATGTTTACTATTACCGGTATTTTTTAGCCTATTTTCAATTATGAAAAAATAGGCTTATGAGATCACCTTTTGTCCGTGTGTGTGTGCGTATGTGTGTGTGTGATTCGTGTGTGTGTGTGTGTGTGTCCCCCTAATAAAATCTAAACGGCTGGAGCGATTTCAATGAAACTCGGTAAGTTCATAGCACTATTCCGGGCGACCCCGACCGTGCCCTTCAAATTTTGTAACGACTCACCAATCCAACATGGCGGTTGTGCGAAATATTTCACCAGCATTCAATATCTCCGAAACTATTACCGATATTACCCTGACATTTTGTATGGTGATAAAGGTAACTACTATAAGTTCACTTATGTGACCTTTGAAAACCTGGTAACTACAAAACCAACATGGCGGCCAAGCGAATTTGTGACTTTTAAATAGACGTTTCTTGCGATTTAACCAACCAAACGCAATGAAACTTGGTACAGTATATGTTTATATACATTGTAATGTACCGACATCTAACTTCGTTCAATTGTTTAAATAACCACAAGATGGCGGATCTGCGAAATATATCACCGGCATTCTATATCTCTGAAACTATTAGCGGTATCTCCCTGAAATTTTGTACGGAGATAAAGGGCACAACTGGAAGTCCATCTATAAGACTTTCAAAAACCGGTTAACTACAAATCGAACATGGCGGCCAAGCGAATTTGAAAATGTTAAATAGACCTTTCTCGCGATTTAATGCTCCAAACGCACTGAAATCTGGCACAGGAAATATTTATACACATTGTAATGCACTGGTATCTAATTTAGTTCAATTGTTTACATAACCTCAAGATGGCGGCTGTGCGAATTTTAAAATTAAGTTAGGTAGATTTCATTAGAAAGCTAACTATTGCAATGGGTCCCATGTTTCGACTTCCGGAAAATTTCGACATATCTTCCCGTTTCACATCCCCCAGACCCCAAAACCACCGTCAGTTCAAAAGTTTATATATAATTTATGTATATATATAGATATCAGTTTCTTGTGGACACGATAACGGCCGTACTCTTGCACCAATCACTTTGAATTTTTTACATAATATGTATCCCCTCAAAATCTAGGTCGAGTTCGTTAAAGGGCAAAATCGGTCAAAGGGGGTGAAAATGGGAGGCTTTTTTCGACAAATTGAAATATAGCTATAACTCTCTTAATATCTGAAATATTGAATCCATTCAAAGTTCATACTATGTGTCGGATAAGGTCCTAAAATTTATGTTTGAAACGTTTTTTGATAGCACCAACCATTGACCAAAGGGGTGGGAAAAAGTGGGTTTTTCGGGAAACATTAATCATATCTCTGTTAATAGGCACAATATCAAACCCGTACAGAATGGACAATATTCCTCCAATAATTACCTAAAACTTTTGTCTGAAAGAATTTTTGATATGACCCACCATTACGCCACGGGGTGAGCAAAATGATTTAAATTATAAGAAAATGCCAAGTGCCGAGAGAGGTTGCCATGACAACTTTACTTTTAATTGATTAGGGATGAGCCATCAGCAGTTGCTATGACAACGCCACTGCACGAGATCACATTCAGTTTTCCATCTGTCTGTGGGAAGCGACTTCGGTATCGGAACTGGTAGCATGCTGAACTTCTATGCCCATGGTCGCGGGTTCAAACCCGGCTGAAGTCGTCGGATTTACTAAGAGCGCTAAAAAAAACTGAGTATGCTTTCCTTCGGAGGGGAAGTTCCAACGTTCGTTGCGAGTTGATGGTTCCGATGGCATCTAGTAGCCAAGTTCACAGCTAGGTGTCGTTGATGGTAGTATTTTTAATGATGTAGCCTATTTTAGGTAGATTTCGTCAGAAAGCTAACTATCGCAATGGGTGCCATGTTTCGACTTCCGGAAAATTTCGACATATCTTCGCGTTTCACTTTCCCCAGACCCCCAAACCACCGTCAGTTCAAAAGTTTATATATATGTGTGTGTATATATAGGCTATGCATATATATCAGTTTCTTGTGGACACGATAACTGCCGTAATTTTGCACCAGTCACTTTGAATGTTTTACATAATATGTATCCCCTTAAAATCTCGGTCGAGTTCGTTAATGGGCAAAATCGGTTAAAGGGGGTGAAAATGGGGGGGGGGGGGTCGAAACATTGAAATATCGCTATAACTCTCTTAATATGTGAAATATCGAATCCATTTAAAGTTCATAATATGTGTCGGATAAGTGCCAAAAATTTGTTTGAAAAGTTTTTGATAGCACCAAACATTGACCAAAGTGGTGGAAAAAGTGGGTTTTTCGGGAAACATTAATCATATCTCTCTTAATAGGCACAATATCAAAACCGTACAAAATTGAAAATATTCCCCTAATAATTACCTAAAATTTTGTCTGAAAGAATTTTTGATCCGACCTACCATTACGCCAAGGGATTAGAAAAATGATTTCGGAATTAAAGAAAATGCCAAGTGCCATCAGAGGTTACCATGACAACGGTTCTAAATTGATGAGGGATGAGCTATCAGAGACAACGCCATTGCACGAGATCACATTCATTTTTCCATCTGACTCTGTGGGAAGCGACTAACTGGTAGCATGCTGAATTTATATGCCCAAAGTCGCTGGTTCAAAGCCGGCCAAAGTCGTCGGATTTTCTAAGAGCGCTAAAAATCCCTCAGGATGCTTTCCTTTGGAGGGGAAGTTCCAAAGTTCGTTGCAAGTTGCTGGTTGCGGTGACATCTAGTAGCCAAGTTCACAGCTAGGTGTCGTTGACGTTAGTATATGGTACAAAATTAGGAACTACTACTTAAAATTGACCGTCTGCAGACCTTACCTGAATTACAGACTAATCCAGTCATCGCAATTAACACCGTTTATCAGATTCTACACACACCCAATGTACACAGGGTTACATGACCACGTTGTTGCAGTCCCTAAACTGAGGAACCAACAAAAATCTCTGCGGGAGATATAATTTTGCGTGTAGAAGTAACAGACTGTCAGATAGTTACACATCAGTTCCAAACCTTGCATAAGGACAGTGTGACCACAAGTATAATACAAATGAACACCAAATGACAAGAAGGTTACCATCCCCATAAGACAATAAAATGATAAAAATATGCATACAAAAACGAAAAAAATAGTTAATTAACCTCCAAATGTAAAATACTTTCTTGCAATAAATGAGGTCTGATCCTCCTACGAAGACCTGCATATTTTGCCTATTATAGCCTATCCCCTAGTTTGCCCGGTGAAATCTACCTCCTCCTTCCGGCGTGCCGAGAGGATTTTTTAAATTTCTTGTGATGTAGTCATGCGATCGAAGTGAAAGTTTAAATAATGAACCTACGCAATAATTTTCCTTTAATGGTACATGACTCTATGGCCTATACATTTAAGAATCCAACATGGCGACCATCCGAAATATTTAGACGGCTCTGAATATCTACGAATCTATTACAGGAATCAAACTGAATTTTTTAATGTTCGTAGGGGCTATGAACTTAATTTCACCTATAGGACTTTAAATAACCTGGTGATCACAAATCCAACATGGCGTCGACGCGAAGTATAAATATTCACATGGACGTTTCTCGCAATTTAACCATCCGAGTGCAGTGAAACTTGGTACAGTAAATCCTTATACGAATGGTAATCTACTGGCATCTAATTTATTTCAATTGTTTCCATAACCACAAGATGGCAGCTGTGCGGAATTTTAAAATCTCCTTGTTACTTCTTGTGTCCTAATTATGCGATTGAAGTTTGAATACTACACGTACACAATAATCTGCATGTAACAGTACATAACACTAGGACCTACATATATAAAATCCATCATGGCGACCATCTGAAATATTTAGTCGGTTCTCAATATCTACGAATCTTTTACAGCAATCAAACTGAAATTGTGTATGTTGATAGTGGCAGTTAACATAAGTAGGATATATGAAAATAGGCTGTATAGTTCTTCACGGAACTACTTGTTTATCATGACAAATGTAAAATGATGATTTATGTTCGACCCTGACTATTATATGTTAGAAAACTGTACTATAATGAGGCTCATTACAACAGTATTTTTCATTATGAAACAGTTTCTCCCACCAATCAGAGCTCAAGAAACAGTTGTTTGACCAATTAGATAATTAGATGCGCTGAGTTCCACGGCCTTCTAATTTAAATTTCACTGCCTGGCCTAGTGTCATAGTAGGGTAATCGAGGAGGCCAAGGTCAAATACAAGGCATTCTCTGCGTCTCATGCGCTCTGTTCAGTACATAAAACTGGCGAAATCTCGACAGATATTTATGAATATTTATGTTCGAACATAAAATAGTTATAATAATTATCGTCGAACATAAACAGTCGTATGCAACTCGCCTATAATGGTAATTAAGACACTCGTATGGAAATTATAAAACTCGCATACGCTCGTTTTTTAAACATACGTGTCTTAATTATTGCCATTATAGGCTCGTTGCATAATGTACTATTAAGCTAATCTCATTCAAATTACGTCATTAAGCATAATTAACACTCCGAACTGAAAAGGGTTGCAATTCTGTTTGTATAACATTCATTTTAAACATAGCACATGACATAGCCTACGGGAACGAATGTCTCTTCAAATGTCTATATGTGTTGCTTTAATGTATGTCCATCCCTTATTATTCCCGTCCTCCAGCGGGATCAGGCATGAGATGCGATATATAGTAAGTGTTTGTGGCGAATGGTTTTTACGGCCGGATGAAATGTGTTGCTTTAATGAAAATGAAAATCCACAGCCTGCTTCCAGTCTCCGACCGGGTCAGGGATGGAATGAATGAAGCCCCCATCTAGCGGCGAGGATATGAACTGTGCCGGCTGCCGAGGCCTGACGCACTCCCCTTGGGCAATGATTAAATGAATGACAGATGAAATGAAATGATAGTGGAGAGTGTTGCAGGAATGCAATTTTGACAGGGAAAACCGGAGTACCCGGAGAAAAACCTATCTGCCTCCGTTTTGTCCAGCACAGATCTCACATGAAGTGACCGGGATTTGAACCACGGACCCAGCGGTGAGAGGCCGGCGTGCTGCCGCCTAAGCCACGGTGGCTTCTGTTGCTTTAATACTTTATCTAATTAAAAATATTATTGCAATACCAGTAGATTCGAATAATAAGCGTGGGAATGCGGGGCGGATGCGGATAACAGTCGTGCGGATACGGGGCGGATGCAGATAACGTTTTCTTTATCCGCGCAGGGCTCTAACGAAGGGTAGGAATGAGCACTGGCAATGAGCCGATTTGTTTTAAGCTACTGACTGTACCTCTCTGTCACAATTAGCACCCGCATACCACTAGGATTCTAGCTGTCAATCAACTTGAAGTAGGCGCGCTGGCAAGATTTGCCTTTATAACCAAATAGATTTGAAGCAGACGAATAGGGACTTCGAATAAGCATTTGCCTGCAGAGACCGGCCGCGGTGGCCGAGAGCGCTAACGCGGGAGAGCGTGGGTTCGAGAACCACTTCGGCCGTCCTGAGAATGGTTTTCGTGGTTTCCCATTTTCACCACCAGGCAAATGCCGGGACGGTTCCTTTCAATAGGTCCACGGCCGATTTCCTTTCAATATCCCTTCCCTGACCCGTCCTGAAAAGAAAAGTACATGGCCATTGGCCGCATTAATAAAATTATAAAAATTATTTGCCTGCAGAGAGTGTGAAAAACACGGAAAAGCCACACTCTGGACAGTCTCTGTCAGTGCCAAGATTTCAATCCCTGATCTCCAAACTTCCTGCAGACCCTCATCGCAGTCGTGGTCATCAGCCCTGTGAACGTAGGTCTGTATATGTGTGTGTGGAATTTGTATGGTGGTAGGGACCATGGTAGGGACTGGAATTCCGAAGGAGGCGGCCGTGATCTGAAGCTCGCCATTTACGTGCAATAGAAGTGGTAGCAGATATCTAAAACATATAGATGCCATATTGTTCGCCGTTGATGTTGCCCTGATAGCATCGTCAGAGGATGATCTACAGTGGACAATTTTAACCTATTATCATTTATAAAAACTAGGCCTATGAGATCACCTTTTGTCCGCGCGCGCGCGCGCGTGTGTGTGTGTGTGTGTGTGTGTGTGTGTGTGTGTGTGCGTATAAAATCTAAACGGCTGGAGCGATTTTAATGAAACTCGGTAAGATCATAGCACCATTTTGGCTAACCCCAACCATATCCTTAAAATTTTAATATGTCCCACCATGCCACCAATCCAACGTGGCGGCTGTGCGAACTATTTCACCGGCATTCTATATCTTCGAAATTATTACCGATATCACCCTGAAATGTTGTACGGTGATGAAGGGCGCTATTAGAAGTTCGCCAATGAGACTTCCAAAAACCTGTTAATTGCAAAACGAACATGGCGGCCAAGCAAAGTTGAAACATTTAAATAGACTTTTCTCGTGATTTAACCATCCAAACGCAGTAAAACTTGGTGCAGCAATTTGTTATGCACTCGCATCTAATCTAGTTCAATTGTTTACATAACCTCAAGATGGTGGCTGTGCGAAATATTTCACCGGTATTCTATACTCCGAAACTAGTTTTGATATCACCCTGAAATTTTGTACGATTTCACCTATGTAACTTTCAAAAACCTGTTAAGTATAAAACGAACATGGCGGCCAAGCAAAGTTGAGAAATTTTAATACACTTTTCTCGCGAATTAACCATCCAAGCGCAATGAAATATGGTACAATAAATGTTTATACACATTGTAATGCACTGGCATCTAATTTAGTTCGATTATTTACATAACTTCAAGATGGCGGCTGTGCGAAATTTTAAAAATTAAGTGTTATTTCTTGTACTAATCATGCGGTCGAAGTCAACGTTTGAATAATGAACCTGCCCAATAATCGTTATACACACATCAAAAAAAGTTTTGCATCACCTCGGTTCCCAGATCTCCGGCATATAGACGTTGACTGTGTATATTGTATCAAAGATACAGTCCCTTTGACTGTTCATAGATGTCACTAAAACTGCTCAAAGATGTAAACAACCATGCATGAGCAGGGCCTATTAGACGGAGGGGGTACGACAGCCGATCAGTTCCAGTCATTCCACCAGGACGAAGGTACGCTGCTCATGTTGTCTGTAGTTCTACCATGCCTAGAAGGTCAATACCGCAGTTCGATCGCGTCCGCATTGTTACTTTGTGTCAAGAAGGGCTCTCAACAAGGGAAGTTTCCAGGCGTCTCAGAGTGAACCAAAGCGATGTTGTTCGGACATGGAGGAGGTACAGAGATACTGGAACTGTCGATGACAGGCCTCGCTCAGGCCGCCCAAGGGCTACTACTGTAGTGGATGACCGCTACTTACGGATTGCCGCTCGGAGGAACCCTGACAGCAATGCCACCATGTTGAATAATGCGTTTCGTTCAGCCACAGGACGTCGTGTTTCAACTCAAACTGTGCGCAATAGGCTGCATGATGCGCAACTTCACTCCCGACGTCCATGGCGAGGTCCAGCTTTGCAACCCCGACACCATGCAGCGCGGTACAGATGGGCCCAACAACATGCTGAATGGACCCCACGGAATTGGCATCACGTTCTCTTCACCGATGAGTGTCGCATATGCCTTCAACCAGACAATCGTCGGAGACGTGTTTGGAGGCACCCTGGTCAGGCTGAACGTCTTAGACACACTGTCCAGCGAGTGCAGCAAGGTGGTGGTTCCCTGATGTTTTGGGGTGGCATTATGTGGGGCCGACGTACGCCACTGGTGGTCATGGAAGGCTCCGAAACGGCTTTACGATACCTGAATGACATCCTCCGACCCATAGTGCACCCATATCGGCAGAATATTGGAGGCATTTGTCTTCATGGACGACAATTCTCGACCTCATCGTGCACATCTTGTGAATGCGTTCCTTCAAGATAACGACATCGCTCGACTACAGTGGCCAGCATGTTCGCCAGACATGAACCCTATCGAACATGCCTGGGATATGTTGAAAAGGGCTGTTTATGGACGTCTTGACCCACCAACCACTCTGAGAGATTTACGCCGAATTGTCGTTGAGGAGTGGGACAATTTGGACCAACAGTGTCTTGATGAACTTGTGGATAGTATGCCACGACGAATACAGGCATGCATCAATGCAAGAGGACGTGCTACTGGGTATTAGAGGTAGTGGTGTGTACTGCAATCTGGACCACAAATGCTGAAAGTCTAGCTGTATGATGGTACAACATGCAATGTGTGGGTCTCATGAGCAATAAAACGAGCTGAAATGTTGTTTGTGTTGATCTCTATTCCCTTTGTATTTAAAGGTTCCGGAACTCTTGGAACCGAGGTGATGCAAAACTTTTTTTGATGTGTGTATAATAGTACATAACATTAACTCTATGGGCTACATATAAAAAATCTAATATGGTGACCATCCGAATATTTAGACGGTTCTCAATATCAATTTATCTATAACAGCAATAAAAAAAATTAATAGTGATAGAGGCTATGAACATAAGTTCCCCTATGGGACCTTGAATAACCTAGTGAGCACAAATCCAACATGGTGGTGACGCGGAATATAAATACTTAAATGGAAGTTTCTCACGATTTAACCATCCGAGTGCTGTGAAACTTGGTACGGTAAATGCGTATACAAATTTAAATCCACTGGCGTCTAATTTATTTCAATTGCTTTCATAACCACACGATGGCAATTTTGTGAAATTTTAAAATCTTGTTGAAGTTTGAATAATACACCTACACAATAACCTTCATGTAATAGTACATAACTATAAGGCTGGAAGGAGTTCGACTCCCACTTCGGATATGTTTTTTTTTAAATTTCCGTATTTTTCTTTCTTGGAATTAAACATGTATGATCTTTTATAATCATTTCATTGTCATAAACATATTTTATATTCATATGGATAAAAGTTCGTGTGAGATTTGGAAACAAACCGCCATTGAGGGATGCACGAGGTAGAGTTCGGCTGTTGTCCTCCATTTTAACGATGCTTTAGAGCAGTGTTTCCCAACCAGTGTGCCCCGGCACCAAAGGGTGCCACGTGATTGGCTAAGGAGTGCCGCGAGATATTGAGATAAATCCTCCCCCCCCCCCAAAAAAAAAAAAGAAAACCCCTATACTTAAGCTACTTTTTGGCTTCAATGGAGAGAAGAGTGACCTAACCTAATGAAGACAGCAATTAACACACTTTTGCTTTTTTCAACATCCTATCTATGCGAGCAATCTTTCTCTGCTACGGTGACAATAAACTCACAAGTTTCACATTAATCATTTATAGAACAAAACTATTGATGTATTTTTACTCAGTGACTGTAGTAAAGTTTACTGTTTGATGTTATGGTGTACGTTACTTATTATATAATACTTTAATAAATATGCATATCAAACTTTTTTTTTTTAATTCAAGGAAGGGTGCCCTTAGTGTTTAATGTTATTCCCAACGGTGCCGTGAACTTCAAAAGGTTGGGAAACTCTGCTTTAGAGACTTGAGTGTTCAGATTTGGTCATTTAACGTAATTCCTTGTTTGTGGTAAGTTAACGAGCCTTTCTGTTTGATGAAATGCTCGTGAAAAGTTAAATAATCTTTTATGATGAGTAAAGAGATAATTGACGTTGGAACACAAGTCGCGCGCGCAATGTTACTTGACGGGTACGCAGACTGCCCCCCCCCCCCCCCCCCCCTCTGCTCGTCCTGCAATAATCAACAAGCACTGGCGCAGCCATGTTGAGCGCCACTCGTATCGCACAGTAGGCTACTTCCTGGCTGATAGTAAGGACGAGCTGCGCTATTGGAGAGATAAAACGTACTGTATCGTGATATTCAGACTAGCCTTGGACCACAAGTGCTCACTGTGGCAAGTAACGTGAAGTTGACTTATACATGGTGGTCACTACTCCTAGAAAACCTGGAAATCCTGGAAAATTATTGGATTTTTATAAGGTCTGGAAAACTCCTGGAAAATGACGAAAAATTTGAAAACTCCTGGAAAATAGCCACTGATAATTAATTATAAAGATCTTTCCATCTTAAATCATACTCCCGCTGCGGTTTTGGGCGAGCGCTCTATCGTTAACGAAAGAAATTTCCTCAGGCTACTGGTTTCTGTGTGGGAGAACACGCGATACTATTTTTGTAAAAACAAATTGAGTATAGACAACTTCACCGCAATAAAATTGCAGGCGGCATTCTTTTCTCTTTTTTTGAGTCACAAAGGCTTTTTTAAAACAACAATTAAATCATTTGTGTGTAGGCTTGCGTATCAATAACGCAATCACCACTAAATTTTGTCAACATCTGTATAAGTAAACCAAACACAACTGCTTTATTTTGGTCTTGAAGTAGGCAACCGATAACGCCCCCCGCACTCGCGCTTATTTTTAAATCTGGAAAAATGTGAATTACTCCTGGAAAATTCCTGGAAAACTCCTGGAAAATCGTTGACCGTTTTGAGCGGCCACCATGCTTATAACTTGGTTTAATGTGCGTAAATAGGTTTTTTCAACCCAACGCACCGGAATGATTTTAAAAATATTAAAAAAATCAAATTTATTACTGTTTCGATATTAATACTAATAATAACAATAATAATAAGAATAATTATTATATATATTGCAGCCAATGGCCATAGCTGGGTATTTTTGATTGAAATCTCGAGGGCCCCCAATAAGTCCAATTAGTTCCAACTTTGGCTACCAGATGCTACTGTCACTAACACCTAGTGGCGAACTTTGAAACTTGATAGAGCGTTTCCAACTAGGCAAATATAACCTTCAAATTTTGCTACACACTCCTAATATTGCAGTGGTAGGTTCTTTTACGTCCCTTGTCAGAAGGAAACTGGATGAAATGGAAGTCTCAGGAGCTTTATCAGCATGTTGAAAATATCATTCACACCTTTAGAAAAAGGCAATTGTAGTTCTAAGGGCAGATTCTAAGACTGAACAATGACACGCTCACCAAAATGATACTCTTAATGAAATTCAAGAACAACTGGCTTAGTGAAGTAGAAAAAACCTTCAAGACATTTTCATTAAGGAGGAAAGTTTACAAGATCGACTCCAGTTCAGAACATCAATCAACAACCATCAATTCTCTGAGAAAATACTACCAGGACCAAGAAATCTTGGATGGTAGAACGTAGGAAGATTTTTAGTGCTTAGATGAAGAGATTTTGGAGAAGATTAAAATACCATAAGCAAAATATGTACTATCGCACTCAACAGATGAACATAACGATGTAAAAAACAAATAACACCAGTAGCCTAAAGTTAGTGCTGCAATGATCACCTTAGAAAAGATTCACTTGGTCTACCAGTTTATATTTTTACTAGATGTGTGCTGTAAAATATGGTTGGCAACTCTGATGTTTCGCCTGGAAGGCTATTAAACTCCAGCCTTTTCTACGTTGTCTTTTAATTCCATATGAAATTCATTGCCTGGACAGAAATTGAAGCTATTCGTATGGTATGAAGTAACAACCATCTTTACAAAGTATAACACCAAGTCCCGATTCTTGGATGTAACGGGTAATCTCGAGAACCACTGGATGGAGTTTGATACGATTTTTACCATTCTGTAAAGGATTTCTCGAGGAAGGTTTCTATAGAAAAACATTCATTTATGAAGGAAGGAAGCTTGTAGTTTTACGTGACCGTTAATCTTACGACCATGAGCTACGGGACCTCCTTTTTACGTGGAATCTGAACCACAGGACATGGCATTTCACTATGAAAATCTCACATGTATTGACCGGGAATCGAACCCAGTCCACCTTGGTGAGAGGCATACAGCTTGACAGCTGCACCACCACGCCTCCCGTTCATTTATAACGATTTCAGTGAATCGAGTCGAAGAAATACCTGCCGTCCGTGTGCCTTTTAATCTTACGCTGGGTAGAACGGTAAAATATCTAGTACCGGTACTAAGAGTGAAAGAATTGTTCAGCATGAAAAGTTCCACAAAAATGTCCCCGACGGCATATCTCTATCTTTAACACATCGCCCACTATAAGTGAAGTGTATTTACTTTTTCATTTCTTCCAACAATCTCCATTCAGCGGAAATTTAAATTACTAACTTCGGAGAAAGTTTATGAGCTAGCGAACGAGCCATTCACCGCAGTTTCGGTCAGCATCAAACTGTCGAGTCGTGTGGAGTTGAGACTTCAGAGAATTGTATAGCCTATGTGTTTGGAGTTTCGCTGTTCACCTCGGATTTTCTGAATTGCGTCAGGAACCTGCCGTCCATGCAACTTTTAAGCTTACGCTGCGTAAACCCGTGAATATATCGGGGGAAGCCGCGACGGGTTGCTAGTATTTGATAAATATTTTGATTTTTGTAAGTCACTGATAATTTCCCGCAAAGCAAAGGGAACCAACGCTTTCACTCTTATTACTTCATTTTTGAATCGCTCAAGTGTAAACTCTTTATCAAATAAACTAGACGTGTAATGTGATTAGAAATGAGACTATTTGCAATACGTTTATGATTTTGGGACACCGCCAATTACCAAAACAAATGTGTATTTCGTTAAAAACGTACGGCCGTAAAATAGAAAGACAAGAATCATTTAAATGCTGTAAGTCATTGGCAATGCCTGTATTATACACACATCAAAAATGTTTTCCATATTCCCATGGGGCACAGTGAGGACGGACTTACTTATTAAGCAGTGTCCACGCCTGCTCTACATAATTAAGATCCGGAGAACAGGTAGGCCATTCCATTCTGTGAATACCATTCTCCTGAAGAAAGGCACTGACAATGTGCAGGCGTGTGTTATCGTCCACGAAAGTGACATTTGGGCCGCAATGGTCAACATAGCCTTTCACTACAGGTGCCAGGATAGTATCCCTGTAACGTATGCCTGTCATATGCCCTGGGATGGTTTTAGGTTGCTTAGTTTAGGGGCTGCGACAACGCGGTCTTGTAGCCCCGTGTACTTTGGGTGTGTGTAGAATCTGTCTGATAACCGGTGTTAATTGTGATGACTGTATTAGTGTGTGTTATCTGTTTTCAATTCAAGTAAGGACTGCAGACGACAATTTGAAGTAGTTCCTACTTTCGCTACCAAATACTACCGTCACCGACACCGTGCTGTGAACTTTGCTACTACTAAATACCATCGCAGCCAGCGCCTGGTGATGAACGTTGGAACTTAAGAACATTAATCAAACCTAACCTTCAAATTTTTCTTCACACAAGTTTAGTAAGTGGAAGGTTCTCTTACATGCCATAAATCTATGACTTGGGGCCCGCCGGCTTTACTTCCCCTCCGAAGGAAGGCATACTGAGTTTTTTTAACGCTTTTAAAAATCCGACGACTTCGGCCGGGTTTGAACTCGCGACCTTGGGCATAGAAGCTCAGCACGCTACCAACTACGCCACCGAAGCCGCCACGTCCTGGGATGTACACGAGGGGCTCGGCGACCAACCATGATTGCCACCCCAATACATACGGGGATAAACCACACTCAGGATAGCCAACACTAAAAGATAAAATCAACACCACGAACGGTAATAGAAATCATGTACTCATAATGAATGAATAATTGAATGAGAGGAAGAAGAACTAATTCTATTTCAAAATAGATTGCAAATACAGTTAGTTGGTTTCCCAGTCAACTCTCCAAGTTATGACAAAATATTTTATCTACGTGGGATGTTGCTTGTGCACTCTCTTTGTAAGATTCAGATATAACCTTGTTTGGGAACTGGGAAGCTTCTTGATTGGCTGATTGAGTTATCTCGCTGCTCCAGAGAAACCAAATGATATCGCAAGACGCAGGGACGGCTGATATTAAAGGTGCTGGAGTACCAAGCCTTCACAAAATTGAGATAATATGTTACTAGCCATGGATTTAGATTTGAATGCTTTTCAGTTGGTCAACACGATTGTACTCAATGTGTAGTGGGTTGTTGTTTGAGTCTTCAGTTTTTGACTGGTTTGATGCAGCACTCCATGCCTCCCTGTCCTGAGCTAATCGTTTCATCTCTCCATAGCTACCACACCTTACATCCGAGGCAATCTGTTTAACATATTCTAACCTTGGTCTACCCCTACAGTTCTTGTCCTCGACCCTTCCTTCCATAACTAAGCTTGCTCTTCCTGGCTGTCTTAGTATGCTGCCTACCAACCTATCTCTTCTCTCCATTAGCAGTCGCCAGAAACATCTCTTCTCTCTCACTCGTCTTAATACCTCTTCGTTTGTAACCCTATCTACCCATCTGATCTTATCATTCTCCTGTAACACCACATTTCAAATGCTTCAATTCTCCTCTTTCTGCTGCACCAATAGTCCAAGATTCACTTCCATAGAGTGCCACGCTCCAGACAAAGGCTTTCAAAAATGACTTCCTAATACCTAACTCTATATTCGATGTCAACAGATTCCTTTTTTGTAGAAATGCTTTCCTTGCCTGAGTCCACCTACTTTTTATATCCTCTTTGCTTCGTCCATCACTGGTTATTTTTCTTCCTAAGTAACAGAAGTCTCCTACTTCCTTTAGCTTTTCCCCTGCCAATTTGATGTCCAGAGAGGTTTCTGATTTATTTCGGCTGCATTCCATTATTTTTGTTTTACATTTATTAATTTTCATCATGAATTATTTCCTTAAGATGGAGTCTATACCATTCAAAAACTCATTCAAATCCTCAGGCGTGTCTGCCAAGATGACCATGTCATCAGCAAATCTCAGAGTTGAAATTATTTCTCCTTGAATCTTCACTCCCACTTTAAATTTTTCTCATATTTCCTTCATTGCTTGTTCAATGTAAATATTGAAAAGTATGGGTGATAAGTTGCAGCCTTGCCTTACACCTTTTTGAATACCAGCTTCTCTCTCATGTCCTTCAGCTCAAATGACTGCTGTCTGGTGTCTGTATAGATTGGAGATGACCCTCCTATCCCTGTACTTTATTCCAATCGTTTTCAAAATGTCGAACAATTCAGTACAGTCAACGTTTTCAAAAGCCTTTTCTAAGTCTACAAATGCCATGAACGTTCTCTTATCTTCCCTTATTCTACCTTCCAAAATCAGCCCAAGACTTAGTCCAGCTTCCCTTATTCCTACATTTCTCCTGAAACCAAACTGGTCTTCACCCAACTCCGTTTCTATCTGGCTTTCAATCCTCTTGTAAATTATTCTAGACAGGATCTTTGAAGCATGAGTAATCAGCTGATTGTACGGTAATCTTCACATCTGTCAGCTCCCACTTTCTTCGGTATAGGGATGATACCATTCTTCTTGAAATCAGGGGGTACCTCACCTGTCTCATAAATCCTACACACCAAGTGAAATAACCTGATCAGAACTTCATCTCCTATGTAGCGTAGCAACTCAATCGATATATCATCTATGCCTGGTGCTTTGTTCCTGTTTAAGTCTTCCAATGCTCTGTCAAATTCTGATCTCAATATTAAATCTCATTTTGCATCCTCATCAATTTCCTCCTCCCTTTCCATTACATGATTCTCAATCTCCTTTCCCTTATACAAACTCTCTATGTATGCTTTTATTCTCTCAACCTTTTCTTCCCTATCTGTTAGAGGCGTTCCAGTTGTGTCCTCAATATTACAGCACTTAAGTCTTCTTTTCCCCCAAAGTATTCTTAATCCTTCGATAAGCTGTGTCTACTTTCCCTAATCTCAGACAATTTTCTATAACTGCACATTTATCGTATTCCCTATATCTGAAAGAAATTACATGAGATTAATTAATACACCTGAATGACTAGTTTATATCGTCAAGGGATCATCATCGTACTCTTTACACTCAGGCTATTAATCTATGTCTATGTATTTGTGGATTATACAATACTTTAGTTACAAAAGTTTATTGTTAACTTGCCAGGTTTGTTAGTATTATATGACTTTTAGCGTATTTTCATTTATAAGAACAATAGGCTTACGTGCTCACCTTATGTCCGAGTGAGTGAGTGTGTGTGTGTGTGTGTGTGTGTCCCCTAATAAAATCTAAACGGCCGAAGCAATTTTAATGACACTCGTTAAGTGCATAGGCCACTACTACCAAGTCCAACCTCGACTGTGCCTTTTAGATTTTAATTCGTTTCACCAGTCCAACATGGCGGTCGAGTGAATTATTTCACTGGCCCGTGTCAGTAGATTTACTGGCACGTTAAAGATCCCCTTCGGGGCAAAATTCCGGCACCCCGGCGTCTCTAAAAGCCAGTGTAGTTAAAAGGGACGTAAAACCAATAACATTATTATTATTATTATTATTATTATTATTATTATTATTTCACTGGCATTCTATATAACCGTAACAGTCACATGTATCTTCATGACATTTTGTACGGTAATAAAGGGTAGGGGTGTACTACTAAAAGTTTATCTACGTGACTTTCATAAACCTGTTGAGTACAAAACGAACATGGCGGCCAAGCGAAGTAAAAACATTTAAATATACTTTTCTCGCGATTAAGCATTTGAGCGCAGTTAAACTCGGTAGAGCAAAGTCGTATACACATTCTAATGCACTGAGATCTACTTTAGTTCAATTGTTCACATAACCTCAAGATGGCGGCTGCGCGAAAATTTAAAATTAAGTTTTTATATCTTGTGTCTTAATCATGCGATCGCAGTGAACGTTTGAATAATGAATCTACGTACACAATAATCGTCATCCAATGGTACATAACTCTATGGCCTACACATGTAACAATCCAACATGGCAACCATCTGAAATATTTAGATGGTTCTCAATATCTACACATCTATTACTACAGCAATCAAACTGAATTTTAGCCTATTTTCATGTATGAAAATATAGGCTTAGGAGATCACCATGTGTGTGTCCCTCTAATGACTTCTAAACGGTTCGAGCGATTTCAATGAAACTCGGTAAGGTCATAGCACCACTTCGGCCGACCCCGAGCGTGTCCTTCACCAATCCAACATGGTGGCTGTGCGAAATATTGCACCGGCATTCTATATCTCCGAAAGTATTACCAATATCACCCTGAAATTTTGTATGAGTTTTTAAAATAAATTAGATCTCAGTGGATTAAAATTTGTATAAGCATTTATCGTGCCAAGTTTCACTGCCCTCGGATGGTTAAATCACGAGAAATGTCCATTTAAATATTTAAATACTTAAATTTCGCATCACCGCCATGTTGGATTTGTGCTCACCAGGTTTATTAAAGTCCCATAGGTGAACTTATGTTCATAGCCTTTATCAACATACAAAATTTAAGTTTGATTGCTGTCATGGATTCGTAAATATTGAGAACCTTCTAAATATTTCGGATGGTGGCCATGTTGGATTTTTATATATGAAGGCCATACAGTTATGCACTATTAGATTGCGATTATTTCGTAGGTTCATTATTCAAACGTTGACTTTGATCGCATGACTATGACACAAGAAATAAATAAAGAATGAAAACTTCGCACAGCCACCATATTGAGGTTAAGTAAATAATTGAACTGAATTAGATATCAGTGCATTGTAATGTGTGTAAATATGTGTTGTACCATGTTTCACTGCGCTCGGATGATTAAATCGGGAGAAAAGTCTATTTAAATGTTTCAACTTCGCTTGGCTGCCATCTTCGTTTTGTATTTAACAGGGTTTTGAAAGTCACAAAGTTGAACTTTTAGTAGTGCCCTTTATTACCGTACACATTTTCAGGGTGATATGCGTAATAGTTTCGGATATATAGAATGCCGGTGAAATAGTTCGCACAGGCGCCATGTTGAATTGATGAGACGTACTAAAATTTGAAAGACACTGTCGGGGTCGGATACAATAGTGCTATGAACTTACTGAGCTTCATTGAAATCGCTCCAGACGTTTAGATTTTATTACGGTGTTTTTTGTTTTTGTTTTTTTTATGGCTTTTTTAGTGCCGGGAGTGCCCGAGGACATGTTCGGCTGCTTCGAGACGGACACCCAATGGGTGAGCTACAAGTACCGTTGGGGAGGGAAGTTGGAATGTAAGGACGAGGAGTTGGAAGGTAGCGGTTGGAACGGTGGGGTGACACACACACACATACGCACACACACACGGACAAAAGGTGATCTCATAAGCCAATGTTTTCATAAATGAAAATAGGCTAAAATATGTCGACATTTTCAGGAATTTGTCACATTGTACCCATTGCAATGGGCAGCTTTCTAATGATATTTAGGATACCTAAAACACCTTGTACAGTATAACCCAACATACCGAAAAGGAACCCACATTTTGGTCGTGATCAGTTTGAAGCCTGAGTGGCGGCAAGGAATACAACCTTGATTATTGGGGTGAACACTGAGCCCTGTTGTGTACCATCAACAAATAAACCCTACAGTTATGCCGTAAATCAGCATGATTGTAGTGATGAGGAACACTTGTTACATTGTTAGTAACTAGGACGTAAGCTGTATGAATGGACAACTGATCTGGTTGGTTTTGTTGTTGGATGAGTCACTTGTCTGTTGAAGATAGCGCGTGGCCTGCACTCAGGGCTTATCTGTTGGCTCAACACAGAGTGCTAATGGGATTATCTCAGCACGCGCCTGACTCATCTCCAGTGTGGCCTAAATCCAGCAGGCTCTCAGGCAAGTTCTTTCTCTTGGTATGCCAAGTGCCTCTTCTGTTTGACGTAAATAACTGCCGAGAAGATATTTAACAGATATAGCCTTCCTAGCCGGCCGGGGATCACAATTAGAGGGACGTAGTTTGGCAAGGTCAAGTCGCCAACAGAACACGAAATTGATTTCGCTTACGTGTTTTAAAAAAGCCTTTCAAGATTTGATTGCCCCTGAACGTGGCTACGCCAGCGTTAGTTGTTTATTGCAGCAGGAGACTTGCGGGACGAGCAGGGCTAAAGGGCCCGGAAAGGTTTCAAATTGTGAGTCTTGAAGAGCTCTACTGTATCAAACTAAAAATAATAAAAAAACGAAAATCACTTCAGGCCTAAATCCAGTTCCGAACAAGTAGTTCCGTGAAGAACTAAAGCCTTTTTTTATATATCCTACTTATGTTAATTGCCACTATCAACATACAAAATTTCAGTTTGATTGCTATACGGTAATACAGTGAGTTCCTCTCATGACTCGTCCGGCCAGTGCACCGAGCTTATCTCCCGTTGACTCTGCCATCCCCGCTCGGCATGCATAGCAATAAGAACAGAACAGCTCTTGGCTCACTTTATCCGTGCATGACATGAGTTAACAATTAAAATGAAGAAAGGAAGAATTATTAAACTAAGGTCGTACAGGAGATGTTCTAATCTTTCTGAGATTTCATTTACTTTTTCCTCATTAAGTACACGTTTTTAAACACTTCGCTTCTTATCGAGTCAAGAACCAGTTCCTCTCAATTTGTTTACGAGATTCCGCACGGTATCTCTATGTGGAGAGCGTACACCTCTACACGTCTAACGACTTCCCTGCAAGACTCTGTTTTCACATAATTTCCTCTACCGTGTGGAGGAATTTATGAGAATTATACCCCAAGTAACACTTCACAACTCGAGATCAGTTGAAGCGATAGATCAACACTAACTTAATACGCGTTATAAGCACGGACCAGAACTGGGAAGTGCGCGCTGTGTAACAGGAAGTGATCAGTAGAGACCGGATTTTAAAGGAAAAAATAGTCATTAAAAAGGACCAAAAAAAGGGGGAAATATCCATTAAAAAGAGATTATTTAAGAAAAGGGAACTGGTCAATCAAATAAAGGAAATAAAAAGGTATGCATAATCAGTTAATCACTTCTAATTTAACTTTACTGCATTGAAGAATGGTATCAATTACATGTCCAACATTTGAGGATGTTAAGGATATAGGCCTATTCTCTTTTATGTAGTGTCCTTGTGTCACAGTGTTTATTGCATTAAGAACGAATTGAACCTGATGACATTTAACATTTCAATATGTTTGAAGGTCAACTTTTGTCTCTTTGAATTAAAAATATATTCATACAAAGAAAATGAACGCTCAACATCAACGGAAACCAGTGGGAAATACTTGGTTTTTACTCTAAACTCTAAATCAGTGCACTTCACTAGTTTTTCAATGTCTGGATTCTTTTCTAAGCTTGCCTTAAGTTTTTCTTTTGCGAATCCCTCAAGCATGTTGTCAGTTCTTTCAACCACACTCCACTGCACCTCCTTGGATAAGCACTGTTCTTCCAGTTGCAAGATGGCGGCAGGAAGAAACTTGAACGTATGCACTGCGTACAGCTCTGTCTCCAAATTCGGATCACTCAGCAGGTCCTTCGCTCGACCCACAGCTGCAGATTCAACATCGTCCAAAGACAGTATAAATTCCTTTATCTTAGTGAAATGTTCACAAAGGAAAACAGCCCATGAAATCCATGTCCCTCATCTAGTTATGATGGGAAACTTAGGTAGTGGTAGGCCTGTAACTTCCTTGTAAAGCTGTATTCTACTTGGAGCTTTAATCAGTGTCTTCATAAGTTTGGATATGAAGGCATTTGCAACAATATATTCAACCCTTATTGCTTCACATACCCTATGCAAAGCATGAGCAATACGAGTTGTATGGTGAAGATTAGAATACATAGGCTTCAACTGTGCAAATGCTGAGACCATGTATGATGCTTGGTCCGTAACAACTTGCCACACTTTGTTGTACTGTATTCCTGATGGCCAGAGTTTAAAACAACAGTCATTGAAACTCTGCATTATAGATGTAGAGTTTACTTTTTCCAATTCGTACATGGCAGCCAACATTGGTTTTGATGGGTCTCCTGTCAATGGCATCACAAGAATGTTTAGAACAGCTCTTGAAAGTGAATCGGTTGCTTCATCCAAAATGAAGCAAACTGGATGGTCTCCAACAACCTCCTTAACTTTTTGTACATTAGCTTCATAAATTGGTTGTAGGTAACTCTTTCTAAGTGTACTGTCATCAGGGACAGTGCGTTGTGTGTATTTTTCGAAGAAACTCTTCATTGATGGGTTATTTACCTTATTTAAAGGAATTCCACACTGAACAAGGGTAACTGTGAGGTCACTGAAAAAAAGTTTCGTTCCCTGCTTTTTTGTTCGGCCTTCTGAAAAGATTCCTGTAAAGATGACTGCTTGGAATCTTTCGCACGAATAGCTTTGTTTTTCTCATGTTTGGCATACTTGAGATGATGAATTATTCTGTCCTTTATATGTTTTCCATCTACTTTAATACCAATATCACATAGAGAACATCGAATAACGGTACCATCCGTTTCGATTAAATCGTCCTTGAAACTGCTTACCGCTCTTCGCATTTTATTGCTAAAAGACGACTTCGCCATCACTATCACAAGCTACTGTTGCCACTTAACGGTGCGTGCTATTCTCTATGACTCTGTTTCTGCTACTGAAGCGAGCAAGCTACTGTAACCAAATAGCTTAATTCAAATAGTCAACTACTCGAACGAACTATTGTACAGCCTCCCAGGGGTATGCACCCCTTGGAGACCATCCCCCCATCATCTGGCTAAATCTCCTAACTGGCAACCCTTGGAAAGCCAGACCAACATCCATTAATACCACAAGGACAGCTTGCCACTCTAGAAAACAGCTCAGTCCTTGCACAATTGTTACACACAGTGACATATTATAAACTGGGGCAGCTATGCCAACACATTGCTGACAGCATAGCGCCGAAGGGTATAAGAAGGCGTCGTAATCAGGTCAAGGGATCTCTCCATTATCAGTGCTTCAACGTTACGGCCGAAGGCTACGCTGGTGTCATCAGAGGTGAGTCAGTCGTGTTCAGAGTTCCTACTTTTGTAACCTTAATCCACAACTTGTACTTTCACATTGTTACATTGTTACATTCCCTACAAGGGACTCATACTATAACATCACAAGACCAATAAACACTTGGTCCACACTCTACACTCGCCTTACTGTTTATACGCCTCTTTACATCCCAACGCCCTTCCTTATTCCCGTCACGGTTAGACGTGACATACGGTAGTCTGACAGTGCTAGCCCAGATATAATTGTATTTCTCGTGGCGGCCCGGCTGCCAGAGAGCAGCGCGTGCTACTTAGCTGATACGAGCAGATTCAGTTACATAATAAGCAGTCAGCTGAGCGACCAGCGCAGTGACCCTTGCATTGAGTCACATCCCCTAAAACACTACTACATTATTTATAGGAGCGCCCCCTAGTTCCTAACACACCACAACACTCTACACTGGTCAGCTTACCCTGCCAAAGGAAGCTACCCCTTTTAGGCACAGCTTTATAAATTAACACAATAACTCTTTCCTTTTAGATCCTACCACCCCCAAATAAGGGATCTAAAACACTGGTGGAGGCGGGGTACTACGCATAGAGAACGGGACTCAACCAACGAGCCCTCGTAGTTAAAACGACCCCTTCCGTACCGCAAAAAAGCCAAGCAAATAGTGAAAAAATTTTCCCCAGACAAAAAACACCATTTTTGCTCCAAACTAGCTACACAGGAGAAATTCTTAGTAAAACAACCCCAGTCAAAGTCATTTTTTTTCTTTTCTCAACACATATATGAAGATGTAAGCGCCCGCACGAAAGGCCATGCTGAGGAACATCCATTGGGAGCGTTCAGAGGAAAAACTCAAGAACCACTCAAACGACATCTCTGTAGACGCATTAGCGCAGCAATTTGCGAAAACGTCTCTCTCAGCATGTACCGCAACACAAGGGCGGGAGTCTACCATGGCCACAGGCCGAAAGACGGATAGACCACCCTCCAGTACAATGCGGGGACACACACACACATGCCACCAATTCCCGGAACCGGCCCGGAAGCCTAACAAAACAGAGAACAGGCGAAGCCGGGGACATATCCCTCCCACACCAATACAGGGAAGAACGGGGCTACCCACCCCGACGCCACGTCAAACAACAGACAAACAAACAACAGGGGGGACAAGGGAAGACACAGGAGGGAAGAGCGAGCGAGAGCCTACAAACACACTACCGGGATTATAGAGACCCAACTAGACCGACAGAAGGAGCACATGCTCCGATAAGGGATGAAACCCGCGATCGTCGGCGAAACGAACATAACATTTGGACATCCACGCTACAACATCACGATAGGGCATATAGGTACACTAGGCACACGGACCTGGCTAAGCATGCAATGGCTAATTCAGCGCCAGGGCCACGAGTGCAAGTGCAGACGTGGACACATACCGAGATTCACACCCGGTACACGTACACGACCACACACAGTTGGTAGGGCCACCAGCCCAGCCGAGAGAGGACATAAGCGTAGATACGCTAACTCAACAATTTGCGAGGATGTCCCTCTCGCCAGGTACTGCCACACATGGGAAGGAGGTCACCATGGCCACAGTCCAGGAGACGGCCAGGTTAGGCTCCAATAGGCTACAAATACAAGGTTACATAAACACATGTCCTTCAGCTCCGGATCGGAAGGCAATTTTGCCAAACCAAGGGGCAGAGCCTAGAACAACCCCCTCGGAACAAAGGGACGAGAGGGAGTTGAAGCCAGGACTCTCAAACACACATAGCATGACAGGGAGACAACGGGACGTAACGACGTCATGGGCAGACGACATAGAACCCGTCCCACTACACATAAAGCCTACATACACCCACACAGATAGGCTAACGCAACGGCAGGAGTCTACCGTGGCCACAGGCCGAAAAGCGGTCAGGTTACACGCCACCACATTGCTAGGCCAGACACAAGCAATTAAGCGACCTTTTCCGCCAGTTCAAAGGGCAAATTTGCCAGAACGAAGGCGAACACCGGTATTAGTCCCTCAGGATGCACGATACACGCACGCACATTGGGACCAGACACTACCACACAGTACGACAATACACCATCCATCAGCACAAACATAACCTGCACATTTTTTTTTCTTTCTCTATCTGCCTTCTTTCATGTATAGGCAGTGCAACTTGGCTAGATCAGAAGTGCATGATTCAAAATCCTTATTTTTTTGTTCACCCCTGACATTTTTTCTCTCAGGCCATCAATGATTATTGGTCGGAGTGGTTATCACCACAAACTGAATAACGTAAAGTCTCTAATATCCAAAACCAAGTAGAAGCCCATCAGGTGAGCTACGCGGCTTAAAGCCGGAAAGGGATATTTTGAACATAGCTTAAGCATCAAATCACAGTATAGAGCTTAAGCGAGTCTTTCTAAGCAGAAATGACTAAATGTTCTACGTTCCGGTTCAACAGTTGGATAGATTCTCTTGCAGCGGGCAAAAGCCATAAGCGTGGCAAGAATTAAGAATCGCAAACTAGTTTTCAAAAATTTTGGTGAGGTGTGCTTTAACCAACTGAAAAGCCCAATTGCACACCGGGGCAAGACACTGTCATTTTGTTGAGTTATGCCGGAACATTTAGCACAATTTGTGTATAAATATATAATGGCTCAACGGACAACACATATTTTACTTTTGAAAAATATATATTCAATGCCAAGGTAAGGTTATAATTGCTTTGGAGTGGAGTTTCGACTCCCATAGTGCACTGGCTTTGCTCGTGACGTGGATACACATGTATCAAATACGTCTTGCAATGGCCTTCCCAATGTGTACTAGACAGTGTCGGTAGATTCCCCTGAGATGTAACCAGATTACTATAGTGCTAACGTCACCTACTAGGTGAATAGTACGATCGGGACCTACTTACCATTTTCAAGCATTTTTTTTCATAGTGGTTACGACACAATTTTGGCAGACTATCGCCATCGGGCAACCCGCTTTAATCAACATAAAGCAGGGTGCTAACGAGATACAGCATAATCTTTCTATTATTTTCTTTCAAAGTGCTCTCTTAATTCAGAGCGGGGCTAACATTTTTTTTTTGCCTCACGCATTCGGCCCGAGAAAGGTAGGTGGCCAAGTTAAACTATATATATATTTAATACATAGGCATCCGTTACACATAACACTGCCTCTAACATGACTTTTTCTCACCGGCACATAGTCACTAAACACGCGACTAGCGCCCCGGAGACACTCGCGTACAACGACATTTTGTACCACGGATAGGAATATACCTGAACCCCGATACAGTTAACGCAAAATTTGGGGACACACATGTAGTTATTGAGAGGTTCTTTTGTATGGCGGACCGCCCCACTCACAATTACAGAGATAGCATTCAGACCGAGAGACACAAACATACAGTCACAGAGCATTGTCAAGCATGTAACAAGATAATGCACACGTGAATGAAATTGGACACTATCGAGAAGCGATAAGGCGCGCAGGGCTGGTTGACCTTCACGCACACAGACGAACTAAGCCTGTTCCAAGTGGACAGGAATAAACGCATCATTCACTTCCGATCCAAGGACCCTAGAACTTCCAAAATTACACTACGAGGAGAGTTCAAAAATACGCAAACTCCTCACAATATTGGGTACTTTCGTTTGCGCATAGCAAATACACAGTACATGTGCCATAATATATAGAACACAGAGAATGACATAAGGTCACGGGTTCCAATCCTAGTAAAAATTAGACACAAGGGAAAGCAATTATCCAGGCTTCCAACCACACCGAAATTGGCCCATACAAATACATGAACAGGGAATACTACATTTCCTCCCACCAAAAGCCAGACATAAAATTTCGAATTACACCAGACATAGAAAATACATTTCCCAAACACAGGTAGGAAAATTTCGCAAGACACAAGTCTTAGGAAACAATGGCCACACAACATCATTAGCTAATTAGGATGAATTGCTACATTAGTCCGCCAGGAATCTAAAACAATGACCACACTTGCCTACGTGCAGGAAAGCACATGCCAGCGGATGACAAACAATAACATCCCAGCCTGACATTACACATACCAACTGCTGACTTGCAGACTAGTCATACTGCAATACTGCTCATGACAGGGCACTATTGTTTACCGGCATTGACAATGAAATCAAAAACGCAAAACAATCATAACAACATACATTTTTTTATTACACCGCAAAAGCACTTGGCAATGGACAAGACGTTGACAGGCCACGGGCGCCTCCCGCCCATACATGCGATACATATTACGACTTAGCCTGCAACAGACCAACCGTCCGCGTGGTGTAGCGGAACATAGTCACACACACGCACATGCACTCAACAATTAGGAGCAAACACAGACAAGATCTCCCCCCTAATAACTTCTTTTATCGATCGTAAGGCATAGGAGTCATTACAGATGACTAGGACATAGCCAGTCGCACTACGACCACTGGCCACATTTACACTACAAATGGCAGACCAGATTAGGTCGTGAAGCTTTACTATCCCAAGGCGCGGATAGAAAGCAAGCATGGACCAAGGGAGGATGACAAACCATAGGTGGATAATCCGAGAGGGATTACCGACATACTACAGAAGGCTACCATGGTTAATACCCAATTCCCTTCCAATAACCCTCGCACGTCCAACATAAACCAACGCAGACATATGAACACGATCAAAACAGCCACACTACATTACAGAGTACACACAAGGGGTTGATGGACTTCATGCGTCTAAAGAGCAGGCACGCTACGCCTAGGACCACGATGCTACCACCTGAGTATTAGGGGTGGGTCGGCAAAAATTAAGTAAGCATAATGCGCATCTCCAAATGAGAGATGAGGCCATAGATATATATTAACCATTCTTTATTAATTAAACACGCCCGCATGACAGGAATATATTGGTATTATGCCCCACCCTACACCTATCCGTACATGAAGGCAGACGCCTCATATCCAGACACATGCATGACTATCCCATCCATACACCCGGGATATTAATATCAAACCTGCATGGAATTTTCGTATCTTTGCAATCCCGGGAATTGCCTCCCCAGTTCACTCACTATAGGAGCATCCCAGCGGCATCACCGGTTCCAGGCCACCACTAACGTGGAACCCAAAGGTGCGCAACCCCTTCCTACCATACTTTAAGCCCACTCAACAAATAACTACCCCCAGATCATAATAACAGGGTACCTGACGCCACAGACCCTACTAACACCTCCATTAAGGTAAAGAAAGCATTATTGCTGGAAAGCTGACGTAGCAATGGTAGACCAGAAGTAGCCTATGTACTTAGAAGATCTACAACCCCACAACACTGGAAATATTTTACATTTTACATAGAGATTAAACTATTTACACAGGTTACGACCACATTTTTTTTTACAAAGGAATCGATACGCTCTGATTGATGACAACGGCGTAAGCCGAAGGTCAGAAGGACCACACTGAAGCAGAGCTGGGGAAGGTGATGTGGACCCTTACCCCAGTTGGCTCAACAGCGCAGCGACCTCACTTAACTTGACGGCTAGACCAAACAGACGAACCACGTAAGGTCAAAGCATTCGTGACCTAGCACGGACAAACATCGAGATCTAGGGGTGCATATAGCTTATCCCCCTTGTCGGAGAAGGTTACACCCACTATGTGCCACGGTCATCGAAGCCAAGACCTGCAGGGAGACTTTCTGAGAATGGCGGGAGAAATAGCTCACTCCGCGCCGGACTCGGGAGCTATCCCTAGAGACGACCCCATTATGACTAGACTTCTAGTTAAGTTTAAATTTAAGTAGGCACGGCTTCCATAGCGGGAAGCAAAACTCCTATGCGTTGGAGTGAAATGTTACTCCGAAATACATAATACTACGGCCGACAATGGCGAAGAGATTCCTACAATGCGAAAAGCATACTACTACGGCCGATATAGGCGAATATTAATGCGACAAGCATACTACTACGGCCGATACAGGCGAAGATTACTGCGAAAAGCAGATTGCGATTGCCGACAAAGGCGAAGAGAATATTATGCCATTGGACGACAATGTCCAATGCCCACATAAATGGCGATGCATCGGGCAGCCAATGGGCATTAAGAGAGGAGCATTGCGAGCGCCTCATAAGGGTTACGTGGGCGGCCCAGCTACGACTACACACGCAATGGCAACGGCAAAGAAATGACAAGTACAGCAGGCGAAACGGTTTGCTTAGTGGCACCGTAAGCCGCCTGTGACTAGATTAGTACTAGTAATAGACGTCGACACCTAGAATTAAGGGAACGGAATCCAGCGATCCTAGAGACAACCGGTGTTTCTAGGACTCGTGCGGGTGGTGTCCTGGGGAAGTAAATTGCCCCAGGCGATCGTTCTAGGCCAAATTTAGCTGTAAGACGGTTGCATTTGACACGCAACCTAGGATTAAGCAAATTTATTCACCGCTGTTGCCAGGTATGGCACAGCACATTTCGGCAGTAGATTAAGGCAACCCTTTCGGCTTAGAAATAGCATTTTTTTTATTAGACCATAATTAAGATAGATAGCACTAAGTAACGCCGTTCGGCGCCTGATGACCCAGAAACCCGGCATCAGGGTAAGTCCGACAACTCATGATAAGTCATGATAATTCGTCGTAAGATAGCATAAGCCTACATTCAAGGCAAATTTTTTTTTTATTATATATATATAGATTACAGTAGAATATCTCGGCACTCGGTGACTAAAAATCCGTTACCGAGGTAAGCCCGACCATACTTAGGATAAACTAAACTAACATAGGCTAACCTAGATTAAGTTAGACTTAAGTGGCAACATAATTGATTTTATATAATATGCGCAGCGATGGAACTGCTATATGTATTAATACACTCTATTTGCAGGAAAGCAAGGAAGCGATTGAATGTACATGTTTCAGGATATATAGCCATTAACACATTTTTGTTTTGCAGATAACGAGGATTATACACAAACCTGTTGTATATATATATATATATATATCCCAACACAAAAAAAAATACCACACGTTCTTGTACAGACACATACACCCTTTTTTAATTTCCGTTGCACCTCCTCAAGGTGACAGCGTAGCGACCACCGAAGCACAGTATCCGTGGGATACTGGGCATCGATGAGCGCCGAAAACCAGATAACACGCAAATAAGGCGTGACTTCGGCGTCTAAGGGCGGCACAAATATTGTAAGGACCGAACCTTCGACGCCAAGGTGGAATTTCCCAACCCACGGCGGGAAAACCACTAGGACATAAGCTCAATGGAGAAGGAATTAGCGGCCTAGCCACTAAACTACGATAAAACGGCTGAGTGGAAAATGGCCAGGAAAGAATCAGCGAATGGTATACAAAGGTCAGGTAAAGAGCTCGACGAAATGAAAGGTACCAGGCTCATGAGCAAACCGGTTTAACAATAAGATTCTTATTTATATATATACATTATATCATGCTTGTAAATTAAAGGTTTATATATACATTATATCATGCTTGTAAATTAAAGGTTTATATATACATTATATCATGCTTGTAAATTAAAGGTTTATATATATAAAATAGCATGCTTGTAAAGTACATGGCAACAATATGTCACGCCACTCAACACTGTCATAATGGCAACACTGGATATACGGTTTTGTTTTTTCCTTTCTACTCTACTAACGCCCAAATTTGTCAGGGTGTTCCGTTTTTTCCCAAACAAATAAATACTTTGAATATTTCCCTTAAATCATACCCTGGAACACCCATTTTTTTCTATTCTCTTCTATCTTTCTCTTCGCAGGGAGCACTTGTTCCCCAAAATAAAGCCAGACGGCACAATTCCTCGTCTAGCTGGGTTTTTCCTCCCTGCACAACTATGTAACGAAGCACTATCAAAACCATGTTTTTTTTCTTTTTTGAAACTAGCAATATGCCAGCAATGGCAATGGCAATTTTTTTTCCTTTCAATGTCAATTTTTTTCTCGATGTCAAATGTTTCGCAATGTCAATTTTTTTTTTGTTTTGTTAATTTCCATTTTCACAATGCCAATATCAGTGTATACATATATCTGTACATCCCATAACCCTCCCCTCTGAACACGGGCTGATCTCACACCTACACTTCACGACATCACCCATTCTACACGACAACGAGGAAGACACCGCCAGACGATACGAGGGGGCCTCACGAACGACTTCATCAGCATCCCAACCTCCAGTTCCGTTCCCGTTCGCGAGGACGCGAACAAATGAAGGAAGACGCTTGTACAGCCTCCCAGGGGTATGCACCCCTTGGAGACCATCCCCCCATCATCTGGCTAAATCTCCTAACTGGCAACCCTTGGAAAGCCAGACCAACATCCATTAATACCACAAGAACAGCTTGCCACTCTAGAAAACAGCTCAGTCCTTGCACAATTGTTACACACAGTGACATATTATAAACTGGGGCAGCTATGCCAACTCATTGCTGACAGCATAGCGCCGAAGGGTATAAGAAGGCGTCGTAATCAGGTCAAGGGATCTCTCCATTATCAGTGCTTCAACGTTACGGCCGAAGGCTACGCTGGTGTCATCAGAGGTGATTCAGTCGTGTTCAGAGTTCCTACTTTTGTAACCTTAATCCACAACTTGTACTTTCACATTGTTACATTGTTACATTCCCTACAAGGGACTCATACTATAACATCACAAGACCAATAAACACTTGGTCCACACTCTACACTCGCCTTACTGTTTATACGCCTCTTTACATCCCAACGCCCTTCCTTATTCCCGTCACGGTTAGACGTGACATACGGTAGTCTGACAGTGCTAGCCCAGATATAATTGTATTTCTCGTGGCGGCCCGGCTGCCAGAGAGCAGCGCGTGCTACTTAGCTGATACGAGCAGATTCAGTTACATAATAAGCAGTCAGCTGAGCGACCAGCGCAGTGACCCTTGCATTGAGTCACATCCCCTAAAACACTACTACATTATTTATAGGAGCGCCCCCTAGTTCCTAACACACCACAACACTCTACACTGGTCAGCTTACCCTGCCAAAGGAAGCTACCCCTTTTAGGCACAGCTTTATAAATTAACACAATAACTCTTTCCTTTTAGATCCTACCACCCCCAAATAAGGGATCTAAAACACTATTGAAGAGTAACACTATTCTTCTACGAAAACGCAAAGAAATACAGATTTTAAGGCCTTTGCGTAATAATTGTTGCATAATATAAGGAAGGGAGATGGATGTTGATCCGAAAGGGGCAGTATTAAGAATGACATACGTGTATATTCACATTAAAACATTTGATCGTCAATTCATGACAGCAGTGTGATAGCCTACAGATAAGTTTTAAGCAGCCTACAGATTTTCCACAAGTTAATTACACGTGTAATATCTTATTGAGCTTGATATTTTTAGTGATATTTTTCACTGATGAATCATTTGTTCTATTCACATATGCCTTAATAAGGACTTTGAAATATTTGTCAGTCAGTAATTTCATACAGCTGTCACAGATACCTTCACTAGAGTCAGTAGGCCTAATTGATAGAAAATAACCAGTTAATTTGCTTTTTATCCCATGGGTGTTTTCTGACAAAAAATGGCAAAAACTATTTTCAAATGCCTCTGACATTTTGGCAGACAACTTGCCACCACACACATTTGGAAATAGCATTTTGGAATTATCATCATACTTCTTCATTTCTATGTGCAAATTTCCCATACTAGAATCATTATCATAAGATGATATTACATTCCTACACTCAGCATGGGGAAACTTGCTACAGGCCCAGCCCATGACATAGTGGTCAGCATTTTCTTGAATTACATCATAGTCATGATCATTTGCCTTATCACTTAGGTCACACTCTTCACTGACATTTGCTTCAAAATTACTCTTCATCACATCATTATGAGTCAATAGAAAGTTTGAAGCATCAGATTCACAATTACTGTCGTCAGAAGCACAAAGTAATTGATTTACCATAACACTTTTTATGGCACTGCGAAATTTTGTTGCATCTGGGGTTACATTGTTGCCTCCTTTTGATCTAATGATTGAAAAAATGTTTTCAATGCAATCCTGTGTGATCCTCCTAGTTAGCAAATACCGGAAATCATAATCATTGTGTAATTCTGACCACAATAGTTTCAATGCAGAAATATTGTCTGCCCAACCCTGAATGCAAAGAGGATTGCCTTTGCGGTTATTCAGTACTTCCAGTTTTTTGAGACAGTCACAAATTTCATTCAGTTTTTGCATATGCCTTGATTCATTGCTTAAAGGTTTCCTATACTCCTTGGGGCTACTGACAGTGGAAGAATTAAAAATATCACACAATGTGTCACACATTTCTATAAACTCTGCAGTGTGTGCAGCACTCGATGGCAAAGAATTGAATGATACATGAACTAGTATTCCAGAAGCTACAGAATGACTGAGAACCCTGGTAGCTAAACATACCCTCATATTTGAAAAAGGGGGAAGTGTGATACATTTCTTTGTTAACTTTGGAGCCAACCATGGAATCATTTTGGAGTCCTTAGCATAAAATTCTCTTATGTGAGACCAACTACAAACTTTACCA
Source organism: Meconema thalassinum (assembly GCA_946902985.2). Taxonomy (NCBI): domain Eukaryota; kingdom Metazoa; phylum Arthropoda; class Insecta; order Orthoptera; family Tettigoniidae; genus Meconema; species Meconema thalassinum. The sequence continues at coordinate 372,975,654 of OX336392.1, forward strand.
CTAGAAACAAAATCATACTTTTTCAGATTGTTTCTCACTGACATAATCAAGTGCGGAAGATCATGAAAAAAATAAATGTTTTCACCGTTTACCTCAATGAATGGCTTCTCTGCAGTCACACCTAAAAGGTTCCTCACATTCATGTTATTACTTCCTTGATCACACACAACTGCTTTAGGAATTAACCCGATTGCCTGAAGTTGATTGACAATAAATAGCACCAGCTCTTTGATGTAGTGCCCTGCCATAGTATTGTTTGATAAGAAGTACCCAATTATTTGTTTATAATTGAGGTACAAACCTTTAAGCATAAATTCCATAGCCTGGTTACATTGTTGGCGGATGAGAGCTGTGATTGGCTGTACAGGAGTATCTACACCAAAATCTTCATATCCCTCCAATTGATCCTTCTGAGGATCATATGACAGAGACGACTTGATGAAAATTTCATCAAATACCAAGGAAATAACCTTCTCCTCCCTTTTCATTTTTTAGCTTTAATTTCTAGTAAGCTTAGAACCATTTTATTAACACCAGGTACCACTCGGGCATTTTGTAACCAGCTTCTTAATGACCTGGTGCTGGCCAAAGAAAAATGCTTTTGCATGAACTTGTATGATTTAGGCGAACAATAATGCAAAGCTAATGCAAAACTTTTGTCATCATTTGAATATCTTCGGCCCTGAGCTTTACGATTTCTTTGATTCATTTGAAGATTTATGAAGTTCTGAGAAACACTCTTATCAACAACATTCTTTTCACAATTACACTTCGACTGATTTTTCTGCCCCACAGATAATTTTCTTCTTAGATTTTTATTTAATGATCTGTACTTTGAAAGCAACTTCTGACAATTCCTGTATTTCAACATTATTGTTGCGTGCCACCCCCTAGTGGCACCTTTGTTAACTGGATTACGGTGGGTATAAAGCACAATACCAATTACTGCTTAAAGAAATAATTAATTTTATTGCAGCCAGAAAAATACACTACTCAACAGCAATCATTACCTTACTCCAGTTTCCTCACGTCGAGAATACTTTCCCTTTCACTTGTCAACAGACCACAGTTAATCCTCTTCGCTAATGAGTCCGCTCCGTACGCTCGCTGGAAATAGCTGCACTAGGTCTGTCACTGTACTATACACTGTTTCACAAGCAACACAATCACTTCCTCGGTGTCAAGAGATTCAGCTTCACTAGGGGTTTCGCAAGTCACCACACTTCTGTCGCTCAAGATAATCGCTCGCACTAGCTCGTAAAACACAACAACGACAACTGCTAGACAGGTCGCACTTATATAGCAGGCCGGTGACTCAATAAATGCTTCTAGATCCATCCAGGGTTCACGGCTTCTCGAGGTTTCCATCGCTGGTCCAGTCACGAATATTCTGGACTATCCCTTTGTCCTAGTAGCCCTGTTGCATAAGGCACACGCAATACAGGAGGCAGGCCACAGCCCAGCCCTGGGGCAGTTGTGACTCATGCGGCGAGTGATGACACAAACTCACAGCCGTAACACCACCCCCTTCCTAAAAAGGCTGATCGTCCCGATCAATCATTGGTCCGTCTGTGTCCCTCCGTAGGCTGCCAGGCGATCTCGGTGCACGATCTTCATCTTTGTCCTCGGGCTCCGCTGGATCCTGTAGACGACATCGTTGATCCGTTTCACGACTCGGTACGGGCCCTCCCAGGACTTCTGCAGTTTGGGTGACAGGCCTTTCTTCCGTAATGGGTTGAAGAGCCAGACCAGGTCGTCCTCGTGGAATCCGCCGGCATCCGTCTGCTGGTCGTATCGGGTCTTCATTCGGTCGGTCTCGATCCGCAGTTTCCTCCTCGCGAACGCGTGTACGTCCTCCAGTTGGTCGACCAGTTCTTGACAATACTGGCTTACCGGGATCGGATCATTCCCAGGTCGGCCGAAGGCAAGATCGACAGGTAGACGGAGCTCCCTCCCAAACATGGCCCGGGCTGGTGTGTACCCGGTGGCTTCATGCACGGCGGCGCGGTAGGCCAGGAGAAATAGTGGAAGATGCTTGTCCCAATCCCTCTGGTGCTCGCTGACGACTATTCGGAGATGGTTCTCGATGGTGCGATTGAATCGCTCTACCATCCCGTCGGACTGAGGGTGTAGCGGCGTTGTCCTTGTCTTCCGGATTCCCAGCAGCTGGCATAGGTTCTGGAACACCTGCGACTCGAAGTTCCTCCCTTGGTCGGAGTGCAGCTCCAGGGGTACTCCGTACCGGCTGACAAATTCCTTCACCAGGGTCTCTGCAATCGTCGCGGCTTCTTGGTTAGGGAGCGCATACGCCTCCGGCCATTTGGTAAAGTAGTCGCTGACGACTAATATGTAGCGGTTCCCTGCCTCGCTTAACGGGAATGGCCCAGCAACATCGATGGCCACTCTCTCCACGCGGCCGCCCACGTTGTAGGTCTTCAGTGGACCCCGTCGTCTTCGTCCAGGGCCCTTGCTGGCTGCGCAATCGTGGCACCTCGCGCAGTAGTTCTCCACGTCTGTTCGGCATCCGATCGAGTAGAACCGCTCTCTCAGCTTCTCCAGGGTCTTCTTTATCCCTAGGTGTCCACCAGATGATCCTCCATGAACTTCCTTCAGGATTTCCTCCGTCATAGCCTTTGGAACGACGACTTGTTCCCGAGATATCTTCCCGTCGGTGCTCTCCCAGGTACGGCAGATGAGGCCATCCCTTACAATCAGCGAGTCCCACTGTGCCCAGTAGGACTTAAACTTTGGGCTGCAGTCACTCACAATGTTCCACCCGGGTCTGGGGACACAGGCCCTCTTCCATTCGGCTATCAGTCCCAGGTCATAATCTTCTGCTTGTGCCTGCATGAAAGATTCGCGGCTCCAGCTCCCTTGAAGTTCCACGGTAGTCCTTCGGCACTGTATCCCGGTGTTCTCCTCCCTTCGGGCACAGAAGGTGCAGTCTTCGGGGGCACGGTCTTCGTGACAGGGCGTTGGCGTTAGAATGCAGTTGGCCTTTCCTGTGCTGAATCTCAAAGTTGTACTGTTGAAGCCTCTCTAACCACCGCGCGAGTTGACCCTCGGGCTGCTTGAAGTTCAGGAGCCACCGCAGGGATGCATGGTCGGTCCTGATGAGAAATTCTTGCCCGTACAGGTACTTGTGGAAGTGTTCAATGGTCTTCACGATGGCGAGCAGTTCCTTCCTGGTGACGCAGTAGTACCTTTCTGGCTTTGACAAGTCTTTGCTGAAGTAGGCCACTACTCTCTCCTCGCCGTCCACTACTTGCGACAGGATTCCCCCTATGCCTAAGTCGCTGGCATCGGTATCGACGATGAACCTTGTTCCAGGTCTGGGGTAGGCCAGAATAGGTGCGGTGCACAGAGCCTGCTTGAGTTGTTCGAAGGCACTGTGGCATTCTGCTGTCCACGTGAAGAGTTGGTCCTTCTCAGTCAGTCGATGTAAAGGTTTGGCGATGTCGGCGAATCCTCTCACGAAGCGACGGTAATAAGTGCAGAGTCCCAGGAAGCTTCGTAGTTGGGACTTGTCCTTCGGAACTGGCCACTCCCTCACAGCTGCGGTCTTCTCTGGGTCGGTGCGTACCCCTTCCTCGGAGACGATATGCCCAAGGTACTGGACCCGCTTCTGGAAGAGCTGACACTTCTTGGGGCTCAACTTCAGCTGGGCAGCCCGTAGCTTCAACAAGATCTCCTTCAGGTTGCTGTAGTGCTCCTCGAAGCTCCTCCCCAGAACGATGACGTCGTCTAGGTATACCAGGCAGGTCTTCCAGTGTAGTCCCCTCAGAATGGACTCCATTAGCCTTTCGAAGGTCGAAGGGGCGTTGCACAGACCGAATGGCATGACGGTGAACTGCCAGAGCCCGCTGCCCACAGAGAACGCGGTTTTCTCGCGGTCCTTAGGGTGGACCTCCACCTGCCAGTAGCCACTCTTCAAATCCAAGGTGGAGAACCATCTCGACCCTGATATGGTGTCCAGGGTATCGTCGATCCGGGGTAGAGGGTATCTGTCCTTCTTCGTGACGTCATTCACCCGCCTGTAATCCACGCAGAACCTGGTGGAACCGTCCTTCTTCTTCACTAGCACGACCGGAGAACTCCAAGGACTATGTGATGGCTCGATCACCCCTTGCTCCTTCATCTCTTCTACCATCCGGTCGACTTCGGCTTGCTTGGCGAGCGGGACTCGTCGGAATGGGGCCCTAATCGGTGCGCTGTCCCCAACGTCGATTCTGTGCTGGACCAAGCTTGTCCTGCCGAAGTCTTTGCTCCCCACGGAGAAGACGTCCTGGAATTCGCGTAGCAGGTCCTGAAGTTGGCGTGATTGTTCCTCGTCTAAATGGTCCTGGAATCCTTGGTACAGCTTCTGTAGTTCTTCTGGCAGTGTGCGTCTTCTTCGGTTGTCCGTCTGCAGGTGTCCGTCCGTCGTGTCGGTGATGCGGGCAATCCAGGTAACGGGCTCGCAGACTCCTAGGTTGGTGTCCCGGTGAACCGTAATGTCGTAGTCGTTCAGGTTGGACAGGCGGACGTACGGCCGAGACGTCGTGTTGATGAGGGTCTTGGCAACTAGCAATCCTTTTGTCTGGATGTCCTCATATTTTGGCTCGATGACAGCCGCCACTCCCTCAGCAGTTCCGTCGACAATTACGGCGGCGCTGACCTCCGTCCTGGCAGGAACGATGACGTCCTCTCTCAGCCTTACTCGTCGTGCGGTGACGGCCTCGTGTGCTGGTTGCAAAGCAAGTCCCTCACTTCCGAAGTGCAGAGTGTTGGTACTCAGGTCCAAGATGATGTTGTTCTGGTCCAGGAAGTCCAGTCCGATGATCACTTCGTTTGATACGTCAGCCACAAGCACTGGATGCTTTATCACCCGTCGACCAATGACGAACTCCAGTGATGCTTCGCCATGTACCGGTGCGGTCTCTCCGGTCGCGGTTATTAGCTGGAGGTTCCTTTGTGTGGGTTGCACTCTCCACTTCGGGATCACAGTGGGATTGACGATGGTCCTCGATGCTCCCGTGTCGATCAGCATGGGCCAGCTCACTCCGTTGATGACTCCGTCGACCATCAGGCTGCTATTGTCCCTCCGTAACTTCGTCACACGCACTTGGACTGCCGGGGCTTGACGACTGTCACAAGCCAACCTTTGCCCCCCAAGGCTGGCTAATACTCGTTTCCCTGGGCCGCGCGGTTTTCAGACGACTGATTTCCTGTCGGATACCCTCGGCGGCGGCGATCACCGCAGTCCTTGCTCAGGTGGCCTTTCTTACCGCAGGCCCAGCAGGTCGGTAGTCCTCTTCCGGGCCGCCTCTCCGGTTGTCTTCCGGCTGTGTCGTTGCTGGTGGTGCCGCGACTATCGAAGAAACGGCTTAGCGCCTCCATCAATTCGTCGGCCAGGGGCTTGGTCTCGTTGGTTTTTGCTGGTTCGTCGACGTCCACTTGACGCACCCGCGCGTGCATTCCGGATGCCTGTTTTGCCGTCTCGAATTCAAGTGCGTGGCTCAGCGCATCTGCCAGGGTCTTATTGCGCGCAAGTCGCAGCGCCTGTTGAGTGTCCGAGTCCCGTAGCCCGTCGGTGAAAGTCTGCGTCGCTATCTGCTCCAGAAAGTCGGCCGGCGCTGTTGGGTAGGCGAGCCTTACGAGGCGTGCGATGTCCATCTCGAACTCCTGCAGGGTTTCCGCTTTCTTCTGTACCCGGGTCCGGAGCTGCATCTGGTAGGCCTGCTGAAGATGGCTATCTCCATATCGGGACTCCATATGGGCGATCAGTGCAGCGTAGTCCTGGGATCCAGTCGGGATGGCCTGAAGGACGTTAAGGGCGTCGCCTCTCAGCTCTACAATGAGAGCTGTAGCCTTTTCTGTGTTGTTCCAGTTATTTATGGAACAGGCTGCCTCGAACTGACGTAAGTAGGTGCTCCACGGGACCTTTCCGTCGAAGGTTGGGGGCGTCACTCTGCTATGTCCCGTTCCTGATATTCCCGGTGTAACGGTGGGCGGGCGTTGGCGCAGCTCGGCAACTTCCTCTCGTAGAGCGTTGAATTCCTCTTTCACCCCCGTCAGTGGGCGTTGGCGCAGCTCGGCAACTTCCTTTTGTAAGGCGTTGTATTTCTCCTCCACCCCCATCAGCGGGCGTTGGCACAGCTCGGCAACTTCCACTTGTAAGGCGTTGAATTTCTCCTCCACCCCCATCAGCGGGCGTTGGCGCAGCTCGGCAACTTCCACTTGTAAGGCGTCGAACTTCTTTTCCACTGCTGCGACTTCCTCACGTAGGCCCTGTTCTAATTTCCTTTGGCTCTCCTCTAATTTCGTCAGCAGACACTCTTCCAGATTTTTCTGGCCATCCAGAAATTTGGCGGTTAGGTCCTCTGCTAACTTATTTTGGCTGTCCTTCAGGTCCTCTGCTAACTTCTTCTGGCCATCCTCCATCTTCTTCTGGCCATCCTCCATCTTCTTCTGGCCGTCTTCCATTTTGGCAGTTAGGTCCTTGGTTAAATTCTTCTGGCCGTCTTCTATGCCATTTAACTTTTCTAGCAATGCTGCCAATTGCGCCTCCATTTTAGTTGTTTGCCTTGTAAAGGGCATGCACTCACAGGAAAATTAGAGAAAATGACCTGCTCGGGTTTTGAAACCAGGACCGTCAGGTGTTGTGCTTGAGTTCGTAATCCGGCTTCTGACACCAGTTGTTGCGTGCCACCCCCTAGTGGCACCTTTGTTAACTGGATTATGGTGGGTATAAAGCACAACACCAATTACTGCTTAAAGAAATAATTAATTTTATTGCAGCCAGAAAAATACACTACTCAACAGCAATCATTACCTTACTCCAGTTTCCTCACGTCGAGAATACTTTCCTTTTCACTTGTCAACAGACCACAGTTAATCCTCTTCGCTAATGAGTTCGCTCCCGTACGCTCGCTGGAAATAGCTGCACTAGGTCTGTCACTGTACTATACACTGTTTCACAAGCAACACAATCACTTCCTCGGTGTCAAGAGAATCAGCTTCACTAGGGGTTTCGCAAGTCACCACACTTCTGTCGCTCAAGATAATCGCTCGCACTAGCTCGTAAAACACAACAACGACAACTGCTAGACAGGTCGCACTTATATAGCAGGCCGGTGACTCAATAAATGCTTCTAGATCCATCCAGGGTTCACGGCTTCTCAAGGTTTCCATCGGTGGTCCAGTCACGAATATTCTGGACTATCCCTTTGCCCTAGTAGCCCTGTTGCATAAGGCACACGCAATACAGGAGGCAGGCCACAGCCCAGCCCTGGGGCAGTTGTGACTCATGCGGCGAGTGATGACACAAACTCACAGCCGTAACATTATGTTTGAACAGCATTCATTCAGTCTTTCTTTCACCAGTAGTTTGTCATTTTCCTGGACAGCACTTTCTGTTGGTAAATCATCTGGAATTTCTGGGGTAGACTCACACTCTCGTTTTCTTTTTTTCGGGCTGCATCTGAAGTGTGTCTGTTTGACCTTGTGGCACTGCAGTGAGGGCACTGCACCAGGCCAGATTCTGTAACAAATACGATTCTTTAATCATCAGGGGCATTCACTAGCGCAAAATGTTGAAATATGGTCTATGTTGATGAGAACTTGAAATTCCAACAGTTAAAAAAAGTCCATAAGTAATACAAGAACAAATTATATACCCTTGGCTTAAGAGATTCTTGATTCTGAAATCCTTTTCCGTAAAGTGGTCCGAATACACTACATAACTTTTATTCAAACGTTCTGTTCCTTTTGTCCTCAGAATTTCATCTAAATCGGCCCTTCTGCTCTTCACAACCCACTGAGCACACCTGGAAAAGGATTAAATGGATAGGTTTAATCACAACAATGTTTTAAAGAAAGTATGGTATGTTCAGATTAATAGAAAATAAAATACAGGTACCCGTAAACATTAGTAGGTATACTCACAGCTGTTTGTTTTTTGGAAATCTGTAAAATGACTTGGGATCACTTTGTATTTTATAATTAAAACACCCATACATACTACAGATAACTCCTCTTCCAGCCATTACCAAAATTGTGGCACATAACAGCACAAAACAATACTATTTTAATTACAACAGTAATACTTCGAATGTACTTCACTTAAACTTGCCAGCTGATTGAACTCCACCACGTAGTTGACTGCGTGAACCGCCAGGTAGCGAGCAGGATCGATGTCGCCAGTTTCTCGCGGGAGTTTCCACTATTATCATATTAAGCTATTTGCTGTAACCAAAGAGAATAGGCTGTAACTGCTTCACACATTCTGGAGGCTGCTGCTAATCGGTTCTGAAGCCGCTGGCTGCGAGCGAAGCGAGCAGACCAACGGCGCTAGGGGACCAGGTACCGTTGCGTCTATGCGCTACTCTGCCTGGTGTAATTTATTTTAAGGACGTAATATTTGTAATTTATGTATGATTTTGGTAATCTCTGAAATATGAAAAATAAGATTTTTACCGCCGCAAGCGATGTGTCGGCCGCGTAGCGGCCGGCAATCGCTTCGGCGGCAGCGTGTATAATTTGATGATTGTTTAAAAAACATTTTTATAAATAAATAGATAAGTTGGGATTAATGTTGAAGTTTTGTTATTTTTGTTTTAAGTTACGGGGAAGCGACGAGTCTAACAACACCTGCGGGTGGGGTGAGATGGTGCAGTGGGCGAGTTCAACTCTGGGGTGAGTTCGGTATAGAACCCGTGTTAATTCTTTCTCCCCTTACGCTACATCGGTATTTTATGCAGGTATTTTCCCTCAAAGTGAAATAAATTCTTGAGGTTTTGCCGAATATTCTTAAAAAAGGGAAAATAAGGGCAGATGTAGGAGAAAACGGAACATGGGCTAAAAAAAGGAAAAAAAGGGAAGTTAAAACACGGCAATCTTGAGTTTTAAATACAGGTTTAACACACAGTATCGATTATTTCTTGTTTCCAATAAAATTTACAAAAAAGGTATTCCCTTTAAAATCCGGTCTCTAGTGATCAGTCAACGCGAGGCAGATAAGCTCGATGCATTGGCCGGACGAGTTATGAGAGGATAGATATTGAGAACCGAATAAGTATTTCGGATGAACGCCATGTTGGATTTTGATATATGTAGGTCTTGAGTTATGTACTGTTACATGAAGATTATTGTGTACGTGTAGTATTCAAACTTCAATCGCATGATTAGGACACCAGAAGTAAAAACGAGATTTTAAAATTTCGCACAGCTGCTATCTTGTGGTTATAGAAACAATTGAAATAAATTAGATGCCAGTGGATTAACATTTGTATAAGCATTTACTGCATTCGGATGGTTAAATTGCGAGAAACGTCCATTTAAATATTTATACTTCACGTCGCCGCCATGTTGGATTTGTGATCACCAGGTTATTGAAAGTCCTATCGGTGAACTTATGTTCATAGCCCCTATGAACATAAGAATATTCAGTTTGATTGCTGTAATATATTCGTCGATATTGAGAACCGTCTAAATATTTCGGATGGTCGCCATGTTGGATTGTTATATGTATAGGCCATAGAGTTATGTACCATTCAAGGAAAATTATTGCGTAGGTTCTTTATTCAAACTTTCACTTCGATTACATGATTACGACATAAGAAATAAAAACGTAATTTTAAAATTTGCACAGCCGCCATCTCGAGGTTATGCAAACAATTGAACTAAATGAGATACCAGTGCATTACAATGTGTATAAACATTTTCTGTACCAAGTTTCATTGCTTTTGGATCATTAAATCGCGAGAAAAGTTTATTTAAAACTTTCAACTTCACTTGGCCGCCATGTTCGTTTTGTAGTTAACAGGTTTCTGAAAGTCTCGTAGATAAACTTCCAGTAGTGCCCTTTATCTTCGTACAAAATTTCAGGGTGATATCAGTAATAGTTTCGGAGATATAGAATGTCGGTGAAATATTTCGCACAGCCGCCATCTTGAGGTTATAAAAACAATTGAACGAAGTTAGATATCGGTGAATTACAATGTGTATAAACATATACTGTTCCAAGTTTCATTGCGTTAGTTAAATCACGAGAAATGTCTATTTAAAAGTCGCAACTTCGCATGGCCGCCATGTTGGTTTTGTAGTTACCAGGTTTTCAAAAGTCACATAGGTGAATTTCTAGTAGTTCCCTTCATCACCGTACAAAATTTCAGGGTGATATCGGTAATGGTTTCGGAGATATTGAATGCTGGTGAAATATTTCGCTCAGCCGCCATGTTGGATTGGTGAGACGTAAAAAAAATGAAGGTCGGGGTCGGCCAAAATTGTGCTATGACCTTACCGATTTTCATTGAAATCGCTCAAGCCGTTTAGAAGTTATTAGGGACACACACATCACACACATACGCACACACACACACTGACAAAAGGTGATCACATAAGCCTTTTTTTTTTTTTCATAAAATGAAAACAGGCTAAAAATAAGCACATAATTCTTTCTTAAATGTGTTCCTTGGTTCAATACCCAGAGTTGTTTTTTACTGTTAAAAAATCTTGACACCGGAAGTATTAGGGTTTAAGTGAAATTCTGCATTGACTCTCACTAGCGCTCCTAGTGGTAAGAAAGGCAAATTGCTAATCTATTTCGACCGGCCTACAAATGCACCAACAAAGATTCAATGATTAACCGGGTTCGAGTTGGCAATCGAACGAAAATGTAATGGGGTGTTTTCAACATTGGGTTGCTTGCCTGAAGGACTATTGTTGTTGTTGCTGTTAATTCATTGAGGAGCATTACGACATCGTGGACATTTAGCTGCGTTAGGTTTCTTCATTATTGTGAATGTGTTTTTGCTCTAATTGTTCTGTGCGAGCCCTAGCTCTCCCCTCCATCACGTCTATCAATGCCTGGATCTGTTCCAGTGTTGCCATAATGACGATACATGAAAAATTGAGAACATGCGTATCTTAGCAATCCTCCACACCACCATATGCAATCAATATTTGCTCCTCTAACCAGTTATCAGTATGATTCTGACCCAGTTACTTGACAAACAACAAACAAATAGCCCTACGATACGGCTGCAAAACTGCGTCCGTGGCCGTAAGGAACCATCCCGGCATTTGCCTGGAGTAAAGTGGGAAACCATGGAAAATCAATTGCAGCGAAGCTCAGATGTAAATCGAACCCACTTCTTTTCAGTTTTCCGTCACGAGACTGACTGGACCCCGTTCCAGCCCTCACACCAGAATTAAATGTCTTGGCAGAGCCGTGAATCGAACCCGGACCTTCAGGGTGACAGCCAAGTACGCCATTATTATTATTATTATTATTATTATTATTATTTTATTATTATTATTATTATAAAATAAAAATATCATTATAATTTAGCTATTATTGATATTAGGCTATTATTATTATTATTATTATTATTATTATTGCTATTAGGCTATAATAATAATAATAATAATAATAATAATAATAATAATAATTTATTACCGGTATTATTATTATTATTATTATTATTATTCTTTAATCGTATCGGCCAACTAAGGACCACGTTATTTCAACTGGCTTCTCTGGGCTTTGATCTTTGCCCAGTGTTCCTTCATACGTTGCCGGTGTTGCTCTTTTCTTGCTTCCGTCCACATCTTTCCCGTCTTCAACTTCGGTTTTTCTTGAAAACCCTGGTGGTCGTGTAGTTTCTTCCTGAGGGGATTGCGTTCTTGAATATCCCCACAGGTAATTTCCATCTCTTGCAGGTCACTTTCCACCTCTTCGAACCAGGCTGGCTTGGTCTTCTTATTTTTAAAATAGTTAAAGATCCGGTTCGTCAATCGTGTGGGTTTCATTCTAAGCAAGTGGCCATAAAATGCAATCCTCCTTTTCCTCATTACATCAGAGATCTTCTGGACATGAATATACAGCTCATAGTTATGCCGTCGTCTATATTCACCGTTGTCTTTAATCGGGCCAAGAATTTTCCTCAAGATCTTTCTTTCCTTGATCTCCAATTTTTCTACCAGGCCTTTCTTGTTCATGGTGAGGCATTCCGCTGCGTACAGAGCCTCTGGTCGTATGGCAGTGCAATAATGCCTAAGTTTTGCGTTCAGGGATATTGACTTTTTGTTGTAAACGTCCTTGGTGAGTTGGTACGCCATTTCCATTTTGTTCATGCGCGAAGTGAAGGTTTCTTTCTCACATACGTTGGGTTCTACCCACTCGCCAAGATATTTAAACTTATCTGTCCGTTTGATTTTCCCCTGGTTTACTTTTAGCTCCCTTGGTGCTGGCTTGATGTTAGTTATGAAGTGTGTTTTCTCCAAAGAGATCTGAAGACCAACTTTTGTTGCCTGTACCTGCAGCTGGTTAATTTGTTTTGTGGCCATGTCTAAAGAGTCGGAGAAAATTGCAAGATCATCTGCAAAAGCTAGGCAATCAATAGAAAGGTGCATGTTTTTGTAACCCAGTCGTACTCCATTTTGGACCCCATCGTTCATTTCTTTGCGCCACTCGCGGATGACTTTTTCAAGTGCACAGTTGAAGAGCAGGGGTGAAAGCCCATCTCCCTGCCTAACTCCTGTCTTAATAATTTCGAAAGAGTCTGAAATTTCTCCCCTGAACTTGACTCTGGAGGTTGTGTTAGCTAAGGTCTGTTGAATGATTGCCCTGGTTTTATTATCCAATCCAAATTCCTTTAGAATTTTAATAAGAGCTATTCTATCAATCGAATCATAGGCCTTCTTGAAGTCGACGAAGGTTACAACAAATTTCTTGTTCCTTTGCTTCAGATAGAAAAGGATGGATTTCAGATTCATAATTTGTTCGGCACATGAGCGCTCTTTCCTGAACCCTCCTTGGTACTCTCCTAATTGTGGATCAAGTTGTTGTTCTGCTCTAATCTGTAGAGCTTTTGAAATAATTTTGTAAGTTATCAGTAGGAGGGAAATGCCGCGGTAGTTGTTAACGTCCGTTTTGTCACCTTTCTTATGCAGGGGATGAATCGAGGCAGAAGTCCAGGCACATGGAAGTTTCTCAGTTTCCCAAATCTCCTTGATAATGTCAGTCAATTTATCAATCATCTTTTCACCAGCATACTTCCACAATTCGGCGATTATCGAGTCCTCACCTGGTGCCTTGTTGTTCTTAGGTGACTGGATAATCTGTTTGATTTCTTCTTTCGTTGGAGGGGATGAATCTGGGTGGACTTGTATGTTGTCTTCAAATGAGAAAGTGGAGTTTGGAGTCTCACAATTAAGGAGGGATTCAAAGTATTTTGTTAGAATCTGGCAATTTTCCCTCTCTCTGTAAGCTAGTCTCCCATTTGAGTCTTTGAACTGTAGACTCGGAGGATTGTATTTGCTTAGATTGCGTTTGAAGGTTCTGTAGAAGTACCTTGTGTTGTTCCTCTGAAAGTCTAGCTCAATTTCAGTTAGTTGGCTCTTGTTGTAGGCACGTTTTACATTGCGGATGATTTTTGCAGCGCGTTGTCTCTCGTTCACGAAGTTTTCCCAATTATCTTGGTTCTTTCCCGAGTTCCATTTCTGCCAGGCATGTTGTCTTTGTTTTACCGCTGAATCACATGAGTAGGGGGATGGTAGGGGTTCTGCCCCCCCCCCCCCCCCCACCACCACTCCCTCTGACGTCACATACTAACCCGCAATACATTCAGGGGCAAAGTCGATATCTCCCGAAGCCATGGTCCGATTTTAACAAATGACATGTCATTGGACTCGGGCTGACGGGGGCTTTGCTATGGACCACTCATTTCAACCCCTAAATAAAACCTACCCCTACTAGGGGGTGAAATTGTAATTTTTTAGTGAAAGTCTCTTTTCAAATGGGACATGTATAAGGTGCGCTGCTAAAATGAACTTAAATGTTGTTGCTCATATCGCGCATGCGTTTTTCTGGCTGCCGCTATGGATGAACATTTTTGTTTTTGATTTTTACGCATGCGCACTTGGGATTTTTGTAAGAGGGCGAGCTCTTTGAAAAAAAAATGATTGATAAGAAGAGGTTTTGGTGGTGAGGAGAGAGCCAGATAGTCGCCTACTTTCCTACGACGTTTGCCGATATCTCTCGAACGCAAGGTCGGATTTGGACGTGTGACGTGTCAAATCGCTTGTCTCAAAGCCCTATATATGTTATTAATAGGTTAAAGTTTTGAGAATGAGGGAAACAGGCGTTTTGGGGTAAAATTATGATTTTAGACTTTTTCTGATATTTCACGAATGCCTGGTCGGATTTGGTCCTATGACGTGTCAAATGGCTTGTCTCGAAACCCTTTTTATTTTGGTAATAGGTTAAAGTTTTTGAGAATGAGGGAAACAGAATTTTTTGTTGTAAAACCGTGATTTTAGACTTTCTGTTATATTTCACAAACCAATAACGCCAGAGACGTATACGAGGGGTCGTAGGACTCGGGGTGACGCCCCTCCCCTATCTCCCTTTCGAATATAGTATTTATGTTTAAAAAAATGCGAAAGAGCCTAACGACACTTATGTTGAAAACATTTCAGTTTTTAAAACTTTTCTTAAATTTGTCTAAAATGTTCATGACGAGTGGTTGTAGATAGAAAGAGACGATACCACTGGACACGTGTTTCAACGAAGCTATTACTGGCCACGGTGGTGATATACCAATACAGTATTCGCTATTTCGATGAGACGGCGGGTCGAGGGTTCGTTTTCTGATTTTTCCTATGATGGAATTCCTAATTCCTAAACCCCCTGAAGGGGGTCTTTAACGTGTAAACGATTATGAGTGACATGACAAATGATAATTCCTTGATTCGATGAAGTTGGCTTTAGATAGAACAAACAGAACTTGGTTATATATTGCTTGAAGTGAGTATAGAAAACAAACTTGCTGGGGCAGACTGACAGGATGTGAATGTTATTTGATCTTATTGGAATGCATTGACTTGACAGGGCAATGAAAAAAAGCACAGAGATGCTGAGGACACTTGAAGGTCAAACGATATGGCAACCATGGTGGGAGGGGGAAGCTAGGATGATGTCGCCGATCATGTTCAATGGATGAATTTATATTTTGCGAAGCATTGTTCGGAGAGGGTCATGGGACGACTTGTTTTAAGGGTATTTATTTTTTCGATGTTTCCTATGGTGGACTCATTGATTGAAATAATCCAAAACTGCTAGGGCATGGCCTTGAGATTTTATAAACCGATAATGGGATTTTGACATACAAGATCCACTCAGAACTTGACATGATGTCATTCTTTTTATGGCTTATGAATTTCCCCAAAAAAGACCCAAAACAACAAGATCATGGACTTTTGCTTTTCTTAATATATTGCAAACCCATAATGTAAGATGTTTACTGTGAGTGACGAAATCTAGCTAGGTAACGAAAGAATTATTGTAGGATATATGTATGGTGACTGACACGTCTTTGACCATTGGAACTTGTTTTCAGATCTGACTGTAGTACATAGGGAGTATAGGTTGTAGGCATGGATTGACAAACGGTGCACACAAAATTCAATTTATCGATTCAAGAATTAAGAGTAGACTATCATTAATTAATTGGTTAAAGAGTGTAGCTAAAAATAAAAAATGGTGACTACATTAAACTAAACTGAACCAAGTCGAATCAAACCCAACCGAACCAAACCAAGCCTAAAGCAAACCAAACCTAATCAAGAACAAGCCAAGGGCTTAAGTGTAAAACTTGTGGGGGAATGCAGTCATTGGCAATGTCCAAAGGAAGGGATAACGCTCTACCTCTAGAGGGTAAGGTAAAGCTAGCGCATGGTGCTAATGCATATTCCCAAGTACATGAACCACACACACACACAACTATCCTATGCTGTTTTTATGAGTTAACTGTTAAAACTTACTCAGTGGTTACTGAGCAAGATGGTCGCTACACACAACAAGCTTTAAATACTTGAGGCTAATAATCTATACACACACACACACGCTTGTTCTAAACTAAACTGTCTTGCTGGCAGTGCTCACACAGTAGGCAAATGACAGAAATGCTTGGCTAACAGAAATACAATCATTTTCGTTTGTCTAATGTTACCAGCTAACCATTACATGCTATAGTGGTGAGCACATGTGCCTCTTGCACTGGAGATCGTAACTCGATTTCTAGCTCTAAGGCCTAGAATGAATCAAACTAAGAAAGAAGGGTATGGTGACGCAGTGGTTAAACTGTTAGCCTTTCACTAAGGTAGACTAGGGTTTGATTTTAGGTTAATATACATGTCATAAACAAACAAACAAACAAACAAACAAACAAAAAAAGCAGAGATAATGTTTAAAACTGATTACACTTGTCTCTTTTCAAATTATTACTTAGATTGCAAATACAAAGGTGGACTGGGTTTGATATTCAGTTAATGCTGCCTATCGCATACTAGCCTGTAAGAAAGCCAAACAAGCAAATGGCGTAGGTAGAGCAGTGGTAAAATCGCTATGTGTAGAGAACTACCTAACGGTTTTATGAACTGGCAATGGTATGTCGCATAAACAGTGCAGGATACAATCCAGCAACCATAATTTGTATCTTGTGGAGCAGAGAAAACATATATATAGAGAAAGATATAGAAAGCTAGTGTATGTATGGGTAGCATTGATAATTTGACCAGAGAAAATACGATGAGGTAGGGTGGGGAGAGGGAGAATTAACACTTATATATGAATGAATGGTAAATAGTATTTTAGTTTTTTTTCCCCAATAGTTTTGTTTTTTAAATGCAGTGGTAGATAGTCGTTATTTTGTAAAACATTCTTACTTGCAGTAGTAATAAGACTCTATGGTTTCGCTAACACATAGATAGACTGTATTATTGCCATGGTCAAGCACTCACATTAAGATCATTTACAAAATCATAAAATGAAAAATAAAAAATCTTGTTTTGGAAATATCGTTTTTCAACATACACAAAATAAATATATAAAAAAATTGTAAACAGCAAAATGGAAAATCCATGGTCAAGCACTCACATTAAGATCATTTACAAAATCATAAAATGAAAAATAAAAATCTTGTTTTGGAAATATCGATTTTTTTCAACATACACAAAATAAATATATAAAAAATTTGTAAACAGCAAAATGGAAAATCCATGTTTCCATATAGACAAAATTTAAAAACCTTAAACGGACATTTAAGAAAATATATATAAATGGGAAATTGACAAATGTGTAAATATGAAAATGGAAAAATCCATGTTTCCATATCATGAAATTGAAAAACATCAAACTGTCATTTTAAAAAATGCAAATGGAAAATTGACAAATTGCAATGTGTGAAATGTGAAATTGAACAAATGGCTATCATTATTTAAAAAAAAAAAGAACATGGTGCTCTATGGTTGAGGTGTGAATCAAACCCTTTCTACTTATTTGGACCACCCGAGACTGAGTAGACTAGTTTAAGTTGTCATACCACTTTTAAAAGTTTGTGTTAAATCTAGGAATTGAACCCAAGAGCTTGTAGGGGAGATCAAAGGTTATAATATGTTAAACAGATAGCCTTGAATGAAGGGTGTGGTAGCTATATAGAGATGAGACGTTTCGCTCGGGGCAGGGAGGCATGGAGATCTGCATCAAACCAGTCAAAGGACTAAAGACTCAAACAACAACATGTACGTTCACCAAAATAATGTTGTGTAACGGTAAATGTTAGTCAACGAACAGTAATGCATTACTAAAACCCATGACACGATACCTAAGAGCTTTTCTAAAATGATTTTAAAATGCCTTTAACCCTATATTGAACACCCAGTTCACAAAACTCATAACTGCAATGTTATGGTAAAACAAAACAAAATCTATATTTCAAAACAAACAAGTGGTTTAGTCAATGTATACTGGAAACAGTTTTGTAAACACTCAAGTCCTCAAGACCAATTAAATTAGTAACTGTCAGGTTGGCCGAGTGGTTAAGGTGTTTGACTTAAGATCAAATTTCTGTATAAGGAAGCAAGGGTTCGAATCCCTTACCTGACATAACTATTGCCTTAACATGGCTTGGCCACACTGTATTATTATGATACTCAGTACACAAACCATAGATATAGTGTATTGTTTAAGGCCACTCTCTTTCTGAACATAGTCAGAGACTGTTGATGGTTAACAATTGTATTAATAGTGGGACATGGGGATAGCAATTAAGAAAAAACAGCCAATACCCATACAATATTTTTATTCATTTTAGTTTTTTTTTTACAATAGTTACACACTGAATACAACTTTTTATCTCTTTACCATTGTTTGATATAGATTTTAAACACAACGCTTGTTGTAGATCCTTTTACAACTTTCTCTAGGTACTCTTGTTCTTAAAAACTGGGGAAGCCGCAATGGTTTTATAGACATTAAACCCTCATTCTCTTCTTTTTCATCATTATCATCATCATTATTATAAATATTATCTTTATAATTATTATAGTCATTGTCACCATCATTATCATCATCATCATCATCCTCAACATCACTAGAACTATCCAATTCCATTTTTTCCTTTTCAAAAGGGATCTCTTGAAGAGTCTGTGTTGCTTTTGATAGTGTTACGGGTTTATTGAACGTTGACAACTGTCCTAACATGACTTTTTGAGGAGATAAATGTTTTTTCATAAGGAAGTCACTATGTTGAGTAACACTATGTTTTTGTCGGACTTGCTTTTTCTTGTTCTTTTGATCATGTTTTGTTAACACTAACGGTGTTTCATTTGGTATACCACATTGATGAGTACCCACACTTAAGACCTCACCATGTTTACTTTTTAGATGACCTAGACATTTTGTTGTTCTTTGTTTTGAGCACTGCCAAAATATGATGCCATTCGCATTTTCTCGCTTATAGTTATAAGAGTACCCATGATACAGGGCACGTGGTTTACCTTTATTGGTTATAGTATATTCCATAGTAGTCACTGACTTGTATAGTCGATCCGCCTACTACAAAGGTCTGAACACTTGTGGTGAAAGAATGATGTTGTGTTGACGATTTATGCAGGATAATGTTGGTGGCATATGTGGGTGGCTTATGTTGATGACATGTGTTGTTGGCTGATTTTGGTGGCTTATGTTGATGGTTTATGGTGGTGGCTTATGTTGATGGCTTATGTTGGTGGCTTATGTTGATGACCTATGTTGGTGACTTATGTTGATAGCTTATGTTGGTGGCTAATGTTGATGACATATGTTGTTGGCTTATGGTGGTGGCTTATGTTGATGGTATATGTTGCTGGCCTATGTTGATGGTTTATGTTAATGGCTTAGGTTAATATCTTAGGTTGATGGCATAAGTTGATGGCTTATGATGGTGGCTTATGGTGGTGGCTTATGCTGGTGGCTTATGCTAGTGGCTTATGGTGGTGGTTTATGGTGGTGGCTTATGTTGATGACATATGTTGGTGGCTTAAGTTGGTGGCTTATGTTGGTGGCTTATGGTGGTGGGTTATGGTGGTGGATTATGGTGGCTTATAGTGGTGGCTTATGGTGGTGGTTTATGGTGGTGGCTTATGTTGATGACATGTGTTGGTGGCTTATGGTGGTGATTTATAGTGGTGGCCTATGTTGGTGGCTTATTTTTGGTGGTTTACGTTAATACCTTATTTGTAATGGCTTATTTGACAAGTTATTGTTGTCAATGTATTTAGAGGATTTTTCTCTTGGTTTTGGAAAGTATCTCAACTCTTTTTTATGGTAGCATAATGCTTACCGCCATGTTTGTAAGCAACAACAACACACTAAAATTCCAAGAATCCAAAGTACTCTAAGGTTAATGATTGTCTCTCAACTCCATTCAACGTCTAGTCAAAAAACATTATATATTTTTCACATTTTACAAAAAAGGTAAATTGGGAAAGTAAGCTATATGTTTAAACTAAAAATCATATCAAATCATATGCTAACTCCAACACCTACGTCTACCCCAATCTCAGTCAAAAAAATATAATATTCTTCAAATTTTTCCAAAACAGTATTTGGAAAGTAGGCCATATTTTGAAAACTAATCATCCTATAAAGTCATATATATATATACTGAAACCAATGGCTTTTATATCCTTAATCTTAAGAACAAAATATGGAATTTTTGACATTTTTTCCAAAAATGTTCATTTTAAAACGGGGCTATATTTTGGAAACTAGGAATTTTACAAGAAAGTTTGTTTAACGTAAATGGCAGGTATTTACCCCCACTACCCGCAAACCAAGTCCCAGGTCTCTGGGGAAAAATCCAAAAAAAGTTCAATTTGGAAAGTAGGCAATATTTTGAAAACTAATCATCCTAAAAAGTCATATATAGACTCAAACCAATGGCTTTTATGTCCTTAATTGGTAGAACAAAACTTAACATTTTTTCAGTTTTTCCAAAAAAGTCCAATTTTCAAAAATTGTCTATATTTTGGGAACTAAGAATTTTACAAAAAAGTTTGTTTAACGAAAATGAAAGGTCTTTACCCCCCTCTACCCAAAACATAAATTTCAGGTCCCTAGGACAAAAACTGTGCAGTATATATATATATATATATTTTGGGGAGGGGGTCTATATTCACTTTACCTCCCCACTTCACAAGATGGCGGCCATAGCTTAACTTAACCTAGCCTAACCTAACCTGACCTACGAGGTGTGATCAAAAAGTTCCAAAAATGTGGCTGCAACTTAACCAAACCTAGCCTAGCCTAACCTAACCTCCCTGTTGACTAGCCCCCTTTGGACGGGTCCTTTTTGAAGGGAGTCATTTTTTTTACGTGTCCCGGAGGACGGGTCCTTGTTGACGGGTCCCAGTGGCGGGTCCCCTTTGACATAATTTGGATAAAATGCAAGGCCAGTCCATAGGGATCAGTCCAAAGGACCCGCCACAGGGACCCGTCAACAAGGACCCGTCCTCCGGGACACGTAAAAAAAATGACTCCCTTCAAAAAGGACCCGTCCAAAGGGGGCTAGTCAACAGGGAGGTTAGGTTAGGCTAGGCTAGGTTTGGTTAAGTTGCAGCCACATTTTTGGAACTTTTTGATCACACCTCGTAGGGCAGGTTAGGTTAGGCTAGGTTAAGTTAAGCTATGGCCGCCATCTTGTGAAGTGGGGAGGTAAAGTGAATATAGACCCCCTCCCCAAAAAAAATATATATATATATACTGCACAGTTTTTGTCCTAGGGACCTGAAATTTATGTTTTGGGTAGAGGGGGGTAAAGACCTTTCATTTTCGTTAAACAAACTTTTTTGTAAAATTCTTAGTTCCCAAAATATAGACAATTTTTGAAAATTGGACTTTTTTGGAAAAACTGAAAAAATGTTAAGTTTTGTTCTACCAATTAAGGACATAAAAGCCATTGGTTTGAGTCTATATATGACTTTTTAGGATGATTAGTTTTCAAAATATTGCCTACTTTCCAAATTGAACTTTTTTTGGATTTTTCCCCAGAGACCTGGGACTTGGTTTGCGGGTAGTGGGGGTAAATACCTGCCATTTACGTTAAACAAACTTTCTTGTAAAATTCCTAGTTTCCAAAATATAGCCCCGTTTTAAAATGAACATTTTTGGAAAAAATGTCAAAAATTCCATATTTTGTTCTTAAGATTAAGGATATAAAAGCCATTGGTTTCAGTATATATATATATGACTTTATAGGATGATTAGTTTTCAAAATATGGCCTACTTTCCAAATACTGTTTTGGAAAAATTTGAAGAATATTATATTTTTTTGACTGAGATTGGGGTAGACGTAGGTGTTGGAGTTAGCATATGATTTGATATGATTTTTAGTTTAAACATATAGCTTACTTTCCCAATTTACCTTTTTTGTAAAATGTGAAAAATATATAATGTTTTTTGACTAGACGTTGAATGGAGTTGAGAGACAATCATTAACCTTAGAGTACTTTGGATTCTTGGAATTTTAGTGTGTTGTTGTTGCTTACAAACATGGCGGTAAGCATTATGCTACCATAAAAAAGAGTTGAGATACTTTCCAAAACCAAGAGAAAAATCCTCTAAATACATTGACAACAATAACTTGTCAAATAAGCCATTACAAATAAGGTATTAACGTAAACCACCAAAAATAAGCCACCAACATAGGCCACCACTATAAATCACCACCATAAGCCACCATAAGCCACCAACATATGTCATCAACATAAGCCACCACCATAAACCACCACCATAAGCCACCACTATAAGCCACCATAATCCACCACCATAACCCACCACCATAAGCCACCACCATAAGCCACCAACATAAGCCACCAACTTAAGCCACCAACATATGTCATCAACATAAGCCACCACCATAAACCACCACCATAAGCCACTAGCATAAGCCACCAGCATAAGCCACCACCATAAGCCACCAACATAAGCCATCAACTTATGCCATCAACCTAAGATATTAACCTAAGCCATTAACATAAACCATCAACATAGGCCAGCAACATATACCATCAACATAAGCCACCACCATAAGCCAACAACATATGTCATCAACATTAGCCACCAACATAAGCTATCAACATAAGTCACCAACATAGGTCATCAACATAAGCCACCAACATAAGCCATCAACATAAGCCACCACCATAAACCATCAACATAAGCCACCAAAATCAGCCAACAACACATGTCATCAACATAAGCCACCCACATATGCCACCAACATTATCCTGCATAAAACGTCAACACAACATCATTCTTTCACCACAAGTGTTCAGACCTTTGTAGTAGGCGGATCGACTATACAAGTCAGTGACTACTATGGAATATACTATAACCAATAAAGGTAAACCACGTGCCCTGTATCATGGGTACTCTTATAACTATAAGCGAGAAAATGCGAATGGCATCATATTTTGGCAGTGCTCAAAACAAAGAACAACAAAATGTCTAGGTCATCTAAAAAGTAAACATGGTGAGGTCTTAAGTGTGGGTACTCATCAATGTGGTATACCAAATGAAACACCGTTAGTGTTAACAAAACATGATCAAAAGAACAAGAAAAAGCAAGTCCGACAAAAACATAGTGTTACTCAACATAGTGACTTCCTTATGAAAAAACATTTATCTCCTCAAAAAGTCATGTTAGGACAGTTGTCAACGTTCAATAAACCCGTAACACTATCAAAAGCAACACAGACTCTTCAAGAGATCCCTTTTGAAAAGGAAAAAATGGAATTGGATAGTTCTAGTGATGTTGAGGATGATGATGATGATGATAATGATGGTGACAATGACTATAATAATTATAAAGATAATATTTATAATAATGATGATGATAATGATGAAAAAGAAGAGAATGAGGGTTTAATGTCTATAAAACCATTGCGGCTTCCCCAGTTTTTAAGAACAAGAGTACCTAGAGAAAGTTGTAAAAGGATCTACAACAAGCGTTGTGTTTAAAATCTATATCAAACAATGGTAAAGAGATAAAAAGTTGTATTCAGTGTGTAACTATTGTAAAAAAAAAAACTAAAATGAATAAAAATATTGTATGGGTATTGGCTGTTTTTTCTTAATTGCTATCCCCATGTCCCACTATTAATACAATTGTTAACCATCAACAGTCTCTGACTATGTTCAGAAAGAGAGTGGCCTTAAACAATACACTATATCTATGGTTTGTGTACTGAGTATCATAATAATACAGTGTGGCCAAGCCATGTTAAGGCAATAGTTATGTCAGGTAAGGGATTCGAACCCTTGCTTCCTTATACAGAAATTTGATCTTAAGTCAAACACCTTAACCACTCGGCCAACCTGACAGTTACTAATTTAATTGGTCTTGAGGACTTGAGTGTTTACAAAACTTTTTCCAGTATACATTGACTAAACCACTTGTTTGTTTTGAAATATAGATTTTGTTTTGTTTTACCATAACATTGCAGTTATGAGTTTTGTGAACTGGGTGTTCAATATAGGGTTAAAGGCATTTTAAAATCATTTTAGAAAAGCTCTTAGGTATCGTGTCATGGGTTTTAGTAATGCATTACTGTTCGTTGACTAACATTTACCGTTACACAACATTATTTTGGTGAACGTACATGTTGTTGTTTGAGTCTTTAGTCCTTTGACTGGTTTGATGCAGATCTCCATGCCTCCCTGCCCCGAGCGAAACGTCTCATCTCTATATAGCTACCACACCCTTCATTCAAGGCTATCTGTTTAACATATTATAACCTTTGATCTCCCCTACAAGCTCTTGGGTTCAATTCCTAGATTTAACACAAACTTTTAAAAGTGGTATGACAACTTAAACTAGTCTACTCAGTCTCGGGTGGTCCAAATAAGTAGAAAGGGTTTGATTCACACCTCAACCATAGAGCACCATGTTCTTTTTTTTTTTTAAATAATGATAGCCATTTGTTCAATTTCACATTTCACACATTGCAATTTGTCAATTTTCCATTTGCATTTTTTAAAATGACAGTTTGATGTTTTTCAATTTCATGATATGGAAACATGGATTTTTCCATTTTCATATTTACACATTTGTCAATTTCCCATTTATATATATTTTCTTAAATGTCCGTTTAAGGTTTTTAAATTTTGTCTATATGGAAACATGGATTTTCCATTTTGCTGTTTACAAATTTTTTATATATTTATTTTGTGTATGTTGAAAAAAATCGATATTTCCAAAACAAGATTTTTATTTTTCATTTTATGATTTTGTAAATGATCTTAATGTGAGTGCTTGACCATGGATTTTCCATTTTGCTGTTTACAAATTTTTTATATATTTATTTTGTGTATGTTGAAAAACGATATTTCCAAAACAAGATTTTTTATTTTTCATTTTATGATTTTGTAAATGATCTTAATGTGAGTGCTTGACCATGGCAATAATACAGTCTATCTATGTGTTAGCGAAACCATAGAGTCTTATTACTACTGCAAGTAAGAATGTTTTACAAAATAACGACTATCTACCACTGCATTTAAAAAACAAAACTATTGGGGAAAAAAAACTAAAATACTATTTACCATTCATTCATATATAAGTGTTAATTCTCCCTCTCCCCACCCTACCTCATCGTATTTTCTCTGGTCAAATTATCAATGCTACCCATACATACACTAGCTTTCTATATCTTTCTCTATATATATGTTTTCTCTGCTCCACAAGATACAAATTATGGTTGCTGGATTGTATCCTGCACTGTTTATGCGACATACCATTGCCAGTTCATAAAACCGTTAGGTAGTTCTCTACACATAGCGATTTTAC
Source organism: Meconema thalassinum (assembly GCA_946902985.2). Taxonomy (NCBI): domain Eukaryota; kingdom Metazoa; phylum Arthropoda; class Insecta; order Orthoptera; family Tettigoniidae; genus Meconema; species Meconema thalassinum. Next base: position 373,000,808 of record OX336392.1, read on the forward strand.
CACTGCTCTACCTACGCCTTTTGCTTGTTTGGCTTTCTTACAGGCTAGTATGCGATAGGCAGCATTAACTGAATATCAAACCCAGTCCACCTTTGTATTTGCAATCTAAGTAATAATTTGAAAAGAGACAAGTGTAATCAGTTTTAAACATTATCTCTGCTTTTTTTGTTTGTTTGTTTGTTTGTTTGTTTGTTTATGACATGTATATTAACCTAAAATCAAACCCTAGTCTACCTTAGTGAAAGGCTAACAGTTTAACCACTGCGTCACCATACCCTTCTTTCTTAGTTTGATTCATTCTAGGCCTTAGAGCTAGAAATCGAGTTACGATCTCCAGTGCAAGAGGCACATGTGCTCACCACTATAGCATGTAATGGTTAGCTGGTAACATTAGACAAACGAAAATGATTGTATTTCTGTTAGCCAAGCATTTCTGTCATTTGCCTACTGTGTGAGCACTGCCAGCAAGACAGTTTAGTTTAGAACAAGCGTGTGTGTGTGTGTATAGATTATTAGCCTCAAGTATTTAAAGCTTGTTGTGTGTAGCGACCATCTTGCTCAGTAACCACTGAGTAAGTTTTAACAGTTAACTCATAAAAACAGCATAGGATAGTTGTGTGTGTGTGTGGTTCATGTACTTGGGAATATGCATTAGCACCATGCGCTAGCTTTACCTTACCCTCTAGAGGTAGAGCGTTATCCCTTCCTTTGGACATTGCCAATGACTGCATTCCCCCACAAGTTTTACACTTAAGCCCTTGGCTTGTTCTTGATTAGGTTTGGTTTGCTTTAGGCTTGGTTTGGTTCGGTTGGGTTTGATTCGACTTGGTTCAGTTTAGTTTAATGTAGTCACCATTTTTTTATTTTTAGCTACACTCTTTAACCAATTAATTAATGATAGTCTACTCTTAATTCTTGAATCGATAAATTGAATTTTGTGTGCACCGTTTGTCAATCCATGCCTACAACCTATACTCCCTATGTACTACAGTCAGATCTGAAAACAAGTTCCAATGGTCAAAGACGTGTCAGTCACCATACATATATCCTACAATAATTCTTTCGTTACCTAGCTAGATTTCGTCACTCACAGTAAACATCTTACATTATGGGTTTGCAATATATTAAGAAAAGCAAAAGTCCATGATCTTGTTGTTTTGGGTCTTTTTTGGGGAAATTCATAAGCCATAAAAAGAATGACATCATGTCAAGTTCTGAGTGGATCTTGTATGTCAAAATCTCATTATCGGTTTATAAAATCTCAAGGCCATGCCCTAGCAGTTTTGGATTATTTCAATCAATGAGTCCACCATAGGAAACATCGAAAAAATAAATACCCTTAAAACAAGTCGTCCCATGACCCTCTCCGAACAATGCTTCGCAAAATATAAATTCATCCATTGAACATGATCGGCGACATCATCCTAGCTTCCCCCTCCCACCATGGTTGCCATATCGTTTGACCTTCAAGTGTCCTCAGCATCTCTGTGCTTTTTTTCATTGCCCTGTCAAGTCAATGCATTCCAATAAGATCAAATAACATTCACATCCTGTCAGTCTGCCCCAGCAAGTTTGTTTTCTATACTCACTTCAAGCAATATATAACCAAGTTCTGTTTGTTCTATCTAAAGCCAACTTCATCGAATCAAGGAATTATCATTTGTCATGTCACTCATAATCGTTTACACGTTAAAGACCCCCTTCAGGGGGTTTAGGAATTAGGAATTCCATCATAGGAAAAATCAGAAAACGAACCCTCGACCCGCCGTCTCATCGAAATAGCGAATACTGTATTGGTATATCACCACCGTGGCCAGTAATAGCTTCGTTGAAACACGTGTCCAGTGGTATCGTCTCTTTCTATCTACAACCACTCGTCATGAACATTTTAGACAAATTTAAGAAAAGTTTTAAAAACTGAAATGTTTTCAACATAAGTGTCGTTAGGCTCTTTCGCATTTTTTTAAACATAAATACTATATTCGAAAGGGAGATAGGGGAGGGGCGTCACCCCGAGTCCTACGACCCCTCGTATACGTCTCTGGCGTTATTGGTTTGTGAAATATAACAGAAAGTCTAAAATCACGGTTTTACAACAAAAAATTCTGTTTCCCTCATTCTCAAAAACTTTAACCTATTACCAAAATAAAAAGGGTTTCGAGACAAGCCATTTGACACGTCATAGGACCAAATCCGACCAGGCATTCGTGAAATATCAGAAAAAGTCTAAAATCATAATTTTACCCCAAAACGCCTGTTTCCCTCATTCTCAAAACTTTAACCTATTAATAACATATATAGGGCTTTGAGACAAGCGATTTGACACGTCACACGTCCAAATCCGACCTTGCGTTCGAGAGATATCGGCAAACGTCGTAGGAAAGTAGGCGACTATCTGGCTCTCTCCTCACCACCAAAACCTCTTCTTATCAATCATTTTTTTTTCAAAGAGCTCGCCCTCTTACAAAAATCCCAAGTGCGCATGCGTAAAAATCAAAAACAAAAATGTTCATCCATAGCGGCAGCCAGAAAAACGCATGCGCGATATGAGCAACAACATTTAAGTTCATTTTAGCAGCGCACCTTATACATGTCCCATTTGAAAAGAGACTTTCACTAAAAAATTACAATTTCACCCCCTAGTAGGGGTAGGTTTTATTTAGGGGTTGAAATGAGTGGTCCATAGCAAAGCCCCCGTCAGCCCGAGTCCAATGACATGTCATTTGTTAAAATCGGACCATGGCTTCGGGAGATATCGACTTTGCCCCTGAATGTATTGCGGGTTTGTATGTGACGTCAGAGGGAGTGGTGGTGGGGGGGGGGGGCAGAACCCCTACCATCCCCCTACTCACATGCATTATTCCACCACGCATGTTTCTTTGACTTCGTCAGTGGAACTGTCTCCTGTGCTGTTGTGACCAAGGCCTGTTGTAGTTCATCCCAATTTTCGGGATTCCAAGATTCTAGTTTTTGAGTAAATTCAGGGCACAATCGTAGTTTTCAGTATCAAATCGATTGATCTTTTTTAAGACGGCCTTTCTGGTGTTTCTCGGAATCAGTTTAACTTTGATTTTGGATAGATAGTGATCCGAATCTAGATTGGCATTTCTGAGAACCTTCACATTCTGTATTTCTCTCTGAGCTTTGCGTGAAATTGCGACGTGATCAATTTGAAATTCGCCGAGTTTTGGATTCGGAGATGTCCAAGTCTTCTGTTTTCTGGGAAGGTGTTTGAACGCTGTGGATTTTATAACAAGATTGAAAGCCTTACATAGTTCTATGAGCCTCTCACCATTGCGATGAGCCTCTCACCATTGCGATTTGTTCTCTGGTGAGCTGGATAGTTTCCGATAATGTTTTGGAACTTTCTTTCCTTACCCAGCTGTGCATTGAAATCTCCAAGAAGCATATTCGTGTGTTTGTCTGGAATCTTACAGAGAACATCTTTAAGGTCTTCCCAGAATCTATCCGTTCCTTCTGGGTCTCTCTTATTCGCTTGATTGATTGGCGCATGGACATTCACAACAGTATAAACTTTGTTTGTGCTCCGGAAGGAGAGAGTTGAAACTCGACTGCTAGGCGAGTTGAAGCCAGTGATTGAATCCAAAATCTTCCTACTGACGATGAATCCTGTGCCAAAGTTGGGAACTGTTTTTATTACACGTTTACCAGTTTTACCTTTAAAAATTCTGTAGCCTTCTGACTCAAAGGCTTGTTCATCTGTGAATCTCGTTTCTTGAATTGCTGCAATCAGGATTTGATGTTGGGATAAGGAATCAGTTAGTTGTTTCAATTTACCAATCTTCCGAAGGGAATTCGTGTTAAAGGTAGCAAAGAAATTCCGGCGTTTGTGTTGGATCTTTCCTGGAGTCTCCGATACCTCCATGCATGTCGGCGCAGGCTCCCCAGATTCCGAAGGCCTGCATGCTTCGCTCAAGGCGTAGGTGGATTGGTTACCACCTGGGGTAGTAGCTTTTGCTGAACTTTCCTCCATGCTTTGAACAGTTGAAAAACTGTAGTTTGGGGTCAGTGATGTTTCACACCGACCAGGGTACTACCAAGGTTGTGAGCCTTGGAGCCCCCAGCACTGATCGGCTCGCCGACTCAGTTTCCCCGCTGGGATTGGTTACCCAACCTTCCACTGACTTGCTCGGCTTAACAGGGGCACCTCTTGTAGGTTATGTGCTGGAGTTGGAGTGAAAGAGGCTAGTTGGATTCTCTTGCTGAATCCAATATGTTATGGTTGCAGATGACAGGCAACGACGCATTATTATTATTATTATTATTATTATTATTATTATTATTATTATTATTATTATTATTATTATTATTAATATTATTATGCAATTATTTTTTTGATTTGTTGTGCCCAACTACGGAACGCGTTAAACTTATTAGCACTTTTTCTTCTTCCCTTCCCATTAAGGCATACTTGTTGGGGCTCACTGTCTATTTCATATAACCTTTTATGGTCGACGATTTCGAATGTAAATATTATATGTCAGAAAACTGTATCATAATGAGGGTCATTATAACACTCTTTTTCATTATGAAACAGTTTCTCCCACCAATCAGAGCTCAAGAAACAGTTGTGTGACCAATTAGATAAGGATAGCATCGCATCTGTGCTGACCTCCACGGCCCCCTATTTTAAATTTCACTGCGTGGCTAAGTGTCATAGTGGCGTATTTGAGGAGGCCATGGTCAAATACAAGGTATTCTCTGCGTCACATGTGCTCTGTTCAGTACATAATACTGGCGAAATTTCGACTGATATTTATGAATATTTATGTTCGAACATAAAATAGTTATAATTATCGTCGAACATGAACAGTCGTATGCAACTCGCCTATAATTGTAATTAAGACACTCGTATGGAAATTATAAATATACTCTTGACCATTTCATACCATTTCATTTCATTAGAGGTCGATAACCTAGATGTAAGGCCTCTTAAAACAGGAATTATCATCATCTTCCCTTCCCAATATCGCTTCATCTTCTCTCTGTGTTCCCTCTTACGCTGTTCTGTCCATCCTGTATTTTGTCGGGTGGGCTTCTCAGAAAATTTGTGTTCGTGAATTAAAGTTCTGAAGTTTGTTCTGTCTTGAGTGGTTCCATCATGACAGCCAATTTCATTTACTGTATGTCTTCACTGATTTATTTTAGCCAGTTGTTTGGATTTCTCATTGATAAGGCTAGTTTGAAAATTTTCTTTGTGAGCCTGTTATTATCCATTCTATACAAGGGTCTGTAAAACTGTAACCGCCGTTTCCTTATGGTATATGTGATTTATTTCTGTAACTTGATAAATTTCATGTGATTTCCTTTTCATCCAAATTCCAATTTCTCAATTTGGTCCTATGATTTTCCTGATGATTTTCCTTTCTTGTTTTTCGATAATTTTTATTCGAGATTTGCCAGCAATTATAATAGTTTCAGATGCATATAGAGCTTCTGTTTTAACGACCGTGTTATAATGTCTTAATTTTTCCTGTGTTGATATAGTTCTTTTATCGTATCTGTTCCAAGTAATTATGTATGCTCTTTGTAATTTTTTAGTTCTTTCTCTGTTAGCTTGCTGATTTAGCCCTGATGGTTCAATAATTTCACGTAAATATTTAAATTTGTCTACTTGAGCGATGTTCCCATAGTTGGTGATTAATGTTTGATTGTTGAAACATATTATGCTATTATTATTACTAAGCCATTATTATTCAACAAATTAATGGTGTAAAATTCATGCACGTCAGACTCTGATATGGAATGAATGTTGTAAAGGACTTGAGATATTCTCAAGAACGCGAGGTAATGACGGGAGCAGTCTGGAGGGAATATTGATTGGTCCCGAGGGCAAACATTTGTATGCGGACTAGCAGACACATCAATTTAATGTTTAACAGAAGTAGCACAACGTCTAATGAGGCCAGCCCCTTCAGCACCCTCACTACTGGAGAGGGGGCCCAGGGTGAATCATCCATCAAACACTTGTGTATGCTCTGTTCCCACCACTGTGCATCTGTCTTCACCGTTCCTACGAGGTAGGGCTGCAGCAGCAGGAAAAAGTAGACATATGAGATCGATCCTGGAAAATGTGTGTCTAACTGTGTGTGTGTGTGTGTGTGTGTGTCCCTCCGTATCAACTCCTAAAGGGCTGTAGCTATCAAAACAAAATTTGGTATGAGTAAAGATCTGTACCTGAATATCTCACGGCCATATATGAAAATGACGTCAGTGCTACCAACTGCTGAAAAATCTCAATCGAAATTTGAGCTCCATGTTGGATATCTCGGAAGGTATGCATGGGAACTGTTCCAAAATTGACATACATATATATAATAATATTTCAGTTTAATTTTCAGGAGGCCATACATGACAGTGTTGCCATCATGATTCTACGGTTGCTAATGGGTCAGAACGTTATATGCATGTAACTTCCATACTATCAATTCGATTTCAACCAAATTTCGTATGTATTATGTGTACAACAACAGATATGACTATGCTTATTTATAAGAGCAACCAGAGCTGCCGACTGTTGATAAATGTTCTCTTTATATTTTTAATCCTATTACCAATATATCAGAAAGTATGCAAGCCAACGGCTCTAAACTCTGCACACGTATAGTACATGACCTTTTACATTAATTTGTAGTAACTAATATACGTCAGTGCTGCCAACATGATTCTAAGGCTGCTGATAGGTCCAATTTTTAAATGCATGTAACTTCTATACTAACAAATCGATTTCAAACAAAATTCGTATGTGTTTTGTGTACCATAACTGATATGACTAGGCGTATTCTGAACAGCGAGCAGGGTTGCCAACTGTAAATAAATGATCTCTCTATTTTTACCCTAATATCTATAAATCCAGAAATATGCAAGCCAACAACTCTAAATTTTGCATACGTATAGTACCTAACATTCTAAATTAATTTGGAGTAACTAATACGTCAGTGCTGCCAACATTATTGAAGCCTGCTGATAGGTCCAATTATTAAATGCATGTAACCTGTATACTAACAAATGGATTTCATCCAAATTGGCACAATAATAGATCATAATATTTCAGAATGATTCTAAGCAAAAACAAACATGAAATTGTTGCCAACATGATTTTACGCGCGCTGATAGATCCAATGTCTAACGGCATGTAACGTCCATACTATCCGTTGGATTTCAACCAAATTTTGTATGTGTATTCTGTACCTTAAGAGATGGATCTAAGAATATATTCAGTCACAAGGGCTGCCAACTGTAGTGCTCTATTAGGCTACATTATTTCAGGTATGTGCGGTTTCGGTGGCGTAGTTCTTAGCATACTGAACTGCTGTGCCCAAGATAGCGGGTACAAACCCGGCCGAAGTCGTCGGATTTTTTAAGAGCGTTAAAATCCTTTAGTATGCCTTCCTTCGGAGGGGAAGTAAAGCCGGCGGTCCCATGTCATAGATTTATGGCATGTAAAAGATCCTTCCACAGACTAAACTTGTGTGGAGGTAAATTTCTAGGTTAGATTTCGTTGTAACGCTCTATCAAAATTCCAACGTTCACCACTAGGTAGCGAAAGTTGGAACTACTTGATATTAAACAGAACTTGTAGCTCACCCTCGGGGTGTCCGCTTGAAGCAGCTACAGCCTCTGGCGAGCGGAACATGTCCTCGGACACTCCCGGCACTAAAAGCCATACGATAAATAAATAAATTTCAGGTATACTTGGAACTAATTAGAAATGTCAGTATTACCAACTTAATTTCGTCATTATTCTAGAGGAAATCATTGGCATGAATCTTGAATTATCAGAAAAGTAGGCTCTTTAGTTCGTCACGGAACTACTTGTTAATGTTAAAACATTTCCTAGCAGACAAAGTAGGGATCCCATCTTAGCCCCCCCCCCCCCCCCAAAAGTAAAACTAAGCAATTTCCACAACTGTGCCAAACATTGAAGGGCTAAAGGGTCCGGAAAGGTTTCAAATTTTGAATCTTTGAGAGCTCTAAAAAAACAAAAAACAAAACGAAAATCACCTTCGCCTAAATGCGGTTCCGAAAAACAGCCTAAAATCGCTTTTTTCTTTACTCGGTTTTCTTTCTGAATCAAATCCTATCCAAATTACTGTAACTTATTTAGAAATTTCGAATATCAGGTCCGGCCTAAATGCATTTCCAGAAAAGCAGCCTAAAATCGCTTGTTTCATTACTCGTTTTCTGTTTTAGTCAAATCCTAACCACAATTAACTCAATTACATTATTCTTTTTTTAATGTGTTCCGTGTTTTCATTTTTTGAAAAAAAATATCTTTTAACCGGAAGTAGTTATAAGGGCTTAAGTGAAACTCTGCATTGACTCACTCTAGCGCTCGTAGTGGTAGAAATGGCAAACTGCTGATCTAATCAAGTGGGTATGGTTGCGTTTCATTGACTCACACTAGCGCTCGTAGTGGTAGAAATGGCAAACTGCTGATCTAATCAAGTGGGTATGGTTGCGTTTCATTGACTCACACTAGCACTTGTAGTGGTAGAAATGGCAAACTGCTGATCTAATCAAGTGGGTATGGTTGCGTTTCATTGACTCACACTAGCACTTGTAGTGGTAGAAATGGCAAACTGCTGATCTAATCAAGTGGGTATGGTTGCGTTTCATTGACTCACACTAGCACTTGTAGTGGTAGAAAAGGCAAATTGCTAATCTAATCGACCGGATATGGTTGAGTTTCCAGTGAACAATCATCAGTCTACCGCGTGTCATCATGCTAGCACCTCATAAGAAACGTCTAGTGTGTCCTTTACGTTTGGAAAAGTGCAGAAAACAACGAAAAAAAGATATTGGGAAAACAGAACAAACGCAAATTAATCGGCAATATATTCAACTCCCGAGGAGGACGAGGAAGAAGTATCCAATACTCGTGAAGAGTCAACGGAACCAAAGATCAAAATGCTAAAATACACAATCGATGATTAAGAAAAGGATTGAATTTTTTAGGAATAAATAAAGAATGTATTCTCATAGTTTATTATATTTTATTTGCCAAAAATTCTTAGCTCATATCCCTAGATGTTGATGGTACGTAAATTACCAAGTCTATATTGGCTAAAGGTACAATGTACGTAAATACCCAAGTAGTCGCACCACTTCCGGTGCACCCTGGATAGGGCTACATCCTCAAGGGCTCACGGCTGCTGAGTTTGGGAGTCGGCGACCCCTAGGGACTTTTTGACTTTTAAAGTCGCACAGTCTCCGTATGCCTCAGCACGGTCCGATTTCTCGCTGCCGCAACCACACCGTAAGTTCACCACACTCCTTTTTTTAAATATATATTTCCACTTTTTCTTTGTTCAGCCTTCCACTTTTTCGGTTTAATACTTACCATAGTTCACACAGGGACTTTCTTTTCCAGTTATGTATGGTCACCTCTTGCTGGTTTTCGGAGGTTATTATCGGAAGCAGGACATTGGAAACCAAAACAGTGCACCAAGCCTTTTTCTAAGACTTTTAATGAACTTTCATTACGACAGTGTTTTTAAAAAACTTTTTAAAGTGTTATTTTAATCATCTGTGTGTTATTTTAATAAGTATTTTAATGTCATTGAGTGTTACCAATAACCGTAGGCTGATGTAGGTGTCAATGTTACAAGACACCGAAACATGTACCAACATACGTAAAGACAAGTGATTATGTCACGATAAAATCTTTAATAAAACAAGTATTGACTATGCGGAACCATAAAAAAAACTTTGTTTATTATGACCCCTAGGGATTCCTGAGCTGGGTCTGGCTTCTCCCCCTTTTCCACTGACTTTGGGGCGGACCATCTCCTCCCCCCCCCCCCTTTCCTATCTGCCTTTCATGACTCTCGTTCCTTCCAAATCCCTCAATCCTCATTCTTCGTAGATTGGGGGTATTTCTTTTCCTCCTGTCCATTATTTCTCTTTTCCTTATTATTCACTTATTCTAGTAAGTAAGTTAGTTGTTAAATCAGTAGTTAGTTGTATGATTCATGTCATATTAATTTTCACGCTCACCCAAACCATTAGGGGCCGATAACCTAGATGTTAGGCCCCTTAAAACAACAAATAAATCATCAACATCATCATATCCCCTAGGTATAGTGTTCATGGAAGGTCTAGTCTATGATATTCAATAATATTTTCAACATTGAGTTGCCTGCCTGAAGGAATAGAACTCTCAGAAGCCACTAAATCTAAATTAAGTGCAGCTAATTCTTGTTGTTAATTCATTTTAGGGGTTGGGACATATTGGTCATCAGCTCCGTGTAGTTGGGTGTATGCTGAACTTAACTGATAATCTGTATTTATGTGATGACTGGGGACGATTAAAATATGCATGCAATTATGCTCTAAAAATGTAAAAAATATGCACAATCTTTTTCACTCTTCTTTCCCTCCTTGTCGTAATATGTGCAGTCGTTTTGCATGTTGTTCAGGTTGTAATTTCTTTTCACTTCCTTTGGGCATGCTTGATAATCGACGACAACGCCGCAATTGAATAATCACTATTATCTGACACCCACTGATTTGATAAAATAATACTTTATGCTGCTCTTCTCTTTAGGCAATTTGAGCAAAGAATGTGCAGACTAAGAATAAAGTAACACTTTAACTGAATAAACTCCTCACAAAAGTAACCCCGGGAGATGGTGTAAGGAATGCCCCACCCCATTGCCTTCTTGAAATAGCCAGGCTTAAAATACTGTTATTTTGTTTATGTTCGACCCTGACAATTATATGTCTGAAAACTGTATCATAATGATGGTCATTATAACACTATTTTTCATTATGAAACAGTTTCTCCCACCAATCAGAGCTCAAGAAACAGTTGTTTGACCAATTAGATAAGGATACCTTCGCGCATGCGCTCAAAATCCAACATGTCTATATAAATTACCGAAAGTGCACCGTCCATAATGTTCTCGTAAAAAAAACTGGTGAATATGAGACACTGTACCTTAATATCCTTAAATCCAATTTCTACACAGCGGGTTGTTTTCAAACGATTTCGGTGACATTTTTACTGAATACTGATGCTCAATCTGCACATATGGCATTGAAGCTCACAGAGCGCATGCGTCGGTCGGTCAGTGAGCTTGGACATCAGAGATATCCTACCCTGCGCAGCACCCGATCCCAAAATTCTAATGACAATCTCAACAGATATTTATGAATATTTATGTTAAAACATATAATAAAGTTGTAATTATCGTCGAACATAAACAGTCGTATGCAACTCGCCTATAATGGTAATTAAGACACTCGTATGGAAATTATAAAACTCGCATACGCTCGTTTTATAAAAATACTCGTGTCTTAATTATAGCCATTATAGGCTCGTTGCATAATGTACTATTTCTGTTGCTCAGAAAGTTTCTTACAAGGGATGTCCAACACGCAGGCAAAATCAATTTTTTTTTCAGATGTTTTAAATTATACTTGGCCTAATTTCAAATGTAGGCTTATATGCATAAATATGCTGTTATGTCCAGAATACGCAATAAATCCAATAAACCCATTTGCAATAAATGCGGTCTCTATTGATGACTGTAGAAGTTAAGGGACAATGATGAGTAGGGCCCGGATGTTGATGACGTTAAAAAGTTTAAAATATGCACTTAAAATTTTCAAAAATGACTGTAATAAATGACCTAAAAATTCGAAAAATGCTCTATAAAATGGAGAAAATGATCTTATAATATTAATGATAGAGCGTACAGTCACTCTTCCTGCTAGAAGGACCTTCCGGAAGTACTTTTGTACACAGCGGCGCGTCCTTCCAGCAGGACTGTTGACCCTTATGGCAAATGTTTGAACTGGCCTTCCAGCAGGACGCGTTCTTCCGGCAGTACTTTGGGTAATCGAAGCGTAACAATACTGAAGATCTGGTATTGGGCTAACAATAAAAGTCTGTAAATATTCTAAAACAGTGTAATATGACTCATATTGACTAATACAATAACTGTCTCGTAATCATTTATTGACTGTAAAATGTATTAACGTATGAAGTATAAACGTGTATTCTTACAGTACAGAGAATTTATAAATGTATGAGAAGTATAAAAAAGTTTAAAAATTTTAAGATCTAAAATAGGCTACCGGTATATAAAAATGTATTAAAAATGGGATTTATTTCCCTACAACTTTAGCCATTTCAAAGAAGTAATATCTAAAATATCTAAAATTAACATCTAAAATAAATAAATAAATAAATAAATAAATAAATGAAAAAATGTTCGATTTCTTGCTTTTCGACTGTAGGCATTTCAGTACACATCTACGTAAGTATCGTGACATTTAGTGGTATCATAATTACTAGCAAATAACGAGCGACTCGATGCATTTCCGCTGTTTGGAGCATCGCAATAGGTAGCAGAAACATTAACACGGTCACCCTTAAGTATAATCGCCGCCATTACTGAACAGTCAGAGCTACGAACTTCAGACTTGCATGCGCTGATTCCTTACATTTCCCTCTTTATACTGGAAAAAAGAACGGTCTTGCCAGCAGGACGCTTCGTCCTCATATAAGCAATTTGAATTACGTACTCAAATAAGGACGTAACGTCCTGCCGGCAGTGCCTTGTACGTTCTATCATTAAACTCACCAATATTTCAAAAATTCGTAAAATGCACTGTATAATGGAGTAAATTATCTTATTATAATAAACTCACCAATATTCCAAAAATGACATCTTAAGCTCAAACTGAAAAGCCAATCAAAATAGAATTCTAGCACTTAACAAAAGGTTTATGTTCAGTTTAGTCTGAGTTGCACTGCACTACGCATGTCATTTTGATGTTATCAAATGTAAATGATCTGCGGTTATCAGCCAACAAGGTTTTATATCTCGAAAAGCTGCGTTCATCATCAACTGATGGATCAAAACGTACTTGAAGTCAGGAAAGTCGTTTGCTGCTAAATCCTCCTCAATCCCATCCGTGCAGTAGTATTCACCAGAAAGAATGTCTCAAATTGTGCATAATGTTTTATACCCGGTGTTTTTGTCCAGCACTTTTTTCAGTTTTGATGTAATAACCGCAGCAATTTCGCTACGATTGTTGCTAAGACTAGTTTCCACCGGGTTGATTAAGGAAGTGGAATCAATATTTCAATATTTTAAATTATCTTGTATCAGCTACAGTACTAGCTTCTTCTTAACTCTGAGAGACGTAACTCCCTCATATAAAGCTGTGACATGACTAAATTGGAATAAAATGACCTTATAAGGCCGATTTCTCTAAAATAATACCAAAAAATCTACCAAACTTACAAAAATGCTCTTAAAATGGAAAAATAGCAAAATATGCAATAAGATGCAAAATAAAACTGACATATTTGAAGACGGGGTGGCCCGTCTGGAGTTTCTACGTACTTCAGCATTGTTTTAGACAGCTCAGTAAAAATATGACATGTCATCAACATCCGGGCCCTACTGATGAGTTATGTGCCCCGGGGCTTGAAGTTAGGTACTATCCCGGCATTTGCCTGTAGTTAAATGTGGGAAATCACGGATGGGCAACGGAGGGGCACGAACCCACACGTGTACCAAGTCGGCAGATAGCTTGGCCTCCTAGCGAGCATAACTACCGTTGTAGATTGTTGTACCCTCTTGTTCTGGGATGATTGCACTGCGCGTGTCTCAAGCATCCTTTCTCTCCTTCAATGAGCTTAATGGATATGCGCGCAGTCGACTTCCTACATGCTGCACGTGTAACGAAGGTTCGCTTTAGACCAGCAGTCAGCTGTTATTAAATGTCACGTCACGGGACCGCCAAATGGCAGATTTACCACTATGATACACTAGACGGTTACTCGTCTTTCGTGCTAGTAGGAATGTTCTTTGTGCCGCTATTGACGTGGGCACGTCTGCACAGTCTCCTGTCCTTTTTGGCGAGGCGTTGCCGCCCAACCATACCTTAAATCCCTGAAAAAGGCGAAAATCATTCAGTGCTGGTTTGGATTAAATAGCAGATGGTCCAAAACTTCACACTTGAATTCTTTGAAAACGTCTATCGTAACGTTGGCACAATGCGGTCGTGAATGATTTTCACCTTTTTCGAGAATTGAAGGTATGGTTGGGCGGCAACGCCTCACCAAAAAGGATACACTTCAGGAGACAGTCCAGACATACCCACCTCAGTGGCAGCAGAATATTTTGCCGAGGGCATTGGAAAGCTGGTGTAACGAAATGAAAAATGTTTCAATAGTTTTGGTGATTATGTTGAGACATAAGAATAAAACAAGCAAACATTTAGTAGTAAAATCAGTTTGGTATGTCAATCTGTAATTTTTATACAGTCCATCTGAACTTGAAAAAAAACAGCCTTCATAGATTAGTTACTCTTGTGATAAATGGTGACCATATAAACCGCTACACTATATGTGCCCGAATCTATGCTAGGAGCGAAGCAATGAGAGTCGATTCACCTTTCACGATAAGTGAAGTGTATTTTACCTGTGGATAATGAACGTGGGAGAATCCTGGAGTGAGTCACTACTCCTTTGACTGGCTTGTATGTAGGACGGAATCAGATTGTTGTGCCATTAGTTCCAAGTGACTGCCCTCAACTCTACTGTCTATGTCTCTGTCTGGACGTCCGTCGTGAAGATACAAGCTTTCCATTTGAAGCAGTTTTATGGTTGAGATCAGGGGCGGCTCCTGACTAAAATTTTAGGGTGGGCCAGATGATATTATTGTTGTTTCATATTAAATCTTGTTTTATATTTGACATTGATTGTTGCCAATAATGCCATCATCAACATTCCACACAACACAAGAAACAAGGTTTAATAAAATGTACATGTATTAAAACTTTACTCACTAGATGGTAGGCTATATTGGCTTTCACGGCCAGTGAATTAAAACTCAGCAATTCTTCTAGGATTTTGCCGTGTCTTGTGTGGGGTTTCGCCTAGGACACCAAGCTGGTTCATCGGCAGGCTATTGGTGTCCTCGCCCGGACCCCCACTGGAGTAACGAACTGCTCGCTACCTCCCTTTATATAAAGTGCAACTGCACCTGTTTACTGCGAAAACTCAAATCTAGGCGAAGCCCCACACAAGACACGGCACAAACCTAGTAGAATTGCAGAGTTTTATTCACTTGGCTCCTTACTTGTAAATATATTCTCCACTCCTGCGCTTGGATGAAGCAACATTATCTATCAACTTGGTTGATGAGGTTCTATGTCTTTGAATTCTAACTCTGTGTTCAGAGGTAGACCTGTAGAAGAATATATAGATTTGTTTATTAAAAAAATCCTTAATTCATTTTCCTATCTTGCATAGAATCAGCATATTAAACAACTACGTACCGTACCACAAAAGTTAAAAACTCATTAATTTATAGAAAACTAGCTGAAGTACCCGTTCTTCGAATGGCTTTTAGTACTTGCTGGCCTAAATCATTAATATATATAATCACACATTCGTAATGTAGTTATGTTATTTCCATGTGTAGACTACATGCATTTTCCCCAACCCAATTATTAATCAGAGGTAGGAAAGTAAAAATCCTCAGCCTGCTTTCAGTCGACCGACCGGGTCAGGGAATGGAATGATTGAAATCCCCATCTAGCAGCAAGGATATGAGCTGTGCCGGCTGCCGAGGCCTGTCGTACTCTCCTGGGGCAATGATTAAATGAATGACGGATGAAATGAAATGATAGTGGAGATTGTTGCTGGAATGAAATTGAGAGAGGGAAAACCGGAGTACCCGGAGAAAAGCCTGTCTGCCTCCGCTTTGTAGGTGAGAAAGTGCGTTATATATTGGAAATAAGTATCACCTTCTATGTAGTAAAAGTTAAATAACCTGTCTTAAATATTGAACACCTATCGTTTAACGTCTTCATACTATATTTAAACATATAAACATTATGCTAAAAATACATCAAACTTGATAGCAATTATCATATCCACAATAAGTAATATTACGGAAACTACGTACCATGTCATGATAAAGAGTAACAGTAACGGAACAAACTTCAATCATCCCAAGTAATAACAACAAAAACAAATTAATCACAGAAACACTTTCTAAGTTTATGCCGTGACTTGTGCGAGATTACGCCTAGTAACTCCGAGATGGTTCATCAGCGGGCTCTTGTGGTCTATTTGCGGACTACCAAAGGAGTAGCAAACTGTGCGATACCTCAATTCTTATTTAGAACACCTCCGCTACTTTAATGCGAGAGCTAAACGCTAAAACAGTCTTTCACCTCCCTATAAAACCTTCCAAAATGATGTATATTAAATTTCAGGGTCAAGCAATTAAAACTCAGCAACTTTTCTTGGTTTACGCCGTGTTTTGTGCTGTTTTTTTTATTGGCCGTGAAAGGCAAAATACCAACTTTATTGAAATAAATTTGCCCAGTTCTGCAGTAAGATTAATATGAACACTAAATAAACTAATGTGACAGTCGGTAGTCTTCGACACATTCGTCTGTGAATTTGGGTTTCTGATCATGGTAAAAAACGACAAAAAAAGATAAATATTGGCCAAAAGAAATATTCAGTTAACAAAAAACAAATCGATAAAAAGGATGAAAGCATACCGTGCAAAGTAGAAAGCTAACATTGTGAAACAGCGTAAAGATCCAAATACTCACATACAATAACCGGCACAAAGAGTGTACAATTAAACTCAAAATCACGTTTCCTTTCGGACCCCACAAACTACCTCTATAAAAACAAGTAGTTCCGTGAAGAACTATACAGCCTATTTTCATATATCCTGCTCATGTTAATTGCCTCTATCAACATACAAAATTTCAGTTTAATTGCTGTAACGGATTCGTAGATATTGAGAACCGTCTAAATATTTCAGATGGTCGCCAGGTTGGATTTTTATTTTTCTTCTATTACATTAAGATTATTGTGTAGGTGTGGTATTCAAACTTAAATCGCATGATTAGAACACAAGAAGTAAAAACGAGATTTTAAAATTACGCACAGCAGCCATCTTGTGATTATGTAAACAATTGAAATAAATTAGATGCCAGTGGATCAACATTTGTATAAGCATTTAACGTGCAACGTTTCACGGCACTCGGATAGTTAATTCGCGAGAAACGTCAATTTAAATATTTATACTTCGCGTCGCCGCCATGTTGGATTTGTGCTCACCAGGTCACTGAAAGTCCTACAGGTGAACATTATGTTCATAGTCTCTATGAACATAAAAAATTCAGTTTGGTTGCTGTAAAAGATTCATAGATATTGAGAACCGTCTAAATATTTTGGAAGCTCGCCATTTAAGATTGTTAAATGTATAGGCCATAGAGTTATGTACCATTCAAGGACAATTATTGCCTTGGTTCATTATTCAAACTTTCACTTCGATCGCATAATTACGACACAAGAAATAAAAACTTAATTTTAAAATTTCGCACAGCCGCCATCTTGAGGTTATGTAAACAATTGAATTAAATTAGATGGCAGTGCATTACAATCTGCAAAATCATTTACTGTACCACATTTCACTGCGCTCAGGGAGTTAAATCACGAGAAAAGTCTATTAAAATATTTCAAATTCGCTTGGTCGCCATGTTCGTTTTGTACTTCACAGGGTTATGAAATATACATAGGTAAACTTATATCAGTACCCTTTATCACCGTACAAAATTGCAGGCTGATATCTGTAATAGTTTCGGAGATATAGAATGTCAGTGAAATATTTCGCACAGCCGCCATTGTGAGTTTATGTAAACAATTGAACTAAATTAGACTCCTGTGCATTACAATGTGTATAAACAATTGCTGTACCAAGTTTCATTACGTTTGGATAGTTAATTCGCGAGAAAAGTCTATTTAAATGTCTCAACTTCGCTTGGCCGCCATGTTGGTTTTGTAGTCACCAGGTTTTTGAAAGTCTCATAAGTGAACTTCTAGTAGTGCCCTTTATCACCGTACACAATTTCTGGGCGATATCGGTAATAGTTTCGGAGATATTGAATGATAGTGAAATACTTCGCACAGCCATCATGTTGGATTGGTGAGACGTAACAAAATTTGAAGGGCACGGTCGAGGTCGCCGGGAATAGCGCTATGAACTTACCGAGTTTCATTGAAATCGCTCCAGCCGTTTAGATTTTATTAGGGACACACACACACACACACACACACACACACACACACACACACACACACCTCACACACACACACACACACACTCACACGCACACACACACGGACAAAAGGTGATCTCATAAGCCTATTTTTTCAAAATTGAAAATAGGCTAAAAACATTTCATGTAGAGACTAACATAGACTAACATCGTTCGGCGTTGACCGTGTTTTATAGCACATATTTAGGTTTTACTCGCTAACCGTTGGAGATACACGCACGAAAAGCGGTAAGCACCTTTCAGATAGAAAATTACATTTTAAAGCTCGCATATGCCATCAAAATTTTGCTATTTCTTAGCGTTCACTTTTTAATTGAAATGGAAATATGAAATATTGAAACCAAAGGGTGTAGTGACGTCACAAATGCAGGTTTTACTGGCTAACCGTTGGAGATACACGAAAAGTGATAAGGACCTTTCGGATAGAAAATTAAATTTTAAAGCTCGTGTGTGCCAGCAAAGGTTTGCTATTTCTGAGCGTTCTCTTTTTATTTGAAATGGAAATATGAAATTTTGAAACCAAAGGGTGTAGTGACGTCACTAAAATGGTCGTCATTTTTAAATAGTGCAAAATATCGAAATCAAAATAGCCTATGTGTAAACCTGGTAAATCAGCTACATCCATGCAAAATTTGATTTCAATCGGACCAGTGATTCTTGCGTGATTGAGTAACAGGACGACAGACAGACAAACCATCTCATTTTTATATATTACTGTAGTATGATAACTTCATTCACAGAACTCACCAACACTTTTGTACCGCACTTAAAACACTTGACAAATGAAAATGTATAAAAATATTTTTGTGTAAAATCAGCAAGACAATGGCTAAGTATCTGATTAACCCGTTGAGTACTTCGCCCGCCTATAAACGGTGAATAAGAACTTATTATTTTCATATACCCCATTCAGTTTAAACATGCCTGCCATCTGTTAGACGTTATGTAGCACTACTTGGGTTTGGATTTTTGCTTCCGGAAGTAACTAACAGAGCATTTTGTAGACGTCTGCCCTCTACAGCTGGAGTTCATCTGAGATGTAAACAAGCATGGTGGAACAACAAGCAAATTCTTCACGCCGCGTTGTGATTTCGGATCAAAGAATATAAATTTGTGTACTAGTAAGGAGCAACAAGTATTACCTGTGTACTGATTTTAGGATATAATTTTATTTTGGGCCCTTTATATGATGAGACTGATGATGCTCGCTTAACGAGCGAAACATGCCATCCCTTAATTTTCTCCTTCTTGTGTAGTCCAAAACAAGCATGTATATATTTTTTAAACACATGCATTTTTTCAGGTTATTTTTCGAATTGGAATTATATTGCGTTGATAGACTGAAATATCAATCGTCAATAAACATTAATAAATGGTTTCAAAGCTATCTATAGACAAATTGAACGCACACAGGGCTGATGACCAAGATGTCTCAAGGCCCCTAAAGCAAATGAACAAGAGCAACTGCAGATAAACTCTAGAGAGGTTTTGTTGAGTGAGCAGTGCCACATCGATTGAGTCACACACGCATTTAACATAATGTGCGGGTGTCAGCCACCGCAGGTGTTGGTAGGACCCACACAGTGCGTGTGCGCCGTAATTCCCTTGCGAGAAAAGCGCTTTCAGAAATGAGGCTCCGACACACAGGCGCAATATGCAGTTCAGGACGGTATCTAATTAGGTCGCATTTAAGGGAATTACCCCCCTCCCAACACACACACACACACACACACACACACACACACACACACTGACGCGGTATTCCTGAGAGCGCGATATTATCGCAGTTGGTATATCGCCTTGGTACTTTGGTCTACCGAGCTGACTCGGTCAACAGTTATAGATCCGACCAAGTAAAGTCTGTTCGCCGAGTCGAGATAGTGCGCGTAAATACTTGCAGATGGTCACTTGACTGCCTGGACAGGGAAACACGCGCAGTTCACGTCATCGACTCTGCCGGACAGGGGTAGCCAAGAAGCTCCGAGATTATTAGTCAAGCCGTAGCCCTAGAAAAGACAAGACTCGCTGCACTTATTGCTGTGCTGTACTGTATACTGTTGCCTGTCATAAGCAGTTAAGAACTTATTAATTAAATAAATAAATAAATACATAAAGGAACAATAAATAAACCGCGCTGTAACCGATAAGTCAGCCCGCTCCACATGTGGGCTCTACACAGCGTATGTTCAACAGGCACAGCTCTACGCACCCCTGGCGAGCAGCCCTGCAATCACGTGTACAACTGTGTTTACTTCCACTATCTCGACTCGGCGAACAGACTTTAGTGTTGTAGGGGTTTGAATTCTTCGTTGTCGTCCTGGCGGTCCGGTGTCGATTCCCAACTCTACCAAGAAATTTAATTCTGGTCTGAGGGCTGGATCGGGGTACTTTCAGTCTCGTGAGGTAAAACTGAGAAGGGGTGGGTTTCGAATCCCACCTCAGCCATCATGGAAGTGGTTTTCCGTGGTTTCCCACGTCTACTCCAGGCAAATGTTGGGGTGGTTCCTAACTTGAGGCCACGGCCGTCTCCCTCTCAATCATCACCTGAATTGCAAATACACACACTAATACAGCCGCCACGATTAGACAGATTATCAGACATAATGTTGCACACACGCAAGTTAACAGGGCTAAATGAGCAGAATTTTGATTACCAAGGCAACACTGTAAAATGGCTTCCAGCACGATAAAGAAGAATAAAATAATAAATATATATTACGCACAATATGCAAATTATATACATTACATCAGGCTCAAGAATCAGTGCAAAATGTAGTCAGAGAGACCGCTCTCTTCTTGCACTCCATTGCGTGATAAGTATCACACTGCTCTCGACACAAAACACATGTACACTCCTGGCTAGCCTGGTGAAAGGATTTCCTGGTACAAATACGATGATAATAATAATAATATCGTATGGCCTCGGTGCCGGGTGCAAGCTTTGTTATTTGACACCCAAAGGGTAGCTTGCAGGTCGAATTTCGCTGTTCCTTGAAGCACTATGAAAGTATAGGAGGTCAGATATCTAAGCTCTAGCGCTTTCTAGTAGAGAAATGAGGAACTTTGTGTTGGCGGAAACTCCCGAGATTAATTTTGTCATTATGAACACGGCCTACTGAATTCAAATGGGTTCTTTGACATGCCAACATCGTATGGCATGGTGTCGTAATTTTTGCCGCCTTTCAAAAATCACTTACCACGGCCAGCAGTGAACCTGCAAGCTCGGGGTTAGTAGACCGACACGTTGACCACTCACCCACCGTGACAAGCTAATTCAATGATGGAAACCGTGCATCGCAAAGCGCGTCATCAGGTGTCGCAGCTCGTATTCTCAAGAATACCAGGCCCCCTCGGACAGACCGTACAAGTGCGCTGAGAGCTCAGGGTGAAGAAGTCAAGTAGGCCTACTGGTTAATCCCCATTGCCAGTTTCTCTGGCTCACTCCACTAAAATGTACCCTTGTCATGCGTAGCGACGGTATCACTTAAGGTGAAGAGTGATACACCCCCTCCCTCTCTTGCCGGAGTCGGGGTCTTCAACCTTTAGTTAATAAACTAGCAACCTGCCCCGGCTTCGCCCAGTATCTTTAACGGTTCACCCAGCGTAAGAATAATAGGCGCACCGACGACTGGTCCCAGACGCAATTCAGTATAGCAGAGGTGAACAGCGAATCTCCAAACACATATACACTTATTTTCATTTAGACTTTCACGGCCTGTGATACTATCCATAATGTTGAATTTTGGGCTTATGCCGTGTTCTATTTAATCAAACTCGTCGCCTTTCGAAAGAGGCGGTTGAAATACGTAAACACCCAGATAATTTCAACCCCGACACCGGCTACAATCTCAGTGAGTCCTGGCTACCTATTATCAGAACCCTCAGAAAGTAATATACACTGCTGCTTTTCGTTGTCCCTAACATGGGGCTAAAATGGCGTCCATCTTAGGGCACCTTTTTTAGTTTCTTTGTTGCTTTCTCTTAGCAACAATTTAGTCGTATTTCCGTTTATTCCTGATGAAAAAAGACATGGTATCTTTCGAATCGCGTCGAGTTTGATTAAATAAAACACGGCATAAGCCCAAAATTCTACATTATGAATACATATTCTCTTCTCTAAAGTCTTAACTCGACAGTTTGATGCTGGCCGAAACTGGGGTGATAGGCTCGCTCGATAGCTCGTAAACTCGTTCCGAAGCTCGTCATTTAAATTTCCACTGAATGGAGGTTGTTAGAAGAAATGACAACGTAAAAACACTAATAGTGGGCGATGTATTGAAGATAGAGATTTGGTGTCGTGGACTTTTTTGGTAGAACTTTTCATGCGGAACAATTCTTACACACAATCCTCTTAGACTTTGTCGTGCCATAGAATGATCGTTGGATGTGTCGACGTTCCTGAGTTATTCATTATTCTAGTGATAGTGCACATTTATCACATGACGTAGCCTAGATTGGTTGGTTGTCCTTAGTTTAGTGGCTGCGACAACGCGGTCATGTAGGCCCGTGTACTTTGGGTGTGTGAAGAATCTGTCTGATAACTTGGGTGTGTGAAGAATTTGTCTGATAATCGGTGTTAATTGTGATGGCTGTATTAGTGTATGTAATCTGTTATTCAGGTAATGACTGCAGACGATCAATTTCAAGTAGTTCCTACTTTTGCTACCAAATGATACCGTCAACAACACCTAACTGTGAACTTGGATACTAGATGCCACTGGCACCTGGCGGCGAACGTTCGAACGTAATAGAGCATTAATCAAATCTAACCTACAAATTTAGCTTCACACAATTGTAGTAAGTGGAAAGTTATTTTACATGTCATAAATCTATGACATGGGTCTGCTGGCTTTACTTCTCCGCTTTAAGTGGGCCCTGTCTCATCTTTACTGATCCCTCATTTTTCGAGGGGTCAGACCTCTTCTGTTCTCTTCATGATATCTCCTGTCTTCTGCTCAAGGCCCTCAAGGAGGCAGGGTGTGTGTAGTCCCACCACTCATGGTGCACCCTCAATAGTGCTACACCCTCAAGGGCTCATGGCTGGTGAGTTCGGGAGTTGGCGATCCCGGGGAATTCCTGAGCTGGGTTCGATTTTTCCCCCTTTTCCCATTGCCTCCGGGGCGGACCTCTCCTTCTTTTCTTCCCTATCTGTCTTTCATGGCCCTCCTTCTTTCCAAGTCCCTCAATCCTCCAGGGTTGAGGGCATTTCTTTTTCTCCTGTCCCTTATTTACCTTATTATTCTTTTGTTTTCCATTTGTTCTTGTAGTGCGTACTACAGTAGTTAGTTTTAGTTGTAAGTGTGTGGTTATAGTTTACATTCCATTATCATTTTCACTATCACCCAGCCATTAGGGGCCGATAACCTAGATGTTAGGTCCCTTAAAACAACAACTATCATCATTATCTAAGCCTAAGTGAACAATATCTGATGAAGATCTGTTATTTTAGTGATAAATATTTCATGTAACATTTCTTTCAGCTTAGGTTGTTTAAATACTTGTTTCCCGCCTAATGTAATTGGACACAATTTGTGTTGACCGACTGGAAAGCTTTCTGTAATAGAATTAGGCTACACTGAAAAATGGCTTCTAATACTTCAGTATTAAAAATAGATGTTGCACGATCTGATTCTAGCAACACAATCATTCTAATAGCGATTGCTAACTTTTAAAACGAGACACCAGCAGTTGCGTACCGACGGAGGGTTAGGGTTTACCCCCTCCCCGCCTCCCCCCGATACATTTCTTTACTTGAATTTTTATATTGTCCCATTTATCACATGTTTTGCGCTACCACTAGTGAGGCGTCTTGACTCCTGTAGCCTATATATTTTAAAAGTGATCACGTTCGTCACTTGCTAATTGTCCTTCACTCTACTCGCAGCGAGACTCCTCCTTCACCGTTGGAGCTAGCCATGGTTCAGTTTGGCTGTTGAAGTGTGCGATCGGTAACGTTTATCTCGCCGCTACGGGTTGCTTTAATTGTATGTCCGTTTCCTTAAAGATAATTCAGTACATGGGGAGTTTCTGCAATTTATTCCAATTAATGGTACAGATAAAGTCATCAAGATAGGCAGATTTTGAGAGTCAATAGTAATGCCAGTAGGAACACGGAGAACAAAATATTGATTTTCTCTCACATAATAACAATATATTAAGCAACCACGTAACTATGGTCATGTTGATACCACTGCATCGTTTACGTTTTAATATTTAGTTACTGATTTCCATATTTTTTCTTTTTTTTCTTCTTCTTTTTTATGTGTCGAAAGAATAATGAGGCTTGAAATAGTTTTCATGCAAAGAGAACGGATATTTAATTATTGTTTATTATGAATATTAATCTAAATATAATTTTAATTATGATGATGACTGTCGCTTTAAGGGGCGGAACAGCAAGGTAATCTGCCCCTTTCATAATGTACACAATTACCGTATAATATTTATGACCCCCCCTCCTCACCCAGAAGGAAGTCCTGCGTACGCCACTGGGCACCAGATACTGTACATGCATACATATCGCTGTGCGGTAATTTTGAACTGAAGTGGCTATGTCCTGGATGTTCGCCTCGATTAGAGCAACTAAGCGTTTGTCGAGTAACGAGACCTCGCCGAGCCGTTCAGTCGTGAATTTAATTGGATCATCTCTTCCTAACTTTTCTAAGAGTTTAACTCTTCTTGGAGCATGACTCATCTACACACTTTTGAGAATAACTACAATTTAATCTTGATTCCTGAACGGTGTGACGCAGGCCTGCTCAAAGACCGAGGACACATGATTCTGAGCGTACCATGAAGTAATGCGAAACTACCATACCATATTTCACGCTGTGTCTTCCATAACATTACAGGTAGAAATGCAAAACCTGTACCATGTTCGGTCCAAGTCATGCTGTTTCCAGTGATTTCCAATTTAATGGAATTAGGTAGATTTCATGAGAAATGGGTACCATGATTCGACTTCTGGATTTTTTTTGACATATCTTCGCGTTTCACATCCCTCTGACACCAAACCCACCCTAATTTCAAAAGTTAATATATAATTTATATACTTAAAAAAGTATTTCCATCAATGCCAAATTACGACACTATCGTTCAGTAGTCTTACCAGAGGCCTTATACGCTTCAGAAACGACAGCAGTCAAGGGACGAACCAAAAATAAGGAATTAAAAAAACAAGAGAGAAAACTTCTGAGAAAGATCTACGGGCCAATTCAGAAAGAGGGAATATGGATAAAGAGACCGACAATAGAACTGTACAAACAGACAAAGACGATTACGAACAACATAAGGAAAAGGAGGGCAAAATTTTATGGACATATACATAGGATGACCGAAGACAGACTGACCAAGAAAAAAATTAATATACTTACGAATATTAACCTAAAAACCAATTGAGTAAAGGAAACCGTGGAAGACCTCAAGAAACTAAACATCTCAACAGAAGAAGACATGGTAGACAGGAGCACATACAGAGAAACACTTAGACAACAGTTGTTTGAGCAAACTCCCAAAGAGAGACAACCGGGAAAGAAGTGGACGGAGGAGAGAAAGAGGCAGCATAGTGTGTATATGAGAGGTTTTTGGGAAAAGAGAAGAAAGTGCCAGAATAAAACATGAACACATTGATTGTGTTGTAATGCTCTCCTTATGGGGAATTAACGAATAAATAAATAATAATTTATATACAGTGTGTATATATTGCGGACACGACAACTACCGCCATTTTCCACGAATCACTTTCAAATTTATTAATAAGTTATTACCTTATGAGATCTCGGTCGAGTTCGTTGTGGCAAAATCGGACCAACGCTGTAACTTTCTTAATATGTTAAAAATTCGTATCCATTCAAAGTTTTATTCTTCAGATAAGGGCCAAAAACGTATCTCAATAAAGCTTTTCATTGCAGCAACCATTTACCAAATGGGTGGGAAAAATGGAGTTTGTTGAGAAAAAAAAATTATACCTCCCTTAATAGGCACAATATGAAAACCGATTAATAGTACTCTATACCATCGTTTCCCAAACTGGGTTCCGCGATAAATCTTGAAAATAAAATTTAAATCTGATTTGAAAATAAAACCACACGAGGCTAACTATCAGATTGTCTCTAATGCAAAGGTAGGTGGAGTTCGTGTTATATCCAAACACCTATTCGCCAACGTTAGGACTTCGTTTTATGACTTTTATCACAGCAAAATCCATTTGCCAACCGAAATAAACCTCACATGTCCGTGCCTGACTATAGAAGATCTGATTGAAATTCAATGTACCTCCGCTTTTAAAACGAAATTTGAATTAGTGCCGCTGAATGACTTTTGGGTAGGACTGATAGACGTATACCCGTCAGTAGCCGGAAAGGCTATCCGAGCTCTGCTCCCCTTCGTGTCCACCTATCGATGCGAATTAGGCTTTTCTGCTCATGCTTACACCAAACACAAATTTAGGAGTAAGTTGAATGCTGCACAAATTTAGGAGTAAGTTGAATGCTGCTCCGGATTTACGTATTCAGCTGTTGATTTCAAAACTATTTTAAGACGAAAATGAAACAATTTCATTCATCACATAGAAATTAGATCTAAAATAATTGTTTATATTTTTGTACTAAAATAAAGGCTTGTATGTATATTTAAAATGTTTTGTCTTTGTTTCCAAACCTACTACGTTAGCGTTAGGCTATACAAAACACCCAGGCAATAAGAATAGATGAAAGCAGGAAGAACCGTTGTGCGTTCACAATGCTCAGTAAAAATCAGGGATACAGTTCGGGTTCCGCGGTAAGAACATGGCTTCTGAAGGGTTCCGGGACCGAAAAAGTTTGGGAACCACTGCTCTATACATTACCTAAAACGTTTGGCTGAAATACATTTTGACATAATCCACCCTTACGCCAAGGGATGAGCAGAAAGTTCTCGATGAAGTTGCCAAGTTGATGTAGGAAGAGCTAAGCCGAAGATAGGTATCACAATTAATGCTGACTGTGCTACAGAAGTCATAAAAGCAATATTGATGATGTTTTGACAGCCAAAGATAGCGTTCTATACATTTAATCCATTCTGTTAAACCCAAAATAGCACTAAAGGCCCCTAGATGGGCTGAGAGGCAAAAATCACATGAAACGAGGCTTCGCTTTCAAGGGTCAGGTCAGGTCAGATAAATGAAAATTTAGAATTTTTAATATCGCATTTAAATTGCGCTATTTTTAAAACATTGTGAATTGCTAAAATTATATATTTTGTAATCAGCATTTCAATTTATCAGTGAATGATTGAATATGCAGCAAAGGTTAAAATTCTAGAATTCTAAAATGCACACAGCTGTAAAATAATGACAGTTGAGTTTCACAGTCTGTATATGTGACAAGTAAGTGCAACCAACAATAGAAAATTAAAATGCTACGCTGCGCTAGGCAGAAACGGGTTAATGCCACGTCTGCCTCCTTCCAACTAATGGAACTAATTAAAGAAAGGTTATTAAACAAGTTACACACGCACAAGTACACGGAGTTGATGACCACAATGTCCAAGCCCATGAGTGAAGCAACAAGAACAACTACGAGGTCATGGTCCCTTCTTGCCTTTCGTTCCACTCTGCTAATATTACGATCTGACTAGAGTCAATTAAAGAGACAAACTTTCTCACGTGCTTGTACTTGGACACAGTGGCTGGCCTTGGCTGGAGGCCGATGCTCTTTTGTTGTAGTCTGGGTCTGGAAGGCGGTGAGTGTTCCTGAACTGAGTTAGGGATGGGTTGCGAACGGAGTCGCGAAGAGTCGAGACTGCTGCCGCTGGAACCGATACTCTCGACTCCAGTCTCGACTCCACTGATGCACTAACGCCATCTAACATCTGTTTTTGGAACTGCTTGAACATGTATGCCACACAGCGCCAGCAGCAACGTTGTTCGCCATCGCTGCGGCATGTTTACAATACAGCTGACAAAATCTTGCTGCTAGCTTGCCAGTTATACTTTTTTGGTATTGAAATGCATGGCAAGCTATTATAACCTGCAAAACGATTCAATATAATGATTATATGCATAGTCGTTCTTTGTTATGATCTACTGTAGGATTCTACAGTATGAGAATATGCTGCATAGTTATGGGATATTTATTTTGCCGGCAGGATCGTTATATGGAATGTCGAATACCAATTACGAAGTTCTTGGCACTGTGTGTGTATTTTTACTTTCATTATAGGGTGTTTCATTTACGTGTCTCAAATAACAAATGTTGGGTGTTGAATTAATGTAAGATTTGGCCTATGTTATGGTTTGTTAATTGCTTTGTTTAAGATGTGTGCACAGGCCTCTCATATTGTGACGGTCTTGTTATCCACCCACGTTCGTCCCTTGATACCTTGTGTTACGATGAATACAGTAGGATTATTAGCCAGCACACATGGAAGATTGTTTCGGGTTATCATCGGTAATGTTGTAGGTGTAATTGTTATTGTGTTTATTATGATGATTATTATTTATAACAATAATAGTAATACAACCTGCCTAATGTGCAATATTACAACAATTTGGTACAATGATTGTAAATAATAATAATAATAATAATAATAATAATAATAATAATAATAATAATAATGAGAGATTCGGAAAAAAAGCGACCGTGTGCCCCCCGCAATACTCATCAGGTGTGCTTGGAGTCGCGAGGCTTAATGCGAAGCGACCCCGCAATACTCATCAGGTGAGTTGGAGTCGCGAGTGTTCATGCGAAGCGACCCCGCAATACTCATCAGGTGAGTTGGAGTCGCGAGTCTTCATGCGAAGCGTCCCCGCAATACCCATCAGGTGAGTTGGAGTCGCGAGTCTTCATGCGAAGCGGCCCCGCAATACTCATCAGGTGAGTTGGAGTCGCGAGTCTTCATGCGAAGCGGCCCCGTAATACTCATCTGGTGAGCTTGGAGTCGCGAGTCTTCGTGCGAAGCGGCCCCGCAATACTCATCAGATGAGCTTGGAGTCGCGAGTGTTCATGCGAAGCGACCCCGCAATACTCATCAGATGAGCTTGTAGTCGTGAGTGTTCATGCGAAGCGGCCCTGCAATACTCATCAGATGAGCTTGGAGTCGCGAGTGTTCATGCGAAGCGACCCCGCAATACTCATCAGGTGAGCTTGTAGTCGCGAGTGTTCATGCGAAGCGGCCCTGCAATACTCATCAGATGAGCTCAGAGTCACGAGTGTTCATGCGAAGCGACCCCGCAATACTCATCAGATGAGCTTGGAGTCGCGAGTGTTCATGCGAAGCGACCCCCCAATACTCATCATATGAGCTTGGAGTCGCGAGTGTTCATGCGAAGCGACCCCGCAATACTCATCATATGAGCTTGGAGTCGCGAGTGTTCATGCGAAGCGACCCCGCAATACTCATCAGGTGAGCTCGGAGTCGCGAGTCTTCATGCGAAGCGGCCCCGCAATACTCATCAGGTGAGCTTGGAGTCGCGAGTGTTCATGCGAAGCGGCCCTGCAATACTCATCAGGTGAGTTGGAGTCGCGAGTCTTCATGCGAAGCGGCCCCGCAATACTCATCAGGTGAGCTTGGAGTCGCGAGTGTTCATGCGAAGCGGCCCCGCAATACTCAACAGGTGAGCTTGGAGTCGCGAGTGTTCATGCGAAGCGGCCCTGCAATACTCATCAGGTGAGTTGGAGTCGCGAGTCTTCATGCGAAGCGGCCCTGCAATACTCATCAGATGAGCTCAGAGTCACGAGTGTTCATGCGAAGCGACCCCGCAATACTCATCAGATGAGCTTGGAGTCGCGAGTGTTCATGCGAAGCGGCCCCGCAATACTCATCAGGTGACCTTGGAGTCGCGAGTGTTCATGCGAAGCGGCCCTGCAATATTCTTCAGGTGAGTTGGAGTCGCGAGTCTTCATGCGAAGCGGCCCCGCAATACTCATCAGGTGAGCTCAGAGTCACGAGTGTTCATGCGAAGCGGCCCCGCAATACTCAACAGGTGAGCTTGGAGTCGCGAGTGTTCATGCGAAGCGGCCCTGCAATACTCATCAGGTGAGTTGGAGTCGCGAGTCTTCATGCGAAGCGGCCCCGCAATACTCATCAGGTGAGCTTGGAGTCGCGAGTGTTCATGCGAAGCGGCCCTGCAATACTCATCAGGTGAGTTGGAGTCGCGAGTCTTCATGCGAAGCGGCCCCGCAATACTCATCGGGTGAGCTTGGAGTCGCGAGTGTTCATGCGAAGCGGCCCCGCAATACTCAACAGGTGAGCTTGGAGTCGCGAGTGTTCATGCGAAGCGGCCCTGCAATACTCATCAGGTGAGTTGGAGTCGCGAGTCTTCATGCGAAGCGGCCCCGCAATACTCATCAGGTGAGCTTGGAGTCGCGAGTGTTCATGCGAAGCGGCCCCGCAATACTCATCAGATGAGCTTGGAGTCGCGAGTGTTCAAGCGAAGCGACCCCGCAATACTCATCAGATGAGCTTGGAGTCGCGAGTCTTCATGCGAAGCGGCCCTGCAATACTCTTCAGGTGAGCTTGGAGTCGCGAGTCTTCATGCGAAGCGGCCCCGCAATACTCATCAGGTGAGCTCGGAGTCGCGAGTCTTCATGCGAAGCGGCCCCGCAATAATCATCAGGTGAGCTTGGAGTCGCGAGTGTTCATGCGAAGCGACCCTGCAATACTCTTCAGGTGAGGTTGGAGTCGCGAGGCTTCATGCGAAGCGACCCCGCAATACTCATCAGGTGTGTTGGAGTCACGAGTGTTAATGCGAAGCGACCCCGCAATACACAACAGGTGAGCTTGGAGTCGCGAGTGTTCATACGAAGCGGCCCCGCAATACTCATCAGATGAGCTTGGAGTCGCGAGTGTTCATGCGAAGCCACCCCGCAATACTTATCATATGAGCTTGGAGTCGCGAGTGTTCATGCGAAGCGACCCCGCAATACTCATCAGGTGAGCTCGGAGTCGAAGGTCTTCATGCGAAGCGGCCCCGCAATACTCATCAGGTGAGTTGGAGTCGCGAGTGTTCATGCGAAGCGGCCCCGCAATACTCAACAGGTGAGCTTGGAGTCGCGAGTCTTCATGCGAAGCGGCCCCGAAATACTCTTCAGGAGAGCTTGGAGTCGCGAGTCTTCATGCGAAGCGCCCCGCAATACTCATCAGGTGAGCTTGGAGTCGCGAGTGTTCATGCGAAGCGGCCCCGAAATACTCTTCAGGAGAGCT
Source organism: Meconema thalassinum (assembly GCA_946902985.2). Lineage (NCBI taxonomy): Eukaryota > Metazoa > Arthropoda > Insecta > Orthoptera > Tettigoniidae > Meconema > Meconema thalassinum. The sequence continues at coordinate 373,032,125 of OX336392.1, forward strand.
TGGAGTCGCGAGTCTTCATGCGAAGCGACCCCGCAATACTCAACAGGTGAGCTTGGAGTCGCGAGTCTTCATGCGAAGCGGCCCCGAAATACTCTTCAGGAGAGCTTGGAGTCGCGAGTCTTCATGCGAAGCGCCCCGCAATACTCATCAGGTGAGCTTGGAGTCGCGAGTGTTCATGCGAAGCCACCCCGCAATACTCATCATATGAGCTTGGAGTCGCGAGTCTTCATGCGAAGCGGCCCCGCAATACTCATCAGGTGAGCTTGGAGTCGCGAGTCTTCTACAAGCCCCCCTGCTATAGTCTAATTAATGGCCAGGGAATTCCTGTCTTGAAATACTACTACTATACAGAGACAGGGGTACATTCACGAAATAGAGAGGCAAATTAAAGGAATTGCCAAGGGTCGAAAATGTCGGCAGCATTTATATAAGGAGTGCGACATACCACCAAATACAGGAAATATGTAGCCTACTTACAAATAAATTCGCCATAATATGTATTTATTTATAAAAACGGCAAATATATGTAAATAAATAGAAAATATTTATTAAAATTAAATACATATAAACACATAACTATCCGGGCCTTACTCATCAGGTTAGCTTGGAATCGCGAGGCTTTATGCGAAGGGACCGTGTGGCCCCGCAATACCCATCACGTGAGCTTGGAGTCGCGAGGCTTCATGCGAAGCGGCCCCGCAATACGCATCAGATTAACGTGGAGTCGCGAGGCTTCATGCGAACCGAGACCGGTGTTCGGAGTCTATCGAGTCGACACTCTCGATTCCAGGCTTCAGTCGCGCCCATCCCTAGAGATAATAGTTCTACTCGTATGGTCTATGGGGTAGAAGGCGGTGAGTGTTCCCGAACTGAGATTATAGTTCTGCTCGTATAGTACCATGGGGTAGAAGGCGGTGAGTGTTCCCGAACTGAGATTATAGTTCTGCTCGTATAGTACTATGGGGTAGAAGGCGGTGAGTGTTCCCGAACTGTGATTATAGTTCTGCTCGTATAGTACTATGGGGTAGAAGGCGGTGAGTGTTCCCAAACTGAGATTTTAGTTCTACTCATATAGTACCATGGGGGTAGAAGGCGGTGAGTGTTCCCGAACTGAGATTATAGTTCTGCTCGTATTGTACTATGGGGTAGAAGGCGGTGAGTGTTCCCGAATTGTGATTATAGTTCTTCTCGTATAGTACTATGGGGTAGAAGGCGGTGAGTGTTCCCGAACTGAGATTATAGTTCTGCTCATATAGTACCATGGGGTAGAAGGCGGTGAGTGTTCCTGAACTGAGATTATAGTTCTGCTCGTATAGTACTATGGGGTAGAAGGCGGTGAGTGTTCCTGAATTGAGATTATAGTTCTGCTCGTACAGTACTATGAGGTAGAAGGCGGTGAGTGTTCCTGAACTGGGATAATAGTTCTGCTCGTATAGTACTATGGGGTAGAAGGCGGCGAGTGTTCCTGAACTGAGATTATAGTTCTGATCGTATGGTACTATGGGGTAGAGGGCAATGGGTACCCCGCAGTGAGATAACGGTTCTGGTTTGTTCGTACTGTATAATTTGGGTTTAGAAGGCCGACGGTGTCCCCACTATGAGATAACGGCTCTGTTCTGTACGCACAGTATAGTCTTGAGTGTAGAAGGCGGTGGGTGTCCCCGTAGTGAAATAAAGGTTCTGTTCGCATTTATAATCCGGATTTAGAAAGTGGTGGGTGTCCCCGTTGTGAAATTACGACTCTGTTCTTTTCGCACAGTATAGTCTGGGTGTAGAAGGCGGTGGGTGTCCCCTTATCGATATAACAGTTCCGTTTGCATTTATAATTTGGGGTTAGAAGGCGATGGATGACCCCTTAGTGAGATTACGGTCCCGTTTGCATCTACAATCTGGATTTAGAAGGTGGTGGGTGTCCCCTTAGTGAAATAACTAATCTCTTCTTTTCGCACAGTATAGTCTGGGTGTAGAAGGCGGTGGGTGTCCCCTTAGTGATAAATATAACGGTCCCATTTGCATTTATAATCTGGACTTAGAAGGTGGTGGGTGTCACCGTAGTGAAATAACGGCTCCGTTCTTTTAGCACAGCATACTCAAGGTTTGGAAGGCTGTAGGTGTCCTCGTTGTGAGATAGCGGTGATACTTATCTCTTCCGTCAAGATAACGTCAATGTGTACTACCTTGTACACTGTCATAGCCTATATTATTTACACAGAATAATGTACATTAATTTACAGAAATACTTTCCGCGTTTCACTCTTATTGTGTTGCTTGGATTACGTAAGAAGATAATCTTCTCATCTCGCTGCTCTTCCCAAGACTCTCTATGTAGTCGGTGGATAATTTATGGTCAGGAAGGTGGGGAGGGTGGCGCTTCCAAAGTACTTCCTTAAAGCAGCTCGAAATAAGTATTTTACATGCACTGTTGGAGATAATAAAGATAATTGGCAACTACATTTCTAGAATCCATGGGTTACAGATACAATTACCATTAGTCTGTGTCAAATTCTGTGGTTTAATGGTACTCCTGTCTCAAGGTCATGGATTCGAATCTGGTCTGAAGGGCAGGAACGGGGTTCACTCAACCTTGAGAGTACAACTGTGAAGAGATGGGTTCAATTACTAACCTACCATCCTTGATGTTACTTTCTGTGGCTTCCCACATTTACTTCATGCAAATATCGGAACTGTACCTAACTTACAGTAAGGTCAGAATTACCTCCTTCCCAATCCCAGCCCCAATTATGAAAATGAAAATCCACAGCCTGCTTCCAGTCGACCGACTGGGTCAGGGATTGGAATGAATGAAGCCCCCATCTAGCGGCGAGGATATGAACTGTGTCGGCTGCCGAAGCCTGTCGCACTCCCCTGCCTGCTCCAATTATAAGAAATTTAATTATGGTCTGAGGGCTGAAGCGGCGTCAAATCAGCCTTGTGAGGCAAAAATAAAAGAGGTGGGTTCCATTCTCAGCACGGGTTGTATGGAACTGCGCCCAAGCTTCACTAATGACCCTGGTCATTAGCATCAACCTTCGAAAAGTGGCTGTGGAACTGCGCCCATTGAGAGCGGTCAGGTAGGTTCCCTCCCTCCTCCCCTCTACCGAATTATGTTGTGTCAAGTGGTTTTCCATTTCTACTCCAGACGACTGCCGGGATGGTTCCAAACTTAGGGCCACGGCCGCCTCTTTCCCATCCTCACATTAATTTAAAAAATACACACGATAATACAGCCATCACAATCACTCAGATATTTAGACAATATTCCACACATACTCAAGTTCACGGGCTAAATGACCACTGCGTCCAAGCCCCTAAAACAAAACGAAAATAAAACTACGCAATTACGAACACACAAAGTGCTACAGGACACATCAATAACACAGGTAATAAGATAAGTTCAACACCCACTCAAATACGCGACGTTAATAATCTCTGTGTGAAAACTGCATCAAAATCACTCCTGTAGTCATTAAGATGAGTACAAAAGAAAACACAAAACAATTATCATCATCATCATCATCTTCTTCTTCTTCTTCTTCTTCTTCTTCTGACGTACCCGCTCAGCAAACATTGGCCATCAACTAAAAACTATAAACAGGGCTTTTAATAGGCAGGGCCTAAACAGAGTGTATCCGTGATGATGTTACCAGGGCTGTTTTTTTTTTCAAGTTCCGATGGACTGTATACAAATAACAGATTGACATACCAAACTGATTTTACTACTAAATGTTTGCTTGTTTTATTCTGATGTCTCAACATAATCGCCAAAACGATTGAAACATTTGTCCTATCGTTACACCAGCTTGCCACGGTGATTGAGTGGTTAACGTGTCGGTCTACTAACCCCAAGCTTGCAGGTTCGCTCCTGGCCGTGGTAAGAGATTTTTTTGAAAGGCGGAAAAAATACGACACACATGTCATACTATGTTGGCATGTCAGAGAACCCATTTGAATTCAGTAGGCCGTGGTCATAATGGCAAAATTAATCTCGGGAGTTTCCGCCAACACAAAGTTCCTCATTTCTCTACTAGAAAGCGCTATAGTGTTCAAGGAGCTTAGATATCTAACCTCCTTGACTTTCATAGTGCTTCATGGAACAACGAAATTCGACATGCAAGCTACCCTCTGGGTGTCAAATAACAAAGCTTGCACCCGGCACATGAGGCCATACGGTATTATTATTATTATTATTATTATTATTATTATTATTACCAAAAAAATTCTGCCACCACTGAGGTGGTACGTCTGGAGAGTCTCCTGAAGTTTTTCCTTTTTGGGATGATGGAGGATGGCAAATGGATCAGTGAGATAAGGACCCTTAGTACGGAAACGATCGAGTCACAAGTTATACGCAAAAGCCGGCGGTACCACTACAATGGTAGTGTGTAGCTAAATTTGTAGGTTATTTGGCTAGAAACCCTCTATCAAGTTGCAACGTTCGCCGCTGGGTGTCAGTGTCGTCTGTTAGGCAAAGTTGGAACTACTTGAAATTGAACTTGCCCTGTTTCATTCATTTCATCCCATCCACATGTGATGGTACTTGTACTGTAGTTCACCCCATAGGTGTCCGCATAGAAGCAGCTACAAACTCTGGCGAGCCGAACATGTCCTCAGACACTCCCGGCACTAAAAGCAATACGCTAAATAAATAATAAGTGACACAGGTTATAAAATAAATAATGCTATACACACCTACGTACACGGGGCTACATGACCACGGCGTCGCAAATCCCCTAAAAGAATCAAAAACGTCACTTATCACTAAGCGATATGGTTACCATTTGTTGACCGTCACTTGTTTTAAGCTTAGCGACACCTATCGAACTTTTAAATACAACGGAATTCTGGATAAGGTATAGGCACATTTAAACTTAGCAATTGTTCTAGCGTTGTGCCGTGTCTTGTGTGGGGGTTTCACCTAGGAGACCAAGAGTCCGCTGATGAGCCAGCTTGGTGTCCTAGGCAAAACCCCACACAAGGCACGGCAAAAACCTAGAAAGATGGTTGAGTTTTAATTCACTGGCAGTGAAAGCCGATTTACCAACTATAGGCACATTGTTTTGATTTTTTTTAAATTTTTATTTTAGCGTATGGTTTTTAGTGCCGGGAGTGTCCGAGGACATGTTCGGCTCGCCAGTTTTGTGGCTGCTTCGAGACGGACACCCAATGGGTGAGCTACAAGTACCGTTGGGGAGGGAAGTTGGGATGTAAGGACGATGAGTTGGAAGGTAGCGGCTGTGGGCTATAGTTAGGGACCAACCCCGGCATTTGCCTGGAAGGAAGATGGGAAACCACAGAAGACTATCTTCAAGGTTGCTGGCGAGGGGATTCGAACCTCCTCGCCTCCCGGATGTGAGCGACTGCCAGCAGTCATGCCGTAACGACCACGGCTAACTCCCCCGGTATTATTTTGATGATGGCTCGGCATGGTATTTATTTCGGAGCTGCCCGCTAATTGAGTTAGAGAAGTCCGCAATTGAATCCAAGAGGGATCTGAGTAACTAACATTATGCCGTGGTGTTCCGAGTTACAGTCTGAAGCGCTGCGTTTGAAATAATTCAGCTTTGGCATATTTGTTCCACTAGCTGCATGGCTCACTCACCCACTGTACGCTGGCCATCCCTCCGGGAACACAGCTACCTACAGAGCGGACGGGAACAGAATCGAAATGTATACACCGTAGTTTCATGTCAGTGACCCTAGTACAGTATAGCTGGAATGGTTTTGTTCCAAAAACTGAGCTATGGTTGGCTTTTTGTAAATCGTTAGAAAAGTACAAAAAAAGCTTAACTCTAAATTTTAGAATAATTTGCACGATCATTTTGTCGGAAAACTCAAAACATTGAAAAGCGTTTTTCTCTGAATAGACGTATTTTAAAGAAAAGTTTTTTAAACAAAAAATGTAGAGGACATTGTCACCTACAATTCGTCTCATTGAGGTCATGTCATACGTTTTGAAATGCAGGAGCTAGGTGGCGCCAAAGTTTCCAAAAAAGTGTTTTTTCACTTTTTGTCCTAGAAAAACTAGTTTTTTTTTTTACAAAAGAGTGAATCAGAAATTTGTTCCTCTCAAAATTGTCTGCAACATTTATTTACACGTTTGTTTCCTCCGACTTACCGTTCCAAAGTTATAGCGCAGCAAATGCAACGCTGCGTAGTCAAGGCTACTATTGTTACTGCGGAGAGAGCGGTGGGCCTAATTTAGACTGGGACCGGTGTCGGACAGCTGCCTAAGGCTCGGTCAAACAGGTCGCGGGCTGTGTTTGTTAGTTATTTCAAACAATCATATCTACACACATCAAAAAAAGTTTTGCATCACCTCGGTTCCAAGAGTTCCGGAACCGTTAAATACAAAGGGAATAGAGATCAACACAAACAACATTTCAGTTCGTTTTATTGCTCATGAGACCCACACATTGCATGTTGTACCATCATACAGCTAGACTTTCAGCATTTGTGGTCCAGATTGCAGTACACACCACTACCTCTAATACCCAGTAGCACGTCCTCTTGCATTGATGCATGCCTGTATTCGCCGTGGCATACTATCCACAAGTTCATCAAGACACTGTTGGTCCAAATTGTCCCACTCCTCAACGACAATTCGGCGTAAATCTCTCAGAGTGGTTGGTGGGTCAAGACGTCCATAAACAGCCCTTTTCAACATATCCCAGGCATGTTCGATAGGGTTCATGTCTGGCGAACATGCTGGCCACTGTAGTCGAGCGATGTCGTTATCTTGAAGGAACGCATTCACAAGATGTGCACGATGAGGTCGAGAATTGTCGTCCATGAAGACAAATGCCTCTCCAATATTCTGCCGATATGGTTGCACTATGGGTCGGAGGATGTCATTCAGGTATCGTAAAGCCGTTTCGGAGCCTTCCATGACCACCAGTGGCGTACGTCGGCCCCACATAATGCCACCCCAAAACATCAGGGAACCACCACCTTGCTGCACTCGCTGGACAGTGTGTCTAAGACGTTCAGCCTGACCAGGGTGCCTCCAAACACGTCTCCGACGATTGTCTGGTTGAAGGCATATGCGACACTCATCGGTGAAGAGAACGTGATGCCAATTCCGTGGGGTCCATTCAGCATGTTGTTGGGCCCATCTGTACCGCGCTGCATGGTGTCGGGGTTGCAAAGCTGGACCTCGCCATGGACGTCGGGAGTGAAGTTGCGCATCATGCAGCCTATTGCGCACAGTTTGAGTTGAAACACGACGTCCTGTGGCTGAACGAAACGCATTATTCAACATGGTGGCATTGCTGTCAGGGTTCCTCCGAGCCACAGATTACCTACTACTACAGATAGCCGACAGCCATGCTAATTCTTGGCACCTAAGACTTCAGCGCTGTCTGGTGTATGACCGCGGTACTAGTTGAGCACGGCCGTGCGGGTAGCCTACCCCACCCCTTCCCCTCGTACCGCTAAATATTCTCGTCCTAACTGCTCTGCCCACTTCAATGTTCCGAAAATCACAATCTTCCCAATACTTATAGCACACGTTTTTAAGTGTGGAGATAATAATATGATCTACACGAGATAAATCACATTCAAAATAGCAATAACAGTTTTTTTTTAAATAATACCAAAGTGGGAAATTGTGAATTCCGGAACTCTGAAATGAGCAATCACAGCATTTAGGACATGACCTCATCAATAATTTACATGTTTACATTTCTTTCAGTTGCAATTGGAGCATATTGCATTGACAGGAATTAGGCTACTATAAGGTCTGCAGCATATTATTACTCAATTTAAAAAAAAATGGTCCCTTCCAATTAACCACTGTAGGCCCAGTTATAACCGATTAGTTCCGAGATTAAACTAGAAAGTAAAAGTACTGGGAAGGGAGAATATTCATATCTTAAAATGCTTGATGCTGTTCGCAATAACAGGAAAATTTTAAGAGAGAATACTAAGGAAATAGGTGGTGTAACCTGATCCTCATCACACTAAAATTGTTAGTGTAATTAATGCCAAATTCATTAGTTTCAGAAAAATAATTGGATATCACAAAATGTATATACAGTAGTTCATTTGATATTCCCTTTAAAATATATCCAGTCCACCAATTTTGAAGGGTGAAATACAGTAAGTACATGTACATAAACAAATTTCATGGCACACTAATACAGTAAATTCTATGACATGCTGTGAAGGGGAAAGGAGAAATAGGACTTTCAATGAAAAACAAGAAACACACTCAATACTGCTAGAAATCATCGTTTTATTTAAAAAGTTTGTCACGAAGAAAAAATAACAGAGAGAGACAAAATCAAACTTAGCAAAAATACAGTAATCAAATCTGGTCCTTTTAAAAGTATGTGTTGAGGCATGTTCTTCTTTCTTGCCAAGGTATAACGGTAGGCTACAGCACATGATAATGGACCTATTACCTCCTTGACGCCATGGCTGACACCGATGAACCGCAAATTCCTACAACACATGCAAGTTTGTATGTTGAAACAGTTAACTTAATAAATGTGTAATGCTTGAAATGGAGAACTTGAATTTGCTGTTATGTGTATGTTTGCACCTACTATAACTATATTTTAAAAGAATCTCTTATTGTAGAATCATTGTGTTTTTGATATTAATTTTAGGGCTTTTGATAACATATTCATTTAGCCCCATATATTTGGAAGTGTATAGGATTTATATGATAATCTCTGTTATTGTGGTATCTGTAGTAGTGTGTAGGCTATACTTTCTGTAATTCAGATGAGGACTGGAAAGGTGGCAGCCATAGTTAGGGACATTTATTTTTAAGAATTTTTAATAATATGTACTAAAATGAAATTGAAATACCAACAGGAACAGTTACAAATTCCCTGTCCACTCAGCCAAGATATTCTGCAGATCTCTCCTGTGGGCCTCAACATTATTTTATTTTATTCCTTTCCTGATGGAAATCCGGCAGTACCTTATTTCAACTCCTGGGGCACCTCCCCAAGCCTGTCCCTTATAAAGCTACACACACTACTACAGTCATCACATTATCGGAGCAATTCTACCCACACCCAACTGCATGGGGCTGATGACCAAGATGTCCCAAGCCCATAAAATGAATTAACAGCACACAAAATCAAGTCATTATGTTATTTTGTGTTGTGTTGGATTCTGACACATGTATGCGTTTGACTGAGTGCCATTTAAGCTCATGAATAGGAATGAATGAATACGACTACCCTACTTGTTTCACGACAGCCTAGAATAAATACACACGAGACACGACAATAGAGCACTTTAGAACAGTAACGAGAGCGAACTTTCAGTGTTGGCAACCATGTGAATACAAACAATTTATGACCAGAACGTAAAACTATGCCAGCGCTCAGAGCATGTTAAAACAATTGGGATCAGTTCAGTCGTTTGCAAACGACTTGTTTATGTTACGGTGAGTAGTCGTTGAATTCATTCGACTGTTTTCTAAAAGCAGTCAAACAAGTCGATGGTTTTAACTTTTGACAGTCGACTGCTGATGCCCATCTCTACAAACCAATTGACAACCAGAATCAATTTGAGCGTACAAACCCTCCGACTTGCTAAAATGCTATTAATATTGGATCCCAATATAAAATATTTTCTGATTTAATTTTCCTGGAAAATCTATTCTATGTTTGCATCAATCATTACCATCACGCTATGGGGAGAATTTCATAATAATTTTCTTGTAATTCATTTATCACGCGGTAGAATAAATGAATGAAATTCAATCATAAAATAAATAGAACTCTAAGCCATAATTGGTAAGCCCATGTTCAAGTTGTGTAATAATTCAAGAATGCACCCAATTCTCATTAAAAGTGTATAGACTGTGTTAAGGAGTTCCAATGAAATGACATACATATATATTTGGACAACTGGACGTAGGCTATTTCATTGAAAGAATCTACGAACAAGAAACTGTATAAAACTATAGGCACCTACAGCCGTCAAGCTGTCCTCACAGTACCCGCTGGAGATTTACATCACCACTCTATCTGTACGGTACCTCGAGATAAGCCTAAGTGCGCCAACTGTGAGGAAACACATAAACTCTTCCATCCCTGCCCTCATGTCTTTGCCACTAACCCCCCCTCCCACACAGCACGCCACTGCTCTGACACAGTTGTTAGGCCTGCTACAACAACTCTCAGCCATAACCCTGTAAACTACAGCTAAACCAAACCCAGAACCCCCTAATACACTTCATTTGCAGAGCAATAAAATCCATAAAACAACTCCGCAACGAGCTTCACAAAACCTAAATTATAAACGAAAAGACTACTCCACAAACACCAAAATCAGTAAACCTCCCTCATTTCAGCCACACTACACCTTAAACAGACATAGAAAGCATAGTCATGACCCCTTCATGGAGTAGGCTATTGTCTAAACACGATCATGTCTCCTTCAACTTTACTGAAGACTTCATTAAATTCTATTAAAAATTCATAAACTCATTCCACAAATCTTAAAATCAGTATACATCCCTCATTTCAGTTACTCTATTCATTAAACAAACATAGAAGGCGTAGCCATGACCCCTTCATGGAGTAGGCTATTGTCTAAATCTGACCACGCATACTACAACCTTACTCTAATTCAAAATTACAGCCAAATGATCCATCTGACTGGGAGGCTTGCCTGGGATGATGGGCCAGAAAACCGGGAGTTCAAGCATAACCTAAATATTGAATGCTTAACATTTCCAATAACTTGGACAACTGGATTTAGGCTATTTCATTGAAAGAATCAACGAACTGTATAAAACTATAGGCACCTACAGGTATATTTAACTTATTAATTAAAGCTCTACAATAAACATACAGCACAATGAATTGTAGCATGAAGTTATCCTGAAGAAGTCGTTTGATTAGAACGACTACTTAAATTCGAATGATTCCATTCGCTTGGAATTAGTCGTTTGCCAACGACTTGTTTCATTCCAATGATTTCCAATGATTGCTTTGGGATCAGTCGTTTACAACGACTACTTCAATTCGAATGATTCCATTCGCTTGGAATTAGTCGTTTGCCAACGACTTGTTTCATTCCAATGATTTCCAACGATTGTTTTGAGATCAGTCGTTTGCAAACGACTTGTTTATGATACGGTGAGTAGTCGTTGAATTCATTGGGCTGTTTTTTAAAAGCAGTTGTTTTAACTATCGACTAATTCGACTGTTTTCAGTCGACTGCTGCCCATCTCTACACACAACTAATTTTCTACACCAGCCGCTACTGAGCACGAGCTGTGACTGGCTTAGACATTAGCATCCTACGTGTTGAAAAATATTGTAAGTAACGTGTAGGAATAAAATACTACCTATAGGTATGTCAACCATTACATTGGCATATAATAAATGAATTATATTTATCTTGTATCTATCTATCCCACGACATAACATAATACAAGGTGAAGAGTCCTTTAAAACAAATTGTTTACTGTGATACTGGAAGAAACAATACAACACAGTGGTAATAGTTCTAGCCTGCACCTATTTGTTAATAAAATTTCATGTGATTTCACTCAGATCTCTGTTGTAGTGGCTTATTATATGTGCACCTTGTAACTTAATAGTACATTATGCAACGAGCCTATAATGACAATAATTAAGACACAAGTTTTATAATTTCCATACGAGTGTCTTAATTACAATTATAGACGAGTTGCATACGACTGTTTATGTTCGACGATAATTATAACTATTTTATGTTCGAACATAAATATTCATGGAACTCGTGTAGTATACGTTGCCCGGCGCCATTAAAATCCGAAAAATTTTCTATAGAAATGGCCAATGTTACTAATATACAGCAGTTAAATATTTCATCGCTAGAGAGTGTTACTGTATTTTTTCAGAGTGCCAACATTATTGTTTCCAGACCAATATTTTCATCCAGTCCAATGGTTTTCGTCTAGGCCAATAAAGGTTAGGTAGCGCGGCCCTACGGGCCGCGTTAGGCTAATAGATAACACCCCTGGTTTTTGTCACGCACAGTGGGGATGTCACGCATCAATAATCTTTAACCAGGTCAATGATTTTGCCTAGTAGTACAATCAGTAAGTTGGCAGCATTACGTAATCAAACATGGTGACGTGCTTTTTGATAAGTTTATTACTTGAAAGTTAATGTTGACAATTTCCTTTTTTGGAAGTGTTTACGCGGTGTTTGTTAATGGCAAATGGCTTTAATAACGTGGCAGAGTAATAACAAACCATTTTCCGAGCGCTACTAAGTAAAATAACGCACTTTCGAAACGGGCAAAATATCTGTCGAGATTTCACCAGTTTTATATACTGAACAGAGCGCATGGGATGCAGAGAATACCTTGTATTTGACCATGGCCTCCTGGAATACCTCACTATGACACTCGCCACGCAGTGAAATTTAAAATAGGGGGCCATGGAAGTGAGCGCAGGTACGATGCTATCCTTATCTAATTGGTCACACAACTGTTTCTTGAGCTCTGATTGGTGGGAGAAACTGTATCATAATGAAAACTTGTACTATAATGAGCCTCATTATACAGTTTTCTGACATAATATTTACATTTCGGCAGTGTCGAACATAAACATATTAACCAATCTTCTTTACACTGTTTTATGAGTTAACACCACATCAAAACTGATGAGGATTTATTTTAGTTGGACACAGAAGCTTATTTTTATTAATGTAATAGACATCTATGATTGATGAAGATTGCCTCTCTCACCTTTCAGAAAATAACTAAAATTTTAATTCTGCGATTAATGTAACTAATCCACGTGTGTTTCTATTACACAACAATTAAGGGTAACTCCAGCATATCTTCTAGATTTTTGATGTGTCTGGTGAGTGGTTTTGTTACTGCTTCTGCAGGTATCACCCTTCTGAAAGATGTCTCATCGTTTCTAATTCTATTCTTAATCCTCTGCCAGAGGAGAAATAGTTTTGCAACGCATGAATACAGTGCTGTAGCTGCTGAATTTTCTAAAAATAATTATGGAATGATGGGAAGAAAAATAAACATAGCCTATTCTAAAATAACATACGCATAAAATGAAACCATTCTGATGAACTTAATATGCTTCAAATTCAGAGTACAAATGCATTCACCATTTGGTGCTTAGTTCATTTGTATATTTGGACCAAAATGTAGACCTCTGAAATAAATTTTAATGTTGGACTTTGCTCCACAGAACAAGAGCACACAGCCACCCATAGGACCAGTGTGAGTTAAGATTTTAGAACCTGTAATTACAGTTCTACATCAGTAATGGCATTACTACACATTCGACCAACTGAATACTTGTCACTGCCACTGCACCAGTAACTAACATGTGCAAGAACTGATCTCCTCAAGAACTTGAGTACACATATGCAATAGGCTCATGATACTGTATGTATCTCTGCAAGATGTATCAAGTTGAAAACATTACGGTAACATAGACTCTTACCTGATCATTTCTCAGGAGACTAGGCCAAATTGCCACATTCATCTGCTATTTCGAGAACAGCAATTTACGATTTGTTTGTTCACAGAATTTGGTAGGCCTACCTGTGGAATAAATAATAGCGAAAGTTAATTAATATGTCAAGTAGAATATCACCTGTACACTGCGTCTAATATCAATTCAAAACTAGGCTACCGGTACGATATATTTTTCACAGGCACTACAGAAACAAGTTTTCACTTAAACTCCTAAAATAAGCGTACTTACTTGGCGTAGCAGAAGAAGAACTGTTCACTTCTCATTACCAAGAAGACGATTTGATGAAAGAAGGATGAGAAAGAACACAACATTAGCTTATTATACAATATTAATATACGGCCAATATTGTTTACACCAAACACGACATAAACAGAGCCTCCATGTTGGTCAATGCCGCCAATCCAGTAGAAATAATGTTTATTTAATGATAAGTGACGTAATTATCGTCGGTGAGCAAGATAATTGCAAGGAAATGTCAATTAGGAATTATGTGTATATTTATTGACTAAATATAGGGATATATTTGCAATTCAATTAAAACGTGTATCATGCATATGTTGGCAAGACGATATACAGCGCTTAATCCGCTCCTTACGTCTGGCCGCGCTACTACACCGATGGTACCAAATAATCCCTATCTGGTTGACACCCCCTGCTCCGAGCGGCAATCCGTAAGTAGCGGTCATCCACTACAGTAGTAGCCCTTGGGCGGCCTGAGCGAGGCCTGTCATCGACAGTTCCTGTATCTCTGTACCTCCTCCATGTCCGAACAACATCGCTTTGGTTCACTCTGAGACGCCTGGAAACTTCCCTTGTTGAGAGCCCTTCTTGACACAAAGTAACAATGCGGACGCGATCGAACTGCGGTATTGACCTTCTAGGCATGGTAGAACTACAGACAACATGAGCAGCGTACCTTCGTCCTGGTGGAATGACTGGAACTGATCGGCTGTCGTACCCCCTCCGTCTAATAGGCCCTGCTCATGCATGGTTGTTTACATCTTTGAGCAGTTTTAGTGACATCTATGAACAGTCAAAGGGACTGTATCTTGGATACAATATACACAGTCAACGTCTATATGCCGGAGATCTGGGAACCGAGGTGATGCAAAACTTTTTTTGATGTGTGTATTTCAATCGCAACGTATCCATCATAACTGTACACATATTAACCTTTGTGCCATCTGAATAGTACAATTTTCACACTTCGGCAGACTATAACTTTGGAACGGTAAGGCGGAGGAGAAAAAGTTTCAATAAATGTTGTAGACAATTTTGAGAGGAACAAATTTCTGATTCGCTCCTTTGTGAACAAAACATTTTTTCTAGGACAAAAAGTGAAAAAAACACTTTTTTTTGGAAACTTTGGCGCCACCTAGCTTCTGCATTTCAAAACGTATGACATGACCTCAATGAGACGAATTGTAGGTGACAATGTCCTCTACATTTTTTGTTTAAAAACTTTTCTTTAAAATACGTCCATTCAGAGAAAAACGCTTTTCAATGTTTTTTTGATTTTTCCGACAAAATGATCGTGCAAATTATTCTAAAATTCAGAGTTAAGCTTTTTTGTGCTTTTGTAACGATTTACAAAAAGCCAACCATAGCACAGTTTTTGGAACAAAAGGTGTTTTTTTTCTGTGCAACTGTCCTGTACTACCCTGTAAGTCAGGGGTTCATAACCTTGGGGAGGTGCAAAGAGGTTAGTGGAGAGATATGACTGTCCTCTATAATTTTGTAATACTAGTGGGCCCGTGCGAAAACTCTCGCATATTCTAATGGGTTGTGTGCGTCCCATGTGTACAGACTACTCGCCCGGCGCTAGTGCTATGCGGGCTGTTCGCACGACAGTTCTGCCAGGGGCTATCGTCTTGTTTATGTGTTTAAAAGCACTTTATAAACAAATAAATATATTTCCGTTGACTTTATAAGAAATGCATGATTTTTCCTGTACTATTGAGACGATTTGGAAGATTTTGTTACAAACCACGCCTTTTAACTCCCTCTGGTTTAGGAGCTCGAGTTTTGAGAAAAATACACCTTAGCGTATTATATAGCCTAGTAAGATAAATTCTGATCACAACAATAGATCTACAACAATGGATTTCTTTTAAGTAAGGATGCTTAGTATTTCTATTTTATTGAAATGCACGCTTTGTATGAGTGTAACAATGAATTTTTACAAGACCGCTTTTAATTCTTTAAATTTACTCAAGAACAGTTTGTCTTTACTACTTAAAGTAGGAAGTGGTTTCATTGTTATCTCCACTACTATCAAAAGTATAAGTTACAGTGCTGTGTCTTAAGGAAAACAATGTCAAAGAAAAGGAAGTACAGTGATTTATTTAGTTATTTATTGTATAGTATGGCTTTTAGTGCCGAGAGTGTCCAAGGACATGTTCGTCTCGTTTGAGTCTGTAGCTACTTCCAGCGAACACCCTTAGGGTGAGCTACTAGTTCCGTTCAATTTCAAGTAGTTCCAACTTTTGCTACCAGATATCAATGATACCTAGTGGTGAACGTTGGAACTTTGATAGAGCGTTCCGACGAAATCTAACCTAACAATTTAGCTTCACACAAGTTTAGTCTGTGAAAGGATCTTTTTCATGCCATAAATCTATGACATGGGACCGCCGGCTTTACTTCCCCTCCGAAGGAATGCATACTGAAGGATTTTTAACGCTTTTAAAAAATCCGATGACTTCGGCCGGGTTTGAACCCGCTATCTTGGGCACATCAGTTCAGCATGCTACCTACTACGCCACCAAAGCCGCTAGTACAGTGATAAAAATGTTAAATAGGGGTTCACACGCAACCTTGGTCGTGATGGTTTTTAAAAATAGCAGTTTTTGTTATGTGGTAATTCTTTGCAATGATAATATGAGACCTGCCAAACTCCAGGAACATATTTTCTGTAAAGCTCTGGAGATTCGCTGGAGTCACTTTAGCAGAAGAGAGCTCGATTCCAATCATCAGGTACCTTACCGAAGTTATGTTAATGTTAATTACGTAATTAATCCATTATTAATTACTTTGTGAAAGAGGCGGGGGTGAATTTTTAAGTCTACTTTTAGGGGAGGTGTGAGAGTAAAACGTTTAAGAACACCTGCTGTAAGTGGTCAAATTATCTAAACGATCTGAAATCTAACCCACTTTCTCTTCTTCAACTTGTGACTTACGAGTGATTATACAGCGTGTATAAGAAAACAAAAATTAATTCTTGAAAACGGCTAGCTTGTTTCTACAAGAAATTTTCGGTTTTGATAACTGATTGCATGTAGTATTTTAGGACTAATCGAGTTTCGTTGGCGATGTTGCTATATCGGCATGAAAGGCTGCCTGTAATTGGCTGGTCAGTGTGTTTTCACTTCTGACCGCTAGGTAGCTCTGGCGTAACACAATAATTTTGAAATGCAGGGGGCCTCCTAGTCGATAATTAAATAGCTAATGACCAAGGCGGTTTTGAGCTGTGCAGTGTTGAAGAGGAACGCTCACTCCAGCCGTCTGATCTTAATAAATCTGACAATGTTCGTTGTTTAAGTTTTATAAATATAACAAGATACAAGGTAAAATACCCAAATATCGCCCCCCTAAGAAAATTCTTTAATTCTGAAAATAGTTTTGGAGTTAGAAATAATTTAAATCAGATTTAAGCGACTCCACACCATACCTAATAGTATTGGAGGTGTGATTCTTCTAGTTAATCTCTCCTAACCCAAAAGCAATAGATAATGAAACGAACGCAAATTTTGACTTTCTAATTAAGGTATCATATTTCCGTCCCCTTTATCCAGTTATTATATATTCATTCGTTTTATGGATAACTTATTGTAACAGTCTTAAGATCTCTTATAATAAATGTATTAACATGCAAGCATATAATACAATAATAATTATATTGTTACGTGCCACCCCCGCTAGTAGCACTTTTGTAAACTGGATTACGGTGGGTAGAAAGTACAACACCAATTACTGCTTAAAGAAATAATTAACTTTATTGTGGCCAGAAAGATACACTACTCAACAGCAAATACAAGCAATTATTACCTTACTCCAGTTTCCTCACGTCGAGAATACTTCCCCTTTCACTTGTCAACAGACCACAGTTAATCCTCTCGCTAATGAGTCCGGTCCCGTACGCTGGCTGGAAATAGCTGCACTAGGTCTGTCACTCACTGTTTTGCAACTCACCACAATGACCTCTCTCGGACTAGGTGAGCACACTCGCTCAAAACACAGGCAGTCCCCTGTAAGCTCCTCACTCCCTTCGCTGTCAAGAGAATCGGCTTCACTAGGGGTTTCGCAAGTCTCCACACTTCTGTCGCTCAGCATAAGCGCTCGCACTCGCTCGTAAAACACAACAACAACCACTGCTTGACAGGTCGCTCTTATATAGCAGTCCGGTGACTCAATAAATGCTTCTAGATCCATCCAGCGTTCACGGCTTCTCGAGGTTTCCATCGCTGGCTCAGTCACGAATATTCTGGACCATCCCTTTGTCCTAATAGCCCTGTTGCATAAGGCGCACGCAATACACGAGATAGGGCACAGCCCAGCCCTGGGGCAGTTGTGACTCATGCGGCGAGCGATGACACAAACTCACAGACGTAACACCACCCCCTTCCTAAATACGCTGATCGTCCCGATCATTCATTGGTCCGTCTGTGTCCCTCCGTAGGCTGCCAGGCGATCTCGATGCACGATCTTCATCTTCGCCCTCGGGCTCTGCTGGATCCTGTAGACGACATCGTTGATCCGTTTCACGACTCGGTACGGGCCCTCCCAGGACTTCTGCAGTTTGGGTGACAGGCCTTCCTTCCGTAATGGGTTGAAGAGCCAGACCAGGTCGTCCTCGTGGAATCCGCCGGCATCCGTCTGTTGCTCGTATCGGGTCTTCATTCGGTCGGTCTCGATCGCAGTTTCCTCCTCGCGACCGCGTGCACGTCCTCCAGTTGGTCGACCAGTTCTTGACAATACTGGCTTACCGGGATCGGATCATTCCCAGGTCGGCCGAAGGCAAGATCGACAGGTAGACGGAGCTCCCTCCCAAACATGGCCCGGGCTGGTGTGCACCCGGTGGCTTCATGCACGGCGGCGCGGTAGGCCAGGAGAAATAGTGGAAGATGTTTGTCCCAATCCCTCTGGTGCTCGCTGACGACTATTCGGAGATGGTTCTCGATGGTGCGATTGAATCGCTCTACCATCCCGTCGGACTGAGGGTGTAGCGGCGTTGTCCTTGTCTTCCGGATTCCCAGCAGCTGGCATAGGTTCTGGAACACCTGCGACTTGAAGTTCCTCCCTTGGTCGGAGTGCAGCTCCAGGGGTACTCCGTACCGGCTGACGAATTCCTTCACCGGGGTCTCTGCAATCGTCGCGGCTTCTTGGTTAGGGAGCGCATACGCCTCCGGCCATTTGGTAAAGTAGTCGCTGACGACTAATATGTAGCGGTTCCCTGCCTCGCTTAACGGGAATGGCCCAGCAACATCGATGGCCACTCTCTCCATGGGGCCGCCCACGTTGTAGGTCTTCAGTGGACCCCGTCGTCTTCGTCCTGGGCCCTTGATGGCTGCGCAATCGTGGCACATCGCGCAGTGGTTCTCCACGTCTGTTCGGCATCCGATCCAGTAGAACCGCTCTCTCAGCTTCTCCAGGGTCTTCTTTATCCCTAGGTGTCCACCAGATGATCCTCCATGAACTTCCTTCAGGACTTCCTCCATCATAGCCTTTGGAACGACGACTTGTTCCCGAGATGTCTTCCCGTCGGTGCTCTCCCAGGTACGGCAGATGAGACCATCCCTTACAATCAGCGAGTCCCACTGCGCCCAGTAGGACTTAAACTTTGGGCTGCAGTCACTCACAATGTTCCACCCGGGTCTGGGGACACAGGCCCTCTTCCATTCGGCTATCAGTCCCAGGTCATCATCTTCTGCTTGTGCCCGCGTGAAAGATTTGCGGCTCCAGCTCCCTTGAAGTTCCACGGTAGTCCTTCGGCACTGTATCCCGGTGTTCTCCTCCCTCCTTGTACAGAAGGTGCAGTCTTCGGGGCACGGTCTTCGTGACAGGGCGTCGGCGTTAGAATGCAGTAGGCCTTTCCTGTGCTGAATCTCAAAGTTGTACTGTTGAAGCCTCTCTAACCACCGCGCGAGTTGACCCTCGGGCTGCTTGAAGTTCTGGAGCCACCGCAGGGATGCATGGTCGGTCCTGATGAGAAATTCTTGCCCGTACAGGTACTTGTGGACGTGTTCAATGGTCTTCACGATGGTGAGCAGCTCCTACCTGGTGACGCAGTAGTTCCTTTCTGGCTTTGACAAGGCCTTGCTGAAGTAGGACACTATTCTCTCCTCGCCGTCCACTACTTGCGACAGGATTCCCCCTATGCCAAAGTCGCTGGCATCGGTATCGACGATGAACCTTGTTCCAGGTCTGGGGTAGGCCAGAATAGGCGCGGTGCACAGAGCCTGCTTGAGTTGTTCGAAGGCACTGTGGCATTCTGCTGTCCACGTGAAGAGTTGCTCCTTCTCAGTCAGTCGATGTAAAGGTTTGGCGATGACGGCGAATCCTCTCACGAAGCGACGGTAATAAGTGCCGAGTCCCAGGAAGCTTCGTAGTTGGGACTTGTCCTTCGGAACTGGCCACTCCCTCACTGCTGCGGTCTTCTCTGGGTCGGTGCGCACCCCTTCCTCGGAGACGAGATGCCCAAGGTACTGGACCTGCTTCTGGAAGAGCTGACACTTCTTGGGGCTCAACTTCAGCTGGGCAGCCCGTAGCTTCATCAAGATCTCCTTCAGGTTGCTGTAGTGCTCCTCGAAGCTTCTTCCTAGAACGATGACGTCGTCTAGGTAGACCAGGCAGGTCTTCCAGTGTAGTCCCCTCAAAATGGACTCCATTATCCTTTCGAAGGTCGCAGGGGCGTTGCACAGACCGAATGGCATGACGGTGAACTGCCAGAGCCCGCTGCCCACAGACAACGCCGTTTTCTCGCGGTCCTTAGGGTGGACCTCCACCTGCCAGTAGCCACTCTTCAAATCCAAGGTGGAGAACCATCTTGATCCTGATATGGTGTCCAGCGTGTCGTCGATCCGGGGTAGAGGGTAGCTGTCCTTCTTCGTGACATCGTTCACCCGCCTGTAGTCCACGCAGAACCTGGTGGAACCGTCCTTCTTATACACAAGCACGACCGGAGAACTCCAAGGACTGTGTGATGGCTCGATCACCCCTTGATCCTTCATCTCTTCTACCATCCGGTCGACTTCAGCTTGCTTGGCGAGCGGGACACGTCGGAATGGGGCCCTAATCGGTGCGCTGTCCCCAACGTCGATTCTGTGCTGGACCAAGCTTGTCCTGCCGAAGGCTTTGCTTCCCACGGAGAAGACATCCTGGAATTCGTGTAGCAGGTCCCGAAGTTGGCGTGATTGTTCCTCGTCTAAATTGTCCTGGGATCCTTGGTACAGCTTCTGTAGTTCTTCTGGCAGGGCGCATCTTCTTCGGTTGTCCGTCTGCAGGTGTCCGTCCGTCGTGTCTGTGATGCGGGCAATCCAGGTAACGGGCTCGCAGACTCCTAGGTTGGTGTCCCGGTGAACCGTAATATCGTAGTCGTTCAGGTTGGACAGGCGGACGTGCGGCCGAGACGTTGAGTTGATGAGAGTCTTGGCAACTAGCAATCCTTTTGTCTGGATGTCCTCATATTTTGGCTCGATGACAGCCGCCACTCCCTCAGCTGTTCCGTCGACAATTACGGCAGCGCTGACTTCCGTCCTGGCGGGAACGATGACGTCCTCTCTCAGCCTTACTCGTCGTGCGGCGACGGCCTCGTGTGCTGGTTGCAAAGCAAGTTCCTCACCTCCGAAGTGCAGAGTGTTGGTACTCAGATCCAAGATGATGTTGTTCTGGTCCAGGAAGTCCAGTCCGATGATCACTTCATTTGATACGTCAGCCACATGCACTGGATGCTTTATCGCCCGTCGACCAATGACGAACTCCATTGATGCTTCGCCATGTACCGGTGCGGTCTCTCCGGTCGCGGTTATTAGCTGGAGGTTCCTTTGTGTGGGTTGCACTCTCCACTTCGGGATCACGGTGGGGCTGACGATGGTCCTCGATGCTCCCGTGTCGATTAGCATGGGCCAGCTCACTCCGTTGACGACTCCGTCGACCATCAGGCTGCTATTGTCCCTCCGTAACTTCGTCACACGCACTTGGACTGCCGGGGCTTGACGACTGTCACAAGCCAACCTTTGCCCCCCAAGGCTGGCTAATACTCGTTTCCCTGGGCCGCGCGGTTTTCAGACGACTGATTTCCCGTCGGATACCCTCGGCGGCGGCGATCACCGCAGTCCTTGCTCAGGTGGCCTTTCTTACCGCAGGCCCAGCAGGTCGGTAGTCCTCTTCCGGGCCGCCTCTCCGGTTGTCTTCCGGCTGTGTCGTTGCTGGAGGTGCGCGACTATCGAAGAAACGGCTTAGCGCCTCCATCAATTCGTCGGCCAGGGGCTTGGTCTCGTTGTTTTTTGCTGGTTCGTCGACGTCCACTTGACGCACCCGCGCGTGCATTCTAGATGTCTGTTTTGCCGTCTCGAATTCAAGTGCGTGGCTCAGCGCATCTGCCAGGGTCTTATTGCGCGCGAGTCGCAGCGCCTGTTGAGTGTCCGAGTCCCGTAGCCCGTCGGTGAAGGTCTGCGTCGCAATCTGTTCCAGAAAGTCGGCCGGCGCTGTTGGATGTGCCCGGGTCCGGAGCTGCATCTGGTAGGCCTGCTGAAGATGGCTATCTCCATATCGGGACTCCATATGGGCGATCAATGAAGCGTAGTCCTGGGATCCAGTCGTGATGGCCTGAAGGACGTTAAGTGCGTCACCTCTCAGCGCTACAATGAGAGCTGTAGCCTTTTCTGTGTAGTTCCAGTTATTTATGGAACAGGCCGCCTCGAACTGACGTAAGTAGGTGCTCCACGGGACCTTTCCGTCGAAGGTTGGGGGCGTCACTCTGCTATGTCCCGTTCCTGATATTCCCGGTGTAACGGTGGGTGGGCGTTGGCGCAGCTCGGCAACTTCCTCTTGTAGGGCGTTGAATCTCGCTTCCATCCCCGTCGGCGGGCGTTGGCTCAGCTCAGCAACTTCCTTTTGTAAAGCGTTGAATTTCTCTTCCACCCCCGTCAGTGGGCGTTGGCGCAGCTCGGCAACTTCCTTTTGAAAGGCGTTGAATTTCTCCCCCCCCCCCCCCCCCCCCCCATCAGCGGGCGTTGGCGCAGCTTGGCAACTTCCACTTGTAAGGCGTCGAACTTCTTTTCCACTGCCGTGACTTCCTCACGCAGACCCAGTTCTAATTTCCTTTGGCTCTCCTCTAATTTCGTCAGCAGACACTCTTCCAGATTTTTCTGGCCATCCAGAAATTTGGCGGTTAGGTCCTCTATTAACTCATTCTGGCCGTCCTTCAGGTCATCTGCTAACTTCTTCTGGCCATCCTCCATCTTCTTCTGGCCGTCCTCCATCTTCTTCTGGCCGTCTTCCATCTTCTTCAGGTCATCCTTCAGGTCCTTGGCTAATTTCTTCTGGCCGTCTTCCATGCCACTTAATTTTCTAGCAATGCTGCCAATTGCGCCTCCATTTTAGTTGTTTGTCTTGTAAAGGGCATGCACTCACAGGAAAATTAGAGAAAATGACCTGCTCGGGTTTTGAAACCAGGACCGTCAGGTGTTGTGCTTGTGCTTGAGTTCGTAATCCGGCTTCTGACACCAGTTGTTACGTGCCACCCCCCCCCCCCCTAGTGGCACTTTTGTTAACTGGATTACGGTGGGTAGAAAGCACAACACCAATTACTGCTTAAAGAAATAATTAACTTTATTGTGGCCAGAATGATACACTACTCAACAGCAAATACAAGCAATTATTACCTTACTCCAGTTTCCTCACGTCGAGAATACTTCCCCTTTCACTTGTCAACAGACCACAGTTAATCCTCTCGCTAATGAGTCCGGTCCCTTACGCTGGCTGGAAATAGCTGCACTAGGTCTGTCACTCACTGTTTTGCAACTCTCCACAATGACCTCTCTCGGACTAGGTAAGCACACTCGCTCAAAACACAGGCAGTCCCCTGTAAGCTCCTCACTCCCTTCGCTGTCAAGAGAATCGGCTTCACTAGGGGTTTCGCAAGTCTCCACACTTCTGTCGCTCAGGATAAGCGCTCGCACTCGCTCGTAAAACACAACAACAACCACTGCTTGACAGGTCGCTCTTATATAGCAGTCCGGTGACTCAATAAATGCTTCTAGATCCATCCAGCGTTCACGGCTTCTCGAGGTTTCCATCGCTGGCTCAGTCACGAATATTCTGGACCATCCCTTTGTCCTAGTAGCCCTGTTGCATAAGGCGCACGCAATACACGAAGCAGGGCACAGCCCAGCCCTGGGGCAGTTGTGACTCATGCGGCGAGCGATGACACAAACTCACAGCCGTAACAATATCGTATGGCCTCTGGTGCCGGGTGCAAGCTTTGTTATTTGACACCCAGAGGGCAGCTTGCTTAGATATCTAAGCTCCTTGACACTATAGCGCTTTCTAGTAGAGAAAGGAGGAACTTTGTGTTGGCGGAAAATCCCGAGATTAATTTTGTCATTATGAACACGGCCTACTGAGTTCAAATGGGTTCTTGAACATGCCAACAACGTATGACATGCGTGTCATGATTTTTGTCTCCTTTCAAAAATCACTTACCACGGCCAGGAGCGAACCTGCAGGTAATATGTCCAGACATTTTTACACACAAGTTACCCATCCGGTCAAAGATCGCAAAATCCACAAAAAAAACCTCTTCCAGGATGACTAAAGTGGGAACAGAACACTCCTATTCTCAATTTTGCCTCACGAGGCTGAGTGTTCCCCGTTCCTGCCCTCCGAACAGAAATACATTTGAGAATCGCAAAGGGGACGAATTTAGGTCTCCAGTTATAACAGAAGTGGCGAGTAGACGGCTCCTGACCAAATGATTACAGCCCCACGGCTGTATTAAAGTAGTACGCAATATTCAAGTCTGTCTGTCTGTTAGGTAGTCAGCCCGAAGGCTGGTTGGATCCTAAAAGGTACCGCCGTAAGGTTATGTGGGTAGATACCCGCAAGAAGCCAAGGCAGCGCTATATTGAGGCATACTAGGCAAGAAGAGGAGTGAGGTAGTTTGTCATTGCTTTCCTCAATGAGTCAGAATAGCAGTACTAACCCTATGAGTAGAACCTTTCACAGCATCCACAGGCACTGACTGTGCCCTGAATGTTATTACTAAGCAACACCCATACCTCAGTAGCTTCCATATTATCACAGCCATGAGTGAGACTGAGACATCGGTGGAAAGCCACATTTTATTCTAGCCTGTGCCAACAGACAAATGCAAATGTACTGCATGCATCAAACAGGCCACGAAAGTAAAGTAGTAAAGTATAATTAACGGTCACTAAATGATTAAAGACTTACCGTGAGGCCTCACTATAATGCTTTAAAGCTGATTTGACTCTCCTGCAACCTCTCACAATAACTAAATTTGAAAGTTTACAGCATAAACGAACAGAGCAAGGCAGATGTGTCACTGCCATGATCCTGAAGAGTTTCCTGCTCCTCTCGGAAGATAGGAAGGAAGACTGTAGTCCTACGTAACCGTGAATCTTGTGATTATGAGCCACGGGACCTCCTTTTTACGTGGAATCCGAACCACAGGACATGGCATTTCACTTCGAAATTCTCACATGCATTGACCGGGAATCGAACCCAGTCCATCTTGGTTCTCGGAAGATGGCAGCACAGTCTACGAATAATTAAGGTGAGGGGACGGATTTCGGGCACTTGATCTTATATTAACATCGTTACGAGGGCTAGATGACCTCGAAGTTCTGTCCTTTAAAACAACAGACAACAACACACAACAATAGTCATCACAGAAACAATGATTATCAGACTTCATTGTCTATAAATACTGTATACGAGAAGTAGCCCATCACAAGAGATAGTTTATTGTAAACCATAGAGTATAAGTTATCATCCTCTGCTGTCTCTCTTGTTTGTTGCAAGTCGCCACATTTTGTGCTCCAGTGCGTAGGCCTTTGATCACTGGACTCTGCCGCACGGCTCACTGCCCCTTCATAAACAAGTGGGTGAGCTCAAAATACTCGTCAGTCCAGTTATCGATAGTGACTATATCGAGGGGAAACAAGGGTCTCACTTTTGCACATGTGGGATCGAGTCCCACTGGGATCAGACATACCAATTCCCTAACTTCCATCTACATACCGACTACTTTGAGGTTGATGTGATGATGTTGATGCTGTGATTATGTTGAAGTAATGATGATGAAGTTAATGTGAATTGTTTAAGTGATGATGTGATGCTGGTGATGGTGTTTGATGTTGATTAGAATATGATGTTGATGTGAATATAATGTTGTGATGTTAATGAGATGCTGATGATGTTATTGTGATGATGATGCGTTGTTTATTGGTGATGTTGAAGTGATGATGTGACGATGGTAATGTCATGATATTGATGATGTGATGATGATGTTGTGATGTTAATGTGATGATGTTGAAATTATGATGATGCGATGTTGATGATGCCGTTGATAGTGTAATGATGCTGTTCACGTTAATTTGATGATGTTGTGATGATGCTTATGAAAATGTTGAAGATGATGATTATTATGTGATGATGTTGATGATGCTGCTGTTATGATGATGGTGATGATGATGATGATGACCATAGCATTTCACCGCTGCAGTGTAGCCACCTGTTTAGCCTTTCTCCTATCCACGCCTTTCCTCGCACATGTTTGAAGGAGATGCAGTCCAACAGACGTCACGAGTCAAGGGTCAATGTCGTGGTCAACTTGCTAACAACATTTCCTCACGATACAAACTGCGGAATTCCCTTTTGAGCTGTCATTTAACCTTCCGACTCACTTTTCGTAACATTTTGCGTCTTGGACTGATGCTGTTAGGGCGGGAGATGATCAGCAATACAGGGGCTCACAACCACTGAGACCAGGTCCTGAGCTAGGGGACAGATTATGAAAATACAAAATCGGGACCTTTAGGTAAAATCTTTGGAGTTGTTTGTGTAGCATAGTGAGCATTTGGGGCAGCACAGCCCATTCCAAAATCACTCCTATATATTCCTGGTCTTCTCCCACTGTAACGACTGCCACTTCCAAAGTCATTACGCACTTTGAGAAAAATTACAGTCACGTAAACATAGCTGTTGCGACTGATTCGCTGCCGGCAAATGTGAGTTACGTAGTGTAATTCGAGTTCTTCAAACAGAAGGGACATACAATTAATAGGTGAAAAGCTAAAGGAAGTAGGAAACTTCTGCTACTTAGGAAGCAAAACAACTAGTGATGTACGAAGAAAAGAGGATATAAAAAAGATACGAGTCTTACAGTAGTCGCATATGATGTGTAACATCTGACATGTTATCCTACCTTGAAGTTGTTACCGTTTTTATTATCCTTGACATTCATCAACACACACAAAATATTTTTTATTTTTTATACTCTCATAATACATAACAATTCCAGGACTCTCCTTTTTTCTTCACTGCCTACTTGATATTTCTACTCTCGCACTGCCTTCTTGATACTCTGCTGTTACAAAGTAATGTGATAAACATTCCATATGGTACAACTGCCAGCTTTAGCAGCCAGGTGGGATGCGATCCAACTGGCAGTGCGTCTTACACATTTCCGTCCGATCCACTTCCGTCCCATTTTTCAAAATCACTTCCACAAAAATATCCAGCAACCGAGTGGAAAGATGTTACACATCAAAAAGTAGGTTGGCTCAGACAAGGTATTATAAAGTCATTCCTGAAAGTCTTTGTCTGGAGCGTGGCGCTCTATGGAAGTGGAACTTGGACTGTTGATGCAGCAGTAAAGAGGGGAATGAAAGCGTTTGAAATGTAGTGTTACAGGAAAATGATGAAATCAGGCAACACATGAGGAAGTATTAAGACGAGTGGGAGAGGAGAGGTGTTTCTGGCGACTGCTAATGAAAAGGGTAGCCTGCCTACATACTAAGGCATTCAGGAATATCGAAGTAAGTTATGGAAGAAAGGATCGAGGACAAGAACTGTAGGGTTAAGAATATGTTAAACAGATTGCCTCGGATGTAGGATGAGGTAGCTATGTAGAGATAAAACGATTAGTTCAGGACAGGGAGGAATGGGGTGCTGCATCAAACCAGTCAAAAGACTGAAGACTCAAACAAACAATGATTTGATGACACAGGTCTGAAAAATGAAAATGAAAATTGTCTTAGTTTTGATAACTGATTTTTATGTAGATTTTGGCGCTGATTTCAGAAATGATATTGGTATTTTTCTATCACGTAAGGTTTGTCTACAAAATTAGGTAAAACTTTTCGGAAAATTCCTAAAAGGGCCATTTTATATCAGTAGAATATTATTTATGTAGGCCTACCATGTTATTAAACCACATTAAACATAGGTTAATCTTAAACATAGATCAAGAATAGTTCATATTACAACACTATTACAAGTCTTTGTAGTAACCTTTTCTTATTCCTTCAAAACTTTGTTGTTGTTGTTATTTTCCTGCTATGGACTTGAGGATTTTCTCTTTATAACATCCAACAGATGTCAGCCATCATGTTAACGTCCCTGCGTCCTTGATATCGTTGTTATAATTTGTACATAGCCTATGTTAAAACAAAATTAAAAGTAGAAAACTCGATGTGTGATTTGTGGGTAAACAAAGGGTGATGGAATTGTTTTACTATTTTTTCTGTATTCAGCACCAAAAATGCCAGAAGAATCACTATAAAAATTTGAAACAATTTTTTCATCGTCGACCTGTGTTATTTGTTACATATTCTGAGATTAGAATACATTAAGCCAGCCAAATTAAGGGGTTGCGTGTGTCATCGTTTTGTAATGTATGTAACCCGACAAGGGCTTCTTCCAATGGAAACAAATTGTGACAATTATGAAGAATGTGTAATATGTTGTATTGGAAATTGCTATTGGGATTATTCACCTCTAATATGTAGCTGTAGCTGTATCGGCTGTCACCCTTCAGGTCCTGGTTTGATTCCCGATACAGCTAAGACATTTTATTCTGGTCCTTATTTAGGTTGCTTTGGAATTAACTTATTCCTTGTTCAGATGGCTTTGGAATGAACTGGGTTCTTGTTCAGGTGGCTTTGGAATGAAATGGGTCCTTGATCAGGTGGGTTTGGAATGAACTGGGTCCTTGTTCAGGCGGCTTTGGAATGAACTGGGTCCTTGTTCAGGTGGCTTTGGAATGAACTGGGTCCTCGATCAGGTGGGTTTGGAATGAACTGGGTCCTTGTTCAGGTGGCTTTGGAATGAAATGGGTCCATGATCAGGTGGGTTTGGAATGAACTGGGTCCTTGTTCAGGTGGCTTTGGAAAGAAATGGGTCCTTGATCAGGTGGGTTTGGAATGAAATGGGTCCTTGATCAGGTGGGTTTGGAATGAACTGGGTCCTTGTTCAGGTGGGTTTGGAATGAACTAGGTCCTTGTTCAGGTGGCTTTGGAATGAAATGGGTCCTTGATCAGGTGGGTTTGGAATGAAATGGGTTCTTGATCAGGTGAGTTTGGAATGAACTGGGTCCTTGTTCAGGTGGCTTTGGAATGAACTGGGTCCTTGTTCAGGTGGCTTTGGAATGAAATGGGTCCTTGATCATGTGGGTTTGGAATGAACTTGGTCCTTGTTCAGGTGGCTTTGGAATGAACTGGGTCCTTGATCAGGTGGGTTTGGAATGAAATGGGTCCTTGATCAGGTGGGTTTGGAATGAACTGGGTCCTTGTTCAGGTGGCTTTGGAATGAAATGGGTCGTTGATCAGGTGGCCTTGGAATGAAATGGGTCCTTGATCAGGTGGGTTTGGAATGAAATGGGTCCTGATCAGGTGCGTTTGGAATGAAATGGGTCCTTGTTCAGGTGGGTTTGGAATGAACCGGGTCCTTGTTCAGGTGGCTTTGGAATGAAATGGGTCCTTGATCAGGTGGGTTTGGAATGAAATGGGTCCTTAATCATGTGGGTTTGGAATGAACTGGGTCCTTGTTGAGGTGGCTTTGGAATGTACTGGGTCCTTGTTGAGGTGGCTTTGGAATGAACTGGGTCCTTGTTCAGGTGGCTTTGGAATGAACTGGGTCCTTGTTCAGGTGGGTTTGGAATGAAATGGGTCCTTGTTCAGGTGGGCTTGGAATGAACTGGGTCCTTGTTCAGGCGGCCTTGGAATGAAATGGGTCCTTGATCAGGTGGGTTTGGAATGAAATGGGTCCTTGATCAGGTGGGTTTGGAATGAAATGGGTCCTTGTTCAGGTGGGTTTGGAATGAACTGGGTGTGTGTATTTGTAAATTGGGGATAGCATTGAGAAAGAGGTGGCCGTAAGTTAGGAACCATTTTCCTGGGGGTAGAAGTGGGGAAATCACGCAAAACCTCTTCCAGGATGGCTGAGGTGGGAATCGAACCTTCCTCTTCTCAGTTTTGCCTCGCAAGGCTTAGTGTACCCCGTTCCAGCCCTCACCATCGAAATAACATTTCTTGTCAGAGCTGGGAATCGAATCCAGACCTCCGGCGCGACAGCCAAGAACGGTAGTCACCACACCACGACATGCTCAAGTTTGGAATGAAATACTGTAGGTCCTTGTTCAGGTTGCTTTGGTGTGAACTGGGTCCTTGTTTAGGTTGCTTTGGAGTGAACTGGGTCCTTGTTCAGGTTGCTTTGGAGTGAACTGGGTCCTTGTTCAGGTTGCTTTGGAGTGAACTGGGTCCTTGTTTAGGTTGCTTTGGAAGGAAATAGGTCCTTGTTCAGGTTGCTTTGGAGTGAACTGGGTCCTTGTTTAGGTTGCTTTGGAAGGAAATAGGTCCTTGTTCAGGTTGCTTTGGAGTGAACTGGGTCCTTGTTTAGGTTGCTTTGGAAGGAAATAGGTCCTTGTTCAGGTTGCTTTGGAGTGAACTGGGTCCTTGTTCAGGTTGTTTTGGAGTGAACTGGGTCCTTGTTCAGGTTGTTTTGGAGTGAACTGGGTCCTTGTTCAGGTTGTTTTGGAGTGAACTGGGTCCTTGTTCAGGTTGCTTTGGAGTGAACTGGGTCCTTGTTTAGGTTGCTTTGGAAGGAAATAGGTCCTTGTTCAGGTTGCTTTGGAGTGAACTGGGTCCTTGTTTAGGTTGCTTTGGAAGGAAATAGGTCCTTGTTCAGGTTGCTTTGGAGTGAACTGGGTCCTTGTTCAGGTTGTTTTGGAGTGAACTGGGTCCTTGTTCAGGTTGTTTTGGAGTGAACTGGGTCCTTGTTCAGGTTGTTTTGGAGTGAACTGGGTCCTTGTTCAGGTTGCTTTGGAGTGAACTGGGTCCTTGTTTAGGTTGCTTTGGAAGGAAATAGGTCCTTGTTCAGGTTGCTTTGGAGTGAACTGGGTCCTTGTTTAGGTTGCTTTGGAATGAACTGGGTCCTTGTTCAGGTTGCTTTGGAGTGAACTGTGTCCTTGTTTAGGTTGCTTTGGAAGGAAATAGGTCCTTGTTCAGGTTGCTTTGGAGTGAACTGGGTCCTTGTTTAGGTTGCTTTGGAAGGAAATAGGTCCTTATTCAGGTTGCTTTGGTGTGAACTGGGTCCTTGTTTAGGTTGCTTTGGAAGGAAATAGGTCCTTGTTCAGGTTGCTTTGGTGTGAACTGGGTCCTTGTTTAGGTTGCTTTGGAAGGAAATAGGTCCTTGTTCAGGTTGCTTTGGAAGGAAATAGGTCCTTGTTCAGGTTGCTTTGGTGTGAACTGGGTCCTTATTTAGGTTGCTTTGGAAGGAAATAGGTCCTTGTTCAGGTTGCTTTGGAGTGAACTGGGTCCTTGTTTAGGTTGCTTTGGAAGGAAATAGGTCTTTGTTCAGGTTGCTTTGGAGTGAACTGGGTCCTTGTTTAGGTTGCTTTGGAAGGAAATAGGTCCTTGTTCAGGTTGCTTTGGAGTGAACTGGGTCCTTGTTCAGGTTGTTTTGGAGTGAACTGGGTCCTTGTTCAGGTTGTTTTGCAGTGAACTGGGTCCTTGTTCAGGTTGTTTTGGAGTGAACTGGGTCCTTGTTCAGGTTGCTTTGGAGTGAACTGGGTCCTTGTTTAGGTTGCTTTGGAAGGAAATAGGTCCTTGTTCAGGTTGCTTTGGTGTGAACTGGGTCCTTGTTTAGGTTGCTTTGGAAGGAAATAGGTCCTTATTCAGGTTGCTTTGGTGTGAACTGGGTCCTTGTTTAGGTTGCTTTGGAAGGAAATAGGTCCTTGTTCAGGTTGCTTTGGAAGGAAATAGGTCCTTGCTCAGGTTGCTTTGGTGTGAACTGGGTCCTTATTTAGGTTGCTTTGGAAGGAAATAGGTCCTTGTTCAGGTTGCTTTGGAGTGAACTGGGTCCTTGTTTAGGTTGCTTTGGAAGGAAATAGGTCCTTGTTCAGGTTGCTTTGGAGTGAACTGGGTCCTTGTTTAGGTTGCTTTGGAGTGAACTGGGTCCTTGTTTAGGTTGCTTTGGAGTGGACTGGGTCCTTGTTCAGGTTGCTTTGGAAGGAAATAGGTCCTTGTTCAGGTTGCTTTGGTGTGAACTGGGTCCTTGTTTAGGTTGCTTTGGAAGGAAATAGGTCCTTGTTTAGGTTGCTTTGGAGTGAACTGGGTCCTTGTTTAGGTTGCTTTGGAAGGAAATAGGTCCTTGTTCAGGTTGCTTTGGAGTGAACTAGGTCCTTGTTCAGCTTGATATGAACAAAATATATATGTTAATTTATAATTATTGTGCTAATTTGTAAAATAAACAAATATAATCTTTTAGTAAACCACGTCCGTCATTAACTCAAAATATACAACAACATGAGTAAGTTAGTGCGCGTTGGAGTCCACGTCTACATTGCAGTCTCCATGATATCTGGTTACGCTATAACTGTTTATTGACCCATGTTGACCAAGCTCTTTAAACCGGAGCTAATGCGAGATGATTATACTGTTTACTGACCACTCTTTCTACAAGCAACTGCTTTGCAGAGCTGGAAGTCGGGAGACCTGAGGGTCTAATCCCGGGACTGATAGTGCACATCTCCTCCTGATTCTTTCCAGTCCCTCCAGGCAAATGAGCGGATGGGACAGTTACCTGAATAATTGTGGCTACACACACAGTGCATCAGACAGGTTGAACACACCAATGTACTGTAACCGGAGTCCCAGGCAGGTTTAAACGAATCGTCTCTATAGGTTACAAGTGTTTCTCGATCAGCAGGGAGGCGAGGTTTTATGAGAGTCCGGGAAGGAAGTAAAAGAAGGGAAGGAAAGAGGGAAGAGGAGGAAGGAAGGGAGGATGAATGAATGATCGTGTGACCTCCGGAGAGGACGAGTGCAAGTCTTTCTAGTTGACGCCCGTGGGCGCCCTGCGCGTCGTAATGAGGATGAAGTGATGATGAATACGTCACATACACCCAGTCCCCGAGCCACGGGAATTAACCCCAGGAGATTAAAATCCCTGATGGCTCGGCCGGGAATCGAACCCGGGGCACTTTGGGCCAAAGCCTAACACGCTAACCATTTAGCCACGAAGCCGGACGAAGGAAGGATAGGAATGGGAAGGGGAAAGAGGGGAGGAATTAAGGGAAGGGAGAGGGAGGAAGGAAGTAAGGAATGGTGGGATGGAGGGAGAGAGGGAGGGAAGGGAAGAGAAAGGAACGGACGGGAAGCAGAAGGGAAGTGAGAAGACTGAAAGGGAGGAAGGAAGGAAGGATAGGAAAAAGAAAGGGAAAGAGGGAAGGGAGAGGGAAGAGGGAGGAAGGAAGTTAGGAAGGGAGGGAGGGAAGGGAAGCGAAGGGGCGGGAAGCGAAAGGGAAGTGAGAAGAGTGAAGAGGGAGGAAGGAAGGACGTAGGAAAGGGAAGGGGGAAGAGGGGAGAAAGGAAGAGAAGGGAGAAGGAAGAGGAAGGGTGGGAGGGAAAGGAAGGGGGAAGAGGGGAGAAAGGAAGGGTGGGAGGGACAGAGAGAGGAAGGGAAGAGAATGAAAGAGGGAAGACGAAGGAAGGAAGGAAGGACGTAGTTTTACGTGTCCATTAATCTCGTGATCCTCCATTTTTTACATGGAATCCAAACCACAGGACGTGATATTTCACTTCTCAAATCTCACATGACCTGACCGGGAATCAAACCTAGTCCGTCTTGGTGAGAGGCAAGCAGCTCGACCACTGCATCACTACGCCCCCCATGAGAGTTAGGTGCTTTAAGTACAACTTGGCTCCGAAATTTCTGTCTCCAAGACAATAATTATACGGCTACAAATACCGAAGGACGTCTTTTGTTGAGAGAAAGGAAGTTGGACGGGACTGATTATGAGGATGAAAGGACACCAGCTGGGTACGCGTTGGCCGTCACAACTATATTGTACACGGATTTGATAACCGAAATATGTCAAGGCGTTAGCATGGCACCTTCTATAAACATGTCTTAACTACGAGTACCTGGCAATCCCAACTTAATGGTGTATGCTGTTCATAGGGACTAGGGACATCTCGGTCATCAGTACCGTCTACCACTGTAGCTGTGGTCACTGTAGTAATGGGTAGTGGCTAACTTTCATGGCTGTCACCACTGAGGCCCGGGTTCGATTCCCGGCATTGCCAAGACATTTAATTCTGGTCTGAGGGCAGGAACGGGGTACACTCAGCATCGTGAGGCAAAACTGAGAAGAGGAGTGTTTGATTCCTTCTTCAGCCATCCTGGAAGTGGTTATTCGTGGTTTCCCACTTCTACTCCAGACAAATGCTGGGATGGTTCCTAACTGAAGGCCACGGTCTCATCCTACCCAAATCCTACCGCAATTGCAAATGCTCACACTAGTACAGACATCACAGCGACACGGGTTATCAGGCAAATTCTACACAACACACCCAAGTAAACAGGACTACATGACCACGATGCCGCAAAGCCTCTAAAGAATCGATGACAACAACAACTCTAGAAATGGCCGTATGGTGTAGGATTGGACAAGGTACACAAGCTGAACAGAAATGAATTAAATAATATAATCACTGGATAATTAGGAAAAACACTTTTGAAAGCATTGGCATATTTTAAACCTTTTCCTCATAACCTACTGAACAGTTTTGTTGCTCCTCAGTCCTTCAACACGAATATTGCCCAAAGTCTGGGCGGGGTTCAATGCATGTGATATGTGTACAGACATAACATGTAATCTTTTCCAGGAGTGTTATTTATTTTTGTGTTTAACTAAACATGTGCGAATGCTCCGGGGATTCGATAGACGACCTGACAACAAGCAAAACATGTCCTGTAAACATATGGTGTATTTGCTATCGTTTCCGTGTTACAAGCATTGCATGTGGTGTACATAACACAGACCGCTTCACTGTGCAGGTTGGTCATTTGTGTTACGTTACTACTTACAGTTCTCTACAGAAGGTGCTCAAAATGGCTACCACAAGCTGTAATGCAGGCGTCTATGTGCAGCATCATTGACTGTCTCACACGCTCCCATATTCCCAGCGTCTGTCGTAACTGCTGACATCCTTGCTCTATTCGCTGATGCAGCATGCCCACGTTATGAATAGGTGTGACATACACAATGACCTTTAAATGGCCCCATAAGTAGAAGTCTAATGGGTTGAGATCGGGAGAACGAGGAGGCCACGATGTAACACGGCAACGAACGCACATACACCATATGTTTACAGGACATGTTTTGCTTCTTGTCAGGTCCTCTATCGAATCCCCGGAGCTTTCCCACATATTTAGTTACACCCTGTGTATTGCGTACATTGTACCTCGCCCAGTGTTTGGGCAATATTCGTGTTGACCGACTGAAGAACTACCAATAACTGTTTGTATACGTAACACTGAAAAATGGCTTCAAAACTTTAAATTAACCTACCGAAGGAATTAACCTTCAGAGTGCTAGTGACGAAATGGTTCGTCGCTACGCGTGAGCTATTTTAGTTTCACATTCCATCTGTTTGAAGCGATGTTGTTTGAAAATAGACTTACCTACTCCTTTTTGATAGTCAATAGAACTATTTACTTTCAATTTTTAATTTCCATGATGATGTGAATTACGCTATTAGTTTGTTCAAAGAGATGGCAAAGTTTGACTTATGTTTAAGTTCTGTGCGCTGTAATGACAGACAACAGAGCAAGTAGTAGTTTGAGTAGTGGTGATTCTAAAAGTCTACCATACCCAGGAGGAAACATAGGGGATATATCCCCCCCTATATATCTGATTTGTCACTCCTAGTTAAAGGCC
The DNA here is from genome assembly GCA_946902985.2 of Meconema thalassinum. Taxonomy (NCBI): domain Eukaryota; kingdom Metazoa; phylum Arthropoda; class Insecta; order Orthoptera; family Tettigoniidae; genus Meconema; species Meconema thalassinum. Next base: position 373,067,842 of record OX336392.1, read on the forward strand.
GTTTAGCCAGTCACTACATAAAGCAGTCTTTGCCCTCGTTAAACAGGCCTTCAGCAATAAGATGCAACTTCTGACAGGCAGGCACATTAGCATTAAAACTAGAAAATCGTTTATCAAAACATTTGCCAGGAGTGTTTTGTTATACAGATGCGAAACTTGGGTCTGTAAGGAAATAGCACATACAACGCCTGGAAGCAGTGGAAATGTGGATGTGGATACGCATGCTGAAATTAAGCTGGCCGGAGAAAAAGACTAACGAATGGGTCCTCAAGGAAGTAGACGAAACAAGAAAATTGATCACTACTATAGAAAAGAGGAAAGTAAAATTTGTTGGCGACACCCTACGTCATAATGAGTTCCTGACCACCATACTGGAAGGAAAAGTTCTGGGGAAGAAAGGAAGAGGAAGACTGCGGAAGGCTCGTTTGGATTCTGTGATGCAAGGACTTCAATTTAAACAGTATGCTGACTTAAAACGTGCAGCAAGTGAGAGACAAATGTGGTAGCAGCGACAAGGCCTGGCCTTTAGGTGATGATGATGATGACTTACAACCAGATTCAAAATGGTTTTCCGGGTGCGCCCCTGAAGGAAACTTATTTGAGTACGAGAGTGTAAAATGTAACCCAATGTAATACACACATCAAAAGAAGTTTTGCATCACCTCGGTTCCAAGAGTTCCGGAACCGTTAAATACAAAGGGAATAGAGATCAACACAAACAACATTTCAGCTCGTTTTATTGCTCATGAGACCCACACATTGCATGTTGTACCATCATACAGCTAGACTTTCAGCATTTGTGGTCCAGATTGCAGTACACACCACTACCTCTAATACCCAGTAGCACGTCCTCTTGCATTGATGCATGCCTGTATTCGCCGTGGCATACTATCCACAAGTTCATCAAGACACTGTTGGTCCAAATTGTCCCACTCCTCAACGACAATTCGGCGTAAATCTCTCAGAGTGGTTGGTGGGTCAAGACGTCCATAAACAGCCCTTTTCAACATATCCCAGGCATGTTCGATAGGGTTCATGTCTGGCGAACATGCTGGCCACTGTAGTCGAGCGATGTCGTTATCTTGAAGGAACGCATTCACAAGATGTGCACGATGAGGTCGAGAATTGTCGTCCATGAAGACAAATGCCTCTCCAATATTCTGCCGATATGGTTGCACTATGGGTCGGAGGATGTCATTCAGGTATCGTAAAGCCGTTTCGGAGCCTTCCATGACCACCAGTGGCGTACGTCGGCCCCACATAATGCCACCCCAAAACATCAGGGAACCACCACCTTGCTGCACTCGCTGGACAGTGTGTCTAAGACGTTCAGCCTGACCAGGGTGCCTCCAAACACGTCTCCGACGATTGTCTGGTTGAAGGCATATGCGACACTCATCGGTGAAGAGAACGTGATGCCAATTCCGTGGGGTCCATTCAGCATGTTGTTGGGCCCATCTGTACCGCGCTGCATGGTGTCGGGGTTGCAAAGCTGGACCTCGCCATGGACGTCGGGAGTGAAGTTGCGCATCATGCAGCCTATTGCGCACAGTTTGAGTTGAAACACGACGTCCTGTGGCTGAACGAAACGCATTATTCAACATGGTGGCATTGCTGTCAGGGTTCCTCCGAGCGGCAATCCGTAAGTAGCGGTCATCCACTACAGTAGTAGCCCTTGGGCGGCCTGAGCGAGGCCTGTCATCGACAGTTCCTGTATCTCTGTACCTCCTCCATGTCCGAACAACATCGCTTTGGTTCACTCTGAGACGCCTGGAAACTTCCCTTGTTGAGAGCCCTTCTTGACACAAAGTAACAATGCGGACGCGATCGAACTGCGGTATTGACCTTCTAGGCATGGTAGAACTACAGACAACATGAGCAGCGTACCTTCGTCCTGGTGGAATGACTGGAACTGATCGGCTGTCGTACCCCCTCCGTCTAATAGGCCCTGCTCATGCATGGTTGTTTACATCTTTGAGCAGTTTTAGTGACATCTATGAACAGTCAAAGGGACTGTATCTTGGATACAATATACACAGTCAACGTCTATATGCCGGAGATCTGGGAACCGAGGTGATGCAAAACTTTTTTTGATGTGTGTATATGGAATCAAAAGGAAAAGGGAGAATATGCTAAATTGATTTAGGTTCTTGATAAAGAATGGAGCCAAGATGTGTGAAAATAATTCAGCCCAGGAGTGTTTATTCATATGGAAATACAAAGCAGTTAAAAGATTAAACTGATTTTTCTCTTATATATTCATAAGATTCTGGCAACTTATTTTGATTTTTTAAACGTTTGTAAATTATTTGAAGATAGCCTATTTGCAGTATTTATTTTCATACATCTGTCATTTATTTAATCATTGCCCCAGAGGAGTGCGTCAGGCCTCGGCAGCCGGCACAGTTCATATTCTCGCCGCTAGATGGGGGCTTCATTCATTCCATTCCTGACCCGGTCGGAGACTGGAAAAAGGGCTGTGGATTTTCATTTTCATTTTCATACAATTCTGAAAGGCACCGAAACAAATTGTACTTGCCAGGAATTATCTTAGACTACATTATTCGTGTGCAAAATTTAATTTAGATTGATGCAAGTAGTTCGGAGAAAAGAAAAGTATATTGGCTCTCAAAATATTGTTTTCAAATATTTCCCCCCTAATTACTTCATTTTTTTCTGTTCAACTTGTGGTAATGGAAGTAATAGGAATCCTATATTAAGGATATTTAAGCGTTTCTTGAAATAATCAAGAAAGTAGCTTCAAAACATTTAGAGTACGGCTGGTACTTCTAATCGATTAATTTGAGTTCTCGATTAATCGACGAATCAAAGCAACATAATTGATTAATTGTTACAAATAACGAAAATTAGTTTGTGCGATGAATTCATTAATCGATTAGTCATTTAATCGATTATGCAGTTGGTCGAATAATAGCTTAATTGTTTTGTCGATTAATCTATGTACTTTGCTACTTTCACTACGCAAAACGGACATTAAATTAATTACTATATATTGTATCATATAATTTTAAACAATGTACCTGCTTTGTGAATACTAGGCTAAAACAAAGTAAAACAAAAATGTTCCTGTCCTAAATTGTAAACATTGAACAAAAATTCAAAATCTTTGCTGAAAACTCCTCGTTCTCATTCTTTGAAACCCTTCCAAATTTGATTGATGTTTGTTCTTCCGCTGTCACTGACTCTTATATGGTTATTGTTAACATAAACAAGCAAGGTCACTTTGTATATTTAGGTAAAAGATAACTTTTCATAAATTTCTATAAATCATTCCGAAAACAAGCATAACTCTACTTAAGCGATTACCTCTCATTTAAACTTCTGTTCTTATCTCGTGTCTACTGATCAATTGATGGAATCTTCGGCTAGCCGACTAATCTATTAGCCGGTTAATCGATTAATCGAATAAACAGTCAGTTAATTAATAGATTAATCGATGTCAATTAATTTCATTTTATTCGATTAATTTATTATTAATCGATTAACCGTACATCGTTTTTACCACTCTAACTTAGAGATACCGTACAACAGAAATGATGAATGGTTGCATTTTGCGATGCTCTTACACTGCCTGGTTACCTTAATTCACGGGTCTCACATTTTGCCAGTAAGGAAATTGCGTAATTCATATCCACCTCTTGATATGCAGCTGTAGGCTCAGTCATCATTTCGTGGAATGCGCTCGAGACGACTGAAAGTCACTCATTGCCTCCGCGATGAGGCGAGAAGCAAATATATCTTGACATGCCTGTGTCTCAATCATGCCTGTAAAAAGTCGCAAGGTATCATCTATCATTCAGTTCGCGTGACCGTAGGGTGATAAAACATTTTATGGAGTGAGACCGTACACACGCTACTTAAACCGTCTTTAGACTGACTTCGTGGCATAGCGTTACACCAAACAGAAGTGGGTGTTGTATCACAACAATGCTCTTTGTCATACAACAATTTCAATGAACCAGTAACAACATTCCTGTGACTCCTCAACCTCCTTATTCGCCTGATTTGAGTTCTTGTGACTTTTTTCTCTTCCCGAGATTGAAAGCACACCTCAAGGGACGTCGTTTTGGGAGCACTGGACACCAATCAAACGAATGTAACCAACCAGCTGAAGGTGATTTCAATATCAGAGTTCCAGCACTGCTTTGAGGAAAGAATCGCCTGCAGCGCTGTGTGGCTTCTCGTGGTAGTTACTTTGAAGGAGATGGTGTGGAAATATAATGGTATTGGAATAAACCCAGGTTGACATCAGTCTCAAATTAATTTACACACCTCGTATGTTTCTCTGTATTCGTCCGACGTTTATCATGGAAAAGCCTAGTTTGACATCAGCAAGGAGCCTTATCACAGTATCCTTTAAGATAAAGGTATTATTTGTCAAGTACTTGAACCATTTATATGATAAAGAATTTCACGGTAATCTCCGTGTTCTTTGTCCTGTTATTCTCACTACAATTATTGTCATATGTCTTTCTGTTTCAGGTAAGCCACCGTAATCCCCAGATTGCCTGTCCTTGTGCCTGTTTGGTGAGATAACTTGAGTTTTTAAATAACTACATATTCTCAGGAGCCATCCGGGTTCGATCCCATGGCATTTGACTGTGATCAACTAGCATAGAAAGCTTTGAAGCCAATTTTCCAGTGTTGCCTTATTTACAATTGATATTTTAACTTTTTCAATCGGTCAACACTATTGCACCCGTGGGTGTTTCCCTAAATCTGAAAAATTTGCATGGGATTAATAAATTCACTTGGATGACCAGTTTCTATCGCCAAGTGAGTATCATCAGATCCTTTACACTTAGGCCGTTATATCAATGTCAACAAGTATGTGGGTGATGGTATTGACAATATGTACATATATTTAGTTGCAGTAGTTATTTTAAACTAGTGCAACTTGTCAAGATTTGTTAGTGGTTATTGACCTTCAACTTTCCTTATTTAGGGTGAGGTTGGATTGGATTATTGGTTTCTGAACTTCTGCCGAGTGTAGATAGTGGATGGTAGCAGCTGTACGATGACGGGTCTCACATCATAATCCGACCCAATATTCTTCTGTCTTCCTTCCTCCCACCCTTCAATCTTTCCTACCACCCTTCCTTTCTTCCTCCCTTCCTTCCTCCCACCCTTCAGTCTTTCCTACCACTTTTCCTTTCTTCCTCCCTTCCTTCCTCCCTTCCTTCCTCCCACCCTTCAATCTTTCCTACCACCCTTCCTTTCTTCCTCCCTTCCTTCCTCCCACCCTTCAATCTTTCCTACCACCCTTCCTTTCTTTCTTCCTCCCTTCCTTCCTCCCACCCTTCAATCTTTCCTACCACCCTTCCTTTCTTCCTCCCTTCCTTCCTCCCACCCTTCAGTCTTTCCTACCACCCTTCCTTTCTTCCTCCCTTCCTTCCTCCCACCCTTCAATCTTTCCTACCACCCTTCCTTTCTTCCTCCCTTCCTTCCTCCCACCCTTCAATCTTTCCTACCACCCTTCCTTTCTTCCTCCCTTCCTTCCTCCCACCCTTCAGTCTTTCCTACCACCCTTCCTTTCTTCCTCCCTTCCTTCCTCCCACCCTTCAATCTTTCCTACCACCCTTCCTTTCTTCCTCCCTTCCTTCCTCCCACCCTTCAATCTTTCCTACCACCCTTCCTTTCTTCCTCCCTTCCTTCCTCCCACCCTTCAATCTTTCCTACCACCCTTCCTTTCATCCTCCCTTCCTTCCTCCCACCCTTCAATCTTTCCTACCACCCTTCCTTTCTTCCTCCCTTCCTTCCTCCCACCCTTCAATCTTTCCTACCACCCTTCCTTTCTTCCTCCCTTCCTTCCTCCCACCCTTCAATCTTTCCTACCACCCTTCCTTTCTTCCTCCCTTCCTTCCTCCCACCCTTCAGTCTTTCCTACCACCCTTCCTTTCTTCCTCCCTTCCTTCCTCCCACCCTTCAATCTTTCCTACCGCCCTCCCTTCCCTGTCCCTTCCTCCCTTCCTTCCTTTCTCCCATACCTTCTCCCTTCCCTCCTCCCTTCCTTGTCCCTCCCTCCCTTCTCCCTACCTAACACCCTTCCTTCCTTTCATTCATCCTCCCTCCTTTCCCTCCTTCCTCCCTTCCCTTTATATTGTGTTTTATTAGTTGTTAAGCTAGGTTTAGTTTCTTATTACAAAACGTCAAGCCAGAACATTGTATACGCTACATAAAGGGGCTCTTTAGCCTCAGTGGCAGTTCTCTATGAATAAATCGCCCCCATGGGCTCACAACTTGTGGGGCGTGGGTTGGCGACCACGGGACCTCAGCGCTGAGTCTGGCATTGCTTCCACTTACTTGTGCCGGGTCCCTCTCCGTCTTCTTTCCGACGGTATTAGGATATCCGAGGCCTAGGGAGTCGCTTCCTTTCCCGCCCTTCTCTCTCTTATAGTTCCTTTTCTCTTTAAGATTCCCGCCCTGTGTTTATAAATTGGCTCCCTGTGTCTCTCAATTACATTTTGTAAGTGTTTTCATTCTGAATTGCATTTTGTAAGTACAATATTTTGAATCGCGGGCTTCCACATATTGTGAGTATTTTGAATCTAAATTATATTTTGTAAGTATTTTGAATTTCAATTGTATTTTGTAAGTATTTTGAATTTCTATTGCATTTTGTGAGTATTTTGAATCTGGTAAGGCATTTTCAATCTAAATTCCATTGTGTATTTTGAATTTCAATTGCATTTTGTTGAGTATTTCGAATCTACATTGCATTTTGTAAGTATTTTGAACCAAAACTACATTTTGTGCGTATTTTTCAATCTAAATTCCTTTTGTGAGTATTTTCCTTCTAAATTACCGGTTCCGTTTATAAGTATTTCCATTCTTCATTTTGTGAGCCATTTCAATCTGAGTTCCATTTTGTAAGTGTTTACAGTCTAACTCAATTTTCGTTATGGTTTCCATTTCATTGTCATTTTCGCTGTCACCCAGAACATTAGGGGCCGATAACCTAGATGTTAGGCCCCTTAAAACAACAATTATCATCATCTGTGAATAAATTAATTCAATTGATTCCTCCCTTCCTATCTTCCTCGCTACCTACCTCCCTTCCTTACCTCTGCAGTACCCAGTAAATGTACGACCTTCCACCATAGTGCTTGTCCTGTGCAGTATCTTTGAACTCCACCCTCCAGTATCTTTCTTGTTCGGGCTTCATTTGGTATTATAAGCTGTACAGTACATTGACTTATTTTGCTGCTGCTCCGTAATTTAAAGCTAGATAAGTAAGTTATAGCGTGCAAAAAAGGGGGAAGGAACCCTTTATTACACATTGCGGTCGATAGTTCAGTTATTTTAGGACCCACGCACACAGCATTTGGTGTGTCACGTGTATAACGTTACTTGGCGTTTTCTCCGGCTCGTTGCTAGCATTCATAACACGTCACAGATTTAGTCTCTTTCGTGCGTCACCGAACAAAGAAAAGGTATCCAGAGAGGTTAATGAGGTGTAATCACAGGCAGTTTGGCGTTGGGCTGAGTATTTACCGGTTATGCCCTTGTTTATTGGTGTAAAAGACAATTCTTTTAAGGTGAGATGGTGCTGATTAATGTTTTAAGTGGCTAAATATCCAGGTCATCTGCCCCCTAGCTTTAAGTGAGTAACTTCGTGTTTCTTTGAGGGAGAAAAATTCACTTCACATTTCGGATACTGTTTCCTTCGAGCTCACAATTAGCGAGACGTGTGTTGGCGACTAGAACCCCAGCTGAGTCCGGTATTGCTTTACTTGTGCCAGCCTCTTCTCTGTCATCCATCTTGTCGAGTTCAGTTAGTTAGTTAGTTAGTTAGTTAGTTGGTTATTGTTGTTTTTAGGGGCGGAACTACGAGGTCATCTGCCCCTAAATGTCGACTTCCTTCTTACCCCTTCGGTTTTAGGGTATTCAAGGCCTAGGGTGTCTTTCATTTTCCTGACTTAATCGGCTCTTGTCGTTTCCTCCCTGACACCCTTATTTTTCAAGAGTTGAGACTTCTTTTTTTCATGGTATCTGCTGTGAGTGACCCTACAGGGGGCAGGGTGTGTGTAGCCCACCTCGATAAAGCTACATACATGACACATGCAGGTACCCACATTACATCACTTTCCTACTTGCACAATGCTGGTGGGATCTTTCTCCGACACGAAACACAGCGGGTTTCCCAATCTGAGTCATCCTTCACACAGGAGAATGAGTGGGTGTACTCACCAATCGCGTTAATTCGGCACCACGACTGCGATGTGGGGGCTGCCCCAGATCCGGAGACCATTGGTTCATTTCCTGGAGCCTGCAGTGCCCATCGTAAGTGTGGTTGTTGCCCATTTTTCTCTCACGACCCTTCCAAGCAAATATCTTACTACACGCCCTGGGGCACCACCCATCCCCCTCAATCCCATACCTTAAGAATTGCAGTTTTATTGTGTAAACGTTATCAAGCGGCACGGCTTTGATACTTATTTGTGCCGCCTTAGCAACAGTTTCATTAGATTAACTTAGGCTATTATTTGGCACTTGCCACACCAGAAGAGCACCGCGGCAACGAATGAAGAATACTGGAGAATGCTGAATTAAAAATAAAACGTAATTAAAAATGTATGGGTATTTTGGCTGTAGTTTCCTTTTTTGAGTGTGCTAGTCATATCTTTGGTTGGCAGTCCCTGTTATTCTGGTTGTTTGGAGTAAGTTGTTTGACATTTTGAAAAGGATTGGAATAAAGTACAGGGATATCAGGATGATCTGGAATCCATACAGAACAAGACAGCAGTTATTCGAGGCAAAAGGCATGAGACTAAAGCTCGTATTCAGAAAGGCCAGGCTGCAACTTATCCCCCATACTATTCAATCTATACATTGAACAAGCAATGAAGGAAATTAGATAATAATGTTATTGGTTGTACGTCTCTTTCAACTACTCTGGCTTTTAGATACGCCGGGCTGCCAGAATTTTGCCCCGAAGAGGATCTTTAACGTGCCAGTAAATCTACTGACACGGCTCCCACGCATTTGCACACCTTCAAATGCCAGCTGACTGCACCAGGATTCGAACTTGCAACCTTGGGCTCAGCAAGCGAGAACGTTACCCCTGAGCCACGCAGCCAGACCAAGAAAATTAGAGAAATTAGTGCAGCACTACAATACTCCACCTCAGATAAGCTGAAAGTCAAAGTAAACAACTGTGTGATTAAACGGGAGATATGGAACTGCGCCCTTAATCAGTGGTATTTCCAGATCCTTTTAATTAGGCCAATTGAACTGCGCCCATAGTCAAGTCGGCTGTTAGCCCAAGTTCGGTTTAAGGGGAAGTGACGGACTGTCTCCCACCACTAGCTTCTGCACTGCTGAGAATAAGAGGTAATCCCCCGTCCCGATAAGCAGCTGTACTACGGGCCTCCGGGGGTGGCAGCTAATCACACTAACCACTACACCACAGAGGCGAATAATAATAATGATAATAATAATAATAATGATAATAATAATAATAATGATAATAATAATGAAAATCCACAGCCTTTTTCCAGTCATTGGACCGGGTCAGGGTTGGAATGAATGAAGCCCCCATCTAGCGGCGAGGATAGGCATTGTGCCGGCTTCCGAAGCCTGTCGCACTCCTCTGGGACAATGATTAATGAATGACAGATGAAATGAAATGATATTGGAGAGTGTTGTTGGAATGAAAGATGACAGGGAAAACCTGAGTACCCGGAGAAAAACCTGTCCCGCCTCCGCTTTGCCCAGCACAAATCTCAAATGGAGTGACAAGGATTTGAAGCACGGAACCCAGCGGTGAGAGGCCGGCGCGCTGCTGCCTAAGCCACGGGGGCTACACTAATAATAATAATAATAATAATAATAATAATACAACTCTCTCTAATCCGCCATAAATAACTACCCCTCTAAAAAATATGATAATCTTCTAAATGGTAAGATTACCTCAAACTAGATTATTAAACATTTGCAATAACAAAACTATTTTTAGAATATGGTCAGGTTGTCGGAAACATCCCATGTACCAGTTAATGCTAATATTGCTCGATCAAAAATTAAATATTTGTCTGTTTTGAAAACTGTACCTGTTTTATGTATCCCAGGCCAAACTAATCTCTTGTCCGCAATCTGGACAGAGTACATTTAGTTGTTCGCAATCTGGACGGTTTTTGACTTGTTCGCAATTAAGACACAACCGATTTGAAATGAGTCACTTCAAATTCACACCACTCGACACAACATAATTCGGTAGAGGGGTGGAGGGAGGGAACATACCTGACCGCTCTCAATGGGCGCAGTTCCTCCGTCACTTTTAAAGGTTGATGCTAATGACCAGGGTCATTAGTGAAGCTTGTGCGCAGTTCCATACAACCCGATTAAACACTAACCGTTTGAAAGCAACCGGTCAACTGCCTGTGCGCATCTGCTAGCATTTTGTGTATTGTAGGCATTTCTTCCTTGAGAAAGAACTCTTGTACTTTCCCACGAATCCATCCCATGCCCACATATTGAGAGACATACTTGGGAGTGGGATGGGGCAGTGAGCAGCTTAGAGAGGTGAAAATTAATATCTGACCGAGATTGGCATCTAAATGGCTGTTTCGAATACAATGAAAATTTGGGGGTAATTATATTTTTCTCAGCACTGGATAGGCTACAATTAATAGGTCTATCCAAATATATTTGGTAATTGAGAGCACAGGGGGACATTAATTATTTTGAGCACTAAGTTAATACATTATGTAATTTGAATGGTCGAAACACATAGGAGTAAAAATTTAAGATGAAATAATTTTAAAATTTGCTGATGACACTGTCATCTTGGCCGATTCACCAGAGGATTTGGACGAGTTTTTAATGGCATGGACTCTGTCTGAGGCTATAATTCATGATGAAAATCAATAAATGTAAAACAAAAGTAATGGAGTGCACCCGACAGAAATCATAAACCCCTATTGACGTTGGCAGGTGAAGATCTAAAGGAAGTAGGAGAGTTCTACTACTTAGGAAGTAAAATAATCAGTGATGGACGAAACAAAGAGGACATAAATAGTAGGTTGGCTCAGGAAAACAAATCTCTCGACGTCAAATATAGATTTATGTAGTCTATTAGAACTTCATTTTTGAAAGCCTTTGGCGCTGCACGGAAGTGGAACTTGGACTGTTGACGCAGCAGAAAAATTGAGAAATGTTTGAAATGCGGTGTTACCGAGAATGATGAAAATCAGATTGGTAGATACAGTATCAAATAATGATGTATTAAGACGAGTGGGCGAGGAAAGATATTTCTGAAGACTGCTAATGAAGATGAGAGATAGGTTGGTAGGACACTAAGTAAGACTTCCAGGAATAGCAAACTTAGTTATGGAACGAAGGGTCGAGGGACAAGAAATGTAGGGGTAGACCAAGGTTGGAATATATTAAACAGATTGCTTCGGAAGTAGGGTGTGGTAGCTATGTAGAGATGGAACAATTCGCTCAGGACAGGGAGCCATGGAGCTGCATCAAACCAGTCAAAAGACTGAAGACTCGAACAACAACAGCAACAACAATAACAACTAATAACGGCGTTGAAAGTAAACAGTTACTCCCCAACTCTGGTCATTCGTCATAGAAAAATATGCGTTTTCATTATTTTCTTGTGGTGCTTATCGCAAGTCCCTGAGAGCCAGAGCCCGCAGAGCACGGGTCTGTTGACAGTGAAAGTGAAATATCAGGGAACAAGAGGAATCCGAGAGGATTTGCCAGGGAGGTTGGCGGGAAGCCACGATAGCCAGACACTTACTCGGTCACTCATGCGGGACTCGCGCCATCTGGCAGCAGTCACGCATCGCGGAGAAATGGAATCCTCTTGTGCATTCATTTTATGAGCTGCGACATGAGTGAGAACATCCACGACATTTCGGTATTCAAGCAAACTAGCGGATCCGTGCGAGAACTCTCGCATGATGGGTTGTGTACGCCCCATGTGTACAAACTACCCGCTCGGCCCTAGTGCTATACGGGCTGTATGCGACACAGTTCTGCAGGGGCTATCGTCTTGTTTGTTTGTTTGTTTGTTTATGAGCACATTATAAACAAATAAATATATTTCCGTTGATTTTTCAAGAAATGCAATATTTTTCCTGTACTATTGAGGCGATTTGGAAGATTTTTGTACAAACCACACCTTCTAACTTCCTCTGGTTTAGGAGCTTGCGTTTTGTGAAACAAACACCTTAGCGTATTAAATAATAAGATGATACGCACTTTTGTGAGAGACACCACAGGTGGAGACGTAGGCACACAAACTTCCTCGAAAAACGCAAAGAACCGCGAAATAAAGAGAAGCGATACAGAAAAACAGAAAGAAAGTTGATCACCTCGTGTATAGCAGCTAGCATTCTTGGCTGTCTACCCCCAGTGGCTCACAACTTGTGGGACGTGGGTTGGCAACCACGGGACCCCAGCTTAGTCCGGCATTTCTTCCACTTACTTGTGCCGGGCTCCCTTTCCTATCGGCCTCCCTTAGTCAACTCTTGTTCTCTTCTGACCCTGACGGTATTAGGGCATTCGAGGCCTCGGGGGTCTTTCACTTTCCCGCCTTAATTGGTCCTTCTCTCATCTTTCCTGATCCCTGATTCTTCGAGGTGTCAGACCTCTCGTTTTTCTTTTCATATCTCCTGCCTTCTGCTGAAGGTCCTAAAGGAGACCCCACCACTTCTGGTGCACCTTGGATAGTGCTTGGGATTTGGCGATCCCGAGGAATTCCTGAGCTTGGTCCGGTTTCCCCCACTTTTCCATTGCCTTTGGGGCGGACCCTCTCCGCTTTCCTTTTCCTCTCTGTCTTTCATGGTTCTCCTTCATTCCAAGGCCCTCAATTCTCATTCTTCGAGGTTGAGGGCTTTCCTTTCCTCCTGTCTTTTATTTACATTCTTCTCCTTTTGGCTTCCCCTTTCCTCTTCTAGTTTGTAAGTCAGTCGTCAGTTTTAGTAGTCGTTTTCATTTGGTCATCTTTCAGTTTCACTATCACCAAAACCATTAGGAGCCGATAACCTAGATGTTAGGCCACTTAAAACAACAATTATCATCATCTTGGCTAACTACGTCTAACTACAGGCTTTTAATTAACTTGCACACTGGTAGCTTCGGTGTCGTAGTTGGTAGCATGCTGAGCTTCTATTCCCAAGATCACGGGTTCAAACCCGGCCAAAGTCGTCGGATTTTTAGCCTACTTTCAATTTTTTGCAAAAAATGAAAGTAGACTTATGAGATCTACACAGGGCCAAAAATTGTGTGTCTGTCTGTGTGTGTGTGTGTGTGTGTGTGTGAGTGTGTGTACTCTGAATGTCTGCCCCCCCCCCCTCCTATCAAATCGAACACGGTAAACCGAATTGAACGAAATTTGGTACAGAGATAGAACTAGCAAAGAGCACCTCAGTGTCATGTTTTATATTGCCGCCATCTTGACGGAAACGTAATGGCGGCCACCCAAATGTTCAAAGCTTAAATCAAATTACGACTAACCTAATCATCCGATCACTACTAAATTTTGCAATAACATATGGTTATATGGCGAGCGTCATTTCACTAAACTACAAAGTAATCAGCCCAATGGTTTGCAGATGGCGGCCATGTATGTGAGCAAATTGATTCCCTCTATCAATTCAAACACGGTGAAACCGAATTGAACGATATTTGGTACAGAGGTGGCACTAGCAAAGGGCACCTCAGTGTCATGTTTTATATAGCCGCCATCTTGACGGAAACGAAATGACGGCCACCCAAATGTTAAAAGCCTTAATCAAATTACGACCAACGTAATCATTTGATCTCTACCAAATTTTGCAACAACATACCTTTTTGTGGGAGCATCTTTTGACTGAACTACAAGGTCATCAGCCCAATAATTTGCAGATAGCGGCCATGTATGTGTGCAAATCGATTCCCTCTATCAATTCAAACACGGTGAAACTGAATTGAATGACATTTTGTACAGAGGTAGCACTAGCAAAGGGCACCTCATATTCATGTTTAATATCCGTATAGCACGTTGTATTTCAACAAGCTACTTCAACCAACATTCAATTATACTCCTTGAAAAGGACAAAGAGTTATAACAATACCCTTACATTTAGAAGAAAGTAGGCTATATATTCTTTACTGAACATCTTGTGTAAGAACGTTAAAAATCCCTCAGTTACGCCGGCGGTCCCATGTCATAGATTTATGGCATGTTAAAGAACCTTCCACTAATTACACCTGTGTGAAGTTAAATCAATATAGATTAAATATTTGACTAACATTCTTAGGTTCCTACGTTCGTCGTCAAGAGCCGACTGCGGTGGCATCTAGTAACTAATTTTTGAACTAGTTGGTCGTTGACGGTGGCTTTTGGTGGCAAAAGTAGGAACTACTTGAAAAAATTCAATGCCTGCAGTCCTTACTTGAATTAAATCAGATAACACACACTAATACAGTCATCACAACGAACACCGATTATCAGACAGATTCTACACACTCCCAAAGTACCCGGGGCTATATGACCGCGTTGTCGTAGCCCCTAAACTGAGGAACCAACCAACCAACCAACCAACTTGCACACTTGAATAAGAAAGGCGCAAAGAGGAATAAAAGTGTTGACCTCGCTGTTCCACCCCTTTAAATAAACAAAACTTACATAAAACAGGAATATGTGAAAATTATTATTTATTATTTAGCGTATGGCTTTTAGTGCCGGGAGTGTCTGAGGACATGTTCGGCTCGCCAGAGATTGTACATGCTTCTATGCGGACACCGCAGTCGGCTCTTGACGACGAACGTAGGAACCTAAGAACGTTAGTCAAGTACCGTCGCATGTGGATGAGATGAAGTCAATGAAGATGAATGAAACAGGGCAAGTTCAATTTCAAATAGTTCCAAATTTGGCTACCAGATGCCACTGACACCCAGCGGCGAACGTTGGAACTTGATAGAGCGTTTCTAGCCAAATAACCCTCAAATTTAGCTACACACTACCAATTGTAGTGGTAGGTTCTTTTTCATGCCGTGAATCTATGACATGGGCCCGCCCCCTCCGAATGAAGGCATACTGAAGGATTTTAACGCTCTTAAAAAATCTGATGACTTTGGCCGGGTTTGAACCTGCGATAGCAGCTCAGCATGCTACCGGCTACGAAGCCGCTGACAGTGTGGCACAAGTAATGTAATAATAGTTCCTATCTTGAAAGGCTGGTACTTGAAAGATCAAGTGCATTAACCATGCCTTTTTGTTCCATGATTCATGTATTCTGTTTGACCCTTGGTAGCTTTCAACATCGCTATGGGACCTTAGACAGCCTTACGGTGGTTGTGGGGAGGGAATTGTGCAGAAAATCGTCGCTAGCACACAGCAAAGACAGGTAGGTGCATACGCCATGCGAGAACGTGCTGCTCAACACGGCTGTATGTTGAACCAATTAGGCTGCTGCTCATTTCTCTTCGTTGACAAAGTCAGGTTCTTCAGCAGGTTCTTGGTACATTCTGACAGGACCGCCGCTGGGAAAGTGGACTATCAGTGGTGGTCCGGGCAGGGTTACCAGAAGCGTGATTTGGTACATCTAGGGGAAACTCCCCAAAAGACACTGACAAAATCTAGAATGAAACAAGTAGTTCCGTGAAGAACTATACAGCCTATTTTCATATATCCTGCTCATGTTAATTGTCTCTATCAACCTACAAAATTTCAGTTTAATTGCTGTAACAGATTCGTAGATATTGAGAACCGTCTAAATATTTCATATGGTCGCCAGGATGGATTTTTATTTTTGTACTATTACATTAAGATTATTGTGTACGTGTGGTATTCAAACTTCAATCGCATGATTAGAACACAAGAAGTAAAAACGAGATTTTAAAAATACGCACACCTGCCATCTTGTGATTATGCAAACAATTGAAATAAATTAGATGCCAGTGGATCAACATTTGTATAAGCATTTAACGTGCAACGTTTCACGGCACTCGGATAGTTAATTCGCGAGAAACGTCCATTTAAATATTTATACTTCGCGTCGCCGCCATGTTGAATTTGTGCTCACCAGGTTACTGAAAGTCCTATAGGTGAACATATGTTCATAGTCTCTATGAACATAAAAAATTCAGTTTGGTTGCTGTAAAAGATTCATAGATATTGAGAACCGTCTAAATATTTCGGAAGCTCGCCATTTAGGAGTGTTATATGTATAGGCCATAGAGTTATGTACCATTCAAGGACAATTATTGCCTAGCTTCATTATTCAAACTTTCACTTCGATCGCATGATTACGACACAAGAATAAAAACTTAATTTTAAAATTTCGCACAGCCGCCATCTTGAGGTTATGTAAACAATTGAATTAAATTAGATGGCAGTGCATTACAATATGCAAAATCATTTACTGTACCACATTTCACTGCGCTCAGAGAGTTAAATCACGAGAAAAGTCTATTAAAATATTTCAAATTCGCTTGGTCGCCATGTTCGTTTTGTACTTTACAGGTTTATGAAATATACATAGGTAAACTTGTATCAGTATTCTTTATCACCGTACAAAATTGCATGATGATATCTGTAATAGTTTCGGAAATATAGAATGTCAGTGAAATATTTCGCACAGCCGCCATTTTGAGGTTATGTAAACAATTGAACTAAATTATACTCCAGTGCATTACAATGTGTATAAACATTTGCTGTACCAAGTTTCATTACGTTTGGATAGTTAAATCGCGATAAATGTCTATTTAAAAGTCTCGATTTCGCTTGACCGCCATGCTGGTTTTGTAGTCACCAGGTTTTTGAAAGTCACATAGGTGAACTTTTAGTAGTGCCCTTTATCACCGTACACAATTTCAGGGCGATATCGGTAATAGTTTCGGAGATATTGAATGCTAGTGAAATATTTAGCACAGCCGCCATGTTGTATTGGTGAGACGTAACAGAATTTGAAGGGCACGGTCGAGGTCGCCGGGAATAGTGCTATGAACTTACCGAGTTTCATTGAAATCGCTCCAGCCGTTTAGATGTTATTAGGGACACACACACACACACCTCACACACACACACACACACACACACACACGCACACACACACGGACAAAAGGTGATCTCATAAGCCTATTTTTTCAAAATTGAAAATAGGCTAAAAAATGAAAAATCTAGAATAAATGCTGTAATTTTATTAATTTTCCGTGATAATTGA
Organism: Meconema thalassinum; assembly: GCA_946902985.2. NCBI lineage: Eukaryota > Metazoa > Arthropoda > Insecta > Orthoptera > Tettigoniidae > Meconema > Meconema thalassinum. Next base: position 373,085,028 of record OX336392.1, read on the forward strand.
TATTAGACTACATCTATTCAGTCGGTCAACACAGTATAATCCAGTTACTGGGACATGCCAAAAAAAAAAACCTGAAATAAAATGACATGTGTTTAAAATATATACAGAGGATTTTTAGAATACTCGACAACTGACAAATGGTTCAGGGAGGTACGGAAAAATATTCATCAGGTTGGACTTAAATCGGAAGACATTTCAAAGTTTAGGTCAGTTATCGACAAATTCCAAGGATTCCACGACGAACCAAATATGAACAGGGGTTGGACAGAAGAACGAAGAAAGAATGCGAAGATTTTGGGCGGCGAAGAAGGCTTCCAATAATGTGTAATTGTTGCCTAACGTGGTCTTTATAGGCCGTAAACGAATATATATGCAGTATATTGTTATAGACTACAGAAGAGAGAGAAAACTATGGGATGGCATGTTTCGTTCGTCAAGCGATCATCATCAAATCTAAATATACAAGACAAAATAGCTCTACAATACCCTGCCAAACCTACAATGCCACCCACAAACGGACTTTGCTAAAGAGAGAAGTGTGTACTTGCGGCGGCCACCTTACCGCGGTACACACTCTCTTGGAGTGTGAGTGGACCTGGCCGATCTGCGAATAACTCTCACATTGCCTTCCCTTGTTCTGCGTGATGACGTCATCTGGTTCATGTGGGAAAGTGACCACTTTTCTAATTTTTAATATACGGTAGTTTAAGACTTTTAGTCTATTTTATGTTTTATTTTGTTGTTGTTGTTGTTGTTGTTTGAGTCTTCAGTCTTTTGACTGGTTTGATGCAGCTCTCCATGTCTCCCTGTCCTGAGCTAATCGTTTCATCTCTACATACCTACCACACCCTACATCCGAGGCAATCTGTTTAACATATTCTCCTCTTGGTCTACCCCTACAGTTCTCGTCCTCGACCCTTCCTTCCATAACTAAGCTTGCTATTCCTGGGTGTCTTAGTAAGTGTCCTACCAACCTATCTCTTCTCTTCACTAGCAGTCGCCAGAAACATCTCTCCTCTCCCACTAGCCTTAATACCTCTTCGTTTGTAACCCTATCTACCCATCTGATCATCATTCTCCTGTTTTTTTTAGCGTATGGCTTTTAGTGCCGGGAGTGTCCGAGGACATGTTCGGCTCGCCAGTTTTGTAGCTGCTTCGAGACGGACACCCAATGGGTGAGCTACACGCACCGTTGGGGAGGAAAGGTGGAATGAAAGGTCGAGGAGTTGGAAGGTAGCGGCTGTGGCCTAATAGTTAGGGACCAACCCCGGCATTTGCCTGGAAGGAAGATGGGAAACCACAGAAGACCATCTTCAAGGTTGCCGGCGGGGGGATTCGAACCTCCTCGCCTCCCGGATGTGAGCGACTGCCAGCAGTCATGCCGTAACGACCACGGCTAACTCACCCGGCATTCTCCTGTAATACCACATTTCAAACGCTTCAATTCTCCTCTTTTCTGCTGCACCAATAGTCCAAGTTTCACTTCCATAGAGTGCCACGCTCCAGACAAAGGCCCTCAAAAATGACTTCCTAATACAGTACATAAATCTATATTCGAGGTCAAAAGATTCCTTTCTGTGTGCCATCTCTATTTATATTGTTCAATATACAGTACCTTATTTCCTTTATTGTTTTTTATCATCCCCGTTTTAGCTCCTTTTATCAAAATAAGGCATAGTTGTTGGGGCTCACTGTCTGTTTTATACAAACCATTTTCGTTTTCATCTCTGGCAGCGAGGTGTTTTTATCTTCATCCTTTCATTTCATAACTTTCATTTCATTAGGGGCCGATAATCTAGATGTTTGGCCCCTTAGAACAAAAATTATCATCATAGTTAGTTATTGTTGTTTTAAGGGGCGGAACTACGAGGTCATCTGCCCCTAATTATCAACAATTATTATTGTATTATTTTCTCTCTTGATTTGAAAGCTGTGCCTCTCTGTGCAGTCCACAGTTTTTTCCCTATTATAATTCTTTCCCTATCTCAACGTGCCTTTGATATGAGCTCTCGAAATGCATCTGGCACCGATCCCAGTCAATTTCTCTTTGATCCATGACTTTCAACAAGCCTCCTCTGTGTGTGCTGTATTGAAGGGCGAACCTTGGGTTGAAGCGGCACTAGAATCTCCCTCTGTGTTGCAAATAATGACTAATAGCGCTGGACTTGAGAGGATCAGCTGGACAATAGTAATGTAGTTCTTTGAAAGTGATAATGGTCCTTACCGAGAAACGTCAGCGAGAAATCCTTGTGAATGCAAACCGCTTTGCGATTGTCTCGGACCATTAAGTTGAATGACTCTCAAATTGTTGAGAACTGAGAGTAAGTTCATGGGACTGAAAGGTATTACCAACCATTGTGGCAATTCCCCACAGTGATTTTAGGGATACTATTCAATGGCACTTTTCCATTTTTCTTATCAGATTTAAGGGAAGTGGTGTTCTTGTTTCGTTTGAGGGGCTTAGACATCGCGGTTATTAAGCCCCGTGTACTTGAACGAGTGTGAAAATTTGTGTGATAACCTGTGTTAATGTGATAGCCTTATTAGTGTGTGTATTTGTAATTAAGATGAGGATTGAGAAGGCCGTGGCCGTGGCCTTAAGTTAGGGACCATCCAGGTATTTGGCTGGAGTAGAAGTGGGAAACCACGGAAAACCACTTCCAGGATGACAGAGGTGGGAATCCAACCCTCCTCTTCTCAGTTTTACCTCACGAGGCTGAGTGGACGCCGTTCCAGAATTAAATTTTTGGTAGAGCCGAGAATCGAACCCGGACCTCATCGGTGACAGCCAAGGATGCTATCCACTACACTATGAGGCAGACTAGGGGAAGTACATCAAATATCAAATATAGTTTTATAGTTCACCAGTTAAAAAAATCCAGTAATTAGTTTCTACTGGCCCAGTGGTTTTTCCGGATAGTGCGCCTGTCTGTCAGCCTGAGGCACCGGGTTAGATTCCCGGCTCCGTCAGCGATTTTAGAAACTAACGTGAGAGCTGGAACTGGGTGTACTCAGCCTCGTGAGGACAATTGAGTACATGACCACGCGTCACCCTGCAATCTGTAGTCCAAATGGCTGGGCAGCGCTCGCTTGGTAGGGCAGGGCCCTTCATGGACTGTAGTGCTACGGGGTATGACTAGGCAGGCCAGATTAAGAATGCGTGAAAACGAACAGTAAATAAACGTGCTGTAGGAGGAGATTGGAGGAAAAGTACGTCACATTCGGCAACACCGCTTGCAAGCCTACTACTGTGGGTAAACCCGGGAACCACGAGAAGAGACGTGGCAAACTGGTTTTGAGAGTAAATATCAAGAAATGTGAGAAACAAGGTAACGCGTAACAGACATGTAGCAAATTGATATCACAGTGGGGGTCACACAGGCAGATCGTGAGAAGGTGGTCTCTCGAAGAGGGAGGGAACCGGTCCAATTGGTTCCTGTTCGTTGACACGTGACACTTTAGCAGTACCTTACTTAATTTTCGATAAGACACAAATTTGACTCAAATTGCGAAATTATTTGTTGTTGTTTTTTTCTGAAAAAAAAAAGAAGGTATATTCTGATTTTTTACGAAATAAACATAAAATTGTGGTGTAAAACTTCACAACATATACCTAGGTATATATGTTAGATCGTCTGTGTTATTGTGATGGTTTTACTCGGGTGTGCATTTGTAAACTGGGGGTAGAATTGGGAAGGAGGTGACAGTGGCCTTAAATGCTGGGATGGTTCCTAAAACGTAAACCCAAATAATGTTGGAGGTATATCAGGCAGTTTTGTTCATCCTTGTCCAGCAGAGGGCACTGAAAACAGACGATGCAAGTTCACCCTTCCCCGCAAGGATCATGGATCTATTACATAGGCCACTCTTTTATACAGCAATTCTGAGAGATACGGTTGCCTCAGGCTATAACCGGCTTTGAAGTATAGCCAACTCAAGCAAATAACTTATTGCGGAAAATAACTCGTGTGTTCGTCTCCAACAAAATACTTCACTCATACAAGCGGGTTTTAAAATAGAAACATGATACTTAATTACTTAAATGTTGGTAATAGATTTTATATTCAAAACAAGCTCTCTCGTGCTTGAAGAGCTCAATTTAGTCTTAGGTGAATTACTGCAAATATCGATCGATTACTTCGTACAAATGCTGTGAAGTACATAGGCTACAGAGTGTAACTAAATATGTGGGAAAGCTCCGGTGATTCGATAGAGAACCTGACAACAAGCAAAACATGCCCTGCAAACATATGGTGTATTTGCTTTCGTTTCCGTGTTCCTACCCGACCAGTGAATTGTTACCGGTGGCGGAAATCGGAACTAATGCGCTCCGCCCAGACGATAGACGTGCAGTCGTCGTCAGCGAAACTTCATCGCGTGTCATTTGTGTGCATGATTCGTGCTGGGGTGCGCTGTGCGGTGTGCTCTCATTGTATGACTGTACATGCGTTCCCCCTCTTGTCCCGCAATCGCTCCGGGCAGCCATAACGAGGCGAGATGACGTAATGTATACACAACAGCCCCGCTCCACGTCTAGCGGTAACAATTCCCTGGTAGGGTAGTACAAGCATTGTCTGTGGTGTACGTAACACAGACCGCTTCACTATGCAGGTTGGTCTGTTGTGTTGATAAAGTGTACGTTTCTACTTACAGTTCTCTACAGAAGAGTGCTCAAAATGGCTACCACGTGCTGTAATGCTGGCGTCTATGCGCCGCATCATTGACTGTCTCACACGCTCCCATATTCCCGGTGTCTGTCGTATCTGCTGACATCCTTGCTCTATTCGTTGACGCAGCATGCCCACGTTATGAATAGGTGTGGCCTTTCAATGACCCCATAAGTAGAAGTCTAATGGGTTGAGATCGGGAGAACGAGCAGGCCTGGTTAGGGTCCCTGACGCCTGCCAAATGCACACAGACTTGAATAGCGATGAAACGCACAAGTGGCCTGTGTGCCCTCCACAAATCACAAACTAGCATCTTGCCGCTGTCTGTGTTATGCACACCGCAAAGAATGCTTGTAACACGGCTACAAACGCACATACACCATATGTTTACCGGACATGTTTTGCTTGTTGTCAGGACCTCTATCGAATCCTCGGAGCTTTCCCACATATTTAGTTACACTCTGTATAACACCCTCTGACTTCATTATGAGACATCCATAACCTTACTTTATCAACCACGCCGGGCTGAATTTATCCCCCCCCCCCCATATTTTTCCTGTAATAAAGTTATAAGGGGGACTAACCTAAACCCACAATATTAAGCGGTTGATGGTAATCGTGATAAATGAAGGGAAAGGGTTTCAAAAAATAAACAGAAATTAAATTACTACTCAGCTTATTTATGATATAAATCCAGTTGTTACAATAACGTGGCATGGGTTGTCTGAACTCTTTTAGGTTAGGTGGTGCAAAAGATGAACCACCAGCTGTCATCGCTTCAATGCCTGGTGATACGGGGAATGTACCACCAAATGGTGAAAGTCTACCTTCTCCAGCATGTTTGCACAGTCTCTGTACCATGTTATATTTTGATGCTTATAGTTCTAGCTTTCTCCAACAGGTGGTACATTTCATGCAAGTTCTTTTCTCATTTTAAACTTATTCAATAATTTTTAACACAATAGTGCAATAAATAAATATCTTGTGCCTCAAGGGTTAGAATTCCTGTCAATGTTATGTGCTTGAAAGATAACACTTTGAATAAATTCGAAATTAGTACATTATTAGTTTTTTGTTGTTGATACTAGTGATACTAATGCTAAATCCGTGATACCTTTTCAAATCTGAAATAGGATAAATCTAATATTATGGTTCATTACCACCACCTCCACCACCACCACCACCACCACCACCACCACCACCACCACCACCACCACCACCGCATCGCCGAAATACATGAGATTTTTTTTTAAATACGGTACTTCACAAACAAAATACAACATAGGTTTGCATTATTTTACCACTAGTTGGTAGCATTTGTTGTTCGAAATTCTTAGCCGAGAGAAATTAAATATTTGACTGAAATAGTGGTGTAACTAGGATTTGATTCTGGAGAGGGATTAGCGGAGTCAAATATGAATTAATTGCGTTTTTGGTTTTTGTTTGTTGTTTTCTACTCGTATATTCATTTGCTTTGTGTTTTTGTTTTGTGTTTGTATTCTACTTTTGGTTTCATTTTTTGAAATTTGATTTCGCTTTGTGCTTTTTAGTTTGGTGTTTGTTTTCTTCTTTTGCTATTGAATTTTGCTTTGTGATTTTTTGGTATTGTGTTTGCTTTCTGTTTTGTGATTTTTGGTTTTGTGTTTGATTTCTGGTTTTGCTTTTGTTTTTGAATTTTGCTTTTTGGTTTCGTGTTTGTTTTCTGCTTTGTGATTTTGGTGTTTGTTTCCGCTATTGCTTTTGTTTATGAATTTTGCTTTGTTCGTTTTGGTTTTGTGTTTGTTACCTGCTTTTGATTTTGTTGTTGAATTTTGCTTTGTGTTTTGTGGTTTTGTGTTTGTTTTCTGCTGTTGCTTTTGCTTTTGAATTTTGCTTTGTTCGCTTTGTGTTTTTCTTTCTGATATATGGTTTTTAGGTTTGTCTTCTATTTTTGCTTTTTGCTTCACAAAGCATTGGTACCACGACGTACCTCGCGCATGCGCACCTGTCAGGATTTGACACTGGAGTTTTACAAGTAGTTATTTCCATGACCGACAGAGTTCACTGTTAACAAGGGATTTACACTCCCTGCAGACACATAGTGTGTTTGTTTTCTGCTTTTTCCATTGAATTATGGTTTTTGCTTGGTGTTTTTGTTTTGTTTTCTACTTTTGCTTTTGAATTTTGCTTTGTGTGTTTTGGTTTTTTGTTTATTTTCATCTTTTGTTTTTAATTTTTGATGTGTAACATCTTTCCACTCGGTTGCTGGATATTTTTGTGGGGTTGATTTTGGAAAAGGGACGGAAATGGGACGTAAATGTGTAAGAGGAAACAATGAGCGCACGCAGTGGTGGAGATTGGTACCACGACGTACTGTCGGCCATGTGGCTGTGTGGAATGTTTATCGCATACGGGTTACTTCAAGGTTTGGAGGCCCCATTAAAGATATTCCTACAATAAATTATCGGTACCACGACGTACCTCGCGCTTGCGCACCGGTCAGGATTTGGCACTGGAGTTTTACAAGTAGTTATTTCAATGACCAACAGAGTTCACTGTTAACAAGGGATTTACGCTCACGGCAGACACATAGTAGGATGACATGTTACACATCATATGCGACTACTGTAAGGCTCGTAATTTCTATTTTTGTTTTTTGTTTGTTTTCTGATTTTGTTTTTGAATTTTGCTTTTTGCTTGTGTTTCGATAGGGGCGGGGGAGAAGGGAGGGGGGGGGGGAGAGCAAAATAACACAATCAATGAAAACGGACCTACACGTTTTCATGTTTGATCTCCATAGCATTTGATACGGTACGTTTTATTTGCACCTCTCAAAGTTTGATTTTGTACAGGGTGTTCAAAAACAAGCTCATAGAAAACAATTCTAGTATATACATTTCTCAAGTTTGGTACACTTTTCTTTAAACTTCCTTGTCAAGGATACTTATTTTTTTCCCTGGAATGCAAAGAACATGTGGCTTGACAAAATGAACGGATTGTTTTTTCTAGAATAATTATTTTGAGCCGTTTAAAAATTAACGAACTAAAAAAATATTTTTGCCTCTTGAAATGCATGATTTCTTATTTTATAAACTGAAAAGATAAAGAGTATTATAAATGTATTTAGGTTAATTCTATAACACTACATGGTTACCAACACATTACAAAAGATGAGACCTGTAACTTAAGTAGTTCATGAGAAAACTGTAGCCTACCAGAATCTCTAAAATCTTAACTTGCGGGATTGTTTTCTGTGACCTTGTTTTTGGACACCTTGTACCCAATCAGACAATAATATTTCATATTTATTGTTAGCAGATGGCTTAGAAAGGTTAGATATTTATTTAGTGTAAAATTAACAACCATTGACCGAACAGAAATTTATTTTGAAAATGTGCTGATTTAATTGTGTAAATTAAGCCATAGACACAACCCAGTGTCCTTAATACAACTAGCGGGATGAACTCATCTCTTGCACTGGAATATATCTGCAGAAAAAGTACAGGGTCTTTCACTCAAAGTGCCCGCCACACGGCCTGTGCAGCGCCGCAGGTAGGAGGTCTAGCCAAAGGTCAGACGAGCGCATTGCAACACGGAGCTGAGACAGTTGCGACGCATCATAAGCCTATTTTAAGTTACAAGTGTTATAAGTTTATAACGTGTTTACGTGGTTATTGTTTAATTGTTATGTTTCAAAATTTTATAACATTGCTAACTGTTAAATCCTATTGCTTCAATTTTTATTGATGGGGAAAATTGAAACATAAGGGTTATGCAACAAACCCTCACACTCCAGATGAACTCAAACTAAATATCACAAGAGAAATTGAGGCTATGTCGGTTGATGAACTGATGCGTGTGAATGAAAATTTCCTTAGACGATGCCAGAAATGTGTAGATGCTGGTGGAGGACATTTTCAACCTTCTGTGACAAGTTGAGTAATGATTTTACTTTGATTATGTGTTATGTGTGCTTATTATTTATATGCGATTCGTACGGGCGCTCCCCAACCTCAGCGAGTTGCCATGTGCTCGTCCGACCATCCACGCGCCGGCCCCACTTTGAGTGAAAGACCCTGTATATTTATTATACTGCGGAATTAACAAAGTACTCCCTACATATATTATCACTCTGTGCATAAGGCCCGCGACCAATCACCTAAGTTAATTAGTGGCCCTGTCTGTGATAACGTTTGGGCGGCCCTGGTTTAGGACGATAGAAACTTTCCCATCGAAGCGTAAATGTCAGGAGATTCGCTCAGCATGTCACTTCTTAATAACTGATTCCCATGCGAAGAGCGTACTTCCTATTGAAGTCCTATCGGCCTTTCCACTCGATTGAGCGAGTGGTGCCACTGAGGGAGAAAGCTCTTAAGAATACATCATTCTTGGAAGTTGCTCAACGACTTGGATCGTAAGAGGATACGCGCCAAAATTGCCCGGAACATTGGCTTTTCTACTGTGTGTCGGCCATTGGTGGCATTCATCCTGTTACAGTGTGCCTGTCCATCCTGCGGCGTAGCCAAGCGAGTTTAATCGCGCAACATGGCTGCAGGAAATCCAGAGATTGGGGATTCAAACCCCGGCGTTGACAGTTATTTATTTAGCGTATGGCTTTTAGTGCCGGGAGTGTCCGAGGACAAGTTTGGTTCGCCAGATGCTGTAGCTACTTCAAGCGGACACCCAGTGGTGAACGTTGGAACTTTGATAGAGCGTTTCAACGAAATCTAACGTAGAAATTTAGCCTCTCACAAGTTTAGTTAGTGGAAGGATATTTTACATGCCATAAATCTATGACATGGGACCACCGGCTTTTACTTCCCCTCCGAAGGAAGGCATACTGAAGGATTTTAACGCTCTTAAAAAATCCGACGACTTCGGCCGGGTTTGAACCCGCGATCTTGGGCACAGAAGTTAAGCATGCTACCAACTATGCCACCGAAGCCGCTGGCGTTGACAGTGACCATCCTGAGTATTGTTCTTCTCCAGTGGCGTGGCGTGGTATTTTATCGAGGGTAAGCTGTGAAGAAGACTGAAAGTATAGGCTTGCACCTTAAAGCAACTACAGCACTCGGTTCTAGCGACGCCTTCGTCAACGTAGAGGTAGATGTTTGAAGTAGCAACAACTACTCTACCGTACACACATAATTATGAGACCTTCACATTTTAAAAAAAATGAAGAAATTGTAATACAGCACAGCTCATTATTCCCTTTTCAGTTTCAGGCATGCGCATCCATGTAACTATATTAAGTGCGGAGTAAATTATTCAACAACAGGGTTGGCGAGCTTTTCTGATCGTGTGTTATTTGACGATTGAACAGTGTGGTGGTTTGTGTTTTTGTTGTTCGCATTTCTTGGTCTAAGGAGCTAAACGTTCAGGTTATTACCCGTACATTTTCTATTATGACTGGCTGCGTGGCTCAGCGGCAACGTTCTCGCCTGCTGAGCACAAGATAGCGGGATGGAATCCCGGTGCAGTCAGTCGCTATTTGAGGGTGCGCAAATGCGAAGAAGCCGTGTAAGTAGATTTACTGGCACGTTAAAGATTCCCTTCGTGGCAAAATTCCGGCACCCCAGCGTCTCTAAGAGCCTCAGTAGTTAACAAGGACGTAAAACCAATAACATTATTATGTTCTATTATGGGACCTAAGTGAACATTAAAATAATAAACATGCTCTTAGTAATAGATAACCTAATGACATTATATTGCATGTTCGGTTAATATTTCTTTGCAAATATCCCTCAAATTATACTGAAGTAGGCTTTCACGGCCGGCGTAGGAATCTTCAGAGTAGACCAACAACCCGAAAAGTTGCTCTGAATATCATTCAATAATAATAATAATAATAATAATGTTATTTGGTTTTACGTCCCTTTTAACTACTCTGGCTTTTAGAGACGCCGGGGTGCCGGAATTTTGCCCCGAAGGGGATCTGTAACGTGCCACTAAATCTACTGACACGGCTCCCTCGCATTTGCGCACCCTCAAATGCCAGCTGACTGCGCCAGGATACGAACCTGCAACCTTGGGCTCAGCAAGCGAGAACGTTACCCCTGAGCCACGCAGCCAGCCTGAATATCATTCACATGATATTCAAATAGTAGGTGTAAAGGATAGATCATTTTAAATGTACATCCGTATAATTTGAATAATATTTTAAAGACTTACCGGTATCACATTATTTAAGAAATAGTTGTTGGTTATTGCATTAGAAAAGAACTTGCCATTAATGCAAAAATATATTACGTAAAACACTATTCAAATAATTTGAAAAATATGCATTTCAAAGTAAAACATTCACTAAATTATCGAGATAATTTCTTATAAGCAAGCGATTTCTCCGACGAGAAATTACAAGTGAAGTGAATATGCATTTGCCATCCCTGTTGTACAGTCTTAATTTTGAAATATCCATGCACCAAATAGTACAAAATTAATTAATGTCACTGTTTACCTTGGCGGATCACTTGTAGCGAAGTTCAATTCTTCTCTCCCTCTTTGCGAATTCATCAATTACGCGGTCGTAAAAATCAGTGTTCCCCTGTAGGCTGCACAACAACTCCTTTTCAATGGAAAGAAGCGCGAGATGTGAAAGTCTTTCTTGATGCATTGAGTTTCGGGTGAAGGTTTTTATACGTTTCATGGTAGAAAACGTTCTTTCCACTGATGCACTAGACGCCGGAATTGTTAGTACTAGTTTGCATAGGTTAAAAACTTCCCCATACGCCCCAATTAAGTCATTCAAACTAATGAATTTTGAAAGTTCTTGTGCACTTTTCCCACTGAATTCGCTTGATTGATATACGGCAATGAGTTGAGCTCTCAAAGCAACGAAGTCAAAAAAGTTAGCATATATACTCCTAAGAGACTGAAGCCCAGACTCAGGAAAAGTGTTCCTATAAGTTACAAAATTCTTAGGACTTAGTAGTTCCAAAAACTGCAGAGATCATAAGCTTCTGAACCTATCACTTAATTGTTGCACTAACGTGTCTATGATTTCAAAGTATAGTCTTCGATAAGATGTTTCAGCGTCCACGTTGTTCTTTAGGCGTTTTTTGCTCGGTTCCTGCACTTCGATAACGCTATTTGTTAACTCCCACAATTTGCAGAAATCTTCCCGTTTAGTTTGAAGTAGGGTAGTGAACTCATTTACTTTATCCTTACAGTATCCAACGTCGTGAACTTTTGTTTGAATTATCCCAAATAAAACCTCACTATGCGGGAAAATATCTGCGAAAACATTCAAAAGAAAATTGAACTCGAAGCTCTTCAATAATACCTGAAAACCATTGGCAGCTGTCATCGATTCCTGGTCCCATTTTTCATCAGGGTCAGTTATCTTATCAAACAAGGCAATCAAATCGATTCGATGGTCATGTTCTGTACGTACTAATCGGGAGTGAAAATTCCAACGAATTGAAGATCGAGGCAACCTTCTGCTTACCTCTTCATCGAGTGCTTTCGTTCGTTTTGATGACTTAGAAAAGAAAGTTGCTAAACCATTTAATGTGCTGAAAAATATTCTGCATTCTTTAATTGCACACGATGACTGGGACAACACTAAATTTAATCTATGAGCCATGCAGTGAACAAAAATAGCGTGTGGATAAGTGTCTCGAACTTTACTCTGTAGACCATTTAAATGACCTGCCATAACTGCAGCTCCGTCGTAACTTTGCGCTATCAATTTACTTTTACAGTCATATTCTTCAACGAAAGTCTGCACAATATTGTACAAAGCAGCCGCAGTACGATTTTCTGTAACGTCTATGAAACCCATGAATCTTTCTTCAACTTTACAATCTGTGCTTACATACCGAAAGACACAGGACAACTGAGAAAAAGTACTCAAGTCTGTAGTTTCATCAAGAATTATAGAAACATATTTAGCTTTACCTATTTCATTTCTTATCTCTAGGCCAACAATTTTTGATACAGCTTCAATCAAATCATTCTGAATGATATTTGACATCGCAGTAAAAACGGACGAGTTTTCTAAGTGTTGTTTGAGTGGCAAATCATACTGACTAACGAGTTTAACTAGCTCTACATAGTTTCCTTGATTCGATGACTCACTTGATTCATTGTGGCCTCTAAATGGGAGCTCTTGTTTCGCTAGGTAACACACAACATCTACAAAACGCTTTAGAATGTCCCTGTTTTTAAGTACCAATTCGTTGTGTTGGCGGTTTCGAATGTCCTTCTGCTGATCTAGTAAACAATCTATCCGCACTTTGCCGAATGTTTTTTCTGAAACAATTGACTGCAAATGATTTTGTGATAAACTGTGTTTCTTTACGGCTTTATGGAAGTTCCCCATGTCATTGTATCCAGTCCCACTCCATACATTCTTTTCCGTTCCGAAAAGGAGACAAGGCCAACAAAATAATTTATTTGTGTCACTACATCCCGCTAACCAAGTGTGTTTCTCGTAGTGATTTGTATGAAAATGCCTCAAATAATGTTTACCAGTTGTACTGATATTAATGTTCGGTGTTGGCCTTCCCCGCTTTATAATATCCCGTTTCTGTTCGAAAGGACGGGTACTAAAATCCGTGTTTAGGATATCACACACTATACAGTCACTGGCAGTGTCTACTCTAGATACAGGATTATTTTCCATGGCAAAGAATGTTCCTACATCGATGTAACAAATATTAATATAACTCTATGCTTATTTAGCTACTATTATATTAAACACACGCACACATTCTCAACGATTAACACTCTTACTTTAAAATATGATAATCGTAACTTACACAACGAACTACAAACTAAAAGGATATTTACGTACCGTAGGCTACTACTCGCTAAACATGATAATTTATTAAGTACGGTAATTTGTTCAACGCACTATACACTCAAACATAATAATATCTAGTTACGGTACCGTATACTAAATTTTGCTAATTGCACTCAAAAACATACAGTTGTGAGTACCCTATACCGGACGAAGCAGAATTGCAACTAACGCACTCATCAAAGGTGGGGTCTGATGGTCAGAAACTTTCTCTTGGGGTGAACAACCACGCGATGGAGGGTGGGGACTGGAGAAGCGCGCCAAATGTCAAGCAGTGCTGGTATTCCACGCTCACGAGGGTAAGCTTGGTACGCTGTAGAAATCGAAGCAGACCTTGCTACCAGCTTTGACTTGTCTTGACGACAGGCATGTGGCTATGGAACGCCACACCCCCTGCCTTAGCCAATCAAGGACGACCTGACATTGTTAGTGTACCACTCCATCGGCCATAGCGGTGTTTGGGCCAGAAGCGCCAGAAGGCTCCTAGAGGTACACAAGAGCCGTTGTCATAGCAACCAGCCGCGCTCTTTCCAATTTATCTACAAAGTAGTGGTGGGCGATCGTGAAAAACTGGGGTAGAGAACGAGGAACTTCATTCAAAGCTTCGATTATCCTGTTCCTCGCGCGTTAGAAAGTCGTAATATAAACTTTATTTTTATGAGAATATGCTAGGTAAGCGGTGCTTACCCCGTGGTATTGGAGAAAACGCCACTGTTCTTCTCCATGTAAACTATTTCCACACTACCTTCAGGCAAATGCTGGGATGATACTGAACCCTTCAGAATAGCAGTGTTTATATGTAAGAAATCTTAATCAAGGGGTCGCGCTCAGTTCCTATGTGATGTTTACGTTCGCCAAACAACATGCTCTACTGAGGTAAGGGTCATAGGATTAAAACTATAATTAAGAAAGAAAGGTGACAAGACGTAAAATAATAACATGATTTAATGACTAATAGTGCATAAAAAAATATAAACAACAATAATAAAAAAAATCCTCCCTGAATTTTCCCATGACAGGAATATCTATCAAAGCTGAGGAGTCAGACGGATCTCCCCTTTATTAAAATGTGGATCCTGGTTCCACTAACTTGCAATTTGGATTTTATGTACGCGTAATGACTAACTACGAGGAATGAGTACTTTGGATGACTATTTGTTTACAACGGGTTAACAGCCACGATGCTCACGAACAATCATCTCGTAAATCAACGTTTACGGATATGGAACATGACACTAATAAAAACCCTTAAAATGTAATGCTGACACACACACTAAAATCTACTATTTACAGGAATCTCTCTCGAGACCCTCATTTAGCGCGATGACGCACTTGACAATGAGCTGCCAACACCGGCCAATTGCTCAATACACAAGCAAGGAAATACAGCATAGCACGTGACTTCACGGGTCACTGAATGGAATATAAACATGGACTAAACCAACAACAACAACAAAAGCCTGACCAGTTGATATTACTTTATATGAACAAAACTGCATGTTAAGCTAACGCTTCGGAGATTATCGTGATTCGTAGGCAACTCCCATTTATTTAAACAAATTTTTATCATTGATCAGTTCTTAATTCTGTATTTCAAGTAATTACGGTGCCACAAGCACTCTCTCTAATGACCTCGCTAGCAACCTTCAGTCCGTCTTGTGAAACATCTCCCCCTTTCCTCAATACCTTTCATTGTCCCAACTCCAGTGTGTAAAAATAACTGACCAGCTGTGCCGTTATCTCAAAGAATCAACAGCAGCAAATCTCAACCACCTCAACAAATGGTCAGAGATTAATCAAAATATCCACAATTGCCCTCGCAAGGTTACAATATGGACCTGGCACCAAGCTGACAGAAATCAGTCTAAGCTGAAATTCCCGCTTGTAATGACCACAAAATACACACACACACACTTCTGGGAATGACATCACGTTTTTCACACAGGTCGGCTGAATAGGTGCTCGCAAACTATTTAAAAAAAAACTATTAAAACCTACGATAGAGCTGACTGCTCTTCGTCACAAATCACATTGCTCCAAAGGCAATAATTTCACTGAATCTGATCAATAATAAACCAAAAAAAAAGGATTAATTACCCTCCAATCTACTGTATAATTATATTACTTCAGTCCTACTTCTGAAACACAACATATCTCCGAGAGACGTTTTTTAACCGCATTGCGTAACATATGCAAACACGGTCGTCCACATAGCTACGTTAGTTAAAACAACAAACAAGATCAAGAACCTTCCACTAATAACATATGCGAGCTGTTTCCATGCAAACGGTGTGTCAGACCAAAACTAAATATACTACGTTAATCACACAAGCAAATTATTTACAAAAATATGTCCCATACACCATAAGTTAATCTATCAGATAATAAGAATATTATTCAGTACTCATCCTCAGCTAGTCACCCGTCAAAGAACATCATCAGCCATCTCCCAACTGGATGCTTCTTATCTCATCTCAACCATCTTGACGGAGTGTTGATAGTTCCAGGCTTCTTCAATGGTAAGCGATGTCATCTCTCGTGCTGATTCAAAAAGTTAAATTATTATACACTTGATATCTGACTACTAAATTCGCCGTTTCAGGTACTACTTTCCCCGGAACTGTTCGTTGGAGAATTATCGATGATACTGCCCCTACAAAATATAGTACTGTGACTATCTAACACTGAATTTAACACATTTATTAATAATTTCTGTGTCCTTGATGATACGCAAAAGTATAAGTGCTTCCGTCCTCAGACGAACAAAAGTAATACGCCCTACGTCCTCAGACGTACAAGAGTAATAGCCTTACGTCCTCAGACGTACAAAAGTAATAGCCCTACGTCCTCAGACGTACAAGAGTAAAAGCCCTACGTCCTCAGACGTACAAGAGTAAAAAGCAATGTCTTGGCTCTTCACGCCACTTATAAATGAACCGGCCCTAGGTCTTGATAGAGGGGGAAATTATATAAAAATTTCTCAAAATAATAGTGGTACAGGAATGAAATAAATATCATTGAACTCGAAAAATAGCGCAGGTCAAGAATATGCCCATTAATCCTAGAATCGATCGTAGAGATGTTGTCTAGCCGATCTCCCGCGTTAATGCTAGCCATAGCGTGCCCAAGCTAGACTTGCCGCGCTGGTAAGCATTCTTCTCCCATTGGTTCCACATTTTCTGTAACTTGGCGGTTTTTATCAGACCTTGGCCTAGTAGGAGTGTCTAGTATTTTCATCAGCCACTCACGTTACTGCATCATATTTTTTTCTAGGCGCGAATATTACAATGAACATACCAGAAGCGTGCCTCACTGCGCGTCGCTTCTATTTTGAGGTGGCCACCACCTGTCCTTCTGAATCATTGCTAGGTCTTTCTTTTCACAATCCTAAGTATTTAGCCTTTTGTCAAACTGCTGCAGGTATGTCGCCATTGTCTCCAACCAATGCTTGAAATTTCCTCATCTCTGTCTGGCTATTTTCATGATGCTGGTGGAAATATTTATTAATTGAAGAAATAAAACATCGAATCATTTATCCATCAGAGGGTAAAGGGTTCACAACTCCCCCACTCACAAAATTTCGAACTTCGGAGAAAGTCGATAATTTTAAAAAGATTTCCGTAGGCCAAATTGTTTTATTTCGGAATCACCCCTTTTCTATTACTCGGTCTAGCCGCTCCTGTCTTGAATGGCAATTACTCGTCTCATTTCCTGCTTGGACCTCCCCTCTCAGTCTGCTTGCATGACGCGCTGGTGCCTTAGGCAACACTCTGCTCGTCTCGTTAATGTTTGTCAACACCAATTCCACTTACTTCTTCACGTGCCGTACTCAACTGCTCCCCGTCCACTTGGTTGATATTAGGACGTCCATATATTCAAACTGCATCATTATTTCGGCGCTCTCATGGTTCATTTCTTCGAAACTTTTTTAAGTTGGCTGCGTTGTAGACCGACATTGTTCCTGTGCTTAACTCTTTCACTCTGTATGCATTATTTCCAAGGTTTCTTACAATAGAATAGGGTCCTATGAACTTTTCGCAGAATTTGCTGAAGATCTTCTTCTCTGGATCCGATGTAGCGGGTCGTTTCACCAAAACGAGCTGGTTGATTTCTAGATCACTGTGAAACCTCTTATTTCTTACTCGCCGTAATCTGCGATCTGCTTGTTTTCTCATGTAGGCTCTCGTTCTCTCAATTCGCAGGTCAGGTGCTATCATGGGATCTTGTGGGCAGTTAATGATGCTTTTCCACGTTCTCACTGGATACTCGTTTTTGTGTAGGACCATAGGAATCTGTCCTGTTGACTCGTGCCTGGTAGAATTCATGCATGTCTCTACATCCTTAATTTTATCTACCCATTTGTGATGTTCATTTGGAATGAAGATTCTCAAGTATGATGTTACACATTTTATTGCTCTCTCACTTGGATTAGCTTGGGCATGTCGGATACTGCTTAAAACGTGTTTTATACCCATGTCCTCCATACCTTTCTTGAATTCAGCACTTGTAAAATAACAGCCATGATCTGACAATATAAGTTCTGGTTTTCCAAGGATTGGAATAACTCTATTTCGAATACGACTGAGTACTTGTTTCGAGGTAGTTTTCTGAATGGGGCATAATACGACAAACTTAGAAAATACATCAATGCACACTAGCAAGTGACGGCAACCTCGCCTTCCTTTCGGAATTGGACCGAAACAATCTAGGGCCAGTAGCTCGCATGGTTTCTGAGGTAGCAATGGTCTAGGATACTGCCTCATTAAATAATTATTGGGCTTTGTCCTCTGACACGGATCACAAGTCGTAATGACGTCACATATAGTTGTTCTCATACGTGGCCATGTAA
Source organism: Meconema thalassinum (assembly GCA_946902985.2). Taxonomy (NCBI): domain Eukaryota; kingdom Metazoa; phylum Arthropoda; class Insecta; order Orthoptera; family Tettigoniidae; genus Meconema; species Meconema thalassinum. Next base: position 373,103,326 of record OX336392.1, read on the forward strand.
ATGTCTCTCCTATTGTCGCTTCGCACTTGTCTAATCCGACGTGTCCGTAACTTTCGTGAGTATGCCATGTCAGTCCTCGCTGTAATGATGCAGGTACTAATATGCGTAACTTGGTGTGGTCATTATCTAACCATTTGTGCAGCAAATTGTTGACATAAACATATCTTCCTTCTTTGGCTTTCGCTCTCGAAATGCAGGTGTTCCTGTAGGTAGTTGCTTTCTGAAGTATTGAATTAATAGCATCATCCATGGTTCCGCTTCCTTTTCTCGCTGTATCTCACGTAACTCCTCCAAGAATTCCCGGTCCTTCGGTGTTAACTCCAAGTGTTGTACCATCGCTGTTTCTTCATTATCAGGCTCTGGGTTCCTGCTGAGTGCATCCGGAATCACGTTCATCTTCCCTGGGCAATGTTCAATCTCAATGCTAAACTGCTGAATATATATAGACCAACGTGTCACACGTTCGCTTGCCATCGACGTCTTAAACAAGAATGTTAATGCCTTGTGATCAGTCCTGACAACAATGGGGTAGCCATAAATTATTCTTTTCCATTGTTGAAGCGCATGAAGTATGGCCAACAGCTCTAGTTCCGTTACAGTATAATTGCGCTCGTGCTTATGCAATTTTCGGCTGACAAATGCCAAATATGTTTTATGTTGCAGGTTAGCTGGATCTTCTTGGTAGAGCATAGCACCTATCCCAATTAGTGAAGCATCCGCTTGGATTATAAATTTGTGCTTGAAATCTGGATATCCTAACTTAATGCAGTTTTCCAATAGCTGTTTTGTTGCTTGGAACGCCTTCTCACACTCCGCATTCCATAACCATTTATTCTTCTTCTTTAGCATTTCCTGCATTGGAGCTACAGTCTCCGTGTAACCTGGACAGTTTTCCTTAAAGAATCCCGTTACGCCTAAGAAAGCCCGAATGTGCTTGACTCTCGTTGGTGTAGGGAAATTCTTTATCGCTTCGATCTTAGCTGGATTTGGCTTCACCCCATCCTTGTCAATGATGTGACCCAAATATAAGATCTCGCTCTTGAAGAAATGCGATTTGTTCAGGTTTACTTTGAAATTTGATGCATTCAGGTTGCCTAATACTTTATCTAAATTTTCCATGTGAGTTTCAATGTTGTCGGATGCCAGCAAAATGTCATCAATGTAGCGTACTGTCATCTCCTTAACTTCCTCGGTTAGATTCCGGTCCAGGGCTCGGATTAAAGCACAGCCCGCTGTTTTGACTCCAAAGGGCATTCGGACGAAGCAAAACGTTTGGTTATCGAATAAGAAGCCAGTTAGAAGCTGTGACTTCTCATCCAATTCAATATGGTGGAACGAGCTCGTCAGGTCAACTGATGAATAAATGCTTTTGTTTTTAAAGCCTTTTAATACGTCTCTGATAATTGGCGCTCTGTCATACTCAGGAAAAATGAGTCTCATGTTGAGATTTCTGGCATCTAAACAAAGTCTAATAGATCCATTTGGTTTTGTGACTGCCAAAATCGCATTTAGATAAGGTGTAGGTGTCTTCCTTATCACTCCAGCTTGTATCATCTCATCTATAATGACCTTGACTTGACAACGATATTTTTCAGGAATTGGGTACAATCTGCTTTTGAAAGGCAACCAATCATCGACTTGTATTGAATATTTGAAATTTAATATTTTCCCAGGTACTGTATCAAATACTGTTTTGTGCTTCCTTAAAATCTCTTCCAATTGTTTTCTGTGTTCACCCCCAAGTTGAATGTCATTGAGCCGCTCCTGTAGTAACTCTTCAAATTGTGCATCACTGTCGTCTCCTTCCGTTAATAAAGACCATATCTCCTGGGATTCACTCTCCTCATCTAGTTCCACAACAGCTCCTTCTATGATGTTATCTTCTGCCTTTCGTATCTCCTCTTCCGTCTCATCCGATATTGCTTCCAATGCCCAAGAATTTATATCTCTTCCGGTAGTGATTTCATCCATATGCAATCCCACGTTCTTCAGCTGATCATACTCTCTAAAACTGACTGTATTCTTGTGCAAATCTATCACTGCTTGATAGTCACAAATAAAATTTGCACCAAGAATTATATTGAAATTCATCTTTGCCATGATAATGAATGTTTGCCCAAAAGTATGTTCCAATATGTTCAGCTCTAAGTATGCCTGACGTTTACAAGTGACGGTGCGTTCAGGAATAACACCCCTCACTTTGAGCTGTGGTACGGGAATTACAGGAATATTCTGACTCCGTCCCAACTCTCGAACCAAGGCCTCCGATAACAGACTGATCTGCGACCCCGTATCCAATAAACATCTTATATTAATTCCACCAATCCTCGCGTAAATAATGGGTAACTGCCTAATTTCATCGTTCCGTGGTTTCACCGTCTCCTCCAGGCAGTCTTCTGGCAAAGCAATCCATTCTTGTATGTTCGCTACTATCCATCCATCTTCAACTTCCGACTGTTGCGTTTGTAGACTGTCTTCTTTATCCAAATTTAGCATTTTTTTAAGCTCCGGTGCGACTCCCATCATCCGTTTGTCGCCCATGCCCTTGATATTCCTCTTGTCTCAGTAGACTTCCAGCTTCCTCAGTATGTGTGTCTGGATTCTTCATGTTCCCAATGGCTTTTCCCCATCTTCCTAGCTCTCCACCTTGACTAGCGTGTAATTCCTCTAGGTAATTTTGTGATTGAGCGTGCCTATCATCCCAGTCATTTCGATAATTTCGCCCCTCTCCTTGATTTTGATCTCTTCTTCCTTTCCATCTTTGATTAGCATTGTAATCACCGTATCTTTCATAAGGCCTGTCATTCCTTCGATTTTCACGCCAATGCTGATATCCTCTCTGTTGACATCTATTGTTGCCTTGATATGACCTATTGTTATAGTTATTCTCGTTACGCTGGTATGGTCTGTTTTCTCCTTCTTCCTGGTTTCGCCTAGGTGTGGAGGTGCTTGTATTAGTACCCTGCGTTTTAGTGTTTGCCTGCTTTGGTTTTATGACCTCTGTCGTATTGACTAACTCCAGCTGTCTTCCTCCTCTATAATGATTATGAGATGTAGTCTCATCTATCTGGCGTAATATCTGCTCTGCATGTATGGCCGTACTAACGTTCGCTGCGACTAGTACTTGTTGCACGTTGACTGGTAATTGCCGCGCTATTGTCATCACCAGATCCGCTTCATTTAAAGGGTAATCAAGGTCGCGAAATTTTAGCATTTGCATGTTAAAGAAATCTGAGTATGTCGTTTGCTGGGTGGTTTGGTATTTTCTAGAGTAAAGTTCCATCCTTAGACTCTGTTGTATTGCTGGCGACCAGTACTTGCGCAGAAACGCTAATTTGAAATCTGACATAGTTCCAAATGTATATTTGAAGCTTAAAAACCATGTAAGGACATTACCTGATAAAAATCTCTCCATCATCCTCAATCTACGTGCTTCCGGTACCCCAGTGTCATTGTAATGGTCTTCAATTTCTTTAATAAATGCTTTAGGTGTCACCCCTGAATTCTCCGTGTATTTCTGCGGTTTATAATCGTTCGAGCGAATTACTTGGATAAGTTGTGTGGGCTGATGACCGTCTTGTGGCGTGGAACTCCTTTCGATATTTTTGTGAAACCCTTCCGTGTTTGCTGTTAATGGGCTCTCTGTCTGAGCTTGACTCCCTGCTGTGCTTTCCTCCCCGGGGCTATTGAGTCTTCCTGCTTGTCTTTCAATGTTCCCGTTTTAAATATCGAGGATTGCTGTAACGACCTCAGTTCGGCTTTAATGATCCTGTCTGTTTGCTCTTTAAGTTTACTCTTAATTTCTTGCTCTAATGCTTGAATACGAGTATGATTTTCGCCTACTGTTTTTAGGATGGTTGATCTTTCCTCTTTAGAATCGATATTCATTTTTCGCCAATCTTTCCTTATTTGCTCCTTAATCGTGCTTACTTTCTCTTCAATCTGGCTTTTAGTGTCATCCTGATTGCTTTCTATCTGGCGCAGCCTATCTTCCAATCTCGCGCTATTTTCGTCGATGGTACACTCTAATTGATTCTGATCCGCTTCTAGGCTTTTCCATCGCTCCGCTGATTTTATTATGCCGGATATATTTTCATCTACTGCTGATAATTGTTGTTGAATGACTTTGCCGCTCTTTTCCATTTCCATAAATCGTCCTTCTAACTTATCCTGAGCTATCTTGACCTCGCTTGTATTCATAGTGCACGCTAGTTCAATTTGCTCTAATTTAGCTAACACCGTTTCATCCAGAATGCTAAGTTTTTGATCAAAAATACTTTCCATTTTCTTAATCTGATCTAATTGTTTTTCATTATTTTTACTAACTTCTAGGGCCAGTAATACCATCTGTTGATTAGTGTGATCTTTCATCTCTGCGGTTAACGAAGCTAATTGGTTCGTGTTTTTAACATTCTGCGCCTCTAACTGCGAATTTATAGTGTCATTGATTTCATTTTTTAGTAATCTAGCTTGTTCCGCCTGATATTCATTTTGTTCAATCCTACTGTTATTTAATTGTGTCCGCAATGATTCACTTTGTTCGGATAATTTGTTTATAGACTCACTTTGTTCTAACATAGTATTGTTTGGTGATTTACTTTGTTCGGATAACTTCGCGTTTAATGCTTCACTTTGTTCTAACAAACTATCGTTTATTTGTTCAGATAACTTCGCGTTTAATGCTTCACTTTGTTCTACCATAGTATTGTTTATTTGTTCAGATAATTTCGCGATTAATGCTTCACTTTGTTCTAACAAACTATTGTTTATTTGTTCAGATAATTTTGTGTTTAGTGATTCACTTTGTTCTGATAATTTTGCGTTTAATGATTCACTTTGTTTCGCCAATTTAGTGTCCAACAATTCCTGTGTTCTCCTAGCCGCGCTCTCAATGATTTCTTGAATCTGTTCCACCGTTGCCATGTTATACACTTTATATGAGACATTAGGGAAATGGCATAAAGCAAAGCCCTTTGACACACACATACAATCCAATGCACATTTAATTTCTTTACCCTACTCAGTTCATTTATTTTTACATTTAATCCCACTAGTCGATTGCATCTCTGAGTGGTTCTAATTTTACTCAATTTAATTTAAACCCAAACACATATTCAGTCATTAAATTGTTATCCTGATCTGATATTAACACTGACTAATTAACAAAGTATTAATTGTCATTTAAGGCTACCAGCCTCCTAACATTTTCATGAGTTTGACTTTCTAAACAAATCTAGTTTTAACTTTAATCATTGGGCGCCCGGTATCACGTATATTACCTTTTACTTTAATTCAATAGACAAAAACGTGAACCGTATTTTACATTGCAAACTCCTGATTTTAATTTATATTTCACACATTTTGGCGGTATCACCTTCGCCTCAATTATTTTTAATAAAATAACACTTTCCGGTTATTAAAATACTGTCATATCTGCCTGCACTTGCGGCATGTCAGTTTTACTCAAATACGCCAACTAAATGTATTCCAGCAGCGAACCAGCAACAAAATTACACTTTCATTGTTGCGTCAGTTTGAAAACCCAATTACGCTTACATTGACATGTGCAAAATCTCTGCCGTTACACCACAGTGAACCGCTCCACGCTTGGCCGCGCCAGTTTACCTCCTATGAACCCTTCAGAATAGCAGTGTTTATATGTAAGAAATCTTAATCAAGGGGTCGCGCTCAGTTCCTATGTGATGTTTACGTTCGCCAAACAACATGCTCTACTGAGGTAAGGGTCATAGGATTAAAACTATAATTAAGAAAGAAAGGTGACAAGACGTAAAATAATAACATGATTTAATGATTAATAGTGCATAAAAATAAAAACAACAATAATAAAAAAATCCTCCCTGAATTTTCCCATGACAGGAATATCTATCAAAGCTGAGGAGTCAGACGGATCTCCCCTTTATTAAAATGTGGATCCTGGTTCCACTAACTTGCAATTTGGATTTTATGTACGCGTAATGACTAACTACGAGGAATGAGTACTTTGGATGACTATTCGTTTACAACGAGTTAACAGCCACGATGCTCACGAACAATCATCTCGTAAATCAACGTTTACGGATATGGAACATGACACTAATAAAAACCCTTAAAAATGTAATGCTGACACACACACTAAAATCTACTATTTACAGAAATCTCTCTCGAGACCCTCATTTAGCGCGATGACGCACTTGACAATGAGCTGCCAACACCGGCCAATTGCTCAATACACAAGCAAGGAAATACAGCATAGCACGTGACTTCACGGGTCACTGAATGGAATATAAACATGGACTAAACCAACAACAACAACAAAAGCCTGACCAGCTGATATTACTTTATATGAACAAAACTGCATGTTAAGCTAACGCTTCGGAGATTATCGTGATTCGTAGGCAACTCCCATTTATTTAAACAAATTTTTATCATTGATCAGTTCTTAATTCTGTATTTCAAGTAATTACGGTGCCACAAGCACTCTCCACTAATGACCTCGCTAGCAACCTTCAGTCCGTCTTGTGAAACATATCCCCCTTTCCTCAATACCTGTCATTGTCCCAACTCCAGTGTGTAAAAATAACTGACCAGCTGTGCCGTTATCTCAAAGAATCAACAGCAGCAAATCTCAACCACCTCAACAAATGGTCAGAGATTAATCAAAATATCCACAATTGCCCTCGCAAGGTTACAATATGGACCTGGCACCAAGCTGACAGAAATCAGTCTAAGCTGAAATTCCCGCTTGTAATGACCACAAAATACACACACACACACTTCTGGGAATGACATCACGTTTTTCACACAGGTCGGCTGAATAGGTGCTCGCAAACTATTTAAAAAAAAACTATTAAAACCTACGATAGAGCTGACTGCTCTTCGTCACAAATCACATTGCTCCAAAGGCAATAATTTCACTGAATCTGATCAATAATAAACAAAAAAAAAGGATTAATTACCCTCCAATCTACTGTATAATTATATTACTTCAGTCCTACTTCTGAAACACAACATATCTCCGAGAGACGTTTTTTTAACCGCATTGCGTAACATATGCAAACACGGTCGTCCACATAGCTACGTTAGTTAAAACAACAAACAAGATCAAGAACCTTCCACTAATAACATATGCGAGCTGTTTCCATGCAAACGGTGTGTCAGACCAAAACTAAATATACTACGTTAATCACACAAGCAAATTATTTACAAAAATATGTCCCATACACCATAAGTTAATCTATCAGATAATAAGAATATTATTCAGTACTCATCCTCAGCTAGTCACCCGTCAAAGAACATCATCAGCCATCTCCCAACTGGATGCTTCTTATCTCATCTCAACCATCTTGACGGAGTGTTGATAGTTCCAGGCTTCTTCAATGGTAAGCGATGTCATCTCTCGTGCTGATTCAAAAAGTTAAATTATTATACACTTGATATCTGACTACTAAATTCGCCGTTTCAGGTACTACTTTCCCCGGAACTGTTCGTTGGAGAATTATCGATGATACTGCCCCTACAAAATATAGTACTGTGACTATCTAACACTGAATTTAACACATTTATTAATAATTTCTGTGTCCTTGATGACACGAAAAAGTATAAGTGCTTCCGTCCTCAGACGAACAAAAGTAATACGCCCTACGTCCTCAGACGTACAAGAGTAATAGCCTTACGTCCTCAGACGTACAAAAGTAATAGCCCTACGTCCTCAGACGTACAAGAGTAAAAGCCCTACGTCCTCAGACGTACAAGAGTAAAAAGCAATGTCTTGGCTCTTCACGCCACTTATAAATGAACCGGCCCTAGGTCTTGATAGAGGGGGAAATTATATAAAAATTTCTCAAAATAATAGTGGTACAGGAATGAAATAAATATCATTGAACTCGAAAAATAGCGCAGGTCAAGAATATGCCCATTAATCCTAGAATCGATCGTAGAGATGTTGTCTAGCCGATCTCCCGCGTTAATGCTAGCCATAGCGTGCCCAAGCTAGACTTGCCGCGCTGGTAAGCATTCTTCTCCCATTGGTTCCACATTTTCTGTAACTTGGCGGTTTTTATCAGACCTTGGCCTAGTAGGAGTGTCTAGTATTTTCATCAGCCACTCACGTTACTGCATCATATTTTTTTCTAGGCGCGAATATTACAATGAACATACCAGAAGCGTGCCTCACTGCGCGTCGCTTCTATTTTGAGGTGGCCACCACATGTCCTTCTGAATCATTGCTAGGTCTTTCTTTTCACAATCCTAAGTACAGGGTGAGGCAATGAAACGGCACGATTTTGAAAACCCACAAATAATTTATTTAGAAAAAAAGGATAATTGTTTTAACATAAATCTTAAGTACATGAGTGGAAATTATGGTTTAACCACAAAAACATTATTATTTTTTGAATACAGTGCCAGTAATATGGCATCCTTGGTTTTGCACGCATTGTCGGAGTCTGAGATGAAATCCACCCATGACGTTTTGTAGCATCTGCAACGGAATGTTGTTAATTTCCTGCCGAATTCGCTCCTTCAGGTCTTCTTTTGTTCTTGGTGGATTTTCCTGGAAGACTTTGGACTTAAGATAGCCCCAAAGAAAGAAATCTGGAGCTGTCAAGTCTGGTGAACGGGCAGGCCAAGGGATATCACCATTCTTGCTGATAAGGCGTCCAGGAAATGCGAGTTTCAGTAAATCCATAGAAACGTTAGCAGTATGGCTTGTTGCACCATCTTGCTGGAAGAGTGCTTCTTCATTTGGATGATACTGATCGATTTCAGGCAGACCAAACGTTACCAACATGTCAGAATAACATTGAGAGTTTACCGTCACCGTGTTGCCATGTTCATCTTCAAAAAAAAAATAGGGTCCCACGATTTCACGAGATGACATTGCACACCACACTGTTACTTTTCCAGAATGGAGAGGTTTTTCAAGAAGTTCTTGTGGGTTATGTCCGGACCAATATCGGAAGTTCTGCTTGTTCACGTAGCCACTTAGATGAAAGTGGGCTTCATCACTCATCCATAAGTTGAGCACTCTTTCTTCAATTCTTCCGAGAACATTAAGCATCGTTCGGCAAAAGCTTATGCGATTATTGTAATCATGAGGTTGTAGGGTTTGCACTATCTGTAATTTGTATGGATGATAGTGTAGATCGTTCTTTAAAATCCGTCTCACCGATCGATTGCTGAGACCAAGTTCTGCGCTGTGACGTCTCTCTGATTTTCGAGGACTTTGTTGCAATGCATCGCGCAAACGATCAATGTTCTGTGGGATCCGGACTGTTTTTTCACTACCACCGCTTTTCTTTGTTGTGCTAGCAGAGGCTTCAAAGTTATTCACCCAAAGGAGGATAGATTTCCTTGACGGCACGGGAGCGCGTGGCGGTAGATTGAACTCACGACGGAAAGCGCGCTGAGCACAAACCACACTATCCGCTTTTTTGTAATATGCCTTTACAGCAAACGCACGTTGCGCACCCGCCCAACGCTCCATGGCAACTGAAATTTCCACTTGTCTAAACGCTCAAGGCCATATCTCCTACTTCCGTAACCCCCCACCCTGCCCGTCAGCTGGAGTTGAAATCGTGCCGTTTCATTGCCTCACCCTGTATTTAGCCTTTTGTCAAACTGCTGCAGGTATGTCGCCATTGTCTCCAACCAATGCTTGTAATTTCCTCACCTCCGTCTGGCTATTTTCATGATGCTGGTGGAAATATTTATTAATTGAAGAAATAAAACATCGAATCATTTATCCATCAGAGGGTAAAGGGTTCAATACTTAATATCAAGCTCCGGGGCTCCTACCTTAATCATCGATCATAATAGTTGCACACACTATACAGTATCCATAGAAACACAGGTTATCAGAAAATCCATCATGTATAAGGTGCGTTCAAAAAGTAACGAGCCGGAGGCATAATTACAGAGACCAGTACCTGTATGTTAGAAGTATTGGCCCTGGCTGTTGAGGCACTTGTCCCACTGTGACACGAGGCGGTGAATGGCTGTCTCATAAAATTCCCAGGGCTGCGATGTGAACCAGTTCCGCACGTGCAGCTGGACGTCGGCGTCCGAGGTGAATCGTTGGCCCCGCACAGCCCTTTTCAGGGGACCAAACATGGTGTAATCACAGGGAGAGAGGTCTGGACTGTATGGAGGGTGGCCGGGAACCTCCCATTTGAATTTCTGCAAGAGTGCCGCGACTGTGTTGGCCGTATGAGGTCGTGCATTGTCGTGGAGCGACCACGGCGGCTATGGCGTTCACTGTCACACGGCGGTCCTGGGTAATGAGTGCATCAACCAGCTGGGCGTTGTCATCGGTAATGCAGGGGGGTGCCCCAGACCGGGCATCATCGGCTAACGACAACCGTCCTTCCCTGAAGCGCTTGTGCCACGCCTTGACCCTTGCAAGGGACATGCAGTGTTCGCCGTACACTTGTGACATTCGGCGATTAATGTCCGTTCCTCCTACTCCTTCCGCTGTCAGAAACCGAACAACACCTCTTTGCTCTTCGGTTGACGCCTCCATGTCACTGTTTGCAATGCGACTGGCAGTGTTGGACGATTGATGCATGCTGCTGCTCGCTTTGTATCGTCACGTGACGTGCAAGTGTGCCCTTTAGCGACAGGCTGTGACCTTCCACGCTCTGGTCGGAACCACACCTCGTTACACACGCCACGATTAGCCGATGTAGTCACCGGTTTGCGCATTCCAGCCTCCGGCTCGTTACTTTTTGAACGCACCTTATACTTAAGTTGTTTCAGTTGTCCGCCTCATTGTGCAGTGGCTAGCATTCTTGTCACCCTGGAGTCCCGGGTTCGATTCCCGGTTCTGTCAAGAAATGTAATACTGGTCTGAGGACTCAGCCTCGTGAGACAAAACTGAGAAGACATGGGTTCGATTCACACCTTAGCCAACCTGGAAGTGGTTTTCCACTTCTACCCCAGGCAAATACCAGGATGATTCCTAACATAAGACAACGGCCGCCTCTTTCCAATCTTCATCTGAATAGCAAATACACACACTAATACAGCGTTACAATGTTTGTATGTATAACCGTTATTATTCCCGTTTTCACCGGGGTCGGGGATGAGATGCGATGAAAGTCTATGTGGCGGATGGGTTTTACGGCTGGATGTCCTTCCTGACGCCAAACTGAGTTAATTAAAGATGGAATGGTGGCTTCGGTGGCGTAGTTGGTAGCATGCTGAGATTCTATGCCCCAGATAGTGGCTTCAAACCCGGCCGAAGCCGTCGGAATTTTTAAGGGCGTTAAAAATCCCTCAGTATGCCTTCCTTCGGAGGGAAAGTAAAGCCGGCGGTCCCATGTCATAGATTTATGGCATGTTAAAGAACCTTCCACTAATAACACCTGTGTGAAGGTAAATTGTATAGGTTAGGAATGTAAACAACGCTCTTAGGTTTCTACGTTCGTTGCCAAGAGCCGACTGCGGTGGCGTCTAGTAGCTAAGTTCTGAACTAGGCTAGTAGTCGTTGACGGTGGCGTTTGGCGGCAAAAGTAGGAACTATTTGAAAAATTCAAAGTTGCAGTCCTTACTTGAATTAAAAAACAAATACACACACAAATACAGCCATCACAATTAACACCGGTTATCAGACAGATTCTACACACACCCAAAGTACACGGGGCTACATGACCGCGTTGTCGCAGCCCCTAAACTGAGGAACCAACCAACCAAAGATGGAATAAATGAACATGAATGAAACTGGGCAAGGATGTGATAGGAAGCGGCCGTGGCCTATCAGAAGGTACCGTCGCAGCATATGCCAGGAGTTGAAAGTGGGAAACCACGGAAAACCATTTCAGGGACTGCAGACGCCGGGGTTCGAACCCACGTCTACCGAGTCCACAGAGAGCTTGGCCCCATCGCCTAGCGCTGTGCGTTAGCTAGCGTAGCTACCGCTGTCGGTGAATACAGCAATCACGATATCACTGGTGTATTATGACCACCCCTTATTAATCCGGGGAAAAGATGTGATGAAATTCTATGTGGCGGATGGTTTTTACGGCCAGAAGCCCTTCTTGACGGCAACCTCATGAGAGGAGTTAATGAGAGATGAAATGAAGACGAATGGAACTTTAATTTCAAGTAGTTCCAACTTTGGCTACCAGACGCCACTGTCACTGACATCCAGCGGCGAACGCTGGAACTTGTTCTAACCAGATGACCTACAAATTTAGCTACACACTACCAATTGTAGTGGTAGGTTCTTTTACATGCCGTAAATCTATGACATGGGCCTGCCGGAAGGAAGACATACTGAAGTATTTTAACGCTCTTAAAAGTCCGATGGCTTCGGCCGGGTTTGAACCCGCGATCTTGGGCATAGCAGTTTAGCATGCTACCGACTACACCACGGAAGTCGCTTCACGATAACACTGGTAAATCAGACAAATTCCACACACACGGGGCTACATGACCACGATGTCACAAAGCCCCTTATTTAGCGTATGGCTTTTAGTGCCGGGAGTGCCCGAAGACATGTTCGGCTCGCCAGAGTTTGTAGCTGCTTCTATGCGGACACCCATGGGGTGAGCTACAAGTAGGCCGACCGTCGCGTGTGGAGTGTTGTCTGGGGAGGAAAGTGTGAATGTAAGGACGAGGAATTGGAAGGTAGCGGCTGTGGCCTGTAGTTATGGACCAACCCAGGAATTTGCCTGGAAGGAAGATGGGAAACCACAGAAGACCATCTTCAAGGTTGACGGCGGGGGGATTCGAAACTCCTCGCCTCCTGTATGTGAGCGACTGCCTACAGCCACGCCGTAACGACCACGGCTAACTCACCCTGTACAAAGCCCCTAAGGTACCAACAACAACAAATAAGGTTCCATCCCGGGATTTGCCTGAAGGGAATGTGTAAAACCCACACTCAGGACAGCCGCTGTGTGCACCGACATTAGAACCCGGGATCTCCAGACTTGCTGCAGCTGATGGACCGAGCAACGTTTGGAATGTTGCAGCACAGAACTCGTGAGGTAGTGGAACGAGTAGGTTTATTAATTGCCAATTAGAATTGTGGATGTATGCTGCATGCATGAATCATTAGTCGCTGTAGGGCATCGTCGTGCGAATACAAGTGAAACCGCGAGAGTGGTTTGTTTGGGTGATGCTGCGGATTGCTCTTTGGGTCGGAGAAAGTGAACAGGGGTGTCCAATGCTAAACACTCATTGATAGCAGGTTTGGCAACTGTGATGCTGAGTAGTGGGCCGGAGGAAGTAGACAGGGGTTTCCAATACAAAACACTCATTGATAGTCAAGTAGACAACTGTGATGCTTTGAGTGACTTTCCGGAGTAGTGGGTCGGTTAATGTGAGCAGGGATGTCCAACGCAAAACACCGATTGACAACTGTGATGAAACCCTAAAGTTAGGGTTGTATGGAACTGCGCCCAAACTTCACTAATGACCCTGGTCATTAACATCAAACTTCTAAAAGTGGCAGTGGAACTGCGCCCATTGAGAGCGGTCAGGTAGGTTCCCTCCCTCCACTCCTCTATCGAATTATGTTGTGTCGAGTGGTGTGAATTTGAAGTGACTCATTTCAAATCGGTTGTGTCTTGATTGCGAACAAGTCAAAAACCGTTCAGATTGCGAACAAGAGATTAGTTTGGCCTGGGATACATAAAACAGGTACAGTTTTCAAAACAGACTAATATTTAATTTTTGTTCTAGCAATATTAGCATTAACCGGTACATTGGGATGTTTTCGACAACCTGACCATATTCTAAAAATAGTTTTGTTATTGCAAATGTTTAATAATCTAGTTTGAGGTAATCTTACCATTTAGAAGATTATTTTATTTTTTATTGTGTAACAAAACTAGAGGGGTAGTTATTTATGGTGGATTAGAGAGAGTTGTATTATTATTATTATTATTATTATTAGTGTAGCCTCCGTGGCCTAGGCAGCAGCGCGCCGGACTCTCACCGCTGGGTTCCGTGCTTCAAATCCTTGTCACTACATGTGAGATTTGTGCTGGGCAAAGCGGAGGCGGGACAGGTTTTTCTCCGGGTACTCCGATTTTTCCTGTCATCTTTCATTCCAACCACTCTCCAATATCATTTCATTTCATCTGTCATTCATTAATCATTGTCCCAGAGGAGTGCGACAGGGTTCGGAAGCCGGCACAATGCCTATCCTCGCCGCTAGATGGGGGCTTCATTCATTCCAACCCTGACCCGGTCCAATGACTGGAAAAAGGCTGTGGATTTTCATTATTATTATTATTATCATTATTATTATTATTATTATTATTATTATTCGCCTCTGTGGTGTAGTGGTTAGTGTGATTAGCTGCCACCCCCGGTTAGTGTGATTAGCTGCCACCCCCGGAGGCCCGTAGTACAGCTGCTTATCGGGATAGGGGACTACCTCTTATTCTCAGCAGTGCAGAAGCTAGTGGTGGGAGACAGTCCGTCACTTCCCCTTAAACCTACCTTGGGCAAACAGCCGACTTGACTATGGGCGCAGTTCAATCGGCCTAATTAAAAGGATCTGGAAAGTCCACTGATTATGGGCGCAGTTCCATATCTCCCTTTTTGAATCATTACCTACGTATTGTAATCACTAGGTCAGGGGTTCCCAAATAGCGTGCCGTGGAATCTCGTCATCTGGATTTTAAAATAGAAAAGATTTCTTGAATGAGTAAATGGTGCCATTACTCTGTTCTACTTTGTCACATAACTTAGTACATGTTTTAGCTGGCATTTTCGGCATCGCTCTATTTGCCAACGGTGGGAATGAAAGACCTCGAAAGACACCATACTGCTTCTTTCCAATCTCTTCCTATGCCCCCCTCCCCCTCCAAGGGCTCACACTTAGTGGGACGTGTGTTGTTAGTGACCACGGGACCCTAGCGTAGTCCGGCATTCCTTCCACTTAGTTGTGCCAGCTCATCTCAGTCTTCTTATTTTGTCGACCTTTCTTGGTATTTTCCGACCCCGACGCGGTGGTATGAAGATATCTGTGGCCTAGGGAGTCATTCCCTTTCCCGCGTTAATTGGCACTTGGCTCATCTTTTTGATGCCCTCATTCTTGGAGGGGTCAGACCTCTTCTTTTCGTTTCATGGTATCTCCTGCCTTCTGCTTAAGGCCCTAAAGGAGGTAGGGTGTGTGTAGTCCCACCACTTATGGTGCACCCTGGATAGTGTCACACCCTCAAGGTCTCACGGATTATGGGTTCCGCAGTTGGCGACCCCGATGGATTCCTACTCCAAGCTCCTACTTCTATTTCTGTCATTAGGCCCGGGTTCAATTCCCGGCTCCGTCAGTGATTTTGTAAACTGATGTGAGGGCTGGAACGGGGTGCACTCAGCCTCGTGAGGATAATTGAGTAGCTGTCTGACAGTGAAGCAGCGCCCCGGTCACGATTAACGGCCGAGGGGACCCAACGCGCTGACCACAATCTGCAAGTCAAATGGCTGTGCAGCGGTCACTTGGTAGGCCTAGGCTCTTCATGGGCTGTAGTGCCAAGGGGCTTGGGTTTACTTCCATTCCTCCTTGTTTCTACTCAATGCGCAGACCTGCTTGTTGACATGCGGTGGTATCTCAGCAAATGGTTCTTCCTTTTTAATAAGAGAATATAATCTTAATGTTTTGATTATCGGTTAAGCTGATGAAGAACAGGCCGTGCTCGAAATATGTACGGTGTACGGCATCAGTTGACGTCTTTGATTCTTTGTGTTGCCAAGGCTGGAAGTATCCAAACAAATCCTATTATTAGAACTCAGCAATTTTTCTATGTTTGTACCGTGTCTTGTGTGGGGTTCCGCCTAGGACACCAAGCTGGTTCATCAGCTGGTTCTTGGTGTCCCCACCCGAACCCCCACAGGAGTAGTGAACTGCGCGCTATCTCCCTTTTTATGAAGCGCACCTGCGCCTCTTTACTGCGAGAGCTAAAATCTCAAGCAGCCTTAACCTCCCTATGAAGGCTTCCAAAATTACGCTATATTGGCTTTCACGGCCAGTGAATTAAAACTCAGCAATTTTTCTAGGTTTGTGCCGTGTCTTGTGTGGGGTTTCGCCTAAGTGGGTCCGGGTGGGGACACCAAGAGCCCGCTGATGAGCCAGCTTGGAGTCCTAGGCGAAACCCCACACAAGACACGGCACAAACCTAGAAAAATTGCTGTGTTTTTAATTTACTGGACGTGAAAGCTAATATACAAATCTTATTATTATAATGTAGTGCTTGTGAACTTGAAGATGTTACGTGCTGGAGTTTACGTCTCTGCTGTATATTACAGCCTCAAATTAGTGTGCCCAGTGTTTCTGCTTTTCAAGAAAGGAACATCCGTGCAGTTTTATTACCACCCGCGGGGGAGTTGAGTGTTTACGTCACACTCGTGGACAGGGCCATTGCTCTTTCCTTGCAGACAACAAACACTCCGCTAATTGAACATTGAACAGCTGTTCTCATTAGACGCTAATACTCTCTCACGTTCATCTTCAGTAATGACTTCCTGTTCTTTCCAGCGCCATAAACACTCGTCAGTAGCTACTTCTTAATTATAGCTCACTTTTAAAGTAGCATGTGTGACAGCAGACCACCCTGCAGTGGTGGCAACACCGTAATGGTTATGTATTGATAAGTGGATTGGATCCTATTGGCTTATAATCAGCAAGGTACAGTGTATTCGCCTAGTGAACAATTATTATCTCTACTTAGTATAAAGTAAAGTCCACGATTCTTGGATGTCATGGCTAATTTCGAGAAAAACTGGATGGATTTTGATTCGGGTTTCACCATTCTGTAAAGGATGTCTCGAAGAAGGTTTCTGTAGAAAATAATTTATTTATGATCAAAGAAAGCCAAGCAGTAACGATTTCGGTGAAAAATCGAAAAAGAAACCTGGCGTCCGCTGGACAAATCGTTAAAAAATATCTATATACGGTACTATGAGTGTAAGAATTGTTAAGCTTGAAAAGTTCTACAAAAGAAGTCCGCGAGAGCATTTCTCTATCTTCAATACATCGCCCACTATAAATGTTTTTACATTTTAATTTCTTCCAACAATCTCCATTCAATTACTGAGGCGACAGTTTACGAGCTAGCTAGGGGCGAGCCTATCACCCAAGTTACAGCCGAGCTAGCGGGCGAGCCTATCACCCCAGTTACAGCCTAGCTAGTGGGAGAGTCTATTACCTCAGATACAGCCAGCAGCAAACTGTCGAGTCGTGTTGAGTTAAGACTTCAGAGAAGAGTGGTTGTGTTTGGAGTTTCTCTGGAAGTGCATATGGGTCGTTCTCCATTTCGCCTGTGAACTTTTCGTCTCGGAAAATACACAGTCCAGTTAAGATAGGACGGAAGGGGGATTTGTGTGTCATGCACCTCGCCATTTTAAATTACGTCTGACAAGAATTCGTTGCACATGCATCTCCATGATAATATAATTAATAGTTCAGTCAGTGATTTTAACCCATCATGCCGAGACGTAAAACGGATATAGGTCCTAGTTCATTGACATCGAAAGAAAAGCGCTTATTACGTAATGCATTCATAACAGTTCCCGGGCGAAGCCGGGGCGGGTTGCTAGTTATTATATATGAATTGCAGCCAATGGCCATAGCTGGGTATTTCAATTGAACGCCAGTAGGCTCCCAGCAAGTTCAATTTCAAGTAGTTACAATTTTGCCTACCAGATGCCACTATCACTGACACCTAGCGGCGAACGTTGGAACTTGATGATAGAGCGTTTCCAACCAAATATAACCAACAAATTCGGCTACACTCTACCAATTGTAGTGGTAGGTTCTTTTACATGCAATGAATCTACGACATGGGCCCGCTGGCTTTACTACCCCTCCAAAGGCAAGCATACTGAAGGATTTTAACGCTGTTAAAAATCCGATGATTCGGCCGGGTTTGAACCCGCGATTTTCGGCATAGCAGTTCAGCGAGCTACAGACTACCCCATCGAATCCTATATCCTTCATTGTATTTTTATAATATGCACAATTTGTGCGCGTTTGTATTTAATAAAAACAAACTAATAGCTGTGTCTACGTGCAATGAAAGGCTGACGGTCGATGTACGTGGGATTCCAATCCAAAATGGAGCATGCAATAAACGTTATTCTCAACGATGACGATGTTCTTGAAGACATGTTAGATATTCGTGGACCTCGAATTTATAAATAACGGAGGAATTACTTTGATGAAGGCGACGGCACAGAATTTATTATGATATTTTGGTTGTCAGAACTTTCTGTGTTGAATGCTCTACAGATGATAGTACCTAACCTAGAATTCCTATCTGACAAGTAAGATATATACCATTCCTTAGTTATGTGTAATATCGTGTGATGTTGTTGATTAAATAAAAGACTACCTAGACGTCACAGCATCAATCCTTTTATTTAAAACGATTTGCACGTTTCTTTTAACCAAAGAAAAATGTAGTCCACGACCCTTCTTCCCCTTTTCCTCATCAGCTATGTTTGTTTTTAACCAAGGAGTATATGTATAACTTTTAAGCTTTTTTCAGTTAATGGCCTGCTTGATTAAATCAAAGAATGTTTTAACTTACAAGGTTCATTCTGATTCCGTATTGATAAACTAATTGAGTAACAAATACTGTTGTACCTTTAAGGACACCTAGTGCCCTTAAGAGGTACACCCACATATGCCAACAAATCTACGACTAATCTACAGCTAACTCTACACTCTACACTCCAGTTGTCTGCAAACATCTACAATTACACCCCTACCATCTACGCCACCTACACCTATCTGTCCGAGACTCAACACTACTTTACCCTTCAAGCCACCCCATAGTTGCAGGCAACAACAACAGCAACACATTTTTTTACACCAAGCCAGCAGAGCCATATTACAGCTCAGCTCTTGCATAAGCGCTTGCTACATACATCAACAATTATACAAGAACTGCTTCCTAAAACAACAGTGTGGCAAGTCGCAACGGTCCGCACATCAAAACATTTAAATAGGCCTCCCACTCAGAGGGGGATGTCTGTTTACCCCGTGACTCTGCCCGACTGAGAACCGTCTACTAGAGTACCAGGTGAGTGTATCTCTCAGGTCTCCCAGACACAGTTAACATCCTACCCCTTACCACACCTGTTTGTTTTGTAACACTACATTCACATTGTTGAGCTATCCCTACACCCAGGGAAGCTAACACACCTTTTACAAGCCTACAGTAAACAAGCACATTTTATCATAATTGCCCAGTTGTTTATTATTATTATTATCAATGCTTTTTATTAAATAATGATCACTGTGTGGCCATAGGTGAGACATGTTACGAGGCCTTTTTTGTTTGTTTTTGGCCCTTTCATCAGCTGATATGAATTAATAAATGTCAAAGTGTTACGCTATACATTTACCCCGTGTCTTTGACATTTATTAATTCATTCATATCGGCTGATTAAGGGGCCAAAAATAATTAGCCCTCGAAACATGTGAAACAGAGTGATCATTATTTAATAAAAAGTATTGTTTAGGCGGAACTTTTAACCTATTTATTACGCAATTACTAAATTAAAGAATGTACAAATACCGCCACAATCATCATCTTTCAATGAGTTTTGTACAGCCCTTAAACATAACGAATCGTTTGCTAATGCCAATCGGCGAATCTGCTGCTGAATCACCAATTCCGATGTTAAAATTTAGGAGGCACTACTGATGGCCGGTTAACGCTGCGTTGATGAACCCTACGAATGTAATCCTAAATAAACCATTCATCTATCAATTAGCTCACCTCAAAAGGGTGGACTACCTTTCACACTTGTCAGTGAGGCTTGTCTGCTCTCATTCATACAAGCTGCCCTATCTCAGCTGAGAGAGAGAGAAGGAGAGAGGGTTGCCACCTTAAGTGCGGCTGTCTCCGACATCGTCTGCCAATTTCCGGAGTGATGATGAAGGCTTTGAGCAACAACTGACTTGTAGCCTACACGTTAAATAAGCTTTATGAGGAATTCCCGCTTTGAAACTCTCTCCACATTGCTCAGACGTGGTCATGCGATCGTTTCCTTCGTCCTTCACTTCTGCGAGGCCTTGTGCTCGTTCCCCGGCAGTGATGCAACGTGTCTTCTTCTGCACGAACTTATACAGAATATATGAAATTAACTAAGCGTGGTTTGTATCAGAGATAAAGATGTGCGACGAGAATAAGTTAGAACTTATCTAGTCGATCTTCGATTGGTCAATATATTTCATTTTGTTTACCTTGTGGCGTAGTGACTAGCATTCTTGGTCATCTCTCTGGAGGTCCTTGTTCGTTTCCCGACACTGACGAGAAATTTTATTTTTATCTAAGTGCTGGAACGAGGCAACAATTGTCATCGTATTCATTCACAACAGTATACGTAACTTATCAACAGAAATGGATTATTTGTACACATTGTTGGAAGTTACTTGCCTAGCCTACTTCCTACCTTTTCTGCACTTGGCCCCAATCCGTAGATTTCTAGTTGGCTCTACGTTCAGTCTCAAGAATAGTGGTTGAATTCACAACACAGGCATCCTGGACATCGCGGAGGCCTGGGTTTGATTCCCGTCTCTGTAAAGAAATGTAATTCTGGTCTGAGGGTGGAACAGGGTACACTCAACCTCATGTAAACTGAGAAAAGGCGGGTTCGATACTTACCTCAGCCATCCAAGTAGTAGTTTTCTTTCCCCTCTCTCTCTCACACAGGGGCTTACATCTAGTGGGACGTGGTTTGGCGACCACGGGGCCCCAGCTGAGTCCGGCATTGCTTCCACTTACTTGTGCCGGGCTCCTCTCCGTCTTCTTTCCTGTCGACCTTACTTGGTCAACTCTTGTTCTCTTCCGACCCCGACGGTATTAGGGTATCTGAGGCCTAGGGAGTCTCTTACTTTCCCGCTTTAATTGGCCCTTGTCTCATCTTTTCTGATTCCCTCCTTCTGCGAGGGGTCAGCCTTCTTTTTCTTTTCATGTTATCTCCTGTCTTCTGCTCAAGGCCCTCAAGGAGGCCGGGTGTATGTAGCCCCACCACTTTTGGTGCACCCTAGATAATGCTACACCCTCAGGGGCTCACGGCTGGTGAGTTCGGGAGTTGGCGATCCCGAGGGATTCCTGAGCTGGGTCCGTTTTCCCCCTTTTGTCCCTTACCTCTGGGGCGGACCCTCTCCTCTTTCACTTTCCTATCTGCCTTTCATGGCTCTCCTTCCTTCCAAGTCCCTCAATCCGCATTCTTCGAGGGTTGAGGGCATATCTTTTCCTCCTGTCCTTTATTTGCCTTATTCTCCTTTAGTTTTCCATTTCTTCTTCTAGTATGTAGGTTTGTGGTTAGTTTTAGTTTTAAGTTTGCATTTCATTTTCATCTTCACGATCACCCAAACCATCAGGGGCCGATAACCTAGATGTTAGGCCCCTTAAAACAACAATTATCATCATCATCATCATCAGTAGTTTTCTTTGGTTTTACTCACTTTTACTCCAGGCAAATGCCGGGATGGTAGCTAACTTAAGGCCACGGCCAATTTCTACCCCAATCTTACCTGAATTGCAAATATGGACACTAGTATGGACATCACAGTGCTACAGGTTAACAAACAAATTGTACACACACCCCCGGGGATACATGACCACGATTTTTGTTTAAGGAATAACACCCATTGCAAGTTGGGTACTATCGTGTTGACCGACTGAAAAGCGTTTACATTTTGTGTACCAATCCAACACCGAAATAGGCTCCCAACAAGATAATAATTAAATATTATTATTATTGTTATTATTATTATTCATTAATGTTGTGTACACGAAAGCAATTCAGTGTGTTGTTGCTTATTTTATGGGCCACGACATCGCGGTCATGTACCCCCGTGTATTTTATGTGTGTTTGTGTCTATAATTTGTGTGATAACCTGTGTTATTGTGGTGGTTTTACTAGTGTGTGTAATTGTAAATTGGGGATAGTATGGGAAGGAGGCGGCTATGCTAGAAACCAACCCAGCATTTGTCTGGAGTAAAGGTTAGAAAACCACGGAAAACCACTCCCTGGATGGCTGAAGTGGAAATCGAACACTACTCTTCTAAGTTTTGCCTCACGAGGCTGATTGTACCATGTTTCACCCTCAGGCCAGAATTGAAATATTTTGGCAGAGCCGGGAATCGAACCCGGACTTCCGGAGCGTCAGCTAAGAACGCTAACCATTACCCCACAAGGTGGTCTCAATTCAGTGTGACATTCAAACAAAGATAATTGTTTGCAATTGCTAACAATACATTCTCAGGATCCATCGCAGTGATGCATAACTTATTTTAAAGTGAGTTATGTCTTTTAACTTTCCCTTTTTACTGGATGGTCAGTGAAGGACGAAGCAAAGATGATATATAAAGCAGGTTGGCTCAGGCAAGGAAAGCATTTCTACAGAAACGAAATCTGTTGATATGAAATATAGATTTAGGTATTAAAAGTCAATTTGAAAGCCTTTGTCTGGAGCGTGGCGCTCTATGGAAGTGAAACTTGGCCTGTCGGCGCAGCAGCAAAGAGGAGAATAGAAACATTGGAAATGTGGTGTTACAGGAGAATGATGAAGATCAGATGGGTAGCTAGGGCAACAAATGAAGAGGTATTAAGACGAGCGGGAGAGGAGAGATGTTTCTGGTGGCTGCTAATGAAGAGAAGAGATAGGTTGGTAGGGAACATACTAAGGTATCCTGGAATAGCAAACTTAGTTATGGAAGGAAGGGTTGAGGACAAGAACTGTGGGGGTAGACCAAGGTTAGAATATGTTAAACAGATTGCCTTAGATGTAAGGTGTGGTAGCTATGTAGAGATGAAACGATTAGCTCAGGACAGGAAGGCATGGAGAGCCGAAGACTAAAGACTCAAACAACAATATCAACAACAACCGGATGGCTTACTTTCACAACCATTTTAATATGCGAGATTATATGTGCATAAAATATTCATATGGAAATATTGAAATCAATTTTGGATTTAAGAAACCTTGGAAATAAACTCTTCGATTGTGCCTAGCCGAGATTGATTCCGTAAACACCTTCTAAATCTCTACTGAAAGGTATAAATCAGTTGCCCAGTCGGAAGTTCCTGCATTTCTCGAAGCCTGCAGCCGAATATAACTTCCAAACAGGACGCTACGAGCGGCGCTGTGCCAACAGAATGCCCTAACATACATTTTCGGGTGCGTCATTACTGTTTAATGTAATTCCAATGACATTTCTCGCTCCATCAGAGATTTTGAAAGCCTTCGGGTTCTCTCGCTCGCTGCCTTAATCACTCTCATCGCCTGTGTTTTCATTTTAATGAGACTCGCTTATTTTGCGAGGATATCAGCTCGGGATCAGCTGCTGAGGCGAGACGTCGAGGACGTGATGTGGAGGAATGGGAACAGAAGCACCGCACATTCTATGTTTCTGCTTTACAACTCATTCTTGGTCGAGAAACTGTTATTATATAGCACCTTGGCTGTCTGGCACATTGCATGAATGAGCTACATTTATTAGCATTGTCTCGGGATATTTTCCTTTCACTTTAACTCATTTTAATAAAGAAATACAGTTACGTGCGTGCGAAACCCAATTTATTACCTTGTTTCTTACATAAAGCAGTGCAGTGAATGAACCTCTCAAGCCTGATCGCTATCTGTTCCTCGGGGACGCCTGATGTGTACGTGACACGCTAAACAGAAGAGTAGAGCTGGTTGCCATGGCACGTCAGTAGCCTGGACCACACGGTACGAATACAGTAGAGCTGGTAATAAGAGATGTTCGGTTAATCGACTAATAATAAATCGATTAATCGAATAATTTTAAATGAATCGACTAACCGAAGAATCGATTAATTGATTAGTACACACGAGATAAGAAAGTAAGTTTTACGCATAAGTTGAGTTACGCTTATTTTTGGACGTTTCAGTGGCGTAGTTGGTAGCATACTGAGCTTTTATGCGCAAGATCGCAGGTTCAAACCCACCACCCAGGGGCTCACATCTAGTGGGACGTGGGTCGGAGACCACGGGGCCCCAGCTGAGTCCGGCATTGCTTCCAGTTACTTGTGCCGGGCTCCTCTCCGTCTTCTTTCCTGTCGACCTCTCTTGGTCAACTCTTGTTCTCTTCCGACCCCGACGGTATTAGGGTATCTGAGGCCTAGCGAGTATCTTCCTTTCCCGTCTTAATTGGCCCGTCTCATCTTTCCTGATCCCCTTCTTCTGCGAGGGGTCAGCCTTCTTTTTCTTTTCATGTTATCTCCTGCTCAAGGCCCTCAAGGTGGCAGGGTGTATTTAGCCCCACCACTTCTGGTGCACCCTGGATATTGCTACACCCCCAGGGGCTCACGGCTGGTGAGTTCGGAAGTTGGCGATCCCGAGGGATTCCTGAGCTGGGTCCGTTTATTCCCCTTTTTTCACTGACTTGGGGCGGGCCCTCTCCTCTTTCCCCTTTCCTATCTGCCTTTCATGTCTCTCCTTCCTTCCAAGTCCCTCAATCCGCATTATTCGGGGGTTGAGGGCATTTCTTTTCTTCCTGTCCTTTATTTGCCTTATCCTTGATTTGTTTCCCATTTGTTCTTCTAGTTTGTAAGTCTGTAGTCAAGTTAGTAGGCTACTAGTTATAATTTTCATTCTCATTTCATCATTCACTATCACCCAAACCATTAGGGGCCGATAACCTAGATGTTAGGCCCCTTTAAACAACAATTATCATCATCATCATCAAACTCGGCTGAGTCGTCGGACTTTTTAAGAGCGTAGCTACCGCTGTCGGTAGTCCATAACAATCTCTACTTAGTAAAGAAAAAGTCCCCGATCCTTGGATGTCACGGGTAATCTCGAGAACCACTGGATGGATTTTGATGCGGTTTTCTCCATTCTGTAAAGGATATCTCAAGAAAGGTTTCTGTAGAAAATAATGTATTTATGATCAAAGGAAGCCAAGCATTAACGATTCCATTAAAAAAGTCGAAAAATAAACCTGGCGTCCGTGCGCTTTTTTGAGCTTACGCTGGGCAAACCGTTAAAAATATCAATATACTATGAGTATAAGAATTGTTCAGCATGAAAAGGTTTACAAAAGAGTCCCCGAGAGCATATCTCTAACTTCAGTACATCGCCCACTATGAGTGTTTTTACGTTTTCATTTCTTCCAACAATCTCCATTCAATTACTGAGGCGACAGTTGACGATATAGCTAGGGGCGAGCCTATCACGCCAGTTACAGCCTAGCTAGAGGGCGAGTTTAATACCCCAGATACAGCCAGCAGCAAACTGTCGAGTCGTGCTGAGTTAAGACTTCAGAGAAGAGTGGCTGTGTTTGAAGTTTCCCTGGAAGTGCAACTCGGCTATTGTTCATTTCGCATGTGAACATTTCGTTCCGCGAAATACACAGTCAAGTTAAGATTGGACGGAAGGGGGATTTGTGTTTCATGCACCTCGCCATTCTCAAATTACGTCTGATAAGAATTCGTTGCACATGCATCTCCATGATAATATAATTAATATCCCAGTGAGTGATTTTAACCCATCATGCTGAGTCGTAAAACGGATATAGGCCTAGGTCTAGGTTATCATTCATTGACATCGAAAAAAGAGCACTTATCACGTAATGCACTAAAGTTTGGTACTTTCCAGACCGACTGAAAAGCACCAAACTTTAGTTTACTAAGCTAACATTGTAAAATGGCTTCAAACCTCACAATGGTCACGCAATGCATTCATAACTGTTCCCGGGCGAAGCCTGTGCGGGTTGCTAGTGCTTTATATATATAACTAGCATTACCCGTCGCGACTTCACCCGCGAATATTCTAGTTGTAAAGAGTACACTTAGCAAAATCACAATCATGAATGCTATGACTGATTTATCCTTGGTATGAATAATCAGACTTGATCAATTCAGCTACTGGTGCAGTGGTTAGGGGTTTGTCATTCCTTCGTAGGTATATCAGAGCGAAGATAGTTTTCTGGGAATATCACAGACACTGTTAACTTAAGGGCCTTTAAATGTGGTTTTCGGAGACCCTTTATAGTCGTGTGAAAAAGACCTTTCGTACCACACTCACACGTGAAAATTGCGTGAAAAAATCTAGAGTGCCCCTTGACCCCCCTTAAGCACATTGTACTGTATGTATTGATGAATTTTACAGATTAATTTGGTTCAGTGATAACCTTATAACCGTCTGGAAACTTTCACAGTAATATAATAATTGGAATTGCATTGCGTCTTACAGAAATAGATGGACCTGTGAGATTCTGTTACCATGGTTACCGTGTTGCATTCTTTCATTATTTCATTGTAAATATATACATGTTTTAAGGTATTTATTTAATTGTGAGGCATTTAAAGAGTAAGTGAGTGCGTTTCGCTTACGCATTGGGTTTTGCTGAACCTGTAGGTACCCCATATGTGTAGGTTGGTGTTAATGGGACCTTATTTTCGGTACAAAACTGGAATGGGATCTTAGAAGAATAATATAGGGAGGGATATAATCACATGTGCTATATTTTCACATATTCCAGTAATTAGAATTATGTTTTGTGTTGACCGACTGCAAACTACAATATCAATTGTTCAGATAAAAGGAGATAGAGAGGAGGTATAAAACGAGGCAGAACAAAGTGAGGAGTAGGGCTGTATGTCAAATTAAACAGGAAACAAAACAATAAATATTGTTCATATATGCGGAAGACAGAATGAAAGCGAGTTTCATCGAGGCACCATGCTCTTATCTAAATCCAATTGAGTAGCAATCCACACTGCCAGAGAATATTAGTAGCCGAAGAGTTCACCTTGCCATTTAGCAGCGAGGAAGAAGCCGTCACGGCAAGAACTCTGTCTGTGGCCAATGCGTCCGTCATGCCTTGAGAAATCTCTCTGCTGTAGCTTCCTGTCAATTATTTCTGATCTCCTCCCCCTGATGCAGCACTTCCTAGCCCCGGCCTTTCGGAACACTCGCTATGTGGGCTCCAATATGACATGTAATTGAGACAATATGTGGAGAATAATACTCATAATGAAATTTCACGTAAGACTGGGCTTAGCTTGCCACAGTGGGTGAATGGTCAACGTGTCGGTCTACCAACCCCGAGCTTGCAGGTTTCCTCCTGGCCGCGGTAAGTGATTTTTGAAAGGCGGCAAAAATTACGACACCATGTCATACGATGTTGCCATATCAAAGAACCCATTTCAATTCAGTAGGCCGTGTTCATAATGGCAAAATTAATCTCGGGATTTACCGCCAACACAAAGTTTCTCATTTTTCTACTAGAGAGCGCTATAGTGTTCAAGGAGATTAGATATCAAACCTCCTTGACTTTCATAGTCCTTCAAGGGACAACAAAATTCGACATGCAAGCTCTCTTCTGGGTGTCAAATAACTAAGCTTGCACCCGGCATCCGAGGCCATACGAAATTATTATTATTATTATTATTATTATTATTATTATTATTAGACTAGACTTCAAATTTCATATGAAAAAAAAAAACTATTCATGAAAGGATCTCCTCGAGACTTGAACAAACAACCGTTGAGGCGGTTACGGTGGCGTAGTTGGTAGCATGCTGAGCTTCTATGCCCAAGATCACGGATTCAAATCCGGCCGAAACGTCGGATTTTTAAGAGACTTTAAGTCCCTCACTATGCCTTCCTTCGGAGGAGAAGTAAAGCCGGCGGGCCCAGGTCATAGATTTATGGCGTGTAAAAGAACCTTCCACAAATTACACTTGTGTGAAGCTGAATTATAGGTTAGATTTGACTAACGCTCTTAGGTTCCAACGTTTGTCGCCAGCAGCAGACAACGGTGGCATCCAGTAACCAAGTTCAGAACTAGTAGTCGTTGACGGTGGCGTTTGGTAACAAAAGTAGGAACTACTAGAAAATTGAATGTCTGCAGTCCTTACTTGAATTAAAAACAGATAACACACACTAATACAGTCATTACAATTAACACCGGTTATCAGACAGATTCTACACCCACCCAAAGTACACGGGGCTACATGACCGCGTTGTCTCAGCCCCTTAACTGAGGAACCAACCAACATAACAACCATTGTTTATATTATTGAGTTTGGAAAAATCCCTCGGGTAAATCATTTCAAATGCTTAGGGGAAATCTTACAACCATCTGGATTAAACCGTGAACATCGTGCCTTATCTAAGCCTAAGTGAGCCCGGATCTGATGATGATCACGTGACGATCGAAGCATGTCATCCATTTAAGTCCCTGCCACCTTTTCATTTTTAGCCTATTTTCATTTATGAAAAAATAGGCATATGAGATCACCTTTTGTCCGTGTGTGTGTGTGTCTCCCCTTAATAAAATCTAAACGGCTGGAGCGATTTCAATGAAACTCGGTAAAGTCATAGTACTATTTTGTCCAACCCCGACCGTCCCCTTCAAATTTTATTACGTCTCACCAATCCAATATGGCGGCTGTGCGAAATATTTCACCGGCATTTTATATCTCCGAAACTAAGGTACGGTGATAAAGGGTACTACTAGAAGTTCACCTATGTGACTTTCAAAAATCTGTTAAGTATAAGACGAACATGGTAGCCAAGTGAAGTTGAAACTTTTAAATAGACTCTTCTCGTGATTTAACCATCCGACCGCTGTGAAACATGGTACAGAAAATGTTTATACACTTTGTAATGGACTGACATCTAAGTTAGTTCATTTTTACATAACCTCAAGATGGCGGCTGTGCGAAATTTTAAAATTAAGTTTTTATTTATTGTGTCCTTATCAATGCTATCGAATTCAACGTTTGAACAATGAGCCGACGCTATAATCATCATCTAATAGTACATAACTCCAAGACCTACATATATAAGAATTCCGAAATATTTAGATGGTTCTCAATATCTACTAATTTATTACAGCAATCAAAATGAAATTGTGTATTTTGATAGAGGAAATTAACATGAGTAGGTTATATGAAAATAGGCTATTTATTTCTTCACGGAACTACATTTTTGGAAGCCATTGTCTGGAGCGTGGCATTCTATGGAAGTGAAACTTGGACTGTTGGAGCTGCAGAAAAGGGGATAATTGAAGCGTTTGAAATTGTTCTTACAGGGTTCCAAATGAAAAAGTATTAAGACGATTGAGAAAAGAGAAATGTTTCGAGTAACTGCTAATGATGAGAAGAGATAGGTTGTTAGGAGACTACTAAGACACCCAGGAATAGCAAAGTTAGTTATGGAAGAAAGAGTCGAGGATAATAATTGTAGGCGAAGACCTAGGTTAGAATATGTTAAACAGATCGCCTCGGATGTAGGGTGTGGTAGTTATGTAGAGATGAAATAATTAGCTCAGGACAAGGAACAAGGAACCTGTTGGCTAAGATTGCTCATTTCGGCCTGTTGGCTAAGATTCCCATCTCAGCCTGTTGGCTAAGATTGCCCATCTCGGCATGTTGGCTAAGATTGCCCATCTCGGCCTGTAGGCTAAGATTGCTCATCTCGGCCTGTTGGCTAAGATTGCTCATCTCGGCCTGTTGGCTAAGATTGCCCATCTCAGCCTGTTGGCTAAGATTGCCCATCTCGGCCTGTTGGCTAAGAATGCCCATCTCAGCCTGTTGGCTAAGATTGCCCATCTCAGCCTGTTGGCTAAGATTGCCCATCTCGGCCTGTTGGCTAAGATTACCCATCTCGGCCTGTTAGCTAAGATTGCCCATCTCAGCCTGTTGGCTAAGATTGCTCATCTCGGCCTGTTGGCTAAGATTGCCCATCTCAGCCTGTTGGCTAAGATTGCCCATCTCGGCCTGTTGGCTAAGATTGCTCATCTCGGCCTGTTGGCTAAGATTGCCCATCTCAGCCTGTTGGCTAAGATTGCTCATCTCGGCCTGTTGGCTAAGATTGCCCATCTCAGCCTGTTGGCTAAGATTGCCCATCTCGGCATGTTGGCTAAGATTGCCCATCTCAGCCTGTTGGCTAAGATTGCTCATCTCGGCCTGTTGGCTAAGATTGCCCATCTCAGCCTGTTGGCTAAGATTGCTCATCTCGTTCTGTTGGCTAAGATTGCCCATCTCAGCCTGTTGGCTAAGATTGCTCATCTCGGCCTGTTGGCTAAGATTGCCCATCTCAGCCTGTTGGCTAAGATTGCTCATCTCGGCCTGTTGGCTAAGATTGCCCATCTCGGCCTGTGGGCTAAGATTGCCCATCTCAGCCTGTTGGCTAAGATTGCTCATCTCGGCCTGTTGGCTAAGATTGCCCATCTCGGCCTGTGGGCTAAGATTGCCCATCTCAGCCTGTTGGCTAAGATTGCCCATCTCAGCCTGTTGGCTAAGATTGCCCATCTCGGCCTGTTGGCTAAGATTGCCCATCTCAGCCTGTTGGCTAAGATTGCTCATCTCGGCCTGTTGGCTAAGATTGCCCATCTCAGCCTGTTGGCTAAGATTGCCCATCTCGGCATGTTGGCTAAGATTGCCCATCTCAGCCTGTTGGCTAAGATTGCTCATCTCGGCCTGTTGGCTAAGATTGCCCATCTCAGCCTGTTGGCTAAGATTGCCCATCTCGGCCTGTGGGCTAAGATTGCTCATCTCGGCCTGTTGGGTAAGATTGCCCATCTCGGCCTGTAGGCTAAGATTGCCCATCTCGGCCTGTTGGCTAAGATTGCCCATCTCGGCCTGTTGGCTAAGATTGCCCATCTCAGCCTGTTGGCTAAGATTGCCCTTCTCGGCCTGTTGGCTAAGATTGCCCATCTCGGCCTGTTGGCTAAGATTGCCCATCTCGGCCTGTTGGCTAAGATTGCCCATCTCGGCCTGTTGGCTAAGATTGCCCATCTCGTCCTGTTGGCTAAGATTGCCCATATCGGCCTGTTGGCTAAGATTGCCCATCTTGGCTTGTTGGCTAAGATTGCTCATCTCGGCCTGTTGGCTAAGATTGCCCACCTCGGCTTGTTGGCTAAGATTGCCCATCTCGGCCTGTTGGCTAAGATTGCCCATCTCGGCTTGCTGGCTAAGATTGCCCATCTCGGCCAGTTGGCTAAGATTGCCCATCTCGGCCTGTAGGCTAAGATTGCTCAACTCGGCCTGTAGGCTAAGATTGCTCATCTCGGCCTGTTGGCTAAGATTGCCCATCTCGACTTGTTGGCTAAGATTGATCATCTCGCTTGTTAGCTAAGATTGCTCATCTCGCTTGTTGGCTAGGATTGCCCATCTCGGCCTATTGGATAAGATTGATCATCTCGCTTGTTGGCTAAGATTGCTCATCTCGCTTGTTGGCTAGGATTGCTCTTCTCGCTTGTTGGCTAATATTGCTCATCTTGGCCTGTTGGCTAAGATTGCTCATCTCGCTTGTTGGCTAAGATTGCTCATCTCGGCCTGTTGGCTAAGATTGCCCATCTCGACCTGTTGGCTAAGATTGCTCATCTCGGTCTGTTGGCTAAGATTGCCCATCTCGGCTTGTTGGCTAAGATTGTTCATCTCGCTTTTTGGCTAAGATTGCTCATCTCGACCTGTTGCCTAAGATTGCCCATCTCGGCCTGTTGGCTAAGATTGATCATCTCTCTTGTTGGCTAAGATTGCTCATCTCGCTTGTTGGCTAAGATTGCTCATCTCGGCCTGTTGGCTAAGATTGCCCATCTCGGCCTGTTGGCTAAGATTGCTCATCTCGCTTGTTGGCTAAGATTGCTCCTCTCGCCTGTTGGCTAAGATTGCTCATCTCGGCCTGTTGGCTAGTATTGCTTATCTCGGCCTGTTGGCTAGTATTGCCCATCTCGGCTTGTTGGCTAAGATTGCTCCTCTCGCTTTTTGGCTAAGATTGCTCATCTCGGCCTGTTGGCTAAGATTGCTCATCTCGGCCTGTTGACTAAGATTGCTCATCTCGCTTGTTGGCTAAGATTGCCCATCTCGGCCTGTTGGCTAAGATTGATCATCTCGCTTGTTGGCTAAGATTGATCATCTCGCTTGTTGGCTAAGATTGCTCATCTCGCTTGTTGGCTAAGATTGCTCATCTCGCTTGTTGGCTAAGATTGCTCATCTCGGCCTGTTGCCTAAGATTGCTCATCCCGGCCTGTTGGCTAGGATTGCCCATCTCGGCCTGTTGGCTAAGATTGCCCATCTCGGCCTGTTGGCTATGACTGCCCATCTCGGCCTGTTGGCTATGACTGCCCATCTCGGCCTGTTGGCTATGAATTGCCCATCTCGGCCTGTTGGCTATGAATTGCCCATCTCGGCCTGTTGGCTAAGATTGCTCATCTCGGCCTGTTGCCTAGTATTGCTCATCTCGGCCTGTTGAATAAGATTGCTCATCTCGGCCTGTTGGCTGAGATTGCTCATCTCGGCCTGTTGGCTAAGAATGCTCATCTCGGCCTGTTGGCTAAGAATGCTCATCTCGGCCTGTTGGCTAAGAATGCTCATCTCGGCCTGTTGGCTAAGAATGCTCATCTCGGCTTGTTGGCTAGTATTGCTCATCTCGGCCTGTTGGCTGAGATTGCTCATCTCGGCCTGTTGGCTAAGATTGCTCATCTCGGCCTGTTGGCTGAGATTGCTCATCTCGGCCTGTTGGCTAAGATTGCTCATCTCGGCCTGTTGGCTAAGATGGCCCATCCTGGCTTGTTAGCTAAGATTGCTCATCTCGGCCTGTTGGCTAATATTTCCCATCACGGCCTTTTGGCTAAGATTGCTCATCTCGGCCTGTTGGCTAAGATTGCTCATCTCGCTTGTTGGCTAAGATTTCTCATCTCGGCCTGTTGACTAAGATTGCTCATCTCGCTTGTTGGCTAAGATTGCCCATCCTTGCCTGTTGGCTAAGATTGCCCATCTCGGCCTGTTGGCTACGATTGCTCATCTCGGCCTGTAGACTAAGATTGCCCATTTCGGCCTTTTGGCTAGTATTGCCCATCTCGGCTTGTTGGCTAAGATAGCTCATCTCGGCCTGTTGGCTAAGATAGCTCATCTCGGCCTGTTGGCTAAGATTGCTCATCTTGGCCTGTTGACTAAGATTGCCCATCCCGGCCTGTTGACTAAGATTGCCCATCTCGGCCTGTTGGCTAAGATTGCCCATCTCGGCCTGTTGTCTAAGATTGCCCATCACGGCCAGTTGGCTAAGATTCCTCATCTCGGCCTGTTGGCTAAGATTGCTCATCTCGGCCTGTTGGCTAGTATTGCTCATCTCGCTTGTTGGCTAAAATTGCTCAACTCTCTTGTTGGCTAAGATTGCTAATCTCGCCTGTTGGCTAAGATTGCTCATCTCGCTTGCTGGCTAAGATTTCTCATCTCGGCCTGTTGGCTAAGATTGCTCATCTCGCTTGTTGGCTAAGATTGCTCATCTCGCTTGTTGGCTAAGATTGCTCATCTCGGCCTGTTGGCTAAGATTGCTCATCTCGGTCTGTTGGCTAAGATTGCTCATCTCGGCCGGTTGGCTAAGATTGCTCATCTCGGCCTGTTGGCTAAGATTGCTCATCTCGGCCTGTTGGTTAAGATTGCCCACCTCGGCCTGTTGGCTAAGATTGCTCATCTCGGACAGTTGGCTAAGATTGCTCATCTCGGCCTGTTGGCTAAGATAGCTCATCTCGGCCTGTTGGCTAAGATAGCTCATCTCGGCCTGTTGGCTAAGATTGCTCATCTCGGCCTGTTGACTAAGATTGCCCATCCCGGCCTGTTGACTAAGATTGCCCATCTCGGCATGTTGGCTAAGATTGCCCATCTCAGCCTGTTGGCTAAGATTGCTCATCTCGGCCTGTTGGCTAAGATTGCCCATCTCGGCCTGTTGGCTAAGATTGCCCATCTCAGCCTGTAGGCTAAGATTGCCCATCTCGGCCTGTTGGCTAAGATTGCCCATCTCGGCCTGTTGGCTAAGATTGCCCATCTCAGCCTGTTGGCTAAGATTGCCCATCTCGGCCTGTTGGCTAAAATTGCTCATCTCAGCCTGTTGGCTAAGATTGCCCATCTCGGCCTGTGGGCTAAGATTGCTCATCTCGGCCTGTTGGCTAAGAATAATTAATGTTATTGGTTTTACGTCCCTTTTAACTACACTGGCTTTTAGAGACGCCGGGGTGCCGGAATTTTGCCCCGAAGGGGATCTTTAACGTGCCAGTAAATCTACGGACACGGCTCCCTCGCATTTGCGCACCCTCAAATGCCAGCTGACTGCGCCAGGATACGAACCTGCAACCTCGGGCCCAGCAAGCGAGAACGTTACCCCTGAGCCACGCAGCCAGCCTGTTGGCTAAGATTGCCCATCTCGGCCTGTTGGCTAAGATTGCCCATCTCGGCCTGTTGGCTAAGATTGCCCATCTCGGCCTGTTGGCTAAGATTGCTCATCTCGGCTTGTTGGCTAAGATTGCCCATCTCGGCCTGTTGGCTAAGATTGCCCATCTCGGCCTGTTGGCTAAGATTGCTCATCTCGGCCTGTTGGCTAAGATTGCTCATCTTGGCCTGTTGGCTAAGATTGCTCATCTCGGCCTGTGGGCTAAGATTGCTCATCTCGGCATGTTGGCTAAGATTGCCCATCTCGGCCTGTTGGCTAAGATTGCTCATCTCGGCCTGTTGGCTAAGATTGCTCATCTCGGCCTGTTGGCTAAGATTGCCCATCTCGGCCTGTTGGCTAAGATTGCTCATCTCGGCCTGTTGGCTAAGATTGCCCATCTCGGCCTGTTGGCTAAGATTGCTCATCTCGGCCTGTTGGCTAAGATTGCTCATCTCGGCTTGTTGGCTAAGATTGCCCATCTCGGCCTGTTGGCTAAGATTGCTCATCTCGGCCTGTTGGCTAAGATTGCTCATCTCGGCCTATTGGCTAAGATTGCCCATCTCGGCCTGTTTGCTATGATTGCCCATCTCGGCCTGTTGGCTAAGATTGCCCATCTCGGCCTGTTGGCTAAGATTGCCCATCTCGGCCTGTTGGCTAAGATTGCCCATCTCGGCCTGTTGGCTAAGATTGCTCATCTCGGCCTGTTGGCTAAGATTGCTCATCTCGGCCTGTTGGCTAAGATTGCTCATCTCGGCCTGTTGGCTAAGATTGCTCATCTCGGCCTGTTGGCTAAGATTGCTCATCTCGGCCTGTTGGCTAAGATTGCCCATCTCGGCCTGTAGGCTAAGATTGCCCATCTCGGCCTGTTGGCTAAGATTGCCCATCTCGGCCTGTTGGCTAAGATTGCTCATCTCGGCCTGTTGGCTAAGATTGCTCATCTCGGCCTGTTGGCTAAGATTGCTCATCTCGGCCTGTTGGCTACGATTGCCCATCTTGGCCTGTTGGCTAAGATTGCCCATCTCGGTCTGTTGGCTAAGATTGCTCATCTCGGCCAGTTGGCTAAGATTGCCCATCTCGGCCTGTTGGCTAAGATTGCTCATCTCGGCCTGTTGACTAAGATTGCCCATCTCGGCCTGTTGGCTAAGATTGCCCATCTCGTCCTGTTGGCTAAGATTGCCCATATCGGCCTGTTGGCTAAGATTGCCCATCTTGGCTTGTTGGCTAAGATTGCTCATCTCGGCCTGTTGGCTAAGATTGCCCACCTCGGCTTGTTGGCTAAGTTTGCCCATCTCGGCCTGTTGGCTAAGATTGCCCATCTCGGCTTGCTGGCTAAGATTGCCCATCTCGGCCAGTTGGCTAAGATTGCCCATCTCGGCCTGTAGGCTAAGATTGCTCAACTCGGCCTGTAGGCTAAGATTGCTCATCTCGGCCTGTTGGCTAAGATTGCCCATCTCGACTTGTTGGCTAAGATTGATCATCTCGCTTGTTAGCTAAGATTGCTCATCTCGCTTGTTGGCTAGGATTGCCCATCTCGGCCTATTGGCTAAGATTGATCATCTCGCTTGTTGGCTAAGATTGCTCATCTCGCTTGTTGGCTAGGATTGCTCTTCTCGCTTGTTGGCTAATATTGCTCATCTTGGCCTGTTGGCTAAGATTGCTCATCTCGGCCTGTTGACTAAGATTGTTCATCTCGCTTGTTGGCTAAGATTGCTCATCTCGGCCTGTTGGCTAAGATTGCCCATCTCGACCTGTTGGCTAAGATTGCTCATCTCGGTCTGTTGGCTAAGATTGCCCATCTCGGCTTTTGGCTAAGATTGTTCATCTCGCTTGTTGGCTAAGATTGCTCATCTCGGCCTGTTGGCTAAGATTGCCCATCTCGACCTGTTGGCTAAGATTGCTCATCTCGACCTGTTGCCTAAGATTGCCCATCTCGGCCTGTTGGCTAAGATTGGTCATCTCTCTTGTTGGCTAAGATTGCTCATCTCGCTTGTTGGCTAAGATTGCTCATCTCGGCCTGTTGGCTAAGATTGCCCATCTCGGCTTGCCGGCTAAGATTGCCCATCTCGGCCAGTTGACTAAGATTGCTCATCTCGGCCTGTTGGCTAAGATTGCCCATCTCGACCTGTTGGCTAAGATTGCTCATCTCGGTCTGTTGGCTAAGATTGCCCATCTCGGCTTGTTGGCTAAGATGTTTCATCTCGCTTGTTAGCTAAGATTGCTCATCTCGCTTGTTGGCTAGGATTGCCCATCTCGGCCTATTGGCTAAGATTGATCATCTCGCTTGTTGGCTAAGATTGCTCATCTCCCTTGTTGGCTAGGATTGCTCTTCTCGCTTGTTGGCTAATATTGCCCATCTCGGCCTGTTGGCTAAGATTGCTCATCTCGCTTGTTGGCTAAGATTGCTCCTCTCGCCTGTTGGCTAAGATTGCTCATCTCGGCCTGTTGGCTAGTATTGCTTATCTCGGCCTGTTGGCTAGTATTGCCCATCTCGGCTTGTTGGCTAAGATTGCTCCTCTCGCTTTTTGGCTAAGATTGCTCTTCTCGGCCTGTTGGCTAAGATTGCTCATCTCGGCCTGTTGACTAAGATTGCTCATCTCGCTTGTTGGCTAAGATTGCCCATCTCGGCCTGTTGGCTAAGATTGATCTTCTCGCTTGTTGGCTAAGATTGATCATCTCGCTTGTTGGCTAAGATTGCTCATCTCGCTTGTTGGCTAAGATTGCTCATCTCGCTTGTTGGCTAAGATTGCTCATCTCGGCCTGTTGCCTAAGATTGCTCATCCCAGCCTGTTGGCTAGGATTGCCCATCTCGGCCTGTTGGCTAAGATTGCCCATCTCGGCCTGTTGGCTATGACTGCCCATCTCGGCCTGTTGGCTATGACTGCCCATCTCGGCCTGTTGGCTATGAATTGCCCATCTCGGCCTGTTGGCTAAGATTGCTCATCTCGGCCTGTTGGCTATTATTGCTCATCTCGGCTTGTTGACTAAGATTGCTCATCACGGCCTGTTGGCTAAGACTGCTCATCTCGGCCTGCTGAATAAGACTGCTCATCTCGGCCTGTTGAATAAGATTGCTCATCTCGGCCTGTTGGCTGAGATTGCTCATCTCGGCCTGTTGGCTAAGAATGCTCATCTCGGCCTGTTGGCTAAGAATGCTCATCTCGGCCTGTTGGCTAAGAATGCTCATCTCGGCTTGTTGGCTAGTATTGCTCATCTCGGCCTGTTGGCTGAGATTGCTCATCTCGGCCTGTTGGCTAAGATTGCTCATCTCGGCCTGTTGGCTGAGATTGCTCATCTCGGCCTGTTGGCTAAGATTGCTCATCTCGGCCTGTTGGCTAAGATGGCCCATCCTGGCTTGTTGGCTAAGATTGCTCATCTCGGCCTGTTGGCTAATATTTCCCATCACGGCCTTTTGGCTAAGATTGCTCATCTCGGCCTGTTGGCTAAGATTGCCCATCTCGGCCTGTTGGCTAAGATGTCTCATCTCGCTTGTTGGCTAAGATTGCTCATCTCGCTTGTTGGCTAAGATTTCTCATCTCGGCCTGTTGACTAAGATTGCTCATCTCGCTTGTTGGCTAAGATTGCCCATCTCGGCCTGTTGGCTAGGATTGCCCATCTCGGCCTGTTGGCTACGATTGCTCATCTCGGCCTGTAGACTAAGATTGCCCATTTCGGCC
The DNA here is from genome assembly GCA_946902985.2 of Meconema thalassinum. Lineage (NCBI taxonomy): Eukaryota > Metazoa > Arthropoda > Insecta > Orthoptera > Tettigoniidae > Meconema > Meconema thalassinum. Next base: position 373,141,153 of record OX336392.1, read on the forward strand.
TTTTGGCTAGTATTGCCCATCTCGGCCTGTTGGCTAAGATAGCTCATCTCGGCCTGTTGGCTAAGATAGCTCATCTCGGCCTGTTGGCTAAGATTGCTCATCTCGGCCTGTTGACTAAGATTGCCCATCCCGGCCTGTTGACTAAGATTGCCCATCTCGGCCTGTTGTCTAAGATTGCCCATCACGGCCAGTTGGCTAAGATTGCTCATCTCGGCCTGTTGGCTAAGATTGCTCATCTCGGCCTGTTGGCTAGTATTGCTCATCTCGCTTGTTGGCTAAAATTGCTCAACTCTCTTGTTGGCTAAGATTGCTAATCTCGCTTGTTGGCTAAGATTGCTCATCTCGCTTGCTGGCTAAGATTTCTCATCTCGGCCTGTTGGCTAAGATTGCTCATCTCGCTTGTTGGCTAAGATTGCTCATCTCGCTTGTTGGCTAAGATTGCTCATCTCGGCCTGTTGACTAAGATTGCTCATCTCGGTCTGTTGGCTAAGATTGCTCATCTCGGCCGGTTGGCTAAGATTGCTCATCTCGGCCTGTTGGCTAAGATTTCTCATCTCGGCCTGTTGGTTAAGATTGCCCACCTCGGCCTGTTGGCTAAGATTGCTCATCTCGGCCTGTTGGCTAAGATTGCTCATCTCGGCCTGTTGGCTAAGATTGCTCATCTCGGCCTGTTGGCTAAGATTGCTCATCTCGGCCTGTTGGTTAAGATTGCCCACCTCGCCTTGTTGGCTAAGATTGCCCATCTCGGCCTGTTGGCTAGGATTGCCCATCTTGGCCTGTTGGCTAAGATTGCCCATCTCTGCCTGTTGTCTGTGATTGCCCATCTCGGCCTGTTGTCTGAGATTGCCCATCTCGTCGTGTTGGCTAAGATTGCTCATCTCGGCCTGTCGGCTAAGATTGCTCATCTCGGCCTGTAGGCTAGGATTGCCCATCTCGGCCTGTTGTCTAGTATTGCCCATCTCGCCCTGTTGTCTAAGTTAGCTCATTTCGGCCTGTTGGCTAAGATAGCTCATCTCGGCCTGTTTGCTAGTATTGCTCATCTCGGCCTGTTGACTTAGATTACTCATCACGGCCTGTTGGCTAAGACTGCTCATCTCGGCCTGTTGGCTGAGATTGCTCATCTCGGCCTGTTGGCTAAGATTGCTCATCTCGGCCTGTTGGCTAAGATTACTCATCTCGGCTTGTTGGCTAAGATTGCTCATCTCTGCTTGTTGGCTAGTATTGCTCGTCTTGGCCTGATGGCTGAGATTGCTCATCTCGGCCTTATGTCTAAGATTGTTCATCTCGGCCTGTTGACTAATATTGCTCACCTCGGCCTGTTGGCTAAGAATGCCCATCTCGGCCTGTTGGCCAAGATTGCCCATCTCGGCCTGTTGGCTAAGATTGCCCATCTCGGCCTGTTGGCTAAGATTGCTCATCTCGACCTGTTGGCTAAGATTGCCCACCTCGGCTTGTTGGCTAAGATTGCCCATCTCGGCCTGTTGGCTAAGATTGCCCATCTCGGCCTGTTGGCTAAGATTGCTCATCTCGGCCTGTTGGTTAAGATTGCCCACCTCGGCCTGTTGTCTGTGATTGCCCATCTCGGCCTGTTGTCTGAGATTGCCCATCTCGTCGTGTTGGCTAAGATTGCTCATCTCGGCCTGTCGGCTAAGATTGCTCATCTCGGCCTGTTGGCTATGATTGCCCATCTCGGCCTGTTGGCTAAGATTGCTCATCTCGGCCTGTAGGCTAAGATTGCCCATCTCGGCCTGTTGTCTAGTATTGCCCATCTCGCCCTGTTGGCTAAGTTAGCTCATTTCGGCCTGTTGGCTAAGATAGCTCATCTCGGCCTGTTGTCTGTGATTGCCCATCTCGGCCTGTTGGCTAAGATTGCTCATCTCGGCCTGTTGACTAAGATTGCTCATCACGGCCTGTTGGCTAAGACTGCTCATCTCGGCCTGTTGGCTGAGATTGCTCATCTCGGCCTGTTGGCTAAGATTGCTCATCTCGGCTTGTTGGCTAGGATTACTCATCTCGGCTTGTTGGCTAAGATTACTCATCTCGGCCTGTTGGCTAAGATTGCTCATCTCGGCTTGTTGGCTAAGATTACTCATCTCGGCTTGTTGGCTAAGATTGCTCATCTCGGCCTGTTGGCTAAGATTGCTCATCTCGGCCTGTTGGCTAAGATTACTCATCTCGGCTTGTTGGCTAAGATTGCTAATCTCTGCTTGTTGGCTAGTATTGCTCGTCTTGGCCTGATGGCTGAGATTGCTCATCTCGGCCTTATGGCTAAGATTGCTCATCTCGGCCTGTTGACTAATATTGCTCATCTCGGCCTGTTGGCTAAGAATGCCCATCTCGGCCTGTTGGCTAAGATTGCCCATCTCGGCCGGTTGGCTAAGATTGCCCATCTCGGCCTGTTGGCTAAGATTGCTCATCTCGACCTGTTGGCTAAGATTGCCCATCTCGGCCTGTTGGCTATGATTGCCCATCTCGGCCTGTTGGCTAAGATTGCCCATCTCGGCCTGTTGGCTAAGATTGCCCATCTCGGCCTGTTGGCTAAGATTGCCCATTTCGGCCTGTTGGCTAAGATTGCTCATCTCGGCCAGTAGGCTAAGATTGCCCATCTCGGCCTTTTGGCTAGTATTGCCCATCTCGGCCTGTTGGCTAAGATAGCTCATCTCGGCCTGTCGGCTAAGATAGCTCATCTCGGCTTGTTGGCTAAGATTGCTCATCTCGGCCTGTTGACTGAGATTGCCCATCTCGGCCTGTTGGCTAAGATTGCCCATCTCGGCCTGTTGGCTAAGATTGCTCATCTCGGCCTGTTGGCTAAGATTGCTCATCTCGGCCTGTTTGCTAGTATAGCTCATCTCGCTTGTTGGCTAAGATTGCTCATCTGGCTTGTTGGCTAAGATTGCTGATCTCGCTTGCTGGCTAAGATTTCTCATCTCGGCCTGTTGGCTAAGATTGCTCATCTCGCTTGTTGGCTAAGATTGCTCATCTCGCTTGTTGGCTAAGATTGCTCATCTCGCTTGTTGGCTAAGATTGCTCTTCTCGGCCTGTTGGCTAAGATTGCTCATCTCCGCCTGTTGGCTAAGATTGGTCATCTCGGCCTGTTGGCTAAGATAGCTCATCTCGGCCTGTCGGCTAAAATAGCTCATCTCGGCTTGTTGGCTAAGATTGCTCATCTCGGCCTGTTGACTGAGATTTCCCATCTCGGCCTGTTGGCTAAGATTGCCCATCTCGGCCTGTTGGCCAAGATTGGTCATCTCGGCCTGTTGGCTAAGATTGCTCATCTCGGCTTGTGGGCTAAGATTGCTCATCTCGGCCTGTTGGCTAAGATTGCCCATCTCGGCATGTTGGCTAAGATTGCTCATCTCGGCCTGTTGGCTATGATTGCCCACCTCGGCCTGTTGACTAAGATTGCCCATCTCGGCCTGTTGGCTAAGATTGCCCATCTCGGCCTGTTGTCTGTGATTGCCCATCTCGGTCTGTTGTCTGTGATTGCCCATCTCGGCCTGTTGTCTGAGATTGCCCATCTCGGCCTGTTGGCTAAGATTGCTGATCTCGGCCTGTCGGCTAAGATTGCTGATCTCGGCCTGTTGGCTATGATTGCCCATCTCGGCCTGTAGGCTAAGATTGCTCATCTCGGCCTGTTGGCTAAGATTGCTCATCTCGGCCTGTTGGCTAAGATTGCTCATCTCGGCCTGTTGGCTAAGATTGCCCATCTCGGCCTGTTGGCTAAGATTGCTCATCTCGGCCTGTTGGCTAAGATTGCCCATCTCGGCCTGTTGGCTAAGATTGCCCATCTCGGCCTGTTGTCTGTGATTGCCCATCTCGGTCTGTTGTCTGTGATTGCCCATCTCGGCCTGTTGTCTGAGATTGCCCATCTCGGCCTGTTGGCTAAGATTGCTGATCTCGGCCTGTCGGCTAAGATTGGCCATCTCGGCCTGTTGGCTATGATTGCCCATCTCGGCCTGTAGGCTAAGATTGCTCATCTCGGCCTGTTGTCTGAGATTGCCCATCTCGGCCTGATGTCTGAGATTGCCCATCTCGGTCTATTGTCTGGGATTGCTCTTCTCGGCCCTTTGTCTGAGATTGCCCATCTCGGTCTATTGTCTGAGATTGCTCTTCTCGGCCCTTTGTCTGAGATTGCCTATCTCGGCCTGTTGTCTGAGATTGTACATCTCGGCTTGCTGGCTCAGAAGTGCCCATATTTATTTCAGTTTAGGGTGTTTAAATACTAGTTTTCGTGCCTAATGTAATTTGTGTTGACTACATGAAAGAGGTTTCTCTAATAAACCTTCATAACATGTTCACCAGGGAGAGAGCGATGATAAACTGATAAGACACAAACTGTTATTTCCAAAGACTGAATTGTCTGACAGTGTGCATGTCGTACAGTCATGACGTGTTCTGTGAATTGAGTCGTGAAGGCTTTGTTAGTTGAGATAAATATAGCATCCGCTCCATCGATTGCACGGGTAGCATATTGGAGGACAATTCTCAGAACGAGCTTATTCACTCAAGTTCTATTCAGGGGTCATGTAGCATTCGTAAACCATGAACGAGGTTTGCTTGAGTGATTCTATATATACATCCTGCAGGCTAAGGCAAGTAACCTACTTTGCAGTATGTTTCCGTACTCCCGACAGTACCAGTATTAGGTAGATCTCGTGAGAAAGCTAACTATTGCAAAGGGTACTATGTTGCGACTTCCGGAAAACTTTGACATAATCTTCCCGTTTTACATCCCCCAGACTCCATAGCCACCGTCAGTTCAAACGTTTATATATGTATCACTTTCTTGTGGTCACGAGAACTACCGTCATTTTGCGCCAATCACTTGCTAATTTATACATAGAGGTATTTATTTATTTATTTATTTATTTATTTATTTATTTATTTATTTATTTATTTATCGTATGGCTTTTAGTGCCGGGAGTGTCCGAGGACATGTTCGGCTCGCCAGAGTCGGTAGCTGCTTCCAGCGGACACCCTTTGGTTCAGCTACAAGTTCCATTCAATTTCAAGTATTTCCAACTTTCGCTACCAGATATCAATGATACCTAGTGGTGAACGTTAGAACTTTGATAGAGCGTTCCGACGAAATCCAACCGAACAATTTAGCTTACACTGTACTTCATTGACTGTTTCATTGCCTTTACGCCGGTCTGAAAAAAAAACTGATATCTTCGTCATTCTAAGGATGAACATTATGAGAGTGTAGTGGTTAGCATGATTGGCTACCACCCCGTAGTGACCGTTTCAATTCCACGCTCTGCCAGAAAATTTAATTTCTTAAACCTTGTCAAAATTACTAGTGTTATAAACCTTCCCTGACGCTTTTTTTAAATCACTGGTGGTAGTTTCTAAAGCACCGTTACATTTCACGCACCGCACCTAATACACACCCAGTAGATAGCATTTGCAGATTTGCGATGCTGCCGGTGTCGGTACCGTTCAAAAATTAGGTAGGGCTCCCCTTTAGTTGAGGTAATAAATTCCATTACTGCATGATGTTGTACTTTGGAAATGAGACGAGCAACTGACATGAGCCTTAAGTACATTTAACCTTCTAAGAATCTCACTGTACATGGGTCTGATAGTATGTTATAAGTTGCACAGTGTGTGGTTAGGTGAAGGAGAGAGCCAATGACCCTAACTTCGCCACAGTAAAAGCACTACTAATAAGAGCGAATAGGACTGCAGATCTCTTTGGAGTAGACAACTTACAGTGATGGACCAGGATGGATGATCACAAATTATGGGAAGATTAGAGGGATCAATAAATTTAAATTAGGTAATCCAACAAACTGGACTGGAACAAGAAGCCTTCAATGACATGATCTGGAAAATTGATCGGGCGTTCCATCTGACGCAAAACATCTATAATAAGAATGTGGCGTATTCGGTAGCATGCTGAACTGCTATGCCCAAGATTGCGGGTTCATACCCCAGGGGCGTATATAAGGGGGGTGCTGAGGGGCTCCATCCCCGCCCCCCCGAAAAAAAGCCAATAAAATTAAGAAATTGCTGCTTTGGTAAGAGCATAAAATAATTGTAAATTTGGTTGTACCCTAATCTTAACTTATTGGCTAAGTTATAAACAATATTAAAATTGAAATTATACTAACTCGTGGCGTAGTGGGTAGCATTCTTCGCTGCCGCCCCAGAGATCCGAATTCGATTCCCGGCTCTGCCAAGAAATTTTAATTCTAGCCTGAGGGCTGGAACGGGGTGCACTCAGCCTTGTGAGGCAAAGCTGTGAATTCCACAGTATGTTTTTTGAGAAATACATGTAAAAAAACCTGTTTACCTTACTGCTTAGTAAATTGACAAATATTTAGATATAGGCCATTCATACTCCATAGATCATAATAGAAAGTTCGTTAGGTATAAAATTGTATTTGTGTGTTGTGTTTTACAACTTTTTTTGTATTGACAGTAATAATTGTAGGCTATATAAACTTTGAATTTTATCTAAAATAATTACACAAAGTTATATGCTCTAAGATATTGGTTGATACTTCTGGGTATTTTGCGGTGACAATCCCCTGAGAATACTCACAATTTTCCAGGATAGTCAGCCCCCCCCCCCCCCGAAAGTTTTTTCTATATACGTTACTGTCATACCCGGCTGAAGTCGTCTGATTTTTAAGAGCGTTAAAATCCTTCAGTATGCCTTTCTTCGGAGAGGAAGTAAAGCCTGTGGGCCCGTGTTATAGATTTATGGCATGTAAAAGAACCTACCACTGCAATTGGTAGTGTATAGCAAAATTTGTAGGTTATATTTGGCTAGTTAGAAACGTTCTATCAAGTTCCAACGTTTGCCGCTAGGTATCAGTGACAGTATCATCTTGTAGCCAAAGTTGGAACCACTTGATATGTGAACTTGTTGGAAGCCCTCGGGCGTTCAATTAAAATACCCTGCTATGGCCATTGGCAGCAATTCATATATAATATAATATAATACTAAGAAGGCGTTGAGTATAGGTGCCAAGCTTAGGCACTATAGCATGGTACTTAAACCGGAAGGGCTGTATGTTTCAGTGACTATGACTTTGTGTAGACAAGAATAAGTCGATAAATTATTGAAACGAGAACGAAGGATATTACGGAGGATTTTAGGCAACAGTTGGGTTGATGGTCAGGTACGACTGAGATCCAATGAAGAACTATAAGCTACACCAGGTTAGAACCAATAGTGTCGTCCATCAGAAAGAAAATATTGCTGTTCTACGGGCACAACTTGCGTATGACTGATGAAGGCAACGAAATGGAGATGTTTCCAAGAACGTGAGAAAGACCTGATGTGAATTGATATTCCAGAAACGAAAATCTACGACTGATTTGAATTTCGACAAATGGTTAAAAGCTATTCAAATTTTAAAGTGGAATCTGAGCCCAGTAGACGGATAAGTCCTCTACCAGAAGTACGAAAGAAGGCACTGATCGATGGACTCAAGAAATACTGGGAGGATGTAAAGGTCGGTAGTAGAACAAGATCTAGACACGATTGAGATTGATTGCTAATATGCAGTCCATACAGGCTTAATTCAAATGTAAATAATAATAATAATAATAATAATAATAATGGCGATGAATAAGAAAGGCCTGATGACCTCGTAGTTCCGCCCCTTAAAACAACAATAACTAACTAACTAACTAATAAGAAAGGCCAGGCAGAACAACTCGAAACCAAAGAGAGGAAGATTTTGCGAAAGATCTTGGGCCCGGTCAAGGAACGAGGAGAGTATAGAAGACGACACAACGATGAACTTTATCTACATGTGGAGAAAATAATGGACACCATTCCCAAAAGAAGACTCTCCTTTTATGGCCATTTAACACGAATGAACTCTGGAAGATTGTCTAATCGAATCTGTGCCTACTTTGTGCGAAAGAAAACCAAAGGGATCTGGTTTACAGAGGTGGAAAAAGACCTACAAGAACTGGGGATATCACATGAGGACATCTTGGAACGTGACTCTTTGAAGAAGAAACTTGGGGAGATACAGAGTTTTCAGCCAAAACCTATATTGAAAACCGGCAAGAAGTGGACCGAAGAACGGAAGGAAGCTCACCGAAGAAGAATGCACGAATACTGGGCCAATGTGAAAGAAAGAGGGAAAAGGCAGTTGAAATAACGTGGACCGAAAACGATTATATAAATAATAATAATCATAATAGTATTTGTGGTTGGTTGGTTGGTTCCGTAGTTTAGGGACTGCGACAACGTGGTCATGTAGCCCCGTGTACTTTGGGTGTATGTAGAATCTGTCTGATAACCGGTGTTAATTATGATGACTGTATTAGTGTGTGATATCTGTTTTAATTTCAGTATGGACTGCAGACGATAATTTCAAGTATTTCCTACTTTTGCTACCAAATGCTACCGTCCACGACACCTAGCTGTGAACTTGGCTACTACTACATGCCATCACAACCAGCGCCTGGTGACGAACGTTAGAACTTAAGAGCATTAATCAAACCTAACCTACAAATTTTGGCTTCATACAGGTGTAATTAGTGGAAGGTTATTTTTCATGCCATAAATCTATGACATGGGACCACCGGCTTTACTTCTCCTCCAAAGGAAGGCATACTAAGGGATTTTTAACGCTCTTAAAAATCCGAAGACTTCGGCCAGGTTTGAACCCGCGACCTTGGGTATAGAAGCTCAGCATGCTACCAACTACGCCACCGAAGTCGCCATAATATATAACATTTTTGTATAAACAAGTACCGTAACTTCATTATTTACTATAGCCTAACTAGAATACTGTTACTTACGGATAATCAGAGTTTAGTAATGTAGTCTAGGGTTGAGTCACTTTATGACATCATTTTACAGTCCTTATCAACAAGCCTATTTAAGTGAGATGTAATGTTTGTTAAATACTCAAGCCTGTAATTTGATACTGTACATTATTTCACTGTAGATCCTTTGTGTTTTATTTTAGATTATCTGCCCAGATAACCCATATTCTTTGTCTCGTTAGTTTTCTTGCTACAATGATCATCTTATGTCTATCTGTTTCAGGTAAGTTATCGGAGGTTCCAGAATGCCTGTCCTTTTGCCTGCTTGGTGAGGTAACTGAATTTTCGATAACGTCTATATTTTTTTGATAACGCCTATATACACTACTTTCGATAACGCCTATATATTTTTATAACGCCTTTATATTTTTGATAACGCCTATATATTTTGATAACGCCTGTATTTTTTTTATAACGCCTATATATTTTTGATACGCCTATATATGTTTATAAAGCCTATATATTCTTGATAACGTCTATCCATTTTTGCATCGAAAATAAAATTTTAAATGTACAATTCAAAGAATTGTGTGTTGATCTCTGACTAAACATCTGGAATAGGGATCAAGTGTTGTGAATATTGGCTTCTACGACCCAACAATTGACAACAGCATGCTGTGTATTGCGGGGTTTCCCCCAGAGCTTGCTGATGAGCACAAAAATCGCACATACCGGAATAAATTTCCGATTGCCTAAAATTGAAATATAAGAACCTATATGTTTAGTGTTGTCTACGTAATTTATACAGTAGTAGAAGCTCTTCAGTCGATCAGTATGAATGTGCCCAATAACCTGGTACAATTTGTTTCCTAGTGCCTGAAATAAATACCGTATAGGAATTATTTATACACCTAATAAACTATTTTTCACATAAATGGGGGGCTAGTTATTATTGTTATTATTATGATTAGAATAAGCAATATTACATTCAGTAATACCGGTACAAGAAAATTAATTCATACTTAGATTTTTAAGTATTAGGACATATCTGTACATCGTTCAAGCACATAGCGTATGACTTATAAACATTGTTCATGCCACTACAACACTGTATTATTTTACTTGTTTTCTTGATCTCCGGAAATCCCGTTATATTAAATATGTTCATTCTTCATCATATCGTAACTTAAGTCTATTTCTTCTTACTATGTAAATAAACACATGAGTCTAACAAGAAGTTCCGTGAAGAACTAAAGAACCTACTTTTCTTAAAATTGAGATTCATGCCAATGATTAATTTACAGTATATGAACCTATCTAGAATAATGACGACATTAAATTGGTAATATCGAAATGTCAAATTAGTTAAAAATTTACCTGGTATAACGTAGCCTAATAGAGCACTACAGTTGGCAGCCCCGGTGACTGAATTTATTCTTAGTTCCATCTCTTAAGGTACAGAATACAAAATTTGGTTGAAGTCCAATGGATGTTACATGAAGTTAGACATTGGAGCTATCAGCACGTGTAAAATCATGTTGGCAACAATGTCATGCGTGTGCTGGTCAGAAATAATCTGAAATATTATGATATCTTGTTGTGCCAATTTTGGATGAAATCCATTTGTTAGTATAAAAGTTACATGTATTTTAAAATTGGACCTATCAGCAGGCATAGAATCATGATGGCAGCACTGACTTATATTAATTACTCCAAATTAATCAAGAATGTCAGGTGCTATACGTGTGCAAAGTATAGAGCTGTTGGCTTGCATACTTTGTGATATATTGATATTAGGGTAAAGAATATAGGCAGCATTTATTAACAGTTGGCAGCCCTGGTGGCTCTTAAGAATACGCGCAGTCATATGTGTTTATATACACATATTACATACAAAATTTGGTTGAAATCCAATTGATAGTGTAGAAGTTATAAGCATTTAAAAATTGGACCTATCAGAAGGCTTAAAATTATTTTGGCAACACTGTCATGTATGGCCTCCTGGAAATTAAACTGACATAGTATTATCTACATGTGTGCCAATTTTGGAATAGCTCCCATGCATACCTTCCAAGATATCCAACATGGATCTAAAATTTCTAATGCCTTTTTTCAGCAGTTGGTAGCACTGACATCATTTTCAAATATGGGCTTGAGATATTCCGGTATACATCTTGACTCATACTAAATTTGGTTTCGATTGCTGTAGCCGTTTAGGAGTTGATAGGGGGGGGGGGGGGGGGGGAGGGGACACACACAGCCAGCCAGACAGACAGACAGAAGGACAGAAAGACACACATTTTCCCAGATCGATCTCATAAGTCTACTTTTTCCTCATTTTTGCAAAATGTCAAAAGTAGGCTAAAAATGTACATTCTTAAAGCTATGTGATGAATATCAAGTTCATCAGAGTAAGGCAAGAATACATGTGAACTATACCACAGAAGGCAAAGCCTTGTGGGTGGTATATTAGGCCTTAAAATTTATTAAAATAAGAATTTTGAGATAGCGAAGTAGAAATAGTGGTAATGTTAATTCAATGAAGGTGAATAATTGCCGCAATAAACTACTGGAAATAAAAGCGCACCTTAGATGGAAGAAGAAGATTTCTAGTCGGTGTTATGTTTTACGTAGTAGACTAAATTTTTGATAATCAGCGTGAGCCCCTAATCTAACTCCTGGTTAGCGGCCGTCAGCCTACAACTCCGGGTTTGACTCCCGGTTCTGCCAAGAAATTTAACTCTGGTCCGAAGGCCGGAACAGGTACACTCAGCCTCGTAAGGCAAAATTGAGAAGAGGCGCGTTCGATTCTCACCCCAGACAGCCTCGAAGTGGTTTTCCGTGATTTCCACAATTCTACTTCAGACGAATGCCGGAATTGTTCCTAACTTAAGGCCACGGCCGCCTCCCTCCCATCCCTCACCGGAATTACATATACATACTACTACAGACACCACAATTACATACAAGATATCTGACAAATTTTACACACAACCAAGTACACGGGCCTAGTGACCAAATATATCCCCAGCCCCTAATATGAAACGTGCTATGGGGCCAATAACCTAGATGTTAGACCCCTTAAAACTACAATTATCATCATCATCATCAAGAAACTTGCTAGATTGGCGAGTTGGAACGGCTTCAACAGAGAGCTAAAGGCAAAGCCGCGCACTGTCTCATGGGAGTGCGATCAACAGGTGCTTCAGATAGTCAAAGTTCACTGAGCTGTGCTACACCCACTTCCGTAATCGCGCCCTACGTTAAATAGCTGTTATTTGTGCGATTTTGAACATCTTGGCCATCAGCCCCGTGTGCTATAGTGTCTGTTATTTTTGCCTGACAACCTCTGTTTCTTGAAGTATCAGAAGCCTCTTTTCAGTGTTGCCTAGGTTTTTTTTATAGAAAGCTTTCCAGTCGGTCAACATAAAAGTGTACCCTCCCCCTTTTTATATAAAAGCGTGTTATTTTGTGATAAATATCTTACGTAATATTTCTCTTTTTCTTCATTAGGAATATTCTACAATACAGTAGTTTTCCTTCAACCCCAAAATACTCTACTCTTCCACAAATTTCAGACTTCAGGATCTTCCTAGGTTAAGCCTCTGGTAGCCATGCTTCTGTTTACACCATCCATCCATTGTTCTCTTGGTGTACCCCGTTTCCGTTTACCTTCAGCTTGCCAATGTAACATTAAATTTGGAATTCTACTATTCTGCATCCTTTTCACATGTCCAAACCATTGTAATCTTCTTTCTTCAACCACTTCTAGTACTTTCTTTTAACCTGCATAATTTCTCTGATTCTCGTATTTCTAATTTTATCCAATCTTGATTTTCTTGCCGCTCTCCTCCAATAATCCATCTTTGTTACTAATAATTTGTTTGCTTGCTGTCTGTTTAACGCCCAAGTTAAACAAAACAAAATACTTTGTACCAATGAACTGTAAATAAGTTTCTTAGTATTGTTGAAAATATTTCAACTCCATAAAACGGAATGTAATGCTCCAGTTGCTCTCCTAGCCCCACTCACTCTTTTCTCAATTTCTGATGAACTTGTTCCCCCAGCTTCTATTATTGAACCCAAATATTTGAATTTAGTGACGGGTTTGAATTTTTGCATTTCCGATCTGTAATTTTTCACCACCTTTATTCTCTAATGAAAGGTATTCCGTTTTGTTTTAATCGATATTTAGTCCCAACATTTGATACTCTTCAATTAATTTCCTCATCATATAAGAGGCATCGTCTATATCTTGAGTCAATATGACCTGGTTATCAGTAAAAAGATGATGATGTAAGTAATACTCCTGGTTCATCTGTAATCCCATTGTACAACATTTCCTGGACCATTTATTTCGGTTTAAATAAATACTTGTTTTCCCGCCTAATGTAATTGGGCGGAATTAGTGTTGACCGACTGGAAAGATGTCTATAATAATAACCGCTGTTTCTGTGTTGATTGCAGTATTGTGTTTTAGTAGAAACTTGAATATTTCAATACCATTTTGATATGAGTGAAAAGATACGATACGTCTTGACTACACGCGGTGGTAAAGTGTTGCGTCAAGTCGTATCGTATAATTTGAATGATGTACAATGGAGATACGATACGGGGAGAGACCCGGCTTATTCGTCCAGGGCAGGCCTGTCCAGCCATCCCACTGGTGGCTGTGGTGCCACAGCTTGCCAGGAGACACGCTCCGTGGCAGACTAGCCCCCCCCCCCCCCCTGCTCCACCGCCAGCTTCTCCTCTCACTAAGAGGAGAAGACGGACATGGCCCCCCCGCCCCCTCCGCCTCCCCCCTCCCTCCACCACCACACTCCTGACCTAAACACTCTGCGCTGTAGTGGAATGGGTCATAAATCAAGTGTCAAGCCAGGCAAGAAGGAGATTCTGAATTCCTCTTCTTAAATAAAATGGTATATCAGTTGTAGATAAGTTGCGAATGGCAAAAAGACGTTCAATATCAGAGGTGGGTGGCGGAAGCAACCCTTCCTGGGAATTTAATTATTAAGTAGTACCCACCCCAGCGCCAGCGGACGGCAAGTGGATATGTTTGATATGTCACGCAAAAAAAACAAAAAAAAACAAAAAAAAAAAACATTAACGTAAAACGTTACACTTTAAAGCATGCTTCCCATCAAGATAACTCCGTTGGCGACGAAAGGAGAGAGCTAAATGCTCGACTAAAATCGAATCTCCAGAACAACACAGAGGTGGATATTTTATACATTTGTTTTTGCGAATTTTAAAACTGTGCGTCTCTTAATAACCAACTCAACCGTGGAGTTGTGATATTTATAAATTAAAATTAGTATTGTACAGGCCACAGAAATTTGTAATTATATTTCATACTTGTTAAATAACTACTCATGGATAGAAGTCTTTTAACGACCATGAAATAATTGTTATTTGGCCGTAAAAGTTAACAAAAGCACTGTCGTGTTCTTTTTTCAATTTCACATTACGGAAAATACTTGGGAAAATGCCTTGTATTGTAGCTACCTTGTAGCACAGGAAACAGCAAAGTCCGGCAGCTCGCTACCTCCACTACCGCAACAACTTCCTCGCTTGTAGTCATGCCTCGACCCCGTCCTTCCCCACACAACCCCCGATTCACTAAGGCAGGACTACCAACCTACGGCCCGCGAGACTATTTGGTCCGGTCGGCTGCTCCACGTCGCCAAAACTTTTAAACAACTAAAGCCAACTGAACAAAGCAGTGCCCAAGGTCATTGACTCACTGATGAACACTTAAAATCCTTATTAATGATTGGTACAACTGAGTTCGATCCTAAGTGGAGAGAAATTTTTAGTACCGGTACAAAGCTTTTCCAGTCGTCGCACTAAACTAAATTATCATGAACTTTATTTCATAATTTGATTATTAATTGTGTCGAACATAAATACTCACTCTTTGTCATTCATGCTGTATGAGTGTATTGGATATCATCATCTTCTTCTTCTTCTTCTTCTTGCTCTCCTCAACCTAGCGGTTGGTGGGTAGCATGAATGTCTTCGTCTAAAGGTCTTCTATCCTGATTCCGTTGTTTGATCAGGTGGTACGGACATCTTCCTCTGATGTCATCAAAGAACTCTGCTCTTGGTCGTCCTCTTCCTGCCTTGCCTTCCATTTTCCCTTCAAGCAGTGTGATGCACCATGGTGAATGCCACAGTAGGTGGCCTATCCAATTATTTCTTCTTTTGTTGATTGTTTCTGTCAGATTGATGGTTTCTGCTGCTCTTCTTAGAACCTCTTCATTAGTTAGCCTTAGGGTCCAAGGTATCCGTAGCATTCGTCGCCAGCAGCACATTTCAAATGCACATAATCGTTTCTTGTCGGCCTTCAATAGTGTCCAGGTTTCGCAAGCATAGGTCGCAATGCTCCAAATGTAACTTTTAATTAAGTGTTTTTTGACTTGTAGGGATATGGCTTTGGATGTCAGGAGACTTCTCTTCTTGTTGAAAGCTTCTTTAGCCTGGGCTATTCGAGAGAGATGTTCTTTCCACACCTCCCATCAGAAGTAATAATGCTTCCCAAGTACTTGAAAAGATTTACTTGAGCCACTCTTTCTCCTCCCAACCATACATTACTGTTCTCACTACCATCTCGACTACATTTCATTATCTTGGTTTTTGTATCATCGTACTTCTCTTTTATAGGGATTTATTTTAAAAAACTTTTTTTTGTGTTTTATTTTTTTAACGACTGTAAACAAATATAGAAAACGGCAACAATACTAAGAAAACTAAGCTCAGACAGCCACAAAACTCACTATATTGCATCCATATAAAAAAACACGAAACCCCACGGAGTGTTATTGGCCCGCAAAGTCCCCCAACTATTTACAATGTAGCCCTTTGTTAAGAAAGGTTGGGTACCCCTGCACTAAGGAAAGGCCGTGGCACTAGCGTGGCATTTTCCTGATCCAGGGGGTTGGTTTTACACTCCTTGCGGAGCAAACGTTACCGAGAAGCTGGACTCACCCACCGCTTGATGTCGGACAATTGGCTCTCTAGTGTGACGTAAGCGATGTTGGTTTCTGTTCGACCCACACGGAGGGGGTGGATGAGTTTCTTGTGGGAATTAGTGGAGTGGCTTTGTGGTGTCCAGACGGCGCGCTGGTCATTAAGATCAATGACGAGCTATACAGAGGCTCGGTGGGTGGTTGCACGTGGGAAATATGTGCTGCGCATTTTATTAGTTTGCTCTTATTGATATTTATCGCCGCTCAACTACCAAAACACGATGTTAGTTCATGTCTAGTCACAGAGAGAGAGAGAGAGAGAGAGAGAGAGAGAGCTGACGTAGCTCACATGTTAATAGCATAATATCTGGGTTAAACTGGTGCTATTGCGGAGGATCGAACTTTACTTTTTCAATAATAACACAGTCTGTCCGATATCTCATAACATTCTTTCTCGTTTCTGCGGCTCCGCGGGGTACCTGCCAGTGGGGTTGGCCACGGCCAACCCACACGGGATGGTGCCCTGTGGGCCGTGGGTTCGATCAACACGATCAAAATATCAAACATCCCACATATACAGCCTACTATTACTAAGCTGAAGCTGCCGCTGTAAATGACTATTATACCATCCACACCATGGCGAGCGGGGATGATAAGTAGCTATGCTCCATCTAGCATAATAAGCGAACATCATCCTAAACTGCAGTGAACTAAACAGTGAACAAGTGTGACAGTCTATATCTAAATTAAATCCCGAATTAATTAATTCCCTATAAGTCATATGCGAAGATTAATGCAAATCCCCCATTGTCAAACCCCTTAATCAAGTCAAATTAAATTCTAACGATAATTTTATAAATATTAATCACTTCAAAACATTATTTCATTAATCCAAACTCCTTTTTAGTCCAAATTAGATTCAAATCCAGGCAAATCCAGCTCTTGTCGCACCGGTACCTGGCGCATAACACAGCCGCGGTCGCTCGCTTCGCGAGCCAACAGCGACTATGTCATTTCAGACTAGTCGGTTCGAATCCTGTTAATGGTAATTGCATCCGCCCGTTTTTTTTCTCACATACTGCAGGCAATATGCACTTGACATTAACTCGAGAAACATGTGGGTGTCAATCGTTGGTCATCCTGGAATTCGTTTACCGTATTGTTACGGCTGTGAGTTTGTGTCATCGCTCGCCGCATGAGTCACAACTGCCCCAGGGCTGGGCTGTGCCCTGCCTCGTGTATTGCGTGCGCCTTATGCAACAGGGCTACTAGGACAAAGGGATGGTCCAGAATATTCGTGACCCAGCCAGTGAAGGAAATCTCTAGAAGCCGTGTGTCCTGGACGATTCTAGAATTCATTGAGTCACCAGCCTGCTATATAAGCGGCCTCAAAGCGAGGGGACTGAGCTTTCAGTGGGTGTGTGTTTCTGAGCTAGTGCGTGTTTTCCCGAGCGACAGAACTGTGGTTACGAAGTGCCGTGCGAGTTACGAAATCCAGTGACATTGTTTCTCCCAGCTTGTGAACAGCCTGCAGCAAGTGATCGTAAATAACTGTAGTCGGTGTACATAAGGGAGATAAGCAGGTAGTTTCTGTCAAGGCCACCGTACTCATTAGGACGGATTAACTTCTGTGGTCTGTTGACAAGTGAAAGGGCCAAGAGCGCTCAAGGAAGAGACTTGAGGAAACTGGAGTAAGGTTCCAATTGTTTGTATTTGCTGATGAGTGGTGTATGTTCTGGCCGCAATAAAGTTAATTATTTCATTTAAAGGAACAACCTGTGTTGTGCTTCAACCCACCGTAATCCAGTTAACAAAAGTGCCACTAGGGGGGTGGCACGTAACAGTATTTCCGCGTTTCAACTATTGGCAAATAGTGAAGGATGCATTTCCCATACGCCACGGCCACTTCCTTCCATGATCCCTGACTGATCCAGGCGTGTCTCCAACCAATGGGTCAAAAGAGAAAACGAGTGAGAGATGTCTACTTCTAAGGGACATTTTATTTATATAACATGTTTTTATCTCATCCCCGACCCCCTAGAAGCGGAAATTTGAAGGGAGTAAGCATGAATTATAACAATAATAATAATAATAATAATAATAATACATCCTGGTCAGCATATCACTCTGCAGAAGGCCGCCATCTTGGAGACCTGTTCCATTGTTCGCTCGTTTCTCAATGTGCCACCTTAAGAGAATTAATCATACCGTCTTGCATACAAGCCAACGATATGTTGATATGTCCCACTTATGTGGTGAAAGGAATGCAGAAATAATAATAATAATAATAATAATATTATATAGTTTTAACTATACCTGAAGACAGAAGGAGTCGTAGCCCTAATGAGAAAAAGGAGAATACAGTTTTTAGGACACGTGGTGAGGATGAACAGTACCAGATTGACGAAGAGGATTTTTGAATTCTTCAGGAAGAGGAAAACGAAGCCGAAATGGTTTCGGGAAGTGATATTGGACTTGGATCGGATGGGGGTGAAAGAAGAAGACATAAGTTAATGGACAGAGAGCGATTTAGACGACTAGTTAAGGAGTTTCCAGGTTTCCAGGAGACAGGGGAGTTGTCAGTAGGAAAAGGAAGATCTTACACGGAACAGAAGAAGGAAGTGGGAGAGAGGATGAAGAGATATTGGTAGAGAGTGAAGACAGGCTGTCAAACGTGGTCCATAGGTGGCCGTAACGAATAAGAATAATAATGTAGTTTTAACTTCCCATTTAACTCCTTTCATTTCGGATATATCAAGATGCCAAGATTTCACCCTGAAGGGGTTCTTTATCGTGCTAGAAAATTTACTGATACGGTCTTTCGAATTTTCCCTCCCATCTTCAATCGGCTGAGACAAGAAATGTAATTCTGGTTTGAGGGCTGGAAAGGGGAAGAACAGAGAAGTTGTGGGTTCGATTCCCAACTCAGCCATTCTAGTAGTAGTTTTCCGTGTTTTTTTTTTTCTTCAATTTAATTTTTGAACTAGCTGACCCGGCAGACGTCCTGCCAATCAAAGAAAGTGTTCTAACTTTGTATCTTGACGTGCTTTTGGATACACAATATATTTTTCAATTTCTGTTCACTGCCTCTATACTATCGTGAAATGAATGAACTAATCTAGAAACATTCGTGGGACCGTGCACAACAACTCTCCAAAGTTTCATCGCAATCGGATAAATGGCATATAACGCATACGGGATTTTGTTTAAATGATTCGTGCGCTGTCACTCATTTGTTGAATCTACTCGTGCTCTACCAACTGTGAAATGGATTTACTACATTAGAAAGCTTCACGTAAGTGTACACAACAACTCATCAAAGTTTCATCGCAATCGATGAATAGTACATGAACGCATATGGGATTTTGTTGGAACGCTTCGCACGTCGTCACTCATTTGTTACATCTACTCGTGCGCTACCAATATTGTAAAATGGATTTACCGAGTTGAACACCTTCCCTGGCGTGTACACAACAACTCATCAATGTTTCATCGGAATCGGATGAATGACATATGAACGCATAAGGGATTTTCTTCAAACGATTCGCATGCCGTCACTCATTTGTTGAATCTAGTCATGCGCTACCTATTGTAAAATAGATTTACTAAGCCTGAAACCTTATCTGGAATGTACCCTATGATTTACCAAGGTGTCATCGCAATCGGATGAATTATATATGACCGCATACGGGACATTGTGGAAACGATTCGCACGCCGTCGATCATTTGTTGAATCTACTCGTGCGCTACGTATTAAAAACTGGATTTGCTAAGCCAGATACCTTTCCTGGAGTGTACACAACAATTCATCAAAGTTTCATCGCAATCGGATAAATGGTATATGAACACATACAGGACTTTGTTGAAACGATTCTCGCGCCATCGCTCATTTGTTGAATCTACTCGTGTGCTACCTATTGTAAAATGAATTTACTAAGCCAGAAACCTTTACTGAAATGTACACAACTATTCACCAAAGTTTAATCGCAATCGGATAAATGGTATATGGACGCATACGGTACTTTGTTGAAATGATTCGCGTGCCGTCACTCATTTGTTGAATCTACTCGTGCGCTACCTATTGTAAAATAGATTTTAAGCCAGAAACCTTCCGTAGGGTGTACACAACATCTCACCCAAGTTTCATCGTAATCGGACGAATGGTATTTGAACGCATACGACCTTATTGAAACGCTTCGCGCGTCGTCGCTCATTTGTTGAATGCACTCGTGCGCAACCTCCTGTGAAATTGATTTACTAAGTTAGAAACCCTCACGTAAGTTTACACAATATCTCACCCTAGTTTCATTGCAATCGGATGAATGGTATATGAACGCATACGGGACTTTGTTTAAACGTTCGCGCGTCGTCGCTCATTTGTTGAATCTACTTGTGCGCTACCTATTGTAAAATGGATTTACTAATCCAGAAGCCTCCCCCTGGAGTGTACACAACATCTCACCGAAGTTTCATCGCGATCGGACGAATGGTATTTGAACGCATACGGGACCTTGTTGAAACGCTTCGCACGTCGTCGCACATTTGTTGAATCTACCTCTGCGCTACCTATTGTAAAATGAATTTACTAAGCCAGAAGCCTTCCCTGGAGTGTACACAACATCTCACCCAAGTTTCATCGCTATCGGACGAATTGTATTTGAACGCATACGGGACCTTCTTGAAACGCTTCGCGCGTCATCGCTCATTTGTTGAATATAGTCGTGCGCTATCTATTATAAAATGGATTTACTAAGCCAATACCTTCCCTGGAATACACTCAACATCTCACCCAAGTTTCATCGCAATGGGATGAAAGGTATATGAACGCATACGGGACTTTGAAACGCTCTAACGTGCAGAGACAAACAGTAGAATTCGACATCACTGCCACCTTTGGTATAAAACACAACTTTTCGCCACGGGCGGAGTGTATGTAATGGCGGTAGTTGCACAGGTTGCGACCAGGTGGCTCTAACGTGCAGAGACAAACCGTCCAAAGACATCAGCTTTCACGAAGGCCAAGGCTAGCGGTTTCCATGACGACTGTTTTTGACTGTATATTGTGGTTCTAAAATTGTGTGTAAATTGTGGTTCTAAAATTGTGTTCACTCCACCTACTGGGTCAGATTGTGAATCTAAACCATACATGGACCCACCCTAATATACATACCAAATTCCATCAAAATCGGTTCAGTCGTTTAGGAGGAGTTCAGTCACATACACACGTGTCGAAGAATTATATATATAAAGATAACATAAGGTTTTAGATTTAGCACTTTTCGTTGTTTTATCCAACATTAGCTGAGGAAGGCCCCAATGTGGGGTCGAAATATGTACAATTTGTTAAATAATTCACATTGACTAAAGTTGCAAACAATCAAGTTATGACAATAACACATGTTATCAGGCAGATTGAACACACCCAAGTGAACGTGGATGATGACCACGATATTCCAAGTAGCGAAATGGAAAAGAAGATCAACGAAATAACGTCTTATAGTATCGGCGCATGCGGCTTTGGTGGCGTAGTCGGTAGCATGCTGAGCTTCTATGCCCAAGATAACGGTGTAGTGGTTATTAATGCCCCATGTTGGTAGCGACAATTGTAACGGTTTGACTGCCCCTAACTGTTGGGAGATAAATGTAACTGTTTACCTTTGCCTAAGCTATGTTGTTTTAATGGTCGCCAAGACCTCAATGCAATGTTGAAATCTAAATTTGTATTTAACAACGTCTAGCTCTGGCAGAACACATTCAAGACTCTATTCACTCAGATCGTGGTATGATTTGATCATTAACCCAACAAACAATTGTATCAGGAGAAGGAATTGGTCTATATCTAATGCTACCTACTGAAAGCAAAGATTGCATTGTAAAAGAAATGAATTTATTATATAAAACAAGAATAGCAAAATTAATAATAATAATAATAAGTTAAAAATTTAAATAGGAGCGTTGTGATTTTAATATTACCGATAGAAAATTACGTGAAAACGGAGTCTGATAAATTATTGATTTTACTCTTATTCCCAAGCTATGAAGTTACTGAAATATGAAATATAAAACCAAGAGAAATGAGAGATTGCGTATTTCTGCGTCATTAGCGCTTACCACTGGAAATGCCCGAAGCCTTTCCCTCGTACTGGATGATGCTGTGAGCTTCCCACAGTCTCCTGGATGTCGTCATCTTCGTCGATGTTTGATGAAATTCTGGTAGATTAGATAATTCTATGGTCCGTACCTCGGACCCAAACACTCGTACAACCGCACTGGTTAAGTTTTACAAAAGTTAGTCCTCCAATCCACGGAACATCGGAGCGATTCCCGCGTGAACCATACTCGGGAAGTTCTACACAGATAGTCCTCTTTCCACGCCGCGTCGAACGATATATGCACCTCTCGCATTCCCTCTCTTCATCCGACTTCTAGCTTGCGTGGTCTCTACTGATTGGCTGACCCACCACGCGATCTTCCCCTCCTCTGGGTCATTACACTCGGCGCGGCGATGATGAAGTCGATTTCCGTTCCAACTATTCGCCTTTCCTGGACGCTGCGACCCAGGATTGCGTCATGCTTCCCGACAAGATTAAGCGTGTACTTGAATTCCCAGTGAGTCACGTCTCTCGATATACCCTAACTGACGAAAACTCCGTAAAATTCTGTAATCACATAATTTTCTATGATATTGTCGTTCGTAATAATTTGCTTGATAGCGTTTTCTAAGACATAGAAAACCTATCTGAATGCTAATAATTTTTATAAAATGCTCCGAAAATACCTCAATAATAATTATAATAAATTAATAATAATAATAAATTAACATGAAAAATTCTCTTGGCTGAACAATTTGCCGCGTAAATAAATATAGAATGGCTTCCTACTGACTTATGCCAGTTGCATAAAAACCCCTCGAAACACACGTTACATATTCGCCTCGGATCATCGGATGATTTACCGTGACGACGGTCCATTATCCGATTATCCCAGACACGTTAATAAACCCCATCCAAAATACATATTACATAAATGAGATCACCCTAAATTACAGATATATACACTCATAATTTTTCTTCACGCACTTTGCGTCAAAGTTTGTTGTCACTATGGATCGCACTTTGCAACCAGTCCAATGTTTCTCATATAAAATAGCGTTCCACGGATATTTCCGCCTCTCAAATTTCTCTATGTTGGAGAAATAGACATAATTAATGTGTGAGCTCTATGTATTTATGATGTCATATCACACGCATTGAAGGTGTTCTGATATATTTATATCACCATAGAACTTCCTAGTTTCACTGGGGGTCCCTTCCTTATGGTGAAATTTAATCTCACTTATCACTGAGCACACGATCACACTATTGTGGCAGCGCCTCGTGACCATAATACTTAATCTCTCTTTAAAGTAGATTAAATTAATATTGACTTCTGAAAAAAAAAAAAAAACAGTAAATGCGCATTACATATAACACCAAATATTTCTGTGCCGTAATCGCCCTGTCTTGTTAAGTTCCCGTAGACCATATTCTACTTAATACTAGTTCTCAACACAGACCATTTCTCCTCACACAAATAATACCTTTGTACAAATTACCTTAAATTACTCACTTACAAATCTTACATGGCGAGGCCGTAAACAGAAATCACGTGTGCTGTTATGTATGAGTTTCATGAAGGACTGTCTCGCCTTCTGATGGCCCATCTTTTGCCTCGTGGACGCCTTAAGCAAAAATACAATGTACAAGCGCTCACCCATCTCTTGGAGGCAAATGGGAATTCACCAGCGCTACCAAATTCTGGCCTTGGTGTATCGAGACATTTTAGTGCTCAAGAGCATCCGACAATCCCGTCATATTTCCCTGTACCTTAAAAACTCTCATTTACTTACATACTACCCCCCTGTGTGACTTCTGATACGCCTGCCTGGAAGACCATCTCCTCCCACGCACCAAATACCACACTTACTCATTTGATAGGCTGGCTCGCCAGCTAAACACACTCACTTTATGACACATATTTTCGTAGACTATGTATATTATACGTCCCGTATAATCTGTTTCCCTCACTATCCTCCAGCACATATGCTGTTTTTCCAATACGTTTGGAAACTATAAATGTTTCTGCGTCACCTGCTTCCAAACTTGCAAGTGGCTCCCTTAACTTAACGTCATCACGTTGCTCCACTAGCATATTTCTCAGTGTCTGTAACGATGCCCTGTTGCTACTGTCCACACATGCTAACCCTTCTTTCCTCTGGTGTCACACCTCTACTTGACACTCTACGACCTACAAATGTCACTTCTGACTGACAGAATGATGACTTAGACAGCTTCAAAGTGAACCCTGCCTGATCTAACTTCTGAAAAACTATATCTAAATGACGTAGATGCTCCTCAAAACTGCGTGAACTAATTACCATATCGTCTATGTAAATGGTTACAAACTCTCCTGTGTCATCCCCTAATGCGATGTTTAAAGCCCAAATTAAAGCTGCTGAACTACTCTTTAACCCATAAGGTGTTCTACAAAATTGATAAAGGTTATATTTATGACTAAAAGCTGTAAATGGTCTATCTTCGTACATAAGTGGCACTTGCCAAAAACTGGAACTCAAATCTACACAAGTGAAATACTTCTTCCCCTCAAATGTTTGCATTAATTCCTCTATTGACATAGATTTCAGCTGATCTGAACTAATTCTACTGTTAACCAAACGAGCGTCTAAACAAATACGAACCGTGCCGTCGGTCTTGGGTACCGTGATCAAAGAATTAACATATGGACTGTTAGAGTGCTCAATAATCCCATCTTCAAGCATCTGGTTAATTTGTGCCTCAACTGCACTCTGATAAGCGAAAGGTACAGGATATCTATGTCCTGTGAATACTGACCTATCAATAACGTTCAATGAATGGGTATAGCAATTGGCCATACCAATGCGATCCTCAAACACTCTCCTATTACACCATAACACATCATAGAGCCGAACACATTGTTCCAACTCTATATTACCCTGAAATGCAGCATCACGTAACGAGTCCTCTAGACTTCCGTTCGTAATCACACTGCCCACAAAACATGGAGAACCCCGCTCTACGGCTGGCGATATCTCATTTAAAGTACAAATCACACCTACAATACTACTCCTCTGAATATGGTCATTGAACGCTACTTCTACTTCAGAATCTCCCCATTTAAATTTCAAACTCCCTACATCATAACATAAGTTACCAGACACTCTACTTAGCCACTCTGAACCCAAGATAACACTGAATACTAAATTTGGAATTACAAGGCAAATCTGCTTCTCTACATGATTATTAATTTTAATGTCTACTAAAACTTGCTTAGAAATTACTTTAGACCTCTTCCCAACAGCTGTGATAACAAAAGTGCTTTTAATTGGCATCTCCTCAAAATTTACTCCAGTTCCTTTCATTTTATCATAAAATGCACTACTTATGCAACTCTTCATACAACCACTATCAATTAAAACATCTGTGTACGCCTCGGACACGTTAAATTTAACTATGGGGCTCTTACTAGCCACTTCCTGAATAATACCTTCATCATTTAGTTCATGTAATAATTCATTTCTTACATTTAGGTCATAGGGTTCCTGTATAATTGTATGGACAGGGCATGCTACAGACTGAGATTCTGACCTTACTTCGCAGCCTGGTTCGCGTTTAAAGAACCGCTACAGCTGGCCGTAGTACTACTAACTACTAAACTGGTCTGGTTGTTCTGAGTTGTGTTGTCATTGTTTGGCTGTATATTACTACCACTAGGCTGTCCTCTTACTTGACCCCTATTCTGGTTGTAATTATTGTCATTATAATTTCTTCCTTGATTTCCCCTGAAATCATTGTTTCTCCCTTGATTTCCCCTGTAATCATTGTTCCTCCCTTGATTTCCCCTGAAATCATTGTTCCTCCCTTGATACTGATTACCATAGCCATTTCCTCTGTTCTGATTTAGCTGATTATTATTATTTCTATTTTGAGCGTTGGCTCCTTCGCCACCGTTCCCTTGAACTTCCTGATGCCTGGCTTCATTAGGCCTATTATTATTATTACCCTGGTTCCTATTGAAATTGTCCTCATAACCCCCTCTCCCTAGTGCATCAAATGTGCTTAACAAATTTTCTACTTGTGATATTGTCTTTACATTCTGGATACAAGCAGCCTCCTTGATCCTATAGGGAAAGTGCCTAAGTAGCAACCTTACCACATCACTTTCCTCCTTCAACCCATCCAGATATTTACACACTAATACCTGCCCTAAAAAGTATTCGGTCATGGTGGAGCTTCTTTTAGGGTTATATTTACCACACACTACTCCCTCACGATGCTGCGACTGAATAACCTCATTCCAGAACTTTTCACAGAATTTCATTTTAAAATCATTCATATCAGTAAACTTGTCTCTGTAGACAGCAAACCAATTCCTCGTTTCCCCCACAAACACTTGTTCTAAAATTTCAACTACCTGGCACCACTCAATACTACCATTTTCCAACCTCTCCCCGAATTTATTTTCTATAGTGTTCATGAACTCCATTGGGCACCCCTGTCGATTGCTGAACTTACCCAGTTCTACCTCCCTGTGTGTGCTATTCATAAAAACTGGCCTATTCTGACTATTTTCTTGCCTGATCCTAGCTTTTAATTTTAACTCTAATTCTGCGATTTTCTCCTCAGCCTTCCTCTCAATACTGTTTACTGTTAATTTAATGTTTCCTTCTGATTCTTCTACTTTATCATATAGCTTTGCTTGTTTCTCCTCAATCTTGCTAATGCTCTCTCTATTACTCTCTCTTAAATTATTTACTTCTGCAACTATTTGCGAGTGGACTTTCTCAATTCTACCCCCCAGCTGTTCCTTAACCTCTTTAGTTGCTACCTGAATTTTGTCAATTTCTCCCCCCAATTGCTTTTTGACCTGCTGTGTTTCCAGTTGCACTAGTTCTTTTAAATTTTCAGCCTGTGTACTGATTCTAATTTCTAACTCCTCCTTTACTTTTCCTAATTTCTTGTCTACATCTGCAATGATCTCTTTAACCTTCTCTTCCATTACTCCTCTGATTTCTCCTCTAATCTGCTCCATTTTCACACCAATTTCCTTGTTGTTCTTATCTAATTTTGCATTATTCTGTTCTAATTTTTTATTTAAAGCATCTGTACTTTCTTTATTTTCCCTACTGTTTTGTTCTAATTTTGCATTATTCTGTTCTAATTTTGCATTTAAAGGTTCTGTACTTTCTTTATTTTCCCTACTGTTTTGTTCTAATTTTGCATTATTCTGTTCTAATTTTGCATTTAAAGCTTCTGTACTTTCTTTATTTTCCCTACTGTTTTGTTCTAATTTTGCATTATTCTGTTCTAATTTTGCATTTAAAGCATCACTACTAACTTTGTTCTGATACATTGAGACCGTTTAGTTGATGTCAACAACCACGATGACTCAACTAACGACACATAAATCGAATAAAAGGGTACCGTGAGGATCAGGTGACCTTCCATAAAGGCTAAAGCGGCACGAGAGTCCGTAGTCCACAGGGATCGTGGTACATGGTGACGATGGTCATAGACCGCCTAAGGAAAGGTTCACCTTAAAGCTAGACTGAGAAAATAAACATCCAGACTCATGTAAAACACCGTGAAAATTTATTAAAATTCACAAGCCCCTAGCCTAGTTCGGAGGGTTATAATCGGCTAGTCCGCAAATTAATAAATAAACTAAGATAAAGAACAGGTCCCCTACCTGAGAAGTTACTGAAAACCCTCGCGAAAGATCTAACTCACAATGATAAAGCAACAACAGCAACGCTAGGAATATGGCACGACGCAAGTCCCTAGTTCAAGTTACAAGATCAAGCTAATATCTGAATTTACATTTAACAGGGTAGCAAAACAAATCTAGGTTAGGATGGTACCATTTCGACATTTAAATTTAACATTAATTCAACTAGCTAAGTCCTATCAATTAACAAAATTTACGGCGATGACGTCCGTAAAAAAGAACAATTACATCCAAAAGCTAAGTGTACAGCCATGAAAAACAAACAATTTAATTATGCTTAATAACTATGTGCTAACAGCACACAATAAAGTAACATGTAGGGTTTAATACACTTGACATCATAAATTAATAACGAAATAGACACAGTAGTTTTATTAATAATTCCTGCCTACACCTTGGTTTACTCTTTGTAAACCATAGTCATCTAATGTGTATAGTTACGGTGACGAATGCGCAGTTGAGACCACGTCTGACATCGCATGGCCTGAGCTCCACAAGCTACGAACTCTAGGTTCGCACATGCTTCAGGTCGCTACAAAAATGTCAACTGTCCTAGTCATTTCCTCACAAGGAAATTATCTTCAACTGCACGGCTATGTCAACAGTTCCAGAATGCAAAGAACAAAGTTAGATAGAAGGAATCGTTAGTTAGGCTTGTTTTATAACAATTATGCATTTTATTATTAGAATGTCGGTTTATAGGTTTATCGTAGGTTTATGGCGAATAACATTGACAATAGCCTGGGCACGGAGTGTCTCCAACTGAGATCATTCTCCACCAAAAAGCCTCGACTCAACAGTCGGAATATAATCAACGAGTATAACAACTCGGACACACAATAACACGGGTTACCAGCGGCGCTAAGCTCGCGTTCAATAACTCTGGGATAGGCCTGTACAACAGTTACCTTCCAGTAACATCTGGTCAACGGGATCATCCCCGGACAAAGCATACAATAACATCCTGCTATAACAGGGTAGACTTCACCATCCTATAGAAAACCTTACATAACTGTACCTGTCATACGACAATACACACAACAGAGCGCTAAACTAACAAAAACCGGTCCATAAAACAAGTGATCAAATACAAGAGTGGAAACTGATTTCCATAAGCAAAATAGCAATGAAAGGAAAAGCGAATACAAATCGTACTCTGTCCTCGTCTATAGTAGTTTTGTCTCACAATGAAGCAGGCGTGCTCTAGGTCACTGGGTTACATAACCAGTTTATTCAAGGCCGGCGATTTAATCAATACAAAACCTGCACTTGGCCGGTTCATAAAAAACATTACCATATGTTACGGATCTCTACAGAGTCCGTGTATCAAATGCACGCTATAAATCTGAGTATAGTAATACACTTCCGTCTTTCCACCAAAGACGTCTAAATGAAAGTAAACTTACAATAACTGAAGCTCTTTGCTTTAAAAATGCAACTCAGTAGTTGCTAGAACATCAAATAAAAACGTGTCTCACACGACACAAGAAAAATATGATAAATGTGGCACAGATTCACACACTAGATCTGCTTAATGATACGTTGGGAACCGCGTTCGATGCTAGGCAACGAAACATTCCTTCTAGTTGTTAGGTTCAAACATGACCAAGAATAGCTTCTGAGCTTATTCAAAATGAAATATAATGCAATTACAAACTGGTAGTTACTGTCGACTACCTAAATGATACGACCGTTCTAACGACAGTCAGGGGTGTAACAAAGGATGGCTGCGAAGAATGCAGTCAATTAATAACCAAGGCATCTGATTGCCATAACTACAGTCAGCAAAGACTTGAAAATTACCCCAAGTAGGGTTGAACAAAATAGCCTCAAAATGACTACGATCAGGTTCAGCAAAAAGGTAGGCTTTGACGTTCCACGACGTTCACCAAGCTGCACCAGGGCTGACCAAAATGTCTGACCCCAAGGGTGTCTCACTCTAAACTGAAATAAATGACATCTAACTAATCTAGTTACATCCCTACCTAGAAAAATGGCTGACACTGAGTGTGGTTGATTCACAAACTACATTATAACTACTATACCACCAGAAACTAGAACAAAGAAGGGGTGTGACAAAAACTCACGAAATGGAGGAGCTCTCACTCAGCTCTCTATTCCACAACAAGGGTTGTACATAAACCTCTCTGGCTCTCTGGATCGGTATCCTCCTCATCAGGATTCCCATCTGGACTCCCCCAAAGACCAGGGTTCGATTTGTCCCTGTCGACATCCTCGTGGATATGCCTGGAAATGGCATTTTGGCTCCTTCCCTCTCGTTCATCGTTCTGGAAGTTCCACCATCACGCTGGTTCCTGTAGAAACGTCACCCCCCCATACTGGGATGGTATTAGCCCATGGTGACTGCTTCAACCATGGTGAATAAAAGTCCAATCACGTGGGTAGCGAAATAAGTTGCGTGATTATTCATCCTCTCACTTCCAAAATTATAATGTCCGTCGTGACTATTATAGGCTTCAATTATAAAATACGACACAGCCTTAATCTTACAGATGTGGATTAGCATGTGAGCTAATACTATTTTATAATGCTGCACGTGCTAGTGACGCTACTTTTGTATCACGCAGCATCCGTGAATTATACGACGTTTCAAAGATGAAATTTCCACTTTGGCAATTTAAATATCTCATACTATTATAATCACACTTATTCAGGATAATTGTAACACTATTACCTGTATATTTCCACTAGGCATCTGCCCTCCACATACGCGTGGGTAATATGTGATGTCACAGCAATGTTGTGCAATACACTATACTTGCCAATAATTATTTCCCAAGCTTCTTATTTAATTCACTGGACTTCATCGACAGTGAATATTAGTATTTGCTTGCTCGATGGCACCTTATAATCACTTTTAACGCTAAACAGCGGATATTCTTCTACGTCTCGTAGGACAAATGTAATTCCACGCCTACACAAGGCGGATTCTCAAGACGCAGTGCTCCGGTACTGGGTGTCTTCTAGAAAGTAGGTCGTCAAAACGAAAACGTTGAGCGACTACTTACGTTCCTTTTTGCGTATCTGCAAGGGTATTACCTTACCTAAAGTAAAAATAAACATTCTCCAAAATGTTTTAATAATGCAGCATGACGAAATGGAATATTCTGAGTCTCGTAGGAAAGATAAAAATAATTAATAAGACCTCAGATAATAATTAGCAGTTTACACCAAAGTCAAAAGTGCGATTCACCGCTACTTCAAAGTATCGCGTGATCTCTCAGCTTCACGTGGCTTCCTGGGTGTGTTCAAAAGTACAACATCCCATCATAAATGCTCTGTCATAAAAAAAATATCACATGAACCATAGCTCAGCGGGTTCAACATGAACTCGAGAAGTAAAGTTTTTAATTCTGGTTGGCCGCCTACACTCCCTGTTTCAGTATCGGGATTTACCTCCGCTACCCCGGTACTACCATCACTCGACATACTGCTCGTATCATCACTCTCCAGTTGATGACCACTACGTAACCTCATCTGTCTTTCTTTCTCATCCCCGATAATGATATACACTGATAAAGACAAATAACCCCCAAAATACAGGCACAGAAATATATACCCTTCTCCTTCCACAAATGTTATTAGGTTTTCTGCCCCAAGTTGTCGGCGACAAGTGTAGCGGTTATTAATGCCCCATTTTGGTAGCGACAATTGTAACGGTTTGACTGCCCCTAACTGTTGGGAGATAAATGTAACTGTTTACCTTTGCCTAAGCTATGTTGTTTTAATGGTCGCCAAGACCTCAATGCAATGTTGAAATCTAAATTTGTATTTAACAGCGTCTAGCTCTGGCAGAACACATTCAAGACTCTATTCACTCAGATCGTGGTATGATTTGATCATTAACCCAACAAACAATTGTATCAGGAGAAGGAATTGGTCTATATCTAATGCTACCTACTGAAAGCAAAGATTGCATTGTAAAAGAAATGAATTTATTATATAAAACAAGAATAGCAAAATTAATAATAATAATAAGTTTAAAATTTAAATAGGAGCGTTGTGATTTTAATATTACCGATAGAAAATTACGTGAAAACGGAGTCTGATAAATTATTGATTTTACTCTTATTCCCAAGCTATGAAGTTACTGAAATATGAAATATAAAACCAAGAGAAATGAGAGATTGCGTATTTCTGCGTCATTAGCGCTTACCACTGGAAATGCCCGAAGCCTTTCCCTCGTACTGGATGATGCTGTGAGCTTCCCACAGTCTCCTGGATGTCGTCATCTTCGTCGATGTTTGATGAGATTCTGGTAGATTAGATAATTCTATGGTCCGTACCTCGGACCCAAACACTCGTACAACCGCACTGGTTAAGTTTTACAAAAGTTAGTCCTCCAATCCACGGAACATCGGAGCGATTCCCGCGTGAACCATACTCGGGAAGTTCTACACAGATAGTCCTCTTTCCACGCCGCGTCGAACGATATATGCACCTCTCGCATTCCCTCTCTTCATCCGACTTCTAGCTTGCGTGGTCTCTACTGATTGGCTGACCCACCACGCGATCTTCCCCTCCTCTGGGTCATTGCACTCGGCGCGGCGATGATGAAGTCGATTTCCGTTCCAACTATTCGCCTTTCCTGGACGCTGCGACCCAGGATTGCGTCATGCTTCCCGACAAGATTAAGCGTGTACTTGAATTCCCAGTGAGTCACGTCTCTCGATATACCCTAACTGACGAAAACTCCGTAAAATTCCGTAATCACATAATTTTCTATGATATTGTCGTTCGTAATAATTTGCTTGATAGCGTTTTCTAAGACATAGAAAACCTATCTGAATGCTAATAATTTTTATAAAATGCTCCGAAAATACCTTAATAATAATTATAATAAATTAATAATAATAATAAATTAACATGAAAAATTCTCTTGGCTGAACAATTTGCCGCGTAAATAAATATAGAATGGCTTCCTACTGACTTATGCCAGTTGCATAAAAAACCCTCGAAAAACACGTTACAACGGGTTCAAACCCGGCCGAAGCCGTCGTATTTTTTAAGAGAGTTAAAAATCCTTCAGTATGCCTTCCTTCGGAGGGGAAGTAAAGCCGGCGGTCCCATGTCATAGATTTATGGCATATTAAAGAACCTTCCACTAATTGCACTTGTGTGAAGCTAAATTGTATAAGTTAAGAATGTAAACAACGCTCTTAGGTTTCTACGTTCGTTGCCAAGAGCCGACTGCGGTGGCGTCGAGTTCTGAACTTGGCCTAGTAGTCGTTGACGGTGGCGCTTGGCGGCAAAAGTAGGAACTATTTGAAAAATTCTAAGTTGCAGTACTTAAATTTAAAAAAGAAACAGATAACACACACTATTACAGTCATCACAATTAACACCGGTTATCAGACAGATTTTACACACACCCAAAGTACACGGGGCTACATGACCGCGTTGTCGCAGCCACTAAACTTAAGAACCAACCAACCAGTATCGGCGCTGAAGGCAGCGCCCAAGTCTGTGCGGCTCTTCACAAAGAAGACGTTATATTATTCTGTTAGGCTTGTAATGTTTGTTGGGGCGAGTTTATTTTGAGCACATGTAAGTCTAGACCCGTGCGGGAGGTGCCCAGACTCTATCAACACTTCTTCAGTCCCCGGGGAAGACATGTCCCCCCCCCCCTGCGCTAAATCACCCCAGAGGTTGGTATATTTAAACCACTAAAATATTGATATTGTATTCAGTTGGTCGACACGATTGCTATCCCAATTATTGGGGTTAGAAACAACCTGAAAAAATTACTTTTATTGAAATGTTATTTGCACGAATTACAAGATGAGCATCGTCAGATCCAAAAAATACAAGACAAAATTGATGTACTAAACACCACCAAAACCCACGATGCCACGCACGAACGTTCGCAGCCAAACCCGTTAAAGACGTGTGGCTAATACTGCTGTGAAATACTAAATAATTAAGCCTCTGAAAAAACGAATCACAGTATTTATTTTAATATCTGCAAGGTTGCAAGATTGATAAATCCATCCCACTCACAAACAGTCTCCCTCCACAAACTAATACACCCTCAAGGGGCCCACGGCCGGTGAGTTTGGGAGTTGGCGAACCTCGGCGGATTCCTGAGCTGGGTCCAGTTTTTTCCCTTTCTCCAGTAACTCTGGGGCGGACCCTCTCCTCTTTTCCTATCCTATCTGTCTTTCTCGGCTCTACATCTTTCCAAGTCACTCAATTCTCGTTCTACGAGGATTGAGGCCATTTCTTTTCCCTGTCTATTATTTCCCTCATCATCATTATCATCATCATCATCATCATCATTATTGCTATAATCATTATTATCATCATTATCATCATTATTATTGTCATCATTATGATCTTTATTATCATCAGCATTATCATCAGCATTATTAGTATCATCATCATTATTATTATCATTATCCTTATCAATATGTTCATTATTAGAATTATCATCATCATCATCATCATCATTGCTGTGATATACTTAAGCGATAAGCCCCAAACTAGAATTGTAAACAAATATGCAGTACTGGTCTAGAATTACTGTGCTGAAATTATGATAAAATACAAATAAACAGTAGCCTATTTGTCTACTAATACTGTGTTGAATAATCTGATAGGGGAACTTCTCTGGATTGTAAAGCTGCTCTGACAAGAACTGTCCTCTCAACAACCTCCATGTGGAACCACTAACAAATCACCAGTTTATTAAGAAAATATAATTTGAAAATTTGTTTTACCGTGAAAAATAGTTAATAGATTATACAGACAACACCACGAAACGCCTTCTAACATTTCTATAAGCAAAGAAACTCAGAGCTAATAGCCAAGATGTCACAAGCCCCTGATGTGAATCTACAGTAATAACAATAGTAACACCGGTACTCTAACGTAAAATATGGTGGTGTAAGGTAGCGCCTGCCCACCACAGTGAGTCACCACTGAGTTGCCCACTCGTTCGGAAACCTGCTCAGTGTGTTCATGGTTCAGTGGCCCTACTCCCACTTCCATACATCGCGATCAAGTTCCATACAATGCCCATCAAAGCTGTGGGGAATCCCTTCAAAGATAGGGTAGATTCCCATACAAAGCCATTCAAAGATATGGTAGATTACCATCCTAAGCCATCCAAGGATGTGATGAATGCCAATCCAAAGCCCTTCAAAGATATGGTAATAGAGTCCCATCCAAAGCTATCCAAAGATGTGGTGAATTCCCATCCAAAGCCCTTCAAAGGTATGGTAATAGAGTCCCATCCAAAGATGTTGTAGATTCCCATCCAAAGCCCTTAAAAGATATGGTAGGGTCCGAACCAAAACCATTCAAAGATATGGTAAGAGTCACATCCAAAGCCATTCAAATATATGGTTAGTCCCATCTTAAGCCACCCAAAGATGTGGTGAATTCCCATGCAAAGCCCTTCAAAGATATGGTAGAGTCCCATTCAAAGAGGCGAAGACCCATCCAAAGCCCTTTAAAGATATGGTAGAGTCCCATCCAAAGCCATTCAAAGAGGCTAAGTTCCATCCAAAGCCCTTTAAAGATATAGTAGATTCCCATCCAAAGCCCTTCAAAGGTATGGTAGAGTCCCCGAATTCGGGCACTGGAAACGCACTGCAGGCAGATGGCGCAATGGTACCTATTCAATCCCGAGGCACCTATCCCAATTTCTTATCCTATTAATGGCTGTGGATTCAATTTGCCGATAACCTATGTATCTGTGATGACTGTACTACGGGCATTGTGGTCATTTGGCCCCGTATACTTGGGCCTGTGTAGAATTTGATCTGATAACATGTGTAATTGTGATGGCTACAGTAGTGTGTGTGTGTATTTGTAATTCAGGTGAGGGTTGAAAAAGAAGCGGCCGTGGCCATACGTTAGGAGCCATTCCGGCATTCACATTGAGTTGAAGTTGGAAACTACGGAAAACCACTTCCAGGAAGTAGGAATCGAACCCGCCTCTTATCAGTTTTGCCTCAAGAGGTTGAGTTTACTCCGTTCCAGCTCTCAGACCAGAATTTTATTTATTTGCAGAGCCGGAATCCTACCCGTGCCACCACCGAATGCTAGCCACTACGCAACGAGTCAGACTCAACATCAGAAGCCAAGTGGTTTACTTTATGACTAATTATTTTCCAAAACATCCACGCAGTCCACGAATCTATTCAATGTTGTAAATGACGGTAGCGTCACCCATTATTGATCAGGGTAGCAAGGTTTTAGAGGAGGAGACGAACTTAATAACTATAACATTATTGATGGGAATTTCAAACGCTGACTTCCAATAGAAACAATGATGATAATATTGCCAAGTCAGCTAGTTGGCGAGGAGCCAGTCCAGACTGCATTTGAGTTCGAATCCAATTACTGGGGAAAAGTATTACAATAGCATCACGACGGGCACAATGCCAGAAGCTATCTATGGGTATGAAACACAGACACAGCCTGTATGAGACTGTGCACACCACTCTCAAGCCATATCAAGTACCCGAGCACCATTAAATCCAATATAATAATAACTAGCGTACCCGTGCGAGAAATCTCGCATGTTCATAAACCATACTTTCCCCAATAGGCTGAGACTTAAGGAGAAAGGTTGTAATGTTTTTATTTCAACCAAATGATTACAGAAACTATTTACATTTCAGTTAGAATTTCAAGTTCTACGTTCCCTAACTTAAGAAGGCAATCACTGAAAATTGGATCATCGTAACACTCACCGGTTATTCGATATTTATGAAATGATACGATTTGAGTACTCATTCCTTTGATTTACTGTTTCTGAAATCCATGAAAAATGATAAAGGAAAGACCTCAGAATGTTACAAGTAGTTCCGTGACGAACTAAACAGCCTATTTTCATATATCCTACTAATGTTAATTGCCTCTATCAACACACTAAATTTCAGTTTGATTGCTGTAATAGATTAGTAGGTATTGAGAACCGTCTAAATATTTCGGATGGTCGCCATGTTGGACTTTTATATATGAAGGTCTTAGAGTTATGTACTGTTACATGAAGATTATTGTGTACGTGTAGTACTCAAACTTCAATCACATGATTACGACACAAGAAGTAAAAACGAGATTTTAAAATTCGCACAGCTGCCATCTTGTGGTTATGGAAACAATTGAAATAGATTAGATGCCAGTGGATTAACATTTGAATAAGGATTTACTGTGCCAAGTTTCATTACACTTGGATGGTTAAATTGCTAGAAACGACCCTGTGAATATTTATACTTCGCGTCGCCACCATGTTGGATTTATGATCACCAGGTTATTGAAAGTCCTATAGGTGAACTTATGTTCATAACCCCTATGAACATAAAAAGAATCAGCTTGATTGCTGTAAAAGATTCGTAGATATTGAGAACCGTCTAAATATTCCGGATGGTCGCCATGTTGGATTGCTATATGTATAGGCCATAGAGTCATGTACCTTTAAAGGAAAATGATTGCGTAGGTTCATTATTCAAACTTTCACTTCGATCGCATGATCACGACAAAAGAAACAAAAACTTAATTTAAAAAATTCGCACAGCCGCCATCTTGAGGTTATGTAAACAATTGAACTATATTACATACCATTGCATTACAATGTGTATAAACATTTGCTGTACCAAGTTTCATTGCGTTTGAATCATTAAATCGCGAGAAAAGTCTATTTAAAACTTTCAATTTCGCTTGGCCGCCATGTTCGTTTTGTAGTTAACCGGTTTTTGAAAGTCTCATAAATGAACTTCCAGTAGTGCCGTTTATCTCCGTGCAAAATTTCAGGGTGATACCGGTAATAGTTTCCGAGATATAGAATGCCGGTGAAATATTTCGCACAGCCGCCATATTGAGGTTATGTAAACAATTGAACGAAGTTAGATGTCGGTGCATTACAATGTGTATAAATATATACTGTTCCAAGTTTCATTGCGTTTGGTTGGTTAAATCGCGTGAAACGTCTATTTAAAAGTCGCAAATTCGCTTGGCCGCCATGTTGGTTTTGTAGTTACCAGGTTTTCAAAGGTTACATACGTAAACTTCTAGTAGATCCCTTTATCACCATACAAAATTCCAGGGTGATATCGGTAATAGTTTCGGAGTTATTGAATGCTGGTGAAATATTTCGCACAGCCGCCATGTTGGATTGGTGAGACGTACAAAATTTGAAGGACACGGTCGGGGTCGCCCGGAATAGTGCTGTGAACTTACCGAGTTTTATTGAAATCGCTCCAGCAGATTTTATTAGGGGGGACACACACACACGAATCACACACGAATCACACACACGCACACACAGACAGACACACGGACAAAAGGTGATCTCATAAGCCTTTTTTTTTTTCGAAAATGAAAATAGGCTAAAAATGACTTGAATCAGGCGTTTCAGCGGCCAAAATGTGAACTGGACAGCAATTATGGAGCGTATTTTCCTTCATCGACAGTATGTGCAAATCACTCACTTCGTACATTTTTTTAAGTCATTTGTTAAATAAATTATAGTTATTTATGAAATTAGAGTCAATTCGTCACTGCTAATGTCTATTCTCTTTCATTTGAATGCTCATTTGTCATGATCGGTCGCTTGTGAGCGCCACAGGAGGGATCTATACTACTGAAATAATATATATGCTAATATATTTACGTGTGGACAGTCGAATCTAATCAGTATCTTTCGTGTTCCTCATAAAACGGCGAAAAGACAAAGAAGTTCTGGAAAAAGAAAACAGGACCAACCAGCAAGTCAATTGTTTCCCGTGGTTCAAAGTATGCCAAAATCGGCCGCGGTGGCCGAGAGCGCTAACGCGCTACCTCGTGCCTCGCTGGTCCTGAAAATGGTTTTCGTGGTTTCCCATTTTCACCACCAGGCAAATGCCGGGACGGTTCCTTTCAATACGTCCACGGCCGATTTCCTTCCAATATATCCCTTCCCTGACCCGTCCTGAAAAGAAACGTACATGGCCATTGGCTGCATTAATTTAAAAAAAATCGAAGAAAGAATCATAATAATAATAATGTATTTATTTTCGTCTTGGCCTTATAATAATAATAATTTTATTATTTGTGTCTTGGCCTTATAATAATAATAATTTATTTATTTTCGTCTTGGCCAACTTATTTAATTTCATCTTGGCCTTATAATAATAATAATTTATTTATTTGTGTCTTGGCCTTCTAATAATAATAACTTATTTATTTTCGTCTTGGCCTTATAATAATAATAATTTATTTATTTTCGTCTTGGCCTTATAATAATAACTTATTTATTTTCGTCTTGGCCTTATAATAATAATAACAACTTATTTGATTTCATCTTGGCCTTATAATAATAATAATTTATTTATTTTCGTCTTGGCCTTATTATAATAATAATTTATTTATTTTCGTCTTGGCCTTTTTTTTACGAGGGAAGTGGAAAAAACTTGCATAAGACCTTGAGGAGGGTCCGCACTCCTCAAGAGTGTGGGATTCTTACCCACTAAAAAACCACACCCTGTCCTCTTGACAAAACCCATCCCGGGACCACTTTCGCATTACTTCAGGATGGAGCCATTTTCTTTGCTTCACAAACACCATCTTACTTCTCAATTCATAGTCCGCGGATCGCAGACTTAATCAACTAAATCGAGCAAGTCCCCATCCGACTTCTTCTGGCGAAGGACCACCTCAACAAAGAAAGAGACCGTATCCCAGCTGAGCTCGTTCCTCAGCATAATTCCAACTACATTGTCCGGCGTTATTGGACCAACCTCAGCTTCAAGTCGTTGTTTTTCCTCTGTCCAACGAGTGCAGACGAAGAACGTATGATATACGTCATCTCGTTCGTTCTCGCAGTAAATACATACTGGACTCCTTACTTTGGCCATACGATGAAGGTAACACCGAAAGTAGCCATGACCTGTCAACATCTGAGTCAGAAAGTAATT
Source organism: Meconema thalassinum (assembly GCA_946902985.2). Taxonomy (NCBI): domain Eukaryota; kingdom Metazoa; phylum Arthropoda; class Insecta; order Orthoptera; family Tettigoniidae; genus Meconema; species Meconema thalassinum. Next base: position 373,180,595 of record OX336392.1, read on the forward strand.
CGTTTCTCCATGTTTTCTACTTGTCCACTCGACCAGACTCTGTATCAGCCGAGCTGTCCATCTTCCTCTGAGATCGTCATTCCATCTCTGCTGCCAAAGCTCCATCTTGCGTGCTACGGCTTCCTTCCGGGCTTGAGCCTTGCCCAGTTTTACTCGTCGGAAGTATACGTCTTTACGTTCTTGCGCGAGTAAGTCTATTGGCGCAACACCTGAGACAACCAGAACTGCAGGTTCCGAAACTGTACGGTAAGCACATGCCACCCTCAGAGCTCCTCTCCTCTGAATTGCAGCTAGGCGTTTCCTATACTTCTCTATCCTCAGCGAATCAGACAAAATCTCAGCTCCATACAGGAGAATAGACTGCGCTGTGGACAACAGTAGTCGACGCTTGCTTTGTCTAGGACCATGCACATTAGCCATGAGTATACTAATGGCAGCTGTCACTACTTCCGCCTTGTCTGCTGCCTTCCGTATATGAGACCAGTATGTCAGTTTCGAGTCAAGAGTAATTCCGAAGTACTTCGCAGTGGCTCCAGTTCGAACCTCTCCAACCTTCATGGGAATTATAGTGTCCATTCTCCTCCTAGTTAACATGACTATTTCAGTTTTCGCCATAGCTAAATTCAGACCATGAGCGTTCATCCAACCACTCACCCGTCGCATTACCTGATTGAGTTTCCACTGAGCCAGAACCGCATCTCGGGCTACAATCACCGCTGCAATATCATCAGCGTACTCAACAAGGAATGTATCTTCGGGCATCTCCATGCGCATTAAGCCGTCGTACAACATGTTCCACAAATCCGGACCCAGGATAGATCCTTGCGCTGCTCCAGCCGTGACTTTTCTCCTCCTCTGACCGTCTGCAGTGTCATATAACAGGGTACGGTCCTTCAAATAATCTTTCATTATACGCAGGAGATATGCAGGCAACTGGAATGTGAATTGAAGAGCTTCAACCATATCCATCCACCTAGCAGAGTTGAATGCGTTCTTCACATCCAAGGTTACCAGAAGTGTTATTTTCCAAGAATAGCGGTTACCTTCCTGTGCTTGATTAGCAGCTTCAACTACTAGGCGTACTGCATCTATTGTACATCGCCCACGGCGGAAGCCAAATTGCCTGTCAGACAGATTTCCCGCGGCTGGAATAGACGACAGTATGCGAGGTTTTAATAGCTTCTCCAGCACTTTTCCCGCAATGTCTAAAATACATAGTGGTCTGAAGGACGATGGCACGTTCCCAACTGCCTTTCCTTTTCTAATCAGCACTAGTCGAGCCATTTTCCAACGGGCACTAAAGACACCTGCTCTCAGACATCAGTTGTACATTTCAAGCAGTAGCTGCGGACAAACCTTTACAGCCAGTTTCATTGCTTCCGCGGGTATCCCGTCAGGGCCTGGAGCCTACTGCTTCCTTCAGCTCACCTATGGTAAATAGAGGAATGAATTCCGGCTCAACTACGTCGCCCACATCAATTCGCACAGGGTGAGTAGGGAATAGCTCGTCTACAATACCATCCATCGTCCGTCCATCCATCGTGGTATTAGACATAGTGCCGAGTTTCTTGGTGACAATTCGGTAGCCTAATCCCCAAGGATCTACGTCTACTTCTTTAACTCCCCCAGGGGCTCACATCTTGTGGGCGTGGGTTGGCGACCACGGGGCCCCGGCTGAGTCCGGCATTGCTTCCACTTACTTGTGCCGGGCTCCTCTCTTTCTTCTTTCCTGTCGACCTTCCTTGGTCAACTCTTGTTCTCTTCCGACCCCGACGGTATTAGGGTATCCGAGGCCTAGGGAGTCTCTTCCTTTCCCGCCTTAATTGGCCCTTGTCTCATCTTTCCTGATACCCTCCTTCTGTGAGGGGTCAGCCTTCTTGTTCTTTTCCTTTTACCTCCTGCCTTGTGCTCAAGGCCCTTAAGGAGGCAGGGTGTATGTAGCCCCACCACTTCTGGTGCACCGTCGATAATGCTACACCCTCAGGGGCTCACGGCTGGTGAGTTCGGGCGTTGGCGACCCCGAGGGATCCTGAGCTGGGTCCGTTTTCCCCTTTTGTCCCTTCCCTTTGGGGCGGACCTTCTCCTCTCTCCCCTCCCCTCTCCTCTTTTCCTTCTATTTCCTTTTCTCTTTCAGATTCCCGCACTGTTTTTGTTACTCGAATCACCGTGTCTCTAAATTCCCTTTTATCGATTTTTAAGGCATTTTTGATCTATGTTGCATTTTGTAAGTTTTTTCGATCTAAATTACATCTCGCGATTGTTTTCAACCTCAATTGCATTTTGTAAAGATTGACAATCTAAATTGCTTTTTAGTAAGTCTTTCAATGCAGGTTGCGGGGCCTTTTAGTGAGTATTTTGAATTTCAATTGCATTTTGTAAGTATTTTCAACCAAAACCGCATTTCGCACGAATTTTGAATCTAAATTGCATTTTGTTTGGGGGCATTTTGCACATATTTTGATTCTCAATTGCATTTTGTGGGTATTTTGAATCTAAATTACATTTTGTCAAGTATTTTCAATCTAAATTGCTTTTTGTAAGTATTGTCAATCCACATGTGTCGTTGGAATCATCGTACATTTTATAAGCATTTTCAATTTCAATTGCATTTTGTAAGTATTTTGAATTTCGATTGCACTTTGTGAATAATTTGGATTGGAACTGGGATAAGGCCTATTTCAATCTGAATTGCATTGTGTATTTTCAATTTCAATTGCATTTTGTAAGTATTTTGAACCTCAATTGCATTTTGTACGTATTTTCGATCTCATTTGCATTTTGTAAGTATTTTGAATTTCAGTTGCATTTTGTAAGTATTTCGACGCTACATTGCATTTTGTACGTATTTTGAACCTAGCCTTCATTTTGTGGGTATTTTTCAATCTATTCCTTTTGTGAATCTTTTCGTTCTAAATTCCCTTTTGTAAGAACATTTTGTGAGTCGTTTCAATCCGAGTTCCTTTTTGTAAGTATTTTCCGTCTCACTTAATTTTCGTTCTGGTTTCCGTTTCATTATCATCTTCGCTATCACCCAGATCATTAGGGGCCGATAACCTAGATGTTAGGCCCCTTAAAACAACAATTATCATCATCATCATCATCATACTTCTTTAACTAACTAACAACTGCCACATCAGAGTCTACGTCTTTTGATGGCATCTCGAAGGGTTCTCTTAGCTGCAAGGTGCTCAGCGGATCTCAAATCAACCTCTGGTCGATGTCTTCTTCTGAGTCGAAGACAAGTTCTTCGAAGATCAGCTATTTCATCAGTCCACCAATAAGCTGGACGTCTGTTGTTTCGAAGACGCTTCCTGGGCATTGACGCTTCGCAGGCAAGGTGCAAGAGACGCATAGTGACCCCCACCTGTTCCTCAACAGAAACTCTTAGATCTAATTCCTCAACAATGTTACTAGTTCCTGTCTGTACTGATTCGAGTACAGTGGCAAATTTCTCCTCTTCTTCTCGTCGATGCACGATACATTCCAACGTGTTGTCTTCAATGTGTTGTGCCTCTGAGGCTGCTGATCTCGTAGAATCCGGAAGGTGATATATTGGTGATCACTAGCAGTATAATCCTCGATCACTTCCCATTCTACTACCAAGGCTGCCAGACGATCCGATACCAGCGTAATATCTGGTTTAGTCTCCGTATAACCAGGTCGTCTAAATGTCGTTGAGGTCCCTGTATTCATCACGACCAATCCTAATCTGGCTGCCATCTCCAAAGTTCGTCGTCCCCTCGAATTTTGATGTGGCATGCCCCATTCCAATGCCCTAGCATTGAAGTCCCCGGCTACTACCGCAACACCTTCCATCTCACGGACAGTATCTTCCAAATTGTCCAGCTTCCTTTGAAAGTCCTGAATATGTTCATTCGGAGTTAAATAGCAACTTACGTACGTAATCCCACCGCTCTTAACCCAAACGAACCCTTCTCCGGATCCGTGATCCTCCACATGGATTTTCGTCTTGGCCTTATAATAATAATAATTTAGGCTACTTATTTTCGTCTTGGCCTTATTATAATAATAATAATAACTTATTTAATTTCGTCTTGGCCTTATAATAATAATAATAATAATAATAATAATAATAAGTTAATAATAATAATAACTTATTTATTTTCATCTTGGCCTTATTATAATAATAATAATAACTTATTTAATTTCGTTTTGGCCTTATAATAATAATAATTTATTTATTTTCGTCTTGGCCTTATAATAATAATAACTTATTTATTTTCGTCTTGGCCTTATAATACTAATAATTTATTTATTTTCGTCTTGGCCTTATAATAATAATAACTTATTTATTTTCATCTTGGCCTTATAATAATAATAACTTATCTATTTCGTCTTGGCCTTATAATAATAATAATAATAATAATAATAACTTATTTATTTTCGTCTTGGCCTTATAATAACTTATCTAATTTCGTCTTGGCCTCATAATAATAATAATAATAATAATAATAATAATAATAATAATAACTTATTTAATTTCGTCTTGGCCTTCTTTGGACCCCGCTTGGCAGTCTTTACATTATCTTTGTATTCTCTGCCTTGACTCTCTACCAGTATCTTGTGGATTTATTTTAGTATTAATTGGAATCGGTCGTCCTGTAGTTAAATTTATTTTTAAAAACGTCTCGTGTAATAAGTTATATAAATTGTTGTTGGTAGTCGGCAAGCATAAAAAAAAGAAGACTTAATGTATGCAAAGTAATGTCTTAATGTAAAGACTTTCAGTTGGTAACCCTACACTGATGATCGCGATGCCCAGTGTCCCTATATACCCTTTTAGGGAGGTACAAATTGAGCTGCCGCCCGTAACGAGACCTAGAGTATGTAGGCTGCTGCGCAAATCAGCCTCATTTCACTTTCGCCATGGACTAAGCCACCACGCCCTCACTTTCACTCGCCCACGCACTCACAATCTCAAGAAGTTGGAGTCTTAACTGTATTCCACACCTCTAGACCTGGGAATTTAGAGCCGATAAGTTGCCTGTTATTCCCACACATTCCCAAACTCCACTCTTGACCCTGGGGTTGGTACTCTTAATCGATTAATTTTAGTTATCGAATAACCTATTAATCGATGAATAATAATCGATTAATTGCTACTAACAACGATTAATGTATGGTCATTTAATCAATTAATCGGTTGATCAACTAATTGATTAATTGTTTCGTCGATTGACCGATGTACTTCGCTCCTTTTACTGCGCTCTCATAGAAGCAAAACAGACATTTAATTAATTAAAATATATTGTATCATATATTTTTAATTAATGCTCCTTCTTTGTGAAAACTAGGATAAAACAAAGTCAAACAAAAATGCACTTGTCCTAAATTGTAAACATTGAGCAAGAATTTATAATCTATGTTGAAAACTCTTTGTTTTCATCTTTCGATGCCCTTCCCAATTGATTGATTTTTGTCCTTCCTCTGTCACTACTGGTATTTGGTTATTACAAACATAAACAAGGAAGAACACTTTGTATATTTAGGCAAAAGTAACTTTTATAGATTTCTATACATCATTCCTGAAATAAGTGTAACTCAACTTAAGCGATGATCACTCATTTAAACTTCTTTTCTTATCTCGTGTCTACTAATTAAACAATTCTTTGGTTAGTCGATTCATCGAAATAATGTTCAGTTGATCAAAAATTTTTTTTTTAAATAATTTCAAATTATTCGATTAATCATTAATCTTTTAACCGAACACCAGCTTTGTATTACTAACATAACAATTGACATATCACGAGAGTTAATTAGTTGTCAACTCTCTAAAAATATTGTTAGTCTATGTTTAATGTAAATGCTGATAGTCAATATTTCAAATATCGTACATATCACGCAATAGAGTGCAGTAAGAGAGCGGTCTCTTTGACCGAATTTTGCTCGGATTCTTGAGCCTGATGTAATTAACATATTTTGCACATTGTGCGTATTAAATTTGTTATTAAAATATCGTACAGATACACTATAGCCTATTCAACCTGGTGCTCCCTAAATGACATATGGTGCTCTCGTCATACGAGCCAAAACATGCTCGCGAACACAAGCTCTCCTGAGATCCATTCTTCAATTCAAATTCTGTTGTTCGAACCGGAATAATAGAGTTTTAATTACAGCTTTTGACACTCTGAAATGTTATTCATTTATGAATTGTATTTTTTAAAATCTACAGTAAAATCATTGGGCATCCCTGTTTTATGAGTAACAAGAAATATGCTGATTCGACTCGAATGTCCACACGAAAATGCATCTTATCTGCATGTCATGTAAACAGTTGCAGCATGCCTGGTGAGCGGTGAATCCCTAGATATTTCAGCACATTAGAGAGATAGGCAAAGGAAAGAGAGGAGTATGTTTGTTACATTCTTCTTCTTTCTTCGTTTTGCCTACTTAAGGAGCGCGTTTGAACTTGTTGACTTGGGTTGATGGTATTTTCCTCTTCTTCTCATCCCAAAATCTCCTCATGAACTCGCTATGCCCCTTCTTATGTTCTTCCGGCCATTCTTTTCCCGTGGTCTTTTTCACTTTTTGGGTGAAAGAGTGATTTGCAACTCTTGAGATTCATGACGAGATCTTCTGTGATGTTTATTTCTTTTATGACCTGTTTGATTTCTTCTAACCAACTGATTTTGACCTTCTTTGAATTAATTATATCAAGCAGTTTCTTTGCATATCTGATGTTGTCCATTCTGCAGATGTGACCATAACATTTCAATCGACTCTTACGCACGGATCAGTGAACTTACTGGTTACTGTCTACAAGTCTGTGGTTTTCCTTTTAATCCATATACCATTAACATAAACGGAGCCATATATTTTCCTGAGAATTTTACGTTCCTGGTTTTCGATTTCACCAATTTGAGAGTAGCCTCCTAGATATATAGTTTCGGAGGCGTACAATGCTTCCGGAAGAACAACTGTCTGGTAGTGCCGTAGTTTTGCATTTCGTGACATCACTCTTTTCTTTTAATAGTGATTCCACGTTATTTGTATTATTATTATTATTATTATTATATTCGGTTTAACAGTGCTCGGGTACTTGTTATTGCATGGCGGTGGTGCTTACAGTCTCAAAAAGTCTTAGAACGTCTGAAATGGGTGACTTTCCACAACACTGTGGTCTTTGAGAAGCCTAATGGAATTTGATTTGTAGAAGTTATATTCTTCATGTGTTCCAGTCGTGATCACCCTAGTTATGACGTCATCGATGATTTTCAATTCTGACATTGCTAGCCAAATAACAACGCCCGACATAATCTATAACTATAACGTAACACCTAAATGAAGAACATTCACTTCAAATACATTGCATATTTAATTTATTGTGATTTTAATTGCCCAAGATTATGCCATCTATTATTGACGTACTTTTATTTTAATGCAACGTGAATTTACGTCGGTAAATATAATGTAAGTTACTGTACATAACCTTGATTTCATGTTGGGAGATTAGAAATAGAGACACGCCTTAAACTCCCCTTATTTCGCTAATCAGAGAGTGCGATGTTTTCTCGGAATGCCGGCGTGAGATGGAAGCGTGAGATTGTGTCAGGGGCCAAGAGATTGCCTCCATTAGCCACATTAAGTGGCCACAGAGAACTAAATTACAAGGCATCATTCATCCCAGCTGTCACCAGGGCTGTTAATGAAATTACTCTAGCTACTTGGTGTGAGGCGCCAATTGCTTCGTCCGCGTTATTATTATAGCTGCGCTCCCAGGGGACAGTGCACGAGGAAGGGGTGCGGCGAGATGAACTCTCACTCCGTCATGGAGAAAGGAATAACAAACGTAACCATATTGTTTGAATAATGACCAGGGAACGAATTTATATGTACATAATTAATGAAATATGTACATATAGCCTATACAGTATTTAGTTATTTTTATTGAAATATGGAATTATATGAAAATTCACAGCCTGCTTCCAGTCGACTGACCGGGGCAGGGAATGAAATGAATGAAGCCCCCATCTAGCGGCGAGGATATGAACTGTGCCAGCTGCCGAAGCCTGTCGCACTCCCCTGGGGCAAGGGTTAAATGAATGACAGATGAAATGAAATGACAGATGAAATGAAATGATAGTGGAGAGTGTTGCTGGAATGAAATTTATGACAGGGAAAACTGGAGTACCCGTAGAAAAACCTGTCTGCCTCCGCTTTGTCCAGCACAAATCTCACATGGAGTGACCGGGATTTGAACCACGGACCCAGCGGTGAGAGGCCAGCGTGCTGCCGCTTAAGCCACGGAGGCTTCCAAAATATGGAATTATATATGGACTCAAAATTACAAATAACTGTAATTCAAAGAAGCTAAATTAAGTAGATCTACATGTAACGTAACGTTGCACTTCTATTTATAATATAAATATGATCATTGAAGAATATTTAATCTTTTATTCTCTGATACCAAAACAATGGATTACAAAATGTTCTTTTAATTGCTGGAAAGTGAATGTTCTCCTATTGTCTTTAAGGACAGATTTATATTGACTTATACTGCGTTTATCATGAGAAGAGGTAATGGGGGCATGTTTGAACTTCACAATGTCTGCTGGGGTTAAATCAAGCGTTAACTTTACACTTAAATCTCCACACAAATTTGCAGCCCCCATTGCCATTGCTTCATATCCAGGGTTCTTTGAAAGTACAGAGTCCATCCTCATCTGTAGCTTTACCTGTACCATGATTTAAATTCTTAAATATGGATCTTTAACTAGTTAGTTATTGTTGTTTTAAGGAGCGGAACTATGAGGTCATCTGCCCCTAATCTTTAACTTGTTTCTCCATTATTGACATGACTGCTAATTTACTAGAATTTAATAATTTCTAGCCGAAATATTGACTATATTATTTTAATGACTAAGAATATGGAGCATATGTGCTAAACTTCCAAATATGGAAAATATGGAAAATAAATACTCCACTTTACCACTCCACACACCATGATTTGTAAAGATAATGCAAAATATAATTAAGTTTAGCTTCCTAAATAGATATGTATTTACATAGAAATCCGTTCCCTGATATTACAGTAGTTTTCCAGATCTGTAAATCAGTTCTAAAGCCGTATGTTAACAATTCATTTTCATACCAGCATATTTTGAAGTAGTTGATTTTTTTAACGTTGTAAACATTTCTTAACAAGCAAAGTAGGGGTCCCCATCTTAGCAAACGTAAAATTAATCAATTTCCTTAAATATGCCAAACGTTGAAGGGCTAAAGGGCCCGGAAAGGATTCAAATTCTGAGTCTTGGAGAGCTCAATCAAACGTTTAAAAATATATACACACATCAAAAAAAGTTTTGCATCACCTCGGTTCCAAGAGTTCCGGAACCTTTAAATACAAAGGGAATAGAGATCAACACAAACAACATTTCAGCTCGTTTTATTGCTCATGAGACCCACACATTGCATGTTGTACCAGCATACAGCTAGACTTGCAGCATTTGTGGTCCAGATTGCAGTACACACCACTACCTCTAATACCCAGTAGCACGTCCTCTTGCATTGATGCATTCCTGTATTCGCCGTGGCATACTATCCACAAGTTCATCAAGACACTGTTGGTCCAAATTGTCCCACTCCTCAACGACAATTCGGCGTAAATCTCTCAGAGTGGTTGGTGGGTCAAGACGTCCATAAACAGCCCTTTTCAACATATCCCAGGCATGTTCGATAGGGTTCATGTCTGGCGAACATGCTGGCCACTGTAGTCGAGCGATGTCGTTATCTTGAAGGAACGCATTCACAAGATGTGCACGATGAGGTCGAGAATTGTCGTCCATGAAGACAAATGCCTCTCCAATATTCTGCCGATATGGTTGCACTATGGGTCGGAGGATGTCATTCAGGTATCGTAAAGCCGTTTCGGAGCCTTCCATGACCACCAGTGGCGTACGTCGGCCCCACATAATGCCACCCCAAAACATCAGGGAACCACCACCTTGCTGCACTCGCTGGACAGTGTGTCTAAGACGTTCAGCCTGACCAGGGTGCCTCCAAACACGTCTCCGACGATTGTCTGGTTGAAGGCATATGCGACACTCATCGGTGAAGAGAACGTGATGCCAATTCTGTGGGGTCCATTCAGCATGTTGTTGGGCCCATCTGTACCGCGCTGCATGGTGTCGGGGTTGCAAAGCTGGACCTCGCCATGGACGTCGGGAGTGAAGTTGCGCATCATGCAGCCTATTGCGCACAGTTTGAGTTGAAACACGACGTCCTGTGGCTGAACGAAACGCATTATTCAACATGGTGGCATTGCTGTCAGGGTTCCTCCGAGCGGCAATCCGTAAGTAGCGGTCATCCACTACAGTAGTAGCCCTTGGGCGGCCTGAGCGAGGCCTGTCATCGACAGTTCCTGTATCTCTGTACCTCCTCCATGTCCGAACAACATCGCTTTGGTTCACTCTGAGACGCCTGGAAACTTCCCTTGTTGAGAGCCCTTCTTGACACAAAGTAACAATGCGGACGCGATCGAACTGCGGTATTGACCTTCTAGGCATGGTAGAACTACAGACAACATGAGCAGCGTACCTTCGTCCTGGTGGAATGACTGGAACTGATCGGCTGTCGTACCCCCTCCGTCTAATAGGCCCTGCTCATGCATGGTTGTTTACATCTTTGAGCAGTTTTAGTGACATCTATGAACAGTCAAAGGGACTGTATCTTTGATACAATATACACAGTCAACGTCTATATGCCGGAGATCTGGGAACCGAGGTGATGCAAAACTTTTTTTGATGTGTGTATATTCAACAAGAAGTTCCGTGTCGAACTAAAGAGCATACTTTTCTTAAAATTTATGATTCATGCCAATGATTAATCTATAGGGATCTATCTAGAATAATGACGAAATTAAGTTCGTAACATCGAAATTTCTTATTAGTTCGAAATACTGTATACCTGGCATAATGTAGCTTATTAGAGCACTACAGTTGGCAGCCCTGGTGACTGAATATATTCTTAGTTCCATCTCTTAGGGTACAGAATACAAAATTTGGTTTAAGTCCAATGGGTAGTATGGACGTTACATGCAGTTAAACATTGCATCTAACAGCGCGCGTAAAATCATGTTGGCAACAATGTCATGCATGTATTGGTCAGAAATAATCTGATCTATTGTTGTGCCAATTTTGATTGAAATCCATTAGTTAGCGTAGAAGATACATGCATTTTAAAATGGACCTATCAGCAGGCTTAGAATCAAGTTGGCAGCACTGACGTATATTAGTTACTCCAAATTAAACTAGAATGCCAGGTACTATACGTGTGCAAAGTTTAGAGCTATTGGCTTGCAAACTTTCTGATATATTGATATTAGGGTAACAAAAATAGAGACAGCATTTATTAACAGTTAGCAGCCCTGGTTGCTCTTAAGAATACGCATAGTCATATATGTTATAGTACACATAGCACATACGAAATTTGGTTGAAATCCAGTTAATAGTTTAGAAGTTACATGTATTTACCATTAGTCCTATCAGCAGGCTTAGAATCATGTTGGTAGCACTGACGTATATAAGTTACTGCAAATTAATATAGAATGTCAGGTACTATACGTGTGCATAGTTTAAAGCTGTGAGCTTGCATACTTTCTGATATATTGGTATTTGGATAAAAGAAATTGAGAGCATTTATTAACAGTTGGCAGCCCTGATGGCTCTTAAGAATACACTCAGTTATATCTGTTTATGAACACATAGGACATACGAAATTTGGTTGAATTCCAATTGATAGTGTAGAAGTTATATGCAATACAAAATGGACTTATCAGCAGGCTTAGTATTATTTTGGCAACACTGCCATGTATAGCCTCCTGGAAATTAAACTGAAATATTATTATCTATACGTGTACCAATTTTGAAATAGCTCCCATTCATACCTTCCAAGATATCCAACATGGAGCTTAAATTTCAATTGCGATTTTTCAGCAGTTGCTAGCACTGACATGATTTTCAAATACGGCATTGAGATATTCAGGTATAGATCTTTACTCCTACCAAATTTTGTTTCGATTGCTGCAGCCGTTTATGAGTTGATAGGGGGACACACACACACAGCCAGCCAGACAGACAGACAGACAGACAGACAGACAGACAGAAGGACAGACAGACAGTCAGACAGACATACAAACAGACAGACATATAGACACACATTTGCCCGGATCGATCTCATAAGTCTACTTTTTCCTCATTTTTGCAAAATGTGAAAAGTAGGCTAAAAATTACTTCTAGACTAAATGCAGTTCCGGAAATACAGCCTATAATCGCTTGTATCTTTACTCGTTTTCTTATTGATTCGTGAAGCTGTTTAAGCGATGTGTGGTCCGTTCCCTGCTGTTTAGTGCAGGCAGTGGTGTTAATCACACTAAGCCATCAAACTTGAAGGTCAATCACCACTATAATTATCTTAACAAAAAATCACATATAACTAACAAATCTTAATGAGTTGTGGTAGGGTAGTCTAATTACTACTGTAAATAAATCACTGCATACCTTGTAAACGCCATCACCTATACTAGAAATACAGTATATTTAATAGTCTAAGCGTAAAGGATCTGATGATGATCGCTTGACGATCAAAACTCGTCATCCGAATGTATTTATTAATCTCATGCACTTTTTTCAGGATTAGGGAAACACCCATTACAGTTGGGTAAAATTGACCGACTGAAACTCATTGCATTTTCAGTACTAAGGTAACACTGAAAAATGGCTTCCAACACGAATTCAAGGTATTCTTAAATGTTTAAATGTAGGCCTATAGAACGATGAATAAAATATATTATCAAATCAGCTGTCCTCAAACTTAGGCCTAGTGGCAGGTGACCTCACTGTTCCGTCCCTTAAACGCCAATCATCATCATCATCATCATCATCATCATCATCATCATCATCAAGCTTAGACCAAAAAATAAAGAATACTGCCTAAAAACCAATATTGCTGTGTTTGCTTTTGTTTGAGTATTCAGTCCTTTGACTGGTCTGCATGCCTCTTTGTCCAGAGCTAGTCGTTTCAACTCTACATAGCTACCACACCCTCCATCCGACGCAATCTGTTTAAAATATTCTATCCTTGGTCTACCCCTACAGTTCATATCCTCGACCCTTCCCTCCATAACTAAGTTTGCTATTGCTGGGTGTCTTCAGTTATTTTCCCACCAACCTCGCTCTTCTCTTCATTAATAGTCGCCAGAAACGTCTCTCCTCTCGCACTCGTCTTAATACCTCTTCATTTGAAACCCTATGTACCCAACTGATCTTCATCATTCTCCTGTAACGCCACATTTCAAACGATTCAATTCTCCTCTTTTCTGCTGCACCAACAGTCCAAGTTTCACTTCCATAGAGCGCTACGCTCCACACAAAGGCTTTCAAAAATGACCTAAATCTATATTCGATGTCAACATAATTGTTTTTCTGTATATATGCTTTCCTTGCCTGAGCTAACCTACTTTTTATATCCTCTTTGCTTCGTCCATCACTGGTTATTTTGCTTCCTAAGTAACATAAGTATCCTACTTCTTTTAGCTTTTCACATGCCAATTCGACGTCCATAGCGGTTTCTGATTTTTTTTCGTCTGCATTCCAATATTTTTGGTTTGTATTTATTAATTTTCATCATGAATTCTTTCCTCAATACAGAGTCCATACCATTTCAAAACTCATTCAAATCTTCTGGTGTGTCAGCTAATATGACGATGTCATCAGCAAACCTCAGAGGAAATTATTTCTCCTTGAATCTTTACTTCTACTATGAATGTTTGCCCATAATAAAACTTGAAAATCTTAATTCACAATTATTATGATGATTAAGATCTTCCTCCGTTGATGAACTTGCACCATCCGACGACTGTATTCAAGTTCACCAGTTTTTCTGCGTATCTTACGTCGTACGTATGAATTTAGCCTTTAGGGTGTGCTCTTATATTTGTAGGAGGAACGGAGGAATATCCTGGAAGCTCCTAATTACTATAATAATGCCGAATTAAAATTTTCGAATTTCATTATTGGTTTATGAGCTTTCATATACTAACTGAGTGACTCAGCGGTAACGTTATGCCCTTCTATGCCCAAGGTTGCAGGATCTAATCCTGGCGCAGTCAGTTGGCATTTGCGATGGAGCCGTGTCAGTAGATTAACAGGCACGTTAAAGATCCCATTCGGGGCGCACTACCCCAACACCACGGGACCTGCCTTAACATAGATGCAATTTTACATTGAAGTAACTTTTCGGTTGTTCTATTTCTTGTTTCTTTTACGTAACTATGGCTGTGTATTATGAATACTGATTTTCCCAAAATACCTATTAGTCCATTCTTTTGAGTACAAAGCGTTTAAAACCCATCAGTATCGCCAGCCAACCCGCTTAGGATCAAAGCCATTAGAGGTCTCCATGTTGAACATTAATGCTTGCCCTGGGGTGTTATTGGGTACATTTAGCAGCCGTATGCTAATATTTGATTGGTTGATATGTTTATTGCGCTTGGGAGATCCTCTCTGCGCTGTTATTGTTCCTGCTGCGTTGATTGGATATTGATTTACGCTCCATGAAGAGCTCTTTCGTTGCCAGAATAATCCCCCATGCGCAGATGTTTTAAGGTAGATTATAAACTGAATGATGGTATTAATTTTAAGCTGATCATTGAAAGGGCTTTGTTAAAGTTATTTTAGAAAGTTTACACGGAGAGGGAAGCATTTTAATACAACCTCTGTTCTAAAAGTTCGGTGAATGGGTCTATATTACGAACGGATTGTTGGCTTACCTGAAACAGCAGTTACTGTTCTTCGAAGTAATCCCCGTGGATGTTTATGCATTTCTGAGAACGGCTGTAGAAGTCCTGGAAACTCCTGGCATAGTCTCCTTTAGGGATCGCCTTCAGTTGGATCGACAAAACTCTGAATTGAAAGCGAAAATTTAGCAGAATTTATGCAACCTGTTCGACGGGTGGCAGTGAGAAGGGTGAATTTATGCAACCTGCCATGCACACCTGTTCGACGGGCGACAGTGAGAAGGGTGAATGTTCCGTGGAATTGAATTGTCTTGAAAACCATCGTCACGGGTGACGAGACCTGGTGCCTGAGGTACGACCCCGAAGGCAAGCGTCAAAGTATGGAGTGGTGGGGAGGGTCGATGAAAAACCCCTGAAGGGCCAGAGGTTTTCGACATTTGGGACATCCAACGTAATGTGACGACCCAACTGAAGGCTATCCCTAAAGAAGACTATGCCAAGAGTTTCCAGGACGTATACATCCGTTCTCAGAAGTGCATAATCCAAGGGGATTACTTCGAAGGACAGTAACTGCTGTTATATGTAAGTCCACAATCCGTTCGTAATATAGACCCATTCACCGAACATTTTGGACAGAGGTTGGAGATACATTGGCGTGATATTGCTAACGGAATAGCTGCGCACGTTAAGACCTACGTCGTGGGACCAGGCTCTCTCTGAACTCGGGAGACGAGACAATCGACCCCCACCGTTAGCCATCCTTGAAATGGGTATCTGTAGTTTTTCCAATTTTGACTTCATACTAATACCGGGACGTATGCGACCAGGCTCGAAGTTTTCTCTCCTTTTTCGTTGGAATTAGGCAATCTGTGTTGCCGTAAGAGTTCTGCGGGTGACCTCAACATGGGCTCTCAGGAGACTGCACTAGGACCCCATTTCTTAGTTCCATCTGTTAAGGTACAGAATACGAAATTTGGTTGAATTCCAATTGATAGTGTTGAAAATATATGCATTTAAAATTGGACCTATCAGCAGGCTTATAATCATTTTGGCAACGTTATCCGCATCTGGCCATCATTCACACACTGTTATCCGCATCCGCACGTTTGTTATCCGAATCTACTGGCATTACAATAATATTTTTATGTTCGACAATGTCGAAATGTATACGTTATATGTCAGAAAACTGTATCATAATGAGGCTCATTATAACACTATTTTTAGCCTATTTTCAATTTTGAAAAAATAGGCTTATGAGATCACCTTTTGTCCGTGTGTGTGTGCGTGTGTGTGTGTGTGTGTGTGTGTGTGTGTGTGTCCCCCTAATAAAATCTAAACGGCTGGAGCGATTTCAATGAAACTCGGTAAGTTTATAGCACTATTCCCGGCGACCTCGACCGAGCCCTTCAAATTTTGTTACGTCTCACCAATCCAACATGGCGGTTGTGCGAAATATTTCACTAGCATTCAATATCTCCGAAACTATTACCGATATCGCCCTGAAATTGTGTACGGTGATAAAGGGCACTACTAGAAGTTCACCTATGAGACTTTCAAAACCTGGTGACTACAAAACCAACATGGCGGCCAAGCGAATTTGAGACTTTTAAATAGACTCTTCTCGCGATTTAAATATCCAAACGTAATGAAACTTCGTACAGCAAATGTTTATACACATTGTAATGCACTGGAGTCTAATTTAGTTCAATTGTTTACATTACCTCAAAATGGCGGTTGTGCGAATTATTTAAACTGACATTCTATATCTCCGAAACTATTACAGATATCACCCTGCAATTTTGTACGGTGATAAAGGGTATATATACAAGTTTTCCTATGTATATTTCATAAACCTGTAAAGTACAAAACAAACATGGCGACTAAGTGAATTTGAAATATTTTAATAGACTTTTCTCGTGATTTAACTCTCTAAGCGCAGTGAAATGTGGTACTGTAAATGATTTTGCACATTGTAATGCACTGCCATCTATTTAATTCAATTGTTTACATAACCTCAAGATGGCGGCTGTGCGAAATTTTAAAATTAAGTTTTTATTTCTTTTGTCGTAATCATGCGATCGAAGTGAAAGTTTGAATAATGAACTTAGGCAATAATTGTCCTTGAATGGTACATAACTATATAGCCTATACATATAACAATCCTAAATGGCGAGCTTCCGAAATATTTAAACGGTTCTCATTATCTATGAATCTTTTACAGCAACAAAACTGGTTTTTTATGTTCGTAGAGACTATGAACATATGTTCACCTATAGGACTTTCAGTAACCTGGTGAGCACATATCCAACATTGCGGGGACGCGAAGTATAAATATTTAAATGGACGTTTCTCGCGAATTAACTATCCGAGTGCCGTGAAACGTTGCACGTTAAATGCTTATACAAATGTTGATCCACTGGCATCTAATTTATTTCAATTGTTTGCATAATCACAAGATGGCTGCTGTGCGTAATTTTAAAATCTCGTTTTTACTTCTTGTGTTCTAATCATGCGATTGAAGTTTGAATACCACACGTACACAATAATCTTAATGTAATAGTACAAAAATAAAAATCCATCCTGGCGACCATCTGAAACATTTAGACGGTTCTCAATATCTACGAATCTGTTACAGCAATTAAACTGAAATTTTGTACGTTGATAGAGGCAATTAACATGAGCAGGATATACGAAAATAGGCTGTATAGTTCTTCACGGAACTACTTGTTCATTATGAAACAGTTTCTCCCACCAATCAGAGCTCAAGAAACACTTGTGTGGCCAATTAGGTAAGGATACCTTCGCGCATGCGCTCAAAATCCATTGCCAAGCACACAGAGCGCATGCGTCGGTCGGTCAGAGAGCTTGGAAAACAGAGATATCCTAATCAGCGCTGCACTCCGATCACAAAATTCTGGTGACTGAATCTCAACAGATATTTATGAATATTTATGTTAAAACATGTAACAAAGTTATAATTATCGTCGAACATTAACAGTCGTATGCAACTCGCCTATAATAGTACTTAGGACACTCGTATGGAAATTATAAAACTCGCTTAGGCTCCTTGCATAATGTACAATTAATAATTAGAGCAACACATTTAGACATTTGAGGAGAAATTAGTTCTCCTAGGCTATGCGTGGCATGCGCTATGTTTAAAATAAATGTTCTACAGCCAGAATTGCAACCCTTTTCAGTTCGGAGTGTTAATTATGTTTAATGATATCATTTAAATAAGATTGGCTTAAATCATCTTAAATTTGCGATGGAATAAACATAACGGAAGATATATGATGCCATGAATACCCGGGTCCTATTATTATGTTGTTTAATGCCATTTTTCAGTGTTGCCTCAGTAATTGAAGTTAAATGTTTTTCAGTTGGTCAACACGATTGTACCCAATTGAAATGGGTGGGTCTCTAATCCTGAAAAAATTACATGAGATTAATTACAATTGGGGTACAATCGTGTTGATCGATTGAAAAACATTAAATTTCGATCCGTGTCCTAGTAGTTATATTAAACAAGTTGGGATCGTACACTAAACACTATCCGCAAATTTACTCCAAACATTACCCGCAGCTCATCCGCTATCCGTACAGTCATGCAAACTGTACCCGCATGACGAAAAAGTGCGGATATCCGCATCCACGCAGGGCTTTAGACTGCTCTTCTACACTTTTACATATGTTTGCTTCTTTGGTTGGTTCCTTAGTTTAGGGGCTGCGATAACGTGGTCATGTAGCCTCATGTACTTTGGGTGTGTGTAGAATCTGCCTGATAACCGGTGTTATTTGTGATGGCTGTATTAGTGTGTATCTGTAATTCAGGCAGAAGGACTGCAGACGATCAATTTTTCAAGTGGTTCCCACTTAAGTTACCAAATGCTACCGTCCACGACACCTATCTGTGGAGTTGGCTACTAGATGCCATCGCAGCCAGCACCTGTCGGCAAACGTTGGAACTAATATAGCGTTATCAAACTAACCTACAAATTTTAGCTTCCACAATTTTAGTTAGTGGAAGTTTCTTTTACATGCCATAAATATATATGACATGGGTCCGCCAGCTTTACTTCCCCTCCGTGTTTACTTCAAAGTATAATTCATGTAGTATACTGTGCAGTGGTTTTGTTTACTAGTTTCGTAATATGCTGTACTATTATGTATCTATCCATCTATATATCTGTCTGTCTTTATTTGTTTGTTTGTTCATTTGTTGATGTCATCTTTTTAGTACCTTATTATATAATATATAAAGTAAGACCTTCGGATTTTTTAAAGTATAATAAACCTTTGTTATGTCTGCATGTGTTAGGGACAGATGACCTCGCTGTTTCGCCCTTTAAAACTCCAATTACTAACTAACTGCCTGCATGTTACGTAACTTACATTCAAGACTTTACATTATCTTCAAATTTGTTTGTTTCTACAATTCAACATAAATGATTACTGTACTGTACTTCACTCTGCCTTTACAAAATAAATGCCGTTCTTAATTCTCAACTTGAACGCTCACACTCTTCAGTTACTATTGAATGACCCTCAGAAGCTCACGACTAGTGGGACTTGGGTTGGTGACCACGGGATCCCAGTATGTCTTCCACTTACTTGTGCCGGGTTCCTCGGCCATCATTCCTGTCGACCTTTCTAGGTCAACTCGTGTTCTTTTCTGACCTCGATGATATTAGGTTATCTGAGGCAAAGGGAGTTTTTCAGTTTCCCGGCTTAATTGGCCCTTGTCTCATCTTTCGTGTTACCCTCATTCTTTAAGAGTTTAGACCTCTTATTTTCTCTTCATGATATCTCCTGCCTTCTGATCAGGCCCTAAGGGTCACTCTTGATAGTGCTACACCCCGAAGGGCTCGCGATTGGTGAGTTTGCGAGTTGGAATTCCTGAGCTGGGTCCTTTTCCCCCCTTTTCATTGCCTTAGGGGTGGATCCTCTCCTCTTTCCCCTTTTGTATCTGCCTTTCATGGCCCTCCTTTTTTCCAGGTCCTTCAATCCTCATTCTTCGAGAGTTGAGAGCGTTCATTTCCTCCTGTCCGTTATTTTCCTTATTCTTCTTTTGTGCCATTTCCTGTTCTACTCGTAGTATGTAGTTGTGTGGTTAGTTTTAGTTATAGTTTCTATTACATCATCATTTTTCACGATCACCCAAGCCATTAAGGGCCGATAACCCGTATGTTAAGCCTCTTAAAACAACAATCGTCATCATCATCATATTGAATGCTCGCCAGGAGACAAGCTTGTGACGTCACATTACGAGACTCCTTCTACAAGGCAGGATTCTCCTTTCTTCTTTATTTTTCATGTCTACCGAGGCGGCACCTCCTAACATGCCACATCTTTCAAACTCCTTCATTCCTATTATCTAACCAATGAGGTTGGATTCAGGAAGAACATCCGGCCATAAAACCCATCTCCTACCCCGTAGAAACTTAAACAATAATAATAGATAGTTAAATGCTCCCCGGGGTAATATTTAGGCATTTATGAGTTTCTAAAACCATAGCAGTTACAAAGGACGTTAAATACATGACATTATTATTGTTATTATTATTATTGTTTATTTATTTAAGCTGTTAAGATCCAGAGGATCACATAAAACAAATTATGATCTGCTGCTGTTTTTCTTGCTCTTCGAAAACTCCTTCATTGTTTCGCTATGTCGATGTCGACGTTCCTCCGTCCATCCTTTCCCCGATCTCCTTGGTCGATCATCAGGTGTAACTTCCCAACTGTGGATCTTATGTCAGAATGTCATTCTATCCTCGATGTCTGTTGGTGTGATATTGGCACTTCTGAGATCAATTTGGACCTGTGTAATGCAGACTGTTGTCACTGTTTTCTGAAGTATATCACAATTCTCTTTGTTTATTGGTTGTCATTCTTCATTATTATTATTATTATTATTATGATTATTATTATTATTATTATTATTATTATACGTTTCTGGATCCTGTTCCCTGCATCATTGCGCCCCCTGTATTTCAAGGTTCCAGCTCGGACAACAGTAACGCCTGGGATACCTGCAACTCGTCGAACACGCCGGTGTTACAGTTGCATCTTGTTCCTCTCACTGACTGCGTAGCGTAGCTGGTAAGGTGTTTGCGTGCTGTACCCAAGGTTGCGAGGTCGAATCCTGGTGTATTAAGTTGGCATCTTGGAGTGCCCTGTCAGTAGATTTACTGGCACGTTTAAAGTTCCCTATCAAGGCTTAATTCCGACACCCTGGAATCTCTAAACGTTATTATTACTTTTTATTATTAATAACTAGCTGAAGTACCCGTTCTTCGAACGGCTTTTAGTACTTGCTGGCGTAAATCATTCATATAATCACACATTCGTAATGTAGTTATGTTATTTCCATGTTACCAACTAAATCCATAACTTATCTAGCGGAACCGAAATAATTAATATTAAAACAGGTCACTAGTTGTGATTTGATTGCTTTCCGTGACATTGATGAAGTAGAAAGTGAACCAAGTTAGTCTTCGAAACTAAATAATAATTTGAGCACTTTAAGTAAAGTAGGCACGCCCGCTTAACGACATTGATAACACAAGAAACAAAACTGAAATACCAGTAAAATAAAGCTCTTTGAAGTACCAAATAGAAAGACTGAAATTAAACAATGAGTGACGCGTGCGTGCAATAACCAACACCCAGGACAAACCTATAAACAAAATCTGAATATACTCCTTAGTATTACAACAGAGAACACCTCAGCTGAAATTGCCCGATATGTATTTACGAAGTCTTCGAACAGAACAGATTTTTAAAATGTACAGTTTGCCCCGTTAATGTACTGTTCCATTTGCCAACACTAACGAATAACTCAACGATCACTTATAGCGTACCACTGAATGGAAGCGTGAGATTTCATGTGATCGTTTATGTGACGTCTTAAACGACGGGACATCTTTCTTACGTGGAGTCTGAACTACAAGATGTGCCATCTGAACTTTATTAGCCGAGAAAAGTACAGTGTTAACTTTGTGACCATAACGCAACCGCAGTTTTCACGCCCTTAGCACTGATTGGCTTCCGCTTGATAATTCACAATGCATCAACCTAATCCACAAATGAGTAAGTGATGTCTGAAGCCGCTGCATCGTAGTAATTGGATCACTGTTAATTTGCAAGAATGGTGATGAAAGATGGTGAGTCAACGTGACTTCAAAACATACGAAATCCTAAATGAAGGCCACGTATAATTACAAATATACACACTAATACAGCCATCACAATAAGACAGGTTGTCAGGCAAATTCCCCGCACACCCAAGAAAACAGGGCTACACGCCCACAATGTCGCAAAGCCCCAAAATAAATCATCATCAGCAACAACAACAACATCATAAATAACAGCAATACGATTGCAGTATCAAAGAACGGCAATAGAAATTAGTCGTAAAACTGACTTAATTGCCATCATCTTCCTAACGTAAAGTGTCACAAAGAGTATAAAATTATACTCAAAATCACGCCTCGTTTCAGACCCCACAAACCACCTTTATAAATAAAACAGTTCATGTAGGAATATCAGATTTGTACATTCCTCACACATTCCTGTATTTGGCGGCTTAAAATGAGCTAAATACGGTCTTTGTACCTTTTGCCCATGCTCAGTGCCAAAGGGACGAAAAAACTCACTTACGAATTGACTTTTCAAAAACAGTTTCTTAGTGAGCCCCTACAACCTAGGATGAACCAACATGCAAAATTTCAGCTTTCTAGGTCTAGTGGTTTGAGCGCTATAGATTAACATCGCTTGGCGTTGACCGTGTTTTATAGCACAAATTTAGGTTTTACTCGCTAACCGTTGGAGATACACGAAAAGTGATAAGGACCATTCGGATAGAAAGTTAAATTTTAAACCTCACATATGCCATCAAAAGTTTGCTATTTCTTAGCGTTCTCTTTTTATTTGAAATGGAAATATGAAATGTTGAAACCAAAGGATGTAGTGACGTCACTAAAATGGGCGCCATCTTTAAATAGTGCAAAATATCGACATACAAAGTAGCCTGTATGTTAACCAAGTAAATCAGCTATATCCATGCAAAAATTTCATTTAAATCGGACCAGTGGTTCTTGCGTGATTGAGTAACACACAGACACACACCATCTCATTTTTATATATAAGTATGGATATTATTATTTATTTAAGCCCACTAAGGACCGCTTATGAATAGTTCTTCTTCGATGCTCTCTTTCGATCCTAATAGATGTTGTTGATGGCTATTTAAGGGGCATTGTGGCGTCGTGGCCATGTAGGCCCAGGTACTCCGATGTGTGAGTAAACACGGGGGCTGTTTTTTTTTTTCAAATTCCGATGGACTGTATAAAAATAACAGATTGACATACCAAACTCATTTTACTACTAAATGTTTGCTTGTATTATTCTTATGTCTCAACATAATCACCAAAGCGATTGAAACATTTGTTATATAGTTACACACCAACTTTCCAATGCCCTCGGGAAAAAATTCTACCGCCACTGAGGTGGGTAGGCTCCAACCATATCTTTAATTCTCCTAAAAGGTGAAAATCATTCCGTACTGGTTTGGACTAAACGGCAGATGTCCAAAACTTCACACTTGAATTCTTTGAAAGAGTCTATCGTAAAGTTGGCACAGTGCGGTCGTGAATGATTTTCACCTCAGCTATTTGATGTAGATCTTTTTAAATTAAAGGGAGTCATTTAGGCAATCTACCCTCCAATGTTGACGTTCTGTTTATCCCTGCAAAAGGGAACTCGATTTGGGTACCTATGACTGTGGTTTAATTTTCTAATCACGAAAAGTGATACGAGAGATCTTTAACGAGCTGACATTGTACAATTCGAAGTGCCGTAGATTTTAGTCACCCTTAGTAAATCCGACTTCCCCTCCCGACAGCGAAGCGGACATCCTATTCCTGATCCTCTGAGGAAGTGGTATGGTATGCATGGTAATGATGTTTGCCTTGTATTAAATTGCTACGTACGGTATTCTCCAGTCCCAAGGCCTCGTGGTGTGCGTGAGCAACATCACGCCATCTAGCGGAAGGAACGCTAAACACTGGCCCGCTACTCGACGTCGCGTCGTGGGAACAAGATACTTTCTCTCTAGAGTACACTACACTCATGGCTCACCCGTGCGGAAAATCATGCTCTGCTCCTGGACTTAGCCCGCAGCATAGCCGTCCACCAGCGGCCATGGAGTGTGGATTTTCCCTGTTTGTTTCTACACTCCCTTGAGACATGGTACCATGTTTCAAGGTCCTACCCAATTCTACAGTAGACTCTATAGTAAAGCCTTGATGTTTCAGTGCTAGGCTAGAGTTTCGTTCGCTAAATCGTTACATCGCGAACGAAACTCAATTTGTCGTGATATATTAATTTGAGTGGCTGCCTGTGATTGTCTAGTTAAATTGATTTTCCTTCTGACCGCTAGATTACTCTAGGGCAGTGCTTTTCTTCTAAAAATAATTTAAGGGGTACTCTCAATAATTGTAGTCGACAAAACATCACGATTTTGCAATGTTCGGCAATTTGCAAAGTCCGGTCATTGTTTGTGTTCGAATCATTAACATTCAGCTTTCTCGATGCCTGGGTGGATGTTAAATAGTTGTTATTTTCTTCATCCTTCAAAACTAACCACACGCACAAAATAACAACCTACCCCGCCTCCAAACATTAGCCTGCGTGCTTATAAGAACGGAGTGCCGAGTTGCCGACCAAAAGAAACTGATTCGATAGATCCATTTAAATCGAGGATTACTCGAAATCTCCTCCAGCTGTTGTGGACAGCGCGTTGACACCAGCTGATCGGTGACCTTTCAAGTCGGAAGTTATATTTGCCGGACTAGATACAAAATGTACCAATATTTTTTCTTAAACATTTTTGAAATGTTTAAGGGGTACGCTTACAACCCCCCCCCCCCCCGCGTTCCCCCTGAAAGACAAGCACTGCTCTAGGGTAACACTGAAACGTAAAGTCGGAAGTAATGATGGCTTTACTATAAATCAGGCGTTCTCAAACTTTATGAGACAGTAATAATAATAATATCACATGGCCTCGGGTGCCGGGTGCAAGCTTAGTTAATTGACACCCATAGGGCAGCTTGCATGTCGAATTTCGTCGTTCCTTTGAACTCTTTGAAAGTCAAGGAAGTAAGATATCTAAGCTCCTTGACACTATAGCGCTTTCTAGTAGAGAATGGAGGAACTTTGTGTTGGCGGAAAATTCCGAGATTAATTTTGCCATTATGAAATGAATTCAAATGGGTTCTTTAACATGCCAACAACGTATGACATCCATGTCGTGATTTTTGTCGCCTTTCAATAATCACTTACCACGGCGAAGAGCGAACCTGCAAACTTGGGGTTGGTAGTCCGACACGTTCACTACTCACCCACCGTGGCAAGCTTATGAGACAGTGAGCACCACTCTCAAGCCATACCAAGTACCCGAGCACCATTAAATCAAATATAATAATAATAATAATAACTAAAAGAATTCTCAACCTGGCCTTTTCATTAAAAACCAAGAGCAGCTGGCTTCGTGAAACTGAAACAAATCTCCAGGAAATCAACAACTCAGAAGGCATTGTACGGGACAGATGTAAATTCAGAACCAAAATCGACAATCACCAATTTGGAGAGAAACCTAACACCAGAGCCACTATAACTTGGACAGAAGAACGAAGGAAGGAGCTCAGCGAGACGATGAAGAGATTTTGGGAGGAAAAAAGAAGGCCAACACTTCAGCTAAGCAGGTTCAATCGTGCTCCTGAGTAGCGCATAAAGATGTAAAAAAGAAACAATCTAACAAGTTTGCACCTTGTACCTCTCTTTCTTTTTCCTATCTTTTTCTCCCTCTGAAATGCTGAAATACCTAGCGATTCATCGCTCATCAGGCATGCTTCAACTGCGTGCATGACTCATGCAGATAAGGTACATTTACGTGTGGACAGTCGAGTCAAATCAGCATCTTTTTTAACTCATAAAACAGGGATGTCCAATCACTTCTACTGTAGATTGAAAATAATATTCCACCAAAAAAAAACATAGAATTTCTGACCGTCAAAACTTGTGATAAAACACTATTATTCTGGTTTGTGCAACAGAATTTGAATTGAATAATGGATCTCAGGGGAGTTTGTGATCGCGAAGAGATTTCGGCTCGTATGACGAGAGCACCAAATATCATCTTAAGAGTACAATATTGAGAACGCCCGCTCTAAATTATACAGTTACCATGAAAATAAAGATAATGAAAATCCACAGCCTGCTTCCAGTCTCCAACCGGGTCAGGAATGGAATGAATGAAGCCCCCATCTAGCGGCGAGGATATGAACTGTGCCGGCTGCCGAGGCCTGTCGCACTCCTCTGGGGCAATGATTAAATGAATGACAGATGAAATGAAATGATAGTGGAGAGTGTTGCTGGAATGAAATTTTGACAGGGAAAACCGGAGTACCCGGAGAAAAACCTGTCTGCCTCCGTTCTGTCCAGCACAGATCTCACATGGAGTGACCGAGATTTGAACCACGGACCCAGCGGTGAGAGGCCGGCGTGCTGCCGCCTAAGCCACGGAGGCTTCAATAAAGAGAATAAAACCTTTAATCAATGAATAAATAACATACATATTATTTCTTATTGTACCGGTTTCGACCACAGTATGCCTTTTGTCAACAAATAATAAACAATCTTATATAATAACAATTAGTTATTAGGCTGCAAGTAATTGAAACATATTAATTAGGTAACAAACATTTTTCTTCTCAGAAGTATTTACGCTGTTGAGAAGAAAATTACTTCGATGAAGTTGAGAATTTCTCCCTGAATCCTAACTCCTACTTAATGTTTTTAATGGGTTGGCTGCGTGGCTCAGCGTTAACCTTCTCGCTTGCTGTTCCCAAGTTTGGAGGATCGAATCCTGGTGCAGTCAGCTGACATTTTAGGGTGCACAAATGTGAGAGAGCCGTGTCAGTAGGTTAACTGGCACGTTAAAGATCCTCTTTGGGGCAAAATTCTGACACCCCGGTGTCTCTAAAAGCCAGAGTAGTAAAGAGGGACGTAAAACAAATAACATTATTATTTAATTTTCAATTTTGATAACATTCTGGCAGACAAAGTAGGGGTCCCCATCTGAGGAAAAACCTAAAATTGAGCAACTGTGCCAAACGCCAAAGGGCTTAAGTGCCCGGAAAGGTCTTTTTGAGCCGAAGTCGTGGAATTTTTTAAGAGCGTTAAAAGTCCCTCAGTATGGCTTCCTTCGGAGGGAAAATAAAGCCGGCGGGCCCATGCGTTTCAACAAAATCCCATATAAGTTTATATACCATTCATCGATTGCTAAAAGAAAAATCGAAAATAACATCCGGCCAAGTGCATTTCGGAAAAACAGCCTAAAATCGCTTGTATCTTTACTAGTTTTCTTTTTGATTCAACTCATCACCAAATTAAATTATTTACATAATTCTTTATAGGCCTATAGTGTGTTTCTTGGTTCAATACCCTCAGGCGGTATTAGCCTACTTTCGATTTTTGCAAAAAATGAAAGTAGACTTATGAGATCACTACAGGGCCAGAGAGAGAGAGAGAGAGAGAGAGAGAGTGTGTGTGTGCGTGTGCGTGTGCATGTGCGTGTGCGTGTGTGTGTGTGTGTCTCAATTCGAACACGGTGAAACCGAATTGAACGAAATTTGGTACAGAGGTAGAACAAGCAAAGGGCACCTCAGTGTCATGTTTTATATCTTGTGACCAAACTACAAGGTCATCCGCCGTACCATTTCAGGATGGCGGCCGTGCGAATTATGCAAACTTTATAATCCATATCATGGGACCCACCAGTTCCGATTATCGAGCCGAGAATCGATTTAATTGTTCTAAAGGAAGAGGCACGTTCGAAATTAAAAGTTTATTTTGTAATACTATAGTGCAGAAGTGATTTTAAAAAGCTGAGCCGTCTCGGTAAGAAGACAAGATGGCAGCGGATATCTTGTGCCTGACTTATATTTCACTAATTTGAGTATTGCATGCAATATAGCGTACAGATACAAAATATATAAACTTAGTATGAAATGCTTTATACATAAATAATATACTCCACTGATGAAATCGTTAGGTCTAAATCATTATTTGCTAACAAGTTCTATGTAAGTCATTTTATATAGATCAATGTTCGTTGGCACAAATGGCTCCGTGGTAAAGCGTTGTCTGTCATTCATATGCCTATGGTTCAAACCCCATCAGAGTTTGGTTTTTTGCTTGAAATTTTACATATTTGTTGCTTTGTAATGACTCAGACATTTTAAAATTAAGCCTTATATTGTGCATATTACGGTGCAAAACATATATTTAATTAAAACATAATTCGCCAGCAGATTTGCTCGAGACATCTAGCAGCCAAAAAGGTAACTGCACGCCGGCCTACTTATTAACTTCCAGATTTTATTGAAAAGTTTCCTCTTATGGCCGCTAGAATGCACTCGCCCTGTTAGGATTATATTGTTCGATATTTCTCCACTAGATTTCACGACTGGTCTACATCGGACTCCATTGATAGTATACCATTGGCATTCTATGCGCATCGAATTTGAAGAATGACAGGATGATACTATGATACATTTTTACTTCTTATTTTAAAGGGTTTATTACAGCCTATTGTGCGTTATTTGAAAATGTTATTTGAAGTAAAGAACAAAACGATTTCACATAGTAACTGAATTCTAGCCGCTGGTACTAGTTCAGGTTATTAATACTTTTATTTCAGGCAAATAGCAATCGAAAATATCCACATAGTTTGTATACACACGTCTCTGTAGGGACACGGAAAGATTTGTTAATTCAATTAGGGTTGTGAAAGCCATGCATAACCAGACGTGTAAAGACATGCCTCAACTCAAAGTTGGATGTTGCCCACGGCAGGTCGATTATGTAATAATAACAATAATAATAATGTTATTTGTTTTACGACCCTTTTAACTACTGCTGCTTTTAGATACGCCGGGGTGCCTTAATTTTGGCCCGAAGGGGATCTTTAACGTGCCAGTAATTCTACTGACATGGCTCCCTCGCATTTGTGCACCCTCAAATGCCAGCTGACTGCGCCAGGATACGAACCTGCAACCTAGGGCCCAGCAAGCGAGAACGTTACCGCAGAGCCACGCAGCCAGTCCGGTCGATTATGTCTCCAGATCCATAACATTCTTGAGATAATTCTTATCTATCTTTCTTCAATGATCGTAGTAGTTTTTTTTCTAGGTTGTGGCGTTTGGTAGAGGTAAATAGTTTCTAAGGTTTTCAACCAAGAAATGATTCTATTATACTCTTTGATAATAACAACGAGTTATAACTATACTCATACATTTAGGAGAAAGTAGGCTATATTATCTTTACTGAATATCTTGTTTTTTATTTGAAATATGTTCACACGGGAAATAGTTATAAGGGCTTAATTGAAACTCTGCATTTACTCACACTATCGTTGGTAGTGGTAGAAAAGGCAAACTGCTTATCTAATCGATCGGATATATCAGTCTACGGCGTGTCATCCTGCCGGAACCCTGTAAGAAACGTTTAGTGTGTCCTTTACATTTGAAATGTGGAGAAACAACGAAAAGTAGATACAAATGGATCGAAAAAGTAACAGTGTTCAAAAAAGGTCTAGTCTATAACATTAAAGGAAGGATGTTTTAAACATTGAGTTGCTTGCCTGAAGGGCTAAAACTGTTAGATTTTTCTCTATTTTCCTTCATTGCTTGTTCAAAGTTTCGATTGAAAAGTATGGGTGATAAGTAGTAGGGGGCTTCGGTGGCGTAGTTGGTAGCATGCTGTGCTTCTATGCCCAAGGTCGCGGGTCTAAGCCCGGCCGAAGTCGTCGGATTTTTTAAGAGCGTTAAAAGTCCCTCAGTATTCCTTTCTTCGGAGGGGAAATAAAGCCGGCGGGCCCATGTCATAGATTTATGGCATGTAAATGAACCTTTCACTAACTACAATTGTGTGAAACTAAATTTGTAGTTTAGATTTAGCCGGCTGTAAAAAGAATTCGTCACATCCCCATGACATGCTGTCTCAAGGATCTGAACTAAAGGCTAGGGCGTCCCCCAGAAGCGACGCGCGACGACGAGGCCCGGTTGGCGCGAGAAGTATGCAAGGGTTACCGTCGCACGGGCGGCGACGGCTAAACAAGCTAGCCCCTACATCCCGAATTGCATCACTTAATGTCGGCACTATGTCTGGACGTTACAATGAGCTAGCGAAAGCGCTAGAAATGAGGCGCATCGATGCCTGTGCTGTACAGGAAACACGGTGGAGTGGTGATAAGGCGTACAACATTGGGTGTGGATACAAGTTGTATTATAACGGTACACGTGGAACTACCAGTGGTGTGGGAATTGCAGTATCAGCACAGTTTGATGGTTCTGTCTCCGAAGTCCAGCGGTATGATGATCGTCTGATGAAAATCGTCTACATCGCCGATGGAAGAAAAATCCACCTCTTCAGCGCCTATGCTCCTCAGACAGGCCTACCGGCAACGATCAAGGACGCCTTCTGGGCGTTGCTTGACGAAAAGACCGCTGAAGTGCCCTTAGAGGACTACCTCATAGTTGCAGGCGACCTAAATGGACATGTCGGTCGCTTGAAAGATGACCATGCCGCCCATGGCGGATTCGGATATGGTGAGAGGAACGACGACGGACTGAGAATTCTAGATTATGCGGAAACCCATGACCTAGTCATTACGAATACATGGTTTAATAAACGTGATTCACATCTAATCACATACTACAGCGGCACAAATACAACACAAATTGACTACATTCTGGTAAGGCGCAAAGACCTTAAAGACGTGTTGGACACTAAAGTCGTCCCTTACGAAACAGTTGCGACCCAACACCGACCAGTTATCTGCAAGCTCCGTGTAAAGCCGCCAATGGTCATACAGGCACGAACAGGACCGGCGAGAATCAGATGGTGGCAATTTAAAGCGAATGAAGAAGAAGTCATTAGACGTCTTACGCTGCCGCCGATTACTACCGTTGAAGAAAGCTGGGCAAAAATGAAGAAAGCTGTTCACGAAGCCACGCATGCCATTCTTGGACTTACGAAGCCAGGAAGACGTCGGATTAATAAGGACACATGGCTTTGGAATGACGCAGTCAAAACTGCGGTACGCAAGAAGAAGCAGCTTTACCACGAGTTTCTGGAAGACAAAACACCTTCTCGTTGGAATGCTTACAAAGTAGCACGCAGGGAAGCGAAGAAGACTGTTGCTTCGACAAAATCGGCTCGGTACGCAGACCTCTACGCGAAGCTGGACACACGCAAGGGAGAGCGGGACATCTATCGCTTCGTCAAATCCAGGCACCATAAATCTCAAGATATCCAACGCTTCTATGGCATCAATGACGATAAGGGCGTTTTGCTAGTCGACTGGAAGAAGGCGAGAGAACGTTGGCGTAATTACTTTGAGAAGGTCTCAACAGAGGAATTCCAGCACAACCAGATACCTGTCGCTACTGCTGTCGAAGGTCCTATCAAACCTATTGATGTCTTAGAGGTTGCAGGGGCCTTGAAACAAATGAAACCAGGGAAAGCAACTGGTCCAGATGACATCGCGGCGGAGCTATGGTGCTCTCAGAAGTGGGATCCAACGGATTGGTTGGCAAGACTCTTCAACCAAATAGTCAAAGAAGGACGAACGCCATTTGATTGGCAACATAGCATCACGATACCTATCTTCAAAAAGAAGGGAAGTCCAGCCGAGTGTGCTAATTACAGACCAATTCGACTCCTCTGTCACACCATGAAGGTCTTCGAGCGCATTCTTGATAAGAGGATACGTGCAATCACCCAGCTGACCAAAAACCAAGCTGGATTTGTGAAAAATTGCAGCACAACAGATGCAATCCACGCCACACGGCTTTTAGTTGAAAAGCATCGTGAAAAGAATAAGCCGTTGCACCTTGCTTTCTTAGATCTCGAAAAGGCTTTTGATCGTGTACAACACGACTTGATCTGGTTGACTCTCCGACAACATGGCATCCCAGAGTACCTTGTCAACTGGGTACAGTTGCTCTACGCGGAGCCAAGAAGTTACGTCCAAGCCGCCGCAGGAGCGTCGGAAAACTTCCATGTAACAGTTGGTGTTCATCAAGGTTCGGCCCTGTCACCATTGCTGTTCATTATGGTCATGGACACGGTTACTGCAGATCTACAACAACCGTTACCTTGGACCATTCTGTACGCTGATGACGTTATGTTGGCCGCTCAAAACAAGCTGGATCTCCTACATCAAGTCCAGGAATGGAGTGATCGTTTAAGTCAATATGGCCTGCGGCTTAACAAAGCTAAAACAGAATATATGACAACGGATGCTGGAGAAATCGGAACAATCCAAGTCGACGGCGATGATCTGCCTCGAACGACAAAATTTAAGTATCTTGGCTCTACGATAACTGTTGAAGGTCGTCTCACCGAGGAGGTCAACATAAGAATTAATGCTGCGTGGATGAAGTGGCGAACAACGACAGGTGTCATGTGCGATCGCCAGATGAAAGACCACCTAAAATCGAAGATTTACCGCACTGTCATTCGTCCCGTAGCGCTTTATAGTACCGAATGTTGGCCGACCACGAAGGAAGCAGAACGTCGGCTAAGTGTCATGGAGACCAAGATGCTTAGATGGACAGCAGGCATTACTAGGTTGGATCACATCCCCAATCAAAGAATAAGGGAACGATTTGGTATCGCAGCAATCAGTAACAAAATGCGTGAGGGTCGTCTGCGATGGTTTGGGCATGTGCTACGGTCAGGAGCGGACACCATTGCAAAACAGGGCTACACACTGGAGGTCGCCGGGAAAAGACCAAAGGGGCGACCGAGACAACGTTGGGCCGATGCACTGCACAGGGATTTGAAAGGCGCCAACCTTCATCCGGACATGGCCCATGACCGAGTAAAGTGGAGACAGCGGACTCAAATAGCGGACCCTGCCACGAGGTGGGACAAACGCTAAAGCAAAAGAAGAAGAAGATTTGATTAACGCTCTATTAAGTTCCAACGTTCGCCGCCAGGTGCCGGTTGCGGTGGCATTTAGGAGCCAAGTTCACAGCTAGGTGTCGTTGACGGTAGCAAAAGTAGTAACTACTTGAAATTGATAGTCTGCTGTCCTTGCCTGAATTATAGATATCACACACTAATACGGCCATCACAATTAACACCGGTTACCAGACAGATTCGACACACACCCAAAGTACACGGGGCTACATGACCACGTTGTCGCAGCCCATAAACTGAGGAACAAACAAACCAACCTGTATTGATGTGAAATTCATCATGTTACAAATAATTTGTCCGAATTGACATATAAATGTACATTAAAATTTTATCCAATGAATAGGTAAAAGATGATAATCCACCTTAAAGTCAATAATGTATTAAAACTAATTATAATGTAATACCAGTTAGGATTAACTTATATCCTTCAGTTAAGCTAAGAATAAAAATATTAAACTAAGAGCATCAATCTAAGATTAACATTCTATGAAAAAAGAGATGAAGACTGAAAATAAAATACTCTATTCACTATAATTATGTTTCTCAGTAATCGTAGACTAATCTTCAAATATTAAAAATTATGTTAAAAATATTGTTAATTATAATCGAAAATACTGTCTAATTAGAATAACTCGTTAAAATATGGAAAACAAATTAATGTAAATGTTCTTTAAAAAGTCGGATCTGTTACAATTGCATTAAGGTATTATTGACATTTTAAAAAACATATAAAGATTTATATTGCTTGTAAAAAAAATTAGGTTCTAAATTTTAAAAAAATCTTCTTCTATAGAGTAGGAAACGGTATTGAAAAGATGTCCCTATATTTTCTAAATGTTACTATAGCCAAATAAATTGGTCGTTAATTTAGGTGGTTTGTACATTCTTTGGAGAAAAGTCAAATTGATGTGGCTGTGAATGTAGAATCTTATTGAAATGTCCCCTTCAATAAAATGGTTGTTTTGATTATGATGATTTTGTACCTTCTTTTGAGAATCAAAATGATGTGGCTATGGGTGTATAAATGTTTTTGAAGCGTCTTCTGTGTTTTCAAAGTTTTTCCTGCTTGTATTTTACGTATATTTATATGAATGTTCATAGAAACTAATAGTTTGTTTAATGATAATCTGTTCAGCCACATTATTGTTATTATTATTAGAATAAGCAATATTGCATCCAGCATTACAAGAAAATAAATTCATACATAGATTTTTAAGTATTAGGACTTATTTTTACATTGATCAAGCACATAGCGTGTGATTTATAGGCATTGTCTTTGTCACTACAACACTGTATAATTTTACTTATTTTCTTGATCGCCGAGAGTCCCGTTATATTAAATATTAAATATGCACATTCTTCATCAATAGTAACTTACTGTAAGTACATTTCTTCTTATTATCTAAAATAACGCTACGAGCAGCAGTATGACAGGGCATTTTTCAAGAGAGCTAAGTCGGCCACAAGATCTGCATTAAATCAGTAAGCAGTCTCAAGATTACCATCCACATGTATATACATCACCTAATCATAATTAGGTAAGTTGTCCATGGTAATTAACTTAGTCTGACAAAGCGTGAATATGTGGTAGCGAATGCGAAGTGTAATCCATCAGAATGATTGTATGCATTTTCTTTAAACACACAATTATGTTCTCTTACGTTTAAATATTGGACATACTTATTACTCGATGATTGATGATTGTTTACATTTTTGTGAATTTTATGCTGAATTCATACTTTGCCAATAAAGACACGCAGGTCTTTTATGTACCCTCTTTCGCCCACGCCACGGTATACTGCGCATGATGAAATCTATAATTTTTAAAAAATCTTCCTATTTTTGACTTCCGAAGGTTGGCAGGTATGCAGGCGGCACACGTCTATGAAGAAGGTATACAAAAACTGGTGCCACACTACGACAAATGCCTGCAACATTTCGGCAGTTATGTGGAAGAGTAATTTTTTGCAATAAATAATTTTTCTGTATCTGTACACAATTTAATGTTATTACCCAACGGAACTTACTTTCTGGACGTACTTCGTTGATGGGCTAGAGACTAGGGTTTCATTCCTCTTAATTTACAGTATAATATGTGATGTTTGTTTAAACAAGTGTGATAGTAGCATATCTCCAATTCAATCTATACATTCATCATAGCCAGGATGAAAACGGAGCGAAAATTAATATTCGTCACAATTTTTAGAATGTCCAAGCTGTGTAGTATACGAGATCTTTGAAATGTTTAATTTTCTATTGCTGTATAATGTATACCAATTTCGTCACCTGTGTGCATACCGAAGCTGATAATTCTAGCGCAGCCATCACAGCACTTTTCGATGAACGATAACAAGCCATGAAATAAACATTCATACAATTAGAATACAAATCTGTGATACACATCATAAAGTGTTCTCAGCAGGTAGGAGAAAAACAAAAGCAACCACGGAGTGTCACTACTCTGAAGGTTTAATGCTTATCCAGCACAAATA
Source organism: Meconema thalassinum (assembly GCA_946902985.2). Taxonomy (NCBI): domain Eukaryota; kingdom Metazoa; phylum Arthropoda; class Insecta; order Orthoptera; family Tettigoniidae; genus Meconema; species Meconema thalassinum. Next base: position 373,215,902 of record OX336392.1, read on the forward strand.
GCACAGAGTAAATGTGATCAACTTACCCACCACATTAATTCCCTTGACAGCGCTGCCTAGCGATTGAAAAACCCAATATGGCGTTCAGTGTTGGGAGTATGCTACTCCGAACTTTGCCCAGCGATTGAAAAACAGGATCAAAGAGAGATATAATATGTACTATCTGTACTTAGTTAGATTGGCGAAGTTGATAGAAATTCCTGCCGCTAGTAAGATTAGGTCTGTCATTTGTATTCTGAAAGCAACGAACACTAAATCAGTCGATATTCATTTACAGATTTGCTAAGTGTATGGAGAAAATATAATGTGATTCAACAGTACGGTGTCGACTTTCTGAAAAACATGGAAAACAGGGAATACTCAGGGAATTTTTTAATCCTGGAAAACTCGGGGAATTATCGGGGTATTTTAATGACACTCGCTTGTTTTTTTAGTTTTGCAAGGTCCAACCTTGGATAATTTGAAATTAAGCATTTAAATGTTGATAGGTGAAAATTATATTCTGGTGATTGTTGTAGATGTATGTTTGTACTGACGTTAAATCAGTACGCTCTCCTTTCTTGCAAGATAGAGCACACAAATTAAAAGTGTAAGCTTAACTGTGTGATTTTTGAGCTTTACTATTGACGAGCTACTTTCAATACTCGCAAGTGCAATAGTTTTTCTGGATGAAAAATTAAGAAATTGGCAAAATATAGAAATAGTTCCTACTTTTGCTGCCAAATGCCACCGTCAAAGACTACTAGGCCTAGTTCAGAAATTAGCTACTAGACGCCACCGCAGTCGGCTCTTGGCAACGAACGTAAAAACCTACGAGCGTTGTTAACATTCTTAACCTATCCAATTTAGCTTCACACAGTGGAAGGTTCTTTAACATGCCATAAATCTATGACATGGGACCGCCGGCTTTACTTCCCCTCCGAAGGAACGCATACTGAGGGATTTTAACGCTCTTAAAAAATCCGACGGCTTCGGCCGGGTTTGAACCCGCTATCTTGGGCATAGAAGCTCAGCATGCTACCAACTACGCCACCGAAGCCGCCGGAGAGAAGATTTGTTTCCTCCAAAATTAAAGCTCGTAAAAACGACCGAGCAAAGGTCTCTCAAGGTCTGTACTATCTGTTCAAATTGGTACAGTGTTGTTGAATTTTCCTCTCTAATAGGCTATGTTCACATTTTAGTTTGAAATAAATCACAATATTCTTTACTTAACACTTGCGTTCGTTTCCTCATGTTCCATACATCGGAGTGCCATTTGATTTGTATATGCGGTATATTTTTAGCCTATTTTCAATTTTGAAAAAATAGGCTTATGAGATCACCTTTTGTCCGTGTGTGTGTGTGTGTGTGATTCGTGTGTGTGTCCCCCCCCCCTAATAAAACCTAAACGACTGGAGCGATTTCAATGAAACTCGGTAAGTTCATAGCACTATTCCGGGCGACCTTGACCGTGCCCTTCAAATTTTGTTACGACTCACCAATCCAACATGGCGGCTGTGCGAAATATTCCACCAGCATTCAATATCTCCGAAACGATTACCGTTACTACCCTGACATCATGTATGGTGATAAAGGGAACTACTATAAGTTCACTTATGTGATCTTTGAAAACCTGGTAACTACAAAACCAACATGGCGGCCAAGCGAAGTTGCGACTTTTAAATAGACATTTCTCGCGATGTATCCAACCAAACGCAGTGAAACTTGGTACAGTATATGTTTATATACATTGTAATGCACCGACAACTAACTTCGTTCATTTGTTTACATAACCACAAGATGGCGGATGTGCGAAATATTTCACCGGAATTCTGTATCTCTGAAACTATTAGCGGTATCTCCCTGAAGTTTTGTACGGAGATAAAGGGCACTACTGGAAGTCCATTTATACGACTTTAAACAACCGGTTATATACAAAACAAACATGGCGGCCAAGCGAATTAGAACATTTGAAAAAGACCTTTCTCGCGATTTAATGCTCCAAACGCACTGAAATCTGGTACAGGAAATATTTATACACATTGTAATGCACTGGTATCTAATTTAGTTCAATTGTTTACATAACCTCAACATGGCGGCTGTGCGAATTTTAAAATTACGTTTTTATTTCTTGTGATGTAGTCATGCGATCGAAGTGAAAGTTTGAATAATGAACCTACCCAATAATTTTCCTATAATGGTACATGACTCTATGGCCTATACATTTAACAATCCAACATGGCGACCATCCGAAATATTTAGACGGCTCTCAATATCTACGAATCTATTGTAGCAATCAAACTGGATTTTTTATTGTTCATAGGGGCTATGAACTCAAGTTCACTTATAGGACTTTAAATGACCTGGTGATCACAAATCCAACATGGCGGCGACGCGAAGTATAAATATTCACATGGACGTTTATCGCAATTTAACCATCCGAGAGCAGTGAAACTTGGTACAGTAAATCCTTATACGAATGGTAATCCTCTAGCATCTAATTTATTTCAATTGTTTCCATAACCTAAAGATGGCAGCTGTGCGAAATTTTAAAATCTCCTTGTAACTTCTAGTGTCCTAATTATGCGATTGAAGTTTGAATACTACACGTACACAATAATCTGCATGTAACAGTACATAACTCTAGGACCTACATATATAAAATCCAACATGGCGACCATCCGAATTATTTAGTCGGTTCTCAATATCTACGAATCTATTACAGCAATCAAACTGAAATTGTGTATGTTGATAGTTGCAATAAGTGGGCTATATGAAAATAGGCTGTATAGTTCTTCACGGAACTACTTGTTTTTTTTAATGGCAAAACAGCCCTATCAATATGATGTCAACAAACCCACAAAAGCCGTCGACTGTACGTACGTATCTATTCAGCGCGGTCCGAGCATCGTCCATCTATCTCAGGTCTCCTCGCTGCCACAGTGTAGTGGTGGTGGGGGAAGGAGCACTAGCCTGACTGCCAAGTGCTCCCCGATCACGGCCGCGCTCTCAGACGCAATGGCTGGATGACCCTGGTCTAGAGAGATTATGTGTGACAAAAACCAGGGGTGCATATATGACTAACGCGCTACATAATAATTATTGGTCTCAGCAAATGTAACTTATACTTTTAAACTCGCGCCTCTAGGCTCGGAGATTGCGATGCAGCGAGTTTCACGCAAGCGTCGCCAATTGCATAAGCTGTATTTCCCCGTACCCGACCTCGAGGAAATGCATACTGAGGATGTAGGCCTATACATCGTTCAGCGTATATTTTCGGCATCAAGATGACTTTTTAGTTATGTGTGAAATATTTGTGTGTGTTATTAGGAATCCTGACTTTTCGCGAGACGTTTATTCGCGAAAACTTCTAAACTAATCAGAAACCTCACATTTATTTGGAGACTATGTCAAATTGAAGTCGAGAAATAACGCGAAATAACTTAATGTCGCAATCTTGCGAAATGTCACCGTTTCGAAAAAGAATTATGAAAAAGCTTCGAAATACGTAGGCTATAACTTATTTTAAAAATCTGTCTCGTAAATTTGCGACATCCAGTATGGTTAATTCGAAATTCCGTTATATGTCGAATAACCATTCGAACCTTTGGTTCCATCGGATATATTATAATCTAACCGGTTATTTCGTTTATTTGTTTTATCCTTCATTTGTTTACCATTTCTTCTTCTAGTTAGTAAGTTTGTAGTTAGTATTAGTTATAGTTTTCATTCTCATATCATCTTTCACTATCACCCACTATGCTTGGTTTTTAATGCGGTAAAATATGGCATGAGAAATGAGAAATGTCTGCTTTGAGGTTTTGTGGGTATCTACCGACCTACCTAGAGATCTCGGGTTCGAATCCCGGCTGGGGTAGATATTTTTGCTATCATTATCATTTTAAATTTTGTAAATATTGTCAATTCAAATTACAGTACAGTAAGTATGTAGTTAGTTTTAGTTGTAAGTATGAAGTTAATTTGTTTATTAGATATATGTCATTGTTCTATTAGACTGTGGTGTGTGAGTGTGTCTGGTGAGGGTGCATGTGAGTGGGCCTGGTGACAGACTGTTTTAGTAGTAGTATTTGTTTGTTGGTGAAACTTTAGTATTTTTTCGTTAGTAGAATTTTGGTATTTAATTGTTAGTAGAAGGTTAGTATTTTGTAGCAGAATTGCTCTTTACTTATTCTGAAAGGGAGTAGCAGCCTTTCAGAATAAATCAATTCTTTACTAGTCTAATAGACGGTTAAGATATTGATAATATAAGCCAACTAATGGCTACACTGCGTTCTGCTGCACGGCTGAAAGCAACGGGAAACTACAGCCGTAATGCTATTCCCGAGGATATGCACCTCTCTATGCATAATTACATGTGATGATGGCCTCCTCCCTTGTAAAATTTCAATCCGGAGGTAAACTAGTCCGCCGTTCGGATCTCCGGGTGGGGACTACTCGAGAGGGGGTTAACATCACAGAAGTGACAAAGAGGAAATCTGACATTCTACGGATCGGAGCGTGGAATGTTAGAAGTCTGCTAGGAAGTGGAAAGTTAGAAAACTTAGAAAGGGAAATGGATAGGTTGAGGTTGGATTTGGTTGGAATTAGTGAAATGCGCTGGCAGGAAGAGCAGGACTTTTGGTCAGGAGACTATAGGGTCATTAGCACTAAATCAAACAATGGCCAAGCAGGGGTTGGTCTCATATTGAGTAGGAAACTTGGCCAGCGGGTGGAATATTATGAGCAATATAGTGAACGGATTATTGCAGCAAAAATCAATACTAAACCTACGTGCACCACAGTGGTACAAGTCTATATGCCAACCAGTCAAGCTGATGATGAGGATGTTGAAAAGGTCTACGAAGAAATAGATGACATTCTGAGGTATATCAAAGATGATGAAAATTTTATAGTAATGGGAGATTGGAATGCTGTGGTAGGAAAAGGGAGAGAAGGGAAGATAGTAGGAGATTTCGGATTAGGTGAAAGGAATGATCGAGGAAGCAGAGCTGATGGAATTCTGCACCGAACATGAGTTGGTCATAGCTAACACCTTATTCAATAACCACAATAGAAGAATATACACATGGATGAGACCAGGAGATACAGGGCGTTACCAAATCGACTTCATTATGGTCAAGCAGAGGTTTCGAAACCAGATTTTGGATTGTAAAACATATCCTGGTGCTGACATAAACTCTGACCACAATCTGGTTGTAATGAAATGCAGATTAAAGTTGAAGAAACTGAAGAAAAGCCAAAAAGGTGGGCAATAGACAGACTGAAAGTAAAGGATGTAAACGAAAGATTCAAGAAGAGTATAAAGGAAGGACTAATCAAAACCCCTAAACAAACTTCAATTGCAGACGAATGGGCACTTTTGAAGAATGAAATAACAAAATCCGCAGAAGAAAACATTGGTAGGAAAGAAAGAATAGGTAGAAAACCGTGGATCACTCAGGATATACTAGAATTGATGGATGAAAGGAGGAAACACAAGAATCTAAGAGATGAAAAGGGGAAAGCAGAATACAGACGTCTGAGAAATGAGGTTAACAAGAAGTGCAAGGAAGCGAAAGAAGAATGGTTGAAAGAAATATGTGCAGGTATAGAAAATTGTCTGAAATTAGGAAAAGTAGACACAGCTTATCGAAGGATTAAGAATACTTCTGGGGAAAAGAAGACCAAGTGCTGTAATATTAAGGACACAAATGGAAAGCCTCTGACAGATAGGGAAGAAAAGGTTGAGAGATGGAAAGCTTACATAGAGTGTTTGTATAAGGGAAAGGAGATTGAGAATCTTGTAATGGAAAGGGAGGAGGAAATTGATGAGGATGCAAAAGGAGATTTAATATTGAGATCAGAATTTGACAGAGCATTAGAGGACTTAGGCAGGAACAAAGCACCAGGCATAGATGATATACCGATTGAGTTGCTACGCTGCATAGGAGATGAAGGTCTGATCAGGTTATTTCACTTGGTGTGTAGGATTTATGAGACAGGTGAGGTACCCCCTGATTTCAAGAAGAATGTTATCATCCCTATACCAAAGAAAGTGGGAGCTGACAGATGTGAAGATTACCGTACAATCAGCTTGATTACTCATGCTTCAAAGATCCTGTCAAGAATAATTTACAAGAGGATTGAAAGCCAGATAGAAACGGAGTTGGGTGAAGACCAGTTTGGTTTCAGGAGAAATGTAGGAACAAGGGAAGCTGTACTAAGTCTTAGGCTGATTTTGGAAGGTAGAATAAGGAAAGATAAGAGAACGTTCATGGCATTTGTAGACTTTTTGACATTTTGAAATCTATTGGAATAAAGTACAGGGATAGGAGGGTGATATACAATCTATACAGAAACCAGACAGCAGTCATTCGAGCTGAAGGACATGAGAGAGAAGCTGGTATTCAGAAAGGTGTAAGGCAAGGCTGCAACTTATCACCCATACTTTTCAATCTTTACATTGAACAAGCAATGAAGGAAATTGGAGAAAAATTTAAAGTGGGAGTGAAGATTCAAGGAGAAATAATTTCAACTCTGAGATTTGCTGATGACATCGTCATCTTGGCCGACAAGCCTGAGGATTTGAATGAGTTTTTGAATGGTATGGATTCCGTCTTACGGAAGGAATTCATGATGAAAATTAATAAATGTAAAACAAAAATACTGGAATGCAGCCGAAATAAATCAGAAACCTCTATGGTGATCAAATTGGCAGGTGAAAAGCTGAAGGAAGTAGGAGACTTCTGTTACTTAGGAAGCAGAATAACCAGTGATGGACGAAGCAAAGAGGATATAAAAAGTAGGTTGGCTCAGGCAAGGAAAGCCTTTCTACAAAAAATGAATCTGTTGACATCGAATATAGATTTAGGTATTAGGAAGTCATTTTTGAAAGCCTTTGTCTGGAGCGTGGCACTCTATGGAAGTGAAACTTGGACTATTGGTGCAGCAGAAAAGAGGAGAATTGAAGCATTTGAAATGTGGTGTTACAGGAGAATGATGAAGATCAGATGGGTAGATAGGGTTACAAACGAAGAGGTATTAAGGCGAGTGGGAGAGGAGAGATGTTTCTGGCGACTGCTAATGAAGAGAAGAGATAGGTTGGTAGGACACATACTAAGACACCCAGGAATAGCAAGCTTAGTTATGGAAGGAAGGGTCGAGGACAAGAACTGTAGGGGTAGACCAAGGTTAGAATATGTTAAACAGATTGCCTCGGATGTAGGGTGTGGTAGCTATGTAGAGATGAAACGATTAGCTCAGGACAGAGAGGCATGGAGGGCTGCATCAAACCAGTCAAAAGACTGAAGACTCAAACAACAACAGTCTAATCATACCGACAGCAGTGGCTCAGCTGGCTAAAGCGCAGCGTTAGGTCATGGGACCAAGCTCTCTGCTGACTCGGTAGACGTGTGGGTTCGAGCCCCACCGTCGGCCGTCCTTGAAATGGTTTTCCGTGGTTTCCCATTTTCAACACCAGGCAAATGCTGGGACGGTACCTTCTGATAGGCCACGGCCGATTCCTTCCACATCCTTACCCAGTTTCATTCATCTTCATCCATTCCGTCTCTCATCCCGACGCGCAGGTCGCCCGCGGGCGTTGAATAGAAAGACCTGCACTCGGCCTCTGAGGAGGCCACACGACAAAAAAAAGTCTAAAAATGCCCTAAAATGCATTAATGAATATCAAATTCAGCAGAGTAAGGGAAAAATACGTGTGAGCTATACCACAGATGGATGGGTGGTATTGTTTATTAGGCCTATATAAATAAATATAACGTTAAGTGATCTTGTTAAAAAAAATATTAAAATAAGAATTGTGAAATAGCAAAGTAGAAATAATGGTACTGGTAATGTTAATCTCTACATAGTATAAAACAAAGTCCCCGATTCTTGTATGTGACGGGTAATCTCGAGAACCACTGGATAGATTTTGATGCGGTTTTCACCATTCTGTAAAGGATTTCTCGAGGAAGGTTTCAGTAGACATTCATTTATGACCAAAGGAATACGAGCAGTAACGATTTCAGTGAATCGAGTCGAAAAACAACCTGCCGTCCGTGCGCCTTTTAAGATTACGCTAGGTAATCCGTTAAAAATATCTATAGGCCTTTGGTATGAGTGTAAGAATTGTTCAACATGAAAAGTCTTACAAAAATGTTCACGACAGCATATCTATATCTTTAATACATCGCCCACTATAAGTATTTTTCGTTTTAATTTCTTCCAACAATCTCCATTCAGTGAACATTTAAATTACTAGCTTAGGAGCGAGTTTACGAGCTAGGGAGCGAGCCTATCACTCCATCTTCGTCCAGCATCAAACTGTCGAGTCGTGTCTAGTTAAGACTTCAGAGAAGAGTATATGTGTTTGGAGTTTCACTGTTCGCTCGGCTTTTCTGAATTGGGTCTGGCACTTGCCATCCGTGCGCCTTTTAAGCTTACGCTGGGAAAACCGTTAAAGATACCGGGTGAAGCCGGGGCGGGTTACTAGTTTATAGCTACTTCAATATATCTTTAATGGCATTTTTTTTCTCTCGAACGAATATCTTCGCATTACGTATAAACTTTGTAGATTTATGTAACTGCTCTTTTATGGCTTTAGGAAGGATATTGTAAAATTTAGGAATACAGTATAGGCTCTTAATTTTCACAAGGATTGTCAGCCAAGAATTCAGTCCACTACACCACGAGTTGGTGTTAACAAATCTATACTAATATAATAAAGCTGAAGAGTTTGTGTGTTTGTTTGTGCGTTTAAACGCGCTAATCTCTGGAACTACCAGTCGGATTCGAAAAATTATTTGTGTATATGATAGCCTGATTCAAGAGGAATAGTTTAGGCTATGTAGCATTAGGCTACACTTCTCAGGTAACCTTATAGATTGATTTTTGTTCAGTAAGTCGGAAGAACAAGCGCTCCCGGATAGCTCCAATAATACTTAGTCTACTGTTGCCTGGTAATGCGGGCTGCATCACGTCGCCCCTACCAGTGTTCTGGTGCAGAATTGCGAGCTGCTTATAAATTGCAATCACGGGGAGTAATTCGTGCATAAAGATTTCTTAGGCCCTTTAAAACAGTTATCATCATGACAAAAGTATGCCTCTGTATAAGGGCTTTGGTGTTGGTGCAGTATACTGAGGTTATCAGCTGCAATAAGTGTTGGTGCTTTCCGATCCTTATTCTTCAGCGCTCCAGTTCTGTAGTAGTATTCATTATCACCCATCAAAGAAATAAATCCACCGGGCGAAGCCGGGCACTACTGCTAGTCATGAATATGTGTGGCTATAAATTATGAAATCGATTAGAGGTTTGAAATCCGGGAGGTTGGTGCCCTTTAGACTGAGATGACGACCATTAGCGACCACAAAGGAAATACATCAGCTGCAGTTAACAGTCACCACAAAAAGTGATTCACTAGAGACCAGCCGGCGTAAATACTGACACATGGCGCAACTTAGAATGGTTCAGTCAATGAAGTGTTCCACACAAGAAGATGCTGATGGAGGTAAGTGTTTTGGGTTGGTTCCTCAGTTTAGGGGCTGCGACAACGCAGTCATGTAGCCCCGTGTACTATGGGTGCTTGTAGAATCTGTCTGATAACCGGTGTTAATGTTGATGGGTGTATTAGTGTATGTTATCTGTAAGTCAGGTCAAGACTGCAGACCATCAATTTCAAGTAGTTCCTTACGTTTGCTACCAAATGTTACCCTCAACGACACTTAACTGGTGAACTTGGTTACTAGATGCCACCGCAACCGGCATCTGGTGGCGAACGTTAGAACGTAATAGAGCGTTAATAAAATCTAACCTACAAATTTAGTTTCACACAATTTTAGTTAGTGGAAGGATTTTTATATGTCAAAAATATTTGACATGGACCCGCCGGCTTTACTTCCCCGCCAAAGGAAGGCATTCTGTGTGATTTTTAACGCTCCTAAAAATCCAACGATGTGCGACATCATCGCTATACCTAAGAAAGGAGCTGACATCAGCTCGATTACTCAAGCTTTAAGGATCTTGAATAGAATAATTTACAAGAAAATTGAACTACAGATTAAAACAGAGTTGGGTGAAGACCAGTTTGGTTTCAGGAGAAACACAGGAACAAGGAAATCTCTTGAAAATGTTAATGGTATATGTAGACTTAGAATGGGCTTTTGATAACGTTTTTTTTTTTTTAGTCTTCAGCCTTTTGGCGTGATTGACGCAGCGCTCCATGCCTCCCTGTCCTGAGCAAATTGTTTCATCTCTACATAGCCACCAAACCTTACATCGGAGGCAATCTGTTAAACATATTCTAACCTTGGTCTGCCTCTACAGTTCTTGTTCTCAACCCTTCCAAACCTAGGTTTGCTATTCCTGGGTGTGTTAGTATGTGTCCTACCAACCTATCTCTTCTCGTCATCATCAGTCGCCAGAAACACCTCTCCTCTCCCACTTTCTTAATACCTCTTCGTTTTTAACTATATCTTCATAATTCTCTTGTAACTCCACATTTCAAATGCTTCTATGCTCCTCTTTTCCGCTGTGCCAACAGTAAAAGTTTCACTTCCATAGAGCGCCACGCTCCATACAAAGGCTTTCAAAAATGACTTTCCAATACCTAAATCTATATTCGATGTCAACAGATACATTTTCTGCAGAAATGCTTTCCTTGCCTGAACCAACCTCTTTTCTATATCCTCTGTGCTTCGCTCATCACTGGTTAGCAGAAGTCTCCTAGTTCCTTAAGCTTTTCACCTGCCAATTCGATGTCCATAGGGGTTTCTGATTTATTTCGACTGCATTTCAATATTTTTGTTTCACATGTATTGTATTTCATCAAAGCTATCATTGATTTTCATCATGAATTCTTTCCTCAAGACGGAGTCCGTACCTTTTAAAAACTCATTCAGATCCTCTGCCGTGTCGGCTAAGATGACGATGTCATCAGCAAACCACAGATTTGAAATTATTTATCCTTGAATCTTTACTCCTACTTTAAATTTCGACTGGCTGCGTGGCTCAGCTCTAACGTTCTCGGCTGCTGTGCCCAAGGTTGCAGGATCAATTCTTGGCGCAGTCAGCTGGTATTTGAGGGTGCGCAAATGCGAGGAAGCTGTATCAGTAGATTTACTAACACGATAATGATCCCCTCCGGGGCAAAATTTGGCACCCCGGCGTCTCTAAGAGCCGCAGTAGTTAAAAAGGGACGTACTAACAATAACTTATTCCCCACATCGTTATGTCCATCTAAGGCGTGAGAGACAGCTCATTTAGCAAATGATGTTGATCTTTTCTTCTCACAAAATCTCCTCATATGAGCACTGAAGAGTTTCTTCCGTTCTTCAGTCCATGGTTTCCTGCTACTGGTACTGATTTTCTCCACAAAATGATAGTTGTTGATAACTGTTATGAATTTGGATCTGTCTTGTATGAGTTCCTCTACGATGCCAACTTCCTGAAGATCTTCCTCTATTTCCTTAAGCCAGTTGGTCTTGACTTTCATCGAGAGAGCAATGTTGAGAATCCCCTTCGTCAGTCTGTCATCGGTCATGCGAAGAATGTGGCCATAGAACTTTAATAGCCTTTTCCTGAACGTGTCGGTGATCCTTTCAGAGTGATGATATAGCTCCTGAGACTTACGTTTCATCCAGATTCCCACTAAGCAGACTGGACAAAAGATTTTCCTCAATATTTTCCAATAACATTATTATTATTATTATTATTATCATTAATAATATTATACTTAAAATTTCTCTCTAATTTTCTTCATTGTTTGCTCAATGTTCGCATTGAAACATATGGGTGATAGTTGCAGCCTTGCCTTACACCTTTCTGAATTAGAGTAAATTGTTAGAAATTTTCCGTGCTGCTAAAGTAATCTTTAAGTTCGTGTTGACCGACTGAAACGCTTCTATCAATAGTAAATTGTTTGACATTTTGAAAACGATTGGATTAAAATACAGGGATAGGATAGCGATCTACAACGTATAGCCTACAGAAAGCAGACGGCAGTTATTGGTGTCGAAGGACATTCAAGAGAGGCAAGGCTGCAACTTGTAGGCTATACTCCCCCAGGGGCACACATCTAGTGAGACGTGGGTTAGCGAACACGGGACCCCAGCTGAGTCCGGCATTGGTTCCACTTACTTGTGCCGGGCTCCTCTCCATCTTCTTTCCTGTCGACCTCTCTTGGTCAACTCTTGTTCTTTTCCGACCCCGACGGTATTAGGGTATATGAGGCCTAGGGAGTCTTTCACTTTCCCGCCTTAATTGACCCTTGTCTCATATTTCCTGATGAGGCGTCAGGCCTCTTGTTTTCTTTTCATTAAATTTCCTTTTCTCTTTAAGTTTCCCGCACTGTTTTTGTTAATTGGCCCCCGTGTATCTAAATTCCCTAGGCTTTTTTGTTTGCATCAACATCAGTTTGTAGGTATTTTCCATCTACGATACATTTTGTACGTTTTTTTCGATCTACAGTAAATTGCATTTTGCGAGTGTTTTCAACCTCAATTGCATTTTGTAAGGATTGGCAATCTAAATTGCTTTTTAGTAAGTCTTTCAGTATCCGGGCCGGGATTTTTGAGAGTATTTTGAATTTCAATTACATTTTGTATTTTCAACCTAAACCGCTTTTTGCAAGTATTTTCAATCTTCGTTGCATTTTGTATCATCGGCATTTTGCAAGTATTTTGATTCTCAATTGCATTTTGGGGTATTTTGAATCTAAATTACAATTTGTAAGTATTTTCAATCTAAATTGCATTTATTAAGTATTGTCTATCCAAATGAGTAGTTTGAATCTACCGTGCTTTGTAAGCATTTTCAATTTCAATTGCATTTTGTAAGCATTTTGAATTTCAATTGCACTTTGTGAATAGTTTGGATTTGAAATGGGAACTTCAATCTGAATTGCATTGTGTATTTTCAATTTCAATTACATTTTGTAAGTATTTTGAACCTCAATTGCATTTTGTACGTATTTTCAATCTCATTTGCATTTTGTAAGTATTTTGAATTACACTTGCATTTTGTAAGTATTTCGACTGTACATTGCATTTTGTACGTATTTTGAACCTCAACTACATTTTGTGCGTATTTTTCAATCTATTCCTTTTGTGAGTATTTTCTTCTAAATTCCCTTTTGTAAGTATTACCGCTTTCCATTTTGTGAGTAGTTTCAATGAGTTCCTTTTTGTAAGTATTTTACGTCTCACTTAATTGTTATTCTGTTTTCCCTTCCATTGTCATTTTCGCTGTCACACAGACCATTAGGGGTCGATAACCTAGATGTTAGGCCCCTTAAAACAACAATTATCATCATCATCATCATGTAGGCTATACATTGAACAAGCTATAAGGGAAATTAAGACAAAATTAAAGTAGGAGATGAGGTTTAAGGTGAAATTCTTTCCACTCTGAGAGTTGTCATCTTGGCCTAATCACCAGAGCATTTGAATTAGTTTCTAAATAGGATGTAGTCAGTATTGAGGAGTTCATGCATGATGAAAATCAAAAATGTAAAACAAAAATAATGTAATGCAGCCAGAAACCTCTATTGACATCAAATTGACAGGTGAAAAGCTAAAGGAAGTAGTAGACTTCTGCTACTTAGGTTGCAAAATAAGCAGTGATGGACGAAGCAAAGAGGATATAAAAAGGCAGGTCGGTACAGGCAAGGACACCATTTCTACTGGAAAGAAATTTGTTTACATCAAGTTGATATAGATTTAGGTATTAAAATGTCAATTTTGATAGCATATGTCTAGAACAATAGAATACCGCAGAACAATACATGATAATAATAATAAGGGACTATATGACTCCTCGCTTCCGAATTATAATTACCATCCAAAAGAGGTTTCAGAGAATAGAACTCGAGGTATTATACTGGGACAAAGAAATCAGCACTGATAAAACCATCAAAGCCAACCGACCTGATATTTTCCTCCTTGATCGGCGGAAGAAACAAGCTGTGATAATCGATATAATCCGTACCACTCAACCACATCCTTCAAACAACCTATGCCCAAAAGGTCAACAAATACACTGAATTGGCCATTGAAGTAATACAAACGTGGAAGCTAAATAAGGTGTACATCCGGCCTCCCATTTTGTCTGCAAGTGTAATTGTACCTTCAAGACTGGTGGACCAACTACAAGCTCTCGGAATGGCTCACAAGCTGGGACAGATCCAAAAGTCGGTGATCTTGGACACTTGCCATACAGTGCGACGGTTCTTATATGAAGAATGAAATATGAAAGTGCTTGACATTAATTTTAACACTCTTAAAAGATCCGATGACTTCGGCCAGGTTTGAACCCGTGATTTGGGCATATAGTCTAAGCTCAGCTTGCTACCAACTACGCCACCAAAGCCACCTTTTAGTTTCCTTCTGTAATTTTTCTGTAATTACACTGGCGGAAAAAATATCCCAACACCAAGAAGGGGTTGTGCTAGATTAACGCACGTTGGTTATACATCTGAAAGATGACGTTGATTCAAATTTCCCGCAAATTGCATTAGCATGCCCCATGACGTTGCACATCAGGTTTGCTTTTAAATACGGGCTGTACTGTGCGAGAGTGTTAGTTACCTTTGAGATTGGACGGAGTGACTGTGAGTGGGTCTAGAATGCCTTTACGACGACGGAGAGGCCAGTATCAACAGTTCACTCACTGCCTTTCAACGAGGCAGTGTAATTGAGCTACGTGATGGCGGATATTCCTTCCGCGCTATTGCAGAACGACTTAGCAGGAATGTCCCCACTGTGCATGCGTGCTGGCAGCAGTGGTCACGAGAAGGTACGGTCGCAGGAGGCAAGGTGAGCGCCTGCATTCCACCTGTCTGTGGCGTCGACACACTGGACCTACACTGGGCGTTCTGGTCTAGGGAGCAATTTCCTATGACAGCAGGGGCACTCTTGTGGTTATCCCACTCACCCTGACTGAAGATGTGTACGTCCGTCTGGAGATTCGACCTGTTGTGCTGCCCATTCATGAACAACATTCCCGGGGGTGTGCTCTACAGAGTGTCGACGTGCTGCCTTGGCCTGCTCGATCCCCTGATCTGTCCCCAATCGAGCACGTGTGGGACATCATTGGACGACAACTCCAGCGTCATCCACAACCGGCATTTACCGTCCCTGTATTGACCGACCAAGTGCAACAGGCTTGGAACTCCATCCCACAAGCTGACATCCGGCACCTGTACAACACAATGCATGAATTCAACAGTCTGGCAATTATACCGGTTATTAAAGGACCAGTCGCCTCCGTTGTTTAGTGGTCAGCGTGCTTAGCTGCCACCCTGGAGGTCCGAGGTTCTTCCCAGCTCTGCCACGAAATTTGAAGAGTGGTATGAGGACTGGAACGGTGTCTACTCAGCCTCGGGTGGTCCAAATGAGTAGAGGGGGTTCAGTTCCCACCTCAGCCATCCTCGAAGTGGTTTTCCGTGGTTTCCCACTTCGTCTTCGGGCAAATGCCGGGATGTAACCTACCGTCAGGCCACAGCCGCCCCCTTCCCTCTTCCTTGTCTCTCCCTCCCATTCTTCCCATCCCGTCCCACTCCGTCCCGTCCCGTCCCGTCCCGTCCCATCCCGTCCCATCCCTCATGAGGCCCCCTGTTCGCTTTGCAGGTGAGGCCGTCTGGGTAAAGTCCCGCCTCCCCAGTTGTATCCCCCAACCCGATGTCAAGCTCCAGGACACTGCCCGTAGAGGCGGTAAAGGTGGGATCCCTCGCTGAGTCCATGGGAAAGGCCTACCTGGAGGGTAAACTGACTACGAAACGAATTAAAGGGCCAGCATAGCACGTTTGCGATGGCTTTTCTCGCGCAGACATTAACCTGTTGTCTTATACCTTTAATCAATTAAATATGGTACCTCGCCAAATATATTGCCGAACTTCCTTACTCTACATTCCTTATTTCATGGTGTTGGGATATTTATTTCCGCTGGTGTATTTATAATGGAAGTGAGATTATTGCTCAAGAGAGCATGAGGCACTTCCACACTCGATCCTTAGAGCATATGCACCGTATGTTCAGTGCGAGGAAGTAGGCTACCCCCATCCAGTACGAGAATAGACCTGTCCGGAAGTAAGTGGAGGAAGTGGTGTCGCGAGCAGCTCTCCGTAACCACTGGCCCAGAGACCAATATCGACCCAACCACTCACTTCATTTCCAACTTCTTTATAAAATGTCCCGCGGCGTAGGCGTGCTTGTCAAACCATGCGCCAAGGTTGCGAGGGCAGCTGCGGCATGTCCGTAGATCGTAGGTTCGAATCTCGGCGCTGACAACGGCTATCCTGAACGCAGGTTTTCCCCGTTTTCTTCCACACTCCCACCAGTCAAATGCCGGGATATTAACTTTTGTCTTTTGGTGGTGATGATTGTGGCAGTAGGCTATGTGTAACTGCAATATGGGTTGGGAATTGGGCGTAGTAACCCAGTACCATCCCAGCATTTTCCTCAAGGGAGTGTGGGGAAAAATGACTCTTCAGATGGCCGCTGTCAGCTCCTTCTCTCTGTCATGTTAAGCGACCTTTAACACGCGCGTCTACTCCGCTGGACCCTGTACTAAAGCTAGAGAGAGACAAGGATCCATGTTACACCGCGGACAAGTGCATGAATAACCCACAGCGATAATGCATTTCACTCAGGTCAAAAGGTTTATTACAACGCTGATGTAAGCTGGTTACAAGCTGCGGTGTCCGGCCTCCAACTAGTAATGTATGTAAACTCACTGGACAAAAGAGAAAAAAGTCACCCCCTGGCCTGGTGACATCGTTCTAAAATAGTGTAACACTGCTTCTAGCCTTGATAACCGCTTTGATAGGGGCTTCGGTGGCGTAGTTGGTAGCATGCTGAACTGCTGTGCCCAAGATCGCGGGTTCAAACCCGGCCAAAGTCGTCGGATTTTTAAGAGCGTTAAAATCCTTCAGTATGCCTTCCTTCAGAGGGGAAGTAAAGCCGGTGGTCCCATGTCATAGATGTATGGCATGTAAAAGATCTTTCCACTAACTAAACTTGTGTGAAGCTAAATTTCTAGGTTAGGTTTCATTGAAACACACTAGCAAAGTTCCAACGTTCACCACTAGGTGTCAGTGACATCTGGTAGTGAAAGTTGGAACGACTTGAAATTGAACGAAACTTGTAGCTCACCCTATGGGGGTCCGCTTGAGTAGCTACAGCATCCGGCGAGCCGAACATGTCCTCGGACATTCCCGGCACTAAAATCCACACGCTAAATAAATAAAACTGCTTTGATTCGGGATGAATAATGGAACCAGCGAGTTTATCCCATGCCATATCTAGTTAAAGACATTCACTGATGATTAGCCCGCATTGAAGCACCAAATTGTGAAGAAGTTGATGTCTGTGTTTTGCCTGCAGTTCCAAAGAGTCTCACACATTTTCTATGGGATTAAGATCAAGCAATTTAGTGGGTCAGTCGAGATGCCACAAAGTGGGTCAGTCGAGATGCCACAAGGTGGCTTTATGTTCATCAAACCAGTTATGTATGCGGGTAACCCTGTGAACACGGCTATTGTTGTGTTGAAAAAAGGGAATGTCTGCAGCATACTGACAACCTCGTGGCGTAGTGGCCACGGCAGAATCCTGCCCAAATTACGCCACAGATTATCAGACAGAGTTCACATACGCAAGTAAACTAGGCTACATGTCCACGATATTGCAAAACCCTAAATGAATCTCGCGAACATTACCGACGGACCTCCCTTTTACGTCCCCCCAGGGGTTCACATCTAGTGGGACGTGGGTTGGCGACCACGGGATCCCAGCTGAGTCCGGCATTGCTTCCACTTACTTGTGCCGGGCTCCTCTCCGTCTTGTTTCCTGTCGACCTCTCTTGGTCAACTCTTGTTTTCTTCCGACCCCGACGGTATTAGGGTATCCGAGGCATAGGAAGTCTTCCACTTTCCCGCCTTAATTGGCCCTTGTCTCATTTTTCCTGATACCCTCCTTCTGCGAGGGGCAAGCCTTCTTTTCTTTTCATGTTATCTCCTGTCTTCTGTACAAGGCCCTCTAGGAGGTGGGGTGTATGTAGCCCCACCACTTCTGGTGCACCCTGGATATTGCTACACCCTCAAGGGCTCACGGCTGGTGAGTTTAGGAGTTGGCAACCCCGAGGGATTCCTGAACTGGGTCCGTTTTTGTCCCCCTTTTCCTCAGACTTTGGGGCGGGCCCTCTCTTCTTTCCCCTTTCCTATCTGCCTTTCATGGCTCTCCTTCCTTCTAAGTCCCTCAATCCTCATTCTTCGAGGGTTGAGGATATTTCTTTTTTTCCTGTCCTTTATTTGCCTTATCCTTTATTTGTTTACCATTTCTTCTTCTAGAATGTAAGTCTGTAGTTAGTATTAGTTATAGTTTTCATTCTCATCTCATCTTTCACTATCACCCAAACCATTAGGGACCGATAACCCAGATGTAAGGCCCCTTAAAACAACAATTATCATCATCATCCTTTTTACGTGCAATCCGAGCCACCAGGGGTGACATTTCTCCTTGAGAATCCACATGCCTTGACCGGGAATTGATCCCGGTTCGCCATGGTAGGAGGCAAGCAGGTTGACCACTGCGCCACCACGCCCCCTCCCATCACTAGAACCATGGACTGCACAAGGGTATGAATGCTATTAAGTATAAACTCTTTCAACACTTCACACTCCAATAGAAACCACCTGCTTCCTGGAACCTTCTTTCCGCCCCAATCGTATTATATTTGCCAGATGTTTCCAAGTACTTGCCATTACTCTTCTGGAAGATTTATTATTCCCATCCCATTCTTATTAAAAGTATACATCTTGGCTCTCTTACATCGACCCTTCTTATTTCTTATATCTTATCATTCTTCTTTGCAATCTGCCCCACTGTTTGAATTTCCGTTTGCATCACGTTTCCCCAATCGTTAGAAACAATCCTATTCTTACATCCATCTACGTGTGATTATCACTACCAGGACGTACATTTCTCTGACCTCCGGAAGTTGGCCACGGGTCCTGTTCGGGTATCGTCGTGCTTGGACGTGACTGTACAGTTGCAACAAAATTTATGCACTTCCTTTGTTCAACGAAGAGCCTCCGTGGCTTAGGCGGCAGCACGCCGGCCTCTCACCGCTGGGTCCGTGGTTCAAATCCCGGTCACTCCATGTGAGATCTGTGCTGGACAAAACGGAGGCAGACAGGTTTTTCTCCGGGTACTCCGGTTTTCCCTGTCACAATTTCATTCCAGCAACACTCTCCACTATCATTTCATTCCATCTGCCATTCATTTAATCATTGCCCCAGAGGAGTGCGTCAGGCCTCGGCAGCCGGCACAGTTCATATCCTCGCCGCTAGATGGGGGGGCTTCATTCATTCCATTCCTGACCCGGTCGGAGACTGGAAGCAGGCTGTGGATTTTTTTCTTTGTTCAACGACATGTTCGTGACAGAATGCAACTATCAGTACACAGTGCCACTGTGCACATATCAGAATAACAGAGAAGAATGATATGCAGTTAATGAGAAACAGTCCAAATGCGTAAATAAATGCGTGAAGTGAGGGACACGTCCCAAGTGACGATGGATGAGAAGCTCTTAACAGGGTAGCTGTGTTAGCGGAGAGGAAAGGTGTAATGTTGGTAACCCGGACCACCGTGGTTCAAATATTGATCTCGGCAATTCTTTTTGTTTTGATGGCCTCCATTATACCATTGTGGAACCGCACGATACTGGACGCCTTTTAAGTTTTACAAAGAAATATTGCAATAAACCGTTAGTTAATTACCACCGGGTCTATGATAGCTGTTATAGACGTGCATGAGATGTTGGAAATATCATTACAATATTATGAGCATTCTGCAGACTGCTAGTTAGTTCAGGGGAAGAGGCGTTGCGTGAAACGACAAAGAACCGGGGTTTGAATAGTACTCGCGGTGTTTATTTTTAAAACATGTCAAATGCTTCATGAACGAAATACGTGTGTGTTTCTATACAAAAGGAAATGTGGCTTAATGAATTTGCTTATTGTTAGTCCTGAAAAAGACTGTTGTAGGCACTTCTTCAATATCTCGTCCAGTATCCACCGGCTTCGACAACTTGCTGTAGCCGCCGTGGCATTGACTGAACTAGATTTCTGAAGTACTGTACTGTTCATCAACGGCAATCTCCTCCCATGCTTCCAACATAATCTCCCACAATGCATCCTGCGAACGAGGGGGAGGGGGAGGCCGGTTTTCCCTGATATGGCGTTTCCACTTTGCCAACACATGCTCAATGGGGTTCAAGTATGGAGTTCGAGGGACCCAGTTGAGCAGTTCAATGGAGTCCTGATCAGATAAGTGCTCTCTGGATGCGTGTGTATTGACGTCCGAAACGGGGGAGGAGCTTACGGTCAGCTGTTTGCAATATGGCGGCGATATAGTGACGTGAAGTAATTGGGTGTGCGTTTGTTATGGCTTCAAATTTATGATGGCAAAATACTACATATTTCCTTTCATTGATAGAAATATTTTTATAATCAATTTAAATGCAGTGCCTAATTACTACCAGTTAAAAATATTACCCACATGTAGATAGTTAATTTACTGTCTGTTGTTACATATATGAAGCCTGTACTTGGGAGCCTAGCGGTATCGATGTTTTTATTAATTTCACAATATATATACCACACATAACCCAAAGGACGACTCCCTGATAATAAATTGAATCAAGCAACCCTGAATTTGCATGAATGTTTTGGGTTAAAAAAGCGTTACTTGGGATGCTCAAATCATACTTCAATATTGCAAATATTGACCTACATACTTGCTGTTCAAAGGCAAGAATGTTAATGTATTAATCTCTTACCACAGGCAAGTTAAAATGGAGACATCCTCTTTATCAATATATTTAATTAAATATTTAAAATACAGATATTTAACAAAGCTGGAGTCTCCATTTGAACTTGTCATAAGCAAACGGAACAGATCAAAAACAACACTTTAAGCCAAACCAAATTCACTCCTCAGCTCGACATAAACCATAATACCAATTAAAACCTATACAAAACATACTCTCCTTACTGTTGTACAACTTTCAAACCAACTATTCGCACTCAAAACTATAAAACCCTGAAATGGGAACTAATTAAAGTTAGAATAGCCTAGGCCGATCCGGTCTCCTGCTACATTACCACATATGTATACTTAACATCACTATAACTTGAAAATTACGGCTAAGTGACCTATCTGCCTGAGTAGTATAGGTGTTGCCGGCATGCCTGGGATGATGGGTCACCAAACCGGTACTTAAAACTAAGATTTTACATTTTAATTAACTAAATTCAACAGTGGGGAGATCATAGCCAAAAAACACAATTTAAGACAAATCGTACTTCAATGACCTACATACTTGCTGTTCAAAGGCAAGAATATAAATTCTCTGGCAAATTAAGGCTAGGAACAGCATTTTTCTTAAGTTTTCTAACCATTTGGCTATTGTCAATCGGAAGAACCCCTAAAATAAGTTTACGAAGAGCGGATTACATTCTTTGTACGGCACAGAAGTAATAGGCTATAAGTTTATCAGTATTTCTGATGTAGCTAAATCCATGTGAATACAAATTAGAGACAATAACTATCAATAATCAACAGTACCGGTGGAAGGAAGTCGTCTTCACAAAAATGCAGACTGCACACTGCATGTAACATGTAATATAACACGTTTTCCAATTGACAGCGCCGAAGCCCATCTTTCTCTCTGAACTTTTTGTACACGATAGTAGTGAAGATATTTCGTAGCCGTTTTATACGATTTGCAACCGTATACAGAGCAGTACCTCCTCAAATTTGACAAATTTCTTTCTGTTTCCATCACGACGTCAATGCTTCACCATCTAAATAAATCTCACCAGTCACAATGTTACAGCTTCAACATTCTGCCGCGTGGCGGCGCCATCCAACTTTTCTGACGTCAATAGTGAGCAAATGGCAGAATATAATGACGCTTTATCACCAACTTTAGCTCGGCCAAACGCGGTTGTGTTCGTAGCATGACATCATCATGGTGTGTTCCTTCACAAAAATAATATTCACGACGTGACTCGAACTGTGGTTGCCCGGCAACGAACGACTTTACAATCTGACAGCTAACCTACTACGCTACAGCGTAACTCACGTCATTGTGAGTGTATCAAGTCTTACCGCGACACGGTGCGTGTGGAAGCGGGGCGAGGGGCTGGCCAATAGCGAGAGAGAGCGAGAGAATTACGGACAGACCATGTTGCAGTACATATCCACCGAACTGTACGCAGCCGAAGTGACAGCATTTTTCATGCCTCAAGAGATGCGATATTTTATGATTGTTTATCTGTACATTGAGTACAGGCCATATACTGTAGATGTAAAGTAGAGAGTTATTGGTGGCAAGGAAGTCTTCTAGCTCTTGGGCTGTGTTGTGTATATTGATTACGAGCCATACGGATATAAAGCAGAGAATTAAGGCCTGGTTTCGCTACGGCGATCTGCGCTGGCGATGATCGGTGAAATTGATTCATTTTAATTCGGTAGCGATGATAGTTGGTCATTCGTGAACAGAAGAACATGGCAGCTAAACAACAGTTCAGTTTTAACATTAGGAAGAATACTGCTTCCTAATTGTCTGTCACAAGGGAGCATTGGCTGTGGTTAATCTGTGCGGTTAACTCCGAGAACCAAAGAGATGGCATCCAGTAATGATGAAGACTGTTGTTTTAAGCTAAGTTTTAAGGGGCGGAATAGGGAGGTCATCCGCACACCATTCCACTAAACAGAACAGAGGACCAAACAGCTCTTATATTAGACTCCGTACTATTCCCACTTTAGGCCTATTTATGTAGTCTGTGTCCAATATTCACCTTGTTTGAGAAACATATTCTGTTATCAAACGTAATGGTTTCTTAGACCACCTCGTAGTGTAGCGGTTATCGTTCTTGGCTATCGCCCCGGAGGTCCGGGTTCGATTACCGGCACTTCCAAGAAATTTTACTCTGGTGTGAGGGCTGGAACGGGGTACACACAGCATCAGCAAAACTGAGAAGAGCTGGGTTCGATTCCCACCTCAGCCATCCTGGAAGTGATTTTTCGTGGTTCCCCCACTTCTAATCCAGGCAAATGCCGGCATGGTACCTAACTTAAGGCCACGGCCGCCTACTTATCAGTACTCATCAGAATAACAAATACACACGCTAACTAATACAGCCATCACAATACCACAGTTTATCAGACAAATTCAATACACACCCAAATACATGGGGCTACTTGAATACGATGTTGCAAAGCCCCCAAATAACCAAAAAAACAAAGAATGTCCCGTCACAGCATTTATCTCGAGTTGAAAATTGCAAACCGTGGGAAACTATTTCAAGTAGAGCCGACGGGGAGGTTCGAACCTATTCATCTTCCGAGTCTGGCACCTTAGCTACCGCGGCCAGTTGCTTAACATGTATTGACCATATGATTGATTACACGAGGGAAGTCGACTCACATTGCTATTATTTAATCAAAATAAGTTACTCCTAATGGTGGAAAATAATTTTCCTGCTAATAAACTGGGAGTTTTGATGCACCCTGCACGTTCAATAATCAAACCTGAAGTTCACACAAAGGAAAAGCTGTGAGTATTCCTTTTGTTCCCTGGCGAAGCAAAGAGCAGCTGCAGCTTGAGAGACATCTCTACCTGGCCGCCAGACATGTGGAGGCTGGGAACCTGTAGTCATCTTGAGCCCAACCATCCGATACAAGTCTCATCACAGTGACCTGTGCGGGGAGTTCAATAGTCAAACGATCCAACTCCAGGGTACTGAAGGAAAACTTACTCCTTCGACAACATCCAACGTTGTCAACTCGGGTTTAAAAACTCAGCAAGCTATTGTCAAAAGTCACTCTGTTATCAACAAAGAGAAATGATTGTGTTTATCGTGAACGGGAATTTAAAAGTCGATAAAACTCTATATAAACAACACTGAGGTTTGCTAATGACATTGCTATCTTAACCCGATTCCCCACAGGATTTGAATGAGTTTCTAGATGGTATGGACTCCGTCTTGACGAGATAACTCATAATGAAAATCAATAAATGTAAAACATAAATAATGGAATGAATCCGGGAAAAAAATCAGGAACCTCTATTGACGTCAAACTGGCACGTGGAAAGTTAAAGGAGGCAGCATGCTTTTGCTACTTACAGTAGGAAGCAAAATAACCAGTGATGGACGAAGCAAAGAGGACATAAAGCAAGGAAAGCATATCTGCAGAAAAGAAATCTCTTGACATCAAATATAGCCTAGATTTAGGTATTAGAAAGTCATTTTTGAATGACATTGTCTAGAGCGTGGCACTATGGAAATAAAACTTGGACTGTTGGTGAAAATGGGAGATTAGAAGCATTTGAAATGTGGTGTTACAGGTGAATTATGAAAATAAGATGGGTAGATAGAGTAACAAATAAAGAGGTTCAGTATTAAGACGAGTGGGAGAGGCGAGATGTTGCTGGCGACTGCTAATGAATAGAAGAGATAGGTTGGTAGGACACAAACTAAGACACCCAGGAATAGCAAGGTTAGTTATGGAAGGAAGGGTCGAGAATAAGAACTGTAAGGGTTAGAATGATATGTTCAACATATTGCCTAGGATGTAGGATGTGGTAGCTATGTGGAGATGAAACGATTCGCTCAGGACAGGGAGACAAGGAGAGCTGTATCAAACCAGTCAAAAGACTGAAGACAACAACAACAAACAATATTAAATTCAATTTTGGAAAAGTCACCGGATCTAGCGACAAAGTGACTATATTGGCATCACTGACAACATTTCACTAGCGAGGATGGTGGTGGGAGCGAGAGGGATGAATACAAGGTTTCTGATGCACCTCTGGAATTATGCAGACTTCTCTCAACATCATCTATGGTAGCCTACATTGCAAAATAACTACAATTATATTTCGGTGAACAGAAACATCACACATTTTATTTTACTGAAACTCATGCTTTTTATAACGTACTTTACTTACTTACATCCTCGGCGCTACAGCCTGGGGTAGGCTTTGGCCTCGCTCACGATTCCTCGCCATTCGACCCTTCTATGAGTTTTCTCCCACCATCTTCCAACCCTCATCAAAGTCATATCCTTTTTCCTTGTCCTAACATTTTCCAGGTTCATCATCGTTAATTCCGTCCAAATTCCGAGGCTTCGTTGAGAGTTTCGTAAATTTTGAAGTTTTACAGTGTGGGGTTGTTAGCCCCACGCCCAACCCCCAACCTGGAGGACCAGGGTACCGCTCTTAGTCTGGCTCATCACTTTAGACCTGTCCAGCTTGGGTGACCCTACCAGGAGCTTAAGCTCCCGCTGGCATAGCTCTGAAGCTCATTTGAGCTCGCAAGCCTCCAAAACACCCGGCAATAACAAATTGCCTTCTTCAAAGTGGCAGTACCGGCGTTTTTTTTATAACCTTAGAGATAATTTCATCTGATTTGGATTTTAGTAATGGAGAGTGTAAAACTTGAACTAACTGTTGCGTCATTTTCCTTCGCCAAGTACAAGCAACATAAATCATAGAGTATTTACATTACTTGCTGGTAATTTCATCAGTTACATAGTTCACATTATGTTTATAATCAGAAATGTTTATACCTATAATAAAATTAAAATTTGAAGCCACACAAGAGATAAGGGCTAAGTTAGACATGAACACGTTAGATGAGGCTGTTCGTATGAGCCGACCCGGATGGTGGGGTCATGTTAAGAGAATGGGAAAGCCACAATGGTAACGCCAATAGGGGATCCTTGAGGCGACTTGTTCACAAACAGAGGCTGGCAGACTAGACTGGACACTAAAAGGCAAAACAATCTCAAGTGAGATGAAATTGGAAATTTTCCTTCACCAATTATAAGCAACAGATCTGAGAGTATTTACATTACCTGAAGCAACCATACCTGCCACGGTGGCCGAAAGCGTACGTGAACCACTGGCAACGGAATAGTGTGGGTTAGAATCCCACCTCGGCCGTTCTGAAAATGGATTTCATGGTTTCACAGTATCACCACCAGGAAAATGCTGGGATGATTCCTTTCAACAGGTCCACGGCCGACTTCCTTCCAAACTCCCTTCACTGGTCCTTCCTTAATTAGACCAAGGTTAGCAGTCAGCTGGACGATCGGCCTGTCACCATCCCCAGTTGTATCTGCTGACAAAGTGGGTTCAGCTTCCAGACAACGTCTTTGCGATGGCGGAGGAATGCAGAGTTGACGGGCGAAGCCGAGCTAGGAGGATAAGCGATTTAAAATAATTAATTAATTAACTAATCCCTACCAATTAATCCAATCAAATTAAATAAATATTAAAATAAAATACATTTGATCCGTCCGGTCTCTATCTTTGGCCTGGTCTGGCCTGGCCCACGCAAGCCGTTGCCCTGAAAGCATATGAAATGTCCAGCCAACTAGTTGCTGGCAAGAAGGAGGTAAGTCCAGTGGTGGTGCTGCTACCTTTCGGCATCTGGACCCACTGCATGATACTGCGGACCTATATTGGAATACATCCATGAATACCAAAGAAATTGGCTAGGACACCTCAACAGGACGGACAAAAGCAGGATCCCTAAAGCAGTCGTCAACTACTGCCCCGGTGGGAAGAGATCTCTAGGTCGCCCCAGGAAAAGATGGCGTGAAAATTCAAATCCTTTGTGTATACCGTAACAGTTCTTCTAGGACTAATACATGAAAGGAGGATGATGATGACGATTAAAATAAATCAATGGAATATTCAGTCAAATAACTCATAGTAGGTCTTTTTTAAATCAGAAATGCCGGCATAATAAAATTAAGTTATGAAGCCATGAGTATCATAAATTATGCGAGGCTCACCGATCTGTTTTGTACATTTCTGTAAATTAAGCCAATAACGCTTTGCAGTCTTATTTAGAAGTCTGTTATTTCATAAACGATCGTGACTCCCAGAATATCGCAAAACAAAAATGTTTTGCCTGTTTATCTGCCAAACATCTTGACAAACGCCCTGAAAACCCCAACTGTCCGTGTGTAGTCCACTCCTTGTCGGTAATTATAATCGTACTGCCTCTGCTATCTTTCGAGTTGGAGTCATTGAGGATATATTCTCAAATTTCGACATCTGTTTAAAACTGCCATCTAGCAGTGAAATCGAGAACTTTACTGGACAACTTGTGGCAGAGATTTATTTATTTATTTATTATTTTCTTGTAACAACCAAAGGAGATACCGGGGATCGTTTACGAGCCGACATTGTACGACTCTTGAGTGTCATTGAATTTTGCCCCCCATCCTCGAAAATCCAACCTTCTTGACAGAGATTCGAACCTGCAATCTTAAAATGATGTAAAGATAGCTTTGAAGGCATTTTACAGTGTTGTCTCATTGACAATTGAAATTAAAATTGAAATTTATTTATTTATTTTAAATTAATTTCAATTAGGTCTAAAAGTTCCTTTAGCTGCAACTAACTGCCACGTCTATACATATTTAATTTATACATAGTCTTAAATTAACCTAATTAGTCTAAATACTAAGGAAGGAATATATATATACAAAACTATTTTAACCTACTTAATTAATATGAAGTAATTCTATTGTTACAATTTTATCATAAACTTATACATGTTTTAATAGTTACGCAGATAATATGAGTGAAGGTTTCAGATGCTCAACACAATATACAGAAGAGTTTCGATATTTCTGGTCTCAATAGTTCAATATTCCCATAAATCCTAGTTGAAAAATTAATCAACATAACAAATCGTGCTCAAAAGCAGAACTCGGGTGACGTAATTGTTGACACTGACTTTGAACGCCGTCCGACAGTTCCCCGATCTTACTCCTCTCCGGCACGGTATTGTTCTCTCAAATTCCTCGTTAACGACCGGTGACTCAAACGTTTCGCAGTACCACGCGCCGACAATAACCGTATTTATGACTGTTAGCTGTTGACCAATACCATGCTCGCTCCGTCACTCCACGTTCAGTCCAGAGTCCGGTCTTGGCTTGGCTGTTAGGTCTCCAGTGTTGCATAGTTCCACGCGGTTCAATCCAATCTCGTTGTTTCCTCAGTGGCTACGGTGGAGAGTTGAAAACGCTGTCTCTCGAGCTGGGAAAGCTCCGGCTCTACGCAGACATCTAATGTATTGTTTGCGCACGTTGCGGTTAACGGTTTGATTTCATTCACTATTTGTGCTGACAAAAGTGTAATTTCGTAAGTCTGAGTTTTAGGTAGATTTCATTAGAAAGCTAACTATTGCAATGGGTCCCATGTTTCGACTTCCGGAAAATTTCGACATATCTTCGCGTTTCACATCCCCCAGACCCCCAAACCACCGTCAGTTCAAAAGTTTATATATAATTTATGTATATATATATATATATATGTATATCAGTTTCTTGTGGACACGATAACTGCCGTAATTTTGCACCAATCACTTTGAATTTTTTACCGAATATGTATACCTATAAAATTTCGGTCGAGTTCGTTACTGGGCTAAATCGATCGAAGGGGGGTGAAAATGGGGGTCTTTTTTTCGAAAAAGTGAAATATTGCTATAACTCTCTTAATATGTTACATATCGAATCCGTTCATCGTTCATACTATGTGTCGGATAAAGCCCAGAAATTTATGTTTGAAGAGTTTTTTATAGCACCAACCATTGACCAAAGGGGTGGGAAAATGTGGGTTTTTCGGGAAACATTAATCATATCTCTCTTAATAGGCACAATATCAAAACCGTACAAAATGGACAATATTCCCCTAATAATTACCTAAAACTTTCGTCTGAAAGAATTTTTGATATGACCCACCATTATGCCAAGGGATGAGAAAAATAATTTCGGAATTATAAGAAAATGCCAAGAGCTATCAGTGGTTGCCATGGCAACACTACTAAATTGATGAGGGATTAGCCATCAGACGTTGCCAAGATAACGCACTTGCGCGAGATCAGATTCAGATTTTCATCTGACTAAGTGTGAAGCGGCTTCGGTGACGTAACTGGTAGCATGCTGAATGTCTATGCCCAAGGTCGCGAGTTCAAAGCCGGCCGAAGTCGTCGGATTTTCTAAGAGCGCTAAAAAACCCTCAGTATGCTTTCCTTTGGAGGGGAAGTTCCAACGTTCGTTGCGAGTTGCTGGTTGCGTTGGCATCTAGTAGCCAAGTTCACAGCTAGGTGTCGTTGACGGTAGTACCTGGTACCAACATTAGGAACTACTTCTTGAAATTGACCGTCTGCAGTCCTTACCTGAATTACAGACTAATACAGCCATCCCTTAATACACGGAGTTACATGACTGCGTTGTCGCAGCCCCTAAACTGAGGAACCAACCAAAATCTCTGCGGGAGATATAATTTTGCGTGAAGAAGTAACAGACCGTTACATAGTCACACATCTGTGTCGAAACCTTGCATAAGGACAGTGTGACCACAAGTATAAAAATGGACCCCAAATGACAAGAAGGTTACCGTTCCCATAAGACAATAAAATGTTTAAAATAAGCATAAAATGACGAAAAACAAAGTTAATTAAGCTCCAATTATAAAATATCTTCTCGCAATAAATGAGGTCTGATCCTTCTACGAAAACCTGCATATTCTGCCTATTTTCGCCTATCCCCAAGTTTGTCCGGTGAAATCTACCTCCGCCTTCCGGCATGCCGAGAGGACTTTTTTCTATAGTTCGAGGTAGTCTCGGTTCCGTCCACCTCGAACTACCCCGCCTCTGCTGTAATCTCAATTCCTGAGGCTTGCGAAAAAATAACCTGAAAGAAATTACATGTGATTAAAAGTAGCCTATCTACATATTTGTTATGTATTGCAGAAGAGGGAGAAACAGGATGACATGTTTTGCTCGTTAAGTGAGCATCATCAGATCCAAATATGCAAGACAAAATACAGGGTCATTATCTATGTGCGCCCCGATAAACACGGCAAGCTAAGCCGGCTATGACTGGCGCAGATCGCGGGCGCGCGTACACGGTTCAGCCAGTAGTGGCGCGCATTTTTACACTTTTACCAAACAAGTTCAATAATGTGTACTTACATTGCTCATAGCCTATGCTGAAAATGTTCTCCCTCCCTTGTAACACACACCTGACATCTTCTGATGAAAGAATGGACAACAATCTCATCTAATAGTTGTTCTGTAAGAACACAACGTTGTCTGTTAACTTTTTTAAAATGTTCGGTGCCTGTTTTCTTGAATCGTTTGGCGAGCCTCCTAATTGTACTGGCATTAGGCACAGGTCTTGTTTCAGAACAAGACTTTCTGCTCTTCATGTACGAATTATGGATATACACACGTTCGCACAATGTGAATTGGTGTCTAGGCATGAACAAGAATCACGGTAAACACAATACTCACTAAACGTGCAACACTAACGTCTAAGCTTTGCAGATACACGTCCATATGAATGACAAAACACGTGTGAACTAACGATATGAGTCAGCGGAGCGCGCCTACCATCGGCTGAACCGTCTATGTGCGCCCGTGATCTGCGCCAGTAACAGCCGGCTTAGCTTGCCGTGTTTATCGGGGCGCACAAAATAATGGTTCTGCCCTCCAAAAACAAAAGCACGGCAGAAACTTAGAACGGTGTGGTAAGTATTACTGGTAAATTTTAAAGCATTAATAACCATTTATTTTACAGTAGTATGGCCCTCTTCCGTAGTCCATAACAAATGCATATATCGACATTTAATGTTTTTCAGTTGGTCAACACGATTGTACCAATTGTAATGCGTGGTTCCCTAAGACTGAAAAAAATGTACATGCGATTAATAAATACACTTGGATGACCAGTTTCGATCGTCAAGCGATCATCATCAGATCTAACAAGTAGGCTATGGCTTATGATTAAGGTTCGGATGTTTAGGACCTAAATAAACGAGAAATATGCCCTAAAATACTGAAATATGATCCAAAAATGGTGCAATATGACCTAATATATTTATATGCTTTCTAAAAAAGGGTGTTAATAATGTAGTGAAATGCTATTTTTATTATTAATTATACATTCAAATCTAAACAATTGTTAAAATTTAAGCTGATTTCATGAATAGGCCTACGGTAAAATTGTTTTCCTCAAATTTTTATCGTAGAATGTTTCAAGAGACTCGCGGAAAGCAGCATATTCTTCACCTTTTTCTCGCGTTAAAATCTACGACAGAAATCACATTTTCTGCAAAAGACAAAGAAAATGCCCTTTGAAGTTTAAAATGCTACCAAGTTTAGTTACAGTTAAATATTTTTAGTCAGCAACAATTGACAAGTTTTTAATTGTTATCGCCGCTAACGCACAGAAACCTTGCAGCTGTCAGCGGATACCACCACCTACCACTCAAATATTACCAAAATATGACCTTGAAACATTAATATTGATGAAATATGACAATAACTATGAAAATTACCCAAATATGCATTTATATGCTCTATAAAATCCACCTAAAAGGAATCAGGAACATTGAACTCGTGCTTAGTGACAATTTTAATCAGAATGTAGTCAAGGAAAAAATATGACTTTTTCTAAACATCCGAACCTTTGTTATGATATTTGCTACCAATAATCTATACTTGTAGGCATAGATTTAATAGCCTAAGTGTAAAGGATATGAGTTCGCTTGACGATCGAAACTGGTCATCCTTGTAATTGTTTTTGAGGGAACCACCCATTACAATTGGGTAAAAGCGTGTTGACTGTTGACCGACTGAAAAGCATTAAATTTCTCTTTCAAAGGCAACACTGAAAAATGGCTTCTAACACCATATATATTTTAATCATTATGTAATGTGAGTGGATAGCGTGTCGGTCTACTAACCCCAAGATTGCAGGTTCGCTCCTGGCAGTGGTAAGTGATTTTTGAAAGGCGGCAAAAATACGACACGCATGTCATACTACCTTGGCATGTCAAAGAACCCATTTGAATTCAGTAGGCCGTGTTTATAATGCCAAAATTAATCTCGGGAGTTTCCGCCAACACAAAGTTCCTTATTTCTCTACTAGAAAGCGCTATAGTGTTCTAGGAGCTTAGATATCTAACCTCCTTGAGTTTCATAGTGCTTCAAGGAACAACGAAATTCGATATGCAAGCTACCCTCTGGGTGTCAAATTACAAAAGCTTGCACCCGGCATCCGAGGCCATACGATATTATTATTATTATTATTATTATTATTATTATTATTATTATTATTATTGTTTCTATGTCCCAGTAATTGGGATTATATTATCATGAGATGATAGCGGCTTCGGTGGCGTAGTTGGTAGCATGCTGAACTGCTATGCCCAAATTCGCGGGTTCAAACCCGGCCAAAGTCGTCGGATTTTTAAGAGCGTTAAAATCCCTCAGTATGCCTTCCTTCGGAGGGGAAGTAAAGCCGGCGGGGCCATGTCAATTGGTGGTGTTGTACCCGATACCTAGTTTAGGCTATCGGCTACGCCAGCAGACATTAAGCCGTAGTTGAGGTTTTGGGAAGAGTTAGGAAAAGATAGCGCCCAGATCGAGTCAAGAGGAATGTCAGGATGACGTAGGAGGTCTAGGATCAAGAAGGCACTGACATCTGTAAGAAGATGGAATTATGGATAGAATTATGAAGCTTTATTAAGATCTATATGGAATATGGTATTTAAACATCTTAGAAGAGAAGATATAACATGCATTATATATGGTAATAATTTTAAGGAAGTTAGATAACCCTTAAGTTATTTTATAACGGAATAGCCGAGATGATGAGGGTTCGAGATTATAATTGTGACGCGAGAGCATAGTGGTGGGGTGAACGCCACGTGTCTGCGCCAGGCAGATAAGGGAAAAGACAGTGCGGACACATTCAGTGGAGCTCTGTCAGCCGAGCAAGCAGGGTCGAGCAGTAGCGCAAGCCAAACGCATGGTGAAGGTCGCGTAGCGAACCGAAACTGTCACGGCAAAGTGTAGGCGACAGTTTCAACATCACCGAGCAGCGAACGACAAGCAGGTCAATAAACCGGGTGGACTTGCCGAGCAAGCAAGCATAGACGGCCGGGATATGTCAGGACAGCATTGCAAGTAGTTGGAGACTTTATTCTAAGCTGCATTTCAACGCAGTCTGAACACAGTTTTTCTGAATAACATTACGACTATGCATGTCATAACGCATTCCAAGTAACATTGACAATTTCAAGCAAACGGAATGTTGTAAGCATATGCACTGATGAACATTAGCTCGTGCAATAATGAAATGATTTCTTATGCAGTTTTGTAAATTACCGAATATGAACACAACTACAGGGTGTTTCATAAACTTAGACACTCTCACATAAAATTTTATTTTACGAAAGTGAGACTTATCAGTTATTGGAGATTGAACTTTCGACACTCAAACTGAACATTTTATGGAACAGTGGCGTAACGTAGAAGAGGAATAGGGGGTCCGCTGTTTCCATGAACTTTTTCGAGAGGATTTGGACAATATCCGCTATGGATAATCAGAAGTTCATCATGTCAGAGTAAACGCAGATAGAGACGCGATGGCACCGCAGAGCGATGGATTCGATTCCTGACGAGAGGAGGTCCACCAGCTGATTCACTTGGGATTTCGAATGCAATCGTCATTTCATGGATGGAATGATATTCTCGCCGATCTTTCGAGAAATTCATTATGTAGGGAAAATCGACGATCTTGGAAATTTAATAACAGCTGATTATGAAAAGGTACTGTAAGAGTCATAACTACCTGATACGATTATTTTCATGAATACTGGGCACACATGTATATTTTTCTAATAGGAGTGATACGATTATTTAAACATGGTTTGACTTTATATGTTTCAAATTTTTGCTAGAATATGGCATGACCATATGATATGGCAGGCATCATTATACGAAATTCTCACCATTGGTTGGCTTTATTAAGCAGATGTTTGGTCTTTTAGACATTTTTTCAGCAAGGATATTTTTCATGAATAGTTTTTTTTTGTGTAACGAGTATTTCGAACTCGTGATCTGCAATTGATTATCTAAAATTACTTCGTAATTGCATACTAGCGAGTGTGTATTATTCATCAGTAGGGATTTTTTTTCCATTGGATTGTTTGGAGATATTAAGAAGTTATTCACTTTAGTGAATGAATATCGCTTTTATATGACAACTAGAAACTTGTTGATTCCTATCTGGTACATTCACTCATATAGTCTACGAGATGGGGTCTTTCGTATTTATACGATTGTATGGTGGCTACTCATCTTACCCATCGTTTAGGGCACTATCGACGGGGCGAGGTCTTTCGTATTTATACGACTGTACGGTGGTTACTCATCTTACTTGCCATAGAGGGACTCATTTTTATCATCCGAGTGTACATGAGATTGTAAGTGAATCAAACAAGGAACTACTAGTCACATATCAGTCGAAATTTTGTTAAATAAAGTAACGATAAATGTCAGCAGGGTTACGTTTAGTAATTCTTGTTTGCCAATCCAATATTTTGTTGCTATACTCTTTTGAGAGTTATTTCAGTTTAACAGCTGTTACAGCTGATGCTTTTGATGATTTTTATAATTGTGTTTGATACCTTTGAGAAGGACTTAAAGTAATTGAATCTTGTAAGATGAATCATTAATGGTCAGATTTATGTTAAGGCAGATCAGTATTGCAGATTTTGATATGAGAGATTATAGCACATTGGTGTTTTTCTGTGATGTGAATTATGAGAATTGTAAGAGAACTTATGCTATTTGAAAGCAAATCTTGAATTACTAAGGTAATATTTTTCCAATTGTTTAAGAAGTTGTCTTGATGTGATCAGAGTAATTACAGTTATTGGAGATTGTGTGCGTTGATAATTTGAAGCCAGTTATATATTTTTTGTAGATCATGCAACATGGTTAAGTGGAGTTTGTGATAGGCATTTTGTGGAAGTTGCCATGTGATAGTTGCAATGTTGCTAATGTATTTTGAGGCAGACATGAGGTCGTCGTACCCAGTCTAGCTTAATTGTTGAGATTCATGCTGTATGTGCTGAATATTTGTGGAGTTTTGTGGAATAATTGTTGTATTCAAATGTGATATTTGAAGAATTGAGGATATATAATGTAGTTGTGGATAGTTAGATCCAACGTGATGTCGTGAAGGCAATAATATTTTTTGGCATGAAAATTAAATACGAGATATAACTTGGAAGTAATAAAACTGTAAGACAACGTTCTATAAACCATATTAAACAATTTGTTAGGAAATTAAACAAATAAATAAAGTTGATAATACAAGATTTTCTGATAATAATAATTAATGAAATAAAAATCAGAATGACTAGATGAAATAATAAAAAAATCTAAATAACCAGAAGAATAAAATTTAAATAATTTGATAAATTAAATTTTGGAATAGATCAATGAATTAAATAAATAGATGAATTAAAGATTGGATGAATAAACTGATTTAAATAAATTAATAGATGATTTGATAGATGATGAATAACTGAATTAGAAGGTGATAATTAACTAAAGAAGCTGATGATTAATGAATTTATATGGAATTAAATAAATTTAATTGAGATATAATTTGAAGGGATTACAACTTGAGTTGAGGATTTAAATGATTTAATGGTGATGAATTAATGATTCTGACAGGAATATGTAGAATTTTGAGATAAGAATTAATGTGAGAAATATTTAATTTTGATGATGATGATAACGATGACCAATGAGCATTGAATTTTCTATAATTCACAAACAAGTAATTTGTAATGACAATGTAAATAGTGTAAATTAATTATTCAATGTTTAGGAGCATTTGACTAACATGTTCAACATTTAAATTATGCCATGCAAGCCATAAATTACGTGATATTTAATATATGTGATTATAATATGTGTATGTTTAGACAGATTAATAACTTTTTCAAATCCACATTTATGATGTTAAATTAAAGAGAAATTAGGTCTCAGGTTTCACAAATGTCAGTGACGAAAGACATAGTGCTACAGTGATCATGAGAACCCAAGAGAACTTTAGAGATTTTTCTGTTTTATGTGGATGAAATATTTTTGATTAGAAAAGAGATGGTTCGATTTTTGAACAATGACAATTTAACGTTGGCATTCGACCATACTCTCAGGTAGGAGGTATATTTAAAATGTCTGTCTGACTATCAAAGTGAAATAAATTTGTTTTTATCTTAGTTGTGATCGGATGATGGTGTGATTTTCCTTTTTCTTTCCTTGTCTTGAGTAAGGCTTAACCGGAAAGGAAGTGGTTTGCTAGGAATTCAGTTGATGGCGCCCATTTATATTTGCATTTATTTTTATTAAACTTAAGCCCGTAACGACCCTAGAGATACTTTGTCTCGTGTTACCCACTGCTTTTTTCGATAACTCAGCTGAATTTCCGACACATTCCTTATTTGAATAGAGGTTCATTTAACTCCGCTCTGTCCTGGAACTCCAGGAATGCGATGTTATAGCAGATGGGTCATCGCATCCCCAGGACGAACGGGTACAGTGTGTAGATACATTTGTAGTTATATTTGGATGGTTAGGAAACGCTCTATCAAGTTCCAACATTCACCGCTAGGTTAGTGACAGTGGCGTCTGGTAGCCAAAGTTGAAACTACTTAAAATTGAACTTTTATTCATCTTCATTCATTTCATCTCACATTAACTCCCCTCGTGAGGTTGGCGTCAGGAAGGGCATCCGGCCGTAGAAACTATCAGCCACGTGGTTCATCGCATCTCATCCCCGACCCCGTTGGAAAACGGGATTAACAAGGGGTAGACATACATTGTCTTGAGATGATTGCCAACAATTTTATACTACGCCAGGGGCCTCCGGGGAGGCCGTCGGTCGCGGCTGCCCCGGCAGGCACCTCTATTTTTAATCTAATCTTATATCACCTAATCAATTTTACCATTTATTTTTTATACCCCTTTCAAGTTATACACCAGGCTAAGGAGCGCTTAGACGCACCGCGTACCTGGCTAACTTAAACGATTAGATGACCGCTGACTCACCGAGAAGGCATCTTCCTCGTCAGTAAAATCACAGAAACATCCCATGTGATAATGATTGTGCTGTGTTTTCTGCTTCGCACTGCAGCCCTTCGTGACTGGAGCTCACTCTGTATCGCAAGCAGTTGTACAAAGCGTCTCATTCGCGTGTCCCTACAAGCACAATGGCACGTGTTTTATTGAGTAACAATCACCCTACCATTTATATGATAAGATAACCGCGTTTACAACTGCCACATATCAGCTCCAGCTTACACAATGTGGCAGACAATGTTCTGGGAATTCCTTTATTCCTTCATTTATGGACCTTATTATACTTCTCCTTCTCTCAGACTCAACCACCTCATAGTAGCGTACTTGGATGTCACCCCGAAAGTCCGGGTTCGATTCCCAACTCTGCCAAGAAATTTTAATACTGGTGTGTGGGCTAGAACGGCATCCATTCAGCCTCTTGAGGCAAAACTGAGAAGATGAGGGTTCGATTCTCATCCTGGAAGGGGTTTTCCGTGGTTTCCCCCACTTCTACTCCAGGCAAATGGTTGGATGGTTCCTAGCTTAAGGCCACGGCCGCCTCCTTCCCTAACCCATTCCCAATTTACAAGTACAGCCATCACAATAACGCAGGCTATCACACAAATTCCACCCACACCCAAATACATGGGACTATACGACCACGATGCCGCAGCCTCTAAAATAAGCAATAACATCATAATCGCAAAGAAAAAGGATACATTATAATTTGTTATCACAGAAATTTCTTCTTTGAAAACTGAGAAGTAAATTTCCGTTTTTAAGTTGGTTACTCTGCTTTTTTTCCCGCCTTTTCATAAACAGCTGTTGAAGATTCCGCAAATAATTTGTAAAGAATTTATTAAGTGTGTCCACTGCCCTTCACTCACATAATTTCAATGTAAATATGTCAGTGACTTTTTTCATCTAATCATAAGAATATTGGAACCATATATTTTATCTTCAGAGCTTGAGCAGGAATATTAGAATTTCACTAATATGTGGCTTGATACAATTATTTCTGTGTGTATCTCTTATGTCACAGATGTTTATAGCAGGGTTTTCATTGTCTCTTCCTTTTCGACCATTGACACCCCATGACTATCATCATATAACACGCTAAGGTGCATGTTTCATAAAACTCAAACGCTTAAACCATAGGGAGTAGAAGGTGCGGTTTATACCAAAATCTTACAAATCTTCTCAATAGTACAGACAAATCTTGCATTTCTTGAAAGGTCCACGGAAGTATACTTATTTGATTATAAAGTGCGTTTAAACAAATAAACTTGGCGATAGCCCCTGCCAGAATTGTGTTTCCTTGAGCCCGCATAACAAAAAAAAAAAGGCCCGGCGGGTGGTTTATTCACATGCGACAATTCTCGCAACAAGGGCAACCGATTTTATTTTAAATAGCGGCTGAGGGCTGTTCTCAGCGCGGTACAGTGCCGCCAAACTAGAGATGTCGGGTGGTCGATTCTAAAAACAGAAGAAAATACCATCTGGTTCAGGAGTACGATGTTCAAAAGAAATTTTATCTGATATTGGGGTTTTCTTGTTGGTATTGATACTATTTATTTAATAGGCTATATTAATTTGTAAACCGACGTTTTCCATCCACTTTGAACATCAATTTCAAGGTTTATCACAAGTTGATGATATTAAAAGTAGCTTGGAATGTAGAGACTGTTCGTGATCACAGAAGTAATACTCTCAAGAAAGGAATGCATAATAGGACAACTCACGTATCAAGGAAACCTAGTGGGTAGAGGGACGAGCACTGCCCTACCACTCAACACCCCCACCCCCCTCTCAACCCCCCTCCCCACAACACAACACCCACCCCCCTCCCCCCACAATGCTAAGTTCCTTGATATGCGGTTTGCA
The DNA here is from genome assembly GCA_946902985.2 of Meconema thalassinum. Taxonomy (NCBI): domain Eukaryota; kingdom Metazoa; phylum Arthropoda; class Insecta; order Orthoptera; family Tettigoniidae; genus Meconema; species Meconema thalassinum. The sequence goes on from OX336392.1 coordinate 373,254,775, forward strand.
TACTATGCATTCCTTCCTTTAGAGCAGGGGTCTCCAAACTACGGCCCGGGGGCCACATCCGGCCCGCGGACAGATTTTGTCCGGCCCGCGGAGAGCTAGCATACTTGAAAACTCATTTTAGAGAACATATTTTTTATAGCAAATTAAATTTAGTTTACTGAAGTATTCTAATTTTATGTTGAATAATTATTAATATGACATCTACATTGATATGGTCATGGGCTAACTACTCATAACATTGTTGTAGGCTTATTGTTATTGTTTTTGTGATAAGTTGGATAAAGAAACACAGAATTGTAATGAGTAAAGACATGTATAACATGCAGACATATGAAATACTAATGAGATTTATGTAATTGAGATTTTCCACTGACAATAGTTTGTAGTTGTGGACTAATTTTACTTGTACCGATTATTAAAACAGATTTAAGATGCTCATCAGTTAATTTAGATCTGTAAACATTATTTGTGTACTTCATTTTGGAGAAGGTCTTCTCACACAAATAAGTAGTACCAAAAACAGAAAACAGCCCACGAGCAAATTTATGCAAATTATCAAATTGTGTCAGTGGAAGACTCTAATTCCAACAAAGATGAGTTTTGATATTTGTTCTTAATTATATCACTGCACTGTAGTTCAATCATTTCCATTTGAAGTTCCGGGGCTAGGGTTTCAATCTCAGTATCAAAAGGATCCTGAAAAATCTTAATTTGATTCTCCGGCATCGAAGTCCGAGAAACGAGTATCAAAATTTATTTTCAAAGCACTCAAAGTTTCGATTGCAAAATCGATAGGAAACTCAGTCTCAGTGCTGTGGCTGAATATTTCACATGTTTTAAAATGTGAAAAACATTTACTTCGTAGTTGTGATTGAAACAGTATCAATTTCTTCCGGAATGATTTGATATTAGTGTATAAATCAGGAAGATGCTGGTTTTCTCCTTGCAATCTCAAATTCAGTTCGTTCACATGTTTTGTCAAATCAACATAGAATGTTAACTTCCACAGCCATGCGTTGTTTTGTAATTCAGTAAGAGGGCGATGCTTTTCATTCAAAAAAATTTCGATCACTGCTCGAAGTTCAAAAAAGCGCTGAAGGACTTTCCCACAACTAAGCCAACGTACGGCAGTATGATAAGGTAAGTCATTTTCTCCAATCTCTTCAATAAATTGTCGGAATTGTCGGTGATTCAGCCCAAAAGATCTCATAAAATTAACAGTTGATATGACTGGTTTCAGAACTTCAGACATATCCAAACATTTTCCGCACAAAGACTGTTGATGAATGATACAATGTAAGACTAATGGTTTTGAACCACCGTCATTTTCTACAGCCTTTGACACAAGAGCGACCACTCCTTTATCTTTCCCACTCATGTTTTTGCCTCCATCAGTTGTAATACATTTCAAGTTTTTCCATCGAACGTTCTTTTGATTAATGGCCATTTCAACTCCTTTAAAAATATCGGTACCAGTAGTTGTGTCATGAATACTATACATATCAAGAAGTTCTTCATGCACTTCATAGCTTTTATCTACTCCTCGAATATAAATCAACACCTGAGCAGTATCTGACACATCCCTTGACTCATCCAAGGCCAAAGAAAACCACTCAACATCTCCATTTTTGTCGAACAGTTGAGAGGATATATTTTCAACGATGTTTTCTACCCTTCGAGCCACAGTGTTTGCTGACATACTGACAGTTTTTAATAAATTTACCTTTTCAGGGCACATTTCTTCGGCTGCTGCAATTATGCATTCTTTGATCATTTATCCATCGGTGAATGATTTTCCACGTTTTGCAATTTCAAGAGCCACACGAAAGCTGGCACGAGTTGCAGCCTCTTGTTCGGTTTTGAGTTTTGTAAATGAAGATTGCTGCGATTTCAATCCGCGCTTCATAGCTTCGAATTTTTCTGTCCGCAAACTTCCTGTATATTTTGAGTAATTTTGAAAATGTTTTGTTTCATAATGACGTTTAATGTTATATTCCTTGAGAACGGCTATGCTTTCATTGCAAATCAAAGATAGCGCCTTGTTACTGGACTCAATTACGAAATACTGAATGTTCCACTCATCTTTGAATTTTCTGCATTCACTATCAATTTTTCGCTTCTTTTCCATACTACTAAATCACACACAAAAGCAACAATTCAAATCAAAATACTGTTACAAAGATGTCTTAAACGCACAAACACGTTTTAAGGAGGTACGCACTATTTTATTTCACAACAGTGTCATAGGAACTGACTTGTGGTTGCGCAACTAGCCTTCTTATATATTCCAATTACTGCCACCTAGAAGTGAGTGGAAGACACCAGAACTCTCTCGAACCAACGAGATTACCCTGTACGTGCTATTAGCGCCATCTGTTAGCGATAGAAGGTACTACCTATTTCCGCTTGTGTCCACCAGATGTCGTGTCACGTTACTCCTCATGGCTCGTACTCTACGACTAATCTAGAAATTACAGATAATGACAGGAAAATTAATAATATGCAGTGTTGCCGTTTTGCGGACTTTAGTCCGATTTGCAGCCTTTTTTCAACGTTGCGTACTTTTCCGGACTTTTTTTCATCAGTGGACTATTTCACTTTTTACCACCGGCAACAATGATAATATGGTTTTGGCCCTCGGAACTTACTGGAGTAATCAGTATGGCCCTAAGGCTGGAAAGTTTGGAGACCCCTGCTTTAGAGTATTGTTTCCCCGTCAGTCTTAACCTCTGTTTGAATCTTTTCATGATCAAGCTCACATCAGTCTCTGTATCAACGTGCGATATACAGTATCTTGAAGATGGATTTGCGAGTAGAGGGCGAACTATCGAGTTCACATTAGTCTCTGTATTCCAAGCTACGTAACATCATCAACTTGTGATACATCTTGAAGATGTCCTCCAAAGTAGAGGGCGAAACGTCGATTTATGAATTATTACACAAACGGCGACAAACCCCAGAAGAATACTTCAATAACGGTAACGGTCGTCAACGTTTAAGAACTATCATTTCACCTGAGATATTACAATAGCAAAACAGGTGAATAGATCCCACTATGGAAGTCAGGATCAAATGCCTAAATTTGACCCCACTTATCTCAGCTAGCCAGTTCTACAGAAAGCATGGAGTTGGTGTGGCCTTTAAATTATACAGTTCGGAGCTGTCACCAGGGCCGTATGTTTTACCTGTCAGATATTAGAGTGATAAATGGGACAGCTTTACAAGGAAAGTGGGTTAGATAATAAGTGAAGTAATCTTTAGACATTTCACAAACACTTTTTGAGCTTTTGAAGAGTATTTACAAAATATCAAGCACAGTCAAACCGTACAATTTTTCTCCTATTGGAAATCACGAGTGGGTCAGGAAGGGACAGCGTTGATGACATGTTTCGCTCGTCAAGCGAGAATCATCAGATCGAAATATACACAATTACACCCCAAAACAGTCTCTGCCCTCCAAAAGCAAAAGCACGGAAAAAACAAGAAAGTGTAGCAATTATTACTGATAGATACTAAAGAGAATAACAACAGAATACAGAAAGCTTCTAATTTCTATCAGGCAGTGCGTCAGCTACTTTGGGACGAAACATTTCCATAAGCTTCCAAGATTAGTTTGCTCAAGATATACTTAGGCCTAATACCTATACTAACATATGGTCTGGAAGCAGCAACCGTTACTGGACTATCAAACAGTCGTCTCCAGGCAGTCGAAATGAAGTTCCTCCATTCTTGCCTTAAAAAGACGAAAATGGATAAAATAAGGAATGAGAATATCAGACAACAACTGGGATTTGAAAGGAGCCTGCTGGAGACACTCGAACTCAAAGAGATTGAGATGGTATGGTCACATGTAGAGGATGGCTCCCCACAGGATACCTCGAGTGTACTTTGGCCAGAGTGTCCCCGGGAAGAGACCAAGAGGAAGACCTCGCGATGTGTGGGGAAGCAAATTTATAAGGACCTTGAAGCTCGAGATAAGAACTGGCATCAAATACAAGAACAACAATTATGAATGGACAGGACAAATTGGAGACGGCTCATTTATAACCGCACCCGGCTTGCTGCAGCGAAGAAACTATGATGATGACTAATGTATTAACACCCGAAAATATAACTATTTAGTTTAATATCTACAATGTTGCAAACCTGAGAAATGACGACCCCATCAACAAAGTTGCGATATAAATAATTGTCAGTTATCCTGTCGCATTGGGAGGAAGCGTGGCGCACCACTCTTCTGCCCAACAAACTGAGAGTCATCGAGGAGAAAACGGAGGTGTGGAAATCTTCCTTTCGATCCAGCCGGAAGGAAGGTGTGGTACTCTGTCGACTCCGGATCGGCCATGGGATTGCTACTCGCTCCCACTTGCTAAAGAGAAAAGAACCCCCCCATCCTGCGTGTACTTGCGGCGCCCGTGGCACACATTCTCTTGGAGTGTGTGGACCTGGCCGATCTGCGAAGGACGGCTTCGATGGCGTAGTTGGTAGCATGCTGGGCTTCTATGCCCAAGATTGTGGGTTCAAACCCGGCCGAAGTCGTCGGATTTTTTTAAGAACGTTAAAAATCCCTCAGTATGCCACAACTACACTTGTGTGAAGCCAAAATTTGTAGGTCAAGTTTGATTAATGCTCTCAAGTTTCAACGTTCGTCACCGGGCGCTGGTTCCGATGGCATCTAGTAGTAGCCAAGTTCACAGCTAGGTGTCGTGGACCTAGCATTTGGTAGCGAAAGTAGGAACTACTTGAAATTATCGTCTGCAGTCCTTACTTGAATTAAAAACAGATAACACACACTAATACAGTCATCACAATTAACACCGGTTATCAGACAATTCTACACATATCCAAAGTACACGGGGCTACATGACCGCGTTGTCGCAGCCCCTAAACTAAGGAATCAACCAACCAACCGATCTTCGAAGGACACTAAAACTGCCTAACACCCTCTCCCTTGTTCTCAGTGGTGACGGGCCGTCAGCAGACCTCGTCATCCGGTTCATGTGGGAGAGTGGCTAATTAATAAAATTTTAGTGTAATTAAATACTTTTAGTCTAGTTTGAGTTTGTTTTATGTTTTTATTGTGATCATATCTTTTTTAATTGTTTAATATGCCTTATTTGTTGTATTGTTGTTTATCCTAGTTATTTACTCCTTTTATCCAAATAAGGCATAATTGTTGGGGTTCACTGTCTGTTTTATACAAACAATTTTCATTTTCATCTCTGACAGTGGGCTGTTTTTATCCTCATTTCATAATATTTCATTTAATTAGGGGCCGATAACCAAGATGATACGTCCCTTGAAACAAGAATTATCATCATCATCATTTCAGTGTCAGTAAGGCAACACTGAAAAATGGCTTCAATTATATAAATGTTTACTTAATCTATTGATAACATCGAAATCTAGTGATTTATGTTTACTTCCTAGTGATTTTCTGTAAATAAAGTTGGCTACCCTGACATGAACGTCTCTAGTCAGGAAAACGTTTTGTTTTGCTATAAATAGTTTAATGGTTTTACTTGACGTCTAGCGGCTTCGGTGGCGTAGCTGTTAGCTGAGCTTCTATGCCGAAGATCGCGAAGTCGTCGGGATTTTTAAGAGCGTTAAAAATCCCTCAGTATGCCTTCCTTCGGAGGGGAAGTAAAACCGGCGGTCCCATGCCATGGTTTTATGGCATAAAAAAGAACCTTCCACTAGATTTATGGCATGAAAAAGAACCTTCCACTAACTTCACGTGTGGAAGCTAAAATCTGTAGGTTAGTTTGATAACGCTATATTAGTTCCAACGTTCGCTGCCAGGGGCTGACTGCGATGTCATTTAGTAGCCACGTGCGCAGCTAGATGCATTTGGTAGAAATGTAGGAACTACTTGAAAAAATTAATCGTCTGCAGTTCTTCTACCTGAATTACAGATAACACACACTAATACAGCCATCACAATTAACACCGGTTATCAGACAAATTCTACACACACCCAAAGTACACGGGGCTACATGGCCGCGTTGTTGCAGCCCCAAATCTGAGGAACTAACCAACCAACTTGACGTCTGTCAGGTTTGACAGTAGGCGTATACCGAAACTTATCGCCGTGATATACGCTAAGGTATAGTGTGTCAGTGGGCGGTGATGGGCTCACTCAATTCAGGCTTTGTGTTGTTCGGTGATGGATGACTGCAAACGTGAATATATAACGGGGAAACTACATGGGTATCAGCTTCGCGAAGTGCATGGTGAGTGTCTCGTTCATAATATCACATGACTTCTTAACACAGTTTCAGCGATAATTGGCATCTTTAGAAGAGAATGGGAGACTATCGAGCGTTGATAGGAAATTCACTGAAGTATTTTCACACTACTCCTATAGCCATGTTGAAACATTGAATCGCATGCGATCTTTGGAGTTAAACAACATTGCACGGTACGTGATCATAACTTGGATAGGTAACCAACCGGTTCTCGGGGCCACGTGCTGTTTGCTGGGAAACGAAAGGAGGAACTTTGTTATTGTAATTTCTGTAGAAGAGTGTGTATTAATTTAATTCGGTTGAAGATTAGGAAGGAAGCGGCCGTGGCCTTAAATTAGCAACCATCCCGACATTTGCGTGGAGTAGAAATGGAAAAAGATAGCTTTGAAGCTATTTTTAAGTGTTGCCTTGATATTGTAACTTTCAGTCGGTCAACACAAAATAATTCCAATTACTGGAATTTGTGAACAAAAAATAACCTGAAATAAATCACATGTATATTGTCACATGTCTATTGTTATGGACTGTTGAAAAAGAAGCAAACTAAGGGATGATATGTTTCGCTTGTCAAGTGTGTGTAGTGTTTTGTAGAGCTATTTGCTTTAAGATTTGAATCTGATGATGCTCGCTTGATGCATGGCCGGCTCTACGGAAGGCCGCGGCGTTCGACCTTGCAACGCTGCACTTCTCTGAACTGGGATGGCCATAGCAGCCGGCCAGCTGTTGATGCGTGTGCTTCGCCACGAAAACAAATTGATGTAACGAAATAATATGTGTTCTTTTCAACATTAAAGTAAAAGGATTGTCAAGAGTGAGTAGGGCTTACTTGGAATAACAAAACCAATTTGCTTTCAATATTTATTTGACATTTACAAAATATACAACAGGTTGGCCTCTAACAAAGAATAGCAAGTTTTCTGTGATTACTATGGCAAGTTACCCGTTCATTCCTCAACTTCCTGTAATTATTTAACAAAATGTTACTCATTGTTAAGACAATACTTGTGACTATTGTCATAACATTACATCCACAGGTACAAGTTTTCTCGGCAGTTTCTGACAATTCAATATCTGATAAAATACCGAGTAGACTAAGATTTTGAATTACTTGGCGTTGATTGTGTAACGTGTTTTTCGAGGGGTTTTATGCAACTGGCATAAGTCAGTAGGAAGCCATTCTATATTTATTTACGCGGCAAATTGTTCAGCCAAGAGAATTTTTCATGGTAATTTATTATTATTATTAATTTATTATAATTATTATTAAGGTATTTTCGGAGCATTTTATAAAAATTATTAACATTCAGATAGGTTTTCTATGTCTTAGAAAACGCTATCAAGCAAATTATTACGAACGACAATATTATAGAAAATTATGTGATTACGGAATTTTACGGAGTTTTGTCAGTTAGGGTATTTGAGAGACATGACTCACTGGGAATTCGAATACAAGCTGATTCCTGTCGAGAAGTATTACGCAAGGCTGGGTCGCAAGGTCTAGAAAAGACGAATTGTTGGAACGGAAATCGACTTCTCCCTCTCGCGCGCCGAGTGTAATGAGGCAGAGGAGGGGAACTGGCGGCGTGCTCAGCCAATCAGTGAGGACGACGTAAGCTAGATGTCGGTACCATGGTGGGGGAGCCAACAGGTGCATATATCGTTCGACGCGCCGTGAAACGAGGACTATCGGTGTAGAACTTGCGGAGTACGGTTGGAAGTGCGTGTCGCTCCGATGTTCAGTGGAGTTGAAGACTAACTTTTGCAAAACTTAACCAGTGCGGTTGTACGAGTGTTTGGGTCCGAGGTACGGACCATAGAATTCTCTAATCTACCAGAATATCATCAAATTCCGACGGAGATGACGACGTCCAGGAGACTGTGGGAAGCTCACGGCATCAGCAAGTACGAGGGAAATGCCTTGGCAATTTCCAATGGTAAGCGCAAATGACGCAGAAATACGCAATCTCTCATTTTTCTTTGTTTTACATTTCATATTTCAGTAACTTCATAGCTTGGAAATAAGAGTAAAATCAATTTATCAGACTCCGTTTTCACGTAATTTTCTATCGGTAATATTCAAATCACAACGCTCCAATTTAAATTTTGTACTTATTATTATTATTAATTTTGCTATACTTGTTTTATATAATAAATTCATTTCTTTTACAATGCAATCTTTGCTTTCAGTAGGTAGCATTAGATATAGACCAATTCCTTCTCCTGATACAATTGTTTGTTGGGTTAATGATCAAATCATACCACGATCTGAGTGAATAGAGTCTTGAAGGTGTTCTGCCAGAGCTAGACGTTGTTAAATACAAATTTAGATTTCAACATTGCATTGAGGTCTTGGCGCCCATTAAAACAACATAGCTTAGGCAAAGGTAAACAGTTACATTTATCACCCAACAGTGTGGGCTAGCAAAACGTTTCATTTGTCGCCGACAACGTGGGGATGAAAACCTAATAACATTTGTGGAAGGAGAAGGGTATATATTTCTGTGCCTGTATTTTGGGGGTTATTTGTCTCTATCAGTGTATATCATTATGGGGGATGAGAAAGAAAGACAGATGAGGTTACGTAGTGGTCATCAACTGGAGAGTGATGATACGAGCAGTATGTCGAGTGATGGTAGTACCGGGGTAGCGGAGGTAAATCCCGATACTGAAACAGGGAGTGTAGGCGGCCAACCAGAATTAAAAACTTTACTTCTCGAGTTCATGTATCAGAACAAAGTTAGTAGTGATGCCTTAAATGCAAAATTAGAACAAAACAGTAAGGAAAATAAAGAAAGTACAGACGCTTTAAATGCTAAACTGGAACAAAACAACGCTAAATTAGAACAAAACAGTAGGGAAAATAAAGAAAGTACAGACGCTTTAAATGCTAAACTGGAACAAAACAACGCTAAATTAGAACAAAACAGTAGGGAAAATAAAGAAAGTACAGAAGCTTTAAATGCAAAATTAGAACAGAATAATGCAAAATTAGATAAGAACAACAAGGAAATTAGTGTGAAAATGGAGCAGATTAGAGGAGAAATCAGAGGAGTAATGGAAGAGAAGGTTAAAGAGATCATTGCAGATGTAGACAAGAAATTAGGAAAAGTACAGGAGGAGTTAGAAATTAGAATCAGTACACAGGCTGAAAATTTAAAAGAACTAGTGCAACTGGAAACACAGCAGGTCAAAAAGCAATTGGGGGGAGAAATTGACAAAATTCAGGTAGCAACTAAAGAGGTTAAGGAACAGCTGGGGGGTAGAATTGAGAAAGTCCACTCGCAAATATTTGCAGAAGTAAATGATTTAAGAGAGAGTAATAGAGAGAGCATTAGCAAGATTGAGGAGAAACAAGCAAAGCTATATGATAAAGTAGAAGAATCAGAAGGAAACATTAAATTAACAGTAAACAGTATTGAGAGGAAGGCTGAGGAGAAAATCGCAGAATTAGAATTAAAATTAAAAGCTAGGATCAGGCAAGAAAATAGTCAGAATAGGCCAGTTTTTGTGAATAGCACACACAGGGAGGTAGAACTGGGTAAGTTCAGCAATCGACAGGGGTGCCCAATGGAGTTCATGAACACTATAGAAAATAAATTCGGGGAGAGGTTGGAAAATGGTAGTATTGAGTGGTGCCAGGTAGTTGAAATTTTAGAACAAGTGTATGTGGGGGAAACGAGGAATTGGTTTGCTGTCTACAGAGACAAGTTTACTGATATTAATGATTTTAAAATGAAATTCTGTGAAAAGTTCTGGAATGAGGTTATTCAGTCGCAGCATCGTGAGGGAGTAGTGTGTGGTAAATATAACCCTAAAGGAAGCTCCACCATGACCGAATACTTTTTAGGGCAGGTATTAGTGTGTAAATATCTGGATGGCTTGAAGGAGGAAAGTGATGTGGTAAGGTTGCTACTTAGGCACTTTCCCTATAGGATCAAGGAGGCTGCTTGTATCCAGAATGTAAAGACTATATCACAAGTAGAAAATTTGTTAAGCACATTTGATGCACTAGGGAGAGGGGGTTATGAGGACAATTTCAATCGGAACCAGGGTAATAATAATAATAGACCTAATGAAGCCAGGCATCAAGAAGTTCAAGGGAACGGTGGCGAAGGGGCCAACGCTCAAAATAGAAATAATAATAATCAGCTATATCAGAACAGAGGAAATGGCTATGGTAATCAGTATCAAGGGAGGAACAATGATTTCAGGGGAAATCAAGGGAGGAACAATGATTACAGGGGAAATCAAGGGAGAAACAATGATTTCAGGGGAAATCAAGGGAGAAATTATAATGACAATAATTACAACCAGAATAGGGGTCAAGGAAGAGGACAGCCTAGTGGTAGTAATATACAGCCAAACAATGACAACACAGCCCAGAACAACCAGACCAGTTTAGTAGTTAGTAGTACTACGGCCAGCTGTAGCGGTTCTTTAAACGCGAACCAGGCTGCGAAGTAAGGTCAGAATCTCAGTCTGTAGCATGCCCTGTCCATACAATTATACAGGAACCCTATGACCTAAATGTAAGAAATGAATTATTACATGAACTAAATGATGAAGGTATTATTCAGGAAGTGGTTAGTAAGAGCCCCATAGTTAAATTTAACGTGTCCGAGGAGTACACAGATGTTTTAATTGATAGTGGTTGTATGAAGAGTTGCATAAGTAGTGCATTTTATGATAAAATGAAAGGAACTGGAGTAAATTTTGAGGAGATGCCAATTAAAAGCACTTTTGTTATCACAGCTGTTGGGAAGAGGTCTAAAGTAATTTCTAAGCAAGTTTTAGTAGACATTAAAATTAATAATCATGTAGAGAAGCAGATTTGTCTTGTAATTCCAAATTTAGTATTCAGTGTTATCTTGGGTTCAGAGTGGCTAAGTAGAGTGTCTGGTAACTTATGTTATGATGTAGGGAGTTTGAAATTTAAATGGGGAGATTCTGAAGTAGAAGTAGCGTTCAATGACCATATTCAGAGAAGTAGTATTGTAGGTGTGATTTGTACTTTAAATGAGATATCGCCAGCCGTAGAGCGGGGTTCTCCATGTTTTGTGGGCAGTGTGATTACGAACGGAAGTCTAGAGGACTCGTTACGTGAGGCTGCATTTCAGGGAAATATAGAGGATGAACAGTGTGTTCGGCTCTATGATGTGTTATGGTGTAATAGGAGAGTGTTTGAGGATCGCATTGGTATGGCCAATTGCTATACCCATTCATTGAACGTTATTGATAGGTCAGTATTCACAGGACATAGATATCCTGTACCTTTCGCTTATCAGAGTGCAGTTGAGGCACAAATTAATCAGATGCTTGAAGATGGGATTATTGAGCACTCTAACAGTCCGTATGTTAATTCTTTGATAACGGTACCCAAGACCGACGGCACTGTTCGTATTTGTTTAGACGCTCGTTTGGTTAACAGTAGAATTAGTTCAGATCAGCTGAAATCTATGTGAATAGAAGAATTAATGCAGACATTTGAGGGGAAGAAGTATTTCACTTGTGTAGATTTGAGTTCCAGTTTTTGGCAAGTGCCACTTATGTACGAAGATAGACCATTTACAGCTTTTAGTCATAAATATAACCTTTATCAATTTTGTAGAACACCTTATGGGTTAAAGAGTAGTTCAGCAGCTTTAATTAGGGCTTTAAACATCGCATTAGGGGATGACACAGGAGAGTTTGTAACCATTTACATAGATGATATGGTAATTAGTTCACGCAGTTTTGAGGAGCATCTACGTCATTTAGATATAGTTTTTCAGAAGTTAGATCAGGCAGGGTTCACTTTGAAGCTGTCTAAGTCGTCATTCTGTCAGTCAGAAGTGACATTTTTAGGTCATATAGTGTCGAGTAGAGGTGTGACACCAAAGGAAAGTAGGGTTAGCATGTGTGGACAGTAGCAACAGGGCATCGTTACAGACACTGAGAAATATGCTAGTGGAGCAACGTGATGACGTTCATTTAAGGGAGCCACTTGCAAGGTTGGAAGCAGGTGACGCGGTAACATTTATGGTTTCCAAACGTATTGGGAAAACAGCATATGTGCTGGAGAATAGTGAGGGAAACAGATTATACGGAACGTATAATATACATAGTCTACGAAAATATGTGTCATAAAGTGAGTGTGTTTAGCTGGCGAGCCGGCCTATCAAATGAGTAAGTGTGGTGTCTGGTGCGTGGAAGATCTGGTCTTAAGGCAGGCGTATCAGAAGTCACACAGGGGGGTAGTATGTAAGTAAATGAGAGTTTTTAAGGTACAGGGAAATATGACGGGATTGTCGGATGCTCTTGAGCACTAAAATGTCTCGATACACCAAGGCCAGACTTTGGTAGCGCTGGTGAATTCCCATTTGCCTCCAAGAGATGGGTGAGCGCTTGTACATGGTATTTTTGCTTAAGGCGTCCACGAGGCAAAAGATGGGCCATCAGAATGCGAGACAGTCCTTTATGAAACTCATACATATCAGCACACGTGATTTCTGTTTACGGCCTCGCCATGTAAGATTTGTAAGTGTGTAATTTAAGGTAATTTGTACAAAGGTATTATTTGTGTGAGGAGAAATGGTCAGTGTTGAGAACTAGTATTAAGTAGAATATGGTCTACGGGAACTTAACAAGACAGGGCGATTACGGCACAGAAATATTTGGTGTTATATGTAATGCGCACTTACTATTTTTTTTTCAGAAGTCAATCTTAATTTAATCTACTTTAAAGAGAGATTAAGTATTATGGTCACGAGGCGCTGCCACAATAGTGTGATCGTGTGCTCAGTGATAAGTGAGATTAAATTTCACCATAAGGAAGGAACCTCCAGTGAAATTAGGAAGTTCTATGGTGATATAAATATATCAGAACAGTGCGTGAAGAAAAAATATGAGTGTATATATCTGTAATTTAGGGTGATTTCGTTTATGTAATATGTATTTTGGATGGGGTTTATTAACGTGTCTGGGATAATCGGATAATGGACCGTCGTCACGGTAAATCATCCGATGATCCGAGGCGAATATGTAACGTGTTTTTCGAGGGGTTTTATGCAACTGGCATAAGTCAGTAGGAAGCCATTCTATATTTATTTACGCGGCAAATTGTTCAGCCAAGAGAATTTTTCATGGTAATTTATTATTATTATTAATTTATTATAATTATTATTAAGGTATTTTCGGAGCATTTTATAAAAATTATTAACATTCAGATAGGTTTTCTATGTCTTAGAAAACGCTATCAAGCAAATTATTACGAACGACAATATTATAGAAAATTATGTGATTACGGAATTTTACGGAGTTTTGTCAGTTAGGGTATTTGAGAGACATGACTCACTGGGAATTCGAATACAAGCTGATTCCTGTCGAGAAGTATTACGCAAGGCTGGGTCGCAAGGTCTAGAAAAGACGAATTGTTGGAACGGAAATCGACTTCTCCCTCTCGCGCGCCGAGTGTAATGAGGCAGAGGAGGGGAACTGGCGGCGTGCTCAGCCAATCAGTGAGGACGACGTAAGCTAGATGTCGGTACCATGGTGGGGGAGCCAACAGGTGCATATATCGTTCGACGCGCCGTGAAACGAGGACTATCGGTGTAGAACTTGCGGAGTACGGTTGGAAGTGCGTGTCGCTCCGATGTTCAGTGGAGTTGAAGACTAACTTTTGCAAAACTTAACCAGTGCGGTTGTACGAGTGTTTGGGTCCGAGGTACGGACCATAGAATTCTCTAATCTACCAGAATATCATCAAATTCCGACGGAGATGACGACGTCCAGGAGACTGTGGGAAGCTCACGGCATCAGCAAGTACGAGGGAAATGCCTTGGAAATTTCCAATGGTAAGCGCAAATGACGCAGAAATACGCAATCTCTCATTTTTCTTTGTTTTACATTTCATATTTCAGTAACTTCATAGCTTGGAAATAAGAGTAAAATCAATTTATCAGACTCCGTTTTCACGTAATTTTCTATCGGTAATATTCATTCATAGCTTGGAAATAAGAGTAAAATCAATTTATCAGACTCCGTTTTCACGTAATTTTCTATCGGTAATATTCAAATCACAACGCTCCAATTTAAATTTTGTACTTATTATTATTATTAATTTTGCTATACTTGTTTTATATAATAAATTCATTTCTTTTACAATGCAATCTTTGCTTTCAGTAGGTAGCATTAGATATAGACCAATTCCTTCTCCTGATACAATTGTTTGTTGGGTTAATGATCAAATCATACCACGATCTGAGTGAATAGAGTCTTGAAGGTGTTCTGCCAGAGCTAGACGTTGTTAAATACAAATTTAGATTTCAACATTGCATTGAGGTCTTGGCGCCCATTAAAACAACATAGCTTAGGCAAAGGTAAACAGTTACATTTATCACCCAACAGTGTGGGCTAGCAAAACGTTTCAATTGTTACATTTACATTTTAAAAATTGTTCCTCAAACTTATCAGAAATTAGTGCCTGCGTAATTCCAACAACATGTTTACACACTGATAAAATAAAATCTGCAGGAACTGAAAGTCCGCCCCTATTTATTTGATTGAAGTAGCTGTCATTTATATTTTCTTTATTTCTAAGCAAAGCCAAACATTCTTCACATTTTATTCTTGAACATTGCTTGAACGATATGTAACCACAGGCATATATAAAACCCGACTCATCGAATTGTATGTTTTCAGTGTACTTGTCTTCTAAAATACTGTAAAAGGTATCGTCAACAGTAGCTGACGAAAGGCTGCTTCTTGTACTTTCTCCTGAATTTGTATCGGAAGAGGACATTATCATTTCTTTCGAAAAAGTAACTGCTCCATACCTGGCTGAATGAAGGCCAAGTACGCTTTTCTACCTTATTTTCAATTCGGCCTCCATTACCTGAGTAACTGTTATATTATAGTTGCCGCCTGTTAGTTGGCGGTACTGCCCAAACCTGGATTCTAATTGGTCACTCTGAAATTTGCCAGTTAACACATAAGAGGGGTTCACATTCTGTAGAGCATAAATAATAATCTCACGTAATACATAGGTTGTTACATACAAAGCGTTGTAAGTTTCATTGGTTAAACAACTCTTTTTTGAGGAATTATTTTCATCGTTGTTTTTCCACGTGGACAACCATTGGAGGAATGCCTTTAGGAAAGCCAACCTTTTGTCTTCGGGATTATGGAAAGGCATTTGAAGACTATTACGTTTAACAACATGGGTGAGAGACCGCTTAATATTAACAATGGACCACCACATTAGGATTACTCTGACAAAAAAGCAGTACCTTTATAACAATACTTAATCAGTAAATCGGATTCCTTTTTGTAGATCGCTCGTATGTCACTAAATGATGCTTGCGTTACCTCTTTAAAATCAGGGTTACAGTCATTTGAACTTAAAACATTTGAAAATGAGTCTAAATCTTCCCATACAGGAATAATAAATGACTTATCAATACCACTTAAATTCAGCCAATTATTTCGTATATTTTTAATACATGGACACTGTCATATAAAACAAAGGTTTCTAGGGGGTTTCCATCAGTATGGAACCAGTAATTACTATCAGAATGTTCGGTTAGTTCTTTGAACATAGCACGATTCACACCATTATGATAGACAGAATATTTAGGCCACAATCCTGTATTTGCCTGATAACACCTTTCGCAATATCAGCAAGTTGCAAACCCGTTAATTGTTTCACTGGAACTAATTTAACAACCTCTTTCAAATTTCCAAAAGCAGAACTAACGAGAAAGGCCAGAACTGTCTTAGCTAAATCGAAAGATTCATTTGTAGCAACACCAAAGAATTGCCCATTTTTAAAATCTAAAGTTTGTTTGACATGTATTTCATCAATCTGTAAATTTACAACCCTTTCTAAATTTGATAAATCTTTCACAATGTGACTTAGAAAGTTACTGTTCTCTTCATCAGCTTTCGGGGATATGGCGAAGGAAGTTGTTAATTTTTGTTAAACTCGGGGATGAGGTAGGGATAAAATATGGTTAAATCTAATTGCGTTATAACACTTTGTAGACTGCATATAAATGAGGAATGCATTTAGAGTTGTAGTGACGTTATATCTAGGTTTCTTTAAAAAAGTAAGTGTAAACTGATCTTGCAGAAACATTAACTTTTTAACAGAATCTCTGAAGTTTCGTCTCCCTGGTTTTCAAGGTCAGTTTTTAGGTTATCTATTAAACTATTAATCTGGACGACTAGTGAACTTACAGAACTTACAGGTAAGAAAAAGTCGTGGCAAAATTCTATTGCTTGGAACAAAAAGGAAAGGAAGCTTGTAGTTTAACGTGACCGTTAATCTTGAGATCATGAGCCACGGGACCTCCTTTTTACGTGGAATCCGAACCACAGGACATGGCATTTCACTTCGAAAATCTCACATGCATTGACCGGGAATCGAACCCGGACCGCATTGGTGAGAGGCATACAGCTAGACCGCTGAGCCACCACGCCCCCACTATTGCTTGGAACAACTGACTCCACTTACTTAATAATGAATTTCGAAATATTACAGAGCCAGAATGAAGAACAACATCGTTAGGAATTACGCCTCCATTGATATGAATTTCGACCGTAAAATCATTGTTTACCCTTATACTTTACCTTATTTTAGGTACGGTATGCTTGACACATCTAATTTATACAAAATACAATAGTTTTCACTAGTACTTACAGATCAGTCTGTTTTATGCACCACCAATTTATTTTGTATATCACAAACAAAGGACTCGAAAGTCGTAATTTTGTTGGCTTCCTCAGCAAGGGTCTTCTCACATTCCTCTGCAGACTTTTTCCGTTCTTTTTCTTCTCTTCTTTCCTCTGGAGATTTCCTTATCTTGGAGGAGCACTTACTCAAATACGATGGTAAGTTTGGGAATACCTTTGGAACCGCACGAGGTAACAATACAGGCTTCTTCCGTGTGAATTCCTTATTATTCCCATCACCATCCTTGTATTTTTCAACATAACTTACGTCTTCAGGAAGAAAGTGTTTAATACATACGAAGGAATATTTCGTAGGTACCCAATTGGCTCGAGGAATAGCACGTTCCCATATGGCTTTCAATTATGGATTTTTAGGAAACACAAACAATGTCAGAAATCCTTCAGTTTGTATCGATGAACGATAATTAGACTTACAATTCGGCACAACACAAGTCTTTGGCATTGTAGCTAGCCACTATACAGTAATAATCAATGGTATAATTTCATTTACATAGAGTATTTTGAAGAAAACACGAGCGCGTGACACATTTTCCATGTAACTCAGTGGGCTAGGCAGAGCAGACTGGCCATTCACGGCGAGGTTGCCAATTTTCGCTCGCCGCGGCCTTCCGTAGAGCCGAGCCGGCCATGCTTGATGAGCAAAACATGTCATCCCTTAGTTTTCTCCTTCTTCAATAGTCCATAACGATATATACAGTATATTAATCATATGCAAATTATTTTTCCACATATTGCAGTAATTGGAATTGTTTTCTCTTGACCAACTGAATGTTACAATATCGGTTGTAGAAGTTGGGAGCCACAGAAAAGCACTCACAGAATGGCTGAGGTGGTAATCGAACCCATCTCTTATAAGTTTCGTCTCATGATGCTGAGTGTACCCCGTTTCAGCCCTCAAACCAGAATTAAATGTCTTGGCAGAGCCGGGAATCGTACCCGAACCTCCGGGCCGACAGCCAAGAATGCTAACCACTAGACCACGAGGTGGTCTCTCTATATATTGTGGGATCACGATGGCAAAGATCTGTTTTATATTTTTATTTATATTAATTCTAGTACTCGACATCTCAATACCACAAGCATGGGTTTTACGTACCTATTTTAATAACTTTGTTAGTCAGTTATTAGTTATTGTTGTTTTACGGGGTGGAACTACGAGATCATCTGGCCCTTTAATTACTTTATTCTCTGCTTAGTGTTGACCTTCAAAACACAAGATAAAAAGATTCGACCTTGGTTCAGGCCGGAAGGATGTTACTTCAATAAGTGGCCTCTTCGGGATAAAATTTCGCAACTCAATGTTTCTGAAATTATTATTTGTATTATTATTATTATTATTATTATCTGTCGGCATCACAGGAAACGGGAGAGCGTGGGTTCAAATCCCACCTCGGCCATCCTAAAAATGGTTTTCGTGGTTTCCCATTTTCACCACCAGGCAAATGCCGGGACGGTTCCTTTCAATAGGTCCACGGCCGATTACCTTCCAAAATCCCTTCCCTGACCCGTCCTGATAATAAAATAAATGGCCATTGGCTGCATTAATAAAATTAATTATTACCGTAGTCTATTATACAAGCAAGTATGCAGATTACATTGAATCAAAGCATAATCATCACCTTAATTTAGATCACTGCCAATGAATTTATGAACTATCCTAGTTGTAGCCAATATCACTGCTTTCTGTATTACCGTAATTTATACAAGTTAGTGAGTGTCCTGATCCAGCTCTTTTAGCCAGTGTTGCCAAATCTTGAAATGAGAAAGAAAACCCTGTGCTTTAAAACGCCAGAAAGGCACCAGCTGGACTCTATGATTCAAAGCACTAGAAAAACGTAATATATATAAACGGATTTTCTTTTAACTTACATTTCTTTCATTAAAAATCTTCTTCTTCACTTTCGGAGCCTGTTACCGCTATTACATCTTTAGAGCAGGAAGGTGTAGTCCTGCTGTATCTCTGCATACTTCCAATTTTGTCCACTATATCCTACAGCCTACTAGGCAACGAACAGTGACGGTGGGTCTGAGATAGATTTACAATACTAACTGTGGATACGTAAGAGCCTTCGCTAGAAACTGGGAAATCCCCTGGCAGCAGGGAAGAAAATAGAGGATAGGCAGATTCTTTGTACAAGTGCACTTGCACTGAGCCCTGCATGTTGCGCTATCTTAGCATTTATGCAGGAGAATGACAATTTCAGGGACTTCCCCTGCTGGAGTGTTGACTTTGACACGTGTAAGACTGTATTTTGCCTAACTTTATTGATTAACTTTCTTAAAATTATTACATGACTTTCAGGATTTACTTATTAGTCATAGGAGGCAATTTCATGGAAAAATCCGTTAAGCACCAGATTTGGCACTAGTTTTAATGAAATAATACCAGTATTTCGCTATGGCGCTAAATGAAAATTTCTGTCACCAGATGAACTTCAGAAACAGCAGATCTGGTGCTAAAAACACCAAATTGGCAACACTGCGTTTTAGCCCTTGCCGAAGATGTTTAGGAACCACACAAGTGCTTGAGATGACAGCCATTGCTTCTTGATAAGCTCAACCAGCTCTAAATATTTGGACACTTCTTCAGCATGTTTAACCTGCAGGTTGTGCGTATTTGGAATGACAACATCAATCAGCGTGACTTCTTCAATCTTCTGTTGATCACTATATTAGGCCTATTATGTTTCAATGTACTTTCGGTGAGCACAGTCCAATCCCAATACAGTCTGAAGTGTTCATTGTCAGCCACGCTCTCTGGAACATACTGGTAGTACGGAGCCTTCTGGCTCTTGGAGCAGGATTTTACAATTTTAAAATGATCTTGTCGACTTCGTCGTTACGCTGGGGTCTGGCGTTACGTTACGGTGACGGGACGAAATGTACCCAGATGCATTGAGGTGTCTGACGTCATAGTACCGCTTGGTGCATATGTTCCCGACAATCTCTAAATAAAACAAAAATCCCCGATTCTTGGATGTCACGGGTAATCTCGAGAACCACTGGATGGATTTTGATGCGGTTTTCACCATTCTGTAAAGGATATCTCGAGGAAAGATTCTGTAGAAAATAATTTATGTATGATCAAAGGAAGCCAAGCAGTAACGATTTCAGTGAAAAGGTCGAAAACAAACTTGGCGTCCGTGGGCTTCTTAAGCTTACGCTGGGCAAACCATTAAAAATATCAATATACTCTGAGCGTAAGAATTGGTCAGCATGAAAAGTTCTACAAAAAAGTCCGCGAGAGCATATCTCTATCTTCAATTCATCGCCCACTATAAGTGTTTTTAGACTGGATGGAAGGGGCATGTCCCCACGTGCTCTGGTGAGCGAGCGGCATCCCGCGCGCTTGACCTTGCTTTGCCCTTGGTTTGCACTTGCCGTTCGCGAGTATTTTAATACAAGATAAGTAAGATAAGTATTATGCAGATAATTTTCTAACATGTCAAGAGTCTTTGGCTTCGAGCGAAGCGAGAAGCCTCCAACCTTTCTAGCATTTTTCATCATTTGTAGCATTTAAAATGATACAAAGTCTAGTCTTTCAGACTGACTGTCACTTTTTTGATACAGCATCATGCTTGCGCTTATATTATTACTAGCAACCCGCCCCGGCTTCGCCCGGTATCTTTAACTGTTAACCCAGCGTAAGCTTAAAAGGCGTACGGACGACAGGTCACAGACGCAATTCAGAAAAGCCGAGGTGAACAGCGAAACTCCAAACACATCTACTCTTCTCTGAAGTCTTAACTCGACACGACTTGACAGTTTGATGCTGGCCGAAGCTGGGGTGATCGCCTCCCTCCGACGCTAGTAATTTATATTTCCACTGAATGGAGATTGTTGGAAGAAGTGAAAACATATAAACACTTAGGCCAATAGTGGGCGATGTATTAAAGATAGAGATATGCTGTCGCGGACCTTTTTGTAGAACTTTTCATGCTAAACAATTCTTACACTCATAGTAAAAAGATATTTTTAACTGTTTTTCCCAGCGTGAGCTAAAAATCGCACGGACGGCAGGTTTTTCTTCGACTCGATTTACTGAAATCGTTACTGCTCGGCTTCCTTGGGTCATAAATGAATGTTTTTTTACAGAAACCTTCCTTGAGAAATCCTTTACCGAATGGTGAAAACCGCATCAAAACCCATCTATTGATTCTGGAGATTACCTGGAACATCCAAGAATCGAGGACTTGGTTATATAGGCCTACTATGTAGAGATTATTATTATTATTATTATCATTATTATTATTATTATGTATAGGCCTAGATATGAAATTAACCATGAATCTGAAACAAATTGGTCCTTATTGACAAAATTTAATTGGAAGCTAAATGGCATTAAATAAAACCACCAAGTTGTAACGTGTTTTTCGAGGGGTTTTATGCAACTGGCATAAGTCAGCAGGAAGCCATTCTATATTTATTTACGCGGCAAATTGTTCAGCCAAGAGAATTTTTCATGGTAATTTATTATTATTATTATTAATTTATTATAATTATTATTAAGGTATTTTCGGAGCATTTTATAAAAAAATATTAGCATTCAGATAGGTTTTCTATGTCTTAGAAAACCCTATCCAGCAAATTATTACGAACGACGATATCATAGAAAATTATCTGATTACGGAATTTTACGGAGTTTTCGTCAGTTAGGGTATATCGAGAGACGTGACTCACTGGGATTTCAAGTACACGCTTAATCTTGTCGAGAAGCATGACGCAATCTTGGGTCGCAAGGTCTAGAAAAGACGAATTGTTGGAACGGAACCCTCCCGCCGAGTGTAATGACCCGGAGGAGGAGAAGATCGCGTGGTGGGTCAGCCAATCAGGGGAGACGACGTAAGCTAGTTGGGACTGAAGAGTGGGGAGCCGGCGTGTGGTTATATCGTTCGACGCGCCGTGAAACAGGGACTATCTGTGAAATATTTGAGGAGTATGGATGCGCGTGCGTGTCGCTCCGATGTTCAGTGGAGTTAGTGAGTATCTGTGAAATACTTGAGGTGTACGGTCGCAAGTGCGTGTCGCTCCGATGTTCAGTGGAGTTAGTGACTATCTGTGAAATACTTGAAGAGTATGGATGCGCGTGCGTGTCGCTCCGATGTTCAGTGGAGTTAGTGAGTATCTGTGAAATACTTGAGGTGTACGGTCGCAAGTGCGTGTCGCTCCGATGTTCAGTGGAGTTAGCGACGAACTTTTGTAAAACTTGGTTGTACGAGTGTTTGGGTCCGAGGTACGGACCATAGAATTATCTAATCTACCAGAATATCATCAAATTCCGACGGAGATGACGACGTCCAGGAGACTGTGGGAAGCTCACAACATCATCAAGAACGAGGGAAATGCTTTGGCAATTTCCAGTGGTAAGCGCCAATGACGCAGAAATACGCAATCTCTCATTTTCTTTGTTTTACATTTCATATTTCAGTAACTTCATAGCTTGGAAATAAGAGTAAAATCAATTTATCAGACTCCGTTTTCACGTAATTTTCTATCGGTAATATTCAAATCACAACGCTCCAATTTAAATTTTATACTTATTATTATTAATTTTGCTATTCTTGTTTTATATAATAAATTCATTTCTTTTACAATGCAATCTTTGCTTTCAGTAGGTAGCATTAGATATAGACCAATTCCTTCTCCTGATACAATTGTTTGTTGGGTTAATGATCAAATCATACCACGATCTGAGTGAATAGAGTCTTGAAGGTGTTCTGCCAGAGCTAGACGTTGTTAAATAAAAATTTAGATTTCAACATTGCGTTGAGGTCTTGGCGCCCATTAAAACAACATAGCTTAGGCAAAGGTAAACAGTTACATTTCTCACCCAACAGTTAGGAGCTAGCAAAACGTTTCACTTGTCGCCGACAACTTGGGGCTGTAAACCTAATAACATTTGTGGAAGGAGAAGGGTATATATTTCTGTGCCTGTATTTTGGGGGTTATTTGTCTGTATCAGTGTATATCATTATGGGGGATGAGAAAGAAAGACAGATGAGGTTACGTAGTGGTCATCAACGGGAGAGTGATGATACGAGCAGTATGTCGAGTGATGGTAGTACCGGGGTAGCGGAGGTAAATCCCGATACTGAAACAGGGAGTGTAGGCGGCCAACCAGAATTAAAAACTTTACTTCTCGAGTTTATGTATCAGAACAAAGTTAGTAGTGATGCCTTAAATGCAAAGTTAGAACAGAATAACGCTAAATTAGAACAAAACAGTAGGGAAAATAAAGAAAGTACAGAAGCTTTAAATGCAAAGTTAGAACAGAATAACGCTAAACTAGAACAAAACAGTAGGGAAAATAAAGAAAGTACAGAAGCTTTAAATGCAAAGTTAGAACAGAATAACGCTAAATTAGAACAAAACAGTAAGGAAAATAGAGAGAGTACTGAAACTTTAAATGCTAAATTAGAACAAAACAGTAGGGAAATGAGTGACAAATTCGAACTGATTAGAGGTGAGATCAGGGGGGTGATGGAAGAAAAGGCTAAAGAGATTATTGCAGATGTAGACAGAAAATTAGGAAAAGTACAGGAGGAGTTGGAAATTAGAATCAGTACACAGGCTGAAAATTTAAAAGAACTAGTGCAACTGGAAACACAGCAGGTCAAAAAGCAATTGGGGGGAGAAATTGACAAAATTCAGGTAGCTACTAAAGAGGTTAAGGAACAGCTGGGGGGTAGAATTGAGAAAGTCCACTCACAAATAGTTGCAGAAGTAAATGATTTAAGAGAGAGTAATAAAGAGAGCATTAGCAAGATTGAGGAGAAACAAGCAAAGCTATATGATAAAGTAGAAGAATCAGAAGGAAACATTAAATTAACAGTAAACAGTATTGAGAGGAAGGCTGAGGAGAAAATCGCAGAATTAGAATTAAAATTAAAAGCTAGGATCAGGCAAGAAAATAGTCAGAATAGACCAGTTTTTGTGAATAGCACACACAGGGAGGTAGAACTGGGTAAGTTCAGCAATCGACAGGGGTGCCCAATGGAGTTCATGAACACTATAGAAAATAAATTCGGGGAGAGGTTGGAAAATGGTAGTATTGAGTGGTGCCAGGTAGTTGAAATTTTAGAACAAGTGTTTGTGGGGGAAACGAGGAATTGGTTTGCTGTCTACAGAGACAAGTTTACTGATATTAATGATTTTAAAATGAAATTCTGTGAAAAGTTCTGGAATGAGGTTATTCAGTCGCAGCATCGTGAGGGAGTAGCCTAGTGTGTGGTAAATATAACCCTAAAGGAAGCTCCACCATGACCGAATACTTTTTAGGGCAGGTATTAGTGTGTAAATATCTGGATGGCTTGGAGGAGGAAAGTGATGTGGTAAGGTTGCTACTTAGGCACTTTCCCTATAGGATCAAGGAGGCTGCTTGTATCCAGAATGTAAAGACTATATCACAAGTAGAAAATTTGTTAAGCACATTTGATGCACTAGGGAGAGGGGGTTATGAGGACAATTTCAATAGGAACCAGGGTAATAATAATAATAGACCTAATGAAGCCAGGCATCAGGAAGTTCAAGGGAACGGTGGCGAAGGGGCCAATGCTCAAAATAGAAATAATAATAATCAGCTAAATCAGAACAGAGGAAATGGCTATGGTAATCAGTATCAAGGGAGGAACAATGATTACAGGGGACATCAAGGGAGAAACAATGATTTCAGGGGAAATCAAGGGAGAAATGATAATGACAATAATTACAACCAGAATAGGGGTCAAGGAAGAGGACAGCCTAGTGGTAGTAATATACAGCCAAACAATGACAACACAACTCAGAACAACCAGACCAGTGCAGTAGTAACTAGTACTACGGCCAGCTGTAGCGGTTCTTTAAACGCGAACCAAGCTGCGAAGTAAGGTCAGAATCTCAGTCTGTAGCATGCCCTGTCCATACAATTATACAGGAACCCTATGACCTAAATGTGAGAAATGAATTATTACATGAACTAAATGATGAAGGTATTATTCAGGAAGTGGTTAGTAAGAGCCCCATAGTTAAATTTAACGTGTCCGAGGCGTACACAGATGTTTTGATTGATAGTGGTTGTATGAAGAGTTGCATAAGTAGTGCATTTTATGATAAAATGAAAGGAACTGGAGTAAATTTTGAGGAGATGCCAATTAAAAGCACTTTTGTTATCACAGCTGTTGGGAAGAGGTCTTAAGTAATTTCTAAGCAAGTTTTAGTAGACATTAAAATTAATAATCATGTAGAGAAGCAGATTTGCCTTGTAATTCCAAATTTAGTATTCAGTGTTATCTTGGGTTCAGAGTGGCTAAGTAGAGTGTCTGGTAACTTATGTTATGATGTAGGGAGTTTGAAATTTAAATGGGGAGATTCTGAAGTAGAAGTAGCGTTCAATGACCATATTCAGAGGAGTAGTATTGTTGGTGTGATTTGTACTTTAAATGAGATATCGCCAGCCGTAGAGCGGGGTTCTCCATGTTTTGTGGGCAGTGTGATTACGAACGGAAGTCTAGAGGACTCGTTACGTGAGACTGCATTTCAGGGTAATATAGAGGTGGAACAATGTGTTCGGCTCTATGATGTGTTATTGTGTAATAGGAGAGTTTTTGAGGATCGCATTGGTATGGCCAATTGCTATACACATTCATTGAACGTTATTGATAGGTCAGTATTCACAGGACATAGATATCCTGTACCTTTCGCTTATCAGAGTGCAGTTGAGGCACAAATTAATCAGATGCTTGAAGATGGGATTATTGAGCACTCTAACAGTCCATATGTTAATTCTTTGATCACGGTACCCAAGACCGACGGCACTGTTCGTATTTGTTTAGACGCTCGTTTGGTTAACAGTAGAATTAGTTCAGATCAGCTGAAATCTATGTCAATAGAGGAATTAATGCAAACATTTGAGGGGAGGAAGTATTTCACTTGTGTAGATTTGAGTTCCAGTTTTTGGCAAGTGCCACTTATGTACGAAGATAGACCATTTACAGCTTTTAGTCATAAATATAACCTTTATCAATTTTGTAGAACACCTTATGGGTTAAAGAGTAGTTCAGCAGCTTTAATTAGGGCTTTAAACATCGCATTAGGGGATGACACAGGAGAGTTTGTAACCATTTACATAGATGATATGGTAATTAGTTCACGCAGTTTTGAGGAGCATCTACGTCATTTAAATATAGTTTTTCAGAAGTTAGATCAGGCAGGGTTCACTTTGAAGCTGTCTAAGTCGTCATTCTGTCAGTCAGAAGTGACATTTTTAGGGCATAGAGTGTCGAGTAGAGGTGTAACACCAGAAGAAAGTAGGGTTAATAAGATACTTAACGCAGAGGTGCCACAGAATGTTAAACAGTTAAAAACTTACCTGGGAATTTGCAACTTTTTCAGGAGGTTCGTTCTTAAATACTCAGGGTTGGTAGAACCATTCAGGGAATTGCTTAAAAGTGGGACTCGGTGGAGATGGGAGTCTAAGCATGATCAGGCTTTTAGAGCGCTGAAGGAAGGTTTTGAGAAAGCTGTAGTGCTGAAATATCCGTTAAAAGATAAGGAATATGTGGTTATGACAGATGCTTCACATATAGGCATTGCTGGAGTATTATGTCAGAAAGATGATGAGGGTAATCTGTGCATTGTATCTTTAGCCTCGCGAGGACTGACAGCAGCGGAGAAAAGATACACGATTACTGAGTTAGAGCTTTTAGGTATTGTTTTCAGTTTAGGGAAATTTAGAATGTATTTAGTAGGGGGGAAATTTGAGATCCACACAGATCACCATGCATTACTGTATATGAGGACTTGTAAACTCAGTTCTAACAGAGTTAGTAGGTGGATTCTTGCTCTGCAGGAATACGAATTCACAGTAAAATATATTAAAGGTAAAGATAACATTCTTGCAGACATGCTATCGAGGGACACTAATTTATGTAGGGATTATCCTGTGGTTAAAGCAGAGGATGGTATTTTAATATGTGCATGTGTGGACAGTAGCAACAGGGTATCGTTACAGACACTGAGAAATATGCTAGGTAGAGCAACGTGATGACGTTCATTTAAGGGAGCCACTTGCAAGGTTGGAAGAAGGTGACGCAGGAACATTTATAGTTTCCAAACGTATTGGGAAAACAGCATATGTGCTGGAGAATAGTGAGGGAAACAGATTATACGGAACGTATAATATACATAGTCTACGAAAATATGTGTCATAAAGTGAGTGTGTTTAGCTGGCGAGCCAGCCTATCAAATGAGTAAGTGTGGTGTCTGGTGCGTGGAAGATCTGGTCTTAAGGCAGGCGTATCAGAAGTCACACAGGGGGGTAGTATGTAAGTAAATGAGAGTTTTTAAGGTACAGGGAAATATGACGGGATTGTCGGATGCTGTTGAGCACTAAATTGTCTCGATGCACCAAGGCCATTTTGGCAGCGCTGATGGGTTCCCATTTATCTCCAAGAGATGGGGGAGCGCTTGAATAGGGCTTGTTAGCTTAAGGCGTCCACGAGATAAAAGATGGGCCATCAGAATGCGAGACAGTCCTTCATGAAACTCATACATATCAGCACACGTGATTTCTGTTTACGGCCTCGCCATGTAAGATTTGTAAGTGTGTAATTTAAGATAATATGTACAATGGTATTATTTGTGTGAGGAGAAATGGTCTGTGTTGAGAACTAGTATTAAGTAGAATATGGTTAACGGGAACTTAACAAGACAGGGCGATTACGGCACAGAAATATTTGGTGTTATATGTAATGCACATTTACTGTTTTTTTTTCAGAAGTCAATATTAATTTAATCTACTTCAAAGAGAGATTAAGTATTATGGTCACGAGGCGCTGCCACAATAGTGTGATCGTGTGCTCAGTGATAAGTGGAATTAAATGTCACCATAAGGAGGGGACCTCCAGTGAAATTAGGAAGTTCTAGGGTGATATAAATATATCAGAACACCTTCAATGCGTGTGATATGACATCATAAATACATAGTGCTCACACATTAATTATGTCTATTTCTCCAACATAGAGAAATTTGAGAGGCGGAAATATCCGTGGAACACTATTCCATATGTAAAACATTGGACTGGTTGCAAAGTGCAATCCATTGTGACAACAAACTTTGACGCAAAGTGCGTGAAGAAAAAATATGAGTGTATATATCTGTAATTTAGGGTGATTTCGTTTATGTAATATGTATTTTGGATGGGGTTTATTAACGTGTCTGGGATAATCGGATAATGGACCGTCGTCACGGTAAATCATCCGATGATCCGAGGCGAATATGTAACGTGTTTTTCGAGGGGTTTTATGCAACTGGCATAAGTCAGTAGGAAGCCATTCTATATTTATTTACGCGGCAAATTGTTCAGCCAAGAGAATTTTTCATGGTAATTTATTATTATTATTAATTTATTATAATTATTATTAAGGTATTTTCGGAGCATTTTATAAAAAATTATTAGCATTCAGATAGGTTTTCTATGTCTTAGAAAACCCTATCCAGCAAATTATTACGAACGACGATATCATAGAAAATTATCTGATTACGGAATTTTACGGAGTTTTCGTCAGTTAGGGTATATCGAGAGACGTGACTCACTGGGATTTCAAGTACACGCTTAATCTTGTCGAGAAGCATGACGCAATCTTGGGTCGCAAGGTCTAGAAAAGACGAATTGTTGGAACGGAACCCTCCCGCCGAGTGTAATGACCCGGAGGAGGAGAAGATCGCGTGGTGGGTCAGCCAATCAGGGGAGACGACGTAAGCTAGTTGGGACTGAAGAGTGGGGAGCCGGCGTGTGGTTATATCGTTCGACGCGCCGTGAAACAGGGACTATCTGTGAAATATTTGAGGAGTATGGATGCGCGTGCGTGTCGCTCCGATGTTCAGTGGAGTTAGTGAGTATCTGTGAAATACTTGAGGTGTACGGTCGCAAGTGCGTGTCGCTCCGATGTTCAGTGGAGTTAGTGACTATCTGTGAAATACTTGAAGAGTATGGATGCGCGTGCGTGTCGCTCCGATGTTCAGTGGAGTTAGTGAGTATCTGTGAAATACTTGAGGTGTACGGTCGCAAGTGCGTGTCGCTCCGATGTTCAGTGGAGTTAGCGACGAACTTTTGTAAAACTTGGTTGTACGAGTGTTTGGGTCCGAGGTACGGACCATAGAATTATCTAATCTACCAGAATATCATCAAATTCCGACGGAGATGACGACGTCCAGGTGACTGTGGGAAGCTCACAACATCATCAAGAACGAGGGAAATGCTTTGGCAATTTCCAGTGGTAAGCGCCAATGACGCAGAAATACGCAATCTCTCATTTTCTTTGTTTTACATTTCATATTTCAGTAACTTCATAGCTTGGAAATAAGAGTAAAATCAATTTATCAGACTCCGTTTTCACGTAATTTTCTATCGGTAATATTCAAATCACAACGCTCCAATTTAAATTTTATACTTATTATTATTAATTTTGCTATTCTTGTTTTATATAATAAATTCATTTCTTTTACAATGCAATCTTTGCTTTCAGTAGGTAGCATTAGATATAGACCAATTCCTTCTCCTGATACAATTGTTTGTTGGGTTAATGATCAAATCATACCACGATCTGAGTGAATAGAGTCTTGAAGGTGTTCTGCCAGAGCTAGACGTTGTTAAATAAAAATTTAGATTTCAACATTGCGTTGAGGTCTTGGCGCCCATTAAAACAACATAGCTTAGGCAAAGGTAAACAGTTACATTTCTCACCCAACAGTTAGGAGCTAGCAAAACGTTTCAAAGTCAGTACATAATATATTGTTATACAATTGATTCAAAATGTACTATATATTTTATAACACTCGCAACTTTCAGTTTCAACTTGTAATATTGGTAAGGAAGTAATGAAGCGAAGTCGAAGAGTGAGTGCTATTATTTAACGAATATTCATCAAGTCTGGTTAACGTCTTGAGGAGTATGACGCTACCACGTCCAGGAAGTGAGTGTGGCTTGTGCGGTGACTTATCTCTCGCACTGCGTAGTCGGTTCTTCACTGTGCATTGAGTAACAGCACGGTTCAGTGCGTCTGCTATTGACAACGTATGGGTGTTATTTTAGTTCTTAATGGCTTGGCAGTGTTTCTGAAGTCCGGTATTCAGACTTCTTCTCGAGGAATGTGCCATGGTGACGAGGAAACTGTGAGTACTCCACG
This sequence comes from Meconema thalassinum, assembly GCA_946902985.2. Taxonomy (NCBI): domain Eukaryota; kingdom Metazoa; phylum Arthropoda; class Insecta; order Orthoptera; family Tettigoniidae; genus Meconema; species Meconema thalassinum. The sequence continues at coordinate 373,284,918 of OX336392.1, forward strand.
ATCTTATGGTAAACGAGGCGCCGCTGTATAATACCAACAACTGACATACACCTCATAACCATCTCCCCATGGTTATGACTAAGGACCGGGTTCTTAAGTTTTTTTAAATGCCATTTTAGGTTTTCAAATACATAAATAGTTTCTTTTTAGGGTTTTAAACAGGTATTTATGTTTAAAGGGTAGCAAAAGTTGTCTTAAACTGCGCAAAGCTTAAAATTAATGCCCAATTAACTGTAGTCTTGTTTCTTTTATGTATTTTCTTAAAAAAAAAAAAAACTTTTTTTACATAATGTAAACTTAGTTACGGTATCCAAGAAATGTTATTATAAATATATTTATAGTACCTACACTTTTAATAAATTTTATAAACTAAATCATAATATTACATTGATTACCCCTGAATAATTTAATTTTAAAGGGTGATTTGTGTATTTTATGACTGTCATTTTATTTAAATGTGTTCTTTGTAAGGATATCCCGGTCACGAAAACCAAGATGCGCTGACCACCCGTCACACCAATATCTGTAGGCCAAATGGCTGGGCAGCGGTCGCTTGGTAGGCCTAGGCCAGTCATGGGCTGTAGTGTCAGGGGTTATTATTATTATTATTATTATTATTTGTTAGGATATCCATTTTCACTTTGGTATTTGTTAACTAATTTTTAAGATTCTTTTATTATTTCAATCTACGCTGACGAGGGTATCATTGTATACCGAAACATGTACGTATTAATTTAGATATTAAACGTTTTTTTAAGTGTTTGACAAGGCAGCTATTATGATTTGAGTTTTTTTTTGGTCGTGTAGCCTCCTGAGAGGCCGAGTGCAGGTCTTTCTAGTCGACGCCCGTGGGCGACCTGCGCGTCGGGATGAGAGATGGAATGGATGAAGATGAATGAAACTGGGCAAGGATGTGGAAGGAAGCGGTCGTGGCCTGTCAGAAGGTACTGTCCCAGCATTTGCCTGGTGTTGAAAATGGGAAACCACGGAAAACCATTTCAAGGACAGCCGACGGTGGGGCTCGAACCCACGCGTCTACCTAGTCAGCAGAGAGCTTGGCCCCTTGACCTAACGCAGCGCTTTAGCCCGCGTAGCCACTACTGTCGGTATAATTTGAGATTAATTACTAGTATAAAATCTGATTGCAACGAGAGTGTAAATATTTTACATAATGATGATACGTCATCAAATTATCACCGATAACTTCACACTTTTAGGCAATATTTGCTCTCCTTAAATATTTTAATTATTCAAATTAAATAAAACCATGGATGGCAGAGGAGATTTTCACACTCTAGCCCGTCTTATTAACTTTCTTTATTTAGAATATAGGGAACTTGGAAATAATAAGAGATTTATCCCATTAAAAAGTCTCACATTTACTGTTCACATGCCATGAAACTTTGCACCTTGTACAGGTTCAAGAGGACGAACTGAAATAATTACAAACAAATAGAAAATCAGTGAAGGATTGATATGCATGAAGAAAAAATCAGAAATACGTAACGGTAGCGATTCTGACTCCAGATCAGAAAGTTGCGTGTTCATATCACGTCGGGGTCACCAGTTTATAACCGCTTACTCAATTAATTGCCTTACAGACATAAACACTCTTTATTTTACTCTGGTTACATTTAACATTCATCTTCTAAATCAACAAAATGTCATCTTTTCACTTTTCTATTTGTCTCAAGTTCCAAAGAGAATGTGTCTTGATAATACAAGTGCATGTCCACTACAGTTCCACATAATTTGTACGATTTTATCCTCGGCTACAGGTCGTTTTCTGCCCAAGAAGCAACATTCAAATGAATATCATGAGTAGTTTTGCCGAAATTATGTTTCTTTTTGGATACTACCATAAGAAAATAGATAGGTTCTTTTAAATATTTTCATGATACCACCACCAAAAAAGAACATGTTTGGAGTAACATTGTCGCCTGCTGTACCCAATGTTGCAGGATCGAATTCTGGTGCAGTCAGTTGGCATTTGAGGGTGCGCAAATGGGAAGGAGTCGTGTCCGTAGATTTACTGGCAGAATTGGTTCAAGAGGGGACTAACTTCAAAATTCGTGAAAAACTACTTATTGCACCTAACTGTGCGTGAAAGTTAAGTGCATCTTTGGAGTAAGAATGAAGTAGATCCACTAAAAACTGACGGTAATACATGTGATTAGATATTTACTCCCTCTTGCATTTGAGGCAATGGAGAAGCACCTCCGGGATATAACTACTATTAAAACCCGCAAAACTAAAAGATATGATGGTATTGGTGGCATGCGGTACTATGAAACCCTGAATAGCACCTCAGGTGAGGCAACTGATTCCCTTGCGGAATTCCACATCAAACATTTGGTCTCTTGGCTTGCGATCACGAGTTACATGACACACAAAACTAAGGCTTACTCATGAGGGGTGTTTGCCAATATGAGACCATGATTCGATCTGAAATGGTATCATTGTCCATCTGGCGGTTTTAGATTGTTTTGTTGTGAAGATTCACCCCACCCCCCCAATTGAATATGAATTACTTTTTCTTGTACGGTACCGTACTTGAATAAGATATTGCAAGTCACGTATGAGGTTGAACCACTTAGAACATTCCACTTACAATGGTGATATTTTCTGTTTAATTTTGTTTGTTATCTTGTATTATAAGAGCAAAAGTCTTTATTCTACGCGTACAGTCTCTGTATCATCGTACATGTTACTGTTTTAAATGAAGAGAGGCAATTCCTTCTCAATAAGATTAATAAATCACAACATGACTTTAAAAATAGGAAGCTACAAATAATTTACATGACGTTAAATGTATAAACAATTATCAAAGCACTAATAGTGGCTATTAGTTATCTACTATCTTAATCTTATTCTAATTGACAAAGAGAGGCTATCCTAGACTTTAACTAAGTTTTATAGTTTAGGATACCGTCTGCTTTAACCTCACATTCGTTTCATCTTTGTTGTGTTTCTCATCTGTCTCTTTCCTATCCCACATTCTCCTGCAAACATTAAAAAGTTTCACTAATTTATCAGGCTTCCTTCATTCCCCATTTAGTAATTTTATTTAAGTGTGATAGTAATTTTCATTTTGCATTCTGTTTATATCTCCCTTATCTACAAACATTGCATTCCCTGAGCAGGTGTGCTGCGCCCATAACATTCCCACTAAAAGAAGACAGAGGTCTTCTTTTCCTACTTGTCTCAATGCATTGTTCTTATACACCACCATTAACCATCAGTTATCCCTCTCATTTCTATTTTTGTTAGACCTTCAGGCTTTATAAAGATAAATTGCCTTATGTCGCAGAACTACTGTATGTTAAGGTTACCCTGTTACCCCACTATTCTCTGAGAACCTGCAACTCTATGTCCTTTACCCTTCTGCACACTTTTTGCACACCCCATCCTCCTCCCTGCTTAAATCCCATAAATACCCCATTGTTGTTTAAAGGGTTAGAACTTCAAGGTCATCTGTCCCTAAAAATCATACTTCAGTGAAAAGGAAAGTACAGTAATAAACAAAGGAAAGTAATTAATAGAAATATGATGTGTTTAATTGCTTTGGTTACCCAGTTAAGTTGCTACTGATATAGCCATGCTATTATCGTTTTGAATTCTATTGTCTTTTCCTGGTCTCTTATCTTCTCGGCTCACTATTTCCGTATGGCGTCCTGTTCTCTGAATGCCAGTGATTTGCTTGCTTTGTGATGATGATGATGATGATGATGATGATGATGATGATGATGATGATGATGTGATGATGATCAGGGCATGGATTTTGGTGACCTAAAATGTTTAATAAAAGATCTATAAAATGACTGAAAAAATCCATTCAAATGACGTTAAAACTTAAAAACATGACCTATACGTTTGAATGAAATTGTACAACCAATTTACTCATCCGGCTGATATAGCCTAGTTATATTTATGTTTCTGGAGCCTCCGTGGCTTGGATGACAACACGCCAGCCTCTCACCGCAGGGTCCGTGGTTCAAATCCCGGTCACTCCATGTGCGATTTGTGCTGGACAAAGCGGAGGCAAACAGGTTTTTCTCCGGATACTCCGGTTTTCCCTGTCACAATTTCATTCCAGCAACACTCTCTACTATCATTTCATTTCATCTGCCATTCATTTCAACATTGCCCCAGGGGAGTGCGACAGGTTTCGGCAGCCGGACAGTTCATATCCTCGCCGCTAGATGGGGGCTCCATTCATTGCATTCCCTGACCCGGTCGGTCGACTGGAAGCAGGCTGTGGATTTTCGTATGTATGTTGCTGACATAATTTCCACGAAAAAGGAAATGCAAACATAAACATTCACTTCACACAGCCTTTTTTTTTTCGCGGCTTCGGTGGCGTTGTTGGTAGCATGCTGAGCTTATATGCCCAAGGTTGCGGGTTCAAATCCGGCCGAAGTCGTCGGAATTTGTAAGAGCATTAAAAATCCCTCAGTATGCCTTCCTTCGGAGGGGAAGTAAAGCTGGCGGTCCCATGTCATAGATTTATGGCATGAAAAAGATCCTTCCATTAACTACACTTGTGTGAAGCCAAAATTTGTAGGTTAGAATTGATAACGATCTATTAGTTCCAATGTTCCCCTCCAGGTGCTGACTGCGATGCCATCTGGTAGCCAAGTCCACAAGTTAGGTGTCGTGGACGGTAGCATTTGGTAGCAAAAGTAGGAACTACTTGAAATTACTGTCTGCAGTCCTTACTTGAATGTAAAAAAAACAGATATTACACACTAATACAGCCATCACAATTAACACCGGTTATCAGACGGATTCTACACACACCCAAAGTACACGGGGCTACATGACCGCGTTGTCGCAGCCCCTAAACTAAGAAACCAACCAGCCAACCAACCCTTTTCTTTCTTTTTTTTTTCAGAAAAGAATTTCACTCCCCCAACGTAATTTTGACCAATATGAAGTGGCTGCAAGTGGATCCGGCACCACTAGGTGTTACCGACCATCGCATAATCTTCTACCCTGCAGCGCTGCCGCGATGTATCGTTGAAGCTCTTGAGTCCTCCTATCCAATACATTTTAGCCCGTATCGAAAGACGGTAGTGTTTCCTGTGACAGGCAATGAAATGAGCCTTCAAGGCTGATGCTATAAACAGAACAGATAGCAGAGGCTATAACCTCCTCCATATTTATAACGTCGATCAGCAAGTCCTTCCAGGAATATGTTTGCCTTCGCATTTCATATTCAACTCCATTTTTCAAAGCCTTGGTGATTCTTCCAAGTGGTGAAACTACTCGCGCCTACTGTGGCTCCCTAGGGCAGGCAAAGCCTATATGAATATTTTGAAATATTAAACAAGCCGTCAGCTATCACCACCACCAGTAACCGATATTTGTACATACTAAACTTGTGTGAAGCTAAATTGTTAGGTTAGATTTCATCGGAACGCTCTATCAAAGTTCCAACATTCACAACTAGGTATCATTGATATCTGGTAGCGAAAGTTGGTACTACTTGAAATTGAACGGAACTTGTAGCTCACCCTAAGGATATCCGCTGGAAGCAGCTACAGACTCAGGCGAGCCGAACATGTCCTCGGACACTCCCGGCACTAAAAGTCTTCCAATATATAAAATAAATAAGAGAGAATAATACAATATTGTGAAACAGCCGAATTAGGGCTGCCTTAGGTATAGGTTACTAGCAATCCAGTTATCCCCTGAACAGCTGTGAACTGTCTGTTGTGTAATAAAGCGCAAGGCATCAAGAGTTGCAATGTCAAGAAAAGGTGAATAGTCTGGAACGGCAAACGACATCATCCGCGCGCCGTGTGTATTGAGCCTAAGGAGGGGAGTAGCGGGGTGGCACAGCCAATCGGTGGGGACCACGTAAGCTGGAAGTCGGCACTGGAGTGGGAAGCCGACGAGTGCATATATATCGTTTGGCGCGCCGTAGAATAAAGGACAATCTGTGTAAGACTTGACCAGTATGATTGCACGCGTGAGTCGCTCCGATGTTCCGTGGAGTGGAGGACTATCTTTGTAATACTTAACCAGGGTGGTTGTACGAGTGTTTGAGTGGAGGACTATCTTTGTAATACTTAACCAGGGTGGTTGTATGAGTGTTTGGCTCCGATGTTCGGACCTTAGAGTTATCAAAATCTACCAGTATATCATCAAATATCGAAGAAGATGACGACGCCCAGGAGACTGTGGGAATCCCTCTGCAACATCCAGTACGAGGGAAATGCTTCGGCAATTTCCAGTGGTAAGCGCGAATGACACAGAACTACGAAATCTCTCGTTTCTCTTTGTTTTATATTCAATATTTCAGTAACTTCATAGCTTGGGAATAAGAGTAAAATCAATAATTTATTAGACTCACGTAATTCTCTATCTGTAATATTAAAATCGCAATGCTCCAATTTAAATTTTAAAATTATTATTATTATTAATTTTGCAATACTTGTTTTATATAATAAATTCATTTCTTTTACAATGCAATCTTTGCTTTCAGTAGGTAGCATTAGATATAGACCAATTCCTTCTCCTGATACAATTGTTGTTGGGTTAATGATCAAATCATACCACGATCTGAGTGAATAGATTCTTGAAGGTGTTCTGCCAGAGCTAGACGTTGTTAAATACAAATTTAGATTTCAACATTGCGTTGAGGTCTTGGCGCCCATTAAAACAACATAGCTTAGGCAAATGTAAATAGTTACATTTGTCACCCAACAGTTAGGGGCAGTCAACCCGTTACACTTGTCGCTACCAACTTGGGGCTGAAAACCTAATAACATTTGTGGAAGGAGAAGGGTATATATTTCTGTGCCTGTATTTTGGGGGTTATTTGTCTTTATCAGTGTATATCATTATGGGGGATGAGATAGAAAAACAGATGAGGTTACGTAGTGGTCATCAACTGGAGAGTGATGATACGAGCAGTATGTCGAGTGATGGTAGTACCGGGGTAGCGGAGGTAAATCCCGATACTGAAACAGGGAGTGTAGGCGGCCAACCAGAACTAAAAACTTTACTTCTCGAGTTCATGTTTCAGAACAAAGTTAGTAGTGATGCCTTAAATAAAAAATTAGAACAAAACAACGCTAAACTCGAGCAAAATAATGCGAAACTAGAACAAAACAGTAGGGAAAATAAAGAAAGTACAGATGCCTTAAACGCCAAATTAGAACAAAACAGTAGGGAAAATAGAGAGAGTAATGAAACTTTAAATGCTAAATTAGAACAAAACAGTAGGGAAAATAGAGAGAGTAATGAAACTTTAAATGCTAAATTAGAACAAAATAGTAGGGAAAATAGAGAGAGTACTGAAACATTAAATGCTAAATTAGAACGAAACAGTAGGGAGATCGGTGATAAATTCGAACTGATTAGAGGTGAGATCAGGGGGATGATGGAAGTGAAGGCTAAAGAGATTATTGCAGATGTAGACAGAAAATTAGGATAAGTACAGGAGGAGTTAGAAATTAGAATCAGTACACAGGCTGAAAATTTAAACGAACTAGTGCAACTGGAAACACAGCAGGTCAAAAAGCAATTGGGGGGAGAAATTGACAAAATTCAGGTAGCAACTAAAGAGGTTAAAGAACAGCTGGGGGGTAGAATTGAAAAAGTCCACTCGCAAATAGTTGCAGAAGTAAATGATTTAAGAGAGAGTAATAGAGAGAGCATTAGCAAGATTGAGGAGAAACAAGCAAAGCTATATGATAAAGTAGAAGAATCAGAAGGAAACATTAAATTAACAGTAAACAGTATTGAGAGGAAGGCTGAGGAGAAAATCGCAGAATTAGAATTAAAATTAAAAGCTAGGATCAGGCAAGAAAATAGTCAGAATAGGCCAGTTTTTGTGAATGGCACACACAGGGAGGTAGAACTGGGTAAGTTCAGCAATCGACAGGGGTGCCCAATGGAGTTCATGAATACTATAGAAAATAAATTCGGGGAGAGGTTGGAAGATGGTAGTATTGAGTGGTGCCAGGTAGTTGAAATTTTAGAACAAGTGTTTGTGGGGGAAACGAGGAATTGGTTTGCTGTCTACAGAGACAAGTTTACTGATATTAATGATTTTAAAATGAAATTCTGTGAAAAGTTCTGGAATGAGGTTATTCAGTCGCAGCATCGTGAGGGAGTAGCCTAGTGTGTGGTAAATATAACCCTAAAGGAAGCTCCACCATGACCGAATACTTTTTAGGGCAGGTATTAGTGTGTAAATATCTGGATGGGTTGAAGGAGGAAAGTGATGTGGTGAGGTTGCTACTTAGGCACTTTCCCTATAGGATCAAGGAGGCTGCTTGTATCCAGAATGTAAAGACAATATCACAAGTAGAAAATTTGTTAAGCACATTTGATGCACTAGGGAGAGGGGGTTATGAGGACAATTTCAATAGGAACCAGGGTAATAATAATAATAGGCCTAATGAAGCCAGGCATCAGGAAGTTCAAGGGAACGGAGGCGAAGGGGCCAACGCTCAAAATAGAAATAATAATAATCAGCAAAATCAGAACAGAGGAAATGGCTATGGTAATCAGTACCAAGGTAGGAACTATGATTTCAGGGGAAATCAAGGGAGGAACAATGATTACAGGGGAAATCAAGGGAGAAATAATGATTTCAGGGGAAATCAAGGGAGAAATTATAATGACAATAATTACAACCAGAATAGGGGTCAAGGAAGAGGACAGCCTAGTGGTAGTAATATACAGCCAAACAATGACAACACAGCCCAGAACAACCGGACCAGTGCAGTAGTTAGTAGTACTACAGCCAGCTGTAGCGGTTCTTTAAACGCGAACCAGGCTGCGAAGTAAGGTCAGAATCTCAGTCTGTAGCATGCCCTGTCCATACAATTATACAGGAACCCTATGACCTAAATGTAAGAAATGAATTAATACATGAACTAAATGATGAAGGTATTATTCAGGAAGTGGTTAGTAAGAGCCCCATAGTTAAATTTAACGTGTCCGAGGCGTACACAGATGTTTTAATTGATAGTGGTTGTATGAAGAGTTGCATAAGTAGTGCATTTTATGATAAAATGAAAGGAACTGGAGTAAATTTTGAGGAGATGCCAATTAAAAGCACTTTTGTTATCACAGCTGTTGGGAAGAGGTCTAAAGTAATTTCTAAGCAAGTTTTAGTAGACATTAAAATTAATAATCATGTAGAGAAGCAGATTTGCCTTGTAATTCCAAATTTAGTATTCAGTGTTATCTTGGGTTCAGAGTGGCTAAGTAGAGTGTCTGGTAACTTATGTTATGATGTAGGGAGTTTGAAATTTAAATGGGAAGATTCTGAAGTAGAAGTAGCGTTCAATGACCATATTCAGAGGAGTAGTATTGTAGGTGTGATTTGTACTTTAAATGAGATATCGCCAGCCGTAGAGCGGGGTTCTCCATGTTTTGTGGGCAGTGTGATTACGAACGGAAGTTATTGTGTTATTGTGTAATAGGAGAGTTTTTGAGGATCGCATTGGTATGGCCAATTGCTATACACATTCATTGAACGTTATTGATAGGTCAGTATTCACAGGACATAGATATCCTGTACCTTTCGCTTATCAGAGTGCAGTTGAGGCACAAATTAATCAGATGCTTGAAGATGGGATTATTGAGTACTCTAACAGTCCATATGTTAATTCTTTGATCACGGTACCCAAGACCGACGGCACTGTTCGTATTTGTTTAGACGCTCGTTTGGTTAACAGTAGAATTAGTTCAGATCAGCTGAAATCTATGTCAATAGAGGAATTAATGCAAACATTTGAGGGGAAGAAGTATTTCACTTGTGTAGATTTGAGTTCCAGTTTTTGGCAAGTTCCACTTATGTACGAAGATAGACCATTTACAGCTTTTAGTCATAAATATAACCTTTATCAGTTTTGCAGGGTACCTTATGGGTTAAAGAGTAGTTCAGCAGCTTTAATTAGGGCTTTAAACATCGCATTAGGGGATGACACAGGAGAGTTTGTAACCATTTACATTGATGATATGGTAATTAGTTCACGCAGTTTTGAGGAGCAGCTACATCATTTAGATATAGTTTTTCAGAAGTTAGATCAGGCAGGGTTCACTTTGAAGCTGTCTAAGTCGTCATTCTGTCAGTCAGAAGTGACATTTTTAGGTCATAGAGTGTCGAGTAGAGGTGTGACACCAGAAGAAAGTAGGGTTAATAAGATACTTAACGCAGAGGTTCCACAGAATGTTAAACAGTTAAAAACTTACCTGGGAATTTGCAACTTTTTCAGGAGGTTCGTTCTTAAATACTCAGGGTTGGTAGAACCATTCAGGGAATTGCTTAAAAGTGGGACTCGGTGGAGATGGGAGTTCAAGCATGAACAGGCTTTTAGAGCGCTGAAGGAAGGATTTGAAAAAGCTGTAGTGCTGAAATATCCGTTAAAAGATGAGGAATATGTGGTTATGACAGATGCTTCACATATAGGCATTGCTGGAGTATTATGTCAGAAAGATGATGAGGGTAATCTGTGCATTGTATCTTTAGCCTCGCGAGGACTGACAGCAGCAGAGAAAAGATACACGATTACTGAGTTAGAGCTTTTAGGTATTGTTTCAGTTTAGGGAAATTTAGAATGCATTTAGTAGGGGGGAAATTTGAGATCCATACAGATCACCATGCATTACTGTATATGAGGACTTGTAAACTCAGTTCTAACAGAGTTAGTAGGTGGATTCTTGCTCTGCAGGAATACGAATTCACAGTGAAATATATTAAAGGTAAAGATAACATTCTTGCAGACATGCTATCGAGGGACACTAATTTATGTAGGGATTATCCTGTGGTTAAAGCAGAGGACGGTATTTTAATATGTGCATGTGTGGACAGTAGCAACAGGGCATCGTTACAGACACTGAGAAATATGCTAGTGGAGCAACGTGAGGACGTTAAGTTAAGGGAGCCACTGGCTAGGTTGGAAATCGGTGAAGAAGAGTATGTGAAATTAGGACGGTTCACGTACAAAATGCAGGATGGGCTTCTTGCAAGGAAATGTAGGAATAATCGGTGGGCAATATGTGTTCCTGCCACTTTGCGGGAGGAGCTAATTTGGTTCATTCATAGGGAATTAGGACACTTTGGTGCTGCCAAGGTCTTCTATGAAATTGGTTGTGACTTCATTTGGAGTAAAATGGGAAGGGATGTTAGGAGAATTTTAGCTAAGTGTGACACCTGTCAAAGGAGTAAATATCCAGTTAAATATTTAGTGGGGGAGAGATCTGCAGTTCTCACCAGTAGTCCCGGCGAACTACTGTGTGTGGATTTATTTGGCCCGATCGTTAAAGGACAGTACGGTTACGAGTACAATTTTACAGTTATTGACACTTTTAGTAAGTATGTCAAGCTATATCCGCTAAGGAAAGCCACGGGACTAGCGTGTAGCCGTCTGATCATTAATAAGTATGTACCTGAGTTTGGCATTCCTCTCAGGATACTATCTGACAGTGGACCACAGTTTACTGCAAAGAAATGGAGAACCAGTATGCAGGAAGCTGGTATAACACACGTTCATTCCTCTGTAAGGTACCCTCAGGGTAATTCTGCAGAGCGTCCATTAAGGGAAGTGGCTCGTCTTTTTCGGACTCTAGTGCATGACAAGCATGCGGCCTGTGTTGGACATCTTCCCAAGGTCGAGACTTGGCTGAATTCTGTCCAGCATGAGAGCACGAAATTGACGCCATACGAAGTTCACTTCGGAAAAAGACCACAAAATGAACTAGCGAGGGTGTTGGGATTAAATGAGGGTAAGCAACCGGGGATGGATTACATTGTCCAGTTGGCGAAACAGAATTTATCTAAGTCAGCACAAAAGAGAATTTGCCAACAAAAAGAAACTAAATTTGACCTATTCGAGCCGGGAGACAGAGTCTTACTTAGAGTGCCGAAACAGTCAAATAAGCTAGAGAAAGTCATGTCCAAGTTCTTTTATCTCTACGAGGGCCCATTTATGGTTTCCAAACGTATTGGAAAAACAGCATATGTGCTGGAGAATAGTGAGGGAAACAGATTATACGGGACGTATAATATACATAGTCTCCGAAAGTATGTGTCATAAAGTGAGGATGTTTAGCTGGCGAGCCAGCCTATCAAATGAGTAAGTGTGGTATTTGGTGCGTGGAAGATATGGTCTTCCAGGCAGGCGTATCAGAAGTCACACAGAGGGGGGGGGGGGTAGTATGTAAGTAAATGAGAGTTTTTAAGGTACAGGGAAATATGACGGGATTGTCGGATGCTCTTGAGCACTAAAATGTCTCGATACACCAAGGCCAGAATTTGGCAGCGCTGGTGAATTCCCATTGGTCTCATAGAGATGGGTGAGCGCTTGAACAGGGTATTTTTGCTTAAGGCGTCCACGAGACAAAAGATGGGCCATCAGAAGGCGACACAGTCCTTCATGAAACTCATACATAACAGCACACGTGATTTCTGTTTACGGCCTCGCCATGTAAGATTTGTAAGTGTGTAATTTAAGGTAATTTGTACACTGGTATTATTTGTGTGAGGAGAACTGGTCTGAGTTGAGAACTAGTATTAAGTAGAATATGGTCTACAGGAACTTAAGAAGACGGCACAGAAATATTTGGTGTTATATGTAATGCGCATTTACTGTTTTTTTTTCAGAAGTCAATATTAATTTCGTCTGTTATAAGGAGAGATTATGTATTATGGTCACGATGCGCTGCCACAATAGTGTGATCGTGTGCCCAGTGATAAGTGGGATTAAATTTCACAATAAGAAAGGAACCTCCAGTGAAATTAGGAAGTTCCAGGGAGATATACATATATCAGAACAACCTTAATGCGTGTGATGTGACATCTTATATACATAGTGCTCACACAGTAATTATGTCTAGTTTTCCAACATAGAGAAATTTGAGAGGCGGAAATATCCGTGGAACATTATTCTATATGAAAAACATTGGACTGGTTGCAAAGTACAATCCATAGTGACAACAAACTTTGACGCAAAGTGCGTAAAGAAAAGTTATGAGGGTATATATGTAATTTAGGGTGATTTAATTTATGTAATATGTATTTTGGATGGGGATTATTAACGTGTCTGGGATAATCGGATAATGGACCGTCGTCACGGTAAATCATCCGATGATCCGAGGCGAATATGTAACGTGTTTTTCGAGGGGTTTTTATGCCACTGGCATAAGTCAGTAGGAAGCCATTCTATATTTATTTACGTGGCAAATTGTTCAGCCAAGAGTATTTTTCATGTTAATTTATTATTATTATTATTATTATTATTATTAAGGTATTTTCGGAGCATTTTATAAAAATTATAAGCATACAGATAGGTTTTCTATGTCTTAGAAAACACTATCAAGCAAATTATTACGAACGACATTATCATAGAAAATTATGTGATTACGGAATTTTACGGAGTTTCGTCAGTTAGGGTATTATGAGAGACATGACTCACTGGGAATTCAGATACAGGCTGATTCTTGTCAAGAAGCATTACGCTAGCCTGGGCCGCAACGTCAAGAAAAGGTGAATAGTCTGGAACGGCAAACGACATCATCCGCGCGCCGTGTGTATTGAGCCTAAGGAGGGGAGTAGCGGGGTGGCACAGCCAATCGGTGAGGACCACGTAAGCTGGAAGTCGGCACTGGAGTGGGAAGCCGACGAGTGCATATATATCGTTTGGCGCGCCGTGGAATAAATGACAATCTGTGTAAGACTTGACCAGTATGGTTGCACGCGTGAGTCGCTCCGATGTTCCGTGGAGTGGAGGACTATCTTTGTAATACTTAACCAGGGTGGTTGTACGAGTGTTTGGCTCCGATGTTCGGACCATAGAGTTATCAAATCTACCAGTATATCATCAAATATCGAAGAAGATGACGACGCACAGGAGACTGTGGGAATCTCTCTGCAACATCCAGTACGAGGGAAATGCTTCGGCAATTTCCAGTGGTAAGCGCGAATGACACAGAACTACGAAATCTCTCGTTTCTCTTTGTTTTATTTTCAATATTTCAGTAACTTCATAGCTTGGGAATAAGAGTAAAATCAATAATTTATTAGACTCCGTTCTCACGTAATTCTCTATCGGTAATATTAAAATCGCAACGCTCCAATTTAAATTTTAAACTTATTATTATTATTAATTTTGCAATACTTGTTTTATATAATAAATTCATTTCTTTTACAATGCAATCTTTGCTTTCAGTAGGTAGCATTAGATATAGACCAATTCCTTCTCCTGATACAATTGTTGTTGGGTTAATGATCAAATCATACCACGATCTGAGTGAATAGATTCTTGAAGGTGTTCTGCCAGAGCTAGACGTTGTTAAATACAAATTTAGATTTCAACATTGCGTTGAGGTCTTGGCGCCCATTAAAACAACATAGCTTAGGCAAAGGTAAATAGTTACATTTGTCACCCAACAGTTAGGGGCAGTCAACCCGTTACACGTTGAAACTCTCCAAACATCGCTCAGTATTTAGGCCAACCTTGCTGTATGGAAGTTAGAGCTGGGTAGATTCAGGAGATCTGAAACATAAACTAGAGGTAACTGATATGAGGGTAGCACGAATGGTTGCTGGGATAATGAGAAGGGAACAATGGGAGGAAGTTACTCGTAATGAAGAGATAATGGCTAAGTTAGAGAGGAACCCGCTAGATGGAGCTCAGATGGTGGGATCATGGTAAGAGAATGAGGGAGGAGAGATTACCTAAGAGGTTAATGAGTTCGGCTGTGGAGGGTAAGAGAAGTAGAGGTAGACGTAGGAGGTGATGGTCAGATTCAGTGTTGAATGATTGCATAGTGAGAGGTGTAGAAGCAGAGGAGGCCACAATGCTAACTGCTAATAGGGGATCAGGGAGGCGACTTGTTCGCAAACAGAGACTTGCAGACTAGACTGGACACTGAAAGGCAAAACAGTCTCAAATTAAAATGTATTTATCTGTAACTTTTTAAATGTTGAAATTACGCTAGTAATTTGTGTATTGTGTGTTCGTGATCCAGTTACTAACCTAGACATATTTGTGTGCTTGCAGCAGCCTACGTGGAGACTATGGGGCGAAGAACGTGTGGAAGGAGCCATCTACACAGTGTATCTGAAGAAAGTGCGCTACCATCGACCCACCAAGAGCGTCTCATCGGTAAGTCTGCCAGTCGTTGTTTCATTTGAGGGAATCCGCCTCGTTGCGAATTGGCTAGCGTTCTTGGATGTCACCGCGGAGGCCCGGGTCGATTCTCGGCTCTGGCCTGAGGTCTGGAATGGGATACACTCAGCCTCGTGAGGCAAAACTGAGAAGAGGTGGGTTAGATTCCCACCTCAGCCATCCTGGGAGTGGTTTTCCATGGTTTCCCCACTTCAAGTCCAGGACAATGCCGGGTTGATAATGTCATCGCGCCAGGAGACGGCAGTTCAACACGCTGTGACTGGGTAAGGGGAGTATCAGGTACAGTAATGGAAACAGTGACTAACTTAAGGTTTTTGGAATGTGCGATGCGCAGTGAGCGGGAAGATAACTGTAGTTCAAACCCGACTGCCATCTCCTGGCGAGATATCAGTACCTACGTTAAAGCCACGACCACTTCCTACCCTAATCCTACCTTAATTACAAATACACACACTAGTACAAACATCACAGTAACACAGGTTATTAGGCAAATTCTACACACACATACCCAAGTACACGGGGCTACATGAGCACGATTTCGCAGAGCCCCTAAAGAATCAACAACAACAAACTTATGAGGGGCATAAGTATCGTGATCGTTTAGCCCCGTGTGTGTAATTATATCTGATAACCTGTGTTATTGTCATGGCTGTATTAGTGTGTGTAGTTGTAATTCAGGAGAGGATTGGAAAGGAGGCAGCCGTGGCCTTAGGTTAGGAAGCGTCCCGGCATTTGCCTGGAGTAGAAGTGGGGAGACCACGGAAACCCACTTCCTGGATGGCTGAGGTAGGAATCGAAACCACCTCTTCTGAGTTTTGGTTTAAAAGGCTGAGTGTATGGTACCCCGTTCCAGAAGTATTGCTGGGACCGGGATAAGCATATTCAGCGATCTTTGTAACGTCGCCTGTTGATATTGACGTAGTGAAGAATGAATGAGGTTATGTACGTAATTTCTCACTTTTATTGTCATCGCAATAATGAGCGACTCATAAACTTTGTATATGCAGGTAAAATCTTTATGGCCGACCTTGTGTGACCTCGACGACAAGCGGCGTTGACTTGTTGTGTCTAGTATGTGTGTCAGTTAACTGAGACCAACTCTTCTGTAAACAAACATGCCTTGATTCGCATTTCTCTCACTTGAGAGCGCTTACAAGCACAAACGGAAGGATCTGAATGAAAACATGTGGATAATACGAATCGGTGCACAGAGGGGTATTTGGCCCGAAAAGCTGGCCAAAAGTCCATTTTTAAAATGCGAGTATTTCTCGGAATGCATAACTTCCTGTGCTAGTCTGTAGTTACGTCTCTCGCGCAGGCGGCTTCGGTGGCGTAGTTGGTAGCATGCTGTCCTTCTATCCCCAAGATCGCGGGTTCAAACACAGCCGAAGTCGTCGGATTTTTAAGAGCGTTAAAAATCCCTCAGTATGCCTTCCTTCGGAGGGGAAATAAAGCCGGCGGGCCCATGTCATAGATTTATGGCATGTTAAAGAACCTTCCACTAATTACACTTGTGTGAAGCTAAATTATTGGTTAAATATGACCAACGCTCTTAGGTTCCAACGTTCGTCGCCAGGAGCCGACTGCGGTGGCATCTAGTAACCAAGTTCTGAACTAGTAGTCGTTGACGGTGGTGTTTGGCGGCAAAAGTAGGAACTACTTGAAAATTCAATGTCTACAGTCCTTACTTGAATTAAAGACATATAACATACACTAATACAGCCATCACAATTAACACCGGTTATCAGACAGATTCTACAAACACCCAAAGTACACGGGGCTACATGACCGCGTTGTCGCAGCCCCTAAACTGAGGAACCAGCCAACCAACCAAGCATCTGAAGCTTCTCTACTGACCTGAGTTCACTCTGCGTTTGTGACTGTTGTAAAGTGTGTTGCGACTTGAAGTGGGGTGAAAATCGTTATGGATTCTGAAGATCCGGGTATGTACTGTTAATTATAATTAATTTAATTCTTATTATTTACTATGTGTATAAGTAATAGGTCTATGAAAATTAACATGTTAAGCAAAGGAAATATTCCTTATAAGTACAGTAATGCAAGAGTTTTGTTATAGTTCAGGGTGTTTCCCTGCATTTGGTTTAATGCAGTGTGATAGGCAAATCATTTCCCTACAGGAAAAATAAAAAAAAATGTAGCCGCTGAATACCGCAGTTTGATTGTGTACGTTTTTTTTTACAAGAATTGTCAGTTATAACCAATGCCATCTCCGCGATGAATTGTGAAAGCATTTTTGTTTTATCCTAGGTCCTTCGAAATGCAAGAGGCCTTTATGACCTTATGAAGATATGTTCTGAAAACGATTTTGTAAAAAGATTGGAGTTTATGGAAAATTCTGTATTATCAGATCCTACCTTCCCTAATAATGAAAAGAAAGGTTTTATACATAAACTGTCTTGTAAATATGGCTTGCTTCACACAAAATTGAAAGTACCTCTTTAAAAAGGAACCAGCAAACCTTTTTCAAAAGAAATATTACATTTACTTCTCTCAAGCGCAGGATGGATTAGGAAGATCCCTCAAGCTGGAAATGTTGAGGAAGAGGAGTCCCCAATAGAAATAGGCTGGTCCGATGAACAAGACTGGAAAGCATCACCTGAATAATACATAGTATTGCAGCTAAGAAATAAAGATTCTCATAATAATCCCACTATGTTGTTTTAGTCATTGTATAATGTATGTAAATACATTATTGAGTTCTCTACGGTCTCGCAGTACAGAAAATAGTACCACAAAATAATTTTGGCCAACATTTTGCATGAAATACCCCTATGTGTGGCGCTCACAGAAACCGTGGTGGAGTCATTCTCATGCAATAGCTGTGTCTTCCATGAGAGCTGAACTGTGTTGGTGGTTAACTTCAGAGAGTACCGCTTGTACAGCGTATGCTAATTACTTTTAACATGGATAGGCCTGTGTTTTAGGGCTGAGGGTCTACCTGTGATTAGCGTGAGCAAAACAACTTCCATTTAGCGGATCAATTGCGGCGGAGGTTCGTCCGTTAAATCGCGAATTTAGAAATTCGAAATATTAAAAAGAAAATATTTATAAACAACGCGATTCATCTTACAAAAATCCATCAGCCCGCACATTATCGCCGCTGTACTAACGATTAATCGATGTTTGTAAATTATCGAACGATTGTATTGCCCGTGGAACGATCGATTAGATGTGTTCTATTTCAAAAATAGCTGTATGTTGTTCTTGCATCCATGATTATGGCCGCTAAAACGATGATTTTAGGAAACTTCTTTCGTAGTTTCATTTGGTTGCGCTTATAAACAGGAATGCTCTATGCGGTTTATTTTCTTCCTTTTACAGTGCGATCAGTAAGGTTAGGCCCATGTCATGTCTAAATTGGTTTATATCGTGTCGGTTACTAATTAACGAGTTTTTACAGTAATTAATATTTACTACAGAGTTTGGGACGGTGGCTTCGGTGGCGTAGTTGGTAGCATGCTGAGCTTCTATGCCCAAGATCGCGGGTTCAAACCCAACCGAAGTCGTTGGATTTTAAGAGCGTTAAAAATCCCTCATTATGCCTTCCTTCGGAGGGGAAGCAAAGCTGGCTGTCCCATGTCTTGGATTTATGGCATGTTAAAGAACCTTCCACTAATTACACCTGTGTGAAGCTAAATTATAGATTAAAATTTGAACAACGCTCTTAGGTTCCAACGTTCGTCGCCAGGAGCCGACTGTGGTGGCGTCCAGTAACCAAGTTCTGACCTAGTAGTCGTTGAAGGTGGCGTTTGGCGGCAAAAGTAGTCCCTACTTGAAAATTCAATGTATGCAGTTATTACTAGAATTAAAAACAGAGAACACACACTAATACAGTCATCACAATAAAATTAACACCGGTTATCAGACAAATTCTACACACACCCAAAGTTCACAGGGCTACATGACCGCGTTGTCGCAGCCCCTAAACTGAGGAACCAACCAACCAAAGTTTGGGACGCATGAATAGTAAATAACACTTTCGTTTCGTTGTGAACGTGCGTACGTGGGCGCGTGAAACTTAAAAACAAAATAGAAAATTTATATCTCGGTTGGTCTAATTATGTCCATTAAATCCAAAAGTCCATTCAATCGAGGGTTTACTGTAGAGGCTTAGCTCGTACTCTCTGAAGCGTGTTGCATCGAAAAATTCCCGACAACTACAGTAGTTACCATGGCAACATGGACTAATTAGATCCCAGTGCGCCATGCCTATAATACGAACTAGCATTACCCGTCACGGCTTCGCCCACGAATATTCTAGTTTTAAAGAGTACACTTAGCAAAATCTCAATCATGAATGCTATGACTGAGTTATTCTTGGTATGAATATAATCAGACTTGATCAATTCAGCTACTGGTGCAGTGGTTGGGGGTTTGTCATTCCTTCATAGGTATATTAGAGTGAAGTTAGTTTTCTGGGAATATTACAGACACTGTTAATTTAAGGGCCTTTAAATGTGGTTTCCGGAGACCCTTTATCGTCGGGTGAAAAAGACTTTCGTACCACACTCACACATGAAAATTGCGTGAAAAAAATCTAGAGTGCCCCTTGACCCCCTTAAGCGCATTATACTGTATGTATTGATGAATTTTACAGCTTAATTTGGTTCCGTGATAACCTTATAACCGTCTGGAAACTTTCACAGTAATGTAATAATTGGAATTGCATTGCGTGTTACAGAAACAGATGAACCTGTGAGATTCTGTTACCATGGTTACCGTGTTACATTCTTTCATTATTTCATTGTAAATATACATGTTTTAAGGTATTTATTTAATTGTGAGGCATTTAAAGAGTACGTGAGTGCGTTTCGCTTACGCATTGGGTTATGCTGAACCTGTTGGTACCCCATATGTGTACAGTAGGTTGGTGTTAATGGGACCTTATTTTCGGTACAAAACTGGAATGGGACCTTAGCAGAATAATATAGGGAGGGATAGTTGAATACAGGCGGCTTCGGTGGCGTAGTCGGTAGCATGCTAAGCGTCTATGCCCAGATCACGGGTTCAAATCCGGCCGAAGTCGTCTGATTTTTTAAGAGCGTTAAAATCCCTCAGTATGCCTTCCTTCGGAGGGGAAGTAAAAACGGCGGTCCCATGTCATAGATTTATGGCATATTAAAGAATCTTCCACTAATTACACCTGTGTGAAGCTAAATTGTATAGGTTAAGAATGTAAACAACGCTCTTAGGTTCCTGCGTTCGTTGCCAAGAGCCGACTGCGGTGGCGTCTGGTAGCTAAGTTCTGAACTAGTAGTCGTTGACGGTGGCGTTTGGCGGCAAAAGTAGGAACTATTTGAAAAATTCAAAAGTCTGCAGTCCTTACTTGAATTAAAAAAACAACACATAACACACACTAATACATTCATCACAATTAACACCGGTTATCCGACAGATTCTACACACACCCAAAGTACACGGGGCTACATGACCGCGTTGTCGCAGCCCCTAAACTTAAGAACCAACCAACCATAGGTGAATATAATCATATTCATATTTCGATGTTTTAACGTGTCACGGAAGCAATATAAGAGAAAATTCAATTCATATAGGAGAAATATAAACTTAAGTGTCCATTATACAGAGTATAAACTGGAGTGTTCATTACAACACAAAGTATTTATTGTTTGTAAGGGCAGATGACCTCGTAGTTCCGCCCCTTAAAACAACAATAACTAACTTGTTTGTACAGGCAAGAGTGAAAAATTGAATCAAAACTTCACACAGCCTTAGTTAATGGGAGACCCTAGTGAGTTTTTAAGCCAAAATGGTCCATAAATCGAAATTGAGATTTTTGCCCTAAAAGTTACCTTTACACAAAATCAGCCTTTTCTAAATTTTTTTTTTTTTTTTAAGTATTCAAAATGTTCTTAGAGCAACAGGTTATGCCTGATTGCCTTCAAGCTTAGCATGTCTACAGTGCGCTGATACTAGCAGAAGTGCCCTTTCTTCGAACGGTCTTCGGTATTAATAACCAGACGTTATCAATTGAGCTACTGTTGCAAGGGTTAGGGGCTTGTCATTCCTTCATAAGTTTATCAGAGCGAGTTAGTTTTCTGGGAATATCACAGATACTGTTAATTTAAGGGCCTTAAAATGTGTGTTTTCGAAGTCCCTTTATAGACTCCCGAATTTTGTGTTTCACATTGAGAAGCACGACATATGATTTGGTCGTCCATTTAGGATAATTTTTATATTTCGCCTATTTTAGCATGTATCTTGAAACGTTTTCCCCTATACACACTCTTCTACGAGAAGTACGGTGAAGAGGATTATAAATGATTGGTGTATAGACTCTCATGGATACCATACCTAATTTTACGATGCTCCAAGCATCCGAACACGAGTTATGGGCGTACATAAAGGTACACAGAAAGACAGACAGACATCCACTTTTTGCTTGCATCCGTCAAAATCATACCGAAACGCGTAAAAGAAACAAAATTGAATAAACAATCAATCATGCAAGAGCAAAGGCACCTAGTGGCCACGACGCAAACTAACTCTATTGACTACAACATATCACCCAGATGTCCAAATATGGATATATCAGCCATACATTATCAAACAAAATCATCCTTACGATGAACCCGTTTGTCGACAAAAAGAATGATTAGTTAAAATGTGCTCTCAAACTAAATTCACCTAACGTGTATTTTCTGACGTGAAAATAAAATTGAAAACCTCGTAGACGAAACGCGATGCACGTCACACAGGAAGACCCCTTTAATATAATTATAAAGGCTTGTGGTGCATGAACATTCAGGTATTTTAGCCTCCAATGGCCCAAATTCCTGAAAGCCGCAAAAAATACTATTTCAATTCAGGATTTTTAGAAAATAATGTTGCTGTTTGGAGATGTATAATAGACCTTCAGTACAATATATCGCCCGTGTAAGTCGTGTGAAAAGATTATAGGGTCCCCCTGGACCCGCTTAAGCGCATTGATGAATTTTATCGTTCTTGTTGGTTCCGTGATAACCTTATAGCCATTTGCAAACTTTCACAGAAAGGTAATAAATAATGGAGTGGCATTGCTTCTTACAGAAATAGATAGCAAGTTGGATGTCACCACTTGAGATACTGTTTTCATGGTTACCGGCTTGCATTCCTTCATTGGTTTCTTAAATGAAATTAGTTTTTTGGGAATATCTCAGAAACTGTTGGTTTTAGAGCCTTAAAATGTAGTTTTCTGGGACTCTTTAGGGCCCCCGAGTTTAGATTCTGAGCTTTATCTCGTCGTTGTACGCCATAATAATAATAATAATAATAATAATAATAATATAGGGATAAGGATATAATATAACTTCCGTACCACACCCGCACGTGTAAATCGTGTGAAAAAATCTACAGGTTACCCCTTGACCCCCTTAAACGCATTATTTATATGTATTGATGAATTTTACAGCTTAATTTGGTTCCGTGATAGTCTTATAGCCGTTTTCAAACATTCACAGTAATGGAATAAATGGAATATTGCATTGCGTCTTACAGAAATAGATGGACCTTTGAGATTCTGATGCCATGGTTATCGGCTTGCAATCTTTCATTAGTTTAAAAGGAAGGAAGCTTTTAGTTTTACGTGACCGTTGATGATGCGATCATACGCCACGGGACCTCCTTTTTACGTGTAATCCGAACCACAGCACATGGCATTTCACTTCGAAAATCTCACATGCATTGACCGGGAATCGAACCCGGTCCATCTTGATGAGAGGCCAACAGCTTGACCGCTGTGCCACCACGCCCCCTGTCATTACAGTAGTTTATTAAATGAAATTAGTTTTCTGGTAATATCTCAAAAACTGTTGGTTTTAGGGCCTTATAATGTGGAGGGCCCCGAGTTTTCATTCTCACATTGAGGGGCTGAAAATGAACTTTGTCTCGCCCTTCTACGCCTATTTCAGCATGTATTTTAAGGGTTAGGCCCCCTTTTATGAGAGGTACGGAGAAGAGTTACATCAATGATTGGTGTCGTGCCTCTGGTGGATATCTGTACCAAATTTTACGTTGATTCACCCAGCTGTTCTCGAGTTATAAGGGAACAACCACTTTGTCCACAGACAGACAGATAGACATATAGACAGACAGACAACAACTTTATTTTCTCGCGCATCCGTCATAAAACTGTCTGAAACACGTTCAAATTTCCGTAGACATTCAGGGAAAAAAAAAACAGACAAACTTTCATTTTTATATATAGGGATTATGAGTCAAATATGGAAATTTGAGAGTTCCTAAATGGTAAGAGTGAGAGAAAAATTTCTTTTATAACATCAATATTTCAAATAATAATACTAATTATTATTCACATAGGCTTAATAACTATCACAAAAAAGTTTCAAATTAAAAACTCTAAAACTGGTAAGCAAGGGAAGTGTTGTAATCATGCAAATTATTTTCTTAAAACGTGTTATAAAACTGAAATTGTGTTACCAAATTGTTCCAAATTCGAGAATAATCTTAATTTTGCTAGCATTCATTAACTCTCAAAATATGGTAAATACTCTATGAAAATTGTAGGACTTGCAAAACTAAGTAGGGTCTCCCCTTAAAGCAAGCAACTTGACTTCTGCGCAGGGGCGGGGGGGGGGGGCTGCCCCCCCCCCGAAATTTTTGTCACATATATTATTTGTTTATGAATTAAAACATTAAAAACCAGTACAATCATGTACTTACTATTGTTATTAAGTGACGTATGGCAACATTGCAAAGCAAGGCGAAGATAGAGCTATGTAAACAGTGTGACAATCAGTTTGCTCTGATCTTATGTGTAACAACATAACCTCTTATTACTTTCCAGTGCCTTCGCTCTTATGAACGAACCAAGAACAGCAACAAGTGCCCTTTAGGCGTGTGACAAAAGTATTGTCCCTAACTTGTATACCCTTATCAAAATGTTGGCGAATTGGCCTCTCCCTGTAGCTACCGGTACTGCCGAACGGAGTTTGAGTTGGTTGAAAACATAGGCTACTTAAGAAATTCTACTTCTGAAAACATACTCAACGTTCTAGTATTGTAATCTATTCTCAGGAACATACATCTCACTGACGATGAAGTTATAAACCGATTTGGCAATGCTTCAAGAAACCTTGACTTTATATTATAGTGTGAGTTGTAAATCAAAAGAAGTAACATTAATTCTTTCCATGTAAATACTATCAAGAGAGCAAGATTATTGTATTAATAAAAAGTACCATAAAATGGTCTTAGTTGTGTTTGACATTAACCAAACATAAAAAATCACAACAAATTGGTTGAAAAAGTGATGCCAGACAGCCTTAAAACTCATCATTTTGTACCAAATTATACAAAAGTTTCCCGAACCCCCAATTCTTTGGGCATATACGAGGCCCCCCTAACCACTGGTTGGGCACCCCCCGAAATAAAACTCCATATACGCCCCTGCTTCTGCGTCATCACACATCCCGAAACGCATTTAAAGAGCAGCAATGGTCTGAGAATAGAAAATTATTTTAGCATTTGTCAGGAGTAACTTAACTCATAATGGCTGTGAACCGGGATCTAA
This sequence comes from Meconema thalassinum, assembly GCA_946902985.2. NCBI lineage: Eukaryota > Metazoa > Arthropoda > Insecta > Orthoptera > Tettigoniidae > Meconema > Meconema thalassinum. The sequence goes on from OX336392.1 coordinate 373,309,623, forward strand.
CCCAAAATGCCCGACTGTGTACGCCTATGTCAGCGCTGGAAGTGAGTGTGGGTACTGTTTGTTATGCGTAATCTAATTTTGGGAGCACGCCGCTCTGTTTACATTCTGTAGATACGTCCGTCATTCTAGTCCCAGGGTCAAACCTCTCAGACAAATAAATATTGAGCTGCCAAACGTCACTTCAAGGTCCGCCGCGCCATGGCATGAGACGACTCTGTGGCCATCTAGCGATACATCGACAATATTACTACCATTGTAAGTTATCGCTTGAGACAGGGTAATCTGTGCCTTGAGAGAGGAACATTGAACGATACTGCTGAAAATTTAATATTAGCATGCGCAAATAATCGACACCGTTTACTATGGCAACAATCGTTCGTCATCTGCAGTCTGGCGGACTAGCGCGTAATAGTGGTATGGCGCAAAATACCTCCGTTTGAAGGATTTCTATAGTTTTTTTTTTTTGTCGTGTGGCCTCCTGACAGGTCAAGTGCAGGTCTTTCTAATCGATGCCCAAGGGCGACCTGCGCGTCGGGATGAGAGATGGAATGGATGAAGATGAATGAACTGGGCAAGGATGTGGAAGGAAGCGGCCGTGGCCTGTCGGAAGATACCGTCTCAGCATTTGCCTGGTATTGAAAATGGGGAAACCACGGAAAACCATTTCAAGGACGGCCGACGGTGGGGCTCGAACCCACGCGTCTACCGAGTTAGCAGGAGCTTGGCTCCATGACCTAACGCTGCGCTTAAGCGAGCGTACCCACTGCTGTCGGTTCTATAGTAATAATGGGGATCTACTAATTCACACTCACAATAACACAGGTTATCAGACAATTTCAGTGGCGTGGCGTGGAATTTTTTCGAGGGTAAGCTGTGAAGACTGAAAGTATTGGCTTACACCATAGAGCAACTTGAGCACTTGGTTCTAGCGACGCCCTTGTCAATGTAGAGGTTGATGTCTGAAGTAGCAACAACTACTCAACCGTACACACAGAATTATGAGACCTTCACATTTCAAAAAATGAACAATTTCAATTTCAATTTCAATTTCAGGCATGCCAATCCATGTAGCTGTATCGAGGGCGGAGTAAATTATTCAGCAGGGCTGGCGAGCTTTTCTGATCGTGTGTCATTTGACGATTGAACAGTGGGGCAGTTTGTGCTTTTGTTGTTCGCATTTCTGGGTCTAAGGAGTTAAACGTTCAGGTTATTGCCCGTAAATTTTATGTTATGACTGGCTGCGTGGCTCAGCGGCAACGTTCTCGCCTGCTGAGCTCAAAATAGCGGGATGGAATCCCGGCGCAGTCAGTCGCCATTTGAGGGTGCTTAAAATTCCGGCACCCCAGCGTCTCTAAAAGCCTCAGTAGTTAACAGGGACGTAAAAACAATAACATTATTATTTTCTATTATGGGACCTAAGGGAACATTAAAATAATAAACATAATAATGTTATTGGTTTTACGTCCCTTTTAACTACACTGGCTTTTAGAGACGCCGGGGTGCCGGAATTTTGCCCCGAAGGGGATCTTTAACGTGCCAGTAAATCTACTGACACGGCTCCCTCGCATTTGCGCACCCTCAAATGCCAGCTGACTGCGCCAGGTTTCGAACCTGCAACCTTGGGCTCAAAATAATAAACATGCTACTAGTAATAGATAACCTTATGACATTGTAATGCATGCTCGGTTAATATTTCTTTGCAGATATTCCTCAAATTATACTGACGTAGGCTTTCACGGCCAGCGTAGGTATCTTCAGAGTAGCCCAACAACCCGAAAAGTTGCTCTGAATATCATTCAAATTAGGCCTATTTTCAAATAGTAGGTGTAAAGAATAGATCATTTTAAATGTACATCCGTATAATTTGAATAATATTTTCAAGACATATCACATTATTTAAAAAATAGTTTTTGCTTATTGCATTAGAAAAGAAGTTGCCATAGATGAAAAAAATTATTACGTAAAACACGATTCAAATATAATAATTTGAAAAATATGCATTTCAAAGGAAAGCATTCACTAAATTATCGAGATCATTTCTTAGAAGCAAGCGATTTCTCCGACGAGAAATAGTAATATTAGAAGTGAAGTGAATATGTATTTGCCATCCCTGTTCTGCAGTCTCAATTTTGAAATATCCATGCACCAAAGAGTACAAACTAAAAGTATATTAACGTAGGCTACTACTCGTTAAACATGATAATTTATGACGTACTGTGCCCGTTTAGACCGGAGTCCGCACGACCACATATGCATTTTACCAAGAATCAGTCAGCACGAGAGTCAAAATATCCCGGGGCGCCAGATGGGTTAAAGCTAATCGCAAAAACGACATCAAATGAAAAAAATGCTTTACTGATTTTTGGCTCAATGCAACAATAAGGATAGAAGGAGATTCAACTGGGCATAACACATCATGTAAAATTATCTCATTTTATTCTGAATTTAAAATTGACTGCAAAATAAAATGCTCAAAGCAGCATCATTCATGTGTGGCGACCCACATTACTATTTACACAATGTACAGAATTTTTCCAACACATTGGACAATTATCTTTGGAGACACAAGTCTGATTATCAGTCCTGTAGACTGTGTTCCAAAATTATATCCATTATTTATGATTAAATCCTGTTCAAATTTAATTGTCTTTACTGGAAATACTGTAGTTCGCTGGTTGAATTTTTACATAATATTAACACTCGTAGAATAATTGTTCATAGAATTTTTTAACTTTCACTTATTTTTCCAGTTTCAAAAAATATTGTCAAAAAATATTATTATCTCTGAATCAACACAAATTATGTACACATATTAATAACAACATCTAAAAAGTATCTGACCCATGAGCATAGCATCGAAGAACTGTGCGAAGCACAACAAAATTAATTGTTCTTCTGACATTAAACGTTTCGAGAAGTGACTTGAATATGAACTTCAAGTTCCTAACAAAATATATGATTTCTGAATCATCAACTGGATCAATAAATTGTTGGACTATTCAACTATTCGATTTTCCACTTGGAATCATTATTAAGAAAAATATTTATATTTGTGGCCATTTTAGTAACTTTCACAACTTGCAATTCTTGAACAGAATGCAGAAATAAGAATTGTAGCTTCATAATAAATTCATTTAGTTCATGCCACTAGGATTGAAAACATCCTTCAAATTATTCGTGGTTATAGAATTATTTTTAATTGGCAGTGGCCCATTCTATTATTTTTATAAGAACACAATATTCCAACAACAACAGCAAAGGTCTTCCTCTGAAGAAGAATAAAATACTATCATGACAAATCCGGGTTCTAGCAAAATCAAAGTCTTAATGGAATCCGTAACAAGGTTGAAATAAGAACTGATGGTTTTTAAGAAATAACCTTTGGGTCATTCATACGACGCAATGTGTAGTTCCAATACTCCTTCTTTAACACTGAGTCATCGAACCTGCTATTTGATTGATGCTCAAATAAAAACCTCCTCATTCCTGCGACTTAAACATGCGCACCTGGGAATGGCATTTCAACTACTCCACACACATAAATTTTCTTCCCAAAATTTATACAATAAATCAAGCCTCTGCTTATTATCAACACTGGAAGATTTATAAACTTACAAGTTTATTTTATTTTACCATTCAGTTCAAATCGTGAAGTTACCACACTTATGATACTCTCTATTTCACTTTCGAATGTGTATCTACGTCATGATTTTATATAAATACAAAAATATCCTAATTGATACAAATATCATTTGCTTCCCGTTTCATGCCTCTCCGTGTTATCTGAAAAATATACTTTGCTCATTGCAAATATTAACTATTCAACCAGAACTGTGATGTTGGTTGAATGCGGGCTTGCGCTAACCACTATCCTTCGGAAAATCACCTGTTCCAAACTAGAAATGATTAAACTACTTCATAAGCTCTCTCTCAATGAATGTGATTATTAGAAAATATAAGATCCAAGAATTATTTAGAAAAGTTATGAAAATCATTATTATTATTATTATTATTGGATTATTATTATTATTATTATTATTATTAGTTATATTATTGTAAATGTGTTTAATTATTATTTCATTATGTAAGAATCCACATGTTCGATTCTTCGAATATGGATAAAATATCCATTTCTCAACAAAAATAATCATTAACTTTTACAGTTACCTCGGCTGATTACCGTGATTATCAAAAAAATATGAAACATTCAAATAAATGCTCGTTATGCTCGGTCATCGATCCTAAACTGTTCTGAGTGCTGAAAATACTCAGAATAACTCGAATACGTCTTGCGTAAATCATTGCAAGATTTAAATACGAAGAAAAACAAATGTGTTGGTCATCTGCAGAAAATGAGTTTGTTCCAATTAGCTAGGCATAATATAAAAGTCAAATGTGGCTTACATTTCTCGTTGGTCTTGAAGCGTAGTGAACCTGGTCTGTACCAGATTTATCCAGATACATGCCCTATTGGACACGCACGTCTAATCCTTGTATCGGCCGCCATTATATACCCACAATCTGTCTAACACGACATAGTGCAAATATTTCTTGAAGTTTGAAGTAACTGCTGATCCATTTTAATATTGACTTCAATTAAATCCATAGCAGTTTGCTTACATGGGGTCAGATCCAAATGATCTATTCTCAAATACGTCAGTTGTAACATAACTCACGGTAAACTTTTCAGTACAAGAAAACACTGACAGTCTAAATCAATCAACGGCTGTTCTGAAGATCGTTCCCTGGGCATGGTTTATCACCATCTATCATGCGCGAAGCAACTTATAGTTTCCCTTTGTCGGCTAATGAACAACACCGTGATAGACTGGCCTTCAATATACTGAAAGATCGGAGTGGTTATCAAGTTACAATTTATGAAACTGACTAATTGGATTAAAATATCCAAGTATTGAATTATTATTACTGGACTGTGACAAAGTACTTTCTAGACAAAGTCTAGCATGTGTCCATATAGAAATAAAGTATTTCACCAGTGTCCGTAGAAAATAACAATCACCTTAGTGATTCCCTCTGCCGGAAACTTACTATGTTCCACGCGTATCGTAGCACTTTTGTGACTATCACAATTTAAAGATATCTTCTGCGTAGATCCGGCAACCATGTGCCTTGGCTCAACGTAGCAGCAGCACCTTGTCATGCAAGAGCTTGGTTCGAAGTGAGCTAATGATGCTTGGGCCGGTCGGCTTTTATTCAAAACGGTCGGGTCCACGCTGGATCACGCTGAAATCTGGAAATCCTCATATCTCCGGTGTCTCTGGTCCGATTCACTTGAGACTAAATGCATTCTCTTTCATTTGGCCGTGCCAGTAATCTGATCCAAGTCTCCAGTCTCTACTCCATGGCTAACTATTTAATCAAAAAATAGTCTCGACCTCTGCTACTACTCGCTACGTCACTTGACATGCTCTTGGCTGCACAAAGTTTCCATTCCATTCTAGAAGTAATGGAGCGCGATATTCAAATATCTCAACTTTCAAAAGCGGCTGTAGCCTTTCCCTTAATATATAGGTGTCTGAATCTTGGAATACCCATTCCTAGAGTTGGGCACAGTACGGTAATTTGTTCAACTATACACTAAAACACAATAATATCTAGTTACGGTACCGTATACTAAATTTTGCTAATTGCACTCAAAAACATACTGTTGTGAGTATACCGGACGAAGCAGAATTGCAACTAACGCACCCATCAAAGGTGGGGTCTGATCATGGGACTGAAGATCAGAAACTTTCTCCGCGCGATGGAGGGTGGGGACTAGGGAAGCGCGCAGTGCTGGTGTTCCATGCTCACGATGGCAAGCTCGGTAAGCTGTCCGAATTGAAGCAGACCCTGCTACCAGCTTTGACTTGTTTAACGACAGCCCTGTGGCCATGGAACGCCACATCCCCTGTCTTAGCCAGTCAAGGACGACCTGACGTTCTTAGTGTACCACTCCGTCGGCCATAATGGTGTTCCGGGCCAGAAGGCTCCTAGATGTATACAAGCCGTTGCCATAGCATCCGGCCGCGCTCTTTCTCTACAAATTAGTGGTGGGTGATCGTGAAGAACTGAGGTATAGAACGAGGAGCTTCATTCAAAGCGGCGATTTTGCTGTTCGTCGCGCTTTAGAAAGTCATAATATAAACTTCATTTTTATGAGAATATGCTAGGTAAGCGGTGCTTACCCCGTTGTATTGGAGAAAACGCCACTGGACAATTTATATATTTTATGTATGCACTCTCAACTACACGGAACTGAAATGGCCACAATGTCCATGCCCTAAATTAAACAACAACAAAAATGAGGATACTTCCTGAAAGAAAAAAAAAATAACGAAATTATTACGACTTTAAACATAAATCTTAAAATTATAATACTATCCCGGCCTGGATGTTATTCAAGAGTTGGGTATTCTGACCAAGAATTTCCTTTGGTGGCTTGAATTTTACATTAACACCTGTGCAATGTTGCTAATTTAATGCTTTTGTATCTGGAACTTGCGACTTTTAAGGGAGACTCCGGAAGGCCGAAAATCTCAAAATTGAATAAAAACTGTTGTTTGCGCCATATTAATCTACAACCCCTTAGCTTTCTAACGGTTCTTTTTTCATATCTCATTTCTAAATCTACTTTCCACAATCGTACGTCCTACTAGTAAAACCACCAACGCAGATTGTTATTATTAGCCCCTATATACCGGCGTTTTTCTGCATCCACATTGCCAATTATTTTGCATTTACAAAACTCTCGAGTTTCGTGACCTTGACGATTCAACATCTTTTTAACATCATTGTACGTCAATCGCTTTTTTTGTTCTGCAAGAACATTCTGAACAATTCTGTCACAAGATGGCACTAATATCGAAAAAAAAGAACGTAGGCATGTTTTTCCCATGGACCCTTCATAGGCCTGCCCTAACTGTACTGACCAGATTGACTGGCAGGAGAGAACAGAACTTAAAAGTTAAGGTATAACGTATAGGGGCTGGCTATTCGTGCCTGGTCGTATGCGTGTGAGGATTTTAGAGCGAGTCTACATAATATCACTTGACAACCTCTTGACAGTCTTCCAGCAAACCCGTCCACCACCTCGTCGGTCACTAACTATCCTTGGGGCTTACACGTTGTTTTGTTGTCCACAGGGTCCGCACGCGGATAACTCTAAAGGGTTACCACGTAGAAAATAATGTTGGAGGCGGGATTCACCGTACGTTGTTGCTGAAGAGCTTCCCCCTCCATACACGACTTCACAACAATAAGGAAACTAGTAGCAGCGAGAAAGAGAGCTGACGCACATGCGCAGGATAAAGACTAGCATTGGACAGACAAGAGAGCTGGAAACAATCTCCCCTACTTTGGTGCGCATGCGCATTGATACGTTATTTTCTATGTGGTAACCTTATAGTAGACCACAGACTGGACTCAGTATACGGTATGCAGGGGGATGACAGTTAATAGGGAGCGCGTGGATCGGAGTAAGGCCCTGTACTGGATGTTCTGCCAACCAATGAAGAATTAATTTTAGCACTATGGTTCCGTAGTTGGCACTCATGAACGTTCACATCAAATCGACTGGCGGAAGCGGGAATAGTCTGTTTTGATTGATTTTCCTCGTGGTGTTGTTGGTTGTTTTGATTTGTTCAGTATTTTGATTGTTTATTTGAATTGAATAGGGATGTATAGAACTAGCACCGATAGAGCGCACTGCTGTTGTACTGGGTAAGCGCAAGGCGCTCTTCATTTGTCTCCTGTGTTCTCATGCCGCTAATATGTACGAATTTAAGTTGTTTAAATTGCTATTTTCGTGACTATGCCGAGCTAATGCAGTGTTCATCTTTGCAAAAATCAGGGAAGCCAGTTTTCGTTTCACCAATTTCCACAAAATAAAGAAATGGTCACATGTTATTAGAAGGAAAAATTTCGGTGAGAAAAATCTGACCGAATGTATTAAAGTGTGTTTCCATCATTTACAACCCGATGACTTCACGAAAACTGTGTTGAATAAGTGTGACTTACAAAGGGAAATAATTCCTATTTTGTACCTATAAACTGATTAGACATTTCGATAACAACCACTGAATTTATGCGTTTGTATTTGAAGGTGAGAGAGCAAGATAAAAACAGGGCGCTGTTCCATCGCTTTTTCACTGGACCACGAACACAACAAAAATAATTATTTAGGAAGAGGCCATACACAAGAAAATTGTCGGATTATCACGATAAGCCTACAATATCGGAATCTGCAGAAATCATCTCCATTGAAGTACGGGAAGAAATCTTCAATATGCACGAAGAAATGAAAGTAACATTTCTGACTCCCATTTTCAAAGACATCAATAGGCTACTTTGTCAAATACTTCAAGAATAAATGTCGCAACATTAACAGTCACTAACGTAACTTATTATGGTTGGTTTCTTGAAATCAGAATTAATCGTCAACTTCCATCTGCCTGGCGGAGAATGTGGTAGCGACTGACTTCTACATTCTTGAGACATAGCCAGATGAATGGAAACAGTTCGTGGCCCTAAAGCAGGGATTCTCCAAACTTTAAGAAAATTGTATCCCCAAGTCCTTTCCCAGGGGTAAGGGAACGATTCTTATTGAGAAATTGACAAAATTACATAAGAACCAAACGTTGCGATGTATTTTCGAGGTACACATACCGGTATCAACTTTCTTTGATTATGTTTACCTTAAAACACGACAGTTTCATGTAAGCTATCAACCTAGGTACATGAATCGAAGTCTGTAAGCAGGGGGAGCAAGTGAATATTTAAATCTCTATTTATGATTTAAGTCTTATGGAGATATATTTATCAATATAGGCCTACAATACTCTAGTAATTGTATTCTTTAGGAGAAAGCATGCTGACTCATATTCATTATTTGAATAATAAAGAGTGTTAGGATTTTGTCATTACCGCTGTAGGCTATTAATTCTTCCTTCCTCCCGCTAGTTTTAGTGACTCTAGTCCGTAGCTCATTTTGCAGCTGTTTAACGCTTAAACGCTGAAAATCGTCCTTAATACACACATCAAAAAAAGTTTTGCATCACCTCGGTTCCCAGATCTCCGGCATATAGACGTTGACTGTGTATATTGTATCCAAGATACAGTCCCTTTGACTGTTCATAGATGTCACTAAAACTGCTCAAAGATGTAAACAACCATGCATGAGCAGGGCCTATTAGACGGAGGGGGTACGACAGCCGATCAGTTCCAGTCATTCCACCAGGACGAAGGTACGCTGCTCATGTTGTCTGTAGTTCTACCATGCCTAGAAGGTCAATACCGCAGTTCGATCGCGTCCGCATTGTTACTTTGTGTCAAGAAGGGCTCTCAACAAGGGAAGTTTCCAGGCGTCTCAGAGTGAACCAAAGCGATGTTGTTCGGACATGGAGGAGGTACAGAGATACAGGAACTGTCGATGACAGGCCTCGCTCAGGCCGCCCAAGGGCTACTACTGTAGTGGATGACCGCTACTTACGGATTGCCGCTCGGAGGAACCCTGACAGCAATGCCACCATGTTGAATAATGCGTTTCGTTCAGCCACAGGACGTCGTGTTTCAACTCAAACTGTGCGCAATAGGCTGCATGATGCGCAACTTCACTCCCGACGTCCATGGCGAGGTCCAGCTTTGCAACCCCGACACCATGCAGCGCGGTACAGATGGGCCCAACAACATGCTGAATGGACCCCACGGAATTGGCATCACGTTCTCTTCACCGATGAGTGTCGCATATGCCTTCAACCAGACAATCGTCGGAGACGTGTTTGGAGGCACCCTGGTCAGGCTGAACGTCTTAGACACACTGTCCAGCGAGTGCAGCAAGGTGGTGGTTCCCTGATGTTTTGGAGTGGCATTATGTGGGGCCGACGTACGCCACTGGTGGTCATGGAAGGCTCCGAAACTGCTTTACGATACCTGAATGACATCCTCCGACCCATAGTGCAACCATATCGGCAGAATATTGGAGAGGCATTTGTCTTCATGGACGACAATTCTCGACCTCATCGTGCACATCTTGTGAATGCGTTCCTTCAAGATAACGACATCGCTCGACTACAGTGGCCAGCATGTTCGCCAGACATGAACCCTATCGAACATGCCTGGGATATGTTGAAAAGGGCTGTTTATGGACGTCTTGACCCACCAACCACTCTGAGAGATTTACGCCGAATTGTCGTTGAGGAGTGGAACAATTTGGACCAACAGTGTCTTGATGAACTTGTGGATAGTATGCCACGGCGAATACAGGCATGCATCAATGCAAGAGGACGTGCTACTGGGTATTAGAGGTAGTGGTGTGTACTGCAATCTGGACCACAAATGCTGAAAGTCTAGCTGTATGATGGTACAACATGCAATGTGTGGGTCTCATGAGCAATAAAACGAGCTGAAATGTTGTTTGTGTTGATCTCTATTCCCTTTGTATTTAACGGTTCCGGAACTCTTGGAACCGAGGTGATGCAAAACTTTTTTTGATGTGTGTATATTAGGAGATACACCTATGGAATTAAATAATATAGTCTTGGAGTAAAATTAGAGAAGATATAATTTACTTTAGCTTCGAAAACTCGGTCACAATTTATACATTCCGCGCAGCTGACTGGGAGAAATATAAGACGATCGCCTTGCGCTTACCCAGTACTACACGAGCGCTATCTGGCGCGAACTTTCTCCGGCTACATCCCTATTGAGAGTCAATCATGCCACTGCAAGGGAGGAAAAATTGCCAAGCACCGGGATGTAAGAATTATAATGATAGTAAGAACAATACGGCAATTTTCATCTTCCTGGTGTTGACCATGTGTAAAACTAATGGGCAATATGGACTAGGCCTAATCTCGAATAAAAATATATAGAGAATAAATGTGTGCATTTCGTCTCTTGTTTGTTTTCTTACCCATTCTCCTTTGCATTGCAATAAAATTTGTGGTTTAGGGCTACGGGGAGGGGTGGGTGGCAGCCGGCATGCTAGGCAAAATGTGAGGTTATGGCAATATAGTGTGCGCATTTGGACAATTTTCTTTATATTCATCGAATATCTCAACAATTCTGTAGAGTAGGAGAGCATTTTTAATTAGCCTAAAGGTGAATTAAGCTCTAGAACGGCATAACTGTGTCCTTCGTGACAAATCTATTGCCAACATTGATATATATCAAAATTTATTATTTTCCTATCTGGACATATATTTCAGCGCCTAGCGAAAGGCGCAGTTATGTTTGTGTTATTTTCATCAATAACTCATCGCTGAACATACTGTTCAATTACGCGTAATAAAGGCTACATTCATATGGCGTTTTACTTTTTATGTTGCCAGACTTGCAAGTACAATCCATAGCCTCAGGCGGTGTTCTCTCTCGGAAATTCTATAACCAAAAGTGACAAATCTCTTATACTTACATGATCCTTGACGGTATGCATGCGCTGCACGAAGTCACATTGCGAACGTAACCAAGAAAGAACGGCCCACCTATAGCTGGGTTTCCTATTATTGGTCATCCCTCTGTTGCTCGTTCCACCTTCCGAAAAACCACTGTTGCTTTCTTTCTAATATCTAGTCATGATATTGGACTGAGCATGGAGGATTAAATTAAGCTATAGCGAGACGTCTCTTCTTCAAACCCCGCGGACAGCCGATTGGTAAACTAATATCTTATTATATAAAGGGTGTATGTTTCACAAAACTCAAACTCCTAAACCAGAGGGAGTTAGAAGTTTGGTTTGTACCAAAATCTTCCAAATCGTCTCAATAGTACAGGAAAAATCTTGCATTTCTTGAAAAGTCAACGGAAATATATAGGCTATATATATTTGTTTATAAAGTGCTTTTAAACAAATAAACAAGACGATAGCCCCTGGCAGAACTGTGTGCCGTACAGCCCGCATAGCATTAGGGCCGGGCGGGTAGTCTGTACATATGGGGCGTACACAACCCATTATGCGAGAGTTCTCGCACGGGTCCGCTAGTTACTGTATATTATCCGAACAGACTCAGATGCTTCTGTTTGTTGAGGTGTAACACGACAGAAAGAGAGAGAGATATAACCTTAGTTAGCGTTGACAATAACCAACCAAACTGGATGTAGCATCCGAAGTCAAATGCACATTTTTTGTTTTTCAGGGGTCAACGACTTGATTTTGGGTCTCGTGAGAACTATGTTGTGTTCTAATAATAGCGGACAGTTAAGTTCCAATCGATAAGTGAAATGACCTTGCGATAGCGTGCCGCTAGGTCAAGGTCAGGTGATGATGATAATACCGGTATTATATAGTACAGAAGTACACACTGAAGGAAGTGCCGTGCGTGTCACAGTGTTTCCGGTCTCATTCCAGCGAACCAACAGAGGTTGGGCCAAATACTGACTCAGATCTCGAACCCAGATCCCAGTATGATGTCCTAGTAACTGTCTTCTCGACTCGGCAGGGTACTAGGCGTTCGGAGATTCGATGTTCGGATCCCGGCACTAACACGCTTTTTAGTTTTCCCCATTTATCGGCCATTAGCAACCTTCCCCGGCTTCGCCCGGTATTTTGAACGGGTTATCAAGCTCGTAAACTCGCTCCGAAGCTAGTTATTTAAATTTCAACTTAATGAAGATTGTTGGAAGAAATGAAAACGTAAAAACACTTATAGTGGGCGATGTATTAATGATGGAGATATGCTGTCGCGGACGTTTTTGTAGAACTTCTCATGCTGAACAATTCTTACATTCACAGTATATACTGTAGATATTTTAACGGTTTACCCAGCCTAAGCTAAAAAGGCGCACGGACGGCAGGTTTTTATTCGACTCAATTCACTGAAAACGTTACTGCTCGGCTTCCTTTATTCGTAAATAAATGTTTTTCTACAGAAACATTCCTCGAGATATTCTTTACAGAATGATGAAAACCGTATCATAATCCATCCAGTGGTTCTCGGGATTACCCGTTACATCCAAGAATTGGGAACTTTGTTTTATACTGTGTAGAGATTAAATAGCCCGGTATGCCTTGGTTTTTATTTTGATACAAATTTGAGATAACTGTTACGGTGAGAATTCAATTGTAATGAACCACTTTTATTTCTCTTGTTGTTTCAATTAAATGTTTAATTCATTTATGGGATTTGTGACATTGTGATCAAGTAGCCCCGAGTATTTGGGTATGCGTAGAATTTGTCTGATAACCTGTGTCACTGTGGCGTCTGTACTAGTGTGTATATTTATATGTGACGTAGGATTTGGGTCGGAAATGGCCGTGGTCTTAAGTTAGGTACCATCCCGACATTCGCATGGAGTAGAAGTGGGGAACCACGGAAAACCAGGATTTAATCGAACCTGCCTCTTTTCAATTTTGCCTCGCAAGGCTGAGTATACCCCGTTGCAGCCCTCAGACCAGAATTGAATGTCTTGGCAGAGCCAGGAATTGAACCTGGACCTCCATTGTGACAGCCAAGAATGCTGGACACTATCGTAGAGCCATGCTTACTTCCGACTTGAAGTTTCAGTGCTACGCTACAGCTATCTAGCGGTCAGAAGTGAAATCACGTTAACTAGGCAATCACAGGCAGCCATTCAAATCGATATGTCACGAAAAATCGAGTGTTGTTCGCTAAATCGTGATATCCTGAACGAGGCGAACTGCATCAGTCATCTTTGGTTAACAGCCCCGTGATAACCTAAGTTGTTGTGGTAGCTATAGCAATGGGTGTAACTGGGAGGGCCTAGGATTCGGATGGTTGTCCGAAGTCTTGAATGAAGGATGTTGTTGTTTGAGTCTTCAGTCTTTTCACTTGTTTGATGCAGCACTCTATTCCTCCCTGTCCTGAGCTAATCGTTTCATCTCTACATAGCTACCACGCCTTACATCCGCGGCAATCTGTATTCTAACCTTCGTCTACCCCTACAGTTCCTGTCGTCAACTATTCTTACCATAGCTAAGTTTGCCATTCCTGGGCGTCTTAGTATGTGTCTTACCAACCTATCTCTCCTCTTCATTAGCAGTCGCCAGAAACATCTCTCCTCTTCCACTCGTCTTAATACCTCTCCATTTGTTAATCTACCCATCTGATCTTCATAATTTCCCTGTAACAGCACATTTCAAACGCTTCAATTCTCCTATTTTCTGCTGCACCAACAGTCCACGTTTCACATCCATCAACTACCGGGTGAGTTAGCCGTGGTGGTTACGGCATGACTAATGGCAGTCGCTCACATCCGGGAGGCGAGGAGGTTCGAATCCCCCCGCCGGCAACCTTGAAGATGGTCTTCTGTGGTTTCCCATCTTCCTTCCAGGCAAATGCCGGGGTTGGTCCCTCACTATAGGCCACAGCCGCTACCTTCCAACTCCTCACCCTTCCCTTCCAACTTTCCTCCCCAACGGTACTTGTAGCTCACTCATTGGGTGTCCGTCTCGAAGCAGCTACAAAACTGGCGAGCCGAACATGTCCTCGGACACTCCCGGCACTAAAAGCCATACGCTTAAAAAAAATCCATCAACTGCCACGCTCCAGTAAAGGCTTTCAAAAAATTAATAGTCTAGGGGGAAAAGCAGCGGAGTTCTCTTTGGGTGCTAATTTGATGAAGCTTAAAGAACATTATAATAGCTATTATGTAAATAGATATGTGTTGACTGACTGAAGAACTGAGGAAGTTTTCTATGACTGTATGCTATCTAAGAGGGAAATGTTCACACGCCTGTGTTGGTTGTCAGCAGGACTCGGATGACGAGATTTCCCATCTGGAATGGGAGACGGTGCGGGTTCGTTTCGTGAAGGCCGGAACTTTGGAGAAGCTGGTGGAGAGTTTGGCGACGGATGATGGCGAATTGGAGTCCACCTACATCAACGTGTTTCTCACCACGTACCGCACGTTCGCTACCACCAAGCAGGTGCTGTCCCTACTGCTGGACAGGTAAGTGCTGCCTCTAGCGGAGATAAGTTATCATCAGTAATTGTGTTCCTCCCGTCCACTGATTTCTATAAGTAAATCTATACTCCAGCAATCCTTACTTCCAACTTGACGTTTTGGCGCCGTCAAGTGGCGAGGAGAAGAATCACTTTAAACCAGCCAATCCCTCGTAACAACCTACATCGATAGATCATGTTGTTTTACACTTTATGTTTTTTCTACCCAAATGAAGTGCATTACACATCAGTTGTTACGTCCACCTTCTCAACATAATCTCCTTGTAACTTTATACACTTGTGCCATCGATGTGTCAGTCTCTCCAGACCTTCTTCCTGAAACTATTCTTTCGGAGTGCTGCGAACCCGTGCCTTGACAGCGACCACGCAGAGGTTTCTTCATGTTCCCGAACAGGTGATAATCACTTGGTACCAAGTCGGGAGAATATGGTAGTATGGCAGCACCGTGAATCCCATTTCATCAATGGCAGCGGTGGTCTCTCGGCTACTGTGGGGGCGGGCATTGCCATGTTGCAGAAGCACACCTAGTCCATTTTCCTGGCCGCTTAGTTTGAATAGCATGACGTAAGCGCTTAAGGGTTGCCACATATGCTCCACTGTTAATCGTGGCCCCCAATTCCAGCCAGTCAATGAGGATGATGGTGTCCCAGAACACTGTCGCCATTCGCTTGCCAACTGATGGTACTGTTCGACATTCCGTTGGCGGTGGACTGCCCCTTTGCTTCCATTGCATCGATTGCTGTTTCGTTTGTGGCTCATGGTAATGGAGCCATGTCTCATCACCAGTCACAAGCCTAGCAATGAAGTCGGCTGGATCTTGTCTGGAGATACTGACACATCGATGGCAAAAGTGCATCAAGTTACAAGGGGATTATGTTGAGAAGGTTGACAACTGATGTGTAATGTACGGTACTTCATTTGGATAGAGAAAAATAAAGTGTAAAACAATAGAGTACGCCCTTCGTAGGTCATTACGCAAAATAGTATACTGTATGTATAATAGATTCAATGGCTTAGTGCAGTTGTTAGTTAATTTTGAGTCCACGCGAGCGTTCGTGAACTTACTGTCTCTATGCGTGTTTGAATGTATTACACAATGCCAGAGGGCAGTTCTACCCCAATGCGGGGAATATGTATGTATATTTAGTTGTGTTACGCGTGTGTTACGAGTCGTGTTTGAATCAGCTGATCGAACTCCGCCATCGCGCTGGCAATATTGCTCAGCTGGTCAGCGAACTGTCAGGTTGGAAGTAAGAATCGCTGGATTAGTGTTAGTAAAACAACAAGCTATATAGCTGCCCCACATTTCGGCTCGGCACAAGAATGCTTGCCTTGGAGAAACAGCCTCCACGCATTTTAATGAATAATTTGGGCATGCATAATTGAAGGATAATGAGGTAGAATTAAAATACACGCCTACGTATGAGTAGAATTAAACTATCTCACCCACCACATATTACACTTCACCCAGTAATCAAGCTGTGCCCAAGGTTGCAAGATGGAATTCCCACACAGTTGATTGGTTTATTGAGGGTGATTAAATACAGGAGACTCACATCAGTAGATTTACTAGCATGTTAAAGACACACTTCAGAGCAACAATATGGCACCCCAACATCTCTAAAGCCACAGCACTTAGAAGGGGTGTTAATCCACATTATTATTTATTTACTTGCTAAAGTTCCCGTGTGCTTCGCTACGGGTCATAAATAAATTAAAATGTGAAGGTGACAGTTAAAAACAGGGGATAGGTGAGGTGTTGCGTGGAGGGAGAGTAAGGATGGAACATTTTGCCGGCGTTGACCGTATTTTATAGCACAAATTTAGGTTTTACTCGCTAACCGTCGGAGATACACGAAAAGTGATAAGGACCTTTCGGATAGAAAATTAAATTTTAAACCTCGTATATGCCATCAAAAGTTTGCTATTTCTTAGCGTTCTCGTTTTATTTGAAATGGAAATATGAAAGTTTGAAACCAAAGGGTGTAGTGACGTCACTAAAATGGTCGCCATCTTTAAATAGTACAAAGTAACGAAATCAAAAGTAACCAGGTAAATCAGCTACTTCCATGTAAATCGGACCAGTGGTTCTTGCGTGATCGAGTAATACACAGACACACAGACACACACCATCTCATTTTTATATATTAGTATAGATTGGCCTGTGAAAATGTTTGAAAAGCAGTTACAGTACAGTACATTGTCATTTGCCATCAGGTTGGCAAGACAAGTTATCTCGCAATTCGCACAATCCATGTCAAACAGACTGGAACTTGATGGCGTTTTTGTTTGTTTTACGATACCAGATATGAAGTAGTACCGTATATGTGGGGTTGGCTTGGCACCACTGTACTTATCCCTAAATCAGGCGTATAATGGCGGACTCAGCTGGAATTTCATCTACATATTATATCTGTATATAAGTCGTGATCAAAAAAAGAGGAAGGCAGGCGGGTTATTGACAGTGGGGGAGTAAACAACAATTACTATATCATCTCCAGATTATTTCCTGACCATTACCGCACCAGAGGTATTTTGGCTAATTTTGGTAGTTTAAGAATTCTTTCCCCAGGATTAGGTCTCCTCCAGTTTTACTTTAAAATCATATAAATGAAGTCCCACTTCATCGTTAAATTTAATTTATGCCCTCGAAGGTGATTGTTGTTGCAGAGAGGGACATCAAGGTCAAATAAGGATTTTTGAAAGTTCACCGTATCAGGAAAGGAAAGAAAATAGAAAAATTACATGTGTTTAAAAGTTATTTACTCTGATTACAAGAAGAGAGCATTGGCCAAGCGAGGTTGATAGCGAAAATACAGAGGGGAGTAAGTACCAGACTCAGTTGGATCCCCAGGGTCTGCAATCTACATCCCACATCAGAGCAATAACCAGACTCTCGCTGAAACCACCATGGCCCTCTTCAAGGCAAATGTACTTCCCATCCTCACCTACGGTATCGAGGTAACCTGGGAAAAACTAAGCTATTGAGACCTCCATCGCAGGGATGAAGTCAAAGCCCGCTGCCTGAAGACCGCCCTCGGAGTCTCCAAGTTCTGGACAAGTTTATGAGCTCGCGAGGGAACCAGTTTTGTTAGAAGACCTGAGATGGAAATTAGATCAGCCCTCCACAGATAGGTTGAAGAGGTTGTTGGAAGATACGGAGAGTAAAAGGAAGGATAACTGGACTGATTTCTATGCTATGGAGGCAATGATGAACAGATCATGGACCGGCACAAACCAGGAATTAAGTCATTTTGTGAACTCTATTGTGGTACTCGGTTACCACCACAAATTGTGCACACCACGACCCAGGATCGAAATGTCTATGTAAACTCTGCGATGATCATTGAGACCGTTATCATGTACGGGTAGCGCAATGTGAAAAACATGTGATATCGATCATAGACTATTACACTGACTGATTCTATCAACTGCACAATTTGTGTGCAATTCTTTCTTATTATTAAAGTTGAAAATCCTTCGGGATTGCTCTGAACAAATGGTGAGCAAAATATTGCTCTGTTACTTACCACCACATCACTGACTACAAGCCTCAGACTTCGTGCTAACATTCATCATTGGACCCGAAACTACAGTATGAATGCTACTTGTTAGTGTCTTAAGCTACAGTATGTCCTGTAAATGTATGGTATATTGTTGTATTTTAAGGCACATTAAAAAGAAACCTCATTTATAAAATGGTTTGAGATAGGCTTTTGATCATTTGTGTACAGTGAGGTCTACCAGGTAGCAATCTGACAATTATTGCTGAAACTTGGTTAAAAAATATGCTTTTTGTATGTTTGATAATTTGCCAAATTTAATGAAACAAAGTAATAAATAGCATGCCGGGTTCAAACCCGGCCGAAGCCGTCGGATTTTTTAAGAGCGTTAAAAATCCCTCAGTATGCCTTCCTTCGGAGGGGAAGTAAAGCCGGCGGTCCCATGTCATAGATTTATGGCATGCTAAAGAACCTTCCACTAATTACACCTGTGTGAAGCTAAATTGAATAGGTTAAGAATGTAAACAACGCTCTTAGGTTTCTACGTTCGTTGCGGTGGCGTCTAGTAGCTAAGTTCTGAACTAGGCCTAGTAGTCGTTGACGGTGGCGCTTGGCGGCAAAAGTAGGAACTATTTGAAAAATTCTAAGTTGCAGTCTGTACTTAAATTTAAAAAAAAAACAACAGATACACACACTAATACAGCCATCACAATTAACACCGGTTATCAGACAGATTCAACACACACCCAAAGTACATGGGGCTACATGACCACGTTGTTGCAGCCCCTAAACTGAGGAACCAACCAACCAAAGTAATAAATCCCCAATTCAGTATGGTGACAAATCTGTGACATTATTTAAAATAATAATCCACAGTTTAGTAAACGCCTTTAAATCTTTAAATGCAGTTTTCCACAAACATCATATTCTGAAAAGATGGTATATTGGCTTTTGTGGCCAAGGAATTAAAACTCAGCAATTTTTCTGTGTTTATGCGGTGTCTTGTGCGTGGTTTTGCCTAGGAACACCAAGATAGGCTCAACAGTGGGTTCTCGGCGTCCATGCCCGGACCCGGACTCCCACATGAGTAGCGAAGATTCGCAGGCGAAATTGCTGAGTTTTAATCGTATTTTGAGTTTATGAAGCAAAGTAAAATCTATCCTTTCAGTTTTAGCCAAATGTCCAAACTGACTGTTCCCTGTCCTGTCGTAACATCTCTCCTTGTGTAATAAAAGTGTACAGTATCAGGATCACCTGGCTGGTCTTGGGAGGTAAAATCAGAAGAATGTGTCTTCTTGCTTCTTTATAATTTTTTGCTAAATCTATCAAATATAACTCCCTCATCAATCAGATTTAAAGAAATGACTTTCACTCTCCGGGGAAGGAGCCTGCTATCCCCACTTACTAATAAATCGTATCTATTTATCTGAAGTACGAAGAGCCAACAGCCAGTCTAAGGAGATACCCTGTATATGGGAGCTAACATTGGGGATTTTTAAATCTTGGAAAAGTGATGCAGAGCTCTGCGATCATTTGCATTGCATTATTTTGGGTTCCTACTATCCTCATAATTTGTTGGTCAAACATTTTGGTAATGCCCTGTAAAGTATTCTTGCAGGAGGGAATTGTGACGTAATGTACAGTATTGTTCCTATGTTGACAGGTTCGAGCAGCTCGCATACAACAAGCAGGACCTGTTGGACGTGGTCAGGGACCAGCACAGAAAGTGAGTATATCCTCCCTGTTCGAACTGTACAATATCTTCAGAAAGTAAATTCCTATATACATTTCGATGTAGAGCAGTGTTCTGCAACCTTTTTCTACTTGTGGCACACTAAAATCATCCATGACTCAACACGGCATGCCAAAATGTTAATCCCTTCAAAAATGTACACGACACTATTATGTCATTAATCATGCATGTACTGTACAGTACAATATTTTAGAAAACATTTCTATAATTTGGACTAGACCTCGTCCCCATTAGTCCGAATCAGTGACAGTTTACTGTATGTCAAATGTTTAGAGTGATCCATTGCAAGAAAATAATCACTTTGTATGAAACTTTGGATGCCACATTTTACACTGAACATGTTCTATCCAGGAGTTCTTTATGTGTATTCTTGTTGCAGGACTCTGGTCCTTGCCTTGCACGTGTGGCTGGACTCGTATCCCGAGGACTTCCGAGATCCGCCCACGCATCCGACACTGCACCAGTTACTCTACTTCTGTCAACAGCATCTTCCCGAGTCGGAACTTGAGGTCAAAGTCAGGCATCGACTGGAGAGGTTCAACAGAGAAGATCACTTGCTTGGTAAGTCCCTGTTCCCACACATTACCACAGCCGTCCAGTTACTTATTTTGTGTTGAAAGGAACTTAGTCCAGCAGTTAGTGCGTTTTAAAATGAAGGAAGTAACATTTATTACATTCATGTTACCTTTTTTCAGGCTTCCGGATACATATGTTCATTTAGAAATAAAGGAAATGAACTAAGAATGTGAATGATATTTCTCGCTCAAAGGTTCTGTTCGTTCCGTGTTGAAATGGACTAAGTCCAGTTAGGTATTTTGTCAATAAAATTGTTCGTAACGTACGGAACAATGCTATTTTGGTTTTATTATATCGGCGTTTGTGTGCACTTTCCACATACAAAACGTTACGTCTCATATTTTAGTACAAGAGCGGAAAAACAGTTTTTTTGTGTTCATCTCAAAACTAAAAGTAGAAATCCTGGACATAATGTGTTATGCCAACACTACTTAATAGTTGACAAACATAGTCCTTGACAGAAAAGCTGAAAAAGCAGCTATATGTGTGTCAAAGAAGAATGGAATGTAAGATCCTAAATGTTTCACTAAGAGACAGAATCAGGAACGTTGAACTAAGAAGAAGGTCAAACATGCGCAACATGATAGAAGGGCAGAAAGCCTAAAATGGAAATGGGGAGAACATGTATCACACATGGATCACCAGAAATGGATGTGTCGCACCACAATGTGGGACCTTAGAGAAGGATGAAAAAAACGTGGGACGCCAAAAAACCAGTTGAGCAGACTAGATCTAAAGCGGGAAATCAATGGTCGAGTTTGGCAAGAGACAGAGAAGCCTGGAGACAGCTGGAGCCAAACAGGAATCAACAAGCACCAAACAGGACAGGAAGTGCAATATGTGAACAGTGCAGTGCAAAAGTGTCAGGATATGGGTAAAGCAGAAGTGATAATAGTGTAAAAAATAGGGATAGAGGCAGTACGAAGGATCAATAACAAGACAAAAGCTCCCAAAGATTGCTCACCTTTGGAGCCTAATTACAAGCACGTCCTTGTGCAAACAGGAGGTCTTTGCCCTTACGGGATGTCTATAGGCTAATTTTACTTAATTATTTGTTATTTAATGTGATCTTCAATACATTGCATTCCATCCTTTTATTGCCTAGAATAATCTGGTAATCTGAACTGAAGTGTGTAAACAGACTCCTACTTGTGCAGATATAGAAATTCAAGTATTGAAGAAACATGAGACGTCAAAAAAACAGTTGAGCAGACTAGAACTAAAGCGGGAATTCAAGTAACTACACACACACACACACCGTACAGTATCCTGAGATTCAGTATAAAGTGGAATAAATAACACAAAATTAATGCTGTAAGGCATTATATATGGACTTAAAATTTAAAAAAAAACTATAATTTCTATTCGATATCAAAGTTCAAAGAAGCTATAGAAAGTAGATCTATTTTAATTTCTGTTACCTAAACAATGGATCACAAAATGTTCTTTTAAGTGCTGGAAAGTGAATCTTCTCCTATTGTCTCTAAGTACCGATTTATATTGACTGAAACTTCGTTCAACATCAGAAGAGGTAATGGGGGCATATTTAAACTTTACAACGTCTGCTGTGGTTAAATCCAACATTAACTTGACACTTAAATCTCCACACATAATTGCAGCAACCTTTCCCATTCTTTCATATCCAAGGTTCTTTGAAAGTACAGTGTCCATCTTCATTTTTGCTACATCTGCAACTTTACCTGTACCATGATTTAGCTGTTCCACAGTTCTATTCACAATTTCAAAACTTTCAGAAAGTGAGAGATTATAGTTTTGGAGACTTTTGAGTGTTTTTGTGATTCATGAAAAATTATGCTGAATGTAAATCAAGTCATTCCTCACATTTGTGTCGCAAATAACTGTTTGCGCAGCTTCAATTGAGGCTGCATCTTCCGAGTCCATAGCATGCAGAACGTTCTTAATGGAGTCTATATATTCAGCATAGTATTCAACCGCTTGCAGCCACGTACCCCACCTACAGTAGTTAGAACTGGCTTAGGTGGCAATGGAATTTCTGGGTACATTTCTTTCAAAATACACTTTTGTGGGCTTTGAGAAAAAAAAATTTCACTGAGGAAATCAATAGATCTACTTTGGGGTAACTGTCTCTTACCGCTTCTGCCACACGATGAAAGGCATGTGCTACACAAGTTAAATGAGTCATCTTAGGATATACAACACACAATGCTTCTCCGGCTTTCATCATATAAGGTGCGGCATAGCTAATAGAAAGTAACACTTCATCATACTGAACGCCCTGTGGCCAGAGGATAACCATAGCTTCATTGAACAGTTTTGCTATAGTTTTGTTATTGCACTTTTCTAGAACATCACAGTTTAAAAGTATCCGTTTACAATAATCTTCACTTAACAAACCAATGATTGTGTTGCCAATTAGCCTACCTTCTTTGTCTGTCGTCAATGGAAACCCAAATCGGACCGTCTTTAATTTCTTGTCTTATCTTCTGAACAGTTTCATCGTATATGGCTGAAACATAGGTTTTTCTGAACGTTGACTCATCCGGGATATTTCGGTTAGTATATTTCTCGAGGAATTCCCTGAAGTACTGATTATTCAGTTTGAAGAGAGGGATGTCAGCCGATATGAGAGCGCGGCAGAGATCAGTGTTGAACTCGGACATTACACTCGAAGTATCTCAGCTTGGAATTTCGTAGTTTGTTAGTCAGTTGTTTACTGGTTGAAATGTGTTGTTGCCCCAGAACCTTTGAGTAGATGCCACTGAACATTGACACAAATTACATAATAATACCTTACTGTCAGTTGATAAACCATCTTCTTTAAATTCTGTTACGTAACTTTTTAATTTTTAACTGGTTGACTGTGCTACTTTAGGCATCTTTATGGGGTTTGAAGCCATTTTTCAGTGTTGCCTTAGTAAACAAAAGTTTGGTGCTTTTCAGTCGGTCAACACGAATGTACCCAAAAGAGTTGGGTAATACCCTAATCCTGAAAAAAATTACATGAAATTAAAAAATACACTAGGATGACCAGTTTCGATCGTCAAGCGATCATCATCAGATCCATTACACTTAGGCTATAAAATCTATATTTGAAAAAACAGGTGAAAATATTTACAATATGTATAATTATGGTGCACAGGGCTTTAAACATACCCATGTCAAAAGACAATTATAATAAGGAAATTAGAACCATTAAGCAAATAGCAAATAAAAACAATTTCCTGCCAAGCAAAATAGACCAAATTGTAGCCAATCATAAAAATAAAGATAAAACGATTACAAAACCGGACATTAATGAGAAAAAATTTGCGCGCTTCAACTATGTGAATGCGAACACATAAAAATCACTGATCTATTCAAAAAGCAAGGCATGGAAATAGCATTCACAACGAACAACCGGTAGGCACCTGAAAAATAGTAATCTAAATAAACAAGACCCATATTCAAAGTCAGGGGTATATTCTATTACGTGCCAAGACTCTGGTTGTCAAGCTAATTACATCGGACAGAGTGGAAGACGAGTAGATACACTTTACAATGATCATAGGAACGCGATAAAATATGGAACACATTCAGCCGTATGCGAACACATGTGTGACACGGGGCACAGTTTCACTAACATTGAAACGGAGCTAAAAATAATTCATCAAGAATCGAAAGGCAGAGCTCTTGACATAAAGGAAGCAATCGAGATACACCTAGCCAAAAGAAATAACCCCAACAATCTAAACGAACACACTTTCATGGAGAGCTCACCCCTCTTCACTCTCCTAAAAACACACCCTGTGTCGAAAAAAAGACACATCCAAGCTAGTTAAAAGGGGGGGGGGGGAATAGGGGATTTTAATAGGTAAATGTTATCTGGATCAGGAGTACGATATACTTTTTTCTTCATTAAACCAAGGCCGGCATTCGCGGCAGTATTAAGAGTGCCGGGACATCCTCAAAGACCGGGCAGCGCTTAGTATGAATGGCAAATAGTTTATGTGTGGCGAGAACTGATCCACGGTCTTTAATAGTTGAAGACCTTCTTGAATCCAATAACATACCTCTTAGCTAGACTTCGCAACATCCCACAAATACACATGCACTGACCTCAGACAGCACATAGGAATACGGGGCGGGAAGAGGGGAAAAACCAGTTCAGGGGATAACATTCCAATTCAGTCGACCGCAACTGGTGTAAGAGTGAAGTTGAAACTGCTCGTAGCTCCAGCGAGGAAGACATCCATCCAGATAAGTAGTAGCCTGTACTATTACGGTACAACCACAGTTGACTTTTTACAACCATATAGTCACTCCAAACAGACAAACTCCGGATTTCTATCACTATTATAGCATTTCACCCAACATCATATATACTACAATTACATATTGTAAATATTTTCACCTGTATTTTCAAACATAGATTTTATAGCTTAAGTGTAATGGATCTGATGGTGATCGCTTGACGATCGAAACTGGTCATCCTAGTGTATTTATTAATTTCATGTAATTTTTTTCAGCATTAGGGTACTCTTTTGGGTACATTCGTGTTAACCGACTGAAAAGCACCAAACTTTTGTTTAGGCATCTTGTGAAAAAAAGAAAATCCACAGCCTGCTTCCAGTCTCCGACCGGGTCAGGAATGGAATGAATGAAGCCCCCATCTAGCGGCGAGGATATGAACTGTGCCGGCTGCCGAGGCCTGACGCACACCTCTGGGGCAATGATTTAATGCATGACAGATGAAATGAAATGATAGTGGAGAGTGTTGCTGGAATTAAATTTTGACAGGGAAAACCGGAGTACCCGGAGAAAAACCTGTCTGCCTCCGTTTTGTCCAGCACAGATCTCACATGGAGTGACCAGGATTTGAACCACGGACCCAGCGGTGAGAGGCCGGCGTGCTGCCGCCTAAGCCATGGAGGCTCCTTTAGGTATCTTGTAACAATGTTAATGTCTTCACTGAATGTCAATAGGCAACTGAAAACACTGCACTTATAGACATAGCGGTACGTACAAGAACACTACAATCCGTCTCACTGCTAATTCAAACTGTGAATCACTGGTAGTAACTACAGCAGATGGAGGTATTGCGCCATCAAGGGGAATGCCCGAATTACGAAATAATCCGGAAACTACTGGCATATCGTCGATGAATGGGATTTCCTGAGTAACGAAATTATGGGACAGACATAGTCGATGTTATGTGTGATTCTGTTGGTCAGCTGATCTTACCTCTTCCGGGTTCACTCATCTCTCATTCACCACGCCATTTATCACCATACCTTATCAACTCAGGCGTGGACAGGCGTGATGATGAGTTGCACCCCAGTTAAAATATTAAATGTTTCTCCATTATTGACAGGACTGTTAATTTAATAGAATTTAATACTTTTTAGCCAAAATATGGACTGTATTGACCTTAATGACTAAGAATATGGAACTTTATGTGCTAAACTCCAAAATATGGAAAAATATGGAAAATAAATACTCCATTTTTCAACTCCACACACCATGATTTGTAAAGATAATACAAAATATAAATAAGTTTAGCTTCACAAAGAGAGATGTATTTACACATAAATCCATTCCCTGCTAATGAGAATGGGGAAGGGGAGACTACCTAAGAGATTAGCAGGCTCAGCTTTTGAGGTTAAGAGAAGTAGAGGTAGACATAGGAGGCGATAGTTAGATTCATTGTTGAAAGTGAGAGATGTAGAATAGGGGATCATGGAGGTGACTTGAATAAATGAATTACAGTAATTAGTTTCCATTATGACTTGTATCGCTCGCTGTCTGTGAGAATTTCTGGTGATTTAACGATAAGTTTAGCTTTAGCTGTGTTCTAATAAAATTGATTGTTGATCTCCTACAGATGCATGCACAGACTACCCCACCGGCAGCCTCTATTTCCATCCAGCTATTGCAAATGGCAACTCACCTCAGCTGTACCACTTTCCCGATGTGCCAGAGACGCACTTCGCAGAGCAGCTCACGAGGATGGACATGGTGAGTAGTTATGATGACACTATCAATAGGGGATTTCAAAAGTATGAGTAGTATTGCTAGTGACTATTTCATGATTAAACTGAAATAAATGCAATCCTCAAAATTCTCTGGTTTTATCATATTATATTTTGAATTTACATCATTACCATATTTTTAATGGATTCAGAAACATATGATCTATGTTGCTGCTTTTGTCAACATAAGCTTATAACGAATTTAGTAGGATGGACCATAAAACCTTCAATCCGTTGTTGCTGCATTTTTATGACTAAAATAACAATGGTGAAGCAAAAGGTAAGGTGTGATAAGAGCTCAGTACATGGTGATTTGTTATTGAAATGGACTATAATTGGCTGATTACTATAAAATTCTTACGCATTATTGGTCCAAAATGAAAAAGTGACATATTGGAGGAACAGTTTTTGTAACAGCTTTCATGGCTGCGTATGAACAAGTTTCTCAGGCTTATTGGCATGACCCACTGGGTTTTGACCGGATACTTCATCCAGGTTCAGAATGGATGAACATGTTTCCTGGATTTATTGACATGGTCCAGATGGGTTTTAATAGTATACTTCATGGATGAACATGTTTCCTGGCTTTAACCGGATACTGCATCCAGGGGTCCTTTGCATCTAGAGTGGAGTCTTCCTGCTGCTACTATGACCGTTTGTCTGCAGCTAGCGTGTAAACAAATATTTTTATCATCATGTAATATAAAACGCTAAGGAGTATGTTTCACAAAACTCTAAACCCAGAGGGAGTTAGAAAGTGCAGTTTGTACCAAAATCTTCCAAATAGTCTCAATACTACAGGAAAAATCTTGTATTTCTTGAAAAGTCGATGGAAATATATTTATTTGTTTATAAAGTGATAAAACAAGAATCTTAGAGACTATGCGGAAGAGGAGGCTGACATTCCTCGGACATCTATACAGAATGCACAAACATAGATTAACAAAACAAATATTCGACTATCTCTGGAAGAAGAAGACCACTCCAACGTGGTCTAAGGAAGTTAGGAAAGATTTAGAAAAGTTGTACATCACAGAGTCTCAGATGCTAGAAAGAAGTGAAAAATCTGGAAGGGTTTCAAAATGCAGGAAGACCTAAGGGAAGTGGACGAACTTGGACTGAAGATCAAAGGAAACATGCCAGTGAACGCATGAAGGAATATTGGAGACTGAGGAAACTCCAGGCAAAGGAAAAGAAAAAGAAATAAAGTTGTTGTGTGATCCTAAGTGGTCAATTCGCATTGGAAAAAAAGTGATAAAACTCTCCCTACATCGCTCGGTATTTAAACCGACCTTGCTGTATGGAAGTGAAAGCTGGGTAGATTCAGGATATCTGATACATACAGTAAGCTAGAGGTAAAGGATATGAGGGTACTACGAATGATTGCTGGGACAAATAGATGGGAGCAATGGCAGGAAGGTATTTGTAATGAGGCGATAAAGGCTAAGTTAGAAATGAACACGCTAGATGAAGCTGTTCGTATGAGACGACTCAGATGGGGGGGTCCTGTGACGAGAATGGGGAAGAAGAGATTACCTAAGAGGTTCAGCTGTAGAGGGTAAGAGAAGAAGAGGTAGACCTAGGAGGCGATGGTTAGATTCAGTGTTCAACGATTTCAAAGTGAGAGGTGTAGAAGCAGAGGTGGCTGCAGTGCTAACTGCTAATAGGAGATCCTAGAGGTGACTTGTTTGCAATTAGAGGCTTGCAGACTAGACTGGCTGCTGAAAGGATAAACAGTTTCAAATTAAAATATATGTATGATTAATAATAATCTTTGCTCAATATCATAGGTAAGTTACAATCAGGGGCGGCCCTAGGGCGGTATGAACGCTGCGACCTCGTAGAACATGGGGGGCGCAGAAAATGCACAAAAAATAAAACCCAATCACCTTATTAGCCTACTACTTAACCCTAGCCTTCAAAGAATTATAAACATTAACGAGTTGAAACCAATATCTATACCTCTAAATTCTGTCCGCCACCCGTTTTCTTGGAGTTCGATTACGTGCTGGTGCTGTAACATGTTTTTCTAGGGGGTTTTATGCCACTAACACAAGTTAGTTGGACTATATCATATTTGTTAAACGCGGCAATAATCCGGCCAAGTTAAATTATTTCAGTTTATTCAATTTCATATTTCATATTATTATTATTATTATTAAGATTTATTACGTCATTTTTTTTGGAGCTTTTAAATTTGGAAGATTACAGATAGGATTTCTACTAGTAGAAATCCGTATCTATATTGGATGATTCCAATATAATGTTGCACGGCAAATCATTTCATACGTAAAGTCGGGATTTTATTCATTAGGGGTAAGAGAGAGTGGTGTGTGACTCACTGGGTATTTCAATACAAGAATAGATTGGAGTACAAAAGAATTACGAAATCCGAGGAAACACTTCAAAGCAAGAAAACGTGTATGATTTACGTCTTGCCCGGAAGCGGAAAAATATAAATACGGGGAAGGAGTCTCATGGCGGGAAGAGCCACGTGAGGTGACCAGCCAATCAAAGAAGAAGAAGCAACGTAGGTCGGGGCATGGTGAGATACGTGACGCACGCGGATTGGTCGAAGCAGCGAGGCCGCGGTATTAAGCTAGACCCTGGTGGGAGAAGATTGAAGCATACAGTTGACTCGCTGTGTGAGTGAGGGCATTCATTAAGACATTACGCTTGGAGCAGTTAGGAGGTACTTTGTTCGTTAGTCCCAAGTGGGACAATTTATTCATGCTAACTCCGCTGATCACATCAGATCATGGGTTCCACGCGTCTTGCAGTGATTAGGCAAGCGACGTGTTGTGGTTCATGGAATAGACTCCACCACAAGCTGTAACGATTACTTTTGATCAACGAGGAAGGCCCAGACGCCGTCAACACCAATGCAGCACATCCGACGTGACGAGACTTCAAGCACGTGGAGACAATGTTTCCGTTGGTAAGCACAAGTAATCTACGACACACTCTCTCTGTTTTTCGATAGGGCCAATATAAATTCTTTAAGCATTAATTTGGAAATAAGTTAAATTCACGTTATTCTCCCGACCGGCGTATTAAGTAATTTTGTTCGTGGCAATGGTTAAAGTTGTATGCTCCGTTAACAGTGTTCATTTTAATCAAGATGCTGACATATTTTCTAAGTGTATTAAATTCAATTATTACAAAGTAGATTCTTTAATTCCAGTAGGTAGCAATAGTTATAATACCTCATCCTTCTCCACAATCAAATGTTGTCTGGGTTGATGATTCAATCATCCCATGGCCTAGTCATTAAGAGTTTCTCATATGTTCTACTCACGCTAGGGGTCGATATTAAATATATAAATTTAGCTTGGAACACAGTGTATCCAGCTTGGCGCCCAACATAGATCAAACTTAGCAGTAGTATTTTCTGGCGAATAGTCCGCCCAAGTAGAAAACATTACATTTGTACGCTCAACGCAAGGAGCAGTAAACACATCACATTTGTCGCAACCAACTTGGAGCGTTAATAACCCATTACAGTGCATGCGGATTGTAATTTGTGTCTGTCTTGCAATCTACAAGTGAAATTGAAACTTTACTTACTGTTTGAACGTTACTACTATAGTAAGTGTTTTATGTAATGCAATGTAACATCATTTTAGACATACCATATTTCTTTTTGTGTAGATAATAATCATGCTCAGCCTGGTCTAAGCTCGACTATAAGCGAACAATTGTTTAATATTAAATAATATTTAAGGAGCATTCTAGGAATATTATTTCTAATATTAAAATACCGGCAATAGTTATTAATGTAAAAAGACGTTTGTTATATTTTGTCTCAACAGGGGGGGGGGGGGGGGGGCGCCACAATGAGATCTCGCACCACCTGAAAATATTGCTGGGGCCGCCTCTCTTTACAACCATCAACTATTTTCCCCCATATGCTTGTTATTTAAGCCATGTCTCTGGTTTTTGTCGTCGTGATACCTGTAAATGTATAGGTGTTACAAATTTTCTGAAAATATTGAGTAATTTCATCAGAAAATAGCTGACAGACCTCAAGCTTACCACCCAAAATGGCCTGAGAACGGGAGGGTTAAGTATTGTAGCTGTAGAGTCACTGGGTGCTGGATGCCAGTAAATCTACTGACACAAATCCCTTGCATTTAAACTCCATTGGATTTGCAGCTTCGGTGGCGTAGTTGGTAGCATGCTGAACTTTTGTGCCCAAGATAGCGGGTTCAGACCCGTCCGAAGCCGTCGGATTTTTTAAGAGCATTAAAATCGTTCAATATGCCTTCCTTCAGAGGGAAAGTAAAGCCGGCGGTCCCATGTCATAGATTTATGGCATGTAAAAGATCCTTCCACTAACTAAACTTGTAGGAAGCAAAATTTGTACATTAGATTTCGTTGTAACGCTCTAAGTTCCAATGTTCACCACTAGGTGTCAGTGATATCTGGTAGCGAAAGTTGGATCTACTTGAAATTGAACGGTACTTGTAGCTCACCCCATGGGTGTCCGCTTGAAGCAGCTACAGCCTGTGGCGAGCCGAACATGTTCTCGGACACTCCCGGCACTAAAAGCTATACGCTAAATATAAATATGAAACATCATTGGATTTGATCCACAACCTTGGGCACAGCAGGTGAGAATGTCACTGCTGCACTGTGCAGCTAGCTCACTATGTACAGGAATACAATTTGTGGTAGGGAGAGGGGCAGATAATTCGATGTTCCATCCCTTGAAACAACCGTATAACTGGTATCTTCCCTTTCAGGAGCTGTTCAAGAAGCTTGTTCCTCATCAATGCCTCGGTGCCATTTGGTCTCGGCGCGACAAGAACCGCAGTCACGAGGCTGCTACAGTGCTGGCCACTGTGAATCAGTTCAACGCTGTGTCCCTGCGAGTGATCAGTACCGTCCTCATGGAGCCCGACATGAGACCCGGTGAGAGGGCTCGAGTCATTGCCACCTGGATCGA
The DNA here is from genome assembly GCA_946902985.2 of Meconema thalassinum. Taxonomy (NCBI): domain Eukaryota; kingdom Metazoa; phylum Arthropoda; class Insecta; order Orthoptera; family Tettigoniidae; genus Meconema; species Meconema thalassinum. Next base: position 373,341,314 of record OX336392.1, read on the forward strand.
TATTGCTCAGGTATACCTCCTCGCTCATGAGTACAAATGGCAACATAGTCACTGGTTGCATCGTCACGATAAAACTACGATTGAATCGGTCGGAGCTGAAAATCATTGAGTCAGTTTTCACTACTTTTGAGGAGACAGATAAAACGTCATTGACAGAACAGAACTTAACACACACTGTTGGGATTCGTATAATGGATAAATAGTGATCGTGAAAACATGGACGTCTTACTTAGCAGCCATCTTTTATTACACTAACTTATATCAAAGAGCCTCAAACATGAAGAATAAATACATGAAATAAACAAAGAAGAAATACATGAAATAAGCCAAAGATGTCCATCTTCTCAGTCCTCCACATCCTCCCCACCCTGGTCTATCTCGAGAGGGAAGACCAGCTGTACAGGCCGACTAATCTTGGTCCCGTTGGCCATCTGAAGGATGAGGGTTCGCACCTTGTTGTCCCGGCCTGGTCGCCTTTCAGTTATTCGCGCCTTCTGCCACATGTGTCTAGGTCGCATGACGTCCTGTAGTAGTACTATATCTCCTACTCGGCACTCCTTCGTCTGTCCATTTGGGCGGCGTACTTCGTAGTAGCTTCTCAGATCAAGAAGATACTCATTCCTCCATCTCTTGAGGAAGTCCTCCTGCATTTTCTCTCTAAGTCTCCTCTCCTTCCTCAGGTCTATTCGGGTCGTGGGTTCGGAGACGTTCGGCAGGGTAGTCAGCCGTGTGCCAGTTAGGAAATGACTTGGAGTCAGTGTCTCCGAGCCATCTTGGATTATGGGTCGGGAGTTAATGGCGGCTTCTACTTCTACCAATAGAGTTCGGAGTGCGTCCTCACTAATCAGAGCCTTTCCCAATACCTTTCTAAGGCATCTTTTAGTCGTACCCACCATTCTTTCCCACCAGCCTCCCCACCAAGCCGCCCGTGGGGCTATAAATTTCCACTGGACTCCGTTGTGGGCGAAGTGCTGGCTCGTTCGTGGGTCAGTGAGGACTTGGCTGAGTTGTGTCATTTCTTTGTGTGCTGCCTGGAACGTTCTAGCGTTGTCTGAGTAAATGGTGTTTGGAAGTCCTCTTCGTCCCGCAAATCGTCTGAGAGCCATCAGAAACGTCTCCGTAGTCATGTCCAAAGCCAGCTCAAGGTGAAGGGCCCTTGTAGTCGCACATGTGAAAAGCACAATATATGATTTCTGTACAAGATTCCCCACCTTAACGAGTAGTGGCCCTGCAAAATCCACACCCGTAACTGCAAATGGCGTAGTATGTCGCACACGTTCTGGAGGCAACGGGGCTTCAATCTCGTTACCTTGTTGGCTTCTGGCGATCTTACACGGTAAGCACGTGTGGATGACCTTCTTGACAGCCTGGCGTGCCTTGAGGATCCAAAATTCTTCGCGTAGTACAGAGAGAACGATTCGTACTCCAAGGTGGTGTAGCCGTATGTGAGTCTGGAGGATCAACAACTTAGTGAAGTGGTGTGCACCATCGAGTACTAGAGGATGTTTCTGCTGTATTGGCAGGTCTGCATGGTGGAGGCGCCCTCCCAGTCGAATAAGGCCGTCCTGTAAGAAGGGGTTGTAGCGGGCAATCCTGGATTTCCCAGACAAGTTTCTCTCTTTTGTCAGAGCTTCGTACTCTTCGGAAAAGCACTCATGTTGGACTGTGCATATCCAGCACAATCTAATTCACGTGCAGTGAGATTCCCAGAATTTTTCTCCGACTGTCTGATGTTGTTCAAGAAGCGCAAAATCCAACCCATGATGTGCAGTATTTTCCAATAACTGCTGAATCTGGAAGCAATGATGAGAGGTTCCGTTGTAACGACATTAAGTGTTTGCTGATGCGTCTTGCGAGTCTCTGGAAGTGAGGCGTTGGGCACACTGCTGTGGGGCCAAGAGCTAGGATGATCGGCTAGCCATACAGGCCCGTGCCACCAAAGTGAAGAAGACTGTAGTGCTTTTGAGGATATTCCTCGTGACAAGAGGTCGGCTGGATTATCCTGGCTCGGGCAGTACCGGCACTGAGCTGGACTCAGGATGCCTTGAATTTCCGTCTCTCGGTTGGAGATGAATGTCTTCCAACTGTTTGCATCGCTTTTAATCCAACCTAGAGCGACCATGGAGTCACTCCACAGAGTAGATGTGGTGACATTAAAGTCTGTTGCTTGGCAGAAATACCTCAGAAGACGGCAACCCACTAAGATGGCCAGTAGTTCTAGTCGTGGGAGTGTAACCTTCTTGACTGGAGACAGTCTATTCTTAGTGCAGACCAGGTGTATATAAGTGTTTATGTCGGTAGACGTTCGAACATACAGTGCAGCTCCGTAGGCCCGCTCCGAAGCGTCGCAGAACACGTGGACATGTGAAGTCTCTGATGTTGTCCTTGATAAGCCAATCCATCTTGGAATGACTACACTTGCCAGATCCTTGAGGCTGGTTATCCACAGCTGCCATCGCAATGCAATGTCATGTGGAAGTATTTCGTCCCATGCTATGCCCCTACATCAGGTGTCTTGGAAGAGAACTTTTCCAACTATGGACACCGGTGAAAGTAATCCAAGAGGGTCGTAGATCTTTGCGGTCGTTTTCAATAGCTTTCGTTTGGTTCCTGGATCCTGCGAAAGGTTGTCAGTGATATCTGTATGGTCAAAGAGTAGTGAATCTGATTCTGTGTCCCATCGTACACCTAGTACTCCGGTTTCCCTTTTTGTTTCACGTCCTTCAGCTCTCCATATACCTTCCAATGGTCCAGAATTTGTTGCCCATTTTGCCATCGGCATCCGTATCTGTCGTAGTAGACCTGTCACCTCGTAATATAAGGTGATAACTCTGTTGTCATCTTCAGCTCCCGCAACAAAGTCATCCATGAAAGTGCTTTGATCCATAAGTGCTGCTGCTGACGGGAACTGATCCTTGAATCTCGTTGCTAGTTCACGGAGAGTTGCAGACAGAAGAAAGGGACTGCTTGCAAGGCCGAATGGTAGACGAGTGAATCTATAGACGGCTGTATCATCTCTTGCTTGCCATTTTCCAAGTTCGTCCTTCTCCACATTGAACCAGAAGAATCTTGTTAAATCTCTGTCTTCAGTATCCAGGCATAATTGAAGGAAAGCTTGAGTTCCATCTCCTACTATGGCTTTGCGGTAAGTCCGGAAGCGGATCAACGTGGACAGTATCTCTGGTAACAGATTAGGGCCTGTTTCCAGAACATCATTGAGGGACGGTGCATCTCTCTCGTGGGATGATGCGTCAAAGATGATCCTCCATTTCTCTGTGCCATTTCTCTCTTTCTTGATGGCATGATGAGGCAGGTAGTATACATAATTTGTAGTTTCCTCTGTAGCGATCAGCTGAACATGTCCCATGTTTACGTAGTCCATCATCTGTGCGTGGTACATTTCTTTGTACTGGGCATTAACGGCAAGTTTTTTCTGCAATGTGTGAAAACGATTTAGAGCGTTCTTACGGTTTGAGGGTAAGACCAGATCTTCTTTCTTCGGTAGGGATACTACCCTCCGCCCGTCTTGTAAGTGAAATGAATCATGGAATTCTTGAAGAATAGTGGCATCTTTCGTTGTGAGGGTCCTTTTCTGATCTTCCCTTATTCCTAGGGACTCTAGATCCCAAAATCGTCGCATATCATAGTCCTCGACAGATGGGTCATTAGCAGTATGAATGTGGTGCACGTTGACGCTGTGGACAGTAATTCCTGACCTATTTCCACTCAGAATCCATCCAAATCTAGAAGGAAGCAGTACTAACGTGTCTGAGAGGCGTATTGGCTTGTCGTCAAGTATCACCTTCCAATAATGGTCTCCACCTATTAGAAGTTCTATAGGAAGTTCATTGTTGTCATCCTTGGGATCAGCAAGTCTCAATCTTCGCAAGCGTGACAGGGACTGGACGTCGAGTGGAACAGTCGGATGTGGCGAGTAAACGTTGTCACTCTCAAATGCAGAAATACGCAGAGCAGCCTCCGTGCATAGTCCACTGATGTTGAGGTCAATGAGTCTGCGAGCTGAAGATGTGTGACGATTTGTAACTGTCAAATCCTTGTGTCCCACGATATTCAGTCGAAGCTGATCTACCAGACTTTGGCTTACGAAGGTTGATTGACTGCCAGCATCCAATATGCATCGTGTACGTTTTCTCAGTCCGGTGGGCCCTGTGATCCAAATATTCGCCGTTTGAAGATAAGTGAACTGCGGCATAGTAACGTCAATCTTCCCCACGGATATTGATGCGGGCTGTTCTCCGGTGCAGATGGAAATGTGATGATTCTTTTTGCACTTTGCGCATGATACCTTACTCTTCTTCATGAGGGCCTTCACACTGTGACCTTTATTGAGGCACAAGAAGCATCGGTTGGCAGTTTTTAACTTTTCAATCCGCTCAGCTACATTGCGGATCTTCACACAGTTCTGGGCCCAGTGGCCTTGAGTCTCACAGAACACACAGAATTCGGAATACACTTTCTTTGTGTTCATGCCCGTCCGTTTTGACTTTGTGTTCACATGGAGTGTCGCGACAGTGCCTGAGAAGGATTCGAGTGAAGTGATATCTCCTCTGATCTTCTGTGTGATCACAGCACCCTCTACCTCCTCGTTCAGGAACTCCATCAACTTGGTAATGTGACTCTCGGGAATGCTCTCTCGTTTGGAATAAATTATCCAACGGCGGACAATACCTTGAGGGAATGCTCGGAGAATTTTAGGGCATAACATCCGCCCGTAATTATCTACATTTTCCCCTAAGGCCCGTAAGGCTTGTAAGCGTCTATTGCATTCTATGTACATGCCATTTCGATTAGAAGGAGTATCGTCTGAAATTGGTTGTAAGGCTTTGAGATAGTCAAGATGGGCCTGAATTATGCGGTCAGTGTTTCCGTAGCGAGATATTAATATCCGTTTTGTTTCTTCATAAGCATCAGCCGTTATCGGTATTCCATCAACTAGATTCTTCGGCTCACCCTCCAGATATCCACGGAGATAGACGTGCTTGTCAATGTGAGCGAGAGATTGATTGTTGTCAACAGAAGACTGGAATTGCTCCCAAAAACGTGCCCAATTCTCAACGTCACCTGCGAATTTGTCTAATTTTACGGCAGGTAGCTTCACTGTGTGCGTGACGGGTGTTGGGATTGGAGATCCTGGCGTTGATTGCATACTCATTCCGGCGACCGATGTTGTCAAACTGGAGAGTGACTTAGATTTATTCTCGGCGTGTGATGCTTTTAGAATCGCTCTCTTCGCGATGTCGATGTATTCTTCACATTTCTCGACATCGGCCTCGTATTCTGCGTCGGTCAAACATTCCTGTATACTATCGTCCAGAACTGTGAGATGATATAAAACTTCTTGGAGTCTAATGCGATTATATTCGTATTCTGAGATGTCGCCGCCTGTAGCACTATTTATTATCGTACTGAATTTAGTTATAGTTGCTCGTTCCGTCTTCCGCTTTCTGTTCAAAAACGCTAGCTTACTCTCAACACTCTCGTCTTGCATCTTGAAGAATGGGTGACGAAATAAATAAATAAATAGTACCGTGCTGCGACAAGTGAAGGTGATTGTCTGATGTCAGCGCATGCGTAATACTCGTGAGATCGTCTTGTAGTGTCCGTGATGGCTACGAGGTATTTAGTTTAGGATCTACCGCAAGATGGCAGCACTTGCTCGTCTATCATTCGTGAATTCCTTTACGTGGTGTAAAGTAATTATATTACAATTCGTGCACTGTTTAGTCGTAGTAAAATCACTTTTGCAATAATATGAATAACTGAAATATCACGTTAGTATGTGGCGCGAGTAGAAGTTCCAGTATCTTATTACCTCGTAATCCGGCGTGGCGTGGCTGCTTGTACAAAACGTGATTGCTGTTTGTAGTGATAGCATCACCAGTTTACTTTGTACACAAGTAAAACACAATTGCCCGTAATCATCTAATGCACATTTCTACGTAATCTAAAGTTTTCGGCACCAATGTTGGGATTTGTATAATGGATAAATAGTGATCGTGAAAACACGGACGTCTTACTTAGCAGCCATCTTTTATTACACTAACTTATATCAAAGAGCCTCAAATATGAAGAATAAATACATGAAATAAACAAAGAAGAAATACATGAAATAAGCCAAAGATGACCATCATCTCAGTCCTCCACACACACCATATATTAGTCATCTGTGTTGTGAAGCAACTATTCAGGTTATATTTGTGTTAGCGGAATATCTATTTTAACTTAATAAACATATTTTCTAATCAATTTTGCAAGCGTGACTTAATGCCTTTCAGCTCTGTGGTCAGTTTTATGTGGCATAAAGCCATCCAGAATGAATATTTCTTACGTTATTTTATTTTAAACTAGATTTGTAACATAGAAACAACCTAAACCCTGTACAAATGTAATTTACAATAGCACTGTAACACTCGGGAATCTTGTAGTGCGGCCAAGATTAAGTGCGGAATATGGGGCTGGAAGGCAGCAAGTCGTTGACTTAATGCTTTTTTTCCTCTGATCGCACTACATGTAGCAGTGGTTTATGGCTTAAACCCACAAAACAAATTGCATCATGGTGAGTTTTGCCTGGTCAGTGAGCTGCCGTGCTTTTTCTCCTGATGGAAATGTTTTGTGTGTAGCTTAAACACAAGGCTGACTTAATTCTTTCCTATACCGTCCCAAGGCCCTTGGGTCAATACTTCACAATACTAATTCTTTAAAAAAATGACAATTTTGACTTAATGCTTTTCAGCTCCGACCGATTCAATTGTTATATTTATGTTGTTGTTTGAGTCTTCAGTCTTTTGACTGGTTTGATGCAGCTCTCCATGCCTCCCTGTCCTGAGCTAATCGTTTCATTTCTACATAGCTACCACACCCTACATCCGAGGCAATCTGTTTAACATATTCTAACCTTGGTCTACCCCTACTGTTCTTATCCTCGACCCTTCCTTCCATAACTAAGCTTGCTATTCCTGGGTGTCTTAGTATGTGTCCTACCAACCTATCTCTTCTCTTCATTAGCAGTCGCCTGAAACATCTCTCCTCTCCCACTCACCTTAATACCTCTTCGTTTGTAACACTATCTACCCATCTGATCTTCATCATTCTCCTGTAACACCACATTTCAAATGCTTCAATTCTCCTCTTTTCTGCTGCACCAATAGTCCAAGTTTCACTTCCATAGAGCGCCACGCTCCAGACAAAGGCTTTCAAAAATGACTTCCTAATACCTAAATCTATATTCGATGTCAACAGATTCCTTTTTTGTAGAAAGGCTTTCCTTGCCTGAGCCAACCTACTTTTTATATCCTCTTTGCTTCGTCCATCACTGGTTATTCGGCTTCCTAAGTAACAGAAGTCTCCTACTTCCTTCAGCTTTTCACCAGCCAATTTGATCTCCATAGAGGTTTCTGATTTATTTCGGCTGCATTCCAGTATTTTTGTTTTACATTTATTAATTTTCATCATGTATTCATTCCGTAAGACGGAATCCATACCATTCAAAAACTCATTCAAATCCTCAGGCTTGTCGGCCAAGATGACGATGTCATCAGCAAATCTCAGAGTAGAAATTATTTCTCCTTGAATCTTCACTCCCACTTTAAATTTTTCTCCAATTTCCTTCATTGCTTGTTCAATGTAAAGATTGAAAAGTATGGGTGATAAGTTGCAGCCTTGCCTTACACCTTTCTGAATACCAGCTTCTCTCTCATGTCCTTCAGCTCGAATGACTGCTGTCTGGTTTCTGTATATTTATATCCACTTCTTTTTCACCTCTCCCTGTGTCTCTTGACCCTTCCTCTCTCTTGGTGTTAATAAAGAGAGAGAACCACTGGCCTGTGGCGAAGAGGGATCTTTAAGGGCTAAGGGAGACAACCCCTACGGGAAACAGTCAGTCTAGAGGCCCTTGGCATTGGTGGCAGCCCCACCACTGGACTAGGGAGCTGTGGGCTAATCACCTGCACTTCCGAAAACTCTCTGATTACAGAAACAGCAAACAAGGACAGTCGGATGGATCTTACGATGACAACCTTTGGCTTGAAGAGGACAACGAGGATTGGTTTTTGGAATGTTAGAACTATGAGAGAAATGTCTAAACTGAAACAAGTGACAAGAGAAATGAAATGTTACAAGCTGGATATATTGGGGCTTAGTGAAGTGAAATGGCCAGACTAGAACTATAGTAGAGGAAGCCTTGGAAGCGGGGAAAACCTGGATGAAGTGAAGAGCCTTTATTGCAGCCCTATGCACCACTTAGGTGCAACAGGTAATAAGTCAAGTCAAGTCTGTGCCTCTTGGCATTGGGCCTTCTGTCCATTCCTGGACATTTCCCCTATCCCCACAAAGGAATACGGTACTTGTTTTAGTTATCATTCTACTGACTTAGTTTAATCTACCATTCTCAACCTCAGACGAATGTCTTTCCATACATTTCGTCTTTGTAAGTTGAAAAGAAACCCCCTGGTCTAGAGAACATCTATCAGCAAACTTTCGCAATCCAAACTCTGAATTGTTTCACACTCCCTGCTTGTCACCTTAATGAGCTCCTGTGGTGATGTCCTGAATTGTATAACAATGTTTGCTTGTCTTTCAGGAGCTGCGAGTACTGAAGAACTTCTCTTCTCTGAAGGCCATCATCTCAGGACTTCAGTCGAACCCGGTGTACAGGTTACAGAAGGCATGGCAGGCCGTGCCCAGAGAAAAGGTAAGCAGATGGCTGATTAGTGACACCAGAATTTCAATATTTATAAACTATCATGGCTCTGTAGTTGCAATGCATGGACACAAGCCCATGGAGAGAATATAAGTTTCTACTGTCTCTGTAGCCTGTATGTCATAGGCTTTTAATGAAATCAGTCATTTTCCCCCAGGGGCTCACATCTTGTGGAACGTGGGTTGGCGACCACGGGACCCCAGCTGAGTCCGGCATTGCTTCCACTTTCTTGTGCCGGGCTCCTCTCCGTCTTGTTTCCTGCCGACCTCCCTTGGTCAACTCTTGTTCTTTTCCAACCCCGACGGTATTAGGGTATCCGAGGCCTAGGGAGTCTTTCACTTTCCCGCCTTAATTGGCCCTTGTCTCATATTTCCTGATCCCTCCTTCTTCGAGGAGTCGGACCTCTTGTTTTCTTTTCATTATATTTCCTTTTCTCTTTAAGATTCCCACACTGTTTTTGTTAATTGGCTCCCTGTGTCTCTAAATTCCAAGTAGTTATGTTTTTTGCATCTACCCTCCATTTTGTAGGTGTTTTCAATCTCCGTTGCCTTTTGTAAGTCTTTTCGATCTAAATTGCATTTTGTGAGTGTTTTCAACCTCAATTGCATTTTGTAAGGATTGACATCTAAATTGCTTTTTAGTAAGTCTTTCAATATAGGGTCTGGGACTTTTGTGAGTATTTTGAATTTCAATTGCATTTTCTATTTTCAACCTAAACCGCCTTTTGCAAGTACTTTCAATCTAAATAGCATTTTGTAGGGTGCGCATTTTGCAAGTATTTTGATTCTCAATTGCATTTTGTGGGTATTTTGAATCTAAATTACATTTTGTAAGTATTTTCAATCTAAATTGCATTTTGTAAGTTTTGTCCATCCAATTGAGTAGTTTGAATATACCATACATTTTGTAAGTATTTTAAATTTCAATTGCATTTTGTAAGTATTTTGAATATCAATTGCACTTTGTGATTATTTGGAATCTGAAATGCGTGTTTTCCAATCTAAATTGCATTGTGTATTTTAAATTTCAATTGCATTTTGTAAGTAGGGCCTATTTTGAACCTCAATTTCATTTTGTACGTATTTTCAATTTCATTTGCATTTTGTAAGTATTTTGAATTTCACTTGCATTTTGTAAGTATTTCGACTGTACATTGCATTTTGTACGTATTTTGAACTTAACCTACATTTTGTGCGTATTTTTCAATCTATTCCTTTTGTGAGTACTTTCGTTCTAAATTCCTTTTTGTAAGTATTATCGCTCTCCAGTTTGTGAGTAACTTAGTTTCAATCTGAGTTCCCTTTTGTAAGTATTTTCCTTCTCACTTAATTTTCGTTCTGGTTTCCACTTCATTGACATTTTTGCTATCACCCAGACCATAAGGGGCCGATAACCTAGATGTTAGGCCCCTTAAAACAACAATTATCATCATCATCATCAAATCAGTCATTTCATAAAAATCCTAGTCACTTCAAGAAAATACAACTCTTAGGGAAACATATGAATTCCATTATAAGCTAATTGGAAAACAGTGCATTTTTTATGGAGTTTGATTATCTGTTGACAAGAGTAAACTAATATGATGGAAAAAAACTAAAAGATTCTTGCATTCAATGGAGAAGGAAAGGATAAATTTAACTGAACTATGATGTTGCTAACTTTCTCTCGTTTGTTATCCATTAAAGTAGAACTAGTTGTAGATTAATGTTGGAGTAATGCACTGGTATTACCATCTGAATGTGCAAGTAGTTGAAATGGCAAAACAAAAATTCATGTAAGCAGTTTACACCATTTTCCTGAGTCTGTTTGTCATTTCATGAAAAGATGCATCAGATAGTGTATTATCTATCAGCTATATGCTGTCTGTATTAGCCTTGCGTGTTTTGTATCTATATGCATGAATGGGAACAAGAATGTCCCATAAAACTCTGTTTGTGTGTGTACGCAGGTCGAGTTGTTCGAAGAACTGGCCAGGATCTTCAGTGAGGACAATAACCAGTGGGCACAGCGAGAGTTGCTCATGCGGGAAGGCACGGCCAAATTTGCAGACACTGTTGGAGAAAATGACCGTCATCTCCAGAAGGTGCTCCAAAGGCAGCTTAACAATAGTTGTGTAAGTTTATATTGCAACTAGCTCTTATGTCCGGCGTTGCTCGGGATCACAATAGGATATTAGGAGATCGCACCTTTGCGCGCTGTGTCGTATTGTGTGCAGCTCGGAGGAAGGTCGTTGTTATAATGAGCAATATTACTGCAACTTTTCCTTGAGCGTGCTCTTTATCTGATAACAAATTGTGTTGAAGTTGGGTATGAGGTGGGTACGACGGCTCTATACTGCTTGTAGCTAATAATCGATTAATCCTGAAATTTAGCTAATATAACTGAATATTTAAGGACCCTATTTTAATCTTTGTGTGCATTATTAACTATTATCTATTACATTTTAAGGGCCAATGAATTATTTATCTTAATTGTATTAGCCTTGCGTGTTTTGTCGAACAGCAACATTTCAAGAGGATAATGGTAGTCCGCAGATAAAATCTTAGAATCCCAGTTTCATAATAATATATGCATTTGATTAGGGGGAAAAAATACATAATAAATATCATCTAAGAATCTATATGTCCACCCACACTTAAATAAAAACTACTCATAGGAGTGCAGAGACACCTTGTGGCCGCGAGATAAACTAACCCTATTCAGAACACCATATCACCCAGATAACCAAATCTGGAGGTGAAAACCATACACAAAAGGACCCAAAAGCACGACATATATTAGAAGATTAGTATAAAAACATCTCTGAGGTTATATTTACCAGGACTCTTCTCCTTCAGATGAATTCAATATTGAAACGCTCGTACACGAAAAGCAACACGGTAGTATAAGAGAAAGACCCTAAAACAAAAAAAAAGGGATCAAATAAAGTATGCATAGAAGCAAGGAAAATAATATTTTCTCCGCTCATACTGTAAAATAATGAATCCTCACCAATAGCTTTAACTCCCCATCCCCGTGATGACGCCCTTAAGTAAAATTATAATGCTTGTGGGGTAGGCAAATTCAGTATTTGTGCCAAAGGGCCTAAATGAAGGGAATGGAGAGGGCTGTCCGAATTTTCAAGTAGATAGTGTTACTCGTCTTGTTCTAAATGGTAAGTGTGTAAAATTCGGTCCAGATCGGTGAAACGGTGTAGATGTGAGCCCGGTGAAACGATGTAGATTTGTGCCAAAGGGCCTAAATGAAGAGAATGGAGAGGGCTATCTAAAATTATTGTTGCCAAAATCCTTCGTTGGGGTGTGCACTAAAACCGTACAAAATTTCAATGCAATCGGTTAAACGGTGTTGGAGTCTATTAACGTAGGACAGATATACATTTCCATTTTTATGTATAAGATTATTTCAAATGCCTTTAATGCATTATATGTGTTTCTACCTCTTATTATTGTCACTTCTTGGATGTCACACTCATCAGCGGAGTTGAAGAGAGATGAATGAAACTAGGCAAGGTTTGGGAAGGAAGTCTCCAGGAATAATCGACTCCATAATGGTCCATATTGACTTAGTTAATTAAATTGTCTGCCTTTTCAATACATATTCATAAACACATTCATAGGGACATGTTTCTGGAGTACCTTATCACTCTTCATCAGCCTGTACATACACTTCCATATTAACATTATAAAAACATTGCTTTTTTCTAAAAATGACTCACATTAAAAGATACTGATATTATAAACTAAAACATGCTTATTAAAATCAATGGTTGTTAAAAAGACAATTTTGATGAATTATACATGATATGATATGCCCATTCAACTCATTCAAAGCAAGATCAAGGATCAAACCAAGCAAATAGCATCACAAAAACAATAGTGTACAATAAGCCTTAACTAGTGAATATTAGTCATAAACTCATAATATTGATATCAATGGAACCCGTTTGTTTCTTTACTGTGTTTTAAAGTGTTGTTTTAATGGTTCAATTGTTTTCACTTGTTCTCCCGACTGCAAAGCAACACAACAAATGCAAGGACAGCATGACTGATGAAACAAATTGATAACATTTTAAGACTTAACTCAGAAGTTGAAGTGCAATTTACATGACTAAGAAGAATATAACTTCCCTTTATTAAAAACAATGGAAAAATATTTTCCAAAAATTTTATTAATTTTTTAAGAATTTTAAATAATTTTAAAGGGCATTTTAAATAATTTTAAATGAATTGTTAGCAACTTATGTTGACTTTATTGTTATGTTGAATTTATGAATATATAGCCCTATGTCAAATAGATGTATTTAATAGGTATGAGACTGCTAATTTTGAAAAAGAAAAGGCTGATGGTCCCAGAAGACCGAAACATGTACCCTTAATGTACAAATGTGTTTAAAATAACAAATTGTATTGAAAAGTAGGTAAAAATACAACAAATTTAATTAGAAAGTGGATAAGAATTACAGTGTTAATATCAATGAGTTATATTCATAAGTTGCTGAATGAGCCTGTCCGCAATACAGGAGATTTGAGTTTAATCTTGACCGCAGTCTCATTTTCAAGTTATGACAGCTACAGGGGGAGTTAAATGTACTGTGTAGCTTTATTCATTTAGACAGGCATCTTTAGCCCACACTGCTTATCAACAATGTGTGTATCTGATATGTGTTTGCATCCATTCTTCCATTTTCTACTCCATGGTGTTGTCTGTTTTTCCTTTTTTCTTTTTAGATTGAAATCAGTATTTAATTTTTAAGTATTCTTTTAATGTATATTAAGTATATTCTGTCACTGTTTCTTGTAATGGAATATATATTTTTTTACCTTGCAGAATATTAGTCATGGTACCATTCCATATTTGGGCACATTTCTCACCGATCTCACGATGATTGACACGGCCATTCCTGACATCGTAGCAGATGGTCTTATAAACTTCGACAAACGGCGAAAGGAATTTGAAGTTTTAGCACAGGTAAGAGAAGCCAAGAGAAAGAAATGTACAAGAATGTCTCATCCCTGCTTTACACTATTTTGAGTGACAGAAGAACTGGTTGCTGGTTCCATTCTTCCATTTTAACTACATGGTGTTCTGTTACGTAGATTTCATTAGAAAGCTACCTATTGCAAGGGTTACCTTGTTTCGACATCCGGAAAAATTCAACATAGCTTCGCGTTTCAAATCCCCTAGACCCCTAAACCACAGTCAGTTCAAAGGTTTATATATAATTTGTTTATCTATCTATATATTGGAAATATCTGTTCCCGAAGGAAACAGGATGTAAATTGTCCGATTGAGCTATGTACATTAACAAATTCACAAAGAAATTTGATAAAATGGTCCGGCTAGCTCAAAACAGTTGCCAGCTAGCCGGACCATTTTATCAAATTTCTTTGTGAATTTGTTAATGTACATAGCTCAATCGGACAATTTACATCCTGTTTCCTTCGGGAACAGATATTTCCAGTATGGATTAGCAAGGTAAGCTAACATTATTTTTGAAAGGAAGTTTTGACTTCTGTAGTACATTGGCGCTGCTCGTGGTGACATTTTGTGCCTTGCAGCGGCCTTCACAGTATGTACTAGCCACGAGTCTTGGTGAGGTGTACCATAACCAACTGAAGAGCCCATTGGTACACTGGGGCGAAACGCTGGCAACTGTTTTGAGCTAGCCGGACCATTTTATCAAATTTCTTTGTGAATTTGTTAGTCTATCTATATATATCTGGCATTTTGGGAGAGTCAGTGGCGAGCTGACCCACTACCCAGTAAACTGAGAGCGATCAAGGGAACTACTCGCAGCAATCAAGGGTACTACTTGCGTGTGGCGGAGCTCTTTCCGGTCACGGAGAGTCCGAAATTTTGTGTAGGCTAAGGATAGGTCCTACAAGATCCACCCACTCGTACCTAATGAGAAGGGGAGACCCCCCACTTTGTACCTGTGGAGCCGTTTTCACCGTGGCCCACATTTTTAACCGAGTGTGTGGATCTTGCTGACTTACGAAGAAACCTTGGTTTGCAAATGACACTCAAACATATTAGCCGAAGACGCTGTGGCTGCTGATCACGTTATCCGCTTTATAAGTGAGAGTGGGTTCGTTTTTGAATGGTTTTTTGTTTTGCTTTTTTCTTTTTCCGTATTTTTTGTTTATTCTTGTAATTATTATTTTTATTTAATTTTTTGTTTTATTCGTTTTAGGTCTTTTCAAATTTAGTTGTCCACCCCTAAATTTTAAATTCAATTCCAAATTTGTATTCTTTAATCTGTGTTAAGAGGGGCCGATGACCTCGTAGTTCCGCCCCTTAAAACAACAATAACTAACTAACTACTTGTTGTAGACACGATGACTACCGCAATTTTCCACCAATCACTTCCAAATGTATACATTAATTATTACCCTATAAAATCTTGGTCGAGTTGGTTCGTTAATGGGCAAAATTTTACCAAGGGGGTGGAAATGGGGTGGCCTTTTCAAAAAATTGAAATATCGCTTTAACATTCTTAATATGTAAAAAATCTAAGCCATTCAAAGTTTATACTATCCTTCGGATTCCTTTGGAGGGGAAGTAAAGCCGGCAGTCTCATGTCATAGATTTATGTCATGTAAAAGAACCTTCCACTAATTACACTTGTGTTAAGCTAAATTATAGGTTAGATTTGACTAACGCTCTTAGGTTCCAACGTTCGTCGCCAGGAGTCGACTGTGGTGGCATCTAGTAACCAAGTTCAGAACTAGTTGTCGTTGAGGGTGGCGTTTGGTAGCAAAGGTAGGAACTACTTGAAAAATTGAATGTCTGCAGTCCTTATTTGAATGAAAAACAGATAACACACACTAATACAGCCATCACAATTAACACCGGTTATCAGACAGATTCTACACACACCCAAAGTACACTGGGCTACATGACGGTGTTGTCGCAGCCCCTAAACTGAGGAACCAATCTACTATTCTTTGGATACGGGCCAAAAACTCATCTCAGTGAAGTTTTTTGATAGCACCAACCATTGACCAAAGGGATGGGAAAAATTTAGTTTTTTGAGAAAAAGAAATCATACAATATAAAACCCATTTAATGTTATCAATAGTCCACTATACATAACCTAAAACTTTCGTCCGAAAGATTTTTTGATATGACCCATCCTTATGCCAAGGGATGAGCAAAATGAAAATGCCAAGTTGATGAGGGAAGACCTAAGCCGAAGATAGGTATCACAAATTATTTGCTGACTGTGCTATGGATGTCATCAAAGCATATTGATGATGTTTTGACAGCCATGTCTTTCTATAGACGGGCCAAAAATAGCGTTATCTCCAACCCCTTGCCGGCAGTTGTGCTAGTGCAAGGTAAATAGCAGTAGGCTATATTATAATTATATGTTTGTAATCATGTAGAACATTTTGTATGTATAGAACAATTGGCAAATTTTGTGAATTCAAATATTTTCTTTTTTTGCCCGGTGAAATCTACCTCCGCCTTCCAGCGTGCCGAGAGGGATTTTTTTCTTTAAGATTAAGCTCAGTATTTAATTTTGAAGTATTCTTTTAATGTATGCATTATGTATATTCTGTCAAGGTTTCTTGTAATAAAATTTATATTCTTTACCTTGCAGAATATTAGTCATGGTACCATTTCATTGTTGTCCGGTCTAAGTGTAAAGAATCTGATGATGATTGCTAGACAATCGAAACTGGTTATCCAAGTGAATTAATTCATCTCATGTAAATCTCTTTCAGGAAGAGGGAAACACCCATTACCGACTGAAAAGCATTAAATCTCAATCATCTCATCTCCTTACATCGTATTATGTGTTCTTTTGTCCTGAGTCAGTGTGTTCATGTTCTAATTCTTTGTTTCAGATCAAACTGTTGCAAGGAGCAGCTAATGCCTATCATCTTCCCGATGACCCCACGTTCGATCGCTGGTTTGACTCGATATTGGTCCTCGATGACCGAGAAGCCTATGAGCTTTCTTGTCAGATAGAAGCACCGGTTCCTGGCCAAGGTTCTGGAACTACTGGCACTGCGAGGGAAAATAGATACAAAAAACGACCTGGGTATGTTTTCACACTCAGTTTGTTACTCTAGATCTGAAAGGTCTTGTTCATTATAATAGATACATGTTAGCTAGTGTGTTTGACATGGATCTTCTTTTTGTTCCCAGTCTAGGTCATCGGAAGAATGACTCGATAGCCAGCACATCCAGCAGTTCCAGCAGCCAGTTCTACTGTGACCTGGACAGCTTGCCATCATCACCTCACAACTCACTGGATAGAAAGGTATGTGTTACCTCAATACAATATTAAAAAAATTATCACTACGTAACAAAATTGGACCAAGTTATTGTTTATCTTTTTTTATTTTTGTGTTTATTGCTTAAATTAGAAATGCTGATTATGAACATGTGAGTGGCTTTTCCCTATTCAATATTTCAATATTCTTAAAAACAACCAAAATTACATGTTTATTTAATATAACAAGAGACATACGCTACAACTAACATAAGTACATCGAGAGAACGATTTTTCTTTTTTATGTTATTTGGACCCTTCTGCACATACTATGCCCTATATTAAGTCCCCCGTCATTGCACTATCCCAAAGTCCCTGATACATTCTTTCCATAAGCTGAATATCCTGATGGAACCGTTCGCTATGTTCCTCGCTTACATATCCTGAATTTGGTCTAAAGAAACCGATATGAGAGAACAAATAGTGCATTTTGACAGACATTCTGCACCCAAGCTCATGGTAACTCTGTATCAAATTGTCAACCAGTTCCTTGTAATTTTCACTTCTTTTGTTGCCCAGAAAACATTGCACTACCTTTTTAAAAGCTTCAGAACCATTGCGTTCATCAAGAGGAAGTTCTTGAGATTGTAACATCACACAAAATATGAGGCCCAGTAAAATTCCACCTTTGGTTTTGCTTCAGAAAACTTGGGGAACATTTGTCTGGTGTGAGTTAGAGCCTCAGAGCTGCTGTTCAAACCTTTGATAAATTGTTTGATAAGTCCAAGTTTGATATGGAGTGGGGGTAACAGAATCTTCTCAGTAGACACAAGAAGTTCAAATTTTACATTGTGTGTACCTGGAAGCGAGTCTTTTCTTGCTGGACAGTCTCTCTTGGTGTAATGCTGATCGTCTGCCTTGTTATCCCACAAGGCATAAAAAAATGACCTTTAAATTAATTGTACTACAGAAAAGTACGGTATATTTCCGTGTACAATGAGCACCCTCCCTGTAGAACGGAGCCAAGAATGCGCCGCATTACGGGTGAGCCACTGTGTGTAGCTGCCTGCCGAGCAAGGCACTAGCGCTAGCAGGAGTGGAGCGCCCAACTAGTTTAACACATTTACGCTTTTTTACGTATTTAATAATCATATTTACTTTTATGCATTTCGCTGGCCCTGTGGTGTTGAGGTAGCGTGCCTGCCTCTCACCCGGGGGCCTCGGGTTCGATTCCCGGCTCCGTCAGGGATTTTAGAAACTGACGTGGGGACTGAAACGGGGTGCACTCAGTCTCGTGAGGATAATTGAGTAGCTGTCTGACAGTGAGGCAGCGCCCCGGTCATGAAAACCAAGATTAACAGTCGAGGGGACCCGACGCGCTGACCACGCTTCACCCCAATATCTGCAGGCCAAGTGGCTGGGCAGCGGTCGGTTGGTAGGCCTAGGCCCTTATGGGCTGTAGTGCCAGGGGTTATTTTTATATGAATTTCTCAGTAGTTGCTGGAAATGCTGTCCTCCTTTTTCTAGACACACATTGCACCAAGGTAGGAAGTTTTGGCACACTTGTAGTAATTCATCCTCACTGATATTTCGTATGAGTATGATATTTCATTCTCGAGAGCCTCCAGAGTGAGCGGATTGTTTCTGTATACCTTTTGTTTGAGGTTCCTCCACAAGTAAAAATAGCACTGTGCTGAAACTTGCGTACAAATTTACTGCAAACTTCTTCTTGAGAAGATACGTTTCCAGTAAGAAAATTCAATGTTTTGTTCTATACCTAACCATGTTCATGTGATACGATGTAGGCTACAGTACTTCTCAGCAAGTCTTAATTATCACAACTAAGGTATCTTGCCAGCTGCGTATGTTATAAATGCAATGCCAGCAATCAGAGCTTCACGGCACGCTGTTTGTAATGGGCACATGCTATAAATGTGTCGGTGAGTCATTGTCGGCGGCCCCTCTCCTCTTTCCCTTTGGTATATGTCTTTCATGGCTCTCCTTCCTTCCAAGTCCCTCAATCATTATTCTTTGTGGATTGAGGGCATTTCTTTTCCTCCTGTCCATTATTTCTTTTCTTTTCTTTTCCTTTTTATTTACTCATTTCTTCTTTTAATATGTAAGTTTGTTATTAAGTCCGTAGTTAGCTCTAGCTGTAGGTTTCATGGCATTATCATTCATTATCACGATCACCCAAACCTTTAGGGGTCGATAACCTAGATCTTAGGCTCTTTCAAATAACAACTATCATCATCATATTTTGAAATTCAAATAGGTTGGCAATTCAAATACTTCGATAGTGCAAATAATTTGAATAGTCAATCTATTGGTATGTTGGAATCAAATCTTCGTATTCGAAATTATTTGGACAATTAGAATAATTTGATATTCAAATATGTACAGCCCTAATTTCTAGTGGTGCTTTTAGAAGACTCAACCAACCTCCATGCTTCCAGTTTGTGCAGTGACTGTTTCTACTTGCAGACATCTCCGTCCCAGATGTCATCGTCATCCAGTAGCTCGTCGCTACCCTCTCTGGACGTGTCGGTGAGCAGCAGCAACACGAACACGTCGGCGGGGAATCACAGTCACAGCCAGAGCACATCAAACAAGTCCCTCATCGTGAGTCCCGCTCAACAGAACACCCACGACTTCTACATCATTCGAGTCACCGTCGAGACCTCGTCTGTGGAAACCGATGGTGAGTACATTTGTGTATGATATAGCATGATTCTGTGCTAACCAACTGAGGTTACTGTGCAAGGCCATCGGGCCAGGTTATCTCCGGACTCAGAAGAAGAGTGATTTTGAACACCTTGAAATGGTTTTCAGTGGTTTTCCATTTTCCCACTTCCTTCCAACTCCTCATCCTATTATAAAAGACAATTAAAACCATCAATCAATATTTATTTTAACAAAACGTTAGAAATGTTTGATATTGAACATGTTTCGATTTGCATTGAATTCATCGTCAGCAATCAAATATACACCTTAAGGTGTAAATAATTCTGGCAAACTAAGATTAATCTGAATGTTATACCAGGGAATGGATTTATATGTACTAATAATAAATTAATCGAATCAAGTAAGATGGTGGCAGTATCATATGAACACGTTAAAAGAGCTCTGCAAAAATTAAGAAATATCACTGAAATGGGCAGATATATTAAAAAAGATAACAAGGAAGAAATGTTAAATGCGGTGAGAACATTAGAGACATACTTTAATGTGATGGAAAACATTATGAACTCAGGAAACAATAAGAATAGAGATTTGATAATCCCAGAGTATGAGGTTAACAAATGTCATGTCATTGATACAACAGAAGGTGCAGAGAGCTGCACAGGGAGACAAGTGGCGCTGTCTAGTGATACTATTGAAGAATCACCAGACATGAGCAGGCAGGTCATGACAGCTAAACAAATGGTGCTGTTTAGCGACAGTATCGATGAACCAATAGACATGAGCAGGCAGGTCGCGTCACCCAGCGGCACAACGGGTAACTCCCACAGCCTAACTCCAGATCTCCACAGGATCGAAGAGATTATAACAGTAAACGTCACAAAGAACATAAATCAAATGATTGAAGCTTTCATGACCAACATAAAAAGCTTGATAAAGGAAGAAATAAAGCAAACACAATCACAAGCAGCGCAACAGCACAGAATTCCGTATCCACAAAACGATGGGAGGAACTCAATCTGGGATGTGAGGAACAACCACCTTCACGAAGTGAGGGGGCTCAAGAGCAGGAGCTTGAAGGAGATGTAAATGATGGGCAATGGACACAAGTAACACATAGGAGAGGGAAGCAATCCGCAAGACAGCAAGCGCCAATATCCGGCGCTGGGCCGAGTGATGACGATTTACAACCAGCAGACAAGATGGCATGGTTATATGTGGGAAGAACAAAACCTCAAACATACCCCGACACAATAAAGAAGTTCCTTAATAAAAAAGGAATTAATGAAAATGTCATATGTGAAGAACTAACAAAAGATAGGAGCGCGAAAGCCTTCAAGGTAGGAATACCATTTAATTACTTGGAAAAGGTAAATGTGGCAGAGTTTTGGCCTATAGGAATAATCGTTAGATGTTTTCGTTTCCACCGCTTATTTCGAGGAGCCGAAAGGCCATTTTTCGAATGAATATCCCTCAAATAAGGATACAACATGTAGGGTTCTACTATGGAACATAGAAGGGCTAAAGAATGTGATGACCAGTAGTCCAATAACATTCATAGATGAATATGACGTAGTGGTTTTAGTAGAAACCTTTCTTTCGGACGATTGGCAACAGAATGGTTTCTATTGTACTCAAGTAATGGCGGA
The DNA here is from genome assembly GCA_946902985.2 of Meconema thalassinum. Classification (NCBI taxonomy): domain Eukaryota; kingdom Metazoa; phylum Arthropoda; class Insecta; order Orthoptera; family Tettigoniidae; genus Meconema; species Meconema thalassinum. The sequence continues at coordinate 373,362,588 of OX336392.1, forward strand.
TCAGGGACCAAGAGGGAGGCCTAAAGGTGGCATTGCATGCTGGATTAAACCCACATTCTGCCCGTTCAAAGTAATAAAGAGCACAAAACATCTCATAGCCTTGAAAACAAATTATTTCATATTATTAGCAGCATACTTCCAACCAGAACTGACAGAAATTGATATAATAGATGAATTAAGCAACACAATAGCTGATATTGACACCAAAATACCGCTTATATTAGCGGGAGATTTAAATTGTAGAGTGGATAAAAATGAATCCAAATCAAGAGCAGTATTAATATACATAGAGAAGGAGGGCCTCTCACTCATCAACAAAATTACAGAATCGACATATATATGTCATAATGGGCAAAGTGTCATTGACCTTATGTTCACAGATTACAAGGATATAAAAGTATCAAAACATCTAGTAAAGAAAAATATACCCTTAAGGAAACATATTCCAGTAGAAACAACCTTTGTCATGGAAAACAGACCGCGCAGACTCATCAAAGAGCAAACTAAACTATCCAGGAAACTAAATAGAGAGGATATACAGAGTAAAGGCCAAGAAATTCAGATGATCATACAGCAAACAAGCTGCAATCTGGATGAAACACTACAACTTTTGGAGGACATCTTAGTAGCTGCAATAGAACCGGTAAATCATACAAAGAGGGGATCCAAGCCGTGGTTCAATGCAATATGTTATGAAGCATGAAGATCAACATTAAACGCCTTACACGAATGCCTGAAAACAAACACAGAAGAATCAAGACAGGACCATGCACATAAACGGAGACTATACAAGAATCTTATCAGGGACACAAGAGATAAATATCAGAAGGTGCAAGAGGCAGCATTAATAGAACAAGCAAAAGAAAAACCATACAGGGTCCTTCAACAAAGGAAACCAAAATTCTCCAGAGAAATACCCATGGAAAGGTGGACAACACACTTTAAAGCTATACTACAGAAACCGGACACATCTTCAATCGCTGCTCCAATGGTAGACGACTCAGCAGTAATGAAATCTATTACCAGTGAGGAAGTCAAGGATGTAATTCAACAAACAAAAAATGGCAAAGCCTGTGGGCTGGACGGGATCTGCAATGAACATCTCAAAGAAAGTAGCCCTATATTGATAGAGCCTTGGACAGTACTACTCAATCAATGTCTCATGCAGGCCTCAATACCAAAGAAATGGAGATACTCCGTAATGAAAATGCTATATAAAGGCAAGGGTCAAATGGATGATCCCAATTCATATCGTGGGAAATACAGGTCTTAAGCTATTGACAAAGATACAGACAGAAATACTAAGAGAATTAATAGACAGCGAACTGCCTGAAGAACAGTTCGGTTTCCGGAAAGGCCGGTCAACGATACATGCTATTCAGTGCCTATTAGATAATATTGGCGATGCGCTAAGATTTCCTAGAGGTAAACTACATGTGATATATATAGACTACGCTAAGGCGTTTGATTCAGTTCACAGGGAAGAAACAATAGGCAAGTTGGAATCGATCATAGGAAGAGACCATTATCTGAGTAGGATAATAACGGCTATACTCATGAAAAATTACGTACTCATTGATGACAATCTTACAAGATCGGAGCCTATCCTCCAGACAACAGGAGTCCTACAGGGTGATCCATTAAGTCCGTTGCTGTTCAATATCGCAGTTAGAGATGTTGTCGATGCCATAGAAACACCAGGAGTAAACATTTACATATATGTACGCAGATGATATGGCAATAACGTCGATCTCGCAGCAAATGTTACAAGAGGCATTTGATAAACTTGTAAGATGGACAGATAGCAATGACCTCAAGCTTAATCCACATAAGACAGTACACATGACGTTCAGGAATGGAGGTAGGCTACCAGCATCAGTGAAAATCATGTATGGCAATGTGGAACTAACAAGGGTCAACTCCTACAAGTATCTTGGCCTGATACTCCAAACGACTGGACGGAATTTCTCCAAACAAGTAAAAGATAGAGCTGCTACTGCGGTTATAGCCATGAATGAGATAAAATTAATAAGACAACTCTCCATACAGACTGCATTAGAACTCTTTCACATAAAAATTTCTCCAATCATGACATATGCAATAGAATTAATATGGGAGCATCTCTCGAAAAACGATCTTGCTCAGATAGAAAGGGTAAAGGCCATATACATGAAAAAGATTCTGTGTCTAGGACAAAATGCACCGTTAAGGACGACCTATGAACTAACAAGATAACCATTTTACATAGAAGAGTAACGTATAAGAATGTTACTGCCATCTACAAAGCAATATTAGTTATTACTGCAAGAACTTCAAGAGAAGAAAGCCAACATCTGAAGGGATTTCTGCCAGACAGATGCCACGATGACCTCAGAGTGGAGGAATTCTATGTATGAACTTCGCCATTTCATGACACGTTTCACTGTTCATGGTTTTCATTTCAAGCTGTGCAGCAAGAAGGTCGACCATGACCCAGATGAGAACTGTAGGTGTGAATTGTGTGGAAAGTCGTGTGAAAGATATCATGCAGAAGTTTGTAGTAAGAGAACAGTGACATTAACAGAATTCTGTACATGACTTCATTGTGTGCAATTTTAATTATGATTGTATTTGACCATTGGTTGCAATAAATATCATTATTTAATAATAAATTAATGAAATATGTACATATATATTTAGTTATTTTTATTGAAATATAGAATTATATATGAACTTAAAGGTACAAAAAACTATTATTTCTATTTAATATCCAAGTTCAAAGAAGATAAACAATGTAGATCTACATGAAACATAACGTCACACTTCTCACTTTAATATCAAAATGATCTTTGAAGAACATGCAATCTTTTATTCCCTGTTAACAAAGCAATGGATTACAAAATGTTCTATTAAGTGCTGGAAAGTGAATGTTCTCCTATTGTCTCTAAAGACAGATTTATATTGACTGAAACTGCTTCAACATCAGAAGAGGTATTGTTTGAACTTCACAATGTCTGTTGGGGTTAAATCCAACATTAACTTTACAATTAAATCTCCACACAAAATTGCAGCAACCTTTCCCATTGCTTCATATCCAGGGTTCATTGAAAGTACAGAGTCCATCTTCATCTGTAACTTTACCTGTACCACGATTTAACTTTTAAAGATCTTTAACTTGTTTCTCCATTATTGACAGGACTGTCAATTTACTAGAATTTAATACTTTCTAGCTGAAATATGGACTAGATTGATTTTAATGACAAAGTATATGGAGCATATGTGCTAAACTTCCAAATATTGAAAAATATGGAAATTAAATACTCCACTTCTCAACTCCACACACTCATTGCACACACTCACACACATACAGACAGAAGGTGATCTCATAAGCCTATTTTTTCATAAATGAAAATAGGCTACAAATAGTATTGATGAGGGGAATAGTTTAAAGATTAAAAGAGCCCATTTTTTGACATAAATATCGTAAGTCAATACGGTACAGCAAGAATCGTTTGATGTCCATTGACTGTTTGAAAGTCCTCCTCTGTGTTTTCCTGTATAGATTCAGGGCTATGTTGCTAATTGAATCTCTTTTTTATTTTCCAGGTATTGTCCTGTACAAGAGCATAATGCTAAGTAACAACGAGCGCACCCCCCAAGTTATCCGCAACGCAATGCTGAAACTTGGTCTCGAGGGAAATCCTGATTACTACACACTTGCTCAGGTCTTGCCTGATAAAGGTATTATTCATTATCACATCAGCAATATTCCATTCAATATTCAGAAACAGTGCAAGGCAGATTTATGAAGTGGATCAGCTTCCAACATGGGTATAATGCTACTGTGTGTCAGTAGTTCCCTTTCCATAAAGGGTGTCTACACCTTTGAGGGTCAGAACTACTATACAGTTGGTATAGGGCCCTAAAGCAAGTACCGGTACATATTTGGAGATAGGAAACCAGTGGTTGGACATCGTATCTCATTTTTTATTTCCAGTATACATCTCGTAGTAATAACTTACAGCTCAAAGCAACAACGTATACCTCATAGCAACAACATACACCTCCGAGCAACTTACACCTCAGAGCAACAACATACACCTCATAGCAACAACATACACCTCCGTGCAACAACTTTCATCTCAGAGCAATTGCTTACACCTCAGAGCAACAACATACACCTCAGAGCAACAACATGCACCTCATAGCAACAACGTGCACCTCATAGCAACAATTTACATCTCGGAGCAATTGCTTACACCTCAGAGCAACAACATACACCTCAGAGCAACAACATGCACCTCATAGCAACAACGTGCACCTCAGAGCAACAACTTACATCTCGGAGCAATTGCTTACACCTCAGAGCAACAACATACACCTCAGAGCAACAACATGCACCTCATAGCAACAACGTGCACCTCAGAGCAACAACTTACATCTCGGAGCAATTGCTTACACCTCAGAGCAACAACATGCACCTCATAGTAACAACATGCACCTCAGAGCAACAACTTACATCTCAGGGCAATTACTTACACCTCAGAGCAACAACATGCACCTCATAGCAACAACATGCACCTCATAGCAACAACTTACATCTCAGGGCAATTACTTACACCTCAGAGCAACAACATTCACCTCATAGCAACAACGTGCACCTCAGAGCAACAACTTACATCTCGGAGCAATTGCTTACACCTCAGAGCAACAACATATACCTCAGAGCAACAACATGCACCTCAGAGCAACAACTTACATCTCGGAGCAATTACTTACACCTCAGAGCAACAACATGCACCTCATAGCAACAACGTGCACCTCAGAGCAACAACTTACATCTCGGAGCAATTACTTACACCTCAGAGCAACAACATGCACCTCATAGCAACAACGTGCACCTCAGAGCAACAACTTACATCTCGGAGCAATTGCTTACACCTCAGAGCAACAACATGCACCTCAGAGCAACAACATGCACCTCAGAGAAACAATGTGCACCTCAGAGCAACAACTTACATATCAGAGCAATTACTTGCACCTCAGAGCAACAACATGCACCTCATAGCAACAACTTACATCTCAGAGCAATTACTTACTTCTCAGAGCAACAACATGCACCTCAGAGCAACAACTTACACCTCAGAGCAACAACTTACATCTCGGAGCAATTGCTTACATCTCAGAGCAACAATGTGCACCTCAGAGCAACAACTTACATCTCAGAGCAATTACTTACACCTCAGAGCAACAACATGCACCTCATAGCAACAACGTGCACCTCAGAGCAACAACTTACATCTCAGAGCAATTACTTACACCGCAGAGCAACAACATGCACCTCATAGCAACAACATGCACCTCATAGCAACAACATGCACCTCATAGCAACAACTTACATCTCAGGGCAATTGCTTACACCTCAGAGCAACAACATGCACCTCATAGCAACAACGTGCACCTCAGAGCAACAACTTACATCTCAGAGCAATTACTTACACCTCAGAGCAACAACATGCACCTCATAGCAACAACGTGCACCTCAGAGCAACAACTTACCTCTCAGAGCAATTACTTACATCTCAGAGCAACAACATGCACCTCATAGCAACAACGTGCACCTCAGAGCAACAACTTACATCTCAGAGCAATTACTTACACCTCAGAGCAACAACATGCCCCTCATAGCAACAACGTGTACCTCAGAGCAACAACTTACATCTCAGAGCAATTACTTACATCTCAGAGCAACAACATGCACCTCAGAGCAACAACGTGCACCTCAGAGCAACAACTTACATCTCAGAGCAATTGCTTACACCTCAGAGTAACAACATACACCTCAGAGCAACAACATACACCTCCGAGCAACAACTTAGATCTCAGAGCAATTGCTTACACCTCTGAGGAACACCTTATATCTCAGAGTAAAAACTTACATCTCAGAGCAATTAATTACACCTCTGAGCAATAACATACACCTCTGAGGAACACCTTATATCTCAGAGCTATTGCTTACACCTCAGAGCAACAACATACACCTCTGAGGAACACCTTATATCTCAGAGTAAAAACTTACATCTCAGAGCAAACACATACACCTCAGAGCAACAACATACATCTCGGAGCAACAACATACACCTCAGAGCAATAACATACATCTCAGAGCAATAACATACATCTCAGAACAACAACTTACATCTCAGAGCAATTACTTACATCTCAGAACAACAACTTACATCTCGGAGCAACAACATCTCAGAGTAACAACATACACCTCAGAACAACAAATTATATCTCAGAGCAACAATATATAGCTAATGGCTCCTTGTGACACCTGAACCGCCAATAGTTCCCTATCACAAACCTTTTGATTGGAGACATTCTGCTCTTTACCTGCTTATTGATAACAACTTAAGATGTTCTTTTCTTTCACTTAAAGTTAACTTTGAGTCTTGTCTACTTGGCTTGTTTTAGAAATGATCCTTCCTCTTAATGCGAATGTCTACTATGCTGTGAACACCGCTTTTAACTTGAACTTCATTCTCCGGCCTAAGAAGAGCAAAGAGAAAGAGCCTGCTGCACCTAGTCGAAACAAACCTGCCAAGAAGCCCTCCTCATCCGCATCTTCCTGAGCCATGCTCTTTGTTTTCTATTTTAAACAACAAGACGTGAAGAAATAGAAAGTGTGCAGTCTGGGTGATGTGAACTTCAGAGCGTAGCGTACGGTCTAGTTCATTTTGTGGATTGTAAATATATAAATATATTATATATATAAACAACGAAGTCTTCTGAAGAAAGACTCAAGGTCGTGATTGTGCAATAACCAGTCTGTTCACAGGACATCACAAGGTGTGCCCGCTCCATGTTTAAATGTACAAAATGTTTCCACGTAAAAATTGATGTGATAGCGTTTTCTTAGTTGCTCGTGATACTTGTGTACGTGGACCAATTTGTGTACTTTTATGAGGAACAAAAATCTCAGTCTTTGTGGTAGTGTTGTGTTCTTTTTTTAAATACCATAACTCAAATGGAATCAAGAACAAACAAGCATAAGGTATCAGTATTAACATACTCGGAACCAATTCTCAGCGGGACTCTTTCATTCTATAACCTCTCTGGTTCTAATATTAGTAACGAACATAATTTCCCTGGTAAAATATTTATTCTGGATAAGTCTTTTGATGTCAGGGTTCATCAGTAGGAATTAATAAAACTGTACATAGTACATAGGAGATTCCAATGCTACTTGAGACAACATTGTTACTGAACATATCAACATGCTGAAGGTCACTCGTACATTCTAACTCTCTCGGGGAGGCTGTACGTTAACTTTCAATAAGCATTCATTACTTGTAGCACAAGGTTGACATTTCCTGTCCATTGCTGGTAAATCAAGGTACACAGGACATCACAAGGTGTGCCCGCTCCATGTTTAACATACAATCATCGCTGGCTAAGAAAAGAAGGACAAGGTTCTGTAGGGTTCGATAAACTATACGAGTTCCGTAATACAGAAACATCTGTTGTGACACTACACTTTATTGGTATTTTTAAAGGGATCACCACGTAAGAAAGAAGAGATACTCGATCTTTCATTTTACCTTTGCCTGTTTTACTGTCATGGAGTAAATATTTGAATACTCGGAAAGGTGTTTGTATTTACTGTGGTAGGTATTTACGGTGGGTGAGTGGTCAATGTGTCGGTCTACTAACCCCAAGTTTGCAGGTTCACTCCTGGCCGTGGTAAGTGATTTTTGAAAGGCGGCAAAAATTACGACACCATGTCATAAGATGTTGGCATGTCAAAGAACCCATTTGAATTCAGTAGGCCGTGTTCATAAGGGCAAAATTAATCTCAGGAGTTTCCGCCAACACAAAGTTCCTCATTTCTCTAATAGAAAGCACTATAGTGTTCAAGGAGCTTAGATATCTAACCTCCTTGACTTTTATAGTGCTTCAATGAACAACGAAATTCGACATGCAAGGTACCCTTTGGGTGTCAAATAACAAAGCTTGCACCCGGCACCCGAGGCCATACGATATTATTATTACTGTGGTAGGTTATTGCGGTTAACTGCTTTTAGGAAACTCCACATTCACACTTTAATACAGAAAGTTTCAACACTTTACCTTTGCAGCCGTAGAAAAAAAGAAAAGAAAAAGGTCGCCCGCCATTGCTCTGTGAAGGTTCCAATATGTGGTGCGAGTAGAACACAAGGGTTAAGTCCGCACAAAGCATATCAATTATGCTAGTTATTATCTCCATACCCTTGAAATTGATATCCGAATCACTGTTTTCCAAAAATTACTGATACTACTAAAACCATTGGCCTGCTGAGTTTAGGGTAGGTGAATACTAAAACCATTGCTCTATAAAAGTTTGTCACAACAGATGTAAGCGACTCCATGTTTCAAACGGAGTGCCATTTCCTCCTCCAAACTTAATCGTAAAACCCTCTAGTGATAAAATGTTCAACATTACCTGCCGGTATTCGTATAGAAAATTTTCCAGATTTTCATGGCAACCAGTGCATGAATTCCACACATGAAATGGACTAACAGGCAGATCAATGTGTTGTGGAAGAGCCACAGTCGACATGAATATTGGTATGTGCTTCTCTTCTTCTTTTCCTGACCAGTGAACGATTCATTGCTAGTAAAGTCACGAGTGGTTAGTTGAAAAGGTAGCTTTTGAATTAACAGCAACTTTAATCTATTTGACAGGAATAACAATAAAATAATCTACTAACCTTATTCCAGCCAGGGAATGAAAACCATGTGGCACTCCTTGGAGGTGATGAGAAAAGAATGAATGTGGAGACTTACCAAAATAAAATTGATTGCAGAAATTGGAGAACTTCCTCTCTGCTTTGTCCAGCACAAAATCCCCATGGTGCTGCGGTGAAAGGCCAATGTCTAACCACTTGAGTTGCAAAATACAGTAATTTTATTATCATTTGATACATACAGTAGAACCTCATTAATCTGGACCCCATTAGTTCAGACTTTGCTTGATCCGGAGAGCTGTTCAATTATAATATGTGATGCATAAATGCAACTACAGTATAAAACTGAGTCACAAGCGCAATGTTGTAAATTACGCAGTTTGTGCCACAGCTAGTGGCAGGTTGCTGGCGTGCTTAGCGTGATTCATCCGCACCCTCCATCCCTTCCCAAAAGCCAACCTTCACTCGCACTACTTCCCATCAGTCTCAATCAGTCGTATTCTGTATTTTGTAGGGCCTAGTACTGTATTCAGTGGTGTACCCACTGGGTGTTACTGGAGGTTAGAACCCCACCTTTGGAATTCTTACAAAAATAAAATAGAAACTTTCTATGCCCAAGATAGCGGGTTCAAACCTGGCTGAAGCCATCGGAATTTTTAAGAGCGTTAAAAATCCCTCAGTATGCCTTCCTTCTGAGGGGTAGTAAAGCCGGCGGTCCCATGTCTTAGATTTACGGCATGTTAAAGAACCTTCCACTAATTGCACCTGTGTGAAGCTAAATTGGATAGGTTAAGAATGTAAACAACGCTCTTAGGTTTCTACGTTCGTTGCCAAGAGCCGACTGCGGTGGCGCCTAGTAGCTAAGATCTGAACTTGGCCTAGTAGTCGTTGACAGTGGCGCTTGGCGGCAAAAGTAGGAACTATTTGAAAAATTCTAAGTTGCAGTACTTAAATTTAAAAAAACAGATAACACACACTAATACAGTCATCACAATTAACACCGGTTATCATACAGATTCTACACACACCCAAAGTACATGGGGCTACATGACCGCGTTGTCGCAGCCCCTAAACTTAAGAACCAACCAACGAACCAAAATAGAAACTGATAATTAACCACCCACCCATGCGAATACAGCCCAACTACAGCCTGGGCCTACCAAGTGACCGGTGCCCAGCCATTTGGCCAGCAGAGATTGGGGTTATGCGTGATCGGCGCATCGGGTCTCCTCGGCCGTTAATGTTGGTTCTCGTGACCGGAGCGCTGCCTGACTGTCAACTAAAATCTTTAGTGTCGTCAAGTACATTGTGGATGCCTAGGGGAATTTTGTACTGTAATGTATCGCTATCCATACTACTCCCCTTCGTACACTTGCCTTGCTGACAATGGTCATAGGAACAAAGAATTTTTAATATTTCTTCCGTTTTTAATACCGAACTGAGTTTAAGGAAGAAACATGCTCATATACATTATAACTGTGTACTCATATATCTCCTTGTACCTGTATACTTGATCCTTCTTCCTTCATTTCCATTGTACCTCATATTTTTTCTGATCAATGAAGTCAACATTTCTCATATGCAGTACATTTTGGCATTGTTTGTGTACATATATTTTGGAGGGAAAAAGAAAGAACAGAATTATATTATCAGTATTGGAGACCTCCTTTTGACAAGTACTTAAACTATTACATTTGCTCTGGAAAGAATTGACAATTACTGCCAGCAGCTAAGTGTACAAAATACATGCTGTCATTGGATCATACTGGAGGTATTCTGCACTAAAAAGTCATTGTAAACATGAATAAAATTCTCAATGCTTTTGAATAACTGATCAAGGTATTTGTACAGGATTCCAATTTTGATCTCTTTCTGGAATCATACAGTAGTTTTGTCATATTGACCCTGTTCTGAGAAATCTCACGAAGCTCAAAATGGTGATTGAAGTTTAGATGTTCCGGAATGATTTAGAGAGATCAGACATGGATATGATATGAAAAGAATATGATATGAAAAGATCCATTTCTCAATGTGGACGATGTATCTTCTCCTTAAGCAGTTTTTGCTGTGGAATTCTTGGCACATATCCTGAATAGGTATATTCTGATTCCCTCTTTCCACTCATAGAAAGAAAATGCTAGGATGATACCATCCTGAGCAAAGCTATCCATTTCTTTGTCACAAAGATGCTATAGCAACCTATAGTTATTTCTCCTACTCCTAATTATCATCATCATCATAACTATCACATTGTTCTTAAGAATATACAATTCCTTATTTGTTTCTTGCATGGTAGCCTGCCCTTGTGATTTGTGTTTAGTCATGTTAAGAAATACTCCATATGATCCAGTGGTCTATTTATTTTTTACTCATGTATGTAGTGTTTGGATATCCATGGTTGTATACAGTGCTTGTAATAATTGTTTTTAGATGTTTGTACAATGTATAAAGTAAATATGTTTTCTTAACAGTTTAAATTGTTTTATTTTCCTAGAGAACTATATATATTTATTGCTGGCTGTGTGGCTCAGCGGTAACGTTCTCGCCTGCAGTTAAAGAAGTGGGGAAACCATGGAAAACCACTTCTAGATCTGTGGAATTTACAGATACCGGCATTCTTTGCAGTCATCCCGGAGGTCTGGGTTCCATCCCTGGTTCTGCCAAGAAATTTTAATTCAGGTTTGAGGGCTGAAATGGGGTAAACTAAGCCTCGTGAGGCAAAACTGGGAAGAGGAGGGTTTGGTTCCCATCTCAGCCATCTTGAAAGTGGTTTTACACTTGCACTCCAGGCAAATTGCAGGATGGTTCCTAACTTAAGGCCACGACAGCATCCTTCCCAAACCTCAACTGAATTACAAATACATCCATCACAATAAGATAGGTTATCATACAAATTCTACACACACCCAAGTACATGACCACGATGTCGCAAAGCCCCTTAATCAATCATCAACGACAATTTAAAAAAAAGAATCATGAGATTGAGTAGCCCATATGCATTCGATTTCGAATTTTTGGTTTCCCAGCCTTCAGTATTCCAAGACCTACATATTTCACTAAAATTTGAGTTGCAAAATGCGGCACTTGCCTTCTAAAAAGGGAAGAGAAAAGTACACTTGTTTTCAAAGCACGCTATGTGCATCAGCCATACATTTGCAAAGTCAGTTATATTCATATGGAGATGCAAAAGGCGCTACATTTATCGCAACTGTTATGGCCTCCATCTTGTCACAGATTACACAGATGCAAAACCTGCTAAAGTATCCTATCACTGCATTGTTTTGTTTTCTCTAGGAATAAATGTTAATGCTGCATCCAGGTAAGTATACAGTGAGCAAAGAATAAGATTCTTTATGAAGATAGCAGCATCTCAGGCACTCATTTGTTTGGTTCTTTTGAGCCCGCCAACGGAAGGCAGCGTGGTCGTTCTGGTCTTATCTTGATTGTGTTGTTTATGTAGTTTTATTTGCTTGACATAAGTTGAAAGACAGCAATGATGGAAGTAAATGAATGTCCAGCTGTGTTACAAGAAGAAAACCATGCAGCAAATCATACTAGTGACATTGAACTATACTCTGATTTACAAAAGATGAACGGTGAAAGCTGTCATCCCCTTGAAGGGTGAGGTGAGGAGTGGAGACGAAAGGGGTAACGGTCTCCATAGCAACAGCGAGCAGTGTTGCAATGTATGCTGACACAGCAGTTTGACTCAGTGTTCTACTGTGCTTTGACTCGTCACGATCATTAGACCGCCAGGATCAATACAGGCAGCAATAATTTTCTGTTTTTCTTATTTCTGTGAAATTTATTTGTGAACTTATTTCACAAAAGTTTATTGTCACTTGTGCCGGGCTCCTCTCCGTCTTCTTTCCTGTCTGCCTCTCTTGGTCAACTCTTGTTCTCTTCCGACCCCGATGGTATTAGGGTATCCGAGGCCTAGGGAGTCTCTTCCTTTCCCGCCTTAATTGGCCCTTGTCTTATCTTTTCTGATTCCCTCCTTCTGCGAGGGGTCAGCCTTCTTTTTCTTTTCATGTTATCTCCTGCCTTCTGCTCAAGGCCCTCAAGGAGACGGGGTGTATGTAGCCCCACCACTTCTGGTGCACCCTGGATATTGCTACACCCTCAGGTGCTCAGGCTGATGAGTTCGGGAGTTGGTGATCCCCAGGGATTCCTGAGCTGGGTCGGATTTTTCCACTGACTTTGGGGCGGGCCCTCTCCTCTTTCCCATCTGCCTTTCATGGCTCTCCTTGTTTCCAAGTCCCTCATTCCTGATTCTTCAAGGGTTGAGGGCATTTCATTTCTTCCTGTCTTTTATTTGCCTTATCCTTTATTTGTTTACCATTTCTTCTTCTAGTATGTAAGTCTGTAGTTAGTATTAGTTGTAGTTTTCATTCTCATGTTTCACTCTCACCCAAACCATTAGGGGCCAATAACCTAGATGTTGGTCCCCTTAAAACAGCAATTATCATCATTGTACTGCATTTAACGGTAGTAACCTGAACTATCTCCATCTTACTGCTTGTAATCGCGGTGGAAATAATTTTACGATGCATTTCAATGGGGAAATAACATTCTTTGTTTGAAAAAGGCAAAACAGCTATTTTGGTTATTTTAGGTGTCAATCCCTCATTTAGTTTTTTTTTAGGTGAAATGAAATTCACATATTCCGCTCCAGGAAGTGTGAAACAAACATATATGTTGAAATTTGTGAGTCTGGCTGCATGGCTCAGGGGTAACGTTCTCGCTTGCTGAGCCCAAGGTTGCAGGTTCGAAACCTGGTGCAATCAGCTGGCATTTGAGGGTGCGCAAATGCGAGGGAGCCGTGTCAGTAGATTTACTGGCACGTTAAAGATCCCCTTCGGGGCAAAATTCCGGCACCCCGGCTTCTCTAAAAGCCAGAGTAGTTAAAAGGGACGTAAAACCAATAACATTATTATTATTATTATTGAAATTTGTGAATTACATAGCCAGGAAAAAAATAGGTAAAAACCTAAGAATCCGGGCCCTAGTTATGAGTAATGAATTGCCTCAGTGGGAACGCAGCATTTCCCTACGTGCAAGCTTTTACAGCTGTCAGCGATCATTATTAGTAATACAGAGTATAGTGATTGAAACTGGACCTGCAACATCCAGGAAAAAGAGCAGATGCTCTGAAATGTGGAAAAGGAATGTCACTAAAAGAGCAAGCTATGCTTTATTTTCAGAACATCTTAACCCTCGAACACTCGCGCTACTAATAGATACATAGTTACTTGCATAGGCTACCTATGTAGCCCAAACAGTTATTAAATCTGATGGACTTGCACACGTTATTTTCGGTGTTCAGTTTCAATAATACGATAAATAGTAGTATATATAAGTATTCTAAGCTAAATCTGGAGACTTTATTAGGCATTTATATTCATATGTAGAAAAAATACAAAGTTAAGTAGAAAATTCATTTTTATCGCAGGCTACAGCTTTGGTAAAACTGCAACAGAAATAAAACTAATGGAACTAGAACTGTTAAATTACTTTGTATGTAAACCTAAATACTTACATTAGTGCATATTTGGATTGGAATTAAACGAAAATAAAACTAGGTTAGATCATTTCCTTAGAAAATCAGCACTTATTATAAACAATTTCAGTATTCTCACTTATTTTTTCTCAAAGTTTTTAGCCTACTTTTCACATTTTGCAAAAATGAGGAAAAAGTAGTCTTATGAGATCGATCCGGGAAAATGTGTGTCTGTCTGTCTGGCTGTGTGTGTGTCCCCCCCTATCAACTCCTAAACGGCTGCAGCAATCAAAACCAAATTTAGTATGAGTAAAGATGTGCACCGGAATAGCTCACGTCCATATTTGAAAATGATGTCAGTGATACCAACTGCTGAAAAAACGCACTAGAAATTTGAGCTCCATGTTGGATATCTTGCAAGGTATGCATGAGAGCTATTCCAAAATTGGCACACATGTAGATAATACTATTTCAGTTTAATTTCCAGGAGGCCAACCATGACAGTGTTGCCAAAATAATTTTAAGCCTTCTGATAGGTCCAATGTTTAAATGCATATAACTTCTACACTATCAACTGGATTTCAACCAAATTTTGTATGTAATATCTGTACATAAACAGATATGACTGAGCGTATTCTTAAGAGCCACCAGGACTGCCAACTGTTAATAATTGCTCTCTCTATTTTTTTAAATCCAAATACCAATATATCAGAAAGTATGCAAGCCAACAGCTTTAAACTATGCACACATATATTCTAACATTTTAGGTTAATTTGGAGTAACTTATATACGTCAGTTCTACCAACATGATTATAAGCCTGCTGATAGTACCAATTTTTAAATACATGTAACTTCTATACTATCAGTTGGATTTCAACCAAATTTCGTATGTGCAATGTGTACCATAACAGATATGACTATAAGTATTGTTAAGAGCAATCAGGGCTGCCAACTGTTAATAAATGCTGTCTATATTCTTTTTACCCTAATATCAATATATCAGAAAGTATGCAAGCCAACAGCTCTATACTTTGCACACGTATAGCACCTGACATTGTAGATTAATTTGGAGTAATTAATACAAGGCGGTGCTGCCAACATGATTCTATGCCTGCTGATATGTCCAATTTTAAAATACATGTAACTTCTATACTAACAAATGGATTTCATCCAAAATTGGCACAACAAGATATCATAATAATTCAGATTATTTCTGACCAGCACACGCATGGTATTGTTGGCAACATGCTTTTACGCGTGCTGATAGATCCAGTGTCTAACTGCATGTAACGTCCATTGGACTTCAACCAAATTTTGTATTCTGTACCTTAAGAGGTGGAACTAAGAATATATTCAGTCACCAGGGCTGCCAACTGTAGTGCTCTATTAGGCTACATTATACCAGGTATATTTTGAACTAATTAGATATTTCGATATTACCAACTTAATTTCGTCATTATTCTAGATAGGTTCATATACTGTAGAATAATCATTGGCATGAAAAGTAGGCTGTATAGTTCTTCACGGAACTTCTTGTTAAGTTTATTTTTGCCCTTTTGGCTACAATCTATAGCCCAGGAAATCCATATGCATGCGCAAACAAATTTGTCACTCAAACATTCTGTGCAATTGGACACAGTGATCCGATAAGATCTTCATTGCACTTTGTGCAATTCTTCCTTGTTGATTTATCCCTCCCTCGTCCACACAAGAAACAACAGCGTACTTTGTTTTCATTACACTCAACCTATCAGTACTTTCATCTAAACACTGACTGATTTGAAAGTCATTTACATGACCGCCTCCTGTGAGGCAACGTTTCCTTTACACGTTCAATTCTGAAACAGCGATGCTCGCGCGGGCTACTATAGTAGCCCAGACGACTTCTAATGCATCCGGTGTCAGTTTGGTGCAATTGGTTCAGTTAAATACAGCATCAACAGGCAGCTACAGAGATTCTCAATATTCCTAGCAAAAAAATATACTCTGCGCTACAACAAAATAAAGTACAGGGCTACAACTGTAGCCCCCGCGAGTATCCGAGGGTTAATGGAGATACTTAGTGTGCTTCATTATTACGTGCTAGCTGTTTATGCTAGTGATAACAACCATATGCCAGGGTTCATCATTATCACCACAAAATAATAGCAATGCTTTTAGCTATTTATGGACCGAAAACGAGTATTCCAAAGCATGTAATCAAATTGCTTCAGCACTGCATCACAGTCTATGCCCCTGGCGAGCCAAACATGTCCTCGGACACTCCCGGCACTAAAAGCCATACGATAAATAAATATGCAACTCTGCTTTAGATGAGCTTACAACTGTATGCTTGTTTTCTGATGGATGCGGTGGTCAGAATAAAAATATAGGAGTGCTGGCAATGTTGTCTCACTGGCTGCTATTCGAAGCTCCGCAACATGTTAAAGCTGTTGAGATATGGTTCCCTGTTGTTGGGCACTCATTTATTCCTCCCAACAGAATTTTCGGCAAACTGGAGAGAGAGTTCAGACAAAGGGATGTGATTGAGAGCCCAGAGGAGTACACAAAAGTAATAGAGAGCTATATTACGGTAATCCACTTGGGTCGAACAGCCAGGGCAATGGCATTTCAAATTCCAGAAGTCAAAGAAAATCTGTTTTACAACATTGACATTTGTGAACCAAAAGGTATTTGCTGGAAGGGAAAACACTTCAGGCAGAAAAGTGGTTGTATGGAAGACTTTGAAGAAACGGTTCAAGTGAAGGCAGGAAAACTGAAGGATATCAAGCGACTTTTGTGCCTCCACTTTGGTGAAAACTGGGATGAAAACAAAAAGTTGGAATTCTACAAAACCATGCTCCTTGCTGCTGCTGATATTGCTTTGGAAGAAGGCGTTATGGATGACGATTGTGAAAACGACAGTCAGAGCAATTTAGAACTAATGGAGGAAGAGGATATTGATTTCACATAAGCCAAGACTTAATCCATGCTCCATTCGCACTGATGGGTATTATTATTGGCCAACATGAACAATTAATGTTTTACTTATTTTGTCTCGATGTTAAAGACTGTGTTTACAAGTTTGACTAATTGTTTACCTAACACCTTACACACATCATCATATTGGACTGCTGTTAAATTTTGAAACTACTGGTAATTCTTTGGATCTGGTTGTAGTTTATTAATGGATGATAATCAAGAGGTAATATTTCGTTGAAAAACATTTTTTCAGCAAGCTTGGTGTTTTTTAAGTCCGTCTTGATCCTTTTGTCCTCATCAATAGCAGGTTTTGCAAACTAACCGAAAAGTAAAATGGCTATCCATTGAGTTACAAAAACTGCTATATAGATTAGGCAGTTGCAAAACCAGTTATGTGTGGAATCAAAATTTAAATAGCTGATTTTTTACGTTCGTGAGATCATACATCTTTTAAGTTGATTTTTTGAGAACTTTTGAAAAAAAATCGGCTTTTTGATAGTTTGTACATGTTTTTTGTCAATACCCAAAAAGTTCTTATAGTGCATATCGCAGGTTTTGCATATGGCTACTCAATTAATACATTTGAATGACTAGTTTCGATCGTCAAGCAATCATCATCAGATCTTTTTATACCTCGTTAAGACATCCCAGACCCTCTGATCCGGATAATGTCCAAAACAAAACTCTTGAGTCAACTAAATTTCAGGGAGGAAGACTTTTGGACTTATAATTGTGATACTAGAGAACGTAAAACTGAATATTATGTATAGAGCAAGCATAAGATTTTAAATTTCTTAAGTTTTCAATTTAATTTTTACCTTACCACTTAGTTGAGCAGAAGGTGTTCTAGAATGGGCTACACCCAGTACCTGCATCTCCCAGGAAAATCTGAGCAAGTAGCAAACATCTTCAGTCTTTATTTATACAAAGGATGGGGTAATACATTTTCTAATGAAGGGAACTGTATTTACAGGATATATTCATGATTTATTGTAAAATAAACATGGTATCATTATATCAACAAGAGCAGTGTCAGATGTACAGCTGTTTTACACTATATTGCAAAAACACTCCACAGAAGTGCTCAAGACTTTTAACAATACTGGATCAAGCCTGGGCAATAATGCCAGTCATTTTATAGAACATTTGGTAATATTTAATATGCATGAGCATAGATCCAAACAATTTTTCATTTGGTTAAGTTAACAAATGACATGAGACAGATGAAACAGGCCTTTGTTTAATTTCATCATTAAAAATATAAAACAAAATTTAATATATTTATATTAAAAAAAAGAACTGTTTACATGTAAGAAAATATCTTGGTTTCTTGATTTAGCTGAATGCTGAAATTATGAAAATTATAGTCTTCAAAGAGATAATAAAGTAATATAAATCTCATTTATATATTCTTGTACAATATTGAGGAACTGTTGATGTGTCTGTAAACCAAAACTGATACTGCAATTGTGCTATGCTTAAAGGTTCTACGATAAATGTAAAAAAAATAATCTTATCTCGAATGATACCTGTAACATGAGGAACGATAAATTGAACACAACACAACTTCAATAACTATTTCATCATCTATAATATCACCTAAGAAAAATAAACATGAAAATATGGAACTGATATGACTATTTGTGGAATGAAAAGCTAATACTGTTTGTTAACTTCTTCCAACAAACTGCCCGTATGAGTTGGCTACCTTCAGTCATTCATGAGGTAATGAGAAGTAGTTTTGATCTAAACTGGAAACTTTCAATAGCAAGAAGAACTATGAAGAATGCATTTCTATCTGTGGGATAAACATTTTATTCCCTTTGGATTTGGTAGCCTACACTCCCCATAGTTCATTTCACAAACACTGATTTCTTGCTCATTTTTATTTTAAAAAAGATCAAATTTCTTGGCAAATCCAAGTTTTGAAAGAAATAATTTTCTTAACAACAGAGTACAAAATGAAATCCAATCATAAGATAGATAGCTGATTGAATTTTGGTTCATTATTAATTGCATATTTAATTTTTGTATGACAATTTTTTTAAGCAAAATAGAGAATCAAAAACATGTTATGGTACTCTTTGTTTTGAGTCATAGGAATATTTAAATTCTTCAGAGAATGTTTATACAATTTAATTTACTTACATTTGAACACAAGATCTGTTCAATTAAACATAATCAAATGGGAGAGCTATTTGAAAATGAAAGGTTTTAGATTCATATTACATATGAAAGAGACTGGAGGAATAGGAGGATTGTAAAATATTATATAGATTTGAATAATGTTTCACTGACTGAAGTATTTTTGTATTTTTCAATGATGTGTAGGAGGACAGTAATATCTCATAAATACAATAGTCTTATTTACAGGTACACTACAGAATAATATATCCTACATTATTTACAGATAACAAACTCAATCTGTGCCAACAACTTTGCTTGTCTGGCTTAGTATATTCATCACCGCATCGAACCATGTCCAACTTCATTATTACAAATTACGTTAGGAATGTGAATACTCATCACTTTCACCTTCAATCTTCGGATCTTGACACTTGGGAATGTACAGTGTCGCCAAAAGGTTTAGGGACACCCGTATTTTCAGACTTGAACAGACTGTCTCTATAGTTTTAAACTTATGATGTACGGTATTTTAAGTACAACGTGTAAAGTACTCTAATATCGTGTTTGGTTGAATTTTTGAGGGCTGTAGCTCAAATAGTTCACGAGTTATTTTTTGTCTTTTATGGCCACCAAAAAGTAAGTTCGATTTTGAAGAAACCAAAGAATATAATTAAAAAGCTATACAACAATGCATGCTGATTGTTATGTGGTTCCTAGGACAACAGCTTTAATATGACCACTGTTTGAAGGCCATCATTTTAGTAAAATTTTATTTCCCGTACATTTTAGGCCTAATAACACCGACTTTTGAATTGCCACAACCTGTAGGCATGTAGGTTGGTGATAGTGCGCGCAGCTGCTTCCCCACCACTGCAGCACAAGAAAGCCAGCCAAGAAAACTTCATCTCGCTAGCTGCCTCAGTTCAAACGTTGTGGCAATTCAAAAGTTGGTGTTATTAGGCTTAACATTTACGGGAAAAGAAATTTTACTAAAATGATGGCAACATGAGTAAGAACTTCTTTAACCCTACGTAGGGCGCGGCTGATCTGACAGGCACAGGATTGTTTTTTTCGTGTACCTCCCCGCAGCGCGCCGAGCGGGACCCTTCCCTCCCAGTAGATTCCTAACTTTGGTGGCTGGTTCCAACCCGTATGGTCAGTTTGTCTCCAGGCGTCAAGGGTGTGCGTCACACATGTTTTGAACTGACAGGCACACCGCACCCAATTACGTCGCAAATCCAAGGTCTGTATTTGATCACTTTTGATAGCAAATTTGATAGCTGATGATCGTCCAACATCACCCCCAGCCCCCCACAAGAGGTCCAGATGCTGTGATTGCACCGTGGAGACAGGAATACGACGGCTGACGAACTATTCCCGTGTGAAATGCAACCGAGGAATATGCTTTCCTCATGCGAAACCATTCTGCGCAACATGCTTTTCAGGCTGCTCTTGCGATCCCACAGCGGCTTTGATGAATGACGACTCCGACTGATTTTTGTCCCCACACATCTCAACTTCATGCCTGATCCATTTTTGGAACTTTTTTTAAGGATAAAAGGTCACATTTTGATTTATATTCATATCCATGATATGCGAACTCTGCATTTTGACTTGTTTGGTTTTTGTACCCAAATAAATACTAAGAATTTTTTTAAAATTGATTTTATATTTTTCCCTTATTGTCAACATCCTAAAGATGATTGGTAAATTTTGGTTTAATTTAATAAGGCGTTTTAGGGACTTTATGGTATTTTTAGCATAGTGTGCCTGTCAGGCTCACGGCGCCCCGATGTTGAGAATCCTTGACCGTGCCCTATGCAGCCTTCAAACAAGGGTCATATTAAAGCTGTTGTTATCTCCTAGGAACCAGATAACAATCAGCATGCATTGTTGGATAGCTTTTTAATTATATTACTGTATTTGGTTTATTCAAAATCAAGCTTACTATTTGGAGGCCATAAAAGACAACAAAAATATATAACTCATGAACTATTTGAGCTACAGTCCTCAAATTTTCAGCCAAACACGATGTTAGAGTACTTTAAATTAGTTATACTTAAAATACATCATAAGCTTAAAACTATAGGGACAGTCTGTTCAAGTCTGAAACATACAGGTGTCCCTAAACATTTTGGCAACACTGTAGATAATCAGCACAGCTCTGAACAGAATGAATGGATCTACATGTAACACAGTAGAGCTGTAGCAAAACAAAGGATTCACAAGTCCAGGAATGGGAAAAGCTTTTTCCTAATATTCTTCAGTCTTCATGTAAACAACACATTTAGGTCTGCTCCCACATTTCTGATGAGTGTTTATCTTCTTCTTGTCGGAGATACAAAACAGTTCACCAACTCTTTATAGGGACTGGATGCCAGACACATATCTAACAAGTGTAGAAATTCCTTTATATCAATTTAGAGTAATGTAGAGCAATAATCACAGTCGGGGAGCCAAACAGTAACGCGATGCGATGAGACGCGACGTGTTTGCTTAGTGATTAAAGCTAACATGTATCCTGCCAGGTGATCTAGCATCCATTCTCAAAAAAACATATCACTGTTTCTTTGTCATGAAACTCTCTTCAACAATAAATAAATAAAAAGTTAAATGTGTTGTATTACAGTGCCTAGCCTTTGTAGCGGCAAGACTGGCAGCACTGATATTGATATCGACGCACTCGACACATGTTCATCGCTCTCACGTTGTGGCAATACTTGGATTGGTCTTTACACCCCGATACTGCAACACAAAGTAGACATTTATTAACATGTTATTTAAGTATTCTTTTGACAGTGAATTAGAGAAAGAAACCATTTTGCATGAAATTTTGATGGCATCATTGCCAAAAATTTATAGCAATTAAATACAAATGTAGCCTTTAGAAGAATTCAGAGTTCATGAGCAACAAAGCTAAAGCTATTATAGATTTAAATATTCTGGTGCATGTCAAGCCAAACTATGCCATTCTCATTCGAATAGCCTCATAAAGAAAAGGAATCAGCCTCATCTTTCCAAAACTGAGATATCATTGGGAATATTTCATCAAGCCATTTTAAAGGAACAGGAAATCAATCCACTGCCACATGGTGATCTGAATGAGAGAGTTTCACCACGCCAGGGTGAATTAGATAGGATTTGAAAACATTGGACTTATGCCCTTATGCACTGATTGATCTTACTTTGCTCATATAGTAATTAGGCATATCTGAGACTTGTTATTAGTGACTCTGGAGTCATGGATGAGCCAGCCAATGCAAGTGTATGTGTATAGACAACGGAAGGAAATTCAAGGCCAAATTAGGAACATAGAAATTAAGGGCAAATTGCTGACCTTATGAACTACATATTGTTCTAAAAGTGGCCACAGGAGCAAAGACATATACAAATAAATGGTAGTTGAAATGTAGCGATGCATAAAGGTACATAAAATAAGTAAGCGACTTTGGTGATGTAGTCGGTAGCATGCTGAACCAAGATGGCGGGTTCAAACCTGGCCGAAGTTGTCGGATTTTTTAAGTGTTAAAATCCTTCAGTATGCCTTCCTTTGGAGGGGAAGTAAAGACGGCCGGTCCATATCATAGATTTATGGCATGTAAAAGAACCTACCCCTAGGCTACAATTGGTGGTGTGTAGCAAAATTTGTAGGTTATATTTGGCTCATTAGGAAATGCTCTATCAAGTTCCAACGTTCGCCACTAGTGTTAGAGATAATAGCATCTGGTAGCCAAAGTTGGAACTACAGTACTTGAAATTGAACTTGTTAGGAGCCCTCGGGCATTCTGTCAAAAATGCCTAGCTTATGACCATTGGCTGCGATTCATACAGAAAAAGATATAAATTACTGATACTGGGGCACTTCCAGTCACTGTAGAAACAAGAACTTGGTGCCAGAGAAGCTAATACCCCCAATATTCCTACCAAAGTCGAAGTCCTTATTTGGCAAGGGGATTCGACTAGATAGGGTTTGAAATTGCATAAGCAAGTGAAAGCATTTTTTCAACCAGTTGGAAACTGGTCAGCAATTTAGCTTATGTGAGGAAACATTGGGTGCTGTGGCTGCAAAGCAAGCGAATACCTCTCGTGGGGGGCATGGTGGCGCAGCGGTCAAGCTGATGGCCTCTCACCAAGGTGAACGGGGTTCGATTACTGGTCAATGCAAGTGAGATTTTCGAAGGGAAATGCCATGTCCTGTGGTTCGGATTCCACGTACAAAAGAGGTCCCGTGGCTCATAATCTTAAGATTCACGGTCACGTAAAACTACAATCTTCCTTTCCTTCAATACCTCTCGTTCCAATCGCACGAACCATGTGCGAACAACTGTGGTGCTTGAGTGAAACCTCAAGATACAACCACTATTATAAACTATCTCTTAAAAGGTCATTCTCCAGTGCATGTCTTGCCCTATCAATTCTTAAATACCTGAACCGAATGGAATAAAACTTGATACAAAGATAGGCCTCCTCCTGTGCACTTTACATCACTTTCTATATTGCTGCCATTTGAATGAAAACAAAACGGCAGACACCTGAAATTGTATTGCCTAAGTCGACTACCTGCTGAACCAATCATCACATCTTTGTTACATTTGAGTCTCGTGTACCATATTATAAGGGGAGCAACACCCAAGTTACAAATAATTAATTTCAATATAGCGGCTGTGTGTAATTTTCAACTATTATAATCAAAAACTTATGTTCCAATAGATCAATTTCCACCAAATAGGCATTCAGGAAGGTCCATGAAGTTGCATTCATTGCAATTTAATCACATTGAATATTATGTAAAGTTTTGAAGCAATTATTTCAATTATTTATTTATTTATTTATTTATTTATTTATTTATTTATATATTTAGCATATGGCTTTTAGTGCTGGGAGTGTCTGAGGACATGTTCGGATCGCCAGAGGCTGTAGCTGCTCAAGCTAACACCCATGGAGCGAGCTACAAGTTCCGTTCAATTTCACGTAGTTCCAACTTTCGCTACCAGACGTCACTGACACCTAGTGGTTAATGTTGGAACTTTGATAGAGCATTTCAACAAATTCTAAACTACAAATTTAGCTTCACACAAGTTTAGTTAGTGGAAGGATCTTTTACATGCCATAAATCAATGACATGGGACCGCCGGCTTTACTTCCCCTCCGAAGGAAGGCATAATGAAGGATATTAAAGCTCTTAAAAAATCCGACGACTTCAGCCAGGTTTGAATCCGCGATCTTGGGTACAGCAGTTCAGCATGATACCAACAACGCCACCGAAGCCACTATTCTTTCAGTGAAGCCATTTGAATGGAAACAAAACGGCAGACACCAGTTGGCTAGCTGCTGTCATTTGTAACGCTATAATCAGTCAACACAAATTTGACAATTTAATAAATTTTTCCACTTTCCAATACAATTTTCTTAAGGATTTGTGTTCTTATTTAGTGGTACATGTTTCGGTCTTTAAACCTTCATCAGCCTATGAACCCCATGGCACTACAGCCCATGAAGGGCCTAGGCCTACCAAGCGACCGCTGCCCAGCCATTTGGCCTGCAGATATTGGGGTGACATGTGGTCAGCGCATTGGATCCCCTCGGCCGTTAATCTTGGTTTTCGTGACCGGTGCGCTGCCTCACTGTCAGACAGCTACTCAATTGTCCTCACGAGGCTGAGTACACCCCGTTCCAGCCCTCACGTCAGTTTCTAAAATCCCTGACGGAGCCGGGAATCGAACCCGGGGCCTCCGGGTGAGAGGCAGGCGTGCTACCCCTACACCACGGGGCCGGCTTCATCAGCTTATGCAATCTCAAATTAAATATCAACATAACACTTGACATACAAACTTATGTATTTAGACCTCATGTTAAAAAAAATTACGAGCCTTACAGTAGTCGCATGTGATGTGTAACATCTGACATAGAAGAAATCTCACGTGAAATTGTTGAGACACCGGTATTTTATAGTATTTATTTTATTTTTATTTTATTTATTTATTTATTTACATAGGTCCCAATGAGCCTGAGCTCGTGTTAGGGACAATCAAGTAACATAGTTACAGCATGGCATATATATAATTATTGTAACATTATTGTTTAGTTTAATAGTAACTTAGATTGCTAGTGACTAACTTTACAGAGATAATACGATATGATACATTGCATTGCTTAAGGCTATTGTACATTGGCTATTCATTCCTTAATAGGAAGTCTTTTGTTTTCCTCTTAAATGTTTTTATAGAGAAACTTTCCCTTATGCCTAATGGTAGCGAGTTGTATTCTTTTATTATAGAGGACATAATTCCTTTAGTTCCAAATTTAATGGATTGGGAATGGCTGGTGAATATTTGATTTACTCCTCTTGTTGCATAATGATGAATGTCATTTGCATGGGTAAAATGGATGTGTGTGTGTATCAATTTGTTTTCTAATTTGTATACAAATACTGTTGCTGACATAGCTATTTGTTTTTGCAGTGGCATAATTTTAGTTCTTGAGTACAATTCATTTGAGGGTGTGAGCCAAGGTAATCCAAAGATAGATTTTATAGCACGTTTCTGGAGTATCTCAAGTTCTTTTATCAGCTCCTTCTTACAATATCCCCATATGAAATTCATGTACATTAGATGTGAATGTATCAGAGCAAAGTATATATTTTTCAATTGTTGGCTAGTAAGACAGCTATATCTTAATCTGAAAATAATACCAATTAAAGGGCTGATTTTATGTTTTACATTTTCTACATGATTTTCCCAGGTTAGTGTACTATCTAGTGTGATACCTAAGTATGTTGCCGATTTAACCCTTTCTATTTCTTTGTTGGCTATGTTGACTATGTTTGTGGTCTCAATCTTGTATGATGGTTTATGGAAGAATAAATATTTTGTTTTAGTGATATTGATAACCATTTTGTGTGCTCTCAACCAATCCACCAGCTTACTGAGATCATAATTAATATTTAGCATAATTTCCTGTTCAGATGTTCCCAGATAGAGTATAAAAATATCATCTGCAAATAGTTTAAGCTTGCCTTTCAATTCTAATAATACTATATCATTAATATAGGCCAAGAAAAGAATTGGTCCTAAGACAGAACCTTGAGGTACTCCTGTGTCAATTCTCATTTGAGATCCTTTTACATTATCGATTGCAACATATTGTTTTCTGTTAGTGAGGTAGTTCTTGAACCAATCATGTGCAACTCCTCTGATGCCTGCAAATTCTAGTTTATTAAGGAGAATCTTATGGTTAACCAGATCGAAGGCTTTTTGAAGGTCAATTAGTACACCAGCAGCTAGTTTGTTTTCATCTAATGCCTTTTCTACATCAGTTACTACTTCAAATATAGCACTATCAGCTCCTCTATTTGGAATAAACCCATATTGGCAGTTTGCAAAGTAATCATTTTTCATGAAGAAATTCATAAGTCTTCGTTTAACAACGCTTTCTAGAACCTTGCTGATGGCAGATATAATATTAATGGGTCTGTAATTTGATGGGTGGGTTTTGTCCCCTGTTTTGTAGATCGGGACCACCCTAGAGACTTTACAGGCATCGGGGAATATACCAGTCATCAGTGAAAGATTTATTATTTTGACAAGATATGGTGTAAGGCCCTCAAGACACAATTGTAGCATGACATTAGTAGTGTTGTCCTCACTTATATTGTTTTTGTGTTTTAGGGAGTTTATAATTGATTGTATTTCATTAGCATCAGTAGGTAACATAAAGATTGTCTTAGTGCTAGTAGTATTTTTATAGCTTGTAATGTCCGAGATAGAACCGTTTCCTTGATTTTCCCATATACTGTTAGCAATATTGACATAATATTTATTAATTTCATCACAAATATTTTCCTTTTTTTCGACATTTGTGCCGTCGACTATAAGTTTGACAATTTCATTTTTCCCCTTCTTTGGTCTATTTAACATCTCATTAACAACACTCCACACTTCCCTCTGATTATTTGCATTTTGAATTTTTTGGTCAAAGTAGTTTCTTTGTAGGTTTCTCTTAAGTTTTGTAACTTGGTTGCTAATAATTTTATATTCTTCTAAAATTTCTGCAGATGGATTTTTAACTTTGGTTTTTGTATATATCTTATCTTTCCTGTGTATTAGTGCTAAAAGATCTTGTGTGATCCAGGGTTTTATTGGTGGGGCACTTGGCTCCTTATTCGTATATTTCATAGTACAGGCTTCTATTCCTTTATTAATAAAATCACAGAATTTATTGTAGTAGTCATTGATGTTAGTTTCATTGCATACAAATTCTTGAGTTATTAAATATTTATTAAGTTTTTTGTAGTTTATTTTATCCTTTTCTATTGGCCTATCATCACATATTGAGTTCCTGTTTATCTTTTTGTTTCTCATTTCACAGATGAGTAAATGGTGATCACTCAAATCATTATCAATATTATAGACATTACATATTTTGTCACAGTCGTTCACCAATACATGATCAATTAGAGTAGAGCTAGTTTGTGTTACACGAGTTGGATATTTTGTATTACATAAGACTAGACCGTATGATTTGACTAGGTTAATATAACTACTAGTATATCTGTCCCCAAATAATAGATCGATATTCATATCACCTAGTATTATAACAGGATTCGTTGAGTAAGAACTAATAATTACTTCGAGATCAGTTAGAAAGTGTGGAATGTTGCTTTTATGAGGGTTATAAGCAGTGATTAAATTGTATTCTTGATGGCCTTTTCTCACAGTAATGTGCAGTATGCTGTGGGTGGAATTAATTTCCTTTACAAGGGTACTGCTACATTTGTTTGAAATATACAAAGATACTCCCCCTCCAGTTTGCTTTCTAACTATGTGATATGCAACATATTTCTTAATATTGAAAAACATTTTTGTTTGTTCTGTTAACCAATTTTCTGAGATTGCTAGGACATCTACACCTTTGATTCTGTCTAACATTATTTGGATATAATCGAACTTGTTTTTTATGCTATGTGCATTTATGTGTACGCATTTTAGTGTACTGGTATCGGTTATTATCTGTTTACTGTCCTTAATCTTATAATAATCGCCAAGTGTATTACAGTTACACTCGGTTAATTCTAGTGTATTATTATTGGCACAAATATTAATCTATTGTAAAAGAGAGTGTTTTACAGATATTGTAGTTTATAATACGGAACTCATTTTATTAGATGATTTGTAGCTTCCACCAGCACTAGCCTAAATAAAGAATACGATATGGATCAACTAGATTAATGACACGACACCGCTCATAACCTTAAATTCCTTATAAACAGGTCCTCTGGATTCACAGACCAACACGTAATTTCATATGGATTCTGTTAAAATGAGTCATATTGATATGATAAATATCGTTTAAAATGATAATCTGGTATCAAAAATATCTACCCCACCCAGGATTCAAACCCAAGATCTCTAGATTCACAGTCATACGCAATAACCCGACGGCTATTTCGACTACGCAAATATTGTGCACAAGATGGTGACTTATTTCCACGTTCCAATAATACTGCATTACGGAATTAAGTTTCATTTATATTTTGCTTGTTTCGATAATGTTCCTGAGTGACATTGAGTTTAAAATGCCTTATGCCAATGCAATGCCGACTACTTACAATGTTTGATATTAAGGCATTTAACCATTTAAATACTGATACGAAGACTTCGAACATGTACCATGTCATTTGTTTAAATCACTTGACACTAGAGTTCGCATGAGCGTTTTCGGTTCAGTATGTCATATACATTCCACATGGCCGAGAGTGCGTCATGGTATCAATTTTCGACACCGCGCGCTGATTGTTCCTCTTACCAGTGCCAGTTGGATCGATCGATCGAGTTGGCAGTGCGTCTTATAGTTCCGTTCGATCCACCACTGCCAGCTAGGGCACACTTCCATTCGATCGATCGAGCGGGCAGTGCATACTTCCGTTGTCCACCACTGCCAGCTAGTACACTTCCGTTTGATCGATCGAGCGGGCAGTGCATACTTCCGTTGTCCACCACTGCCAGCTAGTACACTTCCGTTTGATCGATCAAGCGGGCAGTGCATACTTCCGTTTGATCCTCCACTGCCAGCTCAATCGTTCCGATCCACTTCCGTCCCCAGTTTTCAAAATCACTCCCACAACTATCCAGCAATCGAGCGGAAAGATGTTACACATCAAAAATAATCCCAATAT
The DNA here is from genome assembly GCA_946902985.2 of Meconema thalassinum. Taxonomy (NCBI): domain Eukaryota; kingdom Metazoa; phylum Arthropoda; class Insecta; order Orthoptera; family Tettigoniidae; genus Meconema; species Meconema thalassinum. Next base: position 373,392,058 of record OX336392.1, read on the forward strand.
GAGGTCTAAATACATAAGTTTGTATGTCAAGTGTGATCGCCTTTTGTCTGTGAGTGTGTCCCCTTAATAATATCTAAACGGCTAGAGCAATTTCAATAAAACTCCATCATAAGGACATACTATTACCACATCCAACCTAGACTGTACCCTTCAAATTTTAACAAGTTTCATCAATTCAACATTGTGGCCGCACAAAATATTTCACTGACATTCTATTTCTCCAAAACTGTTACTGAAATAAACCTGAAATTTTGTATGGTGATATTTCACCGGTTCTCAATATCTCCGAAACAATTATAGCAATCAAACTGAAATGTTGTATGATGATAGAGGACTATTAAGTAAGTACATATATGTGACTTTCAAAACCCTAAGAAAGACAAAAACAACAAGTAGTTCTATGAAGAACTACACAGCCTATTTTCATATATCCTACTTATGTTAATTGCCTCTATCAACATTCAAAATTTCAGTTTGATTGCTGTAATATATTCGTAGATATTGAGAACCGTCTAAATATTTCGGATGGTTGCCATGTTGGATTTTTATATATTGTATGTAGATCTTAGAGTTATGTACTATTACATGAAGGTTAATGTGTAGGTGTAGTATTCAAACTTCAATCGCATGATTAGGCACAAGAAATGAAAAACAGATTTTAAAATTTCGCACAGCTGCCATCTTCTGATTATGAAAACAATTGAAGTAAATTGGATGCCAGTGGATTAAATTTTATTTAAGCATTTACCATACCAAGCTTCACTGCACTCGGATGGTTAAGTCGCGAGAAACATCCATTTAAATAGTTTTATATTCCGCGTCACTGCCATGTTGGATTTGTGATCACCAGGTTATTGAAAGTCCCATAGGTGAACTTATGTTCATAGCCTCTATGAACATAAAAAATTTCAGTTTGATTGCTGTAATAGAGTATTATTTCCCATATTAGGTCCATATTGAATTTTCCATCTTTTCAATATTGAAAAGACGGAAACAGTACAGTAAAAGTTAGAGGAAAGTTGCTGTAATAGATTCGTAGATATGAGAACCGTCTAAATATTTCGGATCGTCGCCATGTTGGATTTTTATATTTGTAGGCCATAGAGTTATTAGATGACCATTATTGCGCAGGTTCATTATTCAAATGTTCACTTCGATTGCTCGATTAAAACATAAGAAATAAAAACTTAATTTAAAAATTTCTCACAGCCACAATAGCGAGAAAAGTTTATTTAAATGTTTCAACTTCGCTTCGCCGCCATGTTCGTTTTGTAGTTAACAGGTTTTTGAAAGTCCCATAGATGAACTTCTAGTAGTGCCCTTTATCACCCTACAAAATTTCAAGGCGATATCGGTATTAGTGTCGGAGATATAGAATGCCGGTGAAATATTTTGCACAGCCGCCAGTTTGTATTGGTGAGACGTAATAAAATTTGAAGGGCACAGTCGGGGTCGGCCAAAACGGTGCTATGACCTTACCGAGTTTAATTGAAATGGCTCCAGCCGTTTAGGTGATCTCATAAGCCTTTTTTTTTTTTTTCATAAATGAAAATAGTCTAAAAATGTGGCCAAGTTATTTTCAAATATTTAAAATGATTTCTCTGGCCATCTAATCACCCGAGAGTAATGAAACTTGGCACTGTTCATCATCATTCAAAGCTTAGTATAGAAACATCTCATGTTCAATTGGTTTCATAAATTCAAGAGGGCATCAGTTCAAAATTTTAAAACATTTTCATTTCTCATATCCTATTCAGGTGATCGAAGAGAAGATTCCTTAATGGATTATCAAATGGCACTAAATTCTGTATCTTACTTTTCGTAAAATCATAGAAGCCATGCATTTTATTTTCTTAAAATGCCTCACTACAGAAGGATGCCATCTCGTGGGAGGAGATCATAATTATATATTTTAGCACATAGTTTCTCATTGTAATGGTGGTGGAGATTGTTTTACGGTATGTATATAGCCTACGTTTGAAATGACATTTTTGAGCAAAACTTTAATGGCTCCATAATCTTACTTGTAACTAAATATCCCGAAATATCAAATAAGGTGTGAAAATCATGAAAATGACATATTAGCTAAGTGCAAGTGTAGGATACAGGTACATCACTCCCGAAGAATTACCATTTTTAATATGTATAAGTTAGTTTATTTGGTCATATCACAAATGTGTGACTTCATTTATGTTATTCTCAGAATTAAAATCTTTAATATTTTATGCCTTTCAAAACAAAAAAAATTACATCAAAAATTGACATAGGAATATTATTGATACATTAAATTAAAGTTAATGAATGTATTCCTACTGTGAACTACGGATTTTTAGATACTTTGAAAACTTGTTTATTTTGAGCAATGAAGAAATTGCATTTTCTTTTTGAAAAATGAAAAATAACTCCTACACTCTGTTCGTTGCAGATAACTGCAAGATTCTAGTTCAGAACATTATATGCGTTAAAGAGAAGAACTCAGTAAAAGAAATTTGAAGATTGGATATTTTTGAAATTGATGATAATATAAAACAAGTAGTTCCGTGAAGAACTATACAGCCTATTTTCATATATCCTACTTATGTTAATTGCCTCTATCAACATACAAAATTTCAATTTGATTGCTGCAATAGATTCGTAGATATTGAGAACCGACTAAATATTTCGGATGGTCGCCATGTTGGATTTTATATATGTACTGTAGGTCCTAGAGTTATGTACTGTTACATGAAGATTATTGTGTACGTGTAGCATTCAAACTTCAATCCCATGATTAGGACACAAGAAGTAACAAGGAGATTTTAAAATTTCGCTCAGCTGCCATCTTGTGGTTATGGAAACAATTGAAATAAATTAGATGCCAGTGGATTAACATTCGTATAAGGATTTACTGTACCAAGTTTCACTGCACTCGGATGGTTAAATTGCGAGAAACGTCCATGTGAATATTTATACTTCGCGTCGCCGCCATGTTGGATTTGTGATCACCAGGTTATTTAAAGTCCTATAGGTGAACTTAAGTTCATAGCCCCTATGAACATAAAAACAATCAGTTTGATTGCTATAATAGATTCGTAGATATTCAGAGCCGTCTAAATATTTCGGATGGTCACCATGTTGGATTGTTAAATGTATGGGCCATAGAGTCATGTACCATTAAATGAAAATTATTGCGTAGGTTCATTATTCAAACTTTCACTTTGATCGCATGATTACGACACAAGAAATAAAAATTTAATTTAAAATTTGCAAAGCCGACATCTTGAAATTATGTAAACAATTGAACTAAATTAGATACCAGTGCATTACAATGTGTATAAACATTTCCTGTACCAGATTTCATTGCGTTTGGAACATTAAATCACGAGAAAGGTCTATTTAAAATTTTCAAATTCGCTTGGCCGCCATGTTCGTTTTGTAGCTAACCGGTTTTTGAAAGTCTTATAGATGAACTTCCAGTAGTGCCCTTTATCTCCGTACAAAATATTCAGGGTGATACCGCTAATAGTTTCAGAGATATAGAATGCCGATGAAATATTTCGCACATCCACCATCTTGTGGTTATGTAAACAATTGAACGAAGTTAGATGTCGGTGCATTACAATGTGTATAAACATATACTGTGCCAAGTTTTATTGCGTTTAGTTGGTTAAATCGCGAGAAACGTCTATTTAAAAGTCGCAAATTCGCGTGGCACCATGTTGGTTTTGTAGTTACCAGTTTTTCAAAAGTCACATAGATGAACTTCTAGTAGTTCCCTTTATCACCGTAAAACATTCCAGGGTGATATCGGGAATAGTTTCGGAAATATTGAATGCTGGTGAAATATTTCGCACAGCCGCCAAGTTGGATTGGTGAGACGTAACAAAATTTCAAGGGCACGGTCGGGGTCGTCCGGAATAGTACTATGAACTTACAGAGTTTCACTGAAATTGCTCCAGCTATTTAGAAATTATTAGGGGGACACACACATACCTCACACACACACGGACAAAAGGTGATCTCATAAGCCTATTTTTTTTAAATTGAAAATAGGCTAATAATTGTGTGAAAATTTCATATCCAAACAGTTGATGTTTGTATATTACTATAAAATGGCCTAAAAAATTATTCTTTAAAAAATATCTTGGGATGGTCAACGGTGATGATTTCTACAGTATAAGATGAATAAATGGCTCTTTGAAGAGTGGAGCCTGTAAGCAAATGAGTTGGCGTGAAGAAAGCCTGTATTTGATACAGATCTGTTTCTTTTAACCAAGTTGATATATTTTACATTAATTTTTCACAGATGAAATCAAAGTATAATATACAGGGTGTAACTAAATATGTGGCATAGCTCCAAGGATTTGATCGAGGACCTGGCAACAAACAAAACATGCCCTGTAAACATATGGTGTGGTGTATTTGCTTTCGTTTCTGTGTTATAAGCATCATTTGTGTACATAACACAGACCACTTCACCATGCAGGTTGGTCATTTGTGTTGATAAAGTGTATGATATTACTTACAGTTCTCTACAGAAGGTGGTCAAAATGGCTACCACGAGCTGCAATGCAGGCATCTATGCGCTGCATCATTGACTGTCTCACATGCTCCATATTCCCGGCGTCTGTCGTATCTGCTGACATCCTTGCTCTATTCGCTGATGCAGCATGCCCACGTTATGAATAGGTTTGGCATACACAATGACCTTTAAATAACCCCATAAGTAGAAGTCAAATGGGTTGAGATCGGGAGAACGAGCAGGCCATGGTGTCAGTTCCTGAGGCCCTATCCATTTGTTTGGGAATTGCTGATGTAAAATTGCTCTAGCAGCAAGAGCAAAATGAGGCGGTGCTCCATCATGCATGACCCACATGCGCTGAATTAAATCCAGGGGAACGTCTTGCAACAAACGAGTTAAATCATTTGTTAAAAAGACGCAGTATGTTCCTAGTAAAATGAAAGGACCAATTAATGTGTCACCGATTATTCCAGCCAACACATTAATACTGAACTGTTGTTGATGTCTGGAATGCACAACTTCTCTGGGATTTGCAACTGCCCAGATATGAATGAAAATCCACAGCCTGCTTCCAGTCTCCGACCGGGTCAGGAATGGAATGAATGAAGCCCCCATCTAGCGGCGAAGATATGGACTGTGCCGGCTGCCGAGGCCTGACGCACTCCTCTGGGGCAATGATTAAATGAATGACAGATGAAATGAAATGATAGTGGAGAGTGTTGCTGGAGTGCCCAGGTATGCGTATTGTTAAAGTTCTGCACTCCTTCTCGGATAAACTTCGCTTCATCGGTGAACAGAATAGCAGTGAGGAACTATTGCTCCTTAACACACGTCCTGGAGATCAGGTTGGGAGAATGTGGGGAACTATAGTATTCCCTGATGACGACTATATGTATGTTTCATGATGACCATGGTGGCCGTGATTGTAAGTGCAATGCCTTGTACCTTGGTGTTCCTTGCATTGTAATAAAGGATCGAAGATGGCGTACTGTTGAAGCAAATGTGTAGTAATATTAATTTACTGACGTAAACGCTATATTCCCCCAAATATAAGTACTGTATCCCCCAAAATGTCTGCTAAATGAGCCTGTTTCGCAAAGATGCGCATGTATTCTTTGAAATGTCTTGGTGTTGGGTAAACGTCTATTAGGAAAGTGTTCCGCGTACAAACACCATGCTTCATTTGCATTACACTGTGCCCGTCCATACAGAAGATACACGTCTGCCATTTGCGGATTCGAGTATCCCATTGTATCACGACGTGTACTATCCGTCCACTCAATAACAACTGACAACACGTATCACTCCACTGCACTCTACTCGAGCTTATGACCTGTGTGGATGTGTTTATGTGTTTGTTAAGCACCTGACATCACGTAGCTTTGAATGCAAAACAAATACACACAGACTTGAATAGCAACGAAACGTACAAGTGGCCTGTTTGCCCTCCACAAATGACCAACTAGCATCGTGTTGCCGTCTGTGTTATGCACACCACAAGCAATGCTTGTAACACGGCAACGAACGCACATACACCATGTGATTACAGGACATGTTTTTCTTGTTGTCAGAGGGGCATGGTGGCTCAGTGGACAAGCTGGCTGCCTCTCACCAAGACGGACCGGGTTCGATTCCCGATCAATGATATGAGATTTTCGAACTGAAATGCCATGTCCTGTGGTTCAGATTCCACTTATAAAGGAGGTACTGTGGCTCATAATCTCATGATTAACGGTCACGTTAAACTACAAGCTTCCTTTCTTTTCTTGTTGTTAGGTCCCCTATCGAATTCCCGGAGCTTTCCCTTCCCACATATTTAGTTATACCCTGTATATTCAAACTTTGCTTGCAATTACAATAGTGTTACGGCTGTGAGTTTGTGTCATCGCTCGCCGCTTGAGTCACAGCTGCCCCAGGGGCTGGGCTGTGGCATGCCTCCTGTATTGCGTGTGCCTTATGCAACAGGGCTGCTAGACAAAGGGATAGTCCAGAAGATTCGTGACTGGACCAGCGATGGAAACCTCGAGAAGCCGTGGACCCTGGATGGATCTAGAACCATTTATTGAGTCACCGGCCTGCTATATAAGAGTGACCCGTGAAGCAGTTGTTGTTGTTGTGTTTTACGAGCTAGTGTGAGCGTTTATTCTGAGCGACAGAAGTGTGGTTACTTGCGAAACCCCTAGTGTAGCGGCGAAGTGAGGAACATACAGGGGACTGCCGTGTTCTGAGTAAGTGTGCTTTCACTGAGTGTCAGATATTGTGGTGTCGAAATCCAGTGACATTGTTTCTCCCAGCTGGTGAACAGCGCGCAGCAAGTGCTCGTAAGTACTGTAGTAGGCGCACATTAGAAAGAAGTTGCATGTAGTTCTGTCAAGGCCACTAGGCTCATTAGCGGCAGGATTAACTTCTGTGGTTTGTTGACAAGTGAAAGGGGCAAGAGCTCTCCACAAGCAAGAGACTTTGTAAACTGGAGTAAGGTTCCTAATTGCTTGTATTTGCTGATTAGTGTAATTTTCTGGCCGCAATAAAGTTAATTACTTCTTTAAGCAGTAATTGGTGTTGTGCTTCCTACCCACCGTAATCCAGTTAACAAAAGTGCCACTAGGGGGGTGGCACGTAACAACTGGTGTCAGAAGCCGGATTACGAACTCAAGCACAACACCTGACGGTCCTGGTTTCAAAACCCGATCAGGTCATTTTCTCTAATTTTCCTGTGAGTGCATGCCCTTTACAAGACAAACAACAAAAAGGGAGGAGAAATTGGCAGCACTGCTAGAAAAGTTAAATGGCATGGAAGCCAAAATGGAAGACGGCCAGAAGAAGATGGAGGATGGCCAGAAGAAGTTAGCAGAGGACCTGAAGGACAGCCAAAATAAGTTAGCAGAGGACCTAACTTCCAAATTAGAAGAAGGCCAAAATAAGTTAGCGGAGGACCTGAAGCAGATGGAAGACAGCCAGAATAAGTTAGCAGAGGACCTAACCGCCAAATTTCTGGATGGCCAGAAAAATCTGGAAGAGTGTCTGCTGACGAAATTAGAGGAGAGCCAAAGGAAATGAGAACAGGGCCTACGTGAGGAAGTCGCGGCAGTGGAGGAGAAGTTCAACACCTTGCAAGTGGAAGTTGCCGAGCTGCGCCAACGCCCGCTGATGGGGGTGGAGGAGAAATTCAACGCCTTGCAAGTGGAAGTTGCCGAGCTGTGCCAACGACCGCTGATGGGGGTGGAAGAGAGATTCAACGCTCTACAAAAGGAATTTGCTGAGATGCGCCGACTCCCGCCGACAGGGATGGAAGATAGATTCAAAGCCCTACAAGAGGAAGTCGCCGAGCTGCGCCGACGCCCGCCGACCGGGGTGGATGAGAGAGTCAAAGCCCTACAAGAGGAAGTTGCCGAGCTGCGCCAACGCCCGCCCACCGTTACACCGGGAATATCAGGAACGGGACATAGCAGAGTGACGCCCCCAACCTTCGACGGAAAGGTCCCGTGGAGCACCTACTTACGTCAGTTCGAGGCGGCCTGTTCCATAAATAACTGGAACAACACAGAAAAGGCTACAGCTCTCATTGTAGCGCTGAGAGGTGACGCCCTTAACGTCCTTCAGGCCATCCCGACTGGATCCCAGGACTACGCTTCACTGATCGCCCATATGGAGTCCCGATATGGAGATAGCCATCTTCAGCAGGCCTACCAGATGCAGCTCCGGACCCGGGTACAGAAGAACGCGGAAACCCTGCAGGAGTTCGAGATGGACATCGCACGCCTCGTAAGGCTTGCCTACCCAACAGCGCCGGCCGACTTTCTGGAGCAGATAGCGACGCAGACCTTCACCGACGGGCTACGGGACTCGGACACTCAACAGGCGCTGCGACTCGCGCGCAATAAGACCCTGGCAGATGCGCTGAGCCACGCACTTGAATTCGAGACGGCAAAACAGGCATCCAGAATGCACGCGCGGGTGCGTCAAGTGGACGTCGATGAACCAGCAAAAACCAACGAGACCAAGCCCCTGGCCGACGAATTGATGGAGGCGCTAAGCCGTTTCTTCGATAGTCGCGGCACCACCAGCAACGACACAGCCGGAAGACAACCGGAGAGGCGGCCTGGAAGAGGACTACCGACCTGCTGGGCCTGCGGTAAGAAAGGCCACCTGAGCAAGGACTGCGGTGATCGCCGCCGCCGAGGGTACCCGACGGGAAATCAGTCGTCTGAAAACCGCGCGGCCCAGGGAAACGAGTATTAGCCAGCCTTGGGGGGCAAAGGTTGGCTTGTGACAGTCGACAAGCCCCGGCAGTCCAAGTGCGTGTGACGAAGTTACGGAGGGACAATAGCAGCCTGATGGTCGACGGAGTCATCAACGGAGTGAGCTGGCCCATGCTGATCGACACGGGAGCATCGAGGACCATCGTCAATCCCACTGTGATCCCGAAGTGGAGAGTGCAACCCACACAAAGGAACCTCCAGCTAATAGCCGCGACGATTGCAGAGACCCTGGTGAAAGAATTCGTCAGCCGGTACGGAGTACCCCTGGAGCTGCACTCCAACCAAGGGAGGAACTTCGAGTCGCAGGTGTTCCAGAACCTATGCCAGCTGCTGGGAATCCGGAAGACAAGGACGACGCCGCTACACCCTCAGTCCGACGGGATGGTAGAGCGATTCAATCGCACCATCGAGAACCATCTCCGAATAGTCGTCAGCGAGCACCAGAGGGATTGGGACAAACATCTTCCACTATTTCTCCTGGCCTACCGCGCCGCCGTGCATGAAGCCACCGGGTGCACACCAGCCCGGGCCATGTTTGGGAGGGAGCTCCGTCTACCTGTCGATCTTGCCTTCGGCCGACCTGGGAATGATCCGATCCCGGTAAGCCAGTATTGTCAAGAACTGGTCGACCAACTGGAGGACGTGCACGCGTTCGCGAGGAGGAAACTGCGGATCGAGACCGACCGAATGAAGACCCGATACGACCAGCAGACGGATGCCGGCGGATTCCACGAGGACGACCTGGTCTGGCTCTTCAACCCATTACGGAAGAAAGGCCTGTCACCCAAACTTCAGAAGTCCTGGGAGGGCCCGTACAGAGTCGTGAAACGGATCAACGATGTCGTCTACAGGATCCAGCGGAACCCGAGGGTGAAGATGAAGATCGTGCATCGAGATCGCCTGGCAGCCTACGGAGGGACACAGACGGACCAATGATTGATCGGGACGATCAGCCTTTTTAGGAAGGGGGTGGTGTTACGGCTGTGAGTTTGTGTCATCGCTCGCCGCTTGAGTCACAGCTGCCCCAGGGGCTGGGCTGTGGCATGCCTCCTGTATTGCGTGTGCCTTATGCAACAGGGCTGCTAGACAAAGGGATAATCCAGAAGATTCGTGACTGGACCAGCGATGGAAACCTCGAGAAGTCGTGGACCCTGGATGGATCTAGAACCATTTATTGAGTCACCGGCCTGCTATATAAGAGTGACCCGTGAAGCAGTTGTTGTTGTTGTGTTTTACGAGCTAGTGTGAGCGTTTATTCTGAGCGACAGAAGTGTGGTTACTTGCGAAACCCCTAGTGTAGCGGCGAAGTGAGGAACATACAGGGGACTGCCGTGTTCTGAGTAAGTGTGCTTTCACTGAGTGTCAGATATTGTGGTGTCGAAATCCAGTGACATTGTTTCTCCCAGCTGGTGAACAGCGCGCAGCAAGTGCTCGTAAGTACTGTAGTAGGCGCACATTAGAAAGAAGTTGCATGTAGTTCTGTCAAGGCCACTAGGCTCATTAGCGGCAGGATTAACTTCTGTGGTTTGTTGACAAGTGAAAGGGGCAAGAGCTCTCCACAAGCAAGAGACTTTGTAAACTGGAGTAAGGTTCCTAATTGCTTGTACTTGCTGATTAGTGTAATTTTCTGGCCGCAATAAAGTTAATTACTTCTTTAAGCAGTAATTGGTGTTGTGCTTCCTACCCACCGTAATCCAGTTAACAAAAGTGCCACTAGGGGGGTGGCACGTAACAATAGTTTCTCTTAAAAATAAATTACTGAAGAAGGCCATAATATAGCCGAAACTGGTATAATTAATTAATGTATATTAATTCAATTTACTAACATAAGGTGTAATAAAATTATTAAACACTCATTGGTATTTCATTTAGATTAACTTCCATTCTCCATACCTGTGGTGGGCACTTTCCCCCACTTGACAGAACGCTACCCTGGGTAGAGTTCATTCTTCTCTCAATCATCAATGATAACACAGGCCAAAGTATATATATTTTTGGTGCACCATGTGTGTACCTATCGCCGTCTTACCCTGGTAAGTTGCTCTTCCTCCCTATTTTTCGCCTTCTAGCTTGGTATTGACTAATGTATAATCATTTATTTAATAACATATAACCAGTGTTTTTTTTTCAGGGGGAATACGGGGGTACGCATACCCCTTAAACATCTGAAAACTGTTTAAGAAAAAATATTGGTACATTTGTATCTAGGCGGCTTCGGTGGCGTAGTTGGTAGCATGCTGAGCTTCTATGCCCAAGATAGCGGGTTCAAACCCGGCCGAAGCCGTCGGATTTTTTAAGAGCGTTAAAAATCCCTCAGTATGCCTTCCTTCGGAGGGGAAGTAAAGCTGGCGGTCCCATGTCATAGATTTATGGCATGTTAAAGAACCTTCCACTAATTACACCTGTGTGAAGCTAAATTGTATAGGTTAAAAGAATGTAAACAACGCTCTTAGGTTCCTACGTTCGTTGCGGTGGCGTCTAGTAGCAAAGTCCTGAACTAGGCCTAGTAGTCGTTGACGGTGGTGTTTTGGGGCAAAAGTAGGAACTATTTGAAAAATTCAAAGTTGCAGTCCTTACTTGAATTAAAAAACAGATACACACACTAATACAGCCATCACAATTAACACCGGTTATCAGGCAGATTCTACACACACCCTAAGTACACGGGGCTACATGACTGCGTTGTCGCAGCCCCTAAACTGAGGAACCAACCAACTAACTTCCGACTTGAAAGCTCATCAATCAGCTGGCGTCAATGCGCTGTTCACAACAGCTGGAGGAGATTTAGAGTAATCCTCGATTTAAATCGATCTATCGAATCAGTTTCTTTTGGTCGGCAACTCGGCACTCCGTTCTTATAGTGATTGGAGGCGGGGTAGGTTGCTATTTTGTGCGTGTGGTTAGTTTTGAAGGATGAAGAAAATAACGAACTATTTAACATCCACCCAGGCATCGAAAATGCTGAAAGTTAATGATTCGAACACAAACAATAACCGGACTTTGCAAATTGCCAAAAATTGCAAGATCGTGATTGTTTATCGACTACAACTGAGAGTACCACTTAAATGTTTTTTTTTTTAGAAAAAAAGCACTGCATATATCCAAAAACTACAAAACACACACGAGCGTCCCAGGAGATCGGCTACATCTTTAGTAGACTATCTATGACAATGATAGCAGTCCGATGGGAGGGTAAACTACACCCTTCATATGACTCTATTGGCTTCATATCTGGTGACTCAGCTGGCCATGGAACAGGATCATCACAAACAAACCATCATTGCCTAAACAGTACATCAAGATAGACTCTAACATCCTGTGCAAAGTGTGCCAGTGTCCACTCATCTTGACAACACACATGTCTGTGAGCAGGAGGGTATATCCAAGGAACGATTTGTAGACAAATCTGTTCAGTCTTGTCAGGCAGTACATAAGACCAAACCAAAAATTCATTTACAATATCAACCTATGCATACACAGTGAATATTAATTAATTAATTTAATACAATGTGCACATGGTCTTTTGTCATCCCAGATATGGCTATTCTGACTGGTTAGCATTCCTTCCCTTGCAATCTGTGTACAAAAACAAAAACAGTAAATTGGTGATTGTCTGCACATTGCTGCAAGAACCAGTTTGTAAACTTTATTTGATGTGGAAAGTCTGTCTGGCTGCAATGTGTATATATGTGTGTGTGTATATAAACATGGAAGTATATCAACATTTTGCCTAGAAGCTTGTGGCATGAGATAAAAATTGACATCAGGATTTTTAATGGCCTCCTGGCTGGGAAAATCATTGGAGGAAATTGTGAATTTAGATAGGAATACACCCACAGGCACAGTCAGGGAGAATATAGATGCATGAATAAAATCAAATGTCATTGGTTTAGGAGACACACCATACATGACATGGTCCAAATTAGAATAGAAATCATAGCAGGGAGTAGGCTCAGGACGCTGCATGAACATGATAATAGACAGCAGACATCATCTGACAAACACCGTGAGAGGACTGAGCACTCGAGTTTACAACTGGTGATGCAAAAAGGGAACTCTGTGAGTACATCAAGTCAATGGATATGTCTGTCCACAAACACACCACACAATTTGTGTAAACAGAAACAAAGGTAGTTAGGGATCCAGCTCTGTGTTACTGGAGACCAAGGGCTCCATATAACAAAACACTCATCCAACATCCTCGAACAACCTCTGAAAGTGTGAAGCATAAGAGTTATAAATGAGACGCAAACTCCGGGCAGGTGCAAGAACCGATTGCACCACAAATTGTCCGTGCCTGAGGTAGTTCATTTGTCAACCCCTGCAAGGTGATGGTTGTACACTTTTGTAGCAACTGAAGACCTGAGAATGGAAACCAGTTATTCACCACTTCAGTCAGATATTATTATTATTATTATTAATAATTTCATAACATGAACTATAACTCTAGAACTAGTAAACACTGCAGTTACTCAGCTACAGTAACATGGTAGTACACAAAGATATTCAATTCCATGAATAATAAAAATATGTACATGGAGGTAAATGCAAGCCTCCGTGGCTTAGGCGGCAGCACGCCGGCCTCTCACCGCTGGGTCCGTGGTTCAAATCCCGGTCACTCCATGTGAGATCTGTGCTGGACAAAACGGAGGCAGAAAGGTCTTTCTCCGGGTACTCCGGTTTTCCCTGTCAACATTTCATTCCAGCAACACTCTCCACTTTCATTTCATTTCATCTGTCATTCATTTAATCATTGCTCCAGAGGAGTGTGACAGGCTTCGGCAGACGGCACAGTTCATGTCCTCGCCGCTAGATGGGGGCTTCATTCATTCCATTCCTGACCCGGTCGGAGACTGGAAGCAAGTTGTGGATTTTTTTACATGGAGGTAAATCATGGGAAGGTTAAATACCTGGGGGAATGGATCCAACCCAACAGACTATATAAGGAGGCAAATAAAGGAAGAGCCAGAAAACTAGACCTGGCCTACAAGCTAAAGCAGAACAAGTACAACAAACGGGCATTATCCTACGAGGCCAAAATCAGACACTATAGATCGGTAGTACAACCTGAAGGATTGTATGCTACAGAGTGTCTTATTTTAAACAAAAAGGGGGAGTTTCAAGGACTAGAAAAGAAAGAAAGGAGGATTCTGCAGAAAATACTCAGAACACAAAAAACTGCTGATGGGACTTGGAGGATGAGGAAAAACAAAGAACTCTACAAATACATTGAGAAGATCACAGACACAATGAGGACGCAGAGGTTGAAGTTCTACAGACACCTACTAAGAATGGATGAATGCAGACTGACCAAAAGGATCTTCAACTACATCATGGGGTTAAAGGCCACATCTAAATGGGTAGATGAGGTAAAAAGGGATGCGGCAGAAGTTGGAATCACACTACAGATGGAAGGAGAGTAGACAGTATAAAAGCATTTCAGGAGAAACTAACAACGAGGAGGCCCAAACGGATCAGTTCCGATGAGGAGAGAAAGAAAAGAAGCGAACGCATGAAGGGAGAAGAAAAGAAGAAAAGTCTTAAGTTGTTTGTGGTCCATAGTTGGCCAAATTCGAAAAAAAAAAGAAGCTTTTTGAATTTGCAGAGAAATTAACCTTTAGCTCAATATCTGGTTTTCAATCTCAGGCCTTCAATATTGTCTTAACTATGTTTCAAGAGAGGCTTTACTCTGAAGATTTATCAGTATAGTTCGTATCCACTCAAATCATGGTCCACATTATTTGTTGCTGTTCTATAACCAGCATCTTATTCCCTTTTACCAGAGGCAGATCATTGTGGATATCTTTTAAAGGTAACATCACTCTGTCAAAACAGTCGAAGTTCCCATGAACACAGGGACTTATTGCTTTACTGTAGCACAATAATTTTGAGAAATAGCTTCAGTTGAAGAGTTCTATGAAGATTTTCATGTAACTACCTATGCTAATTTTGATAAAATATAATCCATATGCTTTATATATTTTTCATTCACTTGTTGCATCTTGCTCATTTTGTGAAGAGGCAAGTGCAGACAAAGTGAGTTATACAGTCTAAAGGAATAAGTCGATATAACATTACCTATGAAACTAGGTAAGTCATGGTGTTTTGGCTTTGTGTTTCAATGGCAAGATGTTCTTTACAAAATCTGCTAAGTCATAATACAATCTGGACAAGGGCAAGTGGTAAGAGTGACATCTCTTGAGAACCTGTCATAATGCAAGGATGATAACGATGATGATGATGATGATTTTTGTTGTTTTAAGGGAGAAGAACAGAAAGATGTTCTGCCCTCAAAATGCGAGGCAATATAGCTCAAATGCCAAGCCTTCTAGCATCCACAAGTGTAGCACATGAATTGAACATTCTGGCACGATGTCAAATAGCCAACATGATTAAAAGCACTTACTTTAAAATAACATTTATTTCATAAACAAGTCAAATTAAAATACTTTTTAAAGAAAGTATGTGTAGAAAGAAGAAGGGCTCCATTTACGCTCAATATGTACCCATTTGAATTTTAAACAAATAAGTTACAGTGTACTGACAGGGCGGAAGACACATCATATATATTATTTCAGCAGTATAAATCCCTCCTGTGGCGCATACAAGCGACCGATCGTGACAAATGAGCATTCATATGAAAGAGAATAGACATTAGCAGTGACGAATTGCACTCTAATTTCATAAATATCTTTATGTTCGACCCTGACTATTATGTGTCAGAAAACTGTATCATAACGAAACAGTTTCTCCCACCAATCAGAGCTCAAGAAACAGTTGTGAGACCAATTAGATAAGGATACCTTCGCGCATGCGCTCAAAATCCAACCGAAAGTGCACCGTCCATATGTTCGCGTAAATAAACTGGTGAATATTAGACAAGAAATAGCACTGTACCTTAATATCCCCAAATCCAATTTCTACACAGCTTTTTTTTTTTGTAACGACTTCGGTGACAGTTTTACTGAATACTGGTGCACAATCTGAACATATGGCATTGAAGCACACAGAGCGCATGCGTCGGTTGGCCAGAGAGCTTGGAAAACAGAGATATACTACGCAGCGCAGCACCCGATCACAACATTCTAGTGACTGAACAGATATTTATGAATATTTATGTTAAAACATATAATAAAGTTATAATTATCGTCAAACATAAAGAGTCGTATGCAACTCGCTTATAATGGTAATTAAGACACTCGTATGGAAATTATAAAACTCGCATATGCTCGTTTTATAAACATACTCGTGTCTTAATTATAGCCATTATAGGCTCGTTGCATAATGTACTAATAATATCTTTAAAAAAAATGTACGAAGTGTGCGATTTGCAGATACTGTTGCCATGGGAAAATACTCTCCATGCTGTCCACTTCACATTTTGGCTGCTGTGACACCTGTTTCATGTCATTTTAACATTCTGAGATCTTTCCGTTATCATTTTGCATGGATTTCAGAAACAGTATATCAAAGGAATGAGTCATCATCATCTTCATTTCCCGTTTCCAGCTTCCTGGGTCGGGTTGTGAATTAAGGACCTCCAACGTTTCCAGTCTCTCCACCACTCCTCTCCTGTTTTTAGTACTTCTTCAGGTTTTCCTCCTCTCTTCTCTACACACTCCCACACTGTATCTGCCCATCTCTTTCGGGGCCTTCCTCGTGGTCTCTTCCCTGTCATCTTTTCACAGAAAGTTTTCTTTGGAACTCTTTCCTCTCCCATCCTCATCATATGTCCATACCACTTTAACTTTGTTGTTTCTATCCTGTCCTGCAGCTTCAAGATTCCTGTCCTTTTTCTAATCTCTTCATTTCTAACTCTATCTCTTCTGGTCTTGCCCTCTATACCTCTTAGGAATTTCATCTCCGCGGCTTGTATTCTACTCTCCTCTCTTTTTGTAGTAGTCCACGCTCCAGCTGCATATGTTAGTATGGGTCTGTAGTAGGTTGAATATAATACATTTTTACATTTCTTTGGGACATCTCGGTTCCACAGAATACCCCTTATGCTCTGGTAAAAACTGTTCGCTTGTTGTATTCTCTTTCCAATTTCCTCAGTTATCCTTCCATCTTCTGTGATCACACTTCCCAAGTACTTGAAACTTTTAACCACTTCTAGAATTTTCCCATTCAATTATATCTTTCCTCTTCCTTCCTTCCTTCCTCTTGACATTACCATTGTCTTGCTCTTCTCTGTGCTTACTTTCATCCCATATTTCTCTATTTCTTGATTCCATACATCTAGTTGTTTTTGTACTTCCTTTTCATCCTCGCCCCATATCACTATATCATCTGCAAACAGCATGGCCTTTGTTGCTTCTTGTCCCAATCTCTGTTTGACATTCTTGTGAATTTCATCCATGACTATGATGAATAGTAAGGGGGACAATACACTTCCCTGTCGGAGACCTGTTTCCACTTTAAACCATTCTGTTTCTCCTATACTGGTCTTCACGCTACTCACACAATATTTGTACATAGCTTTTAACATTTGGACATTAGCTCCGTTAACTCTCCTTTTCCTTAATACATTCCAAACCACCTGTTGAGGCACACTGTCGTACGCTTTCTCAATATCAATAAATGTCATCACCATGTCTTTTCCAAATTCCCATCTTTTCTCCATCATTTGCCTTAATGCAAAGATTAGGTCAAATGTTGATCTGTCTTTCCTAAAACCATACTGTTCTTCTCCCATCTCTCCTTCTATCTTCCTCCTCAGTCTGCCTTCCAGAACTCTCTCAAAGATCTTAGCTACATGAGCGATAAGAGTGATCCGTCTGTAGTTATTGCATTCCTTTTTGTCACCTTTCTTAAAAATCGGGATAATTAATCCCTTTCCCCATTCTTCTGGAATCTCTTTCTTCTTCCAAATTATTCTGTATAATCTATACAACCACTGTATCCCTATTGGTCCCGCTGCTTTTATAATTTCTGTGGACACCTCATCCTCTCCTGCTGCTTTACCGCTCTTCATCTTCTGTATGGCTTCCTCTCTTTCTAGCATAGTAATCTCCTTTTCTTGTTCTTCTTCCATTGTTTCTTCTTGTTCTTTTTCATCTTCCAGTTCAATGTATTTAACATTTAGTAGCTTTGAAAAGTATTCTTCCCATCTTTTTAATATATCATCTCTTTGATACAATATCTGTCCTGCTTCAGTTTTTACAAATTTTGTGTTTTCCCTACCTTTTACACTGTTTTTCACCAATCCATATAGAACCTTTTTACTTCCTTGGATATCCTCCTTCAAAGTTTCTGTGAAACCTTCCCAACTTTTCCTTTTTTCTTCTTGTACAATTTTTTGGCATGCCTTCTTTGCTTCTCTATATTTTTGCCATTTCTCTGAATTTTTACTGCCTATCCACTTCCTCCATGCCATTTGTTTTTCTTTAACAGCTTCCTTTACCCTGTTGTTCCACCAAGGAGTCTCCCTTTCCTTTTTCTTCCCTGATAGTCTTCCACAAGTGTTTACTGCACACTTCGCAAAACAATTTCTAAAACATGCCCATTCCTGTTCGACACTTTTTGCTTCGTCTTTGGGAATTTCCTTTTTCAAGTCTTCTTGGAACTTTTCCATTGCCTCTCTCTCTTTTAGCTTCCACACCTTTATTTTTCTTTCCCTTTTCTCCGCAAGCTTTGTGATTTTCCCAAGCCTTAATTTGGCTATCACCACTTTATGGTCTCCTTCAAAATCTCCTCTTGGCATAGCTGTCACATCTACCAGTTGTCTACGTTTATCCTTTTCCACTAGGATAAGATCGATCATTGTTTTTGTCTTTCTGTCTCCCCATCCATACCTAGTTATTTTTTGGGAGTTCTTTTTCCTAAACCATGTATTTCCAACAACTAATCCATTCCTTCTACAGAAATCTATTAACATTTCTCCTTCTTCATCCTGATTTCCATAGCTAAATGGGCCAATTATCTCTTCTTTTCCCTGCCAATCTGTTCCCACATGTGCATTCATATCCCCCATTATTATAACCTCTTTGTCTTCTATACCCTTTTCCAGTTCTTCTAAGAAATCCTCTAAACATTCATCTACCTTCCCTGTCTGGGGTGCGTAAATCTGTATAAAATCCTTTGTTCCACTCTCAAGTCCTAGTCTAATTTTCATCATTCTGTCATTAATTTGGTCTACTTTCTCAACATACTGCACTAAGTCTTCTCTCAATATTATTGCAACACCATTCATTGCCTTATTTCCTCCACTCCAATATATTCTATATCCCTTCCCTTTCTTGACTTCTTTCTCACCTTTTCCCTTCCATTTCGCTTCACTGACTCCCATCATTGCTATTTCCTTCTTTTCCATGTAGTCCACCAATTCTTCTGTCTTGCCATTTAAGCTCATCACGTTTATGAAGGCGATGTTTGTGGTGTCTGGTAGCCTACTTCTCACAGTTCCCCCAGACCCCTGGGAACTGCGCGTCGCCTGCAGGGGACGCCCTAGCACTTTCCGAGGCCTCAATTCACACTCACTCATTTTATAGGCTATTAGTACGATGAGTTCGCCACACTCAAAGGCATTTTATGACCTACTGCCAGGTACTGTTCTAGGCCGATCCACTGGATAACAGACGCCTTTTGTAGCCGCTCCTCTGGAGTACAGACGCTACAGAATTCCCTCTTCCGCCATCGACGCCGTACCGAAGTCCATCCTCTCCGCCGCCGATACCGTTGGGGCTTCGCCCATATTTATGGCCCCTGGAGAGAGGGTGTCCCTGCATTTTAAAGGAATGAGTACGGTACTCAAATCGTATAATTTCATAAATATCGAATAACCGGTGAGTGTTATGATGATCCAATTTTCAGTGATTGCCTTTTTAAGTTAGGGAACGTTGAACATGGAATTCTAACTGAAATGTAAATAGTGTTCTGTAATCATTTGGTTGAAATAAAAACATAACAACCTTTCTCCTCATTATCTCAAGTCTCTCATTATAAACCTATTGGGGAAAGTGTGGTTTATGAACGTGCGAGATTGCTCGCAAGGGTCCGCTAGTTATACTTAATTCATTATGAATAAATATAAAATTTGTAACTTAAATCAAATCATCATCATCATCATCATCATTTTGTGTTTTCCAGCCCAAGTCGGGTCGGAGCAAATGTGACACACCTCCAATTTACTCTGTCAGTCTACCATCCTTCCTCAACCACTGAACTCTACTCCAGGTTCCATTCTCTCACTACGTCCATCCACCGTACTCTAGGTCTTCCTCGTCCTCTCTTTCCAGTCATTTGTCTCTCCATCACTTGTTTCAGCATTCTATCATCATTCATCCTTTTCCCATGTCCATACCATCTCAATCTGTTCTGCTCCAGTTTATCATTCAATTTCTTGACATTCTCACTGTATTTCTCCTAGTCTTCCATACCATACTACTCAGGAATTTCAATTTGGCTGCCTGTACTCGGCCAGGTTTCTGCTACATACATCATTATTTGTAAGTAATAGGTTTTATAACTCAGCATTTTTCTAGGTTTTATACATCACTTCTTAAATCAATATGTACCAAAAAAGAAAGAATCATGGTTTTTATCATGTCCACTTATTGACTAAATGCTGGCCAACATGATATTGTTCTAAAAAGGAGTGAAAATATGGGACAAAGTCTTATTCACAATTAAAATTACAGGGCAGAAATACAGTTACAAAATGAAATTATAGGACAACATTGGAATTCCCTTTCAATGTGTGCTCTTGTTGTGTAATACTTAAAACATGCTCATAAAAAACAATGAACTAATCAAAATGTAAGCAAAAATATAGTGCATACATTAATAACTCTGTAATTAAATACACAAGCTGAACATCATTTACAGTAAATATACCAAGATGTTCCTTAACATTAATTTAACTTATGTTTCCTACTGATGCTGAAAAGTGTCAACGATGGGATGGTTGCCTCTTCCCCAATTAACAAATACACACACTAGTACAGCCATCACAATACCACAGGTTATCACACAAATTACACACGCACCCAAAAATACATATGGATATCATATGCAATATCGCAGTCCCTAAAATAAGCAACAACACACAACTGAATTTTACTTTACCTTTGCAGTTTTTTCTTTTTCGTTGTTGTTTTAATGTGCTCTTTAATAATATTTTACTCTTAATTTCCGTAACTTGCACATTTGCATGAGAAACACAGTAACTTTCACGTAACTACAAACATCCGCAACATTCTTTGTGGCATAATGAACGAAACCTACTAAAACTATAACTGCCTCTGTCTATAAAACTGTCTTCTGTCTCATCACTATGCGTCCACCTCATTGCGTAGTGGCTAGCATTCTTGACTGTCACTGCGGAGGCCCAGGTTCAATTCCCAGCTCTGCCCAGAAATGTAATTCTGGTTTGAGGGCTGGAATGGTGTACACTCAGCCTTGTGAAGCAAAACTGAGAAGAGGCGGGTTCAATTCCTACCTCAGCCATCTGGAAGTGGTCTTCAGTGGTTTCCAACTTTTACTCCAGGCAAATGT
Source organism: Meconema thalassinum (assembly GCA_946902985.2). NCBI lineage: Eukaryota > Metazoa > Arthropoda > Insecta > Orthoptera > Tettigoniidae > Meconema > Meconema thalassinum. The sequence goes on from OX336392.1 coordinate 373,413,313, forward strand.
TGGGATGCTACCTAACTTTAGGACACCTCTTACCCAAATCCTAGCTCTTATTACAAATACATACACTAGCACAGTCATCAAAGTGACACAGGTTATCAGACAAATTCGACACACACCCAAGTACATGGGGCTACACTACCATGATGTTGTAAAGCCCCTAAAGAACCAACAACAACATCACTATGCCTTGTGGCTGCTAATTCTATAGATTGAACTGTATTCTCCTTTTTCTCTCGAATTGACCTACTTATGACCACGCTTATTCAACTGGAGGGTCTCGATCTTCGACCAGTATTGACACATTTTCTGCTGGTGTAACTCCTTTCTTTCAATAGTCCAGGGGGTACCTTTCCTCCGAGGTTTCTCCTGAAAACCATGGACTTCCTTCAAAGTACACCTCACAGCCTGTCTGCCATGCAAATCTGATATTTCCAGTTCGTTAATGTCCTTCTCAATTTCCGTCAACCATGTGGAACGAACCTTCTTATTGTGCCAGAAACTGAGCAAACGATTTGTCAATCTTGTGGGAGGTAATCTCACTATATGGCCATAAAAGGCTATTCTCTTTCTTCTTGCACAATCAGAGAGTTTATCTACAGGGTCTTTCATATAAAGTAAGAACGGTGAGCGGCGGCTTTGTTAACCGCTGCTCTAGTGGCCTTGGCTGGGCTTGTGGTGTGCCACGGCCCCCTGCTGTAGTATTGAAAGCGCGCGCATAATACTTGCAATAAACGTGCAGGTGTTCAGTCGCCAGTCGGAACCTCGGATGTTAACATGAGACAGTTATCTTCAGTTATTGTTATTTAAGGGGCGGAACTACGAGGTCATCTGCCCCTAAACAGTTATCATTACAACATCGTACTTTTGTATGTAAAACTTATTTTAAGTACAATTCGGCTCGCCGGGTACGTGATTCAGTTGTTCAGCAGTTTCCTGATGAAGTGCCACCTTCACTAGCACAGTTTCACGTAATTGTAAACAAGCATAAAATTAAAAATCAGAAATATTACAGTGGCAGAACTCACTCGCATCAGCCAGAATGTGGTTACCAGATACAATGCCTGTATAACCCAGGAAGGACGACACTTCCAGCATCTTTTATAAGGTAATATTTCATACAGGATTGTACACACGCTTAAAGCAGGGGGCCGTGGCACGCCAGAAGCTCGGCCAAGGCCACCGCGGCAGTGAATACCGTAACAAAACTGCCGCTTGCCGTTCTTAGTTTATATGAAAGACCCTGTATATATTCGTAGAGCTTGGAGTTATGTTGCCTACGAAATTGTTCATTTACCTTTACAGGACCGAGGATCTTCCGGAGAATTCTCTTCTCTCTAATTTCTATCTTCTCTATCAGACTCCTTTGGTTTAAAGAAAGACACTCCATGGCATATTAGGCTTCTGAACTGTAGCTACCATATATATATATATTTTTTTTTTTTTTTTTTCCTTCTGGATAATCCAAGCATTTCTGAACCTGAACAGGCCCTAGCCTCAATAAGTTTGCATTACCAGGGTTCTACAGTATTATGTATAACCTACAAGCAACCTAATAAATAAAAACGAGGTTATGACTGAATAGTTGATTCATTAATTATTATTGTTTTACTTCTTCTTAGAACTCTGTTCATAAAATATTGAACATCTTACTGAAATTAGGTACCGGTATTCAGTTCTTACCATTGCCTATTTAATAGACAACAAAAATATATCTTTAGTCAATAAATGTACTGCTTTTGATCACATTATGTCCTTCATCAGCAAATGTAATTAATATTTATATATAGAAACAAAAAATGAAGTTGCAACTTAAAGGTAAAACAATAATTTGCAAGTTAAAGGTAAAACAATAATTTTCTTAGTGTTTCTAATAATTTTCAACAAGTAATAATAACCATAATGTTGAATTTTGGGCTTATGCCGTGTTTTATTATATTAAAATTCGACGCGTTTCGAAAGAAAACATGTCTTCCTTCTTCAGGAATAATCTGGAATACGACGAAGAAATACATGGTTTCTTTCGAAACGCGTCGAATTTTAACATAATAAAACACGGCATAAGCCCAAAATTCAACATTATGAATAGTAACACGGGCCGTGAAAGTCTAAATGATAATATAAGTAATAATAAATTTTATAAAAAGTTTGAGGTTCAATAATATACCTAAAATGTTGACTAGGGTATCTAAATTATTAAAGAATACTAAAAACTAATAAAAAATACTTCTTAAAAAGCAGGATCAAACTGCTTTTGAAGAAATATTTTTTCATATTTATCGAAATTTGTAACAGATCTGGTTTTATTAGTGTTTAGTATTTTTAAATTATGTAGATACCGGTAGTTAACATTTTAGAAATAGTATTGAACCTCAACCTTTTTATAAATTTAATTATTACTTGTTGAAAATTATTAGAAACACTTTATCACATTATCTCACAAACTTGCAACTTCATTTTGTTTCTATTTATAAATATTAATTACATTCGCTGATGAAAGTCATAATGTAACCGAAACCGGTACATTAGAAAATATAAATAATAATTTTATTGACTAAAGGTAGCCTATATTTTCGATGTCTAATAAAATTTGTCAATAAGGATCAATTTCTAGACCATTGCCATTTTTTCTAGACAAAAAGGTTCTGGTACTTATAAGATTAACTACAGTATATGCATTTACTATTAAATTTCTCCAACCAATATTTTAGAGTCTTAAAGAGAAAAAAGAAAGGTGCTGGTAAGGTACAGCGTAAGCTACCTTCAGAAAAAAGCAGTGGTTCTTATACAGTAAATTTAACCTAACACCTGTCTCTCATGCAACTGTGAATGCAAATACGGCAGATGCTCCACGGGTTATAAATGTGCATACAGCCAGGAAGAAACATAGTTTCCAAATAAGGGACAACAGGCATGTTAGGACAGTTTACTGGAATGCAGAACTGGCCGTTAAAATCTGGGATGCCTGGTGACACTGATCTATAACTTTTTAACTTCAAATTGATGACAAACACATTCAAATTGAGACTAAGCACATTCAGATTGAAAATAATAGATGTTCTGACTTAGTCTAGTATTGGTGTCTTTATCCCTGCTTATCTTCTCACCTCCTCATTGCTCATCATATTCAACTTGGTCTTAGGATGGCAGACCTTCAAAACTTCCTCTCTAATGTCACGATTCTTGACAAAAGGTGCGTATTTTTAAATTTGTATGAAGTAACTATTAAGCATCATTACCTTTGCCTTTTTGGAAATTGGTAGTCCCAAAGTGGATGCTGGGGAGCCTTAGATTTTGCCCTAGAAGTGTTTAATTAATGGTCTAGTAAATCTACTTGCAAGGATCCCTGGCATTTTAATATACACCAGTAGTACTATAGTGTTGAAGTATTTGCATAGGAAGAATTTAGCAACCATCATTTGTTAAGGCTAAGTCCTTACTGTTCAATGTTTAAATTAGGTAAATTTTGTATAATTCAATAACACTAAGTGCTTAAGGATCGCGGGTTCAAACCCGGCCGAAGTCGTCGGATTTTTTAAGAACGTTTAAAATCCCTCAGTATGTCTTCCTTTAGAGGGGAAGTAAAGCCAGCGGTCCCATGTCATAGATTTATGGCATGTAAAAGAACCTTCCACTAATTACACCTGTGTGAAGCTAAATTAATATATGTTAAACATTTGACTAACTTTCTTAGGTTTCTATGTTCGTCGTCAGGAGCCGACTGCAGTGGCATCTGGTAACTAATTTCTGAACTAGTTGGTCGTTGACGGTGGCGTTTGGCGGCAAAAGTAGGAACTACTTGAAAATTGATTGTCTGCAGTCCTTACTTGAATTAAAACAGATACACACACTAATACAGCCATCACAATTAACACCGGTTATCAGACAGAGACGGACTAAGATTTGGAACTTTAAACATAAGAACGCTGACGGGGAAGGTGGAGGAGATAGTGGATATGATGGAAAGAAGGAAGTTGGACTTATTGGGATTGGCAGAAACAAAGTGGAAAGGGGAAGGAGGAATGGAGTGGGAGTAGTAGTACGAGATGGTTTAAAAGAAGAAGTGAGGAGAATAAGTGATAGGATGATGAAAGTGAAAGTAGCACTGAGGGGAGAGACCGTAGAAATAGTGCAAGTGTATGCTCCACAAGAAGCTGCGCCTCTGAAGAGAAGGAGGAATTTGAAGAGGAATTGCAGAAGCAGCTGGTAGGAAGAAATATGATTGTTATGGGGGATCTGAATGCCCATGTAGGAAGAGAAAGACAAGGTTATGAGAGTGTTCTAGGACCAGAGGGTTGGGGCGGAAGAAATGAGGAAGGAAAGAGACTGTTGGACTTCTGCCAAAGGAACAGCCTGCTAGTTGGGAACTCCTGGTCTAAGAAAAGAGAGAGCCACACAATCACATGGTACAGTGATGACTTGACCAGGAAGTCGGTGGTCGACTATACACTGTATGAGAAAGAACTAAATAAGAACATCATGGACATCAAGGTTATACCATCGGAGAACCTGGATAGAGACCATCGATTGCTGGTAATGAACCTGAGAGGGAGTAAGGAGAAGAAAGGGACTGAGAACCAGGATAGACGTATAAGAATATGGAAACAGAAAGAAGGAGATAGAAGGGTCGAGTACCTCAAAATGGTAAAGGCAGGAATTCCAACAGATGAAGAAAGAGGGGTGGAAGAGGAATGGGCTAGATTTAAAAAGACACTAGTAGGTGCAGCAGAAGCAGTATGTGGGAAGACAAGTAGTGAGAAGAGGTGGAAGGAAACACCATGGTGGAATGAGAAGACAAAATATATAGTAAGGGAAAAGAATATAGCCTATAGGAGGTGGTATCAAAATAGGACGGTAGAGACAAGGGAAGAGTACCAGGAAAGAAAGAAGGAGGCGAAGAAAGAAGTGGCTGAGGAGAGAACAAAGTGATGGACAAAGATGATGAAGGAGGATAGTGAAGGTACAAAAAAGGTCCTGTATGGGATGGTAAAAAATAAGAGGCGGAAGGATCCTATGGATTATGTTAGAATAGTGAACAAAAGGGGTCAAGAGATAGAAAATAGGGAAGAACTGAAGATAATGTGGAAAGAATATTTTGAAGAACTTCTGAACCCAAATGGAAATGATGGTGAGGAGGAAGAAATCGGGGAAGAGGAAGATGAACTGCAAACAGAAAAGGACTTAACATGGAAAGAAGTGGAAGATGCAGTGAAAAAGATGAAAGGAGGGAAGGCACCGGGTGTGGATGAGTTGAGTGTGGAGCAGCAGGAGAGGTGGGGATACAATGGTTGTACCGAGTGATGAGGACAGCATGGAAGGAAAGGAAGACCCCAGAGGACTGGACAAAGGAATAATTGTCCCGATCTTCAAGAAAGGTAGTAGAACAGATTGCAGAAACTATCCGGGAATAACACTGATGAGTCATTGTGCAAAGATCTTCGAGAAAGTTTTGGAAAGGAGAATTAGGACAAGAATAGAAGGAGGGATGAGGGAAGAACAACATGGCTTCAGAGCAGGAAGGTCCACAGTGGATTTGATTTTTGCTGTAAGGCAGTTACAAGAACAGCACTATGAGTATGGAACAGATCTACTGATGGCCTTCCTGGACAATGAGAAAGCATATGACAGTGTATGCAGAAACAAAGTATGGAAGTCCCTGGAGGATAGAGGAGTAGAGAAATGGACTATAAAGAGGATAAAGGAGATGTACAGGGGAAGCGTGAGCTGTGTGAAAGTGGGAGGAGAGAGATCGGACTGGTTGGAACAGAGAAACGGCCTGAAACAAGGAAGTGCACTGTCACCGTTACTTTTCATTGTGGTGATGGATGACATAATGACCCGGGTGGCACAAGTAATTGGGGAAGGAAAGATGAAAGCAATGGTGTTTGCAGATGATTTGATGATTTGGGGAAACAAGGAGGAGGAGGTACAGGAACAGTTGGACGTGTGGGAAGGAATAATACAAGGATATGGGATGAAATTTAGCATAAGTAAGAGTGAGATGGTGATCACAACAAGGAAGAAGGGAAGAACCACAACGGGAATAACAATTGGTGGGGAACAGCTGAAGAAAGTGGAGAGTTTCAAGCATCTGGGAAGCCAGATACAAGATAATGGAAGAAACGATAGAGAAATAAATGAGCGGGGGAGGCAGGCAGAAGCATTTCGGAGGAGTGTGAGAAGCATGTTATGGAGCAAGGATGTCCCTCAGAACAGCAAAAAGATCATATATCGGACGTACTATGTCCCTATCCTGACGTATGCCTCGGAGACCTGGGTTATGGAGGAAGGGTGAAGAGCAAAATACAGACCAGTGAGATGAGGTTCTTGAGAAGCAGTATTGGAGCTACAAAGATGGACAGAATAAGAAATGAGAGAACCAGAGAATTAATGAAGGAGGAACCATTACAGGATGGTATAGAGAAATCTAGATTTAGATGGTATGGACATGTAAAGCGAATGGAGGAGAAGAGGATACCCAGGAGAGTACACGAGACGAAGTGGGAAGGAAAGAGACCGAGAGGAAGACCGAGAGACAGGTGGCTGAAGGGGATGGAAGAAAGCATGAAGAAGAGAGGAGAAGACTGGACAAGGGTGGAAGCTGAGAGATGGTGGGAAGACAGAAGACGTTGGAGAGGCTTGTGTTCCAAACAGACCCGGCCAGTGGCTGGAAACTGTGCAAGATGATGATGATGATCAGACAGATTGTACACAAACCCGAAGTACACGGGGCTACATGACCGCGTTGTCGCAACCCCTAAACTGAGGAACCAACCAACCAACTAAGTGCTTAAGACTTCCTAATTTATATCAATTTCTTATGTTAACTGATCATTCTCAATTCAAATATGATTAGTCTCAATTTGAATGGGTTTGGCTTCAATCTGAATGTGTTTGGTCTCAATTTGAATGTGCTTGATTTCAATTTGAATGTGTGGTTTCAATTTGAATGTGTGGGTTGAATTTGAATGTGCTTGATTTCAATTTGAATGTGCTTGGTCTCACTTTGAATATGCTTCGTCTCAATTCAAATGTGCTTGGTCTCAATTTGAATGGGTTTGTCTCAATATGAATGTGTTGGGTGTCAGTTCAAATATGCTTGGCCTCAATTTGAATGTGTTGGGTGTCAGTTCAAATGTGCTTGGTCTCAATTTGAATGGGTTTGTCTCAATTTGAATGTGTTGGGTGTCAGTTCAAATATGATTGGCCTCAATTTGAATGTGTTGGGTGTCAGTTCAAATATGCTTGGCCTCAATTTGAATGTGTTGGGTGTCACAGAGCACAGAAATAAAAGCACAGCATAAAAGGAGAAATGCAAGCATAATATTTTCAGTGTTGTTCTTCTCAGCAACAAAGGGAAGAAAGTGAGTGAATGCTTTATCAAGATGCTCCACAGAACTGCTAAGTGTTTTTGTTTGTCAAATTAAAAGCAGTATGATGTCCTTCCAGGAAAGGGGTATAAAAATAGAAAGTAGACTCACCTTGCAGTTTTGTGAAGCCATGATGTAAGCTGTCACTCACACTCTTCTAACATCCACAGATGAAGGAGCAAACTCTGAAATATTTCGGACCTAGATGTTACTATTTTGTGTATGCATACTTTTCAATTCTCTACTCGTCCTTAGTGTCACTAATACGTTCTCATGCTGGTGGTGTCTATGTGAACTATTAGCTCCTAGACTACCTACGTGATGTATCCTACAACAATGCATGTGTTACAATTCAATAAACATGAAAAAAGGAATACGCTCTCAAGTATTCAACAAGTTTCTCTCTTGTTTAGAGGTACTTCCCGGTAAGTTACATCCGATGGCTCTTCAGTCAATAGCTTTCAGCTCAAAACATTAAGGGCAGATGGATGACCTCAATGTTCTTCCCCTTAAAACAACAACAATTATCATCATCATCAATATATTAAGTCCCTAGTGTCTTGACTCAGAAACTAAATACATCTTTTGTTCTTCCAGAAGATAAATTCCTTCCATTTAAGGAGCTGGTATAGTTTGCAACACAAGTTCTTTGAATACTAGGAAGTTTGAAGCCACCATCACCACCACCACCACCATCACCACCACAAAGTCACAATATTCAAGTTTGGATTTCAGTTAGTACCATGCTTGGTTTGGTAGATGCTGTCGCTCTTGAGAAAGATAGTAAATGACCTCAGATGGAATGCTAGAATGTGCACCATTTACGGTATATAGAATCAATACTTTCTATTTTGAAAATTACATTTCAACATTAAGAACATAGTAGACTGTAAAATAAAATAAATGACGATATAATTGTCCTGTTACCAAATTGAAAATGTAATTTTTTAAAATTACTATCTTGAGTGGAGATTCCCTGCCTTTAATTTCCATGAATTAGCTTTATTGCATTAATTCATATTACCTCATCACAATGTGGGCACTTGATTGTGTCATGTTATATTCTTTTGAAATGGAATACAGAACTAGGCACATAAACTTGTAATTCTTGTTACTTAATTGATGGAAGACAAATCTTTTGAGCTAAGAAGTTGTTGTTGTTGTTGTTTCATTTAAGGGTATCGTGTTTTTTAGTAGAGTGAAGAGGGGTGAGCTCTCCATGAAAGTGTGTTAATTTGCATTTGCATCACCAATACTGCAACTGTATAAGTGTACATATTGTAAATATTTTCACCTGTATTGTCAAACATAGATTTTATAGCCTAAGTGTAATGAATCTGATGATGGCCGCTTGACGATCGAAACTGGTCATCCTAGTGTATTTATTAATCTCATGTAATTTCTTTCAGGTTTAGGGTATAACTCAACACTTGGGTACATTCGTGTTGACCGACTGAAAAGCACCAAACTTTTGTTTACTAAGGCAACACTCCAAAATGGCTTCAAACCCCATAATGTTCTTGAAAAGAGAGGGGAGTGATTACATATGGTGCTTCATAATAATAAACGGTTTGTGTAAAATTTACCCAACGCGCACCCATACGTTACAAATCGGAGCGTGCGTCCTGACGGACTAAGAAAACTGAACTGACATTATGATGACTTTTGAAGAGAAATGATACAGGTCCTTTGAGTTGACCCACGTAGGCATCACAAACACTCAGTCCCCTAGGCAAGGAGATTAACCCTCCACGACCCGGCCGGGATTTTAATCCGGGTTCCTTTGGTGGCCTATCCACTGGACCACAATATGACATTAGTAATAGAATTAATATTTATAGACATAATATATTACAAGTTTACCTAATGGCTACATGAATATTTAAAATACAACCAATTTACCGAAGTGTAAAATTTGGCAGGAGTAATTGGCCTGATATTCATTGAATAGAATAGAATTGGAAACATCATTTTCCGAGGTGTCAAGATTTGTTTCGGCTTAACCTTTGCTGGGGATGAAGTGTGCCTCCATTCCATTGATTGCCACTTACATTCAGGGGTGTCGTAAGAAACCCAAGTTTCATCACCTGTGACTATCTGTGTCAGAAATTCTTCGCTGCCTTCATTGTAACGGGTCAAAAACTGAAGTGCACTACCCATCCGTTTTGTTTCGTGTTGCTCTGTAAGAATCACTGGTACCCAACGTCGGCAAAGTTTACGAAAGTTCAGTTTTTCGGTAACAATTTCATGAATTAGTGATCGTGAGATTTGGGGAAATTCCATAGCGAGAGCACTAATTGTAAACCTGCGGTTTTCCCGGATCTTGTCATCAATCGCGTGAACCAGTTCTTCTGTAACCGCTGCAGCGGAACGTACAACTAGTTGAAGACACAGGCGGCACACGTCTATGAAGAAGGTATCCAAATCTCGTGCCACGCTACGACAAATGCCTGCAACATTTCGGCAGTTAAGTGGAAAAGTAGTTTAAGGGTTGTAGATTTTGTGCAGTAAATAATTTTTCTGTATCTGTACACAATTTAATGTTATTACCAAACGGAACTTACTTTCTGGACGTACTTCGTAGTATTTAAGTTTTCCTAGTACTGTATTTAAGTTTGAGGTTAAGTATATCATATTTGAGTATTCATGTAAGTTGCACTGTGTGTGGTTAAGTGTAAGAGAGGGCCTAGTGCCCTAACTTCACCACAATAAAGGCACCAATAAATAAATAAATAAATAAAAATAAATAATAATGATCATAATCTCCTAAATATATTCTGGCTATCTACTGGTACATTGTGACTGACATGTTGTTGTCCTGTAACAGTGTCATCTCCCGACTACCCAACGAAACACAAGACAATGTAGTGCACGCAATGTTCCGATAAACAGCCCAACAGTCATGTCGCTGCTACTGGGGGCTTCAGGCTGCACAGGGTGTAGCACATAATGCAGCTAGCATTCAGGCGTGATGTCAACTAAGTGATGATGTAAGGTTAAAGCACATGCGTGATTTTCACTTTAAGCTCAAAGCGCATGCTTGACTTGTACTGATAAGGAAAGCAGCACATCAAGAACCAATTCAATGACTTGCTGCTGGACAGAGAGTGCATTAGACGACCGGCAGATGGGGGACTCACTACATGTTATCCAATGAGTGTGTAAATATAAGCTTGTCAATAATAAATTAGGATTTTAAAAACATTAACAGGAACACAAAATGCGCTGTTTGCTGCAACAGAGCAGCACATTAAGAGCGGCCACCAGGTGTAGATCCAGAGAGACGGCAACGGGTCCTTTGCATCCCCGTAAGTCATCATTCCTTAAAAATTATGATGGAATGTACAGAGAAACTTTTTCAAACTTTCGTTTTGAATATTAAAAAAACTATATACAGTAGAGTCTCGACTATCCGACCTAAACTGGACCTGGAGTACGTCGGATCACCGAAAATGTCGGATAATACAGAACGACGTTCAAAATGAACTAATAGATAGGCTATACTGTGTTACTAAAACAATGTCATGTTTTACGGTACTCTATTTATGAATTATCAATCCAATATTGTACATGCAGTATTGAACAAAAACCCTCCAAATGCCTAAAGAAAAGAAACTTGTCAACAACATCTGCTTGCCTGCTGATTCACGGTTTCTTGCTGCGAGACCTCGCCATCGACGAAAAATCAACACCTTAGTTGCGATTGCCTCAGACTGTTGCTCCACGTATGCTAATGCTACATCCAATGCACCGAATCCTTCACTGTGAGACATCATTTTATCCTTTTGTTCTGCAATACCTCGCTCTTCTTCTTCTTTACCATCCTTATCTTCGTCAGTGTTTGTCCCACGGCTGCAACCTCCACACCGAGTGTGTCAGATTTTAGTGTACGCTAAACGTTCAATTAAGTCTACCCATGTCGGATAAGCGAAGGTCGGTTGAGCGGGACTCTACTGTATGTCAAGAATATTATATACCCTTACTATCCAATTTAAAATTTTAAAATTTAAAGTTCAAAGGTTGCATTTGAGATCAGTCATGAACTTCATCCCTAGCATCTTACTCCAATTCTTTAGCCAGATGTGTGGCACAGTGCCCAAGGTTGTGGTTCAGTCAGATGGCAATTGGCAGAGCTTAATTGCGGCCGATTCATAGATTTGCTGAAACAATAAGGAATCCTCTATGGCACTGATGTCTCCAAAATCATAGCAATTAAATGGGACGTTAAACCATAACAATATTAATCATCCTCTAGAGGTAGGCACTCCCATAATTCCCTGCCCCTGACTCGACTGGATATGTGCCTGGTGGCTGCCCCAGTAAATTTGTATTACACAACACAACTATAAGGAGAAGGGAAATGGTGCTCTACAATTAAAGAAACAAGAGAAAATACAGAGTAGAGATGTTTTATTTACTGACTACTGTACAAGAGTAGTTGAAAGTAGAAAGAAGAAAGGAAAAAGAAGAGAATACAAGAGCAAGTGAGAGAGTGAGAGTGGTTTGTGCACTTACTGAGGGCACAGGGCTGGCCCTTGCAAACCTTCATGACTAACGGGCGGCTCTGGTCACGACAGGCATTGCCCGCCGGTTTCTTGGTGCCATACCACACGCACTGGAGGATGCGGTACTTGATACCCGGCTGCTCGCACGGCGCAGCACACTGCACATGCAACAACCATGCAAGCTATTGCATTCACTATGGTACTAGAAATGTAAAGATTATGGTTATTATGTTAAGAGAGCAAACAAATAACACTAATCACTGACAGCTTATTAATATGTTATTTTACAGATACTGTTTTTATTTTCATTGGATACAAGTTAAGTTTTGGAATGGACATTGGTGAACATTTAGAATGTATTTATTGCTTATGAATCTGATAGATATGAAAGAATTTCTTTTATTATTCATGTATGTATGTATGTCTACCCCTTATTATTCCCGTTTTCCAATGGGGTCGGAGATGAGATGCGATGGAAGTCTTTGTGGCGATGGTTTTTACGGCCGGATGCCCTTCCTGACGCCAACCTCATGAGAGGAGTTAATGAGAGATGAAATGAATGATGGTGAATGAAACTGGGCAAGGATGTGGAAGGAAGCGGCCGTGGCCTGTCAGAAGGTACCATCCCAGCATTTGCCTGGTGTTGAAAATGGGAAACCACGGAAAACAATTTCAAGGACGGCCGACGGTGGGGCTCGAACCCACGCATCTACCGAGTCAGCGGAGAGCTTGGCCCCATGGCCTAATGCTGCGCGTTAGCCAGCGTAGCCACTACTGTCGGTTTTTATTATTCATATCAAATGTAATGAGTGTTGTTGTTTGGAGTCTTCAGCCTTCAGACAGGTTTGATGCAACCTTCTATTTCTCCCTATTCTGTTGTTGATTGATTTAAATGCTTCACGACATCATGGTCGTGTAGTCCCATGTACTTGGTTGTGTGTGGAATTTGTCTTATAACTTGTGTTATTGTTATGGCTGTATTAGTGTGTGTATTTTTAATTCAGATGAGGATTGGGAAGGAGGCTGCCGTAGCCTTACATTAGGAACCATTCCGGCATTTGCTTGGAGTATAAGTGGGAAACCATGGAAAATCACTTCCAGGATGGCTGGGGTAGGAATCGAACCTGCCTGTTCTCACGAGGCTGAGTACCCTTTTCCAGCCCTTAGATCAAATTTCTTGGCAGAGCCGGGAATCGAACCCGGACTTCTGGGGTGACAGCCAAGATTTCTCCGTTCTGAGCTAATCATTCCATTTCTATGAAATTTAAATGCATTTCAGTCTTTCAACACGATTGTACCCAAATTGTAATGGGTATTATTCCCTACAGAGAATTGTGACAGAAGCTAAACGAGAACGAACACTACATTGCCCAGATAACCAGCTAAGTACTTTAATCCATATCCAAGTTAGAACACCAACCTGATCATTTACTAACCATTACAGATCATAACACTAAACAAGTAAACTTGAAGCCACTAACATTATCATAACCTGACAAGTTACACAAGTTTGCAATGAACTTCTGTTACTAAGATAATGTATATCCTAATACACATTAGGTCATGGGCCCAAGCTCTCTGCTGACTCGGTAGATGCGTGGGTTCAAGCCCCACCGTCAGCAGTCCTAGAAATGGTTTTCTGTGGTTTCCCATTTTCAACACCAGGAAAATGCTGGGACGGTACCTTCTGGCAGGCCACGGCCGCTTCATTCCACATCCTTCTCCAGTTTCATTCATCTTCATCCATTCCATCTCTCATCCCGGCACGCAGGTTGCCCACGGGCGTCGACTAGAAAGGCCTGCACTCGGCCTCTCAGGATACCACACGACAAAAAAATAAAAAATAAATCACAATCAAAACTATTCATCCAAGTGCATTAATTAATCTGATGTATGTTTTTAAGGTGTACCGAATAACACCCATTACAATTTGGGTACAATCGTGTTGACCAACTGAAAAACGTTTAAATTTAATTTACTAATAAGGCAACAATACATTGAAAAATGGATTCTAACATGATAAAATTCCATCTCCACTTAGCTACAGGGAGTCCGGGAATGTTCTCCGCAGTGTTTACATGCAGCTGTGAGAGGTTGCGTCATCAGTTTAGTTGGCAGCACAGTGTCCTTGATAGGTTGAAGGCCACATGTGTGGGCTGTGGGCTGTCGAATTCGTCAGTGCGTATAGTTAGATTATTGGAAGAGTGCAACAGTATGTTATGAATGGCTGTGGTGAGTATAAAGTTGACTGTTTGTTTGTTTGTTTGTTTGTTTTGATACAAGCGACAGCCGTGCTGCCAACGTAAATGGTGACATATTCTCTCGCAGCAGCTGGTAGGCACTGAGGAGAACATTCCTGGACTCCCTGTACTATACCTTACATCTGAGGCAATCCGTTGAAAATATTCTAACCTTAGCTTCTACCACATTTCTTGACTTCCACTCTTCCTTCCATAACTAGGTTTTCTATTCCTGTGCAGCTTAGTGTGTCCCCTACCAACCTATCTCTTCTTTTCATTAGCACTCACCACAGGCATCTCTCCTCCCCAGGCATCATAATACCTCTTCATTTGATACCCTGTTGACCCATCTAATTTCATCACTCTCCTGTAATGCCACAATTCATAGCTTCTATCCTCTTTTCTCCTGCACCAACAGTCCAAATTTCACTTACACAGAGCTCCACTAACCACACAAAGGCTTTCAAAAATGACATTCTAACACCTAAATCTATATTTGATGTCAACTGATTTCTTTTTTATAGACAAGCTTCCCTTGCCTATTTCAACCTACTTTTCGATATCCTCTTTGCTTCATCCATCACTGCTTATTTAACCTCCCAAGTATCAATTTCCCCTTCTTCCTTGAGCCGTTTTAATTGTTTTAACCGTCGCGAGTGGAGTGTTCACTGGGAGGCGAAGTGTGAATGTAAGGACAAGGAATTGGAAGGTAGCGGCTGTGGCCTATAGGTAGGGACCAACCCCAGCATTTGTCTGGAAGGAAGATGGGAAACTACAGACAACCATCTTCAAGGTTGCCGGCGGGGCGATTTGAACTTCCTCACCTCCCGGATGTGAGCGACTGCCTGCAACCACTCCGTCAAGACCACGGCTAACTCACCCAGTAATTCAATGTTAATAGGGGTATATGATTTCTTCCAGTAGCTTCCCATTATTTTGGCTTTACATTTATTATTTTCATCATTCCATTTCTACCCCCACTACTCTGTCCATACAGGGACGGAATTAAGCCAAGATTATTGGAAGGGGGGGGGGGGGGGAGGGTCACTCCCGGGCGTCTGGGGGGGGGGGGGGGTATTCCATACTCCGCGACTTAGAGGGGGTCCAGAAAGTTTTGCAAAAATTAGGCCTTTTGGTTGATTATTTTTGTGATGTTTTGGAGTAAAAATAAATGTTATTAGTTTAAAATAAAAGAGCATTCAAAAACTATATGAAACTGTTTAGTGAATTGGGAAAATTTGTGCGATCTTAGCAATTTTAAGTAAAATATTTATTGTAATCTAAATTAATTTAATTTAGGAAGTCCTACTATTTACTATCAAGCGAGCATCATCAGATTCAAATATAGAAGACAAAATAGCTCTACAAAACACAACACTTTCTAAGTTTTTGCTGTGCTTTTTGTTTTTGGAGGGCAGAGATCGTTTGTGGGTGTAATGTTAGGCACTACCTATTGCAATGGGTACCATGTGGTGACTTTCGGAAAATGTCGACATCACGTTTCACATCCCCCAGACCCCAAAACCACCACCAGTTCAAAAGTTTATACATAGTTTATATATCAGCGGCTTCGGTGGTGTAGTTGGTTGCATGCTGAGCTTCTATTCCCAAGGTCGCAGGTTCAAACCTGGCCGAAGTCATCAGATTTTTTAAGAGCGTTAAAAATTTCTTAGTATGCCTTCCTTTGGAGGGGAAGTAAAGCCGGCGGGCCCATGTCATAAATTTTCATGACATGTAAAAGACCCTTCCACTAATTACACTTGTGTGAAGTTAAATTATAGGTTGTATTTGACTAACGCTCTTAAGTTCCAACGTTCGTCGCCAGGAGTCGACTGAAGTGGCATCTAGTAACCAAGTTCACAACTAGTTGTCGTTGATGGTAGCATTTGGTTGCAAAAGCAAGAACTACTTGAAAATTGAATGTCTGCAGTCCTCACCTGAATTACAGATAACACACACTAATACAGCCATCACAATTGACACTGGTTATCAGACAGATTCTACACACACCCAAAGTACACGGGACTACATGACCGCGTTGTCGCAGTCCCTAAACTGAGGAACCAATTTATATACCTATATCACTTTCTAATGGACAGTATAACTACTATCATTTTGCACCATCACCTTCAAATTTATACATAAAATGTAACCATTTAAAATCTCGGTCAAGTTCATTAACGGGCGAGGGAATTTTTTGGAGTGGTTTGTTAGTGTATTGTGACACTATTTTGTCTTGTATATTTCGATCTGATGATGCTCGCTAGATGAGAGGAACATGTAATCCTATAGTTCTTCTCCCTCTTCAAATACATACTTTTAATCACATGTAATTTTTTCAGGTTATTTTATCGCATGTCCCTGTAATTGGGATCATTTCGAGTTGACTGACTGAAAAGTTGCAAAATCAAGTTTCAACACTGAAAATGGTTTCAAAGCTATCTATATATAAATCAGTCTATAGACAGTGAAATGTGCTTCTCAAAAATTACAATCTAATTTACCAAAGTTCCAATATATAAAAGATCATCAGACAAGAAAGCAACATTTTAAGGTTTTCAAATATTTTTAAAGTGTGGATTACGATACAGTGGAAACCCGCTTAACCGAGACCTGCTTATCCAAGGCTCCGTGTTAACTGAGGCAGTCATTTTGTTAACATAATTAATTAAATTAGTGTTGAAATTCATAATAACGTGCTGCTATTAAAGATAGTAACGAATAGCCCAACACCCTACGATTTGAGTGTGCGGGAGAGTCTATATAGACGAACTTCGGCAGGGATCGGAGTCATTCGTTCATCTTTACTCTAATTAAAAGTCCTGCGTCACCGTTTGTTGCTTTGCTTGCTCGACTATAGTAGTTGTATTTCAAGGTTTATACACACGTTGCATCGTTTTGTGCGTTATTATTTTGTGACCCGTCGTCATATCGCTCATATTGGCCCGTATTGACGCAAATTGAATTCAGTAGAGTTTATTTTGTGATTCGTTGAATTAAATACGATTCCCTACACATTCCCTCTTAGGGGCAGATGGCCTCGTAGTTCCGCCCCTTAAAACAACAATAACTAACACACATTCCCTCTTAACCGAGTTTTCTGCTATCCGAGCTACTCTCCATCCCAATTACCTCGGATAAGCGGTTTTCTACGGTACTTCTTTTTAACGAAAAATTTAATCTTGATTAAAAAACAGGTGTAGATTGTTTTTGATTCATATGTGACTCCTAGTACGATAATTTAGTCTTTAGAAGACCGAAACATGTTGGTTACTGATAAGTACGGTAATAATAAACGTGTATCCATAAGTTGACCAATATTAACTTACCTGTGCTATCAGCTCTGTAGATTCTGTTGGGTTGTGTTAACTTGAATGAAGAATTTTGTTTGTTTGTTTGTTTGTTTGTCTGTTATTGCAGTGAAATAACTGGCTGCTTTCCTGAATACTACCGGTACTATGGAGATTGTGTGACTATAATATACACTGACCTCAGACCATTCGCCCACTTTCCAAGTGCCCTTGCACTTGTCATTGTAGCACTCTTGGCGCTGAGGGGGCTTCTCCGCTTCACTGCAGTGGTGGGGTTCAATGCTGGTACCATTGCTTAGTTGACAGCTTACTTCCCGCCGCTGCATGGCTTCAACAGCATATAGGAGGAGTATCGTCACTTATAAAAGTTATTCAACACAAGACACAAGTTCATTTAAAATAATAAAACACAAAAGAAATTGTGAGCTTCTACAATCTGGCCTACCAACTTACAGGTGCTCAGCCATATATCCTGTAAATTGCGGAATGATAAAGGGCCAGCATGACATGTTTCCCTCAATCAATAATGTGGATCTGACAACTACTCAATTATCACCATGAGGCAGATGTTCTGTCTTACAACATCTATAAAATTCCTGATGGAGCCATGAGTCAAACCCAGGACCTCTTAGTATTCTACCCTCATACCACATAGCCAGCCTTCAAATAAGAAGGAGTAAAATCAAACAATAGAAGAGGGAAGAATATCAGTGGCGACTGGTGACAGTTTAATTGGCAGTGAGAATAATAATATATATATATTTTTATTTTACTTTACGAGCGACTGTGGAAAATCTTCAAAAGACACTAGTGAAGGTTCTGCACTCCACAGTAGTGTGGGATTCTTACCCACTAAAAACCACATCCCCTTAAAACAACAATTATCATCATCATCAACCTCTTCCCACGATGCGTTCATCACCCCGGAACCACTCTCGCATTACTTCAGGGTGATGTCGTGCTTACTTAGCCTTTCAGACTTCTTCTTTCTTCATTTCTTCTTAAGGGCGTTCGTACGCTTCCAAATCCCGCTTCTTTTGGCGAAGGACATCCTCCACATACACTGCTACCTGATCCCATGATTGCTGATTCCGTAACATCACAGAAATAATATTATCTGGTGTCAGTTCTCCCAATTCAGTTTCCACATATTCTCTCTTTATTATCCAATGGCCCCACACGAAGAAGGTGTGAAGTACATCATCGGTGTCGTCACAATATATGCATGTTGCACCATTCGTTCCGCCTACTCTATGCAAGAATTTCAGGAAATATCCGTGTCCTGTTAGAAGTTGTGTGAGGTAATAATTGACCTCACCATGGACTCTTTCGACCCAGGTATCCAGACGTGGTATCAGTCGCTTGGTCCATTTACCACGAGGGTCACTTTCCCATCTGAGCTGCCATCGCCTCATCCGTTGATTAAAGGCACGCTTCTTCGTACATTTCTTTCCCAGCTCTCCTTGGGTGCGCCAGATTTCTTGTCGCTCCAATGCAAGTAATCTATTGGGGCTATTGCTGCCACCGTGAGGATTGCAGGTTCAGAGACTAGTACCGGTAATATACACTTTGTGATATATCTCACAAATCTGACAGAAAATCCAGTACAGATTACTATTATTATTATTATTATTATTATTATTATTATTATTATTAGGGTTAAACATGTAATTTGTGGATGGTTGTCCAAATGTCCATTGAGCTATTATTTCTCAAATTACTTCAATAGTATTACATAAAACCCACATTTATTCGTGTTAATTATTTTTTAAATTTTTACAGTAACCCACTGATGCAGAACCATCTGTTCTAATTAATTCTGAGGGGCAGATGACCTCGTAGTTCTGCCTCTTAAAACCTTAATAACTAACTAATTAATTCTGACTCCTTTTAAAATATTTATTTTAGTTTAGAGTTAGGGAATGCATGGGTTTAACTTTTAAACCATAATTTAAACAAGTACCAGTGTTCCAGGTGAAGCAGCGGGAATCTTCACAAGACGACCAAGGACTCGGTATCCAATGTGGACAGTCGTCCAGCCCACATTTCTGAATGGTAAGTGGAGGTGTCAGGCCTGCATCATCACAGAGGTTCTTGTCCACATGTTGGGTGTTGTTGTGTAGCTGAACCATACAGTGTGCTGCTCTTGTCTGTAATATAAAGAATAACATTGAGATTTCTCAGAAAAGAATTGGGATAAGCAGGGTTAGGGTCACTACCACAGAGGGTTTAGGTGGGAAAAGGAATGCGAATCGGCAATTTAATCTATAACACATCATCATCAAGAGCTGTTAAAGGATGAAGAAATCAATTTAAAATCCGACCATTTACTCATTTTGATTCTGAAAGCTTGGGTATGGTATTCTGGAGAGCATTTGCTTTCTGGTCAGATGCTATGGACATAACTGTTAAAATGCATGCTGGTCAAGAATATATTACAAAATGTGCAAAAACAATATCCATGTAAGATTAATAGAAAATAAGAAAAGTAAGCTGATTATCGATAGACCAGAAAAATATACTGATTTTTGATTGACCAAGTTCTAGAGAATCTAGGTTTTCTTTTTAAGGTGGTGGGATTATAAATCCAAACATGACACTCCGAGTATATCCAATATGAAGAGGTCCCAGTCCTGGGGCCTATTGTTGCTTTCCACGGCCCTGGTTTTTAGGGTTGGTAAGAAAGATTAAACTCACATGTCTTTAATTTTATCTCACTGTCGACATCCATTGCTTGTTTGACAATAGAAAACAGGTTCTTCTTCTGCCAATAAAATTGATTGTTAAAACTTACGATGATAATGGGGTGGTACAGATGAAATAGATTGTGAATGAGATGAAAACCACAATAAAAATAGTTTGGCTGATTAATTCTTTGATTTCTTAAAACATTACGTTCTTCCAGTATTGATATCGATTTGGAATATGGAGCTTGTTGTTTGTTGTTAATTCATTTTAGGAGCTTGGGACATCTTGGTCATCAGCCCTTGTTTGATAACCTGTATTTATGTGATGATTGTAGTAGTGTGAGTAACTGTATTAGGAACATGGATGATGGAGATGGCCCGGGACTTGAAGTAAGGTACTAACCCGGCATTTGCAGAGTGGTAAAACCTGGGGAAACCCTCACTCAGGATAGCTATTTTCAGTGCTGGGATTCGAACCTGTGATCTCCAAACTTACTACGGTTACCCTCACAGCCGTGGCGCACAATTTAACAAGCATGGCTACGCCATGGAGTTGGAAACGTAAAGCAGAAAAATCTTGTTGCAGATGTGATTTTGTTTAACTTGCTTGTATTCTGTAAGGTCAATCAAAAGTATTCCCAAAATTGATCTAATTGTAATTGATTGTATTATTTCAGTTTTATATATCCCAATACACAGGGGCGGATCTGGGGGAGGACGACCACCCTGGGCCCCGCGGTCCCGGAGACCCCGTGCCATGGATTTTAAAAAATGTAAATAATTAATTATATTTTTCAAACTAACTTATAATTCATATTCCTTTTTTCAGTGCAGCTATGACCTCCCGTGACCGTTTGGCAAGTTTAGATTTCAGAGAAATAATAGAAGACTTCAGCAGGGAAAAAAGTCGCAAAGTAATATTTTAATATTTCAAAGTTTACATAATCTTCTTCAAGGGGACTTAAAGGTTTCCTTCATATTATTAAAAAATGTACTGTAGTGTATTCAAAATATTGTAACTATTCTTTATTTTATTATTATTACCAAACTATTTTCCATTTGATTTGAAATTTTTTAATTTCCTATTGTTGTGGGCCCCACCTAATCATATCACCCAGGGCCCCGCAAGGCCTGGATCCGCCATTGCCAATACATTTGGACCATTTGACTTTCTTGGTGGCTATTAAATTGATGAAGTTTAGTGTTTATAAATATTACTATTGTACTATCTGGGATTATCTATCTTCTTCTTCTTAATATATAAAGCACAATGTTTGTCTGTCTGTCTGTCTGTCTGTTATGTATACAAATCTACACCGTTTCACCGATCTGAACCAAAATTTGTATACTTACCCTTTGGAACCCTGCGGGTAACCCTGTCAACTTAAGATTTTGGACAGACCACCCCATTCCCTGCATTTAGGCCCTTTTGCACAAATCTACACCGTTTCACCGAGCTGAACCAAAATTTGTATACCTAGCCTTTGGAACCCTGCGAGTAACACTGTCCACTTAAAATTTCGGACAGACCACCCCATTCCCTGCATTTAGGCCCTTTGGTCCAAATCTACACCGTTTCACCGATCAGAACCAAAATTCACATTCTTACCCTTTGGTATGCTGCGAGTAACACTATCTACTTGAAATTGCGGACAGACCACTCCATTTCCTGCATTTAGGCCCTTAGGCACAAATCTACACCGTTTCACCGATCTGAACCAAAATTTGTATACTTACACTTTGGAACCCTGCGAGTAACACTGTCTGCTTGAAATTGCGGACAGACCACTCCATTCCCTGCATTTAGGCCCCTAGTCCCAAATCTACACCGTTTCACCGATCTCAACCAAAATTTGAATATTTACCCTTTGGAACACTGCAACTAACACTGTCTGCTTTAAATTGCGGAGAGGCTTCTCCATCCCCTGCATTTAGGCCCTTTGGAACAAAACTACACCGTTTCACCGATCTGAACCAAAATTCACATTCTTACCCTTTGGAACCCTGCGAGTAACACTATCCACTTAAAATTTCGGACAGACCACCCCATTCCCTGCATTTAGGCCCTTTGGCACAAATCTACACCGTTTCACCGATCTGAACCAAAATTTGTATACTTACCCTTTGGAACCCTGCGGGTAACCCTGATCACTTGCAATTTCGGATAGACCACCCCATGCCCTGCATTTAGGCCCTTTTGCACAAATCTACACCGTTTCACCGATCCGTACCAAAATTTGTATAGGCCTACTTACCCTTTGGAACCCTGCGAGTAACACTGTCCACTTAAAATTTCGGACAGACCACCCCATTCCCTGCATTCAGGCCCTTTGGTCCAAATCTACACCGTTTCACTGATCAGAACCAACATTTGTATACTAACCCTTTGGAACCCTGCGAGTAACACTGTCTCCTTGAAATTGCGGACCACTCCATTCCCTGCATTTAGGCCCTTTGGCCCAAATCTACACCGTTTCACCGATCAGAACCAACATTCGGATACTTACCCTTTGGTACCCTGCGAGTAATACTGTCTGCTTGAAATTGCGGACAGACCACTCCATTCCCTACATTTAGGCCTTTTGGCCCAAATTTACACCGTTTTGCCGATCTCAACCAAAATTTGTATATTCACACTTTGGAACACTGCGACTAACACTGTCTGCTTGAAATTGCGGACAGGCCACTCCAACCCCTGCATTTAGGCCGTTTGGCACAAATCTACACCGTTTCACCGATCTGACCCAAATTTTACATACCTTTTGGAACCCGACAAGTAACACTTTTCACTTTAAATTTCGGACAGACCACACTATTCCCTGCTTTTTGGCCCTTTGTCACAAAACAACACCGTTTCACCGATCTCAAATAATTACCCTTTGGAACTCCACGAATAACACTGTCCACTCGAAATTTCGGACAGATCACTCCATTCTCCGCATTTAGGCCCTTTGGCACAAATCTACATCGTTCACCGATCTGAACCTAAATTTGTATACTTACCCTTTGGAACCCGACGAGTAACACTGTACACTTAAAACTTTGGACAGACCACTCGATCCCCTGCATTTAGGCCCTTTGGCAAAAATCTACCCTGTTTCACCGATCTGAACCTAATTTTACATACTCACCCTTTGGAACCCGACGTGTAACACTGTCTAAATGAAATTTCGGATAGAACATTCCATTTACTGCATTTAGGCTTTTTGGCAAAAATCTACATAGTTTCACCCATCTCAACCAATCTTTATGTAAGTTACTTACCCAGTGATTTTTAAAATATTTATTTTTATTACAGTACATTGTGTACATTATAAGTTGAAGTGTCAATTCAATACAGGTAGTAGTTTCCCTTATCATCCTCATCATAAGGGCAAATGACTTAGATGTTACGCTCATTACACCATTAATCACCACACACAATAAGTCTTCCTCGCCTGTGAATTTTGAAATATGTATTTCTATTACGGTAGTTTGTAAGTTTGACGTGTCAATTCAACAGTAGTTTTCATTATCATCCTTATCAAAAGGGCAAATGACCTAGATATTACGCCCTCATTGTCTTTGGGGGGGGGGGGGGCAAATGACCTAAATTTTAAGCCCATTATGTTTCTAAGGAGACTTTGATACATTATCATCATTCCACCGGGCGAAGCCGAGTACTACTGCTAGTAATAATATATTTATTACAGCCAATAGCCAATGCAAAGAAAATAAGAACTATAACTACACAACTAGTCACTACAAGGACTTATTCCTCTTCATGCAGGTAGCAAGGTGATAATGCTGGGATTATGTGAGCAAGTTGGGAAGTGTGGCCAGGTCAGCGAGGTAAGATGCCTTCCATCAAAAAATAATTTTAATTAAACTGACAGATACTTGAAGTATTAGAAGCCATTTTCAGTGTTGCCTAGTTCTATTACCGAAAGCTTTCCGGTTGGTCAATACAAATTGTGCCCAATTACATTAGGAGGGAAAACAAGTACTGTATGTGTATTCCCTAACCTGAAATAAATATTACCGGTACATAACAAAATAACACGCTTTTATGAATAAAAACGGAAGAGGGGTACTTAATTGAATGACATGTTTCGATAGTCAAGCGATTATCATCAGATCCTGTTTACTTAAAAATGTACCTACAGTGAAACCTCTCTTAACGGACACTCCTCTAAGGTGGATACCCCTTCATAACGGACGATTTTCTAGGTCTGTGACCAAACACCTATTAAGTATATTATTAGTAATTAATCTCTCTTATGCAGACACTCACTATTACGGACACGGACACCTCGGTCGCATTAAATTAAATCAACCAACCTCTCTTAGCGGACACTTGTTTTGAAAAGAAATCGCATCTCTGTAGGTCTATTAGTTTTGTAAGAACACTCTGTTGTGTTAGTGTACTTTCGACACATCCTGTGCTTACTGGAAGCCAGTTAGCGCTGACCTTTCCATCCCCTATCTTCTGCATCGCTCCAAAAATAAACCTTGGCCTAACGGTATCGCTTTCATTGTTTACTTGAACTTGAAATGGTCGGGATAAGGGAATTCATACTTTCACTATCTGGTTAGTTTTACTGTGAAACTTCTTAAATCTATTGTAGGACCTGTGCGTTACAGTAGCAAGTGAGTGCATCTGAAATGGCTCCTCGTAAAAATTTAACTTTAAAAGAGAAAGTAGACATCGTAGATTATCATAAACGTGAGAAATGTGGTATATGGAAACTATCTGAAGTGCTAAAGATTGGAGAGACACAGGCAGCAGAATTGTGAAAAAGAAAAGAAGAGATAATTAAGGTATGGCATCTTAATGGTAATGAGCAGAAAATTAGTCAGTTTCAAAGTGGTAATGGTGCTGTTATTGATAAGGCAGTAATATGGTGGTTCACTAATGATACAAGCCAAAGCATTGGATTTCACGGCAGAATTAGGTATCGGAGATTTCAAAGCCTCGAACGGCTGGCTCGAGATAGCACCACGATATAAAATTTAGAGAAATTTGCGGAGAATCCTCCACTGTTGATATGGATAATGTTTCACGCCGGGAAGAAAAATTGCCTTCCATCACTGACGGCTATTCACCGGAAAACATTTTAAATGCGGACGAAACTGGACCGTTTTGCCGCGCGTAACCCTGCGTTTTCATGTAAGTACACATACTGCTCAAGTACATGTGCCAAATTGCAATAATTTTCTCTAACCCTCTCTATAATGGACACCCCTCTTTAGCGAACAGTATTTATGGTCCCAAGGGTGTCCGTTATAGAGAGGTTTCACTGTATACACTTATGCACAATTATACTGTATATACAAAAACCCGCCCGACTTCGCCCAGTATATTTGATGGTTTACACAGCGTAAGCTTGAAAGATGCACAGATGGCAGGTCCCAGATGCAATTCAGAAAAGCCGAGGTGAACAGCAAAACTCTAAACACATATACTTCTTCTCTGAAGTCTTAACTCGACACGACTCAACAGTTTGATGCTGTCCGAAGCTGGGGTGATAGGCTCGCTCGCTAGCTTGTAAACTCGGCCAGAAGCTAGTAATTTAAATTTCCACTGAATGGAGATTGTTGGAAGAAATGAAAACTTAAACACACTTATAGTGGGCGATGTATTAAAGATAGAGATATGCTGTCTGGGACTTTTTTGTATAAATTTTCATGCTGAACAATTCTTACAATCATAGTACTGTATATCTGATAATTTTAACAGTTTACCCAGTGTAAGCTTAAAAAGTGCAGGGATGGCAGGTTTATCTTCAGCTCGATTTACCGAAATCATTACTGCTCTGCTTCCTTTGGTCATAAATGAATGTTATTGTACAGAAACCTTCCTCGAGAAATCCTTTACAGAATGTCGAGAACCGCATCAAAATCCACCCGGTGGTTCTCAAGATTACCCGTTACATCGAAGACTCAGGGACTTGGTTTTATACTAGGTAGAGATTTAGATTAACAAAAGTTTGTGAAAACTTGCGTAACGTGTCAATCTTATCAACAGATATTATTGCAACCTTGGACACAGCAGGTGAGAGCGCTACTGCTGCACCACACAGCCAGAATACAAAATCCAAGAAATGAGGAGCAGATGGATACACAATGTGGGTCTTGAAGAAGGTTAACAAACAAACTGTGAAATTTCTCAAAGTTTAAAAACATTATTCAAGTGCGGGGGAGGCAGGCAGAAGCATTCCGGAGGAGTGTGAGAAGCATGTTATGGAGCAAGGATGTCCCTCAGAACAGCAAAAAGATCATATATCGGACGTACTATGTCCCTATCCTGACGTATGCCTCGGAGACCTGGGTTATGAAAGGAAGGGAGAGGAGCAAAATACAGGCCAGTGAGATGAGGTTCTTGAGAAGCAGTATTGGAGCTACAAAGATGGACAGAATAAGAAATGAGAGGACCAGAGGATTAATGAAGGAGGAACCATTACAGGATGGTGTAGAGAAATCTAGACTTAGATGGTATGGACATGTAAAACGAATGGAGGAGAAGAGGATACCCAGGAGAGTACATGAGACGAAGTGGGAAGGAAAGAGACCGAGAGACAGGTGGCTGAAGGGGGTGGAAGAAAGCGTGAAGAAGAGAGGAGAAGACTGGACAAGGGTGGAGGCTGAGAGATGGTGGGAAGACAGAAGACGTTGGAGAGGCTTGTGTTCCAAACAGACCCGGCCAGTGGCTGGAAACTGTGCAAGATGATGATGATGATGATTCAAGTGCTGTTAATTTCCTGTTCACACTTTCGTTTCTACAAAGATGTTTCGAAATGTTGTTCTCGTGCATTGAGTCAGAAATCATACTTCCTGTTACTCCTAATAAAGCATAAATATTAATTGAGCACGTTACTTACTTGAATGCCATTACCTCCACACATCTGCGAACAGTCTGACCAATTGCTGATCATCCAAGTGAACCTTAGATTCTCAGGGCTACCTACGAACAAGAGAACGAGTAAAATAATGAAATAAAACAATAAAACACATATGTAATATAATTATGCTGTAGTGTAAACCATGGAATATTTATATCTGAGAGGACAGCGTAAATTGTGTCAAAGGGACATTTTCCAAAAACTAGCTGCTCTGTTACAACTTTGCATGTGTTCTGTTTTTACTGTTAAGGATACAATG
Source organism: Meconema thalassinum (assembly GCA_946902985.2). Lineage (NCBI taxonomy): Eukaryota > Metazoa > Arthropoda > Insecta > Orthoptera > Tettigoniidae > Meconema > Meconema thalassinum. The sequence goes on from OX336392.1 coordinate 373,440,563, forward strand.
CTATTCCAGGTAGAGCCAGACACACTAGTCTCTGCCACGATAATTGTTGTTTTAAGGGGCCTAACCGCAGCGACGTGACCTGGGAGACGTGGTCAACGAACAGTGGGAGGAGTGGGACTGTCCTAGCTCGGCTGATCGCTCGCGTCACTTTTAAAACCAAAATGAAATATCATGTGCTCCGCTGTGCCTAGTTTGGCAGGATATGGTTTCTACATATAAGTAGGATGAAAGACAGCATTTTCCTGAATATATATAGAAACATGAATCATAATTCTACACCCAGTAGCTAATTTTTAGCCTACCTATCTCATTTTCCAAAAATGAGGAGAAAGTAGACTTATTATTATTAATTAAACACAAAGAAAGAAGATATAAATATATGAATAAGATAATACTGATTTGTATCAGTCTTTAGCAAATGTGCTGATCAGTTGTGATCTTTCAGCACAGTCTCGAAGATGATGCAGAGAGCATAGCTCCCCACATAGGCAACATATGCACTTTTCTGTCAGTTTGTGAAATTTTGGATTTGTACATATTTTACTATGAAAACCATGTGCAGCGTAACGCATTCCATTCCATTCCATTTGTGATTTTTCATTGCTTCAGTATTGAAAAAATTCCCTAAAAATTTGACATGCTTTAGTTTTCCTTTCTTCCAAGATGCGTCCAAGGCAGCCGTGTTGGGTAGCCTGAAGAGTGATTTCATATCTTCCAGAAAGAATGTTTCATTTCCAAGAAGATATGCGATTCGATTTTCCGAAAAGTTGGATATCTGTAGAATGTGTTTTAAGTACCTGGCTTTTATGTTTTCAAGACTTATGAGATCGATCCGGGAAAATGTGTGTCTGTCCTTCTGTCTATGTCTGTTCCCCTATCAACTCCTAAACGGCTGCAGCTATCAAAACCAAATTTGGTAAGAGGAAACATCTATACCTGAATATCTCATGCCCATATTTGAAATTGACGTCAGTGCTACCAACTGCTGAAAAATCGCAATTGAAATTTCAGCTCTATGCTGGATATCTCAGAAGTTATGCATGCGAACTATTCCAAAATCGGCACTCATATATAATAAGATTCCAGATTAATTTTCAGAAGTCCACACATGCCAGTGTTGCCAACATGATTCTAAGCCTGCCGATAGGTCCAATTTCTAAATGCATGTAACTTCTATACTATCGATTAGATTTCAACCAAATTTCGTATGTACTATGTGTACTACAACAGATAAGATTGGGCGTATTCTAAAGAGCAACTTGAGCTGCCAACTGTTAATAAATGCTCTCCCTGTTCTTCTTCTTCCTTGGGGCAGATGACCTCGTAGTTCTGCCCTTAAAACAACAATAACTAACTTATTCTTCCTTAGCGTTTGTCCCTCCTAGTTACAGGGTCCGCTATATGGATACGTTGTCGCCATTTGTTTCTGTCTCGGACCATGTCAGGATGAAGGTGTTGGTTCTTCAGATCTCCATGTAGCATATCATCCCACCGTTGCTTCGGTCTTCCCTTAGGTCTCTTACCGACAACTTATATATTGTAGCCAGTCTTTGCAATTGTGTCCGCTTCCACTCGTAGAACATGCCCAAACCAACGCAGTCGGCACTTCCGCATCTTGTCACTGATTGGTGCAACCCCAAACCGATTCCTGATGTTGTCATTGGAAACATGATCCAATTTGGTGACACCCGCTGTCCATCGCAACATCTTGATCTCCATACTGCCCAAGCAACGTTCTGTCACCGTTGTTGCCAGCCAACACTCGCATCTGTACAATGCGACAGGACGGATGACATTACGATAGATCTTTGACTTTAGGTTGCCCTTCATCCTTCGATTGCAGATGACTCCAGTGTCGTTTGCCACTTCATCCAAGCTGCCCTGATTCTCGTATTGACCTCTTCTACAAGACTTCCATCATTAGTGATCATAGAGCCTAGATATTTAAATTTTGTTACACGTGGCAAGTCTTCCCCATCTACTTGAATAGTACCTATATCTTGCATATCTGGAGTCATGTATTCAGTCTTTCTTTTGTTTAGGCGCAGGCCATAATGTGGAAGAAGATCGCTCCAGGCTTGAGTCTGAAGCTGCAGGTCTTCTTTGCTTGTGGAGGCTAACATAAACATCATCAGCGTAGAGGAGGGTCCACGGTATTGGCTTTTGTAGGTCAGATGTTACAGTGCCCATCACTAGGATGAAGAAGAGCGGTGATAACGCAGAACCTTGACGGACACCAACAGTGATGGAAAAATATTTTGATGCTCCTGTGGCAGCTCGGACGTAGCTACTTGGTTCTCTCTAAAGGAGTTGGACCCAGTTTACGAGGTATTCTGGTACATCGTGCTATCGAAGCGCAAGCCAGATGAGGTTGTGAGGTACAAGATCAAATGCCTTCTCGAGGTCCAATAATGCGAGATGAAGTTGCTGGTTCTTTTCACAGTGTTTCTCCAGAAGCAAATGTGCAGCATGAATTGCATCAGATGTAGCACAATTCTTTACAAATCCAGCTCTTGTAAGCTCGATGAACTCGCGGATCCTCCTGTCCATGTTATAACCCTAATATCAATATATCAGAAAGTATGCAAGCCAACAGCTCTAAACTTTGCACACATATACTACCTGACATTCTACCTTAGTTTGGTGTAACTTATATACATCAGTGCTGCCACCACGATTCTAACTAACTTCTATACTAACAAATGGATTTCAACCAAATTTCGTATGTGCTTTGTGTACCATAACAGTTATGACTATGCATATTCGTAAGACCCAGCAGTGCTGCCACCTGTTAATAAATGCTCTCTCTATTTGTGTAATCCTAATATCAATATATTAGAAAGTATGCAAGCCATCAGCTCTAAATTTTGCACATGTAGAGTACCTGATATTCTAGATTAATTTGGAGTAACAAATATACCTCAGTGCTGTCAACATGATTCTAAGCTTTCTGATAGTTTCATTTTTTAATTAAGTTACATGTAACTTCTATACTAACAAATGGATTTTATCCAAAATTGGCACTATAATAGATCGTAATATTTTAGATTAATTCTGGGCATCACATACATGACATTGTTCCCAACATGATTTTACGCACACTGATAAATCCAATATCAAACAGCAAGTAACGTCCATACTATGCAGGACTTGGGGAGGCAGGACGTGTCACGTTTTTCAGAGGAGGCGCGAAGGAACAAAACTGTGTTTCTGTGGCGCGGTAGTGACTGGTGTGTCGGGTTCTAAGTAGTATATGAAGTAAGTGTTAATGTGCTTATAAACAAATAAATCCAGTTTGTACTTCAACCAAATTTTGTATGTGCATTCTATACCTTAAGAGATGGAACTAAGAATATATTCAGTCACCAGGGCTGCCAACTGTAGTAAGTTACTCTATTAGGCTACACTATTTCAGGCGTATTTCAAACTGCAGTACTTAGAAATGTTAGTATTACCATCTTGATTTCGTCATTATTCTAGATAGGTCTATATATATTGGCACGAATCCTAAATTTAAAGAAAAGTAGGCTCTTTAGTTCATCACGGAACTACTTGTTTATGTTATTTTAAAATGATTTGAAAGAGGACACTATTCATTAATCATTCATCACTTGTTCCTAGCTGCGGCAGAGTGCATTCGCTCTCCCTCCATTGCATTATGTTGCTACATCAGGACTTGGGGAGGCAGGACGTGTCACGTTTTTCAGAGGAGGCGCGTAGGAACAAAACTGTGTTTCTGTGGCGCGATAGTGACTGGTGTGTCGGGCTCTAAGTAGTATATGAAGTAAGTGTTAATGTGCTTATAAACAAGTAAATCCAGTTTGTACTTCATTTAATAATATTTCATTCTGACCAGTTTTACCTATTGGAATTATCATAGTATAAAAAGAAAAAAAGAGTAGAGAAAAAAGAAAGAAAGGGGGAACTGGTCAAGTTTAACCCCTTGTTTGGTCGTGTGAAAAATGAAACGTATTTGGTCGCGCACGGTCAAAAAGACCGGGCATCATTAAAAGCAGGATGGAGTTACTGAATCTTACTTTTTAGCCATGGTTGACTACATAATAACAAATGAGACAAAGTGTAGTTATGATAGACATTTATATAAAATAAATCACTTATTTTGTATTAAATAGAAAACGTTCATGGTCTGAATGAGATTCCAAAAGTAGTTCCCTGATCCACTCTTCTTCCCTCTTGTCCATTTTACTACAAATAATAGTCAAAAGATGCAAACAAATACAAAACTGCACGCAAATTTTACAATCTTAATTAGTCGTGCACGGAGCATTACACCGTAAAAATGACACACACACTTGGTTGCGCAACGGAACTTTAGACCGGGTGGCGAAGCTTTTGCTTGTAACAATGGAGCGCATGGAGTGAAACTGATAAGAGATGCGTGGTGTTGTAGGGTGAGGGGCAGGGGAAGGTACTAGGAAGTGGAAAGACTTGGCGCCAAACCGAGTACACACAGAAGAAATAAACATCAGGCCCGGTATAAATGACCGTGGCATGACCAATTGAGGGTTAAATTTTAAATATTATTAGTGAAAGTACAAACTGTATATGCAATTTTCGCAAGTACTGTTAGTTCTTACTATTAATATTGTAAATAAACAAACAAATAAATGAATGAATAAGTATAAACATATTTACAGACTATATAAATAAATAAATAAATGAACAACAAATAAATAAATTGACAAACAAAAACAAATAAATGAAATACGGTAGATAATAATTACAGTACATAAAAAAAAAAAATATAAATAAGAAATAGAAATATACAACTTATATATCTAATGTAATATGCAGACAAATATAAAGATATCTTTTTAAAACCTATCCTTTGATAATATAAATGATATCGTATGGCCTCGGTACCGGGTGCAAGCTTCGTTATTTGACGCCCAGAGGGCAGCTTGCATGTCGAATTGTCAAGGAAGTTAGATATCTAAGCTCCTTGACACTATAGCGCTTTCTAGTAGAGAAAGGAGGACCTTTTGTGTTGGCGGAAAATCCCGAGATTAATTTTGCCATTATGAACACGGCCTACTGATTTCAAATGGGTTCTTTAACATGCGTACTGTGATTTTTGTCACCTTTCAAAATAAATTATTTACCACGGCCAGGAGCGAACCTGCAAGCTTGGGGTTGGTAGTCCGACATGATAACCACTCACCCACCATGGCAAGCTTATCCTTTGATGATTGTCTAACAAGACTATAAATTATGCTACAGTATTTCTTTAGTTAAAATAAATACCCACCTTTACCCAGCACCACAACTGGCCCAAGCCCGTCATCGTCCGATCCATCTTCATCCTCGTCGTGGAGATGTTCTTCTTCCATAGGCTCAGTCACCATCCGGTGACCCCGGGAGTTGCTGAATGTCTGGAACGGCCAGAGATTCTGTGCTCTTTGTTATTGTGGATCTTGCTCTTGCATGTTCAGGCAATATATACTGTACAGTATCACCCTGACTTAAATGTTATAACTACCATAGAAATATAATTTTATTTAATCATATAAACTACTAAGGAAATTAATTCATCTGAGCAAGTTATGAGGAAAGCATGAAATTGTGAACTAGATATGCAAGACATAAATTAAATTAGCAATTGTCATCTAACTGATTACAGGCAAGTATGAGCAGAGGGAGAGATAAAATGGAAAAACAATGATGAATAAAAAAGACAAGGGCAATCTCCACAGTTGGACACAAAGGTGGGCATTCACACAATCAGTTCAATTAATAGCTCTTCAGTGCTATAATCCATGACGAGATTGATTCAACTTCGAAAGCTATATACGATATCAAGTTCATAAATAGACTATCTCTCAAGTCTGCCATGGCATTATTTCATGCAAAAATAATACCTATTCTTGCTTACGGAATAGAGATTACATGGGCTAAACTAACTAAGAGTGTAGGGGCAGATGACCTCGTAGTTCCACCCCTTAAAACAACAATAACTAACTAACTAACTAAGAGTGACCTCTTGACTTTGGAAAAAGTCAAGGTAAAGGTTTTTAAATGTCACCACTGACATATCTCGACATACACAATCACGGCTAGTCTATGAGCTTGCTGGGGAACCTTTCCTCATAGAAGATTTGAGATTCAAGTTTGCTCTCCCTTCAACAGATAGCTGGAAGAAATTGTCGGAAGAAAGGGAAATAAAACGAAAGGATATCTGGCTACAGTTCTACTCGACTGAAGCCATGATGAGCAAGACATGGTCAGATGCGAACCAGGACCTTCGACACTTAGTTAACTCAATGGCCGTGCATGGCTATCATCATAGAGTTTGCAAGCTCAAGTCCTATCATGAGCCTTCAGCTGATTGTGTTTGTCAGCTGTGTGATCAGCATTGTGAACGGTACCATGTTCAAAAATGCACACAGCGACCATGCTCAATTTTTAATTATTGCATGATGTGAATATTCATTTGTTTAAGTGCACAATTTGTATATAATAAAGTTATTAATTAAGGGTTCTAGTTTCTTCTACCATGTGCGGAACCTAGTCTGGGATGAGGCAGTTCCTATGAGAGCTAAGCAGACGATGTTCAAAGCATACCTGTTGCGAATCATGACATACAGCTTGGAGAGTTGTGTCTTATTGTAGAGAGAGACATCAGTAAATTACAGTCGTGTGAAATGAAATTTTTTGATCAGCTCTGCAGAAAACAAGGAAAGACAGAATCAGAAATGACTGTGTTAGGAAAGATATGCAGACAACCTTGACAATGGAGGAGAGACTGCGTATTGCAAGGTTGAACTGGTTTGGTCATGTACAAAGGATACCGGAGACATGTATCGCCAGACAGTACTTGGAAAGGAAGGTACCGGGAAAGAGATCCGTTAGACGACCCAGAAGAAGGTGGATAGACCAAGTTAAAGAAGATCTCTTAACGAGAGGACTGATGTTCCAAGATATTAAAAGAGAAGTCTATAATGACAGAGTTAGATGAAGACATATCATCTACTCAAATCCTACCCGGCCTGCTGGAAGGATCTTTAGATGATGATGATGATGATGATGATGATGAATATGCTATGTATCAGAATAAAAAGGAATGACGAACTAACTGCAAGTATTCAATGAATTAAGGTAACACTAAATATGGCTTCAAGCTTTCTATACTCATTTCTTGTGCTTATTCTTTTAAATTGAACCATGAATTTTTTTCAGGTTTTGGGAACAAGCATGTTGGCCGACTTAAAGGCATTTAAATTTCGTCTATTTACTTTATATGAGAGAATTGAGAAGAATAAACTAAGGTGGTTTGGACATGTAAAGAGGATGGAGGAAAATAGAATACCAAGACAGCTGCTGGAGGTAAAGTGCAAGGGTAAGAGAGCAAGAGGAAGACCTAGAACAAGGTGGATTGATTCAGTGAAGAACAGTATAAGAAAAATAAATTTGGACTGGGACAAGATCGTGGAAGAGGAATGGTGGAAAGAAAGAGGAAGGTGGAGAAGTGCCATAATTACCACGACCCGGCAGGAACTGTATAAGAGGAAATGATGGTGATGATGATGATGAGATAGCTTTGAATCTTTTTTCAGTGTTGCCTTCTAGACAATTGATATTGTAACTATCAGTCAGTCAACACAAAATAATTCCAATTAGAGTACAGACAGTGTGTGGTGAGGCTTCACAGTCAAGCTGACCGCCCTGGGCAGACACATTTCCAGCCACGTTTCAGTGTTGGGGGAACAGCAGCAGCAGTCACTCTGTGCTCCATCTCCCCAGTGTTGGTTGGTTGGTTCCTAAGTTTAGGGGCTGCGACAATGCGGTCATGTAGACCCGTGTACTTTGGGTGTGTGTAGAATCTGTCTGATAACCGATGTTAATTGTGATGACTGTATTAGTGTGTGTTTCTGTTTCTTAATTCAAGTAAGGACTGTGTACTTTGAATTTTTCAAGTAGTTCCTACTTTTGACGCCAAACGCCACCGTCAACAACTACTAGTTCAGAACTTGGCTACCAGACGCCACCACAGTCGGCTCCTGGCGACGAACCTAGGAACCTGAGCATTGTTTACATTGTTAACCTAATTTAGCTTTACATAGGTGTAATTAGTAGAAGGTTCTTTAACATGCCATAAATCTATGACATAGGACCGCCGGCTTTACTTCCCCTCCGAAGGAAGGCATACTGAGGGATTTTTAACGCTCTTAAAAAATCCAACGACTTCGGTCGGGTTTGAACCCACGATTTTGGGCATAGAAGCTCAGCATGCTACCAACTATGCCACCGAAGCCGCTAGCTCCCCAGTGTACCGCAACCTTGAAACTTCACCACATACCGCCTATACTATACTGAAATATGCCAAAAAATTTAGGTTATTTTTGTGCAATGTACAAAGCCAAACACAAGACGGCAAAACTTCCTCAACACCCATTCTACACGATAACGGGGTCCTTCAAGGAGACCCCCTTAGCCCGCTAATATTCAACATAGCCTTAGCAGATATCACAAGTATTACCCTTAATACATTGGCCGCGTTGCACCAGTATGCGGATGACATTGCGTTAGATTCAAGCAATCGAGAAGAAGATCGGCTGGCCCCGTGGTGTTGGTATAGCGCGCCTGCCTCGCACCCGGAGGCCCCGGGTTCGATTCCCGGCTCCGTCAGGGATTTTAAAACTGACGTGAGGGTTGGAACGGGGTGCACTCAGCCTCGTGAGGACAACTGAGTAGCTGTCTGACAGTGAGGCAGCGCCCCGATCACGAAAACCAAGATTAATGGCCGAGGGGACCCGATGCGCTGATCACGCGTCACCCCAATATCTGCAGGCCAAATGGCTGGGCAGCGGTCACTTGGTCGGCCTAGGCCCTTCATGGGCTGTATAGTGACAGGGGTTGACGTTTTGTTGAATAGAGAAGATTTCCAAGCGGTAATGGATGGACTTGATGATTATGCTGACAGCAACAGTCTCATAATCAATAGAAAGAAGACAGTTCAAATGGTTTTCTGGAAAGGAGGATGAATAACGGCAAATCACAGGATACAAAGCAATGAAACAGTCTTGGAACTTGTGAATTCTTTTAAATATTTAGGGATCACTTTTCAACCATCTGCTAATTCCTTCAGAAGTCAAGTAAGGGAAAGGTACTTGGCAGCTATCAGAAACATAAATGATGTCACCGAACCCACTAAATTGTCTCTAAGAACAGAAATGACGCTATTCTATGTAAAGGTTCTTCCAGACCTAACTTATGGGTTGGAACTATTATGGGATTAGCTAACTCTATCCGACCTCAGAGTTGTAGAAAATGTCAAGGTCAGATTCTTGAAAAGAACTTTGGGAATCTCAAAAATGTCACCCTCCAGGCTGATATATGAACTAGCTGGAGAAACTTTTCATATTTTCAGACTTAAGAATTAGACTACAATTGCCTTCTACAAGACAAGAACAGGAATTCCTAAGGATGAGACAAAGAAAGCGGGCGTAAATCGACCTGGAATTCTATGGGACTGATGCCATGTCGAATAGAAATTGGAACGAACCTAACAATGAAATGAGGAGTGCTCTGAATAGACTTTCTGTACATGGCTTCCATCATAAGCTGTGCGTACGACGTGGCTTTCATGAACTTTCTGTACAGTGTGTGTGCGTATTATGTGCTAAACGGTGTAGTAACCATTTTAATGAATGCTCTAGGAGAACACTTTCCTTGTTGGATTACTCCAAAATGTAATGCACATTTGTGTGCCGTTCCTTTATTATTATTATTACTGTATATATACAGAGTCTTTCATATAAAGTAAGAACGGCGAGCGGCGGATTTGTTATCCGCTGCTGCAGTGGCCTTGGCCGAGCTTGTGGCGCACCACGGCCCCCTGCTGTAGTATTGAAAGCATGTGCATAGTATATACTTGACCTTGCAATAAGCATGCAGCTGTTCAGTCGCCAGTCAGAACCTCAGATGCTAACATGGTGAGACAGTTATCATTACAACATCGTAGTTTTGTATGGTATGTAAAACTTATTTAAGTAGGAGTTGACTCGGCGGGTACGTGATGCATTTGTTCCGCAAATTCCTGATGATGTGCCACCTTCACTAGCACAGATTCACACAATTGAAAATAAGTTTGACATTACTGGCTCAGTGCTCAATAAAAGACATAAAATAAAAGATCAGAAACATTACAGAGGCAGAACTCACTCACGTCAGCCAGAATGTGGTTACCAGATACAACGCCTGTATAACCCAGGAAGGACGACATTTCCAGCATCTTTTATAAGGCAATATTTCATACAGGATGGTACACACGCTTAAAGCAGGGGCCCATGGCACGCCACAAGCTCGGCCAAGGCCACCGCAGTAGCGGATAACAAAACTGCCGCTTGGCGTTCTTACTTTATATGAAAAACCCGGTATATCTTAATCACATGTAATTTTTTTCAGGTTATTTTTGCTCATAATCCAGTAGTTATTTTGTGTTGGCCAATTGAAAGTTACAACATCAATTATTATTTTATTTTATTTGGGAGTACTGTACCTGTGTTTTTATTTTGTAATCACTTTCAACCTGCCTTACTTGATTTTGCTAATATACATATTACAAAGATGCAAAATTCTGGGTTGTAGGAATGAATCCTTGTTCTGTATATTCTCACTAGTAGTAGTAGTAACTGTTAAATATGAGTTGAAAGTGAGACCACAGTTGGGATTCGAACCCCTATCTCCTGCATTCCGACAAGTGCATTAGCTGCTTGCATTAGAGAGGACTCGTCATGACCAAGCCTGAGATGAAGAGGGGGCTGCAGATTGAGTCAATGAATTTTTCCGATATGCCCTCCACCTATCCATTATAAGGCAGCTCAGGTGTTGCCTACATGCTAGGCACATCATCCTAATTTACTAACTCATCAGTGCGGCACTCATACAACATGTGATTTCAAAGAGATCAAACTACAACAACATTTGAATACCATAAATATACATTGAATAATGAAAGAAAATTAAAAGTACAAAGCTGCTTATGTTGAGCAATGTGTTGGACACTCATCATTCAACCAACTTCATTTCTTCTTTGCAAGATTTGATGTAAATCCATGTTGTCATTCTCAAACCTACCAGAAAACCATTACCTATTGCTAATAGAATGATCCATACAATTTATATCACACAAACACATCATGGTGTTATACTTACAATGAGCAATCTTTCTGTGTTTATCTACAAGTGTGTTTAAATGACAGATACACAAAGATAAGTTTGTAAGAAGACAAGACATGTTAAGATTGAATTCTTCATGCACAAGACAGAATTCAACTAATGTACCAGTACCATAGCAGTGTAGGTGCAGGATATCTTTCAAGGCAGTTGGCTGAGCGTTGCTTATAACATGACCAGATCCATTTAGTTTATACCAATAGACTATAGTAGAGCCATCATTACTTCCGATTTGACGTTTCAGTGCTAAGCTAGATTTTCGTTCGCTAAATCGCGACATTGCGAACGTAACTCAATTTGTCTTGATATATCGATTTGAATGGCTGCCTGTGATTGTCTGGTATTCTGACCGCTAGATAACTCTAGGGTAACACTGAAACGTCAAGTCGGAAGTAGTGATGGCTTTACTATAATACCGGTAATGATGATGACGATGACATTATGGATGATTGACAATAAGGTGGACGTACTGTAAAATCAGTCAATGAGCAGGAAATGGAGGGTAGAAAAACAGATAAAGAACAAACAAAATGACAGGCAAGTGCAAGCAAAAGGAGAGATTAAAGGGAAAAACATAAAACAGACAGGGCGAATATCCACATCTGGACACACCGTCATCTTCGAAGGTGGGCATTCATGCCATCAATCCAATCTACAGCTCTTCAATGCTATAGCCCTGGATGGTTTCTGTAACTTTTTGGTAACAACTTGGTTTTGCATTTGTTATTTAGTATAGGAGGTTGTGGAATACGAAGCATCAATGACTTAATGATAATGTTAAATAATTTTATAGAGAATGACGTCTATTAGAAATGAGAAATATTGTTGCAATTTTTTTCACAATGTTGAATTCCAAGCACTGTATGTATTCATCCAAAGTGAATATTTACTCACAATTAAGGAGGAATGATTAATTAACTCTTGTGCTTACCCTGCAGCAATACATATGTGACTAGGACACTTAGTTCTTGATATCCTTAGGTTTTAGCCATTTGTGCAAGCTATTGAAGTTTATTTCTGAAAAGTCATTTATTTACATTTATGAATGATTTGCCTGGTCTGAAATGAGCCTGTAGTTTGTTTTGTTGCTATAGTTGAATACAATATTTGTAAATCTTGCCACCCGGGTTTTGTGCCATTTTCTGAATAATAAATAAATCTCATTTTAGCTTTCCAGTTGGTCTCACAAATATTTGTGTAGACTGACTGGAAAGCTCTCTTTAATAGAACTAGGCAACATTGAAAAATGGCTTCTATCACTTCAACTCATTCAATCTTCCATCATCTAATTTTTATACCTTAATTAACCCTTTCCTTCTCAAAGCGCCCGAATGCGCCCGGATATGAAATTCACTGCTCCCTGCTAAAGTGCCCGAAAGCACCCAGGTTTGTTCTGGCAATGGGAGTTAACATTAGGAACTAAGGACTCCATGGAGCAGGCTACCGAGATGTATATATTAGCATATTTAAGTAAGGATTCGGCAATTTTGGGCCAATGTGACTAATTCCAGGAGAAATAAAAAGATGCTGAAGTGGTTCCGAACCAGGGACCTCAGGAAATAAAATGACGGTAAATAATGTAAATATGTGTATAGTTTGTGTAAACTGTGCAAATTCCATTACTGACACATTTTTAAACTTAGTTTCATAATTGTTTATGTGGCCAGATCATCTTATATATATACCGACAGTAGTGGCTACGCGGGCTAAAGCGCTGCGTTAGGTCAAGGGGCCAAGTTCTCTGCTGACTCGGTAGACACGTGGGTTCGAGCTCCACCGTCGGCTGTCCTTGAAATGGTTTTCCGTGGTTTCCCATTTTCAACACCAGGCAAATGCTGGGACAGTACCTTCTGACAGGCCACGGCCTCTTCCTTCCACATCCTTGCCCAGTTTCATTCATCTTCATCCATTCCATCTCTCATCCCGACGCGCAGGTCGCCCACGGGCGTCGACTAGAAAGACCTGCACTCGGCTTCTCAGGAGGCTACACGACGAAAAAAAAAAAATCTTATATATTAAAATTGTTTCTGTGACCAGATTATATGAGGGCAGACTTCAAACCAAGGACCCCAGGTGAGTGAGATTTACTGTGGGTCAATTACCGTTGGTAATTCACGTGTAAAACTTTATTTAATTTAAATATATTATATAGATCCCCTGTTATGTGCAAGAGTGTCCATGTCCACAATACTTCATATTCTAAAATAATAGGGTGATTTCTGGGGATATCATGCCTGGATATGCAACAAGGAAAGGGTTAATGTTCTATTAAATGACTACTACTACTGTGTGAAGAGTACGGTATATTGCTTACCCTCAGATACACCTTCATAGTAAATCTTTGTTAAAATTAAATTAAAATTTATGATTCTCGGCTTACAAAGAAAAAAGACATCTTGAATGGAAGAAAATACCATTGTAAAGGCTGTCTTGTTTTAGGGGCTTGGGACATCATGGTCATCAGCCCTGTGTACTTGGGTCTTATGAACTAATACAAAAACAACATTTGGGGGGGGGGGAGTTAAAGAATAACACCAATGCTGGTGAAGTTGATTCATTGGTATTACAAAAACAAAACAAAAAAGTGTTAGTGTTTATATAGCTTTTTCAAATGTTTGATATTTGGCTTATTTATATTTAGACCTTTAAATATATTGGCTGATGAAGGCTACATTTTTGTAGCAAAAACGTGTCCCATTAGTTGTGTTTCTTATTTACAAACCATTCACTGTTTATAAGACTGGGAAATTATATGCTCTTATTAGAGAATATTTTTGAAATTGACTACTGTATGGTGAAAAATTGTATGATGGCATTTGTGTCACTTTGCATTGTGTTGCATCACTCAATAAAGTTAACTGACCTGTCACAATCAAGTGTATTTCACTTCCTTGATTCCCCTTATACACCTGTCACTAGGTGATGATGAGATGTACCCCACTGCAATTTTTGTTTCATTTCTTACTTGCTTTGTGATATTCATGATTTGGCTGCTCTGTAACTGTTGGGTACATTATCTTTGTGGCATGAATGGGAGGAATAGTTTTTCTTTTGGTTCAGAGTTTTTTGTCCATCGCTTTTCTTTGTGAATCATCATCATAATGTTCATTTCTTAAAAACAAGTAAAAAGTAGTTGTATCACCATGTATTGACTAAAATAAAAATCAAGCAGTTCATTAAAATGGTAATGTTAATCCAGTTCGCTGATTTTCTAAATAACTGGAGGTATTTTCAAATAATCCCAAATTAAATTACTAAGCTAAATAAAACTGTGGAATTATCTAAATCAGTTAACTATCATTAATTCAATTTATGAAATAAACTGGAGTGACAATGAACAATAGAAATATTCTCAGGATTCAGGGGGAGGGTCATGGCCCCTCCTTGCTCCCCGGGCACCCATGAATTGTACATGTTGAAGTACCGTATTAGAAGCCTTCTTTCAGTGTTGCCTAGTTCTATTATAGAAAGCTTTCCAGTCGGTCAATACTAATTGTGCCCAGTTACATTAGGTGGGAAAACAAGTACAGTATTAAGACACCCTAGCTTTTATCAAAATGAAGAATCTGCTGTGCCACCGAGATTTTAGTCTGAGATCGAGACTACTTGCCCTCAAGTGTTACATAATTCCCATACTAATGTATGGACACGAGGGGTGGATGTTAACCAAAGCCTTGGAGAAGAAGATGGAAGCATTTGAAATGTGGCTGTATCATCGCATGCTTCGTATATCATGGACCGACAAGGTGAGAAACACCGAGGTGCTGGATCGGATGGGCAAGGAGATGGAGGTGCTCTAAAACATCAAGCGACAGAAGCTACAATATTTTGGCCAAGTGATTCGAAATAACAAGTACTGACTCCAGCAGCTAATCATGGAAGGCAAGATTGAGGCGCAGACCAGGGAGGAGGAGGATCTCCTGGCTCAAGAATTCGCGGGAATGGTTTGAACTTGACTCAGCATCTCTGTTTCGAACGGCAACCTCGAGACAAGGGATTGCAATGATGATCGCCAATCTTCGATGCGGAGACGGCATATAAAGAAGAAGGAGAACCTGAAAGAAATATTACATAAGATATTTTATCACAAAAATATCACGATTTTATGTACAAACAAAAATAGGGACGGGGGGTACTTTTTGTACATAAAATTGTGTTATTTTTGTGATAAATATCTTATGTAATATTTCTTTCAGGTTCTCCTTCTTCTTTATATGCCGTCTCCGCGTCGAAGATTGGCGATCATCATTGCAATCCCTTGTCTCGAGGTTGCCGTTCGAAACAGAGATGCTGAGTCAAGTTCAAACCATTCCCGCGAATTCTTGAGCCAGGAGATCCTCCTCCTCCCTGGTCTGCGCCGTCCTTCAATCTTGCCTTCCATGATTAGCTGCTGGAGTCAGTACTTGTTATTTTGAATCACGTGGCCAAAATATTGTAGCTTCTGTCGCTTGATGTTGTAGAGCACCTCCATCTCCTTGCCCATCCGATCCAGCACCTCGGTGTTTCTCACCTTGTCGGTCCACGATATACGAAGCATGCAACGATACAGCCACATTTCAAATGCTTCCATCTTCTTCTCCAAGGTTTTGGTTAACGTCCACCCCTCGTGTCCATGGGAATTATGTAACACTTGAGGGCAAGTAGTCTCGATCTCAGACTAAGATCTCGGTGACACAGCAGATTCTTAATTTTGATAAAGACACCCCTGGCTTGCTCAATGCAAGCTTTGATTTCATGGCTGCAGTCCTATTTGTCATTCAGGTAGCACCCTAGATATTTATACGAATGAACTCGTTCGATGGCTTTATCAGTAACTGATAATGTGGTATCAATTACTTCTTTGCTGACAACCATGAATTTTGTTTTGCAAATGTTCATCATTAAGCCATAATCATTGCTAACTGCGTTCATGCGATTCAGCAATGTTTGGAGATCTTCAATGCTTCAGGTTAGGGTGTCTAAATACTTGTTTTCCTGTCTAATGTAATTGGGCACAATTTGTGTTGACTGACCGGAAATTGTACATGCATATTAAAAAGTACGGAACACCAACTAACTGCCTTGCAGATATACAGTAAGTTAAGTGGTATGGTGCATATGCTTGCTACTCTCCCTGGCTCACCTGCAAGTTAGCAAGCAGCTGCTGAAAGTGGGGCATGGGGCGTGTGCCCCCGGAGATCGATGGCGAGGGGGGATCCTCGAGGGGATCGGGCAAGTGGGGGGGCGCTACGTAATCCGCCCCACCGGTGCCTGGTATAGGCATATGAGAGGGGGCTAGCGGCTCCTGTGAGTGGACAAAGCAGAAACACAATAGTGAAGAAAGAAACCATCACCCACATAACTGGCTGCTATAGGTTATTCTCCAAAGATACAATGTTAATATGCTAACTCTCTAGCATTCTAAAATAACTTGCTATGTTTGGTACAATTTGATTTAGGCTTTTTTGGCTTCTGAGGATTTAGCCCATATTTCGCCTGCAAGTCAAACTCCTTAGCAAAAACTAACTTCATCTTTGTTTATTGCTTTAGATTCCTTACCTCCTATATAATGAGTTTCTTAAAAGTTTCATCACTGCTTGATATACAGTATCAAATATTTTTTTATCAAGATCAAGGGATCCACAAGGGATATAGGTGACCTGATTAGAGTCCCTAGTTGTGTCAAAGAATCACTTATTAGCAGGGCCGGTCTTAGGGGTTTCAGCGCCCTGTGCGAAATTTGATTTTGCGCCCCTCTGTGCGAGGCGGGTTGCCTAACTCTGGCAAAAATTATGAGGTATCATAAAGAAGAATCATGAAAATATAAAGTCGAAAATGCATGCACCGAATTATCGGATGAAATTAACTAAAATGAACCTAAAGTACATTTACCCATTTACTAGATTACTTGAACATGCTTTACTTGCGTTGTAGTAAGTGGATAGTCAAGGTAACACACAAAATATCGGCTGTACGCTCGCATGATGCAAAAATACTGGACTTTATTAACTAATAGGTGATGCTTAACATATTACAATAACTATTTTTCAGTTGTGATGCAAAGTGTCAACATAACAAAATCACTGGAAAAATACACTTACAGGAATCAAGCTTTACTAATTCAAACGACTTCGACACACAGGAAAAAAAACACACTATAACCCAAAACCTTATGAGAAGGGAGCTTTCCGTACTTTGACTGAAGCAAACTGTTTTACTAACTGGGCTAAATCGAGTAAACGCGCAACATCGTTCTCTATTGAAATTAAAGCAAGTTTTGACAGTCTCTCTTGGCCAATTGTAGCACACAGGTAGGTTTTAATCAACTTCAATTTTGAAAAGCTACTACGTTCACGCGAAGCGATAGTTACCGGCAAGGTTAAGAGAATTCGCAAAGCTACATCGACGTTTGGAAAAAATCAATCATATTTGTGCTGTAAATAAACTGCAACACAGCGTGAGGGTTTTTTGCGTTTGGTGGTAGGCATGGGCTCAAATGTTACAGCTCAGAACATAGATCCATCCCACTTACGTCAGACTCATTATTTCCACTGGAAAGCTGCTTTTGCTTTTCCATGAGTGGACTACTATCTTTAATAGAGCCAGGCAGTACCTTTAACTCGTACAAAAATCCCCATGTATCGGAATGCTGAATATCTATAACTTCAGTCATAATTCTAAATTTTCCCGTATTGATTATGATATATTATAAAAAGAATTTAAAAAATGTATTGTAAAGTGGATATTTGTATAATATATCGTAATGCTCTTCAAGGAAAAATAATCTCTTCCTTACAGACTTAAAAGCTACTGTTAGGAGATTGTCATAGAAACTTTTTTGGAAGAGTCGTCGTGGTTTCACTTGTTTGCACTCAACCTTAGCCTGAGCTTCAGCCTCCGTCAGCTCCGACTCCAACTCTGACTCAGAACTGTCACTCTCAGTGCCTGACTCGATGACTTGGTCCGAGTCCGAGTCATCTTCCTCAATCAACCGTTTAGGGCGTCTAGTCTTCCTTTTCCGTCTACCTTCTTCGACCTCAAGAGACACAGACGCAATGATTTCTTTAGCCGATAGTATAGAGCTTTCATAGCCTTCTTGGGAATATTTTTCAAGGTATGCGATACAACCTTCCGCGAAAGAAGACGCCTTTTGTAGGCCTATATCAATTGCTTCTGCTTGCATGGCTTTGCTAACTATGTTTACTTGAAACAAAATGTCGTGCCATACTACAACAGCAACGACAAATTCGAACGTCTTAATTTTTTTCGCCAAGTATTCAGCTTCATGGCGTAGCCCCGAATCAAAAGCAGGATTCTCCTTAATGGCCTTTAAGGCTGCCCCCACCCCATTCGTATCGTATCTAAAAGGTCTCACTGCATATATGCGACACTCCCAGCGAGTGTCGCTCAAATATTTTAGAGTCAAATTACAATTGTGAGCCAACAAAATAGACCACCGGCCAGGAGACGACGAAAATAAAACATATATGCGTTGAATAATGCCAAATAGAGTAACGCAGTAAGGACAGAATTCGGCTGAGTCAGATAAAACTAGGTTTAAGGATTGGCTACCATATGGAACATAATTTGCGCGCGGGAACTGTTTTACAACGCGAGCTTGAACTCCTTTATGTTTACCTTTCGTATTCGCGCCGTTGTCAAGGCCTTGACCTCTAAGGTCTTCTAGCTTTAGCCCCATTTCTGTCAAAGTATTAATGATCAGATCGGCACATTATTGGACTGATCAGTAGGAGTTGTTTGAGAAGATCTCCCGTCTATTGATGTTGAAGGTCGGACGAATTTTTTAAAAGCTTCTGCTGCCTTCTTGTCTTCTTCTGCATGCTGCAACCTTCGTTCTTTGTTTGCAGCTCCACTAGCTTTACCGGAGGAGGCCATTGTTGTAGGGTTTCTCGTTCTTCGACCCGACTTTACACCATCCGCACCATGCACTCGAATGAACGACAATTAGCAAGGGCCATAACACTCCCATGTATTGTGCTAAAACGTCCTACCATCTACGAGCGGGTCGACGCTGACTTCGCCCAACACGTGCCGTTTGTTATGATTTCTCTTTCTTTGCCTATGTCTCCAGCTTGTGTCACACCTGCACCCCTTTCTCCAACCTCACTCCTCTCTCTCCCTGCATCCTCGCTTCCTATCTCTCTCCTTCGCCTTGCTACAGCTCTGCTACAACAGCGAACCGAACCGAAATATCACTGAAATGCCCGAGCGCTGCCGAAGGGCGATTTGGTTGGTCCCGGGCCGGGTGTCGAGCCGGGTTGTGTTTCCACGATAGTGAAAAGGCAAGGCATGGGATAGAAAGATATCGTGTTTGCTAATCACTCTTTCACCGAGTTTAACTTCAGTCCGTCACGGTCTAAGGTGCGCGTAGGGTTTTCAGTCGTGAGATATAACACCGCTTGAACTTAAAAAAATAACTGATTCCCATATCTGTTTGACGAACTCGCATTTACCTATCTTGCCATTTGTGCAATAGGAAATAAATCGAAATTTGCCTATTTTTGGGGGACGCCTTTGGCGCCCCCCAAGCCATTGGCGCCCTGTGCGACCGCACATGTCGCACACCCCTAAGACCGGCCCTGCTTATTAGGCATCCTGAGCCAGAGTTTATCTGCAGTAGAGTGGTCAGTTCCTTTCCACTGTGTCTCTTGCCACAGCATCTGGCAGGTTCCTGTTTTGCATCATGAGGCTGGGAGACCCAATACCAGACCAAACAAAGATTCTAAATTCTCGGCAGAGCTGGGGATTGAACCCGAGACCTCTGGGGTGGCAGCCATCAATGCTAACCACTGCACCACGAGGAGGTCTAAAATATTTTAACCAGATTAAAAATTTTAAAAACGTATACAGAACAATCCTATAGCATGAAGAATCGGGTTCGAGTCCAAGATGTCCATTGTTTTGGCACATTGTGATTTAGAAATGTATATGGTATTTCTTTTAGGTAAATCAGCATGTCATTATCAGTATTTATTCCACTTCCTCTGGCCCCATACCCTGGATATATTTCTGCAAACTCTAACTTTTTAGTTCTACTGTTCATTCATTAGCCGGCCCCGTGGTGTTGGGGTAGCACGCCTGCCCTCTCACCCGGAGGCCCCGGGTTCGATTCCCGGCTCCGTCAGGAATTTTAAAATTGACATGAGGGTTGGAACGGGGTGCACTCAGCCTCATGAGGACAATTGAGTAGATGTCTGACAGTGAGGCAGCGCCCCGATCACGAAAACCAAGATTAACGGCCGAGGAGACCCGATGCGCTGATCACGCGTCACCCTAATATCTGCAGGCCAAATGGCTGGGCAGCGGTCGTTTGGTCGGCCCAGGCCCTTCATGGGCTGTACAGTGCCATTCATTCATTAATATTAATACTGAATATTCTTTATTCTTTACTTCAGTTGATAAATAATACTTATTACAAATGACATAGATTTCATTCTTATTTCCTTAGTAGACCTACATCATATCCTTTCATGTCCAATTTTACCCTATCCTTTCTTCTTACAAAAAGTTTCTAAACTACTGGTAAAATTCACAACTTCCTTCTTTTATATTATTTAAAAACAGTAATATTGCTGTCCATATTTAGCAGAATACATCAGAGAGATAATTCTAGGATGTGATGGTTAAGGTTAATTTGTATCACCATGAAATTGATAAATATTAGTTTAGAGCAAAATATTTGGTCTCCAACAACTTTATAAATCATATTATATTCATATTTCTTTCACCACTTTATGTTGAATCAATTTGAGCGTTCGATTGTAATGATGTACCAAACATAGCTAACTATGCGAGAAAATCCAAATACTATAGATTGCCAAGGCTGGACACTCCCCACTAAAATGGTTGGTATAATGCAGTGCGGCTAAGCCTTACATATAGCTTGATGACAGTGCTTTACCATCAGATTATGTTATCTGGTAAGTAATAATCAAAGAAAGCTTTCAGCTGGCTATGCACATTTATCTGCTCTCACTGCAAAATATGAATGTTATGTACAAGCATTGATTTACATTAAAGAAATAAGTTTGGAGAAAACTAGAATGATCACCTCTAGGCCAGCTGTAAGACCCATCCACTAAGCCACACCCTTCAAGCTTGTTGCCAAGTGATTACAAATCAAATCCAGTGAGCATCCTGTGTTGTTATTCTATAGCATTTGGAAAAACCTAGAGCAAGCCAGTTTTAAAGAAAATACAGCCATAAGTGGAAAATTACAAAAGAAAATTATTAATCATTCAAGGGGACATAAGAAAAAGAAAGAACAACATGCAGAAGGTCTGTGCTTAGAGCTCCACACATCACACCATAAGTTTGAAAGCAAAACACACAAAATGCAGTCTATCTAAAACTCGGCTTGGAGTAAGACTTAGTTTAGTTTGTAAGCATGTTAGTTAACTTCCAGTATTAGTATACAGAACTTGGAGAGAAGAAACCCATTAAGAGCAGGAAAATGCCAGGATACTGATCTTTAATCTGGCACTAGTAAAGAAAAGAACACAAAATGGAGAGAAATGTCCTACATTCTACATAGAAGTGAAGAGGACTTAAAAACCTGAGCTCTTCCACATACTGAGTGGCCACAATATCAATTGTGCTCTTGAAAAATGTTTCAGGAGAAGGGTAGTTGAGATAATGTACTCATGCGAAGCTTGCACACTTCACCATAAGAATAACTTGTTACGGGAAATGTATTTAATTAATTAAAAATTGATCATAGAACAAATTACTTTTATAAACACGGACAGTTGTTGCTCCTTAATAAACAGTCAACAAGTGCAGTGACTCCCCCGGTGGATGAGAGTAGAAGTTTGGAATCTTATTTTAATTAAGTTGGTTTCATTACTTGGATGCCCACCTGGGTCTGCAGTCTGATCTGCATGTATCATCACAAATTTAACTTTGTAATGGAGCCTTTAATATTTATTTTGGCCAATACAATTTTCACCATATGAATGTACATCATCTCAACTTGCCCACCTACTAAGCTTCATTATGATGCAAGTGTTGTACTGTTCCGTTGTAGGTCATGCGCCGAAAGAGACCGAATTCCAGTGTTTCAACCGATGCTCTTGTTCCATCTTCACCTTCACATCTTGAAACACTACCATACTATGTGATAAACATCACTTGGTAATCTCTGTTTCAGGATGGTTGAGACAAATTTCTGGACTTTTATGAACTGTCCCCTTTTGTACTGCTACCTTATTTACAGAAGCCACAGGTTTTGTTCTAGATATTTATCCTTGAAGCTGGAAATATTTCTAAGATTAATTTCGTGACCTTATTATTTACGAAAGAGAGTGGTAGTAATATACACAAATATTTCAAGATACTGTTATTTGTTCATAGACTAGCTGAACAAGGAAAATGAAGAAAATTCCCCAATTAAGGTAATCCAACATTCTTAACAGTCATCATCAGCTTCTCAAGGCTAAAAGCCTTGTCGTTGCAGCCATTTCTTACGGTCTTCAGCAGTTCTCTTCATATGGGCATACGAGTCACATTCCATCTCCTTGACAGTGCTCTTGAGATACGATTGTCTTGGTCGTCCCCTTGGTTTCTTCCCCAAAATGTTTCCTTCAAAAATTACCTGGAGGAGAGTGTTATGTCTGAGTATGTGTCCCATGAATTTGGCTTTCCTTTTCTTGATGGTGTTCAACCTCTCCAAATTTGGGAGATACCAAATTTATATCAAGATTTAACAGTTTTTATAATGACAAAAAGCATGTCCCACAATTACAATGAATTATAATACAGCTGACTCTGACTTAGATTTCATGCAATGCCAAGAGAAACTCAAGAAAGAGGGGTTTTGGGACTGTACAGTTATTGAGCAGAGTGAAAGGTTCAGTATAGAGTAGAATTTATGGCTTTTAGCATTTGAACTTTCAGCTAGTGCAGTGACTCCCCTGGTAGATGAGAGTTGGAAACCTATTTTAATTAAGTTGGAGAAATGGACCTTACTTTATTCATTAGAGCAGAGAAAAACTAAATTTCTTGGTCACGTCTTACGGCATGACACCCTTCTCCGAAGGCAAGAACCTAGGGAAGAAATCGAGAGGAAAGGTGCGTCTCTCAAACCTTAGGAACACAATCACTCAGCTGGGTTTGCTTCCTACGTCATGATGAAGAGAACTGCTGAAGATCGTGGGCTGTGGCTGCAGCGACAAGGCCTAGCCTTTATATAATGATGATGATGAGCATTTGCAATAAATGTTAAATTTTTCCAAACCTCGTCAATAGATATATCTTCATGTTTTATGACTTCTATGAGCAGTTTTACAGAGTTTGGATTCACAATCAAATGCAAATTTAACTCATAATATGGAATTATCTGGTGTTTGCTAAATAAATACAAAATTCTTGGTTTCCAGCAAAATAAATATTGGTTGGATGGTTCCTCAGTTTAGGGGCTGCGACACCGCGGTCATGTAGCCCTGTGTACTTTGTGTGTGTGTAGAATCTGTCTGATAACCGGTGTTAATTGTGATGACTGTATTAGTGTATTTGTTTTCAATTCAAGTAAGGGCTGCAGACTTTGAATTTCAAGTAGTTCCTACTTTTGCCGCCAAACGCCACCGTCAGCGAATACTAGTTCAGAACCTGGTTACCAGAGGCCACTCCAGTCAGCTCCTGGCGACGAACGTCGGAACCTAAGAGCGTTTGTCAAATGTTTGACCTAACCCAATTTAGCATCACACAGGTGTACTTAGTGGAAGGTTCTTTAACATGCCATAAATCTATGACATGGGACCGCCGGCTTGACTTCCCCTCCGAAGGAAGGCATACTGAGGGATTTTTAACGCTCTTAAAAAATCCGACGACTTCAGCCGGGTTTGAACCCGCGATCTTGGGCACAGAAGCTCAGAATGCTACCAACTACGCCACTGAAGCCGCAAAATAAATATTAAAAACAAGTGTTCTTTCTTAAAATTAAGAATTAAGTAAAATATTTATCCCACGACATAAAGAAACCATTCCTTTGATGAAACTTTGTGAGAGAGATTTCTATGATGGCTTCATGAAATGCTACATTATGATTGTAGTACTGGTTATTGTTGTTTGAAGTAGTGGAACATCAAAGTCATCAGTTCTTAAATTGTTATTTATTAATTGAATGTTAAGTTGGTATGTTTTTCCATCTTTATTTTATATTGCACAAATGTTCAATTGATTTGAAAGTGGAAAATATGAGAGGCTTAGGTCTTACAAAAAGTTAGATTTTAGTTCAAAATGCTAAATCTTGGATATAAACCACAAATTCTAGTTGAAGAGCATTGGAACAAACGCCAGCAAGTCCAGCAAAGCATTTACGGTATTATAGAAGTAATCAACACTGATAATTTTGTGGAAATTCAAATGTAAGATAGTTTTAGTGGTTTTTGATAGAATACATCTGTAGCATCATACGGTATTTGTAATCATATTTCGCTGTAGTTTTTGTTCCCATGCTTCTCAGTTATGAACTATCCTGGCATTTTCCTAACATGGTTGAAAAGATCTTCTCCAGATGCCAAGTAAATCACAGATCTGAATTCTACATGTACTACTAATGTTGAACTACACTGTTACAAATTAAACTAAGTTGAAGGGAGTACCAACACCAAGATTACAAGGAAGACAGTCATGTGCAGGTACACTATGTCTTCTACTGTGCTTCACACTTGTGTCTGATGCCTGTAACCTATGTGCCTCATCGAAAACTATTACAGTAATCCATCCATTAGGCATTATTACATTTTCAGGATTTATGCTGTGAAAATACCATTAAAAGAAGAAAAATCAAAGATAATGGAAAAAATGAATAAATAGGGAATTTGATGGAATGAGACCACACCTTAGAGGACCTTTCCCTTTGCAATTGCTTGTCCATCTCCTCCCTCCACCCACAATAGCCTGTCATTGGGTCTGATATTTCTCTGTTCCTTTCATATGATTCCCTATTAAATCAATTAAGATCAGAAAGCCTTGTAGATAACTGCAAGAGGAGTATGAATGAATTTGGTAATATGGTAGGGGTGTGTTCTGAAGATACCAAGGAAATTCTTCTGCTTCATAGTGAGAGTTTCCAATTATGGACAAGCTCAAATTATTCGTCTCATATAGTAATCAAATTGAATTGGGGATCAGCAATTATTAGAGCTCCTGAGAATGTTAGTAGCTCAAGTCCGAGGAAATAGACAAACTCAAGTGGGACACCTTTCTTCTGCTATTTCATTGGCATTATTACTAATTCGTATATCAATTTGGACTTCGAACCATCGGCATCTATGCTCTACATTAAAAACCTCAACAAATATCACATTTTGATTATTTGGCTCTGGGGAAGATTGATTCCCCTGATCAACCCCCATATTATGCCACTGGCCTTTGTTACCCTTTTCTTATTCGAAATTATCTGCTGTTTATACCATTGTATCATAACAGCCACAGTGGGTTCCAAGACTGTATAGCACAGCTCTTCTTAAAATCCTCAGATTTACTCCTCCTCCTTCCTTCAGAACAATATGTTATAATGTAATAATACCAAGAAAAGGTTGGGAAAGGTAAGAGTTCTGCACAATTATGGATAAACCCTCATTTCAAAACGTTATTTCTGACTATAAAAATTTGCATAGTAAAATCCCAAGTACTTGGTAATGTCAAGAACTAGTGTATATTCAACATCCATACAGCTTAATGAGTTGGTTGGTTCCTCAGTTTAGGGGCTGCGACAACGCGGCCCTGTAGCCCCGTGAACTTTGGGTGTGTGTAGACTCTGCCTGATAACTGGTGTTAATTGTAATGGCTGTATTAGTGTGTGTTATCTGTAATTCAGGTAAGGACTCCAGGCGATCAATTTCAAGTAGTTCCTACTTTTGCTACCAAATGCTACCATCAATGAACCTAGCTGTGAACTTGGCTACTAAATGCCACCACAACTGGCACCTGGCGATGAACGTTGGAATTAATAGAGCGTTAAACAAATCTAACCTATAAATTTAGCTTCACACATTTGTAGTTATTGGAGGGTTCCTTTACTTGCCATAAATCTATGACATGGGATCGCCAGCTCTATTTCCCCTCCGAAGGAAGGCATACTGAGATATTTTTAACGCTCATAAAAATAATTCGACAAGCCAAAACAGCAACGATTTTAATGTTATGTCTGTGCCTGTCATAAACCTTGTGCAATAATTACACACGTTCCCAAGGAAACATAGACATCTTGTTATTAGAAACCAAGTTCTTAATTTTCAAAAATCAAATCGTAACTATTTTTATCAAATTTTCAAAATTTGGATTTTGCTTGGTGCTGATCTTCACCCTTTCCCTCATATCTCCCATGTATATTGGAACTTTTGGACTTTTCTTGTTTTTAAAGTGGGTGTTAAACCTTCATCTACAAATTGAAACTCACTCATTTACACATCTGTTGATTAAGCCTTATTTATTTATTTATTTATTTATTATTTGCTAATCGGCCAACTAGGGACTACGATAAGTTCCACTATACATTCAGGCGTTTATTCTATTTACGATTGATCCAGTAGGTTTTCATTAGCTTGCTTTGTTGAGCACGGCATTCATCCGGCCACTTTGCACTGGTTGTCCATTTCTCATCTCAGAAAGTCCCAAAAGTCATGATGCTTGTTTGGCAAAGGTCTCGTTTGTGCGCATCATCTGGTCACAGGCCTATTTCTTGGAGGTCTTTCTTGACGTTAACGTACGTTTTTGGTTTTGAGTTGAAATTGTTAAATATACGTTTTGTCCATCTAGAGTCATCCATCCATCGCAAGTGACCGTAGTAGCGAGCCCTGCATTTGCGCATTGTGTCTGTGATCTTCTCTATCTTAGAATATATTTTTTGCCTGGATTTTCTTACGTAGATCCCGTTTTTGTAGTTTGGATCAAGTATGTTGTGGAGAATCTTTCTCTCTTTTTGCTCTAACTTAGCAAGCGCACATTTCTGAGAGAGGATAAGGCATCCTGACGCATAGAGGGATACCGGCTTGACGACAGTGACATAGTCATGAATTTTGGTATTTATAGAAAAGCCCTTTTGTTATATACAGTATGTTCCGGGTGGTTTGAGAAGCTCCCTCCAGTTATTTTGTTGCCTTATTATTATTAGAGGAAAGTGACCAAAGTCGGATCCGAGTCCCTAAGTCGGACCCCTGCATTATTTTGCTTGGACAGTGCTGCCGCATGGTGGCACAATAATGAATGTGAAGATATGAAAGGAAATGTTATGTTGTGGAAGTGGCCGCACTGGACTGTGGGGAGTATCCCGTCAGTTCCGCCATTACTGGTTTTCATGTGAGTGGATGTTTTTACACGTGCTCATGGAATAGTGATTGTTTTATATTTCAAAGAGGGTAAGTCACATTGTGTTTACAGTACTGTCTTTAGTAAGCGATACACTTGATAAATATTGTATTTGCTTGTCGAAATACCTATTCATTTTTTTTCATAGCCTCGAAAATATCAAGTACAAGATGTCCCCGCGGCTTTCCTAAGTCGGACCCCTAAAAATCTTAAGTCAGACCCCTAATAACCCTGAGTTGAACTCCTGAAATTCAAATTAAAATTTCTTGGGTTTTATTTAAGCCATTCAAAATATTGTTTCAGATGACCCAAAAAAATATCAGTCCTTGCGTGAGAAAATAGGAAACTCTCAAAGTGGTCGGTTTCTGGATTTTGTGGTCATAACAATAAGTTATGTTCCTAACAAGATGTTATATAATGTAAAAATAAAGTATTTTCACGTTCTTCATTACTTTTCTAGTGGTTTTATGTGATTTTACGTTCATTCTTAAGAGGGGTCCGACATTGGCATACTTTTTCCAAGACGTCATTTTTGATACTTTTAATGAAAACATTTCATAGGAAAAACTGGGCTGTTATAAGTTAATCTGAACCAGATACAATGTTATAAAACATATCAAAGAACTCATCTAGTTAAAATGCAAATTTAAAAAGATGAAATTAATAACAATACAGGTAAAAAACAAAATGGGGGTCCAACTTTGGTCACTTTCCTCTATTATTATTTTATCAGAATGAAAAGAAAAAAAGAATCATAAAATAATTCTATAAAATAGGCTAATTAAAGCCACACAGGTTTGAGTGAGATTCAATTAAAAAAAAGTCAAAAATGCATATAAACATGGGAGATATGAGGGAAACGGTGATGGTCAGCACAAAGCAAGGACATAATTTTGAAAAGTAGTTAAGATTTGAATTTTGAAATTTAGAAGTTTGTTTCTAATGACAAATTGTGTCTGCTTCCTTGGAAATGTATATTATTGTTGTACAAGATCTATGACAACATTAAAATCTTTATTGTTTCTGCTCCTTAAGCTGTATGTTGCCTCTTAAAGTATTGTTAAAATAGGAGAACTCAAGCCCGGATGTCAATAACATGATACCATTCCATAAATCAAGAAAATTCTCTCCATTTTAATGGTATTCTACAAGCTTATATCATCCCATTATGAAAATGAAATATATTTATGATTTTTATGAAAAACATTCTATTAAGAATTTAATGTAAACATTTAATTTTTGCAATCCATACAAAATAGAGAAGGCACACATGGGTTACATGTAGTCGGAGACACAAGACATCCAAATTATGATCTACCACATATAAGAGGTCACAGACACTAAGGATTCTGATGATTCATTGAAGCTGCAAATCCTTGTATGCATGAGAATGATTTTGCTATACAGAAAAAAGATATAAACTTATAAATTTGATAGAGCCAATCTTTAAGAGCAACTTGAAATCAAACTTACGCATTCTATAATGTAGTCAACAGAGCAAATTTATATTAGTTACGGTATTACATCTTAAATTTCTTTAAAATGAAACTGAGTACTTTTCACTAAAATATGCAGTAAGAGATACAAAATAAAGATTTTACTTTTTCTTTCAATGCACTACACTTTCAGATTTACCTTTTATGGAATCACAGTTATTTAATAAATAAGACATATTTCAATCTAAATAAACCACTCCCATAATATGAGTGTGGTCTTTTATAAAATCATGGATAGATAAGAGTAATAAAAGATAAATATAATAAACATTATGACTATAATGGTTCTTCTTGGAATTGCATATTGAATCAAAAATGTAACATGAGGGTAAAAATATACAGTACATAGTATTAATATAATGTCCAATGTTTTACCACAAATCTACAGCTAAACGTTCCTTGTATGTGTGAGGCTTGGAGAAAGTTGCTTGATATCTTTTGTGTGGAAGGTAGAAGTCTTAACCAATACAATAAATGTAGCCTGCAGTAAGGGTATCTTTATTAACTTGACAAGCCCCAGGGAGGAATTCTTCTGCCAATTTTATTTCCTTCTCCTCAAAAATACTGAGAAATGGACTCTACTGTTTCATGAGAAATAACGAGAAATAACACCAAATAATTTACTTTGTATATGCATATGATTTAAATGGGTTAAATATATAAGATGTCAATGTCTGGCTATCAGGGTGACCCACAATGACTTGTATATTGGGTTAGGTTAGAATCTATATATTTCAAAGTCTGACTACTGTTACTTTTTTATGTGAATTTTCCTGGAATTTTTTGTTTGTTTGATTCATTGTTGGCGATTTTATATTTTGTGTGTGACATTCTTTATGGCATGCCATTATCTATTGAGAAGGCATGTTTTAGACTGTTATTGTTGGCAAACAAGCGGCCATGGAAGTTAGTTAGGAACTATCCCAGCATTTGCCTAGAGTAGAAGTGGGAAATCATGGAAAACCACATCCAGAATGGCTGAGATGGAAATCAAACCCACCTCTTCTCAGTTTTGCCTCACGAAGCTGAGTGGCCTCCAATCCAAACCTCAGACTAGAATTAAATTTCTTTGCAGAGCCGAAAATCGAACCTGGGACTCAGCGATGTCAGTCAAGAATGCTAGCCACTACGCAACGAGGCGGACCAGGATCAAAGTTAAGTTTGGTATCTGAATCCTTCTAAGTGTGATTCTAATTATTACTCTAGTTATTCACTGTAGCACTCATTCAAATGGGGGTAAGGGGAAACCTCCTTCAAATATAAGGACATTTATGTTTTGTCATAGAAGGACTGGAAAAGGCTGATTTTAAGCTACGAGACCCAATGTTCATGTCCATGGGATTCTGAAAATCAACTTTGTTTCTTGGACACACAAAATGTTGAAATTAATAAACCAGTTGTACAACACTCCAATGTATATTGTGTTAAAATTTGGATTCGATCAGATGACAGGTTTGTGAGATAATAATTCTTAAATGTGACGCATGGTTGAAATAACCATTAATCAGGCACTTTATGTGTTCCAATAAAAAATATTAAAATATAAATTAAAAATTCCAAACCTACATGAACTAACATAAAATAGAACGACGAAAATGATGATGTCATTGGATTTTATGTAGGTCTATCGGTTACTTCACAAACAACCTTCAAACTCGAGTGCACATAATATTTTGGTCGACAGTAGTCGCTAAAATGATGTGACAGGGAGACATTTCCACACATGGGAACTCGAAGGTGAATTGGATGTGCACCTGGGCAAAACTAGGTACAATTGCTAGCAAAAATATAATTGTGCTAAAATTTTTCAAAGGCCAGTGTGTGATGCATAAAATACAGAGAAATTTCAAGATAAAATCGTTAAAGTAATAGTCCAGCACTCTATGCTAATTCTCAAGAACCATCCCTTCAATCTGGTTTAAAATTACGAACCCTTTAAAATTACAGATTTAAAGTTCGTGCATTGACTTTTAGCAATTCAGATATGGATTTGGCTAATAATAAAAATATTCAGTATTACATTCTTGATTTAATATGCAGTATATTATTTGAAAAATCGCAACTTTGCTTCTTGGTTACGTCGAAGCATGTAATCCTTAGTACCTGTTCCTGGTCGGACACATGAGTGGTGCTGTGCCAGGTCTCCAGGTGGTTCACATTTACCTCCTCCTTGGCGTCTGGTGGCGGCAAGAGTGGAGGTGGTGTGGGTCGTATCCTCGACCGCTCTCCGGGTTGTTTCTTGGGAATAAGTTTTCTGGGGTTCCCATCCAACGGCCTGTGCTCATGGCTAAAGTCATCGCCTGGTTGCAGGAATGGGCTCTGCACATCATAGTTGGCTGCTTCACAGCAAAAATTGTATCAACAACATTCCTCATTAATCAGAACAGAACAATATACATATTCTCAGTGAAGACCCTGATTTAATTTTTTTAAATAATAAAAAATCAATTTATAAATATTTTTGGAAGACAGAATTTACTCAAGTTATGGAAGAAATCAAGAAATCATCCTATTTTTAATTTTCCCCAGAGAATTATTAAATTACCTCAACTGTAAAATAATGCTGGAAACAGTAGACCAGCACAAATATCTTGGGTGCTTCATTTCAAATTATAACAGAATACAACACGAGATTAATAGCTGAACTCAAAACTCAGCTCAGTTCTATCATCAAGTTCGGAATCTTCTCTGGAAAGAACAAGTTTTCTTACGCTCAAAACAGATCCTCTTTCATTCATACTTCACCTCCATAATAACACATGGTTTAGAAACCTGCGCAACAACTAAACAAGTGGTTAGCAAACTGCAAGCCGCAGAAATCAAGTTCCTGCAAACTATGATCCAGAAAACAAGGAAGGACAGAGTAAGGAATGAAAGAATAAGGGAAGAAGCAAGTGTGTTCCTATCCTTGAATGAAAGAGTGATACGGGCTCGTTTGAAATGGTTTGGCCATATCAAACGACTGGACGATGGTAGGACAGCAAAACATTGGCTTCAGACAGTGGTGGTTGGAAAAAGACCGGTAGGAAGACCTAGGAGATGGCTAGACCATGTGAAAGAGGATACTGTATAAGGAACAAGAGGAGTCAACTGGGATACAGTACTGAGAGAAGAGTGGTACATGAACTGACAGAAGTGCAGAGCACTCGTATACCAAACCTTGGCAACTGGAGTAGATAACCGATGAAGATGATGAACATGTATGGGAATATAATCTGATGTGAGACTTGTAGTATACTTCTTGGTCATGTTCCACCTTGGGATATCAGATTTTCCAGTACTGTTGCTCATTTAGCACCAGTCCGGAGGCACGTACTGCTTAAGAAATGTGCTGATGCAAACAATGGTACCTCCACTATTCAATTATTTATTTATTTATCGTATGGCTTTTAGTGTCGGGAGTATCTGAGGACATGTTCAGCTCGCTAGAGGCTGTAGCTGCTTCAAGTGGACACCCATGGGGTGAGCTACAAGTTCCATCCAATTTCAAGTAGTTCCAACTTTCACTACTAGATATCACTGACACAAAGTGGTGAACATTGGAACTTTGATAGTGCGTTTCAACTAAATCTAACCTAGAAATTTAACTTCACACAAATTTAGTTAGTGGAAAGATCTTTTACATGCCATAAATCTATGACATGGGACCGCCGGCTTTTCTTCCCCTCCAAAGGAAGGCATACTGAATAGTTTTAACGCTCTTAAAAAATCCGACGACTTCGGCCGGGTTTCAACCCGCGATCTTGGACACAGCAGTTCAGCATGCTACCGAAGCAGCTTCCACTATTCAATAACAAGTACTGACAAAACATTAAATCCACTAGGGAAATCAACAAACAGAAACCAAGGAAACATGCTGTAGCAAATTTCCATCTTTTTTGGCACTATCCACCACTGTCCCTTGAACTATAGTGTTGACCAACTGCAAAGCTTCTACTACGAGTAGTAGATTATCTTGTGTCTGTTGTGGGGTTTCATTCAGGTGTACCAAGTTAGGCTTATCATCAGGCTTTTGGTGCACTCTGCCTGGACCCTGCAGCAATAGTAAACCTTGCACTTCATTGCATATATGAAGTAATGAATATGAGAGATACTAAATGACTTCTTTCACTGAGGTTCCGGAAAGATTGTTAGTGAAGAAGGTATTCTCTAGGACTAAGTTGCTTTGTTTCATTCTTAGTAAGTTTATCTGGCCAGCTCAAACCAAACTCATGTGCGATGTCATCACGAAATCGAACGATGTTGGATGGGGTTGGCCTGGACTGTCCTTGAGTGAATTGAGGTGGAAGCTGGCACTTGTTTTTCCTAATGGTGCCTAGCAGCGTAAGTTTGTACTGACTGGTCAACATTTCACAGAGCTCAATGCTGGTGAACCAGTTGTCCACTGTAACGTTCCTTCTCGCCCCGGACTGTTACTTACAGCATACTGCGATCCTTCTGGCTGTTTTCCAATGTAGACTTCCATTTTTTTTTAAGTATAAAATAGCTTTACATCACACAAGACATATCCCTTGATGCCATATTTGTTAGATTTCGGAGGTATGTACTGCCGGAAAGGAGCCTTTCCCCTAAAACCTATTAGCATTTCATCAATTGTAACAAACTGACTCAAGCTGAAATATTGTACACACCTGTGAACAAATAATTCAAACAGATCACGAATTGTAGCAGTCTATCTGACAGTAGCCTCTGCGGTCTAGTCTCAATATCGTCAAAACGTATACGGCCGAGCAGGAAAGAGAAACGTTGCTGAGACATAACTAGCAGAAAGATTTCTGGGGAGTTTCCATCTGTGGAGAACAGTTCTTATAAATTTAACCTATTGGACTTCTTTACTCCACTCAAAATGAGAAGGCGCAAAAGAGATGATATTCTTGATTATATTTTCCTTTTACATGAGTGGTATATTTTGACACATCACGAAAAATTTATTTAATTTGAACTTTTGAAAGAAATTTGGTAATATTTCCCATATTGAGTAAAACCATGAAATATTTGCGAACAGATGAGTATTTTGCTACAATTAAGTGTTCATAATATATTCTGTTTCCCAATTCCATACAATGCCATACAGTACTTATACAAATAAACCAATGCAGTTCAAGTGTAGTTCCGTAAATAGTCAAGTGGATTACAGTTGTAATCCAAGTTAACTCTTTGGTATGCCACTGACATGCTAATGGTCTCGGTGATTGTAGTGGGGAGACCTTCTAGGAAAGGTACTGAACTGTATGTACCAAAATCTAGTGTATTGTGTTCGCAGATATAAAACAAATGAACCTGGATTACAAAAGTACAACGAGGGTGGCGACCTAAACAATATCTAGGCCCTTTATGTCTTTTCCACAGAGGACTGGGAGGCATTTAAGCCTGATATAACTGTGAGTCAACCTTGGCTTTTTACAATAGTAATCCATGCTACCAATGGAGGGTTAAAAAGATATAAATGGAGATTTTCCTTTATTAAGGCTGAGGAATAAATGTAAACAGTTTTCAACTGTTGTGCTGCCCATATTGTACTCAAGTATGTACTGGCTGCGTGGCTCAGCGGTAATGTTCTTACCTGCTGTGCTCAAGAATGCAGGATCGAATCCTGGCTCAGTCAACTAGCATTTGAGGGTGCGCAAATGTGAGGAAGCCGTGTCAGTATATTTACTGGCACATTAAAGATCCCCTTCGAGGCAAAATTCCGGCACACCGGCGTCTCTAAAAGCCAGAATAATTAAAAGGGATGACCGATGTAAAACCAATACATTATTATTATGCAAGTATTTACGTGCATATATTTCAATTTAAGTCTCATTTTCAATTTTCAAAATCTGGTTATTATATACTAGCTCCTGGCGTCATGATGCCACGATGAATACTGATGTTTCCAACCACTAAATAGTTTACTTTTGAAACATAATACGATGTGCCCTAAAAATATGTATATATAAAAAAATCTTCTGATGTATATGTTTGTCTGATCTTAAAACTGTACAGTAAACATTCACTCCCCTATTTACTCCCAAGGCTTCACGGAGAAATGGCCCCCTAGGTCCAAAGATAATTCAAAAAATATATGCATTAGTTGTAATTGGAAAACTGCAGGTTCACTAATTGAACATACCGTAAGCAATTTTTGATGGATGATGAACATAAGGAGATTTGCCTCTGGAAATCAGGAACTCAGGCAGATAAGTCATAGAATTTAGTGAGAAATATAAAGATACACCCATAATAATCACCAAAACTTGAGCCATTGTTTTCTCAGCTGGTTATTTTGACTAAGAAATATATAGACATCGTTTCCTATGGCTTAAGTTGTGGGGACCACATTTATTGTGCTCTAAAGGGAAGTGATACTAAATATATAACCTAGCTGCCAATTTGTGGGACATTATGAGGCAAGGTGTGCGCTAAGGTATGAGGAGGGATATTTCCAATCTCTTGAAATAACTTTTAATTTCTGTTGTCTACAGAAAATCTATATCTGATGTTCTATTTGAAACCATTAGGTTACATACAGTACCTTAGATCCAATATCGAAAGATTCTACAAAGAACCATGTACACTCTTCTTGTCAAGTTTTCTACAACCCTCATTGATTCAATGTGATGCCTATTGTAGTCCAAGGCACAAAAGGCATTACTTGACTCGATGGGAATGGCACTGAAAGGTATAAAATAAATTCCCATTCTTCTTTCATTTGTCTCACAAATCCACGGGTAGAAGCAAAGCTATATTGTTATAGGGCGGCCACAACACAGGCCATTGATACAAATTTATCTCAATTCAACTAAAAAGATCCAACAGCAGCAGCCAGGCCAAATAAGTTACTACACATGTGATGCAAGCATTGCTAAAGTGGAGTAATCCATTAGTTGTCAGGCTTGCAACATCATAACAAATGGTTAGCAAGATACAAGAATACCATTGACGACCTATGACCCAGATTCAACTTGAAATAAGTAAAGGAACCCACGAGCTGGGACAGTCAGACCCATAGACAGACCGAAGACTAGACGACGAGAGTACGGAAGGTGTACGCCTCCGGCGTGGTGTCGCTACCGGCATGCGACTCGTCCAAGAGAATCCAAAATCCCGCGCAGCAACTGGGTAAGTGTGCTTTAGCTCTCCTTATTTCCATCCCCCAGATCCTTCACCTCATTAACTTTTTCACATGGCTGCCAACAAACAGCCGATCTACCAAACAAAGAGCTCGTGATTTCAAGCATTCGTTTCACTTGTCTTCAATAACTTCCCACCACGCTCCCCGTTTCTTGCTGCACAAAAACAATCACCAAGCGACCTTGCCAGCCCGTACAGCTGACTTCGTACATCACCTCACATCCTGGCCTCTGTAGAGTGGCCTGTATAAGCCTTCACCCATATTTTCCCAACACATGTACACCCTCATACACACAACCCCATTTAAGGAAGCAAACCTTCCCTGAGCACTCCCTATACACAACCACCATCTCGCCAAGCATGCAAAAGTCTACCGGACAAGGGTGGTGACCTAAAGAATATCTAGGCCCTTTATATCTTTGCCACAGAGAATTGGTATGCCACAATGGTTAGCATTTAAGACTAATACAACTGAGAGTCAACCTTGGCTTTTTTTGTTAGGTACCTGGAGTAAAGTAGTAATATCTTGTGATGGTCATAAACCCTTGGAGAAAGTTAACTTATGCTCTCTGTTCCATTAGCTTAGACAAATGAATGGCTTGTCTGAAGTCACAATGAATTTTTATTTCCCACTTGCTAGGTGTACGTGGGAAGCATTATTACTTCTGATGGGAGGTGTGAAAAGGACATCCGCTCTTGAATAGCCCAGGCTAAAGAAGCTTTCAACAAGAAGAGAAGTCTCCTGACATCCAAAGCCATATCTCTACAAGTCAAAAAACACTTCATTAAAAGTTACATTTGGAGCATTGCGACCTATGGTTGCGAAACCTGGACATTATTGAAGGCCGACAAGAAACAATTATGTGCATTTGAAATGTGGTGCTGGCGATGAATGCTATGGATACCTTGGACCCTAAGGCTAACTAATGAAGAGGTTCTAAGAAGAGCAGAGGAAATCATCAATCTGACAGAAACAGTAAAAAAAAGAAGAAATAATTGGATAGGCCACCTACTCCAGCATTCACCATGGTGCATCACACTGCTTGAAGGGAAAATGGAAGGCAAGGCAGGAAGAGGACGACCAAGAGCAGAGTTCTTTGATGACATCGGAGGAAGATTTCCGTACCACCTGATCAAACAGCGAGCTCAGGATAGAAGACCTTTGGACGAAGACATTCATGCTACCCACCAACCGCCAGGTTGAGGGGAGCAAGAAGAAGAAGTGTTCATAGAGTTTCCTACAGTGTGTCTCGCATTCTGAGAAGTAATGAGGTACCAAGTCATGTTTATAGAGTTTCCTACAGTACATATGAAGAGTAATGAGATATCAGATCATGTCCATAGAGTTTCCTACAGTATATCTGAAAAGTAATGAGTACCAGATCATGTTTATAGAATTCCCCCAGTACGTTTGGCATTCTGGAAAGTAATTAGGTACTAGCAGATGATTTTTTAAATGCCATTATGCTATTATTTCAGTTTTAACTCTTGATTGATTGTGGTTTTAACATTTTTCAAAAGACATCTCTATTAAGTGCAGTGATTCACTGGGTAGATAGATTTTATCAGAAACAAAGGCCTCCACTTTCCTAATAACATTAGAAATAAAGACTGGTTTCTGGCCTTCGGATCTTCTTTCTCTTCCCTATTGAAATTAATTGTATTCAAATTCTTCCCAATTCATTCAGATGGAGTTACAATTAAAACAGGATGGGATTAAATAAGTTAGAAAGGAGAAGAGAGTTGGTTAGTTATTGAGGTTTTAAGGAGCGGAACGGCGAGGTCATCTGCCCTATGGAGAAGAGAATTTGAAAAGCGACATCATGATTGACGTCAGCAACTTTGTTGTAACAATTTTAAACAGTTGCCCGTATCTTCAAGTCTAGGGTTTGAGAGATTAAGCTTGTGGTGGACGACTTACAAGGGAGAGTGATAACCTTGGAAACCAGGCCAAGGTCTAACACTAATGACAGTGAGACTGGTGCCACGAGTTAAACCCCCTTGCTTCAACTGGAGCACGTCCTGGCAAATCTTCAAAACCCAGTTCGATTCCGTAGGCAGCCACAACGGGTGGACAGCACACAAAAGAGCCATCTAACTTTGAAGCAAGAGTGACAACAATGAATACAACCTGGATTTAACCAATAACAAGGGCATGGTTGCACAGTGGTCAAGCTGTTTGCCTCTCACCATGGTTTGATCCCAGTCCATGCATGTGAAATTTTAGTAATGAAATGTCACATGTTTTGTGGTTGGAAACCAGGCCAAGGTCTAACAGTAATGACAAGGGCATTCTGGAAAGTAATTAGGTACTAGCAGCCCTCATGTCAACAAGGCCTATGGTTTACAGGCAGAATTAGAGTTGCCTATCAGGATAGGATTCAGGGTTGCGATATACAGAGAAACTTATTATATTCTTCTTCTTGATTTCGGCCAACTATGGACCACGTTATTTCAACTGTTCCCATCTTTGAGCTTTAATCTTTTCCCAGTAGTCCTTCATCCATTTCCTGTGCGCCTCCTTTCTGTCAGCCATCCACTTCTTGCCTGTTCTCAGTTTTGGCTTTTCTTGGAATTTCTAGTGTGCTCTAAGATTTTTCAGGAGAGGAAGACGTTCTTGAATGTCCTCAAGCAAAATCCCTACTTCTATAAGATCTTTTTCAATCTCCGAGAACCATGGTCCCTTGGTTTTCTTGTCTAGTAGGAAAATATGCGGTTGGTCAGTCTCTGCGAGCTCATGAGTGTCATGTGGTAATTGAAACTAATTCTCCTTTTCCGCATCAAGTCCGTTATCCTTTCCACACGTATGTAGAGTTTGTTGTTATGTCGCCTCCTGTACTTTTCATTTTCTCTGACTGGTCCTAGGATCTTTCTCAGGGTTTTTCGTTCTTTGACCTCAAACTTTTCAACTAAACCTTTCTTATTCATTGCAAGCATTCTGCTGCGAACAGAGCTTCTGGACGAATAACTGAGCAATAATGCATAATTTTGGTATTGATGGACATTGATCGTTAATTGTAAATATCTCTGGTTATCTGGTACGCAGTTTTCATCTCGTTGATCCTTGATGTAAATGCTTCTTTCTCAGAGTTGTTTGGTTTTATCCATTCACCTAAATACTTAAATTTTTCTGCCCGCTTGATTATTCGTTGTTCCATATTACTCTCTGGGGGGCCTGCTTGATGTTAGTTATAAATTCCGTTTTCTCAAAGGCGATCTGGAGGCCTGTCTTCGCTGCTTGGGTTTTAAGTTTGATGATTTCTTTTGTAGCAGTATCTATGGAATCGGAAAATATAACTAGATCATATTATATTCTATTTTAGTAAAAGACAAAAAATATCTGTGGACCTACTTTGGGAACCACATACTACAATGAATGAGGGAATCTTGACAAGACAGAAAATGTGTCACTATCCTGACAAGTCAAGACAGTGGTGTGGACGAAGCTCATTCCCAGAGATCAGAAACAACCCTCCATATCATTACCAGTACATTTTTTTACTGAGTTAAGGGCCAAGGGAGACCTAGCAAGTACACTGGATGAAGCAAAGGTCTCAGGAATTCAGCCACAAGACAGAATTGAAGAGACATCGAAAGTCACTGTCTTTATTAGCCATTTGTAATATTACATGCACAGAAGTTTTAAGAAGTAGGTTAGTTTTAACTAGGAGCACTGAGCTGCCGCTAAGTCTGGTCAGCAGAGGTCTCTAGTGTTACAAGTCTGTGGATATACAGTGTTAGTACAAGGGTTTCATTTCACTGAAACTTATATTAAGAGATTTCAAGTTGTATTTTGAAAGATATTTCTAGATTTTCAACCAACCTGACCTCTAACATCATCTCAACAACGATACTGCACCAGTAAGGTCTCAGGTTTATGGATGTGAGGTTCCATGATTTGGGAGTAATATCTAAGATCTTAGCCTGTTTGCTAAACATCAGGTGTCCCATCATACTCGACCTTAATTCCCAAGCCCTCATGTCAACAAGGACTATGGTTTACAGGGAGAATTAGAGTCGCCTATCAGGATAGGATTCAGGGTTGCGATATACAGAGAAACTTATTCTCGTACCAACCTGATATAACCACAATACAAAGACAAACACACTATTTCTACACTATCCAGAGCCTTTTCTCTGTCTTTGCAACCTTATTAATATTCTTTGTACTACAAGGACACTATGCCATGGTCACCCGCAGATCTGAAATCTTAGGACTTTGGACCAGTTGTAAAGACTAATAAATAAAATTAAAGATCACCAAAAGTTAGTTCCTTAAGAGGAATTTTCTGTATTTTATAGTTCTTCCTCCTGGTGCTCTGTAGAGTTAGGAGTGAATATTTATACCTCCTCAAATAAGGGATTCACATTTCTCACAGTGTGCTTTTCCCCAATCCCTAAGAAACACTCTTTTTGGCTGTCTCTATACACTGCGCTGTCAGATGAACAACAATTTCCTGGAAATTGCCATTAATGTCCTTAATGTGACTTCCGCCACTGAATAAACATTCTAGGCCAAGTAATGAACTGATGAATTAGCCACTCTTGGCTATCTCTAAGTCTGCTTTTCAACAGCAATAAGACAAAAGAGGGGCAGTTGGGAAGATTGGAGTGGAAAAGATCCC
This sequence comes from Meconema thalassinum, assembly GCA_946902985.2. NCBI lineage: Eukaryota > Metazoa > Arthropoda > Insecta > Orthoptera > Tettigoniidae > Meconema > Meconema thalassinum. Next base: position 373,481,304 of record OX336392.1, read on the forward strand.
TCTACTACTTTCATACCATATTGTTAAACTGTCAAGTACTTAGAATGTTACAAGACAAAATTCTCGTACATTTACATACAAGAATAAATTAATTCTTGAACATCATGCAAATGATATGAATCTCCTGCGAGGAGGAGAATTCTTGTACATATCGCAATACTGATAGGATTTCCGAAGCTTCATTCTAGGGGAGCACACTATCCAAGCATATTCCATCCTACTTCACACTGACCAGGGGCCTGGTCCCAGCCTACAGGCAGGGGTCTCTACAGCTCTTATTCTGACAGGGTTTCATCCTACCAAAGGCTCCCACCTTCTTATCCTACAGGGATATCATTAGCTATGTGAAGGTCCCAAGGGGTCTCACCCGACAGGGATCCACTTACACGCGATGTCCATGTTAGCATCGTCCATGCCATGGCGTTCTGGCACGCGATTCGTATGCTGCCGCTCTATTTCTTCCGAGCTCGTGAGCACGCCCAGGCGTTGCTTAACCGAAAGATATAAATCTGCTCTTGACTGGCCCGCTGAAAGCAGAAAACATTTATGTATCAATATTTTGAGACTGGTTGCCAAATACAACTTGATGGTCAGTGCATTACAACAGCACAAGAATTCAAGTATCTTGGGAGTGTGGTCTTAAGCAAGGGAGGAACAGGGCAAGAAATTCTTAATAGAGTGGCCAATGGGTCTAAATTCTACATCCTCAAACACCCACTGATCTGGGACATGAAGGTACGTCTACAAACCAAGATGACCTTGTATAAATCATATCTTATTCCCATACTCACATCGTCCAGAAACCTGCAATTGCCAACTAGAGATCTTAGTAAACTTGTGGTGATACAAGCCATTTTTCAGTGTTGCCTAATTATAATAAAGAAAACTTTCTTTCTTTCTTTCTTTCTTTCTTTCTTTCTTTCTTAGTAAACTGAAGGCCAGTGAAATTAAATTTCTTAGGAAGAAACATGGCTAGGCCATTTGAGAAATGAGTAAGAATTCAGTGGAAAAAGACCTGTTGGATGACTGATATACTAACGAATTAACCTTATATACTGAGATTCGGACTGCAAATTGTAATATAAACACCATTACGACTCATTATACGAAGTATAATAATAAGACACCGATTAATATTTGTATATAAATTTAAATGTCAACCTTAGTGATCAAGATCTGATGATGACCACTTGATGGTCGAAACCCATAATCCTAAATTGACCATTATTTAACAGTGATTATAACTAATACATGTAACGAATTTGCCCAGTCATTGAAGTTACTGACTGAAGAGTTAGAGGAGACGCAAGAAAAGCTTGCCGAAGAATGCTGCGCAGATCTTCGGCCATGTTCGGGGGTTCGGGAGTGCTTGGTAATGGCATACAACGCCCCTCCCACTTCGCGGCAGTAGCTTGCTAGCAGCAGTTCTGAACAGATCGTCTGCCCAGGCTTGGCAGGCTGAACTGTGACTGCGTTTACGCTTGGTTTACAGCTGTAGACCGTGTCTCGGAGCGAGCTGCATTGTTGAAGGATGCAGTGTGCAGTGAGCCCGGTAATCAGCATTCGGGGGACACACAGGAGTCCCTCAATGAGCATTAAAATACGCCGATTGATATTGGTCTCTGCGCATCGTTGGTTTCGGCAAGCTTTTCTTGCGTCTGCTCTACAACTAATAGTTCATACAGGCAACACTGAGAAAATAGCATCAAATCCTTGAATATCACAATGTTGACTGGAAAACTGGATGAGTTTGAGGAGAGCAGTGACTAACTGGCATGGGAAGGAAATAGAGAATCAAGAAAGTGCTTGCAGCCATACTAGATGGGAAATGTGGAGGAAGGTGGGGAAGTAGTGGAGGTAGTGTTGAGGAAAAGATTGGAGAGAAAGTAGGCTTAAAGAGGATGTATTAGAAACATTAGAGCTAGAATTCCCATGAAAGGGAGAAACCAGGATTTTCTGCAAGTCTATGCATCACAGGTGAAGTTTGAAGGAAAAATACAGAAGTAGTGGAATGGCCAGATAATGCAATAGCAACAAGCAATATTATGTGACTGAACAATATTACTGTATTTTAATTTCAAATGCAACATGTAAAATTCCACAATAACCTTCTTTCTAACAAATGCTTTTCATTAACAAATTCACAAATTCAGTCGGTCAACATGATTGTACCCAATTTTAATGGGTGTTTCCCAAAACCTGTTTTTTTTTTAAATTAGATTACGGTAATAAATTCACTTGGATCTTTATTAATATTAGGAATATTGTTTTAGGGCAACACCCATTAAAATTGCATACAATTGTGATGACCGACTGGAAAGCATTACATTTTGATTCCTAAGGCAACACTGAAAAATGGCTTCCAACACAATAAATGCTAAACTTGAAAATTTCAGAAATTTATAAAAAAAAACACTAAATTTAAATGATATAAATAACACTGGGGAGTTATAATAAGAGGATGAATACTGAGATCATACTCACCAATACATGTATATTTTCCATTATCTGTGTAATTCACATCTTGAATTCTTAGCGCTCCTTTCTTAGAAATCTTGTATTTCTTTGAATTGACAATTTGTGTGTTATTTTTCTCCCACAGGATTTTTGTTCTGTGGAAAAATAAAAATAATCATCAATCTTGTACAATATCTATACACATATATAAATAAATAAAAATACACACTTTCCGTCAATTTGTGTTTATTTACACATTAAAATGGGACATGTTTCGAAGCATTGGAGAAGACGGAAAGTGTGTAATTTTTATTATTTATACTAAACTGTCAATACGGACCAACCCATGAATAGCAATATTCGAAAACATCTATACATAGCATAAAATAAAATACTTGATTCTGTCTGTCTGTGTGGGCAATTCTCGAGAACTATTGGGTGGATTTAGATGTGATTTCCACCATTCTATGAAGCATTTTTCAAGAAAGATTTGAATAATTGGAAACATTCATGTATCACCAAAGGAAGCAGAGCAATAATGATGTAAGTGAAACAAATAGAAGAAAAAGCCCATGTCTGTGTATCTTTTCAGCTTTAACTGGCTAACCCATTATCATCAATGTAGGGAATGGAAAAATTCGCGATCGCGAATTTCGCGAATTATTAAATGAAGTAATACACAGATAGTAATGTGTTTTAATAACCCTAAAAATGGCGAAAAAAATGGGTTTTGAAGTCGCGAAATTTCGCGAATTTCACATGAAGACGCGAATTATGCATGAATTTCGCACGAAACCGCGAATTTTAGCTCTTTTCGTTTTTTTCTTTACTGTGCACTTCTGATAATTCGCGGCAATCAATGCACGAATTTCCGCGAATTATCCACAGTAATGTTTTTAAGCCTAGCAAAGAGAAAAATATTGGTTAAAAATATTGAAATGTATTTTATGAACACGCAAAAAAAAAAAAACAACTTTATAACATAGTATTGTAAGACACACTATGTGGGCTTTACCAATATTAAAAACTAAGAAAAATGACTCATCACTTTTTGTTTCTTAGGTGGTTTATTTTTTCTAATTTTAGATTGTACAATTCTGAAGAAAACAATATATGAGAACGAAAATTCATCTTGATTTTCTATATAAGAGATAAGTGTGACTATAGGCACACTAGCTTGACTGTGGGAACTTTCGGGATTTCCGTTGCATCACTCCTTCACTCGATATGTACTGGATATCAGTTTACCTCACCGACAGTCAAATTCCGTACAATATCCTCATCGCTTTCATGTCTGAAACCATGATTGTCTTCATCGAAGTCTAACTACTGAATGTCACTTTCTTCTGCATCTTGATATTCATCTAGGTTTTACCCTAATGTCATCGTAGTGAAACCACCTTGCCTGTTTAAAATATCGTCACAGAAGCCGACAAACGCTTGTTTTTGTGCGAGAGTAGTACCGGTAATCTTCTCCCATGACTTGACTGCATGGAGAGCATCCAACAAACACGGAAAGATCGGTCACTTAACGGTAGATAGTCGGCCTCGCTTTCTTTATCAATCAGGGTGGTCATCCTGGTAAGTTACTTAGTTATTGTGGTATTAAGGGCCAGAACAGCAAGGTCATCTGCCCCTTCATCCTAGTAACTACTCGCCACGTGGTGTCATATAGTCCGCCTTTCAGACATGAATATCTAGATGGCAAGTATCCAGATCAAAATGTGCCACTGTTTCCGGAACCAGAATTAACCAGGCGGTCTTCTTGGTTTCATTCTGTAGTGTGTCTGTCAGAGTACTTGAAAGATATTTTGCAATTTATGAGTGAAGTAGTAGGGACATAACTCTGGTGTTGATTTTCTCAACAATGTTTCACATGACGAAATACTTGAGATTCAAAGAATTTGGCACAGACATCACTGAACTCATCCCCTTATTAGAAGGCCAGTCTTATCAGACTGTTCACCTTCTAGATGGGCATCTAAACTTGCTGTTTCTGGAAAGTACGTTACCAACATTAAGGAGCAGTTGGAAGGTTGTGGAAATGTGTTAAAAAGAGGGAAAATACATTCAGTTTTAGTAAACGCTGGGTCGCATGCTCTTGGAAACTTAATCAGCTTGAGATCCGTTGACCCTGGGAACAGGATTTACAAATGTGTGCATTTGATTCAGCAGAAATAGTGCCAATGAACATCAATGAGGAAGCAGATGCATGACAGGACCAAGACGGACATTGTTGGAGTTTTGCAAGGAATGACATTTGTATTCCAAAGTTCTCAGAATCTGTGTTGAAAACCATTTGGATCCCCTGTTCAAACGCTGTGAACTTTTGTTTTTCAGCTTACACTAGCACGTTAAGTGATATGCGTCACCGTTAGTCACAAGGCAATTTGGATCTCTTCACTGAAGTATACTTTGAAGGATGACTGTAATGTGTTATGTTATCCATGATATTTAAAAAATCCCGCCTAAAATTCATGATTTTGAAAGTACCGAAAAGTGCACTTGAAACCACCGAATTTGACACTTTAAAATACCGCTTTCTTCACTCTGAAATCACCGAAAAATTCCAATCTCTATCAATAGGCTACTATTGTTCAGCATAAAACGTTCGACAAAAATGTCTGCGACAATATATATCTAATTTAACCTGTTAAGAAGCCTGTTTGGGTATTCTTTACCCAGGACAATCTGAATGGTTAATAATTCTTGGTGTAACGGGTATTCGACATTCCACCCCTCCCTACTTTACCAATAGACTCTTTCATGCTGTCCTTATTGCTTGCTGTTGTTTGAGCTGTTGACACGTTTGAATGCTAATGTCAGTCACGCATCCTTGCATATATTTAAAGTGCAATCTAATTTCTCGTGATCTAGCAGAAGTTTCGCAATGGATAGACTAACCGATAAGGATATAAGTGATTTACTTGGAGATGATGTACACGATGATGAAATTGTTGGTGGAAGTGACAATTCGAAGTGATCATGGCAGTGATACCGAGCAGGACAGCTGTGCCAGAACACGAAGGTACTTCTTCCAGTGAATCTGAATATGGATTTTATAAGGATAATATACCATTAGGTATGCTACTTGATGTTTATGAGGGGAAGGATGGTACCGACTGGTACAAAAGTATCATTCCCAAAGGGGCCGCACCAGAGCGCAAAATATCGTTATTTGTTTACCAGGTCCGAAAGGAAAAGCTCGTGGGAGACATTGGTAGACAATAGAATAATTGCATTGGCTTCTTGAAAGGAGTAGAGAGTGATTACATAATATGTTCAGGTAAAATTTATCCAGCGCTTTCCCATACGTTAAAAAACAGAGCATGCGTCCTGACGGGTTGAATACACAGCCCTCTATAAGAAAGAATATGTTAAATATTTGTCAATAATTGCAACATAAAAGCACTTACAGTGGACTATGTATTAAAGGTAGATATATGCCGTTTCAGACTTTCTTGTATGACTATGCCAGGCTCAACCACTGTAACGTATTTTTCGTGGGGTTTATGCAACTGGCATAAGTCAGTAGGAAGCCATTCTATATTTATTTACGCGGCAAATTGTTCAGCCAAGATAATTTTTCATGTTAATTTATTATTATTATTATTAATTTATTATAATTATTATTAAGGTATTTTCGGAGCATTTTATAAAAATTATTAGCATTCAGATAGGTTTTCTATGTCTTAGAAAACGCTATCAAGCAAATTATTACGAACGACGATATCATAGAAAATTATCTGATTACGGAATTTTACGGAGTTTTTGTCAGTTAGGGTATTTGAGAGAGATGACTCACTGGGATTTCAAGTACACGCTGAATCTTGTCGAGGAGCATGACGCAATCTAGGGTCGCAAGGTCTAGAAAAGGCGAATTGTGGAAACGGAAATCGACTTCTCCCTCCCGCGGAGTGTAATGAGGAAGGAGTGGGGATCTAGCGCGTAGGGTGCAGCCAATCAGTGGCGACGACGTAAGCTAGATGTCGGTACCATGGTGGGGGAGCCAACAGGTGCATATATCGTTCGACGCGCCGTGAAACAAGGACAATCTGTGTAGTTCTTGCCGAGTGTGGATATACGCGGGAATCGCTCCGATGTTCCGTGGAAGAGGACTATCTGTGAAATACTTGAGGTGTACGGTCGCAAGTGCGTGTCGCTCCGATGTTCAGTGGAGTTAGCGACGAACTTTTGTAAAACTTGGTTGTACGAGTGTTTGGGTCCGAGGTACGGACCATAGAATTATCTAATCTACCAGAATATCATCAAATTCCGACGGAGATGACGACGTCCAGGAGACTGTGGGAAGCTCACAACATCTTCAAGAACGAGGGAAATGCTTTGGCAATTTCCAGTGGTAAGCGCCAATGACGCAGAAATACGCAATCTCTCATTTTCTTTGTTCTACATTTCATATTTCAGTAACTTCATAGCTTGGAAATAAGAGTAAAATCAATTTATCAGACTCCGTTTTCACGTAATTTTCTATCGGTAATATTCAAATCACAACGCTCCAATTTAAATTTTATACTTATTATTATTAATTTTGCTATTCTTGTTTTATATAATAAATTCATTTCTTTTACAATGCAATCTTTGCTTTCAGTAGGTAGCATTAGATATAGACCAATTCCTTCTCCTGATACAATTGTTTGTTGGGTTAATGATCAAATCATACCACGATCTGAGTGAATAGAGTCTTGAAGGTGTTCTGCCAGAGCTAGACGTTGTTAAATACAAATTTAGATTTCAACATTGCGTTGAGGTCTTGGCGCCCATTAAAACAACATAGCTTAGGCAAAGGTAAACAGTTACATTTCTCACCCAACAGTTAGGAGCTAGCAAAACGTCTCATTTGTACGCTCAACGTGGAGCAAAGTAAATAACGTTTCACTTGTCGCTACCAACATGGGGCACTAATAACCATTACATTTGGCGCCGACAACTTGGGGCTGAAAACCTAATAACATTTGTGGAAGGAGAAGGGTATATATTTCTGTGCCTGTATTTTGGGGGTTATTTGTCTGTATCAGTGTATATCATTATGGGGGATGAGAAAGAAAGACAGATGAGGTTACGTAGTGGTCATCAACGGGAGAGTGATGATACGAGCAGTATGTCGAGTGATGGTAGTACCGGGGTAGCGGAGGTAAATCCCGATACTGAAACAGGGAGTGTAGGCGGCCAACCAGAATTAAAAACTTTACTTCTCGAGTTTATGTATCAGAACAAAGTTAGTAGTGATGCCTTAAATGCAAAGTTAGAACAGAATAACGCTAAATTAGAACAAAACAGTAGGGAAAATAAAGAAAGTACAGAAGCTTTAAATGCAAAGTTAGAACAGAATAACGCTAAACTAGAACAAAACAGTAGGGAAAATAAAGAAAGTACAGAAGCGTTAAATGCAAAGTTAGAACAGAATAACGCTAAACTAGAACAAAACAGTAGGGAAAATAAAGAAAGTACAGAAGCTTTAAATGCAAAATTAGAACAGAATAACGCTAAACTAGAACAAAACAGTAGGGAAAATAAAGAGAGTAATAGGGAATTGAGCGATAGTTTAAACGCCAGATTAGAACAAAACAGTAGGGAAATGAGTGACAAATTCGAACTGATTAGAGGTGAGATCCGGGGGGTGATGGAAGAAAAGGCTAAAGAGATTATTGCAGATGTAGACAGAAAATTAGGAAAAGTACAGGAGGAGTTGGAAATTAGAATCAGTACACAGGCTGAAAATTTAAAAGAACTAGTGCAACTGGAAACACAGCAGGTCAAAAAGCAATTGGGGGGAGAAATTGACAAAATTCAGGTAGCTACTAAAGAGGTTAAGGAACAGCTGGGGGGTAGAATTGAGAAAGTCCACTCACAAATAGTTGCAGAAGTAAATGATTTAAGAGAGAGTAATAAAGAGAGCATTAGCAAGATTGAGGAGAAACAAGCAAAGCTATATGATAAAGTAGAAGAATCAGAAGGAAACATTAAATTAACAGTAAACAGTATTGAGAGGAAGGCTGAGGAGAAAATCGCAGAATTAGAGTTAAAATTAAAAGCTAGGATCAGGCAAGAAAATAGTCAGAATAGGCCAGTTTTTGTGAATAGCACACACAGGGAGGTAGAACTGGGTAAGTTCAGCAATCGACAGGGGTGCCCAATGGAGTTCATGAACACTATAGAAAATAAATTCGGGGAGAGGTTGGAAAATGGTAGTATTGAGTGGTGCCAGGTAGTTGAAATTTTAGAACAAGTGTTTGTGGGGGAAACGAGGAATTGGTTTGCTGTCTACAGAGACAAGTTTACTGATATGAATGATTTTAAAATAAAATTCTGTGAAAAGTTCTGGAATGAGGTTATTCAGTCGCAGCATCGTGAGGGAGTAGTGTGTGGTAAATATAACCCTAAAGGAAGCTCCACCATGACCGAATACTTTTTAGGGCAGGTATTAGTGTGTAAATATCTGGATGGCTTGAAGGAGGAAAGTGATGTGGTAAGGTTGCTACTTAGGCACTTTCCCTATAGGATCAAGGAGGCTGCTTGTATCCAGAATGTAAAGACTATATCACAAGTAGAAAGTTTGTTAAGCACATTTGATGCACTAGGGAGAGGGGGTTATGAGGACAATTTCAATAGGAACCAGGGTAATAATAATAATAGACCTAATGAAGCCAGGCATCAGGAAGTTCAAGGGAACGGTGGCGAAGGGGCCAATGCTCAAAATAGAAATAATAATAATCAGCTAAATCAGAACAGAGGAAATGGCTATGGTAATCAGTATCAAGGGAGGAACAATGATTACAGGGGAAATCAAGGGAGAAACAATGATTTCAGGGGAAATCAAGGGAGAAATTATAATGACAATAATTACAACCAGAATAGGGGTCAAGGAAGAGGACAGCCTAGTGGTAGTAATATACAGCCAAACAATGACAACACAACTCAGAACAACCAGACCAGTGCAGTAGTAACTAGTACTACGGCCAGCTGTAGCGGTTCTTTAAACGCGAACCAGGCTGCGAAGTAAGGTCAGAATCTCAGTCTGTAGCATGCCCTGTCCATACAATTATACAGGAACCCTATGACCTAAATGTAAGAAATGAATTATTACATGAACTAAATGATGAAGGTATTATTCAGGAAGTGGTTAGTAAGAGCCCCATAGTTAAATTTAACGTGTCCGAGGCGTACACAGATGTTTTAATTGATAGTGGTTGTATGAAGAGTTGCATAAGTAGTGCATTTTATGATAAAATGAAAGGAACTGGAGTAAATTTTGAGGAGATGCCAATTAAAAGCACTTTTGTTATCACAGCTGTTGGGAAGAGGTCTAAAGTAATTTCTAAGCAAGTTTTAGTAGACATTAAAATTAATAATCATGTAGAGAAGCAGATTTGCCTTGTAATTCCAAATTTAGTATTCAGTGTTATCTTGGGTTCAGAGTGGCTAAGTAGAGTGTCTGGTAACTTATGTTATGATGTAGGGAGTTTGAAATTTAAATGGGGAGATTCTGAAGTAGAAGTAGCGTTCAATGACCATATTCAGAGGAGTAGTATTGTAGGTGTGATTTGTACTTTAAATGAGATATCGCCAGCCGTAGAGCGGGGTTCTCCATGTTTTGTGGGCAGTGTGATTACGAACGGAAGTCTAGAGGACTCGTTACGTGAGGCTGCATTTCAGGGAAATATAGAGGATGAACAGTGTGTTCGGCTCTATGATGTGTTATTGTGTAATAGGAGAGTTTTTGACGATCGCATTGGTATGGCCAATTGCTATACACATTCATTGAACGTTATTGATAGGTCAGTATTCACAGGACATAGATATCCTGTACCTTTCGCTTATCAGAGTGCAGTTGAGGCACAAATTAATCAGATGCTTGAAGATGGGATTATTGAGCACTCGAACAGTCCATATGTTAATTCTTTGATCACGGTACCCAAGACCGACGGCACTGTTCGTATTTGTTTAGACGCTCGTTTGGTTAACAGTAGAATTAGTTCAGATCAGCTGAAATCTATGTCAATAGAGGAATTAATGCAAACATTTGAGGGGAAGAAGTATTTCACTTGTGTAGATTTGAGTTCCAGTTTTTGGCAAGTGCCACTTATGTACGAAGATAGACCATTTACAGCTTTTAGTCATAAATATAACCTTTATCAATTTTGTAGAACACCTTATGGGTTAAAGAGTAGTTCAGCAGCTTTAATTAGGGCTTTAAACATCGCATTAGGGGATGACACAGGAGAGTTTGTAACCATTTACATTGATGATATGGTAATTAGTTCACGCAGTTTTGAGGAGCATCTATGTCATTTAAATATAGTTTTTCAGAAGTTAGATCAGGCAGGGTTCACTTTGAAGCTGTCTAAGTCGTCATTCTGTCAGTCAGAAGTGACATTTTTAGGTCATAGAGTGTCGAGTAGAGGTGTAACACCAGAGGAAAGTAGGGTTAATAAGATACTTAACGCAGAGGTGCCACAGAATGTTAAACAGTTAAAAACTTACCTGGGAATTTGCAACTTTTTCAGGAGGTTCGTTCTTAAATACTCAGGGTTGGTAGAACCATTCAGGGAATTGCTTAAAAGTGGGACTCGGTGGAGATGGGAGTCTAAGCATGATCAGGCTTTTAGAGCGCTGAAGGAAGGTTTTGAGAAAGCTGTAGTGCTGAAATATCCGTTAAAAGATAAGGAATATGTGGTTATGACAGATGCTTCACATATAGGCATTGCTGGAGTATTATGTCAGAAAGATGATGAGGGTAATCTGTGCATTGTATCTTTAGCCTCGCGAGGACTGACAGCAGCGGAGAAAAGATACACGATTACTGAGTTAGAGCTTTTAGGTATTGTTTTCAGTTTAGGGAAATTTAGAATGTATTTAGTAGGGGGGAAATTTGAGATCCACACAGATCACCATGCATTACTGTATATGAGGACTTGTAAACTCAGTTCTAACAGAGTTAGTAGGTGGATTCTTGCTCTGCAGGAATACGAATTCACAGTAAAATATATTAAAGGTAAAGATAACATTCTTGCAGACATGCTATCGAGGGACACTAATTTATGTAGGGATTATCCTGTGGTTAAAGCAGAGGATGGTATTTTAATATGTGCATGTGTGGACAGTAGCAACAGGGCATCGTTACAGACACTGAGAAATATGCTAGTGGAGCAACGTGATGACGTTAAGTTAAAGGAGCCACTGGCTAGGTTGGAAATAGGTGAAGAAGAGTATGTGAAAGTAGGACGGTTCACGTACAAGATGCAGGATGGGCTTCTTGCAAGGAAATGTAGGAATAATCGGTGGGCAATATGTGTTCCTGCCACTTTGCGGGAGGAGCTAATTTGGTTCATTCATAGGGAATTAGGACACTTTGGTGCTGCCAAGGTCTTCTATGAAATTGGTCGTGACTTTATTTGGAGTAAAATGGGAAGGGACGTTAGGAGGATTTTAGCTAAGTGTGACACCTGTCAAAGGAGTAAATATCCAGTTAAATATTTAGTGGGGGAGTGATCTGCAGTTCTCACCAGTAGTCCCGGCGAACTACTGTGTGTGGATTTATTTGGCCCGATCGTTAAAGGACAGTACGGCTATGAGTACATTTTTATAGTTATTGACGCTTTTAGTAAGTATGTCAAGCTATATCCGCTAAGGAAAGCCACGGGACTAGCGTGTAGCCGTCTGATCATTAATAAGTATGTACCTGAGTTTGGCATTCCTCTCAGGATACTATCTGACAGTGGACCACAGTTTACTGCAAAGAAATGGAGAACCAGTATGCAGGAAGCTGGTATAACACACGTTCATTCCTCTGTAAGGTACCCTCAGGGTAATTCTGCAGAGCGTCCATTAAGGGAAGTGGCTCGTCTTTTTCGGACTCTAGTGCATGACAAGCATGCGGCCTGGGTTGGACATCTTCCCAAGGTCGAGACTTGGCTGAATTCTGTCCAGCATGAGAGCACGAAATTGACGCCATACGAAGTTCACTTCGGAAAAAGACCACAAAATGAACTAGCGAGGGTGTTGGGATTAAATGAGGGTAAGCAACCGGGGATGGATTACACTGTCCAGTTGGCGAAACAGAATTTATCTAAGTCAGCACAAAAGAGAATTCGCCAACAAAAAGAAACTAAATTTGACCTATTCGAGCCGGGAGACAGAGTCTTACTTAGAGTGCCGAAACAGTCAAATAAGCTAGAGAAAGTCATGTCCAAGTTCTTTTATCTCTACGAGGGCCCATTTATAGTTTCCAAACGTATTGGGAAAACAGCATATGTGCTGGAGAATAGTGAGGGAAACAGATTATACGGGACGTATAATATACATAGTCTACGAAAATATGTGTCATAAAGTGAGTGTGTTTAGCTGGCGAGCCAGCCTATCAAATGAGTAAGTGTGGTGTCTGGTGCGTGGAGAAGATCTGGTCTTAAGGCAGGCGTATCAGAAGTCACACAGGGGGGTAGTATGTAAGTAAATGAGAGTTTTTAAGGTACAGGGAAATATGACGGGATTGTCGGATGCTGTTGAGCACTAAATTGTCTCGATGCACCAAGGCCATTTTGGCAGCGCTGATGGGTTCCCATTTATCTCCAAGAGATGGGGGAGCGCTTGAATAGGGCTTGTTAGCTTAAGGCGTCCACGAGATAAAAGATGGGCCATCAGAATGCGAGACAGTCCTTCATGAAACTCATACATATCTGCACACGTGATTTCTGTTTACGGCCTCGCCATGTAAGATTTGTAAGTGTGTAATTTAAGGTAATTTGTACAAAGGTATTATTTGTGTGAGGAGAAATGGTCAGTGTTGAGAACTAGTATTAAGTAGAATATGGTCTACGGGAACTTAACAAGACAGGGCGATTACGGCACAGAAATATTTGGTGTTATATGTAATGCACATTTACTGTTTTTTTTTTCAGAAGTCAATATTAATTTAATTATCTACTTTAAAGAGAGATCATGTATTATGGTCACGAGGCGCTGCCACAATAGTGTGATCGTGTGCTCAATGATAAGTGAGATTAAATTTCACCATAAGGAGGGGACCTCCAGTGAAATTAGGGAGTTCTATGGTGATATAAATATATCAGAACACCTTCAATGCGTGTGATATGACATCATAAATACATAGTGCTCACACATTGATTATGTCTATTTCTCCAACATAGAGAAATTTGAGAGGCGGAAATATCCGTGGAACACTATTCCATATGTAAAACATTGGACTGGTTGCAAAGTGCAATCCATAGTGACAACAAACTTTGACGCAAAGTGCGTGAAGAAAAAATATGAGTGTATATATCTGTAATTTAGGGTGATTTCGTTTATGTAATATGTATTTTGGATGGGGTTTATTAACGTGTCTGGGATAATCGGATAATGGACCGTCGTCACGGTAAATCATCCGATGATCCGAGGCGAATATGTAACGTATTTTTCGTGGGGTTTATGCAACTGGCATAAGTCAGTAGGAAGCCATTCTATATTTATTTACGCGGCAAATTGTTCAGCCAAGATAATTTTTCATGTTAATTTATTATTATTATTATTAATTTATTATAATTATTATTAAGGTATTTTCGGAGCATTTTATAAAAATTATTAGCATTCAGATAGGTTTTCTATGTCTTAGAAAACGCTATCAAGCAAATTATTACGAACGACGATATCATAGAAAATTATCTGATTACGGAATTTTACGGAGTTTTTGTCAGTTAGGGTATTTGAGAGAGATGACTCACTGGGATTTCAAGTACACGCTGAATCTTGTCGAGGAGCATGACGCAATCTAGGGTCGCAAGGTCTAGAAAAGGCGAATTGTGGAAACGGAAATCGACTTCTCCCTCCCGCGGAGTGTAATGAGGAAGGAGTGGGGATCTAGCGCGTAGGGTGCAGCCAATCAGTGGCGACGACGTAAGCTAGATGTCGGTACCATGGTGGGGGAGCCAACAGGTGCATATATCGTTCGACGCGCCGTGAAACAAGGACAATCTGTGTAGTTCTTGCCGAGTGTGGATATACGCGGGAATCGCTCCGATGTTCCGTGGAAGAGGACTATCTGTGAAATACTTGAGGTGTACGGTCGCAAGTGCGTGTCGCTCCGATGTTCAGTGGAGTTAGCGACGAACTTTTGTAAAACTTGGTTGTACGAGTGTTTGGGTCCGAGGTACGGACCATAGAATTATCTAATCTACCAGAATATCATCAAATTCCGACGGAGATGACGACGTCCAGGAGACTGTGGGAAGCTCACAACATCTTCAAGAACGAGGGAAATGCTTTGGCAATTTCCAGTGGTAAGCGCCAATGACGCAGAAATACGCAATCTCTCATTTTCTTTGTTCTACATTTCATATTTCAGTAACTTCATAGCTTGGAAATAAGAGTAAAATCAATTTATCAGACTCCGTTTTCACGTAATTTTCTATCGGTAATATTCAAATCACAACGCTCCAATTTAAATTTTATACTTATTATTATTAATTTTGCTATTCTTGTTTTATATAATAAATTCATTTCTTTTACAATGCAATCTTTGCTTTCAGTAGGTAGCATTAGATATAGACCAATTCCTTCTCCTGATACAATTGTTTGTTGGGTTAATGATCAAATCATACCACGATCTGAGTGAATAGAGTCTTGAAGGTGTTCTGCCAGAGCTAGACGTTGTTAAATACAAATTTAGATTTCAACATTGCGTTGAGGTCTTGGCGCCCATTAAAACAACATAGCTTAGGCAAAGGTAAACAGTTACATTTCTCACCCAACAGTTAGGAGCTAGCAAAACGTCTCATTTGTACGCTCAACGTGGAGCAAAGTAAATAACGTTTCACTTGTCGCTACCAACATGGGGCACTAATAACCATTACACCACGTCACCAATGTGATCGAATGCTTCATTGGTTTGATAAGTCATCAAACACTTTTCACTGTGTTTTATATTATTTTAACAACAACAAGTTGTGTATGTGTTTATAGTGACTATGGAAAAAAACATTCCAGCATGTGTATCTTAGAGTTTGTTTTCATCATACAAAGATTTTTAAAAATACGCAAACAAGTGTGAATATAAACTAATTAAACAAATTTACATTTATGTCTATATTTTTAATGTTAAAGTGTAAGAGATTGTGTTAGGTAGCTGAAGAAGGTTTTTATGAACAGAAACATGTCCTACAAAGTGTAGAAATAAAATTGTATTGTAAAGTGGAACATAGATTTCTCAACATTAATAAATCATCACGGATAAAAAATGACTTATGTCATAGAATTGAAATTCAACACACTTGTATACAGTACATAAGGTTGATGACTAAGATATCCCAAGGGCCTAAATGATTTAACTGTCAGACTGAAGGCTACAGTTAAAAAACAGCAATAGACAATAGTAAATCTCTCTTGCAGACGAAGCAGCAAGGACTTGAGTAAATTCCAGTATTTTGTCATGTGTACTATCCTGCTGTGAACTTAATGGGCTGTGGAGATAAGTCTGCTGCATTTCCTATCCTGCTTTTAATGTTATTTAAATTATACAACAGTGTACTTTTCTTTAAACCTATTTAATAGTATAATTAATCTCCCGGGGGTGGGAGAAAGTGAAAGAGTTGCATCATGAATAGCTATTTAACGTTGAGCTCAGGGCCAGTCGTAGAGTTAAGAATAAACTGGTGTTCAACCCAGGAGTCTCTAAGAGCAGAGAAGGAAGCTGAAAGGAGGAACCAGTTGATAACTGACTGTGTATGTTATGGTGGCTGTTGTGCTTCTGTAAGTACTTTTGTGGTTGTTCATATGGGAGGATGGAAAGGTGAGGCTAATATAGAAAAGTGAAAGAGTTGCATCATGAATAGCTATTTAACGTTGAGCTCAGGGCCAGTCGTAGAATTAAGAATAAGCTGGTGTTCAACCCAGGAGTCTCTAAGAGCAGAGAAGGAAGCTGAAAGGAGGAACCAGTTGATAACTGACTGTGTATGTTATGGTGGCTGTTGTGCTTCTGTAAGTACTTTTGTGGTTGTTCATATGGGAGGATGGGAAGGTGAGGCTAATATAGAAAACAGAGCAGTGCTTGCATTCTAACTGGTAGAAACCTTTTTGGATCCACCTCGTGGTGTAGCAGTTAGCATTCTAGACTGTCGCCCCGGAGGTCTGGATTTGATTCCCGGCTTTGCCAAGAAATTTAATTCTGGTTTGAGGGCTGGAATGGGGTACACTTGTGAGGCAAAACTGAGAAGAGGTGGGCTCGATTTCAACCTCAGCCATCTTGGAAGTGGTTTTCCCCACTTCTAATCCACTCAAATGCCGGGATGGTTCCCAACTTAAGGCCACGGCCACTTCCTTCGCAATCCTCACTTTAATTAAAAATACACACACTACTACTAATACTACAAACACCACAATAACACAGTTTATCAGACAAATTCTATTCACACACCCAAGTACACGGGGCTGCACGACCACGATGTCGCAGAACCCCAAAATGAAACAAAAGCAACAAAACATTTTTGGAAGACCTTGGATTAGATAAGCTCTGGTATCGAGAAGTGAAGGCAACACTCTAACGATGGGTGTCATACTGTTATACTATGTGTAAATCTATCGTCTGCTTACCCCAGAGTTGTCCTTACTCTCAAAAGTTGTTTGTTTTTCTGGGTTTTACTTTTCTATGTTTAAAAAATACATACCTATTAAACTTTTTAACTGGACACTTAATCTTAATTTGAGTCCCAACGTAGACCACTGCTTGTCCTCCTATCTTGAGTGTGACTCGTTTCTTGTTGGGGCTCTGCTGTTTGTATGTTGTATTGGATACAGCGATATGAGGTCGATCAGACTCCATGGCACATGGCTTGGTGTTACAAGGCTTCTTATCAGGTGGTCTCGCTGGAGGACATTTGCTTGCAGGCCGTGATACTATGTGATTCTGAGCCATCACCTGCTGACATTCCACTTGCCGTGTTTTAATCCCCCCACCACAAGGCTTGGAGCACTGCAATATTAATAAGAAACCTGTTTATTTTGAGTATACATTCTAAGAACACAACTTCATTAAAATATCATACACAATTCATAGAATTTACTTTAGAAAATAGTCCCTCGAGGTGGAAATACTTTTAAGTATGAGAGTTGAAAAAAAGACCTCTGTTTGGACTCTATCTCAAGTCCCCTACATTCTGGGTGACAGCATAAACAACTTGAACTGACAAATAAACTACCCTGCATATAGGTGAAGGATAAGTTGGTAAAATATGAGTGGACCTGTTTACATATTTTGTATTTACAGTTCAATGGAAACTTTTGACAAGTTGTGTACATAATTAAGTTATTACTACAAGAACATCTAAAATTATTTTCACTCATCGTTTATCATGGAAAGTGCAGTTTTCTGCATCATACAATTGTAAAAGAAACTCTTGCTGATGACATCGTCATCATAGCCGACACACCCGAGGATTTGAATGAATTTTTAATTGGTATGGATTCTGTCTTGAGGAAAGAATTCATGATGAAAATTAATAAATGTAAAACAGAAATATTGGAATGCAGCCGAAAGAAGTCAGAAACTCCTATGGACGTTGAATTGGCAGGTGAAGAGCTAAAGGAAGTAGGGGACTTCTGTTACTTAGGAAGCAAAATAACCAGTGATGGACGAAGCAAAGGGGATATAAAAGGACAGGCAAGGAAAGCATTTCTACAGAAAAGGGAATCTGTTGACATTGAATATAGATTTAGGTATTAGGAAGTCATTTTTGAAAGCCCTTGTATGCAGCGTGGCACTCTATGGGAATGAAACTTGGACTATTGGAGCAGCAGAAATGAGGAGAATTGAAGCGTTTGAAATGTAGTATTACAGGAGAATGATGAAGATCAGATGGGTAGATAGGGAGAGGAGAGATGTTCCTGGTGACTGCTAATGAAGAGAAGAGATAGGTTCATAGAAGGAAGGGTTGAGGATAAGAACTGTAGAATATGTTAAACAGATCGCCTCGGATGTAGGGTGTGGTAGCTATGTAGTGATGAATTGATTAGCTCAGGAAAGGGAAGCATGGAGGGCGGCATTAAACCAGTCAAAATACCGAAGACTCAAATAACAACAACAACAATTGTAAAATACAACGGACTTTCTGTTAATGAGGTTGCATGATTGCAAAATGAAATCACTAACTCGAGTCACTATGAACACACATTTTTACTAAACTAGAAAAGAAGAATCCCAGTGGTGTTGGGATAGCGCGCCTGCCTCTCACCTGGAGACCCAGGGTTCAATTCCTGGCTCCGAAAGGGATTGAAACTGATGTGAGGGCTGGAATGGGGTGCACTCAGCCTCGTGAAGACAATTGAGTAGCTGTCCGACAGTGAGGCAGCGGCCTGGTCACGAAAACCAAGATTAACGGCCGAGGGCACCCAATGCGCTGACCACTCGTCACCCTAATATCTGCAGGACAAATGGCTGGGCAGCGGTCACTTGGTAGGCCTAGGTGCTTCATGGGCTGTAGTGCCAGGGGTTATTATAGAAAAGAAGAATGTAACACTTCAACGGATTTGTAAGGAGTGCATTGTTGTGAGCACTTCAAGCTTGAACAAATAACAGCCAATTAACAGAGGTAAAGATATATTAAAATGAAAGAAATTTAATAGCAAAACAAGTCCAGACCGAGAGCCAGTTAGAATTTCCTTGTTCCTAGTAGTGCCATCAATGGCCAAGATGACAGTTCGCTTGTTTAAAAAACGTCCTCTTAGTTGTGGATATGTCCAGTTCGCATTTCCTTGCTATGCTATTGTACAGGGATGGTATGCGGTTTTGGAAGGATCATTTGACTATCGAATGTTTAGTGTGTGAAATGTGGAGAAATCTTTGAGTCTGGTAGAACAAGAAGGGGCTCGTAGATTGAATATTGACAGCAGGTGGTCCGAACGGTAATAGCCATATAGAGTGTAGGAAGTACAGAACGGTTGCCTGTCGTGTCGTGCTGAGGGAAGAGATAGTTATGGCTGATGGTACCTGCTTGGTGGTGAAGTGTCTAAACCTTTGTATTCTGTTCCTTACAAAGGCAGCAAAGAAGGATTGAATTCTGTTTAATTTATCTACTGTAAATATGATGGGCAAGAAGTTGTCCAAGTGGGTGAGCAGTAGTTTTCAATACCCCCCCAACCCCTGGCACTATACAGCCCATGAAGGGCCTGGCCGACCAAGCGACCGCTGCCCAGCCATTTGGCCTGCAGATATTGGGGTGACGCGTGATCAGCGCATCGGGTCCCCTCGGCCGTTAATCTTGGTTTTCGTGATCGGGGCGCTGCCTCACTGTCAGACAGCTACTCAATTGTCCTCACGAGGCTGAGTGCACCCCGTTAGTAGTTTATAATGGTGTGTCATGTTACATTTGCTAGATGAACACATACACTTAGGAATGCAAGAGGGGGAAAGCCTAAGAAGATGAGAGATACTCCCTCACAGGAAACTCCCCCAGTTGAGAGCAGACAGCGACGAAGTTAACTGCTCTCATCCAGACCGAGCATGCCTCAGCTAGATAAGTAGCTTAGACAATACAATCTGAACTGACCATTTAACAACAATCATATATTCACACTAAGCAAGCAAATTTAGAGGTCAACCACCACTTTCAGTATCTTAACAATACTCTACATCACATAGACCAGCGTTAACCAAACTGTGGTTAGCGTGCCACCAGTGGTACGCTCGTAATGCTGGAGTGGTACGCGGTGATGTTACGAAAAATATCGTCATCGGCCAATACTCGTATCCGAGTGTATGTTTCTTTCCTGCATTACTAATTTGTATTCACTCGATGGTGATGTCGCTGGTGACTCAACAGACCAATTCTGGCATAGAACATACAGCCGCACACAATGCAGATGATGGAAGGTGGAGGATGTGGCAATATCTGGAGCAGCTTTCTCCTCTGACGAGTTTCCATTTCCTGCCTTCGGCGTTCTTCTTCAAAATGAGAAACCGCAGCTGAGGTGGCTGCACGCCAACGTGCGCGATCTTCCGCAAGAGTATGCCAATTATCAGGATCAATGGCTACACTCCTCAAGGTTTGTTTAAGCTGATCTTTGTAACGCTTCCGAGGTGCTCCTAGAGGTCTCTTGCCCGTGCTGAGCTCGCTGTACAGGATTTTCCCTGGGAGTCTGTCGTCATTCATGCGTTGGACATGACCGATCCATCTAAGCCGGTGACTAATTATGATGGCCTCGATGTTCTTCATCTCTGCTCTCTCAAGAACCGCAGCATTCGTTATATAGTCATCCCATTTGATGTGCATAATGGAACGGAGTTTCTGCAGGTGAAAGCATTCCAGTTTTTTGATGGTCTGGCAGTATAGGGTCCAGGTCTCACATCCATAGAGCAACGTAGAAATGACAACAGCTTGGTATACCATTAGTTTTGTACAGATTCTTAGATCTTTACTCTGGAATACACGACGTGAGAGACGTCCAAACGCTGCATGCGCAGCACGGATTCTGTTACCCACGTCCTTCTCAACAGTACATTGCGTAGACAGAATACTCCCAAGGTATGAGAAGTGATCGACTTGGTCCAAAGATGTGCCAGAGATAGTAATATCAAAACCTGGGATAGAGGTTCCAGGAACAGGTTGAGCTAATACTTTGGTCTTCTGAATGTTTATGGTAAGGCCAAAATGATCACATGCACTCCTGAACAGTTGACAGACTGTTGCAGCTCTTCAGTTAAATGGGCTGGTGAGGCATTGTCATCGACATATTGAAATTCTGTAACCTGGTGAATATTGGTTTATCTTTTGGAACGAAGTCTGGTCTGGTTGAATAGCCCTCCATCATACCGATATTTAATTTCCACACCTGTGTTGTTTGAAGATGCTGTCTCACAGAGCATGGCCGTCAGGTATAGGGCAAAAAGAGTAGGTGCAAGAACACAGCCTAGCTTCAGCACATTTGTGATCGGAAATTCTTCTGAGACATCATTCTGATACAGCACCAGCCCGATCATACCATCATGAAGAGCCCGAATCAATTCAACGAAATGTTCCGGACATCCCAAGCGCCCCAAAACCAACCACATTGCATTTCTGGGAACAGTATCAAAGGCTTTTTCGAGATCGTAAAAGACTAAGAACAGAGGTGTCATTTGTTGTCTGCATTTCTCTTGTAGTTGTCTTATACAAAAGATTATGTCAACTGTTCCTCGGAAAGTACGAAATCCACACTGTGATTCAGGAAGTATTCTCTCTGAGATAGTTTGGAGTCGATTCAGTAGGATTCTGGCAAAAACTTTTCCTGCTGTGGAAAGGAGGGAAATACCTCGGTAGTTTCCTCAGATACTGCGATCGCCTTTCTTGAACATAATAACAATGGTGGCGTTCTTCCAGTCGGCAGGTATTTTTTGGGTTTCCCAGATTAAGAGGATCAGGTAAAAGAGCCTGGTTTTTAGGGGTAAGCCTCCGTTTTGAATGAGTTCCAGAGGGATGTTGTCTGGACCTGGAGCCTTCCTTGGTTTCAGGCTACTGCATGCTTTGTCAAATTCACGGAAAGTCAGAGATATTGCCATCCAGGGTTGAAGAGGATGTTGAGGAACAAAACGTAGAAAATCTTCAGCCACGGTAGAGGGACGATTTAAGAGTGAACTGAAGTGTTCTTTCTATCGTTCCAAGATTTAAAAAATATAAAAACATTGATACGTTCCACTTTAAGGGTAATGATAAGGAGCAGTTTTATGAATTGGATTGTGATTCAGAATGAGGGCAAACTTTTTCAAAAATGGCTCATGTGAACTTTTGGGTTGAGAGGAGTGCTGACTATGCAGACATAGCTGACAAAGCAGTTAGATTTGTACTGCGGTTGGTTCTTAAGTTTAGGGGCTGCGACAACACGGTTATGTAGCCCCGTGTACTTTGGGTGTGTGTAGAATCTGTCTGATAACCGGTGTTAATTGTGATGACTATATTAGTGTGCGTTATCTGTTTTTTTAAATTTAAGTACCGACTGCAACTTAGAATTTTTCAAATAGTTCCTACTTTTGCCGCCAAGCGCCACCATCAACGATTACTAGGCCAAGTTCAGAACTTAGCTACTAGACGGCACCGCAGTCGGCTCTTGGCTACGAACGTAGAAACCTAAGAGCGTTGTTTACATTCTTAACCTATCCAATTTAGCTTCACACAGGTGTAATTAGTGGTTCTTTAACATGCCATAAATCTATGACATGGGACCGCCGGCTTTACTTCCCCTCCGAAGGAAGGCATACTGAGGGATTTTAACGCTCTAAAAAAATCCGACGGCTTCGGCCGGGTTTGAACCCGCTATCTTGGGCATAGAAGCTCAGCATGCTACCGACATTTGTACTGCCTTTCACTACTTTGTACTTGTGTGAGACTTCATTTTCTTCACTTGTTTATCTCAAGAATAAATATCGGAATAGGTTCCTTACAGTGGAAAACGATCTTCATTTGAGACTCAGCAATCTTAAACCAGACATTCCTAAGTTGGCTTCTAATTTTCAAGATCACCCTTCACATTGAAGTTGTTAGCTGAACTTTGGTTTTTATGTTTAATTATTAAGAGATCTTTTATTAATATTATTTGTACAGCGTCGTTTCTGAATGTTTGAATTGAATACTTATTGTAATAAATAAACAACTGGGTATATGTTTTTATTATTTGAACTTTAACTCCAACAGTCTAACTCTAACAAACACAATTTACAATCCATCCTTTGGTCTGTTACGTAGTGGTTATTATATCTCCCAACCATTAGGTGGCACGCGAGAGATTCTCATCTCTTAAAGTGGTACACACACAAAAAAGTTTGGGAAACACTGACATAGACTATAACTAACAAATATTGACTAGTTGAATTATTTTAACTACTACAGGTCTGATGTTTGTTTTTGGCTGGTGGCCGTGAAATCCGCGCATCCACTGTGCTAACCGTTCAACCTCCTTCCTTCTTTCCTTCTGATAGTGCGTGCGTGCATGCAGTTGTTACTGCACATGCTCACAATAAGAAGGCTTCCTGGCTGGTCGAAGACCTCTACACAACAAGCAAGCATCGGCCAAAAACAAACGTCAGACCTGTACTGCAACTAAATAGGTGTACTAGTGTAAATACCATCACCCATACTTTTAGACATAGATTTTGTTGGTGAGATTCAGCACCCGCCGGTATCGACCTCCATCCTGATCGATAGGCGCAACTAGCGCCCTCAACTAACTTTTAAACAGTTCGTTTTATGATCTGTTCACGGCACAACGCATTTAAACAGTTCATGCATTTTGTGTTAAATAAATCAGTTGAGTTACATTTAAACGAGCGTTACATTTCATTGCCGCTTTAAAACCTCTAATAGGTTATGGACCCAGAACAATTGGCTCAGATTTAAATTAACTGAAAACTGAAAACATCGGGATCAAGCGGAGACACAAAGAGAAGAACGCGTCGAATCGGCAGACATCTTGCTCCTTCGAGAAACTTCTGGACTTCGACAAAGTGAGAAGGAACAAACGCCGTCTTCTCGAATATTGTGTGCTTGATCGTGAGTGAACAGTGAAAAAGCCAATCGCGAGTGTTTGGACAATAACACACGATGCGAATTTTGGCTTATTGTGAGTGTTTTGGACTATAACACGTGACGCAAGAAAACGTGCTTAACGTGCAAGTTGTGTACAAACGTGCACGACACAAAATTCCGTAGGCCTATTTGCGAGTGTTCCGGACAATAGCACGCGACGCAAAGTGTATGGCCGGTTGTGAGTGTTTCAAACAATAACACGCGGCACAGCAAATTTATTGTGAACAATCGTGAGTGTTCCGGACATTACACGCGGCACGATTGAAGTGAGACAATGACTTCAAACGGTGTAGTGCGCATAGAGGCCTTAGGGCGCGATAATTACGACACCTGGAAAATGCAAATGCGCGCCATTCTGATAAAGAATGGCGCGTGGGGTTATGTCAACCGCAAGATCGTCAAACCCGTGCCGGGTGAGGACAATGCAGCCCAAGTGACCGAGTGGACGACTAGAGATGAAAAGGCCATGTCAGACCTAATCCTATCCATCAGACCAAGCCAGCTCAAGTTGGTGAAGAACTGCAGGTCATCAAGCGAGATATGGCAGAAACTTGAGGATACGTTTCAGTCGAAGGGGCCGGCTCGCAAGGCCACGTTGTTGAAGAGTCTAACCTTGCAAAAGATGACTGAAGGTGGCGACATCCGTGAGCACCTCAACAACTACTTTGACTGTGTCGACAAGTTGGCTCACATGGACGTAGTTATTAACCCAGACCAACTTACCATCATGATGCTGTACAGTTTGCCGGCAAGTTTTGAAAATTTCAGAATTGCCATCGAGAGCCGGGATGATCTACCGAAGCCTGAGAATCTACGTACGAAGATAATCGAAGAACACGATGCCAGAGTTGGCTCGTCAACACCGATGGAAAATCAAGGCGCCATGTACGTGAAGAAGAAAGGTCCTTCAAGGAAACCACAGTCGAAGCCTCAAAACAAAAACCACGGCTACTCCGGTGGTAAGAGTGACAAGGAGAAATCGTTTCCGTTCAAATGCTCGAAGTGCGGAATCAAGGGACATAAGGCAGTGGACTGCAATGTTAAGGTCAACAAAAATCAGCTGTCGGACGGGTCACTCTTATCAGTTGAGGAACCTGATACGTGCCAGATCGCGACGAGCAGCGTTGAAAACCTGTGGTGTCTCGACAGTGGGTGCACGTCTCATCTGTGGGGTGATGCGACTGTGTTTACAGAGATGGACAAGGGCGAGACTGGCAAGCTGAAGTTAGCAAGCAGCGCAACCGCAGAGATAAAGGCCCGAGGAACTGCAGAAATTGCAACAAGTGTAGACGGTAAAACTTGCAACGTTACTCTCAATGAGATTTTGCACGTTCCTGAGATCCGCACTAATCTCTTATCAGTCTCGAAGATGACAGACCGTGGTTTCTCGGTTGTTTTTGACAAAGAGAAGGCGGAAGTTTTTGACCAGAATGGACTGACGAGGTTAGTTGCACAGCACAAGGACAATCTGTACAAAGTACAGGGCACCCCACTGGAAAAATGTCGAAACGCAGTGTCAGAAGACAAGCGCGACGAGAATGTGGCGCAACTGAGGCATCGAAGGATGGGTCACGTCAACTTTCGTGATCTAGATACGGCAGTGAAGAGCGGATCCATTCGAGGTGTGCAACTAAAAGGGAGATGTGGAGATCTAACGTGTGACATTTACACGAAATGCAAAATGACTCGAATACCTTTCCCGAAAGAGTCAAATCATGTGACCGGTAAGCTCGATATTATTCACACAGACGTTTGTGGCCCTGTGGGTGTTGTGTCGAACGGTGGATCCAAGTACATGATCACATTTACGGACGACTATTCGAGATGGACAGAGGTACGGTTTATGAAGACGAAGTGCGAGGCGTTGCAAATGTTCCGCGAGTACAAGGCTTTCGTCGAGAAGCAGCACGGTCTGAAAATAAAGTGAGTACATTCCAACAATGGACGTGAATATGTCAACAGGGAATTTGACGAGTTCTTGAAATCTGAGGGGATCGTGCGCCGTCTCACAACACCATATACGCCTGAACAAAATGGTGTGGCCGAGAGGAAAAATCGGACCCTTGAAGAGGCAGCACGATGTTTACTCCTGCAATCTGGCCTACCGATGACATTCTGGGCGGAGGCGATCAACACCGCAAATTATTTGAGGAACCGATGTCCAGCCAAAGAGCTAAACGGGAAGACTCCATTTGAGCGCTGGTTCGACAGAACTCCGACTGCACACTATTTCAAGGACTTTGGGAGCAAGGTGTTCTGCCTGGACAAGACCCCAAACAAGGGGAAGTTTAGCCCTCGCTCAAAAGAGGGAATTTTTGTTGGATATTCGGAGCAGTCGAAGGCTTACCGTATCTGGATTCCTGAAACGAAGAAGATCGAGATCACGAGAGACGTTGTTTTTCGTAAGGAGATGACCGTGCCTAAGAAATCAGTCGATGATCTGTTCCCGCATGACTCTCCGGACAAAGTACGCATTGAACCAGAGGATCCGATCCATGAACTGGAGTTCGAGCTGGTGTCGAGAGACGAAGTTCTGGCAGAAAACCAACCTGATGTTGCTGAATGGGAATTCCCCGATGGCTTCATAGGCTTTCCTGCCGACGATTACTTTGTTGAACCGGAGATCCAATCCGATGAGCAACAAGCGGCATCATCTAGGAGAAGAGGCGGACGGTCTCGTTTGATTAGAACTGGAAAATCTGGGTGACCCCGCAAGAACTACGGTGATCGACCAGGGGAAGCAGCTAACGTCGCTGAAATCCCAGTGACCCAGGCTATCTCCGGAGAGGACTCACCTGCGTGGATCGAAGCAATGTCAGAAGAAGCAGTTTCACTGATTCGGAACAATACGTGGAAGCTGGTCGACCGTCCCAAGGGGCAACGTGTGATAGGAAGCAGATTCGTTCTCCGGAATAAGTTTAACCCTGACAGCAATATCAGCAAGCGGAAGGCGCACGTGGTAGCGAGGGTTTTCACGCAGAGACCAGGAATAGAGTTTCACGACACGTTCGCTCCAGTCGCAAGGCTGAGCACAATAAGGACTGCGGTGGTGTTAGCTGTACAAGATAATCTAAAGATCTGACAGCTAGATGTCAAGACGGCATACTTGAATGGAGAAGTCGAGGAGCAAATCTTAATGGAGGCCCCGGACCACTTCGAGGACGTTCTTGCCCATACCGTTCAAGACGAGTCGGTTGACGAGACTGTGCGAAAGACCGCAGATGAGATGCTGGAGAAGTTGACCAATCGTGACATGGTGTGCTCACTAAACAAAGCGTTGTACGGACTGCGACAGGCAGGACGCGCTTGGTATCACCGTTTCGAGGAAGAGATGAAAAATCTCAAGGCGACTCGCTCGGATGCAGATCCATGCATGTACCACATCGGACCGGTCGAAGATAGGATTTATATAATCATCTATGTCGACGACATGATGATCATGAGACTTTCTGAATACCAAGTTCGAAATCAAGGACTTGGGGGACGTGCGGTATTGTCTGGGGCTGGAGTTCGAGAGGAGCGCCAACCAGATGAAACTCAGCCAGAAAGGATACATAGACGAGGTCCTGGAGAGATTCGGAATGGCAGAGTGCAGGCCTTTCAGCACTCCCATTGATCCAAGTACGAAGCTGCAGAAGGAAGACGTGAACCCTGGCGTACAAGCGGAGAGTGTCCCCTACCGACAGTTGATAGGAGCTCTAATGTACCTGTCAGTGGGAACGAGGCCGGACATATCCCATGCAGTCAGTTTTCTCTCTCAGTTCAACGACTGTCATGGACAGCAGCACTGGAAGGCTGCAAAACGTGTCTTGCGATACCTCGCTAACACACATGATTTCGGGCTCATGTACTCCAAATCCAGCGGTCCAGTGGTGATGTACGTGGACGCTGACTGGGGAAACTGCCTGGTTGATCGAAAATCGTACACCGGATACGCGTTCACACTAGGCGGCACTGCAGTGAGTTGGGAGTCCAGGAAGCAGCCTACTGTGGCCCTGTAATCGACGGAGGCCGAATATATGACCTTGACAGAAGCAACCAAGGAAGCTCTACACATGCGGCAACTCCAGAAAGACTTCGGAAAACCGATAGATGTTGTCCCAGTGAAGAACGACAATGTAGGTGCGCAGAAGCTGACGTCGAATCCTATGTTTCATTCACGGACGAAGCACATCGACATCAGGCACCATTTCGTCCGAGATGCCGTGGCCAAAAAGGTGGTTTCGGTGGAGTACACTCCAACGGATGAGATGCCTGCCGACATATTGACAAAAGGATTGTCGAGGCCCAAGCACGAGAAATGTGCTCAAAGCCTTGGCTTGAGACCACATGCACCAGGATGACTCCGGCTGTTGGTCGAGGGGAAGTGTTGGTGAGATTCGGCACCCGCCGGTATCGACCTCCATCCTGATCGATAGGCGCAACTAGCGCCCTCAATTTACTTTTAAACAGTTCGTTTTATGATCTGTTCATGGCACAACGCATTTAAACAGTTCATGTATTTTGTGTTAAATAAATCAGTTGAGTTACATTTAAACGAGCGTTACATTTCATTGCCGCTTTAAAACCTCTAATAGATTTAATAGCCAAAGTGTAATGGATCTGATGATCGCTTGACGATTGAAACTGGTCATCCAAGTGTATTTATTAATCTCATGTAAATTTTTCTTTCCGAATTAGGGAATAACCCATCACACATGGGTACAATCGTGTTGACCGACTGAAAAACATCACATTTCGATTAGTAAGGCAACACTGAAAATGGCTTCAAACACCACAATGGTGCGCCATGTCATTATGTGGACAGTGAGAGAAATTTCTTGGACCGTAACTTACAAAACACATGGAGAGAGGTGAAATACAGATATGACGTCTGTCATGCCACTAAAGTTGTACATATCGAGGTCAATTAGGCGTGTGGAAACAACATTTTGAGTTTCTCCATTCGTAGATGATGATTTATGATGATGATAAATGTTGTTTCAAGGGACCTAACATCTAGGTTATCGGCTCCTAAAGGTTTGGGTGATAGTGAAAGATGAGATGAGAATGAAAACTATAACTAAAACTAACTACAGACTAACATACTAGAAGAAGAAATGGTAAACAAATAAAAGGATAAGGCAAATAAAGGACAGGAAGAAAAGAAATGTCCTTAACCCTCAAAGAATGAGGATTGAGGGACTTGGAAGGAAGAAGAGCCAAGAAAGGCAGATAGGAAAGGGAAAGAGGAGAGGGCACGGCCCAAAGTCAGAGGAAAAAGGGTGCAAAACGGACCCAGCTCAGGAATCCCTCAGGGTCGCCAACTTCCAAACTAACCAACCGTGAGGCCTTGAGGGTGTAGCAGTATCCAGGGTGCACCAGAAGTGGTAGGGCTACATACAACTTGCCTCCTTGAGGGCCTTGTACAGAAGGCAGGAGATAACATGAAAAGAAAAAGAAGGCTGACCCCTCGAAGAATGAGGGTAACAGGAAAGATGAGACAAGAGCCAATTAAGGCGGGAAAGTGAAAGACTCCCTAGGCCCCGGATACCCTAATACCATCGCGGTCAAAAGAGAACAATAGTTGATCAAGAGAGGTCGACAGAAAAGAAGACGGAGAGGAGCCCAGCACAAGTAAGTGGAAGCAATGCCGGACTCAGCTGGGGTCCCTTGGTCGGCAACCCACATCCCACTAGATGTGAGCCCCTGGGGGGTCCATTTGTAGAAACACACCGCCATTAATTATCTCTACTTTTCAAAACATCAATGTTTGTTTTATTATGTTGGACACACTGTATTTCTGCGTGACCACCCAAGAGTTAAAGTCAGATTTGATAGTTACCTTGGACCACTCCGAGGTGTGCCATTTAATAGGGCAATCCAGTACGTTACAATACTGCCGATCAGGAGGTGGTGGTTGTGGGCACATATTATTAGGCACAATCACAGTATTGCTGCCTCCTCGTGTCACTTCGTGGATACACGTTACATCACGTGTTTGAATTCCAATTCCACAAGACTTGGAACACGTCTGGAACTCGGAATAATTCCATCGTGGAGGGCAGGGATGATCATTGCATGTTCTAATGAGCACTTCAGGACGTGTTTCTTTGGCGCAAAGGTAGGGGCTGACAGCTTTCCCATCATTATCGCGCACACATGTGATCAACGACTCTTGGACTCCTAAAACATACAAGAAAAATATCTTCAGTTTGATCATAAAAGAGAACTACACTTCTGATAAACAAACAAATATTTATAATACTTCAGAAAATTACAGATTCTTCCCCTCCTCCTTCTCCTTCCTCTTCTGCTTTTACGGCCTCATTGGACCACTTCAGTCAATCATTTCTTGGTCCTCTTCTTCAGTAAGTTTTCTTTCCAAGTTGCCCCGTAGCTTTTCATTCGCTCTGATCTTCTCAGGCGTTACTCATCTGTAAATACCCTTTTTACTGTATGACGTTTGTCTATTTTTGCTTGAAATCTTATTTTTATATCTTTCAGATTCTATAACTGAAATAAACTGTAATTTTATTACCAGTACCATATCTGTATCTGAAAATGTTGTTGGTATACTGGAATTAAATGGAAATTCAGTGTTTCTATGCAAGATTACTTGAGTACAAGAAAATTTCCAAAAGAATTGAGTATTAGCTACTTTCTGTAATCCTGGACGGTGTTTCTTTCACTTTCATATTTCGAGCAGATTTGTACACAAGCATTCATTCTGATCATTTGTACCAGTAATTAATTTTCCTACTGTAATCTTTAGCAGCAAGGTGTTTGTTTTAAAGTTACTAGATTGGACTACCTTTTAAACTCATTCTACAAATCATCTGTATTTCCACTGTTGTTAGATAGATCAAATTTATGGGGAAAACTTTGGCCATGTAAAATATAAGTATGATTCTGGAATAAAAGAATATGTGCTTGAGGCCAGTTGTTATTATTCCCATGACTGTAGATGGTGTCTCAAAATTAGTATAGAGCCCCTGAGAGCTTTGAAGCGAGTTCATCACTGCTGAACCCGAAGACTCTCAATGTATCCATCATCTTATTTTGTGATTGTCTAACTGGCACTGATCATAAAGACCCATCACCTGAATATCTTCTAGTTGGTACTTCTCTGAGCAATATGGCAGTGTAGTCATGGAAAGTTCCCACATTAACACTCACCTGTTTTGCGTAGTGATATAACAAGGACCTCGTATATTTGGTGATGAAATGTTAGTGACTTTTGACTACTACCTAGGGAATTTTAAGCAAATACAAGTTGGTGACATTGATCATTAGTCAAAGTTTCTGCTAGTTTCAGGGTTCTTGTTTTTGTTGATAAGCTCTATTAGATATGTAGATACCCCTGTGGGGGTCTGGGCAGGGACACCAAGAGCTTGCTGATGAGCCAACTTGGTTTCCTAGGTAAAACCCCACACAAGACACGGCACAAACCTAGAAGAATTGCTGAGTTTCTATTAGATACCTTCTTCAGTGTCATCCGTTCTGTTTTCTTCAATCAGCTTTGGCACTGGCTACCAGTGGGTTATTGCCGGATGATGTATCAGCTCCTGGGTATGGGGTGACTCTTATTCTGAAGCATTTGGCAATTAAAATGTATGCAGTCTGGTCAGAATTTCAAGATCTCCCCATGGTTCATTTATTTAAAGTATTTGCCATTCTGGGGAGCTGCAGTTACACAGTGATTAAAAGAAGAACCTGTAAAAATGACTAAATCTAGCAATGTCGCTTAAGTTGACAACACTGCCAATGATAGTAATTGATTTAATTCTACTGGTACTCAGAACTTGCAGAATATTACCAAGTGTTCATAGAATATCTCCACTTCAGTATTGTATTTACTGCTTCTGCTGTAGCCTACTTGCAAGGTGTTTATTTTTAATGGACTTCTTTCTAGATGAAGCAACATAATGGCTAAAAACTAGGTATTTACATATCGTGCAATATCTGTGGTCACTAAAATACAACACTATTTCAGTAGCACTTATCATTACTGTCGCTGCCTGAACAATATGAATAAGGGAGATATGGTATGGTAAGTATTAATATTCTTTTCTTGAAAGTTTTACTTTAACATCATAAGTACCTTTCCCTTGAAAGGCTTGAAGTGAGGTTAGACTGTAGTACTTATTCTAAAAACACTTGTTTGCAAATGTATGGTAAAATACCTACCTCCCAAACACGAGGCACTACAATGCGTAAAGCCCATCTCTTTCCATGAATATGTCTTGCCTGCTGTTGCCGCCACTTTGATACTGTCTCCATAGAGTGTCTCATACTTATCATTTCTGAAATGATGTAAAGGAGACCAACAATGGAAAAATTTTAGATGCAATATGAGTGAAGTATCCCATTCAAAATTTTACTAAATTAATATTAACTCCAGCATTTAAAATATACAGTATCATACAATTAATATTAGCTAAAAAAAAAACCACCATATTGAAACTCCATCCGAATTAACAAGGTCTACATATAAAAGAAAATGTCTATCAATCGCAACAAAATTAAAACATTACAAGACGGTGGTTCAACCAGAGGTGACATATGGAAGTAAAACTCTTTTTAAAGTTACTCAGAAAAACAGAATCGACAAAATTTTTAAAGTAGAAAGAAGAATAGCTAGAACATGCATACATAAAAAATATCAGAAAGATGGACAGTGGCAGATAGTACCAAATGAAGTGGTATACAGAGAACAGGAGCCCATCACTGATACTATTCGGAAGAAACGGATTTCTTTTTTTGGTCACATCATGAGGACACCATAAACAAGGTTATCTAGAAAAATTGTAGTGAAACTTTGGAATATGAAACAACAAGTAGGATGGATTAAGGAAATTAGAGAAGATATGAAAGAATAAGAAATAACCTTGGATGACTTGCAAAACAAAACAAAAAGATTAAAAAAACTGAGAGATATAAAAATTAGATTTCAGGCTAAAATAGACAAACGTAATACAGTAAAAAGGGTATTTACAGATGAGGAACGCCTTAGAAGATCAGAGCGAATGAAAAGCTACTAGGCGACTCGGAAAGGAAACTCTGAAGAAGAGGACCAAGAAATGATTGACTGAAGTGGTCCAATGAGGCCGTAAAAGCAGAAGAAGAAGAAGAAACTCCATCCTACAATGCCTGAAGTGGGAAGCTGAACAATTGCATGGTTGAAGGCTGCCTGCCCAGGGTGTGAACAAATACTATAGGATAACAATACCAGACACTTAGTGGATTTTACAAGCATCCACTTGATGCCAAACTGGCGAGACATAGCATAGCAGACAAGCCTGGCCAAGGAGAACTTACAGAGATCATTTTAGTTTCTTCCAAACTTATTTCTTTGCTAAGAAGGAAGATACTGAGTTTTATGGCAATTATTCTCTCTAACGCTCATAATTTGTAGTAAATGTGTGTAATAATGTACAAAATTATTCTTGTGTACAGTTAGCTGAAAGAATATTTGGTTCTTAGTTCCCAAGCTGAACTGGAAGGTTCAGTTGCCAGGAATGCCAATTGCATGGATGATGTCTGTCTTAGAGGGAAGTGTCTGGCATTTCTAATCAATGGTATTTGGTGTTATTTATATGCAGGGAACTACTGTACTACACAATGAAGACCTTACCTAGTCTGGCATTGTCATTTGATCCCTTTTCCATGGGGGAGGATTATAGCCAGAAGGATAACGTTAGATAGGAAAACATTCTTCATAACAATACGCTGTACACCCATATAATCATTCTTTTAAAGTTTCATCTGAACATTTCCTTATTTTCTTAGTGCTATGAAGTCTACAGTTAGGAGACCATTAGTGCTTTTTATTTTTAAGTTAGTAAAATTTGGGTGTAGGAAATTAACAGTTATTAAAATACTTCCTTGATTAGTCGGAACCAGAGACAGCCTAAAACAATATTTATGGGAAGGGCTTTGAAGTTTTGAGAGGAGCCTGATGCCTATAATTATTCTTTACTTCCCCATGATGTTACACTCCTTAAAAATAAAAATCACCCCTAACAAACTCTATAGGAAAAGTAACGTCAGTTGTTATGTTTCAACTAGATATTTTGAGGTCTCTGTCCTACCTCTGACAAAAAAAAAAAAAAAAAAGTTGCTTTCCCTTAGAAAATTCGCTGTGGGCACCGTACCAAAAGACCATGAAGCGCATATGCTTACTGAAGCCGAGTTAAGGAAAATGAAATTAATAAATTATTTAAGACTAGCAATCCGCTGCGGCTTCGCCCGGTATCGTTAACGGTTAAAGCTTAAAAGGCGCACAGACGGCAGATTTTTCTTCGACTCGATTCACTGAAATAATTTCTGGTCGGCTTCCTTTGGTCATAAATGAATGTTTTTGTACAGAAACCTTCCTCGAGAAATCCTTTACAGAATGGTGAAAACCGCATCAAAACCAATCCAGTGGTTCTCGAGATTACCCGTTACATCCAAGAATCTGGGACTTTGTTTTATACTGTGAAGAGATACATTTGAAGCATGGAAGAAAACAGATGTAGTTTTTCTAAAGCTTCTCATATTTAGACGAACTGATGGTGTAATAAATGCACTGTTTTGAGACATGTCCATCATGACTGATTTAATTCTCTGTTCATTATTCCTCTGACTGATAATTTCTTGTGCTTGCTATTCCTTATGGTGGGCCTTCAAATGCACAGTACTCTAGGGGCTGAACATGGCTCATGGACTTCCTATTGAGAAGGCCTGGTCTACACACTCAATTCCCATCCTTGGCTAGGAATGACAAAAAAAAAAAAAAAAAAAAAAAAAATCAATGCCAGGATTACAATACTGAAGTGAGTGAATTAAAAATATGATTCTTTCAACCATACAGACTTCTACAATGTGTTCAACAGTCTAGGCTAACATGGAATGGAGTTCACAGCTACAACATTATTTCTATGCTCTGTCCCCTTCACGTTTACTTTCACAAGGACCTACATTTAGAAATAATCAGAAATATATATCAAAACAAGTTTACATAATATACGGTATCTTACAGGTGACCGCACTATGAATGGTATAAATTTTCAAAAATTATTAATATACCAAATTCAACACTTTTCAAGAGTGGGACATTTACTGTAAACTCATTAATAAAGTTTCAACATAAATGAAAATTATTTAACTTACAGTAGTTTTATTCTAGGCTATAAGAAACACCTTGGGACAAGGAGAACACCTAGTAATGGTGACATCGGTGCAGACAGAGCTATTCAAGGAAGAAAAGTTTAGTTAGCATGTCAAAACATTTCAACTCGAGCATAGATGATACAGCTAATTCCCGATTATCGAACCTAACTGAGACTGTTTGCCAAGGAACATATTCAGCCCGTGCTTTCTGATGTTCAGTGGTTTAAAGAATTGGTCAGGCAGTGCCAACAAAACAAAAAGTTGTAATTAGTTGTATCGTTTTCAAAATTATCATAATATTTATTTTTGTACAGAAATTTTAATATTGATCTTTGTCTTTTTAATAATACTATACTTCATATCGTAGTTTTGTTGAAATTTACCATCAGTGAACAGGCTCCCAATTAGAAATCTGTCTATTTATCTATCAAAATCGAAAGCATTTTTTTGGGACATTGCTTCTATTCGAATCTCGCACATAGTCATTCTAACTAAAGCTCTTGATTCTTCCTTGATATGTTGTATATGCTGTTTTCTTTCCATGCTTTATATACCTTTATCACTTTGTAAGTGTAGGCTTATGATGTGCACTTGTTTTTCACATCCCAATCATTTATTTATATGAACAAACAAACAAACATCAAATAAAGAACATGTAAGTTAACATAAAACTTATCACCCATACTTTTCAATCTTTACATTGAACACGCAATGCAGGAAATTGGAGAAAAATTTAAAGTGAGAGTGAAGATTCAAGGAGAAATCATTTCAACTCTGAGATTTGCCGATGATATCGTCATCTTGGCCGACACATCGTCATCTTGGCCGACACACCTGAAGATTTGAATGAGTTTTTGAATGGTATGGACTCCGTCGTAAGGAAAGAATTCATGATAAAACTTAATAAATGTAAAATAAAAGTATTGGAATGCAGCCTAAATAAATCAGAAACCTCTATGGACATCAATTTGGAAGGTGAAAAGCTGAAGGAAGTAGGAGACTTCTGTTACTTAGGAAGCAAAATAACCAGTGATGGATGAAGCAAAGAGGATATAAAAAGTAGGTTGGCTCAGGCAAGGAAAGCATTTCTACAAAAAAGGAATCTGTTAACATCGAATATAGATTTAGGTATTAGAAAGTCATTTTTGAAAGCCTTTGTCTGGAGAATGGTGCTCTATGGAAGTGAAACTTGGACTATTGGTGCAGCAGAAAAGAGGAGAATTGAAGCGTTCGAAATGTGGTGTTACCGGAGAATGATGAAGATCAGATGGGTAGATAGGGTTTCAAACGAGGAGGTATTAAGGCGCATGGGAGAGGAGAGATGTTTCTGGTGACTGTTAATGAAGCGAAGAGATAGGTTGGTAGGTCACATACTAAGACACCCAGGAATAGCAAGCTTAGTTATGGAAGGAAGGGTCGAGGACAAGAACTGTAGGGGTAGACCAAGGTTAGAATATGTTAAACAGATTGCCTCGGATGTAGGGTGTGGTAGCTATGTAGAGATGAAACAATTAGCTCAGGACAGGGAGGCATGGAGGAGAGCTGCATCAAACCAGTCAAAAGACTGAAGACTCAAACAACAACAACAACAACAACAACAACAGAGTATGTTATTAGTGTATATAACAAAAATGAACTTCCACCTGGTTTTACCAGTTGACAAATTTTTTAATACAACATAACAATGGTCTAAAGCACAAAATCCCAACACAACATAGCTACAAAGTAAGTGTTATAAAGTTAAAGGGAAGAATCAGACCCCAAATTGATGCCTTGCAACAGACTGCCAAGTCTATAGAAACCACAGAAATGAAAAATGCACAGATAGGAGCGGATGGTGCACTAAACTGAAAGTCAAGTGGAGACAATATAGGCATACTCTGCGAGGGGCAAATGACCTCATGTTCTGTCCCTTAAAACCACTAATGTAATGTGCCATAGAATATCTAGCACTCATGCACAACACACCTCCATACTGTTCATACTGCAAAACATACAATACAGTGATATGAATTTTGTATCAAAGTTATATTAAATAAAAAGAAGAAAATGGATAGTCAGGACTTAACTGCACCATCAGTAGCTCATACTTAAAGTGAGAGTCATGGTTAGTGAAAGAGGTTTATCATATATAACAACATTGAAGGTAATAATTGAATACATATAACAGCCATGTGTTTTTTTTAAACCTCTGAGTTTTAGCTTCTCTTTGTCAGATTTCAGCTATATTTAAGAAGATGAACATTGAAAATTTATGCCACATGGGCTCCATGCTCTAATTGCTGATAGATGATGATGATTATAAACATATTTCATTGGAAACCAAATAGAACTTAGCTGAAAACATAGAACATCCACAAGGATTTGAATTTTAGTCATCCTAACCATGTACATTATCTTTTGGTTAAGGTAGATATCCCTTACTGATCTACATACTTAGATCTTAACCATTGCACCAGTGTGGGGAACACCAAATTGTGATCTTCATCTTATTCTCTTTGCATAATACTAAAACTGCCTCTTACTCAGCTTTATGATACATTTGTGAAATTCAAGAATTAAAGAACATATTCGACCAAATTGGTGTGAAGTAGTGAATATTACTTTGGATATAATCAGAAAGAATGAGACATTACTCCTCTAGTATTGTACAGTATTGACAGTTCTAAAATAGAAAGCATATACTGAATATTTACCATTTTGTTATGGTACCGTAATGGTAATCTGTATTGACTATTGAGAAATGAAAATCCACTGCCTGCTTCCAGTCTCCGACCGGGTCAGGAATGGAATGAATGAAGCCCCCATCTTGCGGCGAGGATATGAACTGTGCCGGCTGCCGAGGCCTGACGCACTGTATTGACTATTGATAAATTTAATTTATTTGATGGACATCCACCTTGTCAATACTAAAAAGTGCTATAATGCCAAGTGAAAACTAGATTTTTAAGTTTAGATTCTTAGTACTTTTGTTTTATTTTCACTCAAAATCATCATCATGCACCATCAAGTGATGATGACTCAATGACTGGATGGGTAGAGTGCCTTCAGATGTTCCTGTTTTATTTACACTTGTCCCTTCAATATTATTAAACTACAGTATTACCTTCATATATTTGACACAAGATTTAACAGAATACCTGTTCCTTGATAGAAGAAAGTTAAGCCATCAACACACACAATTAATAAAAATAAGTTAGAGATAACAATGTACGGTATATATTTTGTTCTACCAATTTCAGTTAGAACATAACCGTTCATAATCATGCAAGAGTAAATAAAAATCTAGTACAGTACACTTCAAAGAAAGAACTACATTATTAACACACAAAATTCATGCTTGAGATTTATATTATGGTATATATGATGTTCCTGCAGAAGCAATATCACTGAACTGGCATTTGCTAGTTGTGTGGTATTGTTTCTGCACGGGCAAAGATAATAAGAGTACATATTATGTCATGAAAATAAACAACAATTGTTTACCAAGTATAGAAACAGCCACTCTATGCCCAAGTAATACAAAATGTGTCAAGAATTACGGTGTTGGGAAAGTAAAGTAATGTTGGGAAAGAGGGAATATAGAAGTGCCAGAGATAAATGTGGTAATGAATTGCCAGCATGCAAATTGAACAGAACATGCAGTAGAAGCTACATCGCAAGCATGAATCTAGAACACTCCACATTACCACAAAGTTACTACACCAATGAGATAATTCAAGCTAATAGCCAGGCATTAGTATTGTCCTTCAGAGGAAATGTCCGTTACATTATCATTCACTAAATAAAGCGTGAGCCTAGAGACTTCACATTACCACAAAGTTACGATATCAATGAGATAGTTCAGACTCATAGCCAGGCATAATATTGTCCTTCTGAGGAAATATCAGTCACATTATCATTCACTACATCGCAAGCATGAGCCTAGAGGACTCCACATTATCACAAAATTATGACACCAATGAGATAGTTCAGACTCATACCCAGGCATTAGTATTGTCCTTCGGAGGAAATGTCAGCCACATTAACATTCACTACATCGCAAGCATGAGGACTTCACATTACCATAAAGTTAAGACTCCAATGAGATAATTCAAGCTAATAGCCAGGCATTAGTTTCGTTCCTACATTTCAAGGATGAGCCTAGAGCAATCCACATTACCACCAAGTTAATACAACAAAAGGTTAGTTGAGACTCGCTCCTCTGAGGAAATGCCATTCACTATATTGCAAGCAGGAGACTAGAGCACTTAAATTTACCACAAATTTAAGATACCAATGGGAAAGTTCACACTCATAGTCAGGTACCTACTAGTTTCCTCTTTTGAAGAAAAGATGCCAGACACATTAAATAAAAAATAAAATAAAAAATAAAAATAAATAAATAAATAAATAATAATAATAATAAATAAAAACACAAAAAAAGCCAATGGTATATTGGCCTTTACGGGCAGTGAATTAAAACTCAGCAATTTTTCTAGGTTTATGCCGTGTCTTGCCGTGTCTAGGAACACGAAGCGGGCTCTTAGTGTCCGTGCCAACACAAGACATGGCATCAACCTAGAAAAATTGTTGAGTTTTAATTCACTGGCCGGGAAAGCCAATATACCATTATTTTGGAAGCCTTCATAGGGAGGTTAAGGCTGCTTGAGCTTTTAGCTCTCGTAGTAATGAGGCGCAGGTGCGCTTCATAAAAAGGGAGGTAGCGCACAGTTCGTTACTCCTGTGGGGATCCGGGCACGGATACGAAGAGCCCGCTGATGAGCCAGCTTGGTGTTCCTAGGCGAGGCCCCACACAAGACATGGCAAAATCCTAGAAAAATTGCTGAGTAAAAAAAAAAAAAGAATAATAAAAATAACTCAAAAAAAAAAAAAAAATCCAAGAACATAATTTATGTGTACTCTTTCCAAATTTATTAAAACATAAATGCCAGACTCACTTGGGAATTGAACCCGTAGCTTCCTAGTTGCTAGATCAATTGATTTACTTTGCACAAAAGAAAAAATAATTAGTTTAGGGATCGAATGAGCCAGTTTTCCAGTCAGTATATTTCAGAATACAAGACTTCCTTTTAATCTGTTTTAAAATATGAGGGTAAAATAGTATTGGGGAAATACTGTATTTAATGATGCATGCTCAGCATCTTGTGTGCCATACTTACTAGTTGCATTTTAAATATTTAAACATTAAAATAACAAACTTCAGAGTAATTTGCATATATGCTTCTTCTTTCATTTTGTTGTAATATGCTCTCCTTTTCTTCATGCACCTTTTCCAAAACATGTTCTGGTCAGGAACTTTCAGATATCACCATCACATATGACATATGTTATACTGTACATAATGAAGACTCCTGCTATATTGAAGACAAAGTTATGTAAAGATAGCTTGAAGCTATTTTCAGTGTTGCCTTATTGACGATTGATATTGTAACTTTCAGTTCGCCAACACAAAATAATTTCAATTACTGGAATATACGGTGCATAATGCCTTAATATTTATCAGTAATAGTTACCTACCACACACTAAGTTTCCTGATGGGTTTCTGGAGGGCAGAGACTGTCTGCGCGT
Source organism: Meconema thalassinum (assembly GCA_946902985.2). Taxonomy (NCBI): domain Eukaryota; kingdom Metazoa; phylum Arthropoda; class Insecta; order Orthoptera; family Tettigoniidae; genus Meconema; species Meconema thalassinum. The sequence goes on from OX336392.1 coordinate 373,522,029, forward strand.
GTCACTGTAGGTTTGGTAGTGTTTTGTAGAGCTATTTGTATTGTAGATTTGGATCCAATGATGCTCACTTTACGAGCAAAATAATGTCATCCCTAAGTTTTCTCCTTTTTCAATAGTCCATAACAATATACACCGAGTGGCCAAAAGTCACGGGAAGGATAGTCTCATGAGAAAATTTGCCGTGTATGACTCCTGGACGTTGCGGCTAGCTGCGGTGGAGCAGGGCAGTCTGTCACAGACACGAGTGTAGTGAAGCTGGCAACACGTCGCAAGTTAACTGACTTTGAACGTGGGATGATCATCAGCCCACGGCACATAGGTCATAGCATTTCAGGGATTACACACAAATTCGGGTTTCTGAGGTCAACAGTGTCGAAGGTGGATCTTCAATATCGCAGAGATGTTACCATCCACGTAAACCACCGCACGGGACAACCACAGGTGTTAAACGAACAGACATCACGTCACCTCAGCAGAACATGATTCCTTACTCAAAAACCCAAGGCACCTTCCTCATTCCCTGACCTTAATAATTGCTAGGGCTAGGATTTTATTGATCAATAAATTACTCAAACATGCTTTAAAACATTTATGACCCAAACACTTCAAAAAATGCCTTTGATATGACAAAAATATGTTTTCATTGCATTGAATATGTTAGAAATAAATAATTTGAACCCACCCACTCCTAAATAAGGTATCCAAATGATTTGTTTGGCTTATGAGGTAAAATAACTTCCCAAATCAGACTCCTTGCTTGAAGAATTTACTGGGGAATGAGAACTGCGAATAAACTTTCAACAGTATGTTCCAATAAATTGGGATTTCAGGAGTCAACCTCGCTCATTTTGGATTTGACTAAAGATCTAAGGATGGATGCCCTTCCTGATGCTACATGATTTTTCAAGTGAGAATTCCACTCTGCTGTCATTGGTATTCGAACCCTGGCCATCTAGGTTGAGGACAAGCATCTATGCCACTGGGCCATCACATCCCCCAAATAGGTAATCTTCTATGAGGGAAATGTGCTGTGTGATAATAGACAAACCATCCATCAGCAATGGGCAATGAGCAGAGATTCATTTCCAGAAAGGTCAGCAAAGTAGGTACGGTATCTCTACTTAGTATAAAACAAAGTCCCCGATTCTTGGATGTTACGGGTAAACTCGAGGACCACTGGATGGACTTTGATGCGGTTTTCACCATTCTGTAAAGGATATCTCAAGGATGATTTCTGTAGAAAATAATTTATTTATGATCAAAGGAAGCCGAGAAGTAACGATTTCAGTGGAAAAGTCGAAAAAAAAACCTGGCGTCCGAGCGATTTGTAAGCTTACGCTGGGCAAACCGTTAAAAATATCTAAATACTATGAGTGTAAGAATTGTTCAGAATGAAAAGTTCTACAAAAAAGTCCACAAGAACATTTGTCTATCTTCAATACATCGCCCACTATAAGTGTTTTTACGTTTTAATTTCTTCCAACTATGTCCATTCAACTACTGAGGCGACAGTTTACGAGCTAGCTAAGGGCGTGTCTGTCATCCCTGTTACAGCCTAGCTAGCGGGCAAACCTATTGCCCCAGATACAGCCAGCAGCATACCATCCAGTCGTGTTGAGTTAAGACTTCTGAAAAGGGTGGTTGTGTTTGGAGTTTCCCTGGAAGTGCAACTCGGGTTTTCTTCACTTCGCCTGTGAAACACAGTCAAGTTAAGATTGGACGGAAGGGGGGATTTGAGTTTCATTCACCTCGCCATTCTCTGGAAGTGCAACTCTCATTTCGCCTGTGAACTTTTCGTTCCGCAAAATTCATAGTTAATTTAAGATTGGACGGAAGGGGGATTATATTACAGTATATTAAATTATACTGATTGGTGTATAATCTCTATCTCTACTTAGTATAAAACAAAGTCCCCGATTCTTGGATGTTACGGGTAATCTCGAGAACCATTGGATGGATTTTGATGCGGTTTTTACCATTCTGTAAGGGATATCACGAGGAAGGTTTCTGTAGAAAATAATGTATTTATGATCAAAGGAAGTTAAGCAGTAACGATTTCAGTGAAAAAGTCGAAAAAAATCTGGTGTCCGTGCGCATTTTAAGCTTAAGCTGGGCAAATCGTTAAAAATATCAATATACTACGAGTGTAAGAATTGTTCACCATGAAAAGTTCTACAAAAAAGTCCGCGAGAGCATATCTCTATCTTCAACACATCACACACTATTGTATGTATGTCTACCCCTTATTATTCCCGTTTTCCTATGGGGTCGGGGATGAGATGCGATGGAAGTCTTTGTGGCGATGATTTTTACGGCCGGATGCCCTTCCTGGCGCCAACCTCATGAGAGGAGTTAATGAGAGATGAAATGAATGATGGTGAATGAAACTGGGCAAGGATGTGGAAGGAAGCGGCCGTGGCCTGTCAGAAGGTACCGTCCCAGCATTTGCCTGGTGTTGAAAATGGGAAACCACGGAAAACCATTTCAAGGACGGCCGACGGTGGGGCTCGAACCCACGCGTCTACCGAGTCAGCAGAGAGCTTGGCCCTATGACCTAATGCTGAGCTTTAGCCAGCGTAGCCACTACTGTCGGTCAACACATCACACACTATAAGTGTTTTTATTTTTTCATTTCTTCCAACAGTCTCCATTCAATTACTGAGGTGAAAGTTTAGCAGCTAGTTAGGGGCGAGCCTATCACCCCAGTTACAGCCTAGCTAGTGGGCGAGCCTGTTATCCCAGATACAGCCAGCAGCAAACTATCGAGCCGTGTTAAGACTTCAGAGAAGAGTGGTTGTGTTTGGTGTTTCCCTGGAGGTGCAACTTGGCTTTTCTTCATTTCGCCTGTGAACTTTTCGTTCCGCAAAATCACAGTCAAGTTAAGATTGGATGGAAGGGGGATTTGTGTTTCATGCACCTCGCCATTCTTAAATTACGTCTGACAAGAATTCGTTACACATGCATCTCCATGATAATATAATTAATAGTCCAGTCAGTGGTATTAACCCATCATGCCGAGACGTGAAACGGATATAGGTCGTAGTTCATTGACGCCGAAAAAAAGCGCTGATCATGTAATGCATTCTTAATTGTTCCCGGGCGAAGCCGGGGTGGGTTGCTAGTTTTTTAATATAAAATGTACATATTTCTACTTCAGAAGTAAGAAAAAAGTAAAAAGAAAAAAGACCTAAAATGCCAAAAATGGATGGGGTCCAAAATGCAAAATAAAAGTAAAGCTCCAAAAATTCATCTTAACCCTCTTAACTCATTACAAGTTACTGTAAAACATGTAAATACCACAGGGACAATGTTTTCTGGCTTACAAAAAAAAAAAAAAAGAAAAGAATGCAGTTTCATCAAAATCATATCCCTTGATAATAATAAGGAAGGAAGCTTGTAGTTTAACGTGACCGTTAATTGCGAGATCATGAGCCACGGGACCTCCTTTTTACGTGGAATCCGAACCACAGGACATGGCATTTCACTTCGAAAATCTCACATGCATTGACCGGGAATCGAACCCGGACCGCCTTGGTGAGAGGCATACAGCTAGACCGCTGAGCCACCACGCCCCCTCCCTTGATAATAATTACAGTACATACACTATTACAGTCACCACAGAAACACAGGTTGTCAGACAAATTCAAGAAACACAAGTACATGGAACTGATGACCAAGATGATCCACACACATAAAATGAATTAATTTATTTTATGTAAGATATTTCAAAGACTCATTTTTTTTTTTTTAAATCGTTTTCTAAATTCATATTGACATTAATTTTTTAAATCCCAAAAAATCCTAAAATTTTACTCCAAATAAAAAGTGTTCGTACAGAAATGGCTTTAGGTAATTTAGTTCCCCACAGAGCGGTTGTATCTACTGAGTAAGACTTGAAAATGTGATCGCAGTCTGGATTCGAACCCAAAGGCTCAAGATTTGAAAATGTGTTGCAATATGTTACTAAATTTATGAGAAAATGTTGTCTCCAGAAATGGCTCAAAACTCTCTTTTGTGTTATGTTCAAGGATCTTACATTTTGGCATACACGGTACAATGTTAACTACCGGTACTGTACTAACGATTGAGAACCCTATGACAACATCACTGTGGCATGTTGTTCTGGTAGCTTCTAGTCTGGGAGGAAGTGGCAAGCATCCAGCAGAGAAGGAACAAGAACAGTTGTATTGTTGTGTGTAGAATCATGGATCAAAATGACTTGTAAAAGCCTGTACTATACATGACCTAATAGCTGAAAGGTTTCATTTGCCATCAATAAGGCTGTGAAAATTCAATTCTTGGATCCAAAGCCTGCAGAAGGCTATTAAAACAATGTAATTGTGCCAACCATATGCTGGTTTCAACCTAATGTAACTTATGCCATGTGTGCCCCAGACAGAGCAATGCCAAATAGTGAGAATACATTTGAAATTTGAAAAATTGATCCAGTAAGCTCAATTCATTTGCCAGTGTTTCGCCCCGGTGTACCATTGGGCTAGTCTGTTGGTATGGTACATCTCACCAAGACACTTGGCTAGTTATTTATTTATTTATTTATTTATTTGTCGTATGGCTTTTGGTGCCGGGAGTGTCCGACGACATGTTCGGCTCACCAGAGGCTGTAGCTGCTTCAAGCGGACACCCAGAGGGTGAGCTACAAGTTCCGTTCAATTTCAAGTAGTTCCAACTTTCGCTACACAGATGTCACTGATACCTAGTGGTGAATGTTGGAACTATGATAGAGCGTTCCAATGAATTCTAACCTAGAAATTTAGCTTCACACAAGTTTAGTCTGTGGAAGGATCTTTTACATGCCATAAATCTATGACATTGGACCGCCGGCTTTACTTCCCCTCCGAAGGAAGGCATACTGAAGGATTTTAATGCTTCAGCCGAGTTTGAAACCGCTATCTTGGGCACAGCAGTTCAGCATGCTACCAACTACGCCATCGAAGCTGCTAACTTGGCTAGTACGTACTGAGAAGGCCACTGCAAGGCTCAGTTAATGATGCCACGAGTCGAGCAGATGTATTATGAGAGACTAGCTCCCTTGTGAGAAGTCGAGAGTTTGAATCCCGCATGGGTCAGATATTTTAATTGTATACCTTCCATCTAAATGACTTGTGCTTTCTGTACAATACATGACCTAATAGCTGAAAGCTTTCATTTGTCGTTAATAGGGTTGTGAAAATCCAGTGGCATACAGACTGGGGTGTTCCCCTCCCAAAGTAATTTTTTGTTAAACCTGAGTCCTTATATTGTCCCATCTATCACCGCCAGTGTGGCTTCTTTACTCAAAAGGAACCTACTTCATTTCCTATGAACATTTATTTAGTTAATTGTAAGGATTATAAGATATGCAGATTTTGAGAGTCAATAGTAATGGCAGAGAGCAAAACTTTACTTTTCTCAATATTATTAGTAGTTACGTATGGACATGTTGTTACCAATGCATCATTTCAGTTTATTTAGTTACTGTTTTCCATATTTTTAAAATTAATTATGCATATTTTCACTAGTATTTGCAATTCTGTTTATTGTGCTGGAAAATACAGTATAATTAAAATAGTTTTCATACAAAGAGAATGTTTATTTAATTTTGTTTTTCATGAATAATAATCTAATATCATGTTTAATAATGCGTACAACTTTGAATAATTATAATGTTATTGGTTTTACGTTCCTTTTAACTACTGTGGCTTTTAGAGAAGCCGAGTTGCCGAATTTTTTTCCCGAAAGGGATCTTTAACATGCCAGTAAATCTACTGACACGGCTCTGTCGCATTTGTGTACCCTCAAATGCCAACTAGCTGTACCAGAATTCGATCCTGCAACCTTGGGCACAGCGGGTAAGAACATTACCGCTAAGCCACGCAGCCAATCGCATACAACCATAAACCAACCCTCCCCTCCTCAAAGAAAGAAACCCTGCGTATGCCATTGGGAAAATCCAATTATGGCATATTTACATGTGTAACACAACTTCATCACCTCTCTTATTTATATCCTCTAGGACAAGGGTGGGGCTATTATGTGAAAAGATTGTGAACACTGCACAAAATTTATCACATCATATTCAGTACAGTACCTACTACAAAATACTCTGTTCAGTAAATGAATATTTTTGTGTTAAAAGACAAATTCCTGTTACTTTGGTGTTGTGATTGTTGTTCAAAGGGGAAAAACTTTGAGGACATCTACCCCTATTAACTATAATAATGCTATTGAAGAAGGCAAAACAGGAAGCCTTCGAAAAATGAGGATATCGGGAAAAGAAAATTCATGGGCCATGAAAGGTCGGAAAATGAAAGACATCCTAATCTGAATTTGTCATCATCATCATCATCATCATGAACCGGCTCCAGTTTTCCGGGTGCGGTGAATGAGCGCTCTCCATTTAGTTCTCTCCAAGAATGTCTCCCCCACCATGACCTGCGGCAAATCCAAACCTCTCCCGGCAAGATCATTTCTAACCTGGTCTATTCATCTCTTCCTCGGTCGATCTCTTGTTCTCTTGCCTTTCAGTTCTTTCTCTATCCACACTCTAGCTGTTCTTTGTGTGTCCATTCTTTTGAGATGACCGAACCATTTCAGCCTGGCTTCAACACGGATTTCATGAAGAGATTGTTCTACTTGAACAAGATGGCATATCTCATCATTTTTTATTTTGTCCCTCCTTGTCTTCTGAATCATAGTTCTTAGTTTGCTGGTATTTCTCTTGGATTGGGTACAGGTTTCTAAGCTATATGTAGTAACAGGTACAAAGAAGCTCTTGTAGAGTATTAGTTTTGATCTTAAAGGAACTTGCTTATCCCAAAGAAGCCCTCTCACGAGATGATAAAATTGCGCCCCATAATCTGAATTTGTATTGGACATAAAACACACTATGTTGCTGATTTTACAAGCAGGAAACAAAATTTCAAACACACTCTCTGTTCTTTTAAATCTGCCATAACGACTTCGCAGGCGGAACACAAGTACAGTAAGAGAAGAACAACACTACGATCAAACGGTCACATACAAACTGAAGCCGTCTGGGCAGTTGTTTCATGAAGGTCTCTATTAACCCCCATCTATCGGGAGAACTCTCTACTACGTCCACGAATGGCGGCATGCTCTCAGTCTGGTATTTTTGGGTCCACCCTCGTATGTGCACTTGTAATTAATTGGTTCTAGAATTGGGGTTCAAAATAAGGCTCTATTTCTTTCTTTGTCTAGGAAATCTTTATATATACAGTATTTATCAGCAAATACGGGGGCTGTTTTTTTCAAGTTCAGATGGACTGTATAAAAATAACAGAGTAAGTTAGTTATTGTTGTTTTAAGGGGCAGAACTGCGAGTTCATCTGCTCTTCTTAACACTGATTAAATTATACAAATTTGGAGTGGAATTTAAAATTTAGAGGTGGATACCTAAATTTGAAAAGACCAAAAATTAATAAAACAAAAAATTAAATAAAACTAATAATTATAAAAATAAACAAAAATTATGGAAAAACAAAATATTCATCATAAAAAAACGAACAAGTCATTGAGTCAATGTTCACTGGAAAATTTAGAACAAGATGGCGCATCTCATCATTTTTTATTTTGTCCCTCCTTGTCTTCTGAATCATAGTTCTTAAAAACTTCATCTCCACCGCCTGTAGTTTGCTGGTATTTCTCTTGGATTGGGTACAGGTTTCTAAGCTATATGTAGTAACAGGTACAAAGAAGCTCTTGTAGAGTATTAGTTTTGATCTTAAAGGAACTTGCTTATCCCACTTGCTTATCCACTCTCACTTATAAAGCGGATGACGAGATCAGCAGCCACCGCATCATCGGCTAATGTAAGTTTGAGTGTCATCTGCAGACCAAGGTTTCTTCGTAAGTCAGCAAGATCCACACACTTGGTTAAAATGTGGGCCACGTTGAAAACGGCTCCACAGGTACAAAGTGGGAGGTCTTCCCTTTTCATTACGTACGAGTGGGTGGATCTACCAAACTAATTTTGCTACTAAATGTTTGCTTGTTTTATTCGTATGTCTCAACATAATCGCCAAAACGATTGAAATATTCGTCGTATTGTTACACCAGCTTTCCAATGCCCTCGGCAAAAAATTTTGCTGTCACTGAGGTGGGTACGTTTGGAGAGTCTCCTGAAGTTCTTCCTTTTCGGCGAGGCGTTTCCGCCCAACCATACCTTTAATTCTCAAAAAAGGTGAAAATCATTCACGACCGCACTGTGCCAACATTAGACTTTTTCAAAAAATTCAAGTGTGAAGTTTTGGACCTTCTGCCATTTAGTCCAAATCAGCACTGTGATTTTCACCTTTTTCGAGAATTGAAGGTATGGTTGGGCGGCAATGCCTCGCCAAAAACGAAACACTTCAGGAGACTGTCCAGACGTACCCACTTCAGTGGTGGCAGAATTTTTTGCCAAGGGCATTGGAAAGCTGGTGTAACAATGTGACAAATGTTTCAATCGTTTTGGTGAATATGTTGAGACATAAGAATAAAACAAGCAAACATTTAGTAGTAAAATCAGTTTGGTATATCAATCTTTTATTCCTATACAGTCCATCGGAACTAGAAAAAAACCAAGCCTTGTATATGTCTGATCCCACGGCTAAGAGGATTTGCTTGAAGGGTTCTGGGGTTGATTCCCATCTAGGTCATGGGGATTTCTATTTCCATTGGTTGATTCCTCTGACTTGAGGACTGGATATTTGTGACTTGAATTACTTGATATTTCCTGTAACTCCTAAGTAGAGCATAGAGCATCGACAAATTTCTGCCATTGGATTTGATTTTGCACTTCGGTCTTGATTTCTGTCCAGGTTTTCCCCTTCCCCTCATGGCACCACAGCCCATGAAGGGCCCTGGCGTACCAAGAGGCCACTGCCCAGCCATTTGGCCTACAGATTGCGGGGTGACACATGGTTAGCACGTCGGGTCAACTCAGCCATTGTCTCACTGTCAGACAGCTACTCAATTGTCCTCCATGAGGCTAAGTGCACTCCAGTCCTGATGTCAGATTCTACAATCCCTGATGGAGCCGGAAATTGAACCCAGGGCCTCCGAGTGAGAGGCAGAAACACTAATCCAACACCACGGGGCTGGCCCAGGTCTTCCCAACTTGTTCAATACTTTCCCCCTCTAATCTCCTTTTCCTGGTGTTTATTAGTCTGCCTAATCAACTGGTGTCTTGTGCATTTCATTCCAGTGCTTGTCTGGCAATGTTGTTTTTATCACATCTTAGCGTGTGCCTGATCGACCTCCACTTCCTGTGATGCATGTCAAAGTCAATAGGTTTCTGTTAGTACTGTTCCATAGCTCTTCGTTGGAAATGAACTGTGGCCAACACATCCTCTGGATATTCCTCACACTCTTGTTTACAAAAGTCTGGAGACTTCTGATCAGTTGTTTATTTGTTTTCCAGGATTCGTAACCATAGAGCAGAACTTATTTGACATTCATATTAAATATGTGCAGTTTAGTGTTGATTTTAAGCTCTCTAGATCTCCAGATCGGTCTTAGAAATGCAAATGAACCTTTGGCGTTATTTATGAAACCTCATTAATTTCCTCCTCATTATGACTAGAAGCTGCTGAAATGTGGTTCTGGAGAAGACTGACAAGGATGAGTTCGAGGGAAAAGAAGACTAATCAACAAATCTTGGATGACATTAAGGAGAATCCGACCTTACTTTATTCATTAGAGCAGAGACAATCTAAGTTTCTTGGATACGTCTTACGGCACGACACCCTCCTCCAGATCGTCTTTGAAGGCAAGATCCTAGGGAAGAAATCGAGAGGAAGACCCCGTCTCTCATAACTTAGAAACACAATCACTCAGCTGGTTTTGCTTCCTGAATCATGATGAAGAGGACTGCTGAAGATTGTGGGCTGTGGCTGCAGCAACAAGGAATAGCCTTTAGATAATAATGATGATGATGACATACAGTGAGATTCTTTTGCTGGAGCGGGACCGGCGGCCTACTGCCGGGCACGCGCACCTTCTGCCAGCCAACCGAGCTGGGGCCGCATGGTTGCGCGAGGCGGAGGCGAGCTAAACTGGGTCATTAAAGTCATTATGTCACTTAACTTTAATCAACTAGGGGGTGAAGTGTCAGCACACAGATAAGAAGGTAACATAAACAACAGCTGCAAGATTTAATTAAAGAAGCACAGATGTTTTTTTATTTCTTGGAAATCTGGATGACCTCAAGTCACCAGTATCTTTTCACGAAGATACTAAAAATGTACTCCTTCAGCTGACTGACAGTAACTTTGAAAATTACATCGTTTACATCGTTACATTATGTAGCTACTCCTGCACCCCCCTGCGTGTCTACTGTAATTATTCGAAGCACGGACCTAAGCCCGTTTGATGTTCAATTGTGGGTTAATTTAAAATACAAAGTGTACAGATCGATTACCCGTACCCTAGTGGAGCTGGAGAACAATATACGGCAGCAGATATCCCTCACAACAGAAGGGAATTACAAGGTTATGAGAGTGTTCTAGGACCAGAGGGTTGGGGCGGAAGAAATGAGGAAGGAAAGAGACTGTTGGACTTCTGCCAGAGGAACAGCCTGCTAGTTGGGAACTCCTGGTTTAAGAAAAGAGAGAGCCACACAATCACATGATACAGTGATGACTTGACCAGGAAGTCGGTGGTCGACTATATACTGTATGAGAAAGAACTAAATAAGAACATCAAGGTTATACCATCGGAGAACCTGGATAGCGACCATCGATTGCTGGTAATGAACCTGAGAGGGAGTAAGGAGAAGAAAGGGACTGAGAACCAGGAAAGACGTATAAGGATATGGAAACTGAAATAAGGGGATAGAAGGGTCGAGTACCTCAAAATGGTAAAGGAAGGAATTCCAACATATGAAGAAAGAGGGGTGGAAGAGGAATGGGCTAGATTTAAGAAGACAATAGTAGGTGCAGCAGAAGCAGTATGTGGGAGGACAAGTAGTAAGAAGAGGTGGAAGGAAACTCCATGGTGGAATGAGAAGACAAAAGATATAGTAAGGGAAAAGAATAGAGCCTTTAGGAGGTGGTATCAAAATAAGACGGTAGAGACAAGGGAAGAGTACCAGGAAAGAAAGAAGGAGGCGAAGAGAGTAGTGGCTGAGGAGAGAAGAAAGTGGATGGAAGAGTGGACAAAGATGATGAAGGAGGATAGTGAAGGTACAAAAAAGGTCCTGTATGGGATGGTAAAAAATAAGAGGCGGAAGGATCCTACGGATTATGTTAGAATGGTGAACAAAAGGGGACAAGAGATAGAAAATAGGGAAGAACTGAAGTAAATGTGGAAAGAATATTTTGAAGAACTTCTGAACCCAAATGGAAAAGATGGTGAGGAGGAAGAAATCGAGGAAGATGAACTGTAAACAGAAAAGGACTTAACATGGAAAGAAGTGGAAGATGGAGTGAACAAGATGAAAGGAGGGAAGGCACCAGGTGTGGATGAGTTGAGTGTGGAGATGGTGAGAGCAGCAGGAGAGGTGGGGATACAGTGGTTGTACCGAGTGATGAGGACAGCATGGAAGGAAAGGAAGACCCCAGAGGGCTGGAAAAAATGAATAATTGTCCCGATCTTCAAGAATGGTAGTAGAACAGATTGCAGAAACTATCGGGGAATAACACTGATGAGTCATTGTGCAAAGATCTTCGAGAAAGTTTTGGAAAAGAGAATTAGGACAAGGATAGAAGGAGGGATGAGGGAAGAACAACATGGCTTCAGAGCAGGAAGGTCCACAGTGGATTTGATTTTTGCTGTAAGGCAGTTACAAGAACAACACTATGAGTACGGAACAGATCTACTGATGGCCTTCCTGGACATTGAGAAAGCATATGACAGTGTATGCAGAAACAAAGTATGGAAGTCCCTGGAGGATAGAGGAGTAGAGAGATGGACTATAAAGAGGATAAAGGAGATGTACAAGGGAAGCATGAGCTGTGTGAAAGTGGGAGGAGAGAGATCAGACTGGTTGGAACAGAGAAATGGCCTGAAACAAGGAAGTGCACTGTCACCGTTACTTTTCATTGTGGTGATGGATGACATAATGACCCGAGTGGCACAAGTAATTGGGGAAGGAAAGATGAAAGCAATGGTGTTTGCAGATGATTTGATGATTTGGGGAAACAAGAAGGAGGAGGTACAGGACAGTTGGACGTGTGGGAAGGAATAATACAAGGATATGGGATGAAATTTAGCATAAATAAGAGTGAGATGGTGATCACAACAAGGAAGAAGGAAAGAACCACAACGGGAATAACAATTGGTGGGGAACAGCTGAAAAAAGTGGAGAGTTTCAAGTATCTGGGAAGCCTGATACAAGAGAATGGAAGAAACGATAGAGAAATAAATGAGCGGGGGAGGTAGGCAGAAGCATTTCGGAGGAGTGTGAGAAGCATGTTATGGAGCAAGGATGTCCCTCAGAACAGCAAAAAGATCATATATCGGACGTACTATGTCCCTATCCTGACGTATGCCTCGGAGACCTGGGTTATGAAAGGAAGGGAGAAGAGCAAAATACACGCCAGTGAGATGAGGTTCTTGAGAAGCAGTATTGGAGCTACAAAGATGGACAGAATAAGAAATGAGAGGACCAGAGAATTAATGGAGGAACCATTACAGGATGATATAGGGAAATCTAGACTTAGATGGTATGGACATGTAAAACGAATGGAGGAGAAGAGGATACCCAGGAGAGTACACGAGACGAAGTGGGAAGGAAAGAGACCGAGAGGAAGACCGAGAGACAGGTGGCTGAAGGGGGTGGAAGAAAGCGTGAGGAAGAGAGGAGAAGACTGGACAAGGGTGGAGGCTGAGAGATGGTGGGAAGACAGAAGACGTTGGAGAGGCTTGTGTTCCAAACAGACCCGGCCAGTGGCTGGAAACTGTGCAAGATGATGATGATGAAACGCTAATTTATTTACACGGTACAACCCGCCTGTCTGTCAGCTGAAGGAGAACACTCTCAGCTTCTCCTGAGGATAGGAAAGTTCTTTAATCATGATTTGCTGGTGAATTTACCATTAATTAATGTACTTTGTTACGGTTTCCACCGGAGCGCAATCCGCGGTGCGTGATCGGATGGCTGGCGGAAGGCGTGCATGCCCGGTAGCCGGTCACCGGCCCCGCTCCAGCAAAAGAATCTCCCTGTACAAGTCCCCCATGAGCATAATACAATGGAATAATCAAATTCTCAAGGGCATGTTATATTTCAATTATTTATTTATTTATCGTATGGCTTTTAGTGCCGGGAGTGTCCGAGGACATGTTCGGCTCGCCTGAGTCTGTAGCTGCTTCCACCCTAAAGGGCGAGCTACAAGTTCCGTTCAATTTCAAGTAGTTCCAACTTTCGCCACCAGATATCAATGATACCTAGCGGTGAACGTTGGAACTTTGATAGAGCGTTCTGACGAAATCTAACCTAACAAATTTTGCTTTACACAAGTTTAGTCTGTGAAAGGATCTTTCACATGACTGAAGGATTTTTAACGCTCTTAAAAAATCCGACGACTTCGGCCGGGTTTGCACTCGCTATCTTGGGCATAGCAGTTCAGCATGCTACCGACCACGCCACCGAAGCCGCAAAATAAATAAATTTCAATTATAAACACCACCATAATTTTAAGGTATTCAGAAAAAGTATGATCTGATTTAATGTTCTTTGTCAACAAAATGCATTGCCCAGTAAGATTAAAAGATATCAAAGAAAGGGAGCATAAAATAACTAACACTTTGTTGCTATTCTTTGTGAGGAAAAGAAAGATGGGTACTGTAATAAAAGGCATTGTGCTTTGTTATAGAAAATTGAGCCCATCAGGGATTGTAGAAACTGACGTGAGGGCTGGACTAGAGTGCACTTAGCCTCGAGGGGAGAATTGAGTACGGTAGCTGTCTGACAGTGAGACGTTGCCCCCGACATGGAAACTAAGCAAAAGTTTGGTGCTTTTCAGTCGGTCAACACAAATGTACCCAAATAGAGCTGGGTTATGCCCTAATCCTGAAATAAATTACATAAGATTAATGTGTATGTGTTTATTAATCTTATGGGGGCGTGGTGGCTCAGCGGTCTAGCTGTATGCCTCTCACCAAGGCACCAAGGGTTCGATTCCTGGTCAATGCATGTGAGATTTTCGAAGTGAAATGCCATGTCCTGTGGTTCGGATTCCACGTAAAACGGAGGTCCCGTGGCTCATGATCTCGAGATTAACGGTCACGTTAAACTACAAGCTTGCTTGCTTGCTTTATTAATCTTATGTAATTTATTTCAGTATTAGGGCATAACCCAGCTCTATTTGGGTACATTCGTGTTGACCGACTGAAAAGCACCAAACTTTTGTTTACTTAGGCAACACTGAAAAATGGCTTCAAATCTCACAATGGAAACTAAGATTAACGGCTGAGGGGTCCCGACGTGGCCAATTTAACTATTAGCAGAAAAGCGCACGAATGTGCATTACATCCTGTAGATTTACACTAGTTTAGTCCTTGCTATTATCACACAGTGATTTCTGGTTATTTTACATCTCGTGATATGATATATGTCACAGAACTAGTCACATAATGAGCACATGCAGAGTTCATTTGGGGCATAGTAGGACATGTTCTTACATATTTTACGGTGGTACCCATTCACGGCTAGTTTCTGATTGGCGCTGGTCCAGTTCCGGTCGATCTGGTCAGTATGAGTTCAAACTCAGAATCATTACTTTGGAACTGAATAGACAATATAGATCTTGAACCAATGGGTAAAATCAGACTGAGGGTTATCACTGGCTCTGATCGGAAGTTCATATGACAACTGCTGATGAAAGAATTCCAGTAGGTAATGAAACAAGTGGAGCATAGTGAGAAAATGAGTTTGAGGGCGAGATCACACATGTGCTTGGGTAGTTCTTGTCATCCATCATATTCTTACGAAGGAAACCCGCAAAGTGTAACAACCCGATTTACCTGAAACTTCTCTCAGTGAAAGAGGGGTTGATAAAAGCGAACACATGATTCGGCTTATCCGTAGACACATGACCATTTCCGAGAAAAAGGCAGTCGAAGGGTGTCCGATTTGCTTTACGTGTCTTTTAGCATGTAACAGACTCAACTGACGTGGAGGTGCAGTAGTTATTGTCATGGCTTTACACTTTTGTGTCCCGTGTTTAAATCCCGATTATTTATGTTCTATCTTTTAACTTTATTTACTGATGTCCATTGCTTGCCATGGTGGGTGAGTGGTTAACGTGTCGGACCACTAACCCCCAAGCTTGCAGGTTCGCTCCTGGCCGTAGTAAGTGATTTTTGAAAGGTGGCAAAAATTACGACATGGATGTCATATGATTTTGGCATGTTAAAGAACCCATTTGAATTCAGTAGGTCATGTTCATAATGGCCAAATTAATCTCGGGAGTTTCCGCCAACACAAAGTTCCTCATTTCTCTACTAGGAAGAGCTACAGTGTTCAAGAAGCTTAGATATCTAACCTCCTTGACTTCCATAGTGCTTCAAGGAACAATGAAATTCGACATGCAAGCTACCCTCGGGGTGTCAAATAACAAAGCTTGCACCCGGCACCCGTGGCCATACGATATTATTATTATTATTACTGATGTCTATTAACGATTACTACACCAATGTTCCTTATCAAGTTAGTAGATACAAGGGCATTATGTTGATTGTAAAATTACAACTGGGTTTCACAATAAGTGTTATGTATTTATTATTATTATTTAGACACAGTCATTTTCTTGGAAACGGTAGAATGCCTATGGATAAGACGAAACATATGTTGGCTCATTTCGGCCCCTATTTTACTGAGCAAAGTTTCTGGGAAATCGGGATGTTACACTTGGCGGGTTCCCCTCGTTAGTAACGTTAATACTGTATACTCCACGTGATCCCGA
This sequence comes from Meconema thalassinum, assembly GCA_946902985.2. NCBI lineage: Eukaryota > Metazoa > Arthropoda > Insecta > Orthoptera > Tettigoniidae > Meconema > Meconema thalassinum. The sequence goes on from OX336392.1 coordinate 373,537,934, forward strand.
GGACTACTAGCTTGTCTACAAAATGAAGGTTTATTACTCAGAGATTTCTAAAAGTTGAGTAGCCTATTCTACAGAGATACACTAAACTGTTTGGGACACCAAGTCATAGTTGTTCCCACTACTACCGTCTGCTGAAGAAGCTGCCATGTAATAGCGAAGCTAATAGTGGGAACTTTGGTAAGTAACAAGTATGATGTGGTGTGCCAAACAGTTTAGTGTACATGAACTGTAGAAATAACATTAAAAGATGGTAGTGATTGTTGTTTTGATGATAATTGTTGATTTAAGGGATAAAATATCAAGGCCATCCAACCCACACATAGACTGTAAAGAAGACTGATACATGGTTTCATTGTTGCGATTCTGTTAGTTTTTATTTAATCACATGAAATTTCTTGAGGATTTGATCATTACAATTTAAATATTCGTTTCTCAAAATAACAGGACTGCTAAATATTCCCTTCATAATTTCAAGCTAGAATCTGAAAGCAACAATTTTAATTATTTACTGAGACATTATAAGAATTTATAATACTGCAACTGTCTGTATGATTCTTATGTCATTTCTTAAAAACAATATTACAGGATGAAATACTATTTAAAATCCATATAAAATAAGGAACTCTTTATCAACATAATGAGATTATTTAAATTTAACACTAAGACAGAATTAAAAAGAAAAAAAATCATTAAATATAAATTTAAGTGTTTATCACCAAGGAACAAAATATTAAAACTAACTAGACAATTAGAAATATTCCGACAGAAATAAAGGATTTTTGTAAAAATTAATCATATCAAAATAATAATGAAAGCATCTTGTTGTTAATGTTGAAAGATGAAGAGTTAAGTAGTATCTTGTTTCCTATTACTGTATCTAAATTTAGATTAGTATAACATGTAATCTTCTAGAATAAAGTACATAATTAAGTTGTAATTTGAAAATAAAATGAGCATAAAATAATCATTGTAGAGGAAAGTTAATTAAATGTGAGTAGTTTAGTACGAGTTAATGAGATGTGTACTGTTTAAATTAGGAGGATGGGGGCTTAAAGGAGAAAAATAATCATGCACTTGCAAAAAGCATGTTTAGCATGCTGACTTATTTCTGAAATGCTTTCAACACGAATTGGATTTAGGGCACCGGACTTACACACAGGGGTCCATTTCGCATTGCTCCGTCACAGGTGGTTTGGGGCCCTGGCATTGGGCATCAGGTAGCTTGGCAATGGTACGGGAGAACTCGAGGAAGATCTTGCACTGGACTACGCGGGATCGCACCCCAACGCCGCACGTCACGCTGCAGGGTGACCAGTTCTCTGGGATGAAACTGCATTCAGAAGTCCGTTACAGCAACGGTGGAGACTCAGTTCATGCAAATGAATGAGGGGCTTCATATCTTGACAAGTGGTGTAACATATCTCTTGAGAAACTGTATGGGAGCTGACTAGCTTGTGGCAGAAACAATTTAGCCACACATAATCTGAACAAATTCTTAACAAATGTCTCACAACCTCTCATGAATACATCATCGTATGAATGCTGCTTGATGATATATGTGTTGCGACATATCATAATGCCTAACAATGTCTTCAATAGTTATATTTCCAGGGATGATTTTAATGAAACAGCTGAACTAAATGAGGGAGAGGGTTCAAGGAAAGGACATTTATATAGCAGAAAGTATTAAACATAACGAGTACCATACCTATTATTTTCTAGAGGAATGTATGTTGTTCTGAAGTTTATAACAGAAACGATAGTTCCTTTCCACGATGAATTGTTTTGCTTCACACTCAGTACTGGCATATTTTAGTTTCAAGAATCAATTTGATATGAATTAAAAAATAGAAAAAAGTACACTGTAAAGAGTAGAAATTCTCCATACCAATGACATTTTTAAGAGTAAGATTCAACATATTTTTAGGATTATTTGGGAAGAAATAATGTTTTGATATGGTACTTAAAGTAATTAGTTGTCAAATTACATATTTCCTATAAGGCATAATGGGAAAACATATGCCAGTCATAAACTAATCTGCATATGAAGAGTGTGTAATGTACCCTACTTTAATGTATTGATAGGTCTGAATAAGTTTATGTTCATATTAATTAAAATAACTTTCAAGTCAATATGGAACCAAAAAGATAAAACAAGGGTTTAATTAATTCATAATCCTTTGAATGAAAAGTATTTAAAATAATTTTATTTTTCTAGAATTCTAACATGATGAAAACTATTAGATCATCTTTGTATCATAGTAGTAAGATAAACAAGTCATGGAGTCTTAGAATCACTTTAAATGATGATTTCTGTTCATTGGCGATTGATTCTTTTTCTCATTTCTGACGAAGTAGTAGGAGCCTTAGCACTCAATAGGAGGATGTTAGAATTCTCATTAACAATAAAAAAATGTTAAAAAGAAGCTATCATGTTGTAAATAGGACCAAGAGCTAAAAAGTACAAGAACCACATGCTCGCTTGTAGCAATGCAACAGTGCAATACAAACAAAATGTGCATCATGCATGATCCTAAACAGCAAACAATCTTACTATTGCATTAAGCTTCAGTAAAATTCCAAGTGATCTTTTTTTCATATATACAGTAGTGTTGAGAAATGGAATTAAATTTTGTTCTATATTTTAAGAACAGTAGAACAATATATTTCTAGCAGTGATTTTATTATTTGTGTATTTAATATTTGTTAAATATTTTTTTAGAAGAGGAAGGTTGCTTCAGGAGCTCATACACACTTGGCAGATTTAGCCTAAGAATGAATGAGGAAGAAGTCCATTAAAACTCTCAAGAAGGGGTTCATATGCCATCACTCTCTGGTGAATAAAATTTAGAACAGCATTAAGGTGTGACATAAGCAATATTATTGCCTTCAATGATCAATCAAGAAATAAGAAAGGACATTTCAAAGTAGTAAGAATATGATGCGGTTTATGATAGTATTTCAGAGGATTTGAAAGGGTAGTTATTGAAGTGGTTCAAAGAGATCAGCAACAGAAAGTAGCACAGTGGCATCATTTATGAACATCTCAAAAGGAATGAAAGAATGGAAGCATTAGCTTGTTGAGGCAAAATCATGCATTCAGGCTAAGCCCTCTGCAACACAGGCATCCATGGGAATATTTCAGATGGGGAAAGGTTAGTTTCTTTAGTAGGTAGGTGGGAAAATTGGAGAAGGTGTAAACCTATAAAAATGCCCTGCATAGATAGTATTGTGATACTCTTCTTAATAATTTTATAATGTGTATGTCATAGTCTCTTGGTAAAATAGACCATTTGATGAAAAGTCTGGACTTTCATGATGTGCTAACGTATGCTGTAATGACTATTTTTGGTCACTTTTTGAAGAGCAAGGACAATTTTTACATATGATTAAATGGATGAAAATTACAGCATCAGTGTAATAAAACTTCACAGTTCATGAAGTGCTCAACACAGATTTGGCACATGGTATAAAACAAAATCATCTATCTCCTTTGTCACTTACATAGTTCATCACACTGTCTTCAAGATTCGTCTTCAAAGGTGTATAGTATGTTCACTAACTTTGTGTTAGTCATTTGTAAATCGGCGATATGTACACATGAGAATAACAGAACTACAATTCCATTCGTTGCTTACCGGTACTTGTGAAAGGGAAGCTGTACTAAGTCTTAGGCTGATTTTGGAAGCTAGAATAAGGAAGGATAAGAGAACGTTCATGGCATTTGTAGTCTTAGAAAATACTTTTGATAACGTTGATTGGAGTAGGATGTTTGACATTTTGAAAACAAATGGAATAAAGTACTGGGATAGGAGGGTGCTCTACAATCTATACAGAAACCAGACAGCAGTTATTCGAGTAGAAGGACATTAGTTAGTTATTGAGGTTTTAAGGGGTGGAACTACGAGGTCATCTGCCCCAAGGATCTGAGAGAGAAGCTGGTATTCAGAAAGGTGTAAACCAAGGCTGCAACTTATCACCCATACATTTCAAGGTATGTGATCTAAGAATAAATTTAGACTTGGTATAGGGTACCCTTTGACAGAATATTGCACAGGAGTCGGGCTGAATAGTTCACATGCATAAATGGTAGATGCCGAATTTCAGCAAACAATGCAGACTGAATCAGGTGTACTCCTGTACATTAAGAGCTGTAAATGTGAACAGGGTGTGGAGAACATACTCTGGGCTGCTCATCTGGCCTTTGAACTACAGCACTGGGTTTTCTTGAATAATGATCTGACAGTATCTAAAAAGTTTATGGCATACCAAGATGATATTACCTCAATGCTTATGGGTACAAAATGTGGTTGTTGTACTTACATGACATAAAAAAAAACAAAAAAACAAACTGGAGGATTTTTATCAACAGAAACCCCCCATAGCACTACAGCCCATGAAGGGCCTAGGCCAACCAAGTGCCCGCTGCTCAGCCATTTGTCCCGCAGTCATCATCGCATCGTGTCCCCTCAGCCGCTAATCTTGGTTTTCATGACCGGCGCGCTGCCTCACTGTCAGACAGCTACTCAATTGTCCTCAAGAGGCTGAGTGCACCCCGTTCCAGCCCTCATGTCAGTTTCTAAAATCCCTGATGGATTCAAACCCGGGGCCTCCGAGTGAGAGGCAGGCGTCCTACCCCAACACCACGGGACCGGCTTATATCAACAGAAGCTCAGATCAATTATGAGGATCATGAGAGTGGATTATGTCAACAATCGGGCAGTTCTTGAGAAAGCCCATGCTAATAGTATAGAGTGACTCCATCAACATGTCTTGTGATTGTTTACAACCAGTCTCCACAATGCTTGATGGTCCCTGTCCATCATTAAATGTGGTATTGCCTGGTTGTGGTGTAGCTGCAGTTGTTCGTTCGCGTTTCCACTTCACAATCACATCACCAACAGTCGACTTGGGCAGTTTTAGAAGGGTTACAATGTCCCTGATGGATTTGTTACTTCAGTAACATCCAATGACTTGTCTACGTTCACTGAGCTCGTCTGACCGACCCATTCCGCTGTTATCACTTCTCTACTGACAACACAATACTTCCCACCTCCTTTTATATGGGCTGGTTCTCCTCTTGTGACATCTAGGGTTCGATTACGCATTACATAAGGACGTAAGGATACTTTTGACCAGGTAGTGTACATTCCCATTGAATACTGGATTTAAAGTTGTCCTTTCCATGCACTGAGTTCGACAGGAGTATATCCACTTATGGTTAGGAAATAGAAAGGTACAGCTTGATGGCTTATAACATCTTGTATGCCCACCGTCTATATAAAAATTGCCCTACTTCAGCATTAAATTACTATATTCTATGTTTCTTGCCTACAACAGTTTTCTTCTTCTTCAACAGTCTGGAACAATATATATACAATATATCTTAATCACATGTAATTTATTTCAGGATATATTTCACATATTTCAGTAAATGAAATTTTATTTATTGTATGGCATACATGAAAATTATTTATAATTTGACATCAAGTTTCGAAACGTAAGAGCCTCCGTGGCTTAGGCGGCAGCACGCCGGCCTCTCACCGCTGGGTCCGTGGTTCAAATCCCGGTCACTCCATGTGAGATCTGTGATGGACAAAACGGAGGCAGACAGGCTTCTCTCCGGGTACTCCGGTTTTCCCTGTCAAAATTTCATTCCAGCAACACTCTCCACTATCATTTCATTTCATCTGTCATTCATTCAACCATTGCCCCAGAGGAGTGCGTCAGGCCTCGGCAGCCGGCACAGTTCATATCCTCGCCGCTAGATAGGGGTTTCATTCATTCCATTCCTGACCCGGTCGGAGACTGGAAGCAGGCTGTGGATTTTCATTTCATTTTAGAAACGTAATGAAGTGCCTGTGGTGTCCCTAGGAAGAAGTAAGATGTTTGTGGGCATTCTTGAACTAGGTGCCGAACAGTCTGTCTTTCAGCACCGCATTTGCAACATGATGAAGATTGTTTCCTCCACTTGTACAGGAGATCCCCGCATACACCTTGATTGGTCTGGATTCTATTTAATTTTGACCAGGTCTTTCTAGGCTGAGTGAACCCTGGCACTTTCTCAGTTATGCATGGCATTACTGAACTCTCTGGAGGGGCAGACGGATTCCAATCAGAAGACCATCTCTCAGTCAGGTTGAATTTGTAGGTTGCAAGATTCTCCGCTGTGTAGATAGGTGGATGTCTTGAACGTAATTGTTTCACATGTAGAGCAGCAATGTCTCCATGGATAGGTAGTTGTTTGTTGGTCTGGATCTTTCTATATTCTCTTATCAAGATGTTGCATCGCCACAAATGAGGTGGTGGGAAGTGGCTGAGAATAGGAAGCCATTGTGTAGGAGTTGACATAATTGTTCCTGTTATCATGTGCAAAGTGTTATTCAATTGTACATTTAATAATCTTACATGCAGACTATTTATACACACCTGAGCACAATACTCAGCAACAGAATAAACTAAACCTAGAGCTGAGCAACGGAGAGTAGTTGCATTGGCACCCCAAGTGGTGCCACATAATTTCCACAAGATGTAATTGGAATTAATTTGTGTTGACAGGCTGAAAGTCACAGTATTAATTTACAACATTTATGTTTCTTCACCGTGATTTAGCAGATGGACCAAAAAAAATTTTTGATGATACTGAATCTTTGGTGGTTCTGGGAATTGATGATCCTGAGATGATCTGAAATAAGTTAAAAACTCCTTCATTGGAGTAGATCCCTATTTCTACATTTTCTCCTCTCTTGGGTCTAAACTTTTTTTATATTAAGTTCTATATCCTGTGTATTTTGAGATTAATTATAAGCTATTCTCTTCATTTTACTGGGCAATTTGACTATTGGCTTCTTTTTCATGAGGATAATTATAAAACTATACTTTTTAATAGCTGTGATGAGGGTGATATGTAGTGGCTTACTCAATCTGATAGAACTTTGAGCGTGATACCTCATGAAGGACGCTCAAAGAACTAACAACTCCCACATCACAATTTTCACAGGTAGTGACAACAGCTTGAATTTCTTGCTTCCTACCCAACTGTACTAAATCCAACTTAATACAAGACTTAGGACTCTAATCCAAAACAAATGAGCTACCTTGGGTGTGGACTGTTCGTGTGCAATTGGTTTGCGCATTAGCCCAGAATGCTGGGGATTTGGGTTCGAGACCAGATGGAAGTCTTGTTATCAACTCTTATACTCTTCAAGGAATGGATGCCTTATGAAAGGCTGGGGTAGATGACCTCAATGTTTTGCCTCTTAAAACAACAATCATCATCATATGAGAGGCTATATTCTAAAATAATTTGTATGATTTTTAAGTAGCCTATTGTTTTTCACACTCTTTATACCGGTAAGTCAGTAGGACCTTTTTCTTTTTGAAGTAATTGCCCGCAATTAATACTTGATGGTGCAAACCTGCGCGAACCCGTGGGCAAAGAGGAGAAGGTAGGAGAATAAAGGTAGTGGAGGGGGTCACTGCTGCTGTGCCCCTGGGAGACACACTAACTTGCAATACAGTTACAGTTTCAGTAAGAACATTTCTGTAGCAACGAGGGATGTGAACGTTCCTCCCCTCTCAACCACACCACAGCACATGGACTTGCCCGCATACGGAACTTGTTGTGTCCACATGGTGCCATCGGGTAATACAGTAATTGTGATCTACCATTTTCTCAACTACCTACTGTGGTTACCTATGCTGGGTACGGGGTATCTCTGCCCATGGCCTACAAACAGAAAATCAAGCAAGCAGGAGGTAAAAGAAAACAATGGCGAATGCTTAGACCTCTGTGAAGTTTGTATGATCATAATATCAAATTTTCTTTGGAAGGAGCTGTAGCCTAAACAGTAAGGATTAGGCCACCAATAGGTCAATGGCTATTTTTTCAGTATTTCTTAAAATTCAATGGTCTAATTTTTACTATTGTTGCTACTACTATTTTACAACTATTATTAGAAAACTGTAAGTGATAGTCAAATTCCAGTAAGCATCCAATACATACATTTTACCTGTAGTGACATACAGGCTAGAATGACTCACTATGCACAGTGCAAAGTTTGTCAGCGAGTGATGGTATCTGTCAAATAAGAGACAGATCAGGAAGAAGACTCGAGCCGCTAATGCGATGGAATGAGTGTCAAGGTCGAAGAGAGAATGGGCAGGTCATGTGGCAAGAGAGTCACAAAATGAACTATGGCCCTCATGCAGGAAACAGCAGCATGACATCCAGTACCATGGAGGGAGGAGTTAAACTCTCACTGACCAGCAGAGTTCGACATAGAAATCAAAGGAAGAGGTAGATATAAAAAAGATGTTCAAAGGCTGAAAGGGAAGAAGAATCATGATTTTACAGTAAATATTCCCACCAGTATTGAATGGGATAGCAATGCATTTCTTAAAAATGTTCAATCAAAATCCACCACTGAAATATGTCTTTCCAAATCAAAATGCTCTATGACCCACTGAGGGATTGTAGGATGTTTGTGGAAAGATCCAGGGTTTTAGTGATATAATTTCAATTTCATTGATTTTTCCCTCTCTTAAAATATCTCATGCCGTTACCCAGGGGTGTCGCCACTGATTTGGTTTGGCGGAAGGGTCCTACGTACAGTTCAAGGGCAGATGACCTCGCTGTTAAGAAACAATAATTGAATGTGCCCCCACCATAATGTTACAAGCGCCGTTTCCCCCCCCCCCCCCCCCCCCGAGAGATGCCACTAGATGACGGGAGAAGTGGATAACAAACATCTAGTGGCATCTCCCGGAAAAATAAATAAAAATTTAAAAAAATGGCGTTATGGTTACTACTGTAACATTGCTGCCACCACTAAACTCAATGCACATGCTTCACCGAGTCATAATTGGTGTACCAGTGACTTAAAGTGAAATGTGCATTTGCAAGGTGGACTTGATATGCCTATGCGGCAAGAGTAGACCTACCAAGTAAGAGATTCTGTCGCTAGATTTAGTAATTTTAAATTACCGTACTTTAAGTGAGAGGTCATAATAAAACTTATTTTTTAAATAAGGATTTAGTGACATTTTGCCACAGAAATAAATACCGGTAGGCCTACCCATTCATTTCAAAAGTTTTTTCAAGGGTGCATCACATTTAATTAAAAGTACATTGTTTAGGTCTTTGGTGGATAATAACTGTCCACCATTGTAGAAACTAATACCTTTTAAATTTCTGTCCTCCCTAATTATTAACTGCCACCCCACGTGCTCTCCTAGGCCAAATTTCTGGTGATGCTATCTCTTAGAACAATCAATACCCTAGGCCTACAATGAGAGGTTTCAGAATATTACCTAATTCAACATTAATATTTAATTTTTTACATAGGTTATAGATTTCTACTAATTTGAAATGGATTATCTTTTGCCGTGTCATGTCTATTGACATCCCAACATTTCGTACTACGGTACCAAACCGCATACCGAATTCAGTAACTCTTTCCTCGTGTCGGGAACTAGAACTTGGAATAATTGTCCCTGTGATGTTAGAAATTGTACATCCCTAACAACTTTCAAACACGCATATAAAGATTTCTTCTTGAATTCGTAGAAGCATTTGAAATGTAGTGTTACAGGAGAATGATAAATATCAGAAGGGTAGCCTGGATCGAGTAACAAACGAAGAGGTACCATATTAAGATGAGTTTTAATAGGTTTCCATAGTTGGTGCTCTTAACCTCTTTGTTGTAATAAAATTATATCTTGGAGGGCGCCAGTTCATAATCAGAACGCTTGTGAACGATTAAACAAATAATTGGTAAAGCACAGCAGAACTTTCCTCTCTCAGGTTATAGGATGACAAAATCACCAACCAGAATTATTAGATAAGAGGCAAGATAGCCTACTATATCCTGCAATATATATACCGGTAATTTACTAAAAAAGAAACAGCCTACACTGGTGGTGAATATAGGGATCCATAATGAAAGAACAGAAACCTTGGAAAGAACTGACTGTACTGTATATAGGTGTTCTGTGGCTCTGACATAAATAAGACAACACTTTCAAGATATCAGCAAACAATCACTCCCTGGGACAATGGCTCTAGATTGGACAAACTCCCTTTATGATTGATACCGTACATCATAAAGCACATTATTTTCTTGTTTCTATTCTCTTCTTATATAATTTCTGACAACTCGATTCCAATCTCTTCATATAGGGGCAGATTACCTCGTAGTTCCGCCCCTTAAAACAACAATAACTAACTAATAACAATCTCTTCATACACATTTGTTTTCTTTGACTGTCGCAACAGTCAAAATATGAATTCAATCACGACATCTTCTTATATCATTTTATATTCCATTGTCAATTCTTCTCCTGGAATAAACAATTAGAGTACCGGTAGGTCTCTCTGCTTTTTTGACCATCTCGTTCCTTAGTTCATAGTTTCACCACTACTATAAATTCCAAAGCCGCATCTGCCATCTTGCATGTCATAGGAATAGCTTCTTACCTCAGATCCCTCAGTAACATCAGCCATCTTGCACGTCTTTTTAGAACAGCATGGAATCACAGCAGCTATCTTGCATGTTATTTATATAAAATCTGTTGCACATCCATTATACCTTCTCTATACTTTCTTTACTCCATGCTTGCAAATCAGAGTGCAGATAACAAGATACTAATACACGTACATCTTGGATCTTCTATTAGGAATGCTAGCTACTCTTACGTCTTTTCCCAACAGCACATCGCAATTGCACAAGTCCAAACAGTTCCAATCATGGTATCTGGACACCCAGAGTGAGCGGGGAGAGACATTTCTGATGACTGCCAATGAAGAAAAGAGATTGGTTTGTAGGACACATACTAAGACACCCAGGAATAGCAAACTCAGTTAATGACGATTCAAGGATAAGAACTGCAGGGGTGGATTAAGGTTAGAATATGCTAAACAGATTGCCTTGGATGTAGATGTGGGAGCTGTGTAGAGATGAAACGATCAGGTCAGGTTATGGTGGCATGAGGCGCTGCATGAAACCAGTCAAAAGACTTAAGACTCAACAACATTGAACATTTATGTCAAGCAAATGCAATGCACACTTCTATTGTCATTGCCTTTTACACTATATTCCTGAAGTTTTTGTTTCCTCTATAAGTATGGTACCGTAAGCTTTCTGTCCCAATATTTTGTATTTATTCCGGATGAGTTGAATATGACCAGATACCGGTATATCCTCAGTTTAATAGTTGTCTGCTTGTTTTGGGTTGGCGTCAAACTGTTGGAACTTGGAACGAATGGTATTGTTCCATGACAATACTCCGGTCCGATCCTTAACAGTGAGCCAGAGCAAGACCGACTCCAATACTCAGACCTTAACATAGAAAAAACATGGCGGCCGCAGAAGCCCCACTTCTCCTATTGGGTAACACGAAACCAAGACGTACACGGCGGTAATTTGAAGTAGGGAAAACGACACAATTGGGAAAATCACTGTTCCATGCATGAAAAAGCTTCGCGAACAACTAACTTACATATCACATAATATTACTAGAAGAAATGGCTGTCCCACAGTAAAAGAAAACAAGTTGATTTATTAGAAATTTCACGTAACTATATAATAACATTCTCTCTTCGATTTTACTTCACTGCATGGATGAAAATAATTTTATATTAAAAAAAAAAGGTTTAAATATAAGTGTATGTGAAAAAAATCTCAATTTATTCACTCTCGCGAAAACTATGACAGCATTACTTGAGTTCTTTTACCCTGAGACGGTCAAATATTATAACACAGTACAGATCAGAGTCAATTGGTAAGTAGGGGGGGGGGGCCTCCAATATTCCAGGAATAAGTCAGGTTAAGGTTTGAAGGTGGATGGAGATCATCAAGCTGGACCCAGCTGCAGCCAATGGAAATTGCTGCAAATGTTACAGAACAATAAATAAATGTAAAATATTATTCACCTTACTTGCTGCCGAGTTTCAACTCCTTGCGCTTGTTTACTTTAACTCCAAGCTCCTCAGTGGGTCTTCTTTTTTGTGCCTGGTTTGCAAACTTCTTGCACAATTCCCTGGACACATTTTTATCGTGCAACACTTTGGAGTAGTTGTTAACAAATATGTTCGCAAACACTTTAACACATTTTTTAACAATCTTGATCAAGGGCACACCACAACTACATTCATCATTTATATTGCTTATAGAACTCTCTATAAGTTGAGTCCCTAATGCAATAACAGCGTCCCTCTGATTTTCGAGTTTCAAAAATTCAGATTCAAAGCTGCTGCTTATGAGTACCTGAACAAGTCTATATATATCACAACATAAACCCATCAAAAACGAGGAAGGACACTTCAGCCCACCCCTGTTAAGTTCACTGAAGTAAGACAGAAGCTTCTTGTCACAATCAAGGATTAAATCTTCTTCGGATTGTAGCACTTCTTTACACCGAATGCACTTTCCACTCTTTACCAACTTGGCCAAAACTTTCATGCTCGTGTAACTAGCAATGCATACAATTATCTTCTTTGCTTCAAGCGGAATCGACACTAATGGTGTTTCATCCAGGGCAGACTGAAATTTATCAAGGTTCTCGACTACTTTTTCTTGGTTGAAAGTAACTGTCAGGTCCTTGAGAGTAAATTCTCCTAACTTTGCCGACTGAAGTTTTAGCAAACTTAATACCTTGAGTCTCCGTTCAGATTCTAGCACTTGTTCTACTGAGACATTACATGTGCAGCCACTTAATCTTCTGTATGCTCCGAACCTGCTTTCTAAGCCATCTGTCTGCAGCTTAGCTGTCAGGATGTAGGACCACTTATATGTATTAAAAATATATTTACATAGCTGGACAACTGCAGTCAGTGTGTGAGTGAATGCTAAGAAAGTTTCATTACTCAATTTTCCATCATTGTGTGAGGTGTTGCTATGCCATATGTCAACCTATGTTTTCAAAGTTTCCAAAAAGACAAGCTTGGTATCATTGGGGCCACTAATTGGGTTTGCATCATCATTTCGGGTGTACTTTCCTTTCATTGGGTGCTGAACGTTTGAAATTGTCCACCACTTTGAAATTAATTTCAAAAACTGGACAGTCCCATCAGAAATAGCAACACCCTCACTTTTAAGCATATCCAATGCCACTATATTTTTGGCATCAAATATGCTCATAGCTAGAGCAACATTCTGTCTCTCTATAGCAGTGGGATATAAAGCCTTTCTTGACAAATTTGGAGCCAGTTTTAGAATCATACTCTTTTCAGAATGGAATAGATCTCTAATATCTGATAACTTAGCCTCGACATTTGTGTACTGAAAAGTTGATTCATTTTCAGTAACATGTAGCATGCTTTCTATTTTGGGAATTGTCTGCTGGGTGTTGGGAATGACAAACGTTTGACTGGGTCGATTTAACCAATTGTTCCTTACACATTTCAGCAAATGTACACTGTCGAACAGAAGAAATAGTGACTTGGAGGTATTAGCTGGATTTGTAATGCAGGGTTTTAGAGTACCACCACCCAAGAGCTCAAACATCTTCCTATTCATGCTGTGGTTATCTGATACCAAACAGACTACATGAAATTGAAGCTCGTCCATCAAGGTTAGGACATCAATGGTTAGAGTCAGTAGAGTTTTTGCATTTAGGTTTCTCACTGGGAAAAGACCTATTATATCTTTACTGTCTGAACGTAATGAGGAAAACATGAAAGCTTGTATGGTGGTGGCCGAGTCGGCTCCTGAGCTATTTTCAGCCATCCCGATTATTTTCCCTCCTTTATACGTGAGTTTGGAATTAACATATATCTCATCCAGCAAAACAGTAACAACCTTCTCTTCATCATTCAGGAGCTTGCTTTTTTCTTTCAAAAAGGATTTTTGCAAAGGCCCAACACCTGAGCTGTTTGGACCTATTTTGGACAAGAATTGCCTGAGATAAACATGGTGAGGTAGTGTCATTATGTTTGTCCTTCTTAAAGATTGGTAAGCTCCAGGGTGTGAGTAAGAGAGACTTGCGGCCCATATTAGGAGGTCTGATGAATATTTAATCTGACAAGCAAAAGCAAGCTCCAACTGTTCTAATGCAAATTTTACCTTGCCAGCCCTCTCTACATTCACATCAGCATCAAGTTGCAGGCCCTCCTTTGTAACATTTATCAATGAAGTTACCCTTTCAGAGAGATATACTGATTCATTATTATAGTTAGCAAGAGAACTCACCAAATTATCCAACTTGCTCCATCTATCACATTTATATGCCTTGCTTCCGTTGCACTCCAAGATCCAGTTAAACTTCTCCGCAGGTAAGCACAGATTCTTGTAAAACACATTTACATCTAAATCACTCGACACTTTGAAACACATTGACACTGATGGAACATCACAATAAGCATTATCATCTATTTTAATAAAAAGGACATAGTCTTCCTTCACAATTGTTATAAATGGATTTACCGGCCTATTCTTAACTTCACTTGTGAAAGATTCGAAATTTGCAATGGTATCCTGTTCACACCATTCATTAAAGTTATCCAAATCTCTCTGTAATATCTGCTGCACACGTTCTTCAGGATCTTTCCTTTCTTTACTAAGCCTAACAGTTAGATAAGAGGGTTGATTGTGAAAAATTGTGGGGTAAGCATCATCGCTTAGTTTTGGAACTTTCCGAGGAACACGAATAGGTTCACTATTTACAACAGGGAACACGTCTTCCCTAACCACAAACTTATCTTCAAAATGGTGTATGCATACTACTGCTTTATCACTGACCACAAAATTGTCACGATGTATACTTCTAATCCATTTTTCTCTTAATGTTTTTTCCTTGGGAAACTTAAAAATAGTTGTATGAGAAGCTTTGCCGTAATTACTCTTACAACCCGGTACACAACAAGAGCGACCCATTACATAACTTCAAAACAAACATTCATATGTCACTGCGTATAATTACAGCTGCTAAATATCAACTGACTCACAAATTCACTCTCACGCACCACTATTCTCCATAGGAAACACTACTTATCGCCAACTTTCATCGGTAGCAAACTGAAACAACGTATGTAAACAAACCCACGTTTTGAACAGGCTAGGGCTTCTCGAATCGCCATCTTGAAGCAATCGAGAGTAGCATTAAGGTCTGAGTATTGGAGTCGGTCTTGGCCAGAGAGTATCGATGAACTATCGATCTATGCAGGAGCGCAGCGAGAATCGAATCGTTCAAGACCCATAATTCCGAGTACAGCACTTTGTTTAATATTTACGATTAGCCCATACATGCGTACAAATCTCTCGGCGGCCGCCTTCTCGACCGCTCTACCCAAGGTTGCACGACCGAATCCTGGTGCAAAACAGCACACTTCAGCTGTCTGATTTACAATTAACAATGAACCACGGATATGCAGGAGTAATCGTGAATAGTGTCAGCGCTTTAATAGATCTATAAAGATAATCTCCACTTTTATAAACTTGATTGTAAATATAGTATCGACAAAGGGTGTCCCCCGGATTCAAGATTATCTTGAAGAATGTTATTTCTGTTTTTAGCCTATTTTCAATTTTGAAAACATAGGCTTATGAGATCACCTTTTGTCCGTGTGTGTGTGTCCCCTAATAACTTCTAAACGGCTGGAGCGATTTCAATGAAACTCAGTAAGTTCATAGCACTATTCTGGGTGACCCCGACCGTGCCCTTCAAATTCTGTTACGTCTTACCAATCTAACATGGCGGCTGTGCGAAATATTTCACCAGCATTCAATATCTCCGAAACTCTTCCCGATATCACGCTGGAATTTTTTACGGTGTTAAAGGGAACTACTAGAAGTTCACCTATGTGACTTTTGAAAAACTGGTAACTACAAAACCAACATGGTGGCCACGCGAATTTTCGACTTTTAAATAGAGGTTTCTCGTGATTTAACGAACCAAACGCAATAAAACTTGGTACAGTATATGTTTATACACATTGTAATGCACCGACATCTAACTTCGTTCAATTGTTTACATAACCACAAGATGGTGGCTGTGTGAAATATTTCACCGGCATTCTATATCTCTGAAACTATTAGCGGTATCACCCTGAAATTTTGTACGGAGATAAAGGGCACTACTGGAAGTTCATCTATAAGACTTTCAAAAACCGGTTAACTACAAAACGAACATGGCGGCCAAGCGAATTTAAAATTTTTAAATAGACCTTTCTCGCGATTTAATGTTCCAAACGCAATGCAATCTGGTACAGGAAATGTTTATACACATTGTAATGCACTGGTATCTAATTTAGTTCAATTGTTTACGTAACCTCAAGATGGCGGCTGTGCGAATTTTAAAATTAAGTTTTTATTTCTTGTGTCGTAATCATGCGATCGAAGTGAAAGTTTGAATAATGAACCTACGCAATAATTTTCCTTGAATGGTACATGACTCTATGACCTATACATTTAACAATCCAACATGGCGACCATCCGAAATATTTAGACGGCTCTGAATATCTACGAATCTATTATAGCAATCAAACTGAATTTTTATGTTCATAGGGGATACGATCTTAAGTTCACCCACCTATAGGACTTTAAATAACCTGCTGATCACAAATCCAACATGGCGGCGACGCGAAGTATAAATATTCACATGGACGTTTCTCGCAATTTAACCATCCGAGTGCAGTGAAACTTGGTACAGTTAATCCTTATACGAATGTTAATCCACTGGCATCGAATTTATTTCAATTGTTTCCATAATCACAAGATGGCAGCTGTGCGAAATTTTAAAATCTCGGTTTTACTTCTTGTGTCCTAATCATGCGATTGAAGTTTGAATGCTACACGTTACAGTTACAGTACATAACTCTAGGACCTACATATATAAAATCCAACATGGCGACCATCCGAAATATTTAGATGTTTCTCAATATCTAAGAATCTATTACAGCAATCAAACTGAAATTTTGTATGTTGATAGAGGCAATTAGTAGGATATATGAAAATAGGCTGTATAGTTCTTCACGGAACTACTTGAATTTTATGGTGTTGACGCCAGTTGACATGTACATTTTTTTTGTTTAAACAGACAAGTGTTAGCATACTTTAAAAGATCGAATATGACGGAGTGAATGTGTGATGCTAATTGACTGATGAAGGCTAATAATAATAGCCGAAACATGTATCATTTATAGGAGTAAAAGTGGAGTGATAGTAAAAAGGAATTTGCATTGTAAAGTGGACATTATCTTTATAGATCTTGAAATCAATACGGGAAAAATAAGTAGATCATGGCCATGGTCATGGACATACACAGCGCTTTAATAGGCAATTTTAAACTCGATCTCAGATCCAAATGAGCATCCAAATACTGTAGTGAATAAGTACCGTATGTCTCATTTCAGTCTTGTAGTAAATTTTCTGGTAAGGCAATTACAGTGTTAGGTCTTGTATCATTGTTGACAGTTAATTTAATCACGCAGCTAATGTGTAACCAAATTGTAGTAGACGCCAATACATTTGATATGTACAATTCCTAGGTAAGAGCCTCTGGCTCGTTGGAATTAATTGTTCAATAAATAAATCAGGGGCGGACGCAGGATTTGTTTTCGGGGGGCATCTGATGAGGTGCTACAATTAGAAAATCTGGAAATGCCATTGAATGCATAAACATAGGCTATATCAGATATTTGTCTTACAGAGCTATACAATTACCGTACATTGAAGAAAGAAGCCAACGAAGCTTTTTACAAATTTTATTCAGTATTTCTCGAGTTTTAATTTCCACATTTTGGGTACATTATAACGGTAGTCCATTGAATCTGTCTGCTCCCATGGTGCTTCTCAAAATGGTCTTCAGATACCGCAATGTTGAGAACGAACGTTCTGGTGTTGCTGTAGTTATACCGGTAAAGTTCAGAAAAACTTCAACGCCTTGCGTATGAAGGGGAAAATAATTTCATTACACGTATTCAAATATGATATAAAATCCTTAGGGAATTCATGATGATCATTCTGTTCAAGGAAACGTCTTCTCCACATCTTTAGCTCACTGAAGATTGACTCTGGTGATGCATCAATATCATCCGGCCATTGGTTTACTATGGCATCAACTGCTTTTTGCAGATGTTCATCTGAGGCTTGCACAATGCTTTTGAGCAGCAACGTTATGGTTTGTAGGATCCCTTTATGATTCAAAAATCTGTCCTTGAGCTGACTCATGAAATAATTTATGAAAGGAAGGAAAATTGAAAGCCTGTAGTACATTAGACGTACGGTGCATTTAGTATTTTAGTGAAAATAATTAACGTAGAAATCGCTCAGATCCTTTGAATATACTTGTGAATTAATGTGAATACTTTTTTTCTTTAGTTATATCCTTAATAGTTTCCTAATTTTCGGAGGGAATACAACCTCCCTATCTCCCCTTGGATCTGCCCCTGAAATAAATGATTGATTGAAAATTGCAGATAATTCCATTTTATGATATGGGGTACCGTAGCTGTTTTAATTAATTCAGTTAACGCGAATATATCAAGGTATGATAAACAAATACCGGTACTGTACAACAAAATAATCAAGATAGCATACATTAAGGCCACCGTTCATTCTTAGAGTAATACCAGACAAGACAAATCACGTTATGTTATTGAAATAAAACAAATGCAGTACGCTACTGGTACTTCAATCCTCAGCCTCAATACTCCGCTCTCGAAACAACGACCATCGCCACAAGATACGACACACTATCAATAAATTAACCATCACAACCACTTGTTCTTCGAACTCTTGGAACTATTGAGAGTTCTATTGAACTTTCAGAGCCTTTTAATCTAGTTGGATTTTATGGTCTGCCCAGTGTCATACAAACAGTACGGTAGTTACCAAGAATCTGCCAAAACCCGTAGGCTTACATCAATATGAATCTGTAGAATAATAATAATAATAATAATAATAATAATAATAATAATAATAATAATAGAGATCATTGTAGCATTCGTTCTCTGTCAATTAGATTGCATTGCCAGATTACTAATCACTTATGAATACAAAGGATGTAAGTATTTTCAAAGAAAGAATTAAATAATAAAAAATGGAAGTATTATGGAATGATTAATTCATTAATCCAGGCCACGGAGTAAATGGATAAGTGAACGACACACTTCTATACAATTTTCTTTCTTTTCATTTGTGCCTATCCTTTTCATTCATTACTCACTTTCTTCACGGCGCTAGAGTAGGCCTATTCCGGTTGCAGTTATTACATTAATGGAGGGGAAGATCGAGTAAAGTGAATACGAAATAAGTTGACCGAAGTACTTTTTACCTATGGTAAGTTGTCATTGCAACAATGATCACTTATAAAATAATCCACTTCCTTCATTATTTGTACAAGAATCATGCCCTCATTTTTAGCATTCTGTGCATCCATTGCTGCCTTTGCCTTTAATGAGGGACATTTTCATAATCCTAGCTCCTTACTGGGCACTCTACTCGAGACAGAGTTGTGAATTGGTGGGGCTTTGGATTTATTCTGAAGCAGACTTAATTCTGTAGACTGAAGAGGGACTGTAGATGGCCATAAAAACAAGAACACACTGAACCGAATAAGATGACGGATTTGTCACCTCAGACATCTTACCTCTGCACTCAGAACATGCAATAATTCATTTTGCAGCTTAAAGTAGCATTAATAGGCCTTTTAACTGTCACCTTGTTATAAAAAATGCTGTATAATGTTCTGTATTAGAACAAATAGAGTTTATTCTGATTTGAGTACACCAATTACTGTACTTATGCCAACACAGAATTAACATGGACGTGTTTTCCTTAAATCGTGCATTCAGCATAGCGGAACACTCTGGAGCTACTATTGCCAACTGTTTATCTAATAAATCGAGTGGTGCCAATCCCACCCACTTTGATTTGTTATCCCACATTTTCCCTCCTCATCAATGTGTGTCCATTTTAAACAATAACATGTGCATGTTTCTTTCTATTCAGGGCGTTGTCGTTGGGCTGTTCTCAAGTGAGCCTTTGGCTCAGGGAACCTTTGTACGGTACGCCTACCTTAAAGTTAAATAAAATAAAGAAAAAAGGTAAACACCTAAAACTAAGAAATCGTACTCTGTAAAGGTTGGTAAAATACATTTTATGCATGGTATCACGAATTCTCGACCAAGAAAGAGATTGTTTGCTTCGGGCATCTAACTAGGATACGTGGTAACAGAACTAAAATCGAACCTGTTCACTATTTTGTACAAACAGAAATCAGCATGCGTTAAGTTGCCATTTGAAAGAAAAAATCACATATTGAACATAGTAAGTAATATCAGCAATCGTATCCATGCAATGATAGCCTCTCGAGCCAACATGGCCTTCCAATTTCTTGCATACATGTTGATCAGAATTCAAGGAAAACATCTGCGATAGCATACTTTTGAGCTATACCTAGATTGGGGAGAATTGCAGTTCAAATATGGAAACGAGACTTGAAGCAAACCAGGTGGACGTACGCGCTGGTTTGCCATCCTCTCCGACCAATCGCGCTACTACGAGCACTCTCCTCAGCAAACTATCTACGGTGAGAGGATCTGCTGAGGGGAAGATATTGCACCAATGTGATTGGTGAAAGAGAATGTGGGAACTTTGGATACGCATCAACCCGGGCTGCTCTAGTGTCATGAGTGTACAGTATTTTAACATTGTGCAGTTTTGCTTTCTTTAAGGATGCAATGCCATCTTATATATTTTCTTTGTACACTGACCAATATGTTTGTAACAGATTGGGAGATTCACGTTCGTGATGCTCCCTTGTGAGGCGGCAATGAACTAGCTTACATATTCATCTGTTCAGGCTCAGAACAGCCGGGATTTCTGCCGGAGTTCGGGTCGAACTGCTGAACAAACATGCTACGTCAGGACCATGGGAGGAAATGTAGGGAATTCAGTTCTGCGTGCTCTCATTCCATGACAGAAAAGAAGTAGACTGGGCGAAAAGTTTTTAAATCAACTACTTAAGAAGTATGGTTCATTATAATAACGCCAGTGGGGGATCAAAAGCTCGCAAGCCATAGCGCTGTTTTTTTTTCCGTGCATCACCGTGTGGCTGGTCGCCAACCCCGGCTCATATGTGGATAAGAGCTCAATTCCCTCAGCACATTGGTGTAGGAAATACGACTTCGAATACAATGTTCGGAAGGACTATATGAATCCTCATATGGACATCTTTTGGCGACCAGAAACAAGATAATGGATGAAAAGAAACAGCGTTGTGACTTAGGATATTTTTATTACCCACTGATGATAACTAATCTATCCCAAGGCTGGTTCAGTAGACTGCCTGCTATTATAGAAGTAACTTCAGTCGACATGCGAAGGTTTCGTACCATGATTTGTTTCCCAAGATGCACACGTGTGTGAAGTCTAGATTCGAGCTAGTGTAGCGCTTTTCAACTTGATATTCCCGTACCACTGGTATGCAACAAAGTTTGGCATTTTTATGAAAATTTCACATAGTATGCATATATTCTTTTCTGAAAGTTATTTAAAAAATCAGATCAAGAAACACAAGGACCATTTTATATTGCGTGCTATAACAGGTGAGGTTTATAAAATGCAACAGAAATACCGACAAACTTTGGATGTAAAACAACCAGTAGAATAACAAAAAACCAGCAATTAATTACCATGCCTGTTGCGAGATTTCAACCAGGTGTACCAAATTTGGCTCATAAACAGACTTTTAGTACACCCTACCTGGACCCACAACAGACAAGGCAAAACCTGCGAGAATTGCTTGACCGTGTTAGTCAATATTTCATCAATCAGTGGAAGCATTAATATGTACGATATTCAAAAATTAAGTTGAACATAATTATTACAGGTAAATTAACTTTTATTGAGTGGCTCAGTAGGCTATAATGTACGTTAGTCCCAACTGTAAAGTATCACGCCTCCCCTGGAAATACTTATCTTTTGGCGGACCCCATAAAATATTTGCTTAATTTAGGCTATTACATCTTGTCTGACGATATAATCGCAATATCTACGATAACAATTTATAAGGCACCCTCGAAAACAATATATTTTAGCGGGATGAAACCTTTCCCATGAATACAAAATAATTTGAAAGTACGTTCTCCTTTCTTGTAACAGTAAATGTGATGGTATAATCTACCAGTTTGGGCTCAATGGTAGACACAATACATCTGCTTCTGTACACTTTCTTCATGAACAGGAGAGCTGAAAATACAGATTCGCACAAGTGTGGTATTGGTGATTGTATTGGGAAACTTCTGGATACAAGTTTTACTCATGTAACCGAACAGCAAGTGGTTATTTGAAGGGAACACTATCTACGAGCTTGGATTACAAGACAAGTTCATCAGTTGTTATTTGTGTACGAAGCACGTTTTTTTTTTCGGTCACCAAAAACGGATATTTCATCAAAATGGTCCTTTTAGAGGACGGAAATAATCACTTAAGTTCGACGCCAGTGGATTAAGATGTTCCTACTTTCAAGGATACTCGATGACTGTTCATTATTCGTTTGCCATCTTAAGCAGTGTTGTTCGCGGACCTCTTTCGTAGCTCTCACGGACCTCCAGTGTTCTGCGTACCACACGTTGGAAACCACTGATGTTAAGTGACACAGATGCACCACACTATTTGCGACATAGTAACCCAGTCTCTGTTTAAAACTGCTCGAGCGTTCTACTAACATTTCAATTTCCCGATGATAGAAAACCGCTCCTTGATTTTGAACTTCAACATTGTTGACAATTCTTTTCCTATCAAGATGTTTTTTGAGCTTGTCCAAAACGTACAAACGCATGGAGTAATATCCGGACGGAATGTCGGATGCTTCTATGTCTCCTGCCGTTAACGTTGAAGCGAAGCTTTGCTTAACCGTCCAACATTGAGTAAGTGGAGACAGCGATTATCCAATGGCTCTAAGAGGGAGTATAGAAAATCCCGAGTAGAAACCGCCACTTCCAGCACTGGGATTCGAACCTCCAATCTCCAGCCTTGCTCCAGCTCCCCGTCGCTGATGTGGTGAACAATTTAACGCGCACAGCTATGCAGCGGGTTATTCAATATAGAATCAACCTGTAGATTATTCCAAATATAAACACTGTGATATGAGAACGTAGCGTTTTATTACAAGCTATTGTGTGAAGAATAACAATTTTTTTTCTATCGTCATGGAATTGAGACATCGGTTGAAAATTCTGACAATTGTTTACAGATACTGGGTGACTCTGTGATGTATCTGCATCACTTTGGATTATACTGCGTCACAAATGTAATTGACCTGCCATGATCATGTGTGTCTTGCTTATACATTTCTCCTCGTATATTGTATGATATTTTATCCCTTTATCTCACAATCAGTTGCCCAATGAGTGAGACGTGAAACGTCATATAACCCTTATCACAGTCGCTAAAAATGAGTGAGATGGATCTGAGTCTTCAATTTCCAATCAACTTTCCGTGGTCAACTCTTATTCTCTTCTGTCTCTGACAGAATTATATTTAAGAGACCAAGGGTGTTTCTCGTGTTGTCTCCTTTCGGGAAATTTCTCATTCTACCTCAACAGCCTCATTTTTGAGGGATAAGGACTATGTGTTTATACATTTACCTCTTAACTCTAGACACTTTTAATCAAAAGTAACGCTTATTTTGATCCTGTTGTACAATATCAAACTGAGCAAGTATTTTGGCAATGGCGATAAAAAGCTGATACACTGAGTATCCCATCTTGTTCTTGTTCTGCGGTGTTTCTCAAGTTATTTTCAGTTGATTTATTTTAATGAGTAGACGGTCAGCAACGTCTATTTTATACCAAAAAGTCTTTCTGTTTGTCATTAAAACAAAATATGGTTTATGTTCGATGATGTCGAAATGTAAATATTATATGTCAGAAAACTGTATCATAATGAGAGTCATTATAACACTATTTTTAATTATGTAACAGTTTCTCCCATCAATCAGAGCTCAAGAAACGGTTGTGTGATCAATTAGATAAGGATAGCATCGCACCTGCGCTGACTTCCAAGGCCTTCTATTTTAAATTTCACTGCGTGCCTAGTGTCATAGTGGGGTATTCGAGGAGGCCGTGGTCTAATACAAGGTATTCTCTGCGTCCCATGCGCTCTGTTCAGTACATAAAACTGGCGAAATATTTATGTTCGAACATAAAATAGTTATAAATATCGTCGAACATAAACAGTCGTATGCAACTCACCTATAATGGTAATTAAGACACTCGTATGGAAATTATAAAACTCGCTTCGCTCGTTTTATAACATACTTGTGTCTTAATTATTGCCATTATGGGCTCGTTGCATAATGTACCATTAGAGTATAACCTTACTTGACTCTTCGATAGAACGGGATCAGAATGGTCAAAATCAATATATAAACTCAACGATATTTATTGACAGTAACAGTGCACCAAGAGTGACATTTTTATTCCCAACAGCGGCTAAGGACACACTACCACTAATGTATAGAGGAATTTATTTTGTAATTGACTAATCTGATGCCAGTTCATCTACTGGTCCAATAACGTGTTATTTTAAATCAAATTTTGATTTTAGTGGTGTTTGCGTTTAACTTTTCCAGCTCTGACTCTACACACAGAACTCGATTGAAAATGCCTTCAGAGACGCTGGAGAGAAAGCGCTTATACCCAGTATTTATTAGGCTTTCTGTAAATTTCTCTTTGCTTCATAGCTTCAAGATGTGACGTATCCGGACATGAATCTTTGCTGTGACCTTGTTTGGCAAGTCGACCTGCAGCACTGGGTGTAAATTAAAGTGCAGTGCATTTAGGAGTCCCTCGGGCAAAAGGCAATGCACTCTCTCATGTTTTGAACAATGTCACGTGCACTCCCGCGGTATTACTCCTGAGACATTCTCCGAGTCACATCGCATTGTTATAGATAGAAAAGCATTCTGGACTTCCATCTATTTCACATACAACATCAACATGTGTTAGTCTCTGCCTTATGTACAGTCCGGGAAAATCTATCGGCAGAGAACAAAAACATGTACATTTCACTATTGAAGTAGTTGTTGTGTTGATTCATCTCAGGGGCTTGGGACATCTTGGTCACCAGCCCTGTGTAGTTGGGTATGTGTGGAATTTGTATGATAACCTGTATTTTTGTGATGGTTGTAATAGTGTGTGTAGCTGTATTAGGGACAGGGATAATAGGCGTCCGGAGACTTGAAGTAAGGTACTAATCAGGCAAAAGTGTGGGGAAACCCGGGGAATAGGCACACTCAGGATAGCAGCTGTCAGCGCCGGGATTCGAACCTACGATAACCGGACTTGCTGTAGCTGCACTCGTGACCGCGGTGCGCAGTTTAACGCGTATGGCTACGCTGTTAAGAGTTAATTGTTGTTGTTTTCTTACGAGTATTTAGGGACTTGAACATAGTCATCATTTCAACAACGTGTACTTACAATAGGTGTGCGTAGAATTTGTCTAATAATCTGAACAAAACTGAACATGAAAATGAAAGTCCACAGCCTGCTTCCAGTCGACCAACCGGGTCAGGTAATGGAATGAATGAAGCCCCCATCTAGCGGCGAGGATATGAACTGTGCCGTGTGCCCCGAAGCCAGTCGCACTCCCCTTTGACAATGATTAAATGAATGACAGGTGAAATGAAATGTTAGTGGAGAGTGTTGCTGGAATGAAAATGTGACAGGGAAAACCGGAGTACCCGGAGAAAAACCTGGCTGCCTCCGCTTTGTCCAGCACAAATCTCACATGGAGTGACCGGGATTTGAACCACGGACCCAGCGGCGAGAGGCCGGCGTGCTGCCGCCTAAGCCACGGAGGCTCCCAAAAACCTGAACATGATATTCAATTAATATTAGGGTGTATTTTGTGTATGCAGGCCCCAAGGTGAAGGGGTAGAATGCTTGTCTCTGGCTTCGGTTCCCGGCTCCGCCAGGGATTTTAGATCTGAAGTGAGGGCTGGTACGGGGAGCACGCAGCCATGAGAGGACACTTGAGTAGCTGTCTGATTAGAGAGGCAGCGTCCCTGTCAAAAATGCCAAGGGAAACGGCTGAGGCAATACGTGGCGCCGACTGCACACATCACTCTCCCCACCACAATTCGCAGATTCTTTCTTCGTAGCTGAATTGGAAAAACTAGACAATAATCATAGTTGCTTAGCATATCAAGTGCTGCTATCATGGTACCTACGAATGTTTATCCGAATATATGTATGGATATTACATTTCACAGATAAGTCAGAAAACATTTCTCAATAATAAAGGACGATCTTTCTTGAATTCTTGACGGGTAGAGCATATGCTGAGTGCCAAAGCAGAGGGATCGGCGTGCCCGAGTTCATTCGAGTGCAAACCAGTATGCTGGAAACGTGGTCACGAATGGAAGTGTGTAATGTGAATGGGCGCGTGGGACTACTGTTTCAGGTATTCATCGTCGCCTACAGATCGTCTATGGAGACGACGTCATGACCCGTCAAATGGTTCGGCGCTTGTGTTGATGTTTAGATGAGAAAGGATAATAGTGTGGAAGATGAGGATCGATCTGGGCGTCCTTCCACGTCCACGACTGCAATAAACGTTGACTGAGTATAAGAAGCAACGAATAGGTGCAATAGGCTGTGAAGAACTTTGTGAAATTACTGAGCACCGACTTTTACCAGTAGGGTTTCTTGAAATGGTTTTCATAGTATGACAAATGTATCAATGTCGGAATCGACTGCCTTGAAAAGTAGCCAAAGGTTTGTCTTCTGTTATGCTAATGTGTTTTCTCAGATTGGAATTATGATTCTCTGCCAAATAAAATGAGAAAACTTATATTCTGAACGCCCCTTGTAGTAGTAATCGCTCTGTTAGCAACAAAATTGGGATTAACAATTTAACGACGATTAACATTAATCGTTAGAATATGGACAAGTTTTGTTAACACACATTGATAATTTCATCAGATTTTTGATTAAAACAATATTATTTACTCATAATACACTATAGTTAGTTAGTTAGTTATTGTTGTTTTAAGGGGCGGAACTACGAGGTCATTTTTAACATTTTCAGTATGGTGAGGCGGGTCTTCCATTTATTTGTAGTCTTGTGGAGTTGCAACCACGCCTTACTTTCAACAAGCAGCCTTTGTAAAGAAGCTTGTAGTTTTACGTGACCGTTAATTTCGTGATCATGAGCCACGGGACGTCCATTGTTAAGTGGAATACGAACCACAGTACGTAATATTTCACTTCGAAAATCTCACATGCATTGACCGGGAATCGAACCCGGTTCACCTTTGTGTGACACAAGTACTGCATCATGCCTTAGGCCTAATTTCAACAAGCAGCCTTTGGCTCCTTATCTATAATTATCTATATAAAAATGAATGTTTGTTCGTCTTTTATGCGTCCGTATACCATTCATCCGTTTGCGTTGAAACTTGGTTGAGTTTTGTGCACATTCCCCGGAAGGTTATAGGCTTAGTAATTCCATTTTATAATAGATGGCGTGTGGATAGTTTCAACAATGCGTGTTGGCGCGCAAATAGTCCCGTATGTGTTCATATATGTACCATTCATCCGATTGCGATGAAACTTTAGTGAGTTGTTGTGCCTATTCCCGGGAAGGTTATAAAGTTAGTAAATCCATTTTACAATAGATGGGGCGCGAGTAGTTTCAACAAGAATATTGACGCACGTATCGTTTCAACAAAGTCCCGCATGCGTAAATTGTTGTGCCCATTCCCAGGAAGGTTTCTGAATCAGTAAAACCATTTAACAACAGGTGGCGTACGAGTAGTTTCAACAAAAGAGTTTTGGCACGCGAATCGTTCAACCAAGTATCGTATGCGTTCATATACCATTCATCCCATTGCAATGAAACTTTGGTGAGTTGTTGTGCCCACTTCCGCGAAGGACTCTGAATTTGTAAATCCATTTTACAGTAGATGGAGCATGAGTTGATTAAAAAAAAAAAGGTGTTGCCGTGGGAATTATTTCAACAAATTAACTTAGGTGAGTTGAGCGCAAGCACGCGTAGTCTTCTGTATACGTGACTCCATTTTACAAAGATGGGGCGTGAGTCGTTTAATGAGTGTTGTCAACAAATGACTGCATTTCATTCCGTTTTGCGCATTTTATGTGGTTTCATTGTATGCGTCCCTATACCATTCAGCCGATTGCGATGTAACTTTGGTACAGTAAGTTGTTGTGCGCACTCCCACGCAGGTTTCTGAATTAGTTTTTAATAGAACAAAACAATGTGTCCAAAATATGTATGTCAATGAGCTTACAAGAAAGCAGAGAAGTTCCTCATTTCGTCACCATTCGACTGATTGACGTTACTGTATGGGCATAGGCAGAAATTGCACCATTGTTAAGTAGTATTGTTGGTACACGAGTCGTTTCACCGAAAGACATTGGAATAGGCCGCGTTCAAATCATTTCAACAAGTATGAATTGGTGCGCTGTTACTGCGGATAAATTGATAGATCTACCAACAGATCACGAAACTAGCATTTTTTCTTAATTATAGTGATGTGATCTTCACGGGGAACATTTTTCGTTTTCCCCTTACTCTATAGTCACTAAGTTTGTGTCTTTTTGACATTTCTTATTGGTGTTTTACGTAGAGGTAATGTGAAAGAAGGAGCAAGAGCTACTCAGTGGTAGTGATAATATGCTGTAGCTGATCGTTGATGTTAGCCTATGGTGATAAGGAATGTAGCCTATTACTTTCAAGGAACAAAATTTGAATTTTAAAAATATATTTCATTCTATGAGAATAAAAGAATATTTTCTATATTGATCATGTTTAGAACAATTCGAATACCGTATACAATTCTAGCAAATCGGCCTACAACTGTTCCTTATAGCCTATCAAGAGCGAGTAGAATACCGTACTCAGCATGGTGCCTTTCATATTAGGTAGATTTCATTAGAAAGCTAACTATTGCAATGGGTCCCATGTTTCGACTTCCGGAAAATGTCGACATATCTTCGCGTTTCACATCCCCCAGACCCCAAAACCACCGTCAGTTCAAAAGTTTATATATAATTTATGTATGTATATATATATATATGTATATATATATGTATATCAGTTTCTTGTGGACACGATAACTGCCGTAATTTTGCACCAATTACTTCGAATTTTTTACAGAAGATGTATACCTATAAAATCTCGGTCGAGTTCGTTACTGGGCTAAATCGGTCGAACGGGGTGAAAATGGGGGGCTTTTTTCGAAAAGGTGAAATTTCGCTATAACTCTCTTAATACGTGCAATATCGAATCCATTCAAAGTTCATAATATGTGTCGGATAAGTGCCAAAAATTTATGTCAAATAAGATTTTTGATAGCACCAACCATTGACCAAAGGGGTGGAAAAAAGTGGGTTTTTCGGGAAACATTAATCATATCTCTCTTAATAGGCACAATATCAAAACCGTACAAAATGGACAATATTCCCCTAATAATTACCTAAAACTTTTGTCTGAAAGAATTTTTGATATGACCCACCATTACGCCAAGGGACGAGAAAAATGATTTCGGAATTATAAGAAAATGCCAAGAGCTATCAGTGGTTGCCATGGCAACACTACTAAATTGATGAGGCATGGACCATCAGACGTTGCCATGACAACGCACTTGCACGAGATCAGATTCAGTATTTCCATCTGATTAAGTGGTTGGTTGGTTGGTTCTTAAGTTTAGGGGCTGCGACAACGCGGTCATGTAGCCCCGTGTACTTTGGGTGTGTGTAGAATCTGTCTGATAACCGGTGTTAATTGTGATGACTGTATTAGTGTGTGTTATCTGTTTGTTAATTTAAGTACTGCAACTAACAATTTTTAAGATAGTTCCTACTTTTGCCGCCAAGCGCCACTGTCAACGACTACGAGGCCAAGTTCAGAACTGAGCTACTAGACGCCAAGAGCCGCAGTCGGCTCTTGGCAACGAACATAGAAACCTAAGAGCGTTGTATACATTCTTAACCTATCCAATTTAGCTTCACACAGGTGCAATTAGTGGAAGGATCTTTAACATGCCATAAATCTATGACATGGGACCGCCGGCTTTACTTCCCCTCCGAAGGAAGGCATACTGAGGGATATTTAACGCTCTTAAAAAATCCGACGGCTTCGGCCGGGTTTGAACCCGGTATCTTGGGCATAGAAGCTCAGCATGTTACCGACTACGCCACCAAAGCCGCCTGATAAAGTGGGAAGCGGCTTCGGTGACGTAACTGGTAGCATGCTGAATGTCTATGCCCAATGTCGCGGTTTCAAAGCCGGCCGAAGTCGTCGGATTTTCTAAGACCACTAGAATCCCTCAGTATGCTTTCCTTTGGAGGGGAAGTTCCAACGTTCGTTGCGAGTTGATGGTTGCGGTGGCATCTAGTAGCCAAGTTCACAGCTAGGTGTCGTTGACGGTAGTACCTGGTAGCAACATTAGTAACTACTGCTTGAAATTGACCGTCTGCAGTCCTTACCTGAATTACAGACTAATACAGCCATCCCAAAGTACACGGGGTTACATGACCGCGTTGTCGCAGCCCCTAAACTGAGGAACCAACCAAAATCTCTGCGGTAGATATAATTTTGCGTGAAGAAGTAACA
Source organism: Meconema thalassinum (assembly GCA_946902985.2). NCBI lineage: Eukaryota > Metazoa > Arthropoda > Insecta > Orthoptera > Tettigoniidae > Meconema > Meconema thalassinum. The sequence goes on from OX336392.1 coordinate 373,568,518, forward strand.
GACCGTTACATAGTTGCACATCAGTGTCGAAACCTAGCATAAGGACAGTGTGACCACAAGTATAAAAATGGACCCCAAATGACAAGAAGGTTACCGTTCCCATAAGACAATAAAATGTTTAAAATAAGCATAAAATGACGAAAAACAAAGTTAATTAAGCTCCAATTATAAAATACCTTCTCGCATTAAATGAGGTCTGATCCTTCTACGAAAATCTGCATATTCTGCCTATTTTCGCCTATCCCCAAGTTTGTCCGGTGAAATCTACCTCCGCCTTCCGGCGTGCCGAGAGGACTTTTTTTTTGATCGTATCGTAAAGCGGGCAGTTTAAAAATTGAACTTAAAATAAATCATGGCATTGAATTGGCAGTGAGTCATCGCTAAATTTAAAATGTAGTGTTTATTCAATTTTCGCGAGCGAAGCCGCGATGAGTAATACTAGTTTGATATAAAAATGTTACTCTTATTACATGGTCACCGTCAATAAATATTCTTGGACTGATCTTAATACACTATTCTAATAGACCACCTCGTGGTGTAGCGGTTAGCACTTTTGGTTGTCACCCCGCAGGTCCCGGTTCGATTCCGGCTCTGTCAAAAAATGTATTTATGGTATGGGGGCAGGAACCGGGTACACTCAGCCTCGTGAGAAGATATGGTTTCGATTCCCACCTCAGGCATCCTGGAAGTTGTTCTGCATGGTTTCCCCATTTCTACTCCAGGCAAATGCCGGGATGGTTCCTAATTTAAGGCCACGGACACCTCCTTTCCAATCTTTACCTAAATTACAAATACATACAAGTACAGCCTTCACAACAACACAGGTTATCAGACAAAATACCACACACACCCAAGTACACAGGGCTAAATGATCACGATGTCCAAGCCTCTCAAATGAAACAACAACAATATTATACCACTCTATTGATTGTTCTTGAATATCTTCAGAAACACCGGTAAAAAGCGCCTGATGCCGCGGTATAGTTAATAAAGATTTGAGACACCAGTGGTACGTGAGTTCGAGGATGTTGAAACACTCTACGCTAGGGGGAGGGGGAGTAGGCGGGGTGTGCTGAAATAGAAAGACAGAGTGAATGTGAAAGTGCGCCGGACCAAGAGCGTGAAGTGAGCCGAAGACTGATCATGAAATGAGAATACTATACCTCAGGTATAACCAGCCGCACGCAAAGAACATTTCGAAATGGCTGAAAAGATCACAATGGAAGAAGGTTTTCAGGTTAAAGGTTGAGTGTGCTACAAGTAAATTGGGCGAATACTCGATATATAAAAAATAAATCAATAATTAACTAAGGAAAGAGGCTACAACAATGACATAACAAAATACACTAAGCGTTCTTTAACATGAAGAGAGAAATCCGAATGTGTATTAATGTTCTACATAGGCGACACCAATCTAGATCTACATGTGAGCAACATAACAAATAGATACACACAGAGAGACAGGGAGAGACACGCAAAGCTGAGCAATACATTACACACATAGTTAGAAGGAGAAAGGAAGTCTTACAAGGTGTGCCAAGAGCAATATGTTTCGAATAGCTGACGTGCTTCGACATCATACCAAGCAGAAAGAACTAATTTCTCTGGGAGCAAACACAGTGGTATACATTTCTTTGTTATCCATCCTCTTCTTAATGTTTCTATTAATTGTTTCATCAAGATTGCACGGCCCAGAAATCTGAGCATCTTGTAATTTTTGGCTTCATGTCGTGGAAATAATTTTAAAACGCAGAAATCCTGAGCTTTTGTGCGGATCCGTGTTGCATCTCGTCAGAAGTGAACGCAATTAATTACTGACGATGGAATTAATAAACGAATTCATTCATTAAATTAATTGATAATTTTTCAATCGATCAACACGCATTTATGTCCAATTAGCCTATATTAAGTGGGAAATTCAGGGTGTTCCGGAATTCCTATTAGTCTACACACTTCTAGGAGTCGTAGAAATGACCCAGCCGATAACGTTTTGTATGCGAAGTGGTAGACTAACGTGACATTGCTGACCAATAATGTCTCCAAATACGGAAATCAATCAGCTCATCGCCCAATTTTGTTATTCTCTTTCAGTTATTTCAGGATCTGCATTTTGTATGGGTAGAAGTACAGTTCATGGATGATGCATCACAGGGAGCGAGAAGACATTCCTAGGGTCAAAACATGCTTGACAGCGGAACCTCGACGACTTCGGATGAGTGTTTGGCCGACCACCTCGACTTGCGCAGAGATCAACTGTATCTTTGGAAGGCCTGAGTGCATTTCCTTAAGGTAAATGCAGTTGTACTGAATTATTCCACCCATTTTACCATCGTTTGGTGATCAGGAATTTTGTCATGAGGTTTCGGTCTGAAATGGAGATGTGATGGGAAATCCATCATTCGCAAAATTAGGCTCCACGACGAAAGAGCGCGTCGCTGCAGATCACGACGCCATAATTAATGATGCCAGTCATTTTTCATAGCGGTCCACATTGTTATCCCGCGCAGGCGCAGACAGTGCTGTACTACGTGACTCATATCAGGCTATTCATTCTGACCAGCCCAGTATTACAGGTACGAAAAGATGGCACCAGAGTTATAAAGTAGGCTGCGTGGCCTCCCAACATCCATCGTTTGTGTAGCACAGTCTCCAAAACTAAATGCAAGTTCTTCAACGTAGCAACGTATCTTGGAGCTTTCAATACCGTCATTACCCAGGAACCCGTGCGCCTTATCTTTTAACAATTTACTATCGTTTGTGTAGCACAGCCTCCTAAACTCAATGCAAGTTCTTCAACGTAGCAACGTATCTTGGAGCATTCAAAACCGACATTACCCAGGAACCCGTGCGCCTTACCTTCTAACAATTTACTATCGTTTGTGTAGCACAGCCTCCTAAACTCAAGGCAAGTTCTTCAACATAGCAATAGGATCTTCAAGCATTCAAAACCGACATTACTCAGGAGTCCGTGCGCCTTCCAACATCTGATTTTACCTTGGTGCCATATTTTATATTCCAATTCTGAAAGTTCTCATTTGAAACTGCGCGGAGATCGAAGAAAATAACGGAATCTTTTGGTGAATTTTGAAAGAAAGTTGAATAGATAGAGGGGAAAATTCCCATCCACCTTTAACATTCGTAATGACTTATGCATAGGCTACGAGACATTAATCAGTTTGGGATCATAAGACAAGTGGTCTACCTAGTCAGTCGGGAGGCTGTTCGGAAGAACCTCATTTGATTAAGCGAGTAGAAATACACAACAACCTAAAGCAGTGCTATAATGAGGCGTTCTAGGCAAGATGTGGAGTGAGGTAGTTTGCCACTGGTTTCTTCACGAAGTAAGGCTGGCCACGTGGTGTGGGGGTTGCCTCTTACCTGGAAGCCCCGGGTTCAATGGATTAAAAAAAAGCTCACGTGAGGGTTGGAACGGAGTGCACTCAGCCTCGTGAGGATAATTGAGTAGCTGTCTGATCAGAGAGGCAGCGTCCCAGTCAAGAAAGCCAAGATTATCAGCCAAGGGGATCTGTTGCACTGACCACGTGTCATCCTGCAATCTATAGACCAAATGGCTGAGCACCGGTTGCTCGATAAGCCAAGGATCTTATGGGCTGTAGTACTACGGGGGAAGGAAGGGGAATTTTTAATCAGTAAGAATTTTGGTAGAATTACCAAAGAATCTCAGTAACTTCAGTCGGGGTACTGTCAATTATCTTAGCTTCTTCTCCATCGTTCAAAATTCAGCCATGTTTTGAGTAATTTACTGCGTTTCTTCTCTGCGCAGTTTTAAATGAAAACGAGACCACCTCATCGTGTAGCAGCTAGCGAGGCTGTCATCCCGGAGTTCCGTGTTCGAGTCCTGTCTCTGCCAAGAAATTTCAATTTTGGTCTGAGAGCTGAAACGGGGTGCAATCAACCTCGTGAGACAAAACTGAATAGAGAAGCATTTTTCGATTCCCACCTCAGCCATCCTGGAAGTGGTTTTCCGTTGTTTCCCCAGTTCTACTCCAGGAAAATGCCAGGATGGTTCCTAACTCAAGGCCACGGCAATCCTCACCTGAATTACAAATACACACACTAGTACAGCCATCACAACAACACAGGTTGTCAAACAAATTACACACACACAAATACACGGTGTTATATGACCGCGATATTGCAACCCCTGGAACAAGCAACAACAACATCTCCTTTCCATTGTTAATAATTAGTCACGTTAACTTCTGACGAGGCGCAACACGGATCTGAACGGAAGCTCAAGATTCCTGCTTTTCTTTAAAACTATTGACGTAGCACAAACACAAAAGATTAACAGGTGCCTGATTTTTAATAATTATGGACTCCGTATATGCACTCAGACCAGTAGTGGGAGTAATGTTAATTCTAAACCAGAACATAAAGGTGCCATCCATAAAAATAGCATGGACAAACGGAGTAGGATTCACCCAGTTTCAGTTTATAAGCAATATATTTAACATTATGAACATTAATTGTGGTCAGACCATAATATAAAACATTTGGAAAGAACTCACTACTGTACGTCTAGAGACGTAGCACACATGTATCGCACAGAACTAGGAGCATAGCAAAAGCATTCCTTCAAACAAGTTAGAGGTGGAAGTGGTATGACAGATGTAATAAAATATATATTTTTAAAATTTGCATTATAGCAAGATAGTGGAGGACAGGAAAGTTTAATCTAGTTTATCTTCATTGATCTATCAAATCTTTACCTATCTCCAAGAACAGAAACTGAAGAAATTAGGGAACATAAAATTAGCCTCTCATTTCACAAATCATATGAAATAGGTAAAATAAATATAATCCACCTTTAAGTCAATAATACGTTGAAACGAATTATAATATAATACTAGTTTCGGTTAGCTTGTAACCTTCCTCAGTTATAATTAAAATTAAAAATATTAAACTAAGAGCATCATTAATCTAAACATTAACATTCTATGAACAAAAGTGGGCATTATAAATACAAATATTCGCTACAAAAATTATTTTCAGTAATCGTTGAATTATCTTCCAAAATATTAAAAATTCTTTTTAAAACAATCGGAAATTATCGTGGAACGAAATAGACCAATTTTGCCGCGAAAATTACCGGGGAAGAAAAAGTGTTTGAGAGGCGACCAAATGAGTACCGGTAGTAACTTTTTCCCAGGCAGTATTTTTATGATTGATGTGTTGTAGTAAATCTGCAGTAAAAGTTTCATAGCTGTAGGACTAGCAGTTTTTGAGAAAAGAAAAACATTTTAGTACGAAAATATGTCTTTTTAGCCCTGTTTAAAAAGGTAAAACATTCCATCTCGAAACGTATTAGAGCTAGAGCAGCGACACTTTAAACGAAACCCCCTAATATAGATATCTAATAACATCATGTAAAACAATGACTGAAATGCTGTTCCTTTAGGGACAAATGTGCCTCAAACGAAATTTAGACCTGTCCCTAAAATTTATGCAAGCACTGTATTCAGGGTGTTTCAACAATACACGTCAATACTTCAGGGTTAAAAACCACACGTCTTAAGGGTAAAAAATATCTTATAAATACGGGTCCAAAATGACTATTTATTGAAATATCAGGCATGGGAGTAGTTTACTAATTGGTTGGCTGCGTGGTTCAGCGGTACCGTTCTCGCTTGCTGGGCCCAAGGTTGCAGGTTCGTATACTGGAGCAGTCAGCTGGCATTTGAGGGTGCGCAAATGCGAGGGAGCCGTGTCAGTATATTTACTGGTACGTTAAAGATCCCCTTCGGGGCAAAATTCTGGCACCCTGGCGTCTCTAAAAGCCAGAGTAGTTACAAGAGACGTAAAACCAATGACATTATTATTATTAGTTTATTAATTCATTACTAGCTCCAGTGTATTTTACAATGAAGCACAATGTTCAGTATCTTACACAAGATGTTTGAAATGTGTAATCTCTGCCTTAATGCAGGCTTCTGCTCATCGTCACATTGAGGTACGAATAAACTCAAAAATGCCTGAGGTTGTACGTATTCTTTGACAACCGTGTACAATTCGTGCATGAAGTGTTGCTTCATCCTCTTCAGTAGTTGAGTACATCATCGACTTCAAATTCCACCACAAAATGTCCAGCGGATTTAAGTCCAGTGACTGTGGAGGCCAAGCAATTTACCCACCTCTACGTACCGGATGCGGTGATTAGGATGCAGCTTATTCAGGAGTGAACAGACAATAAGACTAAACTAGGCAGGATCACCATCTACTTCATATCTGATATATCAATTAATAATCGTAGCTGCACCCATGGTTATTTTTCATATTTTGATTCTTAACATGTGTGGATTCTAACCTTGGCATATTTCCGTCATTAGTGAAACACCCTGTATACTGTATATGGGGAGTGAGATTCCCTGTCTTGTTATATAAATATATCCGAATTTTTAAAACTTCTCTTTAGCCCTATATATTTTCATACTGTATATTGTAAATTATATATTTTTTCTCTGTACATTACTAATTTATTTTTATGCAAATACTAACATAACTGAACATTAGACAAAGTAAGACATAAGATCTTAAAACAGGTAACGAATGATAAAAAAATGAAGCGTAAAGGTCAAAGCAAAAATTGCCCTTAACACCGTCCTCCCCCCCCCCCCCCCATATACAGAAACATATTTATCTATCTCTAAATAATTCTCTCTTAAATCAACCCAGTAAAGAGGCTATTTGGCTAACATCTGGTAATTAATTAAAATAATGCTCCGCCAATCAATATAAATTCCATTCAAATGTTAGTACATGTTTCGAACCAACAATGGGACCTTCTTTAGCAAAATTAGAATGAAACCTTAAAAATACTAAGTGTTAAGAAACGAAATTAACTAAACTATATAGAGGATGAAAAAGGAAAATGGAAAACAATGAATAAGAACGATGAGAATATACTGTAAACTAAAATATTTACAACAATAAATATTTAAAATCTAATGGATAAGTATTTGTGTAAAATACAGTAATAGAATCAATTTTAAATAAAATAAAATGGATAACCTTATAAATAATTTGATTAAATAAGGGTTATAAGTATTTAAATATAATTTTAAAAACACTCCGGAGAAGCTGTTCCCAAACTGGTCAATGGAGCCATGATGTGATATTGAAAGAATAAACTGAGAGATGGAATTGAGACTTCCACTCTCAACCTATACGAAATTTAAAGCCACAATTGCCGGCCTTTCTCGTTGTGTTAGTTTGGAATGTTAGTTTTGTTGTACATTTTTTAGTTTATATATTCATTGTTCTTATTCATTGTTTTCCAGTTTCTTCTTTTCATCCTGTATATGTTTTAGTTAATTTCCTTTCTCAACACAGTTTTATTAGATTAGTTTTTTAAGGTTTGATTCTAATTTTGCTGTGGAAGGCTCTATTGTTGGATCGAATATTTGAATATAATTCATATCGATTGGCGGAGCATTTAAACTAATTATCTATTAATCAATACGGCAATTTTCTTACATTTTCCTAGAATGGTAAATGTTTTTGCTTTTATCATCTGGAATCTAGTATCTTACAAACTTAAACTTGGCATGTAAATAATATTATGTTACATCGAAATACATTGCTCTTATTTCTTGCAGGATAATGGTTGAAAACAAAGTCTAGCCGGGAAGAGTATGGCTAACCTACATCGTGTACTGTATGTTTCTGTCCATCCTATCCCTCCGTTTGCCGTTGCATACTCGTGGGGAACAAGCATGAGGGATAGAAAAGGGGCCCAATGTACTCGACTGTCCATGGCTATTCTACACAAGGTCAACACAATCCTTAAGGTACGGAACGCTGAACAAAAGAGAGATAAGTTGGTGAGACACAGCACAACACATAGAGGGGACATACACAGTTTTAAACACACAAGTACAGTGACAACAAGAACAACTAACATAGAAAACTAGTGTGTTTTACAACCTGAAAGGAAAGTTTACTGTACAGTACATTTAAAAAATCCACTTTATTATAATCAATATAGTTTGGAGATAAGGCATTCAAATAAGCAGGGTAGGTTTCCAATAAAATTACACGCTCTGGTTTACATGAATTCTACTGCAAAATCTAATATCCGACAGTAGAAATAACGATGGCCTAATTCTAAAACCATGTATGTTGTATCTAACTGAGAAGAAAATTAGCCATGTTCCTGCCCAGTGAACATATTGTGGAGTGAACTGGGTGCCAGTTGATGCCCTGGCATCTACCGGATGATCCGCCATATAATAGTCCATTCCACAATAGATGTAGCTCGAAGCAAGAGTATTATTGTTCTTTGACTGCCCATGACCACTCCAGATCCAGAAGCTAGCGCCACGCCTACCAGCCATGCTGTCGTGATATTAAATTTCCTATTAATAATATATGCATTGCATCCAATCTCCATAGCAGGGTATTTAAATTGAACGCACGTGGGCTCCCAGAAAGTTCGATTTCAACTAGTTCTAACTTTGGCTACCAGATGCCAATGTCACTGACACCTAGTGGTGAACGTTGGAACTTGATAGAGCATTTCTAACCAGCCAAATATACCCTACAAATTTGGCTACACACTACCAATTGTAGTGGCAGGATCTTTTACATGTCATAAATCTACGACATGGGACCACCGGCTTTACTTCCCCTCCGAAGGAAGGCATGCTGACGAATTTTAACGCTCTTAAAAATCCAACGACTTCGGCCGGGTTTGAAATCGCGATCTTGAGCATAGCACTGAAGTAATCTTCCTATTAATAATCGTAAAGTATTTAACGCTAATTTTCGTTTACACGTATACACATTCTCTTGGAATGCAAGCTCACACGTCACTGGAAGGTGTGAAGAGATGTAAGGAAAGGAATAGTGTTGCTAGATAGACTACGCGATATTATAAGCTCTTTGTATTACCTATTCCTTCGGAGAGGAAGTAAGGCTGGCGGGCCCATGTCATAGGTTTATTGCATGTAAAAGAACCTTCCACTAACTACAATTGTGTGAAGCTAAATTTGTAGGTTAGTTTTGATTAACAATCTATCAGATCCAACGTTCGCCGCCAGGTGCCGGTTGCGGTGGCATATAGTAGCCAAGTTAACAGCTAGGTGTCGTTGACGGTAGCATTTGATAGCAAACGTACGAACTACTTGAAATTGATCGTCTGCAGTCCTTACATGAATTACAGATAACACACGCTAATACAGCCATCACAATTAACACCGGTTATCAGACAGATTCTACACACACCCAAAGTACACTGGGCTACATGACCGCTTTGTCGCAGCCCCTAAAATGAGGAACCAACCAACCAACCAACCAACCTGTATTACCTAAGGCTGTACATATCATTCAAATATTCGCTAATTCAAAATTCGACGAACAACGCGGATGTCGAAATACTTTGGTTGTTCGAATCGTTCGAAATTTCGAAATACTCGAGTATTTCAAATAGCCGATTTTTAAAATAAATTGAACACTTCAAATATTTGAATTATTCGAGGATGATAAGTACCAGACAATTGCAGAAATTTGTGTGAGGAAATATGTGCAGTAGGCGAGTTGTTCGAAGCAGGGACGAATTCAAGTGTTCAGATAGGGGTTGGCCCCTTCCCCATTCAGCCTGATAGATCCTTATAAATAGGGCTCGGATGTTTAAGACCTAAAATAAAAATAGCCCTAATATGCAAGCAAATATGAGCTTAAAAATGACGAAATATGTCTCAAAAATGACCTGAAAATGACTGATAAAAATAAGGCCGTTTAAATTATAAATCCAAGCGACAATCCCTTCGAGATTAAATTGTTAAATTAATTCTTAATTCTTACCTTGTATTTTCATATTAATTTTCTGAATATACATGTTTAACTGGTTATTTAGAGTCTATTTCTGTAAACACCAGTTCCCGTATAGTAAGTTGAGGATGATTGTACACCTACAGATGCCGTCAAACTGCCGAAATACGACGTTCTTACAAAAAAAAAAAAAAAAAAAAAAGCTCAAAATATGACCTGATGGTAAAAGATGTTCGAAATATGCATTTATATGACAAATTAAAACCGCTGTATTGTGACGATAATCACTTGATTTGCTTCAGAAGCCAATCGGACATGAAAATAGAGGCAAAGAAAAGATATGATTTTTCTTAACATCCGAACCCTACTTCTAAATAAATATCGTTCAAAACAAGCATCACTTGTTATTTCTTTCTTTCTTTTTAACTTAATGCGTTCTTTTCTCTTTGTTTATTAATAATTATTTGAACATTTGAATGATTCGACTTGTTTGTCAACTGAATAGTCCGGTTATTTCACTAATGCGAATATTTCGTAATTCGAATACAGAAGAACCTCGTTTATCCGGCATTCATTAATCCGGATCTCCGGTTTATCCGGAGCGAAAATAATAAAAAATCTTTTTACTGTACAATATTTCTTTTACGGGGTCGACTATTCTTGAATGTCTTTTCCGCCAAGGATATTTAAGGACAGGACTTGGAAGTAATTCGGCCACGGTCTATGAAAGGTACCATCCCTGCACTCGCCTGGAATTGAGAACTGATGATAATGAAACGTCTTCGTAATCATGCTGCGCGCAAACGCTATAGAAATGTAAAACAGAAAAAAAAACCTCACACATTATTTTAGTGCATAAAACAGAGTCGTAAATGTAAGAAAAGTGTTCTTATATTTTTGTACAATTGAAAATAGGTATTACAATTTATGTTAATAGATTATATAACATGTATTTTTAGTTTTCTTCCCGGATTATCCTGATTTTCAATAATACGGATCAGTTCTGGTCCCACTTAATCCGGATAAACGAGGTTCTTGTGTAATTGGAATATTCGAATGTGCGAATAATTCAAATAGTCGAACTATTCGTATGTTCGAATCAAATAAGCATATTTGAAATTATTTGAATGAATCGAATAATATAACACAATTGGGGGGATGACTGTTCTTTCACAACAATGATAAAGTGAGTGGAAGTATAGAGGAAGTTTTCCTTCTTTGTCAAACACATTATCCCTCGTCACAGCTCTCCCCGAATGTATTGTGATTTGCCGACTGGTGGGAATCCCATTGCAGGAAAAATACCTTTCATTTGTCACCCCAAAAAGAGGGGATGTCAACTCAACCCTATCAGATTTAAGTTTCATTTGTTCTCTGGGCAGGAACTCAAATGTAGGAGGTTTCTTATCCTCTCTCAGCAAATGAGGAGTTACGTGGTCCTGGAATTAGTCCATCTATAATTTCTTCAGTCTTAAAGAGACAACGTATACACTTAACAATATAAATACAGCAGTAAAATCGAAATAAAAATGAAGAAATTATAAAAAAAAATGGAGCACTTAATAAGAAAATTAACGAGAAATGAGTAGACGCTATTTAATATTAACTTTAAATTTTTAATCAGTTGGCTCTCATTTATGAGAAGGTATTATGAACACGTTTGGGGTAATACGCCAGAAAGTCTCGTTGATTTAAAACCACAATTAAAAATTGAAGATAGTCGAAGGATAAGATGCGATTCTTTGCTATATAAGAGTCGAATAAGAACATCATTTGCTAAAAAAACATCACAAATTAAGGAACTATTTATACAGGGACTTTGCTTCCTAATATGAAGAAATGACGGCGTTTTATGCGTTAGGTAAATTAGCATACCTTTAACGGCCCATGTATGCCATAATAACAAAATTAACTTTGGCAAACATATTCACGAAAAATATGACCTAAAAACAACAAAAAACAACACATTGATTTGAAGCTGATCTACTACAAGACAAAAATCCATAACGTGTTTTATTGTGTACATTAGAGTTGTTTAAAGTGTAATTACTGTGTCCTCGGACACTCCCGGCATTAAAAGCCATACGCCAAATAAATAAATAAACTGTATGAAACACGCCATTAGGATAAATAATGCAGCAGACATCACAGTTAACGCAGTTCACAATTAGAGACTCTTTCGGAATCAGAGCAGGATTTAATGTACTTCCATGGGTGTTGAGTGAAGTTTAACAATGTTGGTAATCTTATTGGGCAACGAGTAAAAAGTTAGGACTCATTCTCTGCCTACATAAATGAGCAGTATTTCCATAACTTTAAGGTCAGGAGTCGTATTGGTTTTTAGTAGTTATAGCTCCAGATACGAAAGAATACCAGGTTTAAGAGTCGTCAGTCGCGTTTACTACCGAATGTTTAGATATTTAAATTTGAGTTTTATTAATGTGTAATCGCCCGTACTTCTCAATATATACATTGAACAATTAATGGAGGAATTGAGAGAGAAAATAGGCGTAAAGGTTTATTATGAAATTACAGTATTTAAACTCTGAAATTTGCTGATGACCTTGTCATCATAGCGAATTTACCAGAGGATTTGTATGCATTTTTAAATGGTAAAGACACAGTTTTGAAGAAAGAATTCATGATGGAAATTGATAATTGTAAAACAAAAATAATGGAATGCAGCCGGAAGAAACCAGAAACCCCTATTGACATCGGATTGGAAGGTGAAAAAGCTAAAGGAAGTTGGACACTTCTGTTATGTAGGATGCAAAATAAGCAGTGGTGGACGAAGGAAAATGGATATACAAAAGTAACAAAATATGATCAAATGATCCGGTTAGCTTTAAACAAATTGCCAGCGTTTCGTCCCCAGTGTACGATTGGGCTCGTCAGTTGGTATGGTACACCTCACCAAGACGCGTGGCTAGCACCTACTGAGAAGGTCACTGCAAGGCACAAAATACTTGCAGTATTGATGCAACGAGCAACGCCAATGCACTACGCGAGTCAAGCTCCCTTTCACAAAACAATATAGCCTGACCTTGATATCGATATTGAAATCGAATGTTCCCGAAGGAGCAGCGCTCAGTCGCTGTTAAAAACTGTGCTTGCTGCTCCTTCATTACAAAATAAATATCCTTGAACTGATTTCAACAAAATTTAACTTATAGCAAGGTTTTATTTTTCATGGCAAACACAAAGACGTATTCCGATTAACGGGGGTTTATCAGAAATGAAATCCCTAATACTTAACGCATTCGGGCGCAATTAATCACATAGATGAATAGGTTCACCAAAGAATATTGATAGGCTCTGAAGAAAAGAAGGCATAACGTTCACACAAATGATGGGGAGCCCGGGAATCATAGAATCTCACAGATTATGTGCGCCCGACGGAAGGTTAAGTTCGACGTTCCATAGCGTAAACCGCATTTGGGCTAACTCTAGCTACACACTAAAGTAAACTCGATTGAAAATATCTTCTTTAACACGGGAGAAAATGCGACTGGTGACTCAATGGGGAGATCAATATTTTTGTTTTTGCAACTGTTGCTATGAAATGTTCGTTTGCTGATATGTTTGCCGATTTGTTCAATCACGAGTCGTTGCTTACTGATGAAATCCATTTCATTCCGTCTATCTCCACTGGTGCAGTGGGTAGCATTCTTGGCTGTCACCTGTGAGGTCCGGGATCGATTCCCGGCTCTGCCAAGAACTTTAATTCTGTTTTGAGCGCTGGAACGGGGTACACTCTGCCTCGTGAGGTAAATCTGAGAACAGGTGGGTTAATTTCCCACCTCAGCCATCCTGAAAGACTTCTCCGTGGTTTCCTACTTCTACCCCAGTAAAATTCCAGGAAGGTACTTGAATTAGGGTCAATGACGCCTCTTTCCCCAATTCTAGTGTTAATTAGAAATCCACACCCTGATGCAACCATCACAGTAACGCAGGTTATCAGACAAATTCCATATGGCCAGCTACACGGGACTAAATGATCACGATGTTCCAAAGCCCTTAAAAGAATCACCAACGCCAACAACCCATTTCATTCGTTCTCAACGAAAGCTAAACGAGGGAATCAACCTTTTACTTCCATTTTTAAAGGAGGAAGTAATATAGGGTAAAACTACCGAGGGACAGGAAAAGTCGATTTTTTCATATAATGAAAGTAGGCTAAACATTATTGGGTCATATGGTAGCAGTTACTTTTGTGTTACTTCAAATAGGCAATTGCACACATCGTCACTGAACTTGCAATACCGCGTATCTGACAATAATAGTAGTATAATTGTGCACGAAAGTGCACTGACCACTTTGGTTTCTCCTAGTGTTGTGAAGCTTTCCAAAATCTCTGTTTCCGATGTAAGTTAAATAGGTAGTGTCAAAGAATCTTGCTAAGCTTTTCTTTTAAACTTAGATAGCTTCCTCTTCCTTATCACCCAGAGTAGGGAAGTATTTCTTATGGATTTCGGGTTGATTTGTAAGGTTGAAGTGCTTCAAAATATGAAGGTCCAATGAAAAGTTAATTTATTCGTTATAGTTTTGTGTGGTTATGACGCTTGTATCCAAGTGGTTGAGATGAAAGGGTATGAAAAAATCCACAGCCTGCTTCCAGTCGACTGACCGGGTCAGGGAATGGAATGAATGAAGCCCCCATCTAGCTGCGAGGATATGAACTGTGCCTGTCGCACTTCCCTGGGGCAATGACAGATGAAATGAAATGATAGTGGTTTTGTGAAATTTGTGACAGAGAAAACCGGAGTACCCGGAGAAAAACCTGTCTGCCTCCGCTTTGTCCAGCACAAATCTCATATGGAGTGACCGGGATTTGAACCATGGACCCAGCGGTGAGAGGCCGGCGTGCTGCCGCCTAGGCCACGGAGGCTCTATGAAAGGGTATAATGATAATTAAAAGGCCCATGAGTTTGTTACCCAACTAAATCGTATCTGACAATGCTCTACGTATCCATTCTTTCTTATGATTGCTCACGCTTCCCAGCCGTATGTGGATGTGCCGTCCATCAGAACAATTCACGCTAGGTTCATTTTGGATGGTTGGTTCCTCAGTTTAGGGGCTGTGACAACGCGGTCACTTTGGGTGTGTGTAGAATCAGTCTTATAACCGGTGTTAATTGTGATGGCTGCATTAGTGTGTGTCATCTGTAATTCGGGTTAGGACTGCAGACGATCAATTTTAAGTAGTTCCTACTTCTGCTACCAAATGCTACCGATAACGACACCTAACTGTGAACTTGGCTACTAGATGCCAACACAACCAGCACCTGGCGACGAACGTTGGAACTTTAATAGAGCGTTAATCAAGTCTAACCTACAAATTTAGCTTCACACAATTGTAGTTAGTGGAAGGTTCCTTTGCATGAACAGAGCGCATGGGACGCAGAGAATGCCATGTATTTTACCATGGCCTCTCTGATCACCCCACTATGACACTAGGCAACGCGTGAAATTTAAATTAGAAGGCCTTGGAACTCAGAGCGGGGGTGATGCTAACCTTATCTAATTGGTCAAACAACTGTTTCCTGAGCTGTGATTGGTGGAAGAAACTGTTTCATAATGAAAAATAGTGTTATAATGACCATCATTATGATACAGTTTTTTTGACATATAATAGTCAGGGTCGAACATAAAGTATATTACCGTGTAGTTACAGTACAGTGTATTTAAGGTTCTATTTCCATTAAGTTTACACACAGGAAAATGATTTTAAGGTGAATTGTTCTGTTGGACGACAAATCTACATATAGCTGCGATACGTGGTCATAAGGAAAATAATGGGAACGAAGGGCATTGTCAAATATGCGGTATTGTAAGTTCAGTGACGATATGTTCATACGAGTTGTTTTCTTTTGAAGAGACTGACATCAGATGAAAGAAAGAATGAGTGTGTACGGTTAGAAAAGAGAAGGTGCACTCGCCGTCACGTATCTTGATATCCTCGGGTTCGAAAGACAGTTGACCAAGGGAGGTTGAACAAAGATCGGACCCTATGGTCACACCCACCATGACTACTTATCCCTAGTTGAAGACTTTGCGGAGAATACGTCACAAACCGGTAACATGCTGCAAATAAGTTGAAGCTGTTGAACTCAACTACACGTGTACCGCCGTGACATAAGTTACAAAGGCAACTACTCTAACACTTCTGCCTGGTGGGTTACATATCCAACGTGTCTCTCAGGCGTTTGCCTAACTACAACTCGGTACGGCAGGCAGTTCCGAGAGTCCCACTCGCGTATTCACGTATTTCACACATACTACACTTGAACAACACTCCACCTAAATGGAAACATTCATTGGTCAGATTCCACTTGGCCTTCGCCTGATTGGCTACCAGCCTTACTCCCAAAATGTCGCGGCAAGTTTGATATTCAATGTCTTCGTCTAAACGAATAAAACCCATTTACTGCCAACAACTTCGTTTAGGCCTTAAAATGTGATGTGGAACCTGCCGATTATTGTTTCCCTCAGTGAGGGGTGTAAAATTAGCTATTGCGATCCTTCTACGGCAACTTCTATTTTTGCCTATCACATGCATTACGATTACTAACATATTTAGGCGGCTTCGGTAACGTAGTCGATAGCATGATGAACTGCTATGTGCAAGATCGCGGGATCAAACCCGGCCGAAGTCGTCGGATTTTTAAGAGCATTAAAATCCTTCAGTATGCCTTACTTCGGAGGTGAAGTAAAACCCATGTCATAGCATGTTAGAGTGTAGCCAAATTTGTAGGTTACATTAGCTGGTCAGAAACGATCTACTGTATCAAGTACTAGGTGTCAGTGACAGTGGCATCTGGTAGCCAAAGTTGGAACTACTTGAAATCGAACTTGCTGGGAGTCCACGGGCGTTCAATTAAAATACCCTGCTATGGCTTTGGATGCAATTCATATATAATTAATAACATATTTATTCTGTGATCTAGGGCGACGTAGACTTTTGAGTCCCCTATTATATACAGTTGATCTCGGGTGTGATTCCCTACTCTGCAATGTTGTAGCTTCATTTAGGGACTTGCAACATTGTGATTGTCAATTCCCAGTATAGCCTATTATATGTGTGTGGGCTGTCAGTGATAACCTATCTTATTGTGGTGATTATACCCGTGATACCTGGATTAGGAGGGAAGTTACAGTGGGCATTTTTTGAGGTAACATCCTGACAATTGACAGGGTAGAAGTGGGAATCCTCTTCTAGGACAGCGGAGATGGGAATCAAACTACCTCTTTTCAATTATTTTCACAAAGTTGAACGGCCCTCGTTACAACTCTCCTAAAGGAAAGTTAATTTGTCTTTTCCTAGTAATCGCAATTTGTAAACAAATGATATCCAGCGCTTCATTCAATAAATTATTTTGTTTATTTAGTATGTCTATGTCAAAATGTTTGAAGAACTATGCCTTATATGCGTAGAATATTACAATATCGTACACTATAGCTCTCTCTTCTCAGAATATTTTACCTTTACGTTCTGAAGTACGAGTATTTTCAAGAGCATCCATTTAGTTACGCATTGAACATAAGAAATACCGGTTCGTTAAAATGCCTTCTGATAAGGTTAACGTGTTACGAAAAGAGTATTTCAGTACATCAACACGGCTGGACCAGAAGATATCTTACTTGAATGATGACATGCAGAGATTGCTACGAGAAGATGTACTCACGTTGATTCAGACGGAACCACTTGTTTCCCCCCTACGAGTCTCTCAGCGGTGCCTATGTAGGTCCCGGGAGCAGGGGGCGGGTACGGCTGCACCAGCGGCTGAGTATGGTCCACTCCGGGTAGACGCTCGATCAGGTCCCCTCCTGAAACATGGCACTCTATTACATGGACGGAAAAGAAAGAAAATAAAGAAAAGAAGGGAAATGAAAAGACAGAAAGATAGAAAGACAAAACAGAAAAGAAAGAAAAAAAGAAAGCAAAGAAAGAATAGACAGAAAAGAAAGGAAAAAAAATACAGAAAGAGAATAAATGAGGAGAAAAGAAAAGAAAAGACCGAGAAGAAAAGAAAGAAAAGACAGAAGGACAGAAAGGCAGAAAAGGAAGAAAAGAGAAGGACAGACAAAAGGAAAAGAAGAAGGAAAAGAAAGAAAGAAAGAAAGAAAGAAAGGAAGACAAAAAAAAGAAAGAACGAAAAAAGAAAGGTATACACAAAAGACAGGAGACCGAAATAAGAGAAAAGACAGAAATACAGAACAAAAAATAAAGAATAGAAAAGAAAGAAAAGGAAAGAAAGAAAGAAAGAAAGAAAGTAAATAAATTAAAAAAACGAAAAGAAAAGAAAGAAAAGGAATGAAAGAAAAGATAAGGACAGAAAAGAGAAGGAATGAACGAATACAAGCACATGCCTATTACAATCTGATAACTAGGTTAGGACTTTTGGATCACTGCAACGTGAAAAGTGCAGCAGGCCAAACAATCCACCTCACGACACGCGTCTCTTGTATACCAACACTGCATTGTGATCGGCTAGGAGTAGCAAAGCCAACTGCAACACAGGCAATACATGGGAGTGTGCTGGCACGCTGTGTTCCTAGAACTAATGTGTCTACACGGTTGAAATAGTTAAAGATGAGAAAAATGTATTAGTGATAATAAATAAGGACAACAAGTTTTATATCCCCACCTGATGGCACGGACTTAAGTCATAGGCCGATCAGGGATTTTGCAAATTTCTTTACTAGGATAGTTATCGTGCCCTTACCGATAGCTTCTGATAGGGATTACAGTACAGCCCCTACTATACAAGGAAATGGGGGTGGGACGTGATTCCAGGATTCAGGGAATACTCCCCAATGAAAAGATCGAAATTTAATGCCCATTTTATTGTGTGGGAGTAAAGGAATGTACCTCCGTGGTTACAAGGATTGAATGGGTTATAATTTAATCCTGAAGTAAAATCGAAAACCTAATTCTCACCTGTTCCTTCAGCTTTGCTAGCGATGGTGCTCTCAAATTCTGCCTCAGATTCGTGCCCGTCGGTCAATGAGCGTCCGACTACCCAACTTGCCCGATCTTCTGATCGGCAGGCTGTGATTGTCTGGCTTTCCCCGATGCAGTGCCTGTCAGACCTCTTTTGATCTGACCCACAGCTATTTATAGTGAGGAAGCGAGGTTCTGGTTGACCAGGTTGAACTGAGGTTGAATGCCCGATACAGTTTCGCCTTGAATCGACATCGGGACATAAAAATACTTACTAAGAGTTAATAGTTGAAAAGTCTAGCAGTGTGTCAAACCCTATGCGCTGCCTATACTTAGACTTCTGAGCTAGGCACACGTACATTACTCGCCAATACCCTATAAATCGCAAAGTTTATGAACAACCAGGGCAAAATTATCTGCCCTACTGATAACAGATACCATAGAATACTAATACTAATACTAGACACTTACGATCATAATCTGTACATTTAGAGGGTCCTAACCACGTTGCACTGAATTGTGGCCCAAATTTTCACTCGGGACCGATTACTGAACCTGATACAATGCAAGTGAACTATTTTTTTCCTTAAATATGAGGTCGAGTTGGTGATGTTCCCTTTTTAGACCGAATTTACACTTCTTGACAGAGTCGGGAAACAAACCTGGACCTCATGGGTGACAGCCAAGAATGGTAGCCACTACAATGTGACAGGGTTTGAGGTACGCAGATAAAACAAATTGATTTTGTGAATACGCTAACTAAATGTTTGAATGCTGCTGATGAATGGATCCTGGGGAACTACGGTCTGACTGACCTGAGTCATAGAAGCTACTGCTGTAGTCCGGACACGGGATGCCAGTCCGACACGGCTGGATGTGGGACGGTTTGATAGTGGCGTCACACAGCAGGCTGGGGGCGTCCCTGGCGTCACGACACGTCACACTGCGGGTCTGTACGCCCTCACCGCACGACACGGAGCACTGGAACATACAGTACATATCAGACAGGTCAAGTGGATACTGCTTCAGTTGCGCAACCCTTCGCTGTTGGTCATTGTGCCAGGAGGGGAGGAAATGGAAGAAGGTATAAAATTGCCAAACACGCTTCCTGGCGAAAAAAATAAACAAAATAAAAATATAAAACACAATAAACAATAAAAAAACAAAAAAACCAACAAACATAAAAATAAAAAATAAAAACAAAAATAAAAAACAACAAAACTAAAACAAAAATGAAACACGATATTGAAAAAAAAACCGGAAAACATTACACAAAAAACAACGATACAAAAACACAAAAACAAAACAAACAAAAAGAAAACAAAACAAATAATACAAATAACAAAACAAAACCAAAATAAAATAAAAAACACGAAAAATGAAACAAAGAAAACAAACCAAAAACAATACAAAACGGAAAAAGATTCACAAAAACCAAACGAAACAAATTGAAAAAAACAAAACACAGAAAAAAACAGAAACAAAACCGAAACAAGTTAAGAAACACGAGAAACGAAGCCATACCAAAATACAAAACAAAACACATAACTCAACAAAAAAATAGACAAGAAACAAAAAAATACAATCAAAAACGAAACAAAACTCAAGAATCAAAATGAAAAAAAAAATGGTTTTTCGTACCGTTTTATTTCTGTTTTTATACAGAGTGTTTCATTTATAAATGGGAATATTTCAGAGTTGGAATCTACATAGTTATGTAAGTGGTCAAATTCCCTCTATGTATGAAAATGAAAGTTTGTCTGCTTTTTTTTCCAGAATTTCTAAGGTAAATTGCGTTTCAGACTGTTTTATGACAAATGCGCGCAAAAAAATGATATTTTTGTGTGTCCGTTTGCACTCTTATAACACATCTACGGATGGGTGGATCGA
This sequence comes from Meconema thalassinum, assembly GCA_946902985.2. Taxonomy (NCBI): domain Eukaryota; kingdom Metazoa; phylum Arthropoda; class Insecta; order Orthoptera; family Tettigoniidae; genus Meconema; species Meconema thalassinum. Next base: position 373,589,144 of record OX336392.1, read on the forward strand.
CGTACAATTTGATATGGATATTCATCACGGGCCATGTACCAATCATTTATATATCTTTCATAAAAGGGAGGTATGAAGGAAACCCCTCAAATACATGCTACAACTTGTGAAATATCGAAGTTGTCGTAGGAAGACGAAATAAAGTTCATTTTGAGCCCTATGATGTGAGAAACAATACAAACAAACCAAAACGAGTTCGAACTTTTGTGACCGATAGGCGTACTATCAATAATAGTAGGTACGGGCAGTGCGTCATTAAGGGATGAAAACGCTCCGCCCACCCAGGACCATTAGGCCATATTGCACATTCTTTTATTAATGTCATAACATTACTTTAAATTGCTAATATTCTACTTAAAATAAGCGCATTTCCCTTCTAGAATCTCTAGACATGATATGTAAAGTATATGGGTGATGGGCCGGATGAGGAAACAGTGGACGCGAATTATTCTGTGCTATGAAAGGATTTTCTTCTCTCTTCAAGGGCCTGAAGAAATGGCCCATAACGTTGCGTAGGAGTGAAATAAGGTCTTTCCATTTCACTTCCCGCTTCTGTTTCAGTGTCCGTTTGAAGATCACACTGGTTTAGGAGATATGGACATAACCCATCCCCTTGAACAGGTACTTAGCCATTGTTTACAGCTTGTTGAAGTACAGAATTTACACAAAAACATATTTATATATTTTCAGTTGTCTGGTGTTCCAAGTGCAGTGTAAGTTTGTTATTGAGTTTTGTGAATGAAGTTAATTTCTATAAATTAATGTGATTTTAACTTTATTGGTAGTTCTTTAATTTCCTTTTATTAACAAATCCATTTCCTTCTATACCTCTGAACACAAAGTAAGAAATAACAACTAGTTCCGTGAAGAACTATACAGCCTATTTTCATATATCCTATTCATGTCAATTGCCTCTATCAACATACAACATTCCAGTACGATTGTTGTAATAGATTCGTAGATATTGAGAACCGTCTAAATATTTCAGATGGTCGCCATGTTGGATTTTTATTTATGTACTATTACATGAAGATTATTGTGTACGTGTGGTATTCAAACGTCAATCGCATGATTAGGACACATGAAGTAAAAACGAGATTTTAAAATTTCGCACAGCTGCCATCTTGTGGTTATGAAAATAATTGAAATAAACTAGATGCCAGTGAATTAACATTTGTATAAGCATTTACTGTACAAAGTTCCACTGCACTCAAATGGTTAAATCGCGAGAAACGTCCACTTAAATATTTATATTTCGCGTCGCCGCCATGTTGGATTTGTGCTCACCAGGTTATTGAAAGTCCTATAGATGAACTTATGTTCATAGCCTCTATGAACATTAAAAAATCAGTTTGATTGATGTAAATAATTCGTAGATACTGAGAACCGTCAAAATATTTCGCATGGTCGCCATGTTGGATTGTTATATGTATAAGTAATAGAGTTATGTACCATTAAAGGAAAACTATTGCGTAGGTTCATTATTCAAACTTTCACATCCATCGTATGATTAGGACACAATAAATAAAAACTTAATTTAAAACTTTCGCACAGCCGCCATCTTGAGGTTATGTAAACAATTGATCTAAATTAGATGCCAGTGCATTACAATGTGTAAAACATTTTCTGTGCCAAGTTTCATTGCGTTTGGATGATTAAGTTACATCGTGAGAAAAGTCTATTTAAAACTTTCAACTTCGCTTGGCCGCCATGTTCGTTTTGTAGTTAACAGGTTTTTGAAAGTCTCACAGATGAACTTCTAGCAGTGCCCTTTATCTCCATACAAAATTTCAGGGTGATATCAGTAATAGTTTCGAAGATATAGAATGCCAGTGAAATATTTTGCACAGCCGCCATGTTGAATTGGTGAGACGTAATACAATTTGAAGAGCACGGTAGGGGTCGGCCAAAATGGTGCTATGACCTTACTGAGTTTCATTGAAATCGCTCCAGCCGTTTAGAAGTTATTAGTTATTAGGCGGGGGGGGGGGGGGCATACACACGAATCACACACACACAGACACACGGACAAAAGGTGATCTCATAAGCCTATTTTTTAATAAAATGAAAATAGGCTAAATATATTGCACGCTTGAACTATTTATTACAATTTGTTTCAAATGTTGTGCTGTGTGGAATGACGATAATGTCAATATTGGTAACATTAAATGTCAAATATGAAACTATCTTTAATATGAAACAAGAATATTATCATCTGGCCCACCCTAATATTTTAGTCAGGAGCCGCCCCTAATACAAGGTAAGCTGCTCTTATAGAAACATAACCTATAGATGTGTTTACTGTACTAGAACATTTGTTGTCATGGCAACCAATGGAATTTGAATTTTTAGCCTATTTTCATATACGAAAAAATAGGCTTATGCGAACAACTTTGTCCGTGTGTATGTGTGTGTGTGTGTGGGCGTGACCTCCTAATAAAATCTATATGGCCGAAGCGATTTCAAACTCGGTAAGGACATAGTACTATTTCGTCAGACCCTGACCGTGCCCTTCAAATTTTATTACGTCTCATCAATCCAACATGGCGGCTGTGCGAAATATTTAATCGGCATTCTATTGGCCTATCTCCGAAACAATTACAGATATCACCCTGAAATCTTGTACGGTGATAAAGGGCACTCTAGAAGTTCACCTATGTGACTTTCAAAATCCTATTAAGTACAAAACGAACATAGCGGTCAAGCGAATTTGAAACATTTAAATAGACTTTTATCGCGATTTAACCATCCGAGCGCAGTGAAACTTGGTCAGAAAAATTTTATACACATTATAATGGACCGACATTTAATTTAGTCCAATTGAATACATAACTTCAAGATGGCGGCTGTGCAAAATTTTACAAACTCGTTTTTATTTTTTGTGTCATAATCATGCGATTAAAGTTTGAATAATACACCTACACGATAATCTTCATGTAATAGTACATGAGTCTAAGGCCTACATGTATAAAAATCCAACATGGCGACCATTCGAAATATTTAGATGGTTCTCAATATCTACGAATCTATTACAGCAATCAAACTGAAATTTTGTATGTTGATAGTGGCAGTTAACATAAGTAGGATATATGAAAATAGGCTGTATAGTTCACGGAACTACTTGTTTATTCACTAATTATAGAAATGTGGATATGGAAGAGGATGCTGAACATAAGCTGGATAGAGAAAAAGTCAAACCAAAAGGTCCTTAAGGAAGTAGATGAAACAAGGGAGTTCATCAACATTATAGAAAAGAGGAAAACAAAATCCCTTGGTCTACGCCATAACAATTTCCTAACGATCATGTTGGAAGGAAAGGTTTTGGGGAAGAAGGGAAGAGGAAGAAGTATCGGGATTCTGTGCTGGATAGACTAAGCTTCCAGGAATATGCTGTTTTGAAACGTTCAGCGCAGGATAGACAAATGTGGTTGCAAGGACAAGGTCTTGCCTTCAGAATATGATGAAGAATCATAGATACACCCCATATCCCAGTTAATGCCAAAACTATCAAGTGATGTGGCGAAGTCGGTAGCATGCTGTACTGCTGTGCTCAAAATCGCGGGTTCAAACCCAACAGAAGTTGTCGGATTAATTAAGAGCGTTAAAATCCTTCAGTAAGCCTTCCTTCGGAGGGGAAGTAAAGCCGGCGGTCCCATGTCATAGATTTATGGCATGTAAAAGATCCTTCCACTAACTAAACTTGTGTGAAGCTAAATTTCTAGGTTAGATTTCGTTGAAACGCTCTATCACAGTTCTAACGTTCACCACTAGGTGTCAGTGCCATCTGGTAGCGAAAGTTGGAACTACTTGAAATAGAAAGGAAGTTGTTATTCACCCCATGGGTGTCCGCTTCAAGCAGCTACAGCCTCTGGCGAGCTAAACATGTCCTCGGACACTCCGGCACTAAAAGCCACACTCTAAATAAATAAATAAATAAATAAATAAATATAAAATAAAACATACGACCCTTACAGTAGTCGCATATGATGTGTAACATGTGACATGTTATCCTACTATGTCTGTCCCGGGAGCGCAAATCCCTTGTTAACAGTGAACTCTGTTGGTCATTGAAATAACTACTTGTAAAACTCCAGTGCCAAATCCTGACCGTAATAAATCATAATTGTTATTTGCTAAGACGTTGTATCTTAGTCGTTGATATATTGTGCATTTTTCAATGGAAAATTAAAAGTGTATAATGTAATATTATAGTGCAGAAATGGCTTCAAAATGCTGAGACGTTGCAGACAAGATGGCAGCTGATATCTCGTTCTGAACTATATTTCACTAATTTGAGTACGGTATGTTGTATGCAAAGTTCTCCAATGGATCTGCAGTAGTGACATCTACCTTCAACTACCTGAACTACGGTTTGCTGCGCTCTATACCGGCCAGTTAGTGAACCCGTGCCAGCGATGTTTTTGCCCATTAGGTGTGCAGAAGATATATTAAATGTGTTTCTCCCAGTGATACGTTTAGACCAACGAAATTTCAATTAGTGTTAGTAGTCGGTGTTAATATACTGATTCCTACGTTGTTTGGAGTGTTTGTTGATGCGATATAGATTCCACATAGCCACTTGACCGACAGTACATCGAGTGCTTACATTAAATAAGAATACAGCAAAAGCATGAATATTTCATGAATCGTAATTGTTTTCAGCAAATATGATATAATTAATATTTTCACACCAAAGAAAGACAAGTTGAAGATGATTTATTGAAGGAATATCTTAAATGGGGTCTCCAAACCTTGACCTAAACTGTATGTGATATACATTCCCCATAGCCACATGGCCTACAGTACGTCGTTGTATCGATCTCCGCCACCACGCGCGCTCATTGTTTCCGTCCCATCCACTTCTGTCCCTTTTCCAAAATCACTCCCACAAAAATGTCCAGATACCGAGTGGAAAGTTGTTACACATCAATAAATAAATACATTGGTATGGAAATAAACCAGGCCTGGTCTAGTTATATGTATGTCTTCATGACGACAACACGTATTCTTCTAGTAATTTGCCCATGAGTGTTGATGTAATGCAGTATCCTATATGAAGGCCCAAGGTCCAATTAGCGCGTACTGATATGGAACGACAATTCTGCGCTGTAAATAAATTGAGCCTATGCGGAGAGAGTGAAGCATGTATTGTCTGCCTTTACTGTATTTATAGAAAACGTATTTCGTGCAGAGAAGAAGACCACACAGAATAATTCTGATGTAATCCAATTTGCCGCTATTCGCTCCTTATAAAGAGTGAGGCCTTTTATTGCTAGTGTTATCTCTCTCTCACGCTCGTGGCCGCTGAAATAAAGAGACAAGCTGATGCACGAGGAAGAAGACACAACTAATACGGGAGAAAAGTCTTTGTAGCAGGAAAACAAATTGTAATGTAACGCAAATAGCGTGTACGAGGGTTGAACTCAAAGTAGTGGTAACACATGCATATACTGTATACTAAACCATGTATTGTTTGAACCACCAATCCTCTACAGGCCTTCATTTTAATCCCCTGCAACATGATACATCTGTTGCCAGATGTATGGAAGGTGTAAAATACTACAGGGCACCCGAGAATGTTCTCCGCAGTGGGAACGTGCAGCTACGAATGGTTGAGCCATGAGTTTAGTTGGCTGCACTGCACTGTGTCCTTGAAAGCGGGACTCCCCCGTGTGAGCTGTCGGTGTGTAACGCAATGAGCGCGCGAGCCTGCTTGTCTTCAGTGTGTTTTACAGTCAGCGAGTGTTCAGATAGATTATTATTGGAAGAGTGCAGCAGTATATAGGCGATAATGTTTACTACTGAAGAGAGAGTTTTTTTTTGGTGGAATACGTTTTCGCGAAGGCGATCGGTTTACAGAAAATGTATAATTAAAATTTCAGGCGCGGTTTCTTAATTCAAAGTGTCCAAACCGTGATACCGTTCGGGATTTGGTAAGTAAATTTCGTGTGACTGGCTCAGTTCACGATGTACCGGGAACTGGCAGGCCTACACGTTTAACGGACGAAAAACTTGATGAAATCTCCGATATAATGCTGCGTAGTCCAAGTAAATCGACACGAAAATTAACTCGACAAACAGGAATCTCTAAGTCGACAGCACAGAAAGCTGTAAGAAACAAGCTTCAGTTGTTCCCTTATAAAGTTACCGTGGTTCATGAATTAAAACAAACTGATTACGGAAAAAGAGTGATGTACTGTGAATGGTTCCAGCATCTGTTATGAATGGCTGTGATGAGTACACAAAGTTTACTGTTTATTTGTTATGATGCAAGCAGCAGCCGTGCTACCAACGTAACTGCTGTAGCTAGCTCTCGCAGACGCATGTAGGCACTGCGGAGAACATTCCCGGACTCACTGTAGTTGGTTGGTTGATTACTTAGTTTAGGGGCGGCGACAACGCGGTCATGTAGCCCCGTGTACTTTGGGTGTGTGTAGAATCAGTCTGATAACCGGTGTTAATTGTGATGACTGTGTTAGTGTGTGTTATATGTTTTTAATTCAAATAATAATAATATCGTATGGCCTCGGTGCCGGGTGCAAGCTTTGTAATTTGACACCCAGAGAGTAGCTTGCATGTTGAATTTCGTTGTTCCTTGAATCACTATGAAAGTCAAGGAGGTTAGATATATAAGCTCCTTCTAGTAGAGAAATGAGGAACTTTTTGTTGGCGGAAACTCCCGAGATTAATTTTGCCTTTATGGACACGGCCTACTGAATTCAAATGGGTTCTTTGACATGCCAACATCGTATGACATGAGTGTCGTATTTTTGCCGCCTTTCAAAAATCACTTACCACTGCCAGGAGCGAACCTGTAATCTTGGGGTTAGTAGACCGACCCGCTATCCACTCACCCACAGTGGCAAGTCTTATTATTCAAATAAGGACTGCATGATCGGCTAACGACACCCGTCCTTCCCTGAAGCGCTTGTGCCACGCCTTGACCCTTGCAAGGGACATGCAGTGTTCGCCGACACTTGTGACATTCGGCAATGAATGTCCGTTCCCCCTACCCCTTCCGCTGTCAGAAACCGAACAACACCTCTTTGTTCTTCGTTTGACGCCTCCATGTCACTGTTTGCAATGCGACTGGCAGCGTTGGACGATTGATGCATGCTGCTGCTCGCTTTGTATCGTCACGTGACGTGCACGCGTGCCCTCTAGTGACAGGCTGTGACCTTCCACGCTCTGGTCGGAACCACATCTCGTTACCCACGCCACGATTAGCCGATGTCGTCACCGGTTTGCGCATTACAGCCTCCAGCTCGTTACTTTTTGAACACACCTTATAATTTCTTGTGCTTAATATTAATAGGTTGGGGCCTATTTTACCAGTTTTAAGGCCTATTTTAGGTGCCTAAAACAGTACTTTTTGGTGCCTAAAAATCCGAGATCTATTCATAACTTACGTCATCCAGTATAAGAACAATGTTTTAGCCACAATTCTAAATGTTCTGGCAGAAACCTTACTATATTTATAAAGATAAACAGGTTCATGTAGAGCTGAGATGATGGCTGCCTTATTTACGGTGTGTGGCTTTACAGAAGCAATACACAACGATCCGCGGTCGATTTGTTCAAAGAGGGAATTGAGAAGCGATTGCGGGAAGTAAGAGAGGGGTGTGAACCTCGATTGGAAGGGAGGAAGAGGCATTGCTTGCTGTTTGTATAAAAAGAAAAACTGAAAACGCAATCAAGTCACTTTTATGATTTCTTCCCCTTCTTTGTAACCCCTTTTCAAAGTCGCAGAAACGTGCTCAGGGCGAGACGTGACGTGTTCCTTCCTGTGTGGGACGAGGAGTGGGGGTGGCGCACAGGGGCTGACATGGGCATTACGTGGCTATAACGCAAGTCAGCCGCAGAACCCACATTTATTTCAACATCTCGTTTTTGGGCTGAGTTGCGCAGACTGTTGTTGTTGATTCATTTAGGGGCTTTGTGGCCATTTAGCCCTGAGTGTGGCATCTGTATGATAACCTGTGACTTTGTGATAGCTATAGTAGGAAGCAAAATAACCAGTGATGGACGAAGCAGAGGATATTATAAGTAGGTTAGCTCTGGCAGAAAAGGAATCTGTTGACATCGAATATAGATTTAGATATTAAGAAGTAATTTTTGAAAGCCTTTGTAAGGAGCGTGGATTTCTATGGAAGTGAAACTTGGACTGTTGGAGCAGCAGAAAATATGATAATTGAAGCGTTTGAAATGTAGTGCTACAGGAGAATGATGAAGATCAGATGGATAGATAGGGTTAGAAATGAAGAGCTATTAAGACGATTGGGAGAGGAGAGATGTTTCTGGCGACTGCTAAGAAGAGAAGCGATAGGTTGGTAGGATACATACTAAGACACCCGGGAATAGCAAAGTTGTTATGGAATGAAGGGGTCGAGGATAAGATCGGTAGGGGTAGACCAAAGTTAGAATATGTTAAAAATATTGCCTCAGATATAGAGTGTGGTAGCTATGTAGAGATGAAACGATTAGCTCAGAACAGGGAAGCACGGACAGCAGCATCAAACCAGCGAAAATACTGAAGACTCATACAACATAGTAGTGGGTGCATTAACCCCTTTCCGGAATAATACGTGACATAATTCCCGTTCTTGCGGATTACATACTGAATATTCCGCAGACTATTATTATAAGTTTACATTTAATTAAGGCAGGAAGGTATAAGACAACCTTGACGAGCTCACCAGCAACCGGAAAGGAATACGTGAATTATTTCATCTACATATTTCAGGATTGGTTAGATAAATACTTGAGTTAGACAGTATCAGTTGATGTACCATATAAGTATACGGATGGGGGGATGTATCATACGATAACTGAACGAATCGGACAGTAATTACAGTGGATTTGAACACAGTGTTGAAGGGATTCAGGATTTATCAAGTTGCACTGTAACTGAGAGCAGTGTCAAATCATACACAAGTGTGGTATTTCAAGGTCTCCCTGCTTTCCATGATGTAAATACCAAAACAATATAACAAGTAAAAACAATTAAGAATGTCTTAAAACTTTTCCTTTAAAAAATATATCACTTAACATATTTCAATGACACTGAAAGGGTTAACATGGATTTATTTTGGGCTGGGGGTCTATCTAGAATTAGTGTCATAAATTTCCCGACGTCATGGTAACCATGGCAACCAGTGTTCGTCATCCAAGTATCGAAGACAGTAGCGTCATCTACACGTTGCTATAAGAACGCAAGCTATTAGTTACGTACTGTTTCGTTACGAATTTATTTGTTTCGTATAATGTTGAACGATGGAAAGTGTTGAACGCAAACACGCGAGGAGAAGCAAGAGAATGAGTTTCAGAAATTTATCCTGAACACGCCATTTTCTTCTATAACTGGGGGGTCATGGTGGTGCAGTGGTCAAGTGGTTGGCCTCTCACCAAGGTGGACCGTGTTCGATTCCCGGTCAATGCATGTGAGATTTTCGAAGTGAAATTCCATGTCCTGTGGTCCGGATTCTACGTAAAACGGAGGTCCCGTGGCTCATGATCGCATGACTAACGGTCACGTAAAACTAAAGGCTTCCTTCCTTTCTTTCTTTCTTTCTTTCTTTCTTTCTTCTACAGTGTAACTACCGATGTAGAAAATTACAAAGCGTTTCAAGGTCAATGCGTGTGAGCATGTCGAAATGAGATGTCACGTCCTGTGGTTCTGATTCCACGTAAAAATGGAGGTCCCATGGTTCATGATTGCGAGATTAATGGTCACGGAAAACTACAAGCTTCCTTCCTCTTCTTCTTATAATAGTATAATCAAGGAGCTGCAAATTATGTATCGAAATGGACTCCTATCTTATGTCATTTAATGTATAGAGGCGATATGCCATTGTTTCTTCTTCTTTAATCGTATCGGCCAACTAAGGACCACGCCATTTCAACTGTCTTCTCTGGGATTTTATCTTTGCGCAGTGCTCCTTCATACGTTGCCGGTGTTGCTCTTTTATTTCTGCCGTCCACATCTTTCCCGTCTTCTTGGTTTTACTTGAAGACCCTGGTGGTCGTTTAATTTCTTCCTGAGGGGATTGCGATCTTGAATATCTTCATAGGAAATCTCCATCTCTTGCAGGTCACTTTCCACCTCTTCGAACCAGATTGGCTTGGTCTTCTGATTTTTAAAATAGGTAAACATCCGGTTCGTCAATCGTGTGGGTATTATTCTTTGCAAGTGGGCATAAAATGCAATTCTCCTTTTCCTCATAACATCAGAGATCTTCTGGACATGAATATACAGCTCATGGTTATGCCGTCATCTATAATCAGCTTTGTCTTTAACCGGGCCGAGAATTTTCCTCAAGATCTTTCTTTCTTTCTTTCTTTCTTTCTTTCTTTCTTTCTTTCTTCGTTATGCCCATTCATAGGGAACTTGTTTATTGGCTTGATGAATTTTGCCTTCTTCTACTTCTCCCAAAATCTCTTCCTGAACTCACTGCATTGCTTCTTGCGTTCTTCTGTCCATCTTGTACCAGTCCTGCCAATAGATTTCACCCTAAATGTGTGCTTATTTACATGAGTTCTGAATATTTCTCGGTTTTTCATTACGCTCTTCCCGATGTTCATCACATTCAGGTCCCCCCTTGTTTCCACCAGACAATTTATTCTCGAATTTTTTGTATTAATTATGTTGGATAATCTTTTTTGTTAAACTATTGTTGCCCATTCTAAATATGTGACCAAATTTTTTTTATCGTCTCCTGCGTACAGTGTTTGTGAAACTGTCTGTGAGAATATAGATGTCGGCAGTTCGTCTCTTGATCGAAATTCCTTCTTTTAGAGAAGGGCCAAATATTTTGGTATATGTTGTTCATATTAGTACAATACACAATCATACAAAATTTCACTGAGATATCATGAATAGTATTTGAGTTATCTTGTAAACGCTGTGTGAAAATAAAGTTTTCGGGAAACGAGCTTCAATCTTACCTAAGATTAGAATTTAAGGAGACAGCTTAAGCGACAGCAACTAACATCTAGGGGCATCTCTGAAAGTATTGAAAATATGTTCGCTTTGTTTTCACCAAATGAAAGACAAGAGATTAGTCATTCAAATAATTCATTAAACATTTTTGACCCTGAAAGGTGTACCTCCCCCTTACGAGGATACCTGTAATATCATCTCATATGCTGTTTCAAATTTATTATTATTATATTTTTAGACCCCCCCAGGGGCTCACATCTAGTGGAACGTGGGTTGGCGACCACGGGGCCCCAACTGAGTCCGGCATCGCTTCCACTTACTTGTGCCGGGCTCTTCTCCGCCTTCTTTCCTGTCGACCACTTTTTTAACCCTTGTTCTCTTCCGTCCCCGACGGTATTACGGTATCCGAGGCCTAGGGAGTCTCTTCCTTTCCCGCCTTAATTGGCCCTTGCCTCATCTTTTCTGATACCCTCCTTCTGCGAGGGGTCAGCTTTCTTTTTCTTTTCCTTTTATCTCCTGTCTTTTGCTCAAGGCCCTCGAGGCGGCAGGGTGTATGTAGCCCCACCACTTCTGCTACAACCTCGGGGTCTCATGGCTGGTGAGTTCGAGAGTTGGCAACCCCGAGGGATTCCTGAGCTGGGTCCGGGTTTCCCCCTTTTTTTCCATTTCCCCTGGGGTGGACCCTCTCCTCTTTCACTTTCCTATCTGCCTTTCATGGCTCTCCTTCCTTCCAAGTACCTCAATCCGCCATCTTCGAGGGTTGAGGGCATTTCTTTTCCTCCTGTCCTTTATTTGCCTTATTCTCCTTTTGTTTTCCATTTCTTCTTCTAGTATATAAGTTAGTAGTTAGTTTTAGTTTACATTTCATTTTCATATTCACGATCACCCAAACCATTAGGGGCCGATAACCTAGATGTTAGTTCCCTTAAAACCACAATTATCATCATCATCATCATATATTTTTAGACTATTATTATTATTATTATTATTATTAATGATAACTGTGATGATGATGATGATGATGATGATGATTGAATGCCTGATGTTGGTTACATATTACTGAATCGTCTGCATAGCTGAAAGGAGGACGGTAGACGCTGAGAAGACAGGAGTGACTTTATTAGCGGGAGCAGTGAAGTTGTTGGGAGTCCACGAGGGAGACAAGCCAGCTGATCGCTCTACGAACCAATCTGAAGTTGGGGGTTGTGAACACGGTCGTTAGGAGTCCTGTTCACTTTTTATCTGACTCCCAGACAGAGCTGGTGGTCGCAGCCTGTCACATATTTACCAGCACGCCATTTTATTGTCGCTGCTGGTTGTACTGTAACAAACCATTGTTCTTACAGGGGAAAGTGATGGTCTTGGAACCTTCGGTTCGCAATATTAAAGAGCAATGAATCGCTTAATACGGCAGAGATTTAAATGATCATACGTTTCAGCAAACATTATTTTTATACCTTTACCCTTTTGTTTTACTTATTCTGCTTATTCCATTTTCGCTATATTTTTGTTAATGAAGACTTCACAAATACTCAGTACCCGAGCCGGGGGAATTAAACATACGTCAGCGATAATCGCATTCTTTTGCGCCGAATATGAAGAAAAGATATGTTTTAGACCAAATCAAGAGAGAATTTTGTCACATTCGAAGGAATATTTCTATTTAGTCATTAAATAAATATATCATTCGTACCAATAACATTGCTCTAAAACCTCGTCAGAGTATACATTCCTAGGGGTGGCATTGCAACCAACGGCCAAATGTTTCACAAAACATGTAACAGAGCGAGCAGCACAAACAGTATTGGCAATGATGGACATAAGAAACATCCGACTACTCAGTCTAGAAATGATCATAAACTTAGTCAAAGAAAAATTCATGCCCATCCTAACCTACGGGATAGAGGTTAAATGAAATCTCCTCACAGACAACAACCTAGAGACGTGAGAGGTGAAATCAACATATCCAATAAGCACTGGGACTATCCAAAACAACTAGATCAAGGCTGGTATATCTTCTAGCAAAGAGAGATATTTCTAATTGAAGACATCAAACTCCGATTTATGTTACAACACACCAGGGCTTTTGGAAACAAACTGAGATTCACAATTCACAAAAATCAGAAAGGTAACGTCCACTTCTCAATACAATTTTCTTTTTATCACTCACTCCTAGTAATGATACATGTTTCGGCTATTATTGGCCTTCATCCGTCATTAAACAGCACAAAAACACTCCATCATATTCGCTCTTAAAAATACACTAAAACACTTGTTTATTTAAAACAAAAATTTCCGTGACGAACTAAAGAGCCTACTTTTCTTAAAATCAAGACTCATGCCAATGATTAATCTATAGTATATGAACCTATCTAGAATAACGACGAAATTAAGTTGGTAATATCGAAATGTTTAATTAGTTCGAAATATACCTGGTATAATGAAGCCTAATAGAGCACTACAGTTGGCAGCCCTGGTGACTGAATATATTCTTAGTTCCATCTCTTAAGGTACAGAATACAAAATTTGGTTGAAGTCCAATGGACGTTACACAGTTAGACATTGGATCTATCAGCATGCGTAAAAGCATGTTGGCAACAATGTCATGCGTGTGCTGGGCAGAAATAATCTGAAATATTATGATATCGTGTTGTGCCAATTTTGGATGAAAACCATTTGTTAGTATAGAAGTTACATACATTTTTAAATTCGACCTATCAGCAGACATATACTAATATTGGCAGCACTGACTTATATTAATTATCCAAATTAATCTAGAATGCCAGGTGCTATACGTGTGCAAAGTATAGAGCTGTTGTCTTGCATACTTTCTGATATATTGATATTAGGGTAAACACATATAGAAAGCATTTATTAACAGTTGGCAGCCCTGATTGCTCTTAAGAATACGTATAGTCATATATGTTATGTTACACATAACACATACGAAATTTGGTTGAAATCCAACTGATAGTATAGAAGTTACATGTATTTAAAAATTGGTCCTATCAGCAGGCTTAGACTCATGTTGGTAGAACTGACGTATATAAGTTACTCCAAATTAATCTAAAACGTCAGGTACTATAGGTGTGCATAGTTTAAAGCTATAAGCTCACATACTTTCTGATATATTGGTATTTGGATAAAAAATAGAGAGAGCAATTATTAGCAGTTGGCAGCCCTGGTGGCTCTTAAGAATACGCTCAGTCATATCTGTTCATGTACACATATTACATACGAAATTTGGTTGAAATCCAAATTATAATGTAGAAGTTATATGCATTTAAAAATTGGACATATCAGAAGGCTTAAACTTATTTTGGCAACACTGTCATGTATGGCCTCCTGGAAATTAAACTCAAATAGTATTATCTACATGTGTGCCAATTTTGGAATAGCTCCCATGCATACCTTCCAGGATATCCAACATGGAGCTCAAATTTCTAGTACGTTTTTTCAGCAGTTGTTAGCACTGACATCATTTTCAAATATGGGCTTGAGATAGTCCGGTATACATCTTTACTCATACTAAATTTGGTTTCGATTTCTGTAGCCGTTTAGGATTTGATAGGTGGGGGGTACACACACACAGACAGACAGACAGACAGACAGACAGAAGGACAGACAGACAAGACACACATTTTCCCGGATCGATCTCATAAGTCTACTTTTCCCTCATTTTTGCAAAATGTGAAAAGTAGGCTAATTTAAAAAAAATGAGTCAACTGGCGTCAACAGAGATAAAATTCTTAAAGATCTGAATCCAGGTGAAACCCTTTGTCGATACTATAATTTACAATCAAATTGATATATATATATATTTCTTTCCAATCTGTGAACCATAGAGGATAAACGAGCATCAGTCTGACCTGAGATCTACGGCACCGAAGCCATAACGAATTGGGCATGGACGGCTCTGAACTACGAAATGCATCAGGTCATGGCTAGACTGTCTACTCACGGCTTGCACCATCTATGAATATGCAAAAACAAGAACTATCAATACCCAAAACCAGCGTGTGTATGAGAATTATGCAGTCAAATCTGCGAACGATACAACAGAGAACTAAGCGCGAAAAGACTGAGAACAATAAGTGAATACGCAAACATGTGAATACGCAAACATGTGAATTTGTTAAAATATTGCCCATGAGGTACGCGGAGCTACAATCACATGTTTAAGCAAATGGCAACGCTTCTACCATTCATTCATTTACTTTATTTGCAGAGATTTCAGCGTACCAGTATTCGGACAGTAAGAAAATTCCTGTGGCGCCCCAACCTCCTTGATTCTCCCCAATTGAATCATTGCGACGTTTTGCTCTTCCCGAGATTGAAAACACATCTTACGGGACGTAGTTTTGGGGGCACTGTGCACCCTTCAAACGGCTGTAACCGATCAGCTGAAGGAGGTTCCAGTATCCATAGCACTGCTACAAGGAATGAAAGAGGTGGATTCGGTGGCGTAGTTGGTAACATGCAGAGCTTCTATGCCCAAGGTCGTGGGTTCTAACCCGAACGAAGTCATTGGATTTTTTAAGAGCCTTAAAATTACCTCAGTATGCCATCCTTCGGAGGGAGAGTAAAGTCGTCGAGCCCATGTCATAGATTTATGGCATGTAAAAGAACCTCCCACTAACTCAACTTGTGTGAAGCAAAATTTGTAGGTTAGGTTTGATTAATGCTCAAGCTCAAACATTAGTCACCAGGTGCTGGTTGCGATGGCATCTAGTAGTAGCCAAGTTCACAGCTAGGCTAAGTGTCGTGGACGGTAGCATTTGGTAGCGAAAGTAGGAACTACTTGAAAATATCGTCCGCAATACTTACTTGAATTAAAAACAGATAACACATACTAATACAGTCATCACAATTAACACCGGTTATCAGACAAATTCTACACACAGCCAAAGTACACGAGGCTACACGACCGCGATGTCGCAGCCCCTAAACTAAGGACCCAACCAACCAAGGAATGAAAGAACTACCTCCAGCGCTGTGTGGATTCCCAAAGCAATTGCTCAGAAGCTGTTGAATTGTAATGATATTGGAATAAAACCAGTCTTCTTAATTTACACACCTCGTATGTGTCCTTGTTAGAAAAGTCACGGGGTACCGGTGATGGGAAATCACGTGTGCGACTATTAGTGTGCCAGTTATCTGAATGTGACTCCTTCCCACTCAAGTTACTGCCTTTGATCAGCAGAAACCTTTTCGCAGGTCCTTTCAGCGCTCGACTACAAACAAGCAAATACAATATGGTCTCTTTGATTATAAATATGCTGCTCGACAAGAGCAAAGAGTTTGCTATTTACTTTAATAACATGAAAAATATATCAGGCAGTTGAGTCAACAGAAGAGTATTTTCCTTCGCCAAGCTTTGATTGAACTGTGCAAATTCAACTCGAGATTCTTTAATATCCCGGAGAATCAGCAAGCGTCAAATTTATATCATGTTATTATTTATATGTCGAGAGTCAGATATTTCTCTTGGGAGAAAAGTCACAGTATTGACGACGGGAAACTGTTCCCTTGCCGTTTTTAGAAAAAGAATGCTCGCTATGAAATTGAATATTGTGGCTGAATAACAGAATAAGTGCCAATTTGAGTGAAACAAGGATTTTCAGTGAAACATGGAAATATATACTAACAGAAAAGCGCACGAATGTGCATAACATAGATTTACACTAGTTTAGTCCTTGCCATAATCACACAGTGATTTCTGGTTATTTTTAGCCTACTTTTCACATTTTGCAAAAATGAGGAAAAAGTAGACTTATGAGATCGATCCGGGAAAATGTGTGTCTGTCTGTCCTTCTGTCTGTCTGTCTGGCTGTCTGGCTGTGTGTGTGTCCCCCCCTATCAACTCCTAAACGGCTGCAGCAATCAAAACCAAATTTAGTATGAGTAAAGATGTGCACCGGAATAGCTCACATCCATAATTGAAAATGATGTCAGTGCTACCAACTGCTGAAAAAACGCACTAGAAATTTGAGCTCCATGTTGGATATCTTGCAAGGTATGCATGGGAGCTATTCCAAAATTGGCACACATGTAGATAATGCTATTTCAGTTTAATTTCCAGGAGGCCAACCATAACAGTGTTGCCAAAATAATTTTAAGCCTTCTGATAGGTCAAATGTTTAAATGCATATAACTTCTACACTATCGATTGGATTTCAACCAAATTTTGTATGTAATATCTGTACATAAACAGATATGACTGAGCGTATTCTTAAGAGCCACCAGGGCTACTAACTGTTAATAATTGCTCTCTCAATTTTTTAAAATCCAAATACCAATATATCAGAAAGTATGCAAGCCAACAGCTTTTAACTATGCACACGCATATTCTGATATTTTAGATTAATTTGGAGTAACTTCTATACGTCAGTTCTACCAACATGATTATAAGCCTGATGATAGTACTAATTTTTAAATACATGTAACTTCTATACTATCAGTTGGATTTCAACCAAATTTCGTATGTGCTATGTGTACCATAACAGATATGACTATAAGTATTGTTAAGAGCAATCAGGGCTGCCAACTGTTAATAAATTCTGTCTATATTCTTTTTACCCTAATATCAATATATCAGAAAGTATGCAAGCCAACAGTTCTATACTTTGCACACGTATAGCACCTGACATTCTTGATTAATTTGGAGTAATTAATACAAGGCAGTGCTGCCAACATGATTCTATGCCTGCTGATATGTCCAATTTTAAAATACATGTAACTTCTATACTAACAAATGGATTTCATCCAAAATTGGCACAACAAGATATCATAATAATTCAGATTATTTCTGACCAGCACACGCATGGTATTGTTGGCAACATGCTTTTACGCGTGCTGATAGATCCAGTGTCTAACTGCATGTAACGTCCCTTGGACTTCAACGAAATTTTGTATTCTGTACCTTAAGAGGTGGAACTAAGAATATATTCAGTCACCAGGGCTGCCAACTGTAGTGCTCTATTAGGCTACATTATACCAGGTATATTTTGAACTAATTAGATATTTCGATATTATCAACTTAATTTCGTCATTATTCTAGATAGGTTCATATACTGTAGAATAATCATTGGCATGAAAAGTAGGCTGTATAGTTCTTCACGGAACTTCTTGTTATATCGTGTGATGTGATATATGTCACAGAACTGGTCACATAACGAGCACACGCCGAGTTCATTTGGGGCGTGGTAGGACATGTTTTTACATATTTTATGGTGGTACCCGTGCACTGCTAACTTTATCACCACATGTCTTAGTTTCTGATTGGCGTTGGTCCAGTTCCGGTTGATCATGGCATCCGTGCAGTTTTTGAGGATGGAAGCTGTAATTTTATCCTTATTTCTTCGACGAGAAAGGGTTCCCGTGCTAATTCATATGTGAGGTGGGAGCGCGTGTATTTTGAGATGCCCTTTAAGGTTTTCAGGAATTGGGCTTTTAACTCTTTCGATGGTGGCCAGATCTCTCTTCGTTAGTCGGTCCCATATCAAGTGGATCCCGTACGTGAGAATTGGTAGGGTCTTTGGGTCAAACAGATGCATAGCTGTTTTTAAAGATAGCTGATGTACATTAAAACAAGTAGTTCCGTGACGAACTAAATAGCCTACTATTCTTAAAATTTCAGATTGATGCCAATCTATATAGACCTATCTAGAATAATGACGAAATCAAGTAATAGAGTAATAGAGTAACTTACTACAGTAGGCAGCCCTAGTGACTCTGAATATATTCTTAGTTCCATCTCTTATGGTATAGAATGCGCATACAAAATTTGGCTGATGTCTAATGGATAGTGTGGAATTAACATGCTGTTTGATATTGGATTTATCAGTGTGCGTAAAATCATTTTGGGAACAATGTCATGTATGTGATGCTCAGAATTAATCTGAAATATTACGATGTATTATAGTGCCAAATTGGGATAAAACCCATTTGTTAGTATATAATTTAGATGTGATAAAAAATTGAAACTATCAGAAAGCTTAGAATCTTGTTGGCAGCACTGAGGTATATTAGTTACTCCAAATTAATCTATAATGTCAGGTACTATATATGTGCAAAGCTTAGAGATTATGACTTGCATACTTTCTGATATATTGATATTAGGATTAAACAAATAGAGAGAGCATTTATTAACAGTTGGCAGCCCTGCTTGTTCTTACGAATACGCATAGTCATAACTGTTATGGTACACAAAGCACATACCACATTTGGTTGAAATCCATTTGGTAGTATAGAAGTTATATGCATTTAAAAACTGGACCTATCAGCAGGCTTAGAATCGTGTTGGTAACACTGATGTATATACTGTTAGTTACTCCCAACTAAGGTAGAATGTCAGGTAATATATGTGTGCAAAGTTTTCAGCTGTTGGCTTGTATACTTTTTGATATATTGATATTAGGGTTAAAATATAGAGAGAGCATTTATTAACAGTTGGCAGCCCTGGTGGCTCATTAGAATACGCACAGTCATATCTGCTGTAGTACACATAGTACATACGAAATCTGGTTGAAATCCAATCGATAGTATAGAAGTTACATGCAATTAGAAATTGGACCTATCGGCAGGCTTTGAATCATGTTGGCAATATTGGCATGTATGGTCTTCTGAAAATTAATCTGGAATGCTATTGTCTATATGTGTGCCAATTTTGGAATATTTATCATGCATGACTTCTGAGATATCCAACATAGAGCTCAAATTACAATTGCGATTTTTCAGGAGTTGGTAGCACTGACGCCAATTTAAAATATGGCCGTGAGATATTCAGGTATAGATCTTTGCTCTTACCATATTTGGTTTCGATAGCTGCAGCCGTTTAGGAGTTGATAGGGGGGGGGGGGGGGGCACACACACAGCCAGACAGACAGGATGGACAGAGAGACAGACGGACACACATTTTCCCGGATCGATCTCATAAGTCTACTTTTTCCTTATTTTCGCAAAATGAGAAAAGTTGGCTAATAATGTCGTACATGGCTTTCTTGCAAGCCACTGCTCGGTCTTGGACGTGTCATCTGAATGTCCCGGTAGTCTATAAAGTGATCCCAAGGCATTTAACTACATTTACTATTTCCACTTTGTCCTCTTCATACTGCAAGTTGTCGTCTGCTGATGCACGCCCACCTTTCCGAAAAACCATCTGTTGGTTTTTTGTCCAGTTTATTTTCAGACTGTTATTTCCTGCCCATTTTACCAGTGCTGAGAAGGCGTGTTGGAAATATGAAAGATCTTAGCTCTCTTAGCGCTTCATAGATGAGACATACTAAGTAGTTGCTATCCCACGAGGGGTACAGACAATTATGGTGATTGAAGCCAATTTCAGTGTCGCTTTAGTAAACGAAAGTTTGATGCTTTTTCAGTCGGTCAACACGATTATACCAAAAGAGATGGGTTATTCCTTAATCCTGAAAAAAATTACGTGCCATTAATAAATACCAAATATTTGCAGAGATTTCAGCGAACCAGTATTTGGACAGTAAGAAAATTCCTGTGGCTACTCAACAAGACGCGTTTTGGAAACTATAGTAATTACTTCGAGGTATTTACACAAAATGTCAGCATTCTCTTAAACATATCAATATATTGGGTGAAAGGCTCAATACCACGATTAATGAAAGAATATTTCCCACAATTTGTACGCTGTGGTCGGACCTTGACTTTATGTGGATGATCTGCCCTGCTCAGGTAGGAGGGATTTCCCAGAAGTTTGCTTAGTTCTCCCGATGCTGGCCGATTAGTGTAAGAGCTAAACATAGCGTATTGACGTCCGAAACGGGGGAGGAGCTTACGGTCAGCTGATTCCAATATGGCGGCGAGATAGTGACGAGAAGTAAGCAAGACAGCGATTGGGTGTGCGTTTGTTATGGCTTCTAATTTATGATGACAAAATACTACATTTTTTCTTTCATCGATAGAAATATTTTTATAATCAATTTAAATGCATTGCTTAATTGCTACCAGTTAAAAATATCACCCACATGTAGATAGTTAATTTACTGTCTGCTGTTACATATATGAAGCCTGTACTAGGGAGCTTAGCGGTATCGATGTTTTTATTAATTTCACAATATATATATCTCACATAACACAAAGGACGACTGCCTGATAATAAATTGAATCCTGCACCCCTGAATTTGCATGAATGTTTTGGGTTCAAAGAAGCGTTAATTGGGATGCTCAAATCAAACTTCAATATTGCTAATATTGACCTACATACTTGCTGTTCAAGGGCAAGAATATAAATTCTCTGGAAAATGAAGGCTAGGAACAGCATTTTTCTTAAGTTTTCTAACCATTCGGCTATTGTCAATCGGAAGAACCCCTAAAATAAATTTACGAAGAGCGGATTACATTCTATGTAGGCCTACGGCACAGGAGTATTAGGCTACAAGTTTATCAGTATTTTTGATGTAGCTAAATCCTTGTGAATACAAATTAGAGACAATAACTATCAATAATTAACAGTACCGGTGCTTATGCTGTAGAAAGAAGTCGTCTTCACAAAAATGCAGACTGCACACTGTCATGTAACATGTAACACGTTTTCCAATTGACAGCGCCGAAGCCCATCTTTCTCTCTGAACTTTTTGTACAGGAAAGTAGTGAAGAGATTTCGTACCCGCTTTATACGATTTGCAACCGTATACAGAGCAGTACCTCCTCGAATTTGACAAATTCCTTTCTGTTTCCATCACGACGTCAATGCTTCACCATGCTCACCAGTCACTATGTTACAGCTTCAACATTCTACCGTGTGGCTGCGCCATCCAACTTTTCTGACGTCAATAGTCTGGATCTCGTCCTTCTATCTTCCAGAGATTCACACTCTAGTTTTTCTATCATTCGAGTTACACTACTTCTAGGATTTAAATCGTTGAGTATAAACCAAGCGGCCTTTCTTTGTACCATCTCCAGGTCATTGATGAGCCATACCTGATATCGGTCCCAAACCGCTGAGCCGTATTCCAAGATTGGCCTCATCAAGGTCAAATATCGTAATTCTTTTGCGGTGGAACTGCGGCCTTTTAGTACCCTCATTCAGTGCTTTCTTTCAAGGGGAACGTGGGGGGTACGCGTGCCCCTTAAAAATTTGAAAACTGTTTAAGAAAAAAAAATATTGGTACATTTTGTATCTAGTCCGGCAAATATAACTTCCGACTTGAAAGTTCATCGATCAGCTGGCATCAGCGCGCTCTTCACAACAGCTGGAGGAGATTTCGAGCTATCCTCGATTTAAATCGATCTATCGAATCAGTTTCTTTTAGTCGGCAACTCTTCACTCCGTTCTTATAAGCATACATGCTAGTGTTTGGAGGCGGGGCAGGTTGTTATTTTGTGCTGCAAGTTAATGATTCGAACACTAACAATGACCGGACTTTACAAATTGCCGAAAATTGCAAGATCGTGATGTTTTATCGACTGCAACTGAGAGTACCCCTTAAATTGTTTCTATTAAAAAAGCACTGCCCTCATTATAAAAGATACAGTCAGTTTGAGAGACTAGACTTTATATCATTTCAAATGACGCATGCTACAAATGCTACACATGTTAGAAAGGCTCAGGAGGACTTCTCGCTTCGCTCCAAGCCCCAGAACTCTTTCAACAGACTCCATTACCCATTAACTTAGGCTTCCCGCACGGGCAACGGAGAGCGGGAGGTGCACTCTGCTGCATGACGTCACGCACTCGCCGTCTCCATATCGCATAACGCCAGACCCCAGGAGTTAACTCAGACTCGGTGCATATGCACTGAACAACATGATGACGTCATACACGCCGTAACCGTAACGCATAACGGTAGACCAAAGCATAACGATGAAGTCGACAAGATGATTTGAAATGATAAAATGAAGTGACTTGTGGGCTTTGGACACGGCACAACCCACATTTAGCCCAGTTTATACTTGGGTATGTGTGTGTATGAAATTAGGCCACGAAAGTCAAAACATTCCGTCTTCATGGAGATGTATGCCTCATGTGTCGTGACTCAGCGGCTATTTCATAAAGAAAAGCTAAATAACATGCAGTAGCGTAGTTAAGATCGACCAATAGGGTGGTTACAGTAACTGAGGGATAACCATAATATGAAGCTACTCGACTATCTCGCACTATCACCCATTCAAGACTTGATTTCCACTGAGCGTGGCTGCGTCAGCGTTTGTTGTTTATTGTAGCAGCTGCCCCGCGGGGAGAAGCGGAGGACACAGCGATGGCAAAGTGCAGTCTGCACATAAGTCAAGCAGCATTGCGTCAGATAAGCGTCACAGGAGCTCATGTTACCATGGGCAGTTAAATGGTGACTGAGTCTACTGCAGCTGAGTCATATCCTACTCACGCAACTGCACCTGTCAACGAAGCAGGCTGACCTGTGACACAAGTACACAAAAAATAGTTCCCATCTCGACCGCCGGAAATCAATTGGTGAAAGGGTAATAACAACGATCTCTAAATAAATGTTAATGTAGCCAGAGAATTTTCTAGGTCCATATTAAAACAATTTATTTTTAATTAAAACTAGATTAATTTATTATAAATAACTTCCCTCCCATAGAGGCCTGTTTGCCATGTCTTGATGAATGCAGTACATTTGCATTTGTCTGTTGGCACAGGCTAGAGTAAAATGTGGCTTTTCACCGATGTCTCAGTCTCACCCATGGCTGTGATTATATGGAAGCTACTGAGGTATGGGTGGTGCTTAGTAATGACATTCAGGTCACAGTTAGTGTCTGTGAGTGTTGTGAAAAGTTCTACTCATAGGGTTATTCCTGCTATTCTAACTCAGTGAGGAAAGCAATGACAAACTACCACTCCTCTTCTTGCCTAGTATGCCTCAATATAGCGCTGCCTTGGTTTTTCGTGGGCATCTTTCCACATAACCTAACAGCGGTGCTTTTTGAGGATCCAACCAGCCTTCGGGCTGACTACCTAACAGACAGACAGACCCTCCCATTAACAAAAGAAAGCTAATTATCCCGCTAAGCGGATTTAAAACTATTTGGCAACAGGCTCAGTTTCAAATAAGCTATATTTAGCGGCGGAAAACCTGCATTGGCAACCCCGGTAGGACGGAATTATAAGTTGTCATGAAGACGTGTGTAGCTGGGCTGAAAGGCTAGTTTACTAAATGCGGACATTTATTGATTGCATTTGTCTAGATAACTTTGAACACATTATTAGTAGAAAAACACTGTTATTGTATCTTGCATTTCTAAATTCAGTAAGATTATTTGCAGTGATCTCCAAACACATCAGTTCACAGATATTTCACGACGTATGAATGGATGCATAAATTGTATAGAAACATTCTACGTACAAGCAGCAAATGGTTTCACACGGAGACGTTATGTACTATATGTCAACAAAGCCCTACGTCATTCACATTATACTACCTGAGTTACAAACATCACATTTTCAAATTATTTTCATTTTTCTGCAATTTTTGAAATAGAAAATAATTTTCACGTCATATATATTTGTACTTGTCTTTGAAACACCCTGTATAATATATTGGAAGATTGAGTGAGCTAAGCTACTTGAGAAAAATTTAGGTGTCAGGTCAGTGAGAGAAAGGAGGAAAAGAAGGATTATCACATTACTCTGTCACCAGAAGCGGTTTCGGTGGCGTAGTTGGTAGCATGCTGAACTGCTGTTCCCAAGATAGCGGGTTCAAACCCGGCCGAAGTCGTCGAATTTTTTAGGAGTGTTAAAATCCTCCAGTATGCCTTCCTTCGGAGGGGAAGTAAAGCCGGCGGTCCCATGTAAAAGATCCTTCCACAGACTAAACTTGTGTGAAGCTAAATTGTTAGGTTAGATTTCGTCGGAACGCTCTATCAAAGTTCCAACGTTCACCACTAGGTATCATTGATATCTGGTAGCGAACGTTTGAACTACTTGAAATTGAACGGAACTTATAGCTCACCCTAAGGGTGTCTGCTGGAAGCAGCTACAGACTCAGGCGAGCCGAACATGGCCTCGGATACTCCCGGCACTAAAAGCCATACGATAAATAAATAAATCTGTCTCCAGATTCTCGGAGCTTTCAGAGCTAGTGGAGTATATTTCTCTCTGTATTTATGATGCATATTATGATTATTCGAGACAGCGTGTGTTGGTTCTTCTTGTCAGTTTAATGTTTGGTCTATTATGAGCAGCTGTATGATCAGTTTGAATGATGAGATCTCAATATATGTGTTATTATTACTATTATTATTCACAATTCAATTACAATTAATAGTGTGACCTCGTGAAATGTTGTTAATTTACTGTACCCTATTAGGGCGCAATAGCTTGAGTTTGAATCCATGGGATGGGTCGGCTTTGGTGATGTAGTTTGTAGCAAGCTGAGCTTCTATGCCCAAGGTCGCTGGTTCAAACCCGACCGAAGTCATCGGATTTTTAAGAGCGTTGAAATTCCTCAGTATGCTTTCCTTCGGAGGGGAAGTAAAGCCGGCGGACCCATGTCATAGATTTTTGGCATGTAATGGAACCTTCCACTAACTAAACTTTTGTGAAGCGAAGTTTGTAGGTTAGGTTTGATTAATGCTCTTAAATTCCAATGATCGTCACCAGGCGCTGGTTGCGATGGCATCTAGTAGTAGCCAAGTTCACAGCAAGATGTCGTTGACGGTAGCATTTCGTAGCGAAAGTAGGAACTACATGAAATTATCGTCTGCAGTCCTTACTTGAATTACAAATAAATAACACACATTAATACAGTCATCACAATTAACACCGGATATCTGAGAGATTCTACACACATCCAAAGTACACGGGGCTACATTACTGCTTTGTCGCAGCCCCTAAACTAAGGAACCAACCAACCATCTATGAGATGGACAACATTTTCAGTTTAATTATATTTAGAACTTTTTGGTCGATCATTCAACAGAATTTCCTATACATTATTACCACATGAAATCGCGTGACAAAGTGAATCGGGAAGGACATGCCATCGTTGTATCAGAAATGCGGTTTTTCTACTTGAGTGCATGATTGTGTTTCTGAGCGAAGTGGCAGTAGATTCATGTCTCATTGGAAAGCAATGTTTCCAGGATCTCTAAGTTCACTATAACGTGAAAGATACATTGTTTGCGGAGGGCAGTTCAAGGCTGGTCGAGCCATGAATCGTGGTGCACCATCCTATAAAGATTAGGAGCAATTCAGCGCAGGAAATAGTCTGGAAGATTATTGCTTTTAACTTTTACTTGTCTTAGACAAGAGGCAGCCATGCCCAAGTTATCTTTTTCTTTTCTTCCCAACATCTCTTCAACCAATCACTGTGCTCTGTCTATCCTGTATTCTTCCGTGTAGGTTTCTCGAACACATTTGTGTTTAAAGGTAGCTTTGAAGCCTTTGCCTTTGCCTTATTAACAATTAATATTGTAGCTTTCAGTCGATCAACACAAATATTATTCCAATTACTGGAATATGTGGAAAATAACCTGAAATAAATTACAAATTAAAAATTAAAAGTTTAAATTATACGCCAATCAGTACTCACACAAATATATATTTTTTATATATTGTACTGTACATGTTTCCACCTGACATTGAGTTCTTCGTCAGCTCAAATTAAATGAAACCAATTGAGAATTTAAATAAAATAATATAGATGTAGACTACTTAAATCTAAATTTAAAGTGAAATATTTATGATTAAAAAATGTAATAAAAATAAAGTAATAAAATTGATATACTTACAATGTAGTATTAAATAAAATAAAATTTAATATTGGTCTTTACAATAATTTTTCAAAATGCAGTTAGAAAAATAATAAATTTTAATGGTGAGTGTAAGAGCCTCCGTGGCTTAGGCGGCAGCACGCCGGCCTCTCACCGCTGGGTCCGTGGTTCAAATCCCGGTCACTCCATGTGAGATCTGTGCTGGACAAAACGGAGGCAGACAGGTTTCTCTCCGGGTACTCCGGTTTTCCCTGTCAAAAATTTCATTCCAGCAACACTCTCCACTATCACTTCATTTCATCTGTCATTCATTTAATCATTGCTCCAGAGGAGTGCGTCAGGCCTCGGCAGCCGGCACAGTTCATATCCTCTCCGCTAGATGGGGGCTATTCATTCCATTCCTGACCCGGTCGGAGACTGGAAGCAGGCTGTGGATTTTCATTTCAATGGTGAGTGTAAATCAATATTAAGCTTTATATTGAAAATTCAAAATATAGACAAATAATAATAATAATAATAATAATAATAATAATAATAATAAATACTAGGGAGGTGATGAATGTTAAAGTGATTAGAAATGGTAAATTTGACTCTGATCACTATCTCTCCAAAGTTAAAATACGTTTTCTTCCACCAAAACAAAAGAAGGATCCACCTAAGTTGAAAAAATACAACACCAATCGAATGAACATCAATGGAGATATTATAAATAACTTCAGAGAAGAAATCCGCTCTTCTAGAACAAAGACCTGGCAACATCTTTGTACAAAGATCAATGAAGCCGCTAAGAAAACATTCGGACTGGCAAAGAGGAAACGTACAATCTGGTGGAATGAAGAATGTGAGAAAGCACTTGAAAAGAGATCCGACACATGGAGAAAATGGAAATGTTCAAGAGATAGGGAACATTTGGAACAATTCAGATCCCAAAGGAAAGAAACATCAGGGGTATTCCGCAGGACCAAACGATCGTTTGAGAATGCAAAGTTACAAAACCTCCAGGACGACTTCACTAAGAATAACACCGGAGATTTTTCCAAACCTTCAAGGACAAGCTTAGAGGATACCAAATTCCAAGTATAAGTTTCAAAAACGAAGAAGGAAAAATTGGACTGAACAATCAAGAAAACTGCAATATATTAGCCAGATACTTTGAGAAACTCCTCAACTGCCCGCCTCCAACCAACAAACTAGAATTTCAGACTCATCCTATAAACTCAGAAGATGATATGCCACCAACAAAAGAAGAAATAAAGGAAGCCCTGAAAAGTCTCAAGAACAATAAGGTAAGCGGGGAAGACTCCATATCAGCAGAAATGTTGAAGTGGGCAGAACCGGAAATCCTAGACGACCTGCACCATATCTTCCAACAAATATGGGAGACGGAAAAGCTACCAGACGAATGGAAAACAGCGCTGATCCACCCACTCCATAAGAAAGGGAACAAACAAGATGTTAACAACTACAGAGGCGTGTCGCTACTCCCAGTCACTTACAAAATCCTCTCAAGGATGTAGACTTTCACGACCGGCGTTGAAATAGGAATCTCTGTTTCGCGGGCTTATAGGTCGTGTTCCAAAGACATTTTGTCGTCCTGACGTTTGGCTGAATACTGCGTTCAGCATGTTCACAGGTTACATAAAGCGAGGTAAAACAAGTAAACAGAAGATATATAAATAGTCAACAACCCACACATAGAGGCTACCATAGCAACGGCGTACCACATAAAAGTAATGCATCAAGGACAGGGCTGCTCGTCTGTTGTATCTTCTCGTCTACGACGGTCAATAAGGGCAGGCTTGAGGGAATTAAGGACTGGAAGCCAAGCTCTGTTCACACGTTCTGCTTCCTCCTTAAGATTGAAGCTGTTAGTATGCTTCAGGATTTCAATGGCCTCCCTTTGTAGCCTGGCATGATAAGACACCGTGGTGAACAGAACTTCGGTGTCTCCATATCTTATATCGTGACCTGCAAGTAGCGAGTGTGCTGCTACAGTGGATTTATCTGTTTGTCCCAGCCGGCTGTGTCGTTCGTGCTCCTTGAGGCGAGTGGCAATACTTCTTTTCGTTGTTCCAATATATACTTGGCCACAATCACACGGGATTTTATAAACCCCTGCCGCGGTATGAGGATGTCGCTTATCTTTAGCGGACCTAAACATGTCCTTAATTTTTCGTGTAGGCCTGTATATGGTCTTTATATCATGGGACTCGAGTAGCCTCCCTATTCTGTCCGTGACCTTTTTTATATATGGAAGAAAAGCTCTAGCCAGGGGCTGCTTGTCTCCAATTACCCTTTTAGTTGGACGTCTCGGATGGAGTGCTCGCTGGATATCTTTCTGGCTGTACCCATTCGCGCGAAGGGCCTCGTTGAGGTGTTCAATTTCTTGTTTTAGGCACTGCTTTTCACAAATTCTTTTAGCGCGGTCAGCCAGTGTTTTTATAACTCCGTATTTCTGTCGTGGGTGGTGGTTGGACGTCTTATGTAGATATCGGTCAGTATGGGTCGGCTTACGGTAAACTGTATGACCCAAAGTTAGATCAGCGGTCTTCGTTACCATAACGTCGAGAAACGCGATTTTCTGTTCATTTTCTAACTCCATGGTAAACTGAATGTTCGAGTTCTGGCTGTTAAGATGTTGTAAAAACAGATTTAATTGATCTTTACCATGGCCCCATATTACAAAGGTATCGTCCACGTATCGTAGCCACACTTTAGGTTTCAAAGGTGCGGTCTCTAGTGCTATTTGTTCAAATTGTTCCATGAAGAAATTCGCGATCACCGGACTAAGGGCAGTCCCGCGACGATATTTGAGCATACCATCATATTCTCGGACTGATTTGTTTTTAACTGTCGCTCTTGCAAAATTTCATCTTCGTATATTTTTAATTATGTATTTTGCGGAACGGAAAGTTCACAGGAGAAATGAAGAAAAGCCGAGTTGCACTTCCAGGGAAACTCCAAACACAACCACTCTTCTCTGAAGTTTTAACTCAACACGACTCGACAGTTTGCTGCTGGCTGTATCTGGGGTAATATGTTCGCCCGCTAGCTAGACTGTAACTGGGGTGATAGACTCACCCCTAGCCAGCTCTTAAACTGTCGCCTCAGTATTTGAATGGAGATTGTTGGATGAAATGAAAACGTAAAAACACTTACAATGGGCGATGTATTGAAGATAAGAGATATGCTCTCGCGGACTTTTTGTAGAACTTTTCATGCTAAACAATTCTTACACTGATAGTAGCCTACATAGATATTTTTAACAGTTTGCCCAGCGTAAGCTTAAAAAGCGCACCGACGCCATGTGGGGTTTTCGACTTTTTCACTGAAATCGTTACTTCTCGGCTTCCTATGATCATAAATAAATTATTTTCTACAGAAATCTTCCTCGAGATATCCTTTACAGAATGGTGAAAACCGCATCAAAATCCATCCAGGGGTTCACCCGTGACATCCAAAAACGACAATAGCGACACTCGAGTGGAGTAACAGAAGAGAGAGAGCGTTGCACCAGAAGAGAGATAAAACGATATCATCACCTGTCAGTGTAACACTTTTTCACTAACGTCACTGTATTCCAACAATTTACTTGACGCCGTCACATCAAAAAAGGAATTTAGGAAGTTGAGTATCGACCCTCAGGGAATATGCAAGCTGCACTGGAGCTGTCTACCTGGACATATCGTGATGAGTTCCACAGGAATCAAAATGGAAAATGCTTCATTTCTGCAATTAAAACATTTCTTAGAGCAGATTGTGAAGGTGATTATCAATGGCTTCTGTTCAAAGTAAAACCTCGTCTAGGAGGTAAAAGTCTAAAGAAGACCACTAGTGGTGAGAGACTGGATATTGATGAAACCACATCTGTGAACAACTGTTACTCGATGTTGATGGAGAGGGAATAGAACTCGATGAACTCTGTAAACCTACAAAGGAGCAACTGAGGAGTTAATTAGAAAATCCTCATGGAGCTAATTAGGAAATCCCCATGGCTATCGTCAGACGGCATTCAACTTACTGACCTGGTAAAGGTGTCTGGGAACAGGAATGAATTCATCCGGATAAATGCTCAGTTTCAACGCGAATCTATGAGAGGCAGAGGAATAGGCCTACTGGGATACTCGCTGTGAACAACTGCAGGAGGTAAGTAAGAAAAGACACTCCAGAAAGCTCTCCAAACAGGTGCAAGAAGTCCGGGTCAATTCCACCTCATAAGGCAGCCACTGTATTTGATAAGAAACGCAAGGAACTCAACGAGCCAGAAGATATCTTGCATCGATGGAGGCAATGTTTTAAAGACCCATATGTAGAGGTGGATCATCCAGAAGAGCACATACCAAGTGAAATGGAATAGGATTTCCTCGAAGAAGAAGCAACAGAACATTGAAGCAACTGTATGGAAAATCACTCAACATTGGCAGAATATCTGCTAAGGTAATCAAGCCGCCTGCTGTTAACGTTTGGATTGAAAGACAAGAGCCCACATTGAGAATTAATGTATCTCAGTTGATTTTTATACGATATTTACTAAATTACAGGTCCTAAATTCATTTTTTAAATATGATAAATAACTGTATGTCTGAAACCTACAATTAAATACATAGATACAGTATGGACAATATTCGATACACACACAGACACACATAGTGGGAGATTTACGGCGCATTACTCCACACTTCTGCAAGTAGTCTCGGTACAACACATCTCCCTTAATGGACAGAGGTTTCTACGACAGTAAGGCACTGAGTAATCATTAAATGCAACATCTCCTCCGTCTAGACTCCACAACACTCGTTAAAACACGTAACATTAAATGTCCCGTGACATACTTGGGTGATGCGACTGTGGGTCGATATTTTGAATTCTTGCCAGAGATGTCGACCTGACCTGAACTTCCTTCCATTCCCAGAATTCTGGGAGAATATTATCCACTTCCAAACATCTCTGCCACGTCCCCTTTCTCCACGCTACTTCTTTCTTTAGACACCACACTCTTCCGTGAGATACTTTTGGAAGTCAGAGTTTGAGAATTGCTATTCATCCGTCCAGAATCGAACCAGATACTTTCTGATGTCCAACCTGGTGTATCACTTATTGCGATAGAGTAACGAATGCTTTAAGTTGTGGGGCCGAGAACCTAGATGTTAGGCCCCTTAAAACAACAATTATGATCATCATCGCTTTAAGTTGTTAGAATTATAGTAGCTTTTACTGGTTTTATGTTCGACGATGACGACATGTAAATATTATATGTCAGAAAACTATAATGAAGGTCATTATAACACTATTTTTAGCCTACTTTCGATTTTTGCAAAAAATGAAAGTAGACTTATGAGATCAACACAGGGCGAAAAAAGTGTGTCTGTCTGTGTGTGTGTATGTGTGTGTGTGAGTCTGTGTGTGTGTCTGTGTGTGTGTGTGTCTGTGTGTGTGTGAGTGTGTGTACTCTGAATGTCTGTCCCCCCCTATCAATTCGAACACGGTGAATGCGAATTGAACGAAATTTGGTACACAGGTAGCACTAGCAAAGGACACCTCAGTGTCATATTTTATATCGCCGCCATCTTGACGGAAACGTAATGGCGGCCACACAAATGTTCAAAGCTTAAATCAAATTACGACTAACCTAATCATCCGATCTCTACCAAATTTTGCAACAACATACCTTTATGGGGGGAGCATCCTTTGACCAAACCAATAGGCCATAAGCGTAATAGTTTGCGGATGGCGGCCATCTTTGTGTGAAAATCGATTCCCCCTATTAATTCGAACACGGTGCAACCGAATGGAACGAAATTTGGTACAGAGGTAGTACTAACAAAAGGCACCTCAGTGTCATGTTTTATATCGCCGCCATCTTGACGGAAACGTAATGGCGGCCACTAATGTTCAAAGCTTAAATCAAATTACGACTAACCTAATCATCCGATCTCTACCAAATTTTGCAACAACATACCTTTATAGGGGGAGCATCCTTTGACCAAACTAATAGGTCATCAGCGTAATAGTTTGCGGATGGCGGCCATCTTTGTGTGAAAATCGATTCCCCCTATTAATTCAAACACGGTGCAACCGAATGGAACGAAATTGGGTACAGAGGTAGTACTAACAAAAGGCACCTCAGTGTCATGTTTTATATCGCCGCCATCTTGACGGAAACGTAATGGCGGCCACATAAATGTTCAAAGCTTAAATCAAATTACGATTAACGAATCATCCGATCTCTACCAAATTTTGCAACAACATACCTTTTTAGAGGAAGCATCCTTTGACCAAATGACTAGGTCATTAGCCTAATAGTTTGCAGATGGCGGCCATCTTTGTGTGAAAATCAATTCCCCCTATTAATTCAAACACGGTGAAACTGAATGGAACGCAATTTGGTACAGAGGTAGCACTAGCAAAGGGCATCCCAGTGTCATGTTTCGTATCACCGCCATATTGACAGAAACGTAATGGCGGCCACACAAATGTTCCAAGTTTAAGTTAAATTACGACTAACATAACCATCCGATCTCTACCAAACTTTGCAACAACATACCTTTATGGGGGGAGCATCCTTTGACCAAACCAATAGGCCATAAGCGTAATAGTTTGCGGATGGCGGCCATCTTTATGTCAAAATTGATTCCCCCTATTAATTCGAACACGGTGGAACAGAATGGAACGAAATTTGGTACAGAGGTAGCACTAGCAAAGGGCACCTCAGTGTCATGTTTTATATCGCCGCCATCTTGACTGAAACGTAATGGCGGCCACACGAATGTTCAAAGCTTAAATCAAATTACGACTAACCTAATCATCCGATCTCTACCAAATTTTGCAACAACATACCTTTATAGGGGGAGCATCCTTTGACCAATCTAATAGGTCATTCGCCTAATAGTTTGCGGATGGCGGCCATCTTTGTGTGAAAATCGATTCCCCCTATTAATTCAAACACGGTGAAACAGAATGGAACGAAATTTGGTACAGAGATAGCACTAGCAAAGGGCATCTCAGTGTCATGATTTATATCGTCGCCATATTGACAGAAACGTAATGGCGGCCACACAAATGTTTAAAGCTTAAATCAAATTACGACTAACATAACCATCCGATCTCTACCAAACTTTGCAACAATATACCTTTATGGAGGGAGCATCCTGTGACCAATCTAATAGGCCATTAGCCTAATAGTTTGCGGATGGCGGCCATCTTTATGTCAAAATTGATTCCCCCTATTAATTCGAACACGGTGGAACCGAATGAACGAAATTTGGTACAGAGGTAGCACTAGCAAAGGGCACCTCAGTGTCATGTTTTATATCGCCGCCATCTTGACGGAAACGTAATGGCGGCCACACAAATGTTCAAAGCTTAAATCAAATTACGATTCGCCTAATCATCCGATCTCTAGCAAATTTAGCAACAACATACCTTTATGGAGGGAGCATCCTTTGACCAAACCAATAGGTCATCAGCCTGATATTTTGCGGATGGCGGCCATCTTTGTGTGAAAATCGATTCCCCTTATCAATTCGAACACGGTGAAACCGAATGGAACGACATTTGGTACAGAGGTAGCACTAGCAAAGGGCACCTCAGTGTCATGTTTATATCACCGCTATCTTGGACGGAAACGTAATCGTGGCCACCCAAATGTTAAAAGCTAAAATGTAATTACGACCAACCTAATAATCTAGTCTCTACCAAATTTTGCAACACCATATCTTTATGTGGGAAACATATTCAGACCAAACTGCAAGAACATCAGCCCAATAGTTTGCAGATGGTGGCCAAGTATGTGTGCAAATCGATTCCCCCTATCAATTCAAACACGGTGAAACCGAATTGAGTGAAATTTGGTACAGAGGTAGCACTAGCAAGGGGCACCTCATATTCATGTTTAATATCCCTATAGCACGTTGTATTTCAACAAGCTACTACAACCAACATTCGATCATACTCCTTGAAAAGGACAAAGAGTTATAACAATACCCATGCATTTAGGAGAAAGTAGGCTATATGTTCTTTACTGAACATCTTGTTTTCATTATGAAACAGTTTCTGCCACCAATCAGAGCTCAAGAATAAGTTGTGTGACCAATTAGGTAAGGAAAGCATCGCATCTGCGCTGACTTCCACGGCCTCCTATTTTAAATTTCACTGCGTGGCTAGTGTCATAGTGGGGTATTTGAGGAGGCCATGGTCAAATACAAGGTATTCTCTGCATCCCATGCGCTCTGTTCAGTATATAAAACTGGCGAAATCTCGACAGATATTTATGAATATTTATGTTCGAACATACAATATTTATAATTAACGTCGAACATAAACAGTCTTATGCAACTCGCCTATAATGGTAATTAATACACTCGTGTCTTATTTATTGCCATTCTAGGCTCGTTGCATAATGTACTATTATGAGCCAGTCCCACTTTTCAGATTTGAACCACAATTTGACATGGATATGTTTTTGGGTTGGAGGTCTATCTCAACTTAGCGTCATCAATTTCCTGACGCCATGGTAACCTTGGCAACCAGAGATCGTCAGCTATGTAGGTTAGGTCAGTAGCGTCATCTATACATTGCTATCAGAACGCTCTTCGTTATGTGTCCGCCTCGTTTCGTAGTGGCTAGCATTCTTGGCCATCGACGCGGAGACCAAGAAATACGCTCTTCCGATGCTAGCAAGGCACTTGGTAGCACGTTGGTATAGAGTATGAATATAGAGTTAGTGGTTTGCCATCTTCTATAATCCCCATTGTCTTTGATGGGACCCAAAATCTTTCTCAAAATGTTCCTTTCTTTGGCTTTAACCAAATCTTTCTTATTCATCGTGAGGCATTCGGAAGCGTACAGGACCTCCGCAGTAATGCCTTAGCTTTGCGTTGAAGGATATTTACATTTGTTATAGGCGCCCTTGTTTAAGTGATAAGCCATTTACACTTTGCTCATGTGCGATGCGAAGGCTTCTCTTTCTGATATATTGGGTGTTATCATTTCTTCCAAGTTCGACATGCAAGCTACCCTCTGGGTGTCAAATAGTAAAGCTTGCACCAGGCACCCGAGGCCATATGATATTATTATTATTTCTTCCAAGTACTTAACCTTTGCTACTCGCTTGAATTTTCTTTCTTCCACTGCAAATTGTTTGGGCGCCGGCTCAATATTGGTTATGAACTTCGTCTTATCAAAGGAGATCTGGAGTCCTGCCTTCGCTGTTTGTGTACTAATCTGATTAATCTGTTTCTAATGAATCAGATGAAATTACAAGATGATCGGCAAAGGCTAAGCAGTAAATTGTAAGATTCTGGTTTCTGTAACCCAGTCAGACTCCGCTTGTAACCTTCTGGAGGACACATTGAAGAGTAAAGGTGAGAGACCGTCTCTTTACTTGCCTTGTTCCTGTCTTGATTTCAAAGGTGTCTGATAACTCTCCCCTAAGCTTCGAATTCAAGGTGGTGTTGGTTAGCGATTGTCGGAGGATCGCTGTGGTTTCGTTGTCAAAGGCAAATTATTTTAGAGTTCAGACCAGGCTGTTACGATCAATAGAGTTACAGGCCTTCTTGAAGTCTACAAAGGTCACCAAAAATTCGTTATTCCAGATCTTCAAATAGGAGAGAGTAGATTTCAGGATTATAAACTGTTCGACGCCGTTTCTGGAGATCTGCTGGATATTTTCCCAGTTGTATTGAATTATTAGTATTCTTCTTTATTTGTTTCAGAAAAATTTGGGGTTCATGAAATCAATCACTTTTTATTGTTTTGAGCTTTCCTTTTGGCCCAGTATTGCCTCATCCTTTGAGATCTTGCTTCCCTTTCTTCGGCAGAGATGTGGATCGTACGCTTTTGTTTGAGTTTCACTTGGAACCGTTGCTTCTTATCCTTGGTGACGGTTTTTGGCTGTTTATTCCATGAGCATGGTGTCTGTAATTTGGAGTTCCATGAGGTCTTTCTCGGTTTCCTTAAACCAAAGAGGTTTTTTTTTTTTTTATTACCGAAGTGGTCGAAGATCTTTTTGGTTAATCTATTTGAATTCATCCGGAGGATGTTCCCATAAAAATCAATTCTCCATTTTCTTATTGTGTCCGAGAGTTTTTCAGTTTTTGGTAAAGAGTTTCGTTCCTGACATGAATTAATGTGTTGTTATGAAATTTGGGGCCTAAGATTTTGCGTATTAGCTTTCTTCTTATTATTATTAATTTCATCGTCATGGACATCTGTAGAGCGCGATAGAACTTACGAGTATTTTGCTGGTGTTTTTTTCTTCATCTGCTCACTGAAAATCTCTGCCCGTTCTTCAGTCCATGATCTATTGGGTCTGGTATTCATTTTCTCAGCAAAATGATGGGTGTTGATTACTGTTTGGAACTGGAGTCGATCTCGTATTATTTCGTCTGTGATGCCAATTTCTTGAAGTTTTTTTCTATTTCACTAAGCCAGTTGTTCTTGGCTTTCATTGAGAGAGCAAGGTTGAGTACCCTCTTGGTGAGCGTGTCATTGTACATTATTCTTCTTGCTATCGTTTTAGCCATCTACGGACCACGCTATTTCTACTCTCCTTTTCCATATCTTTGCGCATGGGCTTCAACGTTCGCCCAGTATTCCTGCATTTGTTTCCTAGGCTGTTCCTTCCTCGCTTCAGTCCATGTTTTGCTGGTTTTTAGTTTTGGCTTTTCTTGAAAACCATGAAGTTCTTGGAGTTTCGACTTTAGTGGAACACGTTTGTGGATATCCTCCTGGGTCATCCCCACTTCACGCAGGTCTTTTTCTACCTCGATGAACCACGACTCCTTGGTTATCTTGTTAAGGAAAAAGCTGAAGATCCTATTGTTCAACCTTGTAAAACTCATACGAGCAATGTGACCATAGAGAACTATCCTTCTCTTATGAATGGTGTCCGTGATCTTTTCTACATGCGAGTCGAGTTCATGATTGTGTCGTCTTCTTCATTCACCATTTTCTTTGATTGGACCTAGGATTTTTCTCAAGATCTGCCTTTCTCTTATTTCTAGCTTCTCGATCATACCTTTTCTACCCATAGCAAGGTATTCGACACCATATGAAGCCTCCGGTCTTATTACTGTGCAGTAATGTCGTATCTTTGCCTTAATGGATATTGATTTCTTCTTGTAGACATTTTTAGTTAGTGTTATGCCGTTTCCATTTTTCTGATCCGTGATGTAAAGGCTTCTTTCTCTGAGGTGTTGCGATCCATCCATTCTCCAAGATATTTAAATTTTCCTGTTAGTTTGATTTTCCCTTCTCCTACCTCTAGCACGTTTGGTG
This sequence comes from Meconema thalassinum, assembly GCA_946902985.2. Classification (NCBI taxonomy): domain Eukaryota; kingdom Metazoa; phylum Arthropoda; class Insecta; order Orthoptera; family Tettigoniidae; genus Meconema; species Meconema thalassinum. Next base: position 373,627,062 of record OX336392.1, read on the forward strand.
CTGACCTAATGTTTGTTATACATTCCGTTTCCTCGAAGGATATATGGAGTTCCGCATTTGTTGCTTGTGTCTTCAGTTCACCATTATTAATTATTACTCATTATTATTATTATTATTATTATTATTATTATGATTATACAGGGAACTATTCCAGAGCTCTCTCCCGATACTAAGGTGCTGGTGACGAGGACGAATACGAGGGAAGTGAAGATGGCTGTTATCACATTAACAACTAGTGATGCAGATGTACTCTTGAAGCAAGATCATATCACCATAGGATGGGTCAATTGCAGGATTAGACGGTCAATCATGTTATCTCGATGTTACAGATGTCTGGACTATGGACATGCCACTAGCAAGTGCAAAGTCACTTATAGAAGTAAACTTTGCTACGATTGCAGAGCGACTGATCTCAAAGCTAGAGGATGTACGGCCTCAAAGTAATGTGTTCTTTGTGAAGAACGAGGTCTTGACAAAGAGTATTTAGCACATGCTGTGGGATCTGGCCATTGTAAGGTCTAGACAAAGAAAAGGCTCTGAGATTCAAATGATTCGTGTGCTTGAAGCCAATCTACATAGAAGTAAAACAGCCAATGATCTGCTGTATCAGCTAGTAACAGAGAAGCAAAGTGATCTCTTGTTATTAAGTGAACAGTATAAAGAAAAGGGTAGTTGAGGACAAGTGTCCTAGCATATGGTCCTAGCCTGAAGTTAAACGGTTCCAGAAGTAACAGGGGGAGTTTTAGTCGGTAGTCTGCCACTCAGGAGCCCGACACTATGTGCGTGAATACATTTCTTCCCCTAAAAATAAAATTTATAAAAAAGCTAATACGTACAATGCTCATTTCAAGTGACTAGATAACCGATTGGCTGACACTTATATAGATATTATCATTCATATTAACACTATAATTTTAAAGTTTTGTCACCGCCAATGATATTTTGTTGAATGTTTCAATGGAATACCGGAGTCGCTTTCTTAGATTTAGATTCTACCTTATAGTGTAGAGATTGAGCTACTCTGTCGCATATTATTTCAGTCATATTCATGATGAGTGCATCTTCCTAAACACCCTGTGTGTTGTCGGACTGGCAGACAGCTCAGCTGCTGATGTAGCTGTCATATTTCATTAGACTTGAGATGTTCGTTTCGGGCGGTTACGCGGATAAGTGATGTCTGAGTTTCTTTTTCCGATAACGCACTGTCTAATTGATAGTAGAAGGGCGAGAGCAAGCACGCTATTAGACGCAGCGGATCGTTCCAGAACTAAGAGAAGACGCTCGCCTGTGTATATAAAGAGACTTGACGACCCAGTGACTGACAGTTGTCTAGACTGCCCATGGTCGGTAATGTTACGTTCAATTCCATTCAAATCTTCAATTCTTCGACAATTATATTTTGCAAAGCGTGATTAGTTTTAATTATTATTAATATTAACAGGATGCCATTGCTCGGAGGGGAAATGGGCCGTGTTTATTTAATTAATTATAATTCTTGTTGCGTTTCGGCCAACTACGGACCATGACATTTCAACTGTTTCCATTAATTTTAGCTTTAAATTTAGTCCAGTATTTCTTCATTCGTAGGTGTTGATCCTTTCCCTCTTTTGCGCACGCATTTCCAGTTTTCAGCGTCAGCTTTAGTTGGAAACTCTGATGTTCGAAAAGTTTTCTCTTAACCTGGTCACGCTCCAGGATATCTTCACATGAGATCCCAATCTCCTGCAGATCTTTTTTTTATCTGAATGTCTTTTTCTCTTGGAGAAAAGTGAAAATTCGATAAGTTAATCATGTTGACGTCATTCAGGCCAAGTGCACATAAAACCTAATCAGTTTTTCCTCATCGCGCCAGCAATTTTCTCCACATGTGTATATAAATCCTGGTTAAGCCGTCTTCTAAACTCACCATTCTCTTTAACAGGACCTAAGAGTTTCCTCAAATTTTACTTTCCTTGGCTTTCAATTTCTCCATTATCCCTTTCTCCTTTCATTTCTTCATGGCGAGACATTCCGCTGCATGTAAAGCTTCTGGCCGGATGGCAGTGCAGTAATGTTTGATTTTTGCATTCAATGATATAGATCTCGTGTTATAGACATTTTCTTTTCTTTTGTTAGATGATAGACCATTTCAATTTTATTGATGCGTGATGTAAAGGCCTCTTTATCGGACATGTTAGGTTCTATCCATTCACCAAGATACTTACATTTCTCAACGCGATTGATTATTCCGTTGGCACCGGTTTGATGTTTGTAATAAATTCCGTTCATTTCAAACAAGATCTGGAGGCCTGTCTTTGATGCTGATTGATCAGTTTCGTTGCCATATCTGAGGATGTTTTTACATCGTTATGCCCTACTCAGGAGCACGATTGAACCTGCTTAGCTGATGTGTTGGCCTTCTTTTCCGCCCAAAATCTCTTCATCCTCAAGTTGAGCTTCTTCCTTCGTTCTTCTGTACAAGTTATAGTGGCTCTGGTGTTGGGATTCTCTCCAAATTGGTGACTGACGATTTTGGTTCTGAATTTACAACTGTCCCATACAAAGTCTTCTGAAATGTTGATTTCCTGGAGATCTGTTTCAATTTCACGAAGCCAGCTGTTGTTGGCTTTTGATTTAAGGGCCAGGTTGAGAATTCTTTTAGTTAGTCTGTTATTGTTCGTTCTAATAATGTGTCCATAAAATGTCAATCGTTATTGTAATTATTATAATTATTATTTTAACTTAAAAGGGCTTTAGTAGCGGAATTGGCTACCACTCCGGAGCCTGAGTTTGATTAAGCGCAGCTGCTAAGGGCTTTAATTCTAGTTTGAAGTACTGGATGGTACCGTTGGCATGCAAATCATCCAGGTAGAGTCAATTCGAAGAGGGTAATAAGAGTTATTAGTATTATTGTGATTGTGTGTTTGATTCTTCAGTCTTTGAACTGGATCGATGCAGCCCTCCCTGTTTTGAGCTAATCGTTTCTCCACTACATAACTACCCATCCCTAGATCCGAGGAGATGACCTGCCGGTACAGTTTTTGTCCTCGACTCTTTCGTCTATAACAATGTTTGCTATTCCCGAGTTCATTTTGTCCCACCATTCTATCTCTTCTCTTCTTTAGCACTAGCCATGCATATCTCTTGTTCACCCACCTCTTCATTCGTTACTCGATCAAGCCAACTTATCTTCACCATTCTGCTGCAACGCCCTATTTTAAATTCTTCAATTCTCCACTTTTCTTCGGCATTAACAGTACTAATTTCACTTCCATAGAGCGTCACGCTCTACAAAAAGGCTTTCAGAAATTGTTATTATTATTATTATTATTATCATTATTAATCTGTTTGTATCACATTTAACCTATTTTCAGGATGCAATCCTTTCTAGACTTACGTGAAATCTTCTCTTTGGTTGTCAGTAGTTGTTGGGCTTGGACATTTAACCCATGTACTTGAGTGTATGCGTTTAGGGGGGAGGGGATTTTTTATGATAACCCGTGTTATTGTGAAGGCTGTATCAGTGTGTGTATTTGTAATTTAGATGAGAAATGGGAAGGAGGTGGCCTTGGCCTTAAGTTAGGAACATCCCGGCATTTGCCCCGAGTAGAAGTGGGAAACAACGGAAAACCACTTCCACGATATCTGATGTGCGAATCGAACGCACCTCTTCTTGGTTTTGACTCACGAGGCTGAGTACACCCCGTTACAGACCTCAGACCAGAATTACATTTCTTGGCAGAGCCAGGAATCGAACCCGGACCTACGGGGTGACAGTCAAGATCTTTTAATTCATTCGGAACCTACGTGACAGGGGGTTACGTTTGATGTAGTTTTTGTTGATTTCTTTTTTGGGAAAGTGAAATATTGGTCATCACCCCCATATACTTGCGTGTGTATTGTTTTTGCCTTGTAACCTGCGCTTTTTTAATAACTGTATTAGTGTTCGTAATTATTGAGTGTCTAGGATCGGGCAGGTGCTTGACACTTAACAGGGTACCATCTATGCATTTGCTTGGAGAGGGTGAGGAAAACCTGGAAAACGCACTTACAGTGCCCGCTGATAACGTCAGGATATGAGCCGTTGATTACTGGTCTTGCAGTCGAGATCTGCACCTTCAAGCGTACGGCTGAAGTGAGGAGCAATCAGTCTAAGATGAACTGTGTTCACTTAATTTACTTTTGTATAATTACTGTCTTCGATATATCTACACCATGCTTTTCCGGATTCCACATTGGAACGTAATCTCTCGCTGGTTACTTTTGATCTTATAGTGTGCGTAACTGTAATTGTCTGTGGACAATTCTGGGCTAGGCACATCTCTTATTCAAGTCCTCATACAGGCATGATGCAGCTCTCCTTGGTATCACGTCCTGAGCGTATAGTTCAATCGTTCGTAACTACTGCACTCCATATCCGGGGCAATCGGTTTAACATATTTAACATATCCTTCCATAACTAAGCTATTTCTGGATGTCTTAGTATGTGCCCAACCAACGTATAGGCCTATCTTCTTTTAATATGGTTGGTTCGTTCCTCAGTTTAGGGGCTACGACAACGCGGTCATGTAGCCCCGTGTACTTTGGGTGTGTGTAGAATCTGTCTGATGACCGGTGTTAATTGTGATGGCTGTATTAGTGTGTGTTATCTGTTTTTAATACAAGTAAGGACTGCAGACATTCAATTTTCAAGTAGTTCCTACTTTTGCTACCAAACGCCACCGTCAATGACAATTAGTTCTGAACTTGATTACTAGATGCCACCACAGCCGGCTTCTGGCAACGAACGTTGGAACCTAAGAGCGTTGGTCAAACCTAGCCTATAATTTAGCTTCACACAAGTGTAATTAGTGGAAGGTTCTTTTGCATGCCATAAATCTATGACATGAGACCGCAGGCTTTACTTCTCCTCCGGAGGAAGGCATACTGAGGGATTTTTAACGCCCGTAAAAAATCCACCGACTTCGGCCGGGTTTGAACCTGCAATTTTGGTCATAGAAGCTCAGCATGCTACCAACTAAGCCACAAAAGACGCTCTTTTGATATGCATTTGTCAGAAACTAATCTCCTCTTCTTAATAGCTCTTCATTTGTTACTCAATCTAATCATTCTGTTGCAACACGACATTTTAAATGCTTCTAACGTCCTCTATACTAACAATCCATAGGTCACCACGCTCCTGACACAGGCTTTCAAAAACTACTTTCTAACACCTACATCTACATTTGATACCAACAAATGTCTTTAGAATATCTTTCCTTGCACGTGCCAACCTACTTTTTATATCCTCTTTGCTTCGTGTATCACTGCTCATTTTGCTTCCTAAGTAGCAGAATTCTTCCACTTCCCTTAATCTGTCATCAGCCAATTCGATTTCGATAGTGGTATTTAATTTAATTTCATTCCATTCCATTTTGTACGCTTTACATTTATTGATTCTAACAACAACGCTTTCCTTAAGACTTTGTCCATTCCAATTAAGGGGCAGATGACCTCACTGTCTCTCCCCTAAAACCTCAAATACGAATTATTCCATTTAAATCAAATCTAATGGTAACTCGGCTAGGATGACTATTCTGCTGTGAGGGCTGGAACGGGGTACACTCGGCCTCACGAGGCAAAACTGAGAAGAGGACGGTTTGATTTCCACCTCATCCTGGAAGTATTTTTCCGTAGTTACCCCCCCCCCCCCACTTTTACTCCATGCAAATGCTGGGATGGTTCCTAACTTAAGGCCACGACCACCTCCTTTCCAATCATATCCCCAATTTGCAAATACACACACAATAGTACACTCATCACAATAACACAGGTTAACACACAAACTACACACACACACCCGAAATACTCGGGGCTATGTGACCACTTTGCAGAGCAGTGGCCAAGATGAAGCAAGTGAATTGTATAAAATAATTATTTATTCCATGAATTCAACTTTATACGGCTTGAAATTAAATACAATCGCATTATGCAAGCGTCAGCTATAAGAGCCGCACAGACGTAGAAATCCACCATCGTTTAACGTAGCAGCTTACAAAGTGTCGTTTGGAACTTGTTTACTTGCTCCGACCTGCTTGAGTCCCTGCTGGATAGGCAACACCCTCAATATTTTTTGATAGAGTCATACCGTCTCAATCGTGAAGACGCTATCTGAATGATGACGTCTCGTAGAAGGGACTGGTGGTCCTTTCGGTGCTCCTTTTACCCTTTAACCCGTTGAGTGCTTCGCCTGTCTATAAACGGTGAACAAGAACTTTTTTGTTTCATATTCTCCATTCGCTTTCGAGTGCCGAGTCATGTTTTTCCATCTGTTGGGCAGTATGTAGTACTAGTTGAGTTTGGATTTTTGCTTCCGGAAATAACTAACAGAACATTTTGTAGACGTTCGTCCTCTACAGCTGGAGTTAATCTGTGATGTAAACAAGCAATTTCTTCACACCGTGTTGTGATTTCGGACCAAAGAATATCAATTTTTGTACTAGTACGGAGCAACACTTATTACTTGCCTATTGATTTCTTTAAGAAATATTTTATTTTTGGCTCTTCATATGAAATGAAAATGATGCAAACGTGTGCACTAATATTTTAAATTCGATTCGTCTAAAAATGTATAAATATAGGATTTTCAAGCTACATTTAGATTAATAAAGACCCAAAACCTATAGACATTTTAAGCCCCCCTGTTAAGCTAAAATTATGACTTCTACAATTTATTGTAAATGCAAATGAAAAGAAACTCTGCACTGAGATAGCAAATAGCTAACTGGGTAACTCGGCATTCAAAAGGTTACTATCGAAGGATTTTAATATATTACTAGTTGAAACCCGTCAAAACATGACGGACAATGACAAAAATATTTACTGAAGAAGCTTCTTATATAAGTTACATTCTTTGTACGATTACTTCTTAGCACTATTGCAACTTTAAGGGCGTCAAAAGTTAGCACTCTCAACATTGCAACATAATGCTAGTCATGACTGAAAACGTGATGAGGTAAATAGCCAAATACATTCTAGACTTTTTCCTTGAGCTTTATTGATTGTGATAAGGTATGCCGAGCGAATAGGAAATTGTTGCCTATTAAAATACAATGTACTGTACCTGCAAGTGTTTTATCGGAAGGTTTTAAATCAAGTCGTAAGATTTGAGCTCTCTGCCCAATATTACTGCACCTATTATATCCGAATCCAAGCAATTTCTTACAATTAATATGTTTCCATATAGGAGTCCTTGGGAAACGTTCAGATTTTTAAGGAGCATAACTATGGCTCAAACGTTCGGAGTATGTGGAGGCGAATCCCTTAATTCCAAGGAATTGAAGAATTATATAGTAGGGATATAAAGTAGCTGGCTTTCATCTTCAGTATCTAATCTGTTAACGCTGATGTATGTGTTTGAACTACTGTATATAAGTTCAATGACTTTTAAATTAATATCATTACATTCTTGCAGCCTGTCAAATATTTTATTTTCCAGCAGATCGATTTTACCCTCACAACAGTAAAGACCAAAGTAACCACGGGTAGATATTACGCAAGAGAAATGCAATGTAGAACAATGTTTATATTTGATCGTCACGGTCCTTACACTGTACTGCATAATATCTGGAATTGTTCCTGAAATGGCCTATTTATATTGAATTTTAAATGTGGCTTCGTATTATTCGATAACACAATAGTGTCCTGCATCCACGGAGCCGCTAAATATTAAATGTCAAATAATACTTCCATTGCCTAAATCAACAGCGTAGTTAGAATCAGTACTCTAAACAAATAATCATTGTCTTATTCAATGAAGTTCAACATGACCCGTCCAGACACTTTCATACTCAAGTTGGTTGCTGAGGAGAATGCGATGAGACTGATCGCCTATAATAAAATTCTTATAGTTGTTCCTGCCAGCGATTTTTTTTGTAATAGCTTGAAAACGCAGCTCAGAATAAACTCTTCATTTTGATACAAACAGTACGAAACTGCTCTAAATAAGCAATTTCCATCACCTGTTATAGGTTATGGCAGTACATTTTGCTGGGAAACATAGAATCACTTCGCCAACTACTGGAATGAGCATAGGCCTATACTCAATACTCACTTCGGCAGTCACCCGAATGGAGGCAGTTTTAGAATTCTATCACCCGTGCATGTCCAAAATCGTATTAACACATGGAAGCCCACCTATTCTTGGCTATCGCCCTGGAGACCCGGGTTACATTTCCTTCCCTGCCAAGAATTGTAATTCTGGTCTAAGGGCAAAAACGGGGCACACTCAGTCTCTTGAAGTATAACTAAGAAGAGGGAGGTTCGATTCTCACCTCAACAATCTTGGATGTGGTTTTCCGTAGTTTCCCACTTCCACTCAAGGCAAACACCGGGACGGTTCCTAGGCCTCGGCCGTCTCCTTGCCATTTCCCTCCTTAATTACAAATACACACTTTAATGCAGCCATCGCAATAACACAGGTCAACAGAGAAAATTTTAAACATACACACCAAAGTACACGGGGCTGAGTGACCACGATGTCGGAGCCCTTCAAACGAATTATGTTTCCCAAGTGTCTCTCATGGCGAAAGCAATTGTGGACACGCGCGAGTGCCTGGAAAACTACTTTTTTCTTTAATAGTTTAAGAGTATATCGACATTGCATAATTATAACTTTTAGTCTAGGACGCTACCAACTTGACCACCGAAGCATTGGGAAGGAATTGCAATATTAAGGTACATAAATAACGTACACATTCTACTGTCGGTTAATGTTCTTCAACATTTCCCTTCTTTTATAACTCTATTTCAGTATACATATCGTGGAAACATCATAGAAAATATTCCCCTCCTTTATAATTCTCATAAATAACTATCACGTGAAAACACTCCATGTCTGATGTATTAAATATATCGATGCAATGGTGCTGCAGTCTGTTGTCGGTTATTGGAACTATATGGGCGAGGTGCTGTCATCTGTTGTCAGTTACTGGAACTGATTGCAGATATTGGGGACAACAGTTAGCTCCATAGCTCTTTCGATCACATGCTGTAATGCAATGGTAAAACGGAAATAAAATGTATTGATGTGGAATGTAGAAATATGTATCTATAACTTAAAGCAAACAGCATGAAATCGCTGGCGGATTGTAGATAGAATGCATAAGCTAATTGTTGTATATGGGCGAATAACATTATGTGCAAGTTAATTTCATGATATTAAATACTAATAATTGTTGAATTAAAGAAAACAATAGTGATAGCACATTAAAATAAGGCTATTTTCGCTATCGTTTTACCCTCCAGGGTTGGCTTTTCATACAGACTAAGCGAGAGATCGCACCTCTACCGCCTCTGGGGGCAGTGTCCTGGAGCATGAGACTCTGAGTCAGGGATACAACTGGGATGTGTGACCAGCACTACGCCCAGGCGGCCTCACCTGCAAAGCGAACAGGGGGCATGATGAAGGGATGGGAAGAGTGAGACGGTTAGGCAAGGAAGTGGGAAGGAGGCGACCGTGGCCTTACAGTGGGAACCATCCCGGCATTTGCCCGAAGATGAAGTGGGAAACCACGGAAAACCACTTCCAGGATGGCTGAGATGGGATTCGAACCCCCTCTACTCATTTGGGCCACCCGAGGCTGAGTAGACCTCGTTCCAGTCCTCATACCTCTTTTCAAATTTCGTGGCAGAGCCGGGAATCGAACCCAGGACCTCCGGGGCGGCATGAAAATCGGTCCAGTGGGGAGTTGTTGGCGATTTACAAAAGAAAACGCCTTGTGTTTTAAATATATAGATGGCAAAGGAGAATCCGATACTTAACGCGAATTATAAAAGTAAAATATGTTTCGACAATGTAATAGCAATCGTAAGAAGGAAGAAAACTGAAATAAAAAAACATATCCGAAGTGGGATTCGAACCCACTCGACCATGCATAATACAAATTACTGAACTGGAACTATAGCCACGCGGCTATCCAGACAACGGTCTTTTTAATGCAATATCAAGTTACCTAACCACCATACACACTCAACCTGCAGTTTAACTCCCTCAATACTTTGCTTATTTTATAATTCTATTTCAATGTATATTCTAAGAACATAATTAACAATATTGGAGACCCTGTTTAATTCCCATAAACAAAGATCTCAGTTAGACGCGGCGGGAAGCAAGCCCAATTTCCCTCGTTGAAAAGAGTCTTTGTGCGCAAGCGCGGGAGCGGCAAATATGTTTTTCTTTAATAATTTGTAAATATACCCTAACATATTTTCCTTTTAAAGACACTCTGCTCGACAATGTAATATCAATCGTAAGAAGGAAGAAAACGGAAATAAAAAAATATGACCAAGGTGGGATTCGAACCCCCTCGACCATGCGTAATACGAATAATACTGGACTGGAACTCTAGCCACGTGGCCATCCAAACAACTGTTCACGTTAACAATATCAAGGTACATAACCACCATACACACTCATCCTGCAGTTAAACTCCCTCAATACTTCGCTTATTTTATAATTCTATTTCAATTTATATTCTAAATACATAATTAACAATATTGGAGACCCTGTTTAATTCTCATACACAAAGATCTCAGTTAGACGCGGCGGGAACCAAGCGCCATTTTCCTCGTTGAAAAGAGTCTTTGTGCGCAAGCGCGGGAGCGGCAAATATTAATGTTTTCTTTAATAATTTAAAAATATACCCTAACATATATTTTCCTTTTAAAGACACTCTGCAAATCTACATGCCATGAGCTCTCGTTAGAATGCATTACGAAGTAAATCGGTTCTGTCATTCTCTCAATCTCGCGGTAACAAAAATCACCTTAGTGTTTTAAATATATAGATAATTTTTCGATATAAGATATTTAACCCTTTGATGCCATGCTATTCAGAGTGGTTGAGTTAAACATGTCAAGCCAAGTTTAGGTAAATTACAAGTTTTTGTTTAAAATTGTCTCCTACCTATATTTTTAGGATAGAATGTTAATGTTTTTTTTTAACCTTAGAACGCAAATGTATTAAATGCTAAATAAAAAGTCAACAAACAAAACATTTTGTGTTGAGTCTATTATAATGCATATATTATGGCTGTCTAGAGCGAACAGTAACCAAAATCTGCATTCAAAATTAATAAGGTTTGCTTTTGTACTTAATGGAATGATACCACAATTAGGCCTCTGTTTTATCGTTTTGATTGGTTGATGAATGTTAACTATGTTTTGTAAATAAACGTGATGCAAATATATAAATTAACTTTCGTTTTCGTTTGAACTTATAAAGATAGAGAATTTTCTTGTAATTTGAACTTTCGTTGTGGTAGCTACAAAAGCAAACTTTATTAGGTACAACTATTTTTTCTTTCATTAGTTAGGCATGACAAATCAGACATACAGAACCCAGACTCAATATTCGTGTTGATTTGTGTAATTAATTCTTCGTGTCGCTAAGAATTCAAAAATTTTCAAAATTCAATCGGAAATCTTAATATAATTTCTATAGCCTACGCACTCTAAATGACTTTTGTTAGTTGAATGTTAATATATTTTGTACCAAGTTTAGAGTAAATCATCAAGTAGGTTTCCTGCATGATCAATTTCTACAAACAAACAAACAAACAAACACGGCTTCAGAAGATATCACGTGTGGTAAGTCACCTGACTGCATCTTGTTCAAAGAACTCTAGTTATTTATTATTTATTTATTTATTTATTTATTTATTTATTTATTTATTTATTTATTTTTGTTTTAAGGGGCGGAACTACAAGGTCATCTGCCCCTCAAAGAACTCTTATTTTAAATGCTGTTATTCACGGATTTTAAACACATTTATATTTTCAGAGAGAGAACGATTCCCGCGTTATCTTGGTTAAAGCAGTGATAGCTCTGCGTTGCTGAAAATAAAACTAGAAATAGATCGGCCCATGGCATTTTTAACAGAAGCTCTTTCAGCCGATATATTGGGCTTCTGGCGCTATGAGGGTTTAAACAGTGTGATGTGTAAGGTCAGTATTTAAAAGTTTGCTGCCACCAATCGTTCCAGTAAGAAGGTTTCTCAGCCCGTAAATGGTTTGAACCTCAGCTGGTTCTACGCCGGAGTTCACGTGCGGTAGGGTGACAAGCCCCTTTACGCTCATTGTTATAGCGATTTTAAATGTATTATTGTATAGGCTATACTTAATTTTAGGGTCGTGGATTGGAGAGTAGGACCCTGGGAATGGTTAATACTATTTTTCATAAGATGGGGATATCAACAACATATAGATATCTTTGTTTACATAATATATATATTATCTATGTTTAAAATATTTTGGTACATGCTAATAACGAAGTTTAAAAATATAATTATAGTCACTCCGCATGGCTTGTTGCATTTTCATGGCCAGTGGAGTGATCTAATTGAACTCAGTTTACTAGTAGAAATTAAACCTCATGTCCAGTACTCCAAACATTGATGATACAGAGATGTGGCACTGCAATTTGATAAGAGTTTTTTCAAAACAAAATGAAGTGTTATGCGTTCATATTTGAAGTTATATGAGTTAAATGTTCATGAAGACACGATGCATTAGAAAATCCTCCATTCTCAAGATTAGTTCTTCGTAGTGACTGACTATTCAGCCATCATATTGACTAGTTCAATAATTTACATGATTTTATTTAAGACTTGAAAGGCACCTTTGAAATATCTCTACAATTCATACAAAACACTACTCTCCTTCATATAAACTAGAAATCAGACCATACAGAGCTGCAAGACGTAAAATAGCTATCCTTTAACACTAAAAATATCAAATAATTGACAAACGCTAATATCACAGAGTTACAGTAATCTTAATCCATAACACAGGACTTACCACAAAAAATGTCAATGTATTCTCTCTTAGACAAATGGTTCTGAGGGCACCATGTAATAAAGCTAAAACTACCATAGCACATTTCTCGATGTGTCTGCCATAATATTACAGGTAGAAGTGCTAAACATACACCAAGCTGAGTCCAAGCCCAGCTGATCACAATGAATTGCTATTCACTCCGTGAAGATCTCTAGTGTGTCTTAATTCCAGACAATAAATACTTTGTTATCATCTTATAAAGAATAAAAAAAACACACAAATGAAAGCCGCGAAATCGAAAAACACAGCGTGTGCTATAAGTATTATATATGAATTGCAGCCAATGGCCATAGCAGGGTATTTTTTTATTGAACGCCAGAAGGCTCTCAGCAAGTTCAATTTCAGGTAGTTCCAATTATGGCTACAAGATGCCACTGTCACTGACACCCAGCGGCGAACGTAGGAACTTGATGGAGCGTTTATAACCAAATTTAACCTACAAATTTGGATACACACTACCAATTTTAGTGGTAGGTTCTTTTACATGCCATAAATTTCTGAGATGGGCCCGCCGGCTTTACTTCCCCTCCGAAGGAAGACCTACTGTGCTATAAATATGGGCAAACACCTAGATGGATTGCTGGAGTATAATTTAAGTGCGTGAAAGCCAGTGTCTTATCAAATTTTGTGATGCTGCAAAACCAAAATATGGAATCATGGCTATGTTTTTATTCTTCTATTATAAGTACCACCTCCGCATGTTTCTAAGAGTTGGACGTAAGTGTGTTTGAACTTGTTGCCATGGTAACTAGTGAGAAATTCCTCTGCAACCTGGAGTATACAGTGTTCCGTACATAGAATGTGATCAGGTCCTTCATAGGACAAACTGGAAGGATGATAAAACGCAGGCTCAAAGAGCATGTAAGGGACGAGAAACCACAGTCGAGATTAGCAGAGCAGAGCATTGCATTTCTCGGGACATAACATTACATACTTTGACGATGTCCAAGTTCAAAAAATCGAGCCAAGATATATGCCACGCCTTGTGACTGAAGCTGTAGTGTTACAATGTCATCCAGCCAGTATGAACAGGGATTCTGGATATCACTTGAGTAACATTTGGCAACCTCTGCCGTGACCAGAAGAACGTAATCCACTAACTGGAGCAACACACATCCCCAACACACCAACAGAGGACACCACCAGACATCACTGAGGGGAGAGATCGAGATGTCATGCCCGCTGTGAGAAGAAGCCACCGCATCACAGAGCGCAGTCGTTAACTGTCCGCATAAAGAAGCTGCCACGTGGTAGCGAAACTAGTAGGTGGGAACTATGGCAAGTAACAATTAAGACGTGGAGTACCGAACATTGTAGTGTATAGCGTGGCAAGTTAGACCTGGCCTGTCATGGCGGAGTCTCGTCTAGGAGGGGAAGTAGTGGGATCACTAGACGCAAATGCGATTTCCCCTCTTTGGTGCAACAACTGTTTGGGGCTGCTCGCTGCTCGTCGTGGTTACATTATGCAAGCATAAAGTATCGAATAGGAGCATTCTCAGTGACATTGCATTGGTATTGGTGGTGATGAACTGAGAGCGCGCCCACTTCACACACTCCTGACAGGAAGCTTGTTGCCGTGCTTGTCAAAGTACAGAGCCACTCAGTCTTGCTTCGCATGCCTCGGCAGCATCTGTACCCTGCCAAGGTGTTGGGAATAATGACTACTTGGCAACATCTAACTAGCGCGTGATGAAGTATGTGCTTACTGGTTGACAAAGAATCCAGGCGGGGGGATGACGTAATGCAACTGGACGCACATGCGCATCGGAAGGTTCAGATCTAACTTGTTCCGTTATACATAGTCGGAAATTTGCTGGCGCAAAACTGTCTACGCTAATCCAAGCTAGATCTGCAGCCCAACAACATATTCCCGTTAAAGAAAAATCTATGATGTGTGCCTTGGGAAATGGAAGAAAACACTGAAACTAGCAGGTGATATAATCTAGTGAGTACAGTATATTTTCTAGGTTATCAGCATGGGTCCATTAGAATGTTGATGATTGTTTCACGATGTTTTGGCTGTCGTTGTTGCAGCCTTTGCTATGGGCACGTCTTCATGTTTCCAAGATATCAAAACAGAGAGGTAAAGGAGATCGTGAACTGAAAAATTGTAATATCAATTGCCAATAAAACAACACTGATAAAATGGCTTCAGAGCTCTCCAGAATTCCAATAATTTAAATCGCGAGGACAGATTCAGACTTAGCAACATGTGGAAAGTTCTGTTAGCGCATGACTGAGCGAAGATTGACTGGCTGGGGCTCTGACCAATCAGGGAACAGTATGACGTCAACAGAGAGCGAGAAGGCACGTCGGACTGACAACCAACGGTCAGTTTGAGTACCGACACGGAGACGTACCTATGATGAAGGCTGATGCAATGACAGACAAATCGTTGGAATACAATCACAGACATACGACGCGTCTCCATCCTGAAGACCTAGATAATAAACTTGACACAAGCTGCGAGAGCCTACGATCTAAGTACACAGAAGAAAATGGAAATTGCAACACCATGAAGGCATTGGTCGTTTGTGTTGATTTTCAAGATATGTAAACGATCAAAGTTTCAGACCCATTGGATTGTTGCTACAGGTCTCCCCACGTGATTGGTCGCGGAGGAATCAACTCCAGTATACGGACTCTGGTGTAGCGTAGTTGACTTGCAGTCTGTGCAGTGAAGTGTTCCCCGTCAAACATGCCTCGACGACAGAGAAGAGCACGCTATCAACAACTGTCGCCGTTTGAGAGGGCTCGGATAATTGGGCTGTGTGAGGCTGGATTATCACTAAGGACTGTCGCTGTACGTGTTGGCCGACAGGTATCTACGGTACAACGTGTATGGCAGCAGTGGTCAAATGAAGGTACCCACACTCGTAGACCTGGCACATACCCAGCGCGACAGAGAACTGTGAGAGAGGATAGCCGCATCATTCGGATGGCCCGGATGGAACCCCATGCAACAGCAGCGCAAATTCGAGCAGCTGTGGCACCCCACGTTACACATCAAACAGTTGGTAATCGCCTGCGTGCAGCTGGCTTACGATCCCGTGTCCCTGCAGAAGGTATTCCATTGACCCCACAACAGCGACGTGTAAGGCTGGCCTGGTGTCGAGAACTGGGTCGTCGAATGGCATAGGGTCGTCTTTAGTGATGAATCGCGCTTCTGTCTTGCCCGCAGTGATCGCCGGAATCTGTGCGCCGACGTAGCGGGGAGAGGGGCGCCCAGAGCTTATTGTCGAGAGGCACACAGGGCCAACACCAAGCATTATGGTCTGGGGAGCTCTTGGCTTTAATGTGAAATCACAATTAGTGCTTGTTGAGGGCACTATGACTGCTCGACAGTACGTTGATAGGGTACTCAATCCAGTGGTTGTCCCTATGATGGCGAACATTGCTAATGGGATGTTTCAGCTGGACAATGCCCGGGTTCACACTGCACGCATCTCCAGAGAAGCTCTCCACGACATCACAACCTTAGAATGGCCCGCTAAATCCCCGGACCTCAATCCAATTGAGCATGTGTGGGACATGATGGGTCGACAACTGGCCAACCGTCCTCAGCCACCCACAACTCTGGAACAACTTAACCGTGCAGTGCAGCATGCATGGGCCACGATTCCTCAGGAAGCGATCCAAGGCCTTATTGACTCCATGCCTCGACGAATTCATCAATGTATTGCAGCTCGTTGTGGGCATATCCTGTATTGATTGTTGTCCAAACTTGCGGTCAGAGGGACCTGAAAGTGTAATCATCGAATCACAACCGAACACTCGTCCTGCATGTTCAATTGCAGCAATGTAGCACTACTCCTTCTGGGTGTTGCAATTTCCACTTTCTTCAGTGTATTTACTGAGTTACGGTCTTTTTACTTACTGTATCTATATTTACAGTAGGGTCTATTGCCGCCTCTTGATGAATGTGATATTTTTGCATTTGTATGTTGGCACAGGCAAGAGCAAAATGCGTTTTATACCGTATCTTAATCACATTTATGGCTAAGATCTTAATAATATGTAAGCTGCTGAGGTATAGGTGGTGATAAGTGATGGCAATCTTGTCACGGCCAGTGTCTAAGGATACTGCACTGGCATAGCAAGGAAAGTTATGATTAACTACCTAACTCCTCACTTCGCTTAATACGCCTCATTGTAGGGCTGTCTTGGGTTTTTGGGTGGTGCAACATCAAGGTCATCCGCCAATAAACTTGTAAGGATGACATAAAATCCGAGGTAGTGTCTCAATGTTTTACATGCCGATTTGCGCAGCTTTCAGTACTGTGTGGGATAAGACACCTTTGCAGACACGAATAATGATGCATCATACTGAAATTGTGATTCAGTTCTTAAGTAGGCCTACATGAATCGGAGGATGTCCCTCTGTAAGATATACAAATGATGGGCGAGTCGTTTGGTTAGTAAATGAAGAATAAATCTCAATAACCTTTACAATCTTCATTTCCACCGCAATATTAGTTCTATGCTTAAAATCCTATTCCTGCGAGTGCATTACTGTGCAGAAACTACAACACGTATCAATACTGGCTGTTGCACAACAGTTACATATTTTGTTTGTTTCTTTTGTTTAAGACGTGATTAAAATATAATTAGGAAGTAGAACTGCGCGCGAGTTTAAGGGCCCTCATGCTGTTGTCTTGAAATGGAAACTAGATCAAATTTTAAAGGTGAATTACACTGTTCAACAATGAACTATTTATATAAAGAAAAATACCCAATCTTTATAGACTTTGGTACGCTGAATCCGAAAATGACAACAATTTTTGTTTTCAAGCTCCCGTTTTCGTGATGTATGAAGTTTGCTACGTCCTTATTTCTGTTTTCAGCTCTAGTTTCTTCTTATTTCAGGAATGCCATTGAATGCTGTGTTTTGTTTCTAGCTAACACAGTCTGAGATTACTTGTCTTCCGTGGTGCTCCATTGTGTCTTGTGACGCGAATTTTTGAGTTGCTGTGTGGAATAAGAACTTCTGTTATAATGCACCGCAGGTGTTATAATAACCCCAACAATTTTTGTCCCATTATAATATGTGAAGAACGTAAAAGATTCAATAACATCCAAACCTGAGCTAATGTAGATTTTTAACTGCCATTTTCAACTTCAGTACACTCAAATCCATATAAAATCCATAGTGTATTTTATTCCAACAACGCCAAGGAAGGAATCAAGCACCTAATTCCAGTAGCACGTAGACTATTTAGGTGCCATAGGAAGGAGAAGCCGAGCTATGAGATGGCAGGAAATGGCGAACTCCTCTCATTGGCTTGATCATCGCTGACTTCACGGTCACTAGAAGGAAGTGGATTAAATCTATTTTGGCCTTTCTAAAAAACAAATAGTTATAATTTGTTGTCTAGTGTTACAATTGTTAATTAATTATTGAGAACAATACTCCAAACTAACCCATAAGGGAACATAGCGAACTTGAAACTCGAGATCTCACTAAAACTTTGCATAAATGTTAGTGAGATTACAAGAAAACCATGATTGTTGGCATTTCGCCCCGATAATTATTTCGGAGATCCCTACAAAGGGCGAAATTCTGCCGACTTATGCGTGTGTGAGACTTAATACAGGGCTTTATTTTAATGTTGGGACCGTCAAGCGGGGATTTTCCACTCAGCTGTTACGTGCGCATCGGCCGGCCGCGCCGCTGCTATAACTGTTCTCCAAAAGTTACTGACAGTGACATAAGCTACTCGATGTTTCAAACTGAGCGCCAATTCTTGCAATCTAGTGGCTCGCCCCGTAAACTGCACAAGTATTCAAGATCTCTGAAAGTCCAGTGGTACTTCTAGTCTAGCGTACAATGTCACACCCTCTTAAGGATGGCCCTAATGAATTTGGGGATAAAATACCACCAATCCTTGCGATCCAAAGAACATGCAAAGTTTGACGGAGATCTGTGTTCCCTTCTACAGTAAGTAGTAGCAAAACATACCAGTTCTTGGGCATTAACTGATCTGTAAGAAATATTTTTTATGCGAGATCTCACTATGTTAAAATACGAGACCATCCTTCTATCAATGAACTCTACAATATACTGCCCAGAGAAACGCATCTTCAGCAGCAGGTGTTAATTGTATGATTTTTGTCCATTTTTGTCTTGGAAACAGACTGGATAGTGGGCCCCTTAATCTCACAGGCAGCAAGAATATTGGAGAGGTAATGATTCCCCTTTTCATTGAACGAAAGCGAATATAGATACGATTACGTTACGTGAGTCGTCTTAATACAAGTGCAAGCATAGCCAATGTGTGTGGCTCTACTCGCAGTATTTGTGAACGCACCCCAGACCATTCTCCTGTGTTCCAGGATGGGCAGTCCATCAGGTTACACGGTTCCTGGTAGTGCGGCTTGTGACCGCGACAGAGGTGTTCAGGAACCTAGAACACACAAGACAAACAGAAAACATTAGTCAAAACATCTGGTAGTGCGGCTTGTGTCCAAGACAGAGGAGTTCAGGTACCTAGAACATACAAGACAAACATAAAACATTAGTCGAAAAATCTGGAGTCCAAATGGCTCGTGGCAGTGTGGACTGTGTCGTTCCGGGTCCATAAACATGATTAACAACAAAGAAGACTCAACATTTCAGGCGAGGTTTAAATGCAAGAGCCAATTCACAAGGGGCGTAGACAGAAACCATGAACTGATGGTTTTGAAAAGGGTGCTAAAGTGGTTATACGGCGTACGAATTAGGTTTTGTTGTTGGTTTAGGCAATTTGATCATTAGATATCTAGAATGTCGATGCCTGGAACAGCACTTTACGAGAGCGAGTTAAAAGAAAGCACAGTGAAATTGGTCACTGTCTGTGTCGAGACATGAAGTATGACTCTTCAAAATGTGCTCATAACTAGTCCGCACTTGAAATACAATCGACTATCCAGTTAATATTGTGCACGTTGTTTTGACGACGAGTAAAAAAAGAAAACTAAGAAAAAGAAGAACCGTGTCTTCATCAAAAAGTAATAATATAATGACTGCGGATGTCACAAGAAGAATCCACATTCACAATAAATCAGCCAAATTATTGTTTTCAGAAACGAACTTGTACATATTCAAAATTCTAATCAGAACTATTTTTACACAATTTTTCAAAATTCTAATTGCAAGTATTTTATTCAATTTTTCAAACTTTTAATCAGAACTCTTTTATTTAAAATTCTAATCACAACTAGGCTATTTTATCCAATTTTTCTAAATTCTAATCAGAACTATTTTCCTCCAACTTTCTAAATTCTAATCTTCATCCAATTTTTCTAAATTCTAATCCAAGCTATTTTTCATCAACTTTTTATAAATTCTAATCAGAACTACTGTATTTTATACAATTTTTATAAATTCTAATCCTTTGAATTGTGGCTTTATAGACGGATCCTTGGATACAAAGAGTGACAAATATAGAAGTAATGAGAAGAAAGAAACACAACACCAAAATAGATCAAGATAGTGAAATGTTGAAAAATGCAAAATC
Organism: Meconema thalassinum; assembly: GCA_946902985.2. Classification (NCBI taxonomy): domain Eukaryota; kingdom Metazoa; phylum Arthropoda; class Insecta; order Orthoptera; family Tettigoniidae; genus Meconema; species Meconema thalassinum. Next base: position 373,647,413 of record OX336392.1, read on the forward strand.
TAGGTCTTATCATGCGTAATTCAAGTAGATACGACCTGTTACAAAAATACTCCAAGGGAAGATCAACAGCAAAAGAGGTCCTGGAAGATGAAGAATATCATAGTTCGACAATCTTAGATACTAGTTCAATATGTCTTCAACTGAATTATTCCGCGTTGCCACCATCAAATTCTAATCAGAACTATTTTATTCAATTCTTCAAAATTTTTCCATGTTTTAAGCTCTCCTGTGCCGTTCCCGTCATTTCTCCTATGTTAATAGTGATGTAGGCACCAGACTCTAGCCTTCTCCAATAATAATAATAATAATAATAATAATCATAATCTAACCAACAGCCCATGCATCTGACTCCTCTTCCCATCTGTCCTTAAAAGCATAAGAAATTGAGTAGAATCATATAAAGAGGGGCGCATTAGCCCCTGCGCCAACTTCGGCCTATTCACTCTACTTCCGTTGGCAGAGGAAGGATGGAGTAAATATGAATAATTTGAATGAACTTCGTAAAATATGAGAAGAAAGAGATAGAGGGCGAAATAACAATAAAAACGAACATTTTCTCCACTACACTGAAAACCATAGGATCGGGGATATCTTCTTCTTCTATGTTTGCCCCGCCTAGTTATTATAGAGCCCATTAGAAGGATACACTGTCTCCATACATTTCTGTCTCTTGCCGTGTTTGGGTGCAGATTAACGCGTATGAGGTCTTTGTGTAGAGTATCGACCCATCGTTGCCTTGTTCGTCCCTTTGGTATTTTGCCGACGACTTGTAGATTGTAACCAGTCTTTGCAATTATGTAGGCCGTTGCCCTCAGTACATGATCAAATCATGGCAAACAGGCCTTATTTATTTTATCTGGGATATGTGCGACACCAAACTGGTTCTTCATGTTGTCATATGAATCATGGTTTAATTTAGGGACTCCCGCTGTCCACAGTAACATCATGGTCTCCATAACGCCTTAGTTGGCCAATACGGCAGGGCGGGTGACAGTGCAATAGATTTTGGACTTCAAGTGATCTTTCACCCTACGTTCGCAAGTGACACAAGGGATATGAGTTATTAAAAATATAATTTAAAATATTGTTATTGGTTTTACGTCCATTTTAACAACTGCGGCTTATAGAGACGCCGGGATGCCAGAATTTTGCCCTGAAGGGGATCTTTAACGTGCCAGGAAATATACTAACCCGGCCCCCTCACATTTGAGCACCCTTGTTCGCCACTTGTTGCAAGCAGGATGGATTCTTATATTGACCTCTTCGACAAGGCGTCCATCGTTAATTAAGACGAGTATGTTTATAAAACGCGCGGAGCGAGTTTTATAATTTGCATACGAGTGTCTTAATTACCATTATAGGTGACTGTTTATGTTCGACAATAATTATAATTATATTTTATATTTGAACATAAATATTCATTAACATCTGTCGAGACTCCGCCAGTTTCGTTTATTGAACAGAGCGCATGGGACGCAGAGAATACCTTGTATTCGACCACGGCCTCCTCGAATACCTCACTATGACACAAGCCACGCAGTGAAATTTAAAATAGGAGGCCGTGGAAGTCAGCGCAGGTGCGATGCTGTCCTTACCTAATTGGTCAATCAGCTGTATCGTAATGGAAATCTTGAGCTCTGATTGGTGGAGAACCTGTATCATAATGAAACTATAATTAGCCTATTTAAGATGCTGCTTTCTGGCATATAATTTTTATATTTCGGCATGGTCGAATATAAATATACTAATCATAGAAAAAAAATCAACGTGAAATATCAAATATTGTGACACAGCACGAAAAATGTTTCTAATTTGAACGTTTGAAGGAAATGTGGTAATATTTCCCGTATTGAGTAAAATCATGAAATATTTGGGAACAGATGAGTATTTTTCTACAATTAAGTGTTCATAATATATTCAGATTCCCAATTCTATACAATGTACCTATAAGTTACAAGCAAACCAATGCAGTTCAAGCGTAATTCCGTAAATAGTCGCGGTAATCCAAGTTAACTCTTTGGTATGCCACTGACGCTCTAGTGGTCATTGATGAAATATTTCATGTGTAGTGGGAGATCTTCTAGGAAAGGTATGTACCAAAATCTAGAGTATTGTGTTTGCAGACATAAAGCAAATGTACCTGGATTATATTAGTACTCCACGTGACCAAAGGAGGGTTAAACGTGTAAATACTGGTTGGTTCTTCAGTTTAGGGGCTGCGACAACGCGATCATGTAGCCCCGTGTACTTTGGGTATGTGGGGAATCTGTCTGATAACCGGTGTTAATTGTGATGGCTGAATTAGTGTGTGTTATCTTTAAAAAAATCCAGTAAGGACTGCAGACATTCGATTTTCAAGTAGTTCCAACTTTTGCTACCAAACGCCGCCGTCAACGACCAACTAGTTCTGGACTTTGTTACTAGATGCCACCACAGTCAGCTCCTGGCGACGAACGTTGGAACCTAAGAGCGTTAGTCAAATATAACCTATAATTTATCTTCACACAAGTGTAATTAGTGTAAGGTACTTTATCATGCCATAAATCTTTGACATTGGACCGCCGGCTTTACTTCCCCTCCGAAGGAAGCCATACTGAGGGATTTTTAACCCTCTTAAAAATCCTACGACTTCGGCCGGGTTTGAACCCGTGACCTTGGGAATAGAAGCTCAGTATGCTACCAACTACGCCACCGAAGACGCAAACGAACGGCGGGTTGAACGTATAAATACTGGAGATTGAGGATTTACTGTATACTTAGCTGGATGGGACGAGTTATCCATTACTAAATACGAAATAAGCTAATTCTTTCCGATGTTTATGAAAGCTCTCTATTTCGTCGTGACTCGATACAGAGTTGTGGCAAAGACCTCTGATGCTGGGAATGTGCCAGCGCAGGGCGGCTGTCAAGCGATCCCATGAATGAAGTTTCTCTCTGACTTGCCAAAGAGATGCAGGCAAAGCAACAAAATTTAATGTCGGTCACAACTCTTTCTTCTCTACTTTCGAAGAGCTTCAGACCAATTCTTGTTTCCATTTATCGATCTGATGAATTGGAGATCCATTCGTATTGAAACGAAAGATGCCCATTCATTATCTTTAAGAGGATATGGACGACTAGCATCAGAAGGCGAGATGTCCGTATTTGAATATAAATGCCAAGATTATTTCGATTAAGCGAAGATAGGATTTCTTGCCACTTCTGCTAATAAAATGCTTTGATGCCATTGCTTTCAGTATTTCATTGTTGTTGTTGTTGTAAATTCCTTTTAGGCGCTTGTGACAACTTGGTCAATAGTCCAAAGGAAGCTTTTAGTTTTACGTGACCGTTAATCATGCGAACATGAGCCACGAGAATCTGAACCACAGAACATGGTAATTCACATCAAAAATCTCACATGCATTGGCAGATCGAACCCAGTCCACCTTGGTAAGAGGCCAACAGCTTGACCACTGTACCACCACGCCCCCTATGGTCAATAGTCCCAGGTGCTTGTTGAATTTGTCTGATAACCTGTATTTGTGTGTGTAGCTATACCTAGGTATTAAGGACATGGGCGGGATAGCTACGCCGGGACTCGAAAGAAGGTACTATGCCACATTTGTCTGGAGGGAGTGTGGAAAAACCCGGAGAAAGACCACACTCAGGATAGCTGCTGCCAACGGCGGGAATCGAACCTGAGATCTCTGGACTTGCTGCAGCTGCCCGCGCTGTCGTGGCGAACAATTTAAAAAACATGGCTACGCCGCAGGAGATTTAGTATTCTCTGTCTAAAGTGATTATAAGGGCTTGTCACATAAGCTCTACACTTTTACTATTAGTATATTATTATTATTATTATTATTATTATTATTTCACACATTGCAGGCCTATTAGACCATGCGAAGCATTCTTGCCTACTTGTTCTTCCTGTTTATCCAGCAGTCTTTCATTCGTGCACTAAAGGCACTCTTCATTTCTTCGGTCCACTTTGGTCATTGGGCTGTACGCGCTGCTTTCTCTGACATCACTTCTCACTTGTATACCTTGTGTCGAAAGGCGCTTTTTCTATGGCGTCTTCTGGGTCGACCTGTGCTTTTTCCAGATCAATTTTGACTTGCATCATCCAGGGTGTAGTAATCTTGAGCCGCTGTATGTATCTAAGAATTCTGTTGGTGAGTCTGATTTGTTGGAGTCTGCTGATGTGGCTGTAAAATTTTAGTTGCCTCTTTATGATGTCAGCTGCGAGGTAGGACAATTTCTGTGTGGTGTCTCTGGAGTGAAGCCTGTATCCTTCATCTGTGTGCTTTGGTCCAATAATTTTCCTTAATATTTTTCTTTCCTCTGTGAGGATGTTTTCCAAGTCGCCCTTAGTGTGTAACGTCAGTGTCTCACTGGCATAAAGCACCTCAGGTTTAATAACCGTGTTGCAATGACGAAGTTTGCTGAATGTGGACAGACATTTTTTTGTTGTAGACATCCTGTATCTTGTATAAAGCTCTCTTCATTTTCATTAACCTAGTGTTCTGCGCGATTTTCTCTTTTCCCGTCGGTTCAAGCACTTCACCTAGGTATTTAAATTGGGCGACTCCATTGATCTTGCCATATTTCGTGCTTAAATTCTGTATGTCGAATTTCGTACAGAAAAACTATGTCTTTTGGAACGAGATATGTAGTCCTACTTTATTATTATTATTATTATTGTTATTATTGTTATTGTTATTGGCAGCAATAGCCCCAATAGATCTACTTGCATTGGAGCGACAAGAAATCTGGCGTACCCAAGGAGAGCTGGGAAAGAAATGTACAAAGAAGCGTGCCGTTAATCAACGGATGAGGCGACGGGAAAGTAACCCTCGTGGTAAATGGACCAAGCGACTGATACCACGTCTGGATACCTGGGTCGAAAGAGACCATGGTGAAGTCAGTTATTACCTCACACAACTTCTAACAGGACACGGATATTTCTGGAAATTCATGCATAGAGTAGGCGGAGCGAGTGGTGCAACATGCATATATTGTGACAACATCGATGATGTACTTCACACCTTCTTCGTGTGCGGCCATTGGATGATAAAGAGAGAATATGTGGAAACTGAATTGGGAGAACTGACACCAGATATCATTATTTCTATGATGTTACGGAACCAGCAATCAAGGGATCATGTAGCAGTGTATGTGGAGGATGTCCTTCGCCAGAAAAAGCGGGATCTGGAAGCGTAAGAACGCCCTAGAAGAAATGAAGAAAGAAGAAGTCTGAAAGGCTAAGTAAGCACGACGTCACCCTGAAGTAATGCGAGAGCGGTTCCGGGGTGATGAACGCATCGTGGGAAAAGGGAGGTGGTTTTTAGTAGATAAGAATCCCACACTACTGTGGAGTGCGGACCCTTCACAAGTGTCTTTTGAAGATTTTCCATAGTCCGTCGTAATAAAATAAAATAAAAAAAGCATGGTTATACCCAACTAAGGAGCGCAATTGAACCTATTTAACAGATAAATATGAATATGCATTCTTGTCTTAACAAAATCTCCTCATTCTCTCACTATGATTTTCCTTCTTTCCTCCTGTCTATGCAGTGGGGACTCGACTCTTAACCGGAGGTTTGCAGCCAAGTTATGTTCGTTCACCAACGTTCAGAAGCTAGGCTCTCCCATTGTTTAAGAAATGTTACCAGTCATTTAAGAAATTTCTACAGTCATGAACATTTACAGCATGTTGGCACCTGTATTATAACAATATCGATTGTCAATAAATATGGTAGTTCAAGATACAGCCAGGCCACCCATAAAATAACGTCCGTTATAATACTACTACTACTATTAATAATAATAATAATATTGAATACTGGAAGAAAAGGAAAGAACAACTTGGGATGAAGAATAGAAATATTGTAACGTGGTCCTTAAAAGGCCGTAACGCAAGAGTATAATAATAATGTTATTGGTTTTACGCCCCATTTAACAACTGAGGCTTTTAGAGACGCCACGATACCAGAATTTCGCCCCGAAGGAGATTTTCAACGTGCCTATAAATCTACTGACACGGCCAGGGCCGGTCTTAGGGGTTTCAGCGCCCTGTGCGAAATTCGATTTTGCGCCTCTCTGTGTGAAGAGGGTTGCCTAACTCTGGCAAAAATTATGCAGTATCATAAAGAGGAATCTTGGAAATATAAAGTAGAAAATGCAGGCAAAGGCAAGGCACCGAGTTATCGGATGAAATTAAATAAAATGAACCTAAAGTGCATTTACCCATTTACTATATTACTTGAACATGCTTTACTTGCGCTGTAGTAAGGAAATAGTCGAGGTAACATACAAAATATCGGCTGTACGATCGTATGATGAAACAAGAAGTTCCGTGACGAACTAAAGAGCCTACTTTTCTTAAAATTTATCACTCATGCCAATGATTAATCTATGTGGATCTATCTAGAATAATGACGAAATTAAGTTGGTAATATCGAAATTTCTAATTAGTTCGAAATAATGTATACCTGGCATAATGTAGCCTAATAGAGAACTACTGTTGGCAGCTCTGGTGACTGAATATATTCTTAGTTCCATCTCTTAAGGTACAGAATACAAAATTTGGTTAAAGTCCAATGGATAGCATGGACGTTACATGCAGTTAAACATTGGATCTAACAGCGCGCGTAAAATCATGTTGGCAACAATGACATACATGTATTGGTCAGAAATAATCCGAAATAATATGATCAACTACTGTTGTGTCAATTTTGAATGAAATAGTATAGAAGTTACATGCATTTTAAAATTGGACCTATCGGCAGGCTTAGAATCATATTGGCAGCACTGGTGGCTCTTAAGAATACGCTCAGTCATAACTGTTTATGTACACCTAGCACATACAAAATTTGGTTGAAATCCAATTGATAGTGAAGAAGTTATATGCATTTAAAATTTGGACCTATCAGCAGGCTTATAATCATTTTGGCAACACTGCCATGTATGGCCTCCTGGAAATTAAACTGCAATATTATTATCTATACGTGTGCCAACTTTGAAATAGCTCCCATTCATACCTTCCAAGATATCAAACATGGAGCTCAAATTTCAATTGCGATTTTTCAGCAGTTGGTAGCACTGACATTATTTTCAAATATGGCCGTGAGATATTCAGGTATAGATCTTTACTCCCAGAAAATTTTGTTTCGATTGCTGCAGCCGTTTAGGAGACAGACAGACAGACAGAAGGACAGACAGACAGACAGACAGACAGACAGAAGGACAGACAGACAGACAGACATACACACATTTGCCCGATCTCATAAGTCTACCTTTTCCTCATTTTTGCAAAATGTGAAAAGTAGGCTAAAAATACTGAACTTGATTATCTAATAGGTGATGCGTAACATATTACAATAACTATTTTTTCAGTTGTGATGCAAAATGTCAACATAACAAAATCACTGGAAAAATACACTTACAGGAATCAAGCTTTACTAATTCACACGACTACGACACACAGGAAAAAAACACACTAAAACCCAAAACCTTATGAGAAGAGAACTTTCCGTGCTTTGACTGAAGCAAACTGTTTTACTAACTGGGCTAAATCGAGTGAACGCGCATCATCATTCTCTATTGAAATTAAAGCAAGTTTTGACAGTCTCTCTTGGCCCATTGTAGCACGCAGGTACGTTTTAATCAACTTCAATTTTGAAAAGCTACGTTCACCCGAAGCGACAGTTACCGGCAAGGTTAAGAGAATTCTCAAACCTACATCGACGTTTGGAAAAATGTCAATCATATTCGTGCTGTAAATGAACTACGACGCAGCGCGAGGTTTTTTTTTTGCGTTTGGTGGTAGGCATGAGCAAAAATGTTGCAGCTCAGAACATAGATCCATCCCACTTATGTCAGACTCATTATTTCCACAAGAAAGCTGCTTTTACAAGTTCAAGCAACGATCCAAGAGTTGACTACTATCTTTAATAGACCCTGGCAGTGCCTTCAGATCGTACAAAAATCCCCACGTATCGGAATGTTCTTTAAAGAAAAAGAATCTCTTCCTTACAGACTTTAAAGCTTCTGTTAGGGAGTTTGTCAAATAAACTCTTTTGAAGCGTCGTTGTGGCTTCACTTGTTTGCGCTTAACCTTAGCCTGAGCTTCAGCCTCTGGCTCCGACTCTGACTCAGAACTGTCACTCTCAGTGCCTGACTCGATGACTCTATCCGAGTCCGAGTCATCTTCTTCAATCAACCGTTTAGGGGATCTAGTCTTCCTTTTCCGTCTACCTTCTTCGCCCTCAAGAGAGACAGTCGCAATGATTTCTTTAGCCGAAGTTATAGCACTTCTTGGGAATATTTTTCAAGGTACGCGATACAACCTTCCGCGAAAGAAGACGCCTTTTGTAGATCAATTGCTTCTGCTTACATGGCTTTGCTAACTATGTTTACTTGAAAAAAAAAAAGGTTGTGCCATACTACAACAGCAACGACAAATTCGAATGTCACAATTCTTTTCGGCAAGTATTCAGCTTCATGGCGTAGCCCCGAATCAAAAGCAGGGTTCTCCTTAATGGCCTTTAAGGCTGCCACTACCCCATTCGTATCGTATCTAAAAGGCCTCACTGCATCTATGCGACACTCCCAGCGAGTGTCGCTCAAATCTTTTAGAGTCAAATTACAAATGTGAGCCAACAAAATAGACCACCGGCCAGGAGACGAAGAAAATAAAACATATATGCGTTGAATAATGCCAAATAAAGTAACGCAGTAAGGACAGCATTCGGCTGAGTCAGATAAAACTAGGTTAAAGGAATGGCTACTACATGGAACATAATTTGCGCACGGGAACTGTTTTACAATGCGAGCTTGAACTCCTTTATGTTTATCTTTCATATTCGCACAGTTATCAAAGCCTTGACTTCTAAGGTCTTGTAGCTTTAACCCCATTTCTATCAAAGTAATAATGATCAGATCGGCAAGCGCCTCACCATCAGTTTTTTCGTCCACCACAAAACTAACGAAGTGTTCGGTCAGATTTACACCGTCGTCAGATGTTTGAACGAACCGTAAAGTGATCGACATTTGTTCTTTTTTTTATCAAGGCCTGGTGTGCAATCGGCAATAACGGAGAAATATTTAGCTTTAGACACTTGAGCTAAAATATCCGACAAAATCGCATGACCTAGCAAATTTATGAGCTCGTTCTGGATTCTTTTACTGCAGTAGTGATCACTTGCTTCAAAACCCATCAAAACCGAATCGTTTTTGCCCAAAAATTCAACAAGTTGAAGGAAATTACCATTGTTTTTCTCGAAATATTTGTCAGATGAACCCCTGAACGACAAATTGCTTTTACTTAGAAACATTGTTATCGATAACAATCGTTCAAGTACGGACCTCCAACGTTGTACCTCAGCACACATAATTCGTTGATTAGCATCATCAACGACCTTTTTCGAGGATAAACTCAACTCTGTTCGGCCCATAACTAAGAACATTGAAAATGAGAAGGGGATCTTTCATGAGACTCCAAGGCTTGCGAAAGATGCGCCCAGTCACAGAATCCCGAAGTGACGAGAGCTGCTGTGGACTTTCTGTCAAAGAGCTTACAACAAAAGCATTTTTTATTGAGTCAGGATATTGCAGCCAACGTCTTAGTACTTTTTCGCCATTCGGCAACTCGCGATAACAATGACACACAGTATAATGACGGCCACCTCCAGCATATTTTTTTAAAGTTCCGATCTTTTATTTTAACTGGCCCTTGAACGATAATTTTATCAGTACATTCCGTGCTTCGGACCGGAGTCCAATAGGCAGGGTCTTGAAGTTGGCTGCTACAACTAATGAAGGGCACAATGCATAATCCATTCCCAGCACCAGTACCGACACCAGAACCTTCACCGACTTCACCGTCACAAGTTAAATCAGCACCACAACTACCACGTTCACCACTTCCGACTGTATGTCCATCGCCAGTAAAATCACCAGAGTCGAAATGTTTCCTCGAATCCTTCCCGCCTTCACCCCTGTCACAAGATCCTACACCGTCCCCACCACCAGCAGTGCCACAGTCAGAGTCAACTCCTATTAAGGTGCTCGCACCCGTCACCGCACCTGACAAGAGATCAACAATCAGATCGGCACCAAGTCAAAACGCATTTCTGCCTACACGGATTATTAAGCCCATTCTACATTGGAGGTTTTAGTGGTAATAACTAAGGAACTGTTTCCGATTTTAAGGACCGATCTAAAAACGTAATTTTACTTTGTTTTTATGATTGCTTAAACTAGAATTACCGAATAAATCTAAAATAGCACACTTTAGAAGGTAAATAACATAGCGGTCTGCGTTTACTTAACGTTATCCGCACAAGAAGTGCTTAAAACAGTCTTTGCGACCTTACGACCATGACCTAAACTACGACCAGTGAGGAATGTCCTTTAAGGAAAGTATAGCCTACAGTGTAACACGTTTTTATGAGAGTAAGAAAATGTTCTTGTAGAGATTAAAACATATACCTTCATCTTGCTCTGCAACTTGACGGGTACATTATTGGATTGAGAAGTAGGATTTGTCTGACAAGATCTCCCGTCTGTTGATGTTGAAGGTCGGACGAATTTTGTAAAAGCATCTGCTGCCTTCTTGTCTTCTTCTGCATGCTGCAACCTTCGTTTTTTGTTTGCAGCTCCACTAGCTTTACCGGAGGAGGCCATTGTAGGGTTTCTCGTCCTTCGTCCCGACGAGGACCACACACTCGAATGAACGTCAATTAGCAAGGGCCATAACACTCCAGTGTATTGTGCTAATACGTCCTGCCATCTACGAGCGGGTCGACACCCAGCCACACATGCAATTCGTTATGATTTCCCTTTCTTTGCCTATGTCTCCAGCTCGTGCCACACCCGCACCCCTTCCTCCAACCTCACTCCTCTCTCTCCCTGCCTTCCTCGCTTTCTTTCTCTCTCCTTCGCCTTGCTACAGCTCTGCTACAACATCGGACCGAAATATTACGGAAATGCCCGAGCGCTGCCGAAGGGCGATTTGGTTGGTCCCGGGCCCGGGAGTCGAGCCGGGTTGCGTTTCCGCGATAGTGAAAAGGCAAGGCAAGGGAGAGAAAGATATAGTGTTTGCTAATCACTATTTCACCCAGTTTAACTATGGTCCGTCACGGTCTACTGTGCGCGTAGGGTTTTCAGTCTTGAGAGATAGCATCGGCTGAACTTTTCAAAAAAACTGATTCCCTTATATGTTTGACGAACTCGCATTTACCTATCTTGCCATTTGTTCAATAGGAAATAAATCTAAATTTGCCTATCTTTGGAGGACGCCTTCGGCACCCCCCAAACCGTTGGCGCCCTGTGTGACCGCACATGTCGCACACCCCTAAGACCGGCCCTGGACACGGCTTATTGGTAGTAGTAGTGGTGGTGGTGGTGGTATTATAACGGACGTTATTTTATGGGTGTTCTGACTGTATCTTGAACTACCATATTTATTGACACTCGATTGTTTTACTATACAGATTGTTATAATACAGGCTCTATTGTTGGTGTTCTACAAATCCTCTCGTTTACTGTCATATTCATACGTTAAATAGGTTCAATCGCGCTACAGTTTGGGAATAACGTAGTCAAATAATAACAATAGCAATACCGGTAGTAATAATATTATTATTAATAATAGTCTAATAATAATAATAATAATAACAACTAGCGGACCCGCGCGAGAACTCTCGCATAATGGGTTGTGTGCGCCCCATGTGTACAGACTACCCGCCCATATCTAGTGCTATGCGGGGTGTACGTGACACAGTTCTCCCAGGGGCTATCGTCTTGTTTATTTGTTTAAAGGCACTTTATTAACAAATAAATGTATTTCCTTTGACTTTTCAAGAAATGCAGGATTTTTCCTATACTATTGAGACGATTTGGAAGGTTTTGGTACAAACCACACCTTCTAACTCCCTCTGGTTTTGGAGCTTGAGTTTTGTGAAACATACACCTTAGCGCATTATATAATAAGATATGAGATAATAGTAATAATATGACAATAATACTGTAACGATAATAACTCGCCTCGACTGTAGGACACTTGATTTTTGACGACGGCATACAAATTCTTGGGAGTTGAGATGTGGTAGTGCTCTTTATCTACGCTAGAGTGCAGCAGCGCCTTGGTGAAGGTTACAACGAAGTCGTGTTCGCCTGGTGGTGAGAACAGTAACCTTATCCGCATGTAGAATGGTGGTATTCCTTGCCAAGTAAGAGGGTTCCCTTAGTAACGGTTGTTAGTATTTTTTCGATGCAATGTAGATTTGTGTGTTGGGACATGATCTGTAAAAGACATAACATCATGTAGTCTACGAATATTGAGTAGCTTTTAGCTACTCAATCGGATGTCTTGCTTCGTAAAGCTCGGCGTAACTGGCTCTACCAAAATATGAATCGATATGGAATAGTTTCTCTTTAAATTAATTTATTTCTCATGTAAAAATGTGGCAGAAAAATGAGGTTGATTCTCGTGTACACCTGGAGTGTGTGATGGTCTGGACTTCGGTTTGAAACGGATACATAAGTGGTCTTGTCGACAAGAAAAATATTAGTTGCTCCTTATTATTGTTTATATATGTTGTTGAGGCAACTTTAAGGGAAGCAAACCTATATGTCGTGGATTTCTGTAAGAGGCCAAATGTGGTTAAATGGAGTTGTGAAGATTTGGTAAAAGGTATTATGTTCCAAAGAGAAGTAAGTGGATAATTATATATTTCTGGGGTGCATGTGTACCTACCCTGTGCATGTTATTTATAAACTTATCGTCACCAACGTGATTGGCTCACGTAGTTGGGAGGCTTTCATCTTGTTCTGTGGATTAAGCTTTTAAATATTCGTTTCTGGTTTGTAAATGTAATCTTCCGCTTTACCCACGTTTAGTTTGCCTAATAGAGGTCCGTGTAAATTATGTAAAGCTTTTATTTTATTCGAGTTGGGGTTCGTATTTGCTGGCATTGCGTTCGTCTTCTGTTTTTGGTAATCGGTTGTTGTGTTCTGGATAACTTTGTTATGATTGTCAGCTGTTAGATGAAAAATGAAAATCGTGGCTCGATGTTTAAAAAGGTTTGACGAATTGAGATCTTGTTCCGAGTTTGCTCTGGTTAAGAAAGGAATTATCCAAGATTTAATATATTTTGTGTCTTATGACATTACCTATTTATTGACGGGTGTTAAATATTATTGAAGATTGTTTTCCGACTTTAACTGAAAGTTGTATAATAAGCAAATATGGAATCTTGTTGGTTAGGCCTCCTTCCTTATGTTATCGAGTCAACTGATAATAATTTAATGTGAATGGATATTTTGGCCTAAGAGAAATATTTTGGGAGCCAATACAAGTAAGTTATATCCTACGTCAGGTACCACACCTTTTCTTTTATTTACACTGCATGTAATTGTTTATTGTATATTTATTGTAAAATTTGTTTTATGAATAGAAGTGTTATTTTAAAAATATGAGTCGTGTGTATCATTTCTGGGTCTGGGATTCTGTTGACAGCTCTCAAGGTAGACACCTCGGGTTGTGGTTGAAAATGGCCCAGTCGCTTCCCTTCCACAGTTCGTATTTGTTGTTGTAGTGCGAGCTGTGTCACTTGTATCGAGAGCGTGGTTTTACGTGTTTAACACATTTATGGCTATTTTGAGAGTTGTTCAGAATTAGGAACTAGAAGTGGTATACCAAAATTAAATTATGATCAGTGTTGTATTCTGTAAATGTTACTAATCTTTATGTGTTCTATGTTTCATGTATACAAACCCACCTGGTAATGGAAAGACGAGTTCTCCCAAACATATATTATCTGAGGAAAGATGAATTGGGGTTTGAAATCTTGATTCGTGGAAGGATTCCACAGGGAAATAGGGAAGCTGACTTGGCTGTCTTGAGGTCTTTACGTGATGCTCCTGTAAATATCCCGTCTATTAACAGCGAATATTGGGAAATGAGTAAGTCTGGTGTCATTACATCTGTTTCAAACTTGTTGAGTGATTGTGCTTCGTTGGATGGTGTTATCGATTTGTCTGAATATCAGAGAAATAAATTAAGGTGGCGTGCTCTACATTGGTTATTGAGATTGGCTGATTTGATTAATGTCTGGTCAAAAGTTGAGGACGGTATTTCATTTGCAAATGAATTGTCAAGTTTGCGTGATAGGTTGGCTGTTGTTTACGAACGTATGTTTTCTGGTGTAACCGGTGATTATAAAAGTGAATCTTTGGCGTCATCAATCGGTGGAGGTTCTGAGAATGGTAATCGGTGTGAAGTGAATGTTGATAATAATTTGGTTGAAGATGTAGAATCTGTGTTGTCTATTAATGATTTACGAATTAGTAATCCTGCTGTTATGCAGCATCGGAATAGGTCGTCTAATCAGCCTTCGAGAAATATGTCATGTTCAGCTAGGCCTAATATTATTGACCAGGCTAATTTAAATAATGAATACAGCTTGTCATCTAGGTCCTTATTGAGAGAAAATAGTGCGAATGCCTCAATTAATCTAATTTATGGAATTTCTCGTTGTGTGAAGTCTGTACAAACCAGTGAAAGTTTAATTAATGTAACTGATGTTGTCGAGCATAATTTGTTGAAGCATAATTTGAATTTAGGAGATTCTTCTCAAGTGTGTGACCCTGGAAATGTCATGTCAGATATCAATGTTAGATTTGCTACGTTACCCAATCCGATAGCCTTGATTTTAAAGAATTTTCACATCTGTAATGGTACGGAGAATGATTTATTAGTGCAATTTCTTAGGAAATTTGTAGAATTAAAAGACAGTGCTGTGGTGTTTGGACTGTCCGAACGTCAAATATTTAGAATGGTGTTTCCTTGCACTTCGGGTATGCTTAGACAGGTCTTAATTAATAACATGTCTGCTGGAAATTCATTAATTAATTTTCAAATGGAAGTTTTAAATTATTTTATTACCCCGTACACCTTGTCTGATCTTCATCGGAGCTATTTATTCAGAGGACAGAGAATGGATGAAACACTGAACGATTATTTTGTGGATGTTAGGTATTATGCTAAAGTATTTGCTGTTCAGTTGTCGGAGGAGCAAATCGTTGCCTCATTAGTCGAAGGAATTAACCCCATTTATAGATTGTGTTTAACCATGTGTGCTAGGCCTAAGACTTATAAGGAGTTTTATGATCTTGTTCTTACTGCTGAGAAGTTTAAAAAGGCAGATGCTGTTCGCATGGCAAATTCATCGCTACCATGTTCTTCTATTCAGGGTACCTTTGGGCAAATTGGTTCTCAGCCTGTTTTTCAGTGGACGAGTGCTGTTCAGTCTGGAGGAAGACAACCTGTTCAGGGTTTTAATAATGCTTTATTTCAGGGAGAGGTATGTCAAGATGTTGTTCCTGTTTCTGGTCCATACCATAATTTTCAGGGGGCGTTCCAACAGGAGATATGCTGAGAGTGATACATATCAAGGTAGGCGGTGCGACTTATGTGGGTCGTATAATCACCTTAGACGTTGGTGTGATGCCAGAATGAATCATTATTCCTGAAGATGTTGTGGTGATCTTGTACGTACTGTATTGTATTTTCAAAATTGTGTTTGCTCTTTGGAAACCACACCTTATGTATGTATGTATGTATGTTCTGTATGAATTGTATGTTTGATGAGCGACGGATGGATTTGTGTGTATTGTGCATACATGTCTCTATTTGGAATCTTCTGCATTGTGTATAACCAGAGTGACCCATTGTTTTGCGTCAAGTTGGTATGTAGGCGAATGGTTAGAATTTTCTAAATGGCTTTTGACATTTTGTTGGTACGGAGAGGAATTTCATTTTGTGTTACAGTAATAATTTTGAATTTTCAAGATCGTGTATCACCTACATGATGCTTTGGTGCGTGTTTGTAGTAATGTGACCTTTTTTTTGAATCTTCGAAATTGTATACTGGTTCTGGAGGAAGGTGGTATAATTGTGCGTTAGTGTATGGTGTTGGCATGAATGTGAATCACTAATTGTCCTTTAAGTTGGGGAGGGATTTTGTTATTGTTTCTTGTTTTTATGGGTAAAGTTATGTTTTATTTTAAATGTTTTCAATGGTAGCCGAGTATATAAATAGGGTCGTTAAAATATCCTTGTTCAGCTTAAGATCCTAACTTATATGGAGGTATGGGACTCAAATATTAGGTGGCATAAGCTGAATATGTATTTAATGGTAAGTATTTACTAAACATTCCGAAATAGTTTCTCCGAGTAGTGACCTTGTGCACATATTATTGCTTGTTGAACTGAGGAAGTAGATACTTACAGGTGAGTTGTGTGTGTCATGAGGTTAATGTGGTAATGGTCGTTGTTTCGTTGAAGTGAATTTGTTGAAATTCTCATCCGAGACAGCCTAAAGGTAATTGTTTATTTAAAGGGTATTTGTGGTAAAATATCCTTGTTCAGCTTAAGATCCTAACGTATATGGAGGTATGGGACTCAAATATTAGGTGGCATAAGCTGAATATGTATTTAATGGTAAGTATTTACTAAACATTCCGAAATAGTTTCTCCGAGTAGTGACCTTGTGCACTTATTATTGCTTGTTGAACTGAGGAAGTAGATACTTACAGGTGAGTTGTGTGTGTTATGAGGTTAATGTGGTAATGGTCGTTGTTTCGTTGAAGTGAATTTGTTGAAATTCTCATCCGGGACAGCATAAAGGTAATTGTTTATTTAAAGGGTATTTGTGGTAAAGTGTCACGGTTTTAACGAACTCCTATTTATATTGAGGTGGAACATTTTGGGGATATTTGTGGGTAGTAACTGTTTTCTTTGGTGAATTTTGAGGTTATGCAAAGATGTGTGTGTGAATGTGTTGGGGTTTTCTTAGGTCTGCACGTGTGGTCAGTTGATACTTCGTTTATTGTTGCTTTCTTGGTCTTTCTTTCTTTCTTTTTTTCCTTGGGTTTCGAATCTGTTAATGGTTTTCTTGGGTACATTTTTCTTGCTTGTAGACTAAATGAGTTGAGACAGATGTGTGATAGGGGACTTATACCAACGTTCATTTGGGAATATTAGTTTTTTTGTGTGTGGGGGGGGGATACTAAAGAACTCATTTTTCATCTGGGATTTGCTTGCTTCACTGTAATTGTTATGAATTTGGTTTGTCAATTCTACATTTTCTTATATTGCATTGAGTACTCATCAACACTTCTATTGTTTATTTAAAATATGTGTAAACTTAAATATTTTGTAAAGGGTGTGGATATTCTGAGATAGGTTTTGTGTTAGGAAAATTTCTGCCATATTTTTGATATATGTAATGATTTTGTTTGTTTATTTGTTTAATATCAAACGTTTGTGTAAACTATTCCATGAAAACGATACTCGCCTAGTCGAATTTGGTTTCAGCTGCTATCATCGTTGATACGTCTGCGTAGAAGATTTCGGATGTACTGTGAAGACTATCTGTGGCCAGGATGGTGGAACTGTCATCTGGAAGCTAAAACGAATCTGCACTTATCCTCGAAAGAAATGATGAATTATGTATACCATGATGTATTATTGTCTGTACAAGTTATCTGATGTATCATGTTACATGTAAGATGCAATTTTCTTGGCATGAAAAGGGATGTACCATTAGCTACGCTGACTTCTGCATGAACTATCATCGACCTGTGTGTAGTCAAACTTGTGGTGGTGGATTTTGAACGAACTTGTGAAGAAGTGTTTATTTCTACCTTCTCATTTAATGCATGCCTAAAACTAAACCAGTTTTGAAGTGATGATTTTGGGTATTGAAGGTTGATATTTGTTGAAGATTGGTATTTGTGCATGTACAATTTCAGTTTGACAATTACGTTGGCTTGGTACTTTACCGGCGCCAAGTTTGAAGGGAGGGAGTATGTAACGATACTAACTCGCCTCGACTGTAGGACACTTGATTTTTGACGACTGCATACAAATTCTTGGGAGTTGAGATGTGGTATTGCTCTTTATCTACGCTAGAGTGCAGCAGCGCCTTGGTGAAGGTTACAACGAAGTCGTGTTCGCCTGGTGGTGAGAACAGTAACCTTATCCGCATGTAGAATGGTGGTATTCCTTGCCAAGTAAGAGGGTTCCCTTAGTAACGGTTGTTAGTATTTTTTCGATGCAATGTAGATTTGTGTGTTGGGACATGATCTGGAAAAGACATAACATCATGTAGTCTACGAATATTGAGTAGCTTTTAGCTACTCAATCGGATGTCTTGCTTCGTAAAGCTCGGCGTAACTGGCTCTACCAAAATATGAATCGATATGGAATAGTTTCTCTTTAAATTAATTTATTTTTCATGTAAAAATGTGGCAGAAAAATGAGGTTGATTCTCGTGTACACCTGGAGTGTGTGATGGTCTGGACTTCGGTTTGAAACGGATACATAAGTGGTCTTGTCGACAAGAAAAATATTAGTTGCTCCTTATTATTGTTTATATATGTTGTTGAGGCAACTTTAAGGGAAGCAAACCTATATGTCGTGGATTTCTGTAAGAGGCCAAATGTGGTTAAATGGAGTTGTGAAGATTTGGTAAAAGGTATTATGTTCCAAAGAGAAGTAAGTGGATTATTATATATTTCTGGGGTGCATGTGTACCTACCCTGTGCATGTTATTTATAAACTTATCGTCACCAACGTGATTGGCTCACGTAGTTGGGAGGCTTTCATCTTGTTCTGTGGATAAAGCTTTTAAATATTCGTTTCTGGTTTGTAAATGTAATCTTCCGCTATACCCACGTTTAGTTTGCCTAATAGAGGTCCGTGTAAATTAAGTAAAGCTTTTATTTTATTCGAGTTGGGGTTCGTATTTGCTGGCATTGCGTTCGTCTTCTGTTTTTGGTAATCGGTTGTTGTGTTCTGGATAACTTTGTTATGATTGTCAGCTGTTAGATGAAAAATGAAAATCGTGGCTCGATGTTTAAAAAGGTTTGACGAATTGAGATCTTGTTCCGAGTTTGCTCTGGTTAAGAAAGGAATTATCCAAGATTTAATATATTTTGTGTCTTATGACATTACTTATTTATTGACGGGTATTAAATATTATTGAAGATTGTTTTCCGACTTTAACTGAAAGTTGTATAATAAGCAAATATGGAATCTTGTTGGTTAGCCCTCCTTCCTTATGTTATCGAGTCAACTGATAATAATTTAATGTGAATGGATATTTTGGCCTAAGAGAAATATTTTGGGAGCCAATACAAGTAAGTTATATCCTACGTCAGGTACCACACCTTTTCTTTTCTTTACACTGCATGTAATTGTTTATTGTATATTTATTGTAAAATTTGTTTTATGAATAGAAGTGTTATTTTAAAAATATGAGTCGTGTGTATCATTTCTGGGTCTGGGATTCTGTAGACAGCTCTCAAGGTAGACACCTCGGGTTGTGGTTGAAAATGGCCCAGTCGCTTCCCTTCCACAGTTCGTATTTGTTGTTGTAGTGCGAGTGTGTCAAATACAAACTATACAGTTAGTGGTTTGCTGGTGAATAAATGCCGTCCTACAAGTATAACCACCAGGCAACTCAGCATAGCTCCACTGGAATAGGACAGTAGAACCATACTGTAGGAAGACAGTAACAGACAAGAGATTACCTTGGTCTTCAAACAGGATAAAAACAACTTTCTTCATTGATGTTACCATTCCTATATCCCGTAATCTTGAAAAGGATCAAAGGGAGAAGATTGAAAAATATTCACCAGTAATTGTGGACAAAGGAAGAGGTGGTTGTAGTCCCGGTGATAATTGGAGCACAAGGGGAGATTCCACAACAACTCTCTCACTAAGCTTGGCTTGCTGAAGCGGTTGTACAGCTACAGAAGGTGATGGTTTTAAGAAGGAGCCGTACCTATAGTAAAGGGTGGTTATAATTAAACTTGCGCTACTTGCGAGGGCTCTCCGGACAAACGAGTGATCGTAGGACAATGAAACTGTGTGGAAACCTTTGGTAGGACAAGCGGAAGAGACGTAAAGAATAAATTATTAAAAGGAACACACATGAAGACCCCACGGAAGAACGGGGTAAGTCCATTTTCCCCCCGAAAATGGAAATGGCACATTCTGGTGGCCAGCCATCGTTACTACAGATCAGTTGAAATTAATTTCAAATAAATAATAAATAATGTCATCGAGATACCGAGGGTTGTAGTTTTAGTGGAAACGGAAAGAACGTCCCATATCCTCTCACTTTTTTCAGCAGCTTCGGTGGCGTAGTCGGTAGCATGCTGAGCTTCTATGCCCAAGATAGCGGGTTCAAACCCGGCCGAACCCGTCGGATTTTTTAAGAGCGTTAAAATCCCTCAGTATGTCTTCCTTCGGAGGGGAAGTAAAGCCGGCGGTCCCATGTCATAGAATTATGTCATGTTAAAGAACCTACCACTAATTACACCTGTGTGAAGCTAAATTGGATAGGTTAAGAATGTAAACAACGCTCTTAGGTTTCTACTTTCGTTGCCAAGAGCCAACTGCGGTGGCGTCTAGTAGCTAAGTTCTGAACTTGGCCTAGTAGTCGTTGACGGTGGTGCTTGGCGGCGAAAGTAGGAACTATTTGAAAAATTCTAAGTTGCAGTACTTGAATTAAAAAACAGATAGCACACACTATTAGAATCATCACAATTAACACCGGTTATCAGACAGATTCTACACTCACCCAAATTACACGGGGCTACACGACCGCATTGTCGCAGCCCCTAAACTTAAGAACCAACCAACTATCACTTTTTTCATAATTTTATTTGTTTATTTGTTTTACAGGTACTGTACGTCCTTTATAAGATATATTTGGCAAAATAAACTATATTGCTTACACTCAATTGGGGTGTTTTTAGTACACACATCAAAAAAAGTTTTGCATCACCTCGGTTCCAAGAGTTCCGGAACCGTTAAATACAACGGGAATAGAGATCAACACAAACAACATTTCAGCTCGTTTTATTGCTCATGAGACCCACACATTGCATGTTGTACCATCATACAGCTAGACTTTCAGCATTAGTGGTCCAGATTGCAGTACACACCACTACCTCTAATACCCAGTAGCACGTCCTCTTGCATTGATGCATGCCTGTATTCGCCGTGGCATACTATCCACAAGTTCATCAAGACACTGTTGGTCCAAATTGTCCCACTCCTCAACGACAATTCGGCGTAAATCTCTCAGAGTGGTTGGTGGGTCAAGACGTCCATAAACAGCCCTTTTCAACATATCCCAGGCATGTTCGATAGGGTTCATGTCTGGCGAACATGCTGGCCACTGTAGTCGAGCGATGTCGTTATCTTGAAGGAACGCATTCACAAGATGTGCACGATGAGGTCGAGAATTGTCGTCCATGAAGACAAATGCCTCTCCAATATTCTGCCGATATGGTTGCACTATGGGTCGGAGGATGTCATTCAGGTATCGTAAAGCCGTTTCGGAGCCTTCCATGACCACCAGTGGCGTACGTCGGCCCCACATAATGCCACCCCAAAACATCAGGGAACCACCACCTTGCTGCACTCGCTGGACAGTGTGTCTAAGACGTTCAGCCTGACCAGGGTGCCTCCAAACACGTCTCCGACGATTGTCTGGTTGAAGGCATATGCGACACTCATCGGTGAAGAGAACGTGATGCCAATTCCGTGGGGTCCATTCAGCATGTTGTTGGGCCCATCTGTACCGCGCTGCATGGTGTCGGGGTTGCAAAGCTGGACCTCGCCATGGACGTCGGGAGTGAAGTTGCGCATCATGCAGCCTATTGCGCACAGTTTGAGTTGAAACACGACGTCCTGTGGCTGAACGAAACGCATTATTCAACATGGTGGCATTGCTGTCAGGGTTCCTCCGAGCGGCAATCCGTAAGAAGCGGTCATCCACTACAGTAGTAGCCCTTGGGCGGCCTGAGCGAGGCCTGTCATCGACAGTTCCTGTATCTCTGTACCTCCTCCATGTCCGAACAACATCGCTTTGGTTCACTCTGAGACGCCTGGAAACTTCCCTTGTTGAGAGCCCTTCTTGACACAAAGTAACAATGCGGACGCGATCGAACTGCGGTATTGACCTTCTAGGCATGGTAGAACTACAGACAACATGAGCAGCGTACCTTCGTCCTGGTGGAATGACTGGAACTGATCGGCTGTCGTACCCCCTCCGTCTAATAGGCCCTGCTCATGCATGGTTGTTTACATCTTTGAGCAGTTTTAGTGACATCTATGAACAGTCAAAGGGACTGTATCTAGGATACAATATACACAGTCAACGTCTATATGCCGGAGATCTGGGAACCGAGGTGATGCAAAACTTTTTTTGATGTGTGTATATCTTTTTAGTGCTCAAAGTTTAAATTTGCTCTCCTGAAAAATGTTCAAAATGTGACTTATCCCGTTTTCACGTGGAGTCTTCATTTTAATTTCCACATGAGAGGGTAACAGGTGTTAATGGCGTGCCATGTTGACAGTCCAGGTTACAAACGATGCTCAATGTGACGATCATCTGCATCCACAACAGCCTGGAACAACACTACCGAGTGCTCCACCACTGCCCGCAACATCTCAGCTGGGATATTGGCTACCTCCCTTCACCTTCAAACGCTAACGTGTCAGTGTCACGTTGGTACACCCTGTCCTTAAGGTAACCCCACAGCCAGAAATCACACGGGTTCAAATCTGGGGATGTTGATGGCCACGCAGTGGGGAACGATCGGCCGATGATGCGGTCCCAGAATGTCGTGGATGCAGATGATCGTCACATTGAGCATCGTTTGTAACCTGGACTGTCAACATGGTACTCTATTAACACCTGTTACCCGCTCATGTGGGAATTAGAATGTGTTACGTTCAATGGTTTATTCGTTATGTCTCTTCCGCAAGTCCTGCCAAAGGTTTACACACCGTTTCATTGTCGTACGATCACTCGTTTGTCCGGGGGGCCCTAGCAAGTAGCGCAAGTTTAATTACAACCACCCTGTACATCTAACAACGTATACAAACAAAACAGAACAACATACAGTTAAATTAAAGCCTTTGCACCTTGTTTTTGTAGCCAGTCATTGGCAGAATACCTGTGATCAGTAAATAAACTATTAGTATTCACTCAAAGAATTTGTTCTTTTTTCGAATCTGAGTTTTCTGCTTTATGTATATTTTAGTTTGGTTGGTTGGTTGGTTCCTTAGTTTAGGGGCTGCGACAACGCGGTCATGTAGCCCCGTGTACTTTGGGTGTGTGTGTAGAATCTGTCTGATAACCGGTGTTAATTGTGATGACTGTATTAGTGTGTGTTATCTGTTTTCAATTCAAGTAAGGACTGCAGACTTTTAATTTCAAGTAGTTCCTACTTTTGCCGCCAAACGCCACCGTCAACGACTAATAGTTCAGAACTTAACTACCAGACGCCACCGCAGTCAGCTCTTGGCAAGGAGCGTAGGAACCCAAGAGCGTTGTTTACATTCTTAATCTATACAATTTAGCTTCACACAGGTGTAATTAGTGGAAGGTTCTTTAACATGCCATAAATCTATGACATGGGACCACCGGCTTTAATTTCCCTCCGAAGGAAGGCATACTGAGGGATTTTTAACGCTCTTAAAAATCCGACGACTTCGGCCGGATTTGAACCCGCGATTTTGGCCATAGAAGCTCAGCATGCTACCGACTACGCCACCGAAGCCACCATATTTTAGTTTGTTATTATGGTTATTCGTTTTATTCAATATTGATGTTTTTTTGTTTTTTATATCCAGGCATCCCCCTTTAAATAAATCTAAATTTGTATAATGTTATCTCTGTTAATAGAGGCAGATGACCTCACTGTTCCATCCCTTAATACAACAATGATGTTGATGATGATCGTGTGGCCTCCGAAGAGGCCGAGTGCAGGTCTTTCAAGTTGACGCCCGTGGGCGCCCTGTGCGTCGTAATGAGGATGAAGTGATGATGAAGACGTAACATACTCCCAGTCCCCGAGCCACGGGAATTAACCCCAGGAGATTAAAATCCCTGATGTCTCGGCCGGGAATCGAACCCGAGGCACTTCAGGCCAGAGTCTAGCGTGCTAACCATTTAGTCACGGAGCCTGACAGTACAACAATAACTACCTACCTACCTAACTAACTATCTAACTATCTAGAGTATCAGTGTGTTCGTTAATTAAATCAGTCACATGTGCGTGTCAATACGGCTGTCGAGTGTCCACGTGAGGGTGGTCAATAAAACGTCATCGAGAGTAATCCTACCTATTAAGTAAGACTTGAAATATTACTGCAGTCAGAATTCGAAGCTAAATTTATTTATTTATTTATTTATTCATTAATTCAATTTCATTTCGGGCCACAGTCAAAGCACCGATATATTTAGCGCCATTGACTGGATATCGAGCGATACATGTATCACGGTTGGTTGAGCATCGCGCCTCTTCCGATCCGGACAGCTTGGCCAACTATGCTTGCCATTACGGTTGGTGTAAACCCAGACACCCGGGGCCTTATGGTTCCTCCGTCCATGGATGCCCTCTGGTGTGCAGTTCTTCTGAGCAGTGCTAAGGAGGGCCCCTGGGGTGGCCTTGGTTCATTTACCCCCCTCTTTAGGGAGTACCTCGGCCGCTAGGATGGGACAGGTGCCTGGTGTGTGATGCTTGTATTCTCTTTATTTGGTCAGAAACGATTCGAATAAATATTATAGTAGTTTGCGGATGCTATGTATTAGTTTACTGGCGCATGCATCAGTAAATGACACTTTAACACTCTGTTCTTATCAGTTTAATATCTGATTCGTCCAGCATCACTGGACCAGAATATTAAACTTATTTTTGGCAATCGACGGAGTGCTAGGGGCTTGCTCCACCTCTGTCACGGGTTGGCCCGGCATTGCAGTACAGTCGTATTCATTCATTCGATTTCATTTTATTTCAGTTCAAATCTATCCATTTGTTTATTTATTAAAAATCATTTTTGAGAGTTGCCTAAGTAATCTATTAGTAGGAACTTTTCAATCGTTCAACACGAGTGTGTCCAATTAGATTAATTTCCTATTATATCTAAGTTTTTTTGGAGGATCGCCGAAAATCTCAATCTAAGGGCTGCTTTAACATTCTTAAGACGATTTTTTCTTACACATTTAATGTGACAAGGCGTTGAAAACGCCTTCTCCCACAAATAATTAGTACAAAAAGGCAAAATATGTTTTAGTGCTTTGTTTGCTAAACCTACGTACTTGGTTTGCTAATTATAGGCAAAGTGTGTGTTTTATTTAAGGCCATTTTTCAGCCTACTTTTCACATTTTGTGAAAACGAGATCGATCCGTGAAACTGTGTGTCTGTCCGTCTGTCTGTCTGTCTGTCTGTGTGTCTCCCCCTATCAACTCCTAAACGGCTGCAGCTATCTAACCAAATTTTGTATGAATAAAGATCTACACCTGAATATATTACGGCCATATTTGAAAAATACGTCAATGCTGAAGAATCGCATTTGAAATTTGAGCTCCATGTTGGATATCTAGGAACGTATGCATGGGAGCTATTCCAAAATTGGCACACATATAGATAATAATATTTCAGTTTAATTTCCAGGAGGCCATACTTGACAGTGTTGTCAACATGATTCTATGGTTGCTAATAGGTCATAAATCGTTATATGCATGTAACTTCCATACTGTCAATTCGATTTCAACCAAACTTCTTATGTACTATATGTACCATAGAAGATATGACTATGCGTATTCTTATGAGCAACCAATGCTGCAACTGTTAATAAATGTTCTCTTTATTTTTTATTCTAATACCAATATATCAGAAAGTATGCAAGCCAACAGCTCGAAACTTTGCACACGTATTAATTCTACATTAATTTAAAGTTAGTAATATACTTCAGTGCTGCCAACATGATTCTAAGCCTGCTGATAGGTCCAATTTTTAAATGCATGTATCTTCTATACTAACAAATCGATTTCAACCAAATTTCGTATGTGGTTTGTGTACCATAACTGCTATGACTATGCGTATTCTTAACAGCCAGCAGGGCTGCAACTGTAAATAAATGCTCTCTCTATTTGTTTATCCTTATATCTATAAATAAGAAAATATGGAAGCCAACATCTCTAAACTTTGCAGACGTATAGTACCTAACAATATAAATTAATTTGGAGTAACTAATATACGTCAGTGCTGCCAACATGATTTAAGCCTGCTGATACTTCTATACTAACAAATGGATTTCATCCAAAATTGGCACAATAATAGATCATAATATTTCAGATTAATTCTAAGCAAAACATACATGACATTGTTGCTAACATGATTTTACGTGCACCGATAGGTCCAATGTCTAACTGCATGTTATGTCCGTATTATCAATTAAACTTCAACCAAATGTTGTATGTGCATTCTTTACCTTTAAGAGATGGATATAAGAATTTATTCAGATTCACCAGGGCTGCCAACAGTAGTGCTCTATTAGGCTACTCTATTTCTGGTATACTGCGAATTAATTAGAAATGTCAGTATTTCCAAATTAATTTCGTCATTATTATCGACGAAATCATTGGCATGAATGATGGTATATTGGCTTTTACGGCCAGTGAATTAAAACTCAGCAATTTTTCTAGGTTGATGCCATGTCTTGTGTGGGGTTTCGCTTAGGACACAAAGCTGGCTCATCAGCGGGCTCTTGTTTTGCTGAGTATTGATTGGCATGAATCTTAAATTTTAAGAAAAGTAGGCTATTTAGTTCGTCATGGAACTACTTGTTATATTTTGAATTATTTATAGGCTGGGTCCCCGACACCACACTTTGAGAATCCCTGCTATACGGGATCTAATTATCACTGAGTGGTTTCAATTAGATATGGCTTACCTGAAGAAACTTACTGTACTGTAGCTTGCCACAGTGGGTGAGTGGATAACGTGTCGGTCTACTAACCCCAAGATTGCAGGTTCGCTCCTGGCCGTGGTAAGTGATTTTTGAAAGGCGGCAAAAATACGACACGCATGTCATACGATGTTGGCATGTCAAAGAACCCATTTGAATTCAGTAGGCCATGTTCACAATGGCAAAATTAAACTCGGGAGTTTCTGCCAACACAAAGTTCCTAATTTCTCTACTAGAAAGCGCTATAGTGTTCAAGGAGCTTTGATATCTAACCTCCTTGACTTTCATAGCGATTCAAGGAATAACGAAATTCGACATGCAAGCTACCCTCTGGGTGTCAAATTACAAAGCTTGCACCCGGCACCCGAGGCCATACGATATTATTATTATTATTATTACTGTATCATTTCTTACCAAATCAGGGTGGATAGAATACTCTTGTACAGTATTAGAACGATGTATTCAGAAGTTTAATTTTTGTCCGGTTAGTGTACGTCTACCTTGTGCCTTAACGCGGTTAGCTACGGCCAGCTGAAGTGGGAACTTAAAATGATTTACGAACTGAGCTTAATAAAATGCTTGTGTAAATAGGGGAATTGATTGTCTGTTTGCTTCAATTACTGAGTTAACGACTGAGTTTCCATATCGTAGATTGCGGCACGAACCATCAATAGTTACTAGGTCATGCGTGCGGCCAAGAATCAATCCTGTCTTTAACTACGTTTGTCTTCCTTTCTTAGCGCAAACGTTTTATAGCCCCAAGCCGTCTCGTTTGCTCTGGGGCGATCCTCGAGATTAGATTACACGGCTTGAGGGGGGAAGGGGCATGAGCAGGTGCTGCCAAGCGATGGGCTTCTCCAACAACACTTATGGCTATATCAAGGATACAATTACAGATGTAATCACTTTAAGAGGGAACAGAATACGTTCTTAACCCACATCCCGTCTGCTCGTGTATTTCACTGACAATATTACAAGTATTCTCATATTTAAGAACAGCATCTGACCATGTTATCAGACAACATTTAATGGTAATTACAATAACTAGCGGATCCGTGCGAGAACTCTCGCATAATGGGTTGTGTGCGACCCATGTGTACCGACTACCCGCCCGGCTCTAGTGTTATGCAGGTTGTACGTGACACAGTTCTGCCAGGGGATATCGTCTTGTTTATTTATTTAAAAGCACTTTATAAACAAATAAATATATTTCCGTTGACTTTTCAAGAAATGCAAGATTTTTTCCTGTACTATTGAGACTATTTGGAAGATTTTAGTACGAACCACACCTTCCTAGTGCTATGCGGGGTGTACGCGACACAGTTCTGCCAGGGGCTATCGTCTTGTTTATTTGTTGAAAAGCACTTTATAAACAAATGCATATATTTCCGTTGACTTATCAAGAAATGCAAGAGTTTTCCTGGACTATTGTGACGAGTTGGAAGATTTTAGTACGTACCACAACTTCTAACTCCCTCTGGTTTAGGAGCTTGAGCTTTGTGAAACATACACCTTAGCGTATTATATAATAAGATGGTTCACATTTCATTTTTAAGAGGTCATAACACTCCAGTTTTGTACAGCTAGTATTAGCGGTACTTTTTAAGATTCGGTCGTTCCTATAAGGGTTGGAATTTGAGGACCATTTTTCCGTTTCATTGTTGACATTTCGGGATCTAGTAGTGTCTTGTAGATCTATTTTGGTTTGTAGATTTGCACTTTGAGATCTGACGATGCTCACTTGACGAGTGGAACATACCATTCTATAATTTCTCCCTCGTTTGTAATCCATAACAAATATTTTTAATCACATGCAATTTCCTTCAGGTTGTTGGGAAATGGTATTTTCTGTTGATCGACTGGAAAGTTGCAATACCAATCTGCACTTCTGTCAGCCATTATTGGTCAACTGTTGTTTCTTTTGCTAGGTTTTTGACATCATACTCGATTGAATGATTACAACAGCAATTTAAAGGGTGGTGTTTGTTTCTTCAGTCTTTTGACTGGTTTGATGCAGCTCTTCATTCTTCCCTGTCCTGAGCTAATAGTTTCATCTCTACATAGCTAGCACACCTTTAGACCCGAGGCAATATGTTTAACATATTCTAACATTGGTTTATCCCTACAGTTCTTATAGCCTACTCGACCCTTCCTTCCAGACCTAAGCTTGCTATTCCTGGGTGTCTTAGTATGTGTCCTACCAACTTATCTCTCCTCTTTCCTGCCACGGTGGGTTGAGTGGTTATCGTGTCGGACTACCAACCGCAAGCTTGCAGGTTCACTCCTGGCCATGGTAAGTGATTTTTGAAAGGCCACAAAAATTACGACACGGATGACATACGTGTTGGCATGTTAAAGAACCCATTTGAATTCAGTAGGCCGTGTTCATAATGGAAATATTAATTTCGGGATTTTCCGCCAACACAAAGTTCCTCCTTTTTCTACTAGAAAGCGCTTAGATATCTAACCTCCTTGACTTTCATAGCGCTCCAAGGAACGACAAAATTCTGCATGCAAGCTGTCCTCTGGGCGTCAAATAATAAAGCTTGCACCGATCACCCGAGACCATACGATATTATTATTATTGTTATTATTATTGTTACGTGCAAGAGCCCGTCCCAACGTTTCAAAC
This sequence comes from Meconema thalassinum, assembly GCA_946902985.2. Classification (NCBI taxonomy): domain Eukaryota; kingdom Metazoa; phylum Arthropoda; class Insecta; order Orthoptera; family Tettigoniidae; genus Meconema; species Meconema thalassinum. The sequence goes on from OX336392.1 coordinate 373,676,873, forward strand.
ATGTATTTTCCCCTGGATGCAATTCTTGACATTTTTGAAACGACCGCTTCGTCGCTTGGTTCCGTCTGTGAACACGAGATGGTAGCTGCTGTCAGACTTTGGAAGTCTCCACGTGGTTCCTGCTTCGCCAATAGAATGCGTTGGTTGTACCTTATTAAAACTCATCCTATCCCAGTCTTGTGTGAAGGCAATTATAATTCTACATCATAAACAAAAGAATATTGATACTTCATGATACCGCCAAAATTATCACTTAATTATGATATTGTTGATTGAGGTGTCAAGCCGTGATTGGACGGTGAATATAGACATGAGTGCAGTTCGGTTCTTGACGCGCTTTTCTCCGCCATCTTGTGGTGTTCATGGTCTGTCTGTTTGTAAACAAGAAGCCGGCCGCTGGTGTGAAGGAATATCTCTCTGTGTGCTAGGGGCTTCGCCCCTAGACTCTTCGAAATATGAACACCTATTCGACTAAGAAACGCCTGTGCTACATAAGAATTTAATTTCTTCCTTTCGCCTGGACAATGAAAGTGATGGAGAATCGCAACTGGATGCGAACGAGTGCTGGTCATCTAAACGACGCATGTGCCGGGTTAGCCTTTTTTGAAGCACATGTAGTGCCGTACAGAATTTAAAAATTATGTGTTAATTATTTATTATTATTGTGTCTCCAATAATAATTGTTTGCCGTAATTTCGATCAGGCATGCGGTCTCCTGTTGTTTTTAGTGGCCATGATTGTTTTTTTTTGCCGTGATGCATTCTGGTCTCGAGGTACGTTATCATTTGATGTATTTTTATATTTTTGTTATGGAGCTCCGATATCATCTTATAGTAATGTTTTAATTCTGTACCTTATTTTGTTTTATAGGCCTAATTTTATTTCTGTTTTAATAACGTTTCCTGATATATTTTAATTTTGTTATCTTTTCTTTGTACCTTCTGGAGACACATGTATTAGTTTATTTTACGTTTAAATTATTATTTATTTTCTTTTGGCAACCTTGGGATTGACATAGAATTTAATTTATTCATGATCCGTTGCCCTTCCATGTTGTTAATAGTATTTAGATATAATTGTTTTCCGCCGTTCATTTTCTTCTGCTAATGTTAAAATTTAATTTTATTGTTTGCCGTAGTTTCGATCAGGCATGCGGTCTCCTGTTGTTTTTAGTGGCCATGATTGTTTTTTTTTTTTGCCGTGATGCATTCTGGTCTCGAGGTGAGTCTCTTGGCGTCGACCGCGAAACTCAAACGTGTTGTGTTAACTTAAGATGTTTTTTTTATTTAACCTTGTCGGTTTAACTTTGTGTTTTTAGTAATTGTTCCTGTGTTTATCTCCATCATGCAAATTAATGAATTGTTTTATGATTCAATTTAATTTGGTTAATTTAATTTTTATTTCTCGTTTCTTCGTGGCCGGGATCCCCGCCTGTCGGATCGCTATTGCATTCCGTTGTAAATTATCAAGCCCTTTCCCATTTCATTATGCCTGTATATGTAATTTAAATTTAATCTTTGGGCTTTAACATTTTAATTTTAATTTAAGTCTTTTCTTTTCTTGGCTTTGCAAGCAAGCATGTTAAGCGGTTTCTTGCCTTCCTTGTAAATTGTGCTGGTTGATGCATGTTCTGTTTCTGGTGGAGGTGTTTGCTAATTTTAACAATTAAATTTTTTTTTATTTTTTTTTAAATCAACTGTTGTGACATTGTTTCGTCGACGGCAGTTCCGTTAGTTATTGGGGGTGTCTGTAGGATAGCCTGTGCGTTGTCCCCTTCTCCATCTTCCTTCCACTCCTTTGGAGCTCTTCTGATGGGACATGTCATCTGGAGGTGATTTGGCTGCGGAAGCGACCCGGACCTCTGAATACAGGTGAGTAGGCCCATCCTCGCTGGCCATTGGGCGGTGTCTTTCTGGTGAAGCAGAGCGTTGGTCATCGAGTTACCGACGTGCTGCTGGCCCGAGGCCGCCGCCGGGTTGCATTCTGGTAGCAGAGCGTGGTTAAGTTCACTTCCGTAACTATCCCCTCCCCAGTACCCGCAGGCTGTTTTATGGCCCCTCTAGTGCTGATGGGGCGGTTGTTGGTGGGATTTTGTAAGGCCAGTGCACTTAATGTTATGTTTTGCTAATCCTTGTCGTTTGTTTTATTTCATGTTTGCCTCTGGATATCCATGTGGTACGCTGTAAGTGACCTGTTTTGAAGCGAGGCGTTTGCTGCTGTATTTTACCCTGTTTGTGTGCAACATTCCAACTGAAGAAGCAGCTCGGTGAGTGACTGACATGTGTTCTTGGCATGGGAAATGGGATTTCTTAATATTCTGATAGCCTATATGCTTCGTGTGAAGGCATCCTGGAGCCCTGTCGGAAGCTGTTAGCCAGATGTTTTTTGCCAATTTTTGTAATTTAGCTTCCTGTTCTCGAGCCAAGCAGGTGGTGACGTATGCAGTTCTGGGCAGCATTGTGCATGATTTTGTGTTGTATGGTGGCTGTGTTCGAGTGTCAGCCTAATCTATGGTGGTGGTAATTGGTAGTTTTGGTTTTGTTGTGAAAGTGTAAACTGTCCTCGTAATTCCTAAAATTTGTTTCCTCCTATATTGGCTGTCTGCATTCTGTGTTTTCCAAAATGGCCGACAACAATAGTGTTTTCGATTTAATTGACTTAAGGGATAACCTTGTGAATTTGGAGAGTTCTTTTGGGGTTGAACGTGAATCACCTCTGTTTACTAGGTCTGAGGTTTTGGGATCGGTTTCCCTTAGTAGTTTGCCTGCCCCTCTTTTGTCTGGTTCCGGCGCACCCAGACCTCTTAACCCTGCATTCGGTCATTCTTCTCGTGTTAGGTCACCTAATGATTTCCTGGGTCCTGCCGACCCATTGCATCCCGGTTCCTTCTCTAGTAATGTAAATGTTTTGTCGCCTGTAGAGGATGTGCGAGCGGGCTACCCTGGTAACTATGTCTCTTTTCCTAGTGCTACGTACTCCCCTACCGTTAATTATGGGTCGATTCCTCACCCTATTTCTAGTTTCTTAACTAAGTTAAAGCATTTTAACCTTGATGACGTTACCCAAGTGGTCCTATTTTTAAAGCAAGTGGTCGAGTTGGGTAACCATGCCTCGATTTTTGGGATGTCGGAAATTCAGATTTTCCAACTCTTGTATCCAGTTGCATCCGGTATGCTGCGCGATAAGCTAGTTGAAGCTATCCACCTCCACATGTCCTTAGCCATGTTTATTAGGGAAGTGTTGTGGTTTTTTGTCCCTGCGAGTGCCCTTAGTGCTCTCGAGCAAAAGTTCCTTTATCGTGTCCAAAGGTTGGACGAGTCGCTTAGCGACTATGTCAGTGACATTAAGGTGTATGCCCAGGTATTTGCATCCCCTTTAACTAAACGACAGTTGGTGTCATCGATTGTAAATGGGTTTTCGCCTCAACATAGGTCATACATGACTATGTGTACCAGACCTTCGTCATTTGTCGAGCTGAAACAGGTCGTTGTAGAGGCTATGGCTGTGAAACATGCAGATTCCCTTCGTGTAGCTAATGTTCCTCCTCCTTCCTTGATGTCTTGTCCCCCTCCTTCCTTGATGTCTCGTCCCCCGCCTAAGGTTATGTTTCATCCTCGACCCAACATTAAGTGCCACACGTGCGGTGGCGTGGGACATGTCAAGAAGGTGTGTCCGAGTAACCAGGTTGTGTATCGCCAATGACGGGACGTTGTGGAGACCAATTCGGGTGTTACTTCCAAGGATTTTTCTGTGCATGTGAATTTGGGAAAACCCTGTGAAGTTTCTGGTCGCCCTACCAATGATAGTCTTGATATCTCGTTGAAAACTAAATCTTCACGGGCTAATTCTGCTTATGTCGCTGACCTACCTAACCTGTCGGTGAGCAATGTCGTGGCAAGTCAGCCTAGTTCTAAACTTAATGTGAAACCTGTGGTGCGGGTGTCCTCGTCATCTAAATGTAATCGTTTTAGAGCGAGTAATGATCTTGGAATTTCTCCTGTGGCTAAAGGAATATCCCCGTTTATTGACATTTGTGTTAATGACGAGCCCGTGTCTGCATTGCTTGATTCTGGTAGTGTCGCATCCTTTATAAGCGAGGACTGGTTTTTATCTATGAAGAGTGTTTGCAAATTTCCTGAGTTAGAGCCTAACAATGAATCTTTTATTTCGGCAAATTGTTCAAACTTAAATATTTTGGGTAGTATGACAGTCAAAATTCATATTCTAAATTTTTCTTGGAAGTTTAAATTTTTTGTTGCCAGAAATCTTTCTTGTTCTGTGCTCATTGGAGCTAATTTCATGTCACACGTTGGTATGCTTCTTGATTTTGGTGCTCGCAACTTATGGTTTAAGTTTAATCCGCAGAGTAAATTATCATTTAACCCGGTTTTATCTTCTCCTGTTGTCAATTCTGTTAGTGAACCTATGACTATTGAGGATCTCGATCTGGAAAATTTAACGAGTCTTCAAAAGGATGCCATTAAGAGGTTATGTCAGGAGTATAGCGATGTATTTACTGACAAGTTGGGTGTAACCCATTTGATGGAGTACAAGATTGAGCTAACCGATTCTGTGCCGGTGCGTTCCAGCCCGTATCGCCTTGCCCCGCCCAAGATGGCTGAACTTCGTAAGATTATCGATAAGATGTTAGAAGAAGGTGTAATCCAACCCTCTATCTCTGCCTACTCATCCCCGGTATTTCTTGTGCCAAAACCTAACGGTGGTTTTCGGCCGGTGGTCGACTATAGGGCTCTTAATCAAAACGTTGTTTTGCAGTCCATCCCTTTGCCGGACCTTCATACTTGTTTTAGTTGGTTTCGCAACGCGAAGGTGTTTACGATCCTCGATTTAAATTCTTCTTACTTCCAAATTCCCCTCTCTCCGGAATCCAGGCATGTTACTGCTTTTTCCACTGACTGGAACCTGTTTGAGTATGCCCGTGTCCCGTTTGGCCTATCCACCGGAGCAGCTGTGTTGAGCAGACTTCTGGACAAGGTGTTTTCAGAAATTAAATTCAAGTTTGTGTACCACTACCTTGACGATGTGGTGATCTATTCTGAGTCCTTCGAGGAACACGTTGATCATCTGAAGGTTGTACTTGATCGGTTGCGTGACGCCGGCCTTACCGTCAAATTGTTCAAGGTTTCCTTTGCCAAGCCCAAAATTTCCTTCTTGGGACATATTGTTTCTGAATCTGGTATCTCCGTGGACCAGTCTCGTACGCAGGCCATCAGAGATTTTAAACCACCCAAGAACGCCAAGGGTGTTGCTCGTTACATTGGTATGGTGAACTTCTTCCGTAAGTTTATCAGTAACTTTGCCGACCGTGCTGCTCCTCTAAATCAATTACGCAAAAAGGCTGTGAAGTTTGAGTGGGGTCCCTCTCAGCAGGCAGCCTTCGAAGATCTTAAGCTTGCGCTCTCTAACGCCCCTGTATTAGCCATTCCGGATTTTGGGAAGCAGTTCATTGCGCAGACTGATGCGTCTGGTCGTGGTGTTGGTTGTGTCCTACTGCAGGAATCTGATCTGGGTAGGCAACCCATTGCATACGCTTCTCGTACCTTAACGGACGCAGAGAGGAAGTATTCCATATACGAACTTGAGGGTTTAGCTGTGTTGTTCGCTCTAGAAAAATTCCGTATGTATCTTGAGCACACTAAGTTTCTCCTTGAGACCGATAACCAAGCCTTGAGCTGGGTCTTAGGGAAACCCCGTAAAACTGGTAGAATTGCCAGATGGGCAACTAGGATTCTGTCATTCCAGTTCTCAGTCCAACATATTCGTGGGTCCGAAAATGCGGTAGCTGATTCATTAAGCCGCATGTACGAGGAAACAGCTGAAGAGGATATTCAGGAATGTGAACCCGTAAACCTTGTATCTGCTGTAAATTGTGTCAATGCCGTTCTTAGCAATTCCCCTGTGCTGTTTGAAGATGTGAGACGATTCCAGAAAGAGGATCCCTCCTTGTCTAGCCTAATTGACCGAATCAATTCTGGTGAAGTGATCAAGCCCTACTCTCTGAAGGATGGTGTATTGTGTTGTTCCTCTCGTCATGACCGTCTACCTAAAATTGTGCTCCCGTCGGTCCTCATTCCGGAAATCTTTCGTTACTATCACGAATCTCCTATTGGTGGCCACCTAGGAGTATTCAAGACCCGAGCTAAAATCAGACAGTTTTTCATTTGGCAAAGTATGGATGGCGACATCAGGAGGCTCATTAGGAATTGTGCTGCATGTAGTATTAGCAAACCTCCGGTTTCTACTAAGGTTGGCCTGTTGTCATCTGAACCGGCATCTAGACCCATGGAGAGGCTGTTTATCGACCATGTTGGGCCGTTCCCTCGCTCTGGTCGGGGAAACCAATTTGCGCTTTTTTGCACTGACGGTTTCACCCGGTTTAGTTGGATTTTTCCCACCAGACAGGCTACGACCAGTTCCGTCATAAAGTGTCTTAATTCCATCTTTTCATCTTTTGGGCCATGTCAGTACCTGGTATCTGATAATGCCAAGTGCTTTGTATCTCATCAGTTCCGTCAATTCTTATTTGATTATGCTATTTCGCATGTAACCACCACTCCCTATTTTCCTAACCCGTCTCTCGCTGAGCGAGTCAATCGTAATCTCCGTTCTGCTCTGATTGCTTTCCACCACGACGACCATTCCAAGTGGGATTCTAATTTGCATTGGCTCAATTTTGCTTTCAACACCGCCGTGCATGAGAGCACGCAAGCCACCCCTTTTTCATTAATGTTTTCCTTTATGGCCAATTCTCCGTTGTCTAATCTGTGGAACCTGCACGATCTCCTTCCAGACAGTTTCACGCCCGAGGATATGAGGGCGAAATTTGACAAGGCTAGAGAGAATATTAAGGTATCACATGACCAACTTGCCAAGCGACACAATGCCTGTCGCAAGCCAACGGATTTGGAAATTGGTGATGTTGTGTACGTTCGCAATTTCGAGCCCAAGGGCGTCAGTAATCTAGTTTCAAGCAAGTTGACCCCTCGTTTCAAGGGCCCATGTTATGTAGAGGCATTCCTGACTCCCGTTACTCTGCTTATAAGAAACCCCAAGGCAAACAAAATTTCAAGAGTGCATCTGTCGCACATTAAACGAGGTGGAGAGGTGTCTAATGAGGAAATGCTACCGTAAATTTTGTAAAACGAATTTTGTATAATGTAGAGTATCTCTAACCTTCATTGAGGCATTCAGGCATCTGTTCCTTCTGGAATTTTGAACTGGGTATGCAAACTCTGCGGGGATACAACTTGTAAATGTTGGGAAGTTCCCATTTTAATGGTAAATTGTAAAAGTGCACCTAATTTTGATGTTTCATAGAAGATGCTAACATGTAAGTTGGACTCGGTGGGAGACCTAACTCATGATATCTTGTATACATGTTCCCTGGGGAATTTATGTGGTCATTCCTCTACCGTAGTTCCTTCTAAATGTATTGTCGTTTAACTCATGTAATCTTGAAAGGTACTTCTAGTCTGTAAAAAGGTAAACTTGTTAATGAAATTTTGTAAACACGGATCTAGGGCTTTGTCAGAAATATTTTATTCATATAAATTCAACTTGTTTCTCTTTTGTAAAATGTAGTAAGATATTGTAAATTCTGTAATCCTCTTTTGAAATTAGATTAACTTCTGTTTTGTAAATGGCTGCCCACGCGTCACATAATATCTTGCACATTGCTTCCACCTACTTCGTTTAAAGCGAACTAAATTGGACTTATTGAAAATGTATCTAACGTGTCTCGGACTCTGAAAGCACTGCTGGTGCTGGTGTTCTGCGTTTCTGAAGACTTTTGGACACAGTGATGCTGTTGACTAAGTGGTTTGCGAGGTGATCAATTATCCCATCACTGATAATCTGACCCTGCACTCTTCCTAACCAAAACGATGCGGTTTCATCCATCAATTGGAGTTAACTGGTGAACATTATCTTCTGGAAACATGCTTGGTGAATCGACAAGTTAAGGAGTACTGTCTATGCCTAGGCATATTCGTGAACCGTGTTCACGCTTAAGGGAGGGAGACTGTTACGTGCAAGAGCCCGTCCCAACGTTTCAAACATGTATTTTCCCCTGGATGCAATTCATGACATTTTTGAAACGACCGCTTCGTCGCTTGGTTCCGTCTGTGAACACGAGATGGTAGCTGCTGTCAGACTTTGGAAGTCCCCACGTGGTTCCTGCTTCACCAATAGAATGCGTTGGTTGTACCTTATTAAAACTCATCCTATCCCAGTCTTGTGTGAAGGCAATTATAATTCTACATCATAAACAAAAGAATATTGATACTTCATGATACCGCCAAAATCATCACTTAATTATGACATTGTTGATTGAGGTGTCATGCCGTGATTGGACGGTGAATATAGACATGAATGCAGTTCGGTTCTTGACGCGCTTTTCTCCGCCATCTTGTGGAGTTCATGGTCTGTCTGTTTGTAAACAAGAAGCCGGCCGCTGGTGTGAAGGAATATCTCTCTGTGTGCTAGGGGCTTCGCCCCTAGACTCTTCGAAATATGAACACCTATTCGACTAAGAAACGCCTGTGCTACATAAGAATTTAATTTCTTCCTTTCGCCTGGACAATGAAAGTGATGGAGAATCGCAACTGGATGCGAACGAGTGCTGGTCATCTAAACGACGCATGTGCCGGGTTAGCCTTTTTTGAAGCACATGTAGTGCCGTACAGAATTTAAAAATTATGTGTTAATTATTTATTATTATGTGTTAATTATTTATTATTATTATTGTGTCTCCACTGAGAAGGAAACAAGGTACGTTATCATTTGATGTATTTTTATATTTTTGTTATGGAGCTCCGATATCATCTTATAGTAATGTTTTAATTCTGTACCTTATTTTGTTTTATAGGCCTAATTTTATTTCTGTTTTAATAACGTTTCCTGATATATTTTAATTTTGTTATCTTTTCTTTGTACCTTCTGGAGACACATGTATTAGTTTATTTTACGTTTAAATTATTATTTATTTTCTTTTGGCAACCTTGGGATTGACATAGAATTTAATTTATTCATGATCCGTTGCCCTTCCATGTTGTTAATAGTATTTAGATATAATTGTTTTCCGCCGTTCATTTCCTTCTGCTAATGTTAAAATTTAATTTTATTAATTGTTTGCCGTAGTTTCGATCAGGCATGCGGTCTCCTGTTGTTTTTAGTGGCCATGATTGTTTTTTTTTTTGCCGTAATGCATTCTGGTCTCGAGGCGAGTCTCTTGGCGTCGACCGCGAAACTCAAACGTGTTGTGTTAACTTAAGATGTTTTTTTTATTTAACCTTGTCGGTTTAACTTTGTGTTTTTAGTAATTGTTCCTGTGTTTATCTCCATCATGCAAATTAATGAATTGTTTTATGATTCAATTTAATTTGGTTAATTTAATTTTTATTTCTCGTTTCTTCGTGGCCGGGATCTCCGCCTGTCGGATCGCTATTGCATTCCCTTGTAAATTATCAAGCCCTTTCTCATTTCATTATGCCTGTATATGTAATTTAAATTTAATCTTTGGGCTTTAACATTTTAATTTTAATTTAAGTCTTTTCTTTTCTTGGCTTTGCAAGCAAGCATGTTAAGCGGTTTCTTGCCTTCCTTGTAAATTGTGCTGGTTGATGCATGTTCTGTTTCTGGTGGAGGTGTTTGCTAATTTTAACAATTAATTTTTTTTTAAATCAACTGTTGTGACATTGTTTCGTCGACGGCAGTTCCGTTAGTTATTGGGGGGTGTCTGTAGGATAGCCTGTGCGTTGTCCCCTTCTCCATCTTCCTTCCACTCCTTTGGAGCTCTTCTGATGGGACATGTCATCTGGAGGTGATTTGGCTGCGGAAGCGACCCGGACCTCTGAATACAGGTGAGTAGGCCCATCCTCGCTGGCCATTGGGCGGTGTCTTTCTGGTGAAGCAGAGCGTTGGTCATCGAGTTACCGACGTGCTGCTGGCCCGAGGCCGCCGCCGGGTTGCAATTATTATTATTATTATTATTATTATTATTATTATTATTATTATTATTATTATTATTATTATTATCTCTTCCCTTCATCAGCAGTCGCCAGAAACATCTCTCCTCTCCCAATCGTCTTAATACTTCTTCATATACCCATCTGCTCTTCATCATTCTGCTGTAGCACCACTATCAAACGCTTCAATTCTCATCTCTTCTGCTACTCCAACAGGGAGGGGCATGGTGGCGCAGCGGTCAAACTGTTGGTCTCTCGCCAAGGTGAACCGGGTTCGATTCCTGGTCAATGCATGTGAGATTTTCGAAGTGAAATGCCATGTCCTGTGGTTCGGATTCCACGTAAAAAGGTGGTCCCGTGGCTCATGATCGCATGAATAACGTCACGTAAAACTAAAAGCTTCCTTCCTGCTGCTCCATAGAATGTGGTGACTAAAATATTCTTAAAAGGAACATTATCATGTTAGAAACCATTTTTCAGGGTTGCCTTTTCAGTGCAGGCAGCAGCACGGGAACGGACCAGCTAAGTGCACAATCCACAATAACATGACCATTTAATAACAATCACATAATCACACTAAGCAAGCAAACTTGAAGGTCAATCAGCACTTTCAGTATCTCAACAAAATCACATATTTTGACTAGTAAGTTGTGCTGGTTTAATCACTACTCCAACTTTTTTGGTCGTGTAGCCTCCTGAGAGGCCGAGTGCAGGTCTTTCTATTCGACGCCCGTGGGCGACCTGCGCGTCGGGATGAGAGATGGAATGGATGAAGATGAATGAAACTGGGCAAGGATGTGGAAGGAAGCGGCCGTGGTCTGTCAGAAGGTACTGTCCCAGCATTTGCCTGGTGTTGAAAATGGGAAACCACGGAAAACCATTTCAAGGACAGCCGACGGTGGGGCTCGAACCCACGCGTCTACCGAGTCAGCAGAGAGCTTGGCCCCATGACCTAACGCCGCGCTTTAGCCAGCGTAGCCACAACTGTCGGTACTACTACAACTAAATACAGTAAAGTGTATGATGATGATGTCATCCGTTCAGCCGAATTCGACTATCGACGATTCTATCGATAGATACTCTCCAGCTTGCCACGGTGGGTGAGTAGTTATCGTGTCGGTCTACCAACCCCAAGCTTGCAGGTTCGCTCCTGGCCATAATAAGTGATTTTCGAAAGGCGACAAAAATCATTACATGCATGTCATGCATTGTTAGCATGTTAAAAAACCCATTTGAATTCAGTAGGTCGTGTTCAAAATGGCAAAATTAATCTCGGAATTTTCCGCCAAAACAAGAAAGTTCCTCCTTTCTTCACTAGAAAGCGCTATAGTGTCAAGGAACTTAGATATCTAACCTCATTAACTTTCATAGCGCTCCAAGGAACAACAATATTGGACATGCAAACTGCCCTCTGGGTGTCAAATAACAAAGCTTGCACCCTGCACCCGAGGTCATACGATATTATTTTTATTATTATTACTCTCCAAGTTCAAGGGCAGATGATCTTGTAGTTCCGCCCCTTAAAACAACAATTACTAACTAACTCTTCAAGTTGTCCTGTGACACACCGCATCCTTGAGTGGTTCCATGGTGAGGTTCGAGTCTGTTTGAACGGTGTCTAACCAACGTGTCCTTTGGCGACCTGGTCTTATTGTGCCGCTGATCATTCCTAGCATGATTGCTTTTTCCAATGCATCTGATCGCATAACGTGGCCAAAGTGTATAGTAAACATCATAACCCATACTTGTAGACATAGATTTATTAGCCAAAGTTCATCCAAGTGTATTTATTAATTTCATGTACATTCTTTTCAGAATTAGGGAACCGCCAATTACAATTGGGTACAATCGTGTTGACCGACAGAAAAACATTAAATTATTTTTAATTGAACAAAGATCATGATTATAGGAAAGAGCTTGAACTTCTTTTCCTTGTAAAATAATATTTTTGTAAAGGGACTTCTGTTACACAGTGATGTGACAATGTCGATCCCCGGTCAATGCATGTGAGATTTTCGAAGTGAAATGCCATGTCCTGTGGTTCGGATTCCACGTAAAACGGAGGTCCCGTGGCTCATGATCGCGAGATTAACGGTCACATTAAACTACAAGCTTCCTTGATGTGACAATGACAATTCAGACTTCATTGCACGCATTTTGATTCAGAAATTGATGAAATTTATGCCGAATCTTATGAATAGCCAGGTACTGTACAGTAATTCACATCGAAGAAACATTTGGGTATATACCAAGGAACGCAGAATTCAGTTTTCAATTACTATATTTACGACACACGAGAAAATCGAGGAGCAATCAGCCACAGCCCAACAATATAATGTGGTCTTAAATAATATAAAATTAAACGGAGTCTTCCTTCATATGATGACATAATTTGCTAATGTTGTGATGTTGTTATAAACTATAAAGTGCTTGTCGAGGTTTTATACTCAATCGTAAAGAACTGTCTTCGTAGAAGTTTTATTCTAGGTTGTATCCAAACGATGTATTTAAAGCTCTTACGATCGTGTTTATGTCTTACACGTTAATGCTTAACAATCTGATTCGACCTTGACACCATTTAGATATGATAATTTTTTCCCATAACGTGTACTTTTATTACTGTCCATAAAGTGAGTGTTAAGTACTTTTGGTTTCCTGACTTTATATCTAATGTAACGTTGTATTAGGTTTGTAATTTTGTTGACTTTTGAAGTTATATGATTCAAACTGTGTCCATTATTTAAAGCTATTCGATTAATTATTTTCAGTTCCTTACTTAAATTTGACTGCGATATAGGGATTTTAAAGGCCTGAAAGACAATATCGAAGGGGAAGCTCTACACCACCTTTATAGATTTCTCTAAGGCATTTGACTCAATCAGCAGAAGTATAATCCTTGACAAGTTAGAAGCCATGATTGGGAAACATTGCATTCTAGGACTGCCGAAGGCATCCTATCCGAAAACTACGTTAAGATTTGTGATAACATCACCATATCAAGTCCCATCCTACAGACAATAGGCGTACTGCAAGGAGACCCGATTAGCCTTCTGCTATTTAATGTGGCAACTCATGATGTCGTCCTAGCAATCAGTAAGGACCGTGTAAAAATCTACATGTACGCAGACGACATGGTGCTAGTATCACAACACCAAAACAGCCTTCAGGAAACTTTCAACGGACTAACAGTATGGTCAAAACAAAATGACCTGCACCTAAATGAGGATAAAACTGTCACAATGATCTTTAGGAGAGGGGGAAGGTTATCAGAACATGAAGGGATCATGTGCAACGGCAGAACTAAGCATAGTAAATAAGTTCAAATACCTGGGGATGACTTTCCAGACCCGCGGAAACGTTTTCTCCGCACATATAAAAGAAAGAGCCTCAGCGGCCACAATAGCAATAAGTGATATTGCACAAATCAACCAGATATCCTTAAAAACAGCAATGAAGTTATTATGGCTAAATGCACTTGAAATAATTTGGGAACATCTGAACAAAAGAGATCTAAATTGCATTGAAAAAGTTAAGGCAAGTTTCCTGAAAAGAGTTCTAGGGGTCTCCAAGTTTACGTTATCAAGACTGGTATACGAGATGGCGAGAGAGCCCTTTTTCCTAGAGGACCTGAGGCACCAGCTGATGCTCCCCTCTACAGACAGCTACAGAGAATTACTACAGGAGCTAAGAGACAAGAAACAAGAAATATGGAGCGAATTCTACATGACTGATGCTATGACATCAAGCAAATGGTCAGGATTCCGCTTCGAATTAAGACACGCCATCACTAGATACGCAGTGCATGGCTTTCATCACAAAGTTTGTTCTATAAAGAAATTCCATGAACCCGGTACGGATTGTTCATGTGAATGGTGAGGGCAGAAGTTTGGTCGATATCTTGCTTTAGACTGCCAAAAAGGGAACATCTCACTGACAAGGCTTATCACGGAGTAACACAAGCACGCATATTGTGCATTTTAATTTTAATTTTGTATGGCCATTGGCTGCTCTAATACATTATTATTATTATTATTATTATTAAAGAGTGGTACAACAAACTGTAAAACAAACCTATAACGTTGTCTGTGTCAGTTTCGTAAAAATACTATAGGGTAATAGTTAACTGTTTCTTGTTATTGCATTTATTGTCCTCTGATCCTATGGTGACATCTATGTTGTTATTATATAAGTAATAATGTCCAAAACTTTTAGAGGCTGATTTTTTTGTGTCTATCTCAACGAAAGTAACCATGTGACACTTGAGATATTTTACCTGCGAGTACTTCGGTTCATTTCGATATAATAGGCCTAATGACATGAACTTAGTCGCCAAAAATTGTCGCTAATGATAACCTTAGTTTCTAGGGCCAAATAATTTAATGGTCATTTGACAAAAGTTGATATAAGTCGTTTATTTCCATGTTTATGGGCGAATTTCTATTGATCTGTCAAATGTTGGATGGTTTCTCTTGCCTTTTACGTTCTGCGGTTGATGATTATGATTTTTGCATTAAGGGTCGGATCAGCGAGGTCTGGTAAACTTTTGATAATATTCATTTATATTTCAGCAATCTTTGATCTCATCCCGAAGAAAATTTGCAGGTTAAATTTCAACTTCTACCAACGGTTAAGACATTCTCCAATTTAAAGAAAATGTTTACATTGCTCAGCAGTTTACGCTAAACTTCTCTGCCGTAGCATGTACAGTCAGGCAACGTTTTCAACATACAATACCAAACATTAATTTAATATATTATTCTTACTTTAAGTTGCTGGTAAGAACCCAGTATAGAGCATAAAGAGGATTTCAGACATTGCGAAGCAAACAATACATATTTTTGATTTTTCAAACAAAATAAGATAAAAAAATGAAATAATGAAAACAATCGCAAGTGAAACAGAGATATCTTCACTTAGAAACAAGGTGTTGCTGTCAAGAGATGGAACGCACAGATCAGCTATGACGTAACAATAAATACGATTAGAATACTGAAAATAAATTTACATATGCTACAGTCTAGAACTACACGTTACGAATGTTTGACCACGGGTGATTTTAATTCCCGTATACTGTATATGGAAATTAATGATTTTGATAGAATCTATTAAGATGTTTTCACAGAAGGCTCCCAGCACTTGTTCATCACGTTAAAGCTTCTTAAAGATGAAAGTAATTTGATATTGTATTCAAAGCAAAAGTTCATTACATTTACTGCATTAAAAAGTGGTTGCCTGAGCAAACTTGAGAAATTCCACAATTCAGATAAGTATCCACATCAGATCTTTCAACACATTAATTTCTTATGTTGTAGTTGTAGCTTTTTAATATCATCACATCAGAGTACTTGTACTTGTATACTAGTGTACACGTCTATCACAGAAATTGTAGCTCCACCTTCATGGGTTAGTTTATTTATTGATACTAGCAACCCGACCCGGCTTCACCCGGGAACAGTTATGAATGCATTACGTGATAAGCGATTTTTTTTCAAAGTCAATGAACAACGACCAATATCCGTTTTACGTCTCGGCATGATGGGTTAAAATCACTGATTGGACTATTAATTATATTATCATGGAGTTGCATGTGCAACAAATTATTGTCAGACGTAGTTTAAGAATGGCGTGGTGCATGAAACACAAATCCCCCTTCCGTCCAATCTTAACTTGACTGTGAATTTTGCGGAAAAGAAAACCCGAGTTGAACTTCGAGGGAAACTCCAAACACAACCACTCTTCTCTAAAGTTTTTAACTCAACACGACTCGACGATTTGCTGCTAGCTGTACCTGGGGCAATTGGTTCGCCCGCTAGCTAGGGTGTAACAGGGATGATAGACTCGCCCTTAGCTAGCTCGTAAACTGTCGCCTCAGTAGTTGAATGGACATGTTTGGAAGAAATTAAAACGTAAACACACTTATAGTGGGCGATGTATTGAAGATAGACATATGCTCTTGCGGACTTTTTGTAGAACTTTCCATGCTGAACAATTCTTACACTCATAGTATTTAGATATCTTTAACGGTTTGCCCAGCGTAAGCTTACAAAGCGCTCGGACGACGTTTTTTTTTCTCTCGAATTTTCCTCTGAAATCGTTACTGCTTGGCTTCCTTCGATCATAAATAAATAATTTTCTACAGAAATCATCCTCGAGATATCCTTTACAGAATGGTGAAAACCGCATCAAAATCCATCCAGTGGTTCTCGAGATTACCCGTGACATCCAAGAATCGGGGACTTCGTTTTATACTAAGTAGAGATGGTGATTGAAGCCATTTTTAGTGTTGCCTTAGTAAACGAAAATTTGTTACTTTTCAGTCGTCAACACGATGGGTTGTTCCCTAATCATGAAAAACAATACATGAGATAATTGTTAATCTCATATAACTTTTTCCAGGATTAGGGAATAACCCTTCACATTTGGGAAAAACCGTGTTGACCGACTGAAAAGCATCTAACATTCGTTATTTGTTGATGGCACACAACGGGGCTATGTGTGCGCCCCAATAACAGTGCACCTATAAAGTAAAATACGAGTACATTTCCAGGTATTTTTACATTAGTATTAATATCTGAATACAATTCTTAACGCTAAGAAGTTCACACAGCTGTCTAAATACATAGTAGTAAAAGGCTTAATCTAAATCTCATATAAAACTGTTTTTTGTTGTTGTTGTTGTTGATGGGACCGTAATTTCTAAGTTTTGTGACTTTTTTTTTCGGGTGCTTAATGCCTTAACACACGCATTTATTAGTAATAATTACCAAACTTACTAAGTTTTCTGACATAATTTTTATTTTTATTTTTTGCTTTTGGAGAGCAGATACTGGTTGGTTGGTTCTTTAGTTTAGGGGCTGTGACAACGCGGTCATGTAGCCCCGTGTACGTTGGGTGTGTGTAGAATTCGTCTGATAACCGGTGTTATTGTGATGGCTGTATTTGTGTGCGTTATCTGTGATCAATTTTCAAGTAGTTCCTACTTTTGCTACCAAATGCTACCATCCAAGACACCTACTTGTGAACTTGGCTACTAGGTGCCATCACAGCCAGCATTTGGCGGCGAACGTAGGAACTAATATAGCGTTATCAAATCTAACCTACAAATTTTAGCTTCACACAAGTTTATTTCGTGGAAGGTTCTTTTACATGCCATAAATCTATGACATGGGCCCGCCGGCTTTACTTCCCCTCCGAAGGAAGGCATACTGAGGGATTTTTAACGCTCTTAAAATATCCGACGACTTTGGCCGGGTTTGACCCCGTGATCTTGGACATAGAAGCTCAGCATGAGACTGTCTGTGGGTGTTACTGTAGATTTGGTACTGTTTTTTTATATCCATTTGTCTTGTAAATTCGGAACTGATGATGCTCGATTGACGAGCGAAACATCTCATCCCATGTTTTTATCCCTTTTCAATTGTCCATAACAATATATATCTTAATCACATGTAATGTATTTCAGATAATTGATTTTACATATTCCAGTAATTGGAATTAATTATTTTGTGTTGACCGACTGCAAGTTAAAACATCAATTGTTAATAAGGCAACGCTTAAAAATGGTTTCAAAGCTATCATTCCATTAAATAGCAGTAAACTTCAAAATTCCCTGTTCCATACACGAGAGAGAATATTTTGGTGCGATGATCTTTACACTTTACAAGATCCTGGTTATGTTGTTTATATTGTTACGTGCCACCCCCTAGTGGCACTTTTGTTAACTGGATTACGGTGGGGGTACAAAGCACAACACCAATTACTGCTTAAAGAAATAATTAACTTTATTGTGGCCAGAAAATTACACTCATCAGCAAATACAAGCAATTAGGAGCCTTCTCCAGTTTCCTCAAGTCTCTTCCTTATGCGCTCTTGGCCCCTTTCACTTGCAACAGACCACAGAAGTTAATTCGTCCTAATGAGTCCGGTGGCCTTGGCAGAAGCTACCTGCCCCTCTTCCTCAGGTACAACAAATACAGTTACTTACGAGCACTTGATGTACGCTGTTCACAAGCTGGGAGAAACAATGTCACAGGATTTCGTAACTCGCACAGCACTTCGTCACCACACTTCTGTCGCACAAGATAATCGCTCGCACTAGCTCGTAAAACACACAACAACAACTGCTTGACGGGTCACTCTTATATAGCCGGCCGGTGACTCAATAAATGCTTCTAGATCCATCCAGAGTCCACGGCTTCTCGAGGTTTCCAGCGCTGGTCCAGTCACGAATGTTCTGGACTATCCCTTTGTCCTAGTAGCCCTGTTGCATAAGGCGCGCGCAATACAGGAGGCAGGGCACAGCCCAGCCCTGAGGCAGTTGTGACTCACGCGGCGACTGATGACACAAACTCACAGCCGTAACAATATGATTTAAAAACATGTCTAATAAGAATAGCGTATGGTAGTTGCTTTAAAATGTAGAAAATGTATGACAAAAACGGTATCTAAAGAACTGCACGTAAAAAAGAATGACGAATTTATCACATGGTAGTTCTACCCTTCTAATGTGTACCTGCCCTCTTAAAGCTATAATCCTCTCTGCCTGAAATAACATAGCAGCCAGGCAAGAAATATGCCGACATACCGAGATATGAGATTTTAGAAAATCTGAGATTATTTATTTTAATTTTTCACCTCCAGGTGGCTTTGGTGGCGTAGTTGGTAGCATGCTGAGCTTCTATGCCCAAGGTCGCGGGTTCAAACCCGGCCCAAGACGTCGGATTTTTTGAGAGCGTTAAAAATCCCTCTGCATGCCTTCCTTCGAAGGGGGAGTAAAGCCGGTGGTCCCACGTCATAGATTTATAGCATGATAAGGAACCTTCCACTAATTACACTTGTGTGAAGCTAAATTGACTAACGCTCTTAGATTCCAACGTTCGTCACCAGGAGCCAACTGCTGTTGCATTTACATACAAAGTTGAGAACTAATTGGTCGTTGACGGTGGCGTTTGGTAGCAAAAGTTGGAACTACTTGAAAATCGAATGTCTGCAGGGCAATTAAAAAAGCCCCTAAACTGAGGAACCAACCAACCAACTTTATTACCTGATTACTTTTTTAGTCCCTTAAAGGTTTTTCTTCCTCTATTCAGCTTCATAATACTGTATATCTTTATTATTACACTGTGATGTGGTTAATTTGGAATTTTTCGATATTCAATCGCCAGTCCAGAAACAAGTGACGATGAATGTACCCACTGTGACGTCATCGTGCAGCTTTTAGCGTCGCGTCTGTTGACCGTCCTGTGACATGATATTTGCTGATGTGACATCGGCTTGGGAGGTTTATGGACGGATAGCGTCAGTAAACAGTATTCCTTATCAGTTACAAGTTAGCTGCCGCGTCAAGACTCTCAGGGGACTAGGCGCTATTCGGAGAACATCAAGGAAGCTGTCCATTCTTTTTAGGAACTTATCAACGTGAGTTCTATTATATTATTCAGGTGATACATGTGACGAGAACTCAGTAGTTCGTAGTTCACGATAATTCGCATAGATCTCTATCTCTCTCTATATATAAAAATGAAAGTTTGCCTGTTTTTTTCTCTCTCTGAATTTCTACGGAAATTTGCGTTATTTACGCGTTTCAGACTGTTCTATGACGGATGCTTGCGAAAATATTATTTTTGTCTGTCTGTCTGTCTGTATGTCTGTCTGTTTGTTTGTTTATTTGTCTGTGTGTGGACAAAGTTGTTCCCTTATAACTCGAGATCGACTGGGTGGATCAACGTAAAATTTGGTAGAGATATCCTTCAGAGGCACGACACTAATCATTGATGTAACTCTTCTCTGTACCTCTCATAAAAGGGGGCCAACCCTCTTAAAATACTTGTTGAAATAGGCGTAGACGGGCGAGACAAAGCTCATTTTCAGCCCCTCAATGTGAGAAACGAAACTCGGGGGCCCTAAAACCACATTTTAAGGCCCTAAAACCAACAGTTTTTGAGATATTCCCAGAAAACTAATTTCATTTAATACAACAAGTAGTTCCGTGAAGAACTATATAGCCTATTTTCATATATCCTACTTATGTTAATTGCCACTATCAACATACACAATTTCTGTTTGATTGCTGTAATAGATTCGTAGATATTAAGAACCGACTAAATATTTCGGATGGTCGCCATGTTGGATTTTATATATGTAGATCCTAGAGTTATGTACTGTTACATGCAGATTATTGTGAACGTGTAGTATTCAAACTTCAATCGAATACTTAGGACACAAGAAAAAACAAGGAGATTTTAAAATTTTTCACAGCTGCCATCTTGAGGTTATGGAAACAATTGAAATAAATTAGATGCCAGTGGATTAACATTCGCATAAGGATTTACTGTACCAAGTTTCACTGCACGCGGATGGTTAAATTGCGAGAAATGTCCATGTGAATATTTATAATTCGCGTCACCGCCATGTTGGATTTGTGATCACCAGGTTATTTAAAGTCTTATAGGTGAACTTACGTTCATAGCCCCTATGAACATTAAAAAATGCAGTTTGATTGCTAAAATAGATTCGTAGATATTCAGTATCGTCTAAATATTTCGGATGGTCGCCATGTTGGATTGTTAAATGTATAGGCCATAGAGTCATGTACCATTAAAGGAAAATTATTGCGTAGGTTCATTATTCAAACTTTCACTTCGATCGCATGACTACATCACAAGAAATAAAAACTTAACTAGTTGAAACCCGTCAAAACATGACGGACAATGAAAAAAATATTTACTGAAGAAGCTTCTTATATAAGTTACATTCTTTGTACGATTACTTCTTATTACTATTGCAACTTTAAGGGCGTCAAAAGTTAGCACTCTCAACATTGCAACATAATGCTAGTCATGACTGAAAACGTGATGAGGTAAATAACCCAATACGTTCTAGAGTTTTTCCTTGAGCTTTATTGATTGTGATAAGGTATGCCGAGCGAATAGGAAATTGTTGCCTATTAAAATACAATGTACTGTACCTGCAAGTGTTTCATCGGAAGGTTTTAAATCAAGTCGTAAGATTTGAGCTCTCTGCCCAATATTACTGCACCTATTATATCCGAATCCAAGCAATTTCTTACATATTTCTTACAATTAATATGTTTCCATATAGGAGTCCTTGGGAGAGCCTCCGTGGCTTAGGTGGCAGCACGCCGGCCTCTCACCGCTGGATCCGTGGTTCAAATCCCGGTCACTCCATGTGAGATCTGTGCTGGACAAAACGGAGGCAGACAGGTTTTTTTCCGGATACTCCGGTTTTCCCTGTCAAAAATTTCATTCCAGCAACACTCTCCACTAACATTTCATTTCATCTGTCATTCATTTAATCATTGCCCCAGAGGAGTGCGTCAGGCCTCGGCAGCCGGCACAGTTCATATCCTCGCCGCTCGATGGGGGCTTCATTCATTCCATTCCTGACCCGGTCGGAGACTGGAAGCAGGCTGTGGATTTTCATTTTCATAGGAGTCCTTGGGAAACGTTCAGATTTCTAAGGAGCATAACTATGGCTCAAACGTTCGGAGTATGTGGAGGCGAATCCCTTAATTCCAAGGAATTGAAGAATTCTATAGTAGGGATATAAAGTAGCTGGCTTTCATCTTCAGTATCTAATCTGTTAACGCTGATGACTTTTAAATTAATATCATTACATTCTTGCAGCCTGTCAAATATTTTATTTTCCAGCAGATCAATTTTACCCTCACAACAGTAAAGACCAAAGTAACCACGCGTAGATATTACGCAAGAGAAATGCAATGTAGAATAATGTTTATATTTGATCGTCACGGTCCTTACACTGTACTGCATAATATCTGGAATTGTTCCTGAAATGGCCTATTTATATTGAATTTTAAATGTGGCTTCGTATTATTCGATAACACAATAGTGTCCTGCATCCACGGAGCCGCTAAATAATAAATGTCAAATAATACTTCCATTGCCTAAATCAACAGCGTAGTTAGACTCAGTACTCTAAACAAATAATCATTGTCTTATGCAATGAAGTTCAACATGACCCGTCCAGACACTTTCATACTCAAGTTGGTTGCTGAGGAGAATGCGATGAGACTGATCGCCTACAATAAAATCCTTATAGTTGTTCCTGCCAGCGATTTTTTTTGTAATAGCTTGAAAACGCAGCTCAGAATGAACTCTTCATTTTGATACAAACAGTACGAAACTGCTTTAATAAGCAATATCCATCACCTGTTATAGGTTATGGCAGTACATTTTGCAGGGGAAACATAGAATCACTTCGCCAACTACTGGAATGAGCATAGGCCTATACTCAATACTCACTTCGGCAGTCACCCTAATGGAGGCAGTTTTAGAATTCTATCACCCGTGCATGTCCAAAATCGTATTAACACATGGAAGCCCACCTATTCTTGGCTATCGCCCCGGAGACCCGGGTTACATTTCCTTCCCTGCCAAGAATTGTAATTCTGGTCTAAGGGCAAAAACGGGGCACACTCAGTCTCTTGAAGTATAACTAAGAAGAGGGAGGTTCGATTCTCACCTCAACAATCTTGGATGTGGTTTTCCGTAGTTTCCCACTTCCACTCAAGGCAAATACCGGGACGGTTCCTAGGCCTCGGCCGTCTCCTTGCCATTCCCCTCCTTAATTACAAATACACACTTTAATGCAGCCATCACAATAACACAGGTCAACAGAGAAAATTTTAAACATACACACCGAAGTACACGGGGCTGAGTGACCACGATGTCGGAGCCCTTCAAACGAATTATGTTTCCCAAGTGTCTCTCATGGCGAAAGCAATTGTGGACACGCGCGAGTGCCTGGAAAACTACTTTTTTCTTTAATAGTTTAAGAGTATATCGACATTGCATAATTATAACTTTTAGTCTAGGACGCTACCAACTTGACCACCGAAGCATTGGGAAGGAATTGCAATATTAAGGTACATAAATAACGTACACATTCAACTGTCAGTTAATGTTCTTCAACATTTCCCTTCTTTTATAACTCTATTTCAGTATACATATCGTGGAAACATCATAGAAAATATTCCCCTCCTTTATAATTCTCATAAATAACTATCAAGTGAAAACACGCCATGCCTGATGTATTAAATATATCGATGCAATGGTGCTGCAGTATGTTGTCGGTTATTGGAACTATATTGGCGAAGTACTGCCATCTGTTACTGGAACTGATTGCAGATATTGGGGACAACAGTTAGCAGGTTTTTCTCCGGGTACTCCGGTTTTCCCTGTCAAAATTTCATTCCAGCAACACTCTCCACTATCATTTCATTCCATCTGTCATTCATTTAATCATTGCCCCAGAGGAGTGCGTCAGGCCTCGGCAGCCGGCACAGTTCATATCCTCGCCGCTAGTTGGGGGCTTCATTCATTCCATTCCTGACCCGGTCGGAGACTGGAGGCAGGCTGTGGATTTTCAGTTAGCTCTTTCGATCACATGCTGTAATGCAATGGTAAAACGGAAATAAAATGTATTGATGTGGAATGTAGAAATATGTATCTATAACTTAAAGCAAACAGCATGAAATCGCTGGCGGATTGTAGATAGAATGCATAAGCTAATTGTTGTATATGGGCGAATAACATTATGTGCAAGTTAATTTCATGAAATTAAATACTAATAATTGTTGAATTAAAGAAAACAATAGTGATAGCACAATAAAATAAGGCTATTTTCGCTATCGTTTTACCCTCCAGGGTTGGCTTTTCCTTCGGACTAAGCGAGAGATCGCACCTCTACCGCCTCTGAGGGCAGTGTCCTGGAGCTTGAGACTCTGAGTCAGGGATACAACTGGGATGTGTGACCAGCACTACGCCCAGGCGGCCTCACCTGCAAAGCGAACAGGGGGCATGATGAAGGGATGGGAAGAGTGGGACGGTTAGGCAAGGAAGTGGGAAGGAGGCGACCGTGGCCTTACAGTGGGAACCATCCCGGCATTTGCCCGAAGATGAAGTGGGAAACCACAGAAAACCACTTCCAGGATGGCTGAGATGGGATTCGAACCCCCTCTACTCATTTGGGCCTCCCGAGGCAGAGTAGACCCCGTTCCAGTCCTCATACCTCTTTTCAAATTTCGTGGCAGAGCTGGGAATCGAACCCAGGACCTCCGGGGCGGCATGAAAATCGGTCCAGTGGGGAGTTGTTGGCAATTTACAAAAGAAAACGCCTTGTGTTTTAAATATATAGATGGCAAAGGAGAATCCGATACTTTACGCGAATTAGGCTATAAAAGTAAAATATGTTTCGACAATGTAATAGCAATCGTAAGAAGGATGAAAACGGAAATTAAAAAAACATATCCGAAGTGGGATTCGAACCCACTCGACCATGCATAATACAATCTACTGGACTGGAACTATAGCCGCGCGGCCATCCAGACAACTGACTTTTTGATGCAATATCAAGGTACCTAACCACCATACACACTCAACCTGCAGTTTAACTCCCTCAATACTTTGCTTATTTTATATTTCTATTTCAATGTATATTCTAAGAACATAATTAACAATATTGGAGACCCTGTTTAATTCTCATAAACAAAGATCTCAGTTAGACGCGGCGGGAAGCAAGCGCCATTTCCCTCGTTGAAAAGAGTCTTTGTGCGCAAGCGCGGGAGCGGCAAATATTAATGTTTTCTTTAATAATTTGTAAATATACCCTAACATATTTTCCTTTTAAAGACACTCTGCTCGACAATGTAATATCAATCGTAAGAAGGAAGAAAACGGAAATAAAAAAATATGTCCAAGGTGGGATTCGAACCACCTCGACCATGCGTAATTCGAATAATACTGGACTGGAACTCTAGCCTCGTGGCCATCCAGACAACTGTTTGTGTTAACAATATCAAGGTACATAACCACCATACACACTCATCCTGCAGTTTAACTCCCTCAATACTTCGCTAATTTTATAATTCTATTTCAATGTATATTCTAAATACATAATTAACAATATTGGAGACCCTGTTTAATTCTCATAAACAAAGATCTCAGTTAGACGCGGCGGGAACCAAGCGCCATTTTCCTCGTTGAAAAGAGTCTTTGTGCGCAAGCGCGGGAGCGGCAAATATTAATGTTTTCTTTAATAATTTAAAAATATACCCTAACATATATTTTCCTTTTAAAGACACTCTGCAAATCTACATGCCAAGAGCTCTCGTGAGAATGCATTACGAAGTAAATCGGTTCTGTCATTCTCTCAATCTCGCGGTAACAAAAATCACCTTAGTGTTTTAAATA
This sequence comes from Meconema thalassinum, assembly GCA_946902985.2. NCBI lineage: Eukaryota > Metazoa > Arthropoda > Insecta > Orthoptera > Tettigoniidae > Meconema > Meconema thalassinum. The sequence goes on from OX336392.1 coordinate 373,702,092, forward strand.
TATAGATTTTAAAATTTGCACTGCCGCCATCTTGAGGTTATGTAAACAATTGAACTAAATTAGATACCAGTGGATTACAATGTGTATAAATATTTCCTGTACCAGGTTTCAGTGCGCTTGGAACATTAAATCACGAGAAAGGTCTATTTAAAATTTTCAAATTCGCTTGGCCGCCATGTTCGTTTTGTAGTTAACCGGTTTTTGAAAGTCTTATAGATGGACGTCCAGTAGTGCCCTTTATCTCCGTACAAAATTTTAGGGAGATACCGCTAATAGTTTCAGAGATATAGAATGCCGGTGAAATATTTCGCACATCCGCCATCTTGTGGTTATGTAAACAATTGAACGAAATTAGATGTCGGTACATTACAATGTATATAAACATACACTGTACCAAGTTTCATTGCGTTTGGTTGGTTAAATCGCGAGAAACGTCTATTTAAAAGTCGCAAATTCGCTTGGACGCCATGTTGGTTTTCTAGTTACCAGGTTTTCAAAGGTCACATAAGTGAACTTATAGTAGTTCCCTTTATCACCATACAAAATGTCAGGGTAATATCGGTAATAGTTTCGGAGATATTGAATGCTGGTGAAATATTTCGCACAGCCGCCATGTTGGATTGGTGAGTCGTAACAAAATTTGAAGGGCACGGTCGAGGTCGCCGGGAATAGTGCTATGAACTTTCCGAGTTTCATTGAAATCGCTCCTGCCGTTTAGATTTTATTAGGGGGACACACACACACGAATCACACACACACACACACACACACACACACACGCACACGCACACACACGGACAAAAGGTGATCTCATAAGCCTATTTTTTCAAAATTGAAAATAGGCTAATAACGAAAGAATGCAAGCCGGTTACCATGGCAACGGAATCTCAAAGGTCCATCTATTGCTGTAAGACGCAATACATTTCCATTTATTACATTACTGAGATAGTTTGCAAACGGAACCAACTTAAGCTGTAAAATTCATCAATGTCACATAATGCGCTTAAGGGGGTCAAGGGCTTCTCTAGATTTTTTTCACGCGATTTACACGTGGTACGGAAGGTCTATTATATCCCTATCCCTATATTGTTAAATAATAATAATAATAATAATAATAATTATTATTATTATTATTATACTACGGCCTACAACGACGAGACAAAGTTTATTTTCAGTCCCTTGGTGTCAGAAACAAAACTCGGTGCCCCTAAATACCAGTAAGGGGTCTCCGAAAAGTATATTTTAAGGCTCTAAAACCAACAGTTTCTGAGATATTACCAGAAAACTAATTTCATTTAATAAACTAATGAAGGAATGCAAGCCAGTAACCATGACAACTGTATCTGAAAAGGTGACATCCAACTTTCCATATATTTCTGCAAGAAGGAAAGCCACTCCATTTATTAAATTTCTGTGAATGTTTGCAAATGGCTATAAGGTTATTACGGAATCAATTAAAACTGTAAAATTCATCAATGCGCTTAAGGGGGTCAAGGGGTACCCTAGATTTTTTTCACACGATTTAAATGTGCGTTATGTCGTACAGAAGGTCTATTATATCTCCAAACAGAAACATTATTTTCAAAAATTCCTGAATTGAAAATCGGTAGTTTTTTTTCTTTTAGGATTTTGGGCCATTGGAGTCTAAAAAACCTGAATTTTCATGCAGCACAAGCCTCTACAATTTATTAAAGGGGTCTTCCTCTGGATGGGGACTTGACACAACAGTGAAGGTCAGTTTTATTTGACGTGTATTGCATTTCGTCTACGAGGTATTCAATTTTATTTTCACGTCAGAAAGTACACGTTAGGTAAATTTAGTTTCAGAGCATATTTTAACTAATCATTTTTCTTTGTTGACAAACAGGTTCCAAGTCTCTAACCATTGCAACAGTAGCTCAATTGATTACGTCTGGTTATTAATACCGAAGGCGGTTCGAAGAATGGGTACTTCTGCTAGTAAAAAAAATAAAATTAAGAAAAATGAACGAAAGAACGAGAAGGTTAATTAATCAACGAAGACCAGATCGTCAGCTATAGAATGACATGGATGGATATAGCAGAGATGAATGTAGTGAGGGTAAACATATCATACAGATCCGACACAGACAATTATAGGCTGGTTCAAGCGTTCTCAACCTTTTCAAGACTGTGAGCACCACCCTCAAGCCTTTACCTAGTATAGGAGTTGATAAGGGGGAGGGGCACACACACAGGCAGACAGACAGACACACACATTTTCTCGCATCGATCTCATAAGTCTACTTTTTCCTCATGTTTGCAAAATAAGAAAAGTGGGCTAATAATAATAATAATAATAATAATAATAATAACAATAACAATAACAATAACAACAATAATAATAATAATACTTTCAAGATAAGAAAACCAAAGAAGCGTGGTTTACGGAAGTTGAGAAAGATCTACGTGAAATGGAAATTTCTCCTAAAGATATCCAGAAGCGTATTCCACTTCAGGAAAAACTACGTACGCACAAAGGTTTCCAGGAAAAGCCGAAGCTGAAAACAAAGAAGGCGTGTTCCCAAGAGAGAAAAGAACAACACCTGAGACGAATGCGGGAACACTGGGCGGTAGTTAGAGCTCAGAAGAAGAGAAGGTTGAACTGACGTGGTCCCTAGTTGGCCGAATTGAAGAAATAATGATAATAATAATAATAATAAATAATAATAATAATAATAATAATAATAATAGTAAAATAACAGCAACAGATCATAACTTGCTTTATGTGATCCTGTATGGGTCGAAACATACTAAATAAATAAATTAAATAATAATAGTAATAATAGTAATCATATGGAACAGTTATAATAAGAAATCCATCTCCCGTAAAGGAAAATTACGACATTACAACACGGTAATCAAACCCTTAGGCACCATACGCCTCTGAAACACTGATCATTGGGGGCAGATCACCAATTAAATATATACAAAAACAAGAAAGAAAAATCTTGAGGAGAATTGATAGCCCAGTTTGTATAGAAGGAATTAGGATGCAAAGGAAATCCACGAGCTTTATCAGCATCCAGAGAAAATCTCGGACACATTTAGAAAAAGTCATTTGATATTTGCTGGACATATTTTCAAATTGAGCGATCACAGGCTGACTAAAATAATTCTAAATCTTACTCTCTCAAAGAAAGCTAAGAACAACCGGCTGCTTGAAGTTGAAAAAGACCTTCAGGAAATAGGCATGTCAAGTGATATAGTTTATTTATTTAGCGTATGGTTTTTAGTGCCTGGAGTGTCCGAGGACAGTTCGGCTCGTCAGAGGATGTAGCTGCTTCAAGCGGATAACCATGGGGTGAGCTACAAGTTCCATTCAATTTCAAGTAGTTCCAACTTTCACTACCAGATGTCACTTACACCTAGAGGCGAACGTTGGAACTTTTATAGAGCGTTTCTACGAAATCTAACCTAGAAATTTAGCTTCACACAAGTTTAATTAGTGGAAGGATCTATTTGACATGGCACCGCCGGCTTTACTTCCCCTCCGAAGGAAGGCATACTGAGGGATTTTTAACGCTCTTAAAAATCAGACTACTTCGGCCGGGTTCGAACCTGCGATCTTGGGAATATAAGCTCAGCATGCTACCATCTACGCCACCGTATTCATTTACTACACTTATAATTTCCGAGGTTTATTCACATGACAACCATCTTTACCCACCCAGGTATTATTTTTAGTGCTCATTTTCCTTGAGTGGCCTAATATGTACATTATTCTCATTTCAACAATTTATAGATAAGTTACCTCGCAGATTCCTACAAGTATTGGAAAGAGAGTTGGTGGCCCGAAGGGCACCAGCTCAGTCCAGCATTGCTTTCATTTATTTGTGTTTGGGATCTTCTCTTTCAACTTTGAACTTGACAGATTGCGTGGTCACCTGCTGTCCCCAAGGTTACAAGGATCGAATCCTGGTGTTATCAATTGGCATTTGAGGATGCGCAAATGCAAGGGAGCCGTGTCAGTAGATTTACCAACATGATTAAAATCCCTTCTGGGTGAAAATTTCAGCATCCCGGCGTTTCTAAAAGCCGCAGTAGTTTAAAGGGACATAAAACTATTAATATTATTATTATTATTATTATTATTATTATTATTTGCGTATATTCCCCTTTAAGGACAGCGCTAAAAACACAAAAATATAGCTTTTGGTGGTGGTTCTTTCTTTCTTTTTTATCTTCCCAATGTAACGTAATCTTGATTACGGTACAATTATTATTATTATTATTATTATTATTATTATTATTAGTATTATTAAAGTCATTGTGTAATTATTATTATTATTATTATTATTATTGAAATATCAAAGTTATATCGTTTTATTCACCCATTAATATCAAGGGAGGGGCCATACCATATTCACGTCATTACCATAATCATATATAATATTGTCAAGTGTTTAGATTAAGAAACAGGGTTTTTATAGAGGTCTAGGGCTGTTTTATTAGTTAAATTGTAAAGACAGGACGGGCATGGTTGGAAGAAGTTACGGACGGTGAAGCAACATATTGCAAGAAAATGTATTTCTGGAACGAAGCCAAGCTGACAGGAGACAAGGGCTTGGAGAAAGATTTGACGGAATTATACATGCGCAACGAGAGGAATAGCGGGTACTGAGTGGGATATTTGAAGTACGCAGGCCTGTATTCCCGCTCGGAGAAGTAACGCGACGCTTGAGGACTGAGAAATGCTTTGCTATAATTGGTCTGATGGGTCGCGGGCAAATTTATGCCGCAAAACATCGGGACCATTCAGAGTGTATAAAAGCCCAGCGCGACTTCAGCACTGGCTATTCAATTCTATTCTATTCTGTCATTCACTTATTCGATCACGCACTCACTCATTGCCTTTGTGAGTCGTAGACTCTGTCAGACCCTCAGTAAGATGGGACTTCAAAAAAAAAGTCAACCCCTGGCACTATCCAGCCCATGACGGGCTAAGGCCGACCAAGCGACCGCTGCCCAGCCATTCGGCCTGCAGATATTGGGGTGACGCGTGATCAGCGCGTCGGGTCCCCTCGGCCGTTAATCTTGGTTTTCGTGATCGGAGCGCTGTCTCACTGTCAGACAGCTACTCAATTGTCCTCACGAGGCTGAGTGCACCCCGTTCCAACCCTCACGTCAGTTTTAAAATCCCTGACGGAGCCGGGGATCGAACCCGGGGCGCGCTACCCCTACACCACGGGGCCGGCAAGATGGGACTTAGTGAATTCAATTAGCCTGGTTTGTTCAAATTTGCTTACCCTGGTGATCAAACTCAGAAACAAGCAGCAGCAGCAACAACAACAACAACCACAACAACTAGACGAAGTACAGTTAGCAAAGTGAAAACATATGTTTTCAAAGGTCAATAAACGCGTGTCGGCGTAAGATCTCAAATTAGACTGCATGCAGACCAACGAGATGGACTTTGTACCACAAGGCACCAGGTATGTGGACCGAGTTATTATCAACACAGAAGATCAGCGCTAGCGAGAAGACAGTCAATATTGCCCAGCAATTAGGGAATATTAATGCACATATTGTACACAGCTCGAAACCTCAGATCAAATCTTATTAATAATTTTGTTGTAAAATAAACCAGTATTAGTTAAAATGCATTGTTCATTGGGAGTTGAATATATAGGATAGTTGGAATGCAAAGAGTATCTCATAGAGCAAGTTTATTGCCCTACGCTCCGATGATAGATCTTGGCTCAAGGAAGGGAGCGGCCGTGGCTAAATAAAATTTTAATGTGTTATCTTTACGTTAACTGGCGCCCAGTAAAACTAAATTAATAAAGTGTATGTCGTCTGTCTAGACAGGCCAATGCTAAATAAGAACGATGAGGTGGTTTTAAGGAGTCTTGAGTGTAATATCTGTAGAAACGTTATAAATGATCGCCCAACTTGTAGAGCGATATACAACGACAAATTTAGCCGTTACAAATGGCACAACCAACTGTGGGTCTACGAAATATCGTACTGTAGTGAATGGATATTATGTATAAATCCAGTTTATTTCAAGTATGTTAAAGTTTAAAGTTGTTTTCATGAACGATATAAACGAGTACTCTTTGCATTCATTCCGAGTTTTTCAATAAAGAGGCAAATATCACGCTAGGGAACTACGGTTATACATTAGGAGTGTTCTTTTGATGAGTTATTTTTTTGGGTAATGAGTAACAGGGATAATTTGGGGAATATAAATTTGAGAAACCGTAGTATTATAAGATCAGTTATAATGTCGAAATTAGATGTGCAGGGTACCAATGAGGAGATGTCAAAAGTAAGCGAAAATCAGGAAACTGAGGAAAATAAACAAGACGGGGCTACAAACATCCAGAGTAATGAGGGGGAGAATCCTTCCTGGCTTCGAAACCTGACGATGCTCATAACTGAACAGAGTAAGAAGTTAGAGGAACAGAGTAAGAAATTTGACGTGCGTAGCGATCAATTAGAAAAAGCAATAGATCTTAAGTTAGCTGAACAGAGTAAAAAGCAAGAGGAACAAAGTAAGAAATTTGACGTGCGTAGCGATCAATTAGAAAAAGCAATAGATCTTAAGTTCTCTGAGCAGAGTAAGAAGCTAGATGAACAAGGTAAGAGGTTTGATGAAGCCACAGAGAACTTCAATAGACAAATTAAAGAAGTAGGCCGAGAATTTCACAATAAGTTAGAAAACAGGATTAGTGAGGTGGAGGGATCATGGTCACTTAAGGTTGACGCCAGAATGCAACAAGTGTCGGAGCGAGTTGACAAAATTGACGAGGAAGTGAAAATTAAATGTAGTAAGGTTAGGGTTGACTTAGAAGGAGAAGTCAACAGTATGAAGGTCAAGTGTGATAATAATATTGCTAAAATAGGTAATTTAGAAAATAAAGTAGAGAGCGATAATCAAGAAATTAGGGAAGAGGTTAACAGTAAATTTAACAGTATCAGTGAACAAGTAGCGAGTAAAACAGATAAAATGGAGGAGAAATTGCAGAGATGTCAGAAGCAAGTAGCAACAAATAGCGGTAATGTACTATTAAGAAATTTAAGTAGATTTCTAACTAAAGAGGCAGATTTGCCAGTATTCACAGGCAAGGCATATAACCCAATGGAATTCTTAAAAACAGTAGAAAAGAAGTTTGCTAAAGATTTAGAAGAGGGGATCGTTCAATGGGAACTAGTACTTGAGATGCTAGATAAATCTTTCGTTAGGGATTCAAGGTCATGGTTCAGTGTGTATAAATACCAGATGACTAGTTTTAGAAAATGTAAAGAGAAGTTCATAGCCAAGTGAAAATAAAAATGTGCAAGAAAGAGAAAGATGTATCATTAATTTTGGAAAGTACCAAAGGAGAGATGGTGTTTCGTACACAGAGTATTTCTTAGCGCATGTACTTATATGCCAGAATTTAGAAGGTTTAGAGACTGAATCACAGGTAATTAAAACATTATTAAGGCATCTTCCAGGTATAATTAAAGAAGCATTCTTCATGCAGAATATTACTACTATTGACGAATTCGAGAAGCTATTGGAAAACTTTGACTCTCTTGAAAATAGTAGGACCAAACGCAAGCCAATAAGTAGAGGAGATAATTTCGTGCAAGGTGAGAGAGAGAGGGGAAGAGAACAAGGCAGGAATGCGAATTACGAAAGACGACTTGACAATGGGGGACGCACAGCAAATACGAGGAACGAGAATTTGAACAGAGTAGGGGAAGGTACTAGGCCAGACAGACGTACAGGTCAACAACAACAACAACAATCTACACCAGGAGCAGGTAGGCCTAATTTAAACGAATAACGGGTTGCAGTGAGGTCAACAGACAGCCCGAAGTGATTGCAGTTCAATGTCCTAGGAATATTGAGTATTTAGGAGATTTTAATATAGATGTTAGAGAAGAACTGCTTTATGACCTAAATGGTGGAAATTTAGATAATGTTGAGAATGATATTATGTCACCAGTAATTAAACTTAATGTGTGGGGTAAAGAAGTTGATGTTTTATTGGACAGTGGAAGCGAAAACTCTTGTATAAATTTAAGATTTTTCGAAGATGTAATGATAGAAGGTATTCATGTTGATATAATTCCAGTTAAGTCCACTTTCATTGTCACAGCTGTAGGTAGTAGGTCTCAGAAAATATCTATGCAAGTAGCAGTTCCAATTAACATTAGTGAGTTAGTTAAATTTCAGCCCTGTTTGGCAGTTCCAAATTTAGTATATCCGGTGATTCTCGGTGCAGAATGGTTATCATTACATCAAGTTAAATTAGATTTTCATTTTGGCAGGATATGTTTATTTTGGCAGGATAAAGAAGTTCAGGTTACGTATAAGGTGTCTAAGACTGACAAACAGATGAAAGTGTGTACGTTTGAGGAAGAAAGCAACGTGGTTGTGAGTGATGAGTTTCCTGAAGTAAATGAGGTAGATCGCGGAGATGCTGGTGAGAGCAAAATTTTTAAGGTGTGTCAGGTTGCAATGGAGTCTGAACTTGAGAGTAGGATCCATGATGCATTGTCACAGTGTAAGCTGGATGATGAGCAAGGTCATCAATTACATGAGGTATTAATAAAATAAAGGAAATTTTCAGCACAAAACCCGGAGCAGCACACTTATATGAGCATAGTTTTGTCGTTAAGGACACGAGTAGTTTCGTAGGGCCTAGGTATCCTGTCGCAATTAATATATGAAAGCCGTCGAAGAACAGATAGAATTAATGTTGGAAAATGACATAATTGAGCCTTCAGCTAGCCATTGTTTAAATCCATTAGTTGTAGTGGCCAAGAAAGACAATTCAGTGAGACTGTGCATAGACGACAGAATGTTAAATACCAAGGTCGAGAGCGACCAGCTGAGAACTGAAGCAGTGGAGGATTTAGTTCAACGTTTTCAGGGGCGGAAGTGGTTCTCAACAGTAGATTTTAGTAGTAGTTGCTCATCGTTAGTTAGGAAATTAGGTAGGACACTAGGTAGTTATTTCAGGTATGTATTGTTGACTCATGTGATGTTATTCAGGCTAGTCAGTGTTTTGTTGAGAGGTAGGAAGTACATGGAGGTTTGTAGCAACGATTGTTACGTAAGCCGTTGCCATCTTGTGCATTGGAAGGGAAAATGTCAAAGCTGTTCTTATTGTTTACTGGACCTTATGTCGTTTCGAAGAGGATAGGAAAGAATGCCTACTTATTGAAAGATCAGGAAAATTGTGTCATAGGTACATATAACATTTACAATCTGAGGAAATATCATATAAAAGAGCAAGTGCAGCAAGAAGGGCAGACTGCCGTGTGTTAACATATAATTAGAGTCGTGTCGTGGCTCTAAGGAATTGGTGGAAGTGAGATAAATCACTTGTGTAGCGAGAAACAAGACGCAATATATTGCGTACTGTTATTGTAAGGGACTACAAGAACAAATGTAGCATGTAAATCCTGTATGACTGCACAGGACAATCAGAATGTTTAATGTAACATTGCAAGAAGAGTGCAGATCAATCAAGGAAAATTTAAAGGGTATAATCATTATGTATGTAATTTGAAGGGTCATATATGTATATTCAGTGTATTTCCTGTTAAGTTTTAAAAGGATGATTTGTGATTTCATCATTCATTACATTCTTTATGAAACCATGGGGACGTTTTTTAACGTAATCTTGATTACGGTACAAATTATTATTATTATTATTATTAAAGTCATTGTGTAATTATTATTATTATTATTATTATTATTGAAATATCAAAGTTATATCGTTTTATTCACCCATTAATATCAAGGGAGGGGCCATACCATATTCACGTCATTACCATAATCATATATAATATTGTCAATTGTTTAGATTAAGAAACAGGGTTTTTATAGAGGTCTAGGGCTGTTTTATTAGTTACATTGTAAATACAGGACGGGCATGGTTGGAAGAAGTTACGGACGGTGAAGCAACATATTGCAAGAAAATGTATATCTGGAACGAAGCCAAGCTGACAGGAGACAAGGGCTTGGAGAAAGATTTGGCGGAATTATACATGCGCAACGAGAGGAATAGCGGGTACTGAGTGGAATATTTGAAGTACGCAGGCCTGTATTCCCGCTCGGAGAAGTAACGCGACGCTTGAGGACTGAGAAATGCTTTGCTATAATTGGTCTGATGGGACGCGGACAAATTTATGCCGCGAAACATCGGGACCATTCAGAGTGTATAAAAGCCCAGCGCGACTTCAGAACTGGCTATTCAATTCCATTCTATTCTGTCATTCACTTATTCGATCACGCACTCACTCATTGACTTTGTGAGTCGTAGACTCTGTCAGTCCCTCAGTAAGATGGGACTTAGTGAATTCAATTAGCCTGGTTTGTTCAAATTTGCTTACCATGGTGATCAAACTCAGAAACAAGCAGCAGCAGCAACAACAACTAGACGAAGTACAGTTAGTAAAGTGAAAACATATGTTTTCAAAGGTCAATAAACGCGTGTCGGCGTAAGATCTCAAATTAGACTGCAAGCAGACCAACGAGATGGACTTTGAACCACAAGGCACCAGGTATGTGGACCTAGTTATTATCAACACAGAAGATCAGCGCTAGCGAGAAGACAGTCAATATTGCCCAGCAATTAGGGAATATTAATGCACATATTGTACACAGCTCGAAACCTCAGATCAAATCTTATTAATAATTTTGTTGTAAAATAAACCAGTATTAGTTAAAATGTCTTGTTCATTGGGAGTAGAATATATAGGATAGTTGGAATGCAAAGAGTATCTCATAGAGCAAGTTTATTGCCCTACGCTCCGATGATAGATCTTGGCTCAAGGAAGGGAGCGGCCGTGGCTAAATAAAATTTTAATGTGTTATCTTTACGATAACTGGCGCCCAGTAAAACTAAATTAATAAAGTGTATGTCGTCTGTCTAGACAGGCCAATGCTAAATAAGAACGATGAGGTGGTTTTAAGGAGTCTTGAGTGTAATATCTGTAGAAACGTTATAAATGATCGCCAACTTGTAGAGCGATATCCAACGACAAATTTAGCCGTTACACCAAAAACCTTTCATCTGTTCACTGTGTGCCTTCTTCTTTTCATCTGCCCATTTACGCCTATTTCTTTTGGCCTGTGATCTAAATTCAAATTTCTGATTTCTGATTTTTTATGTACAAATGCTGCGGTCGTGAATGTCTTCTATGGTGATATGTAATTGTTGTATGTCTTCCATAGTTTCTTTGTACCGAGAAGTACCCAATTTCGACGTAGAACTCTACGTTGAATATTCTTTTAGTCAGTCTGGTGTTGTTCATTCTGGCGATATTATTATTATTACTATACTGTTACTATGGCCGTTTGTGATGTTATACCTTCAAAGTAAAGGCTATCAAGTACAATGGTCTGTATCCCTATCTGACCACCGCAGCGTTAGGTGGGAGAGCAACATACCATTTAACTGCTGAAAAGAAATCCTCTGAAGTTGGACTAGTAAACCCAATAATTTTAGGTCATTGGCCTCAGCGGCATCAACAATGACTTGAACGCCTAGATGTGCAATCATTTATTATGTAGGATACCATTGAGGAATGAAAGAGTTAAAAGCATTTTATCTCAAGTACTTTCTCTATTGTTCCTTTTCAAAGTCTTAATGGCAGCTCTCTACCAATATGGGATCGCCGAGAGCTCTACAGAACCCCAGTGATGAGAGACCCTCAGAAATGTTGACTGGAAAACTACCTTTCTTTCATAAAGCCTCATCGCTAAAAGCCTTCAATGTGTGTAATGACGTCTTGAAGTTACGTAAGGTGGGGTACAGTCGTCCAGCATTTTGGTTCTGTAAGGAACGTGAAAGGGTTGACTGAAGTCAAGTTTCTCCCTACTCCTGCTCACAGGTGACATACGAGAACGGGAGGAAGCTATCTTCCAGAGTTTCCTGTGTCTGTCTATGTTTGTACAGAACAGAGCAAATTCATTACACACTGTACAGAAATTAGAGCTTCCAGTTGTTGTTTGAGTCTTCAGTCTTTTGACTGGTTTGATGCAGTTTTCCATGTCTCTCTGCTCTGAGCTAATCGTTGCATCTCCACATAGCTAGCACACCGTACATCCGAGGCAACCTGTTTAACATATTCTAACCTTGGTCTACCCCTACAGATTTTGTCCTCGTCCATTCCTTCCACAACCAAGTTAGGGAATCCTTCGTGTCTTACTATATGTCCTACCAACCTATCTCTCCTCTTCATTAGCAGTCGCCAGAAAGACCTCTCCTCGCCCACTCATCATAATACTTCTTCATTTGTTACACTATCTACCCATCTGATCTCCAACATTCTGTTGTAACAAAACATTTAAAACTCTTCAATTCTCCTCTTTTCGCGGCTTCGGTGACGTAGTTGGTAGCAAGCTGAGCTTCTATGCCCAAGATCGCGGGTTCAAACCCGGTCGAAGTCGTCGGAGTTTTTAACAGCGTTAAAAGTCCCTCAGTATGCCTTCCTTCAGAGGGGAAGTAAAGCCGGCGGTCCCATGTCATAGATTTATGGCATGTTAAAGAACCTTCCACTAACTACACTTGTGTGAAGTGAAATTAGTAGGTTAGATTTGATAATGCTCTATTAGTTCCAACGTTCGCCACCGGGTGCTGGTTGCGATGGCATCTAGTGGCCGGGTCCGCAGCTGGGTGTCGTGGACGGTAGCATTTGGTAGCAAAAGTAGGAACTACTTGAAAATTGATCGTCTGCAGTTCTTACCTGAATCAAAGATAACACACACCAATACAGCCATCACAATTAACACCGGTTATCAGACAAATTCTACACACACCCATAGTACACGGGGCTACATGACCGCGTTGTCGCAGGCCCCAAACTAAGGAACCAACCAACGAACTTAATGTTTTTTTTATTTCCTTGTTGATATTCAATCTAAAAATTAAACGAATCTTGCATTATTTTCCATGAACACTTCTAATGAAAACCAACGCATACTATAACACACGGTATGTCAAAATAAACCACAGAATAAAGCACAACAGTTATTAGTCAAGGCCCATCAACAATTTCCATATCGCATGCGAAATTTCTTAGGAGCAGAGGATAATAATTACAATAAACATTCCAACTTATGCTCTACTTAGCCAAGAGTTCCTTCATCTCAAAGAAAGACTATATCAAGATTTTTTAAGAACAATTTTTTGGCTATTTATAGGAATAAAAACAAACAATTTTTTTTAGATTTATGTAATTTGTCACATATTTCTTTATATTATCAAATTAGTTGTTGGTTGGTTCCTCAGTTTGGGGGCTGCGACAACGCGGTCATGTAGCCCCGTGTACTTTGGGTGTGAGTAGAATCTGTCTGATAACCGGTGTTAATTGTGATGGCTGTATTAGTGTGTGTTATCTGTTTTCAATTCAAGTAAGGACTGCAGACATTAAATTTTCGAGTAGTTTCTACTTTTGCTATCAAATGCCACCGTCAACGACAACTAGTTATGAACTTGGTTAGCCTACTAGATGCCACCGCATGTCAGCTCCTGGCGACGAACGCTGGAACCTAAGAGCGTTAGTCAAATCTAACCTATTTAGCTTCACTCAAGTGTAATTAGTGGAAGGTTCTTTTACATGTCATAACTGTATTACATGGAGCCACCGGATTTACTTCCCCTCCGAAGGAATGCATACTGAGGGATTTTTAACCCTCAAATTAAAGCACACATTTGTGACAGATCTGTTTTTAATGATATATTTTATAAAAGAAAATGAATAGGAAAGACCAAGTTTTAATGTTGTTTTCAAAAGCAGTGCTCGTAGTTCTCCATTAGTTTTTTCTTTTCTTAAAAAAAAAAAACCTGACGAAGGCCATAACGTGGCCGAAACTGGTCTTTATTAAACCATATTAATTAAAACAAGATGTTCAGTAAAGAACATATAGCCTACTTTCTCCTAAATGCATGGGTATTGTTATAACTCTTTGTCCTTTTCAAGGAGTATAATTGAATATTGGTTGTAGTAGCTTGTTGAAATACAACGTTCTATAGGGATATTAAACATGAATATGAGGTGCCCTTTGCTAGTGCTACCTCTGTAAAAGAAATTCATTCAATTCGGTTTCACCGTGTTTGAATTGATCTGGGGAATGGATTTGCACACATACATGGCCGCTATTTGCAAACTATTGGTCTGATGACCTTGTAGTCAGAAGATGCTTTCCACAAAAAGGCATGTTGTTGACAAATCCGGTAGAGATCAAATTATTAGGATGGTCGAAATTTGATTCAAGCTTTTAACATTTGGGTGGCCGTCATTCCGTTTCCGTCAAGATGGCGGCGAAATAAAACATGACACTGAGGTGCCTTTTGCTAGTGCTACATCTGTACCAAATTTCGTTCAATTCGGTTTCACCGTGTTTGAATTGATAGGGGAATCGATTTGCACACATACTTGGCCACCATCTGCAAACTATTGGGCTGATGATCTAGCAGTTTGGTCAGAATATGCTTCCCACATAAAGATTTGTTGTTGCAAAATTTGGTAGAGACTAGATTATTAGGTTGGTCGTAATTACATTTTAGCCTTTAACATTTGGATGGCCGCGATTACGTTTCCGTCAAGATGGCGGTGATATAAAACATGACACTGAGGTGGCCTTTTCTAGTGCTACCTCTGTACCAAATTTCGTTCCATTCGGTTTCACCGTGTTCGAATTAATAGGGGGAATCGATTTTCACACAAAGATGGCCGCCATCCGCAAAATATTAGGCTAATGACCTATTAGTGTGGTCAAAGGATGCTCCCTCCATAATGGTATGTTGATGCAAAATTTGGTAGAGATCGGATGATTAGGTTAATCGTAATTTGATTTAAGTTTTGAATATTTGTGTGGCCGCCATTACGTTTCCGTCAAGATGGCGGCGATATAAAACATGACACTGAGGTGCCCTTTGCTAGTGCTACCTCTGTACCAAATTTCATTCCATTCGGTTTCACCGTGTTCGAATTAATAGGGGTAATCGATTTTGACACAAAGATGGCCGCCATCCGCAAACTATTAGGCTAATGACCTATTAGATTAGTCAAAGGGTGCTTCCTCCTGCTTCCTCCATAAAGGTATGTTGTTGCAAAATTTGGTAGAGATCGGATGATTAGGTTAGTCGTAATTTGATTTAAGCTTTGAACATTTGTGTGGCCGCCATTACGATTCCGTCAAGATGGCGGTGATATAAAACATGACACTGAGGTGCCCTTTGCTAGTGCTACCTCTGTACCAAATTTTATTCCATTCGGTTTCACCGTGTTCGAATTAATAGGGGTAATCGATTTTGACACAAAGATGGCCGCCATCCGCAAACTATTAAGCTAATGACCTATTAGATTTGTCAAAGGATGCTCCCTCCATAAAGGTATGTTGTTGCAAAATTTGGTAGAGATCGGATGATTAGGTTAGTCGTAATTTGATTTAAGCTTTGAACATTTGTGTGGCCGCCATTACGTTTCCGTCAAGATGGCGGCGATATAAAACATGGCACTGAGGTGTCCTTTGCTTGTGCTACCTTTGTACCAAGTTTCGTTCAATTTGCGCTCACCGTGTTCGAATTGATAGGGGGGGGGGACAGACATTCAGAGTACACACACTCACACACACACACACACACACACACACACACAGACTCACACACACACATACACACACACAGACAGACACACTTTTTTTTCGCCCTGTAGTGATCTCATGTCTACTTTCATTTTTTGCAAAAATCGAAAGTAGGCTAAAAATAGTGCGATTTATTAAATACCCGTAGGTATTTTTATTGAATAGTATTTCCCTTACCGGATACTCCAAAATACCAGTCTCCCGCTCCACTGTGCATGTATTCCTCGCATTAGACCTGTGAGCTGTGAAACCGTCGTTACACGTTCATCACAAACAGTCAAAACTACTACAGCGTTTGAGACGTCTGGGTGCCGGGATTTTGCCCGGATATGGATCTATAACGTGTCAGGAAATCTACTGACATGGATATCTTGTATTTAAGCAGCATCAGAAGCCAACTGACTGAGTCAAGAGTTATAATAATATAATAATAATATCATCGTATGGCCTCGGGTGCCAGGTGCAAGCTTTTCTATTTGACACCCAAAGGGTAGCTTGCATGTCGAATTTAGTTGTTCCTTGAAGCACTATGAAAGTCAAGGAGGTTAGATATGTAAGTTCATTGAACACTATAGCGTTTTCTAGTAGAGAAATAAGGAACTTTGTGTTGGCGGAAACTCTCGAGATTAATTTTGCCATTATGAACACGGCCTACTGAATTCAAATGGGTTCTTTGACATTGCAACATCGTATGACATGGTGTCGTAATTTTTGCCCTCTTTAAAAAAAAAATCACTTACCACGGCCAGGAGCGAACCTGAAAGCGTGGGGTTAGTAAACCGACACGTTGACCACTCACCCACCGTGGCAAGCGAGTCGATAGTTAATTCCGCATCTCTGTATCAGACAGCCCTAACGTTATTGAAAACACAGCGACGTAGTCGTGCTTGTTAAATCATTCACCACGGCCGCAAGGGCAGCTGGAGCAATTCTGGAGATCTCAGGTTCAAATATCGGTGCTGACAGCGTCCGTCCTGAGTGTGTTCCCCAGGTCTTGCCACACTTCCTTCAGGCAAATGCCGTGATAATATCTTGCTTCATATCTCGGGGCACCTCATTCGTGTCTCTAATATAGTTACACACACTACTGAAAATGAAAATCCACAGTCTGCTTCCAGTCGACCGACTGGGGCAGGGAATGGAATGAATGAAGCCCGCATCTAGCGGCGAGAATATGAACTGTGCCGGCTTCCGAAGCCTGTCGCATTCCCCAGGGGCAATGATTAAATGAATGACAGATGAAATGAAATGGTAGTGGAGAGTATTGCTGGAATGAAATTGTGACAGGGAAAACCGGAGCACCTGGAGAGAAACCTGTTTCCCTCCGCTTTGTCCAGCAAAAATCTCACATGGAGTGACCGGGATTTGAACCACGGACCCAGCGGTGAGAGGCCGGCGTGCTGCCGCCTAAGCCTCGGAGATTAGTTTCACACACTACTACAGTCATCACATAAATAGAGGTTATCAGACATGTTCAACACAGGGGCTGGCGACAAAGGTGCCCAAAGCCCCTGTAATGAATTAACACCAGCGTTATTGAAAGTCAACCATCTCTAGTGTTGGCTGAAGAAGCCATAATTCCACTATTACTTGTTTAGTTCTGTGATGTGGGTTGACGTTTTGCTCCTCCATGTCCCCAAACCTTGTTTCCGTTTCAATTGAGAGAGCCACGAATCAGCCTCAGCAATTTCCTCCAAGTGGAAGGCCTAGCCGGGTATTGGACTTGGAATACAATCGGCACGGCGTTCGCTTCAAATTCAATATACTGATGGGAAGAACGATATATGAGGGTGATGTACTGCGGACTGTGGGCAGATGGGCTCATCATGGCGTCTTACAACCCTCGCTGACAGATATTTAGGTCATACAAATGGAAATAACCATAAACAGAAGACATATAGAGGATAATTTCTTTCTTTCAGAACCAAGGCTGATCGTAAGTTTCTTTCCTCCCCTCATTCATTCAAACTCTGCGCCACTGTGGGGATATCCGATATATATTGCCCATTGCCCATGTTAATTTCCAAATTTCTGTTTTTTTTTCAGCAGCTATTAACAGGAAATAATAGATTTAATTCAGGAATGCTCTTCAAAACTCTCATATTACTTTAGACTCGTAAATTAAATCTCGTGCCGGTATCACATTTTCTGATAACAAGGCCGTATTTGATGAAGGGTTTAAATGGCCAAAAAAATGAAAAATAAACGTTCCTCCCGGGCGCTGGGTGTATGTTAATGGTACCAGTACATTGAAGTTGCAACTTTTCATTCGTTCGACCGTGGATTTTTCCAGTTCATCAAGAATCTGACTTTCCTGGCTGGGAATTAAACCTGCGATCGTGAGTAGAAAGGCTGGTGGTGTATTACAATGGTTTTGTTCTAACACAACACGAAATGAGCAAGATCCAAGACGGCGGCGGGGAGTCCCCATCACGTGACCTTTGGGGAACTCCCGTCACCATATCGGCCACGTGATGGGGAATCCCCGCCGCCATCTAAGGTCTTGCTCAGCCTTGTTTTATTATTAGACCAAAATTGGAGTGTTAGAAGCTATTTCCAGTGTACCTAGTTGTATTAAAAAAACTTTACTGGTCAGTCAGCACAAATTGCACCCAATTACATTAGGCGGAAAAACAAGTATATACACCCTAACCGGAAAGAAATATTACATAAGATATTTATCACAAAATAACACGCTTTTATGTACAAAAATTAGGTACAGGGTACGTTTCCGTGGTTTACCCCATTTTCAACTCCAGGCAAATGCAAATGGCTTCTAATACTCCAATTGTGGTCTAACAAAAAACTAGACTGAGCAAGATCTTAGATGGCGGCGGAGATTCCCCATCACGTGACTACGATGGCAACGGGGATTCCCCCAAGGTCACGCGATGAGGATTCCCCGCCGCCATCTTGGATCTTGCTCATAGGCTACGTGAAAACAATTTGTGCCCATTAGGCGGGAAACAAGTATTTTTACGTCCTAAACTAAAATAAATATTTCATAAGATATGTATAACAAAATAACACGCTTTTATGCACAGAAACGGTGAATGGGGTACTTAAAGCAAAAGCATGTTATTTTGTGATTCATATCTTATGAAATAATTCTCTCAGATTAGGGTTTATAAATACTTGTTTCCCGCCAAATGTAATTGGGCACAATTTGTGTTGACCAACTGAAAAGTTTTCTTTAATAGATCAATATTGATCCAAAACTTCCTCAGCACTCCCACAATTGTGGGATCAGAGTCTATCAGTGATCCTCCGAAAGGGTTGGAGTGAAACAATGATAGACTACTGAAACCAATACCCGTCTCTAATAAGCTCCGGTTCGCGAATAACAGTAACTTTAAATGTACACCAATAGAAGGCCCTATTAACGGCTTCACGCTTAAAGCCACGAGAACCTTTAGAGAAGACTCATTTTAGGAATGAAAATGAAAAGATTTTAACATGAAAAGGTGCTGGTTATTCCGTAATCTCAGCCCCATTACCCATTGTGATTTTATTTGGGAAGTGAAGAGAACATTTAAAGTAACCCTACAAGACTGTTACCAGCTCCATTAAAACTGAATGAAACCTATTAAAGAAGCGAGTCGATTTCTTTTTATTTTATGAAGTAATAAAATGAGTTCCTATTGAAAAGAGAACACTGTTAATTGGAGTAATGTGGTCTTATTCACAGCCAATTGCTGCACTATCAATGGCGACCGTGAGAGGGCGTCGCGGTGACGTGGGCGTCTCTCTGGAGCCAGTGCTTGGAGCTGGACCCGCGCCAACCTCGCCTCATCCAGCGATTGCTGCTCATACTTTCTTTCTACTGGAATACTTTTTAAAAATAATTCCTCATTCCTCTAGCAAATTGTCAAGTTCGCGTTGTAGCTAAAGAAAGCCTGGAGACCAGTGGTTCCAATTCCAGCGTTGAAAGCAACAAATTGACCGTGGATTTAATACTTCTTCCAGGAAAATGCCAGGATAGTTCCCGTGGCGGCAGGTGACAATGATGGTAGCATTGTAAAACGACCTGATTTTTCCGGGTGACAAGAATAGTTATTTAACTCAGCGATATTTCTAGGTTTACTGCCGGGCACTGACACCAATTCCCTTTTTTTCAAAGGGGTCGGATATGAGATGTGATGAATGTCTATGAGCTGGGAGATTTTATCATTTCAAATGATCTTGTCGACTTCATCTTTATGCTTTGGTCTACCGTTATGCGTTACGGTTACGGCGTGTATGACGTCATCATGTTGTTCAGTGCATATGCACCGAGTCTGAGTTTACTCCTGGGGTCTGGCGTCATGCGAACGGAGACGGCGAGTGTATGACGTGACGTCATGCAGTCTCCGCGCGGGAAGCCTAAGTTAAAGGGCAATGGAGTCTGTTGAGTCTGAGTTTACTCCTGGGATCTGGCGTTATGCGAACGGAGACAGCGAGTGCGTGACGTCATGCAGCACCCGCGCGGAAAGCCTAAGTTAAAGGGTAATGGAGTCTGTTGAGTCTGAGTTTACTCCTGGGGTCTGGCGTTATGCGATACGGAGACGGCGAGTGCGTGACGTCATGAAGCAGAGTGCACCTCCCACTCTTCGTTCCCCCACGCGGGAAGCCTAAGTTAAAGGGTAATGGAGTCTGTTGAGTCTGAGATTATTCCTGGGGTCTAGCATTATGCGATACGGAGACGGAGACGGCGAGTGCGTGACGTCATGCAGCAGAGTGCACCTCCCGCTCTCCATTCCCCGCGCGGGAAGCCTAAGTTAATGGGTAATGGAGTCTGTTGAAAGAGCCCTCCTCAGCCTTTCTAACATGTGTAGCATTTGTAGCATGCGTCATTTGAAATGATATAAAGTCTAGTCTCTCAGACTGACTGTATCTTTTTACCGCAGAATGCCCTTCCTGACGTCAGCCTCATGAGAGAAGTTAATGAGAGATGGAATTAATAAAACTGGGCAAGTGTGTGGAAGGAAGAGGCCGTGGCCTATTAGAAGCTACCATCCCAGCATTTGCCTGGAATTGAAAATGGTGAAACCACGGAAAACCATTTCAAGGACGGCAGAGAGTGGGGTTCGATCCCACGTCTACTGAGTCCGCAGATAGCTCGGCCCATGGACTAGCACCGCGCGTTAGAAATCTGCTGTCGGCTCGACGAAAATAAGTTGGTAAGTTAGTTTTTTTTTTAAGGGCTGAACAGCGAGGTCATCTGCACCTACAGGCTCTACGAAAAAGAATAGATTACAAAGAATACAATTTTCCTATTGTATATAATTTTCGACTGGCTGCGTGGCGCAGCGGTAACGTCTGCTGTGCCCAAGGTTGCAGGATCGAATCCTGGAGCAGTCAGTTGGTATTTAAGGGTGCGTAAATGCAAGGGAGCTGAGTCAGTAGATTTATTATATTTAAATTGCAGCCAATGGCTATAGTGGGGTATTGTTTAATTGAACGCCACTGTCACTGACACCTAGTGTCGAATGTGGGAACTTGAGAGAGTGTTTCCAACCAAATTACCTACAAATTTAGCTACACTACGAATTCATTGTAGTGGTAGGTTCTTTTACAAGCCATAAATCTATAACATGGACCCGCTGGCTTTACTTCCCCTCCAAAGGAAGGCATGGTCTACTGAAGGATTTTAACGCACTTAAAAATCCGACGGCTTTGGCCGGGATTTAACCCGCGATCTTGGGCATAGCATTTCAACATGCTACCGACTACGCCACCGTAGTACCCCAGTAGATTTACTGGAATATTAAAGGTCCCCTTCGGGGTGAAATCGTGGTACCCCGGCGTCTCTAAAAGCCACAGTAGTTAGAATGGATGTAAAACCAATAGCATTATTATTATTATTATTATTATTATTATTATTATTATTATTATTATTATTATTATTATTATTATACCGACAGCAGTGGCTACGCTGGCTAAAGCGCAGCGTTAGGTCATGGGACCAAGCTTTCTGCTGACTCGGTAGACGCGTGGGATCGAGCCCCACCGTCAACCGTCCATGAAATGGTTTTCCGTGGTTTCCCATTTTCAACACCAGGCAAATGCTGAGACGGTACCTTCTGACAGGCCAGGGCCGCTTCCTTCCACTTCCTTGCCCAGTTTCATTCATCTTCATCCATTCCATCTCTCATCCTGACGTGCAGGTCGCCCACGGGCGTCGACTAGAAAGACCTGCACTCGGCCTCTTAAGAGGCCACACGACAAAAAAAAAAAAAAAAACATAATATAATTATTATTACCGTATAACGCTAAAGTGCATGCTACACAAAACATTAGCTCTTAAATCAGAGGGAGTTAAACGGTGCATTTTTTGCCAAAATCTCCCAAATCGTCTCAATAGTACAGGAAAAATCTTGGATTCCTTGAAAAGCCAACGGAAATATATTTATTTGTTTATAAAGTGCGTTTAAACAAACAAACATGCGTCGAGATCCCATAACAATAAAGCCAGGTAGGTAGCATGAGTCCGTTAGTTATCTCTATCACCATCTCTACTTAGTATAAAACAAATTCCCCGATTCTTGGATGTTACGGGTAAAGTCGAGAACCACTGGCTGGATTTTGATGCGGTTTTCACCATTCTGTAAAGGATATCTCGTGGATGGTTTCTGTAGAAAATAATTTATTTATGGTCAAAGGAAGCCGAGCAGTAACGATTTCAGTGGAAGAGTCGAAAATAAAAACCTGGCGTCTGAGCGCTTTGTAAGCTTACGCTGGGCAAACCGTTAAAAAAATCTAAATACTATGAGTGTAAGAATTGTTCAGCATGAAAAGTTCTACAAAAAGTCCGCGAGAGCATATGTCTGTCTTCAATACATCTACCATTATAAGTGTTTTTACGTTTTAATTTCTTCCAACCATGTCCATTCAACTACTGAGGCGACAGTTTACGAACTAGCTAAGGGCGAGTCTATCATCCCTGTTTCAGCCAGATAGCGGGCGAACCTATTGCCCCAGATACAGCCAGCAGCAAACCATTGAGTCGTGTTGAGTTACGACTTGTGAGAAGGATGGTTGTGTTTGGAGTTTCCCTGGAAGTGCAACTCGGGTTTTCATCATTTCGCCTGTGAAACACAGTCAAGTTAAGATTGGAAGGAAGGGGGATTTGAGTTTCATTCACCTCGCCATTCCCTGGAAGTGCAATTCTCATTTCGCCTGTGAACTTTTCGTTCCGCAAAATTCACAGTCAATTTAAGATTGGACGGAAGGGGGATTATATTATATTAAATTAAACTGATTGGCGTATAATCTCTACTTAGTATATAACAAAGTTCCTGATTCTTGGATTTCACGGGTATCCTCGAGAACCACTGAATGGATTTTGATGCGAGTTTCACCATTCTGTAAAGGATATCTCGAGGAAGATTTCTGTAGAAAATAATTTATTTATGACCAAAGGAAGGCAAGCACTAACGATTTCAGTGAAAAGGTCGAAGAAAACTGGCGTCCGTGCGCTTTTTAAGCCTACGCTGGGCAAACCGTTAAAAGTATCTATATACTAGGAGTGTAGGAATTGTTCAACATGAAATGTTCTACAAAAAAGCCCGGGAGAGCATATCTCTATCTTCAATACATCGCCTACTATAAGTGTTTTTACGTTTTCATTTCTTCCAACAATCTCCATTCAGTTGCAGTTTTCGAGCTAGCTAGGGGCGAGTCTATCCCCCCCAGTTACTGCTTAGCCAGCGGACGAGCTTATTGCTCCAGATACAGCCAGCAGCTAACTGTCAAGTCGTGTTGAGTTAAAAACTTTAGAGAAGAGTGGTTGTGTTTGGAGTTTCCCTGGAAGTGCAACTCGGTTTTTATTCATTTCGCCTGTGAACTTTTCGTTCCGCAAAATTCACAGTCAAGTTAATATTGGACGGAAGGGGGATTAGTGTTTTATTCACCTCGCCATTCTTAAATTACGACTGACAAGAATTTGTTGCACATGCGTCTCCATGATAATATAATTAATAGTCCAGTCAGTGATTTTACCCATCATGCCGAGACGTAAAACGGATATTGGTCGTTGTTCATTGATATTGAAAAAAAAAAAAAAAAAAAAAAAAAAAAAAAAAAAAAAAAACAAGAAGAAAACCGCTAATCACGTAATGCATTCATAACTGTTCCTGGGCGAAGCCGGGTCGGGTTGATAGTTATATATATATTTCACCACATGTGGATGAGAATTGATAGGTTTGCTTCTTATACAGGATGTACGAGCAATGCCATCCAATAAGATCGTTTGCAGATTAAGTACATCATATTGATTCATTTAAGCATAGGAAGCAAAATTCTCCAAGCTATAGGCCTAATGACAGAGATAATGGAAATAATATAACTTATAGGTTGAAATGGGGCTCATTGCCTAAACCAATGTTTTTGTTGTTGATTCGTTTAGGGCAGAGGTGTCCATACAACAAGCCGGCATGCTTCTGGCGTGGACTGCCTTGCAGCTCTCTTTCCCGTCTCACTCCCTCCCGTACTACCTTCATTGTGTTGTGATTCATCGGTCGTATGTCAAACGGTATTCAGTATATTGTTAATATAGAAACAAATTGAAACATATCGAAAACAAGGAAAAATATATAATGGATTAATGTGATCGAAATTGCAATGTCTTAAATGAGTTCCATAACACCTATCAGTATTTATGACTGTTTTAATGTTAAGCAAATAATCTACAAGTACCGGTACGAGGAGAAACACAATGTAGATGTGTCGGACAACCAATGCATTGTTTGTTTGTTTGTTTGTTTGTTTGTTTACATTACGTCCGGTGCGCTAGCGATCCCAACTTCGCTGTGCGAAGAGCTGTCTCAGCGCAGGCAGTCGGGGCAGGTAGCCCAACCAAGAGAGGCAGGAGCCAGCCCGCCTGCCGGCGTGCGGCGCAGCACAGTTAGCGCGCCGAGCGTGAGTGTAAGACTGGACGCCGCTGGTTTAGGGGCTTTACAACATCATGGTCACGTAGCCTCGTGCACTTGGGTGTGAGTGGAATCTGTGTGATAACCTGTGTCATCGTGATGGCTGTACTAGTGTGTGCATTTTTATAACTGAGTCTAGAATTGGGAAGGAGACGGCCGTGACCTTAAGTTATGAACTATTTAGCCGGAGTAGGAGTGGGAACCCACGGAAACCCCAGTGTTATGACAGCTGAAGTGGGAATAATACCAATCCCTTCATAGTTTTGCTTCCTGGGGCCTAGTGTACCCCGTTCTAAACCTTAGACCAGATATTGAACCTAGGATATCGGGATTCGGAGAGTCAATACGTACACCTACGCTTTATATCAATAGCTACCGAAAATATACACCAACCATATCAGGACATCACATCGCCTCGCTCGATCCATAACATCCTGGGTACCACACGCACCTGCTCTTCTTAGGATGTCATGGGGATAATTTCTTGGCATTTATGGTGATGTTCGCGCCTAGAAATACATGGCATTCCATGTCCCAATTGCATCTGCATGAAAATTTAGACATAGAGGTTGGTTCCGGTACTCATTTGACTTGAGTCCAATCAAGCCCTGTGATAATTGGGCGTGGCTTCAGTTAAAGACTATACCGACATTTGCCTGGAGTAGAAGTGGCAAACCGCGAAGAACCATTTCTAGGATAGCTGAGGAGGGAATCGAACTCACTTCATCTCAGCCCTGTCCCCAGTGGCTGAGTGTACCCCGTTCCAGTCTTCAGATCAGAATTACTTCTTTTTACATAGCCGGGAGTCAAATCCGAACATTGAAGTGTGATAGCCAAGATAAATTCTACAGACATCCATGTACCACGATGCCCAAGCCCCCAAATGAAACAAAAATGAAATGAAATTAAGTTTTTTAAGAATGTTGTTATCGTATCCTCCATATAGAAGCTGGGGGTCATCCCCGCTCCCTTGCTGCTTCTTGCAGATAAGAATCCCCTCCTCAGAGCAAGAAACACTGCTGAAGTAAGGGGAATTATATTTACTGTGTTTGCCTCCATCACAGTTATGGCGAACAGTATTGCCTACTACGGAAAATCACACAACGTATATGGATTCCACTATTTCTATATTTTCAACTAGCTTTTCGTACCCATTGCTAACGGGTACATATAAAAGAGAGAAATTTGATTTAATTTTGATTTTATTTTCACGGCTACACTTAGAGCTTGAGCTCCTTTACACTAGCGCCCTACATGGAATAGGGTTAGAGTTTATAAACATAGTAACAAATAGATGTAGACAACCCAGTATGTATGTCTACCCCTTATTACTCCCGTCTTCTAACGGGGTCGGGGATGAGATGCGATGGAAGTCTTTGTGGCGGATGATTTTTACGACCGGATGCCCTTCCTGGCGCCAACCTCATGAGAGGAGTTAATGAGAGATGAAATGAATGATGGTGAATGAAACTGGACAAGGATGTGGAAGGAAGCGGCCGTGGCATGTCAGAAGGTACCGTCCCAGCATTTGCCTGGAGTTGAAAATGGGAAACCACGGAAAACAATTTCAAAGGGCCGACGGTGGGGCTCGAACCCACGCGTCTACCGAGTCAGCAGAGAGCTTGGCCCCATGACCTAACGCCACGCTTTGGCGTCCGTAGCCACCACTGTCGGTTAGAAGTAGAAAACCCAGCACATGACATTAAATGAAGATTATATTATATATCGTATCATATCATTTAATTTTTTTATAAAATACGTTTCATACAACATTCACAATATAAATAATAAAACATAAATTATAGAAAATTATATACAAAAGAAAAGCTAAGAAGTACTTCAACCTGGATGTCAGAGGGAAGAGACCAAGGAGACGATGGATAGAGACAGTTCGATCAGAGGTGGAGAAGAATGGTTTTAACTGGGACGATGTCCAAGAACAAATGGTGTACCAAGATCGGGCAAGATGGAGAGCGCTTGTTTGCCACACCCGGGAAACTGGAGATGGAAAATGATGATGATATACAAAAGAGTGCATACAGACCAGTATCAGCCTGATAAATAAACACCATATACAAGAAATATGTTAGCATATTCTTGGATCGGATGGGGTGAAAGAAGAAGACATAAGTTAATGAACAGAGAGCGATTTAGACGACTGGTTAAGGAGTTTACAGGTTTCCAAGAGACAGGGGAGTTGTCAGTGAGGAAAGGAATATCTTACACGGAACAGAAGAAGGAAGTGGAGAGAGGATGAAGAGATATTGAGAGTGGAGACAAACAAGATGTTCAGTAAATAACATATAGCCTACTTTCTCCTAAATGCATGGGCAAAGTTTTAACTCGTTGTCCTTTTCAAGCAGTATAATTGGATATTGGTTGTAGTAGCTTGTTGAAATACAACGGGTTATACGGATATTAAACATGAATATGATGTGCCCTTTGCTAGTGCTACCTCTGTACAATATTTCATTCAATTGGGGTTCACTGTGTTTGAATAGATAGGGGTAATCAATTTGCACACATACATGGCCGTCATCCACAAATTATTGGGCCGATGACCTTGTAGTTTGGTCAAAAGATGCTTCCCACAAAAAGGTATGTTGTTGCAAAATTTGGTATAGATCAGATTATTAGGTTGGCCGTAATTTGATTTAATCTTTTAACATTTGGGTGGCCGCCAATACGTTTCCGTCAAGATGGCGAAGATATAAAACATGACACTGAGTTGCCTTTTACAGGTGCTACCTCTGTACCAAATTTCGTTCAATTCGGTTTCACCGTGTCTGAATTGATCGGGGGAATCGATTTGCACACATACATGGCCGCTATCTGTAAACTATTGGGCTGATGACCTTGTCGTTTGGTCATAAGATGCTTACCTCATAACGGTATGCTGTTGCAAGATTTAGTAGAGACCAGATGATTAGGGTGGTCGTAATTTGATTTAAGCTTTTAACATTTGGGTGGCCGCCATTACGTTTCCGTCAAGATGGCGACGATATAAAACATGACATGAGGTGCCCTATGGTATTGCTACCTCTGTACCAAATTTCGTTCAATTCGGTTTCACCGTGGTTGAATGGCTAGGAGGAATCGATTAGCACACAAACATGACCGCGATCCGCAAATTATTGGGCTCATGACCCTGTAGATTAGTCAAAAAGTATTTAATATGAAAAGGTATAATGTTGCAAAAATTGGTAGAGATCAGATGATTCGTTTGGTCATAATTTGATTTAAGCTTTCAACATTTGGGTGGTCGCCATTACGTTTTTGTCAAGATGGCGGCAATATAAAACATGACACTGAGGTGGCCTTTGGTAGTGCTACCTCTGTACCAAATTTCGTTCAATTTGGTTTCACCGTGTTTGAATAAATAAGAGGAATCGATTAGCACACAAACATGGCCGCCATCCGCAAATTATTGGGCTGATGACCTCGTAGATTGGTCAAAAAATATTTAATTTGAAAAGGTATAATGTTGCAAAAATTGGAAGAGATCAGATGATTCGTTTGGTCGTAATTTGATTTAAGCTTTTAACATTCGGGTGGTCGCCATTACGTTTTCGTCAAGACGGCGGCGATATAAAACATGACACTGAGGTGCCCTTTGCTAGTGCTACCTCTGTACCAAATGTCGTTCAATTCGGATTCACCGTGTTCGAATTGATAGGGGGGGGGGGGGGGGGACAGACATTCAGAGTACACACACACACACACACACACACACACACACACACAGAGACAGACACACCATTTTTGGCCCTGTGTAGATCTCATAAGTCTACTTTTATTTTTTGCAAAAATCGAAAGTAGGCTAAAAATAATGTAAGAACTGTCAAACGTGGTCCATATTTGGCCGTAACGAATAAATAGATATTCTTATGGTAGATTGTCTGCTATTGTCGTGATTTTATAGTGGAATTTAATTTCATAATAGTACATTATGCAACGAACCTATAATGGCAATAATTAAGACACGAGTATGTTTATAAAACGAGCGTAAGCGAGTTTTATAATTTTCATACGAGTGCCTTAATTACCATTATAGGCGAGTTGCATACGACTGTTTATGTTCGACGATAATTATAACTTTATTGTATGTTTTAACATAAATATTCATAAATATCTGCGGGATTCAGTTAGTGAAGAGGGCGTGCTGGCTTTGCTGACTGAACAGAGCGCATGCGTGGGTCAAGGCACTCCGGACGCAGAGACCATTCACTTTGCTTGCTAACACAGAACACCTATTGTTTACAGCGGATTTTGAGCGCATGCGCGAAGGTATCCTTACCTAATTGGTCACAAAACTGTTTTTTGAGCTCTGATTGGTGGGAGAAACTGTTTCATAATGAAAAATAGTGTTATAATGAGCCTCATTATGATACAGTTTTCTGACATATAATGTATACGTTTCGACATCGTCGAACATAAAATAACCTTTTAACATTATGCAGAAATCAGATGTGAGAGGTATACTGCTCCAAGAAGCAGGATAAAAGACGACTTTTGAGAGCTGTAGTGCTTACAAAGTTGACAAACGTATATAAATCGAAGGAGTTAAAGAGGCATGTGTGTGCGTGTGAGAGAAGGAAGGAAAGGAAGGAAGCTTGTAGTTTAACGTGACCGTCAATCTTGAGCTCATGAGCCACGGGGCCTCCTTTTTACGTGGAATCCGAACCACAGGACATGGCGCAGAGAGAGAGAGAGAGAGAGAGAGAGAGAGAGAGAGAGAGAGAGTTAGATTTAGAATTCACACATGTAAAGGATCAAAAGGTGTAACAAGATATTCAATAAAGCACACCATGTACCCTACATTCCATTAAATGTATGGGTATAGTTATAACTCTTTTTCCTTACCAAGGCATTCAATTGAATGTTCTTGTGGCGAACGTTTTGTATGCTATGCTAGCAACCCGCCTCGGCTTCGCCCGGTATCTTTAACGGTTTACCCAGCGTAAGCTTAAAAGGCGCACGGACGGCAGGTTTTTCTTCGACTCGATTCACTGAAATCATAACTGCTTGACTTCCTTTGGTCATAAATGCATGTTTTTCTGCAGAAACCTTCCTCGAGTAATCCTTTACAGAATGTCGAAAATGGCATCAACGTATATCCAGGGGTTCTCGAGATTACCCCTTACAGCTTTTGTTTTATACTAAGTAGTGATAAGGCTCCTCGTTTACTAAGTTTAGTTGTAATTACACTCTTGCACACAGGTGAATTGAAACGTACGCCCATCCACCATCTTGATTGTATAGATGCGTTTATTTTGCACCTTCCGGAGAGGTCTTTTTTCTTCAGAAGTAACCAATCATTTGATTTGTTAGTCTTTTGTCGTTCATTCTGTACAGATGTCTCCTCTCCTTCATGGTCTCCGAGATTATTTCTACGTTCGGGTAAATTTATTTCTTGCTCCGAATTATCCCTCCCTATATTATTCTGCTAAGGTCCCATTCCAGTTTTGTACCGAAAATAAGGTCCCATTAACACCAACCTACACATATGGGGTACCTACAGGTTCAGCATAAGCCAATGCGTAAGCGAAACACACTCACTTACTCTTTAAATGCCTCACAATTAAATGAATACCTTAAAACATGTATACTTGCAATGAAATAATGAAAGAATGCAATACGGTAACCATGGTAACAGAATCTCACAAGTCCATCTATTTCTGTAAGACGCAATGAAATTCCAATTAATATATTAGTGTGAAAGTTTCCAGACGGTTATAAGTTTATCACTATACCAAATTAAGCTGTAAAATTCATCAATACATACAGTATAATGCGCTTAAGGGGGTCAAGGGGCACTCAAGAATTTTTTCACGCAATTTTCACGTGTGTGTGTGGTAGGAAAGGTTTTTTTCACCCGACTATAAAGGGTCTCCTAAAACCACATTTAAAGGCCCTTAAATTAACAGTGTCTGTGGTATTCCCAGAAAACTAACTTCGCTCTAATATACCTATGAAGGAATGACAAACCCCTAACCACTGCACAAGTAGCTGAATTGATAAAGTCTGTTTTTTTTGTCGTGTAGCCTCCTGAGAGGCCGAGTGCAGGTCTTTCTAGTCGACGCCCGTGGGCGACCTGCGCGTCGGGATGAGAGATGGAATGGATGAAGATGAATGAAACTGGGCAAGGATGGGATTATTCATACCAAGGATAAATCAGTCATAGCATTCATGATTGAGATTTTGCTAAGTGTACTCTTTACAACTAGAATATTCGCGGGCGAAGCCGCGACGGGTAATGCTAGTCATTATTAATTTTTGTTATAAATTTTTAAAAATTTGGCTCTTGTGGTTTAGAATATCGAGATTCCACTCACAGGTCACCTTAACGAATACTTGAAATGATATCCAATGTAAGTTATACAATCCATGGCACGTCTCGCGTTGACTGGGACGTGCCTGCACATCAGGTAGCCTCCATCAAGCTGGATTAACCAACTGGTTCGGTTTTTTGGTTGATTAAAAATGCATGTGATGGTGAAGGGTAGTTGCTGGTGTGTAACAAACTCGTCCCACCTAGGGGCTCTGACATCTAGCCGGCACGTGCCTCATAGTGTTCCCAAAGAATCGTTAGCTGGTACATTTCTTATATCCTTAGATTCCCGGTTGACAAATTGTACGGTGATGGCTCGCGAAAGACCCCCTCCCCCGTATCACATTCGGTGATTAGAAAATAAAGCTAATAAGAAACTCAGCCACAGGTCTGGTTTCTCTGCCAAATGGCAGTGCAACACGGAACGTCAAAGTTGAAATGTAGATCTAGCGTGTTAATTTCTAATTTACAGTAGTCTTTAAGGCCGGTCCCGTGGTGTTGGGGTAGCGCGCCTGCCTCTCACCCAGAGGCCTTGGGTTCGATTCCCGGCTCCGTCAGGGATTTTAGAAACTGGCGTGAGGGCTGGAACGGGATGCACTCAGCCTCGTGAGGACAATTGAGTAGCTGTCTGACAGTGAGGCAGCGCCACGATCACGAAAACCAAGATTAACGGCCGAGAGAACCCGATGCGCTGATCACGCGTCACCCCAATATCTGCAGGCCAAATGGCTGGGCAGCGGTCACTTGGTAGGCCTAGGCCTTTCACGGGCTGTAGTGCCAGGGGTTACTTTGTTACAGTAGTCTTTATCTCTTCATTCCGAATACCTTCCTACTATTGCTCCCATTTGTCCCCGAAATCCTTCGTGCTACCCTCATATCAGTTACTTCCATTCGTCCACTTCGTTGCGTAGTGGATAGCACTCTTGGCTGTCACCGTGGAGGCCTGAGTTAGATTCCCGTCTCAGCCAAGAAATTTAATTTTGGTCAGAGGGCTAAAACGGGGTGCACTCAGCCTCGCGAGGCAAAACTGAGAATGGGGGTTCGATTCCCACCTCAGCCATCCTGGAAGTGGTTTTTCGTGGTTTCCCACTTCTACTCCAAGTGAATGCCAGGATGATTCCTAACAGAGGGCCACGTCCACCTCCTTCTCAATCCTCAATGGAATTACAACTACACACTAATACAGCCATCAAAATAACACAGGTTATCAGATACATTCTTTATACACGCAAGAACATGGGGTTAAATGACCACGATGTCACAAAGCCCCTAAATGAATCAACAACAAGTTACCTCCAGCTTATGTATCAGATGTTCTGAATCTACCCAGCTCTCAATTCCATACAGCAAGGTCTGTCTAAATACTGAGAGATGTAGGGAGAGTTTGATGATGATGATAATTGTTGTTTTAAGGGGCCTAACATCTAGGTTATCGGCCCCTGATGGTTTGGGTGATCGTGAAGATGAAAATGAAATGCAAACTTAAAACTAAAACTAACTACTAACCTACATACTAGAAGAAGAAATGGAAAACTAAAGGAGAATATGGCAAATAAAGGACAGGAGGAAAAGAAATGCCCTCAACCCTCGAAGAATGCGGATAGAGGGAGTTGGAAGGAAGGAGAGCCATAAAAGGCAGATAGGAAAGTGAAAGAGGAGAGGGTCGATCCCACAGGTAAGGGGCAAAAGGAGGAAACCGGACCCAGCTCAGTAATCCCTCGGGGTCGCCAACTCCCGAACTTACCAGCCGTGAGCCCCTGAGGGTGTAGCATTATCTAGGGTGCACCAGAAGTGGTGGGGCTACACACACCCTGCCTCCTAGAGGGCCTTGAGCAGAAGGCAGGAGATAACATGAACAGAAAAAGAAGGCTGGCCCCTCGCAGAAGGAGGCTATCAGAAAAGATGAGACAAGGGCCAATTAAGGCGGGATATGAAGAGACTCCCAAGGCCTCGGATACCCTAATACCGTCGGGATCGGAAGAGAACAAGAGTTGACCAAGTGAGGTCGAAAGGAAAGAATACAGAGAGGAGGCCGGCACAAGTAAGTGGAAGCAATGCCGGACTCAGCTGGGGTCCCGTGGTCGCCAACCCACGTCCCACTAGATGTGAGCCCCTCGGGGGTAGGGAGAGTTTCGTCCCTACACTGACTTCTTTCTTGCAGATTACTGTAGATCACAACTGAGAACTCATTGCATTGGCTTTTCTATATCTTGATCCTTTCTCTTTCGCCATACTACCATCTTGAGAGAATGCATGGCATAAGTACATAAAATGGTAATATTCTGAGCACGAAAATAAGTGGTGTAGACCCTTGAAGTTGAAGAAAAGATGTTTCTCTAGTTCTTCAACAGAACTCCTTGTTTACATTCACTTTGGAGCGGCCCATGTGACATCTTCGTTCTTAAGTCCCGTGTACTTGGATGTGAGTTTCAATATAAATTCTACCGACTCCCAAGTGCACGGGGCTAATTGAATGCAATGTCCAAGCTCCTAAAATAAAACAATAACAACAGCAACTACGACTACAACTAGTACTCTAATCAGTGGGTAAATGTTTGATAATTGAGACTGTACGCGCTGTTTTGAACCCAATAGGATCCCATGTTTAATTCAGAGCGGTGATAGCGCCACTGTCGAGCAATTTGGAGACAAAAAGAGCTTGTTAGGGGCGCCCGCTGCGAGGCACAAAGAACTCGCATGGCAGGTAGGAGAGGCCATTTAAAATTCTCAGATGATATTCTGAAAACAAAGTGGAAAACTTTCCCAAACGATGGAAGGTTGCTTGGAGAAGTACGGCGGAATGAGGTGAAATATTGCTTACAGATCGAAATCCAGAGTTACGAGGTGTGATCAGAAACTAAGGTTACAAAGCCTGTCGTGAAACATATAAATTATATTCCACACAACCAATACAGCCAACTGTTAGTACATACATTAGGTTATTTTTTGGACATAGTCTCCATATCTGTTTAGGCACTTGTCACTTCGTGGGATGAGCTTGAATATTGCATCATGGTAAGAATCCTGTCCTTGCGTGTTAAGCCATGTTGTCGCCAAGTGTTTCACCTCGTCATCTGAAGCGAATCGTCAACCTTTTAGCTGCTCCTTCAAGTGAGGAAACAGGTGAAAGTCGCTAGGAGCGAGGTTCAGACTGTAGGGAAGATGGTCAACGATGTCCCAGCGAAACCGCTCTATTACAGGGCGCCCGATAATGTTCTCCGCAGTGGGTACGTGCAGCTGTGAGTGGTTGAGTCATGAGTTTAGTTGTCTGCACTGCACTGTGTCCTTCAAAGTGGGGCTCCCCCGTGTGGGCTGTCAGTGTGAATTGCGATAAGCGAGCGAGCCTGCATGTCTTCAGTGTGTATTACAGTAAGCGAGCGTTCAGATAGATTATTGGAAGAGTGCAACAGTATACAGGCGGTAATGTTTACTACTGAAGAGAGAGAGTTTTTTTTTTGGTGGAATACGTTTTTCGCGAAGGCGATCGGTTTACAGAAAATGTAAAATTAAGATGTCAGGCGCGGTTTCGTAATTCAAAGTGTCCAAACCGTTATACCGTTCGGGATTTAGTAAGTAAATTTCATGTGACTGGCTCAGTTCACGATGTACCGGGAACAGGCAGACCTACGCTTTTAACAGACGAAAAACTTGATGAAATCTCCGATATAATGCTGCGTAGTCCAAGTAAATCAACACGAAAATTAACTCAACAAACAGGAATCTCTAAGTCGACAGCACATAAAGCTGTAAGAGACAAGCTTCAGTTGTTCCCTTAAAAAGTTACCGTGGTTCATGAATAAAAACAAACTGATTACGGAAAAAGAGTGATGTACTGTGAATGCTTTCAGCATCTGTTATGAATGGCAGTGGTGAGTACAAAGTTAACTGTTTATTTGTTATGATGCAAGCGGCAGCCGTGCTACCAACGTAACTGCTGTAGCTAGCTCTCGCAGACGTATGTAGGCACAGCGGAGAACATTCCCGGACTCACTGTAGTTCCAACGTTCGTCACCAGATGCTGACTGCGATGCCATCTAGTAGCCGAGTCCGGAAGCTAGGTGTCGTGGACGGTAGCATTTGGATACAAAAGTAGGAACTAATTGAAATTACTGTCTACAGTCCTTACTTGAATTGAAACAGATATCACACACTAATACAGCCATCACAATTAACATCAGTTATCAGACAGATTCTACACACACCCAAAGTACACGGGGCTACATGACCGCGTTAAGATGCGTGCTTGTTAACTTTCTTGATTTTGACATTATATTTAATTAGATTTCAAAATTCATAAAATATAAACGATGACAATGACAATGATCGTGTGACCTCTTGAGAGGCCGAGTGCAGGTCTTTCTACAGTAGTTGACACCCGTGGGCGACCTGCGCGCCATAATGAGGATGAAGTGATGATGCAGAGGTCACAACCACTCATTCCCTGAACCATGGGAATTTTATGTGGTAATCTGGCAATGTACTTCATGTATTGACTTGAAGAGGAGTTGTGAAGAAGACATTATACCCCACGAGATTAAAATCCCTGATGGACCAGCCGGGATCGAAACTGGGACACTTCGGGCGAAAGTCTAGCCCGCTAACCATTTAGCAATGGAGCCAGACGTAAACGATGATGATAATTGTAGTTTTAAGGGGCTCTGGAATGCCGAATATCTTCAAAAGTTTCAGATTTCTTTCTGCGCCATATTAACCCTTTATACAGTCGGTTAGTGGTCTGTATGTTAACCACCTATCACAGTTTAGCCGATGTTATAAAAAGTGCTGATGGTCGAATCTTTCAGTCGTATATTCAAGAACATTCATGAGGTTCTAATAATAAATTAATATATCCGTAACTACGTGACGTAATGTGCTGGATAAAATTACAAAAAAAAAAAGTTATTTATTTATTGAGGTTTCAAGGGGCGGAACTCTGAGGTCAATTACCCTCCCCCCCAAAAAAAAATAATACAATAAAAATTAAAATGTAAAATTAGAATAAAATACTGTACCGGTATCTAAATATGGAAACATAAATTATAAACATAAATTTAAAATTAAAATAATAAACGTAAGTATAAAAATATAAATTATGAAAATAAATTGCAAAAATCAAATTATAAATTAATTTATAATTATAAATATTGAAGTTAAATCTATAAACACATAAATAATAAAATTAAAAATAAAAATAAATATAAAATTAAAGAAACTCAAAAAATTCAAATTAATTACATTAATTAAAATCAAAATTGAATTGTTAATACACACAATAATAAAAAATCAATTGTTTTGCCCTATATAGGGTTAATCTACGGACCTTAAGTTTTCTAATGGTATATTCATTTTTTCATATCTCTTTCCTGAGGCTACTTTCTTTATACTTTCCCACACTCGAGCGACCTATTAGTAAACTCACCAAGGTACATTTTTATTATGTTAGTGCTTCAAATGGAATAAGATAATATAATAATAACGTTATTGGTATTACGTCCCTTTTAACTAATCATCGGGAGGATCGTGAGAAATGAAGGGGAAGCCGGCAGCAGGCTACCATTTCCAATACGGTTCTTGGAACTCGCTAAACAGACTGAAAACTGGAGTGAGTCGGTGCAAAGGCAATTTGAAGAAGTGGGGATACACTACTGAAGAACTTTGTAAATGTGGTGAAAAACAAGACCCTGAGTACCTTCTGAATTGCAGCATGTTACCAAGACCATGTGATAAGTAGGACTTCATAGAATCTAATGACTGTGCCATTCTAACAGTTGAACACTGGAGAAATGAAATTTAGTGAAATTTATATGTATATTTGTATGCGTTTTGGGCTCGTATAGATAAATAATGAGGCTTTTAGAGACGCCAGCGAGCCGGAACTTTGCTTAGAAGGTGATCTTTAACGTGCCAGTAAATCTACTAACACGGCTCATTCACATTTGCGCATCCTCAAATGGCAACTGACTGTGCCAGGACTCGATCCTGTAACGTTGGACACAGCTGCGACACGCAGCCAGTCCCAAATGGAAGAAGATGAATCCTATGGTTCTGACATGTTCTTAAAACCGGAAAAATGTCCATTCCAATTTTCATTAAAAGGTTTTTCTTATAAAAAAATCCCTTTCCTTTCGGAACATTTCAACATACATTCGGAAAGAAGTAGAGCCATGAAAGGCAGACAGGACAGGGAAAAGATGAGAGGCTTCGCCCCCAAAGGCAATAGAGCAAGGGGAAAACGGACCTAGGATAGGTCCCCAACTTCCAAGTTCACCTGCGAGTTGACCTTCTGCCTTCTTTAGTACCTTGTGCAGAAGGAAGGAGTTAAAAGGAAAGAAGAAGGAAAAATAAAACAAAAAGGGATAACAATGTAGCGAAAGTAATAGGAAAAGAAGAAAATGACACAAGGGAAAGGAAAAGGAAAAATGGAAAATGAAAAGAAAAAGGAAAAATAAAATAAAATGGAACACGGGAAAGGATAAGGAAAAAGAAAAAGAAAAGAAAGAGGAAAGAAAAAAAAATAAAAATAAAAAGGAAAAATCTGTATAAAGGAAAAGAAAAAGGCAATACTAAATAGTAAAAGGAGAAATAAAAAGGAAACAGGGAAATGAAAAGAAAAGACGGAAATGGGAAAGAAAAAGGAAAAATGTCCGACTCCGTGGCTAAATGGTTTGACCCTAAGGTTCCCGGGTTAGATTCCTAGCCGGGCTGTGGCGATTTTATTCTCCTGTGGTTAATTCCCCTGGTTCGGGGACTGATAGTTTCTACCGTCTACATGAAAGAAAAGTAGAAAATGAGGTAAAACGTAGAAGTAAAAAGGAAAGAGGTAGGAAAATAAACGAAAAGAAATGGAAATAATATATTTTTTTAATAAAAGACTCGGATACCCTAATACCGTTGGGGTCGGAAGAGAACAAGTGTTGACCAAGATAGGTTTACAGGAACGATGACAGAGAGGAGCCCGACACAAGTGGAAGCATACTCAGCTGGTGTCCCGTGGTTGCACACCCACCTCCCACCCCTAGGCGGTATCCAATAGAAACCCCAAAGGCTGCTATAATGAGTCGCGCTAGGCAAGTTGAGGAATGTGGTGGTATGCCATTGCGACAGTGCAGCATCAGTAGACTAGCGCTTTTCACATCAACAGTCACTAGCCATACCTCAATAGCTACCATAGCCCAGTCGACAGGTAGTTTCTGATAGAAAAAGGTAGGAATTTAATGAAACTTTGGGTTGTTGTTGAGGGATGGTTAATTAACATTTTCTCAAGTTTTGGACTTTGAGGACCCTGTGCGAAAAGAGGAGGGGGAGGAAACTGCAAAAGTTTCGACCTTCCTCCGGTTTTTCCTAAATACCTTTCTTCCCTTATGAGCCATGTTTAACATATCTCTTTTCTTTATTTCTTTGGCGGCCGTCCCGGCAGACTCAGACGCCATGTGAGATACTTCCTGTCCGGACGTGCCTTTAGGCTCTCCGCCTTATTATTTAAAATGTATTATTTTTCCTTTTTATTTAACATTGTCATTACGCCGAAGCCTTCCATTGACTCATGTAAGTAACGCATCTAACCTTGTTTCCACTATGCTCATTTCCTAAATTTAACTTTTCTTTTTGGTCTTCGTCGTGTGCTTGGATTTGCTGTGGAACCAATCGAAATGGCGGTCTCCTGTTTTGCTTAGTTTGAGTCTACGGCTTAACCTTTTATTTGTGCCGTGAAATACACACATCAAAAAAAGTTTTGCATCACCTCGGTTCCAAGAGTTCCGGAACCTTTAAATACAAAGGGAATAGAGATCAACACAAACAACATTTCAGCTCGTTTTATTGCTCATGAGACCCACACATTGCATGTTGTACCATCATACAGCTAGACTTTCAGCATTTGTGGTCCAGATTGCAGTACACACCACTACCTCTAATACCCAGTAGCACGTCCTCTTGCATTGATGCATGCCTGTATTCGTCGTGGCATACTATCCACAAGTTCATCAAGACACTGTTGGTCCAAATTGTCCCACTCCTCAACGACAATTCGGCGTAAATCTCTCAGAGTGGTTGGTGGGTCAAGACGTCCATAAACAGCCCTTTTCAACATATCCCAGGCATGTTCGATAGGGTTCATGTCTGGCGAACATGCTGGCCACTGTAGTCGAGCGATGTCGTTATCTTGAAGGAACGCATTCACAAGATGTGCACGATGAGGTCGAGAATTGTCGTCCATGAAGACAAATGCCTCTCCAATATTCTGCCGATATGGGTGCACTATGGGTCGGAGGATGTCATTCAGGTATCGTAAAGACGTTTCGGAGCCTTCCATGACCACCAGTGGCGTACGTCGGCCCCACATAATGCCACCCCAAAACATCAGGGAACCACCACCTTGCTGCACTCGCTGGACAGTGTGTCTAAGACGTTCAGCCTGACCAGGGTGCCTCCAAACACGTCTCCGACGATTGTCTGGTTGAAGGCATATGCGACACTCATCGGTGAAGAGAACGTGATGCCAATTCTGTGGGGTCCATTCAGCATGTTGTTGGGCCCATCTGTACCGCGCTGCATGGTGTCGGGGTTGCAAAGCTGGACCTCGCCATGGACGTCGGGAGTGAAGTTGCGCATCATGCAGCCTATTGCGCACAGTTTGAGTTGAAACACGACGTCCTGTGGCTGAACGAAACGCATTATTCAACATGGTGGCATTGCTGTCAGGGTTCCTCCGAGCGGCAATCCGTAAGTAGCGGTCATCCACTACAGTAGTAGCCCTTGGGCGGCCTGAGCGAGGCCTGTCATCGACAGTTCCTGTATCTCTGTACCTCCTCCATGTCCGAACAACATCGCTTTGGTTCACTCTGAGACGCCTGGAAACTTCCCTTGTTGAGAGCCCTTCTTGACACAAAGTAACAATGCGGACGCGATCGAACTGCGGTATTGACCTACTAGGCATGGTAGAACTACAGACAACATGAGCAGCGTACCTTCGTCCTGGTGGAATGACTGGAACTGATCGGCTGTCGTACCCCCTCCGTCTAATAGGCCCTGCTCATGCATGGTTGTTTACATCTTTGAGCAGTTTTAGTGACATCTATGAACAGTCAAAGGGACTGTATCTTTGATACAATATACACAGTCAACGTCTATATGCCGGAGATCTGGGAACCGAGGTGATGCAAAACTTTTTTTGATGTGTGTATATCTGCGAGTGATTTTGTGAGTGTATGTTTTTCTTGCTGCCAGGTGCATTGAAGTTGTTTTGATTGGGTATGTATTCGAATGGGTCTCCCGTGGTTTGTGGACGTTGGCGTTTCGACCATTCTCCCAACACGAGGCATGACACCATATATTTTAGCCTTTATGTATTCCCTTCATTCCATGCTTCGGGCAACTGAATCACGGCGGTAACTTTAAGTAGGCCTTAGCGTATTCAGCTCGAACTCGGAACGTAAGTAGGGGACCATACAGGTTTAGCATGTTTTGCTAGACTACCTACAAGCACGAGTTGCTTTGAGTTTTATTTCTGCATCGTCAGCTGGCATTTTGTGTGTTTTGATTGCGTGTATGTATCTTTGATATATTTCACGGACACTTTACGTCATTTGTTTCTCCTTGTAGTATCTTTGGTCTTTGCGTTTCTTTTCTCTGGGGACAGCCAGCTCGATCGCATCCCCATTGCTCGCCACAGCCTCTCCGACACGCACACAGCCCCTTGTTTTATCTTTGCTATGCTTGTTATTTGTGGTCGCCATGACAACCATCCATCTCTAGTCGGAGAAGTGATTGTTGTTGACCAGCGACCGGCTCGATTGCCTTTTGGTCAATTAACTCCTCCCTTTTTACATAATTTTTATTGGAAGTGAGCACAGGTATTTATTTTATTTATTTCCGTTATTTATTATAGTAAGTTATTTATTGTTTATAATCATCTTCCCCGTTTGAAAGTGACTGTATTTGACCCCCAGGTGAAGGGTACTCTTTTCTTTGTGTGTGTTATTCTGGCCGGGTTTCTTTATGTGTTCGATTTCACTATTCATTAAATTTCCATTTCTTTATCCATGTGTCTTATTTAGTAGTGTTTGACGATCGGGCTGCTCTCTCTCTCCATCTCTCTCTTCAAACCTAGGCCTAACTTATTCTAGCCTTATAGCACTAGGAGGGTATTCCTACCACTCGTCGTGGGACCACCTTCACGGAGTCTGGAGTCGCTCGGCACATCTGGCCTGCAAATACGGGCACAGCACAGGTCAGAAATTAACATCCATTTCCACTGCGTACTCCTTTCTTTTCTAGTTGGTTCCAGTGATGCAGCTAGGAGGCACGCCAAGAATATGTTTATTTTAAGAGGGCGGTGCACTTACGTCCTACGGCAAAAGCATTTTTATGCTTTTTCGTACAGTGTTAAATTTTCTACAATTTTGACTATTCAAACATGTTTGTATGTCAACCATTAAGGGTCGATAACCTAGATGTTTGGCCCCTCAAAACAACAATGATCATCATCATCATCATCATGATCTTCTTCTTCTTTCAATAGTGGTCAGCATCTCTGAAAATCGCTCAGTCACAGCAAGAAAGTCCGGATCATCTGCTACCCTCAAGATGATGGGCCTATCCGGTAAATTGAGCACTTGGTCTAGCTGCTGTCAAGTCTTGTTCAGTGAAATCAAAGTGTTCAAAAATTTGTCTGCCAAAGCGGCATTGTCAGGATGTGGGCGCGAACAGCCCTGGCGTACGCATGTCCTGTTAGGATTTTTTCAACACTATTGGTAGCGTAAATTGTGCTGAATAGCTCCTTCAACCCACTCCCATCCATGATTGTTTTCAAAGTTGGTGATTGTATCCAGGAACCATAATTACAACAACATTTCATCATAATTCAGGTATAATCGAAGAAATAAGGTGGAATTCTGCATTCTTGGGCATTTGTTTTAGCGAATTTTGAAAAATGATATTTTTTCGAATCGCCATATCTCGGTAACGAATTGACATACAGTACAAACATGTGTGAATAGTCACAATTGTAGGAAATTTAACGTTCTACAAAAAGGCATAAGAATGTTTTTGCCGTAGGACGCAAGGGAAAACATTTATTTAGGAAAAACCGGAGGAAGGTCGAAACTTTTGCAGTTTCCTCCCCCTCTTCTTTTCGCACAGGATCCTCGAGGTCCAAAACTTGAGAAAATGTTAATTAACCATCCCTCAACAACATCCCAAAGTTTCATTAAATTCCGACCTTTTTCCACATAACCCCACTTCTTCCTACCTGTCGACTGGACTACCACTAACACTGAGAAATTTAAAGCACGAGGTCATGGTACGAGTAAAGGTTCCAGGTTAAGTTATTACAATCCTCGACCACATCGTAATCGTAACTTATTCACCAGAATATTTGATTTTCTCAACGGTAAGGACACAATCTTGAGAAGCGAATGAGAATCAAATGTGAAACCAAAATAATGGAATGTAGCCGGAAGAAATCTGAAAGCCCTATTGACATCGAGTTGGCAGATGAAGTTGCTAAAAGAAGTAAGAGACTGATGATACTTGGGAGGAGAAATAATATATTTATCGCAGCCAAATAGCCATAACTGAAAATATAGGTTACATTGATGGGTTACAAATTTGCATAATCACTTATAGACATTGTTCTTCTTGTACAGAATTCTATGTGGTACCGTTCACACATTTTTCCACACAGTGTGCACTCACAGTATCTATACTTGTGTCATGGAAGTGTTTTGATTTGCAGAGTAGGTGGTGAAAACCGTGAACTGCCAATCTTGTAATGACATGTCTTAGTTCGAAATTAGCTTTTGTCCACGAGTGGTCTATCATGGCCCCTGTGCCATAGTAGCCTTCTCTCTTCTCCGTCCTGGGGCCGATAACCTAGATGTTAGGCCCCTTAAAACAACAATTATCATCATCATCATCATCTTCTCCGTCCAAGTTGCCAGCACTTTCTCTGATGCACCGGCGCTCGGTAGGGATATGCTTGTCCTGAGGTCATCTACGAGGAAAGATTCATATGTCAGAAGATATACAAGTCAAGATCGTGTCGTTTTTGATACTCCTACCACCTCCTTTATGTAGTTCGCTTTCACCCTCTCCTAGGTGGATAGGTTCCTCGTTGTTAAATGTGTACAGATGATTTCAATAAGCAGTGATGGACGAAGCAAAGAGGATAAAAATCCACAGTTCAATCCCTTCAGGCAAGCAACTCAATGTTAAAAAAACATCCTACTACATTTTCGTCCGATTGCTGACTCGAGCCGGGCCATTACTGAATATAATTGTTGGTGCATTTGAAATTAATTTTCGTTTTTTCTCCACTTTTCCAAACGTAAAGGATACACTTTCAACATTTATTTATTTATTTATTTATTTATGTATTTATTTATTTATTTATTTATTTATTTAGCGTACGGCTTTTAGTGCCGGGAGTGTCCGAGGACATGTTTGGTTCGCTAGAGGCCGTAGCCGCTTCAAGTGGACACCCATGGGGTGAGCTACAAGTTCCGTTCAATTTTAAGTAGTTCCAACTTTCGATACCAGATGTCACTGCCACCCAGTTGTGAACCTTGGCACTTTGATAGAGCGTTTCAACGATATCTAACATAGAAATTTATTTTCACACAAGATAAGTTAGTGGAAGGATCTAATACATGCCATAAATCTATGACATGGGACCGCCGGCTTTACTTCTCCTCCGAAGGAAGGCATACTGGCACTGAAGGATTTTAGTGCTCTTAAAAAATACGACGACTTCGGACGGGTTTGAACCCGTGATCTTGGGCACAGCTATTCAGCATGCTACCAACTATGCCATCGAAGCCGCTACTTTCAACATTAAAGGTAGCTTAGCGCAGACAAAGGAAACTCCTCTACGGAAAATAAATCAGTTTATATCAGATGCAGATTCGGGCATTAAAAGCAATTTTTAAAATCCCCTTGCTCGAGCGCTGATCTCTGTGGAAGTGAAACTTGGTGCAGCAGAAAAGAGAATAATTGAAATGTGGTGTTACAGGAGAATGATGAAGAATAACAAACGAAGAGGTACAGTATTAAGAAGAGTGGGGAAGTGATGAGCAGACTGCGGGGTCTTAGTACGTAAACAGAGCTATCAGGTTAGTATCGCACGGAGTTGAGATGACGCACGCGCTATGAACTGCCAGCTCGTCCACAACAGACGACGAACCATGTGATCAGTCCATTTATCCGCTGTACGTCACCTGTGTTCATTGGTACACCCGAAGGTCACAGGAGGAGCTTCCACGTGCCCTATAGTACGGTGTGTTCTAACTACATTGCGCACGTACTAAGAGCCTGCAGCCTGGTGATGAACGAGAGGTTGCCAGAGAGCATATTTAGGCATCCAGGAATAGCAAACAGTAGAACTGTAGAGGTAGGTCAAGATTAACATATGCCAAACACAATGTTTCGGATGTGTGGTAGCTATGTGGAGATAAAACGATTAGCTTAGGATAGGGGGGTGCATGAAGATCTGCATCAAACCATTCTAT
The DNA here is from genome assembly GCA_946902985.2 of Meconema thalassinum. Taxonomy (NCBI): domain Eukaryota; kingdom Metazoa; phylum Arthropoda; class Insecta; order Orthoptera; family Tettigoniidae; genus Meconema; species Meconema thalassinum. Next base: position 373,746,456 of record OX336392.1, read on the forward strand.
AGACTCAAAATATATCAACTACAACACTGAGATATCGTGATGATGATGATGATGATGATGATGATGATGATTATCATGATGTATGTATGTCAATCCCATGTTATTCCCATTTTCTTTGGCTGGCTGCATGGCTCAGCTGTAACGTTCTCGCTTGTGGTGCCCAAGGTTGCAGGATCGAATCCTGGTGCAGTCTGCTGGCATTTGAGGGTGCGCAAATGTGAGGGAGCCGTGTCGGTAGATTTATTGGCACGTTAAAGATCCCCTTTGGGGCAAACTTCGGGCACCACGGCGTCTCTAAATGCCGCAGATGTTAAATGGGTCGTAAAACAAATAACATTATTATTAATATTATTATTCCCGTTTACAATGGAGTCGAGGATGAGATGCTATGAAAGTCTTTCTGGCGGGTGGTTTTTACGGCCTTTCTCGACCCCAACCTCATGAGAGGAGTTAATGAGAGATGAAATGAATATAGATGAATGAAACTGGGCAAGGATGTGGAAGGAAGCAGTCGTGGTCTATCAGAAGGTACCGACGGAGCATTTGCCTGGAGTTAAAAATGGGAAACCTGGAAAATCATTTCAAGGACGGCTAATGGTGGAGCTCGAACCCACGTCTACCGAGTCCTCAGATAGCTTGGCCCAATGGCCTAGCGCTGCGCGTTAGCGAGCATAGCTACCGCTGTCGGTCTGATGATGATGATGATGATGATGATGGATCAATTCATGTGCTATTAAAACGCCATCGTGCAGATTTTTTCCACAAAATGGAACCAGAATTGAACTCACGACCTTAGGGTTTGTGCACTCTGCCCTTTAATACGGAATACTGGCTTGATATCGAGCTGTGGAATCCATCGACAGTACTTCCCTTACGTATGCATGCACATGAGAGGGGTTTGACAAAGGTACTTGTTACAATATACAGTAGGCTATAGATTTAAAAAATCCACAAATGTTTGAAGATTATGGAGGCGTGAATTTTCTAGAACTTCACAAAGTAATCATAATAATTTCATTGGCGCGTGCACCAAGGTATTGAATGAGGGCCATCATTGTAATTCTCTCCACATCTATATGAACAAAAGAATAAACACACGCCGTACGTAATTTAATTGTAGCGATGTGCAGGGCCGAATGTGGGTCAGGTACACAATTCGTTCTTAGCGCTGTTGGTACAATTCACCTCCCGGTAGAATAAAGGTCTATTTGCACTTAGCAGTGGCATAACCGTGACGTCACCGGCCGTGAACTCAAAGTGATGTCTATTCACACTTATTAATAGAGCTGGGATTTCTATGTAATTACATGTTTTACATATTGTTTTCATATTTGTGGGTATTCTACATATTCTTAGTGATATTACATAAAATTACATATTTCAGAGTTTTCCCGTTTTTATATGAAATAAATTGCTGAATTGAAGTTTCACACCTAATGTGGGGCTGTTGTCTGTCCTCTCAACAGGGGGATTAAAGTAATTGAGTGACAGGTATTTGAGAGGATGAAAGGATGATAAGTGCTGTGCATGGGGAAACTAGTGGAAGTGTATTGAGTAAATTGCAAAAAGTGTTGAAGAGAAATCCGATCATTCAACATTTCACAGTGTGTGCCGAATTCTAAATGGAGATGACGTTGATCCTCCCGAGGACATTTCTCCAGCGAAAATTCCTCTCCTAAAATTTGCCCCTGTTACATCATGTATTGTTGGAAGATCTTTCTCTGCATATAAGAACACCCTAAGTGACAAACGCCTTTCTATGACCCCAGAGAACATCGAAAAATACTTAATAGTTCACTGTGCTACAAAATGTAATATAAAGCGTGTTTAGTGTGTTGTAACTGACAAAATGGTAAGTTTATATTAATTATATGATATTACATATTTTGCCCAATCTACATATTTTGCTACATATTTTGGTGCTTTTTGTTACATATTTATGCACATATTATGCCACTTGATATTCCCAGCTCTAGTTATTAAACATGGCATGATCGGCATCAGGCAGTGTTTTCTATACCACGGAAAATGGCGAAACTCGCAGAAGCTGATTTATAGATGATTGCTCTTATTTTGGATGAAGAGGAGGAGCAACAAGTTTAGTGAGAAAATGGAAGTGGGTTCCTCATGCCTGGAGAAAGAGAAGAACAGAAGGGGAATTTGCTACTCTTTATATTTATACTCCATATAAAAATCCACAGCCTGCTTCCAGTCGACCGACCGGGTCAGGAATGGAATGAATGAATGAATGAAGCCCCCATCTAGCGGCGAAGATATGAACTGTGCCGGCTGCCGAAGCCTGTCGCACACTCTGGGGCAATGATTAAATGAATGACAGATGAATGAAACGAGAGTGCTTGGTTGGTTGGTTCCTCAGTTTAGGGGCTGCGACAACGCGGTCATGTAGCCCCGTGTACATTGGGTGTGTGTTGAATGTGTCTGATAACCGGTGTTAGTTGTGATGGCTGTATTAGTGTGTGTATCTGTTTTTTAATTCAGGTAAGGACCACAACTTTGAATTTTTCAAATAGTTCCTACTTTTGCCGCCAAACGCCACCGTCAACGACTACTAGGCCTAGTTCAGAACTTAGCTACTAGACGCCACCACAGTCGGCTCTTGGCAACGAACGTAGGATCCTAAGAGCGTTGTTTACATTCTTAACCTATACACTTTAGCTTCACACAGGTGTAATTAGTGGAAGGTTCTTTAACATGCCATAAATATATGACATGGGACCGCCGGCTTTACTGCCCCTCCGAAGGAAGGCATACTGAGGGATTTTTAACGCTCTTGAAAAATCTGACGGAGAGTGTTGCTGGAATTAAATATTGGACCGGGAAAACCGGAGTACCCGGAGAAAAGCCTGTCTGCCTCCGTTTTGTCCAGCACAAATCTCACATGGAGTGACCGGCATTTGAACCACGGACCCAGCGGTGAGAGGCTAGCCTGCTGCCGCCTAAGCCACGGAGGCTTCATTTATACTCCATATATTATTCTTAAATCCCGTGTCCATGTACTTAGGGTTGGAAAGATGGAAATATGATACAGCACAATATAACTGCGCAATTGTTCAATAAGTTTTTCATCATTCATTTATATAAAACTTTGAAATGAGCCAGTGACACGGCTGTGAAATGAGAAAAATATCTGTGGGGATTAACCTGACTGTCACGGTACGGCGACGGTTAAAGCACTGACTGCACTGTCACGGTCTGGTGCCGGTCGAGTGTGAACACCACCGCTCAATATCATGGAAGAATATAAGGCGCGTTCAAAAAGTAACGAGCCGGAGGCTGTAATGCCCAAACCGTTGACGACATTGGCTAATTGTGGCGTGTGTAACGAGGTGTGGTTCCGACCTGAGCGTGGAAGGTCACAGCACGTCGCTAGAGGGCACACGTGCACGTCACGTGACGATACAAAGCGAGCAGCAGCATGCATCAATCGTTCAACCAAGACCAAGACAGTGGGCTATTCGACATGCTTCCTGGTGTGGTTGAAGACTGTGCGACACCCATTGGGCACACACTTTACGCAAGTGCAGTCGTTCCTTCATAAAGGTATGCACACTTGCGACACTCAATCCGACCACGGCGGCTATGGCGTTCACTGTCACTCGGTGGTCCTGGGTAATGAGTGCATCAACCAGCTGGACGTTGTCATCGGTAATGCAGGGTGGTGCCCCAGACCGGGCATCACCGGCTAACGACACCCGTCCTTCCCTGAAGCGCTTGTGCCACGCCTTGACCCTTGCAAGGGACATGCAGTGTTCACCGTACACTTGTGACATTAGGCGATGAATGTCCGTTCCCCCTACTCCTTTCGCTGTCAGAAACCGAACAACACCTCTTTGCTCTTCGTTTGACGCCTCCATGTCACTGCTTGCAATGCGACTGGCAGCGTTGGACGATTGATGCATGCTGCTGCTCGCTTTGTATCGTCACGTGACGTGCACGTGTGCCCTCTAGCGACGTGCTGTGACCTTCCACGCTCAGGTCGGAACCACACCTCGTTACACACGCCACGATTATCCGATGTAGTCACCGGTTTGCGCAATCCAGCCTCCTTCTCGTTACTTTTTGAACGCACCTTATATTTTCAGGCTCGCCGGTAGAAGCACGTGCCGGTCACGTCAGGTTTCGCCACTACTAAGTGTAAATACATCTTAACTGTGAGGTTAAAGGCTATGCCATTTGTAAGAATCGGTTGTCAGTGCGTTTCAAGTCCTAAATATTCCAGCTTAAACCCCTCCGGTTCTATGAGTGTGAGCCAGGCATCTAGAACACTCGACCGAAGTGCCTCATTGAGTTATGAAGTCGATAATAGGTTCAATACGTACCGTAATGATTGGAAATTAGGGAAATCATTAGCACAGTATGAGAGGTGTTCAAATGAAAAGGTACGAAACGATACTGTGGGAACAATTTATTCGTTATTCAAAAGTAATCACCACAGGTCTGTGCACAGGTGTCCCATTGCTTCACTAGCCGCAGGATTCCCTGTTCCCAGAAGTCTTGTGGTTGTGACAGGAGCCAATCCTGTACGGTGTCCTTTAGTTCGTCCTCCGATTGGAAACGTTTTCCCTTGAGATTTTTTTAACGGGCCAAACAGATGAAAGTCACAGGGTGTCAAGTCTGGGATGTAGGGTGGATGCTGAAGTTCTTCCCACTTGAACGTAGCCAATACACCTTGTGTGACGTTAGAGACGAGTGGGCGAGCGTTATCGTGGAGCAGAATCACTCCCTTCGTGAGCAGTCCCGGCCGTTTGTACGGAGTGTCACTCAATACACGTCACTGTTAATGGTTCGTCTCAAGGGAAACCGTTTCCAATCGGACGACGAACTAAAGGACACCGTACAGGATTGGCTCCTGTCGCAAGCACAAGACTTCTGGGAACAGGGCTAGTGAAGCAATGGGACACCTGTGCACAAGCCTGTGGTGATTACCTTTGAATAACGAATAAATTGTACCCACAGTACCTTTTCATTTGAACACCCTTTATTTAACATATTGGTCTAACACAGGGGCAGATGACCTCACTGTTCCGCCCTTTAAAACATCAATCAATCAAGCAATCAACGTATAATACACCACGTTGTATTTCAATAAGCTACTACAATAATACTCCTTGATGAGGAGAAAAGGAAGTTTGTAGCTTTACGTGACCGTTAATCTCGCGATCATGAGCCACGGGACCTCCTTTTTACGTGGAATCCGAACCACAGGATATGGCATTTTACTTTGAAAATCTCACAATCATTGACCGGGAATCGAGCCCGGCCCGCCGTGGTACGAGGCCAACAGCTTGACCACTGCACCACCACGCCCCCGCTTGATAAGAACCATGAGTTATAAATATTCCCTATGTTATTGAACATATATTCTCTATGTAGTTTACAACTTCAATAATATGTAATTATTTATTGGAACCACCTACAGACTTGGTTTATTTGCCATTATATTGCAAAATACTTCAAGTTTTTACTCACGTAGTTTGTAGTTGCAGAGTTGTGCGCCTCGCGCGCCGGCTGTCACTTGTTGGAAATGGCGTCTTTCACTGGAGCGGAAAGAGAGAAGTGCGTGTTCTGGTTTGAAGAAACCAAGTCAGCAACGAGAGTACAGCGGAGGTTTCACACAGAATTTGGCAAAGACCCACCCAGCAGACCAACAGTGTACGAATGTTACCAGATATTTATCGAAACAGGTTGTTCTGTGCGACACACAAAGGCTCCAGGCCGCGCACCTGTGACTGGCGATGTGGTGGAAACAGTTAGAGAGAGGTTCGTCCGCAGTCCGAATAAATCAACACGTCGTCTGTCACTCGAAACTGGTATCCCTCTGAAGGACTTTTGCACTGTTTCGAGAGAAAATGTGTATGGACCTTTCTTCTTTGCTGAGAGAACCATCACCGGCATCATTTATCTGGATATGCTACAGAACTTCCTTATTCGACAGTTGGATGAAGATGACCACGATGGGCGCATGCGTTGCCATCAAGATGGCACCCCGTCGCACTACCTGTAAGACGTCAGGGAATTCCTTGATCTTCCCAGTTAAGTGGATAGGTCGTGGTGGAATAATTACCTGGCCACCACGGTCTCCAGATTACACACCACTGGACTTCTTTCTGTGAGGCCTTGTGAAAGATACGGTGTATATCCCCCCTCCTCTATCTGCAAATGTTAATGAATTGAGACATGCATCACAACAGCCATCGCGTCTGATACCCCGGAAATGCTGGTTCATACGTGGCGGAAAATCGACTTCCGTTGGGATGTGTGCAGGGTGACAAATGGTGCACACGTTGAGCCGTAATGGATTTGTCAAAAAGTTTGAAGTGTTTTGCTATGTAATGACATATAAACCAAGTCTGTAAGTGGTTCCAATAAATAATTACATATTATTGAAGTTGTAAACTACATAGAGAATCACCCTGTATTGTTGTTATATACATTTTGACAACTATCTGTTGTAAGCCTACATACAGCATTTTAATTTAATTTAGTTAAATTCATGTTATTATATTTTATTAATGCTGCAGGCCTGTTTGCATAGATGATAGGCCCCTTAAAACAACAATTATCATCATCATCATCATCATCATCATCATTCATCTCTTGATACATGCAGTACATTTGCATTTGTCTGTTGGCACAGGCTAGAGTAAAATGTGGCTTTTCACCGAAGTCTCAGTCTCACTCATGGCTGTGATTATATGGAAGCTACTGAGGTATGGCTGGTGCTTAGCAATGACATTCAGGTCACAGTTAGTGTCTGTGAGTGCTGTGAAAGGTTCTACACATAGGGTTAGTACTGCTGTTCTGACTCAGTGAGTAAAGTTATGGCAAACTACCTCACTCCTCATCTTGCCTAGTACGCCTCACAATAGCGCTGCCTTGGGTTTTTGTGGGTATCTACCCACATAACCTAAAGGCGGTATTTTTTGAGGATCTAACCACCCTTCGGGCTGACTACATAACAGACAGTTTAATGCCGCCAATGGCCATTTACTTTATTTTCGGGACGGGTCAGGGAAGGGATTTTGGAAGGAAATCGGCCGTGGACCTGTTGAAAGGAACTTTCTCGCCATTTTCCTGGTGGTGAAAATGGGGAATTGAAAACCACGAAAACCATTTTAAGGACAGCCGAGGTGGGATTCGAACCCACGCTCTCCCGATGCCAGCGAGGCACGAGGTAGCGCGCTAGCACTCTCGGCCACCATGGACGGTATATACATTATTTTGCGACCAGTAACTTACATACCGTAACAAATCTACGTAACTATTATAACTCGAATTTTTGGTAAGTCAAATATATTTCGACATCCTCTAAAGATTCGATATATTGATGTTCGACTGTATTCCCTTTTTTATATCACACAATATGGAAATTTCGGTGTATTTTTGTCTATAATAATAATATCGTATGGCCTCGGATGCCGGGTGCAAGCTTTGTTATTTGACACCCAAAGGGTAGCTTGCATGTCAAATTTCGTTGTTTCTTGAAGCACTATGAAAGTTAAGGAGGTTAGATATCTAAGCTCCTTGATCACCAAGGCGCTTTCTAGTAGAGAAATGAGGAACTTTGTGTTCGCGGAAACTCCCGAGATTAATTTTGCCATTATGAACACGGCCTACTGAATTCAAATGGGTTCTTTGACATGCCAACAACGTATGACTTGGTGCCGTAATTTTTGCCGCCTTTCAAAAATCACCTTACCACGGCCAAGCGCGAACCTACAAGCTTGGGGTTAGTAGACCGACACGTTAACCACTCACCCACCGTGGCAAACTCTTTTGGCCAATAAACTCACAATCTAGTCAAGAGACTTGGCCCAGTTAATCCTAAGTCTATTGTGACCAGTTAAAGGAGACCGCAACAATGAGGATAGCGTGGTTGAAGTAATGGCTATGCCCTCATACAATATATGTATTGTGTACCTGGTTATAAGACATGACCTACATGTGCACCTTTGACTTGAGAATTAATCACCTCATGTGCTAGGATTCGGCCCGGGCCGTCCATCTCACAGAGGCCCCATTACGAGCCCACTACAGACTGCTCGAGCACTTCTGTGATTGCAATATCCTCCTTAGTGTCTGGCAGGATGGAATGATTTGGAAAACAAGTAGTTCCAAAGAGAAATAACACACGCATTTTCATACCTGGTCACGGACATGATGATGTTAGTTGTATCAAGGGGCCTAACGTCTAGGTTATCGGCCCCTAAGGGTTTGGGTGATCATGAAAAATGAAAATGGACCTATAAGTAAATCTAATTACGACTTACAACTAAAACTAACTACAGCTTACCCACTAGAAGAAGAAGAAGAGGAAGAAGAAGAAGAAGAAGAAGAAGAAAAAGGAAAACAACAGAAGAGTAAGGGAATTAAAAGAAAGGGGAAATAAATGCCCCTAACCCTCGAAGGATGAGGCTTGAGGGACTTAGAAAGAAGGAGAGCCAGGAAAGGCAGATAGGAAAGGGAAAGAAGAGAGGGCCCGCCCCAAAGGCAATGGAAAAAGGGGAAAAACCGGACCCAGCTCAGGAATCCCTCAGGTTCACCTACTCCCGAACTCACCAGCCGTGATCCCTTGAGGGTTTAGCACTATCGAGGGTGCACCAGAAGTGGTGGGGCTACAAACACCCTTCCCCCTTGAGGGCCTTGAGCAGAAAGCATGAGATTTCATGAAAGAAAAGAAAAAGAAGACTCACCCCTCGGATAACCTAATACCTTCGGGGTCGGAAGAGAACAAGACTTGACCAAGAGAGGTCGACAGGAAAGAAGACGGAGAGGAGCCCGGCACAAGTAAGTGGAATCAATGCCGGACTCGGCTGGGGTCCCGTGGTTGACAACCCACACCTCGCTAGATGTGAACCCCTGGGGGATGGTCACTGACAGTAGCGTACCATAACTGTAACTTTAGGGCAAACGTTTGTTCCAGGAAAATGCTGGGATGGTTCCTAACTAAGGCCACAGCTGCCTTCTTTTCAATCATATCCCCAATTTACAACAAGAAGTTCCGTGACGAACTACTTTTCTTAAAATTAAGATTCATGCCAATGATTAATCTACAGTGTATGAACCTATCTAGAATAATGACGAAATTAAGTTGGTAATATCGAAATGTCTAATTAGTTCGAAATATACCTGGTATTATGTAGCCTAATAGAGCACTACAGTTGGCAGCTCTGGCGACTGAATATATACAAAGTTCCATCTTTTAAGGTACAGAATATCAAATTTGGTTGACGTCCAATGCACGTTACATGCAGTTAGACATGGGATCTATCAGCACGCATAAAAGCATGTTTGGCAACAATGTCATGCGTGTGCTGGTCAGAAATAATCTGAAATATTATGACATCTTGTTGTGCCAATTTTGGATGAAATCCATTTGTTAGTATAGAAGTTACATGTATTTTAAAATTGGACCTATCTGCAGGCATAGAATCATGTTGGCAGCACTGACTTACATTGATTACTCCAAATTAATCTAGAATGCCAGGTACTATACGTGTGCAAAGTATAGAGCTGTTGGCTTGCATATTTTCTGATATATTGATATTAGGGTAAAAAATATAGACAGCATTTATTAACAGTTGGCAGCCCTGATTGCTCTTAAGAATACTTATAATCATATCTGTTATATTACACATAGCACATACGAAATTTGGTTGTAATCCAACTGATAGTATAGGAGTTACATGCATTTCAAAATTGGTCCTATCATCAGGCTTAGAATCATGTTGGTAGAACTGACTATATAAGTTACTTCAAATTAATCTAAAATGTCAGGTGGGGCTACAAACACCCTTCCCCCTTGAGGGCCTTGAGCAGAAAGCATGAGATTTCATGAAAGAAAAGAAAAAGAAGACTCACCCCTCGGATAACCTAATACCTTCGGGGTCGGAAGAGAACAAGACTTGACCAAGAGAGGTCGACGTGTGCATAGTTTAAAGATGTCGGCTAGCATACCTTCTGATATATTGGTATTGGGATAAAAAATAGAGAGAGAGCAATTATTAACAGTTGGCAGCCCTGCTAGCTCTTAAGAATACGCTCAGTCATATCTGTTTATGTCCACATATTACATACCAAATTTGGTTGAAATCCAATTGATAGTGCAGAAGTTATATGCATTTAAAATTAGACCTATCAGAATGCTTAAAATTATTTTGGCAACACTGTCTTGTATGGCTTCCTGGAAATTAAACTGAAATAGTAATATCTACATGTGTGCCAATTTTGGAATAGCTCCCATGCATACCTTCCAGGATATCCAACATGGAGCTGAAATTTCTATTGCGTTTTTCCAGCAGTTGGTAGCACTGACATTATTTTCAAATATGGGCTCGAGTAATTGCGGTATACATCTTTACTCATACTAAATTTGGTTTCGATTGCTGCAACCGTTTAGGAGTTGATAAGGGGACACACACAGACAGACAGACAGACAGACAGACAGACAGACACACATTTTCCAGGATCGATCTCATAAGTCTACCTTTTCCTCATTTTTGCAAAATGTGAAAACTAGGCTAAAAACACACACTGGTACAGCCATCACAATGCCACAGGTAATCAGACAAATTTCACACACATCCAAATACATGGGTCTATACAACGACTATCCCATTTTAGAGCAGCGAGTGGTAACGGACGCTTTACAGGAGTGCCCAAATAAGAGCTACGTTTACATAACCATATTTAATTCTACGTCTACGCTTAGGCCCCGTTCATACTAAGTTTTTTTTTTGTCGTGTAGCCTCCTGAGAGGCCGAGTGCAGGTCTTTCTAGGCGACGCCCGTGGGCGACCTGCGCGTCGGGATGAGAGATGGAATGGATGAAGATGAATGAAACTGGGCAAGGATGTGGAAGGAAGCGGCCGTGGCCTGTCAGAAGGTACTGTCTCAGCATTTGCCTGGTGTTGAAAATGGGAAACCACGGAAAACCATTTCAAGGACAGCCGACGGTGGGGCTCGAACCCACGCGTCTACCGGGTCAGCAGAGAGCTTGGCCCCTTGACCTAACGCAGCGCTTTAGGCCGCGTAGCCACTACTGTCGGTCATACTAAGGTGATAAGTGATAAGTCGTAAGGAATAGATTGCGACGATCTATTGCTAGGAAGGTTCAGACATCGGACGATAAATCGGCGCGACCTGGGCGGTACAAATTTGGTGGGTGGCTTATTGGCTCAGGCGTAGGATGACGAGAAGGAGAAGGAAATACTGGGTACGTCCCTACAATCTCACCAACGTGCACCATAGCTCGGCCGTTGTTTCTCTAGAGCTGTCTCAACACGAACCAAAATTCGAATGAATCCTGAAAACATTAATTTCCTAAAAAGCCTCGTGTCACGAGGAATCAATGAAAGGAATTACAGAATAATTGTCTTCTCTTCTTCCCGTCATCCTGTTTATAGTCCGAACTATCGTACGATACCAATCGCTCAAGCGACCAGCAAGCGGTACTTCGCGAGATATGTCACTTGCGATATGTTGTGCAATCGCGCCGCTGTGAACCTTTTTTTTTATCGCCTCCCTTTACATTTCACGTGTGGCGTATCGTATATCGCCTTAGTATGAACGGGACCTACGGGTGGGAAACATCGTTTGCCTGGCACTGCCAAGTTCTGCAAATCAAGTCACTGCAAATTATCTGCGCACCTCTCTATATGACTCTGTTTTTACATATGTATCGTACATAAAAACTCTTTGTTCAAGCGGGAATTTTTCCCACTGCGCGACCACGCCCTCCAATATCTTAACAAAGAATCACATAGGCCTATATATAACAATTCTTGACAAGTAACGGAAGTTAGTAATAACTACTGCAACTAAATAAGTGTATATATTGAAAATACCATCTCCCACATACTTGTAGACATAGATTTAAAGGACTAAGTGTGAAGGATCTGATGATGATCGCTTAACGATTGAAACTGGTCATCCAAGTGAATTTATTAATCATATGTACTTTTCTTCAGGTTTAGGGAAGCACCTATTATAATTGGGTACAAACGAGTTGACAGACTGAAGAGCCAGAGTAGGGACGTAAAACCAATAACATTATTATTACTTACTTTACTTTACTTTTTTGGTCTGTTCGCCATCTCTTGATGAATACAGTACATTTGCATTTGTCTGTTGGCACAGGCTAGAGGAAAAGGTGGCTTTTCACCGATGTCTCAGTCTCACTCATGGCTGTGATTATATGGAAGCTACTGGGTGCTTAGTAATGACATTCAGGGCACAGTCAGTGCCTGTGGATGCTCTGGAAGTTTCTACTCATAGGGTTAGTACTGCTGTTCTGACTCAGTGAGGAAAGCAATGGCAAACTACCTCACTCCTCTCCTTGCCTAGTACGCCTGAATATAGCGCTGCCTTGTGTTTTTGTGGGATCTACCCACATAACCTAACGGCGGTGCCTTTGGGGATCCAACCAGCCTTCGGGCTGACTAACAAACGGACAGACTGTACTTTTATCGTTGTGGCCACTAGGGACCGCGAGATCTCAACTGTTGTTATCCCACCTCGCCTTCATCCTTTCGGAATGGGATTTCTTCCATTCATCCGAGTGAACATATCTCTTGCTGGAATTTACTTCCTCTTGATGAACCTGACGGAGTTTTTTGTTTCAATGGGGTTCTGTGCAAGATATCAGATTCAAACATTTCAAACTTTAACAAGTCCTTATCCACTTCCACCAGCCAAAGAGGCATCACCTTTAAACCTCGGAAGTATGATAATTGACGGTTGGAGAATCTACTGACTGGAATTCTGAGAAGGTGGGCATAGAATGTTATTCTCCGTTTCCGGATTACACTTGAGATCTTTTCAGTGTGGAGTATATTTCTGAATATTACTCCAGAGCTTGTAACCTCCATCTTTGAACTTTAACGTTATTATTACTATTATTATTATTATTATTATTATTATTATTTTAATTTAGGTTACTAAGGCAACGCTGAAAATGGTTTAACCCTTTATGGGATAGTGGTCTCTATATTAACCACCTGTCATGAGGACAGTTTATGCTTTCAAAGATGCTGATAGTTGAATCATTCAGCCAAATTTCGGAGAATTTTTATGCCGAAGTGCTAGTATTTTAAAAATCAAATACAGTATCAACCAACAGTTTAAGACCACCTGCCACTTTCACATAATGATTCCGTGACTTAGAACTTTCGAGAGAACGGACCTGAAATAACCCTCAATAAAAACAAGTGCGAAACGAAACATTTAAGTATAAAGAAAATTAAAATATCTCAATTATTAGTCAAGTTATGATTTTAAAAGTAAAAAATGGAAACAGCCAAATATATACAATTTTCCAAGCGGAGACATCTATGCAAGAAATAATAGGCCTACTCGTGTACAAAATAATTTCTTATATACGATGTGGAACTACGCGAAATGCATAACATAAGTTTCCGGTGATTGATTGGAATATTTTTCCGGTATCGAGAAACCCGTTGAAAGTGGATATTTCTCAGCATTTCACATTTTTCGTTTTAGAAAATAAATACCCTTGAATTGAGTGCATTTGTTTTTGTTATATTCCAAAAACGAAGCGAGCTGCCGAGGCCGGTTATGAAATAGCACGTAGTCCACAAGTTGCTCGCTAGAAAGCATGGCAATACGGATTCATAGCACAGACTGTGTTTCATATCGAGTTGAGGTGTTTGTGAGTAAGCTGGTTTGTCATTACATTGTTCTCAAAATGGGCCGAAAAAGAGTTCCAGAAAATGTAAAGTGGCAAGTGCTGCTAAGGTGCAGCACGAAGCCCGGAATTGAATCTCATCGAGAATGTGTGGAACTAAAGTAGCGGAGTCGCGACCAAAATATGTCCATGATCACAGAAATTTCACTTAATTACTGCCAGAATCTCATTTGCGGTATGAATACAAGAGTAAAAGAGTGTCTGAAGGCTGCAGGTGATACCATTGACTACTAATAATAATAATAATAAAGGTCATTTCATTCCCACCCAACGAGGGTGGGCGGGCCCCTATAGATGGCCGCACCATCTCTTGGGCCAGAGGAGGGGGTTTAATGGAAGGTGGAGAGTTATAGGAGAAGGGTGGAGGTGAATTGCGGAAGTTGGAGAAGGGGAAATGATTTGACCTCTTGGCTAAGATTGAAGTTTCAAAAATTTGATGTTGAAGAGAAATTGCTCTTAAATGCATTGAACTATTGTAGGTGAAGGCGTTAGATGTTGAATTTTTAGAGTTTGAGTTTAAGGGTGTTGTAAGAGAGTTAAAATTTGGTGTTTCCGGAGTTAGAAGTTAGAGTGGGTGATGAGCTTTTATAGGGGGAGTTTTTTTTTTTTTTTTTATGTGGATGATTATGTATTATGAGATGGTATGGGATGAGATATGGTAATTGTTGTTTGAACTATTCGGTAATGAAAGCGATAATAGAAATGGATGAGTTTTGCTGAGATGAAGGTGATGGATGACTTTGGTTGAGATGAGAATTGAAGCGTTATTGTAGAAAAGAGAGAGAAGAGAAAAGAGTCGAAATAAAATAGAAGGAAAAGAAATAGAAAAGAAAAGAAACAAAAGAAAAGAAATATAAGCTGTTGATGTAAGATGTGAGTATGTATGGATGGAGTGATGTGATTTTTTTTTTTTTTTTTTTTTGTAGAGGACTATTAGTCCGGGGCAGGGGTGAGGCTCTTGAGGTGGAGTAGGCCTAGCTTAGTGTATACTGGATTGCGTAGTTGGAGTGCCTCAAGCTGTCGTAGAATAGGATTCTGCGTTTTTCTAGCGCGCTTCAAGTAGCGCAGTTGGAGAAGGTGTATGCACGTCGTAACGGGGGGCAACGGCATTAGACGGTACAGATCCTCACTTGGGTGTATCGGGGGGAGGCGAAGGGCTATGCGGGCAATGCGTCGTTCCATAGTTACCAGGGGGTGCAAGTAGCTGGCGGCGCAGCCGGCCCAGACAACATGTCCATATGTAATGTAAGAGCGGATGAGGGTCTTGTAAGTGTAGAATAGCGTTGAGGCATGCAGCCCCCAAGAGGTTCCGATCAGCCTGGTGATGAGGCGAGAGCGCTTCTGAGCAGTGGCCGTAAGTGCTCGTAGATGTGGACGAAGGGTGAAGTGCTCGTCAAAGATGACGCCCAGGTAGCGTAGCGATGGTGAAGTGTGAAGGCGGTGATCATGGATGCGTAGGGTCAGAAGATTGGGGTTGCGGGTGGCCGAGTTGGCATGGCGACGGGGACGGAAGAGTACGGCTTTAGTCTTGTCCGTATTTAGACTGAGATGCCAGCGATCACACCAGGCCGTGAATCGGTCGAGATATGGTTGGACCAGTCTGTTGATGGCTGCGACGGAAGGGCAAGGAGCGAGTATTGCAGTGTCGTCTGCGAACTGAAGGAGGAGGAGGGGAGCCGGAGGTTGGGGGATATCTCCGACAAAAAGGATGTAGAGGAGAGGGGATAGTACTGACCCTTGGGGTACGCCTTGGGTTAGAGAGAAGGAGCGTGAGAGGGTGCGATTGATAGAAATGCGGGCGGTGCGGGGACTGAGGAAGTTTCCAATCAGGCGGATGAAATTATGAGGGAGGTGGTAGTAGTGGAGTTTGAGAAGGAGAGCTGAGTGCCAGACGGTGTCGAAGGCACTCTGAAAATCGAAGGTGAGGAGGAGAGTGGGGCGGAAGCGGTTCATGTTATCGGCTGTGAGGGTGGTGAGGCGGAGTAGTTGGTCATGGGTGGAGAGGGCAGGCCGGAAGCCACATTGGGAGAGGGGGAGTAGCTGATGTCGATTGAGATGGAGGTAGGTGCGGCGGACTAGGATTTTTTCGAGGAGTTTGGAGAGGACGGCTGTGAGGCAGATGGGACGATAGGAGGAGGGGTCGGAGAGTGGTTTGTTGGGTTTGGGGAAGAGGAGCATGGTGGCAGCGCGCCATGCCGTTGGGTAGAATCCGGTTTTGAGGAGGTAGGTATAGAGGGTGGCGAGGAGCTGGAAGAAGATAGGGGGTGCCTCTTTGATGTGGAGATAGCGGAGTTGATCGGGACCGGGGGCAGTATTTTTGGTACGGGAAAGGGCGAGGTGAATATCGATGGGCGTGATGGGGTCGTTGGTAGGGTGTGGGATATGGGGGTGTTGA
The DNA here is from genome assembly GCA_946902985.2 of Meconema thalassinum. Lineage (NCBI taxonomy): Eukaryota > Metazoa > Arthropoda > Insecta > Orthoptera > Tettigoniidae > Meconema > Meconema thalassinum. Next base: position 373,762,576 of record OX336392.1, read on the forward strand.
TGATTGGGCTGGAGATAGGGTCGATCGGAGATGGAGTTGACGGCGTCGTTATCGGTGTCATCGAAGGTGAGGCCGAAATGACCGTTAAAGACCCGTTCGAAGCGACGGGCAAAGATCTCCAGCTTGGAGGGCAGATCCGGTGGGGCAGTGCCCTGGTGGATGATGGGATAGATGGGTGTGGGGGAGCGTCCAGTGAGGGTGTTTAAGCGTTTCCAGTAAGAGCCAAGGGAGGAGCGTTGGCCTTGCAAGGAGTTGCAGACTGAGACCCAGTTGCGGCGGTGAAAGGCGCGGATGTAGAAATGCACCTGGCGGATAGTCTGACGGTGAAGGGTGAGGAAATAGCGATCGCGTGACCTTTTATAGTGGGCTAGATATCTGTGGGAGAGCCGGAGGAGAGGGAGGGCTTTGGGGGGTAATGGGGGGCGGGAGGGTGAGTACGGGGTGATGGGGATGTGAACGGATGAGGCGTCTGTTAGGGAGGATTCTAGAACTCGGGTGTATGAGTCGACCGAGGCCGCAGAGTCAAGATGCGGGAGGGGAGGGGTGAGAGAGTTGATGATGTGATCTCTGTAGGCAGGCCAGTTTGCCTGTTTAAAGTTCTGGCGAAGAATCGGCGGAGGAGGGGTGACAGTGGTGGGTCGTGTTGGTATGGTGACCAGAACGGGGAGATGGTCGCTTCCTATGCTGAGGAGGACGTCCACAGTTAGAAGGTGAGCGAGGCGATTATGTGCAATAATTGCATCTGGTGTGGTGTTGGAGATAGGGCGAGTATGTTTGGGGATGGCTACGAGGGTGGAGTTTATCGCCTGTAGATAGTTATGGAAGTCAGCCAGTTCCGTTGCCGATCGGGAGTGCATGTTTAGGTCCGCAAGTACGAGAAAATGTGGGAAGGTGGTATGGAGATGGGTTAGGAACTCCCGGGGGAAGGGACGGCGGGGACGGGTGTATATAGTTGCAACATGAAGTACGCGGGAGGGGAAGTAGAGAGTCGCGATGAGGCTCTCAGGGAAAGAGAGGGGGGGAGGAGGGACGTGAATGCGTAGTGGGATGCGGTTCTTATGTAAGAGGGCGACACCCCCACGCCCATTCTCACGAGGGTGGTCCGCTCTGTGGATGATGTAGCCGGGGAGACTGGCTGACTGGTGGGGACGAAGAAACGTTTCGTTTAGTAGAACGGCGTCTGCGGAATGTGCGGCTATGGTGTACTGAAGTAAGGGACGCTTCTTGTGGAAGGAGCAAACATTGCTGTATATTAGAGAGATGGTTTTGGGAGGCCCAGTGTGGATGGTCTTAGTTGCCATGTTGTGTCGATACCAGTGGGGAGAAGGTGAAATGTGTTAAGGGGCCGGCGTATGAAGGGAAGAAGCGAACATTAAAAATTTGGAGGGCCGCCTGCTGGAGTTGTGTGAGAACCAGAGGCCGCTGGAAGGGCATGAGGTTTTGAAGGGAGATGGTGAGGAAGCGGAGGAGGTTTTCCACCGTTAGGGGGGGAAATTGGGTGTTTGCGGTCGGGGTTGGGGGGTCGATTGTCTTTACGGGTGCGACAAGCTCCGGATGATCTGGGGGAGGTGCGGGTTTCCCCTTACACTTGTAGGAGTGTGTAGGGTGCTGGCCCGAGCACTGGTGGCATTTGGGAGGTTGGGCGAGGTTTGGACATTGTTGCAGGGGGTGGTCAGGTTGGGAACAGTGGGGGCAGATGCGCGGTTGGCGGCACTGTTCAGTAGAGTGCTGGTTGTAAGCCAGACACCTATTGCAACGGAGAGCCATGGGAGGTGGAGCTTTAGAGGGTTCTACTCGGTGGTGATATCGAAAGATGTAAACGCCGAGCTGGAGTAGGCGATCGACTTCTGCCTGGGTGGCCAGGAGAATCCTGACCATCCAGGTTGGTCCTGTGGGGCACTTTATACGGAAAGCCTTTTTCACCTGGATTTGTTCGCGCTCAAGTTCCGTTATGACGACCTCCTCAGGAAGATCAGGGTCAACGCCTCGGATCACGCACGAGAAGAGTGGTGTACGGGTGGGAGGGGGTGCTGTGGTGGGTGTTTGGCGCGATGTAAGAGGACCGATCGTCACTGTGGGACCAAGTCGGGCGGGTGAATTGGCGTCCTCAAGGGTGGTGGCGACAATGTCATCGTCGGTTTTGAGGATCACACCATTGGAGACGGAGACCAGGATGAAAGGTAAAGAGGGGGGGATGAGCGTCTCCAAAGCTCCCGAGATTTCCTGTCTGGACAGGTGTTGGAGACCGGAGATAAGGTAAGAATGCTTATAGGCGGGCTGAGCAGCCTTGGCTGCATAGGAGACGGATGATTGGGGAATTGGGGAGGGGGTCGTTCCCACCTGGAAGGGTAGGGTCCCCGTGGGGCGAGGGAGGGGTGGGAGATCAAAGATGGAGGGAGTGGGGTTCGTGCTCAATGGGGCATCCAGTAGGGGAATGGAAGGATGACCACCCTCCTCCATCCCATCATGGACACGTAAACGGGAGCGCTGGGTAAGTTCAGAGTCCGCGGGGTCAGGAACTTTGCGTTTCGCGGACAGGATGGAGTTTTGTGGGATTACTGGTGGGAGGTTGGGGTGAAGGCCAGAGGTGGAGGGTGTAGCGGTAGACACGGTAGTAGCCGTGGTTAGGTTTTTAGGGATGGCGCCTTGAGAGTTAGTGCGCGGCGGTGCCTCCTTGTTGGTCCCCTTAGCGTTACGCGGATCACGGTTTGGGGATCCACGACCTTTGCCACGACCCATGACAAATATATTGAAGGTATTAACGAGTATAGGATGAGGCCAAGTTCACCAGGGCAGGGGGATGCGAATGCAAAGATCGCGAAAGGAATTGCAGGACTAGGGCACTAAGTCCCTAAAAAAGGAGAAAGAGGAAAAGGGTTCGAAACGAAGAATTACATAAAGATGAATGTGGATGAAATGCCTGGAATGATGATTGTAGTGAGTTGGAGAAAGATGGGTAGTGTCGGAGGTATACGAGATTGGGCACAGCAGGACGCTAGAGCAGCAGGGTAGGTATCAAGGGACAGCGCAGGAATGGGATGAAATGGGGCAAGGGAATGGGTAGGGTAGTAGATGGGTGAGAAGTATGGAAATGTTGAGAATGTCTCGGGCGAGGATCTGGCAACAGGGTACAAAGGAAGGCGAGATGAGAAAAACCTCTGCGAGCGTGAGGTAAAGGGATGAATAAAATGACGCGGAGTGTTCACTGATAGCGTGAAATGTAGAGATGGAATGAAGTGCTTATAGATAGAATACTATAAGCACTATGAAAATGTACGTGGAGTGTGTGAGAACACAAGAGCCTGGTGAATGAATGTACAAAAGCTGGTATTGAGAAGTAACAGTATGCTGCGCAGCGTGAAGTATCTGTTAGGAGTTGATATGCCAGGCTCTAGCGATGAATAGATGTAGCGATGATATCCTGTTACAGGTGATGAAACGTGGTGAAGATGGTTTCAATATAGTAAAGCTGCGTTGGTGAATTTGTAGCACACAAAATGTCGGCGAACAGACTGCAACACGTGGCGAGGCCTCGCTGTCAAGGCCACGAAGGCTGGTGAGATTGTGACGTCACGCCGGTGTAGATAAGTTCAGTCGCTGCGTAGTATTAGAATGTTCTCGAAGTCTGGATGGTGAAGCGAAGTATAAATTCTCTCAGTAGGCTCGGACAGAGATTTCTGCCGAAATAATAATGAGAAAGAAGAATGTGACTACTAAAATGATTAACTGAACATATGCAGTGATAATTGTTTACATGTAGGTTGTAATAAGCTTTTGACAAATAACATTCATGTTTCATGTTTCTTACTAGGTGGTCTTAAACTCTTGTTTGATACTGTATACCTACGTATCTACTTGACGTAATGTGTTGGATATAATGTAAAAAAAACTTTACAATTAAAGTGTCAAAATTAAATATAAATATAGAAATAAAAATCATAGAAATAAAATTACAATAATAAAAGAAATATAAATATTAAAATAATGAACATAACTATAAAAGATTATGAAAATAATTATAAAAATCAATTCGAAATTATTTAATTAATTAATTCAATAAAAAGTATCAAAATTAAAAATATAAGAACATAAATTGAGAATTAAAAATAAATATATATGAACATAAAATTAGAGAAACAAAAAATAACATTATTAATAATTATAATAATTAAAATGAATTAAAATGTAAAAACACATGAAAATAAAGATAGTTTTGCCCTGTAAAGGATTAAAACACGACAAGGTTTAATCGTTCATGAATGAGCACACAATTTTCTTCCTTTCCAATTGCCTTACCCTTGCAGGACAAAATGAAACTAATCAACTCTAATATTATTATTATTAACTTTATTGGCCACATTGGACCACATGAGTCTTCCATGTACACTTTTTCTTTGAAAGTTGTAGTGTTTGATTCTTCTACTCTAACATAATACACCACTCTCTCAGAAATCTAAATTCGATGAAGCATCCTTGAAAGGTAAACAAGTTTTCTCAGGACATCGCTATTGATCTTTGAAATGAGTGCAAGGAGGTGCCTTGTGTAGTTACACGCTGACAAACAACACGGTATTCAGACGAACAGTGTCGATTAATTATGCCGTCACCACAATAAAGGCTCGGTCTTGAGGTGCTGCTCTTACTCCATTAGGCCTGAGCATTAATCTCACGTGCTCTCTATACGTCACCGCTCCAGGCAGGCCTACGTTATCACACTTGTGCTGAACATATCGTCGCTGAACTTGCAAAACCGCGAATCTTCTTATCTACTGTAGAAATTGAGGGAATTAGTGACAACAGACTATCTGAGAATGAGATATTTTGGACTTTTTCAGTTCTTATGGGCTGCTAATATGTCCATAATATGTTGCTGATTCCATGGGCCCCCACAGCATTCCCCCTCACCCCAATTTTCAGTTTCATTTCTTACTTACTACGTGATATTCATTATTTGACGGCTCTGAAACCGTTGGGTACATTATCTATACGGCATGAAAGGGAGGAATAGTTTTTTTTTAACGTACAGATAGAAGTTCGCTTTTCTTTGTAAATCATCGTCATAATGTTCATTTCTTAAAAACCGGTAAAAGGTAGTTGTATCACTATGTATCGACAAAAATAAAAATCAAGCCGTTCATTAAATTGGTAATGTTAATCCAGTTGGTGATTTTCTAAATAAGCGGAGATATTTTCAAATAAGCCCAAATTACTAAGTTAAATAAAACTGTGGAATTAACCCTGCATCTAAATCAGTTATTTATTTATTTATTTATTTATTTATTTATTTATTTATTTATCGTCTGGATTTTAGTGCCGGAAGTGTCCGAGGACATGTTCGGCTCGCCTGAGTCTGTAGCTGCTTCCAGCTGATACCCATAGGGTGAGCTACAAGTTCCGTTCAATTTCAAGTAGTTCCAACTTTCGCTACCAAATATCAATGATACCTTGTGGTGAACGTTGGAACATTGATAGGGCGTTCCGACGAAATCTAACCTAACAATTTAGCTTCACAGACGTTTAGTCTGTGGAAGGATCTTTTGCATGCCATAAATCTATGACATGGGACCGCCGGCTTTACTTCCCCACCGAAGGAAGGCACACTGAAGGATTTTTAACGCTCTTAAAAAAATCCGACGACTTCGGCCGGGATTGAACCCGCTATCTTGGACACAGCAGTTCAGGATGCGACCAACTACGCCACCGAAGCCGCTATCTAAATCAGTTAACTATCAGTAACTTCAATTTATGAAATAAACTAGTGTAACAATGAACAATCGACATATTGTTGGGGCCACGGACCCTGCGGGCGCCATGGGCACGTGTAATGTGTAAAGCTGATGCTAGCACTGCCATCCCCTTTTCCTTAGACATAACACATTAGTAACCGGAAGCCTGGACATTTCACATCCCCTGTGGACCGGACATTTCTGGCTGAGAATATTCGAGTGCAGTAGATTATAAAAACGTCCATAATTGTAAAAAAGTGACAGCCAGTCTGATAGACTAGACTTTGTATCATTTTAAATGCTACAAATGCTGAAAAATGCTGGAAAGGCTGTAGGCTTCTCGTTTCGCTCGAAGCCAAAGACTCTTGACATGTTAGAAAATTATCTGCATAATACTTATCTTGTTTCAAATTACTCGTGAACGGCAAGTGCAAACCAAGGGGAAAGCAAGGTCAAGCGCGCGGGGACGTGCCCCTTCCATCCAGTCTAAAAACACTTATAGTGGGCGATGTATTGAAGATAGAGATATGTAGAACTTTTCATGGTGACCAATTCTTACGCTCATAGTATATTGATATTTTTAACGGTTTGCCCAGCGTAAGCTTAAGAAGCGCACGGACGCCAAGTTTGTTTTCGACTTTTTCACTGAAATCGTTACTGCTTGGCTTCCTTTGACCATACATAAATTATTTTCTACAGAATCTTTCCTCGAGATATCCTTTACAGAATCCATCAAAATCCATCCAGTGGTTCTCGAGATTACATCCAAGAATCGGGGATTTTTGTCTCATACTAACGAAGTAGAGATTGTCGGGGAACACTTGCACCAAGCAGTACTATGACGTCACACACCTCAGTGCATCTGGGTACATTTCGTCCCGTCACCGTAACGTAACGCCAGACCCCAGCGTAACGACGAAGTCGACAAGATAATTTGAAATGATAAAATGACCCAGATATTACCTTTGAAGTTGGTATGAGAATACACCGATACCCGTAGTAGCGCTCTAATACTTCAATATCAAGGGAATCTCCCAACGAGTCAGCGTAGAAAGCGAACTTACAGAATAATTTATCCTGCTGCGACAGGGTTTGATAGTGACAGATATTTTCATTTCTCATACGATTTTCCCATAGATTCAGTTTCCAAGGTCAAGTGGGAGAGGAGTGGGGGACTGTCGTTGGCGCCAGGCATTGTCTTAACAGAGTTGCCAAGCTCAGAGAGAAAACGTTCGCACTGCGTTGTCGAGGGTTGGAAAAATTATTACATAAGTTTAACAGATTACGTAAGAAATACATTTTCAATAACTAATGCACATGTTTGCATTAGATCTTTGTCATCTTACAATTGCCATTTAGAGAGACATTTTCCTACCTTGTTTCTGGTGCCATTGTCATCCTCCGCGCAGAAGACGTGTCTGAACCTGGACCCTCCACCACAGCTCACCGAGCAAGGTCCCCACTCGTCTGTCACCCACCTGCACAAAACATGACCAACTAAATTTTAAACAGTTCAGTATTTCCAATATGTACATTTAAGGATACTGTCACTCTTGAGCTTGTGAATTGTAAACAGGGTCTTTCATATAAAATAAGAACGGCGTGCGGCGGCTTTGTTATCCGCTGCTACTGTAACCTTGGCCGAGCTTGTGGGGTGTCACGTCCCCCTGTTGTAGTATTGAAAGCCCGCGCATAGGCGCATATACTGTACTTGACCTTGCAATAAACGTGCAGGTGTTCAGTCGCCAGTCGGAAACTCAGATGTTAACATAAGGCAGTTATCATTTCAACATCGTATTTTTGTATGTAAAACTTATTTTTAAGTACGAGTCGGCTCGGTGGGAACGTGATGCATTTGTTCAGCAATTTCCTTCACTAGCAGATTCACGTAATTGTAAATAAGTTTGACACTACTGACTCAGTGTTCAATAAAAAGCATAAAATTTAAAATCAGAAATATTACAGTGGCAGAACTCACTCCCGTCAGCCAGAATGTGGTTACCAGATACAATGCCTGTATAACCCAGGAAGGACGACACTTCCAGCATCTCTTATACGGTAATATTTCATTTGGGATTTTATACACGCTTAAAGCAGGGGGCCGTGGCGCGCCACAAGCTCGGCCAAGGCCACCGTAGCAGCGAATAACAAAACTGCTGCCTGCCGTTCTTACTTTATATGAAAGACTCTGTACATTATCAAGCATCATTATACTAAGCATTGTTTTATAAATTACATTTATTGATGTGTAACATCTTTCCACTCGGTTGCTGGATATTTTTGTGGGAGTGATTTTGAAAAATGGGACGGAAATGGATCGGACGGAAGTAGATCGGACGAAAGTGTGTAAGACGCTCTGCCAGCTGGATCGCATCCCTCCTGGCTACATCATCTTCAAGTTGTCGTTCTTTGGTGTAAAAATATTCATTACGGTATATCATATTTGCTGAAAACAATTATGATTTATTAAGAGTCTGTTTTTCAATTTCTGGATAAAAGTGATGGGCATCCACTTCCCGAGTAACTTTGCTCAACACTTTCATACTGAACGGTAAACGCTCATGCGAACTCTGGTGTCAATTGATTGAAAAACAAACTACATGTTAAAAGTGTTCGTATCAGTATTTAAATGATGATATGCTTTAATACGAAACATTGTAACTAGTCGGCAAAGCCGGTATTATGTTTGTGCACAATGGCTATTCAGATATTAACCCACATTGCGGTAATGCATTGATCAATGTAATATATATCGATGTTTTTATACGGGAACTGGGCTAGCCTTTCATGGAATTCCCTTTACTGTCAAGTAGGCGTATTCATAACTAATTTAAAACTCAATTCCACGCTGGAACATTATCGAAAAAAAAAAAGCAAAATATTAATGGAGCATAAAAAAATACTTCCATATTATTACCGACCCGCGAAAATGAGTACCTGTCTCGTACTCCAAATGTCTGTGGTTGTAATAGCTGCTTGGATGACATCTTGGTCTGCGAATCATGCGGTCTCAGGTTCGAACCCCAATCCCGGCAATTATCTTTGGTACCGGATTATCGATTTAAACGATATATATTGTAACATTATGCGTTATTTTAACAGAATCTACATGAAATTACGATTTATCTAATTTTAATTACAACAGTTTGCACCAAGCAGGAGTTGGGGAATTTGATTGTACATTATTTCTAGTACCGGTAGTCTATAGTCTATAGATAGGCTAGAGACTATGGTTTCATTCCTCCTCTTAATTTACAATATAATATGTGATGTTTGTTCAAACAAGTATGACAGTAGCATATCTCCAATTCTATCTATACATTCATCATAATACCAGTATGAAAACGGAGCGTAAATTATCATTTTAAGAATGTCCAAGCTATGTAGGATACGGGTAGGATAACATGTCAGATGACTTCACATACATTTCATCTCAATTTCATAGTAGGATAACATGTCAGATGTTACACATCATATGCGACTACTGTAAGGCTCGTATCTTTTTTTTATTGTCATAAAGATCACTGCACGAAGGGAAATACACATTTACCTACTTTTTGCAGTGCTACATGTAACATTTACTGGTATGCTTGACTGCGAACGATAACATATAAATTTAAATGGATTTATACAGAAATAAACTATAAAACTCTAATTTGAATAAAGTTCAAATTTAAATTATTTTGACAAGAAAAAGATACAAAAAGAAATTAAGTATTGAGCTATAACACAAAAGATTTGAAAAGTACTGTGAAAATTCTTAAGCTACCATATACAGTACATGGACATTAGCTTTTCGATACTATTGCATTTAAAAAAATATACTTTAATAAACACTGATTTAAAATAGATAGATAAATAAATATTAAGGATAGACGACATTGTAGTAGGGTCAAAATAAAGAAATAAGTAGTTCAGTGAAGAACTATATAGCCTATTTTCATATATCGTACTTATGTTAATTGCCTCTATCAACATACAACATTTCAGTTTGATTGCTTTAATAGATTCGTAGATATTGAGAACCGTCCAAATATTTCTGATGGTCGCCTTGTTGGATTTTTATATATGTAGGTCATAGAATTATGTACTAATACATGACGATAATTGCATGGGTTCATTATTCAAACGTTGACTTCGATCGCAAGATTAGCACACAAGAAATAAAAACTTAATTATAAATTTCGCACAGCCGCCATCTTGAGGTTATGTAATCTATTGAACTAAATTAGATGCCAGTGCATTACAATGTGTATAAACATTTACTGTACCATATTTCACTGCGCTCAGATGGTTAAATCGCGAGAAAAGTCAATCAAGATGTTTCAAATTCACTTGGCTGCCATGTTCGTTTTGTACTTAACAGGTTTTTGAAAGTTACATACATGTACTTTCAGTAGTGTCCTTTATCACCGTACAAAATTTCAGGGTGATATCAGTAATACTTTCGGAGATATAGAATGCCGGTGAAATATTTCGCACATCCACCATCTTGAGATTATGTAAATAATTGAACTAAATCAAATGCGAGTGCATTACAATGTGTATACACATGCTGTACCATGGTTCACCGCGTTTGGATGGTTAAATTGCGAGAACAGTCTATTTAAATGTTTCAACTTCGCTTGGACGCCATGTTCCTTTTGTAGTTAACAGGTTTTTGAAAGTTTCATATGTGAACGTCTAGTGGTGGACTACACCACCGTACAAAATTTCAGGGTGATATCAGCAATAATTTCGGAGATATAGAATGCCGGTGAAATATTTCGCACAGCCGCCATATTGGTTTGGGGAGACGTAATAAAATTTCAAGGGCACGGTCTAGGTTGGCCAAAATATTCCTATGACCTCACCGAGTTTCATTGAAATCGCTCCAGCCGTTTAGATTTAATTAGGACACACACATACACACACATGCGGAGGAAAAGTGATCTCATAAGCTAATATTTTCCATAAATGAAAATGGGCTAAACATTCCAGGAAACAATAAACATCATGGTGGAGTGATGCAATAAATACAAATTTGATATAAATGTTGAAAATACTAAAATGGCGATATTCCGAAATCGTGGAGGGGCTCCAGAAGCAGCAACAATTTCCATACAGGATAGAATACTGAAAATTGTCCCAGACTACAAGTATCTAGGCATAACAGTACAAACCGGTGAAAAATGCTACACGAAGCACATCATGGAAAAAGCAACGCAAGCAGTGAGAGCGATGCATCATATAAGTTAAAATATATCAAACCTTTCAGCCTAGAAACGGCAATGGGATTATTTAAAACAAATATACTGCCAACACTTAACATATGGTATTGAAATAATTGGAGAATACCTAACAAAGCCAATCATAGAAAAGCTAGAAAAAGTAAGAGCGACCTACATAGAGAAAGTGATTGAAGTATAGACGATCAAGGCTAGTATACCGACTCACGAGAGAGACCTTCCTTATTGACGATCTAAGGACATACTTGCTCCTAACCAGAACTGATGCCTCAGAACGAATTTTAACAACACTCAGAAAGAAGAGAGAAGACATTTCAACAGAATTTTACAGCACTGAAGCCATGATAGATCGAGAATGGATAAAGGAGAATTTCGAACTACGACATGTGATAACCAGACTGGCTGTTCATGAGTTTCACCATCTTATCTGAAACAAGTAGTTCCGTGAAGAACTATACAGCCTATTTTCATATATCCTACTTATGTTAATTGCAACTATCAACATACACAATTTCAGTTTGATTGCTGTAATAGATTCGTAGATATTGAGAACCGACAAAATATTCCGGATGGTCGCCATGTTGGATTTTATACATGTAGGTCCTAGAGTTATGTACTGTTACATGCAGATTATTGTGTACGTGTAGTATTCAAACTTCAATCGCATAATTAGGACACAAGAAGTAACAAGGAGATTTTAAAATTTCGCACAGCTGCCATCTTTAGGTTATGGAAACAATTGAAATAAATTAGATGCTAGTGGATTACCATTCGTATAAGGATTTACTGTACCAAGTTTCACTGCACTCGGATGGTTAAATTGCGAGAAACGTCCATGTGAATATTTATACTTCGCGTCGCCGCCATGTTGGATTTGTGATCACCAGGTTATTTAAAGTCCTATAAGTGAACTTGAATTCATAGCCCCTATGAACAATAAAAAATTCAGTTTGATTGCTATAATAAATTCGTAGATATTCAGAGCCGTCTAAATATTTTGGATGGTCGCCATGTTGGATTGTTAAATGTATAGGCCTTAGAGTCATGTACCATTAAAGGAAAATTATTGCGTAGGTTCATTATTCAAACTTTCACTTCGATCGCATGACTACATCACAAGAAATACAAACTTAATTTTAAAATTCACACAGTCGCCATCTTGAGTTTATGCAAACAATTGAACAAAATTAGATACCAGTGCATTACAATGTGTATAAATATTTCCTGTGCGTTTGTAACATTAAATCGCGAGAAAGGTCTATTTAAAATTTTCAAATTCGCTTGGCCGCCATGTTTGTTTTATAGTTAACCGGTTTTTGAAAGTCATATAGATGGACTTCCAGTAGTGCCCTTTATCTCCGTACAAAATTTCAGGGAGATACCGCTAATAGTTTCAGAGATATAGAATGCCGGTGAAATATTTCGCACATCCGCCATCTTGTGCTTATGTAAACAAATGAACGAAGTTAGTTGTCGGTACATTACAATGTATATAAACATATACTGCACCAAGTTTCATTGCGTTTGGTTGGTTAAATCGCGAGAAACGTCTATTTGAAAGTCGCAACTTCGCTTGGCTGCCATGTTGGTTTTGTAGTTACCAGATTTTCAAAGGTCACATAAGTGAACTTATAGTAGTTCCCTTTATCACCATACAAAATGCCAGGGTAATATCGGTAATAGTTTCGGAGATATTGAAGGCTGGTGAAATATTTCGCACAGCTGCCATATTGGATTAGTGAGTCGTAACAACATTTGAAGGGCACGGTCGGGGTCGCGCGGAATAGTGCTATGAACTTACCGAGTTTCATTGAAATCGCTCCAGCCGTTTAGATTTTATTAGGGGGGGGACACACACACGAATCACACACACACGCACACACACACGGACTAAAGGTGATCTCATAAGCCTATTTTTTCAAAATTGAAAATAGGCTAAAAATGCCACGGTGGGTGAGTGGTTAGCGTGTTGGTCTACTAACCCCAAGCTTGTAGGTTCGCTCCTGGCAGTGGTAAGTGATTTTTGAAAGGCGTAAAAAATACGACACGCATGTCATACGATGTTGGCATGTCAAAGAACCCATTTGAATTCAGTAAGCCGTGTTCAAAATGGCAAAATTAATCTTGGGAGTTTCCGCCAACACAAAGTACCTCATTTCTCTACTAGAAAGCGCTATAGTGTTCAAGGAGCTTAGATGTCTAACCTCCTTGACTTTCATAGTGCTTCAAGGAACAACGAAATTCGACATGCAAGCTACACTCTGGGTGTCAAATTACAAAGCTTGCACCCGGCACCCGAGGCCATACGATATTATTATTATCTGCAAAAACACAAGATACTACGAACCAAAGGAATCGTGTGAGTATTCATTGTGCAACAAAACGTGTGAACGCTACCACATATATCTATTTAACAAATTGACAAAATCAATAAGTGCATACGCATGACATAAACTGTTAATTCATGTAAATAATTCAGATGGCCATTTGGCTGCAATTAATGTATTATTAGATAAATACATAAATAAATCTTTGATGCCGGTAAATTGAAATGGTACTGATAGCGGTGCTCATCAAAAGAACGCTCCCTATTGCTTGTTTATTATAGAATATTTTACGTCTGCTTCTGATATTGAAAATAGATAACACGCTTGAGTAAAGGGATGTTTGCTGACAAATGGTCCGTGTCCGCCGCCTTCCAGTACGTGCTTCGCGCTAGCTCATTAGCAGCTGCCAACTGTGTTAGCATTCAAAAGAGAATAACGCAATTTTCCATCTCATCAGGACGAGATGAGTCAACTGATCGAACAGAAGATATGACGGCGAGGACACACGGGATTAAATGAGCGGGGATGGACTGGGGTGGATTGGCCGACGTGACGAGACCAGACACGGTGCTCTAGACCCGATGCAAACCAGTACACGATCATGTGTTTTACTTCTACGAGTGGTTCAACATTGTACAAGGATGATTCATTTAGTTCCTTGTACTATGGTGTGTATGAAATCTGCCTGATAACCTGTGTTATCGTGAGGAATGTACTAGTGTCTGTGTGCGATAAGGACTAGGATTTCGAAGAATATGACTGTGACTTTAGTTACGGTATCATCCGGGCATTTGCCTCGAGCACAAGGAGAAACAGAAACGTTGAATCTACCCAGTTTCAAGTATTAGATTTCTTGGTTGTGCCTCAAATCGAACCCAAGATCATTGCGAGAGAGGGTGAGATTGATTGATGGATTAATTATTTTAGGATTATATACATAGGGCTGAGAAGCCCCATTTGTTGCATGGAATCCGCTATTTTACTTTAAATGGCATTGCAATACATTACATTAAATATCATTATAATACATTATATTAGATAACATTAGAATTCATTTTATATTAAATTACAATACTTAATATAATTACTTAAGCCCTAGAGACGCTACATGAAATCTCTGCCAAAACAGGGTTACAAATCTCATACGAAGAAACACAGTTCATGGACACAAAATCTACAGACAGGCACCCACTGGAAACCAAGTATGGAAAAGTAACACAGGTGGAAAGTTTCAAATACCTAGGAGAGATTATACAGAAATCAGGACTGAACTTGGCATCCAATGAAGACAGGAAATCTAAATTGCAGAAAGCATACCGACTTACATGGAGCCACTACAATAAAAAAAGTATTTCCATCAATGCCAAATTACGACACTACCAGAGCCCTTATACGCTTCAGAAACGACAGCAATCAAGGGACGAACAAAAATCAAGGAATTAGAAAAACAAGAGAGAACCATTCTGAGATAGATCTACGGGCCAGTTCAGAAAGAGGGAATATGGGTAAAGAGACCGACCATAGAACTGCACAAACAAACAGAGATGATTACAAACAACATAAGGAAAAGAAGGGCAAAATTGTATGGACATAGGATGACCGAAGACAGACTGACCAAGAACATTTTTAATACGAATAGTACACTAACAACCAATTGGGTAAAGGAAACCGTGGAAGACCTCAAGAAACTAAACATCTCTACAGAAGACAGGAGCACGTACAGAGAAAAACATAGAAATACAGATGTTTGAGCAAACTCCCAAAGAGAGAGAACCTGGAGAGAGGTGGACGGAGGAGAGAAAGAGGAAGCGTAGTGTATATATGAGAGGTTTTTGGGAAAAAAGAAGAAAGGGCCAGTGTAAAACATGAAAATTAATTGTGTTGTAACGCTCTCCTTATGGGGAATTAACAAATAAATAAATAAATTACTTATTAAACTGAGTATTAAATCTCATGATGCACTTGCAAACACCCTGCAACCATCCAATAATACATCGGTACGGCGTCTCCTGAGCACTGACTGATGTGAATTTTCATACGACTGCAGATTATACAAATTAAGCGTGATGCACTACCAATAAACGATTTATTATATTTAGAAGGACGATGGTGAGGTATTTGTATTGTGAAGTCGATAAATGTGTTGCTTCGGCCATGGAATATTTCCATACGACAAAATCTGTCCAAGATATGATGGGGATTTCTGTTGAAGAATATTTACGGTCGTTAATGCTATTGCCAGCAATCTACGTTCATGTAGTTTAAGCCATTGCAGCTTGTAATATAGTGTTATATGCTCCTCTTTTACGAAAGTCAGGAATTTTACTCGAATCAGAGGCAGATAAATAATATTGTACATACAAAAGCAAAAGAAAAACATGGAATTATACACACACACAATGTAATCAAACTGTCACGTCGAGAATAAATCTAGCACAGACATTTTAGGTACCGGTACGTTAATTTTTTTGTCTTCAGCATGTCTGTGTAGTTCTTTAAAACAGGATATATCAACGATCGCACGAATAATTTTCGTATGGTAATCAGCATGTATGAAATATTACTTTGTAGTTGGTGAATAATCGAGACAGCTTTGTTTATTGTTTAATGCATGTGTTCTGTCCAAGGAAGTGTGCTATCTATTACAAACCCCAAGTTACTAACTGTTCGTTTGTGGGGAATAACTGAACCAGTGATTACCGTTGGCGGTGCATTCCTCATGTCGACGGAGTTAAGGAGTCTAGAATGATCAATCCGAATCAGTTGTGTTTTAGAAGGCTTCAGTAGTAAATTGTAATGAGCCGCCCAGTTTAGTGCAGTAGTCTTCCTATATCATCATTTGAATTTTTAATAGCTGTGTGGGTGTGAGTTGTAGGAAAATGTACGCAGCCTTGTAGATCGTCAGCAAACATGTCATGCTTGACATGCTGAAAATATTTACATACTGTACGTCAAATGTATAAAACAAAAATAAAAAGGAGGGCCAGGGACTGATCCCTGAGGCACCCCAACCTTAATGAATGCCCATTAGAAATAATTGCCATTGGAAGTCACAATTATTTGTGACAGACAGGGAAGGGGAGATAGAGAGAGAGAGATTGATTGATTTATTTCTCACGTTCATCAAACATTTATGGTATTTAATAATAATAATAATAATAATAATAATAATAATAATAATAATAATAATAATAACGTTTATTAATTTTCCGAGACCAATCTGAAGTATTAACTTATATATAACTTATTTGATTAACTTTTCTTGTTTCTACATTATTTATGTTGTTTCTTATTTAGGACATGCCATGTTTTATTTTAAGATTCCAAAAAAATGTACTTTAAAAAAATATTATAATAGTTTAGTTTATAGAATTATTTACTTTAAGACAGTTTATTTTGCTGTTTAAGAAGTCAATGCTATTTTGAAACTTGTGCAGTACAAAACAAAAATATATTAATTATTGTTTTTATTTAATTATTCATCATCATCATCTTGTACAGTTTCCAGCCCCAGGCTGGGTCTGTTTGGAACATAAGCCTCGCCACTTAGTCCTTTCTTCCCACCACCTCTCCGCTGTCACTCTGGTCCAGTCCTCGCCTCTCTTCTTGGCACATTCCTCCACTCCTTTCTGTCATCTATCTCTTGGTCTTCCCCTTGGTCGTTTCTTCTGCATCTGCATCTCATGTATCCTCTTGGGATTCTTCTTCTCATCCATTCTCTTTAAGTGTCCATACCACCTCAGTCTTGATGTCTCAATCCTACCTTGCAAGGGCTCCTCTTTCACCATTTCCCTGACCTTTTCATTCCTCACCCTGTCTCTTCTTGTTACTCCGATCCTACTTCGCAGGAACTTCATTTCACCTGCCTGTATTCTGCTTATGTCTCTTTTCTTCATTGTCCACGTTTCTGAAGCATAGGTCAGTATCGGGATATAGTAGCTTCTGTATAACACTTCCTTGCTTTTTTGTGGGACATCTTTATTCCACACTAAGCTCCTAATGCTTCTCAGAAATGCTTCTGCCTGTCTGCCACGTTCCGTAATCTCTTTGTCATTTCTCCCATTTTCCTCCACTAGACTTCCCAAGTACTTGAGACTTTCCACCTTCTTCAGCTGTCCACCTCCAAGTGTTATCCCACTCATTGGTCTGTCCTTTTTCCTGGTCGTTAACAGGATCTCACATTTAGTGATGTTGAACTTCCATCCGTACTCTCCCACTGTTTCTTCCCAACCCTTCAGTTGCTCCTGAATTTCCTCCTCCTTGTTTCCCCAGACCATGAGATCATCTGCAAACACCATTGCTTTCATCTTATCTTCTCCTATCTTTCCTGCTATTCTTGTCATTACCTCATCCATAACCACAATAAAGAGAAGGGGTGACAGCGCACTACCCTGTTTCAGGCCACTCATTTGTCTGAACCAGTCTGTTCTTTCCCCTCCAACTTTCACACAACTCACACTTCCACAATACATCTCCTTCACTCTGCCTACAGTCCCTTTTTCCACTCCAATGTTTTCCATTGCTTTCCAAACCTTCTCCCTACACACACTATCATAGGCCTTTTCGATGTCCAGGAAGGCCATCAACAGATCCTCTCGAAATTCGTAGTGGTGTTCCTGGAGCTGTCTCACTGAAAATATGAGATCCACTGTTGATCTCCCAGGTCTGAAACCATATTGCTCCTCTCTCAATTTTCTCTCCACTTTGGCTCGTATTCTACTTTCTAATATCTTTTCATATATCTTGGCACAGTGAGGTATGAGTGTGACTCCCCTGTAATTTCTGCACTCATTTCTTCTTCCTTTCTTAAATATTGGGACAATTAATCCTTTCTTCCAATCTTCTGGGGTCTTTTTCTCCTTCCATATCACCCTCATCACACGGTACAGCCACTGTTTCCCAACCTCCCCTGCTGCCTTCACCATTTCAACACTCACTTCATCCACACCCGGTGCCCTTCCTCCTTTCATCTTGTCTATAGCCATCTCCAGTTCTCTCCAATTCAGGTTCTTTTCCATTCCTGTGTTGTCTTCTCCATCTTCCAATACATTGTCTTCCTCACTATGACCATTTGGATTCAGCAAATCCTCAAAGTACTCTTTCCACACTGTCTTGAGTGTTTCTTTGTTGTGTACCTCATTTCCGTTTTTGTCCATCATTACCACATCCTCTCGCAGACCTCTTCTCTTACTTTTGACCATCCCATAAAGTACTTTCTTATTTCCTCTGCTGTCTTCCTCCATCATCTCTGTCCACTTTGCCATCAACTTCTTCCTCTCCTCTGCGACAATCTTGTTTGCTTCTTTCGTCTTTATCTTATAATCTTCCCTTGCCAGATCAGTTCTTTCCTGGAACCACACTCTGAAAGCCTTGTTCTTACTTCCCACAGCTTCTTTTACTCTCTCATTCCACCAAGGTGTCTCTTTACACCGCTTTCTGTTGCTAGTTCTTCCACATACTGCCACTGCAGCTTCCACCATTGTGTTCTTGAATTGCTTCCATTCCTCTTCCCCTGTTTTAGGATTGTCTGTTGGCATCCTTTCCCTTATTATCTTCTGGAATTCTTCCTTCACTTCCTTTTCCTTGAGTTTCCATACTTTGATTCTCCTTTCCTGGTACTCTGTCCTCTTGCTATCCTTAACAACTCCCAGGTTCATTACAAGTATTCTGTGGTCGCTATCTAAGGCCTCTGATGGTATTACCTTTATATCTCTGACACTTCTCTTCATTTCCCAGTCGTACAGCATGTAATCTACCAAAGATTTCTTTGTTAAATCACTGCTGTACCACGTTACCTTGTGGCTTTCTTTCTTCCGGAACCAGGAGTTGCCTACCACTAAACCGTTTCTTTTGCAAAAATCCAGCAACTTTCTCCCTTCTTCATTCCTGCTACCCCATCCTTCTGCTCCCAATACATTTTCATATCCTTGCCTTTCACTTCCTACATGTGCATTCAAATCTCCCATGACAATGATGCTCTGACCATTCAACTGCTGTTGTAGCACCTCCTCAAAGTCTTCCTTCTCTTGAGCTGTACATACAACTTGAGGGGCATATACCTGGGCTATCTCCAGGCTTCTTCCCTTTACAGTTACTCTGATCTTCATGATCCTGTCACTTATTCCCTTTACCTCTTCTTTCATTCCATCTCTCACAACTACTCCTACTCCGCTGCTCCTTCCTTCACTGTTCCCACTCCAGTACAACCGGTACTCTTTCTTCAGTTCTCTGCGACCTTATCCTTTCCATCTTGTTTCTGCCAAGCCCAGTATATCCAGTTTTCTTCTCTCCATCACATCTACAATCTCCTCCACCTTTCCTGTCAGTGTCTGTATGTTTAATGTCCCAACTCGTAGTCCATTAGCATATCCGGGTCGTCGTCGTTTGCATCCGTCCTTTACGAGGCCTGTTCCTGTTTTGAAAGCAAATATGATATCCACTACTGGCTTGCTAGGCCTATCGTAGCTTCACCAGAGCCCCGGCAGCCGTCGCTTTTCAAGGTTCCCATAGAGCCTTCACAGCTACCGCAGCGGTCCAGGGGCACACAAAGTCCCCCTGTACTTCACCCCTACAGGCAATCCCCTACTTCATGCCGTTGCCCGTCTCCCACCACGTGGAGGAGGGGTTGGACTTGTGGGAGACTTTTTATTTAATTATTAATTGATATATATAGTTCATATTCTTTAATTCTCAAATATTTATCAATGCATTTGTTTAAACTTCTGTTCCCACCGCGAATTGATTTTGCGATTATCCTGGCTCTTACTGAAACAATATACTGTACAACCAGAGCATATTTTAACTATTACATATCGTATTTGATTGGTACAATATTACGTTTTCTATTTAGTGCAGCGTGGCTTTATAATGCTTACGAAAGTAAATTACTGTTAAGGCAGAACATTTCTTTGAAAGTCTGACTAAAGCAGCACGTGTATTTCTGGTCACCTACCTGGGTGGACAAGGCTGAGTATTGCACTCAGTCAACTTGCGGTCGGGCTTCTGGGAGGCGTTACATAGCTGTTCATCCACCTCCGCCGCCGTCAGCCGGTTCTTACAAACTGCTCTGGACATTCTGCGGCCTGCAACATGGCACACGACATATTAGGACTTGTACACAAAACCACCCAACCAAACCTATTATACAAAACACACCACAAGGATAATGAGGTAGGAGGCTTTCCTATCAATTTCTATGAAGCATAAACATGAACTATATTGGATAATGCGCTAGTATACGTATTAACTCAGTTAATGAAATGTATTAATACCTGTTAATGCTATTATGTATTAACAAGTATCATCATTAAATTTATCAAGATTGTTTTATGAAAATTTATTACTAAGAAGAATTTGCTTTTTAAAACTGAAAATTGTTTTCTTCCTTAGTTAAATGTTATGTCTTACTGCAATAAGACTTATCTGTAGTTTCATCCGGAGTTAGATTATGGGCAGACAATTTCGAAGACTTCAAAACACTGCAGCATCTCACCGCAAACTTCCACTAGATCTATTGTAAGAATACAAAGGACTAATTTTGACAGCTGTACCCTCTCAGGTAACATCTGTTTCACTAGTATATAGGCCTATAGCAAAGCCCGTTCCATACAGGCCATGGAGGACCATGGATCAGTGGAAGGTAGAGGCTTACACTCTTCATGACATCGGCACAAGATGGGCTGGAGTTGTCAGCTTCATGCCCGGCCGCCTTGACTCCCAGATATTAGTCTGGTATTAATTTCTGTTGTACTGTAGGCTGAGAAAAACCCAGTGGTAGTTATTGAACTCATTCCCTTTCGGTTAAAAGCTCAGCGCTTCTACCAACTGCGCTACTTAGACCCCACTATTATATATAGGCCTTCAAAAATGACGAAAATGCTTCCTGAGCATGTATGAATTTAAATCCTATTAATTCATCATAGTGGCTTGACACTTCATGGTCATCAGTCCCGTGTAGTAGGGTGTGTGTTCAACTTGTATGATAAACTGTATTTATGTGATGGCTGTAGTAGTGTATGTTGCTGAGGTAGGTGCCTTAGGACTTGAAGTGCTCGGCATTTGTCTGAAGGGAGTGAGGAAAAACCCAGGGAAAATAACTACATTCAGGTTAGGAGCTGTCAGCGTTGAGATTCGAACCTACGATATCCGGACATGCTGCCATTGTGGCCGTGGTGCACGATTTAACGTGCATGGCTATGCCGAGGGACATGAATTTAACTACAATTTCGAAATTAGCTATTGACTGGACGTAGAGAGACCCTGGCATGTCCAATGTCGTGAAAGCGATCAATTTGAAGAACAATGGTAATTGACCAGTTAATATCAGAACGCATCCATGAGATGATGTTGGCTGGACGCTTGGAAATATGCAGTATACACTGACCTCAATAAGCTTGCTAAGGGTTGGATCAGGGCTATGTACAGCGTGTTCCGATTCAATACGGAACTGTAAAATGGGTTGCCTACCCACCCGCAATCGGCTGGAAATCTGCTCGCAGCGCGCTAGCGACGGGGCTGAGTTCGATTTCACTGATTGCCGTCTTCTTATGCAGCATTGAAAAGTATTTTTAGCCTACTTTTCACATTTTGCAAAAATGAGGAAAAAGTAGTCTTATGAGATCGGGCAAATGTGTGTCTGTCTGTCTGTCTGTCTGTCTGGCTGTGTGTGTGTCCCCCCCTATCAACTCCTAAACGGCTGCAGCAATCAAAACCAAATTTAGTATGAGTAAAGATGTGCACCGGAATATCTCACGTCCATATTTGAAAATGATGTCAGTGCTACCAACTGCTGAAAAAACGCACTAGAAATTTGAGCTCCATGTTGGATATCTTGGAAAGTATGAATGGGAGCTATTTCAAAATTGGCACACGTACAGATCATAATATTTCAGTTTAATTTCCAGGAGGCCAAACATGGCAGTGTTGCCAAAATGATTATAAGCCTCCTGATAGGTCCAATTTTTAAATGCATATAACTTCTACACTATCAAGTGGAATTCAACCAAATTTCGTATGTTGTATGTGTACATAACCAGATATGACTGAGCGTATTCTTAAGACCTACCAGGGCTGCCAACTGTTAATAAATGCTCCTAATTTATTTTATCCAAATACCAATATATCAGAAAGTATGCAAGCCGACAGCTTTAAACTATGCACACGTATAGTACCTGACATTCAATATTAATTTGGAGTAACTTATATACGTCAGTGCTACCAACATGATTCTAAGCCTGCTGACAGGTCCAAATTTAAATACATGTAACTTCAATACTATCATTTGGATTTCAACCAAATTTCGTATGTGCTATGTGTACCATAACAGATATGACTATGCGTATTCTAAGGAGCAACCAGGGCTGCCAACTGTTAATATGTGCTGTCCCTACTTTTGTTACCCTAATATCAATATATCAGAAAGTATGCAAGCCAATAGCTCTAAACTTTGCACACGTATAGTACCTGGCATTCTAGACGAATTTGGAGTAACTAATATACGTCAGTGCTGCCAACATGATTCTAAGCCTGCTGATAGGTCCAATTTTAAAATGCATGTAACTTCAATACTAACTAATGGATTTCATTCAAAATTGGCACAACAATAGATCATATTATTTCAGATTATTTCTGACCAATACATGCATGACATTGTTGCCAACATGATTTTACGCGCGCTGTTAGATCCAATGTTTAACTGCATGTAACGTCCATGCTATCCAGTGGACTTCAACCAAATTTTGTATTTAGTACCGTAAGAGACGGAACTAAGAATATATTCAGTCATCAGGGCTGCCAACTGTAGTGCTCTATTAGGACACATTATGCCAGGTATACAGTATTTCGAACTAATTGGAAATTTCGATATTAGCAACTTAATTTCGTCATTATTCTAGATAGGTTCATATTCTGTAGAATAATCATTGGCATGAATTGTAGGCTGTATAGTTCTTCACGGAACTTCTTGTTCTCTTTCAAAATATATTTACACAATAAGTTTGAATGATTTCTGTTTTAGAACTTGTTATTTTACGCTTCTGTTAATGGCTTTTGTAGAGCATTTCTTCTTCTTTCTTTCTCCGTTACGGTCTTCTAAGGACCACGAGCCAATTTCAATGTTTAGTCCTTTGGTGTTCTTTCTTCTTCCTCCAGGTCTCCTTCTTCTTCCTCCAGGACTCCTTAATCTTCACACTATGCATCTTCTTTCTCTCTTCGGACCATTTTGAGCCTCTTTTCTTTTCCTTCCTTCCTTGGAACCCTTCCATTCCCAACACTTTTTTCCTAAACATTTCTCTCTCTATTGCAACTTCTTCTCTTATATTGTCTCTTTCCAAATCCTTTTTAACTTCTTGAATCAAAGTTGTTGTTAATTTCTTGTTCCAAAGATATTTGAATATCTGTTTTGTTAACCTGTTGTCATTCATTATATATAAATGTCCAAAAAATAGCAATCGCCTCTTTTTTTATTGTGTCTGTTATGTTTTCAATGTTGCGGTATATTTCATCATTACTTCTTAATTTCCAGAAATCTGTAATTCTTAATGGACCTAATATTTTCCGTACAGTTCGTCTTTCTAATACTTCCAATTTATCTAACTCATAATTCAGTGCTAGACATTCGCTTGCGTATAGGCATTCTGGTTTGATTACTGTTCTGTAGAGCTGTAGTTTCAAGTTTCTAGATATATTTTGTTGTTGTTGTAGGTGTTCCTAGTTATACCATATGCTCTTTCCATCTTGTGTACTCTTTCTTCTACAGCAGATTTTTCTAAACCATTTTCCTGAATGATTTCTCCCAAATATTTGAATTTCTTTACCCTCTTAATTTTACCAATTTCTGTGACTAGGATTTCTGGAGTATTTTTTATATTTGTCATAAATTTGTTTTTTTCTACAGAAATTCTTAAATCTGTTCTGTTGGCTATCTATTCTAAGATATTAATTTGCACTGTTGCGTCAGTCAGATTTTCAGAAAGTCTGGCAAAATCATCTGCAAATGCTAGACAGTTTATTTCAATACCTCAGTTTTTATTCCCTAGTGTTATGGGTGATATCTTGTGTTCCCTCAGTTTTTGATTCCAAATTCTTACTATTTTCTCCAGGACACAGTTGAATAGCTGTGGAGATAAACCATCACCTTGCCTTACACCTGTCTTTATTTTGAATGGTTTAGATATTCTCCCCCGAAATTTTACTTTTGATATGGTGTCTGTGAGTGTTTATTTCTATGAAATAAAATTTTATTTTACAATATAGTTTATTACAACACAATGTATTGCTTTTTAACCCAATACCACCAAACGAGATAGAATTTCGAAATGATTTGTTACAAAATTGAGTTTAATTAAGAATAAGTTTCAACGATTTCTCTTTCAGAACTATTTACCTGTAACAATCTAAAATGATAGAGAGACGAACACAGGCAGTCTGGCAAAATCATCTGCAAATGCTAGACAGTTTATTTCAATACCTCTGTTTTTATTCCCTAGTGTTATGGGTGATATCTTGTGTTCCCTCAGTTTTTGATTCCAAATTCTTACTATTTTCTCCAGGATATCTTACTTCATACTCCAGGACATCTTGGATGATTTTACATTGGCGGAGTTGAACAACATGCTTTTTCAACAAGATGGTCATCCAGCGCACTTCTCCAGACTGGAGAGAGAAGTTTTCAAGCGGATTGCGATTGGGTAGGCAACCCATTTTACAGTTCGTGTTGAATCGGAACACGCTGTACAGGGTAGGTGGAGTATTGCTAGGTACCGGGAACACACGACTTCCCAGAACAGAAAGCGCCTACACACAATATGTAAAACGTATGCAAGAAGGTGCGAGGTTTATCATAAAACTGGAGTAAAAATACGTCACATTCGGCAACTCTGCATTTAAGTCCACTACAACAGGGAACCAGAAGTTGAGACGTGATACACTGGTTTTGGGTGTAAACGTTAACAAATATCAGGGAAATAAACACGATTATACGTAACAGATATGAAACCAGCTGGTATTCAGGTTAAGTCACACAGGCAGGACATGAGACGGCCTGTCTAGTGGAGATGGAAACTGTCGGGCTGGTTTCCGTCTGAAGACACATGACCCTTAGAACATTATTGACAGACTGCTTATATAGCCACAAAGTGGTTGCGGTGATATTGATTTATTTGGAGTTAAACGGAGAATAACCGCGAATATAACATACTAGCAGTAGTACCCGGCTTCGCCCGGTGGAATGATGATAATGTATCAAAGTCTCCTTAGAAATATAATGGACATAAAATCTAGGTCATTTGCCGCCCCAAAGACAATGAGGGCATAATATCTAGGTCATTTGCCCTTTTGATAAGGATGATAATGAAAACTACTGTTGAATTGACACGTCAAACTTACAAACTACCGTAATAGAAATACATATTTCAAAATTCACAGGCGAGGAAGACTTATTGTGTGTGGTGATTAATGGTGTAATGGGCATAACATCTAGGTCATTTGCCCTTATGAGGATGATGAGGGAAACTACTACCTGTATTGAATTGACACTTCAACTTATAATGTACACAATGTACTGTAATAAAAATACATATTTTAAAAATCACAGTCGAGAAAGACTTTATGCGGCGGTGATTAGTGGTATGATGCGCGTAACATCTAGGTCATTTGCATTTATGATGATAATAATAAGGTAATGAAAAAATGACTACTAAACGAATATGGGGTAATTTACAACTGATATAGGTAATTCAGTTGTCTAGCTTCGATGTCTTCCAAAGTCTCAACCTTATTTTCTGGCTTAGGCCTGTACTCGATGCGTCTAGTAAAAGAGCTTATGGCGTACTGCTCGGCAAAGAAAATGGGTCCAAGCTGCACGAACCTGAGATGGTCGTAGATGATGACGAAATATGATGACGCACGTTCGGCGTCCCCCGTCGTATTTAGATTGGCTGGGGAATCACTCACTCTTCCGCAACACCACAGTGGCTTGAGCAACGGCCCTGTGCTGGCATCAGTATAGACAGCTCTGGAAAGTCCTCTCATGTCACCTCGCGATGAATCAGCACGCTATCTCACAACTGCAACCCCAGAGTCTCACAACTTGTGGGACGTGGGTTGGCGACCACCGGACCCCAGCTGAGTCTGACATAGCTTCTACTTCCTGGTGCCAGACTCCTTTCAGTTCTCTTTCCTGTCGGCCTCCCTTGGTCAAATCTTGTTCTCTTCCGACCCCGATTGCATTAGGGCATCCGAGGGCTAGGTAGTCTTTCAATTTTCCGCTTAATTGGCCGTTGTCTCATTTTTCCTGATGCCCTCATTCTTCGAGGGGTCTGCCTTCTATTCCATTTCATTATATCTCCTGTCTTCTGCTCAAGGCCCTCAAAGAGGCAGGGTGTGTGTAGCCCCACCATTTCTGGTACACCCTCAAGGGCTCATGCCAGGTGAGTTAGGAAGCTGGCAACCCCGAGGGATTCCTGAGCTAAATGCAGGGAATGGAGAGGTATGTCAGAAATTTAAAGTGGACAGTGATACTCGTTGGGTTCCAAAGAGTAAGTATACAAATTTTGATCCAGATTGGTGAAACGATGTAGATTTGTGACAAAGGGTCTAAATACAGGGAATGGAGTGCTCCGTCCGAAAGTTCAAGCGGACAGTGTTACTCGTCGGGTTCCAAAGGGAAAGTAACTTACATAAAGATTGGTTGAGATGGGTGAAACTATGTAGATTTTTGCCAAAGAGCCTAAATGCGGTATATGGAATGGTCTAGCCGAAATTTCATGTAGAAAGTGTTATACGTCGGGTTCCAAAGGGTGAGTATGTAAAATTTGGCTCAGATCGGTGCAACAGGGTAGATTTTGCCAAAGGGCCTAAATGCAGGAAATGGAGTTGTCTGTCCAAAGTTTTAAGTGGACAGTGTAACTCGTCGGGTTCCAAAGGGTGAGTATACAAATTTAGGTTCAGATCGGTGAAACGATGTAGATATGTGCGAAAGGGCCTAAATGCAGGGAATGGAGTGGTCTGTCCGAAATTCCAAGTCGACAGTGTTACTCATCGGGTTTCAAAGGGTAAGTATACATGTTTTGTTTTCGATCGGTGAACGATGTAGATTTGTGCCAAAGGGCCTAAATGCGGGGAATGGAGTAGTCTGTCCGAAATTTCAAGCAGACAGTGTTACACCAGGGTTCCAAAGGGTAAGTATACAGATTTTGGTTCTGATCGTTGAAACGATGTAGATTTGGGCCAAAGGGCTTAAATGCAGGGAATGGAGTGGTCTGTCCGCAATTTCAAGCAGGCAGTGTTACACGCAGGGTTCCAAAGGGTATGTATACAGATTTTGGTTCTGATCGGTGAAACGGTGTAGATTTGTGCCAAAGGGCCTAAATGCAGGGAATGGAGTGGTTTGTCCGCAATTTCAAGTAGACAGTATTACTCGCAGGGTACCAAAGGATAAGTATCCGAATGTTGGTTCTGATCGGTGAAACGGTGTAGATTTGTGCCAAAGGACCTAAATGCAGGGAATGGGGTGGTCTGTCCGTAATTTCAAGCAGACAGTGTTTCTCGCAGGGTACCAAAGGGTAAGAATACGAATTTTGGTTCTGATCGGTGAAACGGTGTAGATTTGGACCAAAGGGCCTGAATGCAGGAAATGGGGTGGTCTGTCCGAAATTTTAAGTGGACAGTGTTACTCGTAGGGTTCCAAAGGGTAAGTATACAAATTTTGGTTCAGATCGATGAAACGGTGTAGATTTGTTCCAAAGGGCCTAAATGCAGGGAATGGAGTGGTCTGTCCGCAATTTCAAGCAGGCAGTGTTTCTCGCAGGGTACCAAAGTGTAGGAATGCGAATTTTGGTTCTGATCGGTGAAACGGTGTAGATTTGGAACAAAGGGTCTGAATGCAGGAAATGGGGTGATCTGTCCGAAATTTTAAGTGGACAGTGTTACTCGCAGGGTTCCAAAGGGTAAGTATACAAATTTTGGTTCAGATCGATGAAACGGTGTAGATTTGTGCAAAAGGGCCTAAATGCAGGGAATGGAGTGGTCTGTCCGCAATTTCAAACAGACAGTGTTTCTCGCAGGGTACCAAAGGGTAAGAATACGAATTTTGGTTCTGATCGGTGAAACGGTGTAGATTTGGACCAAAGGGCCTGAATGCAGGAAATGGGGTGGTCTGTCCGAAATTTTAAGTGGACAGTGTTACTCGTAGGGTTCCAAAGGGTAAGTATACAAATTTTGGTTCAGATCGATGAAACGGTGTAGATTTGTGCCAAAGGGCCTAAATGCAGGGGATGGAGTAGCCTCTCCGCAATTTAAAGCAGACAGTGTTAGTCGCAGTGTTCCAAAGGGTAAATATACAAATTTTTGTTCAGATCGGTGAAACGGTTTAGATTTGGGACAAAGGGCCTAAATGCAGGGAATGGAATGGTCTGTCCGCAATTTCAAGCAGACAGTATTACTCGCAGGGTTCCAAAGGGTATGTATACACATTTTGGTTCAAATCGGTGAAACGGTGTAGATTTGGAACAAAGGGCCTAAATGCAGGTAAAGGGGTCGTCTGTCCGAAATTTTAAGTAGACAGTGTTACTCGCAGTGTTCCAAAGGGTAGGTACACAAATTTTGGTGCAGATCGGTGAAACGGTGTAGATTCGTGCAAAAGGGCCTAAATGCAGGGAATGGGGTGGTCTGTCCGAAATTTAAAGTTGACAGGGTTACCCGCAGGGTTCCAAAGGGTAAGTATACAAATTTTGGTTCAGATCAGTGGAACGGTGTAGATTTGTATACATAACAGACAGACAGACAGACAGACAGACAGACAGACAGACAGACAGACAGACAGACAGACAGACAAACTTTGTGCTTTATATATATAGATTCGAAATTTAGGAAGCAGAAATAGAATCTGAGGAGGTTTGCCACTGTATATCTGGCAGAAAATTGAAAATGTAAATGAAGTGCGTATTTTTGAATGTTTCAACACTTGGTTTTTAGCCTATTTTCAATTTTGAAAAAATAGGCTTATGAGATCACCTTTTGTCCGTGTGTGTGTGCGTGTGTGTGTGTGTGTGTGTGTGTGATTCGTGTGTGTGTCCCCCCCTAATAAAATCTAAACGGTTGGAGCGATTTCAATGAAACTCGGTATGTTCATAGCACTATTCCCGGCGACCTCGACCGTGCCCTTCAAATTCTGTTACGTCTCACCAATGCAAAATGGCGGCTGTGCGAAATATTTCACTAGCATTCAATATCTCCGAAACTATTACCGATATCGCCCTGAAATTGGGTACGGTGATCAAGGGTACTACTAGAAGTTCACCTATGAGACTTTCAAAAACCTGGTGACTACAAAACCAACATGGCGGTCAAGCGAAGTTGAGACTTTTAAATAGACTTTTCTCGCGATTTAACTAACCACACGTAATGAAACTTGGTACAGCAAATGTTTATACACATTGTAATGCACTGGAGTCTAATTTAGTTCAATTGTTTACATAACTTCAAAATGGCGGCTGTGCGAATTATTTCACTGACATTCTATATCTCCGAAACTATTACAGATATCACCCTGCAATTTAGTACGGTGATAAAGGGTACTGATACAAGTTTACCTATGTATATTTCATAAACTTGTAAAGTAGAAAACGAACATGGCGACCAAGCGAAGTTGAGACTTTTAAATAGACTTTTCTCACGATTTAACCATCCAAACGTACCCTAATGAAACTAGGTACAGCAAGTGTTTATACACATAGTAATGCACTGGAGTCTAATTAGTTCAATTGTTTACATAACCTCAAAATGGCGGCTGTGCGAAATATTTCACTGACATTCTATATCTCCGAAACTATTACAGATATCACCCTGCAATTTAGTACGGTGATAAAGGGTACTGATACAAGTTTACCTATGTATATTTCATAAACTTGTAAAGTAAAAAACGAACATGGCGACCAAGCGAATTCGAAATATTTTAATAGATTTTTCTCGTGATTTAACTCTCTGAGCGCAGTGAAATGTGGTACAGTAAATGATTTTGCAGATTGTAATGCACTGCCATCTAATTTAAATCAATTATTTACATAACCTCAATATGGCGGCTGTGCGAAATTTTAAAATTAAGTTTTTATTTCTGTGTCGTAATCATGCGATCGAAGTGAATGTTTGAATAATGAACCTAGGCAATAATTGTCATTGAATGGTACATAATTCTATGGCCTATACATATAACAATCCTAAATGGCGAGCTTCCGAAATATTTAGACGGTTCTCAATATCTATGAATCTTTTACAGCAACCAAACTGAATTTGTTTATGTTCATAGAGACTATGAACATATGTTCACTTATAGGACTTTCATTAACCTGGTGAGCACAAATCCAACATGGCGGCGACGGGAAGTATAAATATTTAAATGGACGATTCTCGCGAATTAACTATCCGAGTGTTGTGAAACGTTGCGCGTTAAATGCTTATACAAATGTTGATCCACTGGCATCTAATTTATTTCAATTGTTTGCTTAATCACAAGATGGCTGCTGTGCGTAATTTTAAAATCTCGTTTTTAATTCTTGTGTTCTAATCATGCGATTGAAGTTTGAATACCACACATACACAATAATCTTAATGTAATAGTACAAAAATAAAAATCCAACCTGGCGACAATCTGAAATATTTATACGGTTCTCAATATCTACGAATCTGTTACAGCAATTAAACTGAAATTTTGTATGTTGATAGAGGCAATTAACATGAGCAGGATATATGAAAATAGGCTGTATAGTTCTTCACGGAACTACTTGTAATAATTGGAGCAAAGCAATTACGATAATTTATAAATCGACCGCTTAAATTGCAAACCGAGAAGAGTTGAAGTGGAGACTTGCTGCGTGATATCGTCGTGCCTGTGATAAATGACTCTCTGAACATTTTGCATAATCAGCTTTATTTTTGTAGAGAGCTATGTTTGATTTATCGGTGTAATGATGTAGGTTTTTTAAAATGAAAATTGTAATAATACCTAATTTCATTTCAAATACGTCTCTTAATTGAAGGTTAACAAAAGGACTAAGTGCTTTAAACAATGTTCTGTCTTTTGTTTGATTATACGTTGAAAATGAAAATCCACAGCCCGTTTCCAGTCTCCGACCGGGTCAGGAATGGAATGAATGAAGCCCCCATCTAGCGGCGAGGATATGGGCTGTGCCGGCTGCCGAGGCCTGACGCACTCCTCTGGGGCAATGATTAAATGAATGACAGATGAAATGAAATGATAGTAAAGAGTGTTGCTGGAAGGAAATTGTGTCAGGGAAAACTGGAGTACCCGGAGAAAACCCTGTCTGCCTCCGCTTTGACTGGTTTCGTTAAATAGCTAAAATACAGTTATTTTGTGAGTGGCTATGTCCCAAAAATGTTTTGGAAGGCCTAAATAACTCCACAAATCCACAAGGAATTTTGGAGTTGTTCTTCTTCCTCTCACCATTAGTTCTGTTATCAAGATATTAGTCCAAGGTGTACGTTTCCCTGTTACGAACACTTGTATTCAGCGTATCTACAGTCAGACGAATAATTTCTAAAGGAAGAACTATAGAAAGGAGCCAGTTTATAATAATCTAGTATTTTTATTCTCGTGTAAAGTAGAGAATACTCACCTCCTCCGCAAGTGGCCGAGCACAGCGACAGTGGCGTCTCCTCCCAGTGGTAGAGTGGCTGGGCACACGACGATCCGTCCCCTCCACAAACACCGCATGAGTCCACCTTCTTGTAGGAGCCGATACGAAGATCACATCCCACACGCTGTAACACTCGCCAGGTACAGGGCCCATCCCGAAACACACATGGCACATCACCAGAGCCAACGAATACACATGTTACACATTAGCAGGAATGTTCCATGCATGCTACGCCGTCTTACCACACTCAACACGTCCAGATGTTAACATAATACTGTACTTTTCTATGAAGAACAGTTAAGGAAAGTGCTCCTTGGAAAATTCATGTTCTTCCATAATTATCATAAAGAAACACTATTTGGTTTAATAAACGTTTACATTGATAATTTTTGTTTGAATTAATTTAGACAAATATTGAAGTTAAATATGGCGTTTACTGCAAACATTAAAAATGTATTTCAAAAAAGAAACAAAAAATATAAAATGTTTCTGCTGAAATTCAGATAGACAAAAACTAAAGGCAAATTGTAAAGCAAACCTTTGCAAGTAACTTTTATACGAGTATTTGAATGGCTATTTGAGAATACTACATTAAAATTATATTTCATAATGTGCATAATAACGGATATATGAAAAGTACCGATGGTTCCCTATGCATGTCCTGGACAGGGATATTGCATAAAAAGAAATATGGAGTCTTAACATAACTGACAAGTTTATTCATATAGTTGTGATGTTTAAATAGGAAATTATTTATCCTTCTCAAATATCTTTCGTAAATGTCTAGATTTCTTTTCGGTAAAGCTTGGTAAATTTGTTGTTCAAAATTCGATAGCTAATGAGATTATATTTATTTTAAAAAACTTGTCCTGTACAAAATACACGTTCTGAAATTTAATCGCCACTTAAGTCGTAGTCTCGTAACATCTTGGATTTAATTGATCAGGGAGAAACCTCTCATTTTCAATCATATTTAAACATCATCAAGAATTTCAATTTATTTCAAACTTGAGAACATGTCCAATTGGAAGCTCATTTCTGAAAAGCCACAATTTGTGCATAAATGGCCTGTTTTATCAGAAAATAGTGGTGACAGAAGATTCAAGTAACGGGGATCTAGAATAATGGATTCTAAAATATACTTTCTTTATGTGTAGATATGAAATTAACCAAATTGGTCGTTATTGACAAGACTTAATAGAAACCTAAATTATATTAAATACAGCTACCAATAGTCAAGTTTCTTGTAGAGTACGTCTCAAAAAGCACACACAACGAACAATCATATTTGATTTTAACGTATAAAATATCCATTTAGTTGTAATAATTACTAATTATTTTTGATCTAAATCTTGACTGCAACACGACACTTTTATAAGATTTTTAGAAGATAATTTATATTTTTTGGTTATACTTCTGATTAAATTACTTTGTAACAGATCTGATTTCTTCGAAAGTTTTAGAATTTTCTGAGGGAATGTTTAAATTACCACATGGTTTCAATTACTCGCAACATTATTTTTTAATATTTTTCCCGACAACTTAAGATTGTTGATGATGACCAAACAGTGGTCCTGTTATATATAACAACTTATAATAATAGTAGTGGACCCATGCGAGATCTTTCCCATGTTTATATACCACCCGCTCGGCTTTATTGGTATGCGGGTTTGACGTATCACTGTACTGCCAGGGGATGTCTTGTTTATTTGTTCAAACGCACTTTATAAATAAATAAATATATTTCCGTTGACATTATTTCAAGATATGCAGGATTTTTCTTCTGCTACTGAGACGATTTGGAAGATTTTGCTACGAACCGCAACTTCTAACTCTCTCAGGTTTAAGAGCTTGCGTTTTGTGAATCCCTGGCAGCCGAACATATCCTCGGACACTCTCGGCACTAAAGTCATACGCTAAATAAATACATAAATACATAAATTGTAAAAACATACTCGTACACCTTAGCGTTTTATATAGAGATATTTATTGACTATTGGCGGTTTTATTCAATACCCTTTAGATTTCTATTATATACTTTCTTTGTTATTAAAATCGAAGGAAGTTGGTAAAAAGAAACTGCTAGTATCTGAGAAAATTAATGATAAATTCTTTCATCAAGTGAAGACGTTCAACATTGAACTCATTCTCTGTCATTCTGTGAAGTAATTAACTCATTGCCTGCGATAGTTCATGAGAAAATGGGCCATGTTTATGTTCCCATTAACATATATAGAGAGAGAGTCATGATTATTCCAGAAATTAGTTATGGATCACAAATATTGTGTTCTGACCTGGCACTTGCCGTTGATGCACATGTCAAGGCTGCCGGGCCGACACCGCGTGCCATCCTGCACTTTGGGCGCTAGTTGTACCACGATAAGCGCCTCGTCACTGTCCTCCCCCACAGTTTCCCAGCGGGGACGCCCTCTGCACGTGAGGGCACACGGTTCGCTCTCCTCGTGATGCGGCGTCCAGCTCAGTAGTTGGCCCTCGTACGGCACCGAGTTGAACGCCGCACATTGCTGCACCCTGAAGTCTCCTTCCTCGGGGCACGGCTAGAACATGGTACAGTGAGATGAATATATGACACAGTATGAATATATGGCACATTTTGATGAATATATGCCACAGTGGGGTGAATATATGGCACATTTTGATGGATATATGGCACAATGGGATGATTATATGACAGAGTGGGATGAATATATGCCACAGTGGGATGAATATAAGGCACACTGAGATTAATATATGGCAGAGTGGGATGATTATATGACAGAGTGGGATGAATATATGCCACAGTGGGATGAATATAAGGCACACTGAGATTAATATATGACAGAGTGGGATGATTATATGGCACAGTGAGATGAATATATGGCACAGTGGGATGAATATATTGCACAGTAAGATGTATATATGGTATAGTGGGATGTATATACACTGCCTGACAAAAGAGTTAAGCACCCAAAAGGAGTGGATGAAGGTGAAGGAAAATACATATGTGGAAAGGCCTTTATTAAACTGATTACAATATGGGATGAAAGATAAAAGAGATGAAATCATCGTAGTTACAGGTGGAATGTTGGCGCCTGGATTATGGGGTGTCGTACCCCCACCCTTGGACGCAATGCATGCCCTTATGCTATTCGGAATGGTGTCAAACAGCCCTTGGATCCTCTCCTAAGGCAACTTCGTCACTGTTCTTGCAGCTGTCCCTTTAGATCCCACAGGTTGACACGGGGTCGGAGTCCCCGTCCAATGTCATCCCACACGTGGAGAGGTCTGGAGATTTTGCTGGCCACGGGAGGACCTCAACATGCTCTAGGCAGTCCATAGACACACGCGCTGTTTGTGAACGTGCATTATCCTGCTGGAACACTATCCCGGGGTGCGTTGCCATAAGGGGTGGGACGTGCGGACGCAGAATGCCTTTGACGTATCGCTGTGTCGTCCAAGTCTGTTGAGGTGACCTGAACGCATATCCAAACGGCACCCAAATCATGATGCCAGGGATTACGCCTGTGTGTCCCTCCACAATATGACCAGGATCTGCCCCTGCCCTCGACGCAGAAAATTTGTTTTGACCGACTGAAAAAGCCTTCAATATTATTAAAACTCTTCAATAAATACTAAGTTTCATTCATTCATTCATTCATTCATTCATTCATTCATTCATTCATTCATTCATTCTTTCTTTCTTTCTTTCCTTCTTTCTTTCACTGCTTGTCCTAAATATAAAATGCCCCCCCCCCCAGGGGCTCACAACTTTTCGGAAGTGGGTTGGTGACCACGGGACCCCAGCTGAGTCCGGCATTTCTTCCACTTACTTGTGCCGAGTTCCTCTCTGTTATCTTACCTCTCGACCTCCCTTGGTCAACTCTTATTCTTCTCCAACCCCGACGGTATTAGGGTATCCGAGGCCTGGGAGTCTTTCCCTTTCCCACCTTAATTGGCCCTTGTGTCATCTTTCCTGATCCCTCATTCTTCGAAGGGTCGATCTCTTGTTTTCTTTTCATTGTATCTCCTGCCATTCGCTCAAGGAGGCAGTGAGTGTGTAGCCCCACCACTTATGGTGCACCCTGGATTGTGCTACACCCTCAAGGGCTCACGTCGGGTGAGTTCAGGAGTTGGTGACCCCGAGGGCTTCCTGAGCTGGGTCCCTTTTTTCTCCTTCTTCTATTGTCTTTGGGGCGGTCCCTCTCCTCTTTACCTTTCCTGTCTGCCTCTTTCATGCCCCCACCCTCCCCTCATTCCAAGCCCCTCAATCCACATTCTTAGAGGGTTGAGGGCATTTGTTAAGTCCATAGTTAGTTCCAGCTGTAGGTTTCATACCATTATCATTCATTATCACGATCACCCAAACCATTAGGGGCCGATAACCTAGATGTTAGGCCCCTTAAAACAACAATTATCTCTTGTTTTCTTTTCATTGTATCTCCTGCCTTCTGCCCAAGGCCCTAAAGGAGGCCGGGTGTGTGTAGCCCCACCACTTATGGTGCACCCTGGATTGTGCTACACCCTCAAGGGCTCACGTCTGGTGAGATCGGGAGTTGACAACCCCGAGGGCTTCCTGAGCCGGGTCCGGTTTTCCTCCTTCTTCCATTGCCTTTGGGTCGTCCCTCTCCTCTTTACCTTTCCTATCTGCCTTTCCAGAGTCTTCTCTCCAAGTCCCTTCATTCTCATTCTTTGAGGGTTAAGGGCATTTCCTTTCCTCCTGTCCTTTGCTTCCTTTGATCTAATTTTTGTTTTCATTTCCTCTTCTACAGTAAGTATGTAGTTAGTTTTAAGTTTAGTTTCATTTACATTTTCTCTATCACCCAAACCATTAGGGGCCGATAATAAAGATGTTAGGTCCCTTAAAACAACAATTATCGTCATCATCATCATCATCATCAAATATAAAATTTCCACCCAGAAATATTTCTTTTAAATTCTTTAAAGCCTCTTATTGTCCCTTATTTCCAGCAGTTGGTGGTATTATCTGATTCATTGATTTGTGTGCCATGCTGTAGGTCTAAGCGAGAGAATAAGAGGTATGGTGGGGGATAATCCCGCTGTTGCGGGACAGGGACAGATGTAGTGTTGATCTGGCCAACCACGCGGGCCACAAACCGTCCATCACACCACTATTGATCCTCGGCTCCCCACCATGTCTTCGTGTCCGGTACTAGCTCAGCCTCATTTGACTCCGGACACTGACAACACCTTAAGATATAACTCAATTTATAAAATGTTGTTGTGGCCGTGTCCGAGTTTCCAAGGGTCCTGCAGTTGTTGATTGATTTAGGCTTTGGGACAAATTGTTCTTGTGGCCCCGTGTACTTTTGTGTGTGTAATTTGTCTGATAACCTGTGTCACTGTGATGTCTGTACTAGTGTGTACATTTGTAATTGAGGTTGGATTTGTGTAGAAAGCAGCCGTGGCATTTTTCTGGATTGGAAGTGGAAAACAACTGAAAACCACTTCCAGGATAGATGAAGTACGTATCAAACCCATGTCTTCTCAGTTTTGCCTCACGAGGCTGAGTATACCCCGTTCCGGCCCTCAGAGCAGTTGGTTGGTTGGTACCTCAGTGTAGGGGCTGCGACAACGCGGTCATGTAGCCCCGTGTACTTCGGGCGTGTGTAGAATCTGTCTGATAACTGGTGTTAATTGTGATGTCTGTAGTAGTGTGTGCATTTTTAATTCAGGTAAGGACTGCAGACGATTAATTCCAAGTAGTTCATACTTGTTCTACCAACTGCTACCGTCAACGACACCTAGCTACGAACTTGGTTACTAGATGTCACCGCAACCGACAACTGGCGGCGAACGTTGGGCATAGAGTGTTAATTGAATCTAACCTAGAAATTTAGCTTCACACAATTGTGGTTAGTGGAAGGTTCTTTTACATGCCATAAATCTATGATATGGGCCCACCGGCTTTACTTCCCCACCGAAGGAAGGCATACCTGAGACCAGAATTAAATGTCTTAGCAGAGCCAGGAGTCAAACACGGGCCTCTGCAGTGACAGTCACTACGCAATGTGGACGACTTCTTATTAAGAATGTGTGCCCTAGGAATTGCCAGGTGCATAAGTGTTTTGCCCATATAGAGCACGAGTAAAGTGAGTCCCCAGGCGATGATGAACTGGCACAGCGATAGGAATCTCTCTTGGTCACTTGTTCTGCTATTGCAGCACGAGGGAAAACTTTATACTTTCATCCACTCAAATTTGATTGCTTGTCATGAGTGTTTTGTTCCTCCGCGGCACACTTTGGTCTGATTGAGGCCTTCCACAGATAGTGATGCTACAATGAAGAGCCATTCTCTCGTTTCAGACAACAGCTCTACGTTTTTGTGTCGTGGCCTGAGGCTACATGTACTCCAGCGACAACAGAAATGAGAAAGCCAGCTTCCCGTGTGTCAGAGTGACATTTCTTAAAGTCTTTCTCATCGCCGCAAGCTATTTCAACCGATAAGCGCGATAAGAGCTTTTAAACATTAACTGTGCCAAAATTACTTATAAAGAGATCTTCTTCTTCTTATTATTTTTAGCCTACTTTAGATTTTTGCAAAAAGTGAAAGTAGACTTATGAGATCAATACAGGGCCAAAAATTGTGTGTCTGTGTGTCTGTGAGTGTGTGTGTGAGAGTGTGTGTACTCTGAATGTCTGTCCCCCCTATCAATTCAAACACGGTGAAACGAAATTCGGTAAAGCGGTAGCACTAGCAGAGGACACCTCAGTGTCATGCTTTATATCGCCGCCATCTTGACCAAAACGTAATGGCGGCTACCCAAATGTTGAAAGCTTAAATCAAATTACGACCAACCTTATCATTTGATCTGTACCAAATTTTGCAACATTATACCTTTATGTATGAAGAACCTTTTGATCTAACTACAAGGTCACCAACTATATACTTTGCGGATAGCGGCCATGTATGTATGCAAATCGATTCCCCCTATATATTCAAACACGGTGAAACCGAATTGAACAAAATTTGGTACAGAGGTAGCACTAGGAAAGGGCACCTCAGTTTCATGTTTTATATCATCGCCATATTGTCTGAAATGGAATGGCGGTCACCCAAATGTTAAAACGTTAAATGAAATTACGACCAACCTAATCATTTGATCTCTATCCAATTTTGCAACAACATACCTTTTTGTTGGGAGCATCTTTTGACTGAACTACAAGGTCATCAGCCCAATAGTTTGTAGATAGTGGCCACGTATGTGAGCAAATCGAATCCCCATATCAATTCAAACACGGTGAGACCGAATTTTATGAAACTTTTTCTGAGGTAGCACTAACAATGGACACCTCATATTCATGTTTAATATCTGTATAGCATGTTGTATTTCAACTAGCTACTGCAACATTCAATTATACTCCTTGAAAAGGACAACGAGTAATGACAATACCCATGCATTTAGGAGAAAGTATGCTATATGTTCCTTATTGAACATCTTGTTTAAATTATTATTATACATAGACACGGCTTCGGTGGCGTAGTCAGTAGCTTGCTGAACTGCTATGCTCATGATCGCGGGTTCAAACCCACCAAAAGTCATTGGATTTTTAAGAGCGTTAACATCCTTCAGTATGCCTTCCTTCGGAAGGGAAGTTAAGCCGGCGGGCCATGTCATAGATTTATGGCATGTAAAAGAACCTACAACTGCAATTAGTAGTGTGTAGTAAAATTTGTAGGTTATATTTGGCTAGTTAGAAACGCTCTATAAGTTCCAACGGTAGCCGCTAGGTGTCAGTGACAGTAGCAACTGGTAGCCAATGTTGGAACTGAATTAGTTGCCCTGAATTATAATTTTCTTCTTGATACACTGCTCTTTGCAGATGACCAAGTCATTGTTGCTAAAGCTGAAAATGATTTCCAACATGCAATATTTAATCTACAAAATATTGTTTCAAAATTTGGAATGCAAATCACAACACATAAAACCTAAGTAATGGCATTCTTGGGCAATGAACCAATTCTGAGTAAAATCTGTGTAGAAAACATCATCTTTGAACGGGTCAACTCTTTTAACTATCTTGGTTACAACTTATCATTCCTGCATGAAAAAGACATGGCAGTCAAATTCTCAAAACAGGAGTAATCCATCAAGTTTAAAAGCCATCTCAGGTACAACGACACACTAGACTGGAAGTATATCAAACTCTTGCTAGACCAGTTCTTGCATATTGAAGTGAGGCCTGGACCATCAGGAAGGCTGACGAAAATAGACCAATAGCAGCGGAAATGAGATTCATGAGATGAAATTCTTGTTACACATTATTGGAGGAATGAAGACATCTTGCAAGAACTGAAAATCATCCCAGTTGTACAGCAAACACAACAGCATAGGGAGAAGAGGAATGAACATGTGGCCAGGATGAGTCCTAGCCGAGTCCCTAAACAGACTCTTCCGTATGCTCCACGTGGTCGAAGAAACCTGGGAAGACCAAAGAAACGCTGGCAAGAGACCGTAACAAGCCACTAGGCCTAATACATGAATGTTAATGATAATAATAATTATAATAATAATATCTTATGGCCTTGGATGCTGGGTGCAAGCTTTGTTATTTAACACCCAGAGGGTAGCTTGCATGTCGAATTTCGTTGTTCCTTGACTATGAAAGTCAAGGAGGTTAGATGTTATATATCTAACCTCCTTGAACACTAGAGCGCTTTCTAGTAGAGAAATGAAGAACTTTGTGTTGGCGGAAACTCCCGAGATTAATTTTGCCATTATGAACTCGGCCTACTGAATTCAAATGGGTTCTTTGACATGCCAACATCGTATGACATGCGTATCGTATTTTTGCCGCCTTTCAAAAAAAAGCAAGTTGTTCCGTGATGAACTATACAGCCTATTTTCATATATCCTACATATGTTAACTGCCAATATCAACATACAAAATTTCAGTTGGATTGCTGTAATAGATTCGTTGATATTGAGTACCGACTAAATATTTCGGATGGTCGCCATGTTGGAATTTATATATGTAGGTCCTAGAGTTATGTAATGTTACATGAAGATTATTGTGTACGTGTAGCATTCAAACTTCAATCGCATGATTAGGACACAAGAAGTAATAATGAGATTTTAAAATTTCGCACAGCTGCCATCTTGTGGTTATGGAAACAATTGAAATAAATTAGATGCCAGTGGATTAACATTCGTAAAAGGATTTACTGTACCAAGTTTCACTGCACTCGGATGGTTAAATTGCGAGAAACGTCCATGTGAATATTCATAATTCGCGTCACCGCCATGTTGGATTTGTGACCACCAGGTTATTTAAAGTCCTATAGGTGAACTTAAGTTCATAGCCCCAACGAATATAAAAAAATCAGTTTGATTGCTATAATAGATTCGTAGATATTCAGAGTCGTCTGAATATTTCGGATGGTCACCATGTTTGATTGTTAAATGTATAGGCCATAGAGTCATGTACCATTGAAGGAAAATTATTGCGTAGGTTCATTATTCAAACTTTCACTTCGATCGCTTGATTACGATACAAGAAATAAATACTTAATTTTAAAATTCGCACAGCCGCCATCTTGAGGTTATATAAACAATTGAACTAAATTCGATACCAGTGCATTACAATGTGTATAAACATTTTCTGTACCAAGTTTCATTGCGTTTGGATCATTAAATCGCGAGAAAGGTCTATTTAAAATTTTCAAATTCGCTTGGCCGCCATGTTCGTTTTGTAGTTAACTGCTTTTTGAAAGTCTTATAGATGAACTTCCAGTAGTGCCCTTTATCTCCGTATAAAATTTCAGGATGATACAGCTAATAGTTTCAGAGATATAGAATGCCGGTGAAATATTTCGCTCATCCGCCATCTTGTGGTTATATAAACAATGGAACCAAGTTAGATGTCGGTGCATTACAATGTGTATAAACATATACTGTACCAAGTTTTATTGCATTTGGTTGGTTAAATCGCGAGAAATGTCTATTTAAATGTCGCAAATTCGCGTGGCCGCCATGTTGGTTTTGTAGTTAGCAGGTTTTCAAAAGTCACATAGGTGAACTTCTAGTAGTTTCCTTTATCACCGTAATAAATTCCAGGGTGATATCGGTAATAGTTTCGGGGATATTGAATGCTGGTGAAATATTTCGCACAGCCGCCATGTTGGATTGGTGGGACGTAACAAAATTTGAAGGGCACGGTCGAGGTCTTCCGGAATAGTACTATGAACTTACCGAGTTTCATAGAAATAGCTCCAGCCGTTTAAATGTTATTAGGGGGACACACACACACACCTCACGCACACACACACACACACACACACACACACACACGGACAAAAGGTGATCTCATAAGCCTATTTGTTCAAAATTGAAAATAGGCTAAAAACACTTACCACGGCCAGGAGCGAACCTGAAATCTTGGGGTTAGTAGACCGACACGATATCCACTCACCCACCGTGGCAAGCTAAAGTTAATGATGATAATGATGTATAAGGAAATATATAAAAAAAGAAAAAAATAGTTCAATTGTTTGCATAACCTCAAGATGGCGGCTGTGCGATTTTTTTCTTGTGTCGTAATCATGCAATCGAAGTGAAATTTTGAATAATGAACCTAGGCAATAATTTTCATTTAATGGTACATACCGGTAACCCTATGGCCTATACATATAACAATCCAACATCTGAAATATTTAGACGGTTCTCAATATCTACGAATCTATTATAGCAATCAAACTGATTTTTTATTTCATAGGGGCTATGAACATACAGTAAGTTCACCTATAGGACTTTCAATAACCTGGTGATCACAAATCCAACATGGCGACGACGCGGAGTATAAATATTTAAATGGACGTTTCTCGCATCTTAACCATCCGAGTGCAGTGAAACTTGGTACGGTAAATGCTTATACAAATGTTAATCAACTGGCATCTAATTTATTTAAATTGTTTCCACAACCAAAAGATGGCAACTGTGCGAAATTTTAAAATCTTTTTCTTAACTTCTTGTGTCCT
Organism: Meconema thalassinum; assembly: GCA_946902985.2. Classification (NCBI taxonomy): domain Eukaryota; kingdom Metazoa; phylum Arthropoda; class Insecta; order Orthoptera; family Tettigoniidae; genus Meconema; species Meconema thalassinum. The sequence continues at coordinate 373,805,503 of OX336392.1, forward strand.
AATCATGCGATTGAAGTTTGAATACTACACATACACAATAATCTTCATGTAACAGTACATAACTCTATATAAAAATCCAACATGGCGACGATCCGAAATATTTAGTCGGTTCTCAATATCTACGAATCTATGAGAGCAATCAAACTGAAATTTTATATGTTGATAGTGGCAATTAACATAAGTAGGATATGTGAAAATAGGTTTTAGTTCTCCGCTGAACTACTTGTTATACATCATTCCGTAAGGCTGGCTGCGTGGAACAACTGTAACGTTCTAGCTTGCTGTGCCCAAGGTTGAAGGATCGAATCCTGGCTAAGTTAGCTGGCATTTGAGGGTGCGCAAATGCGAGGGAGCCGTGTGAGTAGATTTACTGGTACGTTAAAGATCCCTTTCGGGGCAAAATTCCGGCACCCCGGCGTCTCTAAAAGCCGCAGTAGTTAAAAAGGACGTAAAACAAATAACATTATTATTATTATTATTATTACTCTCCATTCCGTAAAATTAACGCAGCTCAAATTAAGCGATGACCTGTCATTAAACTTCTTTTCTGTTCTCGTGTCTAATAAACAATTAAGTGATTCTTCGGTTAGCCGATTAATCTATTATTTGGTTAGTCGATTAATCGATTGAACGTTTATTGATTAATCGTCTTTGATTAATTTCCAATTATTCTATTCTTAATTTTTCAAAATCTACCTCATTGAACTTTATGTTTAACGTGGTATCATACCGAGGCCCCGTAGATTTTATCCTGGTGCCGAGCAGTTGAAACCACTGCACGAGAGTCTTGACTTGTGTAGAGACAGTTACTGTCATACGGATGAGAGGAAGCAAGGTCTACCTGTGTGACACTCAATGCTCCCCTAATGAACTCTGTTGCCTCAACTTGTTGCTAACAGGTTACAAACTCTTTATAGTAAACACTTCCAAGTCATTTTTATTTTTAATATTAGTTAACAAGTTGAACAAAACGAAACTCAAGTCAAACAAATCACAACGGAAGAGGATTAGCGCGGGGGAAGAAAGTTCTACTGAAGTTTTGATTAATGTAAGGTGGGCAGCGACTACGGTACAATTACGTGTACCTTCAAAGAAAGAAAGAAAGAAAGAAAGAAAGAAAGAAAGACAGAAAAAAAGAAAGAAAGATGATGAGTTTTATGAGCCTAACATCGAGGTCATCGACCCCTAATAGTGTGGGTAATAGTTATCCAAGACGGACCACTTCAAGTGCGGGAGAGAAACCCTAGAAATCGTACCCAGTTTCAAATATCTAGGTGTTACGCTACAAACAACTAGAACCACCTTCTCCTCGCACATACAAGAGAGAGTGACAACTGCAACGAAATCATCATATGACATCCCCAAGCTCCAAAAACTATCCCTGACAACTGCGATCGCGCTGGTCAAGTTGAAAGTTATGCCGACTGCCACGTATGGAATCCAAATACTATGGCCCTACCTGACGGCGAACCACCTCAGGAAAGTACAGAGCATTAAGGCCAGATTCCTATAACGAGCCGTCTCAATCTGTAAGTTTACAAGGAACAGCTACGCGTATATAATAACAAAGGAGTCATTCTTCATAGAAGACATAAAACTTTGCTTCGGATTACCTGAAACGCAAGCAAACAATATCATTATCGAGGAGAGACTGAACAAAGCCAACGAAGTCCCGAGACAAATAATGGACACAGAATCCTGGAAGGGGCCGAACTACGAGCTTCGCCATATGTATACAATATTCGCTGCCCACGGGTTCCGTGGGAAGATATGTTGGAACAAAACATATCACGAGCCAGAGAACGACTGCGTCTGTGAATTATGCAGCAAACCATGCCCAAGTATCATTTGATGACTTGTGGAAGCAGAACTCATTGTTCAACACACTATTAAAAGACTGGTGAAAAACAGAAGTAAATATAAATTAACTAGCAGTAGTACCCGGCTTCGCCCGGTGGAATGATGATAATGTTTTAAGGTCTCCTTAGAAATATAATGGACTTAAAATCTAAGTCATTTGCCCCCAAAGACAATGAGGGAGTAATATCTAGGTCATTTGCCCTTTTGATAAGGATGATAATAAAAACTACTGTTGAATTGACACGTCAAACTTACAAACTACCGTAATAGAAATACATATTTCAAAATTCACAGGCGAGGAAGACTTATTGTGTGTGGTGATTAATGGTGTAATGGGCGTAACATCTACTGTAGGTCATTTGCTCTTACGATGAGGATGATAAGGGAAACTACTACCGGTATTGAATTGACACTTCAACGTATAATGTACACAATGTACTGTTATAAAAATAACTATATGGCGGCTTCGGTGGCGTATTTGGTAGCATGCTGAGCTTCTATGCCCAAGATAGCGGGTTCAAACCCGGCCGAAGCCGTCGGATATATTAAGAGCGTTAAAAATCAGTCAGTATGCCTTTCTTCGGAAGGGAAGTAAAGCGGCGGTCCCATGTCAGATTTATGGCATGTTAAAGAACCTTCCACTAATTACACCTGTGTGAAGCTAAATTTGATAGGTAAACAACGCTCATAGATGCCTACGTCCGTTGCCAAGAGCCGACTGCAGTGGCGTCTAGTAGCTAAGTTCTGAACTTGGCCTAGTAGTCGTTGACGGTGACGCTTGGCGGCAAAAGTACGAACTATTTGAAGAATTCTAAGTTGCAGTTTGTACTTAAATTTAAAAACAGATAACACACACTAATACTGTCATCACAATTAACACCGGTTATCAGACAGATTCTACACACACCCAAAGTACACGGGGCTACATGACCGCGTTGTCGCAGCCCCTAAACTTAAGAACCAACCAACCAAAAATAAATATTTTAAAAATCACAGTCGAGAAAGACTTTATGGGCGGTGATTATTGGTATGATGCGCGTAACATATAGGTCATTTGCACTTATGATGATAATAATAAGGTAATGAAAAAATGACTACTAAACGAACATGGTGTTATTTTAAAACTGATATAGGTAATTCAGGTGTCTAGCTTCGATGTCTTCCAAAGTCTCAACCTTATTTTCTGGCTTAGGCCTGTACTGGATGCGTCTAGTGAAAGAGCGTACTGCTCGGCAAAGACAAAGAATATAGGTCCATGCTGCACGAACCTGAGATGATCGCAGATGATGACGAAATATGGTGACACACGTTCGGGGTTCCCCGTCCTATACAGATTGACCGGGAATCACTCACTGTTTCGCAACGGCCCTGTGCTGGCATCAGCATAGACAGCAGGAGATAACACGGCGGGCTCTGGAAAGTAACTCTCAAGTCACCTCGCGATGAATCAGCAAGCTATTCTCACAACTGACCCTCCCCCCCCACTTGTGGGACGTGGGTTGGCGACCACGGAACCCCAGCTGAGTCTGGCATCGCTTCCACTTCCTGGTGCCGGGCTCATTTCAGTTCTCTTTCCTGTCGGCCTCCCTTAACTGATATAGGTAATTCAGGTGTCTAGCTTCGATGTCTTCCAAAGTCTCAACCTTATTTTCTGGCTTAGGCCTGTACTGGATGCGTCTAGTGAAAGAGCGTACTGCTCGGCAAAGACAAAGAATATAGGTCCATGCTGCACGAACCTGAGATGATCGCAGATGATGACGAAATATGGTGACACACGTTCAGGGTTCCCCGTCCTATACAGATTGACCGGGAATCACTCACTGTTTCGCAACGGCCCTGTGCTGGCATCAGCATAGACAGCAGGAGATAACACGGCGGGCTCTGGAAAGTAACTCTCAAGTCACCTCGCGATGAATCAGCAAGCTATTCTCACAACTGACCCTCCCCCCCCACTTGTGGGACGTGGGTTGGCGACCACGGAACCCCAGCTGAGTCTGGCATCGCTTCCAATTCCTGGTGCCGGGCTCATTTCAGTTCTCTTTCCTGTCGGCCTCCCTTAACTGATATAGGTAATTCAGGTGTCTAGCTTCGATGTCTTCCAAAGTCTCAACCTTATTTTCTGGCTTAGGCCTGTACTGGATGCGTCTAGTGAAAGAGCGTACTGCTCGGCAAAGACAAAGAATATAGGTCCATGCTGCACGAACCTGAGATGATCGCAGATGATGACGAAATATGGTGACACACGTTCGGGGTTCCCCGTCCTATACAGATTGACCGGGAATCACTCACTGTTTCGCAACGGCCCTGTGCTGGCATCAGCATAGACAGCAGGAGATAACACGGCGGGCTCTGGAAAGTAACTCTCAAGTCACCTCGCGATGAATCAGCAAGCTATTCTCACAACTGACCCTCCCCCCCACTTGTGGGACGTGGGTTGGCGACCACGGAACCCCAGCTGAGTCTGGCATCGCTTCCACTTCCTGGTGCCGGGCTCATTTCAGTTCTCTTTCCTGTCGGCCTCCCTTGGTCAACTCTTGTTCTCTTCCGACCCAGACTGTATTAGGATATCCGAGGGCTAGGGAGTCTTTCAATTTCCCGCCTTAATTGGCTTTGTCTCATCTTTCCTGATACCCTCATTCTTCGAGGGGTCTGCCTTCTTTTCCTTTTCATAATATCTCCTGTCTTCTGCTCAAGGCCCTCAAAGAGGCAGGGTGTGTGTAGACCCACCACTTCTGGTACACCCTCAAGGGCTCATGACTGGTGAGTTAGGAAGCTGGCAACCCCGAGGAATTCCTGAGCTACATGCAGGGAATGGAGTGGTATGTCAGAAATTTCAAGTGGACAGTGTTACGCATCGGGTTCCAAAGGGTAAGTATACACACTTTGTTTTCGATCGGTGAACGATGTAGATTTGTACCAAAGGGCCTTAATGCGGGAAATGGAGTGGTCTGTCCGAAATTTCGAGTGGACAGTGTTACTCGTCGAGTTCCAAACGGTAATTATGTAAAATCTGGTTGAGATCGGTGAAACGGTGTAGTTTTGTGTCAAGGGCCAAAATGCAGGGAATGGAGTGGCCTGTCCAAATTTTTAAGTGGACAGTGTTACTCATCGGGTTCCAAAGGGTAAGTATACACATTTTGTTTTCGATCGGTGAACGATGTAGATTTGTGCCAAAGGGCCTAAATGCGTGGAATGGAGTGGTCTGTCCGAAATTTCGAGTGGACAGTGTTACTCGTCGAGTCCCAAAGGGTAATTATGTAAAATCTGGTTGAGATAGGTGAAACGGTGTAGTTTTCTGCCAAAGGGCCAAAAAGCAGGGAATAGTGTGGTCTGTCCGAAATTTAAAGTGAACAGTGTTACTTGTCGGGTTCTACGGGTAAGTATATAAAATTGGGGTCAGATCGGTGAAACGGTGTAGATTTGTGCCAAACAGCCTAAATGCAAGGGATGGAGTGGCCTCGCCGCAATTTCAAGCAGACAGTGTTAGTCGCAGTGTTCCAAAGAGTAAATATACAAATTTTGGTTGAGATCGGTGAAACGGTGTAGATTTTGGACAAAGGGCCTAAATGCAGGGAATGGAGTGGTCTGTCCGCAATTTCAAGCAGACAGTGTTACTCGCTGGGTACCAAAGGGTATGTTTCCGAATATTGGTTCTGATCGGTGAAACGGTGTAGATTTGTGCCAAAGTGCCTAAATGCAGGGAATGGGGTGGTCTGTCCGAAATTTTAAGTGGACAGTGTTACTCGCAGGGTTCCAAAGGGTAAGTATACAAAGTTTGGTTCAGATCGGTGAAACGGTGTAGATTTGTGCCAAAGGGCCTAAATGCAGGGGATGGAGTAGCCTCTCCGCAATTTCAAGTGTTAGTCGCAGTGTTCCATAGGGTAAATATACAAATTTTGGTTGAAATCGGTGAAACGATGTAGATTTGTGCCAAAGGGCCTAAATGCGTGGAATGGAGTGGTCTGTCCGCAATTTCAAGCAGACAGTGTTACTCGCAGGGTTCCAAAGGGTAAGTATACACATTTTGGTTCAGATCTGTGAAACGGTGTAGATTTGTGCAAAAAGGGCCTAAATGCAGGGAATGGCGTGGTCTGTCCGAAATTTCAAGCAGGCAGTGTTAGTTGCAGTGTTCCATAGGGTAAATATACAAATTTTGGTTGAGATCGGTGAAACGGTGTAGATTTGTGCCAAAGGGCCTAAATGCAGGGGATGGAGTAGCCTCTCCGCAATTTCAAGTGTTAGTCGCAGTGTTCCATAGGGTAAATATACAAATTTTGGTTGAAATCGGTGAAACGATGTAGATTTGTGCCAAAGGGCCTAAATGCGTGGAATGGAGTGGTCTGTCCGCAATTTCAAGCAGACAGTGTTACTCGCAGGGTTCCAAAGGGTAAGTATACACATTTTGGTTCAGATCTGTGAAACGGTGTAGATTTGTGCAAAAAGGGCCTAAATGCAGGGAATGGCGTGGTCTGTCCGAAATTTCAAGCAGGCAGTGTTAGTTGCAGTGTTCCATAGGGTAAATATACAAATTTTGGTTGAGATCGGTGAAACGGTGTAGATTTGGGCCAAAGGGCCTAAATGCAGGGAATGGAGTGGTCTGTCCGCAATTTGAAGCAGACAGTGTTACTCGCAGGGCACCAAAGGGTAAGAATACGAATTTTGGTTCTGATCGGTGAAACGGTGTAGATTTGGACCAAAGGGCCTAAATGCAGGGAATGGGGTGGTCTGTCCGAAATTTTAAGTGGTCAGTGTTACTCGCAGGGTTCCAAAGGGTAAATATACAAATTTTGGTTGAGGTCGGTGAAACGGTGTGGATTTGGACCAAAGGGCCTAAATGCAGGGAATGGGGTGGTCTTTCCGAAATTTCAAGTGGACAGTGTTACTCGCAGGGTTCCAAAGGTTAAATATACAACTTTTGGTTCAGATCGGTGAAACGGTGTAGATTTGTGCAAAAGGGCCTAAATGCAGGGCATGGGGTGGTCTGTCCGAAATTTAATGTTGACAGTATTACCCGCAGGGTTCCAAAGGGTAAGTATACAAATTTTGGTTCAGATCGGTGAAACGGTGTAGATTTGTATACATAACAGACAGACAGACAGACAGACAGACAGACAGACAGACAGACATACAGACAGACAAACTTTGTGCTTTATATATATAGATGTACACATTGTGTTTAATAATGTTATTAAATAGTGAAAATGGTGGTAAAATGGAAAGTATTGTTAACTACAGAATTATGACTATCTTAAATTACATATTACGAAAAGAAATTAAATTATTTTTCAACCTCAAAGTAACATCATATCATGAAATAGGAAAATAATACCGTAAATCAATAAATTGTTATTCTTGAGTACGGTGTACTGGTTTCGGTTACATTACATTATAACCTTCTTCAGCAAACAGTAGTTGATAAAAATGAAGTTACAAGATTGACACAACATTTTATAAAAAAGACTGACTTCAAAACTATTTCCAAAATTCTAACTAACTAAAATGATTAAAAACACACCAAAAGAATAAAATATCACATCTGTTACAATTTTGAGATTAACGATGAAAGATAATCTCTTGAAAAGGCAGCTGGAAGTGGAAATGTCAATGATGTGGAACTGATGTAATGGTCCATTAAAATTGTTGAGGTTGGGATGATTTGTAATTGTGATTATATGTTTATGTTGAAATAAACAGCTTTATGATCTATATATATATATATATCTCAATGTTGGTTTGTCTGTTTGTCTGTTATTTATAAAAATCCACACCGTTTCACCGATCTGAACCAAAATTTGTATACTTACCCTTTGGAACCCTGCGAATAACACTGTCTACATGAAATTTCGGACAGACCACTCAATTCCCTGCATTTAGGAACAATGGCACAAATCTAAACCGTTTCACCGATCTGAACCAAAATTGGTATACTTGCCCTTTGGAACTCTGCAAGTAACACTGTGTACATGAAATTTCGGACAGGCCACTCCATTCCCTGCATTTAGGCCCTTTGGCACAAATCTACACCGTTTCACCGATCTGAACCAAAATTTGTATACTTGCCCTTTGGAACTCTGCGAGTAACAAGGTCTACTTGAAATTTCGGACAGGCCACTATTTCCTGCATTTAGGCCCTTTGGCACAAATCTAAACCGTTTCACCTAATTACAACGAATTTTGCATACTGTTTGAAACCCTGCTGGTAACAATGTCCATTTGATATTTTGGACAACCCTCTCTATTCTATATAATAACAGACAAAAGGAACTTGAGAAACATGTTTTAAGGCCCTAGAACCATTCATGTACGTAGTAATGTAACTGTAAAAATATTTTAATAAGTCTATTGTTGACCGACAAAGCGGGCTGCATCACGCCGCCCCTACCCGTGTTCTGGTGCAGAATTGCGAAAATAGTGGTGCATCTTGCGCTGCTTATAAATTGCAGTCACGGGGAGTAATTAGTACAAAAAGATTTCTTAGGCCCCTGAAAAAAGTTATCATCATGAATATATTATGCCTCTGTATAAGTGCGATGGTGTTGGTGCAGTACATTGAGGTATAGATCAGCTGCAATAAGCGTTGGTGCTTTCAAATTTACTTTCATTTATTCCGATGCTTATCCTTCAGCGCTATGTGGCGCTAAATGACACTGTTGTTACCTCAGGAGCTCGGGCCAGCTAAAGTTTTCCAAAGTGCTCTGATTATTTTCCTACAGCGCTATGCGACATCAGACGACACTATTGGTCTCTACTTTTCTAACAGCCAATGAGATATAGGCCCTAGGAGGTGTCTTTTATTTCACTTACTCCTCTTTCTAATCATATTTTTTCCATTCGTTTGTAAATTACATTGCGTCAGTACTGTACTTAGTAAATAGCCGTTTCCCTATTCATTATTATCATTATCATTACGGGAAAATGACGTGAATGTTTGTACATTATAACGTACTACGTATCTCTCCCACTACCACCACAAAATGTTATATTTTTACATTTGTTTTTTCTATTAGTTTATGTATAATGTGCCAGTTCTGTAGTAGTATTCATTATCATCCATAAAACATATAAATCCACCGGGCGGAGCCGGGCACTACTGCTAGAAATTTATATTACTGTGAAAATAGTTAGTCCAATAAAATATAATAGTTATAAATGAATTTTTGATCATAATTTTAGAGTATTTTCAATCATTTTAGTTAGTTACACTTCCAGGGAAACTCCTAACACATCCACTCTTCTCTGAAGTCTTGACTCGACACAACTCGACAGTGTCTGGGGGTGATAGACCCCCTCGCCAGCCAGCTAGCTCGTAAACTGTCTGGAAGCTAGTAATTGAATGGAGATTGTTGGAGGAAATGAAAACGTAAAAACACTTATAGATAGAAATATGCTGTCGCGGACTTTTTTTGTAGAACTTTTCATGCTGAACAATGCTTACACTCATAGTAACTTATATAGATATTTTTAACGGTTTGCCCAGTGCAAGTTTAAGAAGCGCACTGACGAAAGATTTTCTTTCGACCATTTCACTGAAATCGTTACTGCTTGGCATCCTTTGGTCATAAATAAATTATTTTCAACAGAAGTCTTCCTTGAGATATCCTTTACATAATGGTGAAACCCGCATCAAAATCCATCCAGTGGTTCTTGAGATAACGAGTAACATCCAGGAGTCGGGGACTTAGTTTTATACAAAGTAGAGATTACCTGTATGTATTTTTTGCTAAAAAAACAGGGGCACAGAGTTTTCAATCCGCTCTCGTAGTATGTCAAAACCGTTAATAAGGGTTGGACAAGTCTCGAACTTTAATTTAGTTATTCATCAACAAATTATGTTATTAATCTTAAAACATAAATAAACCTTACATTAAATAAGATAAGAATCTAATCGTTACAACATTCATACCTAGGGAATTTAGGAACATGAAGGAAAATTTAAATATATCGAAATTTCTTAACCCTGCGTTAAGTGCGTGGATGACAGGTGTTATCCAGGTAACTTTCGACAGCGGTTATTTAAAACTCGAAGCAATTACGCATGCGCGGCTTTGTATGTCTCTCTGGCGATCTCTTATCAAATCACCCTCATGAGTCTCGACAATGCCTTATGTGGGCGAAGTCGGAACAAGGCAACGATAATGCGGTGCACTAAGTGTCAAAATTAGTCCTCCCCTGACTATCTGATGGACGTGTGTGGCAATTCAAGAGTGGGAAAAGTTGATCACCTCAATTTACGATTTTTTTTTTCAATATTTGAAAATGATTCATATATAGGAATAAAATGTCAGTGATGGTCAGGATAAAAATATTTCCTTGTATTTTGTGTCATTGTTATATTATATTTTTAGCCTATTTTCAATTTTTGAAAAAAAAAATAGGCTTATGAGATCACCTTTTGTCCGTGTGTGTGTGCGTGTGTGTGTGTGTGATTCGTGTGTGTGTCCCCCCCTCTTAAAATCTAAACGGCAGGAGCGATTTCAATGAAACTCGGAAAGTTCATAGCACTATTCCCGGCGACCTCGACCGTGCCCTTCAAATTTTGTTACGACTCACCAATCCAACATGGCGGCTGTGCGAAATATTTCACCAGCATTCAATATCCCTGAAACTATTACCGATATTACCCTGACATTTTCTATGGTGATAGAGGGAACTACTATAAGTTCACTTATGTGACTTTTGAAAACCTGGTAACTACAAAACCAACATGGCGGCCAAGCGAATTTGCGACTTTTAAATAGACGTTTCTCGCGATTTGACCAACCAAACGCAATGAAACTTGGTACAGTATATGTTTATATACATTGTAATGCACCGACATCTAACTTCGTTCAATTGTTTACATAATCACAAGATGGCGGATGTGCGAAATATTTCACCGGCATTCTATATCTCTCAAACTATTAGCGGTATCTCCCTAAAATTTTGTACGGAGATAAAGGGCACTACTGGAAGTCCATCTATAAGATTTTCAAAAACCGGTTAACTACAAAACGAACATGGCGGCCAAGCGAATTTGAAAATTTTAAATAGACCTTTCTCGCGATTTAATGTCCCAAGCGCACTGAAACCTGGTACAGGAAATATTTATACACATTGTAATCCACTGGTATCTAATTTAGTTCAATTGTTTACATAACCTCAAGATGGCGGCAGTGCGAATTTTAAATATATTTTTTTTCTTGTGATGTAGTCATGCGATCGAAGTGAAAGTTTGAATAATGAACCTACGCAATAATTTTCCTTTAATGGTACATGACTCTATGGCCTATACATTTAACAATCCAACATGGCGACCATCCGAAATATTTAGACGATACTGAATATCTACGAATCTATTTTAGCAATCAAACTAAATTTTTTAATGTTCATAGGGGCTATGAACTTAAGTTCACCTATAGGACTTTAAATAACCTGGTGATCACAAATCCAACATGGCGGTGACGCGAATTATAAATATTCACATGGACGTTTCTCGCATTTTAACCATCCGCGTGCAGTGAAACTTGGTACAGTAAATCTTTATCCGAATGTTAATCCACTGGCATCTAATTTATTTCAATTGTTTCCATAACCTCAAGATGGCAGCTGTGAAAATTTTTTAAATCTCCTTGTTTTTTCTTGTGTCTTAATTATGCGATTGAAGTTTGAACACTACACGTTCACAATAATCTGCATGTAACAGTACATAACTCTAGGACCTACATATATAAAATCCAACATGGCGACCATCCGAAATATTTAGTCGGTTCTCAATATCTACGAATCTATTGCAGCAATCAAACTGAAATTGTGTATGTTGATAGTGGCAATTAACATAAGTAGGATATATGAAAATAGGCTGTATAGTTCTTCACGGAACTACTTGTTTAACGATCAAATACGCCGTATTAAAATAAACGCTATCTGGTATTAGGTACAATTGAAAATGAAAATCCACAGCCTGCTTCCAGTCTCCGACCGGGTCAGGAATGGGATGAAGGAAGCCCCCATCTAGCGGCGAGGATATGAACTGTGCCGGCTGCCGAGGCCTGACGCACTCCTCTGGGGCAATGATTAAATGGATGACAGATGAAATGAAATGATAGTGGAGAGTGTTGCTGGAATGACATTTTGACAGGGAAAGCCGGAGTACCCGGAGAAAAACCTGGCTGCCTCCGTTTTGTCCAGCACAGATCTCACATGGAGTGACCGGGATTTGAACCACGGACCTAGCGGTGAGAGGCCGGCGTGCTGCCGCCTAAGCCACGGAGGCTTCTATTAGGAACAATTACTGTAGATAATTAAATATTTAACAGAAAAAATCAAAGTAATCTATATGGAACGTTCTCTGACTTCTGGTCTCATAGTGTACATTGGTTAATGTTCCTTGTGCAACTTATGTTATGTCTATTTCACCCATGACTTCAAACCAAATATTTTCTCTTTCTGAGTTTTGCATTGGGAGTGCGATAATATACCCCTAGTCTCTAAATAAAGACATCGCCAACATCAGACATGTGTCTCAAGGACAGAGTGATACAAGTTTTGTAAATATTCCAAGGAACGAATTATTGCTGTAGCGAATCACACCACTTAAGGTCACGAAGCTGCAAGCAATGTAAGCTCACGACTACAATCACGTGCTGCCTTATTATCGGCCAGACCGATCGAGAGGACACGTAGCCACCACGCCGGGGGGCGGTTAGATAAGTTATTTACTGGTATCTAGCTGGAGTACGTGACGTAAGTTTTATGCGACTTATCACAGAGTGGTCTTAAGACTGGTTGGTTCCTTAGTTTAGGGGCTGCAACAACGCGGTCATGTATCCCCGTGTACTTTGGGTGTGTGTGGTATCTGTCTGATAACCGGTGTTAATTGTGATGGCTGTATTAGTGTGTGTTATCTGTTTTAATTCAGTATGGACTGCAGTCAGTAATTTCAAGTAGGCCTAGTTCCTATTTTTGCTACCAAATGCTACCGTCCACGACACCTAGCTTGCAGACTTGGCTACTAGATGGCATCGCAGTCAGCACCTGGCGGCGAATGTTGGAATTAATAGAGCGTTATCAATTCTAACCTACAAATTTTGGCTTCACACAAGTGTAGCTAGTGGAAGGTTCTTTTCCATGCCATAAATCTCTGACATGGGACAGCTGGCTCTACTTCCCCTCCGAAGGAAAGCATACTGAGGGATTTTTAACGTTCTTAAAAAATCCGATGACTTCGGCAGGGTTTGAACCCGTAACCGTTGGCATAGAAGCCCAGCATGGTACCAATTACGCCACCGAAGCCGCCGGTCTTAAGACTACTGTATAATCGGCTGTTAACCCTCTCCGCAGAGTCTCACAACTAGTGGGACGCGGTTAGGTGACACGGGACTCCTAGCTGCTCTCACATCTTTGTGCCAGGCCCCTTTCTCTCATCTTCCCTGTCAACCTCCCTTGACCTATCCACCCAAACTGCTGCATGAACTGTAAGTCGAATGTTTCTACGGAAACTAGCCGGATCACAAAGGGGTAGTCAACCCGAAATGATCCGAATCTCTGCAATGGTTCTATGATGATCTGCGGCAGAGTATGTCTATCCTGTTTGGTATAATTCAACACATGTGGGGGATGTATCTCTCAACGACACCTGCAGAATTATAACAGGTTGCTTGAAATCCACTCTAGTTGAATGGCTTTATCACCACGGAGGAATGGCACCACCTCCTGTTCGAAGAGAAATAGCTGCTGATAAGAAAAGAAAGACAATGAAGCAGGAATGAACCCATCCTCTGTATGTGCATGAACTGCACCCGGAAGACTGAAGTCAAGGAAGAGTATCCTTAGAACATCGAAGGAACTTAGAACCGCTGCTGAAAAAGCTAGTTGCAACTGTGAAGGGCTACGACCTACCTTCCCCCTGGTTGGAAATTAGTCTCTTGATACTTACCTCCTGGCTATGACGAGGAATAGACTGAGATCTAAAATTGGCAGATCAAAAGCTAATTTGGCAAGATGGGGCTACACTAATCAAGATAATATTCAATGTGACCGTGAAGAAGACCAGACTGTTCAACATAGTCTATGCCTCAATGTCGACTACAGTATGTACAGCCTCCTATACAGAAGACGATCTTCATCAAGGAACAGAAAAATCATTGGAAGTGACCAAATTTTGGTCAACAATAATATAACTGTGTATATGTATGTTTCTGATACGAGAATAATAAAAACCGCTTGAGCCGCTGATAATCTCCGCGTTACTTACCGGTTTTTGTAAATTTCCTAAGTAAGTCAAATTTTACTCCTCTTTTTGTTAGATAATTTCTTTCTTGTCTTTTCAGTATTTTTTTATGAACAGTAGTTCCTCGTTTACTTCTTTCATATGATTGTTATTGATACTACGTTACCGGGAATAGAAGTTCAGAAACCGCAATTTAAGTTTTTGCCTGTGAAACCGATTGGAACTGGGGAGGTGTTTGCACGGCTCTAGTGGCAAAAAATAGGGCCTGGTCCATATTTAGTTGAAACTACTATTTTGAGAATATTTTCAAATGTGGTTGAATATGAAGATTAAAAACGTATATTGTTGTCGGGGCTTGGACATTGTGGTCATTTAGACCCGTGCACTTGGGTGTGTGTGTGATTTTGTCTGATGTCCTTGTTATTGTGATGATTGTATTAGTGTGTGCATTTGTAATATAAGTGAGGATTGAGAAGGAGGTGGCAATGGCTTTAAATTAGGAACCATTCCAGCATTTTCCTTGAGTAAAAGTGGAAAACCAACGAAATCCACTTCCAGAATGGCTGAGGTAGGAATTGAGCCCACATCTTCACAGTTTTGCCTCACGAGGTTGAGTGTACCGCGTTCCAACCCTCAGAGCAGAATTACATCTCTTGTCAGAGCTAGAAATCGAACCCGGACCTCCGATGCGACAGCTGAGAATGCTAGCTGCTACACTAAGAGGTGGTCAAGTACCGGTAAGTAGACTGTAAATGTTGAAGATGTATTTACATCTCAGTATGCCTTCCTTTGGAGGGGAAGTGAAGCTCGTGGGCCCATGTCATAGATTTATGGCATGTAAAAGAACGTACCACTGCAATTGGTCAGTGTGTAACTAAATTTGTAGTTTATTTGGTTAGAAACGCTCTATCAAGTTCCAACGTTCGCCGTTAAGTTTCGGTGACAGTGGCACCTCTAATAGCCAACGTTGGAACTACCTGAAATTGAACTTGATGGGAGCGTTCAATTGAAATACCCTGCTATGGTCATTGGCTGCAATTCATATATAATAATTTACATTATTTTAAAAGGTTTCTTATAACTAACAACGGGTTTTCACTCGAAAATAGGATTTTCATTATGTTTTTATATTTGTGCATCATATACTGTAAGAATTAGGTTGGTTGGTTCCTTAGTTTAGGGGCTGCGACAACGCGGTCATGTAGCCCCGTGTACTTTGGGTGTGTGTAGAATGTGTCTGATAACCGGTGTTAATTGTGATGACTGTATTAGTGTGTGTATCTGTTTTTTAATTCAAGTAAGGACTGCAGACTTTGAATTAATCAAATAGTTCGTACTTTGGCCGCCAAACGCCACCGTCAACGACTACTAGGCCTAGTTCAGAACTTAGCTACTGGATGCCACCGCAGTCGGCTCTTGGCAACGAACGTAGGATCCTAAGACCGTTGTTTATATTCTTAACCTATACAATTTAGCTTCACACAGGTGTAATTAGTGGAAGGTTCATTAACATGCCATAAATCTATGACATGGGACCGCCGGCTTTACTTCCCCTACGAAGGAAGGCATACTGAGGGATTTTTAACGCTCTTAAAAAACCGATGACTTCGGCCGGGTTTGAACCCGCTATCTTGGGCATAGAAGCTCAGCATGCTACCGACTACGCCACCGAAGCCGCTGGACATATTCCAACATCAAACTAATTGATTGTTCGAATATATGATTCGAACATATGGATAGTTCGACAATTTGAATTAATTATATTCGGATATTCGAATCTCGAATTATTCACGTTAGTGCCATAACCCGACTACCGACAGCGGTAGCTACGCTCGCTAACGCGCAGCGCTAGGCCATGGGGACAAGCTCTCTGGGGAGTCCGTAGACGTGGGTTCGAGCCCTCCGTCGGCCATCCTTGAAATGGTCTTCCGTGGTTTCCCCATTTTCAACTTCAGGCAAATGCTGGGAAGGTACCTTTTGACAGGCCACGGCTGCTTCCTTTCACATTCTTGCCCAGTTTCATTAATCTTCATTCATTTAAACTCTTATTTACTCCTCTCATGAGGTTGGCGTCAGGAAGGGCATACGGCCGTAAAACCATCCGCCATATAGAATTTCATCGCATCTCATCCCCAACCCCGTTGGAAATGGGAATAATGAGCGGTGGACATACAACCTGCGACAATAAAGTTCGGTGAATGGGTCTATATTACGAACGGATTGTTGGCTTCCCTGAAACAGCAGTTACTGTCCTTCGAAGTAATCCCCGTGGATGGTTATGTACTTCTGAGAATGTCTGTACAAGTCCTGGAAACTCTTTAGGGATAGCCTTCAGTTGGGTCGTCACATTACGTTGGATGTCCGAAATGTTCGAAAACCTCTGGCCCTTCAGGGCTTTTCGGTGACCCTGGATCTGGACCCCGCCACTCCATACTTTGACGCTTGACTTCGGGATCGTACCTCAGACACCAGGTCTCGTCGCCCGTGACGATGGTTTTCAGATAAGCCATTCCATTCCACAGAACATTCACCCTTCTCTTTGCCACCCGCCAAACAGATGTGCATGGTAGGTTGCATAAATTCATCCTCCTCACTGCAACCCGCCGAAGAGGTGTGCATGGTAGGTTGCAATAATTCATCCTTCTAAACACGCACTGTGTCTTACACTTTGCGTTGTGTCGCCAATGTTGCCAAGTCGACCGTTCTGACTTTATTCACCGAGCGCAACGTGACGAGCCTTTTGAACACCATCCCAAAGAACGCCTTCTTGCTAAGTTTCCAGGACATGTATCGCCGATCTCAGCATTGCATAGTTACGGGAGGGGACTATTTGGAAGGACAATAGGGTCACTGTCGGGCATTGTTCATCTATGTTGATAGTATAGGACTATTCACCGAACTTTATTGTCACAGGTTGTACATTGCAATAACCCGACTATTGAGTCAATAATCGAAGTAATCAATGAATATATCGAATCATTCAAATCTTCGAATAATTATAAAAATGCTTAGAAAGAAAGAAAGAAAGAAAGAAAGAATAAAAGAAAGAAATAAAGAAATAGATAATAAGTAATGGTTGCTTTAAATGATGTTAATTTATAATGATCATTATGGTGTTTGAAGCCATTTTCAGTGTTGCCATAGAAAACGAAAGTTTGATGCTTTTCAGTCAGTCTACAAGATTGAATTTTTCAGGAGTAGGGAATAACTCATCTCATTTGGGTATAATCGTGTTGACCGACTGAAAAGCATCAAACTTTCGTTATAATGATCTATGAGGCTGGATAGGGAAAGGGTTAACCCATTATTGACCCTTTGGAGTAACCCTTGCTTCCAACAACTCGTCCACTGGACGTATTTACAGTATTTACACAACAATTTAGAATGTATCGCTTCCTCGTCAGTATTTCTTGATGAATACACTACCCTGATCCCTAGTACATCTACGTGGTCTCTGAGTTCATTCATTCCTTAGATCTTCTGAATCTTTGTTTCTCTTATACTACTTTGGTTCTAGGCTAGGCCCATGGTCCATTGTATGCACGGTATCATATTGAACTTACATCCACTGCCATGTGAAAGTACTGTTTCGTTCAGTCCACGCCTCTGACAGATTTCTCTCCCTTTCGATCTCTCGTTATTCTGGTCTATATTCATCTTCCCATAGTCCTGTTACGTGGGCCCAGGGCAGGATGAAGGTACTCTTTTTCACTGCTGCTACAACATCATGCAAGGTAAGACCGTTTCAATATTCTAACCTAAATAACTATGTAGCGTGTTAAAGTAATGTACAAAGTCTACTAATGGTAGAGAATCAATTTTCTTTGGTTAAGAAAACAGCTTCGAACTTCCTAGACTGTTGTAAGATAGCCTGCTTTGCTTTCATCTCACTTCAAAGTTCCAGTTTTAATTTAAGTTTGATCCATCGCATCGCCACCGTGATCATTGATACGAAGATAATCTGTAGCGCTATTGTGTCTTAAGATTGCGGGGCAAGGAACACTCATTACGGGCATCACTGCATTCGAGCAAACAATAGTGAATGTCTCATACTTTTTGACGTTAGGAAGTCTAATAACAGGGGCCGTATCCAAAGGCAAGGATGTAAATTTATTAAAAGGTTGCATGATCCTTTTGCTTTTGGTATTTTTGCTAGCAGGTTCACAAATTTCCCAGAATTGATATTGTAACTCTTCAGTCGATAAACAATTATTGGTATGCTTTTCAAATAACTTTTAATCACAATTATTAGCCTATTTTCAATTATGAAAAATAGGCTTATGAGATTACCGTTTGTCCGTGTGTGTGTGTGTGTGTGTGTGTGTGTCCATAATAACTTCTAAACGGCTGGAGTGATTTCAATGAAACTCGGTAAGGTCATAGAACTATCTTGACCGACCCCGAGCGTGCCCTTCAAATTTTATTACGTCTCACCAATTCAACATGGCGGCTGTGCGAAATTTTTCACCGGCATTCTACATCTCCGAAACTATTACTGATATCACCCTGATGTTTTTCACGGTCATAAAGGGCACTACTAGATGTTCACATATGAGACTGTCAAAAACCTGTTAACTCTAAAACGATCTAGGTGGCCAAGCGAAATTGAAACTTTTAAATAGAGTTTTCTCGCGATTTAACCATCCAAACGTAATGAAACATGGTACAGGAAATGTTTATACACATTGTAATGCACTGGCATCTAATTTAGTTTAATTGTTCACATAACCTCAGGATGGTGGCTGTGCGCAATTTTAGAATTAAGTTTTTATTTCTTGTGTATTAATCATGCGATCGAAGTGAACGTTTGACGCAAACATCGTCATCTATTAGTACATCACTCTATGGCCCACATATATAACAAGAAGTTCCGTGACGAACTAAAGAGCCTACTTTTCTTGAAATTTAAGATTCTTGCCAATCTATATAGACCTATCTAGAATAATGACGAAATTAAGTTGGTAATATTGAAATTTCTAATTAGTTCGAAATATACCTGGTATAATGTAGCCTAATAGAGCAGTACAGTTGGCCGCCCTGGTGGCTGAATATAGACTATTGTTAGTTGCAACTATTAAGGTACAGAATACAAAATTTTGGTTGAAGTCCAATGGATAGCATGGAAGTTACATGCAGTTAAACATTGGATCTAACAGCGCGCGTAAAATCATGTTGGCAACAATGCCATGCATGTATTAGTCAGAAATAATCTGAAATAATATGATCAATTGTTGTGCCAATTTTGAATGAAATCCATTAGTTAGTAAAGAAGTTACATGCATTTTAAAATTGGACCTATCAGCAGGATTAGAATCATGTTGGCAGCACTGGCGTATATTAGTTACTCCAAATTAATCTAGAATGCCAGGTACTATACGTGTGCAAAGTTTAGAGCTATTGGCTAGCATACTTTCTGATATATTGATATTAGGGTAACAAAAATAGAG
The DNA here is from genome assembly GCA_946902985.2 of Meconema thalassinum. NCBI lineage: Eukaryota > Metazoa > Arthropoda > Insecta > Orthoptera > Tettigoniidae > Meconema > Meconema thalassinum. Next base: position 373,825,018 of record OX336392.1, read on the forward strand.
ACAGTATTTATTAACAGTTGGCAGCCCTGGTTACTCTTATGAATCGGCATAGTCATATCGGTTATGGTACACATAGCACACACGAAATTTGGTTGAAATCCAAATTATAGTATAGAAGTTACATGTATTTAAAGTTGGACCTCTCAGCAGGCTTAGAATCATGTTGGTAGCACTGACGTATATAAGATACACCAAATTAATATACAATGTCAGGTACTATACGTGTGCATAGTTTGAAGCTGTCGGCTTGCATACTTTCTGATATATGGGTGTTTGGATAAAATAAATTGAGAGCATTTATTAACAGTTGGCAGCCATGGTACTCTTAAGAATACGCTCCGTCATATCTGTTTATGTACACATAGCACATACAAAATTTGGTTGAAATCCAATTAATAGAGTAGAAGTTATATGCGTTTAAAATTTGGACCTATCAGCAGGCTTATAATCATTTTGGCAACACTACCATGTATGGCCTCCTGGAAATTAAACTGCAATATTATTATCTATACGTGTGCCAATTTTGAAATAGCTCCCACTCATACCATCCAAGATATCCAACATGGAGCTCAAATTTCAATTGCAATTTTTCAGCAGTTGGTAGCACTGACATCATTTTCAAATATGGCCGTGAGATATTCATGTATAGATCTTTACTTCTACCAAATTTTGTTTCGATTGCTGCAGCCGTTTAGGAGTTGATAGGGGGGGGGACACACACAGCCAGACAGACAGAAGGATAGACAGACAGACAGACAGACAGGCAGAAGGACAGACAGACAGACAGACAGACAGACAGACAGACAGACACACATTTGCCCGATCTCATAAGTCTACTTTTTCCTCATTTTTGCAAAATGTGAAAAGTAGGCTAAAAATCCAACATGGCGACCATCTGAAATATAAGACGGTTCTCAATATCTATTAATCTATGATAGCCATCAAACTGAAATTTTGTATGTTGATAGAGACTATGAACATAAGTTCACCTATTGGACTTCAATAACCTGGTGAGCACAAATCCAACATGGCGGCAACGCAAAATAAAAATCTTTAAATGGACGTTTGTCGCGATTTAACCATCTGAGCGCACTAAAACCTGGAATGGTAAATGCTTATACAAATTTTAATCCACTGGTATCTACTTTATTTCAATTGTTTTCATAACCACAAGATGGCAGCTGTGCGAAATTTTAAAATCTGGTTTTCATTTCTTGTGTCCTAATCATGTAATTGGAGTTTGAATACTACACGTACACAATAATCTTCATGTATTAGTACATACAGTAACTCTAAGTCCTACTGTACATATATAAAAATCCCACATGGCGACCATACAAAATATTTAGTCGGTTCTCAATATCTAAGAATATATTACAGCAATCAAACTGAAATTTTGTATGTTGATAGAGGCAATTAACATGAGTAGGATATATGAAAATAGGCTGTATAGTTCTTCGCGGAACTACTTGTTTTTAATGTCGGTTTGTCCACATTTCCCAATAATTGAAATTGTATCATGTTGATCGACTGAAACGTTGTTTTTGGTTATCTTAGGTGCTTTGTGACATCATGGTCAAGTAGCCCCGTGTTCTTGGGTGTGTGATAACCTGTCTTATTGTGATAGCTGTCCTATTGTTTGTATTTGTAAATTCGGGATAAGATTTGGTATAGGATTGGGAAAGAGGAGGCTGTGGCCTAGGAACCATTCCGGCATTTTCCAGGAGAAGAATTGGGAACCACGGGGAACCATTTCCACGATGGCTGAGGTGGGAATCAAACCCTCCTCTTCTCAGGTTTGCCTCACGAGACCGAGTCTACACCGTTCCAGCCTTCAGAACAGAATGAAATTTCTTGGCAGAGCTGGAAATCGAACTCGTACCTCCGGGCTGATAGCCAAGAATGCTATCTACTACACCACACGAACATCAAAACAACGTACCATAAACAATCCAATTGAAGTACAGTACCACTAGGTGGAACAAAAAGGTGCGTACCCATACTTAAGATTAACAGTTGTTGTTCCTAATTCATTCAGGGGATTGGGACACCTTGGTCATCAACCTCGTGCATTTGGGTGTGGGTTGAGCTTGTGTGATAACCGGTATTCCTCTGATGACTGTAGTAGTGTAAGTAGCTGGGATGAGGACAGGGATGAGGTAGGTACCCCGGGACTTGAAATAAGGCACTATCCCGGAGATAATGAAATGAAAATCCACAGCCTGCTTCCAGTCTCCGACCGGGTCAGGAATGGAATGAATGAAGCCCCCATCTAGCGGCGAGGATATGGAATGAGCCGGCTGCCGAGGCCTGACGCACTCCTCTGGGGCAATGATTAAATGAATGACAGATGAATTGAAATGATAGTGGAGAGTGTTGCTGGAATGAAATTTTGACAGGGAAAACCGGAGTACCCGGAGAAAAACCTGTCTGCCTCCGTTTTGTCCAGCACAGATCTCACATGGAGTGACCGGGATTTGAACCACGGACCCAGCGGTGAGAGGCCGGCGTGCTACCGCCTAAGCCACGGAGGCTTCCCGGAGATAATAATAATAATAATAATAATAATAATAATAATAATAATAATAATAATAATAATAATAATAACAACTTTGGTAACAAAATACGGTTCAATCAACAAGGTTAATCATTTCAAATACTTAGGTGAAATTATTGAACCTACAGGCACAGAAAGAATAGCACAAAGAGCACGTGAACTCAAAATGCGGAAAGCATATGGGAAAACCGCAAACATCTACAACAAAAAATGCATGAGCATTAACACTAAAATTCGACATTACGCGACGGTCATCAAACCCGAAACACTCTACGCCACTGAGACCTTAAACCTCAATTATAAAGGGGATCTTGAAAACATCAAGAAGGCTGAAAGGAAAATCATCCGAAAAATTCTTGGCCCAAGGCTTACAGATGAAGGATATCGTTTACAATCGCACAAGATCACAGAAAAATATTCAGATATTGAAAGCGATTTCCGTAAACGACGCTTGAAATTTTATGGACACATTATGAGGCTAGATGACAACCGATTAACAAAGAAAATATTGATGTACTCACAAAAATTAAAGACGACAACGGTTTGGAAGTCCAAACTGATCTCACTAACGCCAACATCACACCCACAGATATCGAAGACCGCAAAATTTTCAGACATAAGATCTACACTTGGGAAGCTGCATCAGAAGATAAGCCCAGCAGACCTAGGGGAAAATGGAATGACGAACGTCGAGCTAAACATAGCGACATGATGAAAGAATTCTGGAAGAACAAGAAAAATAACAGCAACAGATCATAACTTGCTTTATGTGATCCTGTATGGGTCGAAACATACTAAATAAATAAATAATAATACTAATAATTAAATTAACTCCGCCGAAGAAAGGAGGAGGGATGGCGCATGGCCGTAAAATCTCAGCCAGAATGTAACTTTTTACCAGCCCTTCTTGGGCGACTGATTTAAAACTTCCCAAAATCATCCTCCTATTTTTGATCGGAAGTACTTCATCATATACCACACAATTGAAATGGCAGGGTCGTGGAGTGTTGGACACACATTTGGTCAACCTAACTGGTATCATTTGGGCGTTCAACTATTAGGTGTAATTCCCTATAAAGAAAACTAATTATAACCTTCAAAATATGTGTATTAATATCAACTTTAAACATATGGCGGGGACTCTCGTCGAACAGACTATGGTTTACTATCTTCTCTCCTCGGCAATGACGAAAACATGTGACCCAAAATGAATGTTGGAATATAAAGATGTTTGTTACTCACTCATCGACGATCTAGCAGATAATCTACGAGACATGCTCGATAGATCAGTTCTCCCCAGCATTTCTAAGATTTTCCACACGTGGTTTGAGGTTAGAGATGTTTACTGGTTTACATAGCCACATCTCTGCGAGAGAAATGAATGTGCTTCCGTACCCAACTTGAATTGTGCTAACAGAGATAACATCGTTGTGATATGTAGCCGTTTCGAGTACATTCACAAGCCATGCTTTCAACAAAACTGTTTCTCCAAATAGGCCTACGCCAAATTACGAGAACGCGACCTTTCCAATCAGACGCTACAATAGAAGTGAAGCCTCGCTAGACGAAAAACCCACCGCTCATCTTGTAAACACATGTTTTCGTCTTTCTCCGCCAGGGTCATGATACCCTCCAACCCATACAAAATACACCAATAATCTCGAACCCATGTATATTTCTTACAACTCGTGGCGCGAAACTCTTCTCTGACGTCAGAACCTTACACAATTTACACAAAGCTTTCTTCAAGACAAGGGAAGTTATTCTCGGCCCAATCTAAATTTGGCCTAGAGTTTCTTGCTGTTGCAACATCTTGTAGCTTACCTACACAATCCGCTGTCTTGTATACTGACATCTCCCATACAAATTAAATGAAATATTCCTGACTGAGTCCCCGAGATACACAAGATATATATACACTAAATAAAATGAAATTCTACAACCTAAATGATGATGATGAACAAGAAAAGAAATGGTATGAACAAATTACCCTAACCTGACTTCTCTTGCAGTCAACCAAATAAGGGTTTGGGAACATTGTGACCGGAACAGTCACAATACGCCCCCATGTGATTCACACGGGTGAAACAAGTGTGGATCACAAACACTCAAACAAGCAACGCACTGAAAACACAAAGAATTACACTATTACATAAATAAACCCTGGAAGACATATATACATACACACTTGTCAAATTTTCACACATTCTCACTCTCTCGAATGTCTTATTGTGTCCATTTCCTAGCCTCACTGATTTCTCTCAAGTGTCTTAGGTCTACCACTTCATTTTCTTCGTCTCATCATGAGACCCTATCGCTTCACAAGCCATGGTATTTGCCTGCACAGGCCTTATCATACCATCTATCCATCTAACACTCGATGCCACTTTGCTGGTTAGCATTCTTCGTCACATCTCTTGAGTTTTGTCATGCCATCACGTTATGTTGACTGATTCTCTAAGAGTCCATGCCATATTATTTTACAGAGTGATATCTACGGAGATTCCTAATATTATGTGTACCGACAGACTTACCATCCTGGTCCGTTAAACTATAGGCACACTCACCAATACGTTTAACCACCTTAAAAGGCCCCTGAAATAGATGAAAAAACTTCCCTATCTCCTTATCTACAGCTGAAGACGGATATGGAACCCTCAGAAGCACCTGATCGCCTACTTCAAAAGAATCAAACTTTACCCGCTTCTGCTGGCGCCTACGCTTATTCCCTGCCTTGATTAAGTTGTCCCTAGCCAGCTGGATACAAACATCCTTCCCAATCTCCTCTCCCGTGACCAAACCTAGCATTCTAGCAAGCTCATTGGTAGGCTTCCTACCATACTGAATTTCATAGGGAGTGCATTTTACACTCTCATGGAACGTACTATTGAACCATCGTTCAATATCTCCTAACTTGGAGAACCACGCATTGTGGCGATTGCTCACATAGGTGCGAAATACTCTCCCTAATTCTCTCATAACTCGTTCGGACAAATTCCCTTGAGGATATCGAATAGATGAGAATATGTGCTTGATACCCAATTCACTCAACTTGGTTTTCCAGATCTTTGAGGTGAATTGACTACCGTGGTCTGATAGTATCCTGAGAGGCACCCCAAACTCAGGTACATACTTATCAGTGATCTGTAGGACACAACCCTTCCCGGTCGCTTTTCTCAGGGGATACAGTTTGACGAGTTTACTGAATGCGTCAACAACCACGAAGATATACTGATATCCAAACTGAGCTTTAACCAATGGACCATACAGATCGACACAGAGTAAATCCCTTGGTTTTTCTGTGATCACCATTTGCCGAGGTCCCTCAAGAAACCTCGTTGGGCATTTACACCGTTGACACGAGTCACAACTTGCCAGAACTTTCCTAATCTGCCTTCCCATGTTCTTCCAAATGAAATGCTGCTGAACAGCAAAAAGAACCTTGCTTGATCCAAAATGCCCTAAAGCCTTGTGATGATACCAAATCATCGTTACCTGCAATGAGCTTGGCACACACACTCTCCAGGCACCTTCATGGCACAGCCTAGCCAAGAAACCACACTCCAACTTGTACCAATACTTTCCAACCTTAATTCTACTATCCACATCCATACCTCTCAACTGAGTCAAGATATCACCTAAGACCTCATCCTTCTCCTGCTCTACAAGCAGATTCCTTAAGCAGCGTATCTCATAATCACACTCGCTTACCTTGGTTACGCAGATAACAACACCTTCCTGTACCTCCAGTACCTGATGACCCTCATCACCCCCAATGTTTCTACTCATGAAGTCAGCCACAATGTTCTCAGTACCCTTAATATGCCTTACCTCAAAGTTATATTCACTTATAGCCAATATCCACCTTGACATCCTGTTCGAAGTGAGCTTGCAGGATCCAATAAAAAGTAATGCATGATGGTCAGTCAGTATCTGCAACTTACTGCCCAACACATAACTCCTAAACTTCCCTAGAGAGTATACGATTGCTAACATCTCTATTTCAGTAATTGTATATCTCTTCTCCGCCATGCTTAGCCCTCTGCTTGCTAATGAGACAATCCCTAGATTGCCCTCACTATCCTCCTGACACAAAATGCCTGAGATGCCTTGCATGCTCGCATCAGTCATCAAAATGTAGGGACAATCCAGACGAGGATACCTAAGCATGACAGTCTCTACAAAGCCTCTCTTCAACTCCTTAAAAGCCTCATCGTGCACCTGGGTCCATACCCACTTAGTACCCTGCTTCAGCAATTCCCTAAACGGTTCTACAAGACAGGAATATTTAACTACGAATCTACGAAAATAATTGAAAACCCCTAATATTAACCTCAATTGTTTGGCGTTACGTGGTGTAGCAGTGTTGTGAATCTTGTCTAATCGTGACTGTTCGGGAGACACCCCTTGTGTTGTGATAGTATGCCCTAAAAATGTGATTGATGTTGTGCAAAACAGAGACTTCTTAAGTTTAATTGTAAATCCCCCGTCCCTTAATTTCCCCAAAACAATGTCTAAGTGATCCAGGTGTTCCTTTAATGTGTAAGATGCAACAATTAAATCATCTATGTACATTGTCACAAACTCGTGTGTGTCCCTCCCTAACACTAGATTTAAGGCCCTAATCAACGCTGAACTGCTGGTCTTTGTTCCGAAAGGAACGACCCTGAATTGGTACAAACCACTCTTAAAGCTAAACGCAGTCAACTTCCTGTCCTGTTCTCTCAACGGTACCTGCCAAAATGATGCACTCAGATCCATAGTGGAAAACCATTGCTTACCATTGAATTTCTGAACCAGTTCCTCAACACATTCTGGCCTCTGTTGGTCCCCAGATATCCTACAATTGAGCTGCCTGGCATCAATACACAACCTGACCGAGCCATCACTCTTCCCAACCACAACTAAGGGATTCAGATATGCACTAGTTGAAGGCTCAATAATACCCTGATTCAGCATAATGCCTATTTCTTTCTCCACAGCATCAGCAAATTTGTGAGGTATCGGGTACTTGGGTCCTGAAAATGGAGAATGATCTACAATTTCGAACTGATGCGTATAGACATGTGTTAGCCCTGGCTTGTCACTGAAAACTTCTTGGTTTAGCTCTAAAACCTCTAACAACTTATCCCTCTCCTCAACACTTAAACCACTCTTATCCACAGCCTGCTGGAGTTGATCACACTTATCACCCTCCACAGCAATGTGACATAAATCCACAACTTCCTCCTCATCGTCAGCCTTACCTTCTGCCATATCCCCTACAGTGACCTCAGTAACACATGCCTTTACTGTCTTATCTACACTCTTGCATTTCATTCTCATCTCCTGGCTTATATTCCCCCTCACAAAGTTGATGACACCCCGGTCAAAATCAATAACAGCACTATGCTCGTTAAGCCAGTCTATCCCCAAAATCATTTCATAAATTAGGTTAGGAATTACCAAGCAAGTCTTGTGGTCAACTTCATTACCAAACCTCATGGGCAACAATACCTGCTTTCCCACTCTTTGGGATTTATTACCAACAGCAGTTACCACATATGTCGACTTAACTGGAATTTCTTCCAACTTACCACCGTCCTTGATTAAAGTATCATAAAATCCCTTACTGATGACACTTCTCTCACTCCCCGAATCCACCAATGCCTGCACTCTCTTACCTAGTATGCTCAACTCAACAGTTGACATAAAAGCCTCCTTCTCCCCGATACATGAGAACTCCTGCTGGTCAGCTAGCAGATCCTCCCGACTCATAGGCATAAAATCCTCCTCACCCACAATAACACACTGCTTGACTTCATTTCTTACGGACTGCCTGACTGACCTCCCTGCACAGCCCGTTCGGAGTTTAAAGCTCCTTGACCACCTTGTTCTTGTCTCCTCTGGTTCACCTGTACTCTTTCGTTACCACCTTCCTGACGCCCCCCACCTCTCTGATAGTTACCTTCCTGTCGCTGTGAATTATCCTGACGCCCCCCACCTCTCTGATAGTTTTCCTGCCTCTGCTGATAATCTCTTTGCTCCTGATTAAATCTACCCCTATTAAACTCCTGATTATTCCCCCTATTGCCCCTAAATTCCTGTTTGACCTCTGGCCTCTCCATGTGCTGCTTGCCTAAAACGTCAAAGCTCGTAAGAAGCTCTTCCAACTCTTCTACCGTCCTTACCTTCTGCATACAAGCTGCCTCCTGAATTCTAGGTGGGAAGTGCTTCAACATGACCCTAACCACATCACTGTCAGAGGTCAGCCCATCCAAATTCTTCCAAATAAGTACATGTGCCAAAAAATATTCTGTCAGGGATACCCCTTCTCTCTCCTTATATTTCCCAAAAGTTAATTTTTCCCTTTCCCTGGACTGTACCCCCTCCCCCCAGAACTTAGCTTTGAATTTATCCCTGAATTCCCTTAAACTATTCATGTTAGGCCTGTATATTTGGAACCATGCTTTCACATCCCCTTGAAATGAGTTAGACAAGATCTCCAACACTGTTTCCCATTCGACAACCCCGTCTTCTAGATCCTTGCTGAATTTCTTCTCAATGGTTTTTAAAAACTCCATAGGGTTGAACTGCCTTGAGTTAAATTGTGGCAGACAAGGGTCCCTGAGTAGCAAACTAGATGGCATCACAACCCTTTGACTCATCGGTCGCTCTTTCAACTCTCTCCTGACCTTTATCAGCTCTTCCTGCAGCTTTTCGTTTTTCTCGGTCAATGCCACCTGCTTCCCTCTCAGACCCTCAATCTCTCCCAACTTATTTTCAACGGCACCTACTCTATCTAAATATTCCCTCTTATTCCCACTTACAGTGTTGCATATCTCATCACACTTTCCCGTTACATTCTGTACTTCTGCCCTTGAACTAGCTATCTCTGACTTAATTTTCGTTATTTCCACATCTTGCTGGTTCTGATGGCCTTCCATTCCTTCTAGCCTACTTGTGATCCCAGCCTGATTCCCCTGCATTTCTGCCCTGATTTCCTCTCCCTGTTTGCTAATTTTCCCACTTAATTCCAGGTTCATACTCTCCATTCTACTATTAAGGACAGACTTATGGTCCCGTATTTCTTTGCTGAGACTCTCTATCCTTGTGTTCGTGGCCCTGTTGCTCTCCTGAATTTCCTTACTTACAAATTCCTTCACTTCTACTATCTGTTTGGTCACTGACTCTACCTTCTCATTTACAGAGCCTACCTGCTCCTTAATTTCCTTACTCATAGATTCTCCTTGCTTCTTAATCTCTTTTATTTCACTCAGTAGCATTTGGATCAAACTATCGTTCATAACCCCCCCATTTACATTTAAGTTACTACCTTCAGCGATCAGCTGCGACTCAGTAGTAACAATGGTAACATATGTTCCCACTGTCTTTTCCACATCTTCCTCACTGCCACTTCCCCCAGTTTCCTGATTACCTGACATTTTACTGTTTGATTTACACACAACCCTTGACCTTAATTCTAAATTGTCTGATGTGGACATACCCCTTAAAACAAAACAAATTACTGTGAACCCTAATACTCCTAAGGTGTCTATCGGCTGTGTGCATATGTGCCCTAATGATACCTGCTAGGTTTCCCTACTCTTGCCCCACGTTGAGGTGCTATGTTGTAACTTTTTACCAGCCCTTCTTGGGCGACTGATTTAAAACTTCCCAAAATCATCCTCCTATTTTTGATCGGAAGTACTTCATCATATACCACACAATTGAAATGGCAGGGTCGTGGAGTGTTGGACACACATTTGGTCAACCTAACTGGTATCATTTGGGCGTTCAACTATTAGGTGTAATTCCCTATAAAGAAAACTAATTATAACCTTCAAAATATGTGTATTAATATCAACTTTAAACATATGGCGGGGACTCTCGTCGAACAGACTATGGTTTACTATCTTCTCTCCTCGGCAATGACGAAAACATGTGACCCAAAATGAATGTTGGAATATAAAGATGTTTGTTACTCACTCATCGACGATCTAGCAGATAATCTACGAGACATGCTCGATAGATCAGTTCTCCCCAGCATTTCTAAGATTTTCCACACGTGGTTTGAGGTTAGAGATGTTTACTGGTTTACATAGCCACATCTCTGCGAGAGAAATGAATGTGCTTCCGTACCCAACTTGAATTGTGCTAACAGAGATAACATCGTTGTGATATGTAGCCGTTTCGAGTACATTCACAAGCCATGCTTTCAACAAAACTGTTTCTCCAAATAGGCCTACGCCAAATTACGAGAACGCGACCTTTCCAATCAGACGCTACAATAGAAGTGAAGCCTCGCTAGACGAAAAACCCACCGCTCATCTTGTAAACACATGTTTTCGTCTTTCTCCGCCAGGGTCATGATACCCTCCAACCCATACAAAATACACCAATAATCTCGAACCCATGTATATTTCTTACAACTCGTGGCGCGAAACTCTTCTCTGACGTCAGAACCTTACACAATTTACACAAAGCTTTCTTCAAGACAAGGGAAGTTATTCTCGGCCCAATCTAAATTTGGCCTAGAGTTTCTTGCTGTTGCAACATCTTGTAGCTTACCTACACAATCCGCTGTCTTGTATACTGACATCTCCCATACAAATTAAATGAAATATTCCTGACTGAGTCCCCGAGATACACAAGATATATATACACTAAATAAAATGAAATTCTACAACCTAAATGATGATGATGAACAAGAAAAGAAATGGTATGAACAAATTACCCTAACCTGACTTCTCTTGCAGTCAACCAAATAAGGGTTTGGGAACATTGTGACCGGAACAGTCACAAGAACACATCCTGAGGCAACCTCTAAGGCTCAATACCTTAGTTGTAACACTGAGGTTGATCATGACCAATCTCCCATATAATCTCAACTTATCAGCATGATGTCGTTTATGAACGAAGCAACTACCCCAGGCCCTAGTAGACACTCTAGGTTATCTCGGTCATCGGATTCTGGGGGATCGTGATCATCATGCCGGAATGTATCGGAGCTTCCCGAATCTCTTCGCCCGAAGTCCAAACATTTTCTTGGTACTTTGAACGTCAACACACTTCTCAAAATTGGCAAGTTAAAGCAACTAACAGACACATTGGACAAATGTGACATCCAAATATTAGCACTTCAAGAAACTAGATATCCATGGAGGGAGTGTGGAAAATTACGGGGAAAATTCACACTAGGGTTGTCACTGTCAGCGCCGGTATTCGAACCTCCAATCTCTGGACTTGCTGCGGCTGCTCATCGCAGTCAAAGTGAGTTATTTAACGCGCACGGCTATGCCGTGTGGTGCCTGGTGATCTAAAGGGTGGGTATCCCCCAGGGGCTCACATCTAGTGGGACGTGGGTTGGCGACCACGGGGCCCCAGCTGAGTCCGGCATTGCTTCCACTTACTTGTGCCGGGCTCCTCTCCGTCTTCTTTCCTGTCGACCTCACTTGGTCAACTCTTGTTCTCTTCCTACCCCGACGGTATTAGGGTATCCGAGGCCTAGGAAGTCTCTTCCTTTCCCGCCTTAATTGGCCCTTGTCACATCTTTTCTGATTCCCTCCTTCTGCGAGGGGTCAGCCTTCTTTTTTTTTCATGTTATCTCTTGCCTTCGGTTCAAGGCCCTCAAGGAGGCCGGATGCATGTAGCCCCACCACTTTTGGTGCACCTTAGATAATGCTACACCCTCAGGGGCTCACAGCTGGTGAGTTCGGGAGTTGGCGACCCCGAGGTATTCCTGAGCTGGGTCCGGTTTTCCCCTTTTGTCCCTTACCTTTGGGGAGGACCCTCTCCTCTTTCACTTTCCTATCTGCCTTTCATAGCTCTCCTTCCTTCCAAGTCCCTCAATCCGCATTCTTTGAGGGTTGAGGGCATTTCTTTTCCTCCTGTCCTTTATGTGCCTTATTCTCCTTTTGTTTTCCATTTCTTCTTCTAGTATGTAGGTTAGTAGTTAGTTTTAGTATTAAGTTTGCATTTCATTTTCATCTTCACGATCACCCAAACCATCAGGGGCCGATAACCTAGATGTTAGGCCCATTAAAACAACAATTGTCATCATCATCATAAAGGGTGGATATGTGGTTGGAACAGTGTCATATTAGCAGCACTGCTACACGGAAAGAGGACCATAACACTGGTAGCGCCGATGTACACTGGAGGACGCTGTATTCGGGGATAGTCGGCAGGTGAAACTGCAGACCAGGGTCACCAACACTCTATGCGCACGTGGTGGTAACAGTGTCATGTTGGCAGCACTGCTACACTGATAAGGACACACCACGGAGTCAAGTTTAATTACATTAGCCAGGCAATGTTTGTGGAAGGCAGTGCTCCGTCTTGTGCCACAGCGGGAGATGTTTATTGGGTAAACAAGAGAAGCCAGCCAACTACCTGGAACACAGCCTGCTACATCGCCGTTCTCCCTCTTCCTTGCAAATTTCCAGAATATAATAATAATAATAATAATAATAATAATAATAATAATAATAATAATAATAATTCAATTATTAATTAATTAAATAATAACTAGTTGATACCTGTCAAACATGACGGTCATTGGGAAAATATTTACTGAAGGATTCTCTTATATGCATTTTTGAACCATTACTTTTTGACACATTTGAAACTTTAAGAGCGTCGAAAGATCGACTTGGCAACATATAACTGGCCATGACTGAAACCTTGATGAGGCAAATAGAGACCTAGACGTTCCAAAGATTCCCCTTGAGCTTTATTGATTGTGAAAAAGTACGCCAAGCGAATTGGAAATTGGAAAATTGAAGTGTTTTATCGGAAGATGTTAAATCAAGCCGAAGGATTATAGCTCTCTCTCTGCCCATTAAGTAATTTGCCTCCACATATACTTACTCTAAATGTTTGAGCCATAGAGCCACAACAATATTTATCCCTTTTTTAATTCTCATAAACAAAGATCTCAGTACGACGCGGCGTGATCCGCCATTTCTCTGGTGGAATAGAGCCATTGTGCGCAAGCGCGGGAGCGACATATATTACATTTTTCTTTAATTATTTGAAAATATACCCTAACATATATTTTCCTTTTAAAGACACTCTGAAAATCTACATGCCAAGAGCTCTCGTTGAAATGCATTACAAAGTCAATCGGTTAAGACGTTTTCTCAATCTCGCGGTAACAAAAATCACCTTAGTGTTTTAAATATATATAAAATAATAATAATAATAATAATAATAATAATAATAATGATAATAATAATAAAAATAATAATATTCGACGAATGCCAAGGTCTGTCATTACAAAATTGTTGTCAGGTCACAGTTTTTGTACGCCGCAAAGACCCCTCCCATGAACAGGAAAGGCGCTATGGATGATGGAGAAGGCCAAAAGTCGCATCCTCAGGAAAATTCATGGGCCAAGATTCCTCCCAGATTGTATTTGTCTTTCCACCGTCACTGACTCTCACTTGGTTATTGTTAACATAAACAAGGAAGGACTCTTTGTAGACTATATTTAAGCGATGACCTCTCATTCTAACTTCCTTTTATTTATCTCGTGTCTACTAAACAATTAATCGACTCCACGGTTAACCGATTAATCTCATATTTGGTTATTCGATTAATCGAATTATCGGTCTCGATTAATTATAAATTATTCGATTATTTATTGACTAACCGAAATTTCCTTATTATCAGCTCTATTAATTGTTTGTGAGTTAATTAGGTGATAAATAACCTATGTAGTATTTATTTAAGTTTAAGGTGTTTAAATAGCCTACTTGTGCTCCCCGCCAAATATAATTGGGCACAATTTTGTTGACCGACTGAGAATCATTCTAGATAATGAGTCCAGGTAATAGGCGATGATCGGTTAATCGATTAAATCAATCGACTAACCGAATAATACATTAATCGGCTAACCAAAGAATCGATTAATTGATTAATAGACACAAGATAAGAAAATAATTTTAAATGAGAGGTCATCGCGTAAGTTGAGCTATGTTTATTTTCGGAGGAGTTTTCGGCTCCAAAATTGGTCTACACAGTCATCAGAGGACCCACAGACATTGAAGTCTTGTAGTCCGAAAGAAGACATCATAGTCGTTACCGAGTGATAGCCTATCATCATCATCATCGTCATTTTCGGAATGATGCATAGAAATCTTTAAAAGTTACTATTTGCCACAATAAAAAATGTCAATCCTTGTTTGTGTTAACAATAACCAAATAAGAGTCAGTGACAGGGAAGGACAAACATCTTACAAATTGGGAAGGGTTCTGAAACAAGAAAACGAAGAGTATTCAGCAAAGATTTTGAAAAATTGTTCAATGTTTACAATTTAAGGCAGCAACATTTTTGCTTTACTTTGTTTTATCATAGTTTTCACAAAAACTAAGATACCGGGTCATCATTTTATTTCCCGCATGTACGCGCCGCTAGGCCGGTGAAGGTGGCCTTGGCAGATGCGGCCACTAGGCCAGTCAAGGTGGCCTTGGCGTTCTCCCCGCAATGAACACGTGCGCTGCGAACGGCAATGTTGCAATAAGCTGTCAGTATCTCCGGCGAATTCAAGCTTGTGAAGTGCTAGTTGATTTGACCTAACATACAGTGCAGTCTCGGGGCAATTTTACAGTTTATGTGTTGCCTTAAAGTGATGTTTTCTATACAACAACAACGTGTATTCATTGTGCTTTGTTATGCGAAGTGATGTGAGGAGTTAAAAGAAAATATTCGCCAAGTTATAACGAACGTCACCCAGGAAGAAATTCGCCGTGTGTCTAGAAACGTGTTTACGAGGTGCCAGGCATGCTTGCGAGCTGACGGACAACACTTTGAACATTTCCTGTAAAACCAGGTAAGTTTGTAGATAATTATTTTCACTAGAAATTGCTATTAAATGACTGTATGTTGACGCGAAGTAGTGGGGAGAAGTCGCGCACTTTTTACCGGCCAGCGAGCGGGTGTCAGCGCGAGAGCTTGCCGCGCCGTGATCGGTATCGGATGCGAGACTTAAATTGATGACCCTGTACAATATATTTTAATTAATTATCCACAGAGGATATTGCGCATGTCATGACCATAAAAGATGAACACCACAAACTATTGAAAGACCAACAGAGATCCTTGACCAATGGAAGAAACATTTCGAAACAATCTCCAACGAAGAGTTTCCACATCCGCCTATACCTGCAGCAAATCCAGTGTATGGACCAGCTCCACCCATCAAGATTGTTGAAATAGATGCTGCCATTAAGAAAATGAAAAACGGAAAGGCACCTGGACCGGATGACCTTCCATCGGAGGTGTGGAAGATGCTTGGACCATAAGCAGCTACGTTTCTGGCAGACCTATTCAACAGGGTCATTGATGAAGACAGTGCTCCTCCTAGTTGGCTAACTAGTGTCGCGATTCCTCTCTGGAAAGGGAAAGGTGATTCTAGAGACTGCTCAAACTATCGCCCAATTCGTTTGCTTTGTCATACAATGAAGATCTTCGAGCGTGTCCTGGACGCACGCCTTCACGACATAGTTCACATTGCCCCGAATCAGTGTGGTTTCGTGAAAGGAACAGGAACGATCGATGCTATCCATGCCACACGTCTTTTGATGGAACGACATAATGAAAAGAAGAAACCACTCCACATTGCTTTCTTGGATCTCTAAAAGGCCTTCGACAGAGTGCCTCTTGATCTTATTTGGCACGCACTGAGGCTGCATGATGTACCAGAAGTATATATTTGAAGGATCGAGCTTCTGTATCGGAATGCTACCAGCTCTGTCCGTTGTGCAGCAGGAATGTATGCACCATTTCGCATTCAAATTGGCGTTCACCAGGCATTGGCTTTACCTCCACTTTTGTACATTCACTGTCTTGACACCATCAGAACAGAAGTGTTAATAGCACACTCTTGGACTCTACTCTTTGCTAATGATGTTATGGTCGCCTGTGAAAAAGAGGAGGGAAGCTTTTAGTTTTACGTGACCGTTAATCATGCGATATTGAGCCACGGGATCTCCTTTTTACGTGGAATCCGAACCACAGGACATGGCATTTTCACTTCGGAAATCTCACATGCATTGACCGTGAATCGAACCCGGTCCACCTTGGTGAAAGGCCAACATCATGACCGCTGCGCCACCACGCCCCCTCGTCGCCTGTGAATTCCGTCAAGATTAGCAACATCTAGTCGAACGTTGGAAAGACTCCTTGGACAGATATAGCCTGTGACTTACGTCAGAAGACTGAGTAGCCTACCTAGAGTGTGGAGTACAAAGTGATGGGTCAGTTAACATTAACGGCGTTGCGATTCAATTTAAATATCAGGGGTCACTTCTCCAATTGGATGGTGGCACGCTCCCAGATGTTCGAAGAAGAATAAACGCTGCCTGGATGAAGTGGCGCCAATTTACAGGAGTCCTTTTCGATCGGAGGGTGCCAATGTACCTGAAATCTAAAATTTATAAAACCATCATTAGACCAGTGACACTGTATGGAACCGAATGTTGGCCATCCACACGGTGACGTGAACAACAGCTGCATGTCATGGAAATGAAGATTCTTCGCTGGCCAATAGGACTCACAAGACTGGACCACATCACAAATGAAGATGATCGAATGCCATTTGGTGTGGCCCCAATCCCTGAGAAGATGCGAGAGAACCGTTTGTGAAGGTATGGCCACGTACTACGCAGAAGCGGTCCTTCCCTTGCAAGAAGAGCCTTAAACATCAGTTCTGAGGGCCGCAGACCACGAGGGCGACCAAAGAATGTCTGGCTTACTGCAGGAGGATATGCATGTGGCTAAAGTGTCTCCTGAAGATGCACAAGACCGCATCAAGTGGAAATGAAAGTGAAAATGCGATTCAGCGGGATAAATGCTAAGAATAAGAAGAAGAAGAAGAAGAAGAAGAAGAAAAGAATGGGAAGAAGCAGAATTAAATGTCTGTTTTTCTTCTGTGAGAGCGTAGTGAAAGGAGCAAAGTACATCGATTAATCGACGAAACAATTAACCAATTATTCGACCAACCGATTAATCGATTAAACACACAATAAATGAATCGAAATGTGTAACAATTAATCGATTTTTTTGCTTCGATTAATCGATTAATCGGCAAAACAATTAACCAATTATTCGACCAACAGATTAATCGATTAAACACACAATAGATTAATCGTTATTTGTAGCAATACATCAATTCTTTGCTTTGATTAATCGATTAATCGAAAACTGAAATCAATCTAAGTAAAGCACCAGCCCTACCAAATATATCAAAATCGGTATCAGGGTGTTCACATGTGCTGTGCACTTGGCAAGCAATACAATATTGCGTTACTGAACACATGCAAGGGAAGGGAGTGGACAAGATGGGCACTGTAGGGAAGAAATTTAATCCAGAATTTGGGCACTGCAAGAAAGAAATTAATTCAGCATTTGGGCATTGTAAGGAAGAAATTTAATACAGCATTTCAGGAAAAAGTCGTTCCTATATGTCACTTTTCCGATGAACGAAGAACGCAAAATGAACTCTTTGGAGATCAATATTTTGAATGGTTGGTTGGTTAGTTTCTTAGTTTAGGGGCCGCGACAACGCGGTCATATAGCCCCGTGTACTTTGGGTGTGTGTA
Source organism: Meconema thalassinum (assembly GCA_946902985.2). NCBI lineage: Eukaryota > Metazoa > Arthropoda > Insecta > Orthoptera > Tettigoniidae > Meconema > Meconema thalassinum. Next base: position 373,843,160 of record OX336392.1, read on the forward strand.
GAATCTGTCTGATAACCGATGTTAATTTTGATGGCTGTATTAGTGTGTGTTATCTGTTTTAATTCAAGTAAGGACTGCAGACGATAATTTCAAGTAGTTCCTACTTATGCTATCAAATGCTACCGTCCACGACACCTAGCTTGCGGACCTGGCTACTATATGGCATCGCAGTCAGCACCTGACGGCAAACGTTGGAACTAATAGAGCGTTATCAATTCTAACCTACAAATTTTGGCTCACACAAGATAGTTAGTGGAAGGTTCTTCTTCATGCCATAAATCTATGACATGGGACCGCTGGCTTTACTTCCCCTCCAAAGGAAGGCATAGCCTACTGGGGGATTTTTAACGCTCTTAAAAAATTCGATGACTTCGGCCAGGTTTTAACCCGCGACTTTGGGCATAGAAGCTCAGCACGCTGCCAATACGCCACCAAGGCCGCCGATCAACTTTTTATTCAAATTGGTACGCCCTCTTGCAATATCCACAACTTCCTTTGAGACACGCTGTATATATTGGCCTAGTCGAGCGTCACAGGTCACCACATTCCTGCATGTAATAAGATGAACGCTCTTTCACTCGGAGCTGCATGAGGTTAATGAAAATCTTCCATCCCGCACTTTAAATCTTCCTCGAGACTTTATCGTCTCCCCGGAGAGCGCCTTCTTTTGTAATGAATATCGAGTGATCCAGCCGCTTCATTTGCCCTTATCAAGTAGGTGATAATGAATTCAATTAGACTCATGTCAGCGTCAACTGGCACACGGGACAGCACGGATTATCACGTTACCTTATCGTCAAGTATGATCTATGGCGTTCCTTGGAGGAGAACTCGTGCGATGCAACACAGTTTCTTTCAAGATGGTATTCTATAGACAGACATACATACAACAACTTTAATGCATATGCTACAGGAATTTATACTGTATATTGTTTAATTTCATACCTCACGTTCTACCAAATTATATAATGTTGTTGTTATTTGTTAGCCTAGTTTCATACATTCTATATATGAGTCGTCCAGTTGAAAAACTCCTTTAATCCATTTGTGAATAAGAATAATTTTTATGAGAAACGTTTCTCTGGACTTTGCCTCACGTATCTTGTGTGTGATGTTTTCTACTTTTTTCTTTTTACTTTGAGTTTTTTGGTTTGTGTTTGCTTCGTGCTTTTGCTTTTGAATTTTACTTTCCGCTTTTCTCTCTTAGTTTTGGTTTTGTGTTTGTTTTCTGCTTTTTTTGAATTTTGCTTTTTGCTTTGTGTTTCTTATTTTTTGTTTTCTGCTTTTGATTTTGGTTTTGAATTATGCTTTTTCCTTTGTGCTATTTGTTTGTTTTCTGGAAAATCAAAATAAAACAAAACAAAATAAAATGATACAAAATAAACAAAACAAAATCAAAATAAAACAAAACAAAATAAAATAAAAAATAAAATATAACAAAACAAAAAACGAAACAAAAATTAAACAAAACAATTTTAAACAAAATAAAACGAAATAAAATAAAACAAAACAAAATAAACAAAACAAAATCAAATTAAGATAAAACAAAATAAAATAAAATAAAATTAAACAAAACGAAATAAAACAAAATAAAATAATGTAAAATAAATAAAAATAAAATACAAATAATTAAATAAATAATTTTACGACATGATCCTAATTCACAAGCGGATTAAACGAGTTCGGCAACTGGACGACTCATATGTGACCATAAAACATCAGTATTCTCCTCCTGATGGAATCTGTGAAACTTTCAATACTGTGATATATTTAATGTGTCATCTTTTTCATCAATACCCTATTTTCATAATTTATATGAATTGTAGCCAATGACCATAGCAGGGTATTTTAACTGAACGCCGGAGGGCTCCCAGCAAGAACAATTTCAAGTAGTTCCAACTTTGGCTACCAGATACCACTGTCACTGATAGCCTACCTAGTGGTGAACGTTGGAACTTGATTGAGCGATTCCAACCAATCAAATATAACCTACATATTTGGCTATACACTACCAACTGTAGTGGTAGGTTCTTTTACATGCCATAAATCTATGACATGGGTCCACCGGCTTCACTTCCCCTCCGAAGGAAGGCATACTGAAGGATTTTAACGCTCTTAAGAATCCGACGACTTCAGCCGGGTTTGAACCCGCAATCTTGGGCATAGCAGTTCAGCATGCTACCGACTACACCACCAAAGCCGATTATTATCATATTCTACGAAAAAGGACATTCTTAATCTACTGAAATTAGCCAAAATACCTTTTGCAATGATGAAAAATATCAGGAAATGATATAGTAATACATGTTTGCACCTCCGCTGTCTATAACCCATCCGCCATCTCCTTTTGATTTCACGACTTATGTAGTACAATTCCAGTTGAGCCCGCCCCTGTACGCGTGAATTATGGACAAATACAGCATTGCCAACCCCTCAAAGATCTTTATCCAGACCAGCGGTTTGTATCTAGACCAATATTTACTTCGTAGCGTGGCTCTGCGGGCCACAGTAGCTAATAAATACACCTCTGTTTTTTTTTGTCATGAACAGTGGGATTACTCTCGCATCAACTATCTTTATCCAGACCACGCATTTTGGTTTCCCACATGTTGGCAACAGTAATGTGACGTCATTGTGCGTCCCGGTAACAGTTGAAGAGACCTCATGTGTCTGTCAAACACGGATACCATCATTGAATGATCAAGACATAAAAACATATATTTACGTAATTTAGTACATATTTCCGGTGATAATTTAAAGTAATTTCAATTGATATCTACTCACCAGATATGAAACAAGGCACTAAAATCATATATCGTCATATATTATCCAAGTGGAAGTGTAAACGCCAGGCTCTGCCATCCTCCAGAATTAATGATTTATCTGAGTATTTTTTTGTATCGTGCTTCTTGATATTTTAAATTTGTGATCTTCCCTCAATTAACAAAATTTTAGATGCGTAAAATGCTTCTGCTTCTTGTTTGACGATAGTTTTGTAGTGACGTAATTTTGTATCATAGACTAGCTGTACCCGTAATGTGTTCCAATGCCAATCAAAGGATGTGTTGGCGTTGTAACTTTGAAGTGCTTTTGGATACACAATAATTCTTTTCCTTTTCTGCTAACTGTCTCTAAACTCTTGTAATATGGATTATTTTAAATCTCAGAAACATTCGTAGGAGCGGGCTCAACAACTCACAAAAGTTTCATCGCAATCGGGTGAATGGTATACGAACGCATACTGGAGTTTTTAAAACTGACCGCACTCTGTCACCCATTTGTTGAATCTACTCGTGCGCTACCAACTGTGAAATGAATTTACGAAGTCAGAAACCTTAACGGGAGTTCACACAATAACTCATTAAAGTTTCATCGCAATCAGATGAATGGTATATGAAAGCATACGGGATTTTGTTGAAACTAATTGCGCGCTCTCACTCATTTATTGAATCTACCCGTGTGCTACCTATTTTAAATGGATTTACTAAGTCAGAAACCGACACAGGAGTGTACACAACAACTTACCAAAATTTCATCGCAATCAGATGAATGGCATACGAACGCATGTGAGACTTTGTTGAAACGAATCGCGCGTCATTTTGTTGAAACTACTCACGCGCTATCTATTGTAAATTGTATTTACTATGCCTATCACCATCCCGGGAGTGTGCACAACAACTCACCAATATTTGCTCGCAATCGGATGAATAGTATATGAACGCATCTCCAACACACATTTGTTGAAACTACTCGCGGCTATTTATTGTAAATTGCATTTACTATGCCTATAACCATCCCGGGAGTGTACACAACAACTCACCAAAATTTGATCGCAATCTGATGAATGGAATATGAACGCATCGCCAACACTCATTTGTTGAAACTACTCGTGCGCTATCTATTGTAAATTGCATTTACTATGCCTATAACCATCCCGGGAGTGTGGACAACAACTCACCAACATTTTATCGCAATCGGATGAATGGTATATGTAAGCATAAGGGACGAACAAACATACATTCATTTTTATATACCTAGGTATATAGTAGATTATTTATTATATCTATTCCATGTCGTTTTACATGCAGTTTGTAATTTTGCGATTCTTTCCTGATTTAACTCTGGTGGATTAATAATTTCGCCTAAATACTTGAATTTTTGTACTCGGAAGATATTTAAAAAAATTGGAGATCAAAGGTTGATTATAACTCACCCGACATCACTCTTCAAGACCATAGCTCTTGCTTATCCCTTATATACTTTATTTTGTATACATTGTTGTAACATACCCTTACGATAAATAATAATAATAATAATAATAATAATAATAACAATTTTTATTATTATTACTGGGATTCAAAGTAGCCAAACCACTTCAGCTCCACAAAAGCATAATTTAGGATGATCAATATATCATTGCTGAAGACTCGTAGAATTTAAATTACTGTATCTATTTTTATTTCTACATCATCTCGCACCGGAAATGCAACTGCAACTCGAACATCGATTTGTGGATACCCCTAGGAACAGCGGCGACATAAGGGCGGCAACCATATTGATGGAGGTGTGGCGAGGGGGAAGTATAACTTACATGCAAACTGCCATAAATCATTTGCTACTAGTTGAGAAGTCTTATGTTCTCATCTCCACTGCTGGTCCGATATCAATTTCCATTCCATCATTCGTCGAGAGAAAAAGAAGTCCACATAAATCAATCCTTTTGTCCCAGACTTTTTGAAAAGACGCCGTGGAGAGGGAAGTTCGGGGGAAGGCACGGAAAGTCAATTAGCAAGACTTCAAATAATTCATCCGAAATCAAAAGATTTTTTTGTAAGGCGTGTACGAGTTAGGAATAAGAAAAGAGGAAGTACTAAAGAGAAATCAAACAATTTCCGATTTTTACATATTCCTTCTCTTTTTCCTTCTTCTGCTGCGTCTAGATAAACACAAAGAGTAATTTTTCCTCTCTTCTGATAAGAGTCATTAGTCTGTCTTTTGTCTTTCACGTCTCAACACATTGACTGGGGGTGATGCGTGCCGTTGAGGGGGGTTTCGCTTCACTCTGAAATGTATTCAGGAGCGCGGCCAATCGCTTTAAGAGGTTAGACGTAGACTTTGATGGAGCATGTTTACATTACAAATTAGTTTCTCAAGCACGAATTGATATCTAAAGAAAACAGATTGCTGCACAAGATGTTCTTCATCATAAATAAAATAGAACAGATCTGAGAACTCAAAAGGAATTATTCCGGAAAGAGAATGGGATTTTCCAGTGAGAGAGAATTGTTTTATCAGTGTCTTTGAGAGCGTGTGAAGAATGAATGTAGCGAGCCGTATATCTACTTCTAAAGTGTTAAATGCTCATAAATGTTGTTGCTGTAGTTATTTTTCGGAATATACTCATTTAGAAGAAGACTTTAATGCAAATACATTTACCATTGATAGTACAAATGTTTGTAGATATCCGTATTGATAGATGAATTCAAAGTTTAGATTATACACCAATCAGTACTTACACAAACATATCTATTATACAAGTTTTGACCTGACATTTAAGTCTTTTTTAGCCCAATTAAGATTGCAATCTTAAGGTAAGAAAGACCTGCCTATCTCGCCCATGTTAAATCTTCAAATGTTTGGTACACTTTACTCAAAATCTGTTTGGGTTAGCCAATTGAAACTTTCAGGGATTACTGTTTGGTTCATTATCTGCAATAATAAGAAGGATTATTGTCAAAAACGAAATACTTTTGCCAATATGAATTCTTGTTTAAGGTAGGCCTACTATATTTTAATCCGAAATTATGTCGAAAAATATTTATATTTAATTTTGTTTATTATTTAAAGGGATATCTCATCTTATTACTGTTCATTAGGATGATGTTGATACATTAAAAATAATATGAACCTATCTTTATTAGTTTTCTTACAAATCGTACCAAAGTAGTGAAAAATGTTAAACTGAGAAAAATGAGGTTGAAGTTTTACATTACATTTTGTTACCTCTGACAATTGTTAGAACATTCCTGCCCCATAACTTGCATCATTTCGTCCATCACTGGTTATTTTGCTTCTCCTACTTCCGTTAGCTTTTAAATAAATAAATGAACAAATAAATAAGTAAATAAATTAATAAGTAAATAAAACAATATAAATAATAAAACATAAATAAATGCGTATTTCAATGGAGTGCTCATTTGGATTGTGTCGTCTCCAAAGCATACGAATCACTTAATTTCGGTAAGCTTGCAGGTTCGCTCCTGGCCGCGGTAAGTGATTTTTGAAAGGCGGCAAAAATTACGACCTCATGTCATACGATGTTGGCATGTCAATGAACCCATTTGAATTCAGTAGGCCGTGTTCATAATGGGAAAATTAATCTCGGGAGTTTCCCCCAACACAAAGTTCCTCATTTCTCTACTAGAAAGCGCTATAGTGTTCAAGGAGCTTAGATATCTAACCTCCTTGACTTTCATAGTGCTTCAAGGAACAACGAAATTCGACATGCAAACTACCCTTTGGGTGTCAAATAAAAAAGCTTGCACCCGGCAGCCGAGGCCATACGATATTTTTATTATCCTAGAAATAGTGTTAACTTGAAATATAAAACAAAATAGGCGGGAATCTCTGAAAGACGGACGAAATCCAGACTATACGCCAAGTTTGAAACTCACAATAATCGGTCTGCAGGGGCAGAACTAAGCAAATGTCTGGGCAATCCAGCCTACCTCAGCAGTGCAGATCATCCGCATTAAGTTAAGGGCCGACCGCAGCGTACACATTATGGGAAATATTCTTTCATTAATCGTGGTATTTATAATTGGAACATTTAACCATCCACAGTCTTAGAGCCTTTCTCCAAATATATTTCAGGGAAGACTGACATTTTGTGTTAATAATACGATGTAATTACTATAGTTCCCAAATCGCGACTTGTGTTCATTAAGTGTGTTTAATGTTATTGATTGTAATTTTCTGAAAGTGTTCAATTTGCCACCGGGAAATTACCCCTATTTGCAAATTAAGTAAATGAATGAAAAGAATACAGAAAATTGCAACCCCATGAAGAAAAGTCGCTGCACTGCTGCAATTCAACAAGCAGAACGATTGTTAGGCTGTGATAAAATGATGACACATTCAGGCCTCTTTGATCGAAAATATGGGCACAAATCAAAGCTGGATGTGACCACCATGAGCTGAAATGCAGTGATGATAATACCATTATCACAAGTTCTTAACTGCTTATGACAGGCAACAGTATACAGTACAGCACAGCACTAAGTGTAGCAAGTCTTGTCTTTTCTAGGGCTACGGCATGACTAATGATCTCGGAGCTACTTGGATACCCCTGTCCGGCAGAGCCGATGACGTGAACTGGGCGTGTTTCCCTGTCCAGGCAGTCAAGTGACCACGTGCAAGTAATTACGCGCACTATCTTGACTCGGCGAACAGGTGTTCTCTCCCTCCGGTACATCATCCCACAGGATTGCGTCGATTACTGCGGGGAGACAGAAGTGCAATTCATCACTGGTCGACTCACGCCGATCTCTCCCGACATGACGTCGGCCTTCCACGTTGGGTTTGCGGGGTCAGTGGAATACCTTCCGCAGGAGCACGGTTCGTAATCCACCTGAAGAGTTTATTGAGTGATGTGGAATGCCACGATTGCTCGAATTTCCGCGGCTGTTGCGCGGGGGACCATTCGGACCATACGAATGATGCTGCAATCTTACCTCACAGTCGCTTGGCGCGTTGGACATGTTCCTAGTCTACGAGTGCCAGTACCCTCATCTGTGGGTCATTTCTCTATGAAGTTGCTCCTCACTATCTCGCTTGGCTTTCTTCCTTTCATGATCATCATACGGGATCTGGATGTATAATAGCAATTCCTCTACATCATTCATATAAAAAAAAACAACAACAACCACTGGCACTATCCAGTCCATGACGGGCTAAGGCCGACCAAGCGACCGCTGCCCAGCCATTTGGCTGCAGATATTGGGGTGACACGTGATCAGCGCGTCGGGTCCCCTCGGCCGTTAATCTTGGTATTCGTGATCGGGGCGCTGTCTCACTGTCAGACAGCTACTCAATTGTCCTCACGAGGCTGAGTGCACCCTGTTCCAACCCTCACGTCAGTTTTTAAATCCCTGACGGAGCCGGGGATCGAACCCGGTGCCTCCGGGTGAGAGGCAGGCGCGCTACCCCAACACCACGGGACCGGCTACATCATTCATATGCTTCGGTTAACTATTTCCTTTTGCCAGGAACTAGAGTTTGTAATACTTGTCCTCATGACGTTAGAAATTGTACATCCCTAACAACTTGCAAACGTGTAGGTAAATAATTCCTCCTGAATTCGTAGGCCAACTGGAAAAATTTTGAGTGAACGAATATAGTAAACCTTTATTAAAAAATCATAAATTGAGGCAGGGAGATCAAAAACCCACTAACTCTAATTTTTGGCGAAATTGAGTTATGGGCTGGATGGGGCTTCTTAGGTTGTTCCGCATGGATGGAAAGCAAGAATGCCCTAATTCCGTCATTCGTCTCCATTCAAGAAGTTGTTTTAAAATCCATGGAAATCAAAACACCTCTTATTCCATGGAATTAGTGTATTCTTGCTTTCCATGTTTTATTTACCGGTAGATGGCAACACCATCGCTTAACCAGATGAGCAGAGATTGATGGCCCAGTTCTTTTACACCTTGATACAGGAGGGGCGCTCTAATTTTATAGAGCAACATAATCCCACGAGAGGTCATAGTTTCTTACCAAATGACCGTGATTTTGGTCATATTGAGTCACAAAAAGAAACAAGATACTGAGGAAACACCAAGCCAGTGTTTTGACATTGAAAGAAGTTCAATTGGATGTGTTGTACAGGTCAAGCAAAGTATGATATATGACCATCCTCAACATTTCTCAAAAATATATCAAGAGCAACCCAAGTACTAATGAAACTAAGCATAGTCCAACCGAGGAATTCCTCATATCAGAAAGTGAAGTGATACGATATTCGACATCCCACAAAAATAAAATCCATGTGAGTAAAACTATGAAAGGTACAATATGGAATCTATTTAACATCCAGGGACCCAATACAACTGCATCTTTTCCCACTCAACAAAAGTACAACTCACACTTGCCACTGAAAATAGAAAAGCTAAAGGACTTGCAAAATTTAATGAAGTTCATTTCTGAGGAAATTAGGATGCATTACAAAACTATATTTGCTGTCAGTAATAACTCTGATTCACAGACTGAACAAGAGAGTGAAAGTGAAACAGAATATCTGTGCCAGGAATCAGAGTGATGAAAGTATTAAGTACATTTGTGGTTTTATTTCTGCATTTTGGAATTATTTAGATTGGAGTGGATTTTAGACTCACGCTGTACCTTTGAAATTTAAATTTAATATTGTAAATTGCTCATTTTCATAATTAAATTTCATATTCTACCGTTTCATACGGTAGTTATGATACAATAGTACCATTTCTGTCATATTTATTGTCTATTTCATATTTCATACACTCTGTAAGTCAAAAAACCCCTAACTCCACCACTATTTAATTTAAATTGTAGCATTAAATAATATAAACACTTAGGTTATGAAGTATTTAATTGATAACGAATATACTTTTACTTAACATGAGCACATAGACCCATTAGATTTAAGATCAGTGAGGAAGATAATCAGTTTTTTCTCTCTCCTGTAAAATTTGGGTTACTGGAGTTAGTGGGTTTTTGATTTCCCTTCCTCAATTGATCTTACCGTATGTAAATCGTTTATAGCTTAGTTAATATCACATGATTGTCACTTCAAATCTAGTATTTGAGTTTGGTAGGTTAAGAATGACATATGTGAGCCTTTATTTGTAATAAATAAATAATAAATACTGTAAGTGTCAAAGATCACGGGTTCAAATCCGGCCGAAGTCATCGGAATTTTAAGAGTTTCAAAATCCTTCACTAAGCCTTCCTTCGGAGGGGAAGTAAAGCCGGCGGGCCCATGCCATAGATTTATGGCATGTAAATGAACCTACAATTGGTATGTGTAGCCAAATTTGTAGGTTATATTTGGCTGGTTAGAAACGCTCTATCAAGTTCCAACGTTCACCACTAGGAGTCAGTGACAGTAGGCAAAGTTGGAACTACTTGAAATCGGTACTTGCTGGGAGCCCACGGACTTCAATTAAAATAACCTGCAATGGCCATTGGCTGTAATTCGTAATAAGTAATATTTGTAATAAGTTGCATTGTTGGCCTAACTTTGCCACAATAAAGGTATTAATAATAATAATAATAATAATAATAATTATAATAATAATAATAATAATAATAATCAGGAAGCAATGGCACATGGCACAAGTCAGGACATTTCCTATAACCATCTCGAGCACTGACGTGATTCCGAACAACTTAAAGGAATCTCTCACAGAGTTGAAATTTGACCCAGGCCTTTTTAAGATTATGCAGAAGAGAGTTATATATTCGACGTATCTCTTTGTAAGGCTGTTCTTGGCTAATCAAGCCTGAAGGAATGAGATATAGGTGTAAATGTACTACGGAACGCATTCACCGAGAATTTGTTCCTTATAATGTACAACGTATATCTTGGATTGTAAATGTTTTCTTTCCAGCAAAAATGCTGAGAATGTGTAAGCGCATGCACAAAATAAATAATAACAAAAGGCAGAGTCGTCACTACAAGAAGTTACAGGAAACACTGGGAAATGGAGTGAAAACTATACACAAATCCAATAAGTTATTATTGTTATGACTTAGTATCCTTCCACCGACGATGCCCCAAGATGAGAAACATACCTGAGAAAATAATTCTTATTACCAGGGCCCGAATTCTGATGACATGTCATCTTTAAAGTTGTTCACAACAGACATTGCTAACTTATATACAAATCCGGTTCAAGGTCCCCACATTACAGAAATGCATAATTTTTCTAAGTATTTTGATTTCAGGTAATTTTCTCGCTTTTCGCGTCATTATTATGTAATTTTATGGAATTTATTAGATGGTATGCCGGTACTAGGCAATGCGCGCTGTTGGCCAACATAAGGAGAAGCGGAAAGGCCCTGGACACCCTACCGCAAGTAAACTCTGGATGGGGGTAGCCTCTTCGGAGTCTCGGACCTACCTTCGGGCAGAATACCAATTAATTTAATTTGTGTGTAAATAATTCGTATTTGTCAAATAATAATTAAATCATATTGGGTAGCTATTAAAATAATTTCAAAATACGAGTACAATGAAGTAGTATGTGTGCATTTTTTGTGTGATGAAATTATGTCAGTTCCATTCAAATTTTTTAGGTCTTTTTTAAAGTTTTCTGGTCATTTTAAGGGATTATTGCAGTCATTTTATAGGTTATTTTTTAAACAATTTTTGGTTATGAAAATCCGAGCCCTGCTTATACCAACGACACATACCACCTGATATAATATTCCGTTTTATTCATGACTTTAATTCCCAAATACATATTTTAGCTTCCTAGTGAAAGTAAAATGAAGCACGCATTACAACGTTGCTCTCAGAAGGAAACGCCTCATTGTCTGCTTTCTTCAAGAAACAGATAAGTACACAAAGTTAAAAGCTTTCTTTTGATCAAGTTTGTGAAAAATGATAAATGTAAATTAGACGCCAGCCAGTGCTCACTGGATTCTTTTAATAAGTTTGCTATCCATCCTCTTCTTTTTCCCATTAATACTCAAGCTCTTCATCGATCAGCAATTAATAAATCAAATCTGACGTCATCTTGGGAGCAGTTCAATTTAGATGTGTGTTTGTGAACCGCCCAAGCCTTGGCGCTATGCAATATTCCTCTCAGTCATAAACACTTGATGTACGATCTTAGTTTTACGACCTTTTCATTGCCCAGACTTGAAACAAGAGATGATCATTAAAATTTAAATGTCTTTAGAAAGTAGAACAATCTTTGTACTCCAGTAACTAGCGTTCTTTACTCAATTTATTTTCCAAGCCTCGCCGCATTACGCGAATTGATTTCCAGTCAGTCAAATATTAGGTGGTGATGAACGATTATCCTCAATATTAAAGTAATGTTTATTCAAGTTATTAACTTAACTAACCAATAACAAAGGATCATCAAATCAATAGTAACGGTTACTAAATTAGTAAGCAAACACAATTTAATGCTTTTCAGTCGGTCAACACTATTGTACCCAATTGTAATGGATGATTCTCTAAACCTGAAAATACATTACATGAGATGAATAAATTCCCTTGGATATCCGGTTTCAGTTGTCAAACAATCATCATCAAATCCTTTACACTTGGGATGTTCAATCTATGAGACTTCGGTGGCGTAGTTGGTAGCATACTGAACTGCTGTGCCCAAGATAGCCTGTTCAAACCTGGCCGAAGTCGTCGGATTTTTTAAGAGCGTTAAAATCCTTCAGTATGCCTTCCTTCGGAGGGGAAGTAAAGCCGTCGCGGCGGTCCCATGCCATAGAGTTATGGAATGTTAAAGATCCTTCCACAGACAAAACTTTTGTGGAGCTAAATTTCTAGGTTAGATTTCGTTGTAACGCTCTATCAAAGTTCCAACGTTCACCATTAGGTATCATTGACATCTGGTAGCTAAAGTTGGAACTACTTGAAATTGAACGGGACTTGTAGCTCACCCTAAGGGTGTCCGTTTGAAGCAGCTACAGCCTCTGGCGAGCCTAACATGTCCTGGGACACTTCCGGCACTAAAAGCCATACGATAGAAAGATATGGCTACAAGTACAAGGGTGGATCGAAATGTTTTGTCCCTATTTTTTTGGCCAAAAAAATACTTACAGGTAATTACAAATATACGCACTGTTCAATGTACCTTACACTATATTTCCACATAGTCTCCACATTTGTTCAGACATTTGTCCCATCGCAGCACTAAATATGTGAAGCCCCTGTGGTAGAATTCAGCCAGCTGACCGTGGAACCATCGTCGGACTGCTGTCTTGGTGTCATCGTTGCACGTGAATCGCTGTTCTGTCAGGAACTTATTCAGTGGATCAAAAACCTGGAAATCACTAGAGGAGAGGTCCGGACTGTTGGTGGGTGGTCCAGACTCTCCCAGTGAAATGACCGGAGCTTGTTGGTGGTTCTGGTTGTTACATGTGGTCTCGCATTGTCATGGTGTAAGGTTCGTAGAACAGTACTTGTATTTGTAATTACCTGTATGTATTTTTGCTGGCGAAAGAATAGGGGCAAATAATTTTCGATCCACCCTCGCATGGGTGGTATTTACAATATATGTTTGAGTCTTCAGTCTTTTGACAGGTTTGATGCAGCTGTCCATGTCTCCCTGTCCTGAGTTAATCTTTTCATCTCTACATAGCTACCACACCCTACATCCGAGGCAATCTGTTTAACATATTCTAAACTTGGTCTACCCCTACAGTTCTCGGCCCTTCCTTCCATAATTAAGCTTGCTATTCCTTGGTGTCTTAGTATGTGTCCTACCAACCTGTATCTTCTCTTCATTAGCAGTCGCCAGAAATATCTCTCCTTCCACTCGTCTTAATACCTCTTTGTTTGTAACCCTATCTACCCATCTGATCTTCATCATTCTCCTGTAACACCACATTTCAAATGCTTCAATTCTCCTCTTTTCTGCTGCACCAATAGTCCAAATTTCACTTCCATAGAGCGCCATGCTCCAGACAAATGCTTTCAAAAATGACTTCTAATACCTAAATCTATATTCGATGTCAACAGATTCCTTTTTTGTAGAAATGCTTTCCTTGCCTGAGCGAATCTACTTTTTATATACTCTTTGCTTCGTCCATCACTGGTATTTTTTGCTTCCTAAGTAACAGAAGTCTCCTACTTCCTTCAGCCTTTCACCTGCCAATTTGATGTCCTTAGAGGTTTCTGTTTTCTTTCGGCTGCATTCCAAAATTTTTGGTTTACATTTATTAATTTTCATCATGAATTCAATACAATTCAATATACAGTACAGTATCCATTTATTTAATTACAACAGTTATTAAAAACTTGCTTAACGTGTCAAGATTTGTTAGTTATAACTGATATTTTGTTAAGATATTGTTAGTGGTTATTGACCTTCATGTTTGCTTGTTTAGTGTGAAACCTGTGATTGTTGGTAAATTGCCAGGTTTGTGATGGTATTGGAACGGATTAAGAACCTAGCAGGTCGTTTGAGTAATAAGGGCTCAAGACTGGTGAGCTGGGTCTCTTCACCCCGATTTTTCCAGTAATTTGGGGGCGGACAATTCCCTCTGTTACTTTCCATTATCCTCATTCTTCCGAGTTCTTCAATCCTCACTATTCCAAGTGCTTCAATCCTCACTCTTCCAGGTTCTTCAATCCTCACGCATCCAGGTTCCTCAATCATCACTCTTTCAAGTTCTTAAATCCTCGCTCCTGCAGGTTCTTCAATCCTCACTCTTCCAGGTTCCTAAATTCTCACTTTTCCATGTTCTTCAATCCTCACTCTTCCGGGTTCTTCAATCCTCAGTTTTCCAAGTTCTTCAGTCCTCAGTGTTCGCTTTGCGAATGTTTTTTGTTGGCTATGTTTCCCTTACGGTGTGAAACACACGTTCAATTTTTCTGCCCCATTATTTTATTTTCGTGAATTGCAGTCTGAACGCGGTGTTCTGATTTGTTTAATATTGGTGTTTCAATTTAATTGCTTTTCTGTAATATTCATGTCTACTCACCTGTTTTCTGTAGTGTCTTTCTAGACGTACTATACCGTCACATTTTCTCACGAGCACTGAGCTCTCTCCAGCGGTGACGCTCGCATTGTGCATGGGGCTGTGCTGTGATTGGCTGCTCTCTCGCCACACCTTCATGCTAGAAGGTTCCGCGCGCTGACGTCACTACCGCTATATAGCCTGAGGTCTCCCGGCCTACAGTGCCTACTCTTTTCCACTACTCTGCAACTGATCACATCTGCTCACCAACATCCCTGCTGGGGTTACTGCCCTCTCGGGGTACCTCTGGCTGCCGGAGTCTCTTCTCCGCCGGCATATTCTCTCTGCTGGACTTGGCGGCCTGGCCGGGCAGTCTAAATTCATCAGCCTGCACTTCAACCAAAAATCTTCAACATGGATCTACTCTGCAAATCGTAATTCTGAGAACATCATTTCACCAGCCGCAGGAGGTATTACCAAGAGCCTCTCTATGCTGGTCGCTATCTTTGGGAGAACCTATCATCATCTACTCTAGTTCCGAACCCGGAACCCTGGAACATGCCAGACTGACCTCGCACCGCCAGAGCGGGCGCACTAAATTGCCGCCAGCTACTGAGGACCTCCGACTGCCGGCCTGATACTTCTTGTATCGTACCTTAGAAGAGGTGGTACCCTTTCACGTCCTTTATTCTGCCCGGATTCTTTCCGTCAGAAGAGTATTTCATTTTAATCCACTTTGGAATGAATTTAAATTATTATGCTTCTTTTTTAGTAATTTTATATTTAATACTTTAAAGTTAGTCACTGCTCTATTTATGTTTCCTGGAGAAACAAGTACCTTTTAATTGTTATTAATTTTTTATTGTCAGTTTTTAAAGTAATTTCTTTGAAGCTATCATTCCTGGCGACATATTCGCTTTATATTAAATAAATATCATTTAAATCTAAATCTTAACTTTTTGGTCTTTTCCCGCTCTGTCCTTCATTATCACCTTTTGTGCCCGAAACTTTATTCTGTCTAAATCCCTTAGGATGTACCACATCCACTTGGTACACCCCTTTCCATGGTACCTCAACCCCGGATCAAACCCAGAACCTTCATTCTGAGACCGCAAATTCAATTCAAAAAACTGGTGCAATCTAATATTTGTTCTATACATTTCAGTACATTGTGGCTAGCGCGGGAGATCTGCGGGAAGGCGGAAACAATCCCAGCATATTTGTACAACTGGTTTCTTTCCGGAGAGCAGGTCTGTCTGGTGCCACAAGCAGCTTTGGTGAGTGAGTTGTTCCAACTTTTCCAGCCATGCCACCAATACTTGATGATAAACTGTTAAACGCTCGGGCGGCCTACAAAGGTCAACTCACCCGTTTTCAAAAATATTT
The DNA here is from genome assembly GCA_946902985.2 of Meconema thalassinum. Taxonomy (NCBI): domain Eukaryota; kingdom Metazoa; phylum Arthropoda; class Insecta; order Orthoptera; family Tettigoniidae; genus Meconema; species Meconema thalassinum. The sequence goes on from OX336392.1 coordinate 373,859,231, forward strand.
AGCTACTCTACCGAAAGAGGAACAAAACCTTGACATTATATCCCAGCGTTTAAAAGCTTTTGAACAGGCGTACGAGAAATATGATCTCGTGCAACTTGAAATTGAAATCAAAAGTCCAGAACATCAATCAGATAGGGAAGAAGTAGAGAGTAATTACTTTGATACACATGCTCAGGCTGTGGCATTAGTTAGAACTTTGACCCTGGCGTTGAAGGTAGAAGAAACTCAAGGAAGAATTAGCGACCATGGGAACGGTATCAAACCATTGCTACCTAAAATTGAAATTCCGCACTTTTCAGGAAAGGAAGAGATGTGGCAATCATTCTTTGAATTATTCAGTTCATTAGTACATAATAATGCCACACTTCCGGAAATTCAGAAATTTCATTACTTAAAATCCATTTTGCAGGGGCCACCCCTTCAACTTATAAGAGAACTTCCCTTAACAGGAGAAAACTATAACATTGCTATCGAGCTTCTTAAAGGCCGTTATGGCAATGAAAAATTATGTTTACAAAGGCATATTCAAGTCTTATTTAACCTGCCCACCTTGCGAGCTGAAAGCTTGTCAACACTGCGAGCCTTGAGTGACGCGGTCCAACTACATGTCAGAGCATTGGCACGGTTGAACCAACCGGTCGAGCATTGGGATCTATTCTTGATTCACTTGGTTACTTCTAAATTTGATTCATCAACCTTAAAGGCATGGGAGAGGGAACTAACAAATGACACGTCATATACCTATGATTCATTGCTTACGTTTATGAATAATAGATGTCAGGTTTTGTCAGCTGTAGCCTGTCATATGTCAGGAAGTGCAGATAACAAATCTAATGTTGTGAAACCAGTCGGTGCAAAAATAAACAAATCTGCTGTCTTTACTGTTCAGCATAATTCAATGGATTGTATTCTCTGTAAAGCACCTCACAGGTTATATTCCTGCGTTGCCTTTAAAGCCCTTTCTACCGATGAAAGACGCAAATTAATAGCTCAAAAAAGATATTGCTACAACTGTTTGTCAACTAGGCATATGGTGCCTGATTGCTTATCTAAAAATACTTGCTCCCATTGCAAGGCTCAACATCATACCTTGCTTCATAGGTTTGAAAAGCCACGTCAGGCTCCTTCCCCTGGATGTTCTAAAGATGCATCCCCAGGAGCTAATGCGCAATCTTATACTCAGAGCTCTAGCTCAATTCGTAGTTCCCAGGTGCTACTATCAACCGTGTTAATAAAAGTTCAAGACTCTTCTGGTAGATGGCTTGAAGCACGTGCCCTATTGGATAATGCCGCCACCCATGACTTCATAAGTGAGCGTCTCATTAAGAAACTTGGTCTTCCCAAGCAACCTACATTAATTCAGGTTACCGGTATTAACAATAGCAATGTTAAATCTTTGCATTTTGTTCGTGTTCACATCAAAGATGCTGTGAATTGTAACACAACATTGCAGTTGAATTGCCTTGCCATTGATACTATTGGCAGTAACACCCCTAGTAATTCTTTTGAAGTTAGAACGTGGCAATTTCCTCATAACATTCAGTTGGCGGATCCAACATTTAATACGAGCGCTCCGGTAGACATACTTCTCAGTGCCCAAGTATTTTGGCAATGTCTCCTTAGCTCTAAGGTTAAAATATCACCAGGAGTGTTTGTTCATCATACCAAGCTAGGTTGGTTAGTAACGGGTCAAGTCCCTCGTAAGTCATTTCAAAATTTCTCTCAATGTCATTTTGTCAATACAAGTCTCGATTATAACTTAGAAAGATTTTGGAAAATCGAAACTATAGATTCAGTTTCACCTTCCTCGGTTGAAAATGAAATGTGTGAAAAACAGTTTCGCGAAACGACCAAACGCAATTCAGAGGGTAGATTTGTCGTAACAATGCCCCGAGTGGATAATCCACCTCTTTTATTTGAAACACACCCTAGGGCTCTTAGAGCACTCTATGCTGTGGAAAACAAATTTAAACGTGACCCTGTTGTTAAAACTCAATACTCCACGTTTATGGAGGAATATGAGGCACTTGATCACATGGAGGTTGTTACCAAGAAAGATGATGCTTCTTATACCCCATCTGAAGTCATTTACCTCAATCATCATCCAGTTTGGAAGAATGAGATTTTAAAGGAAAACATAAGAGTGGTCTTTAATGGCTCTGCATTGGATGCCAATGGTACTTCTCTGAATGACACATTATTATCAGGCCCTCCTATTCAATCTGACATTTCTTCTGTCTTGATGAATTTTCGCTTGTTCCCTATCGCAGTGATATCTGATATCAAGCAAATGTATAGGCAGATTTTGGTCGATCAACAACAGTGCGACCTTCAGAGAATTCTTTGGCGCGACGAGCCTACTAAACCTGTCAAGATTTTTCGGCTAAAAACCTTAACCTATGGACTAAAGCCCTCTGCTTTTTTAGCCATACGTACGTTGAAATTACTTGCTGAACAGGATGGCCCGTTGTATTCTCCTAAGGCTTCTGAAGTGTTAAAATCATCATTTTACGTTGACGATTTTCTTCATTCATTTGAGTCAGTATCTGAAGCACTACAGGTCTCTAAAGATTTGACAGCTTTGCTTTTGGGAGGCGGATTTTCCTTGTGCAAGTGGAACTCTAATTCGGAAGAATTTCTTTCTAAATTTCCATTAACTTCAGTCTATAACGACTCAGTAGAGCTTCTTCAAGAAAGTAATTCTATCAAAACCCTAGGCATCTATTGGAGTCCTCAAAAGGATTTTTTCTTTTTCAAAATTAATCTCAGTGACATCAAACCGCAAACTAAGCGGCAAATTTTGTCTGAGATTGCAAAGATATTTGATCCTCTCCAATTTTTGGCGCCAATTATTGTCACAGCAAAGCTTTTCATGCAGGACCTTTGGTCCTTGAAAACTGGTTGGGATGAACCAGTTCCTTCAGAGTTGCAAAAAAATTGGATTTCTTATAGAAATAGTTTGGAAGATCTCTCTAATGTCATTATCCCGCGAGTGATTATTCCCTTTCCCTCTTGTGGAGGATATGAACTTCACATCTTTGCCGATAGCTCATTGAAAGCTTATGGGTGTTGTGCATATATTGTTTGCCGCAATTTTGACCAGTCATATTTCTTTTCCAATTTAATTTGCGCTAAGTCAAAGGTAGCCCCTCTTAAATCCTTATCCTTGCCACGACTGGAACTTTGTGCTGCTCTTCTGGCGGTTGAATTATCGGTCAAAATCCGCCAATCTTTGAAAATCCGATTTAGCAAAACTTACTTTTGGAGTGACTCAGCCATCACGTTGGCATGGATTGCCAAACCTTCCTCGCATTGGCAGGTGTTTGTAGCTAATAGAGTGTCCAAAATTCAACAATTGTCTAACTTTGAACAATGGCATCATGTATCTGGCAAGGAGAAACCTGCAGATGTCATTTCTCGGGGATGTTCCCCTCTTATGTTGGCTAACCTGACATTATACTGGCACGGTCCCCCTTGGCTTCTGCAAGAACCTTCCGCTTGGCCAAATTTTCCTCTTCCGGAGTTATCAGACTTGCCGGATGCTGGTAAGATTACTGGATCTTCTCTTCTCGTTTCTGACTCTCCCCTTCTCTTGCAGCGATATTCCTCTTTCCATAAATTGGTGAGGGTTATGGCTTATCTCCTTCGATGGAAATATTTTGTGGTAGAACAACCCCTTTTTCCTAAGCCATATTTAACCCTTTCTGAATTAGGTTTAGCCACTACAAAAATCTTATGGCTTACTCAACAAGAAATATTCTCTGAAGAATGTCAGGTGTTGTCCCAAGGTCAATCCCTTAAGAAATCGAGTAGGCTTTCATCACTCGCCCCTTTTTTGGACACTGATGGTTTACTAAGAGTTGGAGGACGTTTATCTTTGGCTGATCTTTCCGAGGATAAAAAACACCCAATTATTCTTCCTTCAAAGCATCATGTCACTTCTCTAATCATTCGTCAGTATCATTACCAGCATCTTCATGCTGGAACTCGTACATTACTTTCTGTCATTCGTGAAAGGTATTGGCCCATAAACGGAGTCCATGAAGTTACCTCTGTTATCCGGAAGTGTATTCCATGTTTTAAATCCAACCCTAAAATTACCACTCAGCTCATGGGTGATCTTCCCAACTTTAGATCTGCGCCTGCTAGACCTTTTGCCTTTACGGGAGTGGATTATTCCGGGCCTTTTGTTTACAGAAAAAATTCTCCTGAGGCCAAAAAATGTATTTTTGGAAAACTCTATATTTCGCTGTTTGTATGTATGGTCACCGGAGCAGTTCACTTAGAACTAGTTACCAACGCCTCTACTGCTTATTTTTTGGCAGCTTTTGCCAGATTTTCTGCTCGCCGAGGGCTTCCTTCAGAAGTATTTTCCGACAATGCTAAAAATTTTATCGGAGCTTCTGAGCAAATTAAGAGAGCTCTTACTCAAAATGCAGCGCTGGAAAGGATTACTGATTATGCTCACCAGAGAAATTTCAAGTGGCACTTCATCCCCCCTTATGCACCCCATCAAGGTGGACGGTGGGAGTCTTGTGTGAAACTCACCAAGAAGCACCTTAGACGTGTTTGTGGCCACACCCCCCTTTCTCATGAAGAGTTTAATTCTTTAATTATTTTGATTGAGGGCATAATTAATTCTCGCCCTTTATCACCCTTATCTAATGACCCTTCAGATCTTCTACCATTAACGCCGGGCCATTTTCTTATCGGTGGTCCATTGACTGCCTCCCCACCTTTGTTATATTCTAATTCTCAATCTTCTTTAGCCATTTCTTGGCGCAAAATTGAAAGTTTGCGCAACAATTTTTGGCGTCGCTGGAGGTTGGAATACCTCGGTTTGCTTCAGCAGCGTGGCAAATGGCTTTTTTCCTGCTCTAACCTTCAGGTGGGGGACTTGGTGCGTTTGAAAGACCCTAGTCCTCCTCTTGTTTGGAATTTGGGTAGGGTTGTTGAGTGCTTTCCTGGCAGAGATGGTAGGGTTCGCGTGGTAAAACTGCAGACTTCTGCTGGTCATTTTCTTAGGCCAATCACCATGATTGCTCCTTTGCCACGCGAGGCCTAACTTCTGCGCTTTCTTACTGCAATTTTTTCTCGCCCCTCCCAGCATGTTCGCTTTGCGAATGTTTTTTGTTGGCTATGTTACCCTTACGGTGTGAAACACACGTTCAATTTTTCTGCCCCATTATTTTATTTTCGTGAATTGCAGTCTGAACGCGGTGTTCTGATTTGTTTAATATTGGTGTTTCAATTTAATTGCTTTTCTGTAATATTCATGTCTACTCACCTGTTTTCTGTAGTGTCTTTCTAGACGTACTATACCGTCACATTTTCTCACGAGCACTGAGCTCTCTCCAGCGGTGACGCTCGCATTGTGCATGGGGCTGTGCTGTGATTGGCTGCTCTCTCGCCACACCTTCATGCTAGAAGGTTCCGCGCGCTGACGTCACTACCGCTATATAGCCTGAGGTCTCCCGGCCTACAGTGCCTACTCTTTTCCACTACTCTGCAACTGATCACATCTGCTCACCAACATCCCTGCTGGGGTTACTGCCCTCTCGGGGTACCTCTGGCTGCCGGAGTCTCTTCTCCGCCGGCATATTCTCTCTGCTGGACTTGGCGGCCTGGCCGGGCAGTCTAAATTCATCAGCCTGCACTTCAACCAAAAATCTTCAACATGGATCTACTCTGCAAATCGTAATTCTGAGAACATCATTTCACCAGCCGCAGGAGGTATTACCAAGAGCCTCTCTATGCTGGTCGCTATCTTTGGGAGAACCTATCATCATCTACTCTAGTTCCGAACCCGGAACCCTGGAACATGCCAGACTGACCTCGCACCGCCAGAGCGGGCGCACTAAATTGCCGCCAGCTACTGAGGACCTCCGACTGCCGGCCTGATACTTCTTGTATCGTACCTTAGAAGAGGTGGTACCCTTTCACGTCCTTTATTCTGCCCGGATTCTTTCCGTCAGAAGAGTATTTCATTTTAATCCACTTTGGAATGAATTTAAATTATTATGCTTCTTTTTTAGTAATTTTATATTTAATACTTTAAAGTTAGTCACTGCTCTATTTATGTTTCCTGGAGAAACAAGTACCTTTTAATTGTTATTAATTTTTTATTGTCAGTTTTTAAAGTAATTTCTTTGAAGCTATCATTCCTGGCGACATATTCGCTTTATATTAAATAAATATCATTTAAATCTAAATCTTAACTTTTTGGTCTTTTCCCGCTCTGTCCTTCATTATCACCTTTTGTGCCCGAAACTTTATTCTGTCTAAATCCCTTAGGATGTACCACATCCACTTGGTACACCCCTTTCCACTCAGTTTTCCAAGTTCTTCAATCCTCACTCTTCCAGGTTCCTAAATTCTAACTTTTCCATGTTCTTCAATCCTCACTCTTCCCGATTCCTCACTTTTCCAAGTTCTTCAATCCTCACTCTTCCGGGTTCTTCAATCCTCAGTTTTCCAAGTCCTTCAGTCCTCAGTTTTCCAAGTTCTTCAATCCTCACTCTTCCGGGTTCTTCAATCCTCAGTTTTCCAAGTCCTTCAGTCCTCAGTTTTCCAAGTTCTTCAATCCTCACTCTTCCAGGTTCCTAAATTCTAACTTTTCCATGTTCTTCAATCCTCACTCTTCCCTATCCCTCAATCCTCACTTTTCCAAGTTCTTCAATCCTCACTCTTCCAGATTCCTAAATTCTCACTTTTCCAAGTTCTTCAATCCTCACTCTTCCAGGTTCCTAAATTCTCACTTTTCCAAGTTCTTCAATCCTCACTCTTCCAGGTTCCTAAATTCTCACTTTTCCAAGTTCTTCAATCCTCACTCTTCCAGATTCCTAAATTCTCACTTTTCCAAGTTCTTCAATCCTCACCCTTCCAGGTTCCTAAATTCTCACTTTTCCAAGTTCTTCAATCCTCACTCTTCCAGGTTCCTAAATTCTCACTTTTTCCAAGTTCTTCAATCCTCACTCTTCCAGGTTCCTAAATTCTCACTTTTCCAAGTTCTTCAATCCTCACTCTTCCAGATTCCTAAATTCTCACTTTTCCATGTTCTTCAATCCTCACTCTTCTAGGCTCCTAAATTCTCACTTTTCCAAGTTATTCAATCCTCACTCTTCCAGGTTCCTAAATTCTCACTTTTCCATGTTCTTCAATCCTCTCTCTTCCAGATTCCTCAATCCTCACTTTTCAAATTCTTCAATCCTCACTCTTCCAGGTTCTTCAATCTTCACTTTTCCATGTTATTGATTCCTCACTCTTCCAGGTTCCTCTATTTTCACTTTTCCATGTTCTTCAATCCTCACTCTTCCAAGTTTTTCAATTCTCACTCTTCCAGGTTCTTCAATCCTCACTCTTCCAGGTTCGAGGATTTCTTTTTCCAATCGTTAATTTTATTTTACTTTTATTTTTTGTTATTGTTATTTGCTATTACATTTCTTGTTCTGGTTTCTGGCACTTAGAATTAGTTATCATTGCCATCACACCCTAAATGCAGGTTGCCGTCCCTTGAACCAATCACCACCAGCAAGGTCGTGCATCAATCAGTTGGTTTCCACTGGTCAGAGAATGGATGGGCTGCCTGTTGGATGTGGGTGTGAGAGATCCAACCTCCCCCACGCCATAAAGTACGCCGGACATTTCGTCAAGAGCGCCGGCAGTAAAAGGTTTCTGGGGACAATGTCCTCAAGTCCCAGGGGTAGACACACGTCTTGTTTTCTCCTGAGAAACACTGCAGGGCTACCACCTTCAAACTTAACTCATTTATCAGGTTTCTATTTTGACTAGGACCGGTACTTTTAATCGATTAATTTCAGTTAAGGAATAATCGATTAACCAAAGCAGGAAAATACGATTAATTGCTACAAATAACGATTAATCGATTACTCGTTTATTCGATTAATCGGTTGATCTATTAACTTATTGTTTTGTCGATTAATCGACGTACTTCGCCACAAACACTGCGCTCTCACCGAAGAAAAACAGACATTTAATGAATTGAAAAATATTGCATCATATATTTATACATAATGTACTTTCTTTGTAAAAAGACGTACGTGGAAGACTGCCAACAGGATTCGCATAAACCATGGCGTTTGAAAGGACTTACTCTACAAGTGGAACAAAATTCCCGATCCTGTATATGTTTGTGGAGCGACACCCCAGACCATACAACACATTGTGCAGCAGTGTTGTACAACGTCATACTCTGGGGATTTATGTGTTGACTCCAGATACTGTTAAGTGGATAGACAATTTAAATTTCACATTATAAGTGCCAATTGTAGCTGTAGGTTACACTAATATTCCCTGTTTTGCTTATATTCTAATAATGTCCCAGTATTTTTGCTGGTATGTATTCGGAATATTGTTGTGTTTTACAATGTGTTGCCATACGCTTAGTAAATAAATAAATTTGTAGGAAGTAGGCTAAAACAAACTAAAACAAATATCTTTCTGTGCTAAATTGTAAACATTGAACAAGAATTCAAAACCTTTGCTGAAAATTCTTCGCTTACTTTTTTCGAAAAGGACAAACATCAATCAAATGGGGGTATTTGTTTGATATTTGTCCTTCCACTGCCACTGACTCTTATTGTTAACATAACCAAGGAAGCACACTTTGTATATTTAGTCGAAAAGTAACTTTTATAGATTTCAAAACATCATTCCGAAAACAAGCGTATCTCAACTTAAGCGATGACCTCTCATTTAATCTTCTATTCTTATCTCGTGTCTATTAATCAATTACTCGATTCATTGATTAGCTGATTAATCTAGTATTCAATTAGTCGATTAATCGAATGAACGATCAGTCGATTAATAGTTTTCAAATAATTACATATTATTCGATAATTGATTAATACCAGCTCTAATTTTTAATTCATTCATTTTTAATTAATTGAAGTTTCGGGCATCAATAATGTACTGATTTGCATTACGAAATGTTTTGAGCTTCTGCCTGATTTGACCCTTTTTCTTTCAGATAACAAATACCCTTTTCAATTATTTTCATCTCCAATATCCGTTGCAGCAGACAAGTCCAATATTATTACGATTTTGTTTTTATACGTAGAGTAATAAAATAACATTTAAATTGAAATTAATTAATGATTAACATTTTTGTCTCTTAAAACAAAGTTGTCGAATCAGTGGAATCTAAAACTTGGTTTGTGAAAATCATGACTGAATATTATAAAAAACAAGTAGTTCCGTGAAGAATTATACAGCCTATTTTCATATATCTTACTTATGTTAATTGCCACTATCAACATACAAAATTTCAGTTTGATTGCTGTAATAGATTCGTAGATGTTGAGAACCGACTAAACGTTTCGGATGGTCGCCATATTGGATTTTATATATGTAGGTCTTAGAGTTATGTACTGTTACATGAATATTATTGTGTACGTGTAGCATTCAAACTTCAATCGCATGATTAGGACACAAGAAGTAACAAGGAGATTTTAAAATTTCGCACAGCTGCCATCTTGTGGTTATGGAAACAATTGAAATAAATTAGATACCAGTGGATTAACATTCGTATAAGGATTTACTGTACCAATTCACTGCACACGGATGGTTAAATTGCGAGAAACGTCCATGTGAATATTCATACTTCTAGTCGCCATGTTCGATTTGTAATCACCAGGTTATTTAAAGTCCTATAGGTGAACTTAAGTTCATAGCCCCTATGAACATAAAAATAATCAGTTTGAGTGCTATAATACAGGGCGCCCGAGAATGTTCTCCGCAGTGGGTACGTGCAGCTGTGAGTGGTCTAGTCATGAGTTTAGTTGGCTGCACTGCACTGTGTCCTTCAAAGCGGGACTGTCCCGTGTGGGCTGTCAGTGAAAATTGCGTTAAGCGAGCGAGCCGGCATGACTTCAGTGTGTATTACAGTAAGCGAGCGTTCAGTGGAAGAGTGCGACAGTATACAGGCGGTAATGTTTACTACTGAAGAGAGAGTTTTTTTTGGTGGAATACGTTTTTCGCGAAGGCGATCGGTTTACAGAAAATGTAAAATTAAGATTTCCGGTGAAGTTTCCTAATTCAAAGTGTCCAAACCGTGATACCGTTCGGGATTTGGTAAGTAAATTTCGTGTGACTGGCTCAGTTCACGATGTACCGGGAACAGGCAGGCCTACGCTTTTAACAAACGAAAAACTTGATGAAATCTCCGATATAATGCTGCGTAGTCCAAGTAAATCAACACGAAAATTAGCTCAACAAACAGGAATCTCTAAGACGACAGCACATAAAGCTGTAAGAGACAAGCTTCAGTAGTTCCCTTATAAAGTTACCGTGGTTCATGAATTAAAACAAACTGATTATGGAACAAGATGTTCAGTAAAGAACATATAGCCTACTTTCTCCTAAATGCATGGGTATTGTTATAACTCTTTGTCCTTTTCAAGGAGTATGATTGAATGTTGGTTGTAGTAGCTTGTTGAAATACAACGTGCTATAGGGATATTAAACATGAATATGAGGTGCCCTTTGCTAGAGCTACCTCTGTACCAAATTTCGTTCAATTCGGTTTCACCGTGTTTGAATTGATGGGGGGAATCGATTTGCACACATACTTGGCCACCATCTGCAAACTATTGGGCTGATGTTCTTGCAGTTTGGTCTGAATATGTTTCCCACATAAAGATATGGTGTTGCAAAATTTGGTAGAGACTAGATTATTAGGTTGGTCGTAATTCCATTTTAGCTTTTAACATTTGGGTGGCCGCGATTACGTTTCCGTCAAGATAGCGGTGATATAAAACATGACACTGAGGTGCCCTTTGCTAGTGCTACCTCTGTACCAAATTTCGTTCCATTCGGTTTCACCGTGTTCGAATTGATAAGGGGAATCGATTTTCACACAAAGATGGCCGCCATCCGCAAAATATTAGGCTGATGACCTATTAGTTTGGTCAAAGGATGCTCCCTCCATAAAGGTATGTTGTTGCTAAATTTGCTAGAGATCGGATGATTAGGCTAATCGTAATTTGATTTAAGCTTTGAACATTTGTGTGGCCACCATTACGTTTCTGTCAATATGGCGGCGATATAAATCATGACACTGAGATGCCCTTTGCTAGTGCTATCTCTGTACCAAATTTCGTTCCATTCGGTTCCACCGTGTTCGAATTAATAGGGGGAATCAATTTTGACATAAAGATGGCCGCCACCCGCAAACTATTAGGCTAATAACCTATTAGATTGGTCAAAGGATGCTCCCTCCATAAAGGTATGTAGTTGCAAAATTTAGTAGAGATCGGATGATTAGGTTAATCGTAATTTGATTTAAGCTTTGAACATTTGTGTGGCCGCCATTACGTTTCCGTCAAGATGGCGGCGATATAAAACATGACACTGAGGTGCCTTTTGTTAGTACTACCTCTGTACCAAATGTCGTTCCATTCGGTTGCACCGTGTTCGAATTAATAGGGGGGATCGATTTTCACACAAAGATGGCCGCCATCCGCAAACTATTACGCTGATGACTTATTAGTTTGGTCAAAGGATGCTCCCCCCATAAAGGTATGTTGTTGCAAAATTTGGTAGAGATCGGATGATTAGGTTAGTCGTAATTTGATTTAAGCTTTGAACATTTGTGTGGCCGCCATTACGTTTCCGTCAAGATGGCGGCGATATAAAACATGACACTGAGGTGTCCTTTGCTAGTGCTACCTTTGTACAAAATTTCGTTCAATTCGCATTCACCGTGTTCGAATTAATAGGGGGGGGGGGCAGACATTCAGAGTACACACACTCACACACACACACAGACACACAGACACACACACACACAGACTCACACACACACATACACACACACAGACAGACACACTTTTTTCGCCCTGTGTTGATCTCATAAGTCTACTTTCATTTTTTGCAAAAATCGAAAGTAGGCTAAAAATAGTGATGTACTGTGAATGGTTCCAGCATCTGTTATGAATGGCGGTGGTGAGTACAAAGTCTACTGTTTATTTGTTATGATGCAAGCGGCAGCCGTGCTACCAACGTAACTGCTGTAGCTAGCTCTCGCAGACGCATGTAGGCGCTGCGGAGAACATTCCCGGACTCACTGTAGATTCGTAGATATTCTGAGCCGTCTAAATATTTCGGATGGTCGCCATGTTGGATTGTTAAATGTTTAGGCCATAGAGTCATGTACCATTAAAGGAAAATTATTGCGTAGGTTCATTATTCAAACTTTCACTTCGATCGCATCATTACGACACAAGAAAAAAAAACTTAATTTTAACATTCGCACAGCCGCCATCCTGAGGTTATGTAAACAATTGAACTGAATTAGATACCAGTGCATTACAATGTGTATAAACATTTCCTGTACCAGATTTCATTGCGTTTGAAACATTAAATCGCGGGAAAGGTCTATTTAAAATTTTCTAATTCGCTTGGCCGCCATGTTAGTTTTGTAGTTAACCGATTTTTGAAAGTCTTATAGATGACCTTCCAGTAGTGCTCTTTATCTGCGTGCAAAATTTCAGGGTGATACCGCTAATAGTTTCAGAGATATAGAATGCCGGTGAAATATTTCGCACATCCGCCATCTTGTGGTTATGTAAACAATTGAACCAAGTTAGATGTCGGTGCATTACAATGTGTATAAACATATACTGTACCATGTTTTATTGCGTTTGTTTGGTTAAATCGCAAGAAAAGTCTATTTAAAAGTCGCAAATTCGCGTTGGTTTTGTAGTTACCAGTTTTTCAAAAGTCACTTAGGTGAACTTCTAGTAGTTCCCTTTATCACCGTTAACAATCCAGGGTGATATAGGGAATAGTTTCGGAGATATTGAATGCCGGTGAAATATTTCGCTCAGCCGCCATGTTGGATTGGTGAGACGTAACACAATTTGAAGGGCACGGTCGGGGTCGTCCGGAATAGTGCTATGAACTTCCCGAGTTTCATTGAAATCTCTCCAGCCGTTTAGAAGTTATTAGGGGGACACACACACGCACGGGCAAAATGTGATCTCATAAGCCTATTTTTAGCCTACTTTCGATTTTTGCAAAAAATGAAAGTAGACTTATGAGATCACTACAGGGCGAAAAAAAGTGTGTCTGTCTGTGTGTGTGTATGTGTGTGTGTGAGTGTGTGTGTGTGTGTGTGTGTGAGTGTGTGTACTCTGAATGTCTGTCCCCCCCTATCAATTCGAACACGGTGAGCCCAAATTGAACGAAATTTGGTACAAAGGTAGCAATAGCAAAGGACACCTCAGTGTCATGTTTTATATCGCCGCCATCTTGACGGAAACGTAATGGCGGCCACACAAATGTTCAAAGCTTAAATCAAATTACGACTAACCTAATCATCCGATCTCTACCAAATTTTGCAAAAACATACCTCTATGGGGGCAGCATCCTTTGACCAAACTAACAGGTCATCAGCCTAATAGTTTGCGGATGGCGGCCATCTTTGTGTCAAAATCGATTACCCCTATTAATTCGAACACGGTGAAACCGAATGGAATAAAATTTGGTACAGAAGTAGCACTAGCAAAGGGCACCCCAGTGTCATGTTTTATATCGCCGCCATCTTGACGAAAACGTAATGGCGGCCACCCAAATGTTCAAAGCTTAAATCAAATTACGACTAACCTAATCATCCGATCTCCACTAAATTTTGCAACAACATACCTTTATGGAGGAAGCATCCTTTGACAAATCTAATAGGTCATTAGCCTAATAGTTTGCGGATGGCGGCCATCTTTGTGTCAAAATCGATTACCCCTATTAATTTGAACACGGTGAAACCGAATGGAATGAAATTTGGTACAGAGGTAGCACTAGCAAAGGGCACCTCAGTGTCATGTTTTATATCGCCGCCATCTTGACGGAAACGTAATGGCGGCCACACAAATGTTCAAAGCTTAAATCAAATTACGACTAACCTAATCATCCGATCTCTACCAAATTTTGCAACAACATACCTCTATGGGGGCAGCATCCTTTGACCAAACTAACAGGTCATCAGCCTAATAGTTTGCGGATGGCGGCCATCTTTGTGTCAAAATCGATTACCCCTATTAATTCGAACACGGTGAAACCGAATGGAATAAAATTTGGTACAGAAGTAGCACTAGCAAAGGCCCCCCCAGTGTCATGTTTTATATCGCCGCCATCTTGACGAAAACGTAATGGCGGCCACCCAAATGTTCAAAGCTTAAATCAAATTACGACTAACCTAATCATCCGATCTCCACTAAATTTTGCAACAACATACCTTTATGGAGGAAGCATCCTTTGACAAATCTAATAGGTCATTAGCCTAATAGTTTGCGGATGGCGGCCATCTTTGTGTCAAAATCGATTACCCCTATTAATTTGAACACGGTGAAACCGAATGGAATGAAATTTGGTACAGAGGTAGCACTAGCAAAGGGCACCTCATTGTCATGTTTTATATCGCCGCCATCTTGACGGAAACGTAATGGCGGCCACACAAATATTCAAAGCTTAAATCAAATTACGATTAACCTAATCATCCGATCTCTACCAAATTTTGCATCAACATGCCATTATGGAGGGAGCATCCTTTGACCAAACTAATAGGTCATTAGCCTAATATTTTGCGGATGGTGGCCATCTTTGTGTGAAAATCGATTCCCCCTATTAATTCGAACACGGTGAAACCGAATGGAACGAAATTTGGTACAGAGGTAGCACTAGAAGAGCACCTCAGTGTCATGTTTTATATCACCGCCATCTTGACAGAAACGTAATCGCGGCCACCCAAATGTTAAAGGCTAAAATGTAATTGCGACCAACTTAATAATCTAGTCTCTACCAAATTTTGCAACAACAAATCTTTATGTGGGAAGCATATTCTGACCAAACTGCTAGATCATCAGCCCAATAGTTTGCAGATGGTGGCCAAGTATGTGTGCAAATCGATTCCCCCTATCAATTCAAACACGGTGAAACCGAATTGAACGAAATTTGGTACAGAGGTAGGACTAGCAAAAGGCACCTCAGTGTCATGTTTTATATCGCCGCCATCTTGACGGAAACGGAATGACGGCCACCCAAATGTTAAAAGCTTAAATCAAATTTCGACCATCCTAATAATTTGATCTCTACCGGATTTTGCAACAACATGCCTTTTTGTGGAAAGCATCTTATGACTGACTACAAGGTCATCAGCCCAATAGTTTGCAAATAGCGGCCATGTATGTGTGCAAATCCATTCCCCAGATCAATTCAAACACGATGAAACCGAATTGAATGAACTTTTTTTACAGAAGTAGCACTAGCAAAGGGCACCTCATATTCATGTTTAATATCCGGATAGCACGTTGTATTTCAACAAACTACTACAACCAACATTCAATTATACTCCTTGAAAAGGACAAAGAGTTATAACAATACCCATGCATTTAGGAGAATGTGGGCTATATGTTCTTTACTGAACATCTTGTTTCAAAATTGAAAATAGGCTAAAAATAATTATTATATATGAATCGCAGCCAGGCCATAACAGGGTATTTTAATTGAACACCTGTGGGCTCCCAGTAAGTTCAATTTCAAGTAGTTCCAACATTGGCTACCAGATGCCAGTGTCACTGGCACCTAGCGGCGAACATTGGAACTTGATAGAGTGTTTCTAACCAACCAAACATAACCTACAAATTCAGCTACACACTATCAATTGTAGTGGAAGGTTCATTTACATGCCATAAATCTATGACATGGTACTGCCGGCTTTACTTCCCCTCCAAAGGAAGGAAATATGTTAACGCTCTTAAATATCCGAAGACTTCGGCCAGGTTTAAAACCGCGATCTAGGGCATAGCAGTTCAGCATGCTACCTTCTAAGCCACCGAAACCGCCAAAAAAAATATTATAATATCGATTTGGCAAAGACCGTCAGCAATAACTGACTCCCATACTCGCCTTATCTAACACGAGTCAAATATATTTAGAAAATTATCCACATTAATTAATAATAATAGTATAATAATAATAATTCGCATTTTCAGTTTTCTCCAATAGAAAAAGACAAAGGGAGCCTAGCGAGGTACAAAAGGATCTGCACGTGATTGGGATCTCATGTGAAGATATCCTGGAGCGTGCCCAACTCAAGACAAAACTCTTCGAACATCGGAGTTTACAACCAAACCCGACGCTGAAAACTGGAAAGGCGTGGACAAATGAGAGAAAAGAACAACACCGTCTACGAATGAAGGAATTCTGGGCAAATTTTAAAACTAAAAGAAAACGGTTGAAATAACGTGGTCCTCAGTTGCCAAACACACAATAATCATGCAACAGGACTTAAATGGGTGCATAAACTTAGCTAGTTCCTGGTTAGTCCTGTATCTGCGTCCACTCCAACTTATACCTCATAACGAGGATTTTAGAACTGTTTAGAACCTCACCGCAGTTCCCGTGTATGCTCTCTCTCTTTCTTATTTCTATTATCCTACATACGAACCAGATGACGACGAGTACACAGAGCTAGTAGCCCACACTACAAGGGTGATGCGTACAGGCCTGGATTGGGGTTGAGGATTAACTTTTCTCATGCCATGAACTGACTAGTCTTCCGCCGTTCCATCCAGAAAGTTGAAAGATAGTGTGCTTGATCCCGGTGAAACGCGAGACGTGTCAGTAACAGTTAAGCACGATCTTCACAGACTTCAGAGTAGCGTTACTCGTGAACTTCGAGGGAGTTTGATGGAGGATGTCAGCAGTACACGATTGAGGCAAGATTTCACTCACTGACGGAAATATGCTGCAACACCAGAAACGTTGCGTCTTCGTAAAATGTTACAAAAGCATGTGTAATCTTGTTGTTGACTATTCAGGGGCTTTGCAACATCGTGATCATGTAGCCTCGTGAACTTTGGTGTGTGTAGAAATTATCTGATAACCCGTGGCAGTATGATGTATGTACTAGTGCACGTGTAATGTCAATCATCTTAAAATGCCACAGGATATCTGTTAATGTGCCTGCATATTAATAGGTGCCATTTTCCAACTCCTACAAGGGCTGAATTTAAGGGAACCTGTAGTGTAGATTAGCCAACAATGCGACTGCTTTATGAAAGCTCCATTGTTAGGTAACAATGACACCTAGAAACTTCAAATTGTCACAGTTTATCAATAATATACATGACTGCGTGTTGTTGAAGTATTATAGAGATGCATGACATATTTCAATAATTATGGACATTTGAAGTAAGTAAAGATGTTCAGAACAATTTGAAAAGATCTCCTAGTTAGGTACGTTTCTCTTTGATGTTACTGTGGACAATTGTATGGAAGCTATAATTTGTGATATAATGATAGTGGCAAAGCGTGTAAACTAAACTTATTGTTAATTTGCAGTTAGTTTAAATTTAATGAATTTAATGAATGTTTAAGATATTATTTCAGATAATTGATTTATTTATATTATTTCATATTTACTCTAATTACTTTCATTATGGTTCACTACTTTTAACCCCTAGGCGCCTATATATCTCCAACAAGTAGTTCCGTGAAGAACTATACACCCTATTTTCATATATCGTACTTTTGTCAATTGCCTCTATCAACATACACAATTTCAGTTTGATTGCTGTAGTAGATTCGTAGATATTTCGGATGGTTGCCATGTTGGAATTTTATAAACTGTATGTAGATCTTAGGGTCATGTACTATTACATGAAAATTATTGTGTAGGCGTAGTATTCAAACTTCAATCGCATGATTAGGACACAAGAAAGGAAAGCAAGATTTTAAAATTTCGCACAACCGCAATCATGTGGTCTTGAAAACAATTGAAATACATTAGAGGCCAGTGGATTACAATTTGTATAAGCATTTACAGTACTGAGTTTCACTGCGCTCGGATAGTTAAATCGCGAAAAACGTCCATTTAAATATTTACATTTCGCGTCGCCGCCATGTTAAATTTGTGATCACCAGGTTATTGAAAGGCCCATAGATGAACTTATGTCCATAACTTCTATCAACATACAATATTACAGTTTCATTGCTGTCATAGTTTAATAGATATTGAGAATCGTCTAAATATTTCGGATGGTCGCCATGTTGGATTTTTATATATGTAAGCCATAGAGTTATGCAATATTAGATGACGATCATTGCGTAGGTTCATTATTCAAACGTTAACTTCGATCGCATGATTAGGACACAATAAATAAAAAAGGAATTTTAAAATTTCGCACAGCCACCATCTTGAGGTTATGTAAACAATTGAACTAAATTAGATGCCAGTGTATTAAAATGTGTATAAACATTTGATGCCAAGTTTCACTGCGTTTGGATGGTAAAATCGCGACAAAAGTTTATTTAAATATTTCAACTTCGTTTGACCGCCATATTCGTTTGTGGTTAACAGGTTTTTGAAAGTCTCATAGATGATCTTCTAGTAGTGTCCTCTATCACCGTACATTTCAGGGTAATGTAATTAATAGTTTCGGAGATATGGAATGCCAGTGAAATGTTTCGCACTGCCGCTATGTTGGATTGGCGAGACGTAATAAAATTTGAAAGGCACAGTCAGGGGCGGCCAAAACTGTTCTATGATCTCAGTGAGTTTCATTGAAATCGCTCTTGCCGTTGAGATTTTATTAGTGGGGAGGGGCACACACACATACACACGGACAAAAGGTGATCCCATAAGCCAATTTTTCTTAAATGAAAATAGGCTAATAAATCAACCTGATTGGGCTCATAGTTCCGGAGTAAAAGGTAAGTTACAACACTTAGATATTTTTTAGTTTTGTGAAATCGTTTTCAAATGGCCATAATTAATGAAATATGTCGTAACGTTTTATATTAATACTTACGTAGCACGCTACCATGAATGTTATTGTTAAACAGTGAAAATTTGGCATTTATGGGTGTTGATGGTACCTAATAATGGAGCTTTAATTAAACAGTTGCCTTGTTAGCTAATCTACGCTACAAGGTTCCTTTAAGTAAATTCGATTTTTATCACAAACTAAACTTGTAGGAACAATTTTATTATTTTACACTTCGCACTATTTGCTACTTTTGTATTAGGTTTGTTTAAATACTTTTAAGTTTATTCTACTAATTGTTTTAATGCCCACATCATAGAATTCCACCACCTTCGAAGGCAACCAATCTCTCACTCCTCTTTTCTTTTCTTCATCGGTGTAAAATCACTGACAGCTAAGAATATTAAGGTAGCGAAACAGGTGGTAATCGCTTGGCACAAGGTCCATTTGCTTCCATCTGAAAGATATAGTTAACTATCAAGTAGAATGGGACCATGCAGGAACTAAACGCCAGATGATAGTAGGCCCGGGCGATTATAAGGTACGCTGAAGCTACCGTAAGGTCGTACAATACATAGCTGAGTTTATTGCTGTCCCTTGTGGCATAAAATCGACTAACAGAACATCATGTCTATCACAAAACATAGTTACCATAATCTTGCAGGTTGACATTGTCATTTTTGTTTTCATATTGCTTGTAGATTTCGTGTGTCGTCATTCCTTTGACTGCCACTTGGATACTGAAATCGTATGAGAAACCCTTGATTCGTCCCCAGTGACAGTGTGGTTCGAGCAGTAATCTTCTTTCTCACTTTATGTGGTCAAAATCACTAGCCATTCTCCTTTTATTTTGTGTTATTATTATTATTATTATTATTATTTAATTATTTAAAAACCGACAGTGGTAGCTACGTTCGCTAACGCGCAGTGATAGGCCATGAGGCCAAGCTCTCTGTGGACTCGGTAGACGTGGGTTCGAGCCCCACCGTCAGCTGTTATTTAAATTGTTTTCCATTTTCAACTCCAGGCAAATGCTGGGACGGAACCGTCTGACAGGCCACGGCCGATTCTTTCCACATCCTTGCCAGGTTTCATTCATCTCCATTCATTTCATCTCTCATTAATTCCTCTCACGAGGTTAGCGTCAGAAAGGGCATCCAGCCGTATAAACCATCCGCCACATAGAATTTCATCATATCTCATCCCCGACCCCGTTAGAAACGGGAAGAATAAGGGGTAGACATAGACACAATTATTTAATTATTTTGTTAATTAATTATTATTTATTATTGAATGGTCTTGGTGGCGTAGTCGGTAGCATAATGAACTGTTATGCCCAAGATTGCGGGTTCAAACCCGACCGAAATTGTCGGATTTTCAAGAGCATTAAAATCCCTTCGGAGGGGAAGGAAAGCGGACGGGCCAATGTCAGAGATTTATGGCATGTAAAATCACCTTCCACTTCAACTGGTAGTGTGTAGCTAAATTTGTAGGCTACTTGGTTAGAAACGCTCTATGAGGTTCCAACGTTCGCCACTAGGTGTCAGTGACAGTGTCGTCACTGGTAGCCAAAGTTGGAACTACTTGAAATTGAACTTGATGGGGAGCCTACGGGCGTTCAATTAAAAATACCGCGCAATGGCGACTGGCTGAAATTCAAATATATAATTATTTATTTATTTACCGAAGATCATATAACATTATGGAAGGTCTAGTGAAAAATTGCGAGACAAACACACATATTTTGTGCTTCAATGGCACAACCTACGTCTACATTTGCTGTATACAGTATTCACATGTTTTACAAAGATATTTACTCTATTTAAATATTTAGAATATTAATAATTAGATAAATAATATACTATATTTTATCCTGTGCACTCATTCTTTCACGTAATCACTTTCATCACTCCCGTCATTCATTCATTCATTCATTCGGATACTCATCCATTCAGTGATAAAATCACTCATACATAAGTTCATTTAGACAGTGTACTTCTTTATGAACTTCCTCAGAAAGCATGCTGGGAACCCATCGCAAACAGAGATTTCTGAACTACGAGATTTCAGCGTTGCTTTTGTGTAACACTGACCATGACATATCAGTGAGAAACTAGAAATCGTGAATCACAGGTCTCCATGAATATCGATGTCAACTGCGTATATCAAATCGTCTGTGATTACAGGAATTCGGCCTGATCACATTTCATAACGAATATTGTCCCACACGTTCCTCATTTACGCAATTTGCTGCCACTCAATACATTGGAGCCGAACAGATCACATACCTGAGGATGGACATCCACTGCTGAAACATTCCTTGCTGTCAAAATTGAATCACAGACAGCATTTAACAATCAAATGGCATCTCAATTATTTAGAAGAGAGGAAAGGCAACGAGTAAAGATGAGTTGCACCTCTCGCCAATCCATAGTCCTATCCGAATGGAAAGGTGCCAAATATGAGCTACGTCACACGCTGACGCGTTTTGCGGTTCATGGGTTTCTCCATCACGTGTGCAAGAGGTAGTCTTTTCATATCCCAGACAGAACCTCGTGCGAATGTCAATTGTGTGGTCGGCTTTGTGAATGATATCATGCTCTCTGGTGCCAAAAGAGACTTGTAGCTCTGGCACAACTCTGTACTGGCTAGTGTACTGATATGTATGCACATTGAGCGCTTTCTTCTTATTAATTATAATTTCGTTGACAGGTACAGGTGCGCTAGTATGATATGACTCAGCTCCAGTAGCCTCAGTCATCGTTTAACTGTCCGTGGTGACATGAGTTCCTGTGTTGCTTATCTGAATCAATGATGATGGACTTATGTGCAGCCTGCACTCTGTCATCGCCGTGTCCTCCAGTTCGCCCCGAGGAGCTCCTGCTACAATAAACAACAAACGCTGGTGCAGCCACGCTCAGCGGCAATCAAATCTTGAATGAGTAATATTTGCATCACCAAGTTTTGTCAGAACCCTACCTGCATGTTACAGATCTTGTAGCGGACGCTTTCCCCATCACATCCAGTCGGTGAGTTACAGCGGCGCAGTTGGTAGGAGGCGCCACCATCGCACGAACGAGAACATGTGCTCCATTCAGACCAGGGAGACCAGCCTTGCGAGGAACGTGAACTACTACCCCTGCGCTCAGCTTGCTGCAAGAAAGAGAACAGTACTGTTAGAGTAGAAACATACCCTACAGGAGCGAGAGTGCGTGCTACCATTCTGTCTACAGTTGAGGGAACAAACAATGTGAAGAGTGGGAACTTTTACTCCTGCACTCAGCCTGCTGCAACCAGGTGAACAGTGCTGTTAAAATAGAAACATACATTATAACAGGAGCAGAGAACGTGCTGGTACTTTTAATAGATTAATTTCAGATATCGAATAATCGATTCAAGCAGAACATTCTGTTAATTGCTACAAAACGATTAATCGATTGGGGGGTTGAATCGATTAATCGGTTATTATAAAGTGTATTAACTGTTTTGTCAATTAATGGATGATCCTCGCTCCTTTCACTACGCTCTCACAGAAGCAAAATAGGCAATTAATTAATTACAATATATTGTATCATATATTTTCCAAGAATGTACCTTCCTTGTGAAATTTGGCTAAAACTAGGTAAAACAAAAATGTTCCTCTCCTAAATTAATTGTAAAAATTGAACAAGAATTCAAAATCATTGCTGAAAATTCTTCGTTTTTCCCTTTCCAATTTGATAGATGTTTGTCCTTCCACTTTCACTGACTCGCATTTGGTTCTTGTTAACATAAACAAGGAAGAACACTTTGTATTGTATATTTAGACAAGAAGTAACCTTTATAGATTGTTATACTTGATCGTTAAAATAAGCGTAACTCGACTTAAGCGATGACCTCTCATTTCAACTTCTTCATTTATCTCGTGTCTACTAATCAATCAATCGATTATTCGGTTAGTAGATTAAGCGATTGAATGGTCAGTCGATATAATCGATGAAACGTTTTTGATTAATTACAGATTATTCGATTGATCTACTATTAATCGATTAACAGAACCTCACTTATTACCAACTCTAATTCTGACCAAGGAAGGCAGCCTTGTGAGGGGCGGGAACTTTTGCCCCTACGCTCAGCCTGCTACAACAAGCCGAATAGTTATGTTAAATCCCTTTATCTCTACCCTCTACTTATTATAAAACTAAGTCCCCGATTCTTGGATGTTACGGGCAAACTCGAGAACCACTGGATGGATTTTGATGTGGTTTTCACCATTCTGTAAAGGATATCTCGAGGATAATTTCTGTAGAAGATAATTTATTTATGATCAAAGGAAGCCGAGCAGTAACGATTTCAGTGGAAAAGTCGAAAAAAAAACAACAACCTGGCGTCCGAGTGCTTTGTAAGCGCACGCTGGACAAACCGTTAAAAATATCTAAATATTATGAGTAAGAATCGTTCAGCATGAAAAGTTCTACAAAAAAGTCCGCGAGAGCATATGACTATCTTCAATACATCGCCCACTATAAGTGTTTTTACGTTTTAATTTCTTCCAACCCTGCCCATTCAACTGCTGAGGCGACAGTTTACGAGATAGCTAAGGGCGAATCTATCATCCCTGTTACAGCCTAGCTAGCGGGCGAACCTATTGCCCCAGATACTGCCAGCAGCAAACTCTTAAGTCGTGTTGAGTTAAGACTTCTGAGAAGGGTGGTTGTGTTTGGAGTTTCCCTGGAAGAGCAACTCTGCTTTTCTTCATTTCGCCTGTGAACTTTTCGTTCCGAAAAATTCACAGTCAAGTTAAGATTGGACGGAAGGGGGATTTGTGTTTCATGCAACTCGCCATTCTTAAATTACGTCTGACAAGAATTTGTTGCACATGCATCTCCATGATAATATAATTAATAGTCCAGTCAGTGATTTTAACCCGTCATGCCGAGACGTAAAACGGTTATTAGTCGTTATTCATCGACATTGAAAAAAAAAGCGCTTATCACGTAATGCATTAATAACTGTTCCCGGGCGAAGCCGGGTCGCGTTGCTAGTGTATTATAATTGTGAAACTTTGTGAGTGTGTGTGAGTGAGTGTGTTTGTTATCTCTTAACACTAGAACGGCTGGACGGATTTGGATGGAATTTGAAATGGCGATAACTTGTATCCTGGATTAACATATAGGCTGCCTTTCATCCATATATAAAGCTCAAGGTTCATAGTTAGGCCCTTTGGCACAAATCTATACCGTTTCACCGATCTGAACCGAATTTTACGTGCTTAACCCTGTACAGATATTACACATGGAACGATACAATATAATATTGGTAAATCTGAGTTCAAGGAACTGTTGTTCAGAATTGGCCTGGTGTTAAATATTTCAGAAGCTTTCGATACAGGTTACATGGTCCATGTTAAAGGAAATAGTATACCAGAGGAGTAAACACAGACGCATTTCTCCCGAGTTTCAAATCACTCAAAAATACGGGATAAGAACTATCCGGGATGCGGGACATTTAGCACGAATACGGGACTGTCCGGTAAAATCCAGGACGTGTGGAAACTATGGTCCCAAGCCCCTTCAATAAGTTATGAATATCAACAATCTTAGTCTCTATAAATGCAACTGGTACTTATAAAATCCTCTAAGAAAACTTTTTAGAAGTATTTAATCAATGAATGCCACTGCTCCTCATTTCCGGGTGGTTTTCACAGACAAGTGAGGTAATGACAGTTGAAATGAATCGTACGCGGCGCATTAGAAAACACAATCTTGGCATTAGCCTGGAGTTCAAAAAGGAAAATCACACAGTGAACTACTTCTAGGGTAGTCGACGGCGGGGTTTGAAGTCACTCTTCTATTGAGTGCAGAGGTAGGCTACCCAGGATTCATGACCTTGCACCTTGGTGCGCGTAGCTGCCGCGGTTGGTCATAGATTTGCTTGGTGTTGTTTTCTTTTACGGGATTTGCGACATCGCGATCATGTAGCACCGTGTATTTCGGTGTGTAAGTGGAATTTGTCTGATAACCTGTGTTACTGTGATGGTTGTATTAGTGTGTGCATTAGGATTAGCAAGTAGGCGACTGTGGCCTTAAATTAGGAATCATCCCACGATTTGCCTGGAGTAGAAGTGGGAAACCACTGAAAACCATTTCCAAGATGACTGAGGTGGTATTTGAACCCTCTTATTCACAGTTCTGCGTTACGAGGCTAAGTGTACCCCGTTCCAGCCATCAGACCAGTATTGAAACCGTTGGCAGAGCCGGGAATCGTGCTCGGACCTCCGCAGTGACAGCCTCGAGTGGTAGACACTACGCAACGAGGCGGCCATGTAGATTTGATAATCAATGCTAGAGGGTATTTATCAAACAATGCGTTTTTAAAAGCGGCTGTGCTCTGCAGCCACTGCGCCTGTAGGGTAGTGGAGCCGCCATGCAGCAGGTGTGCAAGAGTTGCCGAGTCGTCAGGCTGCGGCGTTTATTAGCTGAATCGTGTCGCATTGGTAATGAGTGTCCGTGCCGCAATGTTACTGCACCTCTCGTTTATAGCCCCTTTCAAATATATCTCTATTTCATTATCCCATTTCTTAAAGAGCGAACACCGTTTAATTGTCCAATTAGGTAGTTTATTGCATAACCAAGGGCTGTATATGTCGTAGGTTGGTAGTGAAGAGCGTGACTTCATGACAGTTCTAGTAGTTAGATGAAAAGGTTGCTTATTATGTACTTGTTGGTCATGGATATTGTTTTAAAGGTGATAACACATATAGGTCACATGTCTCCAATGAATTGATTTTGAGTCTTCAGTCTTTTGACTGGTTTGATCCAGCCCTCCATGCTTCCCTGTCCTGAGCTAATCGTTTCATCTCTACATAACTACCACACCCTATATCCGAGGCAATCTGTTTAACATACTCTAACTTTGGTCTACCCCTACAGTTCTTATCCTTGACCCTTCCTTCCATAATTAACTTTGCTATTCTTGGGTGTCTTAGTATGTGTCCTACCAATCTATCTCTTCTCTTCATTAGCAGTCGCCACAAACATCTCACCTCCCCAACTCGTCGTAATACCTCTTTATTTGTAACCCTATCCACTTATCTGATTGCGGGGCGAGGAGGCGCAGCGGTCAAGCTGTTTGCCTCTCACCAAGGTGAACTGGGTTCGATTGTCGGTCAATGCATGGAAGATTTTCAAAGTGAAATGCCATGTCCTGTGGTACGTATTCTACGTAAAATGGAGGTCCCGTGACTGATCGCATGATTAACGGTCACGTAAATCTGAAAGCTTCCTTCCTTCCTCATCTGATCTTCATCATTCTCCTGTAACACCACATTTCAAACGCTTCAATTCTCCTCTTTTCTGCTGCGCCAACAGTCCAAGTTTCACTTCCATACAGCGCAACGCTCCAGACAAAGGTTTTCAAAAATGACTTCCTTATACCAAAATCTATATTCGATGTCAACAGATTCCTTTTCTGTAGTAATGCTTTCCTCGCCTGTGCTAACCTATTTTTATATCAACTTTGCTTCTTCTATCACTGGTTATTTTGCTTCATAAGTATCAGAACCTTTAGCTTTTCAGTTGCAAATTTGACGTCGATAGAAGTTTCATATTTCTTTCGACTGCAATCCAATATTTTTGTTTTACATTTATCATTTTTCATCACGAACAATTTCCTCAAGGCAGAATCACTACCAGTTTAAACACATTCCAATCCTCTGGCAAATGGATATGAAAATAACGAAACCACTAGTAAAACTACAACTGATGTACAACAAGTAATTTCATGACGAACTACGGAGCCTTATTATGCAATTGTTGATCAACGCAAGGTCATGAGCACTTTTGGCTGTCAGCGCTGAGGCCAAGAAATTTAATTCTGGTCTGAGGGCTAGAACGAGATAAACTCAGCCTCGTGAAGCAAAACTGAGAAGAGGTGGATTCTGTTTCCTCCTCAGCCATCCTGAAAGTGGTTCTCCGTGGTTTACCACTTCTACTCCAGGTGAATGCGGGAATGGTTCCTAAATTAAGGCCATTGCCACATCCTTCCCAATCCTTATCTGAATTACAACTACACACACTAACATAGTTACACAGGTTATCAGACAAATTCCACACACACCCAAGTACACGAGGCTACATGACCGCGATATTGCAAAGCCCTTAAATAAATCATGAAATCAAATCATTATATTGATGCCTAAGTTTTCATTGGGTATCTACCGACCTCGCCTGTGGCGGTAACTTTTGAGGATCCAAACAATCTCTGGGCTGACTACGTAACAGACAAGTACATGGAGCTAAATGACCACAATATACAAACCCCCTCACAATAATACAGCCATTACAATTACACAGGTTATAAGACAAATTCCACACATACCCACGTATCAGAATATCCAGATTATTTATTTATTTACTTATATTTTAATAAGTCCCTCATATGGAAGAACAACAACCCTCAATAAGATCGGCTAACATGGACGTGTTGTTCCCACACTGGTCCTCAGGATCGGAAGTACAGCTCGCTACTTGCTTCATGCGGACCGATATTCAATAATCGGCGAGGGCGGAGTTTCCTCTACGAAAGCGAGAGACATAGATCGTTACGGGAAAAGGAGGCAGCACCGGTAATGTGTTTGGTTTACGTTCGTGGTCAGTAAGTACTTATCAGGCAAATTAATTGGCTGGACCAGCACAAGTTTTGAGGGAACTTCCTACCTCAGCAACAAACTAAATATGGACTCAAAGGGAGATCGAAGCTGCGTGATAACAAGGGCATTTCCGAGCAAAGTCAACAGAGTTTTATGAGCTCACGCAGGGAGCTCATGCAAATTAATTATTTTATTGATTGGACATGCTTCTGTAGAACTGATTTTTAAATCTTTGCGTACACATCATTGGCGTTATCATGCATTAGTAGAGCAAAGAAAGAAAGAAAGAAAGAAAGAAAGAAAGTAGTGGTCAGATTTGAGGAAGAGAAAATCCATTATGAATAGCTGGCTTGAATAAGGGACAAGAGTTGATAGGTAATAATACTGTAATAAAACACAGGATTGATGGAAATTGTAATAACCCATTTGTTTATCTATCCATCAATATAACCAGATTATATATTTATTAGACATGTCACCAAAGGAAGAACTGGCTCCTGGCGCCGACCTACCTTATCCTGTGTGGAGGTCCCTCAACCGCTTAAGAGTGGGTGTCCCTCAATGCAAGACCAACCTGCAAATATGGGGGATCCTTAGCAGACGCAGACACCTCTTGTGAATGTGGAGCTGAACAAGACCCAACTCACCTACTTATCTGCCCCCTCCTGGACAACCCATGCACAATGGAAGATGTTTTTAGAGGAAGTAACAAAGTCAACGCAGCTGCAGTTTTTTGGTAAAGTTGACCGGACACGGAAATGAATGAATGATATATTAATTAATTAATTAATTAATTAATTTATTTATTTTAGTAAGCTTGCTTAGCATTTCTCCCCACTGCGACCTCCTCACTAAATTACTGGCTTCGGAGCGAGCTTACGAACTAGCAAGTGAGCCTATCACCCCAGCTTCGACCAGCATCAAACTGTCGAGTCGTGTTGAGTTAAGACTTCAGAGAAGAGTATATGTGTTTGGAGTTTCGCTGTTCGGCTTTTCTGAATTGTGTCTGGGACCTGCCGTCCGTGCGCCTTTTAAGCTTACGCTGGGTAAACCGTTAATGGTACCGGGCGAAGCAGGGGCAGGTTACTAGAAATATAATTTATGATATCAGCTGACCTTGTTCTACATGTATCGCAGTATATCTGAAATAAACTTTTTGAAGAAATAACTCAGCAATTATTTTCTGTAAGGAACAACCATCATTATGTCAGAAAAGAGTTAATGCCTGAACATCGGGGCACTTATAATCTCTCAGCCTCGGGGTAGAACATAAAAATGCTGCCCTCTGAATGCTGGAGAGAAGGTGAATAAACCATCTCACTCAGCCGTCCACTATGGCAGCAAATCGCTGTTATGACATAGCGTGGTTTAGTAAAACATAGCACGTCACCAGATGACCGATATTCGCCACCAGGAGCGCGTCGGGTGCTGTCCGGCTGCCGGACGCTGCAGGGCAGCCAATTTATCGAAACGTTTCCCTTCTAGCCCATAAATCTCCCTGTGAGCGTACGCGAGGATTTGAAACACGAGATAAAAGGCTGCACACCACCCCCACCTACCTAACTCCTCTATTATCATCATTTACAAGAAAGAGAAAGCACTTTTAATGGGGATTACTGAACCAATTATATCGCCAACCAAACTCCTTCTTTTATAGCATCCATATTTAAAACAGGGTTTATCTAATTGGCTACCTGAGCTCTCTGCACAGAAAATCCCTCCTTTACCGATAGATGACCTATGACCTTTCCCCATTTCTCCTCATGGTGTTGTGGTTAGAACGCTCGGCTGCCATTCCTGAAGCCTGGTTTGGATTCCCGGTTTTACCAAGATCTGGTTTGAGGTACAGGAACGAAATTGCTGGCCTGCAAGTTATTCAAATGGTGTCAACTTCGAAGAGTTGCACCAAGCCAGTTAGCCACACAAGTTTATTTTTAGCTTTCTCCACAGCTACAAGTACCCGAAGTTCGTAAGAAAGAGGTGATGATGATAATTGTTGTTTTAAGGGGCAATGATTTAGGTTATCGGCCCCTAATGGTTTGGATGATTATTAGTTCTGCCTATTGTCATGCAACATACCGTAGACATAAACAAACGGGAGTCATGATTATCTATTTTATTCCTGGTTACTAAAAGATAACACCTGTTTTTTTAACCTATTTTCAATTTTGAAAAAATAGGCTTATGAGATCACCTTTTTGCCCGTGTGTGTGTGCGTGTGCGTGTGTGTGTGTGTGTGTGTGTGTGTGAGGTGTGTGTGTGTGTCCCCTAATAACGTCTAAACAGCTGGAGCGATTTCAATGAAATTGGATAAGCTCATAGCACTATTCCGGATGACCCCGACCGTGCCCTTCAAATTTTGTTACGTCTCACCAATCCAACATGGCGGCTGAGCGAAATATTTCACCAGCATTCAATATCTCCGAAACTATTCCCTATATCACCCTGGATTGTTTACGGTGATAAAGGGAACTACTAGAAGTTCACCTATGTGACTTTTGAAAAACTGGTAACTACAAAACCAACGCGAATTTGCGACTTTTAAATAGACGTTTCTTGCGATTTAACCAACCAAACGCAATAAAACTTGGTACAGTATATGTTTATACACATTGTAAAGCACCGACATCTAACTAGGTACAATTGTTTACATAACCACAAGATGGCGGATGTGCGAAATATTTCACCGGCATTCTATATCTCTGAAACTATTAGCGGTATCACCCTGAAATTTTGGACGAACATAAAGGGCACTACTGGAAGTTTGTCTATAAGACTTTCAAAAACCGGTTAACTACAAAACGAACATGGCGGCCAAGCGAATTTGAAAATTTTAAATAGACCTTTCTCGCGATTTAATGTTCCAAACGCAATGAAATCTGGTACAGAAAATGTTTATACACATTGTAATGCACTGGTATATAATTTAGTTCAATTGTTTGCATAACCTCAAGATGGCGGATGTGCGAATTTTAAAATTAAGTTTTTATTTCTTGTGTCGTAATCATGCGATCGAAGTGAAAGTTTGAATAATGAAGCTACGCAACAATTTTCCTTTACTGGTACATGACTCTATGGCCTATACATTTAACAATCCAACATGACGACCATCCGAAATATTTAGACGGCTCTGAAGATCTACGAATCTATTACAGCAATCAAACTGAATTTTTAATGTTCATAGGGTCTATGAACTTAAGTTCACTTATAGGACTTTAAATAACATGGTGATCACAAATCCAACATGGCGGTGACGTAAAGTACAAATATTCACCTGGACGTTTCTCGCAATTTAACCATCCAAGTGCAGTGAAACTTGGTGCAGTAAATCCTTATACGAATGATAATCCACTGGCATCTAATTTATTTCAATTGTTTCCATAGACACAAGATGGCATCTGTGCGAAATTTTAAAAATCTCCTTGTTACTTCTTGTGTCTAATCATGCGATTGAAGTTTGAATGCTACACGTACACAATAATCTTCATGTAACAATACATAACTCTAGGACCTACATATATAAAATCCAACATGGTGACCATCCAAAATATTTAGTCGGTTCTCAATATCTACGAATCTATTACAGCAATCAAACTGAAATGTTGTATGTTGATAGTGACAGTTAACATAAGTAGGACATATGAAAATAGGCTGTATAGTTCTTCACGGAACTACTTGTTTTCTTATGTCATGGCCTTCTCGTTACTGCCATTTTAACTTGTGGGATTATTCGCGAACTCAATCGGATGTAGGTGGCTGGTCGGTTGCGACAAAATGGTGGACGCAAGAGTGATAGACTTCTTAATGTATTGAATATTGTTGGCAAGTCTAGGCAGGCTCTTGTTGAAGGACAGGCAATTTTAGATGCCAAACACATAAGTATGTGTGGGAAAGTACTAGAAACAGAAGATGAGACTTGAAGCGTTATTCTTACAAACTAGTAAATTGAGAGGATTACCTCCCCAGATTCAAAATGAAATTCAGTTACCAGTTGCCGAGAAAAAAAATAGTTTGTTCAGGAATAAGTAATATGCATATAGTTGGTTCATTGCTTTACATACTTCAGTATGTGGATACATTTAAATTTGGAATATACAGGGTGTCTTTTATGAACCTTTGGAGAATGATAGGTCGTGTAGGGAACGGGTATAGAAGTAATTTGAGATAGGGAACTTGGGGTCGGAGCGGCCTCCTTAACCCCTAAAATAAGGGTTGATACAGGCCCTCCACCCTGTCAGTAGGGCAACCTACCCAAGCCTCTAATACCTTTCTCAATCCTTTAACTCTTGGCAAGATTCATTTTACCATGTGGCGCTGGCGTAATGGATAGCGTTGCGGTGCGAAAGGCCGGTATTCCCGGGTTAGATTCCGGGCTTGGGCATTTTTTTAAATGTTATTTGTCGTATTTGTACTCTCTTCTCTGACATAGCACCAGACTGTATCATGTGACTAGAATACGACAAATAACATTAAAAAAGAGGCTTTGCCCAAGCCCGGAATCGAACCCGGTACTATCATATTTATGCACCGCAACGCTATCCATTACGCCAGCGCCACATGGTGAAATGAATCTTGCCAAGAGTTAAAGGATTGAAAAAGGTAATAGAGTTTTGGGCCGGTTGCCTAACTTACAGGGTGGAGGGCCTTAATCAACCCTTATTTTAGGGGTTAAGGAGGCCGCTCCGACCCCACGTTCCCTATCTCAAATTACTCCTATACCCATCCGCTACACGACCTATCATTCTCCAAAGATACATATAAGACACCCTGTATAGCCTAATACTGTTGAAGTCAATAAATCAAAGACTGTACAAGTTGACGACAAAGATTTATTTAAATTTGTAATAAGCACATGACTGAAAACTTAGAAGACCTGAGCTTCACAGATTTGAAGGAGCAATGGGGCAAGTTACAGAAAGACAACCGCACGTAGACCTACGATTAAGTGACCCCTAAAAGTAATTTTTGGCACATGGGTAGAACAGCTGTCAAATTGACCTTGCTAAGTCGCCTAGTTTGTAGTGCAGGGGGGAATGTAGGGTACTGTATATTGTAAGAAATTCATTAGTAATTATTAATAACTAATTCTCCTATGTAAAATGCCAGCCGCATGCGATCATATACTTCGAAATCGGCTTAGCGACGCGAAGTAATCGACTCTATTCCGTCTGAAAAGCTTTCTTTTTGTGAAAGTAATGCATTGATATCGCAATTTGAAGAGCACAGTGGAACTGAGCAATTATATCAAGTCATCTTTTAGCCTCAATTATTATGAATATACCTGAAAAAACAACGAGAGAAGAGCACACCCATAATCTCAAATCATATGTTATAGCATATGTTTGAGTATGTTTCCATCACCCTTACTCTAGTTCCAGATAACGGCAGCACCCTCGCTTGAGTTCGTGAATAGAGTCCAGATCGGTAGCCACATAGGAGGTGCTGCGCTCTGAAGTCCTGCAGCGGAGAAGTTGTGGTTTCACCACAAGGGAAATAGAAGACGGGGAAAATAAATGCCTTCTCCTCTCGATGAATGAGGACTGAGGGACTCTGAAAGACGTGGAGCGATGAAAGGCAGATATGAGAGGAAAATAGGAGAGGGTCCGTCTCGAAGGCAATGGAAAAAGGGGAAAACGAACCCAGCTCAAGAATCCCTCGAGGGCGCCAACTCCCAAGCTCACCAGTCGTGAGCAACTGATGGTGTAGCACTATCAAGGGAGCACCGTAAGTGGTGGGGCTGCACACACCTTGCCTCGTTAAGGGCATTGAACAGAAGGCGGGATATATCATAAGAAAAGAAGAGGTCTGATATCTCGATGAATGAGAGAATCAGCAAAGATGAGTCAAGGGCCAATTAAGGTGGGAAAATGAAAGACTCCCTAGGCTTCGTAAAACGTAATACCGTTGGGGTCGAACCAAGGGAGGTTGATCGGATAGATGACAGAGGAGCCCGTCAAAAGTAAGTGGATTGAATGTTGGACTCGGATTGGGCCCCATTGTCGCCAACGCACGCCCCATAAGTTGTGATCCCCTGGGAGTGGTCGAGGACCAACACCGAAGTTACTGTATAGTGAAACGCAGTCTATGTTTTTTTCTGGGATCGTGTTTATGATATTCAAACTGTAAGCAAAGTAGGACATACTGTTGGTTGGTTCCTCAGTTTAGGGGCCGCGACAACGCGGTCATGTAGCCCCGTGTACTTTGGGTGTGTGTAGAATTTGTCTGATAACCGGTGTTAATTGTGATGATTGTATTAGTGTGTGTTATCTGTTTTTAATTCAAGTAAGGACTGCAGACGATAATTCCAAGTAGTTCCTACTTTCGCTACCAAATGCTACCGTCCACGACAACTACAGGCCGGACGTTTGTTAATGTAAGCCTGGAGGCGAGTTACTACAGTACCTGTTTTGTTGTCACCTGCCCCATGTGGTCAGACGATTGACAAAGTTATCTCACACTACTGCTGAAGTACAGTCTGTTCGTAACTATATAACGTGTACTTCGGCATCACACAATACTTAGACGTCGACTGTACTGTCTGCACCGTGGTATAATCACGTGCTCAAGTCTGAAATTCCATTACATCAGACCGGTGATGACAAATGTGAAGCGATAGGGCTAGAGACTGACTGTGTACAGGCTCACCCGCAAGCTTCAAGGTAAAGGGCAATCGTTTAAAACAAACGTCCGGCTTGTACTGTCGTTGTGAACTTGGCTACTAACAGCGCCTGGTGGAGAACGTTGGAACTTAAGAGCATTAATCAAACATAACCTACAAATTTTGCATCACACAAGTTTAGTTAGTGGAAGGTTCCTTTACATGCCATAGATCTATGACATGGGCCCGCCGGCTTTACTTCTCCTCCGAAGGAAGGCATACTGAAGGTTTAAACAAATATCACCTCTTCATCGGCTAGAAGGTATGGAAATGTGGAATGCTGATGAGGTGGCCACGGATAGTGTAAGGACCATGGTGCTCCATTGCACTAGTGCTACCAAGAATATACTAACTCATCACATAACTCTGTCGATCTGTTATATTCAATCAGTTACAATTTGGAGGCAGCATACTCTCAGAGAAGTTCACTTTACTTCATTACCACAACATTAACAGCTTGAGGGTATTGGGCATTCATTTCAATTCATTGAGCACAGTGTAGATCAGGCTGTTCCAAATCCACGAGTCTGAGTATGCGTACACGCGAGTCCTCAGCAGTAATGCTCGGAGTACGGTTGGAGAGGGACTGGGGGTGATAGCCAATACGTCACTGGGCGAAGGTCACAGCACAAGTCCATGCGCTTCCTGCCAGTCTTGATGTATCCACCGCGCAGTGACGGCAGCCCACTCAGCAGAGCTGTATTGCATGTTGCAGGTTTACTCATGCAAGGTGGCGAGTACTCCGCTCCACACTAGCGAGTACCTTGGCTGGAACAGCCTGGTGTAGATGGACAGGCGCTGACTATTCGGTTTTCTACATTTGTAGGTTCTATTTCTTGTTCGTGTTCACATTTAAGATTGGTTTGGGACTTGTCATATAAATATTTAATATTAATAACTAGGGACCGAAATTTTAGGTTTTACCTATTTTTAGCCTATTTTCAATTTTCAAAAAAATAGGCTTATGAGATCACCTTTTGTCCGTGTGTGTGTGCGCGCGTGTGTGTGTGTCCCTAATAAATTCTAAACGGCTGTTGCGATTTCAATGAAACTCCGTAAGTTCATAGCACTATTCCTGGTGACCCCGACCGTGCCCTTCAAATTTTCTTATGTCTCACCAATCCAACATGGCGGCTGTGCGAATTATTTCACCAGCATTCAATATCTCCGAAACTATTACCGATATCACCCTGGAATTCATTACGGTGATAAAGGAAACTACTAGAAGTTCACCTATGTGTCTTTTGAAAAACTGGTAACTACAAAACCAACATGGCGGCCACGCGAATTTGAGACTTTTAAATATACGTTTCTCGCGATTTAACCAACCAAACTCAATAAAACTTGGTACAGTATATGTATATACATATTGAAATGCACCGACATCTAACTTCGTTCAATTGTTTACATAACCACAAGATGGCGGGTGTGCGAAATATTTCACCGGCATTTTATATCTCTGAAACTATTAGCGGTATCATCCTGAAATTTTGTACGGAGATAAAGGGCACAACTGGATGTTCATCTATAAGACTTTCAAAAACCGGTTAACTACAAACGAACTGGTACATGACTGTATGGCCTATACATTTAACAATCGAACATGGCGACCATCCGAAATATTTAGACGGCTCTGAATATCTACGAATCTATTATAGTAATCAAACTGATTTTTTATGTTCATAGGGGCTATGAACTTAAGTTCACCTATAGGACTTCCAATAACCTGGTGATCAAAAATCCAACATGGCGGCGACGCGAAGTATAAATATTCACATGGACGTTTCTCGCAATTTAACCATCTGAGTGCAGTGAAACTTGGTATAGTAAATCCTTATGCGAATGTTAATCCACTGGCATCTAGTTTATTTCAATTGTTTCCATAACCACAAGATGGCAGCTGTGCGAAATTTTAAAATTTCCTTGTTACTTCTTGTGTCCTAATCATGCGATTGAAGTTTGAATGCTACACGTACACAATAATCTTCATGAAACAGTACATAACTCTAGAACCTACATATATAAAATCCAACATGGCGACCATCCGAAATATTTAGTCGGTTCTCAATATCTACGAATCTATTACAGCAATCAAACTGAAATGTAGTATGTAGATTGTGGCAGTTAACATTAGTAGGATATATGAAAATAGGCTGTATAGTTCTTCACGGAACTACTTGTTTTACTTACCGTACTTCTAAATACAAACATACGTCAATACTTTTCTGAATCACACTCAGACGAACCATATTAATGAACTCTGTAGTACCTAAAATACCTAAATGATATGCGGGAACCTAAAAATACCTAATTACAGTTTTGTTCCATTTATTGTCGTATATTTGAATGTTTAGTCCGTAATTTTTAAAAGTAAATCACAAGACAGTTTTTATTCTTAGCTCTGGTTGATTTAGAAAAATCCTACCTGCCAGAAAATTCAAATACTTATAGCAATTCTCAGCTTATATCGTATTGTTTGGAGGGGATAAATCTCTTATTGTTTCAAAGTACCCTATATTCTAAATAAACAAAGTTAATTAGACGGGCTAGAATGTAAAAATCACCTCTGACATCCTTGGTTTTATTGAATTTGAATGATTAAAATATTTAAGTAGAGCAAATATTGCCTAAAAGTGTGAAGTACTCGGTGATAATTTGATGACGTATCATTATGTCAAATATTGACACTCTCGTTGCAATCAGATTTTCTACTAACAATTAGGCTTTAAGTTTATGCCTTGCGCAGTTTATCTAGAGTTTGGTAAACTTTAAACATAAAAGAGTACATTATGCAACGAGCCTATAATGGCAATTATTAAGACACGAGTATGTTTATAAAACGAGTGTATGCGAGTTTTATAATATTCATACGAGTGTCTTAATTACCACTTTAGGCGAGTTGCATACGACTGTTTATGTTCGACGATAATTATTATAACTATTTTATGTTCGAACATAAATATTCATAAATATCTGTCGAGATTTTGAAAGTTTTATGTACTGAACATAGCGCATGGAACGCAGAGAACACCTTGTATTTGACCATGGCCTCCTCGATTACCCCACTATGACACTAGGCCACGCGGTGAAATTTAAATTAGAAGGCCTTGGAACTCAGCGCAGGTGCGACACTATCCTTATCTAATTGGTCAAACAACTGTTTCTTGAGCTCTGATTGGTTGGAGAAACTGTCCCATAATAAAAACTTGTACTATAATGAGCCTCATTATTTACATTTCGATATCGTCGAACATAAACCAAAATAAAACTAATTTATCTTTTTGAAAACCTGTAATAACAATTTAAAATCCTAATAAAAATCCGGTCCCAAGTTACAACTATTTGACTTGAAATACCAAACCATACTCACATAAAATGAACATCTCTATATATATATAAAAATTCCTCTCGGCACGCCGGAAGGCGGAGGTAGATTTCACCGGGCAAACTAGGGGATAGGCTATAATAGGCAAAATATGCAGGTTTTCGTAGGA
The DNA here is from genome assembly GCA_946902985.2 of Meconema thalassinum. NCBI lineage: Eukaryota > Metazoa > Arthropoda > Insecta > Orthoptera > Tettigoniidae > Meconema > Meconema thalassinum. The sequence goes on from OX336392.1 coordinate 373,896,794, forward strand.
GGATCAGACCTCATTTATTGCGAGAAAGTATTTTACAATTGGAGGTTAGTTAACATTTTTTCGTCTTTCTATGCATACTTTTAACATTTTACTGTCTTATGGGGATGGTAACCTTCTTGTCATTTGTGGTTAATTTATATACTTGTGATCACACTGTCCTTATGCAAGGTTTGGAACTAATGTGTAACTATCTAACAGTCTGTTACTTCTTCACGCAAAATTTTATCTCCCGCAGAGATGTTGGTTGCTTCCTCAGTTTAGGGGCTGCGACAAGGTGGTCATGTAACCCCGTGTACATTGGGTGTGTGTAGAATCTGTCTGATAAACGGTGTTATTTGTGATGACTGTATTAGTCTGTAATTCAGGTAAGGTCTGCAGACGGTCAATTTTAAGTAGTAGTACCTAATTTTGTACCAAATACTAACGTCAACGACACCTAGCTGTGAACTTGGCTGCTAGATGCCACCGCAACCTGCAACTTGCAACGAACGTTGTAACTTCCCTCCGAAGGAAAGCATGCTGACGGATTTTTAGCGCTCTTAGAAAATCCGACGACTTTGGCCGGCTTTGAACCAGCACCTTGGGCATAGAAGTTCAGCATGCTACCAGTTAGCCGCTTCCCTCATAGTCAGATGGAACACGAAGTTCCGTGACGAACTAAAGAGCCTACTTTTCTTAAAATTAAGATTCATGCCATAGATTAATCTACAGTATATGAACCTATCTAGAATAATGACGAAATTAAGTGGGTAATATCGAAATGTCTTAATTAGTTCGAAATAAGGTATACTAGGCATAATGTAGCCTAATAGAGCAATGCATTGGCAGCTCTGGTGACTGAATATATTCTTACTTCCATCTCCTAAGGTACAGAATACAAAATGTGGTTGAAGTCCAGAGGATGTTACATGGATTTAGACATTGGATCTATTAGTACACGTAAAAGCATGTTGGCAACAATGTCATGCGAGTGCTGGTCAGAAATAATCTGAAATATTATATATTTTTATGCCAATTTTGGATGAAATCCATTTGTTGGTATAGAAGTTACACGTATTTAAAAATTGGTCCTATCAGCAGGCTTAGAATCATGTTGGTAGAACTGACGTATATAAGTTACTCCAAATTAATGTAAAATGTCGGGTAATTTACGTGTGCATAGTTTAAAGCTGTCGGCTTGCATACTTTCTGATATATTTGGATGCAAAATAGAGAGCAATTATTAACAGTTGGCAGCCCTGGTGGCTCTTAAGAATACACTCAGTCATATTTGTTTATGTACACATAGTACATACAAAATTTGGTTGAAATCCAATTGATAGTGTAGACGTTATATGCATTTAATTATTGGACTTATCAGAAGGCTTAAAATTATTTTGGCAACGCTGTCATGTATGGCCACCTGGAAATTAAACAGAAATAGTATTATCTACATGTGTGCCAATTTTAGAATAGCTCCCATGTATACCTTCCAAGATATCCAACATTGAGCTCAAATTTCTAGTGCGTTTTTTAGCAGTTGGTAGCACTGGCATCTTTTTCAAATATGGGCCTGAGATATTCCGGCATACATCTTTACTCATACTAAATTTGGTTTCGATTGCTGCAGCCGTTTAGGAGATGATAGGACACACACACACACACACACACACACACACACACACACACACACACACACACACACACACAGCCAGACAGACAGACAGAAGGACAGACACATTTTCCTCATTTTTGAAAAGTGTGAAAAGTAGGCTAAAAATGAATGTGATCTCGTCAATGGCGTTGTCTTGGCAACCTCTGATAGATCATCCCTTATCAATTTGAAAGCGTTGTTATGGTAACCTCTGATGGCACTTGGCATTTTTTAAAATTCCGAAATCATTTTTCTCATCCCTTGGCGTAATGGTGGGTCATATCAAAAATTCCTTCAGACAAAAGTTTTAGGTAATTATTAGGGGAATATTTTCCATTTTGTACGGTTTTGATATTGTGCCTATTAAGAGAGATATGATTAATGTTTCCCGAAAAACCCACTTTTTCCACCCCTTTGGTCAAGGGTTGGTGCTATCAAAAAACTTATTTGACATAAATTTTTGGCACTTATTCGACTCATATTATGAACTTTGAATGGATTCGATATTTCACGTATTAAGAGAGTTATAGCGAAATTTCACTTTTTCGAAAAAAAGCCCCCCCATTTTCACCCCCTTCGACCGATTTTGCCCATAAACAAACTTGATTGAGATTTTATAGGGATACATATTATGTAAAAAGTTCAAAGTGATTGGTGCAAAATTACGGCAGTTATCGTGTCCACAAGAAACTGATATATATATATATATATATAGATACATATATACATAAATTATATATAAACTTTTGAACTGACGGTGGTTTTGGGGTCTGGGGGATGTGAAACGCGAAGATATGTCGAAATTTTCCGGAAGTCGAAACATGGTACCCATTGCAATAGTTAGCTTTCTAATGAAATCTACCTAAAATGAAAGTTTGTCTGTTTTTTCTGAATTTCCACGGAAATTTGCGATATTTGCGCGTTTCAGACTGTTTTATGATGGATGCGCGCAAAAATAATTTTTTTGTCTGTCTGTCTGTCTATTTGTTTGTCTGTCTGTCTGTGGACAATTTTCTGTGTCCTTATGACTCGAGAACGGCTGAGTGGATGAACGTAAAATTTGATACAGGTATCCTTCAGAGGCACGACACTAATCATTGATGTAACTCCTCTCCGTACCTCTCATAAAAGGGGCCCTACCCCCTTAAAATACATGCTGAAATAGGCGTAGAAGGGTGAAACAAAGCTCATTTTCAGCCCCTCCATGTGAGAAACGAAACTCGAGGGCCCCCGAAAACCACATTTTAAGGCCCTAAGACCAACAGTTTTTGAGATATTCCCAGAAAACTAATTTCACTTAATACATTAATGAAAGAATGCATGCCGGTAACCATGGCAACTGAATCTCAGAGGTCCATCTATTTCTGTAAGACGCAATACATTTCCATTTATTACATTACTGTGAAGGTTTGCAAACGGCTATAAGGTTATAACGGATACAAATTAAGCTGAAATATTCATCAATATATATAACGCGCTTAAGGGGTCAAGGGGTACTCTGGAATTTTTTAACGCGATTTACACGTGCGGGTATGGTACGGAAGGTCTATTATATCCCCATCCCTATATTGTTATATTAATATTATTACTACTCTTTTAATTATTATCATTATTATGGTGTACAACGACGAGACAAAGCTCATTTTCAAACCTTTGGTGTCAGAAACAAAACTCGGGGCCCCTCAAGAGCCGTAAAGGGTCCCCGAAAACTATATTTTAAGGCTCTAAACCTAACAGTTTCTTAGATATTCCCAGAAAACTAATTTCATTTAATAAACTAAAGAAGGAATGCAAGCCACTAACCATGACAACAGTATCTCAAGAGGTAGCATCCAACTTTCCGTCTATTTCTGGAATAAGTAATGCCACTCCATTTATTACACTTCTGTGAAAGGTTGCAAATGGCTATAAGGTTATCATGGAACCAAATAAAACTGTAAAATTCATCAATGCGCTTAAGGGGTTCAAGGAGTACCCTAGATTTTTTTCACACGACTTACACGTGCGATATGTCGTACAGAGAGTCTATTATATCTCCAAACAGCAACATTATTTTCAAAAATTCCTGATTTGAAATAGTAGACTGTTTTTTGCTGATTTTAGGAATTTGGGCCATTGGAGGCAAAAAAAACCCTGAATTTTCGTGCACCACAAGCCTTTATAATTTATAAAAGGGGTCTTCCTGTAGATGGGTACTTGACACAACGGTTAGGGTCAGTTCGTATGTGACGTGTATTGCGATTCGTCTACGAGGTTTTCAAGTTTATTTTCACTCCAGGAAGAACACGTTAGGTAAATTTAGTTTGAGAGCACATTTTAGCTAATCATTTTTCTTTGCCAACAAACAGGTTCCGAGCCCCTAAACATTGCAACAGTAGATTAATTGATAACATCTGGTTATTAATACCGAAGACCGTTCGAAGAATGGGTACTTCTGCTAGTAATGTATTGAACCCATGTACCATAGGCTTCAAAGGGAGTCGAATCCATGTATTTTGTGAAAGGAATGAAAGAATCATACAGTCTCTAAGGGAACGGAGAGAGATTTCAAGCCAGGATTCTAGCCTAACATTGTGCAAGCGCTGGGACCAGGTGTTCATAAGATGAGCTCATGCCTCTTGACATTTATAAGGAGCCAGTCATGGATATTAATAGAACTAGTGGAAAGTTTGGACTGTAAGACGAAGAAGCTTGACTCGGAAATTGCTCTTACGTTGCAGGAAAACGGCAACCTCGCTGCTGAGTCAGAACAAGAATAATTAAATTTAACCCGTTTACGAGTATAAAAATAAGTAAACAAATACAGTACGGTGAATCATTTCGGATTAGAGATTTTTGTGTAAAGAAAAACCCTTTAATAATTGCACACGAGAAAAGTGCAAATGCAGCAGACGTCATCGGGAATTCACCGGGACCCAAGGAGTGGGAGAATTAAAAATGAACAGCAACACCCACACAGTTGAAGACTAAAAATTAATTAATATCTCGGAAATGCACGATCGATTTCCATGCACAGGAAGATCATTTTACGTTTGGAAGACGAGCTTTCTGGAGATATAATTTTTATAATTGTACGACAATTAGTTTAAAAGTTGGTCACGAAAAGGACTAGGATTTTATCTTTTTTTTGACTAAAAGGTATAAAACTCCCGGCCAAGCCAGATCAAACATGCAGTATTCAAGAGCCCGTGAGGGGAACGTCACGCTGTATCAGTACATGCAGTCTACAAGCACACCGTGAGCGGAAGTGCTGCATCACATCGTACATGCAGTTTCAAACGGCCTGAGGGCACGTTACTGTGATATATCAGACATCGAAGGCAGTTTACCAGTACTCCTTGAGGGGAGAAACGCTGTGTTACACCGCAGAATTAATATCCGATAGCCACGGGCGTCGCAGTATTAATAACTTGCGTGCCTCCATAAGGAGTTGCAAAGAAGAAATATTAAAGTATCGCCGTGCTGAAAAATTAGGAAAATCCTAGTTAAAGGATTTAGGTCCGACAGTGCAAAGTTTACCGTAAAAGTTCTTAAAATACAGTCAAAGCAGGCTGCGAACTTAGGATTCAGGCGATAGGTCTCTCAGTAAATGACCAAAAGTATCATAACGTACGGAAGTACCGGAACAGCGAGATAAACAGTTTGTCAATTTTAAAGAACCCGAACAGGGAAAAACAGAGTAAGGTTCGCAACGTATTCCAGAAAATTAGAAGTGCGAGGACCGAATAAACAAAGAAGAACGGAAACTATAGACATTGTCTCAAGAAAGCAGACGAACTATTCTAAAGCACCAAGACTCGAGAAGTATTAGTTGCAAAAAAAAAATCCATAGGTCATCGATAGGTTATCGAGGGGACCTCGATCAGAACAGACTTTCGCTAGGATCGATAAACCAGATCTAAAAGGGGAGCCGTTCAAGCTAGAGAAATAGCCGATCATCAGGAACAGGATTCGAAGAATTGTTATTCCAGGGAAAAAGTAGATGATTCGAGACTTTCGTATTCTGCAGGATAGGAAGCCGACATTGAATAAATTTCACCCTTGGAGACGGGAGATTAAGAGGTCACGTGTGATAGGCTAGAAAAGGACAGCCTAGTGATCAAAAGTTGTGAAGTGAAAATATATCCAGATCGTGTGTTAAAAGTAATATACACACATCAAAAAAAGTTTTGCATCACCTCGGTTCCAAGAGTTCCGGAACCGTTAAATACAAAGGGAATAGAGATCAACACAAACAACATTTCAGCTCGTTTTATTGCTCATGAGACCCACACATTGCATGTTGTACCATCATTCAGCTAGACTTTCAGCATTTGTGGTCCAGATTGCAGTACACACCACTACCTCTAATACCCAGTAGCACGTCCTCTTGCATTGATGCATGCCTGTATTCGCCGTGGCATACTATCCACAAGTTCATCAAGACACTGTTGGTCCAAATTGTCCCACTCCTCAACGACGATTCGGCGTAAATCTCTCAGAGTGGTGGGTGGGTCAAGACGTCCATAAACAGCCCTTTTCAACATATCCCAGGCATGTTCGATAGGGTTCATGTCTGGCGAACATGCTGGCCACTGTAGTCGAGCGATGTCGTTATCTTGAAGGAACGCATTCACAAGATGTGCACGATGAGGTCGAGAATTGTCGTCCATGAAGACAAATGCCTCTCCAATATTCTGCCGATATGGTTGCACTATGGGTCGGAGGATGTCATTCAGGTATCGTAAAGCCGTTTCGGAGCCTTCCATGACCACCAGTGGCGTACGTCGGCCCCACATAATGCCACCCCAAAACATCAGGGAACCACCACCTTGCTGCACTCGCTGGACAGTGTGTCTAAGACGTTCAGCCTGACCAGGGTGCCTCCAAACACGTCTCCGACGATTGTCTGGTTGAAGGCATATGCGACACTCATCGGTGAAGAGAACGTGATGCCAATTCCGTGGGGTCCATTCAGCATGTTGTTGGGCCCATCTGTACCGCGCTGCATGGTGTCGGGGTTGCAAAGCTGGACCTCGCCATGGACGTCGGGAGTGAAGTTGCGCATCATGCAGCCTATTGCGCACAGTTTGAGTTGAAACACGATGTCCTGTGGCTGAACGAAACGCATTATTCAACATGGTGGCATTGCTGTCAGGTTTCCTCCGAGCGGCAATCCGTAAGTAGCGGTCATCCACTACAGTAGTAGCCCTTGGGCGGCCTGAGCGAGGCCTGTCATCGACAGTTCCTGTATCTCTGTACCTCCTCCATGTCCGAACAACATCGCTTTGGTTCACTCTGAGACGCCTGGAAACTTCCCTTGTTGAGAGCCCTTCTTGACACAAAGTAACAATGCGGACGCGATCGAACTGCGGTATTGACCTTCTAGGCATGGTAGAACTACAGACAACATGAGCAGCGTACCTTCGTCCTGGTGGAATGACTGGAACTGATCGGCTGTCGTACCCCCTCCGTCTAATAGGCCCTGCTCATGCATGGTTGTTTACATCTTTGAGCAGTTTTAGTGACATCTATGAACAGTCAAAGGGACTGTATCTTGGATACAATATACACAGTCAACGTCTATATGCCGGAGATCTGGGAACCGAGGTGATGCAAAACTTTTTTTGATGTGTGTATTTTTTAGTGTTTTATTGTGTGTTCTAAACGGATACACCAGTATTAAAAATGTTGTCAGTGTTAAATGTATTGAATATGTGTCAAGAAATGTCTGTACATGAGATGAAGTTGTACAATATGGAGTAAGTCAAGAAGGTGGGCAAAAATGACACATCGTACGAGGATAAAGGTCAGAAAACGACCTTAGACATGTGAGTAAAGATTTTCATTATGTTTTGGTGTCGGGGAAATTTTTGTGTACAATTCCACCGGAGTTTTGAGTAAAAGGGATGTTTTTAAATGAATAATAACTAAATAAGAACGCGATCTGAACAAAAATAAAGTTTTGAGAAATAATAAATAATTATGTGAAAGAATAAATCCTGTAGAGGAAATGCATGGAATAAAATGTCAGTGTATTTGACGAATGTTATAAAAGCAAGCGTAATAATAATGATTATAACCAAGATATTTAAATAAAGGTAAATTTGAATTATATGAAAAAAAATAGCTTTTGAGCTTTTGTAATGAATGAAGACATGATGTGAATAATAATAATAATAACTAGGTAAAGAACTCTAAATAAAGATTAAATTGAATGATATAAAAATATCGAGCGTTGGAGCCTTAACAAATGTATAAGACATGATGTGAATGCATGTTCTTAAAAATGGAGCGATTTATTGTCAACGGAAAAGATAAACATAATAATTGAGATATGTATAAATTGTTACTATGAAATATATCAGTTCTTTGGAAGACATTAGGCCGTAAAGTAATGTGTAGCGCAATGGAACGCAATTAAATAAAAAGTCACGCTAGGAATGCGTAGAATTAAAATGTAATTGGTAAATTACTTATGAGGGGTAGATGATTGTATTGAATTGAGATATGTTGTAAGTCCTCTAATTGTGACGTAGATCACGAGGCCATGTGTGTATTATTATAAAAGGGAGCAAATGTATGGTATTATTGAGCGTATGTCATGTAGGCCACGGCCGACTCTAAATCGCGTCTTGTATAAGTCCTCCAATGTGGAAATGGTTCCCGAGGCATGTTAAGAGATTCGAACCTAGAATCCTCTTGTTGTTAAAGCCCCTTATTATTCGTCGTAGAATGTGTATTACTCTTCCCAATCAACGAGGACCCTTCATAATTAATAAATGCCAAGATTACGAAAGTGGTTTATGAGCCAATAATATTTGTTGAAAGTGAAAAGAGAAGTTAAAATGCCAGGTCTCTCCATAGAACTGAAAATAAAAGGAATGTTTGTTTTAAAAGCATTGAAGAGAGCTCCAACCGTAGGCTAGACAGGGAGCCGCTCTCCCTGTCATAAATCTCGCTCGAGTATAATGGCCTGACCCTCATAGTATGAGGGTGGGTAAAGACCGTCTTGTAAGAAGTGCTAAATACACCGTGAGTGTTTAAAAGTTGTTAATGACCCGGGCGTTGAACCGAGGTCCTTGTAGATTGATATTATCGCTTGCCAGTTCAGATCGTAGTTTTCTTATGTGATAATGGTCTCATAAGACAAATGAATTAAATAAAAATCCCTATTGTAATGTTGTATGGAAATAAGGAATCCACGAGTTTTGTGAAGATAACTAGATTTCGGGAGTAATCATAGTTTTTGACTTTGTCAAGTAATCTTTATAACTTTGGAGTACACAAGTAGTTTCCCGATCACCGTAGTGAATTTGCAAAACTTGAGAGAGGTGGTAAATACTGAGAACATGTGAAATGCCAAAATATTGAAGTGGATAATTAACATGTAACTTTAAATGTAATTATATATATTTGTTTTGATGTTAAGAAAAGAAAAAAAAAAGTTCTTGAGGTGTACAAAGTATGACACAATTATTATGGGAAAGTATCGAGCCAGAGAAGCTCATAGTTATATGGAACTTTAAGATAGGTACTTTATGGAAGTGAAAATAATCGTGAATTGTTGGTTTTAAAGAAAACCATGTGTTTTAATAGAATATTTGTTTTATTCTTATGTTATTCTTTGTTCACTCTGAACAAGTAGAAAGATATTGGTCAGTAGTTTATTTGTTTTATTGTTTGTAGCGCCATAATTTTGATTAATTAAATGTGTTAAAATAGGAGTTGATATTGTTGTTATTTTTGCAAGTGTATCCTCTATTTAATCCAAAATGTGTAAGTCACAGAGTGGGAGAACTTACCGCAGCCCCGAAAATCCCGAATTGAGCAATGCTGGCATACTGTGATTTGCATATTTCTTGCTGAAAGGGCACAGGGGGGTGAAAAGAAGTACTGTGCTTGGATTAATACTTAGAGGAACACTAAAGACGGTCGATTCATGTAAAAGTAAAGTAATGATAGGAGTAGCTACAACGTATAATGTTAACTGACCGCATGGGTCCCTAGAAACTCACACCGAGCAGCCCTGGATTAAACGACCCCCTACCAGACATTTCATGGCGCCCAGTACGCAGGGCTGAGTTTTCCTAGGAAAAACCCGAGTTTTCTCGAAAAATCAAAATTTTCATTTTTTTGAAAAAAAAAAATGGTTTTTCGAAATTTTGAATTTTAAATACTTCCATAAAGGTCTTTGAGTTTGAATAAGAATATTAAAAGGGTACGGTGTAGTAAAAACCCGTACCAAAGTAATTTTTGAAGAAATTGGGACACAAATTTCAGATTACCATCTCTCAAGCATGTTCTAGCGATGTGGCATGAGTAGCCCACTATATTCTAATAAAATGGCATTGAGTGAGGAAATGCAGAGGCTTTTGGAGGCTATAAAAGCCGATAGCAATGAGAGGTTGGAGGCCATAAACAATAAATTGGGAACGATTCACAATACATTGGGCCTCCAAAAGGATGAAAATAAAAAAGAGTTTGAATCCATAAATGAGAGTTTGGGGTCACTAAAAACTAATAGTGATAACCTGGGAACTAAACTAGAAGCTATTGAGGATAAATGTGTAAGAATGAACGATGAAGTGAAGGCTGAAATTGAGGGAATGAAAAAGGGGTCAAATGGACTCAGAGAGAGTTTAGAAGAAACAATGAATAATAAATTTCAAGGGTTTGACACTAAGTTTGGGGATAAGTTAAAAGAGTTTAAAGGGGAAATCACAAGTGAAATTAAAAAGGAAAACGATGCCTTTAATTCAGAATGGCAAGGCCAAATAAAGATCTTGAAGGACAGTATGGTAGATTCCCAAACTAAGTGCCAAGAAAATTTTGAAAATTTGGAGACTAAATTGGTCGGAATGGAAGAATCTTGTAAAAAAAATGTAGATGCATGTAAGAAAGATCTTGTAAACCAGATCCAAGAGGTGCAGAAAGAATTGAAAGCTCAGATGGAATCCAACAAGAGTATTTGTGAGACCTCCCGGAATGAGATAAAAAAAAGTGTTAGTGATTTAGGAGACAGATTTACAGGGGTGGAGAACCAAGTAGGAAAACTTGAGGAAAAAGTAGCGGGAGTTCAGGCCAAAGTGGATGATATGGAAATTCAGAATCACAAAGATATACAGGGCATGAAAGAGCAGATTGATCATTTTACCGGGCAGGTAGATGAGAATTTAAAGAGGCACGGGGAGGAAATAAATCAAAAATTCGGTACCTACGAAGAGCATCTCCAGAAAGAAAGAAATCAAAGAAATAAAGAAAATAAGGAAAGTACTCATAAGATAGATGAAATAAGTCAGGGTATCAATGGAATTCGGGAAACCGTAAGTGGAATTACAAAACAAATGGAAGACACAAAGGGAGATATAGATAAGGTTATGACCGACATAACAATTATATTCGAGGAACAAGGAAAGACTCGAGAGGATATGAACAAGATTCAGGACAAAGTCTACAAAGGACAAAAGGAGATGGAGAAAAAGATAAAGGAAATGCGAGAAGACCTAGATACTAAAGGTGACGTTAAGCCAGAAATTATAAAAGAACAGGTCATGGTCATCAAGAAAGAGGTAGAAGAACACCTAAATGAAATCAGGGATAGCTTCAGGGATGAGAAATGCCAACTCAAACGAGAACTGGAAACTAGTAAGAAAAATCAGGAAAGAATTCAAAATGAATTAGGATCACGTTTGGAAAGGACCGAACACAAAAATAGTCAAATGGAAATCCAACTCATGGCTAATGAAGAAAGTGCCCGAAGAGAAAGGAAGTTAGAATTTGAGAATCAGGAGGAGTTTCCAAAGACAGGATGGGTAGATTCCCGTGAACAAGGCACAGATATAGATAGGGACTTAGGAGGGGAGAGCCCTTACAAGAACCCAGGATATCCGATGGCGATGTCAACCCCATACATGAATCAGACAAATGGTCAGATAATAAACATTATCAAATCGAATGAGGACAGACCGGTAAAATTTACTGGGAATAACATGTCAATTACTCCAAAATACTGGCTAAAGGAAGTCGCAGAGTACTTAAACGAAATGAAAGTTCCTCAGGATCGGAGACTGAGAGCTATTGAAAAGCTGCTGGCAGGTGATTGTCTCACCTGGTTCAGAAGCTTCAGGTACACCTTTGATACGGAGGAAGGCATTAGAGAAGCCTTTTTAAAACGATATTGGGCAGCTGATGTCCAGGAGAATTTAAGGCTAGATCTGTACTCTAGGAAGTACAGCACAAATGCACCAACTAAGTACTCGGAATTTTTTACCGCTCAGCTGTGTAAATTCCGCGAACTTGACATTGCTCCAGCTGAGAACGAACTGTGTGCCGCCATTGCAAGACAACTTCCATATGAAATTCAGAGGCTGTTAATCTCATCCAAAGCCAGAAGTGCTGTGGAAGTGGAGAGTGTATTACGTCAATTAGACATGACGACGTCACACGTAACTCCTAGGCATCAAAGACAGACTGAACATGTACACATGGCCAGCAGTCAGGAAACCAGAGAAACACCATCGACCAGGAATCAGTCCACTAGCACTGATACTCCAGGACTAGGTCGAGAGTATGGGCACCAAGAGCCTAGAGGAATACAGCCATACTACAGAGGAGGATATCGAGGAAGAAATCCTAGGCATACGGGTTATAGGCAACAAGAGAGCCGACCCTATAACAATAACCATCAGAGGCAAGAAAACAGAAAGAAATGGGAGAATTATCCCAGAAGGAACGTAAGGCCAGAGGATAGGGATGATGAATATCGGGCCGAAATAGAGGAAAGATATCAGGAAAGTCTTCGTTACATGAACGAACGACCAGACGAACCTGAAAGGCAAAAAGTCCGTTGGAGTGAGGCAATCAAGAACCGGAAATCACCCGACCGACTAGATGGAGCTCAAAGCTTGGAACTACAAGCTCAGTTAAAGAATGAGGGGAAAGGAAGCCCTCAGGATAAAAAAACCTCCAAATTTAAATCGTCAAAAGTGGAAACATACCAGGAGCTGGGAGGAGGTAGAAATTGTGAATTGGATAGCAAGACCAGATGAGCTAATTAATGAGGATGTGGAAGGAATCCCACCTATCAAAAGAGAATTACCCATAATTATGCTAAGGATAGAAGGATTACTGGTCAGGGCATTGATTGATACCGGATCAACAATAAGTTTAATTACGCAAACCCTTCTGAATGAATTGGAAACAAGAGGCCGCGTATTAAAAAAACCCACATCAAGTGTAAAGATTAAGGGAATTATCCCTGAAAAATCTTTAGCATGCATATTTCAGGTATACATTGATCTGATCAAGGGTAACGCTGAAATTTCGCAATGCTTTTTGCTGGTAAATCAATTACCGTATAATGTCATGTTAGGTATTGATTTTATCCGTGAGAACAAGGTCATCATAGACCTAGCGCAAAACTGCATTAGAATTCAAAGAGAGGATGTGGATGAACAAAACATTAACCTACAGGAACAGGATGTGAAAATAGGAGAACAGGTATGGCACGTGGAAGAAGTAACTGAGGAAGGTTATGAGGACATAGAAAAGATATTTGAAGTCCGCAACATAGAACTCGAAGATAATTTGGAAACTGAGTTCGAGACCAACCTGTCAGGAAAAGTAGAGGAAGCTAAAGTTAACCTCGAAAACAAGGAACAATTAAAGAAATTATTATTGAATTTTAGGGACGTATTTGATCCAAGCCAGGGAAGATTGAAAATTTTAAATACGCGTTCCAAGTCAATGATTGGGCACCGTTCAGACAAAAACCATACCCGGTTGCGGAAAAACATTACCCACAAACTAAGAAAACACTGCAGGAGATGATGAATGCAGGTGTTATAGAAAAGATGGCGACACCATATGTTAGTCCATTAGTGATTGTGAGTAAACCGGATGGCTCAGTAAGGGTGTGTCTAGATGCCAGAAATTTAAATGCAAAAATCATACCAGAAAATGATTCGGCACCACCCATAAAAGAAATACTGAGGAAGTTTAAAGGCAAGAAGATTTTCACAAATATTGACATGATTTCTTCGTATCATCATCTCGAACTGGAAGAGAAAACCAGCTTGTTGACTGGATTTCAGTTCGACCAACAAACCTATTGTTTTAGGAGATGTCCGTTTGGATTGAAGACCGCGGGATCTGCCTTAATAAGAGCGCTTGATCGAAACCTGTCAGAGGAAGTGAAAGATTGCACTATCCGTTATGTGGAGGATATTTTGCTTACCTCGGAGAATATTGAGGAACATTTAGAAAAGTTGAAGAAATTATTGGAAGACTTAAGAAGGGCAAATTTTAAAATCAATTTAAAGAAGTCAAATTTTTGTCAAAGGCAAGTAACATTTTTTGGGCATGTGATTGATAAGGATGGTGTTAAACCAAATCCATGAAAATTAGAATCGATAAGGGATTTTCCAAGGCCTTTGAAGGTGAAGAACGTTCGCCAGTTTTTGGGATTGATTGGTTTCTTCTCAGGACATTGTCCATCATACACAAAAACTGTTGCACCACTACAGGACCTTCTGAAGAAGGGGGGCAAGTGGAAATGGACGGAGGAAACAGAAAAAGCATTCGTGGAGGCCAAGGAAATGCTCTTAAACTATGTGAAGCTAGGATATCCTGATTTTAATCAGAGATTTATCATTCAAACAGATGCATCCCAGATTGGAATAGGGGCAATGCTATATCAGGAAAACCCGGATAACCCTGATAAGAAAAATTAGCTAGCTTTCACAAGTCGGAGACTGAAACCACACGAGAAAAATTATACGATCAGCGAAATCGAGCTGTTAGCGATATTGCACGCGCTGCAATATTGGCGAAAGATCGTATATGGGTTTCAGGTCATTTTAAGAACGGATCATAAAGCCTTAACCTTTTTGATGAAGACTGATCTATCCAGTCAAAGGTTGATGCGTTGGGCTTTATACATTCAACAATTTGATGTAAAGATAGAATACTGCCCAGGAAAAGAAAATATAGTTCCAGACTATTTAAGTAGACAGCCAGAGTCCACAGAAGAGGAAGTGATGGCTATTGATTTGGAAGACAGGGATCAGCGTACTCTAAATGAGTTAAGGAGCATTAGTCAACGGCAACGTGAGGATCCATGGATGAACATGCTCATATCTTTCCTTGAAGGAAGTTTGATAAGGGGAACACCAGCATACACGGAAGCTAATAAGATAGCTCAAGATTACACATTTTATAATGGATTATTATATAAGTTTGTGGACTCTGACCATACACGATTAAGGATTGTTGTACCTGCAATTTTGCAGAGGAAAGTAGTATGGTTAGCCCATAGATCGTTCGGACATATGGGAGTCGACAAAACAGTCTCGATGCTGAAAGAAGCATTCGTATGGCCGAGACTGAGAGAAACTGTAAGGGACACGCTAAAGACATGTGATCTATGTCAAAGGATCAAACCAAATGCATTTCTGATGGGACAAAAGCCTATACCATTGTTGCCCGAAAGGCCAGGTCAAATCATATCCATTGATAACTTCGGACCTTTGCCAAAGGCAAGAAGAGGAAATCGACACATAATGGTGGCTATGGATGTCTTCACTAAAATGGTTGTCCTTGCTCCCATACAGAAGACTAGTACCAAACAGGTGTTAAAACGACTCAAAGAAAAAGTGATACCGATTCTGGGAAAACCTGAGAATTTGTTGTCGGATCACGGTAGTTGTTTCACCAGTATAGAGTTCAGACAAGAATTAGAAAGACTTGGAATACGTTAGATTTTGTCAAGTATTCGCCATCCTGAGGCAAATCCTGTAGAAAGAGTGATGAGGGAGACGGCCAAGTATTGTAGAATATACTGTGCCGAAGAAAATTGGAAGTGGATAGATATCTTGGCTATTATCGAATTTTGTATAAACAACACAATCCATGAATCTACGGGAGAGATACCAATAACGTTACATCGGAATGAGCAACCAGAGAGACCTTGGAGTCTGGTAATTCCAAGGCCAGCAGACGCTCAGCCTGGAAGAGATGTACGTATTAGAAGAGCATTTGAGCATCTAAAAGCTCAAGCCGACAGGAGACAAAGAAGAAATAGCCACAAGAGGTATCATCGGCCACTATTAGCAGGGGAAATGGTGTTAGTAAAAAGACCAGCCATTTCGGATCCAGGAAATCGCGTGTACAAAAAGTTCCAGAAAATGTACCATGGACCGTATCAAATAATAAGGGATTTGAGAAATAATGCCTATAGAATTCGGCACTGTGAAACGAATCACGAAGTGACTATGAATTCAGCAAATTTGAAAGTGTATTACCCTCCCGAAGACTTCGATGAAGCCAATGAACAAGCCCTGGTTATGGAACAATTTAGAGATGAAGAATCCACTTTTGATAGAAACGAGAATGAGATAGAAAAAGGAAACAGAGCTCAAACATTCGAGTGCGAATGCGAATTGGAGAAATTATATTGGGAAATAAAAGAAATAATTGATTTTATTGAAGAAGAAAATTTCAATTTAAGAAAGGAGAATGATGAAATAAAGGAACGGGTAGGGAGAGACCAAACCCGTAAAGAAGAATGAGGTTCTGGAAACCTGAAGTCCAGAAAGATAAAAAGGGGAAAGAAAGGGTAGGGACAGAGCGTACCCAACCGACACAATTACCGGATATGACTTAAAAAGATGAAAGAAATCAAATTATCGTGGGATTTTTAAGGAAGAAAAATCAGAAGGTACGGATAACGTTATGATGGCTTCGACGGTTAAAAGGAAAAATAAGATTTTTAGGAATAATTGAAATAAATTTCCTCAAAATTTTTCGAAAATTTATTTACCTAAGGAGGGGAGAGATGAACCCATGTACCATAGGCTTCAAAGGGAGTCGAATCCATGTATTTTGTGAAAGGAATGAAAGAATCATACAGTCTCTAAGGGAACGGAGAGAGATTTCAAGCCAGGATTCTAGCCTAACATTGTGCAAGCGCTGGGACCAGGTGTTCATAAGATGAGCTCATGCCTCTTGACATTTATAAGGAGCCAGTCATGGACATTAATAGAACTAGTGGAAAGTTTGGACTGTAAGACGAAGAAGCTTGACTCGGAAATTGCTCTTACGTTGCTGGAAAATGGCAACCTCGCTGCTGAGTCAGAACAAGAATAATTAAATTTAACCCGTTTACGAGTATAAAAATAAGTAAACAAATACAGTACGGTGAATCATTTCGGATTAGAGATTTTTGTGTAAAGAAAAACCCTTTAATAATTGCACACGGGAAAAGTGCAAATGCAGCAGACGTCATCGGGAATTCACCGGGACCCAAGGAGTGGGAGAATTAAAAATGAACAGCAACACCCACACAGTTGAAGACTAAAAATTAATTAATATCTCGGAAATGCACGATCGATTTCCATGCACAGGAAGATCATTTTACGTTTGGAAGACGAGCTTTCTGGAGATATAATTTTTATAATTGTACGACAATTAGTTTAAAAGTTGGTCACGAAAAGGACTAGGATTTTATCTTTTTTTTGACTAAAAGGTATAAAACTCCCGGCCAAGCCAGATCAAACATGCAGTATTCAAGAGCCCGTGAGGGGAACGTCACGCTGTATCAGTACATGCAGTCTACAAGCACACCGTGAGCGGAAGTGCTGCATCACATCGTACATGCAGTTTCAAACGGCCTGAGGGCACGTTACTGTGATATATCAGACATCGAAGGCAGTTTACCAGTACTCCTTGAGGGGAGAAACGCTGTGTTACACCGCAGAATTAATATCCGATAGCCACGGGCGTCGCAGTATTAATAACTTGCGTGCCTCCATAAGGAGTTGCAAAGAAGAAATATTAAAGTATCGCCGTGTTGAAAAATTAGGAAAATCCTAGTTAAAGGATTTAGGTCCGACAGTGCAAAGTTTACCGTAAAAGTTCTTAAAATACAGTCAAAGCAGGCTGCGAACTTAGGATTCAGGCGATAGGTCTCTCAGTAAATGACCAAAAGTATCATAACGTACGGAAGTACCGGAACAGCGAGATAAACAGTTTGTCAATTTTAAAGAACCCGAACAGGGAAAAACAGAGTAAGGTTCGCAACGTATTCCAGAAAATTAGAAGTGCGAGGACCGAATAAACAAAGAAGAACGGAAACTATAGACATTGTCTCAAGAAAGCAGACGAACTATTCTAAAGCACTAAGACTCGAGAAGTATTAGTTGCTAAAAAAAATCCATAGGTCATCGATAGGTTATCGAGCGGACTTCGATCAAAACAGACTTTCGCTAGGATCGATAAACCAGATCTGAAAGGGGAGCCGTTCAAGCTAGAGAAATAGCCGATCATCAGGAACAGGATTCGAAGAATTGTTATTCCAGGAAAAAAGTAGATGGGAGATTAAGAGGTCACGTGTGATAGGCTAGAAAAGGACAGCCTAGTGATCAAAAGTTGTGAAGTGTAAATATATCCAGATCGTGTGTTAAAAGTAATATATTTTTTAGTGTTTTATTGTGTGTTCTAAACGGATACACCAGTATTAAAAATGTTGTTAGTGTTAAATGTATTGAATGTGTGTCAAGAAATGTCTGTACATGAGATGAAGTTGTACAATATGGAGTAAGTCAAGAAGGTGGGCAAAAATGACACATCGTACGAGGATAAAGGTCAGAAAACGACCTTAGACATGTGAGTAAAGATTTTCATTATGTTTTGGTGTCGGGGAAATTTTTGTGTACAATTCCACCGGAGTTTTGAGTAAAAGGGATGTTTTTAAATGAATAATAACTAAATAAGAACGCGATCTGAACAAAAATAAAGTTTTGAGAAATAATAAATAATTATGTGAAAGAATAAATCCTGTAGAGGAAATGCATGGAATAAAATGTCAGTGTATTTGACGAATGTTATAAAAGCAAGCGTAATAATAATGATTATAACAAAGATATTTAAATAAAGGTAAATTTGAATTATATGAAAGAAATAGCTTTTGAGCTTTTGTAAGGAATGAAGACATGATGTGAATAATAATAATAATAACAAGGTAAAGAAATCTAAATAAAGATTAAATTGAATGATATAAAATATCGAGCGTTGGAGCCTTAACAAATGTATAAGACATGATGTGAATGCATGTTCTTAAAATTGGAGCGATTTATTGTCAACGGAAAAGATAAACATAAAAATTGAGATATGTATAAATTGTTACTATGAAATATATCAGTTCTTTGGAAGACATTAGGCCGTAAAGTAATGTGTAGCGCAATGGAACGCAATTAAATAAAAAGTCACGCTAGGAATGCGTAGAATTAAAATGTACTTGGTAAATTACTTATGAGGGGTAGTTGATTGTATTGAATTGAGATATGTTGTAAGTCCTCTAATTGTGACGTAGATCACGAGGCCATGTGTGTATTATTATAAAAGGGAGCAAATGTATGGTATTATTGAGCGTATGTCATGTAGGCCACGGCCGACTCTAAATCGCGTCTTGTATAAGTCCTCCAATGTGGAAATGGTTCCCGAGGCATGTTAAGAGATTCGAACCTAGAATCCTCTTGTTGTTAAAGCCCCTTATTATTCGTCGTAGAATGTGTATTACTCTTCCCAATCAACGAGGACCCTTCATAATTAATAAATGCCAAGATTACGAAAGTGGTTTATGAGCCAATAATATTTGTTGAAAGTGAAAAGAGAAGTTAAAATGCCAGGTCTCTCCATAGAACTGAAAATAAAAGGAATGTTTGTTTTAAAAGCATTGAAGAGAGCTCCAACCGTAGGCTAGACAGGGAGCCGCTCTCCCTGTCATAAATCTCGCTCGAGTATAATGGCCTGACCCTCATAGTATGAGGGTGGGTAAAGACCGTCTTGTAAGAAGTGCTAAATACACCGTGAGTGTTTAAAAGTTGTTAATGACCCGGGCGTTGAACCGAGGTCCTTGTAGATTGATATTATCGCTTGCCAGTTCAGATCGTAGTTTTCTTATGTGATAATGGTCTTATAAGACAAATGAATTAAATAAAAATCCCTATTGTAATGTTGTATGGAAATAAGGAATCCACGAGTTTTGTGAAGATAACTAGATTTCGGGAGTAATCATAGTTTTTGACTTTGTCAAGTAATCTTTATAACTCTGGAGTACACAAGTAGTTTCCCGATCACCGTAGTGAATTTGCAAAACTTGAGAGAGGTGGTAAATACTGAGAACATGTGAAATGCCAAAATATTGAAGTGGATAATTAACATGTAACTTTAAATGTAATTATATATATTTGTTTTGATGTTAAGAAAAGAAAAAAAATAGTTCTTGAGGTGTACAAAGTATGAAACAATTATTATGGGAAAGTATCGAGCCAGAGAAGCTCATAGTTATATGGAACTTTAAGATAGGTACTTTATGGAAGTGAAAATAATCGTGAATTGTTGGTTTTAAAGAAAACCATGTGTTTTAATAGAATATTTGTTTTATTCTTATGTTATTCCTTGTTCACTCTGAACAAGTAGAAAGATATTGGTCAGTAGTTTATTTGTTTTATTGTTTGTAGCGCCATAATTTTGATTAATTAAATGTGTTAAAATAGGAGTTGATTTTGTTGTTATTTTTGCAAGTGTATCCTCTATTTAATCCAAAATGTGTAAGTCACAGAGTGGGAGAACTTACCGCAGCCCCGAAAATCCCGAATTGAGCAATGCTGGCATACTGTGATTTGCATATTTCTTGCTGAAAGGGCACAGTATATGAGCTTTGCAACACACTTAGTTTGGGGAAACACCACCATGTCCCCAAGTTCGGAGTTACTAGGCCACCAAGACACAAGGAGCTGACGACCGCTAACTGTAGGCTCTCGACGCAGGTCACGGCCTATCAGACTCTTAGCTACATCACCCCCATTGTGACCGGCACGCGCCAGCCTTTATCAACTCCCAAGTGGAGTGGCATCCATGATAGTGATAACCATCGCTTGCCAAGATCAAGCTACACAGCAACAGCATAATAATAATAATAATGAGCTTTATAAGCCTCAGAAACCACATCTCTCTTGGTGGGGTCGGTGGCTTCGGTGGCGTAGTTGGTAGAATGTTGAGCTTTTATGCCCAAGGTCGCGGGCTCAAACCCGTCCAAGGTCATCGGATTTTTAGAGCGTTAAAAATCCCTCACTATGCCTTCCTTCGGAGGGGAAGTAAAGCCGGCGCGGCGGTCCCATGTCATATATATATGGCATGAAATAGAACCTTCTACTAACTACACTCGTGTGAAGCCAAAATTTGTAGGTTAGGTTTGATTAATGCTCTAAAGTTCCAACGTTCGTCACAAGGCGATGGTTTCGATGATATCTATTAGTAGCCAAGTTCTCAGCTAGGTGTCGTGGACGGTGGCATTTGGTAGCGAAAGTAGGAACTACTTGAAATTATTGTCTGCAGTCCTTACTTGAATTAAAAACGGATACCACACACTAATACAGTCATCACAATTGACACTGGTCATCAGACAGATTCTACACACACACAAAGTACACGGGCCTGCATGACCGCGTTGTCGCAACCCCGAAACTAAGAAATCAACCATCTCTTGGTGGTCACTAAAATTATAGGAATTGAAAAGCAAGAACGGACAATACTTCGGTATATTTATTGTCCCACGAGAGAATATAGAATGTGGATTAAGAGGAGAACAGCGGATCTCTATTCCTTAATTGACAGGATCACTGATGGCGTACGCAAGGAACGTCTGAAATTCTATGGCAACATCTGTAGAATGGACAGCGACAGACTAACCAAAATATGATTTAATCAACTCACAGAAGGTCAAACTGGCTAGAAGAAAAACTCAGCAATTCTTCTTGGTTCGAGCCGTGTTTTGTGTGGGGTTTCGCCTAGGACACCAAGCTGGCTCATCAGCGGGCTCTTGGTGTCCCCACCCGGACCTCCACTGGAGTAGCGAACTGCGCGCTACCTCCCTTTATATAAAGCGCACCTGCGCCTCTTCACTGCGAGAACTAAAAGCCCAGTAAAGAGGAGCAGGTGGGCTTTATATAAAGGGAGGTAGCGCGCAGTTCGCTACTCCAGTGGGGGTACCGGGCGGGGATACCAAGAGCCCGCTGATGAGCCATCTTGGTGTCCTAGGTGAAATCCCACACAAGTCACGGCACAAACCTAGAAGAATTGCTGAGTTTTAATTCACTGGCCGTGAAAGCCAATATACCATCTTTTTGGCTAGAAGAAACTAAGGCAGGCCTCCAAGAAATAAATATCATAGACGACATCATAGAAAAACGTGGAGCCTTTAGTACGAGTACAATAGTAGGCAAGTACAAATTCGTGGGGAAACATAAAAAGAAAACTGGTAGGAAGTAGTCCACAAAACGAAAGATGCAACACAGTGTATTCAGGAAGAGATTTTGGGAGGATAAGAAGGTGAAAACTATCAGGACAACTAACAAGTTCAAACGCGCTCTTTGATTGGGCATAAGGAAGAATAAAATTAATAATAATAATAACGTGGGCAGTGCTGAAACTCGAATCTGGCTGCACAGATTCTTAAGGAATAGCATGTTAATCGTTACAATATACGAGGGGCGTATTATATTGTTTCACACTTTATTTTTAGCCTACTTTCGATTTTTGCAAAAAATAAAAGTAGACTTATGAGATCTACACAGTGCCAAAAATTGTGTGTCTGTCTGTGTGAGTGTCTGTTTGTGAGTGTGTGTGTGAGTGTGTGTACTCTGAATGTCTGTCCCCTCCTATCAATTCGAACATGGTGAAACCGAATTGAACGAAATTTGGTACAGTGGTAGAACTAATAAAGGGCACCTCAGTGTCATGTTTTATATCGCCGCCATCTTGACGGAAACGTAATGGCGGCCACCCAAGTGTTCAAGGCTTAAATCGAATTACGTCTAACCTAATCATCTGATCTCTATCGAATTTTGCAGCAGCATATATTCATATGGCGAGAGTCTTTTGACTAAACTACAAGGTCATCAGCCCCATAGTTTACAGATGGTGGCCATGTATGTGTGCAAATCGATTCCCCCTATCAATTCAAACACGGTTAAACCGAATTGAACGAAATTTGGTACATAGATAGCACTAGCAAAGGACACTTCAGTATCATGTTTTATATTGCCGCCATCTTGACGAAAACGTAATGGCGGCCACCCAAATGTTAAAAGCTTAAATCAAATTAAGTCCAACCTAATCATCCGATCTCTACCAAATTTTGCAACATTATATCTTTATGTATGAAGAATCTCTTGACCGAACTACAAAGTCATCAGCCTATTACTTTTCGGATGGCGGCAATGTATGTGTGCAAATCGATTCCCCCTATCTCTTCAAAAACAGTGGAACCGAATTGAACGTGATTTGGTACAGAGGTAGCACTAGTAAAGAGCACCTCAATGTCATGTTTTATATCGCCGCCATCTTGACGAAAACGTAATGGCGGCCACCCAAATGTTAAAAGCTTAAATCAAATTACGACCAACCTAATCATTTGATCTATACCAAATTTTGCAACAACATACCTTTTCGTGGGAAGCATATTTTGACTGAACTACAAGGTCATCAGCCCAATAGTTTGCAGATAGCGGCCATGTATGTGTGCAAAATGATTCCCCATATCAATTCAAACCCGGTGAAACCGAATTGAATGACTTTTTTTTTTACAGAGGTAGCACTAGCACAGGGCACCTCATATTCATGTTTAATATCCGTTTAGCGCGTTGTATTTCAACATGCTGCTACACCAACATTCAATTATACTCCTTGAAAAGGACAAAGAGTTATAACTATACTCACGCATTTAGGAGAAAGTAGGCTATATGTTCTTACTGAACATCTTGTTTTCTACCCAAATGCAGTACATTACACATCAGTTGTTACGTCCACCTTCTCAACATGATCTCCTTGCACGTTTTCATCTACCGCCTTTATCTGTTCCTGTATAACTACGGTTATTTTCTCCACTTTATTAAATCTGTTTTGTAACCTGTCCTGTGCAGTTATAATTTCGCTATTTTTAGTTGTGCATGCCAATTCAATCTGTGCCAATTTTGCCAGAACTGTATCGTCTAAGTTATTAAGTTTAGCGTTAAACTGATCCTCAAGTTGTTTTATCTGTTTAACCTGCTTCTCATTGTTCTTACTTACATCTAAGGCGAGTAGTATAAGCTGTTTCCTTGTATGTTCTTTCATTTCAACCACTACATTATCGAGTTGCTCAGTGTTACGACTGTTTTGCGCGTCTAGTTGAGAGTTTATTGATTCACTTTGTTGTGTCAATTGAGAATATTATCATTCTGTAGAGCTAATTGTGTATTAATACTATCATTTTGAAGCGCTAATTGTGTGCCAATAGATTCATTAATTTGGGCTTTGATCACCGCTGACTGTTCAACCCTACTACTGTCTATTTGTGCCTTAAATGTTTCACTCTGTGCTATTAATTCCGCTGATTGTTCAGCCCTGCTACTGTCCATTTGTGCCTTAAATTCAGCCGTCATCTCCTGCCGTAACAACACCATTTGCTGCTGAGTGCGTGCCGCAGCGCTCTCTACAACCTGTCTTATTTCGTCTAAAGAAGCCATCACCACAATACACTTGAGAAAATAGAGAAAATGCCAACTGGCGATGTTCTCCGATACGTGCATACATATTAACACACATTTATATCAATTTACACATACTCAGTTCGTTTAAATTTATAAACACAATCCCATTAATCCAATAGCATCCCTGAGTATCCTTCATTTTACATAATTTAAAACTTAACCCACACATTCAGTTATTAAATGCTAGCCTTACAAAACGCTACAAGAACAGACTAATTAATCAAGTATTAATTGCATTGGAAAAGCTACACGCCTTCCTATTACATACATGGAGTTGTCTTTCTATGCAAAGCTAATTTTTATCATTATTATGGGCGCCCAGTCTCACGATATTATCTTTACAATTAATGCAAGAAACAAAAACGTGTACTGTATTTTATATTGCAACTCCTGATTTTACTGTATAATTCACTCACTTGGCGATAATACCTTCGCCATAACTACGTTACTTAAAATTATCACATTCGGTGATTCAAATACTGTCACATTTTGCCTCCACTTGTGGCGTGTCAGTTTATCAAAAATTGCTCTAGAAAAGCCTAAAACAGTGAAATGCCCCACGTTGGGTAATGCCAGCGTTGCCTATGTGCCCTTGTATATAACAGCGTCGTATATACGAGAATCAAACTTCGGGGAGCGTTCAGTCCGGATATGCTTTCACTAGAGCTCAAATACCAGACGGCTGCTTACAATTACAAGGACCATATGCAAAACTACAAACTAAGAAATGAGTGAAAAACAAATAAAATTACCACCATTTAATAACTGAATAAAAACAACAAAACATAAAAATAAAATAAACAAAGTCCACCCTGAACTTTACTCCCACAGTACAATAATTTACACAGATCTGAGTGGCCTAGAAAGGTCCACTCCAAAGAAATAAAATTGTGGATCAAAATCCACTTGTCTGATTAATATGTATGCACGCGTATAACTACGCTAGAGAAGAAATAAGTACTTTTGATGGAGATTTGCTCACAGATGGAACAGCCAATATGCTTGCAAACCCCCATACTGCAAACCATTATTATGGCTTTATGGGACACACTCGAAGAATATCTTACCAACAATTAAAATTTTACTGACACACGCAACCATTTAAAATTTATAAACTAATTGATCTCCATCGAGATCGCAGTGAGTCAGGAAACTCCCAGCAAAACAGAAGCTTGCCCAAAGGCTCAATTGCTCAACACATACATGACAACAACGTGGCCGAACATCGAGACCACCCGAGGTCAATGAACATGACAAAAATTAAACAAGAAAATAAGATGCCTAAAATCCGATGATATTTACATGAAATAAAAGCATGGATAAGCTAACACGCTGGGACTCAATCAATCAAAACGCGAACAGCACCCATTTACCGATTACAATTCTTTTATCATTAAACAGGCTTTATTTTAATATAAGATAAACATTTACGAAGAACGGAGACCAGATCCGTGAATACTAATGAGCACAGCTTGCTCCTTATCTGATGGAGTGCGCCGGGTAGAAATACCTTCACTTACCACTCATTAGCGTCTGTGTTCAAAACCAGCCCTCCTTGTCGAAGCTTTGAGTCATGCTATTTATAACAAGAGACTAGACAGTCCCGTTCCGCCACCTGTTAATCGCGACACATAAATTCACACACTTCTTGTCAATTCCAAAGAATTGCAAGAACATCGTAGAAGGGGATTCCAACATTTTCCTCGCAAGGATTAAATGCTTAACCTGGCCAAAGCTTCAGACAGAAACCAGGGTTCCCGAAAACTCCTATCCCATAAAACACATATTTGCAGACTCAACAAAGCATTTAGGGCAGAACACAACACAAATCTACCACGGGCCGACACTCCAATCAAATATCATAGATTTTGTGTACCATAACACAAAAAGAGAAACATCATCAACAAATAAAGTCATTGGGCATATGACCCCTCACTTAACAAAAATGCAACAAACGGCAATTAACACACAAGCCTGTGTAACAATAAAAATCTATACAATAAAAAGATTTCCCACCAATTCTATTATCTACTCTAGTTAATTCAGTTTCGCTTCTGTTATGATATCGGTTCCCAATTTGTGTCGCTTAGCCGCGCATTTTACGGTAGCGAAGCGCACTCGAGTACGCTTGCCCCGTGTACTTGACATCAACAAAAAAATAATCTTCATACAGATAGAATACATGCCACGTTGCTCATGAACTAAACTAAAGTGTGTCAGTACCACAAACCAACTATAATAAAACACGAAGACAAAAATAAAATAAAATATTTACACAAAATAATATGTTCCCACAAAACCATAACCAGTTTGTCAAATAATTAAATTATTTAGTACTTATTCCTCTTTCTGCGTCGTCTCATCGAACATCGCCTGACATTCTCTCTCCAAAGTGTTTAGCTCATCTCAGACCACATGGAGCCGTAGAAACGTTGGTTCGATGTCTTCCTCTGGGTCTGGAGTTCCATCTTGACGTTGAATAAAAATAAAAAAATAAAATGTTATTTATAGTCACACGTAATTTTCTATCTAAATTTTGCCAATAGTTACTTTATTCACCATTTGTCTAGTGCAAAATTAAACGTAGACTTTCCCTAATAGTTGTAGTCGTGGGAGACTACTAAAATCTTACCGATACACAAATTTCACACTCAGCTGTGCGCACACAACTTTATTATAATATTTTCAATAATGACCCTATCTCTGATAAATTTAACACAGTATATCTTCACGGTATGGAAAAGAATAAGTGATCACCTCACGGTGTCACCAAGAATCAACCTCGTCGTCACTCAGACGACAGTATTTATGTGAATTTAGCAAAAGGACGGAGGGAGAGGGAAATCTATCACTAACTTCTATAATAATGCGACTATTTGCATGCAACAGGTATCAAACAGTTTGAAAAATTATACAGGTCACAATGGGGCTATCGTGCTCTGGAATCGATCATAGATTTCGTTAATCCAATCTTTCCCGCTTTCAACTTCAAGCCGGCGTCAGACGCTCCCTTGGCGCTAAAATTGGTGACCCTCTCTGATTGGTAGTTCATGACGTCAATATCGCAGTTTAGAACAGAAGCCTCTGTCCTATGATTGGTTGAAAGTTCCTCTCATCTCTCTCATCCAGCAACTATCTTACTCGTAACGCTAGGGTGACAAAGAAATTACGGTCTGAAATGAGTCAGGACCCCAACACACCTTTGTCTGATAAAGTGTCTGTCAAACATTCCGATCTCGTCACTCCTTTGTTTCAGGACTGGGCACGTTCAAACGTACTGTCTCCAAATAAGCTTGATATTTCGCAATCCAGTCTGGCCTTCCTGTATGATTCTGGCAGTAAAATCAGAATATAATGAAATTAATAATTAGAATCATTAATATGCGTAGCTTATTAAGGGTTCAATACATAGCTTAGGACCCAGAAGGAACCGCTGGCTACATGAATTTTCGATAGTCTTTCTCATTCTTCTGATTTCGACCCTTTTGCACTCCAGCACATGCTAATCAAATCATAAAATATACTCATGAAGGAATGGCAAGGCGGATAGTTTCCATGGCAACATAGCTCAAGTCGAGACACGGCCGACTGGATGCCATTTGCGCTCTGCACTACCGGTATAGAAAATGAGGATTTTTACTTGAAATCCCGTTAGTTACTCAACTACTCACACAGCACTGTCAACCGAGTTTAGCATAACAAAGACTTGACACTATCTTCTACTATATATTTGTCAAATACCACTCACTCACTCATTCATTCATCACGAAATCTCAGAAACCATCAAACGGATTGGAATGAAATTTGGTATGCAGCTTCCCCAAGGGCCGCAAATGCCTACTAAGAGAGGATTATTGGATATTCTGGTTCTACAGGGGTGTTAAGGGGGTAGACCTGCATTTCATTGAACAGCAATATCTCCCGATTGGTTTCATTGGGGGATGGGATACTTGGCACATAAACTCATCATTAAAAATAAGAAGACACGAGTCGGAGGGTTTTTCGATGTGGTGTATATTATGAGGTGAAAGGGGTGAAAAGTGGGGATTGAAAGATTCCTAACGGAGCGTGTATCTCTTAAACGACATAGGCGAGGAGTTTGAAACTCAGCGGGAAAAAATCAGCATAAACATAAGTAAATATGTGTTCGACAGTTTTTTTTCATAAATCAAATTTAAGGGGTTCATGGGGAGGGGTGAAATTCTGAAAAAAGAAAATTGAAAGAAAATGTCCTGTCTCATTCACTCACTCATCATCGCCCAGCCAAAAATATTGAAGTTGGAAACATGGCATTTTGGGGATATGTTCGTTGTATGTCAAAACCGTACACTAAGGGAGGATTTTTGGATATTCAGGCTCTAAAGGAGTCTTAAGGGGGTTAAACCTGAATTTCATTGAATAACAATATCTCACGAGTGGTTTCATTTGTGGATGTGATACTCGGCATATAAACTAATCATTAAAAATAAGCAGACATGTGTCTAAGGGTTTTTCGATGTGGTGTATTATTATGAGGTGAAAGGGGTGAAAAGTAGGGGTTGAAGGATTCCTAACGGAGCGTGTAGGCCTATCTCTTAAACGACATAGGCGAGAAATTTGAAACGCAGCGAAAAAACATCAGCTAAAAAGATAAGTAAATCGGTGTTCGACCGTTTTTTCATAAATTAATTTAAGGGGCCAATGGAGTGGGGTGAAATTCTGGGGGAAAAAAGGAGAGAAAGTGTCCTAACTGACTAACTCACTCACTCACCAAACTCAGGGGAAAAAGGCAGCTTTAAAAATAAGTTAATAGGTGTTCAAGCGTTTTTTCATCAATCCAATTTAGGGGGCCCATGGGGAGGGGTGAAATTCTGGTAAAAATAATTGAAAGAAAATGCCCAGTCTGACTCACTCACTCATCACGCCCAACAAAAACTATTTAAGTTGGAAAAATGAAATTTTGGGAATATGTTCGCTGTATGTCGAAAACGTCAACTAAGGAATGATTTTTGTTTATTTGGGTTTTAAAGAGATGTTAAGGGGGTAAACGTGCATTTCATTGAATAACGATATGTCATGAGTTGTTTCTTAGGGGATGTGATATTCGGTATATATACTAATCATTAAAAATAATCAGACATATGTCTAAGGGTTTATCGATGTGGTGTATATTATGAGGTGATAGGGGTGAAAATTGGGGGTTGAGGGATTCTTGACGGAGCGTGTATCTCTTAAAGGACATAGGCGAGAAGTTTGAAATTCGTCGGAAAAGGAACAGCTTAAAATACAAGTAAATAGGTAAAATAGTAAAAGTGGGGGTTGAAAGATTCCTAACGGACCGTGTATTTCATTGAAATACTGTATATTTGTATTTGAATAATTTGAGGTTAGTTCTTAATAAGAATTGTACACCCGCCTGAATCAATACTATAAAAAAAAATAACTGGAGAGAGGTGAAATTCTGGGGGAAAAAAAAACAGGAAAGAAAGTGTCCTAGCTGATTGACTCACTTATCACTCATCAAACTCAGGGGGAAAACAGCTTTAAATAAGTAAATAGGTGTTCGACCGCTTGTTTCATAAATCCAATTTAAGGGGTTCATGGGGAGGGGTGAAATTATCAAAAATAAATGAAAGGAAATGTCCTGACTGACTCACTCACTCATCATAGCCCAGCCAAAATTATTAAAGTTAGAAACATGAAATTTTGGGGATATGTTCGTTGTATGTCGAAAACGTCCACTAAGGAAAGAGTTTTGAATATTCAGGTTCTAAATAGATGTTAAGGGGGGTAAACGTGCATTTCATTGAATAACAATATCTCACGAGTGGTTTCATTTGGGGATGTGATACTTGGCATATATACTAATCATTAAAAATAAGCTGACACATGTCTAATGGTTTTTCGATGTAGTGTATATTATGAGGTGAAAGGGATGAAAAGTGGGGGTTGAAAGATTCCTAACGGACCGTGTATCTCTTAAACGACATAGGCGAGGAGTTTAAAACTCGGAGGAAACCAATCAGCTTAAAAATAAATAAATAAATAAATAAATTTAAAAAAAATGTGTTCGACCGTTTTTTCATAAATCCAATTTAAGGTGCCTATGGGGAGGGGTGAAATTCTGGAAGAAAAACGTCCCCTAAGGAAGGATTTTTGGATGTTCACTCTCATCGACCAACCCAAACGATTAAAGTTAGAAGAATGATATTTTGGGGATATGTTTGTTGTGTGTCGAAAACGTCTACCAAGGAGGGACTTTTGGATATTCAGGTTCTAAAGGGGTGTTAATGGGGTTAAACCTGCATTTCATTGAATAACAATATGACACGACTATGACGCGAGCGAAGCGAGGCTAAAAATGAGATGATGTGCGTCTATGTATTACTCAATCACGCAAGTACCACTGGTCCGATTTACATGAATTTTACATGGAAGTAGCTGATTTACCTGGTTAACATATAGGTTACTTTTGATTTCAATATTTTGTACTATTTAAAGATGGCGACCATTTTAGTGACTTCACTACACCCTTTGGTTTAAAACTTTCATATTTCCATTTCAAATACAAAGAGAACGCTAAGAAATAGCAAACTTTTGATGGTATATACGAGGTTAAAAATTACATTTTCTATCCGAAAGGTATCTCCAACCGTTAGCGAGTTATACCTAAATTTGTGCTATAAAACACGGTCAACGCCGAGCGGTGTAGTTGGACAAAATGTTCCATCCTTAATCTCCCTCTGCGCAGCACTTCGCCTATCCCCTGTTTTAACTGTCACCTTCATATTTTAATTTATTTATGACGCGTAGCGAAGCACGGGTACTTCAGCTAGTATTCAAATAATTATAATGAACATAGAAACAAAGAGAAAAGAAAGAATAAGGAAAAACACACCAAGTGATGATTGTTTTGAATGACATTCTAAGCAGGGGCGAATCTAAGTGATTGGATGAGGGTTACACGTGTTCAACGTGATACATCTTTATCAGTAATCAGCCGTGTAACTAGGATTTACTTCTGGAAGGGGGTGAACGGAATCAAATCTGAACTGCAGTAAGTGCATTTTTGATTTTGTGTTTGTTGTTTTATATTTTTTATTTTTGATTTGTGAATTTTGGTATTGGTTTCATGTTCGTTTTCTGTTTTTTGATTCTATGTTTTGTTTTTTGTTTTTGATTTTGTGTTTGTTTTTTCTTTTGTTTTGTTTTTTTGTCTTTTGTTTTTGTGTTCATTTTCTAGTTTTGCTATGCATTTTTTGATTTTGTGTTTTTTCCTCCTTTTGCTTTTTTGTTTTTGATTTTGTGTTTGTTTTATGCTTTTGCTTTTAAATCTTTTTTGGATTTTGTGTTTGTTTTCTGCTTTTGCTTTTTTGTTTTTTTGATTTTGTGTTTGTTTTATGCTTTTACTTTTTTGTTTTTTGTGTTTGAATTTGTGTTAGATTTCTGTTTTTGCTTTTGAATTTATTGATTCTTGTTTTTGATTTTGTGTTTGTTTTGAAAATTCGCATGGGCGAATAATTTGAACAGACGAACTATTCGTATGTTTCATTGAAATACTGTATATTTGTATTTGAATAATTTGAGGTTAGTTCTTAATAAGAATTGTACACCCGCCTGAATCAATACTATAAAAGAAATATTTAACTTGTTTTAGTACATATTTCGAGGGTTAATTACATTTTATCCCCTTCATCAGCTAAAAAACACATTGAAAGAACAAAATAAAACGTAGCACAGTAATAAGATATGTTATTAAACCCAATATGGTGCACCATATAATTTAGGTTTAAGATCAGAATAAAATGAAATGAAATAGATGGCGACGGTGATAAGCTTGCAGGTGCTATTTCATTTCATTTTATTCTGATCTTATAACCTAAATTATATGGCGCACCATATTAGGTTTAATAACGTATCTTATTATTGTGCTACGTTTTATTTTGTTCTTTCAATATGTTTTTTTAGCTGATGAAGCGGATAAAATGTAATTAATCCTCGAAACATGTACTAAAAACAAGTTAAATAATTAATTTTCTTTATAGTATTGATTCTGGCGGGTGTACAATTCTTATTAAGAACTATTCTAGCATATCAATACGGAACCACCATGAGTCATTTAAGTAATGCAATTCGAGGTTGGAATTCTGTATGTACATCCCTACTACATATGGTATACCTGCAGCTAGTGGACTCCATTCTTCGATGAATAAAGACAGTTATTTAGGTTCGAGGTGGTGTTATATTATAGCATTAGGACGATGTGTCTATGGAGTGATTAATTTCCTGTCCAGTTAGCTTATCAAAGTCGATGTATATCGTAACGACTGTAGAATTATATCCAGGCCAATGCATCACACTCGTTACACAAATAAATAAAAATTCTACTCAGATGCGACGTGTGTACACGTCAGTCATATTAACACGAATACAGTACGCTTGACGAAACGTCCATAGAGGGCGGTACAGTCCCAGACAGGTACAGCCGGAGAGAAGATGCGAAAACCAGCCGAGTTCCCATCGATATTATGTTTATCGAACATCAATTCCCAAATGTTTCCACTGGCTTAGTAACTAGCGGAAATTTTAGATTAGTGTTCCAACTTCATTTGCTGGTTTCAAAATGTGTGTGCCGCTAAGTAATTAGCATGATAAACTATGGCGAAGGGTCCAGGGTTCGATTCCTTATCATGCCTTGGGGATTTGAATCTCCAACAGTGCTCGGGAACTGGGTGTTCATGCCTACGTAATCATTATTTGTTCCTCGTTACAAAGCGCAGGTCATTCACGGGGGTTAATTCTAAATGCCATCAGGCTCCTATGGAGGTCACACACCATTATTATTATTATTATTACCATTATCATTACAATTATATTATCATTATCATTATTATTATTATTATTATTATTATTATTATTATTATTATTATTATTACTATTATATGATCCCTCAGGTGCAGGTCTGGACAGAGAGGAAACATGGTGAGGTAGGTTACTATCTCACTCAGTTCTTGACTGGCCATGGGTACTTCTGTTCCTATCTTAAGAAGATGGGGAAGGTGGATTTATCAGATTGCATCTACTGTATCAACGAATTAGATAATGCTAATCACACCTTCTTCTCTTGTGGACGGTGGGTTCAAAATAGGCAGTCTCTTCAAGATCACATTGATGTAGAGATATCCCCGGACAATATTGTTGCAGTGATGCTACAAAATGAGGAAAATTGGAAACTGGTAGCAAGTTTTGCTGAAGATATCCTCCGAACAAAGAAGACGGATCTGGATCGCCACTGAAGATGATTCATTACGGAAGAGTGCCCTACAGGCAAATATAAAATGACTCTAGCCTGAAGTAATGTGCTAAACGGTTCCAGGCTAGTGTTCAGAAGTAACGGGGGAGTTTTAGTCGGTAGTCTGCTACTCAGGAGCAGGAGCTCGACACTGTGCGTAAATGCATTTCTTCCCCTAAAAAAATATAAAAAAATAAAAAGAAATATTATTATTATTAATATTATTACTATATCAACCTTTACATAATAAGAATATTAATAAAATAATAATATCCTATGGCCTCGGGTGCCTGGAGCAAGCGTTGTTATTTGACGCCCAGAGGGCAGCTTGCATGTTGAATAATAATAATAATAATAATATTTAAAATTATACAAGATATAAAAATCTTGAGGAAGATTCTTGGCCCAGTTTGTACTGAGGATGAAAGCAGCATTCGGAGAAAAACTCTGACACAGTAAGGAAAATACATTTGAAATTTTATGGGCATATTCTCAGAATGAGAGATCATAGGCTGACTAAAATAATTCTAAAATAATAATAATATTAATCATAATAATAATAATAATAATAATAATAATAATAACAACAACAACAACTATAATAACTCCATATACTCAATGACAATTTGTGAGTTCATTAGAAACGTAGATTTAAGCGTGACCAACTATAAAAGAAAATCTTGTATTTTCAAGTCGCCAAGAAAGCCTATGACACCACTTGGCATTACTGCATCCTCACTACCTTGCATCAATGGGAGTTCAGAGGTAACTTGCCCGGTATTTACTGCGAATTTTCTGTTCCTCCGTCTATTTCGAAATTTTTCCCACTTTCAAACCTATGCAAATGCAGGGATGGAACATAACATAAGACTAAGGCTGCCTCGTACCGAATTCGAATTTAAATTACAAATAGAAAAAAAAGGAAGCTTGTAGTTTAACGTGACCGTTAATCTCGCGATCATGAGCCACGGGACCTCCTTTTTACGTGGAATCCGAACCACAGGACAATGCACTTCACTTCGAAAATCTCACACGCATTGACCGGGAATCGAACCCGGTCCGCCTTGGTGAGAGGCCAACAGCTTGACCACTGCGCCACCACGCCCCTAAATTACAAATAGACTACACCTCACTAATATGGCCATCAAAATAACATAGGTTATCAATCGACTTCCATGCACACACTCAAGTGCACGGGGCTAAATAACCGTTATGTCACAAATCACTTAAATGAAGTAACAACAGTAAGAGTTGAAAGCTTCCTTTGTCGATGATGATGATGATGATGATGACTGTTGTACAAATGGGCCCAACATTTAGGGTACCGACCCCAAATGCTTTGGGTGATAGAAAAAGAATTAAAGATAATGGCATGAAGCCTACAACTAAAACCAACTACTGTCTTAACAACTAACTTGTTAGTAGAAGAAATAAAAGTCAAATGAAAATTAAGCAAAAAATGAAAAGAAAAAGCTAGGGAATAGAAAAACACTTAGTCCTCGAAGAATGAGGATTTCTTCATATTATTAGACTCAACTCACAAATTTCCATCATCTTTATATATATAATTCTTCGACACGTGTGTATGTGACTGAACTCCTCCTAAACGACTGAACCGATTTTGATGGAATTTGGTATGTATATTAGGGTGGGTCCATGTATGGTTTAGATTTACAATCTGACCCGGTAGGTGGAATGAACACAATTTTAGAACCACAATTTACACACAATTTTAGAACCACAATATACAGTCAAAAACAGTCGTCATGGAAACCACTAGCCTTGGCCTTCGTGAAAGCTGATGTCTTTGGACGGGTTGCCTCTGCACGTTAGAGCCACCTGGTCGCAGCCTGTGCAACTACCGCCATTACATACAATCCGCCCGTGGCGAAAAGTTGTGTTTTATACCAAAGGTGGCAGTGATGTCGAATTCTACTGTTTGTCTCTGCACGTTAGAGCGTTTCAAAGTCCCGTATGCAGTCATATACCGTGCATCCGATTGCCATGAAACTTGGGTGATATGTTGAGTGAGCTCCAGGGAAGGTGTTTGGCTTAGTAAATCCATTTTACAATAGATAGTGCACGAATAGATTCAACAAATGAGCGACGACGCGCGAGGCGTTTCAAAAACGTCCCGTATGCGTTTAAATACCATTCGTCCGATAGCGATGAAACTTGGGTGAGATGTTGTGTACACTCCAGGGAAGGCTTCTGGCTTAGTAAATCAATTTCACATTAGGTAGCGCACGACTAGATTCAACAAAAGAGTGACGACGCGCGAAGCGTTTCAACAAAATCCCTTATAAGTTTATATTCCATTCATAGATTGAGATTAAACTTTGATGAGTTGTTGTGTACACTTAAGTGAAGGCTTCTAACTTTGTAATCCATTTCACAGGAGGTTGCGCACGATTAGATTCAACAAATGAGCGGCGACGTGCGAAGCGTTTGAACAAAGTCCCGTATGCGTTCAAATACCATTCGTCCGATAGCGATGAAACTGGGTGAGATGTTGTGTACACTTACGTGAGGCTTTCTAACTTAGTAATGAACCCATGTACCATTGGCTCAAAAGGGGTCGAATCCATGTATTTGGGGAAGAAATGAGAGAAACATACAGTTTCTAATGTAACATAGAGAAATTTCAAGCCAGGATTCTAGCCTAACGTTGTGCAAGCAGCGAGGACCAGGTGTTCAGGAGATGAGATCATGCCTCTTGACTCCTTGAGAGGAGCTGGTCATGGATATTAATAGAACGAGTGGAAAATTTTTACTGTAAGACAGAGAAGCGTGACTCGGAAATCCAGCTTAGCTTGCAGGAAAACGGCAACAGCGCCGATGAGCCAGAAGAAGAATAATTAAATTTAACCCATTTGCGAGAATACAAATAAGTAAATAATCACTGGACTGTGAATCATTTCGGATTAGAGATTTTTGTGTAAAGAAAAACCTTGTAATAATTGCACAGAAAAAAACTGCAAACGCAGTATACGTCATCGGGGATTCACTGATACCAGAGGAGTGGGGAATTAAAAAAAATGAACAGCAACACCCACGCAGCTGAAGACTAAAAAATAATTAATATCTCCGAAATGCACGATCGATTCTTATGCGCAATGAGATCATTTGACGTTGAGAAGACGAGCTTTCTGGAGATATAATTTTTATAATTGTATGACAATTAGTTCAAAAGTTGGTCACGAAAAGGACTAGGGTTTTATCTTTTTGTGACTAAATAGTATAAAACTCCTGGCAGAGCCAGACCAAACATGCAGTCATTCCGACAGCCCGTGAGGGGGCGTCACGCTGTATCAAGCACCGAAGACAGTATTCAAGAGCCCGAGGGGGGCGTCACTACGCATCATGCAGTTTTACAACGAGCACTCCGTGAGCGGAGGTGCTGCATCACAGTCTTCAAACGTATGAACCTCAGGGGAGATCATACTGGGCAACGAGTATAAGCACCGAATAGAAAATATCCGACAGCCACGGGCGTCGCGGTATCAATAATTTACGTGCCTCCGTAAGGAGTTGCAAAGAAGTAATATTACAGTATCGCCGTGTTGAAAAATTAGGAAAATCCTAGTTACAGGATTTAGGTCCGACAGTATACAATTTACAGTGAAAAGTTCATAAAATACAGTCAAAGCAGGCTGCGAACTTAGGACTCAGGGCGATAGGTCTTTAAGTAAACGACCAAAAGTATCATAACGTACGGAAGTACCGTAACAGAGAGATAAACAGTTTCTCTAATTTAAAGAACCCGAGCAGGGACAGAGAAAATAAGTTTCGTAAGTATTCTAGAAGATTAGAAGTGCGAGAACCGAATAAGCAAAGAAGAAGACAGGAAACTATAGACATCGTTTCAAGAAAGCAGACGAACTATTCAAAAGCACTAAGACTCGAGAAGTATTAGTTGCTAAAAATCCATAGGTCACCGATAAATTATCGAGGGGACCGTGAACAGAACAGACTTTCGCTAAGATCAATAAATAGAATCTAAAAGGGGAGCCGTTCGTGTCAGAGAAATAGCAGATCGTCAAGAACGGGATTCGTAGGAGTGCTATTGCAGGGAGGAAGCAGATGATTCGAGACTTTCATATTCAGAGAGGATAGGAAGCCGACATTACTAAATTTCACCCTTGGAGACGGGAGATCAAGAGGTCACGTGTGATAGGCCTAATAGCGGTCTAGTGATCAAAATTCGTGAAGTGTAAATATATCAAGATTTTGTGTTAAAAGTAATATATTTTCAGTGTTTTTATTGTGTGTTCTAAACGGATACACCAGTGTATTTAAAATGTTATTAGTGTTAAATGTATACGTGTTAAATATGTGTCAAGATATGTCTGTACATGCAATGAATTTGTACACGATGGAGTAATTTAAAGGAAAGTGGGCCAAAAATGACTCATCGCACGAGGAGAAGGGTCAAGAAACGACCTTAAACATGTGAGAAAAGATTTTCATTATGTTTTGGTGTCGGGGAAATGATTGTGTACAAATCCACCGGAGTGTTTGAGTAAGAGGGATGTTTCTAAATAACTAAATACAGAATAAGAACGCGGTCTGAACAAAAATAGAATTTTGAGAAATTATAAATAATTATGTGAAAGAATAAATCCTGTAGAGGAAATGTATGAATAAAATGTCAGTGTATTTGACGAATGTTATAAAAGCAAGCGTATTATTAATAATAATAATAATATAAAGGAAATATAAATAAAGATTAAACTGAATGATATGAAAATAAGAACGTTGGAGCCTTAATAGAAGTATAAGACATGATATTAATGCATGTTATTTAAAATAGAGCAATTATTGTCAAAGGAAAAGTTTTATATAAAAATTGAGATATGTATCAATTGTTAATATGGAATTTATCAGTTCTTTGGAAGACGCTAGGCTTAAAAATAATGTATAGCGCAATGGAGCGCAATTAAAATAAAATGTCACGCTAGGAATGCGTAAAAGTTAAAAGTACTTGGTAAATTACTTATGAGGGGTAGTTGATAGCAGTGAATTGAGATATGTTGTAAGTCCTCCAATAGTGACATAGATCACGAGGCCATGTGTGTGTTATTATGTTGAAAAGGGAGCAAATGTATGGTATTATTGAGCGTAGGTCATGTAGGCTACGGCTGACCCTAAATCGCATTTTGTATAAGTTCTCCAATGTGGGAATGGTTCCCTAGGCATGTTAAGAGATTCGAACCTAGAATCCTCTTGTTGTTGAAGCCCCTAATTATTCGTCGTAGAATGTGTATTACTCTTCCCAATCAATGAGGACCTCTCATAATTAATAAATGCCAAGGTTACGAAAGTGGTTTATGAGCCAAATAATATTGTTGAAAGTGAAAAGAGAAGTTAAATGCCAGGTCTCTCCATAGAACTGAAAGAAAGGGAGATTTGTTTTAAAAGCATTGAGGAGAGCTCCAACCGTAGACTAGACTGGAAGCCACCCTACCAGTCATAAATCTCGCTCAAGTATAACGGTCTGACCCTCATACCAGGAGGGTTGGGTGAAGGCCGTCTGTAAGAAGGAATAATACACCGTGAGTGTTTAAAAGTTGTTAATGACCCGGGAAGTGAACCGAGGTCCTTGTAGATGAAATTATCGCTTGCCAGTTCAGATCGTAGTTTTCTTATGTGATAATGGTCTTATAAGACAAATAAATAAATAACAATCCCTATTGTAATGTTGTATGAAAGTAGGATTCCACGAGTTAAATGAAGGTAACTAGATTCCGGGAATAATCATAGTTTTTGACTTTGTCAAGTAATCTTTATAACTCTGGAGTACACAAGTATTTTCCCGATCACTATGGTGAATTTGTAAGAACTTGAGAGAGATGATAAATGCTGAAAACATGTGAAGTGCCCAAATATTTAAGTAAAGAATTAACATGTACTTTAAATGTAATTATATATTTGTTTTGATGATAAGAAAATATAAAAATAGTGTTTGAGGTGTACTAAAGAATGACACCGTTATTATAGAAAGTATCGAGCCGTAGTTATATGGAACTTTAAGATAGATACTTTATGGAAGTAAAAATAATTATGAATTGTTGGTTTTAAAGGAAACCATGTGTTTTAATACAATATTTGTTTAATTCTTTTGTTATTCCTTGTTCACTTGGAACAAGTAGAAG
Organism: Meconema thalassinum; assembly: GCA_946902985.2. Classification (NCBI taxonomy): domain Eukaryota; kingdom Metazoa; phylum Arthropoda; class Insecta; order Orthoptera; family Tettigoniidae; genus Meconema; species Meconema thalassinum. Next base: position 373,936,424 of record OX336392.1, read on the forward strand.
GATATTGGTCAGTAGTTTAATTGTTTTATTGTTTGTAGCGCCATAATTTTGGTTAATTAAATGTTTTAAAACATGAGTTGATTTTGTTGTTGTTTTTGTAAGTGTAACCTCTATTTAATCCAAAATGTGTAAGTCACAGAGTGGGAGAACATACTACAACCCCGAAAATCCCGAATTGAGCAATGCTGGCATACTGTGATTTGCATATTTCTTGCTGAAAGGGCACATGGGGGTATATAAAGTAATGTGCTTGGATTAATAATTAGAGGAACACTAAAGACGGTCATTTCGTGTAAAGTAAAATAATGATAGGAATAGCTACAACGTATAATGTTAACTGACCGCATGGGTCCCTAGAAACTCACACCGAGCAGCCCTGAATTAAACAACCCCCCAGAAAATCTTCGATTTTGGCGCCCAGTACGCAGGGATGAGTTTTCCTAGGGAAAACCCGAGTTTTCTCGAAAAATCAAAATTTTCATTTTTTGAAAAAAAAAATGGTTTTTCGAAATTTTGAATTTTAAATACTTCCATAAAGGTATTGAGATTGAATAAAGATATCAAAAGGGTACGTTGTAGTAAAAACCCGTACCAAAGTAAAATTTTTGAAGAAATTTGGACACAATGGATCAGATTACCATCTCTCAAGCATGTTTTGGCGATGTGGCATGAGTAGCCCACTGTATTCTAATATGATGTCATTAAGTGAAGAGAGGCGGAGGCTCTCGGAGAATGTAAGGGTAGAGAGTCCAGATAAATGTAAAACTACAGGTGATAAAGAGTACCCAAGTAAGGAAATTGTAAAGGTTTCTGTAGAAAGGATGCGTGCACCTGGAGACATAGTTACACGAAGAGAAGGTAACATGTCTGCAGAAAACAGGGTAAAAGTTGAGCCTTTAGAGCTCCAAAAGGAAAAAGAAAATTGTAAACCGATTCCAAGGGAGAATGTAATTAGTACAGAGGATAATAATGGTAAAGATAATGCAAAGTCTCACGAAGCAACGCAGGTTCAAGTAGGCTCGGAAAGCAAAGAGGAAAAGAACGACAGTCTTTGCGCTCAGGATCAGGAAAAAGTAGAAATGGCGAAGTGGGATGAAATAAAAGAATTCTTGGATATAATTGGGGAAATGCGAAAAGAGCACATTAAAGTGAGGAGTGAACTTTGGGGATTTAGAGATGTAGACTCAAGAGAGAAAGAGGAAATTAAGGAACAAAGAGAAAGTATTTTCGAGGAAATTGAGAAGATAGAAAAACTTCGTAAAAGGGCAAGTAAAAATAACTTTAAGATACCCAAACAGGAATTGGAAGAATTGTATAAAAAATCCCTGAAGTTAAAGAGTCTTTAAGAGAAACAAAGAAGAAATTTTCGAGACGCATGGAGAAAGAAGGGAAAATAGAATTAGCTCCGCGGGAACAGATAAGAAGTTTCGTGAATGAAATAGAGGAAGAAATGAAACGCGTGTGGGAAATATGGATGAAATGGAGGCGTATTCATTGTAATATCGATTATAAAGAGTAAAACAGGATGAATGAAATCCAGGAACCGATGGATTATATATTCAAGGAAAGAAATAAGATGCTTGGATTCGAAGTGAGCATGTATAAGGAACGAGGGATAATAACCATTCAGGAGTTGGCTGAAGTAAGAGAAGTCAAGATTCGGGAATACGAAGAAATATTAGAGGCTGCTCAGAAGAGATATGATGAATACATATTTGCAGAGGACCTCAAAGCGAAAGAAATGGCTATACCAGTCATAAATGAAGCCGTTGCCCAAGTTGAAAAACAAGTAGAAATTGTAGAAGAACAAGAAGTTAAGATGCAAGAGTCTGAAACGGATATTAAAGAAGAAGTTGAAAAAGAATTAGAAATTGTAATGACTCCAGTGGAAACTGAGGAACACTTTGAGATCCTTCCTGAAGAACAAATGGAGACTCAAGAGGAAATAGTAAGTCCAGATCAGGAGGACAACCGAAATAAAAACGAGCTGCAAAGTGAATAAAAACATTTTGATGAAAAGGTGGAGCTGGAAGAGCAAGAAATAATCTCAGAAGAGGAGATAACAAAAGAATTGAAGACTGGGGAAACGGAAATAATAATTCCTGAAGAAATGGAGAAAGTAAATGAAACCATAATAGAAACTATCGTCGAAGCACCGATAGAAACAGAGGGTAAAAATCTCACAGAAATTGAAAAAGAAAACTCCGAAGAAATTCAGGAGGTGAAGAAAGATGAGATACAACTAGAAGAGATTCCAGAGGATAAGGAAGATAAAATGCTATTAGAAGGACCAAAATTGAAAGCACAGATCCTTGAATTAATGATTAAATACCAGGACTGGCAACAAAAGACGAGAGAAATGGAGAAAGATGCCAACAAGAGCCAAGAAAACCTCCATGGAAAAGATGAGATTGTTGGAAATAATGAAAAGAGGGAAGGAGATGCCTTTGAAGAAAATCAGGAAAGAGGAAAACCGCAATTGGTAGTCGGTTTACAAGAAAATAGACACCCCATGGAAACCAGGAAAGGAGGAGATACAACGTACAATGCCTTGGAGAAAGAGGACGCACAGGCATATTTCAGTTGGAAGCTTCGTAAAAAGAAAGGGAGTGATAAAAAGAAGAGAAAGAAGGGAGATCTGAAGGATCTAAAGAATTTTAAGAGTCGAAAAAAGAAATACTCATTGGAAATGCCATCTCGATGCGAGATGAAGGAAAAGATTATTCCAATGTAACCAACGGGTTAAGCCATATGCAACCGTTGAAGAATAAGAGGAATAAAATAATTTTGTTTGAAATACCATCTCAAGAAGAGATGAGGAAGGTGGAAGAAAACCAGAAAGAGTTAGGTGAGGTTAGACCGACCTCTTAAAAATAACCAAATGAAATTTTACAGACTTGGAGTCTGAGTACAATAATGATGAAGTGACGGGTAAAGCCATTTGCACCCGTAAGGCATGAAAAGAAGGTCATTAGGTTGACAATACGTAATGAATAGAGAAACAGACCGACAAGAAAGTCCATCTAATGAAAAGAGAAAAGAAACAAAACGGTTTGACTCAAGTGTGGAGAGTATACACCAGACTGGGGGAAAATTGTAAACACCCGAACGTGACAAGAAATTTATGACCCTGAGTGAAGACGTCAGCGAGGGGGAATGAATGAATGGGACCTTTAAAAAGACCCAAAGACAAGCCAGAGAAGAAGGGAACTTTAAAGAAATAAAAGAAACAGAAGGTACGGATAACGTTATGATGGTTTCGACGAATAAAGAAAGATAAGATTAATTGAAATAAATTTCCTCAAAAATTTTCGAAAATTTATTTACCTAAGGAGGGGTGAGATGAACCCATGTACCATTGGCTCAAAAGGGGTCGAATCCATGTATTTGGGGAAGAAATGAGAGAAACATACAGTTTCTAATGTAACATAGAGAAATTTCAAGCCAGGATTCTAGCCTAACGTTGTGCAAGCAGCGAGGACCAGGTGTTCAGGAGATGAGATCATGCCTCTTGACTCCTTGAGAGGAGCTGGTCATGGATATTAATAGAACGAGTGGAAATTTTTACTGTAAGACAGAGAAGCGTGACTCGGAAATCCAGCTTAGCTTGCAGGAAAACGGCAACAGCGCCGATGAGCCAGAAGAAGAATAATTAAATTTAACCCATTTGCGAGAATACAAATAAGTAAATAATCACTGGACTGTGAATCATTTCGGATTAGAGATTTTTGTGTAAAGAAAAACCTTGTAATAATTGCACAGAAAAAAACTGAAACGCAGTATACGTCATCGGGGATTCACTGATACCAGAGGAGTGGGGAATTTAAAAAAAATGAACAGCAACACCCACGCAGCTGAAGACTAAAAAATAATTAATATCTCCGAAATGCACGATCGATTCTTATGCGCAATGAGATCATTTGACGTTGAGAAGACGAGCTTTCTGGAGATATAATTTTTATAATTGTATGACAATTAGTTCAAAAGTTGGTCACGAAAAGGACTAGGGTTTTATCTTTTTGTGACTAAATAGTATAAAACTCCTGGCAGAGCCAGACCAAACATGCAGTCATTCCGACAGCCCGTGAGGGGGCGTCACGCTGTATCAAGCACCGAAGACAGTATTCAAGAGCCCGAGGGGGGCGTCACTACGCATCATGCAGTTTTACAACGAGCACTCCGTGAGCGGAGGTGCTGCATCACAGTCTTCAAACGTATGAACCTCAGGGGAGATCATACTGGGCAACGAGTATAAGCACCGAATAGAAAATATCCGACAGCCACGGGCGTCGCGGTATCAATAATTTACGTGCCTCCGTAAGGAGTTGCAAAGAAGTAATATTACAGTATCGCCGTGTTGAAAAATTAGGAAAATCCTAGTTACAGGATTTAGGTCCGACAGTATACAATTTACAGTGAAAAGTTCATAAAATACAGTCAAAGCAGGCTGCGAACTTAGGACTCAGGGCGATAGGTCTTTATGTAAACGACCAAAAGTATCATAACGTACGGAAGTACCGTAACAGAGAGATAAACAGTTTCTCTAATTTAAAGAACCCGAGCAGGGACAGAGAAAATAAGGTTCGTAAGTATTCTAGAAGATTAGAAGTGCGAGAACCGAATAAGCAAAGAAGAAGATAGGAAACTACAGACATCGTTTCAAGAAAGCAGACGAACTATTCAAAAGCACTAAGACTCGAGAAGTATTAGTTGCTAAAAATCCATAGGTCACCGATAAATTATCGAGGGGACCGTGAACAGAACAGACTTTCGCTAAGATCAATAAATAGAATCTAAAAGGGGAGCCGTTCGTGTCAGAGAAATAGCAGATCGTCAAGAACGGGATTCGAAGGAGTGCTATTGCAGGGAGGAAGCAGATGATTCGAGACTTTCATATTCAGAGAGGATAGGAAGCCGACATTACTAAATTTCACCCTTGGAGACGGGAGATCAAGAGGTCACGTGTGATAGGCCTAATAGCGGTCTAGTGATCAAAATTCGTGAAGTGTAAATATATCAAGATTTTGTGTTAAAAGTAATATATTTTCAGTGTTTTTATTGTGTGTTCTAAACGGATACACCAGTGTATTTAAAATGGTATTAGTGTTAAATGTATACGTGTTAAATATGTGTCAAGATATGTCTGTACATGCAATGAATTTGTACACGATGGAGTAATTTAAAGGAAAGTGGGCCAAAAATGACTCATCGCACGAGGAGAAGGGTCAAGAAACGACCTTAAACATGTGAGAAAAGATTTTCATTATGTTTTGGTGTCGGGGAAATGATTGTGTACAAATCCACCGGAGTGTTTGAGTAAGAGGGATGTTTCTAAATAACTAAATACAGAATAAGAACGCGGTCTGAACAAAAATAGAATTTTGAGAAATTATAAATAATTATGTGAAAGAATAAATCCTGTAGAGGAAATGTATGAATAAAATGTCAGTGTATTTGACGAATGTTATAAAAGCAAGCGTATTATTAATAATAATAATAATAATATAAAGGAAATATAAATAAAGATTAAACTGAATGATATGAAAATAAGAGCGTTGGAGCCTTAATAGAAGTATAAGACATGATATTAATGCATGTTATTTAAAATAGAACAATTTGTGTCAAAGGAAAAGATTAATATAAAAATTGAGATATGTATCAATTGTTAATATGGAATTTATCAGTTCTTTGGAAGACGCTAGGCTTAAAAATAATGTATAGCGCAATGGAGCGCAATTAAAATAAAATGTCACGCTAGGAATGCGTAAAAGTTAAAAGTACTTGGTAAATTACTTATGAGGGGTAGTTGATTGCAGTGAATTGAGATATGTTGTAAGTCCTCCAATAGTGACATAGATCACGAGGCCATGCGTGTGTTATTATATTGAAAAGGGAGCAAATGTATGGTATTATTGAGCGTAGGTCATGTAGGCTACGGCTGACCCTAAATCGCATTTTGTATAAGTCCTCCAATGTGGGAATGGTTCCCTAGGCATGTTAAGAGATTCGAACCTAGAATCCTCTTGTTGTTGAAGCCCCTAATTATTCGTCGTAGAATGTGTATTACTCTTCCCAATCAATGAGGACCTCTCATAATTAATAAATGCCAAGGTTACGAAAGTGGTTTATGAGCCAAATAATATTTTTGAAAGTGAAAAGAGAAGTTAAATGCCAGGTCTCTCCATAGAACTGAAGGAAAGGAAGATTTGTTTTAAAAGCATTGAGGAGAGCTCCAACCGTAGACTAGACTGGAAGCCACCCTACCAGTCATAAATCTCGCTCAAGTATAACGGTCTGACCCTCATAGCAGGAGGGTTGGGTGAAGGCCGTCTGTAAGAAGGAATAATACACCGTGAGTGTTTAAAAGTTGTTAATGACCCGGGAAGTGAACCGAGGTCCTTGTAGATGAAATTATCGCTTGCCAGTTCAGATCGTAGTTTTCTTATGTGATAATGGTCTTATAAGACAAATAAATAAATAACAATCCCTATTGTAATGTTGTATGAAAGTAGGATTCCACGAGTTAAATGAAGGTAACTAGATTCCGGGAGTAATCATAGTTTTTGACTTTGTCAAGTAATCTTTATAACTCTGGAGTACACAAGTATTTTCCCGATCACTATGGTGAATTTGTAAGAACTTGAGAGAGATGATAAATGCTGAAAACATGTGAAGTGCCCAAATATTTAAGTAAAGAATTAACATGTACTTTAAATGTAATTATATATTTGTTTTGATGATAAGAAAATATAAAAATAGTGTTTGAGGTGTTCTAAAGAATGACACCGTTATTATAGAAAGTATCGAGCCGTAGTTATATGGAACTTTAAGATAGATACTTTATGGAAGTAAAAATAATTATGAATTGTTGGTTTTAAAGGAAACCATGTGTTTTAATACAATATTTGTTTAATTCTTTTGTTATTCCTTGTTCACTTGGAACAAGTAGAAGGATATTGGTCAGTAGTTTAATTGTTTTATTGTTTGTAGCGCCATAATTTTGGTTAATTAAATGTTTTAAAATATGAGTTGATTTTGTTGTTGTTTTTGTAAGTGTAACCTCTATTTAATCCAAAATGTGTAAGTCACAGAGTGGGAGAACATACTACAACCCCGAAAATCCCGAATTGAGCAATGCTGGCATACTGTGATTTGCATATTTCTTGCTGAAAGGGCACAGTAAATCCATTTTACAATAGGTAGCTCACGAGTAGATTCAACAAATGAGCAACGACGCGCGAACTTTTAATCAAAGTCCCGTATGCGTTCATATACCATTCATCCGATTGCAATGAAACTTGGGTGATATGTTCAGTGAGCTCCAGGGAAGGTCTTTGGCTTAGAAAATCCATTTTACAATAGATAGCGCACGAATAGATTCAACAAATGTGCAACGACGCGCGAACTTTTAATTAAAGTCCCATATGCGTTCATATACCATTCATCCGATTGCAATGAAACTTGGGTGAGATGTTGTGTACACTTACGTGAGGGTTTCTAACTTAGTAAATCCATTTCACAGGATGTTTCGCACGAGTAGATTCAAGAAATGAGCGACGACGCGCGAAGCGTTTCAATAAGGTCCCGTATGCGTTCAAATACCATTCGTCCGATTACGATGAAACTTGGGTGAGATGTTGTGTACACCCTACGGAAGGTTTCTGGCTTAATAAGTCCATTTTACAATAGGTAGCGCACGAGTAGATTCTACAAATGTGTGACGGCGCGCGAATCATTTCAACAAAGTACTGTATGTGTCCATATACCATTTATCCGATTGCGATGAAACTTTGGTGAATTGTTGTGTACACTCCAGGAAATGTTTCTGTCTTAGTAAATCCAGTTTTTAGTAAGTAGCGTACGAGTAGATTCAACAAATGAGTGACGGCGTGCGAATCGTTTCCACAAAGTCCCGTATGCGGTCATATATCATTCATCCGATTGCGATCAAACCTTGGTGAATCATTGAGTACACGCCAGAGAAGGTTTCAGGCTTAGTAAATCTATTTTACAATAGGTAGCGCATGAGTAGATTCAACAAATGAGTGACAGCACGCGAATCGTTTAAAGAAAATCACTTATGCGTTCATATGTCATTCATCCGATTCCGATGAAACTTTGATGAGTTGTTGTGTACACGCCAGGGAAGGTGTTTAACTTGGTAAATCCATTTTGCAATATTGGTAGCGCACGAGTAGATATAACAAATTAGTGACGACGCGCGAAGCGTTGCAACACAATCCTGTATGCGTTCATATACTATTCATCGATTGCGATGAAACTTTGATGAGTTGTTGTGTACACTTACGTGAAGCTTTCTAACTTAGTAAATCCATTTCACAGTTGGTAGAGCACGAGTAGATTCAACAAATGAGTGACAGCGCACGAATCATTTAAACCAAATCCCGTATGCGTTAAATGCCATTTATCCGTTTGCGATGAAACTTTGGAGAGTTGTTGTGCACGCTCCAACGAATGTTTCTAAATTAGTTAATTACGATAGTTTAGAGGCAGTTAACAGAAATTGAAAATAATATTGTGTATCCAAAAGCACTTCAAGAAACAAATTTACAACACTTTCTTTGATTGGCAGGACAACGTCTGCCGGGTCAGCTTGTTTTAATATATATTTCATGATAGCTTTTCATGAAAGGGAATTTACTTGTTATATTGTTAGTATAATGCACACTAACAGTTCCCACTCGATTTATGGATTCATCCAAGATGTTGGCAACACTGCTTTGACCTTCAGCTGTTTTGTTTTGAAGGGAGAGCCTCTCGCTGCTCTGTGACTGAAAGTAAGACACCAATGGAAATTTGAGGTTGGTTAGTTATTCTTGTTTTATGGGCCAGCAAACATTTGGGGTTATGAACTTGTTGGTGCAATATATTGTTAATAGGGAGTTGCTAGGTAATTGTAACGATTCCTCACCGGACATTTCTCAATGTTATTTCTACATAGTATAAAATAAAGTCCCCGATTCTTGGATTTTACGGGTAAACTCGAGATCCACTGAATGGAGTTGGATGCGGTTTTCACCATTCTGTAAAGGATTTTTTCGAGGAAGGTTTCTGTAGAAAAACATTAATTTATGACCAAAGGAAGCTGAGCAGTGACAATTTCAGTGAATCGAGTCGAAGAAAAACTTGCCCTGTGCGACATTTAAGCTTACGCTGGATAAACCGTTAACAATATCTATATACAATCAGTGCAAGAATTGTTCAGCATGAAAAGTCCTACAAGAAAGTCCGCGACAGCATATCTCCATCTTTAATACATCACCCACTATAAATGGTTTTAAGTTCTGATTTTTTCCAAAAAACTCTATTGAGTGGAAATTTAAATTACTAGCTTCGGATCGAGTTTACGAGCAAGCGAGCCAGCTTCGGCCAGCATCAAACTCTCGAGTCATGTCGAGTTAAGACTTCAGAGATGTGTTTGGAGTTTCGCTGTTCACCTCAGCTTTTTTTTTTGCCATCCGTGCGCCTTTTAATTCTACCTTGCGAAGCCGGGTACCACAGCTAGTTATACAATATAATTAAATCATTGTTTCCTTCCATGATGAACCACCGTGCAAAGTAAAATCAGATTTCTTTTTGATAATGGGGAAAGACAAAGTTGCAGTTCGATGAAGGAAATTTTAGTAAGAAAAGTGCTTTAGTCAAATAGTATTTGAACAGATTTGTAAGTAGATCTTTTTTTTTTTTTTTTTTAGCGTATGGCTTTTAGTGCCGGGAGTGTCCGAGGGCATGTTCGGCTCGCCAGTTTTGTAGCTGCTTCGAGACGGACACCCAATGGGTGAGCTACAAGTACCGTTGGGGAGGGAAGGAGGGAAGTTGGATTGTAAGGACGAGGAGTTGGAAGGTAGCGGCTGTGGCCTATAGTTAGGGACCAACCCCGGCATTTGCCTGGAAGGAAGATGGGAAACCACAGAAGACCATCTTCAAGGTTGCCGGCGGGGGGATTCGAACCTCCTCGCCTCCCGGATGTGAGCGACTGCCATCAGTCATGCCGTAACCACCACGGCTAACTCACCCGGTAGTAGAGCTATAAGAAGCAGGAAAGGGAAAGAGGAGAGGTTCCACCCGTAAGCCAATGGAAAATAAGGAGAGACAGGACCCAACTCAGGAATCCCTCGCCAACTCTCTTGCTCACAGGCCGTGAGCCCTTGAGGGTGTAGCATAAGTCGCGGGGTTACACATACCTGCCTCCTTTAGGGCTTTGAGCAGAAGGGAAAATATGAAAAGAAAAACAAGAAATCTGAGAACAGAATGAGGGTATCAAGAAGGATGAAACAAGGACCAATTAAGGTGGTAATTGAAAGGCCCCCTAGGCCTCGGGTACCCTAATACCGCCGGGGTTGGAAGAGATAGAGAGTTGACCATGTGAGGTCAATAGGACATATGACAGAAAGGAGTCTGGCATATGTAAGTGGAGGCAATGCTGGACTCAGCTGGGGTCCCGTGGTCGCCAACCCACATCCCACTTGTTGTGAGCTCCTGGGGGTTTCCATTTGTCATTTCAAAAGTTGTTGGCACTGGGAAGGTGGAACGCGGGAGATGAGATATCCATCATTTCAAAAGTAATAAGGGCCGAGTTCATGAAAGCCTCTTAAAGCGCTTCCCTATTGTCGAAGATCGATATTTTCACTAACAGAGATCGATATTTCCCGCTGGATGTGCAGCATCACATCTGACTCTCGTCCTCCCACATTATCGAGAAACCATCGCACTCTGACAGTGGACGAATGCCAAATTGTGACCGTTTTTTTTTATCAGGCTATTAAATTCAGAGTACTGAGCCATCTCGGATGTATATTCCAGCCTCGTGGCTTCGAGCCTACCTGCCCCTCCCCCCCCCCCCCATTCATGTTCTAATACGGCAAAATTTATCGCTTCAAGGACGGACATAACTTTAATTTTCTGAGTGACTCATACATTACAGAATTTTAAAATAATTATCAGATCAAAGTCATTCTTCTTTGTAATATTCTAGCAAAGGAGAAATCTGTAGTAGTATTGTCGCGGTTTAGACGCTGATCGTTGCCACATTAATTCTTAATGGAGACCCTTAGATTTAAGTACAAAACGCGATACGTACGTATAGGGGGATTTCTTGTGTACTCAATGACGTGCGGACCTTGTTTGTTTGTTTGTTTGTTTGTTTGTTTGTTTGACATTGTGGTTTGAATTGCCACCATATTATTCTGCCTCAGCCTCAAGGGTGCTAAAGCTTCATTTACTGCACGCTGGCAACCTCGGTTTTGCTGCCCAATCAGGACTGTTTGAGGTCATTGAACATACACTCAGCCATGCTTTACAACAGCTTGGTATTTACTATGAAATGAACCAACTCATACCCAATCGGCATAGTGGCATAGTTGGTAGCACGCTGAGCTTCTATGTCCAATGTCGTGGGTTCCAACCCGGCCGAAGTCGTCGGTTTTTTAAAGAGCGTTTAAAGTCCCTCCGCATGCCTTCTTTTGGAGGGTAAGTAAAGCCGGCGGGCCCATGCCAATGATTTATGGCATGTAAAAGAACATTACACTAACTAAACTTGTGTGAAGCAAAATTTGTCGGTTAGATTTGATTAATGGTCAAAAGTTCAAACTTTCGTCACAAGGCGCTGGTTACGATGGCATCTAGTAGTAGCCAAGTTTACAGCTAGGTGTCGTGGACGGTAGCATTTGGTAGCTAAAGTAGAAACTACTTGAAATTATTGTCTGCAGTCCTTACCTGAATTACAGAGAACACACTCTAATACAGTCATCACAATTAACACAAGTTATCAGACAGATTCTACACACACACAAAGTACACGGGGATACATGACCGCGTTGTCGCAGCCCCTAAACTAAGGAACCAACCAACCATCATACCCAATCCTAGTAAGACTCAAGTGTGTGTATTCCTCCTGAAACATAAGCAAGCTAATCGTAGACTTGAAGTATTCTGGAATGGTATGTTATTGGAAGGAAGGAAGATTGTAGTTTTACGTGACCGTGAATCTTGTGATTATGAGCCACGGGACCTCCTTTTTACGTGGAATCCGAACCACAGGACATGGCATTTCACTTCGAAAATCTCACATGCATTGACCGGGAATCGAACCCGGGCCGCCTTGGTGAGAGGCATACAGCTAGACCGCTCAGCCACCACGCCCGTATGTTATTGGACCATTGCTTCCATCCCAAATATCTAGATGTCACCTTGGACTGTACACTTATATACGGTATAGGGAACAGTGCCTTAAACTGAAGCAGAAGATCTCTTCTAGGAACTGCCTCCTGCGTAAATTGGCAGGGACTAACTGGGGCATCCATCCCCAAACTTTAAGAACCACAGTACTGGCCTTATGCTATTCAACAGGAGAATATGCCAGTCCTGTGTGGTACAAGTCAGCACACGCAAATCAGGCTGATGTTACCTTAAACGAGAGCTGCAGGATTATTTCAGGTTGTCTGAGGCCAACTCCCATTAATAAAGTGACCTGGTTGGGATTGCTCCTCCTGATATCAGACGAGAAGTGGCTGCAAACAATGGAAGGAGTAAGTTAATCATCTACTATGCCTGCACATCCACTGTTTGGATATCAACCTGCTGATAGGAGATTAAAATCGAGAAAGCACTCAACCAATACAAGGAACAGTAGCATCAGCGCGAGTTTCCATGTGGAAGAGAACCAGCAATTTGTCTGAATTGATGAAACCAAGAGAATCTCGACCTCCTGGTCACACAGAGAACTGGAAATCCCTAAACAGACTGCGAGCTGAAGTTATAAGATCAAAGGACAACTTATATAAGTGGCATTTACTGACCAAGATGGTTCTATGTGATTGCGGCGTATTTCAAACAACACAGCATCTCTTATGTTGTCCGTTGTGCCATCTAGAAGTACAATGAGTGATTTGACTCAAGAAAATTCAAATGATCTCTAAATAGCTAAGTTCGGAGCAGGAATTGTGTGAAGTTGCAAGATCATGTGCCCATTTACTGTTTCTTTCATATTTTCATGTTAATATCCTTTTTTTGTACTTCTAACACGAATAAATAAATTCTTAGCTGTATAAGGTATCAAATAGTGCGTTATAGTATAAACTGTACCCGCAATGTCATAGAATCTGCCAGGATCCGCAGGTGGATTGTAGCAACTTGTAGTCCCCGGCTAGAATAACTACTAAGAAACTATTGGCTGATAACACAGATGGGATACAATTTACTACTAATGTGCTATATGACTACTCTATTTGGATAATATGCGTCTATCAAGAAATGGAGAGTGAGAAACTTACGATTCTCTGGGCGTAACGGGAAAAAGGTGCGGGTGTTGAGTCCTATTCTACCTCTAAAGCACCTAACTGCAAATTATAACTCAATGTTCTATAAAAATATCAGACAATCGTAACGACGTGTCTGTCTACGTATTAATAATGACAAATACATTTAAATTAATTCGTGGGCAAATAATAATAAAATAAATAGCTCTCCTAACTATTCCTGTTTGAGTCCAACTAAAATAATCGTTAAATTAAAAATATGCTCCTGGCATGACAACACTGTGCCCTAGATTTAAGGTGTGAAATTAAAATATTTTAAGTTACCTAATTTTTAATAACAATTACCGATGGCCTTCGCTATCACAAACGTAATGTTTTACCCCATACATAACTTCTTATTCCTATTTAATGCCCATTCTAACCATTCCTATTCTAATAATTCCTGTTCTAAATACTCAAACTCGAACTAGTTATTTACATAATATACACAAAATGCGGATCACATGTGTTCATGTTGTTGTTGTTGTTGTTGATGATGATTCATTTTGAGACTTTGCGACAACGTAGTCATGTAGCCCCGTGTAGTTGGGTGTGAATGGAATTTGTCTGATAACTTGTGTTATTGTGAGGAACTATCCAGAGATTCGCCTGAAGTACAAGTAGGAAACTACGGAAAACCACTTCCGTGATGGCTGAGCTAAGAATAAAACCCAACTCTTCTCAGTTTTGTCTCATGAGGCTGAGTGTACCCTGTTCCAGTCCTCAGACCAGAAATAAATTTCTAACACAGCCGGAAATCGAAACCTTTATGAAACAAGCTGGACTAATAAACAAACAAATAAACATACATATAAATAAATAACTATATAAATAAATGATTGAGTGAATATATGTGGAAAATATCAACAGGAATATACACAGTTGCTCTCCTTGTACAGAGCGGCTTCGGTGGCGTAGTAGGTAGCATGCTGAGCTTCTATGTCCAAGATCGCGGATTCGAACCCGGCCAAAATTGTTGGATTTTTTAAGAGCGTTAAAATCCTTCAGTATGCCTTCCTTCGGAGGGAAAGTAAAGCTGGCGGGCCCATGCCATAGATTTATGGAATGTCAAAGAACCTTCCACTAATTACACTTGTGTGATCCTAAATTATAGGTTAGATTTGACTAACGCTCTCAGGTTCCAACGTTCGTCGCCAGGAGTCGACTGCGGTGGCATCTAGTAACCATGTTCAGAACTATTTGTCGTGGACGGTGGCGTTTGGTAACAAAAGTAGGAACTACTTGAAAATTGAATGTCTGCAGTCCTTAGTTGAATTAAAAACAGATACACACACTAATACAGCCACCACATTAATCACCGGTTGTCGGACAGATTCTACACCTACCCAAATTACACGGGGCTACATGACCGCGTTGTCGCAGCCCTTAAACTGAGGAACCAACCAACCATCCATGTGCAGTATAATAGATTGCTCTAGATTTTATTATCACTGGCAACAAATGCCGTTTAAGTTTGAGTGCATGGTAGAAGTCCATCCTGGTCAAAACGGAGGTATTCTTAACGGAACCACTCATGCCATGAGAGTCAATGGCAGGTGGCAAGTACTGTGACACATGTCTCACCAGCCTATCTCTTGCTGCTTCACAAGTCATCAAACCGATTCACTCGATACAACTCGCCGACAGCTATCGGATTCCAATCGCTCCAAGCTTGCTGGTTGCTGTTTATCTCCAGGGTAACATCACTGAAATACTGACATTCAATTGTCAGTCTGCTGAAGTGCAGTCTGGAATAGCTTACACAAACTTCAAAAGAAGTATTCATACTATTGATTCCAAGTATTGATATGGGAAATGTGGTCGATGGAGTTTCAGTAAAACTCTCCAATTAAAGAAAGCTTTCCATCGGTCAATACAAATTGCGCCGAATTACATTAGGCGGGAAATAAGTATTCACATACCCTAACCTGAAAGAAACGCTTGCCACGGTGGGTGAGTGGTTAACGCGTCGGACTACCAACCCCCCCCCCCCCCCCAAGCGTGTAGGTTCGCTCCTGGCCGTGGTAAGTGATTTTTGAAAGGCGGCAAAAATTACGACACCATGTCATACGATGTTGGCATGTCAAATAACCCATTTGAATTCAGTAGGCCGTGTTCATAATGGCAAAATTAATCTTGGGAGTTTTCGCCAACACAAAGTTCCTCATTTCTCTATTAGAAAGCGCTACAGTGTTCAAGGAGCTTAGATATCTAACCTCCTTGACTTTCACAGTGCTTCAAGAAACAACGAAATTCGACATGCAAGCTACCCTTTGGGTGTCAAATAACAAAGCTTGCAACCGGCACCCGAGGCCATAATATAATAATTATTTTACCTGAAAGAAACGAGATCTTATTACATACTAACATGCAGCCGCGGCTGGTGGTGTTGGAGCTGGGGCTCAGCACTTATATTAGTGGCAAAATGCTGGTATAACGCATTATACGACACCCACATACACAGCTATAACATGTTATAGATTTATTAGGGGCAACAAAATTAAGGAGTATCATAGTCCTTGTGAAGTTAATACTCAGCATTTTCCCCTCCAATGCTTTTACGGAGAGTTTTTTCTGTCATGAATATCAAATGGAGAGTTATACAAACAGAAGCTCCATTAGTTTGATAAAACAAGAATTGTTCACATATTACAATAATGACGAAAATTGTACTGAATTTTATCAGAAAGGTACTTAGCTACCAATGAAAAATCCTTGCCAATTGTCGTTCAAATGAAAAAGCATTTATAAGTTGTTGGTGTCATAGGCCTATATGATATGTCAGCAATATCTAGTTTTAATGTTGTGTATTTGATTATGGAATGCTTATTTAATACATATGTGTATTATTTATTACAACGTTTGACGACCTTGATTTTAAAAAATGCAATGTATTGGGTCGTGTGTTCCTTTTTTCCATTCTTGAAATCTGGCAACCCTAACTGTAGCCCATAACACGCAAATTAAGGCTTGCTACTGACAAGCAACATAATTAATGAACTAATTAAGTTACAACAACGATATTAACGCGCGAACACTTGTTTACAAATACTCAGCATGAACCAAGGAGGACGTATGGCGCATGGCGGCATATTTTAAACAGAATACTTGCCTTAAGTCTCGGTAGATGGTTCTGCTACCCCTTGCCACCTCATGGTGCTATCTGGCGGAGATATTTTAGTTATTATACTTTAAGGGATACCATTTGAGTTCTCAATAATGAATATCACTTATTAGTCATCTGTTTCTGGTAACTTGTCAATTATTATTAATCCTTCGGAGAGTGAAAGAGGGAAAGTATACACTTTCATGAGAGTGGTTTGAGACAACTTTGAATGCATTCCACAGAATAAGAACATCCTGTCGTGGTTGGCAAGCCTGGCTTAGGCTGTAGTCGCTTGAGCCTTCAGCGATACAATTGAAACGAATGGAGCTTTCATAACCACGCCCCCCAACCCTGTTACATAGGAAGGAATAGGACATCTAAGGCGCAGCCTAACAGCGCTACTATCCATCTAAGAAACATTCTTTATCAACAGTTCCAAATATATTGACTCGTGACTGAATGGATTGAGTGAAATTTATAAATGTTTCCAATCAATATAAATTATAAATTCCTCAATTAAATATGTATATTTATGGAATCTTTCAAGAGAGGATCCGCCTAAGAGCCTTTAATCACCAGCCGCGCCTGCTAACATGCCTTTATGTACAAAATAGGGCACTTAATTCGGGCTAAGAGTTAATTCGCGGAAGACAAAATTAACGGTGATTGATAGAAAGAAACAACCAATTTTAGCTAATACTGTATAATGTTAAATGATAATGCCATTGAACAAGTAACGAAATTTTATTACTTGGGAAGTGTGATGAAAACAGATGCATCTCAGAAATTAAGAAAATAATATTGTTGGCGAAGAAAGCCTTTCAAAATAAGAAGAATTTGCTGCTCAATGAGCACCTCAACTAGAAGATATGGAAGTCATTTCATAAGACATTTGTTTGGAGTGTTTTGACCCATGGTTGTGAAACATGGGCACTTGGGAAAAGAGAAGAAACACAACTTGAGGCAGCTGAAATGTGGTTTTGGAGACGAATGACCCGAACAAGCTAGATAGAAAGAAAGGCAAATGAGCTTGTTCTGAACCAAATTCAGGAGAATCGATGCCTGTTGAACACCACCAAGGAAAGGAAAGCAAAATTCATGGGACACATACTCGGACATGACTCTCTCCTCCAGGTAATCTTTAAAGGAAAATGTTTGAAAAAAAAAACCAAGGGTACGTCCAAGACAATCGTATTTCAAGAATATTGTCAAGGAAATGGAATGTGACTCGTATGCCCATATGAAGATAACTGCTGAAGACCGTAACAAATGGCTGCAACGACAAGGCCTTTAACCTCTAGAAGCTGATGATGAATTAGATGACATGTTTAACTGGGAACGGTTGATTTAGAACATAAATAACAAAGTACACAACATCACAGTAATAATTCGTCCATGGCGAAATGTAAATATTATTTGTCAGAGAACTGTACTATAATGAGGTTCATTATAGTACAAGTGTTCATTGTGATACAGTTTCTGCCAACAATCAGAGCTCAAGGAACAGTTGTGTGACCAATTAGGTGAGGATAGCATCACGCATGCGCTCAAAATCCACCATGTCGGACATGAATTACATGATTTGAAAGTTCAAATTGTATATCGGATCAACCATTGTAGTTAAAATCCCAAACACAAAGGCAAAATCAGCACGAACCTTTACGGTAACAAGAAAATACTAGGACATATGCAAGAAATTTATGAATCTACGTCCAGAAGTTAGCAACACAGCATCCTTCTATATAAATTACCGACATGGAAAGTGCACCGTCCATATGTTCGCGTAAATAAACTGGCAAATATGAGACAAGAAATAGCACTGTACCTTAATAACCCCAACTACAATTTCTACACAACGCATTGCTTTCAAACGACTACGGTGACAATATTAGTGAATGCTAGAGCTGGACGGCACTAGTCATCATGTAGGCTGTAAACAATAGCATTGCCAAGCAAAGTAAATGGTCTCTGCTTTCGAAGTTCCTTGACCCACGCATGCGCTCTGTTCAGTCAGCAAAGCCAGCGCGCCTGTTCACTAACTGAAGTAACTGAATCCCTCAGATATTTATTAATATTTATGTTAAATATAATAAAGTTATAATTATCGTCGAACATAAACAGTCGTATGCAACTCGCCTATAATGGTAATTAAGACACTGGTATGAAAATTTTAAAACTTACTTCGCTCGTTTTATAAACATACTTGTGTCTTAATTATTGCCATTATAGGCTCGTTACATAATGTACTATAATAGATCACAGGCTACAT
This sequence comes from Meconema thalassinum, assembly GCA_946902985.2. NCBI lineage: Eukaryota > Metazoa > Arthropoda > Insecta > Orthoptera > Tettigoniidae > Meconema > Meconema thalassinum. The sequence continues at coordinate 373,955,115 of OX336392.1, forward strand.
ACTTAAACTACAATAATTGACTAATAATAATAACACAACAACCATAGAAGTGAACTATACTGTCTGTAAATAAGTTTGACACGTTACAGAAGTTCTTACAAGCTTATGTAATATAAACATTGCATGTACATTTGTGATTAAGTGTAATTCATAAACATCATACACTAATTAAGCCTAAGTGAATAGGATCTAAAGATGAACGCTTGGCGTTCTAAACATGTCATCCAATTAAGTGCCCCATTTCTTATATAAAAACGTGTTAGTTTGTAACAATATCTCGTTTCTTTCATGTTAGGACAGACCTCACCAACTCAACACAGTCTACTGAAAACGACACAACGAAAATCATGATTTTAGGTAGGCCTTGAGGAATTAATCTTGGTGTTTATTTGACTTTATGCCTGTATTTGGCATATATCGAGAATCTGAAATAGATTATCATAGTGTTGGAAGCCATTTATCAGTGTTGGCTTAGTAATCAAAATGTAATGGTTTTCAGTCAGGCAACATAATTGTATCCAATTGTTTCCCTAAACTTGAAAAGAATTACATATGCATAATAAATACACTAGGATGACTAGATTCGACTGTCAAGCAATCATCATTGGATCCACTATACTTAGTTGAGTGTAGACAGTGTTAGTGGCAGCAGTTGCAGCACGGATCCCACCTCTCTCAAACAACCAGTGAAGTTCTTAATACATTCCAAAACAAATACCAACCTGACCATTTACTAACTATGACAGATATAACACTAAAAAGCAAACTTGAAGGTCAATAACCACTGACAATATCTTTAAAAAAATTGCATATAACTAACCATTCTTGGCAAGTTGCACAAGTTAATAATAACTGCTTTAATAAAATAAGTGTACTATATACACTGACCGGCAAAAAAAGTGGAACAGTAATTTAAAAAGTATAAAATTAGCCATGAAAAAGATGTAATCACATTTTAAAAGCTTTTCACGCATTAGGACACACATCTGAAACATCCGTGAATAGAAATTGACATTTCTTAGGGTGGTTTATTACCACCAATTACCCCCAATCTTCGATGAGCCTAACAAGCTGTCATGGACGCTAAGGGTGGAAACACTCGATTTAGTGACCAGTGTTCCCGTGCAGTGCAGTGCAAACATTAACACTGTTTTGTTTGGCAAAAAAAAAAAAAAAAAAAAAAAAACCAGCCCAAAAGAACATTAGTAAAAATAGAAAATTGTTAGATTTGTGAAATGTAACGAAATTTGTGAGTTAAAGCGTGTTGTAAAAGATGTTTTAGTATTTTCTGTAGACAACCATCTAACATTTACATGAATAATGCAAATATTGGAAAACCGATACATTTTAGTGGAATAAATTAAGAAATTACATAAAAAATTGAAGTGTTCCACTTTTTTGGCTGGTCAGTGTATATTGTATATGACGGCATCAGTGGCGTAGTTGGTAGAATGCTGAGCTTCTATACCCAAGATCGCGGGTTCAAACCCGGCCGATATCGTTGGATTTTTTAAGAGCGTTAAACATCACTCAGTAAGCCTTACTTCGGAGAGGAAGTAAAGCCGGCGGTCCCATGTCGTAGATTTATGGCCTGATAAAGAACCTTCCACTAATTACATTTGTGTGAAGCTAAATTATAGGTTAAATTTGACTAACGCTCTTAGGTTCCAACGTTCGTCGCCAGGAGCCGACTGCGGTGGCATCTAGTAACCAAGTTCAAAATTAGTTATTCGTTGACGGTGGCGTTTAGTAGCAACAGTAGGGACTACTTGAAAATTCATTGTCTGCAGCCCTTACTTGAATAAATAACAGATAACACACACTAATACAGTCATCACAATTAACACCGGTTATCAGACAGATTCTACACACACCCAAAGTACACGGGGCTATATGACCACGTTGTCGCAGGAGAATGATGAATGATGAAGATCAGATGGATAGACAGAGCAGATGGGTACATTACCAAATGAACAAGTATTACGATGAGTGGGAGAGGGGAGATGTTTTTGGTGGCTACTAATGAAGAGAAGAGATAGGTTGGTAGGACACGTACTAAGACACCCAGGAGTAGCAAATTTAGTTATGTAAGGAATGGTTGAGGACAGGAACTGTACGTGTAGACCAAGGTAAGAATATGTTAAACAGATTGCCTCGGATGTAAGGTGTGCTAGCTATGTAGTGAAGAAACGATTAGCTCAGGACAGGGGGCGTGGAGTGCTGCATCAAACCAGTCAAAAGGCTAAAGACATAAACAGCCTTCTTAATATGCTGTTATTTGTTTTTACAATAGATTTTATGATATAGCCTAAAGGTAGTTTATTTCTCTACTTATTAAGCTGTGTTTAGACTAATTGTTATTATTCCCTTGTACACGTCATGTTAAGTTATAAGAGTCATACCTTTTCTGTTTGCTAATTGAGGGTTGGTTGGTTCCTCAGTTTAGGTGCTGCATCAACGCGGTCATGTAGCCCCATGTTCTGTGGGTGTGTGTAGACTCTGTCTGATAATCGGTGTTAATTGCGATGACTGTACTAGTGTGTGTTAATTGAAGTAAGGACTGTAGACATTGAATTTTTCAAGTAGTTCCTACTTTTGCCGCCAAACGCCAACGTCAACGAGTAGTAGTTCAGAACTTGGTTGCTAGACACCACCCCAGTCGGCTCCTGGCGACGAACGTAGAAACCTAAAAGCGTTGTTTAATCTTAACCTGTAATTTAACTTCACACAGGTGTAATTAGTGGAAGGTTCTTTAACATGCCATAAATCGATGACTTGGGACCGCCGCACAGTGGGCCAGAATCTTGAAAACGTGGCCATAAAGGGAAAAAGAAAAGTTTCTAGATGGGAATTTTTGACTATCAGGTTGGCTACAGTAATTTTGGGGCTACTGAATACCGGTTGTGCGGACGAGCAGTTGCTCATTTCGTTCGTTATATCTCAGGTCAATCGCGGCAATTCATTGTTAGTGATGCGTGCAGCCGGCCAGGCTACAAAATACTCTTGTCGTTAAAGAAACATATTTGTGTTCTGTGTTACTGAAGCGACTATTTTCAATACGGAAGGTGTTCCAGTAGATATGTACTAATTACAACACACCTATATCATTATTAAATAATTAATTACATGTTTTTTTAAAATTGACTTAATACCGGAAAAATCAATAGAAAATTGCAGGATGTGCTTAAAAAATAGAGATAAGTTACGAATTCCACGACATTCCACTTTCTTTTGCACTGTGTCCGCAAGTCTATATTATTACCTTTGTGAATTAACCTTAAAATCCACCTACTAGTAGCAACTCCGGCTTTGAGTGACGTTTTAAGCGATACTTGCAAAATGTCGTTTTCACATTATTTTGCAGACGATTTCGAGCGGACGTCAAATCGACGTTGAAAAGTTTCGAGCTTGCGCCATAGCAACTGCCAGTCACTACATCAAAGAATACCCCTGGTACAAAATGCCAACAGCAGTCCATAGATTGTTGATCCACGGACCAGACATTATTTCTTCGGCTATTTTACCCATCGGTCAACTGTCGAAGGATGCTCAAGTATCAACCAATAAGTTGATAAAGCAAAAGGCCTATCGCCTGAGTTTTTCTGGAAAGTTTTCCAGAGTTAAGACTACGGAAGACGTGTTTAGGAGATTGTTGGCAACCACAGGCCCCTATATTTCTTCTCAACGCAAATCATCACCAAAGAAACTGACGAGTTTGTCGCCAGAAGCCGTTGCCCTCTTAGTTCCTGTGGTGGAAGATTATGAAGATTCCGATGCAGATGATGAGGAGACAGTCTTTGAAGATGATGATGATGATGATGATTCAGTTGAAGAAGCAGAGGAAGAAAAAAAGACGATGAAAGATGTAAAGGAAGAAGAAAACGACAACTTCTAATTATTAGTTACAAACAATTTACTAAATGTTATGGTTTTTTTAAGCCATTTTCAGTGTTGCCTTAGTAAACGAAAGTTTGATGTTTTCAGTCGGTCAACACGATTGTACCCAAATGAGATTTATCATTCTCATGTTAATTTTTTAAGGATTAGGGAATAACCCATCATATTTGGGTACGATCGTGTTGACCGACTGAAAAGCATTAAACTTTCGTTTACTAAATGAATAATTATTGTAATTGATATAAAATTATTTTATGAAACATCTGCTATCCTCTATTTGATCCTTTCTCGAGATTTTCATTTTTTGAGCTTATGTTTTTAACCATTAACTACAACAACCCCTACATATTGATTTTATATAAATAAAAATAATTTGATCAACTTTTGTCCGATATCTTGGATCCACCATTTTGTTTTTAAAATTTTTTGAATTTATAATCTTCATCAGCAACCTCCATAATTCCCCCCAAAAATACGTTTATATGAAATTATCAATATTTGCCCGCCATCTTGGACCCACCATTTTTAGCCTACTTTCGATTTTTGCAAGAAATGAAAGTAGACTTATGAGATCAACACAGGGCGAAAAAAGTGTGTCTGCGTGTGTGTGTATGTGTGTGTGTGAGTCTCTGTGTGTCTGCGTGTGTGTGTATGTGTGTGTGTGAGTCTGTGTGTGTGTGTGTCTGTGTGTGTGAGTGTGTGTACTCTGAATGTCTGTCCCCCCCTATCAATTCGAACACGGTGAATGCGAATTGAACGAAATTTGGTACAAAGGTAGCACTAGCAAAGGACACCTCCGTGTCATGTTTTATATCGCCGCCATCTTGACGGAAACGTAATGGCGGCCACACAAATGTTCAAAGCTTAAATCAAATTATGACTAACCTAATCATCCGATCTCTACCAAATTTAGCAACAACATACCTTTATGGGGGGAGCATCCTTTGACCAAACCAATAGGCCATCAGCGTAATAGTTTGCGGATGGCGGCCATCTTTGTGTGAAAATCGATTCCCCCTATTAATTCTAACACGGTGCAACCGAATGGAACGAAATTTGGTACAGAGGTAGTACTAACAAAAGGCACCTCAGTGTCATGCTTTATATCGCCGCCATCTTGACGGAAACGTAATGGCGGCCACACAAATGTTCAAAGCTTAAATCAAATTACGACTAACCTAATCATCCGATCTCTACCAAATTTTGCAACAACATACCTTTATGGGGGGGAGCATCCTTTGACGAAACTAATAGGTCATCAGCGTAATAGTTTGCGGTTGGCGGCCATCTTTGTGTGAAAATCCATTCCCCCTATTAATTCGAACACGGTGCAACCGAATGGAACGAAATTTGGTACAGAGGTAGTACTAACAAAAGGCACCTCAGTGTCATGTTTTATATTGCCGCCATCTTGACGGAAACGTAATGGCAGCCACACAAATGTTCAAAGCTTAAATCAAATTACGATTAACCTAATCATCCGATCTCTACCAAATTTTGCAACTACATACCTTTATAGAAGAAGCATCCTTTGACCAAATGACTAGGTCATTAGCCTAATAGTTTGCGGATGGCGGCCATCTTTGTGTGAAAATCAATTCCCCCTATTAATTCAAACACGGTGAAACCGAATGGAACGAAATTTGGTACAGAGATAGCACTAGCAAAGGGCATCTCAGTGTCATGTTTTATATCGCCGCCATATTGACAGAAACGTAATGGCGGCCACACAAATGTTCAAAGCTTAAGTTAAATTACGACTAACATAACCATCCGATCTCTACCAAACTTTGCAACTACATTCTCTTATGGCGGGAGCATCCTTTGACCAATCTAATAGGTTATTAGCCTAATAGTTTGCGGATGGCGGCCATCTTTATGTCAAAATTGATTCCCCCTATTAATTCGAACACGGTGGAAAAGAATGAACGAAATTTGGTGCAGAGGAAGCACTAGCAAAGGGCACCTCAGTGTCATGTTTTATATCGCCGCCATCTTGACAGAAACATACTGGCGGCCACACAAATGTTCAAAGCTTAAGTTAAATTACGACTAACATAACCATCCGATCTCTACCGAACTTTGCAACAACATTCCTTTATGGAGGGAGCATCCTTTGACCAATCTAATAGGTTATTAGCACAACAGTTTGCGGGTGGCGGCCATCTTTATGTCAAAATTGATTCCCCTATTAATTCGAACACGGTGGAACCGAATGGAACGAAATTTGGTACAGAAGTAGCACTAGGAAAGGGCACCTCAGTGTCATGTTTTATATCGCCGCCATCTTGACTGAAACGTAATGGCGGCCACACGAATGTTCAAAGCTTAAATCAAATTACGATTAACCTAATCATCCGATCTCTACCAAATTTTGCAACTACATACCTTTACGGAGGGAGCATAATTTGACCAATCTAGTAGGTCATTCGCCTAATAGTTTGCGGATGGCGGCCATCTTTGTGTCAAAATCGATTCCCCCTATTATTTCAAACACGGTGAAACCGAATGGAACGAAATTTGGTACAGAGATAGCACTAGCAAAGGGCATCTCAGTGTCATGATTTATATCGCCGCCGTATTGACAGAAACGTAATGGCGGCCACAAAAATGTTTAAAGCTTAAATCAAATTACGACTAACATAACCATCCGATCTCTACCAAACTTTTCAACAACATACCTTTATGGAGGGAGCATCCGTTGACCAATCTAATAGGCCATTAGCCTAATAGTTTGCGGATGGCGGCCATCTTTATGTCAAAATTGATTCCCCCTATTAATTCGAACACGGTGGAACCGAATGAACGAAATTTGGTACAGAGGTAGCACTAGCAAAGGGCACCTCAGTGTCATGTTTTATATCGCCGCCATCTTGACGGAAACGTAATGGCGGCCACACAAATGTTCAAGGCTTAAATCAAATTACGATTAGCCTAATCATCCGATCTCTAGCAAATTTAGCAACAACATACCTTTATGGAGGGAGCATCCTTTGACCAAACTAATAGGTCTTCAGCCTAATATTTTGCGGATGGCGGCCATCTTTGTGTGAAAATCGATTCCCCTTATAAATTCGAACACGGTGAAACCGAATGGAACGAAATTTTGTACAGAGGTAGCACTAGCAAAGGGCACCTCAGTGTCATGTTTTATATCACCGCTATCTTGACGGAAACGTAATCGCGGCCACCCAAATGTTAAAAGCTAAAATGTAATTACGACCAACCTAATAATCTAGTCTCTACCAAATTTTGCAACACCGTATCTTTTTGTGGGAAACATATTCAGACCAAACTGCAAGAACATCAGCCCAATAGTTTGCAGATGGTGGCCAAGTATGTGTGCAAATCGATTCCCCCTATCAATTCAAACACGGTGAAACCGAATTGAACGAAATTTGGTACAGAGGTAGCACTAGCAAAGGGCACCTCATATTCATGTTTAATATCCCTATAGCACGTTGTATTTCAACAAGCTACTACAACCAACATTCAATCATACTCCTTGAAAAGGACAAAGAGTTATAACAATACCCATGCATTTAGGAGAAAGTAGGCTATATGTTCTTTACTGAACATCTTGTTTAAAAACCTTTTTGAGATCATATTCTTAATCGGCAACTTCGATAACCTTTACATACTAACTTCGGTACAAATTGAACAACTATTTATATTTTGGGCCACGTTTTCAAGATTCTGGCCCACTGTGCGCCGGCTTTACATCCCCTCCGAAGGAAGGCATACTGATTTGCTAATTGACATGCTTAGTTATGTGTCATTCTTATTTCGTTTTATTAGTTGTCAAGCTGGGTTTTAGTTTGTCTTTTACTGTATTTTTAACCGCAGCAATGAATACGCTACATAAAGGAGCTCATTAGCCTCAGTGGTAGTACATTGACTATGAATTTAAAAAAACCATCGATGTCTAATTTCCTTCCACAATAGAAGTTTTTCCTGCTTCTTCTGGCTTTTCGCTACTCAATTCGATGTCAATACGGGTATATGGTTTCTTCCGGCTGCATTTTATTGCTTTTGTTTTACATTTATTGTTTTTGACCAATAATTCTTTGCCGAATCTTTAATAATTTCAACAATTTAAAAGTATTGAGATTCATTTTTATCAGTGTCAAGCTGAGAATTGTCAATGCGAGTTTCAATGTGCAATATACCCACACCACAGTTTCAATATTCTATTTAGCCATCATGTTTCGTATTTAATTCCCCGGTCGCATGAAATAAACAAGCCCAACTAGTTACAGTATTTACTTGTTCCAGCAGCCAACACATATTGGATTTTCATCGATTGGTTATAGAAATGCATCCATAATTCGCCACGACCTTAACATGATTTGATTTCCTACTTGCTGTGTTGCCATAATTAGTACGGATGCCGAAGGGCAAATATTTGCGTGGAGGAGGATGCAGCGTTAGGGGTGGGGGATAGGACGGGATCAGAGTAATGGCCGGCCGGTTATATGCTGTATCAGCTTGGGCGTGGATGAATGGTGGTTGAGATTATTATCGTGACATATTCAATTCATCCACCCTGGAGGTCCGACGTTCGATTCCCGGCTCTGTCCACGAAATTTGAAAAGTGGTATGAGAACTGAAACGGGGTCTACTCAGCCTCGGGTGGTCCTAATGAGCAGAGGGGTTTCAATTCCCACCTAAACCATCGCAGTGGTTTTCCGTCGCTTGCTACTTTGTCTTCGGGATGGTACATAACGTAAGGTCACGGCCGCCTCCTTCCCCCTTCCTTGTCTATCCCTCCCACTCATCCCATCCCCTCATCAGGCCACTGTTCGCTTTGCTGGTGAGACCGTCTGGGCGAAGTGCTAGTCACACTCCCCAGTTGTATCCCCCGACTCAGAGTCTCAAGCTCCAGGACACTGCCCTCAGTGGCGGTAGAGGTGGATCCCTTGCTTAGTCCGTGGGAGACGCCAACTATGGAGGATAAAACGATAGCGAAAAAAATTTCAATTCGTCACATCAGTGGGTAAAAATCAACATAACGTTGGTTTATTTGCAACATGGTATGGCAACTTCCCTTAAAGGGCAGTTTTCACCAACTATTTACTAACGATTAGTTAATTAATTCCTATTTAACTTAAATACGAGAGTCAATGCGTGATTATCGTTGATGGATTTCACGAGGCCATTTGGGTTTCTAATTACTTAAATGCGCTTTACGGCTCTCGCGCATTCGTAAACTCAGTTTTATCCCGAAAAAAAAAAAAGGAAAAAAGAAAAAGAAAATGGGGGACAGGTCAAGAAGCGTGTAGCTCTCATCGTTGTTTGCGATGCTTCCTTGAGATATCTTGAAACAGAATTACAAAGAAAGGGAAATCCAGAAGACCTTATTCATCTCAAAGGTTTAACATGATATGAACAAGGTAATTAGGAGAACTGGTAGTTGTGTTTATTAGTTGAATAGTACTGTGCCCTTATCCACTAGTCCATATTTGAGGTCCCAGGCACATATTTGAACGGCGCGCGGAAATTGTTGTCGAAGCAATTGGAAAGAATATGCAGGCAAAAGCGAGGCTTGTGACGCGTAGTACGTCATCACAAAGGCTATATTTTATGATTAAATAGTTCCCGATATTTTGGGAATTTGGGAAGCACATAATTTTTCTGGCACGAAGAAAAGGAGAGGAATGAACTATAAGAACAAGAGTTTAGTGCTTTTCAGTCGGTCAACACGAATGTACCCAAAAGAGATGGGTTATGCCCTAATCCTGAAATAAATTACATGAGATTAATAAAACACTAGGATGACCAGTTTCGATCGTCAAGCGATCATCATCAGATCCAATACACTTAGGCTATAAAATCTATGTTTGAAATACAGGTGAAAATATTTACAATATGTACAATTATTTAGTTGCAATATTGGTACTGCAACTGTCAGTGTATGCTAAATGCAGTATATATGTTAGGTGAAATGCTAAATGGTGATGGCTATCTGGAGATTGTACTTTAGAGAGATAATATGGTTGTAAACTATGGTTAAACTATAAAATTTTTAGGCTAACTACTTATCTGATTGTCTTCCGTACTACAGCTATTCGCAGTTTCCGTGCTCACTTGAACTCGCTGTGCGGTCGACTGCAGTGGTTATCTTAACGACTGGTTTTTCCCTGCCTTCCCCCCCTGTCCCTACGTGCTGTGGGGAGTGATCGCGATGTGTTTATGTGAGGTGTTGCCAACCTAGATAAGATGTATGTTATTGAATGAGGTGGATCTACAACTATTAAAGACCGTGGATTAGTCCTCGCCACGCGTGGAGCATAACCCATTCGAACTAAGCGTTGACGGTCTTATGAGGACGTCCCGGCACCTTTAATACTGCCTCTAATATGGGCCTTGGTTTATTGCAGAAGAAAAGTACATCGTACACCTGATCCAGATAACATTTACCTATTAAAAAAACCCTAATTTCCCCCCTTTTTTATCTAGCTTGGCTGTGTCGCCAGGTAATAGGTAAATGTTATCTGGATCAGGTGTACGATGTACTTTTCTTCTGCAATAAACCAAGGCCCATATTAGAGGCAGTATTAAAGGTGCCGGGACGTCCTCATAAGACCGTCAACGCTTAGTTCGAATGGGTTATGCTCCACGCGTGGCGAGGACTAATCCACGGTCTTTAATAGTTGTAGATCCACCTCATTCAATAACATACATCTTATCTAGGTTGGCAACACCTCACATAAACACATCGCGATCACTCCCCACAGCACGTAGGGACAGGGGGGGAAGGCAGGGAAAAACCAGTCGTTAAGATAACCACCGCAGTCGACCGCACAGCGAGTTCAAGTGAGCACGGAAACTGCGAATAGCTGTAGTACGGAAGACAATCAGATAAGTAGTTAGCCTAAAAATTTTATAGTTTAACCATAGTTTACAACCATATTATCTCTCTAAAGTACAATCTCTGGATAGCCATCACCATTTAGCATTTCACCTAACATATATACTGCATTTAGCATACACTGACAGTTGCAGTACCAATACTGCAACTAAATAATTGTACATATTGTAAATATTTTCACCTGTATTTCAAACATAGATTTTATAGCCTAAGTGTATTGGATCTGATGATGATCGCTTGACGATCGAAACTGGTCATCCTAGTGTTTTATTAATCTCATGTAATTTATTTCAGGATTAGGGCATAACCCATCTCTTTTGGGTACATTCGTTTTGACCGACTGAAAAGCACTAAACTCTTGTTTATTAAGGCAACACTGAAAATATGGCTTCAAACACCACAAGGAATGAACTATATTGGAAGGTAATCGGATCAATAGAAGCCGAGATATTGGCAATTTTGTATTCAAGAATTCCTTCGCTGTGACAATACAGCTTGTGACGTGGACTCCAGCATGGAACGCCGTGGGAGTATAAATTAGAGCCCGAGCAGAGCTCAATAGCTCACTTCTTCGCAGCGCATGGTCGCTATCACCTTACATCTTCGCAGCGCATGGTCGCTATCACCTCATATCTTCGCAGCGCATGGTCGCATTATTATCTTCAAGTGCTATAGTGCGGGACAAACCATTGGAAGCCTGAAGGTCACGCGTAGGCGGTGCGGTGTTGTCATGTACGTTCTCGCATCCAGCACTCGACTGAAGGTACCGTGCAATAGCATGGCAACACCGCCAGGCGCGGGGAGGTGAGCGGAGCGGAGGGCCCCTTGACCTTCAGGCTTCCAATGGTTTGTCGCGCACTATGGTAAGCAGTTACTCTACGCAAAGTGTTGTAAATCTTCGGACCAAGTAGTGGTCAAAGTGTTAGAATATTTCACGCACTGTGAAACTTTGAATATTTTTGTGAAGCGAATTCAAGTTTTAGACTTCAACATGCAGTTGACACTTAGTCAATTCTTAGCTGCATCGGACATATGGTAGACTTAGTCTACAAGCCATATTTAATTATATTGGAACATAGTTGTTGTTTCCAATTTCGCCAGTGACAAGATGTTGGCTTGGTAACTTCAAGATCAACCACGACAACATCACAGTATTCATCAGATACCAGTCTTGCTTGGTCAGTCCACTTAGCCAACGTACGGGACACAATTGATAAAAATATAAATGTGTGAAAATAATATTAATCTGTGGGGAAAAAATGATGTGTAGTAAAAGGTGAATTTTGTCATTCAAATAGTGAAATAATGCCACAGGAATGAATATGGTGTTACGTGAAGCATCAACCGTAGTGATGGTTAGATGGCTTATATGTTGGTAAGTATACATGAAAGTATAATAATTACGAATCACACCCTCTTCGAAGTAGATAACCCAATGGTTATTTCATGAAACCATCATGGTTAAATTTCACATACGATTTTCTCGTGTTCTACATATATTTCCCTGTATTGAACAACCCGATTCTGTTATAAACAATTATTTAGTTTTTGACGATACCTTACCGTTGGCCGAATATGAATGTGATCAGATAATTGTTGACACATTAGTGGAATGGGCCGGTGCTTGAAGTAATATTGTCATTGTTATTTAATAAACAGCCACTACCGATAATTTTATCATTTCAAATGATCTTGTCGACTTCGTCGTTATGGTTGGGGTCCATCGTTATGCGTTACGGACACGGACACGGAGACGGACATGACGTCATGCAGCCGCGCGGGAAGTGACGTCATGCAGCTGCGCGGGAACGTGACGTCATGCTCACGCGGGGAGCGAGAAGCAGACGCTAATGATTATTGGAGTCTGTTGAAAGAGGCCTGGCGTCGAGTGACCTGGGGTTTAGAGCGAAGCGAACACAAGAATACAGAGTGACTTCTAAAGAGATATACAAGATGCCATATAAGAATACAGGGTGCCTCCTAAAGAGGTGTGCAGGATGTCAGAGCAAAAAATTACAGTCAGTGTGAAATAAGAATACAGGGTGCCTCCTAAAGAGGTGTGCAGCATGTCAGAGCAAAGCATCGAACCAGTCCCAATATTCCATCCCTACTCTCACTCAAAAAAATTGCCCCCTCCCCCCTACTGTTCAGCCCGCCACTGCTCGCTCCCAGGTTCTACAACTCATCTCCCAACTCTCTACCGTTACACTAGTCTAGCCAGATCGAATACAGGCCTGCCTGGGGCAAAAACACCCCTTTTCAGAGAAACAAAACAACTCCGTAACAAGCTTCACGAAAACCCAAATTTAAATCGAAAATTACATTCTACAAACACCAAATTCAGTAAACTTACCTCATTTGAGTTACTCTATACTTTAAACAGACACAGAAGGCATAGTCATGACTCCTTCATGGAGTAGGCTATTGTCTAATCATGTTCACCTCTCCTTCACCTTTACCATAAATTTCATAAACTCTATTTAAAAATCAGAAACTCACTCCACAAATCTGTAAATCAGTATTCTTCCCTTATTTCAGATACACTATTCATTGAACAAACATATAAGGCATAGTCATGACCCCTTCATGGAGTAGGCTATTGTCTAAATCTGGACACTCATACTACATCCTTACACTAACTCAAATTTACGGCCAAATGATCCTTCAGATAGGGAGGCAAAGGTTTCCGCCGGCTTGCCTGGGATGATGGGCCACAAAACCGCTATCAAAAAGTACACAATTTACGCTTTATTCAACCAAACACATCTCTAATACAAGTACAAGAAACACATTTCTTCCCGTGACACTTAAAGAGGTGCGCGCGTGGGAAGCCTAAGTTTATGGGTAATGCAGTCTGTTGATAGAGTATTGGGGCCCTCCTGAGTCTTTCTAACATGTGTAGCATTTGTCATTTGAAATGATACAACGTCTAGTCTTTCAGACTGACTGTGATTTTTTTGATCTTATTGGAGTTCCAAAACTCATAAATGTATAAATTTTGTGGAAGAAATATTTCATATTTAAATGAATATCAAATAGTAATTTATGGGTGATAATATTTGCTACTACTGTTATATGATGGAAATAGTCAGATTGATCTTTGCGACGATCTGAATGACGAAGTTTAAATAATTAAATTTGTGATTTATTCGTCAGATGGATAATATGTTTTTGTTAATTGTCCAATTAATGGAATTTATAGTTTTTGAATCATGTTATTCATGATTGTAATTATCGGATCGAGAACAGATGATATAATAACATTTTCTCATGATCGAAGTTCTTCGAATCCATGCTCAAATGTTTAAACAATTGTTATTGTTGATGCTCAGATGTCCGTCAAATGTTTATTGTTTTCTTGTGATGACTCAATGATATGATAATTAACACGCCGATTTAAAATGTAAATTTTGATTCTTGGAAAAGTGATAGGAATCTATTTCAACAATTGAACTTATAAAAGCAAGTAATTTTTGATAACAAGTGAACTAGTTAATCTATGTAAATATTCTACGAGTGAAAATAGTCTAGTAGGATTCAGACTGGACGATTAAATTTGCTCTGAAGACCTACAGATATAAATTATTTTGATAAATTATTTGGACAATGCCATAGGACTGATATTTTGGAATTAATTCAAATTTCATAGTGTTTCAGATGTGTTGATACTTCTATTTGTGTGTTATAAGCATGAAAACTTTTTCATGCATCCTAATGCTATTTTTGCATTTTTAAATAGTAAAAATTAACTATAAATCGAACTATACATCGAAAAGGCCTATGATAGAGTGTGTAGGGAGAAGGTTTGGAAAGCAATGGAAAGCATGGGTGTGGAAAAGGAGACTGTAGGCAGAGTGAAGGAGATGTATTGTGGAAGTGTGAGTTGTGTGAAAGTTGGAGGGGAAAGAACAGACTGGTTCAGACAAATGAGTGGCCTGAAACAGGGTAGTGCGCTGTCACCCCTTCTCTTTATTGTGGTTATGGACGAGGTAATGACACGGATAGCAGAAAAGATAGGATAAGATAAGATGAAAGCAATGGTGTTTGCAGATGATCTCATGGTCTGGGGAAACAAGGAGGAGGAAATTCCGGAGCAACTGAAGTCTTGGGAAGAAACAGTGAGAGAGTACGGAAGGAAGTTCAACATCAGTAAATGTGAGATCCTGTTAACGACCAGGAAAAAGGACAGACCAATGAGTGGGATAACACTTGGAGGTGGACAGCTGAAGAAGGTGGAAAGTCTCAAGTACTTGGGAAGTATAGTGGAGGAAAATGGGAGAAATGACAAAGAGATTACGGAACGTGGCAGACAGGCAGAAGCATATCTGAGAAGCATTAGGAGCTTAGTGTGGAATAAAGATGTCCCACAAAAAAGCAAGGAAGTGTTATACAGAAGCTACTATATCCCGATACTGACCTATGCTTCAGAAACGTGGACAATGAAGAAAAGAGACATAAGCAGAATACAGGCAGACGAAATGAAGTTCCTGCGAAGTAGGATTAGAGTAACAAGAAGAGACAGGGTGAGGAATGAAAAGGTCAGGGAAATGGTGAAAGAGGAGCCCTTGCAAGGTAGGATTGAGACATCAAGGCTGAGGTGGTATGGACACTTAAAAAGAATGGATGAGAAGAAGATTCCCAAGAGGATACATGAGATGCAGATGCAGAAGAAACAACCAAGGGGAAGACCAAGAGATAGATGGCTGAAAGGAGTGGAGGAATGTGTCAAGAAGGGAGGCGAGGACTAGACCAGAGTGACAGCGGAGAGGTGGTGGGAAGAAAGAACTAAGTGGCGAGGCTTATGTTCCAAACAGACCCAGCCTGGGGCTGGAAACTGTACAAGATGATGATGATGATGAACTATAAATAAAATGAGACTTATTTAGAAATTGGGGTATTTTCAAATCTCCCTTCTATCCTTATTGCTGCATCGAGCCGAACATCAGTGAAGCAAATTAGATCTTGTTTTGTTGTTTTATATTCTCCCATATGGCGCCCTGAGATATTTTGAATCTCGTGCTCACTGATTTTCGGTAACATGCATATGTGGTCGTTGGACTTCGGTCTAAACGGTCACAGTACACACTCTGCCAGTTGTCTTCGTAGCGTGAGCGGTTGTGTCGTAGACTCTGATTTTATTATGCAGAGCTGGAAGGAGTTCGAATCCCACTTTAATAAATATGCTGTTTTTATTTCTCTATCTCCTTTCTTAGTATTAAACAAGTAAGATCTTTTATAATTTCATTGCCATGAACATATTTTACATTCATATGGATGGATGTTCGTGTGAACCTTCGAAACAAACCGACATTGAGGGAGAGCCGAGGTAGAATTCAGTCAGCTGTTTCCCTCCACTTTAACGATGCTTTAGAGAGTTGAATGGTCAGATTTGGCCATTAAAGGAAATTCCTTGTTAGCGGTAAGTTAACGAGTGTTTCTGTACGATAAAATGCTCGTGCAAAGTTAAATAACCTTTAATAATGAATTAAGAGATAACTGACGTTGGTGCAAACGGCCCTTAGGGTGGCACATTAAGACACGAGCGAACTATGGAACTGGACTCCAGACGACGGCCTTCTGCATGACCATATGCAGACCAGGATGCATTCCCAATTTTTAGCCTATTTTCATTTATGAAAAAAAAAATAGGCTTATGAGATCACCTCTTGTCTGTGTGTCTGTCTGTGTGTGCGCGCGTGTGTGTGTGAGATGGTATGTGTCCCCCCTAATAACTTCTAAACGGCTATAGCGATTTCAATGAAACTAGGTAAGTTCATAGCACTATTCCGGAAGACCCCGACCGTGACCCTCAAATTTTGTTACGTCTCACCAATCCAACATGGCGGCTGTGCGAAATAAGTAACCAGCATTCAATATATCCGAAACTATTACCGATATCACCCTGGAATATGTTACGGTGATAAAAGGATATACTAGAATTTCACCTAAGTGACTTTTGAAAACCTGGGAACTACAAAACCAACATGGCGGCCAAGCGAATTTGCGACTTTTAAATAGACGTTTCTCGCGATTTAACCAACCAAACGCAATAAAACTTGGTAAAGTATATGTTTATACACATTGTAATGCAACGACATCTAACTTCGTTCAATTATTTACATAACCTCAAGATGGCGGATGTGCGAAATATTTCACCGGCATTCTATGTCTCTAAAACTATTAGCGGTATCACCCTGAAATATTGTACGAAGATAAAGGGCACTACTGGAAGTTCATCTATAAGACTTTCAAAAACCGGTTAACTACAAAACGAATATGGCGGCCAAGCGAAATTGAAAGGTTTAAATAGACCTTTCTCGCGATTTTATGATCCAAACGCAATGAAACTTGATACAGGAAATGTTTATACACATTGTAATGCACTGGTAGCTAATTTAGCTCAATTGTTTACATAACCTCAAGATGGCGGCTGTGCGAATTTTAAAATTAAGTTTTAATTTCTTGTGTCATAATCATGCGATCGAAGTGAAAGTTTGAATAATGAACCTACGCAATAATTTTCCTTTAATGGTACATAACTCTATGGCCTATACATATAACAATCCAACATGGCGACCATCCAAAATATTTAGATGGATCTCAATATCTACGAATCTATTACAGCAATTAAACTGAAATTTTGTATGTTGATAGAGGCAATTAACATAAATAGGATATATGAAAATAGGCTGTATCGTTCTTCACGGAACTACTTGTTTAAAGTTGCTAGCCAATGATTTAGGGATGATGCCAGTAGAAGAGATGACTATCGGCAGCACCACTACACTTTCCTGTCTCCACTTTTTCCGTATTTCCTCTGTAAAGGGCACATACTTGGTGATTTTCCCACAGCAGGTTTGTTGAAGATTATGTGTTTGGCACTAAGATATCAATGAAAAAGGTTCTCTTCAGCACTTTGTCCACAAGAACGATATCTGGCCGGTTCGCTGGTATTGTTTTGTCAGTAATAACTGAACTGTCCCATAAAAACTTTTGAGTAGGATTTCCCAAAACCGCCTCAGGGACATACAGACAGTTATTATTATTATTACTTTTATTTGTGTGCTGGAAGGACAAAGTGAGAAATGAGAAAGTATTAATAAAAGTAGGAGAAGAAAGAATGATGCTAAAGATGATAAGGAAAAGAACAAGTAGTTCCGTGAAGAACTATACAGCCTATTTTCATATATCCTACTTATGTTAATTGCCACTATCAACATACACAATTTCAGTTTGATTGCTGTAATAGATTCGTAGATATTGAGAACCGACTAAATATTTCGGATGGTCGCCATGTTGGATTTTATATATGTAGGTCCTAGAGTTATGTACTGTTACATGCAGATTATTGTGAACGTGTAGTATTCAAACTTCAATCGCATAGTTAGGACACAAGAAAAAACAAGGAGATTTAAAAATTTTTCACAGTTGCCATCTTGAGGTTATGGAAACAATTGAAATAAATTAGATGCCAGTGGATTAACATTCCTATAAGGATTTACTGTACCAAGTTTCACTGCACGCGGATGGTTAAATTGCGAGAAACGTCCATGTGAATATTTATAATTCGCGTCACCGCCATGTTGGATTTGTGATCACCAGGTTATTTAAAGTCCTATAGGTGAACTTAAGTTCATAGCCCCTATGAACATTAAAAAATGCAGTTTGATTGCTAAAATAGATTCGTAGATATTCAGTATCGTCTAAATATTTCGGTTGGTCGCCATGTTGGATTGTTAAATGTATAGGCCATAGAGTCATGTACCATTAAAGGAAAATTATTGCGTAGGTTCATTATTCAAACTTTCACTTCGATCGCATGACTACATCACAATGAATAAAATCTTAATATTAAAATTCGCACTGCCGCCATCTTGAGGTTATGTAAACAATTGAACTAAATTAGATACCAGTGGATTACAATGTGTATAAATATTTCCTGTGCCAGGTTTCAGTGCGCTTGGAACATTAAATCGCGAGAAAGGTCTATTTAAAATTTTCAAATTCGCTTGGCCGCCATGTTCGTTTTGTAGTTAACCGGTTTTTGAAAGTCTTTTAGATGGACTTCCAGTAGTGCCCTTTATCTTCGTACAAAATTTCAGGGTTTTACCGCTAATAGTTTCAGAGATATAGGATGCCGGTGAAATATTTCGCACATCCGCCATCTTGTGATTATGTAAACAATTGAACGAAGTTAGATGTCGGTGCATTACAATGTATATAAACATATACTGTACCAAGTTTCATTGCGTTTGGTTGGTCAAATAGCGAGAAACGTCTATTTAGAAGTCGCAAATTCGCTTGGCCGCCATGTTGGTTTTGTAGTTACCAGGTTTTCAAAAGTCACATAAGTGAACTTATAGCAGTTCCCTCTATCACCATAGAAAATGTCAGGGTAATATCGGTAATAGTTTCAGAGATATTGAATGCTGGTGAAATATTTCGCACAGCCGCCATGTTGGATTGGTGAGTCGTAACAATATTTGAAGGGCACGGTCGAGGTCGCCGGGAATAGTGCTATGAACTTTCCGAGTTTCATTGAAATCGCTCCAGCCGTTTAGATTTTATTAGGGGGGGACACACACACGAATCACACACACACACACACACACGCACACACACACGGGCAAAAGGTGATCTCATAAGCCTATTTTTTCAAAATTGAAAATAGGCTAAAAATGAATTGGATTGGACACTGCATAAGAGGAGATAGTTTGGTGAAAAGTGCATTAGAAGGGACAGTTCAAGGGAAAATCCGAAGAGGAAGAAGAAGGCTTCAGATGCTGGATTCCATCTAGATTGATAAATCTTATGAGCTGATGAAACGTGCTACTGATGACCGGATAAGTTTGAGAGACCGACCATGAGGAAACCTGCCATCAGGGAGATAGACTGATGGTGATTATTGGTGTGACTTATGCTGACGACGTAATTGTCATGCCAGACTTCGTCTAAAGCTTACAAGCTAACATGTTAGAAATTGAACAGAAATGTTGGGGATATGGCAAGAAAAAACAATTCAAAAACGAAGATGATGATGGTAGGAAAGAAACGCAAGAAAATAGGATGGCAACTAGGAGAAACTAAATCCGAACAGGAGGAGTATTTTAAGTTCTTATGCTGTGTATTCTCTCAGAATGGTAAAATGGGGAAAGAAATAGAGTCGAGGTGCAAGAAAGCCAATGCAGTAAGATTTCAGTTGTGGTCAACAGTTTCCACAAGAAAGTGTAGGGACGAAATTCTCCCTGAATTGTTCAGTATTTAGACGTGTGGCCTCAGCTACCGTTTTGTAGATATTTTCAGTTGGAGCCATTGTGGTGATCTCCTCTCCAATTTGTTCGTTCTGTTTGACACTGCCATCTGGTTGTGAAAGTAGGATGATGATGATGAGGATGATAATTGTTGTTTTAAGGGGCCTAACATCCAGGTTATCGGCCACTAATGGTCTGTGTGATAGCGAAAATGTCAATGAAGTGGAAACCAGAACGAAAAGTAAGTGAGCAGGAAAATACTTACAAAAAGGAACTCAGATTGAAACTACTCACAAAATGGAGAGCGGTATTACGTACAAAAGGGAATTTCGAACGAAAATACTCACAAAAGGAATAGATCGAAAAATACGCACAAAATGTAGGTGAAGTTCAAAATACGTACAATATGCAACGTACAGTAGAATTACTTACAAAATGCAAGTGAAATCAAAATACTTACAAAATGCAAATGAGATTGAAAATACGCACAAAATGTAATTTAAATTCAAAATACCCACAAAATGCAATTGAGAATTAACTACTTGAACAAAGCGGGGTAGGTTGAAAATACAAAATGCAATTGAAATTGCTTACAAAATGTGTGGTAGATTCAAACTTCTCATTTGAATGGACAATACTTATAAAATGCAATTTAGATTGAAAATACAAAATATAATTTAGATTCAAAATACCGACAAAAGTGCAATTGAGACTTAACTACTTGCAAAAAAGCGGTGTAGGCTGAAAATACAAAATTCAATTGAAATTCAAAATACTCTCAAAAGGACCCCCCCCCCCCCGGTATTGAAAGACTTACTAAAAAGCAATTTAGATTATCAATCCTTACAAAATGCAATCGAGGTTGAAAAACACTCACAAAATGCAACGTAGATCGAAAAGATTGAAAACACCCACAAAATGGAGTGGAGATGCAAAAATAACAGTGCGGGAATCTTAAAGGGAAAAGGAAATATAATGGAAAGAAAAAACAACAGGAAAGTGAAAGAGGAGAGGGTCCGTCCCACAGGTAAGGGACAAAAGGGGGAAACCGGACCCAGCTCAGGAATCCCTCGGGGTCGCCAACTCCCGAACTCACCAGCCGTGAGCCCCTGAGGGTGTAGCACTTTCTAGGGTGCACCAGAAGTGGTGGGGCTACATACACCCTACCTCCTTGAGGGCCTTGAGCAGAAGGCAGGAGATAACAGGAAAAGAAAAAGAAGGCTGACCCCTCGCAGAAGGAAGGGATCAGGAAAGATGAGACAAGGGCCAATTAAGGCGGTAAAGGAAGAGACTCCCTAGGCCTCGGATACCCTAATACCGTCGGGGTCGGAAGAGAACAAGAGTTGACCAAGGGAGGTCTACAGGAAAGAAGATAGAGAGGAGTCCAGCACAAGTAAGTGGAAGCAATGCCGGACTCAGCTGGGGTCCCGTGGTCGCCAACCCACGTCCCACTAGATGTGAGCCTCTGGGGGAGTGAAAGTAGGAACTCTTCTAGGTGACCCAGGGCTGATACTTAATGAATTTAAGTCGGGTAATTTACTACTGACTCATTGGGGAAGCGTAGAAACGAATCGGTCCATACTGAAAGGGCCTGTCACAATTTTGGTGAAAATGAGTTATTGCCAGAATCGTATTACTTGGGAATAACCTTACATGCTATAACAAAGGGACCTCAGTCCCGTGCTCAGAAAGCAGAGAAATCGATGCATGCGTTTCATAATTCCACAGAGAAAGGGTCTCAGTCCATGACTGAGGCCCTATCATTGGGAACACTGAAGAAGGTTGCGCGCAAATTTACTTCCTCTCTTCCCGCGGTTCCTTATCTAATAGGCAACAACTGAGCGGATTTTGCTGTTAGTCGAGCCTTCTTCGGAAGTGACATTTGCATACTGTTTACCAATGGAGGAAAGTGGTATTAAGTCCAAAAAGAGGCTGAGAGATCCATCTCATTGGCATTATTATTATTATTATTATTATTATTATTATTAATATTATTATTATTATTATTATTATTATTATTATTATTATGTACTAATTGTGAATGTGTTAGGTTCAACTCTTATGGATCTCGGTGGACTTTGTCTGTATTCTGGCATAGAAAAAAGGGAAAATGGTATCAAAATATATCATATCGTGCAGAAAGGGCCTCAGTCCATCGTCTTTTTTTCATCACCCACACTAGGTAAACATTTGAATTTCAAGTTTTGTTATGAAATTATATTCAGAATAATGATGGCTATGATACTGGTTGGCTTTTGAAAACTAAAGATAACAAGAAGTTCCGTGAAGAACTATACAGCCTACTTTTCATGCCAATGATTATTCTACAGTATATGAACCTATCTAGAATAATGACGAAATTAAGTTGGTAATATCGAAATATCTAATTAGTTCAAAATATACCTGGTATAATGTAGCCTAATAGAGCACTACAGTTGGCAGCCCTGGGGACTGAATATATTCTTAGTTCCACCTCTTACGGTACAGAATACAACATTTGGTTGAAGTCCAATGGACGTTACATGCAGTTAGACACTGGATCTATCAGCACGCGTAAAAGCATGTTGCCAACAATACCATGCGTGTGCTGGTCAGAAATAATCTGAATTATTATATCTTGTTGTGCCAATTCTGGATGAAATCCATTTGTTAGTATAGAAGTTACATGTATTTTAAAATTGGACATATCAGCAGGCATAGAATCATGTTGGCAGCACTGCCTTGTATTAATTACTCCAAATTAATCTAGAATGTCAGGTGCTATACGTGTACCAAGTATAGAGCTGTTGGCTTGCATACTTTCTGGTATATTGATATTAGGGTAAAAAGAATATAGACAGCATTTATTAACAGTTGGCAGCCCTGATTGCTCTTAACAATACTTATAGTCATATCTGTTATGGTACACATATCACATACGAAATTTGGTTGAAATCCAACTGATAGTACCAATTTTTAAATACATGTAACTTCTATACTATCAGCAGGCTTATAATCATGTTGGTAGAACAGACGTATATAAGTTACTACAAATTAATCTAAAATGTCAGAATATACGTGTGCATAGTTTAAAGCTGTTGGCTTGCATACTTTCTGATATATTGGTATTTGGATAAAAAAAATAGAGAGAGCAATTATTAACAGTTGGCAGCCGTGGTGGCTCTTAAGAATACGCTCAGTCATATCTGTTTATGTACAGATATTGCATACAAAATTTGGTTGAAATCCAATTGACAGTGTAGAAGTTATATGCATTTAAACATTGGACCTATCAGAAGGCTTAAAATTATTTTGGCAACACTGTCATGGTTGGCCTCCTGGAAGTTAAACTGAAATAGTATTATCTACATGTGTGCCTATTTTAGAATAGCTACCATGCATACCTTGCAAGATATTCAACATGGAGCTCAAATTTCTAGTGCGTTTTTTTCAGCAGTTGGTAGCACTGACATCATTTTCAAATATGGACGTGAGCTTTTCTGGTGCACATCTTTACTCATACTAAATTTGGTTTTGATTGCTGCAGCCGTTTAGGAGTTGATAGGGGGGGGGGGGACACACACACAGCCAGACAGACAGAAGGACAGACAGACAGACACACATTTTCCCGGATCGATCTCATAAGTGTACTTTTTCCTCATTTTTGCAAAATGTGAAAAGTAGGCTAAAAATGGTATCAAAATATATCATATCGTGCAGGAAGGGCCTCAGTCCATCGTCTTTATTTCATCACCCACACTAGGTAAACATTTGAATGTCAAGTTTTGTTATGAAATTATATTCAGAATAATGGTGGCTATGATACTGGATGACTTTCCAAAACTCAAGATACAACTTAAGAGAATTAAACGGTTTTTTCTTTGATTTTACTCAAAACCGACTCAACTGAAGAAAGAAGTCAAGGTACGGTAAACTTAGGAAGTGTAGCCTACCGTTAAAATGAATTCCAACTGGAAATATTGATTCAGCGACAACAGAAACAATCCTAACAGAAACCTACTACTGTATGTTAGGTTGTGCTACAAAATTGCTAGAGAACCCTTAAGAGCCTGGATATTGATGTTGGAAAGGAGTTTGTTGTGTCATTTGAAGCTTCTGATGCATTAGACGAGCTGTTTTAGGCTAGTTCTCTGAGCGCCGTTTACTTCTATCTGATCCACGTAGTACTACTCCAAGTACTACGGAACCGTTGGGTCGTAAATACAGTACAGTAGATATCTAGTTATTGATGATGATAATAGTTGGTTTAAGGGATCTAAAATCTAGGCTATCGGCCCCTAATGGTCTGGGTGGTAGCGGAAATGACAATGACATGGAAACCATAACGAAAATTAGGTTAGTTGATGATGATAATTGTTGTTTTAAGGGGCCTAACATCGAGGTTATCGGCCCTAAAAAAAGAGAACTCAGTTTGAAACGACTCACAAAATGTAGAGTGGAAATACAAAAGGTAATTTAGAAGGAAAATACTCACAAAAGGAAGATATTGAAAAATACGCACAAAATGTAGTTTAAGTTCAAAAATATTTACAAAATGCAATTGATATTGAAGATACGTACAAAATGCAATTGAGGTTCAAAATACTTACAAAATGCAATTGATATTGAAGATACGTATAAAATGCAATTGAGGTTCAAAATACTTACAAAATGCAATTGAGATTGAAGATACGTACAAAATGCAATTGAGGTTCAAAATACTTACAAAATGCAATTGAGATTGAAGATACGTACAAAATGCAATTGAGGTTCAAAATACTTACAAAATGCAATTGATATTGAAGATACGTATAAAATGCAATTGAGGTTCAAAATACTTACAAAATGCAATTGAGATTGAAGATACGTACAAAATGCAATTGAGGTTCAAAATACTTACAAAATGCAATTGAGATTGAAGATACGTACAAAATGCAATTGAGGTTCAAAATACTTACAAAATGCAATTGAGATTGAAGATACGTACAAAATGCAATTGAGGTTCAAAATACTTACAAAATGCAATTGAAATTGAAAATACACAATGCAAGTTAGGATTGAAAAAGGCTGGTTTAGATTCAAAATACTCACAAAGTGCAATTGAAATTCAAACTACTTACAGAATGCAATTGAAATTGAAATGCTTACAAAATGTACGGTAGATTCAAAATATTCACAACATGTAATTTAGAGACACGGTAAGCCAATTCATAGAAAAAGGGCGGGAATCGTAAAGAGAAAAGGCTCTATAATGAAGAGAAAAAGAAGGCTGATCCCTAGAAGAATGACGCATCAGGAAAGATAAGAGAAGGGCCAATTAAGGCGGGAAAGGAAGAGACTCCCTTGGCATCGGATACACTAATACCGTCGGGATCGGAAGAGAACAAGAGTTGACCAAGGTAGGCTGACAGGAAAGAGAACAGAGAGGAGCCCGGCACAAGTAAGTGGAAGCAATGCCGGAGTCAGCTAGGGTCCCGTGGTCGACAACCCACGTCCTACTATATGTGAGCCCCTGGGGGGAGATATCTAGTTATTCTCGAGTGAGATGAAGTTTATTATAGTTTAAAACACGATGAAGGAATACAATTTTATTTTTACAATAAATCAAAACAACAAAGAATCAGTTCAAAGAGAAAATAACTACTAAATGATCTGTGTCTGTCTCTGGAAAATGCGTCTACTCTGCTCTTTGACGTTGTATTCATTCTTCACTGGAAGTGCAACCACAGATTTCTCTTTCTTTTTGGTGAACCTCATCTGGTTGGCTCTGAGGACTGTCAAACCGAACC
Source organism: Meconema thalassinum (assembly GCA_946902985.2). Lineage (NCBI taxonomy): Eukaryota > Metazoa > Arthropoda > Insecta > Orthoptera > Tettigoniidae > Meconema > Meconema thalassinum. Next base: position 373,980,902 of record OX336392.1, read on the forward strand.
AGTAGATTAAATAATGTAGTCAGGATTTATGCTAATGTCGATCCGTTCGTGTTTTCTTTTGTAGATATTCCATGAACTACTTCGTGATCAGTATACCCTCTATTTTGCAAAACACGGGAAATTGTTGATGATGCCTTTCATGAGGATGTGTGCACCGAACAGGGAAATACCCTCTATTCTCAGGCAGTGACAAGCATATCAGCTTTGACAAGGTGAATGCAGGAAGAGGAAGAGTCGGTGCCCGTAAACCGGGCTCCTTTTACTCTAGTTTAAGGGGTAAAAAGTTTGGAGGATAATTAAAATAATAATGAATTAAGTAAATTTCCTCTGGCTATAGTTTAATGAATAACTGATAGCCAGAGTTTTTGCAGTGCAATGGCTTTTAGTTGTGCAAGGGTGCTAAATTATAAATTTAATTAATTAATTGCAAGAGCAATCAGTTAATTTATTTGGGGCAGTGCAAGTTGAGGAAGAGAATAGCGAACTGTTTCAGCTTATGTTCGGGTCAGGATGTGCCTGACGGCCATTGTTGGCCAGTGCACACTCCTGCCGATGCTGTAGTTGTTCATTATTCCCAAGACGTGAGCAAGGGTTTGTATCTCACAGTACCTTCTGCAGTGAGGATCTTAGGTGAGCAACATACATCTTTGTTACTGTCTCTTCATTAGGTGAAGGGTACACGTTGAACATCGGTCCAGAACGTTGTGTCGTAACTAGAGCTGGTAACAAGCGATGTCCGGTTAAACGTCTAATCAATTAATCAAATAATTTGAAAATAATCGAAAATGATTAATCGATTAATCGAATGACCGTTAAATCGACTTACCGAAAAAATGATTATTCGGCTAACCGAAGAATTGATTAATTGATTAGAAGACACGCAGCACGCCGGCCTCTCACCACTGGGTCCGTGGTTCAAATCCCGGTCACTCCATGTGAGATCTGTGCTGGACAAAACGGAGGCAGACAGGTTTTTCTCCGGGTACTCCGGTTTTCCCTGTCAAAATTTCATTCCAGCAACACTCTCCACTATCATTTCATTTCATCTGTCATTCATTTAATCACCGCACCAGAGGAGTGCGTCAGGCCTCGGCAGCCGGCACAGTTCATATCCTCGCCGCTAGATGGGGGCTTCATTCATTCCATTCCTGACCCGGTCGGAGACTGGAAGCAGGCTGTGGATTTAAAAAAGGCACGAGATAAGGGAAGAAGTTTAAATGAGAGGTCATCGCTTAAGTTGATTTACGCTTATTTTCGGAATGATGTATAGAAATCTATAAAAGTTACTTTTTGCCTAAATATACAAAGAGTCCTTCCTTGTTTATGTTAACAATAACCAAGTGAGAGTCAGTGACAGTGGAAGAACATTGGGAAGGGTTTCGACACAAGCAAATGAAGAGTTTTCAGCAAATATTTTGATTTCTTGTTCAATGTTCACAATTAAGTACTGAACCCATGTACCATTGGCTCAAAAGGGGTCGAATCCATGTATTTGGGGAAGGAATGAAAGAAACATACAGTTTCTAATGTAACATAGAGAAATTTCAAGCCAGGATTCTAGCCTAACGTTGTGCAAGCAGCGAGGACCAGGTGTTCAGGAGATGAGATCATGCCACTAGACTCCTTGAGAGGAGCGGGTCATGGATATTAATAGAACGAGTGGAAATTTTTTACTGTGAGACAGAGAAGCGTGACTCGGAAATCCCGCTTAGCTTGCAGAAAAACGGCAACACCACCGATGTGCCAGAAGAGGAATAATTAAATTTAACCCATTTGCAGGAATGAAAATAAGTAAATAAATACAGTACTGTGAATCATTTCGGATTAGAGATTTTTGTGTAAAGAAAAACCTTGTAATAATTGCACAGGAAAAAACTGCAAACGCAGTATACGTCATCGGGGATTCACTGATACCAGAGGAGTGGGGAATTATAAAAATGAACAGCAACACCCACGCAGCTGAAGACTACAAATTAATTAATATCTCAGAATTGCACGATCGATTCTTATGCGCAATGAGATTATTTGACGTTTGGAAGACGAGCTTTCTGGAGATATAATTTTTATAATTGTACGACAATTAGTTCAAAAGTTGGTCACGAAAAGGACTAGGACTTTATCTTTTTGTGACTAAAGAGTATAAAACTCCTGGCCTCACCAAGCAAAACATGCAGTTTCCGATAGCCCAGGGGGGCGTCACTCTGCATCAGTACATGCAGTATTCCGACAGTCCGTGAGGGGGCGTCACTCTGCTTCATCAAACATCGAATTCCGATAGTCCGTGTGGGGCGTCACGCTGAAACACACCGAAGACAGTATACCAGCTTTCCTTGAGGAAAAAAACGCTGTATCACATCGCGTAGAGAATATCCGACATCCTAGTTACAGGATTTAGGTCCGACAGTATAAAAGTTTACAGTGAAAAGTTCATAAAATACAGTCAGAGCAGGCTGCGAACTTAGGACTCAGGGCGATAGGTCTTTAAGTAAACGACCAAAAATATCACAACGTACGGAAGTACTGGAACAGCGAGATAAACAGTTTATCTAATTTAAAGAACCCGAGCAGGGACAGAGAAAATAAGGTTCGTAAGTATTCTAGAAGATTAGAAGTGCGAGAACCAAATAAGCAAAGAAGAAGACAGGAAACTATAGACATCGTTTCAAGAAAGCAGACGAACTATTCAAAAGCACTAAGACGCAAGAAGTATTAGTTGCTAAAAATCCATAGGTCACCGATAAATTATCGAGGGGACCGTTAACAGAACAGACTTTCGATAAGATCAATAAATAGGATCTAAAAGGGGAGCCGTTCGTGTCAGAGGAATAGCAGATCGTCAAGAACGGGATTCGAAGGAGTGCTATTGCAGGGAGGAAGTAGATGATTCGAGACTTTCACATTCAGAGAGGATAGGAAGCCGACATTACTAAATTTCACCCTTGGAGACGGGAGATCAAGAGGTCACGTGTGATAGGCTTGAATAGCGGCCTAGTGATCAAAATTTGTGAAGTGTAAATATATCAAGATTGTGTATTAAAAATAATATATTTTCAGTGTTTTTATTGTGTGTTCTAAACGGATACACCAGTGTATTTAAAATGTTATTAGTGTTAAATGTATACGTGTTAAATATGTGTCAAGATATGTCTGTACATGCAATGCATTTGTACACGATGGAGTAAGTTAAAAAAAGTGGGCCAAAAATGACGCATCGCACGAGGAGAAGGGTCAAGAAACGACCTTAAACATGTGAGTAAAGATTTTCATTATGTTTTGGTGTCGGGGAAATGATTGTGTACAAATCCACCGGAGTTTTTGAGTAAAAGGGATGTTTCTAAATAACTAAATACAGAATAAGAACGCGGTCTGAACAAAAATAGAATTTTGAGAAATTATAAATAATTATGTGAAGAATAAATCCTGTAGAGGAAATGTATGAATAAAATGTCAGTGTATTTGACGAATGTTATAAAAGCAAGCGTATTAATAATAATAATAATAATAATAATGATATAAAGGAAATATAAATAAAGATTAAACTGAATAATATGAAAGTAAGAGCGTTGGAGCCTTAATAGAAGTATAAGACATGATATTAATGCATGTTATTAAAAAATAGAGCAATTATTGTCAAAGGAAAAGATTAATATAAAAATTGAAATATGTATCAATTGTTAATATGGAATTTATCAGTTCTTTGGAAGACGCTAGGCTTTAAAAATAAAGTATAGCGCAATGGAGCGCAATTAAAATAAAATGTTACGCTAGGAACGCGTAAAGGTTAAAAGTACTTGGTAAATTACTTATGAAGGGTAGTTGATTGCAGTGAACTGAGATATGTTGTAAGTCCTCCAATAGTGACATAGATCACGAGGCCATGTGTGTGTTATTATATTGAAAAGGGAGCAAATGTATGGTATTATTGAGCGTAGGTCATGTAGGCTGCGGCTGACCCTAAATCGCATTTTGTATAAGTCCTCCAATTTGGGAATGGTTCCCGAGGCATGTTAAGAGATTCGAACCTAGAATCCTCTTGTTGTTGAAGCCCCTAATTATTCGTCGTAAAATGTGTATTACTCTTCCCAATCAATGAGGACCCTTTATAATTAATAAATGCCAAGGTTACGAAAGTGGTTTATGAGCCAAATAATATTGTTGAAAGGAAATAAGTGAAGTTAAATGCCAGGTCTCTCCATAGAACTGAAAAGAAAGGAAGGTTTGTTTTAAAAGCATTGAGGAGAGCTCCAACCGTAGGCTAGACAGGGAGCCACCCTCCCAGCCATAAATCTCGCTCGAGTATAACGGCCTGACCTTCATAGCAGGAGGGTTGGGGAAGGCCGTCTGTAAGAAGTAAATAATACACCGTGAGTGTTTAAAAGTTGTTAATGACCCGGGAAGTGAACCGAGGTCCTTGTAGAGGAAATTATCGCTTGCAAGTTCAGATCGTAGTTTTCTTATGTGATAATGGTCTTATAAGACAAATAAATAAATAACAATCCCTATTGTAATGTGGTATGGAAGTATGATTCCACGAGTTAAATGAAGGTAACTAGATTCCGGGAGTAATCATAGTTTTTGACTTTGTCATGTAATCTTTATAACTCTGGAGTACACAAGTATTTTCCCGATCACTATGGTGATTTTGTAAAAACTTGAGAGGGATGGTAAATGCTGAAAACATGTGAAGTGCCCAAATATTTAAGTAAAGAATTAACATGTATTTTAAATGTAATTATATATTGGTTTTGATGATAAGAAAATATAAAAATAGTATTTGAGGTGTACAAGAAGAATGACACCATTATTATTGGAAAATATCGAGCCAAAGGAGCTCGTAGTTATATGGAACTTTAAGATAGATACTTTATGGAAGTAAAATAATTATGAATTGTTGGTTTTAAAGGAAACCATGTGTTTTAATACAATATTTGTTTAATTCTTATATTATTCCTTGTTCACTTGGAACAAGTAGAAGATTATTGGTCAGTAGTTTATTTGTTTTATTGTTTGTAGCGCCATAATTTTGGTTAATTAAATGTTTAAAAATAGGAGTTGATTTTATTGTTATTTTTGCAAGTGTATCCTCTACTTAATCCAAAATGTGTAAGTCACAGAGTGGGAGAACGTACTACAACCCCGAAAATCCCGAATTGAGCAATGCTGGCATACTGTGATTTGCATATTTCTTGCTGAAAGGGCACAAACCAGGAACTTTTTTTTTCAATTTCTTTCAGCCTAGTTTACACAAAGAACGTATATTATTTAAAATTATATGATACAATATATTTTAATTCATTAAATGTCTGTTTGGCTTCTGTGAGAGCGCAGTGAAAGTATTAATCGATGAACCGACAAAACAATTAATCAATTATTCGACCAACCGATTAATTGATTAAATGCATAATCAATTAATCGATGTTTGTAGCAATTAATCGTTATTTCCGCTTCGATTGATCGATTAATTGATAATTGAAATAAATCGATTAAAAGTTTCATAACTAGTCGTAATTCACGAAATATACAGTATATTGAGGGTAAATACATGACTACCAGATTAGGTTTGAATACTCTCATTGGCTAGCTCTTATAGGTAAAAAAAAAATACTTCGCAATTTTCAATATCAGGTGTTGTTGAATCATGCTTGCGATTATTAAGCTCATATTATAGTGAAATTTTTGTTTGTTAAGGAATAAGCTAATGATAAAACAGGAATGCGTATGATTGATTGAAGGTCCGATTCATCGTAAGTGCACACATTGTGTAAAATAATGTAATATGTCGGCAAGCAACTGATATGAAGTGTAAAAGTTGAAACTACTCTGCCAGGCTAAGATAGCGACATAACTCACGTTTTCAGTTGGGCCCCGTGGAATGGATCCAGGTAGCTGAAAACAAAATTCTAGAATGTTAACCTTTCATCTGTCACATTTATGTGATATTGTAAGTGAATATACGCTATGAAATGTCTGGGCAGAACAACAAATCTCATTCCTACCGAATGTCATGAAAAAAGGTGATGAAATGGTCTTTTTCTGGGATATGAAATAGGTGGTGGTGCTGGTTGTAATTGTTGGTTAACGAAGAATAGCATCAGGGCCATCCACCCCTAAACACGAGATAATCAGCAATTAAAAATGAAGAATGAGACGAACACTATCCATATAATACGGTACTGCTAGTCGTACTATGTTCGCTCTTAAAGGAGCTCTAGTATCAAAATTGGTGATTAAAAGACACAATTAAGTGAGTTTCAGCCACAGTCATCCTGTAGATGATAATGACGATCAATATGACCAAGATGATGACGAAGGTGATGATGTTGACGAAGATAATGATGATGACGAAGATGATGACAATGACGATGAATATGACCAAGATGATGACGAAGGTGATGATGATGACGAAGATGGTGATGATGACGGTGATGAAGACGAAGATGATGATCATGACAATGGCAATTTGATGATCATGACAATGATTATGAAGATAATGATGATGATGGTGATGATGCTGAAGAATATAATCACGACGATGAAGATGATGCCGATTATGATCATGATGATGCCAATGATGATGAACATGCCGATGACTATGATAATGCCTATGATGTTGGCGAAGACGATGACGAAGATGATATTGACGATGATGATGATCAATACGATGACGATGATGTTGACGTAGACGATGATGATGATGACGTAGAAGATGTTGATGGCGAAGATGATGAAGATGATTATAATAATAAAGATGATAATTGTTGCTTGAAAGGGTCGAATATCAAGGTTTATCGGCTTCTAATGGTTCGAGTGAAGAACTAGAACTGAATTTCATACAAACTTACAACTAACTTACGAACTGGAAGAAGAAAAGGAGAAAAAGGAATAATATAAATAAAACATAGGAAAAGAGAATGCCTTAAACCCTCGAAGAACGATGGCTGAGGAACTTCGAAAGGAATAGAACCATGAAGGGAAGATGGGAAAGAGAAAGCGGAGAAGTTGCGCTCCAAATTCAATGGATAAACGGATCCAGCTCAGGCATCCCTCGGGGTCACGAGCTCCCGAACAAACCAAACGTGAGCCCTTGAGGGTGTAGTACTATCCAGAGTGGGGCTACATACACCCTGCATCCTTTAGGGCCTTGAGCAGAAGGCAGAATATACCATGAAGAGAAATTAAGAGGCTCAAACCCTCGAAGAATGAAGGTATCAGTAAAGATGAACCAAGGGCCAAAGAGGCGGGAAAGTGAAACACTCCCTATGACTTAGATATCTTTATACCGTTGGGCAAGGAAAAGAACAAGAGTTGACCAAGGGAGGTCGTCAAGAAGGATGACAGTTCCCAGCGATGCCTTGAATACGTAAAAAATGACATATTGCTCTACCTCATTGAGTTATTTTCGAAAAGAATTTCAGCGGAGTGTTTTATGAAGAATTTTGTGAAGCTACTTATTTTGAATCATAACCAAATCTTTACAAATAATTCCTCAAGGGGATGAGTGTATCCCGTTATATCGTTCTGTATGGCATAGACTCCATCCTGAGGAAAGAATTCATGATGAAGATTAGCATTGAATAGATGTTTCTGGCAACTGATAATGAAGAGAAGAGATAGGTTGGTAAGGCACACACTAACGTACCCAGAAACAGCAAACTTAGTAATCCTGGGCGATAACTGTGGGGAAAGACCGAGGTTAGAATATGTTAAACAGATTAACGCAGATGTAAGGTGTAGACTTGAAATGATTAGCTCAGGACAGGGAGATATGGAGGGCTGCATTAAACCAGTCTAAGGGCTGAAGACTCAAACAACTACAGTTTGTAAGCGGAGCTTGGATTTGGGCAGAAGGCGGTCGTGGAGTAATTTCATGTACTAACCTGACTTTGGCTAGAGGAGAAATGTGCAACTACGGAAAACGAATTCTAGGTTGGCGTAGGTAGGAATCAAACCCACCTCTTCTCACATCAGCCTGGCGGCTGCATACTGAGTTTCTATGCCCAAGATCGTGGGCTCAAACCCGGCCGAAGTCGTCAGATTTTTCAAGATCGTTAAAATCCCTCAATATGCCTTCCTTTGGAGGGGAAGTAAAGCCGGCGGGCCCATGCCATAGAATTATGGTATGTTAAAGAACCTTCCACTATCTATAATTGTGTGAAGCTAGATTTGTAGGTTAGATTTGATTAACGCTCTTTAAGTTCCAACGTTCCTTGCCAGGAGCTGGATGTGGTGGCATCTAGTAGACAAGTTCACAGCTAGGTGTCTTTGACGGTAGAATTTGATAGCAAAAGTAGGAACTACTTGAAATTGATCGTCTGCAGTCGTTACCTGAATTACAGATAACACACACTAATTCAGCCATCACACCGGTTATCAGACAGATTTTACACACACCCAAAGTGCACGGGGCTACATGACCGCATTGTTGCAGCCCCTAAACTGAGGAACCAACCAACCATCACTTCAGCCTCACGAAGGTCAGTGTACCCCATTCCTTTAAATTTCTTTGCAGAGCCGGAGATCGACTCTAGACCTCCGTGGAGACAGCCAAGACTTGCTAGTGACTACGGCTCCAGGTGAACTGTGACAGATCAGGGAGGGGGAGAGTGCAGTGATATGGCACAATTCTGCTCGCGGGCAAGGGCTCTGCACGACTCTGGCTTCAGGGATCACCTGAAGAAAGGACATGCATGACACGTGTTTGACTCAGCGCCCCTGAGCGAGACGCAAATGCTCATCTGAACACAGCTCTTCCATTACTGTTACCCGCGCTAGGTCCAAGGTGGATACTAATTAAAATTCAATGTTACCAACCCATCTGGTTTAATCAGACAGTAATTAATGTAGCATTAGATATTAAATGATGGCAGTGAGACGTCCCGGAATCGATAATTGATTCATTAATGGTCCACACGTCGCGTGACCTGGGACGACTTGCGGCCAAACACATCCCTCTCGCCAGCAGTAATGTGAGCGTGTTGAATTCAAATGCAAATCCAATTATTTCATTTGTGTCCCGTTCTCTATGGGTTTACATTTTATTACCACTTCCTGAAAAGTAAACAACAGTTATTTTTTTCAGTTTTATTTCATATTTCCCCTGCGGGCTGATCCCATAATGAGTGGCCTGGATTGCTTGCATTAGCCAACTGAGACCGTAATGTTGTTATGCAGTACAAGATGTACCTGGTGTGCCCGGCTTGTGTGATTATCGTAGAGTAGCGACTGCTTTATTTGCTCTTATTGTAATGCAGATTGTTTGTGTGTGTGAACAGACGTGAGTTGAAAACATACGTGATATTTTATTCTGATTGTAAGGTTCAACGTGTGTTTGCGTTTCTTTGTATATATCGACGTCAGTTTCGAATGGAATATTCAAGTTTATTAGCATTAACTTCAAAGTGATTTATTTAAAATTTAATTTAATTTGTTTATTAGCTCTACGGAAGCCTCCGTGGCTTAGGCGGCAGCACGCCGGCCGCTCACCGCTGGATCCGTGGTTCAAATCCCGGTCACTCCATGTGAGATCTGTGCTGGACAAAACGGAGGCAGACAGGTTTTTCTCCGGGTACTCCGGTTTTCCCTGTCAAAATTTCATTCCAGCAACACTCTCCACTATCATTTCATTTCATCTGTCATTAATTTAATCATTGCCCCAGAGGAGTGCGTCAGGCCTCGGCAGCCGGCACAGTTCATATCCTCGACGCTAGATGCGGGCTTCATTCATTCCATTCCTAACCCGGTCGGAGACTGGAAGCAGGCTGTGGATTTTCATTAGCTCTACGGAAGCCTCCGTGGCTTAGGCGGCAGTACACCGGCCTCTCACCATTGGGTCCGTGGTTCAAATCCTGGTCACTCCATGTGAGATCTGTGCTGGACAAAACGGAAGCAGACAGGTTTTTCTCCGGGTACTCTGGTTTTCCCTGTCAACATTAAATTCCAGCAACACTATCCACTATCATTTCATTTCATCTGTCATTCATTAAATCATTGGCCCAGAGGAGTGCGTCAGGCCTCGGCAGCCGGCGCAGTCCATATCCTCGCCGCTAGATGGGGGCTTCATTCATTCCATTCCTGACCCGGTCGGAGACTGGAAGCAGGCTGTGGATTTTCATTTTCATTAGCTCTACGTTTATGAGAATGTGCACAATATTAAAATGTAAGAAGAAAAGAGTCCACCCACTCGTACCTAATGAGAAGGGAAGACCTCCCAGTTTGTACCCTTGGAGCCGTATTCATCGTTGCTCACAGTTTAACCGAGTGTGTGGATCTTGATGATCTACGAAGGAACCTTAGTTTGCAGATGACACTCAAACTTATATTAGCTGATGACGTGGTTGCTGCTGATCTCGTCATTCGCTTTATAACTGAGAGTGGGTTAGTGCTAGCAATCTAAATTTGCAAGTGAATATTGACTCAAAGTCTTGTTCTTTTTTGAAATTGTGATTTTTGTTTTTCCGTGAATTTTGTTTATTTAATTATTTGTTTTATATTATTTCTTGTTTTATTATTTTTAGGTCTTTATTGATATTTAGGCTTCCAAATCAAAAATTTAAAAATGTATTCAAAATTAGTATAATTTAATCTGTGTTAAGAGGGGAAGATGATCTCGTAGTTCCGACCCCTTTAAACAACAATAACTGTGTGGAATTTGTCTGTTATCCTGTGCCATTGCGATGGCTGTAGTAGTGTGTGATTTCCTTTTTTAGGGGTTTCACTCCAATTGATCCTTGATATTTGCCCAGTACTGTCAGTTGTGCTTTCCACGGAGGGTGAGTGGTTAACGTGTCGGTCTACTAACCCCAAGCTTGTAGACTCGCTCCTGGCCGTGGTAAGTGATTTTTGAAAGGCGGCAAAAATTACGACACCATGACATACGATGTTGGCATGTTAAAGAACCCATTTAAATTCAGTAGTCCGTGTTCATAATGGCAAAATTAATCTCGGGAGTTTCCGCCAACACAAAGTTCCTCATTTCTCTACTAGAAAGCACTATAGTGTTCAAGGAGCTTAGATATCTAACCTCCTTGACTTTCATAGTGCTTCAAGGAACAACGAAATTCGACATGCAAGCTACCCTCTAGGTGTCAAATAACAAAGCTTGCACCCGGTATCCGAGGCCATACGATATTATTATTATTATTATTATTATTATTATTATTATTATTATTATTATTATTATTATTATTATTATACTGTCGGTTGTAACTTTTCAGTCGGTCAACACGAATTTGCCCAATGACTGGGCGGGGTACAATTTTCAGAATCCCAAAAATTGCCCTATTATAATAGTGATTATAGTGTAAATAATACATGTTATTCATTCCAGGAGTGTTATTTATTTATTTATTATTCATATATTATGGTATACATTGTAACTCCACCCAGTCATTTGGCAAATTCGTGTTGACCGACTGCAAAGATACAACTGAAAGTTTGTACGTGCAACACTGACAGAATGACTTCAAACTGTACATTTGCCCAGTAACCTCACATTCATCGGCTATGTTGCTCTTTTCTCACCTTTGTTCACAAGACTTATCTTTGTCAGATCTACCAAAACACGAAACTACTCGAAGTTCCAGTCAGGAAGACAACCGGATAAGTATCAGCCTGTACTATTACAGTATAACCATAGTTGATTTTGTATAACCATATAATCACCCCAAACAGACAAACTCCGAATTTTATCACCATTTTAGCATACACCGACAGTTGCATTTCCAATACTGCAACTAAATAATTGTACATACTATAAATATTTTTCACCTGTATTCTCAAACATAGATGTTATAGCCTAAGTGTGATGGATCTGATGATGATCGCTTGACGATCGAAGCTGGTCGTCCTAGTGTGTTTATTGATCTCATTTAATTTGTTTCAGGATTGGGACATGGCCCGGCTCTTTTTGGGTGCATTCATGTTGATCGACTGAAAAGCACCAAACTTTTGTTTTGAGGACTTATCTTCTTGTCCTGGAACCTATTTTGTCTCCGTGTCCTTATCGGACTCCATAATTCCCAGTTCTTGCATGTGTTTGGCCACTTCTATCAGTTCCAGTAGGAGAGAAGTCGGTTGGTCATTAATCTTAGTCATATTTCCATAAGAACGTAAACATTTTCTCCGAGCTACGTCAGTCGACGGCGGCACTACATTGTTTTGGTCACCGATGGAACTCTTCGCACTATATAACAACGTTCCCAATATTGTTGCCTTCTGTAGATGATGAAACAGTTTGTTATGTAGGTCAAGCTTCGGTGTAGAGTCGTGGATTTTGCGTAGGGTCTCTCCTAATTATATTTGAATTGCAGCCAATGGCCGTAGCAGGGGATTTCAATTGAACGCCCGTAGGCTCCCAACAAGTTCAATTTCATGTTGTTCCAACTTTTGCTACCTGACACTACTATCACTCCCCCCAGCGGCTCACATCTAGTGGGACGTGGGTTGGCGACCACGGGGCCCCAGCTGAGTTCGGCATTGCTTCCACTTACTTGTGCCGGGCTCCTCTCCGTCTTCTTTCCTGTCGACCTCACTTGGTCAACTCTTGTTCTCTTCCGACCCCGACGGTTTTAGGGTAACCGAGGCCTAGGGAGTCTCTTCCTATCCCGCCTTAATTGGCCCTTGTCTCATCTTTTCTGATACCCTCCTTCTGCGAGGGGTCAGCCTTCTTTTTCTTTTCTTGTTATCTCCTGCCTTGTGCTCAAGGCCCTCAAGAAGGCAGGGTGTATGTAGCCCCACCACTTCTGGTGCACCCTAGATATTGCTACACCCTCAGGGGCTCACGGCTGGTGAGTTCGGGAGTTAGCGACCCCGAGGGATTCCTGAGCTGGGTCCGGTTTTCCCCCTTTTATCCATTACCTGTGGGGTGTACTCTCTCCTCTTTCACTTTGCTATCTGCCTTTTATAGCTCTCCTTCCTTCCAAGTCCCTCAATCCGCATTCTTCGGGGTTTGAGGGCATTTCTTTTCCTCCTGTCCTTTATTTGCCTTATCCTCCTTTAGTTTTCCATTTCTTCTTCTAGTATATAAGTTGGTAGTTAGTTTTAGTTATAGTTTATATTTCATTATCATCTTCATGATCACCCAAACCATTAGGGGCCGATAACCTAGATGTTAGGCCCCTTAAAACAACAATTATCATCATCATCATCATCATCATCATCATCATCATCATCATCATCATCATCATCATACCACTGTCACTGACACCCATCGGCGAACGTTTGAACTTGACAGAGCGTTTCCACCCAAATAACCTACAAATGTTGCCTACACACTACCGATTGAAGTGGTAGGTTCCTTTGCATGCCATAAATCTATTACATGAGCCCGCCATCTTTACTTCCCCTCCGAAGGAAGGCAAAGTGAAGGATTTTAACAACTTTGGCTGAGATCTCTCCTAATGCTCCAAGAAACACCGGAACAATGACAACTTTGTCTAAATTACACAGTCGCTTAATCTCCTCAGCTATCAGTAATATATTATAATAATTATTATATAATTCCTCCAGAGACATGAGGTTATGACAGACAGATGGACACACAACAAAGTGACATTTTGAGGAACCACGATATTGTATTGTGGGCGCTATCAATGTACGTTCTCCTAGAAATGAACCAGCTTTCTGATACATACAACTCAATTCTTTATGAAGTTCATTAGTGTTTGTTTTAAAATTGAAAATAAAAGCACACATATGAATATTCTGAAATACACAGTGCATATTCCAATACTAATAACAATATTTCGTCAGGATTGTCGTCTCGCAATGGAACAGTATATCGATATGAACACATTTTAGCTTTGGTTGGGAGCGTCAGAGCACAGATAATTCATTGTTGGCGCGCAATGGTTATCATAAGCCACACAGCACAGGGTCGTTAAGGATGTGCCTCACCGTGGACTGTGTAATAACGAATGGGGATTTTGTGGAAAGTTTATGCTCAATTGGATGAGAGGAGTCTGAATTATACCTGGTCGCTAATGCAGACATCTTGTGGACCAATGAAAAATGTTAGGAAATAAAATTCGGGTTAAACCATGGCGTGATATATGGATGGGTATCGCCTGGCTTAGAGGGAAAACTACAGGACGGAATAGGCTTCAGGACGAGGTCAGAGTCCAGTACGTTCAGCCTGCTGGCAAAAATAGGGCTGTGAGAATTATTTACAAGCCTTGCAAAATATAAATAGATCTTATCCCCCCCACATAAACTCATCGGACAAAAAATTAGTCACCCCCTGAAGGCATCATTCTGACGATATTAACGATGATGATTGTTGTTGTAAGGGGCGCAACAGTGAGGTCATCTTCCCCCAGACGACATCGTTCTAATACCGTTTAACACTCCTTGTAGCCTTGATAAGGCGAGACCGAGAGTCTCCAAATATTTCTCCACGTATGCCACATCTAATATGTATGTATGTCTACCCCTTATTATTCCCGTTTTCCAACGGGGTCGGGGATGAGATGCGATGGAAGTCTTTATGGCGATGGATTTTACGGCCGGATGCTGGTGCATTCTTGGAATGCACGGTACCTAAGATTATAAATTTGAATGCTTTTGCACGTTCTTTCCTTCCTTTTTGTCAAACACCAACAGTGATCATTTGTTTTCTCCTCTATGTGCAAATTTCTTATATTTTGTGTGAGTATGTTTCAGATATATATTCTGTGACCCACCTAGCGTCATATAACAACAAATCTCTGAAGCTCTTCAACTCTTCCTCGCGCAAGAGGAATTCCACATCCATTTGGCTACCAGATACTGTTGTCAACTCTTTGAAGACCAGCTCAGCAAAAGAAGATTATTTTGTAGTATTTAAGTTGGTTATGCTGATATGTATACCTTTTGTTTCCCACCCCCCTCTCTTTCCCCCTTTTCTTGGACCCTCCGTGCTCTGCTGAGCCTCACTCACTTCTTCGTCTGCAGTTGACTCGTACAGTCAAAGCTCCGCTCGAGCTTAGCCTCCTCAAACCAAGAGGCACAACCTCTTCTACGCCATGTTGGCTAAGTAATCATCATCGAAATCTTCGACTTCAACATGAAATCAAGATAAGTACCTTTTTAAAAAGTTTTAACCTCATCTTCATGGTTTTAACTTCCAAGTGATTTTAATTATAATTTATAGGCAGTGTGAAACTATTTACCTTGGGGCAATAATCACTCTTCGTGGGATTTGCCATGTTGAGCTTTTTTCTTGTATAAGCCAACCTTACTAAAAAGAGCTTTTCTTAAGCGATTCAAACGAGAAATCCTCTCGCTACGTGGGATATTATATAATACCCGCTGCCTATAATTATAAACTATTTCCTCCGCTGGATTTACTTTAACCCCATTTTACTACTAAGATTGTTCTGGAACTTTCCAGATTCGGTACTCAATCTACGAGTCTTGCCGTCATGCATTTCTCATGTACTTGGGAGAATTCTGTTTAAAACTAAATTACTACAATAGTGAATTTTCGTCCTCCGCTGGAACTTCTGGAAAATTCTACGGCGCATTTGATTGTAAATTACAGCTTTTTTAAGAAATAGACTTTCACCTACATAGTGCAATCAGTTATCTCCATAATTGCAATAACTTTCTTTTTCATGAACTTTAGTGTTTCTATAGTGAACTTTGCATCCATCTTTACAGACTATAGTGAAAACCAGTGCTTTCTCCACGTTTCTACCGCGTCGCGATCGTTCGGTTATATTAAATACGGCCATGAACATTGTTCCTATATCCCAATGATCTTTCCTTAACCTTCTACTAACAACCATTATTTATGAAATTGTAACTTTCTATAAGGTGTTACTCACGAAGTGCCCTTCCAACTTTGCTAGTTTAACATTAATTAAATTCTGCATAATTGCTTGTGTGATACAAGTTTTAAATCACGTTGTCCCTTTCCTATACATAGGGAAAACAATTCTCTACACTCTTGAGAGAGTCATGTTCAGGTTTCACGAAATGGAAACTGTCCCATTTTTCTCGTGATTCCCAATTAAACATAGGAAGTCTAGAAACTTCCTTTTCACTTTCTCCAGGTTTCACAGTAGGTGACCTGCTCTCTTTGTATAATTCTCATATATTAACTCTGTATAAATATAAGAAGTTGTAGGAATTTCCTTTTTATTCTTTATGTTTTCCATTTTGTTATCTTCGAAGTTGTTATTCTCGTTAGAATGTTCTTTCGAAGGTTTCATATAAGTACACTGCTTGTACTCCTGTAAATGTCAAAACTTTAATTATTCCATTTTGCCTATTTATGAAATCTTACCAAGATTTTAATACACGGCTTAAAAAACCTTAAAAATTGTCAATTGCCTGGAGCAACTGTTTAATGTTAAGAGGTCTGCGACCCTATTTGTTAAAAGGTTCAAATGAACCATGTTCATTAAATTCATATTGCACAATTGTTAATTTCCTCAAACTTCCTGCATTGTTAAATAAATTAAATATTTGGTTTTGGATTCATCATTTCTCTTATACTACAGTTAGGCAGGATCCTGGCTTTCCTAGCTCTTCCTTGGTTTATGCCCTCGTTCATATACAATAAAGCTTTTACTATTTGTCTGGCCAGATCATCACCCTTCCCTATAGTACTTTCATTCGTGCTTGGGAGGAAATACACTACAGGTTCTCTCTGGCAAACTGCCCAAGCCTTATCTGCGGCTCCCGTCAGCCTCGACCAAGCTCGTAGCCACTTTAGGTATCCGAGCACATATTTGCGGTGGCAACCGCTTCCAAATGGATTAAAAGTCAAATTAATAACTTTTGTGGGTCTCTCCTCCTATTCTTCTATCCTTCTTTTCCAATTCCAAAATCTACTTCCTTCTTTTCATCATCTTCCCTTGGTGGGTGGGTTATTCCCTAACCTATAATCTACCCAAAATTTGGTACCAGAAACCCGGGAGAGTCCATTTGTTATTTCTATTGTTTGTCAAGTGTCATTTGAGAATACTTTGCAAATTTTTAATATCTCCTTTGGATCTTTCAGCTATATCTACGTCATGCAAAGCCTGTGAACGGGAAAGAGGCCGCTCCTGTCTCCTTTGGGGTGTCCTGTTCTTTCTACTCTCTCGCTGTTGCCAACTTGACAGCATCTCCAAGGTTCTACGGTTTTGTGAGTTGTATTTCAATTTATTATTTTTGTCATGGCTCCTGCCGAAAAAGATGAAACTCTTATTGCTAGACGTTCTTCTTATAAAGGGCAACTCACTAGATTCCGAAATTTCATCAGCAAATTAAATCCCGCCGAGTGTGATTTAGATATCTTGACTCATCGCCTTAAGTTGTACGAACGGTCTTATGATTATTATGACCAAATTCAAACGGAGATTGAATCCGCTTGTCCAGAACTGCAATTGGACCGGGATGAGGTCGAACCCTTGTACTTTGAAGGAATTGCAAAGGCCCACCAACTGATTCGCAATATCTCAGAACCGGACACTAGGGTCATCAATCCGGCCCAGTTAGCACCCGCTTCAGTTCACAAGAACAAACCGAAACCGTTACTTCCCAAGATAAGCCTACCCCACTTCTCAGGCAAGGAAGGTGAATGGTATTCTTTTTACGAACTTTACTGTTCTTTAATTCATGAAAATATCGAGATCCAAGACATACATAAATTTTACTACCTCCGTACGTCTTTGGAATCGGAGGCCTTGACCTTGGTAGAGTCACTGCCTTTAAGCGCAGACAACTACCACATCTCCTTTAATCTCCTTAAAGAGAGATATGGCAATTTAAGGTTGAGTGTCGCTCGTCATATCCGCTGTCTCTTCAACTTACCTGCCGTCAAACCTAATGACGTCACATCTTTAAGAGACCTCTTAGATTCTATGCAGTTAAATGTCAGAGCGTTATACCAGCTAAAACAGCCTGTCCAAACATGGGACACCATACTTATTCACCTAGCTACATCAAGATTCGATTTTTCGACACTGAAAGCCTGGGAGGTCGAACTCGCTCGCAAGGAAGAATTTTCCTTCGAACACCTCATCTCGTTTCTCAACAGTCGATGTCAATTCCTTACAGCACTCGCATTTCAGTGCGAAAAAGTCGAAACGAATCCTCAGTGTCAAATTTTTGAAAAAAAACTTTCTTCTTCAAAGGGACATCAGCCCCCATTTGTCGAAAACAAACAAACCCGTTCTTCTTTTAATAATCCAAGAGAAGATATCAGGTCGCTTAACAAATCGTTAAAATGCACGCTCTGTAAAAAGCTTCACACATTGTATTTGTGCAAATCCTTTAAAGAATTGTCTGTCGAAGATCGAAGAAAGTTTGTCTTAAACAGCAAACATTGTTTCAATTGCTTATCACCTAAGCATTCTTCTTCGAACTGTACGTCATTAAATCTTTGTTTTCATTGTAAAAAACCGCATCATTCGTTATTGCACGTTCACGATAAATCGAGGTCATCAGCACCTGCCTCTTTAAGCTCCTTGCAGAGCCGCTCCGAACAAACTAATGCTTCTTCCTGCATTTCCAACGCCGACACTTTTCATAGTGCGCAAACCCTGTTGACCACTGTGCAATTTGAAATCCAAGATAAATTTGGAAATTGGTTCAAAACCCGTGGTCTTCTCGATTCCGCTTCAACGCACAACTTTGTTTCGAAATCGTTGATTAAAAAACTAGGTCTTTCGTCATCGCCTACTTCTATCAATGTGACCGGCATTGACAATTTGAAAACTCAAGTTTTGCAGTCTTCAAAATTGAAAATCAGAGACGTTTGCCAAAGAAACACCAATCTTAATTTAAACTGTCTCATTCTTACCAGTATTGGCAAGGACACTCCAAGTCACTCCATTAATACTTCCGGTTTAAACATTCCCTCGCACTTAAGGTTAGCCGATCCTCAGTTTAATGCTCAAGGTCCCATTGATGTGCTTTTCAGTGCCAATGTTTTTTGGAATTGCATTCGCAAACAAACACGCAAGTTATCTTCAACCGTGGTCGCTAGAGACACCGATTTTGGTTGGGTTATCACTGGCGAAATCAAACATACCAGTGTTCAAACCAAAGCACAATGTCAGTTCGTCACAGCTGACATAAATCCCATTTCTGAAAAAGAGAACGCTCATGTTTCAAATCTCAATATTTTTGAAAACCACTTGTCGAAACGATGTCTTATCGTGAATAACTGCGCTAACCCCGTAAGTTGTTTAAATGGTTTTTCTTTCTTCCCGCACAAGATGGCCATTCAAGTTCGCCTTGCTTTGTGTTATTTCGTATATCTTCTTATGTCATTTTTTATAGCAGTTAATTGCTTAAACTATTCCTCGGAAACTATCTTCCCCTTGTGTAAAACCATGGCTATCAGTCACCATCACTTTGCTGTACGCTATGCTTCACTTCTTTCGTTATGTAGAAGGATGGCCACGGCCGGCTCCTACCCCCTTCCTCGCAATTGGAAGTCGCTCATGAAACCGCTTGAAACTCTGAATTCCATTGCATCTAGAATAACTATTCTTATGCATAACCTTCGTCTCAATGTCCCAGCTTGTCTTCTTTGCTCGGAAGAATTAAGCTTCTTTTTGTTGAAAATTGTTCGATTTCGTGATCCTCTCAATTATGCGAAATTGATGTCCTACTTTATTTCATATAGCTTTAAATTGTTTGTTCACGTCCAAGTTACGATTGACTGCATGTCGTGTTACTGGTTCTACTTTAAGTTACAGCTGACTCAATTAGTGTGTGTGCACTTTGAACTGCTTGTTTGTCAGACCTGTATGTATACACGCCTGAGGAATGCCAAGTTGTTTATTTCCTGTATGATTGACACAGTTCAAAACAAGTTTCTCTTATCTCAACTTTGGCTGATTGCCAAGCATTGTCTAGCGAGTTGCTACTGCAAGTACGGAAGCCGTTCACTTAGTTCCCAAAATAAACTGGTTCTAGTTAGGGACTCTGTCAGCTATTTATATGTCTTATCTCGTTGTACTATGTGTGTCAAGGCTGTACTTGTTTACGTTTCTCACTTTCACATGTTCGTATTCTATATCTGCTTTGATCCCTGTTTCAAAACTTCGTTGCGTATTTCTCACGCGCGTATGTATTGCAATTTGCTTGCATATTTTGCGATCTTAATGTTCATTGATGAACAAACTTGTTTTTTCTCGACGTCACATTCGATGTGTTTTTGTATTCATGCTTGTCATGTCCTGGTTTTCGATGACTTAAGTATTTTTCTGAGTAAACCCTTTGATACTCATTATAACTTGAGGTCATTGTTTATGGCTACTCGTTTGTTACCTATGGCGTTCTTGCTTTCTACTCGCATAGTTCCTTTGTTTATTTGGTATATTCTTGTCCTGAATAGATGTACTTGTTCCTATACGCTTTGTTTAAACTTGCCAATTCTTCTTTCTCATCGTATCGCAATCTTTACTAGTGCTTTATTTCCCTCAGCTTCTAGTTATTTCGTGATTGAAAGTGTCGTTAATTCTCACCTTTTAACTCCGCTTTCTAATGACCCTGATGACCTCCTTCCACTCACACCTGGTCACTGTCTTACACGCCTTTCTCTCTCTGCCCCTCCTCCCCTTCCCATTTCTTTCAGGGATTCTGATTTACTTATTGTTTGGCGGAAACTTGAAGCCCTCCGTAATTCTTTTTGGAAAAGATGGAACTTGGAATATTTAACTTCCTTGCAACGGAGGCAGAAGTGGTTTCTTTCCAGTCCCGACATTAAAGTGGGAGACTTGGTCTTAGTTAGGGATGTTTCACCCCCCCCCTAGTCTGGCCTTTTGGAAAAGTGACCGAGTGTCACCCTGGAAGAGATAGGAGAGTCAGGGTATTCAGAGTCTTGACCACTAATGGTCAGATCACAAGACCACTTTTCTTTAATTACTGTATCACTCTTAAATGTTTAATTGCTTATTTGTTCCCTGTTGGTGTCTGGCCCTCCCAGTATGGTGCATTCTTGGAATGCACGGTACCTAAGATTATAAATTTGAATGCTTTTGCACGTTCTTTCCTTCCTTTTTGTCAAACACCAACAGTGATCATTTGTTTTCTCCTCTATGTGCAAATTTCTTATATTTTGTGTGAGTATGTTTCAGATATATATTCTGTGACCCACCTAGCGTCATATAACAACAAATCTCTGAAGCTCTTCAACTCTTCCTCGCGCAAGAGGAATTCCACATCCATTTGGCTACCAGATACTGTTGTCAACTCTTTGAAGACCAGCTCAGCAAAAGAAGATTATTTTGTAGTATTTAAGTTGGTTATGCTGATATGTATACCTTTTGTTTCCCACCCCCCTCTCTTTCCCCCTTTTCTTGGACCCTCCGTGCTCTGCTGAGCCTCACTCACTTCTTCGTCTGCAGTTGACTCGTACAGTCAAAGCTCCGCTCGAGCTTAGCCTCCTCAAACCAAGAGGCACAACCTCTTCTACGCCATGTTGGCTAAGTAATCATCATCGAAATCTTCGACTTCAACATGAAATCAAGATAAGTACCTTTTTAAAAAGTTTTAACCTCATCTTCATGGTTTTAACTTCCAAGTGATTTTAATTATAATTTATAGGCAGTGTGAAACTATTTACCTTGGGGCAATAATCACTCTTCGTGGGATTTGCCATGTTGAGCTTTTTTCTTGTATAAGCCAACCTTACTAAAAAGAGCTTTTCTTAAGCGATTCAAACGAGAAATCCTCTCGCTACGTGGGATATTATATAATACCCGCTGCCTATAATTATAAACTATTTCCTCCGCTGGATTTACTTTAACCCCATTTTACTACTAAGATTGTTCT
The DNA here is from genome assembly GCA_946902985.2 of Meconema thalassinum. Taxonomy (NCBI): domain Eukaryota; kingdom Metazoa; phylum Arthropoda; class Insecta; order Orthoptera; family Tettigoniidae; genus Meconema; species Meconema thalassinum. Next base: position 374,002,655 of record OX336392.1, read on the forward strand.
GGAACTTTCCAGATTCGGTACTCAATCTACGAGTCTTGCCGTCATGCATTTCTCATGTACTTGGGAGAATTCTGTTTAAAACTAAATTACTACAATAGTGAATTTTCGTCCTCCGCTGGAACTTCTGGAAAATTCTACGGCGCATTTGATTGTAAATTACAGCTTTTTTAAGAAATAGACTTTCACCTACATAGTGCAATCAGTTATCTCCATAATTGCAATAACTTTCTTTTTCATGAACTTTAGTGTTTCTATAGTGAACTTTGCATCCATCTTTACAGACTATAGTGAAAACCAGTGCTTTCTCCACGTTTCTACCGCGTCGCGATCGTTCGGTTATATTAAATACGGCCATGAACATTGTTCCTATATCCCAATGATCTTTCCTTAACCTTCTACTAACAACCATTATTTATGAAATTGTAACTTTCTATAAGGTGTTACTCACGAAGTGCCCTTCCAACTTTGCTAGTTTAACATTAATTAAATTCTGCATAATTGCTTGTGTGATACAAGTTTTAAATCACGTTGTCCCTTTCCTATACATAGGGAAAACAATTCTCTACACTCTTGAGAGAGTCATGTTCAGGTTTCACGAAATGGAAACTGTCCCATTTTTCTCGTGATTCCCAATTAAACATAGGAAGTCTAGAAACTTCCTTTTCACTTTCTCCAGGTTTCACAGTAAGTGACCTGCTCTCTTTGTATAATTCTCATATATTAACTCTGTATAAATATAAGAAGTTGTAGGAATTTCCTTTTTATTCTTTATGTTTTCCATTTTGTTATCTTCGAAGTTGTTATTCTCGTTAGAATGTTCTTTCGAAGGTTTCATATAAGTACACTGCTTGTACTCCTGTAAATGTCAAAACTTTAATTATTCCATTTTGCCTATTTATGAAATCTTACCAAGATTTTAATACACGGTTTAAAAAACCTTAAAAATTGTCAATTGCCTGGAGCAACTGTTTAATGTTAAGAGGTCTGCGACCCTATTTGTTAAAAGGTTCAAATGAACCATGTTCATTAAATTCATATTGCACAATTGTTAATTTCCTCAAACTTCCTGCATTGTTAAATAAATTAAATATTTGGTTTTGGATTCATCATTTCTCTTATACTACAGTTAGGCAGGATCCTGGCTTTCCTAGCTCTTCCTTGGTTTATGCCCTCGTTCATATACAATAAAGCTTTTACTATTTGTCTGGCCAGATCATCACCCTTCCCTATAGTACTTTCATTCGTGCTTGGGAGGAAATACACTACAGGTTCTCTCTGGCAAACTGCCCAAGCCTTATCTGCGGCTCCCGTCAGCCTCGACCAAGCTCGTAGCCACTTTAGGTATCCGAGCACATATTTGCGGTGGCAACCGCTTCCAAATGGATTAAAAGTCAAATTAATAACTTTTGTGGGACTCTCCTCCTATTCTTCTATCCTTCTTTTCCAATTCCAAAATCTACTTCCTTCTTTTCATCATCTTCCCTTGGTGGGTGGGTTATTCCCTAACCTATAATCTACCCAGATGCCCTTCCTGACGCCAACCTCATGAGAGGAGTTAATGAGAGATGAAATGAATGATGGTGAATGAAACTGGGCAAGGATGTGGAAGGAAGCGGCCGTGGCCTGTCAGAAGGTACCGTCCCAGCATTTTCCTGGTGTTGAAAATGGGAAACCACGGAGAACCTTTTCAAGGACGGCCGACGGTGGGGCTCGAACCCACGCGTCTACCGAGTCAGCAGAGAGCTTGGCCCCACGGCCTAATGCTGCGCTTTAGCCAGCGTAGCTACTACTGTCGGTTATGCCACATCTAATATATGATTAAATACCCTAGAGCCACGGAATTGCGGGGATGATGATTCCTTCGTTTCATCAGCTGTTCCAAATAGTCCCACACATTTTCCAAGGGATTAAGGTTAGGTGATTTAGTTGGCCAGTTGAGATCCGGCAGGGTGATTGTGTGTCTGTCAAACCAGTCACGTATGGGCCCAGTCCTGTGAACATGGCTGTTGTCATCTTGGAAAATGGGAGAGTACACAGCACATTCATGATGACGATGGTCAATACAAGGAAATATCTATTGTAGAAATAAATACCCTAGTTCATGTTCACGGTGACCTGTATGATTGGGCCCAAGTCATGGTATCATGAACACCCACGAACTATGAGAGAACCACGCCCGGTCTATTAGTTAACCTTACTTGTAGCTTAAAACTACAACTAACTACCGCCTAACACATCAGAAGAAGAAAAAGAAAACAATACAAGAACAAGGGAAGTATAATACAAGGAAATGAAATGTCCTCAAATCTCGAAGAATAAGGATTCAGGGACTTGGGAAGAAGGAGAACCATGAAAGGCAGACATGAAACGGAATGAGGAAAGAGTCCACCCCAAAAGTCAATGGAAGAAGGGAAAAATGGACCGAGCTCAGGGATCCCTCAGGGTCGCCAAATCTCGAGCTCTCCAACCATGAGCTCTTGAGGGTGTAGCGCTATCCAGGGTGCACCCTAAGTGGTGGGGTTACACACACACCCTGCCTCCTTTAGGGCTGTGACCAAAAGGCAGGTTGTAAAATGCAATTTTATAATACAAAATATAGTAATAACTAGGACTCGGATCGATATGCTCGATAAAATCTCCAGAATGCTCGAAAACCATGTGTTTTATGCTCGATAGATATGCTCGAAAAAACCATTATTTGCTCGATAAATATGCTCTAAAAACATTATATGCGATTAACTATGCAGAATATGCTCGAAAATCACCGTTAAAAACTATAGAAAGGAAAGTGAAACTTAAAAACCAATAACATATCTTTATATACGGGCTTTATTTTCTAATTGTATGTATGATACACTGCGATATACTCGCATTCAAATTTCAAGTATAGCCTATATAAGAGAAGATTTCTTATAAATGTTACAGTCTAAAATTTCATTTATAAAATGTTCAAAATTAGGCCAGTCAATGAAGTAGATCTGCATTGGTCTGTACAACAAGAATTTTGTCTATGTTTTCAGTTTTGAATGATTTTCTTTAATCTGTCAATAAAAGTTCCATTTACGAGAACGACCTCACTAAAGTTTAAAAACCTGTGGTTTTATTATTCGCACCAGATAGGCTTTTCAATAATTATTTCTGTTTTCGAACCTTCAGGATGTTCATGGCCCGAATTCGGGGAGGGGGGATGGAGGAATCCGAAGGAAAACAAACTATTCAGACGACAACCACAAGAATATGCATTTATATGCTTCTATTCTGAAAACCGCGGTTTTATGCATTTATATGCTCAATAAATTTCAATTCTGTTGGTCCCAGAGAGGTGAAAATACCACCAAAAGCCTTCTTTCAATGTGTAGGCCTACTATTCAGGAAAAAATTATGCAAATATGCTCGAATCCGAGCCCTAGTAATAACTGTTATCATCATCATTATAATCATCATCCTATGATTCTGTTTTATTACTACTTCCACTTCTCTCTCCATTTCTAAATAATTCCTTGCCTACTTTTTAAGTATCTTGCAAATAAGATATTAACCATACAATTTTGACAGCACCATCCTCAAATGCTTTTAAATAATACAGTATCAGTGTTATAATTAGGGCTCGGAATTTTAGGTGCTAAAAATCGGGAAAATATTTGTTATGTATTAAAAATGCCTGAAATATGTGACAAAAAAGTAAAAATGTGTAATTATAATTCAGTTTATTAATGTGAATATAAACAATATGCAGTACTCACGATTGCAATTTATGCTATGTCTCACTGACTGCTGGAGCATAACAATACACAAGGAGATACATCTTCAGGCTGTCAATAACAAAAGACCGACGATTATCGTGAAACACTTATTCTGAAGGCGCGAAACTGCGGCAATATGTTTCTTGCCCTTGTTGTAACTCGAGATCGCTGTTCAGCCTTGATTGCTTTCCCAAATTGTTGGCAGAACAGAACGCCCCTATTAGAAATAACATTATCTTTAAATTCCGCAACAGACGATAACTTGTAGTTTTTACTTTAGGCATCGTAGAACTGCTTACACTTCACAGTGCCAGAAATTAACTGCATGTGAGTGACACTGGTTCCAGGTAGCTGAAAGTGGTAGGCCTAGCACGTGGTGAAATATGGCTATAGACAAGGGAAACCCCCGGCTTCCACAGTGAGTGGCACGGGGCGACAAGTTAGGAATAGCACAGCTGCAAGCTGACATACGCTCTGCATGAAGATTAGATAGCTCACAGGTTCTTCCCCGTCGAAGTAACACACAACAAAAATTCAATAAACAGAAATTTCAAGCATACTGATTTAAACAATTGTAAATATGATGCCTTTTTATGTGCTAATAAGTGAAAAGCAGGAATTTGTGTACTTATAGAAAAAATGCTTAAAATATGTATTTACATAAAAAAATAATTATTTACCTAAAATCCTAGCCCTAGTTATCATCACTAATTGTGTTGGAATTGTATTTCTTTTACGATTTAGTAATATACAATAGTTCTCATTCATACTAGTAAACTTATTGTTCATATTGTATTTATGTTATAAGCTGGTTAAATGGAAGAGAGGCCTCAGCAGCCCTCATCCTGCCCGACAAAAGATCCAATGTAATCTAATCAAATCAAGTGATGCCAATGGATGTTTATCACCAATGAACTCAACGGGGAAAGCAAGAAAGGCACAACCACTTGAGAATATTACTACAGCCACTTCAACCCAACTTTTGCACCCCTGTGTCCGGGCAATGAATCTTGGTCACTCCTCCTGGAGTTACTCAACGGAAACTCTTGACCGTCCTGGAATCTCTGACAGGATATCCTTGGGATCGTAACACTAAAGTAAACTCTTCTATAACATTGTAAACTTAGATCAGCAAAACAAAACATTTGGAGAATATTGTACCCTTGAAGTAAATTGAATACCATGTTACGGTAGTACTACATAGTGTCTAGCCGTGAGTATTCTAGCCCATGTATCTACGACAGGAAGGTGTCGTTGCCGGGAATCTCAGACCAGATACACTTTATGGAAGAACGTCACCAAGTTGAATAGAATGTCGCGATCGCAGTAAAGCGACAAGCATTTCGTTTCATGTATTGTATGTTTTATTTGATAGTCACACATTGTGAGGATAGAGGAAGCCGTCACCAAGCTTTATATCCTTGTTTGTGTTACGTGAACTTTGTACAGAGGGTAGTAGTTTTATTCACAGGCTCTATGATAAGTTGGTTGATTGGTTCCTCAGTTTAGGGGCTGCGACAACGCGGTCATGTAGCCTCGTGTACTATGGGTGTGTGTAGAATCTGTCTGATAACTGGTGTTAATTGTGACGGTTGTATTAATGTGTGTTATCTGTAATTCAGGTAAGGACTGCAGACGATCAATTTCGAGTAGTTCCTACCTTTACTACGAAATGCTACCGTCAGCGACACCTAGCTGTGAACTTGACTACCAGATGGCATCGAAACCAGCACCTGGTGGCGAACATTGGAACTTAAAGAGCGTTAATCAAATCGAACCTAAAACTTTAGCATAACACAATGCTAGTTAGTGGAAGGTTCTTTTACATGCCATAAATATACATGGGCCCGCCGGCGTTACTTTACCTCTGAAGGCAGGCATACTGAGGGATTTTGAACGCTCTTAAAAAGATCCGACAACATCGGCCGGGTTTAGGCTCTTTGATACGGATCATAGTTTTGTGTACACATTCCGCAAGTATACACTGAAATTAAAATTAAAATAAATATATACAAATAAATATAAAACGACATAAAAATAAAGACATTATTATGCTGGAAGCAATTTTTAGCCTATTTTCAATTTTGAAAAAATAGGCTTATGAGATCACCTTTTGTCCGTGTGTGTGTGCGTGTGTGTGTGTGTGTGTGTGTGTGTGAGGTGTGTGTGTGTCCCTCCCTAATAAAATCTAAACGGCTGGAGAGATTTCAATGAAACTCGGTAAGTTCATAGCACTATTCCCGGCGACCTCGACCGTGCCCTTCAAATTTTGTTACGTCTCACCAATCCAACATGGCGGCTGTGCGAAATATTTCACTAGCATTTAATATCCCCGAAACTATTACCGATATCGCCCTGAAATTGTCTACGGTGATAAAGGGCACTACTAGAAGTTCACCTATGTGACTTTCAAAACCTGGTGACTACAAAACCAACATGGCGGGCAAGCGAAGTTGAGACTTTTAAATAGACTTTTCTCGCGATTTAACTATCCAAACGTAATGAAACATGGTACAGCAAATGTTTATACACATCGAAATGCACTGGAGTCTAATTTAGTTCAAATGTTTACATAACCTCAAGATGGCGGCTGTGCGAAATTTTAAAATTAAGTTTTTATTTCTTGTGTCGTAATCATGCGATCGAAGTGAAAGTTTGAATAATGAACCTAGGCAATAATTGTCCTTGAATGGAACATAACTCTATGGCCTATACATATAACAATCCTAAATGGCGAACTTCCGAAATATTTAGACAGTTCTCAATATCTATGAATCTTTTACAGCAATCAAACTGAATTGTTTATGTTCAGAAAGACTATGAACATATGTTCACCTATAGGACTTTCAGTAACCTGGTGAGCACAAATCCAACATGGCGGCGACGCGAAGTATAAATATTTAAATGGACGTTTCTCGCGAATTTACTACCGAGTGCCGTGAAACGTTGCACGTTAAATGCTTATACAAATGTTGATCCACTGGCATCTAAATTATTTAAATTGTTTGCATAATCACAAGATGGCTGCTGTGCGTAATTTTAAAATCTCGTTTTTACTTCTTGTGTTCTAATCATGCGATTGAAGTTTGAATACAACACGTACACAATAATCTTAATGTAATAGTACAAAATAAAATCAAAATCCAACCTGGCGACCATCTGAAATATTTAGACGGTTCTCAATATCTACGAATCTGTTACAGCAATTAAACTGACATTTTGTATGTTGATAGAGGCAATTAACATTAGCAGGATATATGAAAATAGGCTGTATAGTTCTTCACAGAACTACTTGTTCAATGTTATGAAAAGTATGCTTTTCAATGGCCAACACGAATGTACCCAATTGTATTGGGCGTTATTCTGTAACCCTGAAAAAATTACCTAAGGTTAATAATGGTTTTGATCGAAACCAGTCATCCTAGTAATTTCTTTCAGGGTTAGGGAATAACGCCCATTACAATTGAGTACAGTCGTGTTAACCGACTGAAAAGCATAAATTTCAATAACAAAAACGTAAAATAGAAACAAAACGAGGAACAAAAAACAAAAACAAAAAACAAAAAAGATACAAATCACAAAACAAAAAGTAACACCAAATACAAAACAAACAAAAGACAAAAACAAAAAACTAAACACAAAAAAATTGTAAAGAGACAAAAATTACAAATATCATAATAATATAAAAAGCAAAAAGAAAAACGAAAAGAAACTAAACATAAAAACAAGATGTTCAGTAAAGAACATATAGCCTACTTTCTCCTAAATGTATGAGTATAGTTATAACTCTTTGTTATTATCAAAGAGTATAATAGAATCATTTCTTGGTTGAAGACCTTAGAAATTATTTACCTCTACCAAACGCCACAACCTAGATAAAAACTGCTACCATCATTGAAGATAGAAAGATAAGAAATATCTCAGAATGTTATGGATCTGGAGACATAATCGACCGGACTGGCTGCGTGGCTCAGCGGTAACGTTCTCGCTTTCTGGGCCCTAGGTTGCAGGTTCGTATCCTGGCGCAGTCAGCTGGCATTTGAGGGTGCACAAATGCGAGGGAGCCGTGTCAGTATATTTACTGGCACGTTAAAGATCCCCTTCGGGCCAAAATTCCGGCATCCCAGCGTCACTAAAAGCAGCAGTGGTTAAAAGGGACGTAAAACCAATAACATTATTATTATTATTATTATTACATAATCGACCTGCCGTGGGCAACATCCAACTTTGAGTTGAGGCATGTCTTTACACGTCTGGTTGTGCATGGCTTTCACAACCCTAATTGAATTAAAAAATCTTTCCATGACACTACAGAGAAGTGTGTATACAAACTATGTGGATATCTTCGATTGCTATTTGCCTGAAATAAAAGTATTAATTAATAACCTGAACTAGCACCAACGGCTAGAATTCAGTTACTATGTGAAATCGTTTTGTTCTTTACTTCAAATAACATTTTCAAATAACGCACAATAGGCTGTTACAAACTCTTTAAAATAAAAAGTAAAAATGTATCGTAGTATCATCTTGTCATTCTTCAAATTCGATGCGCATAGAATGCCAATGGTATAGTAATCAATGGAGTCCCACGTAGACCAGTCGTGACATCTAATGGAGAAGTATCGAACAATATAATCCTAACAGGGCGAGTGCATTCTAGCGGCCATAAGAAGAAACTTTTCAATAAAATCTGGTCGGCGTGCAGTTACCTTTCTGGCTGCTAGATGTCTCGAGCAAATCTGCTGGCGAATTATGTTTTAATTAAATATATATTTTCCACCATAATATGCACAATTTAACGCTTAATTTTAAAACGTCTGAGTCATTACAAAACAATAAATATATAGAATTTCAAGCAAAAAAACCTAACTCTGATGGGGTTTGAACCATAGGCATATGAGCGATAGGCCAACGCTTTACCACTGAGCCAATTGTGACAAAGAAAATCGTTCTATATAAAATGACTTACATAGAACTTGTTAGCAAACAATGATTTATACTAAACGATTTCATCAGTGGAGTATATTACTTATATATAAAGCATTTCATACAAAGTTTATTTATTTTGTATCAGTACGCTATATTGCATGCAATACTCAAATTAGTGAAATATAAGTCAGGCACAAGATATCCGCTGTCATCTTGTCAAATAACCGAGACGACTCAGCTTTTTAAAATCACGTCTGCACTATAGTATTACAAAATAAACTTTTAATTTCGAACGTGCCTCTTCCTTTAGAACAGTTAAAACGATTCTCGGCTCGATAATCGGAACTGGTGAGTCCCATGATATGGATTATAAAGTTTGCATAATTCGCACGGCCGCCATCCTGAAATGGTAAAGCGGATGACCTTGTAGTTTGGTCACAAGACGCGTCCTATATGAAGGTATGTTGTTACCAAATTTGGTAGATATCGAATGATTTGGTTAGTCGTTATTTGATTTTACGTTTTGAACGTTTGAGTGGCCGCCATTGTGTTTTGGTAAAGATGGCGTTAATATAAAACATGACACTGAGGTGCACTTTGCTTGTTCTACCTCTGTACCAAATTTCATTCAATTCGGTTTCACCGTGTTCGAATTGGTAGGGGGGGGGACAGACATTCAGAGTACACACACACACACACACACACACACACACACACACACAGTCTCACACACACACACATACATACACACACACACAGACACACATGTTTTGGCCCTGTAGTGATCTCATAAGTCTACTTTCATTTTTTGCAAAAATCGAAAGTAGGCTAATATAAAAAAAAACATTACGAAAGAACCAAACACAAAAAACAACAATATAAAATAAAAATAACACAAAGAAAGAAAGAAAGAAAGAACAAAACAAAACATAAAACGAACCTAAACCTAATGAAATAACTAAGGCAAGGGGGTGCTGGATATCTGAATATCGAAGGTTTGGATCCCGGTACTGTTACCCATTTTGGATTTGATTGCCATTGAACAAGGGTGAGCGGCGGTATGTTTATACAGAGAGGTTAGTTTTTCTGTATCGGAGACCCTCGCTAGCCCGCTCGCCCGCGGCGCGAGCCTGTCTCCCGCCACGTAGTTTGCCGCTATGCGGCGCCCGCCCGGCACTGAGTCATTGAGTATATGAATTTGTAATTACCTAGTTCCCAGCTGGTGCTGCAAATGTTCGCCATGCACTGCTACACATCGCTGGTACCATTTCATGAAACTGGCATTTACTCTCTGAAGTTCCTCAGCACCGATTGACTGTATTTCAGCTGTAATATAATGTTTGAACTTTTTTGCTAGATCTTTTATTCTTTTGACGCTAGGCACGGGTCTGTTTGGAAATTTCTGACGGAATTTTCGTCGTGTTTTCGCACAAGATTTCCTGTACTTTATGAAGGTATTATACATATACACACGTTCACGTAATGAAAATCGCATTGGAACAGCCCACTGAGCACTAAACACGTGAACAATTGACTAAACTGAACCTCACACTGTTAAAGCTCTCAGCAGACTGCAAAGGAGGGAAACTCGTGGCGCCAAGAAGCGTATTACGGCAAAGTGCGTGGCGGGAGACAGCCTCGCGCAGCGGGTGAGCGGGCTAGCGTGGGTTTCCGATACAGAAAAACTAACCTCTCTGTATTAGCGCTTGTAGGCTATCGGAGAGAAGAGGAAAACCGCTGCACTTTACACAAAACTTAGGTCCTAAATTGGCCGATCATATTTCGAATGGGTAATAACTGTGGCCATTCGTAGCGTGCTCTGCCGCAGTTTATTTTTCCACTAGCAACCCGGCCCGGCTTCGCCCGGGAACAGTAGTTGTGAATGCATTACGTGATAAGCGCTTCTATACGATGTCCATGAACTACGATCTCTATCCATTTTACGTCTCGGCATGATGGGTTTAAATCACTGACTGGACTATTAACTATATTATTATCATGGAGATGCATGTGCACCAAATTCTTGTCAGACGTAGTTTAAGAATGGCGAGGTGCATGAAACACAAATCCCCCTTCCGTCCAATCTAAAAACACATAGTGGACGATATATTGAATATAGAGATGTACGTTTTTGTAGAACTTTTCATGCTGGACAATTCTTACACTCATTGTATATTGATATTTTTAACGGTTTGCCCAGCGTAAGCTTAAAAAGCGCATGGACGCCAGGATTTTCCCGACCTTTTCTCTGAAATCGTTACTGCTTGGCTTCCTTTGATCATAAATAAATTATTTTCTACAGAAACCTTCCTCGAGGTATCCCTTACAGAATGGTGAAAACCGCATCAAAATCCATGCTTTGGTTCTCGAGATTACCCGTGACATCCAAGAATCGGGGACTTCGTTTTATACTAAGTAGAGATTATACACCAGTCAGTATAATTTAATAAAAAATAATTAATCCCCCTTCCTTCCAATCTTAAATTGAAGTCTTAACTCAACACGACTCGACGGTTTGCTGCTGGCTGTATCTAGGATAATAGGTTCGCCCGCTAGCTAGGCTGTAATAGGGATGATAGACTCGCTCTTAGCTAGCTCGTAAACTGCCGCTTCAGTAGTTGAATGGACATGGTTGAAAGAAATTAAAACGTAAATACACTTATAGTGGGCGATGTATTGAAGATAGACATATGCTCTCGCGGACTTTCTTGTAGAACTTTGCATGCTGAACAATTCTTACACTCATAGTATTTAGATATTTTTAACTGTTTGCCCAGCGTGAGCTTACAAAGCGCTCGGACGCCAGGTTTTTTTTCGACTTTTCCACTGAAATCGTTATTGCTCGGCTTCCTTTGATCATACATAAATTATTTTCTACATAAATCATCCTTGAGATATCCTTTACAGAATTGTGAAAACCAAATAAGATCCATCCAGTGGTTCTGAAGTTAACCCGTAACATCCAAGAATCGGAGACTTTGTTTTATACTAAGTAGAGATTAGCTCCATGAAAATGACGATTGATAACCTTTCTCCAAGTTAGCCACCTCATCACCATTACATACACCATTACTGGCATCACAGAACACAGGTTATGAAATTTAACACGCATCCAAATATGAGGGGCCAAGTAACCCTTAGCCTCCAAAATGAATTAGCAGCAACAGATAATTAATTTGACTTTAAGGACGAAAAGTACCATTTTCGTTCGGGAAACAACTTTTAAAAATAGATCAATCTATGAAACTATAAGTCTATTTTTTAGTCTATTTCCATAATATGAAATATAGGCTTACGAGATCACCTTTCGTCCGTGCGTGTGCACGTGTCTCCCTAATAAAATCTAATATGTTTGAGCAATTTTAATAAAATTCGGTAAGGGCATACTACCGCCTTCTCTAACCTTGACTGTGTCTTTCAAGTTTTAACACGTTTCACGAATCCAACATGGCGTACATGCAATAAATTTCACCGGTTCACAATATCTCCGTAACTATTTGAACAATCAAACTGGAATTTTGTATGGTGATAGAAAACTATGAAATAAGTACCTAAATATAACTGACTTTTAAAATTCTCAGGAACAATAAAAAATAAAAAATAAAAAAAAAGCATAATAAAAAAACACAATGCGGCCAATTGATTTTCAAATGGTTGGTTGGTTCTTAAGTTTAGGGGCTGCATCAACGCGGTCATGTAGCCCCGTGTACTTTGGGTGTGTGTAGAATCTGTCTGATAACCGGTGTTAATTGTGATGACTGTATTAGTATGTATTATCTGTTTTTTAATTTAAGTACAGACAGCAACTTAGAATTTTTCAAATAGTTCCTATTTTTGCCGCCAAGCGCCACCGTCAACGACTTCTAGGCCAAGTTAAGAACTTAGCTACTAGACGCCACCGCAGTCGGCTCTTGGCAACGAACGTAGAAATCTAAGAGCGTTGTTTACATTCTAAACCTATCCAATTCAGCTTCACACAGGTGTAATTAGTGGACGGTTCTTTAACATGCCATAAATCTATGACATGGGACCGCCGGCTTTACTTCCCCTCCTCAGCATTCGAACGATGTGTTCTGGTGATCTAATCATCCAAAAGCAATGAAACTTAGCACAGCGAATCTTTATTCAGTGCTTAGTATAGATACATCTGACGATCAATTGCGTTCAAAAATTCAACATGGCATCAGTTCAAAATTTAAAAATCTCACTTTTTAAAATGTTACGTATCTTATTTTTTAAGCCATTGAAAGGATGATTCATATTATGGGCTATTAGGATAACCATTATCTAATGGAACTACATTTTGTAGCTTACTTTTTGTAAATAATAGAAGACAATTATGCACTTGAGTTGTCTTAAAAGAAACTCTCGTTACTCGTTACAAAAGGATGCCATCTCGTGGGAGAAGTCTTTATCACTGGCGTCTCAAATCCACAGTAGTTAGAAAGGACGTCAAACCAATAACATTATCATTATCGTTATCACTGATACTGTGCGTTATATATTCCAGCATGTAATTTATCAATGTAATGGTGTTGTTGGAGATCTAGGCCATGCACCGAAAGCTATTTAGTACATCACATGATCCCCCGCCCCCACAGGGGCTCCCAAATTGTGGGACGTGGGTTGGCAACCACGGGACCCCAGCTGAGTCCGGCATTGCTTCCACTTAATTGTGCCGGGCTCCTCTTTGTTATCTTTCCTCTCGACCTCTCTTGGTCAACTCTTATTCTTTTCCGACCCCGACGGTATTAGGGTATCCGAAGTCTAGGGAGTCTTTCATTTCCCCGCCTTAAATGGCCCGTCTCTCATCTTTACTGATCCCCCATTCTTCTAGGGATCAGCCTTCCTTTTTCTTTGCATTTTATTTCCTTTTCTCTTTAAGATTACCTCACTGTTTTTGGTGAATTGGCTCCCTGTGTATCTAAATTTCCATTACTTAATTTTTTGACTGTATACAATTTGTAGGTAATTTCAGTCTAAAAATGTTGTACTTTTTTAGATCTAAATTGCATTTTGCGTGTATTTTCAACCTCAATTGCATTTTGTGAGGATTGCCAATCTAAGTTGCTTTTTAGTAAGTCTTTGAATATAGATGGAGGCACTTTTGTGAGTGATTTGAATTTCAATTGCATTTTGTAAGTATTTTCAACCTAAACCGCATTTGCGAGTATATTCAATCTAAATTGCATGTTGTAGGCTGGGCATTTTGTAAGTATTTTGAATCTTAATTACATTTTGTAAGTATTTTCAATCTAAATTGCATTTTACAAGTATTGTCAATCCAAATGAGTATTTTGAATCTACCATACATTTTGTAAGCATTTCAATTTCAATTGCATTTTGTAAGTATTTTAAATCTAAACCGGCCTTTTTCAATCCTAACTTGCATTGTGTAATTTCAATTTCAATTGCATTTTGTAAGTATTTTGAACCTCAATTGCATTTTGTACGTATCTTCAATATCAATTGCATTTTGTAAGTATTTTGAATTTCAATTGCATTGCATTTCGAATCTCTATTGCATTTTGTAAATATTTTTGAACTTAAACTACATTTTGTGCGTATTTTTCAATCTCAGCCTTTTGTAAGTATTTTCACTCTACATTTTGTGAGTCGTTTCAAGGTTTCCATTTCATTGTCATTTTCCCCCCAGGGGCTCACATCTAGTGGGGCGTGGGTTGGCGACCACGGGGCCCCAGCTGAGTCCGGCATTGCTTCCACTTACTTGTGCCGGGCTCCTCTCTGTCTTGTTTCCTGTCGACCTCACTTGGACAACTCTTGTTCTCTTCCGACCCCGACGGTATTAGGGTTTCCGAGGTCTAGGGAGTTTCTTCCTTTCCCGCCTTAATTGACCCTTGTCTCATCTTTTCTCATTCCCTCCTTCTGCGAGGGGTCAGCCTTCTTTTTCTTTTCATGTTATCTCCTGCCTTCTGCTCAAGGGCCTCAAGGAGGCAGGGTGTAAGTAGCCCCACCCCTTTTGGTGCACCCTAGATAATGCTACACCCTCAGGGGCTCACGGCTGGTGAGTTCGGGAGTTGGCGACCCCGAGGGATTCCTGAACTGGATCAGTTTTCCCTTTTGTCCCTTACCTTTGGGGCGGACCCTCTCCTCTTTCACTTTCCTATCTGCCTTTCATGGCTCTCGTTCCTTCCAAGTCCCTCAATCCGCATTCTTCGAGGGTTGAGGGCATTTCTTTTCCTCCTGTCCTTTATTTGCCTTATTCTCCTTTAGTTTTCCATTTCTTCTTCTAGTATGTAGGTTTGTAGTTAGTTTTAGTTTTAAGTTTGCATTTCATTTTCATCTTCACGATCACCCAAACCATCAGGGGCCGATAAACTAGATGTTAGGCCCCTTAAAACAACAATTATCATCATCATTGTCATTTTCGCTATCACTCAGACCATTAGGGGCCGATAACCTAGATGTTAAGTCCCTCAAAACAACAGTTATCATCAACATCACATGAAACATCCTTTTAATAGGCGGGAGAGCTTACAATGGAAAAGACGAGTAATGTGAATATAGGCTACTTACAGTAGTTCTTCAAGGAACTACATGTTAATTTTGCCTTCACGAGGTGGATGTGATGACATAGCCTATAGTAGGAAGGAGCAGTAGTTGTGGAGAACAGCTGGGGTAGGATGGAACCTCTTACTCCACACCACCACCAGACGTCTTCAACCTAACTTGAAATTAATTTTCTCGCAAGCCCATATGTTCCGCAGCATACGGGCGGGTCTGAGTAACGATCGACTAATCTCTATGAATTTCGCTGGTGAGACTTCATCAAGTTACAACAGCCTTAACATTGGATTAGTCGAACATAATTAAATATTCTGGCCTTGCTACTGTACAGAACAGTCTTGTGTCAGACAGATTTCTGTAATGACATAAATATGTAACAGCCCATAAATACCAGCTATAGTTTAAATTCTCTGTTGCTCTAAGGATAGCAGGAGCATCATCTCCATTTACCACGTTGCATCAAACCTATATAACGTACTGACTTGTTTGAGGATTTTGTGTCCAAAAGAAAACGTGTCTGATTTTAGTAATATTTGTAGAACATCGGTTGTTTTCGCTATCAAGCCCTCAATTATCATCGTTCAGTATCTTGGTTGGTTGGTTCCTTAGTTTAAGGGCTGTGACAACGTGGTCATGTAGCCCTGTGTACTTTGGGTGTGTGTAGAATCTGTCTGATAACCGGTGTTAATTGTGATGACTGTTTTAGTGTGTGTTATCTGTTTTTAATTCAATTAAGGACTGCAGACGATAATTTCAAATAGTTCCTACTTCCACTACCAAATGCTACCGTCCACGACACCTAGCTGTACCCTTGGCTGCTACTAGATGCCATCGTAACGAGCGCCTGGTGACGAACCTACAAATTTGCTTCACACAAGTTTAGTTAGTGGAAAGTTCTTTTACATGTCATAAATCTATGACTGGGTCCGCCGGCTTTACTTCCCCTCCGAAGGAAGTCATACTGAGAGATTTTTAACGCTCTTAAAAATCCGATGGCTTTGGCCGGGTTTGAACCCGCAACCTTGGCCATAGAAGCTCAGCATGCTACCAACTACGCCACCGAAGCCGCCTGTTCAATGCTTCACGAACTTGAATCTAAGAGAAAGATAAGAGATGGGGAAAAGGAAGAACTGACTGGGGCCAATTGAGGCATGAAAATGACACCCCAGGCGTCGGATACATTAATACCGTCGGGATTGGAAAATAATATAATGTAATAATGTTACTGGCTTTACGTTCCTTTTAACAACTGCTGCCTTTAGAGCCGCCAGGATTCCGGAATTTTACCCCGAAGGGGATTTTTAACGTGCCAGTTAATCTACTGACACGGCTCCCTCGCATTTGCGCACCCTCAAATGCCAACTGGCTGCGCCAGGATTCGATCCTGCAACCATGGGAACAGCAAGCGAGAAAGTTACCGCCAAGCCATGCAACCAGCCAGGGGATTGGAAGAGAACAAGAGTTGGCCAAGGGAGGTTGTCATGAAATGCAAAAGAGAGGAACCCGCTACAAGTACAATACAGGACTCAGCTGGGAACCCGTGGTCGCCAACACACGTCTCGCTACTGGTGAGCCCCTGGGAGACACATTATAACACCCAGAAGGATTTAATGCTGCGGGCCTTGTAATAAAGCAGGACACAGAAACTTAGAATAAAGTTAAGATAGAAGCACATTGTTCGTGGTGATTTAGCGCCGAGGTCCAGTCTTTGTTGCACAGTGAATTGATGGCTCGGCGCGGCGTGCTGCAGTGTGTCAGGCTGTGGATTCCCACGGGCAAGGGGGTGTCACGACACGCAAGGCCCACACTCGAACACCGATACAACATGGCTTAGTGTATCTTTATCATTATCAGTGAGCCACCTCATGGTGTAGTGGCTAGTCACCCCGGCTCTGGTGTGAGGGCTGGAACAGCCACGCGAGGCAACACTATGAAGAGGAGGGTTCGATTCTAACCTCAACCATCCTAGAACTGGGCTTCTGTGATTTTTCCCACTTCTACTACAGGCAAATTCTGGGACGGGTCTTAATTTAAGGGGGTCGTTGCTGCTTAACACCTTCAATTTCTTTCTTTTATACAACGAGTTGAGCCTCTACTGCTAGGGCTGCACAACCTTTTTATAAGTGGGGGCGAAGTTTATTTTTACATAATAAGTTGCGGGCCGCAAGTTACCTTTCCACACTGGCACTCCTACCGCTAAAGCTAATTTTACTATTATCTGAATAACTTATTTTACCAGCAGACAAATAATGTGTTTCAATACCACTCTTGTGTCCTCTATAAGATTAAAATCCATTTTTGATATTTTCTGGCAAATGCGTCAATAAGTTATCAAATTACTGATTTACAATCAAGTTAATCCTAATTAGAAAAGGTTTAGGGGTATATAAAATAAAACTATCAGAAGGTTGTAATTTTTTTCTTTTTACAAAAAAAAAATATCTTAGTATATAAAAAATGAAAATCAATATATCGTCAAACTGACCATCAAATCAAGTAGTAGCCTAATGCTCCTAATGTGATGCTTGTCATTGTTTATTTTTCAATAGTCTGTCACCGGGTGAGTTAGCTGTGGTCGTT
The DNA here is from genome assembly GCA_946902985.2 of Meconema thalassinum. Classification (NCBI taxonomy): domain Eukaryota; kingdom Metazoa; phylum Arthropoda; class Insecta; order Orthoptera; family Tettigoniidae; genus Meconema; species Meconema thalassinum. Next base: position 374,020,435 of record OX336392.1, read on the forward strand.
ACGGCATGACTGCTGGCAGTCGCTCACATCCGGGAGGCGAGGAGGTTCGAATCCCCCCGCCGGCAACCTTGAAGATGGTCTTCTGTGGTTTCCCATCTTCCTTCCAGGCAAATGCCGGGGTTGGCCCCTAACTATAGGCCACAGCCACTACCTTCCAACTCCTTGTCCTTACATTCAAACTTTCCTCCCCAGACAACATTCCACTCGCGACGGTACTTGTAGCTCACCCATTGGGTGTCCGCCTAGAAGCAGCTACATTTGGCGAGCCGAACATGTCCTCGGACACTCCAGGCACTAAAAGCCATACGCTAAAAAAATAACCTGTCAATATCAGGTTCAATGTTAGAGATGGCCCTCATCCACCCCTGCCGCACAACAAGGAGTCTGTATGTCAGTCACGTGCTCACATCCACTTGTATTGCAAGAGTGTCTCCACAGTCAGTCTGAACCTTGCAGCAGTCTGGTTATGCAAAATTTAAAATCTGTCCAATAATAGTTTACTTTACAATTTATTTTTAACGAAAGAATTTTATAATTTTCTTACTTCAACTAGGGCCATCAATAATGAGAAAAATCTCATCATTCACATTATATACAGTACATTCAAGTTTTCAATAGTATAAAATATTTATCCGTGAGCCACATAAACTGACTTTGAGGGTCGCGGGTTGTCCACCCCTGCTCTACTATATGGACTGCGTGGAAACAACCAACTTCACTTTAGTGTCTAGGTCTTGTTCTCGTTTCGGCTTTGACTTCCTGTAACGTGTTTTTCGAGGGTTTTTTATGCCACTGGCATAAGTCAGTAGGAAGCCATTCTATATTTATTTACGCGGCAAATTGTTCAGCCAAGAGAATTTTTCATGTTAATTTATTATTATTATTAATTTATTATAATTATTATTAAGATATTTTCGGAGCATTTTATAAAAATTATAAGCATACAGATAGGTTTTCTATGTTTTAGAAAACGCTATCAAGCAAATTATTACGAACGACAATATCATAGAAAATTATGTGATTACGGAATTTTACGGAGTTTCGTCAGTTAGGATATTATGAGAGACATGACTCACTGGAAATTCAGATACATGCTGACTCTTGTCAAGAAGTATTACGCAAGCTTGGGTTGCAGCGTCAAGAAAAGGCGGATGGTTGGAACGGAAATCGACTTCATCATTCGCGCGCCGTGTGTAATGAGCCAGAGAAGGGGAAGTAGTGGGGAGCAGCCAATCAGTGGAGACCACGTAAGCTAGAAGTCGGCTGAAGAGTGGGGGAGCCGACAGGTGCATATATCGTTCGACGCGCCGTGGAGCGGGGACAATCTGTGTAGAACTTGCCGAGTATGTTTGCACGCGGGAGTCGCTCCGATGTTCCGTGGAGTGGGGGACAATCTGTGAAAGACTTGACTAGTTCGGTTGCAAGTGTGTGTCGCTCCGATGTTCCGTGGAGTGGAGAACTATCTGTTTAAAACTTAACCAGTGTGGTTGTACGAGGGTATGGCTCCGTTGTTAGGACCATAAAGTAACAAAATCTACAAGTATATCATCAAATATCGACGGAGATGACGACGTCCAGGAGACTGTGGGAAGCACACAGCATCATCCAGTACGAGGGAAATGCTTCGGCAATTTCCAGTGGTAAGCGCGAATGACGCAGAAATACGCAATCTCTCATTTCTCTTTGTTTTATATTTCATATTTCAGTAACTTCATAGCTTGGGAATAAGAGTAAAATCAATAATTTATCAGACTCCGTTTTCACGTAATTTTCTATCGGTAATATTAAAATCGCAACGCTCCAATTTAAATTTTAAACTTATTATTATTATTAATTTTGCTATTCTTGTTTTATATAATAAATTCATTTCTTTTACAATGCAATCTTTGCTTTCAGTAGGTAGCATTAGATATAGACCAATTCCTTCTCCTGATACAATTGTTTGTTGGGTTAATGATCAAATCATACCACGATCTGAGTGAATAGAGTCTTGAAGGTGTTCTGCCAGAGCTAGACGTTGTTAAATACAAATTTAGATTTCAACATCGCGTTGAGGTCTTTGCGCCCATTAAAACAACATAGCTTAGGCAAAGGTAAACAGTTACATTTATCTCCCAACAGTTAGGGGCAGTCAAACCGTTACAATTGTCGCTACCAACATGGGGCATTAATAACCGCTACACTTGTCGCTCAACGTGTGGGCTAGCAAAACTGCTACATTCCTTCCAGCATCTTCTGACCCCAGCAACGAGTGCCTAATTATGTTCTTCGGACAAAGGTTCTCTCCGTCTTCTGGAAGTTGATACAAATTCAAAACCTTGTCAGGAATTTCTCGATCTAGTGTACCAATTTGCCTGAGATCTATTTCGCATTCCTCGAACTATCTCGGCCTTGTTGCCTTAGACCAGTGTGGTCCAACCCGTGGCCCGCGGGCCGCATGCGGCCCGCCTGTTCATTTGTATTGGCCCTTGCCCTTCTTACTGCCCTTCACACTTCGACAGTTATAATCCGTGGCGTGCCTACTTTAATTTTCACTTTCATTCAGTAATGTTACGAAGGAACCAGGTGGGAAAGGAAGGATTCCGAAAAATACGCCAGTAATGAGAATTGTCTTTCCAAGAATACGTACGGCACGAGAAGCGGGGTGCCTCCAGGTGACAACTGGTTGGCTGCCAGTGATTGGCTGCAGATAAGTTCACGATCGTTCGTGAGCTGCAGCCGATTTCCCTATAAAAGGGAGCGCAGGGCTGTTCGAAGAGGTTGTTTTTGACGAGAGAGGTTGTTCGAGAGATATAGTACGACGAGAGTTTGTTGTCATCGTTGTTGCGAGAGCGGTACCTAATATGGCAGGAGTTAATAAACGGCGTGTTGAAGATGAGAAACGACAATTTCAGTCAAAGTGGCAGGAAAGTTATGTTTTTGTTGAACATAATCGAAAACCGCAGTGTGTTATCTGTTCTCAAGTCTTAGGTGTTTCGAAGGAGTATAACGTGAATAGACCACTATACCAGCTTGCACAAATCAAAATACGATCAATACCAGGGAAGTGCCAGAAGTTGTGTGTTTAATGATTTGAAGCTGAAACTAACAAGACAGAAGATTATATTTCAGTAACCATCAAACACTGCTGGTTTAAAGGCATCTTATGAGGTATGTTTAGAGCTAGCTAAAAGTTAAAAGCCTTTCAGGGATGGTGAGCTCATTAAGAGATGTGCTGTAAAAATGGCACTTCATTTGGAGATAATAGGATAGCTAAGGGACTTTGTTTTATATGTGACGGGGATTTTCGCTCGCCCTCTCGCCTGAGCTGCGAGCCGGTCTCCCGACAAGCACTTTGCCGTAATGCGGTTCTTGGCGCCACAAGTGTCCCTCCATTGCAGTCTACTGAGAGCTTTAACACCGTGAGGTTCAGTTTAGTCAATTGTTGACGCGTTTAGTGCTCAGTGTGCTGTTCCAATGCGATTTTCATTACGTAACATTGAAATTCATATACTCAATGACTCATTGCCGGCCGGGCGCCAAATTACGGTAAAGTGCTTGGCGGGAAACAGGCTCGCAACGTGGGCGAGCGGGCGAGCGAAAATCCCCGTCACATATAAAACAACGTCCATGTATTTTGAAACAGTTTCCTTGTTTCATCAGACAGTTAGTAGAAGAATTAATGATATGGCTGGTGAAGTTTCAGGTTCTCTCAAGAGCAGTTTGGAAAAATGTGAATTTTACTCTCTATAGCTGACATCGGCCAGCTCCTTATCTTCGTCAGAATAATAAACGAAGAATTTGAAATTCATTAAGAACTGTTGGAATTAAGATCATTAGAAACCAGCAAAAAAGGTATTGACATTAACAACGCACTGGATGATATCGTTTCTAAATATGGAGGTTTTGTGAAGTGCTCTGGCATTGCAACAGCAATGGTTCGTCCTAACATTGGTTTAGTGGGAATGTGTAAAGAAAAAGGATTGAATTTTTTGTTTTTCCACTGCGTTATCCACCAGGAGGCTCTCTGTGGATAAATTATAAGGCTCAGTGAGACAATGAAAACTGTTGTAAATACTGTAATTTAATAAGGGGAGGCAATAAAGCCTGTAGACACAGAGCATTTATTGCATTCCTGGACAATTTGGAAGCTGAGTATGGTGACATTTCATTGAACTGTGAAGTGTGTTGGCTAAGTGCTGGAAATTGCTTGCAACAGTTTTTTGGGTTGAGGAATGAAATTCCTGCTCTTCTCCAAATTGAAAACACTGGGCATGAGTATCAAGAAAAACTGGAAGAAATCCAGTTTTTAAATAATCTTGCTTTTCTGACAGAGTTAACACCCCATCTAAATGCTTTAAACCTGAAACTACAAGGCAAAAATCAAAATATCTCCCAGCTTCCGCAAAAAACTTATGCAATGTAAATTGCATTGAAGGCAAACAATATGGCACCTTCTCATCTTGTCAGCAGTTGAAAAAAGAAAAAAATGTGACATAAATTTTAGTATGTTTCATGAAATAATAATAGATATCAAGAAAGAGTTCCAGAACAGATTCCAGGATTTTGACTCCCTAAAACCAAAACTTGCACTGTTCAACAACCCCATGGATATTGAAGTGAGTGAGGTGCCCTGCGACCTTCAAATGGAAATTTGTGATCTTCAGGCAGACCCATTCTACCAGACTAAAAAGTGTGATGTCCCTGAACATTTCTGGAAACTAATTTCTAAAGAACGTTTTCCTGAACCACTTAAATTCTCTCTGCAAGTGTTATCGCTGTTTAGCAGTACGTATGCGTGCGAAAGTGCTTTATCTGTTCTCAAACAAATTAAATAAGAAACGATAAATCGAATTGAAAGTTCTGCACTGGAATTGAGCCTGAGACTTTGCCTTACTGAACTTACAGTGGACATTGATACACATGTATCAGGAAATCAGGGCCAATCATCATTGATTTCTCGACAGTAAAATGAAGTGGTATATTAAACTAGCAATATTAAAATCCTTTTAATATAATTTTTAATAAATGTTTTTGAGTAAAATAAGTAATACTTTTTCTTTCTGGAATGTCTCTGGCCCTCACATTCCTATACTAAAGTTTGATTGGCCCTCGGGTAACAAAAGGTTGGACCACCCTGCCTTAGACAATGAAACTTCATATTCTTTTCGTTAATCCATCATCAGTCATCCTCAAAAGGTGACCGTAAAATAGTAGCCGTCTCTTCGTAATTGATGCTGTGATAGGATCTATTTTGCTGTACAAGTCCTCATTTGCTCTCATTCGCCACCGTCCATCGACCTTCAATGGTTAACAATTTTAAAGAATTTGTGTCTCTGGTTCTACCATTAATAAACCAATTAAACATTTTACATATAAACTACCTCATGTGTAGAGTAAGTATGCGATTTTAAAACTGACTTCAGCACTGTTATACATGAGAAAAATAAATTCAAAATAGCGACTATTAATTTGTCGGGTTTCACCGTTTCCCTGATAAGTGAACTATTTATTAACCTATTTTTGCTCTGTTTGTTGGAGGTTACTTTGTAAGGTAACAGCTACAATACTGATCTCTTTCAGATCTCTGTTATTAAATTAAGTATGTTTAATCACGCGATAAAATAACATAACATACATTCCCATAATTATTTCGTGGAATTGTTGTTTTATTTACAAACAACCATTCAACCAATGCTCTAGATTTTGATCAGATTTGTGGCCCCAATTACTATGAACGCGTGAGAGGAAATTCATTGAAATACACCTTTGGACTTGCAAGGGAAATGGAATGAAAAATACAATTTTGAGAAAATGAACGGCAAAGTTATCTTACTCCTTAAAGTGCCTGTGCAATGCCTTCATAACGTCTAACTAATGCAGATATCGATAAAATTCTTCCACCAGAATGAACTAGAAAAGTAGAGTGGTAATTTAAAAGATAATTCGAAAAACGGCACTTTCCAAGGTGCTAAGCTGCACCGACTCCATCAAGACCACGGCCGCCTCCTTCCCAAACCTATCCTCAGTTTACAAATGCACACACTAGTACATCCATCACAATAACATAGATTATCACTCAAATATCAAAAACACAATAAATATACGGAGGTATATAACCATGATGTTGCAGGTCCTGCAATAAGTAACAACAAATGAGCCCCACATTATAATCTCGCGGTGCAGTGGCTTTCATCCCTGAGAGCCTGGTTCAATTACCGGTTCTGACAAGAAATTAAAGGGGTACAGTCAAGCTCGTGAGGCAGAACTGAGAAGGGGTAAGAGTTCGATTCCCACCTCAGCCTTCCTAGAAATGTTTTACGAGATTACCGTCTTCCACTTCAGACAAAGGCTGGGATGGCTCTTAACTTAATGCCACGGCTGCTTTCTTCCCAATCCTAGCCCTAAATACAAACACACATACACTACTTCAGACACTACAATAACGCAGTTATCAGAAATCCTACACACACAAGTACATGGGGCTACAATGACCACGAAGTGTCAGGCCCTAAATTCATTAACAACACACCACCACCAAGTAAATCCCCGTAGCTCACAAGTAGTTGAACGAGGGTTGGTGACCACGGGATTCCAGCCGAGTCTGGTATTGTTTCCACTCTTGCCGGGCTTTTCATCTTCATGTTTCCTGTCAACCTCCCTTGGCCAGCTCTTGTTCTCTTCCTACCTGGTCGGTATTCAAGTATCCGAAATCTAGGGAGTCTTTCATTTTCCCGCCTTAACTGGTCCCTGTCTAATCTTTCCTTATACTCTGATTTAACGAGGGGTCAGACCTCCTCTGTTTTCTTCATGTTATCTCCTGCCTTCTGTAAAATGCCCTAAAGCGGAAGGGCGTGATTAGTCTCAATAAATCTACTGACACGGCTCCCTCGCATTTTCGCACACTCAAATGCCGGATGACTGCGCCAGGGTTCGATCCTGCAACCTGGGGCACAGCAAGCGACAATATTAGCCCTGAACCGCGCAGCCAGGTAAAACAATTTAAAATTCAAGACTCTGTGTTTATTAGTAATGTTAGTTATTTGATGGTTAGTATTATCTCCCAAAATAGTGGGAAACGATTTATGAAACGCTCTGTTACTACTGTCCCTTTTTGAGTCCGCTTTTTTGCATTGTGGCTAGCATTCTTGACCGTCATCACAGAGGTCCGGGGTTGATTCCTGGCTCTGCCAAGAAATTTAATTCTGGTCTGAGGATTGGAACGGGGCGCACTCAGCCTCGTGAGGCAAAACTGAGAAGAGGAGGGTTCGATTCTTACCTCAGCCATCCTAGAACTGGCTTTCCGTGGTTTTCCCCACTTCTACTCCAGGCAAATGCCTGGATGGTACCTAACTTAAGGCCACGGCCGTTTACTACCCAAATCCTACCTAGATTACACCGGGTGAGTTAGCCGTGGTGGTTACGGCATGACTGATGGCAGTCGCTCACATCCGGGAGGCGAGGAGGTTCGAATCCCCCCGCCGGCAACCTTGAAGATGGTCTTCTGTGGTTTCCCATCTTCCTTCCAGGCAAATGCCGGGGTTGGTCCCTAACTATAGGCCACAGCCGCTACCTTCCAACTCCTCGTCCTTACATTCCAACTTCCGTCCTTCCCTCCCCAACGGTACTTGTAGCTCACCCATTGGGTGTCCGTCTCGAAGCAGCTACAAAACTGGCGAGCCGAACATGTCCTCGGACACTCCCGGCACTAAAAGCCATACGCTAAAAAAAAAAAAAAAAAAAAAAAAAACCTAGATTACAAATATACACACTAGTACAGACATCACAGTCACTCAGGTTATGGAACAACTTATACACACACCCAAGTATACGATGATACATGACCACAATACCGCAAAACCCTTAAAGAATCAAAAATTTCTCTTTTTGTAATCCCTCAGTTTATCCACTTTATTCTTGTGTGACGAGTCCCGAAACTTATGACATTTATCCGGCTTTCGAGTTGATTCGGTTCCATATCCTGACCACCGGTCGCGGTGGTGGAGAGCGCTAACGCTGGCATCGGGAGAGCTTGAATTCGAATACCAACTCGGCCGTCCTGAAGATGTTTTTCGTAGTTTCCCCATTTTCACAACCAGGCAAATGCCAGGACGGTTCATATTAATAATTCCACGGCGGATTTCCCTCCAAAATCCCTTCCCTGATCCATCTTGAAAAAATAAAATAAACAAGTAGTTCCGTGTAGAACTATACAGCCTATTTTCATATATCCTACTTATGTTAACTGCCACTATTATCATACAAAATTTCAGTTTGATTGCTGTAATAGATTCGTAGATATTGAGAACCGACTAAATATTTCGGATGGTCGCCATGTTGGATTTTATATATGTAGGTCCTAGAGTTATGTACTGTTACATGAAGATTATTGTGTACGTGCAGCATTCAAACTTCAATAGCATGATTAGGATACAAGAATTAACAAGTACATTCTAAAATTTCGCACAGCTGCCATCTTGTGGTTATAGAAACAATTGAAATAAATTGGAAGCCAGTGGATTAACATTCGTATAAGGATTTACTGTACCAAGTTTCACTGCACTCGGATGGTTAAATTGCGAGAAACGTCCATGTGAATATTCATACTTCGCGTCGCCGCCATGTTGGATTTGAGATCACCAGGTTTTTTAAAGTCCTACAGGTTCATAGCCCCTATGAACATAAAAGAAAATCAGTTTGATTGCTATAATACACACATCAAAAAAAGTTTTGCATCACCTCGGTTCCCAGATCTCCGGCATATAGACGTTGACTGTGTATATTGTATCCAAGATACAGTCCCTTTGACTGTTCATAGATGTCACTAAAACTGCTCAAAGATGTAAACAACCATGCATGAGCAGGGTCTATTAGACGGAGGGGGTACGACAGCCTATCAGTTCCAGTCATTCCACCAGGACGAAGGTACGCTGCTCATGTTGTCTGTAGTTCTACCATGCCTAGAAGGCCAATACCGCAGTTCGATCGCGTCCGCATTGTTACTTTGTGTCAAGAAGGGCTCTCAACAAGGGAAGTTTCCAGGCGTCTCAGAGTGAACCAAAGCGATGTTGTTCGGACATGGAGGAGGTACAGAGATACAGGAACTGTCGATGACAGGCCTCGCTCAGGCCGCCCAAGGGCTACTACTGTAGTGGATGACCGCTACTTACGGATTGCCGCTCGGAGGAACCCTGACAGCAATGCCACCATGTTGAATAATGCGTTTCGTTCAGCCACAGGACGTCGTGTTTCAACTCAAACTGTGCGCAATAGGCTGCATGATGCGCAACTTCACTCCCGACATCCATGGCGAGGTCCAGCTTTGCAACCCCGACACCATGCAGCGCGGTACAGATGGGCCCAACAACATGCTGAATGGACCCCACGGAATTGGCATCACGTTCTCTTCACCGATGAGTGTCGCATATACCTTCAACCAGACAATCGTCGGAGACGTGTTTGGAGGCACCCTGGTCAGGCTGAACGTCTTAGACACACTGTCCAGCGAGTGCAGCAAGGTGGTGGTTCCCTGATGTTTTGGGGTGGCATTATGTGGGGCCGACGTACGCCACTGGTGGTCATGGAAGGCTCCGAAACGGCTTTACGATACCTGAATGACATCCTCCGACCCATAGTGCAACCATATCGGCAGAATATTGGAGAGGCATTTGTCTTCATGGACGACAATTCTCGACCTCATCGTGCACATCTTGTGAATGAGTTCCTTCAAGATAACGACATCGCTCGACTACAGTGGCCAGCATGTTCGCCAGACATGAACCCTATCGAACATGCCTGGGATATGTTGAAAAGGGCTGTTTATGGACGTCTTGACCCACCAACCACTCTGAGAGATTTACGCCGAATTGTCGTCGAGGAGTGGGACAATTTGGACCAACAGTGTCTTGATGAACTTGTGGATAGTATGCCACGGCGAATACAGGCATGCATCAATGCAAGAGGACGTGCTACTGGGTATTAGAGGTAGTGGTGTGTACTGCAATCTGGACCACAAATGCTGAAAGTCTAGCTGTATGATGGTACAACATGCAATGTGTGGGTCTCATGAGCAATAAAACGAGCTGAAATGTTGTTTGTGTTGATCTCTATTCCCTTTGTATTTAACGGTTCCGGAACTCTTGGAACCGAGGTGATGCAAAACTTTTTTTGATGTGTGTAGATTCGTAGATATTCAGAGCCGTCTAAATATTTCGGATGGTCGCCATGTTGGATTCTTAAATGTATAGGCCATAGAGTCATGTGCCATTAAAGCAAAATTATTGCGTAGGTTCATTATTCAAATTTTCACTTCGATCGCATGATTACGACACAAGAAATAAAAACTTAATTTTAAAATTTGCACAGCCGCCATCTTGAGGTTATATAAACAATTGAACTAAATTAGATATCAGTGCATTACAATGTGCATAAATATTTCCTGTACCAGATTGCATTGCGTTTGGTACATTAAATCGCGAGAATGGTGGGTTTAAAATTTTCTAATTCGCTTGGCCGCCATGTTCGTTCTGTAGTTAACCGGTTTTTGAAAGTCATATAGGTGAACTTCCAGTTGTGCCCTTTATCTCCGTACAAAATTTCAGGGTGATACCGCTAATAGTTTCAGAGATATAGAATGCCGGTGAATTATTTCGCACATCCGCCGTCTTGTGGTTATGTAAACAATTGGACGAAGTTAGATGTTGGTGCATTACAATGTGCATAGACATATACTGTACCAAGTTTTATTGCGTTTGGTTGGTTAAATCGCGAGAAACGTCTATTTAAGAGTCGCAAATTCGCGTGGCCGCCATGTTGGTTTTGTAGTTACCAGTTTCTCAAAAGTCACATAGGTAAACTTTTAGTAGTTTCCTTTATCAGCGTAAAAAATTCCAGGGTGATATTGGGAAGAGTTTCGGAGATATTGAATGCTGGTGAGATATTTCGCACAGCCGCCATGTTGGATTGGTGAGACGAAACAAAATGAAAGGGCACGGTCGGGGATGTCCGGAATAGTGCTATGAACTTACGAGTTTCATTGAAATCGCTATAGCCGTTTAGAAGTTATTAGGGGGACAGGCACACACACACACACGCACGCACGCACACACACACACACACACACACACACACACGGACAAAAGGTGATCTCATAAGCCTATTTTTTCAAAATTGAAATAGGCTAAAAGTAATGGCCATATGTTGCATTAATTTAATAAAATGTTATTATTACAATCTGAGAGAAGGAAACAAAATTATTCTACGTGGTTAAAAATTGAGCATTGATATTTTGTATAATAACCGCATTATTTTATATTAAAATCCCGTTATTAATACAATAAGCACGTTATGAACTCTGTTTATTATCTCCGGAAGTGTTCTCAATATTTTAGCAGTGGATGATTCCATTACTTCTGCCTCGCTGCAGGCTACGAAGGTGGGGCGCGAATTGACGCCAGTTGTTATCTAAGCCGGAGATGAGATTCTTGTTCTTACCTCTGATTCCTCCTATTTAAAATGTATGAGCAGTTCATTATAACATGACGCTCGGGGATTCCCCCACTTAGCTGCTGCAGGAAGGTTTCATTACCGGCTCAAGGCAGAGCAAGGTGAGCTCCCTTCCTTGTTCGCAATAAACACTAACACTGCCCGTTCAACAAGTTCCTACACAAAGTGAGCTCTCTTCCTTGTTCGCAGTAAACACTAACACTGCCCGTTCAACAAGTTCCTACACAAAGTGAGCTCCCTTCCTTGTTCGCAGTAAACACTAACACTGTCTGTTCAACAAGTTCTTACACAAAGTGAGCTCTCTTCCTTGTTCGCAATAAACACTAACACTGCCCGTTCAACAAGTTCCTACACAAAGTGAGCTCTCTTCCTTGTTCGCAGTAAACACTAACACTGTCTGTTCAACAAGTTTCACACAAAGTGAGCTCTCTTCCTTGTTCGCAGTAAACACTAACACTGTCTGTTCAACAAGTTTTTACACAAAGTGAGCTCTCTTCCTTGTTCGCAGTAAACACTAACACTGTCTGTTCAACAAGTTCTTACACAAAGTGAGCTCTCTTCCTTGTTCGCATTAAACACTAACACTGTCTGTTCAACAAGTTCTTACACAAAGTGAGCTCTCTTCCTTATTCGCAGTAAACACTAACACTGTCTGTTCAACAAGTTCTTACACAAAGTGAGCTCTCTTCCTTGTTCGCAGTAAACACTAACACTGTCTGTTCAACAAGTTCTTACACAAAGTGAGCTCTCTTCCTTGTTCGCAGTAAACACTAACACTGTCTGTTCAACAAGTTCTTACACAAAGTGAGCTCTCTTCCTTGTTCGCAGTAAACACTAACACTGTCTGTTCAACAAGTTTTTACACAAAGTAAGCTCTCTTCCTTGTTCGCAGTAAACACTAACACTGTCTGTTCAACAAGTTCTTACACAAAGTGAGCTCTCTTCCTTGTTCGCAGTAAACACTAACACTGTCTGTTCAACAAGTTCTTACACAAAGTGAGCTCTCTTCCTTGTTCGCAGTAAACACTAACACTGTCTGTTCAACAAGTTTTTACACAAAGTGAGCTCTCTTCCTTGTTCGCAGTAAACACTAACACTGTCTGTTCAACAAGTTCTTACACAAAGTGAGCTCTCTTCCTTGTTCGCAGTAAACACTAACACTGTCTGTTCAACAAGTTCTTACACAAAGTGAGCTCTCTTCCTTGTTCGCAGTAAACACTAACACTGTCTGTTCAACAAGTTCTTACACAAAGTGAGCTCTCTTCCTTGTTCGCAGTAAACACTAACACTGTCTGTTCAACAAGTTCTTACACAAAGTGAGCTCTCTTCCTTGTTCGCAGTAAACACTAACACTGTCTGTTCAACAAGTTCTTACACAAAGTGAGCTCTCTTCCTTGTTCGCAGTAAACACTAACACTGTCTGTTCAACAAGTTTTTACACAAAGTAAGCTCTCTTCCTTGTTCGCAGTAAACACTAACACTGTTCAACAAGTTCTTACACAAAGTGAGCTCTCTTCCTTGTTCGCAGTAAACACTAACACTGTCTGTTCAACAAGTTCTTACACAAAGTGAGCTCTCTTCCTTGTTCGCAGTAAACACTAACACTGTCTGTTCAACAAGTTCTTACACAAAGTGAGCTCTCTTCCTTGTTCGCAGTAAACACTAACACTGTCTGTTCAACAAGTTCTTACACAAAGTGAGCTCTCTTCCTTGTTCGCAGTAAACACTAACACTGTCTGTTCAACAAGTTCTTACACAACGTAAGCTCTCTTCCTTGTTCACAGTAAACACTAACACTGTCTGTTCAACAAGTTTCACACAAAGTGAGCTCTCTTCCTTGTTCGCAATAAACACTAACACTGTCTGTTCAACAAGTTCATACACAAAGTAAGCTCCCTTCCTTGTTCACAATAAACACTAGCACTGTCTGTTCAACAAGTTCTTACACAAAGTAAGCTCTCTTCCTTGTTCGCAATAAACACTAACACTGTCTGTTCAACAAGTTTCACACAAAGTGAGCTCTCTTCCTTGTTCGCAATAAACACTAACACTGTGTGTTCAACAAGTTCTTACACAAAGTGAGCTCTCTTCCTTGTTCACAGTAAACACTAGCACTGTCTGTTCAACAAGTTCTTACACAAAGTAAGCTCTCTTCCTTGTTCGCAATAAACACTAACACTTTGTGTTCAACAAGTTCTTACACAAAGTGAGCTCTCTTCCTTGTTCACAGTAAACACTAGCACTGTCTGTTCAACAAGTTCTTACACAAAGTAAGCTCTCTTCCTTGTTCGCAATAAACACTAACACTGTGTGTTCAACAAGTTCTTACACAAAGTGAGCTCTCTTCCTTGTTCACAGTAAACACTAGCACTGTCTGTTCAACAAGTTCTTACACAAAGTGAGCTCTCTTCCTTGTTCGCAATAAACACTAACACTGTGTGTTCAACAAGTTCTTACACAAAGTGAGCTCTTTTCCTTGTTCGCAATAAACACTAACACTGTCTGTTCAACAAGTTCTTACACAAAGTAAGCTCTCTTCCTTGTTCGCAATAAACACTAACACTGTCTGTTCAACAAGTTCTTACACAAAGTAAGCTCTCTTCCTTGTTCGCAATAAACACCAGCACTGTCTGTACAGCAAGTACGTAGGCCTACGCATCCTAAGCTTTCTAACAATAGTAATCCATGCTCAACAAGTTATTACACAGACTGTATCAACAGTACTCCATTTTCTAAAGGATGGGTCATATCAAAACATCATTTCAGACAAAGTGTTAGGTAATTTTTAGAGGACTATTTATATATTTCATTTGAGTGCAACATCCCCTCCAGGGACGTAGGTGACCTAATTGAAGTTCCGGAGGCGGCTTCGGTGGCGTAGTTTGTAGCATGCTGAGCTTCTATGCCCAAGATCGCGGGTTCAAATCCGGCCGAAGTCGTCGGAATTTTTAAAAGCGATAAAAATCCCTCAGTATGCCTTCCTTTGGAGGGGAAGTAAAGCCGGCGGTCCCATGTCATAGATTTATGGCATGTTAAAGAACCTTCCACTAATTACACCTCTGTGAAGCTAAATTTTATAGGTTAAGAATGTAAACAACGCTCTTAGGTTCCTACGTTCGTTGCCGAGAGCCGACTGCGGTGGCGTCTGGTAGATAAGTTCTGAGCTAGTAGTCGTTGACGGTGGCGTTTGGTGGCAAAGTAGGAACTATTTGAAAAATTCAAAAGTCTGCAGTCCTTACTTGTATTAAAAAACAGATAACACACACTAATACAGTCATCACAATTAACACCGGTTATCAGACAGATTCTACACACACCCAAAGTACACGGGGCTACATGACCGCGTTGTCGCAGCCCCTAAACTTACGAACCGACCGACCGAAGTTCCGGAAAAACTGCCTAAAATCGCTTCTTTCTTTACTAGTTTTCTTCTTAATTTAAATACTAGCCATATTAACTTATTTACATAATTCTTTCTTTAATGTGTTCCTTGGTTCAATGCCCTCAGGCCTTGTTTTAATTTCTCGAAAAATCTTTACACCGGAAGTAGTTATAAGGTCTTAAGTGAAACTCTGCATTAACTCACACTAGAACTCGTATTGGTAGTAAAGGCAAACTGCTAATCTAATCGACTGGATGTGGTTAAGTTTCTGGTGTACAATCATCAGTCTACCGCGTGTCATCATGTCAGCACCTCATAAGAAACGTTTAGTGTGTCCTTTACGTTTGGAAACGTGGAGATAACTGGCTAAATACACATTCGATGATTAACAAAAGGATTGTATTTTTTTATGAATACCATAAATAAAGAATGTATTATCATAGTTATTATATTTTAATTACCAAATATTCACAGCTCATATCCCCAGATGATATTGGCACGTAAACACCCAAGTCGATATCCCCAAAAGAATTGTGTTCATGGAAGGTCTAGTCCATGCTGTTCCAAATCCATGAGTTTGAGTATGCGTACACGCGAATACTCATCAGTGATGCTCGGATCACGGTTGGAGAGGGACTAGGGGTGATAGCCAATACGTCACTGGGTGAAGGTCATAGCACAAATCCATGCGCTTCCTGCCAGTCTTTATGTATCCACCGCGCAGTGACGGCAGCCCCCACAGCAGAGCTGTATTGCATTTTGCAGGTTTGCTCACGCAAGATGGCGAGTACTCCGCTCCACACTGGCGAGCACCTCTGCTGGAACAGCCTGGTCCAGTCTATGACATTCAAGGATGTTTTTTACATTTATGCACTTGCCTAAAGGGCTAAGACTGTGGATTTTTTAACAAAATATTTACTCATTTACCAAGATAAAGGCAATAATGCAGTCGATCAGAAACAAAAGATCGCTGTTCAACGGTCACATCTTCCGTATGACTGATGACCAACTGACTAAAAAAATCTGGAATTTTGTAAAGCCAACGGCAACAAAATGGAGATGGTTCCGTGAATGTGAGAAATACCTGATGCAAATTGGTAAAATCCACTAGCGGCTTCGGTGGCGTAGTTGGTAGCATGCTGAGCTCTACGCCCAAGGTCTCGGGTTCAAACCCGACCGAAGTCGTCGGATTTTTAAGAGCGTTAAAATCCCTCAGTATGCCTTCCTTCGGAGAGGAAGTAAAGCTGACGCTCCCATGTCATAGATTTATGGCATGATAAAGAACCTTCCACTAATAACACTTGTGTGAAGGTAAATTATAGGTTATATCTGACTAACGATGTTAGGTTCTAACGTTCGTCGCCAGGAGCCGACTGCAGTGGCATCTAGTAACATATTGCATAACTATTTGGTCATTGATGGTGGCGTTTGGTAACAAAAGTTGGAACTACTTGAAATCGAATGTCTGCAGTCCTTACGTGAATTAAAAACAGATAACACACACTATTTCAGTCATCAAATATTAACATCGGTTATCAGACAGATTCTACACACACCCAAAGTACACGGGGCTACATGACCGCGTTGTCGCAGGCCCTAAACTGAGGAACCAACCAACCAACCTAAAATCCATTAAAAACCACGACAGATTTTTATTTCGACAAATAGTTAAAGACTATGAAAATTTTGAATTGGAATACGAGCGCAGGAGATAGAGAGGGCCTCTACCAGAAGTACAAAAGAAGGCACTGATCAATGGAGGAGGATCTCAAGGCTGGTAGAAGAACAAGATCTAGACACTAATGAAATTGGTTGTCAATATGCAGTCCAGAGAGACTCAATTAAAAATGCAAAACAGAACTCATTTGAAAAATATAACGTAATGTGTAGCTATGCTTCCTATTCCCCTCCCAAACAAGTTAAGGCACAATTTATAAAGCAATAGTTTCCCAACAATAATGACACCTTGGTCATCATCCCCATGTTCTTGGGTGTGTGTTTTAAGTTGTCTGATATCCTGTATTTATGTGATGACTGTAGTTGGGACGGGGATGCGGTAAATGCACACAATATCAAAAATTGTTTAAATGGACAATAGTCCTCTAGTGGCGCAGTGGCTAGCATTGTTTGCTGTCATCCCCGAGGTACCGGGTTCGATGTACGGCTCTGCCAAGAATGCAAAAGTCTAAAAAAAAAAAAAAAAGAAGGAAATAATTACAGTACCGATACTTCTGAAGATTTCTTAGCTTATATTATATCACCTTAAATAGGCCAAATCTGCCTTGTCTTAAAACTCGGCAATTCTTCTAGGTTTGTGCCGTGTCTTGTGTGCGGTTTCGTCTAGGACACCAAGCTGGCTCATCAGCGGAATCTTGGTGTCCGCACCCGGACACCCCACACCCCACACAAGATTCGGCACAAACTTAGAAAAATTGCCGAGTGTTAATTCACTGGCCGTGAAAGCCAATATACCATCTTTTTGGAAGCCTTCGTAGGGAGGTGAAGGCTACGTGAGCTTTTAGTTCTCGCAGATAAGAGGCGCAGGTGCGCTTCATAGAAGGGGAGGTAGTGCACAGTTCGCTACTCCATTGGGGGACCGGGTGGGGACACCAAGAGCCCGCCGATGAGCCAGCTTGGTGTCGTAGGCGAAACCTCACACAAGACATGGCACAAACCTTTAAAAATTGCTGAGTTTTAATTCACTGGTCGTGAAAGCCAATATAGCATCATTCTGCCTTGTCTTGGTTTCTCAGCTGATGCGCGGGAAGGACTACAGGAACAATATCGAAGGCTCACATTTCATGAAGCACCCAGAAGTTGTGTTTCGTGAAAGAGCAATTAGACTGGTAATTTGTTTGTCGAGTAAGAGTTGCCGCAGTGGCCCATGAGCACACCGCGGCGATAACTCGAGGCTGCCCACGCCACGGAACAATGCGCGCCCCCTACTCTCACCCGGGCTTCTCATTCACGAGAGATATGTGCAAAGAAACTCATTAAAGAGTAGCACTAAAGTGCGTTTATAAGACGTCATACAGACACTAAAGCACCAACCGCGTGGTTCAGTGCGCTAATACGTGAGGTCATGAGGCCAGACTATCAATCAGATCCTGTGAACAGGAGGGCTTTTCCGTTGTTAACATCACTTTTTCTCAACTAGCATAAATGAGATATCATTGGATAGCTATTTTCTCCGGCTTCTGACGAGTAGCCTACACTCGCGCTGCATTGAAAATAACTCTTATTTGTAAATTGGGGATAAGTGGCTTCGGTGGCGTAGTTGATAGCATGCTGAGCTTCTATGCCCAAGATCGCGGGTTCAAACCCGACAGAAGTCGTCGGATTTTTTATTTTTTAGCGTTAAAAATCCCACAGTATGCCTTCCTTCGGAGGGGAAGTAAAGCCGGCAGTCCCATGTCATAGATTCATGACATGATAATGAACCTTCCACTAATTACACCTGTGTTAAGCAAAATTATAGGTTATATTTGACTAACGCTCATGGTTCCAATGTTCGTCACCAAGAACCGACTGCGGTGGCATCTAGTAACAAAATTCAGAACTAGTTAGTCGTTGACGGTGGCGTTTTGTATCAAACGTTGGAACTACTAGAAAATCGAATGTTTGCAGTCCTTACTTGAATTAAAAACAGATAACACACACTAATACAGCCATCACAATTAATTAACACCGGTTATCAGACAGATTCCACAAAAAACCAAAGTACACGGGGCTTCATGACCGCGTAGTCGCAGCCCCTAAAGTGTGGAACCAACCAACCAAATTGGGGATAGGAGGTGGCTGCGGCCTAAAGTTAGGAGCTATCCCAGCATTTTCCTGGAGTAAATGTAAGGAAACTATGGAAAACCACTATCAGGAAGACTGAGGTGGGAATCTCTTCTAAGTTCATTACTTCATGAGAGAGTTGTTTGCTGTTCCCTTATTCAGAGGCTGCAACATCGTGGTCATATAGCCACGTGTAATTTGGGTGTGCGAGGGCTTTGTGATGACTGTGCTTGTGTGTATATTTGTAAATTGGGGATAGTATTGGGAAAGAGGCGGCTGTGGTCTAAAGCATTTGCCTGGAGTAGAAATGCGGGAAACCACGGAAAACTACTTCCAGGATGGCTGAGGCGGGAATCATAAACCCTCCTCTTCTCAGTTTTGCCTCACGAGGCTGAGTGTACCCCGTTCCAGTCCTCACGCCTGAATTAAATATTTTGGCTGAGCAGGGAATCGAAACCAAACCTCTGGGACCACAGCCAAGAACCACAAGGTAGTCTAGTTCATGAGAGAAATAATTCCACGGTGATGGATGTGTTGACAGAGCTGAGAGTTGCATTTTTATGTATCCATTGTTTTTCTATAATTTGAATTGTTGATGACCGCAGCCCACACGGTCAATATGTACCCTCGGTATCGAATTGTTTATCATTCCCTTCCAATGGCATTTTATGTACTGTTCAAACTGTATTTGTTGATTTTATTTATCGTTCATCACTATGACACCTATGTGCCCCTAGCATCATCGTCCCACGCAGGCAAATTCATGATGTAGGATTAAACTCACAAATGAGGGGCATCTTCTCAATGATTTATTGTAGTGGTCCCCATCTTAGCAAAATAGTAAAATATTAAGTAATTTCCTTAATTATTGTGCCAAACGATCAAGGGCTAAAGTGCCCGGAAAAAATTCAAATTGTGAGCCTTGGAGAGCTCCATCAAACGAAAAAAAAAACGAAATTGTAAGTTAACAATTTATAGGGCAATACTATTTAATTTAATTTATTTATTTTATTTGTATTTATATTTCAAAATTGATTTTAATTTATTTGAATTAATCTAATTATTATTTGATTTGATTTATGTTTACTTAAATGTTTTATTATTAATTTTGTTATTATGCTTTCATAGATTTTATTTTGATATTTATATTTATAATTAATTACATTGCTTATAATTTATTTTTATAACTATTTTCATAATTTTGTTTTTTATATATTTTTATTCTATTTTATTTTTACACTTTTTTTTTTTTTTTTTTTTTAGTATTTCAAATATTATCTAGCATCTTAGATCAAAGAGATGCGTATATAATACTTGATTCTTAACACTGAACACTTCTGCATAAACATTCCTCAAAATAAAGCATCAGCATATTTCATAACATAAACTATCCTTATGATTGGTGTTTAATTTACAGACTACAATCCTGTAGAGGGTTAAAGTATTGTATTTTTGTTTCCAAAATCATGGCAAATTATTTCATAACCTAATTTGAATGATTCGCTTAAAGTCGGGTGAAGTTCTTTAAATGTATTGTGACAGATCTACCCGACTGGTAGACAGAGGACAGAGTCTCCCAGGCTGCGCCATTCTTGCTAGCTGTGGGGCTGTCCTTGCTAACAAAGGCCTCTGAGAATCTCACTAGGTCATTGTCGTGCCGAGTATTGCTGGAATGTTCTGTTTCTAAAAAGGGATGGAAGTGAGTCAGTGATATCACACAGTAGATCTGTGGTAGCCTAGAAGCCACGAAGCCGTTAACTGGCATTTTAAACAGGTGAGTGGGAGTCGGGAGGAGTAGAGTTCTATCAGTGACTGACAGCTGTAACCAGTCAGTGGCAGTGTGAGCAGAAGAGTTGAGTAATTTGAGTGAGTGTTGTGCCACGGAGCGTTGTGTAAGGGTAGAAACGATACAGTGGTGAAGGCCCGGGGTTCGATGTGGGGCGTGGAGAGACACGGGGTCTACGGAGAGGGACTCTTGGTGGAAACGTCAGGGTTACGTACCACCGAGCAGGGGAGAACTGCCAACTGTGGATTGTGGAGTTGGCAGCCTACTGCGTGAAAATTGTACAGTGTGAGTAAATACGGTAGTTGTGTACAGTAGCAGTAATAAATTTAGAGTTTAGCAACGCACACTACTAACTTAGTAAAGTGAACCCTGATTACCGGCAAGAGTATGTTGTTCTCGAGTATGAACCTCAAAAGTCACTTCAATGAAAATCTGAAGGTGTTAGAACAGAAAGGAAGGCAGGAAGGGGGGAAGGAACGGAGGGAGGGTAAAACGACGGAGAGAGGAAGGAAGGAAGGAAGGGAGGAAAGAAGGAAGGAAGGCAGGAGGGAAGGAAGGGAGGAAAGAAGGTAGAAAGGAGGGAACGAAGGAAGGAAGGAAAGAAGCAAGCAAGGAAGTAAGGAAGGGAGGAAAGAAGGAAGGAAGAAGGGAAAGAAGGAAGGAAGGAAAGAAGGAAGGAGGGAACGAAGGAAGGAAAGTAAGAAGGCGGGAACGAAGGAAGGAAAGTAGGCAGGAGGGAAGGAAGGAAGGGAGAAAAGAAGGAAGGAAGGAGGGAAGGAAGGGAGGAAGGAAGTAAGGAAGGTGGGAACGAAGGAAGGAAGGAAAGAAGGAAGGAGGAAAGAAGGAAGGAAGGCAGGAGGGAACGAAGGAAGGAAGGAAGGAAGCAAGGAAGGCAGGAAGGAAGGAAAGAAGGAAGGAGGGAAAGAAGGAAGGAAAGAAGGAAGGAGGGAAAGAAGGAAGGGAGGAAAGAAGGAAGGAAGGAAGCAAGGAAGCAAGGAAAGAAGGAAGGAAGGAGGGAAGGAAGGAAAGAAGGAAGGAGGAAAGAAGGAAGGAAGGAGGGAAGGAAGGAAGGAGGGAAGGAAGGGAGGAAGGAAGGAAAGAAGGAAGGAGGAAAGAAGGAAGGAAAGAAGGAAGGGAGGAACGAAGTAAGGAAGCAAGGAAAGAAGGAAGGAAGGAGGGAACGAAGGAAGGAAGGAGGAAAGAAGGAAGGAGGAAAGAAGGAAGGAGGGAAAGAAGGAAGGAAGGGAGGAAAGAAGGAAGAAAGGAAGCAAGGAAGGAAAGAAAGAAGGATGATGATGATGATGATAATTGTTGTTTTAAGGGGCCTAACATCTAGGTTATCGGCCCCTGAAAAAGAAAGAAGGAAGGAGGGAAGGAAGGAAGGAGAGAAGGAAGGGAGGAAGGAAAGAAGGAAGGAGGAAAGAAGGAAGGGAGGAAGGAAGGAAGCAAGGAAGGAAGGAGGGAACGAAGGAAGGAGGAAAGAAGGAAGGAAGGAGGGAAAGAAGGAAGGAAGAGGGAAAGAAGGAAGGAAGGAGGGAGGGAAAGAAGGAGGAAAGAAGGAAGGAAGGAGGGAAAGAAGGAAGGAAGGAGGGAAAGAAGGAAGGAGGGAGGGAACGAAGGAAGGAAGGAAAGGAGGAAGTAAGGAAAGAAGGAAGGGAGGAAGCAAGGAAGGAAGGAAAGAAGGAAGGAAGGAGGGAACGAAGGAAGGAGGGAGGGAAAGAAGAAAGGAAGGAGGGAAAGAAGGAAGGAGGGAGGGAACGAAGGAAGGAAGGAGGGAAAGAAGGAAGGAAGGAGGGAAAGAAGGAAGGAAGGAGGGAAAGAAGGAAGGAAGGAGGGAAAGAAGGAAGGAGGGAGGGGACGAAGGAAGGAAGGAGGAAAGAAGGAAGGAAGGAGGGAAAGAAGGAAGGAAGGATGGAAAGAAGGAAGGAGGGAGGGAACGAAGGAAGGAAGGAAAGAAGGAAGGAGGGAAGAAGGAAGGAAGGAAAGAAGGAAGGGAGGAAGGAAGGAAGCAAGGAAGGAAGGAAAGAAGGAAAGAAGGAAGGAAGGAGGGAACGATGGAAGGAAGGAGGGAAAGAAGGATGGAAGGAGGGAACGAAGGAAGGAAGGAGGAAAGAAGGAAGGAAGGAGGGAAAGAAGGAAGGAGGGAAAGAAGGAAGGGGGGAGGGAACGAAGGAAGGAGGAAAGAAGGAAGGAAGGAGGGAAAGATGGAAGGAAGGAGGGAAAGAAGGAAGGAGGGAGGGAACGAAGGAAGGAAGGAAAGGAGGAAAGAGGGAAGAAGGAAGGAAGGAAAGAAGGAAGGAAGGAGGGAACGAAGGAAGGAAGGAGGAAGGAAGGAAGGAGGGAACGAAGGAAGGAAGGAGGAAGGAAGGAAGGAGGGAAAGAAGGAACGAAGGATGGAAGGAGGAAAGAAGGAAGGAAGGAGGGAAAGATGGAAGGAAGGAGGGAAAGAAGGAAGGAGGGAGGGAACGAAGGAAGGAAGGAAAGGAGGAAAGAGGGAAGAAGGAAGGAAGGAAAGAAGGAAGGAAGGAGGGAACGAAGGAAGGAAGGAGGGAAAAAAGGAACGAAGGATGGAAGGAGGAAAGAAGGAAGGAAGGAGGGAAAGAATGAAGGAAAGAAGGAAGGAGGGAATGAAGGAAGGAAGGTAGGAAGGAAGTTTGAAGTCTTAAGAGACTGTCAATCTCGCGTTTAAAAGCCACGGGGTTTCTTTCTACGTGGAATCTGAACTAATGGGAGTAGCATTTTACTTCAAAATTCACACCATGAAATACCATTTCAGGAACGGACGAAGACGGAGTTTGAACAAACTCGTTCCCTCAGTTCGGATACAGTATAATGAGACCCCACGTCCTTGAATGTTAACGCGTATAGCTACGCCAATGGCAGGAGGCTTATGTTATAATCAATGCTGTGTTCATGTTATCGACCATTGAGTTTTAACGTATTTATTTACATTGCATTAGGCCGTTACATCCATTGTCCGCCTCTGCTAATAACAGTTAACCACGCATGTATCTGTTATTGCTGTTTGCTGTCAGGGGCCAATTTATTCAACTACAGCATTACTCCCATAGCTTTTTCTCCATCTCGTCCTGTTCAACATCTGGCAAATAACAAATTATATCATTCTTAAATTGACTGTTGCGAGTGTGTATGCTCAAGATATATGGTGCCAGAAGGATCGTATTAATAATGGTAATAATAATAATAAAAATAATAATTTGGGATTTATTTGGACGAAAATCCAAAAACTTTGGGACAGAAAATACTGTATCTTGAACAAAAACAAAACAATTAATCGTTCTCGTGTATTAACGCAAAATTCCTCTGTCCTTTCTTCTTCTTCTTCAAAGCTCATAATCACTGCTTTCCGGATATCATTCCCATAATAATAATAATAATAATAATAATAATAATAATAATAATAATAATAATAATAATAATAATAATAACCCACTGCAGTGATATTTGTTTGTGTCATGCTTCCTTTCTGGTTGTCCAGTAGTTCTTCTTGCCTGTTTGCCATCTCTTGATGAATGAAGTACATTTGCATTTATCTGTTGGCACAGGCTAGAGTGAAATGTGGCTTTCACCAATGTCTCAGTCTCACTCATGGCTGTGATTATTCGGAAGCTACTGGGTGCTTAGTAATGACATTCAGGGCACAGTCAGTGCCTGTGGATGCTGTGAAAGGTTCTACTCATAGAGGTACTGCTGTTCTGACTCAGTGAGGAAAGCAATGACAAACTACCTCACTCCTCATCTTGCTTAGTACACCTCAATATAGCACTGCCTGGGGATTTTGTGGGTATCCACCCACATAACCTAACGGTGGTACTTTTTGAGGATCCAACCAGCCTTCGGGCTGACTACCTAACAGACAGTAGTTCTTCATGCTTCACTTTGATTTTTCCTCCTCTCTTCTGTCCAGATGTTACTCTGTTCCTCCTTTCTTTGTCGTGAAAACTCATATTTATTATTATTATTATTATTATTATTATTATTATTATTATTATTATTATTATTATTATTACTGCCATATTTATATAATACCAAGAAGTATGTTTCACAAAACGCAAGCTCTTTAACCAGAGGGAGTTAGAACGTGCAGTTTGTACCAAAATCTCCCAAATCGTCTAAATAGTACAGGAAAAATATTTCATTTCTTGAAAAGTGAACACTAGATAGCCTATTTATTTGTTTATAAAGTGCGTTTAAACAAATAAACAAGACGATAACCTCTGCCAGCTGTGTTACGTCGAGCCCACATAACAGTAAAGCCAGGCAGGTGGTTTATACACATTCGGGAGTTCTAGCATTGGTCCGCTAGTTATTGGCTCAGAAAATACAGCAAATATAGAGATCAGAAAGTGTACTGGTGCTGCCCATATTCATCTCTTCTACATGCATCATACCTATATCATTGGATAGCAATGTACAAAAATTGGGAATGCAACCTGATTTGGTCACTTGTTTCTAAATGTGCCACCCTGAAGGAAGTTGGCATAGGCTATAATTTTCCGAACAAGGCTTACTGATGCGGTGAAATAAAGAAATAAGGGGGTTAATATTAGCAAGCTAGTTGAAGATCAAATGCATCTCAAATGGTTCACCTTTGCAGATGACCTGGTAATTCTATCCAAAAATTGGCACCAAGGTAATCATTTCCTGGACAAACTTTATGAAATTGTACGTCAGAGTGGACTTCATATTTCATGAGCCAATTCTTGACTCACTTCTACCTTTTTGAGTACGAAATGTGGTCTGCGACGTTGTTTGTAGGAAGCGCGACGGTATTATTACTTCATTGTTTGCCGTTAGGTGGCAGCATTTATCTAAGTGTTGGGCCTATGAGTGTAAGTTGGGAAATGGAGCCGCCAGAGTGCAGATAATGTGTCTTTCTAACCGTAACATGCTTGATTGTAAATTTCTTGCCTTCTTTGATATAGGCAATCTTCAGTTTGTGAGTACTTGATGGTAGGAAAGATTGTTTATTTGGAACTGTCACTTTTATCGTCGAGGGAAAATGTGAGGTCTTGGAAGAAGAACATGTTGATTCTTTGGTTACTGATAACCTTGATATGGTTGTAGGCCTAAGATTATTTGGATGTAACTCGAATGTAATGACATTATGATCTCAAGCTATGACGACGTGGGAAACGCTTGTGAATTTATTTACGTTGGTAAACTGTTAAAATATGTGTGAAGTCTTGGAACACTGTGATTGTACGTACGTAAAGCTAGAAGAGTATTTGGTTGAAATAGAAATGCATGGGAATGCTAGTTTATGTTCTCTATGGAGAAGAGGTCGTGGAGAAGTATGTCATGTTTATTTCTTGACGAAGCCGAGTTTTATCTCGAGGGTTCCGTTAAATTTGGATCCATGTGTTTGAGATTGAATTGCTGGACTGCGTAGTGGATCTCTGGGAGACTTTGTTGTGAATACATGGCAGCAACTATGAAGAGGATTATTATGACTATCAGCTGTCAGTATGAGAGGAAAAGTAAAACGTAGCGATGGCTTCTGCGATAAGGTTTGTAAACTTGCTTTGTAATTAAAACTCAGCAATTCTTCTAGGTTTGTGCCGTGTCTTGTGTGGGGTTTCGCCTAGGACACCAAGTTGGCTCATCGGCGGGCTTTTGGTATCCCCGCCCGGACCCCCACAGGAGTGACGAACTGCGCGCCATCTCTCTTTATATTAGGCGCAACTGCACCACTCGACTGCGAGAACTAAAAGCTCAAGCAGACTTAACCTCCCTATGAAGGCTTCCAAAAAGATGGTATATTGGCTTTCACGGCCGGTGAATTAAAATTCAGCAATTCTTCTAGGTTTGTGCCGTGTCTTGTGTGGGGTTTCGCCTAGGACACCAAGTTGGCTCATCGGCGGGCTCTTGGTATCCCCGCCCGGACCCCCACAGGAGTGACGAACTGCGCGCCACCTCCCTTTATATTAGGTGCAACTGCACCACTTGACTGCGAGAACTAAAAGCTCAAGCAGACTTAACCTCCCTATGAAGGCTTCCAAAAAGATGGTATATTGGCTTTCACGGCCGGTGAATTAAAACTCAGCAATTCTTCTAGGTTTGTGCCGTGTCTTGTGTGGGGTTTCGCCTAGGACACCAAGTTGGCTCATCGGCGGGCTCTTGGTATCCCCGCCCGGACCCCCACAGGAGTGACGAACTGCGCGCCACCTCCCTTTATATTAGGTGCAACTGCACCACTTGACTGCGAGAACTAAAAGCTCAAGCAGACTTAACCTCCCTATGAAGGCTTCCAAAAAGATGGTATATTGGCTTTCACGGCCGGTGAATTAAAACTCAGCAATTCTTCTAGGTTTGTGCCGTGTCTTGTGTGGGGTTTCGCCTAGGACACCAAGTTGGCTCATCGGCGGGCTCTTGGTATCCCCGCCCGGACCCCCACAGGAGTGACGAACTGCGCGCCACCTCCCTTTATATTAGGTGCAACTGCACCACTTGACTGCGAGAACTAAAAGCTCAAGCAGACTTAACCTCCCTATGAAGGCTTCCAAAAAGATGGTATATTGGCTTTCACGGCCGGTGAATTAAAACTCAGCAATTCTTCTAGGTTTGTGCCGTGTCTTGTGCGGGGTTTCGCCTAGGACACCAAGTTGGCTCATCGGCGGGCTCTTGGTATCCCCGCCCGGACCCCCACAGGAGTGACGAACTGCGCGCCACCTCCCTTTATATTAGGTGCAACTGCACCACTTGACTGCGAGAACTAAAAGCTCAAGCAGACTTAACCTCCCTATGAAGGCTTCCAAAAAGATGGTATATTGGCTTTCACGGCCGGTGGTGGATTAATTATATTAATCTTAGGCTTCGATGATTTTAAGTTACGGGAAGCAAAGATATTATCGTCGAGTTTCATTACCCATATATTTGATTGAAAGGCAAGTTGGCAAACAAGGCAAGAGTAGGTTGACGTACCCAGCTGGTGTTTTATGGATGAAGTAAAGGAAAAGGAACCATGTCCGGAGGTGAAGAGATCGCATTGATATTGATATATGAAGTAGATTTGTTTGATTTTCATCTTAAGTTATGACGGTGATTGTTTGGAAAATAAATGTCATTACTGTCGGACCTACTATACCCAAAAGGTTGGATGAAAAGATTACTATTGATTTAGAAGACTGTACGTATTGAACGTGGATATGTGGATTGTCGTTGAAGATATACTATGATGTTAGGAATTTATTAATGGAACTTCTACATTTACCTACCCTTGGGATACCCCTGAATTGAGGCTTAAGGACTTTATGTTTATGTTGGATAATTTGAAGTTGAAAAAAAAATGTCTAAGGAATTGTGTGAGGTGGTAGTTTAAAAGTAAGTACCCTGATCTTATGTTTCTACATCTCTTGTGTGATGTTGCATCAATGTATTTTATGTTTGAAAGAATACATTGAATATCTACCAGTTTTACCAGTGTAGCATTTCCTAGTTGTGTAATTAATTAGCGACTTCAAAGTTGTAGCCAGGGTAAATGTTTGCAAATGGCCCAGCACCATCCATCAACAGGGCCTGTAAAGGGTAGAAGTGTCATTTCATATAAAAACTAAAAATGTATGTATCTCTTCGACAGAGGACCTCTGATTACCAAGTAACTCATTTCAAATAGTTAGGGAAAATCATGCAACCATCTGGATTAATCTTGAAGCAAACAAAGAGGGAATCTCTACATTACGAAAAGCCTATAGAATTACCTAGAACAGGTAGAACAAAAAATCAATTTCTCGGAACACAAATTTTAAACACTAAGTATAACACGTCAATTCATACAGGCGAACAACTATTTCTACTACTCACTAGAAGGAGATTGGCCAGGTAAGGATCTGTTGATGTCATGACTTGGCTCACAGTAAAGTAAGACTAGTGGGTATTTTGAAAATATTACGTGAAGGTAGTGGTACCCAATATCTAAATTGTATTGTTTATTACACTAATGGAGGGTCCAATAAATAAAATCCCTAAGTCCGTTTTTTCAACTTTTCAGGAAATGAAATACAAAGTTTCAAACTTACACAAAATCTATATTTTTCACTTCTGTAATCCAATTTTCTGTTACATGGAAATATGCATATCAACTATTTTTTAAAATAACTAAAAGCTCTTATTAGTAGTGAAATGTAGTTTATAAAATGCAAAATACACTCATGGACATAGTGATTTTTTGGTTTGTATAATGTTTTCCTGTTAATTTTTGGGCTTCAAATGTCAGTCGTACTCATCCACATCACCCATTTCATCAGACTGGAGTCTTAAAATGTGGTTTTCGGGGCCCGTCGGGCTCCCGAGTTTAGTTTCTCACATTGAGACGTTGAAAATGAGCTTTGTTTTCTACGCCCATTTCAGTATGCATTGTAAGAGGTTAGGCCCTCTTTTATGAGAGGTATGGAGAAGAGTTACATCAATGATTACTTTCGTGCCTCTGATGGACATCTGTGCCAAATTTTACGTTGATACACTCAGCCGTTCTCGAGTGATGCGTGAACAAAGTTGTACACAGACAGACAAACAGACAGACAAACATTTTGTTTTTGCGCGCAACCGTCATAAACCAGTCTGAAACGCGTTAATAACTCAAACAATATCTAGGATGGGAAGAGGGAAATATTGGATTTATTTCAATGGATTTGGTGGACTTAGGGATTTCTTTTGGTGCCTTGAGCGGACTTAGGGATTTTATTTTGCTGCAATGAGTGGACTTAGTGATTTATTTTCCTGCATTGAGTGGACTTAGTGATTTCTTTGGACTCAGGGATTTCTTAAATTTAATTACTAGAAAGTACGAATTATACATACGCAAGTTACATAGAGTTATTTATCATTGAAACTGATTGGAGATTTGAAAAGAGCGGGACATTTTGGTCCAGATACATGCATTATCTCCATTTGTCAAAAAACGGACTTAGGGATTTTATTTATTGGACCCTCTTTGCTCATGTCGTCACTCGATGATTTCACCTTTCTACTCGATTGTCCCGCTGCACACCCAATGCAAGGAAGTTGCCAACATATCAGGGGCTTTGCCTAACTGCGTAAGTTCATATTACTGAAGGCAGCCCAACTAACTGAACTGTATCAGTTACAACCGGCGCAGTACATGAATAGGGCTTCCTCTGATGCTGATGTGACTGTGGCCTTAACAGAAATATTACAGACAAACCCTCATAAAAGAGAGAACTTCAGCACACTCACACGTACGTTAGTTAATGTTAATGTTAACCTATTTAGTTCATGAATATTGGAATAGAATCCAAGAAAAAATATACCAACCAACCAACTTATACATTTTTAATTCTTTCTTAACTTTAGAAATAAATTTTTTAGTTTTACGTGGCCGTTAATCTCACGATCATGAACCACGGTACCTCTTTTTTTACGTGGAATCCAAAACACAGGACATAGCATTTCACTTTGAATATCTCACTTGCATTGATCGGGAATTGAACCCGGTACACCGTGGTGAGACGAAAATAGCTTGGCCACTGCGCCACCACGCCCGTATGGCTTCATAGACTGCGACAGGGTATCACAATTTTACCATTCAATAAAATGCCTTATCTGCCAGTAAATTTACCGATACGAAGTTATCACATATGAACACACTTAGGACACGGTGTACTCTTGAGCATATGCAGTGTACATTATCAGGCATCATTATACTAAGAGTTTTCTCGTTTTGTGGTAAGGTCACGGCTAAGATTCTTGTAATGTTAAACAAGTATCGTATCCTGAACAGGATGACCATATGATATTTTGAGGTTAGGAATATATAGAAAAATAATACAAACTAGTTGAAACCCGTCAAAACATAACGGACAATGAACAACATAACTGAAGCAGTTTCCTATACAAGTTACATTCTTTCTACGATTACTTTTTGGCACTATTGCAACTTTGAAGCCGTCAAAAGATTGCACTCTCGACATTGAAACATACTACTGGCACACATCTCACATGGAGTGACCGGGATTTGAACCACGGACTCAGCGGTGAGAGGCCGGCGTGCTGCCGCCTAAGCCACGGAGGCTTCCCCAAGAGATAAAATATTATATTGTCGTAATAAAAGAAATATTTTCGGTGCAGCAGTGACAATTCAAATTGAAATCAATTTCTAATAACTCACAGAAAGGTATGTGAATCATAAATAATATACAAGGCACGTCCAGAAAGTAAGTTCCGTTTGGTAATAAAATTAAATTGTGTACAGATACAGAAAAAATATTTATTGTACAAGATTCTACACCTCTTAAACTACTTTTCCACATAACTGCCGAACTTTTTCAGGCATTTGTCATAGCGTGGCACAAGTTTTTGGATACCTTCTTCATAGAAGTTTGCCGCTGACCGTAAACGAGAGTGAAGGCTTCCCTGTAAGATATCCTACTGTTTGACCACCACTGTTAGGCAAATTGCGTGCATACCAGGAGAACTGAGTATGTTTAGGAGTTCTCCTTACAACATAGGCAATTTGCCTAACAGTGGTGGCCAAACAGTAGGATATCTTACAGGGGAGTATTCACTATCGTTTACGGTCGGCGGCAAACTTCTATGAAGAAGGTATCCAAAAACTTGTGCCTCGCTATGACAAATGCCTGCAAAAGTTCGGCAGATATGTGGAAAAGTAGTTTATGAGGTGTAGAATGTTGTGCAATAAATAATTTTTCTGTATCTGTACACAATTCAATTTTATTACCAAACGGAACTTACTTTCTGGACGTGCCTCGTATTTTCAATAATACGCCTTGTGAAAGTTATGAAAAGGGAGGAGTACCTACTCTCAACAATTAATTATAATTCTTATAAATAACTCTCACAATAAAACGCGGTGTGGACATCCGCCATGTCTGTCATGACCAAGCTGATTCTGCGCATGCGCTAGGTCCAATAATTTGGCATTTTTCTTTATAAATTAAAAAAAGAATAAGGTGACATATTTGGTTATTTTACAGACACTCTGCAAATATAGAGACCAAGGGCTTTCGTTAGAGTGCATTACAAAGTCAATCGGTTCAGCCGTTCTGTCAATCTCGCGGTAACAAATATCACCTTAGCATGTTAAATATATAGACTAGACGAAACCCGTCAAAACATGACGGACAATGGAAAACAAATTTACTGAAGAAGCTTCTTATATAAGTTACATTCTTTGTACGATTACTTTTTAGCACTATTGCAACTTTAAGGGCGTCAAAAGATAGCACTCTCAGCAATGCAACATATTGCTGGTCATGACTGAAAACGTGATGAGGTCATCATCATCTTGCACAGTTTCCAGCCACTGGCCGGGTCTGTTTGGAACACAAGCCTCTCCAACGTCTTCTGTCTTCCCACCATCTCTCAGCCTCCACCCTTGTCCAGTCTTCTCCTCTCTTCTTCACGCTTTCTTCCACCCCCTTCAGCCACCTGTCTCTCGGTCTCCCTCTTGGTCTCTTTCCTTCCCACTTCGTCTCGTGTATTCTCCTGGGTATCCTCTTCTCCTCCATTCGTTTTACATGTCCATACCATCTAAGTCTAGATTTCTCTATACCATCCTGTAATGGTTCCTCCTTCATTAATTCTCTGGTCCTCTCATTTCTTATTCTGTCCCTCTTTGTAGCTCCAATACTGCTTCTCAAGAACCTCATCTCACTGGCCTGTATTTTGCTCTTCTCCCTTCCTTTCATAACCCAGGTCTCCGAGGCATACGTCAGGATAGGGACATAGTACGATATATGATCTACTTGCTGTTCTGAGGGACATCCCTGCTCCATAACATGCTTCTCACACTCCTCCGGAATGCTTCTGCCTGTCTCCCCCGCTCATTTATTTCTCTACCGTTTCTTACATTCTCTTGTATCAGGCT
Organism: Meconema thalassinum; assembly: GCA_946902985.2. Classification (NCBI taxonomy): domain Eukaryota; kingdom Metazoa; phylum Arthropoda; class Insecta; order Orthoptera; family Tettigoniidae; genus Meconema; species Meconema thalassinum. Next base: position 374,052,736 of record OX336392.1, read on the forward strand.
TCCCAGATACTTGAAACTCTCCACTTTCTTCAGCTGTTCCCCACCAATTGTTATTCCCGTTGTGGTCCTTTCCTTCTTCCTTGTTGTGATCACCATCTCACTCTTATTTATGCTAAATTTCATCCCATATCCTTGTATTATTCCTTCCCACACGTCCAACTGTTCCTGTACCTCCTCCTCCTCCTTGTTTCCACAATCATCAAATCATCCGCAAACACCATTGCTTTCATCTTTCCTTCCCCAATTACTTGTGCCGCTCGGGTCATTATGTCATCCATCACCACAATGAAAAGTAACGGTGACAGTGCACTTCTTTGTTTCAGGCCGTTTCTCTGTTCCACCCAGTCTGATCTCTCTCCTCCCACTTTCACACAGCTCATGCTTCCCTTGTACATCTCTTTTATCCTCCTTATAGTCCATTTTTCTACTCCTCTATCCTCCAGGGACTTCCATACTTTGTTTCTGCATACACTGTCATATGCTTTCTCAATGTCCAGGAAGGCCATCAGTAGATCTGTTCCATACTCATAGTGCTGTTCTTGTAACTGACTTACAGCAAAAATCAAATCCACTGTGGACCTTCCTGCTCTGAAGCCATGTTGTTCTTCCCTCATCCCTCCTTCTATCCTTGTCCTAATTCTCCTTTCTAAAACTTTCTCAAACATCTTTGCACAATGACTCATCAGTGTTATTCCCCGATAGTTTCTGCATTCTGTTCTACTACCTTTCTAGAAGATCGGGACAATTATTCCCTTTTTCCAGTCCTCTGGGGTCTTCCTTTCCTTCCATGTTGCCTTCATCACTCGGTACAACCATTGTATCCCCACCTCTCCTGCTGCTCTCACCATCTCCACACTCAACTCATCCACACCCGGTGCCTTCCCTCCTTACATCTTCCTCACTGCATCTTCCACTTCTTTCCATGTTAAGTCCTTTTCTGTTTGCAGTTCATGTACTGTACCTCTTCCCCGATTTCTTCTTCCTCGCCGTGGTTTCCATTTGGGTTCAGGAGTTCTTCAAAATATTCTTTCCACATTTTCTTCAGTTCTTCCCTATTTTCTATCCCTTGTCCCCTTTTGTTCACCATTCTGACATAATCCGTAGGATCCTTCCGCCTCTTATTCTTTACCATCCCATACAGGACCTTTTTTGTACCTTCACTATACTGCTGGTCATGACTTAAAACGTGATGAGGTAAATAGCCCAATACGTTCAAGAGTTTCTCCTTGAGCTTGATTGATTGTGATAAAGTAGGCCGAGCGAATAGGACATTGTTGCCTATTAGAAGAAAATGTACTGTACCTGCAAGTGTTTTATCGGAAGGTGTTAAATCAAGTCGTAGGATTTGAGCTCTCTGCCTAATATTACTGCACCTATTATATCCGAATCCAAGCAATTTCTTACATATTTCTTACAATTAATATATTACCATATATGAGTCCTTGGGAAACGTTCAGATTTCTAAGGAGCATAACTATGGCTCAAACGTTCGGAGTATGTGGAGGCGAATCACTTAATTCCAAGGAATTGAAAAATTCAATAATAGGGAAATGAAGTAGCTGGCTTTCATCTTCAGTATCCAATCTGTTAACGCTGATGTATGTGTTTGAACTACTGGATATAAGTTCAATGACTTTTAAATTAATATCATTACATTGTTGCAGCTTGGCAAATATTTTATATTCCAGCAGATCAATTTTACCCTCACAACAGTAAAGACCAAAGTAACCACGCATAGATTTTACGCAAGAGAAGTACAATGTAGAACAATGTTTACATTTGATCGTCAAAGACCTTACAGTACACTGCACTGCATAATATCTGGAATTGTTTCTGAAATGGCCTATTTATATTGGATTTTAAATGTGGCTTCGTATTATTCGATAACACTATAGTGTCCTGCAATAACGGAGCCGCTAAATATTACATGGCAAATAATACTTCCATTGCCGAAATCAACTGCGTAGTTAGACTCAGTACTCTAAACAAATAATCATTAAACAATTGTCTTATACAATGAAGTTCAACATGACCGTCCAGAGACTTTCATACTCAAGTTGGTTGGTGAGGAGAATGCGATGAGACTGATCGCTTAAAATAAATTCCTTATAATTGTTCCTGCCAGCGAAATTTTTTGCGATAGCTTGAAAACGCAGCTCAGAATGACGTTCTTCATTTTGTCATAAACAGTACGAAACTGCTCTAAATAAGCAATTTCCATCACCTGTTATAGGTTATGACAGTACATTTTGCAGGGGAACATAGAATCACTTCGCGAACTACTGGAACGACCATAGGCCTATACTCAATACTCACTTCGGCAGTCACCCTAATGGAGGCAGTTTTTGAATTCTATGTCCCGTGCATGTCAAAAATCGTATTAACACATGGAGGCCCACCTATTCTTGTCTATCGCCCCGGAGACCCGGGTTACATTTCCTGCTCTGCCAAGAAATTGAATTCTGGTCTGAGGGCAAAAACGGGGCACATTCAGTCTCTTGAGGTATAACTAAGAAGAGGAAGGTTTAATTCCCACCTCGACAATCTTGGATGTGGTTTTCCGTGGTTTCCCACTTCCACTTAAGGCAAATACCGGATGGTTCCTAACTTAAGGCCTTGGCCGTCTCCTTGCCATTTACCACCTTAATTACAAATACACACAGTAATGCAGCCATCACAATAACACAGGTTATGAGAGAAAATTTCACACATACACACCCAAGTACACGGGGCTGAGTGACCACGATGTCGGAGCCTTTCAAACGAATTATGTTTGCCAAGTGTCTCTTATGGCGAAAGCAATTGTGGACACGCGCGAGTGCCTGGAAAACTACTTTTTTCTTTAATAATTTAAGAGTATATTGACGATGCATATTTATAACTTTTAGTCTAGGACGCTAATAACTTGACCACCGAAGCATTGGGAAGAAATTGCAATATTAAGGTACATAAACAACATAGCCTACACATTCAACTGTCGGTTAATGTTCCTCAAAATTTACCTTCTTAAATATTCCCCTCCTTTATAATTCTCCATCACGTTAAAACGTGCCATGTCTTGGGTTTTAAATATATCGATGCAATGGTGCTGCCATCTGCTGTCAGTTACTGGAACTATATGGGCGATGTACTGCCATCTGTTGTCAGTTATAGGAACTGATTGCAGATATTTAAACGGCGTACTGAGGACAAAAGTTTGCTCTTTTGATCACATGCTGTAATGCAATGGTAAAACGGAAATAAAACGTATTGAGAGGGAATGTAGAAATATGTATCTTTTACAGACATAAAACCTTACTAATACTCCTTGATTAAACAATATTTCAATGGTAAAAAAAAAACATATATCGGCGAGGGCTGGGATCGAACCGGCGAACCTAGGAACCACAGTCTGTCGCCTTAACCACATAGCTACTTTTTTTTTATTAGCTCTTTACAGAATTACAGAATTTTCAGATATGATAAATACCAGACTAATACATCACAAGAAATTCAGATAGTGTCCATATTTATCGTATAATTGTCCACTTTCACTAAGCTTCCAACGCTCTTTTTGCAGGTGATACCTGAGATCCAGGAAAGAGAAATGTTGATCATTGTCCATCACGAAGTGTACATATTGGCCCATTATCCACACAATGGCAGTCTGTTTAATTTGGGGGAAGGCGGTCACCGACAAAACGAACCAACTTCCTGTCATCAAGGTCATTCGAGGGCACATTTAATAGTTGACATACTTTTCCCTTACACCACAGCCACGTGGAGGCAACTCGCGTGCATGATGTGAAGCGGTGTATCGCCGTATCAGTTTGACCACATATAGTACACCATGGGTAAGCTTCAAGATGGATGGTATATCGCCGTAGAGCGGTTGGGATGAGATCGTTGAGGAAGATAAAAACTTGGGAGTGTACAGCAGAAGAAATGGACATAGCCCCAAAATTTTTCCAAACAGTGGGCCAATGGACATAGAGGGTGGTGGCCTCTATTCGCGGTTTGGAGTGTACCACTTGCCGCAACATGTTATAGATACTTTTCGTCGTTGGAACAATCCCTGATGGCATTTGGCGAACAGTTTCCAGAAGGTGCTGTTGATGGTCCCTAAATATCTTCGGCAAAGCTCTATCACAACCACGGGCTGTGTTTCGAATATCTTTGTATAGCGCTTTCGTAAAAGTGTCATGTTGGGAAAGAATGGTGATATCGTTCTTGCAGAGGAGTGCACGGCATTTCATGCCATGAGCTGTTAGCCCTAGCCCGCCTTGCCGGGATGGGAGATACAACTGTTCCCGTTGTACTCGGAACAAAAATCCTTGCCATATAAACCAACCTGTATATTTTGCCAATTGGCTCTCAAACATTTTGGGAAGTGGGAAAAGTTGTGCGACATACCATATTTTAGAGAGCGCAAACACGTTGAGGACCATGACCCGTTGCACTATATTGAGGTTTCTTTGACCAAATTGGATCAGGACTCCCCTAACTTTGGCAATGACCTTAGTCCAGTTAACTTGCACTGTGTCCAGAAGCGATTGCTTCCAGGTAATGCCAAGAATTTTCACCTCATTTACTATCCGGAACCAGGGCTGTGGGGTAATCACTGAGTTAGTATTGAGCGGAAGCAAAGCAGTTTTCTGGGGGTTCGATTGTGCTCCAGAGGCGATATGGTAGAGCTGAAGGACGCTATCGATGTGGGAGATGTCTTCTTCATTGCGGATCAATATTGATACGTCATCAGCATAGGCGCACATTCCAAAAACATGTGTGGACAGTTTGTAACCCTGTAGCTTCACCTGGGTAGTCCGAATGAACGGTTCAAGGCCAATGACAAAAAGTAGCATAGAAAGGGGACATCCTTGCCTAACTGATCGTTGTATTGGAATCAGAGGGGAAAGAAAACCGTTGACGAGCACTCTAGACGTAGCATTACAATTTATCATACGAATGTAGTCAATAAGGATTTCAGGAAATTCGAAGTGTTGCAAGACCATGTACAAGTATTCATGACTGATGCGGTCGAAAGCTTTATCAAGATCTAAGGTGTGAAAACTCATTGGCTCAGTGGGGAGCATTTCGGCTTTTAGGTGTAGGTCCCGTAGTATCGCTAAGTTTGTTAACAGAGTTCTTCCAGGAATACTGCAACATTGTTCATCACCAATGATATCAGGTAGAACAGTCTTCAATCGGCATGCAAGTACTTTGGTAAGGACTTTATAGTCACTGCAGAGCAGAGTAACTGGTCGGAAGTCACCAACTGCCATGGGAGAGGATGTTTTTGGTATGAGGACTATGGTCAAATAGCTTATAAAGATAATAGCGGAAACTCGGCCATAAAAGCATGTGCTCGCCTGGAGACAGCAATCACAGTGCCATCTCTTGGTGCGAGTTGACAGCATTACTCTTCTTGCCACCCACAGCTAGCATTTTTGAGTGCGCACCGACCGAAATTGCATTGTGAAGTTAACATATGTCTCGGCTTGATATTTAGGCAGCAAATAATTTAAAGATTAATGTTAAAAGAAACAAAAGATACTTGGTTCTGTACAATATTTATAGAGAATTCAAAAAAATACTGGACTGCTTCTGCATATGGTTTGCTTTGCCATAGGCAGTAGAACTGAAGGCACTGCACCAGGCCAAATACTGAAAATTACAAGGAAATATTTGCATATTGGTTTTAATCCATCCTTTTTGACGTACTGGTATTTAAAAACGAGTTGAACACGCTTAATTACATTAAAAAAACAGTTACCTTCTTATATAACGTATTTCCTAATAAAGTCAGTAAAATTAAAATTTGTGTTTCTGAACTTGTTAGATTACACCAACCTCCTTTGCTTTAATAGTGCAATACGTACACTTTAGAGGCAGATGAACTCGCTGTTCCGCCCCTTATAACAACAATAAATAACTACGTACATTTTCAATCAGGAATATTGAAGCAAGTTGTTAAATTTTAGGCCTACTGTACCGTAGAGTCACCACGTTTTATAAAGGCTCTTATTTCAATATTAACATTAGGCCTACTATCAACAACCTACAAAGATCTTACCCTTGACTTAACAAGTTTTTGTTCCTGAAATCTTTCTCCACAAAGTGGTCTGAGCATACAACACGAGTTCTGTTTAAATGTTCTGGGCCATTCCTTTCAATACGTCATCTAAGTCAGCTCTTCGGCTTCGAATAACCCACAGCGTGCATCTATAAATAAATAAAGAACAGGCTAAAATATGCTAAATTATATTCTAAAAGCATTTTGTATTAAAAGAAAACCGAACTATCAGTGTAATGGTAGGCTACTTGTTTACAATCATTTCTTGGGAACCTGAAGAAAGATTTTGGGTCACTTTGTTGTTTATAATCATTACAGCCAAATACTCCCCGTACCAACCATTATAATTGGATAATTAGATCATTCACAGGTCAGTAATTTCTTATAATTGTTTGGTTGGATCTCACGGTTGTAAATCAGCTGGTCTTACGTTGCCAACTCGGACCGCTAGGCAGTGCTGGGTAGCGCTGTCTCCTGTTTTGGCGAGGAGTTTCCGCTATTATCTTTATAAGCTATTTGCTATGGTACCCTCGTGATGTGATTGACAAAGAGCACGACGTTGGAGAATGGTACGCAGGACATGACAAAATTCTTTGCCAATGAGAGGCCAGAAGTGTTTATACATTTCATATGGCAGTCCATCAATGCCAGGTGAGCGGTTGTTTGGGAGTCGTTTAACCACAGAGTGAATCTCTTCATCCGTAATATCCGCGCTGAGCAGAGTTTTGTTGTCCGGAGATAGTTTGGTACTGCAAGATGACAGCAATAGGGTCACCTGCTGTGGATCAATGGGAGCCTTAGCGTAGAACCGTTGATAAAATAATGATATTTCACTACGTATAGCGTCAGGGGAGGTGACGACACTTCCAGTACTGGTGCGGAGGCGATGGATATATTTACGTTGCCGCTCACGTTGTCCTTTGGCGATATGGTATACACTTGCACTTTCGTCCGGGAGCACTGTACGATCTTTTAAAGCCACGTTGATATGAGCGAGCGTTCGTTGCTGTAGAGACAGGAGCTTGGTTTTAACTTCCCGGATCTGGTCATATATACGCTCCCCAGCATCAGATCTTTGCTGGAGCTGGCGAAGAACTCGATAGTAAAATTCAACTGTATCCCGTCTTTCCCGACCTCGTTGGTAAGATATGTTCTTAAAGACGCGGCGGATCCCTGGTTTAACTAAAATATCCCACCAGTCTGTGCAGTCGCGAAATTTGCCTTTTTGTTGGACCCATCGAATCCAGTGTTGTCTGAAAATATCTTGGCATTCCTCCTCCAGTAACAGCGAGCAATTCAGCTTCCAATAACCTCTTCCTATGTGAAATATGGGATGGGGGTAAGAGATTGTACATACGACAGCATGATGGTTAGTGAAACTGGCAGGAATCACTTCATATCGTCTAGGCTGGATGAGTTCCTGTGAAAAGTAGATGCGGTCAAGTCGTGATGAGGAGTTGTGACTTATACAGGTGTAATGGGGCGGGGGCACCCTTAAACTATCCACAGCATCAATGAGGTGTAGGGAGGTAAGAAGGGTCCTGAGAGCCGGGTTGACACCTCTGTATGGACTAGTGGAATCCTCTGGGCGTTGAATACAATTGAAATCCCCTGCAAGAATAAGTTTTTCCTTAACGTCGTGCAGATGAGGCAGTATACTCTGTTGAAAGAACATTTTCCGTTCCACACGTTTATTAGACCCGGATGGGGCATATACATTTATCAGGGTGGTATTGTTTATGTGTCCAGATATTATGCGTCCTGATGGATGACATAGCACACCTGCGAGTGGGATATCATGTCTTATGAGGAATCCGGTCCCTCTATTCGTATTACCGGTATTGATGTATTGTTTGTAGAAGGCAGATATGGGTAAACACGGTATAGCAACTTCTTGAAGGAAAGCAATGTCAATGTCAGCATCTCGAAGGAATCTCTCCAACAGTTGAAATTTCAGAGGACATTCTATTACATTGATATTCACAGTGGCCACAGTGAGAAATTGCGCCATTACGAGAAGTAAAAAAGCTGTGCTAGACATACTGGAAGGTGGACTCGAAAGAAGACACAGGTGAGAATTATCCTGGTGCACTATGTCAAATTAGGTTGAGATAGTTCCTTTTGACTGCCATTCATAGGCCGGCTGTCAGCGGTTGAGAGCGTTCGTGGGTCCCTAGATGACGTAGAAAGAAGATTTTGTTTCTTTTTCACAGCTGCGGAAACGTTTGTGGAGCCAGTTTTATTCTTCGGGGCTGGTACGGCAATCGAGGCATTTGTTTTAATCTTCTTAGAGACGTTCTCGGATCCCCGATCAACAGTCTTAAGTGAGTCGGTAGGGACCAGCGAAGTCTGGGGCAGTGAAGACAAAATTTCTGTGGCAGCCTGTAGTAACGGCAGAGTTGGTTCTGAGGCTGCGAAACAGGTTGCCGAGAGCACAGGGGCACTCTGTGTCTCGCAGCTCTGGTCAGGGCAAGGTATCAGTTCTGCGTCAGATGTATCCGAGGTCACTCCTGGTCTTGTCCCAGCTGACTGATCAATGATCATGTTTTCATATGACGTTTGCTGCGTCACAACTTCCGAGTATTGTACACGTCGTTGTTGTGTAGGAGTTATACCGAGGGGAATCATTTTCTTTGGGCAGTTAATACGGAGATGTGTGGTAGCATTGCAAATTAAACAGGTCTGTTTCTGTCCATTATACGTTATATAGCCAGAATGGCCACCAAAAGCCTCAGTGGAGGGGATATCTTGCTTGATTTCCATAGTTAAGGCACGTATTCCATTATACACCGGGAACTGATAAGCAGAAGACCATTGTTCTTTCCTGACGTCACTCACAGTGCCATATTTCGACAGAACGGATTTGAAAATTTCAGGGGGTACTTCGAGTGGGACATTAAATATACGCACTGTGGTAAAATTGGAATCCGCTGTGGAGAGCTTAACATTGGTCATTTCGCCGGAATCATACTGAAATTTAATAGGATCTGCAAAAGTATGTAACAATTTCTGATAAATAGATATGGTGATTACCTTGATGTACATGGTTTTTTCGTGCGCATTTAACTGGATGGCTTCTACTTGGTCGACAGTCAACCGGAGGGTATCGCCAATCCAGCGGTGAATTTCTCCTGGTGAGGGGCGAGAACTCTGCCTGTCCCATTGGCAGCGTACGGTGTTTTTTCTCTGGTATCCGGACATGATTTTCAGCGGGGTTTTCTGGGTTTCTGGTTTTGTTGTCCTATCTGGAACACTACTTAAAAAAATATTGTCCGAATGACACACGGAAGGTCAGTACACACGTGGAACTAAGGAAGCACCGGTATTAGGAACCGTAACCTCTTCCAATGCGGTCACACAGCGCGCACACACGTACCGCACTCGGCCACGACCAGTGACCAACTGACTACTCGCGCAATCTTGTTCAGCAGCAGACGCAGCCATTCATTATCTTCAAAAGCTGCTGTCTGAAGGAAATAATCCATTTCATTATCCAAATAAATCAATGTTGCACATTCGTATACGTTCATACTGTTATTATATTTTATTGCCAGAACTTGGTTAATGTATGTTTTCAATTACATGGAAGCTTATTAAATAACTTACATTTTAATGGAATTCTCACCGCCATTTTGTCATGACCTCAGACGGATTGTGCGCATGCGTGAGGGGAAAGAATTCTGCTATTTTCTATATTAATTCAAAAATATACCGAGAGGGAATGTAGAAATATGTATCTTTAACAGACATAAAACCTTACTAATACTCCTTGATTAAACAATATTTCAGTGGTAAAAAAAAATATAACGGCGAGGGCTGGGATCGAACAGGTGAACCTTGGAACCATAGTCTGTCGCCTTAACCACATAGCTACTCGCGCACTCTTGGTCAGCAGCAGACGCAGCCGTTCTTTATCATTAAAAGCCGCTGTCTGAAGGAAATAATCCATTTCATTATCCAAATGAATCAATGTTGCACATTCGTATACGTTCATACTGTTATTATATTTTATTGTCAGAACTTGGTTAATGTATGTTTTTAATTACATGCAAGCTTATTAAATAACTTACATTTTAATGGACTTCTCACCGCCATTTTGTCATGACCCCAGGCGGATTGTGCGCATGCGTGAGGGTCAAGAATTCTGCTATTTTCTATATTAATTCAAAAATATACCGTAATATATTTGTTTATTTTATAGACACTCTGCAAATCTAGAGGTCAAGAGCTTTCGTTAGAGTGCTCTACGAAGTAAATCGGTTCTGTCGTTCTCTCAATCTCGTGGTAACAAAAATCACCTTACTGTTTTAAATATATAGATTATATCAAAAGGAGATTCAGAAAAATAGTTACATTGGTTTATTCAGGAATACTTACCTCAGTTGTTTATCAACCAAATACTCCTTTTTCACACACTGAGAATACATGACTTCACAATGTTAACCTACCGTACTTAGTTCATGAATATTGGAATAGAATGCAAGAAAAAATATACCAACCAACCAACTTACTTATTTTTTAGTCAGTTTACCTTCCAGGTTGGTTTTTCCCTCCAACTCAGCGAGGGATCCCGCCATTACCGCCGCCAGGGCAGTGTCCAGGAGCTTGCAGCACTTGGTCGGGGGGTAAAACTGGGGAGGTGGGACCAGCACCTCGCCCAGGTGGCCTCACCTGAAAAGCGAACAGGGGCCTCTTGAGGGATGGGACGATTGGGAGGGATAGGCAAGGAAGAGGGAAAGAGGCGGTCCTAGCCTTACGGTAGGTTCCATCCTGGTATTTGTCCAGAGACGAAGTGGGAAACCACAGAAAACCATTTCGAGGATAGCTGAGGTGGGAATCGAACATCCTCTACCCGTCTGGACCACCCGAGGCTGAGTAGACCCGTTCCAGTACTCATACTTCTTTCCAAATTTTGTGGCAGAGCGGGGAATCGAACCTCGGACCTCCGGGGTGGCAGCTAAGCACGCTGACCACTAAACCACAGAGGGGACTTACATAATTCTTAATGGATTATATTCATCTCTGCTAGCTAACATATGTTGAGAATTATTATAGGTTAACATTCCGAAGCTAGCTATTAAACAACTTAGAGAGCATTTGGTTGAGAAACAACGGAGAAAAGTGTTCCTAAATAAAAATATGTTACTATTTTTCTATTTTTTGTTATGTTGTAATTTGTATTAATTTTTCACCTCAAAATACCATTATAAAGTTATCATCCAGTCCAGAATATGTTACATTTTGTACGTTACAAGAATCGTAGTCATGGTCTTACCATAAAACGGAAAAGTACCCAGTAAACAAAAGTTTGGTGCTTTTCAGTCGGTCAACACGAATACACCCAAAAGAGTTGGGTTATACCCTAATCGTGAAAAAATTACAAGAGATTAATAAATTAATAAATTATTAATTAATATTAATATTAATTAATTATAAATTAATACATTATTTATTATTCTCATGTTTTTTCAGGATTAGGGTATAACCCAACTCTTTTGGGTGTATTCGTGTTGACCGACTGAAAAGCACGAAACTTTTGTTACTAAGGCAACACTGAAAATGGCTTCAAACTCCATAAAATGCCTACTATAATGATCCCTCATAATGTACACAATTCACATACACAAGAGTACACACAGTCCTTAAAGCCTTCGGACTGGGCTGGGAACATATGGCACTGTCTTGGGTTTTGAAAGTCAACTCTTCGCAGACCACAACATTCAGCCTGATATTGAGAAACAATACGACTGAAAAAGGGACATAATGGTTGACACCTGGAGCTCGACAACCAATTGAGTTCAACTATCTTCATGGTTCATAAAAAGCTCCTTTTCATCAGTTCATTGTTTAGTTTATGAATGCACATCAGTGTGAAGTATCATACAGGCACAGGGGTGAGTGGCACTTGGTGTAGTGGATAGCCACACTGAATTTTGATTGCACTCAGTCAATGTGATCTACCATAATGAACAGCCACACTTTGCATGAAAATATAGAATAGGCTACAGAAGAATCACGGAAATAGCTGTCAGATGTCAAAGTTGAAATACAATAATAATAATAATAATAATAATAATAATAATAATAATAATAATATCGTATGGCCTCGGATGCCGGGTGCAAGCTTTGTTATTTGACACCCATAGGGTAGCTTGCATGTCGAATTTCGTTGTTCCTTGACTATGAAAGTCAAGGAGGTTCGATGTTAGATATCTAAGCTCCTTGAACACCATAGCGCTTTCTAGTAGAGAAATGACGAACATTGTGTTGGCGGAAACTCCCGAGATTAATTTTGCCATTATGAACTCGGCCTACTGAATTCAAATGGGTTCTTTGACATGCCAACATCGTATAACATGCGTATCGTATTTTTGCCGCCTTTTAAAAATCACTTACCACGGCCAGGAGCGAACCTGCAATCTTGGGGTTAGTAGACCGACACGATATCCACTCACCCACCGTGACAAGTTGAAATACAATTACACTGATAGAAGTTTCTCTATGAATACATTTTCCATGAACACGCAATAAAGGAAATTAGAAAAAAAATCAAAGTACGAGTAAAGATTCAAGGAGAATCTACAAGACAATAGTTCTACGAACATTACCAAACCTACAGGGACTCCCACAGACAGTGTATGACCTCCAGAAACAAATAATAGTGGACATGAATAGTAGATAATTACTCTTTAATATGTTGTATATAATAATAATAATAATGCTATTGTTTTTACGTCACTTCTAACTACTGTGGCTTTTAGAGACGCCGGGGTGCCAGAATTTTCCCCCCGAAGGGCATCTTTAACATGCCAGTAAATCTACTGACACGGCTACCTCGCAGAGCGCACCCTCAAATGCCAGTTGACTGCACCAGGATTCGATCCCGCAACCTTGGGAACAGCAGGCGAGAACTTTACCACTGAGCCACACCGCCAGTCATAGAATATGTTGTGGTTGTCGACTTTTACCATCAACACAGCTTTGGTGGCGTAGTCGGTAGCATGCTGATCTTCTATGCCCAAGATCGCGGGTTCAATCCCAGCCGAAGTCGTCGGATTTTTTAAGAGCGTTATAATCCTTCAGTATGCCTTCCATTGGAGGGGAAGTAAAGCCAGTGGTCCTATGTCATAGATTTGTTGCATGTAAAAAGAACCTTTCACTAATTAAACTCGTGTGAACTTGTGTTAGATTTCGTTGAATCGCTCTATCAAAGTTCCAACGTTCACCAATAGGTGTCAGTGACATCTGGTGGCGAAAGCTGGAGCTACTTGAAATTGAACGGAACTTGTAGCTCACCCCATGGGTGTCCGCTTCAAGCAGCAACAGGCTCTGGCGAGCCGAACATGTCCTCGGACACTCCCGGCACTAAAGCCATACTGTAAATAAATAAATAAATAAATAAATAAATAAATAAATAAATAAATAAATAAATAATAACCGACTAAAAGTTACAATATCAATTGTCTATAAGGCAATGCTAAAAGATGGCTTCTAAGCTATCTTTACTGTATAGGTCTATTTGAGTTCCAGCTACCCAGTGGGAGAGCGCCACACGTGGCCCACGGCCCAGACAGAGGACACCCCTCACCTGTGAGATGAGATGAGAGTTATGTTCCCAGTCTATTAAGATGCCGACAGGGTTATTTCTGTGTTTTCTGTAGCAGCCAGCATAAATCACCCACTGGCATGCCAAGAAATTTGACACGTTTACGGTAGCTTTTCATACTCGATTTTACAATCTTCTTCTCTTCGTCGTTCATCTTACCATTCCGCTACTCTCCTTCAGAGTGAACAACTCTGCAGCATGGCCGTGCTTGTTAAACCTCTGGAATGGGGAGCTGAAAGTATCGATAACAACTGGTATTCTTTTATTTATTCATTCATTCATTCATTCATTCATTCAAGGTTCTCAGGGAGAATGCTGAGATGGTACCTGCCTTAAGGTTCTGGGGCCTCTTCTCTAATCCTAGACTCAAAAACGTACAGTAACCCACACTACAACAGTCACCACGGAAATACCGACAGCGGTGGCTGCACTCGCTAAAGCACAGCTTTAGGTCATGGGGTAGACGCGTGGGTTCGAGCCCCACCGTCGGCCGTCCTTGAAATGCTTTTCCGTCATTTCCCATTTTCAACACCAGGCAATTGCGGGGACGGTACCTTCTGACAGGCCACGGCCAATTCCATCCACATTCTTGCCCAGTTTAATTCATCTTCATCCATTCCATCTTTCATCCCGACGCGCAGGTCACCCACGGGCGTCGACTAGAAAGACCCGCACTTGACCTCTCACGAGACCACATGACAGAAAACCCACAAAAATACTGGATATCAGACATAATAATAATAATAATGGTTCAGTGAAATACAAAGAGATCTGCACGAGATTGGGATCTCATGAGAAGATATCCGCAAGCAAGATGAGCTTGAGAAAACTCTTCGAAAATTGGAGTTCCAACCTAAGCCGACGCTGAAAACTAGAAAAGCATGGACAATAGAGAAAATGAAACAACACCGTCTACGAATGAAGAAATTCTGGACTGATTTTAAAGCTATAAGGAAACAGTTGTAATGACGTGGTCTTTAGCTGGTCTAAACAAAACAATAACAATAATAATAGCTAAGCAAATTCACACCATTAGGCATATTCAAGGTATCTGGATTGCAGAAGAAGTTCCTGATGACTGGAAGTGTGCACAAAGACACCCCTTACAGAAAAAAGGAGATACATCTGGTGGCAATAATTACAGAGGAATATCAATGTTGCTTATAAAATTTTACAAAAACATTGCTACAAGACTTGAGAAGCAAACTGACTATTTATTAGGTTTCAGACCAGGCTGGTTTCAGAAAAGGATGATCATGTATAGAAAAATTAATTGTTGAATCTCCAAACTATCTTTCAAATCCGTAAAACCAGACAAACGACAAAAGTTTTAGTAGATTTCAAAAAAACAACAACATATGATTCCTTTGATAGACAAACCCTTTTTGATGTGCTTGAAGAATTCAGAGTAGATAGGAAAACAAGAAATTTGTTCAGACAGACACTGACTGGGACCACCTCCAAAGTTAACTCCGTAGGATACATTTCTGTTCCTTTTGCTATTAAAACAGGTGTCAGACAAGGAGATGGCTAATCTCCATTATTGTTCATGCTAGTGCTAGGGAAAGTAAACCAAACTTGGGAAAAGGAAATAAAGGGAATTAATATCGGCAAGCTAGCGCAAGATGAAATTCATCTTAAATGTTTGGGCTTTACAGATGATCTGGTAATTCTGCCGAACAACATCCATTCCCTGGAAAACTTCACGAAATTGCACGTAAAACTGGACTAAGGCAAACACTCTTTGATTATTCAATTTGGAAAAATCCCTCAGTTAAATAATTTCAAATACTCAGGGAAATTATACAGCCATCTGGATAAAAATCATGAAGTAAACAAAGAGACAATCTCTAAATTATCTGGAACAGACAAAGAAATCAATATCTTTGAACGCAAAATTAAAACACTATAGCACGGCAATTCAACAATTGGAGGCAGATCACTAACTAAACATTTAGAAAAACAAGAAAGGAAAATCCTCAGAAAAAGCATTGGCCCTGTATACCAAATTTATTTATTTATTTATTTATTTATTTATTTAGCGTATGGCTTTTAGCCCCGGGAGTGATCGAGGACATGTTTATCTCGCCAAAGTTTGCAGCTGCTTGTATGTGGACACCCATGGGGTGAACTATAAGTACCGTCGCGTGTGGATGAAATGAAATAAATGAAGATGAATGAGCAAGTTCAATTTCAAGTAGTTCCAACTTTTGCTACCAGATGTCACCGACACCTAGTAGCGAACGTTGGAACTTGATAAAACGTTCCTAACGAAATTTAACCTACAAATTTGGCTACACATTACCAATTGTAGTGGAAGGTTTAATGCCATAAATCTATGACATGGGTCCGCCGGCTTTACTTCCCCTCCGAAAGAAGACATGCTGAAGGATTTTAACGCTCTTAAAAATCCGATGACTTCGACGAGTTTGAATCCGCAATCTTGGACATAGTAGTTCGGCATGCTACCGACTACGCCACCGAAGTATGGACATATTCAAAGAATGGACAGTGCAAGACTTACTGAAAGAATATGTAATCATGCATTCTCATTAAAGGCCAAGAGCAACTGAATAATAGAAATTGCAAATGGCCTTTATAAAATCAACGTAACAGACGAAATTTTGAAGGGACAGGCCTAGATTCTGATAGTTGGTGAACAGACATTAGTTTGCTGCAAATGACCCGAATAAGAGAAACAATGATGAAAGGAAGAGAAGTCATAGTGAGAAAATGAAGAGATTTTGGGAAGAAAAGAGGGAAAACGCCTAAAGATGAAATCGTGAATTCAAGTTCAATCGCTCTCCTAAAGGGGAACAATCGATATAATTATAATAGTAAAAATAATAACGCTCACGCTCCCACAAATATTGACAATAAGAAAAACCCAGAGAAAGTAGAAGCCTTCTGGGAACTCTTAGATGAAACCACTAGCATGATACCAAAGCATCACTTGAAAATTTTAGTAGGTGATTTTAACGCACAGGTTTGCAGAGAGAGGAACACAAATGGATTGTAGGTCATCACTCGGCACATTGGAGGACGAATAAGAACGGTTAACGACATATACACTTTTGTAAAACTTTCGCCTTAAGACTCATGTCTACGCATTTTGAGAAACCCCCACACTAAAAGAAAACGTGCAAATCACCAAACCCGTTATTGGGGGGATTCCAGATAGATCACGTCCAAAATGTTAGAGTACGGAAGTGAGTTGTCGACTCGGACCACCACCTAACACAAATCAAAGTGAGATTCCAACCCAACAGATGCAGACCTAAACACAAAAGATCTATACGAGTTGATCCAGAATGTCTTCGACAGAAAGCCACGACCTTGCAACAAGACATACGAGAACAGGGCCCCAAGGACTGGCCAGGTCTTCGTAAAACACTCCAGACATAAGCCATGAAATTAGGACAGCCTCCAAGAAAACGCAAGCATAGGTGGTGGAACACGACTTGTGATAAAGCCATTGATGACCGGACGAAAGCATTGAATTAGTGGAATGGACATCAAACAACTGAGAAATGGGAAACTTTCCTAAAGGTGCAGAAAAGTACCTCAAAAATAATCTGCCGGGAGAAATGAGCCTATGATAAAAAATAGACTCAGAAATCGAACAAAATTTCCTCAGAAACAATACCAGGAATTTCTACAAGACATCCCGTGAGAATTTATCCAGTTATCAACCACCATCTTTATGCTTCCATCGATCAAATGGAACAATAGAATCGAATACCAAAGAGAACTGCACCGTTTTAGCTAACTACTTCCGAGACCTCCTCAATTGTGATCCTCCAAAGGAAATACTGAATTTTGAAAAGCCCAACCACCAACAATACAGTAAACAGCAGAGATCATACGATCGCTTAAAAATAATAAAGCCCCTGGAAAGGACGGCATCACTGCGGAGATGTGTGAACTTGAAGATGACGTTGTAAACAAAATTCATGCTAATCCTAGTAGAAATATGGGAAAAGGAAATAATCCCGCAGGATTGGAAGTGTGCATTAATACACCCATTGCACAAGAAAGGTGACAAGGCGGATCCAAACAACATACACATACAAAATTCTTTCCAAGTTCTCATAAACCGATTAGAAAATCAGACAGATCATCTGATTGGCGAGTTCCAAGCGGGTTTCAGGAAAGGTCGATTATGTGCAGAACAAATATGGAACTTGAAGACGATATTAAGGATTCGCCGAAGTGCCAGCACGTTCGTCACTTTTGTGGACTTTAAAAAGGCGTATGACTCTGTGGACGGACGGGCAGTTTTTGATACTCTAGAACTCGGAGTGGACAAGAAGACCAGAGCACTTATCCGGCAGACCCTCTCGAATACGACCTCTAAAGTGAAATTCCTTAGAGAAATATCTGTGCCCTTTAGAATATGTACGGGCGTTCGTCAAGGAGACGGTATCTCCCCTATTCTGTTTAACTTAGCCTAGTTCTAGACAAAGTTATTAGAGACTGGGAAAAGGATATCAAGGGAGTGAACATAGGAAATTTGGGAAGCAAGGTCAATGTGAAATGTTTAGCATATGCTGATGATCTAGCAATCATTACTAAGACCAAGAATGAAACAAGATATGCCATACAGAGACTACACAATAAAGCATCAATGGCAGGCCTCCAGATATCGTACGAGAAAACCAAGTACATGGAAAATTTACATCAAGATAGCAAAAGAACTACACTAGAGTAGGAAAACGGCACAATTTCACAGGTTTCCTCCTTCAAATATCTTGGAGAAATTATACTACCATCAGGACTAGACAGCAGTGCAAATGTAGAAAGAACCACCAAACTCCATAAGGCGTACAGACTGACATGGAATTACTACGACAAAAGAGTCATATCGCGTAATGCAAAATTACGACACTACATGACAGTTGTATTGTCGGAAGCTTTATATGCCTGGGTGGCCACTCTAAATTTGCAGACATTGAAAAACATGAACGTAAACTTCTCCGGAAAATGTATGGTCCCACGAGAGAAAATGGAATGTGAATTAAGAGGAGAACAGTGGACCTCTACTCCTTCACTGACTTGCTCACTGATGCCGTACGGAAGCGACGCCTGAATTTCCATGCCCATATCTACAAAATGAACAGCGACAGACTAACGAAGAGAGTATTCAAAGTAATCAACTCAAAGGAGGTCAAGATAAAATAGCTAGAAGAAACTAAGGCGGACCACCAAGAAACGAATATCACAGACGACATCCTAGACAATCGCGGAGCTTTTAGGACAAAAGTAGCCAACCATAAATTTAGGGAGAACCCCATAAAGAAAACTGGTAGGAAGTGGTCGACAGAACGCAAGATGCAACACAGTGCATTCATGAAGAGATTTTGGGAGGATAAGAAGGCGAAAACCATCAGGCCAACTGACAAGTTCAAACGCGCACTTTGAATGGGCATAACGACGAATGAAAAAAGAAAGAAAGAAAGAAAGAAGAATAATGTTATTGGTTTTATGTCCCTCTTAACTACTGAGGCTTTTACAGACGCAGGGGTGCCGGAATTTTGCCCTGAAGAGGAACATTAATGAGTCAGGAAATCAGCTGACACGACTCTCTCGCATTTGCGATGGAAGCCATTCTTGTAATATTCTTTATGCTATCATTCTGCCGATGGCTGAAGCTATTGTGCTGCCCTCTGTCATTCTGTATTCAGTGGGGAATTAACCAGCCGTGCCGTTAGCTCTAATCTTGTAGAAAGTGAGTACAGAACATAATTAATAATTCACTGCGGACAAACGCTACTTCTTAGCAGTCCATTAACAGGGACGCTGTAGAGCGTGGTTTCCACAGCTGAGTGCAATGCTCGTGAAATACTGTATAACAGAGTAATTCTGCTGTACTCTCACACTTTCACTTCTGGCTGACGCTGATTTATATTCCAGTAGCTGCCGAGGTATGGAAAGTTCTCCTGGTTTCACTTTACATGCTATTTACCATGTCCTCCCTATTACATGGCTTTCTTATGCTGGATCCAAGATGTGGTGCTAGTTTCATGCAGTGTCCAACAAATTCTTCTTAAGATTTGTCTCGTGTGTTTTGTGTGCCTTTAAAAAATTTATTTTTGTGTGTTTCTGTGTATTAATTTTGCTGTTTTGTATTTTTTTTTCGGGTAGACTTCCAATGGGTATCCATTTTGTGACTTCCGAAAAATTTCGACATATCTTCGCGTTTCACATTCCCCAGAGCCCAAAACCATCGTCAGTTCAAATGTTTATACGAGGGCTGTTTTAAAGTAAGGGCCAATTTTTTTAAAGCCCGTAGTTAGTGCGCATGCCGCAACAAGCGTGCGCGCTACCTCGCGGCATCCTTTGCAAACAAGCAGGCGTCAGTTGCAGCTGTGTAGGTAACCTGTACGCTGAACTGTGCATCTTTACATTGTTCAAGATTATTGATCCGCCCGCCGCGTGTGAGGTACGATCTGTGATACGTTTTATGAGTGCAATAAACATGTCAGCTGCAGACATTCATCGTCAGCTTTGTGAGGTGCATTGTGATAATGCAATTACGGAAGATAAAGTGCGAAAATGGGTACGCGAGTTCAAAAGTGGCTGTGAAAATGTTCATGACGATGAACGCTCAGGTCGACCATCTGTTATCACAGATTTCTACCTCTTTTCGCAGCTGAAACGTCATCTTGGTGGGAAGCGCTTCGCCGACGAAGAAGAAGTGAAAACAGCCGTGAATTCTTGGTTGTCAGAGCAGGCGGCAAACTTTTATGCAGAGGGATTTCAGACGTTAGTTTTAAGGTATGACAAGTGCCCAAATAAACAAGGCAACTCTGTAGAAAAATAGAGAAAGGTATGTAAAACCTAAAAATGAATGTGGTTTCAAAATAAAATGTACGGTGAATTTTAAAAAACGGCCCTTACTTAAAAATCAGCCCTCGTATATAATTTATATATATGTAATTATCCATCTATATCACTTTTGTGGGTACACGATAACTATCGTCATTTCACACTAATCACTTTCAAATTTATACATAAAATATACTAAGTCAAAATCTCGGTCGAGTACGTTAATGGGAAAAATCGGACCAAGGGGGTGGAAATGGTGGGCCTTTCTCCAAAAAGTGAAATATCTCAATGTGTGAAAACTCAAATCCATTGAAAGTTCATACTATTCTTCGGATAAGGACCAAAAATTATCCCAGTGAAAGATTTTGTTAGAACCAACCATTGAGCAAAGGCGTTGGAAACATTGATCTTTTGAGAGCAGAACACAAACATGCCTCCATTAACAGGCACAACATGAAAACCATTTAAACTTGTCAATATTCCTCCAAAAATTACCTGAAACTTTTGTCCGAAAGAAGTTTTGATATGACCCATCTTTACGCAAAGAGAAAAATGTTTTCGTAATTATAATAAGATGGGTCTTCTCGTATGCTTAACATGTGGAACATTTATAGTTATACAGCAATTGGCAAATTTAATGAACTCGACGTATTTTTCTTTACCCGGTGAAATCTACCTCCGCCTTCCAGCGTGTGTTGCGTGTTTGGAGTAGATTTTTGTTTTTATTTTTTGATGTCTTGTGTTGTATACTTTTAGCCTAGTTTCAATTTTGAAAAAAAAAAAAAAAAAAAGGCTTCTGAGATCACCTTTTGTCCGTGTGTGTGTGTGTGTGTGTGTGTGTGTGAGAGAGAGAGAGAGAGGAGTGTGTGTGTCCCCCTAATAACGTCTAAACGGCTGGAGCGATATCAATGAAACTCGGTAAGTTCATAGCATCATTCCGCACGACCCCGACGGTGCCCTTCAAATTTTGTTACGTCTCACCAATCCAACATGGCGGCTGTGCGAAATATTTCACCAGCATTCAATATCTCCGAAACTGTTCCCGATATCACCCTGGAACTTTCTACGGTGATAAAGGGCACTACTGGAAGTTCATCTATAAGACTTTCAAACACCGGTTAACTACAAAACGAACATGGCGGCCAAGCGAATTTGCGACATTTAAATAGACGTTTCTCGCGATTTAACCAACCAAACGCAATTAAACTTGGTACAGTATATGTTTATACACAATGTAATGCACCGATATCTAACTTGGTTCAATTGTTTACATAACCACATGATGGCGGATGTGCGAAATATTTCACCGGCATTCCATATCTCTGAAACTATTAGCGATATCACCCTGAAATTTTGTACGGAGATAAAGGGCACTACTGGAAGTTCATCTATAAGACTTTCAAACACCGGTTAACTACAAAACGAACATGGCGGCCAAGCGAATTTGAACATTTTAAATAGACCTTTCTCGCGATTTAATGTTCCAACCGCAATGAAATCTGGTACAGGAAATGTTTATACACATTGTAATACACTGGTATCTAATTTAGTTCAATTGTTTACATAACCTCAAGATGGCCGCTTTGCGAATTTTGAAATTAAGTTTTTCTTTCTTGTGTCGTAATCATGCGATCGATGTGAAAGTTTGAATAATGAACCTACGAAATAATTTCCCTTTCAAGATACCGGTACATGACTCTAAGGCCTATACATTTAACAATCCAACATGGCGACCATCCGAAATATTTAGACGGCTCTGACTATCTACGAATCTATTATAGCAATCAAATTGAATTTGTTAATGGTCATAGGGGCTATGAACTTAAGTTCACCTATAGGACTTTAAATAACCTGGTCATCACAAATCCAACATGGCGGCGACGCGAAGTATAAATATCCACATGGACGTTTCTCGCAATTTTACCATCCGCGTGCAGTGAAACTTGGTGGAGTAAATCCTTATACGAATGTTAATCCACTGGCATCTAATTTATTTCAATTGTTTCCATAACCACAAGATGGCAGCTGTGCGAAATTTTAAAATCTTGTTACTTCTTGTGTCCTAATCATGCGATTGAAGTTTGAATGCTACACGTACACAATAATCTTCATGTAGCAGTAGATAACTCTAGCACCTACTGTACATATATAAAATCCAACATGGCGACCATCCAAAAAATTTATCTACGAATCTATTACAGCAATCAAACTGAAATTTTGTATGTAGATAGAGGCAATTAACATAAGTAGGATATATGAAAATAGGCTGTATAGATCTTCACGGAACTACTTGTATTGTTTGTGATTTGTCTTTTCTTTTGTGTGTATTGGTATATAGTGTTTTTGTTTCTGTTTTGTTTGTTCGTGTTTATTGTTTTTTAAATTGAGGGGCTTGGCCTTAGCGATCATCCATCCCTGTGTACTTGGGTGTGTAGAATTTGTCTGATGAATGAAAATCCACAGCCTGCTTCCAGTCTCCGACCGGGTCAGGAATGGAATGAATGAAGCCCCTATCTAGCGGCGAGGATATGAACTGTGCCGGCTGCCGAAGCCTGTCGCACTCCCCTGGGGCAATGATTTAATGAATGACAGATGAAATGAAATGATAGTGGAGAGTGTTGCTGGAATGAAATTGTGACAGGGAAAACCGGAGTACCCGGAGAAAAACCTGTCTGCCTCCGTTTTGTCCAGCACAGATCTCACATGGAGTGACCGGGATTTGAACCACGGACCCAGCGGTGAGAGACCGGCGTGCTGCCGCCTAAGCCACGGAGGCTCAGAATTTGTCTGATAACATGTGTTATTGTGGTTTCTGTAATAGTGAGTGTATTTGTAATTTAGATGAGTATGGCCTTATGTTAGAAACAATCCCGGCATTCGTTTGGAGTTGAACTGGGAAACCACTGAAAACCACTTCCAGGAGGGCTGAGGTGGGAATCAAACCCACCTATTCACACTTTTGTTTCACCCCATTCCAGTCCTCACACCAGAATTAAATATCTTTGCAGAGCCGGGAATTGTTTATTATTGCAAATCATTGCATGACAAGGATTATGCTTCAAAAACCAAATGGTCAATTTTGTGAAAATATAACATTCTTCTTCTTTATCTTGAGTGAACTAGATGGGTCTTCGAAGTCCCCAATTGCTTATCCACGTAATTTTTGACATGCCCAGTCGTAGATTGAAGCCATGGTCACGTTAGAAAAACCCGAATACCAATTACAAATGCACTCAATAGAAAATATTCAAGGAGAAATAATTACAACTCTGAGATTTTCTGATGACATCGTCATCTCCGCCAACACACCAGAGGATTTGAACGATTTTCCAAATGCTATCCTTTGCTATGCTATGCTATCCTAAGAAGGAATTCATGATGAAAATCGATAATTGTAAAACAAAATTAAGTAGTTCCGTGATTAACTAAAGAGCCTACTTTACTTAAAATTTAAGATTCATGCTAATGATTAATCTTTATAGACCCATATATAATAATGACGAAATTAATTTGGTATTACTGAAAATTTTAATTAGTTTGAAATGTACCTGAAATAGTGTAGCCTAATAGAGCACTACATTTGGCACACCTGGTGACTGAATATATTCTTAGTTTCATCTCTTAAGGTACAGAATGCACATACATTATTTGGTTGAAATCCAATGGTTAGTATGGACGTTGCATGCAGTTAGACATTGGATTTATCAGCGTGCGTAAAATCATGTTGGCAACAATGACATGTATGTGATACAATTAATCTGAAATATAATGATCTATTATTGTGTCAATTTTGGATGAAATCCATTTGTTAATATAGATGTTACATTCATTTAAAAATTGGACCCATCAGCAGACTTAGAATAATATTGGCAGCACTGACGTTTGAAAGCTACTCCGAATTAATCTAGAATGCTAGGTACTATACGTGTTGCAAGTTCAGAGCTGTTGGCTTGCATTCTTTATGATATATTGGTATAAGGATAAAATATAGAGATAGGATTTATTAACAGTTGGCAGCCCTGGATGCTCTTAAGAATACCCATAGTCATATATATATTATGGTACACATAGCACATACGAAAGTTGGTTGAAATCCAATTGATAATATAGAAGTTATATGCATTTACAAATTGGATCTATCAGTAAGATTAAAATCATGTTGGAAACATTGTCATGTATATCCTTTGGAAATTAAACTGAAATAATATTATCTATATGTATGCCAATTTTGGAATAGCTCCCATGTATGCGTTCCAAGATATCCAACATGGAGTTCAAATTTGAATTGCGATTTTTCAGCAGTTAGTAGCGCTGACGTCATTTTCAAACATGGCCGTGAGATATTCAGGTATAGATCTTGACTCATACCAAATTTTGATTCGATAGCTGCAGCCGTGTAGTTAATAGGGGGTTGGGAAAGGGAAGGGTGGGGGGTGGACATACTCACAGATAGTCAGTCAGACAGAGAGACAGACAGAAGGACAGACAGACATTTGCCCGGATCGATCTCATAAGTCTACGTTTTCCTCATTTTTGCAAAATGAGTAAATTTGGCTAATAATGGAATTCAGTCCAAATAAATCAGAAACCCCTATTGCCGTCAAATTGGCAGGTGTAAGATAAAGGAAATAAGAGAATTCTGCTAGGAAGCAAAATAACAAAGCAAAGGGGATATAATGAGTAGGTTGGCTCAGGCAAGGAAAGCATTTCTACAGAAAAGGAATTGAACATACAGTTGATTTAGGTGTTAGGAAATCATTTTTGGAAATCTTTGTCTGGAGCGTGGCAGTCTATGGAAGTGAAATTTGGACTGCTGGCGCAGCAGAAAGGAGGAAAGTAAAAGCATGTGAAATGTGGTGTTACATGAGAATGATGAAGATTAGATGCTTGGGTAGAGTTACTAATTAAGAGGTATTAAGACGAATGGGAGGGGAGAAATATTTATGAATACTGCTCCTGTAGGGGTAAACCAAGGTTTGAATATGTTTAACAGATTGTTTCGGATGTAGGTTGTGGTAGCTATGTGGAGATGAAACGATTAGCTCAGGACAGGGTGGTATGAGAGCTGCATCAACCCAGTCAAAAGACTGAGGACTCAAACACACACAGTACATACATTACACTAACACAGGTTATGAGACAAACTTAACCCCTGTTCCCAATATCACACCTTCTGTGTGTACCAATCTTAAAGCCCGTTGCTAATGTCCCTAATGAATAACTACTGCTACTCTTACCTTCTCGAGTTCCATCTCCAATTCCTGTAGATTAGACACATCCTCCTCCTCTGATGACAGGGTCACGTTCTGCGCATGCGCAATGATCGCCAACGACTGAAACAAAAGCAAACAGAACATTATTTAAGTGAAATATCCCACAATTTGCTAGTACATTCTGAAGAAATATCTAAAAATCTATTCTGCACGATTTAAAAATCCTTCAGTAAGCCTTCCTTCGGAGGGGAAGTAAATCCGGCGGACCAATGTCATAGATTTGTGGCATGTAAAAGAACCTACCACTGCAATTGCTGGAGTGTAGCAAAATTTGTAGGTTGTATTTGACTAGTACACAACGCTCTGCCAAGTTCCAACGTTCACCACTAGAATTAGTGGCAGTAGCATTTGTTAGCCAAAGTTAGAACTACTTGAAATGGAACTTGTTGTGAGCCCTCTCAAAAATG
Source organism: Meconema thalassinum (assembly GCA_946902985.2). NCBI lineage: Eukaryota > Metazoa > Arthropoda > Insecta > Orthoptera > Tettigoniidae > Meconema > Meconema thalassinum. Next base: position 374,078,902 of record OX336392.1, read on the forward strand.
CCCTGCTTATGGCCATTGGCTGCGATTCATATAACCATAACGATTCTAAAAATGGCACTATAACAGCCCGCAAGAACTATCAGAAAGTATAGAAATGATTTGTATATTATCTTCCCCAAACCACGTTGGATTCTTTGGTGCTCAGTATGCCTCGTCGTCTACAAACATACCTTTGAGATCGTGGTGGCCATGCACGGTATTGATACGCCCCAACACAAAAATGACGTTTGTATGCTCAGTCCCATTTGTTGTGTGTTTCTGTCTCTTGTGCAGAGCAGATTGTGTGTTGTTGTTTTTCGTCTTCGTCTTCTTCTTTATCTCAGCCTTTTTCCACGTCACATAGGGTCAGCGTTACTTTGCCGGATTCTTCTCTTCCATGCTTCCTCCCTCTTCCATCCTTTGTCTCTGAGATATCCTGCAACCTTCTCTTTCCACTTCTCTTTTAGTCTTCCTCTCCTCGTTGACTCCTCAATTTCGAGATTTCTAACTTTTCCCCCATGTAGACCTTCTCTATTCTCAGCTCATGCCCATACCATCGGAGCTTACTCTCTTGAACCTTCCGCCGTATGGGTCCCACTTTCACTGCTCCTCTGATGTAATCATTCCCTATTCTATCCTTTCTTGTCACTCCACTCATCCACCTTAACATTCTTATTTCTACCACTTCCATCTTTCTTTCTTTCTTTCTTTCTTTCTTGGGCTTTTGTAATCGGCCAATTTTCTGCACTATAGAGCATCGCAGTCCTCACCTTCTCATCACACAGTACTCCACTCAGTTTCCTCCAGTTCATCCAAACACTGTTTACCCTGTGCTGTATTTCAGCAGCCTCCAGTATTATCATTCTTCTTCTTCTTCTTTATTCGTCTTGCCCGACTAAGAAGCGCGATTGAACTTATTTAGCTGATGGCATTGCCTTTCTCTTCTCCAAAAATCTCTTCATCTTCTCGCTGTGGCTTCTCTTGCGATCTTCCGACCAGGTTTTGTTGGTGATAGTGCTTGGATGGTCTGCAACGCGGGGATTATCGACTAATTCTCTGAACTTAGCTCTGTCTAGTACAATGTCATCAGTAATGCACATTTCCTGAAGATCTTTTCCAACTTCAAGCAGCCAGCTGTTTTTAACTTTCATTGACAGGGCAAGGTTAAGAATACTTTTGGTCAATCTCTGATTGCCCATCCTGAGGATATGCCGGTAAAATTTCAATCGTTTTTCCTAAATGTGTCTGAGATTTCCTCCGAGTGCTGGCATAAGTCTCGGAATTTTCTTTTCGTCCTGATTCCCCCTGTACAGACTGGTCCAATTTTTTTTCTTAGGATTTTCCGTTCTTGATTTTCCACACCTTTAATTAATAATAATAATAATAATAATAATAATAATAATAATAATATCGTATGGCCTCGGGTGCCTGGTGCAAGCTTTACTATTTGACACCCAGAGGGTAGCTTGCATGTCGAATTTCGTAGTTCCTTGACTATGAAAGTCAAGGAGGTTAGATGTTAGATATCTAATCTCCTTGAACACAATAGCGCTTTCTAGTAGAGAAATGAGGAACTTTGTGCTGGCGGAAACTCCCGAGATTAATTTTGCCATTATGAACTCGGCCTACTGAATTCAAATGGGTTCTTTGACATGCCAACATCGTATGACATGCGTATCGTATTTTTGCCGCCTTTCAAAAATCACTTACCACGGTCAGGGGCGAACCTGCAATCTTGGGGTTAGTAGACCGACACGCTATCCACTCACCCACCGTGGCAAGCCAATAATCAGCGTTTTAGAAGCATATAGTGCTTCAGGCTTGTTTATAGTGTTATAATGCCATAATTTTGCATTTCTGGATATTAATTTTTTATTATATCTGTTCCAAGTGAGTCTGTAAGCTTTTGCAGTTTAGAGATCCTTTCATATTTTGTTTCACGATTCAGTCCGGAAGGTTGGATGACTTCTCCCTGGTATTTGAATTTATTATTATTATTATTTTATCCGGAATGACTGGAGGACACCAAACCCTCTCTGGCGAGGCAGGTGCACATTTTAAACGGCCCTGATATATAAAATCGTGGTGACATGCACAGGGCTGTAATTATATTAGTGATTCATTAGAGCCACTCATAACTCAGAGAACAGGTGTTTCTCTCATTAGCGCTCCAGTAGCTGTTTAACCCACCGCCCTGGACATTCATTAATGTCCTACACTTCCACTCAAAAATAAAACAATGTACCAGTGTTGCCAACTTGATTATTATGAAAAACGCTAGGCAGTAGTCAACATTCGCCAGATTCCCATGTTACGAATTGTGAAAACAAGTCAATCACTAAAGGGATTATAGCCCCTAAATCCCTATTTATGCAATACTTGAACACCCACTGATCCTAATTATTTCCTTCAGGAAATACTGTCCTGTTGTTGTTGTTGTTTTTATTATGTCCTGTTGTTGTTGTTGTTGTTTTTATTCTGTCCTGTTGTTGTTGTTGTTGTTGTAGCAGTAACGAGCTCAATTCATTCGTTTTTCATTATTTACTATTATTTAAATGAGATGAATATATTTTTAGCAGCTTCGGTGGCGTAGTTCATGCTGAGCTTCTATGCCCAAGATCGCGGGGTCAAACCCGGCTGAAGTTGTCAGATATTTTAAGAGCGTTAAAAATCCCTCAGTATGCCTTCGTTCGGAGGGGAAGTAAAGCCGGCGGCCCCTTGCCATAGATTTATGGCATGTAAAAGAACCTTCCTCTAACTTCAATTGTGTGAAGCTAAAATTTGCAGGTTCGATTTGATTAACGCTCAAGTTCCAACGTTCACCGCCAGGTATTGGTTGCGGTGGCATCGTGTTGACCGGCTGAAAAAAAAACACATTAAATTTCGATCTCTATAATTGACTGGATGTCTGGTAAATCATATGTTATATTTTCTCCAAAATGCGATCTTGTGTGGAATAGTGAGGTATGATGCTGCTGTGTATCGTGACATAACCTTGGTAGTTATAGCATGCACTGTTAAATGTACTTCCGGATCAAACATGGTGGAAGGATGTGGAATGTTATTGAAACCAATTCATTATACGAGGCTCATTTTTCAGTAATACCCGTTGTGATATTACGCCATTGCAGTGCTGCGGTTGGCATTCCGTGCAGGTGCGCTGTGTACCTGCATCTATTTGAAAGGCTGAGACGCCATTACGGCATCAGTCGCCTTTGTGTGGGTGCTTACTCAGGAGAACTCCAAATGTTTAGGAGTTCTCCTGAGCACATACGAAATTTTCCTGACAGTGGTGGCCAAATGGCAGCATATCTTGCAGGGGAGTTTTCTCTCTTGTCTACGAGTCGGCGGGATTCGCGATCGGCGATGCCATTTCAAAAGCTTGTCAACACACCCACACAAGGGCGACTGATGCCGTAATCCAATAGAAGCAGGTACACAGCGCACCTGCACGGAATGCCAACCGGAGCGCTGCAATGGCGTAATATCATAACAGGTATTACTTAAAAAACGAGCCTCGTATGAGCCTGCGTTGAGGAGAGTTTACGTGTGTCGGGAAGATCCCGTTTCACTCTATACTAGAGCGTACAGCAATCTATGGGTTTCATCACAAGGTGTGCAGCACAAGCTAGTATCATACAGCCTATGAAGAGTACGTGTATAAACTGTGAAATGAAGAATGCCCAATACACCATATCCTATTATGCAAAAGCAACACCAAATCAATACTCGATTTAAGCACAAAAGACTAAATCAAAATATTCATCGTGGCCTTTTCACTTTATTAATGCAGCAAAATGCAATACTTCTTAGTAGTATTTAACTGATGTATGGTCATTTGACTGCAAACCAACTTTATTAAAGCGTACCGCAATGTACTGCTATCAGGTGTTTCCACGGACTTTTGAGCTGCGTGATCTTTATCTACAGTATTACCAGCCTTCCAATCAGTAAAGAAAAGGATTCAGTTTATGGAGAAAGAAGAACATCGTGACTTTTACAGAAATCTTCTACTTGAGTGTGCGTGTCCTTTTCCATGCACTGTATTTGTTTTATGGATTTTGCTTTATTCTTGGAAAACAGTTTCAAGTTGTGAGTAATGTATGATTTCAACATCAACCCTTCGCGTGCAAGGGCTGTTTAGCTACACAGGGGTGCAGTACTCAGCCGTAGTCAAACCGAGACCAATAGTCAAACATCGAAAAGTTGTAGTGCTGGAGCTCAACTAAATAGCAATCTTCGGCAGAGGGTGTTTGAAGGATGAAGATTTATCCACAGTGGCAATCAGGTACTTGGAGTGTCTATTGTCTCAGTTGAGAGCCCCTGTGGGACTACATTTCCTTGCAACTTAATTAGATTATAATCTACTCTAATATTTACATTAAATATACAATGGCATAATGGTGTATGAAGCCATTTTCAATGTTACCATAGTAATCGAAATTTTATCTGTTTCAGTCGGTCAACACGGTTGTACCCAATTGAGATGGGTTATCCCCTAATCCTAAAAATTTACATGAGATTAATAAATAGCCTACACTAGGTTGACCAGTTTCAATCGTCAAGCGATCATCATCAGATCCATTACACTTAGACTATTAAATCTATGACTAAACGTAGGCCTATGGGTGAAGGTATTTACAATGTGTACACTTATTTAGTGCCGGCACCGTGGTGTTGGGGTAGCGCGCCTGCCTCTCACCCGGAGGCCCCGGGTTCGATCCCCGGCTCCGTCAGGGATTTTAAAACTGACGTGAGGGTTGGAACGGGGTGCACTGAGCCTCGTGAGGACAATTGAGTAGCTGTCTGACAGTGAGACAGCGCCCCGATCACGAATACCAAGATTAACGGCCGAGGGGACCCGACGCGCTGATCAAGAGTTACCCCAATATCTGCAGGCCAAATGGCTGGGCAGCGGTCGCTTGGTCGGCCTTAGCCCGTCATGGGCTGGATAGTGCCAGGGGTTGACTTTTGACACTTATTTAGTAGCAGTAGTAGTTAAATTATGCAACTCGTCAATATTTGTTAGTTAGATTGTATATATTGTAAATATTATCACCCATACTTTTAGACATAGATTTAATAGCCTAAGTGTAATGTATCAGATGATGATCGCTTGACGATTGAAACTGGTCATCCAATTGTATTTGTTAATCTCATGTAATTTGTTTTTCAGAATTACCCATCATAATTGGGTAGAATCTTGTTGACCAACTGAAAAACATAAAATTTCGCTACACAATGACATTCAATGCAGAAGCGAGAAATACTGTACAGAAAACCTGAACAAAACGTCATCTCAGCTTCAAATGAATGGATTTGTGTAGAAAATTACCAACCTTCAAAAATGGTAGGTATCCAATGGAGGTCTATCCTTGATTAGATCAACCCATTATTTATTCTTCCACCGAGTGTGCTCTAGAGGTGAGTAATAATAACCAAATTATTTATAAGGGTATCCATTTTATTTTATTTCAAATTGATTCTATTATTTTACATTTTACAAGAATACTTATCCATTAGATTTTATATTTACAGCGTTCTTATTCATTGTTTTTCCAGTTTGTTCATTTCATGCTCTATATATTTTACAGCCACGGAGGGTGAGTGGATAGCGTGTCGGTCTACTAACCCCAAGATTGCAGGTTCGCTCCTGGCCGTGGTATGTGATTTTTGAAAGGCGGCAAAAATACGACACGCATGTCATACGATGTTGGCATGTCAAAGAACCCATTTGAATTCAGTAGGCCGTGTTCATAATGGAAAAATTAATCTCGGGAGTTTCCGCCAACACGAAGTTCCTCATTTCTCTACTAGAAAGCGCTATAGTGTTCAAGGAGTTTAGATAGCTTAGATATCTAACCTCCTTGACGTTCATAGTGATTCAAGGAACAACGAAATTCGATATGCAAGTTACCCTCTGGGTGTCAAATTACAAAGCTTGCGCCCGGCATCCAAGGCCATACGATATTATTATTATTATTATTACTTAATTTTGTTTCTCAACAGTGTTATTAAATTACTTTATTAAGGTTTAATTCTAATTTGCTGAAGAAGGTCCCATACCTGGACCGAAACAAGTACTAATTTGAATATAATTCATATCGATTGGCGAAGCATTTTAATTAATTATCTATTAATCAATACGGCAATTTTCTCACATTTTACTATAATGGTAAATGTTTCTGCTTTCTAGAGGTAAGTATTAAAAATTCTAACTCAGAAATGTTTCTAGTTTTATGCCGTATCTTGTGTGGGGTTTTGCCTAGGACACACAAGACACGGCACAAACCTAGAAGAATTGCTGTGTTTTAATTCACTGGCCATGAAAGCCAATATACTGTACCCGATACCTAGTTGAGGATATCGGCTACGCCAGCAGACATTAAGCCGTAGTTGAGGTTTTGGGAAGAGTTAGGAAAAGATAGCGCCCAGATCGAGTCAAGAGGAATGTCAGGATGACGTAGTAGGTCTAGGATCAAGAAGGCACTGACATCTGTAATAAGATGGAATTATGGATAGAATTATGAAGCTTTATTAAGATCTATATGGAATATGGTATTTAAACATCTTAGAAGAGAAGATATAACATGCATTATATATGGTAATAATTTTAAGGAAGTTAGATAACCCTTAAGTTATTTTATAACGGAATAGCCGAGATGATGAGGGTTCGAGATTATAATTGTGACGCGAGAGCATAGTGGTGGGGTGAACGCCACGTGTCTGCGCCAGGCAGATAAGGGAAAAGACAGTGCGGACACATTCAGTGGAGCTCTGTCAGCCGAGCCAGCAGGGTCGAGCAGTAGCGCAAGCCAAACGCATGGTGAAGGTCGCGTAGCGAACCGAAACTGTCACGGCAAAGTGTAGGCGACAGTTTCAACATCACCGAGCAGCGAACGACAAGCAGGTCAATAAACCGGGCGGACTTGCCGAGCAAGCAAGCATAGACGGCCGGGATATGTTAGGACAGCATTGCAAGTAGTTGGAGACTTTATTCTAAGCTGCATTTGAACGCAGTCTGAACACAGTTTTTCTGAATAACATTACGACTATGCATTTCATAACGCATTCCAAGTAACATTGACAATTTCAAGCAAACGGAATGTTGTAAGCATATGCACTGATGAACATTAGCTCGTGCGTTAACGAAATTATTTCTTATGCAGTTTTATAAATTACCGAGTATGAACACAACTACAGGGTGTTTCATAAACTTAGACACTCTCACATAAAATTTTATTTTACGAAAGTGAGACTTATCAGTTATTGGAGATTGAACTTTCGACACTCAAACTGAACATTTTATGGAACAGTGGCGTAACGTAGAAGAGGAATAGGGGGTCCGCTGTTTCCATGAACTTTTTCGAGAGGATTTGGACAATATCCGCTATGGATAATCAGAAGTTCATCATGTCGGAGTAAACGCAGATAGAGACGCGATGGCACCGCAGAGCGATGGATTCGATTCCTGACGAGAGGAGGTCCACCAGCTGATTCACTTGGGATTTCGAATGCAATCGTCATTTCATGGATGGAATGATATTCACGCCGATCTTTCGAGAAATTCATTATGTAGGGAAAATCGACGATCTTGGAAATTTAATAACAGCTGATTATGAAAAGGTACAGTAAGAGTCATAACTACCTGATACGATTATTTTCATGAATACTGGGCACACATGTATATTTTTCTAATAGGAGTGATACGATTATTTAAACATGGTTTGACTTTATATGCTTCGAATTTGCTAGAATATGGCATCACCATATGATATGGCAGGCATCATTATACGAAATTCTCACCATTGGTTGGCTTTATTAAGCAGATATTTGGTCTTTTAGACATTTTTCCAGTAAGGATATTTTTCATGAATAGGTTTTTTGTGTAACGAGTATTTCGAACTCGTGATCTGCAATTGATTATCTAAAATTACTTCGTCAGTTCATTGCATACTAGCGAGTGTGTATTATTCATCAGTAGGGATTTTTTCCATTGGATTGTTTGGAGATATTAAGATGTTATTCACTTTAGTGAATGAATATCGCTTTTATATGACAACTAGAGACTTGTTGATTCCTATCTGGTACATTCACTCATATAGTCTACGAGATGGGGTCTTTCGTATTTATACGATTGTATGGTGGCTACTCATCTTACCCATCGCTCAGGGCACTATCATGATTAGACGACGGGGCGAGGTCTTTCGTATTTATACGATTGTATGGTGGCTACTCATCTTACCCATCGCTCAGGGCACTATCATGATTAGACGACGGGGCGAGGTCTTTCGTATTTATATTATTGTACGGTGGTTACTCATCTTACTTGCCATAGAGGGACTCATTTCTATCATCCGAGTGTACATGAGATTGTAAGTGAATCAAACAAGGAACTACTAGTCACATATCAGTCGGAATTTTGTTAAATAAAGTAACGATAAATGTCAGCAGGGTTACGTTTAGTAATTCTTGTTTGCCAATCCAATATTTTGTTGCTATACTCTTTTGAGATTAATTTCAGTTTAACAGCTGTTACAGCTGATGCTTTTGATGATTTTTATAATTGTGTTTGATACCTTTGAGAAGGATTTAAAGTAATTGAATCTTGTAAGATGAATCATTAATGGTCAGATTTATGTTAAGGCAGATCAGTATTGCAGATTTTGATATGAGAGATTATAGCACATTGGTGTTTTTCTGTGATGTGAATTATGAGAATTGTAAGAGAATTTATGCTATTTGAAAGCAGATCTTGAATTACTAAGGTAATATTTTTCCAATTGTTTAAGAAGTTGTCTAGATGTGATCAGATTAATTACAGTTATTGGAGATTGTGTGCGTTGATAATTTGAAGCCAGTTATATATTTTTTGTAGATCATGCAACATGGTTAAGTGAAGTTTGTGATAGGCATTTTGTAGAAGTTGCCATGTGATAGTAGCAATGTTGCTAATGTATTTTGAAGCAGACATGAGGTCGTCGTACCCAGTCTAGCGTAATTGTTGAGATTCATGCTGTATGTGCTGAATATTTATGGAGTTTTGTGGAATAATTGTTGTATTCAAATGTGATATTTGAAGAATTGAGGATATATAATGTAGTTGTGGATAGTTAGATCCAACGTGATGTCGTGAAGGCAATAATATTTTTTTGGCATGAAAATTTAAATACGAGATATAACTTGGAAGTAATAAAACTGTAAGACAACGTTCTATAACCCATATTAAACAATTTGTTAGGAAATTAAACAAATAAATAAAGTTGATAATACAAGATTTTCTGAGAATAATAATTAATGAAATAATAATCTGAAATTTAAGCATATTAACGATCTGACCTAATGAAATAAAAATCAGAATGACTAGATGAAATAATAAAAATCTAAATAACCAGAAGAATAAAATTTTAATAATTTGATAAATTAAATTTTGGAATAAATCAATGAATTAAATAAGTGGATGAATTAAAGATTGAATAAATAAACTGATTTAAATAAATTAATAGACGATTGTAATGATGATGAATAACTGAATTAGAAGGTGATAATTAATTAAAGAAGCTGATGATTAATGAATTTATATGGAATTAAATAAATTTAATTGAGATATAATTTGAAGGGATTGCAACTTGAGTTGAGAATTTAAATGATTTAATGGTGATGAATTAATGATTCTGACAGGAATATGTAGAATTTTGAGATAAGAATTAATGAGAGAAATGTTTAATTTTGATGATGATGATAACGATGACCAATAAGCCGTGAATTTTCTGTAATTCACGAACAAGTAATTTGTAATGACGATGTAAATAGTGTAAATTAATTATTCGATGTTTAGGAGCATTTGACTAACATGTTTAACATTTAAATTATGCCATGCAAGCCATAAAATACGTGATGTTTAAAATATGTGATTATAATATGTGTATGTTTAGACAGATTAATAACTTTTTCAAATCCACATTTATGATGTTAAATTAAAGAGAAATTAGGTCTCAGGTTTCACAAATGTCAGTGACGAATGACATAGTGCTACAGTGATCCTGAGAACCCAAGAGAACTTTAGAGATTTTTCTGTTCTATGTGGATGAAATATTTTTGATTAGAAAAGAGATGGTTCGATTTTTGGACAATGACAATTTAACGTTGGCATTCGACCATACTCTCAGGTAGGAGGTATATTTAAAATGTCTGTCTGACTATCAAAGTGAAATAAATTTGTTTTTATCTTAGTTGTGATCTGATGATGGTGTGATGTTCCTTTTTCTTTCCTTGTTTTGAGTAAGGCTTAACCGGCAAGGAGGTGGTTTGCTAGGAATTCAGTTGATGGCGCCCATTTATATTTGCATTATTTTTATTAAACTTAAGCCCGTAACGACCCTAGAGATACTTTGTCTCGTGTTACCCACTGCTTTTTCGATAACTCATCTGAATTTCCGACACATTCCTTATTTGACTAGAGGTTCATTTAACTCCGCTCTGTCCTGGAACTCCAGGAATGCGATGTTATAGCAGATGGGTCATCGCATCCCCAGGACGAACGGGTACAGAGAGAGAGAGGGAGAATTGGCTTTATCCAACTTGTGGGGCTTCGATTTTGTTTATTCTATGGAATCACATCAGATTTAGATTACTGAGAGATAGATCTCAAGTTCATTTAATTGTGTTACAAAATTTATTAAACTTAGTCAGACAATATACTTGTGTGCCCATTCCAGTGTTCATGTTAATCGTATTAGTATTATATCATGTTAGTTATAAGACATTTTTTCCTATACCCAAGTGAATGCAGGAATTGAGACATTGTGATGTGTTGTTGTCTAACGTCTCTGAATAAAACGTATATTGAAAATATAATTATGTTGCCGGAAGATTTAGCTAAGGTGTTAGGAGAGTTGCAGAGTGGTATGTCTGGTATTGCAGAAACTATTTCTAAAATGGAAACGGAAGTTAAAGAACAGATAAATAGTTCAGAAGCTAGGTTAGAAGCTAGATGTAAAGAAAATGTGCAAGCATTACAGGCTAGTAACGAAGGCAATCTGAACGACAGTTTAAAGTCATTAGAAACTAGATTACAGACTAGTAATGAAGAAAATTTAAAATTATTACAGTCAACTAGTGAAGATAATTTAAAGTCATTAGAAACTAGGCTACAGTCAAATAGTAAATATGAGTTGATGTCATTGGAGACTAGATTACAGACTAGTACTGAAAGTCATTTGAAAGCTAGTGAAGCTAACTTGAAGGATAGTTTTAAAACATTAGAAGAGAAATTACAAGCTCGTAGTGAAGAAACTAACACAGAGTTAGAAAACAAGTTAACTAGATTAGAGAATAGTTTAACTTTAAAGGAAGAAAACATTTTTACTTTAAGAACAGACGTTATGTGTATACAGAAAGGCATTAAATCGGACGTATCGAAGTTGAGATTCGACATCGATGGTTTAGTGGCAGATGTAGGCAAAATTCAAGAGTGGTCTACCGAAGTATCTTTCGAGACTAAAATCAAAGGTCTAGAGATGAATCTAGGTAATGAGATTAAGGATTTAAAGTCAGTAATTGGGACCATTAAAGAGGATGTCTTAGGAGAGGTTAATTCTAATTTAAAATCATTAGAGAATCAATTGCAGAAAGATATTAGGAAGATGGATGACGATATAGAGCAAAAGGTTAATGAAAACTTAGCTTTATTCAAAAATAGAGTCGGTGCAATCGTGGAAGAACGGTATAGTGAGGTCGATGCCGAAGCAAAAGAAAAACGTGAAGGATTAGATGAAAAATTAATCGCAGGTATGGCAAACTTAGAAGCGAGATTTACGGAGAACAAGGAAGCGATGAAGATAGATTCAACTCTATTTAGGACAGATGTTGATCTGTTAAAGGAATAAGTCGCGTCAGTAAAGAATACAAGCGAAGACAAGATTGACAAGTTGAAAAACGATTTAGACGAGAGTAACAAAACGCAGAATGTTACGTCGCTAGATGAGTTGAAGACTCAGGTCAAGACCGTAGAGAAATTGGCAGAAGATAGGATAACTAAACTAGAATCTATGTTTAACAGTTTCACCAGTCAGAATATAACATCAGGGGAAACATTGATAAATCAGACAGCGATAGACCGCAGTATGAGTAATCAAGAAGTTAGCATGGGGGAAGACCGTCAAACGCAGCCGAATGTGACATTCGAAAGGGCAAGTTCAACCCCTCAGAATAATCCAAGTTCAAATAGGAGTACGTTAGGTACAAGCGAACGATACTCAGGTCCAGTTACCATTATCAGAAATCTGGATGACAAGCCGAGAAAGTTTTCGGGAAATACAGGAGTCACACCAGTCGAATTTCTGCGAGATATTCGAGACTACATGGCGGAACATAGGGTAGCCAAGGAAAGAGAGCTAAGGATAGTCGAACGCGCCTTAGACGGGTCTGCGCTAACTTGGTTTAGAGCATTCAGAAGCAATTTTGCGAATATGGAGCAATTTGCAATCGCATTCTTGAGGAGATTTTGGAGTGCCGAGGATCAACTGAACGTAAGAGCGGAAATGTACTCGAAGCGTTATTCTACGTCACATCCGACGCATTATGCCAATTATTTTACGTCACAGCTGGCTAAATTACAGTTTCTGATTCCTCCATTGCCAGAAGAAGAGCTTTTGCAAGCTATAGCGAGACAGTTACCGATTGAGGTACAGCGATCACTAATAGCGTCGGGAGCCAACACACTTGAGCACTATGACGACATTTTACGGCGATTGGACTATACAAGCGCCCAAGTTACGCCTAGAAATACAAGAAACGACAATAGAAACACGCAAGAGGTGAATGCGGTAGTCGTTGACAACGCAGCTCAAACGGACAGAAGAGATTCCTGGGAAAACAGAAGGAACGAAGGAAATCGAGGAAACATCCGTAACGTTCGAGGAAATGATCGATATAGAGGACCATATGAGAGGCCATACGATCAGGAAGCAAGAGACAGCCGATATAGAAATTATAACCAGAATTCCAGATATCAATATAGGAATCGATACAACAATAGATATCGTGGTAGAAATAACTGGAGCCAAGGTCAACAGTATAATGGGAACGACAGGCAGGATGGCCGAAGAAACGATCCTAACGAAGGACGAGATAATCGTGGATATGAGAGGTCGAGGCAAGAAAATAGACAGCCTGATACACCACTCGAAGAGACAGTCAGAGATGTCAATCGAGCATGCACGAGTGATGAAGGAAGAAATAGACGTCAAAGTAATACAGAATAAAGATGCTAATCATTGGAAGTCAATCATCATTATTGAGAGTCAGAAAATACCATCATGCTGAGTAAGGGAATTGTAGAGCTATCGTGTACATGTATTATATATAGAATGCCTGAGAGTGTATTTTTTTCTCAATCCTGATAAAAAAAAGGAGATGTACGGGAGAGATGTACCCGATATCTAGTTGAGGATATCGGCTACGCCAGCAGACATTAAGCCGTAGTTGAGGTTTTGGGAAGAGTTAGGAAAAGATAGCGCCCAGATCGAGTCAAGAGGAATGCCAGGATTACGTAGTAGGTCTAGGATCAAGAAGGCACTGACATCTGTAATAAGATGGAATTATGGATAGAATTATGAAGCTTTATTAAGATCTATATGGAATATGGTATTTAAACATCTTAGAAGAGAAGATATAACATGCATTATATATGGTAATAATTTTAAGGAAGTTAGATAACCCTTAAGTTATTTTATAACGGAATAGCCGAGATGATGAGGGTTCGAGATTATAATTGTGACGCGAGAGCATAGTGGTGGGGTGAACGCCACGTGTCTGCGCCAGGCAGATAAGGGAAAAGACAGTGCGGACACATTCAGTGGAGCTCTGTCAGCCGAGCCAGCAGGGTCGAGCAGTAGCGCAAGCCAAACGCATGGTGAAGGTCGCGTAGCGAACCGAAACTGTCACGGCAAAGTGTAGGCGACAGTTTCAACATCACCGAGCAGCGAACGACAAGCAGGTCAATAAACCGGGCGGACTTGCCGAGCAAGCAAGCATAGACGGCCGGGATATGTTAGGACAGCATTGCAAGTAGTTGGAGACTTTATTCTAAGCTGCATTTGAACGCAGTCTGAACACAGTTTTTCTGAATAACATTACGACTATGCATTTCATAACGCATTCCAAGTAACATTGACAATTTCAAGCAAACGGAATGTTGTAAGCATATGCACTGATGAACATTAGCTCGTGCGTTAATGAAATTATTTCTTATGCAGTTTTATAAATTACCGAGTATGAACACAACTACAGGGTGTTTCATAAACTTAGACACTCTCACATAAAATTTTATTTTACGAAAGTGAGACTTATCAGTTATTGGAGATTGAACTTTCGACACTCAAACTGAACATTTTATGGAACAGTGGCGTAACGTAGAAGATTTCCATGAACTTTTTCGAGAGGATTTGGACAATATCCGCTATGGATAATCAGAAGTTCATCATGTCGGAGTAAACGCAGATAGAGACGCGATGGCACCGCAGAGCGATGGATTCGATTCCTGACGAGAGGAGGTCCACCAGCTGATTCACTTGGGATTTCGAATGCAATCGTCATTTCATGGATGGAATGATATTCACGCCGATCTTTCGAGAAATTCATTATGTAGGGAAAATCGACGATCTTGGAAATTTAATAACAGCTGATTATGAAAAGGTACTGTAAGAGTCATAACTACCTGATACGATTATTTTCATGAATACTGGGCACACATGTATATTTTTCTAATAGGAGTGATACGATTATTTAAACATGGTTTGACTTTATATGCTTCGAATTTGCTAGAATATGGCATCACCATATGATATGGCAGGCATCATTATACGAAATTCTCACCATTGGTTGGCTTTATTAAGCAGATATTTGGTCTTTTAGACATTTTTCCAGTAAGGATATTTTTCATGAATAGGTTTTTTGTGTAACGAGTATTTCGAACTCGTGATCTGCAATTGATTATCTAAAATTACTTCGTCAGTTCATTGCATACTAGCGAGTGTGTATTATTCATCAGTAGGGATTTTTTCCATTGGATTGTTTGGAGATATTAAGATGTTATTCACTTTAGTGAATGAATATCGCGTTTATATGACAACTAGAGACTTGTTGATTCCTATCTGGTACATTCACTCATATAGTCTACGAGATGGGGTCTTTCGTACTTATACGATTGTATGGTGGCTACTCATCTTACCCATCGCTCAGGGCACTATCATGATTAGACGACGGGGCGAGGTCTTTCGTATTTATACGATTGTACGGTGGTTACTCATCTTACTTGCCATAGAGGGACTCATTTTTATCATCCGAGTGTACATGAGATTGTAAGTGAATCAAACAAGGAACTACTAGTCACATATCAGTCGAAATTTTGTTAAATAAAGTAACGATAAATGTCAGCAGGGTTACGTTGAGTAATTCTTGTTTGCCAATCCAATATTTTGTTGCTATACTCTTTTGAGAGTAATTTCAGTTTAACAGCTGTTACAGCTGATGCTTTTGATGATTTTTATAATTGTGTTTGATACCTTTGAGAAGGATTTAAAGTAATTGAATCTTGTAAGATGAATCATTAATGGTCAGATTTATGTTAAGGCAGATCAGTATTGCAGATTTTGAT
Source organism: Meconema thalassinum (assembly GCA_946902985.2). NCBI lineage: Eukaryota > Metazoa > Arthropoda > Insecta > Orthoptera > Tettigoniidae > Meconema > Meconema thalassinum. The sequence goes on from OX336392.1 coordinate 374,094,539, forward strand.
ATGAGAGATTATAGCACATTGGTGTTTTTCTGTGATGTGAATTATGAGAATTGTAAGAGAATTTATGCTATTTGAAAGCAGATCTTGAATTACTAAGGTAATATTTTTCCAATTGTTTAAGAAGTTGTCTAGATGTGATCAGATTAATTACAGTTATTGGAGATTGTGTGCGTTGATAATTTGAAGCCAGTTATATATTTTTTGTAGATCATGCAACATGGTTAAGTGAAGTTTGTGATAGGCATTTTGTAGAAGTTGCCATGTGATAGTAGCAATGTTGCTAATGTATTTTGAAGCAGACATGAGGTCGTCGTACCCAGTCTAGCGTAATTGTTGAGATTCATGCTGTATGTGCTGAATATTTATGGAGTTTTGTGGAATAATTGTTGTATTCAAATGTGATATTTGAAGAATTGAGGATATATAATGTAGTTGTGGATAGTTAGATCCAACGTGATGTCGTGAAGGCAATAATATTTTTTGGCATGAAAATTTAAATACGAGATATAACTTGGAAGTAATAAAACTGTAAGACAACGTTCTATAACCCATATTAAACAATTTGTTAGGAAATTAAACAAATAAATAAAGTTGATAATACAAGATTTTCTGAGAATAATAATTAATGAAATAATAATCTGAAATTTAAGCATATTAACGATCTGACCTAATGAAATAAAAATCAGAATGACTAGATGAAATAATAAAAATCTAAATAACCAGAAGAATAAAATTTTAATAATTTGATAAATTAAATTTTGGAATAAATCAATGAATTAAATAAGTGGATGAATTAAAGATTGAATAAATAAACTGATTTAAATAAATTAATAGACGATTGTAATGATGATGAATAACTGAATTAGAAGGTGATAATTATTTAAAGAAGCTGATGATTAATGAATTTATATGGAATTAAATAAATTTAATTGAGATATAATTTGAAGGGATTGCAACTTGAGTTGAGAATTTAAATGATTTAATGGTGATGAATTAATGATTCTGACAGGAATATGTAGAATTTTGAGATAAGAATTAATGAGAGAAATGTTTAATTTTGATGATGATGATAACGATGACCAATAAGCCGTGAATTTTCTGTAATTCATGAACAAGTAATTTGTAATGACGATGTAAATAGTGTAAATTAATTATTCGATGTTTAGGAGCATTTGACTAACATGTTCAACATTTAAATTATGCCATGCAAGCCATAAAATACGTGATGTTTAAAATATGTGATTATAATATGTGTATGTTTAGACAGATTAATAACTTTTTCAAATCCACATTTATGATGTTAAATTAAAGAGAAATTAGGTCTCAGGTTTCACAAATGTCAGTGACGAATGACATAGTGCTACAGTGATCCTGAGAACCCAAGAGAACTTTAGAGATTTTTCTGTTCTATGTGGATGAAATATTTTTGATTAGAAAAGAGATGGTTCGATTTTTGGACAATGACAATTTAACGTTGGCATTCGACCATACTCTCAGGTAGGAGGTATATTTAAAATGTCTGTCTGACTATCAAAGTGAAATAAATTTGTTTTTATCTTAGTTGTGATCTGATGATGGTGTGATGTTCCTTTTTCTTTTCTTGTTTTGAGTAAGGCTTAACCGGCAAGGAGGTGGTTTGCTAGGAATTCAGTTGATGGCGCCCATTTATATTTGCATTATTTTTATTAAACTTAAGCCCGTAACGACCCTAGAGATACTTTGTCTCGTGTTACCCACTGCTTTTTCGATAACTCATCTGAATTTCCGACACATTCGTTATTTGACTAGAGGTTCATTTAACTCCGCTCTGTCCTGGAACTCCAGGAATGCGATGTTATAGCAGATGGGTCATCGCATCCCCAGGACGAACGGGTACAATACCATCTTTTTGGAAGCTTTCATAGGGAGCTTATGGCTGCTTGAGCTTTTAGTTCTCGCAGTAAAGAGGCGCAGGTGCGCTTCATAAAAAGGGAGGTAGCGCGCAGTTCGCTACTCCTGTGGGGGTCCGGGCGGGGACACCAAGAGCCCGCGGATGAGCCAGCTTGGTGTCCTAGGCGAAACCCTACACAAGACACGGCACAAACCTAGAAGAATTGCTGCGTTTTAATAATAACCAAATTATTTGTAAGGATATCAATTTTATTTTATTTCAAATTGATTCTATTATTTTATCCCTCAGATTTTATATTTTCATCGTTCTTGTTTATCACTTTCCAGTTTGTTCATTTCATGCTGTATATATTTTACTTAATTTCATTTATCAACGGTTTTATTAAACCGACAGTAGTGGCTTCGCTGGCTAACGCGCAGCATTAGGTAGCATTAGGTCATGGGGCCAAACTCTCTGCTGACTCGGTAGACGCGTGGGTTCGAGCCCCACCGTCGGCCGTCCTTGAAATGGTTTTCCGTGGTTTCCCATTTTCAACACCAGGTAAATGCTGGGACGGTACCTTCTGACAGGCCACGACCGCTACCTTCCACATCCTTGCCCAGTTTCATTCACCATCATTCATTTCGTCTCTCATTAACTCCTCTCATGAGGTTGGCGTCAGGAAGGGCATCCGGCCGTATAAACCATCGCCACAAAGACTTCCATCGCATCTCATCCCCGACCCCGTTGGAAAACGGGAATAATAAGGGGTAGACATACATACAACAGTTTTATTAAATTAGTTTCTTAATGCTTGATTCTAATCTGCTGAAGAAGGTTCCATAGTTGGATGGAAATATGTACTTATTTGAATATAATTTGTTATTAATTATCTATTAATTAACACGACAATTTCCTCACATTCTCTTATAATAGTAAATGTTTCTGCTTTCTAGAGGTAAGTATTAAAAATTCTGTCTCTAAGATTCTAGATTCGACTCCTAGCTTTATCGCGGCATTTAATTCTGGTCTGAGGGCTGGAAAGAGGTTCACTCAACGTCAATAGGGCAATTGAGATGAGACGTATTTGATTCCTTTCTTCAGCTATCCTAGAACTGGCTTTCAGTAGTCTCCCCAGTTCAGCACTAGCCATAAGGCCACGGCAACTCCCTCCAAAAATATATTCCAATTACTCAAGACACAACCATAATACAGGTTATCAGAGAGATTCAACACCCTTGATTGGTCACATCCGAAGCAATTTCACTGACAACTCTTGATGTAATCCTTGAAGCTAAAGAGCGCTAGGCGGGCGAAGTTTGTCGAACACCCCACGTACTTGAAGTTGCCATTTGGCGCTGTTCCGCTGCCTGCTATGGACAATGCATGTGTTCTCTTATAGCACAATACACACTCTGAAACTCTGCTTAATAATTCAGGTCATACCGCAGGTCCAGCCTCCGGTCTACTTCCTTAAATCATTGTATGGCTCTCGGAACTGCCGACCAGCGCGTATCACGTGTACAGTGTGGTACACAAGTTAGACCGGACCTCCGTTCTACTTCCGTGAATTACAGTTGAACCGTTCTCTAGGATACTTACCCATAAGGGAAGATGAAACATTAATTTTCTTGGAAACTGGTTTGCCCCTGTGACGAGTTTTATCCATTCAGTTCGATCCTGTGCAGCGCGTTTGACGTCTTGATATTTCCAGAGCCATGCATTGCCAAGAAAGGTTTTAACAAATGTCCCTCTCGGTCTTTCGCGAGTTCGTTTCCCAGATATCCTAGTAGCCTCCATCGTGTCCATTATTAAACTGTCATGCCATGCCTATGTTTTAGTCAGGCAAGTAGCCTCTTCCCGTGTGATAAAGCATCTGTCTCCTCTCTTTAACAATATTTTTCTCACCACAGTGTTGGTCTTCCTCTCAACCAAGTTGCTTCTTTTATCAGACACCAACACCAGATCTCGAATGCTTCCAGGCTCTTGATGTTTCTCTTGCTTAGCAACCAGGTCTCCGCACAGCACATACATTCCATCATGACCTATTTTCCAAATCGGAGGGACATTGAACGTTGATTTAATCGGGACTGCTTATCACCAAAGACTTTCTTAGCTATAGCTATCCGGGAAGAAATGCCATTATTAGTAGGCTACTTAATAGATTTTCTGTTATGATCTGGCATGTCTGTTAGGTAATCAACCTCGAAGGCTGGTTGGATCCTCAAAACGTACCGCCGTTATGTTATGTGGGTAGATATCCATAAAAAATCCAAGGCAGCGCTATATTGAGGCGTACCAGGCAAGGAGAGGAGTGAGGTAGTTTGTCATTACTTTCTTCACTGAGTCAGAACAGCAGTACTAACCCTATGAGTAGAAACTTTCACAGCACTCACAGGCACTGACTGTGCCCAGAATGTCATTACTAAGCACCAGCCATACCTCAGTAGCTTCCATAATATAATCACAGCCATGAGTGAGACTGAGACATCGGTGAAAAGCCACATTTTACTCTAGCCTGTGCCAACAGACAAATGCAAATGTAGTGCATTCATCAAGAGATGGCAAACAGGCCAATGATGTGGCCAAGATATTTTAATTGTATGACTTGTTGAAGTACGCTAATTAAAGGAAGTGATAGAAGCCATTTTTCACTGTTCTATTAAAGAAAGCTTTCCAGTCGGTCAACACAAATCGTGCACAATTACATTAGGCGGGAAACAAGTATGTATATCCCTTAATATAAGAAATATCACGTCAGATATTTATCAAAAAATAACACGCTTTTATGTACAAAAATGGGGGTACTTAATTCGATGACATGTTTCGGTCGTCAAGTGATCATCTTCAGATCAAGCACACTTAGACTAAAATGTAGGATGTTTTAGAATTACACAACGTGTCAATCTTACTTAGGTGGCTTCGGTGGCGTAGTTGATAGCATGCTGAGCTACTATGCCCAAGGTCGTGGGTTAAAACCCGGCCGAAGTCGTCGGATTTTTTAAGAGCGTTAAAATCCCTCAGTATGCCTTCCTTCGGAGGGGAAGTACAGCCGGCGGTCCCATGGCATGAAAAAGAACCTTCCACAAATACACTTGTGTGAAGCCAAAATTTGTAGGTTAGGTTTGATTAATGGTCTTAAGTTCCAACGTTCGTCTCCGGGCGCTGGTTCCGATGGCATCTAGTAGTACCCAAGTTCACAGCTAGGTCTCGTGGACGGTAGCATTTGGTAGCGAAAGTTGGAATTATCGTCTGCAGTCCTTACTTGAAATAAAAACAGGTAACACACACTAATACAGTCATCACAATTAACACCGGTTATCAGACAGATTCAACACACACACAAAGTATACGGGGCTACATGACCGCGTTGTCGCAGCCAACCAACTAATCTTACTTACAGATGGTATTCTTCAATTCTATGGTTTTTGCGTTATTGTTAATGTATTTTAAGTATGTTAACCATTGTTCTATTGAATTCTTATTGTTACCAAATTCAGGAATTTTGTTAATTACCGGTAACGTAAGTTCTAAATCAACCGCTCCTATTTAAACTGGTTATAATGTCAATGTGGCGAATAGACAAAAGATAAACTCCTCTAGAATGGAATAAGGTTATTACAATTTAGCTGTTATTCGAAACCTAAGTCCTATATGGGGTCGGCTGTTGATCACTGTTCACCTCGGACTGAAAACTCTGAGGTCTGTTAGCTTCCGTGCTCACTATAGTGCTGCTCCCTACATGTAGTTCTGTGGACTCTGTTACTAAAGGCCTATCCACAATGCGCAGTCGGCAGACGGTAGTTGGTAATTGACAGTCGGCAGTTGAGGTCAGACGCGTGCTCTCTTATGGCGTCATGCACAATGTGTAGTTGTATGTCGATAGTTGATAGTTGACAATCGGCAGCGTGTAGTCGTCTGTCGCCAATTTTATCTTTGACTGCCAACTGCATATTTAAGAGCCAATCAGGAAAGATCACAAACTGACGTCACTTGGTCGTTTTCCCGCTCGTCATCAGCTGTGTAGTTGACTAGTTGTATTCGCGGTATATTCTTCGCATAAGTTCGTTGCTATATTATATAATAATTATATAAAAAGATGATGACTGAATGTGCTGACCTTGAGATAGAAGATATATTCATTGATCTTGTGAGGGAACGCCGTTGGCAGCAGGCCCCGGGCTATAAACGGGCATACTGGGCATTTGCCCAGGGCACCAAATTTTAGGGGGCGCCGAAATTTAGGTGACGCTGAACGCAGAAAAAGGTTTACCCAACAATCCCAACATTAAAAATAAGTATGACATGGAAATCTTTAAAAAGTAGGATAAAATAACTATAATTTACGTGAATATCAAATAAAAGTAATATTAAATATCACATACATTCGTAGTATTTATGTTTAATCATGATTCTATTATAATATAATCAGTTAGTTAGTTATTGTTGTTTTAAGGGGCGGAACTACGAGGTCATCTGCCCCCTACATAATCAGTATTATCTGTAAAGAATACTAGTGTTGGCAACAATACAGACAGTGATGCACGGTTGGCGCTGTTGACATTACTCCTGGATTTACAACTGGCGCATGCGCCGCGAGATCTTGTCAACTTCCCAACATCAAAGGTTGTTTGTGTGTACTGCTTGTATTGCGTGTCAACTGTGATTTGTGAAAATGTGTCTACTTTAGTTATTTTAAAATGAACAAAAAATTAAGTGGATCAGAATTCAGGGAAGAGGACAAAGCTATGATAACGCGGCAAATATGTCTGGAGCTTACTCAAGCCTGCAAGCTAGAATTAAACAACACTGCCCTTTTGCTGAGTTTGTCCCTTGTGCAGCGCATTCTCTCAACCTTGTTGGTTCTTCTGCTGCAGAGTAGTGCACTGAAGCTATTGTGTTTTTTGGATTCGCCCATAACCTTTACACCTTTTTGTTTTCAATTCAATCCATAGATAGGGTATTTTGAAAACATGTTTAGAAAACAGTAAAATTCTAATGTAGAAATCCCTATCTCAAACAAGATGGTCAGCGAGAGCCGATGCTGTGAAGGCCCTGGTCAAAGGCTTCAAGGCGATACATAAATCACTGAAGGAAATATCTCTAGACCCTACTGAGAAGCCTGTAGTCAAAGTTGATGCTTCAGGACTAGAAAAGAAGTTTGACAAATTTGAAATAGCCTTCCTCACTATTTTGTGGAGTGATATTTTGGAAAGATTTGATAAAGTTAGCAACAATCTACAAGGTGAAACTCTTAATCTCGTAGTAGGTACAACGCAGCTTCAAACTTTGGAGAGCTATTTAAATGAAAAAGAAATGAGTTTGACAAGTATGAACAACACCAACTACAAAAGAATAAGAATCAGAAACACTTTTGTGGAGGAGAGCCTAGGCGATGAAGCTATTCTTGATGAAAGGTCGCTTTTCAAGTCCCAAGTTTACATTAAAATCTTTGACTCTTTGATAAGTAACTTGTCAAGACGAAAAATAGCTTATGAAAATGTATCTAACAAATTTGAAATACTTTCTATTCTTGTACAAAAGGGATCACAGAATGGGGTCATATCACAGGCTGCGAATAAACTCTATGAGTTCTACATCAGAAATTAATTTTAAAACGAATGTCAGCACTTCAAATATATGTGGAACAGGAAGAATTTACTAGCATTCATGACATATATGAATACGTCAAAAATGATTTGAAAACTACTTTCTCTAATCTTGAGGTAGCAACTAGAATATTTCTGACATTACCTGTCACCAACTCCTCAGCAGAAAGAGGATTTTCTGTTTTGACTCGGCTAAAGAATGTGAAAAGATCGACTCTTTCAGACAGCAAACTAAATTGTCTATTGTTATTGTGTTGTGAAAAAGACGTAACCCTTAGCACAGACTTTTCTGACATGATAAATAAATTTGCAAAGTTAAAAGCCAGAAAAAACTATGATTTGAAATGTTTCTGTATATTGTACTTTTAAAAATGTAACTTTTGAATTTGTAATCTTGGTTATTAGTGTGATTAATGTAGCAATAAATGGCTACAAAATTGTATGAACGACTTACTTTTCTAAATATTTTCTGTGATACCATATTAGTAACGTAGTTGTTTGTAAAAATAACTATTACGGTATGCTATTTTTATAACACATAAATGAGAATAAGGGCGCCAGTAGACCATTTGCCCAGGGCGTCTATCACCTTAGCCCGGGGCCTGGTTGGCAGTATGACATGAGTGAGCCCAAGTATAAAGACAACCTCTTCAAAGATCAGACGTGGAGGCTCATTGCCGATGCAATGGGTTGGAAAGGTATGATCATTTATATAATAATAACAACTTTCATTATTTAATTTATCGACAAGAAAATTGACAACTTTCCCAAGGAATAAATGAAAGTCAAGTTATTATTTACTCCTAGCATTTTAACGACTGCGCATTGTGGGTGGCTAGGTTGTGAACTACCGATATCCGACTGAAGCTACGGACTGTCAAATACCCACTACCGTCTGCCGACTGCGCATTGTGAGTAGGCCTTAAGGGCTATGCCTAAGTCTTGTCCGTGCCATCTGCTGTTGTTTCTTCAAACCTTGCTTGATTTAATTAGTTTGTGTTAAGCGTCAGTAATGACCTAACCTGTGATGATGTATGCTAATTGTATAGGACGATCTCACTAACTAAGAAACGGTTGGTTGTCCTGTCAAGCATCCTTGAGAGCTTGTTTCTTTGGCATTCTGCAGACTCTCACCAGTTGTTGGGAGGGACTGTACCTCGAACTGAGGCATGCAAGTTGCCTTAGAAGGGTGGAATAGTCTGGGGCAGCCAGGATATTACCTAACGATACACTCTGTGTTTGTGGAGTGCTTGCAGATAAATATTTAAAGATGATATTTCCTTTACCGTGTTTCGAGTATGCAAGGCTGTTTACGTTACAAAAATACGGAGCGGTTTGGAGATTCCGACGTCTGTATTGGAAAAGGAGCAGTATTTGAAAGGAAGCCGTATTGCGTACCAGTGTGCATATGAACTAACACATCCGTCCTGAATTCTTCTCAACTCATTCCCTCTCAGTTTTAATAAGAAACTACCCATCCTGAGGCAATTAGCTGGGGGAGGGGGCGGACGGCGATAAGGGTTCGGCATTCACTTTTCAACAAATCGGTCGGGGTTGGAATTACAGTTAAAATGTTTGAGGAGTCAACATCGTGGAGCTCAAAATACATTTGTAGAGAAAAACTGAAATCAATACTGCTGTGGAAAGTAAAGTAGGCTGATCTTTTCTGGAAACAGAACTAAGAGTACCGCTAGCAATTCTATTGGTGCTAGCCCTGTAAATGAGGTCATTTGGACATTTGGCGGATAACGACTTACACAGACAATTGTTTTTTTAATTTGTAGTTTTAAGTGATGGAAAATCGATGTCATCTGCTCCACTGTCCAAAGATAGAATTCAGTAGGTCTATACAAATTTAGATTTCTTTAAAATTTAGAGGTGAACGCCTAAATAAGAAATAAAATACAATGAAACAAAATATAATATAATATAATATAATACGAATGAAGAAATATTGAGAAGAACGAAAGAGAAAACAACAAAGAGTGAAAAATTGATATTGGCGCGTGGTCCATAGCAGACCTTATCGGGTAGAAGAAGAAGTAGGAGAAGAAGGACAAGAAGAAGAAAACAGAAAAACAGAAAAAGAATAATTATAATAGTAAAAAAGTCAGAATTTCAAAAAAAGGACAAGTCCTTTGAGCAAATACACATGAAAATTTAGATTGTCGGCCCTAACTCACTGTCACTTATAAAGCGGATGCCATGATCAGCAGCCACCACGTCATCGGCTAAGATAAGTTTGAGTGTGTTCTGCATACCAAGGTTTCTACGAAATTACCAAGATCCACACATTCGGTTAAAATGTGGGTTACGGTGAATACGGCTCCACAGGTACAAGGTGGAGTGGTCTTCCCTTCTCATTAGGTACTAATGGGTGGATCTTTGTAGATTTACACAAAATGACGGACTCCTTCCGTGGCCGGAAAGAGCTCCGCGATACGCGAGTAGTTCCCTTGATCGCTCTCAGTTTACTGGATATTGGGTCAGCTAACCACTGACTCTCCCAGAAAGCCAGTACTTGTCAGCGTAACTGAGAGCGAATATCTGTAGCGGGTACCTCCATTGGTCGAGGTGGTAGTTTTATTGCCTCATGATTATGAGTTGATGTTGTTTGAAAACAGGGGCTTGGATACCGTGATCATTTAGCCCCGTGAACTTTGGTGTGTGTGGAATTTTGTTTGATAACCTGTATTATTGTGATGGCTGTATTAACTTTGTGTGTATTTGTAATTCTGATGAGCATTGAACAGGAGGCGGCTGAGGCCATAAGTCAGGAACCATCCCCGCATTTACCTGGAGTAGAAATGGGAATCCACGGAAAAACACTTCCAAGATTGGAATCGAACCCGCCTCTTCTCAGTTTTGCCTCATGCGGCTGAGAGTACCCCGTTCCGTCCCTCAGACTAGAATTACATTTCTTGGCCGAGCCGGTAATCGAACCCGGACATCCGGGGAGACAACCAAGCATGCTAGCCGGACATTTCCTTTTGTTGTTGTTGTTGTTGTTGTTGTTGTTGTTGATGATTCATTTGGCGGCTGTGTGACATCGTGTTCGTGCAGCCCCATGTACTTATGTGTGGAATTTGCCTGATAACCTGTGTTATTGTGATGACTGAATTAGTGTGATCATTTGTAATTGAAACTATGATTGTGGTAGGAGGTGGCCGTGGCCTTAACACCGGCATTTGCCTGGAGTAGAAGATGGAAACCATGGAAAAACCACTCTTAGGACGGGTAAGAACTGAACCTTGGGTCTTTGGGATCAACGACGCATGATGTATTTACCCCGTGCTCACGAAACGTATCGCAACACAACAATTTAAGTTGAAAATGGTTGACTTCAGACAGAAGCGCCTTACTCGAGTAAGCAGTAAATTTAGGTCCGGAAGACGTCTTGAGTTGAGGATAATTTTGAATACAAAGCTCAGTGTAGTGCCCGTCATTGTTAACATGTTCGAGTTGACATGTAATCCGTTATCCTTCTGACGCGCGGCTCCAGAGATATCATCGGCAATGTTTCTCGCACGCACACCGGAGAGAGAGATCGCTCTGACATGACGTGGGGCTCTCACGAACCTTCCTTAGGAGAACTCATTCGATACCGGGGGGGGGGGGGGGGGGGTCTTCAAGGAGAATATAGCTAACAGTACTACATATCGGGTGGACTTCAAGGAGAATATAGCTAATATGTCTCAATATCGGGTAGACTTCAAGGAGGATATAGCTAACAGCTCTGACATCGAGGTGTCTTCAAGGAGGATATAGCTAACAATACTCCATATCGGGGGTGGACTTCAAGGAGAATATAGCTAACAGCCTAACATCTCTCAATATCGGGTAGTCTTCAGAGAGAAATTAGGAAACAGCTCTTGTTATCGTGTAGTATTCAAGTAGAATGTGTAGCTAACTGCTCTCGATGTTGGGTGGTCTTCAAGGAGAATAAAGCTAACAGCTCTCGATATCTGTTAGCCTTCAAGGAGAATATAGCTAACAGCTCTCGATACCGGGTAGACTTCAAGGAGGATATAGCTAACAGCTCTCGACATCGAGGTGTCTTCAAGGAGGATATAGCTAACAGCTCTCGATACAGGTTGATCCTCAAGGAGAATATAGCTAACAGCTCTCGATATCTGGAAGCCTTCAAGGAGAATATAGCTAACAGCTCTCGATATCGGGTGGACTTCAAGGAGGATATAGCTAACAGCTCTCGACATCGAGGTGTCTTCAAGGAGGATATAGCTAACAGAACTCCATATCGAGTGGACTTCAAGGAGAATATAGCTAACATCTCTCAATATCGGGAAGTCTTCAGAGAGAATTTGTTATCGTGTAGTATTCAAGGAGAATATGTAGCTAACAGCTCTCGATGTCGGGAGGTCTTCAAGGAGAATATAGCTAACTAGCAGTAGTACCCGGCTTCGCCCGGTGGAATGATGATAATGTTTTAAGGTCTCCTTAGATATATAATGGACTTAAAATCTAAGTCATTTGCCCCCAAAGACAATGAGGGAGTAATATCTAGGTCATTTGCCCTTTTGATAAGGATGATAATAAAAACTACTGTTGAATTGACACGTCAAACTTACAAACTACCGTAATAGAAATACATATTTCAAAATTCACAGGCGAGGAAGACTTATTGTGTGTGGTGATTAATGGTGTAATGGGCGTAACATCTACTGTAGGTCATTTGCTCTTATGATGAGGATGATAAGGGATACTACTACCGGTATTGAATTGACACTTCAACGTATAATGTACACAATGTACTGTAATAAAAATAACTATATGGCGGCTTCGGTGGCGTATTTGGTAGCATGCTGAGCTTCTATGCCCAAGATAGCGGGTTCAAACCCGGCCGAAGCCGTCGGATATTTTAAGAGCGTTAAAAATCAGTCAGTATGCCTTTCTTCGGAAGGGAAGTAAAGCGGCGGTCCCATGTCAGATTTATGGCATGTTAAAGAACCTTCCACTAATTACACCTGTGTGAAGCTAAATTTGATAGGTAAACAACGCTCATAGATGCCTACGTCCGTTGCCAAGAGCCGACTGCAGTGGCGTCTAGTAGCTAAGTTCCGAACTTGGCCTAGTAGTCGTTGACGGTGGCGCTTGGCAGCAAAAGTACGAACTATTTGAAGAATTCTAAGTTGCAGTTTGTACTTAAATTTAAAAACAGATAACACACACTAATACAGTCATCACAATTAACACCGGTTATCAGACAGATTCTACACACACCCAAAGTACACGGGGCTACATGACCGCCTTGTCGCAGCCCCTAAACTTAAGAACCAACCAACCAAAAATAAATATTTTAAAAATCACAGTCGAGAAAGACTTTATGCGGCGGTGATTATTGGTATGATGCGCGTAACATCTAGGCCATTTGCACTTATGATGATAATAATAAGGTAATGAAAAAATGACTACCAAACGAACATGGTGTTCTTTTAAAACTGATATAGGTAATTCAGGTGTCTAGCTTCGATGTCTTCCAAAGTCTCAACCTTATTTTCTGGCTTAGGCCTGTACTGGATGCGTCTAGTGAAAGAGCGTACTGCTCGGCAAAGACAAAGAATATAGGTCTAAGCTGCACGAACCTGAGATGATCGCAGGTGATGACGAAATATGAAGACACACGTTCGGGGTTCCCCGTCCTATACAGATTGACCGGGAATCACTCACTGTTTCGCAACGGCCCTGTGCTGGCATCAGCATAAACAGCAGGAGATATCACGGCGGGCTCTGGAAAGTAACTCTCAAGTCACCTCGCGATGAATCAGCAAGCTATTCTCACAACTGACCCCCCCTCCCCCAGGGTCTCACAACTTGTGGGACGTGGGTTGTTGGCGACCACGGAACCCCAGCTGAGTCTGGCATCGCTTCCACTTCCTGGTGCCGGGCTCATTTCAGTTATCTTTCCTGTCGGCCTCCCTTGGTCAACTCTTGTTCTCTTCCGACCCAGACTGTATTAGGATATCCGAGGGCTAGGGAGTCTTTCAATTTCCCGCCTTAATTGGCTTTGTCTCATCTTTCCTGATACCCTCATTCTTCGAGGGGTCTGCCTTCTTTTCCTTTTCATAATATCTCCTGTCTTCTGCTCAAGGCCCTCAAAGAGGCAGGGTGTGTGTAGACCCACCACTTCTGGTACACCCTCAAGGGCTCATGACTGGTGAGTTAGGAAGCTGGCAACCCCGAGGAATTCCTGAGCTACATGCAGGGAATGGAGTGGTATGTCAGAAATTTCAAGTGGACAGTGTTACGCATCGGGTTCCAAAGGGTAAGTATACACACTTTGTTTTCGATCGGTGAACGATGTAGATTTGTACCAAAGGGCCTTAATGCGGGAAATGGAGTGGTCTGTCCGAAATTTCGAGTGGACAGTGTTACTCGTCGAGTTCCAAACGGTAATTATGTAAAATCTGGTTGAGATCGGTGAAACGGTGTAGTTTTGTGTCAAGGGCCAAAATGCAGGGAACGGAGTGGCCTGTCCAAATTTTAAAGTGGACAGTGTTACTCATCGGGTTCCAAAGGGTAAGTATACACATTTTGTTTTCGATCGGTGAACGATGTAGATTTGTGCCAAAGGGCCTAAATGCTTGGAATGGAGTGGTCTGTCCGAAATTTCGAGTGGACAGTGTTACTCGTCGAGTTCCAAAGGGTAATTATGTAAAATCTGGTTGAGATCGGTGAAACGGTGTAGTTTTCTGCCAAAGGGCCAAAAAGCAGGGAATAGTGTGGACTGTCCGAAATTTAATGTGAACAGTGTTACTTGTCGGGTTCTACGGGTAAGTATATAAAATTGGGGTCAGATCGGTGAAACGGTGTAGATTTGTGCCAAACAGCCTAAATGCAAGGGACGGAGTGGCCTCGCCGCAATTTCAAGCAGACAGTGTTAGTCGCAGTGTTCCAAAGAGTAAATATACAAATTTTGGTTGAGATCGGTGAAACGGTGTAGATTTGGGACAAAGGGCCTAAATGCAGGGAATGGAGTGGTCTGTCCGCAATTTCAAGCAGACAGTGTTACTCGCTGGGTACCAAAGGGTAAGTTTCCGAATATTGGTTCTGATCGGTGAAACGGTGTAGATTTGTGCCAAAGTGCCTAAATGCAGGGAATGGGGTGGTCTGTCCGAAATTTTAAGTGGACAGTGTTACTCGCAGGGTTCCAAAGGGTAAGTATACAAAGTTTGGTTCAGATCGGTGAAACGGTGTGGATTTGGACCAAAGGGCCTAAATGCAGGGAATGGGGTGGTCTGTCCGAAATTTCAAGTGGACAGTGTTACTCGCAGGGTTCCAAAGGTAAAATATACAACTTTTGGTTCAGATCGGTGAAACGGTGTAGATTTGTGCCAAAGGGCCTAAATGCAGGGGATGGAGTAGCCTCTCCGCAATTTCAAGTGTTAGTCGCAGTGTTCCATAGGGTAAATATACAAATTTTGGTTGAAATCGGTGAAATGATGTAGATTTGTGCCAAAGGGCCTAAATGCGTGGAATGGAGTGGTCTGTCCGCAATTTCAAGCAGACAGTGTTACTCGCAGGGTTCCAAAGGGTAAGTATACACATTTTGGTTCAGATCTGTGAAACGGTGTAGATTTGTGAAAAAGGGCCTAAATGCAGGGAATGGCGTGGTCTGTCCGAAATTTCAAGCAGACAGTGTTAGTCGCAGTGTTCCATAGCGTAAATATACAAATTTTGGTTGAGATCGGTGAAACAGTGTAGATTTGGGCCAAAGGGCCTAAATGCAGGGAATGGAGTGGTCTGTCCGCAATTTCAAGCAGACAGTGTTAGTCGCAGGGCACCAAAGGGTAAGAATACGAATTTTGGTTCTGATCGGTGAAACGGTGTAGATTTGGACCAAAGGGCCTAAATGCAGGGAATGGGGTGGTCTGTCCGAAATTTTAAGTGGTCAGTGTTACTCGCAGGGTTCCAAAGGGTAAATATACAAATTTTGGTTGAGATCGGTGAAACGGTGTGGATTTGGACCAAAGGGCCTAAATGCAGGGAATGGGGTGGTCTGTCCGAAATTTCAAGTGGACAGTGTTACTCGCAGGGTTCCAAAGGTTAAATATACAACTTTTGGTTCAGATCGGTGAAAGGGTGTAGATTTGTGCAAAAGGGCCTAAATGCAGGGCATGGGGTGGTCTGTCCGAAATTTAATGTTGACAGGGTTACCCGCAGGGTTCCAAAGGGTAAGTATACAAATTTTGGTTCAGATCGGTGAAACGGTGTAGATTTGTATACATAACAGACAGACAGACAGACAGACAGACAGACAGACAGACAGACAGACAGACAGACAAACTTTGTGCTTTATATATATAGATAGATAGATAGCTCTCGATATCTGTTAGCCTTCAAGGAGAATATAGCTAACAGCTCTCGATACCGGGTAGACTTCAAGGAGAATATAGCTAACAGCTCTCGACATCGAGGTGTCTTCAAGGAGGATATAGCTAACAGCTCTCGATATCGGTTGATCCTCAAGGAGAATATAGCTAACAGCTCTCGATATCTGGTAGCCTTCAAGGAGAATATAGCTAACAGCTCTCGATATCGGGTAGACTTCAAGGAGAATATAGCTCACAGCTCTCGACATTGAGGTGTCTTCAAGGAGGATATAGCTAACAGTTCTCCATATCGGGTGGACTTCAAGGAGAATATAGCTAACAGCTCCCAATATCGGGTAGCCTACAAGGGGAATATAGCTAACCACTCTAGATATTGGGTGGGATTTACGGATGATACAGCTTTCAATAAGGGATAGTCTTCAAGTACATTTTTTTCTATATTGGATAATGTCAAGAAGAACAGAGATTCTGATGTAAGGTGATCTGGAAAGAGAATATAACTTTCGATATTGAAGAATAAAAATAGCGGCTTTCAATATCACGTGGTCTTAAAGTAGACTATAGCTTCTGATATGAGGCGACTTTCAATGCGATATATCTTTCGATTTCTAGTGATCTTCAAAGAGAATACATCTTTTGATATTGGGTGAACGATGAAGAAAATGTATATTCCGATATGGGGTGTCTTACAAGGAGATTATAGCTCTTGAAATCAGGCAACTTTTAAGGAGAATATATCTTTTGACATAGTTCGAACGTCAAGGAGAACATAAGCTTCCAATATTGGGTGGCTATCAAAGAGAATAACTTATAGCTTGCCTTGGTTTGATAAGGGCAAAATACTTCGGACATTAGTGGGGCTTTGGAGACCTTTGAGGAAGAAGTTACTTTCAAGAAAGAAAGGAAAAGGGCCAATGCAGGTGGGAAAATGAAGGGCACTTTAGGCTTCTGATTTATACCATACGGTTCGGGAGAGAACAATGTGCTGACTCAAAATAATTTAATTGTGCTTGATAATCCCTGAGCTTTAAGCATTGTAGTTGTGAACTGTCAATGCGGGCTTTGGTTGGATTTGTTCGCATGACGCTCGATTGTCCCCCACAAGCCACTAGATTATTTCAAAAACCAAGTGATTGTCATCAACACACATCATCAGTAATATCGGATATGTCATTAATATGTTAACCGCATTTCATCTACTAGTCAAGAGCTACCAACAGATTTGTCAATACATTTCCATAATTAAAGTTTCTATATTAGGACACAATCCTGTGGAAAGAATTCACAATGAAAATTCTACAGATTTAAAACAAAAATAATGAGATGAAGCAGGATCAAATCATATAGGCCTTCTCCCATTGACTTCGAAATGGTTGGTGAAGCACTAATGGAAGTAGGAGAATTGAGGAACTTGGGAAATTTTCCTGATTTGCGAGTGACATGCACGATGACAAAAAGCTGATGACAAGGCTTCCTGATTTACGAGCGATATGTACGGTGACAACAATCGGATGACAATGATTCCTTATTTACGAGCGATATGCACGGTGACAACAATCGGATGACAAGGATTCCTGATTTACGAGCGATATGTACGGTGACAACAATCGGATGACAATGATTCCTGATCTACGAGCGATATGTACGATGACAACAATCGGACGACAATGTTTTCTGATTTACGAGCGATATGCATGATGACAACAATCGACTTTTGGAGGATCAGGTGGATAATTAGTGAAGAAATTAGTAAACGTAACGGAGAAGCACGGGAGATAAGCTTCCCTTGCACAACACACAACACTCAGTAATCTGGTGAATAAATAAAGGAATTTAACCCTGGTCTGAGCTTTTAGATCACTCAAATTGATCTGCTTAGCAAATATGCACACTCGAAACAAATCCCGCATAATGACCACAGAGGAGCACCACGAAATGAAATTATACTTACAAATGTTCCTGTCAAAATCCTTTTTCAATGTATGAGATAAAATTAGTTTATTTACAATTAAAACTTTTATGGGACACCTGTGTGGAAATATTAATAAGAATCTCGGATTATGGGGAAATTATCTTAATCTCCTCCCTTTATAACAATAATCAAATCTCGCTATCTGTATAAAAGGGTGCGGGATATAATTCCTGCTTTATCATTACGTATTCGAGGGCGCTTATCTGCAAGAGTCAAGGGTAAGGAGATGTAGGCTACTGTAATCTCACTTAACTCCTCAAGGTAAATAGTGCCGGTGATTATTGACTTTAAGGAATGGAATATCTAGGTCATCTGACCATCTGAACTACAATGATGATGATGATGAAGGGAAAATATAATAATAATAATGTTATTGGTTTTACGTCCCTTTTAACTACTGTGGCTTTTAGAGACACCGGTGTGCCGGAATTTGGCCCTGAAGGAGATCTTTAACGTGCCAGTAGATCTATTTACACGGCTCCCTCGCATTTACGCACCCTGCAATGCCCACTGACTGCACCAGGATTCGATCCTGCAACCTTGGGCACAGCAAGCGAGAACTTTACCGCTGAGCCACGCAGCCAGCCAAGAGAAGAAGGGAAGGCAATGACGATACAATATGATGTAAGTGATATACAATAAATGAGGGTATCTGAAAATTAAAATGGTAGGGCTATGAAAGGCAGGGAAATAAAGGATACCCTAGTCCTCGATAAATAATACCGTTGGGGTCAATATAAAACAAGACTTGGCAAGGGGAGATCGGTGATGGTGATTGTAATTTGGGGAACCATCTAGAATTACATGGATGATTGTGAAATTGGGTGAATATAAATACTACTAACTTATTGTACATTACAGAAAAAGATATAAAGAGAAACAATAAAACGTACCAGGGAAATAAAAGACAGGGAATAAAATGGCCTCGACCTTCGACGAATGAGGAATGAGGGATCTGAAAGGAAGTAAAGCCATAAAAGTCTGATAGGAAAGGGAAGAAAAGAACGAACAGCGGTAACTACGCTCGCTTTGCTAGGTCATGGGGCCAAGCTCTCTGCGGACTCGGCAGATGTGGGTTCGAGCCTCATCGTTTGCCGTCCTGGAAATGTTTTTCTGTGGTTTCCCATTTTTAACTCCAGGAAAATGCTGGGACGGTGCCTTCTGACGGGCCACGGCCGCTTGCTTTCACATCCTTACCCAGTTTCATTAGGCTTCATCTCTCATTAACTCCTCTCATGAGGTTGGCGTCACGAAGAGCATTCGGCCGTAAAACCATCCGCCACTATCATCGTATTTCATCCCCGATCTCGTTGAAAACGAGATTAATAAGGGATAGACATACAGGAAAGGAGAAAAGGATATGTTCCAACCACAAAGTCACTGGAAAGAGGGAAATTATCCGACCAGGCTCAGGAATCCCTTGAGGCACCAATTCCTGAAATAACCAACCGTGAGCCCTTGATGTTGTAGTCCTATCCAGGGTGAACCATACGTCGTCAGCTTCCACATACCCTGTCCCTTTAGGGCCTCCCTCAGTAGGCAGAAGAGACCATGAAAAAAAAAAAAAAAAAAAAAGGGAAAAGAGATATCTGACCCCTCGACAAATTAGTGTGTCAAATAAGTTAAGACAAGTGTCAATTAAGGTAAAAGAATGACATATTTCCTAGGCCTCTGATATCCTAATACCACCGGGGTTGGAAGAGAACAAGAGTTGACAAAGGGAGATCGAAAGGGAAGATGAATGTGTAGGGTCCAGTATTACCCATGTAGCTCTCCCAGCGTTGGTTGATTATTGTAGCAGGAGCCCCGCGGGGTAAAGCGGAGTACATAGTGATGACAGAGTGCGGTCTGCACATTCTGAAAGTCAAGGAGAATTGCGCTCGCTACCTGTTTTAGGAGCGCAGATAAGCGTCACAGGAGCTAATGTCACCACGAACAGTTAAACGATGACTGAAGCTACTGGAGCTGAGTCATATCCTACTTGCGTGACTGTACCTGTCAACGAGGCAGAGTAACGTGTGACACAAGTAAACAGAGAATAGTTTCCATCTCAACCGCCGGCAATCAAGGGTAAAACAAGTAAGTTGAAACAGATGGGGCACGTCCTACAGGTTACGAACTAGAGCCCGGATTGTTAGGCATTAATAGGATAGGCTGCAACTATATATGAGCAGTTTAGTGCAGGTATGGTGAAGACAAGATGTTCCTTGTAGTAAAATTGCATCCTTGTTTACCCATTACAAAAATAAAAATAAAAAAATAAAAAATAAAAATAATGTGAAAAACCAAGAAGTTCCGTGAAGAACTATACAGCCTACTTTTCATGCCAATGATTATTCTACAGAATATGAACCTATCTAGAATAATGACAAAATTAAGTTGGTAATATCGAAATATCTAATTAGTTCAAAATATACCTGGTATAATGTAGCCTAATAGAGCACTACAGTTGGCAGCTCTGGTGACTGAATATATTCTTAGTTCCACCTCTTAAGGTACAGAATACAAAATTTGGTTGAAGTCCAATGGACGATACATGCAGTTAGACACTGGATCTATCAGCACGCGTAAAGGCATGTTGCCAACAATACCATGCGTGTGCTGGTCAGAAATAATCTGAATTATTATGATATCTTGTTGTGCCAATTTTGGATGAAATCCATTTATTAGTATAGAAGTTACATGTATTTTAAAATTGGACATATCAGCAGGCATAGAATCATGTTGGCAGCACTGCCTTGTATTAATTACTCCAAATTAATCTAGAATGTCAGGTGCTATAAGTGTGCAAAGTATAGAGCTGTTGGCTTGCATACTTTCTGATATATTGATATTAGGGTAAAAAGAATATAGACAGCATTTATTAACAGTTGGCAGCCCTGATTGCTCTTAACAATACTTATAGTCATATCTGTTATGGTACACATATCACATACGAAATTTGGTTGAAATCCAAATGATAGTATAGAAGTTACATGTATTTAAAAATTGGTACTATCAGCAGGCTTATAATCATGTTGGTAGAACTGACGTATATAAGTTACTCCAAATTAATCTAAAATGCCAGAATATACGTGTGCATAGTTTAAAGCTGTTGGCGTGCATACTTTCTGATATATTGGTATTTGGATAAAAAAAATAGAGAGAGCAATTATTAACAGTTGGCAGCCCTGGTGGCTCTTAAGAATACGCTCAGTCATATCTGTTTATGTACAGATATTACATACAAAATTTGGTTGAAATCCAATTGATAGTGTAGAAGTTATATGCATTTAAACATTGGACCTATCAGAAGGCTTAAAATTATTTTGGCAACACTGTCATGGTTGGCCTCCTGGAAATTAAACTGAAATAGTATTATCTACATGTGTGCCAATTTTGGAATAGCTTCCATGCATACCTTGCAAGATATCCAACATGGAGCTCAAATTTCTAGTGCGTTTTTCAGCAGTTGGTAGCACTGACATCATTTTCAAATATGGACGTGAGCTATTCCGGTGCACATCTTTACTCATACTAAATTTGGTTTTGATTGCTGCAGCCGTTTAGGAGTTGATAGGGGGGGACACACACACAGCCAGACAGACAGAAGGACAGACAGACAGACAGAAGGACTGACAGACAGACAGACAGACAGACAGACAGACAGACACACACACATTTTCCCGGATCGATCTCATAAGTCTACTTTTTCCTCATTTTTGCAAAATGTGGAAAGTAGGCTAAAAATACATAAGTACGCTAAAATTCTTAGAATTTGAAAATAAGAGTTCTAGGAGTAATGAATTTACATTTAACATGTCTGAAATATTGTAACCTGAAGCGAAGGATCATGTATGATGGAGTCCTATGCTTTGTTTTTTTTTCTTTTGCATGAGAAAAGAGAAAATATTCAATGTTGCCCTTCTTGGAAATAAATAATGTTCTTTTATTTAGACATGACATTCGAGTAGTAATTTATGAGATCTTTCAAATAACGTTGCTAAAATACCTTTAATTCCAAGTTATTTCTGAGTGATTGGAATTCTCTGCTTAAAAAATTATGTATTTTGAAGAACCGACAACAAAACGGATTGAGCTCACTAAGAAAGGTTTTAATCTATAATATACAAACTGGCATGTCTATACCGTGTTGCTATCCACCTTATTGCCTGAACATCTGGGTTCTAAATGATATACTCGGAGGTACTTCTGTGTAAAATTCTTGAATCCAGGTCTCTCTAAACCGGAGCAGTTAAAAAAGACGTTAACGTTGTTAATTAATCCCTGGAAGTAGAAACGTAAACAATGAGAGGTAGGCATACTTCTTCTACTAGAATGTTCTATTTACAAGGTTATAGCCAATAGCACGCCGCAGCGTGGGGACAACATTTCCCCGGTTTACAGCAGCAAGTTTAATAATGCAGAGCTGGTGACCGAGATGCAGGTGCGGGCCAATAACATGTACGTGAGCAATGCTCGCAATATTTGAATAGATGTGGTGATGATGATAATTGTTGTTTTAAGGGGACTAACGTCTAGGTTATCTGCCCCCTAATGGTGTGGGTGATAGTGAAAATGACAATGATATGGAAATCGCAACAAAAAATAAGAGAGACTGAAAATACTTACAAAATGGAACTGAAATTCAAAATACTTACAAAATGCAAATGAGATTGAAAATACGTACACAATGCAATTAAGGTTCAAAATACTTACAAAATGCAATTGAAATTGAAAATACACAAAGCAATTTAGATTGAAAAACTCCCATTTCAGATCCAAAATACTCACGAAGTGCAATTGAAATTCAAAATACTTACAATATGTATGGTAGATTCAAACTACTCATTTGAATTGACAATATTCACAAAATGCAATTTAGCTTGAAAATTCTTACAAAATGTAATTGAGATTCAAAATACTCACAAAATGCAATTAACAATCTAAATACTTACAAAATGCAATTTAGATTGAAAATGCTTGCAAAATGCGGTTTAGGTTGAAAATACTTACAAAATGCAATTGAAATTCAAAATGCTCACTAAAATGTCCTGCTCCTACATTGAAAGACTTACTAAAAAGCAATTTAGATTCTCAATCCCTACAAAATGCAATTGAGGTTGAAAATACTCGCAAGATGCAATTTAGATCGAAAAGACTCACAAAATGTAAATTAGATTGAAAATAACCAAAAAATGTAGTGTTTAAAAAAATCGCTTAAGGAAATTTGGATGCACGGGATGCCAATTAACAAAAACAGTGCGAGAATCTTAAAGAGAAAAGGAAATAGAATGAAATGAAATGAAAGAATGAAAAGAAAACGAGAGGTCTGACCCCTCGAAGAATGAGGGATCAGGAAAGATGAGACAAGGGCCAATTAAGGTCGGGAAGTTTATGACTCCCTAGGCCTCGGATACCCTAATACCGTCGGGGTCGGAAAAGAATAAGAGCTGACCAAGGGAGGTCGACAGGAAAGAAGATGGAGGGGAGTCCGGCACAAGTAAGTGGAAGCAATGCCGGACTCGGCTGGGGCCCCATGGGCGCCAACCCACGTCCCACTAGATATGAGCCCCTGGGGGATATTTGAATAGACTTCAGCCCTTAAGTTAAAAGGCACTGGTTCATACAAGTCTCCCAAACAAAGGGAAGAATAGTAAGAATAGTTTCAGCTCGTAAACAATGACTGGTGATATTAAGATATGCTACCTCACTGGTTCTTGAATGAAATCGGGATTAATTTAATAATATTATAAATAATAATAAATCCAGACAAACAGTAACAGCTTTTGTAGATTTCAAAAAGCTAATATCCCTTACATGACAAACACTTTTTGTTATGTGCTGGAAGAATCCAGAATAGACTCTAAAACAAGAAACTTGATCAGACAGACACCGACTGACACCACCTCCAAAGTTGATTTCCTAGGAGAAACTTCTGATCTTTCTGATATACGAACACGTGTCAGACAAGGAGATGGCATATCTCCATCATTGTTCAATCTATTGCTAGGAAAAGTAATCCGAACCTGAGAAAAACGAGTAAAGGGGATTGATATCGGCAAGCTAGTTGAAGATAAAATTCAGTTTGCAGTTTATCTGGTAATTCTATCGAACAATAGGCAAGAAGCTCTTCATTCCATAGAAAACGTCATGAAATTGCACGCAAAACTGTACATTAAATTTCATATGAGAAAATCTGATCTATTTTACAGGTATACTTTCATACGACAAACAACCAATTATTACTCAGTTTGGAAAAATCCCTCAAGTAAATAATTTCAAATACTAAGGGGAAATCATGTAACAAACTGGATTAAATTGTGAAGCAAACAGAGAGAGAATCTATAAATCTATAAATTACAAAGAGACTATAGAATGTCTGGAACAGATAAAACAAGAAAACAATATCTCGGAACGTAAAATTTAAACATCATATCCTTGTCGCTGCAACCACATTTGTCTCTTCATTGCTGAACGATTCGAATCAGCAGGAAATTTAGTCTGCCCGTCACAGAATCCAGACACTCCTTTCTTGGTCTTCCTCTTCCCTTCTTCCCCAAAACCTTTCCTTCCAACATGACCGTTAGGAAATTGTTATCGCGTAGTGTGTGGCCAAGGAATTTGGTTTTCCTCTTTTCTATAATGTTGATCAATTCCCTTGTTTCATCTACTTCCTTGTGGACCTTTTGGTTGACTCTTTTCTTTATCCAGCTTATTTTAACACTACAGAGATATTAAGTAGGATTGCCCAAGCCAAGAACGCTTTCTATAAAAAGAAGAACCTATTTACTGCAAGGAACATGTCTTGATTTGAGGAAACAAATGTTGAAGACCTATGTATGGAGCGTCGCGCTATATGGCAGTGAATCTTGGACAATAGGAGAGAGAGGAAAATACTACTAGCATTTGAAACCTGGTGCTATAGAAGGATTATGAAAATCAGCTGGAAAGAAATGGTCTCAAATGAGGAAGTCTTTAGAAGAGTGGGAGAGAGAAGACGCTTCCTCAAATATTTAAAAAGAAGAAGGAATCACCTCGTGGGCCACATACTGCGACACAATGATTAATCTTATTATCGAGGGAACAGTAGACGGCAAGAAATGTAGAGGAAGACCCAGACTGGAGTACATGAGTCAAATACTGCAAGATATGGGGTGTGGCTCATACTGTGAACTGAAGAGGAAGACTGAGAGACGGAAAGAATGGCGAGCTGCTGCCAACCAGCCTCACGGATGTTAACCAGAGAGAGAGAGAGAGAGAGAGAGAGAGGGAGAGAGAGAGAGAGAGAGCATGGTTATGTAAAAATGTAACACATATGAGGAGGAATTACATCTAAGAATTACAGCTTTGTATGTTGAAAAGTTCGAAAAGAAAAGAGTTTTTGTATTAAGAAATACATTTTAGCGAGAAATAAGAATCAATGATTTTTCCGGTCATTAGAACATGGCATAACAATTGGATTCCTCTTCTTCTTCTTCTTCTTCTTCTTCTTCGATTTGAAGCACATTTTTCTGTTCTTAGATGTCCATTTCCCCTTGTCTCTAACGCAGCCTATTTCTAAAAAGTGTTTAGGTGGGTTTACTAATAAAACGCACAATAGTGAGAAATTATAAAGAGAGCCGTCTCAGGAATGAGATATGGAACAAATATATGTACCGTTGGAAAGCCAATAGTCCGTATAGTTGTTGTTGTTGTTGTTTGAGCCTTCAGTCTTTTGCCTGGTTTGATGCAGAAATCAGAAACCCCTATGGATGTCAAATTGGCAGGCGAAAAGCTAAAGGATGTAGGCGACTTCTGTTAATTAAGAAGCATTAGCTGTCTTATTTGTAACCCGTCTACCCATCTGATCTTTATCAATCTCCCGTGTCACCAGATTTCAAACGCTTCAATTCTCCTCTCTTCTGCTGCTCCAACAGTCCATATAGTGCCACGCCCCAGACAAAGACCTTCAAAAATAACTTCCTTAGCCCTATGCCTAAATCTATATTCGATGTCAACTGATTCCTTTTCTGTAGAAATGCTTTCCTTGCCCGTGCTAACCTGCTTTCTATATCCAATTTGCTTCGTCCATCACCGGTTACTTTGCTTCCTAAGTAACAGAAGTCACCTACTTTAGCTTTTCACCTGCCAATTCGACTGCATTCCAATATTTTTGTTTTACCTTTATTAATTTCATCATGGATTCTTTCCTCAAGACAGAATCTATACCATATAAAACCTCATTCAAATCATCTGGTGTGTCCGTGTAGTAATGTAGCGCAAAAATATAATATAATATGCAACATTTTGAATATTTTGAGTGCCCCTTAAAGTGTGTATTTTTTCCTTCCTACTGTCGACATTCTCACAATACTTGGTGTGTGATTGTTTGTTAACAAAGAAAGACAGAATGTACTATGTGAATGAAGCAGGTGGTGACAGACTATTGTTTCTGGGATGTGTCGTACACGGGAAGACATCTGCAGATCATACCCTGCGGACGTCTCCTGGTGCGCAGACAATACCTTCTACTTAAGTACGTATTAATGGGCGGTTGTATGAGCGTGATATGTGTAGAGAAAGTCTATATAATATCAGGTGACAGCCCCTTGACAGATTTCCGACACATCCTCCCAGTATCTCCTCGACCATTATTCTTAGAGCTCATCCCCTAGGGGCTCACATCTAGTGGGACGTGGGTTGGCGACCACGGGGCCTCAGCTGAGTCCGGCATTGCTTCCACTTACTTGTGCCGGGCTCCTCACTATCTTCTTTCCTGTCGACCTCACTTGGTCAACTCTTGTTCTCTTCCGACCCCGACGTTATTAGGGTATCCGAGGCCTAGGGAGTCTCTTCCTTTCCCGCCTTAATTGGCCCTTGTCTCATCTTTTCTGATACCCTCCTTCTGCGAGGGGTCAGCCTTCTTTTTCTTTTCATGTTATCTCCTGCCTTCTGCTCAAGACCCTCAAGGAGGCCGGGTGTATGTAGCCCCACCACTTCTGGTGCATCCTAGATAATGTTACACCCTCAGGGGCGAGGCTGGTGAGTTCGGGAGTTGGCGACCCCAAGGGATTCCTGAGCTGGGTCCGTTTTCCCCTTTTGTCCCTTACCTTTGGGGAGGACCCTCTCCTCTTTCACTTTCCTATCTGCCTTTCATGGCTCTCCTTCCTTCCAAGTTCCTCAATCTGCATTCTTCGAGGGTTGAGGGCATTTCTTTTCCTCCTGTCCTTTATTTGCCTTGTTCTCCTTTAGTTTTCCATTTCTTCTTCTAGTATGTAGGTTAGTAGTTAGTTTTAGTTTTAAGTTTGCATTTCATTTTCATCTTCACGATCACCCAAACCATCAGGGGCCGATAACCTAGATGTTAGGCCCCTTAAAACAACAATTATCATCATCATCATCTTAGTGCTCGCGCGTTGCTATGTTGCTTGCAAGATCCGCACTTTGACAGATTGGATACTATGCGCGTGCACTGCGCGAGAATATATAACGCACTTCATTTGAACTGGTCATAAACATTTGAAAGCTTGCTGTGCGCGGGCATACCACGTGGATTGTACCAAGATGAAATGGCCATACATTCCACTAATCTAGACGCCAGCCCATAACAAACCACATACATACAAGAATGTATATAACAACTTCGGCTTTCACGGCCGGCGTTCATAATTCAGTACAAGTTTTTCGGGCTTGTAGGCCGTGGTCCAGACAGGATATCTCCCGACTTATACTTAATTATACAAGATTTAACTGAGCGTATATTTGGTCAATATACACGATGTACGAAAAATATCGTCCAAAGCTCAGAACATGTCAAATGAGAATAGGAACGTTGTCGTGTAGGAAGTCATTTTTAAGTGATGCCTTAGTTAATGAATTTTAAATGTTTTTCAATCGGTCAACACGACCAACTCTCTATCTCAAAGTTTCATCTATAAGCGAATGGGACGAGTAATGTCATGTAGTTTCAGGCGTGGGTGCCCTGTTATATTTACCTTCGATATACTCGTGTGATATGTCGTACGAAAGGTCTTTTATAGCTCTATACAGCAAGATTAATCTCATTACTTCCAGTAACGAAGAAGTATTTATTTTCCACGAATTTTCTCTTTTGCGGTCAGAATCAATACTATATTTTAGGGTCTTTTCTCTTATACGGATGGTGGCACTGTTCGTACGAAAGTCTCGACACTGACGTCTATCTGTTTAACAGTCTGTTATTCCTTCATGAAAATATTATCTCTTACAGAGACTGAATGAAAGCAGAATGAGACCTCGTGAAATGGCGTTGGCATGACAACGTTTATTAATTTGGCAGAGTGGGTATAGTTTTCTTGCAATATCTCGAAAACCGTTCGTTTTAGGGCCTTAACACGTGGGGTTTGTGGTTCCCACTACGTGAGAGAACTTGCATTGCTACGCGTGAAACAAGCCTCGAAATTAGCTCGAGGACATCTTACATCACATTTACATTAACAGTAGATATGGCCGAACTTGCCGCACGCCTACTTCCGGGAAAATCAGGTGCGTGGGACATCCAGAGTGTTGTGGATCGAGCCTTAAGATGGACGGTGGACCTATTGAGCAGCCGTTGATGTAAAGTCTAGGTGTCCAACATTTCAAGCATCTTTCGTTGATGTATTTGGTCTTAGCAATGCCCTTTATTTCAACCGACTAATATAGAAAGGCTGGTCATTCCTGGCCTTCACTTTCTCAACTTGTCCCAAAATGTTCAGTTTCCAGTAATTTTTGCATTGTTCAGGTGCAAGTACCTTTAAGGAGGGACGCCAAAGGCCTTCTACATCCCTCAGAATCTCCGCCTGGCCCTATACCACGAAAGAGACTTTCTTTGTCTAAATGGGTGGACAGAAGTACTAATAATATAATATCGTATGGCCTCGGGTGCCTGGTGCAAGCTTTGCTATTTGACACCCAGAGGGTAGCTTGCATGTCGAATTTCGTAGTTCCTTGACTATGAAAGTCAAGGAGGTTAGATGTTAGATATCTAATCTCCTTGAACACAATAGCGCTTTCTAGTTGAGAAATGAGGAACTTTGTGCTGGCGGAAACTCCCGAGATTAATTTTGCCATTATGAACTCGGCCTACTGAATTCAAATGGGTTCTTTGACATGCCAACATCGTATGACATGCGTATCGTATTTTTGCCGCCTTCAAAAATCACTTACCAGGGCCAGGGGCGAACCTGCAATCTTGGGGTTAGTAGACCGACACGATATCCACTCACCCACCGTGGCAAGCTGACAGAAGTACTGTTTTATCGACAGATGTGAATATGCTTGGCAGCGCCTGCTTCAAAAGAGAAGCCGCTCCAAGGGTCAAGCGCACTAAAACACCCGCGACAAAGATTTATTTTAATGCATAGCAAAGGTTGGCTCGTATAAATTAAATCATTTATATTTTAATACTCCTACAGCAATGGCGAGTAAAAATTACTCTCAACGATTATCTGACAGGAAGGCCATTTATCAACGAGCTCCGTGAACTGAGACCGGGGTGGATCAGCTCACTCTTTAATAAATTAATTTCCAGGGAAATGGGTCAAAGATGTTCCTTATACGCTGTACATCCAGAAGGTAGGTTCCATCTCCTTCTTCACTTAATGTTGCGTCCTGTCTGTCCCGTATGCACTCATATACCATTCATCCGTTTGAAATAAAACTTAGGTGAGTTGTTGTGTACACTCTTGCGAAGGTTTCTGAATGAGTACATCCATTTTACAATAGGTACCGTAGTGCATGAGTAGTTTCAAAAAATGAATGACGAAGCGCGAATCGTTCCAACAAAGTCCCGTATGCGTTTATATACCATTCATGAGATTGTGATTAAACTTTGGTGAGTTGTTGTTCACACTCCGGCGAGGGTTACGGAATTGATAAATTCATTTTACAATAGGTGACGCACGAGTAGTCTCAACAAGGTGATGGCGCACGAATCGTTTCAACTAAGTTCCGTCATATACCATTCATACGATTGCCATGAAAAGTTGGTGAGTTGTTGTGCACACTCCCGTAAAAGGTTTCTGAATCAGTAAATCGAATGTTTTTGTATGCCTTCTTCATAAAATGATGATAATAATTTCTGTCATAAGGGGACAGATATCGATATTATCGTTAGGGTGAAAACGTAAAATGATGGCCAAATGAACATAGCCTACTTTCTCCTAAATGCATGGGTATTGTTATAACTCTTTGTCCTTTTCAAGGAGTATAATTGAATGTTGGTTGTAGTAGCCTGCTGAAATACAACGTGTTATACGGATATTAAACATGAATATGAGGAGTCCTTTGCTAGTGCTACCTCTGTACACATTTTCATTCAATTCGGTTTCACCGTGTTTGAATTGATAGGGGGAATCGATTTGCACACATGCATGGCCGCCATATGTAAACTATTGGATTGATGACCTTGAAGCTTGGTCAAAGAACGCTTCTCACGCAAAGGTATATTGTTGTAAAATTTGGTAGAGATCAGATGATTAGGTTGGTCGTAATTTGATTTAAGCTTCTAACATTTGGGTGGCCGCCATTACGTTTCCGTCAAGATGGCGACGATATAAAATATAACACTGAGTTGCCTTTTGCAAGTGCTACCTTTGTACCAAATTTCGTTCAATTCGGTTTCACCATGTTTGAATTGATAGGGGAATCGATTTTCACACATACATGGCCGCTATCTGCAAATTATTGAGCTGATGACCTTGCCGTTTGGTCAAAAGATGCTTTCCACTTAAAGGTATGTTGATGCAAAATTTGGTAGAGATAAGATGATTAGGTTGGTCGTAATTTGATTTAAGATGTTAACATTTGGGTGGCCACCATTACGTTTTCGTCAAGATGACGGCGATATAAAACATGGCGCTGACCTACTCTTTGCAAGTGCTACGTCTGTACCATATCTCCTTCAATTCGGTTTCACCGTGTTTGAATTGATAGGGGGAGTCCATTTGCACACATACATGGCCACCATCTGGATACTATTGAGCTGATGACCTTTTGATTTAGTCAAAAGACGCTCGCTATATAAATATATGTTATTGCAGAATTTGGTAGAGATCGGATGAGTAGGTTAGTCGTAATTTGATTTAAGCTTTGAAAATTTGGGAGGCCGCCATTACGTTTCCGTCAAGATGGCGGCTATATAAAACATGACACTGAGGTGCCCTATGCTAGTGCTACCTCTGTACTAAATTTTGTTCAATTCGGTTTCACAGTGTTCAAATTGATAGGGGGAGACAGACATTCAGAGTACACACATTCACACACAGAGAGACACACACACACAAACACACACACAGACAGACACACAATTTTTCGCCTTGTGTAGATCTCATAAGTCTACTTTCATTTCTTGCAAAAATCGAAAGTAGGCTAATAACTACATCATAGAATTAACTTACGGGCTAGAAGAAGGAAGGGACAATAAGGAAGGTGGGGATTTTTGTTGTTGTTGTTGTTGTTGTTGTTGTTGATGATGATGATTCTTTAGGGGCTTTGCGACATCGTGGCCCTTTATCCCCGTGTACTTGGGTGTGTGTAGAATTTATCTAATAACCTATGTCACTGGGATGTCTGTACCAGTGTGTGTGTCTGTAATTCAGGTAGAATTTGGGTAGAAATCGCCCATGGCCTTAAGTTCGGTACCATCCCGGCATTTGCCTGGAATAAAAGTGGGAAACCACGGAATACCACTTCCAGGATGGCTGAGGCAGAAATTGAACCCGCCTCTTCTCAGATGTGCATCACGAGGCTGAGTGTTCTCTGTTACAGCCTTCAGACCAGAATTAAATTTCTTGGCAGAGACGGGAATCGAATTCGAGCCTCCGCGGTGACAGTCAAGGATGCTAGTGACTACGCAGCGAGGCGGACGCTTTGGTTGGAAACTCTGATGTCCGAAGAGTTTTCTCTTATGCTCGTAGGAGAGGGGCATCGAGAGGAGAAATTCAAAGCAGCATTTCCTCTACATGCTTTCTTTAAGAGTAAAAGACAAAGCTGCTCGGTAATATGCTCCTGTTATAACCAAGGTAGCATGTCCTCCGTTTGCTCTGCCTAAGATTGTCAGATCTGTTTGTATCTCACTGAACCAGGCTCCCTTTGTCTTTTCTTCCTGGAGAAAAGTGAAAAAATGCGATAGGTTATTCGGGTTGAAGTCATTCGGATCTCGTGTCCTTAAAATGTTTATTATTACTATCGGACCCAAGTGAGAACTCTCGCATGTGAATAAACCATCCGCCCGACATTATTAGCCTATTTACATTTATGAAAAAAAAAAAAAATAGGCTTGTGAGATCACCTTCGGTCCGTGTGTCTGTCTGTGTGTGTGCGTGTATTTGTGTTTGATTCGTGTGTGTGTGTGTCTCACCCCCCCCCCCTAATAAAATCTAAACGGCTGGAGCGATTTCAATGAAACTCGGTAAGTTCATAGCACTATTCCGGGCGACCCCGACCGTCCCCTTGAAATTTTCTTACGTCTCACCAATGCAACATGGCGGCTGTGCGCAATATTTCATCAGCATTCAATATCTCCGAAACTTTTACCCTGATCACCTTGGAATTTTGCATGGTGATAAAGAGAACTCCTAGAAGTTCACTTATGTGGCCTTCGAAAACCTGGTAACTACAAAACCAACATAGCGGCCAGGCGAAGTTGCGACTTTCAAAATAGACGTTTCTCGCGATTTAACCAACTAAACGCAATGAAACTTGGTACAGTATAGTCTATGTTTACACAAATTGTAATGCACCGATATCTAACTTCGTTCAATTGTTTACATAACCTCAAGATTGCGGCTGTGCGAATTATTTCACCGGCATTCTATATCTCTGAAATTGTTACCGGTATCACCCTGAAAGTTTTCACGGAGATAAAGAGTACTACTGGAAGTTCATCTATGAGATTTAAAAAAACCGGTTAATTACAAAACGAGCATGGCGGCCAAGCGAAGTTGAAAGTTTTAAATAGACTTTTCTCGCGATTTAATGATCCAAACGCAATGAAACTTGGTAGAGCAAATGTTTATACACATTATAATGCACTGGTATGTAATTTAGTTCAATTGTTTACATAACCTCAAGATGGCGGCTATGCGAATTTTAAAATTAAGTTTATATTTCTTGCGTCTTAATCATGCGATCGAAATGAAATTTTGAATAATGAACCTATGCAATAATTTTCCTTTAATGGTACATGACTCTATGGCCTATACGTATAACAATCCAACATGGCGACCATCCGAAATATTTAGACGGTTCTCAATATCTACGAATCTACTACAGCAATCAAACTGTTTTTTTTATGTTCATAGGGGTTATGAACAAAAGTTCACCTATAGGACTTTCAATATCCTGGTGATCACAAATCCAACATGGTGGCGACGCGAAGTATAAATATTCACATGGACGTTTCTCGCAATTTAACCATCCGAGTGCAGTGAAACCTGGTACAGTAAATCCTTATACAAATGTTAATCCACTGGCATCTAATGTATTTCGATTGTTTGCAAAACCACAAGATGGCAGTTGTGCGAAATTTTAAGATCTCGTTTTTACTTCTTGTGTCCTAATCATGTGATTGAAGTTTGAGTACTACACGTACACAATAATCTTCATGTAACAGTACATAACTCTAAGTCCTACATACATAAAAGTCCAACATGGCGACAATCCGAAATATTTAGACGGTTCTCAATATCTATGAATCTATTACAGCAATCAAACTGAAATTTAGTATGTTGATTGAGGCAATTAACATTAGTAGGATATATGAAAATAGGCTGTATAGTTCTTCACGGAACTACTTGTTTGATATGTGGGCTCGTCGCGACACAGTTCTGGCAGGGGCTATAGTCTTGTTTAAACGTACATTTTAAACAAATTATTGTCTATATTTATGAAATCAGAGTGCAATTCGTCACTGCTGCGTGTAATTTTCCCTTTCTTTTTTAAATGTTCATTTGTTACGATCGGTTACTTGCAAGACTGACTGCGTGGTGCAGCGTAACATTCTCGCCTGCTGTTCCCATGGTTTCAGGACTGAATCTTGGTGCAGTCAGTTGGTATTTGAGGGTGCGCAAAGCAAGCAAGAGATTTACTGACACGTTAAAGATCCCCTTCTGGGCGAAATTCCGGCACCCCGGCGTCTTTAAAAGTTTCAGTAGATGAAAGGGATGTAATAGTACATTATGCAACGAGCCTATAATGACAATAATTAAGACACGAGTATGTTTATAAAACAAGCGTATGCGATTTTTATAATTTCCATACGAGTGTCTTAATTACCATTATAGGCGAATTGCATACGACTGATTATGTTCGACGTTAATTATTATAACTATTTTATGTCCGAACATAAATATTCATAAATATCTGTCGAGATTTCGCCAGTTTTATGTACTGAACAGAGCGCATGAGACGCAGAGAATGCCTTGTATTTGACCAAGGTCTTCTCGATTACCCTACTATGACACTAGGCCAGGCAGTGAAATGTAAATTAGAAGGCCGTGGAACTCAGCGCATATAATTATCTAATTGGACTGTTTCTTGAGCTGTGATTGGTGGGAGAAACTGTTTCATAATAAAAAAAATAGTGTTATAATGAGCCTTATTACAGTACAGTTTTCTGACATATAATAGTCAGGGTCGGACATAATAGTACATTATGCAACGAGCCTATAATGGCTATAATTAAGACACGAGTATTTTTATAAAACGAGCGTATGCGAGTTTTATAATTTCCATACGAGTGTCTTAATTACCATTATAGGCGAGTTGCATACGACTGTTTATGTTCGACGATAATTATAACTTTATTATATGCTTTAACTTAAATATTCATAAATATCTGTTGAGAGTCAGCTACTGGAATTTTGTGATCGCAGAGCGAGCGTTGGGTGTTATATCTTTGTCTTTCAAGAGCTTTGAACAACCGACGCATGCGCTCTGTGTGGTTGCAATGCCATATGCAACCATATGTTTACATCAGCCGTCCCTCAGTAATATTGTCACCGCAGTCATTTGAAGACAATGCGCTGTGTAGAAATTAGTGTTGGTGATTTTAAGGTACAGTGCTATTTCTTGTCTCATATTCGCCAGTTTATTTACGCGAACATATGGACGGTGGGTATTCCATGTCGGTAATTTATTATAGTTCGATGTTGTGTTTATGTCCGACATGTTGGATTTTGAGCGCATGCGCGAAATTATCGTTACGTAATTGGTCAATGAACGAGCTCTGATTGGCTGGAGAAACTGTATCATAATGGAAAACAGTGTTATAATGACCATCATTATGATACAGTTATCTGACACATAATAGTGAGGGTCGAACATAAAACCAATTATAGGTTACTTGTGAGCGACCCATGTGTATATACCACTCGCCTGTCTTTACTGTTATGTGGACTGGACGAGACACAGTTCTGACATGGTTTATCATCGTCTCGTTTATGTGTTTAAAGGCACGTCATGGACTAACAGATAAATATATTTCCGTTTACTTTTTATCAAATTCAAGATTTTCCTGTACTACTGAGAGGATGTGGAGCATTTGGTTAAGAGCTTGAATTTTGTGAAACATAAGTTACACTTTAGCGTTTTATAGAGTGCAAAAGGAAAACCAGCTAACCCTCAAATTATCAAATATGGGGATTTCAGCACCCTCTGGTAGTCCTTTCGATGTAATACAATACATCCGTTAACAAACGTGAGAAACAAGCCAATCCACTTAGTGTGGTTTGAAGAAACAGTGTTCAATGGAAGAATCAGGTAATCCTGAAACGTTACATGCTATTGGGTTAGCTGGTTTTTCTTTTGGACTCTACATATGGTTATTACTATTAAATTTTTATTATTATTATTACTATATTACAAACATATTGCCTTCTGACGTGGTTTTATTGTAAACAACTGACTGGTCACACATGAAAAATACGAAACTCGGCGCCTATGTCTGTAACACATATTTCAATTTCTGTTTGTAAGTATTTGTTTTTTTCTCATTGTTGTAATGTAGTAGACATAGTTTCAGTGGCTTACTGGCGTAGTTGGTAGCATGCTGAGCTTCTATGCCCAAATCCGGTTGAAGTCGACGGATTTTTTAAGAGTGTTAAAAATCCCTCAGTATGCCTTCCTTCGGAAGGAAAGTAAAGCCTGCGGGCCCATGTCATAGATTTATGACATGTAAAAAAACCTTCCACTAACTTCACTTGTGTGAAGCCAGAGGTGTAGGTTAGATTTGTACACGCTCTATAAGTTCCGACGTTGCGGTGGCATATAGTAACCAAGTCCGCAGCTAGATGTCTACACGGTAGCATTTGGTAGCAAAAGTTGGAACTACTTGAAAATTTATCGTCTGCAGTCCTGACCTGAATTACAGATAACACACTAATACAGCCATCACAATTAACACCGGTTATCAGACAGATTCTACACACACCCAAAGTACACGGGGCTTCATGACCGCGTTGTCGCAGCCCCTAAACTTAGGAACCAACCAGACTACTTTGGAAGTATTCACACACACACATGGAGAGTTTTAATCCTATGTTTCAGTGTTTCCTGCACTATCAGTTGTAACTCTTCAGTCGGTGAACGGAAATTTGCCCAATATGAATGGGCAGGGTACAATGTATATATATCTATTCGTATTAACATAAACTCACTTAAAATACTCGTAGTAGTTATTATCACTGTTAAATAATAGGAAATTTAGGATTACACGCTTCGATTGTCTTGCTGCCATCATCGGATTCAGATGCTTAAATATACACACATATATTAAGAAGTGTGGTCTTATTCCACTCATTGTCAGTATAAGGAGTCTTGTTAATATTTATATTACGATTAGCAGTTTGAATCACATTATTTATGGTTACATAGATATAGTTAGCGCGCACCTGTACAACGAACGTGCTGTGAAATCGGATATGTACCAATAAACATAGTAGAATTTTAATGTTGTTATATTGTCTTTGTTTTTAATTGCATACGCCTGCACAATATTCATACATATTTCGCAAACCTATGTAATACAAACTAACCTTTAATAACGAAATTCAAACTACGAATCTTAATATAAACATACCAAGACACATTATACAAAATATAGTAAAACCACACCGATAATATTTGAAAATAAATTTGGGCCTCCGCCCTAGAGATCAGGATGTGATGATGACTGCTTGACGGTCGAAACACGTAATTCCAAATTGACCATTATTTAATAGTGTTTATAAATAATACGTGTAATTTATTTCAGGAGTGTATTTATTTATTTATATACTTATTTATTTATTTATCTATTTATTTATCTATTTATTTATTTGCCAATTTTTATTTATTTATTTATTGATCTATTTATTTATTTATCTATTTATTTAACTATTTATTTATTTATTGATCTATTTATTTATTTATCTATTTATCTATTTATTTAATTATTTATTCATGTATTTATTTATTTATCTATTTATCTATTTATTTATATATTTTATTTATTTATTTACCTATTTATCTATTTATTTATCTATTTATTTTATTATTTATTTATCTATTTATTTAATTATTTATTCATCTATTTATTTATTTATCTATTTATTTATCTATTTATTTTATTATTTATTTATCTATTTATTTAATTATTTATTCATCTATTTATTTATTTGTATATTTATTTATCTATTTATTTATTTATTTATATATTTATATATCTAACTATTTATCTATTTAATTATTTATTTGTCTATGCATCTATTTATCTATCTATTTATCTATTTGTATCTATTTACTTATTTATCTATTTACTTATTTATCTATTTATTTATTTATCTATTTATTTATTTATCTATTTATCTATTTACTTATCTATTTATTTATTTATTTATTTATCTATTATCTATTTGGTTATTTATCTATTTATTTGTTTATACATTTATATATCTAACTATTTATCTATTTATCTATTTACCTATTTATTTATTTATTTATCTATTTACTAATCTATTTTAATATTTATATATCCATCTATTTATCTATTTATATATCTATTTATCTATATTTTATTCTTTATTTTGTTTGTTTGTTTGTTTGTTTGTGCCTCCGTCCAATCATATTGGGCAAATTTGTGTTGACTGACTGTAAAGTTACATCTGAGACTTTTAAGCCAATATCCCAAATATTCCAGTTATCTGATTACGTCTATAGATCTAACAAAGATCACTGACGCTAAGAGGGATATTTATGTATACTTGGAGACTAAAATTAACCCTGCCATCTATTTTCCTGTAATTCTTTATATTCTCACGTAATGGACAATTACAGTTCTTAAACAGCGTTTGCAGCAGTAACTTAGATCATTAACATGGGAAGTGTTGGAGTTGCAAGGAAAGTTTTGTATCTTCCAAGAACTGTTTCACTGCACTTTGTCATTTCCATAAAGAAAGAACAATTGAAGAAGTGGGTGACGCAAGTTACAAATGATCATGTTGCAGAGCAGACAACGAGGCATCCACCGACTTACAGCTTAAGGGTACTCATGACTAAATGTTTGATAAATACGATGAGAAATTTCGATTTTTGTTAACTTAAAACACATATCTATGTCGGAGACCTGACCATTTACTAACCTTTACAGTTTATCACACTAAGAATGTAAACTTCAAGATGAATAGCCATTAACATATCACAACAAAAATCACATAGCCCTAATAACAAACCTGAGAAGTTTACAATAAGCTAAAATAGTGTGTATATTGTATCATAACCCACACATCCGTAGACAAAGATTAATAGCCTGAGTGTAAAGGATCCGACGATGATCGTTTGACGAACGAATCCAGTCATCTAAGTGTATGAAGTAATCTCATGCATTTCTTTTCCAGGTTTAGGAAATTACAATTTGGGTAGGATCGTATTGACCGACTGAAAAGCAATTACATTTTATATGACAACATTCAAAAATGGCTTCCAACGAGACAACAATATTGTTTTATTTAATATAAGGAAAAGAAAATGCACTGTAAGTGGCCAAGTTTGGTCAAGAAACGTTGGCACAGTGCGGTCGTGAATGATGTTGACCTTTTTGAGAATTGATGGTATGGTTGGGCGGCAACGCCTCGACAAGAAGGATAAAAACTTTAGGAGACTATCAAGACGTAGCCACCTCAGTGGCGGCAGAATTATTTGCAGAGGGTATTGGAAAGCTGGTGTAACGATACGACAAATGTTTCAATCGTTTTGGCGATTGTTGAAACATAAGTACAAAGCAAGCAAACATTTAGTAATAAATTTAGTTTGGTATGTCAACCAGTTATTTTTAGCCTACTTTTCACATTTTGTAAAAATGAGGAAAAAGTAGACTTATGAGATCGGGCAAATGTGTGTCTGTCTGTCCTTCTGTCTGTCTGTCTGTCCTTCTGTCTGTCTGTCTGTCTGGCTGTGTGTGTGTCCCCCCTATCAACTCCTAAACGGCTGCAGCAATCGAAACAAAATTTGGTAGGAGTAAAGATCTATACCTGAATATCTCACGGCCATATTTGAAAATGATGTCAGTGCTACCAACTGCTGAAAAATCGCAATTGAAATTTGAGCTCCATGTTGGATATCTTGGAAGTTATGAATGGGAGCTATTTCAAAATTGGCACATGTATAGATAATAACACTGCAGTTTAATTTTCAGGAGGCCATACATCGCAGTGTTGCCAAAATGATTATAAACCTGCTGATAGGTACAAATTTTAAATGCATATAACTTCTACACTATCAATTGGATTTCAACCAAATTTCGTATGTGCTATGTGTACATAAGCAAATATGACTGAACGTATTCTTAAGATCCACAAGGGCTGCCAACTGTTAATAAATGCTCTAAATTTATTTTATCCAAATCCCAATATATCAGAAAGTATGCTAGTCGACAGCTTTAAACTATGCACACGTATAGTACCTGAGATTATATATTAATTTGGAGTAAGTTATATACGTCAGTGCTACCAACATGATTCTAAGCCTGCTGATAGGTCCAACTTTAAATACATGTAACTTCTATACTATCATTTGGATTTTAACCAAATTTCGTGTGTTCTATGTGTACTATAACAGATATGTCTATGCCGATTCTTAAGAGTAACCAGGGCTGACAACTGTTAATAAATACTGTCTCTATTTTTGTTACCCTAATATCAATATATCAGAAAGTATGCAAGCCAATAGCTCTAAACTTTGCACACGTATAGTACCTGGCATTCTAGAATAATTTGGAGTAACTAATCTCCGTCAATGCTGCCAATATGATTCTAAGCCTGCTGATAGGTCCAATTTTAAAATGCATGTAACTTCTATACTAACTAATGGATTTCATTCAAAATTGACACAACAATAAATCATATTATTTCAGATTATTTCTGACCAATACATGTATGTCATTGTTGCCAACATGATTTTACGCACGCTGTTAGATCCAATGTTTAACTACATGTAACGTCCATGCTATCCATTGGACTACAACCGAATTTTGTATTCTGTACCTTAAGAGATGGAACTAAGAATATATTCAGTCACCAGGGCTGCCAACTGTAGTTCTCTATTAGGCTACATTATGCCAGGTATACAGTATTTCGAACTAATTAGAAATTTCGATATTACCAACTTAATTTCGTCATTATTCTAGATAGATCCATATAGATTAATCATTGGCATGAGTATTAAATTTTAAGAAAAGTTGGCTGTTTAGTTCGTCACGGAACTTCTTGTTATATAGCCCATCGTACGTTGAAACAAAAATTTCCGTGACGAACTAAAGAGCCTACTTTTCTTAAAATTTAAAATTCATGCCTATGATTAATCTATATGGATCTATCTAGAATAATGACGAAATAAAGTTGGTAATATAGACATTTCTAATTAGTTCGAAATATACCTGGCATTATGTAGCCTGATAGAGCACTACTGTTGGCAGCCCTGGTGACTGAATATATTCCTAGTTCCATCTCTTAAAGTACAGAATACAACATTTGGTTGAAGTCCAATGGGGAGCATGACTTTACATGCAGTTAAACAATGGACGTAATGCAGAGGGCGTAGAATGATGTTGGGAACAATGTCATGCATGTGTTGGTCAGAAATAATTTGAAATATTATCATCTATTGTTGTGCCATTTTTGGATGAAATCCATTTGTTATTATAGTAGTTACTGGTATTTTAAAATTGGACTTATCAGGAGGCTAAAAAGATGTTGGTAGCACTGACGTACATTAGTTGCTCCAAATTAATCTAGAATGGCAGGTACTATACGTGCGCAAAGTTTAGAGCTGTTGGCTTGCATACTTTCTGATAGCCTATATCATATTAGGGTAAAAAATATAAACAGCATTTATTAACAGTTGGCAGCCCTGATTGCTCTTAACAATACGCATAGTCATATATGTTATGGTACACATAGCACATACGAAATTTGGTTGAAATCCAATTAATAGTATAGAAGTAACATGTATTTAAAAATTGGTCCTATCAGCAGTCTTAGAATCATGTTGGTAGCACTGACATACTTAAGTTGCTCCAAATTAATCTAGAATGCCAGGCACTATACGTGTGCGAAGGTTAAGGCCGTTGGCTCGCATACTTTCTGATATATTGGTATTTGGATAAAAAATAGAGAGAGCATTTATTGACAGTCGGCAGCCCTGGTGGCTCTTAAGAATACGCTCAGTCACTTCAGTTTATATACACATAGTACATAAGAAATTTGGTTGAAATCCAATTGATAGTGTAGGAGTTATATGCATTTAAACATTGGACCTATCAGTAGGCTTAGAATCATTTTGGCAACACCGTCATATATGGTCTCCTGAAAATTAAACTGAAGTATTATTATCTATATATGTGCCAATTTTGGAGTAGTTCCCATGTATATATTCCAAGATATCCAACAAGGAGCTGAAATTTCAATTATGATTTTTCAGCAGTTGGTAGCAATGACAATTTTCAAGTATGACGTTGAGATGTCTCGGTATAGATCTTTACTCATACCAAATTTGGTTTCGATTGCTGTAGCCGTTTAGGAGGTGATAGGCAGGGGGCGGCACACAGACAGACAGACAGACAGACAGACAGACGGACACACACACACAGACATAACGACAGACAGACAGACATTTACCCGAATCGATCTCATAAGACTACTTTTTCCACATTTTTGCTCTGTATACGGTTGAAAATAGTATAAAACGGGTACGAAATCTCTTCACTACTTTCCTGTACAGAAAGTTCCGAGAGAAAGATGGGCTTCGGCGCTGTCAATTGGAAAACGTGTTACACGTTACATGACAGTGTGCAGTCTGCTTTTTTGTGAAGACGACTTCTTTCCACAACGTAAGTAGCGGTTCTGTTGATTGCACTGTTTATTATTGATAGCTATTGTCTCTAATTTGTATTCACAAGGATACATCAAAAATAATGATAAACTTGTAGCCTAATGCTTCTGTGCCGTACATAGAATGTAATCCGCTCTTTGCAAACTTGCATTCCTCACGTGTTCCTTATTTATTTTAGGGGTTCTTCCGATTGACAATAGCCGAATGTATAGAAAACTTGAGAAACATGCTGTTCCTAGCCTTAATTTGCCAGATAATTTATATTCTTGCCTTTGGACAGCAAGTATGTAGGTCAATATTTGAAATATTGAAGTACCGTATGATTTGGCTTGAATTGTGTTTTTGGCTATGATCTTCTTACTGTTGAATTTAATTAATTAATGTGTAAAATCTTAGTTTTAAGTGCCAGTTTGGTGACTCATCATCCCAGGAAGGCCGGTAACACCTATACTACTCAGGCAGATAGGTCACTTAGCCGTAATTTGGAAGTTATAGTGATGTTAAGTATACATATGCGGTAATGTAGCAGGAGACCTGATCGGCCTAGGCTATTGTAAATTTAATTAGTTCCCATTTCAGAGTTTTTCAGTTTTGAGTGCGAATAGTTGGTTTGAAAGTTGTACAACAGTAAGGAGAGTATGTTTTGAATAGGTTTTAATTTGTATTATGGTTTATGTCGAGCTGAGGAGTGAATATGATTTGGCTTAAAGTGTAGTTTTTGATCTGTTCCGTTTGCTTATGACAAGTTCAAATGGAGACTTCAGCTTTGTTAAATATCTGTATTTTAAATATTTAATTAAATATATTGATAAAGAGGATGCCTCCATTTTAACTTGCCTGTGGCAAGAGATTAATAAATTTATATTCTTGCCTTTGAACAGCAAGTATGTAGGTCAATATTTGCAATATTGAAGTATGATTTGAGCATCCCAAGTAACGCTTCTTTGAACCCAAAACATTCATGCAAATTCAGGGTTGCTGGATTCAATTTATTATCA
Organism: Meconema thalassinum; assembly: GCA_946902985.2. Lineage (NCBI taxonomy): Eukaryota > Metazoa > Arthropoda > Insecta > Orthoptera > Tettigoniidae > Meconema > Meconema thalassinum. Next base: position 374,137,684 of record OX336392.1, read on the forward strand.
GCGAGTCGTCCTTTGTGTTATGTGAGATATATATATTGTGAAATTAATAAAAATATCGATACTGCTAGGCTCCCTGGTACAGGCTTCATATATGTAACAGCAGACAGTAAATTAACTATCTACATGTGGGTAATATTTTTGACTGGTAGTAATTAAGCACTGTGATTTAAATTGATTGTAAACATATTTCTATCAATGAAAGAAAATAATATGTAGTATTTTGCCATCATAATTTAAAAGCCATAACAAACGCACACCCAATCACTGTCTCTCTTATTTCTCGTCACTATCTCGCCGCCATATTGGAAACAGCTGACCGTAAGCTCCTCCCCCGTTTCGGACGTCAATACGGCATCCTATTTCAACCGAAGGATCCCAATTCTCATTAATATTCTGTCCTAAATAAACCAAACTCTTGACTCGCTCAAACTGATGCCCATCGACCAAAATAACTTGTGACAATGCTGGTTTTCGCGATATTATCATACACTGTATTTTGTTTTCCTCCACTCGTCGTAATACCTGTTCATTTGTTTCGCGTATTATATAATTATTATTATTGTCATGATCATCGTCACCGTTTTAACGTCCTAATGATACGGGGATAAAGCTAGTTGAGCTTATCGGTTACTCAATGGCGCAGTTATTTTGACATTTCCTGGTCGGATGTGCAATGTGCAGATTGGTGCTCTAGTTGGCAGAGATCCAAGCACACCGCAACCCAGGTGAAGGCTATCGACTTGCTCCATATTCACATTCTCGATCAATGGAACTGTTCTAAATAGTAAGCAGCGTGCTTTGCTGTGGTCTTTCTGCCCACAGCTTTGCAATGCCATGACTGGTGAAACGTGGAGCTAATGTTCCAGGATGTTACGCGAACCAATGTGGACCGAAATACATGGTACAAGACGTCAAATCTCCCCCCGCTCTTTCATTTAACATGATATGTGTTGGGTTGGTTGGTTCCTCAGATTAGGGGCTGCGACAACGCGGTCATGTAGCCCCGTGTACTTTGGGTGTGTGTAGAATCTATCTGATGACCAGTGTTAATTTGATGGCTGTGTTAGTGTGTGTTATCTGTAATTCAGGTAAGGACTGCAGACGATGAGTAGTTCCTACCTTTGCTACCAAATGCTATCGTCAACGACACCTAGCTGAGAACTTGGCTACTATATGCCACCGCAACCAGCACCTATCGGTGATCGTTGGAACTTAATAGAGCATTAATAGAATCTACTAGTAGAATCTAACCTACAAATTTAGCTTCACACAATTGTAGTTAGTGGAAGGTTCTTCTACATGCCATAAATCTATGACATGAGCCCACCGGATTTACTTCCCCTCCAAAGGAAGACATACTGAGGGATATTTCACGCTCTTACAAATCCGGTGACTTTGGCTGAGTTTGATCCCGCGATCTTGGGCATAGGATGATGTGTTTTGGGCTAAGGGTCCATCTGGAATTATCATCATCAATTTCCCCCAGACATCATTGGTGACCATGGCAACCAGTGTTCGTTATATATGTATAGGCCTACTAGTAGCAATTAGCTCCATGGGTATATTGATGTGCTGCTGTAGGTAGCCTTTCCAAGAAGCTGTTGAATAACGCGATCAGCTGAGTCACAGATTACCCAACTGCTATCTTTAACAGTCAGAAATATCATGGAAATTTAAGGCAATGCAATTTCAGTAACAGTATTGTTGTTTAAATGTGATAGCAAAATATACCTTAATTATCAATTAATATGATAAAATTGGTCCGGCCAGATTAAACATAAAATGCCAGCGTTTCGCCCCAGTGTGCCGTTGGGCTCGTCAGTTGGTACAGACACACCTCACCAATACGCATGGCTAGCACATACTGAGAAGGCCATCACAAGACACAAAATACAAGTAGTATTGACGTCACGAGTGATGCCAATGTGCTACGGAAGTCAAGCTCCCTTTCATAAAACAAAAACCTGACGAGCCCAAAGACACACTGGGGCGAAACGCTGGCATTTTATGTTTGATCTGGCCAGACCAATTATATCATATTAATTGATAATTTATCTGATCAAACGGAAATAACATCATATTCCCATTTCGGGAATGTTCATATCCTATAAAGATACCTTAAGTCAACAAAATTCAATATTAGGATATTGTACCGGTTACCCATATTATAACCTTCTTCAGCAGATACGATATGAATGAAGTTGCAAGATTACAAATAATCTAAAAAAAAGTATGAGTTCAAAGATATTTCCAAAATATAGCCTTTCTAGTTTTTTGACAAACTCTTATCACTATAAAGTACCTTTTCATACAGCGTAAGCGTAAGTTTCACAATTAATCCCAACCTCTAAATTTCTCAATTGAACAACATCAGTTCCTTATCTTTGACTTCTCCACTGCGGGCTGTCTTTCTTAAAGAATTTGTTCATTCATTATTCACTTAAAAGCAATTTGTAATAGAAGTGATTTTAAAATTGTTGACAGTATTTTTAAGCATTTTGATAGCTAACGTTTTTGGAAATATTTTGAACTTATAGGCTACTTTTTATAAAATTATTTGTAATCTTGGAACTTCATTCATATCGAATCTGCTGATTAAGGTTATAATAAAACTGAAACCGGTACAGTGTACCCAAATATTGGATTTTATTGATGGTTGCTTGGTTCCTCAGTTTAGGGACTGCGACAACGCGGTCATGTAGTCCCGTGTACTTTGAGTGTGCGTAGAATCTGTCTGATAACCGGTGTTAATTGTGATGGCTGTATTAGTGTGTGTTATCTGTTTGTAATTCAAACAAGGATACGGACGATAATTTCAAGTAGTTCCTACTTTCGCTACCAAATGCTACCGTCCACGACACCTAGCTGTCAACTTGGCTACTACTAGTGGCCATCGCAACCAGCGCCTGTTTTCGAACGTTAGAAGTTAAGGGCATTAATCAAACCTAACCTACAAAGTTTGCTTCACACAAGTTTAGTTAGTGGAAGGATCTTGTACATGCCATAAATCTATTACATGAGCCCGCCAGCTTTAATTCCCCTCCGAAGGAAGACATACTGAGGGATTTTTAACGCTCTTAAAATATCCGACGACTTCGGCCGGGTTTGAACCCGCGACCTTGGGCATAGAAGCTCAGCATGCTACCAACTACGCCACCAGATTTTATTGACTTAAGGAATCTTTTGCTATCACAATTAAATTCTGTCAATAAGGATTTGGGCAGACATAGTCCTTTTCAAGTCATTTAGTATTGTTGTTGTTGTTATTGTCCTTGTTTTCGTTTTGTTTCAATTTGTTTTCATATTTACAATAAACTGAATACTGTTTGATGTTGGACCAATCAGCCACAACACAGCGAAGGCTGTACGGGAGGGAGTGAGATGGGAAAGCGAGCGAGACAGACATATAGTCTTCCCCCATCATCGCTGCAATGTTGTCCGCTCCAGAAGCACGCCGCACTGTGGGTCAAAATCGAAAACTAGGAGGACAAAATTATTTATTTTCATAGTTAAAAAATTCAAAATTTATTACTTCTGCAGCATTCTCATATAATTGCCGCTCACTATTCTGGGATGTAAACGCATCTTGGTGTAAATTTGTCACCACTGTTCGAGCAGTCTGAATTGGAGATTGAATGTAAGTGGCTGTGGTTTGGTTGTCTTTGTGGTTAGTGTGATGCTTTAAGATGGAACATGCAGCTGAAGGTATGATCTTTGTAACGTGTTTCAGTTATTAATGGGCGTAATTGTTACGTAATATTAGCTATATTTGCATTATATAATATTTAACTATTATTTTTAAAATTATATTTTCACTTAGATTTTTAGTATGTCGCGTCACTCTGCGTCACTTTCTACTTAATGTTAAAATGTAGATAACGTCTTGTAGTTTACGCCTGTTATATGATGGTTTGCATCTTTTTTCAACTTACTTAGTTATTTTACGTTTTAGAAGATGCCGCGCAACCAGTTCTCACACGTTTACAACTGTTTGAAGCACTGGGTTCGACGATTATGTCAAAAGTGGAACTTTGTGACTTTGTTAAAAGTAAATTAGGGGTAGAAAATTGTTCTGAAGAGATTACTGAATGCTCTATCCAACTTCTAGCCATACACAATTTCTTGCATGTGTAGACATAGCTTAAAAGAGGTCTTAACTGATGTTTATTATGAAGTAAACAAATTATATACGTTTCTTTCACTCTAAATTCATGATTAAAACGTAAACATAATTTTGTCCCCCTAGATTTCGATTTTGATCCACTGTGCGCCGGCGTGTAGCCTGCGTGCCAGCGCACCGAGCGTGTATTATGGACACTTCTGATGTATACAGTATATACTTCCAGCATGCTTCAGAGCCATGCGAGAAGAACTGGCATCTTTCCATGTCAAGTGAATAATTACTCATACAGTGCACTTACATGCAAATAAATGGGGAGTACATCAAGATACTATTATTTATGGCTCTTATTATAAGAAACAAACAGAACTTATCTCTCTTGGATCTGGTCCATATCAAGTTTCATTTCACCAAGTAGTGCATGGAGTTTGATTTATAGGCTCGTATTCTTCATGGCCCTCACTGGCAGCGTCTCGCGAATCATGTTTCGCTGACTTCAGCTCAATTGTTATTCTGAGAAAATATTTCACTTGTAAAATAGATAAATTAATAAAGAGTAAAATATGGTAGGCTGGATAATAAATAGCTTGTGTATCAGCTGCCCCGAAGGAAGCAATAATCCACTACTCGCTTTACTATCTGACTTTATCCACCCACCTGCATACCGGAGCGTCAACAAAGGAGTTGTACATATGTGTCAACATACAGTGTCTGATCATACAATGAGAACGTCCAAAATCAAAAATATGGAAGTACTGTGGTGTATGAACCTACGTAATTTTAGAGGAAGATGACGTGTGGAGGATAATTTTTTGAAACTCATTGTCTCATTCTCTTCTTTCTCCGCAAGTTTCCGTTCGCAGTAATTTTTATATTTCCCCGCGTTCAAAATTATTAGAAAATACCAAGAGACGTAACTGTGGCGTATGGCCTACATAAATGAAACAACCCAAAATGACCATTATGCGAAATATTTCACCTGTTCAGAAATTGTCAATATCATTGAAAGGAAAAAACAGGAATACTTTGGTCATTTCATGCGCAACAAAGAATACAACCAATTGCAATTAATTATTCAAGGGTAGATTGATGCCATTAAGGGTCCAAGATTTAGAATAGGCTATCCTGGCCAAATAACTTAAGCCAGTGGTTTGATCTGAATACAGTGTCACTGCTTAGGAAAGCTATGGGCAAACAACAGATCATGCTACTGATCGCTAACGTTCTTGGAGTAGAAGATACTTGAAGATTAAGATGATCATATTGTGACGGTAAACAGCGTTCACTCACAAATCACAACACACCTGGTAGCGTGCCTTACTGAACAGAAAAAATATTACGGTTACTACACACACTGTACAACTCTCATGCAGCAGGCTTCCAAGTCCATAGTTCTCCTCTGCTCGTTGGTGCTCAGCCGTTTAGTTTCCGCCAGAGTCCCGCATCCTAGTCCCTCTGACTGTCAACGCGCCGCGTCGAACTCAGGGCCCTCAGCGCTGTCTCACTCCTACCCTCACACTACGCGTCGTGGCTCAACGCTCACACAAGCGTACTGACTCAACTTTTATCTCCACTGCACGATTTGTTAAGAATCGTAATGGACTTTCACTTACTATCGGCTGTTTACCACTGTCAGACACTGCTAGAACTCGACTCGACTCGACTCCCCAAGCGTCAGCTCACCGGTTCCATAATACCAGTTAACGGGATCTCTTGTAGCTTCTCGGCTATCCCAGATCTACAGGGTGATGTCAATTTCCCTCGAACTGACCGGTGGCTTACTTAAGTCCAGCCCTTTCCAGAAACAGAATAATCCAGCAATACTCGGTGCGTCATTAACCTTGACCGCTTTCAGCGCCGGGTTTCAAATCTATGATCACATGACTTTAAGCTGATGCCCCCCTGGCCGTGGCACACGATTTAACGAGCATCGCTACGTCAGGGGACAGAGTGTGTTAATTAAAGAAGTTCATTTAACTTTGGAGTTTACGTTATGAGCCGGTATCTCATCGACTGAGTTGCAGATGAATGATACAGCTGCTCTAACTTTGATATGTAAGCCACTAGTTCAGATTGTGGTCCCGTGAATGTAAGTAGAACTGAATGTTAGTTCCTGTCGTCGAGAATGACTGCTGTAGGATATGTCTTGGAGAACATTAAGTCCGGGCAATGAATAAACTGAGCGTTGAAATCAAGAACATTGCAGCATATGCTTGGTGTTCGATCTGCTGTGCCAAAGACTGCTTGGTCACTAATGGCTGCATCATCTGCAGTATTACCCTTTCACGAATTGATTACCGGTGGTCGAGATGGGAACTATTCTCTGTTTACTTGTGTCACACGTCACTGCTTTGTTGACAGGTACAGTTGCGCAAGTAGGATATGACTCAGCACCAGTAGCTTCAGTCGTCGTTGAACTGTCCGTGGTGACATGAGCTCCTGTGACGCTTATATGCGCTTCTAAGACACGTAGCGCGCGCAATGCTGCTTGACTTATGTGCAGATTGCACTCTGTCATCACCGTGTCCTCCGCTTCACCCCGCGGGGCTCCTGCTACAAAAATCAACAAACTCTGGCGCAGCCACGCTCAGCGGCAATCAAATCTTAAATGGGTAATACCGGTACCTCAGGTACGTCACAACCATTGGACCATAAGACGGACGAAGTAATGACTGCGAACTCGATTGCTGTTAACACCAGCATTGCTATTGTGGAGGAACGCGAGCCATCTGCCGGAGCTTCCACCGAAGCTATATGATTGTTGTGTATGTAAACTTCCTTGGGAATAAAAGTTGTGTATGAATTAGCTCCACGCATATCAATACTGTACTTCAAATATAGGTGCCGAAAAATCCGGTGAAACGTAAATGTAAGGGAACTACCTTAAAACGAGACGAAGAGTTTGAAGGAAGAATTCACAAGTGCAAATCAGTGTAAAGTGAACATAACTTAATTGTACGAGCGTCTCCACCTATAGCCTCCAACACGCAGATGAGTACCGTATCTAACTTTCTAAACTATGATGTTATACTATACGGCAGTTAGGAGTTGAATACATGTTATTTTATGTCCAATACGATCTCGCATGGTTCTAGCTTGAATAATTAGGTTATAATTATACTACTTCATAAGAGTTTCCAACACGCTCATCGTGACTACTAGTGATCTCTACTGACCAGAACCTCAACTTCCTTATTCCATAGAGACTCGAGGTGGGCTACGGGAATTTCACGGCCTACTAGACATTTCGGAACTGTCATTTTTCCCAGCCACCTGAAGTAAACTAAATCAACTCTCGACTATCACTGAATAAACGCCATTTTTCACGTCACGTTTGCCTAGACCATACACGAAGTCACAGAGTAGTCACGGATCATATCACGCTTCAAACTTGTACTTAGAGTCTCTTAGACTTACAGACAGCACGTATTATATCAAGATGAGTGAAGCCCGAATGGCGACGTTATACAATTTGAAGAAGAAACGAAAGCGAGAGAGGACTAATGTTACACGAATTTCTTCAGAAATAAATGGATTTACAGAGGAATCTTCCGTGGAAGACTACGAATATTCTACAAATCGTCTTAAGGAAACTCTGGATCGTCTAATGTCACTAGATGACGCTATTCATGACCTTCTATCCGAGACGGAATACGACGACGACGTGGTAACCTGTGAAGAATATATTGACAAGGCTAAACGGGAAATTCATAACGCTACGCGGGAACTTGAAAAGAGACTTGCTGCCAACACAAACAGCATGACTAATGTGCCAAGTCCCTCAGCCCACACTCCTCTTCATTCCGTCAAACTACCTCCCATCAAACTTGAGCCGTTTTCAGGGGATGTTGAGTGCTGGTCCCGGTTCTGGGAGCAGTTCGAGATGTCAATTGATCAGGACACTACCCTTTCTACTGTGAACAAGCACGTCTTCCTACGGGGGTACCTAGAATGTGAACCTAAGCGACTCGTCGACGGAATAGCCGTGAATGGTAATACCTACGAACAGACTAAGCTAATTCTTAAATCAAAGTACGGGGACAAAAATCGAATCATTCAGGCCCATTTGGACTACTTAGAGGACCTTAAACCAACTCTCAACGATAGCCCTGAGCGTGACATATGTTGAATGTCTCCGGCGGGTCCAGGCGTTGATATCGTTAGGTGAAAACGTAAACGCCTATGGTCGGGTACTAACTCCAAAAATCCTACGAGCCTTCCCCGAAGATATCTTCAGACGCTGGCTTATCCACTCCAAAACGACAAATACACCTGAGAGCGACATCTCCGCACTGATGGCGTTCTTAAATGAAGAAGTAGAAGGAGCTCTAACGGCGCAGAAGATCCGCGGTGCAACAATAGCCAGCTCCGACTTTACTCCTACCGCTGCAATGCTTCATGTCCATTCTAACCGGAGGAAGCTTGCGCGAGAGAAGAGACGTACAGGACCATTTTGTGTCTTCTGCGAGGGTCAAAACCACTGGGCTCAGGACTGCAGGACTATAACAGTTGTAAATAGCCGTATTGCCAAACTGAAGGCTGCAGACCGCTGTTTCCTTTGCCTTAATCGTGGCCACAGCTCCAAGGCATGCAATAAGAAAGAAAAGGCACAATGTTCTATCTGTAAAGGGAACCATCACAAATCAATTTGCCACACCATTGGCAATTTGCCATTACTAAACCCACGCACCCCAGCAACATCAGTCGGTAATATAGATGTATCATTCTCAGATTTCACATATTTGCAGACGGCGCGGGTGTGGATTACTGGACCTACAGGGATTAGCAAACTTACTAGATGTGTCCTAGACGGAGGTAGCCAGTCCTCCTTTGTGACTATGACCCTAATTGATGAACTACGCTTAGAGGTAATCGGCAATAGTTCCCTATCTGTAAGTTCTTTCGAAACCACATCTTCTTCCTCTGCCCAACGCAGATTGATTCAGCTAAACATGAAAGGGATTTGGGCCAATTCCATTATACCTATCACTGCACTCGAAAGTAATCACTCGTTTTCCCCGCATCCAACTGTTCCTCATGATATTTACATGCTAGGGAAAATGCGCAAACTCTTACTGGCGGATCCCAAGGACAGCTGCGTTGATCTCCCTATTGAACTCCTGATTGGTGCTGATCAATACTGGCGTATTGTCAAAGACACTTCACCCATACGACTTTCTCAATCAGTAGTACTACTGCCATCACATCTGGGATGGATTCTTAGTGGAAACCGCTCAGGAATAAAGAACAAGTAGTTCCGTGAAGAACTATACAGCCTATTTTCATATATCCTACTTATGTTAATTGCCACTATCAACATACACAATTTCAGTTTGATTGCTGTAATAGATTCGTAGATATTGAGAACCGACTAAATATTTCGGATGGTCGCCATGTTGGATTTTATATATGTAGGTCCTAGAGTTATGTACTGTTACATGCAGATTATTGTGAACGTGTAGTATTCAAACTTCAATCGCATAGTTAGGACACAAGAAAAAACAAGGAGATTTTAAAATTTTTCACAGCTGCCATCTTGAGGTTATGGAAACAATTGAAATAAATTAGATGCCAGTGACATTCGTATAACGATTTACTGTACCAAGTTTCACTGCACGCGGATGGTTAAATTGCGAGAAACGTCCATGTGAATATTTATAATTCGCGACACCGCCATGTTGGATTTGTGATCACCAGGTTATTTAAAGTCCTATAGGTGAACATAAGTTCATAGCCCCTATGAACATTAAAAAATGCAGTTTGATTGCTAAAATAGATTCGTAGATATTCAGTATCGTCTAAATATTTCGGATGGTCGCCATGTTGGATTGTTAAATGTATAGGCCATAGAGTCTTGTACCATTAAAGGAAAATTATTGCGTAGGTTCATTATTCAAACTTTCACTTCGATCGCATGACTACATCACAATAAATAAAATCTTAATTTTAAAATTCGCACTGCCGCCATCTTGAGATTATGTAAACAATTGAACTAAATTAGATACCAGTGGATTACAATGTGTATAAATATTTCCTGTGCCAGGTTTCAGTGCGCTTGGAACATTAAATCGCGAGAAAGGTCTATTTAAAATTTTCAAATTCGCTTGGCCGCCATGTTCGTTTTGTAGTTAACCGGTTTTTGAAAGTCTTATAGATGGACTTCCAGTAGTGCCCTTTATCTCCGTACAAAATTTCAGGGTTTTACCGCTAATAGTTTCAGAGATATAGAATGCCGGTGAAATATTTCGCACATCCGCCATCTTGTGATTATGTAAACAATTGAACGAAGTTAGATGTCGGTGCATTACAATGTATATAAAAATATACTGTACCAAGTTTCATTGCGTTTGGTTGGTCAAATCGCGAGAAACGTCTATTTAAAATTCGCAAATTCGCTTGGCCGCCATGTTGGTTTTGTAGTTACCAGGTTTTCAAAAGTCACATAAGTGAACTTATAGTAGTTCCCTCTATCACCATAGGAAATGTCAGGGTAATATCGGTAATAGTTTCGGAGATATTGAATGCTGGTGAAATATTTCGCACAGCCGCCATGTTGGATTGGTGAGTGGTAACAAAATTTGAAGGGCACGGTCGAGGTCGCCGGGAATAGTGCTATGAACTTTCCGAGTTTCATTGAAATCTCTCCTGCCGTTTAGATTTTATTAGGGGGGGACACACACACGAATCACACACACACACACGCACACACACACGGACAAAAGGTGATCTCATAAGCCTATTTTTTCAAAATTGAAAATAGGCTAAAAATTCCATGAGTGTCAACTACATCAATCTTGATCAGACAGTCTCTCTTATAGACAACGACTTTCGCCACTTCTGGGATTTAGAAACAATAGGGTTCTCAGTTGAACAATCACGAACCGTGACTGAAAAGGATTCTTCACTACTTTCTCAGTTTCACGCTCACACGAACTTGAAGATGGACGAAGAGTGGTATCTCTTCCCAGAAAGGAGCACGTCACTCTATCTAGCAACTATGAAAATGCTAAGCAACGATTTCATGTACTCGTAAAGAGACTTGAAAAGGACCAAACGCTACGCGACGTTTACCACGAGCAAATGCTAAACTACATTAGATAGAAACAAGTAGAACTAGCGCCGCCTACTGATGGAACAGAAGAGACTTTCTACTTACCCCACCACTTAGTCAGGAAAGAGAAACGTGGAAACTCCAAATGGCGTGTCGTTTTTGACGGAGGAGCTCACGAGAAGGGAACATATTCTCTTAACGACACCTTAGAAGTATGTCCCAATCTCCTTCCAGACATTCTTTCTATGATGCTAACATTCCGACAGCACCCCTGGGCCATTGTAGGAGATATAAGCCAAGCATTTCTACGACTAGCTCTCCATACAAAGGACAGAAACCTAACACGTTTTCTCTGGTTTCACTGCATCCAGAGCTCCGATGGGAACTACACTGTGATGAAGGATATTGTAGCATACCGTTTCACGAAATTACCATTTGGGCTCACCTGCAGTCCATTCCTTCTCTCTGCTACACTGAGAGAGTTAGCTATCACCCACGAAAAGGAATTTCCTGAGGTTGCCGCTCTCATAGATCAGCAGATGTTCATGGACGACTTTGTTGCATCCGTACAGAGTGAAAATGAAGTAATCTCCCTCTACTACCAACTTTTATCTCTGATGAAGAAAATACACATGCCCATGTTGAAATGGGCAACTAACTCATGGCAAATGAAAAAGATTTGGAAGGCTGAAGGCCAAGAGGTGAAACAACAAACGCAAGTTCTGGGTATTAATTGGGACACAGACGATGATACCTTCCACTTTGATCATCGAGACGTTACAGATAAAATAACAGCCAATCCAGTTACCAAAAGGCAACTACTGCATGCCACTGCTTAACTATACGATCCATTGGGTCTAATATCTCCAACCACCATTGTAGCCAAAATCATTTTCCAGGATACTTGGATCAAGGGGGTTGGATGGGATGAACTTCTTCCACATGATGTTGGCCTACGTTGGAATCATTGGATATCTACACTTTATTCAATATCGCACATTCAAACTCCTCGTTGGGTCAGCACTACCCATAAAGGAGGGTCGCAGGTTCATGTGTTTTGTGATGCCTCTGAACGGGCATATGGTGCAGTACTTTACGTTAGGAATCCCACAGACCACCACGATTTAGTACAAATTATGTGTAGCAAGAATCGTCTTGCTCCGGTCAAAAGAGTTACACTGCCACGCTTGAAACTCCTCGCAGCGCTTATGGGTGCTAGGCTGCTTGACTATTTCTGTAAGGCGACAGCCTACCCAATTGCGGATGCTGTTTTATGGAGTGATTCTATGGTAACTTTAGGATGGATAAGAGGAAACCCAAATAACTTCAAGACCTTTGTCTGCAATAGAGTGACCGAAATCCAGACCTTCACTAGTCCAGGCCAATGGCGACACTGCCCAGGAGCAAACAACCCAGCAGACTGTCTTTCCTGAGGACTTCCCGCCAATGAACTCGTTTCATTTGATCCGTGGTGGAAGGGACCTGTTTGGCTTACACAGCCCCCGACTTGTTGGCCTAACGATACTGGCTTCCTTAACCTAACACTTCCGGAAGCAAAGAAATTGATAAAACAAACACTGCTTGTCACTGTGTTTGAGCCACTCCTTCAGGTTTCAAAATATTCCTCCTACTGGAAGATTTTACATATCACCGTATTCGTCCAGAGGTTCGTTTACATTTTGAAGACGCAGAAACGACAACCGGCAAATCTCACAGCTTCCGAATTACACGACGCCCGTATGTATTGGATTAGAGCCGTCCAATCACAATGTTTCGCTGAGGAATTAACATGTCTTCAGAAAGAGAAATGCTTACCGATAACATCCAGAATTGCTTGTTACCACCCCTACTTGGCAAATGGCTTAATTCGCCTAGGTGGTAGATTACATTTTTCCAACTTGACTTCAGATGAAAAACACCCCATATTGTTAGATGGCTCTCATCATTTTACAAAACTGTTAATCATGCACACCCATATCAAACTGCATCATCTTGGAGTTCATGTTGTTCTGATGGAGCTCAGAGGAGAATTTTGGATTCTGAAAGCACGCCAAGCAATAAAGAATGTTCTCCATAATTGCCTACCGTGCAAAATAGCTCACAACAGACACGCTGAAGCTATCGAAGCACCACTTCCAGCTGAACGAGTGCAACCCACTAAGCCTTTCGCAATCACTGGGATCGACTTCGCCGGGCCCCTCTACATTAAATCTCACGCTACTACCAAGAAGGCTTACATTCTTCTATTCACTTGTTCAACCACTCGAGCACTTCACCTTGAACTTACTACGGACTTATCCACTGACCGTTTCCTAATGGGACTCCAACGGTTTGTCGGACGGAGGGGACTGCCTCATACCATATACTCAGATAATGCTCAAACTTTCCATGGAGCCAACAAAGAACTACAAAATGTCACTACCGTGCTGACAGATTCCCAGACTCACCAGTATCTCGCGCATAACAACATCAGGTGGAAGTTCATCCCACCAAGAGTGGCTTGGTGGGGGAGGATGGTGGGCTCTGTCAAGCGCTGTATACGGAAGACTCTAGGAAAACTGCTAATTGACGAAGAGCAAACCAATACCCTGCTCATCAGTATTGAAGCCGCCCTTAACTCGAGACCACTCACCAAGGCAGATGATCAAGAAGTACTAACTCCCGCCCACTTCTTGAATGAAAAAACTAACAACAATACCATCCGGACAACCAACAACAGACGTTAACTTAACCAAGATGTACAGACTGAAACAAAGAATTGCAGACGATTTTTGGAGACGTTGGACAAAGGACTACCTTTTAGAATTGAGATTTTTCCACCCGCAGCAAGTCAACAGCGCTCAAGGTAGGCGACGTTGTACTTCTGCAGGAGGACCATGTGCGACGCCATATGTGGAAGTTGGCGCAAATAGAAGAACTTCGACCTGGCAGAGACGGCGTGACGAGGACCGTACTCCTGAGGACCACCTGCGGCACGCAGATTATTCGACCTATCCAGCTGGTCATCCCTCTGGAGATCGGGGAAGACCAGGGTGGGGAGGTTGTGGAGGAACGCGAGCCATCTGCCGGAGCTTCCACCGAAGCTATATGATTGTTGTATATGTAAACTTCCTTGGGAATAAAAGTTGTGTATGAATTAGCTCCACGCATATCAATATTGTACTTCAAAGCTATATATATATATATGTATAAAAATTTGCTGCTTTTCAGTCGGTCAACACGAATGTACCCAAACGAGTTGGGTTATGCTTAATCCTGAAAAAAAAAAAATTACATGTGATTAATAAATACAATAGGATGACCAGTGTAAATATTTTCACCCGTATTTTCAAACATAGATTTTTTAGCCTAAGTGTAATGGATCTGATGATGATCGCTTGACGATCGAAACTGGTCTTCCAAGTGTATTTATTAATCTCATGTAATTTTTTTCAGGATTAGGGCATAACCCAACTCGTTTGGGTACATTCGTGTTGACCGACTGAAAAGCACCAAAGTAGTGTGTTTGTGAGAGTTCAGATACCACCGCCACCGCTCCACCGCTGGAATACTAAAATGGCAATATCTCGCGAACCAATCAGGCTAGAGACTTGTACGAGGTGTTGTTGAACTCGGGCTGACACCCCCTTCCAATGGACAACATATTTCCACCCCAAAATAAAACCTACCCCTACTAGGGGGTGAAAGTTTATTTTTTTAGAGAATCTCTCTTTCCAAATGCAACATGTGAGAGTTTGAGTGCCAATATGGAATGGAACGTTGTTCTACATAAAGTGCATGTGTTCGGTGGATAGCCACTATGAATTAACATGCTTGTTTTTTTGTTTTTTACGCATGCCCACTCATGGCTTTTGTAAGAGGGCGGGCTATTTAAAGATGGCAGCTGTAGTGTAACCTAACCTAACGGGTCCTTGTGGACACGTCCTTGTGGACGAGTCCTTGTTGACAGGTCCTTGTGGACGAGTCCTTGTTGACGAGTCCTTGTGGACGAGTCCTTGTTGATGAGTCCCTTTGGACTGATCCCTTTGGACCGGTCCGTTTGGACTGGCCCATGAATTTATCCAAATTATGTCAAAGGGCTTAACTAACGGACTAATACGGCTAGGAACTTGTATGAGGTATTGTAGGACTTGGGATGAAGCCCCCTTTTAGAATGTATTTTTGAAATATTGACAAAGGGCCTAACCACACTTTTGTTAATATCTCGCGAACCTATCATGCTAGTGACTTGTATGAGGGGTCCTAGCAATTGGGGCGATGTTCCCCTTTGGGGGTGAAACTATCCCCCCACTCCCAAATTGAAAAATCGATATCTTGGAAAACTAAGAACCCTAAAATTATGTGTGATAGCTTTAAAAATGGGTCATAAGATACGATTTTACCACGACAGGTCATTTCACCCCTAAAATAGTAAATAGTAATGTTACAGGAAAAAAAGCGGTTAAACACTTAAAAATGATAAATGAACCTAAGATCTTTTGTTTTTGATGAAAAATAGTAAGGGGGTGAAAACTACCCCAAAATTGAAAATTCGATATCTTGGAAACTAAGAAACCTAAAATTAGGTGTGAAAGCTCAAAAAATTGGGCATTTAATACTCTTTTACCACGATTGGTCATTTAACCCCCTAAAACAATTCATGTAGATTTTACAGGAAAAAGGGGAACCAATAATCAGATTTGGACACATGAGGTGTTATAAGACTCAGGGCGACAATCTCTTCTTGAATTTATTATTTATTTTTTGAAATTTTGACAAAGGGCCTAACCACACATTTTTTTTTTAATTTTTGAATTAATTTTAATATTTTTATTTTTTATTTTTTATTTTTTAGTAGAGAGAGACAGTACCGGTTGTGTTTAAACGAGCATGTCGCCGATCACTGTGGCCATGTTCAATGGATGAATCGATATTTTGTGAAGCATTGATTGAAGAGGGTCATGCGACGACTTGTTTTAAGAATATTTTTATGATATTTCCTATGATGCATGCATTTATTTAAATATCCCAAAACGGCAAGGTTACTGATTTGAGTTTTATAAACAAATAATGGGATTTGGACTCATAAGGTGTCCTATAACTTGACATGACGCTTTCTTTATATGGCTTATGAATTTTCCCAAAAAGATTGAAAACAACAAGGTCATGGACTTTTGTTTCTCTTAATATATTGCAAACCCATAATGTTAGATGTTTATGGTGAGTGATGAAACATAGCTATGTAGAGAAAGAATTTTTGTAGGCTTCACGTATGGTGACTGACAAGTCTTTGACCATTGAAACTTGTTTTTAAACCTGACCGCAGTACATAGGGAGTATAGGTTTTAGGCATGACATGACAAACGGTGTGTACAAAATCCAATTTATCGATTCAAGAATTAAGAGTAGACTATCTTTAATTGATTAGTTAAAGAGGGTAGCTAAGAAAACAATATGGTGATTACACTGAACCAAACCGAACCAATACAATCCTTTTTGAATGTATAATGTTACTTGCTAACCATTTTGTGCTGCAGTGGCAAGCACTTTTGGCTCTTGCACTAGAGGCCTTAACTCGATTTAACTTTAAGGCTTAGAACGAACCAAACTAAGAAAGATGGTTATAGTGGTGCAGTGGTTAAGCTGTTATCCTTTGACTAAGGTAGACCAGGGTTTGATTTTAGATTAATACGCATGTCAAAAACATATAAAAAAGCAGGGATAATGTTTTAAGACTGATTACACTTGTATATTTTTTCAAATTATTACTTGGATTACAAATACAAAGGAGGACTGGTTTCAATATACAGTTAATGCAAGTAAGATTTTTTGTATTTGTTTTTTTATTTTAGACTTTAGATTTTAGAATTTACATTTTACATTTTAGATTGTACAAAAAGACCAAACCATAATGTCATGACTTTAAATTTTCTGTAACTAATTATTAAAGAAAAACATATAAGGATGTGTATTATTTGGAATTATGTTTTCTATACTATATTTTATTTTGGTTTTAGATTTTAGAAATTTGATATTGGATTTTAGATTTTAGGTAAAGACCAAACTAATATTGACTATTCATTAGACACTGGTATGTAGATAGAAAGATGATTAGACTATATGTTAAGATGAATTTTTAGGAGTTGACTGGCCTTGCAATAAGAATTGACTAACCAGACATGAGTTAACTACCAACGAAACACTTTGGCGGCTATGCTTGTTATTGACCAGTGAGTAGGGTATTAGAAAAACTGTTTGCTATTTTGGGTTATATACAACAAATGCATAGACCTACTGAGCGACTATGTTTGCTAAACAAGACATTATACCAGAGATGATTAGGATTCTTATGTAGCTCAGGCAAGGAAAGCATTTCTACAGAATTTGTTGACATTGAATATAGATTTAGGTATTAGGATGTCATTTTTAAAGACCTTTGTCTAGAGTGTGACGCTCTATGAAAGGGAAACTTGCACTATTGGTGTAGCAGAAAAAGTGGAGAGTTGAAGTGTTTGAAATGTGGTGTTACAGGAGAATGATGAAGATTAGATGGGTAAATAGGGTTACAAACAAAGAGGTATTAAGACAAGTGGGAGAGGCGAGATGTTTTTGGCGACAGCTAATGAAGTAAATCGATAGGTTGGTAGGACACATACACCCAGGAATAGCAAGCTTAGTTATGGAAGAACGGGTTGAGGACAAGAACTGTAGGGGTAGACCAAGGATAGAATATGTTAAACAGATAGCCTTGGATGTAGAGTGTGGTAGCTATATAGAGATGAAACGATCAGCTCAGGACAGGGAGTCATGGAGAGCTGTATTTAACCAGTCAAAATGCTGGAGACTCAAACAACATGTAGAGCTTACCAAAACAATGTTGTGTAATGGTAAATACTAGTCAACAAACATTAATGCATTACTAAAACCCATGACACGATACCTAAGAGCTTTTCTAAAATTATTTTAAGATGCCTTTAACCCTATATTAAACACCTAGTTCTCAAGACTCATAACTACAATGTAATGGAAAAAACAACAACAATAACAAAAAAAACATTTAAAAACGAGCAAGTGGTTGAGTCAATGTACACTGGAAAATTTTGTAAACACTCAAGTGCACAAAACAAATTACATTATTAACTGTCAGGTTGACCGAGTGGTTAAGGCGTTTGACTTATGTTCACATTTTCAATACAAGAAAGCAAGGATTTGAACCCCTTACCTGACATAACTATTGCTTTAACATAGCTTAGCGATACTGTATTATTATGATACTCGATACACAAACCAAAGATAGAGTGTATTGTTTAAGTCCACTCTCTCTTTCTAAACATAGCTAGAGACTGTCAATGGTTAACAATTGCATTAATAGTGGGAGGTTGTAGTGATAGTAATTAAGAAAAAAGCAGACAATAAACATAAAATATGTTTATTAAATTCATTTTATAATAGATACACACTGAATACAACTCTCTCTATTTACCATTGATATAGATTTTTTAAACACAACGCTTGTTGTAGATCCTTTTATAACTTTCTCCAGGTACTCTTGTTCTTAAAAACTGGGGAAGTCGCAGTGGTTTTATAGACATAAAACCCTCATCCTTTTCTTTTTCATCATCATCATCATTATCATCATCATCATCTTCATTATGAATATTATCATCAAAATTATGATGGTCATTGTCACCATCATTATCATCATCATCATCATCATCATCATCATCATTCTCAACATCACTAGAACAATCCAATTCCTCTTGTTCCTTTTCCACAAGGACCTCTTTTAAAGTCTGCATTGCTTTTGATAGTGTTAAGGGTTTCTTAGACGTTGACAACTGTCCTAACATGACTTTTTGAGGACATGATAAGTGATTTTGAACAAACACTGCACTATCTTGAGCAGCAATATTTTTTTCTTGGACTTGCTTTTTTACCTTGGTTAGAGTATTTTGTCCATTTAAATGTGTATTAATTTGAGATTCACAATGATGCTCGTTTGAAGTAAGTACGTTGGAGTCTTATGTTTTAATCATTCCTCGACACTTTTTAGGTCGTTGTTTTGAACATTGCCAAATAACAGTTCCATTTTTATGGGTTGTTTTTACAATATATGTATATCCTTTATAGTAGGCACATGGCTTACCATGGCTGGTTGTTGAGACTTCCATATTAACTAATACACATTAATTTAATTTTAGTAAAGTCACTTTAGTAATAATAACAGTAAAATAAATGAAGTGGATTGATATTTTTTTAAAGGTGGAATTTTCAAAGTACTGTCAAGAATAATAATCACATGCACAAATTTTAGACTACAAGTGATTTACACACACATTGCTCAATGTCAAGATTTATACTGAACACAATTTATAGTGATTATGATTTTTATTGACTGTAATTGATAGTAGCCATGGTTAGTAGAGCTACGTTTTGATCGGTTCTAGCACCACCTCGACCTCCCCACCTCACAAGATGGCGGCCGTAGCTTAACTTAACCTAGCCTAACCTAACAAGATGGCGGCCGTCGCTTAACTTAACCTAGCCTAACCTAACAAGATGGCGGCCGTAGCTTAACCTAACCTAACCTACGAGGTGTGATCAAAAAGTTCCAAAAAGGTGGCTGCGACTTACCCTAACCTAGCCTAGCCTAACCTAACCTACAAGGTGTGATCAAAAATTTTCAAAATCGGCCGTAGCTTTACTTAACCTAACCTAACCTAACTTAACCTAAACCTACGAGGTGTGATCACAAAATTTTCAAAATAGTGGTCATAGCTTAACTGAACCTAGCCTAACCTAACCTAACCTAAACCTACGAGGTGTGATCATAAAGTTCCATAATAGCGGTCGTAGCCTAACTCAACCTAACCTAACCCTACGAGGTGTGATCAAAAAGTTCCAAAATGGCTGCCGTAACTTAACCTTTGATTGATCCCTGTTGATTGACCCCTTTTGATTGATCTCTGTTGATGTATCCCTTTGGACTGGTCCCTGTTGACTAGCCCCTTTGGACGGGTCCTTTTCGAAGGGAGTCATTTTTTTATGGGTCCCGGAGGACGGGTCCTTGTTGACGGGTCCCTGTGGGCGGGTCCTTTGGACTGATCCCTATGGACTGGCCCATGCATTTTATCCAAATGATGTCAAAGGGACCCGCCCACAGGGACCCGTCAACAAGGACCCGTCCTCCGGGACCCGTAAAAAAATGACTCCCTTCAAAAAGGACCCGTCCAAAGGGGGGGGGGGGGCAGTCAACAGGGACCAGTCCAAAGGGATACATCAACAGAGATCAATCAAAAGGGGTCAATCAACAGGGATCAATCAAAGGTTAAGTTAAGCTACGGCAGCCATTTTGGAACTTTTTGTTCACACCTCGTAGGGTTAGGTTAGGTTGAGTTAAGCTACGACCGCCATCTTGGAACTTTATGATCACACCTCGTAGGTTTAGGTTAGGTTAGGTTAGGCTAGGTTCAGTTAAGCTATGACCACTATTTTGAATGTTTTTGATCACACCTCGTAGGTTTAGGTTAAGTTAGGTTAGGTTCGGTTAAGTAAAGCTACGGCCACCATTTTGGAACTTTATGATCACACCTTGTAGGTTAGGTTAGGTTAGGTTAGGCTAGCTTAGGTTAAGTCGCAGCCACCTTTTTGGAACTTTTTGATCACACCTCGTAGGCTAGGTTAGGTTAAGTTAAGCTACGGCCGCCATCTTGTGTGGAGGGTGTGGAGGTGGAGGGCCGTGAACCGCTACAAAACCACTACTACCAAATAAAAATCCGAAAGTGCTCCCGGTTAGAAAGTTTGGAAAAAGGAACAGAACTAATTATTAAGGGAATAACACCAATAGTATATAGACATAAAGTTAGATATGTGTTGGAAATGGAGAATATTGACTCTTTTTTTTATCCAATTACTGGCTGGAAAAGGAACTAGAAGATTCGGATACAGATTTGAATTATCGGATCAAAATTAAGCTGGATGCTCTTAAAACTACACCAAGCAAAAATAAGGAAAGAGTTGTGTTCTGTGTGTAATTATGCATGACAAATCAAGAATTTGGGCTGCCCTGTTCGTATTAAACAAATGGATACAAAAGGGACCTAAGAGATTTAAGCAAAAATTTAAGTTAAAATGTAGAAAAATGAAAATGAATGTTATTAATAAAATAAAGAAAAGAGTGTATTATAATATGTAAAAATTGTAGATATATGTAATTAATAAAACTATTGCATGGGTACCGCTTGTGTTTCTTGTTACCCGACTGACACTCTTAATCCAATCGTTAACTTTCGGCAGTCTCTGGCAATGATCGGTGAGCGTGGCCTTGAAAAGTAGTTGAAACTAGTGTAGTTGAAAGTATCGTATGACCCGTTTCTTACCTATATGAACGACAAGGCATCATTCAAAGCTATTTCAGCATGGGTCGACACAAACATATCGATTGCTTCTATCTTGGACAAACGTATTCTAAAATGTCCAAACAGTTGATTCGTAACAATGTCAATTTCATTGTTTTATTTCGCCAGGACGAGAGGAACAGTCGTCACATTTATAATGAACATGTGAATCCGGATATGACCTTTCAAATGTTTATAGAATTGTGTGGCAAGTGCTGGAACACACAACGTCATGCCTGTTTAGTGATTGACGAACAAAGTGAACTCAACCAAGGGCGGTATCGCTTAGGGTTTGATCATCTTATTGCTATTTAAGGCACTGTATCATTCCCTCTTAAGTCATTTGTCACGACATCATGGCGTTAGCAGAGAGTCAATTGAAAAAGCATATTATTAGAGCAAAAAATACTATTCGCCAAAAGTTTCGTCAATTGAAACGATCACGTGCGGATCATGCTTTGTTTATTCAACAACATTTAGCCCCTCCGCTAAAAGCTATGTTGAAACCCTCTTTCAAGCCATCTGAAACGCTACCCTTTGTTTCACAAGCCACTCAGACGCACCACGAGGACCCTGAGGAGGAGGAAGAGGAAGAGGAACAGGAAGATTTAACTAGTGTTAGCGAAGTTGAGGATAATGAGGAACAAGTGTTTACGCCTCAAAAAAGGCATCACTCCTTGCAGAGTTTTTAAGAAAAAAGAAATCCTTGGCCATGGTCGAAACACCTTGCCCTTCCAGATCATCTCCATTTTCACATCTCTTGGCCACCCCTCAACATAAAGCTCAACTGAAAAACATTTTAATAAAATATTATGGATCAACACTGGAACCCTATTTCACCGATCTATTTATTGGAAACACAGATACCACGTATGGTGTTCGCTATGAGGATGATAGTTTTAAAATTGGTGATTCATCGATTAAATTTAGTCGTACTAAAGCTGTCATTAAAAAGATCAACCATAAATTAACACCAGGACTGTTAAAGCTACTATTCTCTCGGACTCCCTCATCCCAAGATTATACGCCAGAGGACCTTGGTAAATATAAATCCATTTTATTGGACACCCATGCCCACAAAAGACAGTATGATCCCACTCAACAAGTGAATGCCAATATATCTCAAAAATATAAAACCATCATTGCAAAAATGTTCCCCACTAGTCAAAGTGGTCGTCGTAAAGTGTCCGCTTCAGGGGTGACATTTAAACCATTAAAACCCCTTGTGGATGTTACCTACTGGCACAATCCCAATAAACTCGTCCAGCGACTACAGCTGTTGCATGCTTCACGTCAAGCCGGCCATACTGGTCACGATTGGGAAATTCAAGAAATTGAGGAAGAACTTCGAAATGCCAAAATTATTGTTTAAGCCCTCACCCATTAAAATGGGTATTGCTCACGAGTTGCATCGTCCAGCTAGACGTCACTATCAGCGACTCAAGGTGATTTCACAGGGTGTGGATGAACTTTGGCAAGCAGACTTGGTTGAAATGATTCCCTATGCTAGCGTTAACGATGGTGTACGCTATATGTTGACGGTCATTGATGTTTATTCCAAAATGGCGTTTGTTGAACCTGTGCGACGCAAGTCTGGTCCACTAGTCACCAAGGTCTTTCAACATATTATTCAACAATCCAAACGTCAACCTCAGCTGCTACAAACCGATCTGGGAAAAGAATTTTTCAACAAGGATTTCTCCAGTTTTCTCAAATCTAAGGATATTCACCATTACACCACGTACAGCAATCTCAAAGCCAGCGTGGTCGAGCGGTTCAACCGAACATTGAAAACCCATATGTGGAAAGCGTTTACCGCTCAGGGCACTTATCGCTGGTTGGACTTGTTACCTGAGCTAGTGTCACGTTACAATGACACCAAACACAGAACCATTGGGGACCAAGCCACGACTTGTGACTAAAAATATTCCACAACTGGATAAACTGTTTAACCCCATAAAAACAGCAGACCCTAAACGTCATCGCCTCAACATTGGGGACCATGTTCGTGTGAGCAAATTCAAGTCCGTCTTCAACAAGGGCTACACACCAAATTGGGGGACTGAACTATTTCAAATTCGTCAAGTCAACCTGAACAGTCTAGTCACCTATTTACTCGAGGACCTCAACCACCAACCCATAAAAGGCAGGTTTTATCTCCAAGAACTCCAAAAGACGGCGTTTCCTAAACATTACCTTGTGGAAAAAGTGTTGAAACAAAAAGGAAATAAACTATATGTAAAATGGTTGGGATTTAGCTCAGCCTTTAATTCTTGGATTAATAAATTACATGTTGTGTGAACCTGTGTGTCTTGTATTTATTTATTTATTCACTCATGTTGTACTTAACCTACAGTCCTATGTACAGTCCTCAGCTCCACATGTATTATGAGCAATACATATTTCTTTCTCTCTTCACCTGTGTTCTCTCTTACACTGACTCTCCCCCTCTCCTCCCCTTCACCTCCCACCACTGTCAAAACAGGTTGTGACTTGTTAGATCTTATCGTGCACGTGCACAGGTGAACACCTGTGTGTTAGGTCATATTACACATGAACTTGCGTTTTCTCACGTATGAACCAAAACAGAATGTGACTTGTTTCACAAGGAGAATGCTAATAATGACATCTCACACGTGTTCACATGTATTTCGTCACTTTCCTTTCATATCGTTATCCCATTATAGTAGTGGAGACTGGGGAACAACGTCTGTTCAACACACGCAAATTTAGTTAGGCCCCTTGACATAATTTAAATAAATTCATGAGCCAGTCCATAGGGACCAGGCCAAAGGGACCGGTCCAAAGGGATCAGTCCAAAGGGACTCATCAACAAGGACTCGTCCACAAGGACTCATCCACAAGGACCTGTCCACAAGGACACGTCAACATGGACTCGTCCACAATGACCCGTCAACAAGGACCCGTTAGGTTGGGTTAGGTTACACTACAGCCACCATCTTTTAAAAAGCCCGCCCTCTTACCAAACCTATGAGTGGACATGTGTAAAAACAAAAAAAACTAGCATGTTAATTCATATTGGCTATCCACCGTAAACATGTCTATTGTGTTGAATAACGTTTAATTCCATATTGGTATTCAAACTCTCACATGTTGCACTTGGAAAGAGAGATTCTCTAAAAATTACAATTTCACCCCCCTAGTAGGGGTAGGTTTTATTTTGGGGGTTGAAATATGTTATCCATTGGAAAGGGGGTGTCAGCCCGAGTTCAATAACACCTCATTTGTTAAAATCCGGCCATGGGTTCGAGAGATATCGTGCCACCACCATCTTGTGAGGTGGGGGAGGGGGAAGTGGTCACAGAACTGTCACAAAACCACTACTCACCAAACTTTTGTTTCCTAAGGCAACACTGAAAAATAGATTCAAACCCCATAATAAAATTGCTGTATATATTCAGACATCCTACTTTGTCAGAAACTGCTTTACCAGAAATGGCCGTGTCATCTGCAGTGCCAGCACCTCAGGTATATCACACCACAAAACTGACTATTGGGTCACATGACTGTCGGACATCCCTGTAAACATTAGCATTGCTGCATAAGCTTGGACATCAATCTACTGCCAAGATTTACGGCCGAGGGAACTCGTTGGGTTGACCACATATCACCTTACGATTTGCAACCTATCTAATAGAGCAGCGGTTGCTTGGCAAGCAAAGATTCTCAATGGGCTGTCTTTATTAATTGCCTTGAAGTAGTTAGATGCTGTGTTGTATAATACTCTATCTACAGAGAACACAACTAGAGCGCGTTCATCACAAACACTTTGTTTTCTCTCAGCAGCATTAAGACGCTACAAAGTGAAGCTCAAAGGCTTAGGAGAACTTTCAACACTGATATAACTTGTGACTCCGCGGCTCGAGACTGCTTGTGATGACGCCCACGTACGTCTATAAACTACTGTGCACAGAACAATAATAATGTATCGTGCACAAAAGTGGCTGTGACATAAGGCAGTCTATCTCTGAAATCGGAAGTGAAGTGGGTTTAAAATGTTTTACGATGGTTGACCATTTTCGTCTCCGGGCAAATACCGGGATTCAAAAAGACAGTGTAACTTCTTTTATTGAAAAATAAAAATAACAGAAAAGAAGATTCGAGCTTTTGAAATGTGGATATACCGGCGGATTCTTAAATCTCGTGGACAGAACATGTGAGTAATGCCGAGGTTCTTCAGCGTGTGAGCAGCCAACCTGAGCTGTTAAACACAATTAAGAAGAGGAAATTGGAATACTTGGGACACATGATGAGGAATCCAAAATACCGTCTGCTCCAAGTTATACTTCAGGGTAAAATTGAAGGTCAGCGTGGACCGGGAAGGAGACGAATAACTTGGATGGATAACTTAAGATCGTGGTTTGGGCTGTCTTCCACGGAACTCTTTGGGATTACACAGGATAAGAAGGTGTTAGCCATGGTGGTAGCCATCGTCTGTATCGGATATGGTAGAAGGA
This sequence comes from Meconema thalassinum, assembly GCA_946902985.2. Taxonomy (NCBI): domain Eukaryota; kingdom Metazoa; phylum Arthropoda; class Insecta; order Orthoptera; family Tettigoniidae; genus Meconema; species Meconema thalassinum. The sequence continues at coordinate 374,163,709 of OX336392.1, forward strand.
GAAGAAGAAAAATAAAAAATATATAAAAAGAGAATAGAAATACTTTCTGCACATTATTCGATAGAGCAAGAAAAAAAATGTCCTTGAAATTGCAAATACTCAAGCAAGGAACTGTCTGTTCCAGGCGCCAAGTTCTATAGCTTCAAATTGGCGGGAAACTAAATTTTTCGGAAAGCGAAATTTGTCGGGAAACGAAATTTGGCGGAAAACGCAATTTGGCGGAAAACAAAATTTGGCGGGAAATAAAATTTGGCGGGAAATGAAATTTGGCGAGAAACTAGTTTGGCGGGAAACGACATTTGGTGGGAAACGACATTTGGCGCGAAAGAGCAATTTTATGTTAATATACACACAACATATTTTTTTGATGCTTGGCTGTTGGGGAGGGGGAAAAGGGGAGAGGGGGTAAGTGAATATTCCAACGGATGCTCAGTTAAATTTATGGCTGTGCCAGTTGGCGTCAAAACTGCTGGAGCGAATGGAAAGCAATTTTGTATTTAAATAGAAGGCAGACCTAAATTAAGGCAGGGCCAATATTATTTATGTAATGCAAAGGGGTGAGGGAGTTAAAAGAAAGCCACAAATCCAGCCAGTAAGACAATCGCCTGATTTACATCCATCCCTCGACATGAGGCTTCAGTAGACTCAGACATGAATTCGTGGATCGCGCTCGAGACGGCTGCTAATCACTCAACAGTCCCGTGATAAGGTGAGAATCACATCTTTCTGACATGCGTGAGTCGCAATCAAGCAGCACGGACCGTGGAGTGATTCCATACGCTCTGTCTCATACCAGAAGTAGGGGTAATCGGTTCCCTTCACAGCTATTTTACGTTAAGCGCCGTTTCATCAAACTGACTCATCAGAGGGCTCTCGGTGTCCATGCCCGGACCCCACAGGAGTAGCGAACTGCGCGCATGACACCAAGAGCCCGATGATGGTGTTCCTTGGCGAAACCCCACACAAGATACGGCATAAACCTAGAATAATTGCTGAGTTTTAATTCACTGGCCGTGAAAGCCAATATACCACTGTTATTCAGGTTTGTGTAAGAAAATTTGAATTGAAGAATGGATTTCATGGGAGCTTGTGCTCGCGAGCATTTTTTGGCTCCTTAGATGTGAGCACAAAATTTAATTTAAAGATGATGATGATGATAATTGTTGTTTTAAGGGGCCTAACATCTAGGTTATCGGCCCCTAATGGTGTGGATGATCGTGAAGATGACAATGAAATGTAAACTATAACTAAAACTATCTACTAACCTACATACTAGAAGAAGAAATGGAAAACAAAAGGAGAATAAGGCAAATAAAGGACAGGAGGAAGAGAAACCCCCTCAACCCTCGAAGAATGAGGATTGAGGGACTTGAAAGGAAGGAGAGCAATGAAAGGCAGATAGGAAAGTGAAAGAGGAGAGGGCCCGGCCCAAGATCAGAGGAAATAGGAGGGCAAAACGGACCCAGCTCAGGAATCCCTCGGGGTCGCCAACTCCCAAACTCACTAGCCGTGAGCCCTTGAGGGTGTAGCACTATCGAGGGTGCACCAGAAGTGGTGGGGCTACACACACCCTGCCTCCTTAAGAGCCTTGAGCAGAAGGCAGGAGATATCATGAAAAGATAAAGAAGGCTGACCCCTCGAAGAATGAGGGTATCAGGAAAGATGAGACAAGGGCCAATTAAGGCGGGGAAGTGAAAGAAAGAACAAGAGTTGTCCAAGGGAGGTCGATAGGAAGGATGACAGAAAAGAGCCCGGCACAAGTAAGTGGAAGAAAAAACGGACTCAGCTGGGCCCCGTGGTCGCCAACCCACGTCCCACTAGATGTGAGCCCCTGGGGGAGGGGGTTAATTTAAAGAGCACCAGGTTGAGAACGGAGCTCTAAATGGTCTAAAGGAGTTCATTCAAGCAACATATCTGTCGAGTTCATTTATGGTAGAGCTAGAACACTGCACGGCACGATGTAGCCTAACACTTGGATTCTATTAGCGCTCATTACATCCACATACCTCCCTCGCAGTTACTGCACTAATGGGCTTTCGAGGTTATTGTCCCGGCCTGGAGAGAGCGCGCGCAGCCATTACTCCTTTTATAACTTGGTTTTACTTGCTCTGTTTCACTTATATTGGCAGAACTAGCTGCTTTTATGAAATTCATTAAATATTATTGCTACCTCTGTTATGTTAAAGGATTTACGTGAATCTTTGTGATGGCTTTAAAGTGCTAGTACAGAGCGTGATGGTGCAGCGGTCAAGATGCTTGCTTCTCACCAAAATGGCCTGGGTTCGTTTATGGTTTTAGCAGGTATTGTAACGTTACTAACGTTTGTTACATTTTGTATATATTCAGGAGTTATTATTATTAATACGCTTTATCATTCTTTGTTTTATATAATTCAATGTGTAAGTAGTCTTAGGTCGTAAGTCTCTGTAAAAATTACGAAAGATTACTGCTATAGGGTAAAATAAAGATAGATCACAATGCCAGTCTACTCCTTGTTATTTCCGTATGAATGGCGTTGGGAATGAGATTAGATTAATTTTTATGTGGGTGTGGTTTCTACAGCTGGATGCCCTTCCCAACTCTAATTTCGTGGGAGGAATTAGAGATGAAACAAATGATAATATGTACCGGTACTGTGTAATCCACCTTGTCAATACTTGAAATGATGTTTAATAAAATATTTTATGTTCGACGATGTCGAGATGTAAACATTATATGTCAGAAAACTGTATCATAAAGAGGGTCATTATAACACTATTTTTAGCCTACTTTTCACATTTTGCAAAAATGAGGAAAAAGTAGACTTATGAGATCGGGCAAATGTGTGTCTGTCTGTCTGTCTGTCTGTCTGTCCTTCTGTCTGTCTGTCTGGCTGTGTGTGTGTCCCCCCCCTATCAACTCCTAAACGGCTGCAGCAATCGAAACAAAATTTGGTAGGAGTAAAGATCTATACCTGAATATCTCACGGCCATATTTGAAAATGATGTCAGTGCTACCAACTGCTAAAAAATCGCAATTGAAATTTGAGCTCCATGTTGGATATCTTGGAAAGTATGAATGGGAGCGATTTCAAAATTGGCACACGTACAGATCATAATATTTCAGTTTAATTTCCAGGAGGCTAAACATGGCAGTGTTGCCAAAATGATTATAAGCCTCCTGATAGGTCCAATTTTTAAATGCATATAACTTCTATACTATCAATTGGAATTCAACCAAATTTCGTATGTTGTATGTGTACATAACTAGATATGACTGAGCGTATTCTTAAGACCTACCAGGGCTGCCAACTGTTAATAAATGCTCCTATTTTTTTTTCCAAATACCAATATATCAGAAAGTATGCAAGCCGACAGCTTTAAACTATGCACACGTATAGTACCGGACATTCTATATTAATTTGGAGTAACTTATATACGTCAGTGCTACCAACATGATTCTAAGCCTGCTGACAGGTCCAACTTTAAATACATGTAACTTCCATACTGTCATTTGGATTTCAACCAAATTTCGTATGTGCTATGTGTACCATAACAGATATGACTATGCGTATTCTAAGGAGCAACCAGTGCTGCCAACTGTTAATATGTGCTGTCCCTATTTTTGTTAACCTAATATCAATATATCAGAAAGTATGCAAGCCAATAGCTCTAAACTTTGCACACGTATAGTACCAGGCATTCTAGACGAATTTGGAGTAACTAATATACGTCAGTGCTGCCAACATGATTCTAAGCCTGCTGATATGTCCAATTTTAAAATGCATGTAACTTCTATACTAACTAATGGATTTCATTCAAAATTGGCACAACAATAGATCATATTATTTCAGATTATTTCTGACCAATACATGCATGACATTGTTGCCAACATGATTTTACGCGCTGTTAGATCCAATGTTTAACTGCATGTAACGTCCATGCTATTCATTGGACTTCAACCAAATTTTGTATTTTGTACCTTAAGATACGGAACTAAGAATATATTCAGTCATCAGGGCTGCCAACTGTAGTGCTCTATTAGGATACATTATGCCAGGTATACAGTATTTCGAACTAATTGGAAATTTCGATATTAGCAACTTAATTTCGTCATTATTCTAGATAGGTTCATATTCTGTAGAATAATCATTGGCATGAAAAGTAGGCTGTATAGTTCTTCACGGAACTTCTTGTTCATTATGAAACAGTTTCTCCCACCAATCGGAACTCAAGAAACAGTTGTGTGACCAATTCGGTAAGGATAGCATCGCACCTGCACTGACTTCCACGGCCTTCTATTTTAAATTTCACTGCGTGGCTAGTGTCATAGTGGGGTATTTGAGGAGGCCATGGTCAAATACAAGATATTCTCTGCGTCCCATGCACTACTGGGGAAATATCGACATATATTTATGAATATTTATGTTTGAACATAAAATAATTATAATTATCGTCGAATATAAACAGTCGTATGCAAATCGCCTATAATGGTAATTAAGACACTCGTATGGAAATTATAAAACTCGCTTCGCCAGTTTTATAAACATACTCGTGTCTTAATTATTTCCATTATAGTCTCGTTGCATAATGTACTATTAAACATACATGTGTCGATATGACAATGATATCGACAGCAGCGTTCATAGTTTAATAGTTTACCACGATAAAGTGAAATGAATATCCTTACAAAATTGTGATTTAAAATAAAATGAAAATTTCACATACAAACTAAATTATACACACTATACACACTAGAAAGAAGTTGTTACTAAAAATGAAGTTACAAAATGCAGCCTATAATTTTTTTAGACTACTTTCGATTTTTGCAAAAAATGAAAGTAGACTTATGAGATCAACACAGGGCGAAAAATTGTGTGTATGTCTGTGTGTCTGTGAGTGTGTGTACTCTGAATGTCTGTCCCCCCCCCCCTATCAATTCGAACACGGTGAAACCGAATTGAACGAAATTTTATACAGGGGTAGCACTTGCAAAAGACAACTCAGTGTCATGTTTTATATCGTCGCCATCTTGACGGAAACGTAATGGCGGCCAACCAAATGTTAAATTACGACCAACTTAATCATTTGATTTCCACCAAATTTTGCAATATTATATTTTTATGTACGAAGAATCTTTTGACAGAACTACAAGGTCATCAGACCAATAATTTGCGGATGGCGGTCATGTATATGTGCAAATCGATTCCCCCTATCTATTAAAACACGGTGAAACCGAATTGAACGAAATTTGGTACGGAGGTAGCACTAGCAAAGGGCACCTCAGTGTCATGTTTTATATTGCCGCCATCTTGACGGAAACGTAATGGCGTCCACCCAAATGTTAAAAGCTTAAATCAAATTACGACCAACCTAATCATCTGATCTCTACTAAATTTTGCAATAACATACTTTTATGTGGTAAGCATCTTTTGACCAAACGAAAAGGTCATCAGCCCAATAGTTTGCAGATAACGGCCATACATGTGTGCAAATCGATTCCCGCTATCAATTCAAACACGGTGAAACCGAATTGAACGAAATTTGGGACAGAGGTAGCAATAGCCATGGGCACCTCAGTGTCATGTTTTATATTGCCGCCATCTTGATGGATACGTAATGGCGGCCACCCAAATATTAAAATCTTAAATCAAATTACGACTAACCTAATCTGATCTCTACTAAATTTTGCAACAACATACCTATTTGTGGGAAGCATCCTTTGACTGAACACCAAGGTCATCAGCCCAATAGTTTGCAGATAGCGGCCATGTATGTGTGCAAATCGATTCTCCATATCAATTCAAACACGGTGAAACCAAATTGAATGAAATTTTGTACAGAGGTAGTACTAGCAAAGGGCACCTCAAATTCATGTTTAATATCCGTATAACACGTTGCATTTCAACAAGCTACTAAAACCAACATTCAATTATACTCCTCGAAATGGACAAAGAGTTATAACAATACTCATGCATTTAGGAGAAAGTAGGCTATATGTTCTTTACTGAACATCTTGTTTCTTATTTATTTTAGAAATCTACCTTACTAAACTGTCCAAGTTACACTTCTTTTGGTTTATCGACGTAGTAGTAGAAGACACCGCTTCCAGATGAATAATGAGCTGAAAACTGTAAATATTTAATGGATTTTGAGTCTTCCAACCACGATATGTCAGTCAAGCCAGACTTGTCGGCTCACTCTTACTACATCAGCTGTTCACGGGATCAATGTGTGGATCAGTACTTGAACCCAACAACCAAGCATATGCAGTATATGCACGTGCCACCTGAACCACTCAGAATGTGACTCGCCAAATTCATACAATGCTTGAAAATACTGAGATACTCTCAATTAAAATACCTTTCCTTGTTGATAAAACAGTCATTCATGCAGTGTTTGAATGAAAGAAGCAAAAATATATTACAAAATTATTTTAAATATAATAAAATAATATATTAAAATTAAGGGAAGCCTCCGTGGCTTAGGCGGCAGCACGCCTGCCTCTCACCGCTGGGTCCGTGGTTCAAATCCCGGTCTGTGCTGGACAAAACGGATGCAGACAGGTTTTTCTCCGGGTCCTCCGGTTTTCCCTGTCAAAATTTCATTCCAGCAACACTCTCCACCATCATTTCATTTCATCTGTCATTCATTTAATCATTGCCCCGGAGGAGTGCGTCAGTCCTCGGCAGCCGGCACAGTTCATATCCTCGCCGCTAGCTGGGGGCTTCATTCATTCCATGCCTGACCCGGTCGGAGACTGGAAGCAGGCTGTGGATTTTTTCATAATAAAATTAAGGATAGAAACAGACTATAAGGAGGTACCGTTCCGGCATTGGCCCGAATTGAAAATGGTTACCACGAAATTATTTCAAAAATGGCCAACGATGGGGTTTGAACCCACTTATCTACCGAGTCGGCAGATAGGTTGGCCCTATGTCTTCTGTATGGTTAGATCACGATAGCTTTAAAACATCTCAACGTATGTCCTCTGAAGCAATCGGGGTATAACCAAAGATATATTGAAGGGCAGACCATTATAAGGTTTCCTTTTTGCATGCTATGAATTGAAAACAAAAGCCGTTCTGATCGGCGAGTATATATCGTGACGCAGAACGCTATATTCTAGCGACTTCCAAGTTATGGCCATCATATACCTTCCCGAAGCACGACATAAAACAACTCCTTGCGATGGCAGCACAAGAAACAATTGTGAAAAATGCTTCTGAATTACGACTCGCTATAACGTGACATTGTGGCAAGCCAGCAGGAGCGCTGCCAGAAGTCTGTACCTCACTTGTCCGGATAAATACGTGTCAATGTCACAGTTACTTTGATCCGAGAAATAATAAAGTGTTCAAAGCGTGGGATAAATTTCTAACCTGAGAGAATGTAGGTTTCAGCCTCCTGAGGCAGAACTGAGAAGACGAGGTTTCGATTCCCACCTCGGCAATTATAGACGTGATTTTCCGTGGTTTCCCATTTCTACTCCCAGAAAATGCAGGGATGGTTCCTTACTTTGGACCACGGGCGCTTCCTTCACAACCCTCGCCTCAGTTAAAACATAAACACACTTATAGAGACAACAACAACATAGGTTATCAAACAAATCCTGTACACACTCAACTATACGGGGCTGAAATAATCACGATTTCCAAGCCCCCAAAGGAAAACGAAACAACAACAACAAGACAGTGAGTTTAGTCTGATTTACACATGTTCAAACGAAATGGCACATGAAGAATAAGTCTCCAACTTACTCTCGGTACGGTTATAAAATTCAACTGGTTCCGTAGAGTCGTTATGCTCATTATTATTATTACTATTATTATTATTATTATTATTATTATTATTTAAGTGGTACAGCCATCTGTTGGGCTACGAGTACACAAGCTGCCAGCCTTCCATCGTAACCTTACACCCTTTTCTTCACTCCGCCGCTCGAGATTTTCAAACGTGGACTCCGTAATTGTGTAATCCACCTTGTATTGAATGATGTTTAATGAAATATTTTAAACCAATATAGCCTAAAATGGTTAACGTTTACGCGTCCTCTTTTGTCGTTTATTCAGCCAGACGTTCCATAATTTACCAGGTTTTTCAGCTTGTTCTTTCAAATCCGCAATTTTCTTCTTAAGAAGTACTCTGTTGTGAATTTCAGCTTCCATTGTTGTACATATCTCTCCGTCAGCGTGATCGGCGAAATCCGTTTTTCTTAAATGCAAGTATCTTATACGCCATCTATCCTGGTTCATTCTATTCTGATTATTACTTACTTCATCGTTATTACTCCTTTATTTATTTATTTATTTCCTCTTCTTTCTTCAATTTCGTGCTACTTTGGACCACGGGGTACAATTGACTTGCTGGATAGTCCTTTCATCTTTTCCCAGAACTTCTTCATCTGTTCGGTGTGGTTCCTCTTCCTTTCTTCCGACCAGATGTTGTTGGCTTTTGTATTTTGCTATCACTGTAACCCCTGGAATGTATCCATAGTAGCTCGAAACACCTCTCTATTCCAGATCTCTTTTAGATTGACCCCAACTTCCTCCATATCCTTTCTTGTTTCATCCACCCATTTTGTAGTCGCTTTTATCTTTGTGATGTAGTTGAATAATTTCTGCGATAGTCGACTCTCGCTCATTTCTGTGTGGTGTCCATAAAACCTTATTCTTCTCTTCCATTTGGTATCTGTGATTTTCTCTGCCTGTCTGTATATATATCTTCGTTTCTCCTCTTCCGCCATGTACAGTACCATCGTTTCCTTTTTCGGGTCCTAAGCTCTTCCTCAAGATTTTTCTTTCTTTCTTTCTTTCTTTCTTTCTTTCTTTCTTCTCTATCTCCTCCAATTCCCCGTTCTTGTTCAGTATCATACATCTTGAACTATAGAGTTCCCCTGTATTGACAACTGTGGTATTGTGTCTTATATTTTCCCTGTAAGATATTGGTCTCTTGTTGTATCTATTCTGCACTAATGTAGATGATAGCTCCATCTTTCTGATCCTCCCTATATTTGCGTCTTTATCCAGTCCACTAGGCTAGATCCATTCACCAAGATATTTAAACTTGATCTCTTGATCTTCTTATTCTTTATTTCCCGATACTTTCCATTACCATTTTTGTAATCCACGAATTCTTGTTTCTTCATACGAGGTCCTGAGTCCTGTTTTAATTAATTAATTAATTAATTAATTAATTTATTTATTTATTTAATTCCAAGGAATTATATTCATGCAATATATTTGTTGGTGTCAGTATTTCATTTAGTGGTTTCAGACATCATGGTCATCTTCGTCGTGTAGTTCGGTGTGTAATGAACATAATCAGTACTTCTGTGGTGACCATAGTAGTGTTTGCAGGGTCTAAAATTACGGCAGATGCCTCAATGGACTGTGGAATAATCTTGGGAAACAACGCTTAGAATGACTGCTATGTACGCAAGGATTCAAACCTCGGATCTGTGAGTTCCTCGGCTGCTTTCTATTGCAGACCGCCACTTGATGCGCTACGGTGCTGTGTGAGCGGTAAATGTATCCTGACACACACAAAAGTGTTTGGTGTCAAATGACACCGTAAATTGTAGTTAAAGGGCAGGTGTCTTCGCTGGTCCGCCCCTTTAAACAGCAACAATAAAACAAACAGTCTGGCGAGAAAGACTTGAAAATGTGAACGCATTTGGGATTCAAACCTGTCCGGTCTAGTCTTAGACGGAAGGGTGTTGTTGCGAAGGCTTCTGGAATTACGTGAAAATATCTTTAATCTCCTAGATGACACATCCAGTGCCATCTAGGCAGAAAACTCTGACCCTCTCTTAGACTTAAGAAACACAGAAATGGGTATAGAACCTACTGTAGGTGATTTTGGAGCTGTCATATCTATTAAGATGGTATCATTTATTTATATATCAATTGCAGCCTATGGCCATAGCAGGGTAGTTTTAATTGAACGCCCGAGGGTTCCCAACAAGTTCAATTTCAAGTGGTTCCAACTTTGGCTGCCAGATGCTACTGTAACTTACACCTAGCGGCGAACGTTGGAACTTGATAGAGCGTTTCTATCAAGCCATATATAACCTACAAATGTTGATACACACTACCAATTGCGGTACGTTCTTTTTCATGCCATTAAACTATGACATGGGCCCACCAGCTTTACTCCCCCTCCGAAGGAAGACACACTGAAAGATTGTAACGCTCTTAAAGATCCGACGACTTCGGCCAGGTATGAACCCGCGATTTTGGGCATAGCTGTTCAGCATACTTGAAACTCAATATAGGGAAAACTGAATACTTGTAATGTGGTACACAGACCAACGGTACCATAAGCATTGAAGAGCATCATCTGACTAAAACTACACACTTTAAATATCTCGGTTCCCTTATCGCTTCAGATGGCGAACCGCTTCTCGATGCTCGACCACGAGTTAACTCTGCGTGGATGAAGTGGTGCAAGTCACAGGAGTGCTGTGCGATAAGAAAGTACCTATCCCTTTGAAAGGGGAAGTTTACAAGTCCATGATACGACCAGTGGCACTTTACGGCACAGAATGTTGGCCAGCTTCAACCAAGCATGAACAAGCCCTACATGGAATAGAGATGGAAATGTTACGTTGGTCCATGGGAGTGACACGGCTTGATCATGTCAGGAATGAACAGATCCAGAAACAGATGGGAGTTGCAACTATTACTGATAAAATGAGAGGAGCACGGCTTCGGTGGTATGGGCATGTCACGAGAAGTGATGAGAACTCTGTGGCAAGAACAGCTCTCCAATAAGATCCAGGTGGAAATCGACCCCGTGGATGTCCAAAGAAAAGATGGCTGGACAGAATCAAGGAAGACTTGGTGATGTGTGGACTTAAACCTGAATATGCCCTTGATAGGAAGAAGTGGCGAACAGCAACCAAACAAGCGGACCCTGCACCATCGCGGGACACACGCTAGGAAAGAAGAAGAAGTAGTTCAGCATGCTACCGGCAATGCCACCGAAGCCGTTATGAGGCAAGCTATACCCCTGTACATTCTTCGTAGATTGGTTAGCTGGAAACGGCTACCTTGATAATTCGGAGAGAGAGAGGGGGGAGGGGGGCTATATGCGGTTATTAAATACAAGTTTCCCCCTTAACCGGTCGAGCAAAGTGCGCGCTATTCTGGCCATAAAAGTGGGAAGTTTTCCAGCTCTCCTTGGCGCACCAAACTCTATCTTGCTATGATTTCTCCTGAGACTTATACAGTACATATAGCATGTGGCTCCGATACTCCCCAGGAAGATCTTCAATATTTGACATTGCCAACCAGATTCCGAGTTGTTTTGGTCTATCATGGGAACAAGAACTCAATATTCCGCATAACAGCTATTTAGTTTGAGAGCGGTCGACTGGGAGATTCGAATCAAACTGCCTCTCAAAATCATGGATTGTGGCCTAGGTGTTATAACATGAAATACTCAGGGTTTCAAAATCAGCATCCTCAGAGGATCAGTGATCGAGTTTCTACCAAATGATGCAAAGATGGCGGGTTCGATTCCGGAGTAAGCAGTGCGGGAATGGCTAAATGAGATTCCGCCATTCCGAATCGTACGACGCAGGCTCCATGAAGACCTCTTGATTGACATTTGGTGACCGAGACGAAATTAAAATATTTATTATTATTATTAATATTATTATTATCATAACTGTATAAAACCTTTCAAATCACCTCAATAGCACAGGAAAAATGTTACATTTAGTGAAAACCCAACGAAAATATATTTATCTGTACGTACTATAAAACAAAGTCCCCGATTCTTGGAAGTAACGGGTAATCTCGTGAACCACTAGATGGATTTTTATGCGATTTTCACTATTCTGTAAAGGATTTCTCGAGGTACGTTTCTGTTTAAAAACATTTATTTATGGCCCAGTGAATTGAGTAGGAAAAAAACAGCCGTCCGTGCGCCTTTTAAGCTTACGCTGGGTAAACCGTTTAAGATACCGCGCGAAGCCAGGGCGGGTTGCTAGTTTGTTTATAAAGTGCGTTTGAACAAATAAATTAGACGACAGCCCCTGCCAGAACTGTATAACGCTCAGCCCGCATAACAGTAAAGCCAGGTGAGTGATATATACACATGGCGCGCTCACAGGTCATCTATAATAATGTCATTGATTTTACGTCCCTTTTAACTACTGAGGTTTTTAGAAACGCCGCACCGCGGTGCTGGAATGTTTCCTCGAAGGAGACCTTTAACGTGTCAGTAAATCTACTGATACGGTTCCATCGCTTTTGCTCACCCTCAAATTCCAACTGACTAAGCCAGGATTCGATCCTGCAACCTTCAGCTCAGCAGGCGAGACCGTTACCGCTGCATCACGCAGCCAGGATACAAGTAACTGACCGTAAGAAGTGAGCTTTCAAAAGAAAGGGAATTATCCACAGCAGTGACGAATTGTACTCTAATTTCGTAAATATCGACAATTAAACAAATAAATCAAACTAAAACCCCTGCCAATACTGTGTCACGTTGAACCTGCATACCAATAAAGCCGGGCGGGTGGTTTATTCACATGCGAGATATCTCACCTGAGACCGCAAGTTATTATATTATTTTATGCGCTTGGACATCGTGGTCATTACATCACCGAGTAATTTGTATGAGACTAGAATGTTCGTCTTATAACCTGGGTTATTGTGGTGTCTGTACTAGTGTATATAATTGTAACTGAGACGAGGATTGGGGGGAAGCCTCCGTGGCTTAGGCGGCAGGACGCCGGCCTCTCACCGCTGGGTCCGTGGTTCAAATCCCGGTCACTCCATGTGAGATCTGTGCTGGACAGAACGGAGGCAGACAGGTTTTTCTCCGGGTAATCCGGTTTTCCCTGTCAAAATTTCATTCCAGCAACACTTTCCACTATCATTTCATTTCATCTGTCATCCATTTAATCATTGCCCTAGGGGAGTGCGACAGGCTTCGGCAGCTGGCATTGTTTATATCCTCGCCGCTAGATGGGGGCTTCATTCATTCCATTCCTGACCCGGTTGGAGACTGGAAGCAGGCTGTGGATTTTCATTTTCACGAGGATTGGGGGCAACCCTGGGCTTATGTTTGGAACCACACCAGTATTTGCATGGAGTTAAAATGTGAAACAAGGCGAAGACCCCTTCTAAGATGGATAAGGTGGAAATCGAACTAACTTCTTCTCAGTTCAGCCTCATGTGACTAAATTTACCCCGTTACAACACTGAGACCATAAATGAATTTCGTGCAGAGTTAGGAATCAAATCCAGGGCCTTTGGGACGCCAGTATTAACAGGTATCCCCAGACCACATATGCATCACATGAGATGATGAGTTTGGTGTTATTTATATGATGATGGTGGTGTAGTTAATTCATTTGAGGGGCTTGGGATATCTTGGTCATCAGCCCCACGTAGTTGGGTGAGTGGTGAACTACACCACTTTCTTGGATCATTTAACATAACCTATATTTATATATTATATTTATATTTATTTGCATTGAAATTTTCTCGATCTGACATTTAAATTTACCGCCCACCATGTAGGTTGGTGCGTGTCTTAAATACAGTTTCATTTATTTCTTTACTATAGGTACTTTTGCCTACCAATTCTCTGATTGGTTATTCCATTTCTGGTTGTCTTGCAGGCGCCAAACTTGGTGTCCATCTTGGCATTTCTCCGTCATCTAAGTAAGCGACTAGACGTGCAATATGTAAAGTCCTTTTTTTTAACGCTGTAGGCATTCTGCCTATCCACAAGTGTTAGCTTCTGTTTTGTTCGGTGTTCTTTGTGGAGCGAAGTGCATACCGTATTGAAATTTACCTTCATTTTAATTGGGTTTGAGTGTCGTGTTTGTGCATCGTAATATTTCGTGCTTCGGTTGGTTACAGAAATGTTTAATTGTTTACTTTTTCTTAACTTCTCTCCCTCCCTCCCTTTCTCTTGAGTTTGTTACGCGAGTGATAACCTTGCCTGGTGGCGTTGTTCGTTTTAGTCTGGGTTTCTTTATTATTATGTCGTGAGGTTAGGGCTTGATTGAATAGTGTGATTCCTTCCAATTTCAATCATGCATTGCCCGACGCTCATATGAATATGTGATGATGTGAATTTCGCCGTGTTTTTGGGTGTTCCATTATGGCCATTTTGGACGATTCTTGTGTTTTCGTACTGGGTCGGAATCGAACCGGAAAATCCACATTCCTGTTAGGACCAGCAAAACGATCTTAGATCTTTGTTGCATCACGCGGCATCCTCAAGATTATATGTCTATATCGTATTCTTGCGATTTGATTTACGTCGCCGTATCTTTGTTGTTTGCTCCCGTTTCTGTAATTTAATTTCATGCGATATGGTTCCGAGCTATTCCTTCCTTATTTTGCGTATTTGTTACTATTTTCCCCTTTTAGGTATGTACCTCTCCCTCCACAACGATACGTAATTCACGTAATTTACCTTGACGTCATGTTTGACTATCCCTTTGAGTGCTTTGCATCGCACACCTGGTCTACTCACATCCCTGCGTTCAGCTTTTCATGTGATTATAATTATGTCAGCCCACATTTTATTGCAGTACTTCGGTACTTATTTACATTTTCAGTATCTGCGTAATTTGGTCTGTGGTTTGAACGCAGTAACCCACATTCAGCATTCAGCATGTACACGTTCCTCTCCGTATTGTTTTATTTGAAATATAACTGAATACATTCTCTCGGCTTGTTTCATATTACTTCGATTCATTTGTACACTATCATACCGTCATGGTTTTGTTGTCTTGGGGATTCGGTTGTGCTTATTTCCTCGCGAAATACGCACGTCCGCGACTCTGGGATGTCAGTTTATCCATCTTCTCCACGTAATCTTCCACTGCGTATAACATCTTATGCTCTGCGAGAAGATCGATGTTGTTCATCCATTTAGGGTAAATATCTCCCTCTCTCTTTAAAATCTAGGTGGTACAAGCGTGTGTAGCTGAATTAAGGACAGGTGCCCCGGGACGTGAAGTAACGTGCTAGATATTCCGGCACTTGCCTGAAGTGAGTGTGAAAGACAACGAGGAATAACCATACTCAGGATAGCCGTCATTTTTTCATGAGAATCAATGGCCATTAGGGCTATTAGGTCTGTACAAAGCATTCGAATATGCGATAACTTCGAAATTCGAATACATTAATCGAATGTTCAAATTATTCTAATATTTCAATGTTCAAAAATTCGATTGTTCGAACAATGTGGATGTCCGAATATTTTAATTAGTCGAATCATTCGAATTAGTCGAGTAATTCGAACTGTCAATTATTAAAATAAATCGAACAGTTCAAATATTTGAATTATTCTAAGATGATAAGTACCAGAAAAAAATAATTTTTGTAACGGAATACGTCTAGTGCCGAGCTCTTCGAAGCAGGGGGCGGATCTAAAGGGTCAGGTGGGGATTACCCCTTTCCCATTGAGCCTGCTAGATCTTTATAAATAAAATAATATCATTCAAAATAATCATCTCTTTCTTTCTCTCTTTCTATCTTTCTCTCTTTCTTTTTCCCTTTTATGCTTTCTATTCTCTTTGTTAATTATTGTTCGTCGAATCATTCCATTGAGATATTGACTGAATGCTGTAGTCGGATAGAAATGGCGAAATCCAGACAGCAATAAAGTTAAGAAATGAAACGATACAAGTAGTGAATGGGTTTAATTATCTGGGAAGTAAAATAACGAATGATGGAAGAATCAGCAGAGAGATATTAAGTAGGATTGCCCAAGCCAAGAACGCTTTCTATAGAAGTAAGAACATTTTTATTGCAAAGAACATAAGTCTTGATGTGAGGAAACAAATGCTGAAGACCTATGTATGGGGCGTCACACTATATGGCAGCGGTGCTTGGACAATAGGAGAGAGAGAGAGAGAGAGGAAATGACTACTGGCATTTGAAACCTGGTGCTATAGAATAGAAGGATTACAAAAATCAGCTGGAAAGAAATGGTCACAAATGAGGAAGTCTTTAGAAGAGTGGGAGAGAGAAGATGCTTCCTTAAATATTTCAAAGAAGACGAAATCACCTCGTGGGCCATATACTGCGACACAATGGACTGCTTAAGCTTATAATTAAGGGAACAGTAGACGGTAAGAATTATAGAGGAAGACCCAGACTGGAGTAAATGAGTCAAATACTGGAAGATATGAGTTGTCGCTCATACTGTGAACTGAAGAGGAAGGCGGAGAGACGGGAAGAATGGCGAGCTGCTGCCAAACTGCCTCACGGCTGTTAACCACAAAGAGAATCGAATTATTTCACTAACGCGAGTTTATCAAAATTTGAATAAGTTGGAAATTCAAATAATTAAATTATTCGAATGTTTGAATGTACGAATAATTCAAATAGTGAACTATTCATACGTTTGAATCAAATATTCGAATTCGAAATTATACGGACAATTGGAATTATTCGATGTTTGAAAACTGTATGTACACCCCTAGTGTGTATCCAGTAAAGGGAAACACAAAACCACAATACAATACAGTATTTTTGAAGTTAATTTTCTGAACACACACCCAAGTGTGTGACAGAGTATTTCACGGTTCAAGCTGATCTCTAAGTCCGACATGCATCATGACAACCAACACAGAGGTCTATTCCCGTACTGCACCGTGTCTATTTATGCACAAGTTGGAGCAGGGCTGTCAATGTCGCTACTAATTCAACAGGACGAGTTTAATTGATACGACCTTTTGCAACAGCTCCATTTTCCATTGATCGGACACTTTATATTCTGTCCGCAGGGAATGTGAGGCAATTCTAATTGGAAGAACTCTACACACTTCCTCATAAATGCCGTGTCGTTGTTTCCTTTGAAAGACTTGGACATCGTGGTCATTTAGCTTCATGTACCTTGGTGTGTATGCGTAAAATGTTTCTGATAATAATAATAATAATAATAATAATAATAATAATAATAATAATAATAATAATAGGTTAATAGGAATTTTCCCCCAAAAGGGATCTTAAACGTGTCAGCAAATCAAATGTACTGGCCCAGCTCCCTTGCATTTGCGCTAACTTGCTGCGCCAGTATTCGATCTTGAAACCTTGGGTACAGCAGGTGAGAACGTTACTGCTCAGCCACTGAACCACGCAAGCCAGCCAAATTCATTTGATAACCTGTATTATTGTGGTGAGCATATCTGTAACTGGGGCTAGAATTAAGAAATAAGTGAACGAGGCGTTACGTTAGTAACCACCCCGGACTTTGCCTGGAGTAGAAGTGGAAAACCACGGAAAACCACTTCCAAGATGGCTGAGGTGGGAATCGAACCTACCTATCTTCAGCTTTCACTCGCGATGCTGAGTGTTTCCAAATACAACCCTCAGACCAGAATTAAAATCCTTGCAGGATGATGGTCAGACAAAACCATCCGAACTGAACACAACCACAAAGACGTCAAAATATTGGTGCGTGCCAACCGCTGCCAACCGGTTAGATGATCTCGCAGCTGAAGCAGGGATCTCCCATGGTGTCTGGATCTCTGTTCAAACCTATCAGGTTACATAAGGTTGAACCCGCAAATACAGGACATGTGTAAATAATAAACCAAGAGCGTTATCATTTTATTTTTCTGTGTTAACCATCCTCATCATTTCATTTACATCACTTATAAGTCGTAAGTTGTGTATAAGGCAAGGATTTGCCTGTTACAGTAGGTCAGATAGTTTTATATTTCATTATGTGGCAGAGGGTCAGCCAGGTTACAAGTTGGGTAGACATTGCTCAAGAGTGTTTCAAGCCTCGCTCAGTTTTAGAACAAGGAAAAAAGCAGTGACATGCCACAACTGTCCTCTTAAATTGAATGTTTGAAACTGAGCATCAAACAACTTTCTTCAGCTTTTCACAATTAATTGGAGTTGACGGAGCCAACCAGGCTCATTTTGGATTTGGCCGGGGATTTAAGGCCGGATTCCCTTCCTGACGCCACGTGATTTTTTCAGGTGAAAATTCCACCCCGCTGTCACCGGGATTCAAACCCCGGCCGTCCGGGTGAAAGACGAGCAGCTAAGCCACTGAGCCATCACGCTCCCCGATTATTTGAAATTGAGCAACAGACTACAGGAGAGGAGGTATGATCACGTGTGTGAACTGAATGTATTTGACAGGTATCTGTTGGAAGCTCAATCAACTTTTTATACTAGCTGACTCACTACTCATTCTCGGCAGCAGTCAGTTTCGTGATTTATTGGTCATTGATAACTACGAAGAAACGTGGTAAGTAAGCTCTTCCCCATCAAGTAGCCTATTTTGGAAATTGTAACAAGTTCATTGTTCTTGGTTATATCATAATATATCGTCGGGCAAGTTGTCAGTTTTAAAGGTCACGTCAAAAGACCATTCATTCAGGCTGGCTAGACACGTCTTGCCAAAATTTATACCAGCGCGTAAATATACAGGAAATGCAGGATGTCACATAGCTACTTGTATAGTGAATTCTTTCGGAAACCTATTCCAGAATACTTAGGCAGGATTGGTCACCATCACGACTTCAGTAAGACATCGGCCATCATCTGCGTAAGTCAAACAACCACAATCTTCTCTTCCAAGTGTTACGTTACAGTTTCCATTCATTGCCTTTTTAGTGTTAGGGAATCAGGGTACTTGAAAAATACAAAAATCCTTGGGCATGTGTTTCATTGATAGAATGTAACATAACTTTATCAGAAGGTCACATCTGTAATTTAGACAATTCATCACCTTAAATGTTCCTGATCATTCCTGAAGAGATTCTTCTCAAGAGTGCTGAACACCCCACTACCAAGAATTTTATATGTGTGCAAGAAGTTTATAAATTATAGCACAAGTAAGTAATTTTTGAAAGCCTTTGCCTGGAGCGTGGCGCTCTATGGAGGTGAAACTTGGACTACTGGTGCAGCAGAAAAGAGGAGAAATGAAGCATTTGAAATGTGGCGTTACAGGAGAATGATGAAGATCAGATGGCTAGATAGGGTTACTAACAAAGAGGTATAAAGACACGTGGTATAGGAGATATGTTTCTGGCAACTGCTAATGAAGAGAAGAGATAGGTTGGTAAGACACTTACTAAGACACCCAGGAATATCAAGGTTAGTTATGTAAGGAAGGGTCGAGGACAAGAATTGTAGGTGTAGGCCAAGGTTAGAATTTGTTAAACAGATTGCCTTGGATGTAGGGTGTGGTAGCTATGTAGAGATTAGCTGGGGACAGGGAGGCATGGAAGGCTGCATCAAACGAGTCAAAAGATTGAAGACTCAAACAACAACGGCGGGACCAAAGTTAAGCAGTGGCTATTAAGCTACACTGTGAGTGTACACCATGTTGCGAGGCGGCTCTTAAGTTATCTAGATTCTACTGGCTGCCTAAATTTAAGTGCTAGTCCACGAATTTAATGACTGCACTACGTACTTAAACACACAAACATTTAATTTCGTAATTGAAAAGTTAGCTTCGTAATTAAAAAGTTAGCAATGTGATCTTTTCTGTCGTATCCTGAAGTTTATAGGGAAATCAATACGCTATAGCAAAGTTGAGGATGGATTTAAGATGCGTGAGCCAAGCTTAGAACAGGTTCTTTACCATGAAGTCGCAGATACACTACATCAGTCACAATCAATTGATGTAAGACAGGGTCTTGTAGAGTCCAGTGAGGACAGTCACCTGAGATCTTCATGACTGTGTATTGGGGAAGTTTGAGAATGAACGATCTTTTCTAATTTCTTTGTTTTTACTTAAATGCTCAGAGTAGGCTCATAACTGAGGAAGTGTGCAGCAATTTATAGACCTCTGACGTCACAGTGCAGTACCCTGGCTGATGTTTTCCTACAGTATCAGAGTTGGATAGCCACCGGCCTCTCACCGTTGGGTCCGTGGTTCAAATCCCGGTCACTCCATGTGAGATTTGTGCTGGACAAAGCGGAGACAGACAGGTTTCTCTCCGGGTACTCCGGTTTTCCCCTGTCACAATTTCATTCCAGCAACACTCTCCACTATCATTTCATTTCATCTGTCATCCATTTAATCATTGCCCTAGGGGAGTGCGACAGGCTTCGGCAGCTGGCATTGTTTATATCCTTGCCGCTAGATGGGGGCTTCATTCATTCCATTCCCTGACCCGGTCGGACGACTGGAAGTAGGCTGTGGATTTTTAATTTCATCAGAGTTGGATAGCGAGGATGGACATGGTGCTCTCCATATGCCTGGTGTTTAAGTGCAAGCCACGCGTCACTACACGTCCTCTCACGGAGTAGCCCTGGTGACACTGAAGAGTTGGTGTCGTTCCCATGTAAATGAGGGAAACGCTCCAGCCACTGCTATTTGTTTCACTCGACCGGGTAATTAAGAAGCACAGTCGTATGATTTGCTGGACTTACGTCCCACCAATTACACTCACATCCGATGACATGAGATTGTGTCACCCTACGATTAAGGTGCTAGAGTCCTATGTGAGCGTATCAATTAACATAATAACACAGGCACACCATTGTTCTGGACTGAATACATAGTTTGAATATTTACCATCAGCAGGACATACCCAATTATTCATCTATATAAATGAAATCAATAAGTTTGTTTGTTACTTATACAAATTGACACGCTTCCACTAATCAGGACCGAAATTTATATGCACTCGGATGGGTTGTAGAAGAAGTTAGGTTGTCAAATTCATATTTGAAGGGGTGGGTCAGAAGATATATACTAAAGATAGAAAAGCTATTAAAGTTGTCGTTGAAGGACCTGACCTTGCAGCTCATTTGACGCCCTCTCTCTCCACTGCGAGATACAATTCTAGGCAATATCCAGACGAGCCCCTAAAACTAAATTGAAAGGGTTTATAAATCAACCGTTTCAGAGTTATTCAAAATAAAACTCCCCACGCTTAGAAAATGATCAAGAAATGACCTTCCCTAACCATAGGAACACTAGCTCTTAGTGTCCCTTTCAACAGTCTTTCCAACTTTGTAAGAGGCAGTGTCGGCTCCCATTATCACCAAGAATACCAAACCAACGTGGGAACATTAATGACCAACATTGGTTCTTAGTGTAGACGATCGGTACTGCTAGAACATATGTAATTATCACCAGATTTTATCACTCATGCTGTATTTTTCGTCATTTTTTTTTCAAAAATATTTTTAAATGATTGGAAGTTTGGTAAGCTTTATCAGTAGTGACAGTCTTGTAACAAAAAGAAAGAAAGATAAAAAGAAAGAAAGATATATTTAACAAAAACGAAATAACACAAAAAGCAAACAAGAAACAAAAAAATACACAAAACACAAAAACAAAAGAACAAAAAAGGACAGGAAAGGAAAGGAAAGTTAAGAAATAAATGAAAATAATTATACTAATTAACCTAAACACAAACCTTTGATCTAAACTTGTAAACTAAACATTGAACATAATTTTAAGTGAAACAGCAATATTTACAGAGAAGATATGTACACAACATTCTACAACATTGTACAACTACGAACTTCCACAGGCTTAGTTTTTAGTGTAAATAATATCTACATAATTCCCAAGCTAGTTTGGAAAGCGCAGTGCCTCCAAAACCAGGCATTGGTATGAGCCAAAGTTGTACATTCCTATATCAGAAACGCGAATCTCTGCGAGGTATTGCCGTCTGGAAATTGAAGTAAAATCAGCTTCTGGATGGCTGCGCAATCGACTCCATTGGGCAGACACTAGTTCAGAAAGATGGCATTGGCTCATTTGTGGCGTGATTACAATGGACCTATACCCATCGTCTCATCCTCACTCTACTTTCTAATGAGTCTACGGTGACAAATTCCCTGTTATTTATTGTCTCCTTATTCACATGTTTTAGAAATGAAAGGCCATCATTATTCCTAATTGTCAATCCCATGTCATTCACCTCATTCACAAGTACCATATGAAACACATACCGTCAACCTGTGTCAGGTTTTGTGAAAATAACACAGGATTTTGGTATATTTGGTTCAAATAACCACTTCGTACACCAATTAGCCAGTGTATTAAAGCAAATCACTATCCCTCGGAAATGTTTGGAATCATCAGCGTATAGAAAACAGTTGTTATTAAGGAGAAATATCCCTAATGGAAATTGAAAATAAATGACGTCCCAAAACAGAACCCTGAGGAACGCTAGATATTGGAATGTGTGGATTAGAAGTTCGTCCATCAGGTTTGACAACGTTAACTCTTTAAGAATGATAGCTTCTAATTCACTCAAAAACGCTGCTATCTTTTACATTCACCGATAATTTAATTAAGAATGCGTCATATTGTACGGAATCAAAGGCATTGGATAATTCATAGCGTATAGCATCTAGCTGTTGGATATAATCCAAAGCACTGGATATAAACTTGTAATAAACAGCCAAGCATTTCTGAATGAAGGAGGGCTAAACCATCTCAATACATACTGGCCAACTGACGACCATAAAAAACCTTTTGATATACAGTATATATTTCAAATCTTTTGGCGCTTTATGACAAGGGGAATCATATGTCAATGGCTGTCTAGTAATAAATAACCCCCCCAATCTGTGTATGAATAGTGAACTTGAGTTATAAATACTTATAAAATTCGTATCTTTGTTCGTAAATTTTCTACATCTGTCAACGTTGGTTTGCTAGAAATTCACTATTCTGTCTCACTTCAAACACAATCTGCAGAAAAGCTGAACTCGTAATGACTCGATCAGACGAAGTTCATTTAAAAACCGAGTGAACGACTGACTCTGTTACCGGTCAGGTCAAGCCTTAATAATGCAGTGTTATAGATTGCAAATACCCGGCAATCCAGATTTAGAATTTAGAATTTATATTCGGATGATACATGGCGACATTAATTCAGCTTATAATACCGCAACGGTGTTGTATAATGGATGAATGAAACCGCACAAAACATATCAGAGTTCCATGCGGTTCAGCAGATGGAGCATGTTATAAGGTGCTTCATCACGTTTGGTTTATGAACTAATACTGGCATAACCTCGTAAAAAACATCGAGAATTGTCTTTCATGGTTAAATATAATTATATAATTACAGCAGAAGAATATTGGCGATATATTACCTTGGTTATTGTTCACATGGCTGCCAACCTTTGAGCTGACACATCAATGTGAAAAAAGCTGGCAGAATCAATAATTACACAGGCCTGTGAAATTTAAGTTTCTGAAAAATACAAGAGAAATTTTCACTAACTTTTTTAATATTTAGTGGGCTTATTTTGAAAATGACCTCCATTTTTTCTATCACGTCAGGATTTTTTTTGTAAAATCAATACGGATATTTTTGCTAAAATTGAGAGCAAGAAATATACCCTTGGTGTTTAAATATTTTACACCGAATTATGCTGCAGTTTCTAGAAGAAACTGATATAAACAGACGATTGACCATGAGAAACAAATATTATGTAGGTTTTTATGAACGTTCGAAACAAATGTTAAACCTAGCAAAGAACAAAACTAAACAAACAAAGTGTCTATTTAACACGCGAGGACTGGCGCATGGGTATTTGTGACCCGAGGCTTATATAATATTTTAAATTTTCGTTTTGGACAGCCCTTATTTCCTGTCGCTTACTGTACCTTCCTCCTAGCCTTGAACTTCACCCTGAAAAAGAAACATGTCCATAGCTTTTTGAACACTCAAGTTATTTCTATATTATTTACGGTCGGGTCAGATTTACCCAGGGCGCCAGTCCTCGCGTGACAATTTTCGGCTTACGTTAGTTGGAACAATCTGTAAAAAATAAGGGGGAAAATCTACCTATTTTTGGTGCAGCAGAATCACATAGCTCACGTTCTTGTTAATACATGTTTAGAGTCTAGGGACACCGTGATCATCAGCTCCTTTGTTCAAAAAATTGAGATGACAACTTTGCCACCACTATCAAGGCGAATTATACCTTAGTGTCATTTTCTGCATGTTAAATTTGAGAAATATAAATTAACCTAATTTTATATTGGGAATAGTTCGTAGGAAGACACCAGGTGTAAAATTACTTTACTAAAATTCGTACGACTACGACAAAAAGGGTCAAAATGACCCGGCGCCAGTCCTCATGTTATATTTTTTTACGCCGAGTGAAATTCACAGAGACGTGCGTGGCGTGTATGGGGATGACTGTATGGACCGTAGCAATGTCTCCAGGTTGTGTGTATTCTTCCAAGAGGGCAGTGTGAAACTCAGTGATTCGCCACGCTCCGGGCGGCCGGTAACAGCTGCCTCTATGGAGTTCAAAACATGCTAGATTCCCACTGTACAAAAATAAAATCAAAATGACTCAATCTGCTAGGAAAGTGCTTGTCTATGTTATTTGGCCCACAAATACCCATCTACACTTTGCTGCTCTTTACAAGTTGACGACAGTAACATGCACACCATGTTTGTTTCGCAGTTCAGGGTTCTCTCACTAGAGTTGCACATGAAAACAAAATACCCTCTGTTTCTCAAACTTCAAACTATATCGTCGTGAAATTTCAACATTCCAGATACAATACTAGACGAGAAAATAATATGATTGTGCGTTACTTTCCTATGTACCCTCGTAATTGAATTTTACTCTTCGTAAACTTCATTGTCTTTACATTACGGTGGTGTCATGGCCTCCTTTGGGCTCTACCATGAGTTTCGTTTTATGCCAGTATCACACGGAGTGCTATTGCAAATACAGCCAACCCTGGGGCTGCACACCTGTCATGAATGTTACCGTTCAATCAAACAGCAATTGTTACAGATGAGTTGTCATTTCTCACTACCTGAGTTACCTCATACAATGGGCTGATTGGTCCCTTTGTCCAGCTACCTTGCTGACTTGGTACCACCCAGACTGTTTACATCTAAAGTAAAGCACAGTACGTCAGAGGCGTCACTAGGAGCTAGTCTGCCCTCAGTGATACCAACACAGAACAAATATTTTTGAAAATCGAAATCGTAATGTTTTAAATTTCAATGTTGAAAACAGCTTTTAAATTGCACTAAAAGCACTCAGACTATACGGATCCCGTTTAGCAAAAATGTAATTTTAAGCTATTTTGACACTTGAGCCAAAAGTTGAAAAGCTAGAAGTCCCGGTAAAGTACCAAAAAGCGTGTTTAGAAATGCTATATTTCAAAACTTCGAAAAACCATTCCCACCAGTTCCGGAAAGACAGACTAAAATCGCCTGTTTCTTTACCCGTTTTCTTTTTCATTCAAATCCTAGCCAAAATAACTTATCTTCATTATATAAAACCCTAAGGCTAAGGTGTATGCTTCACAAAACTCAAGCTCCTAAACCAGAAGGAGTTAGAAGGTGTGGTTTGTACCAAAATCTTCCAAATCGTCTTATTAGTAGAGGAAAAATCTTGCATTTCTTGAAAAGTCAACGGAAATATATTAATACGTTTATAAAGTGCTTTTAAACAAATAAACAAGACGATTGTCCCTGCGAGAACATTGTCGCCTACAGCCTGCATAGCACTAGAGCCGGGCGGGTAGTCTGTACACATGGGGCACACACAACCCTTTATGCGAGAGTTCTCGCATGGGTCCACTAGTGTATATAATTCTTTTTTTAATGCATTCCTTGGTTCGACATCCTCAAGCGTTTTTTGATCTTTTGAAAAATCTTCACACCAGAAATAGTTATAAGTGCTTAAGTGAAAGTCTGCATTTACTCACATTAGTGCTTGTAGTGGTAGAAAAGGCAAACTGCTAATCTAATTGACCGGATATGGTTGAGTTTCCGGAGAACAATCAACAGTCTACCGTGTGTCATCGTTAGAAACGTTTAGTGTGTCCTTTATGTTCGGAAATGTGGACAAAACAACGAAAAGTAAATACAAATGCACTAAAATAGGAACAGTGTTCAAGGATGTTTTGAACATTGAATTGCTTGCCTGAAGGGCTAATTTTTGCCCTATTTTTTAAACAAAAGGAAAATACATACAGGAAATTACAAATATACGTACAGTCCTACGTATCTTACCCTACTTTTCAAACATTTTGTCCAGACATTTGTCGCTTCGCAGAACTAAATTTGAGATGCCCCTCTGTTAGAATTCAGCCAGCTGAATGTGGAACCATCGTCGGACTTCTGTCTTGGCGTCATCGTTACACGAAATCACTGTACTGCCAGGAACGTCTTCAGCGGACCATGACAAAGCGAGACCACATGTGGCAACCTGAACCGCCAACAAGCTCTGGTTATTTCACAGGGCGTGTCTGGACCACTCACCATCAGTCCGGACCTCGCAACTAGTGACTTGCACGTTTATGGTCCGCTGAAGAAGTTTCTGGCCAAACAGAGATACACGTGCAACGATGACGCCAAGACAGCACAAGACAACCTGTGAAGAGCAGCGAAGTATAGTGCGATATTTGTGGGCAAAAGGGCATAAACAAGCACTTTCCTAGCAGATTGAGTCACTTCGATTTTTTTTTCGTACTGGCGTACCAGCATGTTTCCACTCCATAGAGGCAGCTGTTACCGGCTACCTGGAGCGCGGCGAATCACTAAGTTTCACACTGCCCTCTTGGAAGAATGCACACCACCTGGAGACATTGCTACGGTCCATACAGTCATCCCCATACACGCCACGCATGTTCCTGTGAATTTCACTCGGTTTATAAAATAGAAAAAACTCTTAGAAAACACTGGTTTACTAACAATTTAATTACTCCTAAATAGCTTAACCTATAGGATTGTTACCGGTCATTCGTAGGCTCCTTGTCAGTAAACACTCTCTAATCCAGGCTGTTCCAGCCGAGCAGCTCGCCAGTGAGCAGCAGAGTACTCGCCGCCTTGGGTGAGTAAACCTGCAAACTGCAATACAGCTCCACTGTGGGGGCTGCCGTCACTGCGCGGTGGATACATGAAGATTGGCAGGAAGCGCATGGATTTCTGTTATGACTTACGCCCAGTGACGTATTGGCTATCACCCGCCAGTCTCTCTCCAACCGTGCTCCGAGCATCACTGCTGAGACTCGCGTGTACGTATACTCAAACTCGTCGATTTGGAACAGCCTGATCTAATCTAATAGATCGATAGATACTACTGTACTCACTGTGATACTGGGTGAACAGTGAGGATGAACTTACCTGTGAAAAGAAAGAA
Organism: Meconema thalassinum; assembly: GCA_946902985.2. Lineage (NCBI taxonomy): Eukaryota > Metazoa > Arthropoda > Insecta > Orthoptera > Tettigoniidae > Meconema > Meconema thalassinum. The sequence goes on from OX336392.1 coordinate 374,190,788, forward strand.
AACGCATTATCAAACAAATGTACAGACCACACATCTCAGTATTAAATGATGTAGGCTTTAAATATGACTTTGTATTGTGTACCAAAGTAGGTCAAAACAGTTTTGTAGATATTTCTTCCTTAGTATTCAGAATATTTAGACAAATTTAAGGCTAGATTTTTAATAGAAAATTCCACAGTAGTGGCAGTTAGTTGCAGCCTTAGGAACTGTCGTCCTACACAGAAACAAAACAAGTGTGTATTTCAAATTCAGATGAGGATTGGGAAGAAGGTGGCCACGCCGCCTTTAGTTTGGAACCACCCGGGCATTTGTCTGGAGTAATAGTGGGAAACCAAGGAACCCCACTTCAATGATGAATGAGGTGGGAATAGAACCCTCCTCTTCTCAGTTCTACCTCAGGAGGCTGAGTGTAGCCCCATTCCAGCCCTCAAATCAGAATTACGTTATTTTGACAGAGCCGGGATTCAAACCCGGACCACCGAGCTGACAGCCAAGAATGTTAGTCGCAATACCACGTGATGGTCAAAAATAAAGGTAGAGAGCACATTAGGAAAACACATGTTGTTGTTGTTGTTGTTGTTCTTGTTGTTGCTGATGTTAATAAATCATTTGACATTGGTCATCAGCCCCTTGTAGTTTGGTGTGTGTTGAACTTGGTCTAATATGGTGTATTTCTGTGATGACTGTAATAGATGATGATGATGATGATAATAATTGTTGTTTTAAGGGGTCTAACATCTAGGTTATCGGCCCCTAAGGCTTTGAGTGATAGTGAAAATGAAAGATGATTACATGAAATCTACAACTAAAACTAACTACTGACTTAACGACTAGGGCGTTGTGGCTCAGCGGTCTAGCTGTATGCCTCTCACCAAGGCGGTCCGGGTTCGATTCCCGGTCATTGCATGTGAGATTTTCGAAGTGAAATGTCATGTCCTGTGGTTCGGATTCCACGTAAAAAGGAGGTCCCGTGGCTCATGATCTCGAGATTAACGGTCACGTTAAACTACAAGTTTCCTTTTTTTGACTTAACAACTAACTTACATATTAGAAAAAAAGGGAGGAGAAATAACCTAATAGAAAGGAGGAAAAGAAATCCTCGTGGATTGAGAGACTTGTAAGGAAGGAGAGCCATGAGGGGCAGATAGGAAAGGAAAATATGAGAGGGCCCGTCCCAAAATCAGTAGAAAAAGGGGAAAGAAACTGTCCCAGCTCAGGAATCCGTTGGGGTCGCTAACTCCCAACTCATCAGCCGTGAGCCCTTGACGGTGTAGCACAATCCAGGGTGCACCTGAAGTGCACACACCCTGCCCCTTTGAGGGCCATGTGCAGAAGGCAGGATATATCATGAAAAGATGAAGAAGGCTGACCCTTCGAATAATGGGGGTATCAGGAAAGATGACACAAGAGCCAATTAAGTGGGGAAAGTGAAATACTCCCTAGGCCTCGGATACCCTAATACCATCGGGGTCAAAAGAGAACAATAGTTGATCAAGAGAGGTCGGAAGAGAACTAGTGTTGACCAAGGTTAAGGCCACAAGTAAGTGGAAGCAATGCCGGACTCAGCTGGGGTCCAGTGGTCGCCAACCCATGCCCAAAAGTTGTGAAGCCCTGAGGGAATGACTGTAATAGAGTGTAGAACTGCATTAGGGTCAGGAATGAGGTAGGTGCATCGGGTCATAAAGCAAAGTGATATCCCGGCATTTTCCTGGAGGGAGTGTGGAAAATTATACTCAGCATATTTGCTATCAGCACCGGAATTCGAACCTCTGATCTGCGGATTAACTGCAGCTGCCCCCACAGCCGTGGCGCGTAATTCAACGAGCAACGAGACACAAAAATACCAAATATGACTCATTACCTGAAATAAACTCTGCACAGGCAAGGTTAAGTTATATGAGATGTCGCCCCACATAAAACAAGACGCGTACACCGTGTCTAATGTCTCTGGATGCGGGAGACTCAATTAACCCAGGAAACCATCACTAACGCTGCATGTAGCTACAATTACCATATATCTCAAGTTTTATGTTGCGACCCCATGATTTGTGGTTGGTCTTGCTTCACATGAGGAGGATCGACTTTTATTGAGTTTCATAAACTTGGACCGCGAAAAAACCGTTATCGCCGACATTAGAGACAGACCGGCATTTATGCCCCGTCATGATGTCTGCACGAATATCAATCTTTTAGTGGACAATAGAGCACGTATTAAATTATTAGTAAAAATTCCCTAGTAATAATAATAATAATAATAATAATAATAATAATGGGATAATCTAAATTGATGATGATAATTATTGTTTTAAGGGGCCTAACAAGTGGATTATCGGGCCCTAATCGTTTGGTTGATGAAGAAAAGAGATAACAAAATGAAAACTACCTGGCACAAACTACTCTCTCACATACTAGGAGATGAACTGGTTAGAACAGGAACAGGGAAAATAAAAGACAGTGAAAAAAAATACCCTCAACCCTCAAAGAAGGAAGAATGAGGTACTTGGAGAGAATTAGAGCCATGAAAGGCAGATAGGGAAGGGAAAAACTGGATGCAGTTCAGGAATCTCTCATGGTCGCCAACTCCCGAACTCAACAGCCTTGAGCCCTTGAGGGTGTAGCACTATTTCGGGTGTACCTTAAGTGGTGGGGCTACACACACCCTGCCTCCTTCAGGGCCTTGATCAGAAGGCAGGAGATATCATGAAAAGAAAAGAAGAGGTCTGACCCTTGAAGAATGAGGGTATCAGGAAAGATGAGACAAGAGCCAATTAAGGCAGGAAATTGCAGGCTTCGGATGCCCTAATACCGTTGGGGTCAGAAGAAAACAAGAGTTGATCAAGGGAGGTCGATAAGAAAGGTGAAAGAAATGAGCCTGACACAAGTAAATGGAAGCAATGCTGGACTCAGCTGGGGTCCCGTGGTCACCATCCCATACTCCACTAGCCATGAGTCCCTAATGAGAAACTTAAAATAATTGATGGATTACAAAAAATAAAATAAATTAAATCTACTACGAGTATAATGTATGCATTTAAATCATGCTATGAACATTGAGCGTTACATACATAAATTTACTGTAGTGTCCTACCATATGTAGGGCACATGTAAGATATAAATATTTCAAGAATTCCAAGGTTAAAACACGCCAGTTTAAGTATTGTCACATTATGTGCTTGGCCATGCAAAACTTTTTATGTACAGTGGATTTGGCATCATCGCGGTCCATTAAACGCGCACTGTCTTTTAAGGTAAGACACTTGCCATTCTTTGATGTGCAACTGTCACTCTGCGGCTGAATCATAGTGCAAGCAGCACCGAGTTTATGAACTGTCGTCCCGTGACATCCTGGAAGTTACAGTTTTGCATTTACATTTTCAAAGGAACTCTACTCCTCGAAGCTAAATAAAACTCCCCGGAATTTAAATTTTTGTTCGTTTAAGTTCTTGTCAATGAAAATGAAAATCCACAGCCTGCTTCCAGTCTCCGACCGGGTCAGGAATGGAATGAATGAAGCACCCATCTAGCGGCGAGGATATGAACTGTGCCGGCTGCCGAGGCCTAACGCACTCCTCTGGGGCAATGATTAAATGAATGACAGATGATATGAAATGATAGTGGAGAGTGTTGCTGGAATGAAATTTTGACGGGGAAAACCGGAGTACCCGGAGAAAACCCTGTCTGCCTCCGTTTTGTCCAGCATAGATCTCACATGGAGTGACCGGGATTTGAACCACGGACCCAGCGGTGAGAGGCCGGCGTGCTGCCGCCTAAGCCACGGAGGCTTAAGTTCTTTTCAATACACATTTCAAATGTCGTTTTCGCTGTATTTAACCGAAAGGTTAACTCTCATGGCACATCAAAAGAAGAAGGCAAACGTTTTTCACAAATATATTAAGTAAAACTTGGATTTCTAAAGCGTTATAAAATTGTTTCGCCATATAAAGACTTGCCGAATTTCTCTCTACTTCACACGCAGTAATAATAATAATAATAATAATAATAATAATAATGATAATAATAATAATAATAATAATAATAATAATAATAATAATAATAATAATAATAATAATATTTTTTTTATTTTTTTTTTAGGGGAAGAAATGCATTTACGCACAGTGTCGGGCTCCTGCTACTGAGTAGCAGACTACCGACTAAAACTCCCCCTTTACTTCTGAACACTAGCCTGGAACCGTTTAGCACATTACTTCAGGCTAGAGTCATTTTATATTTGCCCGTAGGGCACTCTTCCGTAATGAATTATCTTCAGTGGCGATCCAGATCCGTCTTCTTTGTTCGGAGGATATCTTCAACAAAACTTGCTACAAGTTTCCAATGTTCTTCATTTTGTAGCATTACCGCAACAATATTGTCAGGAGATATCTCTACATCAATTTCATCTTGAAGAGACTGCCTACTTTGGACCCACCGTCCACAAGAGAAGAAGGTGTGATTAGCACTATCTACCTCATTAACACAGTAGATACAATCTGGTGAATCCACTTTCCCCATCTTCTTAAGATAAGAACTGAAGTACCCATGGCCAGTCAAAAACTGAGTGAGATAATAACCAACCTCACCATGTTTCCTCTCTGTCCAAACCTGCACCAGGGGTATCATTCTCCTAGTCCACTGGCTTCGGTGTCCTTGCTCCCATTTGATCTGCCAATTGTGAAAGGTTTGTGCTCTTGCTGTTCGTCTTGCATTTTGTAAACCTACTTCCGATTTCCTCCAGTAAATGTACTTGCGTTCTTTCGCTAGAAAAAAAATTGGAATTATCCCAGCAATAACAAGAACTGCTTCTTCAGAGACCGTGCGATAAGCAGATGCCACGCGTAAAGCACCCCGTCTCTGCACTTGTGCTAGTGACTTTCTATAAATTTCCTTATCCAGGGCATCCGCCCATATTTCCGCTCCATACAGCAGAACTGAATGGATGGCTGTCGTCAGTAATCTCCTCTTACTAGATTTTGGCCCACCAACATTGGCCATTAGCCGACTGAGAGACGTTACTCCTCTTGCCGCCTTATCCGCAGTCCGTCTAATTTGTTCTCCAAAATTCAATTTATTGTCGATCATGAGGCCCAGATATTTTGCTGCTGGCCGCGTCTCTACTTGTATGTCTCCTACCTGTATTGGGAGTATTGTCTGAATTGTCTTCTTTGTTAGGACTACAATTTCTGTCTTACTAAGTGCTAGAGACAGACCATGTTCCTCCATCCAACTATTGATTGTACGCATTACCATATTGAGTCGCAACTGTGCCTGCTCGACACTTCTTCCTGCTACAAGAGCAGTAACATCATCTGCATAACCTACTAGGATAGTTTCATCAGGGACTTCAGATCTCAGCAAGCTATCATATGTGATATTCCATAGATCTGGTCCTAAAATCGAACCCTGTGCTGCTCCGGCTGAGACCCGTACCCTGCGTTGTCCTTCTGTCGTGTTATAAATCAACGAACGATCTTTCAAGTAGGAATTTATCATCCGTAAGAGATAATTTGGAACATGAAATGTATTCTCCAACGCATTCAGCATGTCACTCCACTTGACAGAGTTGAATGCATTTCTTACGTCAAGAGTAACAAAGAGAACCACACGACGAGAGTGGTGATTGTAATTCTCCGCCCGCTGGACAGCTGCAACAATTTCTTGTATCGCATCCAGGGTCGATCTTCCTGTTCGAAATCCATATTGTCTTGGTGATAAGTCGCCCGCTGCCATGATCGCTTGGCGCAACCTGACCCTCAGAAGCTTCTCAAAGAGCTTCCCTGTTGTATCGAGCATACACAGAGGGCGGTATGATGATGGTAAATCCGGGTCTCCCTTACCCTTATTAATGAGCGCCAGACGACAGACCTTCCAGCAGATGCTGAACACTCCTGCTTTTAGACACTCGTTGAACATTCGTAATATTAATTGTGGATGTAACTCGATTATTAATTTGAGAATCTCATTTGAGATGCCGTCAGGACCAGGGGATTTTTTGCTTCGCAGAGACTGAGTAGCCCTACTCAACTCATCCTCAATAAAAAGAGGAATTTCAACATCTACATCGAAATTCTGCTCAGGGATTGTTGGATGTGTTGGGAAAAGAGTTTGGACAATAATGGCCATACTGTTTGCATCCATGACGCACGGTGTTCTTTGTGACCCAAGCTTCTTTCTGACAATTTTATAATCCAATCCCCATGGATCAGTGTCAATATCCTCACATAGCTTCCTCCAGCTCTCAGCTTTGCTTTGATTTATGGTTTTCCGAAGTAGCTTCTTTGCATCTCTAATAATAATAATAATAATAATAATAATAATAATAATAATAATAATAATAATAATAATAATAATAATAATAATAATATCGTATGGCCTCGGGTGCCGGGTGCAAGCTTTGTTACTTGACACCCAAAGGGTAGATTGATGTCAAATTTCGTTGTTCCTTGAAGCACTATGAAAGTCAAGGAGTTTTGATATCTAAGCTCCTTGAACACTATAGCGCTTTCTAGTAGAAAAATTAGGAACTTTGTGTTGGCGGAAACTCCCGAGATTAATTTTGCCATTATGAACACGGCCTACTGAATTCAAATGGGTTCTTTGACATGGCAACATCGTATGACATGGTGTCGTAATTTTTGCCGCCTTTCAAAAATCACTTACCACGGCCAAGAGCGAATCGGCAAGCTTGGGGCTAGTAGACCGACACGTTGACCACTCACCCACCGTGGCAATCTGTTATTATTATTATTATTATTATTATTATTATTACCTTAAAAGTTATTTTATATTCTGTTGATAATGTTTTGTGTTTTATTCCGGGATTCAGTTACAATTAATATAAACCTACGACAAAAAATGAACTTCAAATTTGTTTGGCTTCTAAACTTTTCGATACTATTCGGAGGATTTGTACAATGGATACATACCAAGGACCATAAACTTTAAATTTGCATGGCTTCTAAACTTAAGATTTCGAGGATTTTTACAATGGATATTGGCTTAGGACCATAATCTTCAAATTTGTTTGGCTTCAAAATTTTACGATACTATTCCGAGGAATTTTACTTTGAATATCTACCTAGGACCAGAAAATTCAAATTAGTAGGCTATTGCTCCAAAAATTTACATTACTATTTCTAGGATTTAGTTACCATGGATATAGACCTACGACCAGAAACTTTAAATTCGTATACCTTTCAAACTTAAGATTACGGTACTATTCCGAGGATTCAGTTACAAAAGATACAGATCTTGTATCAGAATCTTCATATGTGGTAACAAATTACATCCAGTGAATCTGACTGTTCTGGGCTCTTCTTCCACCCCAACCCTCAGGGTTACAGCCCCGTTTTCCCTGCCTCTCACCAGGCCTGATTGCGTGGACAGTATCCTTCACCAACATATATTCGTATTTTTAAAAAATCCAGTAGGTACCCTACAGCCTGTACTTGGCGAATCACCTTGTTTATCTGGACGACACGGACAGGAATAAGCTCACCACATTGAAGTGTGTGTTATGTCATTTTATCTGGAAATGGGTCCCCTCAGAGTTCCACGTCCACAAGCGATGTGACGCAATCGATTCTCGACTGGAAGGGACTTTGAGCCTGGAGAGACGTGACTCAAATGGAAATGCGACCCCACTAACTTGTCTGTATCGATAGCAGCAAGGCCTGAAATTAGAACCAAATATTTGTGAAAGGAAGTGAATGGTCTCTCTCAGCTGAGTGCCTTCGGATGGACGTCAGAGTAAAAGCGTGGTGTTATAATGCTGACACCACTGTAGAATTCTAATTCAGGGGGACAGTGACACAAGAAGAGTCAAGCCATTATATATGCCTCGTTGGAAAGCTTAGAAAATACATACAGGATTCTAAGAGTAAGTTAAATTGTTATGACAGGCAGTGTTCCTTCCTGGGATGGTCCCGAAGATTTCAGGGAAGATTGAAAAGAGAAAAAGAAAAAAACTGATGTTTACATAAAATATCACAAACACCTTTTAGGATAATAATAATAATAATAATAATAATAATAATAACGCCAGATGGCGTGGTTACGAAAAGAACTGCATGGTGTACACGTACTGCTTCCTAGATACTCAAACTTGAACAGTTCTCCTCCCCCTTATCTAAGCCCTATATGCCCATCCTGGTTTCTAGATACGTTTACTGACTGACTATGCACACGAATAACCTTCTATCGCTTACACAAGTAGAATCTGCTTCTGGCAACTGAAACACTATAAACATGACACCATTCTACATATCTCGCTCCCCATTCCCTCACAATTCGTTTTGTCTTGACGCCACTTACAAACAAAGAATAAAGATTCCATATTATACGTGACCAGTTCGCGTAGCAAGCGATGAGACAATTTTTTTTTTACCACAATAGTAGAAACGAACTTATCTAAAGAGAGAAACCGAAATCAAAGAGTTGCTGTTGTTGTTGTTGTTCATTTGAGGAGCTAGGACAACGTGGTAATTTAGCCACGTGTACTTGTGTGTGTGTATAATTTGTGTGAAGGCCTGTGTCATTGTAGTGTCTTCACTATGGTCTGAACATTTTATTGAGGTGAGGATTGGGAAGAAGACGGCCGTGGCCTGAAGTTAGGAACCATCCGGGAATTTACCTAGAGTAGAAGTGGAAAACTACGCAAAACAACTTCCAGGGTGGCTCAGGTGTGATTCGAACCCACTTCTCCTACGTTTTGCCTCACGAGGCTAAGTTAACCCCGATCCAGCCCTCAGACCAGAATTAAATGTCCTGACAGAGCCGGGAATCGAACCAGGACGTCTCGGGCAACAGAAATTAAAGAACGTTGAAGGCTCGTGTAATGAACACCAACTTCGATGGACAGGACATGTACTGTAGTTCGCATGCCTGAGTTCCGCCTCCCAAAACAAATCTTACTTGCCAGTTGAATGTCGGTCGGAAAAAGCAGGACGGGTAACAAAAACGCTATAAAGATGTTCTAAAGACCAACGTGAAGAAATGTCAAATTGATATATCAAAGTGGGAGGCTGTCGCATCCAACCGATCAGAATGGCGTCGTGACGTTCATCAAGGCTACTTGCTCTTCGAACAAAAGAGGAGAAGGCCTCAGGCTGGAAAATGAAATGCCAGAGAAGAAGGCATGAATCGCAGAATGATCAACCCCCAAGATCCATTCGCTGCTCAAGGCCTTGTGTGCCAATATTGTGGAAGAGTCTGTGGTTCTCAGATTGGACCGTACATTCACCAAAGAACTCATGCAATATTATTAATATTGGTTTACAGCGAAGATTTCTATTACCTTGGAAGACAATCATACTGGTATTACAAGTGATAGCCTAAATAATAATAAACAGTCGGTCAACACAAATAGGAAGCCCAATTATGTTGCAAATATGTTAAGGGGAGTTCGCTGTCCTTGGAGTATATCTTATAACTTACTTGTTAACAAACAACACTGTCGCTTTCAGTGTCGTCGGCCAAAAGCGAAAGCTTACAAAGATGAACGCCACTGACTGTAAGTTGAAAAAGCATCAGTGCGGTTCTCATAATAAGGAAAATTTAAATACATATTTAACAAATTGCACACTTTATTAGTTCAAATAAATAAAGCGATGACATGTTTCGTTCAACAAACGAACATCATCAGATCGAGATTAATTAGGTTAGTCATTCTGTATATACACGCACTACTGAACCATCTTAGAAACCTACACACAGTTGCGGCCACCACCACTGCTCCACGAATGTGCGGATACTACTACTGTGATATGTCGTTCTTACAGGCCTTGCGACTATCATAATATGTTGGTGCTTTGAAGAGGGTCTTGATGGGTAAGCGGGCCGTGATTCTGTGAAGAAATAAAAAAATGTTTCACCAGCAACCAGAGTCCTTCTTCGTGGAGGATGTTGGGAAACTTGTTTAGCGTTGGTACAGATGCCAGAACAGTGGAGGTGTAGATTCCCTCGACGTGTCATCTGTATGTTGTCGTGATTTAATCTACCATGTCCCATATGCCATGTTTCGTTTCTATGCTTTGTTTGAAGAACCCTTACAACCTAATTCAACACAGCGAAATATTTTTAGCCTGTTTTCATTTTATGAAAATATAGGTTTAGCCTATGAGATCACCTTTTGTCCGTGTGTCTGTGTGTGTGTCCCTAATAACCTATAAACGGCTGGAGCGATTTCAATGAAACTCGGTAAGATGATAGCACCATTCTGGCCGACCCCGATCGTGCAATTCAAATTCAAATTTTACTGTCTCTCACCAATCCAACATGGCGTCTGTGCGAAATATTTCACCAGCATCCAGTATCTCCGAAACTATTACCGATATCACCCTGAAATTGTGTACGGTGATCAAGAGCACTACTAGAAGTTCACCTATGAGGCTTTCAGAGACCTGGTAATTACAAACCAACATGGCGGCCAAGCGAATTTGAGACTTTTAATAGACTTTTCTCGCGATTTAACCATCCAAACGCAATTAAACTTGGTACAGCAAATGTTTATAGGCATTGTAATGCACTGGCATCTAATTTAGTTCAATTGTTTACATAACCTCAAAATGGCGGCTGTGCGAAATATTACACCGGCATTCTATATCTCCGAAACTATTACAGATATCATCCCGAAATTTTGTACGGTGATATAGGCCACAGGTACAAGTTTATCTATATAACTTACATAACCCTCTGAGGTACAAAACGAACATGGCGGCCAAGCGAATTTGAAACATTTTAATAGACTTTTCTCGTGATTTAACAGAGTGCAGTGAAATGTGGTACAGTAAATGATTATACATATTGTAATTCACTGGCATCTAATGTAGTTCAATTGTTTACATAACCTCAAGATGGCGGCTGTGCAAATTTAAAAATTAAGTTTTTATTTCTTGTGTCGTAATCATGCGATAGAAGTGAAAGTTTGAATAATGAACCTACACAATAATTTTCCTTTAATGGTACATAACTCAATGGCCTATACATATAACAATCCAAAATGGCGAACATCCGAAATATTTAGACGGTTCTCAATATCTACGAATCTTTTACAGCAATTAAACTGAATTTTTTACGTTCATAGAGGATGATGATGATGATAATTGTTGTTTTAAGGGGGCTAACATTGTTCATAGAGGCTAAGAACATAAGTTCACCTATAGGTCTATGGTGACCTGGTGAGCACAAATCCAACATGGCGGCGACGCGAAGTATACATATTTATATGGACGTTTCTCGAGATTTAACCATCCGAGTGCAGTGACACTCTGCACGTTAGATGCTTATACAAATATTAATCCACTGGCATCTTATATATTTCAATTAGTTTCATAACCACAAGATGGCAGCTGTGCGAATCTCATTTTTACTTGTGTTCTAATCATGCAATTGAAGTCTCATTACCACACGTACACAATAATCTTCATGTAATAGTACATAAATAAAAATCCAACCTTGCAACCATCTGAAATATTTACACGATTCTCAATATCTACGAGTCTATCACAACCTTCAAACTGAAATTTTGTATGTTGATAGAGGCAATTAACATGAGTATGATATATGAAAATTGGCTGTATAGTTCTCCACGGAACTACTTGTTAGATATAATGTCGTGTCTGTTGGGGATCGCCCAGATGTAGGCCTACTGAATGCGCTCACAGTAGACGTTTGTACTGTACATCTTGTCTAGGCCCCTTGTCTACGTTACAGTACTTGTGATATGTGTAAAGTGTCTTACTTTCTCAATGATAGGCAATTCTGCAACACAGCTTTGTGTTGTATAACTTGAATGAATGGATTTAAGTTATTTCATTCCCGGGCGGGCCGTCGGCTAAACTAGTAGCTCTTAGGCCATAAGATTTTGAGAAATTTGGTACGGAAAACGTTTAAGCGAGGAGTATGTTGGCACATACTGAACTCGAATTCTAAATGATTCAGGATGAAGAGGATGCTATTTTGGATGTTCTGGTGAAATTTGGAGAAGATTGCAGTATTTCTGGAGGAATTACGATATTTTATTTATTTTTTATTATGAAGGGAAGTTTCAGATTGTGTTTGACGACAGTAAAATGGTGACCGAAGCCGGTGTTAGGCAATCCTGTGTCGTATTTTGACTTGGCTGCTCATAGCAACGAGCAGAGTTGGAGGAGAAATGCGCTGATTGGCTAATCCAATTTCTGAAATCACCGAGTAAGGAGAAGTTGAGCGCGCCTAATGAGAAGCTTCACCGATCATGAATAATGCCATTTGTTAAAGAAGAGGGTATCTGCACATTTAAAACTATTGAGAAAGGATCTAAATTAAAAGGAATTATGTTGGTCACTCAGAACAGGAAGTTTGAGATCCCTGTATAAAGATATAAGTAAAGATTGGTTTGCCGCCCATTCCTGATGAGGCGCCGTCCTTTGGTTGTTGACGAGCAGGGTGACGCTATTCTAATCGAGGTCTTCGTGTTGCGACAGCAAGAGAGGATGGACCTGCGACTCTCTGCGTCGCGAAACGAGCGTGTGCAAGCTAGGGGTCTTACACGAGCGAATCTTGACGGCGAGGAAGCTAGTGCCGCCGGTCAAAGTAGAGCATAGGAAGTCCGCTGATCGTGTGAGAAATAGAAAGTCAATAGAATATCAGTTCTCGAGTGAAATTAACATTGAGAGTTCGACTAAATTAAATAGGAACGATATATATACATTTCATAAAAGTTTCAGGAAGAAATTCGAAATATTAAAGATAGTTTTCTTTGTTGGAAACATTCACGAACGATGTGCAGTCGCAACGGTAGCGAGTGCAGGGGAAGGCCCTTTGTGTGCTAGCTTGAGTACATTTGACGGACAGTGGCACAGAACTGTAGGAAGTTTCCGTTCAGTGATAAACTTTTTGTCGAGATGATCGATATGCAAGCGTTAAGGGGAATAGTTGACTTTGTATTTAACGCATTTGTGATCATGAACTAAGCCAGTTATGCGCAGGGAACGTGATGTTACGCTGTCAGTCTAGAATATCAGGCAACCGATACTAAAAGTAAATTTCAAGATGAGGTGTATCTATTGCCGAACTACGTTCCAACTTTACGAAACGGAACTTTCTTGTCGCGTCATGGCTAGATACTATCAGTCCCGAACCGAAGTAGTCCATCACACTTCGAAACTTGGAGGTTCGTGCGGCGTTGCTGATGGAGACGATGTCCGCGTTCGTAACCAGCCAGGGAGATAAGTGATCGGAGGCCAGGGTTTGAGACGTGGCGAGGCAGTTTTCCGGAGGAAGAAGAGGAAGATTATTGAGTGTGGAGTTACTGGTGTCGTCAGTAATTTCCACCACACTATTTCTACAAGATGTCATCGCAAGGTAGAGAGAGAAATCTTCGTTCGTAGTTGTTGGTTCTTTATGTAGTTAGTTGTAGATTAGAATATCAGAGAGCAATGCACCATTTCAACATTAATCCATTTTTATTGTGAGTGACTTATTTTAAATTTAGGAATTATTTTTCCACGACGGATATTTACATTTTAAATATCTTTTTGTGAGATTTTGGATATTAACGTTTGGATTTTCGACTTTTATACTTCGAGATTTAAGCTCATTTCTTAAATAATTTCTTTTTTCGAATTTATTTCGAATCGTAAATTCTTTGGGAATTTTATTGAACTCTAGTAAATTTTATTTAGCATTATAGTATATAATATTCATTTATTTGAGCAACCCAGACTAAGATTTTTCTTTGGAAATGAATTGTTCTTTTGGACATTTCCAAGATTTTATTGCCAATTTTAGGAACAGTTATCCTATTATGGAATATAGTTATTCTTGTAATAGCTAACTTCGAGTTTGATGCTACTCAAACAATTATTTGATCGACCATTTTGGCTTGGTTGAAGAATGAAACTTTATTTAGACATTCCAACTTTGGCTATTAATTAATAATAATAATTTATCGATGGATACATTATTTTAGTTCAAGAAATGTCATCGACTATGACATATTAGCACATTTGAGTATTCTACAAACCTTTTGCAACGTTATTTAAGATTGTTGTTGACTATTGATTGCATTAACGCAATATTTTGGAAAGATCAGAGAGGAGTAACGTTTGTTTATTTTTATTAAATATTAACAACAATTATTAAAATCTATAGTAACTTGTATTAGTAAACCATTACGTCATCGCTGTTAATTAGAGTCGATTATTGTGAATTATTATAACATCTGGAAGAATTATACACTGTAGCTATCATATATGAATATATTAATGAAAGTAAGGCATTTTATGCAATTTAAGCATGTTGTTACGCAAGAATACTGTATTAGAAATATTATACGGAATTTGCCTGTATTGTTGAGAGAAGGCGTTGTTCAAGTATTTATTGGATGTATATACAGTATTGAGATGAAGGGAAGGTCATTATACGCACTGTAAGCGTTTATTTGGAAAATATAAGTAACTACATTACAGTAAAGAATTAAGAAAGACCTTTAGTGTGTATAACTATTGTGAAACGACTTACAGCTGAATTGATTAGTTCTATTGGCGGAAAATACTTGGGAAACGGATTGAAAATAACAATGTTGTTAATTATTATTAAACCATTATCAAGTATAAGACTACATTCATATGAGATTAAATTAATCGTTCGGCTATACATATATGCCCGAGTATGAAATGAAACCACGATAATATGACGATAACAATGTGATATGATTTTGTAAAAGCGACACTTCATTTAAGAATAAGGATGGTCAGGAATTGAGTTGGAAGGAAGGTTGAGTGATTGAAAATTGCCACAAGTGTTGTAAATACTGTATAACATTTTATTAATAACATTTAAACATAATTTTCTTAATAGCTAGGTGAATTTAATAATATAACGAAGTTATCTAAATAATTTACTTGATCAACAGCTGAGACTTAACAAATAATAATATTATTTTTTGTTTGAATTAATCTGATCGATAATTATTTCTAATAATTAATAAATATTTAAATAATAAGAATTTTGCATACTTAATTAATATTTAGAAAATATTAATATCTTTTTATTTAAGCATTTAATAATAATTTCTATCATTATTAATTAAATAATTTAGAGAATTTTAGTTGACAATTAAACTTTTGTTTAATTTATTATTAACACTTTAAAACGTTTAAACCATTAATGGGAGTGATTTTCAAAGAACGTGACGACGTTCATTGACTACATCAAGGTTGTCAATTGTTGTACAGAAGTGATCTTATGAAAGATCAGCATTAAATAATTTTCATTATTTTGATCAATGGATGATTTTGTAACAGTAATAAAGAATGTCATTGGAAGACATTGGTTGTATTAACAATAATTTTTGTTCAGTTTAGTATGAGAACGAGTGTGATTTTAAGCGCTGTTGTGCTAACAGCTGATTGATTGTTTACTTAATTTTTCTTATGAGAAGTGTAATACTTCTAACGTCAGTTGGACGGTGATTTTATTTTATTATTTGATTATTAGATTTTTGAATACTCATTTTACTGATCATATGTAAACATTTAGGGATAATTTGTTATTTTTTTATTATTACCATTCTTTTAATAAATTAATTCGTTCTTTTTGTAACTACGTCTTGATGATTTATTTAAGTTATGGAGAAGGATTATGTTTTGGTGCATTTGAGGTTTTATTGAACCACTAGTTACGCCCACTTAACCGAGAATGGTAAGTTTCTCGAGCTCTTCGTTTATTCAGTTTATCTACCCATTTATGCATAACCAAAACATGATCTTAGGAAGAGTGCATCCCCCATTTAGCTATTGTAGGTAGGATTTCCAGGTTTATTAGACGGGGACCTCGAGACTCTGCAATCCAGCTGATCTTCGGATACGACAAGCAGCTCAAATGGTTTAAACGGGTACAATACCAACAGAGAAATTAGAATTTTGACGCAGAGGTCACCCCGACCAAACCAAGGAGGCCCCCCTCCCCCTCCAGGGATGAGCCTACCACTGCACTCCGCAAGGGCCGGATCCCTACTGACCCATTTATTTCTAAATAGAGATACAGGAACAATATGAAGGAACTTGATGTGGGCAATATACAGAAAACATAGTGCAATACGTAGAAATATTAGAGTAAGGAATAACTGTTCGTCTGCTTGTAGAGAGGAGAGTTCATGTGGCTGTACCCTTTGAGAAGTGAGCAAATTGTGAGTAATGAAGAACAGTTGGCAACACACGGATGTATCATTTTGTCAGAAGTACACGTGAACAGAGAACGATAAATCGGAGCACTTTCACTGGAAACGTAGTGGTGATGATATGGTGAAGCGTCGATGTGGATCTGCAGGTGTGGGACTAGAAGTGGTTAGCGCAGACTGTACACCTGGTACTCACTGGACTTCAACAGGCCAGGGCAGCCACCACCCCCGGGGACACCACAGCATAGGAGAGGGATGAAGAAGAAGAAGAGAGGGCTGGGGGTGGGGTGAGGGAACTAATTGATGGGAGAAAGATATGGGAAATTCTAGGGGTGTTGCATTACAGTACTTGCTATGTTCCATTTCTATGAAGTGCATTATAGAGCTTCTTGATTAAAGAAAGTAAGAGTTTTCAGCTCCTTTAGCACTTCTTAGCTCCCTATGGAGACACCCGTAAGATGTAACATTTTGGCTTGCACGGCGAGGGTAACAATACAGCAAATTTATTTATCATGCCGTATTATACCTGACAGCTCCGGGATTTGAACCTTTTAGCTGCCCCTTGCAGTCATGGTGTCAGACAGCGTACACTTGTGTTTGGGGGGTTGCCTATCATCCAGGCAGTACGAAATTTCACAGATATCACAAGAGTACTGTCGTCTATCATTATTCACAAATGCTGTACACCCCTGCTTAGGTAGGGATGAAAAAAGGAAGTGGACATCCAACACCGGGAGGGTAGGCACGGACATTTGCATGGCAAATTCACTTGTCGTGCGACCTGATGTACGAATAAACATAACAGCTGGCCAGACCTCGTCTTGATGACTGTCAGAGTCTAGTCCAGCCAACTTCAGCATCACAAACTCGGGGCGAGAATCATAAATAAGGAACTGTCCCTAGTCTGGTACTGCACGACATAGCTCATCCATATTTCTCAGGCAGTGAGCAATGAATGATACGTAATTAATCACATGCACTAAATTAAAAATAGACATTTATAATATTGACCTGATAATATAATTCAAATTGCTTAACAAGACATACAAAATCATATTAGGTAATATCATCCATAATTTTTGAAATTATGCCGTGTGAAATAATAAATTATTGAAATGCCTAAATGTTTTGTGAGGGACCACGTGTCAAACACACACACGCACACGCTCGCACACACACACACACACACACACACACACACACACACACACACACACACACACACACACACACACGTCCGTGGAGTGATCAAATAGGCTTTCTTACTTCTTAAACACTCTAGTAAAATTATGCTTAAAATGTGTGTTCTCAAATTAGTTATGTCGTAGTATGTTGGTTGATGTTCTCTCAATCAAGGACTTGGGTATCAAGGCCATGAGCCCCGCGTATTTTGGTGTGTGCAATAGTCCGATAACATATGCTTTCGTAGTGCCTGTAAAGGTCTGTGCACGTTAAGTCTGAGAGTATGATTGGGAAGGAGAGTGCCGTGACATTAAATTAGGAACTATTGCAGCATTTGCCTGGACTAGAAGAGGGAAAACAGCTGAAACAAATCTAGGACATTTGAGGTAGGGATTGAACCCACCTCTTTTCAGTGTTGCGTCATGAGATTAAAAGACATCGATCGAACCCTCAGACTAGAATATCTTTTAATGACAGAGCCGAGAGTCAGATCCAGAGCATTTGAGAGTAAAGTATCGAGTCATACACCGGGACCTGGTAATAACCGATATTCGAATAATTTAAAATTAATCGAAAACGATTTATCGACTAACCGAATAGTAGATAAATCGGCTAACCGAAGAATCGATTAATTGATTTGTCGATACGTGATAACAAAAGAAGTTTAAATGAGAGGACATCGCTTAAGTTGAGTTACGTTTATTTTCGGAATGATATATAGAAATCTATAAAAGTTACTTTTTACCTAAATATACAAAGTGACCTTCCTTGTTTATGTTAACAATAACCAAATAAGAGTAGTGACAGTGGAAGGAGAAACATCAATCAAATTGGAAGGGTTTCGAAAAATTAAAACGATGAGTTTTCAGCAAAGGTTTTGAGCTTTTGTTCAATGTATACAATTTAGGACAGGAACATTTATTGTTTTAGCCTAATTGTCACAAGGAAGGTACATTATTTAGAATTATATCATACATTATATGTTAATTGTGTGTGTGTGTGTATGTATGTCTACCCATTATTATTCCCGATTTCAGTGGGATCAAGGATAAAATGCGATGAATGTCTATACTCCTCATGACAGGAGTAATTGAGAGATAAAATTAATGAAACTGGGCAAGGATGTGGAAGGAAGCGGCCTGGCCTATCAGAAGGTATCGTCCCGGCATTTGCCTGGAGTTGATAATGGGAAACCACAGAAAACCATTTCAAGGACGACCAACGGTGGGGTTGGAACCCACACCTACTGAGTCCGCAGAGAGTTTGGCCGCACTGCGCTTTAGCGATCGTATCTGCCACATACGAGTATATTTTAATTAATTCCTGTAAATTTATGTTTTGATTCTGTGAGAGCGTAGTGAAAGTTCACCGATATTTGACTCTTCTACTTCGATTAATCGATTATTCTATAACTGAAATTAATCGATTTAAAGTACCAGCCCTACTAGGAATATGACGACGACAACTAGTATCACTACTCTCCTACCTGTCAAGTACGGCCTGATGAATTGATATTTGCTACTGTGGTGTTTTAGGTAGATTTCATTAGAAAGCTAACTATTGCAATGGGTACCATGTTTCGACTTCCGGAAAATTTCAACATATCTCCGCGATTCACATCCCCCAGACCCCAAAACCACCTTCAGTTCAAAAGTTTATATATAATTTATGTATGTATATAGCCTATGTGTAGCGAAGCAATAAAAGAATTTTCAGCAACATGCACACATGGAATAATAAAAATAAACGGTGAATTGTACCAAACAATACGTTTCGCAGATGACATTGCGATCATAGCAGATGATGAGAAAAAACTAGAAATTGCATTACATGAATTAAATGATCATCTAAGGGTAAAATGTAAAATGAAGATTAACAAAACAAAACCTAATATAATGAAATGTAGTCGAGATGGTAGTCAGAAGAGTAATGTATGGTTGGAAGGAGAAAGATTGGCTCAAGTAAATCTTTTCAAATACTTGGGAAGCATTATTACTTCTAGTGGGAGATGTGAAAAGGATATTCGCTCTCGAATAGTCCAAGCTAAAGAAGCGTTCAACAAGAAGAGTAGTCTCCTGACATCCAAAGCCATATCCCTACAAGTCAGAAAGCACTTCATTAAAAGCTACATTTGGAGCATTGCGACCTTTGGTTGCCAAACCTGGACACTATTGAAGGCCGACAAGAAACGATTATGTGCATTTGAAATGTGGTGCTGGCGACGAATGCTACGGATACCTTGGACCTTCAGGCTAACTAATGAAGAGGTTCTAAGAAGAGCAGCAGAAACCATCAATCTGACAGAAACAATCAAAAAAAGAAGAAATAATTGGATAGGCCACCTACTGTGGCATTCACCATGGTGCATCACAGTGCTTGAAGGGAAAATGGAAGGCAAGGCAGGAAGAGGACGACTAAGAGCAGAGTTCTTTGATGACATCGGAAGAAGATGTCCGTACCACCTGATCAAACAGCGGGCTCAGGATAGGAGACCTTCGGACGAAGACATTCATGCTACCCACCAACCGCCAGGTTGAGGAGAGAAAGAAGAAGATATGTATAGCCTATGTCGGATTTTCTAAGAGCGCTAAAAATATCTCAGTATGCTTTCCTTCAGAGGGGAAGTTCCAACGTTCGTTGCAAGTTGCTGGTTGAGGTGGCATCTAGTTGCCAAGTCCACAGCTAGATGCCGTTGACGGTAGTATTTGGTACCAACATTAGGAACTACTACTTGAAATTGACCGTCTGCAGTCCTTACCTGGATTACAGACTAATACAGCCTTCACAATTAACACTGTTTATCAGACAGATTCTACACACACACAAAGTACACGAGGTTACATGACCACGTTGTCGCAGCCCCTAAACTGAGGAACCAACCAACATCTCTGCGGGACATAAAATTTGGCGTGAAGAAGTAACAGACTGTTAGATATGTAACTAAACATCGGAAGGTACATATTTCTATCGATTCACACGTCCCGGTATGGTTTCAGTAACAGACCCTGGCTCTCAGGGATATGTGTGGAGTACCGTATAGAATGCTAAATGGGTCCCCAGATGGCACTCTCAGTATGTGTCCCATCATCACGTGACAATCCTCTCCACAAATCATTCACTACTTAGAAACCTTCGACAGAATTTATAGTTACATAAACATAACACTGAGGCACAAACTAGTGTAGAATCCTTTCACTGTAGCTAAACAGACACATAACTGTCAGCACATGACAATATGGCGATGAATACAATGGGGGATTCAAGTTTCACCTTCTTGGAAGGAAGGTGCGTACTCCTTTAATGGTTTTACACGGACTACCAAACATAAATCACAATAAACGGTAGGTGAGAGAGCTTCACAAAGCAACTGTGGCGTGGCACAATGACCCCAATATTATTTTTGCAGCTAAACATATTATGTTTATGTAAGTGAGAAGTAGTTGTATTACAGAATAATCAATAATATGTCTTATAAAATATCATTGGTACGGTAATGTATACATAACATTATTTTATTACAAGAATGGTACAAAGATGAATGGATAGTACCTTATACCAGGGGCGATGTGTCGTTAAGGGCTGAAAGGGTCCCGCCCAACTAGTGCTGATAGGCCATATTGCACAAAATTCACCTTTAAAACTTACTTTTATTATTTTTCATTATCGAATTTGGCCAACTATAGACCGTAAGGAACTCAAGACTTATTGGCTTTCTTTCCCTTCTCTTCCCAGAACTTCTTCATCCTGTCACTTCTTTGTTTTCTCTCCTCCTCGGAAATGGTCCGTTTTGGCCTCCTGCTTGGTGGTTTCTCCTGAAATGATTTTACTCCGTCAACTCGACTGTGGAACTCTCTTCTATCGTGGGCCATCGGTGGAGTAATTCCAACTTCCGCTGCATCCCTCTTCACCTCATCTACCCACTTAGACGTGACCTTTAACCCCATGATGTAGCTGAAGATCCTTTTGGTCAGCCTGCCTTCATCCATTCGCAGTAAATGTCCGTAGAACTTGAGCCTCCGGTTCTTGATTACGTCTGTGATCTTTCCAGTGCACTTGTAAAGTTCTTCATTTTTCCTCTTCTTCCATATCCCATCAGTAGTCTTCTGTGGTCCAAGTATTTTTCTCAGATATTCTACTTAAAATGAGTGATTTTCCTTCTCGAATCTCTAAAAGGAATTCAGTACACATAACCCATCGCCAGCTTGACAGTCTCATACGGTGTATTGTAGCGGCTTCGGTGGCGTAGTCGGTAGCATGCTGAACTGCTGTGCCCAAGATAGCGGGTTCAAACCCGGCCGAAGTCGTCGGATTTTTAAGAGCGTTAAAATCCTTCGGTATGCCTTCCTTCGGAGGGGAAGTAAAGCCGGCGGTCCCAAGTCATAGATTTATGGCATGCAAAGATCCTTTCACAGACTAAACTTGTGTAAAGCAGAATTATTAGGTTAGATTTCGTCAGAACGCTCTATCAAAGTTCCAACGTTCACCACTAGGTATCAATGATATCTGGAGGCGAAAGTTGGAACTACTTGAAATTGAACGGAACTTGTAACTCACCCTTTAGGGTGCCCGCTTGAAGCAGCTACAGCCTCTGGCGAGCCGAAGATGTCCTTGGACACTCCCGGCACTAAAAGCCATACGATAAATAAATCTAATATATAAAAGTGAAAGTCTGTATGTATGTATGTATGTGGGTTGGTTCCGTATACAAATCTACACCGTTCCACCAATCTCAACCAAATTTTGCATACACATAGTTTAAGACCCAGAAGGAATCGCTGGCTACATGAATTTTCGATAGTCTTTCTCATTCTTCTGATTTCGGCCCTTTTGCTCTCGAGCAAAGACTAATAAATTCATAAAAGATACTCATGAAGGAATGGCAAGGCAGATAGTTTCCATGGCAACATAGCTCAAGTCGAGACACGGCCGACTGGATGCCAGTTGCGCTCTGCACTACCGGTATAGAAAATGAGCTTCTTTACATCAAATCCCGTCAGTTACTCAAATGCTCACACAGCACTGTCAACCCAGTATAGCATAACAAAAACTTCACATTATTTGTAAATATAATTTCCGCAATATCAAAATGCAAATTATATCACAAAATAATATAATAATAATAACCCCTGGCACTACAGCCCATGAAGAACCTAGGCCTACCAAGCGACCGCTGCCCAGCCATTTAGCCTTCAGATATTGGGGTGATGCGTGATCAGCGCATCGGGTTCCCTCGGCCGTTAATCTTGGTTTTCGTGATTGGGGCGTAGCCTCACTTTCAGACAGCTACTCAATTGTCCTCACGAGGCTGAATGCACCCCGTTCCAGCCCTCACGTCAGTTTCTAAAATCCTTGACGGAGCCGGGAATCGAACACGGGGCCTCTGGTGAGAGGTAGGCACGCTACCCCATCACCACGTGGCCGGCCACAAAATACAATAGCGTGATAATAAATGACAAAAACTAAACATACCTTTGCACCTTATTAAAATAGAATTCCATTAGGTTCACTCGATTTATATAAAACTTAATGAACTTTCCTGCTGAGTAGTTAGTACTGAGACTGTCGGTGGAGCTGCCAGGATAGCCAACAACCGCAATGACTTCCCTAACATCTCACCCGTCGGACATAATTGCCGTGAGGATCAGGTGAACTTCCAAACAGGCCAAAGCGGCACGAGAATCTGTAGTCCACAGGGATCGTGGTACATGGTGACGATGGTCGTAGACTGCCTAAGGAAAGGTTCACCTTAAAAACTAGACTGAGAAAATAAACATCCAGACTTATGTAAAACACCGTGAAAATTTATTGTTAAAATTCACAAGCCCCTATCCTAGTTCGGAGGGTCTCAATCGGCTAATCCGCAAGTTAATAAACAATCAAAAATAAAGAGCAGGTCCCTACCTGAGAAGTTACGGAAAACCCTCGCGAAAGATCTATCTCACAACAACAAAGCAACAACAGCAACACTAGGAAAATGGTACGACGCAAGTCCCTAGGTCAAGTTACAAGATCAAGCTAGTATCAGAATTCACATTTAACAGGGTAGCAAAACAAATCTAAGTTAGTATGATACCATCTCCACATTTACATTTAACGTTAATTCATCTAGCTAAGTCCTATCAATTAATAACAAAATTTACGGCGATGACGTCCGTAACAGAAAACAATTACATTCAAAGCTAAGTGAACAGCCATGTAAAAAAAACATTTAATAATTCTTAGGAACTACGTGCTAACAGCACACAAGAAGGTAACATGTAGGATTCATACACTTGTACATCATAAATAATTAATAAGAGACAACAGTTTTATTAAAATGCCTGCCTGCACCTTGGTTTACTCTTTGTAAGCCATAGTAATCTAATGTGTGTAGTTACGGTGACGACTGCGTAGTAAAGACTACGTCTAACATCGCATGGCCTGCGCTCCACAAGCTACGAACTCAAGGTTCGAGCGAGCTTCAGGTCGCTACAAAAGTGTCAGCTGTCCTAGTCATTTCCTCAAAAGGAAATACCTTCATTAGCACGGCCATGTCAGCAGGTTCCAAATGCAAAAGAACAAAGTTAGATAGAAAGAATTCGTTAGTTAGCTTTTGTTTTACCAAAATTATGCGTTTTATTATTAAGATGTCGGTTTAAGTTTATCGTTGGTTTATGGCGAATAATACTGACAATAGCCTGGGGACGGAGTGTCTCCACTGAGATCAATCTCCACCAAAAGCCTCGACTCAAAAGTCGGAATATAATCAACGAGCAATAACAACTCGGACACACAATAACACAAGTTACCAGCGGCGCACAGCTCGCGTTCAATAACTCTGGGATGGGCCTGCACACTCAGTCACCCTCCATAACATCTGTTCAACGGGAACAATCCCGGACAAGGTACACACAAATACCTTCATACAATAAATATCTCCTTTAACAGGGCAGCCTACAACGTACTATAGAAAATCTGACATAACTGTACACGTCAAACGACGGTACACGCAAAAGTGCGCTTAACTAACAAAAAACAATCTATAAAAACATGTGATCAGATACAAGGTTGGACACTGGGATCCATGAGCTAAGTAGCAATGAAAGGGAGAGCGAATGCTACAAGCATTCTGTCTTCTGTCAAAGTATGTCTGTCTCATAATACAAGCGTGCTCTCAAGGGCACTGGGTCACAAACCAGTTTGTGTCGCTGCAGGCTACAACATTCCTGCGCGGTCTGACACAACACTCATTAACTATCAAGGCCGGCGATTTAAGCAAAAAAATAAAAAACTGTACATCTGGCCTCATCATAAAACCTTTACCATAGGTTATAAACCTCGAAGAATACGTGTATAAAAACACGCTATAAATCTGAATACAATAATATAATTCCGTCTTTCAAACCAAAGACATCTAAATGGTAGCAATGTCACATTGCTGGAGCTCTTTGCTCTCAAAGATATAATACTTCAGTAGTTGCTTGTACAACATCAAATAAATACGTGTCTTCACATGACACTAACAAAAAAATAATTGTGACGCAGATTCCACACTCTGGATCTGCTTAATGATACGCTGGGAACTGGGTTCGATGCTAGACAACGAAACATCCCTTTTACTTATTAGGTCTACACTTGACCAGATGGCTTCTGAGCAACATCTCAAATGAAATATAATGCAGTTACAAAACTGGTAATTACAGTCGATTACCTAACTGATACGACTGCTCTAACGCAGTCAGGGGTGTAACAAAGACTGGTTGCAAAAAATGCAGTTAAAGAAATATAACCATGGCATCTGATTGCCATAACTAAAGTCAGCAAAGACTTAAAAAATCACCCCAAACAGGGTTAAACAAAGTAGCCTCAAATGACTACGGTCACGTTCAGCAAAAGATAGGCATTGACGTTCTACGACGTCCATCAAGCTGCACCAGGGTTGACCAAAATGTCTGACCCAAGGGTGTCTCACTCTAACTGAAATAAATGACATCTAATTAGACTAGTTACATTTCCTACCTATAAAAATGGCTGTCACTGAGTTCGGTTGGTTTACAAACTACATTAAACCTACTATACCACCAGAAACTAGAACAAGAAAGGGTGTACAAAAACTCACGAAATGGAGGAGCTCTCACTCAGCCCTCTGTTCAACGACAAGGGTTGTACAAATTCATCCCTGGCTTTCCGGAACGGCATCGTCCTCATCAGGACTCCCATCTGGACTCTCCCAAAGGCCAGGGTTCGATCTGTCCCTGTCGATAACTTCGTGGATGTACTGGACCTGCCTGGGAAAGGCATCCTGGGTTCCTTCCTCCTCGTTCGCTGTTCTGGAAGCTCCACCATCATGCTGGTTCCAATAGATACATCACCCTCATACCATGGCGGTATTAGCCCATGATGTTAGTCTCAAACATGGTGTAGAATACGTTAATCACGTGGGTGGTAAAATAAATCGTGTAGTGGTTCATTCTTTCACTTCAAAAATCACAATGTTCGTAGTAAATTTTGCAGGCTTTAATTGCAATTGATAACACAGCCTTTACTTCGCAGATATTGAATAATACGTGAGCAAGCACTGTTCTGTGGTTCTTCACGTGTACTGACGCCACTTTTACATCACGTAGCATCCGTGAAATGTGCGTCGTTTTGTAATTTAAAAATTCACTGTGGCAATTCAAATATACAGTACTTTCATAATCACACTTATTTAAAGTAGTTATAACACGTTTACCTCTATATTTTTCACCAGGCTCTCGGCCCTCCACAAACACGTGGGTACAAAAATGTGGTGTTACGGTAATGTTAGAATTTTCACTATACTTGCCAATTATATCACAATATGATTCTTGTTGTTCACTGTGCATAAATAACAGTGAATTATAGAATATTCGTGCACGATGGCATCCGATGATAACTTACACGCTAAACAGCATATTTTTCACGTCTGACACGACGGCTATAGCTTCACGCCAACACAGGGCGGATTTTCCAGATATAGTGCAAATAATTCACTATACAATTCTTACTTATCACTCGTATCGTAACGTATGCGTGCTCGATGGCAACAGATAACAATTTCCTCGCTAAACAGCGGATATTTTCTACGTCTAACAAAACGGATGTAACTTCACGCCTACACGGGGCGGATTCTCCAGACGTAGTGCAAGGCACAGGGTTACTCGAGGAAGTAGGTCGTCAAACCGAAGTCGTTGAGCGACTACTTACATTCCTGTTTGCGTATCTGCAAGGGTATTACCTTACCTTAAGCGAAAATAACATTCTCCAAAATGTTTTAATAATGCAGCATGACGAAATGGAATATTCTGAGTCTCGTGGGAAGATAAAATTGATTAATAAGACCTCAGATAATAATTAGCAGACTTCACCAAAGTCAAAAGTGCGATTCTCCGCTACTTCAAAGAGTATAGCATGAGCTCTCAGCTCCACGTGGCTTTCTGGGTGTGTTCAAAGGTACTACATCCCATCATAAATGTGCTGTTATAAAAAATATCACATGAACCTTAGCTCAGCGGGTTCAGTACAGAAGTTATTTGGTAGCAATCGATAGTTCGGCTTCCGCAATAGTATTCATAATCGGTGATACCAATTTCTCTGCAATGACGCTGGGAAGACCGCTGCTGCGGTCAGGCAAATGAGTGGAGGGGATTACAGTTCTGAGAAATGCAATCCAAACATTTCATGCAATAAATTCCTTCCACTGTGAATACAACTTAAACCAGACTTTCAGTTTTCATTGTCGAAAAAGATATTGCTGATATTGTAATTTGGTGATGATAGTTGATGTTAAAGGGCCTAACATGGAGGCTATAGGCCTCTTAATTCTTTGGGATGAAAATGAAGAATGATGATAAAATGAACACTAGAACTAAAAATAACTACAACTTACAACCAAATTTCGGATTAGGAGAACAAAAGGACAAAAATGAAGGAATAAGGGAAATAAAATGTGGGTAAATGAAATGCTCTCAACCCTCAAAATATGAGAATTGACGGATTTGGTAAGGTGTGCCATAAAAGGCAGATAGGAAGAGAAATGGGAGAGAGACCACCCCAGAATCACTGGAAAAAGGGGAAAAACAGATCCAGCTCAGGAATTCTCCCAAACTCAACAGCCGTTAGCCCTTGAGGGTGTAGCACCTCCAGTGGTGGGGCTACACACACCCTGCCTCCTTTATAACCTCGTGCAGAAGGGAGCAGATATGATGAAAAGATGCACCGTACGGTTGATTCCGTAGTTAATTGGATATCATCGTAGGTATCAGAGGCAAAGAAGTCCCTATCATGTGCGTTACTAACATCGGTCAAGTACTATCCCGGCATTTGCCTGGACAGGGTGTAGAAAAACCACACTCAGGATAGGTTCGAACCTACGATGTCTGGAATTGCTACAGCTGCCCTCGCAACCGTGGTGCACGATTAAACGATCACAACTACGGTGCGGGACTCTCAAAATGACGACTACACACAACAAACGAAGGAGTGTTTGTCTCCGGAACAAAGTTATCGCCGGAAATCACGTAAGACAATCATCTCACCTAACTCTGTCTCACGTAAACTAGGGAAATGAAAGCACACCTCCTGTGGGGGACAAGAGTAGTGTGGAATGCGACATCTACCATCGTACTTGCAACTGGCATATGTAATGCAATTGTAGATATGTTTTGTTCTATTTGATAATAGCTTTAAGCTGCCTGTTCATTTAACACAAGACAAGATAGGTTGCAGCACTATTTTCACTGCCAGCTGGATCGCATCCCTCCTGGCTGCTTTAAACTGCCTGCCCATTCAACACACAGACGCGTACAGGATCTTTTCACAGTAGCGCTTCATTCGTATTTACGTCTTTTTCCAGAACTAGCACTGACGTTATTTCATTTCTTACTACCGTCTATTTGAGTTGTTGGACTTTGCTACACCCATAAAATATAAACAATAGACAAATCATTTTATAAATGAAACATTGTGTTAACCTGAAGTAAGTTATCGCATTTATTAAATTGATATTCATTCAATGTCATTTAAATTAGAATTGCATAATGATTTTAATACATTTGTAATCTGAGTCACATTTATAATTATATTTATTTTTTCCATGACGTTATTTTTAGACACCATATACTTTGAGATAACCGCTTTACTTTCCACTACGTCGCGTTACTTGAAGCCGTTTGATTAGAATGACTTATGGATCTTTAAGCATACAGTCTCTTTATTAATTATACACGGATTGGTGAAGTATTGTTATTCCATGTCTGCCATTTCAAGCTTTTGACCTATCTTACGAAATACTTTAGGGGCTAAAGAAGAAGCCCAATGTGTTCTCAATCAATGCATCTCATTTGACATTATACTGGGATTATACGTTGCTGCATTGCACAGACCAAGGATCATGTAATATGGTCGGTGGGTTGGTGGGATCCGGGTCTCGAGCGCGGTTTGTGGTGGAAGCCGGTGGAAACCATGCACCGCTGGTCTATTTATTTAACTTCTCATCTGACAGTGTTTGTGATATTATGATGTATTTACTCCAAATGCACTTTCGTGCGCAATTATACTATTAATTATTTTACTTCAACAAGATGAGATAGATTAGTTGGTTCCTCTGTTTAGGGGCTGCGACATCGCGGTCATGCAGCCCCGTGTACATTGGATGTGTGTAGAATCTGCCTGATAACCGGTGTTAATTGTGATGGCTGTATTATTGTGTGTCATATGTAATTCAGGTAAGGACTACTGACAGTCAGTTTTAAGTAGTTCCTACTTTTTCTACCAAATGCTACCGTCAACGACACCTAGCTGCAAACGTGGCTAATAGATACTCCCGCAACCAGACGGTGACCGTTGGAACATAATAGCGTTAATCAAACTTTACTTTCACACGAGTGTAGTTAGTGGAACGTTCTTTTGCATCACATAAATCTATGTCGTATGACATGGGCCCACCGGCTTTACTTCCCCTCCGAAGGAAGGCATACTGAGGGATTTTTAACGCTCTTCAAAACTCCGATGACTTCGGCCGGGTTTGAACCCGCGACCTTGGGCATAGAAGCTCAGCATGCTACCAAATACGCCACCAAAGCCGCCCAATATGAGATAATAAGCATGTAAATACAGCAATACTATTCCCTAATATGCAGCTATAGTAGACTACACACTGCGTTATGTACATGAATAAGCCATTTCTCAATAATCACACCATTTGTGCGGGGTTATAAATCGTAGGCCTAAGTATATTTGACTCCAGAATGATGACTTTATATTCCAAATATTGAATAATTTAAATATTGTTTCCATTCAAAAAGATAGATGCAACAATTTAAAAATGAAAGAGAACTATGTGATCAAGACGTCTAAATTACACCCATTACAAAAATAAAAAATAAAAACTATCGGGAAATTACTGTAATTGTGAGAATAGGTCCTTGAGAAATGTGCATACACAGCCCTTTTTGTTATTGATGCATTCTCTACTACGTTATTGTACTCCACAGTACCTTTCACCTAGATTTACAGTGAGTTAATAATACACTTGATTAACTTCAGAGTCCAGGAGAACTATGTTTTAAACTCACTTAGGGGCAAAGTGAATATACCTTGCGTAATATATTGGCATGCATCTTTCTATAATATGTAAATACACCTCTCGGGCAACGCCGGGTAAAATAGCTAGTAAATAAATAAAGAACGGTGTATTGTAATAGCGAGGGTCGCTTCTAAACGTTCCATGTTAAGAATACAGAGTGAAGGGTCGGGTCATAAAACAGTGGGCATTGCATTTAAATGGATTTTCTCGCGATTTTTCAGCCAAGCGCAGTGAAAGCCTTAATATACTGATGTTAAATGTAATTGAATTTTATATGAACTTAAAAATGGCAGCTGAGTATTTTTAAAAAATCGCGTTTTTATATCTCGTGTAGGTGGCTTCGGTGGCGTAGTCGGTAGCATGCTGAGCTTCTATGCCCAAGATAGCGGGTTCAAACCCGGCCGAAGCCGTCGGATTTTTAAGAGCGTTAAAAATCCCTCAGTATGCCTTCCTTCGGAGGGGAAGTAAACCCGGCGGTACCATGTCACAGATTTATGGCATGTTAAAGAACCTTCCACTAATTGCACCTGTGTGAAGCTAAATTGTATAGGTTAGGAATGTAAACAACGCTCTTAGGTTTCTACGTTCGTTGCCAAGAGCCGACTGCGGTTGCGTCTAGTAGCTAAGTTCTGAACTAGGCCTAGTAGTCGTTGACGGTGCCGTTTGGCAGCAAAAGTAGGAACTATTTGAAAAATTCTAAGTTGTAGTCTGTACCTAAATTTAAAAAACCAGATACACACACTAATACAGTTATCACAATTAACACCGGTTATCAGACAGATTCTATACACACCCAAAGTACACGGGGCTACATGACCGCGTTGTCGCAGCCCCTAAACTGAGGAACCAACCAACCAACATATCTCGTGTCCTAACTATGACCAGTAGCATACATGAAAATAGGCTATATAGTTCTTCACGGATCTACTTGTTTCATATGGGGTTACGTCAAGCCGTTAGTGTGTGAAACCCCAGTAGGAACGGATGAAGACCTGCTTGCTAGGGTCCAAGCTGCCTGTCTTCTTGTACAACAGACACCAGGGATCTTTGAGAGGGTGCGGCAACACCTCATGTGCCGTTGCAATACATGCATTGAGACTGGTGGTTGTCACTTTGTACATTTACTATGAGCTATGTTGTTGATATGAGGTGTAAGATGTGTATGCCTATAACACAATAAATAACCATTTCCCCCCATTGGTTCCCTAACTCAATATACTCCATTGAGGACTCTCTAACACCTGTATCGATTTGACCCTAATGGTTTGAGACACCCTGTATTCTCTAATCCTGCAAACATGATCTAGTGATATTCGTTTGATGAACGAAACCCCTTTCCAAAAAGTGAGTAAATATTCCATGTATATTTTTTTCCGTTAGAACCGGCAAACGTCGAAGGATCGACGGTTTTCCAATTTCTGTAGCCGCAGAGTCGATCCTTCGACATTTTTTAGCCTATTTTTATTTTTGAAAAAAAAAAAAAAAAAAAAAAAAAAAAAAGGCTTATGAGATCACCTTTTATCCGTGTGTCTGTCTGTGTGTGCGTGTGTGATGGTGTGTGTGATGGTGTGTGTCCCCCTAATAACTTCTAAACGGCTGGAGCGATTTCAATGAAACTCGGTAAGTTCATAGCACTATTCCGGATGACTCCGACCGTGCCCTTCAAATTTTATTACGTCTCACCAATCCATCATGGCGGCTGTGCGAAATATTTCACCAGCATTCAATATCTCCGAAACTATTACCGATATCACCCTGGAATATTTCACGGTGATAAAGGGAACTACTAGAAGTTCACCTATGTAACTTTTGAAAACCTAGTAACTACAAAACGAACATGGTGGCCAAGCGAATTTGCGACATTTAAATATACGTTTCTCGCGATTTAACCAGCCAAACGCAATAAAACTTGGTACAGTACATGCTTATACACATTGTAATGCACCGATATCGAACTTCGTTCAATTGTTTGCATAAACTCAAGATGGCGGCTGTGCAAAATATTTCACCGGCATTCTATATCTCTGAAACTATTAGCGGCATCACCCTGAAATTTTGTACGGAGATAAAGTACACTACTGGAAGTTCATCTATATGACTTTCAAATTCCGGTTAACTACAAAACGAATATGGCAGCCAAGCGAATTTGAAAAATTTTAAATACACCTTTCTCGCGATTTAATGATCCAAACGCGATGAAATTTGGTACAGGAAATATTTATACTTATTGTAATGCATTGGTATCTAAATTAGTGCAATTGTTTACATAATCTCAAGATGGCGGTTGTGGGAATTTTAAAATTAAGTTTTTATTTCTTGTGTCGTAATCATGCGATCGAAGTGAAAGTTTGAATAATGAACCTACGCAATAATTTTCCTTTAATGGTACATGATTCTATGGCCTATACATATAACAATCCAACATGGCGTCCATCCGCAATATTTAGATGGATCTCAATATCTACGAATCTATTACAGCAATCGAACTGAATTGTTTAATGTTCATATGGGCTAAGAACATAAGTTCATCTATAGGACTTTCAATAACCTGGTGATCACAAATCCAACATGGCGGCGACGCGAAATATGAATATTCACATGGTCGTTTCTCGCAAATTAACCATCCGAGTGCAGTGACACTTGGTACAGTAAATCCTTAAACAAATGTTAATCCACTGGCATCTAATTTTTTTCAATTTTTTCCATAACCACAAGATGGCAGCTGTGCGAAATTTTAAAATGTCGTTTTTACTTCTTGTGTCCTAATCATGCGATTGAAGTTTGAATACTACACGAACACAATAATCTTCAGGTAACAGTACATAACACTAAGACCTACATATATAAAAATCCAACATGGCGACCATCCGCAATATTTAGTCGGTTCTCAACAACTACGAATCTATTACAGCAATCAAACTGAATTTTTGTATGTTGATAGAGGCAATTAACATATGTAGGATATACGAAAATAGGCTGTATAGTTCTTCACGGAACTACTTGTATATTTCTTCATTTAGTAGCTCTGTTCCGCTGAGAGATGGCGTGACATGCCTTGTCGTGTGTTCCTAGAAGTTAACAGATGTTTCTTACTCATTTTCATTCATAGAAATAATCTCCTTGTATACGTTTCCTTGGAATCAAATGAGGGACTCGCTGCCATGCGAACCACAACATATCACGTAATAGCGCTGTATATGTTATTCTTACCGCTCTTATTTTGAGGCGGTCATTATATGTATTAGGGAAATTAAAGTGCACCTTTAACGTTATAATTTCCTTTCACAATATTTTCGTTTCAGTTGGCTTAACAGCTGTAATGACATTTACAATAACCTAAGTTCGTTCACGCACATGGGTTATAGGCCTAAAATGGCTCATGGGAATTATATTTTTTGTTATCAATCAAACAAATATTATTGCATGGACTTGAATCTTTCACACATATTATGTTCATTATTTTGTATATCTTGGATTTTGTGTTTCATGTTTCATCTCGTATTTTAGGTTGTTAGAATTTTGATGATGCTCATGAAATAATAAGTGGCTCAGCGGTCTAGCTGTATGCCTCTCACCAAGGCGGTCCGGGTTCGATTCCCGGTCAATGCATGTGAGATTTTCGAAGTGAAATGCCATGTCCTGTGGTTCGGATTCCACGTAAAAAGGAGGTCCCGTGGCTCATGATCTCAAGATTAACGGTCACGTTAAACTACAAGCTTCCTTTTTGAAATAATAATTCCACCATTTTCAATTCTTAATTTCATTATCAGCTTGCCACGGTGGGTAAGTGGATAGCGTGTCGGTCTACTAACCCCAAGCTTGCAGGTTCGCTCCTGGCCGTGGTAAGTGATTTTTGGAAGGTGGCAAAAATACGACACCATGTCATACGATGTTAGCATGTCAAAGAACCCATTTGAATTCAGTAGGCCGTGTTCGTAATGGCAAAATTAATTTCGGGAGTTTCCGCCAACACAAAGTTCTTCATTTCTCTACTAGATAGCGCTATAGCGTTCAAGGAGCTTAGATATCTAACCTCATTGACTTTCATAGTGATTCAAGGAACAACGAAATTCGACATACAATCTACCCTCTGGGTGTGAAATTACAAAGCTTGCACCCGGCATCCGAGGCCATACGATATTATTATTTTATCAACCTTTACAGAAAAGTTGAGATTACCATCTGAATCTGTGGTTTATTTTTCTTTTCAACGATATGCAACAGTGCCATGGAACATTATTCACTTTAGGTTGAAAATAAGAATCCATTTGGTAAGAAAATATCACACAAATTGGCTGCTTGTACAGAATTTCACATTGCCAGTTCTTGGGTTAACAGCTGTGAGTAAATACGTATCACTCTCCACACAATTTAATTGGTCACTTTAATGTGATGACCAACTGAAAAGGAGCATTAGTTTAGTGCCCGATGAGAACCAGCCGGAATGGCTCCATGTTATTTGCAGCGGATATATTGCATAGAATATTCCTAGCTGGTCTCATGTATGGAGGAACGTAGCAGATTCATTCTGCAAATGGACTTTGTGTGTCTAACATAGCACAGCGCTGTGAACACGGACTTTCAGGTCATCGAGTACGAGCTGAACACAACTAATGAGAACAGTATTTTGTGTTTGATAATTGTGGATATAGACTATTCACTGATGAGCGTAGTCATTATAACCACTTGTGCGATCTACAAAGGGACCACGGAACGCCGTGCTTCATTGCACTCGTATTACTACAGTCAGAACTGGCAGATTCAGCTCATGGCTGGAGAAAGAGGCTCTTGGAGAGAGTTACACATGAACTATTACTAGAGGCTTTTTAAACGGTCAACGCGAGTGTGTCCAATTGATGGGTTCATACCAAAAACCAGACAAGTACTAAAAATTGACTTTTTGAGATAAATATATCTTCTTCCTCTTCAAGGCCAGCTCTAAGTGTAGATAATATTGCTGTCTCCAAAAAGCGGACAGGTCAGGTTATATACGAGTGTGAAATATTGGGAATTGTAAAAAAATTACAACTCCAATGCTTTTTCAAGATAATTGAATCGTTTATTTCAGAAAGCGGTCAAGTGACAAAAATGCCATTTCGAAAAAAAAAAAAAAAAAACTAGTGCAATTTTTTTGCTTAATGTCGTTTATTGTGGATGGAAGCATATCTACCTGTACCAACGAGTGATTTTTTATTTAGTCCTGAAAAGGGCCGTATTTATCTGATAGTACGTAGTCAGATTGGAGGACGACATAATGATCTGTAGAACGAAAATAAGGTATCCTGTATAATCAGGGTAGCAAGTGTTTGAAATGTTGACCACCTTGGTTTAAAGGAAAACTCAGACTAACTCAGGTCGCGACACATGTCAAGTCAAAGCCCTCTGTAAGCCCGGGATATAATCTAATCCTCATTCTTATGTTTGACAAATATAAATTTATTTATTTATTT
Source organism: Meconema thalassinum (assembly GCA_946902985.2). NCBI lineage: Eukaryota > Metazoa > Arthropoda > Insecta > Orthoptera > Tettigoniidae > Meconema > Meconema thalassinum. The sequence continues at coordinate 374,226,162 of OX336392.1, forward strand.
ATTTATTTATTTATCGTATGGCTTTTAGTGCCGGGAGTGTCCGAGGACATGTTTGGCACGCCTGAGTCTGTAGCTGCTTCCAGCGGACACCCTAAAGGGTGAGTTACAAGTTCCGTTCAATTTCAAGTAGTTCCAACTTTCGCCACCAGGTATCAATGATACCTAGTGGTGAACGTTGGAACTTTGATAGAGAGTTCTGACGAAATCTAACCTAACTATTTTGCTCTACACAAGTTTAGTCTGTGAAAGGATCTTTTACATGCCATAAATCTATGACATGGGACCGCTGGCTTTACTTCCCCCCCGAAGGAAGGCATACTGAAGGATTTTTAACGCTCTTAAATATCTGACGACTTCGGCCGGGTTTGAACCCGCTCTCTTGGGAACAGCAGTTCAGCATGCTACCGACTACGCCACCGAAGCCGCTACAAATATAAATAAGTATAATGAACTCAATACGGTATTTCTCATAAGATGATCAATTAAACATTATGAAAGTTCATTCACTTTAGCAATGTTTAATTGATCCACTTATGAGAAATACCGTAGTGTATTGTGTTCATTAGACTGTTAACATGACTTTTCTCACTAAAAATATGGTAAGACTTTTTTTGGTTAAAATTTAATAACAAAATATTTTTTTTATTGTTTTTTATTTAGTCAATTTACCCTCTAGGTTGGAGGATCCCACGGACTCAGTGAGGGAACTCACCACTACCGCCTTTATGGGCAGTGTCCTGGAGCTCGGAACATCTGGTCGGGATGGATACAACTGGGGAGGTGTGATCAGCACTTCGCCCAGGCGGTCTCACCTGCAAAGCGAACAGGGGCCTCATGAGGGATGGGAAGGGATGGAAGACTGGGATGGAAATGCTAGGAAGAGGGAAGGAGGCGGCTGTGGCCTTACAGATGGTACTGTCCCCGTTTACCTGGATAGTAGGCTGTCAGATATCCGCCCCCACAATCGGATTGCCAATTATCAATTGCACCGGCACAGTTACATCAATGAAAATGGCACTGACAGATACTATCGAGATAAGAGCACAGAAGTTCACAGGAAATCATTGTGGAACACACCAAAATAGACGGGGGTTCATACTTACCGTTACTTACCTCTTAATTATCTCGGGGTTTGAGTTGACAACAGGATCACTAAAAGTCCGTTCACACAATAACCTCCACCATGACATTTAAAAATGAGCCAGGACGAAGACGAGAACTTTGAACTGTACAAAAGCTTTATTTCTAATAAAGGGTATGATTTTACTAACACAACAAAAACAACGTGGCTATCAGTAGCCCAAGTCAATCTGACTACGTCCTCAGTAGGACTTGCAAAAATTATCATACAACATGATATAAAACATTCTAGCCCCCAAGAGCTCCAAATAACGTAATATTCATAACACTATTGGATTGGAAAAGGACGTCAGGGTGTGACATATATAGAGCATTTGGTTTCCTTTTAATAAACATGAGAATGGTATTTATAGTCGCAAGGCCGGAGTGTGTACGACCTCACTCTCTGTGAACCAGATGTTGGCCCAGCTGCGAGCTACCTTCCAACCTGTTGCATACTGGTCAAATGCATTCCCTTCTCACGTGCTAAGTTACGTAACATACAGCTTGCTCTCTCAAGCTTTTAAACGTCGACAAGACAACTCACATTAATATTTACGCAATTCTTTCAAGTACTTTGCTCACATCCTATTGGATCATTATATTAATTCCTTAAACTTGTTAAGTTCAATCCAAATGTTTAATTCGCTCTTAAATGTTTATAACAAAATCACAAAATTATTTATAACAATTAGAAATTGTTTATAATATTTGTCAAAGACAATAAAAATATTATATACACGCCTTTAACATCACTCTCATTCCATATTATTTTCAAAAATATTTACAGCAATTATTTACAATAGTAACATTTAAATTGTTTAAATTATTAATTTAATAAATACATTGACCACATGTTTATTCGGTTGGTAATTTTCATAATCGTGATTAATATAATCGACCAATGAAGGTTAGTTATACATGTTAATGTCACAATCTGGTTTAATAAAGTTTTTAATAATGATTTGTGACGGCAACCTTCATTCAAAATCTTATCTCAAATTCTTTCAAAACTCGTGTTAATTCTAACAGTAATTCACTTGATCTATTTTCAACGAACTATGACAATCTTACTCCAGCGGAAAATCCTTCGCTAACAAGTTAATGCACAAACTGCATTAAAAATATGCCCAAAATCATCATATATTAATCTATATGGTATTAAACTTCCACATAACTTACAAAACTTCCACAAATAATTCTTTAACATTTATTCCTGTGGGAACTTCCTTCATATTCAAGGGCATTATATCTCAGCGACTTTCAACACGCGCTGCACTAGCGATTATACATTCATAGTTCCACTTAAAATTTTTTATAATCATTACTTGTTTCAAAACTGTTTTTTATTTAACCTTCGTGGATTTCATTCATGAACCGAAATGAAGTCAAAACTTGCCAATCACAAACAAATTTAATAGTGAATACGCTTATATACGCCTGTCTGGTCTATCAAATTTTAAGATTAGCATCTTAAAAGAAATTGTAGTATGAAAATACTATCTTCAAATAAAGTGCGACTAAAATGCAAAGTAGTCGAATAGAATCCAATTAGACTGGGGAATGCAAACATCGTTCTATAAATCTCTAATTGAGAAAAACTCCTAACACAAGTTCTAGACTTTAATGCATTCAATAATTCATTATTAAAGTTACTCTTTCACAAAAGTGTCTATAATGCAATGTTCATTCATAACTGACGATAAATGTCTGTGTTGCAATCAATTCAAATAACGACTAGTATTTCCAAGATCGTCGACAACGTAAGAGATTTTAACGCTCTAAAATCATTTAAATGTTCTTCCTTCTTGATGATGACAGAAAATTGGTCAAAGTAATTAAACTGGGGTAGAATTACTTTAATAAAGTGACACGCTGTCTGAATTTAAATCTGCCATTAAAAATCATTAACTTACAGTCAAATCGTGACTACAAAAATATTAATTACTGAAAATTCTAAATATCAGTCTCAACTGATCCAAAATCATTAACTATGCCCATGACATAACAATGTCTTAATAAATCGTCGAAAAATGCAAAACTCAACAAGGTGTACTGAGAATAAGAATCTCATCAAGAAAATAGGGCAAAAACATGAGGATAAAAATATGGGAAAAATGGTTGCTCAAACATCATTAATATACTCAAATACAATAAACGTTCACGACTACCTTATCTGCCGATTGACGTTCCAGAGGAAAATTCCCCAAAGAAGACTGCTGATGGATCCATTTCACCACGTTAAAGTTGAGCTCCATCCTCGAAATAGGAAATAGCACCCTCGGAGAATCGAACTGCTTCCTTCTCCGTGAATCGCTCTGCTCCTCGAAGACGAATAGACATCCTTCCGGCAATAATCTTCTTTGTGAGTCGGGATATCCCTGACCTCTCTTGAAAAATTCCCTGAAGTTCCAGTAGACAATCGCCATGAAGTTTTGTAGAAATTTCCGAAGAAATTATTCATATTCAGAGTATGAAATTGTTTCTATGGCTGTTCGATGGTATTCAGCCTTTAATTACGAAACATGGGTATAGATGGTATTCACCGCATGTTCGCTTGTGTGGAATAGCAATTAGCGAAGTTCCATGTCGCTATCTTACTCCGTTGAAGTATGTCCCAATTGCAATAAGCCCTTAGCCTTCCATCTGTTCTTCGGTTGTAGTGTTAGAAGAACAAACTGCCGTATTCACTTGCTCCATTATACCGTATTGTTCTGTAACCAAGCAATCTGAAGTATTTCTATTCCACTCGCAGCGTCAGCCGTTGCGTTGATTCTGGCAATACAAAAGTGCTTCTCTTGTGGCGAGATAATCACTTTTCTCAGTCGTATAAAACTGCTAATATCTTTTAAACTAATCGGTCGAAATTGTTCAGCTTTTCTCTATAACTGCATGTAGCACTGCACAATACAATTAGCTTATCGGTGACCGCTAACTGTTCGAAGCTAAACTTGTAGAAGCTTTCCAAGGTCCGTTTCAACTTCACCTAGTTTGACTTGTATCTCGTTAATATAGTGGCCTCGCCACACGTTATAAAGACGATTCTTTTCACTGCTGTTCACTTCGACGTCTCACTATAATGAATGTATAAGAAAAGAACTTTCACAATTATACTTCGATGCTCTGAGAATGAGATCTCAGAATGATCAGAGAACGAAAGGGGCTCCTCTCTTCTGCGCAAGCCCTTTTATTAACTTCACGAGGGGCGTTACCATCCCTTCCAAAGCGTGATACTACGTCATCGCTAGAAGTTCCAACTTCGTTAATACATGACGGATTTTCAAAATTCAAAAACTGAAAATAAATTTCACCAAAATTCCAAATCAATGCTTTTACTGCAAATGGATTTCCACAATTCTGCATTCCAAAAGTAATAAAAATACCATAGTTTCAGCAATCTCCGTCTTCCTTTAAACTATCGTTGATTGGTTCATGCCTCTCCTCCAATAGCATAGTTTCTTCCTCAGCAGAATTCCTCGTTTCCTGCGACTGCGTCGTAAATCTTGGAACATTCTCGACTAAATGCTGACGTCACTGAGAATCTCAGCTCAAGTAGCTTGCTGGCATAACATTTACGTCATCCGTGCTTCCGTCATGACTACCCACGTCATAACTATGACAACCATAACTCTCCTTATAATTTCAAATATATCCACCGTGGTCTCTACATAATTCAATTACGGGGGCATTCTCCTCCCACCACGTTTTAAAAACAGTTGCAAATTGTTTTTAAACTCAGTGTTACAAGTATCTCAACTCTCTTGAACACGAAATTGAATTATTACTGGCTTACTCTAGTATGATATTTCCTCTATGTTCCTTAATCATAAATTTCTTCTACTCTGGGTCTATGTGGTTAATGTATTCCTTTCCTCTCTACTTTCTCTTCTGACCAGTATTGCTATTTTCTAAGTTCTGCCGGCTCGTAGAAGGACCAGGATCGATTACAACATCCTGCCTTTTCCTTTGATTCTCAGCTTCTTTATCCCTTAATTCTTTTAAGTATTGCTGGCTTTCCTTCTCTCTTTGCTGATATTGATCAGGTGTCATAACCTGACTTTGAGTATTCTGGTTTCTATTTTGGTTTTGGTTATTCCTATTATAGTTACGGTTATACCCATTATTGTTGTAATATCTGCCTCTTCCATTGTAGTTTCCTCGGTTGTAGTTCCAACCTCTTCTCTGTTGATACGGTCGGTAACCTTGTGATCTGTAATTTCTAAACTGATTATTCCTGTGAGGACCTACATTGTCAGTTTTCTCCTGCTCTGGCTTGTCAGTTTGTTGGACTTGGTCCATGTATACCGTATTGATTTCCTTAAACTCCTGCCTTTGACCTTTCTGGACTACGTTAGGCATTGGACTTGTGTAGTCTAACCTTCTCAGTAATTCATCCATGCTGGATAAATCCCTGATGTTGGACGAAATTATAAGTCTCCTCACCTCAACTGGCAGCATACGAGAAATCGCATCTATTAGTTGCTCCGTGGACAATGGGGGTTGCAAAAATCTCAAGCGGGACAACTGACTCGTAAAGAAATCAGCGTACCTCGTTGGAAGAGTACCTGAGTATTTTCTTGAATACACCTCCGCTCTTAACGAATTCTGCGCTTCTATAGACCAAAATCGCTTGATTAATGCCTCTGCAAACTCGTCAAAGTTACTGAATGTGTATCTAAATGCGCGAAACCATTCAAGGGGTCCTCCAATCAGATATCTCTCTACTATCTTCATCTCTCTCTCTCTGGGAATGTGAGCTTCGATGAAATAATCTTTGAGATTCCTTACATACTCTATAGGTGTCAAACTATCAGTGTTACTGAATTTTTGTGGTTTGTCTTCGAAATTCCTAATGACCGTTACGTTCCTCGGATATGAATCCGGATAGTTTTTCCCACTATCTCTATAATTCCACTCAGGTTCCATATTCCTCTCGTCATCCTCCTCTCTGAATCTGGATACACGTTCTTCAGGAGTCACGTCTCTTTCTTCTGGCTCTAGGTTATGTCTTCTAGTATAATTCCTATTCAATTCGCAAGCTAAGCCTTCTGTATCCTTGTCGGTGATTTCTGTTAAGACTTTCTTGATAATCTCTTCTTTGTAGTTCTCCATTAAACTAGCCTCTCCTAACTTCAAATTTTTCAGTTTACTCGTCGTTTCATTTACATCCGAGACAACTTTATGCATCTGTTCCTCTAATGTAGATTTTAAAGTTTGCATATCCTGATCTAGTTGTGTTCTATCGTCAACTTGTTTTTCGGATAACGAATTTATCCTGACGCTTAAATCTTTCCTAATCTGTACTACTTCATTGTTAATTTCTATCTGCGTACTGGCAAGTTTTCTTTCAATCCTTTCCTGAATTTGGGTTACATGTTCCCCACTTGACTTATTCCACTCGTCTTTCCATACCGCTACGTTTGCTGTTAACATTTCGGCTATGTCTACTTCGATATCCTCTTTTAATACTCTATTGTGGTCTAATACCTGTGTTCTCATGACCTCTACATCATACTTCAACTCTGCTAAAGACGTTGTTGTTCTAACTGATTCATCGACTAACCTAGTCGCTAATGCAGTTATATTACGCGTACAAAGAGTTTTTGAGTTTTCGATTTCTTCCCTGACTTTATTTACATCAGTTTGGACTTTAGTAATATCTACGAAAACTGTGTTGACCTCTACCTGAATCTTAGTTATGTCACTTTGCACCTCAGTTATATCCGCATGAATGTTATTAATGTCTACCTGAACATTGGAGACATCAGTTCTAGCTTTTTGAATTTCTTTCTGGACTTCCTCGACCTTGTCTTGGACAGTCGCTACATCGTTTTTGACAACAACTACTTCGGCTCTAGCACAAGAAATATCCCCTCGGACATTAGCTACATCTAGATTTAACATTGTAAGGTCTCTCTGTACCTTAGACACATCATTTTTAACATCATCAACACTTTTATGCACAATAGACACATCTTTATGGACATTAGACACGTCTGTACGCATGTCCGTTACAGTATTCTCAATTCCTTGGGTATTAATCTGTAAACGCGACATATTCTCCTCTAAATTAGCAGCACTAGTTTGGATACCCTTCAAACTTTCATCCATGCTAGCTTTCAAATTACTAGCATTCTCCTCCATCCTTGCATTCAAATTAGCAGAGAAATTACTAACATTTTCCTCCATCATCTGCTTCATGTTAGCAGACATCTCCTCTAACATTTTCTTCAAACTTTCATCTGCCATTACAATATTATTCAAAAAATGGATTGCTGTAGGGACATACATCAAAAGAGCAAAATAACAACATTTGAGCAACACTTTTCACCATATATAATTTTGATCAACTTTCTGTCTTAAATCTAACTTATAACTACCTTATAATTAACTTTCCACGATACTTCATGTTGAAACAAACTCAAGCACATGTTCAAATTTCTCTGGCTCATTTTAAAATATCCTAACACAAATAATTTACATTTACAATCCAAATAATTAATTTTATCTTTAATATGACTGAAATGTCATAAGCCGGTCAAATAAAATAAGATTCCAGATTATAGGCGATTTTTCTAAGTTTTCAGCCTATTTAACCTTTCTCAAGTTGTATAAGATCTGATCTTTTCTGAGTGTAATTTTCCTAACACAATACAACATTTAATTCCTATATAATCACACTCTTAAATACTGCAATTGGCCTAGACATCTAACAAAGAATCAACCTCTTTATTTGAGTCTAATCGAACCTCACGTTTTAGGTTTGCCACTCTTTCTGGCGTTCAACCTGGTAATCCAGTTTTGTTGAATCGAGCCCCAACGTTTTAGGTGCGCCAATCTTTCTGTTGACTCATCCCCACGCTCTTGGGTCGCCAATCTTTATATTGTTCCCGTTTACCTGGATAGTAGGCTGTCAGATATCCGCCCCCACAATCGGATTGCCAATTATCAATTGCACCGGCACAGTTACATCAATGAAAATGGCACTGACAGATACTATCGAGATAAGAGCACAGAAGTTCACAGGAAATCATTGTGGAACACACCAAAATAGACGGGGGTTCATACTTACCGTTACTTACCTCTTAATTATCTCGGGGTTTGAGTTGACAACAGGATCACTAAAAGTCCGTTCACACAATAACCTCCACCATGACATTTAAAAATGAGCCAGGACGAAGACGAGAACTTTGAACTGTACAAAAGCTTTATTTCTAATAAAGGGTATGATTTTACTAACACAACAAAAACAACGTGGCTATCAGTAGCCCAAGTCAATCTGACTACGTCCTCAGTAGGACTTGCAAAAATTATCATACAACATGATATAAAACATTCTAGCCCCCAAGAGCTCCAAATAACGTAATATTCATAACACTATTGGATTGGAAAAGGACGTCAGGGTGTGACATATATAGAGCATTTGGTTTCCTTTTAATAAACATGAGAATGGTATTTATAGTCGCAAGGCCGGAGTGTGTACGACCTCACTCTCTGTGAACCAGATGTTGGCCCAGCTGCGAGCTACCTTCCAACCTGTTGCATACTGGTCAAATGCATTCCCTTCTCACGTGCTAAGTTACGTAACATACAGCTTGCTCTCTCAAGCTTTTAAACGTCGACAAGACAACTCACATTAATATTTACGCAATTCTTTCAAGTACTTTGCTCACATCCTATTGGATCATTATATTAATTCCTTAAACTTGTTAAGTTCAATCCAAATGTTTAATTCGCTCTTAAATGTTTATAACAAAATCACAAAATTATTTATAACAATTAGAAATTGTTTATAATATTTGTCAAAGACAATAAAAATATTATATACACGCCTTTAACATCACTCTCGTTCCATATTATTTTCAAAAATATTTACAGCAATTATTTACAATAGTAACATTTAAATTGTTTAAATTATTAATTTAATAAATACATTGACCACATGTTTATTCGGTTGGTAATTTTCATAATCGTGATTAATATAATCGACCAATGAAGGTTAGTTATACATGTTAATGTCACAATCTGGTTTAATAAAGTTTTTAATAATGATTTGTGACGGCAACCTTCATTCAAAATCTTATCTCAAATTCTTTCAAAACTCGTGTTAATTCTAACAGTAATTCACTTGATCTATTTTCAACGAACTATGACAATCTTACTCCAGCGGAAAATCCTTCGCTAACAAGTTAATGCACAAACTGCATTAAAAATATGCCCAAAATCATCATATATTAATCTATATGGTATTAAACTTCCACATAACTTACAAAACTTCCACAAATAATTCTTTAACATTTATTCCTGTGGGAACTTCCTTCATATTCAAGGGCATTATATCTCAGCGACTTTCAACACGCGCTGCACTAGCGATTATACATTCATAGTTCCACTTAAATTTTTTTATAATCATTACTTGTTTCAAAACTGTTTTTTATTTAACCTTCGTGGATTTCATTCATGAACCGAAATGAAGTCAAAACTTGCCAATCACAAACAAATTTAATAGTGAATACGCTTATATACGCCTGTCTGGTCTATCAAATTTTAAGATTAGCATCTTAAAAGAAATTGTAGTATGAAAATACTATCTTCAAATAAAGTGCGACTAAAATGCAAAGTAGTCGAATAGAATCCAATTAGACTGGGGAATGCAAACATCGTTCTATAAATCTCTAATTGAGAAAAACTCCTAACACAAGTTCTAGACTTTAATGCATTCAATAATTCATTATTAAAGTTACTCTTTCACAAAAGTGTCTATAATGCAATGTTCATTCATAACTGACGATAAATGTCTGTGTTGCAATCAATTCAAATAACGACTAGTATTTCCAAGATCGTCGACAACGTAAGAGATTTTAACGCTCTAAAATCATTTAAATGTTCTTCCTTCTTGATGATGACAGAAAATTGGTCAAAGTAATTAAACTGGGGTAGAATTACTTTAATAAAGTGACACGCTGTCTGAATTTAAATCTGCCATTAAAAATCATTAACTTACAGTCAAATCGTGACTACAAAAATATTAATTACTGAAAATTCTAAATATCAGTCTCAACTGATCCAAAATCATTAACTATGCCCATGACATAACAATGTCTTAATAAATCGTCGAAAAATGCAAAACTCAACAAGGTGTACTGAGAATAAGAATCTCATCAAGAAAATAGGGCAAAAACATGAGGATAAAAATATGGGAAAAATGGTTGCTCAAACATCATTAATATACTCAAATACAATAAACGTTCACGACTACCTTATCTGCCGATTGACGTTCCAGAGGAAAATTCCCCAAAGAAGACTGCTGATGGATCCATTTCACCACGTTAAAGTTGAGCTCCATCCTCGAAATAGGAAATAGCACCCTCGGAGAATCGAACTGCTTCCTTCTCCGTGAATCGCTCTGCTCCTCGAAGACGAATAGACATCCTTCCGGCAATAATCTTCTTTGTGAGTCGGGATATCCCTGACCTCTCTTGAAAAATTCCCTGAAGTTCCAGTAGACAATCGCCATGAAGTTTTGTAGAAATTTCCGAAGAAATTATTCATATTCAGAGTATGAAATTGTTTCTATGGCTGTTCGATGGTATTCAGCCTTTAATTACGAAACATGGGTGTAGATGGTATTCACCGCATGTTCGCTTGTGTGGAATAGCAATTAGCGAAGTTCCATGTCGCTATCTTACTCCGTTGAAGTATGTCCCAATTGCAATAAGCCCTTAGCCTTCCATCTGTTCTTCGGTTGTAGTGTTAGAAGAACAAACTGCCGTATTCACTTGCTCCATTATACCGTATTGTTCTGTAACCAAGCAATCTGAAGTATTTCTATTCCACTCGCAGCGTCAGCCGTTGCGTTGATTCTGGCAATACAAAAGTGCTTCTCTTGTGGCGAGATAATCACTTTTCTCAGTCGTATAAAACTGCTAATATCTTTTAAACTAATCGGTCGAAATTGTTCAGCTTTTCTCTATAACTGCATGTAGCACTGCACAATACAATTAGCTTATCGGTGACCGCTAACTGTTCGAAGCTAAACTTGTAGAAGCTTTCCAAGGTCCGTTTCAACTTCACCTAGTTTGACTTGTATCTCGTTAATATAGTGGCCTCGCCACACGTTATAAAGACGATTCTTTTCACTGCTGTTCACTTCGACGTCTCACTATAATGAATGTATAAGAAAAGAACTTTCACAATTATACTTCGATGCTCTGAGAATGAGATCTCAGAATGATCAGAGAACGAAAGGGGCTCCTCTCTTCTGCGCAAGCCCTTTTATTAACTTCACGAGGGGCGTTACCATCCCTTCCAAAGCGTGATACTACGTCATCGCTAGAAGTTCCAACTTCGTTAATACATGACGGATTTTCAAAATTCAAAAACTGAAAATAAATTTCACCAAAATTCCAAATCAATGCTTTTACTGCAAATGGATTTCCACAATTCTGCATTCCAAAAGTAATAAAAATACCATAGTTTCAGCAATCTCCGTCTTCCTTTAAACTATCGTTGATTGGTTCATGCCTCTCCTCCAATAGCATAGTTTCTTCCTCAGCAGAATTCCTCGTTTCCTGCGACTGCGTCGTAAATCTTGGAACATTCTCGACTAAATGCTGACGTCACTGAGAATCTCAGCTCAAGTAGCTTGCTGGCATAACATTTACGTCATCCGTGCTTCCGTCATGACTACCCACGTCATAACTATGACAACCATAACTCTCCTTATAATTTCAAATATATCCACCGTGGTCTCTACATAATTCAATTACGGGGGCAGTACCATCCCGGCATTTGCCCGAAGACGAAGTGGGAAACCACGGAAAACCACTTCGAGGATGGCTGAGGTGGGAATCGAACCCCCTCTACTCATTTGGACCACCCGAGGCTGAGTAGACCCCGTTCCAGTCCTCATACCACTTTTCAAATTTCGTGGCAGAGCCGGGAATCGAACCCAGGACCTCCGGGGCGGCAGCTAACCATGCTGACCGCTACACTACGGAGGCGACTTATAACAAAATTATACCTAGGGAAATCCTAAGGAATACGTATACTTCGAGGAGAGCACAGGCGATCATAATCCCCTTCGATATTTTGTTATTGTTTCATTTGAGGGGCTAGAAAATCGCGGTCATTTAGCCCCCTGTACTTGGGTGTGGGTGTAGAATTTGTCTGATAACCTGATTTATTGCGGGCTTGTAATGATGTGTGTATTTGTAATTAAGGATTGGGAAGGAGGTGGCCGTGGCTTTAAGATAGAAACCGTCCCGGCATTAGGCCGGAGTAGAAGTGGGAAACCAGGGAAAACCATTTTCAGGGTCGCTGAGGTGGGAATCGAACCCACCTCTTCTCAGATTTGCTCCACGACGCTGAGTGTACCCCATTTCAGACCAGTATTAAATTTCTTGGCAGAGCCGGGAATCAAACCCGGACCTCCGGAGTGACACTTCGATATGTTATGTTAAGACAGTTTTTTAACTGTCATTACAGATCACGTGGTATAACCTATCAATTCGATCATATTCTCTTTATAAATTAGCAAACTTCAACGTACTCTTCACAGTAATACATCGTAAGTGAATAAATGTGGCAATGTAGATACAACCCCTTAAAATGGAGCACGGGCTGTCGTTCAAAAAAGTGTGCCTACCACTGGATTCGAAGCACTATTCTATCCGATCTCGCCCACCATGTATGACCAGGCTTAAACCAGTTCAGCCACCAATACATGTTAGGCATGGCACTAATTACTGTGGCCGTCCCACCCCGAACGTTAAAGTACATGTCACGTCAATCATGGTTTATGGTGTTGATTTAACTTTCGACTATTACAGATCACGTGGCGTAAGCTATTAATTCGATCGTATTACGTGTATGTGTGTTATTTCAAGGAGAAATAATTCGAAGTTAGTGGAATGGGCCTTAGTATTTGGCGGGGAAATGTTTACGGTCGTTGTTTCTTTGCTTGACCCATGAATCAATTACATTGCTGCAACACAAGCAGAGCGCAGAGTAATATCGACCTTCGGGAGAAATGCAATGTTAGTTGGGTTTCATAAAACTAAATAATAAGGGGCTGGTGAACCACTCGATATATTATACAGTATGTGTGTATTAGATATCATTATTAATGCAAGAAAACCATTATTGTAACTAACCATTGTAATTGTTTAAAAATGGCTAGTACTTTCTTTTATCCTTATCAGTCTCAAAGATTAAGGCCATACATTATCTAGTTGGGTAATACACTGATTTATTCGTCATCTAACTCCACAGCACTTTTCTGCATCCGTAGTAGGCAGAACTCATCATACAGAAAAGGACGCCCATTTCCAAGGTTAGTAATTCCTTAATTTGCCCATCACAATGGAGATTATATCGAATGCAGAAGTACAATATCAACCCACACAAAAAATCACTAAATCTCTTAGACGCCGTTAAGACGCCTTTATAATCATTGACCGAACCAGCTGAGTCAGTATAAGCCAAGATGCCAACAAACGTAGATCAGAGATAATACATTTTCTTCAGCAGAACTTTCGTATATAGAGTAAACATTGCCAGTAGCAGATAAATACAAAAAATTGAAGATCGATCGTGATAATCTGGCCAAGTACAGTTGATCTCATAAAATTTGCACTGTAGAACTCATTATCAGTATTGTTATTATACAGTTTCAGTCTTTGATATATTATTTTTAACACTCTGTATAAGGTATTTTTGCGGACAATTACAACAAAATCCATTGATAATCATAAAATTTTGAATACCAAATGACAGTGTTCCTTAAAGCAAGTCACTATCGATCCCCACATTTTGTTGCATAGCCGAAAATGAAATATGCCAACGCCACATGAGTAGAAAAGGAACGCGTCCAGACATATACCACAACAATGAAAGAGTAAGTGGATGCAATGTCGGACTCAGCTGGGAAACCTGTGGTCCCCATTTCATGACCCATTATTAGTAAGTTTCTGGTTGTTATGCTGTATTTTCTAAGGACTCTCTAGACATGAAGGAGGAAGTACAGTCTCATTGAGCTCCGAGACAATTCACACCTCATTAACAGACTATAAGATATTAGCGAGTAATTGGGTTACTCTCCAGGTTGTCTGGGTTAATTAGACAAGTCAGACTCGTTCGATATGCGGCTCACAAAGAGCTCTGCGGTCATGACATTTTGCTCATTCACGGTCATATCGCACGGGGTAGAATAATATTTAGCCTCACATTTTGGCGCGAATAAGTCTAAATAAGGGGATGGATTCGAACAAAATCGTACCTAAGTGTTGTAATCACGTTCAAGAGATAATTTGGGTTGAGTTAGAAACTTCAAATTCGGTATCTGCATAGGCAATGTCAACGAAGATGAGAAAAATCCAAAATCCATGATAGTATTTCAGTAGTGGGGTAGTGGGGGAGCTGTCTCACTTTTTATTGAGCCACCCTCGTAGCTGCCCCGAACCTGATATCTCGCTAACAAATCATGGGATTTAAACATACAGGGTGTCCTAGCATTGGTAGAAATGCCCCCTACTTTCCTATAGCCTCTTTATTTAATTAAAAGGCCAAAACTAAAAGGTCATTCGCGAGTAGTGGGGTAGTGTTGGTTTCCTGAAGTCGCGCTCGTGCTTGAATATGTATGCCTATGTTGGGAAAGGGTTAGGTGGTGGGGGAGGAGTAGGGTCGAGTGAGGGGTCGTTTAGATGGTATTTTTTCCGCTCTAGGTGATGGTGAGGTTATTTTTTAAAATGGATGGAATTTGGAAAGGCCATTTGGGGTAAACATGTTGTTTTTTAACATTTTGGCGACGAATGTTTTTTATACGCATGCGCACTTGAGGGGTTTTGTAAGAGGGCGGGCTTTTTAAATGATGATTTATCAATGAGTGTTTTTTAATACGTATTGAAATAAACCAAAAAAAAACTAATAGGTCATCGGCTTTTTTACTATCTCGCTAACCAATAATCGGATTTAAACCTATGAGGTGTCGTAGGACTCGTGGTGAACTCTCCTTTTCTATCGAAGGGGTATATCCACCCCAAAATAAAAACTACCCTTACCCGGGGGATGAAATAGTAATTTATTTTTGTATACCTACGAACTTGGCGGTTTTTGTAAAAGAGCGGGCTTTTTAAATAATGATTTATCAATGAGTGTTTTTAATATGTATTGAAATAAACCAAAAAAACTAATAGGTCATCGGCTTTTTACTATCTCGCTAACCAATAATCGGATTTAAACATATGAGGTGTCGTAGGACTCGTGGTGAAATCCCCTTTTCTATGGACGGGGTATATTCACTCCAAAATAAAAACTACCCTTACCCGGGGGATGAAATAGTAATTTATTTTTTGTACGCCTGCGCATTTGGGTTTTTTGTAAAAGAGCGGGCTTTTTAAATGATGATTTATAAATGAATGTTTTTTAATATGTATTGAAATAAACCCCAAAAAACTAATAGGTCATCGGCTTTTTACACTCTCGCTAACCAATAATCAGATTTAAACCTATGAGGTGTCGTAGGACTCGTGGTGAACTCTCCTTTTCTATGGACGGGGTATATTCACTCTAAAATAAAAACTACCCTTACCCGGGGGTTGAAATAGTAATATTTTTTGTATGTGCGCGCACGGACGGCTTTTGTCAAAAGGATTTAACTACACGTTTGTTAATATTTTCTGAACCCCTCATGGGATTTTGCCATAGGCAGTATTCTAACCCTGGGGGGTGACGCCCCGTTTTTGAATGTAGGATTCATTTTTGTTAAAAGGACCTAACGACACTTTTGTTCATATCTCGCGAACCAATCATGCTAGGGACTTGTATGAGGGGTCCTAGCACTTGGGGCAACATTCCCTGTTTGGGGGTGAAACTACCCCCTAAAATTGAAAAATCCATATCTTGGAAACGAAGAACCCTAAAATTAGGTGTGATAGCTTAAAAAATAGGGGATGATATGGGCTTTTACCTCGATGGATCATTTCACCCCTAAAACAGTAAATAGTCATGTTATGGGGAAAAAACGTGTTAAACACCTAAAAATGATAAATGAACCTAAAATATTTTGTTTTTGATGAAAAATAGCAGGGGGGTGAAACTACCCCCCAAAATTGAAAAATCCATATCTCGGAAACAAAGAAGCCTAAAATTAGGTGTGATAGCTTAAAAAATAGGGTATGATATGGGCTTTTACCTCGATTGATCATTTCACCCCTAAAACAGTAAATAGTCATGTTATGGGGAAAAACGTGTTAAACACCTAAAAATGATAAATGAACCTAAGATCTTTTGTTTTTGATGAAAATAGCAGGGGGTGAAACTACCCCCCAAAATTGAAAAATCCATATCTTGGAAACGAAGAAGCCTAAAATTAGGTGTGATAGCTTAAAAAATAGGGGATGATTAGGGCTTTTACCTCAATTGATCATTTCACCTCTAAAACAGTAAATAGTCATGTTATGAGGTAAAAAGGTGTTATACACCTAAAAGCATAAGCATCTTTGTGAAACCATGCTTTAATGGACATGTGTATGGAGGATGATTGTTATTATTATTATTATTATTATTATTAGGTAATTATGGATTAATGTGTGTATAGATAACTAACCTGTGGGGAGCGTGATGGCGCAGGTGCTTAGCTGCTCGTCTTTACCCGGACGGCTGGGGTTCAAATCCCGGTGCCAGCGGGGGTTGGAATTTTCACTTGAAAAAAATCACGTGGCGTCAGGAAGAGCATTCGGCCTTAAATCCCCGGCCAAAACCAAAATGAGCCTGGTTGGCTCCGGCGACTCAAACTAATTGGGAAAAGCCGAAGAAAGAAAAAATGGTAACTCACCAGTAATAGTAAACATTGGTTTGAGGTGTTGAAGAAGTCAGGATGGCCAACCCTTTGCCATGGTTCACGAATGGATCCCCAAAAAGTTTTACCTGTCAAGACTCAGTATATCCTGTTGCAGCCTTTAGAAAAAAAAAATCGAACCGGGGCCTCTGTAGTGACAGTGGACTTATATTCATGATGATTTTTAAACAAACATAGGCTTGCCTACTACCACTGTGTTGAATCTGCACAGAGACTCTGGCTTTGGTTTGCGTAGTGTGCCTTGCTGATAACAGCACAGCGACCTTGTCAGGAAGTTTCATATTACTCATTTGCTTGATAGCGGACGTGCTCTGCACATGACTAGATCGTTGTTAGGTTTGACAAAGGCTTAGTGAAGCTTATGGCAACCTTGAAATGAATGTCATGGTATAGTCGGGGTTGGAAGACAAGACCTTAGGGTTGACAACCAAGTAGGTTAACCACTACACGGTGAGATGGTGAAATAATAATGTAACAGAACATATAGAAACGTTTTCTATAGTTTAACGAATTGGCATACCATGAGAGGTGTAGGTAATGGAAATTGAATCCTTAGCTGATGATTATACTACTTTCCATGCGCACGTATAAGCTATCATGTTAGAAAAAAGAATGGTATGGCTTGTTTTAAACGGAGAATAATAATTGTGTTTACTGTGAAACACAAATCTGAATTTAAAATTAATTTAAAATAATTAATTTAAAATTAACTAATTTAAAATTAGTTTAGTACGCTGAAGTTAAAATGAATAATGATCGCGTTACAGACAGCCAGTTTCAAAGCCATGAGAACTAAGTGAACAAAGTATAAAATTCATGAGCCAGTGAGGAATTCAACATGCTGTCCTTTGGACAAGAGAGAAGCGTTCTACAGCGACCCTCAATGGTTTGGGTCATCGTAAAGATGAAAATTAAATCTAAGCTACTACACGCTTATATACTAGAAGAAGAAATGGAAAACAATTGGTCAAATAAAGGACAGACGGAATAAAAAATGGCCCTCAACCCTCAAGCATAAGGATTGAGGGAGTTGGAAGGAAGGAGAGCCATGAAAGGCATATAAAAAGTATACTAGGAGTGGCTTTGCCCCAGAGGTAATGGATAAAGAGGAGGAAAACTGGACTCAGCTCAGAAATCCCTTGGGGTCACCAACTTCCAAACTGATCAGCCCTTGAGGGTGTAGCCATAGGCAGAGTGCACAGCAAGTGGTGGGGCTAAATACACCCTACCTTCTTGAGGGGGCTTGGGCAAAAGACAGGGAATAGCATGAAAATAAAAAAGCAAGGCTGCCTCCTCACACTAGTAGGATATCAGAAAAAATAAATAAACCAGGGCCAATAAAGTTGCAAAAGGAAGAGACTCCCTAGGGCTCGGATACCCTAATCATGTTGGGGTCGGTAGAGAACAAGAGTTGAGCAAGTGTGGTCGACAGGAAATAAGACAGAGAGGAGCCTAGCACAAGTTAGTGGAAGCAATGACGGTCTCAGCTGGGACTCCGTGATCGTCAACCTACATGACACTAGATATGACGCCCAGGGGTGGAATTAAAGACCTCTTTTTGTTTTTTATCACTGGCTTTTAAGAACGCTAACACATGGCATGCCTTATAATGCAATACTGGTCCTAGGGTATGCAAAATTGTATTAGAAACTCAGCTAATAATAGTGTGCTTGCCCATGATTTACCTTAAATTTTCCTAAAATCCACTACATTTTCCGCAAATTGACCAAATGACACAACATTCCAGCAAAATTCAACAAATGACTACCAGATTTATTGAAATTCCATTGATTTACCTAAGCATGGTTTAAACTACCTCAAATTCATATAAAATTAGACGAATATAGATGAAAATTCACTAAAATTTACCGAATTTAGCCAAGTGGTGTACAAACCATGAAATTTATCCAATTTTTATTAAAATTGACTACATGTACTCGAAAATTCCATAATATTCCCTTTACATGTATGCCTTTTGTTGTTGTTGTTGTTGTTGTTGTTGTTTCGTTTACCACACTCCCTGTAGACAATCACCTCAACATGACTTTCTCCTAGACTAGGAGCTTTACATTCGACATGATAGCTGAGTTTCATTTCCCATAAACTTGTCTCTGAGGTGGGTGTCAGGAAAAGGCATACAGCTGTAAAAACCACACTCTCACGTAGACTTTCATAACCTCTTACGTTGAGGTTCCTTACACTAACGACATTAAATGATTGAACGGTTTCCTTTTCACAATTCCTGTCTATACATTCCTCTTTAAGGTTGCAAGATGTTTGCAAGATTCCTAAAATGCAATTAAATGTAATAAATACCTTAAGATGGTTTCATTTGTTTAATGATATGGTGTTGATGATGGATATATACGTTAAGACTAATTTTTGTTAGGTCTTGACTGGCCTTGCAATTAGAAATTGACAAACCAAACATGGGTTATCTACCAGGGGAACACTTTGACCTCTATGTTGGTTATTGACCAGTAAGTACAGTTCTAGTAATGAGACAGAAATCCAACACAAACAATGAGCGCGCAATGCGGCGGAGATTGGTACCACGATGTACTGTCGGTTATGTAGCTATGTGGAATGCACATCACATATGGTTTACTTGAAGGTTTGGAGATTCCATTAAAGATATTTCTACAATAAACCACTTTCAAATGGTCATTCGTTGGTGTGAAAATATTTATTATATGGTATTTTATGAAAACAATTATGATTTATAAAAAAAAATATATGTTTACTGTATTCTTATTTAATGTAAGCACTGGAGGCACTATCGACCAACATACAGCACTATCTGGAATGTATATTGCATACTTGAAGGTTTGGTGATCCCATTAAAGGTATTCCTACAATAAATGATTTTTAAGTTGTCGTTCTATGGCGTGAAAATATTTAATATACGATATTTGCTAAAAGGATTTACCAGTGGAATTATTTTACAAGTAGTTATTTTAATGACCAACAGAGTTCACTGTTAAGAAGGTAGAGCCCTATGTGGAATGTAGGATAACATGTTATACATGATACGTGACAACTGTAAGGCTTGTGATTTTTAAGATGCCTTTAACCCTATATTAAACACTCAGTTTGCAATACCGATAACTGCAATGTTACTGAAAAAAAAATTGAAACAAAACAAAAATCAGCATTGAAAAACCAAAAAGTGGTTGAGCATATATACAGTGGGGAAAAGAAAAGTTTTGTAAACACTAATGTCCAACAAGACTAATTAAATCAGTAACTGTCAGGGTGGCCGAGTGGTTAAGGCGTTTGACTTAAGATCAACTTTTCAAATATATAAGGAAGCAAGGGTTCGAATCCCTTCCCTGACATAACTATTGCTTGAACATGCAAGAAAACAAGAAATATACACAAACTATGTTTATCAATTTAATCATTTTTTTTACAAGAGATAGACACACAGAATACAGCTCTTTTTGTTTATCATTTCTTTTAAACATAACACTTGTTGAAAATTATTTTTTAGGGGATGGGGGGTGTTGCTACGTTGACCCATTACACGATAATAGCAGCTTTACGAAGTTCATTTTCTATATTTAATAGCTCTTTCTCATAACCAATATGACCAAGCTGTTTACAGGCATGCAAGAGCTGTAGACGTTCGACTAATATATTAGGATCGTTCCATTTACTATTTTTTATGAATGGTTTCAGAATCTCGGGAAGCAGTTCATGATTATCACCATTATTATGATTATCATCCTCATTATTATAATCATTTTCATAATGATGATCATTATCATCGTTATCATTACCATGATAATTTCCACCAGTGTCCACAGTCTGTTCAATGGTTTGAGTTGTCTTTGATAGTGTTGAAAGCTTGTTTTTAGATGTGCTAGAATGCTTTAACATTGTTATGTTATTATTACCACTATTACCTTTCCCCACTAACTTTTTGATGGGGTATATTGTCTCCGATAGGGTTGAGGGCTTTTGAGATGTGGGTGCATGTCTGAACATGGGTTTCACAGGAGGTGTTAAAGGTTTCTCATTAAACAACTCGCTAACAGCATGAGTGCGTTGTAGTGTATTAAACTTGAGGTTAATATTATCTTGAGCAGTACTATCTTTCTCTTGGACTTGGTTTCTTGCTTTGGTTTGGGTTTTCCTTACATTTAGACTAGCGTGATTATTAAGTTTACATTCATGATTGTTTGAAGAAAGTACGTCCGATTCTTTTGTTTTAAGCATTCCTCGACACTGTTTCGATCGTTGCTTTGAACAGCGCCAAA
Organism: Meconema thalassinum; assembly: GCA_946902985.2. Taxonomy (NCBI): domain Eukaryota; kingdom Metazoa; phylum Arthropoda; class Insecta; order Orthoptera; family Tettigoniidae; genus Meconema; species Meconema thalassinum. The sequence goes on from OX336392.1 coordinate 374,247,402, forward strand.
TAACAGTTCCATTTTTATTGCTTCGTTTCACAATATATGAATATCCTTTATAGTATGCATAAGGCTTACCATACCTAGTCACTGATACTTCCATATCAACTGTCAAGCACAAACTAATCTCTAGTAAAGACAACTTGGTAATAACAAAAATAGTTTAATGTGGGAGCATATATACATGCAAAAAGTGGGAGCAAAGGTGGGGGGTAAAAAGTGGGAGCAAAAGTGGTAGCAAATGCGGGAGAAAAAAAAACTGTGAGCAAAAAGTGGGAGCAAATATGGGATCAAATGTGGGAGAAAGCAAATATAAAAAAAAGTGGGAGCAAATATGCTAACAAATATGTCAACAAATATACCAGCAAAAGTAAATACACAAGTCAAGATCGATTAAAGTGCAAAGAAAATATGAAAGCAAATATGAGAGCAAAAATGGTGTTTTTCTAAAACAACTAGACATAACAAACTTAGTCATAACCTAACCTCACCTAACCTCACCTAACCTCACCTAACCTAACCTCACCTCACCTCACCTAACCTAACCTCACCTCACCTAACTTCACCTAACCTAACCTAACCTAACTTGACCTAACCTAACTTGACTGAACTTTACCTAACCTAACCCATCATAACTTCACCTAACCTAACTTTACCTAATCTAACTTCACCTAACCTAACTTTCAACTCACAGATCAAGATTAAATTCTAGGCATAGTTGAGTTGGAACCCAAGACTTCAGGGATAACACACAAGTATACTAGCCACTACACCGCAAAAATGAGCAAATTACCATGCAACACAACATAAAGTAAAAGTTTCCTGTAGTGTAACTCATTGGCTGTCAACCATAGTTCGGGAATTCAAACCCAAGACCTCAGGACTTTTTGTTTTGAACATTATCAGAAATATTATTCCATTTGCATTTTGCTGCTGCTGCTTATAGTTATAAGAGTTGACATTAATATGGAAAGCAAAAAAAATGTGGGAGCAAAAAGTGGGAGCAAAACGTGTAAGCAGAAGTGGGAGCAAACAAGTGTGAGCAAATATGGGAGCAGAAAGTGGGATCAAATGTGAAAGCAAAAGTGGGAGCAAAAAGAGCGAGGAAAAGTGAGTGCACAAAGTGGGAGCAAAATGTGTGAGTAAAAAGTGGGGCCAAATGTGGTGTTTTACTAAAACAATCTCCCCTAACCTAACCTAACCTAACTTCACCCAACCTAATTTCACCTAACCTAACTTCACCTAACCTAACCTTCCAACTCTCAGATCAAAAATTAAATTCTGGCCATAGTCGAGTTGGAACCCAAAACCTCTGGGATAACACTCAAGTATACTAGCCACTACATCGCGAAATGGGCAAATTATCATGCAACACATCACAAAAATAAAAAGTTTTCTGTAGTGTAACTCATTGGCTGACAATCATAGTTGAGAATTCAAACCCAAGACCTCAGGACTTTTGTTTTGAACATTATCAGAAATATTATTCCATTTACATTTTGCTGTTGCTTATAGTTATAAGAGTTGGCATTAATATGGGAGCAAAAGTAAAAGCAAAAAGTGGGTGCAAGCATGGCTGGTTGTAGAGACTTTCATATCAACAAATACACATAAATTAAATTTTAGTAAAGTGACTTGGCTAATAATAATAATAATATTAACAGTTTAAAAAAATTCAAGGGGATTGATGTTTTTCAGGATGTAATTTCCAAAGTACTGTCAAGAATAATAATTACATGAACAGATTCCAAGAACTCTAGAGTGCTTTTAAGGTTAATGATTGGCTAGGAGTGAGATAGAGCTAGCTAACCTAAGTTAACCTCAGCTCAGTAAACCTAACCTTGTCACATGGCATGTTCTACAAGTATAGACTTGCTTTGAGACTGGCTATGACGTCACAGATGAATGGCGGTGGGAGGCTGGCAAAAAGGAAAATGTTTTTGGGTAATAAAAACATCATGTCCAGCCTCCCAGGTTAACTTAGGTTAGCTAGCTCTATCTCACTCCTAGCCAATCATTAACCTTAAAAGCACTCTAGAGTTCTTGGAATCTGTTCATGTAATTATTATTCTTGACAGTACTTTGGAAATTACATCCTGAAAAACATCAATCCCCTTGAATTTTTTTTAAACTGTTAATATTATTATTATTATTAGCCAAGTCACTTTACTAAAATTTAATTTATGTGTATTTGTTGATATGAAAGTCTCTACAACCAGCCATGCTTGCACCCACTTTTTGCTTTTACTTTTGCTCCCATATTAATGCCAACTCTTATAACTATAAGCAACAGCAAAATGTAAATGGAATAATATTTCTGATAATGTTCAAAACAAAAGTCCTGAGGTCTTGGGTTTGAATTCTCAACTATGATTGTCAGCCAATGAGTTACACTACAGAAAACTTTTTATTTTTGTGATGTGTTGCATGATAATTTGCCCATTTCGCGATGTAGTGGCTAGTATACTTGAGTGTTATCCCAGAGGTTTTGGGTTCCAACTCGACTATGGCCAGAATTTAATTTTTGATCTGAGAGTTGGAAGGTTAGGTTAGGTGAAGTTAGGTTAGGTGAAATTAGGTTGGGTGAAGTTAGGTTAGGTTAGGTTAGGGGAGATTGTTTTAGTAAAACACCACATTTGGCCCCACTTTTTACTCACACATTTTGCTCCCACTTTGTGCACTCACTTTTCCTCGCTCTTTTTGCTCCCACTTTTGCTTTCACATTTGATCCCACTTTCTGCTCCCATATTTGCTCACACTTGTTTGCTCCCACTTCTGCTTACACGTTTTGCTCCCACTTTTTGCTCCCACATTTTTTTTGCTTTCCATATTAATGTCAACTCTTATAACTATAAGCAGCAGCAGCAAAATGCAAATGGAATAATATTTCTGATAATGTTCAAAACAAAAAGTCCTGAGGTCTTGGGTTTGAATTCCCGAACTATGGTTGACAGCCAATGAGTTACACTACAGGAAACTTTTACTTTATGTTGTGTTGCATGGTAATTTGCTCATTTTTGCGGTGTAGTGGCTAGTATACTTGTGTGTTATCCCTGAAGTCTTGGGTTCCAACTCAACTATGCCTAGAATTTAATCTTGATCTGTGAGTTGAAAGTTAGGTTAGGTGAAGTTAGATTAGGTAAAGTTAGGTTAGGTGAAGTTATGATGGGTTAGGTTAGGTAAAGTTCAGTCAAGTTAGGTTAGGTAAAGTTAGGTTAGGTTAGGTTAGGTGAAGTTAGGTGAGGTGAGGTTAGGTTAGGTGAGGTGAGGTGAGGTTAGGTTAGGTGAGGTTAGGTGAGGTTAGGTGAGGTTAGGTTATGACTAAGTTTGTTATGTCTAGTTGTTTTAGAAAAACACCATTTTTGCTCTCATATTTGCTTTCATATTTTCTTTGCACTTTAATCGATCTTGACTTGTGTATTTACTTTTGCTGGTATATTTGTTGACATATTTGTTAGCATATTTGCTCCCACTTTTTTTTATATTTGCTTTCTCCCACATTTGATCCCATATTTGCTCCCACTTTTTGCTCACAGTTTTTTTTTCTCCCGCATTTGCTACCACTTTTGCTCCCACTTTTTACCCCCCACCTTTGCTCCCACTTTTTGCATGTATATATGCTCCCACATTAAACTATTTTTGTTATTACCAAGTTGTCTTTACTAGAGATTAGTTTGTGCTTGACAGTTGATATGGAAGTATCAGTGACTAGGTATGGTAAGCCTTATGCATACTATAAAGGATATTCATATATTGTGAAACGAAGCAATATAAATGGAACTGTTATTTGGCGCTGTTCAAAGCAACGATCGAAACAGTGTCGAGGAATGCTTAAAACAAAAGAATCGGACGTACTTTCTTCAAACAATCATGAATGTAAACTTAATAATCACGCTAGTCTAAATGTAAGGAAAACCCAAACCAAAGCAAGAAACCAAGTCCAAGAGAAAGATAGTACTGCTCAAGATAATATTAACCTCAAGTTTAATACACTACAACGCACTCATGCTGTTAGCGAGTTGTTTAATGAGAAACCTTTAACACCTCCTGTGAAACCCATGTTCAGACATGCACCCACATCTCAAAAGCCCTCAACCCTATCGGAGACAATATACCCCATCAAAAAGTTAGTGGGGAAAGGTAATAGTGGTAATAATAACATAACAATGTTAAAGCATTCTAGCACATCTAAAAACAAGCTTTCAACACTATCAAAGACAACTCAAACCATTGAACAGACTGTGGACACTGGTGGAAATTATCATGGTAATGATAACGATGATAATGATCATCATTATGAAAATGATTATAATAATGAGGATGATAATCATAATAATGGTGATAATCATGAACTGCTTCCCGAGATTCTGAAACCATTCATAAAAAATAGTAAATGGAACGATCCTAATATATTAGTCGAACGTCTACAGCTCTTGCATGCCTGTAAACAGCTTGGTCATATTGGTTATGAGAAAGAGCTATTAAATATAGAAAATGAACTTCGTAAAGCTGCTATTATCGTGTAATGGGTCAACGTAGCAACACCCCCCATCCCCTAAAAAATAATTTTCAACAAGTGTTATGTTTAAAAGAAATGATAAACAAAAAGAGCTGTATTCTGTGTGTCTATCTCTTGTAAAAAAAATGATTAAATTGATAAACATAGTTTGTGTATATTTCTTGTTTTCTTGCATGTTCAAGCAATAGTTATGTCAGGGAAGGGATTCGAACCCTTGCTTCCTTATATATTTGAAAAGTTGATCTTAAGTCAAACGCCTTAACCACTCGGCCACCCTGACAGTTACTGATTTAATTAGTCTTGTTGGACATTAGTGTTTACAAAACTTTTCTTTTCCCCACTGTATATATGCTCAACCACTTTTTGGTTTTTCAATGCTGATTTTTGTTTTGTTTCAATTTTTTTTCAGTAACATTGCAGTTATCGGTATTGCAAACTGAGTGTTTAATATAGGGTTAAAGGCATCTTAAAAATCACAAGCCTTACAGTTGTCACGTATCATGTATAACATGTTATCCTACATTCCACATAGGGCTCTACCTTCTTAACAGTGAACTCTGTTGGTCATTAAAATAACTACTTGTAAAATAATTCCACTGGTAAATCCTTTTAGCAAATATCGTATATTAAATATTTTCACGCCATAGAACGACAACTTAAAAATCATTTATTGTAGGAATACCTTTAATGGGATCACCAAACCTTCAAGTATGCAATATACATTCCAGATAGTGCTGTATGTTGGTCGATAGTGCCTCCAGTGCTTACATTAAATAAGAATACAGTAAACATATATTTTTTTTTATAAATCATAATTGTTTTCATAAAATACCATATAATAAATATTTTCACACCAACGAATGACCATTTGAAAGTGGTTTATTGTAGAAATATCTTTAATGGAATCTCCAAACCTTCAAGTAAACCATATGTGATGTGCATTCCACATAGCTACATAACCGACAGTACATCGTGGTACCAATCTCCGCCGCATTGCGCGCTCATTGTTTGTGTTGGATTTCTGTCTCATTACTAGAACTGTACTTACTGGTCAATAACCAACATAGAGGTCAAAGTGTTCCCCTGGTAGATAACCCATGTTTGGTTTGTCAATTTCTAATTGCAAGGCCAGTCAAGACCTAACAAAAATTAGTCTTAACGTATATATCCATCATCAACACCATATCATTAAACAAATGAAACCATCTTAAGGTATTTATTACATTTAATTGCATTTTAGGAATCTTGCAAACATCTTGCAACCTTAAAGAGGAATGTATAGACAGGAATTGTGAAAAGGAAACCGTTCAATCATTTAATGTCGTTAGTGTAAGGAACCTCAACGTAAGAGGTTATGAAAGTCTACGTGAGAGTGTGGTTTTTACAGCTGTATGCCTTTTCCTGACACCCACCTCAGAGACAAGTTTATGGGAAATGAAACTCAGCTATCATGTCGAATGTAAAGCTCCTAGTCTAGGAGAAAGTCATGTTGAGGTGATTGTCTACAGGGAGTGTGGTAAACGAAACAACAACAACAACAACAACAACAACAAAAGGCATACATGTAAAGGGAATATTATGGAATTTTCGAGTACATGTAGTCAATTTTAATAAAAATTGGATAAATTTCATGGTTTGTACACCACTTGGCTAAATTCGGTAAATTTTAGTGAATTTTCATCTATATTCGTCTAATTTTATATGAATTTGAGGTAGTTTAAACCATGCTTAGGTAAATCAATGGAATTTCAATAAATCTGGTAGTCATTTGTTGAATTTTGCTGGAATGTTGTGTCATTTGGTCAATTTGCGGAAAATGTAGTGGATTTTAGGAAAATTTAAGGTAAATCATGGGCAAGCACACTATTATTAGCTGAGTTTCTAATACAATTTTGCATACCCTAGGACCAGTATTGCATTATAAGGCATGCCATGTGTTAGCGTTCTTAAAAGCCAGTGATAAAAAACAAAAAGAGGTCTTTAATTCCACCCCTGGGCGTCATATCTAGTGTCATGTAGGTTGACGATCACGGAGTCCCAGCTGAGACCGTCATTGCTTCCACTAACTTGTGCTAGGCTCCTCTCTGTCTTATTTCCTGTCGACCACACTTGCTCAACTCTTGTTCTCTACCGACCCCAACATGATTAGGGTATCCGAGCCCTAGGGAGTCTCTTCCTTTTGCAACTTTATTGGCCCTGGTTTATTTATTTTTTCTGATATCCTACTAGTGTGAGGAGGCAGCCTTGCTTTTTTATTTTCATGCTATTCCCTGTCTTTTGCCCAAGCCCCCTCAAGAAGGTAGGGTGTATTTAGCCCCACCACTTGCTGTGCACTCTGCCTATGGCTACACCCTCAAGGGCTGATCAGTTTGGAAGTTGGTGACCCCAAGGGATTTCTGAGCTGAGTCCAGTTTTCCTCCTCTTTATCCATTACCTCTGGGGCAAAGCCACTCCTAGTATACTTTTTATATGCCTTTCATGGCTCTCCTTCCTTCCAACTCCCTCAATCCTTATGCTTGAGGGTTGAGGGCCATTTTTTATTCCGTCTGTCCTTTATTTGACCAATTGTTTTCCATTTCTTCTTCTAGTATATAAGCGTGTAGTAGCTTAGATTTAATTTTCATCTTTACGATGACCCAAACCATTGAGGGTCGCTGTAGAACGCTTCTCTCTTGTCCAAAGGACAGCATGTTGAATTCCTCACTGGCTCATGAATTTTATACTTTGTTCACTTAGTTCTCATGGCTTTGAAACTGGCTGTCTGTAACGCGATCATTATTCATTTTAACTTCAGCGTACTAAACTAATTTTAAATTAGTTAATTTTAAATTAATTATTTTAAATTAATTTTAAATTCAGATTTGTGTTTCACAGTAAACACAATTATTATTCTCCGTTTAAAACAAGCCATACCATTCTTTTTTCTAACATGATAGCTTATACGTGCGCATGGAAAGTAGTATAATCATCAGCTAAGGATTCAATTTCCATTACCTACACCTCTCATGGTATGCCAATTCGTTAAACTATAGAAAACGTTTCTATATGTTCTGTTACATTATTATTTCACCATCTCACCGTGTAGTGGTTAACCTACTTGGTTGTCAACCCTAAGGTCTTGTCTTCCAACCCCGACTATACCATGACATTCATTTCAAGGTTGCCATAAGCTTCACTAAGCCTTTGTCAAACCTAACAACGATCTAGTCATGTGCAGAGCACGTCCGCTATCAAGCAAATGAGTAATATGAAACTTCCTGACAAGGTCGCTGTGCTGTTATCAGCAAGGCACACTACGCAAACCAAAGCCAGAGTCTCTGTGCAGATTCAACACAGTGGTAGTAGGCAAGCCTATGTTTGTTTAAAAATCATCATGAATATAAGTCCACTGTCACTACAGAGGCCCCGGTTCGATTTTTTTTTTCTAAAGGCTGCAACAGGATATACTGAGTCTTGACAGGTAAAACTTTTTGGGGATCCATTCGTGAACCATGGCAAAGGGTTGGCCATCCTGACTTCTTCAACACCTCAAACCAATGTTTACTATTACTGGTGAGTTACCATTTTTTCTTTCTTCGGCTTTTCCCAATTAGTTTGAGTCGCCGGAGCCAACCAGGCTCATTTTGGTTTTGGCCGGGGATTTAAGGCCGAATGCTCTTCCTGACGCCACGTGATTTTTTTCAAGTGAAAATTCCAACCCCCGCTGGCACCGGGATTTGAACCCCAGCCGTCCGGGTAAAGACGAGCAGCTAAGCACCTGCGCCATCACGCTCCCCACAGGTTAGTTATCTATACACACATTAATCCATAATTACCTAATAATAATAATAATAATAATAATAATAACAATCATCCTCCATACACATGTCCATTAAAGCATGGTTTCACAAAGATGCTTATGCTTTTAGGTGTATAACACCTTTTTACCTCATAACATGACTATTTACTGTTTTAGAGGTGAAATGATCAATTGAGGTAAAAGCCCTAATCATCCCCTATTTTTTAAGCTATCACACCTAATTTTAGGCTTCTTCGTTTCCAAGATATGGATTTTTCAATTTTGGGGGGTAGTTTCACCCCCTGCTATTTTCATCAAAAACAAAAGATCTTAGGTTCATTTATCATTTTTAGGTGTTTAACACGTTTTTCCCCATAACATGACTATTTACTGTTTTAGGGGTGAAATGATCAATCGAGGTAAAAGCCCATATCATACCCTATTTTTTAAGCTATCACACCTAATTTTAGGCTTCTTTGTTTCCGAGATATGGATTTTTCAATTTTGGGGGGTAGTTTCACCCCCCTGCTATTTTTCATCAAAAACAAAATATTTTAGGTTCATTTATCATTTTTAGGTGTTTAACACGTTTTTTCCCCATAACATGACTATTTACTGTTTTAGGGGTGAAATGATCCATCGAGGTAAAAGCCCATATCATCCCCTATTTTTTAAGCTATCACACCTAATTTTAGGGTTCTTCGTTTCCAAGATATGGATTTTTCAATTTTAGGGGGTAGTTTCACCCCCAAACAGGGAATGTTGCCCCAAGTGCTAGGACCCCTCATACAAGTCCCTAGCATGATTGGTTCGCGAGATATGAACAAAAGTGTCGTTAGGTCCTTTTAACAAAAATGAATCCTACATTCAAAAACGGGGCGTCACCCCCCAGGGTTAGAATACTGCCTATGGCAAAATCCCATGAGGGGTTCAGAAAATATTAACAAACGTGTAGTTAAATCCTTTTGACAAAAGCCGTCCGTGCGCGCACATACAAAAAATATTACTATTTCAACCCCCGGGTAAGGGTAGTTTTTATTTTAGAGTGAATATACCCCGTCCATAGAAAAGGAGAGTTCACCACGAGTCCTACGACACCTCATAGGTTTAAATCTGATTATTGGTTAGCGAGAGTGTAAAAAGCCGATGACCTATTAGTTTTTTGGGGTTTATTTCAATACATATTAAAAAACATTCATTTATAAATCATCATTTAAAAAGCCCGCTCTTTTACAAAAACCCCAAATGCGCAGGCGTACAAAAAATAAATTACTATTTCATCCCCCGGGTAAGGGTAGTTTTTATTTTGGAGTGAATATACCCCGTCCATAGAAAAGGGGATTTCACCACGAGTCCTACGACACCTCATATGTTTAAATCCGATTATTGGTTAGCGAGATAGTAAAAAGCCGATGACCTATTAGTTTTTTTGGTTTATTTCAATACATATTAAAAACACTCATTGATAAATCATTATTTAAAAAGCCCGCTCTTTTACAAAAACCGCCAAGTTCGTAGGTATACAAAAATAAATTACTATTTCATCCCCCGGGTAAGGGTAGTTTTTATTTTGGGGTGGATATACCCCTTCGATACTAAAGGAGAGTTCACCACGAGTCCTACGACACCTCATAGGTTTAAATCCGATTATTGGTTAGCGAGATAGTAAAAAAGCCGATGACCTATTAGTTTTTTTTTGGTTTATTTCAATACGTATTAAAAAACACTCATTGATAAATCATCATTTAAAAAGCCCGCCCTCTTACAAAACCCCTCAAGTGCGCATGCGTATAAAAAACATTCGTCGCCAAAATGTTAAAAAACAACATGTTTACCCCAAATGGCCTTTCCAAATTCCATCCATTTTAAAAAATAACCTCACCATCACCTAGAGCGGAAAAAATACCATCTAAACGACCCCTCACTCGACCCTACTCCTCCCCCACCACCTAACCCTTTCCCAACATAGGCATACATATTCAAGCACGAGCGCGACTTCAGGAAACCAACACTACCCCACTACTCGCGAATGACCTTTTAGTTTTGGCCTTTTAATTAAATAAAGAGGCTATAGGAAAGTAGGGGGCATTTCTACCAATGCTAGGACACCCTGTATGTTTAAATCCCATGATTTGTTAGCGAGATATCAGGTTCGGGGCAGCTACGAGGGTGGCTCAATAAAAAGTGAGACAGCTCCCCCACTACCCCACTACTTATTTCATTTTACTTCTAGTAAGGCGGAATTTATTTAACTTTTGATAGCAGTATTATTCCAATGTCTGGTGTTACTTTTCAAAAATTTAGCGCTATTTAACAGTTATTTGTTTTAATTTTGTAATCGTTTTCATGGTGATCATAATATTGTTATTTTGAGAGGCTTAACATCGAGGTTATCGGTCCCAATTAAAGGATTAGAATTTATAAAATTATTAGTTTACTTGTTTGTTCAATTTCTCAGTGATAATTCTAGGTTATCCTTGAAAATTCCAAAACCACAGAATTTGCACATTTAATTCCTATTGACGCAGAACAATCTGTTATTGCTGACATACCGTATTTGATAACGTTGATAATGATTTTCGATGGGTCTTAAACAACTAACAGGATTTTATTGAATTATGGAACGAGAGACACTTAGGCTCATTAGGCAGCCCTGAGAACACGAGCCTTCGATTTGCTCCGGAACAAACTTCCAAAGGGTTTTCCATTATTGTCCACTTCTACTCCAGGGAACTACCGGGATTGTTCCTTCCTTAAAGCCACGGCCATCCCTTTACCAGTCTTAATCTCAATTGCAAACACATACATTAATATGTACATCACAATAACATAGGTTATCAGACAAATTCAACACACATCAAAGTACGAGGCTACACGATTAACATAGTAGAAGCCAACTTAAATGAATCAATATCATTTCTCTGATCAATTCCAATCTACAAGATGAATTAAAATGTCATCATTTGTTTTCACGTAGGCTATATAGAGAGACTAGCAGAAGTACCCATTCTTCGAACGTTCTTCGATATTAATAACCAGACGTTATCAATTGAGCTACTGTTGCAATGGTTAGGGGCTTGGAACCTGTTTGTCGACAAAGAAAAATGATTAGTTAAATTGTGCTCTCAAACTAAATTTACCTACGTGAAAATGAAATTGAAAACCTCGTGGACGGAACGCAATTCACGCCACATAAAACTGACCCTCAACGTTGTATCAAGTCCCCATCCGCAAGAAGATCCCTTTAATAAATTAGAAAGGCTTGTGGTGAGTTACAATTCAGGTTTTTTAGTCTCCAATGACCCAAATTCCTAAAAGCCGCAAACATACTATTTCAATTCAGGTTTTTTGAAAATAATGTTGCTGTTTAGAGATATAATAGACCTTCTGTACGATATAACGCACGTGTAAGTCGTGTGAAAAAAATCTGGGGTGCCCCTTGACCCCCTCAAGCACATTGATGAATTTTACAGTTTTAGTTGGTTCCGTGATAAGCTTATAGCAATTTTCAAACTTTCACAGAAATGTAATAAATGGAGTGGCAATACTTCTTGCAGAAACAGATGGAAAGTTGGATGTCACCTCTTGAGATACTGTTGCCATGGTTACTGGCTTGCATTCATTCATTAGTTTAATAAATTAAATTAGTTTTCTGGTAATATCTCAAAAACTGTTGGTTTTAGGGCCATAAAATTTGGTTTTCGGGGGCCCTTTGGGGGCCCTCACATTGATGGACTGAAAATGAACAATGTATCACCCTTCTACTCCTATATCAGCATGTATTTTAAGGGGGTAGGCCCCCTTTTATGAGAGGTACGGCTAAGAGTTACATCAATGATTAGTGTGGAGCTTCTGATGGATATCTGTACCAAATTTTACGTTGATCCACCCAGCCGGTCTCGAGTTATAAGGGAACAAATTTGTCCACAGACAGACAGACACACATTTTATTTTCACGCGCATCCGTCATAAAACAGTCTTAAACGCGTTGATAACGCAACTTTCCGTAGAAATTCAGAAAAAAAAACAGACAAACTTTCATTTTTACTGTATATAGGGAAGAAGAACTGTGTATGACGCCAGGTATCTAAAAATGCATACAAAGTTACGTGAACTTTTAGTAACGTAGGTACAACCCTACACTGCCAACATGGCTGCACTGCATATGCTTGCAAGACCAGCTGGAACACGCTGGAACACACTGTCCACGTATCAGATGAAATTTTCCAGCTTGAATACAGGCCTCTGTTTGTCTTTGCATTGAGTAACAAATACGATAAAAATGCTTGTTGTTGCTGCTTGACAGGCTGCGACGATGCAAGCAAAGAAAGTTAATCAACAGCAGTCAATTTGACGCATGGACAAAGGTGGAAGTCTTGACGGTTCAAGTTAGGTGAGCGTGGTGGCCAAGCAACCAGTGTACCTCCACTTATCGAACTTGATTACTTACGGAACAATTGTGACCGGAGTTTGGAAGATTATTCAGATTCAGTCTGCGAGCACTCAATAAAATCCCGCTAGGATTACTCTCCAATTAAGCTCTATGCATACATTTCAATTCAAGAACTTTTTTCATCGAGTCTTGATACTGAGAACATTAATTACAAAGTGGGTGTCATTCTTCAAAATAATTTTCGTTAAGTAACAACACTTTTAATAAGCCCTCTTCATTTTTAAAAGTTATCTTGCTTTTTGTAATTTATTTTGAAGAATGATTCCTACTTCGTAGCATGTTTTAATTTTGATTTTGTATTGTTATACATATACCAGGTGGCTCATTTGGCCGTACAGTCTAATTTTAGGTGTCCCGCATGTACTTAGACGGGAGGTCTGATAATTGAATTCGAAGGGGTAGCCTATCCTATGTAAGCAGGTTACATTAGAATGCTAAGAGACAACCAGACGGTCGCTCGCTACATGTTCCTCAGTGCTCTCGTCTAATGCACCCCATTGCGATATGAAACCTCGAGCTTCAACGGTATCACGACCAGTTTCTCCATAGATTAGTATGATGTCCGTGTACTCGTTGTTCCTGAATACACCAGCCATTGTCAATATGTTGCCAGCAACTGTCGTGTTGTTGTACCACATATAAGCCTATCACGCTCTGAAATGCGAGGTTTCATAACGCAATGGGGCGCATTAGACGGGTAGTGCTGAGGAACACCTAGCGAGCGGCCGTCTAGTTTTCCTCTCTTCGCATTCTGACGTTATCTGCCAGCATGTAGTGTGACCCCTGTGGAAATTAGTTATTAGACATCCCATACAACAGTAGTGTATGCGGGACACTTATAGGTAGATTGTGAGGGGCAAATGAGCCACCTTGTATATTTCTATGGATAATTTAACTTAGAAATTATTTCTTAGATTAGAATAATATTATGCTACTTTAAGAATCTTTTAACGACAGTAATTCGTTTCTACAAACAATATGCTGAAGTGGCTCGAATGAGATTTGAAACATGTACATAGATTTGTTTCTTCAAGCCTCCCTGGCTTAGGCGGCAGCACGCCGACCTCTCACCGATGGGGTCTGTCGTTCAAATCCCGGTCACTCCATGTGAGATTTGTGCTGGATAAAGCGGAGGCAGACAGGTTTTTCTCTGGGTACTCCGGTTTTCTCTGTCAATATTTCATTCCAGCAACACTCTCATCTTTCATCTGTCATTCATTTAATCATTTCCGCAGAGGAGTGCGACAGGCTTTGGCAGCCAACACAGTTCATATCCTCGCTAGATGGGGGCTTCGTTCATTCCATTCCTGACCCAGTCGGTCGACTGGAAACAGGCTGTGGATTTTCATTTTCACCTAGATTTGTTTCTTCAACCTAGTATAGACAGGCGTTTCTCATTTACAAATATCAACAACAACTATATTTTATCAACAAAGGGAACTCAATATCTTGACATACTCGATGAAGAAGTTGCATCATTTAGTAACCTAAGTAGACATCTAGTGACAGAAATCACTATATTGGCAACAGTGTTTGCATTGTAATACATAATGAGTGGCAGCATTGCAGCTGTAAATCAGTTAAAACACACTATTAAATCAAGCGCAGCAGTCATATGCAATTAGCTGGTGTTAAAGAGGTAATTGCATGGATAAGGCCCATTTATATTGACTGTCCAACAGCATTTCATCGTACTGACATTAATAGTTGTAAGCAGGAGGCTTTGACAATGTTCACTTCACCAATCAGTGCCCTGCTAATAAGCAATGTTAGTATCAGTAGAGCCCTACACGGATAAACGTTATCCGCATCTGCCCCGCATCCGCACGACTCTTATCCGCACCGGTACCGCATCCGCACGACTGTTATCCGATTCTAGTGGCATTACAATAATATTTGTAAATAAAGTAGCAACACATTTAGACATTTGAGGAAACAATCGCTCCTTTAGGCTGTGTATGTCATGTGGTATGATTAAAATGAGTGCTCTACAGCCAGAATTGCTACCCTTTACAGTTCGGAGTGTTAATTATGCTTAATGACATCATTTGAATGAGATTAGTTTAAATCATCTTGCATTTGTCATGAAAAAAAAAATTACGAGCCTTACAGTGGTTGCATATGATATGTAACATCTGACAGAAGATACCTCTCGAGAAATTGTTGATTCACCGGTATTTTATACTATTATTGGCACAAATATTAATCTATTGCAAAAGGGAGTGTTTTACAGATATTGTAGTTTATAATACGCAACTCATTTTATGAGATGATTTGTAGCTTCCAACAGCACTAGCCTAAATAAAGAATACGATATGGATCAACTAGATTAATAGACACGACACCACTCGTAACCTTAAATTCCTTATAAACAGCTCCTCTTGATTCACAGACCAACACGTAATTTCATATGGATTCTGTTAAAATGACTCATATTGATATGATAAATATCGTTTAAAATGATAATCTGGTAGAAAGAATATGTACCCCGTCCGGGATTCGAACCCGAGATCTCTAGATTCACAGTCATAGGCGCCAACCCCACGGCTATTTTGACTACGCAAATATTGTGCACAAGATGGTGACTTATTTCCACGTTCTAATAATACTACATTACGGAATGAAGTTTCATTTATATTTTGCTTGTTTCGATAATGTTCCTGCGTGAAATTGAGTTTAAAATGCCTTATGGATAGGCCCTCTTTTGAGTAAAGAGAATGTATTCAGTAATAGTTCATGAAGGCTTGCTCAATTCTCGTATAACCACAACGATTATATTATATTGATTACTGTATTTCCGTTATGTTGGTTAATATTTGAATAGCCATTGTGCAGAAACATAATACCGGCAATGCCGACTGCTTACAATGTTTGATAATAAGGCATTTTACCATTTAAATACTGATACGAAGACTTCGAACATGTACCATGTACTTTGTTTCAATCACTTGACACCAGAGTTCGCATGAGCGTTTACCATTCAGTATGTCATATTCTCATTTACATTCCACATGGCTGAGAGTACGTCATGGTATCAATTTCCGACACCGCGTGCTCATTGTTTCTCTTACCACTGCCAGCTGGATCTTATCACTGCCAGCTGGATCGATCGATCGAGTTAGCAGTGCGACTTACACCCATTCGATCCACCACTGCCAGCTAGCACACTTCCGTTCGAGCACACTTCCGTTCGATCGAACGGAAGTCGACCAGCTGGTGCCACCTCGATCGTTCCGATCCACGTCCGTCCCTTTTTTCAAAATCACTCCCACAAAAATATCCAGCAACCAAGTGGAAAGATGTTACACATCAAAAATAAAACGGTAAAATATGACAGGCTATGTCATAAACACCCGGGTCCTAGTAATGATATTCAACAAGATCGGATTGTATTCTAAACAATATGCTCAAATTTACTCTAAACATTATCCGCAGCTTATCCAGTACCCGCACAGCCATGTAAACTATTTCCACATGGCGAAATATGTTGCGGATATCCGCGGCTTTATACACGGATGTCCGCATCTTAGGTACCAGTTCATTTTTAGGGTTTAGAACATCTTGGTAAGCAGTCCCCAGTTGTGGATTTAGGATAGTTCTCACGTTAAATGCAGAATTGTTGGGCAAACATGCAGAAATGTTGATGTTGTTGTCTGAGTCTTTAGAATGGTCTGATATAGCTGTTCATGCCTCCATGTCCTGCGCTGATCATTTCTGCTTTGTGTAGCTGCCACATCCTACATCCGAGGCAATCTGCCTTGCATATTCTACTTTGTCTACCTTTATAGTTATTGTCCTCGACCCTTCTTTCCATAACTAAGCTTGCTATTTCTAGGTGTCTTTGTATGTGTCTTACCAACCTATCTCCTATCATCATTATCAGGCGCCAGAAACATCTCTCCTCTCCCACTCGTTTTAATACCTCTTCGTTTGTAACCCTATCTACTCATCTGATCTTCATCATTCTCCTGTAGGACCACATTTCAAACGCTTCAATTTTCGTCTTTTCTGCTGAATCAATAGTCCAAGTTTCACTTCCATAGAGTGCCACGCTCCAGACAAAGGCTTTCAAAATGATTTCCTAATACCTAAATCCCTTTCAGTAGAAATGATTTCTTTGCCTGAGCCAACCTACTTTTCATATCCTCTTTTCTTCGTCCATCATTGGTTATTTTGCTTCCTAAGTAACAGAAGTCTCCTACTTCCTTTAGTGTTTCACCTGCCAATATGATGTCCATAGAGGTTTCTAATTTATTTGTTTTACATT
This sequence comes from Meconema thalassinum, assembly GCA_946902985.2. Taxonomy (NCBI): domain Eukaryota; kingdom Metazoa; phylum Arthropoda; class Insecta; order Orthoptera; family Tettigoniidae; genus Meconema; species Meconema thalassinum. The sequence continues at coordinate 374,264,410 of OX336392.1, forward strand.
TATTTATTAAATGTCATCATGAATTCCTTCCTCAAGATGGAGTTCATACCATTCAAAAACAATTCCTGAACGTCTTAGTATGTGCCTTACCATTCTTTGAAGTTTAATCATCTTATCATTGGCGGCTTCGGTAGAATGCTGAGCTACTATGCCCGACATTGCGGGTTCAAATCCGGCCGAAGTCGTCGGATTTTTTAAGAGCGTTAAAATCTCTCAGTATGTCTTCCTTCGGAGGGGAAGTAAAGCCGGCGGTCCCATGTCATAGATTTATGGCATGTTAAAAAACCTTCCACTAATTACACCTGTGTGAAGCTAAATTGTATAGGTTAAGAATGTAAACAACGCTCTTAGGTTCCTACGTTCGTTGCCAAGAGCCGACTGCGATGGCGTCTGGTAGCTAAGTTTTGAACTAGTAGTCGTTGACGGTGGCGTTTGGTGGCAAAAGTAGGAACTATTTGAAAAATTCAAATGTTTGCAGTCCTTACTTGAATTAAAAAACAGATAACACACACTAATACAGTCATCACAATTAACACCGGTTATCAGACAGATTCTACACACACCCAAAGTACACGGGGCTACATGACCGCGTTGTCGCAGCCCCTAAATTAAGGAACCAACCAACCAACTAACCATCTTATCATACCAAATATAAAAGTGTGTACTTTGACACACAGTAAGAAGCAGTACGTCCACGTCGTCTGTCCAATTTTTTGCACTGGTCCTGGTGTTTATAAGGTGGTTTTTATAATCCTTCTGCGATGATGCGACATACCTCCACCTGTTTGTTTGGATACACCGATATTTTGTTATATATTATTTATAAAGCCCTGCGCGGATGTGGGTATCCGCGGATAAACCCGTGCATATCTGCAAAATGTTTTTCCATGCGAATGCAGTTTCTATGGCCGTGAGAATAGCGGATAAGCTGCGGATACTGTTTGGAGTAAATTTTCGGATAATTTTAAGAATGCAATCTGAAGATGCTGAATATGATTAGGTAGGGCCCGGATGTTTATGACATAACATACTGTATTTGTACGTTATGTTTTATGCATGACAAAATGTAAGTTGATGATTTAAGCTATTCTGATTCAAATTGAGCATAATTAACACTTCGAACTGAAAAGGGTTGCAATTCTAGCTGTATAACATTCATTTTAATCATAGCACATGACACACATAGCTTACGGCAACGACTTTCTCCTCAAATAACTGAATGTGTTTCTATAATACTTTATGCTTTATCTAATAAATTAAAGATATTATTGTATTGTCAGTAGATTTGGATAACAAAAGTGCGGATAAAAGTCAAGCGGATGTGGAGCGGATGCAGATAACGTTTTGCTTATCCGCACAGGGCTCGAAATTTATTGGAAGTTATTATTCAGCGTTGTCCTAGTAATGCTTTTCAGTCGGTCAACACGATTGTACCCAATTGCAATGGGTGTTTCCCAGCAACGCCCAGTGGAAGAGGTAGCAGTTGCATGTGAACGGATTCCACATTGTTCAAACAATAAGCTAAGTTAACATTCAATTCCAACCTGATCACTCACTAACAATCGCAGATTGTGTTGACCGACTGGATAGCTTTTTATAACAGAACTGGCTGACCCGGCAGACGTTGTCCTGTCAAGCAAAGAAAGTGTTGTAACGTTGTTTCTTCAAGTGCTTTTGGATAAATAATATTATTTTTAGCCTATTTTCAATTTTGAAAAAATAGGCTTTTGAGATCACCTTTTGTCCGTGTGTGTGTGTGTGTGTGTGTGTGTGTGTGTGTGTGTGAGAGAGAGAGAGGTGTGTGTGTGTGTGTCCCCTAATAAAATCTAAACGGCTGGAGCGATTTCAATGAAACTCAGTAAGTTCATAGCACTATTCCGCACGACCTCGACCGTGCCCTTCAAATTTTGTTACGTCTCACCAATCAAACATGGCGGCTGTACGAAATATTTATCAGCATTCAATATCTCCGAAACTATTCCCGATATCACCCTGGAATTTTTTAAGGTGGTAAAGGGAACTACCAGATGTACACCTATGTAACTTCTGAAAAACTGATAACTACAAGACCAACATGGCAGCCACGCGAATTTGCGACTTTTAAATAGACGTTTCTCGCGATTTAACCAACCAAACGCAATAAAACCTGGTACAGTATATGTTTATACACATTGTAATGCACCTACATCTAACATCGTTCATTTGTTTTCATAACCACAAAATGGCAGATGTGCGAAATATTTCACCGGCATTCTATATCTCTGAACCTATTAACGTTATCACCCTGAAATTTTTTATGGAGATAAAGGGCACTACTGGAAGTTCATCTATAAGACTTTCAAAAGCCGGTTACCTACAAACCGAACATGGCGGCCTAGCGAATATGAAAATTTTAATTAGACATTTCTTCCGATTTAATGTTCCAAACGCAATGAAATCAGGTACAGGAATTGTTTATACACATTTTAATGCACTGGTAACTAATTTAGTTCAATTGTTTACATAACCTCAAGATGGCGGCTGTGCGAATTTTAAAATTAAGTTTTTATTTCTTGTGTCGTAATCATGCGATCGAAGTGAAAGTTTGAATAATGAACCTACGCAATAGTTTTCCTTTAATGGTACATGACTCTATGGCCTATACATTTAACAATCCAACATGGTGACCATCCGAAATATTTGGACGGCTCTGAATATCTACGAATCTATTATAGCAATCAAACTGATATTTTTTATGTTCATAGGGGTTATGAACTTAAGTTCACCTATAGGACATTATATAACCTGGTGATCACAAATCCAACATGGCGGCGACGTGAAGTATAAATATTCACCTGGACGTTTCTCGCAATTTAACCATCCGAGTGCAGTGAATCTTGGTACAGTAAATCCTTAAACGAATGTTAAACCACTGGCATCTAATGTATTTAAATTGTTTCCATAACCACAAGATGGCAGCTGTGCGAAATTTTAAAAACTCTTTGTTACTTCTTGTGTCCTAATCATGCGATTGATGTTTGAATGCTACACGTACACAATAATCTTCATGTAACAGTACAAAATTCTAGGACCTACATATATAAAATCCAACATGGCGACTGTCCGAAATATTTAGTCGGTTCTCAATATCTACGAATCTATTACAGCAATCAATCTGAAATTTTGTATGTTGATAGTGGCAATTAACATAAGTAGGATATATGAAAATAGGCTGTATAGTTCTTCACGGAACTACTTGTTCAATTTCTGTTAACTGCCTCTAAACTATCGTGAAACAATTAACTAATCCATAAACATTCGTGGGAGCGTGCACAACAACTCTCCAAAGTTTCATCGTAATCGGATCAATGGCATATAACGCATACGGGATTTTGTTTAAATGATTCGTGCGCTGTCACCCATTTGTTGAATCTAGTCGTGCTCTACCACTGTGAAATGGATTTACTAAGTTAGAAAGCTTCACGTAAGTGTACACAAATCCTCATCATGGTTTCATCGCAATCGATGAATAGTATATGAACGCGTACGGGATTTTGTTGGAACGCTTCGCGCGTCGTCACTCGTTTGTTACATCTACTCGTGCGCTACCAATATTGTAAAATAGATTTACCAAGTTGAACATCTTCCCTTGAGTGTACACAACAACTCATCAAAGTTTCATCGGAATCGGATGAATGACATATGAACGCATACGGGATTTTCTTTAAACGATTCGCCCGCCGTCGCTCATTTGTTGAATCTCCTCGTGTACTACTTATTAAAAACTGGATTTACTAAGCCAGAAGCCTTTCCTGGAGTTTAGCCTACATAACAATTCACCAAAGTTTCATCGCAATCGGATAAATGGTATATGAATGCATTCAGGACTTGGTAGAAACGATTCGCGTGCCATCGCACATTTGTAGAATCTACTCGTGCGCTACCTATTCTAAAATTAATTTACTAAGCCAGAAACCTTCACTGAAGTGTACACAACAATTCACCAAAGTTTCATCGTAATCGGATAAATTGTATATGGTCGCATACGGTACTTTGTTGAAATGATTCGCGTGCCGTCACTCATTTGTTGAATCTACTCGTGCGCTACCTATTTTAAAATGGATTTATTACGCCAGAAACCTTCCGTAGGGTGTACACAATATCTCACCCAAGTTTCATCGTAATCGGACGAATGGTATTTGAACGCATACGGGACCTTATTGAAACGCTTCGCGCGTCGTCGCTCATTTGTTGAATCTACTCGTGGGCGACCTCCTGTGAAATGGATTTACTAAGTTAGAAACCCTCACGTAAGTGTACACAACATCTCATCCAAGTTGCATTGCAATCGGATGAATGGTATATGAACGCATACGGGACTTTGTTTAAACGTTCGCGCCTCGTCGCTCATTTGTTGAATCTACTCATGCGCTACCTATTGTAAAATGGATTTACTAATCCAGAAGCCTCCCCTGGAGTGTACACAACATCTCAACCAAGATTCATCGCTATCAGACGAATGGTATTTGAACGCATACGGGACCTTGTTGAAACGCTTCGCACGTCGTCGCTCATTTGTTGAATCTACTCGTGCGCAACCTCCTATGAAATGGATTTACTAAGTTAGAAACCTTCACGTAATTGTACACAACAACTCATTAAAGTTTCATCTCTATCGATAAGTGGTATATAAACTTATACGGGATTTTGTTGAAACGCTTCGCGCGTCGTCACTCATTTGTAGAATCTAGTCATGCGCTACCTATTGTAAAATTAATTTACTAAGCCAGAAGCCTTCCCTGGAGTGTACACAACATCTCACCCAAGTTTCATCGCTATCGGACGAATGGTATTTGAAGGCATACGGGACCTTCTTGAAAAGCTTCGTGCGTTGTCGCTCATTTGTTGAATCTAGTCGTGTGCTATCTATTGTAAAATAATTTACTCATCCAAACACCTCTCCTGGTGTACACTCAACATCTCACCCAAGTTTCATCGCAATGGGATGAACGGTATATGAACGCATACGTGACTTTGAAACGCTCCAACGTGCAGAGACAAACAGTAGAATTCGACATCACTGCCACCTTTGGTATAAAACACAACTTTCCGCCACGGGCGGAGTGTATGTAATGGCGGTAGTTGCACAGGTTGCGACCAGGTGGCTCTAACGTGCAGAGACAAACCGTCCAAAGACATCAGCTTTCACCAAGGCCAAGACTAGTGGTTTCCATGACGACTGTTTTTGACTGTATATTGTGGTTCTAAAATAGTGTGTACATTGTGGTTCTTAAATTGTGTTTATTCCACCTACCGGGTCAGATTGTAAATCTAAACCAAACAGGGACCCACCCTAATATACATACCAAATTTCATCAAAATGGGAGCAGCCGTTTAGGAGGAGTTCAGTGACATACACACGTGTCGAAGAATTATATATATAAAGACTAGACAACGCTGAAAAATGGCTTCTGATACTTCAATATACAGAGAGTCCAGTTTGTATGTATCGGAGACCCTCGCTAGCCTGCTTGGCCGCGGCGCGAGCCTGTCTCCCGCCAGGCACTTTGCCGTTTTGCGGCGCTCGCGCGACACTGAGTCATTGAGTATAGGAATTTGTACTTAAATTTGTACTTCAATGTGATCCTTGACCAATTTTTTTGACGAACTGACTTACGGAGAGCGATTGTGAACTTATTTTCAACAAGATTCTGCCACTGCTCACAATGACGAAGCATCCATGACAGAATTGCGTCGCAATTTTGGTACTAGGATTATAAGTCGGAACGTGTGGCCCCCGCGAAGCCCAGACTTATCACCGTGTGAGTTTTATTTGTGGGGGACACTTAAAAATAGAGTGCATGCAAGAAACCCTCACACTATAAATGAGCATAAAGACTATATTACAGCTGAAATACAGTCAATTGGTGCTGAGGAATTTCAGAGAGTAAATGCCAGTTTCATAAAAAGGTGCCAGCGGTGTGTAGCAGTGCATGGCGAACATTTCCAGCACCAGCTGTGAACTAGGTAAGTACAAATTCCTATACTCAATGACTCAGTGCCGGGCGGGCGCCGCATAACGGCCAAGTGCGTGGCGGGAGACAGGCTCGCGCCGCGGGCGAGCGGGCTAGCGAGGGTCTCCGTTACTTAGAAACTGGACTCTCTGTATAAGGCAGATATCACAATAAACACACAAGCAAACTTGAAGCTCAATAATTACTAACAATATCTGAACTAAATATCACTTATAACTAACAAATCTTAACACGTTGCGTAAGGTTATAATAACTACTGTAACTAACTAAATGAACATATTGTAAATACCATCACCCACATACAGTCCTTGTAGATATAGCCTACTGTAGATGTAACGGCCTAAGTGTAAGGATCTGATCGGAAGACGATCGAAACTGGTGGTTCAAGAGAATTTAATTATTAATATCATGTATTTTTTTATAACTCAGGAAGTGTTCTAAGTTCTTGTGTGGGGTTTCGCCTAGGAACACCAAGCTGGCTGATCAGCGGGTTCTTGGTATCCGTTTCCGGACCCCCAAAGGAGTAGCGAAATGCGTTCTATCTCCCTTTTTATGAAGCGCACCTGCACCTCTTTACTGCGATTGTGTTGACAAGACACGGCATACACCCAGACAAATTGCTGAGTTTTAATCCACTGGCCGTGAGAGCCAATATACCATCATTACTTTTTATGTTCGACCATGCCGAAATATAAATATTATATGCCAGAAAAGTGCATCTTAATGAGGCTCATTATAGTTCAAGTTTTCTTTATGATACAGGTTCTCCACCAACCAGAGCTCAAGATTTTCATTACGATACAGCTGTTTGACCAAACAGGTAAGAACTGCGCTGACTTCCATGGCCTTCTATTTTAAATTTCACTGCGTGGCTAGTGTCATAGTGGAGTATTCGAGGAGGCCGTGGTCGAATACAAGGTATTCTCTGCATCCCAAGCGGTCTGTTCAGTAAACGAAACTGGCGTAATATTGACAGATAATTATGTTCGATCATAACCCGGCCGAAGTCGTCGGATTTTTTAAGAGCGTTAAAAATCCTTCAGTATGCCTTCCTTCGGAGGGGAAGTAAAGCCGGCGGTCCCATGTCATAGATTTATAGCATGTAAAAGATCTTTTCACAGACTAAACTTGTGTAATGCAAAATTGTGAGGTTAGATTTCGTCAGAACGCTCTATCAATGTTTCAACGTTCATCACTAGGTATCATTGATATCTGGTGGTGAAAGTTGGAACTACTTGACATTGAACGGAACTTGTAGCTCACCCTTTAGGGTGTCAGCTGGATGCAGCTACAGACTCAGGCGAGCCGAACATATCCTCGGACACTCCCGGCACTAAAAGCCATACGATAAGTAAATAAATATGTTCGATCATAAAATAAAGTTATAATTATCGTCGAACATAAACAGACTTATTCAACTCGCCTATAATGGTAATTTTGACACTCGTGTGGAAATTATAAAACTCACTTTGCTCGTTTTATAAACAAACTCGTGTCTTAATTATTTCCATTAAAGGCTTATTGCATAATGTACGGTACTATTTTGGATTTATAGAAACACCCATTACAATTGTGTACAATCCTGTTGATGACTGAGATTATGATATTTACTGTCGACCAAAATATTATGTGCACTTGAGTTTGAAGGTTGTTTGTGAAGTAACCAATAGACCTACATAAAGTCCAAATCATCATTATTTTCGTCGTTCTATTTTACCCACATATCATTTTATTCCGTACAAATACAAACCGATATAAAATAAAATATAAAATAATTCATTTAATTATTTCACAGTCATACAGCATAACCTTTTGATGTATAAGGATTACAACGTGAACAAGAATGCAACTTTCCAACCACCACGAGCCGAGAAAAAGTTACCGTACAAAAATTATGGCAACTTTGTTGGACACACAAAATTTTGAAATTAATAAACCAGTTATAAAACATTCCAATGTATATTGTGTTAAAATTTGGATTCGATTTGATGACGGGTTTATGAGATAATAATTCTTAAATATGACGCATGGTTGAAACACGCTTAAAAGCGGGCACTTTTTGTGTTCCAACTGCGATAAAAATATTAAAATATAAATTAAAAATTCCAAACCTACATAGAACGACAGAAATGATGATGATATTGGATTTTATATAGGCCTATTGGTTACTGCACAAACAATCTTCAAAATCGAGTGCACATAATATTTTGGTCGACAGTAGTTCTAGTCAGGTCATGGGCCAATTCTTCGCTCCAGCATTATGCCAAAGAAGTGATTGGCATTAATAACCAAAGCTGTGGCATGAACCCCACTGACAAGTGAATGTTGGAATAGTGTGGTGGGGGCAGATAGAGAGGGAATTGTAGCAGCCTCAGGGATTTACACACGTACATTTTACGTATGTTGGCATTGTAGGATTAATGTCGTGCAGTGGCAAAGATACGTCATCGATTATATTCCTGTAGTGTATAATCAATTGATCCATAATAAAAGAACTGAAGTATTAATAATTAGTCGTTCCATTGCAATACTTTAAGGCTATGGGGCTGTTCTCTTCTTTAGATTTCTGCCGGTACGTTAAATGTCTGTTTTGACCGAGCCTTGTGAATACATCTGAGGCAGTGCTAATAACTCACCATATGAGATTAAAGCCTGGCCAGCCTCTTTGATACTCGTCTCGCTAATCAGATATTCATTCAAATGACCGCTCTCACACTCCAACGCCATTGATTTAATAATCCCTGGTAGCGTTTGATCTGATACACTACAAGCCACTTAAGCCTTTAGCCCACGTGAATGCAATTTCAAGTAGAACAGTTGAAAATAAACGTCACACAAGCCCTTCACGATGATAAATGGAATAACTTGCGTCCACAGATGACCTTTGTCAATCAGTGATGTTCCTGTTCAGGGAAATAATAACAATAATAATAATAATAATAATAATAATAATAATAATATTTTTTAAAATGTTATACATCGAGTTGAGCCTCTATGGACTGCGTGGTAACAACCAACTTCACTTTAGTGTCTAGGTCTTCCTCTTGTTCCGGCTTTGACTTCCTGCCAGTATATTCTGACCCCAGCGACGAGTGCCTGTTTATGTTCTTCGGACAAAGGTCCTCTCCGTCTTCCGGAAGTAGATGCCATTTTAAAACCTTGGTAGTTGTTCACCAATCTTCTAAATGTGTTCCTGTCACGAATTTCTCGGTCTAGAATACCCAAATCGCCTGAGATCTTTTACGCATTCCTCGAACCATCTCGGCCTTGTTGCCTTAGACTTGATGAAAATCCATAAAAATAATATTTCATTCAATTTCTCTAATCGGCCAACTAGGGACCACGATAAGCCTCATTTTACATTCTGGCATTTGCTCATTTTTCGCTTGATCCACATTGTCTTCATGAGCTCACTGTGTTTAACACGACGTTCCTCTGTCCATTTCGCACCAGTTGTCCTTTTTTCGTCCCGGAAAGTCCCAAACGTCTTGATGGCTGCTCTATAAAGATTTCGGTCTTGTGCATCTTCTGCTCGTATCCCCATTTCTTTCAGATCTTTCTGGACGTTAACATACCATGGCATTGTCGTTTTTGGTTTTGAGTCGAATATACTGAAGATACGTTTCGTCCATCGGGAGTCGATCATCCGTCGTATATGACCGTAGAAGCATACTCTGCGATTTCGCATTGTGCCTGTGATCTTCTCTATCCTCGAGTACATTTCTTGCCTGGACTTTCTGATGTAGATGCCATTTTTGTAGTCCGGGCCAAGTATGATGTGTAGGATCTTTCTTTCTTTCTTTCTTTCTTTCTTTCTTTTCTCTCTAACTTCGCGAGCAAACATTTCTCGGATAGGATAAGGCAGATGCATACAGCGGTACTGGTTTGATGACAGTGTTGTAGTGACGAATTTTTGCATTCAGAGAAAAGCACTTTTTGTTATATATGTTGCGGGTGGTTTGAAAAGCGACTTCCATTTTCTTGATTCTTGCTTCTATGGCTTGCTTGTCAAGGCCATTTTGCTGGATCCATTCGCCAAGATATTTAAATTTATTAACACGGTTTATCGTTCCATATTTGGTGTTTAGTTGTGCTGTATCATCCTTGATGTTCGACATTACTTCTGTCTTTTGAAAGGAAATTTGTAATCCTGTTTGTTCTGCTACTTCCTTCAATATATTGACCTGTTCTGTTGCACTTTCGAAATCTTCTGTCATCAGGGCTGTATCATCAGCGAATGCTAAGCAATCTATTTCCACTCCGTTTTTCTTTGTCCCGATCCTTAAAGGTTTGTAAAGGCCTCCTTCTTTTAACTTCTGCCGCCAATTCTGTATTACCTTTTCAAGCACGCAGTTGGACAACTATCTCCCTTGTCGAACGCCTGTCTTGGTCTTGACTTCAAAGGGTTCAGAGATACATCCTTGGAAATTGACTTTGGATGTGGTATTAATTAGAGTTGCCCTTATTATCGCCAGCAGTTTCATATCGACTCCCATTTCTGCAAGTATGTTAATCAACACATCACGGTCGATGCAGTCGTATGCTTTCTTAAAGTCCACAAATGTCAATACATACGTTCGACCTCGCAACACATAGTACCTAATCATGGTTTTTAGGTTAATGATTTTTTCTGCAGTCGATCGGCCTTTCCTAAAACCCCCTTGGTATTCTCCGAGTTTGTGTTCAACTTGCTGTTCCAGACTTTCAAGTATGGAAAGTGACAGGATCTTGTAAGCTACTGACAGAAGAGAAATACCACGGTAGTTGTTCACATCTCTTATATTTCCTTTCTTGTGTAAAGGATGGATCAAAGCTAACTTCCAGTCCTCTGGGAGTTGTTGTGTCTCCCATATATCTACAATGGTTTGGTGTAGGATGTCAATTACTTCTTCTGGGGCATGTTTTCACAGTTCTGCAATCATGGAGTCTTCTCCAGGAGCCTTGTTATTTTTCAACCTCTTTATTTTGCGTTTGATTTCATCGCGATTTGGTGGAGAAGATGGCAAATTGTGGTTCATTTGTTTGTTTGTTTGTTTGTTTGTTTGTTTGTTTTTTTGTTTGTTTTGATGGGGTTGGGTGGCTTTTCACAATTTAGGAGGTCGTTAAAATACCCGGCTAAAATTTCGCAGTTTTCTTCTTTGGATGTGGCTAGAGTTCCATCTTTTCTTAGAAAACAAAGGGAAGGTGCCTTGTATCATTGTATCTTCTTTTTAAAATCCCTGTAGTATACACGGGTCTCATTTCTGTTAAAGGTTTGTTCAATTTTGCCCATTTGTTCTTTTTCATACTTCCGTTTCTCGCTGCGTATTATAATATATTACTTTTTATTATTATTCCTTTTCTTGTTTCGTTTCGGCCAACTAAGGACCACGTCATTTCAACTGTTACCTTTTAGAATTAAAATTTGCCCATTATTTCTTCATTCGTAGAAAGTGTTGTTCTTTTCTCTCATTTGTACACGCCTTTCCAGTTTTCACTGTCGGCTTAGTTGGAAAACTCGGAAGTTCGAAGAGTTTCCTCTTAAGCTGATCACACTTCAGGATATCTTCACGTGAGATCCCAATCTCGTGCAGATCTTTTTGTATCTCAATGAACCAGGCTCCCTTTGTCTTGTTCTCTTGGAGGGAAGTGAAAATGCGATAAGTTAATCGTGCTGACATTCAGACCACGTGTCCATAAAACGTAATCCGTCTTTTCCGCATCGCGTCAGAAATTTTCTTCACATGTGTTTTATTAATGCAGCCAATAGCCATGTGTATATAAATCCTGGTTAAGTCGACTTCTATACTCAACATTGTCATTGATTGGTCCTACGATTTTCCACAAAACCTTCCTTTCCCTTGCTTCCAATTTATCCAAAATCCCTTTCTTGTTCATGGCGAGACGTTCAACTGCATTATTATTATTATTTTACTGTTATTCTAACGTTAAAACGTTAGAATTCATCTAACAACTATATTTTGTAAAGAATGCCATCTCACGACAGGCTTTGGAACTAGCTAACTTACAACACGGCCGACTGGATGCGAGCTGCGCTCTATACCGGCCTTGACATTCCCAGTTAGAACCCATGCATTACGTGTAATTGGAAAATTTCTACTCGTTGCCGATAGAGCGCACTCCCATCCCACTATAGGCGCGATTAGTAAACAGCTGTAAAGTACGATAGTCTGGCCAAAAATTAAACTTTTTCCCTAATTTATCAATTGGTCTCAAATTTCGAACATATAATTTGTGAGTAGTATTAATCACAATGACAAACTTACAACTCAATTGATCGAACCGTTTTTGAGAAAAATATTTTTATTTTATTTTTAAGGGTTTTTCAAAACTCATCTACTATCTGTAATTCAGCTCTTCGTTGAAAAAGTTGCGCCATGTGTTCCTGGGAGAAATGTCTTAGGTGTTATATATTCGGAATTAGTTCTTGTTTTGTCTAAGAGTCCACTTCTACAGTGTCCAATTTGCGACGAGACCGGTCCAAACGGACTTGCCATCATTATTGGAGAGAAATTTTTATCGCCAATTTTGGATAATATCGCGAAAACTGAAACTGGAAGACTGGTTGCTTCCAAACGCCTACTACACAAACAGCTCAGCAGGAAAATGCATAAACTTTAATGAAAACCGAGTGATTCTGATCGAATTCAACTTGAACGAGGTGCAAGGTAATTATGTCAAATTTCTTTTAGATTTATTAGCACGCTATTTTATTTTTTGAAATGATTTGCAACTAGCAACCCGCCCCGGTTTCGCCCGGGAACAGTTATGAATGTGCAAGGAATTCCTGTCAGACGTAATTTAAGAATGGCGAGGTGCATGAGACACAAATGCCCCTTCCGTCCAAACTAAAAACACTTATAGTGGGCGATGTATCGACGATAGAGATATGCTCTCAGGGACTTTTTTGTAGAATTTTTCATGCTGAACAATTCTTACACTCATCGTATATTGATCTTTTTAACGATTTGCCCAGCGTAAGCTTAAAAAGCGCACGGACGCCAAGTTTGTTTTCGACTTTTCACTGAAATCGTTACTGCTTGGCTCCCTTTGATCATAAATACATTATTTTCTACAGAAATCTTCCTCGTGATTACCTTTACAGAATGGTGAAGGCCGCATCAAATTCCATCCAGTGGTTCTCGAGATTACCCGTGACATCCAAGAATCAGGTACTTGGTTTTATACTAAGTAGAGATAAGTCTTTGTCCTGCTATGCTTGGTCGACAGCGCTATATAATTAACGGGATTTCATGTTAAAAGTCTCATTGTCTAGGCCGTGTGATTCAGATATGATTATTGATATAAGCAAACCATTGTTAAGCGCCTTCGTTTAGATTAAGCCTTGGAAGACTGATCTTGTCCGGTTGCGATTTCAGATTCGAGTACCATCATCAAGAATAGATAGGCTATTGTTGTTTAATTTTTACAGCATCAATGGACCAAATTTTCCGTCTTTTATAATACAGTAGGTTCTTGTGCTTTTAGTGTGGAAAAACTGGAGCAGAACCACACATAGGTTTGTCGCTGTCAGCGCAAGGATTCGAATCTACGATCTCCGGACTTGCTGCTGCTACCCGCTCGATCGTGGTGCATGATTTAATATACAATGAATTGCCGCCAATGGCCATAGCAGGGTATTTTGATTGAACGCTCGTAGGCTCCCAACAAGTTCAATTCCAAGTAGTTCCAACTTTGGCGACCAGATGCCACTAATACCTAGCGGTGAATATTGGCACTTGATAGAGTGTTTTAACCAAATATAACCAACAAATTTGGCTACATATTATCAATTGTAGTGGTAGGTTCTTTTACATGCCATAAATGTATGATATAAGCCCGCCGGCTTCACTTCCCCTCCGAAGGAAAGCATACTGAAGGATTTTAACGCTCTTCAAAATCCAACGACTTCAGCCGGGTTTGAACCTGCGATCTAGGGCATACCAGTTCAGCATGCTACCGACTACGCCACCGAAGCCGTTGTAACGATTTAACGAACATGGCTACGCTGTGGGACGGTTGGAATAGCAAAGAGCAGTGTAGTGTGGGCCTTTGCTCCTAATATTTCACCCGGAGGGCTGCAGTTTGAATCCTGGTGGCACCAAGGTAGTATTTTCACCTGAAAATTCACGTGGCGTCAGGAAGGGCAATAGTTTTTAAAACCCGACCAATACTCGAATGAGCCAGGTTGTCGCCCAAATGAATTAGGATAAGCCAACAGACGGTGGGGTTAGTTCTGTATGTGGGCTACTCAGAGTTACGACCCAAACAGCTGATGAACGGTATGAGTATCACTGACCGCCATAATTGCTGTCTGAGGAATATTTACTGCCAGTCATATCGTTGAACACTCATAAAATGACTTTAGTAGCTCTTAGTCTACCTCACGGCTGTAAACGTGAGTCATAAAATCGCACAGAGAAAATGGCGTCAACTGCTTGCATCTTTTGAATTTAGGTCAGAATGCATAAAATAATTGCCGCTGACACAGCTCATAAGGTAAAGTGCCCAAATATCGTCCCCCTAAGAAAATTCTTCAATTATGAAATATTTTTGAGTTAGAAATACCGTAATTAAAAAACTGATTTGAGCAACTCAACACCATTGCTGCGGTGATTCTACTAAATAAATCATTCCTAACCAAAGACAACACATAATTGAACGAACGCAAATTTTGATTTTCCAAATAAGGTATCCTTATTCCGTCCCCCCCTTAGCCCCCCCCCCCCCTATCTAGTTAATATCTATTCATTTATTTTATGGAAAATCTATTGCAAGAGTCTTAAGATCTCTTATAATAATAAAGTTGATTAGTTTGTTCCTCAGTTTAGGGGCTGCGACAACGCGGTCATGTAGCCCCGTGTGGGTGTGTGTGTAGAATCTGACTGATAACCAGTGTTAATTGTGGGGCTGTATTAGTGTGTGTTATTTGAGATTCAGATAGAAGGACTGCGGACGATTATTTTTTTCAATTAGTATCTACTTTTGCTACCAAATGCTACCGTCCACGACACCTAGCGACGGACGTGGCTACTAAATGCCATCGCAGTCAGCACCTGGTGGCGAACGTTGGACTAATATAGCGTTATCAAACTAATCTACAAATTTTAGCTTCCACAAGTGTAGTTAGAGGAAGGTTCTTTTCCATGCCATAAATCTATGACAGGACTGCCGGCCAGTGAATTAAAACTCAGCAATATTTCCAGGTTTATGCCGTGTCTTGTGTGGGGTTGCACCTAGGACACCAAGCTGGCTCATGAGCGGGCTCTTGGTGTCCCCGCCTAAACCTATAAAAATTGCTGAGTTTTATAAATAGCCTACTTTCTTTATAAAAACTAGGATAAAATAAAGTAAATCAATTTTTTTTATTTAGTCAATTTACCCTCTAGGTTGGTGGTTCCCACGGACTCAGCGAGGGAACTCACCACTACCGCCTCTACGGGCAGTGTTCTGGAGCCTGGAACATCTGGTCGGGAAAGATACAACTGGGGAGGTGTGATCAGCACTTCGCCCAGGCGGCCTGACCTGCAAAGCGAACAGGGGCCTCATGTGGGATGGGAAGGGATGGAAGATTGGGATGGAGAGGCGAGGAAGAGGGAAGGAGGCGGCCGTGGCCTTACAGTAGGTACCATCCCGGCATTTGCCCGAAGACGAAGTGGGAAACCACGGAAAACCACTTCGAGAACGGCTGAGGTGGGAATCGAACCCCCTCTACTCATTTGGACCACCCGAGGCTGTGTAGACCCCGTTCCAGTCCTCATACCACTTTGCAAATTTCGTGGCAGAGCCGGGAATTGAACCCAGGACCTCCGGGGCGGCAGCTAACCATGCCGACCGCTACGCTACGGAGGCGACAAAACAAAAATGTTCCTGTCTTAAATTGTTAACACTGAGCAAGAATTCAACATCTTTGTTGAAAACTACGATTTTTTTCTTCGATACCCTTCCCAATTTGATAGAAGTTTGTTCTTCCACTGTCACTGAATCCTATTTGGTTATTGTTAACACAAACAAGGAAGGATACTTTGTAGACTATATTTAGGCATAGAGTTAACTTTTATAAATTTCTATATATCATTCCGTAATAAGCGTAACTCAACTTAAGCGATGACCTCTCATTTAAACATATTTTCTTATTGCTTGTCTACTAATCAGTTAATCGGTTTTCCGGTCAGCCGATTACCCTATTATTCGGTTAATTGATAAATAGCTTAGTACTGTAAATAAGAGGGGTTAATAAGAATAATAAGAGTCACCTACAATTTTGTTGAAACGTTCCGAGACATAATTCTTATTACTAGATGTTGCTTTTACAATATTATGTGTGGTGTCAGATCTACCAATCGTAAATATGTCAGGAAGATAACTCTGAAAGTATATTATAGAGCAGACTGTATGTATGCCAAACTATAAAATAATAATAACCCTGGCACTACAGCCCATGAACGGTCTTGGCCTACCGCTGCCCAGCCATTTGGCCTGCAGATATTGGGGTGACAGAGTCTCCGAGGCTTAGGTTCAAATCCCGGTCACTCCATGTGAGATCTGTGCCGGACGAAACGGAGACAGACAGGTTTTTCTCTGGGTACTCTGGTTTTCCCTGCCAACATTTCATTCCAGCAACACTCCCCAATATTATTTCATTTCATCTGTCATTCATTTCATCATGCCCCGTGCGACAGGCTTCGGCAGCCGGCACAGTCGGTCGACTGGAATCAATCTGGGGATTTTCATTTTTATATTAGGGTGAGGCGTGGTAAGCGCGTCGGGTTCCCTCGGCCTGTATATTGGTTTTCGTGACCGGGGCGCTGCCTCACTGTCAGAAAGCTACTCAATTGTTCTCACAAGGCTGAGTGAATCACGTTCCAGCCCTCACGTCAGTTTCTAAAATCCCTGACGGAGCCGAGAATCGAACCCGGGGCCTCCGGGTAAGAGGTAGGTGCGCTGCCGCAACACCACGGGGTGGCCAAACAATGCATGAGAGAATTATAGCCACCATAGAGAGACCTTTATGCATAATTCAATTTTCATTCGGTCTCATGTGGAACTGTGTCCAAGTAGCCTACATTTGAGATTTCAGAGAAGGAACAACCAATATTTGGCGGCACCGTTTTATTAGTAGTGAAGAAAGGTGGACGTGACTGGGAAGGCGCGGGTCGGATATTGAGCTATAAATGCACTTAGCCCTAGCGATGTTTCGCGAAAGACAAGGGGCGGCCGGGGGAACGACGCGACGGTTGTAGAAGGACGGTCAGGATCGTTGAACACTCTGGAGGCAGAAGAGAGTCTACATCCTAGGAGACCTGAATTAAAGGGTACAATAGATAAGATGCATTATTTATATACTTGTTCATGGTAGCAGTTTTGCCACCAGTAAGTTAGATCTGATGATGATCGCTTGACGGGGTCACTCTAGATCGAACTCTTACCTATAGAGCCCACGGCCTGAAAACGAAACAGAAAGTATCGGCAAGAAACAATATCCTACGTAAACTCTTTGGTACCGGATGGGGGACACAACCTAGCACGCTTAGAACAACTGCCTTGGCTATATGCTACTCCACTGCAGAATATGCATGCCCTGTATGGTATACATCTAGTCACTCGAAGCAAGTAGACATCGCTCTGAACGACACCTGCCGACTTATCACCGGTTGCCTAACACCCACGCCAACAGAAAAAGTTTACTGCTTAGCCGGAATCTCCCCACCAGATATCAGACGTGAAGTGGCAGCCAGAGTTGAAAGAACCAAGGCAGACAACTCAGAAAACTATCCTCTATATGGGTACACACCATCAAATCAATCGCTCAAGTCAAGGAAAAGCTTCCTCCATTCAGCAAAATGCCTCACGGAACCGCCCGGAAAAATTAGATTAACATCATGGAAAAGGAGAGTTAAAGACCTTGAAGACTGGATTATCCCTCATGAAAGTTTACCTCCGGGACATGCCAATGGATGGGATTCGTGGAGAACACTGAACAGGTTGCGAAGTGCGGTAGGTAGGTCCAAAGTGAATTTCAAGAAATGGGGATACACTTCCGACACCACCATGTGCGAGTGCGGGAAAGAACAAACCATGGATCACCTTCTTGTATGCAGATAATCTCCTGCTTAGTGCACGATGAAGGACTTGATGGAGGCAACATCTGAAGCACGTGATGTGGCAAAATACTGGTCACATAATATCATATAGTAGTATATAGTTTTACTGACTGTTTTGATGAGATTGTATATAGTACCAGCTAAATACCATGTGTGATGTAGTTTTTCTTGAGACAGATGTTGCTTCTGACACGATTCAATAAATAAATCCAAGTGAATTTATTAACCACACGTAATTTTTTTCAGGGATGAGTAGATCACCTATTACTATTAGGTACACTCCTGTTGATCGACAGAAAAGCGTTAAATGTTGATTTGTTAATCTTTCAGTTGCTTTAATTCCCAAGGCAACGGTGCATAGGAGAAGTCTGTGCTGATAAAACCACACTGTGGCAGAATTCAAGCATTTGTCGGATTAACTCTATTGGCTTCAGCCCTCAAAACAATAATTCAAATCCATGGCAGAATTGAGAATCGAACCCTCGAGATAAAAGTCAAACAAGATAGGTATTTCACATCGACAAGTTGAATGCGCAGAGAAAATATGGTGTTGTCCAGTGAAGAGACGGTACTAAAAGCCTTCTTCTGCTCGGCGTGTTATTGATGCCCTCGGGCCCACTAAATCAATGTTGTTATTAAGGGTGCGAACGTCTCTGTAGCCAAGACGTGCTTTGAGGAAATCAATATCACCTTCGGCACATTAGAACAAGCCAATAAAATGTACTCACTTACGAAAACACACATTCTACTTCTTCGAGGATGTGGAGGGGTATTACTTTAATATAGTTGTTATTATTTCATGTAAGAGGCTTGGGATATCGTGGTTATCATCCCCGTGTAGTTAACATTATGTTAAATTTGTCTGATAACATGCATTTTTCAGATGACTGAACACTGAGTGGCCAAAAGCCACGGGAAGGGTAGTCCCATGAGCAAATGTGCCGTGTATGACTCCTGAGCGTTGTGGTGGAGCAGAGCAGTCCGTCACAGACACGAGTGTAGTGAAAATGGCAACACGTCGCGAGTTCACCGACTGTGAAGGTGGGATAATCATTGGCGCACGGCGCATGGGTCATAGCAATTCAGAGATTACACGCGAATTCGTGTTTCCGAGGTCAACAATGTCGAGGGTGGTTCTTCAATATTGCAGAGATTATGTTACCATCCGCGTAAATCGCCGCACGGGATGACCACAGATGTTTAAACGAATTGACAACACGTCGCCCCAGTAGAACCATACTATTATTATTATTATTATTATAACCATATTATTATTATTATTATTATTATTATTATTATTATGAATGATTATCTTTTAAAAGAGACAAGTCAGTTTTCTGAAACTTCGATATATTTTAAATAATTCAACTCCTCCTAACTGATTCAAATCAGTATTATGGATTCGAATAATTTGAATATCCAACGGAAAGAACGGGGTTAGTCCAATAATTTCTTAAATGAGTTTATGGCGCATTCTGGTGGCCAGACATCGTCGCTACAGATCAGTTTAAATTCATTTCAAATAAAGCTGAATGTCACTGAGATACAGAGGTTTTTATTATTAGTGGAAACGGAAAGAACGGCCCATATCCTCTCACTTTCTTTTCATAATTTAACTTGAGTTGTTATTTGTTTTACATGTACTTCCTTTATAAGGAATATTGATTGATACGTGCCACCCCTAGTGGCACTTTCGTTAACTGGATTACGGTGGGTAAAAGCACAACACAATTGTTCCTTTAAAGAAATATTAGCTTTATTGCAGGTCAGAAATGTACACCGTACAATAAACACTTAGAAACCAATTAGCAGTCTCACTTCAGGTCTCTTCTCCCTTAGGGACTACTCTCGCCTCTTCCACTCACGCACACAGTTAATCCCTCACTAATTAGGTAGACCCGTGTCCTGGCTAGAAATAACTTGCACCTCTTCCTCTTGTAAACAAGCCACAGTCTGTCTCTCACTGTTCTTGAATACACAAAGTCTCGCCGTCCGCAGGCTAGGAAACAGTCCACTGCGTTTCGCAATTCACCACAATAACCTCTGTCGCACTGGAAAACACACTCGCTCAAAACACAGTCCTCAAAAACTCACTCCCCTAGCTGGCCAGGTCGATTATATAGCGGGGCTGGTGACTCAATGGATGTTTCCAGAGTAAGAGAGTTCACGGCTCCTCCCGAGATTTCCATCACCAGGTGGGCCGGGAACATTCCAGACCATGTATTTTGTTCTCGCTGCGCAAGTAGCCGGCCGACAGAGTCCAGAGGTAGCCTCGGGCGGCTGTGAGTCACTCGAGAAGGAATGAAGCAACCCCGCTCTCGTAACAATATATTTGGCCAAAAATAATAATTTGTTACCCTCAATTGGGGTGTTTTTAAGTATTTATATTTAGTGTTGAAAGTTTAAATTCGCTCTCTTAAAAAAATTACAGAATATGACTCACCCCGTTCTTCCTGTGGAGTCTTCAATTGTGGAGAAGGTTTACACTTAGCTTTCTCTATTACACTTCACATGAATCAAATAGCTGTATTTTATTGAAGAACATTCTCTCTCTGGGTTTATAACTTATTTGTACACTGTAGACTCCAGTGAATATATTCTGCCGTATGGGAACAGTAAATCAAGTATTAAAATATTCAATTCGCAGTACACACAATTCCGTAATCAGATGACATAGATCATTGCGTGGAGCTTAAACAGGACATGCGACTCGTTTGGATGCTCCCACAACGGGGTGAAATTAAGTTAACATTAATACTAACGGGGATTTAAATGGTGTCATTGCTTTGGCTGCGATTATATAATACACCTCGATCACATATATTTTTATGTTTGACGATGTCGAAATGTAAACATTATGTGTCAGAAAACTGTATCATAATGAGGCTCATTATAACACTATTTTTCATTATGAAACAGTTTATCCCACCAATCAGAGCTCAAGAAACAGTTGTGTGACCAATTAGGTAGGGGCACCTTCGCGCATGCGTTCAAAATTCAACATATTTCTGTGTTGGCAAGCAAATGAATGGTCTCTGCTTTCGGAGTGCCTTGACCCACGCATGGGCTCTGTTCAGTCAGCAAAGCCAGCGCGCCCTGTTCACTAACAGAATTAACTGAATCCCACAGATATTTATGAATATTTATGTTAAAACATATAATAAAGTTATAATTATCGTCGAACATAAACAGTCGTATGCAACTCGCCTATAATGGTAATTAAGACACTCGTATGGAAATTATAAAACTCGCCTATGCTCGTTTTATAAACATACTCGTGTCTTAATTATTGCCATTATAGGCTCGTTGCATAATGTACTAATATATTTCTATCCTCCACTACAGACTTGGTGCCTTCTGTTGATGAATGCAATATATTTGCATTTGTCTATTGGCGCAAGTTAGAGTCAAGTGTGGTTATTCACTGTTGTCTTAGTTGATATTGTAACATTTTAGTCGATCAACACGACGCACGTTGTTTTCTAGTAATGGAACAGCTTGTCAGTGGTGTTATGGAGAGTGATGGGGCTGTGAAACAACGCAACTAATTCTCGCCCAGAACGTCGTCTAACCTAGTAGTGAACCAATGGATTCGCCCAGCTCGTTGTCTAACCTAGTAGTAGCGAACAATGGTTTCACCTAGACCATCGTCTAACCTACTAGTCACCAATGGTTTCATCCAAACCGTCGTCTAACCTAGTAGCGACTAACGGTTTCGTCCAGATAGTCTTTTAACCTAGTAACAACCAATGGTTTCACCCACACGGTCGTCTAACCTAGTAGTGAACAATGGTTTCGCCCAGTCCGTTGTTGAACCTAGTAGCGACCAATGGTATCGCCCAGACGGTCGTCTAAGCAAGTAGTGCTAATGGTATCGCCCAAAAGGTCGTCTAACCACGTAGTGACCAATGGTTTTGTTTCACCATGGGTTTAGAAGAGTACAGTGTAACTTTTCAATTAAATTGAACAATAATTAGAAACAGTTTTTGAACATTCGTAACCTTACCACCACTCCTCGCTCCTTTTCGTTAACGACTAAGGTTACTTTTCGAGCCTTTTACGTCACGACTATACCATCCAAGCATTCTCCTGGAGTGAGGGTAGAAAACCTTGGTGGAAAGTACACAAAGAATGGTCAATATGAGATCAAACGTTCGATCTTCGGAAACGCTACCCCCCTTTACACTTATAGGCTGTTCATAGATAAATTTACATAGTTTTCTTGTAAGCCTACAACTGAGGAGAACCTCGTGGATACAAAAGGGATGGGAAGGCCTAATCAGAGATACAATAGCAGCATTAAATGAGATGGTTGGGGAGAGAGAGAAAATTGCTCTGAGGGACAATGAGATAGAGAGAGACAGTAACACCATCAGACCTCGTCCCCTCCCCGAGCTTCGGGCAAAGTCATATGATTCCCAAGTCGCCTTTCAACCTCCACTTCCATTTTTTAGCAAGAAGAATGCAAAGAGTCTGGATTAAAGATATCCCGCTTCCAATCTACACACAGAGGCACAGGGAGGAGGATTTATGTAGGCCCAATCTTATATCGGCCATTGAATGCGCCTCTCTAATCTGTGGTCCCCATTGACCACGACTGAGCGCATCCCACAAGCCCGCCGAGCACCGCGAGTGGTGGTTGTTGTTGCTTCAGCTAGGACAGACCTTGACCCTTTATAGGGCAGACTTACGTTTTCTAATTTATCTTTCAATTGTTTTTATTAAAATTTTCATTTCAGCTCTAATTTTTATTTTATTTATTATAATTTTATTTTGATTTTAGTTATCATCAATATTATTAATTTTATTAAATTTTATAAATTTTCTTTAATTATTATTTTTAATTTTGTAATTTCTAATTTTGTAAATCTAATGAACTTAATTTCATTTTACTTTTTAGAGTGTTTGATTTTAATTTGTATATTTATTGTTTAATTTTAATATATTTGCTAGTTTTATCCAGCACCATATTTCAAGGAGACAGATATAATAGCCTACATATTTGCCTTTCAGAAATATTACATCTACAGTACAAGAAATTGTGTTGTAATTCGGCTGATAGTTTTAACTATTAGCACTTTTGATAATGGTCAACAAACTCTTTTTATATTAGGTGGTTGACATATAGACCACTATCCTATAAGGGGTTAATTTGCAGATACAGCTTAAAGATCAAAACAGTAATAATAATAATAATAATAATAATAATAATAATAATAATAATAATAATAATAATAATATAAACTTCAATGTTATGACTCTGTCTGCCATAGATCAGGTGCAACGCAACACAGACATCTTCGCTTCATTTAAAATTTCAAAATTATAATCACACCAATAGGCGCACGGTCACCATGAGTCCGCTGATGAGCCAGCTTGGTGATCCAAGGCGAAACCCCACATAAGACACGGCATCAACCTAGAAAAATTGCCGAGTTTTAACACCTCGTCTTATTCAATTTACTCTTATCAACTGGGCACAAGAAAGAAACGCACACATTAAAAACATTTATTGACATTGGATGTCACTTGACAGACGATGTGCAGCTAACATTACCTACGCATTAAAAATACTGAATTGATTGCAGTTAGAATAGTTGAAAATACACCAGAAAACACCGCAGAAGTAGTTGTCATGGTGTGTGGTGACGTGTCGGTCTACTAACCCCAAGATTGCAGGTTCGCTCCGGGACGTGGTAAGTGATTTTTGAAAGGCGGAAAAAATTACGACACGCATGTTATACGATGTTGGCATGTCAAAGAACCCATTTGAATTCAGTAGGCCGTGTTCATAATGGAAACATTAATCTCGGGAGTTTCCGCCAGCACAAAGTTCCTCATTTCCCTACTAGAAAGCGCTATGGTGTTTAAGGAGCATAGATATTAACCTCCTTGACTTTCATACTGCTTCAAGGAGCAATGAAATTCGACATGCAAGCTACCCTTTGGGTGTAAAATAACAAAGCATGCACCCAGCACCGAGGCCATACGATATTATTATTATTATTACCGCCGAAATGGTGCCTGCAGAGTCTTGGCATAGACGCCCGGTGCGGGTGGTGTCAGAAATGTACCGATTTGGAAACGTTCCCTCCGGTATCCATTTGTTCCATTTATGTTCATTATCATCATTGCTATTTTGAAAAGGATTGGCATCAAGTACAGGGATAGGAGGGTGATCTAAAACCTGTACATAAACTAAATGGCAGTCATTCGAGCTGAAGAACACGATAGACAAGCTGAAAGGTGTTAGGCAAAGCTGCAACTTATCACCTATACTTTTCAATCTGTACAGTGAGCAAGCAATGAAATAAATTAGAGAGAAAAAATAAACAAATTATTAATAACGTTTTCTGGTTTTACGTCCCTTTTAACATCTGCGGCTTTTAGAGACGCCGGGGTGCCGGAATTTTGCCCCGAAGGTGATCTTTAACGTGCCAGTAAATCAACTAATACGGCTCCCTCGCATTTGCGCACCCTCAAATGCCAGCTGACTGTGCCAGGATATGATCCTGCAACCTTGGGACTAGCAAGCGAGAACGCTACCGCTGAGTCACGCAGCCAGCTAGAAGAAAAATTTAAAGTAGGAGTAATGATTTAAAGATAAATAATTTCAACTCGGAGATTTGCTCATGACATCGTCATCTTAGCCGACACACCAAGGGATTTGAATGAATTTTTATATGGTATTGACACCGTCTTGAGGATGGAATTCATGATGAAAATCAATGAATGTGAAAAACTAAATGGAATGCAGCCAAAAAAATCTAAAACCCTTACTGACGTCAAATTGGCAGGTGAAAAGCTAAAAGAAGTAGAAGACTTCTGTAACTTAGGAAGCAATTGGTGGTTCCGAATCCAAGCTGTGGTTTTCTGTGAGTTCCCGCTCCTAACCCGAAGCCTATTACAAATATGTACGGTCACCACGATAGGACAGGTGATTAGACAGAATCAATGCACACAGAAACACATGAGGCTGATGCCCACGATATCCAAATCCCATCAATTTAAAAATAAAAAAATAGTTCATAGAAAACTAAATTATGATACACTGGAGCAGTATCCTAGGCTCTGCAGTCGGTGACATCGAGATGCATCACTGAACTTTATGTGTGTACCTCAAGATGGCTCTGTAAGCAGTCTGAATAAATAGCAGTACATTTGTAATACATCACATATAGTATCAATTTAATTCAATTTTATTCAATCTCAAATTACTTTGAAAATTATTCAATATTTATCTTTAAATGACACGTCTTACAATGTATATTTCTTAAACGGTGCAAAATTACAGCTATTTAGAAATTAAACCCATCGCACTGTTTGTAACTACGTATATTTATAGCATTCTGAATGAATTGTTATTATCTGAGTATTAATATAAAAGTACAAAATAAAAGAGCAGTCCAATGAATTTCGCTAGGCTATCAGTAATTTACAGTACCAAAAACATTAAACGTATTACAATTGAAAGGTTCATTTCAAGAACCAGACAAGTCCAAAAATTAAATTGTTCACGAACTTAATATACACACACACATATATATACGAGCCTTACAGTAGTCGCATATGATGTGTAACATCTGACATGTTACCCTACTATGAAATTGATATGAAATATATGTGAAGTCATCTGACATGTTATCCTACTCGTATACTACACAGCTTGGACATTCTTAATGCTAATTTACGCTCCGTTTTCATACTGGTATTATGATGAATGTATAGATACAATTGGATATATGCTACTGTCACACTTGTTTCAACAAACATCACATACTGTATTATATTGTAAATTAAGAGGAGGAATGAAACCATAGTCTCTAGCCTATCTATAGACTACTAGAAATAATGTTCAATACAATCAAATTTCCCAACTCCTGCTTGGTGCAAAATATTGTATTAAAATTAGATAAATCGTAATTTCATGTAGATTCTGTTAAAATGACGCATAATGTTATGATAAATGTCGTTTAAATCGATAATCTGGTAGCAAAAATAATTGCCGGGACTGGGGTTCTAACCTGAGACCTTATGATTCGCAGACCAAGACACTAACATCGCAGCTATTACAACCACAAATATTTAGAGTACCAGACGGTTACTTATTTTCACGTACCGTCATGAAAGGCTTTGTCTAAATGTACCCGCGGCTTCGCCTGCGATCAAGACAATGGGGACGATGCATTATTGCTGATAATTGGTCTATTCTATTACAAAAATCGCAGCTACAGGTGGGCCCATTCTAATTCTGAATATTCTGATACATACAATATATTGATATGAGCACAAAGTGGGAATTTTATAGAGTTGTGAAAGTCGGCAGGGTTCGATGTTACATAATGTTAACACATTTTAAAATTACGTTTTTGGTTTTGACATCTTCTGCTGAGACATAACGATTTTGTTGTCCGGATGCTCGCGAGCACGCCACATACAGTTGCCCATGGGAAAAAATGGTTTTGTCTAAATGTACACATGCTCCTGTTAAGTGTGTGTCATTGCGCTTTGTTAAAGAAATTGCGAATATTGTTTGAAGAGAGAACTGCACTCTCGCGCACTAGAATGGCAAATTTATCGGAAAATGGGGAAATAAAGTATTCTTCCTTAATCTATTCTGGGTGTAATTTTGCCATACGTATTGATGATTTGAACGTCAATATAGCGCTATTAATATACCTATAGTAAAATATCTCTCACCTTGGCCGCTGATGTACATTATGCAGTCTCTTCCAGTGTTACATCCCAGGGATTGAAATTCTCCAACAACCCTTTTGCCTCACACGCCTCTTTAAGTAATTAAAATTCCT
This sequence comes from Meconema thalassinum, assembly GCA_946902985.2. Classification (NCBI taxonomy): domain Eukaryota; kingdom Metazoa; phylum Arthropoda; class Insecta; order Orthoptera; family Tettigoniidae; genus Meconema; species Meconema thalassinum. The sequence continues at coordinate 374,291,338 of OX336392.1, forward strand.
GATTGTTGTTGTTTGAGTCTTCAGTTTTTTAACTGGTTTGATGCAGCCCTGCATGTCTCCCTTTCCTGAGCTAATCGTTTCATCTCTACATAGCTACCACACCCTACATCCGAGGCAATCTGTGTAACCCTGGTTTACCCCTACAGTTCTTGTCCTCGACCCTCCCATCCATAACTAAGCTTGCTATTCCTGGGTGTCTTAATATGTGTCCTACCCTCCTATCTCTCCTCTTCATTAGCAGTCGCCAGAAACATCTATCCTCTCCCACTCGTCTTAATAACTCTTCATTTGTTACCCTATCTACCCATCTGATCATCATTCTCCTGTATCACCACATTTCAAAAGCTTCAATTCTCCTCTTTTATGCTGCACCTTTAGTCCATTAGTCCAACTCAGCAACTTTTCTAGGTATAAGGCGTGCCTTGTGCGGGGTTTCAATGGCCGTGAAAGACAAAATACCAACTTTATTGAAATAAGTTTGCCCAATTCCTCAGTAAGAGTAATTAAGAAAAAATTAAAATTTAATGTGACAGTCGGTAGAATACGACACATTCGTCTGTGAATATGGGTTGCTGATCACGGTAAAAAACGAAAAAGAGCAGATCAATATTGGCAAACAGAAATATTCAGTTAACAAAAAACAAATTTATAAAGAAAATGAAAGCATACCGGTCAAAATTGAAAGCATCTTAACGTTGTAAAATAGCGTAAAGATCCGAAAGCTAGCTCACAATAACCAGCTCAAAGAGTATAAAATTAGACTCAAAATCATGCTCGTATCCGACCCCAAAAACCACCTCCATAAATAAAATATATCTCATTTTACGCATATCAATGCGAGGAGCAATGTTCGAGGTTTCCACTTCTACGAAACCCGCGTTTTAAGGCCCTAAAACGAATGGTTTTCGAGATATTGCCAGAAAACTATCCCCGGTCTTCGAAATTGCATCGGTTGCCATAGTAACGTTGATCTGTTTCTCAGAGGGAACACAGTTATTTGGGAATATCTCCGAAACCGTTCATTTTAGGAAGTTAAAATGTGTGTTTCGGGGTCCCTGCAGGACCACCGAATATTGTTTCTCATATCTGGCGGCTTAAAATGTGCTAAATCCGATCTTTGTACCGACTGTCCTTGCTCAGTGCCAAAGGGCCGAAAAAGGTCACAAATTGAATTTTCAAAAACCGTTTCTTAGTGAGCCTCTACATACTCGGATCAACCAACATGCAAAATTTCAGCTTTCTAAGTCTAGTGGTTTGAGCCCTGCGTCGATGAGTCAATTTTGGATTATATATAATAGATTGATAACTGCATTACCGCAATGTGGGATAATATCTGAATAGCCATTGTGCAGAAACATAATACCGGCATTGCCGACTAGTTACAATGTTTCATATTAAAGCATATCATAATTTAAATACTGATACGAAGACTTTGACCATGTGGTTTGTGTTTCAATCAGTTAACACCAGAGTTCGCATAACTTAGCATTGAGAAACGCGTTACTCGGGGAGTGGATGCCCATCACTTTTATCCAGAGATTGAAAAACAGACCCTTAATAAATCACAATTGTTTTCAGCAAATATGATATAATGAATATGTTCATACCAAAGAACGACAACTTGAAGATAATTTATTCTAGGAATAGCTGTAATGGGACCTCCAATCATTGGAGTAAACCGTATGCGATAGTGCGTCGTGGTACCAATCTCCGCCACTGCGCGCGCTCATTGTTTCCTGTTACACTTTTCCGTCAATCCCACTTCTGTCCTTTTTTTTTTTTTTTTTTTCAAAATCACTCCCACCAAAATATCCACTCCCGGCACTAAAAGCCATACGCTAAATAAATAAATCCAGCAACCGAGCGGAAAGATGTTACAAATCAGGTTCATTTGTGCTGAATGAAATAAAAATTGCTCTCAGACCTACCATTGTCTCACAAACAGCTTTACATTCCACATAAAGGAAACATATTTTTGAGGAGAGTTGAGAAATAGTACATTATGCAACGAGCCTATAATGGCAATAATTAAAAAAGACACGAGTATGTTTATAAAACGAGAATATGCGAGTTTTATAATTTCCATACAAGTGCCTTAAGTACCATTAAAGGCGAGTTGCATACGACTGTTTATGTTCGACGATAATTTTTATAACTATTTTATGTTCGAACATAAATATTCATAATATCTGTGGATATTTCGCCAGTTTTATGTACTGAACAGAGCGCATGAGACGCAGAAAATGCCTTGTATTTGACCGTGGCCTCCTCGATTACCCTACTATGACACTAGGCCAGGCAGTGAAATGTAAATTAGAAGGTCGTGGAACTCAGCACATCTAATTATCTAATTGGTCAAACAACTGTTTCTTGAGCTCTGATTGGTGGGAGAAACTGTTTCATAATGAAAAATAGTGTTATAATGAGCCTCATTATAGTACAGTTTTCTGACATATAATAGTCAGGGTCGAACATAAACCTAAAAATACCACCGCTCAAACCCACAAAAACTTTAAAAAAACCTTGATTATGATATGGCTATAATTAAATGTAAACTGTAACTACTTTTTTTTAGCGTATGGCTTTTAGTGCCGGGAGTGTCCGAGGACATGTTCGGCTCGCCAGTTTTGTAGCTGCTTCGAGACGGACACCCAATGGGTGAGCTACAAGTACCGTTGGGGAGGAAAGTTGGAAGGGAGGGTCGAGGAGTTGGAAGGTAGCGGCTGTGGCCTATAGTTAAGGACCAACTCCGGCATTTGCCTGGAAGGAAGATGGGAAACCACAGAAGACCATCTTCAAGGTTGCCGGCGGGGGGATTCGAACCTCCTCGCCTCCCGGATGTGAGCGACTGCCAACAGTCATGCCGCAACGACCTCGGCTAACTCACCCGGTACTGAAACTACTGTAGTACTATTACTGACTTGGGCTATAACTAATTTACGTACTAGAAAGGAAAAAATGAAAAAAAAAAATATATTATCAAGGAAAATAAATTACAGGAAGAGGTATATTCTCAACCCTATAAGAATGAAGACTGTGCAATTTGGAAGGAAGTAGGGGTGTGAAAGGCCAATAGGCTAGGAAAAGAGGGCGAGGGAGAAAATAAAAAGTAAGACCCAACTTAGGAATCACTCGGGATCACCAACTCCCGAACTCAACAGCCGTGAGAGCTCGAAGGTGAACACTATCCAGGGTAAACCATGAGTGGTGGGCTACCGCCACCCTGGCTCATTTAGGTTCTCCTGCTGAAGGAATGAAATAACGTAGAAATAATAGAGATCTAATTCCTCGAAAAAATGACGGGGTTACAAATAAAGAAGATCTCGGGCCAATTACGGTGGTAAAATGAAAGACGCCCCAAGTTTTGCATACCCTAATACCATCAATGTCGTAAAAGAATAAGAGTTGGCCAAGGGAGGTTGACAGAAAAGATGAAAGTGGGTGGAAGTGGCCGCAAAATCTCGTACCACTAGTTGTGAACCCCTGAGGACCGTAATAATAATAATAAAAAAATGTTCCGTTGGCTTTCCAGTTTGATGACAATGAGGAAGTGATTCCTCCCACTCGTTGATGGTGCACCAATGTGTGCTGATGGAAAGCAGAAGGTAATAGAGAAGCGCTGCGCGACGAACCAATTACAGCTCGAGATGACTGCAGTGGCGCACGGTATCTCGTATTTATGGTAGCAATCTCAACAACATGCACACACGAGTATATCATCTCCTACAGTACATAACTACGATACAAGTGATTTACAGCGATTTTCCAGCTGTTGGATTGCACCGTGTTCCTGTGCTGCTACTACTACTGTACAATTAGCAAGCATTCTTTTTATGCTAAAGATTGGCAGCAATTGTCGCTCGTCGTTCTTTTCATAACCGAATTCCTTTATATTCTGTACAAATATTGGTTGGTTGGTTCCTCAGTATAGGGGCTGCGACAACGCGGTCATTTAGCCCCGTGTACTTTGGATGTGTGTAGAATCTGTTTGTGTTAATTGTGATGGCTGTATTAATGTGTGTATCTGTTTTAATTCAAGAAAGGACTGCACACGGTCAATTTTCAAGTAGTTCCTACTTTTGCCGACAAACGCCACCGTCAACGACCAACTAGGTCAGAAATTAATTACCAGATGCCACCGCAGTCGGCTCTTGACGACGAACGTAGGAACCTAAGAACGTTAGTCATATGTTTAACCTATATTAAATTAGCTTCACACAGGTGTAATTAGTGGAAGGTTCTTTGACATGCCATAAATCTATGACATGGGACCGCCGGCTTTAATTCCCCTCCGAAGGCTAAGTGGTTACCTCAAGGGTTCTGGGCTCGATTCCCAACCATGCCGTGGGGATTCTAATCTTCTATGGTTAATGATGATATTAATTGTTGTTTGCGAATTGAAGGACTTGGAAGGAAGGAGAGCCATGAAAGGCAGATACGAAAGGGGAAGAGGAGAAGGTCCACCCAAGAGGCACTGAAAATAAAGGGGGAAAATCGAATCCAGCTCAGGAATCTCTCAGGGTTACCAAATCCAGAACTCACCAGCCGAGAGTCACTGAGGGTGTAGCACTCTTCAGGGTGCAGAATATGTGGTGGGGTTACACTCACCCTGCCTCTTTTAGGACCATAGGGATCAGGATCTGATGATGACCGCTTTGATGGCTGAAACACGTAATCCTAAATTGCCTAATATTTAATATTGATAATCAGCAATACATTTATTATTTTTCAGGAGTAATGATTTATTTATCTTTCGAAATTTTATGCTTTTCAGTCGGTCAGCACGATTGTACCAAATTGTAATGGGTATTTCCCTAATCCAGAATAACATTTACTTATACGTGAGGTTAATAAATACAAATGGATCACCAGTTTCGATCGTCAGAACCTATGACTACAAGTATGGGTATGGTATTTGCAATATATAGTTGCATTAGTAATTAAACTTACACAACTAATGGAGATTTGTTAGTTATATGTGATTATTGGCCCCTTCAGGCTAGACCACTTAGCAGTGCTGCTTTGTGGCGCGTTGGTGGCTCTTCTACCAAGCTTTAGTGGCGCGTTATTGGCTCTTCTACCAAGCGTTAGTGGCTCTACTACCAAGCGTTAGTGGCTCGTTGGTGACGCTTCTACCAAGGGTTAGTGGCTCTACTACCAAGCGTTAGTGGCTCGTTGGTGACGCTTCTACCAAGGGTTAGTGGCTCTACTACCAAGCGTTAGTGGCTCGTTGGTGACGCTTCTAACAAGGGTTAGTGGCTCTACTACCAAGCGTTAGTGGCTCGTTGGTGACGCTTCTACCAAGGGTTAGTTGCTCTACTACCAAGCGTTAGTGACTCGTTGGTGACGCTTCTACCAAGGGTTAGTGGCTCATCTACCAAGCGATATTGGCTCTTCTACCAAGGGTTAGTGGCTCATCTACCAAGCGTTAGTGGATCGTTGGTGACGCTTCTACCAAGGGTTAGTGGCTCATCTACCAAGCGTTAGTGGCACGTTATTGGCTCTTCTACCAAGCGTTAGTGGCTCTACTACCAAGCGTTAGTGGCACGTTGGTGGCGCTTCTACCAAGCGTTAGTGGCTCTACTACCAAGCGTTAGTGGCTCGTTGGTGACGCTTCTACAAAGGGTTAGTGGCTCATCTACCAAGCGTTAGTGGCGCGTTGGTGACGCTTCTACCAAGGGTTAGTGGCTCATCTACCAAGCGTTAGTGGCGCGTTGGTGACGCTTCTACCAAGGGTTAGTGGCTCATCTACGAAGCGTTAGTGGCGCGTTGGTGACGCTTCTACCAAGCGTTAGTGGCTCTACTACCAAGCGTTAGTGGCTCGTTGGTGACGCTTCTACCAAGCGTTAGTGGCTCTACTACCAAGCGTTAGTGGCTCGTTGGTGACGCTTCTACCAAGGGTTAGTGGCTCTACTACCAAGCGTTAGTGGCTCGTTGGTGACGCTTCTACCAAGGGTTAGTGGCTCTACTACCAAGCGTTAGTGGCTCGTTGGTGACGCTTCTACCAAGGGTTAGTAGCTCTACTACCAAGCGTTAGTGGCTCGTTGGTGACGCTTCTACCAAGGGTTAGTGGCTCATCTACCAAGCGATATTGGCTCTTCTACCAAGGGTTAGTGGCTCATCTACCAAGCGTTAGTGGCTCGTTGGTGACGCTTCTACCAAGGGTTAGTGGCTCATCTACCAAGCGTTAGTGGCGCGTTATTGGCTCTTCTACCAAGCGTTAGTGGCTCTACTACCAAGCGTTAGTGGCACGTTGGTGGCGCTTCTACCAAGCGTTAGTGGCTCTACTACCAAGCGTTAGTGGCTCGTTGGTGACGTTTCTACAAAGGGTTAGTGGCTCATCTACCAAGCGTTAGTGGCGCGTTGGTGACGCTTCTACCAAGGGTTAGTGGCTCATCTACCAAGCGTTAGTGGCGCGTTGGTGACGCTTCTACCAAGCGTTAGTGGCTCTACTACCAAGCGTTAGTGGCGCGTTAGTGGCTCTTCTACCGAGCGTTAGCGACTCATCTACCAAGCGTTAGTGGCGCGTTAGTGGCTCTACTACCAAGCGTTAGTGGCGTGTTAGTGGCTCTTCTACCAAGCGTTAGTGGCGCGTTGGTGACGCTTCTACCAAGGGTTAGTGGCTCATCTACCAAGCGTTAGTGGCACGTTGGTGACGCTTCTACCAAGCGTTAGTGGCTCTACTACCAAGCGTTAGTGGCGCGTTAGTGGCGCGTTAGTGGCTCTTCTACCAAGCGTTAGTGGCTCTACTACCAAGCGTTAGTGGCTCGTTAGTGGCTCTACTACCAAGCGTTAGTGGCGCGTTAGTGGCTCTTCTACCAAACGTTAGTGGCGCGTTGGTGACGCTTCTACCAAGGATTAGTGGCTCATCTACAAGCGTTAGTGGCACGTTGGTGACGCTTCTACCAAGCGTTAGTGGCTCTACTACCAAGCGTTAGTGGCGCGTTAGTGGCTCTTCTACCAAGCGTTAGTGGCACGTTGGTGACGCTTCTACCAAGTGTTAGTGGCTCTACTACCAAGCGTTAGTGGCGCGTTGGTGACGCTTCTACCAAGCGTAAGTGGCTCTACTACCAAGCGTTAGTGGCTCGTTAGTGGCTCTACTACCAACGTTAGTGGCGCGTTGGTGACGCTTCTACCAAGGGTTAGTGGCTCATCCACCAAGCGTTAGTGGCACGTTGGTGACGCTTCTACCAAGCGTTAGTGGCTCTACTACCAAGCGTTAGTTGCGCGTTAGTGGCTCTTCTACCAAGCGTTAGTGGCGCGTTGGTGACGCTTCTACCAAGCGTTAGTGGCTCTTCTACTAAGCGTTAGTGGCGCGTTAGTGGCTCTTCAACCAAGCGTTAGTGGCACGTTGGTGACGCTTCTACCAAGCGTTGGTGGCTCTACTACCAAGCGTTAGTGGCTCTTCTACCAAGCGTTAGTGGCTCTACTACCAAGCGTTAGTGGCGCGTTGGTGACGCTTCTACCAAGCGTTAGTGCCTCTTTCACCAAGCGTTAGTGGCGCGTTGGTAACACTTCTACCAAGCGTTAGTGGCTCTACTACCAACGTGAGTGGCGCGTTGGTGACGCTTCTACCAAGCGTTAGTGGCTCCTCTACCAAGCGTTAGAGGCGCGTTGGTGATGCTTCTACCAAGCGTTAGTGGCTCTACTACCAAGCGTTAGTGGCTCTACTACCAAGCGTTAGTGGCGCGTTGGTGACGCTTCTACCAAGCGTTAGTGGCTCCTCTACCAAGCGTTAGTGGCTCCTCTACCAAGCGTTAGAGGCACGTTGGTGATGCTTCTACCAAACGTTAGTGGCTCTTCTACCAAGCGTTAGTGGCTCTTCTACCAAGCGTTAGTGGCGCGTTGGTGACGCTTCTACCAAGCGTTAGTGGCTCTTCTACCAAGCGTTAGTGGCGCGTTGGTGGCTCTTCTACCAAGCGTTAGTGGCTCCTCTACCAAGGATTAGTGGCTCTCCTACCAAGCGTTAGTGGCTCCTCTACCAAGGGTTAGTGGCTCTCCTACCAAGCGTTAGTGGCTCTTCAACCAAGCGTTAGTGGCGCGTTGGTGGCTCTTCTACCAAGCGTTAGTGTCACGTTAGTGGTGCTTCTACCAAGCGTTAGTGGCGCTTCTACCAAGCATTAGTGGCGCGTTAGTGGCTCTTCTACCAAGCGTTAGTGGCGCGTTAGTGGCTCTTCTACCAAGCGTTAGTGGCGCGTTAATGGCTCTTCTACCATGCGTTAGTGGCACGTTAGTGGTTCTTCTACCATGCGTTAGTGGCAGGTTGGTGGCGCTTCTACCAAGCGTAAGTGGCACGTTAGTGGCTCTTCTACCAAGCGTTAGTGGCTCTACTACCAAGCGTTAGTGGCGCGTTAGTGGCTCTTCTACCAAGCGTTAGTGGCTCTACTACCAAGCGTTAGTGGCTCGTTAGTGGCTCTGCTACCAAGCGTTAGTGGCGCGTTAGTGGCTCTTCTACCAAGCGTTAGTGGCGCGTTGGTGACGCTTCTACCAAGGATTAGTGGCTCATCTACCAAGCGTTAGTGGCACGTTGGTGACGCTTCTACCAAGCGTTAGTGGCTCTACTACCAAGCGTTAGTGGCGCGTTAGTGGCTCTTCTACCAAGCGTTAGTGGCACGTTGGTGACGCTTCTACCAAGCGTTAGTGGCTCTACTACCAAGCGTTAGTGGCGCGTTGGTCACGCTTCTACCAAGCGTTAGTGGCTCTACTACCAAGCGTTAGTGGCTCGTTAGTGGCTCTACTACCAACGTTAGTGGCGCGTTGGTGACGCTTCTACCAAGGGTTAGTGGCTCATCCACCAAGCGTTAGTGGCACGTTGGTGACGCTTCTACCAAGCGTTAGTGGCTCTACTACCAAGCGTTAGTGGCGCGTTAGTGGCTCTTCTACCAAGCGTTAGTGGCTCTACTACCAAGCGTTAGTGGCGCGTTGGTGACGCTTCTACCAAGCCTTAGTGGCTCTTCTACTAAGCGTTAGTGGCGCGTTAGTGGCTCTTCTACCAAGCGTTAGTGGCACGTTGGTGACGCTTCTACCAAGCGTTAGTGGCTCTACTACCAAGCGTTAGCGGCGCGTTAGTGGCTCTTCTACCAAGCGTTAGTGGCTCTACTACCAAGCGTTAGTGGCGCGTTGGTGACGCTTCTACCAAGCGTTAGTGCCTCTTCTACCAAGCGTTAGTGGCGCGTTGGTGACGCTTCTACCAAGCGTTAGTGGCTCTACTACCAAAGTTAGTGGCGCGTTGGTGACGCTTCTACCAAGCGTTAGTGGCTCCTCTACCAAGCGTTAGAGGCGCGTTGGTGATGCTTCTACCAAGCGTTAGTGGCTCTACTACCAAGCGTTAGTGGCTCTACTACCAAGCGTTACTGGCGCGTTGGTGACGCTTCTACCAAGCGTTACTGGCTCCTCTACCAAGCGTTAGTGGCTCTACTACCAAGCGTTAGTGGCTCCTCTACCAAGCGTTAGAGGCGCGTTGGTGATGCTTCTACCAAGCGTTAGTGGCTCTTCTACCAAGCGTTAGTGGCTCTTCTACCAAGCGTTATTGGCGCGTTGGTGACGCTTCTACCAAGCGTTAGTGGCTCTTCTACCAAGCGTTAGTGGCACGTTGGTGGCTCTTCTACCAAGCGTTAGTGGCTCTTCTACCAAGCGTTATTGGCGCGTTGGTGACGCTTCTACCAAGCGTTAGTGGCTCTTCTACCAAGCGTTAGTGGCTCTTCTACCAAGCGTTATTGGCGCGTTGGTGACGCTTCTACCAAGCGTTAGTGGCTCCTCTACCAAGGGTTAGTGGCTCTCCTACGAAGATTTAGTGGCTCCTCTACCAAGGGTTAGTGGCTCTCCTACCAAGCGTTAGTGGCTCTTCTACCAAGCGTTAGTGGCGCGTTGGTGGCTCTTCTACCAAGCGTTAGTGTCACGTTAGTTCTTCTACCAAGCGTTAGTGGCGCTTCTACCAAGCATTAGTGGCGCGTTAGTGGCTCTTCTACCAAGCGTTAGTGGCGCGTTAGTGGCTCTTCTACCAAGCGTTAGTGGCGCGTTAGTGGCTCTTCTACCAAGCGTTAGTGGCACGTTAGTGGTTCTTCTACCAAGCGTTAGTGGCAGGTTTGTGGCGCTTCTACCAAGCGTTAGTGGCACGTTAGTGGCTCTTCTACCAAGCGTTAGTGTCTCTACTACCAAGCGTTAGTGGCTCTACTACCAAGAGTTAGTGGCGCTTCTACCAAGCGTTAGTGGTGCGTTAGTGGCTCTTCTACCAAGCGTTAGTGGCGCGTTAGTGGCTCTTCTACCAAGCGTTAGTGGCCCGTTAGTGGTTCTTCTACCAAGCGTTAGTGGCGCGTTGGTGGCGCTTCTACCAAGCGTTAGTGGCACGTTAGTGGCTCTACTACCAAGAGTTAGTGGCTCTACTACCAAGCGTTTGTGGCTCGTTAGTGGCTCTACTACCAACGTTAGTGGCGCGTTGGTGACGCTTCTACCAAGGGTTAGTGGCTCTTCTACCAAGCGTTAGTGGCACGTTAGTGGCTCTACTACCAGTCGTTAGTGCCACGTTAGTGGCTCTTCTACCAAGCGTTAGTGGCTCTACTACCAAGCGTTAGTGGCTCTACTACCAAGAGTTAGTGGCGCTTCTACCAAGCGTTAGTGGCGCGTTAGTGGCTCTTCTACCAAGCGTTAGTGGCGCGTTAGTGGCTCTTCTACCAAGCGTTAGTGGCACGTTAGTGGTTCTTCTACCAAGCGTTAGTGGCGCGTTGGTGGCGCTTCTACCAAGCGTTAGTGGCACGTTAGTGGCTCTACTACCAAGCGTTAGTGGCTCTACTACCAAGCGTTAGTGGCACGTTAGTGGCTCTTCTACCGAGCGTTAGTGCCACGTTAGTGGCTCTACTACCAAGAGTTAGTGGCGCTTCTATCAAACGTTGGTTGTCGCTAGTGCTTGATACCCGGGTGGAGACCTCGTCAGTTTCCCTGTAAACACGGACGTAGAAGGTGATATAATTCTTGCCATGTTCCTCATATGGAGGAGAAAGAAACATCAACGGAAAACAAGAGGATTCTGGTTTCATCCATTGGTTTTGGAAAGACAAAATCGAGGACTGTTCTATACCTTATTCGATGATCTGCAACAGGATGACGAAAAGTTCTCTGCGTACTTTCCCATGTCCTAAAATTAATGTCAAGAGCTTTCAGATGGTATGAGCAACAATATTCGGGAAAAGTACAGAAAACAAGGCAAGAAATACAGGCCCGAGCCCGCACTAAAAATGAAATAATAGGAACATGGGAATAGCAAAATACACTACCAGTTGACCATGTGGCGGTGGCTCTGTGTGGACGCTCTCATTTATCCACAGTATTTATGAACGGAAGCGCTACTTTTTGTGGTCGTAACCAGAGGCAAAGTCAACTACACAGGGCGTCTGTATTTATGAACGGAGATACTGCAGCCTCGTCTGAAACCAACAATATAATTGAGATACTGGAAGTGGTGACTGACTTTCAAATTTACTTGCTTAGTGTGATTATGTGATTGTTATGTTGGTGTGGATTGTGAACGTAGCTGTTTGAGCGATGTGTGGTCCATTTCCGCATAGCTGCGAACACTACTGCTAGCACTAACTATTTATGAATCTCATGTAAATTATTTTCAAGATTAAGGAAGCACCCATGACAATAGTTGGGTACAATCGTGTTGACTGACTGAAAAACTTTAAATTTCGATTACTGTGGCAACACTGAAAAATGGCTTCAAACACGATAAATTTAATTAATTAATTAAAATTAATTAAACTAGGCCTATTTGTTAATTTTTAAATGTATCTGTTTATTTATTTATTTATTTATTTATTTATTTATTTATTTATTTATTTATTACGTTGCACTCCCAACCCAGCCATTGGACAAATTTGTGTTGACCGACTGAAGAGCGATAAGTAACAGTTTATACAGACAACAATAGAAAAAAACGAGCCTTACAGTAGTCGCATATGATGTGTAACATCTGACATGTTATCCTACTATGAAATTGAGATCAAATACTGTATATGTGAAGTCAATGTTTTTCGGCTGTACTCTCCAGATTTTAATTTTTTCTCATGTTTCTTTTGTCGATAATTTCGCATATATTCTGCTCTGGATTTACCTTTCTCTGCAAATCACAAAATCACAAATAAAAGGGGCGTCACCCCGAGTCCTACAACACCTCATACAGCACTATTGGTTGCGAAATATTAAAATGCCAATGCCCCTTTAGTTATGGGTCCTTTGTTTAAATTAAGAGGAGGATAGAAAAACGGGGGTGAGACCCTGACTCCAATGACACCTCATGCAAGTCCCTAGAATTATTGGTTCGCGAGATATTAAAAAGCCGATGACCTATTAGTTTTGGGTCCTTTGGTTAAATTAAGAGGGAGATAGAAAAACGCGGGGCGTCAACCCGACTCCTAGGACACCTCATAAAAGTCCCTAGCATTATTGGTTCGTGAGATATTAAAAAGCCGATGACCCTTTTGTTTTGGGTCCTTTGGTTAAATTAAGAGGGGGATAGAAAAACGGGGGACGTCACTCCGACTCCTAGGACACCTTATACAAGTCCCTTGCATTGTTTGTTCGCGAGATATTAAAAAGCCGATGGCCTATTTAGTTGTGGGTCCTTTGGTTAAATTAAGGAGGCTATAGGAAAACAGGGGGCGTCATCCCGAGTCCTAGGACACCTCATTAAGTCCCTAACATTATTGGTTTGCGAGATATATAAAAAGCCGATGACCTATTAGTTTTGGGTCCTTTGGTTAAACTAAGGGGGCTATAGGAAAACGGGGGGTGTCACCCCGAGTCTTAGGACACCTCATACAAGTCCCTAACATTATTGGTTTGCGAGATATATAAAAAGCCGATGACCTATTAGTTTTGGGTCCTTTGGTTAAACTAAGGGGGCTATAGGAAAACGGGGGGTGTCACCCCGAGTCTTAGGACACCTCATACAAGTCCCTAGCATTATTGGTTCGCGAGATATTAAAAAGCCGACGAACTATTAGTTTTGCCGAGAGCGCAAATTCCTTGTTAACAGTGAACTAGGTTGGTCATTGAAATAACTACTTGTAAAACTCTAGTGCCTAATCTTGACCGGTGCGCATGCGCGAGGTACGTCGTGGTAACAATGATTTATTGTAGGAATATTTTCAATGGGGCCTCCAAACCTTGAAGTAAACCGTATGCGATGTTTCCTCTTACACATTTCCGTCCCTTTTCCAAAATCACTCCCACAAAAAATATCCAGCAACCGAGTGAAAAGATGTTACACAACAAAAATGTTTGTCAGATGCAATGGGAAGGAAATATGATTTTGATGACCCATGTCCTTGATGAGACTAAAGGTGCTACTGCTGATGAAGTATTCTCATCCTAGTGGAACTGTAAGTGGTCTATGTAGCAATTTGGCGCCTCTGCGTGATAACTGAGTGCCGAGTATTATATAACAATGGTCCTGGCACATGGATCACGGAATGCGGCGTGCAAGCGACCCGAACCGACGTGACATAAAGGGATGTTCTCTAGCCACGCGAACATTGCTCATTTCCTCAGATGAGGATCCAACATTTGAGTAAATAAATCACTCGCCTGCTCCGTATTCTGTAGTCCAACAGATCTTCACCTAGCCTATACGATCCTGTTTCCTTTCTGCACTGTTGTGGTAGTTGGTTCCTGCACCAGCTGAGAATAATACGTATTTAGAGGAATGCTCACGTGTAACCAGCCTGGTGATGGCAGTATTTGTTGCCAAGGCGGCTCGATACCATCATCGTACCCACGCAAATTACACAGGGTCATCGAAGAATAATGCCTAGATTTTAAATATGATGATGATGATATTTGTTGTTTTAAGGGGCCTAACATCTAGGTTATCGGCCCCTAATGGTTTGGGTAATCGTGAAGATGACAATGAAAAGTAAACTATAACTAAAACTAACTACCAACCTACATACTAGAAGAAGAAATGGAAAACAAAAGAAGAATAAGGCAAATAAAGGACAGGAGGAAAAGAAATGCCCTCAACCCTCGAAAAATGCCGATTGAGGGACTTGGAAGGAAGGAGAGCCATTAAAGGCAGAAAGGAAAGTGAAAGACGAGAGAGTCCGCCCCAGAGGTAATGGGAAAAAGGGGGAAAACCGGACCCAGCTCAGGAATCCCTCGGGGTCGCCAACTCCCGAACTCACTAGCCGTGAGCCCCTGAGGGTGTAGCAATATCCAGGGTGCATCAGAAGTGATGGGGCTACATACACCCTGCCTCTTTGAGGGCCTTGAGCAGAAGGCAGGAGATAACATTAAAATAAAAAAATCCTCTCGGCACGCCGGAAGGCGAAGGTAGATTTCACCGGGCAAACTAGGGGATAGGCTATAATAGGCAAAATATGCAGGTTTTCATAGGAGGATCAGACCTCATTGATTGCAAGAAAGTACTTTACATTTAGAAGTTAATTAACTTTGTTTTTTGTTTTTGTATGCATATTTTTATCATTTTATTGTCTTACGGGGATGGTAACCTTCTTGTCATTTGGGGTTCATTTTTATACTTGTGATCACACTGTCCTTATGCAAGGTTTGGAACAGATGTGTAACTATCTGACAGTCTGTTACTTCTTCACGCAAAATTTTATCTCCCGCAAAGATTTTTGTTGGTTCCTCAGTTTAGGGGCTGCGACAACGTGGTCATGTAACCCCGTGTACATTACGTGTGTGTAGAATCTGGTAAACGGTGTTAATTGTGATAACTGTATTAGTCTGTAATTCAGGTAAGGTCTGCATACGGTCAATTTTAAGTAGTAGTTCCTAATTTTGTACCATATACTAACGTCAATGACATCTAGCTGTGCACTTGGCTACTAGATGCCACCGCAACCAGCAACTTGCAACGAACGTTGGAACTTCTCCTCCAAAGGAAAGCATGCTGAGGGATTTTTAGCGCTCTTAGAAAATCCGACGACTTTGGCCGGCTTTGAACCAGCGACCTTGGGCATATTAGTTCAGCATGCTACCAGTTACCCGCTTCCCACAGTCAGATGGAAAAATGAATGTGATCACGTGCAATAGCGTTGTCTTGGAAACCTCTGATAGCTCATCCCTCATCAATTTAGAAGCGTTGTCATGGTAACCTCTGATGGCACTTGGCCACTTCTTTAATTCCGAAATCATTTTTCTCATCCCTTGGCGTAATGGTAGGTCAGATCAAAAATTCTTTCAGACAAAGTTTTAAGTAATTATTAGGGGAATATTTTCCATTTTGTACGGTTTTGATATTGTGCCTATTAAGAGAGATATGATTAATGTTTCCCGAAAAAAACACTTTTTTCCACCCCTTTGGTCAATGTTTGGTGCCATCAAAAACTTTTCAAACATAAATTTTTGGCACTTATCCGACACATATTATGAAATTTGAATGAATTCGATATTTCACGTATTAAGAGAGTTATAGCGATATTTCACTTTTTCGAAGAAAAATAACCCCATTTTCACCCCCTTCAACCGATTTTGCCCATTAACAAACTCGACCGATATTTTAAGGGGTTACACATTATGTAAAACATTCAAAGTGATTGGTGCAAAATTACGGCAGTTATCGTGTCCACAAGAAACTGATATATATGCATATATATATACCCACACATATATATAAACTTTTGAACTGACGGTGGTTTGAGGGTCTGGGGGATGTGAAACGCGAAGATATGTCGAAATTTTCCGGAAGTCGAAACATCGCACCCATTGCAATAGTTGGCTTTCTGATGAAATCTACCTAAAATAGGCTACATAATTAAAAATACTACCATCAACGACACCTAGCTGTGAACTTGGCTACTAGATGCCACCGGAACCATCAACTCGCATCGAACGTTGGAACGTCCCCTCCGAAGGAAAGCATACTCAGTTTTTTTAGCGCTCTTAGTAAATCCGACTACATCAGCCGGGTTTGAACCCGCGACCTTGGGCATAGAAGTTCTGCATGCTACCAGTTCCGATACCGAAGTCGCTTCCCACAGACATATGTAAACTGAATGTGATCTCGTGCAGTGGCGTTGTCATAGCAACTGCTGATGGCTCATCCCTTATCAATTAAAAGTAAAGTTGTCATGGCAACCTCTCTTGGCACTTGGCATTTTCTTATAATTTAAATCATTTTGCTCACCCCGTGGCGTAATGGTGGCATTTTCTTATAATTTAAATCATTTTGCTCACCCCGTGGCGTAATGGTGGGTCATATCGAAAATTCTTTCAGACAAAAGTTTTAGGTAATTATTGGAGGAATATTGTCCATTTGGTACGGTTTTGATATTGTGCCTATTAACAGAGATATGATTAATGTTTCCCGAAAAAAAAAACTTTTTCCCACCCCTTTGGTCAATGGTTGGTGTTATAAAAAACTTTTCAAACATAAATTTTAGGGTCTTATCCAACACATAGTATGAACTTGGAATGGATTAAATATTTCAGATATTAAGAGAGTTATAGCGATATTTCAATTTTTCGAAAAAAGCCTCCCATATTCACCCCCTTTGACCGATTTAGCCCATTAACGAACTCGACCGAGATTTTAAGGGGATACATATTATGTAAAAAATTCAAAGTGATTGGTGCAAAATTACGGCAGTTATCGTGTCCACAAGAAACTGATATCTATATATATATATATATAGAGGAAAAGTACCAAATATGGAATACGTTCCTAATATGGAATACCCCAATATTTGTTAAATTAAACTTGGCAGCGCTGCGTGGAACAGGTACGAAGATGCACAAGGAAGGTCTCTCTGGTGGTGAGTTGAGGGGAGGCACTTGAGCTGCGTTCTTTGTCCGTGATAGTCGAATGAGTGTTTTACAACCTCCAAGAAGTTTTGGGAACGTAAGAATTGCAGTCGTTTACAAATTAAGGCTTTATCTAAATTCCAAAACGTCTGTTAGCGTTACGTAGAGTGTGCACTAACCATACAAACTATGCAGCGGACAAATACATTTGATGAACTGGTATACATATTTTGTAAGGTGCAAATTAAATGCTGCTGGGAGCCTAATATGGAATACTGTGGTGTTCCTATTATGGAATAGTATTCCATATTTGGAACCAGACTTTTCCATATTTACAGGCAGTTTTTCTTTTCTTTAGAACCATGGCCGAACGGAAGGAAAATTCGGAGGGAAAGGTACGGAAGAAGTGGAAGGAAATAGATATGCAACACTCTATCACTACAGTATGGACAGGGAAAATGGGTTGCAAATTGGCAGCAAGTGCATATGGTGTACCAAGAACAATTGTTTCCTTTAACAACAAAGAAAAATACAACAGTAAAGGAAGAAGAAGTGCTCTGCCCCAAAAAGATCCAAATGCCATTAGGAAACATAATGGAACCTGATCGTAACAAGGGGCAGATGACCTCGTAGTTCCGCCCCTTAAAACAACAATAACTAACTAATCGTAACAGGATAAAGTTGTCCGGTTCCTAAATTAGCAAGGCGAAATGGTCCTCAACTAGGAAGGGCTCCAGGGAAGGCTGAGATTGTAACATCATCATCTTACAAAGATAAACTGCTGGACTCTCAGATACTTTCCTCAAACCATGTGTTCAAGTGCCGAAGGTGGCACATTTGTTGGTAAACATTGCAAATAATGAGTTATTATTTTAAATTTTGTTCATGTGTTTCTTATTTTAAGCATAAAGACTATGAATGTTTATTAAAACAAAATGCTTAGGATACAAATAATAGTATTCCATATTAGGAACACTTTTTTCAGAACAAAAAAATTACAGTTTTTATTCTATTTCGTAATTTACAAAAAAATTAAGTGTTAATCAGAATAAAAATAAATAGCTGATAAAATAGACAGATTGTAGCAACGTAACATGTATTTAGAATTTAACAATGTCAAAAAGGAGGTCGTCATTTTTATTAAAATAAAAAGGTATTCCATATTTGGTACTCTTCCTCTATATATATACAGTATACATAAATTATGTATAAACTTTTGAACTGACGGTGGTTTTGGGGTCTGGGGGGTGTGAAACGCGAAGATATGTCGAAATTTTCCGGAAGTCGAAACATGGGACCCATTCCAATAGTTAGCTTTCTAATGAAATCTGCCTAAAAGAAGGCTAACTCCTCGCAGTAGGAAGGTATCGGAAAAGATGAGAAAAGGGCCAATTGAGGCGGGAAAGGAAGAGACTCCCTAGGCCTCGGATACCTAATACCGTCGGGATCGGAAGAGAACAAGAGTTGACTAAGTTAGGTCGACAGGAAAGAAGACGGAGAGGAGCCCGGCACAAGTAAGTGGAAGCAATGCCGGACTCAGCTGGGGCCCCGTGATCGCCAACCCACGTCCCACTGGATGTGAGCCCATGGGGTGGATTTTAAATAATTGCTAAAAAGAAACGATTAAAGGTAGTGTAATGGTCTTATTGTTAGCCTTAAAATGCGTGGAAAAGACAACACGTTTTTTCCATACCTTAGTAAAAGGCTTGGTTTCTCAGAACCGACACATGCGAGGTGCGAGGTGCGAGGCCGACGTTGCATACTTTCGTCGCAATGACGCTGCGAGGTTCATGGTTTCCCACGCTGAGTAGCTGATCTGTTGCCGATCACATGTCTTGTCCAATGGATCTTGCAACATGTGTGCTAGTCTTGAAAGACGAAGCGGATGATGAAGAGGAAATTATCCTGCGTTGGTTTGGCGGAGAAGGCAGCGATGTTTTTAAACTTCCAACATCAGTGCGATCATATTTCCATAAGGTGTCTTTAACAACGTTGGTTTTGCAGCTCTTGTGTTGTAAATTATACAACACTGGGTGCATTCGAACCTCTTCAATCAGTTTCTCGCCCATTTCGTCCGTAAAGTTCATCGCGTTGCTTATGACAGTGGAAATATACGAACAGAGACAATGTCGCCTAGCATTCGTGTCGCATCGCTCGAATCTGGAGGGACGAATCTGTGCGGAGTGACGCTGCGAGGTCTCACTGCGAAGTTGCGCTGACTGCGCCCCGAGCAGCGTAAGAAACTTTGGTACCCAACGTCGGCAAAGTTTACGAAAGTTCAGTTTTTCGGTAACAATTTCATGAATTAGTGATCGTGAGATTTGGGGAAATTCCATAGCAAGAGCACTAATTGTAAACCTGCGGTTTTCCCGGATCTTGTCATCAATCGCGTGAACCAGTTCTTCTGTAACCAAAGATGGACGCCCACTTCGTTCTTCATCGTGCACTTCACTACGTCCTTCATTGAACTGTCGGACCCATCTTCTCACCATTGAATCACTCATCGCATTTTGTCCATACACTTCGCAAATTTGCCGATAAATTTCAATTGGTTTCACTTTCCTAGCATTCAGAAAACGAATCACAGATCTGATTTCACAAGCGGCGGGATTTTCAATCAACACCGACATTGTACGAGTAAACATGCACAACAACGCGTACGTGGCTGTCAGCGCTCTCCAAATGGCGCACGTTTCTTCTCCTGGATACAGAGCGTCTACCGCGCATATGCGGAACTGCGCTGCAGCGGAACGTACAACTAGTTGAAGACACAGGCGGCACACGTCTATGAAGAAGGTATACAAAAACTTGTGCCAACCTACGACAAATGCCTGCAACATTTCGGCAGTTATGTGGAAAAGTAGTTTCAGAGTTGTAGAATTTTGTGCAATAAATAATTTTTCTGTATCTGTACACAATTTAATGTTATTACCAAACGGAACTTACTTTCTGGACGTACTTCGTATTTCCATAAGGTGTCTTTAACAACGTTGTTTCCGTAGCTCTTGTGTTGTAAATTATACAACACTGGGTGCATTCGCACCTCTTCAATCCGTTTCTCGCCCATTTCGTCTGTAAAGTTTATCGTGTTGCTTATAACAGTGGAAATATACGAACAGAAACAATGTCGCCTAGCATTCATGTCGCCTCGCTCGAATCTGGAGGGACGAATCTGTGCGGAGTGACGCTGCGAGGTCTCACCATGGAGGAAAGAACGGAAGGAGATGCCTTCGCTGCGCTGCCTAGTGCAAGCTGCTGAAGCCGAACGGCAAGCCCACTTTGGTTGCAAGAAAATGGCTGTCCCTATGCTTAAAGTCGTAAACCACTCCAACCAGTAATGGATTTTAGTGACATAAAACTGCAATGAAAAGTCAAGATTTTTTCTTGGATAGGCAGAATACACTCTGTACATCACGGTACTTGGCACAAATAAGCTGCGTTATCGTTTTAAAAGCCAATTTAAATATAAATATGAGAGCACGTTTGCGAGGCTAGTTTTGTAAGGAAGACGCGGCAAAACGTAATAATACGCTGAAATACTGATTAAATTGAATACAGATGTCTGAAGATGCGAGTTATACCAAGGAAGGAACATCTTGGGAATTAATGATGCCGAACTAATTACGGTATTTACACCAAATTGAGTTTTATGTTCTTATTGGTGTTGAGGCATTCATCAGTTTTTAGGCCTAATTTCGAGCACAGCCACTTTCACTCATTGGTCGTACACATTTTGATATTCAAGAATACGAACCTCAAAATTAATAAACAGAACAATTATAAAAGGATGCATATTTGCACAAAAATACGGTATAGCCTATACGTTTCGGTACCGTCCGCTATTTTCTTTGTGGGGGGTAGAAACTTGACGATTAGCCTCGAATTGATTAATTACGTAGGCCTACCGTAATTATTGACCGACAGCCGTTTGAAAATTTGGGATTTCCAGAGCAATGATTTTTATTTTTGTGGTATATAGGGTAGGCCTACACATGCTGAGATTACAATTAAAGAGTTTTTTTTATTAACTTATCCCTACTGTTATTACGTTTCCAAAGTTGCATAACCGGAGCGCGATAAAAACCAGGGCCAAAATAAGCTTTAGCCATGCACAATGCCTCATGCAAGTCACAGAACACCGAATACGAGTAAAGGTTACGCACACTTTGGTTACAGCGCTTGGCTTGACTCATACGAGCTCAGGCACGGCGTTCTTAAGTTAACAGGCGGGAGCGTTACCCCCACTCTGCCACCGGCGAGTGACGTCAGGGGTCTCAGCTGGACGGCCGACAGCGCGCTAGTCATAGGGCAGAGAGGTGCATTCATGTAATTAAATCGGTTTTGTTTACAGAAGAAATTGGGATGGACTTCCGAATTTCACCACAGTCCTACCTTAGTGATCGATGATTTGTTTGAGACGTTTTCCGCTGTCACTACGGGCGATTAAAGCAAATGACTGCGATACAAGTCAGCCCAGAGCGGTATGCAAAAGGAACATGCTGGAAACTGTTTGATTGCATTACAAGTAGGCGGTTTTTGTATCTTCTACAGAACACAATAATTAGTTGAATATATTTAAGTGAGCATATCATATCTGTTTATGTACTTTAACAAACAAGCAGATATTTTATTACTCATCGGTTTTGTCCAACCACTAATGAATGTCACTTGACAGCATACAGGTAACAGTAGGGGAAAGGAATTTGCATCCCTTCCTGAAGCTTAGAAGCAGAACAATGACATCCTCAAACAGCTTGGCGTCACCGATAACAAAGTACAAGGAATCTGCTTACGTGTACTAAAAGATTCTCTTCACATACGATACTTCCTAACTATATTCTGGCAGGAAGAAACCCGGGAAACTGGAGCTGGAGATGATTATAGTGATGATGAGAGCGAATAATTAAAGACTAGCTGTTTTTATTTTCTTGCAATACAAAATGTTTGACATTTTCGTTATTAAAAATGCCTGCTTGAAGAAAACTCGACTCATCACTCTCCTTTTTAGTGTTCTTGATTACACTGGAGGAAACGTACTAATCGAAACAAAGTAAATTTCAGAATATGGCTCCACACACACACACACACACACACGCCCGCGCGAAAATAATAATGTTTATCTAATAAATCTGCACAGAATATTCATTTTATGTCTACTTTGTGTTTTAATCACTTTAAAGTGTTCAATTTCCTTTTTCTTTTCGGGGCCTTTTCTAAAGAAACTTTATCACATCTTGCTTTCTTGTAATTAGACAGGATAATGTTACAAAGTATACAAATAATACGATCAGTAATTTTCATAATCGGAGTACCACACACACATGTACGCTCCAACATTTGTCTCAGGTCCACGTCTTCGTTGACAACAAGTTTGATTAAAGAACGTAAAATTGAATAATGCCTTTTACATCGCTTTAAAAACTTCGTTTCGTATTTGTTCGATACCATAACTTGCATCGAACGAAATGCATATTTTCCTATGCTGATTACTGTACTTGATGGTACAGTCAAACCACCCCTGTTTATCTCCTCAAAGTAAGCATCCTCCCTATTTTCACCAATTATGAGGTCTCTGCAGATTTTACATTCTATTTTGGCCGCTGTCTTAAAACTTGCGTAGCCACACACAAATAGCAGAGCAGAAGCGTCAATATCACTGTTTACCATACATTCCTGAATTATCGATGGTATGTCGTCACGAAGAATACAATCCAGTTCGTCTTCGGTTTTAATTTCTTCATCACACACTTTTAAATTGTCCACATTGAGAGCAATTTGGCCGTAACGAGCAGATCTGATTCCTAAAACACTTTTTGCTCTGATCTTTCTTTCCGAGTCCATTATTTCCCTGACACTAACGGAGTAGTTTCCACCGCTCATTTGACGGTATACACTGAAGCGTTTTTCAAGTCTATCGGTTTGAAGTTTCCCTGGTAGGACATATTCCACTGAGAGGTGCAGCAACGCGAATCTTATGATTGAGATTAGTGTCTTTGTTGTATAGATCAATGCTTTTCCTGTGTCATTGCTTAGACTGCCACCATGATATTGTTGTCCTATTTTCAGCCAGGTATTGACCCATAAAACAAATCTCTCTAAGAACACGAATCTTTGGTCATTTAGTGACGTAAAAGGCACCCCCAACATATTATTTCTACAAACGCCACTTATTTTACTCTTTGTATTCACGATTTCCCACCATTTCCAAATTATTGTAATGAAAGCTGCAGTCTCATTAAACCCTTTAGCAGCAAGTGCTGCGCGTGTACTTTCATGGAAAACGTTTACGACCAACATAACATTCTGCCTTTCCAAGTTGGTAGGATATAAAGTTCTGTAATTTAGTTTAAAGGCCTTCTTCAGAATGAAGTTTGATTCTTCTCTGTACACGGAGCGCAGGTCACTAAATGGTGCTCTCAGAGGTGATTTCTCTTCATTGCTATCCTGTACGTCAAATGGTGGAAATATGAAGGTGTTGGAGCTGTCTTTCTGATTAAGCCAGTTATTTCTAATATTTTTAAACAGATGTACGGTATCATACATATAGTACACGGGGTGATCAATATCTGGCAATGAAAGAAGAGAACTATCTTCTGAGTCCCTACTTAGAATTGAAAACATATTCTGGTTCAGTCTATTGTTGTCTGAAATTACACAGAGGACTTTGAAACCACACTCCTCTAGCAAAGCAATATACTCTTTTGTCATACCCGCGAGTTCCTGTCCAGAGAGATGTTTCACCGGATTCAAGGAAATTACATGTTCTAAAGACGAAAAAGCTCCAGTTATCATGAACACTTGCACAGTTTTTGCTTCACTTAACTGTTCTTGGTTTTCAGCAAATCCAGTTATGTTTCCCAACCTGTAGGAAATTTCTTCTTTAACATATATTTCATCAAGTTGCAAAATTACCCACTTATCATCACACTTTTCAGCGGCTTTTTTCAAGAAATGAACGTTTTCGTTAAAATTACCCGGAGCTACATTTAGGGAAGAAGTCAATCTTTGTAAATGTTTAGAATGAGGAAGGGATAGAAATTTGTTCTGCCTGATAGTATCATAACACTTCGCGGATTGCATGTACAATATGTAAGAGCAAAGTAACATGTTGGGAGAATACCTTTTTCTGTTCTTAAATATGAGAGAGAATTGCTCGGATAAAAAATTCACTTGCTGAGAAATTCCCTCTTCTCCACTATCCAATAAAGTTTCTTGAATGACATCCAGCAATTTTAAGACATTGGCCACGTAATTTTCCAAATTGGTTTGGAATCTCTTCTCAGTAAGATACTGTAACAAACTGAACAGTGTTCTCCAACTCTTCACAGCTGTTTCACTTCCCAACACTGAAGAAAGTTCTGTAGAAGACAATTGCAAATTGTTATAGAAAGCCGAAACAAGTAAATGATTATCTACATTAATATAAAAATCAAAAGTCATAGACTCAAAATTGATTCTATATATAACCACTCTATCGTCAAAAATATTGAAATTAATAGCTGAGTCCCCTTTCACTTTAGTACTATTATCTGCTAATCGTTTCTCCAGAGAATTGCATAAACTCTCGAAACTGATTATAACATCGTCCCATTCTGCCGCAGCAACAGCACTTTCTTGAGCATGTTTCTTCCTCACTTCGATTTCTCTTCTCCTCTCTTCTGGATGTTTCCTCTTAATTTCACTTTCCTTTGTCAAGTATTTCGGCAAACCTTCAAAAATAGTAGGACTAGAACCTTTAACTAGCTTAGGTTGATCGTATGTATACACTTGTTTCTGTCCATTAGAATCACAATATTCATTCTGTAAAATAATGCAGTCCGGTTGAAAATGTTTAATGCACACAACACTGTTTACCGAAGGTGTCCAGTCTTTCCTCGGGATGCTTCTCAGCCATTTATTTCTCAAGTTAACTTCCTTGGGAAAAGAGAAACAATTCACGTAGGCGGTTTCAACTCCACAAACCTGAAAATTACTCCTACATCCTGGTACACAGCACCTTCCTGGCATTGTATATGCATTAAAAATATATCATGTGTGGCACGGGTATATTTATCGCTTGTTACTGGACAACAGGAAAAGCAATATATTGTGAATTGTCACCCTCGAAACATGAAACAATGACCACATCACAGCGCGCCCCAACAAGACTGAGCATCTGTTTGCTGTGGGGAGTAAGACCCATGACGTCACAGCCCCGCCGGCAGTGTTCCCGCCTGTAACTTAAGATCGCCGTGGCTCAGGGCATCTCCTCTTATTCTTTCCTCCATGGGTCTCACTGCGAAGTTGCACCGAGGAGCGTAAGAAACCACTGCTATAAGCTCGTGTAGTCTGGATATATGCGAGGCCCCGCACCTTGCATGCGTCGGTTCTGAGAATCCAAGACAAGTTTAAATGTAAGCTCCGTTTGTTGCTCTGTAGACGTGTAATCTGTAGTCCACTTCGTGCCACGTGCTTTGAATCATATCTCGAGTAACAGTAGAGATGACGGTAGCAATTCGCTCCTGAAGATGCAACAAATCACGAATCTCTTCTGCGTAAACAGCGTATTTTTATGTACCCCCTGGGAGGCCAGGAAATAGGGGCTTCTCTTCCAACCCAACAGTTTGGAAAGCGTGCGTCGAGTGTATCGCGTACCGCGCGAAGTTAGTGAGGCGGAGCCTCTTTTGCCATAAAAATAACTCGCTGTCCAGTCTATTGTTCGATATCTTCTATTTGAGGGTAGACAAACTGTTCAAGCATGTCGAGGTAAATTAGGTACCGGTATGTAATTGTTTTTTCAGCGAAAAAGAAAGGTCCAATAACTTGGTCATTAAGTAACCCGCACCACACATTGACTTTGGGAGAATCACAAACATACTCGTGGATTTCGTTAGTCAACTAGTCAGCGCATATCAAGAAGTGGCTTCGGTGGCGTAGTTGGTAGCATGCTGAACTGCTGTGCCCAAGATAGTGGGTTAAAACCCGGCCGAAGTCGTCGGATGTTTTAAGAGCATTAAAAATCCCTCAGTATGCCTACCTTCGGAGGAGAAGTAAAGCCGGTGGAGGTACCATATCATAGATTTATCGCATGTAAAAGATCCTTCCACAGACTAAACTTGTGTGGAGCTAAATTTCTAGGTTAGATTTCGTTGTAACGCTCTATCAAAGTTCCAACGTTCTTCGAATTTGACCTACTCTGGACCATGGGAAACAAAAGATTTGCTGGTCAATTCAGTTTTCTTCACCCAGAATTTCTTCATCCTTTCACTGTGGTTCCTCCTCCTTTCCTCTGAGCAGGTGTTCTTGGTCGTTCTACTGGGTCTTTCCTTGAATCCCTTGAAGTTATCAATATTAACTCGAAATACAGCCCTATTCCAGATGTCCTTTGGATGTTCGCCAACTTCCGGCATGTCTTTTCTCGTTACCTCTACCCACATTGTAGTCGCCTTTAACTTGGTGATCTCATTAAAGATTCTTTTCGTTATTCGATTCTCACCCATTCTCATGAGGTGCCCATAAAACTTCAGTCTCCTCTTACACTTGGTGTCCGTGATCTTCTCTGCCTATCTATATAGAACCTCATGTCTCCTCTTTCCCCATGTACCATCGTTTTGTTTTTCAGGCCCTAGTATCTTTCTCAAGATTTTTCTCTCATTCTTCCCTAATTCCTCAATTCCCCCCATTTTAGCCTATTTTCATTTATGAAAAAACAAGATGTTCAGCAAAGAACATATAGCCTACTTTCTCCTAAATGTATGGGTATATTTATAACTCTTTGTCCTCATCCCTAAAACCACCTCTACCACCATGTAGTGTTTGTTTTCTTTTATAATGATAATTAGCCAGTAAGTGTCAAAATCAATATTATATACTTTATGATGATTGAATAACAAAACTACTAACTTATTGTAATGCATTCACGTCCGTTAATCTCTATATTAAGCCAGCCTGCAAACTTAAGAATCTTTCGTTTTGGGTAACTTCCCCTTTAAAAATCCGTGCCGATCACAGTAGGTTGGTGCTGCAACCTAGCAGTGAATTAATATTTATCTTGCACGCCTCTGGGTGTTCAACGAGCAGGCAGTTTAAAGTAGCCAGGAGGGAGGCGATCCAGCTGGTAGTGTTTAAAGGTAATCGGAGCGCGATCGTGGCTAATAGTTGAAATACCAGTATTACCAAATTGCCATACTTCAGGAGGCCAGGTATTTACACAGCGGTATCTTTGGAACAATATTACCCACATAACCCACAAGAGGACAGCACCGTACAGAGACATTAAGAAGGCTGTGGTTGATGACAACGTGTATCTAGTTCTTCTATTCTCCTTTTCCTAATGTCTTCTGTTTATGTGCAATGATGGGACTGTGATTTTATTAATAAACGAGTGTATACATTAGCCTCCCCTTTGAGCTAAATTACATTTTATTCAGTATCTGTGAAAAGAGCTTGTGCACATCATTTGTAAAAGAATTCAAGAAAAAAAAAGTTATCTGTAGCAGTATTCGATCCCCAGTTAACTGCGTGACAGACTAAACGCTAGCCCAGAGCTAACCATATCCTTAACATCATGGCGTTCTTAACTGATATATTAGATACAACCTGTTGGCAAATAATGACTTGAAATAAACTATTTCTTCACTGCAGTACATCTTCATTATAGATCATTTCATACAAAGTTTATATTATAGTATCAGTAGGGTATATCACATACAACATACTAAAACTACTGAAATATAAGACAGGCTCATGAGGACAGCTGCCATCTTGTCGTGTGGCAGATACGGCTCAGCTCTTTTAAGCCACTCATACAGAATAATATTATAATATTAAATTATAATAAATAACGGATCACGACCATCAGGATAGCTTAAACCACCCTAGGCTTGATAATCTGAATTGGTGGGTCTTAAGCTGTGGATTATAATGGTTGCATAATTCACACGGCCGCCATCCTGAAATTATAAGGCCGATGACCTTGAAGTTTGGATAAAAGACGCGTCCTATATAAACGTAAGTTGTCACCAAATTTGGTCGAGATCGGATGATTAGTTTAGCCGTAATTTGAGTGTACGTTTTGAACGTTTGAGTGGCCGCCATTCAGTTTTGGTAAAGATGGCGGCGATATAAAGTATGACACTGAGGTGCCCTATGCTAGAGCTACCTCTGTACCAAATTTCGTTCAATTAGGTTTCACCGTGTTCGAATTGATAGGGGGGGGGGGGACAGACATTCAGAGTACACACACTCACACACACACACACACACACACACACACACAGACTCACACACACACATACACACACACAGACAGACACACAATTTTTCGCCCTGTGTTGATCTCATAAGTTTACTTTCATTTTTTGCAAAAATCGAAAGTAGGCTAAAAAATAGGCTTATGAGATCACCTTTCGTCCGTGTATCTGGCTGTGTGTGCGAGTGTGTGAGATGGATTTTTGTGTGTACCCCTAATAACTTCTAAACGGCTGGAGCGATTTCAATGGAACTCAGTAAGTTCATAGCACTATCCTGGGCGACCCCGGCCGTGCCCTTCAAATTTTGTTACGTCTCACCAATCCAACATGGCGGCTGTGCGAAATATTTCACCAGCATTCTTTATCTCTGAAACTATTTCCTGTATCACCATGAAATTCTGTACGGAGATGAAGGGCACTGCTGGAAATTCATCTATGAGACTTTCAAAAACCGGTTAAGTACAAACCAAATATAGCGGCCAAGCGAAGTAGAAAGTTTAAATAGACCTTTCTCGCGATTTAATGATCCAAAAGCAATGAAACTTCGTACAGGAAAGTTTTACACACATTGTAATGCACTAGTATCTAATTTAGTTCAATTGTTTACGTAACCTCAAGATGGCGGCTGTGCGAATTTCGAAAATTAAGTTTTTATTTCGTGTGTTCTAATCATGAGATCCAAATCAACATTTGCATAAAGAACGTACACAATAATCATCATCTAATATTACATAACTCTATGGCCTACATACATTAAAATCCAACATGGTGACCATCCGAAATATTTAGATGGTTCTCAATATCTATTAATCTACTACAGCAATCAAACTGAAATTTTGTAAGTTTATAGAGGCTATAAGCATAAGTTTACCTATGGGACGTTCAATAACCTGGCGAGCATAAATCCAACATGGCGGCGACGCGAAATTTAAATATTCAAATGGGCGTTTCTTGCGTTTTAACCATCCGAGTGCAGTGAAACTTGATGCGTTATATGCTTATACACATTTTTATCGACTGGCATGTAATTCATTTAAATTATTTTCATAACCACAAGATGGCGGCTGAGCAAAATTTTTAAATCCCGCTTTTATTTCTTGTGTCCTAATCATGCGATTGAAGTTTGAATAAAACACCTACAGTGCAGAATATTCTTCATGTAATAGTACATAAATCTATGATCTATAATATAACAAGTAGTTCCGTGAGGAACTAAAGCCTATTTTCATATATCCTACTTATGTTAATTGCCACATCAACATACAAAATTTCAGTTTAATTGCTGTAATAGATTCGTAGGTACTGAGAACCGACTAAATATTTCGGATTGTCGCCATGTTGCATTTTTATATACAGTATGTAGGCCTTAGAGCTATGGACTTTTGCATGAAGATTATTGTGTACGTGTAGTATTCAAACTTCAATCGACATGATCAGGACACAAGAAATAAACCCAAGATTTTAAAATTTCCCACAGCTGCAATCTCGTGGTTATGTAAACAATTGAAATAAATTAGATGCCAGTGGATTAACAATTGTATGAGGATTTACTGTACCAAGTTTCACTGCACTCGGATGGTTATATTGCGAGAAACGTCCATGTGAATATTTATACTTCGCGTCGCCGTCATGTTGGATTCGTGATCACCAGGTTATTGAAAGTCCTATAGGTGAACTTATGTTCATAGCCCCTATGAACATAAAAAATTCAGTTTGATTATTGTAATATATTCGTAGATATTGAGAACCGTCTAAATATTTCGGATGCTCGCCATGTTCGATTGTTATATGTATAGACCGTAGAGTCATGTACTGTACCACTAAAGGAACATTATTGCGTAGGTTCATTATTCAAATTTTCACTTCGATCGTATGATTACCACACAAGAAATAACAACTTAATTTTAAAATTCGCACAGCCACCATCTTGTGGTGAAGAAAACAATTGAACTACATTAGATACCAGTGCATTACAATGTGTATAAACATTTGCTGTACCAAGTTTCATTGCGTTTGGATCATTAAATCGCGAGAAAAGTCTATTTAAACTTTCAACTTCGCTTGGCCGCCATGTTCGTTTTGTAGTAAACCGATTTTTGAAAGTCTCATAGATGAACTTCCAGTAGTGCCCTTTATCTCCGTACAAAATTTCAGAGTGATACCGGTAATAGTTTCAGAGACATAGAATGCCGGTGAAATATTTCACACAGCGGCCATTTTGAGGTTATGTGTGCAATTGAACGAAGTTAGATGTCGGTGCATTATAATGTGTATAAACATATACTGTACCAAGTTTCATTGCGTTTGGTTTGTTAAATCACGAGAAACGTCTATTCAAAAGTCGCAACTTTGCTTGGCCGCCATGTTGGTTTTGTAGTTACCAGTTTTACAAAAGTCACTTAGGTGAACTTTTAGTAGTTCCCTTTATCACCAGAGATATTAAATGCTGTTGAAATATTTCGCACAACCGCCATGTTGGATTGGTGGGGCGTAACAAAATTTGAAGGGCACAGTCGGGGTCGTCCGGAATAGTGCAATAAACTTACCGAGTTTCATTGAAATCGCTCCAGCCGTTTAGATTGTATTAGGGGACACACACACACACACACACGAATCACACACGCACACACAGACAGACACACGGACAAAAGTTGATCTCATAAGCCTATTTTTTCATAAATGAAATTCGGCTAAAAATCCAACATGGTGAGCATCCGAAATACATTATTATTATTATTATTATTATATCCTTACTCCTGTAATGTTGGACATCCTCATATGGATTCAATGATACTCTGGAAGTAATTCTGAATCAGTCCAAACCACGGTAACGCGGGGATTCGTGAGATGTCATGTGAGAGCAGCACAGCACAGTGAGTGATGGCGGTTTACAATACTGAAGTGCCTTATGTTCGTGTCGGAACACGCGATGCTGTGTCAATATAAATAGCTGGTCTCTTTGAGTGGCTTTTACAGCCGTATCCAATAACAGTCATGTCAACATTTTCCTAAATATTGAATGCATATTTGTAACGAGAGTCACGGAAACACGGGGCATTCTTATGAGTGAACAAGCTCGTTCTTAAGTCCTTGGTCCACTCGAATGTATGTCACCTTTTATGGTCTCTAGGGTAACTACTGGGATTCCAATCAATGATCCTGTATTCGAATCCCATCTCTCCCAATAAATCTAATTCTGATATGATCATATCTGATATCCTGTATTTATGTGATGACTGCAGTAGTATGTGTAACTGTATTAGAGACAGGGATGTGGGCTCGAAATAAGGTACTATCCCAACATTTGCTTGTTAAATAATACACTACGGCCGCGAGTCTGTGTGTGATTAGGAGAACCTACTGTCACGCGTGTAAATGTTCACAGTAGGGAAGTATTTGGCACGCTACCCGCACCGCTCTACACCCCTATCCTACCACTGAGCTCTCAAGTGCACAACTAAACGCCGGAAAGAGTGCTTGGACTGTGTATTCTTTCAGGATGGTAGGAAATAGGGCGGAGTGTAGAAAAGACAATGCAGTGAGTGCTCAGTTGCGATAAAGTATGAAGAATATCAATTGTTGTGCTAGTAAGGAGCACTGATTTTAGGATATAATATTATTTTGAATTTACATTTAATAAAGAAAAAAAAATATATACAATAAAAAGAACCTGTCTATCAATGCAAAATTACGACATTTTAATACAGTTGTTAGACCAGTCATCTTGTACGGCATGGAAACTACAAATATAACCGGAATGGAGAATTTGCTCAAGATAGAAAGAAGAATTTTAAGAAGGATTCATGGTCCTAGGAAAACACAGGAAGGTTATAGACTGAGATCCAATGCAGAAATTTCTTGAAGTGATGATCAGAAAACGGCGACTTCAGTTCTACGGACATATGGTCCGCATGGATTGCTCAAGGTTAAACAAACAAATTTTTGATAAAATCTGGAACTGTAAAAGGCAAGGAGGCTATGTAAAACAAATGAAAGAAGAACTTCAAATTCAAAATTACTGAAGAAGATTGTATAAATCGAATAGAGTACAGAAAAAATGGCCTCAAAATTCTTGTCGGGGAGAAGAAGAATCTCAACAGAGGAGAATGGACTGCTGAAAGAAGAGCTGCGCAGTCGACCAGGATGAAAGACTTCTGGAAGAGAAAGAAGGAAACCAGACCTATAAAGAAGTGATATTTGCGTGGTCCTTGTTGGCCTGTCCGCGGTGTATATATAAAGAACCAAAATCTATAATGCTAAAACCCCTGATAAGTTAAAAATTACGACTTCTACAATAAAAGAAAAAGCAAATGAAAAAACATGGTTCTGAGGTAGCAAGTAGTTAAGTGGGCAACTCAGCACTTAAAAGGATATTTTTTTTCAAGCGAATTGACCACTTAGGATCACGCAACAACTTTATTTCTTTTTCTTATTCTTTGCCTGGAGTTTCCTCTGTCTCCAATATTCCTTCATGCGTTCACTGGCATTTTTTCTTTGGTCTTCTGTCCAAGTTAAAAGGATAATATTATAATAATTATTAAAATGCATATATGTTTGTAATCAGGATCTGTCAGGAATTGACCGTCATCAAACTCCCGACACCAAGGCAACCAATGTTCGTCATTTAGGTATACTAGGTCAGTAGTGTCATCTACACGTTGCTATAAGAACACAAGCTGTGAGTTACGTGTCTTAGTTGGGAACTGTTTCTTTAGTTACGAATTAATTTGTTTCGTATGATGTTGAACACTGAAAAGTTAAAAGATTATCGCGAACGGAAATGT
Source organism: Meconema thalassinum (assembly GCA_946902985.2). Classification (NCBI taxonomy): domain Eukaryota; kingdom Metazoa; phylum Arthropoda; class Insecta; order Orthoptera; family Tettigoniidae; genus Meconema; species Meconema thalassinum. The sequence goes on from OX336392.1 coordinate 374,324,117, forward strand.
GCACAGAAGGAAGAGAATGAGTTAAAAAATTATATTCGATAAACCATTCTCCTCTACAGTACAACTACGGATGCAGAAAAGTACACAACGCTGGATTCAAAGAAGCTCAGAAATCTGAAAGTCGTAAATATTTATATTTATATTAACATCGGAAGCCATTTTCATTTTGCCTTAGTAACCGAGATTTAATATTTTTCAGTCGGTCAACACGATTGTACCAAATTGTAATGGGTAGTTCCCTAATCCTGAGAAAAATGTACATAGCCTATTAATATATACACTTGGATGACCAGGTTCGGTTGTCAAGCGATCATCATCAGATCCATTACACTTAGGCTATTAAATCTATGTTTATAAGTATTAGCTATATTATTTACAATATACAGCCTACACTTATTTAGTTGCAGTAGGAGTTAAACTAGCACAATTAGTCAAGATATGTGATGTTTAGCCAACTTTTCTCATTTTGCAAAAATGAGGAAAAAGTAGACTAATGAGATCGATCCGGGAAAATGTGTGTCTGTCTGTCTGTCCTTTTGTCTCTGTGTGTGTGTGTGTGTCCCCTTATCAACTCCCAAACGGCTGCAGCTATCAAAACCAAAATTTGTACGAGTAAAGATATATACCTGAACACCTAACGGCCATATTTGAAATTGACGTCAGTGCTACCAACAGCTGAAAAATCGCAATTGAAATTTGAGCACTATGTTGGATATGTCAGAAGTTATGCATGTAAGCTGTTCCAAAATTGGCACACACAGAGATAATGACATATCAGATTAATTTTTAGAAGCTCATATATGACAATTTTGCCATCATGATTCTACGCCTGCTGATAGGTCCAACATTTAAATGCATGTACCTTCTATACTATCAATTGGATTTCAACCAAATTTCGTATGTACTTTGCGTACTATAACAGATAAGACTATGCGTATTTATGAGAGCTAGCAGGGCTCGCTATTTATTATTCTAATACCAATATATCAGAGAGTATGCAAGGCAACAGCTCTACACTCTGTACACGTATAACAGCCTACCTGACATTCTAGATTAATTTGGAGTAACTGATATATGACAGTGCTGCAAACATGATTATAAGCCTGCTGATAGGTCCAATATTTTTAAATACTTGTAACTTCTATGTAAACAAATGAATTTTATCCAAAATTGGGACAATAGATCATAATATTTCAGATTAATTCCAAGCAACACATACATGGCATTGTTGCCAACATGATTATACGCGCGCTAATAGATCCAATGTATAATAACATTTCATTTCTGATATATAGATTATTCATTGGCATGAATCTTAAATTTTAAGAAGAGTAGGCTCTTTAGTTCGTCACGGAACTACTTGTTTTTGTTGATACTGATAGCGGTGATCGACCTTCAAGTTTCGTTGTTTAGTGTGGTTATGTGATTGTTTTTAATGGTCAGGTTACTGTGGATTGTGAACTTAGCTGTTTGAGTGATGTGTGATCCGGTTTCGTGCAATTGTCGTCTCCCGCTGCCTGCACTTATTTAATAATCTCAAGTAAATTTTCTTCAGGGTTACGGAACCAACCATTACAATTTGGTACAATCGCCTGAAAAACAATAAATTGTCATCATGTTTATATTTTTTCCTCCCAGGAGGGTCTGTGCTTCTTCTGAGGAACCGCTTGTACGCTCAATACTGTACAGCCATCAACCCTCGATAAGGGTTGTGTCTATAACTATGCCTAGCAAATGGAAGTTATAATGGAAGGTATAAGCTGAGCTGTAGGACATACGGACCTGGCAGGCCAACAGCGACCTACATTCGTAAGTACTGCAAGCCGGCAGACTTACGCAATAGTAGCAACACAACGCACATACCGCTGACATGGCCGACCTACTTAAAAGTCTACAAATACAGAGGACGCACACGCGGCAGGCCTCTGGGGCTCTCTCCCGTTCATACTTCTGGATCCTGAGGACCGACGCCGAGTGTCAGTGCTGCGAGAGACCGGCGGGGCACCGTCCCCTGCCGCGGACATCATGAAGGACGAGCGTCAGTGGTAGGGTGAGTCTTGTTGTGTCTGTCAGATCCCTTTTCCCTTAACAATCATCCCCCCTTTCATCTAGACCTAAGTGCCACCCATCAGTAACTTACAATAAATCCCTCTCTCACAGTCAAAGGCTCTATCTTTTCATTTCACGTAGTTAAGAGTAATACCCCACCCCTTAGCTCGTAGTTAGGTTAAGATCCAGATTTCCCGCTGCGCCAAGCTGTCAGGCAGTACCCGAAGACGACCCGCAGGTGTTTGGCCTGCTAAGGCTCTCTCGGTAAGTCTGGTAAGTATGGGTCCGCAGTTCTTCAGAAGACATCCTAGTAAATCCCCGTAGATGCAAGGATGCCCAGTAATCAACACCCCTTTTAAATGGTGGTTAAGGCACCAATCAAACATCCTTAACAATACCGCACTTGTTCCACTATACTGTGTCTAATGGCAATCCCTTTAAGGGTCAGTTTCCTGAATACAATATAATATACTTAACCATTCTTTAAACGTTCAGTAATCTTCGATTGAAACATTCACAACATTTGAGTGTTGATTTTCGGCCCTGTTCGATCTGTAATTGCAGGCCCGAACTGCCCCCGGCCCGACTAGGTTGATTTTAAAGTAATGATGCGAGACGTCCACCCCCATTACGTTTGATAAATATCATTTTGATAGCCTCCGTGGCTTAGGCGGCAGCACGCCGGCCTCTCACCGCTGGGTACGTGGTTCAAGTCCCGGTCACTCCATGTGAGATCTGTGCTGGACAAAACGGAGGCAGGCAGGTTTTTCTCCGGGTACTCCGGTTTTCCCTGTCAAAATTTCATTCCAGCAACACTCTCCACTATCATTTCATTTCATCTGTCATTCATTTAATCATTGCCCCAGAGGAGTGCGTCAGGCCTCGGCAGCCGGCACAGTTCATATCCTCGCCGCTAGATAGGGGCTTCATTCATTCCATTCCTGACCCGGTCGGAGACTGGAAGCAGGCTGTGGATTTTCATTTCAAATATCATTTTGATGTCGTCGACACCCGCTGACGTAGGGCCTACGACATCAATTCGCTTACCACCATGAAACCTTCTGTAACATATGGATTGGTTGATAAATGGAGGATCAGTGTTTGGGTATTCACACCCGTTTAAAAATTGGAGCAGTAATAAGTATGCATTGATATGAAGTAAGTGATGATTATGATGATGATGATAATTGTTGTTTTAAGGGGCCTAACATCTAGGTTATCGGCCCCTAATGGTTTGGATGATTGTGATGATGATAATGAAATATTAACTATAACTAAAACTAACTACTAACTTATATACTAAAAGAAGAAATGGAAAACAATAGGAGCATAAAGCAAATAAAGGACAGGGGAAAAAATGCCCTCAATCCTCGAAGAATGAGGATTGAGGGACTTGGAAGAAAGGAGAGCCATGAAAGGCTGATAGGAAAGTGAAAGAGAAGAGGATCCGCCCCCAGAGGCATGGAAAAAGGGAGAATAATTACGAGCCTTACAGTAGACGCATATGATGTGTAACATCTTACATAGAAGAAACCTCACGTGAAATTGTTGATACACCGGTATTTTATACTATTATTGGCACAAATATTAATCTATTTTAAAAGGGAGTGATTTACAGATATTGTAGTTTATAATACGGAACTCATTTTATTAGATGATTTGTAGCTTCCAACAGCACTAGCCTAAATAAAGAATACGATATGGATCAACTAGATTAATAGATGCGACACCGCTCATAACCTTACATTCCTTATAAATAGGCCAACTTGCGAGTAAATGCAATGTGCACAGCAGTAGATCATGAAAGACTTGCCCAGTTCACGGACCTCTTGATTCACAGACCAACACGTAATTTCATAAAGACTCTTTTAAAATGAGTCATATTGATATGATAAATATCGTTTGAAATTATAATCTGGTTGCAAAAATATCCATCCCGTTCGAGATTCGAACCCAAGATATCTAGATTCACAGTCAAAGGCACTAACACCACAGCTATTTCGACCACGCAAATATGGTGCTCAAGATGGTGACTTATTTTCACGTTCCAATAATACTGCATTACGGAATTAAGTTTCATTTATATTTTGCTTCTTTCGATAATGTTCCTGCGTGAAATTGAGTTTAGAATGCCACATGTATAGGCACTCTTGTGAGTAAAGAGACTGTGTTCAGCAATAGTTCATAAAGGCTTGTCCAGTTCCCGTATAAACACAACGATATATATTATATTGATGACTGCATTACCGTTATGTGGGTTAATATTTGAATAGCCATTGTGCGGAAACATAATAATACCGGAATTGCCGACTACTTACAATGTTTCATATTAAAGCATATAATCATTTAAATACTGATACGACGACTTTGACCATGTACCATGTACTTTGTGTTTCAAACAGTTGACACCAGAGTTCGCATGAGCGTTTACCGTCAGAATGACAGTGTTGATCATTTTTATCCAGTGATTGAAATACAGACTCTTAATAAATCATAAATGTTTTCAGCAAATATGATATAATGGATATTTTTACAGCAAAGAACGTCAACTTGAAGATGATTTATTGTAGGAATATTTGTAATGGCGCCTCCAAACCTTGAAGTAATCCGTATGAGATATACATTCCACAGAAGCCAAAAGAGATACGATCCAGCTGGAAGTCTTACACACTTCCGTCCGATCCACTTCCGTCCCATTTTTTAAAATCATTCCCACAAAAATATCCAGCAACCGATTGTAAAGATGTTACACACATCCAAAAACTGGGCCCAGCCCTGGAATTCCCCGTAGTCGCCATCCCCCAAACTCACCAGCCGTGAGCCCTTCTGGGTGTAGCACGATCGACGGTGCACCAGAAGTGGTGGGGCTACACACACCCTGCCTCCCTAAGGGCCATGAGCTGAAGTCAGGAAATATCATGAAAAGAAAATGAAGGCTGACCCCTAGAAGAATGGGGGTATCAGGATAGATGAGACGAGGGCCAATTAAGGCGGGGAAATGAAAGACTCCCTAGGCCTCGGGATTCCCCAATACCGTCGGGGTCGGAAAAGAACAAGAGCTGACCAAGGGAGGTCGATAGGAAAGATGACAGAAAGGAGCCCGGCACAATTAAGTGGAAGTAATGCCGAACTCAGCTGGGGCCCCGTGGTCGCCAACCCGCGTCCCAATAGTCGTGAGCCCCTGGGGGAATGAAGTAAGTATGTATGTTGACCTTATTGATATATAAGTTAAAATACCTATGAAGAGGCAAAACAGATTTAATCCACCTTTTAAGTCAATAATATATTGAAACCAATTGATTAGTTTCGGTAAACTTGTAACAATCCTAAGTGAAAATTAAAATTATAAATATCCAACTAAAAGCATCAATATAATATAAACATTAACAATCCATAAATACAATTAAGTTAAAATGAAAATCCACAGCCTGCTTCCAGTCTCCGACCGGGTCAGGAATGGAATGAATGAAGCCCCCATCTAGCGACGAGGATATGAACTGTGCCGGCTGCCGAGGCCTGACGCACTCCTCCGGGGCAATGATTAAATGAATGACAGATGAAATGAAATGATAGTGGAGAGTGTTGCTGGAATGACATTTTGACAGGGAAAACCGGAGTACCCGGAGAGAAACCTGTCTGCTTCCGTTTTGTCCAGCACAGACCTCACATGGAGTGACCGGGATTTGAACCACATGGTGTATTCTTGGAATACACGGTACGAGAGATATAAAGTTTAATGCTCTTTGCTTGTTCATTCCTTCCTCTTTATCAAACACCAACAGTGATCTTCTATTTTCTCTTTGATGGTCATGTCTCTTATGTCATTGTGAGTCTGTTCTAGATATATATCTTCCATGACCCACCTAGCGTCATCTAGCAGCGAATCTCTGAAGCTCCTCAATTCTTCCTGGTGCAAGAGGACTTCCTTATCCATCTGGCCACCAGATCTCGTTGCCATCGCCAGCTATTATCTCCGTGATCAAGAGAACTTCGTCTACTTTTTCACCCACCAGGCTGTGCTAGTATCGCCTGCTATCAACTCTTTGAAGACCATTTCCTCAAGAGAATTTAATTTTACAATATTGGTCATGCTTATATGTTCTTCTTTTGTCTCCTACCCCCACTCTTTCCCTTCCTTGGACCCTCCGTGCTTCGCTGAGTGGGTCTCACTTGTAAGTCAGCAGTTGACTCGGTCAGTCAAGGCTCAACTAGAGCCAGTCTCCTCAAACCAAGAGGCACTCTCTACGTTCTACGCCATGTTGGCACATTACGTATCCGTCAAAGGGAACTTCACCTTCGACATGCAACCAAGATAAGTACAGACTTAAGGTTTTAACCTCATCTTCATCAATTTTATTATCCACATGCTTTTATTGATTATTTTATAGACAGCGTGAGATTACTTATTTGGGGCGGTAATCATTCTTCGCGGGATTTGCTATGTTGGGCTTTTGTCTGTCTAAGCCAACCTTACTAGAAAGTAGCTTTTCTTAAGCCATTTAAATGAGAGATCTTCTCACAACGTGGGATATTATCTAATACCCGCTGTCCATAAAATATTAAGCTCGTTCCACCGCTGGATTAACTTTGGCCCCATTCTTCTATTAGGACTGTTCTAGAACCTTCCAGATTCTGTACTCTATCTACAAGTCTTGCCGTCATGTATTTTTCACTCACTTGTGGGAATACTATTTAAAATGAGGAATCTTCCTTATAAATTACTGCAATAGCTAAATTTTCTTCCACCGTTGGAATGTTCTATGGTGCATTTAATTGTAATTCACAACTTTCTCAAGAAATAGACTCTCGCCTACATAGTGCAACCAGTTATTTTTCATCATTGCAATAACTTTCTTTCCCATAAACTTTCGTGTTGCTACAGTGAACTTTTCATCTATTCAACAGACTATAGTGAAAACTAGTGCTTGTTCAACTTTTCTACTTCGTCGCGATCGTCCGTTTACATTAAATAAGGCCATGAACATTTATCCTCAATCCCAATTGATCTTTCCTAAACCTTCTACTAACAAACCATAGTAATAAAATTGTAACTCTAAATCATTTTCTATGAGGTGTCACTCTAACGAAGTGCCCTTCCATCGTGCTTGTTTATCATTAATTAATTTCTGCATAACTACGTGTTTTATACACGGTTCAAGCTTACATTGTTTCTACCTTATAATCAGGAAAATAATTCTTTCAACTCATGAGTGAGTTATTTCAAGGTCTCACGAAAGGGAAACTGCCCCATTTGGCTCGTGATTCCTACTTAAACATAGGAGGTCGAGAACCTTCCTTTTGACTTTCTCTTCAGGTTTCACAGTAAGTGACCTGCCCTTATTTGTATAATAACCAACAGTAATTCAGCTTAAATATAAGAAGTTATAGGAACTTCTATCTTATTCTTCATGTTTTTCTTATTGTTATTTTCGAAGTTGTCACTCTCTCTAGAATATTCTCTCAGGAATTTCTTAAAGTACACTCCTTGTACTCAATTTAATGTTTAAAATTTAATCACTTCATTTGTTTTTTTTTTTTTTAAATCTTACAAAGATTTTAGAACATATATAAGGTTTGAAACCTCATAAATTGTTAATTGCCTGGCGCAAACGTTTAATGCTTTCTGAGGTCTGTGACCCCAAAATTGTTAACCAAATTGAAAATATATATTTGTTAAAGTTATCAACTTCTTTTGCCTTGTTAAATAAATTAAATATTTGTTTTTGGATTTATCATTTCGCAAATACAACGGTTAGGCAAGATCCTGTCTTACTTGGCTCTCCCTACTCAATGCCATTAAATCTATTGATAGGGCTTTCACCACTCGTTGCACTTGAGCAAAAACTCTTAGTGGTAATCTCGTTAAAGTTTCTCTTAGCTTTAATAGCTAATTCTAACTGGCCAGTAAGGCAAGTACAGCTCGCTACGCCAGCTACCTGCTTGTGGAGATCCTCTCCGAAAACTTATGGTTGGTTTTCCAAAAGATAAGTGTTTCTCTTTGTCTAAACTTTTAGCCGGCTCCTCGCCGAGTAAAAGCTTAGCCATTTCCAAATGCAACCATTGGTTCACTTACCAAAATTACTCCCCAAGGTATAATTTTTTATCACTATCCTTCTTGGAAGCACTTGGTCGTTTTTTCAGGAACTCTATAACTTCGAAAACTGGAAATACCAAACCTGATTCAAATTATTGGCATTCTCCGAATTACTTTGCAAAAACGAATTTCTTTGAACAGACATACAATAAACCTGCTACTCTCTGTCTTGCCAGACCATCACCCTTCCCCATAGTAAGCAGATGCATGCTGGAGAGGGAATATAATAAAGCCACTCTCTTGCAAACCGCCCAAGTCCTAGCTGCGTTTCCCGTCAGCTTAGACCAAGTCCTTACCCACTTTAGGTATCAGAGAACGGATTTTCAGTGGCAACCGCCTCTAAGTGCATTTAAAGTTAAATTCATAACTTTTGTGGGACTCTCATCCTATTTTTCTATCCTTTTTCTCCAGTCCGAAACCTACCTCCTTTTCTCAATCATCTACCCTTGGTGGTTAGGTTATTCCTCAGCCAATAATCTACCCACCACAGACCCAGCGGTGAAAAGCCAGCGTGCTGCCGCCTAAGCCTCGGAGGCTCTTATTAATATAAGAATATTCCCTATAAAATATTTAGTATTCGTTGAATAACCTTCCAAATATTAACTGAAATATGCTTAAAATAATGTTAGTTCAGAAACAACATTAAGTTCCGTGACGAACTGAAAGGCCTACTTTTCATGCAAATGATTATTCTACAGTATTTGGACCTATCTAGAATAATGACGAAATGAAGTTGGTAATATCGAAATGTCCAATTAGTTCGAAATATTCCTGGTATAATGTAGTCTATTAGAGCACTACAGTTGGCAGCCCTGGTGACTGAATATATTCCTAGTTCCATCTCTTAAGCTACAGAATACAAAATTTGGTTGAAGTCCAATGGACGTTACATGCAGTTAGACATTGGATCTATCAGCACGCGTAAAAGCATGTTGGGAACAATGTCATGCGTGTGCTGATTAGAAATAATCGGAAATATTATGATATCTTGTTGTGCGAATTTTGGATGAAATCCATTTGTTAGTATAGAAGTTACATGTCTTTTAATATTGGACCTATCAGTAAGCTTAGAGTCATGTTGGCAGCACTGACTTATATTAATTACTCCAAATCAATCTAGAGTGTCAGATGCTATACGTGTGCAAAGTATAGAGCTGTTGGCTTGTATAATTTCTGATATATTGAAATTAGGGCAAAATCATATAGACAGCATTTATTAACAGTTGGCAGCCCTGATAGCTCTTAAGAATACTTATAGTCATATCTGTTAAGTTACACGTAGCACATACGAAATTTGGTTGTAATCCAACTGATAGTATAGAAGGTACATGTATTTAAAAATTGGTCCTATCAGCAGGCTTAGAATCATGTTGGTAGAACTGACGTATATAAGTTACTCCAAATTAATCTAAAATGTCAGGTACTATACGTGTGCATAGTTTAAAGCTGTCGGCTTGAATACTTCCTGATATATTGGTACTTGGATAAAAAAATAGAGAGAGCAATTATTAACAGTTGGCAGCCCTGGTGGCTCTTAGGAATACGCTCTGTCATATCTGTTTATATACACATATTACATACAAAATTTGGTTGAAATCCAATTAATAGTGTAGAAGTTATATGCATTTAAAAATCGGACCTGTCAGAAGGATTAAAATTATTTTGGCAACACTGTCATGTATGGCCTCCAGGAAATTAAACTGAAATAGTATTATCTACATGTGTGCCAATTTTGGAATAGCTCCAATGCATTCCTTCCATGATATCCAACATGGAGCTCAAATTTCTATTGCGTTTTTTCAGCAGTTGGTAGCACTGACATTATTTTCAAATATGGGCTTGAGATATTCCGTTACACATCTTTACTCATACTAAATTTGGCTTCGATTGCTGCAGCCGTTTAGGAGTTGATAGGGGGGGACAAACACAAACAGCCAGACAGACAGAAGGACAGACAGACAGACAGACAGAAGGACAGACAGACAGACACACATTTTCCCGGATCGATCTCATAAGTCTACATTTCCCTTATTTTTGGAATATGTGAAAAGTAGGCTAATAATACTGTATCTTGATACTATAGTATTTGAAGAATGGTTATGATCATGGTAAAAAAGATGTTCAGTAAAGAACATATAGCCTACTTTCTCCTAAATGTATGAGTATAGTTATAACTCGTTGTTATTATCAAAGAGTATAATAGAACTATTCTTTGTTGAAGACCTTAGAAACGATTTACCTCTGCCAAACGCCACAACCTAGATAAAAACTGCTACCATCATTGAAGAAAGAAAGAAAGATAAGAAGTATATCAAGAATGTCATGGATCTGGAGACATAATCGACCGGACTGGCTGCGTGGCTCAGCGGTAAGGTTCTCGCTTGCTGGGCCCTAGGTTGCAGGTTCGTATCCTGGCGCAGTCAGCTGGCATTTGAGGGTGCACAAATGCGTGGGAGCCGTGTCAGTACATTTACTGGCACGTCAAAGATCCCCTTCGGGCCAAAATTCCGGCACCCCGGTGTCTCTAAAAGCAGCAGTAGTTAAAAGGATGTAAAACCAATAACATTATTATTATTATTATTATTATTATTATTATTATTATTATTATTATTACATATACGACCTGCCGTGGGCAACATCCAACTTTGAGTTGAGGCATGTCTTTACACGTCTGGTTGTGCATGGCTTTCACAACCCTAATTGAATTAACAAATCATTCCATGACCCTACAGAGACGTGTGTATACAAACTATGTGGATATTTTCGATTGCTATTTGCCTGAAATAAAAGTAGTAATTAATAATCTGAACTAACACCAACGGCTTGAATTCAGTTACTATGTGAAATCGTTTTGTTCTTTACTTCAAATAACATTTTCAAGTAACGCAAAATAGGCTGTTACAAACCCCTTAAAATAAAAAGTAAAAATGTATCGTAGTATCATCTTGTCATTCTTCAAATTCGATGCGCATAGAATGCCAATGGTATAGTAATCAATGGAGCCCCTCGTAGACTAGTCGTGACATCTAGTGGTGAAATATCGAACAATATAATCCTAACAGAGCGAGTGCATTCTAGCGGCCAGAAGAAGAAACTTTTCAATAAAATCTGGAAGTTAATAAGTAGGTCGGCGTGCTGTTACCTTTTTGGCAGCTAGATGTCTCGAGTAAATCTGCTGGCGAATTATGTTTTAATTAAATATATATTTTACACCATAATATGCACAATATAACGCTTAATTTTAAAACATCTGAGTCATTACAAAACAATAAACATATAACATTTCAAGCAAAAAACCTAGCTCTGATCGGGTTTGAACCATAGTCATTTGAGCGATAGGCTAACGCTCTACCACTGAGCTAATTGTGTCAACAATTATCGTTCTATATAAAATGACTTACATAAAACTTGTTAGCAAATAATGATTTATACTAAACGATTTCATCACTGGAGTATATTATTTATATGTAAAGCATTTCATACGAAGTTTATTTATTTTGTATCAGTACGCTATATTGCATGCAATACTCAAATTAGTGAAATATAAGTCAGGCACAAGATATCCGCTGCCATCTTGTCTTATTACTGAATCGGCTCAGCTTTTTAAAATCACGTCTGCACTATAGTATTACAAAATAAACTTATAATTTCGAACGTGCCTCTTCCTTTAGAACAGTTAAAACGATTCTCGGCTCGATAATCGGAACTGGTAGGTCCCCTGATATGGATTATAAAGTTTGCATAATTCGCACGGCCACCATCCTGAAATGGTATGGCGGACGACCTTGTAGTTTGGTCACAAGACGCATCCTATACGAAGGTATGTTGTTACCAAATTTGGTAGAGATCGAATGATTTGGTTAGTCGTTATTTGATTTTACGTTTTGAACGTTTGAGTGGCCGCCATTCAGTTTTAGTAAAGATGGCGGCGATATAAAACATGACACTGAGGTGTCCTTTGCTAGTGCTACCTTTGTACCATATTTCGTTCAATTCGCATTAACCGTGTTCGAATTGATAGGGGGGGACAGACATTCAGAGTACACACACTCACACACACACAGACACACACACACAGACTCACACACACACATACACACACACACACACACATACAGACAGACACACTTTTTTCGCCCTGTGTTGATCTCATAAGTCTACTTTCATTTTTTGCAAAAATCGAAAGTAGGTTAAAAAAATACATAGTAAATTTGTTTAGAAATTATATCTGTTACATTGGAATATTTAATAAATTCAAAAAGGAAACATTATAAAAATATTGCTTATAAAAACTTTAAAGTTCAAAACTAACGAAACAAGAAGTTCCGTGACGAACTAAAGAGCCTACTTTTCTTAAAATTTAAGATTCATGCCAATCTATATAGACCAATCTAGAATAATGACGAAATGAAGTTGGTAATTACGAAATGTCCAATTAGTTCGAAATATTCCTGGTATAATGTAGCCTAATAGAGCACTACAGTTGGCAGCCCTGGTGACTGAATGTATTCCTAGTTCCATCTCTTAAGCTACAGAATACAAAATTTGGTTGAAGTCCAATGGACTTTACATGCAGTTAGACATTGGATCTGTCAGCACGCGTAAAATCATATTGGCAACTATGTCATGCGTGTGCTGGTCAGAAATAATCTGAAATATTATATCTTGTTGTGCCAATTTTGGATGAAATCCATTTGGTAGTATAGAAGTTACATATATTTTAAAATAGGACCTGTCAGCAGGCCTAGAATCAAGTTGGCAACAGTGACTTATATTAATTACTCCAAATTAATCTAGAATGTCAGCTCCTATACGTGTGCAATGTATAGAGTTGTTGGCTTGCAAACTTTCTGATATATTGATATTAGGGTAAATAATATAGACAGCATTTATTAACAGTTGGCAGCCTTGATTGCTCTTAAGAATACTTATCGTCATATCTGTTATATTACACATAGCACATACGAAATTTGGATGTAATCCAACTGATAGTATAGAAGGTACATGTATTTAAAAATTGGTCCTATCAGCAGGTTTAGAATCATGTTGGTAGAACTGACGTGTATACGTTACTCCAAATTAATCTAAAATGGTAGGTACTATACGTGTGCATCGTTTAAAGCTGTCGGCTTGAATACTTCCTGATATATTGGTACTTGGATAAAAAATAGAGAGAACAATTATTAACAGTTGGCAGCCCTGGTGGCTCTTAGGAATACGCTCTGTCATATCTGTTTATATACACATATTACATACAAAATTTGGTTGAAATCCAATTAATAGTGTAGAAGTTATATGCATTTAAAAATCGGACCTGTCAGAAGGATTAAAATTATTTTGGCAACACTGTCATGTATGGCCTCCAGGAAATTAAACTGAAATAGAATTATCTACATGTGTGCCAATTTTGGAATAGCTCCAATGCATTCCTTCCATGATATCCAACATGGAGCTCAAATTTCTATTGCGTTTTTTCAGCAGTTGGTAGCACTGATATTATTTTCAAATATGGGCTTGAGATATTCCGGTACACATCTTTACTCATACTAAATTTGGTTTCGATTGCTGCAGCCGTTTAGGAGTTGATGGGACACACACACACACACACACACACACACACAGCCAGACAGACAGAAGGACAGACAGACAGACAGACAGAAGGACAGACAGACAGACGCACATTTTCCCCGGATCGATCTCATAAGTCTACTTTTCCCTCATTTTTGGAAAATGTGAAAAGTAGGCAAATAATACTGTATCTTGATACTATAGTATTTGAAGAATGGTTATGATCATGGTAAAAATACATAGTAATTTTGTTTAGAAATTATATCTGTTACATTGGAATCATACTAATATATTACAAGATGTTCAGTAAAGAACATATAGCTTACTTTCTCCTAAATGTATGAGTATAGTTATAACTCGTTGTTATTATCAAAGAGTATAATAGAATAATTTCTTGGTTGAAGACCTTAGAAACTATTTACCTCTACCAAACGCCACAACCTAGAAAAAAACTGCTACCATCATTGAAGAAAGAAAGATAAGAAGTATCTCAAGAATGTTATGGATCTGGAGACATAGTCGACCGGACTGACTGCGTGGCTCAGCGGTAACGTTCTCCCTTGCTGGGCAATAGGTTGCAGGTTCGTATCCTGGCGCAGTCAGCTGGCATTTGAGGGTGCACAAATGCGAGGGAGCCGTGTCAGTAGATTTACTGGCACGTTAAAATCCCCTTCGGGCCAAAATTCCGGCACCCCGGCGTCTCTAAAAGCAGCAGTTGTTAAAAGGGACGTAAAACCAATAACATTATTATTATTATTATTATTATTACATAATCGACCTGCCGTGGGCGACATCCAACTTTGAGTTGAGGCATGTCTTTACACGTCTGGTTGTGCATGGCTTTCACAACCCTAATTGAATTAACAAATCTTAGCATGACCCTACAGAGACGTGTGTATACAAACTATGTGGATATTTTCGATTGCTATTTACCTGAAATAAAAGTATTAATAACCTGAACTAGCACCAACGGCTAGAATTCAGTTACTATGTGAAATCGTTTTGTTCTTTACTTCAAATAACATTTTCAAAAAACGCACAATAGGCTGTTATAAACCCTTTAAAATAAAAAGTAAAAATTTATCATAGTATCATCTTGTCATTCTTCAAATTCGATGCGCATAGAATGCCAATGGTATACTATCAATGGAGTCCCATGTAGACCATTCGTGAAATCTAGTGGAGAAGTATCGAACAATATAATCCTAACATGGCGAGTGCATTCTAGCGGCCATAAGAAGAAACTTTTCAATGAAATCTGGAAGTTAATAAGTAGGCCGGCGTGCAGTTACCTTTTTGGCAGCTAGATGTCTCGAGTAAATCTGCTGGCGAATTATGTTTTAATTAAATATATATTTTACACCATAATATGCACAATATAACGCTTAATTTTAAAACGTCTGAGTCATTACAAAGCAATAAATATGTACAATTTCAAGCAAAAAACTTAGCACTGATAGGATTTGAACCATAGGCATATGAGTGTTAGACCAAAGCTTTACCACGGAGCCATTTGTGCCAACGAACATTGATCTATATAAAATGACTTACATAGAACTTGTTAGCAAATAATGATTTAGACCTATCGATTTCATCAGTGGAGTATATTATTTATATATAAAGCATTTCATACAAAAATATTTATTTTGTATCAGTACTCTATATTGCATGCAATACTCAAATTAGTGAAATATAAGTCAGGCACAAGATATTCGCTGCCATCTTGTCTTTTTACTGAGACGGCTCAGCTTTTTAAAATCACTTCTGCACTATAGTATTACAAAATAAACATTTAATTTCGAACGTGCCTCTTCCTTTAGCACAGTTAAAACGATTCTCGGCTCGATAATCGGAACTGGTGGGTCCCATGATATTTATTATAAGGTTTTCATAATTCGCACGGCCACCATCCTGAAATGGTACGGCGGATGATCTTGTAGTTTGGTCACAAGACGCGTAATATATGACGGTATGTTGTTACCAAATTTGGTAGAGATCGGATAATTTGGTTAGTCGTTATTTGATTTTACGTTTTGAACGTTTGAGTGGTCGCCATTCAGTTTTGGTAAAGATGGCGGCGATATAAAACATGACACTGAGGTGCCCTTTGCTTTTTCTACCTCTGTACCAAATTTCGTTCAATTCGGTTTCACCGTGATCGAACTGATAGGGGGGGACAGACATTCAGAGTACACACACACTCACACACACAGACTCACACACACACATACACACACACAGACAGACACACAATTTTTGGCCCTGTGTAGATCTCATAAGTCTACTTCCATTTTTTGCAAAAATCGAAAGTAGGCTAAAAATGAGATGGCTTGTGTCTGTCTGTCTGTGTGTGTGTTACTCAATAACGCAAGAACCACTAATCCGATTTAAATGAAATTTTGCATGGATGTAGCTGATTTACCATGTTTACATATAGGATACTTTTAATTTCGATATTTTCCATTATTAAACAAGATGTTCAGTAAAGAACATATAGCCTACTTTCTCCTAAATGCATGGGTATTGTTATAACTCTTTGTCCTTTTCAAGGAGTATAATTGAATGTTGGTTGTAGTAGCTTGTTGAAATACAACGTGCTATAGGGATATTAAACATGAATATGAGGTGCCCTTTGCTAGTGCTACCTCTGTAAAAAAAAAATCATCAATTCGGTTTCACCGTGTTTGAATTAATCTGGGGAATGGATTTGCACACATACATGGCCGCTATTTGCAAACTATTGGGCTGATGACCATGTAGTCAGTCATAAGATGCTTTCCACAAAAAGGCATGTTGTTGCAAAATCCGGTAGAGATCAAATTATTAGGATGGTCGAAATTTGATTTAAGCTTTTAACATTTGGGTGGCCGTCATTCCGTTTCCGTCAAGATGGCGGCGATATAAAACATGACACTGAGGTGCCTTTTGCTAGTGCTACCTCTGTACCAAATTTCGTTCCATTCGGTTTCACCGTGTTCGAATTAATAGGGGGAATCGATTTTCACACAAAGATGGCCGCCATCCGCAAAATATTAGGCTAATGACCTATTAGTTTGGTCAAAGGATGCAAAATTTGGTAGAGATCGGATGATTAGGTTAGTCGTAATTTGATTTAAGCTTTGAACATTTGGGTGGCCGCCATTACGTTTCCGTCAAGATGGCGGCGATATAAAACATGGCACTGGGGTGCCCTTTGCTAGTGCTACCTCTGTACCAAATTTCATTCCATTTGGTTTCACCGTGTTCGAATTAATAGGGGCAATCGATTTTCACACAAAGATGGCCGCCATCCGCAAACTATTACGCTGATGACTTATTAGTTTGGTCAAATGATGTTGCCCCCATAAAGGTATGTTGTTGCAAAATTTGGTAGAGATCGGATAATTAGGTTGGTCGTAATTTGATTTAAGCTTTGAACATTTGTGTGGCCACCATTACGTTTCCGTCAAGATGGCGGCGATATAAAACATGACACTGAGGTGTCCCTTGCTAGTGCTACCTTTGTACCAAATTTCGTTCAATTTGCGCTCACCGTGTTCGAATTGATAGGGGGGGACAGACATTCAGAGTCCACACACTCACACACACACGCACAGACTCACACACATACACACACACAGACAGACACACTTTTTTTCGCCCTGTAGTGATCTCATAAGTCTACTTTCATTTTTTGCAAAAATCGAAAGTAGGCTAAAAATGGCGACCATTTTAGTGACGTCACTAAACCCCTTGGTTTCAAAATTTCATATTTCCATATCAAATAAAAAGAGAACGCTAAGAAATAGCAAACTTTTGATGGCACATTCGAGCTTCAAAATTTAATTTCCTATCCGGAGGGTCGTTATCACTTTACGTGTATCTCCAACGGTTAGCGAGTAAAACCCACATATGTGACGTCACTACACCCTTTGGTTTCAAAATTTCATACTTCCATTAAAAAAAAAAAGAGAACGCTAGGAAATAGCAAACTTTTGATGCATACGCGAGATTTAGCATTTAATTTTCTATCCAAAAGGTCCTGATCACTTTTCGAGTATCTCCAACGGTTAGCGAGTAAAACCTAAATTTGTGCAATAAAACACGGTCAACACCGAGCGGGGCAGTATATCTCTACATACATAAAAATTAAAGTTTGTATGTTTTTTTCGCAATTCCTACGGAAATTTGAGTTATATACGCGTTTCAGACTGTTTTATTATGGATGCGCCCGAAAATAATTTTTTGTCTGCCTGTCTGTTCGTTTGTTTGTCTGTGGACAACTTTGTTCCCTTATAACTCGAGAACGGCTGGGTGTATCATCGTAAAATTTAGTAGAGATATCCATCAGAGGCACGACACTAATCATTGATGTAACCCTTCTCCGTACCTCTCATAAAAGAGGGCCTTCCCCCTTAAAATACATGCTGAAATAGGAGTAGAAGGACGGGACAAAGATCATTTTTAGCCCCTCAATGTGAGAGACAACCCGAAATCCACATTTTAAGGCCCTAAAACCAACCGTTTTTGAGATATTCCCAGAAAACTAATGCCATTTAATAAACTAATGAACGAATACAAGCCGGTAACCATGGCAACAGATTCTCAGAGGTCCATCTATTGCTGTAAGACGCAATGCAATTCCATTAAATACATTGGTGCAAAAGTTTGCAAACGGCTAGAAGGTTATCAAGGAACCAAATTAAGCTGTAAAATTCATCAATACGTATAATGGGATCAAGGGGGTCAAGGGGTACACTAGAATTTTTTCACGCGATTTACACCTGCGGGTGTGGTACGGCAGGTCTATTATATTCCTATCCCTATATTATATTATTATTAGTATTATATTATGGCGTACAACGAGGAGACAAAGCCCCTCGGTGCCAGAAACAAAACTTGGGGGCCTCGAAAACTCATTATAAGGCTTTAAAACCAACAGTATCTGAAATATTACCAGAAAACTAATTTAATTTAATTTAACAAACTAATGAAGGAATGGAAATCGGTAACCATGACAACATTATCTCAAGGGGTGGCATCCAACTTTCCATCTATTTCTGTAAGAAGCAATGTCACTCCCTTTATACCTTGCCACGGTGGGTGAGGGGATAGCGTGTCGGTCTACTAACCCCATGATTGTAGGTTCACTCCTGGCCGTGGTAAGTGATTTTTGAAAGGCGGCAAAAATACGACTCGCATGTCATACGATGTTGGCATGTCAAAGAACCCATTTGAATTCAGTAGGCCGTGTTCTTAATGGCAAAATTAATCTCAGGAGTTTACGCCAACACAAAGTTCCTCATTTCTCTACTAGAAAGCGCTATAGTGTTCAAGGAGCTTAGGTATCTACCCTCATTGACTTTCATAGTGATTCAAGGAACAACGAAATTTCGAAATGCAAGCTACCCTCTGGGTGTCAAATTACGAAGCTTGCACCCGGAACCCGAGGCCATACCATATTATTATTAGGCTACTCCATTTATTACATTTCTGTGAATGTTTGCAAATGGCTATAAGGTTATCACGGATCCAACGTAGACTGTATAATTCGTCAATGCAATTAAGGGGTTCAAGGGGTAACCTAGATTTTTTTCATTCAATTTCACGTGCAACATATAGTACAGAAAGTCTATTATATCTCCAAACAGCAGTTTTTTCAAAAATTCCTGAATTGAATAAGCATTTTTTGCGGCTTTTAGGAATTTGGGCCATTTGAGGCTAAAGAACCTGAATTTTTATGCACCACAAGCCTTTATTATTTATGAAAGAGGTCTTCCTGTGTATGGGGACCTAACACAAAGTAAAGGGTAATTTTTTATGTGAGGTGTATTGCGTTTCGTCTACAAGGCTTTCAAATCTATTTCACGTCAGGAAGTACAAGTTAGGTGAATTTAGTTTGAAAGCAAATTTTAACTAATCTTTTTTTTTTCTCGACATACGGGTTCATCGTAAGGATGATTTTGTTTGATACTGTATGGTAGATATACCCATATTTGGATATCTGGGTGATATGTTGTAGACAATATAATTGTCTGTCTGTCTTTCTGTGTATCTTTATGTACGCCTATAAATCGTGTTCGGATGCTTGGTGCATCGTAAAATTATGTATGGTAAACATGAGTCAATACACCAATCATTTATAAAACTCCTCACCGTACTTTTCATACAGTACAAGGGTGGATATAGGGAAAAACTCCTCAAAATACATGCTAAAATAGGCGAAATATAAAAATTATCCTAGACGGACGATCAAAGCATATGTTGCGCTTCTTATTGTGAGACACAAAATTCGCGAGTCTATAAGGGGTCTCCGAAAACCACATTTTAAGGCCCTTAAATTAACAGTGTGTGTGATATTCCCAGAAAACTAACTTCGTTCTGATAAACTTATGAAGGAATGACAAACCGCTAACCATTGCAACAGAAGCTCAATTGATAATGTCTGGTGTTAATATATAACACCGTTCGAAGAACGGGTACTTCTGATAGTATTTAATAAATTCAAAAAGGAAACATTATACAAATATTGCTTATAAAAACTTTAAAGTTCAAAACTAATGGAACAAGAAGTTCCGTGACGAACTAAAGAGCCTACTTTTCTTAAAATTTAAGATTCATGCCAATCTATATAGACCTATCTAGAATAATGACGAAATGAAGTCGGTAATATCGAAATGTCCAATTAGTTCGAAATATTCCTGGTATAATGTAGCCTAATAGAGCACTACAGTTGGCAGCCCTGGTGACTGAATATATTCCTAGTTCCATCTCTTAAGCTACAGAATACAAAATTTGGTTGAAGTCCAATGGACGTTACATGCAGTTAGACATTGGATCTGTCAGCACGCGTAAAAGCATATTGGCAACTATGTCATGCGTGTGCTGGTAAGAAATAATCTGAAATATTATGATATCTTGTTGTGTCAATTTTGGATGAAATCCATTTGTTAGTATAGAAGTTACATGTATTTTAAAATAGGACCTGTCAGCAGGCCTAGAATCGTGTTGGCAACAGTGACTTATATTAATTACTCCAAATTAATCTAGAATGTCAGGTGCTATACGTGTGCAATGTATAGAGTTGTTGGCTTGCATACTTTCTGATATATTGATATTAGGGTAAATAATATAGACAGCATTTATTAACAGTTGGCAGCTTTGATTGCTCTTAAGAATACTTATAGTCATATCTGTTATATTACACATAGCACATACGAAATTTGGTTGAAATCCAACTGATAGTATAGAAGTTACAAGTATTTAAAAATTGGTCCTATCAGCAGGCTTAGAATCATGTTGGTAGAACTGACGTATATAAGTTACTCCAAATTAATCTAAAATGTAAGGTACTATACGTGTGCATCGTTTAAAGCTGTCGGCTTGAATACTTCCTCATATATTGGTACTTGGATAAAAAATAGAGAGAACAATTATTAACAGTTGGCAGCCCTGGTGGCTCTTAGGAATACGCTCTGTCATATCTGTTTATATACACATATTACATACAAAATTTGGTTGAAATCCAATTAATAGTGTATAAGTTATATGCATTAAAATCGGACCTGTCAGAAGGCTTAAAATTATTTTGCCAACACTGTCATGTATGGCCTCCAGGAAATTAAACTGAAATAGAATTATCTACATGTGTGCCAATTTTGGAATAGCTCCAATGCATTCCTTCCATCATATCCAACATGGAGCTCAAATTTCTATTGCGTTTTTTCAGCAGTTGGTAGCACTGACATTATTTTCAAATATGGGCTTGAGATATTCCGGTACACATCTTTACTCATACTAAATTTGGTTTCGATTGCTGCAGCCGTTTAGGAGTTGATAGGGGGGGGGGGACACAGACAGACAGACAGACGGACATACAGACAGACAGACAGACAGACAGACATTTTTCCCGGATCGATCTCATGAGTCTACTTTTCCCTCATTTTTGGAAAATGCGAATAGTAGGCAAATAATACTGCATCTTGATACTATAGTATTTGAAGAATGGTTATGATCATGGTAAAAATACATAGTATAGTACATTATGCAACGAGCCTATAACGGCTATAATTATGACACAAGTATTTTTATAAAACGAGCGTATGCGAGTTTTATAATTTCCATACGAGTGTCTTAATTACCATTATAGGCGAGTTGCATACGACTGTTTATGTTCGACGATAATTATAACTTTATTATATGTTTTAACATAAATATTCATAAATATCTGTTGAGAGTCAGCCACTATTATTTTGCTTTGTAAGGAGCATCTCTGAACGACCGACGCATGCGCTCTGTGTGCTTGCAATGCCATATGCAGGCCATATGTTTACATCTGCCGTCCCTCAGTAATATTGTCACCGGAGTCGTTTGAAGGCAATGCGCTGTGTAGAAATTAGAGTTGGTGACATTAAGGTACAGTGCTATTTCTTGTCTCATATTCGCCAGTTTATTTACGTGAACATATGTATGGTACGTATTCCATGTCGGTAATTTATTATAGTTCGATGTTGTGTTTATGTCCGACATGTTGGATTTTGAGCGCATGCGTGAAGGTATCGTTACCTAATTGGTCAATGAACGAGCTCTGATTGGCTGGAGAAACTGTATCATAACGAAAAACAGTGTTATAATGACCATCATTATGATACAGTTTTCTGACACATAATAGTGAGGGTCGAACATAAAATTTGTTTAGAAATTATATCTGTTACATTGGAATCTATATATATAACAATATGTTCAGTAAAGAACATATAGCCTACTTTCTCCTAAATGCATGGGTATTGTTATAACTCTTTGTCCTTTTCAAGGAGTATAGTTGAATGTTGGTTGTAGTAGCTTGCTGAAATACAACGTGCTATAGGGATATTAAACATGAATATGAGGCGCCCTTTGCTAGTGCTACCTCTGTAAAAAAATCATTCAATTCGGTTTCACCGTGTTTGAATTGATCTGGGGAATGGATTTGCACACATACATGGCCGCTATTTGCAAACTATTGGGCTGATGACCTTGTAGTCAGTCATAAGATGCTTTCCACAAAAAGGCATGTTGTTGCAAAATCCGGTAGAGATCAAATTATTAGGATGGTCGAAATTTGATTTAAGCTTTTAACATTTGGGTGGCCGTCATTCCGTTTCCGTCAAGATGGTGGCGATATAAAACATGACATTGAGGTGCCTTTTGCTAGTGCTACCTCTGTACCAAATTTCGTTCAATTCGGTTTCACCGTGTTTGAATTGATAGGGGGAATCGATATGCACACATACTTGGCCACCATCTGCAAACTATTGGGCTGATGATCTAGCAGTTTGGTCAGAATATGCTTCCCGCATACAGATTTGTTGTTGCAAAATTTGGTAGAGACTAGATTATTAGGTTGGTCGTAATTACATTTTAGCCTTTAACATTTGGGTGGCCGCGATTACGTTTCCGTCAAGATGGCGGTGATATAAAACATGACACTGAGGTGGCCTTTTCTAGTGCTACCTCTGTACCAAATTTCATTCCATTCGGCTTCACCGTGTTCGAATTAACAGGGGTAATCGATTTTGACACAAAGATGGCCGCCATCCGCAAACTATTAGGATAATGACCTATTAGATTTGTCAAAGGATGCTCCCTTCATAAAGGTATGTTGTTGCAAAATTTGGTAGAGATCGGATGATTAGGTTAGTCGTAATTTGATTTAAGCTTTGAACATTTGGGTGGCCGCCATTACGTTTCCGTCAAGATGGCGGCGATATAAAACATGACACTGGGGTGCCCTTTGCTAGTGCTACCTCTATTCCAAATTTCATTCCATTCGGTTTCACCGTGTTCGAATTAATAGGGGTAATCGATTTTGACACAAAGATGGCCGCCATCCGCAAACTATCAAGCTAATGACCTATTAGATTTCTCAAAGGATGCTCCCTCCATAAAGGTATGTTGTTGCAAAATTTGGTAGAGATCGGATGATTAGGTTAGTCGGAATTTGATTTAAGCTTTGAACATTTGTGTGGCCGCCATTACGTTTCCGTCAAGATGGCGGCGATATAAAACATGAAACTGGGGTGCCCTTTGCTAGTACTACCTCTGTACCAAATTTCGTTCCATTCGGTTTCACCGTGTTCGAATTAATAGGGGCAATCGATTTTCACACAAAGATGACCGCCATCCGCAAACTATTAGGCTGATGACCTATTAGTTTGGTCAGACGATGCTGCCCCAATAAAGGTATGTTGTTGCAAAATTTGGTAGAGATCGGATGATTAGGTTAGTCGTAATTTGACTTAAGCTTTGAACATTTGTGTGGCCGCTTTTACGTTTCCGTCAAGATGGCGGCGATATAAAACATGACACTGAGGTGTCCTTTGCTAGTGCTACCTTTGTACCAAATTTCGTTCAATTTGCGCTCACCGTGTTCGAATTGATAGGGGGGGGGGACAGACATTCAGAGTACACACACTCACACACACACACACACACACACAGACTCACACACACACATACACACACACACAGACAGACACACTTTTTTGCCCTGTAGTGATCTCATAAGTCTACTTTCATTTTTTGCAAAAATCGAAAGTAGGCTAAAAATGAAATGCTGTTCGTTAGTCTCGCTAAAACTCGAAAACGGCTGGACCGAGATGGCTAAGTTTTGTCTTGAATTATTTGTGGAAGTCCAGAGAAGGTTTAAAAGGTGAATAAATATGAAAGTTTTAGCGCACGAGTAGATTCAACAAATGAGTGACGGCACGCGAATCGCTTAAACAAAGTCCCGTATGCGTTAATATACCATTCATCCGATTGCTATGAAACTTTGGTTGTATTGTTGTGCACACTCCAGGAAAGGTTTCTGACTTAGTAAATCCATTTTACAATAGGTAGCGCACGAGTATATTCAACAAATGAGCGACGACGAGCGAAGCGTTTCAACCAAGTCCCGTATGCCTTCATATACTATTTGTCTGATAGTGATGAAACTTGGGTGATATGTTGTGTACACCTCAGGGAAGGTTTCTGGTTTAGTAAATCGACTTAACAATAGGTAGCGCACGATTTGATTCAACAAATGAGTGACGACGGCCGAAGCGTTTCGACAAAGTCCTGTATGCGTTCACATACCATTCGTCCGATAGCGATTAAACTTGGGTGAGAGGTTGTGTACACTACAGGCAAGATTTCTGGTTTAGTAAAGCTATGTTATAATAGGTAGCGCACGAGTAGATCCAACAAATGGGCGACGACGAGCGAAGTGTTTCAACTAAGTCCCGTATGCGTTCATATACCATTCGTCCGATAGCGATGAAACTTGGGTGAGACGTTGTGTACACTACTGGCAAGGTGTCTGGCTTAGTAAATCCATGTTATAATAGGTAGCGCACGAGTAGATTCAACAGATGAGCGACGACGAGCGAAGCGTTTCAATCAAGTCCCGTATGCCTTCATATACTATTCGTCTGATAGTGATGAAACTTGGGTGAGATGTTGTGTACAGCTCAGAGAAGGTTTCTGGTTTAGTGAATCCACTTAACAATAGGTAGCGCATGATTAGTTTCAACAAATGAGCGACGACGGCCGAAGCGTTTCAACAAAGTCCTGTATGCGTTCACATACCATTCGTCCGATAGCGATGAAACTTGGGTGAGGGGTTGTGTACACTACAGGCAAGGTATCTGGCTTAGTAAATCCATGTTATAATAGGTAGCGCACGAGTAGATTCAACAAATGAGCGACGACGAGCGAACTGTTTCAACTAAGTCCCGTATGCGTTCATATACTATTCGTCTGATAGTGATGAAACTTGGATGAGATGTTGTGTACACTTCATGGAAGGTTTCTGGCTTAGTAAATCCACTTAACAATAGGTAGCGCAAGAGTAGATTCAACAAATGTGCGGCGACGGGCGAAGCGTTTCAAGAAAGTCCTGTATGCGTTCACATACCATTCGTCCGATAGCGATGAAACTTGGGTGAGAGTTTGTGTACACTACAGGCAAGGTGTCTGGCTTAATAAATCTATGTTATAATAGGTAGCGCACGAGTAGATTCAACAAATGAGCGACGATGAGCGAAGTGTTTCAACAAAGTCCCGTATGCCTTCATATACCATTCGTCTGATAGTGATGAAACTGGGCTGAAATGTTGTGTACACCTCAGGGAAGGTTTCTGGTTAGTAAATCAACTTAACAATAGGTAGCGAACGATTAGATTCAACAAATCAGCGACGACGGGCGAAGCGCTTCAACAAAGTCCTGTATGCGTTCACATACCATTCGTCCGATAGCAATGAAACTTGGGTGAGAGGTTGTGTACACTACGGGCAAGGTTTCTCTCTTAGTAAATCCATATTATAATATGTAGCGCACGAGTAGATTCAACAAATGAGCGACGACGAAGGAAGCGTTTTAACAAAGTCCCGTATGCGTCCATACACTATTCGTCTGATAGTGACGAAACTTGGGTGAGATATTGTGTACACTTCAGGGAAGGTGTCTGGCTTAGTATATCCACTTAACAATAGGTAGCGCAGGAGTAGATTCTACAAATGGGCGACGACGGGTGAAGCGTTTAAACAAAGTCCTGTATGCGTTCATATACCATTTGTCCGATAGCGATGAAACTTGGGTGAGAGTTTGTGTATACTACAGGCAAGGTTTCTGTCTTAGCAAATCCATATTATAATATGTAGCGCACGAGTAGATTCAACAAATGGGCGACGATGCGCGAAGCGTTTCAACAAAGTCCCATTTGCGTTCATATGCTTTTCGTCAGATAGTGATGAAACTTTGGGTGAGATGTTGTGTACACTTCAGGGAAGGTTTCTGGGTTAGTAAATTCACTTTACAATAGGTATCGCACAAGTAGATTAAGCAAACGAGCGACGACGCGCAAAGTGTTTCAACATAGTCCCGTATACGTTCATATACCATTCGTTTGATAGCGACTAAACTTGGATGAGTTGTTGTGTACACTCCACGGAAAATTTCAGGCTTAGTTAATCCACTTTACAATAGGTATCGCACAAGTAGATTCAACAAATGTGTAACGGTGTGCGTATCGTTTAAAAAAATCCGTATGCGTTCATATACCATTCATGCGATTGCAATGAAATTTGGAGAAATGTTGTTTCCACTCCCGAAAAGATTTCTTATTTAGTAAATCCATTTTACAATTGGTAGCGCACGATTAGATTCAATTAATGGGCGACAGCGCGTGTATCGTTTCAACCAAGTCCCGTATGCGTTCATATAACATTCATCCGATTATCAGAAAACTTTGGGGAGTTGAGCACAGTCCTGCGAAGGTGTATGAATTAGGAAATCCGTTTTTCAATGGGTGGCGCACACGTAGATTCAACAAATGTGTGTCGTCGCGCGAATCGTTTAAGCAAAAACCCGTATGCGTTCATATGCCATTCATCCGATTGCGATGAAACTTTCATGAGTTGTTGTGTACACGCCAGGGAAGGTTTTCAGTTAGTAAATCCATTTTACAATAGGTAGCGTACGAGTATATTCAACAAATGGGTGACGGCGCTCGAATCGTTTCAACTAAGTCCCGTATGCGTTCATATACCATTCATTTCATTGCGATGAAAATTTGGTGAGTTGTTGAGTACGCTCCCATGATTTTTTTGAGATAGTAAATCAATTTTACAATAGTATAGAGGTGGTTAACGAAAAAAGAAAACAATATTGGGAATCGAAAAGCACTTCAACATACAAAGTTAAAATTCCAGCACTTTCTTTGATTGGCATTGCAACGCATGCCGGGTAGAGCTAGTATGTAATAAAATCAGAAAGGAAACATTATAAAAATATTGCTTATAAAAACTTTAAAGTTCAAAACTAATGAAACAAGAAGTTCCGTGACGAACTAAAGAGCCTACTTTTCTTAAAATTTAAGATTCATGCCAATCTATATAGACCTATCTAGAATAATGACGAAATTAAGTTGGTAATATCGAAATGTTTAATTAGTTCGAAATAGGCCTATACCTGGCATAATGTCGCCTAATAGATCACTACAGCTGGCAGCCCTGGTGACTGAATATATTGTTACTTCCATCTCTTAAGGTACAGAATACAAAATTTGGTTGAAGTCCTATGGATAGCTCGGACGTTACATGCAGTTAGACATTGGATCTATCAGTGCGCGTAAAATCATGTTGGCAACAATGGCATGCATGTGTTAATCAGAAATAATCTGAAATGATCTCTTGTTGTGCCAATTTTGGATGAAATTCATTTGATAGTATAGAAGTTACTTGTATTTAAAAATTGGTCCTATCAGTAGGCTTAGAATCATGTTGGTAGCACTGACGTACATAAGTTACTTCAAATTACTCTAGAATGTCATGTACTATACGTGTGCATAGTTTAAAGATGTCAGCTTGCATGCTTTCTGCTATATTGGTATTTGGATAAGAAAACAGAGAGAGAGAGCATGTATTAACAGTTGGCAGCCCTGGTGGCTTTTAAGAATACTCTCAGTCATATCTGTTTATGTACACATAGTACATACACAATTCGGTTGTAATCCAATTGATAGTGTAGAAGTTTTTTGCATTTAAAAATTGGAAATAGCAGCACGAAAAGAATCATTTTGGCATACTGCCATGCATGGCCTCCTGGAAATTAAACTTAAATATATGTGTGCCACTTTTGGAATAGCTCCCATCCATACCTTCCAAGATATCCAACATGGAGCTCAAATTTCAAGTGCAGTTTTTCAGCAGTTGGTAGCACTGACGTAATTTTCAAATAAGGGCTTGAGATATGGAGGTATAGATCTTTACTCACACCAAATTTGGATTCTATTGCTGCAGCCGTTTAGGAGTTGATAGGGGGGGGGGGGAACTCACACAGACAGACAGACAGACAGCAGGACAGATAGACAGACATAAATTTGCCCGGATCGACCTCATAAGCCTACTTCTTCCTCATTTTTGCAAAATGTGAAAAGTAGGCTAAAAATCTGCTGCCCATAAAATGTTCTTCAATGTGTTATTATCGGAAATTAAATTAAAAATGACCAATTTGAATATTAGTAGACTAATAAGTATCTGAAGTAAGTGCAATTAATTAGACCCCACTTTCATAAACGAGACTGCAACCTAAACGAGACAGATCATAACACGGAATAATTATATTAATAATAATAATAATAATAATAATAATAATAATAATAATAATAATAATAATAATAATAATTAAAACAATAATAATAATAAGACCATCCAGAAAAAAGGATTAACTTTTATAGACATGTGAAGCGAATGAGACCAGTAATATAGACCAACCGCATTATTACTTACTTTCAGGAGAGGAAAACCACATGGGCCTGGTTCATTGAGCTGGATAGAGATCTCAAAGAAGTGGAGATTATATCAACTGAAATTCTGGAGCGCATCCAACTGAAGAGAAAACTTCAAGCATGCCAAGGTTTCGAAGAAAAACTGAAGCTGAAATCGGGAAAGATTTTTATCCAGGGAAGGAATGAAACCCACCGAGAACGAATGCAGGCGTACTGGGCAAACATCAAAGCCCGAGGAATGAGACAGTTGGAATGACGTGGTCCGTAGATGGCCGATACGAAGAGAACGAATGGTTGAATAATACTATCATTGTAATCCAAAGAAAAGATTTTACGTAAAATCTTAAGTCCTGTTAAAGAGAATGGTAAGTTTAGAAGAGAAAAGAAAGATTACGTTTTATGGGGACGTGGTCCGATTGACGTCAACATGATTAACCTATCACATTTTCACTTTTCTCCACGAGAAAAAGACAAAGGGAGCTTGGTTCAGTTAGATACAAAAATATCTGCACAAGATTGGGATCTCATGTGAAGATATCCAGATGTGGCATGACTAGCGTAAAATAAAACTCTTCGAACGTCCTATTTTCTGACCAAAGTTGACGCTGAAAACTGGAAAGGCGTGGACAAAAGAGAGAAAGGAACAACATCGTCTACGAATGAAGGAATACTGGACTAATTTTAAATCTAAAAGGAAACGGTTAAAATGACGTGATCCTTAGTTTCCGAAACGAAACAATAATAATAATTATAATAATGATAATGATAATAACTGTGTGGATTTAGCTATCTGGGATTATCTTTTGAATCGAAGCCATATAGGTGATCTACCCTCCAATGTTGAAGTACTGGCAATGCTGCCTAGAGGCGAAATTTGAATACTTAATTATGTATTGTTGTTTTAAGGGGTGGAACAGCGAGGTAATTTTCCCCTAATTTGGATACTACAGTATTTGGCAGTGTGTGGCTGCCACTTAGATTTCATTTATTTGTCATGTGATGACCAAATGCGATACAAGAGGTCGTTTTAGAGCTGACATTGAACAACTTTGGAATACTGAAGAATCATTTTGCTCTTCAAATTTCCAACTTACTCTGCATGGAATCGAACCCGTGATCTTGGAGGGTGGAGGTGGTGACCTTTTCACTGGTCCCCAAGGGATACTGTGTATGAGCTGAAAGCAGGACTCTTTCTGGCAGCACCAGGTCTAATATAGAGAGATAATAATAATAATAATAATAATAATAATAAAAATGTTATTGGTTTTACGTCCCTTTTAACTACACTGGCTTTTAGAGACGCCGGGGTGCCGGAATTTAGCCCTGAAGGGGATCTTTAACGTGCCAGTAAATGTACTGACACGGCTCCCTCGCATTTGCGTAATATAGAGAGAAAGATTACCGGAAGAAATCAGATCAATTGGATTGACATGTTTCATCCATCGTCAGCATGTCAGCTTGTTCATGACGTGCTGTATGTTTCTTGAGAAAGGACGTCCCTGGAGGATTGACATCACTTATTCCTCAAGTGTGCCACGTACAGACCAACGTGAATTTTTAAAGACTAATCCAATTGCACGAAGCAATTCCGACTAGTGTTCCGACTCTATCCCAGAATCGCCTAGGAGCACTGGTATCCCCTCACCAATAATACATGATTCGTGACAGCTATATCCCGGTCACATCATACAATCCCTATCCAAAATACAAAAGACAAATCATAACCATCTTAATATGGACGAATTATTAAGACGCTAACGCCCTGGTTAAGGAGTTTCGTACAATGGCGTTCATATTTTTAACAATATACACAATATATCTCTACCACGTCAGTTGTTTTAGTAATTTTGAAAAGAGAATCGAAAAACCATCAAAATTGGCAATGAATATCATTAAAAATATACAAATGAATACCAGTTCTTGGATATGGAAGTGAGGCCTGGACCATTAGGAAGACAAACGAGAAAAGACTAACAGCAGAAAAAATGAGATTCATGAGATGAACTTCTGGTTACACCTAGCTCACCGGGTGAGTTAGCCGTGGTCGTTACGGCGTGGCTCCAGGCAGTCTCTCACGTCCGGGAGGCGAGGAGGTTTGAATCCCACTGCCGGCAACCTTGAAGATGGTTTTCTGTGGTTTCCCATCTTACTTCCAGGCAAATGCCGGGGTTGGTCCCTAACTATAGGCCACAGCCGCTACCTTCCAATTCCTCGTCCTTACATTCACACTTTCCTCCCCAGACAACACTCGACACGCGACGGTACTTGTAGCTCACCCCATGGGTGTCCGCATAGAAGCAGCTACAAACTATGGCGAGCCGAACATGTCCTCGGACATTCCCGGCACGAAAAGCCATACGCAAAAAACATGCTCGATCGTCAGAAGATGATGATGATGATAATTGTTGTTTTAAGGGGCCTAACATCTAGGTTATCGGCCCCTGATGGTTTGGGTGAACGTGAAGATGAAAATGAAAAGCGAACTTAAAACTAAAAATAACTAATAACCTACATACTAGAAGAAGAAATGGAAAACTAAAGGAGAATAAGGCAAATAAAGGACAGAAGGAAAAGAAATGCCCTCAACCCTTGGAAAAGGCGGATTGAGGGACTTGGAAGGAAGGAGAGCCATGAAAGGCATATAGGAAAGTGAAAGAGGAGAGGGTCCGCCCCAAAGGCAAGGGAAAAAAGGGGAAAACGGACCCAGCTCAGGAATCCCTCGGGGTCGCCAACTCCCGAACTCACCAGCCGTGAGCCCCTGAGGGTGTAGCATTATCTAGGGTGCACCAGAAGTGGTGGGGCTACATACACCCTGCCTCCTTAAGGGCCTAGAGCATAAGGCAGGAGGTAAAAGGAAGAGAAAAAGAAGGCTGACCCCTCGCAGAAGGAGGGTATCAGAAAAGATGAGACAAGGGCCAATTAAGGCGGGAAAGGAAGAGACTCCCTAGGCCTCGGATACCCTAATACCGTCGGGGTCAGAAGAGAACAAGAGTTGACCAAGTGAGGTCGACAGGAAAGAAGATAGAGAGGAGCCCGGCACAAGTAAGTGGAAGCAATGCCGGACTCAGCTGGGGCCCCGTGGTCGCCAACCCACAACCCACTAGATTTGAGCCCCTGGGGGGGATCGTCAGAAGAATAAAGACATCCAGCAAGAACTGAAAATCACCCCAGACGTACAGCATATGCAACAGCATAGGGAAAGAAGGAAAGTAGGCTATGTGGCCAGGATGAGTCCTAGCCGAGTCCCTAACCAGACTCTTCCGTATGCTCCGCAAGTGGTCGAAGAAACCTGGGAAGACCAAAAAACGCTGGCATGAGACCGTAACTGGCCACTAGGCCTAATACGTGGAAGTTGGTTGGTTGGTTCCTCAGTCCAGGGGCTCCGACAACGTGATCATGTAGCCCCGTGTTCTTAGGGAGTGTGTATAATCAATCGAATAACCAGTGTTAATCGTGATGGCTGTATTAGTGTGTGTTATCTGTAATTCAGGTCAGGACTGTAGACGATCAATTTCAAGTAGTTCCTACTTTTGCTACCAAATGCTACCGTCACCGACACATAGCTGTGAACTTGGTTACTAGATGCCACCACAACCGGCACGTGGTGGCGAACGTTGGAACTAATAGAGCGTTAGTTAAATATAACCTACAAATTTTACTCGCGGTCTTTGGCATAGAATCTCAGCATACTACCAACTACACCACCGAAGCCACCTTTTAAAAATCTTCTGCTTAGGTATTGAGAGATGTAGAATCCAAGTCTGTATTCAGAGTTTCTCTATCGTGCTCCGTATTATGTAATTTTTAGCCTACTTTTCCTGTGTAGCAAAGGGGTTGCATATCAGTTGCATTATAATTGAATTACTAGTCAAGCGTCAAGAGTGTCATTTTCAGAAAATAAAAAGTTCCTAGCAACACACTGAATTTTTCGTACGTGGTTTCGTAGTTTTATCCTTAAACAAAAAGAATCCAAAGTACTTTTTGTAAGAAAAAGGTTATATTTCAACATTTCCTACCGTATTTTGTGAGAAGAAATTAAAATGTTCACTTGACTGGCTTCTGTTGTTGATTTATTTAGGGGCATTGCGACATTGTGGCCATGTAGCACCATGTACTTGGGTATGTTTATGATTTTGTCTGATAACCTGTGTGAGTGTAATGGTGGGGTACTCCTTTTAAAATCCAATTTGTAGATCTTGTCTGAACATCATAATAGGTCTCTTTCTTTTAGCAGTGAAAAAAAGGAAGGAAGATTGCAGTTTTACGTGACCGTGAATCTTGTGATTATGAGCCACGGGACCTCCTTTTTACGTGGAATCCGAACCACAAGACATGGCATTTCACTTCGAAAATCTCACATGCATTGACCGGGAATCGAACCCGGACCGCCTTGGTGAGAGGCATACAGCTAGACCGCTGAGCCACCACGCCCCCCTTTTAGCAGTGATACACTACCATTAATTAAAAATGTATAAGAAGTTTCTTTGGAGGAATCGCTGAAAATTTAATCACCGGTGGGACTTATCATTGTTGGTCAACAAGTCAGTTGAGGAAATCAGGTTCAATTCCGGGTGGCAGAATGAAAGACCAATCCCAAGATTTCCGTCGGGGGGACTCTAACTGACCTATGGCGACCACTGTGGCCAGCACTTGAGCGCGCTCGCACAACATTGCTATGAATGAATTGCAGAGTGAATATTGATTGTAGGGTAACGACCTGACAGTACGCTGGTAAATTCTACAAAATAAATCGTAGTTGAGCCCGTCATTCGTAAGTGAATTTGGATGTCCTCCAATATTTCAAATCATCCAACTCATGACCTTATTGATCGAGTCTACACGACAACGAATCATCATGTCACACCCAGACTACGGTGTTTGCACATGTCAATGCCCATTCAAAATATCACATTCATTCCCTTTTTGTGTTGTCGGAGTGACAGTGGCGTTAGAGACAGCTGTCACTCAGATCCGCCGCGCCGAGAAATGAGCCTGTTTGGCTCTGTTGTAAAATCTATGTTGACAGTTACATACATTAAGTCTGCTTAACTCTGTCTCTTAACAGCTGATTTATATTGCTTCCCACAGGAACCTCCAGTAATCGATCATCCACATTATAACACGACCATTCGACGCTGTGAGAGGGGATGATGTAATGTAAATAACATTAACAATTTTGTGGTATTCACTTTCGTTCAAAAGAAAGCTTGTTCCATGGTGCACGTCGAGTGTACAATGAATGGGTTCACTAGGAATTATATGATATACAGCAGGGGCGTAAAACACGAGGAGGGCAGAGGGGGCATTCCCCCCCCCCCCCCCAAGTTTTGGGTGCAAGACAAAATGTTTAATTACGGAACCCTTAAAAAATTAAAGTGAGATAACCTGAAACTATTCTATAAATGAGTCGTCCAGTTGCAAAACTCGTATCCACTTGTGAATAAGAATCATTTTCAGGAGAAACGTTTCTCTGGACGTTGCCTCACGTATCTTTTGTGTTTGTTGTTTGCTACTTTTTGCTTTGTGCTTTTGGTTTTTGGTTTTTGGTTTTGTGTTTGCTTTGTGCTTTTGAATTTTACTTTTTGCTCTTCTTTCTTGGTTTTGGTTTTGTGTTTGTTTTCTGCTTTTGCTTTGTTTTTGAATTTTGTTTTTTGCTTTGATTTCCTTGTTTTTTGTTTTCTGCCTTTGCTTTCGTTTTTGAATTTTGCTTTTTGCTTCGTGTTTATTTTTTGGTTTTGTGTTTGTTTTCTGGAAAATCAAAATAAAACAAAACAAAATAAAATAAAAAATAAACCAAACAAAATCAAAATATAAGCAAAATAAAATAAAACAAAATAAACAAAACAAAATTTAAAAAACAGTACATTAAATTAAACAAAACGATTTAAAATAAAATAAAATAAAATAAAATCAAAAAACTAAAACAAAATTAAATTAAATTAAACAAAGAAAAACAAAATAAAATAAAATAATCTCTATATGTATAAAAATGAAAGTTTGTCGGTGTTTTCTGAATTTCCACGGAAATTTGAGTTATTAACGCGTTTCAGACTAGTCTATGACGGTTGCGCGCAAAAACAAAATTTTTGTCTGTCTGTTTGTTTGTCTGTGAACAAGTTTGCAAGCGCATCTCTCGAGAACGGCCGAGTGGATAAACGTAAAATGTGGTACAGATGTCCATCAGAGGCACGAATGTAATCATTGATGTAACTCTTCTCCATACCTCTCATAAAAGAGGGCCTATCCCCTTAAAATGCATGCTGAAATGGGCGTAGACAGACGAGACAAAGCTCATTTTCAGCGTCTCAATGTGAGAAACAACAAGATGTTCAGTAAAGAACATATAGCCTACTTTCTCCTAAATGCATGGGTATTGTTATAACTCTTTGTCCTTTTAAAGGAGTATGGTTGAATGTTGGTTGTAGTAGCTTGTTGAAATACGTGCTATAGGGATATTTAACCTTCGGGCGGGCGCGCACGCGGCAAATTGGCCGGGTTTTTTAAAAAAGACGCTCTACTTTGCTATACTCCCGTGAGGGACAACCACGCCCCTATGTATTCTCTAACTACTATCTAAGACGTCAGATGGCAGGCCAACACCACCTCAGACTTGTAGAGGGATTGCGCAATTCATTACGGAAGTTGCCTGTGTCACGATAGGAGGTTCGACCGGCCACATTGCCGTCGCGCGCCTAACAGTGCTAAACGTTTACCGTCCACCACACACAATGTAAGTATTTATTTCTTTACTTTTTACTTGATTTATAATATTATATGATGAATTGCTCAAATATCATATATTTCAGGGTGATATATTTTTCAAATATTTATGCTTTACACATCTATTTCGCTGTCCTCCCTCTCCCTCGTTCCCTCGTTTTTACTCTGTAGGATTTTATGAATACCTACGATTTACTCAATCTTCACTTTTGGGTTTCAGGGAACCTTACCTCAGACCTGAAGATATTTCTACAATTCTTCAAGAGTTAGAGGAAGACGAACGAATGGACCAGCTAGAAGATCTGACGGAAGACGATGAGAATGATCCAGATTTCGAGACTGAAGAAATACATGTGGACGACCACGACAGTGAGTCTGAAGTGGAAATTGAAAGTGAAGGTGAAGAAGACGCTGAAAATAGCGAGAGTCTTCGATTTTTTATCGGTAAAGTTGGAGAAACATTGTGGGCAAATCAACCTGTCGCAAATCTTGTAAAAACAAGGGGAAGAAACATTATCAAAACTTTTCCAGGCCCTAAGGTAACTGCCCGTCATTGTATGACTGAAATCGAATGTTTTTCACTAATAATGTCCCCTGACATTATTGATAGTATTGTTAAGAACACCAATATATACATTCAGAGAAAGGAAACTGGAAATCGAGAGAGGGATTTTAGGTTGACTGATATAAAAGAAATTCGTGCTTTTTTGGGGGCATTATTATTTATGGCGGTCAAAAGGGAGAATCGTACGAATCTAGCTGAACCATTTGCGACAAACGGGACTGGGTATACAATTTTGCGCGCTAATTTCAGCGAAAGGCGATTCCGATTTTTATTGAGATGTATACGATTCGATGATGTGAATACACGAACGGAGCGGATGAACAGTGACAGACTAGCTCCCATTCGAGACATTCTGAATAAATTCGTCCACAATTCACAACAGTCATATTCTCCTGGTGAATTCTTGACCGTCGATGAAGTGCTGGTTGCTTTCCGGGGCCGTTATCGATTTGTGCAGTACATGGCTAAAAAAAACAGCCAAATACGGCATCAAAATGTATGCCTTATGTGATGCTCGAACATTCTATACGTACAATATTGAAATTTATTGTGGAAAGCAAGATACTGGCCCTTATGCTACCACCAACAAGCCTAATGATATTGTTGTCAGACTGACAGATCCCATCAAGAAAACAAATCGTAATGTCACTACAGATAATTACTTTAGCAGCTATCCTCTAGCCGAGGATTTGCTGAAGGACGGATTGACCTTTTTGGGCACCCTGAAAAGTAACAAAAAGGAGATTCCCCCAGAGTTTGTGGAGCGCAATTCTTCATCAGTACCCGGAAGTTACAAGTTTGGTGCTCAACCTGATATGACTTTGATCTCTATGGTGACAAAGAGAAAGAAAGCAGTGCTCGTCTTGTCGACGATGCACGACGACAACAAAACTGATGAAGAGACAGACAAACCACACCAACTTATGGACTATAATGGCACCAAAGGAGGGGTGGACACAGTGGACCTCATGTGTTCAAGGTGCTCCACTTCCAGAACAACTCGAAGGTGGCCAATGGTGGTGTTTTACCGTCTTCTTGATGTGGCTGGGATTAATTCCTTCAAGATCTTCAAGGCTAATACTCGGAACAGTGATTTGAGGAGAAGAACTTATGTATCCAACTTAAATATTGCCCTCATGGAAGAAAATCTAAAATACCGGGCCACAATAACTACTCTTCCTCGAGAACTACGTTGTTTTCTAGAAAGGTATAAGGAAGAACCTGATCAGGTTGAAGTAACACCTTCCACAAAAAGACAAATTTGTTTTCATTGTGGTAGATCTAATAACAATCGGACTCGGATGTCCTGCAAGAAATGTGCGAAATATGTATGTAAAAAACATTCAGTCCAAGAAATCACATGCAACTCATGTGCACAGCCTGAAGTAGAGGATGAAGATGTCTAATTCCAAATGGAAGTGTGGTAACATTGTAACCTTGATTTGATAAAATCTGAACACAAGTGATAGGCCTATATTTGGAATATTATTCTTTTACAGTACTATTTTCATTGAGATGTGTGTTGCGTTATTCCTTTTCAGTTTGCAGATAAGATAAAAGTCGTTGAAAAATAAAAAACATTTGCTCACTTAATGTGTCTTTAGTGTAACAATTGAAATCCCAGTGAATTTCATGTCAACAAACACTTCTGGCTTTGAGAACTGAACGTGAATGAGAGCGGCCAAAATGCCGGAGCGCGCCAACTGGCGTGAGTGCAAAAGGCGCGCCCGCCCGAAGGTTAACATGAATATGAGGTGCCCTTTGCTAGTGCTACCTCTGTACCAAATTTCGTTCAATTCGGTTTCACCGTGTTTGAATTGATAGGGGGAATCGATTTGCACACATACTTGGCCACCATCTGCAAACTATTGGGCTGATGTTCTTGCAGTTTGGTCTGAATATGTTTCCCACATAAAGATATGGTGTTGCAAAATTTGGTAGAGACTAGATTATTAGGTTGGTCGTAATTACATTTTAGCTTTTAACATTTTTGTGGCCGCGATTACGTTTCCGTCAAGATAGCGGTGATATAAAACATGACACTGAGGTGCCCTTTGCTAGTGCTACCTCTGTACCAAATTTCGTTCCATTCGGTTTCACCGTGTTCGAATTGATAAGGGGAATCGATTTTCACACAAAGATGGCCGCCATCCGCAAAATATTAGGCTGATGACCTATTAGTTTGGTCAAAGGATGCTCCCACCATAAAGGTATGTTGTTGCTAAATTTGCTAGAGATCGGATGATTAGGCTAATCGTAATTTGATTTAAGCTTTGAACATTTGTATGGCCGCCATTACGTTTCCGTCAAGATGGCGGCGATATAAAACATGACACTGAGGTGCCCTTTGCTAGTGCTACCTCTGTACCAAATTTCGTTCATTCGGTTCCACCGTGTTTGAATTAATAGGGGGAATCAATTTTGACATAAAGATGGCCGCCATCCGCAAACTATCAGGCTAATGGCCTATTAGATTGGTCAAAGGATGCTCCCTCCATAAAGGTATGTTGTTGCAAAGTTTGGTAGAGATCGGATGGTTATGTTAGTCGTAATTTGATTTAAGCTTTGAACATTTGTGTGGCCGCCATTACGTTTCAGTCAAGATGGCGGCGATATAAAACATGACACTGAGGTGCCCTTTGCTAGTGCTATCTCTGTACCAAATTTCGTTCCATTCGGTTCTACCGTGTTCGAATTAATAGGGGGAATCAATTTTGACAAGAAGATGGCCGCCACCCGCAAACAATTAGGCTAATAACCTATTAGATTGGTCAAAGGATGCTCCCTCCATAAAGGTATGTTGTTGCAAAGTTTGGTAGAGATCGAATGGTTATGTTAGTCGTAATTTAACTTAAGCTTTGAACATTTGTGTGGCCGCCATTACGTTTCTGTCAATATGGCGGCGATATAAAACATGACACTGAAATGCCCTTTGCTAGTGCTACCTTTGTACCAAATTTCGTTCCATTCGGTTTCACCGTGTTTGAATTAATAGGGGGAATTGAGTTTCACAAAAAGATGGCCGCCATCCGCAAACTATTAGGCAAATGACCTATTCATTTGGTCAAAGGATGCTTCCTCTATAAGGGTATGTTGTTGCAAAAATTGGTAGAGATCGGATGATTATGTTAATCGTAATTTGATTTAAGCTTTGAACATTTGTGTGGCCGCCATTACGTTTCCGTCAAGATGGCGGCGATATAAAACATGACACTGAGGTGCCTTTTGTTAGTACTACCTCTGTACCAAATTTCGTTCCATTCGTTTGCACCGTGTTCGAATTAATATGGGGAATCAAATTTGACATAAAGAAGGCCGCCATCCGCAAACTATTAGGCTAATAACCTATTTGATTGGTCAAAGGATGCTCCCTCGATAAAGGTATGTTGTTACAAAGTTTGGTAGAGATCGGATGGTTATGTTAGTCGTAATTTGATTTAAGCTTTGAACATTTGTGTGGCCGCCATTACGTTTCTGTCAAGATGGCGGCGATATAAAACATGACACTGAGGTGCCCTTTGCTAGTGCTACCTCTGTACTAAATTTCGTTCATTCGGTTCCACCGTGTTCGAATTAATAGGGGGAATCAATTTTGACATAAAGATGGCCGCCACCCGCAAACTATTAGGCTAATAACCTATTATATTGGTCAAAGGATGCTCTCTCCATAAAGGAATGTTGTTGCAAAGTTTGGTAGAGATCGGATGGTTATGTTAGTCGTAATTTAACTTAAGCTTTGAACATTTGTGTGGCCGCCATTACGTTTCTGTCAATATGGCGGCGATATAAAACATGACACTGAGATGCCATTTGCTAGTGCTATCTCTGTACCAAATTTCGTTCCATTCGGTTTCACCGTGTTTGAATTAATAGGGGGAATTGATTTTCACATAAAGATGGCCGCTATCCGCAAACTATTAGGCTAATGACCTAGTCATTTGGTCAAAGGATGCTTCCTCTATAAAGGTATGTTGTTGCATAATTTTGTAGAGATCGGATGATTAGGTTAATCGTAATTTGATTTAAGCTTTGAACATTTGGGTGGCCGCCATTACGTTTCCGTCAAGATGGCGGCGATATAAAGGATGACACTGAGGTGCCTTTTGTTAGTACTACCTCTGTACCAAATTTCGTTCCATTCGGTTGCACCGTGTTCGAATGAATAGGGGGAATCGATTTTCACACAAAGATGGCCGCCATTCGCAAACTATTACGCTGATGGCCTATTGGTTTGGTCAAAGGATGTTTCCCCCATAAAGGTATGTTGTTGCAAAATTTGGTAGAGATCGAATGATTAGGTTAGTCGTAATTTGATTTAAGCTTTGAACATTTGTGTGGCCGCCATTACGTTTCCGTCAAGATGGCGGCGATATAAAACATGACACTGAGGTGTCCAATGCTAGTGCTACCTTTGTACCAAATTTCGTTCAATTCGCATTCACCGTGTTCGAATTGATAGGGGGGCAGACATTCAGAGTACACACACTCACACACACGTAGACAGAAACACACACACACACACACACAGACTCACACACACACATACACACACACACACACAGACTCACACACACACATACACACACACAGACAGACACACTTTTTTCGCCCTGTGTTGATCTCATAAGTCTACTTTCATTTTTTGCAAAAATCGAAAGTAGGCTAAAAATCGGGAGCCCTACGGGCCCCGAAAACCACATTTTAAGGTCCTAAAACCAACAGTTTTTGAGATATAACCAGAAAACTAATTTCATTTAGCTATTGAAAGGATGCGAGCCGGTAACCATGGCAACACAATCTCAGAAGTCCGTGAGACGAAAATATATTACTGTGAACGTTCGCAAACATCTATAAGGTTATTGCGGAACCAACTTAAGCTGTAAAATTCATCAATACGTACATAATGCGCTTAAGGGGGTCAGGGATTCTCTTGAATTTTTTCACATGATTTACACGGGCGGGTGTGGTACTAAAGGTCTATTATATCCTATCCCTATATTATTAAATTATTATTAAGATTATGATTATATTATGGCGTACAAGGACGAGACAAAACTCATTTTCAGCCCCTCGGTGGCCACTATATTTTAAGGCTCTAAAACCACGTTTCTGAGATATTCCCAGAAAACTAATTTCATTTAATATACTAATCAATAGATGACGAGTACAGAAGAACACCAAATCAGGACCTATATAGATATACTGAGAAAATCAAATATGTGACCAGGAAGAGACGTCTGGCTTTCTACGGACATGTCTCATGGATGAACCCAACAAGACTAACCAACCGGCTTCTCAACTACTGGGGGAATAGAAAGAGCGTGACACCGTCGCTAACAGTAGTTAACAAGGATATCCAAGAACTGAAGATAATCAAAAGTGATATTAGAAGCCGATCACATCTCAGAATGATACTTAAACTGAAGAGTATTCAGGACAGACCACCCTGTAAGAAAACCGGCATCATCTGGACAAAAGACAGAAAGGAGCAACATAGCCAGAGCATGCGCGAATATTGGGCAAACATAAAGTCCCTCGCCAAGCTGAAAAGTTGAACGTCGTGGTCCTTAGCTGGCCCATCCGAAAGAAGAAGAACAAGAAGAAACTAATGAAGTAATGCAAGCAGGTAACCATGACAACAGTAAGCCTATCACAAGAGGTGACCTCCAACTTTCCAATCTATTTCAGTCAGAAGCAATGCCACTCAATTTATTAAATTTTTGTGAAGGTTTGCAAATGGCTATAAGGTTATCGTGGAATCAAACATAGACTGTAAAATTCAACAATGCGATTAAGGGGGTCAAGGGGTACCCTACAATTTTTAGCCTACTTTCGATTTTTGCAAAAAATGACAGTAGACTTATGAGATCAACACAGGGCGAAAAAAGTGTGTCTGTCTGTGTGTGTGTATGTGTGTGTGTGAGTCTGTGTGTGTGTGTCTGTGTGTGTGTGTGTGTGTGTCTGTGTGTGTGTGTGAGTGTGTGTACTCTGAATGTCTGTCCCCCCCCCCTATCAATTCGAACACGGTGAATGAGAATTGAACGAAATTTGGTACAAAGGTAGCACTAGCAAAGGACACCTCAGTGTCATGTTTTATATCGCCGCCATCTTGACGGAAACGTAATGGCGGCCACACAAATGTTCAAAGCTTAAATCAAATTACGACTAACCTAATCATCCGATCTCTACCAAATTTTGCAACAACATACCTTTATGGAGGGAGCATCCTTTGACCAAACTAATAGGTCATCAGCGTAATAGTTTGCGGATGGCGGCCATCTTTGTGTGAAAATCGATTCCCCCTATTAATTCGAACACGGTGCAACCGAATTGAACGAAATTTGGTACAGAGGTAGTACTAACAAAAGGCACCTCAGTGTCATGTTTTATATCGCCGCCATCTTGACGGAAACGTAATGGCGGCCACACAAATGTTCAAAGCTTAAATCAAATTACGACTAACCTAATCATCCGATCTCTACCAAATTTTGCAACAACATACCTTTATGGAGGGAGCATCCTTTGACCAAACTAATAGGTCATCAGCGTAATAGTTTGCGGATGGCGGCCATCTTTGTGTGAAAATCGATTCCCCCTATTAATTCGAACACGGTGCAAACGAATGGAACGAAATTTGGTACAGAGGTAGTACTAACAAAAGGCACCTCAGTGTCATGTTTTATATCGCCGCCATCTTGACGGAAACGTAATGGCGGCCACACAAATGTTCAAAGCTTAAATCAAATTACGACTAGCCTAATCATCCGATCTCTACCAAATTTTGCAAAAACATACCTTTATGGGGGGAGCATCCTTTGACCAAACTAATAGGTCATCAGCGTAATAGTTTGCGGATAGCGGCCATCTTTGTGTGAAAATCGATTCCCCCTATTAATTCGAACACGGTGCAACCGAATGGAACGAAATTTGGTACAGAGGTAGTACTAACAAAAGGCACCTCAGTGTCATGTTTTATATCGCCGCCATCTTGACGGAAACGTAATGGCGGCCACACAAATGTTCAAGGCTTAAATCAAATTACGATTAACCTAATCATCCGATCACTACCAAATTTTGCAACAACATACCCTTATAGAGGAAGCATCCTTTGACCAAATGAATAGGTCATTAGCCTGATTGTTTGCGGATGGCGGCCATCTTTGTGTGAAAATAAATTCCCCCTATTAATTCAAACACGGTGAAACCGAATGGAACGAAATTTGGTACAGAGGTAGCACTAGCAAAGGGTACCTCAGTGTCATGTTTTATATCGCCGCCATATTGACAGAAACGTAATGGCGGCCACACAAATGTTCAAAGCTTAAGTTAAATTACGACTAACATAACCATCCGATCTCTACCAAACTTTGCAACAACATACCTTTATGGAGGGAGCATCCTTTGACCAATCTAATAGGTTATTAGCCTAATAGTTTGCGGATGGCGGCCATCTTTATGTCAAAATTGATTCCCCCTATTAATTCGAACAGGGTGGAACCGAATGGAACGAAATTTGGTACAGAGGTGGTGTGCCCAACTCTAGGAATGGGTATTCCAAGTTTCAGACACCTAGATAACAAGGGAAAGGCTGTAGCCGCTTTTTAAAGTTGAGATATTTGAATATCGCGCTACATTGCTTCTCGAAGCATTTGGAGATAATTTACCGATACTTGGATGTCAAGTGACGTAGCGAGTAATAGCAGAGGTCGAGGCTATTTATTGATTAAATAGTTAACTATGGAGTAGAGACTTGAGACTGGGATCAGATTACTGGCACGGCCAAATGAAAGAGAATGCAATTAGTATCAAGTAAATCGGACCAGGGATTCAAGAGATATGAGGATTTCTAGATATCAGGTGATGACGCGTGACCCTGACAGTTTTGAATAAAAGCCAGCTGGCCGAAGCAACTTCAGCTCACTCCAACACAAGCACTTGCAGAGCAAGTTGCCTCTACGCTGAGCCAAGGCACATGGTTGCCGGATCTACGCAGAAGTTCTTTTCAAAGTCGTGATAGTCACGAAAAGTGCTGCGCTACGAGTTGGAACTTAGTAAGTTTATGGCGAGGAGAATCACTTGAGGTGATTGATTTTCTACAGACATTGGTGGAAATATTTATATTTCTACAAGGACATATGCTAGACTTTGTCTAGAAATTAGTACTTTGTCACAGTCCAGTAATAACTTAATACTTGGATGTTTAAATCCATTTCAGTCAGTTTTCATATTTGTAACTAGTTAACCACTTCGATCTGTCAGTACACTGAAGACTAGTCTATAACGGTGGCGTTCATTAGTCTACGCAAGGGAAACTACAAGTTGCCTAGCGCATGGTAGATGGTGATATAATAAACCATGCCCAGGGAACGATCTTCAGAACAGCCGTTAATTGCTTAGACTGTCAGTGTTTTTCTTGAACTGATAAGATTACAGTGAGTTATGTTACAACTGACATATCTAAGAAGAGATCACTTAGATCTGACCCTATTTAAACAAACTGTTATGGCTTTGATAGAAGCCCATATTAAAATGGAACCACAGTCAATTCAAACGTCAAGAGATACTACCACTATGTCTGACTAGACGAATTGTGGGTATATGATGGCGGCGGATACAAGGATTGTACATGCTTGTCCGACAGGGCATGTCTATGGATAAATCTG
This sequence comes from Meconema thalassinum, assembly GCA_946902985.2. Classification (NCBI taxonomy): domain Eukaryota; kingdom Metazoa; phylum Arthropoda; class Insecta; order Orthoptera; family Tettigoniidae; genus Meconema; species Meconema thalassinum. Next base: position 374,369,063 of record OX336392.1, read on the forward strand.
GTACAGACCAGGTTTACTACGCTTCAAGACCATCAAGAAATGTAAGCCACATTTGAATTATTTTATGCCTAGCTAATTGGAACAAACTATTTTTCTGCAGATGACCAACACATTATTTTTCTTCGTATTTAAAGCTTGCAATGATTTACGCAAGACTTATTAGAGTTATTCTGAGCATTTGCAACACTCAGAACAGTTTAGGATCGATGACCGAGCATTTCGAAGATTTATTTGAATATTTCATATTTTTGGGAAATCACGGTAATCAGCCGATGTAACTGTAAAAGTTAATAATTTATTTTTGTTGAGGAATGGATATTTTTCCCATATTCGAAGGTTCGAACATGTGGATTCTCACATAATGAGATGATAATTAAACATATTTAAAATGATATAAATAATAATAATAATAATAATAATAATAATAATCCACTAATAATAATAATAATAATTTTTATAATTTTTCTAAATAATTCTTGGATATTATATTTTCTAATAATCATATGTATTGAGAAAGAGCCTATGAAGTAGTTTAATCATTTCTAGTCTGGAACAGGAGATTTTCCGAATGGAAGTGGTTAGCGCAAGCCCGCATTCAACCAATATTTCAGTTCTGGTTGAACAGTTGATATTTGCAATGAGCAAAGTACATTTTTCAGATAACACGGAGAGGCATGAAACGGGAAGCAAATGATATTTGTATCAAATAGGATATTTTTTGTATTTATATAAAATCATGACGTAAATACACTCGAAAGTGAAATAAAGATTTTCATAAGTATGGTAAATTCACGGGTTGAACTGAATGGTAAAATAAAATAAACTTGTAAGTTTATTAATCTTCCAGTGTTGATAACAAGCAGAGGCTTGATTTATTGTATAAATTTTGGGAAGAAAATTTATGTGTGTGGAGTAGTTGAAATGCCATTCCCAGGTGCGCATGTTTAAGTCGCAGGAATGAGGAGGTTTTTTTCGAGCATCAATCAAATAGCAGGTTCGATGGCTCAGGTTTATAGTAGGAGTATTGGAACTACACATTTCGTCGTATGAATAACCCGAAGGTTATTTCTTTGAAACCATCAGTTCTTATTTCAACCTTGTTTATGAATTCCATGTAGACTTTGATTTTGCTAGAACCCGGATTTGTCATGATAGTAGTTTATTCTTCTACAGAGGAAGACCTTTGCCGTTGTTGTTGTAATGGGGGGCGTGGTGGCTCAGCGGTATAGCTGTATGCCTCTCACCAAGGCGGTCCGGGTTCGATTCCCGGTCAATGCATGTGAGATTTTCGAATAGAAATGCCATGTCCTGTGGTTCGGATTCCACGTAAAAAGGAGGTCCCGTGGCTCATAATCACAAGATTCACGGTCACGTAAATCTACAATCTTCCTTCTTCGTTGTTGTTGTAATATTGTGTTCTTACACAAATAGTAGAATGGGCCACTGCCAATTAAAAATAATTCTTTAACCACGAGTAATTTGAAGGATAATTTCAATCCTAGTGCCATGAACTAAATGAATTCATTATAAAACTACAATTCTTATTTCCGCATTCTGTCGAAGAATTGCAAGTTGTGAAAGTTGCTAAAAATGGCCATGAATATAAATATTTTTATAATAATGATTCCAAGTGGAAAATTGAATAGTTGAATGGTTCAACAATTTATTGATCAAGTTGATGATTCAGAAATCATATGTATTTTGTTAGGAACTTGAAGTTCATAATCGAGTCACTTCTCGAATGTTTAATGTCAGAAGAACAATTAATTGTTGTTGTGCTTCGCACAGTTCTTCGATGCTATGCTCAATGGTCAAATACTTTTCAGATGTTATTAATATGTGTAAATAATTTGTGTTGCTTCAATGATAATAATATTTTTCGACGATATATTTTTGAAAACTGGAAAACCAAGTGAAAGTTTAGAATTCTATGAACATTTATTCTACGAGTGTTAATATCATGTAAATATTCAAACAGTGATCTACGATATTTCCAGTATAGACAATTAACTTTGAACTGGAATTAAATATTAATAATTTTGGAACACAGTCTACAGGACTATTAATCGGACTTGTGTTTCCAAAAAGATTGTCAAATGTGTTTGGAAAATTTCTGTATATTGTGTGTAAATAAGTGTGTGGATCGCCACACGTGGATGATGCTGCTTTGAGCATTTTTGCAGTCAATTTTAACTTTAAAATAAACTGAGATAATTTTACCAGATGTGTCATACCCAATTAAATCTCCTTCTATCCTTATTGTTGCATTGAGCCAAAAATCAGTAAAGCATTTTTTTAATTTGATGTCTTTTTTGCGATTTGCTTTAACCCATCTGGCGCTCCGGGATATTTTGACTCTCGTGCTGACTGATTATTGGTAAAATGCATATGTGGTCGTGCGGACTCCGGTCTAAACGGGCACATAAAATAAGATAGAGAGAGAAATGGCTTCGAACGTGGGTCCCGATTTAGACATGGTCAATCGCATGCCGATTTAAATTGTGATAATTTTTATAGAAATATTTTGGGAGTTGAGAGATGTCTGGTTTGGATGAATAAATTAGTAGGAAACCCAATTAGTGGGGAAATTAAAAATTTTACTTGGTTAATAATTAGAATGGGTTTGATTATTTTGATAATGGCTTGACCATTAGGGCGTCAAGTAAATTCAGTAGTAAACGTTCGATGACTGGACATACACATTATTAGAATCCAGGTGGAGGATATTTGAGAACTTGCATATTTTTCTTATGATATTGTGGTAAATGTAATTCGTAAAAGTAGAGAATTTTGTTTTTCCATCACGTCGACATTAGGACAAATCTCATTTTATTATAGTGTTTCAATTAGCTATTCATATTTCTTGTTCTAGTTATAAGCTTGTGTTTGCCACTGTTGTATACCCCTAAGTTTTGAATAATAATTGAAATTGTGGAAGAAATGATGAGGATGATGAGGAGTTTGGAGGAGAGTTCAAAGGAAGCTGGACTGCGTGTAGCAGCCATTATGAAAGAAAATACTGAGGCTTTGGAAAAGAAACTTAAAGAAAATTCTGATAAACTTAAAGAAAGTTTAAATGATAAACTTAAAGAAAATTCTGATTCTTTAGAAAATAAACTTAATGAAAATTCTGATTCTTTAGAAAATAAACTTAAATAAAATTCTGATTCTTTAGAAAGCAGGTTAAAAGATAACTTAAAGGAAAGTTTAGATGAAAAACTTAAAGAGAGTTCTGATTCTTTAAAGGGTAATTTGAAAGAAAATTTAAATAGTAAATTTAATTCAATGGAAAGTAAATTTAAAGAGAATTCTGAAATTTTGAAAATGACACTTGAAAGTAAAATGAATAAATTATGCGAAAAAACACATGAGCTCGAAACTTCATTAGCTACTAACGCAAGTTTAATGGACGATAAATTTCGCGATGCCGATCTTCGATCTCAAAGCTTAGCTGATAGGATAGAACATGGTCTTAGGAAAGTTGGTGAAGACATGATCAACCTGGAAGTCAGAGTGAAGAAGGAGAGTAATGAGATGGGGATTCTAGTTGTTCAACGGTTGACAGAACAATTCAAAGAACTTGTCATGGGAGAAATAAGAGAAAGTGTGATTAATGAGTTGCAAACTGAAATTAAAACCACAGTTGTCAATGAAATTAAAGACACACTCAAGCTGGAGAACCAAGAAGGAATCAAGGAGATTAGGGAATCTTTGTCATCCCATATTGAAGTAATTTCCAAAGATATCCAAGCAACTCAGAAGGACATATCAGATATGACAGGGTCATTGAAAAGTCATGAGGCTGTTATGAATCAGATATCCACTGATGTTAAGGAGAATTGTAAAGAAACTGAAGCAATTAAGAAAATGGCAGAAGAAAACCAGAAGGAACTTGAGGCTATGAAAACTCAAATCAAGGATGAGAAACAGTCTGATCATCTGTTGAAAATGCCAAATGTAAGGGGAAAGGAACAGATACAGATAAATCTAGGAGCAGCTAGAGAGACTGATAGACAGGATGAGGTCAGGACAGTATTTCAATCCAACCCCATAACTGTATTTAAGAATATAGAGGATAAGCCTTCTAAATTTTCAGGGCGAGATTCTGTGACACCCGTGGAATTTTTGAGAGAAGCAGGGGATTACCTGAAAGATTCTAAGATCCCTAAAGAAAGACAGATCCGAGTGATAGGGAAGTTTTTGCACTTCTTTGGTTTAGAGCCTTTAGATCCACTCTAACCACTTTTGAGGAGTTTTCTCGTGGGCTATTGAAAAAGTTTTGGTCCCCGGAAACCCAACAGCAAGTCAGAGTAGAGTTATATTCGAAGAGATTCTCGACGTCACAACCTACTCGATACTCTACGTACTTTTCTGGACAGCTGTCTAAACTTCAACATTTAGATCCGCCGATGCCAGATAACGAGTTGATTACTGCATTGATACGTCAGTTTCCAGCAGACGTCCAGAGGACTTTGATCGCTGCTGATATCTATAATATGGAACAATTTGATGAAGTATTACAGAAGCTGGATCATACAAACGCTCAATTCTTCCATCAGAAGGGAGGAAAGAATAACAACGCTGTGTACGCTGTTATGGCTGATAGTTATTCTCAGACACCTCGAGAGATTCGAGAGGAGCGAGAAGAGAAAACGCCGAGGGAAGATCCAAATAAGAGAGGATGGAACCAGTACAGTAACAGGTACAGTTACAAACCATATGCGAGACCGGATGGTGGTAATCGATACAATACTCGATGGAGAAGACCACGAGATAGTCAAGGAAGGTACCAGGAAAGAAGATACTATGGTAGAAACAACTACAATAACAGAGGGAATGTGGATGATCGTCAGTCCAATGAAGAGTTTAACAAGGAGACGAGGAAAAATTTGGAAGCAAGACACCAAGATAACTTGCAATTTTTGGAGCAGAGGCCCAATGATCCAGGTCCATCGGGAACACATCAATCCCGGGGGAATGGTAACGAAATAAAAAACTTCGAATTCACAGTAGAAGATAGAATTTTGAATACTTTCACTTCCAGAATTATTAAATGGCAAGCAGAGGATGATGACTTAATTCAACAGAATGACGAACGAAAAGAAATGGGTACAAGAATTAGAATGCCAATCATATCATGCGAAGTATTTGGTATGCCTGTCGATACTTTGATCGATACTGGGGCTATGCTTTGTCTGGTGAGTGAGAAGCTTTATAGTCTGTGGAAGCTCAAAGAGAATTTAGAGGAGATTCCAGTATCAGGAATTAAGATCCAAGGAATAATACCCAATAAAATATCTCTGTGTAAAACACTATTATACTTATGTATTACGATTGGAGGACATGATTTCCGACATGTGTTTGTTGTAATGAAGGACATGGCTTTTGACATGATATTGGGAGCGGATTTCATTCAGAAATATCAAGCAGTGATAGATATGAAGACAGAGACGATCAGATTCAAGAATACCGAAGAGATTAACTTCGAGGGAAAAGAAGAAGAAGACATCGAGGGAGATGCTCAATGGTCTCTGATTTTTCATGAAGCTGAAGGAAGAGAAGTCTACACTGAGAAGGAGTCCCCAGAGCTAGGGAAGATTTTGGAAGAGTATCACGATATTTTTGATATTAAACCTGGTAAAATTGAAGATTTTGAATATTGTGGAAATAAACAACAATGGAACCGATGAAATCGCCAATACCCGAACTGGTAACATCGTGGGAACTTATAATGCATCGAATTTGAAGATATATTATTCAAGAACCAGATGATTTAATGTGTAGATAGGAAAAATAAAAATTTTTCAATTTTTATTTCTTGCTAGGTGTGGGGTGGATGTGCCCAACTCTAGGAATGGGTATTCCAAGTTTCAGACACCTAGATATCAAGGGAAAGGCTGTAGCCGCTTTTGAAAGTTGAGATATTTGAATATCGCGCTACATTGCTTCTCGAAGCATTTGGAAATAATTTACCGATACTTGGATGTCAAGTGACGTAGCGAGTAATAGCAGAGGTCGAGGCTATTTATTGATTAAATAGTTAACTATGGAGTAGAGACTTGAGACTGGGATCAGATTACTGGCACGGCCAAATGAAAGAGAATGCAATTAGTATCAAGTAAATCGGACCAGGGATTCAAGAGATATGAGGATTTCTAGATATCAGGTGATGACGCGTGACCCTGACAGTTTTGAATAAAAGCCAGCTGGCCGAAGCAACTTCAGCTCACTCCAACACAAGCACTTGCAGAGCAAGTTGCCTCTACGCTGAGCCAAGGCACATGGTTGCCGGATCTACGCAGAAGTTCTTTTCAAAGTCGTGATAGTCACGAAAAGTGCTGCGCTACGAGTTGGAACTTAGTAAGTTTACGGCGAGGAGAATCACTGAGGTGATTGAATTTCTACAGACATTGGTGGAAATATTTATATTTCTACAAGGACATATGCTAGACTTTGTCTAGAAATTAGTACTTTGTCACAGTCCAGTAATAACTTAATACTTGGATGTTTAAATCCATTTCAGTCAGTTTTCATATTTGTAACTAGTTAACCACTTCGATCTGTCAGTACACTGAAGACTAGTCTATAACGGTGGCGTTCATTAGTCTACGCAATGGAAACTACAAGTTGCCTAGCGCATGGTAGATGGTGATATAATAAACCATGCCCAGGGAACGATCTTCAGAACAGCCGTTAATTGCTTAGACTGTCAGTGTTTTTCTTGTACTGATAAGATTACAGTGAGTTATGTTACAACTGACATATCTAAGAAGAGATCACTTAGATCTGACCCTATTTAAACAAACTGTTATGGCTTTGATAGAAGCCCATATTAAAATGGAACCACAGTCAATTCAAACGTCAAGAGATACTACCACTATGTCTGACTAGACGAATTGTGGGTACATGATGGCGGCGGATACAAGGATTGTACATGCGTGTCCGACAGGGCATGTCTATGGATACATCTGGTACAGACCAGGTTTACTACGCTTCAAGACCATCAAGAAATGTAAGCCACATTTGAATTATTTTATGCCTAGCTAATTGGAACAAACTATTTTTCTGCAGATGACCAACACATTATTTTTCTTCGTATTTAAAGCTTGCAATGATTTACGCAAGACTTATTAGAGTTATTCTGAGCATTTGCAACACTCAGAACAGTTTAGGATCGATGATCGAGCATTTCGAAGATTTATTTGAATATTTCATATTTTTGGGAAATCACGGTAATCAGCCGATGTAACTGTAAAAGTTAATAATTTATTTTTGTTGAGGAATGGATATTTTTCCCATATTCGAAGGTTCGAACATGTGGATTCTCACATAATGAGATGATAATTAAACATATTTAAAATGATATAAATAATAATAATAATAATAATAATAATAATAATCCACTTCTTCTTTAATCGTATCGGCCAACTAAGGACCACGTTATTTCAACTGGCTTCTCTGGGCTTTGATGTTTGCCCAGTGTTCCTTCATACGTTGCCGGTGTTGCTCTTTTCTGTCTTCCGTCCACATCTTTCCCGTCTTCAACTTCGGTTTTTCTTGAAAACCCTGGTGGTCGTGTAGTTTCTTCCTGAGGGGATTGCGTTCTTGAATATCCTCACAGGTAATTTCCATCTCTTGCAGGTCACTTTCCACCTCTTCGAACCAGGCTGGCTTGGTCTTCTTATTTTTAAAATAGTTAATGATCCTGTTCGTCAATCGTGTGGGTTTCATTCTAAGCAAGTGGCCATAAAATGCAATCCTCCTTTTCCTCATTACATCAGAGATCTTCTGGACATGAATATACAGCTCATAGTTATGCCGTCGTCTATATTCACCAATAATAATCCACTAATAATAATAATAATAATTTTTATAATTTTTCTAAATAATTCTTGGATATTATATTTTCTAATAATCATATGTATTGAGAAAGAGCCTATGAAGTAGTTTAATCATTTCTAGTCTGGAACAGGAGATTTTCCGAAGGGAAGTGGTTAGCGCAAGCCCGCATTCAACCAATATTTCAGTTCTGGTTGAACAGTTGATATTTGCAATGAGCAAAGTACATTTTTCAGATAACACGGAGAGGCATGAAACGGGAAGCAAATGATATTTGTATCAAATAGGATATTTTTGTATTTATATAAAATCATGACGTAAATACACTCGAAAGTGAAATAAAGATTTTCATAAGTATGGTAAATTCACGGGTTGAACTGAATGGTAAAATAAAATAAACTTGTAAGTTTATTAATCTTCCAGTGTTGATAACAAGCAGAGGCTTGATTTATTGTATAAATTTTGGGAAGAAAATTTATGTGTGTGGAGTAGTTGAAATGCCATTCCCAGGTGCGCATGTTTTAAGTCGCAGGAATGAGGAGGTTTTTTCGAGCATCAATCAAATAGCAGGTTCGATGGCTCAGGTTTATAGTAGGAGTATTGGAACTACACATTTCGTCGTATGAATAACCCGAAGGTTATTTCTTTGAAACCATCAGTTCTTATTTCAACCTTGTTTACGAATTCCATGTAGACTTTGATTTTGCTAGAACCCGGATTTGTCATGATAGTAGTTTATTCTTCTACAGAGGAAGACCTTTGCCGTTGTTGTTGTAATATTGTGTTCTTACACAAATAGTAGAATGGGCCACTGCCAATTTAAAATAATTCTTTAACCACGAGTAATTTGAAGGATAATTTCAATCCTAGTGCCATGAACTAAATGAATTCATTATAAAACTACAATTCTTATTTCCGCATTCTGTCGAAGAATTGCAAGTTGTGAAAGTTGCTAAAAATGGCCATGAATATAAATATTTTTATAATAATGATTCCAAGTGGAAAATTGAATAGTTGAATGGTTCAACAATTTATTGATCAAGTTGATGATTCAGAAATCATATGTATTTTGTTAGGAACTTGAAGTTCATAATCGAGTCACTTCTCGAATGTTTAATGTCAGAAGAACAATTAATTGTTGTTGTGCTTCGCACAGTTCTTCGATGCTATGCTCAATGCTCAAATACTTTTCAGATGTTATTAATATGTGTAAATAATTTGTGTTGCTTCAATGATAATAATATTTTTCGACGATATATTTTTGAAAACTGGAAAACTAAGTGAAAGTTTAGAATTCTATGAACATTTATTCTACGAGTGTTAATATCATGTAAATATTCAAACAGTGATCTACGATATTTCCAGTATAGACAATTAACTTTGAACTGGAATTAAATATTAATAATTTTGGAACACAGTCTACAGGACTATTAATCGGACTTGTGTTTCCAAAAAGATTGTCAAATGTGTTTGGAAAATTTCTGTATATTGTGTGTAAATAAGTGAATGGATCGCCACACGTGGATGATGCTGCTTTGAGCATTTTTGCAGTCAATTTTAACTTTAAAATAAACTGAGATAATTTTACCAGATGTGTCATACCCAATTAAATCTCCTTCTATCCTTATTGTTGCATTGAGCCAAAAATCAGTAAAGCATTTTTTTAATTTGATGTCGTTTTTGCGATTTGCTTTAACCCATCTGGCGCTCCGGGATATTTTGACTCTCGTGCTGACCGATTATTGGTAAAATGCATATGTGGTCGTGCGGACTCCGGTCTAAACGGGCACAGTAGTACTAACAAAAGGCACCTCAGTGTCATGTTTTATATCGCCGCCATCTTGACGGAAACGTAATGGCGGCCACACAAATGTTCAAAGCTTAAATCAAATTACGACTAACCTAATTATCCAATCTCTACCAAATTTTGCAACAACATACCCTTATAGAGGAAGCATCCTTTGACCAAATGAATAGGTCATTAGCCTTATTGTTTGCGGATGGCGGCCATCTTTGTGTGAAAATAAATTCCCCCTATTAATTCAAACACGGTGAAACCGAATGGAACGAAATTTGGTACAGAGGTAGCACTAGCAAAGGGCATCTCAGTGTCATGTTTTATATCGCCGCCATATTGACAGAAACGTAATGGCGGCCACACAAATGTTCAAAGCTTAAGTTAAATTACGACTAATATAACCATCCGATCTCTACCAAACTTTTCAACAACATACCTTTATGGAGGGAGCATCCTTTGACCAATCTAATAGGTTATTAGCCTAATAGTTTGCGGATGGCGGCCATCTTAATGTAAAAATTGATTCCCCCTATTAATTCGAACACGGTGGAACCGAATGGAACGAAATTTGGTACAGAGGTAGCACGAGCAAAGGGCACCTCAGTGTCATGTTTTATATCGCCGCCATCTTGACTGAAACGTAATGGCGGCCACACGAATGTTCAAAGCTAAAATCAGATTACGATTAACCTAATCATCCGATCTCTACCAAATTTTGCAACTACATACCTTTATGGAGGGAGCATTTTTGACCAATGTAATAGGTTATTGGCCTAATAGTTTGCGGATGGCGGCCATCTTTATGTCAAAATTGATTCCCCCTATTAATTCGAACACGGTGGAACCGAATGATACGAAATTTGGTACAGAGGTAGCACTAGCATAGGGCACCTCAGTGTCATGTTTTATATCGCCGCCATCTTGACTGAAACGTAATGGCGGCCACACGAATGTTCAAAGCTTAAATAAAATTACGATTAACCTAATCATCCGATCTCTACCAAATTTTGCAACTACATACCTTTATGGAGGGAGCATCCTTTGACCAATCTTATAGGTCATTCGGCTAATAGTTTGCGGATGGCGGCCATCTTTGTGTCAGAATCGATTCCCCCTATTAATTCAAACACGGTGAAACCGAATGGAACGAAATTTGGTACAGAGATAGCACTGGCAAAGGGCATCTCAGTGTCATGATTAATATCGCCGCCATTTTGACAGAAACGTAATGGCGGCCACACAAATGTTTAAAGCTTAAATCAAATTACGACTAACATAACCATCCGATTTCTACCAAACTTTGCAACGACGTACCTTTATTGAGGGAGCATCTTTTGACCAATATAATTGGTCATTAGCCTAATAGTTTGCGGATGGCGGCCATCTTTATGTCAAAATTCATTCCATCTATTAATTCGAACACGGTGGAACCGAATGAACGAAATTTGGTACAGAGGTAGCACTAGCAAAGGGCACCTAAGTGTCATGTTTTATATCTCCGCTATCTTGACGGAAACGTAATCGCGGCCACCCAAATGTTAAAAGCTAAAATGTAATTACGACCAACCTAATAATCTAGTCTCTACCAAATTTTGCAACACCATATCTGTATGTGGGAAACATATTCTGACCAAACTGCAAGAACATCAGCCCAATAGTTTGCAGATGGTGGCCAAGTATGTGTGCAAATCGATTCCCCCTATCAATTCAAACACGGTGAAACCGAATTGAACGAAATTTGGTACAGAGGTAGCACTAGCAAAGGGCACCTCATATTCATGTTTAATATCCCTATAGCACGTTGTATTTCAACAAGCCACTGTTGTTGTTGTTGTTTGAGTCTTCAGTCTTTTGACTGGTTTGATGCAGCTCTCCATTCCTCCCTGTCCTGAGCTAATCGTTTCATTTCTACATAGCTACCACACCCTACATCCGAGGCAATCTGTTTAACATATTCTAACCTTGGTCTACCCCTACAGTTCTTATCCTCGACCCTTCCTTCCATAACTAAGCTTGCTATTCCTGGGTGTCTTAGTAAGTGTCCTACCAACCTATCTCTTCTCTTCATTAGCAGTCGCCAGAAACATCTCTCCTCTCCCACTCGCCTTAATACCTCTTCGTTTGTAACCCTATCTACCCATCTGATCTTCATCATTCTCCTGTAACACCACATTTCAAATGCTTCAATTCTCCTCTTTTCTGCTGCACCAATAGTCTAAGTTTCACTTCCATAGAGCGCCACGCTCCAGACAAAGGCTTTCAAAAATGACTTCCTAATACCTAAATCTATATTCGATGTCAACAGATTCCTTTTTTGTAGAAAGGCTTTCCTTGCCTGAGCCAACCTACTTTTTATATCCTCTTTGCTTCGTCCATCACTGGTTATTCTGCTTCCTATGTAACAGAAGTCTCCTACTTCCTTCAGCTTTTCACCGGCCAATTTGATCTCCATAGAGGTTTCTGATTTATTTCGGCTGCATTCCAGTATTTTTGTTTTACATTTATTAATTTTCATCATGAATTCCTTCCGTAAGACAGAATCCATACCATTCAAAAACTCATTCAAATCGTCAGGCTTGTCGGCCAAGATGACGATGTCATCAGCAAATCTCAGAGTAGAAATTATTTCTCCTTGAATCTTCACTCCCACTTTAAATTTTTCTCCAATTTCCTTCATTGCTTGTTCAATGTAAAGATTGAAAAGTATGGGTGATAAGTTGCAGCCTTGCCTTACACCTTTCTGAATACCAGCTTCTCTCTCATGTCCTTCAGCTCGAATGACTGCTGTCTGGTTTCTGTATAGATTGTATATCACCCTCCTATCCCTGTACTTTATTCCAATAGATTTCAAAATGTCAAACAATTTAGTCCAATCAACGTTATCAAAAGCCTTTTCTAAGTCTACAAATGCCATGAACGTTCTCTTATCTTTCCTTATTCTACCTTCCAAAATCAGCCTAAGACTTAGTACAGCTTCCCTTGTTCCTACATTTCTCCTGAAACCAAACTGGTCTTCACCCAACTCCGTTTCTATCTGGCTTTCAATCCTCTTGTAAATTATTCTTGACAGGATCTTTGAAGCATGAGTAATCAAGCTGATTGTACGGTAATCTTCACATCTGTCAGCTCCCACTTTCTTTGGTATAGGGATGATAACATTCTTCTTGAAATCAGGGGGTACCTCACCTGTCTCATAAATCCTACACACCAAGTGAAATAACCTGATCAGACCTTCATCTCCTATGCAGCGTAGCAACTCAATCGGTATATCATCTATGCCTGGTGCTTTGTTCCTGCTTAAGTCCTCTAATGCTCTGTCAAATTCTGATCTCAATATTAAATCTCCTTTTGCATCCTCATCAATTTCCTCCTCCCTTTCCATTACATGATTCTCGATCTCCTTTCCCTTATACAAGCACTCTATATAAGCTTTCCATCTCTCAACCTTCTCTTCCCTATCTGTTAGAGGCTTTCCATTTGTGTCCCTAATATTACAGCACTTAGTCTCTTTTCCCCAAAAGTATTCTTAATCCTTCGATAAGCTGTGTCTACTCTTCCTAATTTCAGACAATTTTCTATACCTGCACATTTCTCTTTTAACCATTCTTCTTTCGCTTCCTTGCACTTCTTGTTAACCTCATTTCTCAGACGTCTGTATTCTGCTTTCCCCTTTTCATCTCTTAGATTCTTGTGTTTCCGCCTTTCATCCATCAATTCTAGTATATCCTGAGTGATCCATGGTTTTCTACCTATTCTTTCTTTCCTACCAATGTTTTCTTCTGCGGATTTTGTTATTTCATTCTTCAAAAGTGCCCATTCGTCTGCAATTGAAGTTTGTTTAGGGGTTTTGATTAGTCCTTCCTTTATACTCTTCTTGAATCTTTCGTTTACATCTTTTACTTTCAGTCTGTCTATTGCCCACCTTTTTGGCTTTTGACTTTTCTTCAGTTTCTTCAACTTTAATCTGAATTTCATTACAACCAGATGGTTTATGTCAGCACCAGGATATGTTTTACAATCCAAAATCTGGTTTCGAAACCTCTGCTTAACCATAATGAAGTCGATTTGGTAACGCCCTGTATCTCCAGGTCTCATCCATGTGTATATTCTTCTATTGTGGTTATTGAATAAGGTGTTAGCTATGACCAGCTCATGTTCGGTGCAGAATTCCATCAGCCTGCTTCCTCGATCATTCCTTTCACCTAATCCGAAATCTCCTACTATCTTCCCTTCTCTCCCTTTTCCTACCACAGCATTCCAATCTCCCATTACTATAACATTTTCATCACCTTTGATATACCTCAGAATGTCATCTATTTCTTCGTAGACCTTTTCAACATCCTCATCATCAGCTTGACTGGTAGGCATATAGACTTGTACCACTGTGGTGCACGTAGGTTTAGTATTGATTTTTGCTACAATAATCCGTTCACTGTATTGCTCATAATATTCCACCCGCTGTCCAAGTTTCCTACTCAATATGAGACCAACCCCTGCTTGGCCATTGTTTGATTTGGTGCTAAGGACCCTATAGTCTCCTGGCCAAAAGTCCTGCTCTTCCTGCCAGCGCATTTCACTAATCCCAACCAAATCCAACCTCAACCTATCCATTTCCCTTTCTAAGTTTTCTAACTTTCCACTTCCTAGCAGACTTCTAACATTCCACGCTCCGATCCGTAGAATGTCAGATTTCCTCTTTGTCACTTCTGTGATGTTAACCCCCTCTCGAGTAGTCCCCACCCGGAGATCCGAACGGGGGACTAGTTTACCTCCGGATTGAAATTTTACAAGGGAGGAGGCCATCATCACATGTAATTATGCATAGAGAGGTGCATATCCTCGGGAATAGCATTACGGCTGTAGTTTCCCGTTGCTTTCAGCCGTGCAGCAGAACGCAGTGTAGCCATTAGTTGGCTTATATTATCAATATCTTAACCGTCTATTAGACTAGTAAAGAATTGATTTATTCTGGAAGGCTGCTACTCCCTTTCAGAATAAGTAAAGAGCAATTCTACTACAAAATATTAACCTTCTACTAACAATTAAATACCAAAATTCTACTAACGAAAACAATACTAAAGTTTCACCAACAAACAAATACTACCACTAAAACAGTCTGTCACCAGGCCCACTCACATGCACCCTCACCAGACACACTCACACACCACAGTCTAATAGAACAATGACATATAGCTAATAAACAAATTAACTTCATACTTACAACTAAAACTAACTACATACTTACTGTACTGTAATTTGAATTGACAATAATTACAAGAGAGTGAATCTACTGGTGAATAACCTTTAAACAAAAGCCAATGTAAGCCATTTATTTAGGGCTTGTGAATTAATGGACATCAGCCCAGGTCTGCTAATGGTCTGAATAAAATTTTAGTTTTGCTTTGTTATAATTTTTCCATAAGTTTATAGTGTCTTCAGTGTACGAAGAGTACACATTTTATGCGTGTCAAATTTTCGTTTTTTTTTTTTTTGCACTTGCCCTCAATACAGTACTTATTATCTGATAATGTTTGGTTACGAGTCAAAATTTTAATTCTCTATAGTGTTATTGCCATTTTTGACATCTCTTTTTCCCCTATTTAAATTGATTCCCAACTGAAGAAGGAATGTGCGCATTGCTATGTTTTAAGTCTGTTAGGACATGGCTGGTCCTCTAGTATACTTCTAGTTACGTATAATAATAAGGTGTGGAGTTTTGGCAAGGCATGTCCCATAGCCTACTGCCAGTTATATCATGACAGAAATTTCGTTAACGCAGATCCCCTAGCCTACCAGTAATACCGTTTTCAGGAATATTATTATGAAATGTCTTTTAGCCTACTGCCGGTTACTTTATGTCATGGCGGGAAGATTTGATAAAGCAGATCCCCTAGCAAAACAGTCTGTTTTAGATTGTGTTGGCCACACAGTGTATCAACTTGAATTACTCGAGAGTTACCTCATTAATGCCCTTGAAGACCTGTCTGAATAATACAGCACAAACCAGCTTAGACTAAATCCATCAAAGACTCTAGTATGTGCTTTCCGTCTGAGAAACCGGGAGTCCACTCGTAAGTTAAAGGTAGTGTGGTCAGGGGTAGAATTGGAACACTGTTACAATACAAAATATTTAGGAGTGATTCTTGACAGAGCCCTCAAATTCAAGAAACATTGCATGAACACCGAGTCGAAAGTTTCCACAAGAAACAATCTCCTCAGAAAACTGGCTGGATCACAGTGGATCAGTCAACCTGAAGCCAACGAACGTCTGCCATGGCATTGTGTTATTCTGCTGCAGAGTATGCTTTTCCCTGTTTGGCATAATTCATCTCATGTCAAACAGGTATATGTAGCTCTTAATGACACATGCAGAATCATAACAGGCTGTTTAAACCCTACTCCAATCGAGCGGCTCTATCATCTCTCTGGAATAGTACCACCTTCTGTCCGAAGAGAAATAGCAGTAGATACGGAAATTAAGAAAGTGAAGCATGAAAGAACTTATCCATTGCATGTGTATGAACCACATGCACACAGACTGAAGTCCAGGAAGGGTTTCCTAAGAACATCAAAGGAACTCACAACTACTGATAAACACGCCAGGTTGCAATTGAGGAAATCTAAAGGCCCCATTCCTAAAGGCTGGAAGAAAGTAGCAGAAACTTTACTACCTGGACACGGTAAAGGATGGACAACGTGGCAATCTCTGAACAGATTGAGATCTGGCGTTGGCATATCAAGAGTTAACCTGGCAAGATGGGGCATTAAAAACAAGATATTAAGTGTGATTGTGGACAAGACCAGACTGTTACGCACATGCTCCAGTGTCTTATTTTAATGTTTGTAAATGTTTGTGACTGTATATATATGTGTGTGTGTATTTATTTATTGTACATTTTTGCTTTTTGTATGTTCCTGACACGAGAATAATAATAATAAGCCATGAAATACACTCAATGGGATGCCATGGAGACTCAATTGTGGCTAGAGGGGGGTACCAACTTGTGAACAATGAAATTGTCATCGATTTGGCCCACAAGGAAAACAAAATGGGCGAACTCCTTTGCTCAGAACATTCATGGTGAAGACCAATCACGTGGAATCTAGCTTCGAGACAGCGTATGACGTCATGAATCGGACCAGTAGATTCTTGTTTTGAAACAGCCTATGACATCACGCTTAAGACAAGTTAAAAGGAAGGAAGCTTGTAGTTTAACGTGACCGTTAATCTGTAGATCATGAGCCACGGGATTAAGACAAGTTAATGGATTATTGTTAGGAATAAGGAAAAATTCTCATCGATAGCTCGATGAGTATGATTTAAAAGCATTGGAAAGGTTGGAGTTTGAATCCAGTGATATTTATCGTATGCCATACAAACAAAAAGCAATATAAATATATACACACATGTACATTGATATATACATATTTACAGGGACACATGATAAGGCAGGCTTAAATATTTAAATCTTAATTCCTTATCCATTACAATGCTGTATAGTCCAGTCAAGGTCTTGTAGTTCTAATATTTATATGTTGTTTGGCCCTCTGCCAATAGTAAAAATCCAAATTTGCAACTTCAAAAGTCCTGTGCTAGCTGTGTAATAGCCAAAAAAAAAACAGCCAGATATTTGCACTTCTTTCAGTTTATCTCAATATCGTCTAAACAATGCGTCTGAGACAAAACATTGTGAATACCTGTCTATAGTGATGTAAAATACCCACGTATTTATAAACCGGAGTAGATACCCAATTTGGGTAAATACCCGGGTATTATAGATTTTTCATTAAAATCCTGTGTCGTGGTAAGTTGAACCTTAAAAAAGGGTACCGGTATGCAAATTATTCTACATTAACTTTTTAGAAATGTAACAACATTAGATAGTTAATAAAATTAAATTTAATTAGAATTGGGAATTAGATCAGGAGATAAAATTCAATAGTTATAACCTGAAAAAATCAGGATTAGAATTCAACTAGGCTTTTTTGCAAACATTGAGATAAAAGTTGGGGGAAATTTATTCAGAGCATTGGCCAAGTTCTACAAAAGGTGTAATGTACAGTTTTTCAGAACAGTTTGTAAATCCATCTCTACTTGGTATAAAACAAAGTTCCCGATTCTTGGATGTCACGGGTAATCTCGAGAACCTCTGGATAGATTTTGATGCGGTTTTCACAATTCTGTAAAGGATATCTCGAGGATGATTTCAGTAGAAAATAATTTATTTATGATCAAAGGAAGGAGAGCAGTAACGATTTCAGTGAAAAAATAAACAAAAAACCTGGCGTCCGAGCGCTTTTTAAGTTTATTTTGGGCAAACCGTTAAACATATCTAAATACTATGAGTGTAAGAATTGTTCAGCATGAAAAGTTCTACATAAAATCCAGGAGAGCATATCTCTATCTTCAATACATCGCCCACTATAAGTATTTTTACGTTTTCATTTCTAACCATGTCCATTCTAATATTGAGGCAACAGTTTACGAGCTAGCTAAGGGCGAGTATAATCACCCCTGTTACAGCCTAACTAGCGGGCGAACCTATTACCCCCAGGTACAGCCAGCAGCAAACCGTCAAGTCGTGTTGAGTTCGGACTTCAGAGAAGGCTGGTTGTGTTTGGAGTTTCCCTGGAAGTTCAACTCGGTTTTTCTTCATTTCGCCTGTGAACTTTCCGTTCCGCAAAATACACAGTCAAGTTAAGATTGGACGGAAGAGGGATTTGTGTTTCATGCAACTCGCCATTCCCAGGAAGTGCAACTGGGCTTATCTTCATTTCTATTACAACCAACATTCAATCATACTCCTTGAAAAGGACAAAAAGTTATAACAATACCCATGCATTTAGGTGAAAGTAGGCTATATGTTCTTTACTGAACATCTTGTTACACGTGACTTACACGTGCGAAGGTCAATTATATCTCCAAACAGCAACATTATTTTCAAAAATTCCTGGATTGGAATAGTGTTTGTTGCAGCTTTTGGGAATTTGGCCCATTTGAGGCTAAAATCCCGAATTTCCATGCACCACAAGCTTTTATAATTTATTAAAGTGGTCTTCCTGGGGATGGGGACTTTCCACAACGGTGAGGGTCAGTTTTAATTTGACATAGATTGCGTTTCGTCTGCGAGGTATGCAATATTATTTCACGTCAGGAAGTACACGTTATTGTGGTGTTTGAAGCCATATTTTCAGTGTTGCCTTAATAAACAAGAGTTTAGTGCTTTTCAGTCGGTCCACACGAATGCACCCACAAGAGATGGGTTATGCCCTAATCCTGAAATAAATTACTAGTGTTTTATTAATCTCCTGTAATTTATTTCAGGATTAGGGCATAACCCATCTCTTTTGGGTACATTCGTGTTGACCGACTGAAAAGCACTAAACTCTTGAAGTACACGTTAGGTGAATTTAGTTTGAGAACACATTTAACTAATCATATTTTTGTCGACAAACGGGAGCATCGTAAAGCTGATTTTGTTTGATACTGTGTGGTTGATATATCTTTATGTTTATGTGCGCCTATGATTCTTGTTCGGGTGCTTGGAGCATCGTAAAATTAGGTATTTTAACAATGAGTCAATACACCAATCATTTATAAAACACTTCAACGTACTTCTCGTAGAAGGGTGGGTATAAGGAACAACTTTTCAAAATACATGCTAAAATAGGAGAAAAATAAAAATTATCCTTGAAGGACGACCAAAGCTTATGTTGCGCTTCTCAATGTGTGACACAAAACTAGGGAGTCTATAAAGGGTCTCCGAAAACCACATTTTATGGCCCTTAAATTAACAGTGTCTGCGATATACCCAGAAAACTAACTTCGTTCTGATAAACTTATGAAGGAATGACAAGCCCCTAACCATTGCAACAGTAGCTCAATTGATAGCGTCTGGTTATTAATACCAATGACCGTTCGATGAGCGGGTACTTCTGCTAGTATAAAATGAAATCAAGTAAAATAAAATATTTAAATAAATAATTTTACGACAAGGTCCTTATTCACAAGTGTATTAAACGAGTTTTGCAACTGGACGACCCAAATAATTTAATACTAAGTTAGGCGGAATATCGAAAAAGTCACCATGCCTTGCTTAGTTGTAATTACTTTATTCTACCGAATAAACCGCCTGTCTTTTACGCCTCCCCCGTTTCCCGCCGAGGCGCTTTTGACCTTTGTCTCCTTACCACGACAATTCGAAACGGTCCACTTTCAAATTCATATTTTTCAGCGCCAGTTTACAACTGAGGTAAGTTGGTGTTTGGGTCGTTTGCTAGACGTTGACAAAAAATGTTTTATATTCATATTGTGAAAGTATTTTGCATTTTCATTACAAATGAATAAAAATCAACTTTGTGGTTTCTTAATATACTTCTAGACCTACATTAATGTGTTATTTCAAGTTTTAAAACAAAACAAAAAAACAAAACAAAAATACATTCCCTGGTAGGTAGGCAATCGCATTTGTAAATTTGACCCCCCCCCCCCACGTATGCGAGGGGTTTTAAGCCCCTGATATACAGTATCTGTACAAGGCAATGGCCTAACCCACAACAACCTAACCTGGACTAAAAGAAAGTAATCTGAACTTACCTGACTTAATCTACACAAATCTAATCTAACCTAATATAATCTAAACAAACTTAAACTAACCTAACATTATCTAAACTAACCTAATCTCACCTAATCAAACCTAACTTAACGCAAGAAAATTTAACCTTGCATAATCTACAGAAATCTAATCTAACCTAAACTAACTGAACCTAACCTAACACAATCTATCTATATATACATGTATATATATATAAACCAACGTATCTTAACATTATCACCACAGACCTACCTAAACTATATCCCCCTAACATAATCTATATAAACCAACTTCACGTAACATAATCTAAACAAATCTAATGTTAACTAACCAAACCTAATCTAACATAATCTATCTAAACCAAACTAAACTAACATTATCACCACAAACCTAATCTAAACTAACTTAACCTAACATAATCTATATATACCAACCTCACCTAACATTATCTAAACAAACCGAATTAAAGCAACCTAACCTAACCTAACAATCTATATAGGCTAAACCAACCCAACCTATCATCATCTCTACAAACCTAATGTAAACTAATTGAACCCATCCTGACATAATCTATATTAACCAACCTAACCTAACATAATCTATATAGGCCAAACCAACCCAAACTATCATTATCTCCACAAACCTAATGTAAACTAACTGAACCTATCCTAACATAATCAATATAAACCAACCTAACCTAACATTATCACCAGAAACCTAATCTAAACTAACGTAACATAATCTGTGTAAACCAATCTAACCTACCAGAATATAAAGAAACGGAATATAACGGAAACGAACCTAACCCAACCGAATCTAAACTAACCTAATCACAGGAGTAACTAACGGGCCCACTGGACCCACCAACATTGCCATTCTACGTGTACCAGTATAATTTATCCTGAAGTCATCAACAACTGACAATTCTTTTCGTCTAAATTCTAAAATACTCGTTTTGTATTTTGCGCGTGCGAATTCTGTGGCAAATTATTCAACATAAAAGTATTATTTTAACGAATATGATAAAATGTTCCGGCTAGCTCAAACAAATTGCCAGCGTTTCGCCCCAGTATACCATTGGGCTCTTCAGTTGGTTATGGTACACCTCACCAAGACGCGTGGCTAGCGCATACTGAGAAGGCCGGAACATTTTAACATATTTTTGAAATATATTAGCTCAAATGGACATAGTTACAACATGTTTTCATTCGAGAACATTCGATTCTATATCGACACCAAGGTAAGGTTTTATTGCTTTGGAAAGGGAGTTTGACCCCCGTAGTGCATTGGCATTACTCGTGACGTGGGTACACATGTATCGTGTGTCTTGCAATGGCCATCTCAGTATGCGCTAGTCACGCGTCTTGGTGAGGTGCACCATAACCAACTAAAGAGTCCATTGGTACACTGGGGCGAAAAGCTGGCAATTTGTTTGAGCTAACCGGAATATTTTATCATATTTGTTAAAATATATTAGCTCAAACGAACATAATTACAACATGTTTTAATTCGAGAACATTCGATTCTGTAAAAATATTACTCCCAATATCTTGTACTAATTTATCACCACCTATTTACAGAGGGATTTACGTTGTAAGTGATGGTGTAACTCTCTAATGGAACATTACGTACGCTGATGTGACCCAGGAATAATGCAATTTGGTGATTCCCCGAACTGTGTATTAACTGAGAGCTGGGATGAGGCATGCACGCTGCACTTACAAGCACTGCCAGTGAACCTGATTAACAGTAAATGTGTGGGGGATGGCTGTTGCTCACGTCCGCATGTTTAACCTTTTAATTACCCTGCACGTGTCCCCTGGGTGGTGCTAAACGAGCAACAAAATACTGGCAACCAGACAATCCTCGTGATCTCCTGGTAAATATTACATCACGTATCAGAACATGAATGAGTCCATAAATGGTCCTTCTGAGGACTATCCCTCTAGAAAGCTAGGACAATGTGTAAGAGTTTGTCAGTTGAATATTGAAGGCATTAGTAGAGCAAAATGCCAAGTGCTGCATAAGATCTTAGCTGACAACAAAATTGATTTAGTTGCAATCCAGGAAACCCACGCAGCAAACGAAGCTCAACTTACTTCAAGAGGAAAAATACCTGGATATGACTTACTCGGTGCCACTTATGATCATGTTTATGGTGTGGCAACATATGTCAGACAAGATATAGAAAATGCACATCTTATCTCTGTAAGCTATGCCGATGGTATTCAAGAAGTTGTCATAAGAATAGGAGAAATGACTATAGTCAATGTTTATAAACCTCCCGGCATCAATTGGCCTTCTAAAGTGCTTAGAACTCACACTCACCCTACAACATATCTGGGCGACTTCAACAGTCATCATGAACTGTGGAAATACAGGCACAGCAATGAAAATGGAAACGCTTTGGTGAACTGGGCCGAAGACCATGATATTCATCTCATCTTTGATGCTAAGGATCGGAGCACTTTCAGATCAGGTGCCTGGAAAACGGATCACAATCCTGATCTTTGCTTTGTCTCGTCTGATTATAAAAGTCAACCTCTTCCAGTATCAAGAAAAGTCCTTGGAGACTTCCCACACAGCCAATACCGCCCAATTTGCTTTCAATTTGGGATTAGTATCCCTTTAATAAGAGCATTTCCTAGGCCCAGATGGAATTTTCAAAAGGCGGATTGGGACACTTTCTCAGTAAATCTGGATAAATGTGTAGGATGGATCCCACCAACTAGCTCAAACTACCAGCGGTTCGTTGGAGCTGTAATTAGCACAGCAAAGAAGTGTATTCCACGAGGTTTCCGTAAGGCATATATTCCTGGCCGGACAGAAGAGTGCGAAAACCTATACAAAGAATTTTGTGAAAGCAACGATCATGACATAGCAGATGAGTTGCTGAGTAACATCGACGCAGCTAGACGTTTAAAGTGGAATGAGACTGTTGAATCCATGGACTTCCGTACATCAAGTAGAAAAGCTTGGTCTTTGCTCAGAAAACTAGGTGGTGCTACCCCACGTGACCGCACGTATGATGCTGTTACCCCCAACCAAGTTACAGCCAACATCGTGTCCACTTCCAGAACTCCTCAAGTTAGAGCACATACTATTGCTGCTAAGAAGAAATTAAAGGCACTCAAATCAGCCTGCACAACCGAAACGGAATATTCTCTACCATTCAGCATCGAAGAAGTAACGACTGCCATAAAAGAAATGAAACCAGGGAAAGCCCCAGGATTTGATGGTATTCATGCAGAATTCCTTTTGCACTGTGGCAAATATGTGAAAAAGTGGCTTGCTATGTTCTACACAAACATTCTACAAACGGGCAACATACCATCTGAAATGAAACGAGCAAAAGTCATAGCCTTACTGAAACCTGGTAAACCAAATGACAAACCAGAAAGTTATAGACCCATAGCTTTACTTAGTATACTATATAAGCTCCTCGAAAGATTGGTGTACAACAGAACGTGCCACAAGATCTTTGAACATGTACCGGTTGAACAGGCAGGTTTCAGACCTAACCGCAGCTGCACAGATCAAGTCCTCTCCTTAACAAGCTTCATAGAAGCTAGCTTCCAGAATCAAGAGAAGTCGTCAGTCGTATTCATTGATTTGACAGCTGCATATGATACTGTCTGGAGACAAGGTGTCATATTAAAACTTCTACAAGTAATTCCATGCCTAAAAATTGCCAATATCATCAATGAAATGCTCGGTAACCGATGTTTCCAAGTGCTAATGGGCAACAAGATGAGTTCACAAATGAAGCTGAATAATGGGCTGCCACAAGGATCTGTTCTCGCCCCTCTTCTCTTCAGCTTGTACATATCAGACATGCCTGAAACCATATCAAGAAAGTTTGGGTATGCCGACGACTGGGCACTCGCAGTGAAGCACAGAGATCTTGAAGTTACAGAGTCCATATTGACCAATGATTTGTCAGTTATTGGTGATTATTTCCGCAAATGGAGGTTGCTGCCAAGTGTGGATAAGACAGAAGTCTCATCATTTCACCTAAACAGTAAATTGGCCAACAAAGAGCTCAAGGTCTACTTTGAAGGAAGGCTACTCAAGCACAACAGAAACCCGAAATACCTAGGGGTCACACTTGATAGAACGCTCAGTTACAAACAGCACCTATTAAGAACAGCTGCCAAAATCAAAACTCGGAATAACATCCTCCAGAAGCTATGTGGAACGTCATGGGGCTCCTCTGCATCAACACTTCGTACTTCAGCTCTGGGATTGGTCTACCCTGTTGCGGAATACTGCTCCCCAGCTTGGATGAATAGCACTCACACAAGACTTGTTGACACTCAGCTCAACAATACCATGCGTCTTATAACTGGTACAATCAGACCTACACCTACTTTTTGGCTACCCATACTTAGCCACATACCACCTCCATCTCTGCGACGGGAGAGTGCACTTGTCCGTGAATACAAACATCTACAGAAAAATCCCAACCTCCCTGTTCATGCAGACATCCCAACCATCGGTAAAGGAAGGCTTCGTTCTCGCAATCCACCTTTAGAAATTGGAAGGATGCTAGTTAACAACGGCTTTAATATCAGTGACTGCTGGAGACACACATGGCAGAGTAATACTACTACAGAACAACTGAAGATGCCATGTATATCGACCAAACCACCTGGTTTTGATTTACCACGCAAGATCTGGTCGGTTCTTAACCGCATAAGAACCAACACTGGCAGGTGTGCCGATTCTTTGTTCAAGTGGAAGAAAATAGCTTCTCCATGTTGTGACTGTGGTGCTGAAAAGCAGACTGTTCAGCATGTTATTTCAGAATGTCCTCTGAGAGCTTTTCCTGGCGATCCAACAGAGTTCCTGGTGATGACGGAGGGATCAATAGACTATATTCGTGGCCTGGACATTAATTTGTAATTTGTTATCATTGTAAATAGTATTTTTTTAGTGATGTTTGTAGCCATACGCTAAATAAAATAAATAAAACAGTAAATGTTGCCAAATCTACCGATGTGTTTTGAAATATACCAGCAAATAAGAAAAAAATTAACAACAACGTTCAAGTCTCAAGCTATGTATCTAAATGCCGCATATACTCATTTGTCACTGTACCCATAGTCGCGCCGCCAGCACCTTGTATCTTACCGAGGAGATCCCGGGTTCAATTCCTGACTCTGTCAGCGATTTTATAACCGACGTCTGGACGATTGAGTAGTCTGAGTTAGTTATTGTTGTTTTAATGGACGGAACTACGAAGTCATCTGCCCCTCTTAACAAAGATTAATGAATACAAAATGGAGAGCGGTAATACTTACAAAAGGGAATTTCGAACGAAAATACTCACAAAAGGAAAAGATTGAAAAATACTCACAAAATGTAGGTTAGGTTGAAAATACGTACAAAATGCAATGTAGAGTCGAAATATTTACCAAATGCAAATGAGATTGGAAATATGTAAAAATGCAATTGAGGTTCAAAATACTTACAAAATGCAATTGACATTCAAAATACTTACAATATGCAAATGAGATTGGAAATACGTAAAAAATGCAATTGAGGTTCAAAATACATACAAAATGCAATTTGAATTGAAAATACACAATAGGAAGTGCACGAGAAGATTTAACAAAGTCCTATATGCGTTCATATACCATACTTAATGAGTTATCATGTAAACTCCCGTTAAGGTTTGTAACTTAGTAAATCCACTTCACAGTTGGTAGCGCATGAGTAGATTCAAGAAATGAGTGACAACATGCGAATAGTTTCAAAAGTCTCCCGTCTGCGTTCATATACCATTCATCCGATCGCAATGACCCTTTGGTGAGTTGTTGTGTACACTCCTGCGAAGGTTTCTGACTTAGTAAATCCGTATTACAATAGGTAGCGCACGAGTAAATTCAACAAATGAGTGACAGCGCGTGATCTTTATCAACAAATTCCCGTATGCGTTCATGAACCATTCATACGTTTGCGATTAAACTTTAGTGAGTTGTTGTTTATACTCCTGCAAAGATTTCTGACTTAGTAAATCCATGTTACAATAGGTAGCGTATGAGTAGATTCAACAAATGTGTGACGGCGCGTGAATCGTTTAAACAAAGTCCCGTATCTGTTCATATACCATTCATCCGATTGCGATAAAACTTTGGTGAGTTATTGAGCACGGTCCCACGAATGTTCCTGAGATAGTAATTCCATTTTACAATAGTTCAGGGGCAGTTAACGGATAAAAAATGTGTGTATCCAAAAGCACTTCAACAAACAAAGTTACCACGCCAACACTTTATTTGATTGGTATTGCAAAGCATGCCGGGTACAGCTAGTATATAGTATATATCTAACTTCATAACTAAAATAGCACCCAAACCACATCGTTATAAGTGCGATCAAATCATCTTTCAGAAGCGCAAATATAAACTTACTAAAAACCACGCAATTGGAAATTGCGATAGCTCTTTATTTCCTTTAAATAATCTGAGTGGAGCTATCAGTCAGGGGGCTTCTCCGGTAAATGAAGCTATTTTATAAAGTATGGGTATGACAGGTGATGAGGATATCCCGAGAATATGGCTGACAGGTTGTACAAACGAATATATTGAAAATAATAACCATATGAAATCACGTTAACACGATATTGGCGTTAAGTCAATAACGTATGTGCGTCTGCAATCAAATGAGGCAGTCTATAAACGCTTTAAATATCTTTTAAAGTCACGGGTATTGTATATCGTATGCCCTGAGGCGAGCATAACAGTGGGGCGAAGCGCTTCAAAGCGGAGCGTACTAACAAGAGAACAACGTGAGTGGTTCAAAACAGATCACTCCAACATGAGAACATCATGAGCGCTTAAAAGCGTTTCACTCTAAACAAGAGAATATCGAAAGCGCTTCGAAGGGGATCACTCAAAACAAGAGATCATGGCGAGCACTTTAAAGCAAAGCGTGCTAACAAGAGAACAACGTAAGTGCTTTAAGTGGATCAACCCAAAAAGAAAACATGGGGAGTGCTTCTAAGCAGATCCCTCAAAATAAGAAAACATGGCGGGTACTTTAAATCAGATCACTCAAAATAAGAGAAAATGTTGGGTGCTTCAAAGTGGAACACTCCAACAAGAAGATATCGCGAGCGCTTCAAAGCGGATCACTCCAACAAGAGGACATCGTGAGTGCTTCAAAGCGGATCACCCCAACAAGAGGACATCGCGAGCGCTTCAAAGCGGATCACTCCAACAAGAGGACATCGTGAGTGCTTCAAAGCGGATCACCCCAACAAGAGGATATCGTGAGTGCTTCAAAGCGGATCACTCCAACAAGAGGTACGAGTGCTGCAAAGCGGATCACTCCAACAAGAGGACATCGTGAGTGCTTCAAAGCGGATCACTCCAACAAGAGGACATCGTGAGTGCTTCAAAGCGGATCACTCCAACAAGAGGACATAGCGAGTGCTGCAAAGCGGATCACTCCAACAAGAGGACATCGTGAGTGCTTTAAAGCGGATCACTCCTACAAGAGGACATCGTGAGTGCTTCAAAGCGGATCACTCCAACAAGAGACATCGTGAGTGCTTCAAAGCGGATCACTCCAACAAGAGGACATCGTGAGTGCTTCAAAGCGGATCACTCCAACATGAGGACATCGTGAGTGCTTCAATGCGGATCACTCCAACAAGAGAATGTCGTGAGTGCTTCAAAGCGGAGCACTCCAACAAGAGGACATCGTGAGTGCTTCATAATAATAAAAAATAAAAAAATAGGAGGAAAGTACCCAATCCCGGGCCCGTTTCTGTAAGCGGGCCCCCTGGCTTACAGCTCTGTACGGTGCTGCCACCCATCGTAAATGCACTTAAGTAGTAGGTCCTTAGATGACCAGAGCTCAGTCAAGCGCTAGTGTCGTCATTACCAATTGTCGTTGATCAGTCAGCCATTAACGAAAACAGTGACTAGTTAAGTTTTTGATCGTGCTCACTTTCAGCTGCCTGGCTTCACGAATTAATCGGTAAATTTCTTAAGAACTACATTATTTTGACGGGGACATTACAAGCTATCGATGTAGGGTAATATAACACATTTTCGTTGACTCGTTAAAAATTTCTCGGTATTTGGAATATAAGCATGCCGGTGACTAACCCGAGCCCCCCTGAGGTTCCTAATCCGGGCCCCCTATTTTTCGTATTGTAAAACTAAAATCGGTTTGATTTTAATAAATCTGCTAACAAATTGGGCCCTTTGTTGCAGAATTCATGGCGAAAACCAAACCGTTAAGGTCGTGGTCCCCTGCAGACATGGCAAAAGCTATTGATGCTCTCCGTAAGAAGAAGATGGGCTTAAAAAAAGCCAGTAAAGCCTACAACGTTCCTAGGGCAACACTGCAAAGGCTAGCTAAAGAAAAATATGGGAACCCTTTAGAGGCATCTCAAACAAAAGTTGGTAGGCCACCCGTTCTTTGCAAACAACTTGAGGAGGCAAGGTTTCTCCGAAACGTATGGTTTAAATTAAAAATACACACGGCATTATCCCAAAAGCATGAATTATTTATATAATAATCCGGGCCGTGAAAGCCTTAATATGCAAATTAGTGAGTTATTGTTTAGCCATGGAAGCATCATATTTTGGGCTCACTCGCACAGACCTGCGAAGGATGGCTGTACAATTAGCTGTAAAAACAACATAAAACACCCATTCAAAAACGAGATGGCTGGGAAAAAATGGGTGAGACTTTTCCTGAAACGCCACAAGAAGAAACTATCTGAACGAAAGCCTACCGGGACGTCCTACGCAAGAGCATTAGGATTCAGTAAAGAAAACACCGATAAATTTTATAACCTTCTTGAAGATGCTTATGACAAAGAAAAATACAATGCAGACCGAATTTTCAACGTGGATGAAAGTGGAATTTCTGTAGTCCAGTCGAAAGTAACTAAAGTGATTGGCTTGCGTGGAAAAAGACAGGTCGCTGCACTGACATCCGCTGAACGTAGATCACTAATTACAATTGTTGTGTGCATGAATGCGGCAGGCACTTTTGTTCCGCCTTTGGTTATTTTTCCGAGAAAAAATTTGAGCGATCAACTGAAAAAGGGGGCTCCACCAGGAACCATATTTGCATTTCATCCATCAGGATGGATACAAGCCAATCTTTTTATAATGTGGTTCCAACACTTTGTAGCTTTCGTAAAGCCTACGAACGACAAACCAGTTCTTCTCATCTTAGATGGACACTTCAGCCACACTCACAACATGGACTTGATAGACTTGGCCAGACAAAACCACGTTGCTATTGTGTCCCTGCCTCCTCACTCATCTCACAAAATTCAGCCGCTTGACCGGACTTTCATGGGCCCTCTAAAAGCCATGTACAGTGAGGAAATCAGACAGTGGTTACGGCACAGTGGCCGACCTGTTGGTGCATACGATGCGATGGACCTTTTTGGAAAAGCCTACATTAAATGTCAAAAGGCTGAGATTGCAGTCAATGGCTTCCGAGTTACAGGGATCTACCCCATTGACAGGCACATATTTCCTGAGAGTGAATACATTGAGGAGGCTAATAAAACGCTAGTGCCTGCTCTGATTCCTAATAGTTCGAGATGCCAGGATGAAGAAGAAGAAGAAGAGAGATCAAGAGACAAGTGAAGAAGTCGAAGATGTTGAAATAGACTTAAATAAACCATCAACATCCAGAGCGTCTCAAGTCAGCTTGACACCTTTGAAGGTTAAACTGTCCAAGCCTTCCTCATCAGAAACATCACAGGGAAAGGCTTTCGAGACAAGTCCATTTCAAATCAACCCGATACCAAAACTTAAGAGGAGGGCTTCTACAAGAGGGCGTAAACCGTGTAGTTCCACCATCCTAACCACTTCCCCGTACAAATCGGAATTGCAGCAGGCTAAAGAACGGAGGCAGGCTAAAGAAGCTAAGGGCAGTAAACAACCTGCAGACTTAAAAACAACATGTGGTCGAGGTCGTCCGAAAAAGGAGGGATGTAAGAAACGTCTGGAGTTCAAGAAGAAACATCAGGAAGAATCGACTTCTGGTTCTGATGAAGACTCGAACGACATGTCCTCAGGCTCTTCTGAATTACAAGTTCCACCAGGGGTATCTTCCCTCTCTGGTGAAAAAGATGCAGAGTGCATGTTTTGCAGTGTTAAGTTTTCAGAGGACTCGAAAGGTGAACTGTGGGTGATGTGTGTGATGTGAATACTCTGGGTTCATGTAGAATGTGCGGGGGCGGAAAATGATGTCTACGTATGTGACTTTTGTCGCACTTGAATCCATTGTGTGCATTTCTCATGAATAAGCTGTAAAATGTATTTTCTTTGTAAAATTACACTAATTTCCACTCATTTTCTATTTGTTTACTTTATCTGTACCCATTTATGATTAATTTTGAAGGGGCCCACATTAGGAACCCATTTTTAAAAATCAACAAAACGCAATGTTTATGAAAAACATGTTTTATATCTACAATAGTTGATCAAAAATTTTTAGTAAAATATAACAGTTGGAGGACTAATTAAAGTATGTGTTGCAAATATTTTGATTTAATTTTGGACAAAATTAGATTTTAAAAACTCCTAAAACAAAATGGTGGCCCGAGTTTGGGTACTTTCCGTCTAATAATAATAATAATAATAATAATAATAATAATAATAATGTTATTTGAATTACGTCCGTTTTAACTACTGCGGCTTTTAGAGAAGCCGGGGTACCGGAATTTTGCCTCGAAGGGGATCTTTAACTTGCCAGTAAATAAACTGACACGGCCCCCTCGCATTTGCGCACCCCCAAATGCGAACTAACTGCGCCAGGATTCGATCCTGCAATCTTGAATTCAGCAAGTGAGAAAGTTTCCGCTGAGCCACGCAGCCAGTCTACGGGTCAATAGGAATGACACCAAAACCCAGAGTAGGGAGGTTCCCATAGCATGTAGAAGACTGCAATGCTCTCAACGCTGTATACTGTTATTAATGCACTCAGTAGGGCAGTCGTCCCAACCAACCAGGAACAGTCGTCGCTAGCTCTCCAACCAGAACGGCTCTTTAAATTTTATCTGAAAATCGGAGTAATTGCTGGAAGTTATTGTCAAGACCCAAAATATTCTGTACGAGACTTTCTTCGCCAAACCAAGAAGAAGGAGTAGAAAGACAGAAAGAAACAAGCCCGAGGAAAAATAAAGTCATAACAGTAGTAACTAAAATATGATATGAGGGCGTCTACAGATAAATTGTCTGTCCCAGTCTGGGCCTTGCCTTGCCGCAGGCTTCTTCTGCCATTGGACATGACGATATGTGATCAGCTGGCCTCTGCAGTACATCCTCTAATAGTTGCTCAAATGTACAGGCAGTACAATGATATTTGCGTCATAAATTCGAGAAGTGTGTGAACAATTGTAAAAATAACTGAAGTCAAAACGATTTTTGAGTCTGGTTTCTGTACGTCTGATTTTTATTTGTCATACCTAACTAAGGAAAGAAAGAATTGTTTTCCCTAATAGAGTTTGCTTTTGTAGCTACCACAACGAAATTTGAAATTTGAAGGAAATTCTCTATTTTTGTAAGTTGAAACGAAAAGAAACGTTAATTTATATATTTACATCATGTTTATTTACAAAATATAGTTATTATTAATCTACAAATCTAAAAAACAATACAAACAAACATTAACATTAATATTTATGGTACTTTTTCTGTGTGGGTACGACCTTTCTCGTATTTGTCCCCAAATGTAATCACTTATCATCATCTCATTATACTGTCCCTGATAACGTTGCTCAAAGTTCATCACGTCTTGGTAAAAACGTTCCCCTTGCTCTTCTGAATATGTCCCCAAGTTATCTTTAAACTGGTCCAAGTGAGCATGTAACGTATACTTTAAGGGGCATTGTGCAACCCATGCGTTTACAGTTCTCAAGCATGGTGGAAATAAACTCTTTTTAATTCTCTGCTATCTTATTTCCAAGGAAGCCATGGATCACTTCTTGAAGGCTGCACCATGCTTGTTGTTCGTGGGTGTTGAGTAATTGTGGTAATTCTTCATTGGCCATTAAGTTCTTTATTTGAGGAGCGACGAAAATAACAGCTTTAATTTTAGCTTGTGACAGTTTAGGAAAAAAATGTCTTTAAATATTTAAAAGCTTCAGAATCTTGACGAAGAGCCTTTAAAAAACTGCTTCATGAGCCCTAATTTTATATGCAACGGAGGCATCAAAACATGATCATTGCTTGAAACTCAGAAGCAAACTTTATTAATTATGATTGGCATTTTTAGTTACTGTTGTTTGATGTAGACAGTCATAATATATGCATTATAATAGACTCAACACAAAATGATTTGTTTGTTGACTTGTGTTATTCATGTAAACTATTTTCGGGTAATACGGTGATGAAATATGTGTTACTAACTTACCCCTCGCCCAATGTAATTAGCACAATTGTGTTCACCGTATGAAAAGCAATTACAGTAGAACGTCGTTTATCCGGACTAATTGGGACCGAAAGTATTCCGGATAATGATTTTTCCGGATAATCAAACATGCGTTTATTTCATAGGAAATAAACATGCACAATACATTATGGTGATAACCACCAAGCTTCTCATTTAGCTGCAACACAATCTCACATAACAAAAGTCCAGAAATGGGACCTCTCTTACTTCATGCCTGAATAAACCATAAGTACGCCACTTCTTCCAATTTTTCACCCGTGGTTTTTCCTCTTTTTAGACCCTTCGTCACTATCTAACTTCGATACATATTTCAGTATTTCACCTTTTCGGTTCTTCAAATCATAATTTGTATATTTTTCAACACTGTAAGTTTTAATTAGACGGCACACTCTTATCTTTATCCAGTTTATTGATCTCCACCTCCTTCTCAATCGATAAAACATTGCGATTTCACTTTTTCTTATTGCTACTAGTAGAAGCCATTTTCACAACGTAATACAGTACACTCACATATTGTTAGTTAGTTATTGTTGTTTTAAGGGGCGGATCTACGAGGTCATCTGCCCCGAACTCACATATTGAAATACGTTGAAACATTATAGAGTAAACAAACGGTAGGAGACAATAATTGAAAACGAGACCCGACTCACTACTGTAGGCTCCTTTTTTTTTTTTTGCTCGTCCGCTTAATTGACGTTCCGGTTGTTTGACGTCCGGATGAACGACGTTCTACTGTATACAATTTCACATAACTTAGTCATTTTCTACAAATTTTAATCCCGATTATTGTTCTATGAACTTTACGCATTTTACCAAACATATATCTTAAAGTAGATATGAAATAGTACTGAATTAATTTCTTATTTATTAATTTTATTTTATTTTACGGTATAATAAGGACTACAGTACATAACTTAACATCATAGCATAAGCTTGCGCCGGGTACCACCTGGCGGATTTCGCTAACTTTCTTACTTATGTCAGTTTGATTAATACTTGGGCTCATGAAATGTTGTAATAATAGTTTTACAGAACGCTCGGGGTCCTGACGCTTCTAACGAATGGTCATTTATGTGTTATTCTATTATCTAAGTTTCTATAATATGAGTTCCAACCTTCTACAACCCTTATATAGGATATTTTTATTACCATCCTTAATTTCTCATAAATATGGTACAGGGTGACTTTTTGCTGGAGTGGGGCCAGCGGCCGGCTGCCAGGCGCGCGCACGTCTTCCGTCAGCCACCCGAACTCGTTCGGCAGATTGCGCGGAGGTAGATACCGTAACATAGTATATTATTTCATGGTAAATTTACCAGCAAATTATGCTTAAAGAACTCAACTCTTCACAGAGGATGCTCAAAATGTTCCCATTTAGCTGACAGACAGTAACTTTGGAAGTTACATCGTTACATTATGCAGCTACTCCTGCACCCCCCTGCGTGTTTACTGTAATTAATCGAAGCACGTACCTAAGCCCGTTTGATGTTCAATTGTGGGGTAATTTAAAATACGAAGTGTACAGATAAATTACCCGTACTCTAGTGGAGCTGGAGAACAATTTACGGCAGCACCTGATATTAGATTGAGAATTTCGTATCTTGTACACTGAGTTATACATGGGGATCAGTTTGCTGGAGCGGGGACAGAAGGGAATTACAACGTGTAAACGCTAATTTATTTACACGGTACAACGCCTGTCTGTCAGCTAAATAAATTTTTCAGCATCTTCTGTGAAAAGGTGAGTTATTTGATCGTGATTTGCTGGTACGTTTACCATTAATTAATGTACCCTGTTACGATTTCAAGCTCCACGCAATCTGTGGCCCAAGCTCAGGTTGTTGACGGAAGGCGTGCGCACGTCTGGTAGCTGGCCGCTGTCCCCGCTCCAGCAAACTGATTCCCATGTATAACTCAGTGTACAAGATACGAAATTCTCAATCTAATATCAGGTCAATCCAGTGGCGTAACTGGGATTTGCTTCTGGAGGGGCTGGGCAGAATCAAAATTACATTAATTTAGTTCAACTATTTACATAACCTCAAGATGGCGGCTGTGCAAAATTTTAAAATTATTATTTTTATTTCTTGTGTCGTAATCATGCGATCGAGGTGACAGTTTGAATAATGAAGCTACGCAATAATTTTTCTTTAATGGTACATAACTCGATGGCCTATACATATTACAATCCAAAATGGCGACCATCCGAAATATTTAGACGGTTCTCAATATCTACGAATCTTTTACAGCAATCAAACTGAATTTTTTAATGTTCATAGAGGCTATAATCGTAAGTTCACGTATAGGACTTTCAATAACCTGGAGAGCACAAATCCAACATGGTGGCGCCGAGAACTAAGCATTTTTAAATGGACGTTTCTTGCGATTTAACCATGCGAGTGCAGTGAAACATGGTACGGTAAATGCTTATACAAATGTTAATCCACTGGCATCTAATTTATTTCAATTGTTTTCATAACCATAAGATGGCAGATGTGCGAACTTTTAAAATCTCGTATTTACTTCGTGTATCCTAATCATGCGATTGAAGTTTGAATACTACACGTACACAATAATATTCATGTAATAGTACATAACTCTATGACCTAAATACATAAATATCCAACATGGCGACCAACCGTAATATTAGAAGGTTCTCAATACCTACGAATCTATTACAGCAATCAAACTGAAATTTTGTATGTTGAAAGCACAATTAACATAAGTAGGATATATGAAAATAGGCTTTAGTCCTTCACGGAACTACTTGTTACTGTTTGGATCTGGATGGGGGATGGATCTCCCTAATCCCCCTCCCTGGAGTTGCCACTGTGACAATCTTACTGGGATAAAAAATAGCCTAAAACAATATGACAAGTATCCTGAATCACTGTCTTCTGTATTCTCGCAATCTGGTGTTACATTTGCAGTTCCTCCAAAGCCATTACTAACGCCTTTGAAGCAATTTCCGTGGAAGAGATCACCACTGGTGAAATTCTCACGCACTTTAATCCCCATAGTTTTCGTATTACTTCAGCTAACGGTGCGTACTTGTTTGTTTATTGAGCCTGGGTAGTTATCACATTTTGGCTAAGTGGGACAGCAACGTCTATCAAGTAGGCCTTTCGGTTTCTCTTATTGAGATTTACAATATCGGGTTGATTGGCCAAGATTTCCTGGTCGGTTAAAATACATTTTATGATGTTCATTTTCACGCACGTTGGCAGGTCGGTAATTGTAGTACACCACACTCGTATCCAGAAGTCCACATTTTACAGCTAGCTCTTGATGTAAGATTCTTAGCAACATCATTATATCCCTCAGTATATTCTATACCCACCAGCGTAGAGCAGTCACCGATGATGTAATCGATGGTCTAAACATCTACCATCTGCTAGATTCTCTTTAAGGATGTGTATTCGATAATTATTGTTACTTATTAATATTATTATAATTATAGTGGTTTTACTGTACCCGTAAAATCAAATACCGACACTCCTCATAAGTCAATATTGTGCTTAATATAAATTTTATCAAATGATATCAAAAATTCTAAAAATATTCTTCGTCCAAAAGCACTCACATTAAAGTAAAAAATAAAAATATGTTACAATAGGTATTCATCATCATCATTAGGTCCTGTGCAAGGCACATTGGGCAGCAAATCTTCTCCAGCGATGTCAGTCGGTCGCAACAGCTTCGGCATCATCCCAAGAGATGCCAATGGTCCTGCGATCTTCTCTCATTGTTTGACGCCAAGTTGTTTGAGGACCGCCTTGTTTCTTTTTTCCTCCCAGTGGTGTCCATCTTAATGCAGTTTGAGGGTGACGGTATTTGGGCTTGCGGAGGACGTGGCCAGCAAGTTGCATCGGACGCTCACTTACAGTCGTTGACAGGCGCACTGAGTCTGATCTTCTTAAGACGTCTTCATTTGTGACATGATCACTCTAAGAGACTCCAAGAATTCGTCGAAGGCAACGTTGTTGGGAAATATCTAACCGCTTGATTACCTTAGCCCGGAATATCCATGTTTCACAGGCATATCATATTTATTAAGTAAGAAAAATATGAAAAATGTAAGTGTTGATAAAGACAGCGTGGAATAAAAGACATGTGGATGTGAAACTATATCAGTGGAAATAGCAAGGTTAGAACTGATAGTTGGGTATGTTTTTCCGAAATAATGGAGAAATAATGGAATGAAAAAGTTGGAATAATTCCACACTGTTTTATCATTTCAAATGACCTTGTCGACTTCATCGTTATGCTTAGTTCTACCGTTATGTGTCACGGTTACGGCGTATATGACGTCATCATGGTGTTCAGTGCATATGCACCTAGTCTGAGTTTACTCATGAGGCCTGGCGTTATGCGAACGGAGACGGTGAGTGCGCAACGTCATGCAGCCCCCGCGCGGGAAGCCTAAGTTAAAGGGTAATGGTGTATGTTGAGTCTGAGTTTACTCCTGGGGTCTGGCGTTATGCGATACGGAGACTGCGAGTGCGTGACGTCATGCAGCAGAGTGCAAAAGTCCTTGGGCTTCGACCGAAGCGAGAAGGTCTCCTGAGCCTTTCTAACATGTATAGCATTTGTAGCATGCGTCATTTGAAATGTTATAAAGTCTAGTCTCTCAGACTGACTGTATCTTTTTATCAAGACTTGGGCTACATATTTCATATATTTCTAAACGCATTTTGTAACATATCTGTTTTTTCAAATATTAATGTGTGTGCTTTTGGTAGAAGAATATTTTTCGAATATTTGATAACATCCTCTATTATGGCAAATTTATATTAAGCACGTGTTCTTGCACCTTTTCATATCCTAAAATACGCTGAGGAAGTTCACAATGTGACTGAAACCAGTACGACATTAAAATACAATATTATTATATTGACTTATGGTTTTATAATAGTACATTATGCAACTCGCCTATAAAGGCAATAATTAAGACACGAGTACGTTTATAAAACAAGCGTATGCGAGTTTTATAATTTCCACACGAGTGTCTTAATTAACATTATAGGCGAGTGGCATAAAACTGTTTATGTTCGATGATAATTATTATAACTATTTTATGTTCGAACATAAATATTCATAAATATCTGTCGAGATTTCGCCAGTTTTTTGTACTGAACAGAGCGCATGAGACGCAGAGAATACCTTGTATTTGTCCATGGCCTCCTGGAATACCTCACTATGACACTCGCCACGCAGTGAAATTTAAAATAGGGGGCCATGGAAGTGAGCGCAGGTGCGATGCTATCCTCACCTAATTGGTCAAACAACTGTTTCTTGAGCTCTGATTGGTGGGAGAAACTGTATCATAATGTAAACTTGTATTATAATGAGCCCCATTACAGTTCAGTTTTCTGACATATAATATTTACATTTCGCAATGGTCGAATATAATAGTACATTATGCAACTCGCCTATAATGGCAATAATTAAGACACGAGTATTTTTTATAAAACGAGCGTATGCGAGTTTTATAATTTCCATACGAGTGTCTTAATTACCATTATAGGCGAGTTGCATACGACTGTTTATGTTCGACGATAATTATAACTTTATTATATGTTTTAACATAAATATTCATAAATATCTGTTGAGAGTCAGCTACTGGAATTTTGTGATCGCAGAGCGAGCGTTGGGTGTTATATCTTTGTCTTTCAAGAGCTTTGAACGACCGACGCATGCGCTCTGTGGGCTTGCAATGCCATATGCAGCCATATGTTTACATCAGCCGTCCCTCAGTAATATTGTCACCGCAGTCATTTGAAGACAATGCGCTGTGTAGAAATTAGTGTTGGTGATTTTAAGGTACAGTGCTATTTCTTGTCTCATATTCGCCAGTTTATTTACGCGAACATATGGACGGTGGGTATTCCATGTCGGTAATTTATTATAGTTCGATGTTGTGTTTATGTCCGACATGTTGGATTTTGAGCGCATGCTCGAAGTTATCGTTACCTAATTGGTCAATGAACGAGCTCTGATTGGCTGGAGAAACTGTATCATAATGGAAAACAGTGTTATAATGACCATCATTATGATACAGTTATCTGACACATAATAGTGAGGGTCGAACATAAATACTATTATAATTACATCATCAGTAAGGAATCGGGCTATGATGGTCATTTTTATGTCATTTTAACACTCCTTATTATCAAAGACTGTTTTCGAACTATGCAAATGAGTGTAATATGTGTGTTGTTGAATTGGCTACATGGTCCTTCTGGCCAAGGTCATCCATCCTTCGTGTAATGAAATAGAGCCGCCCATACTCTTCTCATTGCATATCTGTAGTGGAAACTTGGTTTACTTTCGCTGTGTTTCTGCCAGTCATCACGAGTCCCGTCTTGTAACAAATCATTTTTCTTTGCACTATTGATATGCAAATAGAACTCAACAACAGAAGATGAATGGGTTTCGCAATCAGAGCTCTGAGTGGTAAAAAGAGTTCATAATACACTGCGATGTTGAAGACTTTCTCTGTTCTCAACGTCCAAGTAACAGTTGTGGTATAGGAGGGTGAGAGAATCCAGAAATAAACAAGGCAATATTAGATTCTAACATCGACAACTAAACCTTACAGAGGTATACTTCCGTCAATGGTAACGTTGAGTCTGTGAGACTCATCAACATTGCTGAAATAAAATGATTGCAAATGGGATTCAATCATATCATGCAGGTTACTCATAAAACCAAAAAATTTATTTAAAAAGGGGGTCTCTTAAGAAAGGCAATATCGACGGTTTCGCTGGTTCATATGATTACTACATGCTCATGCTCCAGGCCAATTCCACATTCCATGTAGATAAATCTCAACAATGCATTTTCCGTGGAAGGCTTAGAATGGATATCAAATACTATGGCCTACCTGGTCACCGGACGTCAACCCCTTAGATTTCTACCTGTGGAGGCACCTGAAAAGTGTCGTGTATGCTGAACTCATCTTGTGCGTGCAGACACTGAGACTCACTGTTAAACAGCACGTAACGCCATTCGGGTGGAGGATGGCCTATTTGAACGTGCGTAACAGTCTTTTCAGCGGCACGTGCGCTAATTAAATGTCTTGAGGTCCGAGTGGATCACCTCAAACACCTCATATAATGGCGATATCATGGCGTGCACTAGGCTACATTGTGCTAAACATGAATAAAGTAAATCGAAACCAAACATTCTTGGACATATACCCGTATGACATCGTTTTCATTTCTCTTCTCAAGGAACATCTCCTGAAGCTTGTTGCATGTTTCCTAAATCTCCATGTATGAGGGGTGATCAGAAACTACGTTTACAAAGCCTGCAGTTAACCGTGTACATTATATTTCATAAAACCAATACAGCCAACTGATAGTACATACATTAGGTTATTAGCCTACTTTCTATGTTTGCAAAAAATAGTTGTCAGTCTGTCTGTGTGTGAGTGTGTATTCTGTCTCCCACTATCAATTCAAACACGACGAAACCGAATTGAACGAAATTTGGTACAGAGGTAGCACTAGCAAAGAGCACCTCAGTGTCAAGTTTTATATTGACGCCATCTTTACCAAAGCTTAATGGCGGCCAATAAAATGTTCAAAACTTAAAATTAAATTATTACCAAACTTATCATCGGATCTTTACTAAATTTGGTAAAAACATACCTTCCTATATGGCGCATCTTGCGCCCGAGCTACAAGGACATCAGCCGTACCATTTCAGGATACTATGGCCTACCTCAACTCCTTAGATTTCTACGTGTGGAGGCACCTGAAAAGTGTCATGTATGCTGAACTCATCTTGTGCTTGCAGACACTGAGACTCACTGTTATACAGCTCGCAACGCTATTCGGGTGGAGGATGAAAGGTGGAGGAGTGTGAATTATGCAAGCTTTATAATCCATGACTTGGGAGCCACCAGTTCCGATTATTGAACCGAGAATGGTTTAAAATGCTCCAAAGGACGTGGCCCGTTCGAAATTAAAAGTTATTATTATAATATTATACAGCAGAAGAGACGTTATCGAGCTGAGCCTCGGTTACAATACAAGATGGCAGTTAATCTCTCGTTCTGACCTATATTGCACTAATTTGAGTATGATGCATGCAATATAGCCTACTGATAGACATAATACCTAGTATAAACTATGTATGAAATGAATTATAATTAATACATACCACAGTGAATAAATCGTTTGCTAAGACGTTGTATGTACATCGATTGATAACGTTTGACCTTGATGGTCACGTTTGGATCTGTGGTTAGAGCGATTGGTCTTTCATCCGGCCGGCCGGGGTTCAATACCTATCAGAGTTGTGTATTTTGCTTGAATGCTTTATATTTATTGTTCTTTAAGTACTGGGACGTTATAAAATTGAGAGTTATATTGTGCATTTTGCAATGACAAATATATATTTAATTAAAACAAAGTTCTCCGCCGGACCTGTAAGAGTGACATCTTCTAGCAACCAGTTGAACTATGAGTTTGCTAACTACGGCCTACTAGATGCGAACTGCGCTCTATACCGTCCTTGACATTTCCAGTTAGTGAACCCTTGCATACGGTGGAATTGAAAATTTTCCTCTTGTTGCCGATAGAGCGCACTCGCCCCTAAGGCTAGGCGCGATTAGAAGTTAGCTGTGCAGTAGGTTTATTAAATGTGTTTCTCACAGTGATACGTTTAGACCAACGAAGTTTTGTTTCAGTTTCAATTAGTGTTAATATACTGAGTTCCTACGTTGTTTGGAGTATTTGCTGATGAAATTGTAAAATGCTGGGGTAAATTATAAACTATGGTTTGAACGCCACTGCTCAAATCCAGTATGTCATATTATTGTGTGCTATTTTGCACATCGAATAGAACGAAAACTACGTTGTCGCAAAGTGTTTCACCTCCTCGTCTGAAGCAAATCGTCAACCTCCTATGTGCTTCAAGTGAGGAAACGGGTGAAAGTCGCTTGGAGCAAGGTCCGGGTTATAGGGAGGGTAGTCACTGATATCCCAGCAAATCCGCTTCAACAGCGTGGTGATCCTCTGCGCTGTGTAAGGTCGTACGTTGTCATGGCGGAAGATGACACCCTCGGTGGTGAGAAGTCCTGGTCATGGTTACATGTTCTTCTCACATAAAGGGAATAACTGAGCGGATCTCTTTGCTAAACCAGTTTTAAAAACTAGTCACTATTATTTTTTTACCTACAACTAGCGCTTTAGTTGGCAGGTGGCTGAAATTCTGCACAGTTACCAACTACATGTATTCAAATTACTACTCATTTCTCTATAACAGACGAACCCCCAGGAATATTGGCCTTGTAACCTTACGTTTATGACCACCCCTCGTATACATACAACTCAAATAGAAAACATAACGGTTACAATGTTTGTCTTTTGTACTGTTACGTGCCACCCCTAGTGGCAAGTTCGTTAACTGGATTACGGTGGGTAAAAGCACAACAAAATTGTTTATTTAACGAAATATTAGCTTTATTGCAGGTCAGGAAAAAAAATACACCACACAATAAGCACTGAACCTCATTTCATAAGACACTACTAGTCACTATAGCTTCCACACTTAGCATACGTTCACACTACTGTCCTCGCTATTAATATCTGCAACTCTGCCTTGTACACAAACTACAGTTATTTACGATAGCCAGTCACTCACCACTACACACTGCTCCGCTGCCCACTGGCTAGGGAACAGCCCCTGTGTTTCGCAATTCACCACAATATCACTCCTCAAAACTCAGTCCCTCCCTCGCTGATGAGGCCGCTTATATAGCAGGCTGGTGACTCAATGAATGTTTCTAGAATCGTCCAGGATTCACGGCTTCTCGAGATTTCCATCACTGGCTGGGTCACGAATATTC
The DNA here is from genome assembly GCA_946902985.2 of Meconema thalassinum. Lineage (NCBI taxonomy): Eukaryota > Metazoa > Arthropoda > Insecta > Orthoptera > Tettigoniidae > Meconema > Meconema thalassinum. The sequence goes on from OX336392.1 coordinate 374,411,589, forward strand.
TGGACCATCCCTTTGTCCTCGCAGCCCGTTGCGTAAGGCGCAGGTAATACACAGAGGCAGAGCATAGCCCGGGGCAGCTGTGACTCACGCGGCGAGGCGACGAAACAAACTCACAACCGTAACAGTACATTCCTAGTATGTAACACAGCGTATAAAGGCCAGATTCTGCCTGACACTTTGAAAAATAACTATAACACTATGCTTAACCCTTTATATGGGCAGAATATTATTAAGGATACGGTAATTTGTATGTATTGAAATTGAATTTAAACATTTTAGCTTAATTTTTGTGATTATTTTTTCTTTTTTACATTTCAATGATGATATGTTTTTTCTAAATATTTATTCTTTATATTATTTTAATTATCTCAATCATAATATCGTAAAATTAATAAAATTGTAACTTTTATAAGCATATTTATTACTAACTAGCAGAAGTTCCCATTCTTCGAATGGTCTTTGGTATTAATAACCAGACGTTATCAATTGACCTACTGTTGCAATGGTTATGGGCTTCGAACCTGTTTGTCAACAAAGAAAATTATTTAGTTAAAATTTATTCTCAAACTAAATGCACCTGCGTTAAAATAAAATTGAAAACCTCGTAGACGAAACGCAATACACGTGACATAAAAACTAACCCTCATTGTTGTCTCAAGTCCCCATCCACAGGAAGACCACTTTAATAAATTATAAAGTCTTGTGGTGCATGAAAATTCAGTTCTAAATTACTAAAAGCCGCAAAAAATACTATTTCCATTCAGGAATTTTTGAAAATAATGTTGCTGTTTGAATATATAATAGACCCTCTGTACGACATATCCCACGTGTAAGTCGCGTGAAAACAATCTATGGTACCCCTTGACCCCCTTAATCGCATTGATGAATTTTACAATTTTAGTTGGTTCCGTGATAACCTTATAACCATTTGCAAACTTTCACAGAAATATTATAAATGGAGTGGCATTACTTCTTGCAGAAATAGACGGAAAGTTGGATGTCACCACTTGAGATACTGTTGTCATGGTTACTGGCTTGTATTCCGTCATTAGTTTATTAAATGAAATTAGTTTCCTGGGAATATCTCAGAAAATGTTGGTTTTAGAGCATTAATATGTAGTGTTCGAAGACCCTTTACGCCTATTTAGGAGTTCCGAGTTTAGTTTCTGACACCAAGGGGCTGAAAATGAGTTTTGTCTCGTCGTTGTAATAATAATAATAATAATAATAATAATAATAATATAACAATATAGGAATAGGGATGTAATCGACCTTCCGTACCACACCCGCACGTGTAAATCGCGTGAAAAAATTCTAGAGTACCCCTTGACCCACCTTAAGCGCATTACATGTATTGATGAATTTTACAACTTAATTTGGTTCCGTTATAACCATACTAGCAGAAGTACCTGTTCTTCGAACGGTGTTCGGTGTTAACACCAGACATTATCAATTGAGCTACTGTTGCAATGGTTAGCGGTTTGTCATTCCTTCATAAGTTTATCAGAACGATGTTGGTTTCCTGGGAATATCATACACACTGTTAATTTAAGGGCCTTAAAATGTGGTTTTCGGAGAACCTTTATATACTCCCGAATTTTGTGTCTCACATTGAAAAGTGCAACATATGCTTTGGTCGTCCTTCTAGGATAATTTTTATATTTCGCCTATTTTAGCATGTACACTGAAGAAAATGGAAATTGCAACTCCCAGAAAGGTTGGTGCTACATTGCTGCAATTGAACATGCAGGACGAGTGTTCGGTTGTGATTCGATGATTACACTTTCAGGTCCCTCTGACCGCAAGTTTGGACAACAATCAATACAGGATGTGCCCACCACGAGCTGCAATACATTGATGAATTCGGCGAGGCATGGAGTCAATAAGGCCCTGGATCGCTTCCTGAGGAATTGTGGCCCATGCTTGCTGCACTGCACGGGTCTGTTGTTCCAGAGTTGTGGGTGGCTGAGGACGGTTGGCCAGTTGTCGACCCATCATGTCCCACACATGCTCAATAGGACTGAGGTCCGGGGATTTGGCGGGCCATTCTAAGGTTGTGATGTCGTGGAGAGCTTCTCTGGAGATGCGTGCAGTGTGAACCCGGGCATTGTTTGGCTGAAACAGCCCATTAGCAATGTTCGCCATCATAGGGACAACCACTGGATTGAGTACCCTATCAACGTACTGTCGAGCAGTCATAGTGCCCTCAACAAGCACTAATTGTGATTTCACATTGAAGCCAATAGCTCCCCAGACCATAATGCTTGGTGTTGGCCCTGTGTGCCTCTCGACAATAAGGTTTGGGCGGCCCATCTCCCTGGTACGTCAGCGCACACGATTCCGGCGATCACTGCGGGCAAGACAGAAGCGCGATTCATCACTAAAGACGACCCTATGCCATTCGTCGACCCACGTCGATCGTTCTCGACACCAGGCCAGCCTTACACGTCGCTGTTGTGGGGTCAATGAAACACCTTCTGCAGGGACACGGGATCGTAAGCCAGCTGCAGGCAGGCGATTACCAACTGTTTGTTGTGTAAAGTGGGGTGCCACAGCTGCTCGAATTTGCGCTGTTGTTGCATGGGGTTCCATCCGGGCCATCCGAATGATGCGGCGATCCTCTCTCACAGTTGTCTGTCGCGCTGGGCCTGTGCCAGGTCTACGAGTGTTGGTACCTTTATTTGACCACTGCTGCCATACACGTTGTACCGTAGATGCTTGTCGGCCAACACGTGCAGCGACAGTCCTTAGCGATAATCCAGCCTCACACAGCCCAATTATCCGAGCCCTCTAAAACGGCGACAGTTGTTGATAGCGTGCTCTTCTCTGTCGTCGAGGCATGTTTGACGGGGAACACTTCACTGCACAGACTGCAAGTCAACTACGCTACACCAGAGTCCGTATACTGGAGTTGATTCCTCCGCGACCAATCACGTGGGGAGACCTGTAGCAACAATCCAATGGGTCTGAAACTTTGATCGTTTACATACCTACATGGCATTGTTCCATATCTTGAAAATCAACACAAACGACCAATGCCTTCATGGTGTTGCAATTTCAATTTTCTTCAGTGTATTTTGAGAAGTTTTTCTCTATATCCACCCTTCTACTCTATAAAAAGTACGGTGAAGAGTTTTATAAATGGTTGGTGTATTGACCCTCATGGTTACCATACCTAATTTTACGATGCACCAAGCATCCGAACACGAGTTATAGGCGTACGTAAAGATACACAGAAAGACAGACAGACAATTCTATTGTCTACAACATATCACCCGGATATCCAAATATGGGTGTATCTACCACACAGTATCAAACAAAATCATCCTTACGATGAACCCGTACGTAAAAAAAAAAAAAAAAAAAAAAAAAAAAAAAAGATTAGTTAAAATGTGCTCTCAAACTAAATTCACCTAACGTGTACTTCCTGACGTGAAATAGAATTGAAAGCCTTGTAGACAAAACGCAATACACGTCACATAAAAACTGACCCTCTACGTTGTGTTAGGTCCTCATACACAGGAAGACCCCTTTCATAAATTATAAAGGCTTGTGGTGCATGAAAATTCAGGTTCTTTAGCCTCAAATGGCCCAAATTCCTAAAAGCCGAAAAAAAGCTGATTCAATTCAGGAATTTTTGAAAATAATGTTGCTGTTTGGAAATATAATAGACCTCCTGTACTATATGTCGCACGTGAAAATTGCATGAAAAAATTCTAGGTTACCCCTTGACCCCCTTAATTGCATTGATGAATTATACAGTCTGCGTTGGTTCCGTGATAACCTTATAGTCATTTTCAAACTCTCACAGAAATGTAATAAATGGAGTGACATTGCTTCTTATAGAAATAGATGGAAAGTTGGATGCCACCCCTTGAGATAATGTTGTCATGGTTACCGATTTGCATTCCTTCATTCGTTTGTTAAATTAAATTAAATTAGTTTTCCGGGAATATTTCAGAAACTGTTGGTTTTAGAGACTTATAATGTAGTTTTCGAGGACCCTTTAGGGCCCCCGAGTTTTGTTTCTGGCACCGGCGGGCTTTGTCTCGTCGTTGTACGCCATAATATAATACTAATAATAATAATATAATATAGGGATAGGTATATAATAGACCTGCCGTACCACACCCGCAGGTGTAAATCGCGTGAAAAAATTCTAGATTACCTCTTGACCCTTTAAGCGCCTTATACGTATTGATGAATTTTACAGCTTAATTTGGTTCCGTGATAACCTTCTAGCCGTTTGCAAACTCTCACACTAATGTAATTAATGGAATTGCATTGCGTCTTACAGCAATAGATGGAACTCTGAGAATCTGTTGCCATGGTTACCGGCTTGCATTCTTTCATTAGTTTATTAAATGAAATTAGCTTTCTGTGAATATCTCAAAACTATTGTTTTTAGGGCCTTAAAATGTGGTTGGACCCCCGAGTTTCGTTTCTCACATTGAGGGGCTGAAAATGAGCTTTGTTTCACCCTTCTACGTCTATTCCATCATGTATTTTAAGGGGTAGGCCCCCTTTCATGAGAGGTATGGAGAAGAGTTACATCAATGATTGATGTCGTGTCTCTGATGGATATCTCTACAAAATTTGACGTTAATTCACCCAGCCGTTCTCGAGTTATAAGGACACAAAGTTGTTCACAGACAGACATTTTATTTTCGCACGCATCCGTTCTAAAACGCGTTAATAACGCAAATTTCCGTAGAAATTCAGAAAAATACTGACAAACTTTCTTTTTTTTATATAGGCCTATGTAGGTATTTTATCATGCATATTTATTTTAAAATCTAATTTTTATTGTATTTTATTTTTTACTTTTTATTTTAATTGTTTTTATTTTAAATGAAATATCAACCACTTTAGGTCAAGGAGATAAAGAAATAAAATTTGGCTTCAGTAATATTAACACTTCTAAAGAAAATTCGGTGAAACATGGCTAAATGATACAAACATCAGCATCTTTGACGACATTAATTGGGGCAGATGAACTCGCTGTTCCACTCTTAACAACAATAACTATCGAACTAGCAATATAATTTTTCCTGATAGTAGGTGGTTAATACAGCATACTGACCACTGACCTAAAAAGGGTTAATCAATCTTAAAGTTGGTTAGAGTCCACGTAACTACAACATTACCATTACATTATTTTTAAAGTGATGCTAAGAAGACTGACGAGAACTTTTGTGAGAAGAGCTATAATATCGAGACATTAAATCGGATTGTTACGTAATTGTCTGGAAAATCTTCTAGAGTGATAAAGTAGTTCTAATGATGGTTGGAAGCGTCTACTGACCTAGAATTAGTTCAACCGCCTTTATTAGAAGCAGATATAAAACAAGAAACTTGTGACGCATTTGCATAATAATAATATCACCCGCCATTGTTTTCCTCAGACTGGAATATGTTCAAGTATGGCCGTAAAGTCACTGGAGTCTGCACAAGGAATGCATTTCCCCCCTTACCGTGATCATCGTTAACATCCCTACATAGTATAAAACAAAGTTTCCGATTCATGGATGTAACGGGTAAACTCGAGAACCACTGGATGGGTTTTGATGCCGTTTTCACCATAAGGATTTCTCGAGGAAGGTTTCTGTAGAAAATAATTCATTTATGACCAAAGGAAGCCAACCAGTAACGATTTCAGTGAATCGATTCAAATAAAAACCTGTCGTTCGTGTGCCTTTTAAGCTTTCTCTGGGTAAACCATTAATAATATAGATTATATATACTATGAATTTAAGAATATTGTTCAGTATGAAAAATTTAAAATTAAGTCCGCGACAGCATAGCTCTATCTTTAACACATCGCCCACTATGAGTGTTATTACGTTTTCATTTCTTCTAACAATCTCCATTCAGTGGAAATTTAAATTACTAGCTTCGGAGCGAGTTTACCCCAGCTTCGGCCACCATCAAACTGTCGAGTCTTATCGAGTTAAGACTTCAGAGAAGAATATATGTGTTTGGAGTTTCACTGTACACCTCGGCTTTTCTGAATTGCGTCTGGGACCTGCCGTCCGTTCGCCGAAAAAAAAAAAAAAAAAAAAAAATAATAATAATAATAATAATAATAATAATTATTATTATTATTACTATAATAATGTCTCTCTGTCTACCCCTTATTATTTTCGTTTCCGTCGGGGACGGAAATAAGATGCGATGAAAATCTATGTGGCGGATGGTTTTTACGGCCGGATGCCCCTCCAGATGGAAACCTCATGAAACGAGTTATGAGAGATGAAATGAATTCAGATGGTTGAAACTGGGCAAGGATGTGGAAGGAAGCGGCCATGGTCTCTCAAAAGGTACCGTCCCAGCATTTGCCTGGAGGTGAAAATGGGAAACCACAAAAGACATTTTCAGGACGCCCGAGGTGGGAATCGTATGCTCTCCCGATACCAGCGAGACACGAGGTAGTGCCTTAAAGCTCTCGGCCACCGCAGTAGGTATAATAATAATAATAATAATAATAATAATAATAATAATAATAATAATAATAAATGTAATACTATTCTTATCGTTTTGGGGCAGTTATGCTGTCTATTTTAACATGTGTGTTTTTTTGGTTTGTTTTGTTCTGTAAAATAATCATATCCGGTCCCATTTATACTGGAAAATCGAGATTCTCCTGTACATTTTCGTCTGCGTGCTTCTATATAAAATGAATATATCTGGTTTTGTTTAATCCAGAGAATCGAGATTCTAATGCATATTTTTCTCCCGTGCACTTCTTTCTTTAGTGAACATATTTGTTCCTGTTTATTACAGACAATTCACATTCTACCATACACTTTTTCATGTGTGTTTATTTGTAAACTGTACATTCTGGCCCATTTATTCCGGAGAATTGAGGTTTTACTATAGATTTTTCACCTCTAAACTGAACATATCTGGCCCCATTTTTTCCGGAGAATCGAAGTTTTACTATAAATTTTCCCCTGTGAACTGGACATTCTGGTCTCGTTTATTCCGGAGAATTGAGGTTTTACATTATATTTTTCTCCTGTTAACCTAATATATCAGGCCCCATTTAGACCGGAGAATTCAAGTTCTACAACAATTTTTTTCCTGTATACTGAACATAACCGGCCCCGTTCATTCCGGAGAATCGAGGTTTTACTGTACATTTATCTCCTGTGTGTTTTAATTGATGATGATGATGATGATGATAATGATGAAAATGATTTTTGATTTAAGGGGGCTAACATACAGGTCATCGGGCTCTAATGATATGAATGAAAATGGAAAATAAAATGTAAAGGAAGGAAATTTGTAGTTTTACGTGACCGTTAATATCGTGGTCATGAGTCACGGAACCTCATTTTTACGTGGAATCCGAACCACAGGACATGGCGTTCCACTTTGAAAATCTCACATGCATTGACCGAGAATAAAAATGTAGACCTACACTGCTTCCTAACTAGAGTACTTACTTCTTTCTTATATACCTCAAGAAGAAATGCTTAAAGCTGTAGTAAGGGAAATAAAGGCTGCAAAGGGAAACTACCGTAACCCTCGAAGAATGATGATTTAAGGACTTGAACGGAAGGAGAGCGATAAAAGCACATAGGAAGGGGAAAGAGGAGAGGGTCCACCCACAGAGGCACTGGAAAAAGGGGGCAAAATCGATTCCAGCTCAGGAATCCCTCGGGATCACCAACACCAGAGCTCACCAGCCATGAGCTCTTGAGGGTGTAGCACTATCCAATGTGCTCCATACGAGGTGGGGCTACATACACCCTGCCTCCTCTAGGGTCATTTGCAGAAGGCAGAAGATGCCATGAAAAAAAATACAGTCAGTCTGAAAGACTAGACGTTATATAATTTCAAATGACGCATGCTACAAATGCTACATATGTTAGAAAGGCTCAGGAGGGCTTCTCGCTTCGCTCGAGGCCCCAGGACTCTTTCAACATACTCCATTACCCATTAACTTAGGCTTCCCGCGCTGGCACCTCTTTAAGGGTCACCCTATATTTGAATCTGATATCTTGCAAACCTCTTTAAGGGTCACCCTGTATTTGAATTGAATCTAACATACTGTACACCTCGTTAAGGGCCACCCTGTATTTTGCTCTGACATCCTGCACACCTCTTTACGAGGCACCCTGTATTCTTATCTGGCATCTTGTATATCTCTTTAGAAGTCACCCTGTATTCTTGTGTGACATCTTGTACACCTCTTTAGGAGTCACCCTGTATTCTTGTCTGACATCTTGTGCACCTCTTTAGGAGTCACCCTGTATTCTTCTCTGCCATCTTGTACACCCCTTCAAGAGTCACCTTGTATTCTTATCTGGCATCTTTTATATCTCTTTAGGAGACACCCTGTATTCATATCTGGCATCTTTTACACCTCTTTAGGAGGCACCCTGTATTCTTTACGCTTCGCTCGAAGCCCCAGGTTGCTCGACGCCCCAGGACTCTTTCAACAGACTCCATTAACTATTAACTTAGGCTTCCCGCGTGGCTGCATGACGTCACGTACTCGCCGTTACCCATTAACTTAGGCTTCCCGCGCGGCTGCATGACGTCACCGTCTCCGTCTCCGTAACGCATAACTTTTGACTCAAGCATAACTATGAAGTCGACAAGATCATTTGAAATGATAAAGGAAAACCACGTCCGACCCCTCAAAGAATGAGGCTAACAGGAGAGTGCCAATTAAAGCAGGGAAGTGAACTACTCCCTAGACATCGGACACCCTAATGCCATCCGGGTCAGAAGAGAACAAGAGACCGAAAGGAAAGGTGACAGAGAGGAGCCTGGCACAAGTATGTGGAAGCAATGTCGGAGTGAGCTGTGGTTCCATACTCCGCAGCACACGACCCACTAGTTGTGAACATATCTGGCCTCGTTTCATTGCAGATGTTGGTCATTTAAACTTGGAATGACAACATATGCATTTATAATTGCAATTTAAACTTAGGTATTATGAAGTCATTATTTTTGAAAGCCTTTTTCTTGAGCGTGGCACTCTATGGAAGTGAAACTTGGACTGTTGGTGCAGCAGAAAAAAGGAGAATTTAAGCTTCTGAAATGTGGTGTTGCAGGAGAATGATGAAGATCAGATGGGTAGATAAGGTAACAAATGAAGAGGCATTGAGACGAGTGGGAGAGGAGAGATGTTTCTGCTGTCTTCTAATGAAGAGAAGAATTAGGCTGGTAGGACACATACTAAGACACCCAGGAATACCAAGTTTAGTTAGTTAGTTAGTTGTTTTAAGGGGCGGAACTACGAGGTTAGGAAGTTTAGTTATGGAAGGAAGGGTCGAGAACAAGTTGGTTGGTTCCTCAGTTTAAGGGCTGCGACAACGCGGTCATGTAGCCCCGTGTACTTTGGGTGTGTGTAGAATCTGTCTGATAACCGGTGTTAATTGTGATGACTGAATTAGTGTGTGTATCTGTTTTCAATTCAAGTAAGGACTGCAGACATTTTTTTTCCAAGTAGTTCCTACTTTTGCCGCCAAACGCCACCGTCAACGACTACTAGTTCAGAACCTGGTTACCAGATGCCACTGCAGTCGGCTCCCGGTGACGAACGTCGGAACCTAAGAGCGTTCGTCAAATGTTTAACCTAACCTAATTTAGCTTCAAACAGGTGTAATTAGTGGAAGGTTTTTTAACATGCCATAAATCTATGACATGGGACCACCGGCTTTACTTCCCCTCCGAAGGAAGGAATACTGAGGGATTTTTAAAGCTCTTAAAAAATCCGACGACTTCGGCCGGGTTTGAACCCACGATCTTGGTAGATCGAGAACAAGATTTGTAGGGGTAGACCAAGGTTAGAATATGTTAATAAGTTTGCCTCGGATGTAGGGTGTGGTAGATCAAACGATTAGTTCAGGACAGGGAGGCGTGGAGGGCTGAATCAAACCAGTCAAAAGACTGAAGACTCAAACAACAACAATAACAACAACTTTGCCTTAAATGTATGATTATAACCCCATAGCTTAAGACATCTCGAACTGTTCACGGCCGTGGTGCACGATATGTATCGAGCTGGGCTAGGCAACGGTTCGCACTTTCATAGCACACATCTTTTAGTTTTATACGGTGTCTCTCGAGAAATACATCAAATGTGGCGCTAATTTAGTGGCGGAGAGAACAAGCACTCGTGGCATTGTTCCCTGCAGATTGCGGTGTATCACGGTACAAGAAACCTATTTGTCTTGCTGCAAGCACTGAGGGCGGGACAACCACAGCCCATCGTATTCTGAGATTCATGTCGCCACTGGTTTACTGCCACCTCATTTTAATACAATCTTGTGCGGAGACTCATTACTTCCCGCAAAAAGGAAAAACGTCATTTCAGCATAGGCTCAACTATTAGTTTCCAATTATAGTTTATATGGCTATTGCTTATGTGCATCACAGCAATAGATTAGTGGAGAGAAATTGATTGTTGATGGGATCGTTATTTCTCAGTCTCGCAATATTGTAGACTAGCAGAGGTACCCATTCTTCGAACGGTCTTCGGTATTAATAACCAGACGTAATCAATTGAGCTACTGTTGCAATGGTTCGAGGCTTGGAACCTGTTTGTCGACAAAGAAAAATTATTAGTTAAAATATGCTCTGAAACTAAATTTACCTAACGTGTACTTCCTGACGTGAAAATAAAATTGAAAACCTCGTAGACGAAACGCAATACACGTCAAATAAAACTGACCTTCGCTGTTGTGTTAAGTCCCCATCCAGAGGAAGACCCCTTTAATAAATTATAAAGGCTTGTGGTGCATGAAAATTCTGTTTTTTTAGCCTCCAATGGCCCAAATTCCTAAAAGAAGAAAAAAAAACCTATTTCAATTCAGGAATTTTTGAAATTAATGTTTCTGTTTCGAGATATTATAGACCTTCTGTACGACACATCGCACATTTAAGTCGTGTGAAAAAATCTAGGGTACCCCTTGACCCCCTTAAGCACATTGATGATTTTTACAGTTTTAGTTGATTCCATAATAACCTTATAGCCATTTGAAAACATTCACAGAAATTTAATAAATGAAGTGGCTTTACTTCTTGCAGAAATAGATGGAAAGTTAGATGTCACCTTTTGAGATACTGTTGTCATGGTTACTGGCTTGCATTCCTTTATTAGTTTACTAGCAGAAGTACCCGTTCTTCGAACGGGGTTCGTAGTTAACACCAGACATTATCAATTGAGCTACTGTGCAATGGTTAGCGGTTTGTCATTCCATCAAGTTTATCAGAACCGGGTGAGTTAGCCGTGGTGGTTACGGCATGACTGATGGCAGTCGCTCACATCCGGGAGGCGAGGAGGTTCGAATCCCCCCGCCGGCAACCTTGAAGATGGTCTTCTGTGGTTTCCCATCTTCCTTCCAGGCAAATGCCGGGGTTGGTCCCTAACTATAGGCCACAGCCGCTACCTTCCAACTCCTCGTCCTTACATTCCAACTTCCCTCCTTCCCTCCCCAACGGTACTTGTAGCTCACCCATTGGGTGTCCGTCTCGAAGCAGCTACAAAACTGGCGAGTCGAACATGTCTTCGGACATTCCCGGCACTAAAACCATACGCAAAAAAAAAAAAAAAAAAATCAGAACGAAGTTAGTTTATTGGGAATATCACACACACTGTTAATTTAAGGCCCTTAAAATGTAGTTTTCGGAGACCCTTTATAGATTCCCGAATTATCTGTCTCACATTGAGAAGCGCAACATATGCTTTGGTCGTCCTTGTAGGATAATTTTTATATTTCGCATATTTTAGCATATATTGAGAAGGTTTACTCTATATCCACCCTTCTACTGTATGAAAAGTACGGTGAAGAGTTTTATAAATGATTGGTGTATTGACTCTCATGGTTACCATACCTAATTTTAAGATGCACCAAGCATCCGAACACGAGGTATAGGCGTACATAAAGATACACAGAAAGACAGACAGACAATTCTATTGTCTACAACATACTACCCAGATATCCAAATATGGGTATATCTACCACACAGTATCAAATAAAATCATCCTTATGATGAACCTGTATGTCGACAAAAAAAATTATTTAAAATGTGCTCTCAGACTAAATTCACCTAACGTGTACTTCCTGACGTGAAATACAATTGAAAGTCTTGTAGACGAAACGCAATACACGTCACATAAAAACTGACCCTCTACGTTGTGCTAGGTGCCCATACACAGGAAGACCCCTTTCATAAATTATAAAGGCTTGTGGTGCATGAAAATACAGGTTCTCTAGACTCAAAATGCCCAAATTCCTAAAAGCCGCAAAAATGCTAGTTCAATTCAGGAATTTTAGAAAATAATGTTGCTGTTTGGAGATATAATAGACCTTCTGTACTATATGTCGAACGTGAAAATTGCATGAAAAAAATCTAGGTTACCCCTTCACCCACTTAATTGCATTGATGAATTATACGGTCTACGTTAGTTCCGTGATAACCTTATAGCCATTTGCAAACTTTCACAGAAATGTAATAAATGGAGTGTCATTGCTTCTTACAGAAATAGATGGAAAGTTTTATGCCACCCCATGAGATAATGTTCTCATGGTTACCGATTTGCATGCCTTCATTAGTTTGTTAAATTAAATTAGTTTTCTGGGAATATTTCACAAACTGTTGGATTTAGAGCCTTATAATGTAGTTTTCGAGGACCCTTTAGGGCCCCCGAGTTTTGTTGCTGGCACCGAGGGGCTTTATCTCGTCGTTGTACGCCATAATATAATACTAATAATAATATAATATAGGGAGAAATTATAACACCTATTTTTTATTCAGCCAATGGCCATGTACTTTTCTTTTCAGGACGGGTCAGGGAAGGGATATTATCAGAGAAAGAAGCATTCACATCGCGCTTGAGCAAAATGGAAATGGCCTACCATTTATCTAAGGACATCTATATGAAAAGGTCAATATCCTTCAACGCAAAACTAAAACATTACTGCAGTGTCATCCGTCCGGAAGTCTTGCATGCTTCTGAATGCCTCACGTTGAACAAAAAAGGCTTGGTCGAGAAACTGGAGGCCAAAGAAAGAAAAATTTTGAGAAAGATATTGGGTTCCATCAAAGATAATGGGGAATACAGAAAACGGCATAACCATGACCTATATACTCATGTGGAGAAGATAAGCAACGTCATCCGGAAGAGAAGGTTACCATTTGTTGGGCATGTGAAACGAATGAGCCCAGCGAGACTGACCAACCGCAACATAACTTACTTTCAGGAGAGGAAAACAAAATGGGCCTGGTTCATTGAATTGGATAAAGATCTGAAAGAAGTGGGGATTACACCAACAGACATTCAGGAGTGCGTCCCACTCAAAGGGAAACTTCAAGCTTGTAAAGATTTCCAAGAAAAACCGAAGCTGAAAACGGGAAAGATTTGGACCCAGGAACGGAAGGAAGTCTACCGAGAACGAATGCGGGCGTACAGGGCAAACATCAAAGCCAGTAGGAGACGGTTGGAATGACGCGGTCCGTAGATGGCCTATACGAAATGAATGAATGAATGAATAATATGGGGATAGGAATATAATAGACCTGCCGTACCACACCCGCAGGTGTAAATCGCGTTAAACAATTCTAGAGTACCCCTTGATCCCCTTAAGCGCGTTAAACGTATTGATGAATTTTACGGCTTTAGTTCCGTGAAAACCTTCTAGCCGTTTGCAAACCTTCACACTAATGTAATTAATGGAATTGCATTGCGTCTTACAGCAATAGATGGGACCTCTGAGAATCCGTTGGCATGGTTACTGGCTTGCATTCTTTCATTAGTTTATTAAATTAAATTAGTTTTCTGGGAATATCTAAAAAACGTTTGGTCTTCGGTCCTTAAAATGTGGTTTTCGGGGACCCGAGTTTTGTCTCTCACATTGAGGGGCTGAAAATGAGTTTTGTCTCGTCCTTCTACGCCTATTTCAGCATGTATTTTAAGGGGGTAGGCCCCCTTTTATGAGAGGTACGGAGAAGAGTTACATCAATGATTGGTGTCGTGCCTCTGATGGATATCTGTACCAAATTTTACGTTGATACACCCAGCCGTTCTCGAGTTATAAGGGAACAAATTTGTCCACAGACAAACAAACAAACAGACAGACAAACAAAAAAATTATTTTCGCGCGCATCCATCACAAAGCAGTCTGAAACGTGTAAACATCTCAAATTTCCGTAGAAATTCAGAGATAAACACACAAATTTTCATTTTTATATATAGAGAGATATACTGCACCGCTCGGTGTTGACCGTGTGTTATTGCACAGATTCTGGTTTTACTCGCTAACCGTTGGAGATATACGAAAAGTGATAAGGACCTTTCGGATAGAAAATTAAATGTTAAAGCTCATGTATACCATCAAAAGTTTGTTATTTTCTTAGCGTTCTCTTTTTATTTGTCCCCCAGGGGCTCACATCTTGTGGGCGTGGGTTGGCGACCACGGGGCCCCAGCTGAGTCCGGCATTGCTTCCACTTACTTGTGCCGGGCTCCTCTCAGTCTTCTTTCCTGTCGACCTCACTTGGTCAACTCTTGTTCTCTTCTGACCCCGACGGTATTAGGGTATCCGAGGCCTAGGGAGTCTCTTCCTTTCCCGCCTTAATTGGCCCTTGTCTCGTCTTTTCTGATACCCTCCTTCTGCGAGGGGTCAGCCTTCTTTTTCTCTTCCTTTTACCTCCTGCCTTGTGCTCTAGGCCCTTAAGGAGGCCGGGTGTATGTAGCCCCACCACTTCTGGTGCACCGTAGATAATGCTACACCCCTCAGGGGCTCACGGCTGGTGAGTTCGGGAGTTGGCGACCCCGAGGGATTCCTGAGCTGGGTCCGTTTTCCCCTTTTGTCCCTTACCTTTGGGGCAGACCCTCTCCTCTTTCACTTTCCTATCTGCCTTTCATGGCTCTCCTTCCTTCCAAGTCCCTCAATCCGCCTTCTCCGAAGGTTGAGGGCATTTCTTTTCCTTCTGTCCTTTTATTTGCCTTATTCTCCTTTAGTTTTCAATTTCTTCTTCTAGTATGTAGGTTATTAGTTAGTTTTAGTTTTACGTTCACTTTTCATTTTCATCTTCACGATCACCCAAACCATCAGGGGCCGATAACCTAGATGTTAGGCCCCTTAAAACAACAATTATCATCATCATCATCATCTTTTTATTTGAAAAGGAAATATGAAATTTTGAAACCAAAGGGTGTAGTGACGTCACAAATGTCGGTTTTACTCGCTAACTGTTGGAGATACACGAAAAGTGATAAGGACCTTTCGGATAGGAAATTAAATTTCAAAGCTCGTATGTGCCATCGAAAGTTTGCTATTTCCTACCGTTCTCTTTTTATTTGATATGGAAATATGAAATTTTGAAACCAAAGGGTCTAATGACGTCACTAAAATAGTCGCCATTTTTTAATAGTGCAAAATTTCTAAATCAAAAGTATCCTATATGTAAACCTGGTAAATCAGCTACATCCATGCAAAATTTCATTTAAATTGGACCAGTGGTTCTTGAGTTATTGAGTAACAGACAGACAGAAAGACAGACACACACCATCTCATTTTTATATATTAGTATGATTAAATGAAATTAGTTTTCTGGGAATATCTCAGAAACTGTTGGTTTTAGAGCCTTAAAATGTAGTTTTCGGGGACCCTTTACGGCTATTTAGGGGCACCGAGTTTTGTTTCTGACACCAAGGGTCTGAAAATAAGCTTTGTTTCGTCGTTGGAGGCCGTAGTATAATAACCATAGTTATAATAATAATAATATAGCAATATAGGGATAGGTATATAATAGACCATCCGTACGACACCAGCACGTGTAAATCGCGTGAAAAAATCTAAATTACCCCTTGACCCCCTTAAGCGCATTATATGACATTGATGAATTGTACAGCTTAATTTGGTTCCGTTATAACCTCATAGTCGTTTGCAAACTATCTCAGTAATGTAATAAATGGAATTGCATTGCGTCTTACAGCGATAGACAGACCTGTGAGATTCCGTTGCCATGGTTACCGGCTTGCATTCTTTCGTTATTGTATTAAATGAAATTAGTTTTCTGGAAATATCTCAAAAACTGTTGGTTTTAGGGCCTTAAAATGTCAAAAGTTTTATTTTCGCGCGCATCCGTCATAAAACAGTCTGAAACGCGTAAATAACGCAAATTTCCCTAGAAATTCAGAAAAAAACGACAAACTTTCATTTATATATATATAGAGAGAGAGCTAGAGATATAGATATATTAAAATAATAATAATGATGATAATTGTTGTTTTATGGGGCCTAACATCTTGGTTATCGGCACCTAATGGTTTGGGTGATAGTGAAATATGATGAGAAAGAAAACTATAACTAATACTAACTACAAACTTTAAAACTAGAAGAAATGGTAAACAAAGAAAGGATAAGGCAAATAAAGGACAGGAAGATAAGAAATGCCCTCAACCCTCTAAGAATGAGGATTGAGGGACTTGGAAGGAAGGAGAGGCAGATAGGAAAGAGAAAGACGAGAGGGCCCACCCCAAAGTCAGTGGATAAAGGGGGAAAAATGGACCCAGCTCAGGAATCCCCCGGGATCGCCAACTCCCAAACTCACCAGTCTTGAGGCCCTGAGGGTGTAGCAATATCCAGGGTGCACCAGAACTGGCGGGGCTACATACACCCGGCCTCCTTGAGGGCCTTGAGCAGAAGGCAGGAGATAACATGAAAAGGAAAAGAAGGCTGTCTCCTCGCAGAAGGAGGGTATCAAGAAAGATGAGACAAGGGCCAATTAAGGCGGGAAAGGAAGAGACTCCCTAGACCTCGGATACCCAAGACCATCGGGGTCGGAAGAGAACAAGAGTTGACCAAGAGAGGTCGACAGGAAAGAAGACGGAGAGGAACCCGGCACAAGTAAGTGGAAGCAATGCCGGACTCAGCTGGGGCCCCGTGGTCGCCAACCCACGTCCCACAAGTTGTGAGCCTCTGGGGGAAATATTAAAATAAACGAGAACTTTCGAATGAGTATAAACCACCATCGCGGCTTTATTGGCATCAGGCTCGATGCGATACAGTTCTGTCAAGGGTTATCGTCTTCTCTATATATATACAAGTAGTTCCGTGAAGAACTATAAATCCTATTTTCATATATCCTACTTATGTTAACTGCCACTATCAACATACAAAATTTCAGTTCGATTGCTGTAATAGATTCGTAGATATTGAGAACCGACTAAATATTTCGGATGGTCGCCATGTTGGATTTTATATATGTACCCTAGGTCCTAGAGTCATGTACTGTTACATGAAGATTATTGTGTACGTGCAGCATTAAAATTCAATCGCATCATTAGGACACAAGAAGTAAGAAGGAGATTTGAAAATTTCGCACAGCTGCCATCTTGTGGTTATGGAAACAATTGAAATAAATTAGATGCCAGTGGATTTAAATTCGTATAAGGATTTACTGTACCAAGTTGCACTGCACTAGGATGGTTAAATTGCGAGAAACGTCCATGTGAATATTTATACTTCGCGTCGCCGCCATGTTGGATTTGTGATCACCAGGTTATTTCAAGTCTATAGGGATGTTAAAGAACGTGTATAGGTATCTGCATCCAAACGAGATGTTAAAACTCCACCGGTAAGGTTTTGTATTACATTTTAAAAATACCTATTTGAAACGGTTCAATATACGTAGATTTTACTGAAGAGTGAAGACTTGGCAGTTCCTGTCATTGTCCAAGTGCTTAGACAGAGTAAGCTTTGTGCTTAGTGGCAATGGGAAGCTCCCAGATATTGGTTGATGGCTATTATGATTTCCGTAATACTAATGGATATTTGAGGCCTTGATATCACCAGACTCAGAAATGAAGATTGTTGTAGCGAATGTTATGCCAGCGTAATATAATTTATTTAATCTTTAATCAGCTGCACATCTATATAGAAGGCCCAATCAGAAAGAATAACCCCGAATGCTCCACAGGACTTGCTCACCTGATGAGTTAAAACTGAGCAATTCCCTGCAAAGCAGGAGGCCATAGCCCTTATGGGATTTGTAAGGCTATTTATTTATTTATTTATTTATTTATTTATTTAGGTGAACTTATGTTCATAGCCCCTATGAACATAAAGAAATTTAGTTTGATTGCTATAATAGATTCGTAGATATTCAGAGCCGTCTAAATATTTCGGATGGTCGCCATGTAGGATTGTTAAATGTATAAGCCACAGAGTCTTGTACCATTAAAATAATATTATTGCGTAGGTTCATTATTCAAACTTTCACTTCGATCGCATGATTACGACACAAGAAATAAACACTTAATTTTAAAATTCGCACAGCCGCCATTTTGAGGTTATGTAAACAATTGAACTAAACTGGATACCAATGCATTACAATGTGTATAAACATTTCCTGTACCAGATTTCATTGCGTTTGGAACATTAAATCGCGAGAAAGGTCTATTAATTTTTTTAATTCGCTTGGCCGCCATGTACGTTTTGTAGTTAACCGGTTCTTGAAAGTCTTATAAAAGAACTTCCAGTAGTGCCCTTTATCTCCGTACAAAACTTCATGGTGATGCCGCTAATAGTTTCAGAGATATAGAATGCCGGTGAAATATTTCGCACATCCGCCATCTTGTGGTTATGTAAACAATTGAGCGAAGTTTGATGTCGGTGCATTACAATGTGTATAAACATATACTGTAACAAGTTTTATTGCGTTTGCTTGGTTAAATCGCGAGAAACGTCTATTTAAAAGTCGCAAATTCGCGTGGCCGCCATGTTGGTTTTGTAGTTACCAGTTTTTCAATAGCCACATAGGTGAACTTCTAGTAGTTCCCTTTATCACCGTAAAAATGCCAGGGTGATATCGGGAATAGTTTCGGAGATATTGAATGCTGGAGAAATATTTCGTAGAGCCGCCATGTTGGATTGGTGAGACGTAACAAAATTTGAAGGGCACGGTCGGGGTCGCCTAGAGTATTGCTATGAACTTACCGAGTTTCATTGAAATCGCTCCAGCCGTATAGAAGTTATTAGGGGGACACACACACACACCTCACACACACACACACACACACACACACGCACGCACGCACACACCGATACACGGACAAAAGGTGATCTCATAAGCCTATTTTTTCAAAATTGAAAATAGGCTAAAAATGAAAGTTTGTCTGTTTTTTTTCTGATTTTCCACGGAAATTTGAGTTATTAATGCGTTTCAAACTGGTTTAAGACGGTTGCGCGCAAAAACAAAATTTTTGTCTGTCTGTCTATCTGTTTGTCTGTCTGTGTACAACTTTGCACGCGTTTCACTCGAGAACGGCTGAGTGGATCAACGTAAGATTTGGTACAGATGTCCATCAGAGGCACGAAAGTAATCATTGATGTAACTCTTCTCCCTACCTCTCATAAAAGAGGAATAATAATGTTATTGGTTTTACGTCCCTTTTAACTACACTGGCTTTTAGAGACGCCGGGGTGCCGGAATTTTGCCCCGAAGGGGATCTTTAACGTGCCAGTAAATCTGCTGACACGGCTCCCTCGCATTTGCGCACCCTCAAATGCCAGCTTACTGCGCCAGGTTTCGAATCTGCAACCTTGGGCTCAGCAAGCGAGAACATTACCCCTGAGCCACGCAGCCAGACAAATCATAAAAGAGGGCCTATCCCCTTAAACCATGTTAAAGTGGGCGTAGAAAGACGAGACAAAGCTAATTTTCAGCGTCTCAATGCGAGAAACAAAACTCGGGCGCCCTACGGGCCCCGAAAACCACATTTTAAGGTCCTAAAACCAACAGTTTTTGAGATATACCCAGAAAACTAATTTCATTTATTAAGCTATTGAAAGAATGCAAGCTGGTAACCATGGCAACACAATCTCAGAAGTCCATCTACTGTCTTTCAGTAAGACGCAATGCCATTCCATTTATTACATTACTGTGAACGTTCGCAAACGGCTATAAGGTTATCACGGAACAAACTTAAGCTCTAAAATTCATCAATACGCTTAAGGGTCAAGGGGTACTTTTGATTTTTTTCACGTGATTTACACGGGCGGGTGTGGAAAGGTCTATTATATCCCTATCCCTATATTATTTAATTATTATTTTGATTATTATATTATGGCATACAAGGACGAGACAAAACTCATTTTCAGCCCCTCGGTGGCTCGGAGGCTACTATGTTTTAAGGCTCTAAAACCACGTTTCAGAGATATTCCCAGAAAACTAATTTCATTTAATAAACTAATACATAGATGAGTACAGAAGAAGACCAAATCAGGACCTATATAGATATACTGAGAAAATCACAGATGTGGCCAGGAAGAGACGTCTGGCTTTCTACGGACATGCCTCATGGATGAACCCAACAAGACTAACCAACCGGCTTCTCAACTACTGGGGGAACAGAAAGAGCGTGACACCGTCGCTAACAGTAGTTAACAAGGATATCCAAGAACTGAAGATAATGAAAAGTGATATTAGAAGCCGATCACATCTCAGAAAGATACTTAAACAGAAGAGTTTTCAGGACAGACCACCCTGTAAGAAAACCGGCATCATCTGGACAAAAGAGGGAAAGGAGAAACATAGCCAGAGAATGCGCGAATATTGGGCAAACATCAAGTCCCTCGCCAAGCTGAAAAGTTGAATGTCGTGGTCCTTAGCTGGCCCATCCGAAGGAAGAAGAACAAGAAGGAACTAATGAAGTAATGCAAGCCGGTAACCATGACAACAGTAGGCATATCACAAGAGGTGACATCCAACTTTCCATCTATTTCTTAAGAAGCAATGCCACTCAATGTATTAAATTTCTGTGAAAGTTTGCAAAGGGATATAAGGTTATCGTGAAAACAAACATAGACTGTAAAATTCAACAATGCGATTAAAGGGGGTCAAGGGGTACCCTACAATTTTTACACGTGACTTACACGTGCGATATGCGATATGTTGTACAGAAGGACTGTTATATCTCCAAACAGCAACATTAATTTCAAAAATTCCTGGATTGGAATAGTGTCTTTGCAGCGTTTTGGGAATTTGGGCCATTGGAGGCTAAAAATCCCGAATTTTCGTGCACCACAAGCCTTTATAATTTATTAAAGGGTTCTTCCTGAGGATGGGCACTTTCAACAACGGTGAGGGTCAGTTTTAATTTGACATATATTGTGTTTCGTCTGCAAGGTTTTCAATATTATTTTCACGTCAGGAAGTACACGTTAGGTGAATTTAGTTTGAGAGCACATTTTAACTAATCACATTTTTGTCGACAAACGGGTTCATCGTAAAGCTGATTTTGTTTGATACTGTGTGGTTGATATATCATTATGTTTATGTACGCCTATTATTCATGTTCGGTTGCTTGGAGCATCGTAAAATTAGGTATTTTAACAATGAGTCAATACACCAATCATTTATAAAACTCTTCAACGTACTTCTCCTGGAAGGGTGGGTATAAGGAACAACTTTTCAAAATACATGCAAAAATAGGCGAAAAATAAAAATTATCCTAGAAGGACGACCAAAGCATATGTTGCGCTTCTCAATGTGTGACACAAAACTAGGGAGTCTATAAAGGGTCTCCAAAAACCACATTTTATGGCCCTTAAATTAACAGTGTCTGCGATATACCCAGAAAACTAACTTCGTTCCGATAAACATATGAAGGAATGACAAACCCCTAACCATTGCAACAGTAGCTCAATTGATAACGTCTGGTTATTAATACCGAAGACCGTTCGAAGAGCGGGTACTTCTGATAGTATTAATATAATCTTATATATAAAAGTGAAAGTCTGTATGTATGTGGGTATGTGGGTATGTGGATCTGTTCCGTATACAAATCTACACCGTTCCACCAATCTCAACCAAATTTTGCTTACACATAGTTTAGGACCCAGAAGGAACCGCTGGCTACATGAATTTTCGATAGTCTTTCTCATTCTTCTGATTTCGACCCTTTTGCACTCCAGCACATGCTAATCAAATCATAAAATATACTCATGAAGGAATGGCAAGGCGGATAGTTTCCATGGCAACATAGCTCAAGTCGAGACACGGCCGACTGGATGCCATTTGCGCTCTGCACTACCGGTATAGAAAATGAGGATCTTTACTTGAAATCACGTTAGTTACTCAACTTCTCACACAGCACTGTCAACCGAGTTTAGCATAACAAAGACTTGACACTATCTTCTACTATATATTTGTCAAATACCACTCACTCACTCATTCATTCATCACGAAATCTCAGAAACCATCAAACGGATTGGAATGAAATTTGGTATGCAGCTTCCCCAAGGGCCGCAAATGCCCACTAAGAGAGGATTTTTGGATAGTCTGGTTCTAAAGGGGTGTTAAGGGGGTAGACCTGCATTTCATTGAACAGCAATATCTCCCGACTGGTTTAATTGGGGGATGTGATACTCGGCACATAAACTCATCATTAAAAATAAGAAGACACGAGTCGGAGGGTTTTTCGATGTAGTGTATATTATGAGGTGAAAGGGGTGAAAAGTGGGGATTGAAAGATTCCTAACGGAGCGTGTATCTCTTAAACGACATAGGCGAGGAGTTTGAAACTCAGCGGGAAAAAATCAGCATAAAAATAAGTAAATATTTGTTTGACCGTTTTATCATAAATCCAATTTAAGGGGCCCATGGGGAGGGGTGAAATTCTGGAGGGGGGGGGGGGAGAAACAGGAAAGAAAGTGTCCTAACTGATTGACTGACTGACTCACTCATCAAACTCAGGGGGAAAAACTGCTTTAAAGTAAGTAAATAGCTGTTCGACAGTTTTTTTTTCATAAATCAAATTTAAGGGGTTCTTGGGGAGGGGTGAAATTCTGAAAAAAGAAAATTGAAAGAAAATGTCCTGACTCACTGACTCATCATCGCCCAGCCAAAATTATTGAAGTTAGAAACATGACAGTTTGGGGATATGTTCATTGTATTTCAAAACAGTCTACTAAGGGAGGATTTTCGGATATTCAGGTTCTAAAGGGGTCTTAATGGGGTTAAACCTGCATATCATTGAATAACAATATCTCCCGATTGGTTTCATTGGGGGATGTGATACACGGCATATAAACTCATCATTAAAAAGTAAGACACATGTCTGAGGGTTTTTCGATGTGGTGTATATTATGAGGTGAAAGGGGTGAAAAGTAGGGATTGAAAGATTCCTAACGGAGCGTGTATGTCTTAAACGACATAGGCGAGGAGTTTGAAACTCCGGGGAAAAAAATCAGCATAAAAATAAGTAAATATGTGTTTGGCCGTTTTTTCATAAATCCAATTTAAGAGGCCCATGGGGAGGGGTGACATTCTGTGGGGGGGGGGGGGGACAGGAAAGAAAATGTCCTAACTGATTGACTGACTGACTCACTCATCAAACTCAGGGGGAAAAACTGCTTTAAAGTAAGTAAATAGCTGTTCGACAGTTTTTTATCAATCAAATTGAAGGGGTTCATCGGGAGGGGTGAAATTCTGAAGGGAAAAAATGAAAGAAAATGTCCTGACTCATTCACTCACTCCTCATCGCCCAGCCAAAAATATTGAAGTTGGAAACATGACATTTTGGGGATATGTTCGTTGTATGTCAAAACCGTACACTAAGGGAGGATTTATGGATATTCAGGCTCTAAAGGGGTTTTAAGGGGGTTAAACCTGAATTTCATTGAATAACAATATCTCACGAGTGGTTTCATTTGTGGATGTGATACTCGGCATATAAACTAATCATTAAAAATAAGCAGACATGTTTCTAAGGGTTTTTCGATGTGATGTATTATTATGAGGTGAAAGGGGTGAAAAGTAGGGATTGAAGGATTCCTAACGGAGCGTGTAGGCCTATCTCTTAAACGACATAGGCGAGAAATTTGAAACGCAGCGAAATAACATCAGCTAAAAAGATAAGTAAATCGGTGTTCGACCGTTTTTTCATAAATTACTTTAAGGGGCCAATGGAGTGGGGTGAAATTCTGGGGGAAAAAGGAGAGAAAGTGTCCTAACTGACTAACTCGCTCACTCACCAAACTCAGAGGAAAAAGACAGCTTTAAAAATAAGTTAATAGGTGTACAAGCGTTTTTTCATCAATCCAATTTAAGGGGTCTATGGGGAGGGGTGAAATTCTGGTAAAAATAATTGAAAGAAAATGTCCTGTCTGACTCACTCATCACGCCCGGCGAAAACTATTAAAGTTGGAAAAATGAAATTTTGGGAATATGTTCGCTGTATGTCGAAAACGTCAACTAAGGAATGATTTTTGTTTATTCGGTTTTTAAAGAGATGTTAAGGGGGAAAACGTGCATTTCAATGAATAACGATATGTCATGAGTTGTTTCTTAGGGGATGTGATATTCGGTATATAAACTAATCATTAAAAATAATCAGACATATGTCTAAGGGTTTATCGATGTGGTGTATATTATGAGGTGATAGGGGTGAAAATTGGGGGTTGAGGGATTCTTGACGGAGCGTGTATCTCTTAAAGGACATAGGCGAGAAGTTTGAAATTCGGCGGAAAAAGAACAGCTTAAAATACAAGTAAATAGGTGTTCGACTGTTTTTTTCATAAATCCAATTTAAGGGGCCCTTGGAGAGAGGTGAAATTCTGGGGGAAAAATAACAGGAAAGAAAGTGTCCTAACTGATTGACTCACTTACTCACTCATCAAACTCAGGGGGAAAACAGCTTTAAATAAGTAAATAGGTGTTCTACCGTTTGTTTCATAAATCCAATTTAAGGGGTTCATGGGGAGGGGTGAAATTATCAAAAATAAATGAAATAAAATGTCCTGACTGACTCACTCACTCATCATAGCCCAGCCAAAATTATTAAAGTTAGGGGACTACTATACATTGCGATACGGCCGCGTATGAAATTCCCCTAAAACAAAATGGCGGCTTCCGTGAAGTCATCAACGACGTCACGAAATACTCCTCTGGCATGTCTACGGGAAAAGCCTGGGTAATAGGGGTTTTTTGGGTGGGGAAACACAAAAACCGTCAATTTTTTATGTACCGGTATCGAAATCTATAATTGAGCTAATTAGTTCAAATAAAGATTCCGATACATTAAAAAAATTCGCAAATTCACGTAATAGGAGTTTTTTGGGTGGGAAAACACAAAAACCGTCAATTTTTTTATGTATCGAAATCTATAATTGAGCTAAATAGTTCAAATAAAGATTCCGATACATACAAAAAATTCGCAAATTCACGTAATAGGAGTTCTTTGGATAGGAAAACACACTAAAACCGTCAATTTTTTATGTATCGAAATCTATAATTGAGCTATATAGTTCAATTAAAGATTCCGATACATAAAAAAATCGCGAATTCACGTCATATTTATCCGGGAAAGGCCTGGGTAATAGTTTTTTTTTTGATTGGCAAACACAAAAACCGTCAAATCGACCAATGAAACGAAATCTATAATTGAGCTATATAGTTCAATTAATGATTACACTTTACAATTTCCACATCGAATTCTTTAATTGGCCTATATATGTCAATTACAGATTCCGATACACATCGTAATTTCAGACGATATTTTTAATTTTACGCATCGAATTCTATAATTCCCCTATGTAGATCAATTACAGATGACGATACACGTCGTAATTAGTATAAATTCATATTAATAAAACATTGCATCGAAATCTTTAATCTTGTTCTACAGGTTATTCACGGGAATATTTATTTTAATATTACGCTTAGAAAACGCTATCGCGTGACAATACATAAATGGCGAACCGACTCCAGCAAAATCCCGCGACGAACTGACCACGGAACTGACGTAGTAATCAGCTGACAACCAATAGCGTTACCGATAGCAATACGTCAGCCGTGAGATCACGGTGACGCCACTGATCTCCCTGAAATCTCCCCAGACGCCGCTGTATCGCAATGTATAGTTGAACCAAAGTTAGAAACATGAAATTTTGGGGATATGTTCGTTGTATGTCGAAAACGTCCACTAAGGAAAGAGTTTTGAATATTCAGGTTCTAAATAGGTGTTAAGGGGGGTAAACGTGCATTTCATTGAATAACAATATCTCACGAGTGGTTTCATTTGGGGATGTGATACTTGGCATATAGGCCTATACTAATCATTAAAAATAAGCTGACACGTGTCTAATGGTTTTTCGATGTAGTGTATATTATGAGGTGAAAGGGATGAAAAGTGGGGGTTAAAAGATTCCTAACGGACCCTGTATCTCTTAAACGACATAGGCGAGGAGTTTGAAACTCGGAGGAAATCAATCAGCTTAAAAATAAATAAATAAATAAATAAATAAATAAATAAATAAATAAATAAATAAATAAATAAATAAATAAATAAATAAATAAATAAATAAATAAATAAATAAAATAAATATGTGTTCGACCGTTTTTTCATAAATCCAATTTAAGGGGCCTATGGGGAGGGGTGAAATTCTGGAAGATAAACGTCCCCTAAGGAAGGATTTTTGGATGTTCACTCTCATCGGCCAACCCAAACGATTAAAGTTAGAAGAATGATATTTTGGGGATATGTTTGTTGTGTGTCGAAAACTCCTATCAAGGAGGGATTTTTGGATATTCAGGTTCTAAAGGGGTGTTAATGGGGTTAAACCTGCATTTCATTGAATAACAATATGACACGACTATGACGCGAGCGAAGCGAGGCTAAAAATGAGATGATGTGCGTCTATGTATTACTCAATCACGCAAGTACCACTGGTCCGATTTACATGAATTTTACATGGAAGTAGCTGATTTACCTGGTTAACATATAGGTTACTTTTGATTTCAATACTTTGTACTATTTAAAGATGGCGACCATTTTAGTGACTTCACTACACCCTTTGGTTTAAAACTTTCATATTTCCATTTCAAATACAAAGAGAACGCTAAGAAATAGCAAACTTTTGATGGTATGTACGAGGTTAAAAATTACATTTTCTATCCGAAAGGTATCTCCAACCGTTAGCGAGTAAGACCTAAATTTGTGCTATAAAACACGGTCAACGCCGAGCGGTGTAGTTGGACAAAATGTTCCATCCTTAATCTCCCTCTGCGCAGCACCTCGCCTATCCCCTGTTTTAACTGTCACCTTCATATTTTAATTTATTTATGACGCGTAGCGAAGCACGGGTACTTCAGCTAGTTGTCGATATTTATGAAATGTATTTACTCGCGTCAGAAGCCTACCTTTACAATACACTCAGTTACTGTATGTATAGTATACATATTTACAAAAGAAAGCACATTAAGAAATACTAGTATTACCCGTCGCGGCTTCGCCCGCGAATATTCTAGTTGTAAAGAGTACACTTAGCAAAATCTCAATCATGAATGCTATGACTGATTTATCCTTGGTATGAATAATCAGACTTTATCAATTCAGCTACTGGTGCAGTGGTTAGGGGTTTGTCATCCCTTCATAGGTATATCAGAGAGAAGTTAGTTTTCTGGGAATATCACAGACACTGTTAATTTAAGGGCCTTTAAATGTGGTTTTCGGAGACCCTTTATAGTCGGGTGAAAAAGACCTTTCGTATCACACTCACACGTCAAAATTGTGTGAAAAAATTCTAGAGTGCCCCTTGACCCCCTTAAGCGCATTATACTGTATGAATTGATGAATTTTACAGCTTAATTTGGTTCAGTGATAACCTTATAACCGTCTGGAAACTTTCACAATAATGTAATAATTGGAATTGCACTGCGTCTTACAGAAATAGATGGACCTGTGAGATTCTCTTACCATGGTTACCGTGTTGCATTCTTTCATTATTTCATTGTAAATATACATGCTTAAGGTATTTATTTAATTTTGAGGCATTTAAAGAGTAGGTGAGTTTCGCTGAACCTGTAGGTACCTTATATGTGTAGGTTGGTGTTAATTGGACCTTATTTTCGGTACAAAACTGGAATGGGACCTTAGCAGAATAATATAGGGAGGGTTGATTGACCAAAATTGCAAATCACGTGTCATTTGTTCAAAATTGAGCCATACGTATGGCACTATCTTGTGCAAGCATAAGGTCCCGCATTGAACACGTAAATGGGCAAAAAAGGAGCACTGTCACAAGTGTTCCACAGTTTGTTCTTCTCCACATTCACACTTCCTATCCTCTGTGAAACCCCATAGTTTAAGAGAGTACTCAATATTGCATTAGGTGACATCATTCTTTTATTGTAGTGATTCCACGTTAGTCTGAATAGCCTTTGAAGGCCTAAGGCCATTTCTATGCTGGCCAAACTGTCCAACCCTGAAGGTAGAATTATTTATCCATGGTATTTAAACGAGGATACATGTGGGATCGTCCTGTATGTTGTTTCAATTTTATCATCCTTGCACTTTCGCCGAAATTTCTTCATGCACTTGGTTTTCTCAAATGATGTATGAAGGCCTGCCAGTTAGGCTATACCATGTAAACTCTCGGCAGCATGCTTAGCTACCTCCTTGTTCTCAGTGATGATCGCTAGGTCGTCTGTAAAAGCTAATCACTTGACGTTGATTTTGTTCCCAGCAGTTCCTTTGATGTGTTTTTCCCATTGTCTAATGCCTTGATCTAAAACAAGTTAAACAGAAGAGTAGAGATTCCGTCTCCTTGCCTAACACCTATATGTACACCAAAAGGATCCAACATTTCCCCTAGAAATTTCACTTTACATACTGCATTGTGTTAGTGAAGGTTTGACGGATATGTTCCCTAGTCTTCCTGTCGACTCGAATTTCTTTTAGCGTGTCAAACAAGTCATGTCTATCCACATAGTAATACGCTTTCTTCAAGTCCACGAAGGTGATTATCGTGTTATTGCACCAGCGGATCTTCCGAATCATCTTCAGATTCCAGATCTGTTCAGCACACGAACGTTCTTTCGTAAAACCCGCGTGATATTCACCAATCAAGTGGTCCGTTTGTTTCTCGAGTCGGATTAGGGGGGCTTTCGATAGAAACTGTATACATGCCTGGTAGTAGAGATAAACTTCTGACGTCATTTGGATCTAATTTGTCACCTTTCTTACGCAGTGAAATAATAATAATATTAATAATAATAATAATAATCATAATCATAATCATAATCATAATCATAATCATAATAATAATAATAATAAAATTGATACCAGATTCGGTGGCGTAGTCGGTAGCATGCTGGACTGCTATGCCCAAGATCGTCGCGGGTTCAAACCCGGCTGAAGTCGTCGGAACTTTTAAGAGCATTAAAATCCTTCAGTATGCCTTCCTTCGGAGGAGAAGTAAAGCCAGCGGGTCATAGATTTATGGCATAAAAAAGAACCAATCACTTCAATTGGTAGTGTGTAGATCAGGGGTCTCCAAACTTTCCAGCCTTAGGGCCATACTGATTACTCCAGTAAGTTCCGAGGGCCAAAACCATATTATCATTGTTGCCGGTGGTAAAAAGTGAAATAGTCCACTGATGAAAATAAAGTCCGAAAAAGTACGCAACGTTGAAAAAAGGCTGCACTGCATATTATTAATTTTCCTGTCATTATCTGTAATTTCTAGATCAGTCGTAGAGTACGAGCCATGAGGAGTAACGTGACACGACATCTGGTGGACACAAGCGGAAATAGGTAGTACCTTCTATCGCTAACAGATGGCGCTAATAGCACGTACAGAGTAATCTCGTTGGTTCGAGAGAGTTCTGGTGTCTTCCACTCACTTCTAGATGGCAGTAATTGGAATATATAAGAAGGCTAGTTGCGCAACCACAAGTCAGTTCCTATGACACTGTTGTGAAATAAAATAGTGCGTACCTCCTTAAAACGTGTTTGTGCGTGTTTAAGTTTAAGACATCTTTGTAACAGTATTTTGATTTGAATTGTTGCTTTTGTGTGTGATTTAGTAGTATGGAAAAGAAGCGAAAAATTGATAGTGAATGCAGAAAATTCAAAGATGAGTGGAACATTCAGTATTTCGTAATTGAGTCCAGTAACAAGGCGCTATGTTTGATTTGCAATGAAAGCATAGCCGTTCTCAAGGAATATAACATTAAACGTCATTATGAAACAAAACATTTTCAAAATTACTCAAAATATACAGGAAGTTTGCGGACAGAAAAATTCGAAGCTATGAAGCGCGGATTGAAATCGCAGCAATCTTCATTTACAAAACTCAAAACCGAACAAGAGGCTGCAACTCGTGCCAGCTTTCGTGTGGCTCTTGAAATTGCAAAACGTGGAAAACCATTCACCGATGGAGAAATGATCAAAGAATGCATAATTGCAGCAGCCGAAGAAATGTGCCCTGAAAAGGTAAATTTATTAAAAACTGTCAGTATGTCAGCAAACACTGTGGCTCGAAGGGTAGAAAACATCGCTGAAAATTTATCCTCTCAACTGTTCGACAAAAATGGAGATGTTGAGTGGTTTTCTTTGGCCTTGGATGAGTCAACGGATGTGTCAGATACTGCTCAGGTGTTGATTTATATTCGAGGAGTAGATAAAAGCTATGAAGTGCATGAAGAACTTCTTGATATGTATAGTATTCATGGCCCAACTACTGGTACAGATATTTTTAAAGGAGTTGAAATGGCCATTAATCAAAAGAACCTTCGATGGAAAAACTTGAAATGTATTACAACTGATGGAGGCAAAAACATGAGTGGGAAAGATAAAGGAGTGGTCGCTCTTGTGTCAAAGGCTGTAGAAAATGACGGTGGTTCAAAACCATTTGTCTTACATTGTATCATTCATCAACAGTCTTTGTGCGGAAAATGTTTGGATATGTCTGAAGTTCTGAAACCAGTCATATCAACTGTTAATTTTATGAGATCTTTTGGGCTGAATCACCGACAATTCCGACAATTTATTGAAGAGATTGGAGAAAATGACTTACCTTATCATACTGCCGTACGTTGGCTTAGTTGTGGGAAAGTCCTTCAGCGCTTTTTTGAACTTCGAGCAGTGATCGAATTTTTTTTGAATGAAAAGCATCGCCCTCTTACTGAATTACAAAACAACGCATGGCTGTGGAAGTTAGCATTCTATGTTGATTTGAAAAAACATGTGAACGAACTGAATTTGAGATTGCAAGGAGAAAACCAGCATCTTCCTGATTTATACACTAATATCAAATCATTCCGGAAGAAATTGATACTGTTTCAATCACAACTACGAAGTAAATGTTTTTCACATTTTAAAACATGTGAAATATTCAGCCACACCACTGAGACTGAGTTTCCTATCGATTTTGCAATCGAAACTTTGAGTGCTTTGAAAATAAATTTTGATACTCGTATCTCGGACTTCGATGCCTTTGCGAATCAAATTAAGATTTTTCAGGATCCTTTTGATACTGACATTGAAACCCTAGCCCCGGAACTTCAAATGGAAATGATTGAACTACAGTGCAGTGATATAATTAAGAACAAATATCAAAACTCATCTTTGTTGGAATTTTATAAGAGTCTTCCACTGACACAATTTGATAATTTGCATAAATTTGCTCGTGGGCTGTTTTCTGTTTTTGGTACTACTTATTTGTGTGAGAAGACCTTCTCCGAAATGAAGTACACAAAAAATGTTTACAGATCTAAATTAACTGATGAGCATCTTAAATCTCTTTTAATAATTGGTACAAGTAAAATTAGTCCACAACTACAAACTATTGTCAGTGGAAAATCTCAATTACATAAATCTCATTAGTATTTCATATGTCTGCATGTTATACATGTCTTTACTCATTACAATTCTGTGTTTCTTTATCCAACTTATCACAAAAACAATAAGCCTACAACAATGTTATGAGTAGTTAGCCCATGACCATATCAATGTAGATGTCATATTAATAATTATTCAACATAAAATTAGAATACTTCAGTAAACTAAATTTAATTTGCTATAAAAAATATGTTCTCTAAAAGGAGTTTTCATGTATGCTAGCTCTCCGCGGGCCGGACAAAATCTGTCCGCGGGCCGGATGTGGCCCTCGGGCCGTAGTTTGGAGACCGCTGGTGTAGATACATTTGTAGGTTATTTGAATAGAAACGCTCTATCAGTACCAACGATCGCCGCTGGGTGTCACGGTAGCTACAAACTCTGGCGAGCCGAACATGTTCTCGGACACTCCCGGCACTAAAAGCCATAATTGCTAAATAAATAAAAATAAAACAAGAAGTTCCGAGACGAACTAAAGAGCCAACTTTTCTTAAAATTTCTGATTCATGCCAATGATTAATCTATATGGACCTATCTGGAAAAATGACGAAATTAAGTTGGTAATATCGAAATTTCTAATTAGTTCGAAATATACCTGGCATATTGTAGCCTAATAGAGCACTACAGTTGGAAGACCTGGTGACTGAATATATTCTTAGTTCCATCTCTGAAGGTACAGAATGCACATACAAAATTTTGTTGAAGTCCAATGGATAGCATGGACGTTACATGCAGTAGATTTTTGGATCTATCAGCGCTCGTAAAATCATGTTGGCAACAATGTCTTGCATGTGTTGGTCAGAAATAATCTGAAATATTATGATCTCTTGTTGCGCCAATTTTGGATGAAATCCATTTATTAGTATAGAAGTTTCATGTATTTTAAAATTTGACCTATCATCAGGCTTAGAATCATGTTGGCAGCAGTGACGTATATTAATTACTTTAAATTAATCTAGAATGTTAGGTACTATACGTGTGCAAAGTTTAGAGCAGTTGGCTTGCATACTTTCTGATATATTGGTATTTGGATAAGACAAGGGAGAGCAATTATTAACAGTTGGCAGCCCTGGTGGCTCATAAGAATACGCTCAGTGATATTTGTTTATGTACACATGGCACATACGAAATGTGGTTGAAATCCAATTGATAGTGTAGAAGTTACATGCATTTAAAGATTGGACCAATTAGCAGGCTTAGAATTATTTTTGGCCACACTGCTATGTATGGCCTCATGGAAATTACACTGCAATATTATTATCTATACGTATGCCAATTTTGGAATAGCTCCCATGCATACCTTCCAAGATATCCAACATGGAGCTCAAATTTCAATTACGGTTTTTCAGCAGTTGGTAGCACTGACATCATTTTCAATTATGGGCTTGAGATATTCAGGTATATATCTTTACTCATACCAAATTTGGTTTTGATTGCTGCAGCCGTTTACGAGTTGATAGGGACACACACACACACACACACACACACACAGACAGACATTTGCCCAGATCGATCTCATAAGTCTACTTTTTCCTCATTTTTGCAAAATGTGAAAAGTAGGCTAATAAGTCTACTTTTTCCTCATTTTTGCAAAATGTGAAAAGTAGGCTAAAAAATATACGTAATTTTCCTTGAATCAAATTGCTTGTCATATGAAGGGAGGGGCTAGGATAGAGCGGCAAATTGTTTCCTTTCAAAATTATGCTCACGTTATTATTATTATTTTTATTACTAGTTTTGAAACCAACCTATTGAGGCATTCTCAAAGCAGCCGATTACAGTAGGCTACTAGGAGCGCCTGAATGAGAAGGTATTGATGTCTGTGTGCAGCATGCGGGTAGCTGCATTAAAGGGGAATAGAGTCTCTCTGCAATCACATTTACTAATTATATCCTGCCTCAGTGAACACGACACAGGTTGGTTGGCGGGAGATAACGTAATCCTGTTTGGAGCGGTGAGTGAGCGCAGTGTCGGCTGAGTGCTACGGAGATGACCTCAACATCTTGCTAATTCATTTTAGGGACATTTCGGTAATCAGGCTCGTGTACTTTGGTATGTGTTGAAACATTTTGATAACCTTTAATTCGCTAGTGAGTTGTTGTTTTTCATTTGAGGGGCTTGGACATCGTGATCAATTAGCCCTGTGTAGTTGAGTGTTTTTTTTTTTTTTTTTTTTTTAGCGTATGGCTTTTAGTGCCGGGAGTGTCCGAGGACATGTTCGGCTCGCCAGTTTTGTAGCTGCTTCGAGACGGACACCCAATGGGTGAGCTACAAGTACCGTTGGGGAGGAATGTTGGATGGGAGGGTCGAGGAGTTGGAATGTAGCGGCTGTGGCCTATAGTTAGGGACCAACCCCGGCATTTGCCTGGAAGGAAGATGGGAAATCACAGAAGACCATCTTCAAGGTTGCCGGTGGGGGGATTCGAACCTCCACGTCTCCCGGATGTGAGCGACTGCCAACAGTCATGCCGCAACGACCTCGGCTAACTCACCCGGTAGTTGAGTGTGTAAAATGTGGCTTCTCATTCTCATTTATGGCTGTGATTGTACGGAAGCCACTGACAAGGGACGTATCAAGTAAGACATCCCGAAACCTACCTTGGAACTTAGTGGTTGGTTGGTTCTTACGTTTAGGGGCTGCGACAACGCGGTCATGTAGCACGCAATCGTTGTACTATAAGAGGACAGCGTGCCGAAAATCTCCCGCCAGATTGAACTGCAAGGCTCCGAAATCTTACCTGACATCCTGGTACGGCTGACTGAGCTGGAAATCCCTGAGGCACTCGGAGTTGTCGCGTGGCGGGGTGTATATACAGGTGGTATCGCGACCGGCCTTGAATGCCTGGGCCGTCAGGGTTGTCCCTGCCAACATGTACGGTACTCGCTACTCCCCATTGATTTATATGAGAGATTCCTCACCCTCCCCTAGATCCACCCCTGCGGATAATCTATCGACGAGGACCATCCAGAAATTAAGTTTCTTACAAAATAGGAAAACATATTTAATTGAAAAACTTCATTGGCACCAAATACAGCAATGTTTTCGACATAATCATCGCCAGAATTGTCCTATCGTGGGATGAACTTTTGTATTCTTGTGTCATAGAAGCCTGCCACCTGGGAAAGGAACCAACATGTGTCAATCTTCTTTAGTTCTTCGTCAGTGTGAAAATGCTGACCACAGGACAGGAATTTCTTGAGGTGCAAGAAAAGATGAAAATCGCTACGAGCAAGATCAGGACTATGAGGTGTATGATCAAATAGCTGCCATCTGAACTCCTACAAAACAGTTGTTGTGGCCGAGTTGTACGTTTGTCAAGCATTGCCAATGTATCAGCACATCGCACAGAGCATTTCAATCCACACTATATTTTGTGCACTAAGAAACTTCATCACAGAGCGAATCTCACTGATGGCGGGAAACATAATCTCTTTCAGTCGATCTGTTGGACGCCCTCCATTTCTCTGAGTCCTAAGCCGCTGATTCAACCCACCACTGCTGTGATACTGACGCCAGTCGGGAATTGTCCGGCAAGTATATGATTGCTACGTCATAGATCTGTCACTGCTAATCTGTTTTGAAGCCGCTAGTTGCGAGCGAAGCGAGCAGACCAGCGGCGCTAGGGGACCAGGTACCGTTGCGTCTATGCGCTACTCTGCCTGGTGTATGTTATTTTAAGGGCGTGAATTTTGAGATTTAATTATGAATTTGATGAGTTCTTTAATATTAAAAATATATATAGTTTTACCGCCGCAAGCGATGTGTCGGCCGCATAGTGGCCGACAATCGCTTCGGCGACAGCGTGTATAAATTGAGAATGGTTTAAATTGTTGTTTAAAAAGATAAAGTGGAATATAGTATAAGATTTGTTAATTTTAGTTTTCGGGGAATAAACAGTTGGCATAGCAGTCGAGATCTATCTAGCTAGTAGCCTGGTGTTCTGGCTCTATATGTAACGTGCGCCATGGCCGGCGTTGCAACAGCTTCAGCTTAGTAATAATAATAATAATCGAATGATTTGAAAAGTTACGTTTTAAGCTTAAGGAAGGAAGACAGACCTCTAGTGGGTTGGCGTTTGATAGTATGAAATGTTGAAAAGACCTGTAGTAGGTTAATTTGTAAAACAAATTAATAATAATATAATAAGCCTCGCTATTGGAAATAATGATGAATTAATGATTTGTATGGGCTTATGAAAAGCAGAAAATCTTGTTCTGAAACGAGACGAAAATTTCGAATCAAGTTTCCAGGAAGAACTGTGCCTAATGCCAGTACAATTAGGAGGCTCGCTAAACGATTCAAGGAAACAGGCTCCGTAAATAATAAAAGAGTTGACAGACATTCTTTCATCAGAAGATGTCAGGTGTGCGTTTCAAGAGAGGGAGGACATTTTCAGCATCGCCTATGAGCACTGTAAGTACACATTATTGAACATGTTTGGTAAAAGTGTGAAAGTGCTCGCCTACCACCGACTGAACCGGGTACGCGTGCCCGCGATCTGCACCAGTCACAGCTGGCTTAGCTTGCCGTGTTTATCAGGGCGAACATAGATAATGACCCTGTATTTCCCGTCTGAATGCGTTTACTTAAAAGTAAAAAATACAGAAACGTACATTCTGGATTGTTCTTGTATATACTCGAGATTATTAGTGAGTGAGATAATGAGGAATAACTGAGATGTGGACTCATCGCACTCTGGTTGTTGCTACATTCTAAACGAGTCACTTCCTGTAGTAATGCCCAATCCAGACTCCGCGCAAGGACGTGATAGAGTTTAGAGATTCCACACGTGCGCACTCACTGATTGCCATCTGCACGAGATGAACAGCGTAACTGTCTAGAGTTTTAATGTGTTCTGCCTGTGGAAACATTCGACTGATAGATCTCTGGAGATATTTGAGAGTGACGGTGGTGATCTGTGTGTGTGTATTTCGACTCATAATTTTACAGTTCTTAGTATTTAGGGTCAATTAATGGAGAGGGGGATGGGACGTAGCCATGTTGATGTAAGGGGCATAACATCTAGGTCATCTGCCTATAAAGACATCGATATTAATAAGTGAAGGCTACGGCCGCTTCCTACCTAAATTCAGTTTGATTGCTGTAATAGATTCGTAGATATTGAGAACCGACTAAATATTTCGGGTGGTCGCCATGTTTGATTTTTATATAATATGTATTTTAGGCCATACAGTTATGTACTATTACATGAAGAATATTGCGTAGGTGTATTATTCAAACTTCAATCGCATGATTAGGACACAAGAAATAAAAACGTGATTTTTAATATTTCGCACTGCGCCATCTTGTGGTTATGAAAACAATTGAAATAAATTAGATATCAGTGGATTAAAATTTGTATAAGCATTTACCGTACCAAAGTTTCATTGAGCTTGTATGGTTACATCGCGACAAACCTTCATTTAAATATTTAAATTTCGTGTCGCCGTCATGTTGGATTTATGCCCACCAGGTCACATAAGTGGATTTATATTAATAGCCTTTATCAACATACAAAATTTAAGGCAGTCATAAATTAGTAGATATTGAGAACCGTTTAAAGATTTCGGATGGTCGACATGTGGGACTCTTATATATGTAGGTCATAGAGTTATGTACTATTAGATGACGATTATTGCGTAGGTTCATTATTCAAACGTTGACTTTGATCGCAGGATTAGGACACAAGAAATTGAAACTTAATTTTGAAATTTTGCACAGTCACCATCTTGAGGTTATGTAAATAACTGAACTAAATTATATGTCAGTGCATTACAATGTGTATAAACATTTGCTGTACCAAGATTCACTGCGCTCGGATGGCTAAGTTACGAGAAATGTCTATTTAAATGTTTCACATTCGCTTGACCGCCATGTTCGTTCTGTTCCTAACAGGATTTTGAAAGTCACATTTGTGAACTTCCTGTAGAGCCCTTTATTATCGTACAAAATCTCAGGGTGATATCAGTAGTAGTTTCGTAGATACAGAATGCTGGTGAAATATTTCGCACAGCCGCCATGTTAGAATGGTGAAACTTAACAAAATTTGAAGGGCACAGTCAGGGACGGACAATATAGTGCTATGATATTACCGAGTATCATTGAAATCACTCCAGCCGTTTAGATTTAATTAGGGCGGGGTGAGGGGGATCACACACAGACACACATACATAGGTATGCAAACACACACGGACAAAAGGTGATCTCATAAGCCTATCTTTTCATAAATGAAAATAGGCTAACTAGCGTTTTAGCATGGTTTTTAAAAATAACATTTAAGCCAGAAGTAATTTTCAAAATTCCAGCTTACACGAAAATCGAAATTAAAAGGCCGAACCTGCTTGACGCATTGCAAGCAACATTAACGAACAAAATATGTCGAGCTGAAAAGTACCGGTAAGCACTCCATGCAGTTTGAATATTAATAAATATATTCAAACTCATTTACGGAGTTGTATTCTATTTTACAGGGTCTTTCACTGAAAGTTGGGCCGGCCGAGCGGCGCGTGTAGGGTCGGACGAGCATATGGCAACTCACTAGATTGAGGTCGAGAGAGCGTCCGTATGAATCGCTTGTAAATAACAAGCACACATAATAACACAGAAAGTAAAATTATTGTCACAGAAGAGTTAGAAAATGTCTTCCGCTGCATCTACACATTTCTGGCATCTTCTAAGGAAATTTTCGTTCCCGCGCATTAGTTCAAATACCGAAATGCCTCAATTTCTCTCGTGATGTTTAGTTTGAGTTCATCTACTGTGTTGTTGCACAAACCTTATTTTTAAATAGTCCCCACAAATAACAAGTAGTTCCGTGAAGAACTATACAGCCTAATTTCATATATCCTACTTATGTTAATTGCCTCTATCTATAAAAAAAACAGTTTGATTGCTGTAATAGATTCGTAGATATTGAGAACCGACTATATATTACGGATGGTCGCCATGTTGGAATGTATATCTGTAGTTCGTAAGAGTTATGCAATGTTACATGAAGAGTATTCTGTACGTGTAGTATTCAAAATTCAATCACATGATTAGGACACAAGAAGTAAGAACGAGATTTTAAAATTTCGCACAGCTGCCATCTTGTGGTTATAAAAACAAATGAAAAAAATAGATCCCAGTGGATTAACATTTTTATAAGTATTTACTGGACCAAGTGTCATTGTACTCGGATAGTTAAGTTGCGAGAAACGACCATGTGAATATTTATACTTCGCGTCGCCGCCATGTTGGATTTGTGATCAACAGGATATTGAAAGTTCTATAGGTGAACTTATGTTCATAGCCCCTATGAATATTAAAAAATTCCATCTAAATATTTCGGATGGTCG
Source organism: Meconema thalassinum (assembly GCA_946902985.2). Lineage (NCBI taxonomy): Eukaryota > Metazoa > Arthropoda > Insecta > Orthoptera > Tettigoniidae > Meconema > Meconema thalassinum. The sequence goes on from OX336392.1 coordinate 374,450,576, forward strand.
CCATGTTGGATTGTTATATGTATAGGCCATAGAGTCATGCACCATTAAAGGAAAATTATTGCGTAGGTTCATTATTCAAACTTTCACTTCGATCGCATGATTACGGCACAAGAAAAAAAATTCGCACAGCCGCATCTTGAGGTTATGTAAACAATTGAACTAAATTAGATACCAGTGCATTACAATGTGTATAAACAATTGGTGTACGAAGTTTCATTGCGTTTGGATCATTAAATCGCGAGAAAAGTCTGTTTAAAACATTCAAATTCGCTTGGCCGCCATGTTCGTTTTGTAGTTAACCGGTTTTCAAAAGTCTCATAGATGAACTTCCAGCAGTACCCTTTATCTCCGTACAAAATTTAAGGATGATACCGGTAATAGTTTCAAAGATATAGAATGCCGGTGAAATAATTCGCACAGCCGCCATCTTGAGGTTATATAAACAATTGAACGCAGTTAGATGTCGGTGCATTACAATGTGTATAAACATATGCTGTACCAAGTTTCATTGCGCTTGGTTGGTTAAATAGCGAGAAACGCCTATTCAAAAAGTCGGAAATTCGCTTCGCAGCCATGTTGGTTCTGTAGCTACCAGATTTTCAAAAGTCACATAGGTGAACTTCTAGTAGTTCCCTTTATCACCGTGAAATATTCCAGGGTGATATCGGTAATAGTTTCGGAGGTATTGAATACTGGTGAAATATTTCGCACAGCCGCCATGTTGGATTGATAAGTCGTAACAAAATTTGAAGGGCACTGTCGGGGTGGTCCGGAATAGTGCTATGAACTTACCGAGGTTCATTGAAATCGCTCCAGCCGTTTAGAATTTATTAGGGGGGGGGGGACACACACCATCACACACACCATCACACACACAGACACACGGAAAAAAGGTGATCTCATAAGCCTATTTTTTCATAAATGAAAATAGGCTAAAAATTGAAGCAATATGCTTAAACACTCAGCAATAATACGTTATAAACTTATAACACGTGTAACTTAAAACTAGCATTACCCGTCGCGGCTTCGCCCGCGAATATTCTAGTTGTAAAGAGTACACTTAGCAAAATCTCAATCACGAATGCTATGACTGATTTATCCTTGGTATGAATAATCAGACTTTGTCAATTCAGCTACTGGTGCAGTGGTTAGGGGTAGTTATTCCTTCATAGGTATATCAGAGCGAAGTTAGTTTTCTAGGAATATCACAGACACTGTTAATTTAAGGGCCTTAAAATGTGGTTTTCGGAGACCCTTTATAGTCAAGTGAAAATGACCTTTCGTTCCACACTCACACCTGAAACTAGCGTGATAAAATCTAGAGTGCCCCTTGACCCCCTTAAGCGCATTATACTGTATGTATTGATAAATTTTACAGCTTAATTTGGTTCAGTGATAGCCTTATAACCGTCTGGAAACTTTCACAGTAATGTAATAATTGGAATTGCATTGCGTCTTACTGAAATAGATGGACTTGTGAAATTCTGTTACCATGGTTACCGTGTTGCATTCTTTCATTATTAGGGGGCGTGGTGGCGCAGCGGTCAAGCTGTATGCCTCTCACCAAGGCGGACCGGGTTCGATTCCGGGTCACTGCATGTGAGATTTTCGATGTGAAATGCCATGTCCTGTGGTTCGGATTCCACGTAAAACGGAGGTCCCGTGGCTTCTGATCGCGAGATTAACGGTCACGTTAAACTACAAGCTTTTTCTTTCATGATTTCATTGTATACATGTTTTAAGGTATTTATTTAATTGTGAGGCATTTAAAGAGTAAGTGAGTGCGTTTCGCTTACGCATTGGATTATGCTGAACCTGTAGGTACCCCATATGTGTAGGTTAGTGTTAATGGGACCTTATTTTCGGTACAAAACTGGAATGTGACCTTAGCAGAATATTATAGGGAGGGATAGGCTATAAACGAAATAACGAAGTCAACTTTATTCGTCAAATCCTGCTTCTCATTTCCGTGTTGCAATGTGCTCATCTGACCTGTGGCTCGTAATTCTACCTGCAGTGCAGTGGCTGGCCACACTTTGAGTGAAAGACCCTGTATTATGTACTACGTATAATCGCGCTGCTTGCAGTGGTGGACTAACAGAGTTAAAAGACTGTTACCAACCTAATACTCATGCAATGAGCACGTGGTTCTCCGGTATGGAAATGGAGTCTTAAAACACTGGTCTTTAAGAAAGTTGGCAGCAGAAGCTGTCAAATAAGTGCAACGTTACAGGAAACTAACTATACCATTTGCGTCTCAACAGTCTAATGCAGGGCCGTGGAGACAAGAGGCCTGGCCGTGCGATTTCGATTCCCGGGCCCCTCTAATTTTGTCTCTCTTTATATCTCCTTGCAAATTAAAGGTGATCTCTTAGGACCCAAAAAATTAAAAAAATATATGCTCTGTGGAATACTGTACATTAAGAAATCGTCAGTTCTTTGTTTCCGAAATGTTACACTAACTGATTAACGCAGAGGAAAGAGTACAGAACGTTAACATGAGGGTCGTGGCGTCGAGTCCCTATGCGGAAAAGTTTTGTTTAATTTTGTATTTGTATGTTACTTTCACTGCAAATAAACCGAAATAATGATCAATATATTGTATCTACTGTATTAATATTTATCTAAAAGCCATGAAACTGAAAGGCGAAGGAAAATTATGATGCCAAATCAATTTTCAGGAAGGAATTGTAATTAAGGCGTACACGAGAACCTCGTATATAACATTAGATCCACTTACACATTTACAGTTGATGATTTCCACGAGGTCGGGTGATATTCATCGTACAAACAGTGGAAAGATTCATTTTATCGGCATCTTGCACATGTTATAAACACCGCATTTAAAAAAAATGCATGGTTGTTTTTAAGTTGCTATAGAAAACAGAAAAACATACGTGGCTCAAGGCTCGCCTACCCCCACCAAAATTGAGTTGTTTTCTAAACGTTTGGCCATCTGGTGCTCCCACTTCTGTCACGTTCGTTTCTGGCCAAGCCCTGTATATGCGGTTTTTGGCCGGTCAGTCCCGGTTTCTCAGTCGTACAGAGGACAGTCTGCGAAACTCACGCATGTGCAATTGATACGTAAGTTTTTAGTTGCATGGAAAGCAACTCGTATATCAATTGCACATGCCTGAGGTTCACCACCTGCCCACCACCAACCATAAACCGTGGCGTGAACTCTAAAATAAATTTGGACCAAATCGGTGATGACGAGTAGGCGCAATCCCCTTGTTAGTAAGATTCTTATTTTCGCCGCTAGATGGCACATCAGATAGCTGTAGTTGCCGATACTACAACTTGTATTACTGAATCTATCCGCCAAGCTCTCAACGCTGTACAAGCGAGCCTCCTGTAAAATGGACTGCTACGGGAGAGGCCGATGGAAACTTCGTTAATCTTTGAGCGGATCCTCTACGGGACGGCAATCAGTGCGCCAGCTTCCTGGCGGTGCACGTGCTCTGGTCATTTGCACAGGAAGTGCAGCACTCACTCATCAACAAGAAATATATTTAATATACTCGTATTTCCTCATTACCTCGGTTAGCGCCTTCGGTGGCGTAGTTGGTAGCATGCTGAACTACTGTGCCCAAGATAGCAGGTTCAAACCCGGCCGATGTCGTCGGATTTTTTTAGATCGTTAAAATCCTTCAGTATGCCTTCCTTCGGAGGGGAAGTAAAGCCGGCGGTCCCATGTCATAGATTTATGGCATGTAAGAGATCCTCCCACAGACTAAACTTGTGTGAAGCTAAATTTCTAGGTTAGATTTCGTTGGAACGCTCTATCAAAGTTCCAACGTTCACCTCTAGGTATCATTGATATCTGGTAGCGAAAGTTGGAACTACTTGAAATTGAACGGAACTTGTATCTCACCCTAGGGGTGTCCGATTGAAGCAGCTACAACCTCTGGTGAGCCGGACATGTTCTCGGATACTCCCGGCACTAAAAGCCATACGATAAATAAATAAATTACCTCGGTTGGGGAGGAAGTGTGTTCATCTCAGCAGGTGCATTCCTCGTACGCAATAATGGACTTAGGCTACTCAGATATGATCTCACGTTGTGCAGTTTTCATGAAACATTTACGCGCAGTATCTCTATAAATTTAAAAAAACACGAGCCTTACAGTAGTCGCATATGATGTGTAACATCTGACATAGAAGAAACCTCACGTGAAATTGTTGATACACCGGTATGTTATAGTATTATTGGCACAAATATTAATCTATTATAAAAGGCAGTGTTTTACAGATATTGTAGTTTATAATACGGAACTCATTTTATTAGATGATTTGTAGCTTCCACCAGCACTAGCCTAAATAAAGAATGGGATATGGATCAACTAGATTAATAAACGCGACACCACTCATAACCTTAAATTCCTTATAAATAGGTCCTCTTGATTCACAGACCAACACGTAATTTCGTATGGATTCTGTTAAAATGAGTCATATTGATATGATAAATATCATTTCAAATGATAATCTGGTAGCAAAAATATATACCCCGCCCAGGATTCGAACCCAAGGTCTCTAGTTTCACAGTCATACGCAATAACCCCAAGGCTATTTCCACTACGCAAATATTGTGCACAAGAAGGTGACTTATTTCCACGTTCCAATAATACTGCATTACGGAATTAAGTTTCATTTATATCTTGCTTGTTTCGATAATGTTCCTGAGTGACATTGAGTTTAAAATGCCTTATGCCAATGCAATGCCGACTACTTACAATGTTTGATATTAAGGCATTTTACCATTTAAATACTGATACGAAGACTTCGAACATGTACCATGTCATTTGTTTCAATTACTTGACACCAGAGTTCGCATGAGCGTTTTCCATTCAGTATGGCATATACATTCCACATGGTCGAGAGTGCGTCATGGTATCAATTTTCGACACCACGCGCTGATTGTTTCTCAGACCAGTGCCAGCTGGATCGATCAATCGATCGAGTTGGCAGTGCGTCTTATACTTCCATTCGATCCACCACTGCCAGCTAGGGCACACTTCCATTCGATCGATCGAGCGGGCAGTGCATACTTCCGTTTGATCCACCACTGCCAGCTCGATCGTTCCGATCCACTTCCGTCCCCAATTTTCAAAATCACTCCCACGAAACTATCCAGCAACCGAGCGGAAAGATGTCACACATCAATAATTGCGCAGAGTGAAGCAGAGCCCTGGTTTCGGAGACCAAGAATAGTGATTGCGGTAACCGAATGCCCTGCCCAGGCGCCTCCCCATAATCTGCTAGCCAAAAGGCTCGGCAGCGGTCGCTTGGTAGGCCTAGACCCTTCATGGGCTCTATCACCACGAGGTTTGCTTTGGTTTAAAACTTTTGCCTATCACCACGAAGTCGCGGATTCGATTCCCGGCTCTGCCAATAAATTCAATTCTGGTCTGAGAGGTGAAACGGGGTACACTCAGCTTCATGAGGGAAAAGTGAAAAGAGACGGGTTCAATTCCCAACTCAACCATCCTGGAAGTGGTTTTCCGCGGTTTCCCACTTCTACTCCAGGCGCGAATGCCGAAACGGTCTCTAAATTAATTGCAGAATTTAAATATCTTGGCAGGGCTAGGACTCAACCCCGGACCTCCGGGGTGACAGCCAAGAACGTTAACCGCTCTGTTACAGACCGTATACCAATGTTTCAAGCCTAAAACATTCATGAATTTAGTTTTTAGATCAGAAAAGCACGTTAAAAAGATTGTGGCTCTTATTTGGGCACAGAGAAAGTATTTCGAACGTAATTTATGCTTTCAGTCGATCAACACAATATTGTAACAAGAAGTTCCGTGAAGAACTATACAGCCTACTTTTCATGCCAATGATTATTCTACAGAATATGAACCTATCTAGAATAATGACGAAATTAAGTTGCTAATATCGAAATTTCCAATTAGTTCGAAATACTGTATACCTGGCATAATGTATCCTAATAGAGCACTACAGTTGGCAGCCCTGATGACTGAATATATTCTTAGTTCCGTCTCTTAAGGTACAAAATACAAAATTTGGTTGAAGTCCAATGAATAGCATGGACGTTACATGCAGTTAAACATTGGATCTAACAGCGCGCGTAAAATCATGTTGGCAACAATGTCATGCATGTATTGGTCAGAAATAATCTGAAATAATATGATCTATTGTTGTGCCAATTTTGAATGAAATCCATTAGTTAGTATAGAAGTTACATGCATTTTAAAATTGGATCTATCAGCAGGCTTAGAATCATGTTGGCAGCACTGACGTATATTAGTTACTCCAAATTCGTCTAGAATGCCAGGTACTATACGTGTGCAAAGTTTAGAGCTATTGGCTTGCATACTTTCTGATATATTGATATTAGGGTAACAAAAATAGGGACAGCACATATTAACAGTTGGCAGCACTGGTTGCTCCTTAGAATACGCATAGTCATATCTGTTATGGTACACATAGCACATACGAAATTTGGTTGAAATCCAAATGATAGTATGGAAGTTACATGTATTTAAAGTTGGACTGTCAGCAGGCCTAGAATCATGTTGGTAGCACTGACATATATAAGTTACTCCAAATTAATATAGAATGACAAGGACTATACATGTGCATAGTTTAAAGCTGTCGGCTTGCATACTTTCTGATATATTGGTATTTGGATAAAATAAATTAGGAGCATTTATTAACAGTTGGCAGCCCTGGTAGGTCTGAAGAATACACTCAGTCATATCTGGTTATGTACACATACAACATACGAAATTTGGTTGAATTCCAATTGATAGTATAGCAGTTATATGCATTTAAAAATTGGACCTATCAGGAGGCTTATTATCATTTTGGCAACACTGCCATGTTTAGCCTCCTGGAAATTAAACTGAAATATTATGATCTGTACGTGTGCCAATTTTGAAATAGCTCCCATTCATACTTTCCAAGATATCCAACATGGAGCTCAAATTTCAATTGCGATTTTTTAGCAGTTGGTAGCACTGACATCATTTTCAAATATGGCCGTGAGATATTCAGGTATAGATCTTTACTCCTACCGAATTTTGTTTCGATTGCTGCAGCCGTTTAGGAGTTGATAGGGGGGGGACACACACACAGCCAGACAGACAGACAGAAGGACAGACAGACAGACAGACAGACAGACAGACAGACACACATTTGCCCGATCTCATAAGTCTACTTTTTCCTCATTTTTGCAAAATGTGAAAAGTAGGCTAAAAAATTGTAATGGATGTTATGCCCTACACCAGAAAGAAATATATGATAAAGGAAAATAGTATATTACGCAATGAGCCTATAATGGCAATAATTAAGACACGAGTATGTTTATAAAACGAGCTAAGAGAGTGTCCTAATTATCATTATAAGCGATTTACATACGACAGTTAATTATAACTTTATTATACAGTATGTTCTAACATAAATATTCATAAATATATGTCGGTATTCTGTCAGTTGACTTTAGTGAAGAGCGCATGCGCTGAATTCCCACTAAGGATCAAAGTCCTTCCAAAGCTTTGTTCTTTTTTGGGGAAATTGTGTGGGCTCAGCATTTGCTCTCTACCCATTAACAAATTCCAAAGATTTAAAACATTGTTTATTCTGAACTAGCACCAACAGAGAGCGCACAGGTACTATGTGGGATCATTTTGTTATTTTGGTCAAATAACACAAAGTAGGCTGTTACATAAGCTTTAAAATTAAAATGTATCGTATCATCAACTAGTTATTCTTCAAATTCGATGCGTATAGAATGTCAACGGTCGCCTCCGTAGCGTAGCGGTCAGCCGCCCCGGAGGTCCTGGGTTCGATTCCCGGCTCTGCCACGAAATTTGAAAAGTGGTACGAGGACTGGCACGGGGTCTACTCAGCCTCGGGTGGCCCAAATGAGTAGAGGGGGTTCGATTCCCCCTCAGCCATCCTCGAAGTGGTTTTCCGTGGTTTCCCACTTCGTCTTCAGGCAAATGCCGGGATGGTACCTTCTTCAAGGCCACGGCCGCCTCCTTCCCCCGTCCTTGCCTATCCATCATAACCATCCCTTACCTTCCCTCATGAGGCCCCTGTTCGCTTTGCAGGTGAGGCCGCCTGGGCGAGGTGCCAATCCCACCTCACCAGTTGTATCCCTTCCGATTCGATGTTCCCAGCTCTAGGACACTGCCCGTAGAGGCGGTAGTGGTGAGTTCCCTCGCTGAGTCCGTGGGTTCCACCAACCTAGAGGGTAAACGAAAAAATGTCAACGTAGGAAAAATCAATGGAGTCCCAAATAGAACAGTCATGACATCTAGCGGAAAAGTTTCGCTTAAGATATCCCTTTACTGAACAGAGCTGGGTTACTGATTGATTTCCGAGAATCAAATGCCATATGCTTGCTTCCTCCATGACATTCTGCTGTGATTACATCAACAATAGCATTCACTAAAAATTGTCGACGAAAACGTACGAATGCAATGCCCTGTGTAGAAATTGGAGTTGCGAATATTAACGCACAGTGTCATATTCCCCAGTCTGTTAATGCATTGGCCAAGATATCCTTTGCATTGTCAACTTTCAAGTCATGTAATTCATGTCCGAAATGTTGGATTTTGTTTGCATGTGCGAAGCTATCAAGTACCGTACCTAATTGGTCACACAACTGTATCATATTGAAAACTAGTATTCGTACTTAAATGAGTCTCATTATAGTACAGTTTTCTGATATATAATATTTACATTTCGACATCGTCGAACTTAAATACCTTTAGTGAATACAACTATTTTTCATGTAATCCAATGTACTGGTTTCGGTCACATTATGACCTTCGTCGGCAAAAGTAATTAATAGAACACGATTGTACGGACATTTGCTGTCAGTTTGGCTGAGTATACCGTGAATTAGCCACAGGACGGAGAAATAGCAGTTCTTTGCTTTAATTTTGCAGATTCAACACTGATAGACTGCTGTTATTTCTATTACATAAATGAGGAACATAAATATATAGTATGTAACAATATATGTGGGAAAGCTCCGGGGATTCCTTAGAAGGCCTGAAAACAAGAAAAACGTGTCCGGTAAACATATGGTGAAGGTGCGTTCGATGCCGTGTTACAAGCATTGTTTGTGGTGTGCATAACACAGACAGCGCGGCGGCACGATATGTGGAGGGCACACAGGCCACTTGTACGTTTCGTCACTATTCATGTCTGTGTGCATTTGCTTTGCATTCAAAGCGTCAGAGACCGACACCGTGGCCTGCTCGTTCTCCCGATCTCAACCCATTAGACATCTACTTATGGGGTCATTTAAAAGCCATTGTGTACGCCACACCTATTCATAACGTGGACATGCTGCGTCAGCGAATAGAGCAAGGATGTCAGCAGATACGACAGACGCCGGGAATATGGGAGCGTGTGAGACAGTCAATGATGCAGCGCATAGACGCCTGCATTACAGCTCATGGTAGCCATTTTGAGCACCTTCTGTAGAGAACTGTAAGCATAAGGTGCGTTCAAAAACTAACGAGCCGGGGGCATAATTAAAGAAACCAGTACCTGTATGTTAGAAGTATTGGGCCTGGCTGTTGAGGCACTTGTCCCACTGTGACACGAGGCGGTGAATGGCTGTCTCATCAAATTCCCTGGGCTGCGATGTGAACCAGTTCCGCACGTACAGCTGGACGTCGGCGTCCGAGGTGAATCGTTGGCCCCGAAGAGCCCTTTTCAGGGGACCAAACATGGCGTAAACACAGGAAGAGAGGTCTGGACTGTATGGAGGGTGACCGAGAACTTCCCATTTGAATTTCTGCAGGAGTGCCGCGACTGTGTTGGCCGTATGCTGTCGTGCGTTGTCGTGGAGTGACCACGGCGGCTAAGGCGTTCACTGTCACTTTGCGGTCCTGGGTAATGAGTGCATCAACCTGCTGGACGTTGTCATCAGTAATGCAGGGGGGTGCCCCAGACCAGGCATCATCGGCTAAGGACACCCATCCTTCCTTGAAGCGCTTGTGCCACGCCTTGACCCTTGCAAGGGACATGCATTGTCCGCCGTACACTTGTGACATTCAGCGATGAATGTCCGTTCCCCCTACTCCTTCCGCTGTCAGAAACCGAAAAACACCTCTTTGCTCTTCGGTTGACGCCTCCATGTCACTGTTTGCAATGCGACTGGCAGCGTTCAACGATTGATGCATGCTGCTGCTTGCTTTATATCGTCACGTGACGTGCACGCGTGCCCTCTAGCGACGGGCTGCGACCTTCCTTGCTCTGGTCGGAACCACACCTCGTTATACACGCCACGATTAGCTGATGTAGTCACCAGTTCGCGCATTCCAGCCTCCGGCTCGTTACTTTTTGAACGCACCTTATAGTAACGTACACTTTATCAACACAAATGACCAACCTGCATAGTGAAGTGGTCTGTGTTATGTACACCACAAACAATTCTTGTAACACGGAAACAAAAGCAAATACTCCATATGTTTACAGGGCATGTTTTACTTGTTGCCAGGTCCTCTATCGGATCCCCGGAGCTTTCCTACATATTTAGTTAAAACCCCTGGCACTACAGCCCGTGAAGGGCCTAGGCTTACCAAGCCACCGCTGCCCAGCCATTTGGCCTGCAGATATTTGGGTGACGCGTGACCAGTGCATCGGGTCCCCTCGGCCATTAATCTTGGTATTCGTGATCGGGGCACTGCCTCACAGTCAGACAGCTACTCAATTGTCCTCACGACGCTGAGTGCACCCCGTTCCAGACCTCACGTCAGTTTCTAAAATCCCTGACGGAGCCGGGAATCGAACCCGGGGCCTCCAGGTAGAGACAGGCGCGCTACTCCAACACCACGGGGCCGGCACATATTTAGTTACATCCTGTATCTGGTGCACTGTTTGATGTATCGCGATGAAGTGAACTCTGTACGTTAAGAACATTGCCAATGGAGACCGCGAGACATAAAGTGTGGTAAGATGTAAGGAAGGAAGCATACAGCAGCCTGCAAGTAGTGCAGGACATTTAAATGCTGGACAGGCAGACACACACATAATTCTGTGCGCCACAGTTGGAGTCACTCCAAAATGTGTCCGAGTTTTAGTGTCGCTGTTGTAGTTTTCCACTAAACAAGAGAAACACGGCCCGCGGAGAAGATAACAAGGTACAGTCAGTTACAATGCACTGTGTTACTGCAGATCCATACAAGCACACTACATGCGTCATCAGTGGAAACTAATCTTTGTATGTACTGAACCAGTTTGATGAACATTCAAACATTCTGTTAACAGGATCACATCAAAGCAGATGGACTGCTGGGACATATTCTAATTTGTCAGTACTTGTATTCACAGAGGGGCTGCAATAGCCGATGAAAATCTACCCTTTAGGTTTATCTCAAATTAAACTCTTCATAATATTTTTGGTGTCATTCCTCCAAATCTCATTAAGCTACCTGTGTTTTATGGAGCATATGGTCATGGTGGTATAATGATGTGATGAATTGGTGACGTATGTCAAAATGACAGGCTTGAAAAATGAAGTGTACGAGGTTGATTTATGAGGGTGCTAAATTTGATTAGATATCAATATCTATCTTTAGGTATTAGCCAAACATAGTTCCATTAACTAAATTACATTAGAATTTTAAAATATTGGAGTAACCTGCGGTTTTCTTTCTCTTTTGCACTGTAGAAGACAAATTAGTAGTTGCCTTAACATTGAAAAAAGCTATTAATGTTGAAGATAATGGAAAGCTAATAGGCTACAAGACACTAAAGTGCGTTTGAAAACTAATTACAACATAACTGCTCTCCACGTAATTAGATACCCTTACAATGGCCTTCTTAGGACGATGTAATGAACTAAAATACAATACTGGAAGCATTGAGTCTGAACAACTGACCTGAAGACACAAGGAGGAGTCATAGTGACCGTGTGAAATTATGAACAATGGGAGAAGAAAATAGATTGGCAAGTCAGCTTAATGCTTACCGCGGCCCCTAGGAATCCAAATTTGACAGAAGATGATAATTGTGGGTTTAACGTTCCTCTTAACTGCTGTGGCTTTTAAGGCACAGGGTTGGAAGAATATTGGTTTGGAGGAATTCTTTCAACGGCTAATAACAGAATAAACGATCAACTGAAAAAGCATACACACACATACATTTTCATTTGAGACTATTTTGCCTTTCAGCGTCCAAATTATGACAAAATAGGTTTTTAAGATAATCTTTGTCAGGATATGACGCTTCGCGGTGAATCAGCTAACCTTTCTTACACCTGGCATTGCTATGTCAAGAGAGGGATACTGATTGTGCAGTTGGGTTAGTGCGGGATTTAAGGCTTCCTGCTTCCCTCATAGTTTTGTATTAATAAAAACAACACAGTGCTGGTAAAATGATAACAAATCTGTGTAGAATCGAAAAAAAGATGTATTTGATTAACTTAGCAGAGTGGATTTCGAAAATGCATCTTGTTTCTCCATACCGCATCTGGTTAATTGGAAATAGTGCAAAATGTTATATGTTCGACCATATTATTATATACTAGAAAAGTGCATCTTCAAGAGACTCATTATAGTTAAAGTTTCATTATGATACAGGTTCTCCACCAATCAGAGCTCAAGATTTTAGGTAGATTTCATTAGAAAGATAACTATTGCAATGGGTACCATGTTTCGATTTCCAAAAAATTTCGACATACCTTCGCGTTTCACATCCCCCAGACCCCAAAACCACCGTCAGTTCAAAAGTTTATATATAATTTATGTATATATATCAGTTTCTTGTGGACACGATAACTGCCGTAATTGTGCACCAATCACTTTGAATTTTCTACATAATATGTATCCCTATAAAATCTCGATCGAGTTCGTTAATGGGCAAAATCGGTCGAAGGGGATGAAAATGGGGGCCTTTTTTCGAAAAACGGAAATATCACTATAACTCTTTTAATATGTAAAATATCGAATCCCTTCAAAGTTCATATTATGTGTCCGATAAGTGCCAAAAATTTATGTTTAAAAAGTTTTTTGATAGCACCAACCACTGACCATTGGGGTGGAAAAAGTGTTTTTTTTTTCGGGGGACATTAATCATATCTGTCTTAATAGGCACAATATAAAAAAGTACAAAAGGGACGATATTCCCCTAATAATTACCTAAAACTTTTGTCTGAAAGATTTTTTTATATAACCCACCATTACGGCAAGGGATGAGAAACTAGAAGTTACATGACGAACTAAAGAGCCTACTTTTCATGCCAATCATTATTATTCAGTATATGAACCTATCTAGAATAATGACGAAATTAAGTTGGTAATATCGAAATGTCTAATTAGTTCGAAATATTCCTGCTATAATGTAGCCTATTAGAGCACTACAGTTGGCAGCCCTGATGACTGAATATATTCTTAGTTCCATTTCTTAAGGTACAGAATACAAAATTTGGTTGAAGTCCAATGGACGTTACATGCAGTTAGACATTGGATCTATCAGCACGCGTAAAATCATGTTGGCAACAATGTCATGCGTGTACTGGTTAGAAATATTCGGAAATATTATGATATCTTGTTGTGCCAATTTTGGATGAAATCCATTTGTTAGTATAGAAGTTACATGTATTTTAAAATTGGACCTATCAGCAAGCATAGAATCATGTTGGCAGCACTGCCTTGTATTAATTATTCCAATTAATCTAGAGTGTCAGGTGCTATACGTGTGCAAAGTATAGAGCTGTTGGCTTGCATACTTTCTGATATATTGATATTAGGGTAAAGAAATATAGACAGCATTTATTAACAGTTGGCAGCCCTGATTGCTCTTAAGAATACTTATAGTCATGTCTGTTATGTTACACATAGCACATACGAAATTTGGTTGAAATCCAACTGATAGTATAGGAGTTACATGTTTTTAAAAATTGGTCCTATCAGCAGGCTTAGAATCATGTTGGTAGAACTTAAGTATAAAAGTTACTCCAAATTAATCTAAAATGTATTAATGTATTTGGATGAAGAAAATAGAAAGAGAGATTATTAACAGTTGGCAGCCCTGGTGGCTCTTAAGAATACACTCAGTCATACCTGTTTATGTACACATATTAACAAAATTTGGTTGAAGTCAAATTAATAGTGTAGAAGTTACATGCATTTAAAAATTGGACCTATCAGAAGGCTTAAAATTATTTTGGCAACACTGTCACGTATGGCCTCCTGGAAATTAAACTGAAATAGTATTATCTACGTGAGCGCCAATTTTGGAATAGCTCCCATGCATACCTTCCATGATATCCAACATGGAGCTCAAATTTCTAGTGCGTTTTTTCAGCAGTTGGTAGCACTGACATCATTTTCATATATGGGGTTGAGATATTCCGGTATACATCTTTACTCATACTTAATTTGGTTTTGATTGCTGCAGCCGTTTAGAACCGACTAAATACTGCGGATGGTCGGCATGTTGGAATTTTATATGTGTAGGTCTTAGATTTATGTACTGTTACATGAAGATTATTGTGTACGTGTAGTATTCAAACTTCAATCCATGATTAGGACACAAGAAGTAAAAACAAGAGTTTAAAATTTCGCACAGCTGCCATCTTGTGGTTATGGAAAAAAAAAAAAGAATTAGATGCCAGTGGACTAACATTTGTATAAGGATTTACTGTACCAAGTTTCACTGCACTCGGATGGTTAAATTGCGAGAAACGACCATGTGAATATTTATACTTCGCGTCGCCGCCATGTTGCATTTCTGATCACCAGGTTATTGAAAGTCCTTTAGGTGAACTTATGTTCATAGCCCCCATGAACATTAAAAATTCATTTTGATTGTTGTAATAGATTCGTAGATATTGAGATCCATCTAAATATTTCGGATGGTCGCCATGGTGGATTGCTATATGTATAGGCCATAGATTCATGTACCAGTAAAGGAAAATTATTGCGTAGGTTCATTATTCAAACTTTCACTTCGATCGCATGATTACGACACAACAAATAACAAACTTAATTTAAAAATTCGCACGGCCACCATCTTGAGGTTATGTAAACAATTGAACTAAATTAGATACCAGTGCATTACCAAGTACCAAGTTTCATTGCCTTTAGACCATTAAATCGCGAGAAAGGTCCATTTAAAATTTTCAACTTCGCTTGGCCGCCATATTCGTTTTGTAGTTAACCGGTTTTTGAAATTCTTATAGATGAATTTCGATAGAGCCCTTTATCTCCGACCAAAATTTCAGGGTGATACCGGTAATAGTTTCAGAGATATAGAATGACGGTGAAATATTTCGCACAGCCGCCATCTTGAGGTTATGTAAACAATTGAACGAAGTTAGACGTCGGTGCATTACAATGATTATGAACGTATACTGTACCAAGTTTTATTGCGTTTGGTTGGTTAGATCCCGAGAAACGTCTATTTAAAAGTCGCAACTTCGCTTGGCAGCCATGTTGGTGATATCGGTAATAATTTCGGAGATATTGAATGCTGGTGAAGTATTTCGCACAGCCGCCACGTTGGATTGGTGAGACGTAACAAAATTTGAACGGCACGGTCGGGGTCGTCCGGAATAGTGCTATGAACTTACCGAGTTTCATTGAAATCGCTCCAGCCGTTTAGAAGTTATTACGGGGTACACACACCATCACACACACACGCACACACAGACAGACACAAGGACAAAAGGTGATCTCATAGGCCTATGTTTTCATAAATGAAAATAGGCTAAAAATGGACCCCAAATGACAAGAAGGTTACCGTCCCAATAAGACAATAAAATGTTAAAAATATGCATAGCAAAATAAAAAAAGTTAATTGAGCTCCAATTATATTGTAAAAACAAGATGTTCAGGAAAGAACATATAGCCTACTTTCTCCTAAATGTATGGGTATAGTTATAACTCTTTGTCTTTATCATCTCCTAATTTCTTCCAATTCGAAGTGCAAATTGGCACACTGGATTTGGGGAGTGGCGTTCAAATAATTTACCCCAGCATTTTGCAATTTCATCAGTAAACACTCCAAACAACGTAGGTATTCAGTTTATTAACACCGACTACATACAATAATTTAAACTTCGTTGCTCTAAACGTATCACTGGGAGAAACATATTTAATATAACTATTACACAGCTAGTTTGTAATCGCGCAGGCTAACGAGAAAGACAGGCCATGGCGCGTAAACCAAACCCTTCTGTGACGTAGGCAATGTACCGGTACTGCTTGATGATGCTTGTACGTTTAAGTCGAGAGCAATTCATAAGCAGCAGAAATGCAATATTTTATATCAATGTTCATAAAATGGACGCAGTTTAGATGTTCCGTGTGTTTTCAAACACGATAAATTATACTGTATAGGTTTGCAAAACTACGCCTATTGAAGTTACTCCTTACAAAAATCCACGCGAACTAGGATTCAAGGGTTCGTTGTGTCTTTAATAGCTGCAACGAACAGGCTACATTAAGTCGAGTTGTAGATTCTGTGACCTTCGTTGTGAGTTAAATTATGTGCACATTAGTATAATTAGATCAAAGAATCTTGCAGCACAGTGTAGATATCATTAACTTATTGTTGTTTCAAGGGGCGGAACATAAATTAATTCGTTTATAGAAGAGATCTGCGGAATACACTACCCACCGACTAACGACTTGTATCAATACCTTCTATGAAGACAAGTGATAAATGAATACCAACGTTTATACAGGTTCAATGATGTAGACAAGATGACTAGGTACCACACCGGCAGTAAAACGAAGACCAGGCAGTGGTGCAACAGAACTACATTGCTGACGTCACGAAAACTCACCAGAGCCAGTCATTCTCGTTGGCCGTGATAATCGCGCCTTATCTTGGGGATGTGTACCCTCTATCGGCAAAAATAATAACCTTCGGAATTATACTGTAGACATGGGTTCACTAACTGGCCGGTAGAGAGCATAGCTCGCATCTAGAAGGCTGTGGTTACCAATAACATAGTTCAAGTAATTACTCTTAGATGTCACTTCGGTGGTGAATGTTGTTTTAATTAAATATATATTTTCCATTTCAAAATGCACCATATAATGCTTTATTTTATAACGTCTCAGTACTCAAGAAATAATAAATATAAAAAAAATCAAGAAAAAAAGTCTAACTCTGATAGGATTTGAACCACGGCCAGCCTGATGAAAGACTAACGCGCTGACCACTCAGCCAATCGTGCACACTCTAATAGATCGTTAGGAACCAATACATATACCACGTTATAGCAAATCATGACTTGGACTAAACGTTTTCTTTACTGGAGTATATTTTAAACCGAGTTCATTTCATAGAAAGTTCATATATTTGTTACCACTAGCCTATATTGCATGCAACATACTGAAATTAATAAAATAAAGGTCAGAACGAGAGATCAGCTGCCATCTTGTCAAATAACCGAGACGACTCAGCTTTTTAAAATCACTTCTAGACTATAATATTAAAATATAAACTTTTAATTTCAAACGGGCCACGTCGTTTCAAACAGATTAAACGATTCTTGGTTCGATAGTCGGAACTGGTGGGTCCCATGTTATGGATTATAAAGTTTGCATAATTCACACGGCCGCCATTCCGAAATGGTACGGTTGATGACCTCGTAGTTTAGGCACAAGACGCGCCTCATATGAAGGAACGTTGTAACCAAATTTGGTAAAGATCCGATTATTAGTTTGGTTGTAATGCATTATTACGTTTTGACCATTTGAGTGGCCGCCATTAAGTTTTGGTAAAGAAGGCGGTAATATAAAACATGACACTGAGGTGCCCTTTGCCAGTGCTACCTCTGTACCAAATTTCGTTCATTTCGGTTTCACCGTGTTCGAATTGATAGGCGGGGGGGGGGACAGACATTCAGAGTACACACACTCACACACACACACACACACAGACTCACACACACACATACACACACACAGACAGACACACAATTTTTGGCCCTGTAGTGATCTCATAAGTCTACTTTAATTTTTTGCAAAAATCGAAAGTAGGCTAACAAGAAGTTCCGTGACGAACTAAAAAGCCTACTTTTCTTAAAATGTAAGAATCATGCCAATGATTAATCTATATGGATCAATCTAGAATAATGACGAAATTAAGTTGGTAATATCGAAATTTCTAATTGGTTCGAAATACTGTATACCTGGCATAATATAGCCTAATAGACAACTACAGTTGGCATCCCTGGTGACTGAATATATTCTTAGTTCCATCTCTTAAGGTACAGAATACTCAATTTGGTTGAAGTCCAATGGATAGCGTGGACGTTACATGCAGTTAATCATTGGATCTAACAGCGCGCGTAAAATCATGTTGGCAACAATGACATTCATGTATTGGTCAGAAATAATCTGAAATAATATGATCTATTGTTGTATCAATTTTTAATGAAATCAAATAGTTAATATAGAAGTTGCATGCATTTTAAAATTGGGCCTATCAGCAGGCTTAGAATCATGTTGGCAGCACTGGCGTAGGCCTATATTAGTTACTCCAAATTAATCTAGAATGGCAGGTACTATACGTGTGCAAAGTTTAGAGCTATTGGCTTGCATACTTTCTGATATATTGATATTAGGGTAACAAAATAGAGACAGTATTTATTAACAGTTGGCAGTCCTGGTTACTCTTAAGAATCGGTATAGTCATATCTGTTATGGTACACATAGCACACACGAAATTTGGTCGAAATCCAAATGATAGTATAGAAGTTACAAGTATTTAAATTTGAACCTCTCAGCAGGCTTAGAATCATGTTGGTAGCACTGACGTATATAAGTTACTCCAAATTAATATGGAATGTCAGGTACTATACGTGTGCATAGTTTAAAGCTGTCGGCTAGCATACTTTCTGATATATGGGTATTTCGATAAAAACAAAATTGAGAGCATTTATTAACAGTTGACAGCCCTGGTGGATCTTAAGAATACGCTCAGTCATATCTGTTTATGGACACATAGCACATACGAAAATTGGTTGAAATCCAATTGATAGTGTAGAAGTTATATGCATTTAAAATTTGGACCTATAAGCAGGCTTATAATCATTTTGGCAACACTGCCATGTATGGCCTCCTGGAAATTAAACTGCAATATTATTATCTATACGTGTGCTAATTTTGTAATAGCTCCCATTTATACCTTCCAAGATATCCAACATGGAGCTCAAATTTCAATTGTAATTTTTCAGTAGTTGGTAGCACTGACATTGACATTATTTTCAAATATGGCCGTGAGATATTCAGGTATAGGTCTTTACTCCTACCAAATTTTGTTCCGATTGCTGCAGCCGTTTAGGAGCTGATAGGGGGGGACACACACACAGCCAGACAGACAGAAGGACATACAGACAGACAGGCAGAAGGACTGACAGACATACACACATTTGCCCGATCTCATAAGTCTACTTTTTCCTCATTTTTGCAAAATGTGAAAAGTAGGTTAAAAATAATTTCTCGCAATAAATGAGGTCTGATCCTTCTACGAAAAACCTGCATATTTTACCTATTAGAGCCTATCCCCTAGTTTGCCCGGCTAAATCTACCTCCACCTTCCGGCGTGCCGAGAGGAATTTTTAGCCTACTTTTCACATTTTTCAACAAGAAGTTCCGTGAAGAACTATACAGCCTACTTTTCATGCCAATGATTATTCTACAGTATATGAACCTATCTAGAATAATGACGAAAATAAGTTGGTAATATCGAAATATCTAATTAGTTCAAAATATACCTGGTATAATGTAGCCTAATAGAGCACTACAGTTGGCAGCCCTGTTGACTGAATATATTCTTAGTTCCATCTCGTAAGGTACAGAATACAAAATTTGGTTGAAGTCCAATGGACGTTACATGCAGTTAGACACTGGATCTATCAGCACGCGTAAAAGCATGTTGCCAACAATGTCATGCGTGTGCTGGTCAGAAATAATCTGAAATATTGTGATATCTTGTTGAGCCAATTTTGGATTAAATCCATTTGTTAGTATAGAAGTTACATGTATTTTAAAATAGGACATAACAGCAGGCATAGAATCATGTTGGCAGCACTGCCTTGTATTAATTACTCCAAATTAATCTAGAATGTCAGGTGCTATACGTGTGCAAAGTATAGAGCTGTTGGCTTGCATTCTTTCTGATATATTGATATTAGGGTTAAAAAAATATAGACAGCATTTACTAAGAGTTGGCAGCCCTGATTGCTCTTAACAATACTTATAGTCATATCTGCTATGGTACACATAGCACATACGAAATGTGGTTGAAATCCAACTGATAGTATAGAAGTTACATGTATTTAAAATTTGGTACTATCAGCAGGCTTATTAACCTGTTGTAGAACTGACGTATATAAGTTACTCCAAAATTAATCTAAAATGTCAGAATATACGTGTGCATAGTTTAAAGCTGTTGGCTTGCATACTTTCTGATATATTGGTATTTGGATAAAAAAAATAGAGAGAGCAATTATTAACAGTTGGCAGCCCTGGTGGCTCTTACGAATGCGCTCAGTCATATCTGTTTATGTACAGGTATTACATACAACATTTGGTTGAAATCCAATTGATAGTGTAGAAGTTATATGCATTTAAACATTGGACTTTTCAGAAGGCTTAAAATTATTTTGGCAACACTGTCATGGTTGGCCTCCTGGAAATTAAACTGAAATAGTCTTATCTACATGTGTGCCAATTTTGGAATAGCTCCCATTTATACTTTACACGATATCCAACATGGAGCTCAAATTTCTAGTGCGTTTTTTCAGCAGTTGGTAGCACTGACATCATTTTCAAATATGGACTTGAGATATTCCGGTGCGCATCTTTACTCATACTAAATTTGGTTTTGATTGCTGCAGCCGTTTAGGAGTTGATAGGGGGGACACACACTGCCAGGCAGACAGACAGACAGACAGAAGGACAGACAGACAGACAGACAGACAGAAGGACAGACAGACAGACACACATTTTCCCGGATCGATCTCATAAGACTACTTTTTCCTCATTTTTGCAAAATGTGAAAAGTAGGCTAAAAATGAGGAAATTGTAGACTTATGAGATCGGGCAAATGTGTGTGTGTGTCTGTCTTTCTGTCTGTCTGTCTGTCTGTCTGGCTGTGTGTGTGTCCCGCCCCTATCAACTCCTAAACGGCTGCAGCAATCGAAACAAAATTTGGTAGGAGAAAAGATCAATACCTGAATATCTAACGCCCATATTTGAAAATGATGTCAGTGCTACCAACTGCTGAAAAATCGCAATTGAAATTTGAGCTCCATGTTGGATATCTGGGAAGGTATGAATGGAAGCTATTTCAAAATTGGCACACGTACAGATAATAATATTGCAGTTTAATATCCTGGAGGCGGTACTCGGCAGTGTTGCCAAAATGATTATAAGCCTGATGATAATTCCAAATTTTAAATGCATATAACTCCTACACTATCAATTAGATTTCAACAAAATTTCGTATGTGCTATGTGTACATAAACAGATATGACTGAGCGTATTCTTAAAAGTAACCAGGGCTGCCAACTGTTAATAAATACTGTCTCTATTTTTAGCCTACTTTCGATTTTTGCAAAAAATGAAAGTAGACTTATGAGATCACTACAAGGCGAAAAAAAAGTGTGTCTGTCTGTGTGTGTGTATGTGTGTGAGTCTGTGTGTGTGTGTGTGTGTGTGTGTGTGTGTGAGTGTGTGGACTCTGAATGTCTGCCCCCCCCCCTATCAATTCGAACACGGTGAGCGCAAATTGAACGAAATTTGGTACAAAGGTAGCACTATCAAAGGACACCTCAGTGTCATGTTTTATATCGCCGCCATCTTGATGGAAACGTAATGACGGCCACACAAATGTTCAAAGCTTAAATCAAATTATGACTAACCTAATCATCCGATCTCTACCAAATTTTGCAACAACATACCTTTATGGGGGCAGCATCATTTGACCAAACTAATAGGTCATCAGCCTAATAGTTTGCGGATGGCGGCCATCTTTGTGTGAAAATCTATTGCCCCTATTAATTCAAACACGGTGAAACCGAATGGAACGAAATTTGGTACAGAGATAGTACTAGCAAAGGGCACCCCAGTGTCATGTCTTATATCGCGGCCATCTTGACGGAAACGTAATGGCGGCCATACAAATGTTCAAAGCTTAAATCAAATTACGACTAACCTAATCATCCGATCTCTACCAAATTTTGCAACAGCATACCTTTATAAAGGAGCATCCTTTGACAAATCTAATAGGTCATTAGCCTAATAGTTTGCGGATGGCGGCCATCTTTGTGTCAAAATCGATTACCCCTATTAATTCAAAAACGGTGAAAATGAATGGAATGAAATTTGGTACGGAGGTAGCACTATCAAAGGGCACCGCAGTGTCATGTTTTATATCACCGCCATCTTGACGGAAACGTAATGGTGGCCACACAAATGTTAAAAGCTTAAATCAAATTACGACTAACCTAATCATCCGATCTCTAGCAAATTTTGCAACAACATACCTTTATGGAGGAAGCATCCTTTGACAAATCTAATAGGTCATTAGCCTAATAGTTTGCAGATGGCGGAAATCTTTGTGTCAAAATCGATTACCCCTATTAATTCGAACACGGTGAAACCGAATGGAACGACATTTGGTACAGAGGTAGCACTAGAAAAGGCCACCTCAGTGTCATGTTTTATATCACCGCCATCTTGACGGAAACGTAATCGCGGCCACCCAAATGTTAAAGGCTAAAATGTAATTACGACCAACCTAATAATCTAGTCTCTACCAAATTTTGCAACAACAAATCTTTATGCGGGAAATATATTCTGACCAAACTGCTAGATCATCAGCCCAATAGTTTGCAGATGGTGGCCAAGTATGTGTGCAAATCGATTCCCCCTATCAATTCAAACACGGTGAAACCGAATTGAACGAAATTTGGTACAGAGGCACCTCAGTGTCATGTTTTATATCGCCGCCATCTTGACGGAAAAGGAATGACGGCCACCCAAATGTTAAAAGCTTAAGTCAAATTTCGACCATCCTAATAATTTGATCTCTACCGGATTTTGCAACAACATGCCTTTTTGTGGAAAGCATCTTATGACTGACTACAAGGTCATCAGCCCAATAGTTTGCAAATAGCGGTCATGTATGTGTGCAAATCCATTCCCCAGATCTATTCAAACACAGTGAAACCGAATTGAATGAATTTTTTACAGAGGTAGCACTAGCAAAGGGCACCTCATATTCATGTTTAATATCCCTATAGCACGTTGTATTTCAACAAGCTACTACAACCAACATTCAATTACACTCCTTGAAAAGGACAAAGAGTTATAACAATACCCATGCATTTAGGAGAAAGTAGGCTATATGTTCTTTACTGAACATCTTGTTGTTACCCTAATATCAATATGTCAGAAAGTATGGAAGCCAATAGCTCTAAACTTTGCACACGTATAGTACCTGGCATTCTAGATTAATTTGGAGTAACTAATATAGGCTTACGCCAGTGCTGCCAACATGATTCTAAGCCTGCTGATAGGTCCAATTTTAAAATGCATGTAACTTCTATACTAACTAATGGATTTCATTCAAAATTGACACAACAATAGATCATGTTATTTCTGATTATTTCTGACCAATACATGTATGTCATTGTTGCCAACATGATTTTACGCGCTCTGTTAATTCCAATGTTTAACTGCAAGTAACGTCCATGCTATCCATTGGACTCAACCAAATTTTGTATTCTGTTCCTTAAGAGATGGAACTAAGAATATATTCAGGCACCAGGGCTGCCACCTCTAGTTCTCTTTAAGGCTACATTATGCCAGGTATACAGTATTTCGAACTAATTAGAAATTTCGATATAACCAACTGAATTTCGTCATTATTCTAGATAGATCCATATAGATTAATCGTTGGCATATACACACATCAAAAAAAGTTTTGCATCACCTCGGTTCCAAGAGTTCCGGAACCGTTAAATACAAAGGGAATAGAGATCAACACAAACAACATTTCAGCTCGTTTTATTGCTCATGAGACCCACACATTGCATGTTGTACCATCATACAGCTAGACTTTCAGCATTTGTGGTCCAGATTGCAGTACACACCACTACCTCTAATACCCAGTAGCACGTCCTCTTGCATTGATGCATGCCTGTATTCGCCGTGGCATACTATCCACAAGTTCATCAAGACACTGTTGGTCCAAATTGTCCCACTCCTCAACGACAATTCGGCGTAAATCTCTCAGAGTGGTTGGTGGGTCAAGACGTCCATAAACAGCCCTTTTCAACATATCCCAGGCATGTTCGATAGGGTTCATGTCTGGCGAACATGCTGGCCACTGTAGTCGAGCGATATCGTTATCTTGAAGGAACGCATTCACAAGATGTGCACGATGAGGTCGAGAATTGTCGTCCATGAAGACAAATGCCTCTCCAATATTCTGCCGATATGGTTGCACTATGGGTCGGAGGATGTCATTCAGGTATCGTAAAGCCGTTTCGGAGCCTTCCATGACCACCAGTGGCGTATGTCGGCCCCACATAATGCCACCCCAAAACATCAGGGAACCACCACCTTGCTGCACTCGCTGGACAGTGTGTCTAAGACGTTCAGCCTGACCAGGGTGCCTCCAAACACGTCTCCGACGATTGTCTGGTTGAAGGCATATGCGACACTCATCGGTGAAGAGAACGTGATGCCAATTCCGTAGGGTCCATTCAGCATGTTGTTGGGCCCATCTGTACCGCGCTGCATGGTGTCGGGGTTGCAAAGCTGGACCTCGCCATGGACGTCGGGAGTGAAGTTGCGCATCATGCAGCCTATTGCGCACAGTTTGAGTTGAAACACGACGTCCTGTGGCTGAACGAAACGCATTATTCAACATGGTGGCATTACTGTCAGGGTTCCTCCGAGCGGCAATCCGTAAGTAGCGGTCATCCACTACAGTAGTAGCCCTTGGGCGGCCTGAGCGAGGCCTGTCATCGACAGTTCCTGTATCTCTGTACCTCCTCCATGTCCGAACAACATCGCTTTGGTTCACTCTGAGACGCCTGGAAACTTCCCTTGTTGAGAGCCCTTCTTGACACAAAGTAACAATGCGGACGCGATCGAACTGCGGTATTGACCTTCTAGGCATGGTAGAACTACAGACAACATGAGCAGCGTACCTTCGTCCTGGTGGAATGACTGGAACTGATCGGCTGTCGTACCCCCTCCGTCTAATAGGCCCTGCTCATGCATGGTTGTTTACATCTTTGAGCAGTTTTAGTGACATCTATGAACAGTCAAAGGGACTGTATCTTGGATACAATATACACAGTCAACGTCTATATGCCGGAGATCTGGGAACCGAGGTGATGCAAAACTTTTTTTGATGTGTGTATCTTAAATTTTAAGAAAAGTAGGCTCTTTAGTTCGTCACGGAACTTCTTGTTTAATACGATGCAGCTGATTGACCAATTATGCACCAGCGCTGACTTCCACTGCCCCTTATTTTAAATTTCACTGCGTGGCTAGTGTCATACTGACGTATTCGAGGAGGCCGTGGTCGAATACAAACTATTATCTGCGTCCAATGCACTCTGTCCAGTAAACGAAACTGGCGGAATCTCGACAGATATTTATGAATATTTATTTTCGAAGATAAAATACAGTTATAATATTATCGTCGAACATTAACAGTCATATGCAGCTCGCCTATAATGGTAATTGAGACACTCGTGTGGACATTATTAATCTCGCTTCGCTCGTTTTCTTAACATACTCGTGTCTTAATTATTGCCATTATAGGCTTGCTACATAATGTACTATTAATTTTCCTAGGAATTGAGTCAGAAAAGAACAAGTAATGAAACAAGCGATATTAGGCTGTTTTTCGGGAACTGCATGCTGGACGGAAGCGATTTTCAAAATTTGTTTTAGTTTGATAAAGCTCTCCAAGACTCGCAATTAGAAATCCTTCCGGGTCCTTTAGCCTTTCACCTTTTGGCACAATTAAGGAAATTGCCCAATTTTACGTATTTGCTAAAGCCTTGTTCCCACTGCCTGTGGCTTGGCGAGCCTGGCCTGTAGTTTGCCAGACCTCACTCCGTAGGAACGCAAAGTCTCGTTATTACTCGGGTTGGCTCGAAGTGGCTCGGTCTTTCCCGCGTATTGTCGGTACCTCAAAGGTTTGGGCCTCGACGGATGACGAGCCGCGGTACAGCTCGAGCACCCGTTCCCACGACCTGTTGTGGTTTGTTGCAATTTGTGCTGGTTTTTTCAATTTTCTGAATCCTTGTTTTCAGTGCTTGATTAAAGATATTTACGGATAATTTTGGAGTGGTCCAATTTAGTGATTGTGGAGCTTTTAGATCTGTATGAGGGAGAACCTTCTATCTGGAACCCTCCAAATGCTGATCACAAAGATAGAAACAAAATATACGATTAAAACTCAGCAATTCTTCTAGGTTTGTGCCTAGAAGAATTGCTGAGTTTTAATTCACCGGCCGTGAAAGGCAATATATCATCATTTTTGAAAGCCTTCATAGGGAGGTTGAGGCTGCTTGAGCTTTTAGTTCTCGCAGTCAAGTAGTGCAGTTGCACTCTATATAAAGGGCGGTAGCGCGCAGTCCGCAGCGCGGGGTCCGGGCGGAAACACCAAGAGCCCGCTGGTGAGCCAGCTTGATGTCCTAGGCGAAACTCCACACAAGACACGGCACAAACCTAGAAGAATTGCTGAGTTTTAATTCACCGGCCGTGAAAGCCAATATACCAAAATATACGATGCTTGGAAGCGAATCCAAGGTAGCATCAGTGTTGAGTGCCCGTTTGAAGAACTAGCTTTGGTGACACTTCTATACTGGGTCATCAAAAAAGGTGGCCTTGATTTTGATTTGTAGACGATATTCAAAGCGACACGGGAATAAATGTTAGTTCCCAGCAGGAAGGAGCACCGCCTCACTACAGTCTTATTGTACGTGAAGATCTCGTGGATCGGTAGAGCTGGTCCTCTTGCGTGGCCGCCAAGGAGCCCTGACTTAACTCCTTTAATTTTTTTCTTTTGGGGCTACATAAAGAAATATTGTTTACGCTCAAAATATCCAGTGCCTGCAACACCTAAAGTACGAATCACCGATGCGATAGAAACTGTGACTCCTGACATGATTTCGCGGACCTGGACGGAGGTGGACTATCGCTTGGATGTGCGTCGTGCCAAAGGCGGGACCTACTAAATAGGTAAACAAAACTTTATAATTTTCTCTATCTTTTGGTGTAAAAATAATTAAATTATCTTTATTACAGCCTGAGCTATTGAAAATGAAAATCCACAGCCTGCTTCCAGTCTCCGACCGGGTCAGGAATGGAATGAATGAAGCCCCCATCTAGCGGCGAGGATATGGAGTGCCTTAACTCCTTTAATTTTTTTCTTTTGGGGCTACATAAAGAAATATTGTTTACGCTCAAAATTGAGGCGGCTGCCGAGGCCTGACGCACTCCTCTGGGGCAATGATTAAATGAATGACAGATGAAATGAAATGATAGTGGAGAGTGTTGCTAGAATGAAATTTTTTGACAGGGAAAACCGGAGTACCCGGAGAAAAACCTGTCTGCCTCCGTTTTGTCCAGCACAGATCTCACATGGAGTGACCGGGATTTGAACCACGGACCCAGCGGTGAGAGGCCGGCGTGCTGCCGCCTAAGCCACGGAGGCTTTAGCCTGAGCTATTACAAATCAAAATTAAGGCCAGCTTTTTCGATGACCGTGTACTAGTGGCCGCTCCGGATTCGCCAAGCCACGAGCCTTCCCGCTCCATGGGAACGGCTTGAGGTCGGAATACGACAGAGCACGCTCGCCAAGCCACAGACCGTGGGTACAAGGCTTAAGATGGGGACCCCTACTTTGTCTCTAGATATGTTTTCACTAAAATTGAGGCGGCATTTGGTCACTACACTCTCCACCCGGGATGAATGTAAAGTTCACCAAAAAATCCAAATGTTCATAAAGAAAGCTTACTTTAGAGGTGGAACCCTTAATGATATAAATGCAAACATCTTTCAAGGGTGTAATGTTTTTATTTTATTTTATAGAGATAGTGCCCCAGAATAGTGGTGACAAAATGTTATGTTTTTATTTTAATTATTATGGTCGGGTGCTCTTAACCTCTTTGTTATAATAATATATAATTGAGTGGGCGCCAGTTTGCTAGCTAATGGATTGTAAACAATAAACATATATGGTAGAGCACAGAAGACTACTCTCACTCAAGAAGTAGGGTGTTTCTATCACCAACCAGGACTATCAGTAAGAGGCAAGCCATAATATACTGCAATATAATTATATGGTTGGTTAGTTCTAAAGTTTAGGGGCTGCAACAACGCGGTCATGTAGCCCCGTGTACTTTGGGTGTGTGTAGAATCTGTCTGATAACCGGTGTTAATTGTGATGACTGTATTAGTGTATGTTATCTGTTTTTTTAAATTTAAGAGCTGCAACTTAGAATTTTTCAAATAGTTCCTACTTTTGCCGCCAAGCGCCATCGTCAACGACTACTTGGCCAAGTTCAGAACTTAGCTACTAGACGCCACCGCAGTCGGCTCTTGGCAACGAACGTAGAAACCTAAGAGCGTTGTTTACATTCTTAACCTATCCAATTTAGCTTCTCACAGGTGCAATTAGTGGAAGTTTCTTTAACATGCCATAAATCTATGACAGCTTTACTTCCCCTCCTAAGGAAGGCATACTGAGGGTTTTTAACGCTCTTAAAAAATCCGACGGCTTCGGCCGGGTTTGAACCCGCTATCTTGGGCATATAAGCTCAGCATGCTACCGACTACGCCACCGAAGCCGTCACAATATATATATATATATATATATATATATATATATATATATATATATATATATATTAAACTAAACTCACATGTAATATTAAATCAAATTACTTATGGATGGTCATGGATCTATAGAGATTGTGCTGACAGTAGTTTCTGCATGCATGAGGTAAAATTTTCAAACAATATCAGCTATTATTCATTCCAGGGATGATGGCTCTGGTTAGGACAAACACCCTTACTGGATGTTACTTCTGAATTGCACATTATTTTCTTTATTTTTTTATTAGTAATGAAGTATAGCAGCCAATGGCCAGAAAATAAATGAACATACTAAAATAACAATTAGTCAATGCAAAACTGCGTCAGGGAACTGGTTCGTTGCTCGCACCAAATGACGTGATATCTGTCACACTTTTTTCCACATAAGATACACTGATACTTATCTTCTGGCTGGTGGTAATTTTTGTTCCTACATATTTTATGGTGAAAATCAAGTACTGATAGTCTTGTCACCAGATGTCGCAGTTCGTAGGATCCTTGCATCCAGTGCTATAAGTCATAGCGTCCGTCGTGTAACCGCCATCCAAAATGTCGTTTTTCTTTGCTGTCATTATGCGTAAACATTCCTTAAATCCCCGTGTTGATGGCAGGAGCCTCTGCCATGAACGGTAGTTCTCCCGTCATAGCGTACACAAGTCTTGATAGTGTAAACTTTGATAAACATATTGCTCGTTTTAGGTACATTGATTTGATCCTCTCCAATTGTGCCAGGTGTCTGTGACTGAGATGGGTCCAAATATTTTCCAGTCCATACAAAGCCACAGGTGCTATTTTCTACCAAAATAATCTTATGGCAGTCCTTAGGAATATGCTGCGCAAATGGGGGATATCGCTCATTGCCTTTAATGCAGCATTCACACTAACGCTCACATGTATACACTTCTGCATTCATCATTCCTTTTTGAATGCTATTTATAATATGAGTACAAGCAACTCGCTTTAAATCTCTCTTAATATTAACCTTCCTCTTGCAAATTTATCTTTCTTACAGACAAACAATAAACAATTAGAATAGCTTCTAAAACTTTAAGACGATCTATATCCAGTAGTCCGCCAAATCTCCACTCTACAAAGTGTTGTTATTTAACACTCAGAGGACAGCTTGCATGTCGAATTTTGTTGTTCCTTGAAACACTATGAAAGTGAAGGAGGTCAGATATCTAAGCCCCTCGACACTATAGCGCTTTCTAGTAGAGAAATGAGGAATTTTGGGTTGGCGGAAAATCCTGAGATAAATTTTGCCATTATGAACACGGCCTACTGAATTCAAATGGGTTCTTTGACATGCCAAATCGTATGACATGAGTGTCGTAATTTTTGCAGCCGTTCAGAAATCACTTACCACGGCCAGGAGCGAACCTGCAATTTTGGGTTTAGTAATACGACACGATAACCACTCACTCACCGTGGTAAGCATTTATCCCATAAATCACCCTTACAATGGCCGACACTGAAATTTCACTATGCAGTATACTGTATGTCGTGTTATAAAAAGGGGATGGTGGGTTGGTTATAGCTAGCAGAGGGGAAAACATACTATACATCATTTCCACAGTTTCATCATTACAAAATATATTTGGGTTACTTTTAAGTAGATTTGAACCAAGGAGGATATATGGGTAGAGCTGCAACTTAATGCAAAATTTTTACACCAACCTATTGCTCGGCGCAAGTAGTTCCAACTGACAATATGAGATGGCGCGACGATGCACTTTCGAGCGCGACCCGTCCCCGACCTGGCCTACTTGCCCCTCTCCCCTCCCGGCGCGTTCCTACACGACCCTTGCCCCTATTCAATCCCCCCCTCCACCCCTCTACTTTATATTCCTTTCTTCCTTTGTTTCTTTCTTTCTTTCTTTCTTTCTTTCTTTCTTTCCCCTGCCTTATAATGGCCATATTTTAGTAATTGATCTAATAATAGGCGATTTCTTCCCCCTGTGATATCAGGTAGAGAAGAAAACATAGGCTCTATCAGAATAGTTGTGAATGTTTCAAGGTTATCAGCCCATGTTTCCACAAAGCACATAGCATGACATAGGCCTTACCCCACAGATATATACAAATAGAAAGAGTAGACTACTATACTGCAATATTAAAAATGAATTGTAAGACAAAATTACAGCTGCACTTATAACACACCAGTATTATTTAATTGTCAATGCGGTACTTCCTATCAATCGAATTAAGAAATATCACGTTTGAATTACGCGAAGCATTGGAACAACCAGCTCGTATTTTGAATTATGTCGATAGTATCTGATATCGTTTTCGAGCGCAGTGTATCGACTAAAATCGATGTGTGATTCAATATAATTCAATTTCTTCGTATAATATTGTTCTAAACCGATTGTATTCTTTTCTAATCACTGCAATATGTATTTACTATTAATATATATTCAAATATTAATTAAATATACAACATTAACAAGAATACCCACCAATTTTGCGATTTTGCTGCCATCTATAGAAGTACAACTCAACTACATCGTCGTACGCGATGACTGCTAGCGTTTTTAACGTTGTCAGCAGGTATTACTACAAGGCAAGCTAGCGTTGGCACCAAAACCCCCTATAAAGTTTCACCCAGGCGATTTGAACGTTCATCACCAAAAATTTTACGTCCTTACTTAGCGTATACAGTATCTTCATTTTCCCCCGAATTGTAGGTGAGAAGTTACATCTGTGTAGAACAGGTTGTCTACGACACTGCGAGAATAATACTCGTAGTAGAACTCGATCCAATACTCAGCTGCTGATGTGAAGGATGATGGGTTGTCTTATCGTTTAGCGTCAAGCTGATACCTTTGTTAAGTGCGGATACTTCCTCACATGTTAAATGACCCCAATACATTAGCTTTGTTTGTTTCAAACCCGAAGATCCCGCGGCCAAAGGAAACCTGGTGTGACTGACATCGCCCCACCTAGTGGCCGCTAATGGAAACACAAATGGCGAGGCAAACAATCCCCCCTCCGCGTTTCTTTGCCCCTGGCTGTAATTACGGCCTATCGGGTTGCTACTTCGGTATGCTGGGATCCAGAGGAGTGAAACATGTACAGGCGAGTTGATGCACTCTAATCCAAGCTAGACAGGTCGTAACTATTTAAAACCTCCCTCTTAACGGTTTAAAAACAGTAGAGCCTACTCGTATTTACTTTCGAACTGTACATTCAGTAGTGTGGATTGTTTGCCTGTTTATTACTTTCCCTGTACTACGACCATTCACGTTTTGGGATAATGGTGGACAACTCATTTGTTGCTGTTGTTGTTGCTGTTGTAGATAATTCATTTTTGAGATCTTGAGAATTCTTGGTCATGAACCCACAAATTTTTGAAATTTTTAAAATTAATTTATGTACTTTATCTCGCTCGGATACCAGCCACGGTGATCGAGAGCGCTAACGCATGCCTCAGTGGAACCGGTAGGGTGTGGGTTCGAATCCCATCTCGCCCGTCCTGAAACTCGTATTTGTGGTTTCCTATTTTCACCACCAGGTAAATGCCGGGATGGTTCCTTTCAACAGTTCCACGGCCGACTTTCAAATTCCTTTACCTGACCCTTTCTCAATTAGTCCCAAGTTAACGGTCGCCTAGGTGATCAGCCCGTCGCCATCCCCACCAGTAGCTGCTGACAAAGGTTGTTCACCGTCCAAACACCGTCCTTGCGACGGTAGAGGAATGATTCCTCACAGGGTCCGTGGGTGAAGCCTAGATGGGAGGATAAGCAAAATTAAAATATATTGCTCCGGTTCAATATGCTCCTCAATATAGGCCTAGGTGAGATGTCACAATAATGCTGAAAAGATTTCGTCCATCTCGCCCGTATTCAGCTGGCCACTTGGCGTATAGGTAGGAAGCTTGCCTCTTACCTAGGGGGTGGTGTATCCCTTGGAATACACGGTAAGACAGTGAGCTTCTGCTGCTCTTTGCTTTATTTCATTCCTTCCTTTTTCGCAAACACCAACAGTGATTTCCTGGTTTTTCTTTGTTTGTGCACTTTGCTTATATTACCTGTAAGTCTGTTCTAGATATATATATATACCATGATCAACCTAGCGTCATCTAGCAGCAAATCTCTGAAGTTCCTCAATTTTTCCATGTACAAGAGGACTTCCTTACCAATCTAGCCATCAGATCTCATCGCTATCGCCAGCTATCATCTCCGTGATCAAGAGGACTTCGTCTACATTCCCATCCTCCAGGCTTCGCTAGTGACGCCTGCTATCAACTCTTTGAAGACAATTTCATCAAGATAATTAACTTTGTAATGTTTGTCATTCTTATGTATATTCCTTTGTCTCATACCCCCACTTTTTTCCTTCCTTGGTCCCTCCGCGCTTCGTTGAGCTGGTCTCACTTGTGCTTCAGTCGTCAAGACCTCCAGTTGGAGCCTAACTAGGGCTCGTCTCCTCTCCTCGAGAGACAAACTTTTGAAACGGACGCCATGTCCAGATCTTAACTAACGGTCTTCTGAATCGCCTACTACAGAAATGAGCTAAGTACCACGTTCTTCAACATATTTTATTCATTTTTAATTAGCTCTACGCTTTTAATACCGTTTTATAGACAGTGAGAAGTTGCTAAATGTTGTAAAATTGCAATCTTCGTGGGATTTTCGATGTCAGGCTTTGTCTATCTAAGATAGCTAATCTTGTAAAACGAAGCAGCATTTCTTCTGAGAATGAGCTCTCACACCGTGGGATTCTTATTAAACTAAATACTGTCTATAGAAAACTTAGCTCGTTCCACCGCTGGACTTTATTTACCCAATTCAACAGTTATGATTGTTCTGGAATGTTCAACGCCAACCAATTCATCTACAAGCTAAACCTTCGAGTATTTTCCACTAACACATGGGAATACTTTTTCTAACTAATGAATTTTCCTTATGAACCGCTGATCAACACCTAATTTGTCTTCCTTCGTGGGAATTTGTCCGCTGAATTCAACTACAACCTACAAATTTTTCAACGCAATAGACTCTCTCAAATCAAAATGCAACCAGTTATTTTACACCAACGCAATAACTTTCCTTTCTATAAACTTTCTGTGCTACAATAGTGAACTTTTCAACCACGTCAATAGACTATAGTGAAACCAGTGCTCGTTCAACTTCTCATCCGCCCCGCGCTCGTCCGAGAAAAATAAATAAGGCCAAGAACATTCTCCACAATGTTCCTATTTCCTCTTCCACAACCACTCTTTACTAACAAATTAGGTTAATCCTTAAATTTATGTCTATTTCAATGAGGCCTCGCCAAACCATAGGCGCCCTCCCAACTTTTCTCCATTTATAACTTATTCATTCTGTTTAAATATCAGCAGTTAGAAACTGCCTATTAATCTATTTTCTTTTCTTGCTAGTACAGGAATTGTTTATGTTCTAAGTACTCAACTTTTCATTAATCTAGTAGATCCAGGTTTCACGAAAGGGTAGCTTGCCCTATTTTTCCTCGTGATCCTGTTTGAACATAGAAGTTCTAGAAACTTCTTCTTAATTTTTCTCTTCAGGTTTCACAATAAGTGACCTGCCCTATTTGTATAAATTCTAATCGTAATTACTGAATCAATATAAGAAGTTATAGAAACTTCTACTTAATTTCTCTCCCTTTTTTGTTTTAATTTCGTCTTTGTTATTCGTTCATACTTTTATGATTCCCACACAGAAATTCTTAAAGCACTCACATTGTATCTCACCAATTCGGCAAAGCTAGAATTACTTTATAATTGTTGTTACAAACGTTAAAACTGTCCAATTTAAGCACAACTTTTAAAATCTTATTCAGATTATTAGTGCTTACCACAAGTCTTAAACTTGTACCCAATTTAACTTTGTTTATTAATTATAAACCTGTTATCGTTAGGTTTCAGATTTTCACATGTTGTAAACTTTTATAAATCACAATCGTGATCTAAATGTTGTTAATTCTTCAAAGTTTAATTCATTGTTAATAAATCTTTATTAGTTTTTTCGTTATTCTTTTCCCTAGATTCACTATTAGGTAGGACCCTGTCTTCCCTGACTCTTCCTATAGGCTTATGCCCTTTTTAAAAAAAACTCTCAAATCAAATTAACAATAGTTCCACTATTTGTTGCATTTGAGCAAGAACTCTTAGTCACAAACTTATTAAAGCCTCTCTTAGCTTTATTAGCTAATTCTAGAGAGCCAGCAAGGCAAGTAAAGCTAGCTCTGCAAGTTTCATGCTTGTTGAGGTTGTCTGTAAACTTGTGGTTCGTTTTCAAAATTTAAGTTTTTCTCATTGTCTAAACTTTTAGTCGGCGCATGCTGGGTAAAAGCTTAGCCATTCTAAAATGCAACTATTGGTGCTCTTACCAAAATGTTTCCCAAGGGTATAATTGCTTCATCACTACCCTTCTTGGAAACATTCGGTCGCTCCTTAGAAATTCTACAATTTCAAGAACTAAAACATCACGGCTAATTCAAATTATTTGCATTCTTCAAAATATTTGTTTAAAACAAACTCCTTTTAAGGGATACATAGTAAACTCGTCATTTCTTTCTTTGCCAGACCACCACCCTTCCACATAGTAGCCGAATCTTGGCTTGGAAGGGAAGGTACTATCAAATCTCGCCGGCAAATAGCTCAAGCTCCAGCCGCATTTCCCGTTAGCTACGGCCAGGTCCATACCTACTTTAGGTGTTTCACGGGCTTTGCAGTGACACTGGTCACTAACTCATTAAAATGTATTTTGTTTACTTAGTGTTGGACTCTCGTCCTATTCATCCACACTTGTTCTTCGTTCCGAAACCTACTTCCCTTTCCTTTTCTCTTCATCTTCCCTTGGGGGTAAGGTTAACTTCTAGCAAAAACCTACCCAAACTTTGTTCCCAGTAACCCGGGGAGTCCATTTGTCAATATTTTGCAAATTATTAATATCTACTTTGAATTTTTCAGCTATAAATTCGCAGTGCAAAGCTGGCGAGGTGGAAAGGGGTTGCTTCTGTCTCCTTTGGTGCATTTCTCCCTTTCAACTTGTTTGCTGCTGCCAGTCTGACAGCATTTCCAAGGTTCCACAGTCTCCGAAGTTATACTTTAATTTACCTATTTCACCATGCCTTCCACTGATAAAGATAAGGACGGCAGGGATGAAAAACTTACTTCCAAACGAGCATCTTATAAAGGGCAAATTACTCGATTTAGAAATTACATCAAGGAGCTAGATCCTTCAGAAGCTCAATTAGATTTGTTAAAACATCGCATAAAAGATTATGAATGTTCTTATGAGAATTATTGCAACATTCGAACTGAAATCGAAACTTGCATGCACAATCAATCTGATGGTCGAGTAGAAGTAGGAAACCAATACTACGAAGGCACAGGCTCTGCCTTTAAAATAATACGCCAACTCGAAGAAGAACAGAAAAAAGACGGTTCTGTTCTCGGTTCCCTTCACGAACAACAAACCTCTTGTCGTGAGGGCACTCACAAGCCCAAACCAATTCTACCTAAAGTTAATTTGCCTCACTTCTCTGGAGACGAAACTACTTGGGATTCTTTCTATGAACTATTTTGCTCTTCTGTTCATGACAATGAAGACATTCAAGTCATCTACAAATTTCATTATTTGCTATCTATTCTCCGCGGTGAAGCCCTACAGTTAGTTGAGGCGCTCCCATTAAGTGCTGAAAACTACCCCATTGCCTTTAACCTGTTGAAAGAAAGATACGGTAATTTACGGCTACGTATTCAACGCCACATGAAGGCTCTATTCAATTTGCCTGCGTCACAGCACAATGACGACACTAGTCTGAGTACCCTCATTGATACAACACAACTTCACGTTAAAGCTCTATCTCAATTAGATCAACCCACTGAACACTGGGACACTTTCCTAATACATTTAGTTATTTCTCAAGTCGATGTTGCTACCCTCAAGGCTTGGGAAATGCAATTTTCCAAAGATGACGATTACTCGTACGAGCATTTAGTCACCTTCATAAATGCTAGATGCCAACTCTTAACTGCCTTAGCTAATCAAAGTGAACCTTCTTCCCCTAGCTCTAAACTTGAATTACTGTCTCTAAAATCTAAAAGCGAGCGCTCAGCGTCTAGTACCCAAAAAACCCGGGTCCAGCTCTTCTAAACCCAAGTCAAATGCCACTGGTTACCCAACTATGTCTAGTGAACACCGTATTGCTAGTTCTCTCGCTTTAAACACTCAAAGCGAACCCCGTAAGAGTTTAAATGGACCATTAAAGTGCATACTTTGCAAAGATTCCCACGCTTTATATCTATGCAAATCTTTTAAAGAACTGTCAGTCGACGAGAGAAGAAAATTAGTTTCCCAGGATAAACATTGCTTTAACTGCCTATCACTCAAGCATTCTGCTTCTAATTGTAAGTCTTCAAGACTTTGTTACCACTGTGAAAAACCGCACCACATTTTACTGCATCGTCATGATCAATTGAGGTCATCAGCAGCATCTACTTCTCAGAAGAATGATAATACTGGCACTCCTAATGCTTCATCTTTCATTCAGAACGCTAAATCCTTGCGCAGTGCTCAAGTACTATTGTCCACTGTCCAAATCGAAGTTCAGGATAATTTTGGCAACTGGGTCCGTGAACGCGGTCTTTTTGATTCGGCGTCAACCCATGATTTCGTTTCTAATTCATTAATCAAAAAATTAGACCTACCTGTAAACCCTACTTCTATTAATGTATCAGGCATTAATAGCTTAAAGTCGCAAGCTTTACAGTTTTCAAAGCTAATCATAAGAGATACTAGTCATAGAAATAATTTTCTCAAACTGAACTGTCTCATTCTCAACAGCACCGGAGAAGACACTCCAAGTCATTCTGTCGATATTTCAGGTTTAAACATTCCCTCGCATTTAAGGTTAGCCGATCCTCTGTTCAATGTACAAAGCCCCATTGACATACTCTTTAGTGCCAATGTTTTCTGGAATTGCCTTCGTAAACAGGTTCGTAAGTTATCTTCAAACGTGGTTGCTAGAGACACTAATTTTGGATGGATCGTTACTGGTCAACGTCCTCATTATTCTCCCCAACCCGTATCGCAATGTTATTTCGCTAATACTGATTTGGAACAGTTCTGGAGGCTGGAAAGCGTTGATTCTCTTAACGTAACCTCTTCAGAAAACGAATTCTGTGAGCAACTTTTCTTGAACACTACCACTCGTTCTCCTGAAGGCCGGTTCATTGTTCAGATGCCAAGATTACTTAATCCCCCTAAACTTATTAATTCTGAACCTAAAGCTCGAAAAGCTCTCTTTGCTATCAAGAGCAAATTCAAGAAAGACCCTCTCGTTAAACAACAGTACACTGATTTCATGGATGAGTATGAAAGCTTGGATCATATGGAAGTTGTCAGCAAATCTGATGACGAATTGCACCCCCCAATTGAAACGGTTTTCTTAAATCATCAACCCGTGTGGAAAAACCCTCTTGTAAAGGATAAAATCCGAGTCGTTTTCAATGGTTCATCACCTGACGTTAATGGCAACATTCTTAACGATACTCTTTACTCTGGTCCTGCTATTCAGTCAGATTTATCTGCTATACTTTTAAATTTTTGATTATTTCCCATAGCTTTATAGCGGACATCAAACAGATGTACCGTCAGGTTTTAATTCAGCCTGAACAACAAGATCTCCAAAGAATCTTGTGGCGCGACGAAATTAGCAAGCCCATTAAGATATTTCGCTTAAAGACAGTCACTTATGGCTTAAAAGCATCCGCTTTCCTAGCTATCCGCTCCTCACACATGTTAGCCTCTCTAGATGGTCACTTATTTGATGCTAAAGCTTCC
This sequence comes from Meconema thalassinum, assembly GCA_946902985.2. NCBI lineage: Eukaryota > Metazoa > Arthropoda > Insecta > Orthoptera > Tettigoniidae > Meconema > Meconema thalassinum. The sequence continues at coordinate 374,489,250 of OX336392.1, forward strand.
GAAGCACTAACTACATCATTCTATGTTGACGATTACCTTCAGTCCTTCCCCACTCTTGAGGAAGCTTCTTTTGTATCGCTAGAACTTCAGGCTTTGTTAATGAATGGAGGATTTCCACTTCATAAATGGAATTACAATTCCGCGAAATTTCTCACCCAGTTTCCTATCGAAGATGTTGACCCCTCCTCCGTCGAAATTTGTGGAGATTCCGAATCCATAAAAACTCTTGGAGATCACTGGTGCACACGCACTGATACTCTCATCTATAAAGTTTCGCTTGCCGAAGAGCTCCCTAAAACTAAAAGGCAAATTCTCTCTGAAATTGCAAACATTTTTGATCCGCTTCAATTCCTTGCTCCGGTTATTGTTATAGCCAAGCTTTTCATGCAAGAGCTATGGTCTCTCAAATGTGAATGGGACGAAGCTGTTCCCCTTTCTTTTCTTAATAGATGGCTCTCTTTTCGTAGCAGTTTACTTGATTTTTCTCTAATTGAAATTCCTAGGAATTTAATTAACGCTCATCCTAACACATCTTTTTTCCTTCATGTGTTTTCCGACAGCTCTGAGAAAGCTTACGATTGCTGTGCATATTTGGTTTACTGCAATTCGCTAAATGAATCTTCATTGTCCAACCTTATTTGCGCTAAGTCCAAAGTCGCTCCTCTTAAAACTATTACTTTACCTAGGCTTGAATTGTGTGCTGCACTCATGGCCGCCGAACTTGCCAAAAAACTGCAGAAAGTCTTAAAGGTCGAATTTACGCAAACCTATTTGTGGAGCGATTCCATGATTACTCTTTCTTGGATCGGCAAAAACCCCGTTCATTGGCAAACTTTTGTTGCAAACAGGGTTTCCAAAATTCAAACTCTTTCTTCGGGATGTCAATGGAAACATGTGCCCAGCGCTGACAACCCCGCTGACATCATTTCACGTGGTTGTTCACCTTCTCAATTGGTGACATCTCAGTTGCATTGTGGTTAATCGAAGACTCTTCTTGCTGGCCTACTAAACCTCCGGTCACAAACTCCAACTTGCCTGACGCCAAAGTATCTAAATCCACCGCTTCGTGTCTCATTTCCAACGTTTCCCATCCCTTGTTGTCCCGCTATTCTTCCTTTCAGAAATTTATTTCGAATTTTTGCCTATCTTCTCAGATGGAAATATCTGGTTGTTGACCAACCCGTTCTTCCTAAACCGCATCTAACCAATCATAAATTGAATCTCGCTACCTTTAAGGTTTTGCAACTAACACAGCAAAAAGCCTTTTCTTCTAAATTGACTTTGCTTTCTGCTAAAAAGGAACTTCCGAAATCTAGTCGTCTTCGTGCCTTAGCCCCGTTCCTTGATGACAATGGGTTACTCAGGGTAGGTGGTAGGCTCTCGCAATCTTTGCTTTCTGAGGACAAAAAGCATCCTGTTATTTTGCCTTCCAAACATCATGTAACTTCTTTAATTATACGTGACTTTCATTATCGTAATCTGCATGTTGGTACTCGTACATTGCTTTGTTTACTAAGGGAAAAGTATTGGATCATAAATGGAGTTCATGAAGTTTCTTCTGTAATTCACAAATGCATTCCTTGTTTTAAGGTGAAACCTAAGGTTAGTACCCAATTGATGAGTGTTCTACCTTCTTTTCGCTCTTCTCCCATGCGTCTCTTTACTTTAACTGGCGTAGATTACATGGGTCCATTTTATTATCAACGCAATTCCCCTGAAGCTAAACGCAAATTGTTTGGTAAGCTCTATGTTTCTCTCTTTGTTTTCATGGTTACTGGCGCGATCCATTTGGAACTAGTAACGAATGCCTCCACTTTTTACTTTCTGTCAGCCGTCTCTCGCTTCGCTGCCAGGCGTGGCGTTCCCTCTGAAATGTTTTCCGATAACGCTTCTACTTTTCAAGGTGCAGCTTCATTGTGGAAGAAAGCCCTTACATCTTCTCCTTCCATGGAACAGATTTCTAATTTTTCCTACTCAAAGGGTTTCAAATGGTGGTTTATACCTCCCTACGCCCCTCATCACGGTGGTAGGTGGGAATCCTGTGTCAAGCTGACCAAACGTCATCTAAGAAAGGTTTTAGGCAGTCGCATTCTGACTTATGAAGAATTTAATTCGCTGTCTATTCTGATTGAAGGTGTTGTTAATTCTCGCCCTTTAACTCCGCTTTCCAATGACCCTGATGACCTGCTTCCACTTACACCTGGTCACTTCCTTATAGGCACTTCTCTTTCTGTCCCTCCTCCCCTTCCCAACTCTTACAGAGATTATAATTTACCTATTGTTTGGCGTAAACATAAAGCCCTCCGTAATTCTTTCTGGAAGAAGTGGAATTTGGAATACTTAACTTCCTTGCAATGGAGACAGAAGTGGTTCTTTCTAATCCCGACATCAAAGTGGGGGACCTTGTCCTGGTTGGAGATTCTTCCCCCCCCCCCCCCCTCTAGTCTGGATTTCCGTGAGGGTGGCCAGTGTTACCCGGGAAGGGATGGGAGAGTTAGGGTAGCCAAGATCTTGACCACTAATGGGCATATTACAAGACCACTGACTTTAATTGCCCCTCTACCTTTAAATCCTTAATATTATGTTTCTTGTTCTCTGTTGGTGTTTTCCCTCCCAGCTTGGTGTATTCCTTGGAATACACGGTAAGACAGAGTGAGCTTCTGCTGCTCTTTGCTTTATTTCATTCCTTCCTTTTTCGCAAACACCAACAGTGATTTCCTGGTTTTTCTTTGTTTGTGCACTTTTCTCATATTACCTGTAAGTCTGCTCTAGATATATATCTTCCATGATCAACCTAGCGTCATCTAGCAGCGAATCTCTGAAGTTCCTCAATTTTTCCATGTACAAGAGGACTTCCTTACCAATCCGGCCATCAGATCTCGCCGCTATAGCCAGCTATCATCTCCGTGATCAAGAGGACTTCGTCTACATTCCCATCCTCCAGGCTTCGCTAGTGACGCCTGCTATCAACTCTTTGAAGACAATTTCATCAAGATACTTAATTTTTGTAATGTTTGTCATTCTTATGTATTTTCCTTTGCCTCCTACCCCCACTTTTTAATTCCTTGGTCCCTCCGCGCTTCGTTGAGCTGGTCTCACTTGTGCTTCAGTCGTCAAGACCTCCATTTGGAGCCTAACTAGGGCTCGTCTCCTCTCCTCGAGAGACAAACTTTTGAATCGGACGCCATGTTCAGATCGTAACTATCTGTCGCCTGGATCGCCTTCTACATTAATGAGCTAAGTACCATGTTCTTCAACATATTTTAATCGCTTTTAATTAGCTCTACGCTTTTAATACCGTTTTATAGACAGTGAGAAGTTGCTAAATGTTGTAAAATTGCAATCTTCGCGGGATTTTCGATGTCAGGCTTTGTCTATCTAAGACAGCTAATCTTGTAAAACGAAGCAGCATTTCTAGTGCATGTTAACTGAGAATGAGCTCTCACACCGTGGGATTCTTATTAAACTAAATACTGTCTATAGAAAACTTAGCTCGTTCCACCGCTGGACTTTATTTACCCAATTCAACAGTTATGATTGTTCTGGAATGTTCCACGCCAACCAATTCATCTACAAGCTAAACCTTCGAGTATTTTCCACTAACACATGGGAATACTTTTTCTAACTAATGAATTTTCCTTATGAACCGCTGATCAACACCTAATTTGTCTTCCTTCGTGGGAATTTGTCCGCTGCATTCAACTACAACCTACAAATTTTTCAACGCAATAGACTCTCTCAGATCAAAATGCAACCAGTTATTTTACACCAACGCAATAACTTTCCTTTCTATAAACTTTCTGTGCTACAATAGTGAACTTTTCAACCACGTCAATAGACTATAGTGAAACCAGTGCTCGTTCAACTTTTCATCCGCCCCGCGCTCGTCCGAGAAAAATAAATAAGGCCAAGAACATTCTCCACAGTGTTCCTATTTCCTCTTCCACAACCACTCTTTACTAACAAATTAGGTTAATCCTTAAATTTATGTCTATTTCAATGAGGCCTCGCCAAACCATAGGCGCCCTCCCAACTTTTCTCCATTTATAACTTATTCATTCTGTTTAAATATCAGCAGTTAGAAACTGCCTATTAATCTATTTTCTTTTCTTGCTAGTACAGGAATTGTTTATGTTCTAAGTACTCAACTTTTCATTAATCTAGTAGATCCAGGTTTCACGAAAGGGTAGCTTGCCTTATTTTTCCTCGTGATCCTGTTTAAACATAGAAGTTCTAGAAACTTCTTCTTAATTTTTCTCTTCAGGTTTCACAATAAGTGACCTGCCCTATTTGTATAAATTCTAATCGTAATTACTGAATCAATATAAGAAGTTATAGAAACTTCTACTTAATTTCTCTCCCTTTTTTGTTTTAATTTCGTCTTTGTTATTCGTTCATACTTTTATGATTCCCACACAGAAATTCTTAAAGCACTCACATTGTATCTCACCAATTCGGCAAAGCTAGAATTACTTTATAATTGTTGTTACAAACGTTAAAACTGTCCAATTTAAGCACAACTTTTAAAATCTTATTCAGATTATTAGTGCTTACCACAAGTCTTAAACTTGTACCCAATTTAACTTTGTTTATTAATTATAAACCTGTTATCGTTAGGTTTCAGATTTTCACATGTTGTAAACTTTTATAAATCACAATCGTGATCTAAATGTTGTTAATTCTTCAAAGTTTAATTCATTGTTAATAAATCTTTATTAGTTTTTTCGTTATTCTTTTCCCTAGATTCACTATTAGGTAGGACCCTGTCTTCCCTGACTCTTCCTATAGGCTTATGCCCTCTTTAAAAAAACTCTCAAATCAAATTAACAATAGTTCCACTATTTGTTGCATTTGAGCAAGAACTCTTAGTCACAAACTTATTAAAGCCTCTCTTAGCTTTATTAGCTAATTCTAGAGAGCCAGCAAGGCAAGTAAAGCTAGCTCTGCAAGCTTCATGCTTGTTGAGGTTGTCTGTAAACTTGTGGTTCGTTTTCAAAATTTAAGTTTTTCTCATTGTCTAAACTTTTAGTCGGCGCATGCTGGGTAAAAGCTTAGCCATTCTTAAATGCAACTATTGGTGCTCTTACCAAAATTGTTCCCAAGGGTATAATTGCTTCATCACTACCCTTCTTGGAAACATTCGGTCGCTCCTTAGAAATTCTACAATTTCAAGAACTAAAACATCACGGCTAATTCAAATTATTTGCATTCTTCAAAATATTTGTTTAAAACAAACTCCTGTTAAGGGATACATAGTAAACTCGTCATTTCTTTCTTTGCCAGACCACCACCCTTCCACATAGTAGCCGAATCTTGGCTTGGAAGGGAAGGTACTATCAAATCTCGCCGGCAAATAGCTCAAGCTCCAGCCGCATTTCCCGTTAGCTACGGCCAGGTCCATACCTACTTTAGGTGTTTCACGGGCTTTGCAGTGACACTGGTCACTAACTCATTAAAATGTATTTTGTTTACTTAGTGTTGGACTCTCGTCCTATTCATCCACACTTGTTCTTCGTTCCGAAACCCACTTCCCTTTCCTTTTCTCTTCATCTTCCCTTGGGGGTAAGGTTAACTTCTAGCAAAAACCCAGGGGGTCCTGAGCTTGATTTCCGCCTCCATCAGTGATTCATAACTGATACGAGAGCAGGAATAGTGTGCATTAGACTTTATGAGGACAATTGGGTAGCTGACTGATCTCGAGGCAGAGTACCTGGTAACATAATCAAGATTAACGGCCGTGGGAATCTATCGCGCTGATCACGCGTCGCCCCTGTATATTTAGTCCATATAACTGACCAGCGTTCGCTTTGTAACACAAGCCTATCAAGGGACTGTAGGTCATGGGATTGGTTAGTTAATTCTCACTCCGATCCAAGCTGCTGCTAAGAAGGCCATATGCTGTCTTATCGTTTGTGAACAAATCCTTGCAGTACTGCAACTACTCGGCCCACTGTTGGGTGACCATTTTTAGCCTATTTTCAATTTTGAAAAAAAAAAAAAAAAAAAAAAGGCTTATGAGATCACCTTTTGTCCGTGTGTGTGTGCGTGTTTGTGTGTGTGTGTTTGTGAGGTATGTGTAGTGTCCCCCCCTAATAACATCTAAACGGCTGGAGCGATTTCAATGTAACTCCTTAAGTTCATAGTACTACTCCGGGCGATCTTGACCGTGTCCGTCAAATTTTGATTCGTCTCACCAATCCAACATGGCGGCTGTGCGAAATATTTCACCAGCATTCAATATTTCCGGAACTATTCCCGATATCACCCTGGAATTTATTATGGTCATAAAGGGCACTACTAGAAGTTCACCTATGTGACTTATGAAAAACTGGTAACTACAAAACCAACATGGCGGCCACGCGAATTTGCGACTTTTAAATAGACGTTTCTCGCGATTTAACCAACCAAACACAATAAAACTTGGTACAGTATATGTTTATACACATTGTAATGCATCGACATCAAACTTCGTTCAATTGTTTACATAACCACAAGATGGCGGATGTGCGAAATATTTGACCGGTATTCTATATCTCTGAAACTATTAGCGGTATCACCCTTAAATTTTGAACAAAGATAAAAGGCGTTACTGGAAGTTCATTTATAAGACTTTCAAAAACCGGTTAACTACAAAACGAACATGGCGGCCAAACAAATTTGAAAATTTTAAATAGACCTTTCTCGCGCTTTAATGTTCCAAACGCAATGAAATCTGGTACAGGAAATGTTTATACACATTGTAATGCATTGGTATCTAATTTAGTTCAATTGTCTACATAATCTCAAGATGGCGGCTGTGTTAATTTTAAAATTAAGTTTTTATTTCTTGTGTCGTAATCATGTGATCGAAGTGAAAGTTTGAATAATGAACCTACGCAATAATGTTCATTTAATTGTACATGACTCTATGGCTTATACATTTAACAATCCAACATGGCTATCATCCGAAATATTTAGACGGCTCTGAATACCTACGAATCTATTATAGCAATCAAACTGAATTTTTATATGTTCATAGGGGCTATGAACTTAAGTTCACCTATAGGCCTTTAAATAACCTGGTGATCACAAATCCAACATGGCGGCGACGCTATTTATAAATATTCACATGGACGTTTCTCGCAATATAACCATCCGAGTACAGTACAGTAAATCTTTATACGAATGTTAATCCACTGGCATCTAATTTATTTCAATTGTATCCATAACCACAAGATGGCAGCTGTGCGAAATTTTAATATCTCCTTGTTACTTCTTGTGTCCTAATCATGCGATTGAAGTTTGAATGCTACACGTACACAATAATCTTCATGTAACAGTACATAACTCTAGGACCTACATATATAAAATCCAACATGGCGTCCATCCGAAATATTTAGTCGGTTCTCAATATCTACGAATCTATTACAGCAATCTAACTGAAATTGTGTATGTTGATAGTGGCAGTTAACATAAGTAGGATATATGAAAATAGGCTGTATAGTTCTTCACGGAACTACTTGTTATAACTTATTACATACTATCTCGACAATCAATATAAATTCCATATAGTGGGGTGTTTAGTACACTTGAGAAAGAGCACTACACGAATGATCAGGATCATTCAATTGCAAGGTTGTGAATTCCCTACAAAAAATTAAAAATGTGAAGTCTGATAAAACTAAGCTATACTCTAATATTGAAACACAAGAGTTCATAATTGTGCATTTACAAGTACTCAGCTTCCTGAACACTGATAAGGCAGTGGTCTGAATTTTTGACACAATACTCTCTTGAGATGATGTAGAATATGGTTGACTGATTTACGTAGCTGATGACAGATGCCTTCCTGTAGTCGTGATGATTACCAATCCTGCCTTGGAATTCTAGAATAATTTTACAAAATTCATTCATTCTACCAGTAGCTACATGATTTTCGGTACTTCCTGTATCTTTGATTTCAAAAGCTGATGTGAGTTTTCTATAATACGAAGCACATGTGTAGCCGCAACTCAATGAATATCCTTATTGCGTGACCGTAAAAACTTGCAATTTTTCCGAAAATATTCTGTGAGATAACCAAGAACAAGAACAAGACTTGATTACTATTTTCAAATTATATTGGAGTGAAGAGCTGACTAACGAAGGTTCCTCGTAGTTATTAATGGCCAATAAATCGCGGAGCTGACTCAAAAAATGCTGACACCCAAAAGCTTATGCAAATGTTGATTCGAGTTCCCACCAGCTCTCTGCTAAACACCATCAGTGCACCCACGTGACTGTATCACCTCTCCATAAGTCAAAAGAGCACTACACCAATTTCATTTAAACTTTATGTTGCTTAGTTTAAACATTCAACTTGAAAAGACTGTTGTCCCAGATCATTAACATTGTACTGGTGACTATTATTCTCAGAAATTATAAGCGTTACTTTCCTAGTTCTATAATGATTGAGAATTGCAAATGTCATGAGCAATGTCTATGGGGCTTGTGGTGTGCATGTAAAGTATTCAAATGTGAAACTGACCAACATAACAGGCGAAATCCTCGCTAGGTACAGTACAAATTATGACGTGTTAATAAATGAAACAATGATTTAATATATTGTATGAAATAATGAAGATGTAATACACAGTATAATCGTGTTAAAGCCAATGATTGATTTCTATGCATATTCCGCATTTGCGGAATCAACCTCATGTAACATTAAAGATTTCAGTACTTTTGAAAAGGCACCAGAACCAGTCTCTAGTTAAGCAGATTTTTTTTTATACCGTGGAGCTATAGCCATGAAGGGCCTAGGCCTACCAAGCGGCCGCTGCCCAGCCATTTTGCCTGCAGATTATGGGGTGACGCGTGGTTGGCACGTTGGGTCCCCTCAGCCGTTATTCTTGGTCTCCATGATCAGGGCACTGCCTCACTGTCAGGCAGCTACTGAATTGTCCTCACGAGGCTGATTGTCAGCCCTGACATCAGTTTCTAAAATCCCTGACGGAGCCGGGAATCGAACCTGGGGCTTCTGCGTGCGAGGCAGGCGCGCTACCCCAACACCACGGGACCGGCAGATATTCGATGATAAAGATAATGTGGAAACGTACATATATTTAAATCCATCTACTATGCATATTAGTTCCCTTCAGACTGAAAACTGATAATGGACTGAATTATGATAAAGGCAAGCGCCATATGGAGGTTTAATTTGTAACTTCACCGAGGAATGTTTGAGGAAATGTACAGATGTACATTAATTTTGTTATTTTCAAATAGTTTCTGTGTCTTTTATATCGCTGTTTTATGTTCTGCCTCGCCCTCCCCTTTCTGGACATCCTCATCCTTCAAGGGGTCTCATTTCCCCCTGATCGTAACGTTTTTAGATCTCATACATTTTAGTTATGGCATTCCTATACTTCATATTCTTCCCTCATACGTTCATGAGATCAGGACATGTCCATGTAGATGTGCGCTGAGTTTCCTGTTAACTACTTCGCGATGCAATTTTTCGTAAAACCTTTCTCGTTCGTGTTATACCAATGCGTTTTGTAGCTTCGGAAACGATGCGAAGTAACCCCTATTTAAAACATTCCAGCGAATATTCTAGGGTTTTGACGTGTTTGAAAAGTGCAACTTGGTACACTGCGAAACCTCGCAGGAAACACGGTGAAAACTGCAACAGGTACTGGAATTTAAATGGCCGTGTAGCCAATATGTCATCTTTTGATACCTCTATAGGAAAGATAAGGGATGATTCGTGGCATTTTTAGACTTAGAGAATTATTTTGATAACGTAGATTTACATTTTGAAAAGGATTGAAATGAATTACAGGGATAGAAGGGTGATCTAAAATGCCTACAAAAACCAGACGGCAGTAACTCGACCCGAAGGACATGAGAGAAAGAATTAAGGCAAGGCTGCAAATTATCACCCATACTTTTCAATCTGTACATTGAAGAAGCAATGAAGGAAATTAAAGAAAAATTTAATGTGGGAGTAAAGATTCAAGGAGAAAAAAAATCTCAACACTGAGATTTACTGATGACATTGTAATCTTAGCCAATTCACCCGAGGACTTAAATGAGTTTTTAAATGGTGTTGACTAGGTTTTGAGGAAATAATTCATAATGAAAATCTATAAATTAATGTGAAACAAATATATTGGAATGCAGCCGAAAGAAATCTGAATCCCTTATTGACAAAACATTGGCAGGTGAAAAGCTGAAGGAAGTAGGAGGTTTCTGCTACCTAGGAAGCAAAATAACTAGTGATGGACGAAGCAAAGATGATGTAAAGAGTGGGTTGGCTCAGGCAAGGAAGACATTTCTGCAGAAAAGGAATCTGTTGACTTCGATTACAGATTTAGGTATTAGAATGTCATTATTGAAAAGCATTTTCCTTGAGCGTGGCGCTATATGGATGTGTAACTTGGACTGTTGGTGCAGCAGGGAAGAGGAGAATTGAAACTTTTGAAATTTTGTGTTACAGTAGAATGATTAAGATCAGATAGAGTAACAGATGAAGAATTATTAAGAAGAGTGGGCGAGGAGAGATGTCCTGGCAAATGCTAATGAAGAGAAGAGATAGGTTGGTAGGAGACTTTCAAGACACCCATCAAGAGCAAACTTATTTATCCTTAGTCCAGAGGGACACAAGACTACGAGTCTACAAAACACTAGCTAGATCTGTCCTCACATATGGAAGTGAAGCATGGACAATGAAGTTTATGAGATGCACAGCAGGATACACACGTTGGGACCACTAAAGGAATGAGGACGTGATGAAAGAACTAAAGACAGAACCTGTATTAAACTACACAGGAACCTATAGGAAGAACTGGAGAGACCACGTCAACAAAATGCCTAGGGAACGAGTCCCAAAGCAGATTGTACGATACCAACCAAAAGGGGTTCGATCTATTGGACGTCTAGCTAAAAGTTGGAATGAGACCATAACAGGCCACCTTGCATAACACTTGACTGGCAGAAGATGATGATGATTTACAGAAGGAAAGGTAGACCAAGATTATAATGTTACACAGATTGCCTCGACTATAAGGTGTGCTAGATATGTAGTGCTGAAACGATTTGCTCAGGACAGGGCGGTTTGGAAAGCTGTATCAAACCAGTTCAAAGACTTAATACTCAAACAACAACAAAATAAGGAGGATATATTATTATGGGATCTCTCGGTTCCCCAGCAAAGAAGTGCGAGGCGCTTCATACGGATGAGTCTACTTGGCACGTAGGATAGACAATAGACAAATTGGGTTCACATTAAATTTAGTACCTTAACGATATTTTGGAACGGCATATATTCTTCTTCTTCTTCTTACATGATTGAGAGAGGGTTTAGTGCGGTAAATAATCTTGCCACGAAGTCTAGAAGTAGGTTGGAAATTTAAAAGCGAGGAGATCTTAGAAATTTTCTAACAAAAATGGCTCCTGACATCAACAAATTGATTGAAACTCATCAAATCCATCCCTCATATTAATTAGACATAGGTTGTTTAATTAATTAGACGCTTGCCACGGTGGCGAGTGGTTAACGTTTGGGATTACTAACTACAAGCTTGCAGGTTCGCTCCTGGCCGTGGTAAGTGATTTTTGAAAGGCGGTAAAAATTACGGTACGCATGTCATACGATGTTGGCATGCCAAAGAACCCATTTGAATTCAGTAGGCCATGTTCATATAGGCAAAATTAACCGCGGGAGTTTCCGCCAACACAAAGTTCCTCATTTCTCTACTAGAAAACACTATAGTGTTCAAGGAGCTTAGATAACTAACCTACTTGACTTTCATGGTGATGCAAGGAACAACGAAATTCGACATTCAACCTACCCTCTGGGTGTCAAATTACAAAGTTTTCACCCGGTACCTGAGGCCATACGATATTAATATTATTATTATTTAGGACAAAGCTACAGCTCGGCTAACTAAAGAGTATCATCCATAACAAGTTTAATTTTCATAATGTTCTTTCTTCGTGCAATATGCTTCAGTTGGTCTGTACAGATAAGTCCTATTTATTGTAAATAAAAACGCTCATATTGCTGCCACAAATAATATGGGGCTCAACATTCTTGGACGTTAATGAAAACACAGAGTTTCCACTCCCACTCTTAGTATAATGGTCGGAGATACAATGTAATGACGTCATTTAAAAATTATGACGTCATAGTACAACTCATAATGAAACCGATGCGTCTTAATTATAATCGGTATTAAACTTTCGGCTTATGATAACTAAAACAAAATTAGAAGCTGAATTTACAGTCTCAAGGCTCAAAATGAAGAAGTTAGCGTAGCAAAATAACTTTCATTTAACGTCAGGCACAGTGGCCTTTATCCAGGGATTATGTACAGTAAGCGATGGACTCAAACCGAATTATTGCCGCTTCCATCCCATTCTAATGCACACAGAGAGTAATTTTTTTGTTTTTATTGTTTTATTTGAGGGGCTTGGACATTGTGGTCATGTTTTAGCCTCGTATACTAGGGTGTGTGTGTGTGTGTGTATAGTCAAAAACAAAAACAAAAATATGAAAAATAAACAAAAGCAATATATAAATAAATAAATAAATAAATAAATAGTATGATAACCTGTGTTATTGTAGTGTCTGTTGCACTATGAGTGTATTCGTAGCCTAATTCAGATGAGGATTAGAAAGAGGGGGCCGTGGCTTTAAATTAGGAACCATCCTGGCATTTGCCAGGAATAAAAGAGGAAAACCACAGAAAAACACTTCCAGGATGTCCGACGTGAAAATCGATACAGGTTTTCTCAGTTTTGCTTAACGAGGCTGAGTAATCCCCGTTCCAGCCCTCAGACCAGAATTGAATTTCTTAGCAGAGTTGTAAATCAAACCTGGACCTCCAGGGCGGCAGCCAAGCACGCTGGCCGCTTCAACAGGAAGTGGATGCAGACCTAGAATAAAACCTTAAGTCTATGCACTCCGCGGTGCAGCGGCTAGTAATCTTGATCGTCACCATCGAAGTCCGGGTTCAAATCCTGACTGTTAAAATATTTAATGCTGTTTTGAGGACCGGAAAGGGCTACAGTGAGTCTCGTGAAGCAAAACAGAGAAGAAAAAGGTGGTTTCGATTCACACCTTTGTCATCCTAGAAATGGTTCCCATGGTTACCCACTTCCACTAATGCAGGGACGGTACCTACATTGAAGCCACGTGAAAACCAAGCCCCTATTACAAATATACTCACTAGTACAGCCATCACAATGTGGCAGGTTATCAGAGTGATTCCAAGTACACGGGGAATTATGACAATGAAGTTGGAAAGTTCCTAAACAAATCAACAACAACAGACCCTTGTTTAGAATTATTATATAAGGGTTGTCCGTGAACTTACCAACACTTATTGCATTAAACTTTCACGGTTCGCCACGTTGCGTAGTGGCTAGCATAATTGACTGTCACTGCGGGGGCCCGGGTTCAATGCCAAGCTCTGCCAATAAATTTATTTCTGGTCTGAGGGCTGAAACAGGGTACATTCAGCCTCGTGAGGCAAAACTGAGAAGAGGCATGTTCGATACATACCTCGGCCATCCTGTCAATAGTCTTCCGTGGTTTCCCACTTCTACTCTAGGCAAAGGCAGGGATAATTCCTAACTTTAAACCACGGCTGCTTGTACTCAAATCGTACCTTAATTATATACACACACATTAGTACAGACATCACGGTGACACAGGTTATCAGACAAATTCCTCACACACCGATATACATGAAGCTACAAGACCACAATATCGCAAAGTTCCTCACGAATGAACAACAAGAACAACTTAAAGGGGAGCTTAGAAAGAAATTGAACTAAAATTGCCACAGGTTGAATAATTATTCTCTCTCGTGTTCCAGCAGGGCCGAAGCAGGAAATGTTGTTGTTGTTGTTAATTATTCATTTTAAGGGTTAGGGACATCTTAGCCGTCAGCCCCGTGTACTTGTCTGATAACCTGCATTTATTATTTATTACATAAAATGCGCACAAATGTGCATACATAAATATTTATATCCTATGTACAATGTTTGATCTAGCCTTTGCTATAGTCAATGATTGACTTAGTCCTCTTATGACATTTAGTAAGGTGGTATTTTTCACAAAGTTCGTTGCATAGTACGCATACACATGCATTGTTTGGTTCGAGAAATTTGTCATTTTTACATATCTTGTGGTGATAGCCGTGCACTGAAAGTCTGGTTAGCACCGATCGCAGTTCTTGGTTGGCTTTTGCCCGTCTCCTGTCAATCATGGCGTCTGTAGCTTAAAAGTCTTCGAGTATTTCTTTTGTTTTTTGTTTCATTAGCTCTTGGTGTGAGGTAGGTGCAGCTTGAGTTTCAGGTCCTCTATGTAGAACGGTTCCCTTGCCAGTTCATATACCAGTCTGGACTTGGTCATTCTCGCTACTCCAAGTGCTCTCTTCAAATATCTCGATTTGATTTTCTCAAGGTTGGTAAGGTCCGTTAGGGTTAGTCTTTCCCATATTAGTTCAATACCTGCATTTATGTGATACTGTATTTGTGTGTGTGATTGTATTAGGGACAGGGATGAGCTACTGATCGTTGTTTGCGATGCTTTCTTGATATTTTCTGGAACATAATTATAAAGAAAGGGAAATACAGAAGATCTTATTCGTCGCAAAAGCTTAAAATGATATGAACAAAGTATTTAGGAGAACTGGTAGTTGTGTTTAATTAGCTAAATAGGACATGCTATTCCCGTTGTCTTCGTAGCGTATGCGGTTGCGTCGTACATTCTGAATTTACTATGCCGAACTGGAAGGAGTTCGAATCCTATTTCGGATATGCTATTTCTTTTAATCTCCACATTCTTCGTTCTTGGTATTAAGCATGTATGATCTTTTATAATTTCATTGGTCATAAACATATTTTATATTCTTATGGATGAAAGTTCAAGCGAAACTCAGAAACAAACCGCCATTGAGTGATATACGAGGTAGAGTTCAGCTGTTTCCTTCACTTTAACGATGCTTTAGAGAGTTGAGTGTTCATATTTGGCCTTTTAACGTAATTCCTTGTTAGTGGTATATAATAATAATAATAATAATAATAATAATAATAATAATAATAATAATAATAATAATAATATCGTATGGCCTCGTGTGCCGGGTGCAAGCTTTGTAATTTGACACCCAGAGGGTAGCTTGCATGTCGAATGTCGTTGTTCCTTGAATCACTATGAAAGTCAAGGAGGTTAGATATCTAAGCTCCTTGAACACTATAGCGCTTTCTAGTAGAGAAATGAGGAACTTTGTGTTGGCGGAAACTTCCGAGATTAATTTTGCCATTATGAACACGGCCTACTGAATTCAAATGGGTTCTATGACATGCCAACATCGTATGACATTCGTGACGTATTTTTGCCGCCTTTCAAAAATCACTTACCTCGGCCAGGAGCGAACCTGCAATCTTGGGGTTAGTAGACCGACACGCTATCCACTCAGCCACCGTGGCATGCTAGTGGTAAGTTAACGATCTTTTCTCTTTGATGAAATGCTCATGCAAAGTTAAATAACCGTTAATTATGAATTAAGCGATAATTGACGTTGATCAAAACGGTCCCTAGACAATCAAACATTCAGCAGTTTTCTTTTCATGAGGAAACCTTGTGTGGGTGGTGGACAGTGGGAATATGCGAGGGCAGGATGGGTGGTCCACGCACGACCTCACACAGTAAGATAGAGACCATGGACTTACGGTAAGCCAGCAGATTGCATCGACAACACAATGACTTTGTCCGCTTTGATTGTGTGTAATCTGATTACCTTCACAGTGCCCCTGTACTTAACGTTCGACTCCTGTATGATGGATGGTTTAGTCAGCCAGCACTGATGCACCTGTCAGATGAAGCAGCAACCCTTGACAGGTTGCTAGACACTGGAGCAGTTGATGACGTTACAGAAGGGTTCAATTATATGTCGTCCTCGCAAGTAAGGCTTCACCCATCCCCCTCTCACCTTATCTACAAGCCCCGGGTTCGATTCACCGCATCGACAGAAATTTAAGATCCAACTTGAGGGCTGGAACAGCCTCGTGAAGCGAATCTGAGATGAGTTGGGTTCAATTTTCCCCTCAGTTATCCCGGAAATCGTTTCATGTAGATTACCACTTCTGCTCCAGGCGAATGCCGGGATGGTTCCTAACTTAGGGGCTACGGCCGCATCCATCTCAATCCTTACCAGAATTACAAATATACACACTACTACAGCCACTACAATAACACAGGTTATCAGACAAGTTCTATAGACACCATTACCCCCTCCCACCTTATTTAGGGGTCGAACATCAATTCCCCTCGATTTTCCTTAATTCCACTCGGTTCTCCAAGGGACCCAAAAATGAGTTCCTCAACTCCGCTCAGGCTTTGGCAAGGGGTCGGCAAAGGGGTTATCCTCAATGACGTAAACAAGTGTCATAAACCTCCTGCTCGCATACTAAGGGCCGGGTCAAACACCTTCTGCAGCGCATGAGTGAATTCATGAATGCAGCTGATTTTTCTGTTCTAGGCTGGAAAACAGTATTTTCAGCACCCGCAGCTGATATCGAAAGTATTTTTAGGGACAAATTATACACCTATTATAATCTAATTTTAATTTTATAATGTCTGACTAGGTTAAAAAACATACAAACATTTAATTATGCTCATGTTAAAACAATTCATAAAATTTCTAGAAAAACAAGAAGTTCCGTGAAGAACTATACAGCCTACTTTTCATGCCAATGATTATTCTACAGTATATGAACCTATCTAGAATAATGACGAAATTAAGTTGGTAATATCGAACTATCTAATTAGTTCAAAATATACTTGGTATAATGTAGCCTAATAGAGCACTACAGTTGGCAGCCCTGGTGACTGAATATATTCTTAGTTCCACCTCTTAAGGTACAGAATACAAAATTTGGTTGAAGTCCAATGGACGTTACGTGCAGTTAGACACTGGATCTATCAGCACGCGTAAAAGCATGTTGCCAACAATACCATGCGTGTGCTGGTCAGAAATAATCTGAAATATTATGATATCTTGTTGTGCCAATTTTGGATGAAATCCATTTGCTAGTATAGAAGTTACATGTATTTTAAAATTGGACATAACAGCAGGCATAGAATCATGTTGGCAGCACTGCCTTGTATTAATTACTCCAAATTAATCTAGAATGTCAGGTGCTATACGTGTGCAAAGTATAGAGCTGTTGGCTTGCATACTTTCTGATATATTGATATTAGGGTAAAAAGAATATAGACAGCATTTATTAACAGTTGGAAGCCCTGATTGCTCTTAACAATACTTATAGTCATATCTGTTATGGTACACATTGCACATACGAAATTTGGTTGAAATCCAACTGATAGTATAGAAGTTACGTGTATTTAAAAATTGGTACTATCAGCAGGCTTATAATCATGTTGGTAGAACTGACGTATATAAGTTACTCCAAATTAATCTAAAATGTCAGAATATACGTGTGCATAGTTTAAGGCTGTTGGCTTGCATACTTTCTGATATATTGGTATTTGGATTTAAAAAAAGAGAGAGAGAGCAATTATTAACAGTTGTCAGCCCTGGGGGCTCTTAAGAATACGCTGTCATATCTGTTTAAGTACAGATATTACATACAAAATTTGGTTGAAATCCAGTTGATAGTGTACAAGTTATATGCATTTAAACATTGGACCTATCAGAAGGCTTAAAATTATTTTGGCAACACTGTCATGGTTGGCCTCCTGGAAATTAAACTGAAATAGTATTATCTACATGTGAGCCAATTTAGGAATAGCTCCCATGCATACCTTGCAAGATATCCAACATGGAGCTCACATTTCTAGTGCGTTTTTTCAGCAGTTGGTAGCACTGACATCATTTTCAAATATGGACGTGAGATATTCCGGTGCACATCTTTACTCATACTAAATTTGGTTTTGATTGCTGCAGCCGTTTAGGAGTTGATAGGGGGGGACACACACACAGCCAGACAGACAGACAGACAGAAGGACAGACAGACAGACAGACAGACAGACAGACACACATTTTCCCGGATCGATCTCATAAGACTACTTTTTCCTCATTTTTGCAAAATGTGAAAAGTAGGCTAAAAAATGACTTCAGAGCGCTTTACCGATCGCGTGGTGGTGTTCGCAAGACACTGTTGTGCCATTGGTCAACCGCTCTGATGTCAAGTCCGCTCATTCGTTAAATCAGATATAAAGTGTTTGGCCCATTATAAATTATATGGCAGAAAATATATGAATCATAAGTTTCTAAGTCTGCCAAGGTTTCTATTTTTTTTTCTACAAATTTTATGCATTGTTTTTAACATGAGAATAATTAAATGTTTGTATGTTTTTTAACCTACTCAGACATTATAAAATTAAATTTAGATAATAATAGGTTTATAATTTGTACCTAAGAAAATACTTTCGATATCAGCTGTGGATGCTGAAAATACTGTTTTCCAGCCTAGAACGGAAAAATCAGCTGCATTCAAGAATTCACTCATGCGGATGTTTGTCCCGGCCCTTAGTATGCGAGCAGGAGGGTTATGACCTTTGTTTACGTCATTGAGGATAACCCCTTTTTCCGACCCCTTGCCAAAGCCTGAGCGGAGTTGAGGAACTCATTCTTGGGTCCCTTGGAGGACAGAGTGGAATTAAGGAAAATCGAGGGGAATTGATGTTCGACGGGGTGGAATTGATGCCCGCCCTATTTAGGAAGCCACGGTTTCCATTCAAGCTCCGAGAGAAATTTAACATCCAACACGAGGGTTGGAACAAGGTGCACTCAGCCTCGTGAGGCAAAACTGAGAAGAGGTGGGTTCGATTCCCACCTCAGCCATCCTGGAAATTGTTTCACGTGGTTTCTCATTTATGCTCCAGGCAAATGCCGCGATGGTTCCTAACTTAGGAGTACTGTTGCCTCCTTCCCAATCCATACCTGAATTACAAATATACTCACTACTAGAGTCAGCTGAAAAATACAGTTTATCATACAATTTCAACGGATGCCCTTATACTCGCGGCTTAATGACAATAATGCCCAATCCTCTCAAATGACACAACAACAACAACGAATATGAGAAGTAGCATCCCTGAGCCTAAAACCGAAATAATTTCAAAATAGACTCAGGGAGTAAGGAAAATATGTACCTGTCCTGGGGCTCCTAAATAGAAGCCAGATAATAATAATAATAATAATAATAATAATTATTATTATTATTATTATTATTATTAAATGTTGAAGCCTCCGTGGCTTAGGCGGCAGCACGCCGGCCTCTCACCGCTGGGTCCGTGGTTCAAATCCCGGTCACTCCATGTGAGATCTGTGCTGGACAAAACGGAGGCAGACGGGTTTTTCTCCGGGTACTCCGGTTTTCCCTGTCAAAATTTCATTCCAGCAACACTCTCCACTAACATTTCATTTCATCTGTCATTCATTTAATTATTGCCCCAGAGGAGTGCGTCAGGCCTCGGCAGCCGGCACAGTTCATATCCTCGCCGCTAGATGGGGGGCTTCATTCATTCCATTCCTGACCCGGTCGGAGACTGGAACCAGGCTGTGGATTTTCATTTTCATTATTATAAAATGTTATTGGTTTTATGTCTCTTTTAACGACTGAAACTTTTATGACGCCGGGATGCTGGAATTATGATCTGAAGGGGATCTTTAACGTGCCAGTAAATTTACTGACACGGCTTCCTCGCATTTGCGCACCTACAAATGCCAACTGACTGCGCCAGGATTCGATCCTGCATCCTTTGGGACAGCAGGCGAGAACGCTACCGCAGAGCCACGCATTCAGTCAGAAGCCAGATGACAACTACATTCAAAATGAAATGAGTTTTTTTAATGAATTATTATGGGCCTACAATACCATTATATTTTATGGTGTAACTGTAAAGTTCTACTCCACCAAGGAAGTGTGATAAGTCCTGTTTTATTGGACTTAGTCATGGAACAATTTAATACTAGGAAAACCTGCTACGTTGAGAGTCTTTGTAGCATAATGTATGTAGATGACCTAGTTCTGACTGCTGCTGCTACCAAGGAATGTTTGATGCAATGTGAGATTAATGGGCCAGACAAATTTGAAAGAAATTGACTAAAAAGAAACAGAACTGCTTGTAATCACCAAAGAGGAGGAACCTTCAAACACGTAGATACTTTTTAATAGGATATGGAGATACGGAGAAAATCAAACAGTGCATCTCCGCATTGTTATATGACCCTTAAATCAGTATGAAGCTCAAACGAAAGCTGCACTACCTTATGTATCGGAGATCACCTAACGATTGGACTGAGAGCGGTAGGTCTGACAAGAGTTGAAGGTGGAAGAAAATAATATCTTAAGATGTAGGCCTATATGTAGAAATAAGAAGAACATGGTAGGTGAGATGTTCGTGAGACACTGGTTTAGTGTAGGTAGGATAGTAACTAACACGATGCCAACATATATACCTTACAAGTTCATGATGATTATCGATAAATAGTAAATTGATTATTATAATTAATAAAAAAATAACATAATTAATTTAATCTTTATTGATCATCATAATAAACTTCTAAGGTATTTATTGTGTTTCAAAAATTGTTTAATATGTGCGGGTACCATGTGGCGCGGTTAAGTGTAAGAGAGGGCCATGAGCCCCAACTTCGCCTCATTATAAAATAAATGAATAAATAAATAAATAAATAAATAAATAAATTGAGATGGACGGGTCAAATTGTAGGGATGGGAGGCTAAACGAAAACCAAGATTAAGCACTGCATTCAGGGGAAAACAAACAACTTGGTGGAAAGATGCTCTGGCTAGAAGTCTTTAGACCGCGAGAATTGCAAAATACAAATGACTGAAAATGGTTATGAACAGGAATGAAAGGTGAATTATGTAGAAGAACACCGACCCTACGAAATATGGGATGAGGGAATGGTCATTATGATGATGATGATGATGATGATGATGATGAAGATGATGATAATGGTAATGATGATGAATATACGAAGGTTTGTAATTTTGCAAGAATACATTCTTTTATGTAAAAAAAATGGAAGGATTACCATGGGAAGAATTATGTTCTGATTGTAGCACATTTTTTAAATAATAACGTTTATTGCGATAGCCATTAGTGTAATTCAACCACCCAGTATATTCAATGTCTGACTAATGTTTGAACCAATATAATTATATTGGAAGAGGAACACTGAAATGATATGAATGGAAGTGTAGAGGATTAGACTACACTTGAAGCCCACGTTCGTGTTTCCCTATTGAAGTCCTGTGCCAGTCTCTATGGCGATCCCCCTCACCACAAGTGCTCTGCTGTGTCGGTCAAATCGATTCCTGTTAACTTTTCACGAGTCGCTAAAAACATTCCCTTGCTGTGGTCTATCGAGCACAGGTGCTCGCTGTGTGCGATCTTGTTCTGTGAAGTGGTGATCAACTGATTAGTTTTATCCGGGATGAAATGTGTCACCAGCAAGATACAGTCAGTAGAATGATCTCTCACGTAGTCCAAGGTGTCTATCGGGTCACCCGTTCACATGTTAACCTTCCATCAAGCGCAATCCAAATTCTATCACCGTTGGACGTAACCCTTGAAATACCTAATGATCATTTACATTATATCGACTGGAATCTGGCATCCCATGGGACTGTTGTATTTTTAACTTGAAGGAAGGAAAATATCCAATTTATATTATAAAACTGTCAGTTGTCGGTCGACCTGAATTTGCCCAATGACTGGGTGGGGTACAATGTATACGATACATGAATAATAAGTAAATAACACTCTTCGAAAAAGAATCATGTATTAGTTATGATCACTATTATAATGTGGCAATTTTTGAATTACACGTTTCGACCTTCATGCGGCCATCATCAGATCTTGATCACTGTGTTGAGGTTTAAATTTGCATACAATTATTATCTAACTACAAAAAAGTAGTGAGTTTGATGATTATATTATGATTCGCAGTTTGTATCTATTTATGATGTTCTTTTGTACCTTTATAAGGTTTTGTGAAGTACGTATGAGTATTAAGAACGTGTATACAAATTAGATCACACGATATAATAAATAAAGTAAAAATAAAATTAAAGCATGTACTTGACTTCTACATTGTAAGTGGTTACTCCCAAGGGGAGTTGCTCGGACCACTTTTATTTCCTCCACACTGTATAATAACATTCAAGTGCATGGGTTAATTGTATTTTATTGTATTCCAATTATCACCAGGACTATAACGAGCTTTCCCTGCTTCCATAGTCTTTTGAGCTCGTCAGCTAGAGGTGAATATTTCTTCATCTTCTCTCTTCTCTCTCTGTATCTTTTCAAGTTTACGGGGCATAGGAATATATTATTATTATTATTATTATTATTATTATACCCCTACATTCTGATGTAGCAAAAGCAGGTAATCAACGGTTAAAGTCAAGAAAACCACCTTGGCGCTCTGCAGTACTTCTTGAAGACTCTTCATTTAACATCTCAGAAGCATGGAAAACTATCTGGGAAGAATCATCAGTATTCAATACACATCTGATTGAAAACCCTTCCAACCGGATAGAAGGTTTCAAACTCCCCAGACGCCAATGGAGAATCATTAACCGGATCCGCACAAGACAAGGCAAATGTGGATTCCTGCTTCACAAATGGGGTTGGGTTACTTCGGCAAACTGCGATTGTGGAGCTACCCTGCAAACCATCGAACATATTGTTGGTGAATGTCCGCAACGAGCGTTCTAAGGATCAGTAGGTGACATTCATCATGCATCTTCTGAGGTACTTCAGTGGATTAATGTCCTGGATTTAGAAGTTTATGACTATGCATATAACTGTATATATAAGTTTATATGTAGTGTATGAACTTTTATTTTAACTCTGTATCATCATGCGATAAATAAATAATAATAATTATTATTATTATATTTGTAGTAGTATAAGACTTGAAAATGAAACTAACCTCAAGATTCGAACTTGAATATTGAGCATTCATACCGGGTAAGCTTTTCGTTTGCACCGTAACAGTTTATACCCGCTGCTTCCAAATCTTTAGACGATAGGGGGACAGCAGAACGCTCGAGTGGAATGCAGGAGCTGTGGCTTTGAATGCCAAGATGTCTCTTAAACCAGAGGGAGTCGGAAGGTGCGGTTTGTACCAAAATCTTCCAAGTCGTCTCATTAGTACAGAAAAAATCCTGCATTTTTTGAAAAGTTGACGTAAATAAATATTTGTTTGATTATAAAGTGTATTTAAACAAGTGAACAAGACGATAGCCCCTGTCAGAACTGTGTCGCGTGCAGCCCACATAACAGTGAAACCGGGCGCTCACAAGTAATCTATAATAATGGTATTGGTTTTATGACCCTGTTAACTACTGAGGCTGTTAAGAGACGCCAGAGTGGCGAAATTGTGCCCCGAATGGGATTTTTAACGTGCCAGTAAATCTCCTGACACGGCTCCCTCGCATTTGCGCACCCTCAAATGCCAACTGACTGCGCCAGGATTTGATCCTGCAACCTTGGGAACAGCTGGCGAGAACGTTGCCGGTGCACCAAGCAGCTAGTCCCACAACTAACCGAT
The DNA here is from genome assembly GCA_946902985.2 of Meconema thalassinum. NCBI lineage: Eukaryota > Metazoa > Arthropoda > Insecta > Orthoptera > Tettigoniidae > Meconema > Meconema thalassinum. The sequence goes on from OX336392.1 coordinate 374,512,835, forward strand.
TGTAACAAATATGCATTCAAGAGATACAGAATTACCCGCAGCAGTGATTTCATAAATATCAACAAATTGTTTCAAAAGTGCAATTAAACAAAATATAAACAATTGTCCCTGCCAGAACTGTGGTGAGTCGAGCCCGCATACCAATGAAGTCAGGCGATCGATTTGTACACATGGTCCGCTAGTTCTCAATATTTCTATTTACACGACCCCTTTCATTTAAGGCATTTCTCTGAGTCACCTTCTCCTCCTATCATAATCTTCTAAAAGATAGATTTAACGATGTGAACGCCAAGTACGTTATTTGATAACAGTGCTTTAATAATATTGTTACTTATTACTTCTTACTTCGTATCTGAAATAGACTGAACACACATTTGATCATCGATAACTACCGCGTGCTGGTTCTCTCCCAATGTATTCAGAGAGGGGGATGAGTGCTCGTATATTAGGTCTCCAACTATCCAATCATTTGCTTTAATTAAGTAACCACGAATTTGTGGCTAGATTAAGTATTCGGGAAATCGATGTTATAACTCAGAGGTTCAATTAGTGATGGTAATACTGCACATGTCTCAGAGAAGGGATAAGATCGTGCTTAGTTCACCAGTGACAGGGAAGTTAAGTATTGTACGTCCAGACGATAATAATACCGACAGCAGGGGCTACGTACGTTAAAGCGCAGCGTTAGGCCATGGGGCCAAGCTCTCTGCTGTCTCAGTAGACGCGTGGGTTCGAGCCCCACCGTCGGCCGTCCTTGAAATGGTTTTCCGTGGTTTCCCCATTTTCAACACCAGGCAAATGCTGGGACGGTACCTTCTATCAGGCCACGGCCGCTTCCTTCCACAACCTTACCCAGTTTCATTCATCTTCATCCATTCCATCTCTTATCCCGACGCGCAGGTCGCCCCACGGGCCCCTCAGGAGGCCACACGCAATAATAATAAAAATAATAATCGTCATCATCATCAAATTCCAACTCCAGTCTCTCGGGTGCTGTTAACGAGCCCTCGCCAACTTTTCCTGTCCATGAATAGTTCGTCTTCATGAGTCCTTCTCCAGTCTAGCCCTTTGTCTTCAAGATCATCCTTGATTTAGTCCAACTATTTCTTCTTTGGTCTTCCTACTGGTCTTTATCCGGGGATAATCTTCTTGAAATAAGCTTTTGGTGTCCTGTCATGTCCCATTCTTTATAATAATAATAATAATAATAATAATAATAATAATAATAATAATAATAATATCAATAATGATATCAATAATGATAATAAATAATGCCTAGCTTTTCCAGACGATCTTGTAATTTTCTCTGATTCTTTAGACATGGCCACAGAACAAATTAACCAGCTACAGGCACAAGCAACAAAAGCTGGTCTACTGGTCTCTGTGGTGAAAACACAGTTCATAACTAACATCAGGCCAGAACTAAATGTTAACCAGGGGGAAATCAAACGGACAGGAAAGTTTAAATATCTTGGTTAGTGGGTAGAACCCAACGTCTGTGAGAAAGAAACCTTCACTTCGCACATGAATAAAATGAAAATGGCGTACCAACTTACCAAGGACGTTTACAACAAAAAGTCAATATCCCTGAACGCAAAATTCAGGCATTGTTGCATTGTCATACGACCAGAGGCTCTGTATACAGCGGAATGGCTCACTATGATCAAGAAAGACCTGGTAGAAAAATTGGAGAACAAGAAAGAAAGAAAGAAAGAAAGAAAGAAAGAAAGAAAGAAAGAAAGAAAGAAAGATCTTGAGGAAAATTCCTGGCCCGATTAATGACAAAGGTGACAAAAGACCACGGCATAAACAAGAGCTGTATATACATGTCCATAATGTCTCGGATGTTGAGGAAAAGAAGAATCGCAATTTATGGCCACTTGCTAAGAATGACACCCACACGATTTACGAACCGGATCTTTACCTATTATAAAGATAAGAAGACCTGATCCCTGGAGTTGAGGTTGTCGCTGTGCCAATTTAACGCCGCAGGATCATTCATAAGCGGCTTCGGTGGCGTAGTTGGTAGCTTTTTGGAGAGCGTTAAGAATCCCTCAGTATGCCTTCCTTCGGAGGGGAAGTAAAGCCGGCGGTCCCATGTCATAGATTTACGGCATGAAAAAGAAACTTCCACTATCTACATTTGTGGAAGCTAAAATTTTTAGGTTAGTTTGATAACGCTATATTAGTTCCAACATCCATTGCCAGGTGCTGGCAGTGATGGCATCTGTTAGCGAAGTCCGCTGCTAGGTGTCGCCCACGGTAGCATTTGGTAGCAAAAGTAGGAACTACTTGAAAAACTGATCGTGTGCAGTCTTTCTACCTGAATCACAGATAACACACACTAATACAGTCGTAACAATTAACACCGGTTATCAGACAGATTCTGCCGGCCCTGTGGTGTTGGAGTAGCGTGCCTGCCTCTCACCCGAAAGCCCCGGTTCGATTCCCGGCTCCGTCAGGGATTTAGAAACTGACGTGAGGGCTGGAACGGGGTGCACTCAGCCTCGTGAGGACATGACAGTGAGACAGCGCCCCGGTCACCAAAACCAAGATTAACGGCCGAGGGGACCCGATGCGCTGACCACGTGTCACCCCAATATCTGCAGACCAAATGGCTGGGCAGTGGTCGCTTGGTAGGCCTAGGCTCTTCAAGGGCTGTAGTGTCAGGGGTTATCAGACAGATTCTACACACACCCAAAGTACGCAGGGTTACATGGCCGCGTGTGTCGCAGCCCCTAAACTAAGGAACTAACCAACCAGCCAGGATCATTCATGAAGCCTGTGAAAGATTCTCAAGTAGCCTATTTGAGGCGGAAATTACACGGAGTGTCCTCGAAAAACCAATGCGCACAAGAATTTTAAGTGCTATATCCTAACTAGCAGTAGTGCCCGGCTTCGCCCGGTGGATTTATTTCTTTAATGGACGATAATGAATACTACTACAGAACTGGAGCGCTCAAGGATAAGGATCGGAAATCACCAACGCTTATTGCAGCTGATAACCTCAGTATACTGCACCAACACCATTGCCTTTATACAGAGGCATACTATTGTCATGATAACTGTTTTAAGGGGCCTAAGAAATCTTTTTGCTCTAATTACACCCCGTGACTACAATTTATAAAGAGCTCGCAATTCTGCACCAGAACACTGGCAGGGGCGACGTGATGCAGCCCGCATTGCCAGGCAACAATATACTTAGGTATTATTGGAGCTGTTCGTGAGCGCCTGTTCTTCCGACTTACTGAACAAAAAGCAATCTTTAATGTTACCTGAGAGGTGTAGCCTAATGCTGCCTAGCCTGAACTATACCTCTTGAATCAGGCTATCATATACAAAAATAAATTTTCGAATCCGACTAGTAGTTCCAGAGATTAGCGCGTTTAAACACATTAACAAACGCTCTCTTCAGCTTTATTATATTAGTATAGATAAGACGATTCCTTGCCGACGGAATGTAGACGTGCAGTAAATTAACTTCTTGTACGGTACGTAGTAAAATGGCGGCAACAAGGCCATGAGTGGACTATTACTGTACAATCCGCGCAAAGTGAATTGCTGCTAAGCGGGTTACTGCTCCCCAGGCGGCGGCTTACAGCTGGCCAGAGCGCACTAAAGGGATAATTGCCATAACCTTTAGGACAACATTTCAAAACAACACAAATGGTCGTAACTCAACTCAGAGATTCATTTAACATAACATTCTAAATAAGGAAATGGCGCCAGGGTTGGTTGTGGTGGCAAATGTTGCTTCAAGGGGCGACATATCTTACTGACTTAGGCCTAAATACCATGAGAATGAAAGAAGTAAGAAAAATAAAAGGTGGGGAAACAGAATAACTTCAAACCTCGAAGAATGAGGGTCATAAAAGGCAGGGAAAGGAAAGACGTGAGAGACAGACCCAAAGTCACTGAAGAAAAACGGAAAAGGAACAGAAAGACCCAGCTCACGAATCCCTCGGAATTGCAAACTCTTTAAGTCACCAACTGTGAACCCTTGAGAGTGTAATTCTATACATGTGGTACTGATATACACACGCGTCATTGCGCGCCTCGCTCGGAAGGGATGGGCACAACTCGGCAACGCTGTTCAGCGTTCTCTGTATCGTGTAGCTGCTAAACGATGTTTTATTTTCCCAAACAAATACAAACCGATATAAAATAAGTGAATTAATTTACATATTTCACAGTCATACAGCATAACCTTTTGATGTATGAGGATTACATCGCGACCAAGAACTACATTTTCCAACCAGCCCGAACCGAGGAAAAGTTACCTTTCAAAAATTATAACAACTTTGTTTCTTGGCCACACAACATTTAGAAATTAATAAACCTGTTATACAACAATCCAGTGTATATTGTGTTAAAATTTGGATTCGGGTTTTTGAGATAATAATTCTTAAATGTGACGCATGGTTGAAACACGCTTAAAAAACGGGCACGTTTTGTGTTCCAACTGCGATAAAAAAAATATTAAAATATAAATTAAAAATTCCAAACCTACATGAACGAACATAAAATAGAACGACGAAAATGATGATGTTATTGGATTTTATGTAGGTCTATTGGTTACTTCACAAACAACCTTCAAACTCGAATGCACATAATATTTTGGTCGCATTATAATTTATAAGTATTGCCCGGCTCGCTGCGTAGTGGCTAGCATTCTTGCTGGAAAGTCCGGGTTCTATTCCCGACTTTGCCAAGAAATTTTATTCTGGTCTGAGGGTTGGAACGGGGTGCACTCAGCCTCGTGTGGGTTGGATTCCTGCTTCAACTATCCTGGAAAGGGCAAAGGGACATGGACAGCAAACAGCAAAATGGATGCTTCAAATAGAAAAATAAGAAGGAAGAAAGTATGTTTGTAGTTTTACAGGACCGTTAATGTCACGATCACGAGCCTCGGGACCTTCTTTTTACGTGGAATCCAAACCACAGAACATTGAATATCACTTTGAAAATCTCACATGCATTGACCGGGAATTGAACCCGGGGAGAAGCAGTGATAGGTATTTTCTTGTTACCGCAAAGGTTTGTGCTGATTTTGTCTTTGTGTTTGGGATTGTAACTACAATGGTTGATCGGATATCCTTTACATGGTTAAGTTTCGAATCATGTAATTCATGTCCGACATGTTGCATTTCGAGTGCATGTGTGAACCTATCCTTTACACAATTGTCAATGAATGAAAATCTTGAGGTCTGATTGGGTGGAGAATCTGTATCATAATGAAAACTAGTACTTTAATGACGGCCATTATAGTACAGTTGTCTGACATAGGCTATAATATTTACATTTCGACATCGTCGAACATGAAACCAATACAATTATTATTACTAATATATTGTTACGGCTGCGAGTTTGTTCCGTCGCCTCGCCGCATGAGTCACAGCTGCCCCCGGGCTGTGCTCTGCCTCAGTGTATTACGTGCGCCTTACGCAACAGGGCTACTAGGACAAAAGGGATGGTCCAGAATATTCGTGACCCAGCCAGTGATGGAAATCTCAAGAAGCCGTGAATCCTGGACGGGTCTAGAAGCATGTATTGAGTCACCAGCCTGCTATATAAGAGCGACCTGGCAAGCGGGGTGGACAGTGTTTTTCGAGCTAGTGCGAGCTTTTACCTTGAGCGACAGTTGTGGGTGAAGAAGTGTGAAGCCTACGGAGAAACTGTGTCTTGAGCGAGTGTATTTTCCTGTGCAGCAGATGTTAGTGTGGTGAATTGCGAAAGCACCGGGGGCTGTTTCCCTAGCCAGCGGAAAACGAAGCAGAGTGTAGTGGTGAGTGACCGGCTATCGTAAATAACGGTAGCTTGCGTATTCAAGGAAATGTAGCAGGTAGTTCTATCGAGGCCACCGGTCTCATTAGGGAGAATTAACTTCTGTGGCTTCTTGACAAGTGAAAGGCAAGTGTTCCCTAAGAGTGCAAACTAGAGTAAGATACTAATTGCTTGTATTTGCTATTTGTGTGGTGTATCTTTCTGGCCCGCAATAAAGCTAATACGTTTCTTTAAAGGAATAATTTGTGTTGTTCTATGTACCCACCGTAATCCAGTTAACGGAAGTGCCACTAGGGGGTGGCACGGAACAATATTGACAGACTGAAACGCGATTTGTTTACTAGAATACGAAGGTAACAGTGAAAACTGAAAATTAATGTGATCAAGAAAGAAATCACTATTTCATATTTCTAGTTCACCTGTTTGATTTAAGTTTATTATTATTATGCTTCTGAAAATATTCAATAGGACATAAAAAATGTTAAATTCTTGTTGTTGATTCATGTGAAAGGCTTGGATTATCTTGGTCATGAACCCCATGTAGTTGAGTGTTAGTGGAAATATTCTGATAACTTTGTTTCTTTTGACGATCAGTAGTGTGTGTAATTGTATCAGGGACAGGGATGGGGTAGGTGCCTTGGGAGTTGATATAAGGTACTCTCCTGGCATTTTCCTTGAGGGAGTGTGGAAAAATCCGGGGGGAATCACACTTAGGATAGCCACAGTCAGCGCCAGAATTCGAACCTATGTTTTGCGGACTTACTGCAGTTGCCCTCACGAGTTAAGGAGCAAATATATTAAGGAGAATCGGTTACAAAATCATCTAGTGGTTTGGTAATTAAAGCCAATTCTCAAAAGAATAACCCTGTTCACATACATACGTACCGTACTTTGAAACATACTTTTATAATAACAAAGATAATAATAATAATAATAATAATAATAATAATAATAATAATAATAATAATAATAATAATAATAATAGTGTTATTGGTTTTACGTCCCTTTTAACTACTTCGGCTTTTAGAGACGCTAAGATGCCGGATATTTGACCCAAAGGGGATCTTCAGCGTGCCAGTAAATCTACTGACACGGCTCCCTCGCATTTGCGCTCCCTCAGATGCCAACTGAATGCACCTGGATTCAATCCCACAACTTAGGGATCAGCAGGCAAGAGTGTCAGCGCTAAGCCACGCAGTAAGTCAACTTTGAAAACATACCATGCTGATGTTTCTCCAAGATAATTTGGACAATAGATGCCTAAGGGAAATTAGGAAGATCTTCAACCATTATGGCGATTTCCTGTATGTACTGTATGCACTATGCTTGGAATTCAAACAACTGTTAATAGGTTATTTCAGTTATCGATTAATCAAAACAGAGAAATAGTTTAATTGCTAAAAATTACCATTAACCGATTGAGCATTTAATCGATTGGTCGAATAATCGATTAACTGTTTTGTTAATTAATCGATGTACTTCGCTCCTTTCACTACGCTTGCACACAAGCAAAACACACATCTAAGTAATTAAAATATATTGCCATACATATTATTTCAGTAGTATATATCGCTCCTGCGGCGCTCACAAGTGACCGTTCGTGAAAAATTAGCATTCAAATGTAATACATTACCAGTGACGCATTGCACTCTAATTTCATAAATATCTATAATTTCTTTAAAAATTACTTATAAAAAACTGTACGAAGTGTGCGATTTGCAGATACTGTTGCCGCAGGAAGGTACGCTCCATAGTTGTTGTCCACTTCACATTACGGCCGCTGTGACACCATTTTAACATTCTGAGGTCTTTCTTTTATCATTTTGCATGGATTTCAGAAATAGTAATTTAAAGGAATGAGTACTCAAATCGTATAATTCCATAAATATCGAATAACCGGTGAGTGTTACGGCTAAGCTGTCAATCAATGGACTCAGGACACAAATGACATTAGCAGTGACGAATTGCATTCTAATTTCATAAATATAAATTTTTGTAAGAAGTGTGCAATTAGCAAATACTGTTCCTGTTGGAAAATACGCGACATCATTGCTGTTCTGTTCGCATTTTGGCCGTAGGAACGCCTGAAACGTAAATAGAGTTGTATAATCATTTGGTTGAAATAAAAACATAACCTTACTCCATAAGTCTTTTATTATATCCTGTTGGGGAAAGTGTGGCTTATGAACAAGCGAGATTTCTCGCACGGGTACGCTAGTATAATAATGTACCTTCTTGGTTAAAACTAGGCTAAACCAAAGGAAAACAAAAATGTTCCTGTCTTAAGTTGTAAACATTGAAGAAGAATTCAAAATATTTGCTAGAAACTCTTACATTTCCTTTCTTCGAAACCCATCCCAATTCAATTCATGTTTGTCCTTCCAATGTCACTGCCTCCTTTTTTGGCTGTTATTAACACAAACAAGGAAGGACACTTTGTTTATTTAGGCAAAAACGTAACTTTTATTTCTATTCGTCATTCCAAAAAACAAGTAGTTCCGTGAAGAACTATACAGCCTATTTACATATATCCTAATTATATTAATTGCCTCTATCAACATACAACATTTCAGTTTGATTGCTGTAATAGATTCGAAGATATCGAGAACCGACTAAATATTGCAGATGGTCGCCTTGTTGGATTTTTATACATGTAGGTCTTAGAGTTATGTACTGTTACATGAAGAGTATTGTGTACGTGTAGTATTCAAACTTCAATCGCATGATCACGACACAAGAAATAAAAACTTAATTTTAAAATTCGCACAGCTGCCATCTTGAAATTATGTAAAAAATTGAACTAAATTAGTTACTAGTGCATTACAATGTGTATAAACATTTGCTGTACCAAGTTTCATTGCGTTTGGAACATTAAATCGCGAGAAAGGTCTATTTAAAATTTTCAACTTCGCTTGGCCGCCATATTCGTTTTATAGTTAACCGGTTTTTGAAAGTCCCATAGATGAACTTCCAGTAGTGCCCTTTATCTCCGTACAAAATTTCAGGGTGATACCGCTAATAGTTTCAGAGATATAGAATGCCGGTGAATTATTTCGCACAGCCGCCATCTTGAGGTTATGTAAACAATTCAACGAAGTTAGATGTCTGTGCATTACAATATATATAAACATACTAGCAGGTACCCGCGGCTTCGCCCGCGATCAAGACAATGGGGACGATGCATTATTGCTGATAATTGGTCTATTCTATTACAGCAATCGCGGCTATAGGTGTCCATTCTAATTCTGAATATTCTGATACATACAGTATATTGATATGATCAGCAAAGTGGGAATTTTATCGAGTTGTGAACGTCTGCAGGGTTCATTGTTACATTATGTTAACACATTTTAAAATTACGTTTATGGTTTTGCCGTCTTCTGCTGAGACATAACGATTTTGTTGTCCGGATGCTCGCGAGCAAGCCACATACAGTTGGCCATGGGAAAATATTGTTTTGTCTAAATGTACACGTGCTACTGTTAAGTGTGTGTCATTGCGCTTTGTTAAAGAAATTGCGAATATTGTTTGAAGAGGGAACTGCACTCTTGCACACTGGAATGGCAAATCTATCGGAATATGGGGAATTAAATGTATTTAAAAGTCGCAACTTCGCTTGGCCGCCATGTTGGTTTTGTAGTTACCAGATTTTCAAACGTCACATAGGTGAACTTCTAGTAGTTCTCTTTATGACCGTAAAATATTCCAGGGTGATATCGGTAGTCTAATAGTTTCGGAGATATTGAATGCTGGTGAAATATTTCGAACAGCCGCCATGTTGGATTGGTGAGACGTAACAAAATTTGAAGGGCTCGGTCGGGGTTGTCCGGAATTGTGCTATGAACTCACCGAGTTTCATTGAAATCGGTCCACCCGTTTAGAAGTTATTGGAGGGGGGACACACACACACACCATCACACGCACACACAGACAGACAATCAATTAATCGATATTTCGGCTTGCCGATTAATCAACTATTCGGTTAGTCGATTAACCGATTGAATGGCCAATCAATTAATCGAACCTAGCTTATTACCAGCTCTACAACAGTGCCATTAACGTGACTTTAAGCTTGCCTATTATTTTAAATGCCAGACAAACAATGTGGGTAGTAACTGAGAGCATTATTAACCAGTTCATGAGGATGCACAAAGGCGCATTTGCAATGCTCACTTACCAAACTTGTAGCGCTCTTTGTCTGTTCAAGAGGTCCTTAGGGACTGCTAAAGCAAACTGACTAGCGAGCACTGCACCAAGGACCCAGTGGAATATGTCATCAAATATACGAGAGCCCAACTTGGAAACCTAGGATAAGCTGGCAGTTTTGTCTGTTCTAGGGATTCCCATCTTACCACAAAGTTCGACGTTTCTGTTATTGAAATTTATAAATTTATAAACGGTGTTTTTGTCAATAACTCTTCTCAGAAGTACCACGTAGTACTCATTATCCCGATACGTTTGCACATTCAACCTTTGTTTCCAAGTTAATATAATGATGAGACTGAATGGTTTGCAGATTTTTTTATATTAGAATGACAGTACTGCTCGGGTCCAAACTCCATGAACCTGAGAGGAACGTGGATCGTGAACTATTAGGAGTGATGGTGACGGGTGATGAGGGTTCTCGGTCCGTACGTAGTAACAGAACCAAATACATTGGTCGGTGACTCACTCACTCATTCGCAACACCATAGTGGTTTGAGCAACGGCCCTATGTTAGCAGTATTGGAATAGACAGGAATTGCAGATAACACGGCGGGCTGTTGACAGACCTTTCTCTTCCTGCGTCTCGCGTCACCTCACCCCGGAAGTTCACAGAGCTTGGACCCGAGCAGTATATCTCAAAGCATTTTACGTAAGAAAGCCTCCGTGCCTTACGCGGCAGCACAACGGCCTCTCATCGCTGGGTTCATGGTTGAAATCCCGGTCACTCCATGTGAGATTTGTGCTGGACAGAGCGGAAGCAGACAGGTTTTTCTCCGAGTACTCCGGTTTCCCCTCTCGCAAATTTCATTCCAGCAAAACTCTCCACTATCATCTCATTTCATCTGTCATTCAGTTAATTCATTTAATCATTGCCCCAGGGGAGTACGACAGGCTTCGACAGCCGGCACAGTTCATATCCTCGCCGCTAGATGGGGGCTACATTCATTCCATTCCCTGACCCGGTCAGTCGACTGGAAGCAGGCTGTGGATTTTCATTTTTATTTTACGTAAGGAGGAACTTCTTATAACTCATTGTGGACGCTCTAGAATTGCAGAACTAAACTTGACCAGTAGACTGGTTATCCTAGCATTTCATTCAAGATCGAGTAGGCCAACTCGTTAACACAGTATCGTGCATTCAGATGGGAAGACGATTGTCAAAAACTACACATCAGTTATCGAAATGTAGAAATTAGAAACCATTCTTTCAGTGTTGAGATCAGGTGATCTTGGAGGCCATTGAACATCCCCTCACCGTGTGAGATCACTCAGGATCCAATCAATACTCTCATTCAGTCTTCGATAGCTGAATTGTCACGTGTAGTTCTTCAGTCGGTTAACACGATTATGCCCAATGAATGGGTGGGGTACAATGTATAACTATGTAAATACACTTTTATTTACGTAATTCATAAAACCTTTAAGACAAATGAAACTTAACTTATAACGAGATTAAAATTGCAATTCGTAAAAAAATACAACAAGGACAGCTACAACAGTAGCGTAATTTTATTTACGGGCAAATTTTAAACGTCAATACAGTAATCCTAAATTTCCCCATTTAATAGTGATGGTTAATTAATACATATAATTTTTTTCAGGACTGTATTTACATATTTATGGTGGCTTGGATGGCGTAGTTGGTAGCATGCTGAGTTTTTATGCCCAAGGTCGCGGGTTCAAACCCGACCAAAGTCGTCGGATTTTTTAAGAGCGTTAAAAATCCTTCAGTATGCCTTCCTTCGGAGGGGAAGTAAAGCCGGCGGGCCCTTGTCATAGATTTATGGCATGATGAAGAACATTCCACTAATTACACCTGAATGAAGCTAAATTATAGGTTATCTTTGACTAACGCTCTTAGGTTCCAACGTTCGTCGCCAGGACCCAACTGTGGTGGCATCTAGTAACAAAGTGCAGAACTAGTTGGTCGTTGACGGTGGCGTTTGGTAGCAAAAGTTGGAACTACTTGAAAATTGAATGTATGCAGTCCTTACTTGAATTGAAAACAGATAACACACACTAATACAGCCTTCACAATTAACACCGGTTATCAGACAGATTCTACACACACCCAAAGTACACGGGGCTACATGACCGCGTTGTCGTAGTGCCTAAACTGAGGAACCAACCAACATATTTATATCTTGTATCCCGCCCATTAATTGGACATATTCGTGTTGACTGAATTAAGAGCTACAAATGCCAATTCAGTTACCGAAGGCTGAATTAGAGTATTGATTGGAACCTGAGGGATATCACATGACGAGGGGACGTTCAACGGCCTCCAACATTACCTGATGTCAGCCCCTGGGGAATAAATGTAAGGTAGTTTGTAATTTTACGTGATCGTTAATTCGCGATCATGAGTCACAGGGCCTCCTATATACGTGAAATCCGAAAAACAAGACGAGACATTTAACTTTGAAAATCTTACACACGGTACATTAAACGGGAATCGAACCCTCGGTGAGAGACAAGCAGCTTGACCACTGCACCATCACATTTTTCTTCAGCCCTTGGATTTTTTTTTTTTTTTAGATTAGCTAGTAGTTAGTCTATATTCTAAACATTAAGTCTAGGCGTAATTCCTCATCACCTCGTGATGTAACGTCTAGTGTTGTTAGTTGTTGCCCCAGAGATCTGGGTTCGATTCCCGGCTCTGCCAAGAAATTTAACTTCAGGCCACGCCCACCTCCTTCAAAAATCTTCACCTGAATTACAAATACTCACACTAGTACAGCCATCACAATAACACAGGTTATCACACAAATGACACACACACATAAAATACACAGAACTTGATGACCGCTATGTCACAGCTCGTAAAATGAGCAACAACTACAACAGTAGTGCGTGTATTTGTAATTGAGGCTAGGATTGCAAAGGAGGCAGCCGTGATCTTAAGTCAGAAACCATCCCAGCATTTTTCTGGAGGAAAAGTGGGGATCACGGAAAACCACTTCTAGGATAACCGATGAGTGAATCAAACCCACCTTTTCTCAGTTTTGCCTCACGAATCTGAGTGTACCCTGTTCCAACCCTCAATCCAGAATTACATTTCTTGTCAGAGCTGGGAATAAAAACCCGGGCCTCCACTGTGACAGCACGAATGCTAGCCACTATGCGAAGAGGTGGTTAAATTAGGAACTGTCCCGACATGAGTATAGACACATCTCGAAGAAGAACTACACGCTGGACGGTCACCATCAGCGCCGAGATTCGAACATTCCATCTCCAGACTCCCGAGTTTCTCCTTGAAGTCGCGGCTTAGCTGTGGGGTATAGAATATCTGCGCTCAATAAACGAACACACCATGCGTAAACTAACTCAATAAAATTCCTCAAGGGAATCCTTTCAGACCAAATGTAAAGGATAGGAATTGAGTTGTCAGCATTATCCACGCGTGGTGAGTTGCATATAAGACTTGTCAGCAAGTTTCTTCTTTTTTTTTAACGTGCCTAATTACTAAATGTGGTACACATTAAAGTGTTATCCCAGATTACACGAGACTGGACGGAAAGTTTGCGTTTCAAGTGTTCGCTCCGTAAAATAAAAGAGAGACGACGAGGAAGGAAATTTAGCCATGTCAATAAAGCAGTTTTTTGCGAGTCTGGCGCGCCGCATGTACTTGGCGGGGCTCTGAATTAGCTTGCCTCTCCTATATTGGTTGTTATTCAAAAGTGGTGTACTAGGTAATAGACCGTGCTTAAGTACCCTTCTCCTTTCTTCGCAAACTGTTAACAAGCCGTCTCTCTACATCCAGTACTTTGGAATCGATACGTGATTAAAGATAGGATGTAACAAGATTAGCAAGGACGAAAATGCAATCTTTCTAGAGCAGGCAGTGGCGGCGACTGAACTTGTGGATTGCGAAAGACACAGACTCGATAACAAGTAGTTCTGTGAAGAACTAACACAACCCATTATCATATATTCTACTGTCATTTCTATCTCAGAGCTCTTCATTTATATAGATAGCTTGCCACGGTGGGTGAGTGGTTATCGTGTTGGTCTACCAAACTCCAAGCTTGCAGGTTCGCTCCTGGCCGTGGTTAGTGATTTTTGAAAGGCGACAAAAATCACGGAACGCATGTCATACGTTGTTGGCATGTTAAAGAACCCATCTGAATTCAGTAGGCCGTGTTCATAATGGCAACATTAATCACAGGATTTTCTGCCAACACAAAGTTCCTCATTTCTCTACTAGAAGCGCTGGTATGTCAAGGAACTTCCATGTCTGACCTCCTTGACTTGCATAGCGCTCCAAGGAGCTATAATGTTCGACATGCAAGCTGCCCTTTGGGCGTCAATTAACAGAGCTTGCACCCGGCACCTGAGGCCATACGTTATTATTACTATTATTATTATTATCATTTATTTAAATAGATCACCCATATAATGAACTAAACAGCTTATCGATAACTAATCATTAAGATGTTGTTTTAAGGAAATTGGAAGTCATCTGACCCGCGTAACATAATCTTTATATATATAATTCTTATGTGCGAGTGTATATTACTAAACTCTTCCTAAACGACTGCACCGATTTTGATTAAATTGTTTATGTAGCCTATGTTAGAGTGGGACCTTGCATGGTTTAGACCCTGCAGGTGGTGTAGCGATCGGGTTCTAGAAATGTTTTGATTATGTTTTGTCAAGCTAAACAGGGCCTTCTTTCCCCACAGTTAAATGGGGGCAAATTGACTAATACATGTAATTTTTTACAAGAGTGTATTTACATATTTATATCTTGTACCCGCCCAGTTATTGGGCAAAATCATGTTGACCAACTGAAGAGCTACAAATGACAGTTTGTATAGGAAGCAGTAGAATTATGAACCTCATGGTTTGGATTGGTTGGTTCTTAAGTTTAGGGACTGCGACAACGCGGTCATTTAGTCCCGTGTACTTTGGGTGTGTGTAGAATCTGTCTGATAACCGGTGTTAATTGTGATGACTGTATTAGTGTGTGTTATCTGTTTTTTAATTCAAGTAAGGACTGCAGACTTTTGAATTTTTCAAATAGTTCCTAATTTTGCTGCCAAACGCCACCGTCAACGACTACTAGGCCAAGTTCAGAACTTAGCTACCAGACGCCACCGCAGTCGGCTCTTGGCAACGAACGTAGGAACCTAAGAGCGTTGTTTACATTCTTAACCTATACAATTTAGCTTCACACATGTGTAATTAGTGGAAGGATCTTTAACATGCCATAAATCTATGACATGGGACCGCCGGCTCTACTTCCCCTCCGAAGAAAGGCATACTGAGGATGGTTTGGATTATACTAGGGCTCTACTATACCAAGATTCAAACAGGTTTTATAATTTCATATTCATCCCTGAATAATAGACTTGCGTGTTATCTATAAACTATTAAATGTAAGCCACAGTTTTATAAATGAGCAGATAAAGACCACAGCAGCAGGTTCGTCATGGAAAGATTCCCCCCAGTCACTTGAATAAGGAAGAGGAACAAAAATATGTTTTTAGTAATTCGCACACCACCATCTTGAATTTTTGAAAACAATTGAGCAACATCTGTATAGAAAGATACGCTTTACCAAATTTCATTGCACTCGGAAAGTGAATTTAAATACTTGAAATTCGCGTGGCCACCATGTTTTTGTAGTGTTCATCAGCTTGATGAATGTCACATATGTGCTATACAGCCTTGTATAATCAATCCACATTTCCGGATGATTTCTTCAAGAGTACTGATAAAATATTTTTAGGGGCAGATGGCCTTGCTGATCCACCCTTTAAAACAACAAAAACTAACTAAAATATTTGACGCGGCTGCCATGTTGGATTGGTTGTGATAACAGAAAGCTAACAAACAAGCAAAACATCCTGCGACTGTACAGCCCGTTGAGCGTCTTAGCCAACCAAGCATCCACTTCACAGCCATTGAGAGTCTTGGCCCACTAAGCGATCGCTACTCGGCCATATGGCTCTACAACCCATGGAGAACCTAGGTCTATCAAGCGTTCACTGCTCAGCCATATGCCTGCTTATTGAGCGGTGGCTCATGGTCAGCACGTCGTATCCCCTCGGCCATTAAACTTGACGACTTGACCAAGGTCACTAGTCCTTTGGATCAGACAACTAATAAATTATCCTTACAATGCTGAGTGCATCCCGTTCGAGTCTTAAAATATTTGACGTAACATGGAGTCAAACCCAAGTCCTCCCAGTTAAGAGGCAAGTGTGGTACCCCCACACCACGAGGCCAGCCTTAGGAGTAAGAGTACAAACTATATTAATGGAAGGTTCCCAATTGAATATTGTTTGCCATTACATCTTTGGCTTTATTGGAAACTGCTTTTGGACGTGAGATAGGTTATGAATCCTCTTGAATGTCAGGGTGCATTCAAATTAAAGCAATAATGCACAGTGCAATAATACTTTCATTATAAACACAATGCACAATTTGTATTCCAACAAAAACAGAAGTATTAACTTGACGCTACAAGAATCCAATAACATGGCCATGTGTAAATGCTGACAATGTGAACATTACAGCGAGGTACAGCATCTAACCATAAATTCAAATTGTGCGCATAAACGACCATGAAATGGTGCATCATTTTAATGCATTAATTGAAGAGTCATACATGCATTGAGTCCTACTCGACAGACTATGTATTTTGTTGACCTATGATTCGATCAGAATATTTATCTGTTCGTTTATTTTCTTTAACGAAGGCCTAAAATTTCAAAATGTTCTAAAATATACTTTGATGTTCGACGATGTCGATATGTAAATATTATATGTCAGAAAACTGTATCGTAATGGGGGGTCATTAAAGTACTAATTTTCATTATAACACTGGTTTTTTTTCCAACTAATAAGAGCTCAATATTTTCATTCATTGACCAATTAGGCAAGGATAGCTTCCGACATGTACTCAAAATCCAACATGTCGGACATGAATTACATGATTTGATGGTTGACAATGTAGCCTATATTCGTACTCTCTTTCGGTCAATAATCGCATATAGCGATAGAAAAATGTTAGGAGTCTGGTGCCCTATTGGGCTCCTTTCACTCCATTGTTGATTGGCGATAATTTAATTTAGGTCATTATGTTTCATTATGATGATTTAAAAAGTGACTCCCTTAATGCATTACGGGATAATGAATTAAAGAGAGAATTTAGTCCTTAGATAGTTGCAGTCGAGTGGTTTTATTTTGCTTTGCTTTAAATTTTTTCGTTGAATATTTGAGAGTACTAGAGCCCTATATTGGATCAACCATTGTAGTTACACTGCATAAACGAACTGGGCAATATTACAAAACAAATAGCACTGTATTTTAATATCCGCAACTCCAATTTCTACACATTCGTAAGATTTCGCCGACAATTTTAGTGAATGCTGTTGTTGACATAAACACACCAGAACGTCATGAAGGAAGCAAGTGTATGACATTAGTTCCACGGAAATTATAATCCAGCTCTCTGTTCAGTAAATGGATTTCTTATGCGAAACTATTCCACCAGATGTCGTAACTGTTCTATTTGGGACTCTATTGATTTGCCTTCCATTGGCATTCTATACGCATCGAATTTGAAGAATAACTAGTTGATAATACGATACATTTTAATTTTAAAGCGTTTGTAACGGACTATTTTGTGTAATTTGACCAAAATAACAAAATGATCCATCATAGAACCTGTGCGCTATCTGTTGGTGCTACTTCAGGATAAACAATGTTTCAAAGCTTTGGGATTCATTTTTGGGTAGAGGTCAAATGCTGCACCCACACAATTCCCAAGAAGAAAAATTCAACCGACAGAATCTCGACAGTTATTTACGAATATATTTATTAGAACATATAATAAAGTTATAACTATCGTCGGACATAAACAGTCGTATGCAACTCGCCTATAATGGTAATTAAGACTCTTGTATAGAAATTATAAAACTCACTTCACTCGTTTTTTAAACATATTCGTGTCTTAGTTATTGTCATTATAGGCTCGTTGCATAATGTACAATTTTGTGCCATATTATTCTACGGACCCTTAGTTCTCTAACGGTACATTTTGTTTCATAGCTTGCTAAGGTTAATTCCCTGATACTTTACCACAATTCCGTGTCCTATTAGTAAACACACCAACGCAGATTTTTTTTAAATTCTATTAGACAACATACATAAATTAACAAATTATAGGAATGAGGCTGCATTAGAAGCAAGAGCAAAGGAGAATGGAAGAACAGCAAAATGGGTACTAGTGCTTCAAATGAAAGATGAATCCTATGGTACTGGCATCTTCTAAAAACCGGCAAATTGGTTAATTCCAATTTTTCTCTATAATGCATTTCATACTAAAACAACCCTTTATTCCCCCGCCATATTAATCTACGATCCCTTCGCTTTTTAATGTTTTTTATTGTTTCTTATCTCAATGCCGAATGAGTGAGGAAAGCAATGACAAACTACCTCTCTCCTCAATTTAACAAGTAATTCTCATTGGGTTTATGAGGTCGTCTACCTGCATACAATCTAACACAAATATACATTCAATTTCATCACAAATAATTTTCACCAGTATCATATACCAATCCTGAAGATGTTCGCATGACGAACGAAACATTTTATTGCCATATCCCCAGGGTAATCGGTGTAATTAATTAATCGTAATATATTCAGATATAATCTTTTATTTCTCGCCTTATCTAATAGGATCTCGTGAGCTCCCCAAAGTTAAACAACATTTGGCGTTTTTATAAATTGGCTGGGGGACCAATTCCATGCTGATGTGGTGGAAGGGGTGGATGAGCGGAATGGAAGTGGCCTCCCTACCGCAAGTAAACACCGGTTCAGGAGGTGCAAACCAAACTTCGGTATGAAAACCCTTCTTCTTCAATCCAATAGGCACGAATACGTGTTGACCAACTGAAAAGATATGTATTTTATTGTCAATAGGGATGACCACATAGTGGTGTTGTGGCTAGCTCTCTTGGCTGTCACCCCAGGGGTCCGGGTTAGATTCCCCGCTCTGCCAAGAAACTTCATTCTGGTCTGAGCGATGGAACGGAGTACACTCATACTCATGAGGCAAAACAGAGAAGATTTGGGTTCGATTCCCACCTCAGTTATCCTGGAAGTGGTTTTCCGTGGTTTTTCACTTCTACTATAGGCAAATACTCGGTTGATTCCTAACTTCGGGCCTCGGCCGTGTCCTCCCCAATCCTCACCTGAATTACAAGGACACACACTAGTGCAACCAGCACAATGACAGAGGTTATCAGAGTAAATACCACACACACCCAAGAACACTGTGCTAAATGACCACGATGTCCAACCCCTCAAATTAAACAACAAAAGCAACTCAGTCTCGTGAAGCAAAACTAAGAAGAGGTGGGTTCGATTCACACCTCAACCATCCTGGAAGTGGTTTCGGACTTCTACTCCAGGTAAATGCCAGGAAGTTTTCTAACTAAAGGCCACGGCCGAGTCTTTTCTATTCCTCACTTGAATTACTGTACACTAATTACACGCACTACTGCAGACACCACAATAACACAAGTAATCAGATAAATTCTACACACATCCAAACACACGGGGATAAATGATCACGATGTCCAAGCCACTCGAATGAAACAAGAACGTCAATAGGGAGCGCTTCTGTGCTTTCTACGCTAGTATTCAGTATTGCTATTGTTGAATATTACGACTCCGTGTCTCCGCACATGAAGATGTCCTTGACACCAGAGAAGGTTGTTGTTCCAGAAGACTCTCCGACACCACAAACAGTGATTATAACAAAAGAAACACAGTATTCCCTAGGGCGCTACACGAAAATTAACAACACAAGCTGTATTTTTTCTTATTCACTTCTTTTGTGAGAGTTGTGTCTTCGGCCAAAGAATAACAAGGAAGTGATTTTGGCCTGCAGCCCGTTGTTGAAACAGTACCCCGGGGCTCCGAGAAACTTGGCTGGCGCTACGCCAGATACTTGCCGGCTTCTTCACCAGAACACCATGATTAATGGTAAACAATATGTATCAAACCATTTTAAATCTGGACTTGCAGATGGAGTTCATCTCACAGAATACATAGTAGTGACTATAACACTCGTCAAAATCCCTCTATCAGCTGAGATTAGATGGGCTCTTAATGGCATGGACGTCATGTTACTGAACCTCAAATCCATTTTCTCATAAAGTTAATTGTTGTAGAACACATTTGAAATATTGCATAATTAAAAAAACTTTCCTCTTAATAATACTACACCTAACAATAAAATTCATGAAACATTGCATTTAAGTAGGGTATATGTGTAGACCCTTATTCAGCTTACTGTTTATCTATGGCAAAATAAATAAATAAATAAATAAATAAATAAATAAATAAATAAATAAAATTATCCTAAAAAACAATACATTTTACAAAATAAATTGAAACAGTACAATTCTGAATTCTGTAAATGATGGCCAAAGCTAATGAATAATCTGGAGAACCACGTGCAGTCAGATATCAAAAATGAAAATTTCTTGACTGCACGTAGTTTTCGAAAATATTCATTAGATTTTACCATCCGTAACAGAATTCAGAATTATAATGTTTGAATTCAATTCTTAAATGTATTTTTTGTAGGGACATCCATTTATTTATTTATTTACAGTATAGTTATTTTAACTCTAAGTTTTAATTAGAATATATTTTACATTAGATATAAGCTTAAGAAGACTCCATCGAATGGTTGAAACATGAGTTTTAATTATATATACATATTTCATGAATTGCATTGATAGGCTTAGTACTTTAAGATGAATCAAATGTCCGGTTAGCATCCATTCGTAAATCTATCCGCCACATCCAAACCCTACCTCACCTCATACTCAATCCAATAGAAACGAGAACAATACGACATGCAATCATCATTAGTATCATCGCAGTAATCACTAAAAATACTTTCCTATCTGTACCACGATAGTCTGCGTCCTAGCAACCTCTGACAGTGGTCGCCAAATACTCCGGCGACGGTTCGTGGTTTCTCCTTCCACGGATCACTGCCAGCAGGTGTTACCACGACGACCGGGAGCACTCTACTTCTCTTGTAATTCCGGGAACTCTCTGACCCAGTCATCTGGCGTTAATACCCAGATCTTCTCACCTTCCCGTTCATTTCACAATCAGTACGTACTGTCAAATTACCATCTTCAAACTTACTAATAATGGCTAGCCAAAACAGTTCGTAAATGAAATCGATGAGTTATATTACTATAGCTATATGAGTATCATCTTAACTAATTAATCAAGATCTGAAGATGTTTGCTTGGTAAACGAAACATATCATCCGTATCATTTAAGTAGTGCAGTGTACATCTTTAGTACGGTACGTGTTTCATTATCCATGGATACAAGAGCTGTGGTAACAGAACTGCACGTACACGTTGCATGTATGGTTACCAGACGATTGCCTCCATGTTCACCAGATCTTACTCCTATAATATTTTAGTATAAGCTAAGACAAGATATTGAATTTATTTTGAATGCATTTTGGGGAGGATAACTTTTAAAAATCTTAGTGTGTTGAATATCAAATCAACATGGAAGGAAGATTTTAGTCAACATATTTTGAATTAGTGTGCTAAAAGAATAAGGAAAGTAAAGGTAAGCAATGCCAGCACGAATTGAAGATTAATTCATAGATAGAATTTTTGTCATAATAATAATACTTAGTATACAATAAGTTATTCTTTTCATCTTATTCCTTCACACCCTGCATCTTATACTGTATGTGGCATTAGGAGTGGGTAGGTTTCCCTGCAGATCAGTAGGAAGTAACAAAACATGGAGGTAGGCAACCCTTTGTACAGATCTGCGAGGCAGGAAAACAAGTTTTACTGAACGATGTCATTTCTTACCCGTCCTGCAAGTCCAAGTTGTCAATCGAAAGAGGTCTTAACAGTGTCACAAGTTCAAGTACTCACCTGAAAGCAAGAATGAAACTAATTAGTAATCAGATGGTGTATTAGTGTAAAATAAATTCTAATCAAATCATATTCATCAAAATCCCACGGTGATATTCATACACACACATATATGACAAGGCAAAATATTTTAAGAAAAGGAGAGAAGGAAGTAAGGAAGGAAAGAAGGTATTAAGGAAGGAAACAAGAAAGGAGAGTAGGAAGGAAAGATTGAAGCAAGGAAAGAAAGTAAGCAAGGAAAGAGAGAAGAAAGGAAGGAAAAAAGCAGCTAGGTAGGAATAAATGAAGTAAGAAAAGAAGGAAGAAGAGAAGGAAAGAAAGAAGCAAGAAAAGAAGGAAAGAATGGAAGGAAAGAAAGAAGGAAGAAATGAAGGAGAGAAGGAAGAAAGGAGGATGAAATGAAGGAGAGAAGGAAGGAAATAAGGAAGTTAGAAGGAATGAAAGAAGGATAAAAGGAAGGAAGGAGAGAAGGAGGAAGAGGGGTCAGGAAGGAGAGATGGAAGGAAAGATGGAAGAAAGGAAGGAAAGAAGGAGAGAAGGAAGGAAGAAAGAAGAGTGGGAAGGAATGAAGGAAGTAAGAAAATTAGGAAGGAAGGAAAGAAGGAAGTAAGAAAATTAGGAAGGAGGGGTAGAAGGAAGAATGGGAGGAGAAAAGTAAAGAATTACGGAAATAAGGAAGGACAGAAGGAAGAAATGAAGTAAGGAGAGAAGAAAGGGAAAAAGGAAGGAAGAAAGGAAAGAAGGAGAGAAGGAAGGAAAGATGGACGAAAGAAAGGTGAGAAGAAAGAAAGAAAGAAGGAAGGAGAGAAGGGATGACAGATGTAAGGAGGGAGAGCATGAATGAAGTAAGAAAAGAAGGTAGGAGAGAAGGAGGAAAAGAAAGAAAGAAAGAAAGAAAGAATGAAGGAAGAAAGGAAAGAGAGAAGGTTGGAAAGAAGGAGAGAAGGAAGGAGAGAAGGAAGAGAAGGAAGGAAGGAAGGAAGAAAGGAAGGATGAAAGGAAATATTGAAGGAAAGTAGATTGTAGTTTTGCATGAACATGGAATTGTAGATTTTTACTTGTTGAACACGGGTGCAAGCGCAATTAAATTAGGGCTCAATAACCAAGATGTTTGGCCCCTTAAAGCAACAACTATCATCAATTAAAATAAGAAATAAATGAAAAATTGATTTTGGTTACTTGCACAGATTGTAATACATTCTAATGTAGTCTTGCAATAGTTCATATTCATATCAGATTATAATGGATCACCTCCTGGTGTAGTGGCTAGCGTTATTAACTGAGCTACGGGTTCGATTCCTGGCTCTGACAAGAAATTTGATGTCTGATCTGAGGGCTGAGACGGGGTACACACAGCCCCGCGAGACAAATCTGAGCAGAGGTGGGTTTGATTTCCACCCCAGCCATCTTGGAAGTGAATTTTCATTAGTGTCCCACTTCTAATCCAGGCAAATGCTGGTATGGTTATTACTTAAGGCCACGGCCACCTCCTTCCCAATCCTTATCTGAATTACAAATACACACATTAATACAGCCATCACAATAGCACAGGTTATCATAAAAATGTTTCACAAACCCAAGTACACGGGGTAAATGACTAAGATGTTGAAAAACCCCTAAATCAATCATCAACAACAACAACAACAACAACAACAACAACAACTACTACTACTACTACTACTCTGTTAGAGGCAGTCCCAATTCCTTACTTAAGACCAGAGAGCATCCGATGTATGCAACGAACGTTCTAATTGATCATTTTTGTCCAGACCTTGAATATAGAAATCATTCAGTGCGTAAATGGATATGGCGTGTTTACAAAATAATAGTAAAGTTTCCACATATTAAGACTGTTTAGTATGCCTGTCCCTTACCACTCCTAAAACCCGCTTAATTAAGAGGCCTAATCAGTTAGCCACAATTATTCACTAACAAGGTAGTATGAGAGACAGATGCTTGGCATTGCCAACAAACCACTAACTAAAGTAAGATTTCAGCATTGTACACACGCTAGCAAGGCCGCTGCATCATATAGGATTGTACACACGCTTAAAGCAGGGGTCCTTGGCGCGCCAAAAGCTCGGCCAAGGTGACCGCAGCTACGGTTAACAAAGCCGCCGCTTGGCGCTCTTATTTTATATGAAAGACCCTGTACTTTGATGTGTGAGATCTGTCTGATAACATGTGTCATTTAGTTGTATATACCGATGTTTCTTTAATTGGTTCCAAAAAGGGATGGAATATATTGATGCGAAATTTGAAACCCCCAAGTTTTCAAAATACAAAACTGTAAGTTTATAACAATTTACACCTTAAGACTCTAGCAATTTGTCTATGTTTATACCGTGTCTTGTGTGAGGTTTCGCCTAGGAACACCAAGCAGGCTCATCAGTGGGCTCTTGGTGTTCGTGCCCGGACCCCTATAGGAGTAGCGAACTGTGCACTACCTCCCTACTTATGAAGCGCACTTGCGCTTCTTTACTGCGAGATCTTTAAGCTAAAGGCTTCCAAAAGAAGCTTTTAGCTCTCCAAATTTAGAAGTGCACAATTCGCTACTCCTGTGGGGGTTCTGGCATGTACACCAAGATCCCGCTGATAAGCCAGCTTCTTGTTCCTAGGCGAAACCACACACAAGACACGGCATAAATCTAGAATCATTGGAGTTTTGATTCCTTCGCCGTGAAACCCATTATACAATCAATATACACTTTGTTGAGAAAAATCTGTAAGCAAATTTGCAACATTTGTAACATTAACCGTTTTGGAGATATTAATTTATTTTTCAAAATTACGGTTCCCAAAAGATGGACCACACGATGGAATTTTTCAGTTTATTGATCCAGTAATTTCTAAATTCCAATGGTATTAAAAGTAAACCACTAATAGCAAATATATAAATTACTGAAGGATCAGCATAAAATACAATTAATCTTAAGACGAAAATGGTGATAAAATTGTGAGTAAATTAGTGTAGTAAGTTGTGTCATCGTCCTTCTGGATGAATCAAATATTATAAGTATATGAAATAATCGGTAACGAATTTTCCAACAACAACAAAAACAATCTATGTTAAATCAGCAATTTTAAGATATTGTATTATTTAGTTGTTATTAAAGAGGTTCCTTTAAAAATCAATTAATATTTGATTCACGCTGAAAGGCTACGACACCAATTAACCCTAGAATGGTAGCGTTTGTCATCGCGGCGAAAATGGGGCACACTTCTGCTTCCCCCACTTCTCCCTTTTGTCCAATCCTCACCAATATTTGGCAATCCTAAGATACAAAGCAAATTATATATATATATATATAAAAGCACTATTATTTTAAAATATCAGTCAAAATCCAGAATACCTTCAAAATTAGTCATAATTTGTCAAAAAAAAAGCTCAAAAAATAAAAAACAAAAATACACAAGAAATCAAAATAAATCAAAATCCAAAAAGAAAACCATCACAATTAGTCAAAATTAGTGAAAACAAGCTCACAAATTCAAAATAAATAACACAATATTAATAAATAAGGAATTAGTAAAAAAACAATTTACACAAATACAACAACATTATTCTAAAAGAGTCTCCATTCTGCTAGCCTAGAGAGTTGGTTGGTTGGCTGTGACAACGCGATCATGTAGCCCCGTGTACTTTGGGTGTGTGTAGAATTCGTCTGATAACTGGTGTTAATTGTGATGGCTGCAATAGTGTGTGTTATCTGTGATTCAGGTACGGACTGTAGGCAATCACTTTTCAAGTGGTTCCTACTTTTGCTACCAAATGCTACTGTCCACGACACCTAACTGCAGACTTGGCTACTAGATGCTATCGCAACCAGTACCTGGCGGCGAACGTTCGAACTAATAGGGCATTATCAAATCCAACTTACAAATTTTTGCTTCACACAAGTGCAGTTAGTGGAAGGTTATTTTACATGCCATTAATTTATTACATGGGCCCGCCGGCGTAAGAGATTTGTAACTCTCTTAAAAAGTCTGACTACTTCGGCCGGGTTTGACCCCGTGATCTTTGGCATGGAAGCTCAGCATACTACCAACTACACCACCGAAACCACCTACCCTAGAGAGTGGATTAAAAGTTGACGTATGCTGGGATAGTACCTTCTGACAGGCCACGGCTGCTTCATTCCACAGCCTTGCCCAGTTGATAACTCTTATATTGTATGATGCCCATAGTTTAATTTCATTTTTAATTTAATTTTGACTAAGGATTGCTACAAGTTAACCGAAACTAGCCCTATAGGCCTATACGTTATTTAGTTTCATTATAATATTGACGTAGGTGGAATAAAACTATTTTACATGTTCATTGGTATTTCAATTTAATATTTTTCGTGTAAAGACAACACAAAAAAGAAAATGCTAAGCGATGATACAAAAACTATATTACCATTATTACCAAATTAAGCAGTTCACTAACTTATATTGTTAGTATTTTCAAAATAATTACTATAGAAACTAAAAGTTAAAATTAATATGAAATTGAATCGGCCGGAGCAGAAAAGCATTAATTCAAAAATGGTCATTTTTTTAAGAATTTGTATTCTGAAATACATTGACCCAAGGGCTTTGGAACGGCATAGGAAAGAATTACGTCAGCCTTCTGTTTAAGCCACATTTTCATCTTATCAGCAGGAGAAAAAGCACGGAAGCTCACTGGCAAGGCAAAATTCATCACAAATCAATTTGGTTTGTGGGTTTAAGCCAGAAACCACTGCTACATGTAGTGCGATCAGAGGAGAAAGGCATTAAGTCAATGACTTGCTGCCTTTCAGCGCCGTATTCTGTACTTAATATTGGCTAATCTGCAAGATTCCCACGTGTTACAGTGCTATTGTAATTTACATTTTGTGCCCGGTTTCGGTGGATTTCATGCTACAAATCCATTTTAAAATAAAATATCATGTGCAATATTCATCTTCGATCGCTTTATGCTGCATTAAACTGACTACGGAGCATTAAGAAAAGTTAGAAAAATATGTCTAATTAATTAAAATTAATATTCCACTAACACAAATATAACCTGAATAGTTGCTTCACAACACAGATGACTAATATAGTGTGTTTGTTAAGTTCTGTTCTGTCAATGTGGTTTTATCAGTCTGCTCAAAAGTAGTGAAAACTGACTTAATACTTTTGAGGTCCAGCTGATTCAATTTTAATAAAGGGGCCGATGACGTCGTAGTTCCGCCAATTAAAACAACAATAATTAACTAACTAACTAACTAATTTTAATAAAGATCAATGCTATTCCTGAGATTTGCACCATTACATAGTTTTTTTGTTTTTTTTTTTAGTCGTTTACCCTCCAGGTTGGTGGAACCCACGGACTCAGCGAGGGAACTCACCACTACCGCCTCTACGGGCAGTGTCCTAGCTGGGAACATCGAATCAGAAGGGATACAACTGGTGAGGCGGGCTCACCTGCAAAGCGAACAGGGGCCTCATGAGGGAAGGTAAGGGATGGTGAGGATGGATAGGCAAGGAAGAGGGAAGGAGGCGGCCGTGGCCTTGAAGAAGGTACCATCCCGGCATTTGCCCGAAGACGAAGTGGGAAACCATGGAAAACCACTTCGAGGATGGCTGAGGGGGAATCGAACCCCCTCTACTCATTTGGCCACCCGAGGCTGAGTAGACCCCGTTCCAGTCCTCATACCACTTTTCAAATTTCGTGGCAGAGCCGGGAATCGAACCCAGGACCTCCGGGGCGGCAGCTAACCATGCTGACCGCTACGCCATGGAGGCGACCCATTACATAGTACGAGGTAAAATGTCATAAAACACTAAGAGTTCCTAATCACCGTGTTTTACTTAACTTTTGTATAATGCCTGATAATTAGATCATTGTAAGAATCCTGACTAAATAACACCACTTAAGTCTTAACTGTCATTTGGAAAAAACTAATTCCAAATTTGATTTGTCCGTCTACCTAAAGCTTAGACAAAATATTTTAATTTTTAGTTACATATCTTTTACGAGACATGTCTTATGTTCTTGCAAGAGTGATATTTCTCTTCACTTCAGTTTCTATCGCAGCAAGACATTTTTCATCACATTTCTCGTGAAACGAACTCGATATTTGTATTGAAGGCAAAGCGAGCCATGAATAAAAATTCCTTCTCGTTTAATAATACAAGAACCACCTGTAGCGAAATCACCGCTTATTATAAGAGAGAGGGACAGGGACAAAATATTTGTGCTGGGACAGTCAATTCCTGCCAATACCTGGAGAAGAGTTCTCTTAAGAAATATAGTAGTGGTTGTGAATGTTGCTTTAAAGGGCAAGTCACTGAGGTTAGCAGTCCTTGATCGTAACAATTATAATGAAATGGTTACCACTACTAATCTAAGATCCCTGACACCGTCTAAGATGTTCTCGGGTGAATCTTCAGTTGGGACTTGGCCAGAACTCCTAGCAAGGGTTTAGATAGCTTTGAAGGTCACGGGTTCAAACCCAGCCGGAGTCATCGGAATTTTAAGACCGTTAAAATCCTTCAGTATGCCTTCATTCGGAGCGGAAGAAAAGCCGGCTTGCCTATGCCTTAGATTTATGGCATGTAAAAGAACACACCACTACAATTAGTAGTGTATAGATAAATTTGCAGGTTATTTGGTTAGAAACGCTCTATCATGTTTCAACGTTCGCCGCTACGTGTCAATGACAGTGGCACCTCTGGTAGCAAAAGTTAGAACTACTTGAAATTGAACTTGATGGGAGCCCACGGGCGTTCAATTCAAATACCAAGCTAAGGCCATTGGCTGCAATTCAAATGTTGTTTGAGCCTTCAGTCTTTTGACTGGTTTGATGCAGATTTCCATGCCTCCCTGTCCTGAGCTAATCGTTTCATCTCTACACATCAACCACACCCTACATCCGAGGCATTCTGTTTAACATATTCTAACCTTGGTCTACCCCTACAGTTCTTGTCCTCGACCCTTCCTTCCATAACTAAGCTTGCTATTCCTGGGTGTCTTAGGATGTGTCCTACCAACCTATCTCTTCTCTTCTTTAGCAGTCGCCAGAAACATCTCTCCTCTTTCACTCGTCTTAATACCTCTTCGTTTGTAACCCTATCTACCCATCTGATCTTCATCATTCTCTATATATTCACTATATTCGATGTCAACAGAATTCTTTTCTGTAGAAAAGCTTTCCTTGCCTGAGCCAACCTACTTTTTATATCCTCTTTGCTGGGTCCATCACTGGTTATTTTGCTTCCTAAGTAACAGAAGTCTCCTACTTCCTTTAGTTTTCCCCTGCCAATTTGATGTCCATAAAGGTTTCTGATTTATTGCGGCTACACTCCAATATTTTTTGTTTTACATTTATTAATTTTCATCGAGAATTCTTTCCTCAAGACGGAGTCCATACAATTCAAAAAATCATTCAAATCCTCAGGCTTGTCTGCCAAGATGACGATGTCATCAGCAAATCTCAGAGTTGAAATTATTTCTCCTTGAATCTTCACTCCCACTTTAAATTTCTCTCTAATTTCATTCATTGCTTGTTCAATGTAAAGATTGAAAAGTATGGGTGATAAGTTGCAGCCTTGCCTCACACCTTTCTGCTTCTCTCTCATGGTCATCAGCTCGAATGACTGCTGTCTGGTTTCTGAAAAGATTGTAGATTGTAGATCACCCTCCTATCATTATACTTTATTCCAATCATTCTCAAAATGTCAAACAATTTAGTCCAATCAACGTTATCAAAAGCCTTTTCTAAGACTACAAATGCCATGAACGTTCTCTTATCTTTTCTTATTCAAATATAGTCTGATAATAAATAGATTTGAAGCAATGTATCAGTGCTGCCTTTTGGCAATTGATATTGCATCGTTTTAATCGGTCAACACAGTATTATCCAATTCCTGGGACAGCCGAAAAGATAACCTGATAAAACTAAGTTACATGTGATTCAATACATTCGTTATGGACTACAGAAGAAGGAGGAATCTAGAATTTTCCAGACAATTCCTCGGAAAATCTTATCTCTTGGTTCTGGTTTTGCCTGGAAGTAGAAGTCCAGGTGACATTTCTACGTCCTGCTAGCACACGGGTTTTACCTCACGCTGCACAAAGGGATGATAATAATAATTTGCAAAGGAGGCAGCCGTGGCGTATATGTTAGCTACCGTCTGGAATTGCCCATGAGGTGGGACGCTACAGAAAAAATGGATGGGAAGCTACTCAAAATCATATTTATCACAGTGCACATCTTTACAGTCCTCATACGATGATTTATATCCTCCTCAGTAGCACAAAAAATCGAGTTCTGATCACTTAGAAGGGAACCTAAGGTACTAATAAATAGGCCTATTCATTTCTGCACCACGAAGACAACAAACAAAATACCAAATACAAAACACAAAAAAAAAAAAAACAAAGGCAAACAAAACACCAAGAAGCAAAACCAATTTCAAAATAAAAAAATTAAAAAATTGCAACAGAAAGAGAAGCAAAGACAAAAACTAAAGCAAAAATGAACAGGCTACAAAATAAATAAATAAATAAATAAATAAATAAATAAATAAATAAATAAATAAATAAATAAATAAATAAATAAATAAATAAATAAATAAATAAATAAATAAATAAATAAATAAATAAATAAATAAATAAATAAATAAATAAATAAATAAATAAATAAATAAATAAATAAATAAATAAATAAATAAATAAATAAATAAATAAATAAATAAATAAATAAATAAATAAATAAATAAATAAATAAATAATTTGATAAATACACAAACAAGTGAATTCACAATCAATTGAATACAAAAACGAACAAATAAATGCGCTAATATTAATTATTTTCCTGGTAATAGGAAGTACGAGTGTGGACCGAAAAGAAACCGGACTGAGAGTGCGCTGCCATTTGTGGACGTAGTAGAGAGTTCTCCCACAAGACGACGCAAATTTGTATGTAATCGTAGTGTTGTTTTTCTCTTACTGTTCTCGTGTTCCGCCTGCGATGTCGTTATGTCAGATTTAGAAGAACAGAGAGTGTGTTTGAAATTGTGTTTCCTGCTTGAAAAAATCGGCAACAGAAGCTTACCAAATGCTTGAACTGGCTTTCAAGGAGGATGCTATGAGCCACATACAAGTTTATGAGTGATGAGATGACTTGGTCCAATGTCGAACGCCGTGGTGATAGGCAACCTATCTATCACTTGAGCAATGCGGCGATTAACACACCTGCTATAATGCAGTCATTATGGCAGGCATGTTGAAGAGTTTGCCTATCTCCACGGTGTTCTTTTAAATCTGTCAGGACGACCTTCTTTTTGGGTACACCCTCGTATATTGAATGTACAGCCCATGGCTAAATGAATACTGGGCTAGTCTTTGGTGCTATGTACCACGGTTTTGAGATCCGGTCAGGCTGTGGCGATTTCAACCTTTAATGGTTGATTATTTTGTCCTGGGTACTGAGTGATTGTCACGTCCTCTTCATTTTATTCTCATGACGACGTGCAGGTCACTCATAGGCGCCAACTTCAATGACTATCTGCAAGCCTACCCGCTGGTCACAAGTTATTATTACAGGACGCCAATGAGTGCAGGAATAGTACATTATGCAATGAGCCTATAATGGCAATAATTAAGACACGAGTATGTTTATAAAGCGAGCGTATGTGAGTTTTATAATTTCCATACGAGTGTCTTAATTACCATTA
The DNA here is from genome assembly GCA_946902985.2 of Meconema thalassinum. NCBI lineage: Eukaryota > Metazoa > Arthropoda > Insecta > Orthoptera > Tettigoniidae > Meconema > Meconema thalassinum. The sequence continues at coordinate 374,544,466 of OX336392.1, forward strand.
TAGGCGAGTTGCATACGACTGTATATATTCGACGATAATTATTATAACTATTTTATGTTCGAACATAAATATTCAAAAACGTCTGTCGAGATTTCGCAAGTTTTATGTACTGAACAGAGTGCATGAGACGCAGAGAATGCCTTGTATTTGGCCATGGTCTCCTCGATTACCCTACTATGACACTAGGCCAGGCAGTGAAATTTAAATTAGAAGGCCGTGGAACTCAGCGCATCTAATTATCTAATTGGCCAAACAACTGTTTCTTGAGCTCTGATTGGTGGGAGAAACTGTTTCATAATGAAAAAAATAGTGTTATAATGAGCCTCATTATAGTACAGTTTTCTGACATATAATAGTCAGGGTCGAACATAAAGATATAAATAAATTGGGAGGAAGATAGGCAACAGACAAAAGAGAAAGGGAGGAAAATTATCTGCTTAAAAAATTCAGCTAACAATAGGAAACTCCAGGAGTAGTTGAGACACACGTAATTACGGGTTGAGCCTTGCGCGGATAAGCAAAACGTTATCCGCATCCACAAGACTGTTATCCCCATCCACCCCGCATTCGCACGACTTTTATCCGCATCCGCTCCGCATCCGCAAGACTGTTATCCCCATCCACCCCGCAACCACACGACTTTTATCCGCATCCGCTCCGCATCCGCAAGACTGTTATCCCCATCCACCCCGCAACCGCACGACTTTTATCCGCATCCGCTCCGCATCCGCAAGACTGTTATCCCCATCCACCCCGCAACCACACGACTTTTATCCGCATCCGCTCCGCATCCGCAAGACTGTTATCCCCATCCACCCCGCAACCACACGACTTTTATCCGCATCCGCTCCGCATCCGCAAGACTGTTATCCCCATCCACCCCGCAACCACACGACTTTTATCCGCATCCGCTCCGCATCCGCAAGACTGTTATCCCCATCCACCCCGCAACCGCACGACTTTTATCCGCATCCGCTCCGCATCTGCAAGACTGTTATCCACATCCACCCCGCAACCACACGACTTTTATCCGCATCCGCTCCGCATCCGCAAGACTGTTATCCCCATCCACCCCGCAACCGCACGACTTTTATCCGCATCCGCTCCGCATCCGCAAGACTGTTATCCCCATCCACCCCGCATCCGAACGACTTTTATCCGCATCCGCACATTAGATATCCGAAAGCATCGGCAATACAATAATATTTTTAACTTAATAAAGTAGTAAAGCAACATATTTAGACATTTGAGGAGAAAGTCGTTCCCCTAGGCTTTATGTTTAAAATGCATGTTCTTGAATTGAAAACAAATAACACACACTAATACAGTCATCACATTTAACACCGGTTATCAGACAGATTCTACACACACCCAAAGTACACGGGACTACATGGCCGCGTAGTCGCAGCCCCGAAACTGAGGAACCAACCAACCAAAACGCATGTTATAGGCCTACAGCCAGAATTACAACCTCTTTCAGTTCAGAGTGTTATTTAATCTCAATGACATAATTTGAATGAGATTAGCGTAATGATCATCTTGCATTTGTCATGAGATGATGAGGACGATAATTGTTGAAGGGGCCTAACATCTAGGTTATCGGCCCCTAAAGGTTCGGGTGATCGTGAAGATGACTATGAAATGCAAACTATAACTAAAACCAACCACTAACCTATATACTAGAAGAAGAAATGGAAAACAAAAGGAGAACAAGGCAAATATAGGACAGGAGGAAAAGAAACTCCCTCAACCCTCGAAGAATGCGGATTGAGGGACCTGGGAGGAAGGAGAGCCATAAAAGGCAGATAGGAATGTGAAAGAGGAGAGGGCCCACCCCATAGGCCATGGATAAAAGAGGGAAAACCGGACCCAGCTCAGTAATCCCTCGGGGTCGCCTACTCCCGAACTCACCAGCCACGAGCCCCTGAGGTTATAGCAATATATATATGGTGCACCAGAGGTGGTGGGGCTACATACACCCTGCCTCCTTGAGGGCCTTGAACAGAAGGCAGGAGATAACAGGAAAAGAAAAAGAAGGCTGATCCCTCGCAGAAGGAGAATATCAGAAAAGATGAGACAAGGGCCAATTAAGGAGGGAAAGGAAAAGACTCCCTAGGCCTCGGACACCCTAATACCGTCGGGGTCGGAAGAGAACAAGAGTTGACCAAGTGAGGTCGACAGGAAAGAAGACGGAGAAGAGCCGGCACAAGTAAGTGGAAGCAATGCCGGACTCAGATGGGGCCCCGTGGTTGCCAACCCACGTCCCACTAGATGTGAGCCCCTGGGGGAGCATTTGTTATGAGAAAAACATAACAGAAAAGGACATGTCATAAACATCTGGGTCCTAGTAATGATATTCAATAAGTTCAAATTGTATTTTAAAATGTATCCGCAAATTTACTCCAAACATTATCCGCAGCTTACCCGCTATCCGCACAGACATGCAAACTATATCCGCATGGGGAAATTTTTGCGGATATCTGCGCAAGGCTTTAATTACGGTAAAGACTGCCATGTCTCAGTCGTGTTTGCGGTGGTATAAGTGAAGATGTTATTGCACTAAAACGCTTAAAGGGATGCCCACTTTGATAAAACGCAGCGGTGCCTGCAGTATGATAGTGCGGTGTTTATAGCCTCGCATACTGCTGTAGTTAGACCCCCGGGTCAAACCTCTGCCAGTGAAATGGCACATTACAACCTAATCCACGGCTAGATTAGTCGTCCGCGTAATGGTCAGTTAGGATGACACTGCGTGTCCAATATTCTGAGCTCAATTCTCTCACCAGTTACACTAATAGCAGCTATTTCCACAGCGTTGGTCCCATTATCAAAAAGCTCATCTCCATTATTGCAATTCTCTTCACAACGAAGGTTTTTCCTGTAATTTCTTTACACGAACGTGGCGGTGTCAGCTAATGGAGTGGTAAACACAGCGCTCCAATTGAAGAGTTAATTCCAGAACTTTTAAACTTGCAACTTTACAGAATACTGCAGTTATGGCAATTGTACAAAGTGTTGCAGTGGACAATCTATCCCATGGTCGACTTACATTCTCGGTGGATCAGAAGTGGAATATCCGACACATGATCTCAAGATCGCGGATTCCGTTTCTCGCTAGGAAATTTGACTTTTAAACGGCATAGTACAATATAAGTCGACGAGAGAGCTCGCGTATCTTTGTGAGATGAGCTAAGCATTAACCACAAGTTATTCAATCCCACGGACAAGGATCTTTGTGAGATGATTTAAGCCTAAACTACAAGTTAGTCAATTCCATGGACAAGGACCTTTGTGAGATGAGCTAAGCATTAACCACAAGTTATTCAATCCCAAGGACAAGGATCTTTGTGAGATGATTTAAGCCTAAACTATAAGTTAGTCAATTCCACGGACAAGGACCTTTGTGAGATGAGCTAAGCATTAACCACAAGTTATTCAATCCCACGGACAAGGATCTTTGTGAGATGATTTAAGCCTGAACTATAAGTTAGTCAATTCCACGGACAAGGACCTTTGTGAGATGAGCTAAGCATTAACCACAAGTTATTCAATCCCACGGACAAGGATCTTTGTGAGATGATTTAAGCCTAAACTATAAGTTAGTCAATTCCACGGACAAGGACCTTTGTGAGATGAGCTAAGCATTAACCACAAGTTATTCAATCCCACGGACAAGGATCTTTGTGAGATTATTTAAGCCTAAACTATAAGTTAGTCAATTCCACGGACAAGAACCTTTGTGAGATGAGCTAAGCATTAACCACAAGTTATTCAATCCCACGGACAAGGATCTTTGTGAGATGATTTAAGCCTAAACTATAAGTTAGTCAATTCCACGGACAAGGACCTTTGTGAGATGAGCTAAGCATTAACCACAAGTTATTCAATCCCACGGACAAGGATCTTTGTGAGATGATTTAAGCCTAAACTATAAGTTTGTCAATTCCACGGACAAGGACCTTTTTGAGATGAGCTAAGCATTAACCACAAGCTATTCAATCCCACGGACAAGGATCTTTGTGAGATGATTTAAGCCTAAACTATAAGTTAGTCAATTCCACGGACAAGTATCTTTGTGAGATGAGCTAACCATTAACCACAAGTTATTCAATCCCACGGACAAGGATCTTTGTGAGATGATTTAAGCCTAAACTATAAGTTAGTCAATTCCACGGACAAGGACCTTTTTGAGATGAGCTAAGCATTAACCACAAGTCAGTCAATCCCACGGACAAGGATCTTTGTGAGATGATTTAAGCCTAAACTACAAGTTAGTCAATTCCACGGACAGGGATCATTGTGAGATGAGCTAAGCATTAACCACAAGTTATTCAATCCCACGGACAAGGATCTTTGTGAGCTAATTTAAGCCTAAACTACAAGTTAGTCAATTCCACGGACATGGATCTTTGTGAGATGAGCTAAGCATTAACCACAAGTTATTCAATCCCACGGACAAGGATCTTTGTGAGATGAGTTAAGCATTATCTACAAGTAAGTCAATCCCACGGACAAGGATCTTGGTGAGATGAGTTAAGCATAAACTACATGTTAGTCAATCCAACGGACAACGATCGTGGTGTTGTAAGTTCAGCATGGACTACAAGTTAGTTAACCCCATGGACAGAGATGTTGGTGAACACACGTGTACAAAGTCTCCTTCCAATGCTGCCATACACTTCCATCACGGACGAGTTCTACTGCGAGCTGTCATAATTCAAGTTTAATAGCTGAGCTTAAAAGTAGATTTGTGCATATCAAAAAGTAATTAGATATTTCACATTAAGTGGCGCCACGTTGTCAGATTCTAGATATGGGCTCCTCTGCAAGGAGAGAATTAAGGCATCACTCGTTATGGATCGCTGAAAAATGAGAATTAGTATCAATAGAAACACGTGTAAAACGCACTCAGAGTAAGATTATGTTTTAGGTTCCCAATCGACCCTGAGGGAGAAGAGAATTTTCAGCGTTCGCAGGCCACCTGAGATCGATGGATCAGTGGTGGAGAGTCGACAAGGTAATCACGAGATCATGAGTTTGAATCCAGTCCGTGGAAGTCAGATTTTTGTAGGGTTCAGACATGTCTCAGAACTTTGAGTAGTAAAACGACGGCTCGTGAAAGTCTCCTTGTTTGATGATTGTTAGACAAAGTTGATTAACCCTCTCACTCTCAAGATAACGATGTACCTCGTCGGCACTCTGTGAAAAGCTTGAATAAGTTCTTCATTTCCCCCTCAGATGGCACAAGCAAGTTAACCTAAACTCGCCGGATTTCCATCTGAATTTTTAGAAATTGCGCTATGTTCCTCGTTTGTTTGCTGTGGACATAAGATATGTACCAGAACACGGTCATTTTAGTGCTGTTAGTGATATATTTGTAAAATATAGTCAGCAAGTAGTTAAATGTCTGACTGTTAGGTAGTCAGCGCATAGGCTGGTTGGATCCCCAAGACGTACTGCCACAGGTTAGGTCAGTAGATACCCACAAAACCTCATAGCAGCATTATAATGAGGCATACTAGGCAAGATGAGGAGAGAGATGGTTAGTCATTACTTTCCTAACTTTTTTTTTAGCGTATGGCTTTTAGTGCCGGGAGTGTCCGAGGACATGTTCGGCTCGCCAGTTTTGTAGCTGCTTCTAGACGGACACCCAATGGGTGAGCTACAAGTACCGTTGGGGAGGAAAGTTGGAATGGAAGGTCGAGGATTTGGAAGGTAGCGGCTGTGGCCTATAGTTAGGGATCAACCCCGGCATTTGCCTGGAAGGAAGATGGGAAACGACAGAAGACCATCTTCAAGGTTGCCGGCGGGGGGATTTGAACCTCCTCGCCTCCCGGATGTGAGCGACTGCCAGCAGTCATGCCGTAACGACCACGGCTAACTCACCCGGTACTTTCCTCACTGAGTCAGAACAACAGCACTGACTCTATGAGTAGAACTTTGCATAGTATACACAGGTACTAGTAGTGCCCTGAGGCCATTACTTAGCCCCAATCTTACCTCAGTAGCTTCCATATAATCACAGCCATGAATGAGACTGATGTGAGATATCGGTGGAAAGCCACATTTTACTCTAGACTGTGCCAATATACATATGCAAATGTGAGTCATTCATACAGAGATGGTAAACAGGTTAATATAAGTGGAGAAGTGTTTTTGAAGCATTTTATGCGTTGAATTTGGAAATGAATATGTAAAACGTTGGATCCTTAGGTGCTAAAAATTAACTAACAACGATGCAAATGCAAAAGAAGAAAAAAAAGAATATAGCATGCCACACCATGATTAACTTCTATGGAGGCTAATTTCTTGCTGAACGAGGCCAATATTGTTGAAAGTTATAAAATAGCATTTTATAATGCAAGGAACACCGCCACGTGGGAAGCATAGAAGGAAAGGAAGATTGTAGTTTTACGTCACCGTGAATATTGTGATTATGAGCCACGGGACCTCCTTTTTACGAGGAATACGAACCACAGGACATGGCATTTCACTTCGAAAATCTCACATGCGTTGACCGGGAATCGTACCCAGACCGCCTTGGTGAGAGGCATACAGCTAGACCGCTGAGCCACCACGACCCCAAAACAATCATAGGACATTGGAGGTGGGGGTGGGGGTGAAGACGTGGAGGCAGCAGTGGAAGTCAGAGGAGGAGAATGTAGGAGAGTGAAAGAGCTGATAGAATCATTTCGAGGACCATCTGGCCTATCTAAATGTGGGCAAGTACAAGTTCTCTAATACAGATGAGCTTCTTCATCAAGAATTTCTTCGGTGGTGATAGCAATTGGGATATTCTGCAAATGATTATCTGAAAGTAAATTGGAAAATAATTCGAAACGAAAGACTTTCATCGGTTGACAGGGCCTTCTCTAACCTCTTCAAGGATATCGTCTTGGATATGATTCCTCTCCATGAACCGTATGCCAAGTGAAGACAGTTTAGGTTTCATTCTCTGTTATTGCACACTTCCTAAAATTAATTAGCTTAGTAAGACTCCGATATTTAATATGCTAGTTATGAAGGTTGGTTGGTTCCTCAGTTTAGGGTCTGCGACAACGTGGTCATGTAGTCCCGTATGTGTGTAGAATCTGTCTGATAACCGGTGTTGTGATGGCTGTATTAGTGTGTGTTATCTGTAATTCAGGTAAGGATTGCAGACAATCAATTTCAAGTAGTTCCTACTTATTGTACCAAATGCTACCGCAAACGAAACCTAGCTGTGAACTTAGCTACAAGCTGCCACCACTAACGACACCTGGTGACGAACGCTGGAACTTAATACAGCATTAATCAAATCTAACCTACGAATTTAGCTTCACACAATGTTAGTTATTGGAGGGTTCATTTTCATGCCATAAATCTATGGCATGGGCCCGTCGGCTTTACTTCCCCTCCGAAGGAAGACATACTGAGGTATTTTTAACACTCTATCAAAAATACGACGACTTCCGCCGGGTTTGAGACCGCGATCTTGGGCATAGAATCTCAGCATGCAACCAACTACGCCACCGAAGCCGCCCTAGTTATGAAGTAATATCATTCTACAAGGACATTAACAAGAATTTAAACTTGAAAGACAGTACTGTTAAGTTTCCTCCAGATATACAAAGAAGAAGAGAACATAGTTGTATGCAAACCTTTATTGGTAACAGGAACAGCAATATGTCAGCTATTTTTCGATACAGGCACCTAACGAATTGAGACACTCGTCATAGTGTGGTATCAACTATTGAAGTACTGTGACATAAAAGTTCGTCGCCTGCGAATGGAACCTGTGTGTGGCAGTCATCTTTAGCTCTTCGTCGTTGTGTAAACGCTCCCCGGAGTACAGGTATTTCTTGAGGTGCAGGAACAGATGGAAATCGCTGGGAGCAAGATCAGGACTATATGGTGGCTGATCAATCACCTCTCAGGAAAAACTCCTGCAGAACAGTTATTGTGTGTTGAGCCGTGTTTGGACGAGCATTGTCATGGAGCAGCACAACACTAGTAGTAAACAATCCACGCCTCTTGTATTGAATGGCACGTCGCAATTTCCACAGTATTTCACAGTGTTTCACACGTGGCTGGAGAAGGTATAAGAGCCGCCATTTTGGGTCACTGCTGCCGCGCTACTGAGGCTAGGTGGGACCTGTCCGGCTGGCATATGTTAGCTACGTCATACACCCTGGGCACAAAGTCCCGTTAACCATATACATTTCAGGAAATACATTGATTTTTTAACATTTTCTGTTTCAGATATAATCAATGGCTGATACTAGTGACTATAGCATTGAAGAACGCATTGTCACAAGCACTTGGGTTCATGAGAGACCAAGAACAGGGATAACGTTGGAACAGGTGCGTACTGACTTTGAGCAGCGATTCGGACGACAGCCTTCTCAAAAGACAACACTTTTACGTTGGGAAAAGAAACTGTTCACTACAGGCAGCGTGAAGGACAAACCAAGAAGTAGTCGACCATCAACAAGGGAGGAACAATGCCGAGAAGTCGCGGGAGTCAGTGGAAAGATCACCAACGAAGTCAACTCGTAAACGATCCGCGGAACTGGGTATACCCCGGTCAACTCTGCGCAAACACATGAAACATGACTTAAAGTTGCACCCATATCGACCAAAGAGTTGTCTTTTGAGAAGGCTGTCGTCCGAATCGCTGCTCAAAGTCAGTACGAACCTGTTCCAACGTTTTCCCTGTTCTTGGTCTCTCAGGAACCCAAGTGCTTGTGACAATGCGTTCTTCAATGCTATAGGCACTAGTATCAGCCATTGATTATATCTGAAACAGAAAAATGTTAAAAAAATCAATGTATTTCCTGAAATGTATAGGGGTAACGGGACTTTGTGCTCACCCTGTAGATCTGTCACGCATGTTCCAATATCTCACCTAAATGCGTTTACTTTGCAAGAAAAACAAGTAGTTCCAAGAAGAAAGCCTATTTTCATATAATATCCTAGAGGTCATAATAAGTACACGAGACATGAAAACAAGATTTAAGAAATTGAAACGTCGCGAGAAAAATCCAATAAAATATTTTAATTTCGCGTCGCCGCTATGTTAATTTTGCACTCACCAGATAATTGAAAGATCCATAAGTGAACCTACGTTAATAGCCTCTATCAACATACAAAATTGGAGTTTGATTGCTGTAATAGATTCGTTGATATTGAGAACCGTCTAAATATTTCGGATGGTCGCCATGTTGGATTTTTATATATGTAGGCCATAGATTTATGTAATATACCATTAGATCTCATCATCAGGACACAAGAAATAAAGACTTAATTTTAAACTTCCGCACAGCCACCATCTTGAGGTTATGTAAATAATTGAACTAAATTAGATTATGGGGTTTGAAGCCATTTTTCAGTGTTGCCTTAGTAAACAAAAGTTTGGTGCTTTTCAGTCGGTCAACACCAAACTAAATTAGATGTTTGTTCGTTACAAAGTGTATAAACATTTGCTGTAGCGAGTTTCACTGCGCTCGGATGGTCAAATCGCAAGAAAAGTCAATTTAAATGTTTCAACTTAGCTTGGCTGCCATGTTTGCTTTGTACTTGACAGGTTTATGAAAGTCACATAGGTGAACTTTTGGTGGTACCTTTTATCACCGTACAAAATATCAAGTTGATATCTATTACTGTTGCAGCAATATAGAATACCAGTGAAATATTTTGCACAGCCACCATATTGGATTGGTGAAACGTATTAAAATTTGAAAGGCACTGTCGAGTTTAATTGAAATAGCTTTAGCCATTCTGATTTTATTAGGGGGAGGGACACACACAAACACATATGCACGCACACACACACACACACACACACACACGGACTAGGGACTATCTCATAAGCCCATTATTTTCATAAATGTAAATCAGCTGAAAATAGGGAAACTTACTTTCTGGACGCGCCTCGTATAACAAATAATTGTGTTCAATAAATTTAATCTAAATAACTGCCTGCACGAGAGGCTGAAATGAACGTTGATACCTCACAAACACCCAGTTCAGAATCATGCACTGGGATTCGAACCCATAACCTTCCACACGACAAAGCCATGCAACCGGACATTTTCAGAGTGATGAAGAGGACCACCCACCTTACCACAAGTAACTACCCGTGGAGATAGTATTAAAAGCATGTACATTAATAATGCGAATGACTAAATAATAATTAAACTTGTCATCTCTGCAAATGGCAAACACGACATTCCATAATAAGACCTTCATCAAGATGATATATTGCCTATCTCTCCGCGAATCTGGTAAAGGAACCCTTCACTTTTTTTAGTCGTCAAAATATACATAAAACTCGTGCATCCACTCCAATGAAACAGCTTCTGCTTACCATTTTGGGGTGCTTGATTGATTAAGGCCTATGCGACATAGAGGCCAAGCAGTTCCATGTACATGGGTGTGTACAATTTGTCTGATAACCTTTGTTATTTTTGTGGCTGTGTCAGTAAGTGTATTTGCAATTCAGATGATTAGGAAGGAGGCGACCATCCCGGCACTTGCCTAGAGTAAAAGTGGGACACCACGGAAATCCACCTCCAAATTGACTGAGATGGGAATTGGACTCTCTTACTCTCAGTTTTACCTAACGAGGCTAAGTGTTCACCCTTCCAGCCCGCGGGCCAGTTTTAAATTTCTTGGCAGAGCCAGGAATAAAACCCGGACCTCCGGGGCGACGGTCAAGGATGCTAGCCACTGCACCCCGAGATGGTTGACTCTTATTTACTGTATTTATTTATTTATGTATTTATATATGGAGATATTTCTTTATGTATATATGTATGTATTTATATATGTATGCATTTCTTTATGTATATATTTATGAATTTATATATGTATACATTTCTTTATGTATATATTTATGCATTTATATATGTATGCATTTCTTTATGTATATATTTATGTATTTATGTATGTATGTATGCATTTCTTTATGTATATATTCATGTATTTATATACGTATATATTTCTTTATTGATATATTTATGTATTTATATATGTGTGCATTTCTTTATGTATATATTTATGTATTTATATATGTATGCATTTCTTTATGTATATATTTATGAATTTATATATGTATATATTTATGCATTTATATATGTATGCATTTCTTTATGTAAATATTTATGTATTTATGTATGTATGCATTTCTTTATGTATATATTCATGTATTTATATATGTATATATTTCTTTATTTATATATTTATGTATTTATATATGTATGCATTTCTTTATGTATATATTTATGTATTTATATATGTATGCATTTCTTTATGTATATATTTATGAATTTATATATGTATATATTTCTTTATGTATATATTTATGCATTTATATATGTATGCATTTCTTTATGTATATATTTATGCATTTATATTTGTATGCATTTCTTTATGTATTTATTCATGTATTTATATATGTATGCATTTCTTTATGTATATATTTACGTATTTTTATATGTATGCATTTCTTTATGTATATATTTATGTATTTATACAGGGTGTAATTGATGTGATGGAAGTTAGTGTGTCTAAAATTCTATTATTACTATTATTAGTACAGTAGTAGTAGTAGTAGCCTAGTATAATAATAGTATTATTAATATTTGTGTTACAGATGTTGCACTGTCTTCACACAAAGATAGACCAAGAGTTTCTTAAATTAATTTACCAAATCTTTAGGATTTCCATTTTCTATGCATAGGCAATGAGGATGGCAAAATCCTAAACAGATCCACCTTCACTAGTCATGTAGCCACTCCCCATGAAGGTGTGAAACAGCTGTTCATAGGGTCGGTTTGTGTATTTCAATGTCATTGGCAGACAAGACGAGGAGGTCACTTAACTTCAGACTCTTGTCAACATTCCTTAGCGTTGTAGGGGAGAGTGACGGGGAGAAGTCAGCTGTGCTGCTGAGGGTAACGAAGTGTAAGCCCGTTTCCAAGACATTGACCGACGATTTTTGTGATTTAATTCCACCTACACTAATTAAGATCCGACTGAATTTCATGAAGATATTTGCTTAGAATACCATCTTCTATCACCAGTGTAAAGGACTTCCATCATATCAAATACACCCTGTATATGCATTTCTTTATGTATATATTTATGTATTCATAAATGTATGTATTTCTTTATGTATATATTTATGTATTTATATATGTATGTATTTCTTTATGTATATATGTATGTATTTATATATGTATTTCTTTATGTATATATTTATGCATTTATATATGTATTTCTTTATGTATATATTTATGCATTTATATATGTATGTATTTCTTTATGTATATATTTATGTATTTATATATGAATGCATTTCTCTATGTATATATTTATGTATTTATATATGTATGTATTTCTTTATGTATATATTTATGTATTTATATATGTATGTATTTCGTTATGTATATATTCATGTATTTATATATGTATGTATTTCTTTATGTATATATTTATGCATTTATATATGAATGCATTTCTTTATTTATGTATTTATATATGTATGTATTTCTCTATGTATATATTTAAGTATTTATATATGTATGCAGGACTCGGTAAACTCAAGAGTGATTAATGGAATTTCAAACGGTAAAGTCGCGCCCAGTTGTTTGAATTATCATAAAATCACTGAGTTTGCCAGAATTTCAATACTTGCCGGCGTAATTGGAAACAAATATCTCTAGCAGGTACGTCCATTGGTAAAGTTGGTAGCATGTTTGCAGCATGATCCGCTAACTTACTATAGCGAGCAAGTCCATCTATAGCGATGTTGTTGTAGGTTTATTTGGGTAGGAGTCTAGCAAGGCATTTGTCTGGGGTAGAAGCGGGAAGCCATGTAAAACCTCTTTTAGGATAGCCAAGGTAGGAATGGAACCCACCTTTTCTCAATTTTGCCCCACAAGACGGAGTTTACTCCGTTCCAACTCTCAGATCAGATTTAAATTTCTTGGCAGAGTCTGGAATCGAATTCGGACCTCAGGGGTGGCAGACGAGTACGCTAGTCACTACAACATGGAGTATTATTATCATTATTATTAAGCCACCGACAGTGGTAGCTACGCTCACTAACGTGTAGCGCTAGGCCATGAAGCCAGGCTATCTGCAGACGTGGTAGACTTGGGTTCGTTGCCCCACCGTCGGCCGTCCTTAGAATTGTTTTCCGTGGTTTCCCACTTTCAACTCCAGGCAAATGCTGGGACGGCACCTTTTGTTTTGGCCATGACCGTCCCTTCTACATCCTTGCCCAGTTTCATTCCTCTTCTTTCATTTCATCTTTTATTAACTCCTCTCATGAAGTAGCCATCAAAAAGGACATCCGGCCATAGATAAGCCACATAGACTTTCATCGCATTTCATCCCCGTCTCTGTTGAAAACGGGAATAATAATGGGTAGACATACAATTATTATTAAGCCGTATATTAATGATGTTTCTCTTACACCTAGCAGCCACATGATTAGTTTCTCTCTCAACTGTTGGAGGCACTGTATCAGCGCGGCGCATTATTTTAGCCCTGTCTCTGGGTGTAGCAATTATTAATATTGTTGGGTAATCCCATTGCACTAGGAATGTAATGCTATCTGGCGGTAATCCTGCTGGGCTCAGCGCAGACATAAAACTGATTTATTGGGCAGGCACACCTAACTGCAGCTATCAGCTAACAGCAAGTAGGCTACCATCTTTGGAAATACATCCATTTCTTCGCTAAGGACATATCAAGGTTTAAGAACATTTACAAAATAATTTGTTTCAGATCATAATTGATTGTTATTATTATTATTATTATTATTATTATTAATAATATTATTGGTTTATACAGTACATATAACACATTGCTGGTAAATTACAACATAACTATGCGGGCTTCAGTGAATCAAAGTCTACTGTAGTTACTGAAACAGCAACTTCTAGGCTGGAATTTCGCTACGCATGAACTTCCGAACGATTCCGGTTGGTGATAGAACTACTGCCTTCTGCATTAGTTTGTACAGCCGAGTATCCAGATCCAGTTCTTTAAGGCCTTGGAGCAAGGTACTTGGGATAACGCCCGTACTTGAGACAATGATAGGTATGGTCTTTACCCGCTCTACATGCCATTGTCTTTTGATAGGGTCGACCAACTCGCTGTATTTGCCGATCTTTTCTATCTTTTCTAGCTGTAGTAACTCCCTCTACATCTACGCCTCTCGAACTTCGTAAGTGAGGAATTATGGAAGATCTTTGATCGTATTTCTTCGGTGCAAGCTAACAGCGTTCTAGATCAGGTGAGGGCAAGACATATTTCCAAATATGATAGGTTATGTCAGATGCAGAAATCTCAAGCCATTAGACTTGATGCTAACAAGGTTGTCGTAAATTTGTCCAGCATGCCCCTAAATGATACCCAACAGGCAGTTCTCGCTAAAGGTCTCAATTTTGCTGTAGCGCCTAGAAGAATTCCTATTGAAGAACTTATTACATCTGTAGAATCCTCGGTACATCACCTCACACCTGAAGAGGCCGAGGAAGCCAGACAAGAATGTTCCAGAGTTCTCAAGAACGCTAAGCCACCTAACACCAACTTAAAACAAGGCGAAAGCCGGGCACTTAAAGATCTAAGGGACAATTCTGATATTATCGTTCTCCCCGCTGACAAGGGTAACGCGACAGTGGTGTTGGATAAGGTTGATTATGATTCCAAGATCTCGTCTTTGTTATCAGATCCTGTATATAGGATTAATAGTCGTGATCCTACTACTCGCTACTCAAATGTCACCGTCAAATTGATCAAGCAATCATCTATTCCAGCGGATGCAGCGAAGACTCTCCTTCCAGGGGATGCTATTCCTCCGAGACTCTATGGTCTTCCTAAAATACATAAAGAAGATGTTCCTCTTAGACCTATTGTTAGTACGATTGGTTCTCCTACATATACCCTTTCCAAATACTTAGGTAGACTACTTCAGCCGCTTCTGGGTAACACGCCTTCGTACATTAAGGATTCCACACACTTCGTGGAAAAGTTGAAAGCTATAACACTTCAGCCGGGTGATATCCTAGTGAGTCTCGACGTGGTGTCTCTGTTTACGAGAGTACCTATTGATGGTGTTATGTCTCTCATTAATGGCCTTTTTCCTGAAGACATCACAAGGCTTTTTTATCACTGCATGACCTCCTCCTACTTTCTATGGAATGGGAATTTTTATGAGCAGACTGATGGTGTGGCCATGGGTAGTCCTCTCTCTCCTGTAGTGGCTAATTTCTTCATGGAGAACTTTGAAGAGAAAGCTTTGTCGTCGGCTCCTTTCAAACCGAAGATCTGGTGGCGTTATGTGGACGATACGTTCGTTGTTTGGACGGAAGGTGAGGAAAATCTTAGCCATTTCCTGGATCACCTTAATCTCCAGCACCCTTCTATTTGTTTCACCATGGAAAAGGAATCTGACGGCAAAATACCGTTTTTAGATGTTCTCGTCACCAAGAAAGAGGATGGATCTTTAGGACACAGCGTTTTTCGTAAGCCAACACACACCAATAGATATCTCCACGCAAGTTCTCACCATCACCCTGCACAGAAACATGGTATCCTTACAACTCTAACTACCCGGGCTAGGAGGATTTGTGAAGTGTCTTCTTTACAAGAAGAAATTAATACCTTGCGAACCACCTTTGAGAGCAACGGTTATAGCAAGACTTTGATCTCTACGGTTCTGAAACCAACAAATAATAATAGGACGTCAGTTGAGAAAAGAGATGTAAGAGGAACTGCTTACCTACCTTACATACATAACACGACGGATCGTATTGCTAAAATCCTACGTCGGTACAACATACGGACTGTATTTGGAACTTCTGTTAAGATTAGGCAACTCCTGCGACCAACTAAGGGCAGTTTGCCTAAATTGCAACAACCGGGTATCTACAGAGTTCCCTGTACTTGTGGCAAGGTTTACATCGGGCAGACTTCGAGAACAATATGCACTCGCATTAAGGAACATAATAGATGTATCAGGCTCATTCAACCTGATAAATCAGCTGTTGCCGATCATGCATTAACACCTGGCCATGATGTCATGTTCCAAGGAGTGGATGTTCTTGCCCGTATAAAGCAATATCGTCCCAGAATCATCAGGGAGGCGGTTGAAATACGTAAACACCCAGATAATTTCAACCGCGACACCGGCTACAATCTCAGTGAATCCTGGCTACCTATTATCAGAACCCTGATAAAGTAATTCACTGCTGCTTTCCGTTGTCCCTAACATGGGGCTATAATGGCGTCCATCTTTGGGCACCTTCTATATGTTCTTTGTTGCTTTCTCTTAGCAATCATTGTCGTATTCCAGATTATTCCTGACGAAGAAAGGCATGGTTTCTTTCGAAACGCGTCGAATTTCAATATTATAAACAAGGCATAAGCCCAAAATTCAACATTATGAATAGTAACACGGGCCGTGAAAGTCTAAATGACAGTCAATTATTATTATTATTATTATTATTATTATTATTATTATTATTATTATTATTATTATAGCGGCTTCAGTAGCGCAGTTGTGCCCAAGATCACGCACGGGTTCTAACCCGACCGAAGTCGTCGGATTTTTTAAGAGCGTTAAAATCCTTCAGTATGCCTTCCTTCGGAGGTGAAGCAAAGCCGGTGGTCCCAGGTCATAGATTTATGGCATGTAAAAGATTCCTCCACTAACTAAACTTGTGCCAAGCTAAGTTTCTAGGTTAGATTTAGTTGAAACGATCTATCAAAGTTCCAACATTCACCACTAGGTGTCAGTGACATCTGGTAACGAAAGTTGGAACTAATTGAACGGAACTCGTAGCTCACCCCATGGGTGTCCACTTGAAGCAGCTACAGCCTCTGGCTAGCTGAACAAGTCCTCGGACACCTCTGGCACTAAAAGCCATACGCTAAATAAATAAATAATAATAATTATTATTATTATTATTATTATTATCTGTGCCTTTATTGAGGCGAAACTAGAGCTCAAGGCCCTCTCTTATACTTAACCACACACAACGCAACTTCCATGAATACACATGTTATTGTTAACTTACCAAACTTAAATAGTACAGTCAGAAGAATTAAATACTAGAATTAAAGTGGCAAATTTGTGGTATAAACAAAGTTGCCACTTCAATTCAAGTATTTAATTCAATTACGTACAGTAATGACAATAGAAGAAGTTTTAACAACGTTTTACTACGGTCATCCACTCACATATTCACACACAAATTGTTTCAGCTGGCCTACGAATATCTGAGGAAATCTTTACATGCACATTTCTCTTTGTTAGGGATGTATAATTGCTAACGTCACGAGGACAATTATCCCAAATTCTAGTTCCCAACACGAGGAAAGAGTTATTGAAGGTAGAGGAATTGCAATTATAGATCCAAACCGCGTGTGAAGATCATGAAAGGAAGAAAGAAAACGAAAATTACAAGAGAGTTAGTGAGGTGTACTTTCATTGAGAAGTCAATAGATGAGTGTACATATGTTCGGGTTTCTTTGTTGTTCTACTTTAAAGCAGGAAAGCAGGAAGAAAGGAGACACGTGTGAGGAAAGTGAGAAAATAAACCTAATTGCGGAATTTAAAGCTCTATGAAGTTTCTAGTTTTGTTTTCCGGTAGCACCTACTAATTCAACATCGCAGTAGTTAAATATACGGAGTATCAAGGTTTGGACAAGTCTTATTTTAAAGTGTCAGTGTTTCCTATACAAACTGTCAGTCAGTCGGTCAACACGAATTTGCCCAATGATTGGGTGGATACAAAGTATAATTATGTAAGTACACTCCTGGAAAATATGCATATATTAGTTAATAAATTATCGCTATTATAATGGATAGTGCTTTTTTTCTAAAAACAATTTAAGGGGTATTCTCAGTTGTAGTCGATATAAAACATCACGATTTTGCAATTTTCGGCAATTTGCAAAATCCGGTCATTGTTTGTGTTCGAATCATTAACTTTCAGCATTTTCTATGCCTGGGTGGATGTTAAATAGTTTGTTATTTTCTTCATTCTTCAAAACTAACCACACGCACAAAATAACAACCTACCCAGCCTCCAAACACTAGATGCGTGCTTATAAGAAAGGAGTGCCAAGTTGCCGACCAAAAGAAACTGATTCGATAGATCGATTTAAATCAAGGATTACCGGTACAGTACTCGAAATCTCCTCCAGCTGTTGTGAACAGCGCGTTGACGCCAGCTGATCGATGAAATTTCAAGTCGGAAGTTATTTTTGCCGGACTAGATACAAATGTAGGGTACCAATATTTTTCCTTAAATAATTTTCAGATGTTTAAGGGGTACGCGTACCCCCGTGTTCCCCCTTAAAAAAGCCCTATAATATAATATCGTATGCCCTCGGGTACCGGGTGCAAGCTTTGTTATTTGACTCCCAGAGGGTAGCTTGCATGTCTCTTTCGTTGTTCCTTGACTATGAAAGTCAAGGAATTTAGATGTTAGATATTAAGTTCCTTGAACACTATAGCGCTTTCTAGTAGAGATAGGGCCGATAACCTAGATGTTAGGCTCCTTAAAACAACAATTATCATCATCATCTAGTAGAGAAATGAGGAACTTTGTGTTGGCGGAAACTCCCGAGATTAATTTTGCCATTATGAACTCGGCCTACTGAATTGAAATGGGTTCTTTGACATGCCAACATCTATGACATGCGTACCGTAGTTTTTCCGCCTTTCAAAAAAAAAAAAAAAAAATCACTTACCATGGCCAGGAGCGAACCTGCAATCTTGGGGTTAGTAGACCGACATGATATCCACTCACCCACCGTGGCAAGCTAAAATAAAGGCCTGATAATGGGACAATTTAGGGTTACGTACGCGTTTTGACCTTCAAGTGGCCATCATAATATCCTGATCACTTTGTTGAGGTTTAAATTTTGCACTGATATACAGGGTGTCAGGAAATGTTCTCCGCAGCGGATACATGCTGCTGAGAGAGGTAGCTTCAGCAGTTTAGTTGGCAGCACGACGTGTAGCGGTACAGTGAAGACCACACGCTGTAGGCTGTAGGCTATCGAGTTAGTCAGTGTGTATTGTGATAAGCGAGCGTTCAGATAGATTATTGGAAGAGTGCAACAGTATACAGGCGGTAATGTTTACTACGGAAAAGATAGCTTTATTTGGTGGAATACATTTTTCGCGAATTTCAGGCGCGGTTTCCTAATTCAAAGTGTCTAAACAGAGATACCGTTCCGGATTTTATAAGTAAATTTCATGTGACCGGCTCACAAAATAATCCAAATACGATTGATGAACTTAAAGCGAATATCATTTATTATGTGCAGTCCAGTACATAAGAAACGTTAGTGAAAGTCTTCGACAATATGTTTAGACGTGTTGAAGTCTGTCTTCGAACACAAGGACAACACTTCCAGCATCTGTTATGAATGGCTGTGCTGAGAACAAATTTTACTGTTTGTTTTGATACAAGTGGCAGCTGCCAACGTAACTGCTGACACTTCCTCTCGCAGTAGCATGTAGCCTCTGCGGAGAACTTTTCCTGGTGCCCTGTACAATATTTACACTACTATTGTAGCTCGTCTTTGGTGTTTATAATGCGATTCACTATTTGTATCTTGTTATACAGTTGGATTGGTTTGTCTTAAAGGTTTTATGAATTACGTGAGTAATCGTATATAGGCCTATGTACGTGTATACAATTTAGAATAACACAATATATAAATAAATAAATAGAATAAATTTTACAAAAATAGCATGCACTAGAAATTCTTTGATGTTCGACCCTGACTATTATATGTCAGAAAACGTACTATAATGAGGCTCATTATAACACTATTTTTCATTATGAAACAGTTTCTCCCACCAATCAGAGCTCAAGAAACAGTTGTTTGACCAATTAGATAATTAGATGCGCTGAGTTCCACGGCCTTCTAATTTAAATTTCACTGCCTGGCCTAGCGTCGTAGTAGGGTAATGGAGGAGGCCATGGTCAAATACAAGGCATTCTCTGCGTCTCACGCGCTCTGTTCAGCACATAAAACTGGTGAAATCTCGACCGATATTTATGAATATTTATGTTCGAACATAAAATAGTTATAATAATTAACGTCGAACATAAACAGTCGTATGCAACTCGCCTATAATGGTAATTAAGACACTCGTATGGAAATTATAAAACTCGCATTCGTTCATTTTATAAACATACTCGTGTCTTAATTATTGCCATTATAGGATCGTTGCATAATGTACTATTTGTAATGTTTACTTATCTTAGTAGAGTAAAATGGTACGGATTCTGTATTCAGGAGAGAATGCATGATGAAAATTAATACCGGTAAATGTAAAACAAAATATTGAAATGCAGTCGAAAGAAATTGGCAGTTGAAAAGCTAAAGGAAGTAGGAGACTTCTGTTACTTAGGAAGAAATATAACCAGTGATGGACAAAGCAAAGAGGATATAAAAGGTAGGTTAGCACAGCCAAGGAAAGCATATGTACAAAAAAAGAAATCTGTTGACATCGAATATAAATTTAGGTAACAGGGAGTCATTTCTGAAGACGTATGTCTGGAGCGTGGCGCTCTATGGAAGTGAAACTTGGACTGTTGGCGCAGCAGAAAAGAGGAGAATAGAAGCGTTTGAAATGTGGTGTTACGATTTTAATGTTATAACTGTGCCTATCCTAAATCTTGTTCAGCAACTACACACTTTTCCAAGGAACCACACAAACATCTTCCCGTAAGAAGCATACTTTCAAATTTTCAAAATTCAAATCGTAACTATGTGTTGTTACTTTTTCAAAATTTTGTTCCTTCTTTGTGCTGATCTTCAGCGTTTACCTGAAATCCCAAGTTTATAGGAAAGATTGGACTTTTCTGTTTTTAAAGTGGGTGTTAAATAGTCAGCTCCAAAATAAAACTAACTCATGTCCACATTATTAATTAATTGATTACTTAAGCGTTATTTAATTTTTATTCTGAGAAATATATATTTAAAAAATCGTTCATAGAAAGACTAGTTAAGGGGAGTGTGATGGATCAGTGCCTTAGCTATTGGTCTTTCACCCGGACGGCCGGGGTTCGAATCCAGGTGATAGCAGGGTGGAATTTTCAACTGAAAAATCACATGGCGGCAGGAAGGGCTTCCGGCCTTAAAACCCCAGCCAAACCTAAAATGAGCCTGGTTGGCTCCGGCGACCCCAAATAATTGGGAAAAGCCGAAGAAAGAAAGAAAGAAAGAAAGAAAGGAAGAAAGAAAGAAAGAAAGAAAGAAAGTAGGAAAGATAGAAAGAAAGACGAGTTAAAGCCACAAAGATTTGAGTGAGTTTAATTTTGTAGCTGAAAGATGAATAAAATACATCAATAACAGAAATGTTGAAATACGAGTTCTGTTATTTTACAAGGAAGGTAGAGTAGATGGATGGAGGCTCGCGGCCTGTGGACTGCTAACCGTGTGTATAATTCAATCCGTGCTAATGGAACCAGCAGCAGATCGAGTGGATTAATGATTCAGTACTCGTAGTAGCTTGCTAGCGGGGAGCTTCCTCGCGACATTTCACGTAACTCCTCGATTTCTCACTCCGATGTTCACAATATGGTAGGAATATGTGACCTTGTTCCTGGCTATAGGCTTCTTGATCTCTCTCAACACGATCACATGACGGTGAGAATATGTCACCTTGTTCCTGACCACAGGTTACTTGATCTCCCTTAACAAGATCCCATGACCGTAAGAATATGTCAGTTTGTTCTTGACCACAGCCCCCTTGATCTCCCTCAACATGATCACACGACGGTAAGAATATGTCAGTTTGTTCCTGACCACAGCTCCCTTGATCTCCCTCAACATGATCACATGACGGTAAGAATATGTCAGTTTGTTCCTGACCACAGCTCCCTTGATCTCCCTCAACATGATCACATGACGGTAAGAATATGTCAGTTTGTTCCTGACCACAGCTCCCTTGATCTCCCTCAACATGATCACACGACGGTAAGAATATGTCAGTTTGTTCCTGACCACAGCTCCCTTGATCTCCCTCAACATGATCACATGACGGTAAGAATATGTCAGTTTGTTCCTGACCACAGCTCCCTTGATCTCCCTCAACATGATCACATGACGGTAAGAATATGTCAGTTTGTTCCTGACCACAGCTCCCTTGATCTCCCACAACATGATCACATGACGGTAAGAATATGTCAGTTTGTTCCTGACCACAGCTCCCTTGATCTCACTCAACATGATCACATGACCGTAAGAATATGTCAGTTTGTTCTTGACCACAGCTCCCTTGATCTCCCTCAACATGATCACATGACGGTAAGAATATGTCAGTTTGTTCCTGACCACAGCTCCCTTGATCTCCCTCAACATGATCACACGACGGTAAGAATATGTCAGTTTGTTCCTGACCACAGCCCCCTTGATCTGCCTCAACATGATCACATGACGGTAAGAATATGTCAGTTGAGTTCTTGACCACAGCCCCCTTGATCTGCCTCAACATGATCACACGACGGTAAGAATATGTCTGTTTGTTCTTGACCACAGCCCCCTTGATCTCCCTCAACATGATCACATGACGGTAAGAATATGTCTGTTTGTTCTTGACCACAGCCCCCTTGATCTCCCTCAACATGATCACATGACGGTAAGAATATGTCTGTTTGTTCTTGACCACAGCCCCCTTGATCTCCCTCAACATGATCACATGACGGTAAGAATATGTCTGTTTGTTCTTGACCACAGCCCCCTTGATCTGCCTCAACATGATCACACGACGATAAGAATATGTCAGTTTGTTCTTGAAGACATTTTCCGTGCTGCCTACGTAATATAATGAAAAAGTTTTCTTTTGAAAGTAGAGAATCGATAATCAGAACATCCGAAAGATCGGTTAACCGAAAGAGTCGATAGGTAGTGATAGGTTTGAAGTTATCTTTGTTAGCCTATTGTCATCCATTCTGTAAGTGTGATCAGAACATTCTAGTCTACCGTTACTGATTGAATCTGCGTGTTTTTCAATATTTTGACGGATTTCACATGTCTACCTTTTCATCCATCCCCCGTTTTCATATTACGGTCAAAAGGTTGTACTGTGGATCTTTCTCTATGTTTTTATTTAACTTGGGATCTGCAACCCATCACCCCTGTATCAGTTAGATAAAGTGCTTCTTGTTTGACGACAGTATTGCAGTGTCGTAATTTTTTGTTTCGTGATATGAATATTTTATTATATCTGTTCCAGGTAATGTTATGTTATTTTTGTAAAATCTGAATTCTTTCCTTGTTGGTTTTCTGATTAATCTTGCTGGATCAATAATTTCTCCTTAATTCTTGAATGTATGCATTTGATAGATATTTCCATATTTGGTGAGTTAAGATTGGTTGTTGAATCTTGATTTAGTTCCTTCCATATGAAAATGAAAATCCACAGCCTGCTTCCAGTCTCCGACCGGGTCAGGAATGGAATGAATGAAGCCCCTATCCAGCGGCAAGGATATGAACTGTGCCGGCTGCCGAGGCCTGACGCACTCCTCTGGGGCAATGATTAAATGAATGACAGATGAAATGAAATGATAGTGGAGAGTGTTGCTGGAATGAAATTTTGACAGGGAAAACCGGAGTACCCGGAGAAAAACCTGTCTGCCTCCGTTTTGTCCAGCACAGATCTCACATGGAGTGACCGGGATTTGAACCACGGACCCAGCGGTGAGAGGCCGGCGTGCTGCCGCCTAAGCCACGGAGGCTTTCCTTCCATATATTGTATTTAATTATCTCAAACAAAATGTGAATTATTATTAGTATTAGTAACAGTAGCAGTATAAATAACTTTTGATTTGAGAAAAGGCAAGTACAGTAAACCAAGAAGCGTTGTGAAGCGTAACTTGTCACGCTGGGCTACAATGAAAGCCTACGTTGTGTGTATGTGTGCACTAGGGTTTTAATCGATTAACTTCAGTTATCGATTAATTAAGCCGTAATATCAATTAAATGCTACAAATAACCATTAATCGATTGGTCATTTAATCGATAAATTGGTTGATCGAATAATTGATTAATTAGTTTGTACTTCGGATCTTCCACTACGCTCTCACAGAAGTACAGCAGACATCTATTTCATTGTAATATATTGTATCAAATATTTTTAAATAATGTGCCTTCTTTGGGAAAACTAAGCTAAAACAAAGTAAAATAAAAATGTTCCTGTCCTAAATAAACAAGAATTCAAAATCTTTGCTGATAACTATTAGTTTACTTCTTTCGAAACCGTTCCCTATTTGATTGATGTTTGTTCTTCCATTGCCACTTGCTCCTATTTGTTTACTGTTAACATAAACAAGGAGGGGCACTTTGTATATTTAGGCAAGAAATAACTTTTATAGATTTCTAAACAACATTCCGAAAATAAGCGTAATCAACTTAGGTTAGCCGATTAATCAATCATTCGGTTAGTCAATTAATCGTTTGGAAGATCAGTCGATTAATCGATAATCATTTCTGTTTAATTTCAAATTATTCGATGAATCAATTAACTTATCATCGCTTATTACCGGGTGAGTTAGCCGTGGTCGTTACGGCATGACTGCTGGCAGTCGCTCACATCCGGGAGGCGAGGAGGTTCGAATCTCCCCACCGGCAACCTTGAAGATGGTCTTCTGTGGTTTCCCATATTCCTACCAGGCAAATGCCGGGGTTGATCCCTAACTATAGGCCACAGCCGCTACCTACCAACTCCTCGTCCTTACATACAAACTTTCTTCCCCAGACAACACTCCACACGCGACGGTACGTGTTGCTCACCCCTTGGGTGTCCGTCTCGAAGCAGCTACAAAACTGGCGAGCCGAACATGTCCTCGGACACTCCCGGCACTAAAAGCCATACGCTAAATAAAAGAAACACCTCTATACAGGGAGTAACTAAATATGTGGTAAAGCTCCGGGGATTCGATAGAGGACCTGACAACAAACTAAGCATGTCCTGTAAACATATGGTGTGGTGTATATGCTATCGTTTCCTTGTTACAAGCATTGCATGTGGTTTACGTAGCACAGACCGCTTCACTATGCAGGTTGGTCTGTTGTGTTGATAAAGTGCACGTTACTACTCACAGTTCTCTACAGAAGGTGCTGAAAATGGCTACCATGAGCTGTAATGCAGGCGTCTATGCGCTGCATCATTGACTGTCTCACACGCTCCCATATTCCCAGCGTCTGTCGTATCTGCTGACATCCTTGCTCTATTCGCTGACGCAGCATTCCCACGTTATGAATAGGTGTGGCATACACAATGACCTTTAAATGCCGCCATAAGTAGAAGTCTAATGGGTTGAGATCGGGAGAACGAACAGGCCACGGTGTTGGTCCCTGACGCCCTATCCATTTATTTGGGAATCGCTGATGTACAATTGCTTTAGCAGCGAGAGCAAAATGAGGCGATCCTCCATCATGCATGGACCACATGTGCTGAATTGCATCCAGTGGAACTTCTTGCAACAAACCAGTTATATGATTCGTTAACAAGGCGCAGTATGGCGCTCCTGTCAATGTTCCTGAAAAAAGGAAAGGATCAATAATTAATGTGTCGCCGATTATTCCAGCCCACACATTAATACTGAACTGTTGTTGATGTCTGGTTTGCACAACTTCTCTGGGGTAAGCATCAGCCCAGACATGCGTATTGTGAAAGTTCTGCACTCCATCTTGGGTAAACTTCGCTTCATCGGCATACAGAATAGCAGCGAGGAACTGTTGCTCCTGAACACACATCTGTCGTAACCAGGTACAAAATGCTGCTCTGGGTGGAAATTAAGCTGCACTAAGACCTTGGGCTCTTTGAAGGTGATATGGATAAAGGAGCTGTCTTCGTAGAATTCTCCACACTGTCATATGACTCATATCTACAATTTCCCAGGTGCAACTCCTGTTATTTTACTCAATGTGGTTGAGAACTCGTTCCTCTGTGTAAGGTGTTCTTGTGCTCCTAGGTTGTCCATTATCAGCAAAACGTCTGCTAAACGAGGCTGTTTCGCAAAGACGCGCATGTATTCTTTGGAACGTCTTGGTGTTGCGTAAACGTCTATTAGGAAAGTGTTCCGCATGTAAACGCCGTGCTTCCTTTGCGTTACACTGCGCCCGTCCATACGAAAGATGCATGTCTGCCATTTCCGGATTCGAGTACCCCATTGTATCACGATGTGTACTGTCCGTCCACTCAATAACAACTGACAACACGAACCGCTACCTTCCACTCCACTCTAGCTTATGACCTGTGTGAACGTGTTTATTTTGTTTGCTGAGCACCTGACATCACGTAGCTTTGAAAGCAAAACAAGAGCACACAGACTTGAATAGCAACGAAACGTACAAGTGGCCTGTGTGCCCTCCACAAATGACCAACTAGCATCATGCCGCTGCGCCGTCAGTGTTATGCACACCGCAAGCAATGCTTGTAACACGGCAACGAACGCACATACACCATATGTTTACAGGACATGTTTTGCCTGTTGTCTGATCCTCTAAACAAAAGTTTGGTGCTTTTCAGTCGGTCAACATGAATGTACCGTACCCAAATGAGTTGGGCTATACCCTAATCCTGAAAATAATTACATGAGATAAATACATGCACTTGGATGAACAGTTTCGATCGTCAAGCGATCATCATCAGATCCATTACACTTTGGCTATAAAATCAATGTCTGAAAATACGGATGAAAATATTTATAATATGAACACTTGTTTAGTTGCAGCATTGGTAATGCAAATCGTCAGTATTTTTTGGTTGCAGTCTATGTGATGTTTTGGTGAAATAATGGAAGTGGTGATAGAACTCCGGAATTTGTCTGTTTGGAGTGACTATGTGGTTGTTGTGAATTGTCAACTCTGATTGTATTGTATTGTACAGGTTACTTATCTGGTTAGGGTCTTGTGCGTTCCGGCAGCGAGCAGTTCACTTGGACACTTGTAACACTCGACTGACTGGTCTGCTATCTCGCTGGGCTGTTTCTCCCTCCCCGCATTCCTAAGTGATGTGTACCGAATACCAGGTGCAGGTGAACCTGTAGTGGGTTGCCAAGTCTAGATAAAATATGGTGTATGGTACTGTATTCAGGTCGGTCTTCGACTATTAAAGACCACGGAATCAATTCTCGCCACGCATAAACTAGTAGCCATGTAAGCGCTGCCCGGTCTCTGAGAAAAGCACCAAACTTTTGTTTACTAAGGCAACACTGAAAAATGGCTTCAAACACCATAATGCCTGTTCCTCTATTGGATTCCCGGAGCTTTCCCACTTATTAAGTTACATCCTCTTTAGTATACACTAATGGAAGATGTGGACACAACTGCTTTGAGATAGACATAGTCTGTCGTGTTGTACTCGTCACTTTCTGTACATACTGTACAATATACCCGACATCCTTGTGTTGTTAATATTGGCATATGGAGACTGTCCATGCATTAGATTATTATTGGTCAATATTCCCAACACTCAACCGACTACACATTATGAGGCTCTGTATTGATTAAACGACTCAATTGCTTGTTAGCTATGTTTTAATTAATGAGCTCCTCCCGCAGTGGTGCCATCTCTCACCATCCCCGGGGTGTCCTTTGGCACAGAAACTTAGCCCGCCCCCAACGGTGAGGCAGCACCGACGGGAGTTCCTTGACTCTCCTTAATCTCAAGGCTCATTCTAGGCTCATCAACACATCTCGGGAGAGCCCACATTTACCCTCAAGTAGACAGTACCAAGGGGGCAAAGTGCATTGGGTTTTCATATTATCTGGGCCACTTGCCAAAAGGAATATATTTAATGCTTGATAAAACTTAAAATAATCATCATCTAACAGTGCATAATTCTATGGCCTACATATATAAGTATCCAACATGGCGATCATCCGAAATATTTAGACGGTTCTCAATATCTATTAATCTAAGATAGCAATCAAACTGATATTTTGTATGTTGATAGATGCTATACACATAAGTTCACAAATAGGACTTTCAATAACCTGGTGAGCACGAATACAATATGGGGGCGACGCGAAATGTAAATATTTAAATGGACGTTTCTCGCGACTTAACTATTCGAGCGCAGTAAAACTTGGTACGGTATTTCAATCCACTGGCAACTAATTTATTTAAATTATTTTCATAACCACAATATGGCAGCTGTGCGATTTTTTAAATCTCGTTTTTATTTCTTGTGTCCTAATCATGCGATTGAAGTATGAATAAAACGCCTACACAATAATATTCATGTGATAGTGCATAACTCTAAGTCCTATATATAAAAATCCAACATGGCGACCGTCCGAAACATTTAGACGGTACTCAATATCTACGAATCAATTACAGCAATACAACTGAAATAGGATATAAATGAAAATAAGCTATATAGTTCGTTATGGCATTACTTGCTTTAGAATGTTTATGTTCTTTCGTAGGAAGTAAGTAGCCCACACCGTCAATATTTAAAACTTAGTTTTATTCGATTCAATGAAAATAATTAACTTTTCTATAACTTGTATTGGAAATATTTCAAAGTCGTTGTCCTCAGTCGAAAATTCACTCTCATGCCCTACAGTCAGCGTTAAAACTTTACTTATTTCCTCGTAATTCAAAGTGTTTAGATACTTGAGCATCGATTAAGAACGTAAAGAAACACAACTTCAAAAGAAGGCACGCACGGGAAGTAAGCTTACTGCAGCGTGTTTAAAGAATGCTTATTACTAATCTAGTTATTCACGGAACTAAAACAGATCGATATATAGACTGCAAAGTGAGAATGATTCCCGCGTTGTATTGGTTACAGCAGTGATAACGCTGCTTGCCTGTAAATAATTTTCAAAAAATACTTTAAAAAAAAAGGGGCCGATATTTCGGCCCGTGGCACTATAAGGGTTATATAACCGTAGTTACGAGACACAATGTAATAAAACGGTTGTTAATAAAGCCATGGTTACGGTAGACATTGTAATAAAACCATGGTTAAGAAATCCATTATTACCATACACATTGCAATAATAACTGTAGTTACGACACACATTATTATATAACCGTAGTTACTATGCACATTCTGAAAAGAAAGAACCGTGGTTAGGGTAGACATTATAATAAAACCATGGTTAAGAAATCAATAATCGCGATACGCATTATGATATAACCGTAGTTACGATACACATTATAATATATCCTTAGGTACGATAAACGTCGTAAAAAATTCGTGGTTACGGTAGACATTGTAATATAACCATGGTTAAGATATCCATAATTATAATACACATTATAATAATAACCGTAGTTAATATGCATACTGTAAAAAAAAACGTGGTTACGGAAGACATTATAACAAAACCATGGTTAAGATATCCATAATTACCATACTAGTATATTATGCAACGAGCCTATAATGGCAATAATTAAGACAGGACTATGTTTATAAAACGAGCGTATGCGAGTTTTATAATTTCCATACGAGTGTCTTAATTACCATTATAGGTGAGTTGCATACGACTGTTTATGTACGACGATAATTATTAGACTATAACTATTTTATGTTCGAACATAAATATTCATAAATATCTGTGAAGATTTCGCCTGTTTTATGTACTGAACAGAGCGCACGAGACGCAGAGAATGCCTTGTATTTGACCATGGCCTCCTCGATTACCCTACTATGACACGAGGCCAGGCAGTGAAATTTAAATTAGAAGGCCGTGGTACTCAAAGCTTCTAATTATCTAATTGGTCAAACAACTGTTTCTTGAGCTCTGATTGGTGGGAGAAAGTGTTTCATAATGAAAAATAGTGTTATAATGAGCCTCATTATAGTACAGTTTTCTGACATATAATAGTCAGGGTTGAAAATATTAATACATTATGCAACGAGCCTATAATGGCTATAATTAAGACACGAGTATGTTTATAAAACGAGCATATGCGAGTTTTATAATTTACATACGAGTGTCTTAATTACCATTATAGGTGAGTTGCACACGACTGCTTATGTTCGACGATAATTATAACTTTATTATATGTTTTAACATAAATATTCATACATATCTTTTCAATCACTAGAATGTTGTGATCGGGTGCTGCGCTGGGTAGTATATCTCTGTTTCCAAGCTCTCTGGTCAAACGATAAATGCGCTCTGTGTGCTTCATTGCCATATGTTCAGATTGTGCACCAGTATTCAGTAAAACTGTCAACGAAGTCGTTTCAAAACAACGCGCTGTGTAGAAATTGGATTTGGGGATATTAAGGTTCAGTGCTATTTCTTGTCTCATATTCACCAGTTTATTTACGCGAACATATGGACGGTACACTTTCGGTAATTTATATAGACATGTTGGATTTTAAGCGCATGCGCGAAGGTATCCTTATCTAATTGGTCACACAACTGTTTCTTGAGCTCTGATTGGTGGGAGAAACTGTTTCATAATGAAAAATAGTGTTATAATGACCATCATTATGATACAGTTTTCTGACATATAATAGTCAGGGTGGAACATAATAGTACATTATGCAACGAGCCTATAATGGCTATAATTAATACACGAGTATCTTTATAAAACGAGTGTACGCGAGTTGCATACGACTGTTTACAGAGGTGGCCAAATTATTAGACTAAAGGTCTGAAAATGCATTACTCAATTTTGCTGAGTTCAAATTTATTGGTTTTTCTATGGGAATTGACACTGGTGTTGTTACAATGATATAGCGACATTTGCATAATGATTTTAGGATTTTCTGTCTCATAGTTTGGCAAAACGGTTACAAATAATTGCCTGCTGTCTCAAGGAACTATTTATTTCTGTGCACATGTTGTTGTTTGTTTGAAATTTACCAAGAATTTAGTGACTGTTTAGTTACTATTTTCACTTAATACCATCAGCAGAGCTTCGGTGCTTTATGCTGACATATTTAATCCTATATTTGCGACGTGATTAGAAGACAGTGCATAACATCGACCTATCAAGGGAATTTTATGTTTTTGGGTAGGAAAAAGTGTTATGTCCTCAAGAAAAATTGGGATAACAAGAGCATTGCTTACTGAAGGATACTGCACACAGCAGGAGACAGCAACAAGACTTAATTTTGCACAGTAATCAGTAAGTAGAAGTAAGAAAATGGAAGAAAACCGTGAAGTTTGCCAGTCACAACGAAAAGAAAAACGTGGTAGGAAAAGTAAATCAAGCCCTAGAGTTGTACGAAAACTGATGTCAATTTCACGAAACCATCGCCCAGCTACTAGCAATGAACTAAGAAATAATTTGAAGAGTAGTGGCATAGATATATCTGCAAGTACTGTAAGAAGAACATTGTACAATAGTGGATTAAAATCTAGACGACCCAGAAGAAAAGCAATGATCACTCCAGTTTTGGCAAAAAAGAGATTGGAAAGGGCAAAGGGCCTACAAGTTTGCTCTACAGATGACTGGAAGGTACATGTAACATCAAAATAATAGTTTTTCACACATTAACTACTCTTATCATAGATGAAAGAGAAATGTGCAGGTATAGAAAATTGTCTGAAAATAGGAAAAGTAGACACAGCTTATCGAAGGATTAAGAATACTTTTGGGGAAAAGAAGACTAAGTGCTGTAATATTAAGGACACAAATGGAAAGCCTCTAACAGATAGGGAAGAAAAGGTTGACAGATGGAAAGCTTACATAGAGAGTTTGTATAAGGGAAAGGAGATTGAGAATCATGTAATGGAAAGGGAGGAGGAAATTGATGAGGATGCGAAAGGAGATTTAATATTGAGATCAGAATTTGATAGAGCTTTGGAAGACTTAAGCAGGAACAAAGCACCAGGCATAGATGATATACCGATTGAGTTGCTACGCTGCATAGGAGAAGAAGGTCTGATCAGGTTATTTCACATGGTGTGTAGGATTTATGAGACAGGTGAGGTACCCCCTGATTTCAAGAAGAATGTAATCATCTCTATACCAAAGAAAGTGGGAGCTGACAGATGTGAAGATTACCGTACAATCAGCTTGATTACTCATGCTTCAAAGATCCTGTCTAGAATAATTTACAAGAGGATTGAAAGCCAGATAGAAACGGAGTTGGGTGAAGACCAGTTTGGTTTCAGGAGAAATGTAGGAACAAGGGAAGCTGTACTAAGTCTAAGGCTGATTTTAGAAGGTAGAATAAGGAAAGATAAGAGAACGTTCATGGCTTTTGTAGACTTAGAAAAGGCTTTTGATAACGTTGATTGGACTAAATTGTTTGACATTTTGAAATCGATTGGAATAAAGTACAGGGATAGGAGGGTGATATACAATCTGTACAGAAACCAGACAGCAGTCATTCGAGTTGAAGGACATGAGAGAGAAGCTGGTATTCAGAAAGGTGTAAGGCAAGGCTGCAACTTATCACCCATACTTTTCAATCTTTACATTGAACAAGCAATGAAGGAAATTAGAGAAAAATTTAAAGTGGGAGTGAAGATTCAAGGAGAAATAATTTCAACTCTGAGATTTGCTGATGACATCGTCATCTTGGCCGACAAGCCTGAGGATTTGAATGAGTTTTTGAATGGTATGGACTCCGTCTTACGGAAAGAATTCATGATGAAAATAAATAAATGTAAAACAAAAATACTGGAATGCAGCCGAAATATATCAGAAACCTCTATGGAGATCAAATTGGCAGGTGAAAAGCTGA
Organism: Meconema thalassinum; assembly: GCA_946902985.2. Taxonomy (NCBI): domain Eukaryota; kingdom Metazoa; phylum Arthropoda; class Insecta; order Orthoptera; family Tettigoniidae; genus Meconema; species Meconema thalassinum. The sequence continues at coordinate 374,577,162 of OX336392.1, forward strand.
AGGAAGTAGGAGACTTCTGTTACTTAGGAAGCAGAATAACCAGTGATGGACGAAGCAAAGAGGATATTAAAAGTAGGTTGGCTCAGGCAAAGAAAGCATTTCTACAAAAAAGGAATCTGCTGACATCGAATATAAATTTAGGTATTAGGAAGTCATTTTTGAAAGCCTTTGTCTGGAGCGTGGCGCTCTATGGAAGTGAAACTTGGACTATTGGTGCAGCAGAAAAGAGGAGAATTGAAGCATTTGAAATGTGGTCTTACAGGAGAATGATGAAGATCAGATGGGTAGATAGGGTTACAAACAAAGAGGTATTAAGACGAGTGGGAGAGGAGAGATGTTTCTGGCGACTGCTAGTGAAGAGAAGAGATAGGTTGGTAGGACACATACTAAGACACCCAGGAATAGCAAGCTTAGTTATGGAAGGAAGGGTCGAGGACAAAAACTGTAGGGGTAGACCAAGGTTAGAATATGTTAAACAGATTGCCTCCGATGTAGGGTGTCGGAGCTATGTAGAGATGAAACGATTAGCTCAGGACAGGGAGGCATGGAGAGCTGCATCAAACCAGTCAAAAGACTGAAGACTCAAACAACAACAACATCATAGATGTAACAATGCTCACTGGAAACTTTAAAAAATTGTTGTTATTATTGTTCCTTGATTGATTGTAATAATGCCGCCAATGCACTACTAAAATGAAAATTTGACCCTAGGATTGCTTCAGTGTTGAATCTATATTTGAAGTAAGTGAAAAAACGAGTCAGTATGTTCGTAGGAGGCCAGAAGAAGAGTTTCATCACCAGTGCATACAACAGACAGTAAAATATCCAATAAAAGTTATGGTCTGGAGTATGATGTCTGTGTATGGAACCGGAAGATTATATATTGTCAAGGGTACCATGATGCAGGACCAATATATAAAAGTCCCTGAGAAGCGTCTCTTACCTCAGATAAGAGATTGGTTTGGAGAAAATCCTTGTGTCTTCATGCATGATGGTGTTCCCTGTCATGTGGCCAAGAAAGGGGCTCAATTCCTCAGTGATAAAAACATTTCTGTGCTTCCGTGGCCCGGAAATAGCCTGGACATGAACATCGTTGAAATTAGTGGGCTATTGTCAAGAAGAAAATCAAGAAAACCACTTTTACAACAAAAATTGGTCTGATTGAAACTTTGGTACGGATTTGGCACCATGACAATGACATCAAAAACAATTGCCAAACACTCGTTAAAAGTATGCCCAAAAGGATGAAAATGCTTATTTCCAACAAAGGAATGCATACAAAGTAATGAGGCACATGCATGTTTAATTTTCATTTGTAAGGCTAGCCAGAAAAATTCAATATGTTATTTTGCAAGCTTTAGTCTAATAATTTGGCCACCTCTGTATGTTCGACGATAATTATAACTTTATTATATGTTCGAACATAAATATTCATAAATATCTGTGGGATTCAGTTAATTCAGTTACTGGTGACAGTTTGGTGACTGGACAGAGCGCATGCGTGGTCAAGGCACTCCGGAAGCAGAGACCATTCACTTTGCTTGACAACACAGAAATATGTTGGATTTTGAGCGCATGCGCGAAGGTACCCTTATCTAATTGGCCACACAGCTGTTTCTTGAGTTCTAATTGGTGGGAGAAACTGTTTCATAATGAAAAATAATGTTATAATGAGCCTCATTATGATACAGTTTTCCGACACATAATGCTTACATTTCGACATAGTCGAACATAAACATTATAATACAACCTTAGTTACGATACACATTATAATACAACCTTAGTTACGATACACATCGTGGAGTGGGGTGATATACATCCTGCCTCCTGTAAGGTCATGTGCAGAAGGCAGGCTTTACGATGAAAAGGAAATAAGAGGTTTGATTCTTCGAAATTGAGCCAAGGACCAAATTAAGGTGGGAAAGTTAAGGAAACCCTAGGCCGAGTATACCGTAATACCGTCTGGGTCGGAAGTTGACAAGAGTTGACCAAGGGAGGTTGACAGGAAAATTGACAGAGGGTAGCTGGGCCCAATTCACTGGCAGCGGTGCGATCTCAGCTGAGGTCCCGTGGTAGCCAACCCACGTTCCACGAGTTGTGAGCTCCTGGGGAGATTTACAATAACAACAGAAATGAGGTAATTCTTTAGAAATAGGGCAAAAATTGCAACTGTGACGAAGAGTAAGGCACTGGATATGGCATACTGTCACGCATGACGGCTTCAAGAAGGGAGAAAGGGAGGCGAAGTCGACAAATACAATTGCGAGATTATATAAAAGTGGTGCAAACTTGTAAAGGAAGGTAAAGAATGAATAATAAAAAGTCATGAACCGTGCTGAGCAATCATGATGGCGACGTTCCATATGCCCAACAGCTTGGAAACATGAGCATTAAAGAGATAGGACACGATTTCAACTGGATTCCATTCTCCAAGAAGTACACACTAACACACTCCTGTAGTCTCAGATACATCCCATGGCCGGAGTGAATAGCTGGCGTTTAGTAATGCGAAGATTGGATCTCAGCGCTGTGAGGGGCCATCCTGAGAGTGCTTTTTGATGTATAACATCTTTCCACTCGGTTGCTGGATATTTTTGTAGGAGTAATTTTAGAAAAGGGATGGAAATGGGACGGAAATGTGTAAGAGTAAACAATGAGCGCGCGTGGTGGCGGTGATTGGTACCACGACGTACTGTCGGCCAAGTGGCTATGTGGAATGGATATCGCATATGGTTTACTTCAAGGTTTGGAGGCCCCATTAAATGTATTCCTACAATAAATCATCGGTACCACGACGTACCTCGCGCATGCGCACCGGCCAGGATTTGGCACTGGAGTTTTACAAGTAGTTATTTCAATGACCAACCGAGTTCACTGTTAACAAGGGATTTGCGCTCCCGGTAGACACATAGTAGGATAACATGACAGATGATACACATCATATGCGACTACTGTAAGGCTCCTTTTTTTAACAGACTATTTCATTACTCATTGCATGCAATTTGGGGGATGGTAACCTGTTTCAATTCCTAGGTCACCTGCTACAATCCTGGATCACATCTTCATTAGCAAGTGCCGGATTTTTCGCTTCTAGGAAGTTAATATGCTGATAGAATCTAATTTTAGGATTTTACAGGATCTTATATGTTCAATTTAGGAAATTATAGCATTTATTGAATATACACTTATACAAGGTAGCCTCCGTGGCTTAGGCGGCAGCACGCCGGCCTCTCACCGCTGGGTCCGTGGTTCAAATCCTGGTCACTCCATGTGAGATCTGTGCTGGACAAAACGGAGGCAGACAGGTTTTTCTCCGGGTACTCCGGTCTTCCCTGTCAAAATTTCATTCCAGCAACACTCTCCACTATCATTTCATTTCATCTGTCATTCATTTAATCATTGCCCCAGAGGAGTGCGTCAGGCCTCGGCATCCGGCACGGTTCATATCCTCGCCGCTAGAGGGGGCTTCATTCATTCCATTCCTGACCCGGTCGGAGACCAGAAGCAGGCTGTGGATTTTCATTTTCACACTTATACAAGGTGATTATTTTGCTGGAGTGGGACCAGCGGCCAGCTACAAGGGGCGTGCACGCCTTCCACCAGCCACCCGAACTCAGGCCGCAAATTGCTTGGAGGTAGAAACAGTAAAAGTACATTTACTAATGGTAAATTTACCAGCAAATCATCATTAAAGAACTTACCTTTTCACAGAAGATGCTGAAAATGCTGAAACAATATATGGCAGCAGATATCCCTCATTTCGGAAGGAGAATTACATTGTGTAAACCCTAAACACGGTACAACTGCTGTCTGTCAGCTGAAGGAGAACATTTTCAGCATCTTCTGTGAGAAGGTAAGTTCCTTAATCATGATTTGCTGGTGAATTTACCGTTAATTAATACACTCTGTTACGGTTTCTATCTCCCCGCAATCTACGATCCGAGTTTGGTTGGCTGTTGGAAGGTGTGCGCGCGCCTGGTTGCTGGCCGCTGAACCCACTCCAGCAAACAAATCGCCCTGTATAAACCGCTGGGCATGCCATGCCAATTGTTGTAACACCCTTTAATTAATATTGCAATAATACAGGCCTACCCTAAAATGTTATGAAATGTTTGCCTCGAGTTTTATCGTATTGTTGGGGCATGTAAACAGCAAATGTTTCAGAACTGGACCAGCCACTTGAGGACACGGACGTAGAGTATCTGGGCTCCTATCATGCTCTCAGCACGCGCTTCCGTATCGGCAGTAGCCAGAAAGCCGCTGTGGTGCAACGCTTTTCACGTGAACGGTGCAAGTTACAGGCGCGTAGCTTATAATCCACTAACCAAGACAAGTTTTATTTCAGAGAGTTATTTTCCTTCCACTCCGTATACATGAAAATAGAAGAGCTTAATTTATTAAAACTAGCGGACCCCTGTGAGAACTCGCGCATAATGGGTTGTGTGCGCCCCTTGTGTACAGACTACCCGCCCGACTATAGTGCTATGCGGGCTATACGCGATGTCAGGGGCTATCGTCTTGATACTTTGTTTAAAAAACACTTTATAAAGAAATAAATATATTTCCTTTGACTTTTCAAGAAATGCAAGATTTTTCCTGTACTATTGAGACGATTTGGAAGATTTTGGTACAAACCACGCCTTCTAACTCCCTCTGGTTTAGGAGCTTGAGTTTTGTGAACCATACACCTTAGCGTATTATATAATAGGTAAGATTCCAACCTCACTGTGTCATTTTTGATGACAGAGTTCAATCCGAATTCTCAGCCTGTATAATCCACATTGAAACTACCCTTCACAGTAGAGGATGAGGTTCACCTTGCGCTGTAGTGGCTCGCATTCTAGGCGGCCACCACGGAGGTCATGGTTCGACTACCGGCTCTGTCAATAAAATTAATTCTGATCTAATGACTGAAACTGGGTACAATCAACCTCCTGAGACAGAACTGGGAGGAGTTGGGTTCGATACTCCACCCCAAATATAACAAAAGTTGTTTTCTGTGGTTTCTCTAACTTCTCATTCAGGCAAATTCAGAGATGGTACTTAAATTGATTTAGAGGCTTTGCGATATCTTGGACATGTAGCCCCGTGTACTTGTGTGTGTATAATTAGTCTGATAACCTGTGTTAATGTGATGGCTGTATTAGTGCGTGTATTTGTAATTCAGATGAGGATTGGGAAGGAGGTGGTCGTGGCCTTGAGCTTAGAACCATCCCGGCATTTGCCAGGAGTAGAACTGGGAAACCACAGAAACCCACTTCAAGGATGGCTGCGGTAGGAATCAAACTCGCCTCTTCTCAGTTTTCCCTCACGAGGCTGAGTGTACCCCATTCCATCCCTCAGACCAGAATTAAATTTCTTGGCCCCAAACTAAGTCAACTAAGACAAAAATCTATCTCCAAGGATGAACACATATACACAATAGTACAGCCACCACAATAACACACACACCCAAGTACATGGGGGTACACGAGTACGTTGAATCAATAACTACAGCAGCAGCAGAGGGCAAAACTTCTCTTTATCAGTTACTACTGTAGACACAATGTAAGAATGCTAAGAAGATTAATAAAGCTTTAAAAATAAAATTTCCCCTTTAAATATTTTATTCTTGTCAAGTGACCTCGATTTCTGCTGCTTGGTGATGGGATCTAGACTAAATGATCGCTTATTTGAGACTATTGAATCGGTGCAATACAAGATCTATCTGAGACTAAACAAAAAAAAATTGTATACTTCTTTCTTCTTTTCCCCGACTTTAAGCCGATTACGTTTCTTTTCTCTTCCTCATTAAAATTAATTGATGTTGATGCCCTTCGACTTTGGCCTGCTCGTTACCTGGCGGTGACTGACAGCGTCTGGCCTGCGGGCTCCCTTTGATACGCCGACACGGCGTCGTAATCAAATATCACACTCAGTCGAGCGATGAATTTGTGCCGCATCTCCCACTCCTGCACAAGGGCACATCGTGAATGTGAACCTCCCGATACAAGCCGGTAAGATCGTAAGGTGCTATTTCACCACTAAATTCATTGGAACCATCCTTGGTTGGTTCCTCAGTTTAGGGGTTGCGACAACGCGGTCATGTAGCCCCGTGCACTTTGGGTGTGTGTAGAATCTGTCTGATAACCGGTGTTAATTGTGATGACTGTATTAGTGTGTGTTATCTGTAATTCAGGTAAGGATTGCAGACGATCACTTTCAAGTAACTCCTACTTTTGCTATAAAATGCTACCATCAACGACACAAAGCTGTGATCTTGGCTACTAGATGCCATCACAACCAGCAACAGACGGCGAACGTTTGAACTCCTAGAGCGTTAACCTACAAATTTAACTTCACACAATTGTAGTTAGTGGAAGGTTATTTTACATGTATAAATCTATGATATTGGCCCACCGGCTTTACTTCCCCTCCAAAGGAGGTCATACTGAGGGATTTTTAACGCTCTTAAAAACGACGACTTCGACCGGGTGTGAACCCGTGATCTTGGGCATAGAAGCTCACCATCCTACCAACTACGCCACCGAAACCACCAGGAGCCATCCTTAGAGAGGGAAAAATAAGGGTAAAAGTTTGTTTATTTAAAGGGTTTCCACATTTAAGGACAAAGTGTAACACATATATATATATATTATAACTAGGGTAAAGGTTTTGGGCAATATCATTAATAATAATAATAATAATAATAATAATAATAATAATGGTATTGGTTTTACGTCCCTTTTAACTACCCTGGCTTTTAGAGACGTCGGGGCGCCGGAATTTTGCCCCGAAGGGGATCTTTAACGTGCCAGTAAATGTACAGATACGGCTCCCTCACATTTGAGCACCCTCAAATGCCAGCTGATTGCGCCAGGTTTTGAACTTGCAACCTTGGGCTCAGCAAGCGAGAACGTTACCCCTGAGCCACGCAGCCAGACATGGGCAATATCAACATGCAAAATATGTACAGTACATATTTATGTAATAATATTAGCTGTAATCTGTAGTATTATATTAAAAATGTCTAGATTTCGCAACACCCCACATAAACACATCGCACTGACTCCGCACAGCTCATAGGAACAGGGAGGAGAAGGGAAAAACCAGTGTCGTTGAAATAACATCCCATTTCAGTCGACCACACCTGGAGTAAAAGTGAACACGAAACTGCTCGTAGCTCCAACGAGGAAGACAACCAGATAAGTTGTAGCCTGTTATATTACAATTTAACCATAGTTGATTTTTTAGCCTACTTTTCACATTTTGCAAAAATGAGGAAAAAGTAGACTTATGAGATCGGGCAAATGTCTGTCTGTCTGTCTGTCTGTCTGTCTGTCTGTCTGTCCTTCTGTCTGTCTGGCTGTGTGTGTGTCCCCCCTATCAACTCCTAAACGGCTGCAGCAATCGAAACAAAATTTGGTAGGAGTAAAGATCTATACCTGAATATCTCACGGCCATATTTGAAAATGATGTCAGTGCTACCAACTGCTAAAAAATCGCAATTGAAATTTGAGCTCCATGTTGGATATCTTGGAAAGTATGAATGGGAGCTATTTCAAAATTGGCACACGTACAGATCATGATATTTCAGTTTAATTTCCATGAGGCCAAACATGGCAGTGTTGCCAAAATGATTATAAGCCTCCTGATAAGTCCAACTTTTAAATGCATATAACTTTTACACTATCAAGTGAAATTCAACCAAATTTCGTATGTTGTATGTGTACATAACCAGATATGACTGAGCGTATTCTTAAGACCTACAAGGGCTGCCAACTGTTAATAAATGCTCCTAATTTATTTTATCCAAATACCAATATATCAGAAAGTATGCAAGCCGACAGCTTTAAACTATGCACACGTATAGTACCTGACATTCTATATTAATTTGGAGTAACTTATATACGTAAGTGCTACCAACATGATTCTAAGCCTGCTGACAGGTCCAACTTTAAATACATGTAACTTCCATACTATCATTTGGATTTCAACCAAATTTCGTATGTGCTATGTGTACCATAACAGATATGACTATGCGTATTCTAAGGAGCAACCAGGGCTGCCAACTGTTAATATGTGCTGTCCCTATTTTTGTTACCCTAATATCAATATATCAGAAAGTATGCAAGCCAATAGCTCTAAACTTTGCACACGTATAGTACCTGGCATTCTAGACGAATTTGGAGTAACTAATATACGTCAGTGCTGCCAACATGATTCTAAGCCTGCTGATAGGTCCAATTTTAAAATGCATGTAACTTCTATACTAACTAATGGATTTCATTCAAAATTGGCAAAACAATAGATCGTATTATTTCAGATTATTTCTGACCAATACATGCATGACATTGTTGCCAACATGATTTTACGCGCGCTGTTAGATCCAATGTTTAACTGCATGTAACGTCCATGCTATCCAGTGGACTTCAACCAAATTTTGTATTTAGTACCGTAAGAGACGGAACTAAGAATATATTCAGTCATCAGGGCTGCCAACTGTAGTGCTCTATTAGGATACATTATGCCAGGTATACAGTATTTCGAACTAATTGGAAATTTCGATATTACGAACTTAATTTCGTCATTATTCTAGATAGGTTCATATTCTGTAGAATAATCATTGGCATGAAAAGTAGGCTATATAGTTCTTCACGGAACTTCTTGTTACAACCATAAATCACTCCAAATATACAAACTCCGCATATCTATCACCATTTAGCATATCACCTAACATCATATATACTGCATTTAGCAAATACCGACAGTTGCATTTCCAATACTGCAACTAAATAATTGTACATATTATAAATATTTTCACCTGTATTTTCAAACATAGATTTTATAGCCTAAGCGTCATGGATCTGATGATAATCGCTTGACGATCATCCTAGTGTATTTATTAATCTCATGTAATTTATTTCAGGATTAGGGCATAACCCAGCTCTATTGGGTACATTCGTGTTGACCGACTGAAAAGCACTAAACTCTTATTAAAATTAGTATTATGTTATATTAATTCAAAGCGACCAACAGCCGCACCAACTGACTAAAAACATTTATTAGAAGATGATGAGTATAGGAGCCAAATTAAGACATTACACCACTGTTGTTATACCAGAAGGTTTGTATGCTTCAAAGACTTTGTGCTTGAATCGAAAAGGACAAGTTGACCAGTTACTTAAAAGAGAACGTAGGCTACTACGGAAGATCTTGGGCAACAGATGGGTTGACGGGCAGGTTCGACTGAGATCAAACAAATACGTATACAGTAAGATAGAACCAGTAACAAGAGCAATCAAAAATAAAATACGAATATTCTATGGGCACATCTTCCGCATGGTCAAGGAATGGCTCACAAAGAACATCTGGAATTTTCTAAAATCTAAGTCATCTAGAATAAAGTGATTCCAAGAGTGTGAGAAAGATCTGAGAGAGATAGGCATTGCAAATTATAAAACAAATGACAGGGGCAGTTTCAGAAGGACTGTGAAATCCATCAGGATTTTATAATGGATTCAAAACCCAGGAAACAGAGAAGACCTTTATTCGAAGAGAGAAAGATATCGCTGATTGATGGGTTCAGAAATACAGGCAGGATGTCAAAGCTGGCAAACAAATAAGATCTACTCGTTACTGAAATGAGATTGGTTTTTAGCATGTAGTCCATAGAGGCTCAATTCGTATGCAAAAAATAAAAATAAATATTAATTCAATTTAATTCAAATTGATTTTTATATAAATGATATATTACACATGATATTACTTGAATATTCCTCATTTTATTCATTATATTTTTTGCACAATAAAATGTGGTACAATTAGGCCATTATTTATTTTAGCTTGTCCATATTGTAGGAAATTCAATCTAATTTCATTATTATGCATGAGAAAATGTGTACGAACTCAAGAATAAGCAGGCCTATTGTGAGGGGCTTTCCCTTAGTTTGCAGGGTGGGAGGATATATTGCAGCCTTTCTGAACATCAGGTTGAAAAGTAGACACGGGCACTCACTGGACAACTGTAAGAATCTAAAATCCAGTTGCTGAGTCTCCAGCAGGATATGACGTGAATTCCATCCCCTTATCTCCACGGATATTATTCTTGGAATTCTTCCCTGGCCCTTTCTCAGCAGCTTATGAATTGCTTGGAAAATCCGTTTCATGCACCCGAGTTTCTAGTGAACAAATATTGTCATACAGATTGTTTTGAACTACCGTAGGCTATATTGCCCTCGCAAAAAAATACTTTCTTTCACAGTAAGAGACAGAATACGCAATTTCACATAAGAAAAGTACAAGTATGTAAGAAACGTCATTATGATCATATTTGTAAAATAATGGGACAGAATATGTATATTACAATTAGAAATGTTAAATAATGTCAAATGAAGCCTCCGTGGCTTAGGCGGCAGCACGCCGGCCTCTCACCGCTGGGTCCGTGGTTCAAATCCCGGTCACTCCATGTGAGATCTGTGCTGGACAAAACGAAGGCAGACAGGTTTTTCTCCGGGTACTCCGGTTTTCCCAGTCAAAATTTCATTCCAGCAACACTCTCCACTATCATTTCATTGCATCTGTCATTCATTTAATCATTGCCCCCAGAGGAGTGCGTCAGGCCTCGGCATCCGGCACAGTTCATATCCTCGCCGCTAGATGGGGGCTTCATTCATTCCATTCCTGACCCGGTCGGAGACTAGAAGCAGGCTGTGGATTTTCATTTTTCAAATAATGTCAAACAAATGTCATTATGATCAAATTTGTAAAACATGTAACAATAAATACATCTTTGAAAATGTCTGATAAAATGTCAAAATCTATGCATCATACTTTATGCAGCTGTAGAATGAACCCTGTTGTTAGTCAAATCTAGACCATCTGCACAATAGTATCAAGTGATAATCACCAGGTATTAATGAAAATGAAAATCCACAGCCTGCTTCCAGTCTCCGGCTGGGTCAGGAATGGAATGAATGAAGCCCCCATCTAGCGGCGAGGATATGAACTGTGCCGGCTGCCGAGGCCTGACGCACTCCTCTGGGGCAATGATTAAATGAATGACAGATGAAATGAAATGATAGTGGAGAGTGTTGCTGGAATGAAATTTTGACAGGGAAAATCGGAGTACCCGGAGAAAAACCTGTCTGCCTCCGTTTTGTCCAGCACAGATCTCACATGGAGTGACCGGGATTTGAACCACGGACCCAGCGGTGAGAGGCTGGCGTGCTGCCGCCTAAGCCACGGAGGCTTGTACACCAGTTATTAATACATTTTATAATTTGCTGTTATCACAACGTATTGATTTCTGTAATATTCTTAATTTAATTACAGTTTACTTTCACTTTATCAAGTTAGCAATTTGTGTTGAGGAATGTGTTTTTGTTTTATTTACCATGTGATTGTGATAATGCTATGAAAAATTGGTCAGTATCCAGTGATTGGAATTTTATTCTGTTGGAGGCAATAAATAAATAAATAGATAAATAAATAAAATGATAGCTAAGATTCTAATGCATGGACATTTATCATTTTTGTTTTATAAGCAAAGGGAAAAATAATCATCTTTTTAAATAAAAAACCCAGCCTAATTATGACCGATAGGTCATCAGTTACATACAGAATTCAATATAATTACAGAAAGTGCCATACTTATTGCCAGCTGCTTCGTTTGACGCAATGTATAAAGCTCTCAAGGGAATAAGTTATTTCTGGAGTAGGTAAATTCTAAGTATTGCTGTCGTGATGATGCTTTAACCCTTCAGAGCTTATGTGGGGTGCTCACAACACCATAGTGTTGGAATTCTTTGGATTTGATTATTCTTACGTTGGTCAAACTAGTGGCGGGCTTAGTACCTTCCTACCAGACATAGTCGTTTGAAGTAGCTCATTGTTGATCTTAACACACCATTTGTTAACACACTTAAATCATTTGTTGACACAGGGATGGTGGCTACACCCCTCCTAACAACTTCCGTAAATGTTTTAATCGATAGGCCTATAGCTTCATTATATCCAAGGATCAACTGTGAACAGTTTGTTTGTTCCGAAAATCAGTCATTTCTGAACATCTTGTGTAATAGTGACGTGAAAGTACTAAATACCTAGTTATAGTCTATTTAGTTTAAACTTGCAACCCACCCCGGCTTCGCCCGGGAACAGTTATGAATACATTAGGTGATAAGTAGTTTTTTTTTTCGATGTCAGTGAACTACGACCCATATCCGCTTTCCGTCTCGGCATGATGGGTTAAAATCACTAACTATTAATTATATTATCATGGAGATGCATATGCAACGAATTCTTGTCAGACGTAATTTAAGAATGGCGATGTGCATGAAACACAAATCCCTTTCGGTCCAATCTTAATTTGACTGTATATTTTGCGGAACGAAAAGCTCACAGGCAAAATTAAGAAAAGCCGAGATGCATTTCCAGGGAAACTCCAAACACAACCACTCATCTCTGAAGTCTTAACCCAACACGACTCGACAGTTTGCTGCTGGCTGTATCTGAGGTAATGGGCTCACTGTAACTGGGGTGATAAGCTCGTCCCTAGCTAGCTTGTAAACTGTCGTCTCAGTAATTGAATGGAGATTGTTGGAAGATATAAAAACGTAAAAACACTTATAGTGGGCGATGTATTGAAGATAGAGATATGCTCACACGGACCTTGTTGTACAACTTTTCATGCTGAACAATTCTTACACTCATAGGTTAATGATATTCTTAATGGTTTGCTCAGCGTAAGCTTAAAAAGCACATGGACTCTATGCGTTTCTTTCGATCATAAATTAATTATGTTCTACAGAAACCTTCCTCGAGATATCTTTTACACAATAGTGAAAACCGCATCAAAATCCATTCAGTGGTTCTCGAGATTACCTGTGATATCGGGGACTTAGTTTTATGCTACATTAAGTACTGTAGAGATAGAAATTTACAGCTGTACGAATAAACATTGGGCATTATAAAATAATGTTCACACTTTCCTGTGACAAATTTTCTCGTGGGCGGCATGTGGTCACCCTTGTAAGGAAAATGTGTTTACATCTTCACTGAAGGAGGCTAGAGCCTCAGGAACAACTAGCATTCTCCAGTGAAACTTACAACTAGTTCTGATAGATGGCAGACTATTACAAGAGCTGTCCAACGTAGCTCGGGCTCAATTTAGTTTTGAAAGTCAAGTGACAGCAGTTGTCGGCTAACTGCCGCCTCGCGAGTGGAAGCGACAATAGTTTTCGATCTTCCGTAGGAAAATGTAAGTAAACATTTCAGCTCATCTTTCACATTGGTTTAGTAAATATAATGTATATTTCACATGGCTAGGTATTATTTCTCAATTTTTATGAGGTATTGGCGTCATTGGAACCGTACAGAGGAAATTTAGGAAACCGCCCCTCGACCACTCAACCACATGGGAGAACCCAAGTGAACCAGCGAGCTCTTAGTCACATTTGTGGATCGAAGAACAACCACAGAACATAAATGGTATTGAACATTTGCAAAAAATAAAAAAACACAGTAGTGTTATATGCTATTCAGCTTCGAAGATACGGCAGAAGTTGTGATATGGAGGAACCATCTTACGTATGTACCAGTTTATTTATAACTCTTTTGTGAGTTAAAATGAGATTAAAAAACTGAAATAATTTTGATCACTTATTTGTATTTATTTATCGTATGACTTTTAGTGCCGGGAGTGTCCGAGGACATGTTCGGTTCGTCTGAGTCTGTAGCTGTCTCCAGCGGATACCCTTAGGGTGAGCTACAAGTTCCGGTTAATTTCAAGTAGTTCCAACCTCCGCCACCAGATATCAATGCTACCTAGTGGTGAACATTGGAACTTTGATAGAGTTTTCCGACGAAATATAACCTAACAATTTAGCTTCACACAAGTTTACTCTGTGGAAGGATCTTTTACATGCCATAAATCTATAACATGGGACCACCGGCTTTACTTCCCCTCCGAAAGAAGGCATACTGAAGGATTTTAACGCTCTTAAAATATCCGACTTCGGCCGGGTTTGAACCCGCTATCTTGGGCACAGCGGTTCAGCATGCTACCAACTACGCCACTCAGGAAGAATTGTGCTTGTTTTTAACTGTTCTGTGATTACATACTCTTTGGTTCACAAATGTGCGTTAGAAGCTGAGATACCATCTATTCAACCTGCCATCAACATACTGTAGATACGATCCCGTATCAATGAACTAAAATCAAAGGGTGGAAGATTTCCGCCTCACGAGCGATTGTGCGATTTTACAGGGCGTGAGAGTGGATGAAAGTTAAGTGATAAGCCCCAAACTGCAGTGTAAACAAACATGCGACTATGGGTTTATGAGTTCCGCGCTGAAATGATATTCCCAAAGTTAGAACTGTAAAAGAAAATACACAGTGTTTGTCTGCTAATACTGTGTTAAAAGATGCAATATTGAATCTTATGTTGCTGTTGTTTTTGTTGTTGTTGTTGTTGTTGTTGTTGTTGTTGTTGTTTTAGTCTTCAGTATTCTGACTGGTTTGATGCAGCACTCCACGCCTCCCTGTCCCATGCTAATCGTTTCATCCCTACATAGCTACCACACCCTACACCGGAGGCAACCTGTTCAATACATTCTAACCTTGGTCTAACTCTACAGTTCTTTTCCTCGACCATTCCTTCCATAACTAAGGTTGTTATTCTTGGGTGTCTTAGTGTGTGTCACACCAACCTATCTCTTCTCTTCATTAGCAGTCGCCAGAACATCTCCCCTGTCCCACTCGTGTTAATATCACTTCGTTTGCAACCCTACCTACCGATCTGAACTTCATTCTCCTGTAACACCACATTTCAAACACTTCAATTCTCCTCTTTTCGGCTGCACCAACAGTCCATGTTTCACTTCCATAGAGCGCCACGCTCCAGACAAATGCTTTCAAAGATGACTTCCTAGAGCATATTACATATGCAATTATTAGACAGGCAACACAGGAAAATGGTTTCTCACATATCAATATTATTTTCTTTGCCATGGAGCTGTGCGGAAATCGAACACGTGGGAATTCAGGGGAAAGTATTCTTCGTGCGTATACAAAGTACTACGTAATTTCTTCTGGTAAAATACTTGTACAGGTAAACACATTATTCAAAGTACGCTTGTACAAGAGTATAAGCATTCCTGGTTATACCTAGTGAATCTGCTGTCATCCATTCCATAGATATGGCCAAATAATATCAATCGTCACCTTTCTATTATGTTATTTCCTATTTTCTGGCAAATTTCCCTATTACTTCTTAATTCCAGCGTAGTTCTGCAATTCTCAAAGTACCCGAAATGTTTCTTATGACCCTTCTTTCTAACGTTTCGAGTTAATCCAATCTATAATTCAATACTAGGCATTGTGTTATGTATATCCATTCAGGTTTCACCACTTATTTTAAAAATTTTGGTAAGTATTTTTGATGGTGATGATAATTGGTTTTTTAAGGGGTATACCATTTAGGTTGTCGGCTTATAATGGTTTGGGTGAAAATAATGATGAATGTTAATTATCTCTAATTTACAAAATAGAAGAAGAAATGACAAGAATGGAATAAAGAAAATAAAGGACACGCGAAAGAGAAATGCCCTGTACCCTCGACGAATGGAGATTGAGGGACTTGGAAGGAAGTAGAGCCATGCAAGGCAGATAGGAAGGAGATATAGGAGAGAGTCCGCCCCGAAGTCAGTGGAAAATGTGGAAAATGGACCCAGCTCAGAAATCCCTCGGTGTCGAAAATTCCCGAAATCGACAGCCGTGAGCTTTTGACGGTATAGCACTATCCAGGGTGCACCTTAAGTGGTGGGGCTTCACGCACCTTGGCCCTTTTAGGGTGGATAAGCATTTTAATGTCAAAGTTACTATTATTATTATTATTATTATTATTATTACAATTATTACTATAAGCACCCATGGTGTGGTTCAGGATGATACATGTTATCTCTGCCCGCTACTACTAGTAAATCATTGCCCGGGACTTGTATTAAACCAGCATGTGTTCAAAGGATAATGGGGTAAACAACAGCCATAACAAATTGAAATGGGCGCAGCGCGGCCTCTAATTGCGGGGGAGGAGGAACATCACGCGTGTCCCGACCAACTTCAAACAAATTGAGAGCTCTTAACCTTTCACTCGTGCACGTTTTATTTTAGCACTCAATCAGGATCGGGTTTCACTAAACGATTACTCTGGTCTTGAAAGGGTTTGGTGCATCAGCTAACTTGTTTCCCGGTCTGACTAGCGCGGTGAATAAGCGCATTTACGTGTGGTTTGGCTGTCTCCACGACCTGTTCCTGGAATTATAGGTAGAGCCCTGAGCAAATAAGCGATACGTAGTGCGCATCCGCCCCACAGTCGCACGACTGTTATCCGCATCCGCTCGCTTGATACCTGAATCTACTGCTCTCACAATTATATTTTAATTAGATAAATTATTAAAGCTACAGGAAGCCTTCGTGGCTTAGCGGCAGCACGCCGCCCTCTCACCGCTGGCTCCTTGGTTCAAATCCCGGTCACTCCATGTGAGATTTGTGCTGGACAAAGCGGAGGCAGACAGGTTTTTCTCCGGGTACTCTGGTTTTCCCTGTCTCAAATTTCATTCCAGCAACACTCTCCACTATCATTTCATTTCATCTGTCTTTCATTTAATCATTACCCCAGGGGAGTGCGACAGGCTTCGGCAGCCGGCACAGTTCATATGCTCGCCGCTAGATGGGGGCTCCATTCATTCCATTCCCTGACCCGGTCGGTCGACTGGAAGCAGGCTGTGGATTTTTCATTAAAGCAACACATGGTTGGTTGGTTCCTCAGTTTAGGCGGTCATGTAGATCCGTGTACTTTGGGTGTGTATAGAATCTGTCTGATAACCGGTGTTAATTGTGATGACTGTGTTAGTGTGTATTATCTGTTTTTAATTCAAGTGACGACTGCAGACATTGAATTTTTTCAAGTAGTTACTACTTTTGCAGCCAAACGCCACCGTCAACGACTACTAGTTCAGAACTCAGCTAGCAGACGCCACCGCAGTCGGCTCTTGGCAACGAACGTAGGAACCTAAGAGCGTTGTTTTAACCTCTAATTTAGCTTCACACAGGTGTAATTAGTGGATGGTTCTTTAACATGCCATAAATCTACGATATGGGAGCACCGGCTTAACTTCCCTTCCGAAGGAAGGCATACTGAGGGAATTTTAACGCTCTTAAAAATTCCGACGACTTCGGCCGGGGTTAAACACGCGATTTTGGGCATAGAAGCTCAGCATGCTACCAACTACGACACCGAAGCCACCTTCTTTCAGTTTGCAGCGTTAATTATGCTCATTGACATAATTTGAATGAGATTAGCGTAAATCATCATCTAATATTTGTCATGGGAAATACGTAACGGAACAAGTAGTTCCGTGAAGAACGATACAGCCTATTTTCATATATCCTACTCATGTTAATTGCCACTATCAACATACAAAATTTCAGTTTGATTGTTGTGACAGATTCGTAGATATTGAGAACCGTCTAAATATTTCAGATGGTCGCCAGTTTGGATTTTTATTTATGGACTATTACATGAAGATTATTGTGTACGTGTGGTATTCAAACTTCAATCGCATGATTAGGACACAATAAATAAATACGAGATTTTAAAATTTCGCACGGCTGCCATCTTGTGGTTATAAAAACAATTGAAATAAATTAGATACCAGTGGATTAACATTTGTATAAGCATTTAACTTGCAAAGTTTCACTGCACTCGTATAGTGAAATCGTGAGAAACAACCATTTAAATATTTATATTTCGCGTCGCCGCCATATTGGATTTATGCTCACCAGGTTACTGAAAGTCCTATAGGTGAACTTATGTTCATAGCCTCTATGAACATAAAATAATTCAGTTTGATTGCTGTAAAAGATTCGTAGATATTGAGAACCGTCAAAATATTTCGGATGCTCGCCATTTTGGATTGTTATAAGTATAGGCCATAGAGTTATGTACCATTAAAGAGAAATTATTGCGTAGCTTCATTATTCAAACTTTCACTTCGATCGCATGAATACGACACAAGAATAAAAACTTAATTTTAAAATTTCGCACAGCCGCCATCTTCAGTTTATGTAAACAATTGAACTAAATTAGATGCCAGTGAATGACAATATATATAATTATTTACTGTACCACATTCCAATGAGCTCATATGATTAAATCACGAGAAAAATGTATTAGAATGTGTCAACTTCGCTTGGCCGCCATGTTCGTTTCGTAGTTTACAGGTTTTTGAAAGTTACATAGATAAACTTGCAGAAGTGCTCTTTATCACCGTACAAAATTTCAGGTTGATATCATAAATAGTTTCGGAGATATTGAATGCATGTGAAATATTTCGCACAGCCGCCATTTTGAGGTTATGTAAACAATTGAACGAAGTTAGATATCGGTGCATTACAATGCATATAAACATATACTGTGCCAAGTGTCATTGCGTTTGGTTGGTTAAATCGCGAGAAACGTCCATTTAAAAGTCGCAAATTCGCTTGGCCGCCATGATGGTTTTGTAGTTACCAGGTTTTCAAAGGTCACATAGTTCTAGTAGTTCCATTTATCACCATACAAAATTCTAGGGTGATATCTGTAATAGTTTCCGAGATATTGAATGCTGGTGAAATATTTCGCACAGCCGCCATGTTGAATTGGTGAGGCGTAACAAAATTTGAAGGGCACGGTCGGGGTCGTCCGAAATAGAGCTATGAACTTACAGAGTTTCATTGATATCTCTCCAGCCGTTTAGATTTTATAAGGGGGGAACACACACACGAATCACACACACACACGCACGCACGCACACACACACGGACAAAAGGTGATCTCATAAGCCTATTTTTTTCAAAATTGAAAATAGGCTAAAAATGTCATAGACATCCGGGTCTTATTTATGACATTCAAAAAGTTCAGATTATTTTCTAAATATTATCCGCGAATTTACCCCAAATATTATCCACAGCTTATCCGCTATCACACAGCCATGCAAACTATATCCGCCGGATCCGCGGACATCCGCATCCACACAGGGCTTTAATAGGTTGCTCCTAATACAAGCGTTTGGATATTATTAAACGAGAGGGGAACAACAGCTTCAAGAGTCGAAAAATTAACAGTATTGACTCGCTGTTGCACCCCTTAACCCGCGGTTACTCGCTAGGTGAGCGTCACCCTCACTTCCATAGAAACATTCCTATTGTTGCAAACAATAACAACAATAACTGACTAACTAATAATGTACTTGGTTTGCAGCTTTTACTCTTTGAATGTATGGTGCAGATGCATTCAAACCCGAATGGGTATGAAGCACCCTTCATCGGTACATGACTTAACATGTTTTATATTGGATTGGTGGTCATTTCTCTTTATTCACAGCATCGTTGGCCACAGTGAGTAAAATGATAAACATAGCTTTGCAGCCATTTTTTCAGTGTCATAGATCCTTTCACATACTAAACTTGTGTGAAGCCAAATTTCTAGGTTAGATTTAGTTGGAACGCTCTATCAAAGTTACAAAGTTCACCGCTAGGTATCAGTGACATCTGGTAGCGAAAGTTGAAACTACTTGAAATTGAACGGAACATGTAGCTCACCCTATGGTTGTCCGCTTGAAGCAGCTACAGCCTTTGGCGAGCCGAACATATCCTCGGACACTCCCGGCACTAAAAGCCATACGATAAATAAAGGTTGGTTGGTTCTTAAGTTTAGGGGTTGCGACAACGTGGTTAAGTAGCCCCGTGTACTTTGGGTGTGTGTAGAATCTGTCTGATAACCGGTGTTAAATGTGATGACTGTATTAGTGTGTGTTATATGTTTTTTAATTCAAGTAAGGACTGCAGACTTATGAATTTTTCAAATAGTTCTTACTTGTGCCTCCAAACGCCACCGTCGACGACTACTAGTTCAGAACTTAGCTAGCAGACGCCACCGCAGTCGGCTCTTGGCAACGAACGTAGAAACCTAAGAGCGTTGTTTACATTCTTATCCTATACAATTTAGCTTCACACAGGTGTAATCAGTGGAAGGTTCTTTAACATGTCATAAATCTATGACATGGGACCGCCGGCTTTACTTCCCCTCCGAAGGAAGGCATACTGAGTAGATTTTAACGCTCTAAAAAAGTCCGGACTTCGGCCGGATTTGAACCCGCGATCTTGGGCATGGAGGCTCAACATGCTACCGACTACGCCACCGAAGCCGCCTACGATAAATAAATAAATAAATAATGGTTATTGTAACTTTCAGTCGGTCAACACAAAATAATTCTAATTACTGGAATATGCGAAAAGTAACACGGAATAAATTACATGTGATTAAGATTTATATATATTGTTACGGACTATATGCGTCTAGCATTCTTGGTTGTCACCCGGCGAACAAGTATCAATAGCAGCTTCTCGCTGCTCAAGTTCCGCTTCGATTCACAGTTTATTTACTCAGGTTAGAACAATGAAGGTGTTCGGAGTGTGAGATACACACATAAGTACGTTTTTACCCGTACACAACACGGGTTTCCAGCTAGTAACAAGTAGTTCCGTGAAGAACTATACAGCCTATTTTCATATATCCTACTTATGTTAATTGCCACTATGAACATACAAAATTTCAGTTTGATTGCAGTAATAGATTCGTAGATATTGAGAACCGACTAAATATTTCGGATGGTCGCCATGTTGGATTTTATATATGTAGGTCCTGGAGTTATGTACTGTTACATGAAGATTATTGTGTACGTGTAGCATTCAAACTTCAATCGCATGATTAGGATACAAGAAGTAACAAGGAGATTTTAAAATTTCGCACAGCTGCTATCTTGTGGTTTTGGAAACAATTGAAATAAATTAGATGCCAGTGGATTAACATTCGTATAAGGATTTACTGTACCAAGTTACACTGCACTCGTATGGTTAAATTGCGAGAAACGTCAATGTGAATATTTATACTTCGCGTCGCCGCCATGTTGGATTAGTGATCACCAGGTTATTTAAAGTCCTGTAGGTGAACTTAATTTCATAGCCCCTATGAACATTAAAAAATTCAGTTTGATTGCTATAATAGATTCGTAGATATTCAGAGCCGTCTAAATAATTCGGGTGGTCGCCATGTTGGATTCTTAAATGCATAGGCCATGGAGTCATGTACCGTTAAAGGAAAATTATTGCGTAGGTTTATTATTCAAACTTTCACATCGATCGCATGAATACGACACAAGAAATAAAATCTTAATTTTAAAATTTGCAAAGCCGCCATCTTGAGGTTATGTAAACATTTGAACTAAATTAGATACCAGTGTATTACAATGTGTATAAACATGTCCTGTACCAGATTCCATTGCGGTTGGAACATTAAATCGCGAGAAAGTTCTATTTAAAATTTACAAATTCGCTTGGCCGCCATGTTCGTTTTGTTGTTAACCTGTTTTTGAAAGTCTTATACATGAACTTCCAGTAGTACTCTTTATCTCCGTACAAAATTTCAGGGTGATACCGCTAATAGTTTCAGAGATATAGAATGCCGATGAAATATTTCGCACATCCGCCATCTTGTGGTTATGTAAACAATTGAACCAAGTTAGACGTCGGTGCATTACAATGTGTATAAACATATACTGTACCAAGTTTTATTGCGTTTGGTTCGTTAAATCGCGAGAAAAGTCTATTTAAAAGTCGCAAATTCGCGTGCCCACCATGTTGGTTTTGTGGTTATCAGTTTTTCAAAAGTCACATAGGTGAACTTCTAGTAGTTCCCTTTATAACCGTAAAAAATCCAGGGTGATATCGGGAATAGTTTCGGAGATATTGAATGCTGGTGAAATATTTCGCACAGTCGTCATGTTGGATTGGTGAGACGTAACAAAATTTGAAGGGCACGGTCGGGGTCGTCCGGAATAGTGCTATGAACTTACCGAGTTTCATTGAAATCGCTCCAGCCGTTTAGAAGTTATTAGGGGGATACACGCACACACACACACTCCTCACACACACATGCACACACACACGGACAAAAGGTGATCTCATAAGCCTTTTTTTTCTTCGAAATTGAAAATGGGCTAATAAATACAGTACAAATTCTAGATCTCAAATTTTCGATAACTGGAAGTTATTTTTATTTCTGAAAGCACTTCGATACCCTATATCTCAGTTCGACTGTACTTGTCTGGAGTTTACAACCTTCTGCAGTGATAGCAGTAGTCAAAATCTCTCCCACTCCCCTCCAAGCTAAGTGGAGAGCAATTACTCCAGGAGCATTGCTGGCTAACTTGTTGACATACGAAGCTCTTCCTCGAGAGTTTTATAAATACTTTTAGACTTCATTAGAGCTCCATAAGAGCTTCCTGAACGGCATCATACGCTAATGTACCTTAAGATCACATCCCTCCTGTCATGTTCTGCTGCGAGAGGTGAACAGCCTTGTGTCAGGTTCGCTATCATCCTTACATGCATATATGACTGATCAGGGGTTTATTTAACCTATGCTCTTCAGTCGGTCAACATGATTGTACTCAATAGTACTGGGTGTTAAGCCCTAACCCTGAAAATAACACGAGATTAATAAGTTCACTTGGATAACCAGTTTCAATCGTCAAGTGATCATTATCAGATCCCTTACGCTTAGGCTATTCAATGTATATCTACTATGTGGGTCAAGGTACCTACAGGGCGCCAGGAAATGTTCTCCGCAGCGACTAAGTGCTGCTGCGCGTGGTTGCGTCACCAGTTTAGTTGGCAGCACAGTGTCCTTGATAGGGTGAAGGCCACATGAGTGGGCTGTGGGCTGTCTAAATCGTCAGTGTGTATAGTTAGATTATTGGAAGAGTGCAACAGTATAAGTATACAGGCGGTACTTTTTAGGCCTACTACTGAAGAGAGATTTTATTTGGTAGAATACGCTTTTTGCGAAGGTGATCGGTGTACAGAAAATGTAAATCGAACATTTCAAGTACGGTATCCTAATTCAAAGTGTCCAAACCGGGATACCGTTCCAGATTTGATTAGTAAATTTCATGTGACTGGCTCACAAACTAATCCAAAAACGATTGATCTAAAGGTGAATATCATTAATTATGTGCAGTCAATTATGCAAGAAGATTTAGTGAAAGTCTTCGACAATATGTGTAGACGTGTTGAAGTCTGTCTTCAAACATAAGGACAACACTTCCAGCATCGGTTACGAATGGCTGCATGTATTCGCTTCGGAGAACATTACCTGGCGTCCTGTACAACATGTACACATATTTAGTTACAGACGCTTATTGTTATATGCGATATTTATGTTAAGATATTGTTAGTGGTGATTGGCCTTTAAGTTTGCTTGCATAGTGTAATTTCTGAGATTGTTACTAAAAGGTCACGTTACAGTGGATTGTGAACTTAGCTGATTGAGCGATCCAACTACAGCTCCTCTCACTACTGACTACGCTGAAAACTAAGGAATCATGAATAGTTACGCTAGTTTAATAACTAATGCAACTAAATAACTGTATATATTCTAAATACCATCACCACATACTTATAGACATAGCCTAAGTTTAAAGGATCTGATGATGATCGCTTGACGATAGAAGGTGGTCATCCAAGTGTATTTGAAGTTTTTATTGTTGAAAACATTCTTTAAAAGACACTGAGAAAATTCAGGGGCCCAGTTTTGCAAAAACGTAAAGTTATGCAATTTAGACTACTGAGTCAAAAGTAGAAAAGCTAGAAGCCCCTGAAAAGTGTCAAAATAAAATTTCGAAAATTACTTCTGGCTTAAATGATATTTTGAATAAACATGCTAAAAATGCTTGTTTTTAAATTGGATCTTGTTTTATAGGTGTAAATGAAATTAAAGTTTGATTGTTTTAATCTATCATTAAATTGATATTTTATCTTAAGTTTGTGAGAAGTAGATGTTTGATTTTCTCAAAACGGAAGTAGATAGTTTCATTTAGATTTGACCATGTATGGGTCGACACTATCGCTCGTTGTGATAGATTTAGACCACAAAGTATGTGTGTCAACAGTTAGTGTGCATGGCTTGTCAAGCTTGTAGTTTAACGCGACCGTTAATCGGGCGATCATGAGCCACGGGGCCTCCTTTTTAGGTGGAATCCGAACCACAGGACATGGTATTCCTCTTCGAAAATCTCACATGTATTGACCGGGAATCAAACCCAGTCCGCCTTGGTCAGAGGCAGACAGCTTGACTGCTGAGCCACCACGCCCGACATGACTTGTCAGTCAAAACGGACGTAGATATATATACTTTGATTTGACTATGTATGGATCAACACTATCGCTCGTAGTGATAGATTAAGTGAACTACATACGACAAAGGATGTGGTCTAACACATGGTGTCCATGACTTGTCAGTTTAGTGTGTGTCACCATGAAGCCAACACGTAAGAGGCGTGTAGTTAATGCTCAAAATATTCAAAAGTGGAATAATAAAATTAAAAAGCAGAAAGTAGTAAGATTCAGCGACGAACCTGGAACGAGTCTGCAACAAGATGAAGATGTTGTGATCATTGAACGATCAACAACTACAAATCAAATTATTTCAAAGAAACGCAAACGTAGCCAACAGAAGAGGGAACAGACGATAATCATATTGTTTCGTTCAAACAATACATCTACACCAAGTGTTAGACCGCATCCTTTGTCGTATGCACTTCACTAAGTTGATGTGAAGTTTATCATTTCATTTCGTTTTTATTACACTTAAATCTTAATTCCTAGGAATAGGGAAACAATTGCGTTGGCCGACTGAAAACATTTAATTTCGAACTTGGAATGGATTGAGTAATTTAGCTGATTTCAGAAGTGACGTGTATTCGATATTGTATTCCTGTTATTAAGGAAGGAAGGAAGCTTGTGGTTTAACGTGACCGTTAATCTCGAGATCATGAGCCACGGGACCTCCTTTTTACGTGGAATCCGAACCACAGGACATGTCATTTCCTGTTATTACTAGCACTGTCCACAGTGTTAGATCATAACACCCAATAAAATTGGGTAAAATCATGTTGACCGACTGAAAAGCATAAATTTCGTTTTCCAAGACAACACAAAAAATGGTTTCCAACTCAAAAATGATTAGGGGTTTCTTAAAATTATTCCTCAACTTTCGGCCTTACTGGCCATGCAAACAAATACATTTTGAGGCAGTGATGATTTGTTACTTTAAGGGGTTAAACATCTAGGTCACCTGCAGATAATGATGTGGATGATAGCTAACATAATATGAAATGAATCGAAAACCAACTAAAACTAACTACCGACTGACAGCAAACATACATATTTAAAGAAGGAAAGGACGAAAATAAAAATAATACCAGAAGCAAAAGAAAGAAAATTAAATGCCCTCTATTCTCTAAAACTGTCGATTCAGGGTCTTGAAAGGAGATCCATGAAAGAAAGATAGTAAAGGGAAAGAATAGAGTGTTCGACCATAAGCTAATGAAAAAAGGGGGGAAAATTGAAGCCACCTCTTCCTAGGTTTGCCTTATGAGGTTTGGTGTATCCCGTTCCAACCCTCAGAATAAAATTACTTTTTTTTGGGAGAGCCAAGAATTGAATCCGGATCTCCGGGTTGTCAGCCAAGAATTCTGGACAGTCCATTAAACTATCTCTAAGTATAACCGACAAAATCCGACAGAAATGACAAGCAAGGTAGTTATAAATCAAGTTGACAGTTCATTAGATCAGCAGCAGTGTATATGAAGACTTGAGATGTCTTGTTCTCGGTGGTTGGGAGGCTGGGCCTATCACAAGTACACACTAAATCATTCCAGGCAACGTGATTCTGAAGAATATAAATCGCAGTCCAGAGTTATGTGCCTCTTACAGCATTGCACGGCGCAATTTATCTGATTCCGATAGCAGGCCGGCTCCAGCCAAGCGTCGTCTCCTGAGAGGGCCCCCTCTCTCCTTCGCCGCCACTTCCCATCTCCAATCTGTGCACCGCGTGGCGTCTCTTACAAGTAGCAGTCAGAATAATAATAATAACTAGCGGACCCGAGCGAGAACTCTCACATAATGGGTTGTGTGCGCCCCATGTGTACAGACTACCCGCCTGGCTATAGTGCTATGTGGGCTTACGCGAAGCCAGGGGCTATCGTCTTGTTTATTTGTTTAAAAACAAATAAATATATTTCCGTTGACCTTTCGAGAAAAGCAAGATTATCCCTGGACATTGAGACGATTTGGAAGATTTTGGTACAAACCAGACCTTCTAACTCCCTCAGGGTTAGGAGCTTGAGTTCTGTGAAACATACACCTTAGTGAATCATATATTATTTCAGTAGTATATGACTAGACCCCTCCAGCGGCATTCACAAGCGACCGATCGTGAAAATGAGCATTCAAATGAAAGAGAATAGACATTAGCAGTGACGAATTGCACTCTAATTCCATAAATATCAATAATTTCTTAAAAAAAAAGACTTTAAAAAATGTACGAAGTGTGCGATTTGCAGATACTGTTGATTTATGAAAATACGCTCCATAATTTCTGTCCACTTTACATTTTGGTCGCTGTGACACCCGTTTCATGTCATTTTAACATTATGAGGTCTTTCCTTTATCATTTTGCATGGATTTCAGAAACAGTAAATCAAAGGAATGAGTACTCAAATCGTATAATTTCATAAATATCGAATAACTGGCGAGTGTTACAGCACATAAATGACATTATCAGTGACAAATTGCATTCTAATTTCTTAAATATCAATTTTTGTAAGAAGTGATCGATTTGCAAAACCTATTGGGGAAAGTGTGGTTTATGAACATGCGAGCTTTCTCGCACGGGTACGCTAGTAATACATAATAAGGTAATACCAATTGGATATTGGCCCAGCAATGCAGGGTGGCCATACGACACATCCGTTCAGACGGTTACAACTAAAGACAGTTGTCGGTATTTAACTGGAGGGGATTACACATCATGGTCATTTATCCCCGTGTACTAGGGTCCACTAGTGGCGTAACTAGGTTTCACTTCTGGAGGCGGATGAGCTGAGTTAAAATTACATGAAGGGATGAGGGATCGGGCATTAGACATAATAAATTGAAGCTAATTTACGGTTCCGAAGTTACAAAACCTACTGTCTATATTTTTTGAGCTTGATTTCAATATAATTTGATTCGTTGTATCTGCAATTCTCTCTCTCTCTCTCTCTCTCGCTGTGTTGTTGACAGCAGTGAGGCTGGTTGGCTGCAGCTGGCCAATCTTCCCGTCTCTCCGCCTTCCTTCAGTTCACAGTATGAGTCACAACTCATATCTTCCAGTATTTGACTTATGTACTCCAGTCTGGGTCTTCCTCTATAACTCTTGCCGTCTACTGTTCCCTCGATTTTAAGCTTAAGCAGTCAATTGTGTCACAGTATGTGCCTCACGAGGCGATTTCGTCTTCTTTTTAAATATTTAAGGAAACATCTTCTCTCTCCCACTCTTCTGAAGACTTCCTCATTTGTGATAATTTCATTCCAGCTGATTTTCATAATCTCTCTATAGCACCAGGTTGCAAATGCTAGTAGTCTTTTCCTCTCTCGGTCTCCTATTGTCCAAAATTTGCTGCCATATAGAGCGACGCTCCATACATAGGTCTTCAACATTTGTTTCCTCACATCAAGACTTATGTTCTTTGCAGTAAATAGATTGTTCTTATTATAGAAAGTGTTCTTGGCTTGGGAAATCCTGCTTCTCCCATCATTCGTTATTTTACTTTCCAGATAATTAAACTCATTCACTTCTTGTATCGTTTCATTTCGTAACTCTATTGCTGTCTGGTTTTCGCCAATTCTACTGCTGACCATTTTTGTTTTGTTTTGTTTTTCCTGTATTTATTTTCATATTAAATTCTCCCTCCATTATTTTGTCCATCTTGCTCAGGATCTTTTGTAAGTCTTATTGATTTTCTGCAATTAGCGTTATGTCATCAGCAAACCTTATCATGTCAACGTTATCTCCATGAATATGCATTTATCAATGTGTAAATGCTCGAAGTATTAACAATTTTGAATTTTGTTTTAACAATTAAGTCGAGTTTTTTTTCGCGAAATCAAATGGTCCTCTCTTTTTTTCCCGACACAGTATAAATATTAATAAAGTACAGTT
Organism: Meconema thalassinum; assembly: GCA_946902985.2. Taxonomy (NCBI): domain Eukaryota; kingdom Metazoa; phylum Arthropoda; class Insecta; order Orthoptera; family Tettigoniidae; genus Meconema; species Meconema thalassinum. The sequence continues at coordinate 374,605,289 of OX336392.1, forward strand.
TCCAACTAAAGTTTAATTTAAAACAGCAATACAAGTACAGTAAGCACACTATTATTCACTCACACTCGAATCCTACAAGTTGTGTATTTTTGGAAAGGGATGAGGAAAGATAGAGCCACTGCCACTCCTCTGGTTAACTGAACAACTTACCATTTTAGTTAGGGTTACACTGAAAATAAATGCTTTCAAACACGATATAATCATTCGGAATGCGGATATCCGCGGGTTTATCCGCGGTTAACAGCAAAATCTTTCGGCATGCGGATATAGTTTCCATGGCTGTGCGGATGTGAGGATCTGTTGTGTACTTTGTCGATAACAGGTAATATTTACCATGAAATTCAATACGAAAGTTTGGCGAACGTAAATTTACAAGTTCGCTTTTTGATGTGTAACATCTTTCCACTCGGTATCTGGATATGTTTGTGGCATTCGGTAGCTGGACATTTTTGCGGGAGTGATTTTGGAAAAGGGACGGAAGTGGATGCGACGGAAGTGCATGGGACGGAAACATTAAGCGCGCGCGGTGGCTGAGATCGGTACAACGACGTACTGTAGGTCATGTGACTATGTGGAATGTAAATCGCATACGGTTTACCGAGAGGTTTGGAGGCCCCATTAAAGAAATTCCTACTATAAATCATCATCAAGTTGTCGTTCTTTGGTGTGAAAATATTCATTATATCATATTTGCTGAAAACAATTACGATATATTATATCTTCATACTTTTGCTGTATTCGATACCTCGAGTGCTATATCGCATCAACAAACACTCCAAACAACGTAGGGATTTAGTATATGAACACCGACTACTAACAATAATTGAAACTTCGTTAGTCCAAACGTATCACTGGGAGAAACACGTTTAATATACCTATTGCACACCTAATTTTTATCGCGCCTATACTTGGCAGTGAGCTATATCGGCAAAATGAGCCAATTTTCAATAACATCGCTGGCATGGATTCACTAACTGGCCGGTATACAGCGCATCAAGTAGGCAGTGGATTGCTCCCCATACCGTAGTTCAACTAGTTGAAGGCAGATGTCACTTCTGCAGGATCTGCAATGGATCATTGGAAAACTTTGTTTTAATTAATAATAATAATATTTAATGCTGCCAAATAGCCATAATGCAGTATACATATATACACATTTCACAACGTCTACAACGTCTTAGCAAATAACAACTATGATTTATTACGGTCAGGATTTGTCACTGGATTTTTACAAGTAGCGTAGTTATTGCAATGACCAACAGAGTTCACTGTTAACAAGGGACTTACGCTCACGGCAGACACATAGTAGGATAACATGTCACATGTTACACATCATATGCGACTACTGTAAGGCTCGTATATTTTTTTCTAATGAAATGATAATCCTCTGTTGCCGTTCAAAATTATACACACTACGTTAAGTAGCACACCATCACTGCGAAGGGCATCTACAACAACCTTGGGGACAGGTGGTTTCAATCCCGCTTGTGACAGTAGCCATCGTGATTGTGGTTTTGCCCTGAGTTTTCCTACAACTCCTCCCGGCAAAATGCCAGTAGTGTACCTTATTTCAAAGTCCTGGGACACCTAACCATAATAACGTTTCACACACTACTGCAGATCCCACAGAACCAGACAAGTTCTACGCCCAATTGCACGAACCTGATAACCACGACGTCCAAAGCTTCTAAAATAAATTAAAAAGAACAACAATAAGAACTAATATACAAGGTCTTCCCGGAAAGTAATGCCATCCATTTTATTGTGAAGCAGCTGTACGTTGCAGCGCGCTCTACCCACCAGGAACGATGGTGGTATAGGTAGAATACCATACAAGTGCTTGCTTGCTCAGTTGTCTCCGAGCTCTCGGATGTCAAAGACGGGCGATTTCGTAAAAATCCGTTTAGTTTCGTGTACAAATCGCTGCCCCAGCCACCATATAGTCCCAAATTGGCTCCCACAAATTTCCTTATGTTTCCCCGTTTGAAATATCTCGTAATTGGCATCTTAACAGAACAAATTGACGACTTGAAAGCAGCTTGTACGAAGGATTTAAAACACTTTCAGGAAGCCTTCGTAGCTTGAAAATGCACTGCAAAAATGAATCGACGTCGGAGGTGACTATTTTGAGGAATTTTAATGTATTATTATTATTATTATTATTTCCAATAATGCCTGCTATGGACCACGCACCAAATTCAATTCTTCATCTCTGTTGTTTTCTCTTCCGTTCCTCCCAATATTTCTTCATTTTTAGACTAGGCTACGGTACATCTTTCTGTCCTCAGCCCACTTCGCCCCAGGTTTCCTTTCCACTCTTCCCATGAATCCTGCCATACTTAACACCTTCTTTCGAAATATCTCTCTGTCCACAGTGCCTTCTTCTTTTATATTATTTCTTTCTAGATCTTTCTTTACCTCTTGAATCGAGTATTATTATTTTCATTATGTATTATACCGATCTGGTAATTTTTGGTTTTTTACTAACTAATTTTTAAATATTTTTGAGTGGTATTTGACAAATTTTGATTCTTTTTGCTTTTTTTAATTTTTCCAATTTATTTTTGACATTTAGAGCTTTGTTTGACTCATTTTCATTTTTTTTGTGATTTTTATATTTTTGTTATTTTTATTTATTTTTGGTGTTTAATCGACTTGGTGACTTTACTTTCGGGACCGACCTTTAATAACACTATGTAAGCTTTTCCACTATCTAATAGAAATGCAGCCGAAATAAATCAGAAACCCCTATTAACGTCGAATTGGCAGGTGAAAAGCTAGAGGAAGTAGGAGACTCTGTTACATAGGAAGCATAACAACCTGTGATGGACGAAGCAAAGAGGATATAGAAGGTAAGTTAGCACAGGCAAGGAAAGCATTTCTACAGAAAAGGAATCTGTTGACATCAAATATTGATTTAGGTATTTGGAAGCCATTTTTGGATACATTTGTCTGAAGCGTGGCACTCTATGGAAGTGAAACTTGGACTAGTGGAGCAGCAGAAATGAGGAGAATTGAAGCGTTTGAAATGTGGTGTTACAGGAGAATGATGATCACATCGGTAGATAGGGTTACAAATGAAGAGTTATTAAGACGATTTGGAGAGGAGAGATGTTTCTGGCGATTGCTAATGAAGAGAAGATATAGGTTGGTAGGACTCATACCACGACATCCAGGAATAGCAAACTTAGTTATGGAAGGAAGGGTCGACGACAAGATCTGTAGGGTTAGGTTAGAATATGTTAAACAGATCGCCTCAGATGGAGGGTGTGGTAGCTATGTAGAGATGAAACGATTAGCTCAGGACAGGGAAGCATGGAGGGCTGCATCGAACCGGTCAATAGACTGAAGTCTCAAAAACAATAACAATAAAATGTCGTGGGACTACAGCCCATGAAAGCCTTAGTCTTCCAAGCAACACCCTCGGCATTCTTGGCTGGGCACTGTCTCCGTGGTCAGACAGCTACTCAATTGACCTCACCCGTTACACGCCTCACCCATGGGCACCCACAGGATTATTTAAAAGGGGGAGGGGGCAAGTAATATATTTCATTACCTACCTGTCACTAGGTGATAATGAGGCGTATCCCCCCGCAATTTTCGTTTCATTTGTTACTTGCTTCATGATATTCATTATTTGTCTGCTCTGAAACTGTTGGGTAAATTGTCTTTATGGCATGAATGGGAGGATTTCTTTTTTAGTTCAGAGTTTTTGTCCATAGTAGTTCGCTTTTCTTTGTAAATCATCGCCATAATGTTCATTTCTTAAAAACAGGTAAGAAGTAGTTGTATCACTATGTATCGACAAAAATAAAATTCAAGCAGTTCATTAGAATGTTAATGTTAATCCAGTTCGCCGATTTTCTAAATAACTAGAGATATTTTCAAATAATCCCAAATTACTAAGTTAAATAAAATTGTGGAACTATCCCTACATCTAAGTCAGTTAACTATTAGTAACTTCAATTTATGAAATAAACTTGTGTGACAATGAAGAATTGAAATATTCTCGGGATTCAAGGCGGGGAGGGGGGGGGGCAGGTCCCTCGTAGCTCCCCCCGCCCTACCCCCTGCGGGTGCCCATGGCCCCACCTCTTTTCTGAAACCTCGGACCAAGCTGGGAATCAAACCTGCGACCTCCTAGGTGCGAGACAGGCATGATACCGCTATATCACAGGATTGACTCTTCCCCACTATCTGTATGTAGACATTCACTCCGGAATGTACGCGGGAGCTGTCGGTAAACCACACTGAGTAGCGGAACTCTGTAACAACCAAAGTGATTCCATCACACAGTTAGCTGTCAAAACCTTGACGCAGATTCTATTAGGACGACTAGGTGGGAGGTGTGCATCACATGTCAGCACATGGAATTGAAATCTACGGCGCGTATGAATCACTCAAATGCTGACAGACACGACACTAGCGCGCTCTACCAATTATTAAACAACACAATTAATAACTAATAACATGTGGCCAGATGCAGCAGTCACCAGCGTTCCAAGTGGTGTGACCGGCGACTATACGAAACCTTTACATAGCCTGAGAGCCACCCTTACATCTGACTTGATGTTTTATTGCTACGCTAGAGATATCTAGCGAAGTGAAATCACTTTAACCAGCCAATCACAGGCAGCCATTCAAATCGATTTGTCGTGATATATAGCAATGAATGGCTGCCAATGGTTAAAGTGATTTCACTTCTGACCGCTAGATAACTCTAGCGTAGCACTGAAACTTCAAGTCGGAAGTAAGAGTGGCATTACTATACCTATTGATTGACATACGTTCAGGTTCATAGGATAGTGGTCTATATATTAACCATCTACTATAGAAAGAATTTGTAGACTATTATAAAAGGTGCTAATAGTTGAAACTTTCAGCCTAATTACAACAAAATTTCTTGTACTGTAAGTTACATGTTATATTTCTGAAAGGCAAATATTATATCTGTCTCCTTGAACTGTGGTGCTGGATAAAAAAACTAGTAAATATAATCAAAAATATTAAAATTAAACAATTAAATCACACATAAGTACACAAATCAAAATAAGACACAATAAAAATTAAAATAAAATGAAGATTATAAAATTTAAAAATTTAAAATTATAAAATAAAAATATTAAATAAAGAAAATGTTAATTTTTTAAATAAAATTAGTAATATTGAATAACTAAAATCAAAATTAAAAAAGATTCAGTCAGTCTGAGAGACTAGACTTTATATAATTTCAAATGACGCATGCTACAATTAATGCTACACATGTTAGAAAGGCTCAGGAGGGCTTCTCGCTTCGCTCAAAGCCCCAGGACTCATTTATCAGACTCCATTACCCATTAACTTAGGCTTACGGCGCGGGGATCGGAGAGCGGGAGGTGCACTCTGCTGCATGACGTCACGCACTCGCCGTCTCCGTATCGCATAACGCCAGCGAGACCCCAGGAATAGACTCAGACTCGGTGCATATGAACTGAACAACATGATGACGTCATACACGCCGTAACCGTAACGCATAACGGTAGACCAAAGCATAACGATGAAGTCGACAAGATCATTTGCAATGTTAAAATTATAATAAATAAAATGAAAGCTAGAGCTGAAATGAACATTTTAATAAAAACAATTGAAATATAAATACGAAATATTTAGTCTGCCCTATAAAGAGTTAAGAAATTTGCCTCCAGATTTCATAATATTATTATATGCATTACATACAGTTAGGATATTAATACTAGCAAACTGACCACGGTAGCAACGCGCTCTAAGGCACAAAGCTATGGTGCCAGGCTTCTCCAGACTCGGTAGACTAGTAGGTTCGAACCTCATTCTGAAATGATTTTCCGTGGTTTCCCCCAATATTCTATTCCAAGCAAATGCTGCGATGGTACCTTCAAATAGACTATGTCTGCTTCCATTTTAACTAATTGCCCAGTTTCATTCATTGTCATTCATTTAATCACTCATTTAACCTGTCATGAGGTTTTGGTGTCAGGGAGCACATCCGGTCTTAAAAACCACTTTGCCTCATCGAATGTTATCTCTCCCTTGATTCCATAGAAATATATATTAATTATTATTATTATTATTATTATTATTATTATTATTATTATTATTTAATCGAATAGCACGTAAAATCAATAATTCAAATCTTGCCATATGTCTTTTTTTTCTCTGCCCACATTCGCTTCATCCTCTCTGATCTCTGCTTTCGGAGATGTTCAATGTTCCGTGGCTGCTTTCGTTGTCTTTCTTGTTCCTCCCTGAAGATAACTTTTTGAATTTTGTCCCGAAATAAATTCCTATTATATGTATCTGTAATGTCAATGTCGGCTTCCTTAAGATCCTTTAATGTCTGTTTAACCCACTCTGGTTGAACTTTGAGTTTTAAAATTTTATTAAAAATTTGTTTTGTTAGCCTTTCATTATTCATTCTATTTAAATGCCCAAAAAATGACATCCGTCGTTTGTTTAATTGTATCATCTATAATTTGGAAGGTACTGTTGGTGTTAAGGATCACAAAACAACTGTTAACGTGCGTTACTAAACACTAAAGTTATCTTGGCTACCATACAGAATTATTTACACACATTGTACGATTCTGACGCAGCAGGATGCCTAGTCCACAGTTCATGGTTCTCCTTTGCTCGGAGGTGCTCCACCGTGAAGTTCCCGCCAGAGTCCCACTTCGTTTTCCCCCGACGCTTTCCAAGCGTCGCGTCGAACCCAGGGCCTTCAGCACTGTCTTGCTCCGACACTCAGAAAACACTAATTTAGTGTAAACATTCACTCACACAAGCGTACCGACTCGACTCTTCACTCCACTGCACACACACATTGTTTAGAACCGTAATGGACCTTTACTTGCTACCGGCTGTTCACAGCTCTCGGTCACTGCTAGAACTCGTTTCGATTGCCTAGCCCCCGCTTTCTGGTTCTGGTTCTTAAATACCAGGGGGATTGGAAAGCTCATCCGAAGACATAACAAATGTCTCAATCTTTACGGCGATGGTATGTCGAAAATTAACCATGTTTGTACATACGATTTGGTAATAAATTGATATTGCTAATTGCACTTGTCTTTTCTTTCTGGACCATCGGAGGTTGTAAAAATAAGGTAGTAATACATCTGGTTACAGAAGGGATCATTCCATATAAGCCTAATGAGTATTTTTCGTATGTAATCTTATTAATATTATTTATTTAATTTAAACAAGTTAATCAAGTACTGTATGTCAAGCCTCCGTGGCTTATTCGGCAGCACGCCGGCCTCTCAACGCTGGGTCTGTGGTTCAAATCCCGGTCACTCCATGTGAGATCTGTGCTGGACAAAACGGAGGCAGACAGGTTTTTCTCCGGGTACTCCGGTTTTCCCTGTCACAATTTCATTCCAGCAACACTCTCCACTGTCATTTCATTTCATCTGTCATTCATTTAATCATTGCCCCAGAGGAGTGCGTCAGGCCTCGGCAGCCGGCACAGTTCATATCCTCGCCGCTAGAAGGGGGCTTCGTTCATTCCATTCCTGATCCGGTCGGAGACTGGAAACAGGCTGTGGATTTTCATTTTTCAAACAAGTACTGTATTACACATAAATAGAAGCTTTCTCTTCAGCGCAGTATCGTTGCATTTGTTTCCTGGCAGCCTGTCTCCTTTCCACTATCCACCCGCTGTTCATCTAGCCTTTTCTCTTGAAGTTATACTGTACGTGGATCATCGCCAATACTTGATTCCTTTAGCGATGCACTCACGTTTCATAACAATTTTTATGTTCGACCCTGACTATTATGTGTCAGAAAACTGTATCATAATGAGGCTCATTATAACACTATTTTTCATTATGAAACAGTTTCTCCCACCAATCAGAGCTCAAGAAACAGTTGTGTGACCAATTAGGTAAGGATACCTTCGCGCATGCGCTCAAAATCCAACATATTTCTGTGTTGGCAAACAAAGTGAATGGTCTCTGCTTTCGGAGTGCCTTGACCACGCAAGCTCTCTGTTCAGTCAGCAAAGCCAGCGCGCCCTGTTCACTAACTGAATTAACTGAATCCCACATATATTTATGAATATTTATGTTAAAACATATGATAAAGTTATAATTATCGTCGAACATAAACAGTCGTATGCAACTCGCCTATAATGGTAGTTAAGACACTCGTATGTAAATTATAAAACTCGCTTACGATTGTTTTATAAACATACTGGTGTCTTAATTATTGCCATTATATGCTCGTTGCATAATGTACTATTTCCTGATCATTCCTGGTCTCCCTGCCATCGGGTATGGTGACTATTCTCTTCAGCCCCTTTTCACTTCGCGGCGTAACCTTGCTCGTTGAATCGTGCTGGCAGCTGCAGCAAGTCTGGAGATTCCAGATTTGAATCCCGGTGCTGATTGCGGCTATCCTGAGTGTGGTTTTCCTCGAGTTTCTTCACAATAACTTCAGGCAAATGCTGAGTTAGTACCTTACTTCAAGTCCTGGGTCACCTACCTCATCTCTGTCCCTAATACTGTTACACACACTGATACAGTCATCACATCAAAACAGATTATCTGACAAGTTTAACGCACGCCTAACTACACCAGCTGATGACCAAGGTGCCCCAAGCTCTTTAAATAAATTAACAACAACAGCAGCAGCTTTTCGTTCATTGTAAATAGGTCACCATAGAATATGAGTGTTCGCTTCTTTATGGATTCGAACAGTTGTTCGTTACTTCCATGCAATTCCGTACTTCCTGGATAGTCGGGGCCATTATTATTATTATTATTATTATTATTATTATTATTATTATTATTATTATTATTTGGACAGAGAGGAAACATGGTGAGGTTGGTTACTATCTCACTCAGTTCTTGACTGGCCAAGGGTACTTCTGTTCCTATCTTAAGAACATGGGGAAGGTGGATTCATCAGATTGCATCTACTGTATCAATGAATTAGATAATGCTAAGCACACCTTCTTCTCTTGTGGACGGTGGGTCCAAAATAGGCAGTCTCTTCAAGATCACATTGATGTAGAGATATCCCCGGACAATATTGTTGCAGTGATGCTACAAAATGAGGAAAATTGGAAACTGGTAGCAAGTTTTGTTGAAGATATCCTCCGAACAAAGAAGACGGTTCTGGATCGCCACTGAAGATGATTCATTACGGAAGAGTGCCCTACAGGCAAATATAAAATGACTCTAGCCTGAAGTAATGTGATAAACGGTTCCAGGCTAGTGTTCAGAAGTAACGGGGGAGTTTTAGTCAGTAGTCTGCTACTCAGGAGCAGGAGCCCGACACTCCGTGCGTAAATGCATTTCTTCCCCTAAAAATAAAATAAAAATTATTATTATTATTATTATTATTATTAGCAGCAGCAGTTTCGCTGGCGTAGTTGGTAGCATGCACATCTGATGTGCCCATGATCGCGGGTTCAAACCCGACCGAAGTCGTCGGATTATTTAAGAGCGTCAATATCCTTCAGTATGCCTTCCTTCGTAGGGGAAGTAAAGCCGGCGGTCCCATGTCATAGATGAATGGCATGTAAAAGATCCTTCGACTAACTAAATATGTGTGAAGCTAAATTTCTAGATTAAATTTCGTTAAAACGCTGTATCAATGTTCCAACGTACACCAGTAAAGTCTGTTCGCCGAGTCGAGAGAGTGGAAGTAAACACAGTTGTACACGTGATTGCAGGGCTGCCCGCAAGGGATGCATAGAGCTGTGTCTGTTGAACGTACAGTGCTGTGTATAGCCCACATGTGAAGCGGGCTGACTTATCGGTTACGTGCTACAGCGCGGTTTATCTATTGTTCCTTTATGTATTTATTTAATTAATCAATTAATAAGTTTTTAACTGCTTATAACAGGCAACAGTGTACAGTGCAGCACAGCAATATGTGCAGCAAGTCTTGTATTTTCTAGGGCTACGGCATGACGAATGATCTCTTAGCTTCTTGGCTACCCCTGTCTGGCAGAGCCGATGACGTGCACTGGGCGTGTTTCCCTGTCCGGGTAGCCAGGGGCACTGTCTCGACTCGGCGAATAGACTTTAGATGTCAGTGACATCTGGTAGCGAAAGTTGGAACTACTTGAAATTGAAGGGAACTTGTAGCTCACCCCATGGACGTCCGCTTGAAGCAGCTACAGCTTAGCGGCTTCGGTGGCGTAATTGGTAACATGCTGAGCGTCTATGCCCAAGATAGCGGGTTCAAACTCAGCCGAAGCCGTTGGATTTTTTAAGAGCGTTAAAATCCCTCAGTATGCCTTCCTTCGGAGGGGAAGTAAAACCGGCGGTCCCATGTCATAGATGTATGGCATATTAAAGAACATTCCACTAATTACACATGTGTGAAGCAAAATTGGATAGGTTAAGGATGTAAACAACGCTCTTAGGTTTCTACGTTCGTTGCCAAGAGCCGACTGCGATGGCGTCTAGTAGCTAAGTTCTGTACTAGGCCTAGTAGTCGTTGACGGTTGCGTTTGGCGGCAAAAGTAGGAACTATTTGAAAAATTCTAAGTTGCAATCTGTACTTAAATTAAAAAAACAGATACACACACTAATACAGCCATCACAATTAACACTGGTTATCAGACAGATTCTACACACACCCAAAGTACACGGGGCTACATGACCACGTTGTCGCAGCCACTAAACTAAGGAACCAACCAACCAGCTACCGCTTCTGGCGAGTCGAACATGTCCTCGGTCACTCCCGGCACAATAAGCCATACGCTAAATAAATTATTATAACGTTATCTCTGATAATAATAATAATACCATCACGTGACAGTCTGTCACAAGTGTTTCCGTGCGCCTCGCTGGAGTTCTGTTTAAAACTGATATGTATTAGTAATTCAGTGGAGAAGCCGACCCGTTTATAGACTTGAGGAAAGTTGTTTCAAACGTACTGACAGAGTGGAAATGAAATAGCTATAATGGAAATGGAGCACGTCTAAACTCCATCCCGTTTATTGCTTCTACTTTCGAACAATGATTTCCAGAAGTTGGCGGGGAGAAGAGACTTCTTTACCACATCGTTAGAATGGCATTTAACTAGGTCACTGCTCGCTCGCGTCTCATCAACATAACTTACTACTTGAGGGCAAGTACGTGCACTAAATTCACATCACTTCAATGGGGGACTCACCGAAACTTCAGTTATGCCACTACTATGACTAGAGAATGAAATTGCTTCAGAACTCAGATTTACAAAGGGAACAAGAGGTCACATAGTATGGATGGTAAGAGCTGGCCTAGGTAAATTTCATAAGAGACAACGCATCCCTGTATGTTCTGCCATCACATAAATACATCCCTGTACGTTCTACCATCACATGAATACATAGAAATCCTGTCTGCAAAGAACTGAACGTACGGAAGAGAGGAATTTTTGTTATTTTTAATGTTATTATTATTTATTTATTTATTTATTTTATTGATTGTTCTCCTATAGGAGAGAGATTGAACTTGAATACTTGATTTCCTCTTCTGGCGTTTTCCCAGTTCTCATCCCAAAATCTCTTCATCCTCTCAGAATGCTCTTTCTTCCGCTCAGCTGTCCATTTTCTTCCAGGCTGTCGTGATGGTCTGTCCTCAAACTTAACATTTTTGATTTTTTTCCGGCACTCGGTGCGGTCCTCGAGATTTTCTATTTTGACCTGTTATAGATCCCTCTGGACCTCTGTCAGCCACTCCGCGCCACACACACTCTGTGTTATAACGTTGAGCAATTTCTTCGCCGTTCTGAAGTTTTCCATCCTGAAAATGTGTGTATAAACTGTGCTCGGGGTTTCCAGATTACGTCCGTTATCGCGTGGATCTTTTGGTAGAGTTCGTTCTGAGGTCTCTTCATCCAAATACTGTTATTATTAACTGCTCCGTAAATCTTTCTGAGAATTTTTCTATATCCTTAATTTTTGGAATGATCGTCGATCACCATTGTTTCGACTGCGTAAATTGCTTCTGGAAGAATCACCGTTGTATAGTGCCTTAATTTTGCGTCTAGCGTGATGCACTTCTTGTTGTAGTGAGCCCACGTTAGCTTGTAGGCCTTCTGTAGTTTGGTGATTCTTTGCTCATTGGCGATTCGGTTTAGTCCCAAGGGCAGTACGATTTCACCAAGGTATTTAAAAGGGGAACTTGTGTTATTTTACCGTATTGTGTGATTTAAGGTGAGTAATTTTTTGGCCGTCTTTTCAAATAAGGGTTTTTACCATTTTAAATGATACTAGAAGAAACCCGTCAAATCATGACGGACAATTGAAAACAAAATTACTGAAGAAGCTTCTTATATAAGTTACATTCTTTGTACGATTAGGCTACTTTTTAGCACTATTGCAACTTTAAGGGCGTCAAAAGATAGCACTCTAAGCATTGCAACATATTGCTGGTCATGACTGAAAACGTGATGAGATAAATAGCCCAATACGTTCAAGAGTTTCTCCTTGAGCTTGATTGATTGTGATAAGGTAGGCCGAGCGAATAGGAGATTGTTGCCTATTGAAAGAAATTTGTACTGTACCTGCAAGTGTTTTATCGGAAGGTGTTAAATCAAGTCGTAGGATTTGAGCTCTCTGCCTAATATTACTGCACCTATTATATCCGAATCCAGGCAATTTCTTACATATTTCTTACAATTAATATATTACCATATATGAGTCCTTGGGAAACGTTCAGATTTCTACGGATCATAACTATGGCTCAAACGTTCGGAGTATGTGGAGGCGAATAGATAATTCCAAGGAATTGAAAAATTCAATAATAGGGAAATGAAGTAGCTGGCCTTCATCTTCAGTATCCAATCTGTTAACGCTGATGTATGTGTTTGAACTACTGGATATAAGTTCAATGACTTTTAAATTAATATCATTACATTGTTGCAGCTTGGCAAATATTTTATATTCCAGCAGATCAATTTTACCCTCACAACAGTAAAGACCAAAGTAACCACGCGTAGATTTTACGCAAGAGAAATACAATGTAGAACAATGTTTACATTTGATCGTCAAAGACCTTACAGTACACTGTACTGCATAATATCTGGAATTGTTTCTCAATTGGCCTATTTATATTGGATTTTAAATGTGGCTTCGTATTATTCGATAACACTATAGTGTCCTGAAATAACGGAGCCGCTAAATATTAAATGGCAAATAATACTTCCATTGCCGAAATCAACTGCGTAGTTAGACTCGGTACTCCAAACAAATAATCATTAAACAATTGTCTTACACAATGAAGTTCAACATGACCGTCCAGAGACTTTCATACTCAAGTTGGTTGGTGTGGAGAATGCGATGAGACTGATCGCTTAAAATTAATTCCTTATAATTGTTCCTGCCAGCGAAATTTTTTGCAATAGCTTGAAAACGCAGCTCAGAATGACGTTTTTAATTTTGTTATAAACAGTACGAAACTGCTCTAAATAAGCAATTTCCATCACCTGTTATAGGTTATGGCAGTACATTTTGCAGGGGAACATAGAATCACTTCGCCAACTACTGGAATGACTATAGGCCTATACACGATACTCACTTCGGCAGTCACCCTAATGGAGGAAGTTTTTGAATTCTATGTCCCGTGCATGTCAAAAATCGTATTAACACATGGAAACCCACCCATTCTTGGCTATCGCCTCGGAGACACGGGTTACATTTCCTGCTCTACCAGGAAATTTAAATCTGGTATGAGGGCAAAAACGGGGCACATTCAGTCTCTTGAGGTATAACTAAGAAGAGGAAGGTTCAATTCCCACCTCGACATCTTGGATGTGGTTTTCCGTGGTTTCCCACTTCCACTCAAGGCAAATACCGGGATGGTTCCTAACTTAAGGCCTTGACCGTCTCCTTGCCATTTCCCACCTTAATTACAAATGCACAGAGTAATGCAGCCATCACATAAAACAGGTTATCAGAGAAAATTTTACACATACACACCAAAGTACGCGGGGCTGAGTGACCACGATGTCGGAGCCCTTCAAACGAATTATGTTTGCCAAATGTCTCTTATGGCGAAAGCAATTGTGGACACGCGCGAGTGCCTGGAAAACTACGTTTTTCTTTAATAATTTAAGAGTATATCGACTATGCATAATTATAACTTTTAGTCTAGGACGCTAATAACTTGACCACCGAAGCATTGGGAAGAAATTGCAATATTAAGGTACATAAACAACATAGCCTACACATTCAACTGTCAGTTAATGTTCTTCAACATTTCCCTTCTTAAATATTCCCCTCCTTCATAATTCTCCATCACGTGAAAACGCGCCATGTCTTGTGTTTTAAATATATCGATGCAATCGTGCTGCCATCGTCTTGTGTTTTAAATTTATCGATGCAATGGTGCTGCCAGTTACTGGAACTATATGGGCGATGTACTGCCACCTGTTGTCAGTTGTAGGAACTGATTGCAGATATTCAAACGGCGTATTGAGGACAACAGTTTGCTCTTTTGATCACATGCTGTAATGCAATGGTAAAACGGAAATAAAACGTTTTGAGAGGGAATGTAGAAATATGTATCTTTAACAGACATAAAACCTTACCAATATTCCTTGATTAAACAATATTTCAGTGGTAAAAAAAACATACTGGCGAGAGCTGGGATCGAACCGGGGCTCCTTGGAACCACAGTCAGTCGCCTTAACCACATAGCTACTCCCGCACTCTTGATTAGCAGCAGACGCAACCATTCACTATATTCAAAAGCCGCTGTCTGAAGGAAATAATCCATTTCATTATAAAAAAAAAATCAATGTTGCACATTCGTATACGTTCATACTGTTATTATATTTTATTGTCAGAACTTGGTTAATGTATATTTTCAATTACATGGAAGCTTATTAAATAACTTACATTTTAATGGACTTCTCACCGCCATTTTGTCATGAGCCCAGGCGGATTGTGCGCATGCGTGAGGGGAAAGAATTCTGATATTTTCTGTATTAATTTAAAAATAGACCGTAATATATTTGTTTACTTTAGAGACACTCTGCAAATCTAGAGGCCAAGAGCTATCGTTAGAGTGCTCTACGTAGTAAATCGGTTCTGTCGTTCTCTCAATCTCGTGGTAACAAAAATCACCTTACTGTTTTAAATATATAGACAGTTGACTTCGTCGTTACGTTACGGCAACGTCACGAAATGTAACGAGAATGCACTGAGGTGTGTGACGTCATAGTACGATGTAGCAGCCGAGTACCAAGAAGGCAGTGCGAGAACAGAGTTTCAAGAAGGCAGTGCGAGAACAATCAAGTAGGCAGTGAAGAAACAAAATAGAATCTTGGAACTCTGTTCTCGCAGAGCATTCTTGGTACTCGGCTGGTGGCATTAAAAATGATATGAAGTCCAGTCTTTCAGACTGACTGTGTCTTTTTTTCATAAGAATTTTTGTAGTTTTGTTATTATTATTATTATTGTTTTACGTCGTTATGCCCATCAGTGGAGCGTGAAAGAACTCATTTAGCTGATGACGCTGATATTTTCATCTCCGAAAATCTTCTCACCTGGCCACTAAATATTTTCCTCCGTTCTTCAGTCCATGATTTATTGGTCAAGGTAGTCATTTTCTCAGTAAAAATATGCTTGTTGATTACTTTTTTGAACTGGAGTCGATCTCGTATTAATTCCTCTGTGATGAAAATTTCTCTAAGGTCTTTTTCTATTTCACTAAGCCTGTTGTTCTTTACTTTCATTGAGAGAGCAAGGTTGACAATCCTTTTGTCATGGTTCATTCTTACAATGTGGCGGTAGAACTTCTTTTTCTGAAGGTGTCTGTGAACTTTTAAGAATGCTGATAACACTCCCAAAACTTCCGTTTCATCCTGATTCCATCTGAGCAGACTGGACCAAGGATTTTCGTCAATAATTTCCTTTCACGTGTCTCTCTTCTTTGGAATTTACCTAGGCCAGCTCTTATTATTTTATTATTATTAATCAGTTGTATACTCGTCCATTGCTGCAGAATATGGGCAACGATCGCCAACGGCATTGTAGCACTCGATGATGATATATTTAATCTAGGTGATGGGAAGACTTAAAGTCTTTCAAACTACTGAGTATGTGCTAAGTATTAGAGAATTTTAAATGTACATTTGTCTGACATACATTTGCATATTGAGGTCGTTATTATAATTTTGTCATATTGTCCATATGTGTTACTATTTAAGGTCATATTTCAGCCATATTTGTGGACTTGATAAAATATTCAGAAATACTATAGCCTATGTCTTTATTTTGAGAATTTCATCAGTTGCTGATATCTTAATCTGACAGTGAATGATTTTTAGCCTTGTAGAAAATGTTGGTTTATGTAACTCAGATTTTTTCCTTAGTGTAGTTATCCACATTTTGCTTAAGGGAGTGTGCATTTCAGTAAGAATCCGCTTTGTGATTATCTCATGATCAATAACATTCAAGTAGTTTTGAATGCGGAAGACTTAGTAACTCTACATTTGATGTGCAGAAAAAAATTAAATCAGAAAAAAATGTATTAAAATACCAAACAAATATACAATTGTCATTTAGACTTTCACGGCCCGTGTTACTATTCATAATGCTGAATTGTAAGCATAGAATGTATGTTGAAAAACATCATAAAATCAAATCAGCTCGCTGAAACTTTCATTATTTATTAATGTTAGATTATCATAATGTAGGCTATGCTACAGTAATATAAAAATTGCATGCTTCTAAAATTCTTAAGATATTTAGTCTACAGTATATTAAATATTATACATTATTATATATATTCAAATTTTCAATTTTAGTAATGCCTATTCCTTAGACACACAAATATCACACATGTGATATTTTGGGGTTTATCGCTATTGCACTCTGCTTAGTTCCAAAAATTGCACACAAAACGTCTGTACCACAATTGAATATCTATCTATTTCTCCCCTAACGTTGTAAATTATATTTTCAGGTTTGTAAGTCGTAGGTAAGTTTAATAATACACCCATCGTCACATTATCAAAGTAAAAGGAAGATTGTAGGTTTACGTGACGGTGAATCTTGTGATTATGAGCCACAGGACCACAGGACATGACATTTCACTTCGAAAATCTCACATGCATTGACCGGGAATGGAACCCAGTCCACCTTGGTGAGAGGTCAACAGCTTGACCGCTGCACCACCACGCAAGTAATTGATTTCACTGTCACTATCATCATTTCTAGTTATTCTCTGTTTTCTTCATGTAATCGTTTAGCCTGTGGGAAAAGAACTTAACTATTTTGCGTTTAATATCGCATTGTATTTAATTGTATGTCGAGAGAATCGTGCCCCATCAATCATCTTCCCTGCTCAGCATTGCCTCAACGTGCTTTTAATTCATAACTCACTGAATCCCGTAAAACCAATCAATTATATTAAAAAGTAATGCAAGCAAAAACACTGCAAATACCATCCCTTCAGATAATAATTGATTTAAAGCAACAGAATAACAACAAAGAGAGTACCTTCTTATTTTCTAAGGCAAGAGAATTAAAAAAAACACTGGTAAGCTTTATTCATACACGTCTCACGTGACCATCTGGAGCTCCAGGTGTCATTCTCGGCGCAATTTATATACACGCGATTACTACAAACGACAAGGCGCGAGGAGGGTCTTGTTTATTAATATTTCAAACTGCAGGTAGAATTGATAACAGCTGTGTTATTCAATCACGTTCGTCGACGCAAAGAACGAACTTGACGGTTCTGGATACACCTCATGTTAATGGAACGTTGAACAAAAGGCGCGTTCAATTTGTTTTATTATGATTTACGTAAACATGTTAGTAAGTTTTTGAACTATACAAGAATGAGTGAGGAAACTTTCTATCACAGTACTCGTTTAACGTACTGTTCCAAAGTGCAGGTCTTTCTTCTTTAATCCAAAATGAACAACTCTGTATCAAACTGCTCGGACATATCGATATCTGCTAATAATTGCTAATAATGTAACTTCTACTTCCTACGCGCGCGGCTGGTCGCGTCAGTAAGTTTTGTTTGAATGGATTACGTTATTTTTTCCCCTCGGGCGGCAGGCCAGTCGCCTGTGAAACGCTCTTCATGAATTAGCCGCGCGCGACGTGGGAGTCGCGCCCGCGTTAGTAGGATTTGCTTCTATATAAAATAATGCTAATAAATGAACATGCGCGTCTAAGAACGACTAGCCGCGAGCGACAGTGGCGCCAGTGGGTTATGGCACTAATATCGTCTTCTTTCTAAGCAATTGTTGGTCACTGAAGAAGCCAGCATATTGTTGACGTAAATTAACGCCAGTTGGGTTTCGGGAGAAGGCTTATTCTTAGGCTGATTCGCGGACAATTATAGGTTAGGGACTATTCTCATTTAACCGCAACAAGCTCCTGGTTTCCTACCGTTAAGGTTCGCCACAGCCTAGTTGTGTACAATACTCCAGCAAGAGGAGAATTTAATTGTACCGATGGCTGGCACTCAACAGTCATTTACTGCAAATAACTGTTCACAAACAGGACTAAGACATGGCATTTAACTTCGAAAACCTCACACGCATTGACCGGGAATCGAACCCGGTCTGCCTTGGTGAGAGGCAACGGGCTTGACCGCTGCCCCCCTTGCAATGAGAAATCTAAACGTTTAGTTAGTTAGTTAGTTAGTTAGTTAGTGATTGTTGTTTTAAGGGGCGGAAGCACGAGGTCATCTGCCCCTAAACTTTTAGTTAAATTGTGTGATTTCGTATTAAAATAGAGTATTATGGACACATTCTTAGTTCATATTTTTCCATATTCAATCATATTAGTAACATTGAAGGTCATAATTGCTTGCATATGTATATATCACTTTTCAGATCATTAACAATCTAACCCTAGCCATAATCTAATATATAAAAGTGAAAGTCTGTATGTATGTATGTATGTATGTGGGTTGGTTCCGTATACAAATCTACACCGTTCCACCAATCTCAACCAAATTTTGCATACACATAGTTTAGGACCCAGAAGGAACCGCTGGCTACATGAATTTTCGATAGTCTTTCTCATTCTACTGATTTCGGCCCTTTTGCACTCCAGCACAGGCTAATCAAATCATAAAAAAATCCTCTCGGCTCGCCGGAAGGCGGAGGTAGATTTCACCGGGCAGACTAGAGGATTCGCTAAAATTGGCGAAATATGCAGGTTTTCGTAGGTGGATCAGACCTCATTTATTGCGAGAATGTATTTTACAATTGGAGGTTAATTAACCTTTTTTTCGTCTTTCTATGCATATTTTTAACATTTTATTGTCTTATGGGGATGGTAATTTTCTTGTCATATTTGGGGTTCATTTTTATACTTTTGATCTCAATGTCCTTATGCAAGGTTTGGAACTGATGTGTAACTATCTAACAGTCTGTTACTTCTTCACGCAAAATTTTATCTCCCGCAGAGATGTTGGGTGGTTCCTCAGTTTAGGGGCTGCGACAACGTGGTCATGTAACCCCGTGTACATTGGGTGTGTGTAGAATCTGTCTGATAAACAGTGTTAATTGTGATGACTGTATTAGTCTCTAATTCAGGTAAGGTCTGCAGAAGGTCAATTTTAAGTAGTAGTACCTAATTTTGTACCAAATACTACGGTCAACTATACCTACTGTGAACTTGGCTGCTAGATTCCACCGCAACCAGCAACTTGCAATGAACGTTGGAACTTCCCCTCCGAAGGAAAGCATGCTGAGGGATTTTTAGCGCTCTTAGAAAATCCGACGACTTTGGCCGGTTTTGAACCAGCGACCTTGGGCATAGAGGTTCAGCATGCTACCAGTTAGCCACTTCCCACATAGTTAGATGGAACAAGAAGTTCCGTGCCGAACTAAAGAGCCTACTTTTCTTAAAATTAAGATTCATGCCAATGATTAATCTACAGTATATGAACCTATCTAGAATAATGACGAAATTAAGTTGATAATATCCGAATGTCTAAATTAGTTCGAAATACTGTATACTAGGCATAATGTAGCCTAATACAGCAATACAGTTGGCAGCCCTGGTGACTGAATATATTCTTAATTCCATCTCTTAAGGTACAGAATACAAAATGTGGTTGAAGTCCAAAGGACGTTACATGGAGTTATACATTGGATCTATCAGCACACGTAAAAGCACGTTGACAACAATGTCATGCCTCTGCTGGTCAGAAATAATCGGAAATATTATGATATCTTTTTGTGCCAATTTTGGATGAAATCCATTTTTTAGTATACAAGTTATATGTATTTTAAAATTGGAGCTATCATCAGGCATAGAATCATGTTGGCATCACTGACTTATATTAATTACTCCAAATTAATCTAGAATGTCAGGTGCTATACATATGCAAAGTATAGACCTGTTGGCTTGCATACTTTCTGATATATTGATATTCGGGTAAAAAATATAGACACCATTTTTAACAGTTGGCAGCCCTAATTGCTCATAAGAATACTTATAGTCATATCTGTTATATTACACATAGCACATACGAAATTTGGTTGAAATCCAACTGACAGTATAGAAGTTACATGTATTTAAAAATTGGTCCTATCAGCAGGCTTAGAATCATGTTGGTAGAACTGACGTATATAATATACTCCAAATTAATGTAAAATGGCAGGTACTAAACGCGTGCATAGTTTAATGCTGTCGGCTTGCATACTTTCTGATATATTGGTATTTGGATAAAAAGTAGAGAGAGCAATTATTAACAGTTGGCAGCCCTCGTGGCTCTTTAGAATATGCTCAGTCATACCTGCTTATGTGCTTATATTACATACATAATTTGGTTGCAATCCAATTGATAGTGTAGAAGTTATGTGCATTTAAATATTGGACTTATCAGAAGGCTTAAAATTATTTTGGCAACACTGTCATGTATGGCCTCCTGGAAATTAAACTGAAATAGTATTATCTACATGTGTGCCAATTTTGGGATTGCTCCCATGTATGCCTTCCATGATATACAACATGGAGCTCAAATTTCTAATGCGTTTTTTTAGCAGTTAGTAGCACTGACATCTTTTTTCAAAAATGGGCTTGAGATATTCCGGTATTCATCTTTACTCATATTAAATTTGGTTTCGATTGCTGCAGCCGTTTAGGAGTTGATAAGGTAGGGGGGGGGGGGACACACACACACACACAGCCAGCCAGACAGAAGGACAGACAGACAGACAGACACATTTTCCCGGATCGATCTCATAAGTCTACTTTTTCCTCATTTTTGCCAAGTGTGAAAAGTAGGCTAAAATGAATGTGATCTCGTCAATGGCGTTGTCTTGGCAACCTCTGATATCACATCCCCCATCAATTTAGAAGCGTTGTCATGGTAACCTCTGATGGCACTTGGCATTTTCTTTAATTCCGAAATCGTTTTTCTCATCCCTTGGCGTAATGGTGGGTCATATCAAAATTTCTTTCAGACAAACGTTTTAGGTAATTATTAGGGGAATATTTTCCATTTTGTACGTTTTTGATATTGTGCCTATTAAGAGAGATATGATTAATGTTTTCCGAAAAATCCACTTTTTTCCACCCCTTTGGTCAATGGTTGTTGCTATCACAAAACTTATTTGACATACATTTTTGGCACTTATCCGACACATATTATGAACTTTGAATGGATTCGATATTTGACGTATTAAGAGAGTTATAGTGAAATTTCACTTTTCCGAAAAAAGCCCCCCATTTTCACCCCCTTCGACCGATTTTGCCCATTAACGAACTAGACCGAGATTTTATAGGGATACATATTAGGTAAAAAATTCAAAGTGATTGGTGCAAAATTACGGCAGTTATCGTGTCCACAAGAAACTGATATATATATATACATATATACATATATACATAAATTATATATAAACTTTTGAACTGACGGTGGTTTTGGGGTCTGGGGGATGTGAAACGTGAAGATATGTCGAAATTTTTCGGAAGTCGAAACATGGGACCCATTGCAATAGTTAGCTTTCTAATGAAATCTACCTAATATACTCATGAAGGAATGGCAAGGCAAATAGTTTCCATGGCAAAATAGCTCGATTCGAGACACGGCCGACTGGATGCCAATTGCGCTCTGCACTACCGGTATAGAAAATGTGGATATTTACTTGAAATCCCGTTAGTTACTCAACTGGTCACACGGCACTGTCAACCGAGTTTAGCATAAGAAAGGCTTGACACTATCTACTATATGAGTAGGTTAGAGTCATAACTCACATGCTCCAAAATAACGAAAATTCAGATGACGACATATTCTCATAGACCTTTATACGTAGAACATAATTCACGGAACAGTTATTTACATTTGGCACATAATCCTTGAGAAAACAGGTGTTAAACATCATGGTGAGTTTCAAAAGTCTCATGATCCGCGGGATCTTGTGAGTTTTGTCCCGTACCTCATCTTGACCAATCAGCGATTAGCTCTCCCGGCGCCATTTCCTTGTATAGTGGTAAATATTGATGCCAGTGTAGTGTGTTTTCCGTTCTGTTCAGTTATTTTGGGGAATATCATTGAATATAGTGGTTGAAATAAAACTAATTTGACACATAAATCATGGAAGAAAACGTTTCACCCGTTGGAGAAAGAGGAAGGCCGAGGAAACGTTCGCAGCATCCAGAAATGTGGAAAAGGCAGGAAGCCAAACGAATGAGGTTAGAATATCCTGTTTTATTCATTGTTTGCAAATTATTCTGATTCTTGTTATTGGCTTGATTTGTTCCTCCACGTAATAATGTATAAGACCCTTTCTTTGGACCTTAACAGTGAAGAATCACAAATTCAATATTGTAAGTCCATTTTTGGAAAGTAATCAGAACCTCACAGTGTCGTTTGTTCTATCATTGTAGGTATAAACCGTCAGTGCTGCCCCAGTATCCAACATGTCAACACCGTGGAGGAGCATTTAATTGCTGTTCACTTTCTATGGACGATATTAAAAAGTTTCATGCTTTGTTTTATAAAAAGCCGGAAAGAGATTATCAGAATCAGTTCATATTGAAGTATGTGGAAATTTGCAACGTCACCAGACGCCGACCTAGAAAAGACAAATCAAGTCAAAACCAAAAGTCGCAACTGCTTAGAACGACAAAGTATTTTGTACGAAGCACACAGAAAAATAAAGTTCCAGTTTGCATGTCAACCTTTATAAACGTATTGGGAGTTTCACGATTCAGAGTAAATAATATCACTAAACAGTTTCATCAGCAAGGTTTTGTACAAGACAAGAGAGGCTGCTTCAGGAGGGCGGCAGAGTATGAACCCAAGAAAGACTGTGTCATGAAGTTTATCAATAGTTTAAAGTGTGTAGAGACACATTACTGTAGAGGACGAACAGAAAGACGGTATCTGCATGCAAATATGAACTGTAAAATGTTATGGAAAACTTATTCTTCCAAGCCTGAAAACATCCCTGTAAAGCTATCTTACTTCAGGTTCATCTTTAACACAAAATACAACGTAGGCTTTGGTACACCTAGGACCGATGTGTGTTCCACATGCTTAAGCCTAGCTGAAAAGTTAAAACACGAGAGAGACCCTAACAAGAAAACTCAATTAATTACTGAAAAAAGGGTTCACAAGTTAAAGTATATGGCAATTTTTAGCACCCTGAAAGACAAAGATGTTGAAACGTTAATTCTTTCATTTGATTGTGAGAAAAATATTCCATTGCCCAAAGTTCCAGATCAGTCATGCTATTATAGCAGACAAATTTATGTCCAGAATTTTACCATTGTTAAAGGTCATAGTAAATCTAAGTTAAACCATTCCAATGTCACTTCTTATTGTTGGACAGAAAATGAATTCAGTCGAGATTCAAACACTATATCCTCATGTGTGTTTGATACATTAAGCTCCATAGACATGTCCCATTACAAACAAATTCGATTGGTATGCGACGGATGTGCTGCACAAAATAAGAATTCTACTTTGGTTGCGATGTGTATTTTTTGGCTTTCTGTAAGGTCTCCCCCACATATAGATGGAATTGAAATGATATTTCCAGTCACCGGTCATAGTTATATTCCTCCAGACCGTGTGTTTGTAAATATAGAAAGGAAAATGAAAAAAAATGGAAGTAATAGTACAGCCTGAACAAGTGTATGAGATAATTTCAAGTCAGTCAACATTGAAATTGGTAGGAAGAGACTCCAGTGTTGCCGACTAAAAGAATTGTGTGAAAAATGCATTACGAAATCCAGGATCATGGCATTTTTCCATTTCAAAATGTAAGCGCATTTACATAAAGCGTGGAGTAGAAAATAAAATTCTTGTGCATGGTGAACAAACTTACAGAAATGACCTTGGAGTGTTTAGATCTGTGTTTAAATCTGGAGTAAATGCACTTATGCATCCTGAAATCATCCAGCCAAAGAATTCAATCTCTTTAGAGAAAAGGAGGGATGTTGAAAAGCTTCTGACTGCGCATTATGGTAAAAATTAAGAGAATTTGAGGAGCTCAAGTTTTATAAGCATGTCATTGATGAGAATACATCGGATCAAACTGATCATGAGTGTATGTGCGACATGATGCAAGAGGAACTTAGTGTTGTGATATAGTCATAGAAGAGTAAAAATATTTTCAGTTTTCGGAGTTAATCTCCTTCAAATCTTCAGTGTTATTTTAGTAGCTTATTTTCTTTTGGTATTTGAAACTTTCATTCTTCTCAAGGAACGAATAACAAGTTTGTTTTATTTTGCTGATTATAATATACTACTTTTCTTTGTGACCAATAATTAGTTATCGTGAATGGAAAATTTGTAAATTTCTTTGATCATTAAATTGAACAAATGTGCACGGTAGACATTTCATTTATGAGATTGCCAACGGTATTCCAAAATACAAAATATCTTTTGTAAACGAACACAAGCATAATTCATAAAATATTAATTGGTATTTAACAAGATTAACATCACAACGTAATTATACATAGACAGCAGAAGAAAAAGTGATTTTCAATCGCAACACTATTTAAATATGTAATTACCGCAAAACCAACATCATCGCCGAACAGCTCACTATCAAAACTCACAAGATCCAAAATGGGAATGATCAAAACTTACATGTTCCATAGGCCATTAACAAAACTCACATGATGAATAATATATCCTTAAATAATTGTAATTTCCCAATAAACAAACATAATCTGAAATATACATAATGATTTCTAGCCATTGTTCTTACACATACTGATGTCCACATCTGGGACAAGTACACGACAAATGTAAAACACGTTTTTCGTCGTTTGTGAAAATTTATGTTTTTGGAGCATGTGAGTTATGCATCTGACCTACTCATATATTTGTCAAATACCACTCACTCACTCACACATTCATCACGAAATCTCTGAAACCACCGAACGGATTGGAATGAAATTTGGTATGCAGCTTCCTCAAGGGCCGAAAATATCTACGAAGAGGGGATTTTTGCATATTCAGGTTTTAAAGGGGTGTTAAGGGGGTAGACCTGCATTTCATTCAATAGCAATATCTCCCGATTGGTTTCATTGGGGGATGTGATACTCGGCATATAAACTCATCATTAAAAACAAGAAGTTCCGTGGAGAACTATACAGCCTACTTTTCACGCCAATGATTATTCTACAGTATATGAACCTATCTAGAATAATGAGAAATTAAGTTGGTAATATCGAAATATCTACTTAGTTCAAAATATACCTGGTATAATGTAGCCTAATAGAGCACTACAGTTGGCAGCCCTGGCGACTGAATATATTCTTAGTTCAATCTCTTAAGGTACAGAATACAAAATTTGGTTGAAGTCCAATGGACGTTACATGCAGTTAGACACTGGATTTATCAGCACGCGTAAAAGCATGTTGCCAACAATACAATGCGTGTGCTGGTCAGAAATAATCTGAAATATTATGATATCTTGTTGTGCCAATTTTGGATGAAATCCATTTGTTAGTATAGAAGTTACATGTATTTTAAAATTGGACATATCAGCAGGCATAGAATCATGTTGGCAGCACTGCCTTGTATTAATTACTCCAAATTAATCTAGAATGTCAGGTGCTATACGTGTGCAAAGTATAGAGCTCTTGACTTGCATACTTTCTGGTATATTGATATTAGTGTAAAATAAACATAGACAGCATTTATTAACAGTTGGCAGCCCTGATTGCTCTTAACAATACTTATAGTCATATCTGTTATGGTACACATAGCACATACGAAATTTGGTTGAAATCCAACTGATAGTATAGAAGTTACATGTATTTAAAAATTGGTATTATCAGCAGGCTTATAATCATGTTGGTAGAACTGACGTATATAAGTTACTCGAAATTAATCTAAAATGTCAGAATATACGTGTGCATAGTTTAAAGCTGTTGGCTTGCATACTTTCTGATATATTGGTATTTGGATAATAAAAAATAAAGAGAGCAATTATTAACAGTTGGCAACCCTGGTGGCTCTTAGGAATACGCTCAGTCATATCTGCTTATGTACAGATATTACATACAAAATGTGGTTGAAATCCAAATGATAGTGTAGAAGTTATATGCATTTAAACATTGGACCTATCAGAAGGCTTAAAATTATTTTGGCAACACTGTCATGGTTGGCCTCCTGGAAATTAAACTGAAATAGTATTATCTACATGTGTGCCAATTTTGGAATAGCTCCCATGCATACCTTGCAAGATATCCAACATGGAGCTCAAATTTCTAGTGCGTTTTTTCAGCAGTTGGTAGCACTGACATCATTTTCAAATATGGACGTGAGATATTCCGGTGCACATCTTTACTCATACTAAATTTGGTTTTGATTGCTGCAGCCGTTTAGGAGTTGATAGGGGGGGACCCACACACAGCCAGCCAGCCAGACAGACAGACAGACACACATTTTCCCGGATCGATCTCATAAGTTTACTTTTTCCTCATTTTTGCAAAATGTGAAAAGTAGGCTAATAAGAAGACACGTGTCTGAGGTTTTTTCGATGTGGTGTATATTATGAGGTGAAAGGGGTGAAAAGTGGGGATTGAAAGATTCATAACAGAGCGTGTATCTCTTAAACGACATAGGCGAGGAGTTTGAAACTCAGCGAAAAAAAACAACATAAAAAACAAGTAAATATGTGTTTGACCGTTTTTTCATAAATCCAATTTAAGGGGCCCATGGGGAGGGGTGAAATTCTGGGGGGAAAAACAGGAACGAAAGTGTCCTAACTGATTGACTGACTGACTCACTCATCAAACTCTGGGGGAAAAACTTCTTTAAAGTAAGTAAATAGCTGTTCGACATTTTTTTTCATAAATCAAATTTAAGGGGTTCATGGGGAAGGGTGAAATTCTGAAAAAAAAAAAAACGAAAGAAAATGTCCTGACTCACTCACTCACTCATCATCGCCCAGCCAAAATTATTGAAGTTAGAAACATGACAGTTTGGGGTATGTTCATTGTATGTCAAAACCGCTTACTAAGGGAGGATTTTTGGATATTCAGGATCTAAAGGAGTTTAAGGGGGTTAAACCTGAATTTCATTTTTTAAACTTGCATTTCATTGAATAACAATATCTCCCGATTGGTTTCATTGGGGGATGTGATACACGGCATATAAACTCATCATTAAAAAGTAAGAAGACACGTGTCTGAGGGTTTTTCCATGTGGTGTATATTATGAGGTGAATGGGGTGAAGAGTGAGGATTGAAAGATTCCTCCGGAGCGTGTACCTCTTAAACGACATAGGCGAGGAGTTTGAAACTCAGCGAAAAAAAAATCAACATAAAAAAAGTAAATATGTGTTTGACCGTCTTTTCATAAATCCAATTTAAGGGGCCCATAGGGAGGGGTGAAATTCTGGGGGGGGGGGGACTGGAAAGAAAGTGTCCTAACTGATTGACTGACTGATTCACTCATCAAACTCAGGGGGAAAACTGCTTTAAAGTAAGTAAATACCTTTTCGACAGTTTTTTTATCAATCAAATTGAAGGGGTTCATCGGGAAGGGTGAAATTCTGAAGAAAAAAAAAATGAAAGAAAATGTCCTGAATCACTCACTCACTCATCATCGCCCAGCCAAAAATATTGAAGTTGGAAACATGGCATTTCGGGGATATGTTCGTTGTATGTCAAAACCGTACACTAAGGGAGGATTTTCGGATATTCAGGTTCTAAAGGGGTCTTAAGGGGGTTAAACCTGCATTTAATTGAATAACAATATCTCCCGATTGGTTTCATTGGGGGATGTGATACACGGCATATAAACTCATCATTAAAAAGTAAGAATACACGTGTCTGAGGGTTTTTCGATGTGGTGTATATTATGAGGTGAAAGGGGTGAAAAGTGGGGATTGAAAGATTCATAACGGAGCGTGTACCTCTTAAACGACACAGGTGAGGAATTTGAAACTCAACGGGAAAAAATCAGGATAAAAAATAAGTAAATATGTGTTTGACCGTTTTTTCATAAATCCAATTTAAGCGGCCCATGGGGAGAGGTAAAGTTCTGGAGGGGCGGGTGGAACAGGAAAGAAAGTGTCCTATCTGATTGACTGACAGACTCAATCATCAAACTCAGGGGGGAAAACTGCTTTAAAGTAAGTAAATACCTTTTCGACAGTTTTTTTGTTCACTCAAATTGAAGGGGTTCATCGGGAGGGGTGAAATTCTGAAGAAAAAAAAAAATTGGAAGAAAATGTCCTGACTCATTCACTCACTCATCATCGCCCAGCCAAAAATATTGAAGTTGGAAACATGGCATTTCGGGGATATGTTCGTTGTATGTCAAAACCGTACACTAAGGGAGGATTTTCGGATATTCAGGTTCTAAAGGGGTCTTAAGGGGGTTAAACCTGCATTTCTTTGAATAACAATATCTCATGAGTGGTTTCATTTGTGGATGTGATATCGGCATATAAACTATTCATTAAAAATAATCAGACATATGTCTAAGGGTTTACCGATGTGGTGTATATTATGAGGAGAAAGGGGTGAAAATTGAGTGTTGAGGGATTTTTAACGGAGCGTGTATCTCTGAAACGACATAGGCGAGAAGTTTGAAATTCGGCGGGAAAAAACATCTTAAAATACAAGTAAATAGGTGTTCAAACCTTTTTTTCATAAATCCAATTTAAGGGGCCCTTGGAGAGGGGTGAAATTCGGGGGAAAAACAGGAAAGAAAGTGTCCTAACTGATTGACTCACTTACTCACTCATCAAACTCAGGGGGAAAACAGCTTTAAATAAGTAAATAGGTGTTCGACCGATTGTTTCATAAATCCAATTTAAGGGTTTCATGAGGAGGGGTGAAATTATCAAAAATAAATGAAAGAAAATGTCCTGACCGACTCACTCACTCATCATCGCCCAGCCAAAATTATTGAAGTTAGAAACATGAAATTTTGCGGATATGTTCGTTGTATGTCGAAAACGTCCACTAAGGAAAGAGTTTTGGATATTCAGGTTCTAAAGAGGTGTTAAGGGGTTAAACGTGCATTTCATTGAATAACAATATCTCACGAGTGGTTTCATTTGGGGATGTGATACTTGGCATATATACTAATCATTAAAAATAAGCTGACACATGTCTAATGGTTTTTCGATATAGTGTATATTATGAGGTGAAAGGGATGAAAAGTGGGGGTTGAAAGATTCCTAACGGAGCGTGTATGTCTTCAACGATATAGGCGAGGAGTTTGAAATCAATCAGCTTAAAAATAAATAAATAAATAAATAAAATAAATAGGTGTTCGCCCGTTTTTTTTTTCATAAATGCAATTTAAGGGTCCTATGGGGAAGGGTGAAATTCTGGAAGAAAAACGTCCACTAAGGAAGGATTTTTGGATGTTCACTCTCATTGACCAACCAAAACTACTAAAGTTCGAAGAATGATATTTTGGGGATATGTGTGTTGTGTGTCGAAAACGTCTACTAAGGATGGATTATTGGATATTCAGGTTCTAAAGGGGTGTTAACGGGGTTAAACCTGCATTTCACTGAATAACAATATGACACGACTATGACGCGAGCGAAGCGAGGCTAAAAATGAGATAGTGTGTGTCTGTGTATTACTCAATCACGCAAGTACCACTGGTCCGATTTACATGAATTTTACATGGAAGTAGCTGATTTACCTGGTTAACTTATAGGTTACTTTTGATTTCAATACTTTGCACTATGTATAGATGGTGACCATTTTAGTGACGTCACTACACCCATTGGTTTCAAACTTTCATATTTCCATTTCAAATAAAAAGAGAACGCTAAGAAATAGCAAACTTTTGATGGCATATACGAGGTTTAAAATTACAATTTCTATCCGAAAGGTATCTCCAACGGTTAGCGAGTAAAAGCTAAATTTGTGCTATAAAACACGGTCAACGCCGAGCGGTGTAGTTGGACAAAATGTTCCATCCTTAATCTCCCTCTGCGCAGCACCTCGCCTATCCCCTGTTTTAACTGTCACCTTCACATTTTAATTTATTTATGACACGTAGCGAAGCACGGGTATATCAGCTAGTCAGCTATATTAGTGAAGAATAGACCTATACTGACGCATATACGTATTTGACAAACGTTTAGCCCATCGCTTCACAGTATAAAACAAAGTCCCCGATTCTTGGATGTAACGGATGAAATCTCGAGAACCACTGGATGGATATTGATGCGGTTTTCAGCATTCTGTAAAGGATATCTCGAGCAAGGTTTCTGTTGAAAAACATTCATTTATGCCCAAAGGAAGCCGCAGTAACTATTTCAGTGAATTGAGTCGAAGAAAACATGCCGTCCGTGCGCATTTTAAGCTTACGCTTGGTAAACCGTTATAAATATCTGTATACCGTGAGCGTAAGAATTGTCCAGCATAGAAAATTCGTCAAAAAAGTCCCTAACAGCATTTACCCAGCGTAGAAACATTTAATACATCGCCCACTATAAGTGATAATACGTTTTCATTTCTTCCAACAATCTCCAATCATTGGAAATTTAAATTACTAGCTTCGGAGTGAATTTACGTGCTAGCGAGCGAACCTATCACCCCAGCTTTGACCAGCATCAAACTGTCGAGTCCTGTCGAGTTAAGACTTCAGGGAAGAGTATATGTGTTTGGAGTTTCACTGTTCACCTCGGATTTTTGAATTGTGTCTGGGACTTGCCGTCCATGCACCTTTTAAGCTTACGCTAGGTAAAGAGTTAAAGAAACCGGGCGAAGCCGGGATGGGTTGCTAGTTCATCATTTATATCATTCTTCGCTGAAATATTGTATCAAGGACATCCTTAGGAATGATTCCGACATGGCAATTAATACTGTACTTCATTCAATCGCGTACATGTGGCGAAGGTTGCCCTAAGCTGTCTTTGGCTACATGTCTCCATGAAATAAAATTTCTTCCATTCATGTATGTGTCTTTGTAATTTTTCCCCTTCATTGGAATGATTTATAAAACAGGGAATTTGTTTGTAAATAATTAAACTCAAAATTTAGCTGCTTCGGTGGCGTAGTCGGTAGCATGCTGAGCTTCTATGCCCAAGTGTGCCCAATTAGACACGGAGGACTGGCATCTAACTCGGGTCTTATCAAAGAAGACCAGGCCCATGATTCTGCCCAGAATCGAATCATTGATCTCTGAGGGGGAACAGCTACAGTGAACCCGAGGAACAATGAGTTATATCTGCATATAATCATAATAGCAGGATTTCACGGCTAGAACGGGAATATCATAGCTTTTAAGGTGGATCATTGCAGAAAAATACAAGCCCATGTACGTTTTAGAAGCCAGAATGCAAGAAAGCGATCCAGCTTGACAGTTGAGAAATCGTGGTTAGCGAAGGGGCGTTTTTAGGTGACGCCAAGGAACTAATTTTCGTCTGGACTGCAGGAGTGGCCCAAGATTAATGGCTCTGGGATCCACAGTCTTACAAGGCATAGAAAGAGAGTGGGGGCAGTCGCCCACAGAAATTAATTGATTACAGCCAATTGGAGCAATGAATTGAAATAAAACTTACACCCAGATGAATATATTCTAGGAAAGATAATTTAGGAGTGTTCTCACGCCTAAATTAAAGCTTGCATCTATAAACGAACCTCTGCACAGACCTCATCCGCTTCGGAGGAAGGTTTTGTAGATGAGCCGAGGGGAATTACCAGAGTAGCGTCATGACGCCATGGAAGAAGGCATTTAATTATAATTAATTGGCCGAAGCGATCGCTTGCACGCGAGTGATTTTGGGACCTCCACACTTAGATAAACGAGGATCATACTTCACTTTGTCTGAAAATGTATTATATCAAGAAGGGAGTCGGTCCTGGACGTCCAGTGAACTATGTTTCACAAGGGAGCCTTATATAGGGGAGCTTCGCAGGGAAGTTCAGTTCGTCTTCAGTTCGTCTTGACTCAACACGTGAACTAACACGCTGCCAGATCACGCAAGAAAGTGCGCGAATTTATAAAGTATCGACGCTCAAATGTATTAGTGATGAACAATGGAAAGCGCATCATGCAGCTTCACAACAGTAATTATGCATCGTATAAGATTTAGTCTACAACAGACGTTTAACCAATAACAAACGCGAGTATAGATTCAGTATAGCGTAGAGATAATTTAGGGTGTTTATAGACAATGAACATACCAGGAGGTGTTGTCATAGGTAAAATGACATATTATTGTAATGATCACTACAGTTACGGGAGCCTGGAAGGCGTCACAAGTAGTCGTGACATAGAATTGGACAGATTAGCAGTAGAGGAGATATAAACTGTAGGTGACGGGAGTCGAACACACACACACGCAAGATAGACTTTCATGGAGACCAGCGGTTGTCAGGAGTTAGCTGCATCGCATCTCTGAGGTCAGGCGATAGTGCGAGTCCAATCAAGGATCCATGTGTGAAATAGTGCGAGAATTGTGTATAAAGTTATATTACAGTGATTTTTTAAAAGTGTTTATATGTATATGGTAAAATAATGTGTATTGTGTCAAAGTGAAAAAAGCCAGTGATGAAAAATATGATTACCATGTGTAAAGTTTATACAATGTGTCGTGTGAAAGATATCATGATGGCTTAAGCCAAGCATCATGGTAGGCGCGTGGCTGGCGTGCTGGACCAACCCAGCAAAAATGATAGTGAGTACAAATTTAATATGTTGATATTATTAAATAGCTCACCATACAACGAAGCATCACTCTAAGACTAAGAATTAACAGTCATTTATGTACGAGTTCACACCCCTCGTATTTTGGTAAAATATGGCTTGGAGGGTGATTTGTTTACGGCCATTTAGGCGTTAGACATTGATGAAAGTAACGGTAACGTTAAATAATAATAATAATAATAATACTAATAATAATAATAATAATCTGGGGTCGGCAACAATAATGAATAAATAAATGGGCATGTCAGGCCTGTAGTACGTGCAAAGTGTGTCATGTCTAGCGTAAGAATACTGTGTTATTGTAAACAGTAAGAAAGAAACGTAAAATATCGAGATAATGAGAGTTTTTCGGTGTCATTGAATTGTTGAATGAATGTTTATTATGGTATATTCTACAGGGTTGTATTTGAGAGCCATTAAGGTAGTTAATGTAAGCCAGTAAATTTATACTTGTTTTGGTGCTACGTAGAGCTTTGGCTTATGAGTAATTGCAGAGAGGACGTGAGTGCTTTGATAATTGAGTCATCTATAAGAAGTATTGTTTGAGCCGCGTTCAGCGAGCATGTAACGTAGAATCAAGAGATTTACGTCAATAAGTTGCGGGGATCATCCGAAAATAGCTTGCGCGTTAGGCGAATCTAGTCGGCTAATCTTCGAAATCTACGAGGTAGTATCGCTTTGGAGCATACTTGTATTATTCGCAACGAAGTTGGGACAGAGTCTGTCTGTATCCACTGTTTGCAGAATTTTTGCCACCAGGGATAACTATTAGAGACCCTGTGTGAGCCCATATATTAATTGACCTGCCCTTAGAGGTAAGAGTAATCGTTCTTCGTATAGGAAACGTCGATTTCCTCTTGTTATAGGCAGCTGCACCAGTGAGAGAACTATGATACTCACTTGAGATTCGCGCCAAAGCCACTAATGTCGCCCACAGAACGCAAAGCTATTTCGTGATCCATCCCTTGCCGTGAATATTAATTAGGAGCCGAGATGAGCCCATTATACTCTAAATGTAGGTGTTAAATAATTAGACTGTCTCAATTACTAGGGACACGACCCACTCAGGGTACCTGCAGCATAACTGCACCAGTAAATGAACTTGACCTTGCGAGAAGCCAGATGGGGTGGCAGGGAGGCCACTAAACCGGCGGCCATCTTGCTGAGGCAGCCGTGGCTAATTCTTTGTCCACTTGGAAAGGAAGCCTATTGACCTGATCCTTTTATTTTAAAAGTGTAGTGGGACACTGAAGAATATCGATATTTCGAAAAGTAATTAAGATATGCTTGATGTGATGATGTCAATTGAATTAAATGCATTATTTCCACACACATACCATGTTGGAACGTTGTGATCGGATAATATTTGGCCCAGTTATTCTCTGAGGAGGAATACTGCACCAAATACATATAGGCTTCTTTGTAAAGTGTATTTGCCCAGTTCGCACTAATTTATTCATACGGGTAGCGTAATTTTAATGACATGACACGTTTGTAACGATAATGTTTTGACCAGAACCAGAAAATCGTTGTATGGTGAAGCTATAAAACATCTCTATCCATGTGTATTTTGGAAGGGAAAGTGTACCACTTCAGCGTTTCAAATTGATGGGAAAAAGAATACGATTTGCGCGACACAACACTTATTAATCAAGGCATAAGATAATGCATTAATGTTACTGAAAGTAAATGCCCCGTGTAAAACGGATAAATGTTTAATAATTGCAGATTTAATGTCATTTAAATATAATTTGTGTTTATTGTGTTGTGATATTCCAGTTTGTGTTAAATTGTGCCACGTGAAGAACTATGGACACTCGCAAATGTCAGAGAGTATCAATAATAGGATGTTTTGAATAGACTTGAGTGCGGTGAAGCACTAATTTTAAGAAGAGACTCACAGATAACTTTGATTTTTGTTGTGGGAAGTAAATGTAAAGTATCTTTTTTTGTGTTTTATGTTGTATTGCCATGATTTTCTATCATTAAATGTTATACTTAGGAATATGTTGTTTCTTTCAAGTAGAGTAGTCACCTGACAGACTCAAATCCTGAGCATGTGATCGTATGGTGGGAATGAACGCCCCATACCTCGAAAGACCGTGAGTTAGCTGGGATACGATCACATGTCCCATATGATAACGATTGGGTACACAAGATAGCGGGTTCAAACCCAGCCGAAGCCGTCGGATTTTTAAGAGCGTTAAAAATCCCTCAGTGTGCCTTCCTTCGGAGGGAAGTAAAGCCGGCGGTCCCATGTCATAAATTTATGGCATGTTAAAGAACCTTCCACTAATTGCACCTGTGTGAAGCTAAATTGGATAGGTTAAGAATGTAAATAACGCTCTTAGGTTTCTACGTTCGTTGCCAAGAGCCGACTGCGGTGGCGTCTAGTAGCTAAGTTCTGAACTTTGCCTAGTAGTCGTTGACGGTGGCGTTTGGCGGCAAAAGTAGGAACTATTTGAAAAATTCTAAGTTGCAGTACTTAAATTAAAAAAACAGATAACACACACTAATACAGTCATCACAATTAACACCGGTTATCAGACAGATTCTACACACACCCAAAGTACACGGGGCTACATGACCGCGTTGCCGCAGCCCCTAAACTTAAGAACCAACCAACCAACCAAACTCAAAATTATTGAAACCTCAAAATCTAACAGAATCAAACATTAAAGTGTTGTTATAAGAATTGCACTGATGACATTTTGGTAACTATGACGAACAGTCCAAGTTCGCCTCCGTGGTACAACAAAATATAATTTGCATATTACATCGTGACAATTAATTGATAATTTTCAGTCGGTCAACACGTATTATGTATTTTGCAGAATTGCTATGCCCAAGATCACGGGTTCAGACCCGGCCGAAATCGTCGGATTTTTCAGAGCGTTGAAATCCTTCAGTATGCCTTTCATTGGAGGGGAAGTAAAGTTGGCGATCCCATGTCATAGATTTATGGCATGTAAAGGAACCTACCACTACAATTGGTAGTGTGTAGCCATTGTTCGTTATATTTGGCTGGAAATGATCTATCAAGTTCCAACGTTTGCCAGTAGGTGTCAGTGACAGTGACATCCAGTTGCCCAAGTTGGAACATCTTGAAATTGACCTTGCTGGGAGCCTACGGACGTTCAATTAAGTTATCCTGCTATGACCAATTGCTGCAATTCATATATAATATTTAATAATAATGATAATTATGTCCAATGATATCAGGCGTGAATTTGCTTCCTAAGTAGCAGAAGTCTCCTACTTCGTTTAGCTTTTCACCTACCAATTTGAAGTCAATAGGGGATTCTGATTTCTTGCGGCTGCATTCCCATATTCTTGTTTTACTATACATTTAATGATCCTAATTATGAATCCTTTCCTGAAGACCATTTGAAAACTCATAAATTTAATTGCCCACTTTTTAATACATTTTTCAATTTTGACCCTATCGGTACATATTTCAGCACGCGTGCCTTCTTCAGCCTATTAACATATTATCATACAACAACTACAGCATTAGTATCAATTTTATCACACATTCCTTACAAAATAATACTCACTAATTTTGATTCATATGACATTGTTTTATATAAATAGATTGAAAATTCTTAAAATGTCGCTTGAAATAAAATTTATTCCGGAAATCCTTCCATAACCGTTTAATATTCATCTTGAATAAAATCTTCTAATCAATGTCGTTTAAATCTATGTATACAAAACAATGCCATATTGATCAAAATTATTGATTATTATTTTTCAAGGAATGTGTGAATAAATTGATGCTAATGCTGTAGTAGTTAAATGATCTTCATATATATTATTTTAGTAGTATAGATCCCTCCTGCGGCACTCACAAGCGACCGATCGTGACAAATGAGCATTCAAATGAAAGAGAATGGATATTAACACTGACGAATTGCACTCTAATTTCATAAATATCTATAATTTCTCTAAAAAAATACTTTAAAAGATGTACGCAGTGTGCAATTAGCAGATCTGTTGCTGTAGGAAAATGCTCTCCATAATTGCTGTGCACTTCACATTTTGGCCCTGTGACGCCTGTTTCATGTCATTTTAACATTCTGAGGTCTTTCCTTTATCATTTTTCATGGATTTCAGAAACAGTAAATCAAAGGAATGAGTACTCAAATCGTATAATTTCATAAATATCGAATAACCGGTGAGTGTTATGATGATCCAATTTTCAGTGATTTCAGGGAAAGTAGAACTTGGAATTCTAACTGAAATGTAAATGTGTTCTTTAGTCATTTGGTTGAAATAAAAACATAACAACTTTTCTCCTTAAGTCTCTCATTATAAACCTACTGTTAACTTGTGGTTTATGAACATGCGAGATTTCTCGCACGAGTCCGCTAGTAATAATTTAATAGGCTGAAGCATGTACCGATGGAGTCAAATTGAGAATTGTATTGAAAAGTGGGCAGTTAAATGTATGATATTGAATCAATACAATGAAACAGAATCCTTGATGAATGCCAAGGGCATACATTTAATAACTCATTCACACTCTCTCTCTCTCTAGGTGGCTTCGGTGGCGTAGTCGGTAGCATGCTGAGCTTCCATGCTCAAGATCGCGGGTTCAAATCCGGCCGAGGTCGACGGATTTTTTAAGAGCGTTAAAAATCCCTCATTATGCCTTCCTTCAGAGGGGAAGTAAAGCCGGCGGTTCCATGTCATAGATTTAAGGCATGTTAGAGAACCTTCCACTAATTACACTTGAGCGAAGCTCAATTGTATAGGTTAGGAATGTAAACAACGCTCTTAGGTTCCTACGTTCGTTGCCAAGAGCCGACTGCGGTGACGTCTGGTAGCTAAGTTCTGAACTAGCAGTCGTTGACGGTGGCGTTTGGAGGCAAAAGTAGGCACTACTTGAAAATTGATCGTCTGCAGTCCTTACTTGAATTAAAACAGATACACACACTATTGCAGTCATCACAATTAACACCGGTTATCAGACAGATTCTACACACACCCAAAGTACACGGGCCTAAATGACTGCGTTGCCGCAACCCCTTAACTTAAGAAACAACCAACCAACCAACACACTCTCATTTTAACAACCATAAATGCCATGAAACTAAGTCATGTTTGAATCTGCTATCTTGGGTTTTTGAAAACTAATGCTTAAACAGTCCCCCTGACGCTTTATTAAACCGACGCTTACGAGTTCTATTCTTTATCTTTCCTCCACGGTACAGTGCAATCTCTTATTTCCAAGTGAGGAAATTCACTCGATGTAATACAATAAAACACAATTACCAGTAGAAGTTGGAGAAGAACGTGCAAGCTGGGGAAATATTCACACAGGCAGAGGAAGTTGAGTGTAATAAATCACTTTTGAGAGAACTGGTCTCTGAAAGGAAGTGGGTAATATTTTGAGTACAACACATTGTGGCTAGTTGGTATTCAAAGTCTTCTAGGTCTGCGTAGAGCCGCGATAAAAAGCAGTTCTTAATATTAGCATTCACTGCTGAATGCAGTACAGGCTTTCCTTTGAGGCTGATGAAGAATATGATTAATGTTGCTTTTGAAGAACTCGAGCTGGCAAGTGTTTCAGAGAGCAGGTGGCTGGAAGGGGGGCGAGAAGCAGCCTCCTACATTACTCACTTAGGCATGATTTCTTTTTAATCAAAATCAATAACTGTATTCGCAATGACAGAGTGTTGTAAATTGCTGCCGGAATGTGGGCCAATTTCTCTGCCTCGCCTGACAAAGTGTCAAACGAAATCGGTGTTGAGTTTGAAAACACGTTTCTCTTCAAATTGAAATATAATGTTAACTACAAGAAGGACAAGGAGTAACATCAGCTGAAATATATAATAATAATAATAATAATAATAATAATAATAATAATAATAATACAATAGGACTGAACATAGCATCCAATGAAGAAAGGATCACAAAACTACAGAAAATACAGACTTACATGCAACCACTACAACAATAAAGGTATCTCCATCACTGCCAAACGACGACACTACAATACAGTAGTCTTACCAGAAGCCTTATACACTTCAGAAACAACACCTTCAAG
Organism: Meconema thalassinum; assembly: GCA_946902985.2. NCBI lineage: Eukaryota > Metazoa > Arthropoda > Insecta > Orthoptera > Tettigoniidae > Meconema > Meconema thalassinum. The sequence continues at coordinate 374,644,436 of OX336392.1, forward strand.
GGAAGAAAAACAAGTAATTCCGTGAAGAACTAAATAGCCTATTTTCATATATACTAATTATCTTAATTGCCTCGATCAACATAAAAATGTCAGTTTGATTGCTGTAATAGATTCGTAGATATTGAGAAGCGTCTAAATACTTCGGATGGTCGCCATGTTGGATTTTTGAATATGTAGGCCATAGAGTTTTATACTATTAGATGACGATCATAGCGAAGGTTTATTATTCAGACTTCAATCGCAGGATTAGGACACAAGAAATGAAAACGAGATCTTAAAATTTCGCACAGCCGCCATCTTGAGGTTATGAAAACAGTTGAATTAATTTGGATGTCAGTACATTAAAATTTGTAGAAGCATTTACCGTGCCAAGTTTCACTGCGTTCGGATGGTTAAATCGCGAGAAACGTCCATTTACATATTTAAATTTCACGTCGCCACCATGTTGGATTTGTGCTCACCAGGTTATTGAAAGTCCGAAAGGTGAACTAAAGTTACTAACTTTTATCAACATTCAAAATTTCAGTTTGATTGCTGTCATAATCAGTAGATATTGAGAACCGTCTAAATATTTCGGATGGTCGCCATGTTGGATTATTTATATGTAGGCCATAGAGTTATGTATTATTAGATGGCGATTATTGCGTGGATTGATTTTTCAAACGTTGACTTCGATCGCATGATTAGGACACAAGAAATAGAAACTTAATTTTAATATTTCACACGGCCGCCATCTTGAGGTTATTTAAACAATTGAACTAAATTAGATGTTATTGCATAACAACGAGTATAGACATTTGCTGTACCATGTTTCACTGAGCTTGGATGGTTAAATCGCGAGAAAAGTCTACTTAAATATTTCAAATTTGCTTGGCCATCATGTTCGTTTTGTTCTTAACAAGTTATTGAACGTCACATAGGTGTACTGCTAGTAGTGCTCTTTATCACAGTACAAAATTTTCAGGATGATATCAGTGATAGTTTCGGAGATATAGAATGCCGGTGAGATATTTCGCACAGCCGCCATGTGCGACGTAATTAAATTTGAAGGGCACGGTCGGGGTGGGATGAAATGTCCTTACAGAGTTTCATTGAAATCAGACAAAAGGTGATCTCATAAGCCTATATATTTTTAGAGATGAAAATAGGCTAAAAATGAAGGAACTAGGAAAACAAGAGAGAAAAATACTGAGAAAGATCTACTGGCCATTTCAGTAAGAAGGAATATGGATAAAGTGACCGATAATAGAACTATACAAACAGACAGGGAAGATTACGAACAACATCAGAAAATAGAAAAAGAAGGGTAACATTTTAAGGGCACATACATAGTACATAGGATGACAAAGACACACAAACCAAGAAGAATTTTAATATAGTCATGACTATTACACTGAAAACCAATTGGTTAAAAGTAACCGAGGAATACCTCAAGATACTAAACATCTCTGCAGAAGAAATGGCCAGACAGTAAAATATACAGAGAATGAATCAGAAAACAGGAATTTGAGCAAACGACCAAAGAGAGAAAAAAAAACTAAAAACAAAAAAAAAAAAAAAATATTAAACAAGTAGTTTCGTGAAGAACTAAAGCCTATTTTCATATATCCTACTTATGTTAATTGTCACTATCATCATACAAAATTTCAGTCTGATTGCTGTAATAGATTCTTAGATATTGAGAACCAACTAAATATTTCGGATGGTCGCCATGTTGGATTTTTATATATGTTGGTCTTAGAGTTATGAAGACTACTGTTACATGAAGATTATTTTGTACGTGTAGTATTCAAACTTCAATCGCATGATTAGGATACAAGAAGTAAAAACGAGATTTTAAAATTTCACATAGCTGCCATCTTGTGGTTATGGAAACAATAGAAAAAATTAGATGCCAGTGGATTAACATTTTTATAAAGATTTACTGTACCAAGATTCACTGCATTCGGATGATTAAATTGCGACAAACGTCCATGTGAATATATATATTTCACGCCGCCGCCATGTTGGATCTATGATCACCGGCTTATTGAAAGTCCTACAGGTGAACTTATGTTCATAGCCCCTATGAACATACAAAAATTCAGTTTGATTGCTGTAATAGATTCGTAGATATTGAGATCCGTCTAAATATTTCGGATGGTCGCCATGTTGGATTGTTATATGTCATTATTCAAACTTTCACTTCGATCGCATGATTACGACACAAGAAATAAAAACTTTAAAATTCGCACAGCCATCTTGAGGTTATGTAAACAATTGAACTAAATTACATACCAGTGCATTACAATGTGTATAAACATTTGCTGTACCAAGTTTCATTGCGTTTGGATTATTACATCGCGAGAAAGGTCTATTTAAAACTTTCAGCTTCGCATGGCCGCCATGTTAGTTTTGTAGTTAACCAGTCTCTTAAAGTCTCATAGACGAACATTCAGTAGTGACCTTTATCTCCGTACCAAATTCCAGGGTGATATCGGTAATGGTTTCGGAGATATTGAACGTTGGTGAAATATTTCGCACAGACGCCATGTTGGATTGGTGAGACGTAAAAAAAATTGAAGGGCATGGTCGTGGTCGTCCGGAATAGTGCTATCAACTTACCAAGTTTCATTGAAATCGCTCCAGCCGTTTAGATTTTATTAGGGGGACACACACACACACGAATCACACACGTACACACAGACAGACACACGGACAAAAGATGATCTCATAAGCCTATTTTTTTCATAAATGAAAATAAGATAAAAACAGGAAAGAAGTGGACAGAAGAGAGCAAGAGGAAGCATGATGAATATATTGGAAGTTTTGGAGAGGAAAGACGTCTTTTCTCTTTTTCAGAAAAGAAAACATGAAAACTGATTGTGTTTTAACGCACTCCTTTAGGGGGAATTAACTTAAATAATAATAATGGGCATTCAGAAACTGACCAAAAGGATTTTTAACCTTGCCCTGTCAATGAAAGTTAAAAACACCTGGCTGCTTGAAGTTGGAAAAGATCTTCAGGAAATAGTCATCACAGATGGCATTGTACTAGACAGAGCTTCAGAGAATCAGTCGATAATCACCGCTTTGCAGACCATCCACGCACTATCACCAACAAAACCTGGTCAGAAGATCGCAAGAGAAGCCACAGCGAGTAGATGTAGAGATTTTGGGAGAAGAGAAAGGCAATACCATCAGCTAAATAAGTTCAATCGCGCTCCTTAGTTGGACATGACGAAGAAAGAGTAATAATAATAATAATAATTACAATTATAGTAAAAAATAAGATTATTATTATTATAATTATTATCATTGTATTGCTTTTACTGAAGCTTTCAGGGACGCTGGAGCCCCAGAAATAATCACCGAAGGATATATTTAACGAGCCAGTAAATCTTAGGACACGGCTCCTTCTCATTTGCGCACCCTCAAATGCCAACTGGCCGCGCTAGGATTCGATCCTGCAACCTTGGAAACAGCTGGTGAGAACGTACCGTTGCGCCAAACAAAGAGTTTCACGAGAAAGAAAAAAGAAACACTTCAGGATTCCTGAGGTGGGAATCGAACTCCCCTCTTTTCAGAGTTTCATCACGAGGCTGGGTGTACACCGTTTCAACCCTCAGACCAGAATTAACATTCTTGGCATTGCCGGGAATCTAACCTAGAACTCCGGGATGACATCCAAGAATGCTAGCCAGTAGGCTACACCACGAGGTAATCCATTCAAAGTCCATCCCATTTCACCGGACATTTGCATAAGGTGTGTTGAAAATTTAAGTGAATGCGTCACTCAGGATGGAGTCGCTGGTGCCAAGATTGGAACCACGGCCTGTTACCCAGTCCAGTCGTGGAGCTACACTGGTGGTCAGCATTTTGCTAGGGATTGTGAATAATGAAAATTAAGCATCGTGAGGGCAATCATATACGAACATTTTAATGAGTCATGCAGTGCTTAGCTGCTATTACCCATTCATGGGGGTTAATTTGATAAAGCGGTACCAAATTATTCAGCATAGATACACGAACGCACGCAGCTCCGCTCGGGGGGCTTAGCGAGAGTCTTTACATATCACACGAGGAAATGCGTCCTTTTCCCTCTCATCGAAATGAGTTACGACCAACAAAGGGGAAAACTAAAGTGCCTGGAAATGTATAGGTGGATAAAAATTACACGTCGAGCATACATTTTAAAATTAAGGGGGAATGTCTTACCTTCTAAACAAGTAAGAAGCAGGGGAGGAACATGAATGTTCCCCTAATGAAGATTAATGATTTAATGAATTAAATTGTTGGTATATTGGCTTTCACGACCGGTGAATTAAAACTCGGCAATTCTTCTAGGTTTATACAGTGTCTTGTCTGGGATTTCGCCCAGGACACCAAGCTGGCTCATCAGCGGGCTTTTTGAGCCCCCACCCGGACCCCCTCAGGGTGGCGCGCAGTTCGCTACTCCTATGGGGGTCCGGGCGGGGACACCAAGAGTCCGCTGATGAGCCAGCTTAGTGTCCTGGGCGAAATCCCAGACAAGACACTGTATAAACCTAGAAGAATTGCCGAGTTTTAATTAAATTGTTATTTGTAACTCTTCAGTCGGTCAACATGAATTTACCCAATGATTGGGGGGGGAGGGGGGGGGGGGTACAAAGTAGCCTATAGGATATGCGAAAAATACTCCAGAAAGAGAATGATTAATTTAGGATCACGATTATAATGGGGTAATGTTTAGTATTACGCGTTTTGCCCTACAAGCGGTCATCATCAGATCCCGATAACTGAGTTGAGGTTTACAATGTATACACTAATATATTATCTTATTACAAATATGTGTACTACGGTTTGGTGTTTCTCGTTATAAGGTTCGTTTTTTAACAGATCTTGTGAATTACGTGTGAGTATACAATTTATAACAACATATAATAATGTTATTGGTTTTACGTCCCTTTCAAGTACTGCGGCTTTTAGAGACACCGGGGTGCCATAATTTTGCTCTGAATGGGATCTTCAATGTGCCAGTAAATCTACTGACGCGGCTCCCTCACATCTGCGCACCCTCAAATGCCAGCCGCCTGCGCCTGTATTCCATCCTGTTATCTTAGGATCAGCAGGCGAGAACGTTACCGCTGACCCACTCAGCCAGTCAATATAGAACAACACAATATAATAAACTAGCAAACCACCCCGGCTTCGCCCGGTACCTTTAACGTTTTACCCAGCGTAAGCTTAAAAGGCGCACGGACGGCAGGTTCCAGACGCAATTCAGAAAAGCCGAGGTGAACAGCGAAACTCCAAACACATATACTCTTCTCTGAAGTCTTAACTCGACACGACTCGACATTTTAATGCTGGCCAAAGTTGGGGTGATAGGCTCACTCGCTAGCTCGTAAACTCGCTCCGAAGCCAGTAATTTAAATTTCCACTGAATGGAGATTGTTGGAAGAAATGAAAACGTTAAAACATTTATACATTATTGGGCGATGTATTAAAAATAGTTATATGCTGTTAGGACGTTATGGTAGAACTTTTCATGCTGAACAATTCTTACACTCATACTACTTTACATAGATATTTTAACGGTTTACCCAGCGTAAGCTTAAAAGGCGCACGAATGACAGGTTTTCCTTCGACTCGATTCACTGAAATCGTTATTGCTCGGCTTCCTTCGGGCACAAATGCATTTTTTTTTCTAGAGAAACCTTCTTCGAGAAATCCTTTACAGAATGGTGAAAACCGCATCAAAATCCATCCAGTGGTTCTCGAGATAACCCGTTACATCCAAGAATCGGGAACGTTGTTTTGTACCTAGTTACTACAGTAGCCTATGTAGAGATAAGATAATATAAAAGAAAAAGATGTATAAATTAGAGTATGCACTAGAATTCTATTTGTAGGCCTATATGGTTAATTATCCAACGGCCTGGCCATGTTGAAACACCGCATACCATGAGAACTCCGCAGTTAAGCAACATTGGGCGTGGTTGGACCTTGGATGGAATGCCGGTTCAGTGGGACCACGCGCTGTTGGTGGGGAGAGGGTAAGGAGGAGTGTAAAGGGCCTGGCCATCCTACCGCATGTAAACTCCGGCTGGGGGTAGCCTCTTCTCTCGACTGACTTCAGAGCGACAAGACGTATCGTCCGGAGGTAGTTCTTTCCCGTAGACGTGATACAAAGTGAGGTCCTACGTGACACAAGAGGCAGCGGTGTTACCGGCCAATAGTTTCGAGAGCCCCGGACCTGCCTTCGGGCAGTATATCAATAATAATAATAATTATTATTATTTCTCAACATATTAGAGCTGTCCCCTTACAGCAGTTACCTTTTTCCCAGCCTCCGGGGCTAGAAAGGATTGGATTTATTTATCGCGTGGCTTTTAGGCCGGGAGTGTCCGAGGAAATGTTCGGCTCGTCTAAGTCTGTAACGGCTTCCAGCGGACTCTCTTAGGGTGAGCTACAAGTTCCGTTCAATTTCAAGTAGTTCCAACTTTCACTACAAGATATCAACTATACCTAGTGGTGAACGTTGGAACTTTTATAGAGCGTTCCGGCGAAATCTAACCTAACAATTTAGCTTCACACAAGTTTAGTCTGTGGAAGGATCTTTTACATGCCATAAATATATGACATGGGACTGCCGGCTTTACTTCCCCTCCGAAAGAAGGCATACTAAAGGATTTTTAACGCTCTTAAAAATCCGACGATTTCGGCCGGGTTCGAACCCGCTATCTTGGGCACAGCAGTTCAGCATGCTACTAACTACGCCACCGAAACCACTGAAGGGATTGGCAGGAAGAGACCGTGGCCTATTAGAAGTGTAACCGATATGTTAGTGGTCACCCACTTCAGATTAGGCACTGATATCGGGTTCTGCTTCTTGATTTGTATAATTCTATTCGTAACTCATTGTTTTGGTCGTGGGTCTATTTGTTTAGTTCGTCGTTGCTAGTTTCAATGTGAATATTAAGTGTTGTTTGTTGTTGATTCATTTAGGGGCCACGTGTACTTATGTGTGTGAGTGGTATTTGTCTGACGATCTGTGTTATTGAGATGACCGTATTAGTAAAGGTTGATGATAATTCTTGTTTTAAGGAGCCTTACATCTAGGTCTAGTCTGTAATGACATAGTCGCGGCGACCGCGGCTGTGTTATGCGCCAGGTACAGGTGCGAACGAGCGCTCCTCTGCCTGGATTTGATTTGATTTGGACTATAAATGAAGTTAAGTTTGATAAAGAATAAATTTGGTCGGATAAAATTTTATTTAATTTGGAATGTATTGTTCGTTTGACTTGTTTAAGGGATTTTTCGTGATTTATTTGCATTTATGTTCGCATTTGGCTTATATCATTTTTCTAAGGGATTTATTTATTTAATGACCTTGTCTTTCGTTCATTTGTTTACAGCAGCAGATTGGGATGATGTTCGCTTATTTTGCTATATAGAGCAAAGCTACTTATCATCCCCGCTCGCCATGATGTGGAAGGGTTTAATGGTCGTTTACAGCGGCAGCTTCAGTATAGTGATATTGATGTTTGAAAGTGGAAGTAACTACCTCGTAGGTCCGCGACCCGCCGAGCGCCACCAGAGTTGGTCGGCCGCGGCCTCCCCCTTCCGGCAGGCGCCCCGCGGCGTCGCAGAGCGCTCAGAATAATGTTTTAGGGATGTCTGTAGGAATAAATTATCTAAAGAGCTATTTGTGGAATGTGTTTGAATTTTATTATTGTTTTTTCCGTCTCCAGTTTAAGGCTATTCTCCCGTGCAAAAAACGGTGCCAGCTGGTGTTTTTTTGGTAATTCAAGTAGTACTCCCATGGTTTAGCCGCTGGAATATGTTGCTAATTAGTACCTTGGGGTCCTTATCAGGGTTATTAGTGTAGGTTATCGGCCCGAATGTATTAGTGTGTGTAGCTGTAATTCAGATGTGGATTGGGAAGGAGGCGGTCATGGCCTTCAGCTTGGAGCTATCCCAGCATTTGCCTGGAGTAGAAGTGGGCAACCATGGTAAACTACTTCTAGGATGGCTGAAGTAGGAATCGAACCTGCCTCTTCTCAGATTTGCCTCACGAGGCTGAGGGAACCCCGTTTCAACCCACAGACCAGAATTAAATTTCTTGGCAGAGCCGGGAATCGAACTCGAGCCTCCACGGTGACAGCGAAAGAGTGCTAGCAACTACGCAAAGGGGCGGTCCTGAATATGATTTACTAGGTGACATGTGCTTTATCAATCCTCCCGGCTTTACTGTTATGGGGACAAACTAATCGTCGATATTTATCAAATCAAAGTGCAATTCGTCACTGTTGCGGGTAACACTCTTTTTTTTTGAACGCACAATCGCTTACGTGTAAACGTGTGTAGTTAACCCGCCCAACTCTACTGTTATGCGGGCTGGACGCGACCCAGTTCTGCCATGGGCTGTCGGCACGTTTGTTTAAACGCACTTTTTTTTAACCGAATAAATACATTTCCGTTGACTTTCGAGGAATGCAAGTTTCTTTTCTCTATTATTGAGATGATTTGGAAGATTTTAGCACAAATCACACCTTCTAAATCCCTCTGGTTTAAGAGCTTGAGTTTTGTGAAACATACTAATATTAATAATAACAAAGATAATAATAATAATAATAATAATAGGTTGTTTTTGTTGTTTATTCTTTAGGTCCTTAGTGATATCGTGATCATGTAGCCCCGTGTACTTGGATGTGTGTAGAATTTGTCTGGTATCCTGTGTCACTACGATGTCGGTACTAGTGTATGTATTTGTAATTGAGGCAAGACTCGGGTAGCAAGCGACCGTGGTCTTACGTTGGGTACCATCCCTGCATCTACCTGGAGTAGAGGTGGAAAACCACGGATAACTACTTCCAGGATGGCTAAGTGGGAATCGAATCCGCCTCTTCTCAGTACCGCCTCACGAGGCCGAGTGTACCCCGTTCCAGTCCTCACGACAAGAATTAAATTCTTGGCAGAGCCGGGAATTGAACCCATGGCTCTGCCGTGACAGCCAAGAATGCTATCCACTGTGCAACGAGGCAGGCGTAATAGTTATAATAATAATAATAATAATAATAATAATAATAATAATAATAATAGTTTTAGTGGTGGCTCAGTAGCAGAGTGTCTGATCCTATACCCCGCGGCGTAGCTTTGGGCGTTAAATCAATAACCACGATTGCGGTGGGGAGCAGCAGCAAGTTCGGAAATCAGAGGTTCAAATCCCGATTCTGACAGCGGCTATCCTGAGTGTGTTATTTGCCCGGGTATTCCCACATTCCCTCCAAGCAATTGCCCGGATAGTACCTAATTTCAAGTCCAGGGCCCTATATCCTATCCCCCACCCTAATAATTACAGCTACTTTAGTACAGTCACCACTAAAACACAAACGCTTATAACTGCACTCCGCCATGCGGTGGCTCCTTCTCACAGCAGACGTGACGTCACGGCCTCTCTCTTCAGCGGTGTCTGATGGCCGTGGCTAAGATCCCAGTGACATCTTCTGTTGGTGTGTTGGGGCTAAAGCTGCGGTTTCCTCCAGTAGCGGTACCGCTTTCTAGCGGCCCTAATGTCACGGTGAATGACGTATAGAAACTGGGAACGTCTTGACGGTGAACAAAGGTGTAAAGTTAGAGATAATTCTAAATGTGTGCCGAGACGACATGTTGTCATAATGTTAAATAAGAAATGGACGATCTTGACATGGCGCTCGTAATATTTTTGTAAGAAGAGTCATCCAAAGACGATAGGGAACGTTCGGGGGTTAAGTGACGTGCATATGAAATTTTAGTGCGTCGTCATCTGCATTGCAAAGAAGATAAATAAGAATATCTTCGGATGCCACCAGTGTTATTGGATTGTGTTTTGAATTACATAAAGGCTGACATTACTTCAGTGCCGTACAACAGAAACAAGAGGCAAATATCTCCTGAACAGAAACTCTGTGTATTTTTAAGGTTACTCTTCACATTATGCAATGCCTTATTATTCCTTACGATATCTATTAATGTTTCCTCTCCTTCCATACTCCAATAGCCTATATCATCTTATCAGTCATTGTAAATAATTCACTACTTTCAGCACACACCGTACACCGTACAAAAACATTTACGAACTGTTTTCTACCGTACTCACCACCGTCATATGACTGACGCCATCCCAATTTTATGTAACGGTGGTAGTCAACGCTTCCTATGAAACCACTCGCCTTTGTTTCTATGCAGAACGTTTTTGTGACGTCATTCACCGTCATATTACGGCCGCTAGAAAACGGTACCGCTACTGGAGGAAACCGCAGCTTATGTCCTTTAATCTCACAAGAAAAGGGAATTCGATGTAAAATTCTAATCTGGTTGAAATTTAGTACACAATATTCCAACAAAGTTGTACAATTACGTAGTGAAAACAGCACGTGCCACTTTCAATTTTGAACACCAATATTGAACGCCGAAAACTTGCCGGGCGACGGCATGAGCGAGGAGGTGGGAAGAGGTAAAGCTGGCCTTGAATCCTAGCAGCACGCGATGGCTCGCGGCCACCAGGCATTGCGTTGCATTCCCCATCTTCCATCTTCCCTCACCCCGTCACTCCCTTATCAGTTCAGTAGGACTATGCAAAACAAAAGTGATGTTTTGTATGAACAGGTCCCAAATTGTTCCTTTATGAATTCAATTTTGTCTGTTTTTATATTTAACTGGTAAAGACAACAATTAATGTTAAACTTAACTTTATAGGCCAAATATTTACAAATGTCAGAAAGTGACAATTGGAACACCTTCCAAATTTTCAACCTTGGAATGTGATAGTTTGTCTACAAAGCTGCTTTGCTGACAGTAATCGCTATGGAAATTGGTGGCCGGAAGCCTTGGCATGCTGCTAAGATTCAAGGTCAGCTTTACCTCTCCCCACCTCCTCGCTCATGCCGTCACGTGGCAGGTTTTAGGCGTTCAATATTGGCGTTCAAAATTGAAGGTGGCCCGTGCGGTTTTCACTACGTTATTGTGCAACTTTGTAGGAATATTGTGTACTAAATTTCAACCAGATTAGAATTTTACACCGCAATCCGTTCCCTTGTTAGTATAGGTCTCCAAAAATCACTCAAGTGATATTCATCATCCCTGCTCATATTGTCTGGATGACACGGTAACACTACAGCTTCAGTCACAAGGCGTGTCATAAGCAACAGAGGTGTGCAAATTATTAGACTCGAAGCCAGTTTTCTATCATTTACTCGGTGCGTTCTGTGACTTAATACAGTAGAAATATTTTGCAAGTCGCTGAATTTATTTCGTATGTTTAATCAATAATCTTAATAACATTTATTAAAAAGAATCTGACAGTAAACTAATTGTTTACAGTGTCCACTAAAAGAGGAGCCTTGTTAATGCAGAATGCCACACGTTTTGTTTACTTTATTCTAGTGTTCATGTCAATTTAGTCTAGAGAGATTGGAACCCATTTATTACTGACTGTCCACTCTTGAACTATTCAACGATTCGTGGACATTGGATTAAAATCACCTGATTTAGAGAATACATTCCAAAGTCAATGAAAATAAGAAAAAACGGACCCAGATCAGGTGTCCCTCTGAATCTCCAATTTCGAAAATATCCAGATGCAATTCCTTATGGGATACGCTGAAGTCCACAGGGTAGGGTAATAAAAATTAAATAAAATGATTTTGAATAAAAATATGTGACTAATTTAAATTACTGTATTTTAGTCTAGTCTATTGATTTTCACACCCCTGTATAAATAACTTGGTTCGAATTTTTGAACTATGGCAGCGTTGAATGTGATGTTATGTACAGAAGTGCAATATTCCGCTAATCCCGACTGTGCTTTCTCATCCCTTACATGCTCTTTGAGCCTGCGTTTACCATCCTTCCAGTCTGTCCTATGTAGACCTAATCACACTCGATGCACGGAACTTTGTACATCCTAGGTTTTCTGGTGTCTGGGATCGGATCTCACACACTGCGTGTCAAATAGCCAAATTTTCTATGGTGGTCGGAACCTGGTGGTAGACTATTGTTGTTCTTTCTAGGATGCGGGCGATGAGGTTACTAACACCGAGGGCGTATATGGAAACACCGCAGTAGCTGTAGCTCGCTTTAGGTTGATATGCTCTGTGGACGAGGCTGAGTGCAATCTATTCCAGCCCTCACGTCAGTTTCCAAAGTCCCTAATGCAGCCGGGAATCGAACCCAAGGCCTTCGGGTGACAGGCAGACACGCTACCCTAACATTACGGGACTGGCTCAAAAGAAAAATAATACTAATATTAATAATAATAATAATCGTATTTCCTGGGCTACCTGAGGGGTGATCTTTTGAGTGGGAGCCATTTGGAGATGATGATACTTCTTGTTTTAAGGGGCCTAACATCTAGGTAATCGGCCACTAATGAAATGAAAATTAATATTATGAAATTAAAGATGAAGGTAAAAACAGCGTACTACCAGGGATGAAACGAAAATGGTTTATATATAACAGACAGTGAGCCCGAACATTTATGCCTTATTTGGGCATAAGTAGTGTACAGCCCGGGAGGGCAGTACCCCCTGAGAGCCACCCCCCATCTTTTACCAAAACCACCCCAACTGGAAACACCATAAGACCAGGACATTATCTATACACAGCAAGCGGCGGCCACCCAGCCTGGGAGGTTAGCCAACTACTTGCAAAACATACACAAACATTTACACTAACAACTATCTGGGGCAGCTACATTTACGCAACGCTGACCGAACAGCGCCGGAAGGTACAAGAACGGAGATGATAAAAAACAATAAAACAAATAAGGCATATTGAATATTGAAAATAGAGATGAACACTATAAAAACGTAAAACACACTAAAACTAATCTAAATGTCTAAATCTTAATTAAATTCTCCCTCGTGAACCGGATGATGGGTTCCGCTGACGGCTCGTCATTGCGTAGAACAAGGGAGGGGGTGCTTGGCAGTTTGAGAGTTCTTCGCAGATCGGCCAGGTCTACACACGTATGTCAGCCACGGTAAGGGGCATTTGGAGAAGCCAGCAGTGTGAACAGCACCTTAGTACGCACAGCTGTGAGAGAAGGTTGGCACGGCTCTAAATAAGGGAGTGACGTTGGTAAAGCTGACCACATTTCACGCACTCCATTCTAGGTGTACAACTTGAGTACGGGATAGGAACCAATCCTGTCTTTCCCCGGGGATCGTGGAATTGGCCCAGCAGGCACGTGTCCCTTGACGGACATGTTCCTTGCTAGGTGATGTATAGCCAGATTCATTCCTCATAGCGCACCGGGGAAATTAGGCTGACTGATTTACTGCTTCCAGCTCCTGACACGTCTTGGACTCCGAGCTGCTTGGAACTAAGACAATATGTCCAGAGTAGTATCTCTACCTGTCGCTGTCGTCGTGAAACCCAACATCGTATAAATGGTGCTATGATTCGTATTTTCCTTTCTTCTGACTCTACACCAATTCCTCTCAATCAACGAAATACCGTCCCAAATTAGAGTTGTTTTTATTGTTTCATTTGAGGGGCTTGGACAACGTGGTCATTTAGCCCCATGTACTTCCGTGAGTGTGGGGTTTTGTCTGATAACCTTTGTTTTTGTGTTGGCCATATTAGTGTGTGAATTTGTAATTCAGGTGAGCATTGGAAAGAAAGCAGCCATGGCCTCAAGTTAAGACCATCCCAGCATTTGCCTGGAGTAGTAGTGGGAAACCACGGAAAATCTACCTTCAGGATGGCTGAGATGGAAATCGAACCATACTCTTCTCAGCTTTGCCCCACCAGGCTGATTTCCAGCCCTCATACCAGAATTCAATTTCTTGGCAGAGTCAGAATCGAACCCGAAACTTCGAAGCGTTATTGTTACAGATAGATAATCTTATTGTCAATGTCATTAATTTCTCGTTATTGCAGAAAGTGACTGCTACAAGTAACACGATTCTCTCATAACCTGGAGCAGATGACCTCGCTGTTCCACGCCTTAAAACAACAACAACAGCAACGACAACAACATCATCAAAAACTATCTCTTCTACTCGGATGAAAGTATGAATTTAGGTTTAGGGGTGTAAAAAACAAACTTCGTGAACCGCTGACCTAACTGCGTAAGGTGTGATTTTAGGATTAGTGGTGTGCCAAACAAAGTTTGTGAACCCCTGGCCCAACTGCGCGTGGTGTGAATTTAGGTTTAGGGGTGTAACAAACAAAGCTTGTGAACCTCTTAAATAACTGCGTGTGGTGTGAATTTAGGTTTAGGGGTGCAACAAATACAGTTTGTGAACCCCTGGCCTAACTGTGTGTGGTGTGAATTAAGGTTTAGGGGTGCAACAAACACAGTTTTTGAACCCCTGGCCTAACTGTGTGTGGTGTGAATTTAGGTTTAGGGGTGCAACAAACACAGTTTGTGAACCCCTGACCTAACTGCGTGTGGTGTGAATTTAGGTTTAGGGGTGCAACAAACACAGTTTGTGAACCCCTGGCCTAACTGTGTGTGGTGTGAATTTAGGTTTAGGGGTGCAACAAACACAGTTTGTGAACCCCTGACCTAACTGCGTGTGGTGTGAATTTAGGTTTAGGGGTGCAACAAACTAAGTTTGTGAACCCCTGACCTAACTGTGTGTGGTGTGAATTTAGGTTTAGGGGTGCAACAAACACAGTTTGTGAACCCCTGACCTAACTGCGTGTGGTGTGAATTTAGGTTTAGGGGTGCAACAAACTAAGTTTGTGAACCCCTGACCTAACTGCGTGTGGTGTGAATTTAGGTTTAGGGGTGCAACAAACTAAGTTTGTGAACCCCTGACCTAACTGCGTGTGGTGTGAATTTAGGTTTGGGGGTGCAACAAATACAGTTTGTGAACCCCTGGCCTAACTGTGTGTGGTGTGAATTTAGGTTTAGGGGTGCAACAAACACAGTTTGTGAACCCCTGACCTAACTGCGTGTGGTGTGAATTTAGGTTTAGGGGTGCAACAAACACAGTTTGTGAACCCCTGACCTAACTGCGTGTGGTGTGAATTTAGGTTTAGGGGTGCAACAAACAAAGCTTGTGAACCCCTGACCTAACTGCGTGTGGTGTGAATTTAGGTTTAGGGGTGCAACAAACAAAGCTTGTGAACCCCTGACCTAACTGTGTGTGGTGTGAATTTAGGTTTAGGGGTGCAACAAACAAAGCTTGTGAACCCCTGACCTAACTGCGTGTGGTGTGAATTTAGGTTTAGGGGTGCAACAAACAAAGCTTGTGAACCCCTGACCTAACTGCGTGTGGTGTGAATTTAGGTTTAGGGGTGCAACAAACACAGTTTGTGAACCCCTGACCTAACTGCGTCTGGTGTGAATTTAGGTTTAGGGGTGCAACAAACTAAGTTTGTGAACCCCTGACCTAACTGTGTGTGGTGTGAATTTAGGTTTAGGGGAGCAACAAACAAAGCTTGTGAACCCCTGACCTAACTGCGTGTGGTGTGAATTTAGGTTTAGGGGTGCAACAAACACAGTTTGTGAACTCCTGACCTAACTGCGTGTGGTGTGAATTTAGGTTTAGGGGTGCAACAAACAAAGCTTGTGAACCCCAGACCTAACTGCGTGTGGTGTGAATTTAGGTTTAGGGGTGCAACAAACAAAGCTTGTGAACCCCTGACCTAACTGCGTGTGGTGTGAATTTAGGTTTAGGGGTGCAACAAACAAAGCTTGTGAACCCCTGACCTAACTGCGTGTGGTGTGAATTTAGGTTTAGGGGTGCAACAAACAAAGCTTGTGAACCCCTGACCTAACTGCGTGTGGTGTGAATTTAGGTTTAGGGGTGCAACAAACACAGTTTGTGAACCCCTGACCTAACTGCGTGTGGTGTGAATTTAGGTTTAGGGGTGCAACAAACAAAGCTTGTGAACCCCTGACCTAACTGCGTGTGGTGTGAATTTAGGTTTAGGGGTGCAACAAACACAGTTTGTGAACTCCTGGCCTAACTGTGTGTGGTGTGAATTTAGGTTTAGGGGTGCAACAAACAAAGCTTGTGAACCCCTGACCTAACTGCGTGTGGTGTGAATTTAGGTTTAGGTGTGCAACAAACACAGTTTGTGAACCTCTGACCTAACTGCGTGTGGTGTGAATTTAGGTTTAGGTGTGCAACAAACACAGTTTGTGAACCTCTGACCTAACTGCGTGTGGTGTGAATTTAGGGTTAGGGGTGCAACAAACTAAGTTTGTGAACCTCTGACCTATCGGCATGTGGTGTGAATTTAGGTTTAGCGGTGTGCCAAACAAAGTTTGTGAACCCCTGGCCTAACCGCATTTTGTAATGCCGATTGGCCCGAGAAGCAAAACTGCACAATGGTATTTCTGATACCTAATTCCCCATCAATAAATCAGATATCCTTCCTTACCTCCAGAGTCTGAGTGTTTTCGAGTGATATTGAGAGCGTCCACACAAACTTTATATAGCTCTTATGAAGTTGATATGCAGATATAACTTATTTTAGCTGAAAACCATGAAGACGAACGGAAGTGTTATGAATGTCGTGAAGTGCCATTAGAGACCGATAACCCTCATCTGGGGAGATATTAGAAGTGTTCTTTACGAGTGCCGACCGCAATGAAGAGTTCAACTCTCGCGACATTGCGGCGCGGTCAGGTAAACAGCCCCATCACAGAGCTGTCCACAGTCTGGCTTCCAGAATCACCAGCTGCGACGATCTATCTAATTCCAGGTAAACAGTCCAATTACAGAACTGCACACCGGCAGTGGCGATACTTCTATAAGGTGCGTTCAAAAAGTAACGAGCCGGAGGCATAATTACAGAAACCAGTACCTGTAGGCTATTTTAGAAGTATTGGCCCTGGCTGTTGAGGCACTTGTCCCTCTGTGACACGAGGCGGTGATTGGCTGTCTCATAAAATTCCCTGGGCTGCGATGTGTACCAGTTCCGCACGTACAGATGGAAGTCGGCGTCCGAGGTGAATCGTTGGCCCCGCAGAGCACTTATCAGGGGACCAACATGGCGTAATCACAGGGAGAGAGGTCTGGACCGTATGGAGGGTGGCCGAGAACCTCCCATTTGAATTTCTGCAGGAGTGCCGCGACTGTGTTGGCCGTATGAGGTCGTGCATTGTTGTGGAGCAACCTCGGTGGCTATGCCGTTCACTGTCATTCGGCGATCCTGGGTAATGAGTGCATCAACCAGCTGAACGTTGTCATCGGTAATGCAGTGGGGTGACCCAGACCTGGCATCATCGGCTAACGACACCCGTCCTTCCCTGAAGCGCTTGTGCCACGCCTTGACCCTTGCAAGGGACATGCAGTGTTCGCCGTACACTTGTGACATTCGGCGATGAATGTCCGTTCCCCCTATTCCTTCCGCTGTCAGAAACCGAACAACACATCTTTGCTCTTCGGTTGACGCCTCCATGTCACTGATTTCAATGCGACTAGCAGCGTTGGACGATTGATGCAAGCTGCTGCTCGCTTTGTATCGTCACGTGACGTGCACGCGTGCCCTCTAGCGACGGGCTGTGACCTTCCACGCTCTGGTCGGAAGCACACCTCATTACACACGCCACGATCAGCCGATGTCGTCACCGGTTTGCGCATTCCAGCCTCCGGCTCGTTACTTTTTGAACGCACCTTATATGTTACTAATCGCTCAGTAAGACCAAATAGATTGTCAATATGATTGTCAATTGGAGGTGAATTTAGAACAAATAATCGATGAGTATGGAAGTGGTTAAGGCTGTATGACTAATCTGCTTTTCTTTTTCGTATTAAAGTGCTAGAATAAATTTTTAGTGTTGCTTCAGTAATTGGTCTGTAATAGTTGAGAAGGACCTAGATCGATTGGCATAGACCACTACAGGGTCTTTCATATAAAGTAAGAACGCCAAGCGGCAGTTTTGTTATCCGCTACTGCGGCGGCCTTGGCCGAGCTTGCGTCGTGCCATGGCCCCCTGCTTTAAGCGTGTGTACAATCCTATATGAAATATTACCTTATATAAGATGCTGGAAGTGTCGTCCTTCCTGGGTTATACAGGCACTGTATCTGGTAACCACATTCTCGCTGATGCGATTAAGTTCTGCCACCGCCATGTTTCTGATCTTTTATTTTATGTCTTTTATTGAGCACTGAGCCAGTAGTGTCAAACTTATTTTCAAGTACGTGAATCTGTGCTAGTGAAGGTGGCACTTCATCAGGAAATTGCTGAATAAATGCATCACGTACCCGCCGAGCCGACTCGTTGGTTAAGGTTAATTCCTGCCGCTCCTTCCGGAGCATAGGGCCTTGGCGAAATTTCTCCACGCAGTACGGTTCCTGGCCATTCTCTTCACTTGACTCCAGTTCTTGTCCACCTCTGCAATTTCATTTTCGATCGTCCTCTTCCATGTCTTCTTAGGTCGACCTCTCTTCCTGGCGCCTTGAGGATTCCAGTCTAGCGCCGCCTTCTCAATAGCTCCGTCCGGCTTCCTTAGTGTGTGACCAATCCAGCGCCATTTCCTCTCTTTGATCTGGATGCTAATCGGTTGTTGATTGGTGATGGTCCAAAGATCTTCATTTGAGATTATGTCCGGCCACCTCACATTCATGATGCGACGCAGACATCTGTTAATGAACACCTGTAGCTGGTTGTTGATCGGTTTTGTGACTTTACATACAAAAATACGATGTTTCAATGATAACTGTTTCACTATGTTTGCACCTGAGATTCCGACTGGCGAATGAAAACCTGCACGCTTATTGCAAGGTCAAGTATATACTTGCGCGCACTTTCAATACTACAGTAGGTGGCAGTGGCGCGCCACAATCTCGGCCAAGGCCACTGGAGCAACGGATTACAAATCCGCCACTCGCCGTTCTTACTTTATATGAAAGACCCTGTATAAGATAGTGTTCTTAGTATGAATAAACACAGAACATAAGTAGGCTGCGTCTGGGACCTGCCGTCCGTGCGTCATTTATAGGACTATTGACACTTATCAGTGGCGTAACAGTGACGTGACCTGCACGTGCTCCTACCGGTGAACTTGAAAATATTCTTCCACGATATGAGTGGTGTTGTTCACACTCGACCGGCACCTGACCGTGACAGTGCAGTCAGTGCTGTAACCGTCGCCGTACCGTGACAGTCAGTTAAGTCTCCGCAGATATTTTTCTCATTTTACGACCGTGTCACTGGCTCATTTCAAAGTTTTATATAAATGAATGGTGAAAAACTTATTGAACAATGGCGCAGTTATCTTGTGCTGTATCATCTTTCCATATTTCCAACCCTAAGTACATGGACACGGGATTTAAGAATAATATATCGAGTATAAATATCAAGAGTAGCGAATTCCGCTTCTGTTCTCTTTTTCCAGGTATTATCAACTCACTTCCATTTTATCCATCCTAAATAAGAGCAATCATCTATAAATCAGCTTCTGCGAGTTTCACCATTTTCCGTGGTATAGGAAACACTGCCTGATGCCGATCATGCCACGTTTAGGTGTGAGTCGACATCACTGTGAGTTCACGACCGGCGGGATCGCGTGCCGGTAACGTCAAGTTTACGCCAATGCTAAGTGCAAATAGAGCTTAACCTTACGCTGGGTAAAGATACCGGGCGAAGCCGAGTCGCGTTGCTAGTCTCAAATATTGAAAAAAATAGAGGAAGAAGGTGGTGAGTGCAATGAATCCCTCCTTTGGTATTCCTATCATTAATTAATCAAGTTCGTATGACGAGCGAGACATTTGTTCAATAAGTGTGCTCATAAGTGTATAATACGAGGGCTATTCCAAAACTAAGGTCCGGTTATAAAAAAACATCCAAAATAAAAATTGTTTCCAAAACAATTATTTATTGACATTCCTTACGTCTTTTTCTATTTTCTACATAATTTCCATACTTATTTACACATTTGTCACATCGTTCCACAAGCGTTTGAATGCCTAAGTAGCAGAACTCGGCCGCCTGCGAAGCTAACCAGTCTTTAACAGCTTCTTTCACTTCATCATCTGTGTCGAAGCGCTTGCCGCCAAGAAACTTCTTTAGGTAGCGGAACAGGTGGAAATCACTTGGCGCCAAGTCCGGACTGTACGGTGGGTAGTCCATCTGATCCCATCCAAATTTCTTGATTAGAGTTTGCGTGTCATTCGCAGTATGGGGTCTGGCATTGTCATGCAACAACAACACTCCAGACGACGTCAGGATAGCGCAGTAATCTGCCGATGAAATGTTTCTTGCAGACAGAAACCGTATCACTGCCCTTCATCGGCGGGCTGATTAATTGCCTTAAACATTGTGAACTGACACTATCAACAGCACACAGAACAGTAACAATGCTACTGGCGGCTTTTGCCGCGCAAGTCATGCCAGGAGTCGGCACGCATGCGTGTTTTGCCCTTGGCGCCACTTTCAAATATTTGCGGCGAATTGGACCTTACTTTTGGAATTACCCTCGTATTTCATTTAATAATTATTTCAAGATTAGGTTGTTAAAATAATTGTTACTCTCCACTCAATCAAACTGGGCATAATCATGACAACCGACTAAAAATCATTCCTGTTAACAGATTATGGTTCTTGCACTTTCCTCACTAACGTGTGGCTCGCCTTTGAAATCTAGCTGGGCGGATATGTTAACATTCCACGACTGCCTGGAGCGAAGGCTTTCCCAGCGTGAGGCACAGCGATGTCAACTTTCCACCTTAGCCACTGAGAGCAAGTAGCGAGACTGGACAGAACTACGTGCACATGTGCAACACTGGATACCCGATACCTGCGTGAGGCATGAGCTAGCCGCTAGGGCGGGACATTGTAGTCCACGTGGAGTGATAGAGGAAGCATTCTATTGGTCAACAACCGTCAGCTATTGGTCAGTAGCGAACAATGTTTATTGTCAGCGCGTGCTACTGCAATATGTTTGAGTCGCCGCTTGTTAACCAGCGAAGTGGGGAACTATACCGCACGCCCGGTGCAAGACCGCCACAAGTCAATAAATATGAATTTTGAAGTATGTGGTACTTATAAATGCCTATGATCAAGTCCGTGTCCTGTAAAACAGCCACAACTCAGATCCTATAAATGGCAATTCTACGGCACTGAATAGAAAACTGCCATAACTCAAAATTATTATTATTATTTTTGATTAAAACACGTAATTGCAACCCTTGAAAGAACTTTGTTATTGCATACAGTACCAGTCAAAAGTTTAGGACCACATAAGGAAATCATGATATGTCACCTAAAACCTGAACTTGTGACACTAGAGCTCTGCGATTGATTCACTGAGCTCTTACATCAGATAGAATATATACTTCCTGATTTCGTTCAATTGGGCCAAGTATTGTAGAAGTTATGATTTTTTAACTGTTGGAAGGTCACATCAAAAGATCACCATTTTCTGAGGTATACTGTATTGTATATTCCAACTGGGTGCAGGTATAGCCACCAATTTTCTTTTTTAGACTTAGCAATAGTTGGGGATCATTTTGGGATAAATATACAAATTCCGAAGAAATGCAGGTTCATCTTTTTTTGCGGGTTCTTACTTTTTCAAGCCAGGGCTAAACTGGTCGATGCACTGCTAACAACAAAATAATCTCACGCCGAAATCCAACAAGCCAGAAATTAGCGCTTGAATGCCATCAGTTGACGCGACAAATTAGAAGCGGATAGGTAGCAAGGAAGCTTTAGGACAAGCGTGATAAGAACAAGGGAAAATTGACCATTTAGGTGACATATCATGATTTCCTTATGTGGTCCTAAACTTTTGACTGGAACTGTAGCACTAGACAATGCTCGTAGTTTGTAAGACGTTACTTTCACTTTAATTATGTAAGTATTTATATTTTTCCTATTAGCTCAAAATCTTTAAATATTTTTCCTGAAAAAGTGTGTTTTTAGCCTCTAGGCTTATGAGATCACCTTCTGTCCGTGTGTGTGTGTGATGGTGTGTGTGTGTGTCTCCCCCTAATAACTTCTAAACAGCTGGAGCGATTTCAATGAAACTCAGTAAGTTCGTAGCACTATTCCGGATGACCCCGACCGTGCCCTTCAAATTTTGTTACGTCTTACCAATCCAACATGGCGGCTGTGGGAAATATTTCACCAGCATTCAATATCTCCGAAACTATCACCGATATCACCCTGGATTTTTTACGGTGATAAAGGAAACAACTAGAAGTTCACCTATGTGAATTTTAAATATCTGGTAACTACAAAACCAACATGGCGGCCAAGCGAAGTTGCGACTTTTAAATAGACGTTTCTCGCGATTTAACCAACCAAACGCAATGAACTTGGTACAGTATATATATATAAATATTGTAATGCTCAGACATCTAATTTCGTTCAATTATTTACATAACCTCAAGATGTCGGCTGTGCGAAATATTTCACCGGCATTCTATATCTCTGAAAATGTTAGCGGTATCACCCTGATATTTTGTACGGAGATAAAGAGCACTACTGGAAGTTCATGTATAAGACTTTCAAAAACCGGTTAACTACGAAACGAGCATGGCGGCCAAGCAAAGTTGAAAATTTTAAATAAACCTTTCTCGCGATTTAATGTTCCAAACGCAATGAAATCTGGTACTGGAAATGTTTATATACATTGTAATGCACTAGTATCTAATTTAGTTCAATTGTTTACATAACCTCAAGATGGCGGCTGTGCGAATTTTAAAATTAAGTTTTTATTTCTTGTGTCGTAATCATGCGATCGAAGTGAAAGTTTGAATAATGAACATTCGCAATAATTTTCCTTTAATGGTACATGACTCTATGGCCTATACATATAACAATCCAACATGGCGACCATCCGAAATATCTAGACGGCTATGAATATCTACGAATATATTATAGCAATCATAGGGGCTATGAACATAAGTTCACCTATAGGACTTCCAATAACCTGGTGATCACAAATCCCACATGGCGGTGACGCGAAATATAAATATTCACATGGACGTTTCTCGCAATTTAACCATCCCATGCAGTGAAACTTGGTACAGTAAATCCTTATACAAATGGCAATCCACTGGCATCTAATTTATTTCAATTTTTTCCACAAGATGGCAGCTGTGCGAAATTTTAAAATCTCGTTTTTACGTCGTGTGTCCTAATCATGATATTGAAGTTTGAATGCTACACGTACACAATAATCTTCATGTAACAGTACATAACTCTAGGACCTATATATATAAAAATCCAACATGGCGACCATCCGAAATATGTAGTTGGTTCTCAATATCAACGAATATATTACAGCAATCAAACTGAAATTTTGTATGTTGATAGTGGCAATTAACAGAAGTAGGATATATGAAAATAGGCTGTATAGTTCTTCACGGAACTACTTGTTTGATTTGTGGCAGTCTTGCACTGAAGGTGCGTTTAATATCACGTTGAGAGTCTTTCATTCAACATGTATGTATACTCTCAATGTTGTAACTGTCAAGGCAAATTCGGCGAGAGATGAGTTGCGTAGTAACACAATAACGCATACTGATGTGGGTGTTCACAATAAAAAGCACTGGGGTAAGTACAGTGCCTTGAGGCAATCCATTACTTAATTGCCAAATACTACAGAGGCATAAATTACAGGCTTCTCAGAGTAGCACAGAGCAGAGTAAAGGGACGTGATAGTGTTTGGAGTATGTGAAGGTCCGGATAAATTTGCATTGTGTGAGAGGCGAGGCATGTCATTGAAGTGGGTGGGTGCGCACCTGCTGCTGTACAGGAGTAATCACTACCGAACAGTAATGCCAAGACAATTACCGCGCACACCAATCAAACGCTGATTAAGCCACACAAACCAATCTCATTCGATTTAATCTTTTAAAGCTGTCTTTCTCGACATGCGTTCAACCTGTATGAAGTACATGGAACAAATGTTCGAATTTCTATCAATTATACCACGAGAAACGGAGCTTAAATCATTTCAAATGACCATAATTGCAATTACAGTATGTGACCTACAAGTGCGTGCTTCAAGGGGATGTCCGGTTGCTATTACACCAGTGCGAGTATAAAGATACCGCCCCTCCAATTACAGTACCTGTATGTGTTATATTTTAGGATGCACAGTGACCTACAGCATTTTTCGGCTGGGGCTCTATCGACATTAGCGTCATACATTTCCAGACACCATGGTATCCATGACAACCAGTAGTTGTCAACTCTGTACACCATCTATACGGCTTCGGTGGCGTCGTTGGTAGCATGCTGAGCTTCTGTTCCCAAGGTCGCGGGTTGAAACCCGACCGAAGTCATCGGTTTCAGGAGTTAAATATCCTTCGGAGGGGAAGTAAAGACGGCGGTCCCATATCATAGATTTATGGCATGTAAACGAAACTTCCACTAATTACACTTGTGTGAAGCTAATTTATATGTTAGATTTTACTAACGCAGTGGCATCTAGTAGCCAAGTTCAGAACTAGTTGTCGCTGACGGTGGTGCTTGCTAGCAAAAGTAGGAACTACTTGAAAATTGAATGTCTGCAGTCCTTACCTGAATTACAGATAACACACACTAATACAGCCATCTCATTTAACAGCGGATAACAGATTCTAGACACACCCAAAGTACACGTGGCTACATGACCGCGTTGTCGCAGCCCCTAAACTGTGGAACCAACCTACCATTTATACGTTGCTATAAGAACACTGTTAACGATCTCTTGATGAATGCAGCACATTTGCATGTGTCTACTGGTACAGGCTAGAGTAAAATGTGGCTTTCCACCGATGTCTCAGCCTCATTCATGGCTGTGATTATATGGAAGCTATTGAGTGGTGCTGAGTAATGGCATTCAGGGCACAACTAGTGTCTGTGTACTTTGAAAGGTTATACTCATAGGGGAGCCTCCGTGGCTTAGGCGGCAACATGCCAGCCTCTCACCGCTGGGTCCGTGGTTCAAATCCCGGTCACTCCATGTGAGATTTGTGCTGGACAAAGCGGAGGCAGACAGGTTTTCACCGGGTACTCCGGTTTTCCCTGTCACTATTCCATTCCAGCAACTCTCTCCACTATCATCTCATTTCATCTGGCATTCATTTAATCACTGCCCCAGGGGAGTGCGACAGGCTTCGGCAGCCGGCACAGTTCATATCCTCGTCGCTAGATGGGGGCTTCATTCATTCCATTCCCTGACCCGGTCAGTTGACTGGAAGCAGACTGTGGATTTTCATTTTCTACTCATAGGGTCAGTGTTATTGTTATGAATCAGTGAGGAAAGGAACGACAATCTACCTCACTCTTCATCTGCCAAGTATGCCTCATTATAGCGCTGCTTTGAGGTTTTGTGCGGTACTTTTTGAGGATCCAACCAGCCTTTGGGCTATCTAAGAGACATGAACGCTAGCTCTTATGTTACGTGCCTTACTTTAATGTAGTTTTTTTAAATTAATTCATACACGGTCAGTAACGTCACTAAACCCACGAGAAGGCGCTCACTGTCTATTAGACCCGAGTGATCGATAATTCTTGATATCTTCAAGCTCACGCAAACTTCTGCTGCCTCCTTCTGAGTAACTTAAAATGGACTAGCCCTCTGTCAAACGCACTTGGTGCCGACAATCTATTTTTACACAGTTGTCCTTCAAACCGTGATATCTGCCGAACCGGCGTTGAAGACCGTGCGCGCCTTCTTTAGTTATGTACTGCATATTCTTGAAATTTTACATCTTAGATTTTTTTACGAATTCATAACGTTAACTGAAAAACAGAGTGACAAATGTTGGGACCGTGAGTTTTCTTAATGCAGATAATCCTATGACATCAGTAATTCGATCTAATGCCAAACATAAGAAACTGTTTGTAACGGCGTTGGTAAATATCTCCCACCCGTGTTTCAAGTTCACGCCACGGTTTTTGGCCAGTCAGCCCCGGCTTCGCAGTCGTACAGAGGACAGGTAGCAAGCCTCACGCATGCGCAATTGATACGTGAGTTTTCAGTTTCGCGAAAAGCAACTCATGTATGAATTGCACAAGCCTGAGGTTCACCACCGGTCCTCTGTACGACTGCGCAATTGGGGCACACCGGCCCAAAACCATGGCATGAACCTCTTTTTTGTATGTCGTTATGACAATGATAAATTTTTGCCTCAGTGGTTATTTATCGCTACTGATTAAGTGTTCAGCCTTGGTGGTGATATCTCGCTACTGGTTGAGTGTTCAGCCTCGGTGGTTATTTGTCGCTACTGGTTGAGTGTTCAGCCTCGGTGGTTATTTGTCGCTACTGGCTGAGTGTTCCGACTCGGTGGTGATGTGTTGCTACAGATTGAGTGTTCAGACTCGGTGGTGATGTGTTGCTACTGGTTGAGTGTTCCGACTCGGTGGTGATTTGTCGCTACTGGTTGAGTGTTCCGACTCGGTGGTGATTTGTCGCTACTGGTTGAGTGTTCAGACTCGGTGGTGATGTGTCGCTACTGGTTGAGTGTTCAGTCTGGATGGTTATTTGTCGCTACCAGTTAAGTATTTAGCCTCGGTGGTGATTTGTTGCTACTGGTTGAGTGTTCAGACTCGGTGGTGATGTGTTGCTACTGGTTGAGTGTTCAGTCTGGATGGTTATTTGTCGCTACCAGTTAAGTATTCAGCCTCGGTGGTGATGTGTTGCTACTGGTTGAGTGTTCAGACTCGGTGGTGATGTATTGCTACTGGTTGAGTGTTCAGACTCGTTGGTGATGTGTTGCTACTGGTTGAGTGTTCCGACTCGGTGGTGATTTGTCGCTACTGGCTGAGTGTTCAGCCTCGGTGATGATGTGTTGCTACTGGTTGAGTGTTCCGACTCGGTGGTGATTTGTCGCTACTGGCTGAGTGTTCAGCCTCGGTGATGATGTGTTGCTACTGGTTGAGTGTTCAGACTCGGTGGTGATGTGTTGCTACTGGTTGAGTGTTCAGACTCGGTGGTGATTTGTCGCTACTGGCTGAGTGTTCAGACTCGGTGGTGATGTGTTGCTACTGGTTGAGTGTTCAGACTCGGTGGTGATTTGTCGCTACTGGTTGAGTGTTCAGCCTCAGTGGTTATTTGTCGCTACTGGTTGAGTTTTTAGCCTCGGTGGTTATTTATCTGGTTGTGGTGTAGCGCATCTGCCTCTCACTCGAAGGCCTCGGGTTTGATTCCCGGCTGTGTCAGTGATTTTAGAAACTGACGTGAGGGATGGAACGGGGTGCACTCAGCCTCGTAAGACAATTGAGTAGCTGTCTGACAGTGCTGCAGCACCCTGGTCACGGAGACGTAGATTAACTGTCGAGAGGATACGACGCGCTGACCACGCGTCACCCTATACTATGCAGGCCAAATGATTGGGCAGCGGTCGCATTGTAGGACTAGGCTCTAGCACGGGGTTTGGTTTGGTTTGGTTATTTATCAGTGTCAGTTATTATTCATGTCCACCAATTGGTAGTGTGTCACCATTCGTAAATATTCCATTGTTAAATGAGTTGTGTGGTCGTGTTGGCGACATAGAGTATTTTCTGAGAAACAAGACAAAGTACTAAGGTACGCCTTATGGAACAATACCGAGCTGTAACTTGGAGTGCTGGAGAGGGATAACTAGTGCGTGTTTCAATAAATCTGCTGAGCTCCAACTTTGAACAACATTATCGCGAGTTGTCACCAGTTCTCGTGGTGCCGACTGTGCACTGCATTATTTAATTGCCAATATAATTTAATGCCTTCAGCATCTGGCAGCTGGATCCTGTGAGAGCCAGTTAATATTTCACGGGCTCATCTGGGACTGTTGAACAGCCCGGAGCATCCTCGACTACTCTACCTCAGGACAACCAATACACTGAGACTGGTCACAATTTGTCGAAAATTTCGTGATATTTAAAACAATCACATGGGTAGAGGCAATTATTTTCCATACTAAAGAATTTCTAGTCAAAACTTATCTACTTGTATCTACAGGCGTGTGTAAATTGTATGTATGTACACCCCTTATTATTCCCGTTTTCCATCGTGGTCGGGGATGAGATGCGATGGAAGTCTTTGTGGCGGATGGTTTTTACGGCCGGATGCCCTTCCTGACGCCAACCTCATGAGAGGAGTTAATGAGAGATGAAATGAATGATGGTGAATGAAACTGGGCAAGGATGTGGAAGGAAGCGGCCGTGGCCTGTCAGAAGGTACCGTCCCAGCATTTGCCTGGTGTTGAAAATGGGAAACCACGGAAAACCATTTCAAGGACGGTCGACGGTGGGGCTGGAACCCACGTGTCTACCGAATCAGCAGAGAGCTTGGCCCTATGACCTAACGCTGCTCTTTAGCGAGCGTAGCCACCACTGTCGGTTGGTGTGTAAATTGTCACACTAAATTAATGGATTCAAATCAGTCACAATTTTTCTTTCAAAATCATTTTATTTTATTTTTATTATCTTACTTAGTGTTATATTCTCCCATGAAGACTTACAACTTTCCCCATAAGGAATTGCGTGCAGAAATTTTCGAAATTTCAGGATCTGAGGGACTCATGAGCTGGTTCCGTTTTCTCTTTGTTCATTGACTTTGGAATGCACCCTCTTAATCAAGTGATTCCAATTCATGGCCCACGAAACTTTAAATAGTTCAAGAGCGGACCAACAATAATAAAAGACTCCGAATCCTTGTGCAGTAAATTCGCAAGAAAACTAGAATGACGTATTGAAAAGCAAACAAGTCGTGTGATATTATGCATTAGCAAGGCTCTTCTATCAGTGGAAATTCTAAGAAAATTAGGTCATAGGGCCAAGCTCTCTGCTGATTCGGTAGACACGTGGGTTCCAGCCCCACCGTCGACCGTCCTTGAAATGGTTTTCCGTGGTTTCCCATTTTTTTACTCCTTCATACAAAAAATACTCAACCAATAAAACTGAAACTTTGCACGAACATAATCATTGAAACTAAGGGACAACATACAGCTTATCAAGATGAAACAATAATTATTTAATATTATAACTGTGCCTGTCATAAATCGTCATCATCTTCATCATCATCATCATCATCATCCTCGTTTTATGTGTTAGTCCTAGAAGAACTGTTACGGTCTACACAAAACATTTGAATTTTCACGCCATCTTTTCCTTGGGCAACCTCGAGATCTCTTCCCACCGGGGCAGTAGTTGACGACTGCTTAAGGGATCCTTCTTCTTCTTCTTCTTCTTTATATGCCGTCTCCACGTGGAAGATTGGCGATCATCATTGCAATCCCTTCCCTCGAGGTTGCCGTTCGAAACAGAGATGCTGAGTCAAGTTCAAACCATTCCCGCAAATTCTTGAGTCAGGAGATCCTCTTCCTCCCTGGTCTGCGCCGTCCTTCAATCTTGCCTTCCATGATTAGCTGCTGGA
Organism: Meconema thalassinum; assembly: GCA_946902985.2. Taxonomy (NCBI): domain Eukaryota; kingdom Metazoa; phylum Arthropoda; class Insecta; order Orthoptera; family Tettigoniidae; genus Meconema; species Meconema thalassinum. Next base: position 374,673,704 of record OX336392.1, read on the forward strand.
TTCGGTACTTGTTATTTCGAATCACGTGTCCAAAATATTGTAACATCTGTCGCTTGATGTTATAGAGCACCTCCATCTCCTCGCTCATCCGATCCAGCACCTCGGTTTTTCTCACCTTGTCGGTCCACGATATACGAAGCATGCGACGATACAGCCACATTTCAAATGCTTCCAACTTCTTCTCCAAGGTTTTGGTTAACGTCCATCCCATACATTAGTGTGGGAATTATTTAACACTTGAGGGCAAGTAGTCTCGTTCTCAGACTAAGATCTCGGCGACATAGCAGATTCTTCAGTTTGATAAGGACACCCCTGGCTTGCTCAATGCGAGCTTTGATTTCATGGCTGCAGTCCCATTTGTCATTCAGGTAGCACCCTAGATATTTATACGAATGAACTCGTTCGATGGCTTTATCAGTAACTGATAATGTGGTATCAATTACTTCTTTGCTTCTGCTTCTGTCCATCCAGTTGAGGTGTCCTAGCCAATTTCTGTGGTATTCATGGATGTATTCCAATATAGGTGCCTGTGCCTGTGATAAATCGTGTACAGCAATTATATACAACTAGCAGGTACCCGCGGCTTTGCTCGAGTCATAGTCGTGTCATATTGTTATTCAATGAAATGCAGGTTTTACCCCGTTAACATCCCTTTATAACCTGAATATCCAAAAATCCCTCCTTATTGGCCATTTTCGACACACAACAAACATATCCCCAAAATATCATTCTTCTAACTTTAATAGTGTTGGTTGGTCGATGAGAGTGAATATCCCAAAATCCTTCCTTATGGGAAGTTTTTTTTTCCAGAATTTCACCCCTATCCAAAAATCCTTCCTTAGTGGACGCTTTCAACATACAACGAACATATCCACAAAATTTCATGTTTCTAACTTTAGTAGTTTTGGCTGGGGGATGATGAGTCAGTCAGGACACTTTGTTTTATATAATAGATAAGCATGGGTCCTAGTGGAAAATAATTCTATCACCTGAAACCAAAAATGCATGGGACGAAAAAAAAACATCAAAATATCATGTTGGTTTCGGACCCTAAAAGACGTGAAAAATATAATAAAAGTATTAAAAAGCTACTTTTTGAAATTTCATTCGAATATTTTTTTTTGTCATTCCCGAGATTTAGAAAATTGCGGCCAAAAAGTACAAAATGATTAATAACTCCCTAAGTATTCGTCGTATGATGAAATAGCAAGAGACAAAAAAGATGTAATGTGCTATTGCCTACAACATAGGCCATGTATAATTTTACATATCACCTGTTTATTTCCCCAGAATTTCACCCTCCCCATGGGCCCCTTAAATTGGATTTATGAAAAAAAAACGGTCAAACACCTATTTACTTATTTTTAAGCTGATTTTATTCCGCTAAGTTTCAAACTCCTCGCCTATGTCGTTTAAGAGATACACGCTCCGTTAGGAATCCCTCAATCCCCACTTTTCACCCCTTTCACCTCATAATATACACCACATCGAAAAACCCTCAGACACGTGTCTTCTTATTTTTAATGATGAGTTTATATGCCCAGTATCACATGCCTCAAAGAAACCAATCGGGAGATATTGTTATTCAATGAAATGCAGGTCTACCCCCTTAACACCCCTTTAGAACCTGAATATCCAAAAATCCTTCCTTAGAGCGCGTTTTCGACTTACCACAAACATATCCCCAAAATTTCATGTTTCTATCTTTAATAGTTTTTGCAGGGCGATGATGAGTCAGTGAGTCATTGAATCAGTCAGTCAGTCAGTCAGGACACTTGTTTTTAGTATATACAATTCCAAAGAAAAACACACATCTTGATATTATAAGTAAGGTACTCAATATTCAAAATTCAAATCGTAACTATTTTCATCTATTTTTCAAAATTTGGTTCTTGATTTGCGCTAATCTTCACTGTTTCCCTCATATCTCCTATGTTTATAGGAATTTTTGGACTTTTCTCTTGTTAAAGTGAGTGTTAAGCTTGCAGCTACAAAATGAATCTCTCGCATATCTTTGTGGCTTGAATTAGCCTTTCTATAAACCGCTGAAAATATTTCTTTGCATTTGCCGAGAATGAAAATGAAATAATTACGCTTAGTGAATTAGTAATATGGAAATATTACATCCAAGAATCGACGACTTTAATTTACATTTACATTTGTACTTATTAATCTCATGTACTTCATTTTCAGGATTAGGGGACCACCCGCTACAATTGGGTACAACCGTGTTGACCGACTGAAAAACATTAAATTTTGGCGTCTAATAGAAATAAAAATATAAATGGATTTCGTTGCGTTTACTAATTGCATACACGGTTGTGGGAAAGTATAAGGAAAGTAGCCACAGGAATGAGATATGAAACGTAGTGATTTATCCTAATAGCATTGGTAACTGTGAACGCTAATGTGGCACTTCCTAATTTATTTAGGTTATTGTTATTATTTCCGACGTTTTTGATTCAAATGCACCCGAAATATACAAAACAAAATTTCAAGAATACATTTAATAATACCCCTGGCACTACAGCCCATGAAGGGTCTAGGCCTACCAAGCGACCGCTGTCCAGCAGATATTGGGGTGACGCATGATCAGCGCATCGGGTACCATCGGACGTTAATCTTGGTTTTCGTGATCTGGGCCTTGCCTCACTGTCAGACAACTACTCAATTGTCCTCACGAGGCTGAGTGCACCCCGTTCCAGCACTCACGTCAGTTTCTAAAATCCCTGACAGGGCCGGGAATCGAACCCCAACACCACGGTGCTGGTTCAAGAATGCATTTACTTCAAAATAAACTGGTATGAAAATTAATTTCTCTGTTTGGAAAACAGAGTATTATTTTAATAATATTGCCGCTTCTGTACTTGGAACACCAATCCTATCTGTTGCTATATGATCCATATGTGTTATGAGTAACCTATGCTATACAGAGCCTGTCATTATAAAAACAAGATGTTCAGTAAAGAACATATAGCCTACTTTCTCCTAAATGTATGAGTATAGTTATAACTCGTTGTTATTATCAAAGAGTATAATAGAACTATTCTTTGTTGAAGACCTTAGAAACGATTTACCTCTACCAAACGCCACGACCTAGATAAAAACTGCTACCATCATTGAAGAAAGAAAGAAAGAAAGATAAGAAGTATATCAAGAATGTTATGGATCTGGAGACATAATCGACCGGACTGGCGGCGTGGCTCAGCGGTAACGTTCTCGCTTGCTGGGCCCTAGGTTGCAGGTTCGTATCCTGGCGCAGTCAGCTGGCATTTGAGGGTGCACAAATGCGAGGGAGCCGTGTCAGTACATTTACTGGCACGTTAAAGATCCCCTTCGGGCCAAAATTCCGGCACCCCGGTGTCTCTAAAAGCAGCAGTAGTTAAAAGGGATGTAAAACCAATAACATTATTATTATTATTATTACGACCTGCCGTGGGCAACATCCAACTTTGAGTTGAGGCATGTCTTTACACGTCTGGTTGTGCATGGCTTTCACAACCCTAATTGAATTAACAAATCTTTCCATGACCCTACAGAGACGTGTGTATACAAACTATGTGGATATTTTCGATAATATAATCCTAACAGAGCGAGTGCATTCTAGCGGCCAGAATAAGAAACTTTTCAATAAAATCTGGAAGTTACCTTTTTGGCAGCTAGATGTCTCGAGTAAATCTGCTGGCGAATTATGTTTTAATTAAATATATATTTTACACCATAATGTGGACAATATAACGCTTAATAACATTTTCAAGTAACGCAAAATAGGCTGTTACAAACCCTTTAAAATAAAAAGTTAAAATGTATCGTAGTATCAACTTGTCATTCTTCAAATTCGATGCGCATAGAATGATAATGGTATAGTAATCAATGGATCCCCACGTAGACTAGTCGGGACATCTAGTGGTGAAATATCGAACAATATAATCCTAACAGAGCGAGTGCATTCTAGCGGCCAGAAGAAGAAACTTTTCAATAAAATCTGGAAGTTACCTTTTTGGCAGCTAGATGTCTCGAGTAAATCTGCTGGCGAATTATGTTTTAATTAAATATATATTGTACACCATAATTTGCACAATATAACGCTTAATTTTAAAACATCTGAGTCATTACAAAGCAATAAACATATAACATTTCAAGCAAAATAACTAGCTCTGATCGGGTTTGAACCATAGGAATCTGAGCGACAGGCTATCGCTCTACAACTGAGCTAATTGTGTCAACGAATATCGTTCTATTTAAAATGACTTACATAGAACTTGTTAGCAAATAATGATTTATACTAAACGATTTCATCACTGGAGTATATTATTTATATATAAAGCATTTCATACAAAGTTTATTTATTTTTTATCAGTACGCTATATTGCATTCAATACTCAAATTAGTGAAATATAAGTCAGGCACAAGATATCCGCTGCCATCTTGTCTTATTAATGAATCAGCTGAGCTTTTTAAAATCACGTCTGCACTATAGTATTACAAAATAAACTTTTAATTTCGTACGTGCCTCTTCCTTTAGAACAGTTAAAACGATTTTTGGCTCGATAATCGGAACTGGTGGGTCCCATGATATGGATTATAAAGTTTGCATAATTCGCACGGCCGCCATCCTGAAATGGTATGGCGGACGACCTTGTAGTTTGGTCACAAGACGCATCCTATACGAAGGTATGTTGTTACCAAATTTGGTAGAGATTGGATGATTTGGTTAGTCGTTATTTGATTTTACGTTTTGAACGTTTGAGTGGCCGCCATTCAGTTTTAGTAAAGATGGCGGCGATATAAAAAATAACACTGAGGTGTCCTTTGCTAGTGCTACCTTTGTACCAAATTTCGTTCAATTCGCATTCACCGTGTTCGAATTGATAGGGGGGGACAGACATTCAGAGTACACACACTCACACACACACACACACACACACAGACTCACACACACACATACACACACACACACAGACTCACACACACACATACACACACACAGACAGACACACTTTTTTCGCCCTGTGTTGATCTCATAAGTCTACTTTCATTTTTTGCAAAAATCGAAAGTAGGCTAAAAATCACCGTAAGATAGAGAGCTTTCATCATGTTCATCCCGTTGAATCCCACAGCCGACATTCTACCAGCACACTTGTTGGAAGTGACCACACATACGTGGTAAAACGTTGCACGACCTGGTTTATACGATACTTGGCGCGAGTGGGTTATATCTTGCACGATAAAGAGCTGAACGGTCGCCCATCTTCAAATGAATCTCTTTTCAGGCGCCTTTGAATTGAATACATCTCGACTAGCCCCGCTTGGATATGCATCCCACAATAAGCCAGGTGGCGATAAACAATGCTGCATCAAAATACCGTACACTCGGCGAGAAATAAATTAAGACAAGGTGTAAAGCTGAAAAGAACATTATTTGGGAGATAAAGAGAGATTTTTAAAATATGGGAAGAGAATCTGGTAAAACCAATAACATTTACTCTTAAAGGTAGGCGTAAGGTAAGATATTCTTCCGTATTGACTTACAGATGCTTCTTAAAGACAATACATCAATGCAATTCATGAAACATATTGATTTAAAGGACATGTTTTGACCCTTCGATGGAGTATCCTTCAGCTGTGTTCTAAAGCACAATATATTCTATTACGATGTCTCATAATATCGTTTTTAGCCTATTTTCAATTTTGAAAAAATAGGCTTATGAGATCACCTTTTGTCGGTGTGTGTGTGCGTGTGTGTGTGTGTGTGATTCGTGTGTGTGTCCCCCCCCCCCTAATAAAATCTAAACGGCTGGAGCGATTTCAATGAAACTCGGAAAGTTCATAGCACTATTCCCGGCGACCTCGACCGTGCCCTTCAAATTTTGTTACGACTCACCAATCCAACATGGCGGCTGTGCGAAATATTTCACCAGCATTCAATATCTCCGAAACTATTACCGATATTACCCTGACATTTTCTATGGTGATAGAGGGAACTACTATAAGTTCACTTATGTGACTTTTGAAAACCTGATAACAACAAAACAAACATGGCCGCCAAGCGAATTGGCGACTTTTAAATAGACGTTTCTCGCGATTTGACCAACCAAACGCAATGAAACTTGGTACAGTATATGTTTATATACATTGTAATGCACCGACATCTAACTTCGTTCATTTGTTTACATAATCACAAGATGGCGGATGTGCGAAATATTTCACCGGCATTCTATATCTCTGAAACTATTAGCGGTAAACCCCTGAAATTTTGTACGGAGATAAAGGGCACTACTGGAAGTCCATCTATAAGACTTTCAAAAACCGGTTAACTACAAAACGAACATGGCGGCCAAGCGAATTTGAAAATTTTAAATAGACCTTTCTCGCGATTTAATGTTCCAAGCGCACTGAAACCTGGCACAGGAAATATTTATACACATTGTAATCCACTGGTATCTAATTTAGTTCAATTGTTTACATAACCTCAAGATGGCGCCAGTGCGAATTTTAAAATTAAGATTTTATTTATTGTGATGTAGTCATGCGATCGAAGTGAAAGTTTGAATAATGAACCTACACAATAATTTTCCTTTAATGGTACATGACTCTATGGCCTATACATTTAACAATCCAACATGGCGACCATCCGAAATATTTAGACGATACTGAATATCTACGAATCTATTTTAGCAATCAAACTGCATTTTTTAATGTTCATAGGGGCTATGAACTTAAGTTCACCTATAGGACTTTAAATAACCTGGTGATCACAAATCCAACATGGCGGTGACGCGAATTATAAATATTCACATGGACGTTTCTCGCAATTTAACCATCCGCGTGCAGTGAAACTTGGTACAGTAAATCCTTGTACGAATGTTAATCCACTGGCATCTAATTTATTTCAATTGTTTCCATAACCTCAAGATGGCAGCTGTGAAAAATTTTAAACTCTCCTTGTTTTTTCTTGTGTCCTAACTATGCGATTGAAGTTTGAATACTACACGTTCACAATAATCTGCATGTAACAGTACATAACTCTAGGACCTACATATATAAAATCCAACATGGCGACCATCCGAAATATTTAGTCGGTTCTCAATATCTACGAATCTATTACAGCAATCAAACTGAAATTGTGTATGTTGATAGTGGCAATTAACATAAGTAGGATATATGAAAATAGGCTGTATAGTTCTTCACGGAACTACTTGTTGAAGTTTGGTGTTTTATCCTCTTCAGATCCAGGGTAAACTTATATTTTTTCTCAGCAGCATTTTTAATATGGCAATTCTGAACGAATTCTACCCCTTAATATTCCAATTTATATAGGGTTGGTGGGCGAAGACAGATGAGTCGTATGTTTGTGGACGCCCTTCTCGACATCTAGCTCATCAGGGGTGTTATAAAGGAAAGGAAGGAAGCTCGTAGTTTAACGTGACCGTTAATCTCGCGATCATAAGCCACAGGACCTCCGTTTTACGTGGAATCCGAACCACAGGACATGGCATTTCACATCGAAAATCTCACATGCATTGACCGGGAATCGAACCCGGTCCGCCTTGGTGAGAGGCATACAGCTAGACCGCTGAGCCACCACGCCCCAGGGGTGTTATTGAGATACAAAATAGAAATGAGTGGAGGTGAATTAAACTGGGCAAAAGTTGGAAGAAAGTGGTCGTGACCTGCTAGAAGGGACCGTCCCAGCTTCGCTTGGATTTGAAAACGAGAAACCCCGGAAAACCACTTCAATAATGTCTGACTGAGGGATTCAAATCCATTCGTTCTTACAGTCTGAAGATGGTAACACACAATGGCCATGACTTGGCGTTCTTAACTACGCCGATCGACCGATGTGTAATTTTAATATTTCATTCAAAACATGTCTTTTGTCTTCAAATGTGAGTCCTTTGTGCTGTCATTTAGTAAGAAAGACTAAGCCAGAAAATCTCAGCTACAAATTTTGTCTTGAGTCTGAAAAGGTTCATAATGTCAGTAATTGAGGTCCGTATTGACTAACTATAAATTAGAAAGAAAATAAAGGGATTCTGCCTTTCCAATACTTGTATTGAACCTACTCACAGGTACATGTTTCGAAGGTAAAACTCCTTCTTCCTCAGCCTGTACATAAAAATAAAGATAAATAACCTTTATAAGAACATACGTTGCATGAATAAAGAATTTTTTTTCACAAATCTTTATTCATGCAACGTATGTTCTTATAAAGATTATTTATCTTTGTTATTTTTATGTACAGGCTGAGGAAGAAGGAGTTTTACCTTCGAAACATGTACCTGTGAGTAGGTTCAATACAAGTATTGGAAAGGCAGAATCCCTTTATTTTCTTTCTAATTTCTGAAAAGGTTTTAAGATATAATCGGGTTTCTTTGGTTCGCCAATGCCATTTACAGAAGGCCATGACTAGAATTGCGTAGGCCTATAGCCTATTGCGAGAATGTATCAGTCAGTAAACCATTTTAAGGGGCCTAAAATCTAGGTTATCGGCCCATAAAGGTTGTCAGACGAACTTGGTGCATCAAAAGATACCATATACCAAACATCGCCAGATTAAGAAACTTGGAAAATCAAACAGAAGCTGTTGCTCTGTACCTCATGTACAGGCTGAAAGTAGAGTGGATATATGTAGTCAGCTTATCGGTAACCACATGAATGATAGATACAACAGGGGAATTGCCACATGTGATGAAAAATGGGTGTATTACCACATCGCTGACGACTAGAAACAGTGGCTCAGTCCCCGTCAACCTGTCAAACTGATCGTTAAAAAAGTGACAGTCAGTCTGAAAGACTAGACTTTGTATCATTTTAAATGCTACAAATGCTGAAAAATGCTAGAAAGGCTGGAGGCTTCTCGCGTATTTTGCTTTATAATACTTTACCTTGTTTCAAATTACTCGCGAATGGCAAGTGCAAACCAAGGGCAAAGCAAGGTCAAGCACGCGGACGGAGATGGCTGGATGACGTGCCCCTTCCATCCAGCCTAAAAACACTTATAGTGGGCGATGTATTGAAGATGCTCTCGCGGACTTTTTTGTAGAACTTTTCATGCTGACCAATTCTTACGCTCATAGTATACTGATATTTTTAACCGTTTGCCCAGCGTAAGCTTAAGAAGCGCAAGGGCGCCAAGTTTGTTTTCGACTTTTTCACTGAAATCGTTACTGCTTGGCTTCCTTTGATTATACATACATTATTTTCAACAGAATCTTTCCTCGAGATATCCTTTACAGAATGGTGAAAACCGCATCAAAATCCATCCAGTGGTTCTCGAGATTACCCGTGACATCCAAGAATCGGGGATTTTCGTCTTATACTAACGAAGTAGTGATTGTCGGGGAACACATGCACCAAGCGGTACTATGACGTCACACACCTCAGTGCATATAGGTACATTTCGTCCCGTCACCGTAACGTAACGCCAGACCCCAGCGTAACGACGAAGTCGACAAGATCATTTAAAATGATAAAATTTAGGAGTTGGGAGGAGTGGAACTGCTACCACATCCAGCATACAGCCCTGATCTTGTGCCTTAGATTACCATCTTTTTCGATCCATGGACCATTTCTTGCGTGGAAGAAATTTTGAAAACATTGAAGCTGTGGAAGTGGGTCTCGCCGAAAGATTCGCATCAAACCCCGGGGACTGGTACCGTCGCGGGATATGAAACTTCGCTGAAATATGGCTCAAGACTATACCTGTAGAATTTGATGGTCTCTACTTTGAAGAATCTAGTCAGAAAACTTTCCAAATAAAATTTTCTTTAACAAACGACATTACTTATGAGACATCCCCGTAGAGTAAAAATATTCTTAGAGCTCCATTTAGTTTCAAATAAACTATAAATAAATAAATGGATATTCCTACAAAACATTAAATTTAAGGAAATGAATTAAACCATTATAATTCTGAATTCTGTTAAAGATGTCAAAAGCTAATTAAATATTCTGAAGAAAACAAAACGTGCAGACCAAAACTAAAATTTTCTTAAAATATTTTCAAAAGTGTATCCAGTTATACGATATATGATTTAAACTTTTGAATATGATAACTAGACTCAATTTATTTTGAAAATATTTCAAGAAATTTTCAGTTTTCATAACTGTATTCACGTTTTTTCTCTGAGAATACCGTACTTAATTGAAATATGTATAGATTTATCTGTGCTTTTAGCGGGAGTTAGTTGGGAGTACAGTGGCCGTTTGTGGGTTTGGTAGTGTTTTGTAGAGCTATTGTGTCTTGTATATTCAGATCTAATGATGCTTGCGTGACGAGCGAAACATGTCATCCAATTAGACACCAACATTCGTTAGAGAAGTGTGTGAATATATAAAGAATTCATGTACCAATTATTATTTCAGATAGTAGGCTAATCATATTTTCACCACTTTCTGCCCAATCTATTTGGGCACTCTTTTGTTGACCGACTGAAGAGCAATTATCTTGATTCAGATTGTTATTGTATATCAATTATGTAGTTATGTATAAATTAATCACACATTATAACTGCCTCGGAACTAATTGACCCTTGTGAAAATCTAGTAGGAAGCTGAAGAGAGAGTCTGCTTTTCTCAGCCTGCTGGATGCTGTCCGCTGCGTCACCCGTCAGTCGTCAGAAGTACACTCTGTTCACGCAGCAACTTTCACTCACTCACTCACACGATAACAACCATTATTTATTTCACTCGTTACAAACTGTATTAGGTGATTAGAATAATTAAATGACAACAATACGTGTAAATGGAATAATATTGTAAAGAAAATATTATGACTATATAGTTCTGCACTGTACTGTTAATAATCAACCATTCTTTCAGCGTGTTGTGGTACGATGCGTTGTCAATAACAAGCACTGAGTTGCATTCCAAATTAGGGATCAACTTTTCTTTTAACCAACGAATATAATATTCACTGTTCATATCTTTGTGGTAGTCCTCACTTCTTTTATGTGACTGGTAAATAAGTAGCACATTGGGAACAACTGGCTGACTGTACCTCTCTGTTATAAATCTGTCAAAAGAAGCAGCCTTTCTTCCTTCGCCCCCTCTCGCCCTTCCCAACCCTCTTCTGCATTGAAAGCTGTCATTGAACTTGAGGTAGGCCCGGTGGCAAGCTTCAGTTTCTCACTCACGAGCCAATTTGTTCTGAGGGACTAATACAATTAGGTACTATCGAGCTGCCAACTGAAGAACATTACATATCAATTGATATTATATTATTGTAATTGGATGCAAACTAGCACAGATGAATAGGGACCAGATTTTTTGAACTGCCGGAAGGGATCATAATCACATTCGCTGGTATCGACCATGACATATTGGGGTATGTATGACGAAAAGTTGAATATAAGAAGATTTACGACCCCGTCTCCAAGGGTGCAAACTTTTTAAGTATCTGCAAAAGCTTGTATATATTTTTGCGAGACACTTTGTTATATCTATTATCGCTTGTGCACAAATAAATTTCGTAACATCGGAGGGAATTATGAAAATCCCTGTATATACCAAGTTCTAAATCGTAGTATTTTGAACATTTGAAATGTCTAATATATCGACGCATTTGAAGACAGACCTGTAAATCCAAGAATGTTCATGGTATTTAGAAACCGCCGGTCACAATTTCTTTGTCGCCGTAGTGAATCAGAGCACGGTAAAGTTGTGTTAATTTCCGCTAAGGAAAAGTTCTAGGTCCATGAGGGTCTAATATCCAAGTTAGAAAAAACCAATACCCTATTGTTTACTTCTTTGTTGAGCCATCAAAGGACGACAGAGGAAACAAGACGTTAAACATCCCGCATTGGAAGTGACCACAGAGTAACTTTGAAACTAGGAAGAATTCCCTTCCAGCAGGCACGATACAGTAGCCAGCGTTTCTAACAGCCTCAAAGTAAAACATTTCAAAACTGGACAAAGACTTTCTTTCGTTAATTCATTTGAGGGATATTGGTCATCGGCCAGTGAACTTGATCGTGAGCTGAATTTTTCTGAGAACCTACACTAGCCACAAGAACGCGGACGCACAGTCAGAAGCGGGATCGAAACTGGACGTAGGCGTGACTTTTATTTTTGAACTTTGAAAATGTTTTCGTTCTTGTGTTTATGGCTACTGTGGGAATAAAATTAAGTTAACAGAAGGTTATTGAACTGAAACAATAAAGCTATGTTATAAGAATTTATCGTTGAATAAGTATTAGAATTAGGAAGAGTGTGTCTAATTACAGAGGTGTGCAAATTTTTAGACTCAAATAATTTAAATGTAATTTTTTTGTATTAAAATATTTTTATTTTATTTTTATTACGTTACTTAGTAGTGTTTTCTCCCGTGTGGTCTTACAACCATTCCCAAAAGGAACTGCATTTGGAAATTTTCGAAATTGGAGATTCTGAGGGACACCTGAGCTTGGTTCGTTCTTTCATTTCATTGACTATGAAATGTATCCTTTAAATCAGGTGGTTTCAATCCATTGTCCACGAATCTTTGAATAGTTCCAGAGTGGACAGTCAGTAATGGCTTCCAATCTCCCTGGTCTGAATTCAAACAAAAACTAGAATAAACAGAACGTGTAACATTCTGCATTAACATGGCTCCTCTTTTAGTGGAAACTGTAAACAATTAGCTTACTGTCAGATTCATTTTAAGAAATGTTATTAAGAATATTGCTTAAACATTTAAAATAATGTTATAGGGCCCTGGATGCTTAATAATGTCATCACCCGAAATAGGATTCCTGGATTTCAGACGCATGGGTGGAGTATTACTCAGTACTGAGTGAACTGGAAGGTGCTTGAAGTCAGAACAGATGTAAGTTTTCCAAGCGTGGGTAGCTGCTTAGTTGTGTAGGAGAAATGCCCGCCAGAACGTACAACTATCGAACAGGGGTTGATCTTAATGTGCCCGTTATAATCCTTAAGGACTTAACGAGCTGAGTATCCACTCTGTGGACATGAGTACTTCTATACCATACCGGTGCACAATATTCGGTAACAGAGTAGACTATCGCAAGGCTTGCCATACGAAGAGTACTTGCATGGGCAACCCATGTTATGCCAGTCAGTTTGCGAATTATATTGTGCCTGGTCTTACGTTTTCTTGCAGTATTCTCAATGTGTTTACTGGAGGTCAGAGAACGCTCCAGAGTTACTCCTAGGTTAATCAAATCTAACCTACAAATTTAGCTTTACACAATTTTAGACAGTGAAAGATTCTTTTACATGTCATAAATCGATGACATGGGCCCGCCGGCATAACTTCCCCTGCGAAGGAAGGCGTACTGAGGGAATTTGAACGCTCTTATAAAATCCGACGACTTCGGTCGGGTTTGAACCCGCAATCTTGGGCATAGAAGCTCAGCATGTTACCAACTACGCCACCGAAGCCGCACTATCCAAGTTTCCCTAGAATATTGTCTGAGGTCTTGCTGACATCACTCTGGGAAAGGAATATTATTCAGCAATGAGTCTTTACAAATGCGACAAAGGTGTTTCATATCTGAAGTAAATCTCTCGTGCTAGAAATCTCATTACAAGGTTTGAGAAAGAAACTAGCATAAAAGAGAGTGTGTAGTGTTGGGGAGTGTTGTTTATCTTCCTTCTTACTACTTAAAGTGTCTCCTCCCAGTTCGCCCGAACACCATTAGCCAGCTCTAGATCAAGTGTTTCGATTCAAAAGAGAGGAATTGCTACGGCGTCGCGTGAATGGCGACGGAGGATGCAACTTCAACAGACTAGACTCAATAAATTCCCACTTTCAAATTAAAGAGCTGGGTGGGTATGGCATCAAAGTAAGAAATTATGCGAAAGCTTCGAAGATAATGTTACGTGCCACCCCCTAGTGGCACTTTTGTTAACTGGATTACGGTGGGAAGGAAGCACAACACCATTTACTGCTTAAAGAAATAATTAACTTTATTGTGGCCAGAAAATTACACTAATCAGCACACACAAGCAATTAGGAGCCTTCTCCAGTTTCCTCAAATCTCTTCCTTATGCGCTCTTGGCCCCTTTCACTTGCAACAGACCACAGAAGTTAATCCGTCCTAATGAGTCCGGTGGCCTTGGCAGAAGCTACCTGCCCCTCTTCCTCAGGTAAAACAAATACAGTTACTTACGAGCACTTGAAGTACGCTGTTCACAAGCTGGGAGAAAACAATGTCACAGGATTTCGACACCACAATATCTGACACTCAGTGAAAGCACACTTACTCAGAACACGGCAGTCCCCTGTATGTTCCTCACTTCGCCGCTACACTAGGGGTTTCGCAAGTCACCACACTTCTGTCGCTCAGAATACACGCTCACACTAGCTCGTAAAACACACACAACTGCTTCACGGGTCACTCTTATATAGCAGGCCGGTGACTCAATAAATGGTTCTAGATCCATCCAGAGTCCACGGCTTCTCGAGGTTTCCACCGCTGGTCCAGTCACGAATCTTCTGGACTATCCCTTTGTCTGTAGTAGCCCTGTTGCATAAGGCGCGCGCAATACAGGAGGCAAGCCACAGCCCAGCCCCTGGGGCAGTTGTGACTCAAGCGGCGAGCGATGACACAAACTCACAGCCGTAACACCACCCCCTTCCTAAAAAGGCTGATCGTCCCGATCAATCATTGGTCCGTCTGTGTCCCTCCGTAGGCTGCCAGGCGATCTCGATGCACGATCTTCATCTTCGCCCTCGGGCTCCGCTGGATCCTGTAGACGACATCGTTGATCCGTTTCACGACTCGGTACGGGCCCTCCCAGGACTTCTGCAGTTTGGGTGACAGGCCTTTCTTCCGTAATGGGTTGAAGAGCCAGACCAGGTCGTCCTCGTGGAATCCGCCGGCATCCGTCTGCTGGTCGTATCGGGTCTTCATTCTGTCGGTCTCGATCCGCAGTTTCCTCCTCGCGAACGCGTGCACGTCCTCCAGTTGGTCGACCAGTTCTTGACAATACTGGCTTACCGAGATCGGATCATTCCCAGGTCGGCCAAAGGCAAGATCGACAGGTAGACGGAGCTCCCTCCCAAACATGGCCCGGGCTGGTGTGCACCCGGTGGCTTCATGCACGGCGGCGCGGTAGGCCAGGAGAAATAGTGGAAGATGTTTGTCCCAATCCCTCTGGTGCTCGCTGACGACTATTCGAAGATGGTTCTCGATGGTGCGATTGAATCGCTCTACCATCCCGTCGGACTGAGGGTGTAGTGGCGTTGTCCTTGTCTTCCGGATTCCCAGCAGCTGGCATAGGTTCTGGAACACCTGCGACTCGAAGTTCCTCCCTTGGTCAGAGTGCAGCTCCAGGGGTACTCCGTACCGGCTGACGAATTCCTTCACCAGGGTCTCTGCAATCGTCGCGGCTTCTTGGTTAGGGAGCGCATACGCCTCCGGCCATTTGGTAAAGTAGTCGCTGACGACTAATATGTAGCGGTTCCCTGCCTCGCTTAACGGGAATGGCCCAGCAACATCGATGGCCACTCTCTCCATGGGGCCGCCCACGTTGTAGGTCTTCAGTGGACCCCGTCGTCTTCGTCCTGGGCCCTTGCTGGCTGCGCAATCGTGGCACCTCGCGCAGTGGTTCTCCACGTCTGTTCGGCATCCGATCCAGTAGAACCGCTCTCTCAGCTTCTCCAGGGTCTTCTTTATCCCTAGGTGTCCACCAGATGATCCTCCATGAACTTCCTTCAGGACTTCCTCCGTCATAGCCTTTGGAACGACGACTTGTTCCCGAGATGTCTTCCCGTCGGTGCTCTCCCAGGTACGGCAGATGAGGCCATCCCTTACAATCAGCGAGTCCCACTGTGCCCAGTAGGACTTAAACTTTGGGCTGCAGTCACTCACAATGTTCCACCCGGGTCTGGGGACACAGGCCCTCTTCCATTCGGCTATCAGTCCCAGGTCATCATCCTCTGCTTGTGCCCGCGTGAAAGATTCGCGGCTCCAGTTCCCTTGAAGTTCCACAGTAGTCCGTCGGCACAGTATCCCGGTGTTCTCCTCCCTTCGGGCACAGAAGGTGCAGTCTTCGGGGCACGGTCTTCGTGACAGGGCGTCGGCGTTAGAATGCAGTTGGCCTTTCCTGTGCTGAATCTCAAAGTTGTACTGTTGAAGTCTCTCTAACCACCGCGCGAGTTGACCCTCGGGCTGCTTGAAGTTCAGGAGCCACCGCAGGGATGCATGGTCGGTCCTGATGAGAAATTCTTGCCCGTACAGGTACTTGTGGAAGTGTTCAATGGTCTTCACGATGGCGAGCAGCTCCTTCCTGGTGACGCAGTAGTTCCTTTCTGGCTTTGACAGGGCCTTGCTGAAGTAGGCCACTACTCTCTCCTCGCCGTCCACTACTTGCGACAGGATCCCCCCTATGCCAAAGTCGCTGGCATCGGTATCGACGATGAACCTTGTTCCAGGTCTGGGGTAGGCCAGAATAGGCGCGGTGCACAGAGCCTGCTTGAGTTGTTCGAAGGCACTGTGGCATTCTGCTGTCCACGTGAAGAGTTGGTCCTTCTCAGTCAGTCGATGTAAAGGTTTGGCGATGTCGGCGAATCCTCTCACGAAGCGACGATAATAAGTGCAGAGTCCCAGGAAGCTTCGTAGTTGCGACTTGTCCTTCGGAACTGGCCACTCCCTCACAGCTGCGGTCTTCTCTGGGTCGGTGCGCACCCCTTCCTCGGAGACGATATGCCCAAGGTACTGGACCCGCTTCTGGAAGAGCTGACACTTCTTGGGGCTCAACTTCAGCTGGGCAGCCCGTAGCTTCAACAAGATCTCCTTCAGGTTGCTGTAGTGCTCCTCGAAGCTCCTCCCCAGAACGATGACGTCGTCTAGGTATACCAGGCAGGTCTTCCAGTGTAGTCCCCTCAGAATGGACTCCATTAGCCTTTCGAAGGTTGCAGGGGCGTTGCACAGACCGAATGGCATGACGGTGAACTGCCAGAGCCCGCTGCCCACAGAGAACGCCGTTTTCTCGCGGTCCTTAGGGTGGACCTCCACCTGCCAGTAGCCACTCTTCAAATCCAAGGTGGAGAACCATCTTGATCCTGATATGGTGTCCAGCGTGTCGTCGATCCGGGGTAGAGGGTAGCTGTCCTTTTTCGTGACGTCGTTCACCCGCCTGTAGTCCACGCAGAACCTGGTGGAACCGTCCTTCTTCTTCACTAGCACGACCGGAGAACTCCAAGGACTATGTGATGGCTCGATCACCCCTTGCTCCTTCATCTCTTCTACCATCCGGTCGACTTCGGCTTGCTTGGCGAGCGGGACACGTCGGAATGGGGCCCTAATCGGTGCGCTGTCCCCAACGTCGATTCTGTGCTGGACCAAGCTTGTCCTGCCGAAGTCTTTGCTCCCCACGGAGAAGACATCCTGGAATTCGCGTAGCAGGTCCTGAAGTTGGCGTGATTGCTCTTCGTCTAGATGGTCCTGGGATCCTTGGTACAGCTTCTGTAGTTCTTCTGGCAGGGCGCGTCTTCTTCGGTTGTCCGTCTGCAGGTGTCCGTCCGTCGTATCTGTGATGCGGGCAATCCAGGTAACGGGCTCGCAGACTCCTAGGTTGGTGTCCCGGTGAACCGTAATGTCGTAGTCGTTCAGGTTGGACAGGCGGACGTACGGCCGAGACGTCGTGTTGATGAGAGTCTTGGCAACTAGCAATCCTTTTGTCTGGATGTCCTCATATTTTGGCTCGATAACAGCCGCCACTCCCTCAGCAGTTCCGTCGACAATTACGGCAGCGCTGACCTCCGTCCTGGCGGGAACGATGACGTCCTCTCTCAGCCTTACTCGTCGTGCGATGACGGCCTCGTGTGCTGGTTGCAAAGCAAGTTCCTCACCTCCGAAGTGAAGAGTGTTGGTACTCAGGTCCAAGATGATGTTGTTCTGGTCCAGGAAGTCCAGTCCGACGATCACTTCATTTGATACGTCAGCCACAAGCACTGGATGCTTTATCGCCCGTCGACCAATGACGAACTCCAGTGATGCTTCGCCGTGTACCGGTGCGGTCTCTCCGGTCGCGGTTATTAGCTGGAGGTTCCTTTGTGTGGGTTGCACTCTCCACTTCGGGATCACGGTGGGACTGACGATGGTCCTCGATGCTCCCGTGTCGATTAGCATGGGCCAGCTCTCTCCGTTGACGACTCCGTCGACCATCAGGCTGCTATTATCCCTCCGTAACTGCGTCACACGAACTTGGACTGCCGGGGCTTGACGACTGTCACAAGCCAACCTTTGCCCCCCTAGGCTGGCTGATACTTGCTTTCCTGGGCCGCGCGGTTTCCCTACGACTGACTGTCCCGACGGAAACCCTTGGCGGCGGCGATCACCGCAGTCCTTGCTCAGGTGGCCTCTCTTACGGCAGGTCCAGCAGGTCGGTAGTCCTCTTCCGGGCCGCCTCTCCGGATGTCCTTCGGCTACGTTTTTGCTGGTGGTACCGCGACTATCGAAGAAACGGCTTAGCGCCTCCATTAATTCGTCGGCCAGGGGCTTGGTCTCGCTGGTTTTTACTGGTTCGTCGACGTCCACTTGACGCACCCGCGCGTGCATTCTAGATGCCTGTTTCGCCGTCTCAAACTCAAGTGCATGGCTCAGCGCATCTGCCAGGGTCTTATTGCGCGCGAGTCGCAGCGCCTGTTGAGTGTCCGAGTCCCGTAGTCCGTCGGTGAAGGTTTGCGTCGCAATCTGCTCCAGAAAGTCGGCCGGCGCTGTTGGGTAGGCTAGCCTTACGAGGCGTGCGATGTCCATCTCGAACTCCTGCAGGGTTTCCGCGTTCTTTTGTACCCGGGTCCGGAGCTGCATCTGGTAGGCCTGCTGAAGATGGCTATCCCCATATCGGGACTCCATATGGGCGATCAGTGAAGCGTAGTCCTGGGATCCAGTCGGGATGGCCTGAAGGACGTTAAGGGCGTCCCCTCTCAGCGCTACAATGAGAGCTGTAGCCTTTTCCGTGCTGTTCCAGTTGTTTATGGAACAGGCTGCCTCGAACTGACGTAAATAGGTGCTCCACGGGACCTTCCCGTCGAAGGTTGGGGGCGTCACTCTGCTCTGTCCCGTTCCTGGTGTCCCCGGTGTACCTGTGGGCGGGCGTCGGCGCAGCTCGGCAACTTCCTCTTGAAGAGCGTTGACTTTCTCTTCCAGCCCCGTGAGTGGGCGTTGGCGCAGTTCGGCAACTTCCTCTTGTAAGGCTTTGACTCTCTCATCCACCCCGGTCGGCGGGCGTCGGCGCAGCTCGGCGACTTCCTCTTGTAGGGCTTTGAATCTATCTTCCATCCCTGTCGGCGGGTGTCGGCGCAGCTCAGCAAATTCCTTCTGTAGAGCGTTAAATCTCTCTTCCACCCCCGTCAGCGGGCGTCGGCGTAGTTCAGCAACTTCTTCTTTTAAGGCGTCGAACTTCTTTTCCACTGCCGTGACTTCCTCACGCAGACCCAGTTCCAATTTCTTCAAGTCCTGTGCTAGCTCATTCTGCCCGTCTTCCATCTTCTTCTGGCCGTCCTCTATCTTCTTGGTTAAATTCTTCTGGCCATCTTCTAAGTTAGCAGTTAGGTCCTCGGCTAACTTCTTCTGGCCGTCTTTCATCTTCTTCTGGCCGTCTTCTAATTTGCAAGTTAGCTTCTTGGTTAAATTCTTCTGGCCGTCTTCTATGCCATTTAACTTTTCTAGCAATGCTGCCAATTGCGCCTCCATTTTAGTTGTTTGCCTTGTAAAGGGCATGCACTCACAGGATTTTTTTTTTTTTTTAAATTGACCTGCTCGGGTTTTGAAACCAGGACCGTCAGGTGTTGTGCTTGAGTTCGTAATCCCACTTCTGACACCAGTTGTTACGTGCCACCCCCTAGTGGCACTTTTGTTAACTGGATTACGGTGGGAAGGAAGCACAACACCATTTACTGCTTAAAGAAATAATTAACTTTATTGTGGCCAGAAAATTACACTAATCAGCACACACAAGCAATTAGGAGCCTTCTCCAGTTTCCTCAAATCTCTTCCTTATGCGCTCTTGGCCCCTTTCACTTGCAACAGACCACAGAAGTTAATCCGTCCTAATGAGTCCGGTGGCCTTGGCAGAAGCTACCTGCCCCTCTTCCTCAGGTAAAACAAATACAGTTACTTACGAGCACTTGAAGTACGCTGTTCACAAGCTGGGAGAAAACAATGTCACAGGATTTCGACACCACAATATCTGACACTCAGTGAAAGCACACTTACTCAGAACACGGCAGTCCCCTGTATGTTCCTCACTTCGCCGCTACACTAGGGGTTTCGCAAGTCACCACACTTCTGTCGCTCAGAATACACGCTCACACTAGCTCGTAAAACACACACAACTGCTTCACGGGTCACTCTTATATAGCAGGCCGGTGACTCAATAAATGGTTCTAGATCCATCCAGAGTCCACGGCTTCTCGAGGTTTCCACCGCTGGTCCAGTCACGAATCTTCTGGACTATCCCTTTGTCTGTAGTAGCCCTGTTGCATAAGGCGCGCGCAATACAGGAGGCAAGCCACAGCCCAGCCCCTGGGGCAGTTGTGACTCAAGCGGCGAGCGATGACACAAACTCACAGCCGTAACAATAAGGTACTTGAGCCAAATGGTACCTGGTTCCAAATAAGACCCATCTGTGATTTTATTAGCGGAATATTCAAACTTCAACAATATTCTTAGTGATTATGGTAGCTACTAGCCTTTAACGGCTAGACTATAGTCTGTATTACGAAATAAGAATGCTGACAACTATCATCAACTCGTAAGGGGAGGTGTGTCGAGGAGGTGAGTGGCGCAACGGTTTCCATGGTTACAATGAGCAGTGTTGCAATGTACTCAAGGACAGCGGTGAGCACATGACCTGATGCAGTGTCCTTGTCTCATCACACACTGACAGTATTATTCCGTTTACCTATTGACGTGTATTTCCGTATTGTATCACAGGATAGAAGATTCTACTTGTAAGAGCGATAACTGCATAAAATTGGTGCGGAGGTTCTCTTATTTCACGTAAATACAACAACAGATGTTGCGATAACCTGTCACAGTGGCAACGCTGCATTTTCCCACGTGCTGGTTTGACATCTGTCAGCGTTCTTCTTTGGTAAGAATGATTATAGAATCTACAACTCTTGAAGCGAACCATTCCGTGATGTTTGCTTTAGTCGAGTAGTATACGGTGTCCGAAGCTCTTTTTGTTACTATTTCTAGGTATTTTAATAAACCTTCTTCATGTTTTTGAAATTTAATATATATATACCTGGTGTATATAATTTCAAAGAATGTAATTTGTAGATTGATATACTGTATTAATATTTTCCACTTAATGTGTATTTCTGTCGCTTCCGTAGCGTAGCGGTCAGCGTGGTTAGCTGCCACCACGGAGGTCCTGGGTTCGATTCCCGGCTCTGCCACGAAATTTGAAAAGTGGTATGAGTACTGGAGCGGGGTCTACTCAGCCTCGGGTGGTCCAAATGAGTAGAGGGGTTTCGATTCCTACCTCAGCCATCCTCGAAGTGGTTTTCCGAGGTTTCCCACTTCGTCTTCGGGCAAATACCGGGATGGAGCCTACTGTAAGGCCACGGTCGCCTCCTTCCCTCTTCCTTGCCTATCCATCCTAACCTTCCATTCCCTTCCCTCATGAGGCCCCTGTTCGCTCTGCAGGTGAGGCCGCCTGGGCGAGGTGCTAATCTCACCTCACCAGTTGTATTCACTCCGATTAGATGTTCCCAGCTCTAGGACACTGCCTGAAAAATGGCGGTAGGGGAGGGTTCCCTCGCTGAGTCGGTGGGAGCCACCATCCTGGAGGGTAAACTCGATTTAAAAATAAAATAAAATGTGTATTTCTTTATCTCTTTTCATATACATACGGGCCTTATTTGGAACAAGTATTTGCACCGGGTGTTCCTAATAAGGCCCGTTACTCACATTTAGAATATTGTATTATTACTGAAAAATTTTCTAGTGATTCTGATTATCAATCCTAGTTTTCATTACTGCGTGCCTTAAAGTTAAATACAGGTCAATGTTTAGATTGTTTCCCCCTGTAGTAAAACTTCTAATAATCTTTAAAGGTTAAGTGGGCCTTATTTGTAATATACCTATATACCTTATTTCTTGTATGTACCACTTGTATGAAGGGAGCCCAAAAGTAAGTCATGGAAAAAGTTAAACCATAATATCGCCAATAACGTAAGAGATGATCCAATCTTCCTAGCCTATATCAGGCAGTTAATCGTTATTGGTAACGGCTTCATATTTCTTATGTCCTGTGATATACAGTACTGGATGCGTAACAAATTGTTAGGAATGGGAAGTGTTAATTACTACTCGTAGAATTCAAAATTCCCAAGGAAAATAAATGGAGTATATAGAAACAATCACAATCGTAGTGCAGAGGACCGCAAAATATTTTCGTTTCACATGTGCTGTGCAGTTGGCAAGTACTACAGTAGTAGTGAGTAACGTGACTCAACACTTGTTGAAGAGTTGAGTGAACGGAAGGGGCATCAGAAATGAGAAATTCAAATCAGTATTTCAAGTAAGTATCTTTAATGTATGCCGTTTTAGTGAGCTTTCGCCCAGAGAACATAAAATAATCATGGAGATCAATCTTTGGTTCAAAACAGTACGTCTTATTGAAATTACTTATTTTCATACAACCTGTACTATCAAAATATAATCCATCACTGCCGTGTTTGTTAAACCACTGAGGCCTAAGAGTCATTATTGAATCTAGTCTCAAGAATCCTGGTAAAGCATTTTGAAAGATCCCACTTCTACAAAAAAAAAGTCTGAGGATTGGATGAGATGAGAACTGAGAAAGGGTGGGTTCGAATACTATCTCAGCCATCGTAGGAATGGCAATTGGTGGTTTTGCTCTTCCACTCGAGGCAAATTCAAAGAATAATCATTATGAATGTGAATAACTGGATGAAATGAAAATAGCAACTTCCTTATATCAGTAGCAATGGCACCGACAGCAGTGGCTACAGCTCGGTAAAGTGCAGCATTAGGTCATGGGGCCAAACTTTCTGCTGAATCGGTAGACACGTGGGCTCGAGCCCCACTGTCGGGCGTCCTTGGAATGGTTTTCCGTAGTTTCCCCATTCTCAACACCAGGCAAATGCTGTGACAGTACCTTCTGACAGGCCACGGCTGCTTCCTTCCACATCCATACCCAGTATCATTCATCTTCATCCATGGCCCTCGGGTGTTAGAAAGAAAATGTTAATCGCAATGATTGGGCAATCGAGTGAACATAGTACGCTGCGAAATAATCCCACATACTGGGGCAGAATACCGTGCTGTTCCACCCCTTAACACAGCAATAACCAGCCAACTAGCTAAGTCCCACATACTAGACAGGGTTGGTGATGTGCAACGGTTTAGCCAAGAACAAGCACATACCATTCCCTGGAGCAGGAAGCGCTGGAAAACGTAAAGAGCGTATAGTGCAAGAAGCGTGGGTTAGCGGAAGAAACTAAAACGGTTAATTAACATTATTTAAACATGCCAAACAGGCAATCACTCCGTCATATTACTTTGCGATTGCTATATGTTGCGTAGCATAACAAAACAAAGAGTGAATCTCCATACGCAAAACATGCTGCTACCAGAGATGTCCTCTTAAAACCCGGGAGAGCGCGCGCCGCGGAGAAAATCTCCGCATTTTTAAACGTATGTTTGTGGTTGGGGTGACCCTGACCAATTCACACGTGAGCTTGTATTATTGTTGTTGAAGATTTTTTGAAGCAATTGTTATGATTATTTTATTTTTTGTCGCAGAAACAAACGCTGCAGCGAGTAATATTGTTAGACTAGTCTTCGGTCGGAACTATTCTCCGCGCGCGACTCTTTGAGTCGCATGATTATAATCATTTTCTAAATACTGTTCGTTTTGTCTTTGATTATAATATTATTCTAAGCAATTTCATTTTATATTGTAGGGTTATTCAACGGGTACTAAATAGTTTACAGTGAATATTCTTATTTTAGTGCTTAATTTTTATTCATAGATTGTTTATGTTTTAGATTTATGCTCTCAGTTAAATGTTCTTACAATATGATTTTATCTGAGTTTAACATATTCAAATTGAGTAGGTATCTTTGTATCTGCAATTCTGATTTATTAAGCATGGAGTAAAGAAACTCTATATTAGGTATTAGAATGGATGCGCAACATACTTAACGTATTGGAACCAGGCAAGATGGCTGCTGTTACAGAGGGACTTGAAATAGTGAGTTAATAAAGAACTAAACTGATTTGTGTATGGCAGGCAAGATGGCTACTGTTTTGGAGCTTTGAAGAATGGAGATGTGGGGAACTAAAGGATATAGATGGTCTTAATAAGATGAGAGGTAGAAGTTCTTCTGATTGTTTATTGTTTTGTCGCGAGAAACGATATAAGATATTGGCAACAGAAAAGTTGATATTAATCGAGATTTAAAAAGTAACATCCAGTAAGGGTGTTTGCCCTAACAAAAGCCGTCATCCCTGGAAGGAATACAATATGATATTGTTTGAAAATATTAGCTCATGCAAGCAGAAACTACTGTCAGCACCATCCCTATGGATCCTAGACCAACCATAAGAAATATGGTTTCATATTACATGTACGTTTATCTCTCTATATATAACAAGTAGTTCCGTGAAGAACTATACAGCCTATTTTCATATATCCTGCTCATGTTAATTGTCTCTATCAACATACAAAATTTCAGTTTAATTGCTGTAACAGATTCGTATATATTGAGAACCGTCTAAATATTTCATATGGTCGCCAGGATGGATTTTTATTTTTGTACTATTACATTAAGATTATTGTGTACGTATGGTATTCAAACTTCAATCGCATGATTAGAACACAAGAAGTAAAAACGAGATTTTAAAAGTATGCACACCAGCCATCTTGTGATTATGCAAACAATTGAAATAAATTACATGCCAGTGGATCAACATTTGTATAAGCATTTAACGTGCAACGTTTCACGGCACTCAGATAGTTAATTCGCGAGAAACGTCCATTTAAATATTTATACTTCGTGTCGCCGCCATGTTGGATTTGTGCTCACCAGGTTACTGAAAGTCCTATAGGTGAACTTATGTTCATAGTCTCTATGAACATAAAA
Source organism: Meconema thalassinum (assembly GCA_946902985.2). NCBI lineage: Eukaryota > Metazoa > Arthropoda > Insecta > Orthoptera > Tettigoniidae > Meconema > Meconema thalassinum. Next base: position 374,698,780 of record OX336392.1, read on the forward strand.
CAAATCAGTTTGGTTGCTGTAAAAGATTCATAGATATTGAGAACCGTCTAAATATTTCGGAAGCTCGCCATTTAGGATTGTTATATGTATAGGCCATAGAGTTATGCACCATTCAAGGACAATTATTGCCTAGCTTCATTATTCAAACTTTCACTTCGATCGCATGATTACGACACAAGAATAAAAACTTAATTTTAAAATTTCGCACAGCCGCCACCTTGAGGTTATGTAAACAATTGAATTAAATTAGATGGCAGTGCATTACAATCTGCAAAATCATTTACTCTACTGTACCACATTTCACTGCGCTCAGAGAGTTAAATCACGAGAAAAGTCTATTAAAATATTTCAAATTCGCTTGGTCGCCATGTTCGTTTTGTACTTTACAGGTTTAAGAAATATACATAGGTAAACTTGTATCAGTACCCTTTATCACCGTACAAAATTGCATGATGATATCTGTAATAGTTTCGGAGATATAGAATGTCAGTGAAATATTTCGCACAGCCGCCATTTTGAGGTTATGTAAACAATTGAACTAAATTGGACTCCAGTGCATTACAATGTGTATAAACATTTGCTGTACCAAGTTTCATTACGTTTGGATAGTTAAATCGCGAGAAATGTCTATGTCTCAATTTCGCTTGACCGCCATGTTGGTGTTGTAGTCACCAGGTTTTTGAAAGTCTCATAGGTGAACTTCTAGTAGTGCCCTTTATCACCGTACACAATTTCAGGGCGATATCGGTAATAGTTTCGGAGATATTGAATGCTAGTGAAATATGTCGCACAGCCGCCATGTTGGATTGGTGAGACGTAACAAAATTTGAAGGGCACGGTCGAGGTCGCCGGGAATAGTGCTATGAACTTACCGAGTTTCATTGAAATCGATACAGTCGTTTAGATTTTATTAGGGGGACACACACACACACCTCTCTCTCACACACACACACACACACGCACACACACACACGGACAAAAGGTGATCTCATAAGCCTATTTTTTCAATTTTTTTTCTGTTTTTTTCTGAATTTCCACGGAAATTTGAGTTATTAACGCGTTTCAGACTGGTCTATGACGGTTGCGCGCAAAAACAAATTTTTTGTCTGTCTGTCTGTTTGTCTGTTTTTCTGTGTACAACTTTGCACGCGCATCACTCGAGAACGGCTCTGTGGATAAACGTAAAATTTGGTACAGGTGTACATCAGAGGCACGAAAGTAATCATTGATGTAACTCTTCTCCATACCTCTCATAAAAGAGGGCCTACCCCCTTAAAATGCACGCTGAAATGGGCGTAGAAAGACGAGACAAAGCTCATTTTCAGCGTCTCAATGTGGGAAACAAAACTCGGGAGCCCTACGGGCCCCGAAAACCACATTTTAAGGTCCTAAAACCAACAGTTTTTGAGATATACCCAGAAAACTAATTTCATGTATTAATCTATTGAAAGCCGGTAACCATGGCAACACAATCTCAGAAGTCCATCTATTTCTGTAAGACGCAATTATATTACTGTGAACGTTCGCAAACGGCTATAAGGTTATCGCGGAACCAACTTAAGCTGAACATTCATCAATACGTATATAATGCGCTTACGGGGGTCAAGAGGTACTCTTGATTTTTTTTTCACATTATTTACACGGGCGGGTGTGGTACTAAAGGTCTATTATATCCCTATCCCTATATTATTAAATTATTATTAAGATTATATTATGGCGTACAAGGACGAGACAAAACTCATTTTCAGCCCCTCGGTGGCTACTGTATTTTAAGGCTCTAAAACCACGTTTCTGAGATATTCCCAGAAAACTAATTTCATTTAATAAACTAATAAATAGATGACGAGTACAGAAGAAGACCTAATCAGGAGCTATATAGATATACTGAGAAAATCACATATGAGACCAGGAAGATACGCCTGGCTTTCTACGGACCTGCCTCATGGATGAACCCAACAAGACTAACCAACCGGCTTCTCAACTACTGGGGGAATAGAAAGAGCGTGACACCGTCACTAACAGTAGTTAACAAGGATAGCCAAGAACTGAAGATAATGAAAAGTGATATTAGAAGCCTATCACATCTCAGAAAGATACTTAAACAGAAGAGTATTCAGGACAGACCACCCTGTATGAAAACCAGCATCATCTGGACAAAAGACAGAAAGGAGAAACATAGCCAAAGAATGCGCGAATACTGGGCAAACATCAAGTCCCTCGCCAGCTGAAAAGTTGAACATCTTGGTCCTTAGCTGGCCCATCCGAAAGAAGAAGAACAAGAAGAAACTAATGAAGTAATGCAAGCCGGTAACCATGACAACAGTAGGTCTATCACAAGAGGTGACCTCCAACTTTCCATCTATATCTGTCAGAAGCAATGCCACTCAATTTATTAAATTTCGGTGATAGTTTGCAAATGGCTATAAGGTTATCGTGGAATCAAACATAGACTGTAAAATTCAACAATGCGATTAACGGGGTCAAGGGGTACCCTAGAATTTTTACACGTGACTTACACGTGCGATATGCGATATGTTGTACAGAAGGTCTATCATATCTCCAAACAGCAACATTATTTTCAAAAATTCCTGGATTGGAATAGTGTTTTTTGAAGCTTGTGGGAATTTGGGCCATTTGAGGCTAAAAATCCCGAAATTCCATGCACCACATGCCTTCATAATTTATTAAAGGGGCCTTCCTGGGGATGGGGACTTTCCACAACGGTGAGGGTCAGTTTTAATTTGATATGTATTGCGTTTCCTCTACGAGGTATGCAATATTATTTTCACGTCAGGAAGTACACGTTAGGTGAATTTAGTTTGAGAGCACATTTTAACTAAACGTATTTTTGTCGACAAACGGGAGCATCGTAAAGATGATTTTGTTTAATACTGTGTGGTTGATATATCTTTATGTTTATGTACGCCTGTAATTCATGTTCGGGTGCTTGGAGCATCGTAAAATTAGGTATTTTAACAATGAGTCAATACACCAATCATTTATAAAACTCTTCAACGTACTTCTCGTAGAAGGGTGGGTATAAGGAACAACTTTTCAAAATACATACTAAATTAGGAGAAAAATAAAAATTATCCTAGAAGGACGACCAAAGCATACGTTGCGTTTCTCAATGTGTGACACAAAACTAGGGAGTCTATAAAGGGTCGCCGAAAAACACATTTTATGGCCCTTAACTTAACAGTGTCTGATAAACCTATGAAGGAATGACAAGCCCCTAACCATTGCAACAGTAGCTCAATTGATAGCGTCTGGTTATTAATACCAAAGACCGTTCGAAGAGCGGGTACTTCTGCTAGTTATATATATAAAGATAAGCATGGGTCCTAGTGAAAAATAATTCTATCACCTGAAACGAAAAATGCATGGGACGAAAAAAACATAAAAATATCATGTTGGTTTCGGACCCTAAATGACGTGAAAAATATAATAAATGTATTAAAAAGCTATTTTTTGAAATTTCATTCGAATCAATATTTTTGTCATTCCTGGGACTTAGAAAATTCCGGCCAAAAATACAAAATGATTAATAACTCCCTAAGTATTCGTCGTATGATGAAATAGCAAGAAACAAAAAAAGATGTAATGTGTTATTGTCTACAACATAGGCCATGTATAATCTTCTCTTATATAAAAACAAGTGTCCTGACTGACTGACTGACAGACTGACTTAATGACTCACTGACTCATCATCGCCCAGCCAAAACTATTAAAGTTAGAAACACGAAATTTTGAGGATATGTTCGTTGTAAGTATGAAACGCCCACTAAGGAAGGATTTTTGGATATTCAGGTTCTAAAGGCGTGTTAAGGGGGTACACCTGAATTTCATTGAATAACAATATCTCCGGCTTGGTTTCATTGAGGGATTTGATGCTCGGCATATAAACGCATCATCAAAAATAAGAAGACACGTGTCTGAGGGTTTTTCGATGTGGTGTATATTATGAGGTGAAAGGGGTGAAAAGTGGGGGTTGAAGGATTCCTAACGGAGCGTATATCTCTTAAACGACACAGGCGAGGAGTTTGAAACTCAGCGGAAAAAATCAGCTTACAAATAAGTAAATAAGTGTTTGGCCGTTTTTTTTCATAAATCCAATTTAAGGGGCCCATGGGGAGGGGTGAAATTCTGGGGGATTAATCAGGAAAAAAAGTGTCCTAACTGATTGACTGACAGACTCACTCATCAAACTCAGGGGGGAAAAACTGCTTAAAAATAAGTAAATAGGTGTTCGACAGTTTTTTTCATAAACCCAATTTAAGGGGTTCATGGGGAGGGGTGAAATTCTGAAAAAAGGAAATTGAAAGAAAAAGTCCTGGCTCACTCACCATCGCCAAGCCTAAATTATTGTAGTTAGAAACATGATATTTTGGGGGATATGATCATTGTATGTCAAAATTGTCCACTAAGGGTGGATTTTCTGAAATTCAGGTTCTAAAGGGGTCTTAAGGGGGTTAAACATGCATTTCATTGAATAACAATAACTCCCGATTGGTTTCATTTGGGGTTGTCATACTCGGCATATAAACTCATCATTAAAAATAAGAATACACGTGTCTGAGGGTTTTTCGATGTTGTGTATTTTATGAGGTGAAAGGGGTGAAAAGTGGGGGGTGAAGGATTCCTAACGGAGCGTGTAGGGGTATCCCTTAAACGCCATAGGCGATGAGTTTGAAACTCAGCGGAAAAAAATCAACTTAAACTTAAGTAAATAGGTGTTCGACCGTTTATTTTTCATAAATCCAATTTAAGGGGCCCATGGAGATGGGTGAATTTCTGGGGGGGGGGAGGGGAAACAGGAATGAAAGTGTCCTGATAGACTGACTCACTCACTCTTCAAACTCAGGGAGAGAAAACTGCTTAAAAATAAGTAAATAAGTGTTCGACAGTTTTTCTTCATAAATCAAATTTAAGGGATTCATGGGGAGGGGTGAAATTCTGAAAGAAAAAAAATGAAAGAAAATGTCCTGACCGGCTCGCTCACTCACTCACTCATCATCGTCCAGCCAAAATTATTGAAGTTAGAAACATGACATTTTGGGGATATTGTCGTTGTATGTCAAAACCGTACACTAAGGGAGGATTTTCGGATATTCAGGTTCTAAAGGGGTCTTAAGGGGGTTACACCTGCATTTCATTGAATAGCAATATTTCACGAGTGGTTTCATTTGTGGATGTGATACTCGGCCTATAAACTAATCATTAAAAATAAGCAGACATATGTCTAAGGATTTTTCGATGTGGTGTATATTATAAGGTGAAAGGGGTGAAAAGTGGGGGTCGAAGGATTCCTAACGGAGCATGTATCTCTTAAACGACATAGGCGAGAAGTTTGAAACTCAGCGGATAAAATCAGCTTAAAAATAAGTAAATCGGTATTCGACAGTTTTTTCATAAATTTAATTTAAGGGGCCAATGGCGTGGGGTGAAATTCTGAAAAAAAAGCAGAGAAAGTGTCCTAACTGACTGACTAACTCACTCACTCATCAAACTCAGGGGAAAACGTCAGCTTAAAAATAAGTTAATAGGTGTTCGAGCGTTTCTTCATAAATCCAATTTAAGAGGCCCATGGGGAGAGGTAAAATTCTGGTAAAAATATTTGAATGAAAATGACCTGACTGACTCACTCACTCATCACGCCCAGCGAAAACTATTGAAGTTGGAAACATTAAATTTTGAGAATATGTTCGTTGAATGTCGAAAACGTCAACTAAGGAAGGATTTTTGTTTATTCGGGTTCTGAAGAGGTGTTAAGGGGGTAAACGTGCATTTCATTGAACAACGATATCCCATGAGTTGTTTCTTTGGGGATGTGATATTCGGCATATAAACTAATCATAAAACATAAGCAGATATATGTCTAAGGGTTTATCGATGTGGTGTGTATTATGAGGTGAAAAGGGTGAAAATTGGGGTTTGAAGGATACTTAACGGAGCGTGTATCCCTTAAACGACATAGGCGAGAAGTTTGAAATTCAGCGTACAAAAACAGCTTAAAATATAAGTAAATAGGTATTCGACCGTTTTTTTTTCTTTCATAAATCCAATTTAAGGGATCCTTGGAGAGCGGTGAAATTCTGGGGGAAAAACAGGAAAAAAAGTGTTCTGATTAACTCACTCACTCATGGGGTAAGAACTGACTAAAAAGAAGTAAATAGGTGTTCGACCGTTTTTTTTTCATAAATCCAATTTAAGGGGTTCATGAGAGGGGTGAAATTCTGAAAAATAAATGAAAGAAAATGTCCTGACTTACTCACTCACTCATCATCGCCCAGCCAAAATTATTGAAGTTAGAAACATGAAATTTTGGGGCTATGTTCGTTGTATGTCGAAAACGTCCACTAAGGAAGGATTTTTGGATATTCAGGTTCTAAAGGGGTGTTAAGGGGGTAGACCTGCATTTAATAGAATAACAATATCTCCTGATTGGTTTCCTTGGGGGATGCGATACTCGGCATATAAACTCATCATTATGAATAAGAAGAAAAATGTCTGAGGGTTTTTCGATGTAGTGTATATTATGAGGTATATATGTGAAAAGTGGGGGTTGAAGGATTCCTAACGGGGCAAGTATCTCTTAAAAACAGTGGCATAAAGTATGAAACTAAGGGGAAAAATCAGCTTGAAAAATAAGTAAATAGGTGGTCGACCGTATCATAAATCCTATTTAAAGTGCCCATGGGGAGGGGTGAAATTCTGGGGAAAGAAATCCACTAAGGAAGAATTTTGGGATATTCACTCATCATCCCCCAGCCAAACCTATTGCAGTTAGAAACATGAAATTTTGGGGATATGTTCGTTGTATGTCGAAAACGTAAACTAAGTATGGATTTTTGCATATTCATGTTCTGAAGGAGTGTTAAGGGGGTTAATCTCGCATTTCATTGATTAATAATATCTCACGAGTTGTTTCATTTGGGGATGTGATATTCGGCATATAAATTAATCAATTAAAAATAAGCAGACATATGTCTAAGGGTTTATCGATATGGTGTATATTATGAGGTGAAAGGGATGAAAATTGGGGGTTGAAGGATTCTTAACGGAGCGTGTATCTCTTTAAAGACATTAGCGAGAAGTTTGAAATTCAGCGGAAAAAAATAGCTTAAAAAATAAGTAAATAGGTGTTCGACCGGTTTTTTTTTTCATAAATCCCATTTAAGGGGTTCATGGGGAGGTGTGAACTTCTCAAAAATAAATGAAAGAAAATGTCCGGACTGTCTCACTCACTCATCATCGCAACTGCATTGCGTACTTCAGCGATGGCACTGGTACTTTCAACAGCTGAGTACTGTTCCTCAGTTTGGGTCAACAGCTCTCATGTTAAAAAGGTGGGTATAGTCCTGAATGAGACAATGCGTATTATTAGTGGCACAATAAAATCTACCCCTCTTTTCTGGTTGCCTGTGCTTAGTCACATAGAACCGCCTAGAATTAGAAGACTGAACAACTTGGTCAGGGAATACAACAAGATATTGGCCAATACTGAACTCCCCATTCATGAAGATGCTAGCACCAGATATAGCCGTCTCCACCTATTCAAACAGCACAGGAACTGGTTAAAAAAATTTATGATCCAAAAGCTGATTGGCAAAAGGAGTGGAACAGTACAGCTTCAATGCAATGACAGGCATTGTTCAACATTCAAAATCTGTGAGCTGGATTTGATTTGCCCCGCAAGACATGGGTAACTCTCAACAGAGTCCGCACTAACCAAGGGAGATGCGGATCAATGATGTTTAAGTTGGGTATGCGATCTCCCCAACCTGTGATTGTGATGCAGTTAGAAAAACTATGAACCATATCGTCACTGAGTGTATTAGTAGGGCATTCACTGGATCAACACAGGACTTTGTAATAGTCTCTACTGAAGCCATAAGATGGCTAGGAAATGTATACATTAATATTTGAACACTCTTTCCCTTGCATGATTGTTACAGTTGTAATGTGTTACCTATTGTATATATGTATATTGTTTATGTTGTTTGTTTTGTGTTGTACCATACGCTAATAATAATAATCGCCCAGCCAAAATTATTGAAGTTAGAAACAAGACATTCTGGTGATATGTTCGTTGTATGTCGAAAACGTCCACTAAGGAAAGATTTTTTGGGTATTCTGGTTGTAAAGGGGTGTTAAGGGGGTAAACGTGCATTTCATTGAATAACATTATCTCACGAGTGGTTTCGTTTGGGGATGTGATACTTGGCATATAAACAAATCATAAAAATAAGCTGACACATGTGTAATGGTTTTTCGATGTGGTGTATATTATGAGTGAAAGGGGTTAAAAGTGGGGGTTGAAGGATTCCTAGCGGAGCGTGTATCTTTTAATCGACATAGGCGAGGAGTTTGAAACTCAGAGGAAAACAATCAGCTTAATAATAAATAAATAAATAATTAAATAAATAGGTGTTCGACCGTTTTTTTCATAAATACAATTTAAGGGGCCCATGGGGAGGGGTGAAATTCTGGAAGAAAAACGTCCACTAAGGAAGGATTTTTGGATATTCACTCTCATCGATCAACCGAAACTATTAAAGTTAGAAGAATGATATTTTGACATGTTTGTTGTGTGTCGAAAACTTCTACCAATGGGGGATTTTTGGATATTCAGGTTCTAAAGGGGTGTTAACGGGGTTAAACCTGCATTTCATTGAATAACAATATGACACGACTATGACGCGAGCGAAGCCGCGGGTACCTGCTAGTCTCTTATATAAAACTAAGTGTCCTGACTGACTGACTCATCATCGCCCAGTCAAAACTATTAAAGTTAGAAACATGAAAGTTTGGAAATATGTTCGTTGTAAGTCGAAAACGCCCACTAAGGAAGAATTTTTGGATATTCATGTTCTAAAGGGGTGTTAAGGTGGTACACCTGCATTTCATTGAATAACAATATCTCCGGATTGGCTTCATTGAAGGATGTGATACTCGGCATAAACTCATCATTAAAAATAAGAAGATACATGTCTGGGGGTTTTTCGATGTGGTGTATATTATGAGGTGAAATGGGTGAAAAGTGGGGGTTGAAGGATTCCTAACGGAGTGTGTATCTCTTAAACGACATAGGCGAAGAGTTTGAAACTCAGCGGAAAACAATCAGCTTAAAAATAAGTAAATAGGTATTTGAGCGTTTTTTTCATAAATCCAATTTAAGGGGCCCATAGGGAGGGGTGAAATTCTGGGAAAAAAACAGGAAAGAGAATGGCCTAACTGATTGACTGAATGACTCACTCATCTAACTCAGGGGAAGAAAACTGTTTAAAAATAAGTAAATAGGTGTTCGATAGTATTTTTCATAAATCCGATTTAAGGGGTTCTTGGGGAGGGGTTAAATTCTGAAACAACAGAATGGAAAGAAAATGTCCTGACTCACTCACTCACTCATCATTGCCCAGCCAAAATTATTGATGTTAGAAACATGACATTTTGGGGATATGTTCATTGTATGTCAAAACCGTCCACTAAGGGAGGATTTTCGGATATTCAAGTCCTAACTGGGTCTTAAGGGGGTTAAACATGCATTTCATTGAATAACAATATCTCCCGATTGGTATCATTGGGGGATGTGATACTCGGCATATAAACTTATCATTAAAAATAAGAAGACACATTTCTGAGGGTTTTTCGATGTGGTGTATTGAACCCGATGTCACATTTGCCATGTGACCTCTTTGGCTCACGTAGAGTTCACCATCCATGGAAGAGGCCGATTGAGCGCTCAGTTGACTTATATGAGTTGCCGCGCCGAGAGTGTATTATATTTATTATGTTTTGTAAAACACATAATTTTTAACCGATGTTGTAAATATTTTCAATGCAGAGAAGAAGAATATGATTTATTAAAATAAGAGACATGATTATGAATGATCCCTAGTAAATGCCATAGATATTTTCATAGTCGCACACTTGACTATTGACTAGAGAGTCCATCCGGCATCTTGATGAAACAGTCGTTCTCCTGTCGCAAACATGATAGCTTGACGTGTAACCTTTGACATGCATGGTCCTGAACAACGTCAAAACGTGTTCGACATAATCGAGGAATATCAGTATCATTTAACTCAATCTGATACATAAGGATACGCGTTTGCGTGCAGTATAACTGCTGAGTGCATTTAAAACCAACAGAAATAGTAAATTCTGAATATTTGTGAAATTTCAACTACTATCTAATACAGGCATTGAGCACATTACGTGTGCATTTAAAGTAAACCAGTTTTTAGTGTGTACTCTAGCACAAGCTACAAGATTTAAATTCTGTGAGCGGAAAACCAATGGCCTTTATAACTTGCTAACCGCTACACCAGTGCAAATTCAGTGCAATTGCTATTTGAGGCGTAACAGTAAATTCAGTGCAACCAAATCTCACGGCATCATGGCATTAGTAACTCACATTTATTGTACAGAAGAAATGCCAATTATTCATTCAACTATAACTGTAGAGATGGAGTAACAAACCCCATAGGATGGCGGGGTTTAGCGATGGTTGGATCGCACTATAAATGGTTTAGCGATGGTTGGATCGCATTACCAATGGTCTAGCGACGGTTTTATCGCATCACCCATGGATTAGCGATGGCTGGATCGCACTATAAAGCAAGCACGTGGACTACAGGTATTCCATCTACATGCCTAACTTGCTACTTAAACCATGCAAGAAAATATGAAGAGCACACGTGAGTCTGGCGGATTGCCGAACATATTTTTATGTACGATCCTGTTTTTGGGGATTAGATTAGTTATGACCTTACGACGCACATTCCTAGGTAGGCTTTATTGATAACATGTACTCTTAGTGGTGGAGGAACCACAAAATATCGTATCATTTGCACTTGCTGAGGATAAATGCATTTGCCAACAGTATTTGTAGATAACGTTTTTATATAACTTCGACAGAGCATCGAACCAACACACTTTAGCGTGTAGGAATTGTGACACAGTCATGTCTCAATAGTTGTACTTTATTTGAGCAGTGAGCCGTGAAAGAAGCCAATGTCACACATTATTTTGTTTATTTTGACCTTGTAAACGCGACGACAGCGAACTCTTTTCTTTATTAAATTACATAGAAGGCAGTGGGCCCAGTAAATATCGAACATTACTACCTGAAAACCCGTTTATGCAGTGTGGAGAAGTGAAGCAAATAACTTAATTAATTTGACAAGCAGACGACTGCCAAATCAGCTATGAATTGTAACATTATAAGATGAGCTGAGCAAGCTATCTTGGGTTCGAAAGAACGGGTCATTTTATAGGACGGTAATCAAAAGACCCTGGTTTATAATACTAGATTTCCAGACATTAGGCGTCTGATATATAAGTAAATGAAACACCTTTATATAAATTCAGAGTATGCAGCTATTGTGACAGCACTATTAAACCTTATCCTCAAGCTTGGATTGTATAGATTTAAACAGAACTATGTTATGTTAAAACGCACTACAGCGGTAGGATATGATTACCCTTAGATGCAAGTACAAGTTTTAGTACTTTATGGGCTGGTAACGTGTACGACTTTTGTCACGTCATTACAGCGGATGATCAATGGATCAGTGGTATTGATCAGCACACAGATGTGTGATTTGAGGTTGTGGAATTGATTTTTCTTCCTAATATGTGTTTGTATTGGATGTTTGGTACACCAATTGTTTACACTACACGAGTTTCACATGGTCGTTAAAAAATGCAATGGAACTGATAGGACTCAACTAATCTGATGAATATAAACGTAATAATCAAATATCAGGATTTTCAACTAAAACTGAGTATAAACCAAAAGCTAGGAACTCTAATAAAATTTAACCAAACCTATAAACTTAAATGAACCTTGATGACCACAACTTAGATTTGCTTCTTCAATTCTTTTTAAATACAAATATAGCTTCCCCTATTGAGTGACGACAGTCAGTAGTTACGTCTCTAAACGCGGTAACTAACTGATAATGCGATGTTAGACATGTTTTACTCATGCTATCGCCGACGTAACTTTTATCTCCCAACACAAACATGACCCAAGTTCACAAACAGTGGATTTGCGAGGTAGGAAGGTAACTGCAATGGCGCCCATTGCAAACATAATTTAAGAGTGTTTACATGTTATACATTTGTGTTGTAATTAGGCTTGATTTTTCGTACTTTCTTTTAGGATCAGAATGTGCATAGTACAAGCTTGGAAATAAATTTTGGATGAAACGCTTCTCGTTTACATCGTTGATATTATTATTAACGTACGATAGGCATTAGATTAAATGATTTTAACGTTAAATGTTGGAGATGACAACATCATAGCGTAGCCTTAAACTTATTGTGCTTTAAATGTAATTAATATCTTGCATTGTAAACAAGTAAATAACTCACCTTGCTGTAGAATCATTCTTGTACTATTACTATTATTGAATCTCCGAAGTAATTGGATAGGGAAAATGTAAGTGTCATTATCTTAGATTGCATTCTTTGTTTTTTCCATTTTTGCGTAGGTCTTCGAGAGGCTTAATTTGTTAGGATTATCGCACGGAGACGACTTACATTATTATGAACATTGTTAGCTCGGACTCGCCGTTTTTACCTCTCGGAAGTAGTTAGGGGTCTGCCACTTTTTGAATAAACTGAGTGTGATTTAAATGTAAGCCTTGCCTCTTTATTGTATTTGTTGTGTTTGTATTTCTCTGGACTGGTAGGTTTTACTCTCATTACACCCGACACCCCCCGAGTACAGTTTCTTGAGTGCTTTCCCAGTCCAAGAATGCATTCCTTCCCGACCTATAGGCCTATGTCTTCCTGGGAGATGGGGGTTTCGGAAGGGTCATTTAAGGTCGATGGCTCCCCGGAATCCTCGTTAATCGGGCACAATATATTATGAGGTGAAAGGGGTGAAAAGTGGGGGTGGAATGAAATTTCAAAAAATAACTTTTTAATACTTTTATTATATTTTTCACGTCTTTTAGGGTCCGAAACCAACATGATATTTTGATGTTGTTTTTTTTTCGTCCCATGCACTTTTGGTTTCAGGTGATAGAATTATTTTCCACTAGGACCCATGCTTATCTTCTATTATATAAAACAAAGTGTCCTGACTGACTGACTGACTCATCATCCCCCAGCCAAAACTACTAAATTTAGAAACATGACATTTTGGGCATATGTTCGTTGTATGTCGAAAGCGTCCACTAAGGAAGGATTTTTGGATATTCAGGTTCTAAAGGGGTGTTGAAGGGGTAGACCTGCATTTCATTGAATAACAATATCACCCGATTGGTTTCATTGGGGCATGTGATACTCGGCATAAAATCTCATCATTAACAAGTAGTTCCGTGAAGAATTATACAGCCTATTTTCATATATCCTACACATGTTAACTGCCACTATCAACATACAAAATTTCAGCTGATTGCTGTAATAGATTCGTAGATATTGAGAACCGACTAAATATTTCGGATGGTCGCCATGTTGGATTTTATTTATGTAGGTCCTAGAGTTATGTACTGTTACATGAAGATTATTGTGGACGTGTAGCATTCAAACTTCAATCGCATGATAAGGACACAAGAAGTAACAAGGAGATTTTAAAATTTCGCAAAGCTGCCATCTTGTGGTTATGGAAACAATTGAAAAACATTAGATGGCAGTGGATTAACATTCATATAAGGATTCACTGTACCACGTTTCACGGCACTCGGATGGTTAAATTACGAGAAACGTTCATGTGAATATTTATAACTCGCGTCGCCGCCATGTTGGATTTGTGATCACCAGGTTATTTAAAGTCCTATAGGTGAACTTAAGTTCATAGCCCCTATCAACATTAAACAATTCAGTTTGATTGCTATAATAGATTCGTAGATATTCAGAGCCGTCTAAATATTTCGGATGGTCGCCATGTTGGATTGTTAAATGTATAGGCCATAGAGTCATGTACCATTAAAGGAAAATTATTGCGTAGGTTCATTATTCAAACTTTCACTTCGATCGCATGATTACGACAAAAGAATTTAAAAACTTAATTTTAAAATTCGCACAGCCGCCATCTTGAGGTTATGTAAACAATTGAACTAAATTAGATACCAGTTCATTACAATGTCTTTAAACATTTCTTGTACCAGATTTCATTGCGCTTGGAACATTAAATCGCGAGAAAGGTCTATTTAAAATTTTCAAATTCGCTTGGCCGCCATGTAGGTTTATTAGTTAACCGGTTTTTGAAGGTCTTATAGATGAACTTCCAGTAGTGTCCTTTACCTACGTACAAAATTTCAGGGTGATACCGCTAATAGTTTCAGAGATATAGAATGCCGGAGAAATATTTCGCACTTCCGCCATCTTGTGGTTATGTAAAAATTGATCGAAGTTATATGTTGGTGCATTACAATGTGTATAAACATATCCTGTACCATGTTTCATTGCGTTTGGTTGGTTAAATCGCAAGAAACGTTTATTTAAAAGTCGCAAATTCGCGTGCCCGCCATGTTGGTTTTTTAGTTACCAGTTTTTCAAAAGTCACATAAGTGAACTTTTAGTAGTTCCCTTTATCACCGTAAAATATTCCAGGGTGATATCGGGAATAGTTTCGGAGATATTGAATGCTGGTGAAATATTTCGCACAGCGCCATGTTGGATTGGTGAGACGTAACAAAATTTGAAGGGCACGGTCGGGGTCGCCCAGAATAGTGCTATGAACTTACCGAGTTTCATTGAAATCGCTCCAGCTGTTTAGAATTTATTAGGGGGAGACAAACACACACCTCACACATACACACACACGCGCACACACACACGGACAAAAGGTGATCTCATAAGCCTATTTTTAGCCTACTTTCGATTTTTGCAAAAAATGAAAGTAGACTTATGAGATCAACACAGGGCGAAAAAAGTGTGTCTGTCTGTGTGTGTGTATGTGTGTGTGTGAGTCTGTGTGTGTGTATGTGTGTGTGTGAGTCTGTGTGTACTCTGAATGTCTGTCCCCCCTATCAATTCGAACACGGTGAATGCGAATTGAACGAAATTTGGTACGAAGGTAGCACTAGCAAAGGACACCTCAGTGTCATGTTTTATATCGCCGCCATCTTTACTAAAACTGAATGGTGGCCACTCAAACGTTCAAAACGTAAAATCAAATAACGACTAACCAAATCATCCGATCTCTACCAAATTTGGTAACAACATACCTTCGTGTAGGATGCGTCTTGTGACCAAACTACAAGGTCGTCCGCCATACCATTTCAGGATGGCGGCCGTGCGAATTATGCAAACTTTATAATCCATATCATGGGACCCACCAGTTCCGATTATCGAGCCGAGAATCGTTTTAACTGTTCTAAAGGAAGAGGCACGTTCGAAATTAAAAGTTTATTTTGTAATACTATAGTGCAGACGTGATTTTAAAAAGCTGAGCCGATTCAGAAATAAGACAAGATGGCAGCGGATATCTTGTGCCTGACTTATATTTCACTAATTTGAGTATTGCATGCAATATAGCGTATTGATACAAAATAAATAAACTTTCTATGAAATGCTTTATATATAAATAATATACTCCAGTGATGAAATCGTTTAGTATAAATCATTATTTGCTAACAAGTTCTATGTAAGTCATTTTATATAGAACAATATTCGTTGACACAATTAGCTCAGTGGTAGAGCGTTAGCCTATCGCTCAAATGCTTATGGTTCAAACCCGATCAGAGCTAGTTTTTTTTGCTTGAATTGTTATATGTTTATTGTTTTGTAATGACTCAGATGTTTTAAAATTAAGCGTTATATTGTGCATATTAAGGTGTAAAATATATATTTAATTAAAACATAATTCGCCAGCAGATTTACTCGAGACATCTAGCTGCCAAAAAGGTAACTGCACACCGACCTACTTATTAACTTCCAGATTTTATTGTAAAGTTTCTTCTTCTGGCCGCTAGAATGCACTCGCTCTGTTAGGATTATATTGTTCGATATTTCACCACTAGATGTCACGACTAGTCTACGTGGGGCTCCATTGATTACTCTTCAATGCGCATCGAATTTGAAGAATGACAAGATGATACTACGATACATTTTTACTTTTTATTTTAAAGGGTTTGTAACAGCCTATTGTGCGTTATTTGAAAATGTTAATTGAAGTAAAGAACAAAACGATTTCACATAGTATCTGAACTCTACCGTTGGTGCTAGTTCAGGATATTAATTAATACTTTTATTTCAGCCAAATAGCAATCGAAAATATGCACATAGTTGGTATACACACGTCTCTGTAGGGTCATGGAAAGATTTGTTAATTCAATTAGGGTTGTGAAAGTCATACGCAGCCAGACGTGTAAAGACATGCCTCAACTCAAAGTTGGATGTTGCCCGCGTCAGGCCGATTATGTAATAATAATAATAATAATAATAATAATAATAATAATAATAATGTTATTGGTTTTACGTCCCTTTTAACTACTGTTGCTTTTAGAGACGTCGGGGTGCCAGAATTTTGTCCCGAAGGGGATCTTTAACGTGCCAGTAAATCTACTAACACGGCTCCCTCGCATTTGTGCACCCTCAAATGCCAGCTGACTGCGCCAGGATACGAACCTGTAACATACGGTCCAGCAAGCGAGAACGTTACCGCTGAGCCACGCCGCCAGTCCGGTCGATTATGTCTCCAGATCCATAACATTCTTTAGATACTTCTTATCTTTCTTTCTTCAATGATGGTAGCAGTTTTTATCTAGGTTGTGGCGTTTGGTAGAGGTAAATCGTTTCTAAGGTCTTCAACAAAGAATAGTTTTATTATACTCTTTGATAATAACAACGAGTTATAACTATACTCATACATTTAGGAGAAAGTAGGCTATATGTTCTTTACTGAACATCTTGTTTCAAAATTGAAAATAGGCTAAAAATAAGAAGACACGTGTCTGAGGGTTTTTCGATGTGGTGTATACTATGAGGTGAAATGGGTGAAAAGTGGGGGTTGAGGGATTTCTAACGGAGCGTGTATCTCTTAAACAACATTTTACAATAGGTAGGGTACGAGTATAGGCTATTCAACAAATGGGTGACGGCACTCGAAAATCTTCAACAGAGACACGTATGCCTTCATATACCATTCATTTCATGGCGATGAAACTTTGATGAGTTGTTGAGCACGCTCCCATGAATGTTTCTGAGATAGTAAATCAATTTTATAATAGTTTAGAGGTGGTTAACGTAAGAAGAAACAAGATGTACAGGAAAGAACATATAGCCTACTTTCTCCTAAATGTATGGGTATAGTTATAACTCTTTTTCTTTATCACCTCCTAATTTCTTCCAATTCGAAGTGCAAATTGGCACACTGGATTTGAGGAGTGGCGTTCGAATAACTTACCTCAGCATTTTGCAATTTCATCAGCAAACACTCCAAACAACGTAGGTATTCAGTTTATTAACACCGAATACTTACAAGATTTGGATTTCGCAGACGACATTTGTCTTATGGCACAAAGGTACCGATACATAGAAGATAAGCTGGGAAGGTTGCAGAGAGAAGCAGAACGTGCAGGACTGATGATCAACATCAACAAGACCAAAGAGATGAGGATAAATTCTGACATCACGACTAGTTTGACAGTCAACGGAAAGGACATTGAGCGAGTTGAGTCTTTCCTCTACCTTGGAAGTATAGTCACAAATGATGGGGGAGCAGAGGAAGATGTTTGAAGCCGTATCAGGAAGGCAAATGGTGCCTTTGTCCAGCTCTACCCCATGTGGAGAAATAGAAACATTTCCAGGAAGACCAAGCTCCGCCTTTTCAATAGCAACGTAAAATCGATTCTTCTCTACGGCTGTGAAACATGGAAAGTCACAAAACCGATCAACAACCATCTACAGGTGTTCATTAACAGATGTCTGCGTCGCATCATGAATGTGAGGTGGCCGGACATAATCTCAAATGAAGATCTTTGGACCATCACCAATCAACAACCGATTAGCATCCAGATCAAGGAGAGGAATTGGCGCTAGATTGGTCTCACACTAAGGAAGCCGGACGGAGCTATTGAGAGGGCGGCGCTAGACTGGAATCCTCAAGGCACCAGGAAGCGAGGTCGACCTAAGAAGACCTGGAAGAGGACGATCGAAAATGAAATTGCAGAGGTGGACAAGAACTGGAGTCAAGTGAAGAGAATGGGCAGGAACCGTACTGCGTGGAGAAATTTCGCCAAGGCCCTATGCTCCGGAAGGAGCAGAATTAAGTAAAAAACTTACAATAATTTAAACTTCGTTGCTCTAAACGTATCACTGGGAGAAACATATTTAATATACCTATTACACAGCTAATTAGTAATCGCGCACGGCTAACGAGAAAAGCAGGCCATGGCGCGTAAACCAAACCCTTCTGTGACGTAGGCAATGTAACGGTACTGCTTGATGGTGCTTGTACGTTTAAGTCGAGAGCAATTCATAAGCAGCAGAAATGCAATATTTTATATCAATCTTCATAAAATGGACGCAGTTGAGATGTTCCGTGTGTTTTCAAACACGATAAATTATACTGTATAGGTTTGCAAAACTACGCCTATTGAAGTTACTCCTTACAAAAATCCACGCGACCTAGGATTCAAGGGTTCGTTGTGTCTTTAATAGCTGCAACGAGCAGGCTACAGTAAGTCGAGTTGTAGATTCTGTGACCTTCGTTGTGAGTTAAATTATGTGCACATGAGTATAATTAGATCAAAGAATCTTGCAGCACAGTATAGATATCATTAACTTATTGTTGTTTCAAGGGGCAGAACATAAGTTAATTCGTTTATAGAAGAGATCTGCGGAATACACTACCCACCGACTAACGACTTGTATCAATACCTTCTATGAAGACAAGTGATAAATGAATACCAACGTTTATACAGGTTCAATGATGTAGACAAGATGACTAGGTACTACACCGGCAGTAAAACGAAGCCCGGGCAGTGGTGCAGCAGAACTACATCGCTGACGTCACGAAAACTCACCAGAGCCAGTCATTCTCGTTGGCCGTGATAATCGCGCCTTATCTTGGGGATGTGTACCCTCTATCGGCAAAATTAATAACCTTCTCAATGATACTGTAGACATGGGTTCACTAACTGGCCGGTAGAGAGCACAGCTCGCATCTAGAAGGCTGTGGTTACCTATAACATAGTTCAAGTAATTACTCTTAGATGTCACTCCGGTGGTGAATGTTGTTTTAATTAAATATATATTTTCCATTTCAAAATGCACCATATAATGCTTTATTTTATAACGTCTCAGTACTCAAGAAATAATAAATATTAAAAAATCAAGCAAAAAAGTCCAACTCTGACAGGATTTGAACCAAGGCCAGCCTGATGAAAGACCAACGCCCTGACCACTCAGCCAATCGTGCACACTCTAATTGATCGTTAGGAATCAATATATATGCCACGTTATAGCAAATCATGACTTGGACTAAACGTTTTCTTCACTGCAATATATTTTAAACCGAGTTCATTTCATAGAAAGTTCATATATTTGTTACCACTAGGCTATATTGCATGCAACATACTGAAATTAATAAAATATAGGTCAGAACGAGAGATCAGCTGCCATCTTGTCAAATAACCGAGACGACTCAGCTTTTTAAAATCACTTCTAGACTATAATATTAAAATATAAACTTTTAATTTCAAACGGGCCACGTCGTTTCGAACAGATTGAACGATTTTTGGTTCGATAGTCGGAACTGGTGGGTCCCATGTTATGGATTATAAAGTTTGCATAATTCACATGGCCGCCATCCTGAAATGGTACGGTTGATGACCTCATAGTTTGGACACAAGACGCGTCTCATATGAAGGAACGTTGTTACCAAATTTGGTAAAGATCCGATTATTAGTTTGGTCGTAATGCATTATTTCGTTTTGACCATTTGAGTGGCCGCCATTACGTTTTGGTAGAGATGGCGGCAATATAAAACATGACACTGAGGTGCCCTTTGCCAGTGCTACCTCTGTACCAAATTTCGTTCAATTCGGTTTGACCGTGTTCGAATTGATAGGGGGGGGACAGACATTCAGAGTACACACACTCACACACACACACACACACACACACACAGACTCTCTCACACACACACACATACACAAGTCTCCCGCGCAACCATATGGCGGTATAAACGTGAGTGATAGTTCCTAGCCAGAATTGCTTTTAGAAGGTGACAAAGTAGAAGCAGTGCATTGCAAGAGTGATCAGTGAGACGTAAATCAACAGCAGAACGTTCGGTGATAAACGCAGTAAGTTGAAATATTGCTGTTATTTTGATAAACAAGTATTAAAGTGTGTGAGAGGTTAGAGTTGAAAACTACAAAATGACGGGCAAAGACAAACAAAAGAAGGCAGTTAACCGTAGTGGGGAGTGCGGAGTTCGTGAACAAACGAAGGGTGGACAGCGCAAGCAAGTGAAAGCAGACGACCCTAGCGCCCTAGAGAGGAACGGAGCAGGTAGCAGCTCGGGAGAACAATTGAAGACCGTGGATCGCAGTCAGGGTGGGGGTTGTCGCAATGCTAGCGAAGCTGACGGCTCAAAATGAAACTGGAAGGAAAGTGGCACTACTTTTTCTTCAGTGGACCACAACCAAGCTACGCAGGATGTGCGCCGAGACTCAGCTGACATTTTAAGCCTGCTGAATAATACGAATCTAATCGAGGAGCTCGTGGATCGAGTTGCTAATAAGGTGATTGATAAACTAAAAGAAACAATAGATTTTAACACCCAGGTCATCAATGAACTCAGACAGGAACTTGCCAGGCGAGACGACACTATAAATCAACTTGAGCTGCAACTGAATGACCGCACTGATGAACTTGAGCAGTACCAGCGTCGAAATAACTTGAGAATTTTTGGTGTTCCAGAAACTCCAGGCGAGGACACCAACAGGTGTGTAATGGATGTTGCTGCCAAGTTGAATGTGACAATCGAACCCAAAAAAATAGACCGATCTCATCGTGTAGGACTCCGGGATGCTGGAAAGAAGCGGCCAATAATAGTGCGGTTCGTGTCCTATGCAGATCGAGCAGCACTCTTCAGGTCGAAGAAATACTTAAGGAATACCGGCATAACTGTAAGAGAAGATCTGACGAAAACCCGGACTGATATTGTAAAACAAGCAGTAAGCCACTTTGGGTTACACGGTGTCTGGACTGCAGATGGCGTTGTTCTGATCCGCATTGATGACACGAGGCATCGTGTGAAAACACTCCGAGAATTGGACTTTTTGAAGAAAACGTTTCCCGCTCCTCGTACGTAAAGGACCCTCATACGTGCCAATGTGAGGGGGCTCAACTGATCAAAGTTACAAGTGTAAGCACAAACATGTAATGTGGTTACTGGTGGAACTTTAACTACAGTGTCTAGCCAAAATACAAGCCGATATTATTGATTAATATTTAGAAAATAGCTTAAGTTTTAGATTTTGTAATTTTTGATATTTCTTGTTTAACAATTTTACAATAACTTTCAATTATCTTTTGCATGGATATTAGTACCAATGAGTATGATACGCATGCCTATCTTTGTGATATAGCTGATAGATTACCCAATGATTTTAAAGTAACTCACCTGAACACGCAGTCACTTAAAATGCTAGAACATTTCGCAGAATTTGAATACACATTTGTTAACTCCGGTATTGATGTAATCGCTGTTAGTGAAACATGGTTCAATAAGTCCATTACTGATTCATCTGTAACCTTGCCAGGATATAATATCTACCGCAATGACAGACAACGTAGAGAAGGGGGTGGAGTAGCAGTGTATGTTCGACAGCACATTAAGTGCCGGGTTATCTGCAAATCCCCAAATAATGAGAATTTCAGACCTGAGTACCTATTCGTAGAGATTTGCCTGAAAGATACTAAAGTATTATTTATTTATGTTTATAGAGCACCCAAAGTCGGTTTTATGAAACTACTATTAAATGACATGCTTTCACACATTTTTAGTTATAAATATGTAATATTAGCCGGTGATTTCAATGCCCATTTTGGGTCGGCTACATTTGAAACGAAAAACATAGTAGAAACTCTAAATACTTGCAATCTGTCGTGGCTCCCGTATCAAGATACACATCACACTGCCACCTCCTCTTCTACTCTGGATCTAATAGCATCCAACTGCAATGAGCACGTGATTGAGTTTGGCCAAACAGCTGCTTCTGGCTTCTCAGCACATGATCTCTTATACGCAGTATATACCCTGTCAACTCCAAAATATAAGCCCAGTATTCGAACTTTTCGAGACTTCAGCAGGTTTAATTATGAAAGGCTGATGCCATCTCAGTTCCATGGCACACTGTTCTCGAGCAGCAAACTATAGATGAGAAGGTCGAAACATTCAACACATTTTTAATTGATTTATATGATCGCCATGCCCCAGTGCGCTCATCTAACGTGAGGCACGCACCAGCTGCCTGGATCAACACAGAAATAAAAGATCTAATAAGATCTCGAAATAGAGCCAGAAAGAAGTGCAACAGAACACAGAAACCCGAGGACATTGTAGAATACAAAAGCTTACGCAACAGTACCCAGCAAGTTATTCGTAATACAAAGATACGTTACACTTATTCGCTAATTAATTCAGCTAAAAACTCTTCGGCTTTGTGGAGAGCTATAAAAACTCTCGGTGTTGGAAAATCCAGACACAAAAGCAATAACCCAACAATGAGCGCTGATGAGCTTAATAAGCATTATTTAAAGGTATCAACCGTTATAGACAGCAATAGAGTTTTGTCAACTGTTGCTAACTACAGGGAAAAATTTACTGACCGACGGGAAGAATTTCATTTTGGCAATATATATCCAGAGGACATTCATTTAGCCATATTTAGGATAACTTCAAAAGCCATAGGACCAGATCTTATATCTATTACGCCATTGAAAAGGAATATGGACCTCCTCATGCCAGTTTTATTGCATATATTTAACTATAGCCTGCAAAAGGGTATTTATCCGACACAATTGAAAAAAGCCAACATCAAAGCAATACCAAAATTCACGAACGCCTTAAACTGTAGTGACTTTAGACCAATAAGTATATTGTGTGCAATTGGGAAAGCGTTAGAACGGATTGTTTTTGATCAGTTTTATGAATATATAAATTCCAACAATATCCTAAACCCGAACCAATCTGGATATAAATCAAAACATAGTACTCTGACAGCCCTTATCAAAGTCACAGACGACATTCGTCTAGCAATGGACCGGAAGGAAATAACTATATTATCTCTATTCGATTTCAGCAAAGCCTTTGACAGAGTTCACCATGAGATCCTACTAGTTAAATTAAGAAATCTAGGCCTTTCAAAGTCAGTAACGAACTGGTTTAGGTCTTATCTAACAGGCAGATGTCAGAGAGTAGTCCTAGCCGATGACAATGTTTCAGAATGGTGTGAAGTAACAACAGGTGTGCCGCAGGGTTCGGTCCTTGGTCCACTCCTGTTCTCCGTGTATATAAATGACCTTCCATCTGTCCTTAAATTCTGTCAACATCATATGTACGCAGATGACCTGCAGCTATATCTACACACGGATCTGAAATCCATTCATTTGAAGGTAGCTCTAATTAACAGTGACATTCAAAGCCTATCTCAGTACGCACTCGATCATAATCTAATACTTAACTTCGAAAAAACGCAAACGATCATCATCGGCTATACCAAATTACTCAGTTCCCTACCTGACCCAGTACCACCTTTACAGCTTGCATCCCAAACAGTTCCGTACCAGTCAGCAGTAAGAAATCTGGGAGTTATTTTTGACTCTCGATTATCGTGGCAGGATCACACAAACATGATTCTGAAAAGGGTTGCATCGCCATTATATCAAATTAGGCGCACTTGCTTCTATTTGCCTCAAAATGTACGAAAGATACTGATACAGAGTTTGATATTACCAATATTTGACTATGGATCTATAATTTACCATGATATGGGAGAGGTCCTCAATACAAAATTGCAAAGAATGCAAAATGCTTACTTGCGGTTTGTTCTCAATGTACCAAGAGAGTCTCATATAACTCCATTTTACGTCCAGATTGGATGGCTAAAGTTAAAGGAACGAAGACAGTATGCCATGGCTCTGACTGTGATAAAAATTCTAAAATTCAAAATTCCGACTTATATTTACTGCACACTAATTCCCATGCAATCAGTGCATAACCGTGCGAATAGACACACTGCACAAATGCTCCAGACACCTCATCACAGAACCGAAAAATGCAAAGGTTCATTCCGTATTTCAGCTAGTATTCTCTGGAATAAATATAAATTGCACCAGTATTCAGGACTTCCTATCAGAGCGATAAAACACTCCCTTCATTTTAATCTATCAGCTATACAATTATCATGTTCAAGGTGAACGGATGTAATAACAAGAACTTCTATTGTCAACTGTATGTATAGGTTAAGTTTTTTCTTCCTTCATTTATTCAATTGTATTTAACCGCCCTCTGAATGAAGAGAGCTGCATAAAGAGGCTTTGTAGCCTCAGTGGCCTGTATAAGAGAAACAATAAATAAATTCAAATTCAAATTCAATACACACAGACAGACACACAATTTTTGGCCCTGTAGTGATCTCATAAGTCTACTTTCATTTTTTGCAAAAATCGAAAGTAGGCTAAAATATATTGGGAATCCAAAAGCAGTTCAACAAACAAAGTCACATCGCCAACACTGTCTTTGATTGGCATTGCAACGCAGGCCGGGTACAGCTAGTTAGGCCTATTGCAGTATATTGTGGCTTGCCTCTTACTGACAGTCCTGGTTAGTGATAGAAACACCCTACTTCATGAGTGAGAGTAGTCTTCTGTGCTCTATTATATATGTTTATTGTTTACAAGCCTTCAACTAGTAAACTGGCGCCCACCCAATTATATTTTATTATAAGAAAGAGGATAAGATTACCCGACCTTCTTTAAAAATAATTACATGAGGATGGTTAAAAGTTAACCAGAACTTGTACTATATATGTTATTCAGTTAAAATATAGTACTGACTTACCTATTCATAGCTATTTTACTTTATCCTCTTCAGCCCCAGGGCTCACATATGTGGACCTTAATATTTAATATTTTTTCTCAGCAACAATATTTGTACAGTATTATGTGAATTCGGAACTAATTCTACCCCTTAATATTCCCATGTCTATGGGATTGGTAGGTGAATAGAGATGAGTCTTATGTTGGTGAATGTTTTTTACGGTCGGATGCGCTTCCCGACACCTGCCTCATCAGGGGTGTTATTGAGAGATAAAAATGAGTGGAGATGAACTAAATTTGTCAAGAAGTTAGAAGAAAGCGGTCGTGGCCTGGTGGAAGTAACCGTCCCAGTTTCACCTGGATTTGAAAACGAGAAACATGGAAAAGCATTTCAAAAATGTTCGACTGAGAGATTTGTACCCATTTATTTTTCCAGTCCGGAGATAGTCTGGCCCTATGTACACTTGGAGCTCGTAAGTACACCGGTCGGCAATATTGATGTGTATTTCTTATGTTGTTGTTGTTTGAGTCTTCAGTCTTTTGACTGGTTTGATGCAGCTCTCCATGCATCCCTGTCCTGAGCTAATCGTTTCATCTCTACATAACTACCACACCCTACATCTGAGGCAATCTGTTTAAACATATTCTAACCTTGGTCTACCCCTACAGTTCTTGTCCTCGACCCTTCCTTCCATAACTAAGCTTGCTATTCCTGGGTGTCTTAGTATGTGTCCTACCAACCTATCTCTTCTCTTCATTAGCAGTCGCCAGAAACATCTCTCCTCTCCCACTCGTCTTAATACCTCTATGTTTGTAACCCTATCTACCCATCTGATCTTCATCATTCTCCTGTAACACCACATTTCAAATGCTTCTATTCTCCTCTTTTCTTCTGCACCAATAGTCCAAGTTTCACTTCCATAGAGCGCCACGCTCCAGACAAAGGCTTTCAAAAATGACTTCCTAATACCTAAATCTATATTCGATGTCAGCAGATTCCTTTTTTGTAGAAAAGCTTTCTTTGCCTGAGCCAACCTACTTTTTATATCCTCTTTGCTTCGTCCATCACTGGTTATTCTACTTCCTAAGTAACAGAAGTCTTCTACTTCCTTCAGCTTTTCACCTGTCAATTTGATCTCCATAGAGGTTTCTGATTTATTTCGGCTGCATTCCAGTATTTTTGTTTTACATTTATTAATTTTCATCATGAATTCTTTCTGTAAGACGGAGTCCATACCATTCAAAAACTCATTCAAATCCTCAGGCTTGTCGGCCAAGATGACTATGTCATCAGCAAATCTCAGAGTTGAAATTATTTCTCCTTGAATCTTCACTCCCACTTTACATTTTTCTCTAATTTCCTTCATTGCTTGTTCAATGTAAAGATTGAAAAGTATGGGTGATAAGTTGCAGCCTTGCCTTACACCTTTCTGAATACCAGCTTCTCTCTCATGTCCTTCAACTCGAATGACTGCTGTCTGGTTTCTGTATAGATTGTATATCACCCTCCTATCCCTGTACTTTATTCCAATCGATTTCAAAATGTCAAACAATTTAGTCCAATCAACGTTATCAAAAGCCTTTTCTAAGTCTACAAAAGCCATGAACGTTCTCTTATCTTTCCTTATTCTACCTTCCAAAATCAGCCTAAGACTTAGTATAGCTTCCCTTGTTCCTACATTTCTCCTGAAACCAAACTGGTCTTCACCCAACTCCGTTTCTATCTGGCTTTCAATCCTCTTGTAAATTATCCTAGACAGGATCTTTGAAGCATGAGTAATCAAGCTGATTGTACGGTAATCTTCACATCTGTCAGCTCCCACTTTCTTTGGTATAGGGATGATTACATTCTTCTTGAAATCAGGGGGTACCTCACCTGTCTCATAAATCCTACACACCAAGTAAAATAACCTGATCAGACCTTCATCTCCTATGCAGCGTAGCAACTCAATCGGTATATCATCTATGCCTGGTGCTTTGTTCCTACTTAAATATGTTATTTGTCTTAAAATATATTATAGACCTATGTGCCGTTATTTAATAAGGAAGACAGAACCAGAAATCTCAGATATATATTTTTTTCGTGGGTCTGAAGAGATTATCTGTCAATACGGATAACTTCTATGATGTACTTCATATCAATCCGCACTAAAAGCATGCAGTAAACGTAATCGCCTTTTGTTGTTTTTATATTTTGTAGTGTATTTTGACATTGACTGACAAACGTAAGAACAGGGATTTACTTGATGTGTGAGTTGTTTACAACCATAAACATCAGAAAGTATTCATTGGTCATATAATGCACAAACAATTGGTATATTGTATCGTGGTGCTTGTGCAGATGCAAAAGTGTTATACCTAAGGCATGAAAGAATGTTATTTTAATTAAAGCCAAATAATTAAGGCATTGATGAAATTTAACATTGTTTGTTGTGAGTCCAAACCAACACGGAGAAAAGTTCCGCGCACTCTCTTTCGTGCTACAAAACATCGCGCGAACTCTCCCGGAGAACCTGGTAGTGTATAATAGCCAACAATTCAACTGCCTAGTATTAGTTTCATTCTTAGATGACAATGGCAACTGGATACTTCATTATATCGCAATTTACCAATAACATTCACAGCTGCAGGTTCTCTCTCCCTCTCTCTATTCGTTTAGCCGATTCCGACTCTCCGTGACCCCATGTACTAAACTACGCCAATTTCTTCTGTCCTGCACTGCCTCCGGAAGATTTTCCAAGCTGGAATTTAGTGCTTCTGTGATGCCATCCATCTCATTCTTTGCCTCCCTCTTCTTCTTGTGCCTTCTAGCTTCCCCAGCATTAAGGTCTTCTCTAATGAATTATGTCTTCTCATGATGTGTCCAAAGTAGCCCAGATTTTTGTTTCAGGATTAAGTCCTCCAAGGAACACACTGGTTTAATTTGCTGTAAAACTGACTTATTGGTTCTCTTCTCAGTCCATGGAACTCTAAGAAATTTTCTCTAACACCATAATTCGAAGGAATCTATTCTACGGCGTTCAGCTTTTCTTATGGTCTAGGTCTCACATCCGTACATCACAACTGGAAAAAACATAGCCCTTACTATACGGATCTTTGTTGTTAAGGTTAGGTCTCTACTCCTTAAGATATTGTCCAGATTTGAAAATGCCTGTCTACCAAGTAGCAATCGTCTTTTGATCTCAAGACTGCAGTCACCATCGGCAGAAAACTGTGAGCCAAGATAGTTAAAAATAGAGACTATCTCCATTTTTAGCCTATTTTCAATTTTGAAAAAAATAGGCTTATGAGATCACCTTTTGTCCGTGTGTGTGTGCGTGTGTGTGTGTGTGTGTGTGTGTGATTCGTGTGTGTGTCCCCCCCTAATAAAATCTAAACGGCAGGAGCAATTTCAATGAAACTCGGAAAGTTCATAGCACTATTCCCGGCGACCTCGACCGTGCCCTTCAAATTTTGTTACGACTCACCAATCCAACATGGCGGCTGTGCGAAATATTTCACCAGCATTCAATATCTCCGAAACTATTACCGATATTACCCTGACATTTTCTATGGTGATAGAGGGAACTACTATAAGTTCACTTATGTGACTTTTGAAAACCTGGTAACTACAAAACCAACATGGTGGCCAAGCGAATTAGCCACTTTTAAATAGACGTTTCTCGCGATTTGACCAACCAAACGCAATGAAACTTGGTACAGTATATGTTTATATACATTGTAATGCACCGACATCTAACTTCGTTCAATTGTTTACATAATCACAAGATGGCGGATGTGCGAAATATTTCACCGGCATTCTATATCTCTGAAACTATTAGCGGTATCTCCCTAAAATTTTGTTCGGAGATAAAGGGCACTACTGGAATTCCATCTATAATTTTTCAAAAACCGTTTAACTACAAAACAAACATGGCGGCCAAGCGAATTTGAACATTTTAAATAGACCTTTCTCGCGATGTAATGTTCCAAGCGCACTGAAACCTGGTACAGGAAATATTTATACACATTGTAATCCACTGGTATCTAATTTTGTTCAATTGTTTATATAACCTCAAGATGGCGGCAGTGCGAATTTTAAAATTAAGTTTTTATTTCTTGTGATATAGTCATGCGATCGAAGTGAAAGTTTGAATAATGAACCTACGCAATAATTTTCCTTTAATGGTACATGACTCTATGGCCTATACATTTAGCAATCCAACATGGCGACCATCCGAAATATTTAGACGATACTGAATATCTACGAATCTATTTTAGCAATCAAACTAAATTTTTTAATGTTCATAGGGGCTATGAACTTAAGTTCACCTATAGGACTTTAAATAACCTGGTGATCACAAATCCAACATGGCGGTGACGCGAATTATAAATATTCACATGGACGTTTCTCGCAATTTAACCATCCGCGTGCAGTGAAACTTGGTACAGTAAATCTTTATCCGAATGTTAATCCACTGGCATCTAATTTATTTCAATTGTTTCCATAACCTCAAGATGGCAGCTGTGAAATCTTTTTAAATCTCCTTGTTTTTTCTTGTGTCCGAATTATGCGATTGAAGTTTGAATACTACACGTTCACAATAATCTGCATGTAACAGTACATAACTCTAGGACCTACATATATAAAATCCAACATGGCGACCATCCGAAATATTTAGTCGGTTCTCAATATCTACGAATCTATTGCAGCAATCAAACAGAAATTGTGTATGTTTATAGTGGCAATTAACATAAGTAGGATATATGAAAATAGGCTGTATAGTTCTTCACGGAACTACTTGTTTCTCCTCCTACTTGCCATGAATTGACAGTTGTAGTTGTCATAATTTTTGTTTTCTTGACATTCAACATTAGTCCAGCCTTTGAACTTTCCTCTTTCACTTTCAGGTTACTGAAGTATTATAGAAATGTATAATACATTTCAATAATAAATTATGGACATTTGAACAAACGAAATATATAGTGAAACTTTTAAAATATTTTCCTAGTTAGGTGCCATTTCCTTTGATTTAACTATAGGTATTCGGAAGAAAGCTGATAATATTAAAGCTTGTAAAGTAAAATTGTTGTTGATACACATTTGCTTTAGATTTTAAGAATACTGTATTTGAGTTCGTCAACTATTTGAGCCATTACTTCAGATATGTTTCTTTTTTAAATTATATTATTTTTACTTTCTTTATGTTCATTTAGCATCACAGTTTGTATCTTATAGTCACCTGTAAGTGTGCAAAATATTAACTTGATCGGGCCCACAGTTTCCGAGAGAAAGGTACATAACATAGAAAATATAATGTTACGGGAAATATTTTTTCAAATGCCCATTATTATAAAAATGTGTCTTAAATTTCTATAATACTTACGGTGCACGCAGCCGTAGTTATTATTGATAAACTAGTTCAAGTTTCTAGGTATTGTTGTTACCTAACAATTAATCTTCTATCAAGCAGTTGAACTGTTGGCTACTCTACACTGCCAGGTTCCCTTACATCCACAGTAGTGGAATTGAAAGTGTAGTTGAAAGTGTAGGCTCTCTTCCTCATCTCGCTTCTTAAATATTGCATCAATTACTATATGTTAATCACATTTTTACGGGGAAACATCAAGGTCATCTATCCATAACGATTTGGGTGGATGGAAAACAATGTAACTACTGACTTGCATACTAGCGGGAGAAATAAAGAAAAAGGGAAAAGTACATATTCTCAACCGTCGCACAGTGGGTCAAAATCGAAATCTAGGGGGACAAAATTATGTATACGTTTTAATCATGAATTTAGAGTGAAAAAAACGTATATAATTTGTTTACTTCATAATAAACATCAGTTAAGACTTTTTAAGCTACGCCTACACAAGCAAGAAATTGTCTATGACTAGAAGTCGGATAGAGCATTCAGTTATCTCTTCAGAACAATTTTCTACCCTTAATTTACTTTTAACAATGTCAAAAAGTTCCGCTTTTGACATAATCGTCGAACTCAGTGCTTCAAACAGTGGTAAACGTGTGAGAACTGGTTGCGTGGCATCTTCTAAAACGTAAAAAAAACTAAGTTGCAAAAAGATGCAAACAATCTTATAACAGGAGTAAACTACAAGACTTTATCTACATTTTAATATTAAGTAGAAAGTGACACAGAGTGACGTGACATACTAAAAATCTAAGAGAAAATATAATTTTAAAAATAATAGTTAAATATTATATAATGCAAATATAGCTAAAATTACGTAACAATTACGCTCATTAATAACTGAAACACGTTACAAAGATCATACCTTCAGCTGCATGTTCCATCTTAAAGCATCACACTAACCACAAAGACAACGAAACCACAGCCACTTACATTCACCCTCCAATTCAGACTGCTCGAACAGTGGTGACAGATTTACACTAAGGTGCGTTTATATCCCAGAATAGTGAGCGGAAATTATATGAGAATGCTGTAGAAGTAATAAATTTTGATTTTTAATTATGAAAATAAATAATTTTGTCCTCCTAGATTTCGATTTTGACCCACTGTGCGTCGTTAACTTGCAAGGAAGTAGAGATGTGAAAAGTTCAAGGGAAAGGGAAAGGGAGAGGGAGAGACGAGAGGGTCTGTACTAAGGCAAAGGAAAAAGTGGGGAAAATATGCACCCGTCTCAGCAATTTCTTGAGGTCTCCAACTCCAAAACTCTTATTGCTCGAGACTGTAGCTCTAACCCTTTCGTTAGGGCCGCTTATAGTAGGAAGGAGATAAGAGGAAAAATCAGAATGACCCCTAGAAAATGTACGGTATTAGGAAAGATAAAGAGAAGGACCAGTTAAATCAACAAAACGAATTACACCCTAGTCCTCGAATGCTCGAATACTGGTTGGATCGGACGAGAAAGCAGTTATCCAAGGGTGGTCGACAGGTAAGATGAAAGTAACGAGCCGACACAACCAAGTGGAAGCAATGCTGGACTCAGCTGGAGGCCCGTGATCGCCAACCCACGCCCCACTGGTTGTGAGGTCCTGGGGAACTGTGAACTATTTAACATTTTTATCGAGTAATTGTAATTTTATTTTCTATCACTTTCTTAAGAAAACATATCAATATATAAAGAACTGAGATGACAATCGAGGTTGCATTCCGTATTCCACTCAATTGTGACATATTATTTAATGTCCTTCAGAAGTCACTTATTCAATTGTCCGCTCAGTTTGAGGAATGACGCAGAGTGACGGCAGGTTTTATAGCTTCGATGCGAGGAGGTGGAATGATGTACAGCTCGCTGATTGTATTTAAGAGCAGTCGCGTCGCGCCTGTGACTTATAGCTCCCTTCTAACACATTTAACAGCGGTAGTTAGGAAGTGTATAAAATAACTTGTGGAACACTTACAACGATTAATGGCGATATGAAGGCATCAATTTATTCGCGAGTTAAAGTGACGACACCTTGTTGAACATCACAGTCTGTGCATTGCGGTATAATTCTTCACACTCATCATATCGTTGTGATTCATTCATTTTAGGGGCTTGAGATATCTTGGTCATCAACCCCGTGTAGTTGGGTGTGAATTGAAGTTGTCTGATAACCAAGACTGTAGTAATGTGTGTAACTGTACTAGGAACAGGATTGAGGTAGGTGCCCCGGGACTAGAAGTAAGATTCTATCTCGTTGGCAACATGAAAACAAATTACAAGTACGCGAAAGGAAGATGGATCGTAAGATACTAAATATAGGAGTGTGTGTATATATAAATGGGGCTGGGATTAGGAAGGAGGTGTCCATGGCTTTGCGAGAGTAGAAGTGAGAAAACATGTAAAATCACTTCCAAGATGGCTGAGGTAGGCATCGATCAAACTTCTTCTGACCTTTGCCTCACAGGGCTGAAGATACCGCGTCTCAACACTCAACACAAAATTAAATACTTGGCAGAGTTATAGATCAAATCCCAGTCTTAGCGGTGACAGCCAAGATTGCTAACCATGCAACTACAAAGTGGTTGCGAACATGAACCACAAAACTCCATATACAAGAAAACAATTTATCATTTCGCGTAACATTATTTTTGAAATGCAAAATTGAACATGAATCACATTGTCAGGAGCTTGTTGTTTTTTGTTGCTTCATTTGAGAGGCTCAGAATTCGCGTCCATTTAACCCCGTGTATTTGGGAGTGTGTACAATTTATCTGTTATTTTTTGTTACTGTGGTGTAGTAGTGTGTGTATTAGTAATTCAGTTGGCGATTGGGAAGTAGGTGGCCATGCCCTTACTATAGAAACATACCGGCATTTTCCTGGAGGAGACGTGGAAAACCACGGAAAACCACTTCCAGCCTGGCTGAGGTGGGAATCAGTTTTATCAGTTTCATTCCTCACGAGGCCAAGTTTACCTTGTTCCAGACCTCAGATCAAAATTAAATTACTTGAAAGAGCCTGGCATCGAACCCAGGGCTCTGAAGGCGACAGGTAAGAATGCTAGCCGCAACACGAACAAGAGGACATTGTCTGGAGCAGGCAGCTACACCTCCACAGTTCTACGCCTTCTTAGCCTTGAGATTGCGAATGTAATTCCTCACGCTGACACTCTGTAATACACGAAGTACCTCCCAACAACACTTCGAGTGAGATTTTGAAACAGATCAAAGAAACATGCTGCTGAAACACATCCAAGGAGACGGAGACCAAGCATGTATCCAATCCTGTCTAAAAATGATACACCTTATTGTTATGTCCCGGTGTCGGTTCAGAGCAAAACCGTATCGGACATTCAACCCCATTTCAACCTGGTCAGTAAGAACCGTGCTGCCTTATTATAAACAACTAGATCCGTGAAGAAATATATATAGCCTATTTTCATATATCCTACTGATCTTAATTGCCTCTATCAATAAGCAAATTTCAGCTTGATGGCTGTAATAGATTCGTAGATATTGAGAACCGTCTAAATATTTCAGATGGTCGTCATGTTGGATTTTAATGTACTGTATGTAGCCCATAGAGTTATGTACTATTAGATCAAGATCACATGAAATGAAAATATAATTCTAAAATTTCGCACAGCTGCCATCTTGAGGTTATGTAAACAATTGAACAAAATTAGATATCAGTGCGTTACAACGTGTATAAACATTTGCTGTACCAAGT
The DNA here is from genome assembly GCA_946902985.2 of Meconema thalassinum. NCBI lineage: Eukaryota > Metazoa > Arthropoda > Insecta > Orthoptera > Tettigoniidae > Meconema > Meconema thalassinum. The sequence continues at coordinate 374,732,913 of OX336392.1, forward strand.
TTCACTGCGTTCGGATGGTCAAATCACGAGAAAAGTCTATTTAAATGTTTCAAATTCGCTTGGCCGCCATGTTCGTTTTGTAGTTAAGAGGTTTTTGAAAGTCACATAGGTGATCATCTAGTAGTGCCCTTTGTCACAGTGCATAATTTTAGGGTGATATAAGTACTAGTTTCGGAGATATAAAATCCCGGTGAAATATTTCGCACAGTCATTGTTGGATTGGAGAGTAGTAATAAAATTTGAAGGTCTCGGTAAGGGTCGACCAAAATAGTACTATGACCTTACCGAGTGTCATTAAAATCGCTCCAGCCGTTTAGAAGTTATTAGGGAGGCATTCGCACGGACGCACACACACACACACACACACACGGACAAAAGGTGATCTCATAAGCATATTTTTTTCATAAATGAAAATAGGCTTAAAAGCTGCGGACTTAGGTCAGAGAGGTCGGTCAAGCACTGCAGGGACGGAAGTCTTACAGTGACAGAGGGCGACTGCCTGACGATCGGGAGATCGAGCATGTTGGGTCGCCGAACGCTCATTGACCAAGGGGCACGAAGCTGAAGCAGTACTTGGGAGCACCATAGCTACCGAAGCTGAGAAAACAGGTCAGAACCAATTTTTCTATTCCATACCAGGATTAAATTATAATCAATTCAATCCTTGTATCCATCGTGGCAGATTCATTTACTGCCTTACGGAATAAACTGGGAATTAGGTTTTCAATCTCATTCATTGGGGAGCATTTCCTGAATCCTGAATCTTCTCCTACTCCCATATCCTTGTGTAATAGGACTGTACTCTAATCTCTAGCAGAAGCCATCAGTAAGGACACGATAACAATGCTGGTAAATAAGCTTGGAGAAACCCTGATCGGCCTATGGCTTTCATGCCATCAGATGGGGACACAACAATTGGTGGAGACGCAACAATTATTAGCGGAGGCACAACAATTGGTGGGACGCAACAATATTCTTATTCAATAGCTACACTTGAATTCGTGATGAAAATAAAAACAAGATGTTCAGTAAAGAACATATAGCCTACTTTCTCCTACATGTATGAGTATAGTTATAACTCGTTGTTATTATCAAAGAGTATAATAGACTCATTTCTTGGTTGAAGACCTTAGAAACTATTTACCTCTACCAAACGCCACAACCTAGAAAACAACTACTACCATCATTGAAGAAAGAAAGATAAGAAATATCTCAAGAATGTTATGGATCTGGAGACATAATCGACCGGACTGGCTGCGTGGCTCAGCGGTAACGTTCTCGCTTGCTGGGCCCTAGGTTGCAGATTCGTATCCTAGCGCAGTCAGCTGGCATTTGAGGGTGCACAAATGCGAGGGAGCCGTGTCAGTAGATTTACTGGCACGTTAAAGATCCCCTTCGGGCCAAAATTCCGGCATCCCGGCGTCTCTAAAAGCAGCAGTAGTTAAAAGGGACGTAAAACCAATAACATTATTATTATTATTATTACATAATCGACCTGCCGTGGGCAACATCCAACTTTGAGTTGAGGCATGTCTTTACACGTCCGGTTGTGCATGGCTTTCACAACCCTAATTGAATTAACAAATCTTTCCATGACACTTCAGAGACGTGTGTATACAAACTATGTGGATATTTTCGATTGCTATTTGCCTGAAATAAAAGTAGTAATTAATAACCTGAACTAGCACCAACGGCTAGAATTCAGTTACTATATGAGATCGTTTTGTTCTTTACTTCAAATAACATTTTCAAATAACGCACAATAGGCTGTTACAAACCCTTTAAAATAAAAAGTAAAAATTTATCGTAGTATCATCTTGTCATTCTTCAAATTCGATGCGCATAGAATGCCAATGATATAGTAATCAATGGAGTCCCACGTAGACCAGTCGTGACATCTAGTGGAGAAGTATCGAACAATATAATCCTAATAGGGCGAGTGCATTCTAGCGGCCATAAGAAGAAACTTTTCAATAAAATCTGGTCGGCGTGCAATTACCTTCTTGGCTGCTAGATGTCTCGAGTAAATCTGATGGCGAATTATGTTTTAAATAAATATATATATTTTCCACCATAATATGCACAATATAACGCTTAATTTTAAAACGTCTGAGTCATTACAAAACAATAAATATATAAAATTTCAAGCAAAAAAACCTAACTCTGATGGGGTTTGAACCATAGGCATATGAGCGATAGGCCAACGCTTTGCCACTGAGCCTATTGCGACAAAGAACCTCGTTCTATATAAAATGACTTACATAGAACTTGTTAGCAAATAATGATTTATACTAAACGATTTCATCAGTGGAGTATATTACTTATATATAAAGCATTTCATACAAAGTTTATTTATTTTGTATCAGTACGCTATATTGCATGCAATACTCAAATTAGTGAAATATAAGTCAGGCACATGATATCCGCTGTCATCTTGTCAAATAACCGAGACGGCTCAGCTTTTTAAAATCACGTCTGCACTATAGTATTACAAAATAAACTTTTAATTTCGAATGTGCCTTTTCCTTTAGAACAGTTAAAACGATTTTCGGCTCGATAATCGGAACTGGTGGGTCCCATGATATGGATTATAAAGTTTGCATAATTCGCACGGCCGCCATCCTGAAATAGTAAAGCGGATGACCTTGTAGTTTGGTCACAAGACGCGTCCTATATGAAGGCATGTTGTTACCAAATTTGGTAGATATCGGATGATTTGGTTAGTCGTTATTTGATATTACGTTTTGAACGTTTGAGTGGCCGCCATTCAGTTTTGGTAAAGATGGCGGCAATATAAAACATGACACTGAGGTGCCCTTTGGTTGTTCTACCTCTGTACCAAATTTCGTTCAATTCGGTTTCACCGTGTTCGAATTGATAGGGGGGACAGACATTCAGAGTACACACACTCACACACACACACACACAGACACACACACATACATACACACACACACACACACAGACACACATTTTTTGGCCCTGTAGTGATCTCATAATTCTACTTTCATTTTTTGCAAAAATCGAAAGTAGGCTAATATTAAAAAAAAACAAGATGTTCAGTAAAGAACATATAGCCTACTTTCTCCTAAATGTTTGAGTATAGTTATAACTCTTTGTTATTATCAAAGAGTATAATAGAACTATTCTTTGTTGAAGACCTTAGAAACGATTTACCTCTACCAAACGCCACAACCTAGATAAAAACTGCTACCATCATTGAAGAAAGAAAGATAAGAAGTATATCAAGAATGTTATGGATCTGGAGACATAATCGACCGGACTGGCTGCGTGGCTCAGCGGTAACGTTCTCGCTTGCTGGGCCCTAGGTTGCAGGTTCGTATCCTAGCGCAGTCAGCTGGCATTTGAGGGTGCACAAATGCGAGGGAGCCGTGTCAGTACATTTACTGGCACGTTAAAGATCCCCTTCGGGCCAAAATTCCGGCACCCCGGTGTCTCTAAAAGCAGCAGTAGTTAAAAGGGATGTAAAACCAATAACATTATTATTATTATTATTATTATTATTATTATTATTATTATTATTATTATTATTATTATTATTATTATTATTACATATACGACCTGCCGTGGGCAACATCCAACTTTGAGTTGAGGCATGTCTTTTACACGTCTGGTTGTGCATGGCTTTCACAACCCTAATTGAATTAACAAATCTTTCCATGACCCTACAGAGACGTGTGTATACAAACTATGTGGTTATTTTCGATTGCTATTTGCCTGAAATAAAAGTTGAATTCAGTTACTATGTGAAATCGTTTTGTTCTTTACTTCAAATAACATTTTCAAGTAACGCAAAATAGGCTGTTACAAACCCTTTAAAATAAAAAGTAAAAATGTATCGTAGTATCATCTTGTCATTCTTCAAATTCGATGCGCATAGAATGCCAATGGAATAGTAATCAATGGAGCCCCACGTAGACTAGTCGTGACATCTAGTGGTGAAATATCGAACAATATAATCCTAACAGAGCGAGTGCATTCTAGCGGCCAGAAGAAGAAACTTTTCAATAAAATCTGGAAGTTAATAAGTTACCTTTTTGGCAGCTAGATGTCTCGAGTAAATCTGCTGGCGAATTATGTTTTAATTAAATATATATTTTACACCATAATATGCACAATATAACGCTTAATTTTAAAACATCTGAGTCATTACAAAACAATAAGCATATAACATTTCAAGCAAAAAACCTAGCTCTGATCGGGTTTGAACCATAGGCATTTGAGCGATAGACTAACGCTCTACCACTGAGCTAATTGTGTCAACGAATATCTTTCTATATAAAATGACTTACATAGAACTTGTTAGCAAATAATGATTTATACTAAACGATTTCATCACTGGAGTATATTATTTATATATAAAGCATTTCATACAAAGTTTATTTATTTTGTATCAGTACGCTATATTTGCATGCAATACTCAAATTAGTGAAATATAAGTCAGGCACAAGATATCCGCTGCCATCTTGTCTTATTACTGAATCTGCTCAGCTTTTTAAAATCACGTCTGCACTATAGTATTACAAAATAAAGTTTTAATTTCGAACGTGCCTCTTCCTTTAGAACAGTTAAAACGATTCTCGGCTCGATAATCGGAACTGGTAAGTCCCATGATATGGATTATAAAGTTTGCATAATTCGCACGGCCGCCATCTTGAAATGGTATGGCGGACGACCTTGTAGTTTGGTCACAAGACGCATCCTATACGAAGGTATGTTGTTACCAAAGTTGGTAGAGATCGGATGATTTGGTTAGTCGTTATTTGATTTTACGTTTTGAACGTTTGAGTGGCCGCCATTCAGTTTTAGTAAAGATGGCGGCGATATAAAACATGACACTGAGGTGTCCTTTGCTAGTGCTACCTTTGTACCAAATTTCGTTCAATCCGCATTCACCGTGTTTGAATTGATAGGGGGGGACAGACATTCAGAGTACACACACTCACACACACACAGACACACACACACACACACACACAGACTCACACACACACATACACACACACACACAGACTCACACACACACATACACACACACAGACAGACACACTTTTTTCGCCCTGTGTTGATCTCATAAGTCTACTTTCATTTTTTGCAAAAATCGAAAGTAGGCTAATAAATGTAAAACAAGATAAGGCAATGCAGTCGAAATCAATCAGAAATCCCTCTTGACGTCAAATTGACAGATGAAAAGGTAATGGAATGAGACTTCTGCTACTGGGGAAGCAAAATAACCAGTAATGACTGAGGCGAAGAGGATAAAAAATGTAGGTTGTCTCACGCAAGGAAAGCACTTCTACAGAAAATATAGATCAAATATAGATTTAAGTACTAGAATGTAATTTTTGAATTTTGGCGTTCCATGGAAGTGAAACTTAAACTCTTGACGTAGCAGAAAGAAGAGATTAGAAGCGTGTGAAATGTGGTGTTCCAGGAAAATAGCTTGCCACGGTGGGTGAGTGGATAGCGTGTCGGTCTACTAACCCCAAGATTGCAGGTTCGCTCCTGGCCGTGGTAAGTGATTTTTGAAAGGCGGCAAAAATACGACACGCATGTCATACGATGTTGGCATGTCAAAGAACCCATTTGAATTCAGTAGGCCATGTTCAAAATGGCAAAATTAATCTCGGGAGTTTCCGCCAACACAAAGTTCCTCATTTCTCTACTAGAAAGCGCTATGGTGTTCAAGGAGCTTTGATATCTAACCTCTTTGACTTTCATAGTGCTTCAAGGAACAATGAAATTCGACATGCAAGCTACGCTTTGGGTGTCAAATTACAAAGCTTGCACCCGGCACCCGAGGCCATACGATATTATTATATACAGGAAAATGATGATCAGATGGGTTGATAGAATAACAAATGAAGTATTAAGACGAGTGGGAGAGGAGAGATGTTTGTGGCGACTGCAAATGAAGAGAAGAGATAGGTTGGTAGGACACATACTAAGATACCCAGAAATAGCAAACTTAGTTTTGGAAGGAAGGGTTGAGGACAAGAACTGTAGGTTAGAATATGTTAAACAGATTGCCTCGGAAGTAAGGTGTGGTAGCTATGTAGTGAAAATATTAGTTTAGGACATGTATCCGTGGAGAGCTGCATAAAACCAGTCAAAAGACTGAAGACTCAGACAACAAACACTTGCAAGGTTAAAATGACGGCTAGTTGCTACTCTTGGCGAGTTGACTGTTAACTATAAGTTACGAATAAGCAGGGCAACAGGAAATAGACCGCAAATCGCACGACATATTCACCTACCAACCTTACGTGTTTGCTCTGTATAGAAAAGGAGTATTCCCTGCTTTGACTAGCGGCGTAACCGCAAGGTAAACACAGCCAGTGCCTGCAACCCCATATTCCCTCAGTCGTGTTTGCCCTGATATAGTGTGTGAAGTGTAGCCTCGTAGTGAACGTGGCAACATAATGGCACAATGACGCCATTTGAACCCCGTTTTGCAGGGTAGAATACTCGGCCGCCTGGAAGCAGGCCAGACACAGACCGAGGTCGCTCTATCCTTGAATGTGCCACAAAGTGTCATTTCCAGGCTTGGGAGATGATTTCGAGACACAGGAGATGTTAGTCGTGGCCAGTACCAGGTCGACCAAGAGTAACCACCCCACAGCAGGACCGATATCTGGCCTCAACCGCTCGTCGAAATCGGAGTACATCTGCAAGACAATTGTCGGCCGAGCTTGCAGCCTTCTCAGGAGTTGCCGTTTCCCAGCAAACTGTGCACCGGAGGCTCAGAACAGCAGGGCTGTTTGCTAGATGTCCAGCGGTGTGCGTCCCGCTCACTCCAGCACATACACAGGACCGTTCACTGTGGAGCCGTCAACATAGAAACTAGACCATGAATGAATGGAGGATTGTGCTCTTCACAGATGAATCCCGCTTCAGTTTTCAGAACGATTCCCGTCTCACATTAATCTGGAGAGAACCGGGCAGCCGATACAACCAGAGGAACATCGTGGAACGGGAGCAGTATTGTGGTGGTGGCGTCAAGGTGAGGAGCGGCATCATGATGAATGGCCTTACGGACCTGCACATCTTCATGGGTGGTCCGAGGAACACTGTGAATGCTCGGAGATACAGGGATGAGGTACTGAGACCACATGTTCGACTCTTCAGAGGTGCGGTTGGTCCAGATTTCCTCTTAATGCCCGAACGCACCGAGCTGCTCTGGTGGATGATTTTCTGACTGGGAAAGATATTCATCGCATGGACTGGCCAGCGAGGTCTGCGGATCTGAATCGTATAGAACATGCCTGGGATGCATTGGGGGAGGCGAATTGCATCCCGTCAGCCTCCACCAAGGACCCTCCAAGAACTTCGCATTGCCATATCAGAGGAATGGGATCGACTGTCACAAGAGCTCTTGGACCTTCTGATAGACAGAATGCCACGTCACTGCGAAGCATGTGTTGCCGTTAGGGGTAACCATAAACCCTAGCAACAGCATATTTTGTTGAGGAAGACATTGCCAAGTTTGGTTATTTGTTGTCTAAGGAGTACCTTAGCTACCAGAACCTTTCTGACACTGTTTTTTTTTTTTTTTTTTTTTACAAGTTGTGTGACATATGGAGTGTGATTCAGCTTCCGTTTGTTCAGAAATCCGTCTGACATTCCTATCAGGCGGTATGGCCTCGTTTAGCGGTTATGCTTAACCCTCCGTCAGGCGCACCTCCGCGACTCTCGAGTTCGGGCGCAGTGCGCCTGACAGGCGCTTGTTGTATAGACGTAATTAACACTCAATGATCGCAATTATTTTTTAAGTCATAGGCGGCATTCATTAGGATATACATAGGGAGTTTATTCAACGTCAGGTTTTTAAAAACATACTATAATTTATTGCTCACAATCAACCTTTAAAATAATAGCTCACATTTACAACCCACTGCCAAATTGCGTTCAGTTTTTATGTGAAAAATTCAAACAAATATTAAAATTACGAACAAAACTTAAATAATGTTCTTATTACAAAATAAGATACAGCACAATAGAGTCAGTCTTAACAAAAAAAATTGGTGCTTTTCAGTCGGTCAACACTGAAAAGCACCAAACTTCTGTTTACTATGGCAACACTGAAAACTGGCTTCAAACACCATAAAGAGTCAGTCTTACTTGGAATCACTGTTGGAATGTTCAGCAGTAAAGATAGATTGTCCCAGTAAAATGCATGGTTGGTAAGTCATCCTGTATCTGTATGGGGCAGACAGATTGCTTTGTGACATTCATAGCATTCATAATTCGACATCCTTTGACCCGTTTATTCCACGAAATAACCACAATCTATGTATTTATTATTCATAAAATGAGGAAAAGAAGCAATGGTGCGATGGAATAATAAGGAAATACGAACCTTCCCAAGTCGAACGAGTTCGGACGCAATGCGCCTCACAGGCCTGGAGGGTAATTACTGCGCTTTGCGGAGGAGGCGGGAAAACTAACAGGGAGCATTCGGAAAGGGACCTAGAGATAGGAAAATATAAAAGGGGCAGGTGCATAGGTGCCCTCGGGGAAGATGGGGGAGCAAGAATAGATTTTCGGGGCCTGTCAGGCCAGCTGCGCCCGACGGAGGGTTAACTTTTGCACACTAGTGTATTATCAACTAACCATTACCGGGTGAGTTAGCCGTGGTCGTTACGGCATGACTGCTGGCAGTCGCTTACCTCCGGGAGGCGAGGAGGTTCGAATCCCCCCGCCGGCAACCTTGAGTATGGTCTTCTGTGGTTTCCCATCTTCCTTCCAGGCAAATGCCGGGGTTGGGCCCTAACTATAGGCCACAGCCGCTACCTTCCAACTTCTTGTCCTTCCATTCCCAACGGTACTTGTAGCTCACCCATTGGGTGTCCGTCTCGAAGCAGCTACAAAACTGGCGAGCCGAACATGTCCTCGGACACTCCCGGCACTAAAAGCCATACGCTAAAAAAAAACTAACCATTACATGCAGGATGTAAACAGTCTATTTCCGTTCTCAAAACGCTAATGGAGACAGCAATGGCCATTTCGTCTGTGAAAGAGTGTTATTATGTTACTTTAAATGTGCTGAATTAATGTAGATGCAGCTTTGCTTTTTGAAATGAAATTTCATCAATTTGAATTAACCGTAAACTGGAAAGATGGGGTTTGTTAAACCCTGACAAATAACGTAGCAAAGGATCAGCCTACTTCCCTAGCTCCCAGTCTGTATGTTGGCAACTTGTCCTGTGAATAGTCGTCTTGCATCGCACTTTGTCTGAAGAGTTTATGCATTGTTTCACATTGAGGAATTACCAACACCACCTTACAATCTCCATGCCTGGGCATTATTTTTATTTTTTTCGCTGTGTTGGCGTCTTCAAGTACTTCCCAAAAAGAATTGTAACCCTGATTTTGAAGACTGAGTGGTAGATGTTGTTAATGAAGAAGAAGGTAATTCAAGAGCTTATTTCCAAAATGTCTTAAATCTATGGGATGGAAACTCCAGAAATCAGGTATTTAAAAATAGATTAACTACTTAAGATAGAGTATATATATCCTTGACATTCATCATGGTTTCAGTTTTTTCCGTATTGATTCAATATCAAAAATTTATTTTTCCACTTTTCTTTACACTGATAGGCCTAATAACACGTTGTTTTTCACATTTTTCTAGAAAATGTTCAAATGGCAACAACATGGAATAGAAGATTTTATTCAAGATAATGAATATTAAACGTTTGATAAAGGAAGGATTTCTGATTTTTTTTAAATTTCAAGCCACATTATAAGAATTTTAAATTTATGTAGAAAAAACAATGTCATGTGAATCGAAATTAGTGATTATTTTTTAAAGGAATGTGTGATAAATTTGATGCTAATTCTATAGTAGTTGTATGACAATATTGTAATAGGCTGAAGAGGGCACGCGTGTCTAAACATGTACCGGTAGGGTCAAATTTAAAATTGTATTGAAAAGCGGACAATTAAATTTATGGTAAAATGTTAGTTATTATGGTTTACTGCTCTATTTTCAACACTGGCACTGACTTACCCTGACCAGTGTAAGTAGGAAGTAGTAACAGGACCACATGTTGTGGGGGTACTAGATGACTATAGTGGGCACTGTAGAAATTCTGTGAATACTGGTGTATATTGTAGACATTACAAATGAAAACTAGTTTAAGCTAAACATGCTAGAAGTTGCGTGATTATTTAACGTGTGAACCCAGAATATTTGACATTATTGTTCACCATTGCACCTACAATTTCCGTTTTTCTCTTGTAACGGGCGAGAGGAGTAGAATAAAGAGATTATCTCCGAGGTCTTTTTCTGACAGTTGACTTGAGGACAATCAACGATCGCAACGCGGAGTAATTCTAACTTACCTTGTCTGTTGCGTTCTGGAAACATAGCTGTGGGTAAATATTGGCGTCTGTGGCAGGAATTAGAAACTCTGACTTTTATGTTTTCTCTCTTTCCATTGATGACGACGTAGTGACGAGGAATGCCAGCTGTAAAGCTCGAGTGTAGGTTTCGGAGATGGAAGTATCCGAATGGTTTTAGTTTAGAAATTATTATGATTGATTTGGTGATAAGTTGGAAATAAATGTTATAAACGAGGAATGATTGTAGTATTGTTAATTTTAACTCCGAAGTAACTTAACACTATTTTTAAAAATTTGGTCGCCCTAGAACAAAACAAGTGAGGTTAACAGTGAAGGTGAAACAGAAGAGCCCAGTACAAGTAAGAAGAAACATCTGGCATCCCGTGGTCGCCAACCTACTTCCCTCAAGTTGTGAGCTGTTGGAGTGTAATGTTTCTCTCCAGGATGTTCTGAGACAGTAGTCTGACGAGTTCCTACGTCTCAACACCAGCTCTCTCCACTCTGCAATAACGAGTTTAAATTTTAAATCCTCGTGAGTAAGAGCGCAGATCCATTATTCACTCGATGCAGTGAGCGAGTACATGAGCCACCCTATGGGAGCGCTGTCTGGATAAATGAGTCTCCGAGATCTAACGGTAGGATATCTCCTCCAGACGCGCGATCCATTCTGCGTGTGTAAACTAGCGTGCTTCTTGGCCTCATCTAGTCAGAGTTTTCCTGGAATATTCGAAATATTCATAATAATAATAATAATTATTATTATTATTATTATAATAACAATAATAAAAATAATAACAATAACAAGTAGTTCCGTGAAGAACTATACAGCCTATTTTCATATATCCTACTTATGTTAATTGCCTCTATCAACATACAAAATTTCAGTTTAATTGCTGTAACAGATTCGTAGATATTGAGAACCGTCTAAATATTTCAGATGGTCGCCAGGTTGGATTTTTATTTTTGTACTATTACATTAAGATTATTGTGTACGTGTGGTATTCAAACTTCAATCGCATGATTAGAACACAAGAAGTAAAAAAACGAGATTTTAAAATTACGCACAGCAGCCAGCTTGTGATAATGCAAACCATTGAAATAAATTAGATGCCAGTGGATCAACATTTGTATAAGCATTTAACGTGCAACGTTTCACGGCACTCGGATAGTTAATTCGCGAGAAACGTCCATTTAAATATTTATACTTCGCGTCGCCGCCATGTTGGATTTGTGCTCACCAGGTTCCTGAAAGTCCTATAGGTGAACATATGTTCATAGTCTCTATGAACATTAAAAAATTCAGTTTGGTTGCTGTAAAAGATTCATAGATATTGAGAACCGTCTAAATATTTCGGGAGCTCACCATTTAGGAGTGTTATGTGCATAGGCCATAGAGTTATGTACCATTCAAGGACAATTATTTCCTAGGTTCATTATTCAAACTTTCACTTCGATCGCATGATTACGACACAAGAAATTAAAACTTAATTTTAAAATTTCGCACAGCCGCCATCTTGAGGTTATGTAAGCAATTGAATTAAATTAGATGGCAGTGCATTACAATCTGCAAAATCAATTACTGTACCACACTTCACTGCGCTCAGAGAGTTAAATCACGAGAAAAGTCTATTAAAATATTTTAAATTCGCTTGGTCGCCATGTTCGTTTCGTACTTTACAGGTTTATGAAATATACATAGGTATACCTGTATCAGTACCCTGTATCACCGTACGAAATTGCAGGGTGATATCTGTAATAGTTTCGGAGATATAGAATGTCAGTGAAATATTTCGCACAGCCGCCATTTTGAGGTTATGTAAACAATTGAACTAAATTAGACTCCAGTGCATTACAATGTGTATAAACATTTGCTGTACCAAGTTTCATTACATTTAGATAGTTAAATCGCGAGAAAAGTCTATTTAAATATCTCAATTTCGCTTGGCCGCCATGTTGGTTTTGTAGTCACCAGGTTTTTGAAAGTCTCATAGGTGAACTTCTAGTAGTGCCCTTTATCACAGTACATAATTTCAGGGCGATATCGGTAATAGTTTCGGAGATATTGAATGTTAGTGAAATATTTCGCACAGCCGCCATGTTGGATTGGAGAGACGTAACAAAATTTGAAGGGCACGGTCGAGGTCGCCGGGAATAGTGCTATGAACTTCCCGAGTTTCATTGAAATCGCTCCAGCCGTTTCGATTTTATTAGGGGGGGACACACACACGAATCACACACACACACACACACGCACACACACACGGACAAAAGGTGATCTCATAAGCCTATTTTTTCAAAATTGAAAATAGGCTAATAATAATAAAAAAAACTGAGAAAGAACTGATTCAAATCGGTATTTAAGAAAAGGAAGTCCAAGCCAGATTTGAATTACAAGAAATGGGTAAAAACTCTCAGGATTATAAAGTGGCATCGGAGCCCAGGAGATCAGGAAGCACGAAAGATCGAGGTACTTAAAGATATATTGGAAGTACATAGGCAAGAAAATAAGTATCTGCAATCAATTTATTACAGCCTGAAATACAGCAACCCGTTACACTAAAGTGTTAGGTGTGTAGCCTGTATTAGGGCTCTCATGATCTCATAGCCTCGGATTTTCAGACAACATTCACATGGAAACAAGTATAAGGTGCTGGATAACTTTCAGCAGAATACGGGGACAATGTTTTGCTTGGAGAAAGTATGGAGGAACCCGGGGCAACTCAAGTTGGCCACTCACCGTGCGGGGAGTTAAACCTGCTGCAGGTCCAAATTGAAATCTTGTAGCATGACTCAATGTACATTAGCAATTCCTTTTATGAGTCATCTATGAATTTCCGCTCCTGGTCCACCCTCAGACCACAAAAGATGGATTACTGAGCGCTGTTCTTCCTTGGTGCAAACCAGAGTGTGGCGCGGCCATCTTTAAGTCGCAACAGCGCAAGATGCACTAATCTGATAACGCTGAAACTTACCACAAACGTGGACACCGGTGCCATGTAGTAGCTGGTGAGCACACAACGCCATACAGGTAACCTAACGACACTTAGAGCACAATATTGCAGATACCTATTGACTTGGCCTCGTATATGGAGGTCAGTAGAAGACCAAGATCTAGACCCAAATGGCATTGATTGTTAACATGGTACGATCATACAGGCTCAATTCTGACGTAAATAAATAAACAAATAAATAAATACATGAATACATAAGTACATAAACAAACGAATACATAAACGAATCCATACGTAAACAAATAGTAAATAAATACATAAATAAACAAATATATACATAAACAAATAAATACATAAATAAATAAATACATAAACAAATAAATACATAAATAAATATATAGATAAATAATACATAAATAAATACATAAACAAATAAATATAAATAAATAAATACATAAACAAATAAATGCATAAATAAATCAATACAGAAATAAAAACATAAACAAATAAATGCGTAAATAAATCAATACATAAATAAATAAATAAATAAATGCATAAATAAATACATAAACAAATGAATACATTAATAAATAAATACAGAAATAAAAACATAAACAAATAAATACATAAATACATACACAAATAAATACATAAATAAATACATAAAAATGAATACATATATAAACATATATATACATAAACAAATAATTGCATAAATAAATACATAAACAAATAAATATATAAATAAAACATAAACAACTAAATATATAAACAAATAAATAAGGTACATAAACAAATAAATATATAAACAAATATATACATAAATAAATAGACATAAATAAATAAACCAGTAAATCAATAAATAAATGAACAAACAAACTTATGGCCCTAGCTATTAGGAGTAGAACCTTTAAGTTCGGTCTACCTAGAAGGAACACACTCCTAATATTCACCTTTCCCGCATGCTCTTACATCTAGCAGTGAAAATGGAACTCGATTGATTGACCTGTCACTGCTTAGGTTTAATGTTTTCTTGTTATCACCACAAGCAATAGAGTTCTTTTACAAGGAAAAATCGTACGACTTGGAGTGACAGATTTCTTTTTCCCTTAAAATAACTAGACATCCTCTTCTGAGAATTGATCACGTCTTCTTCGAATCCCACTAAGGAAAATGAATGTTTTGCCGATTATGAGAGGCATAGGTTGGTAGTACATTCGGTATAATTCAGCCCACTTACTCTGGAATGTTTCTTAAGAATTCCAATGATCTATCTTTGCGGAGAGGAGAAAAAAGGAAGTGACATACACAGTTTCTGTGCCCCTATCTATCATCCGGAAAGGTGAGACATTGGAGATCCTCTTGACTTGTCTGCATTCACATGCTTTGTATTAAAGTGTATGCACGGTATGAAATACGTGGCTCACGAACTGTTATGTGGAACTTTAAGAAACTCACACCTTAAAACTGGTAAGTTAAAGAACTCATTTTGAATTCATGGGAAGGAACATTTGCAAGCCCAAGCTGTGAACTCCTACACCTATGGTCATGTGTGTTCATTGCCATTAGAGGATACCACTTACGCATAAAGAAAATGGTACCATTCTGATCAATATTAGATGACGTTGACAATTGTTGCTTTAAGGGGCCTAATATTGAGGTTATCGGCCAATAATGATGATGAAATGAAAATTGGATCTAAAGCTAACTAACTACAACTCACAACTAACTCACAGACTAGAAGAAGAATACGACAAAAAAGGAAGGAATAAGGGAAATTAAAGACGGAAAATGAAATGCCCTCAACCGTCGTCGAAGTTGAAGATTGAGGGACTTAGAAGAGCAATCAAAGGAGGTAGGGAAGGGAAAGATGAGAAGGTCCGTCTTATAGACACTGGAAAACGATGAAAACCCAGACCCAGCTCAGGAACACCTCGGGGTCGCCAATTCCCCACCTCACCCGCCGTGAGCCCTAGAGGGTATAGCATTACTCAGGGTGGGGCTACATATACTCTGTCTCCTTTAGGGCCTTGAACAGAAGGCAGGAGATATCATGATAAGAAATCATAAGAGGTATGACCTCACAAAGAATGAGGGTATCAAGAAAGATGTGACAAGAGCCAATGAAGGTGGAAAAGCGAAAGATACCCTAGGCGTCGGAAGAGAAGAAGAGTTGACCAAGGGAGGTCGACAAGGGAAGATGACAGAAAGGAGCCCGGAATAAGTAAGTGGAGGCAATACCGGACTCAGCTGTGGTCCCTTGGTCGCCAAACCACGCCCCACTAGTTGTGATACCCTGGGGGACATCATTATTAGCGGCTGGATATTGGGTACAGCGCATTTAAGTCCTAAACAAGAAAATAATGTGGTAACCTTTTGAAATCCGATGTCGCGTATCACGACTTCTCGGTGTTCACGTGATAACTGATGTTCACGAGAACACTTGTCGTTATTTACAATAGTTCACTGGAGTTGTGATAATGTAATAACCTCTTTTATTGACGAATGTTTGTAACTCTTTAATTATAACATGATTTGTTTATGAACATGTCTACTCTTCACCGAGCTTGCTGTGGTGGATAACGCTATTCTTTAAATCATCCTGGGCACAATATACTGTATTCCAGTCATGAGCAACATTATCGTGCACACAATATGTTCAGAAATATGCGACACCAGGGCATATTATTCGGCTGAAAGGCTTTTTTTTCTACAGTGATCAGCAGTTTCAATGAAGTAGAGCGAATGTATTGTTGAGTCGTGGATTACACGACTGAACACTCTTGGCAATAATATACTTCTTGCATTACTCAGGCTGATAAATTAAAATGCGTTTCTTTGTCAAGATGCAAGTTTTTGTGAGCTGTCATTGGGTAACAATGGGATATTTTTCTATTCAGTAGGTATTATACCCAACCTAGTGATTGAAAAAGACATTTTAAGGGTGAAATGATTGCTATATTCCAATATAGAATAAATATTATTTTCTTGATAAAGCAAGTGTGAAAAAGTCTCTGGACCTTTCTCCCAGCAGAAAATAACACTAGACAACAAATTTTTACTTTTTTCTACAAAGGCAAAAGAAGTTGATGTATATGGATTTTAGTGTGCTGAAGTTAAACAAGTAGTTCCGTGAAGAACTATAGAGCCTATTTTCATATATCCTGCTCATGGTAATTGCCTCTATCAACATACAAAATTTCAGTTTAATTGCTGTAACAGATTCGTAGATATTGAGAACCGTCTAAATATTTCAGATGGTCGCCAGGTTGGATTTTTATTTTTGTACTATTACATTAAGATTATTGTGTACGTGTGGTATTCAAACTTCAATCGCATGATTAGAACACAAGAAGTAAAAACGAGATTTTAAAATTACGCACAGCAGCCATCTTGTGATTATGCAAACAATTGAAATAAATTACATGCCAGTGGATCAACATTTGTATAAGCATTTAACGTGCAACGTTTCACGGCACTCAGATAGTTAATTCGCGAGAAACGTCCATTTAAATATTAATACTTCGCGTCGCCGCCATGTTGGATTTGTGCTCACCAGGTTACTCAAAGTCCTATAGGTGAACATATGTTCATAGTCTCTATGAACATAAAAAATCTGTTTGGTTGCTGTAAAAGATTCATAGATATTGAGAACCGTCTAAATATTTCGGAAGCTCGCCTTTTAGGATTGTTATATGTATGGGCCATAGAGTTATGTACCATTCAAGGACAATTATTGCCTAGGTTCATCATTCAAACTTTCACTTCGATCGCATGATTACGACACAAGAAATAAAAACTTAATTTTAAAATTTCGCACAGCCGCCATCTTGAGGTTATGTAAACAATTGAATTAAATTAGATGGCAGTGCATTACAATCTGCAAAATCATTTACTGTACCACATTTCACTGCGCTCAGAGAGTTAAATCATGGGAAAAGTCTATTAAAATATTTCAATTTCGCTTGGTCGCCATGCTCGTTTTGTACTTTACAGGTTTATGAAATATACACAGGTAAACTTGTATCAGTACCCTTTATCACCGTACAAAATTGCAGGGTGATATCTGTAATAGTTTCGGAGATATAGAATGTCAGTGAAATATTTCGCACAGTCACCATTTTGAGGTTATGTACACAATTGAACAAAATTAGACTCCAGTGCTTTACAATGTGTATATACAATTGCTGTACCCAGTTTCATTACGTTTGGGTAGTTAAATAGCGAGAAAAGTCTATTTAAAAGTCTCAAATTCGCTTGGCAGCAATGTTGGTTTTGTAGTCACCAGGTTTTTGAAAGTCTCATAGGTGAACTTCTAGTAGTGCCCTTTATCACCGTACACAATTTCAGGGCGATATCGGTAATAGTTTCGGAGATATTGAATGCTAGTGAAATATTTCGCACAGCCGCCATGCTGGATTGGTGAGACGTAACAAAATTTGAAGGGCACGGTCGAGGTCGCCAGGAATAGCGCCACGAACTAACCGAGTTTCATTGAAATCGCTCCAGCCGTTTAGATTTTATTAGGGGGACACACACACACACCTCTCACACACACACACACACACACACACACACACACACACACACACGCACACACACGGAGAAAAGGTGATCTCATAAGCCTATTTTTTCAAAATTGAAAATAGGCTAAAAATGAGAGTTAAAAATCTAGATTAGGTCAGATTTAGGAGTTACTGAATCATTTATGTTCTTCGCATGTTATAATGGGACACAAATTGTCGGGGTTATGAGCACATCTGCGGGACATTATAACAGCAGTTTTGATTCCAACTCGTGTCACAATGCACAATGGATCACTACGGAAGGCGAGCAATGTTACTCTGTGTAAGCTAGAAACAAAACATAGCATTCATTGGCATTCCTGAAATAAAGGGAAAAATATGAGAGCTAAAATAGAAATAAGGACATAAAAAACTTCATATAGCACAAAAAAGGGAACTAAAGGACAAAAATTGTTGTCATTTTGGAATTCAGCGTGCCAAAATCCATAAAGATTTGGTATTTGTGTTTATGTAGAAATTTCAATGTTGTACAGCATAATTTGTAAAGAGAAATCTGTTACACAAACATGTGATTTGTTTTAAGTGTTTACTCTTCAAGCGGTCAACACGAATTCGCCCCAAGACTAGGTGAGGTACAATGTATATAATATGTAAATAACACTCTTGAAAAAAATATATTGATTAGTTTATGGTCACTATTAAAATGGAGCAAGTTTTAGGATTACGCGCTTCGAGCTTCAAGTGGTCATCATCAGATCCTGATTACTGATCAGAGCCAGATGTAGAGATCATATTAACTCCGAAGTGAGAATATGAAGAAATGAACGTTACTGTAAATCATGAACCCTTGGCGTGGACTTAAACTCAATTATCTACTTACATTTTTCGTGATAAAGGCAAGACAATTAGGTGATAAAACATTTGTTGAACCTTTTCGCAGTTAAAATGTCACTTCTTCAAAATTAAATGATTAATGTACACTTCAAATAGATGAAAGAAGTACAAAAGAAGAAAAAGAGAACATACTTCGAAAATAAAACATGAAACGTAAAATGTCTTTGAAATCTCGCCTGGAAAGTCATTTGACTTCTTAAGGAAATATATTTGTTTATTTTCTATGGACATACCCTTCGACCCCACGTGCTTTATTCCACAAGTCGAATTGGTGTATTCTTCACAATTCATCTTATTCAATACAAATTCATTAATCATTGTACATCATCTTACTGAATATTCTTGATTCCCCTATCCTACAGTTATAGCTTCTTTCCTTTCAGACTTGAAACGTTGGTTTCTTCATGCCGAGCTCATTATTTTTCATTCCCCTCTCACTTTTCTAGCTCTCTCCTCCATTGAAATACCCTTTCCATAGGTTTACTAATTTACAGTTTTTGTTAATTTATTTTACGGGGATGGGACAACTTGGTCATCAGCCCAATGTAGTTGAGTGGGTGCTTAATTTTTGTCTGATAACCTGTATTTATGTGATGACTGAAGTACTGTGTGTAGCTGTATTAGGGACGAGATGAGGTATGTGCCCCGAGAGTTGATATAATGTAATATCCCGGTATTTTCCTGGAGGGAGTGTGGGTAAACTTGGGAAAAACACACTTAGGATCGCCGTTGTCAGCAACAGGATTCATTTCTCCGATCAACTTGCTGCAGCGGCCTCCGTGGTCGTTACTCCGTGGGGCAAACAATACGCAATAAGTCACACAATTAGGCACGCTGAGTTATGCAGATGACACAGTAATTCTTGCCAGTAGTACTGAACGTCTACAACTATATTTCGACAAGCTTAATATAGCTGGGAAAGAAATGAGTCTCACTACCAACATGAAGAAAACAAAACTAATGATATTTAGACGAGGAAGTCAATAAATTTAAATATCTTGGTTGTTGTATATGGAAGAATTTGAAACCAGATCTGGAAATTAAAACATGTATATAACTAGATTAACATCCAAGAAAACTAAGAAATTTTAGCTTACAAGCTGTACCCGGCATGCGTTGCAATGCCAATCAAAGAAAGTGTTGGCTTTGTAATTTTGTTTGTTTGTTTCCCTTTTTCCATTGTAAATTGTATTTATTAATTCAGGAACATTCGTGGGAGTGTGCACAACTACTCACTAAAGTTTCATTGCAATCGGATGAATGGTATATAAACGCGTAAAGGACACACACACACACACACACACACACACACACACACACACACAAACACACACACTATTACGTAACATTCATTTTCAGCCTACTTTTCACATTTTGTAAAAATGAGGAAAAGGTAAAAATGAGATCGATCCTGGCAAATGTGTGTCTGTCTGACTGTCCGTCTCTCTGTCCTGTCTCTCCATCTATCTGTCTGTGTGTGTGTGAGCTCCCACCCCTCCCCTATCAACTCCTAAACAGCTGCAGCTATCATAACCAATTTTGGTATGAGAAAAAATCTATACCTGAATATCTCACGGATATATTTTAAAATTACGTCAGTGCTACCATCTACTGAAAAATCACAATTGAAATTTGAGATCTATGTTGTATTTATCTGAAGGTATGCATGCTACTGTTCTAAAATAGACACACACAGAGATAAGAATATTTCAGATTAATTTTCAGGACCCCATATATGACAGTAACATAAAAAGCCAAATAGTAAGGATTGTTTTCAAGTCATTTGGTGGTTAGAAGAAGCTATACCGATACACTTTACTTTACTCCACCTGGAAGACGGATTTCATAAGAAGATATTTTTGGCAAGTTAATTGATTATTACTGCTTACATGTCAAATATGCTTGAATATTAGGCCTAGTTGCTATTATAGAATTTATACGCACATTGTGTCTCCAGTGGATCAGAAAATCTACAGAGTGAAGAATCATCTTGAATTTTTGATTGATTTTTGATAATATTTATTTATGATTTTTATTCAAAAATTCTTTTAATTTTAACGACGGTTGACGTGCCTTCTCACCTATCTACATTGGAAAAAAGAAGTCTCCTATTAATATATTTTCGTAATTCAACATATTATTTGAGTTTCTCTAATTGCACATCAATTCCGATATTTACAAGGTTTTCATTAATTTAAATTAACGCTATTTGTAAGGATATCCATATTTTTGACGATGTTTAACTAGTCGAAATGTAAACATTATGTGTCAGAAAACTGTATCATAATGAGGCTCATTATAACACTATTTTTCATTATGAAACAGTTCCTCCCACCAATCAGAGCTCAAGAAACAGTTGTGTGACCAATTAGGTAAGGATACCTTCGCGCATGCGCTCAAAATCCAACATGTCTATATAAATTACCGAAAGTGCACCGTCCATATGTTCGCGTAAATAAACTGGCAAATATGAGACAAGAAATAGCACTGTACCTTAATATTCCCAAATCCAATTTCTACACAGCGCGTTGTATTCAAACGACCTCGGTGACAGTTTACTGAATACTGGTGCACAATCTGAACATATGGCATTGAAGCACACAGAGCGCATGCGTTGGTCGGCCAGAGAGCTCGGAAAACAGAGATATACTACCCAGCGCAGCACCCGATCACAAAATTCTAGTGACTGAATCTCAACAGATATTTATGAATATATATGTTAAAACATATAATAAAGTTATAATTATCGTCGAACATAAACAGTCGTATGCAACTCGCCTATAATGGTAACTAAGACACTGACACTGACCTCGTTGCATAATGTACTATTTAAGGTGTAATATTTTTCACGCTGAGGATGGAATCATTGATATTCTGAAACATGTACGTCGTTAATATTTCATTAAACAACTTCTCTTAGCATTGATCAGGCGGATTTTCAATTTATAAATTCTATCAATCAATACGGATGTATCATTTTACCATAAAAAAATGGTAAATGAGAACGCATTATATTTTAAAAAGTTGCCAATAACTGGGCATTTTGAAAGCGATGTGTGTTGAAAGAGAATGGCCCAGCTTTACCCTGGCCGATGAATATCAGGTGTTCAATTAAAATACCGTTCAAATACTAATTATTATTAGAATATGATGTAAAATAATGTTCGTAAGTAATTTTTAAATGTGGCAAATAAACTTTCAAGACAGAGAATAGGGTGTTTTTACTCTACTCTTAATTAAACCAAAACAAAGAAATCACCTAGGTGTAAGCAGTGATTTGAGATTAGCTCTATGTAAGAGCGTAGCTCCAAGAATTCCTCAGCTTGTCAAAGAAATTCGTGCACAACAGAGAAAATCATGGAATAAAAAAGAAAGAAATTCTAACTTCCTTTCTAAAGAAAATTGATGTTATATTATGTTGGCTATACGTAATAAAAATAGTAATTTGATTTATGAAATAAATTGTAATTAAGTTCTCCTGTCCAATATCATTAGCAATAATAATAATAATAATAATAATAATAATAATAATAATAATAATAATAATAATAATAATTAATGGAAAACTTCAAACGGCGAAGAAATTGCTCAACGTTATAGCACAGAGTAAGTGTGGCACGGAGTGGCTTACAGAGGTTCAGAGTGACTTACAACAGGTCAACATACAAAAACTCGAGGACCGCACTGAGTACCGGAATAAAATAAAAAATGTTAAGTTTGAGGATAGACCATCATGACAGTCTGGAAGAAAATGGACAGCTGAGCGGAAGGAGGAGCATTCTGAGAGGATGAAGAGATTTTGGGAAGAGAAGCGGGAAAACGCCAGAAGATGAAATCATGTATTCAAGCTCAATCACTCTCCTAAAGGGCAACAATCGATTTAAAACAAGTAGTTCCGTGAAGAACTATACAGCCTATTTTCATATATCCTATGTTAATTGCCACTATCAACATACACAATTTCAGTTTGATTGCTGTAATAGATTCGTAGATATTGAGAACCGACTAAATATATCGGAAGGTCGCCATGTTGGATTTTATATATGTAGGTCCTAGAGTTATGTACTGTTACATGCAGATTATTGTGAACGTGTAGCATTCAAACTTCAATCGCATAATTAGGACACAAGAAAAAACAAGGAGATTTTAAAATTTTTCACAGCTGCCATCTTGAGGTTATGGAAACAATTGAAATAAATTAGATGCCAGTGGATTAACATTCGTATAAGGAATTACTGTACCAAGTTTCACTGCACGCGGTTGGTTAAATTGCGAGAAACATCCATGTGAATATTTATAATTCGCGTCACCGCCATGTTGGATTTGTGATCACCAGGTTATTTAAAGTCCTATAGGTGAACTTAGGTTCATAGCCCCTATGAACATTAAAAAATGCAGTTTGATTGCTAAAATAGATTCGTAGATATTCAGTATTGTCTAAATATTTCGGATGGTCGCCATGTTGGATTGTTAAATGTATAGGCCATAGAGTCATGTACCATTAAAGGAAAATTATTGCGTAGGTTCATTATTCAAACTTTCACTTCGATCGCATGACTACATCACAATAAATAAAATCTTAATTTTAAAATTCGCACTGCCGCCATCTTGAGGTTATGTAAACAATTGAACTAAATTAGATACCAGTGGATTACAATGTGTATAAATATTTCCTGTGCCAGGTTTCAGTGCGCTTGGAACATTAAATCGCGAGAAAGGTCTATTTAAAATTTTCAAATTCGCTTGGCCGCCATGTTCGTTTTGTAGTTAAACGGTTTTTGAAAGTCTTATAGATGGACTTCCAGTAGTGCCCTTTATCTCCGTACAAAATTTCAGGGTTTTACCGCTAATAGTTTCAGAGATATAGAATGCCGGTGAAATATTTCGCACATCCGCCATCTTGTGATTATGTAAACAATTGAACGAAGTTAGATGTCGGTGCATTACAATGTATATAAACATATACTGTACCAAGTTTCATTGCGTTTGGTTGGTCAAATCGCGAGAAACGTCTATTTAAAAGTCGCGAATTCGCTTGGCCGCCATGTTGGTTTTGTAGTTACCAGATTTTCAAAGGTCACATAAGTGAACTTATAGTAGTTCCCTATATCACCATAGAAAATGTCAGGGTAATATCGGTAATAGTTTCGGAGATATAGAATGCTGGTGAAATATTTCGCACAGCCGCCATGTTGGATTGGTGAGTCGTAACAAAATTTGAAGGGCACGGTCGAGGTCGCCGGGAATAGTGCTATGAACTTTCCGAGTTTCATTGAAATCGCTCCAGCCGTTTAGATTTTATTAGGGGGGGACACACACACGAATCACACACACACACACACACACGCACACGCACACACACACGGACAAAAGGTGATCTCATAAGCCTATTTTTTCAAAATTGAAAATAGGCTAAAAATGATAATAATGTTGTGAACATCGGAGAGAACATGATGAAAAAAACGAGAAATATTCAGAACCACTGTAAATAAGTACAGCGAAATGTAGCAGCAGGACTGGTTCAAGATGGACAGAAGAACGCGAGGGACAACACTTTGAGTTCATGAAGAGATTTTGGGAGATGAAGACGAAGAAGGTAAAATTCATCAAGCCAATAAACAAGTTCCAACGTGCTGTATGAATGGGCATAACGAAGAAAGAACGAAAGAAAGAAAGAAGGAAAGAAAGAAAGAAAGAAAGAAAGAAAGATAGGAAGAAAGAAATAATAATAATTATAATAATAAGGAGAAGCCTCCGTGGCTTGGCAGCACGCCGGCCTCTCACCACTGGGTCCGTGGTTCAAATCCCTGTCACTCCATGTGAGATCTGTGCTGGACAAAACGGAGGCAGACAGGTTTTTCTCCGGGTACTCCGGTTTTCCCTGTCAAAATTTCATTCCAGCAACACTCTCCACTATCATTTCATTTCATCTGTCATTCATTTAATCATTGCCACAGAGGAGTGCGTCAGGCCTCGGCAGCCGGCACAGTTCATATCCTCGCCGCTAGATGGGGGCTTCATTCATTCCATTCCTGACCCGGTCGGAGACTGGAAGCAGGCTGTGGATTTTCATTTCATAATAATAAGGAGAAGGAGAATATAATAATGTGTTTTATTTGTAACTCTTCAGTTGGTTGGGTTGGCCCGTAAATGATTGAATTTCAGGACGTATTGGTCGCAGATGTCTACGAACTGCTGTAGGGTTCTACGAGTACAAGCCTTAGACCCCGCTGAGTATTGCCACCAACGTCCACCCTCAGCAGAGCGGTTGTACCATGCGCACAGCTATGTGTATTATCGGGGTCATTGTATCCATAGGAACAACAATAGCAAATGATAATACGCTCCCGGTTGATAGAAAAGTGGAAACGTAAAACAATCAAATGAAATGGAAATGAATGAAAATGACATGCTCAATTTAGCGCACACAAGTTGTGATTACTACGATAATTGTAACTGAACTTCCAGGCTCCATTGAATATCGCATCTCATTTATACCTCAATAACTATCCTTGACAGCTGTTCTGTGTGCAGTGTCGCAATGAATAGCCTCGTGTAAGAGTGACAGTTCCATTCTGTGTTGCTGAAAAGGTATCGATTTGTTTCACTTACTTCTGATACATCTGATTGATTATACTGAACAAAATATAATAACAACGGGAATATTTAGGCTACTTTTGCGGCCAACTAATTAAATAAACAGATTTGAAATAATTAAAATGTAATATTTAAAAAACCTTTTATTATAATTTCTTTTAATTTAAACATTTTAAAGAAATTAAGATAGGCTAAATAAATAAAAAATAAAAATAAAAGATAAAAAGTAAATAATAAAAATTATAAAAATATTTTTTAATAAAATTAAAATAAAATAAAATAAAAGCCAATTTTTAGTGTTGCCAAATTAATCTATTAGTAGGAAGTTTTCAGTCAGGCAACACGCGTGTTCCCAATTATATCTCCCCACAGTGAGAAGTTCAGTAATGTGGACGTCAGGTGAATTAATATTTATCTTGTACGACTCTGAGTGTTGAATGGGCAGGCAGTTTAAAGTAACCGGGAGGGATGCGATCCAGCTGGTAGTGCTATAAAAGTAATTGGAGTGCGGTCATGGCTAGAAGTTGAATTAGTAAGAATTAGTAGTAGGCCACGCATTTGCAAAGCGGAATGTTAGGAACAATTACCCACGTAACCCGCAAGAGGACAGCACCGTACAGAGACATTGAGAAGGCTGTGGATGACAACGTGTATCTTGTTTTCCTATTGTCGTTTTCATTTGTCTTCTGTTTATATGCGATGCTGAGGCTGTGATTATTAATAAACGTGTATACATTAGCCTCTCCTTTGAGCTAAATAGCATTTTATTTAGTATCTGTGGAGAGAGCTCGTCCACATCATTTGTAAAAGAATTCAAGTTAAAAAAAACGCTAACTCTACTAGGTTTGAACCCCAGCCGGCCGCGTAAGAGACCAACGCTTTAGCACATAGCTAAATATGTTCATAACATCTCAGTGTTATTAACCGACTTAGATACAACGTGTTAGCAAATAATGTCTTGAAATATACGATTTCTACACTGCAGTGCATATTCATTTAAATCATTTCAATCAAAGTTTATATTATACTAGCTGAAGTACCCGTGCTTCGCTACAAATTTAGGTTTTACTCGCTAACCGTTGGAGATACCTTTCGGATAGAAAATGTTATTTTAAACCTCGTATATGGCATCAAAAGTTTGCTGTTTCTTAGCGTTCTCTTTATTTGAAATGGAAATACGAAAGTTTGAAACCAAAGGGTGTAGTGACGTCACTAAAATGGTCGCCATCTTTAAATAGTGCAAAGTATTGAAATCAAAAGTAACCTATATGTTAACCAGGTAAATCTGCTACTTCCATGTAAAATTCATGTAACTCGGACCAGTGGTACTTGCAAGACTGAGTAATACACAGACACACACCATCTCATTTTTAGCCTCGCTTCGCTCGAGTCATAGTAGTGTCATACTGTTATTCAATGAAATGCAGGTTTAACCCCGTTAACACCCCTTTAGAACCTGAATATCCAAAAATCCCTCCTTAGTAGACGTTTTCGACACACAACAAACATATCCCCAAAATATCATTCTTCTAACTTTAATAGTTTTGGTTGGTCGATGAGAGTGAACATCCAAAAATCCTTCCTTAGTGGACGTTTTTCTTCCAGAATTTCACCCCTCTCCATAGGCCCCTTAAATTGGATTTATGAAAAAAAAAACGGTCGAACACCTATTTTATTTATTTATTTATTTATTTATTTATTTATTTATTTTTAAGCTGATTGATTTCCTCAGAGTTTCAAATTACTCGTCTATGTCGTTTAAGAGATACACGCTACGTTAGGAATCTTTCCACCCCCACGTTTCATCCCTTTCACTTCATAATATACATTAAATTGAAAAATTATTAGACATGTGTCAGCTTATTTTTAATGATTAGTATATATGCCAAGTATCACATCCCCAAATGAAACCATTCGTGAGATATTGTTATTCAATGAACTGCACGTTTACCCCCCTTAACGCCTCTTTAGGAGCTGAATATCCAAAACTCTTTCCTTAGTGAACGTTTTCGACATACAACGAACATATCCCCAAAATTTCATGTTTCTAACTTCAATAACTTTGGCTGGGCGATGATGAGTGAGTGAGTCAGTCAGGACATTTTCTTTCATTTATTTTTGATAATTTCACCCCTCTCCATGAACCCCTTAAATTGGATTTATGGCACAAACGGTCGAACACCTATTTACTTATTTAAAGCTGTTTTCTCTCTGAGTTTGATGAGTGACTAAGTGAGTCAATCAGTTAGGACTCTTTCTTTCCTGTTTTTTTTTCTCCAGAATTTCACCCCTCTCCAAGCGATCCAATTGGATTTATGAAACAAGATGTTCAGTAAAGAACATATAGCCTACTTTCTCCTAAATGTATGAGTATAGTTATAACTCGTTGTTATTATCAAAGAGTATAATAGAACTATTCTTTGTTGAAGACCTTAGAAACGATTTACCTCTACCAAACGCCACAACCTAGATAAAAACTGCTACCATCATTGAAGAAAGAAATATAAGAAGTATATCAAGAATGTTATGGATCTGGAGACATAATCGACCGGACTGGCGGCGTGGCTCAGCGGTAACGTTCTCGCTTGCTGGGCTCTAGGTTGCAGGTTCGTATCCTGGCGCAGTCAGCTGGCATTTGAGGGTGCACAAATGCGAGGGAGCCGTGTCAGTACATTTACTGGCACGTTAAAGATCCCCTTCGGGCCAAAATTCCGGCACCCCGGTGTCTCTAAAATCAGCAGTAGTTAAAAGGGGTGTAAAACCAATAACATTATTATTATTATTACGACCTGCCGTGGGCAACATCCAACTTTGAGTTGAGGCATGTCTTTACACGTCTGGTTGTGCATGGCTTTCACAACCCTAATTGAATTAACAAATCTTTCCATGACCCTACAGAGACGTGTGTATACAAACTATGTGGATATTTTCGATAATATAATCCTAACAGAGCGAGTGCATTCTAGCGGCCAGAAGAAGAAACTTTTCAATAAAATCTGGAAGTTACCTTTTTGGCAGCTAGATGTCTCGAGTAAATCTGCTGGCGAATTATGTTTTAATTAAATATATATTTTACACCAAAATGTGCACAATATAACGCTTAATAACATTTTCAAGTAACGCAAAATAGGCTGTTACAAACCCTTTAAAATAAAAAGTTAAAATGTATCGTAGTATCATCTTGTCATTCTTCAAATTCGATGCGCATAGAATGATAATGGTATAGTAATCAATGGATCCCCACGTAGACTAGTCGTGACATCTATTGGTGAAATATCGAACAATATAATCCTAACAGAGCGAGTGCATTCTAGCGGCCAGAAGAAGAAACTTTTCAATAAAATCTGGAAGTTACCTTTTTGGCAGCTAGATGTCCCGAGTAAATCTGCTGGCGAATTATGTTTTAATTAAATATATATTTTACACCATAATGTGCACAATATAACGCTTAATTTTAAAACATCTGAGTCATTACAAAACAATAAACATATAACATTTCAAGCAAAAAACCTAGCTCTGATCGGGTTTGAACCATAGGCATTTGAGCGATAGGCTAACGCTCTACCACTGAGCTAATTGTGTCAACAAATATCGTTCTATTTAAAATGACTTACATAGAACTTGTTAGCAAATAATGATTTATACTAAACGATTTCATCACTGGAGTATATTATTTATATATAAAGCATTTCATACAAAGTTTATTTATTTTTTATCAGTACGCTATATTGCATGCAATACTCAAATTAGTGAAATATAAGTCCGGCACAAGATATCCGCTGCCATCTTGTCTTATTACTGAATCAGTTCAGCTTTTTAAAATCACGTCTGCACTATAGTATTACAAAATAAACTTTTAATTTCGAACGTGCCTCTTCCTTTAGAACAGTTAAAACTATTCTCGGCTCGATAATCGGAACTGGTGGGTCCCATGATATGGATTATAAAGTTTGCATAATTCGCACGGCCGCCATCCTGAAATGGTATGGCGGACGACCTTGTAATTTGGTCACAAGACGCATCCTATACGAAGGTATGTTGTTACCAAATTTGGTAGAGATCGGATGATTTGGTTAGTCGTTATTTGATTTTACGTTTTGAACGTTTGAGTGGCCGCCATTCAGTTTTAGTAAAGATGGCGGCGATATAAAACATGACACTGAGGTGTCCTTTGCTAGTGCTACCTTTGTACCAAATTTCGTTCAATTTGCATTCACCGTGTTCGAATTGATAGGGGGGGACAGACATTCAGAGTACACACACTCACACACACACACACACACAGACACACACACACACACACACACACAGACTCACACACACACATACACACACACAGACAGACACACTTTTTTCGCCCTGTGTTGATCTCATAAGTCTACTTTCATTTTTTGCAAAAATCGAAAGTAGGCTAAAAACGGTCAAACACTTATTTACTTGTATTTTAAGCTGGTTTTTTTACCACCGAATTTCAAACTTCTCGCCTATGTCGTTTCAGAGATACACGCTCCGTTAAGAATCCCTCAACCCCCAATTTTCACCCCTTTCACCTCATAATATACACAACATCTATAAACCCTTAGACATATGTCTGATTATTTTTAATGATTAGTTTTTATACCGAATATCACATCCCCAAAGAAACAACTCATGAGATATCGTTATTCAATGAAATAACACCTCTCTAAAACCCGATTAAACAAAATTCATTCCTTAGTTGACGTTTTCGACATACAGCGAACATATTCCCAAAATTTCATATTTCCAACTTTAATAGTTTTCGCTGGGCGTGATGAGTGAGTGAGTCAGACAGGACATTTTCTTTCAATTATTTTTACCAGAATTTCACCCCTCCTCATGGGCCCCTTAAATTGGATTGATGAAAAAACGCTTGAACACCTATTAACTTATTTTTAAGCTGTCTTTTCCCCCTGAGTTTGATGAGTGAGTGAGTTGGTCAGTCAGTTAGGACACTATCTCTCCTTTTTCCCCCCAGAATTTCACCCCACTCCACTGGCCCCTTAAATTAATTTATGAAGAAACGGTCGAACATCGATTTACTTACTTTTTAAGCTGTTTTTTTTCGCTGAGTTTCAAATTACTCGCCTATGCCGTTTAAGAGATAGGCCTGCATGCTCCGTTAGGAATACTTCAACTCCCACTTTTCACCCCTTTCACCTCATAATAATACACCACATCGAAAAACCCTTAGACACATGTCTGCTTATTTTTAATGATTAGTTTATATGCCGAGTATCACATCCACAAATGAAACCACTCGTGAGATATTGTTATTCAATGAAATGCAGGTTTAACCCCCTTAAGACCCCTTTAGAACCTGAATATCCAAAAATCCTCCCTTAGTGTACGGTTTTGACATACGACGAACATATCCCCGAAATGCCATGTTTCCAACTTCAATATTTTTGGCTGGGCGATGATGAGTGAGTGAATGAGTCAGGACATTTTCTTTCAATTTTTAGCCTACTTTCGATTTTTGCAAAAAATGAAAGTAGACTTATGAGATCAACACAGGGCGAAAAATTGTGTGTCTGTCTGTGTGTATGTGTGTGTGTGAGTCTGTGTGTGTGTGTGTGTGTGAGTGAGTGAGTGTACTCTGAATGTCTGTCCCCCCCTATCAATTCGAACACGGTGAAACCGAATTGAACGAAATTTGGTACAGAGGTAGCTCTAGCATAGGGCACCTCAGTGCCATACCTTATATCGCCGCCATCTTTACCAAAACTGAATGGCGGCCACTCAAACGTTCAAAACGTAAACTCAAATTACGGCTAAACTAATCATCCGATCTCTACCAAATTTGGTGACAACATACCTTTATATAGGACGCGTCTTTCACCCAAACTTCAAGGTCATCGGCCTTGCCATTTCAGGATGGTGGCCGTGTGAATTATGCAACCATTATAATCAATAGCTTAAGACCCACCAATTCAGATTATCAAGCCTAGGGTGGTTTAAGCTATCCTGAAGGTCGTGATCCGTTATTTATTATAATTTAATATTATAATATTATTCTGTATGACTGGCTTAAAAGAGCTGAGCTGTATCTGCCATACGACAAGATGGCAGCTGTCCTCATGAGCCTGTCTTATATTTCAGTAGTTTTAGTATGTTGTATGCGATTTACCCTACTGATACAATAATATAAACTTTGTATGAAATGATCTATAATGAAGATGTACTGCAGTGAAGAAATAGTTTATTTCAAGTCATTATTTGCCAACAGGTTGAATCTAATATATCAGTTAAGATCGCCATGATGTTACGGATATGTTTAGCTCTGGGCTAGCGTGTTAGCCTGTCACGCAGTTGACTGGGGATCGAATACTGCTACAGTTGACTTTTTTTTTCTTGAATTCTTTTACAAATGATGTGCACAAGCTCTTTTCACAGATACTGAATAAAATGTCATTTAGCTCAAAGGGGAGGCTAATGTATACACTCGTTTATTAATAAAATCACAGTCCCAGCATTGCACATAAACAGAAGACATTACGAAAAGGAGAATATAAGAATTAGATACACGTTGTTATCAACCACAGCCTTCTTAATGTCTCTGTACGGTGCTGTCCTCTTGTGGGTTATGTGGGTAGTATTGTTCCAAATATACCGCTGTGTCAATACCTGGCCTCCTAAAGTATGGCAATTTTGTAATACTGTTAGTTCGACTATTAGCCACGATCGCGCTCAGATTACCTTTAATGATAGAACGTACAAGGCACTGCCGGCAGGAAGTTAGGTCCTCATTTGAGTACGTAATTCAATTGCTTATATGAGGACGAAGCGTCCTGCTGGCAGGACCGTTCTTTTTCCATTATATAGAGGGAAATGTAACGAATCAGCGCATGCAAGTCTGAAGTTGGTAGCTCTGACCGTTCAGTAATGGCGGCGATTATACGTAATGGTGACTGTGTTTATGTTTTTGCTACCTATTTCGATGCTCCAAACAGCGGAGATGCATGGAGTCGCTCGTTATTTGCTAGTAATTATGATATCAGTAAATGTCATGGTACTGTAGTTTAAATTACGTGTAGTTGTGCAACTGTGCAGTGGGATATTGACAAAAACACAACTAGGCTTTTTTTAATTTATTTATTCTCGAGTGATGGACGCGCCGTCGCTCATACATTTATTTAGTCTCTGTACTATAAGAAAACACGTTTATACTTTATACGTTTATATATTTTAGAGTCAATATGTTGTTAAGAGACAGTTATTGTATTAGTCAATATGAGTCATATTGAATATTTTAGAATATTTACAGACTTTTATTGTTTGCCCAGTACCAGAACTGCAATATTATTACGCTCTGATAACCCAAAGTACTGCCGGAAGGACGCGTCCTGCTGGAAGGCCAGTTCAAACATTTGCCATAAGGGTCCAAAGTCCTGCTGGAAGGACGCACCGCTGTGTACAAAATTACTTCCGGAAGGTCCTTCTAGCAGGACGAGTGACTGTACGCTCTATCATTAAACACTGCCAGTTGGATCGCCTCCCTCCTGGCTACTTTAAACTGCCTACTCGTTGAACACCCAGAGGCGTACTAGATAAATATGAATTCACTGCTAGGTCGCAGCACCAACCTACTGTGATTGGCGCGGATTTTTTAAGGGGAAGGTACCCAAAACGATAGATCCTTAAGTTTGCAGGCTGGCTTAATATAGAGATTAACGGACGTGAATGCATTACAATAAGTTAGTAGTTTTGTTATTCAATCATCATAAAGTATATAATATTGATTTTGACACTTACTGGCTAATTATCAATATAAAAGAAAACAAACACTACATGGTGGTAGAGGCGGTTTTAGGGATGAGGACAAAGAGTTATAAATATACCCATACATTTAGGACAAAGTAGGCTATATGTTCTTTGCTGAACATCTTGTTTTTTCTTCAGAATTTCACCCATCCCGATGAACCCCTTCAATTTGATTGATCAAAAAAACTGTCGAAAAGCTATTTACTTACTTTAAAGCAGTTTTTCCCCCTGAGTTTCATGAGTGAGTCAGTCAGTCAATCAGTTAGGACACTTTCTTTCCTGTTTTTTTTTCCTCCAGCCCAGAATTTCACCCCTCCCATGGGCCCCTTAAATTGGATTTATGAAAAAACTGTCAAACACATATTTACTTATTTTTATGCTGATTTTTTTCCGCTGAGTTTCAAACTCCTCGCCTATGTCGTTTAAGAGATACACGCTCCATTAGGAATCTTTCAATCCCCACTTTTCACACCTTTCACATTATAATATACACCACATCGAAAAACCCTCAGACACGTGTCTTCTTACTTTTTAATGATGAGTTTATATGCCGTGTATTACATCCCCCAATGAAACCAATCGGGATATATTGTTATTCAATGAAATGCAGGTTTAACCCCCTTAAGACCACTTTAGAACCTGAATATCCAAACATTCTCCCTTAGTAAACGGTTTTGACATGCAATGAATATATCCCCAAACTGTCATGGTTCTAACTTCAATAATTTTGGCTGGGCGATGATGAGTGAATGAGTGAGTGAGTGAGTCAGGACATTTTCTTTCAAATTTCTTTCTTCAGAATTTAACCCTTCCCCATGAACCCCTTAAATTTGGTTTATGAAAAAAACTGTCGAACAGCTATTTACCTACTTTAAAGCAGTTTATCCCCCTGAGTTTGATGAGTGAGTGAGTCAGTCAATCAGTTAGGATACTTTCTTTCCTGTTTCCCCCCCAGAATTCCACCCCTCCCCATGGGGCCCTTAAATTGGATTTATGAAAAAACGGTCAAACACATATTTACTTATTTTTATGCTGATTTTTTCCCGCTGAGTTTCAAACTCCTCGCCTATGTCGTTTAAGAGATACACACTCCGTTAGGAATCTTTCAACCCCCACTTTTCACCCCTTTCACCTCATAATATACACCACATCGAAAAACCCTCAGACACGTGTCTTCTTATTTTTAATGATGAGTTTATATGCCGACTATCACATCCCCCACTGAAACCAATCGGGAGATATTGCTATTCAATGAAATGCAGGTCTACCCCCTTAAAACCCCTTTAAACCCTGAATATCCAAAAATCCTTTCTTAGTGGGCGTTTGCGGCCCGTGAAGAAGCTGCATACCAAATTGCATTCCAATCCGTTCGGTGGTTTCTGAGATTTCGTGATGAATGGATGAGTGAGTGAGTGAGTGAGTAAGTGAGTGGTATTTGACAAATATATAGTAGATAGTTTCAAATCTTTGTTATGCTATACTCGGTTGACAGGGCTGTGTGAGCAGTTGAGTATCTAACGGGATTTCAACTAAAGATCCTCATTTTCTATACCGGTGGTGCCTGGCATCCAGTCGGCCGTGTCTCGACTTGAGCTATGTTGCCATGGAAACTATCTGCCTTGCCATTCCTTCATGAGTATATTTTATGATTTGATTAGCCTGTGCTTGAGTGCAAAAGGGTCGAAATCAGAAGAATGAGAAAGACTATCGAAAATGCATGTAGCCAGCGGTTCTTTCTGGGTCCTAAACTATGTGTATGCAAAATTTGGTTGAGATTGGTGGAACGGTGTAGATTTGTATACGGAACAGACAAACCCACCCACATACATACGTACATACATACAGACTTTCACTTTTATATATAAGATCTATCAGTAGGCTATACCGTTTGCAACATACTCAAACTACTGAAATGTTGGACAGACACAAGAGGTCAGCTGCCACCTTGTCATGTGACAGAGACGGCTCAGCTCTTTTAAGTAACTGATAAAGTCTAATATTAGAATATAACATTATAATAATCAACGGGTCACGTCCTTTAGGATAACTAAAACCACCCTCAGCTAATCGGAATTGGTGGATTCTGAGTTATAAATTATAATGGTTGCGTAATTCATACGGATGCTTTCTTTGAATGGTACGGCTGATGACCTTGTAGTTTGGGCACAGGACGCGTCTCAAATGAAGGTATGTTTTTACCAAATTTGGTAAAGATTCAATCAGTTTGGACGTAATTTAATTTTAAGTTTTGACCATTTGAGTAGCCGCCATTAAGATTTGGTAAAGATGCCAGCATTATTAAACATGGCACCAAGGTGCCCTTTGATAGTGCTACTTTAGGGGCAGATGACCTCGTAGTTCCGCCCCTTAAAACGACAATAACTAACTAACTAACTAACTAACTAGTGCTACTTCTGTACCAAAGTTCGTTCAATTTGGTCGTGCTTCAATTGATAAGGGGGCGGCAAACATACACACACACACTCACACACAGACTGACACAAATTTTGGCCCTGTGTAGATCTCATAAGTCTACTTTCATTTTTTGCAAAAATCGAAAGTAGGCTAAAAATGCCCTCAGACCTAGAATAATGAGAATTGCGGGATTTGGAAGGAAGGAAAGACATATAAGGCAGACAGGAAAGGGGAAAGAGGAGATGGTTCGCCTTACAGGTAATGGAAAAAGGAAATCAACGGACCCAGCTCTGAAATAACTTGAGGTGGACAACCCCCGAGCTCACCAGCCGTGAGGCCTTGCGGTTGTAGCACTATCCAGGGTGCACCTTATGTGGTGGGGTTACACACACCCTACTTCCTTGAGGGCGTTGAGCAGAAGGTAGGAGATACCATGAAAACAACAGAAGAAGTCGAACCCCTCGTAGAATGAGGGATCAGAAAATATGTGACATGAGTCAATTAAGGCCAGAAAGGGAAAGACTCTCTATGTCTCCAATATCGTAATACCGTTAGGGTCGGAGGAGAACAAGAGTTGACCAAGGGAGGTCGATAGGAAAGATGACAGAAAGGAGCGTAGCATATGTAAGTGGATGCAGCTTAGGTCCCGAGGTCGCCAATCCACATCCCACTTGTTTTGAGCCCCTAGGAGGGGGGGGGGCATTACAATTTGAAGGAAGATTATAGTTTTACTTGACCGTGAATCTTGTGATTATGAGTCACGGGACCTCCATTTTACGTGGAATCCGAACCACAGGACATGGCATTTCACTTCGAAAATCTCACAGGCACTGACCGAGAATCGAACCCAGTCCACCTTGGTGAGAGGCCAACAGCTTGACCGCTGCACCACCACACGCCCCTACATTATAATTGGGTACAATAGTGATGGACGACTTAAAATAATTTTAAAATTTCACTTACGGAGAAAATTCGAAGTGTTTCTCCAGAAAATGTCCTTCATTTCCATAGTGTGTTGAGTATGTGCTCAGCCACTTTAAATGAGAGATATCCCTGAAGCTTCCCACCACACTGGAATCCACAGCTCATGATGAGCCCTGCGGTACCGCAAGACGTTTAACTACATGGAGGGCCCGGTCTGACCGGAAGACAGAGCCAGTCGCGCGAATAATTAAAGTATTACTTATGCATGGCACGAGAAAATCCTTGCGGCTTGTACCGGATCATAAGCACGCTGATGGTAGCCCAAACCGTGGCGCCCACCGCACAGGTTATTCGTCAAGTCACTTCATTACTAAACAAGCGCGCCCCTTCGTCAGCAAGAAATTGAGTACTGCGCCATTTTTGTGGAGAAAGGAACACAGTAAATGGAATTTCATACACCAGAGAATATACAATTTACTAAATATTCATTATCGCTGAAGTATTCGAGGAATTTCTGTTTGCTCAAATATAAGTTACTGTACATGTATCTTGAATATTATCTTCAGTACGGTTGAAGAAAATTTTTATATGGCGATTGGTTTTTCTTTGATTTTCAAATAGTGTGTTGCCCTGCTTTCCAAATAAATCAATATCACTAGTGAATAGCAGAAGTGAGAAATGTTTTTACACCTCATGAAAAGTGACGTTTACAGTAATTCTAGCTAGACGATGAAACACCATGAGATTAACTGGTATATTCATAGATATAACAAAAAAATCTCACAATTAACTACTTTGGAATAAATAAATGGTAGTTTTTCGGCTGTAACTCAGTCAGTTTGTCATTAAATGTAAATGTAACCTCTCAGGAATACATAACTAAATAATTCTTCAAAATTCATACAATTATTATTATTATTATTATTATTATTATTACTATTATTATTATTATTATTATTATTATTATTATTATTATTATTATTATTATTATTATTATTATTATTATTATTATTGTGTGCAAATGTATAATTTTCATGAAGACAACGTTAGACGTTTGGACACGTTTAAGTTGGGCCCCTGGTCAGTTTGGCTGCTCCGTTTTAATATTAATGTCCTTCTTGATAATACCAATATCATAATTAAATTACAATATCAAAGCCTATTATTGAATATATTACATCCCCTTTTAATTATTGATATAATGCCCTAATTTGGTATTTATAACATAACTAGCAGTAGTACCCGGCTTCGCCCGGTGGAATGATGATAATATTTCAGTCTCCTTAACACTCAACGTCATTGATGAAGATGATACTGACGACGACTGCTATTGAACGGGTATAATAAACTTACACTCTAATAGAAATACATATTTTTAAATTACCGGCGAGTAAGACTGTGGTGTTGCCTAGTAGTATAATGGGCGTAACATCTAGGTCATTTTCCCTTTTGATGAGGATGACAATGGAGACTACTACTACTGAACGGGTATATTAAACTTACAAACTAATGGAAATACACATTTTATAAATCATAGGCAATGAAGACTGTGGTGTTGCTTAGTAGTACTGTATAATGGACGTAACATCTAGGTCATTTGCCCTTTTGATGAGGATGATAATGAAGACGACTTCTACTGAACGGGTATATCAAACTTACAAACTAATGGAAATACACATTTTAAAATCACAGGCCATGAAGACTGTGGTGTTACTTAGTAGTATAATGGACGTAACATTTAGGCCATTTGCCCTTTTGATGAGGATGATAATGAAAACTACTGTTGAATTGACACGACAAACTTACAAACTACCGTGATATAAAGAAATATTTCAAAATTCACAGGCGATGAAGACTTATTGTGTGTGGTGATTAGTGGTATAATGGGCGTAACATCTAGGTCATTTGCCTTTATGATAATAATAAGGTAATGAAAAATGACTACTAAACGAACATGGTGTAATTTTAAATCTGATATAGGCAATTTAGATTTCTACCTTCGATGTCTTCCAAAGTCTGAACGTCATTTTCTGGCTTAGGCCTATACTCGATGCGTGTAGTGAAAGAGCTTATCGAGTCTAAGCTGCACGAATCGCAGATGATGACGATATATGATGACAGACGTTCGGGGGGGGGGGGGGGGGGGGGGGGTTCCCGGTCCTATTCACATTGACCGGTGAATCACTCATTCTTTCATAACACTACAGTGGTTTGAGCACCCACCCACCAGGGTCTCTCAACTTGTGGGACGTGGGTTTGCGACCACGGGACCCAAACTGAGTCCGGCATTGCTTCTACTTACTGGTGCCGCGCTCCTTTCAGTTCTCTTTACTGTAAGCCTCCCTTGGTCAAACTCTTGTTCTCTTCCGACCCCGATGGTATCAGGGTATCCGAGGCCTAGCGACTCTTTCACTTTCCCGCCTTAATTGGCCCTTTTCTAATCATTCCTGATAGCCTCATTCTTCGAGGTGTCAGCCTTCTTTTTCTTTTCTTAATATCTCATGTCTTCTGCTCAAGACCCTCAAGGAGGCAGGGTGCACTTCTGGTGCACCCTGGATAGTGCTACATCCTCAAGGGCTCATGGCTGGTGAGTTCGGGAGAAGGAACCCTGGGGGTTTCCTGAGCGTGTCCGGTTTTACCCCTTTCTTCCATTGCCTTTAGGACGGACCCTGTCCTCTTTCCGGGAATGGACTGGTCTGTCCGCAATTTCAAGCAGACAATGTTACTCGTAGGGTACCAAAGGGTAAGTATACAAATTTTGGTTCTGAACGGTGAAACGGTGTAGATTTGTGCCAAAGGGCCTAAATGCAGGGAATGGGGTGATCTGTCCGCAATTTCAAGTAGACAGGGTTACCCGCAGGGTTCGAAAGGGTAAGTATACAAATTTTGGTTCGGATCGGTGAAACGATAAAGATTTTTGCCAAAGGGAATAATTCTAGGAAATGGGGTGGTCTGTCCGAAATTTAAGGTGGACAGTGATATTCACAGAGTTACAAAGGGTAAGTATACACATTTTGGTTCAGATCGGTGAAACGGTGTAGATTTTAGCCAAGGGGCCTAAATGCAGGGAATGGAGTGGTCTGTCCGCAATTGCAAGCAAACAGTGTTACTCGCAGGGTACCAAAGGGTAAGTATACAAATTTTGGTTCTGATCGGTGAAACGGTGTAGATTAGGGCCAAAGGGCCTAAATGCAGAGAATGGGGTGGTCTGTCCGAAATTTCAAGTGGAAGGGTTACCCGCAGGGTTGCAAAGGGTAAGTATACAAATTTTGGTTCGGATCGGTCAAACGGTGTAGATGTTTGCCAAAGGGCCTAAATGCAGGAAATAGGGTGGTCTGTCCGAAATTTTAAGTGGACAGTGTTATTCACAGGGTTACATAGGGTAAGTATACAAATTTTGGTTGAGATCGGTGAAACGGTGTAGATTTGGGCCAAAGGGCCTAAATGCAGGGAATGGGGTGGTCTGTCGGAAATTTCAAGTGGACAGTGTTACCCGCAGGGTTCCGAAGGGTAAGTATACAAATTTTGGTTCAGATCGGTGAAACAGTGTGGATTTGTATACATAACAGACAGACAGACAGACAGACAGACAGACAAGCATTGAGCTTTATATATATAGATAGATAAGGTAACCTATCTAAATTCACCTTGGCGAACTTCACCTCAATGAATCTCGTCGAACATAACCTAACCTAAACTCACACCTAACCTCTTTTAACCACACCTAACCTAACCTGATCTAACTTCACTAAACCTCACCGAATCTAACCTAATCTCTCCTTAAAGAACTTCCCTTAACCTAACATAACCTCACACCTAACCTCATCAGCTTACCCAATCTCACATCACCTAGTCTCTTTTAACCTGGGCCGATAACCTAGATGTTAGGCCCCTTAAAACAACAATTATCATAATCATCATCATCATCTCTTTTAACCTCACGTAACCTAACCTGACTTAACCTAACCTAACTCGCTTAACCTCACCTCACCTAACCTCACCTTAACGAACTTTTCTTTACCTCACCTAGCCTAACCTAATCTAACCTCAACTCACCTAACCACGCTGAACCTAATCTTACCTTAACAAATTACCCTTAACCTCACCTTTCCCAACCTAATCTAACCTCACGTCTAACCTCATCTCGCCTAACTTACCCTCACCAAACCTCGCAGAACCTAACTTCACCTCACCTAACCTCGCCAAACCTAAGTTATCACACCTTAACAAACTTCCCTTAACCTTACATAGCCTAACCTCATCTAACCTCACAGTTAACTTCACCTCATCGAACCTCACCTAGACTAGCCTCTTTTAACCTCACCTAGCCTAACCTAATCCAACCTCACTCCTGACTTCACCTCACCTATCCTCGCCTCACCTACCCTAGCCTCTCCTAAACTTACCTAGGGTCGACGGCACACCACAGACGAATGCTTTGACCATGGGTCCGTCTCAAGATCACCCCAACTCTTATCATATTTCTTCCGCCTATGTCTTCTTTACACATTCACCTGATGTACATTCCCACTGGAATCAAAAAATCTCAACACCACTGGAGCTATTTGTACGATAATTGGTACAAAAACAGAGAAATGTGTGTTATTTCAGATGAACCTAAATTATCGTGTTGGAAGCCATATTTTAGCATTGCCTTAGTTATCGAAATGTTCTGCTTTTCAGACGGTGAACACGATTGTACCCATTTGTAATGGTTGCTTCACTAAACCTTAAACTAAAACTTAATTTGATTTTGGCGTATTTTTAGTAGCCTATTTACAGTAGTTATGGTCATTTTTATGGTACAGACATTCCTTTGTAACACAAAATAATTAATATGGCAAAATGTGTGTCTTTTTTCATATAGATAAATAGTTATTTCTACAGAACCGGTGTTTCTTCCCAAAAATTTGCTTTGAAGTTATATTTTGCAGGGGCTGCACTCCATGCGACGCGCGCCCACCCGTGTAATATTTTTAAGCAGCGGCCACCGGAGGGTTTAGGACAATCACTCAACCTCACGACAACATTACTCTGTCTGATAGGTCTTAATCTGTGTATAAATGTATATTTAAATATAAGTTTAAAATAAATTTCCAAATAATAATAATAATGTCAAAACCAGAATATAGAAAGGAGAGGCATACTCTAATCCAACAGATTGTGACGCGATCCTTAATGCTTGAGAATAGTAGTTCATTCATCCCGCAATTCAATCAGAAATCTAACTCCGGGGCCCTTTGGATCAAATACTAGTATCCTACCCATTTAGCCATGATCAGGGACACTCGAGGCGCACGGTTTCATCACAACCAAGGACGACGATAAAGGAGCCATACAGACATTCTTCCTTAGCCAGGACACGAGCTCATTGCCAACAGCTGTTCTTCAAGCACCTGAATTGGCGGAACGAACGTATGGTCATGATGGCCAACGCGTACTTAGGCGGCGTTCCTTCATCCTTATCCTATAACTCAGCCCCGCCCAACTAGTAATGAGGGTTCGGTGTCGGCTTCTTTCTCTGAACAACATAATACGTCCCCGTGAATTAAATCTATTTAAAGGTACTGTTGCTGTAAAGTTTAAATATTGCCTTGGAGCGAAAAAATAATTAGACAACATCCACTAAAAACTCCTAACTCTCTTAAAACCACCCCTTGCTGGGCAAGAAACATTTGTATAAGGCTTAGGATCAATTGCATATTGATTTTTTGAAACCGTTAAGATATGTATCCTGTATGAATTGCAGCTGAATGAGCATAGTAAAGCAAGTATGTTTGATTTAACGCCCAAGGGTTTGCAGCAAGTTCAATTTGAAGTAGGTCTAACTATGCCTACCAGATGCTACAGTCACTGACACATAGCGGCGAACGTTGAAACTCGATAGAGCCTATGTAAATAGCCAAATCTTACCTAAAAATTTTGCTACGCACTACCAATTGCAGTGGTAGGTTCGTTTACGTGCCATAAATCTATGACAAGGGCCCGCCAGCTTTACTTCCCCTCCGAAGGTAGGCATACTGAAGGATTTTAACGCTCTTAAAATATATGACGACTTCGGCCGGATTTGCACCCCTGATCTTGGTCATAGCAGTTTAGCATGCTACCGACTACGCCACAGAAGTAACTATGTACCAATGTATGCATAGACTAGAAGTTACGTTTGAAATGGCATTTTTGACGAAAATTTCGATTTCCGTTTATTCATAGTAAATAGTACAATTATTTGTTTGCTTCATTTGCTCTGCCATATTTCACTGTGCTTAAATGGTTAAATCGCGAGAAAGCTCTATTTAAGTGTTTCAACTTCCCTTGGCCACCATGTTCGTTTTGTACTTACCGGTTTTTGAAAACCACATAGGTTAACTTCTAGTAGTGCCGTTTATCTCTGTACAAAAAATTCAGTGTGATATCAGTAATAGTTTCGGATATATTGAATTCCGGTGAAATATTTCACACAGGCGCCATGTTAGATTGGTGATACGTAATACAATCTGAAGGACACGGTGGGGATCGGACAAACTAGTACTATGGCCTTACGGAATTTTATTGAAATCGGTTCATCCGTTATTATTTTATTAGGGGACACACACACCCACGCACACACACACACACACACATGGACGTAAGGTTATCTCAAAGCCTATTTTTTTCATAAATGAAAATAGGCTAATAAGCCATGAAGAAAATAGATGTACCGTTAAAAAACTAAGGGTCCGTAGCGTAACATGACTTAAAAATGAGTTTTTGTACATTTTGAATATTATGGGTAAAATACAGCTTAAAGAACAAGAAATTAACAATTAACAATGTTCGACAACGAGAGTGAATACGCACGCCTCTCGTAGGAGTTCTTGTTAGCATATTTTTGAAGCTCCTATATATTATACAATAATTGTACACACATTTTTACTATCAAACACAAACTTCAAATTTTTAGCCTACTTTCGATTTTTGCAAAAAATGAAAGTAGACTTATGAGATCAACACAGAGCGAAAAAAGTGTCTGTCTGTCTGTGTGTGTGTGTATGTGTATGTGTGTGTGTGAGTCTGTGTGTGTGTGTGTGTGTGTGTGTGTGTGTGTATGTGTGTGTGTGTCTGTGTGTGTGTGAGTGTGTGTGTACTCTGAATGTCTGTCCCCCCCTATCAATTCGAACACGGTGAATGCGAATTGAACGAAATTTGGTACAAAGGTAGCACTAGCAAAGGACACCTCAGTGTCATGTTTTATATCGCCGCCATCTTTACTAAAACTGAATGGCAGCCACTCAAACGTTCAAAACGTAAAATCAAATAACGACTAACCAATTCATCCGATCTCTACCAAATTTGGTAACAACATACCTTCGTATAGGATGCGTCTTGTGACCAAACTACAAGGTCGTCCGCAATACCATTTCAGGATGGCGGCCGTGCGAATTATGCAAACTTTATAATCCATATCATGGGACCCACCAGTTCCGATTATCGAGCCGAGAATCGTTTTAACTGTTCTAAAGGAAGAGGCACGTTCGAAATTAAAACTTTATTTTGTAATACTATAGTGCAGACGTGATTTTAAAAAGCTGAGCAGATTCAGTAATAAGACAAGATGGCAGCGGATATCTTGTGCCTGACTTATATTTCACTAATTTGAGTATTGCATGCAATATAGCGTACTGATATAAAATAAATAAACTTTGTATGAAATGCTTTATATATAAATAATATACTCCAGTGATGAAATCGTTTAGTATAAATCATTATTTGCTAACAAGTTCTATGTAAGTCATTTTATATAGAACGATATTCGTTGACACAATTAGCTCAGTGGTAGAGCGTTAGCCTATCGCTCAAATGCATATGGTTCAAACCCGATCGGAGCTAGGTTTTTTGCTTGAAATGTTATATGTTTATTGTTTTGTAATGACTCAGATGTTTTAAAATTAAGCGTTATATTGTGCATATTATGGTGTAAAATATATATTTAATTAAAACATAATTCGCCAGCAGATTTACTCGATACATCTAGCTGCCAAAAAGGTACTTATTAACTTCCAGATTTTATTGAAAAGTTTCTTCTTCTGGCCGCTAGAATGCACTCGCTCTGTTAGGATTATATTGTTCGATATTTCATCACTAGATGTCACGACTAGTCTACGTGGGGCTCCATTGATTACCATTGGCATTCTATGCGCATCGAATTTGAAGAATGACAAGATGATACTACGATACATTTTTACTTTTTATTTTAAAGGGTTTGTAACAGCCTATTTTGCGTTACTTGAAAATGTTATTTGAAGTAAAGAACAAAACGATTTCACAT
Organism: Meconema thalassinum; assembly: GCA_946902985.2. Lineage (NCBI taxonomy): Eukaryota > Metazoa > Arthropoda > Insecta > Orthoptera > Tettigoniidae > Meconema > Meconema thalassinum. The sequence continues at coordinate 374,777,675 of OX336392.1, forward strand.
AGTAACTGAATTGAAGCCGTTGGTGTTAGTTTTATTTCAGGCAAATAGCAATCGAAAATATCCACATAGTTTGTATACACACGTCTCTGTAGGGTCATGGAAAGATTTGTTAATTCAATTAGGGTTGTGAAAGCCATGCACAACCAGACGTGTAAAGACATGCCTCAACTCAAAGTTGGATGTTGCCCACGGCAGGACTTATATGTAATAATAATAATAATAATAATAATAATAATAATAATAATAATAATAATAATAATGTTATTGGTTTTACATCCCTTTTAACTACTGCTGCTTTTAGAGACACCGGGGTGCCGGAATTTTGGCCCGAAGGGGATCTTTAACGTGCCAGTAAATGTACTGACACGGCTCCCTCGCATTTGTGCACCCTCAAATGCCAGCTGACTGCGCCGGAATTTTGGCCCGAAGGGGATCTTTAACGTGCCAGTAAATGTACTGACACGGCTCCCTCGCATTTGTGCACCCTCAAATGCCAGCTGACTGCGCCAGGATACGAACCTGCAACCTAGGGCCCAGCAAGCGAGAACGTTACCGCTGAGCCACGCAGCCAGTCCGGTCGATTATGTCTCCAGATCCATAACATTCTTGATATACTTCTTATCTTTCTTTCTTCAATGATGGTAGCAGTTTTTATCTAGGCTGTGGCGTTTGGTAGAGGTAAATCGTTTCTAAGGTCTTCAACAAAGAATAGTTCTATTATACTCTTTGATAATAACAACGAGTTATAACTATACTCATACATTTAGGAGAAAGTAGGCTATATGTTCTTTACTGAACATCTTGTTTATAGTATTAAACTTAACTATCTTATTGAATTTAAGCTGTCCTCAAATCTTCCATGTTGATAAAAATTATTTAACCTGATTTCTTTTAAAAGTGCGTGTTAAATCCTCAGGTAAAAAGTGACAGTCAGTCTGAAAGACTAGACTTTGTATCATTTTAAATGCTACAAATGCTGAAAAATTCTAGAAATGCTGGGGGGTTCTCGCTTCGCTCGAAGGCAAAGACTCTTGACATGTTAGAAAATTATCTGCATAATACTTATCTTGCTTATCTTGTTTCAAATTACTCGCGAACGGCAAGTGCAAACCAAGGGCAAGGCAAGGTCAAACGTGCGGCATGCCGCACGCTCACCAGAGCACGCAGGGACGTGCCCCTTCCATCCAGTCTAAAAACACTTATAGTGGGCGATGTAATGAAGATAGAGATATCCTCTCGTGGACTTTGTTGTAGAACTTTTCATGCTGACCAATTCTTACGCTCATAGTATATTGATATTTTTTAACGGTTTGCCCAGCGTAAGCTTAAGAAGCGCACGGACGCCAAGTTTGTTTTCGCCTTTTTCACTGAAATCGTTACTGCTTGGCTTCCTTTCATCATACATAAATTATTTTCTACAGAATCTTTCCTCAAGATATCCTTTACAGAATGGTAAAAACCGCATCAAAATCCATCCAGAGGTTCTCGAGCTTATCCGTGACATCCAAAAATCGGGGATTTGTCTTATACTAACGAAGTAGAGATTGTCGGGGGAACACATGCACCAAGCTGTACTATGACGTCACACACCGCAGTGCATCTGGGTACATTTCGTCCCGTCGCCGTAACGTAACGCCAGACCCCAGCGTAACGACGAAGTCGACAAGATCATTTAAAATGATAAAATAGAACCTCATCCGCTTCACTCAACAGGAATATTGCTGTTTCACGATAACGCTAGGCCACACTCGTACTAAAACACGCGTGAATTGTTGAATTGTGGCCAACATTTCGACAGTATGTCTTACTGCCACCATGAAAGAAATCAGCATCTAATACCTGAAGCTGCGTCATGAGACATAATGAACAGTGAAATTATGGTTGTCTTGTTGTTTGCCACCCAGGTACTCTTTTAAACCTCTGAAGTGATGCAAATTATTATATGCCATGTTGGGGCTGTAAGCAGGATGATCCAGTCAGTACCGTCCACCTGGAACGCCGTAACGATTCACGCGTGTTATTGTATGCGTGTGGTCTGGCGTTATCGAGCAGCAACAATATGACTGTTAAGGGAACCTGGTAATGTGCCCTTTAGATGGAGAAACTGCAGTAAACTAAGCATTTTCTCTGTTGACAATAATACCATGTGTACATTGTAGGGGAAAGTTGTAGCCTGCTGATTCGCCCTCGTCGAATATTTGACAATGAGAGTGAATACGCCTCCCGTAAGAGTTCTTGTTAGCATATTTTTTGGAGCTCCTATGTATTATGTGTTTGCACGTGGTGGAAATAATTCTTCACCATTTGAGTGAGGCAGTCACTTTGAAGACCGTGTCTTGTGAAGACTCGAGTAGTCGACAAGTAACACCAGAGAATGGGCGGTGTCAGCAGTTAAAGCTAATTGGGGCGAGTCTCTGAGGACTGATTTACATAGGCCGCAGTCGATCAGGACGCGAGGGACCCTTCTCTCGAAACAAGACACGAAGTACAAATATCTCTATGAAAGGACAGTCATCTACTGGAATGAGCGAATCATTCCTGTCAAAACTTGCATTGCTCTACATTTCGTGATTGATTCTTGATCCTAAATGAGCAAACACTGTGATTGGACACAGATGAATGCGTGAATCAGAGGACAACTGCTGCCCAGCTCGTAGCCTATGGATTGAGGAGGGCACGTGACATGTGCAACGAATCCCTCAGTCACCTTGCATTTAGCCATGGGGCTGAACTTCTCATCTCTAGCAGCAACTCCATTATTGTCCACACAACGCTAAACAGACCCCGTTTAAGCCCTCAGTAAAGTCTGAAATTCCCGTTGGAGTCAATTATCGAACCAGATGAACTGATTATCATTCAGTCTGCAAATAGACAGGAATTATAAAACCATACAAGTGTTAAATTATGACGCACAGAGGGGCGGGGGCTACAAGGATCAAGGAAGACATGTTTCGTTCGGGAAGCGAACATCATCAAATCAATCATACATGCAATACAAACTAGCACTACTAAGCACTGCCAAACCACCACAATGCCAGCAAGCCTCTTCTAGTTGAGACACTCCACCACTGGACCGGCAAGATGCGGCTCCTACTATTGTGATGGGCTTTAAAAGATAAGCCCCCGAAATATAATTATGATAATGATTATTGTTGCTTTACGGGGGAAAACAGCTAGGGCATCTGCACCAATTGTAATAAAAATCACAGGAATTCTTTTCATCGTATACGAACTGGTGAAGGAATTTACTAGGAGTGGCAACTCCGAATCTTATTCAGGAGTGTTGGTGATTGTTACGGAGCGATAGCCAGTCTCTCCAGCCCTCTTCCTTTATCCGTGCTTGGGACCAGCAATAGTACTACTAATTTAAGTTACTCAATCCATTCAGCAGTACTGCAGGCTGAGTAAAGCAACTTAACAGTGGGAAAGGCAGTGTACAGACAGTTCAGTTACCCTTGCCACAAACCAGGACTGTGGGAAAAACAGTTTACATATCTATGAATAGTTCTTGACACAAGCCAGTAGTATGGGAAAGGCAGGGTACATACACATCAATAGTCTTTGACACAAACCAGGACTGTGGGAAAGGCAGTGTTTAGAATGTTGGAGTACAAAAGTATAATTAGAAATGCTTGCAACTCGTGGAGTACATTTTGCCATATTGTGTTGATATATCGTATATTATGTATTTCGCTCATATACTTCATTACTAACATGTAATTACTGAACTCCAAAATCTGGACATGATTAATCAAATCAAATGAGAGTGTGACAATTACTGATAATTGCATCCTCTCTTCAATTTCGAACTAAAACTCATTCACCCGAATAACAACATTCCATGAAACATTGATAGTTCAGCTCTCCATTAAACTCTGATTTGTGCGTTATGCAATACCCAATTTTATTTTCCAATCACATTTACTAATGATAACAAAATATTCTAACGCTGCCTCGACTAATCTGGGAAAAGAGTATTGTTTTAGCAGCATATTTGTTTAAAAGAGTTCATTATTCTGAATTCGGGAAATATAGAATAAGCAAATAACATGACTTGCATATTAATGAAGTAACTCACTTGACTTAGATGGAATAAAACTCTTTTACCTATTCATACATACACAATAAGAACCTTAGCTTTGGGATTGGTTTATTCAGCTGCAGAATACTGCGAACCAGTGTGGATAAGCAGCGCCCACACACAGAAAGTCGACACGCAGTTTAAAGCGCCCATGCATATTATTAGTTGAACCATACGATCTACTCCCACTTACTGGCTGCCCATTCTGGGTCATATTCCACCGCCTGATGCTAGAAGGAAGGGTGCTCCCGTACGAGAATATCAGATGATAATGGATAATCTCCAAATGACTTTGTTAACGATGCAGCCTACGTGGAGAGAAATCGGCTGAGATCAGGACACCCTGCTATTTCCACTGCCAGAATTATTCTGTCAGAAGAGAAGTTCGACATTCGCCTCTCCTGGAGCCAAAATTGGCAACAACACTGACCCAATCGATGTCGCAATATGCCCTGTATTCTGGGATTTGATCAACCTCGTGCCGTGTGGACAGCCCTCATTTGTATTCGCACTGGCCATGGTCGATGTGCAGATGCGTTGCATAAGTGGGGAAAAGTCTCTTCTCCTAAATATGACTGTGGTCTGAGAAACAGACTATTAATCACCTAGTGATCGAGTGCCCAAACCCTGCGCATTCTGGACACTTCAAGGACTTGTTAGCAGCAACAATGGACATTTTATGCTACATAAAGGACTTGAATATTTGTATATAGGTTTATATAGATCAGGAGTTCCCAACCTGGGGGCACGCCCCCCTAAGGAGGCGTAGAGCTTTACCAGAGGGGAGGAGGGTTGGCGTGAAGTGAATTCCATTTTTAAAAAACTCGAATAATACAATTTTGTATATTAATTTTTTTCGAATATCTCGAATTGATTGTCGCACCAAGTCATTCGTTCAAAAGCACTGGTAATTGCCAACTGTCGGCACAAACCTGTGCGGAGTCGCAAGGTTGGAGGTGAAATGAGGAATTTGCTGTGTTGTAAGGAGCAAAATCAAGCCTGAGAACAGATGCGCGAAAAAGGCCACTTTTTGTGGATCTACTTGCGTGAAAGTAAACTATGACCATGCTTGACAAGTTTCAACTCATCGACGAAGTAGTAGTGGCTTTCATTTTCCAATAGGCTATTATTGTTACATACAAACTTTTTTATTTTTAATAATTATTCCATTATGTAGTGTTATTAGGTTAGGTATATATCCTCAACGTTAGTTTATCGAAGAGGTTATTGAAGCGACGGGGAAGCAGCGCGATGACCACCCGTATCTGAAAAGGGGGGCGCCAGCTGGCAAAGGTTGGGAACCACTCATGTAAATAGTTGTACTTAAATATCTGGAATTTTTATAAGATATCCTGTATGTGATATTTAATGTTTGAATGTGCATACGCTAAATAAAATAAAAACTTACGAGCCTTACGGTAGTGGCATATGGTGTGTAACATCTGACATGTTATCCTACTATGTGTCTACCGGGAGCGTAATCTCTTGTTAATACTGAACTCTGTTGGTCATTGAAATAACTACTTGTAAGACTCCAGTGCCAAATCCTGACCTGTGTGCATGCGCGTGGTAAATATGATATAATGAATATTTTCACACCAAAGAACGACAACTTGAAGATGATTTATTGTAGGGATATCTTTATTGGGGCCTCCAAACCTTGAAGTAAACCGTATGCGATATACATTCCACATAGGGCTGTATGTTGGCCGACAGTACCTCGAATGCCTACATTAAATAAGAATACAGCAAAAGTATGAGGATTTAATAAATCATATTGTTTTCAGCAAATATGATATAATGACTATTTTCAAACCAAAGAACGACAACTTGAAGATGATTTATTGTAGGAATATCTTTAATAGGGCCTCCAAACCTTGAAGTAAACTCTATGCGATATGCATTCCACTTAGCCACATGGCCGACAGTACGTCGTGGTACCAATCTCCGCCACCGCGCGCGCTCATTGTTTCCGTCCCATCTCCGTCCCTTTTCCAAAATAACTCCCACAAAAATATCAAGCTACCGAGTGGAATGATGTTACATATCAATAACCTATTCATAGGAATTTTAATTTAAATTTAATTTAGGAATCTTTCACAACATGTAAACATTGAATCTTCCTCTATCCAATGATGTCATTGTCTTTTACAATGTCTGGATAGCCCTCTATGTATAACATTGAAGATCCTAGATGACGACATAAAACCTGGTTGAATTTAATTATCTGTGCCGCTGTTTCTCTCGAGAGGGCGCGAGTGTAGTGCAGCTTTGCGGCTGCCTGTGACGGTTACGGCGCTTCGCTTCAATTATCGCAAGCCACAACAAATAGGAGAAGCAATAGCTTGCGATATTTACTGGCGTTGTGTTCCCATAGTTTTGGTGCACCATAACAACATTGAGCCAAAGCAAGTATGTTTGGAATTATGCAATTTTCGTTCGTGTCCTCGTACTTCACACGCTTTGAACAGGCGGTATGAGCATCCTGCTTGCCAAAATACTTCGCATTCAGTGACGAGATGAAACTATTCAGTAATCGAATTTATTGTGTATCATTTTAGTTCAAATTAACAATGACTCTGAGTTAGCCAATGGAACGAATTGTGCCTAGTATTCGAGATATGTTCAATAGAAGCCAGACGTGTAAAAGATTTGTTTTGTTGTTAATTAATTTAAGGGGCCTAGCAAAAAAGAGAAATGGAGTAATAATTTGGAGGTTAATCCTTATGGTGCCAAGGACCGATATATCGGTCAAGGGAGCTTCTGCTAATCATGACAAAGGTATCAGGTCCGTTTTTTTTTTAAATTAAAAATATATTTTTATTTCCAGTTCTAACACAGCTGTAACGATGACAACGCGGGAATAATTTTCTTTTTGGGTATATCAATGCGGTTAATTTCCGAGAACAACTAGATTCATAATACGTGTTCTTTGAACATGCCACAGGAAACTGACTTCCCGCACGTGTGATCTTTGTTGTCGCATTTGATTGTACAAATTGATCGTACACGAAACCTATTTGATAGAATTACTCTTAATTCGGGACATTTATACTAAATTCTGAGCTACATATTAACAACCAAATAACAAAATATATTATTTAGAGTACGAAAGCTCTTAAAATTATATTTCCTATGTAAATTTTAAAAAAAAAGTGTTTTGAATGAAACAAAGTATTAGGATATCTCATAAGTAATGTCGTTTTTAGCCTACTTTCGATTTTTGCAAAACATGAAAGTAGACTTATGAGATCAACACAGGACGAAAAATTGTGTGTCTGTCTGTGTGTGTGTGTGTGTGTGTGTGTGAGGCTGTGTGTCTGTGAGTGTGTGTACTCTGAATGTCTGTCCCCCCTATCAATTCGAACACGGTGAAACCGAATGGAATGAAATTTGGTACATAGTGGGTACTAGCAAAGGGCATCTGAGTGACATGTTTTATATTGCCGCCATCTTGACGAAAACGTAATGGCGGCCACCCAAATGTTAAAAGCTTAAATCAAATTACGATCAACCTAATCATCTGATCTCAACCGGTTATTGCAACATTATACCTTTATGTATGTAGAATCGTTTGACCAAACTAATAGGTCATCAGCCCAATAATTGGCGGATGTCGGCCATGTATGTGTGCAAATCTATTCCCCCTATCTATTCATACACGGTGAAACCGAATTGAACGAAATTTGGTACAGATATAACACTAGCAAAGGGCCCTTCATTGTCATGTTTTATATCGCCGCCATCTTAACAGAAACGTAATGGTGGCCACCCAAATGTTAATAGCTTAAATCAAATTAAGACCAACCTTATCATCTGATCTCTAACAAATTTTTCAACAACATACCTTTATGCGAAAAGTGTTCTTTGACAAAGCTACAATGTCGTCAGTCCAATAGTTTACATATGGCGGCCATATATGTATGCAAATTGATTCCCCTGTCAAAAACACGGTAAAACCGAATTGAACAAAATTTGGTACGTAGGTAGCACTAGCAAAGGGCACCTCAGGGTGATGTTTTATATTGCCGCCATCTTGACGGAAACGGAATGGCGGCCACCCAAATGTTAAGAGCTTAAATCAAATTACGACCAACCTAATTATTTGATCTCTACCAAATTTTGCAACAACATACCTTTTTGTGGGAAGCATCTTTTGACTGAAATACAAGGTCATTAGCCCAATAGTTTGCAGATAGCGGCCATGTATGTGTGCAAATCGATTCACCATATCAATTTAAACACGATGAAACCGAAGTGAATGAAATTTTGTACAGATGTAACACTAGCAAAGGGCACCTCATATTCATTTTTAATATCCGTACAACACGTTTTATTTCTACAAGCTACTACAACCAACATTCAATTATACTCCTTGAAAAAGGACAAAGAGTTATGACAATACCCTTGGATTTAGGAGAAAGTAGGCAATAAGTTCTTTACTGAACATGTTGTTTAAGTTCGGTGTTTTATGAGATAGAATTGATTTTCGCTTTCCCAAATGATTATACAATAGTATCTGTGGAATAATATAGAATGTATATAATAATATAAATCCCGAATGGATTCATATAATGTTGAGTTCTCGCTGAAGAGAATGAGTCGTTACAGGACCTGCTGTTGTGAACAGCGCCACTGCATTGCGACGCTGCGAGCTATTTGCTTGGCTCAATGAAACTAAGAACAGTGATTGTTGAGTTAAATCATAAACAAAACTTAATTAAACCTATTTTAATTGCTTGTTTTTTGAGGGAGCGAGTGGTTTGAATGTTGTGTTTAATTGTTAGAGATCTTGTCGTCCGGAGAGTTGATGCCCTGATTTGAAAGCCGCAGCCGGCGTTGAGGTGTCAGTACCTTGAGAAAAATTAAAATCCACAGCCTGCTTCCAGTCTCCGGCCGGGTCAGGAATGGAATGAATGAAGCCCCCATCTAGCGGCGAGGATATGGACTGTGCCGGCTGCCGAGGCCTGATGCACTCCTCTGGGGCTATGATTAAATGAATGACAGATGAAATGAAATGATAGTGGAGAGTGTTGCTGGAATGAAATTTTGACAGGGAAACCGGAGTACCCGGAGAAAAACTTGTCTGCTTCCGTTTCGTCCAGCACAGATCCCACATGGAGTGACCGGGATTTGAACCACGGACCCAGCGGTGAGAGGATGGCGTGCTGTCGCCTAAGCCACGGAGGCGACGTGTGTCAGTACCTTGTGGCAGGACGATATTTGATGCTTTCTGAGAAGCCGATATAATGTGTCGGGCACCCATGAAATGGCATTCCTTGTCATTTTATTGTTAACTGCATGCGAGTGCCGTGACAGTAAGTTCTAATTAGGTGCGTTGCCAACGGCATGTCTTAGGTGGGCGCGAACCTCCCTAGAATGAAGCTTTTCCCACCCAGTTGCCCTATAAATCATTTAGGGAAGCTATATTTTTTATAAATGCAGCCAATGGCCATTTATTTTATTTTCACGACGGTTCAGGGAAGGGATATTAGAAGGATATTGGCCGTGGACCTATTGAAAGGAAACGTCCGGCATTTGTCTGGGGGTGAAAATGGAGAACCGCGTAAACAATTTTCAAAACGGCTGAGACAGGATTTGAGTCCACCCTCTCCCGATGCCAGCGAGGCACGAAGTAGTGCGTTAGCGCACTTGGCCACAGCGGCCGGTGGAGATGCTATATTCGTTACCCTCCTTAATTATTGGGGATGCGATATTGGTTACCCCCCTTAATTATTGGGGATGCGATATTGGTTACCCACCTTAATTATTGGGGATGCGATATTGGTTACCCTCCTTAATTATTGGGGATGCGATATTGATTACCCACCTTAATTATTGGGGATGCGATATTGGTAACCCTCCTTAATTATTAGGGATGAAATATTTGTTACCAGTAGTAAGTGTTTGTTAGACTCTAAATATTGCATCATCATGACCAGAAATTGCGTAATCCTGATGACGTCATGGGATGACGTCATGGGTCCTTAGAGCGAGCACGTGGTCCAGGAGCGAGCATGTGCAGTGCACGTGTTAGCGTGGGAAGAGGTTGACCCTTTGGCTTGTTTGTGCGATGGTGATAAAAAGTTAATGGGTGTTGACGTCATGGAGGATGTTTATTAGGATGCTAACTGTCATCTGACACCCATGCGAGTGTGAGCACCAAAACAAAAGGTTATTCGCGGGTAGTGGGGTAGTGTATGTTCTCTTGCAAGTCGCGTGTGTGCTTGAATACGTATGGCTATGTTGGGAAATGTTTGGTGGTGGGCGAGGACTAGGGTTGAGTGAGGGTTCGTTTAAATGCTATTTTTCCCGCTCTATTTGATGGTGAGGTAATTTTTTAAAATGGGTGGAATTTGGAAACGCAATTTGAGGTAAACGTGCTTTTTTGACAATTTGGCGAATTTAATGAGCTTGTAAGGCTAGAACGATGCATATAGGGTGTCGTAGGACTTGTGGTGAACCACCCCTTGCTATGGACGGGAGTATATCCACCCCAAAATAAATCTACCCTTACCCGGAGGTTAAGTAGTGGTTATTTTTGTATGCATGCGCACTTGAGGGCTTTTGTAAGAGAGCGGAATTTTTAAAAGATTCTTTATAGATGAGGCTTTTTAAAAAATTTATTAAAAAAACAAAAAACTAATAGGTCATTCGATTTTTAGTATCTCGCTAACCAATAATGCGATGTAAACATATGGGGTGTCATAGGACTCGTAGTGAATTCTCCTTTTGTATGAATGAGGTATGTCAACCCCCAAAATAAAAACTACCCTTACCTGGGGTGAAAGAGCAATTTTTGTATGTATGCACACCGGTGGCTTTTGTCAAAAGGGTCTAACTACACATTTGTTAATATTTTCTGAACCCAGGATGGGATTTTCCCATAGGCAGTATCCTAGCACTTGGGGTGACACCTCGTTTTTGAAAGTATCATTCATTTATTTTCTTGTCAAAAGGGCCTAACTACACTTTTGTTAATATCTCGTGAACCAATCATGCTAGGGACTTGTATGAGGGGTCCTAGCACTTGGGGCGACGTCCCCCTTTATGGGGTGAAACTACCCCCCCAAAATTGAAAACTCAATATCTTGGAAACTATGAACCCTAAAATTAGGCGTTATAGCTTTAAAAATAGGTGATGACATAGGCTTTTACCTGGATTGGTCATTTCACCCCTAAAACAGTAAATAGTCATGTTATGGGGAAAAAACGTGTTAAACACCTAAAAATGATAAATGAAACTAAGATCTTTTGTTTTTGATGAAAAATAGCAGGGGGGGTGAAAACTACCCCCAAATTGAAAAATCGATACCTTGGAAACTAAGAACCGTAAAATTATGTGTAATAGCTTAAAAAATTCGTTGTGACATAGGCTTTTACCCGGATAGATGATGTCACCCCTAAAACAGTAAATAGTGATTTTACAGTGGGGAAAAAGGTTTTAAACGGGTAAAAATGATAATTGAACCTAAGATCTTTTGTTTTTGATGAAAAATAGCAGGGGGTGAAAACTACCCCCAAATTGAAAAATCGATACCTTGGAAACTAAGAACCGTAAAATTATGTGTAATAGCTTAAAAAATTCGTTGTGACATAGGCTTTTACCCGGATAGATGATGTCACCCCTAAAACAGTAAATAGTGATTTTACAGTGGGGAAAAAGGTTTTAAACGGGTAAAAATGATAATTGAACCTAAGATCTTTTGTTTTTGATGAAAAATAGCAGGGGGGTGAAAACTACCCCAAAATTGAAAAATCGATACCTTGGAAACTAAGAACCGTAAAATTATGTGTAATAGCTTAAAAAATTCGTTGTGACATAGGCTTTTACCCGGATAGATGATGTCACCCCTAAAACAGTAAATAGTGATTTTACAGTGGGGAAAAAGGTTTTAAACGGGTAAAAATGATAATTGAACCTAAGATCTTTTGTTTTTGATGAAAAATAGCAGGGGGGTGAAAACTACCCCAAAATTGAAAAATCGATACCTTGGAAACTAAGAACCGTAAAATTATGTGTAATAGCTTAAAAAATTCGTTGTGACATAGGCTTTTACCCGGATAGATGATGTCACCCCTAAAACAGTAAATAGTGATTTTACAGTGGGGAAAAAGGTCTTAAACGGGTAAAAATGATAATTGAACCTAAGATCTTTTGTTTTTGATGAAAAATAGCAGGGGGGTGAAAACTACCCCGTATATGAAAGGAGTGTAGACTTATTGATGTTGCAGATTGGAAACAGTGAAAGTTATCACTTTTGTTTAATTAGAAATCTTGCTCGCCTTGTGCGTTCAAGCATCACTAGCACTCAGAGAAGGATTTATATATGTAGACGTTGTTTGTCATATTATCTTCTTGAGGATGAGTTAAATGTTCACTTTGCAGACTGTAAACAGTTTCCTGTTGCAAAAAGCATAATGCCGACTGATGAACAAAGATTTGTTAATTTTACAGAATTCCGAGTTAAAGATACAGTTCCATTTATAATATATGCAGACACTGAATGCGTTTTGTCTCCAATTTCCTCCTGTTTTCCAAATAGTGACATTCATAACTCTACTTTAACACATAAACATATTCCTTACAGCATTTCTTTATACCTTCATTGTAATTTCGATAGTGAATTGTGCAGTTTCAAGCTCTTTAGGGGAAATAATTGCATTGAATTGTTTGTAAAGGAACTTTATAGTATTGTGGATAAACTTCAAACATATTACTTATCGGTTAAGCCAATGTTAAAGATGACCGAAAATGAAGAAAGATTATTTTTGTCAAGTAAAATGTGTCACATTTGCGAGAAACCGATTGCAGTTAATGAACTCAAAGTACGCGATCATTGTCACTTAACTGGAAAATATAGAGGAAGCGCACACAATAGTTGTAATTTAAATTACAAAGTAACAAAGGTTTTGCCTATAGCATTTCATAATCTAACCGCCTATGATGGACATTTTATAATTAAAGAAATTTGCGAGAAACGTGATGGAGAGGTGTTACATAATCCTGGTCATATAAAATTGTTAGCGATGAATATGGAACGTTACAAAGGGTTTACAAAGTATGTACGGGCTAAGAATGGATTCATTCAGTTAAGATTTTTCGATACATATAATTTCTTGTCCTGTTCACTAGATCAATGTTCATCTTCGTTAAGCGAAGATTCAAAGCAAATAACACAACGTTATTTTAATGATGATGCACAGTTTCGACTTACTGCGAGAAAAGGTGTGTTTCCCTATGAATACGTCACGAGTATGGATGTTCTTAACGAAACTAAATTACCTGAAATATCCAAGTTTTATAGCAGCCTTAATGATCAAACAATATCGAATGAAGAGTATGAGTTTGCTCAATCGGTGTGGGAAACGTTTTCCTGTCAAACATTAGGAGAATACGCAGATTTGTATTTAAAAGTTGACACACTTCTTTTGGCGGATGTCTTTGAAAATTTTAGATCGAATGGCATGGAAACTTATGGCATTGATGCAGCTCATTTTTACACTGCTCCATCTATGTCTTGGTGTGCTATGAAAAAGATAACCAACGTTCAACTTGAATTGCTTCAAGATATTGATATGTTACACTTTTTTGAACGATCTATTCGAGGAGGAAATGTTCAGTGTATAACACGACATGCGATTGCTAATAATAAGTATATGAAAACTTATGATGAGAAAAAGCAAGAGTCCTACATAATGTACTTTGACGTTAATAATTTGTATGGATATGCGATGATGGAATATCTTCCAACGGGTGGCTTTAAATGGATTGCAAATGTTGAAGGCTTTGATGTTTTAACTATTGATGATACTTCAGAAATTGGATATATTTTGGAAGTAGATTTGACTTATCCTCAAGAGTTACATGACAAACATTCAGATTACCCTCTATGTCCAGAAAAGTTGACAAAGCTAATGGCTACCCTAGATAATAAAGAACGTTATGTTTTGCATTATAGATTGTTAAAGCAATGTATTCAACTAGGAATGAAATTAGATCGTATTCACAGAATAATTGAATTCAATCAGAGCCAATGGCTAAAACCATATATTGATGTGAACACAGAGAAACGAAAACAAGCCAAAAATGATTTTGAAAAGAATTTTTATAAATTGATGAATAATGCAATTTTTGGTCGTTCACTGATGAATGTGAGGAAGTTAAGGGACATCAAATGGGTCACCAAATGGCATGGAGCTCGTGGTGGTAGGTCTTTAATAGCTAAGGCTAATTTTAAACATAGAATTATATTCGATGAACAATGTATGGTCATCGAGATGAGTAGACTAAAGATTTTTCACAATCAACCAGTATATGTTGGTGCATCTATATTAGATTTGTCTAAATGTAAAATGAATGACTTTCATTACAATGTTATTTTAGCAAATCCTGAATCAAATGTGAGGTTGTTATACACAGACACCGATAGTTTTATGTATATATTCTATTATGATATTTATGAGTTCATGAAACAACATTCAAATTTGTTTGATACTGGAAACTATGAAACAAACAATCCTTTTGGCATTGTGAGACAAAATAAAGGTGAAATTGGTTTAATGAAAGATGAAAATGCTGGAAGGATTGTTGAAGAATTTGTGGGGTTACGACCCAAAATGTATGCAATAAAATTGTGTGATGAAATGAATAGCTTGTGTAAGGCTAAAGGCATTAAGAAGAGTGTGAGTAAAAGTAAGAATATTGATGAGTATCGAAAGTGTCTTTATAACAGAGAAAAAGTCAACAAAGTTCAAGTTTGTATAATTTCAAAATCTCATTCTGTATTTACTGTTCGGGCAAAATAAGTTGGCAATTTCATCAAACGAAGATAAAAGACACATAACTGAAAACGGAATTGATACTTTACCGTTTGGTCATTTTTCTCTGAAAAATGATTAGAAACAAATTGAGATTAAAGCAGTTCATCTCACTTACTTTATTTCTTTCACACACACACTTTTATGCTGGTAATAATACTAATTTTTGTGTGTTCCTTTGCTTATGAAATCCTAGACTAGGAGTTCCACATTCGACATGATAGCGGAGTTTCATCTCCCATAAACTCGTCTCTGAGGTGGGTGCCAGAAAAGGCATCCAGCTGTAAAAACCACACCCTCACATAGACTTTCATAACTTCTTACGTTGAGGTTCATAACACTACGTTGATTGATTTATCGGTTTCCTTTTCACAATTCCTGTCTATACATTCCTCTTGAAGGTTGCAAGATGCTTGCAAGGTTCCTAAAATGCAATTAAATTTAATAAATACCTTAAGATGGTTTGATTTGTTTAATGATATGGTGTTAATAGTATTTTTAGGTTTTGACTGGCTTTGCATTAAGAATTGACTAACCAAACATGAGTTACCTATCAGGGAAACATTTTGGCCACTATGTTGGCTATTGACCAGTGAGTTTAGCTGTTTATCATTTTTTTAAATCATAAACAACAGAGGGTTAAACGTATAGATAAACCGTGTGACCATGCTTGTTAAACAAGACATTATACCAGAGACAATTAGAATACTTATGTAGAGTTTACCAAAAATAATGTTGTGTAACAGTAAATGCTAGTCAACAGTTATACACTTCTAAAAAAAATCATCATACAATACCTGAGAGCTCTTCTAAAATTATTGATGTGTAACATGATTCCACTAACTTGCTATGTATTTTTTGGCTTGGGGGTGATTTTCAAGAAATGCAAATGGAACTGAAATGCAATACAAACAATGAGCGTGCCTGGTGGCTGAGATTGATACCACGACGTACTGTCGGTTATGTAGCTATGTGGAATGTATATAAAATATGGTTTACTTCAAGGTCTGGAGATCCCTACAATTCCTACAATAAATGATCTTGAAATGGTCATCCTATGGTGTGAAAATATTTATTAGGTATATATATATATTTACTGAAAACAATTATGATTTATTAAATGTTTATATGTTTACAGTATTGTTATTTAATGTAAGCACTTGAGGCACTACCGACCAATGGGAAGCAAAAAGTGGGAGCATATATGGGATGAAATGTGGGAGCAAAGCAAATATAAAAAGTGGGAGCAAATATGCTAACAAATATGTCAACAAATATGCCGGCAAAAGTATATACACAATTCAAGATAGTTGAAAGTAAAGTATATACACAATTCAAGTTAGCATATTTGCTCCCACTTTTTATATTTGCTTTGCTCCCACATTTCATCCCATATATGCTCCCACTTTTTGCTTCCCATTGGTCGGTAGTGCCTCAAGTGCTTACATTAAATAACAATACTGTAAACATATAAACATTTAATAAATCATAATTGTTTTCAGTAAATATATATATATACCTAATAAATATTTTCACACCATAGGATGACCATTTCAAGATCATTTATTGTAGGAATTGTAGGGATCTCCAGACCTTGAAGTAAACCATATTTGATATACATTCCACATAGCTACATAACCGACAGTACGTCGTGGTATCAATCTCAGCCACCAGGCACGCTCATTGTTTGTATTGCATTTCAGTTCCATTTGCATTTCTTGAAAATCACCCCCAAGCCAAAAAATACATAGCAAGTTAGTGGAATCATGTTACACATCAATAATTTTAGAAGAGCTCTCAGGTATTGTATGATGATTTTTTTTAGAAGTGTATAACTGTTGACTAGCATTTACTGTTACACAACATTATTTTTGGTAAACTCTACATAAGTATTCTAATTGTCTCTGGTATAATGTCTTGTTTAACAAGCATGGTCACACGGTTTATCTATACGTTTAACCCTCTGTTGTTTATGATTTAAAAAAATGATAAACAGCTAAACTCACTGGTCAATAGCCAACATAGTGGCCAAAATGTTTCCCTGATAGGTAACTCATGTTTGGTTAGTCAATTCTTAATGCAAAGCCAGTCAAAACCTAAAAATACTATTAACACCATATCATTAAACAAATCAAACCATCTTAAGGTATTTATTAAATTTAATTGCATTTTAGGAACCTTGCAAGCATCTTGCAACCTTCAAGAGGAATGTATAGACAGGAATTGTGAAAAGGAAACCGATAAATCAATCAACGTAGTGTTATGAACCTCAACGTAAGAAGTTATGAAAGTCTATGTGAGGGTGTGGTTTTTACAGCTGGATGCCTTTTCTGGCACCCACCTCAGAGACGAGTTTATGGGAGATGAAACTCCGCTATCATGTCGAATGTGGAACTCCTAGTCTAGGATTTCATAAGCAAAGGAACACACAAAAATTAGTATTATTACCAGCATAAAAGTGTGTGTGTGAAAGAAATAAAGTAAGTGAGATGAACTGCTTTAATCTCAATTTGTTTCTAATCATTTTTCAGAGAAAAATGACCAAACGGTAAAGTATCAATTCCGTTTTCAGTTATGTGTCTTTTATCTTCGTTTGATGAAATTGCCAACTTATTTTGCCCGAACAGTAAATACAGAATGAGATTTTGAAATTATACAAACTTGAACTTTGTTGACTTTTTCTCTGTTATAAAGACACTTTCGATACTCATCAATATTCTTACTTTTACTCACACTCTTCTTAATGCCTTTAGCCTTACACAAGCTATTCATTTCATCACACAATTTTATTGCATACATTTTGGGTCGTAACCCCACAAATTCTTCAACAATCCTTCCAGCATTTTCATCTTTCATTAAACCAATTTCACCTTTATTTTGTCTCACAATGCCAAAAGGATTGTTTGTTTCATAGTTTCCAGTATCAAACAAATTTGAATGTTGTTTCATGAACTCATAAATATCATAATAGAATATATACATAAAACTATCGGTGTCTGTGTATAACAACCTCACATTTGATTCAGGATTTGCTAAAATAACATTGTAATGAAAGTCATTCATTTTACATTTAGACAAATCTAATATAGATGCACCAACATATACTGGTTGATTGTGAAAAATCTTTAGTCTACTCATCTCGATGACCATACATTGTTCATCGAATATAATTCTATGTTTAAAATTAGCCTTAGCTATTAAAGACCTACCACCACGAGCTCCATGCCATTTGGTGACCCATTTGATGTCCCTTAACTTCCTCACATTCATCAGTGAACGACCAAAAATTGCATTATTCATCAATTTATAAAAATTCTTTTCAAAATCATTTTTGGCTTGTTTTCGTTTCTCTGTGTTCACATCAATATATGGTTTTAGCCATTGGCTCTGATTGAATTCAATTATTCTGTGAATACGATCTAATTTCATTCCTAGTTGAATACATTGCTTTAACAATCTATAATGCAAAACATAACGTTCTTTATTATCTAGGGTAGCCATTAGCTTTGTCAACTTTTCTGGACATAGAGGGTAATCTGAATGTTTGTCATGTAACTCTTGAGGATAAGTCAAATCTACTTCCAAAATATATCCAATTTCTGAAGTATCATCAATAGTTAAAACATCAAAGCCTTCAACATTTGCAATCCATTTAAAGCCACCCGTTGGAAGATATTCCATCATCGCATATCCATACAAATTATTAACGTCAAAGTACATTATGTAGGACTCTTGCTTTTTCTCATCATAAGTTTTCATATACTTATTATTAGCAATCGCATGTCGTGTTATACACTGAACATTTCCTCCTCGAATAGATCGTTCAAAAAAGTGTAACATATCAATATCTTGAAGCAATTCAAGTTGAACGTTGGTTATCTTTTTCATAGCACACCAAGACATAGATGGAGCAGTGTAAAAATGAGCTGCATCAATGCCATAAGTTTCCATGCCATTCGATCTAAAATTTTCAAAGACATCCGCCAAAAGAAGTGTGTCAACTTTTAAATACAAATCTGCGTATTCTCCTAATGTTTGACAGGAAAACGTTTCCCACACCGATTGAGCAAACTCATACTCTTCATTCGATATTGTTTGATCATTAAGGCTGCTATAAAACTTGGATATTTCAGGTAATTTAGTTTCGTTAAGAACATCCATACTCGTGACGTATTCATAGGGAAACACACCTTTTCTCGCAGTAAGTCGAAACTGTGCATCATCATTAAAATAACGTTGTGTTATTTGCTTTGAATCTTCGCTTAACGAAGATGAACATTGATCTAGTGAACAGGACAAGAAATTATATGTATCGAAAAATCTTAACTGAATGAATCCATTCTTAGCCCGTACATACTTTGTAAACCCTTTGTAACGTTCCATATTCATCGCTAACAATTTTATATGACCAGGATTATGTAACACCTCTCCATCACGTTTCTCGCAAATTTCTTTAATTATAAAATGTCCATCATAGGCGGTTAGATTATGAAATGCTATAGGCAAAACCTTTGTTACTTTGTAATTTAAATTACAACTATTGTGTGCGCTTCCTCTATATTTTCCAGTTAAGTGACAATGATCGCGTACTTTGAGTTCATTAACTGCAATCGGTTTCTCGCAAATGTGACACATTTTACTTGACAAAAATAATCTTTCTTCATTTTCGGTCATCTTTAACATTGGCTTAACCGATAAGTAATATGTTTGAAGTTTATCCACAATACTATAAAGTTCCTTTACAAACAATTCAATGCAATTATTTCCCCTAAAGAGCTTGAAACTGCACAATTCACTATCGAAATTACAATGAAGGTATAAAGAAATGCTGTAAGGAATATGTTTATGTGTTAAAGTAGAGTTATGAATGTCACTATTTGGAAAACAGGAGGAAATTGGAGACAAAACGCATTCAGTGTCTGCATATATTATAAATGGAACTGTATCTTTAACTCGGAATTCTGTAAAATTAACAAATCTTTGTTCATCAGTCGGCATTATGCTTTTTGCAACAGGAAACTGTTTACAGTCTGCAAAGTGAACATTTAACTCATCCTCAAGAAGATAATATGACAAACAACGTCTACATATATAAATCCTTCTCTGAGTGCTAGTGATGCTTGAACGCACAAGGCGAGCAAGATTTCTAATTAAACAAAAGTGATAACTTTCACTGTTTCCAATCTGCAACATCAATAAGTCTACACTCCTTTCATATACGGGGTAGTTTTCACCCCCCTGCTATTTTTCATCAAAAACAAAAGATCTTAGGTTCAATTATCATTTTTACCCGTTTAAGACCTTTTTCCCCACTGTAAAATCACTATTTACTGTTTTAGGGGTGACATCATCTATCCGGGTAAAAGCCTATGTCACAACGAATTTTTTAAGCTATTACACATAATTTTACGGTTCTTAGTTTCCAAGGTATCGATTTTTCAATTTTGGGGTAGTTTTCACCCCCCTGCTATTTTTCATCAAAAACAAAAGATCTTAGGTTCAATTATCATTTTTACCCGTTTAAAACCTTTTTCCCCACTGTAAAATCACTATTTACTGTTTTAGGGGTGACATCATCTATCCGGGTAAAAGCCTATGTCACAACGAATTTTTTAAGCTATTACACATAATTTTACGGTTCTTAGTTTCCAAGGTATCGATTTTTCAATTTTGGGGTAGTTTTCACCCCCCTGCTA
Organism: Meconema thalassinum; assembly: GCA_946902985.2. NCBI lineage: Eukaryota > Metazoa > Arthropoda > Insecta > Orthoptera > Tettigoniidae > Meconema > Meconema thalassinum. The sequence goes on from OX336392.1 coordinate 374,798,273, forward strand.
TTTTTCATCAAAAACAAAAGATCTTAGGTTCAATTATCATTTTTACCCGTTTAAAACCTTTTTCCCCACTGTAAAATCACTATTTACTGTTTTAGGGGTGACATCATCTATCCGGGTAAAAGCCTATGTCACAACGAATTTTTTAAGCTATTACACATAATTTTACGGTTCTTAGTTTCCAAGGTATCGATTTTTCAATTTGGGGGTAGTTTTCACCCCCCTGCTATTTTTCATCAAAAACAAAAGATCTTAGGTTCAATTATCATTTTTACCCGTTTAAAACCTTTTTCCCCACTGTAAAATCACTATTTACTGTTTTAGGGGTGACATCATCTATCCGGGTAAAAGCCTATGTCACAACGAATTTTTTAAGCTATTACACATAATTTTACGGTTCTTAGTTTCCAAGGTATCGATTTTTCAATTTGGGGGTAGTTTTCACCCCCCCTGCTATTTTTCATAAAAAACAAAAGATCTTAGTTTCATTTATCATTTTTAGGTGTTTAACACGTTTTTTCCCCATAACATGACTATTTACTGTTTTAGGGGTGAAATGACCAATCCAGGTAAAAGCCTATGTCATCACCTATTTTTAAAGCTATAACGCCTAATTTTAGGGTTCATAGTTTCCAAGATATTGAGTTTTCAATTTTGGGGGGGTAGTTTCACCCCATAAAGGGGGACGTCGCCCCAAGTGCTAGGACCCCTCATACAAGTCCCTAGCATGATTGGTTCACGAGATATTAACAAAAGTGTAGTTAGGCCCTTTTGACAAGAAAATAAATGAATGATACTTTCAAAAACGAGGTGTCACCCCAAGTGCTAGGATACTGCCTATGGGAAAATCCCATCCTGGGTTCAGAAAATATTAACAAATGTGTAGTTAGACCCTTTTGACAAAAGCCACCGGTGTGCATACATACAAAAATTGCTCTTTCACCCCAGGTAAGGGTAGTTTTTATTTTGGGGGTTGACATACCTCATTCATACAAAAGGAGAATTCACTACGAGTCCTATGACACCCCATATGTTTACATCGCATTATTGGTTAGCGAGATACTAAAAATCGAATGACCTATTAGTTTTTTGTTTTTTTAATAAATTTTTTAAAAAGCCTCATCTATAAAGAATCTTTTAAAAATTCCGCTCTCTTACAAAAGCCCTCAAGTGCGCATGCATACAAAAATAACCACTACTTAACCTCCGGGTAAGGGTAGATTTATTTTGGGGTGGATATACTCCCGTCCATAGCAAGGGGTGGTTCACCACAAGTCCTACGACACCCTATATGCATCGTTCTAGCCTTACAAGCTCATTAAATTCGCCAAATTGTCAAAAAAGCACGTTTACCTCAAATTGCGTTTCCAAATTCCACCCATTTTAAAAAATTACCTCACCATCAAATAGAGCGGGAAAAATAGCATTTAAACGAACCCTCACTCAACCCTAGTCCTCGCCCACCACCAAACATTTCCCAACATAGCCATACGTATTCAAGCACACACGCGACTTGCAAGAGAACATACACTACCCCACTACCCGCGAATAACCTTTTGTTTTGGTGCTCACACTCGCATGGGTGTCAGATGACAGTTAGCATCCTAATAAACATCCTCCATGACGTCAACACCCATTAACTTTTTATCACCATCGCACAAACAAGCCAAAGGGTCAACCTCTTCCCACGCTAACACGTGCACTGCACATGCTCGCTCCTGGACCACGTGCTCGCTCTAAGGACCCATGACGTCATCCCATGACGTCATCAGGATTACGCAATTTCTGGTCATGATGATGCAATATTTAGAGTCTAACAAACACTTACTACTGTTACCCACCTTAATTATTGGGGATGCGATATTGATTACCCACCTTAATTATTGGGGATGCGATATTGATGACCCTCCTTAATTATTGGGGATTCTATATCAGTTACCCTCCTTAATTATTGGGGATGTGATATTGGTTACCCTCCTTAATTATTGGGAATTCTATATCGGTCACCCTCATTAATTATTGGGGATTGGGTATATCGGTTACCCTACTTAATTATTGGGGATTCTATATCGTTTACCCTCCTTAATTATTGGGGATGCGATATTGATTACCCTCCTAAATTATTGGGGATGCGATATTGATTACCCACCTTAATTATTGGGGATTTTATTTAAGTTACCATCCTTAATTATTGGGGATTCTATATCGGTTACCGTCCTTAATTATTGGGGATGCGATATTGATTACCCACCTTAATTATTGGGAATTCTATATCGGTTACCTCCTTAATTATTGGGGATTCTATATCGGTTACCGTCCTTAATTATTGGGGATTCTATATCGGTTACCCTCCTTAATTATTGGGGATTATATATCGGTTACCGTCCTTAATTATTGGGGATGCGATATTGATTACCCACCTTAATTATTGGGGATGCGATATTGATTACCCACCTTAATTATTGGGGATTCTATATCGGTTACCCTCCTTAATTATTGGGGATGCGATATTGATTACCCACCTTAATTATTGGGGATGCGATATTGATTACCCACCTTAATTATTGGGGATGCGATATTGATTACCCTCCTTAATTATTGGGGATTCTATATCGGTTACCCTCCTTAATTATTGGGGATTCTATATCGGTTACCGTCTTTAATTATTGGGGATTCTATATCGGTTACCGTCCTTAATTATTGGGGATGCAATATTGATTACCCTCCTTAATTATTTGGGATGCGATATTGATTACCCTCCTTAATTATTGGGGATTCTATATCGGTTACCCTCCTTAATTATTGGGGATTTCTATATGGGTTACCGTCCTTAATTATTGGGGATTCTATATCGTTTACCCTCCTTAATTATTGGGGATTCTATATCGGTTACCCTCCTTAATTATTGGGGATTATATATCGGTTACCCTCCTTAATTATTGGGGATTATATCGGTTACCGTCCTTAATTATTGGGGATGCGATATTGATTACCCACCTTAATTATTGGGGATGCGATATTGATTACCCACCTTAATTATTGGGGATTCTATATCGGTTACCCTCCTTAATTATTGGGGATGCGATATTGATTACCCACCTTAATTATTGGGGATGCGATATTGATTACCCACCTTAATTATTGGGGATGCGATATTGATTACCCTCCTTAATTATTGGGGATTCTATATCGGTTACCCTCCTTAATTATTGGGGATTCTATATCGGTTACCGTCTTTAATTATTGGGGATTCTATATCGGTTACCGTCCTTAATTATTGGGGATGCGATATTGGTTACCCTCCTTAATTATTAGGGATGCAATATTTGTCACCCACCTTAATTATTGGGGATGCGATATTGATTACCCACCTTAATTATTGGGGATGCGACATTGATTACCCTCCTTAATTATTGGGATTCTATATCGGTTACCCTCCTTAATTATTGGGGATGCGATATTGGTTACCATCCTTAATTATTGGGAATTCTATATCGGTCACCCTCATTAATTATTGGGTATTGGGTATATCGGTTACCCTCCTTAATTATTGGGGATTCTATATCGTTTACCCTCCTTAATTATTGGGGATGCGATATTGATTACCCTCCTAAATTATTGGGGATGCGATATTGATTACCCACCTTAATTATTGGGGATTTAATTTAAGTTACCATCCTTAATTATTGGGGATTCTATATCGGTTACCGTCCTTAATTATTGGGGATGCGATATTGATTACCCACCTTAATTATTGGGAATTCTATATCGGTTACCTCCTTAATTATTGGGGATTCTATATCGGTTACCGTCCTTAATTATTGGGGATTCTATATCGGTTACCCTCCTTAATTATTGGGGATTATATATCGGTTACCGTCCTTAATTATTGGGGATGCGATATTGATTACCCACCTTAATTATTGGGGATGCGATATTGATTACCCACCTTAATTATTGGGGATTCTATATCGGTTACCCTCCTTAATTATTGGGGATGCGATATTGATTACCCACCTTAATTATTGGGGATGCGATATTGATTACCCACCTTAATTATTGGGGATGCGATATTGATTACCCTCCTTAATTATTGGGGATTCTATTTCGGTTACCCTCCTTAATTATTGGGGATTCTATATCGGTTACCGCCTTTAATTATTGGGGATTCTATATCGGTTACCGTCCTTAATTATTGGGGATGCAATATTGATTACTCTCCTTAATTATTTGGGATGCGATATTGATTACCCTCCTTAATTATTGGGGATTCTATATCGGTTACCCTCCTTAATTATTGGGGATTTCTATATGGGTTACCGTCTATAATTATTGGGGATTCTATATCGTTTACCCTCCTTAATTATTGGGGATTCTATATCGGTTACCCTCCTTAATTATTGGGGATTATATATCGGTTACCCTCCTTAATTATTGGGGATTATATCGGTTACCGTCCTTAATTATTGGGGATGCGATATTGATTACCCACCTTAATTATTGGGGATGCGATATTGATTACCCATCTTAATTATTGGGGATGCGATATTGGTTACCCTCCTTAATTATAAGGGATGCAATATTTGTCACCCACCTTAATTATTGGGGATGCGATATTGATTACCCACCTTAATTATTGGGGATGCGACATTGATTACCCTCCTTAATTATTGGGATTCTATATCGGTTACCCTCCTTAATTATTGGGGATGCGATATTGGTTACCCTCGTTAATTATTGGGAATTCTATATCGGTCACCCTCATTAATTATTGGGGATTGGGTATATCGGTTACCCTCCTTAATTATTGGGGATTCTATATCGTTTACCCTCCTTAATTATTGGGGATGCGATATTGATTACCCTCCTAAATTATTGGGGATGCGATATTGATTACCCACCTTAATTATTGGGGATTTTATTTAAGTTACCATCCTTAATTATTGGGGATTCTATATCGGTTACCGTCCTTAATTATTGGGGATGCGATATTGATTACCCACCTTAATTATTGGGAATTCTTTATCGGTTACCTCCTTAATTATTGGGGATTCTATATCGGTTACCGTCCTTAATTATTGGGGATTCTATATCGGTTACCCTCCTTAATTATTGGGGATTATATATCGGTTACCGTCCTTAATTATTGGGGATGCGATATTGATTACCCACCTTAATTATTGGGGATGCGATATTGATTACCCACCTTAATTATTGGGGATTCTATATCGGTTACCCTCCTTAATTATTGGGGATGCGATATTGATTACCCACCTTAATTATTGGAGATGCGATATTGATTACCCACCTTAATTATTGGGGATGCGATATTGATTACCCTCCTTAATTATTGGGGATTCTATATCGGTTACCCTCCTTAATTATTGGGGATTCTATATCGGTTACCGTCTTTAATTATTGGGGATTCTATATCGGTTACCGTCCTTAATTATTGGGGATGCAATATTGATTACCCTCCTTAATTATTTGGGATGCGATATTGATTACCCTCCTTAATTATTGGGGATTCTATATCGGTTACCCTCCTTAATTATTGGGGATTCTATATCGGTTACCCTCCTTAATTATTGGGGATTATATATCGGTTACCCTCCTTAATTATTGGGGATTATATCGGTTACCGTCCTTAATTATTGGGGATGCGATATTGATTACACACCTTAATTATTGGGGATGCGATATTGATTACCCACCTTAATTATAGGGGATTCTATATCGGTTACCGTCCTTAATTATTGGGGATGCGATATTGATTACCCACCTTAATTATTGGGGATGCGATATTGATTACCCACCTTAATTATTGGGGATGCGATATTGATTACCCTCCTTAATTGTTGGGATGCGATATTGATTACCCACCGTAATTATTGGGGATGCGATATTGATTACCCTCCTTAATTGTTGGGGATGAGATATTGATTACCCACCGTATTTATTGGGGATGCGATATTGATTACCCACGTTAATTATTGGGGATGCGATATTGATTACCCACCTTAATTATTGGGGATGCGATATTGATTGCCTTCTGAAGTTATTTGAGGTTGCTGTATCGGTTGCCCTTGGAATTGTTTTAGCGATGCGAAATAAACTAATCACAAAATATTCCAGAGTTGCTTACACAGCCAAAAATACTGGCTATCTTTGTAACCCTTTAGGATAGTATACTCATTGCATGTCCCGGGGCACACATCCCTTATCCAACATTTATAATTACATTTACTCACCACAGAAACACAGGTTATGAGACAAAGATAACCCACAGCCTAGTATCTGGCGCTGATGACCAAGTCCTGAACACAAACAGGCAATAACTCGTTTGTCATCAATGCGGTCGTAATAGTTCAATTGTGGACCTAGACCACTTCGTAGTGTAGTGGCTAGCACGCTTGACTGTTGCCTCGGAGATCCGGCTCTGCCAAGGAATTTAAATCAGGTCTGAGGGCTGGTACACTCAGCCTCGTGAGGCAAAGCTGAGAAGCTTAATGTTGGATTCCCACCTCAGCCATCTTTTAAGTTATTTTCCGTGTTTTCCCCACTTTTACTCCAGATAAATACTGGGATAGTTAACATAAAGCCACGGCCGTCTCCTTCCTAATCCTCACTTGGCTTATAAATACACACACTAATACAGCCATCACAATAATACAGGTTATCAGACAAATTCTCCACACAGCAAAGTGCACGGGGCTACACGACCACAATGTCTCAAAGAAATCAACAACAACATCAATTAATGTATTTACTTGTTAATCTCTCCCCTCTGTGCTGTTTTGAAATAAACACTGGGTTTATCCCCGTGTGTGCGCATGCGTGAGAAGGTAGAGCAGCGACCATAGAAGATAGGAGACTCCCTCCCTTTCGCCATCCTCATTAATCACCAGGCCTGTGTGTTTGATCAGCGCCATGATTTATCGCCAGACTGCCTGCTTTTTCTCAGGTGCGGACTTGTTTACAAGTACAGTGGCGCTCCAAGTGGGTGAGTTAACAATGAAACCATTATCCTCTTTCATATGGACACGAGTGCACTTGCCTGTCTGCTTCGACGATGAGATGCTTTGATATGTGAAACATTATTTACCTTCAAACACTTCTTTTATAAACCAGTGGCCAGGCTAGGTGCCTGAATCTGGGAGAAATTTGCAAGGGATCATCGTGCTGTAAACAGGTTAATGAGACCATGAGATTCACTTGAACCAGACTCAAAGAGAGTGAAATTGCACGAATTAAACTAATAATGTTATAGGTCTTACGTCTCTTTTGATGATAATGACAAGTGTTGTTTTAAGAGGCCTAACATCTAGGTTATCGGTCCCTAATGGTTTGGGTGATAGTGAAAGATGAGATGAGAATGAAAACTATAACTAATACTAACTACAAACTTACGTACTAGAAGAAGAAATGGTAAACAAATAAAGGATAAGGCAAATAAAGGACAGGAAGAAAAGAAATGCCCTCAACCCTCGAAGAATGAGGATTGAGGTACTTGAAAGGAAGAAGACCCATGAAAAATAGATAGGAAAGAGAAAGAAGAGAGGACCCGCCCGAATGTCAGGGAAAAAGGGGAAAAAATGGACCCAGCTCAGGAATCACTCGGGATCGCCAAATCCCGAACTCACCAGCCGTGAGCCCCTGAGGGTGTAGTAATATCCAGGGTGCACCAGAAGTGGTGGAGCTAAATATACCCTGTCTCCTTGAGGGCCTTGAACTGAAGGCAGGATATAACATGAAAAGAAAAAGAAGGCTGAGGGTATCGGGAAAGAGAGACAAGGGCAAATTAAGGCGGGAAAGGAAGAGACTCCCTAGGCCTTGGATACCCGAATACCGTCGGGGTCGGAAGAGAACAAGAGTTGACCAAGAGAGGTCGACTGGAAAGAAAACAGAGAGGAGCCCGGCACAAGTAAGTGGAAGCAATGCCGAACTCAGCTGGGGTCCCGTGGTCACCAACACACGTTCCACTATATGCGAGCCCCTCGATGGACGTCTCTTTTAACAATTTTGGCTTTTAGAGACGCCGGGGTGCCGGAATTTTGCCCAGAAGGGGATCAAAAACGTTACAGTAAATCTAGTGACACGGCGCACCCTTAAATGCCAACTGGCTGCACCAGGATTCAATCCTGCAACTTGGAGCACAGCAGACGAGAACGTTACTGCTGAGCCCTGCAGTCAGCCAAGAATTAAACTATTGCCCTGCCTGTTCCTCGCACTGAACTCCATTTGCATATTTGGCCAATCACACACTGGCTTCATTTGCGGGGCTTGGAAAATCTGGTCATCTAGCACTGCGTACTTGGGTGTGTGTGTTTGTCTATAATTTATGTGATAACCTATGTCATTTCGATAGCTGTATAAGTGTGAGTATTTGAAATACAAGGGAGGATTAGGAAGGAAGCAACCATGGCCGTCAGGTAAAAATCAACCCGGCATTTTCCTGGAGTGGAAGTGGGAAACCACATAAAAACCATTTCCAGAATTGCTGAGATGGGAATTGAATCCTACTCTCAGTTCTGCCTCACGAGGCTGATAGGATCCCGTTCCAGTTCTCAGACTAGAACTACATGTCTTGCTAGAGCTGGCATTCGAACCCGGACCTACGGAGTGACAGCCATGAATATTAGCCGCTCGACCAAGAGGTGGTCTCCACTTTCTTAATGAGTCTGTCACGGCTGTAAGCATAAGTTCCTCCCGGCATTTGCCTCGAGAACAAATGGGAAACCGCGTAAAACCTCTTCCGGGAGGGTTGTTGTTGTTGATTCATTTAGAAGCTTCGCGGTATCAAGGTAATGCAGCCCCGTGTAGAATTTTTCTGATAATATGTATTATTGTGGTGTCTGAAGTGGAGTGTGTGTGAGACATATTTAGATAGGAGACAGCCGTGACTTTAATAAAGGTACCATTTCTGAATCACTTCTAGAATATCTGAGGTGAAATTCGTCCAACCTCTTTTCAGTTATGCCTCACGAGGCCCCAGGCCGGATTTTTAAAATATTTTATGGAAGAGCTGGGAATCAAACCCTGACCTTCAGGGTGATAGCCAAGAATGCTAGCACCTACATCACGAGTAGGTATAAATATATGCACAATTTGGAGCAATTTCTCAGATGTCCACGTACAATGCAGTGAATAAAGCATGGTGACTCAATACTGACAGTGTTGCGAGGAATGCTGCAGATAGCGAATAGACTGTCCACATTCCACTAGGAGTGAATAAAGAATTCTCGAAGTATGCAGTGCACTTCGTCTTGCTTCTCGCCTGTGTGTCTGTGAATAAAGCGATTACACGCTTTAACAGCTCCCAGCAGCTCTTGTCACTCACGTGAGACTCGCGAGGGTTGTCCAGGTTACGCGGGTATTCCGAACATACGTATCGTCAGTCTGTCACACACAGAGGCATGACCGCGCAACAGCCTTACACCGCGTGATTTAGCAGACCCTTCCAATATCGTTTGCTGCTACCCAAATAACGCATGTTGGCTCGAAGGTCGATATTTCTCTTCCTGCATCCCGTATGGTACTAATGCACTGGAAGCAAATTCCTTAATTGATACTGAACACCATTATTTATCCCTCGTATTAGTAGTCACATCGAGGGAAGAATAATAGGGTTCAGTATCGTTTGCAAGTTGCAGTGCATTAGTTCCATACGGGATGCAAGCAGAGAATTATCGACTGTCCTGCCAACACGCGTTAGTTAATATAATTTATTGCAGCCAAAGGCCATACAGTAAGTAGGATCATGTTACACAATATAGCAACCGTTGAGTCTTTTGCATAGTGGGACAGAGGTAATGTTCTTTGCGTGCACTCAATCAGGTGATACGTGTGGCAGTGTAGACCGCAGATTACACACACACAGTCTATGGATGGTTCATGAAAGCCCTTCCTGTTACAGATGCGATGATGAAACCCATGTAATGCGCCTCTCGTGTAGATGTGGCGTAGCTCGAAGCTTGCTTCTTTCCATTCTTGGTTGATCATAGCCGGGGTTCGATAGAACTCCGGGTTTATTTCTTCTGTTTTCAGGAGTTGTTCCTCAAGGAATTTTGTGGAGGCTGGGGTTGATGCCAGGTTGTGGGTAGTCATTACATCTTTAATTAAAGATCTAGTACCTGCTAGCTGGTACGCAAGTCGGGTAGGCGCGAATTTGGCGAGCTCGCTTTACGTATCTGCCCTTGGCTCTGTCGAGAGACTGTTGGTTTTTGTGGCTTAGGTGTGGCCATATCATCTCGATGGCATATGACACCACTGGGGCGACTTGTAGCTTAAATAGCGCCATTGCGGTTCTAAGGGAGAGGGTTTTCAAGTTTCGGATCTCCATTGTGGCCTTTATCGTGGCGACGGTTTTGTCCTCTATGTGTCTGGTGAAAGTCAGTCCGGAGACCTGTAGAGTCACTCCTAGGTATTTGAACGAGTTTACTATTTCCAACGTTTGATTTCCACTTGTGAAGATATCCTTGGACGATAGTTTCCCTCCCTTGCGGAACTTCATAATCTTGCTTTTGTCCTGGTCTATGTGCATGTCGTTGTCTTGTGACCACTTCTCTAGTTTGATGAGTGCTTCTTGTAGTGAAGCCCTGTTGTTGCTTAGTTGGTCTTACCAAACACGCGTTAGTTGGGTTGCAGCAAACGATATTGCGAGGGGCTGCTGAATCGTCAGGTACAGACTTCGACTCTGTGTGTGTCGTCACGCTGATTTAGGATATCACCTCGTCATTCCAGAAGCTGCCACAGCAGCGTCTCTCAATGTATTACTTGTTGTTTCCTTTGAAAGGCTTGATCATCGTGTTCTTTGTGCGTGTGTGTATGCATACAATTTGTTTGATATCCTCTGTTATTGTGGTGACTGTAAGTGTGTATATACAATTCAGATGAGTATTGAGAAGGAAGCGACCGTGGCCTAAGTTAGGAACCATCCCAGAATTTACATGGAGTTAAAGTGGGACACCACGGAGAGCTACTTTCAGGATGACTGAGGTGGGAAGCTTCTCCTCACGAGGCTGAGTGACCCTGTTCCAACCTTCAGACCAGAATTAAATTTATTGGTAGACCTGAAAATGAGCCACCAATGGTAGGTGGTGTCACATTGGTGTAAGTAGTTAGGCTAAACGCACCTGCCCGGACAGCAGGAGCTTCAGGCTCGAATCCTCGTGAGCAGTCACGTTCGAAATTCTCTCTCCAAAGATAAGTTAGGAAATTGAGATATTAGAAGCTATATTTCAATGTTGCATATTAGTAATCTTGAATAGGTCGCGGTGGCAGAGAGCGCTAACATCTACCTTGTGCCTCGCTGCCATCAGGAGAGCGTGGGTTTAAACACCACATCGGCTCTCCTGAAAATGGTTTTCGTGGTTTTCCATTTTCACCACCAGACAAACACCGGGACGGTTCCTTTCAATAGGTCCACGGCCGATTTCGTTTCAATATCCCTTCCCTGACCCGTCTTGAAAAGAAAAGTAAATGGTCATTGGCTGCATTAATAAAATTATAAGTAATTTTCAGTCGGTCAACACGAGTGTACTCAATTAGATTGGGTGGGGAGTAAGAATTAATTCCCTAGAGCCGGAAATTAATAACATTAATTATTTATCCACCTGAAGCCGCCGTGGCTTAGGCGGCAGCACGCCGGCCTCTCACCGCTGGGTCCGTGGTTCAAATCCCGGTCACTCCATGTGAGATCTGTGCTGGACAGAACGGAGGCAGACAGGTTTTTCTCCGGGTACTCTGGTTTTCCCTGTCTGAATTTCAATCCAGCAACACTCTCCACTATCATTTCATTTCATCTGTCATTCATTTAATCATTGCCCCAGAGGAGTGCGTCAGGCCTTGACAGCCGGCACAGTTCATATCCTCGCCGCTAGATGGGGGCTTCATTCATTCCATTCCTGACCCGGTCGGAGACTGGAAGCAGGCTGTGGATTTTCATTTCATTTATCCACCTAATAAAACAGTTCTCACACAAATGGAGGGGGGGGGGGGGTGAAGGGGTGCAATTGGATGACTAGTTACATTCGGTAAGCGAACATCATTATATCCTGTCGTTAATTTATTAGGAGAGCTTTGACATCGTGGTCATTCAGCTCCGTGTACTTGGATGGGTATTGCATTTTAGTCTGATGACCTGTGTTAGTAATATGGCTGTATTAGAGTATGTATTAGAACAATAATTAAGGTGAGGAAGGAGGCAGCCGAGGTCTAAGTTGGGAATCATCCAAGCATTCGCCTGGAGTAGGAGAACCACTTCCAGGATGGCTTAGGTAAGAATCGAACCCGCCTTTTCTCAGTTATACTTCACTAGGCTGAGTGTACCCCGATCCAGACATCAGTCAAGAATTAAATTATTTGCATAACCGAAAATCAAACCCGGGCCACCGTGGTGACAGCCACTACGAAACGAGGCGGACGATGATCCGAGTTCAATATTACTTTGAATATTTTGAGTATTTCAATAAGACAACATAGTTAATTTCATATCTTTTTACGGATAATCCTTACATACAAGTCTTCTACAATTTCGATTTATCTTCAGTAGAAGCGGCTTAGTTGGCGTAGTTGGTAGCATGCTGAGCTTCTATGCCCAAGATCGCGGGTTCAAACCCGGCCAAAGTCGTCAGATATGTTAAGAGCGTTCAAAATCCCTCAGTATGCCTTCCTTCGGAGGGGAAGTAAAGTAGACGAGCCCGTGTCATAGATTTATGGCATGTAAAATAGCATTCCACTAACTACACTCCTGTGAAGCTAACATTTGTAGGTTAGATTTGAATAACTCTATATTAGTTCAAACGTTCGCCGCCAGGTGCTGATTGCGATGACATCTAGTAGCCAAGTTCGCAGCTAGGTGTAGTGAACGCTTAACATTTGGTAGCAAAAGTAAGATCTAAACTTGAAATTGATCGTCTGCAGTCCTTACCTGAATCACAGATAACACACACTAATACAGCCATCACAATTAACACCGGTTATCAGATTCTACACACACCCAAAGTACACGGGACTACATGACTGCGTTGTCGCAGCCCCTAAACTGAGGAACCAACCAACCATCTTCTGTGCTAGTTAAACTAACCAACTAATCAATAAGTGTACATATTGTAAATACAGAGAGTTTAGTTTGTATGTAACGGAGACCCTCGCTAGCCCGCTCGCCCGCGGCGCGAGCCTGTCTCCCGCCACGCACTTTGCCGTTATGCGGCGTGCCCTCTTAGACGGGCTGTGACCTTCCACGCTCTGGTCGGAATCACACCTCGTTACACACGCCACGATTAGCCGATGTCGTTACCGGTTTGCGCATTACAGCCTCCGGCTCGTTACTTTTTGAACGCACCTTATACGATAACCCTATTTACGTAATGAGGTTTAGTAATTAGTAGTTAGGTTAAACACTTGAACAAACACTAAATTATAATTGACTTGATATTATGTAGACTTACTGTAGCATATTCCTGTAAGTCCTTTACTAACGTCCACTTCACTGGTCTATCACATTGGAACTGTAACCTGTACACTGCAATATGGAGTACGTCATGAATGGTTAAGCTAAGTGGATATTATGTTACAATCAGTCCAATATTGTGGCATATACTGGTCTGTATGAAGCAGGGATATGGGGCTAAATGGACAGTTGGACGAGTGTCTGCGAGGTTGCACAGTAATGAGCTATCGTTTGAACCATTAACGCAATTTACGGCTGATTCAAGAGATTCCTATAACAGCCAAGTGGAGCATTAAGCATGTAGAGCCTACACAGCACTAAAACGCTATTCTCCTCCAGCCATATCAAAGAGATCCTTATCACGAGGAAATAACACCAGGGACGATGACATTCTCATGCTCTTCACTTTTATATCTACTGCCTAATTAAATTTCACTGTTGGAGATGCTTCATAGAATTCCGAGTAACAACTAAAGTCCCATTTCTTGGTAATCTGTATTTACGTATACTTTTATCGTTGGCATTGCTCTACAAACATTATACCTGTAGCTTTTAGCACGCACGAACAATGCAAGAAATTCAAATATCTTGGGTCAATAGTAACAGAAAATAACAACATAAGACAGGCCCCGGGCTAAGGTGATAAGACGCCCTGGGCAAATGGTCTACTGACTGGCGCCCTGTTTCTCATTTATGTGTTATAATAGTAGCATAATGCCTTTTTTTTTAAACAACTACGTTACTAATATGGTATCACAAGAAATAATAAGAAAAGTAAGTCGTTCATACAATTATGTAGCGATTTATTGATACATTAATCGCACTAAAACACAGATTACAAATTCAAAAGTTAAATTTTAAAAGTACAATATACAGAAACATTTCAAACAAAGGTTTCTTTCTGGCTTTTAACTTTGCAAATTTATTTATGATGTCAGAAATGTCTGTGCTAAGGGTTAAGTCTTTTCCACAACACATTAACAATAGAGAATTTAGTTTGCTGTCTGAAAAAGTTATAATACTGTATTATAATATAATCACGATTAAACATAAATACTACGAATGTAAGTGATATTTAATATTACTTTTATTTTATATTCACGTAAATTATAGTTATTTTATCCTACTTTTTAAAGATTTCCATGTCATAATTATTTTTACAGTTGGGATTGTTGGGCCAACCTTTGTCTGCGTTCAGCGTCACCTAAATTTCGGCGCCCCCTAAAATTCGGCGCCCTGGGCAGATGCCCAGTATGCCCGTTTATAGCCCGGGGCCTGACATAAGAGAAGAAATATATACCAGGATTGCAGCTGGTAACAGGAGTTACTATGCGTTAGGCACGATATTCCATACGAGAAGCCTAATTAGGAATCTGAAATTAATTATCTATCGCACAGTAGTGAGACCGGTGGTGACCTATGGATCAGAGGCATGGACTATGACGCAAGGGGATGAGGAGTTATTACGAAGATAGGAAAGGAAGATACTTAGGAAAATATATGGGCCAGTGAATGATAGTGGATTTTGGCGAATCAGAAACAATAGAGAGCTCAGAGAATTATATGGAAAACCAGATTTAGTAGCCGAAATAAAAAGCAATAGACTGTGATTTCTAGGGCATGTTGAAAGAATGACGGAGAACCGGATGGCAAAGAAAGTCTTTGAAGGTAAACCTGGAGGGCGTCGTATGAGGGGTAGACCAAGGATAAGATGGTTGGATGACGTAGAGGATGATCTGAGGAGAATGTGAGTAAAGCGATGGAGAACCAAAGGAGTGGGTGAAGATTGTCCAGGAGGCCAAGGCCGTGATCCGAGAGGAGTGGGTGAAGACTGTCCAGGAGGCCAAGGCCGTGATCCGAGAGGAGTGGGTGAAGATTGTCCAGGAGGCCAAGGCCGTGATCCGAGAGGAGTGGGTGAAGATTGTCCAGGAGGCCAAGGCCGTGATCCGAGAGGAGTGGGTGAAGATTGTCCAGGAGGCCAAGGCCGTGATCCGAGAGGAGTGGGTGAAGATTGTCCAGGAGGCCAAGGTAGTGATGCGAGAGGAGTGGGTGAAGATTGTCCAGGAGGCCAAGGCCGTGATCCGAGAGGAGTGGGTGAAGATTGTCCAGGTGGCCAAGGCCGTGATCCAAGAGGAGTGGGTGAAGATTGTCCAGGAGGCCAAGGCCGTGATCCGAGAGGAGTGGGTGAAGATTGTCCAGGAGGCCAAGGTAGTGATCCGAGAGGAGTGGGTGAAGATTGTCCAGGAGGCCAAGGCCGTGATCCGAGAGGAGTGGGTGAAGACTGTCCAGGAGGCCAAGGCCCTACATGGGCTGTAGCGCCAAGGAGTAAGTAAGTAAGTAAGTTTTAGCACGCACTGTCCGCCTCGTTGCGTGGCGGCTAGCATGCTTGGCCGTCACTGCTGAGACCCGGGTATGAGGCCCAGCTCTGCCAAGAAATATCATTCTGGTCTGATGGTTGAACGGGGTACACTCAACATAGTGAGGCAAAACTGAGAAGAAGCGGACTGGCTGCGTGGCTCAGCTTTAACGTTCTCGCTTGCTAGGCCCAAGGTTCGTAAATACAAGTTCGTATCCTGGCGCAGTCAGCTGACATTTGAGGGTGGGCAAATTCGAGGGAGCCGTGTCAGTAGATTTACTGGCACGTTAAAGATCCCCTTATGGGCAAAATTCCGCCACTCCGCGTCTCTAAAAGCCAGAGTAGTTAAAAGAGACGTAAATCCAATCTTACCTCGGCCATCCTATAAATATTTTTCTGCAGATTTCCACTTCTATTCCAGACAAATGCAGAGATGATACCTAATTTAAGGCTACGGCCACTTCCTTCCCAATTCTACCCACACACTAGCACAGCTCTCACAGTGACACAGGTTATCAGACAAATTCTACACACACCCAAGCACATGAGGCTACATGACCACGATGCTGCAATGCTCCTAAAACAATCAACAGCAAACTTTTAGCGGGTAATTTGCAAGCCACCCCCACAAGCACGGATGGTAAAATTGCGAGAAACGTCCATGTGAATATTTATACTGCGCGTCGCGCCATGTTGAATTTGTGACCACCAGGTTATTTAAAGACCTATAGGTGAACTTAAGTTCATAGCCCCTATGAACATAAAAAAATACAGTTTGATTGCTATAATAGATTCGTAGATATTCAGAGCCGTCTAAATATTTCGGATGGTCACCATGTTGGATTGTTAAATGTATAGGCCATAGAGTCATGTACCATTAAAGTAAAATTATTGCGTAGGTTCTTTATTCAAACTTTCACTTCGATTACATGATTATGACACAAGAAAAAAAAAAGAAATTCGCACAACCGCCATCTTTAGGTTATGTAAACAATTGAACTAAATTAGATACCAGTGCATTAAAATGTGTATAAACATTTTCTGTACCTGATTTAATTGCGTTTGGAACATTAAATCGGGAGAAATGTCTATTTAAAATTTTCAAATTCGCTTGACCGCCATGTTCGGTTTGTAGTTAACCGATTTTTGAAAGTCTTATAGATGAACTTCCAGTAGTGCCCTTTATCTCCGTACAAAATTTCAGGGTGATAACGCTAATAGTTTCAGAGATATAGAATGCCGGTGAAATATTTCGCATATCCGCCATCTTGTGGTTATGTAAACAATTGAACGATGTTAGATGTCGGTGCATTACAATGTGTATAAACATATACTGTACCAAATTTTATTGCGTTTGTTCGGTTAAATCGTGAAAACGTCTATTTAAAAGTCGCAAATTCGCGTGGCCGCCATGTTGATTTTGTAGTTATCAGTTTTTCAAAAGTTACATAGGTGTACTTCTAGTAGTTCTCTTTATCGCCGTAAAAAATCCAGGGTGATATCGGGAATAGTTTCGGAGATATTGAATGCTGGTGAAATATTTCGCACAGACGCCATGTTGGATTGGTGAGACGTAACAAAATTTGAAGGGCACGGTCGAGGTCAGGAAATAAGTGCTATGAACTTACCGAGTTTCATTGAAATCGCTCCAGCCGTTTAGATTTTATTAGGGGGACACATACACACACCTCACACACACACACACACACACACACATACACGCACACGCACACACACACACACGGACAAAAGGTGATCTCATAAGCCTATTTTTTCAAAATTGAAAATAGGCTAAAAATAAGAAACAAAACATAAAGAAAATGCAGTAACAAAACTTGAACAACAAAAAATATATTACAAAAATAAAACTCACACAGACCCCTTAAAAATAATAATCATCTCAATACAATTCTTGAAACATATCTTGAATTATAATAATAATATCGTATGGCCTCGGATGCCGGGTGCAAGCTTTGTTAATTGACGCGCAGATGACAACTTGCATGCCGAATCTTATTGCTCCTTGAAGCGCTATGAAAGTCAGGGAGGTTAGATATCTAAGCTCCTTGATAGCCTACTATAGTGCTTTCTAGTAGAGAAATGAGGAACTTTGTGTTGGCTGAAAATCCCGAGATTAATTTTGCCATTATGAACACGGCCTAGTGATTTCAAATGGGTTGTTTAACATGCCAACATCGTATGAGATGCGTATCGTGATTTTTGTCAACTTTCAAAAATCACTTACCACGGCCAGGAGTGAACCTGCAAGCTCGGGGTTGGTAGTCCGACACGATAACCACTCACCCACCGTGCCAAGCTATATCATGAATTAAAATACATGTTTCGACCCTTTAATAGAGTCTTCTTTAGCATTTTTCTAAGGCAAAATTATAGTAATTAAAACTTAAAATAAAAAGCTATATATAGTTTCAAAATGTACTGTAAATAGATGGATTTCATTACGAAAGATTAAATTTAGGATATTGAATATTGAAACAATATTATGAATTCTGTTATAGATCTCAAACACTACTGAAATATTCTCAAATTTGACGTACAGTTAGTTAAAAAACTGGGAACTTCTGGAAATATTTTCAAAATAATGTGCATTCATTTATCAATACGGAAAAACTTTAAAATTCGTATATCCTGTGACTTGTTGCAAGAAGAAACTAAGGCGAACCTTCAGGAAATAAATATTACAGATGACATAGTACAATAGTAAGCAAGCACAAATTTATCGAGAAATATAAAAGTAGGAAGTGGTCCACAGAATGCAAAGTCCAACACAGTGTATTTCAAGAAGAGATTTTGGGAGGATGTGAAGGCGAAAACCATCGGGGCAACTAACAAGTTCAAACGCGTTCTTTCAATGGGCATTAATAATAATAATAATAATTAATGTAGTCTCAGGTAACTCGCCTAATCTAATTGGGCAAAAGCTTGTTGACTGACTGTAAAAGTATAAATCGATAAACTTCGTGACACCAACCTCATTAGAAGAAGTAATGAGAGGTGAAGCAAATGAAGATAAATTAAACTGGGCAAGGAGCTGGAAGTAATAGCATTTTAGAAGGTACCTTCCCAGCATTAGCCTGTAGTTAAATGTGGGTAAAGAAAGGACGACTGATGGTCGAGTTCGACCATCTTCGTATTTCGATTGCAGAGATATCCTGGATTTATTTATTTATTTATTTATTTATTTATTTATTTATTGATTGATTCATTCATTCATTTATGTATTTATTTAATTATGTATCTATTTATTTATGTATTTAGCGTACGGCATTATATACACACAAATCACATAAACATTGGAAAATAAAACAAATTGTTCCAGCAGCCCTTACAGATTAAAATGCAGTAGTTAAAACCATACCAGGGCTTTAAAATTCTGTATAGGGCCGGGAATCTTACGCTGTAGTAGTAGTTGTTTGATTTGAGGGGTTTGGACATCGTAGTCAAGCAACCCCGTGTATTTGGGGTGTGTGTAGAATTTTGTCTCATAACCTGTGTTATGAGGGCTGTATTCGTGTGTGAAATTCAGGTGAGGATTGGGAAGGAGGCAGTTGTGGTCATACGTTAGGAACCATCCAGGCATTTGCTTGGAGTAGCAGTGGGGAATCCACGGAAAACCACTTCCAAGGTGGCTGAGGTGAGAATGGAACCCACCTCTTCTCAGGTTTGCCTCACAAGGCTGAGTGTACCCCGTTCCAGCCCTCAGACCAGAATTAAATTTCTTGGCAGAGCCGAGAATCAAACCCGGACCTCTGGGTTGACAGCCAAGAATGCTAGCCGCTACACCATGTGAAGTTCCAATCAAATACAAGAAAGTGGTGTTCATGAGTGCGGGGTCTCTGAACATAAGCTTCAGCATCGCCTCCAATGAAAATAAAATATCGTAACAGTGAAACAGTTGCAGGGCCAAACTTCCGGTTCGCACGTTACACGAATAATTCATCTATTCATCTCGTAAAAATTGTTACCAAGGCAGCGCTTTGCAAAGTGCTTTCGCTACAAAACGGCTGTGTAGCAACCCCCACCTCTTTCCTCTCAGTGCTAACAATATCGCGACAGGCTTTTACTGTGGAGGTCGTTTGTATGTAAGGCGGTACAAAGTGCCGAGCTTGACACACGAACCTCTATTCATGTGCCAGAATCTTTCCATCACGAGCCATTTGGTGTGCTAAAGTGTGATAACAAGGATGTAATATTCAGACAGGTAGCACGACGCGACTCGCTGCTGTATTTGTCAGCGAGATGGAGTTTGGTTAGTTGGTTGGTTCCTCAGTTTAGGGGCTGCGACAACGCGGTCATGTAGCCCCGTGTACTTTGGGCGTGTGTAGAATATGTCTGATAACCGGTGTTAATTGTGATGGCTGTATTAGTGCGTGTATCTGTTTATAATTCTAGTAAGGACTGCAACTTTGAATTTTTCAAATAGTTCCTACTTTTGCCGCCAAACGCCACCGTCAACGACTACTAGGCCTAGTTCAGAACTTAGCTACTAGACGCCACCGCAGTCGGCTCTTGGCAACGAACGTAGAAACCTAAGAGCGTTGTTTACATTGCTAACCTACACAATTTAGCTTCACACAGGTGTAATTACGGTAGTGAAAGGTTCTAACATGCCATAATTCTATGACATGGGACCGCCGGCTTTACTTGCTCTCCGAAGGAAGGCACACTGAGGGATTTTTAACGTTCTTAAAAAATCCGACGGCTTCGGCCGGGTTTGAATCCGCTATCTTGGGCATAGAAGCTCAGTTAATTAAGTACCGTACCGTTGTTGCTTGGATACGACGAGGGGATATCGAGGATATCAGTTCCTAATGGTAAGTTAGTTAGTTATTTATTGAGGTTTTAAGGGGCGGAACAACAAGGTCATCTTCTCCTCTTAACACAGATTAAGGTATACACATTTAGAATGAAATGAAGAATTTAGAGGTGGACACTTAATTATGAATAGATCGGAAATTAATGAAAGGAGGTTTATAGATTTCCTTTGAGAAGACAAAGTACAGTACATGACAAACATCAATGATGGACCAGAATGGATGAAAACAAACCAAGGGAAGATTAAACGTATAAAGAAATTTAAATACCTGGGTGAGGTAATCCAACAAAATGGCCTAGTACAGGAAGCAATTAATCTTAGAATCTGGAAATTAGACCGAGCCTATCACCTGACGAAAAATCTCTATAATAAGAAGTAGCTGGGCATTAGAGACAAATTAAGACACTATATCACGGTTGTCAAACCGGAAGCATTATATGCTTCGGAGACTTTGACTATGAATAGGCGGAGACTAGTCGACCAGTTAGTCAAAAGAGAACGCAGGGTTTTACGAAAAATTTTAGTCAACAGATGGGTTGACGGACACTTACGTTTGAAGTCAAACGAAGAGTTATATAGAAAGATAGAACCAGTCACGTCAACAATAAATAGGAAAAGGTTGTTGTTCTATGGACACATTTTCAGAATGTCCAACGATCGTCTAACAAAGAAAATTTGGAATTTAAGCAAAGAAGAGAAAATTGGCATGGTTTAAAGAATGTAACAAAGACCTTATAGAAATTGGTAGCCTATTCCGGACTGCAAAATTATGAACAGGTGTGAATTCAGACACCTAATCAAAAATTACCAGGGATTTAAGGTAGGGGCAGAACCTAAAAGGCGGAGGGGACCTCTTTCAGAAGATCGGAAGAAGGCGCTAAGTGATGGGCTCAAGAGATACTGGCAGGACATCAAAGCTGGCAGACGATCTAGAACGAAACATTGATTTTGCTTGTTACTCCGTAGTCCATAGTGGCTCAATTCGAATGTAAAAATAAAATAATAAAATTAAAAAATCTTATTATTATTATTATTATTATTATTATTATTATTCAGCTTCTCCTTCTTCTTAGCGTCATCCCGTAGGAATGGGGTCGGCATTTTGGATCAATGCTCGCCATTTCATGCGATCTAATGCTTCCCGTGAGTTCAAGTTTCTAGATCGGTAATAGTGTCCAGCCACCGCAATTTTGGTCTCCCACGCTGTCTCTGGCCGTCGACCGTTCGATGGTAGGCCGAGCCGATGACGGAACTTTGTGGTGTATGGACAATGTGTCCATAGCAACGGAATCTACATTCCTTAATTTTCTCATTGATTGTAGACATCGAATCGTTAATAATAATTTTAATAATAAACAATAACAAACCAAAATTACGGAAAAACAGAAATTCAGAATTCCAAAAAGAGCAAGTCCATGAGTCAGTTTACACTGGAGAGTTTAGATTTCTGGCCCTAACCCACTCTCACTTATAAAGCGGATGACTATATCAGCAGCCCCCAACATCATCGGCTAATATGAGGTTGAGTGTCATCTGCAAACCAAGGTTTCTTAGTAAGTCAGCAAGATCCACACTCCCCGTAATGGTAAGGATAATGGAAACGTTACTAAAGAGAGTGAAACCGAAAACGGTTAGTTGTTCTTGTAGATAGCTTAGAAGCCTTTTCGAGTGTTACCTCATTGACAATGGATATTGCACCTTTTCATTCGGTCAACACAATTTGATCCTAATACCTGGGAAATGCGACAAAATAACCTGAAATAATAACATGTGGTTAAATATACATCGCCGAACATAAAAGATGTTATCTTTTCCACTCATTACATTTCATTACCTGTAATAGTTTATTGATAGCAATTATTTAAACTGTAGGAATTATTTTTCAATAACCCTATATATGCGAGAGAGAGAGAGAGAGACAAAAAATAAAATAGAATGTTTACCCATAACCTGTGTAATTGTGGGGTGTGTGGTAAAATGTATATTTTTAAAATCTGGTGAAGATTGGGAAAGAGTCACCGTGGCCCTAGGATAGGAAGCATTCATGGTATTTTTTTGAGTAGAAGTGGGAATCCACGTAAAACCATTTCCAGGATGGCTGAGTTTTTCCTCACGAGGCTGAGTGTATTCCATTATAGCCCTCACACGAGAGTTTAATTTATTGGCAGAGGAGGAAATTAAACTTGGATCTTATGGGTGACAGATAAGAATGCTAGGCACACCGTCATGAGTGTTACATACTCGCTACAGAACTGCTAACAGCAAACTTAGGGACATTTCGCATTGCAACGATATTCCAAAACATTTTCAGTTACCGTGATGAAGGAAGTCCTCACTGAGTTTCCACGCTTGAAGCTCTCAGCCCTTTTACCATCGTTATCAAACATGCAAACTTAAAACGAACTTCATTACATGAAAATAAATAAGTAGCCTATTTTCATATATAGGCCTACTAATGGTCTTACTTAGGACACAAGAAATGGAAACGAGATTTTAAAATATTTCACAGCCACCATTTTTAAGTTCCCATAAAATTCAATTAAATTAGACGTCAGTATATTAAGGCTTGTATGATGATTTACCATGCCAAGTTTTAATGCACTCCGATGATTAAATCGCAATTATATTCCAGTAATCTTTTAAACTTCGCTTGCCGCCATGTTGATTGTGTGACCATCAGGTTATTAAACGTCCCACAGGTTAACTTATATTAATAGCCTCTATCAGCAAACAACATTGCTTGAATAGATTCGTAGATATTGAGAGCCGTCTAAATATTTCGGATGGTCGCCATATTGGATTGTTATATGTATAGGCCATAGAGTTGTGTAATCTACCACTAGATGAACATTATTGCGTAGGTTCATTATTCGAACGTTCACTTTGATTGTATGATTAGGACACAAGAAATAAAAACGTAATTTTAAAATCTCGCACAGTCGCCATCTTGGGGTTATTAAAAAATTCAGTTTAATTGGATGCCAGTAGATTAGGCTTTATATGAACATTTACCGTACCAAGTTTCACTGCACTCGGATGGTTAAATCACGAGGAGAGTCTAATTAAATGTTTCAAATTCGCTTCGCCGCCATGTTCGTTCGGTACTTAACAGGTTTATGAAAGTCACATAGATAAACTTGTAGTAGCACCCTTTATCACCACACAACATTTCATGGTGATATATGTTACTGTTATGGAGATATAGAACGCCAGCGAAATATTTCTCGTGGCGGCCATTTTGGATTGGTGAAACGTATTATCATTTGGAAGGCACGGTCGAGGTTGGACGAGATAGTTGTATGTACTTACCGAGTTTCATTTAAATCACCTCGGGGTGACACACACAGACACACACATACACATGGACAGAAGGTGATCTAATAAGCCTATTTTTAAATAAATAAAAATAGGTTGAAATCAGAGAGAAAATGAAAATTTAATACCCTCAACACCCTGAGAATGATGATTGAGAGTTCGATGGAAGTAGAGCCATGAAAGGCAAAAAGGAGAGGATCCATCCCATAATGAAATATATATATTTCGTATGGCATGAAGATGCAATATACAATTATTTACATTCTACAGTATTTACAGTAATTAATGAAATGAAATGAAATGAATAAGGATCCAGCTCAGGAATAGCTTGGTGTCATTAAATCCCAAGCTCACCAGTCGAGACCCACCTTGTGTGGTCTCAGAGTACGTATTGATGTCCTGGGTTCGATTCCTGGATCTGCCAAGTAATTGATTTCTGGTTGGAGGGTTAGAACGGGGTACACTCAGAAAACTCGAAAAAAAAGTTCGATTCTTACTACCTGAGCAGTCTTAGAAATTGTTTCCCCATTTCTATTCCAGAAAAATACTGGGATGGTTCCTAAATTAAGGCCACGGCCACCTCCTTTCAAATGCTAGTCTCAGTTACAAATACGCACACTATGACAGACATCACAATAACAGAGTTTATTAGAAATATTCCACAAACACACAAGTAGATACATGGCTACACGACAACGATGTCGCAAAGCCCCAAAATCAAGCAACAACAACAATTACAACATCTCACTAGCTGTGAGCCCTTTAGAGTGCCGACAACCTCGTGTCATCCAGGATGAATGGTGCCATGCGTGGTGGGCTACACACAACCTGTTTCTTTAGGTCGTCCTAAGATACGCAAGGAAAACCGTAAAGGAAAGATACAGTCAGTTTGAGAGACTAGACTTTATATCATTTCAAATGACGCATGCTACAAATGCTACACATGTTAGAAAGGCTCAGGAGGGATTTTCGCCAGGACTCTTCCAACAGACTCCATTACCCATTAACATAGGCTTCCAGCGCGGGGAACGAAGAGTGGGAGGTGCACTCTGCTGCATGACGTCACGCACTCGTCGTCTCCGTATCGCATAACGCCAGACCCCAGGAGTAAACTCAGACTCGGTGCATATGCACTGAACAACATGATGACGTCATACACGCCGTAACCGTAACGCATAACGGTGGACCAAAGCATAACGATGAAGTCGACAAGATCATTTGAAATTAAAAAGGACAAGTCGACATTTATAAATTTGAGGGTATCAGACGGTAAAATGCAAAGGGCAATTCAGGCAGGGCAATGAAAAACACTGTTATCCATTGACGCCACAATAACGTGGGGACCGGAAGGGAGTGGGAGTTCACCAAGCAAGGTCGACAGGAGAGATGAAAGAGAGGCGCCTGGCAGTAGTAGGTTGAAACACTGTTGAAATTAGCTGGGGACTCCTGGCCACCAACCCACGACCCGCTGCTTCTAAACTTCTGGAGGAGTAGTTTGAAGTCCTCAAGCAAAGTAATTATAACGATATTCTAATATACCGTATCTGTTTTACGAGCGACGGAATGAAATTAACTTCTTGTCCTAGATGAAGTTGAAAATCCGTTGAATCATCGCCAGAGTCAAGACACGTACAGAAGAGATAGAATTCGAGGATTGGAGACTGCTCATAAAACTAGCAATAAAGTGGAAACCAACTCGTGAACTGCACTTAGCGTGCAATTCTGCTGTTAAATCTTCGCTTACTGCAGTCCTCAGTTAGAGGAATCTCTACTTTCATCACTTATTTAAGTTGAAAAATAAGAATTACAATAAATGTAGCACATGCCTTAATTCAATTTAAAACTAAGTCACTGGACTTACCCAAGATGGCGTTGAGCAATGAAAGTATGAACTTACCTGTAACAAAAGAGATGACAATCAGTTGATGTTACAAACAATTTTAATACATATGGCAGACTTCAACAAACGTTAACACAATTTTTTAAAATATATATTTGCATATTTACTTTTTAATAAATTCTAATCGTATTATTTTTATTTCCTACTCTGTATTTATATAATAAATTACGAATTTTGAATTCTTTATTTGATACTAGCAGGTACCCGCGGCTTCGCTCGCGTCATAGTCTTGTCATATGGTTATTCAATGAAATGCAGGTTTAACCCCGTTCACACCCCCTTTAGAACCTGAATACCCAAAATTCCCTCCTTATTAGACGTTTTCGACACACAACAAACATATCCCCAAAATATCATTCTTCTAACTTTAATAGATTTGGTTGGTCGATGAGAGTGAATATACAAAAATCCTTCATTAGTGGACGTTTTTCTTCCAGAATTTCACCCCTCCCCAAGGGCTCCTTAAATTGGATCTATGAAAAAAACGGTCGAACACCTATTTATTTAATTATTTATTTATTAATTATTAAGCTGATTGTTTTCCTCTGAGTTTCAAACTCCTGGCCTATGTCGATTAAGAGATGCACGCTCCGATAGGAATCCTTCAACCCCCACTTTTCACCCCTTTCACTCAAAATATACACCACATCGAATAACCATTAGACATGTGTCAGCTTATTTTTAATGATTAGTTTATATGCCAAGTATCACATCCCCAAATGAAACCACTCGTGAGATGTTGTTATTCAATGAAATGCACGTTTACACCCTTAACACCCCTTTAGAACCTGAATAACCAAAAATCTTTCCTTTGTGGACGTTTTCGACATACAACGAACATATCAAAAAAAATCATGTTTCTAACTTCAATAATTTTGGCTGGGCGATGATGAGTGAGCAACAGTCAGCACATTTTCTTTCATTTATTTTTGAGAATTTCACCACTCCCCATGAACCCCTTAAATGGAATTTATGAAGAAAAAAAACGTTTAAACACCTATTTACTTATTTATGAAGCTGTTTTTTTTTCCGCTGAATTTCAAACTTCTCGCTTATGTCGTTTAAATATACACGCTCCGTTAAGAATCCTTAGCCCCCAATTTTTACCCCTTTCACCTCATTGTATACACCATATCGATAAACCCTTAGACATATGTTTGCTTATTTTATTAATTAATTTATATGCCGAATATCACATCCCCAAATGAAACAACTCGTGAGATATTGTTAATCAATGAAATGCAAGTTTTACCCCCTTAACACCCCTTCAGAACATGAATATCCAAAAATCCATCCTTAGTGGACGTATTCGACATACAACGAACATACCTCCCAATTTTTTTTAAGTTTCTAACTGCAATAGGTTTGGCTGGGGGATGACTGAATATCCAAAAATCCTTCCTTAGTGGACTTCCTTCCCCAGAATTTCACCCCTCCCCATGGGCCTCTTAAATTGGATTTATGAAACAACGGTCGACCACCTATTTACTTATTTTTCAAGCTGATTTTCCCCCTGAGTACTGTACTGTACTGTATGCCTCTGTCTTTTAAGAGATACTTGCTCCGTTAGGATTCCTTCTACCCCCACTTTTCACACATACACCTCATAATATACACTACATCGAAAAACCCTCAGACATGTGTCTTCTTATTCTTAATGATGAGTTTATATGCCGAGTATCGCATCTTCCAAGGAAACCAATCGGGAGATATTGTTGTTCAATTAAATGCAGTCTACCCCCTTAACACCCCTTGAGAACCTGAATATCCAAAAATCCTTCCATGGTGAACGTTTTCGACATACAACGAACATAACCCCAAAATGTCATGTTTCTAACTTCAATAATTTTGGCTGGGCGATAATGAGTGAGTGAGTGAGGGTGTCAGGACATTTTCGTTCATTTATTTTTGAGAATTTCATCCCTCTCATGAACCCCTTAAATTGGATTTATGAACAGAAAACCGGTCGAACACCTTTTTACTTATGTTTAAGACGTTCTTCGCCCCTGAGTTTGATATGTGAGTGAGTTAATCAGTTAGAACACTTTCTTTCCTGTTTTCCCCCCAGAATTTCACCCCTCTCCAAGGGCCATATAATTGGATTTATGAAAAAAACGGTCGAACACCTATTTACTTACATTTTAAGCTGTTTTTTTGCTGAATTTAAAACTTCTCGCCTATGTCATTTAAGAGATTAACGCTCCGTTAAGAATCCTTCAACACCCAATTTTCACCCCTTTCACCTCATAATATACACCACATCGATAAACCCTTAGACATATGTCTGCTTATTTTTAATGATTAGTTTATATGCCGAATATCACATCCCCAAAGAAACAACTCATGAGATATCGTTATTCAACGAAATGCACGTTTACCCCCTTAACACCTCTTCAGAACCCGAATAAACGAAAATCCTTCCTTAGTTTACGTTTTCGGCATACAGCGAACATATTCCCAAAATTTAATGTTTCCAACTTCAATAGTTTTTGCTGGGCGATGATGAGTGAGTGAGTCAGTCAGGTCATTTTCTTTCAATTATTTTTACCAGAAATTTACCCCTCCCCATGGGCCCCTTAAATTGGAATTATGAAGAAACGCTCAAACACCTATTAACTTATTTTTAAGCTGTCTTTTTCCCCTGAGTTTGATGAGTAAGTGAGTTAGTCAGTAGTTAGGACACTTTCTCTCCTTTTTCCCCCAAAATTCATCCCACCCCATTGGCCCCTTAAATTTAATTTATGAAAAAAAAAAACGGTCGAACACCGATTTCCTTATTTTTAAGCTGATTTTTTCCCGCTGAGTTTCAAACTTCTCGGTCCGATACGAATCCTTCAACCCCCACTTTACACCCCTTTCACCTTATAATAGACACCACATCGAAAAACCCTTACACACATGTCTGCTTATTTTTAATGATTAGTTTATATGCCGAGTATCACATCCTCAAATGAAACCACTCGTGAGATATTGTTATTCAATAAAATGCAGGTTTAGCCCCCTTAAGACCCCATTAGAACCTGAATATCCGAAAATCCTCTCTTAGTGTACGGTTTTGACATACAACGAACAACGAACATATTCCCAAAATCTCATGTTTCTAACTTCAATCATTTTGGCTGGGCGATGATGAGTGAGTGAGTGAGTGAGTGAGTGAGTGAGTGAGGACATTTTCTTTCATTTTTCTTCCAGAATTTCACCCCTCCCCAAGAACCCCTTAAATTTGATTTATGAAAAAAAAAGTGTCGAACACTTATTTACTTATTTTTAAGCAGTTTTCTGTCCCTGAGTTTGAGGAGTGAGTCAGTCAGTCAATCAGTTAGGACACTTTCTTTCCTGTCCCCCCCCCCCCCAGAATTTCACCCCTCCCCATGGGCCCCTTAAATTGGATTTATGAAAAAAAGAACGGTCGAACTCCTATTTACTTATCTTTTAAGCTGATTTTTTTCCTCTGAGTTTCAAACTCCTGGCCTATGTCGTTTAAGAGATACACGCTCCGTTAGGAATACTTCAACCCTCACTTTTCACCCCTTTCACCTCATAGTATACACCAAATCGAAAAACCCTCAGACACGTGCCTTCTTATTTTTAATGATGTATTTATATGCCGAGTATCACATCCCCCAATGTAACCAATCGTGAGTTATTATTATTATTCAATGAAATGCAGGTTTAACCCCCTTAAGACCCCTTTAGAAACTGAATATCAGAAAATCATCCTTTAGTGGACGGTTTTGACATACAATGATCATTTCCCCAAAATGTCATGTTTCTAACTTCAATAATTTTGGTTGGGCGATGGTGAGTGAGTCAGGACTTTTCTTTCAATTTCCTTTTTTTTTTTCAGAATATCACCCCTCCCCATGATCCCCTTAAATTGGGCTTATAAAAAACTGTCGAACACCTATTTACTTATTTTTAAGCAGTTTTCCCCCCTGAGTTTGATAAGTGAGTCTGTCAGTCAATCAGTTAGGACACTTTCTTTCCTGTTTCCCCCCCCCCCCCCAGAATTTCACCCCTCCGCATGGGCCCTTTAAATCGGATTTATGAAAAAACGGTCAAACACCTATTTACTTATTTTTTAAGCTGATTTTTTTCCGCTGAGTTTCAAACTCCTCGCTTATATCGTTTAAGAGATACACGCTCCGTTAGGAATCCTTCAACCCCCACTTTTCACCCCTTTCACCTCATAATATACACCTCATCGAAAAATCCTCAGACACGTGTCTTCTTATTAGCCTATTTTCAATTTTGAAAAAATAGGCTTATGAGATCACCTTTTGTCCGTGTGTGTGTGCGTGTGTGTGTGTGTGTGTGATTCGTGTGTGTGTCCCCCCCTAATAAAATCTAAACGGCAGGAGCGATTTCAATGAAACTCGGAAAGTTCATAGCACTATTCCCGGCGACCTCGACCGTGCCCTTCAAATTTTGTTACGACTCACCAATCCAACATGGCGGCTGTGCGAAATATTTCACCAGCATTCAATATCTCCGAAACTATTACCGATATTACCCTGACATTTTCTATGGTGATAGAGGGAACTACTATAAGTTCACTTATGTGACTTTTGAAAACCTGGTGACTACAAATCCAACATGGCGGCCAAGCGAATTTGCGACTTTTAAATAGACGTTTCTCGCGATTTGACCAATCAAACGCAATGAAACTTGGTACAGTATATGTTTATATACACTGTAATGCACCGACATCAAACTTCGTTCAATGTTTACATAATCACAAGATGGCGGATGTGCGAAATATTTCACCGGCATTCTATATCTCTGAAACTATTAGCGGTATCTCTCTAAAATTTTGTACGGAGATAAAGGGCACTACTGGAAGTCTATCTATAAGATTTTCAAAAACCGGTTAACTACAAAACGAACATGGCGGCCAAGCGAATTTGAACATTTTAAATAGACCTTTCTCGCGATTTAATGTTCCAAGCGCACTGAAACCTGGTACAGGAAATATTTATACACATTGTAATCCACTGGTATCTAATTTAGTTCAATTGTTTACATAACCTCAAGATGGCGGCAGTGCGAATTTTAAAATTAAGTTTTTATTTCTTGTGATGTAGTCATGCGATCAAAGTGAAAGTTTGAATAATGAACCTACGCAATAATTTTCCTTTAATGGTACATGACTCTATGGCCTATACATTTAACAATTCAACATGGCGACCATCCGAAATATTTAGACGATACTGAATATCTACGTATCTATTTTAGCAATCAAACTGCACTTTTTAATGTTCATAGGGGCTATGAACTTAAGTTCACCTATAGGACTTTAAATAACTTGGTGTTCACAAATCCAACATGGCGGTGACGCGAATTATAAATATTCACATGGACGTTTCTCGCAATTTAACCATCCGCGTGCAGTGAAACTTGGTACAGTAAATCTTTATCCGAATGTTAATCCACTGGCATATAACTTATTTCAATTGTTTCCATAACCTCAAGAAGGCAGCTGTGAAAATTTTTTAAATCTCCTTGTTTTTTCTTGTGTCCTAATTATGCGATTGAACTTTGAATACTACACGTTCACAATAATCTGCATGTAACAGTACATAACTCTAGGACCTACATATATAAAATCCAACATGGCGGCCATCCGAAATATTTAGTCGGTTCTCAATATCTACGAATCTATTACAGCAATCAAACAGAAATTGTGTATGTTGATAGAGGCAATTAACATAAGTAGGATATATGAAAATAGGCTGTATAGTTCTTCACGGAACTACTTGTTTTTAATGGTGAGTTTATATGCCGAGTATCACGTCCCTCAATGAAACCAAGTCGGAGATAGATATTGTTATTCAATGAAATGCAGGTGTACCCCCTTAACACCCCTTTAGAGCCTAAATATCCAAAAATCCTTCCTTAGTGGGCGTTTTCGACTAACAACGAACATATCCCCAAAATTTCATGTTTCTAACTTTAATAGTTTTGGCTGGGCGATGATGAGTCAGTCAGTCAGTCAGTCAGTCAGTCAGGACACTTGTTTTTATATAAGAGACAAGCTGTACCCGGCATGCGTTGCAACGCCAATCAAAGAAAGCGTTGGCGTTGAAATTCTGTTTCTTGAAGTGCTTTTGGATACACAACATGTTAACTGCCTCTAAGCTATCGTAAAATGGATTTTCTAATTTAGAACCATTCGTGGAAGCGTGCACAACAACTTTCAAAAGTTTCATCGCTGTCACTCATTTGTTGAATCTACTCGAACGCTACCTGTTGTGAAATGGATTTACTAAGTCGAAACCCTTCCCTGGCGTGTACACAATAACTCATCAATGATTCATCGCAATCGGATGAATTGTATATGCACGTATACGGGGTTTTGTTTAAACGATTCGTGCGCTGTCACTCATTTGTTGAATCTACTCGTGCGCTACCTATTGAGAAATGTATTACTAAGTCGAAGCCCTTCCCTGGCGTGTACACAATAACTCATCAAGGTTTCATCGCAATCGAAGAATGTTATATGAATGCAATAGGGGATTTTGTTGAAACGCTTCGCGCGTCGTCACCCATTTGTTGCATCTACTCTTGCGCTACTTATTGTGAAATGGATTTACTAAGTCCCCTTCCCTGGCGGGTACACAATAACTGATCAATGTTTCATCGCAATCGGATGAATAGTATATGAACGCATACCTGATTTTGTTTAAACGATTCGCGCTCCGTCACTCATTTGTTGAATCTACTCGTGCGCTACCCACTGTAAAATGTATTTACTAAGTTAGAAACCGTCACGTAAGTGTCCACAACATCTCACCCAAGTTTCATCGCTATCGGACTAATGGGATATGAAGACATAGGGGACTGTATTGAAACGCTCCGCATGTCGTCGTTCATTTGTCGAATCTACTCGTGTGCTACCTACTGTGAAATGTATTTACTAAGCCAGAAACCTTCCTTGGAGTGTCCACCATATTTCACCCAAGTTTCACCGCTAACAGCAGAATGGTATATGACCTTATACGGGACTTTGCTGAAACGCTTCGCGCGTCGTCCCTCATTTGTTGAATCAACTTGTGCGCTGCATATTGTATAGTGGATTTACTAAGCCAGAAATTTTCCATGACGTGTACACAACATCTCACCCAAGTTTCATAGCTACGGACGAATGGTACATGAATGCATACGGGACTTGGTTGAAACGCTTCGCGTGTCGTCGCTCATTTGTTGATTCTACTCTTGCGCTACATATTGTAATATGAATGTACTCAGCCAGAAACCTTCCCTGGAGTGTACACAACATCTCACCCAAGTTTCATCGCAACCGGATGAATGGTATGTGAACGTATACGGGACGTTGTCGAAACGCTTCGCGTGTAGTCACACATTTGTTGAATATAAACGTGCGCTTCGTATTGTAAAATGGATTTACTTAGCCAGAAACCTTTCCTGGAGTGTACACAACAATTCACCAAACATTTATCACTATTCGACGACTGGTATATGACTTTATACGGGACTTTGTTGAAACGCTTCGCGTGTCATCGCTCATTTGTTGAATCTACTGGTGCGATACCTATTGTAAAATGTATGCACTAAGCCAGAAACCTTCCCTGGAGTGTACACAACATCTCACCCAAGTTTCATCGCTATCGAATGAATGGTATATGAAATTATACGGCACTTTGTTGAAACGCTTCCGCGCCGTTGCTCATTTGTTGATTCTACTCGTGCTCTACCTATTTTAAAGGGATTTACTAAGCTAGAAACCTTCCCTGGAGTGCACACAAAATCTCAGCCTAGTTTCATCGCTATCGGACGAATGGTATATGAACGCAAACGTGACTTTGTTGAAATGCTTCGCGCGTCGTAGCTCATTTGTTGAATCTACTCGTGCGCTGCCTATTGTAAAGTGGATGTACTAAGCCAGAAAATTTCCCTGCAGTGTACACAACATTTTACGCAAGTTTCATAGCTATCGGACGAATGGTATATGAACACATACGGGACTTCGTTGAAATGCTTCGCGCATCGTCGCTCATTTGTTGAATCTACGCGTGCGCTACCTATTGTAAAATGGATTTACTAAGTCAGAAACCTTCCTTGGAGTGTACTCAACATCTCACCCAAGTTTCATCGCAATCGGACGAATGGTATATGAACGCTTAGGAGACATACAGACATACCCACAGACAAACTATCACGTTACATTGATTTTTATATATATAGATTATGCTATTTAAACGTTTAAATTATACGTCAAATCAATACATAAACAAATATATATATATTATATATTAGTACATGATACGACCCACAATGGGGTCATCCTCAGCCTAAAACGAAAATCAATTGATCTGATAAATACTTAATGTATGCATTACATACGGTACTACGGGAGAATTTTCAACACGACCGTTGCATTAAAGCGGCAAATACATACCTAACACTGCTTGGCAAATTTAAAGAGGAACTTCTGATACCGTAATTCCATTTCAAGAATCCAGGTTTATCTTCTAAACGTTTTGGACATTTATTAGAATTGCCACATATCCATATTGGGCATTTCAACTCAAATTCTTGTACGAATTTCCGAATTTCTCCATACCATACAAGGAGGTTATTTCATGTCATCGTAATACTGGTTGGCACCTTTTCAAAATCGTTAATAATCTCTGTATTGAAGAGGATTCAACTTATTTAACTCAAGCTCCGAACCGAATTATTTTATTGATTTTCTAAATTATTTTGTGTACATTTTGATAAAGTTTTAAAGCTTAACATTTTTACACTCACCGTTAATAGTTCTTATTTTCTAACCACTATTTTTTTAATTATTGTTAAAAGACCAATCTTTTATTTAATTAATACTACATTTGTAAGGATATCCATTTTAATTACTATATTTTATTTATTACAATTATTATCATTAATTTTTCATTTTAATTTAGATTTAAGGCACATACGCTATATTAGTTTTTAATTCTTAATTGATTTTCTTTTTAGGTTGAGGATGAATCCATTGTGGGTCGAAACATGTACTAATATATAAAATATATATTTATTTATGTATTGATTTGGCGTATAATTAAAACGTTTAATTCTAACATCAATACGGATATTTAAAAACATTTGTTTTCTATGGTAAATATGTTTGCATTCTATTAATGCTATTTTGTAATTTTGGCATGTACTTGAAGTTTTTTAACAGGCCAAATTTGCATTTCAATTGCGTTTCAAGGAGCAGATGACCATTCAGATTATCCCCTTAATACAACAACCTCCAACGTGTTCATTATAAACTATATTGGATTTAAGAGGCACCCTGAGTAGAATCTTCAGTACGGAAATGCTTATTTGCCAATATAGCCTACTCGTAGTATTAATGTATGAGCTATTGTTATTATTATTATTATTAGTAGTAGTAGTAGTATTTTGTGTTGTTCGGCTCCGTGGCTAAATGGTTGGCGTGCTAGGCTTTGGCCCGAAGTGCCCCGGGTCCGATTCCCGGACGAGCCATCAGGGATTTTAATCTCCTGAGGTTAATTCCCGTGGCTCGGGGACTGGGTGTATGTGACGTCTTCATCACCACTTCATCCCCATTACGGCGCACAAGTCGCCCACGGGCGTCAACTAGAAAGACCTGCACTCGGCCTCTCCGGAGGCCACACGATCATCACCATTATTTTGTGTTGGTTTATTTTTACATTTTTATTTAATCTTTGCTATAAAGAATAATATTTGTAACATTTTCGGTATATAACGAAACTCATCCCCCAAACTATTTTAGGTAGATTTCAAGAGAAAGCTACCATGTTGCAACGTCCAGAAAATGTTGACATATATTTTCGCTTCACATCCCCCAGTCCCCAACACCACTGTCAGTTCAAAAGTTCAAACACCCGTTAAATCTCTCTATATATAAACATGAATGTTTGTCTGTTTTTTTTTCTGAATTTCCACGGAATTTTGCGATATTTGCGCGTTTCAGACTGTTTTAGGATGGATGCACGCAAAAATATTTTTTTTGTCTGTCTGTCTGTCTGGTTGTTTGTTTGTCTGTCTGTCTGTCTGTGGACAATTTTTTGTGTACTTATAACTCGAGAACGGTTGAGTGGATCAACGTAAAATTTGATACAGATATCCTTCAGAGGCACGACACCAATCATTGATGTAACTCTTCTCCGTACCTCTCATTAAAGGGGCCCAACCCCCTTAAATACAACCTGAAATAAGCGTAGAAGGGTGAGACAAAGCTCATTTTCAGCCCCTCAATGTGAGAAACGAAACTCGGGGGCCTTGGGCCCCCGAAAACCACATTTTAAGGCCCTAAAACCAACAGTTTTTGAGATATTCCCAGAAAACTAATTTCACTTAATAAATTAATGAAAGAATGCATGCCGGTAACCATGGCAACTGAATCTCCGAGGTCCATCTATTTCTGTAAGACGCAATGCAATTCCATTTATTACATTACTGTGAAGGTTTGCATACGGCTTTAAGGTTATAACAGATCCAAATTAAGCTGAAATATTCAATACATACAATGCGCTTAAGGGGTCAAGGGGTACTCTAGAATTTTTTCACGCGATTTACACGTGCGGGTGTGGTACGAAAGGTCTATTACATCCCTTCTCTGTTATATAAAAATGAATGTTTGACTGTTTTTTCTGCATTTCCACGGAAATTTGACATATTTGCCCGTTTCAGACTGTTTTGTGACGGATGCACGCAATTCTTTTTCTGTCTGTCTGTCTGTCTGTTTGTTTGCGGACAATATTTTGTGTCCTTATAACTCGAGAACGGCTGGGTGGATTAACGTAAAATATGATGCAGATATCCATCAGAGGCACGACATTAATCATTGATGTAACTCTTCTCCGTACCTCTCATAACAGGGGGCCTACCCCCTTAAAATACAAGCTGAAATAAGCGTAGAAGGGTGAGACAAAGCTCATTTTCAGCCCCTCAATGTGAGAAACGAAACTCGGGGACCCTAAATGAACCCCGAAAACCACATTTTAAGGCCCTAAAACCAACATTTTTTGATATATTCCCAAAAAACTAATTTCACTTAATAAATTAATGAAGGAATGCATGCCGGTAACAATGGCAACAGAATCTCAGAGGTCCATCTATTTCTGTAAGACGCAATGCAATTCCATTTATTATATTACTGTGAAGGTTTTCAAACGACAATATGGTTCTAAAGGATCCAAATTAAGCTGAAATATTCATCAATACATATAATGCGCTTAAGGGGTCAAGGGGTACTCTAGAATTTTTTTACGCAATTTACACGTGCGGGTATGGTACGGAAGGTCTATTATATCCCTATCCCTATGTTGTTATATTATTATTATTACTATTATTTTAATTATTATCATTATTATGGCGTACAACGACGAGACAAACTCATTT
Source organism: Meconema thalassinum (assembly GCA_946902985.2). NCBI lineage: Eukaryota > Metazoa > Arthropoda > Insecta > Orthoptera > Tettigoniidae > Meconema > Meconema thalassinum. The sequence continues at coordinate 374,835,528 of OX336392.1, forward strand.
TCAAACCCTTGGTGTCAGAAACAAAACTCGGGGCCCCTCAAGAGCCGTAACGGGTCCCCGAAAACTATGTTTAAAGCTCTAAACCCAACAGTTTCCTAGATATTCCCAGAAAACTAATTTCATTTAATAAACTAAAGAAGGAATGCAAGCCACTAACCATGACAAAAGTATCTCAAGAGTTGGCATCCAACTTTCCATCTATTTCTGGAATAAGTAATGCCACTGCATTTATTACATTTCTGTGAAAGGTTGCAAATGGCTATAAGGTTATCACGGAACCAACTAAAACTGTAAAATTCATCAATGCGCTTAAGGGGTTCAAGGAGTACCCTAGATATTTTCACACGACTTACACGTGCGATATGTCGTACAGAAGGTCTATTATATCTCCAAACAGCAACATTATTGTCAAAAATTCCTGATTTGAAATAGTAGACAGTTTTTTGCTGATTTTCCGAATTTGGGCCATTGGAGGCTAAAGAAAACTGAATTTTCATGCACTACAAGCCTTTATAATTTATAAAAGGGGTCTTCCGGTAGTTAAGCACTTGACACAACGGTTAGGGTCAGTTCGTATGTGACGTGTATTGCGATTCGTCTACGAGGTTTTCAAATTTATTTTCACGCCAGGAAGAACACGTTAGGTAAATTTAGTTTGAGAGCACATTTTAGCTAGGCCTAATCATTTTTCTTTGCCAACAAACAGGTTCCAAGCCCCTAAACATTGCAACAGTAGATCAATTGGTAACATCTGGTTATTAATACCGAAGACCGTTCGAAGAATGGGTACTTCTGCTAGTTTATATATCAATTTCTTGTGGAGACGATATGTACCGTCATCTTTAACCAGTAACGTTAAAATGTGTGCATACAATATAAACATTCAAAGTCTCAGTCGATTTTGGTAATGGGAATAATCTGAATAAGGGGGTGAAAATGGGGGTCCTTTTGCAAAAAGTGAAATACTTCTTCATATTATGTAAAAAAAAATCCATTTCAAGTTCATACTATTCTTCGGATAATGACCAAAAAATTATCTCAGTCAAGGTTTTGGATAGCACCTCCATTAACCAAAGGGTTGGGAATCTTGAGTTTTTTAGAAAAAAAATATCATACCTCAGTATAAATAAGCTCAATATCCAACCTGATTTAAATGGTCAACAGTCCTATAAAAATTACCTAAGATTTTTTCTAAAAAGAAAAAAAATAATATGACCCACTCTAACGCCACGTGATAACCAAACATATGGAACGTTTGTAGGTATTCAACAATACGAAAATTTAGTGAATTCAAATTTTGTAATTACCCGCTGAAATCTAACTCCACCTTACAGATTGCCAAAAGGAATTTCTGTTAGATATTGCTAAAACTGAGCTTAATTAAAATCCTTTCTTTCTTTTTGATAATGCCAATCGCACTTGGTGGTAAAACGTCAGAAGATAATTATGAAGAAACATTATACATTGCCTAGAAGCCGTTCTGAAGAAATCATAATATTTGATACAGTTATGTCAAACAGGAACATGGTTGTTATGAGAGTAAACCAGGCAGGAAATGAGAAGGTGATGGTGATCATGATGATGACGAAAATACGTGTTGGTTTAAGGGGCCTAACATCAAGGTTATCGGCCCCTGATGATATGGGTGTTAGTGAAATGTGTTAAAGAAATGAACTTACTGCTACAACTTACTTTTATCTACAAACGTACAAATAACTTATCAACTAGAATAAAAGACCGTTAAAGCGTAGCGTTAGGTCATGCGGCAAAGCTCTCTGCTGACTTGGTAGGTGCCGTCCTTGAAATGGTTTTTCATGGTTTCCCATTTTCACCACCAAGAAAATGCTGGGACGGTAACTTCTGACAGGCCACGGCCGCTTCCTTCCACATCTTTGCCCAGTTTCACACATTTTCATCCAGTCCATCTCTCATCCCGACGCGCAGGTCTGTCAAAAAGACCTGCACTCGGCCTCTCAGGAGGCCACATGAATAAACAAGATGTTCAGTAAGGAACATATAGCCTACATTTTCCTAAATGCATGGGTATAGTTATAACTCTTCGTCCTTTTCAAGAAGTATGATTGAATGTTGGTTGTAGTAGCTTGTTGAAATATATCGTGCTATATTATACCTACGTTGATCGACTGCATTCTCACCTGAATTATAAATACACGCACTAATACAGCCATCACAATATCACAGGTTATCAGACAAAATTCAAACACTCACCCAAGTACACGGGGCTAAATGACTATGATGTCCAAGCCTCTCAAATGAAACAACAACAACAACAACAGCTTCCTAACCAAATCCATCCTCGTATAAAAGTATACACACTAGTACAGACATCACAGTGACACAGGTTATCAGACAACTTCTATACACACCCACATACACGGGACTACATGATCATGATGTCGCAAAGCCCCTAACGAATCAACAACATCAACAGTCTGTACCGCTGATCAAGGACAACGAATTTCAATCGCTTTAGTCGAGTGTTGAAATATGTTGTGTTACAAGTATTTATAATATTCTCTATTGCAAATACATTCTATATATGCTTAACATTATAACTTGCGAGTGGATATAAATCAATAAATACAAAAAAAACAGGTAAAAAGAGTTTGAACCCGCTTGAATTTGATCCACGAACCTCGAAGTTGAGAGTAAAAGACACTAGCCCGCTGCTACACATAGCCAATGCTAGTAATGCGTTAACAACTGGTTTAGTTTAACTGTATACCATACTAGCAGTAGTGCCCGGCTTCGCCCGGTGGATTCATTTGTCTTATGGATGATAAAACAGAAAGAAAAAAATATATAACTTTTTGTGGAGGTCGTGGTAGTGGGGGTGATGTAGTACAGTATAATGGACGTAACATTCAGGACATTTTTCCGTAATGATAATGATAATAATGAATAGGGAAACTGCTATTTACTAACTACAGTAATGACACATGTAATTTACAAACGAATTGAAAAATATGATTAGAAAGAGGAGTAAGTGAAATAAGAGACGCTGTCTAGGGCCTATATCTCATTGGCTGTTAAGAAAATAGAGACCAATAGCGTCGTCTTTTGTCTTTTAGCGCCATAGGAAAATAATCAGAGCACTTCGCTGTCCCAAGCTCCTGAGGCAGCAATAGTGTCATTTATCGGCACATAGCGCTCAAGGGTAAGGATCGGAATAAACGAACGTAAATTTGAAAGCACCATCGCTTATTGCAGCTGATAACCTCAATGTACTGCACCAATACCATCGCACTTATACAGAGGCATAATATTCATACTGACAACTGTTTTAAGGAGCCTAAGAAATCTTTTTTGCAACAATTATTCCTCGTGACTGCAATTTATAAGCAGCGCAAGATGTAACTATTTTCGCAATTCTGCACCAGAACACTGGTAGGGGCGACGTGATGCAGCCCGAAATACCAGCCAACAATAGACTTATTAAAATATTCTTAGAGGTACACTACTACGGACATGTTCTAGGGCCTAAAAACGTGGTTTTCAAGTTCATTTTGTCTGTTTTCTAAATGTAGGCAATGGAGAGGGTTTTCCAGCAGGATTTCAAAGGGTAAGTATGTAAATTTGGTGCAATTAAGTGAAACGGTGTAGATTTGTGCAGGGAATGGAGTGGTCTATCCGAAAATTCAAGTGGACATTGTTACCCACAGGGTTCCAAAGGGTAAGTATACAAAATTTCGTTCAAATCGGTGAAACATTGTAGATTTGTGCCAAAGGGCCTAAACGCAGGGAATGGAGTGGTCTGTCCGAAATTTCATGTAGACAGTGTTACTCGTCGGGTTTCAATGGGGGAAGTATTGTTTTAGATCCCCTAGTTGGGGGGGTTGTTTAGGGATCTAAAAATTAGTGTTATTGTATTAATTTGGAAGGTTGTTTCTAAATGATGGCGGCTTCCCGTAGCTGGGAGAGCTGACCAGTGTAGCGTGTTGTTTGGTGTTCAAATGCCAGGGGGTGTTCCTGCTAAGATGCAACAGTCTATAGGGGGATGAACCTCTGAGTGCAGGCCAACGTGCCGGCCTGTCAGCTGGTTGGAATGAGTTATATAACAGACCTGCTTGTGTCAGCGACTCGCTGCTAGGCGGTCGCGTGCGGGAAACACAATGCAGCCTGAGCAAGCAATTACTGGCTACTAGTCACGGCCAATCGTGACGGAGGTCAGGAAGGGTATTAGGATGTGAAGAGGCGTGTAATTATGAGTACAAAGTGTAGATTACTGACCAAGTGTTTTATTTGTCAGTATGCAATTGTAAGTCCCGTTTTAGGGAAATGTAAATAATGTGAATAATGGTACAAGTTAAGTGTACAAGTTTGTGGATGGGTGTTACAAAGTTAAGGATATCCGAACACTTGCTGATGCTCACCTGATGATAGTAGCTGGAACAGGGCCTTCGGCGACACACACTGTATGACAGATACAGTTCCCAAAAGGCCTCACTTCTTATAAGTCCTGCCGTTGCACAGTCAGCATTCCATTGACATAGCTGCCCCAGTTAGTTATAGTGTAGATGTTTATGAGTGTGTTGCAAGTGGTTGGCTAGCCTCCCGAGCTGGTCGGCCGCCCTTGCTGTGTAAAAGGTACTGTTCTGGACTTATGATGTTTGCCAGTTAGGGGTGGTTTTAATAGATGATGGGGGGTGGCTTTCAGGGGGTGCAGCCCCCCGGGGCCTGTACAGTATTTAAATTTTGGTTCAGATCGGTGAAATGGTGTAGATTTGCACCAAAGGGCCTAAATGCAGGGAATGGAGTGGTATGTCCGAAATTTCATGTAGATTGTGTTACCCGCAGGGTTCCAAAGGGTAAGTATACACATTTTGATTCATATCGGTGAAACGATGTAGATCTGCACCAAAGGGCCTAAATGCAGGGAATGGAGTGGTGTGTCCGAAATTTTATTTAGATTGTGTTACTCACCGGGTTCCAATGGGTAATTATACATATTTTGGTTCAGATCGGTGAAACGGTGTAGATTTGTGCCAAAGGGCCTAAATGCAGAGAATGGAGTGGTCTGTCCGAAATTTCATGTGGACAGTGTTAGTCTACTCTCAGGGTCCCAAAGGGTAGATATACAAATGTTGCTTGATATCGGTGAAACGGTGTAGATTGTGCCAAAGGGCCTAAATGCAAGGAATGGAGTGGTCTGTCCGAAATTTAAAGTAGACAGTGTTACCTGCTGGGTTCCAAACGGTAAGTATACAAATTTTGATTCTGATCGGTGGAACTGTGTAGATTTGCGCCAAAGGTCCTAATTGCAGGGAATGGAGTGGTCTGTCCGAAATTTCATGTAGATAATGTTACTCGCAGGGTTCCAAAGGGTAAGTATACACATTTAGGTTCAGAGCGGTGAAACGGTGTAGATTTGTGCCAAAGGGCCTAAATGCATGGAATGGAGGGGTCCGTCCGAAATTTCATGTAGACAGTGTTATTCGCATGGTTCCAAAGGGTAATTATACAAATTTTGGTTCAGATCGGTGAAACGGTGTAGATTTGTGCCAAAGGGCCTAAATGCAGAGAATGGAGTGGTCTGTCCGAATTTTAAAGTAGACTGTGTTACCCGCAGGGTATACGAATGCATAGAGAATACTACAGTTCAATAAATACTTGAGCAACACTGAGAAATGGCTCAAATACCATATCCTATCTCCAATTTACACTTGCTAGTGCAACAACCACAATAACGCAGGTTATCACAAAATTCTACACACACATCCATGTACACGGGGCAACATGACCACGATGTCTCAGCCCCGCAAATGAAATATCAACTGTCTACACATGAAAACTGTAAAATGGTGATAGGTGAGTGTAGGAATGTATGCCACTATGTTTCTCTGACAGGATAGCATTACATCGGTCAGTGTCCTTGAGCACATTTTACCGGACTATCATGATATAGAGTAAATCGTAGTTGCCTAGTGACAACCTGCCCATCAATGGTGCGGCGTTGACTATCATGATATAATATACTCTGTATTTCAAAAGAATGAACGTGAAGGAAATGGCGGGAGCTTGGAACTGCTGAGCTGTGTTGCCAAGTTTTTATAGTTGATGTAAAACAGCTGATTCGAATAATACACAGGGCTACACTTCGGATATTATTTCGGTACTAGTATGCGCAATATAATGCAAATGTCGATCCTGAGTCAACGCCGAGGACATTCAAATAGAGAAATACGGTATAAAATAAATAAATAAATAACACACCGAAGCTATGCTACATTTGTCACCGTTATTCAATAAATACGAGAAAGAGGCCAAACACTCGACAGCTATACAAATATAATACAAAATACAAACACAAAGTAATCTGATGATGAATATATATCAACACTCACCATGCAATGATTATATCCTTCAAGATGAAACAAGAGTTTGGGTGACGGTCGCGGAAGTTACATAAAGATAGACTCTCCCTGACTTTTCAAATACCAAGGCACAACAGTTGTCATGGTGCTATTGATACGTAACTATTATTATCAAAGAATATTGCTCCTTGATTATTATATTGTATTAGAGTAAGAGATAAATATATAAGACTTTAATAAGTATTTAGTGTGTGTTCTTACTTCAATTATATCAAGTGTGCATTCGACCACCAAGATATAACACGCAGTATTAAGGTCAAGCTGGCGATGCACAGTGGGTCAAAATCAAAATCTAGGGGGACAAAATTATTTTTATGTTTTAATCATGAATTTAGAGTGAAAGCAACGTATTTAATTTGTTTACTTCATAAGAAACATCAGTTAAGACCTTTTTTAAGCTACGTCTACACATGCAAGAAATTGTTTATGACTAAGAGTTGGATAGAGCATTCAGTTATCTCTTCAGAACAATTTTCTACCCCTAATTTACTTTTAACAAAGTCACTAAGTTCCACTTTTGACATAATCGTCGAACCCAGTGCTTCAAACAGTTTCAACGTGTAAGAACTGGTTGCGCAGCATCTTCTAAAACGTCAAATAACTAAGTAAGTTGCAAAAAGATGCCAAAAAATCTTATGACAGGCGTAAACTACAAGACTTTATCTACATTTTAACATTAAGTAGAAAGTGACGCAGAGTGACGCGACATACTAACAATCTAAGTGAAAATATAATTTTAAAAATAATAGTTAAATATTATATAATGCAAATGTAGCTAAAATTACGAAACAATTACGCCCATTAATAAATGAAACACGTTAGAAAGTTCATTGCTTCAGCTGCATGTTCCATCTTAAAGCATCACACTAACCACAAAAACAACCAAACCACAGCCACTTACATTCATCCTCCAATTCAGACTGCTCGAACAGAGGTGACAGATTTACAGTAAAATGCGTTTATATCCCAGAATAGTGAGCGGCAATTATATGAGAATGCTGTAGAAGTAATACATTTTGATTTTTTAATTATGAAAATAAATAATTTTGTCCTCCTAGATTTCGATTTTGACCCACTGTGCGATGGTTTCTCCTTGCTTCTGCATTACGCTCCGAAATTTGATGCTCTCAGCAAACTTGTTTCGTGTGGCGTCGAAGTGCAAGGCTATAACCTACCTATAATAAAAAACTAACTAACTAGCTAACTAAGAACACGATTAAACTAGAAAATAATAATAACAATAATAAAAGAAATAAAAAAAGTAAAATGGGAACAAAAATATTAAAACTGGATGCTAAAGTAAAAAGTAAACAAAACGATGACAATGGAACTATATAACTCAGACACAGACAGCGGCTAACAAGCGACTGAATCGTGAGCAATGCTCTGGCAACGTGTCGGCGGAAATGTCAAAATCCAGCCAATAGGAGCCCGCGGCGGCCATTTTACGATCGTTCCCGCCATTTCCTTCACGTTCATTCTTTTGAAATACAGAGTATAGTGCTAGTCGTTGTCGCCTAGCGACAATATGTCCGTGAAGTTATGAGATCGGTGAAATGGTGTAAATTTGTGCAAATGGGTCTAAATGCAGGGAATGGAGTGGTCTGTCGAAAATGTAATGTGGACAGTGTTACTCGCTGGGTTCCAAAGGGTAGGTACCGTATACAAAATTTGGTGCAGATCGGTGAAACGGTGTGGATTTGTATAAATAACAGACAAACAAACAAACCAACATTGAGTTTAATATATATAGATAGATTTCCATTTTTAGCCTACTTTTCACATTTTGCAAAAATGAGGAAAAAGTAGACTTATGAGATCGGGCAAATGTGTGTCTGTCTGTCTGTCTGTCTGTCTGTCTGTCCTTCTGTCTGTCTGTCTGTCTGTCTGTCTGTCTGTCTGGCTGTGTGTGTGTCCCCCCCTATCAACTCCTAAACGGCTGCAGCAATCGAAACAAAATTTGGTAGGAGTAAAGATCTATACCTGAATATCTCACGGCCATATTTGAAAATGATGTCAGTGCTACCAACTGCTAAAAAATCGCAATTGAAATTTGAGCTCCATGTTGGATATCTTGGAAAGTATGAATGGGAGCGATTTCAAAATTGGCACACGTACAGATCATAATATTTCAGTTTAATTTCCAGGAGGCTAAACATGGCAGTGTTGCCAAAATGATTATAAGCCTCCTGATAGGTCCAATTTTTAAATGCATATAACTTCTATACTATCAATTGGAATTCAACCAAATTTCGTATGTTGTATGTGTACATAACCAGATATGACTGAGCGTATTCTTAAGACCTACCAGGGCTGCCAACTGTTAATAAATGCTCCTATTTTTTTTCTAAATACCAATATATCAGAAAGTATGCAAGCCGACAGCTTTAAACTATGCACACGTATAGTACCTGACATTCTATATTAATTTGGAGTAACTTATATACGTCAGTGCTACCAACATGATTCTAAGCCTGCTGACAGATCCAACTTTAAATACATGTAACTTCCATACTATCATTTGGATTTCAACCAAATTTCGTATGTGCTATGTGTACTATAACAGATATGACTATGCGTATTCTAAGGAGCAACCAGTGCTGCCAACTGTTAATATGTGCTGTCCCTATTTTTGTTACCCTAATATCAATATATCAGAAAGTATGCAAGCCAATAGCTCTAAACATTGCACACGTATAGTACCTGGCATTCTAGACGAATTTGGAGTAACTAATATACGTCAGTGCTGCCAACATGATTCTAAGCCTGCTGATAGGTCCAATTTTAAAATGCATGTAACTTCTATACTAACTAATGGATTTCATTCAAAATTGGCACAACAATAGATCATATTATTTCAGATTATTTCTGACCAATACATGCATGACATTGTTGCCAACATGATATTACGCGCGCTGTTAGATCCAATGTTTAACTGCATGTAACGTCCATGCTATTCATTGGACTTCAACCAAATTTTGTATTCTGTACCTTAAGAGACGGAACTAAGAATATATTCAGTCATCAGGGCTGCCAACTGTAGTGCTTTATTAGGATACATTATGCCAGGTATACAGTATTTCTAACTAATTGGAAATGTCGATATTAGAAACTTAATTTCATTATTCTAGATAGGTTCATATTCTGTAGAATAATCATTGGCATGAAAAGTAGGCTGTATAGTTCTTCACGGAACTTCTTGTTTATCTTGGAAAGAACGATTTAATTAGCGTTTTCTGCCGTTTTTATAAAACATTTGATACTAAATTTGGATTATGTTGTTAAGTACATTACTAAAAGGATATCATTCTACCGAAATATGAACTGAGCAGCCAATAGCATCCATTTTGACCCAACGAGATGGCACGTCCGAGCACGATACGGCACGGTTAGCCTGCGGTCACTACTGCGGAATAATATTCTATTTTTAAAATGTTAATGTCCTACAGATCATCTCCTTGAGGACAGTTTAAACCACCCTCTGTACGATAAGCGGATTTAGTGGGGCAGGGCCTTGTTGAATCATAAGTTAAGATTAGGCTATAAATTGCATGATTCATACATCCACCATCTTGAAACTATTTGGCTGATGACCTTGTATTTTTGGCAAAAGGCGCTTCCCAAATGAAGGTATATTGTTGCAAACTTTCGTAGAGATCAGATGATTAGATTAGTCGTAATTTGATTTAAGCTTTGAACATTTCAGTGGCCGCCATTCCGTTTCCGTCAAATTGGCGGCTATGTAGAACAATGACACTGAGGTGTCTTTTGCTATTGCTAAATCTGTACCAAATTTGGTTCAATTCGGTTCCATAATGTTTGAATTGATAGGGGGGAAAGATATATATATACACACACACACACACTCATAGAAAGGCAGACTGACAACTTTAGCCCGTGTGGATCTAACAAGTCTACTTTCATTTTTTGCAAAAATCGAAAGTAGGCTAAAAGCAGAAGAAGGGGGAAACAAAAGGGGGAAAGGAAATAAAAGATATGGAGAAAAGAAGAGACCTCGGTCCTCGAAGATTGAGGATTGGAAAGAAGTAAAGCCATGAATGGCAGATAGGAAAGAGGAGACGGTCTACCCCAAGGTCAATGGGACAAGGAACAGCAGGACCATGCTCAGGAATCCCTCGGAGTCACCAACTTCAGAACTCACCAGACGTGAGCTCTTGAGGGCGTAGCACGATCCAGGGTGCACCATACAGTAAGTGGTGGGGCTACACACACCCTGCCTCCTTTAGGTTCTTGTGCAGAAGGTAGGAGATAACATGAAAATAAAAGAAGAGGTCTAACACTTCGAAGAATGAGGGTATCACGAAAAAACGATGTGGGCGGGAAAGTGAAAGACTCCCTAGGCCTCGGATACCCTAATACCGTCGGGGTCTAAAGAGAACAAGAGTTGATCAAGTGACGTCGATAGGAAAGATGCCAGTGAGGAGCCCGGCACAAGTGAGTGGAATCAATGCCGGACAAAGCTGGGATCCCGTGGTCGCCAACCCACTTCCCACTAGAAGTGAGCCCCTGAGGGAGGCTGAACAATGCAGCAAGTAGGCTACTCGCCCAGGCACCATCCAAACAGATACAGAACAGGGATTTGTAGATTTAGTTGGCAAGAAGCCTGCATAATTCTGCCATCCCAAGTGTTAGTCTCGCGATTTGGAGGTCGAAGCTTACATTACAGAATATAATATCTTCATGTTTTCCTTTCAGTAATGTGTTGAACAATCGTTTCGATCGTTCACATAGTTTTGGGTCAACTCTCTGACTCAGGTCGAGGACAACAGCTATTTTGGTAATTTGGTTCTTTGCAGAGGCCATTCAAACTGCTACATTTCTCTCAGAATTTTATTCTCAGTAGAGTTCAATGTTGTTTACTGACCTCAGATATTCACTTTCAAGAAATCTTTATGCAAATCCTCTTCAAATTACTGCACCATTGAGGTTGGTTGGATTCTTTTACCAGTTCCAATACACAGTTTGTAGCAATGCTGTTAACTGTTGTTTGAAGAGGATAAACAACTATGTTATTTGCCCTCAATAGATGGAGTAAAAATGAAAAATGATGAAATGAGAACTGGAGATAAAACTAACTACTAACTACGGATGCTACTTTTCATCGTCCGGCACCGTGGCTTAATAACATGCTAGGCTTTGGGCCGACGTGTCCCGGGTTTGATTCCCGGCTGGGCCATCAGAGATTTTTAGCCTACTTTTCACATTTTGCAAAAATGTGGAAAAAGTAGTCTTATGAGATCGGGCAAATGTGTGTCTGTCTGTCTGTCTGTCTGTCCTTCTGTCTGTCTGTCTGTCTGTCTGTCTGGCTGTGTGTGTGACCCACCCTATCAACTCCTAAACGGCTGCAGGAATCGAAACGAAATTTGGTAGGAGTAAAGATCTATACCTGAATATCTCACGGCCATATTTGAAAATGATGTTTGTGCTACCAACTGCTGAAAAATCGCAATTGAATTTGAGCTCCATGTTGGATATCTTGGAAGGTATGAATGGGAGCTATTTCAAAATTGGCACACGTATAGATAATAATATTTCAGTTAAATTCCCCGGAGGCCATGCATGGCAGTGTTGCCAAAATGATTCTAAGCCTGCTGATAGGTCTAATTTTAAATGCATATAACTTCTATACTATCAATTGGATTTCAACCAAATTTTGTATGTAATATGTGTATAAAACAGATATGACTGGGCGTATTCGTACGAGCCACCAGGGCTGCCAACTGTTAATAAATGTTATCTCTATTCTTTTATCCAAATACCAATATATCAGAAAGTATTCAAGCCGACAGCTTTAAACTATGCACACGTATAGTACCTGACATTCTAAATTAATTTGGAGTAACTTATGTACATCAGTGCTACCAACATGATTCTAAGACTGCTGATAAGACCAATTTTTAAATACATGTAACTTCTATACTATCAATTGGATTTCAACCAAATTTCCTATGTGCTATGTGTACCATAACATATATGACTATGCTTATTCTTAAGAGCAACCAGGGCTGCCAACTGTTAATAAATGCTGTCTCTATTTTTTACCCAAATATTAATATATCAGAAAGTATGTAAGCCAACAGCTTTAAACTTTGCACGAGTATAGTACCTAACATTCTAGATTAATTATGAGAAACTAATATACATCAGTGCTGCCAACATGACTCTAAGCCTGTTGATAAGTCCAATTTTCAAATACATGTAACTTCTATACTAACAAATGGATTTCATCCAAAATTGGCACAGCAAGATATCATAATATTTCAGATTATTTCTGACCAACGCATGCGTGACATTGTTGCCAACATGATTTTACGCGCTCTGATAGATCCAATGTCTAACTGCATGTAACGTCCATGCTATCCATTGGACTTCAACCAAATATTGTATTCTGTATCTTAAGAGATGGAACTAAGAATATATTCAGTCACCAGGGCTGCCAACTGTAGTGTTATATTAGACTACAGGTATATTTCGAACTAATTAGAAATTTCGATATTACCAACTTAATTTCGCTATTTTTCTAGATAGGTCTATATAGATTGGCATGAATCTTACATTTTAAGAAAAGTAGGCTCTTTAGTTCGTCACGGAACTTCTTGTTATCTCCTGGGGTTAATTCCCGTAGCTCGGGGACTGGGTGTATGTGACGTCTTCATCATCACTTTATCCTCATTACGACGCGCAGGTCGCCCACGGGCGTCAACTAGAAAGACCTGCACTCGGCCTCTCCGGAGGCCACACGATCATTTATTCACTTTTCATCGATTAATTTAGTTATCGAATAGTTGCTTCGGTGGCGTAGTCGGTAGCATGCTGAACTGCTGTGCCCATGATAGCGGGTTCAAACACGGCCGAAGTCGTCGGATTTGTTAAAAGCGTTAAAAATTCTTCAGTATGCCTTCCTTTGGAGGGGAAGTAAAGCCGACGGTCCCAGGTCATAGATTTATGGCATGTAAAAGATCCTTCCACAGACTAAACTTGTGTGAAGATAAATTGTTAGGTTAGATTTCATCGGAACGCTCTATCAAAAGTTCCAACGTTCACCACTAGGTATCATTGATATCAGGTAGCGAAAGTTAGAACTACTTGAAATTGAACGGAACTTGTAGCTCACCCTAAGGGTGTCCGCTGGAAGTTGTTACAGACTCAGGTGAGCCCAACATGTCCTCGGACACTCCCGGCACTAAAGGCCATACGATAAATAAATAAATAAATAAATAAATAAATAAGTTGTCGAATAATCGATCAATCGAAGCAGAAAATTGATTAATTACTACAAATGACGAATAAACTATTAAGCGGTTCTTCAAAAAATCGATTGGTTGCTTAATCGATTAATCGGTTGGTGGAATAAATGCTTAATTATTTCGTCGATTAATCAATGTAGTTCGCTTCTTTCACTACGCTCTCACAGAAGCAAAAGAGATACTTAATTAATAATATATTATGCAAGAAGGGTACAAGGGCAATAAGTAAGACACGAATATGTTTATAAACGAGCGACGCGATTTTTATAATTTCCGTACGAGTGTTTTAGTTGCCATTATAGGCGAGGTTGGTTGGTTCCTCAGTTTAGGGGCTGCTGTCATGTAGCCCCGTGTACTTTGGGTGTGTGTAGAATCTGTCTGATAACGGGTGTTAATTGTGATGACTGTAATAGTGTGTGTATCTGTTTTAATTCAAGTAAGGACTGCAGCCATTTAATTTTTTCAAGTAGTTCCTACTTTTGCCGTCAAACGCCATGGTCAACGAGCAACTAGTTCAGAACTTAGTTACCAGATGCCACCGTAGTCGGATTTTGACGACGAACCCAGGAACCTAAGAACGTTAGTCAAATGTTTAACCTATATATAATTTAGCTTCACACAGGTGTAATTAGTGGAAGGTTCATTCAATAACATGCCATAAATCTATGACATGGGACCGCCGGCTTTACTTTCCCTCCGAAGGAAGGCATACTGAGAGATTTTATTAACGTTCTTAAAAAATCCGATGACTTAAGCCGGGTTTGAACCCGCGATCTTGGGCATAGAAGCTCAGCATGCTACCAACTACGCCACCGAAGCCGCATCATAGGCGAGTTGCATACGACTGTTTATGTTCGAGGATAATTATTATAACTATTTTATGTTCGAACATGAAATGAAAATCCACAGCCTGCTTCCAGTCTCCGACTGGGTCAGGAATGGAATGAATGAAGCCCCCATCTAGCGGCGAGGATAGGTTATGAACTGTGCCGGCTGCCGAGGCCTAACGCACTCCTCTGGGGCAATTATTAAATGAATGACAGATGAAATGAAATGATAGTGGAGAGTGTTGCTGGAATGAAATTTTGACAGGGAAAACCGGAGTACCCGGAGAAAAACCTATCTGCCTCCGTTTGGTCCAGCACAGATCTCACATGGAGTGACCGGGATTTGAACCACGGACCCAGCGGTGAGAGGCCGGCGTGCTGCCGCCTAAGCCACGGAGGCTTTATGTTCGAACATAAATATTCATAAATATCTGCTGAGATTCAGTCTCTTAAGTTAAATGAACGGTGTGCACGCAGGGTTTGCTGTCTGAACAGAGCGCATGCGTGGGTCAGAGAACTTGGAAAGCAGAGACCATACTCTTTGCTTGGCAATGTCATATGTTTACAGCCTGCATTACGTTTTAGTACCAATCAGCACCAGCATTCACTAAAATTGTCACCGAAGTCACACAAAAGCAATGCCCTGTGTAGAAATTGTAGTTGGGGATATTAAGGCACAGTGCTATTTCCTTTCCCATATTCCCCAGTTTATTTATGCAAACATTTGGGACGGTGCACACTTTCCATGTCCGTAATTTATATAGGCTAGACCAGTCATGTTGTACGGCATGGAAACTACAAATATAACCGGAATGGAGAATTTGCTCAAGATAGAAAGAAGAATTTTAAGAAGGATTTATGGTCCTAAGAAAACACAGGAAGGTTATAGACTGAGATCCAATGCAGAAATTTATAGTAAAATCGACAACCTTGAAGTGATGATCAGAAAACGGCGACTTCAGTTCTACGGACATATGGTCCGCATGGATTGCTCAAGGTTAAACAAACAATTTTTTGATAAAATCGGGAACTATGAAGGGCAAGGAGGCTATGTAAAACAAATGAAAGAATAACTTCAAAAATTCAAAATTAATGAAGAAGATTGTATAAATCGAATAGAGTACAGAAAAAAAAAATTTGGTCCCAAAATTCTTGTCGGGGAGAAGAAAAATCTCAACAGAGGAGAATGGACTGCTGAAAGAAGAGCTGCGCAGTCGACCAGGATGAAAGACTTCTGGAAGAGAAAGAAGGAAACTAGACCTATAAAGAAGTGATATTTGCGTGGTCCTTGTTGGCCTGTCCGCGGTGTATAGGCTATATATATAGGCTAGAAGAATTGTGTTTCCTACTTATGGACGTAGATTCCTGAATTTCTTGCATATTTCGTAGTACTTTCTTGTTACCGTAAAGCTAATTTTGTTTTTGGGATTGTAACTACAATGGTTGATCGTATATCTTTTGCATTGTCAACATTCAAATCATGTAATACATTTCCGACATGTTTGATTTTGTGTGCATGTGCGAAGCTATTATGTACCCAATTGGTCACACAACTGTTTCACAATGAAAATCTTGAGCTCTGATTGGCGGGAGAAACTGTATCACAATGAAAACTTGTACTATAATGGCCCTAATTATAGTACAGATTTCTGGCATATAATATTTACATTTTGCCAGGGTAGAACATAATAGTACATTATGCAACGAGCCTATAATGGCAATAATTAAGACACGAGCTTATGCGAGTTTTATAATTTCCATACGAGTGTCTTAATTACCATTATAGGCGAGCTGCATACGACTGTTTATGTTCGACGATAATTATTATAACTATATTTTATGTTTGAACATAAATATTCATAAATATCTGTCGAGATTTCGCCAGTTTTATGTACTGAACAGAGCGCATGAGAGGCAGAAAATGCCTTGTATTTGACCATGGCCTCCTCGATTACCCTACTATGACACTAGGCCACGCAGTGAAATTTAAATTAGATGGCCGTGGTACTCAGCGCAGGTGCGATGGCATCCTTATCTAATTGGTCAAACAACTGTTTCTTGAGCTCTGATTGGTGAGAGAAACTGTTTCATAATGAAAAATAATGTTATTTTTCTGACATATAATAGTCAGGGTCGAACATAACATATATTGTATCATATATTTTAAAATAATGTACCTTAATTATGAAAATTAGGATAAAACAAAGTAAAACAAAAATGTTTCTGTCCTAAATTGTGAACATTGAACAAGAATTAAGAATCTTTGCTGAAAAATCTTCGTCTTCTTTTTTAGAAAACCTTCAAAATTTGATTAATGTTTGTCCTTCCACTGTCACTGACTCTTATTTGGTTATTGTTAACATAAACAAGGAAGGAAACAAAGACTATATTTAAGCAAAAAGTACCTTTTGTACTGTAGATTTCTACACATCAATCTGAAAAGAAGCGTAACTCAACGTAAGCGGTGACCTCTCATTTGAACTTTTCTTTTCTCATCTTGTGTCTACTGATCAATTAATCGATTCTTTGGTTAGACGATTCATCTATTATTTGCTTAGCCGATTAATCGATAGAACGGTCATTTAATTATTCGATTAATCCTTTGCGATTAATTTCAAATTATATCATTAATCGATTATTATTAGTCGATAAACCGAATATCGCTTATTACCAGCCCTACAGCTAACTTACGGACTAGAAGACGAAAATGATTGAAAGAAAGGAACAAGAGAAATAAAAGAGAGGGAGAGAAATTGCCTTCCTTCGAAGAATGAGAATTTAGGGACTTGGAAATTTGATTGATTGATTGGTTGGTTGATTGATGGATTGATCGATTATTTCAAGGGCCTGATCAGCAACGTCATCTACCCGTTTGGAAAGACGTGGGACCATGAACGGCAGATAAGGAGAGAAATATGAAGGGGTCCACCCCAGAGGCACTGGTAAAAGGAAAACAAAAAAACGGCCCCAGCTTGGAATCCCTCGGGGTTGCTAACTCCCGAAGTCACCAACTGTGGGCCCTTGAGGGTGTAGCACTATCCAGGGTGCAGCGCAAGTGCTGGGGGCTATACGTATCCTGCCTATATTAGGGCGGAAGGCATGATATACAATGAAAATAAAATAAATGGTCTGACCCCTCGAAGAATGAGGCTATCAGGAAAGATGAGACAAGAGCCAATTAAGGCAGAAAAGTGGAAGATCCCCTAGGCCTCGGATACCCTAATACCGTCAGGGCAGGAAGAGAGTTGACCAAGTGAGGTCGACAGGAAAGTTAATTGAGAGGAGCCTGGCACAAGTGAAAACAATGCTGGATTCAGCTAGTGCCCCATGGTCCACAAGCAAAGTCGTGAGCTCTGGGGGAATCATACAAATTAGATAATATACTAGCAGACCCGTGCAAGAAATCTCGCATGTTCATAAACCACACTTTCCCAAATAGGCTTATCATGAAAGACTTAAGGAGAAAGGTTTTTATGTTTTTATTTCAACCAAATGATTATAGAACACTATTTATATTTCAGTTAGAATTCCTAGCTCTACGTTCCCTAACTTAAGAAGGCAATCACTGAAAAATGGACTATCATAACACTCAACAGTTATTCGATATTTATGAAAATATACGATTTGAGTAGCCTACTCACTCCTTTGATTTACTGTTACTGAACTCCATGCAAAATGATAAAGGAAATGGCTCAGAATGTTAAAATGACATGAAACAGGCGTCACAGCCCCAAAATGTGAAGTGGACAGCAATTATGGAGCGTATTTCCCTACAGCAACAGTATATGCAAATCGCACACTTCTTAAATACGGTATTTTTAAAAGTAATTTTTTAAAGAAATTATAGATATTTATGAAATTAGAGTGCAATTCGTCACTGCTGATGTCGATTCTCTTGAATGCGCATTTGTCACGATCGGTCGCTTCTGAGCGCCGCAGGAGGGATCTGTACTACTGAAATAATATATAAGGTGCGTTCAAAAAGTAACGAGCCGGAGGCTGTAATGCGCAAACCGGTGACGGCATCGGCTAATCGTGGCGTGTGTAACGAGGTGTGGTTCCGACCGGAGCGTGTAAGGTTACATCCCGTCGCTAGAGGGCACGCGTGCACGTCACGTGACGATACAAAGCGAGCAGCAGCATGCATCAATCGTCCAACGCTGACAGTCGCATTGCAAACAGTGACATGGAGGCGTCAAACGAAGAGCAAAGAGGTGTTGTTCGGTTTCTGACAGCGAAAGGAATAGGGGGAACGGACATTCATCGGCGAATGTCACAAAGTGTACGGCGAACACTGCATGTCCCTTGCAAGGGTCAAGGCGTGGCACAAGCGCTTCAGGGAAGCACGGGTGTCGTTAGCCGATGATGCCCGGTCTGGGGCACCCCTCTGCATTACCGATGACAACGTCCAGCTGGTTGATGCACTCATTACCCAGGACCTCCGAGTGACAGTGAACGCCATAGCCGCCGTGGTCGAATTGAGCGTCGGAAGTGTGCACACCATCATGCAGGAACGACTGCACTTGCGGAAAGTGTGTGCCCAATGGGTGCCCCACAGTCTTCAACCACACCAGGAAGCATGTCGAATGGCCTGTCTTGGTCTTGGTTGGATGATTGATGCATGCTGCTGCTCGCTTTGTATCATCACGTGACGTGCACGCGTGCCTTCTAGCGACGGGCTAAATGCTCTGGTCGGAACCACACCTCGTTACACACGCCACGATTATCCGATGTCGTCACCGGTTTGCGCATTACAGCCTCCGGCTCGTTACTTTTTGAACGCACCTTATATATGATAGGGCTAAATAACCATGATCAGCAACAACAACATCAACCTGAAGGGAAGGGAAGGTAATGTAACCATAGAATCCAATTAGGGATGGCCCGGAGGACAGCGCGTGATGGCGGGCTATGGAGCCCCGAGTGGCTGGCACCGAACCGCGCACGTGTTATTGAATATCAGATAGCCTAGTGTTCGGCGTGATCAACACTGTTACAGTAACATTAGTTCGCAGGCCTGGCGATGCGATGGCTCGCAGGCACGCAACGAGTAACAAGTACGGCATGGGGGCACTCAAACTGAATTTATTGCCGTCAAACTTTCCTCTCATTAAAATTCAGCAATTTTTCTAGGTTCATGCCGTGTCTTGTGTGTGGAGTTTTGCCTAACACCAAGGCTGCTCACTAGCGGGCTCTTGGTGCTCCCCACCGTGAAAGACAATATACGGTACCATCTTTCTGGAAGTCATTATAGGGAGGTGAAAGGCTGCATGAGCGTTTAGCTCTCGCAGTTAGAGGCGCACGTGCGCTTCATAAGAAGGGAGGTAGCGCACAGTTCGCTACTCCTGTGGGTGTCAGGGCGGGGAGCACCAATAGCCCGCTGATGAGCCACATTGGTGTTCCTAAGCGAAACCCCACAATAGATATGGCATAAACCTAGAAAAATTGCTGAGTTTTAATTCACTAGCCGTCTTTTTCCTCTCAATGTTTGGGCACGAATACACCTCGGACGTTGTACATTAAGTAACCTTTCTACCAGATTGTTTTGAATTTCAACTAAAACTCTGTGTTCATTTTGGATACGGTGTCTATTGAATAAAAATAGCATAGAAGTCAATTTTCAGTGTTGCATTATTAGCAATTGAAGACTCCGCGGGAAAAAACAGGGTGAGTCACATTCTGTAAATTTTTCAGGAAAGCGAATTTAAAACTTTCAACACTAAAAAGAACTACTTAAAACACGCTAATTGAGTGTAAGCATTTAAGTTTCTTTTTGCCAAATGTAACTTAAGTTAAATTTTGAAAAAGTGAGAGGATATGGGACGATCCTTCAGTGTCCACTAAAAATAAAAACCTCTGTATCTCAGTGTCATTCCGCTTTATTTGAAATTAATTTCAACTGATCTGTAGTGACGATGGCTGGCCACCAGAATGCACCATTAACTAATTTCCGAAAAAAATGGACTTACCCTGTTCTTTCCGTGGGGCCTTCAATTGATATTGTAACTTACAGGTGGCGCTAACTTAGGTTTTGGTGGAAAAAATCAATTTCCTCTCTTTTAGTGTTTTGGGTTGTCAGCATATTGAAATCATAGGAAGTTTGTTTGGAGCAAAATAGATTTTTAAGTTTGTCTAACTAGAGACATTTCTTTGCCAGCCATTTCTAACAACATTATTTTTATGCAAATAAGGTACATTATCTCAGAAGTTACTGCAAAATGTGATATCATAAGCCTCTTATTTTTTTCATAAATGAAAATAGGCTAAAAATTTGATAATGAATGAACATTAAATTTTGAAATAATATACCCGTCAAAATTGAAAATAAATGAGCTAATTAAATTTAAATTATAATAATTATATTATCTTAATTTTGAGATCATGAAAATCATATTACAAATTAAAATAATTAAAATATTCATGAGCATTAAATATTGGAGAAAACAAAAGTAAAAATTTATAATAAACTAGCTGAAGTACCCGTGCTTCGCTACGCGTCATAAATAAATTAAAATGTGAAGGTGACAGTTAAAACAGGGGATAGGCGAGGTGCTGCGCAGAGGGAGATTAAGGATGGAACATTTTGTCCAACTACACCGCTCGGCGTTGACCGTGTTTTATAGCACAAATTTAGGTTTTACTCGCTAACCGTTGGAGATACCTTTCGGATAGAAAATTCAATTTTAAACCTCGTATATGCCATCAAAAGTTTGCTATTTCTTAGCGTTGACTTTTTATTTGAAATGGAAATATGAAAGTTTGAAACCAAAGGGTGTAGTGACGTCACTAAAATGGTCGCCATCTTTAAATAGTACAAAGTATTGAAATCAAAAGTAGCCTATATGTTAACCAGGTAAATCAGCTACTTCCATGTAAAATTCATGTAAGTCGGACCAGTGGTTCTTGCGTGATTGAGTAATACACAGACACACACCATCTCATTTTTAGCCTCGCTTCGCTCGCGTCATAGTCGTGTCATATTGTTATTCAATGAAATGCAGGTTTAACCCCGTTAACACCACTTTAGTACCTCAAAATCCAAAAATCCCTCCTTAGTAGACTTTTTCGACACACAACAAACATATCCCCTTATTCTAACTTTAATAGTTTTGATTGGTCGATGAGAGTGAACATCCAAAAATCCTTCCTTAGTGGACGTTTTTCTTCGAGAATTTCACCCCTCCCCATAGGCCCTTTAAATTAGATTTATGAAAAAAAAACAGTCGAACACCTACTTATTTTAATTATTTATTCATTTATTTATTTATTTCTAAGCTGATCGAAACTCGGAGAAAATCAAACTCCTCGCCTATGTCGTTTAAGAGATACACGCTCCGTTAGGAATCTTTCAACCCCCACTATCATCCCTTTCACCTCATAATATACACCACATCGAAAAACCATTACACATGTGTCAGCTTATTTTTAATGATTAGTATATATGCCAAGTATCACATCCCCAAATGAAACCACTCATGAGATATTTTTATTCAATGAAATGCACGTTTACCCCCTTAACACCTCTTTAGAACCTGAATATCCAAAACTCTTTCCTTAGTGGACGTTTTCGACATACTACTAACTTATCACCAAAATTTCATGTTTCTAACTCAAATAATTTTGGATGGGCGATGATGAGTGAGTGAGTCAGTCAGGACATTTTCTTTCATTTAGTTTTGAGAATTTCACCCCTCCACATGAACCCCTTAAATTGGATTTATGGAAAAAACGGTCGAACACCTATTTACTTATTAAAAGCTGTTTTCCCCCTGAGTTTGATGTGTGAGTAAGTGATTCAATCAGTTAGGACACTTTCTTTCCTGTTTTTCCCACGAATTTCACTCCTACCCATGGGCCCCTTAAATTGGATTTATGAAGAAATGGTCGAACACCTATTTACTTGTTTTTAAGCTGCTTTTTCCGCTGAATTTCAAACTTATCACCTATGTTGAATAAGAGATACAGTACACGCTCCGTTAAGAATCCTTCAACCCCCAATTTTCTCCCCTTTCACCTCATAATATACACCATACCGATAAACCCTTAGACATATGTCTGCTTATTTTGAATGCTTAGTTTATATGCCGAATATCACATCCCCAAATGAAACAACACGTGAGATATTGTTATTCAATGAAATGCAAGTTTTACCCCCTTAACACCCCTTCAGAACATGAATATCCAAAAATCCATCCTTAGTGGACTTTTTCGACATACGACGAACATATCCCCAACATTTCAAGTTTCTAACTGCAATAGGTTTGCTGGGGGATGATGAGTGAATATCCAAAAATCCTTCCTTAGTGGACTTCTTTCCCCAGAATTTCATCCCTCCCCATGAGCCCCTTAAATTGGATTTATGAAACAACGATCGAACACCGATTTACTACTTTTTCAATCTGATTTTTCTCCCTGAGATTTTTACTTTTGCCTCTGTCTTTTAAGAGATACTTGCTCCGTTAAGAATCCTTCAACACTCACTTTTCACACATACACTTCATAATATACACCACATCGAAAAACCCTCAGACATGTGTCTTCTTATTTTTAATGATGAGTTTATATGCCTAGTATCCCATCCCAAAGGAAACCAATCGGGAGATATTGTTATTCAATTAAATGCAAGTCTACCCCCTTAACACCCCTTTAGAAGCTGAATATCCAAAATTCCTTCCTTAGTGGACGATTTCGACATACAACGAACATAGCCCATTAATGTCATGTTTCTAACTTCAATAATTTTGGCTGGGGGATGATGAGTGAGTGAGTAAGTCAGGACATTTTTTTTTCAATTACTTTTCAGAATTTCACCCCTCTCATGAACCCCTTAAATTGGATTTATGAAAAGAATGGTCGAACACCTATTTACTTATTTTTGAGCTGTTTTTCCCCCCTGAGTTTGATGAGTGGGTGAGTTAGGACACTTTCTTTCCTGATTTTTCCCCAGAATTTCACCCCTCTCCAAGAGCCCCTTAAATTGGATTTATGAAAAAACGTTAGAACACCTATTTACTTATATTTTATGCTGTTTCTTCCCGCCGAATTTCAAACTTCTCGCCTATGTCGTTTAACAGATACACGCTTCGTTAAGAATCCCTCAACCCCCAATTTTCACCCCTTTAACCTCATAATATACACCACATCGATAAACCCTTAGACATAATATGTCTGATTATTTTAACGATTAGCTTATATACCGAATATCACATCCCCAAAGAAACAACTCATGAGGTATCGTTATTCAATGAAATGCATGTTTACCCCCCTTAACACCTCTTTAAAACCCGAATAACAAAAATCATTCATTAGTTGACGTTTTCGACATACAGCGAAAATATTCCCAAAATTTCATGTTTCTAACTTTAATAGTTTTAGCTGGGCGTGATGAGTGAGTGAGTCAGACAGGACATTTTCTTTCAATTATTTTTACCAGAATCTCACCCCTCCCCATGGGCCCCTTAAATTGGATTGATGAAAAAACGCTTGAACACCTATTAACTTATTTTTTAACCTGTCTTTTTCCCCTGAGTTTGATGAGTGAGTGAGTTAGTCGGTCAGTTAGGACACTATCTCTCCTTCTTCCCCCCAGAATTTCACCCCACCCCATTAGCTCTTTAAATTAATTTATGAAAAAACGGTGGAACACCGATTTACTTATTTTTTAAGCTGATTTTTTTCCCGCTGAATTTCAAATTTCTCGCCTATGTCGTTTAGGAGATAGGCCTACACGCTTCGTTAGGAATCCTTCAACCCCCAATTTTCACCCCTTTCACCTCATAATAATACACCACTTCGAAAAACCCTTAGACACATTTCTGCTTATTAGCCTACTTTCGATTTTTGCAAAAAATGAAAGTAGACTTATGAGATCAACACAGGGCGAAAAAGAGTGTGTCTGTCTGTGTGTGTGTATGTGTGTGTGTGAGTCTGTGTGTGTGTGTCTGTGTGTCTGTGTGTGTGTGTGTGAGTGTGTGTACTCTGAATGTCTGTCCCCCCCTATCAATTCGAACATGGTGAATGCGAATTGAACGAAATTTAGTACAAAGGTAGCACTAGCAAAGGACACCTCAGTGTCATGTTTTATATCGCCGCCATCTTTACTAAAACTGAATGGCGGCCACTCAAACGTTCAAAACGTAAAATCAAATAACGACTAACCAAATCATCCGATCTCTACCAAATTTGGTAACAACATACCTTCGTATAGGATGCGTCTTGTGACCAAACTACAAGGTCGTCCACCATACCATTTCAGGATGGCGGCCGTGCGAATTATGCAAACTTTATAATCCATATCATGGGACCCACCAGTTCCGATTATCAAGCCGAGAATCGTTTTAACTGTTCTAAAGGAAGAGGCACGTTCGAAATCAAAAGTTTATTTTGTAATACTATAGTGCAGACGTGATTTTAAAAAGCTGAGCTGATTTAGTAATAAGACAAGATGGCAGCGGATATCTTGTGCCTGACTTATATTTCACTAATTTGAGTATTGCATGCAATATAGCGTACTGATATAAAATAAATAAACTTTGTATGAAATGCTTTATATATAAATACTATACTCCAGTGATGAAATCGTTTAGTATAAATCACTATTTGCTAACAAGTTCTATGTAAGTCATTTTATATAGAACGATATTCGTTGACACAATTAGCTCAGTGGTAGAGCGTTAGCCTATCGCTCAAAAGGCTTATGGTTCAAACCCGATCAGAGCTAGATTTTTTGCTTGAAATTTTATATGTTTATTGTTTTGTAATGACTCAGATGTTTTAAAATTAAGCGTTATATTGTGCATATTATGGTGTAAAATATATATTTAATTAAAACATAATTCGCCAGCAGATTTACTCGAGACATCTAGCTGCCAAAAAGGTAACTGCACGCCGACCAGATTTTATTGAAAAGTTTCTTCTTCTGGCCGCTAGAATGCACTCACTCTGTTAGGATTATATTGTTAGATATTTCACCACTAGATATCACTACTAGTCTACGTGGGGCTCCATTGATTACTATACCATTTGCATTCTATGCGCATCGAATTTGAAGAATGACAAGATGATACTACGATACATTTTTACTTTCTATTTTAAAGGGTTTGTAACAGCCTACTGTGCGTTATTTGAAAATGTTAATTGAAGTAAAGAACAAAACGATTTCACATAGTATCTGAACTCTACCGTTGGTGCTAGTTCAGGATATTAATTAATACTTCTATTTCAGCCAAATAGCAATCGAAAATATCCACATAGTTGGTATACACACGTCTCTGTAGGGTCATGGAAAGATTTGTTAATTCAATTAGGGTTGTGAAAGTCATACGCAGCCAGACGTGTAAAGACATGCCTCAACTCAAAGTTGGATGTTGCCCGCGTCAGGCCAATTATGTAATAATAATAATAATAATAATAATAATAATAATAATAATGTTATTGGTTTTACGTCCCTTTTGACTACTGTTGCTTTTAGAGACGCCGGGGTGCCAGAATTTTGTCCCGAAGGGGATCTTTAACGTGCCAGTAAATCTACTAACACGGCTCCCTCGCATTTGTGCACCCTCAAATGCCAGCTGACTGCGCCAGGATACGAACCTGAAACATACGGTCCAGCAAGCGAGAACGTTACCGCTGAGCCACGCCGCCAGTCAGGTCGATTATGTCTCCAGATCCATAACATTCTTTAGATACTTCTTATCTTTCTTTCTTCAATGATGGTAGCAGTTTTTATCTAGGTTGTGGCGTTTGGTAGAGGTAAATCGTTTCTAAGGTCTTCAACAAAGAATAGTTCTATTATACTCTTTGATAATAACAACGAGTTATAACTATACTCATACATTTAGGAGAAAGTAGGCTATATGTTCTTTACTGAACATCTTGTTTTTAATGATAAGTTTATATGCCGAGTATCACATCCACAAATGAAACCACTCGTGAGATATTGTTATTCAATGAAATGCAGGTTTAACCCCCTTAAGACCCCTTTAGAACCTGAATATTCAAAAATCCTCCCTTAGTGTATGGTGTTGACATACAACGAACATATCCCGAAAATGCCATGTTTCCAACTTCAATATTTTTGGCTGGGCGATGATGAGTGAGTGAGTGAGTCAGGACATTTTCTTTCAATTTTTTCTTCTTCAGAATTTCACCCCTCCCGATGAACCCCTTAAATTTGATTTATCAAAAAAAAACTGTCGAACACATATATCCTTATTTTTAAGCAGTTTTTCCCCTGGGTTTGAAGAGCGAGTGAGTCAATCGGTTAGGACACTTTCTTTCCTGATTTTTACCCAGAATTTCTGCCCTCCCCATGGCCTCCTTAAATTGGATTTATTAAAAAAAACGGTCAAACACGTATTTACTTATTTTTATGCTGATTTTTTCCCGCTGAGTTTCAAACTCCTGGCCTATGTCGTTTCAGAGATACAGGCTCCGTTAGGAATCTTTCAACCCCCACTTTTCACCCCTTTCACCTCATAATATACACCACATCGAAAAACCCTCAGGCACGTGTCTTCTTATTAGCCTATTTTCAATTTTGAAAAAATAGGCTTATGAGATCACCTTTTGTCCGTGTGTGTGTGCGTGTGCGTGTGTGTGTGTGTGTGATTCGTGTGTGTGTCCCCCCCTAATAAAATCTAAACGGCAGGAGCGATTTCAATGAAACTCGGAAAGTTCATAGCATTATTCCCGGCGACCTCGACCATGCCCTTCAAATTTTGTTACGACTCACCAATCCAACATGGCGGCTGTGCGAAATATTTCACCAGCATTCAATATATCCGAAACTATTACCGATATTACCCTGACATTTTCTATGATGATAGAGGGGACTACTATAAGTTCACTTATGTGACTTTTGAAAACATGGTAACTACAAAACCAACATGGCGGCCAAGCGAATTTGCGACTTTTAAATAGACGTTTCTCGCGATTTGACCAACCAAACGCAATGAAACTTGGTACAGTATATGTTTATATACATTGTAATGCACCGACATCTAACTTCGTTCAATTGTTTACATAATCACAAGATGGCGGATGTGCGAAATATTTCACCGGCATTCTATATCTCTGAAACTATTAGCGGTATCTCCCTAAAATTTTGTACGGAGATAAAGGGCACTACTGGAAGTCCATCTATAAGATTTTCAAAAACCGGTTAACTACAAAACGAACATGGCGGCTAAGCGAATTTGAACATTTTAAATAGACCTTTCTCGCGATTTAATGTTCCAAGCGCACTGAAACCTGGCACAGGAAATATTTATACACATTGTAATCCACTGGTATCTAATTTAGTTCAATTGTTTACATAACCTCAAGATGGCGGCAGTGCGAATTTTAAAATTAAGTTTTTATTTCTTGTGATGTAGTCATGCGATTGAAGTGAAAGTTTGAATAATGAACCTACGCAATAATTTTCCTTTAATGGTACATGACTCTATGGCTTATACATTTAACAATCCAACATGGCGACCATCCGAACTATTTAGACGATACTGAATATCTACGAATCTATTTAACAATCAAACTGCATTTTTTAATGTTCATAGGGGCTATGAACTTAAGTTCACCTATAGGACTTTAAATAACCTGGTGATCACAAATCCAACATGGCGGTGACGCGAATTATAAATATTCACATGGACGTTTCTCGCAATTTAACCATCCGCGTGCAGTGAAACTTGGTACAGTAAATCTTTATCCGAATGTTAATCCACTGGCATCTAATTGATTTCAATTGTTTCCATAACCTCAAGATGGCAGCTGTGAAAATTTTAAAATCTCCTTGTTTTTTCTTGTGTCCTAATTATGCGATTGAAGTCTGAATGCTACACGTACACAATAATCTGAATGTAACAGTACATAACTCTAGGACCTACATATATAAAATCCAACATGGCGACCATCCGAAATATTTAGTCGGTTCTCAATATCTACGAATCTATTATAGCAATCAAACTGAAATTTTGTATGTTGATAGAGGCAATTAACATAAGTAGGATATATGAAAATAGGCTGTATAGTTATTCACGGAACTACTTGTTTTTAATGATGAGTTTATATGCCGAGTGTCACATCCCCCAATCAAACCAATCGGGAAATATTGCTATTCAATGAAATGCAGGTCTACCCCCTTAACACCCCTTTAGAACCTGAATATCCAAAAATCCTTTCTTGGTGGGCGTTTGCGGCCCTTGAGAAAGCTGCAAACCAAATTTCATTCCAATCCGTTGGTTGGTTTCTCAGATTTCGTGATGTATGTGTGAGTGAGTGAGTGATTGAGTGGTATTTGACAAATATCTAGTAGATAGTGGCATGTCTTTGTTATGCTATACTCGCTTGATAGTGCTGTGTGAGCAGTCGAGTAACTAACGGGATTTCAAGTAAAGATCCTCATTTTCTATACCGGTAGTGCAGAGCACAACTCGAATCCAGTCGGCCGTGTCTCGACTTGAGCTATGTTGCCATGGAAACTATCTGCCTTGCCATTCCTTCATGAGTATATTTTATGATTTGATTAGCCTGTGTTTGAGTGCAAAAGGCCCGAAATCAGAAGAATGAGAAAGACTATCGAAAATGCATGTAGCCAGCGGTTCCTTCTGGGTCCTAAACTATGTGTATTCAAAATTTGGTTGAGATTGGTGGAACGGTGTAGATTTGTATACGGAACCAACCCACCCACATACATACATACAGACTTTCACTTTTATATATAAGATAATATTACGCTTAAATAATAAAATTACATTTAAATAAATACAAGCAGAGGCGTAAGAGTAATTAATTGGGTGGTACTTCCTTAGCATGGGTATGTAAAATCCCGAGAAAAATCTCTCCTCGGAACCTGCTTCAACTCCCGATTGGAATATTGGAGCGCCACACATGGCACTCGAAAGGAAGCTTGTAGATTCTCGTGACCGCTAATTTCACGATCATGAGCTACACGACCTCCATTTTTAGTGGAATGCAAACCACAGGACCGCAGACTAACATTCGCACAGGAAGTGACCAAGCGAAGGTGATTCTAACGCAACTTCGACCTACATTAAATGCCGAGTGTAAACTAACAGATAAGAGCAAACTCCTTACATACCGTACCATTGTACGCCCAATAATGGCATATGCCAGTCAGTACGGGAATACGCAGCCCCTCCAACATCAAGAAACTACAGGTTATGCAAAACAAGGCATTGAGTGCGCTCACCAACTCTCAATAGTAGGAACGCAATGCTCAAATCCATGAAGACACCAACATTGATGCCCACATTAAAAACAGGTATCAAAATTATACAAAAGTGTTGTATCAAGCACAACACCCCTTATTCAATCACTGGGTGATTACCAAGCATTCGGGGCGAACCATAAACGACCCCGTATTTTAATGCAAGGGAAATGCTATGCTATACAGGAAGTGGCATTTCACTTCCAAAACCTTTCATGCATTGACCGGGAATCAAACTCGTTCTGCCTTCTTCAACACATTCGGTTAAGGTACATTAAGGAAAGCAAGTTAACAACACAAGAAGACATAATTATAGTATAGGAATGTTCTACAAACCCTAATTCAAACCGAAATACAGGCATTGAAAAAGGGAAACTCCTTAGTACTGCGGGGAATGTTGTAATTTATTTGGTACTTAGAATCAATGGTGCGCGATTTCATAGATTTCATAGATACTTGAAATCAAAAAAAAAACTTTCATAATCTTAGTAGATGTCATACTGGTGGCTCAATTGTTGTAAGATGTCGATATCAGAAGAACGTCGATGATATCCAGAGCAATAGTTCTATCAATAAGTCGTCAGGGACAAGAGAAGTGCATAAGGACCATAAAGCATCATAGGGTTGAGCGTAGCCCGGCAGTTTCGCCATAAAATCAAAGGAATGTGCCCAGCTACAAAGATGAGGGACGCATGACAAACCATAATATCTCACATGGTGATTGTGGCGACCTTCAAGGGAAAAGTTGGGCGCAAGAATCTGGACCCGTTACGGGGACGCCAGGAAGTCGGTCCCCCCCTCACTCCAAACGCCCTGTCGGTCGAGGGGGAGCAGTCTGTCTTTTTCTCTCAGAAGCCAACTTTCCTCGTCCACGGATCGATATCTAAGGAGGTTTAAAGTGCGGCCGATGGGATGTCCTCCCCTCTCCTACCACCACCTCAGCGATGTGAGAAAGGTTTCTTCTGATCTTGTTGACCAAACTTGGGTGACTTTTCTTGTGCATCATGTTATAATATATCATAGGCTTCTAGCGAAAGCTTGCACGTAAATTGGTGTTGACGCGAAGAACCTCTTATGACATAATCCCTTCCTCTGCTAGACAAGAGCTTTCCCTGCTTCTCCCTTGTGTCACGTGGGAGGTGCTGTAAGACCTCTTTTTTTAATGGAACGATTATTAATAGGTCATGTATTATTCAGTGTCGTTAGCTTTCTCTCTCTGCAGCCAGTGGCAGCTGCATTCAAATAAAACAAGCTTAACAGTGCGGAATAATTTTCTCCAGAGAGAGATGGAGGTAGCGAAAGCGTCGCGACTTTCCGAGTAAATAATAACCCGAATGTTACACCGTTAGATCGACATAATGATCCAGAAAGCACTTTGTCTTCCAATTCTCCCAATAGCATGTGACTGTTAAAAGAGGAAAGACCTCTATAAATACGAGCGATAAGTATTCTCATAAAACATTTTGCGTGAAGAGATGTCTATATCCTGTTTTAACACAGCATACAATCCATTACAAAGCTAGAGCAGCGATTCACAACCTGTGTGCAAATAATATTTTCAAATTCCCCGTGGAATTCCTCCATTTGTATTTGAAAAGAAATAAGTTATATTACTCGAATCAATAAATGTTTCATTCAACGCTACCATAATATAGATCCAAATTGCTATCTCTGTCAGCAATAATATTATTATTAATAATAATAATAATAATAGCAATAATAATGCAAACAAAATACGGAACCATCAAAAGAGTACCACATTTCAAATATCTGGAAGAATTTATCGAACCAACTGGATCCGAAAATATCTCACAACAAAACCGTCTCCAGAAAACCAGGAGAGCACTCGGACTTATCCAAAACCTCTATAACAAAGATGCATGTAAAGACAAACCAAACTTCGACATTACAACACTGTCATCAAACCGGCAAGTTTCTACGCAAGCGAAACACTTACACTCAATAAGAAATATGAACTTGAAGACATCAAGAAAGAAGAAAGAAAAATCATTCGGAAAATACTGGGAGCAAGACTCACTCCTGACGGGTACCGACTACTGTCAATCAAGACAACTGAAAAATACTCAACATCGAAGTCGACTTCAGAAAAAGACGATTGAAATTCTTCGGGCTCAAAAGTAGACTGCCGAATACACGACTAACCAAAAGAATACTAGATTACATATCATCACTCAAAAGTACAACACCATGGATGAAAGAAGTACAAAAAGACATGCGAACCACTAGCATAACCGACACATCAGACAGAGACTCCTTCCGTAACAATGTGAACAACTGGGAAGTCCAACCAGAGCAACCAAAACCTACACCTTACAGACCTCAATGGTCTGACGAAAGAAAATTGTCATTCTCCAACAGAATGAAACAATATTGGCAAGATAAGAAGAACGTCAAGAATTGAGTCAAATTGCTTAACGCTTTCGAATATTGGGAAAATACGCTGTAAATAAATAAATAAATAAATAAATAAATAATAGCAATATAAATAATAATCCTGTATTTTATGTCCCATTTTTACAACTGCGTTTTTTTTTTTTTTTTTTTTTTGAAACGATGGTGTGCTGGAATTTTGTCCAGATGGGGAGGGGATCCTTAACATGCCAGTAAATCTGCTCCTACCACTCTCTTGCATTTAAACCAAACCAAACCAAACCCCGAGGCCCATGAAGGGCCTATGCCTACCAAGCGAATGCTAACCAGCCATTTTCCTATATATTATGGGGTGGCACGTGGTCAGTGCATCGGGTCCCCTCGGCCGTTAATCTTGGTATTCTCAACTATTCTCATGAGACTAAGGGCAACCTATTCCAGCCCTCACGCATAAAACATTTTGTAACAAATACTGTAAGTAAAAATTTGTTATTGTTGTTTTTAGGGGTGGAACAACAAGGTCATCAGCTAGAGTGAAGCTTTAACTTGACTATTCTCATAATTTTAAATATTCTAAGTTTTGTACTGCTCGAGTCCAAGCTCCGTGAACCTGTGAGGAATGTCGATCGCGGTCGATGAGGATTGATGGGGGTTCCCGATTCGTAAGTAGTAACAGAACCAAAATACATTGGTCGGTGACTCACTCACTCATTCGCAACACCACAATGGTTTAGGCAACGACCTTATGTTAATAGTTAGCAGTATTGGAATAGACACAGAATTTCCAGACAACACGGCGGGCTGTTGACAGGCCCTTCTCTTCCTGCCTCCCGCGTCACCTCACCCCTCAAGTTCACAGAGCTTGGAACCGATCAGTATTTCTTACTCAGGAACAATGAGAGCAATCAAGTTGAAATTTTTCACATTTATGAGCGATTACGTTTCAAAAGTTGTAAAGCAAAATGAAAACATTCAAAATAAAAGAAGATAACAAAACATGTAAAGAAAAACTGAAATGTATGTATGCCTAACACTTATTGTTCCCGTTTTCAACGGAATCGGGGATGAGAATGTGGTGGATGGTTTTTACGACCGGATGTCTTTCCTGATGCCAACTTAATGAGAGATGAAATGAATGAAACTGGAGTTGAAAATGGGGAAACCACGGAAAACCATTTCAAGGATGGCCAACGGTGGGGCACAAATCCACGTCTACCGAGTCCGCAGAGAACTTGACCCCATGGCCTAGCGCTGCGCATTAGTGAGCATAAAGAAAAACTGTCGGTAAAGAGAAACTGAAATAATGTCTTCAAAATATTGGCGAAATTAAAATTCATAAAATTTTTACCAAGTACCTAACAGTAATAGTGGCCGATGACCTCAATGTTCTTCCCCTTAAAGCAATAATAACTAATTAAATAACTATGAACAATAAGTTTGCTTTACAAGCTTGATATATGTTAATGATCTATATGTTTTCATCAAATTATGAACAGTAACCTTAAAAGAGTAGGCTTCGCCCGGTATTTTTAACGGTTTACCCTGCGTAAGCTTAAAAGGCGCACAGACGGCAGGTCTCAGACTCAATTCAGAAAAGCCGAGGTGAACAGTGAAACTCCAAACACATGATACTATTCTCTGAAGTCTTAACTCGTCACGATTCGACAGTTTGATGCTCGCTCAGAAGCTAGTAGCGTAATTTAAATTTCCACTGAATGGAGATTGTTGGAAGAAATGAAAACGTAAAAACACTTATAGTGGGCGATGTATTAAAGATAGAGTAATGCTGTCAAGGAATTTTTGTATAACTTTTCATGCTGAAAAATTCTTACGCTCATAGTATATCTTATAGATATTTTTTAATGGTTCGCCCAGCGTAAGCTTGAAAGGCACACGGATGGCAGGATTTTCTTCGACTCATTAGCTTGCCACGGTGAGTGAGTGGATAGCGTGTGGGTCTACTAACCCCAAGATTTCAGGTTCGCTCCTGGCCGTGGTAAGTGATTTTTTTAAAAGGCGGCAAAAATACGACACGCATGCCATACGATGTTGGCATGTCAAAGAACCCATTTGAATTCAGTAGGCCGTGTTCATAATGGCAAAATTAATCTCGGGAGTTTCCGCCGACACAAAGTTCCTCATTTCTCTACTAGAAAGCGCTATAGTGTTCAAGGAGCTTAGATATTTAACCTCCTTGACTTTGATAGTGATTCAAGGAACAACGAAATTCGACGTGCAAGCTACCCTTTGGGTGTCAAATTACAAAGCTTACACCCGGCATCCGAGGCCATACGATATTATTATTTCTGAAATCATTACTGCTCGGTTTCCTTTCGTCATCAATGATTATTTTTCTACAAAATCCTTCCTTGAAAAATCCTTTACAGACCGGTGAAAACAGCATCAAAATCCATCCAGTGGTTCTCGAGATTACCCGTTACATCCAAGAATCGAGGACTTCGTTTTATACTATGTACAGATTGATTCGTAAGTTGGTAAAACTGCTATCAATCTTTGTCCAGCAAAAATTCTACAACGCCGTGGAGAAGCAAGCTTGATTATTACATTTTCTTGTTGCTACTGTTGTTGTTGTTGTTGTTGTTGTTGTTGGGGTGAATTAAGTTTAGAGGACTGGGACACCTCTGTCATCAGCCCCGTGTTCTTTGGTAAGTGTTGAACTTATTTGGCAAACAGTATTTCTCTGGTGACTGTACAACTATAATTTAGAGTCTAGAGATTGGGCAGTTATCCCAGGTCTTCAACCAAGATAATATCCCAGCATTTGCCCGGAAATTCCTAGGGGAGAAGTACACTCACGACTACCGGGATTCAACCTTGGACTTCCAGCTCATGGTGCGTGACTACCCTGTGTGCCAGAGCCTTGAGTAATGACGACCTCTCTGCATCAATCATATTCCAAGTTAATATATTTCATCATCTTCCTGTTGTTAGCCAGTATTATTGCTTGGAGCGTTGCCAGGTGAGGTTATACAGGTCGTTCCTTCCAGAAGTTGGCAAACACAGGGAGAAACCAGTCCATATGATCCTAGGTCAGGACACACTCGGCTTACCTCGCCACAATCACTCGGGAGGAGAATGGCTTTCAAGATATAAGAAAGGGGGTCATCATGGCTCAAAATGAGGGACGCGCAGTAACATATTTAGGTAAACATGCTAAAAAGAAAAGTATATTGTTTTACATGTATCATTTATCCTCCCTATATTATTCTGCTAAGGTCCCATTCCGGTTTTGTACCGAAAATAAGGTCCTGTTAACACCAACCTACACATATGGGGTACGTACAGTTTCCGCATAACCCCATGTGTGCACGAAACGCACTCACTTCCTCTTTAAATGCCTCACAATTAAATAAATACCTTAAAAATGTACATTTACAATGGGAGCACCGTAACCTGGCGAGCCTGCCGCTAGAGCGCAGGGCAGCGCGGCGGCGGCAGCCATCTGGCGGGAGCGCGGCGTACTGCTAACTGAGGAGTCTCTCAGCAGATGGCTCCGGTGTGGTCTAGCCACGACTTTCTCTAGGGTTCAATCCGTTGCAAATGTAAAAATTGCTGTAGAAGAAACTCCCGAGCAAACAATAACCGATGAATTCGTTGTAACATCGAATATTGTCTACAAAGAGGTGCTGTGACAAGTATAACACACTGTTCTACATAATTCTTTGTGTTCTTCTCATGTAGGCTTACGTATGCCGTTTAACAACAATAAATACATTTCTTCAACATTTAAAACTTCGTTGTCCCACATTCTTCCCTATTACCCCATAAACCTACATTCACGTTGCGAAAGCTCGCACGGGCCCACTAGTAGCCTATTATTTCAGTAATATAGATCCCTCCTGCGGCGCTCAAAGACGACCGATCGTGACAAATGAGCATTCAAATTAAAGAGAATAGACATTAGCAGATACGAATTCCAGTCTAATTTCATAAATATCTATGTTTTCTTAAAAAAATTACTTTTAAAAATGTACGAAGTGTGCGATTTGCAAATCCTGTTGCGGTAGTAAAATACGCTCCATAATTGCTGTCCACTTCACATTTTGGCCCTGTGACGCCTGTTTCATGTAATTTTAACATTCTGAGGTCTTTCCTTTTTCATTTTGCATGGATTTCAGAAACAGTAAATCAAAGGAATGAGAACTCGAATCGTATAATTTCTTAAATATCGAATAACCGTTAAGTGTTACAGCAATCTTTCTCCTTAAGTCTCTCATTATAAACCTATTGGGGAAAGTGCGAGTTCTCGCATGGGTCCCTTAGTAATCTTGAATTCATCACGTAGAACATTTATTGATAAAACAAAGTACATATCACAAACTATAGTTTATCATGGCATTACAAACTTGCCTCGAAACGGCATATTGGTTTCTACGGCGAAGTATATGAAAACCAGCAATTATTTGCTGTTAATTTTGCCGAGTTTGACCTAGAAGCACCATGTCAGACTCATCAGCGGATTCATGGGACACCTTGCCCGGGCCACTACGGGGGTAGAGAACCATGTACTTCGCCATGAAAGTCAACTTGCCAACTGTCGGTACCTCTATTATGAATTACATGTGCGCACAAATTGTGCAAATTATAAAAGATCCAATAACATGTGTTAGTTGGTTGGTTCCTCAGATTAGGGGCCGCGACAACGTGGTCATGTAACCCCGTGTACTTTGGGTGTGTGTGTAGAATCTGTCTGATAACCGGTGTTAATTGTGATGGCTGTATTAGCGTGTGTTATCTGTTATTATGGTAAGGATTGCAGACGATCAATTTCAAGGGTTTCCTACTTTTGCTACCAAATGCTACTGTCAACGACACCTAGCCGCAAACTTGGTTAATAGATGCCACCACAACCGGCACCTTGTGGCGAACGTTGGAACTTTATAGAGCGTTAATCAAATCTAACCTACACATGTAGCTTCACACAAATGTAGTTAGTGGAAGGTTATATTAAATGCCAAAAAATCGATGACAGGGACCACCGGCTTTACTTCCCTTCCGAAGGAAGGCATACTGAGGGATTTTTAACGCTGTTAAAAATATCTGACGACTTCGGTCGATTTTGAACCCGCGATCTTGGGCATATAAACTCAGCACGCTACCAACTACGCCACCAAAGACTCCCAACGACTCTTTTATTCATCAGTTTGTGCAGAGGTCTATGATGGATTTTTCAAGTTTTGTGCAGTATATCAGAAATCCCGGTGACAGTGGGGCGAAATTTTCACCTGAAAAATCACGTGGCGTCAGGAAGGGCATCCGGCCATAAATCCCCGGCCAAATCCAAAATGAGCCTGCGTGGCTCCGGCGACCCCAATTAATTGGGAAAAGTCGTAGAAAGTTTAAAAGTGCAGTATATCAGATGGTAGCGTTCACATTTTTGGTCACAGAATACACAGATGCATATGGGGTTGCGTCCACGGAAGCATTTCGTCTTACACTTGAAGTGGTGGTAGACATGCGCAGCCAGTGAGTTAACACAATGTTGTAAGGATTGGTTAGCTTCTGTCCATGCTCTTATCATGGCCTCTGTAGAGTAGAACTCCGTCCAAATATCTTGTCTATTTAGGTTTCGATCTTCTATTGATCTCTTCCAGATGTCCGTAGATGGCCGTAAGAAGAGCCTGACTTGATGCGCCTAGGGGAAAGACACGACGGAACATCATTTATCTCGCCTTTGGTTTTGAAATTCGTTAAGACTATCGTGTGTTACCTATGGGTCCATTGGATTCCTTGTGCGTAAGAGCAGAAACAGGTCCACATAAAGTAAGTGTGTAGAACATAAAATATATCGGGACGTCATGGTGTAGCTCTTTATTTCACAGAGTTCTCCTATTGCTCTTGTCAGTAAATATATTAACATAGGCTGTTTAATCAGGATCCTTAGTTGAAGAGAAACAATTATACATAAAACTAGCAACCCCGGTCGGGATCTTTAACGGTTTACCCAGCGTAAGCTTAAAAGGCGCATGGAATGCAGGTCCCCGACCCAATACAGAAAAGCCGAGGTGAACAGCGAAACTGCACACACATATACTCTTCTCTGAAGTCTTAACTCGACATGACTCGACAGTTTGATGCTGGCCGAAGCTGGTGTGATAGGGTCGCTCGCTAGCTCGTAAACTCGCTCCGAAGCGAGTTATTTAAATTTCCACTGAATGGAGATTGTTGGAAGAAATGAAAACGTAAAAATATTTATAGTGAGTGAGCGAGTGATGTATTAAAGATAGAGAAATTCTGTCACGGACTTCTTTGTAGAACTTTTCATGCTAAACAATTCTTACACTCATAGTTTATAGATATGTTAACGGTTTACCCAGGGTAAGCTGAAACGGCGCACGGACGGCAGGTTTTACTGTGACTCGATTCACTGAAATCGTTACTGCTCGGCTTCCTTTGGTCATAAATGAATGTTTTTGTACAGAAACCTTCGTCGAGAAATTCTTTACAGAATGGTGAAACTGCATCAAAATCCATCTAGTGGTTCTCGAGATTACTCGTTACATCCAAGAATCGCGGACTTTATTTATACTATGTAGAGATTATAAGTTCAGTTACCCTTTCCTATGAATACATAAAAAATAGACAGATAAACGAACAAAAAATAAATAAATGAATAAATAAATAAACAAAACGTACTTGCAGTTCGCCAAAATATTTTTATAATTGGTTCTTTCACTGAGCGACTGTGGAGAAATTATCACTTGACTGAAAGCATTACTCTGTTTTATGATTGGATATTGTACTCGTATCATCGAAATTTTAGGCAATACTTGCAGTGACACAGCATGTGACAGCCATTTGTTTCATTACAATGAAGCATTTATTGCTATACGTCAGTAATTACCAGGGTGCGGGTTCTTAGTAGGCTACATGTGTAATGAAGTCAGAATGCACCGTAATATAGGGCACGTGGAAGCTCCTGCTGTGACCTTCGGGTGTACCAATGAAGTGGATGGGCTGGCAGTTCATAGGACGTGCGGTACTAATCTGATAGCACTGTTTACGTACTAAGACCCCGCACCCTGGTAATTACGAGAGATAGGCTACAGGAGTTTTAGTGCAGCATTGTTTGGCGGCTAAGCCGTTGGATACAAGATACCATGTCATCCTACTTGTATCCCAGTGTTCTCTACTTGAAGATATGACGTCATGTCCGTCAGATATCACCAGCCAATTGAAGTAGTGGCTTCAGTCAACTGTTGTAATAATAGAAGTAAACTACTGCCAAGTGCAAGGTTGGTTGCATTGGGAAGGCGCGCGCGTTAACAATACGCTGTGTGTGTGCTGAGGATCCTGCCGCCGTCGAGACGCCTGACCAGCGCCCATCCGTCAGGTTTACCACGTCTGGCCGTGTGGTTTACATTGCTCGTTCTCTTGGCCGTCCCTGAGCAAACAGTGGGTCACGAGACACAGTTGGCACATTAATTCTGAAAAATTGCGATCACAAGAGCCATTGTGATGTTTAGTTGTTGTTGTTAATAATTCATTTGAGAGACTTGGGATATCTTGGTCATCAGCCCCATGTAGTTGGATGTGTGTTGGACTTGTCTGATAACCTGTAGTTATATAATGACTGTACTGGTGTGGGCAAATACGTTAAGGACATGGATGAGATAGGCGCTCCGGGACTTGAGATAAGGTACTATCACGTCATTGCCTGGAGGGAGTGCAGTAAAACTCGGGGAAAAACCATACTCACTATTGCCGTTATCAGTGCTGGGATGCAAACCTGTGACCTCTGGACTTACTGCAGCTGCCCTCGCGGCCGTGGTTCAGGACTAAACAAGCACGGCTACGCCGCAGGGTTTTATGTTTACTGAAATTTGTCATATCTTGGTATAAG
The DNA here is from genome assembly GCA_946902985.2 of Meconema thalassinum. Taxonomy (NCBI): domain Eukaryota; kingdom Metazoa; phylum Arthropoda; class Insecta; order Orthoptera; family Tettigoniidae; genus Meconema; species Meconema thalassinum. Next base: position 374,875,502 of record OX336392.1, read on the forward strand.
AGCTGGAAAGTGGCTTTTTCAGTGCCATCCTGGAACTGGTGATTTGCGCTGGAAGTTGTAGGGATGGTAGCTTACTGTACTTAAAACTTCGTGCCCTTCCTAGTGTGGTGGCTAGCATTCTTGGCTGTCGCCCCAGAGGGCCGGGCTCGATTCCTGCCACTACCAAAGATTTTAATTCTGGTCCGAGGGCTGGAACGGGGTACACTCAGCCTCATGAGGCAAAACATGACAAGTGGTGGATTCGATTCCCACCTCAGTCTTCCTGGAAGGGGTTATCCATGGTTATTCCATTTCTACGCCAGGCAAATACTGCGATGATTCCTAGCTGAAAACCATGGCCGTCTCCTTCCCAATCCTCACCTAATTTAAAACTACACACACTAATACAGTCGCTAAAATAACACACGTTATCAGAAAAAATACCACACTTACCCAAGTAGGCTACATGGGCAATATGACTATGATATCTACGCTCTTGCAGCTTCGGTGACGTAGTTTGAAGCATGATGAGTTTCTTTGCCCAAGATTGCGGGTTCACACCCGGCCGAAGACGTCGGATTTTTAAGTGGTTAATAATCCCTCAGTATGCCTTCCTTCGGTGGGGAAGTAAAGCCGGCGGACCCATGTCACAGATGTATGGCATATAAAAGAAACTTCCACTAGCTACAATTATGTGAAGCAAAATTTGTAGGTTAGATTGATTAACACTTGGATGCTTAAATCGCAAGTAAATTCCATTTAAATGTTTGAAAGTCACTTGTCCGCTATGTTCGGTTTGTACTTAACAGGTTTATGAAAATTATGTTCAAACGTTCACCGCCAGGTGCCATTTGCGGTGGAATCATGAGCTACGTTCACAGCTAGGTGTCGTTGACGGTATTATTTGGTAGAAAAAGTAGGAACTAATTGAAATTGATCGTCTGCAGTCCTTACCTGAATTACAGATAACACACATTAATACAGGCATTACAATTAACACTGGTTATCAGACGGATTCTACGCACACCCAAAGAACACGGGACTACATGACCGCGTTGTCTCAGCCCCTAAACTGAGGATCCAACTAACCAACCAACCAATCAATGTCTAGGCCCCTCAAATGAAACAACAACATCCACCATTATGTAACTGTTCTTTGGAAATTCATTGTCCCCACTTCGCAACGTTCTTTCGTAGTCATTGTTTACTTTTGCTAAATCAGGGCGTGATTGTGCAGGGGCCAAGCTGCTTGCCTCTCAATAAATGGACAGGATTCGACTATACCGTATATATCAGGTTTCCGAAGGGAGATATCACGTCCTGTGGTTCGAATTCCAAGTAAGAATGAAGGTCACGTGACTCACGATCGCTAGATTTACACTGACGTAAAATTACAAGCTTCCTTCATTTAATTGTTACTTTTGTTGCATATACCAAGGTACAGAATGAAGCATATTTGTGATACAGTCATTGAACTCATTAATTTTACCATTTTAAATGATCTTGTCGACTTCGTCGTTACGCTGGGGTCTGGCGTTACGTTACGGTGACGGGACGAAATGTACCCAGATGCACTGAGGTGTGTGACGTCATAGTACCACTTGGTGCATGTGTTCCCCGACAATCTCTACTTCGATAGTATAATAAGACAAAAATCCCCGATTCTTGGATGTCACGGGTAATCTCGAGAACCACTGGATGGATTTTGATGCGGTGTTCACCATTCTGTAAAGGATATCTCGAGGAAAGATTCTGTAAGAAATAATTTTTGTTCGATGAAAGGAAGCCAAGCAGTAACGATTTCAGTGAAAAAGTCGAAAACAAACTTGGCGTCCGTGCGCTTCTTAAGCTTACGCTGGGCAAACCGTTAAAAATATCAGTATACTATGAGCGTAAGAATTGGTCAGCATGAAAAGTTCTACAAAAAAGTCCGCGAGAGCATATCTCTAACTTCAATACATCGCCCACTGTAAGTGTTTTTAGACTGGATGGAAGGGGCACGTCCCCGCGCGCTCTGGTGAGCGTGATGGCATCCCGCGCGCTGGACCTTGCTTTGTCCTTGGTTTGCACTTGCCGTTCCCGAGTAATTTCAAACAAGGTAAAGTATTATAAAGCAAGATAAGTATTATGCAGATAATTTTCTAATATGTCAAGAGTCTTTGGCTTCGAGCGAAGCGAGAAGCCTCCAGCCTTTCTAGCATTTTTCAGCATTTGTAGCATTTAAAATGATACAAAGTCTAGTCTTTCAGACTGAATGTCACTTTTTAATTAAAAATTACAGTACATTTCTCTCTTTATAGAATAAACCAAAGATAACAGTCGATTCCGAATGCACATCCTTGGCATTTACTTTATCTGGTGATGGTGATCGTTGTTTTAAGGGGCGAGCCATCTATGTGATAGTGAAAATGATGATGAAATTAAACATATACTTACACTAGCAACTAATTTAGAAACTAGAATAAGGTAATGCCGAAAAGAAAACAAGCAGCTCCGTGAAGAACTAAATAGCCAATTTCCATAAATCCCACTGGCCTTACTTAGTACTCGAGAAATTAAAACGAGACTTAAAAAAATTGCACCAGCCACCATTTTTAATTTCTCATAAAATTCTATTAAATTAGACGTCAGTAGGTTTATATTAAGGCTTGTATGAAGATATACCACGCCAGGTTTCAAAGCATTCGGATTATTTATTTATTTATTTATTTATTTATTTATTTATTTATTTATTTATCGTATGGCTTTTAGTGCCGGGAGTGTCCGAGGACATGTTCGGCTCGCCTGAGTCTGTAGCTGCTTCCAGCGGACACCCTAAAGGGTGAGCTCCAAGTTCCGTTCAATTTCAAGTAGTTCCAACTTTCGCCACCAGATATCAATGATACCTAGTGGTGAACTTTGGAACTTTGATAGAGCGTTCTGACGAAATCTAACCTAACAATTTTGCTTTACACAAGTTTAGTCTGTGAAAGGATCTTTTACATGCCATAAATCTATGAGATGGGACCGTCGGCTTTACCTCCCCTCCGAAGGAAGGCATACTGAAGGATTTTTAACGCTCTTAAAAAATCCGACGACTTCGACCGGGTTTGAACCCGCTATCTTGGGCACAGCAGTTCAGCATGCTACCGACTACGCCACCGAAGCCGCTTACAGCATTCGGATAAAAAGTGGCAAGAAAAAATTCATTTAAGTTTCGCACAGCCGCCATCTTGGGGTTATCAAAGCAATTGAGTTTAATCAGATATCAGTAGATTAACATTTACCGTAACAAGTTTCACTGCGCTTGGATGTTTAAATCGCAAGTAAATTCCATTTAAATGTTTGAATGTCACTTGTCCGCTATGTTCGGTTTGTACTTAACAGGTTTATGAAAATTACACCAACGAACTTCTAGTAGTACCCTGTATCACCGTACAAAATTCAGGATCATATCTGTTCTTGTTACGAAGATATAGAGTGCCAGCGAAATATTTCACTAAGTCGCGATTGGTGAAACGTATTAAAATTTGAAGTGCGTGGTCAAGGGTGGACGAGGTACTAGTATGCACTCACCGAGTATAATTGAAATCACTTGAGTCGTTTGGATCTTACTTGAGAGACACATGCACACGCATACACACACTCACACGCGCGGACAAAATGTGATCTCAAGAGCCTATTTGTTTCATAAATAATTGAAATATGTTTAAAAGGAAATAAGACAAATTAAGGAGGAGGAAAATAATTACCCGTAAACCTTGAAGAATGAGGTCTGAGTGACTCGATGAGAAGTAGTGACATGAAACGCAGGTAGAAATGGGAAATGAGAGAGAGAAAAATGAGAAAACGGACCCAGCTCAGCAATCCACGGATATGGTACAGAAGGAAGGGGGAACCATGAAAATGAACACAATATTTCTGACACTCGAAGAATGAGGGTATAAGGAAAGATAAGACAAGTGCCAATTAGGCCTAAGGTGGTAAAATGAAAGAATCTCTACATCTCGGATACTTGAATACCGTCGGGGTTGAAAGAGGACAAGGGTTGACCAATGAAGGTCGACATGAAATATGACAGAGAGGAGCCCGACACAAGTATGTGGAAGTAATGCCAGACTCAGCTGGGATCCCAATAGTTGTGTTCCCCTGGGGGTTTGTTGAACTTTATTTTAATTTATTTATAGTTCATTGTTTTATCAACCTATACAGAAACTGTTATTAATGATTGGGCCAGTACGCGGATATAAAGCTAAAGAAAAGCGGAGTTCTTCCGCGTAAGATGGCAACGTCTGGCAACCCTGTCTACTGTGTGGCGTCCTGACCACCAGACATGCACTAACACTGCTCAGCTGGCAGACCGCATGCTAGATTACAGGGCTGCGGTTATGCTCGAGGTCTGAGGTTCAATCCTCGGATCTCGAGAGCCCACGGCGATTATGCTTTGAGGGTGTTCTCTGTGGAATTCCCTTCAAATGCCTGGCCCTATCCTGCTCAAAGCAGTCCCTCCCCTTTCCCCACATTCCGTACTAGACAGAAGTAGCAGTATAATAATAATAATATATATATTGAACCCTTATTGATTTGCTGATCAATAAGTCTTCATGATTTTTATTATTATTATTACTGATGCCCAGGCAGAACATGTTGGAAGTTGACAAAGGGGAGACAGATAGTGTGTCGCAACGATTGCAACAGGAGTAGCGTGGTAGTTATTCCTGACGATGACCGGTTAAGCCGAGTTCAAGGACAAATTCAGTACGAATGCGCATCCAAGGCGGCGTCATTATGGGCGTGCCAGAAGAGGAGTTCCAACCGATATATGATTGAATCAGCAAATCAGGAGAGAGGACGCCTAAGCCACGCGGAGAGTGGCGTACCTTAAAAAAGTGCGCTAAAACACGTGTCTGAAGAACCGCCGATGCGATATAATTCCGCATAAGTCCAGTGCGACGTTTGGATGAAAAGAAGAAGATTGATACCAGTCCAAAGTCTGTGAGTTGAAAACTACAGATTATTTTCACAGATTGCCCCCACTCCACCCCGTTCTGTCAGTTTCTAATAAATTGATCGGTGATGAGCTGTTTGAGACACAACTTTATCGAGCTCTGGTGAGCAACGATCACGCCAGTTTGAGTCACGATTTATCAAGCTCTAGTGAGCATACTTCACGTCTGTTTGGACAAACATTTTATTTTGTGCTCAAGGGAGCAGAGTGCACGCTTAGCGGAGGAGATCTCTAGTCGAGATAAGCGCTACGTGGTAGACATAATTTGAGAGACTCGTTAAAAGCCAGTTGCGTAGAGAACGAAGAGTGTAATTTTCTGTAAAATTTTATGTTATATTTTGTGTGACGTAGATGTGCGTGTGATATAAGCAAATGCTGAGATAGGGCCAGTTCTACGTTGAGTAATCGCCTAGGACTTTATTGTGAGTGAAAGTCAGTAGCTCATGGCGATTCTAGCTAGGCAAACTAATAACTTTGAACATTTCTTTCCAAGAAGCTACGCCAAGATGTCTTCTGGAAGGTCGATTGGTGGAATGAAGTGCGACGCCTCTACCAATACGTCGACAATGAACGAGTAGATTTCCCGTGGGGAAGTGCCTTGGGATGGAGGTTGAGTTCTACAAGCTGCACGGTGATGTACAAACCATTGATTTATTCAATATGTAGCTAGATTAGACGCGGGAACGTTGTAAATATTTTATTCATTGTTTTTCTTGTAATTAGATTATTTTTGTGCGCCGACACTGTTATATTTAAATGTACGTTGGCACGTAGCCAAAGTGTTTGCTTGATCGTATATTTTTTCTTATGAGTCATTATTAGTATGCACGGCGTGTGTATTTATTTTATTCATGCGAATTCGAAACTCGTCAGGTCGACAAGTGGTGCTTTATTCAAATTCATTTTTAGTAGGAAAAGGGGGGTAAAAGTTGTTAGATGTTGTGCGAACAGGTATTTTATTCATACTAGGGTTGCGGAGCGCAACAAATTAAGATGTCACTGTAGAACACCTTAGTTCTATATTTTTGAGTTTTTTTAGTCCTTTTCAGGTTCTTTAGTCACGGACTAGATTGGGAGCGCAAGTCGGTGGAAAAGATTTTATGTCCTTTATTTCAGGTTTCTGTCAAACCCATACGTGTGATTCTGGTGTGTGTATTGTGTCAAAGTGTGTGTATTGATTCTTCGTGATGAGGGGTAGGATGTGCCTACCGCACTCATAATATTGTGGTTGTATTTATTGGAAAGGCAGAGCGCTCTTAGAGACTACTGTACCTTGTCCAGTGCTGATTCTTGGATTTCCGTGGGAAATGCTAAGATATTTTATTTTGACACACACACGTATATTATGTGCTTTTGGGAGCACGCTTCTCCGAGACTCTAACCCGTGCCACGGCAGGTCGAGGTTATTGACACGTGGGTTGACAGATGTGCAGATTCCACTTAGCACCCGTCTATGTCTAGTGATTCATCGTTTAGGCAGTCCAGCTGACCGACTGACCCCTGTAATCTATCTGTAGCAAACCTGTTCTTTTTAATGGTCATTGGATCATAATTAATTGGGAGTTCGCCATGTCCGTTACGAATTACCGCATATCGTATGAAATGAAATATTTGTTTTATGATGTAAATGTTGGCTTTGAGCCTAGTGATTTCTGTGACTCATTTCATTGTTTGATTTGTCTGTGGAGACACCGTTGGATGTTTGTAGTATTTTCTTGTAAAAATGGCAAGTGGCCATAAGTGTATTTTTTTCTTGATTGGTCACGTGTTAATTTGCTTGTGTTGATTTGATAAGTCCTAATTTTAGGCGTTAATGTTGTTTGCTACGGCAGTTCTTTGATTCCAATTTCATGCGGAAATTATTGTTGTTTTATTTAGTGTAGGAAGTGTCGGATTAGTTTAATTAGTGTTTAGTTGGTTCCTCGTGTCTGTCTAGCTCTAAGACAATGCAGATTCGTCCCCTGAAGGTTTACTGGATGGTAACGAATCTCGCATTAATTTGTACACATCGTAACGCATGTAGAACAGCCGCACTCGCACATGTCATTGTAGTAATTTTGGGACATTTGGTCCAGATGTTTACGATCTCTCCTGAGATCAGGCCTAGTTTGGCATTTTATTAATTCAAGTGGGAGTCATTTGGGAGACCTTGTTTGTTTTCTTATTGTAAATAGTGTAAATTTGTTGATCTGTTATTAAATTCATATGTTTTAATCCTGGTATTCACTTTCTCCTGCATGTTATTTTGTTATATGTTACCCTGCATGTTATAAGAAGCGCTTAACAACAACTTTACGAAATGGACTGTTACACCCCCCGAAACTGAGTCTCATATGCTTCTTTGCAAGTGTTCAATATATATATATATATATTTGAGACGTTTCGGCTGTCAATGGACTACGATGTTCTTCACTCATATGATCACTGTAATGCTTGTTTTCTTGTCTGCCAGTAGATCTTCATTCTTGACGAATGTTCTGCTCTCCTTACTTCCGTCCACTTGCAGTGAGGGCGAGGCATCACAGATGTTAAAGGCTGAAGATTACTGGTTGATTTAACCGCCTTTCTGAACAGGTTCCTATCCCAAACCTGAGCTTGATTGATTCGAGCTTCTGTTAGGTCCTTTTTAACTTGCATCGACCATTTACAATAGGATTTTTTTTTAGATATTGATGAGTGGATTCGATATGAAAGTCGATGATGCTCCATCCGCTCCAAATGTCCAAAGAAAGACATTCTTCTTTTTCTCATCACACTCACCAAATCTTCTATATGTTCAAATAATTCATTGTTATGTCTTCTTCTGTATGTACCATTATCATTAACAGGTCCTAATATTTTCCTTAGAATTTTCCGATCCTTAAGTTCTAATTTTCTCAATGGACCTTTGTTTGTCATCTGTAAGCATTCTGCGGCATACAGTGCTGACAGCCTAATTAGGCTACTGTGTTATAATGACAAAGTTTGACATTCCGGGACAAGCTTTTACTCTTGTAAATGTTTTTTGCAGGTTTGAAAGGCACCTTCCTATTTGTTACATCTGCTCTCAATGGCAGGTATTTCTGAATTATTAGGGGTAATCCATTCCCCTACGTATTTAAATTTTCGGACTTTTTTGATTTATTGTAGACCAATCGTGATGAATTTTGAGGCATCTTTGACATTTGTGACAAAATTAGATTTATGGAAGGCCACTTTAAGACCAGTTTTAGCAGCTATGGTTTGTAGTTTATTAAGTTGGTCAGTGGCCTCTTCCATTGTATTAGCGAACAAAGCAATGTCATCTGCAATAATAATAATAATAATAATAATAATAATAATAATAATAATAATAATAATAATAATCATCATCTTCATTTCCCCTTTTCCAGCTGACACCGGGTGGGGGCAAATATGGTTCCTCACCACTTTGTTCTGTCGTTCCACCATTCCTCTTCCGACACGGTGTTCCAATCCAGGTTCCGTTATCTAATGCTATTCTTCACTGAGTGCATCCAATGCAGTCTTGGTCTTCCTCATCCTCTCTTCCCTGTCATCCGTCGTTCCAGTGTTCGTCTTGGTAGCCTTACATCATTCATCCATTTGACATGTCCAAACCATCTCAATCTGTTGTGCTCAAGTTTGTCATTTAGTTTCTGTACTCCCAGGTCTTTCCGTAGGCTATATCTTCATTTCTCACTCTGTCTCTCCCGGTTTCATGGACCATACTTCTCAGGAATCTCATCTCTGCTGCCTGTAATCTGCTCTCAACCCTCTTAGTCATTGTCCAATAATAATAATAATAATAATAATAATAATAATATCGTATGGCCTCGGATGCCTGGTGCAAGCTTTGCTATTTGACACCCAGAGGGTAGCTTGCATGTCGAATTTCGTAGTTCCTTGACTATGAAAGTCAAGGAGGTTAGATGTTAGATATCTAATCTCCTTGAACACAATAGCGCTTTCTAGTAGAGAAATTAGGAACTTTGTGCTGGCGGAAACTCCCGAGATTAATGAACTCGGCCTACTGAATTCAAATGGGTTCTTTGACATGCCAACATCGTATGACATGCGTATCGTATTTTTGCCGCCTTTCAAAAATCACTTACCACGGTCAGGGGCGAACCTGCAATCTTGGGGTTAGTAGACCGACACGCTATCCACTCACCCACCGTGGCAAGCTATTGTCCAATAATAATAATAATAATAATAATAATAATAATAATAATAATAATAATAATAATGTATGTCTACCCCTTATTATTCCCGTTTTTCCAACGGGGTCGGGGATGAGATGCGATGGAGGTCTGTGTGGCGATGGTTTTTACGGCCGGATGCCCTTCCTGTCGCCAACCTCATGAGAGGAGTTAATGAGAGATGAAATGAATGATGGTGAATGAAACTGGGCAAGGATGTGGAAGGAAGCGGCCGTGGCCTGTCAGAAGGTACCGTCCCAGCATTTGCCTGGTGTTGAAAATGGGAAACCACGGAAAACCATTTCAAGGACGGCCGACGGTGGGGTTCGAACCCACGCGTCTACCGAGTCAGCAGAGAGCTTGGCCCCACGACCTAATGCTGCGCTTTAGCCAGCGTAGCCACTACCGTCGGTAATAATAGTAATAATAATAATAATAATAATAAAAGGAGATAGTCTCTCGCCAATCTTGTTCAACTGTGTTATAGATAAAGTTATTAGGGAAAGGCGAAAATAAATGATTTAGGTCAATTTTCCAAATGGAATCAGTTAGTTCACAAAAGAACCGAGTTTAAATTTGAATGCCTCGCATTTTCAAATGATAAGACTGATTTTCACCAGGAACTTGGCGATTACAAGTTAAGGAAACAACAGCCAATCTCGAGGGGGGTAGAAGTGGGAATCTACGGAGAACAACTTACACTCTTAGAGGATAGCTGAGGTAGGAAGCGCACCCATCTCTTCTCAGTACCCCGTTCCAGTTCTCAGACCAGATTTAATTTCTTGGCAGAGCCTAGAATCAAACCCGTACCTCCGGGGTAACAGCCACGTGGTGGTCGGAGAGAGGGATACAGATTGACTGAGTGTGATAACTAGAGCTCGGATTTTTAGGTAAATAAATATTTTTTTTATGTAAATACATATTTTAAGCATTTTTTCTATAAACACATAAATTCCTGATTTTCAGTTATTAGCACAAACAATGACATAATATTTACACTTTTAAAAATCAGTATGCTCGATCTTTCAGTTTATTGTATTATTGTTATGTGTTACTTCAACGGGGAAGAACCTGTGAGCAATCTAATCTTCATGCAGACTGTATGTCAGATTATAACAGTGTTATTCTTAACTTGTCGCCCCGTGCCACTCACTGTGGAAGTCGGGGATTTCCTCGTCCATTGCCATATTGCACCACGTGCTAGACATCCCCCCAGATACCTGGAACCAGTGTCACTCACATGCAGTTCATTTCTGGCACTGTGATCTATAAGGCAGTTCTACGATGCCTAAAGTAAAAACAACTACAAGTTATCGTCTGTTGCTCAATTTAAAGATAATTTTACTTCTCTTGGGGGCGTTCTGTTCTGCCAACCATGTGGTAAAGCAATCAAGGCTGAACAGCGATCTCAAGTTACACAACACCTCAAGGGCAAGACACATGTTGCCGCAGTTCCGCGACGATCCCCGGCCATTTGTGATGGTCAACCTGAAGATATATCTCGTTGTGTATTGTGAGACATACAATAAATAATTGTATTCGTGACTACTGCATATTGTTTATATACACATTAATAAACTAAATTATAATTAAATATTTTGACATTTTTCTCTCCTATTTCAGGAATTTTTAATATATAAAAAATAAATATTTTCCCAATTTTTAGCACCTAAAAATCCGAGCCCTACTGATAACTCACCAACTGTACGTTTTCAATGTCACTGGACCATACAAAATACGAAAGTGCACAGTAGCTAACTCAGGGTCGTTAGATTGCTCCGACAAGTCGCATTTTTTGTCTTTTTTTTTTTTCAAATAACGCAACGCATCGAGTGCCTCGAGACGTTTATATTTCCCTCAGTTTTCTGGTAAACAAGCGGCGACTCAAACGTAAGGCAGTAGCACGCGCAGACAGTAACAATTGTTCGCCACTGACCAATAGCTTATGGTTGTTGACCAATAGAATGCTTCCTCTATCACTCCACGTGAACTCCAGTGTCCCGCCCAGGTAGCTCACGTTTCACGCAGGTAGCAGGTGTCCAGTGTTGCACATCTGCACGTAGTTCTGTCCAGTCTCATTACTTGCTCTCAGTGGCTACGGTGGAAAGTTGACAACGCTGGGAAAGCCTTGGCTTCAGGCAGCCATGCAATGTTATCATATCGCCCAGCTAGATTTCAAAGGCATTCTGCACATTAACGCAGTGGGTGGCGGTTGTAGTTAATTTTGGAGGTGATTCTGCTATGTCCAGGGGGTGTCTTTCCTAACATGGCTTAGGCAGATTCATTCAAGTCACCGTGAACATAAAGCAGGATGTTCGTTTCAACACTCTCGGTGACTAAGTTTTGGGTTTTATTCGACATCTTCATGTTGAATATGCTGTCTACACTCCAATTTCCCAAGATGACAAGAGCCATATTCACAGGGTTGCACAGCCACGTGGTTGGTCGGGGAGAGGGAGACAGATTGACTGAGTGTGATAACACACCAACTGTACGTTTTCACAGACACACTCTCCCACCTCGACCGGTCTACTGAACCACCCTATCTTAATTCCATGGAAAGGGTGTGTGGAAACTCGCACCTCAACTGGCCCACTAAATCACCCGATCTTAATCCCTTAGAATGTGTGTAAGAAAGTGAGAAATTAGCATCCTTGCAATCTGATATCTCTAGGGAGCTACTATAATCACCAGTGAGAGGCTTTAATCAGATCAGATCTGACACTCCTACAGATGCTCGTGGAGTAAGTCTCAAGAAATTCTTTCAGAAATTCCATCTTTGATCTGAGGAGCACCAAAATAAAAACCAAAAAGTTCACCAAAGCATTTATTAGAGAACATAATAAATCTTGAAACCTTGATGCCATTTCAAATGATTTTAGGGTATATTGAGCGACTTTTGTTAAAAGATGTGTGTATTGCCATTTCAAAATCGTATTTCACCAATAGCCTCCCCAGAACCACTAAAGTATGAATGCACTGAGACTGGATTTTTTGGATTTAGTTCCGCGCTCCTATACTGTTTTGAATGGTGACATACAAGAAAATAATCGACAACGTTCGGTGAGCAGATATGGAAGTTGTAGTAGAAGAAAAAGAAGAGAGGAAATGACTGAAAATCGTATATTCATTCAAAATAATTATAGCTTAAAAACCATGTCACTTTTCATCTATGAACTGGAGACCTATTTTGCTGTGGCTCATGGCCAATGCGTGTTCTTTAATTTGTAGTGTTGTTATCTTGGATTTTCATTGTTTGTCTTTGCGTTGTAGTTTTCACATGTATTAGTGTTGTATCGTAACTCTTTTTTTTTTCAACCATTTCCAAACAGATGTATAAAGGGGCGATGTCCAGCTGAAGCCTAGCTACGGAACGAAGCGCTGTTATAATCAGTGTTCCGGAAGAACTAATTCACCGGCTACAGGTTGTAATCAACCCACTTAAACTGGCCAACAAATTATCCGAGGGTGAGGATTTGATTTTTAATGCTCATCATTGTTTATTCAATGACAGTCAAAGCGTGAAATGGAACATGGAGCGAGTTACATATGTGTGGTCCTCGACAATATGAAGAGCTTGTTGCAGAACTAACTGCCAGGGCTGCACAAAGGCCACTTCGCGGATACAACGGTCACTAGTCAGCCATCCCAGCTTAACCCAGTATCACCCCATGCCTTTAAAGCAGCCTATTGGAGACTGCTCGCCATACACACTCAATTTTACATGTTCAGACAATCCTGCGTGATTCTCTGTGGTTTTAGCCTAATTTCATCGTATGAAATATAGGCTTTTGAGATCACCTTTTGTCCGTGCATGTGTGTGTGATCTGTTTATAGAAAGCTTTCTAGTCGGTCAACAAAAATCTAATACAATCTAAACGGCTAGAGCGATTTCAATGAAACTCGGTAATTACTTACTTCTACCAGGATCAACATCGACTGTGTCTTTCAAATTTCAATACGTTTCACCAATCTAACATGGCGACCCCTCGAAATATTTTACCGGCATTGTACACTTCCAAATCTGTTACCGATATCAACCTTAAATTTTGTTTGGTGATTGAAAATACTACGATGAGTTTACCTGTGTGATGTTTAAAAATCTGTTAAGTACACAACCAACATGGTGGCCAAGCAAATTTTAAATATCTAAATAGAATTATCTCTCGATTTAATCATCCAAGCAAAGTGAAACATGGTATGATGCACGTTTATCCAAGATTTAATCTACTGACATCTAATCTAATTCATTTTTTTTATTAAACTCAAGATATCAGATATACAAAATTTTAAAAGTTAAAAGAGGCAGGTTCGGTTCCCACCTCAACCAGGCTAAGAGAGTTTTTTTTTCTGTTTCTCATTTCCTCGGGATGGTTCCTGTGTTAAGGCCACGGCCGCCTGCAACCCAATCCTTGTCCCAATTGAAAACACACACACTAATTCAGACTCCACATTAACACAGGTTGCCAGTGGGTCTTTGAAATGGCAGAAGAAAGACGAAACAGATTTGCTTATCACAGTAGGAGCTGAAGCGGATTGAAGATCACAGTATTCTTCACGACTATCAGTTCACACCATTATCAAGGAACCCCATTTCGTTCCTGATGTGTATTCTACACATTCAAGTCCTGTTCTCCCATCTTAGCAGACATCGTTTGGTACTCCTGGACTGTAGATGGATATGATGACTTCAAATCAGAATGGTTTTAAATACAGCCCGAAAGTATTTTTGGTGTTCAAACGCAGTGTGACTCGGAAGACTGCTGAATGCAGCTTTCACGTAGTGTTCCTACTGTGATAAGCAACTCTGTTTCCGGCACTTTATACTGTGTGGACATGTTCATCCCTGTAATCATTTGCCTAAAACTACCAACAACCCACTTTTTGAACTCGGCTGTGCATGCTTGAAAGGTGCAGTGTAATTGTGCATGGCAAATATTGTGGGTTTATGTGTAGTAGCGTATACCGTATAGGTACATGTAAAACTCTTACATGCAAACCAAAACTTTTTTCAATTGCAATCGCAACTTGCGATAACTCCCTTGTGAGCCAACCTACTTTTTATGTTCACTTTGCTTCGTCCATCACTGGTAATTATGCTTCGTTAGCGTTACACCTGCCAAGTTGACGTCAATAAGGGTTTTTGATTTCTTTCGGCTGTAATCCATTATTTTAATTTTACATTTATGTATGTGAAACTCAATAATAATAATAATAAAGATAATATGCTACTCTGGGACAGGTCAGTGATTACAGATAGACCTACAGTATATCAGCAAACAGGCCATACATTATTCTCATTGATAAAGTTCAAAAGAAAACTCTTCTATTAGACATCGCAGTCCCTAACTCGCATAAAATCCAACATATTTATGCTGAGAAAGTGACGAAATAAATGCCTCTGACTGAAGAGATCCGACAGATGTGGAGACAGGAATTTGTCTCTGTATTGCCTGTCCTAATTTTTTCCACCGGAATCCTACCGAAATCGCTGAAGGCCAACCTCGATAAACTGGGGCTGCACCATAATCTGCATACCGGTAGGTCCTATGCAGAAAGTAGTTATTTTAGAGGCCTGCTCCATAGTTCGTTCGTTCCTAAACCAACCGATATAGAGAACTCCACTCCATCTTGCAACACAATGCTGATTATTATTACTATCGTATCAGAAATACCATACACACAGTTCAATTATGTATAGTAAACTACATAACATACTGTAACACAAACAAAATGAAAAACAATTCACACCAATGGCGATGAAATGGTTATTATTATTATTATTATTATGTTCGGCTCGCCAGAGGCTGTAGCTGCTTTAAGCGGACACCCATGAGGTAAGCTGAAAGTTCCGTTCAATTTCAAGTAGTTCCAACTTTCGCTATCAGATGTCAATCACATAGAGCGTTTCAACAAAATCTAACCAAGAAATTTAGCTTCACACAAGTTTAATTAGTCGAAGGATCTTCTACATGCCATAAATCTATAAAATGAGACCGCCGGATTTACTCCCCCCCGAAAGAAGGCACACTGAAGATTTTAATGCTCTTACTCTTAAAGAATGGTGAATTATACCGAATTACATGGTGAACATATGAATAATAATATTGTATGTATATCTACCCCTTATTATTCCCGCTTTCCAACGAGGTCGGGGATGAGATGCGATGAAATTACTTGTGGTGGATGTTTGATTTACTGCCGGTTGCTCTTCCTGACGCCAACCTTATGAGAGGAGTTAATGACAGATGAAATGAATGAAGATGAATGAAACTGGGCAAGAATGTGGAAGGAAGCGGCCGAGGTCTGTCAGAAAGTACCGTCCCAGCATTTGCCTGGAGTTGAAAATGGGGAAACCACGGTAAACCATTTCAAGGACGGCTGACGGTGGGGCTCGAACCCATGTCTACCGAGTCACCAGAAAGCTTGGTCCCATGGCCTAACGCTGCACTTTAGTGAGTGTAGGTACAGCAGTCAGTAATAATAATAATAATAATAATAATAATAACAGAGATGGGATATGGATGATAAGACCTACCAAAGAGCTATATGAACACACAGACAGATTCACAGATATCATTAGAAAACGCAGACTAACTTATTACGGGCACATACAGAGAATGAACAATAAACGACTTACAAAGAAAATCTTTGATGTAGTAAACAGTTCAAAAAGGAAAACAAATTGGTATCATGAAATAGAAGACGAATTAAAGCAATTAGGGATCAACAAGCAAATGATAGAAAACAGAGAAAATTTCAGAAACAAAATTAAGAACGCCAAATTTTTAGTAAGTGAAAGGAAGAAGATAGGAACATTGTGGACGGAACAAAGGAAACAGGAACACAGTCAAAGGATGAAGAGATTTTGGGAAGAGAAGAAGGGAAAGAAGTGAAAATTGTGACATCATGAGATATTTAATTTCATACACTGTCCATAAGGGCAAAAATTATGTAATAATAATAACAATATTAATAATAATAATAATAAACCACGGACTTACAAAGAAGAGCTTTGATGAGGTAAACAACTCCAACAGGAAAACTAAATTGTATCATGAAATAGAGGAAGACTTAAGGCAGGTGGGGATCGACAGGCAAATGTTTGGAGACAGAAAAATTCAGAAACAAAATTAGTAACACAAAATTTAAAGCATATGAAAAGAAGAAGACGGGAATATTGTGGACAGAAAAACGGAAACAGGAACACAGTCAAAGGATGAAGAGATTTTGGGAAGAGAAGAGGAAGAAGGGAGAGAAGTGAAAAATGTGACTTCATGAGATATTTAAGTTCAAAAACTGTCCATAATGGCAAAACGGATATAATAATAATAATAATAATAATAATAATAGACTAACTAAACAGATATTCAACTTACTGACTAGTTACAAATCCAAACCCACATGGTTCATTGAAATTGACAAAGACTTGACAAACGCCAGAATTCAGACAGACACAATAGCAAACAGATCACTCTTCAGAGAAGCTATTCAAAAGGCAAGATTTCAATAAAGGAAGAAACAAACAACTCGCAGAAAGTGGACTCAAGAGGAGAAAGATCGTCACTCTAGGAGGATGAAAGAAATTTGGAAACAACGGAAATTGAATACAATGGACAATAGCCAACGTTGATTCATTCTACCCTCCAAATAGGTTATTCGAAATAATAATAATAATGATAATAAGAAATCACTTTCCACTAAAGCCAAACTCCATCACTACCACACAGTCATCCTCCCAGAGGCACTCTATGCGATTGAGACGTCATCGTTAATCATCAACATCAAATACATTGAGAAGATAGAACGACAAATACTGAGAAAAATCTTTGGACCAAAGCTTCAGGACGGTATCTGGATGAGGAAAAGCTCAGACGAACTGTATTCACGGACTGAACGATTCGCCTCACTCGCACGTAAAAGACGCATGAAATTCTACGGACATATAGCTCGAATGGACAACTCCCGACTGACCAAGAAAATCTTCCTCATAGTCAATGGAAACCGACAAACCAAAGTACGCTGGCTAGCAGACGCCCAAAAGGACCTCACTGAAATCAATATTGACCCACTGACAACGACGTGGACTGCATATAGACAAAAAGTAAATTCGTATAAGTTTCCACCCAAGATCCCTACGGGACAGAATTTGAAACATAAAGCTGCATGGACACAAGAAAGAAGACAGGCACATAGCGAAAGGATGAGGAAGTTTGGGAAGATAAGAAGAACAAGAAGACCAATGTTAACTAATGGTTCTACGTGCTCCTTAGAGGGCCAAACGCATTATGTATATATAATGATAATAATAATAATGATATACACTAAATAAAATGTATGTCCTGTAAGCGAGTTGGCAGACTGATACATATTCCCGAACGGAGTAGGCCTATTAGCTAGTAACTCTGTGAAACTAGCAGTTTATAAACAGAATACACTTGACGAAGAGATTGTTATGCACACGGTGATTTGAGATTGATCAGGTAATAGCAGTAATAGCCGGTTCCATGTAACATCAGCTCTATTAACTAGCCAGAGCCACGCTATGTAACAAGATGCAATTATCCAACACATCGTTAGCAGTCACACAACTACCGGTTCACTCTTACACAGCGTGGTTGCTAGCAATTAATGTCCCGGCCTTCTTCAAAGGACCAGTGGCCAATTCATGACTTTTGAAATTATCAGGGAGGGGGGTTCAAAATACAATAATAATTAGTGGCTATTTAACAAATTAAACTGCAATAGATGTCGTGCACATTTTTAGCCTACTTTTCACATTTTGCAAAAATGAGGAAAAAGTAGACTTATGAGATCGGGCAAATGTGTGTCTGTCTGTCTGTCTGTCTGTCTGTCTGTCCTTCTGTCCTTCTGTCTGTCTGTCTGGCTGTGTGTGTGTCCCCCCTATCAACTCCTAAACGGCTGCAGCAATCGAAACAAAATTTGGTAGGAGTAAAGATCTATACCTGAATATCTCACGGCCATATTTGAAAATTATGTCAGTGCTACCAACTGCTAAAAAATCGCAATTGAAATTTGAGCTCCATGTTGGATATCATGGAAAGTATGAATGGGAGCTATTTCAAAATTGGCACACGTACAGATCATAATATTTCAGTTTAATTTCCAGGAGGCCAAACATGGCAGTGTTGCCAAAATGATTATAAGCCTCCTGATAGGTCCAATTTTTAAATGCATATAACTTCTACACTATCAAGCTGAATTCAACCAAATTTCGTATGTTGTATGTGTACATAACCAGATATGACTGAGCGTATTCTTAAGACCTACCAGGGCTGCCAACTGTTAATAAATGCTCCTAATTTATTTTATCCAAATACCAATATATCAGAAAGTATGCAAGCCGACAGCTTTAAACTATGCACACGTATAGTACCTGACATTCTATATTAATTTGGAGTAACTTATATACGTCAGTGCTACCAACATGATTCTAAGCCTGCTGACAGGTCCAACTTTAAATACATGTAACTTCCATACTATCATTTGGATTTCAACCAAATTTCGTATGTGCTATGTGTACCATAACAGATATGACTATGCGTATTCTAAGGAGCAACCAGGGCTGCCAACTGTTAATATGTGTTGTCCCTATTTTTGTTACCCTAATATCAATATATCAGAAAGTATGCAAACCAATAGCTCTAAACTTTGCACACGTATAGTACCTGGCATAGACGAATTTGGAGTAACTAATATACGTCAGTGCTGCCAGCATGATTCTAAGCATGCTGATAGGTCCAATTTTAAAATGCATGTAACTTCTATACTAACTAATGGATTTCATTCAAAATTGGCACAACAATAGATCATATTATTTCAGATTATTTCTGACCAATACATGCATGACATTGTTGCCAACATGATTTTACGCGCGCTGTTAGATCCAATGTTTAACTGCATGTAACGTCCATGCTATCCAGTGGACTTCAACCAAATTTTGTATTTAGTACCGTAAGAGACGGAACTAAGAATATATTCAGTCATCAGGGCTGCCAACTGTAGTGCTCTATTAGGATACATTATGCCAGGTATACAGTATTTCGAACTAATTGGAAATTTCGATATTAGCAACTTAATTTCGTCATTATTCTAGATAGGTTCATATTCTGTAGAATAATCATTGGCATGAAAAGTAGGCTGTATAGTTCTTAATGGAACTTCTTGTTTTTACAATCTAATGGGCAAGTTTCAAGGTCGGTATTTTTTCACCCTCCCATAAATATAACAAATTGAATAGATAGAAGTCATTTTTCAGTGTCGCCTAATTCTATTAAAGAAATCTTTTCAGTCGGTCAACACAAATTGTGCCCAATTACATTAGCCGGGAAACAAATATTTACATATCCTACAAACTAACACGCTCTTTTTGTACAAATACCTACTTAATTGGATGACATGTTTCGAACGTTACGCGTTCATCCTCAGGTCCTGTTCACTTATGCTTACTGTAATTATAATATTAATATTAAACAAGATTGATAGTGTAGAAGTTATATGCATTTAAAAATTGGACCTATCAGGAGGCTTATAATCATTTTGGCAACACTGCCATGTTTGGCCTCCTGGAAATTAAACTGAAATATTATGATCTGTACGTGTGCCAATTTTGAAATAGCTCCCATTCATACTTTCCAAGATATCCAACATGGAGCTCAAATTTCAATTGCGATTTTTTAGCAGTTGGTAGCACTGACATCATTTTCAAATATGGCCGTGAGATATTCAGGTGTAGATCTTTACTCCTACCGAATTTTGTTTCGATTGCTGCAGCCGTTTAGGAGTTGATAGGGGGGGGGGGACACACATACAGCCAGACAGACAGACAGACAGAAGGACAGACAGACAGACAGACAGAAGGACAGACAGACAGACAGACAGACACACATTTGCCCGATCTCATAAGTCTACTTTTTCCTCATTTTTGCAAAATGTGAAAAGTAGGCTATAAATTATCTCTACTTAGTATAAAACAAAGTCCCCGATTCTTGGATGTCACGGGTAATCTCGAAAACCACTGGATTGATTTTGATGCGGTTTTCACCATTCTGTAAAAGATATCTCGAGGAAGGTTTCTGTAGAAAATAATTTATTTATGATCCAAGGAAGCCAGCAGTAACGATTTCAGAGAAAAAGTCGAAAAGAGAACCTGGCGTCCTCACGCTTTTTAAGCTTACGCTGGGCAAACCGTTAAAAATAGCAATATACTATGAGTGTAAGTATTGTTCAGTATGAAAAGTTCTTCAGAAAAGTCCGCGAGAGCATATCTCTATCTCTATCTTACCTTTTTGGGATAATAAGGGACATTCTCCACAAAAACAGCCTACAAATAGATGACAGTATAGTTCAATCAGAACGAATAGAACAAACAAATGGTGTACTTCAGGGTGACCCTTTGAGTCCGTTACTATTTAACATCGCTACAGCTGATGTCATTAAGGCTATTTACCTTGAGGGAGCGAAAATTTACATCTACGCGGATGATATGGTTGTGGCATCGACATCAAAGGAAACCTTGCAATCGTCCATTGATAAACTTACCACATGGGCTCAAGAAAATGATATGACGTTAAACTGCACCAAGACAGTAATGCTGGCATTCCGTAAAGGCGGGAAACTATCCGCGGATGAGCATATACTACTAAATGGAGAACCCCTAGTCAATGTAAATCATTTCAAATACCTAGGAGTAGTAATGCAAATGCAAGGGAACGTATTCACGCGACATGTCAGGGATAGAACAACATCCGCCATAAAAGCAATGCAAGACATAATGCAACTGGGAAATCTATCTTTACAAACCGCAATGAATTTATTCAGAACGAAAATAACTCCAATAGTGACATACGGCATTCAAATAACTTGGGATCATTTGACACAAAGTAACCTTCGAGAGATAGAAAGAGTTAAGTCTACTTTTCTAAAGAAAATTCTGCACTTATCAAAATACACGCCATCTCGTCTAACGTACGTACTAGCAAGGGAGACTTTCTTCATAGAAGACCTGCGTTTGGAGAACTCCCTACCATCAACAGTGCAATACCAGAGACTGATCGAAGAACTAAACCTCAAGCGTAATGACATATGGCCTGATTTCTATTCCACAGAAGCTCTTATGTCGACGGACTGGATGAATGCCAACTTTGAACTGCGGCATACGATCACCCGTTTTGCAGTCCACGGTTTTCATTTTAAGATATGCACAGCAAGAGGATTTCATGACCCAGGCCCCCAATGCACCTGCTCTCTGTGTGGTAGTGCTTGTGATAGATATCACGCCATTTCCTGCGCCCAGAGGAAAGTATCGCTAACACGCTTCTGCTGCGAATAACTATATATATAGCAAAGAACCTGTCAGACACTTTGTATATAGACACTTTGATGAGTAAGATTTAAGTTATTAGTATTAGTTTTGTATCTCTGCATGGCTATTTGCTGCAATAAATGATTATTATTATATCTCTATCTTCAATACATCGCCCACTATAAGTGTTTTTAGATTGGACGGAAGGGGGATTTGTGTTTCATGCACCTCACCATTCTTAAATTACGTCTGACAAGAATTCGTTGCACATGCATCTCCATGATAATATAATTAGTCCAGTCAATGATTTTAACCCATCATGCCGAAACGTAAAACGGATATAGGTCGTAGTTCATCGACATCCAAAAAGAGAAAGCGCTTATTACGTAATGCATTCATAACTTTTCCTGGGCAAAGCAGGGGCGGGTTTCTAGTGTAATATAAATATTGTATATATAGACTATATTTGTGTTTAAGTGTAATTCATAAACATCGTACACTAGTTACGCTGCTAACATGATTCTACTAGGTAAGCCTGCTAACAGGTCCAATCTATAAATACATGTAATTTCTATAGTAATAAATGGATTTCAATTTGAATTTCGTATGTGCTTTGTGTACCATAATAGATATGACTATGCGTATTCTTAAGAACCATCGGGATTGCAACTGGTAATAAAAGCTCTCTCTATTTTTAGCCCACTTTTCACATTTTGCAAAAATGAGGAAAAAGTAGACTTATAAGATCGATCCGGGCAAATGTGTGTATGTCAGTCCTTCTGTCTGTGTCTGGCTGTGTGTGTGTCTCCCCCCCCCCCCCCCCCTTATCAACTCCTAAACGGCTGCAGCATCGAAACAAAATTTGGTAGGAGTAAAGATCTATACTTGAATATCTCAATGCCGTATTTGAAAATGATGTCAGTGCTACCAACTGCTGAAAAAATCGCAATTGAAATTTGAGCTCCATTTCGGATATCTTAAAAGGTATGAATGGGAGCTAATCCAAAATTGGCTCACGTATAGATAGTAATATTTCAGTTTAATTTCCAGAAGGCCGTACATGGCAGTTACCAAAATGATTATAAGCCTGCTGATAGGTCGAATTTGTAATTGCATATAACTTCTACACTATCAATTGGAATTCAACCAAATTTCGTATGTGCTATGTGTACATAACCAGATATGACTGAGCGTATTCTTAAGAGCCAATAGGGCTGTCAACTGTTAATAAATGCTCTCAATTTGTTTTAACCAAATACCAATATATCAGAAAGTATGCAAGCCGACAGCTTTAAACTATGCACACGTATAGTACCTGACCTTATAGATTCATTTGGAGTAACTTATATACGTCAGTGCTACCAACATAATTCTAAGTCTGCTGAGAGGTCCAAATTAAATACATGTAATACATGTACTATAATTTTGATTTCAACCACATTTCGTATGTGCTATGTGTACCATAACAGATATGACTATAAGTATTGTTAAGAGCAACCAGGGCTGCCAACTGTTAATAAATGCTGTCTCTATTTTTGTTACCCTAATAGCAATATATCAGAAAGTATGCAAGCCAATAGCTCTAAACTTTGCACACGTACAGTACCTGACATTCTAGATTAATTTGGAGTAACTAATATAGGCCTACGCCAGTGCTGCCAACATGATTCTAAGCCTGCTGATAGGTCCAATTTTAAAATTCATGTAACTTCTATATTAACTAATGGATTTCATTCAAAATTGGCACAACAATAGATCATATTATTTCAGATTATATCTGACCAATACATGCATGACATTGTTGCCAACATGATTTTACGCGCGCTGTTAGATCCAATGTTTAACTGCATGTAACGTCCATGCCATCCATTGGACTTCAACCAAATTTTGTATTCTGTACCTTAAGAGATGGAACTAAGAATATATTCAGTCACCAGGGCTGCCAACTGTAGTGCTCTATTAGGCTACATTATGCCAGGTATACAGTATTTCGAACTAATTGGAAATTTCGATATTACCAACTTAATTTCGTCATTATTCTAGATAGATCCATATAGCTTAATCATTGGCATGAATCTTAATTTTTTAGAAAAGTAGGCTCTTTAGTTCGTCACGGAACTTCTTGTTTATCTGAATATCAAACTCTAGCCCTCTAGCTAATCTTTGCACACGTATAGTACCTGACATTCTAGATTAATTTGGAGTAACTAATATACGTCGGTGCTGCCAACATGATTTTAAGCCTGCTGACAGGTTAGAGAAAAGTAGGCTCTTCAGTTCGTCACGGAACTACTTGTTCACATACTGTATTAAGAAATTTACAGTGATATTTTTCCTTTTCAAAAAAGCCCCCTCCCCGCCCCCTCTATCCATTTCTACCCCCTTGGTCCGATTTTGCCTATTAACAAAATCGAAGAAGATTATGAACAGTTATAGTTTACGTATACATTTGAAAGTGATTAATGTTATAAGACTGTAGTTGTCGTGTCCACAAGAACGTGATATATAATTAAGTTATATATACACTTTTGAACTGACAGTGGTTTTGGGGCCTGGGAGATGTGAAACGGGAAGATATGTCGACATTTTCCGGAACTCGCAACATGGTACCCTTTGAAATAGGTAGCTTTCTCATAAAGTCTACCTAAAATACGAGTGTAGATAACAAAATGAGTTCTTTTTACCGAAATCACGGTTTGAGAGTAGAATGTTACCTGTAATTTGATAACAGTAACGAGAGAATAAAGGCGTTATAAAATAAATTAAGTTACTGTATCTGTCCCACCAGGGTCTCACAACTAGTGAGATTTTGTATAGCAACCACAGGGCCCCAGCTGAGACCAATATTGCTTCCATTTTCTTGTGACGGGTTTCTCTCTGTTATGTTTCCTGTCGATCTGCCTTCATCAATTCATTTTGTCTTCCTACCCCTATGGTACTAGGGTATCAGAAGCCTAGGTAGTCTTTCAATCCCCCCCATAATATTGGTCCTATCTCATCTTTCTTCATCCCCTCATTCTTCGATAGGTCAGGCCTCTTCTTTTCTGTTCATGGTATCTCCTGCCCTCTGCCAAAAGCCCTCAAGGAGGCAGGTTGTATATATCCCCACCATTTACGGTACACCTTGGATAGCGCTACACCCTCAAAGGCTCACAGATGTTAAGTTTGGATGGCAACTCATAGGGATTCCTGGGTTGGGTCCGTTGTTTCCCTTTTCCCATCGGCTTGGAGCTGACCCTCTCTATTTGCCCCTGTCCTATTTGCCTTTCATGGCTCTATTTCTTTCCAAATCCCCCAATCCTCATTCTTCGGGAGTTTCTTTCTCCTATATTTTACTTACGGTTTCACCTTCACTATTCCCATCCAAAGAGAGCGTTAGAAATTGTTAGTTGATTTTCGCTTACTTATCCTCTCAAAATCTCTTCATGAATGCACTGTGTTGCAACTTGCGTCCTGTGGATTACTTCCTATCAGTTCTTTTTCGTGGTTTCTTCTTCTAGTATATATTGCTTTTGTTGTTTAATTTGAGGGGTTTGGATATTGTGGTCATTTAACCCCATGTTCTTGAGTGTGTGTGTGTAGAATTTGTCTGTCTTTGTGATGTCTTCGGTAGTTGTGTATTTGTAATTCAAGTGAGGATTGTCGGCTATGGTCGTAAGTTAGGAACCATCCCGGCATTTGTCTGTAATAGGAATGGGAAACTACGGAAAACCACTTCAAGAATAGCAGAGGTGAGAATCGAACCCGGCATTTCTCAATTTCGCCTCGCGAGGCTGTAAGGTAACTTTGCTGACGGCTATTATGTACGATCTATCTTATGCAAATCGGTACAGAGAAGCTATCGAAAACTTAAACTAAGCTTCATTGCCTGAAATCTATTACAAATACACACAGTACTACAGCGGCTTCGGTGGCGTAGTTGGTAGAATGCTGAACTGCTGTTCCCAAGATCGCGGGATCAAACCCGGCCGAAGTCGTCAGATTATTTAAGAGCGTTAAAATCCTTCAGTATACCTTATTTCTGGAGGGGGGGGGGAGTAAAGCCGGTGGTACCATGTCATAGATATATGGCATGTTAAATATCCTTCCACTAACTAAGCTTGTGTGAAGCTAAATTTCTAGGTTAGGTTTCGTTGAAACGCTCTATCAAAGTTCCAACGTTCACCACTAGGTGTCAGTGACATCTGGTAGCGAAACTTGGAACTACTTGAAATTGAATGGAACTTTTAACTCACCCTAAGAGTGTCCTCTTGAAGCAGCTACGGCCTCTGCCAAACCGAACATGTCCTCCGACACTCCCGGCACTAAAAGCCATACGCTAAATAAATATATAACAGTACTACATGCATTGTAATAACACAGGTTATCAGACAAATGACCACGGTATCTGCTCTTAGAACTCTAAAATGAAATATTACATATAGAAATCCAAGAGAGATAAATCCCGTGTCCTCAAGGATATGGACGATGACGCAAGCGTGCGAGCTTGTACGCAGATGTTGCTCATAAATAGTCCTTGTTTGGCAACAGGCATTACTTTCAGTAAGAATAATGCTTTCGAGAATGTGTTGAGCAAAAGCACTTTCAATGTTAGCCAAATACATAAGAACAAACATAGAGTGGAATAAATTACGGAGGTCCATTTCAGTCTTGGACGGAATCCATTGTCTGCGGTAATGTAATCCGGACTACTGCAGTTACAAATCTGATTTAAATTTGTCCTGATATCGTAAACCTTGAAATGAGCAGTGGTAATTCGCAGTGCTAAGGATTTGTATTGTGCTATACAACTACCTGACGTTTCTTTAAAATGACAATTAAGGGGGCTTCACTATCAAGAGCGATTTCCTCCATTTACGTGGTCGATTACTTCTGGGGTTTGTGATCTCGTGGTTATTTAATAATAATACTAATATTGATTATGGACCCTTTTAACTACTGTGGCTTTTATAGACGCCGGGGGGGGGGGGGGGCGGAATTTTCCCCGAAGGCAAACACAGCTCCCTCACATTTGCGCACCCTCAAATGCCAATTGACTGCGCCAGGATTCGATCCTGCAACCCTGAGCACAACAGGCGAGAACGGTACCGCTGAGCTACGCAGGCAGTCTGTGGATATTTAGCCACTTATACTTGGCTGTAAAAGAGAAAGCGAGGCCAACTCCGTACAGGTCCTTGGAGCATTGGAAGGTAGAGGCTGGATGTGATGGTGGTGTCAACTTTATGCCCGGACACCTTTGCTCCCAGGTATGAATCACCTGTGGGATTCAATCCAGCGATCCTACTCTTACGAAGCAGTGCTCTTACCGCTGCACCACGCGCTCGGTTGCTTCTTGCTAGCGTACATCGCACATAGACGCTGCATTCTAACTGCAATTAATTAATTTCTCGGAAACGGCTGAGAAGCGCACCTTACTACTTGCACCTGGTATAAACCTGGTCATGCCCTACACGTGTACTAAAGATGGTTCGAATCGGTGATCCATGCATCGTATCCTCCCCTTGTCAGCTTCGTTAGCCAAACAATGAGAAAGGAAGCAAGTTTGTAGCTTTACGTGATCGTCAATCTCGCGATTATGAGCCACTGGACCTCCTTGCTTACGTGGAAACTGAACCACAGTACATGGCATTTCACTTTGAAAATCTCACATGCATTGACCGGGAATCGAAATTGATCCACTGCGGTGACAGACCAACAGCTTGACTGCTGCGCCACCACGCCAAAAAAGAAAGTGAGAACAGGTAGTTTTGATTCTCATCTCAGCCATCTTGGAAGTGGTTTTTCGTGGTTTCCCCACTTCTACTCCATGCAAATGCCCGGATGGTTCCTAACTGAAGGTCACAGCCTCCTCCTCCCCAATCCTCATCTGAATTACAAATACACAGACTAATACAACCATCACAGTTACACAGGTTATCAGACAAATTCCACATACACACAAGTCCACATTGGCTGCAATGACCACGATGTTGCAAAGCCCCTAATTCAATCAAAAACAACAAATTATCAGGCGTAGGTTGAGTAGGTTGAGTTTTCCTGAAAGTGGTAGTTTTGTCTCAGAAATCCACTACGTGGGTGGGATTCGAACACACTTCTTTTCAGTTAGAAGCTCATTCCGCTACGTAGCCGTACTCGTTAAATCGAGCACCACGACCGCGGGGCAGCTGCAGCAAGTCCGTAAATCACAGGTTCTAATTCCCGGGGTCTCTCACACTTCCTCCAGGGAAATGCTGGGATAGTACCTTACTTCTAGTCACGGGGCATCTATCATATCCCTGTCTCAAATACACTTGCACACACTACTACAGTCATCACTTTATCAGACAAGTTCAACACACACCCAACTACACGGGGTTGATGAACAAGATGTCCCAAGCCCCTTAAATAAATTTTAAAAGTTAGAATCTCAGTGCTTCTCCTGACTGGGTAAAGTAGACCCCTGCATACTTGGCTGTGTGTAGGATTAATCAGATAACTTGTGTTAATGTGATGTATATAGTATTTGAAATTGGACCTACGATTTTGGCGATAAAGAGCAACCGGTATTCGCCTGGAGTTGAAATGCTGAAACCACTGAAAACCAATTTTGAGAATCGAACCCACCACATCTCAGTTTTGCCTCATGAGGCCAGACTTAGTATTTTTGGCAGAGGTGGCAAGTGGGTTCCGGAACGCAGGGATAACAGTCAAGAGCATCACGAGGTGGTCTCAATCACAGTACCAGTTATAATTATTTGAATCAAAATTCATGCTTTAAGACGGTATCTATAAGTGTAAAAAAAAGTAATGTACAAACAGCTGAAGAAGGGTTCCATTTAAACCCAAAACTTGCAAATAAAGAACAGGGGCGGGAGAAAATTACGTTTCATTCGTTGTAAAGAAATTAAACCAATTGACGGACAAATATGTATTTTCATTATTAAGGATTTTTATTCAGTTCACTTGTAAAGGAATGTTAAGCCTTGTATTGAAATTTCTTCGGAATATCTATCAGAATGGTTGGTTACTCAGTTTAGGGGCTGCGACAACGTGGTTATGTAGCGCTGTGTACTTTGGGTGTGTGTAAAATCTGTCTAATAACCGGTGTTAATTGTGATGGCTGTATTAGTGTGCGTTATCTGTTTTAAATTCAAGTAAGAGCTGCAAACATTAGCTTTTCAAGAAGTTCTAACTTTTGCAACCAAACGCCACCGTCAACGTCGAACTAGTTCTGAACTTGGTTACTAGATGCCTCCGCAGTCGGCTCCTGGTGACGAACGTTGGAACCTAAAAGCACCAGTCAAATCTAACCTATAATTTAGCTTCACACAAGTGTAATTAGTGGAAGGTTCTTTATCATGCCATAAATCTATGTCATGGGACCGCCGGCTTTACTTCCCCTCCGAAGGAAGGAATACTGAGGGATTTTTAACGCTCTTAAAATTCCGACGACTTCGTCCGGGTTTGAACCCGCGACCTTGGGCATAGAATAGCTATCAGAATCCCTGACATAACAGGAGGGACAGTTTCGTGTTTTAAACATGGGTGGTAAAGACTAGGCTGAGGCCTTAAGCGTTTACTGTGAAACTCGGCATATTTGTGGTAGCTAGAATAACATTATAGCAATTTCTCGTAGCCGTCGAGTCGAATATATTCTTGCTGCACTGAGAAGTATGATATAGTAGCCCTCCCCAGTCGCTAACACACGTGTGTGACACCCAACAGATCTCACTTACCGACCACACTGGCCGATAAATTGACTGCTCCCACCTTCTAAATTCCCAGCGTCATCGGAAAACGATATCTGCTTTAGTCTCTATTTCCCGGTATTCTCTCCAGGACAGCGCAACACTTTATCAGCCACGTACAATGGGCAGGTCACCTTCAAATAGTCTCAATTAGATCACAATTCTCCTTTCTTCTGTCACAATACTCTCTTTAATGAATTACTCTTGAATGAGGTGGAACCACTTCTCAATGCGTAGTGGCTAGGGTTGTTGTCTGTCGGGTTTGATTCCCGGCTCTGCCAAGATATTTAATTCTGGTCTGAGGGCTGGAAATGGGTACACTCAACCTCTTGAGGCAAAAAATTGAAAACGTATGGGGTATGCTTCCTACCTCAGCCATCTTTTAAGTGGTTTTCCATAGATACCTACTGCTACCTCGGGCTTATACCAGAGCAAATGCCACGACCGCCACCGTCCAAATTAGCGGCTTCGGTAGCGTAGTTGGTAGCATGCTGAGCTTCTATGCCCAAGATCGTGGGTTCAATCCCGCCGAAGTCGTCGGATTATTTAAGAGCGTTAAAATCCCTCAGTATGCCTTCCTTCGGAGGGGAAGTAAATCCGGTGGTCCGATATCTTAGATTTATGGCATGAATAAGAACCTTCCACTAGCTACACTTTTGGACGCTAAATTTTGTAGGTTAGTTTGATAACGCTCTATTAGTTCCAACGTGCGCTGGCTGGTGCCAACTGCGATGGCATTTAGTAGCCACTACCGCAGCTAGGTGTCGTGGACGGTAGCATTTCGTAGCAAAAGTAAGAACTACTTGAAAATATTAATCGCCTTCAGTCCTTCTACCTGAATTACAGATAACACACACTAATACAGCCATCAAAATTAACACCGGTTATCAGACAAATTCTACACACAGCCAAAGTACACGGAGCTACATGACCGCGTTGTCACAGCCCCTAAACTAAGGAACCAACCAACCACAAAGTACTACAGCCATCACAATAACACAAACAGAAATTCCACGCATATATTGAAGTACACGGGGTGAAGATTCACTACCATTGATATATAAGCGGTGAAGGGTCACATGACTGCCAGGTACAAGTGCAAAACCATCTATACAGCGCTTCAACGTGAGAAGTATGCTCTCTCTCTCTCTCTCTCGGGATTGGCAATGTAGCGCAGTGGTAACGTTTTCTCCTGCTGATCACAAGACTGCAGGATTCAATCCTGGTGTAGTGAGACAGCATTTGAGGGTGCGCAAATGTGAGGGTGTCGTATCAGTAAATTTACTAGCAGGTTTAAACTTCCCTCAGGGCAAAATTCTGCCACCGTGGCGTCTCTGAAAGTCGCAGTAGGTTAACTAGAGGTAAACCCATAATATCATTATTATTAACTTTAATTATTATTATTATTATTATTATTATTATAATTATATTATTATGATTTTTCAAAGAGCAATTCATTTTGTTTTACAGTAAGGTTATCCTCTAGGAGCCTACGGCCCCTTCCCTCCAACGTTTTGCCCAACATTTTTTCTATCTTCATCCTTTTCGACCATCTCGTCGCTTAGTGGCTAGCATTGTTGACTGCTTCCCTACCACACGTTAACTCTGGATCAGGACGCCTGGTTGGTTATCACTTTACACAGCCAGGGACGCTAATCGGGTCACCTACATCCCAGGTGAATATGGCACTCTTTGATCTCCATCATCAATTTCATTTTTGGTTTATCGGATATGCATATAACACTTATGTACAACTTATATACAATCTCTACATAGTATAAAACAAAGTTCCGTAATCTTTCGCTGGGTAAACCGTTAAAGATACCGGGCGAAGCCGGGGCGGGTCGCTAGTTATCTATAATTACTAGTATGACGATGGGAGATGAAAGTAGAATACAGGCAGCCAAAATTAAATTCCTGAGGAGTATGGTACGGAAGACTAGGAGATGATGATGATGATAATTGTTGTTTTAAGGGGCCCAACATCTAGGTTATCGGCCCCAAATGGTTTGGGTGATCGTGAAGATGATAATGAAATGGAAACTATAACTAAAACTAACTACGGTACTTACTTAGATACTAGAAGAAGAAATGGCAAACAAAAGGAGAATAAGGCAAATAAGGGACAGGAGGAAAAGAAATGCCCTCAACCCTCGAAGAATGCGGATTGAGGGACTTGGAAGGAAGGAGAGTCATAAAAGGCAGATAGCAAAGTGAAAGAGGAGGGGCTCCGCCCCACAGGTAATGGATAAAAGGGGGGAAACCGGACCCAGCTCAGGAATCCCTCGGGGTCGCCAACTCCCGAACTCACCAGCCGTGAGCCCTTGAGGGTGTAGCAATATCCAGGGTGCACCAGAAGTGGTGGGGTTACATACACCGGGCCTCCTTGAGGGCCTTGAGCAGAAGGCAGGAGATAATAGGAAAAGAAAAAGATGACTCACCCCTCGAAGAACGAGGGTATCAGAAAAGATGAGACAAGAGCTAATTAAGGCGATAAAGGAAGAGACTCTCTAGGCCTCGGATACCCTAATACCATCGGGGTCGGAAGAGAACAAGAGTTGACCAAGTGAGGTTGACAGGAAAAAAGACGAAGAGGAGCCCGGCACAAGTAAGTGGAAGCAATGCCGGACTCAGCTGGGGCCCCGTGGACGCCAACCCACGTCCCACTTGATGTGAGCCCCTGGGGGGAAGACTAGGAGAGATAGAGTGAGAAATGAAGGAATGAATGTGAAGAAGCTGAATGATAAGCTGGAGCAGAACAGATTGAGATGGTATGGACATGTGAAAAGGATGAATGATGGAAGAATGCCGAATCAAGTGATGGAGAGATAGATGACTGGAAAGAGACGACGAGGAAGACCTAGAGTATGGTGGATGGATTTGGTGAAGGACAGTGTTGGAGAACGGAACCTGGAGTGGAGTTCAGTGGTTGAGGAAGGATGGTGGACAGACAGAGTCAAGTGGAGAGGTGCCTCCTTTAGCTCTCATTTGGCCCAAGCTGGAAAACGGAAATTGATGATGATGATGATGGTGACGATTAGTATTAAGTATGCGAACGCCATAGTGCCCTTGAGCTCACGCAATACTACAATTTATAAATAATTAGTTTCCACCTTAGCTGCCCTAAGAGTAGATTTCCGTGGTTCTACTCAGGGAAATGGTGGGATGGCTCCTAATGCAAAGCCACGGCCACTTCCCTCTAATACCTATAATAATAAACTACAGAAACACAATACTTCAGACAACACAATTACACAGGTTTTCAAACAGCGTCCATGCTCATACACGCAAGGAATTACACGGGGCTAGATGACCACGATAACACAAAACCTCTCAAGGAATCAATAACAACAACTTTAAGGGTGGTGCACCAAACTGTATCTGGATTCTCGGTTTTGTTATTCGAAATTGTGGTTTATCCACCTATTAGCTTTAGAACAGATGCTGATATAATGTAATATAATATGACCCTGATAACACTGAGTTAAGTTTTGTTGACTTAAGAGGCGGAACAGTGAGGCCATCTTCCCCGATAGCACTGAGCATTTATGTATGTACTGTATGTCTACCCCAGTTTGTGCTATGGGCCAGAATTAGGTTCCATTTTACTTGTGACGATGGTCCACATATGGCTGTGTGGACACCCCTCATTCAGACTATTGGCCGAACATGAATGTGTGGAGACCCCTCATTCAGACTATTGACCACACATGGCTGTATAGACACCCCTCACTCAAACTATTGACCACTGTGAACCAGAACTTGCTTCCTATAACTCCTGATGACAGAACCCACATGGCTTCATGGACACCCCTCTCTCAAGCTATTGACCGCACACTGCAGGGGCGAGATATTCTATTACACTTCATTATTATTATGGGAACAACGAACTTTGAGCGTTAATTATTGTAGGCCATTAACAAATGAAGCATTTGCCATTGTGGAGAGGTCCGACAAGTGGAAACAGGCTGCAAAATGTTAATCCAACAGTTCGCACTCGTCCTTGACCTCGCCCTGTCCTAGCCAGAACAAACTGCAGTATTCCACAGCATTAAAATACAAGCAACTGTTAGTTTCCTTCCCACAGATTCAGTGAATGATTTCCCGCCAAAATCATTTTGGGTTTTTGACCGTTTTTTGACAAATACTCAGTACCATTTTATAGAGGACATTTCAGATATTAATATTTGGTTTCCTCCTGATGAGAACCGCATTGATGCTCTGCATTTTCCACGCCCTGTGGTTTGGATTCCACTTGAAAAGTGGACCCATGCATCATGAGAGTCGTCGGATTTTTAAGAGCGTTAAAATCCTTCAGGATGTCTTCCTTCGGAGGGGAAGTAAAGCCGGCGGGTCCATGTCATAAATGTATGCCATGTAAAAGAACCTACCACTACAATTGGTAGTGTGTGGCCTAAATGTGTAGGTAATTTGGTTAGAAACTGTCTATGAAGTTACAACGTTCGCCACTGAATATCAGTGGCAGTGGCGTCTGGTAGCCAAAGTTGGAACTATTGAAATTGAACATATTCGGGATCCAACGGGCGTTCAAATGACATGCCCTGCTAAGGCCATGGCACGGTTAAAATATTATGTAAATATTTATAAATTCAGTAAATAAAAAATAAGAAACATCAATTTTAGGGAAAATACCCATTCTGTATCCCCTTAAGATTTAAAACGTGTATCTAAGTAAATCGCGGAGAATTCATTTCTTTACTGGAATATTGAAAGTAAAATACGTTTATGACAGTGGACCAACAGTAGCAAGAAAAAGAAATACGAAAAAAAAAACATATCTGAGGTGGGATTCGAACTCCATTGGCTCTGCATAACGCTGTCACTTCAGCCATTAAGACAGCAAAGAGGTACCGTAATATTTAGGTAAGTAAGAAACTTACACATAGTTTAAGTTCTTCAATACTTCCCAACATTTATAATTCTATTCAAGTAAATCTCATGAAAACATCATAAATAATGTTTTCCTTCCTTTACAATTTATACAAATGACAATCAGCGCAACGCGATGCATCATCTGACCACCATTTGCCTCTCTTGGACGAAAGCAAATGTGCGCAGGCGCGAATGCCAGTGCGCACGCGCGAGTGCCAGCAACTGCATTTTAATTTAATAATTTAACAAGTAGTTCCGTGAAGAACTATACAGCCTATTTTCATATATCCTACTTATGTTAATTGCCACTATCAACATACACAATTTAAGTTTGATTGCTGTACTAGATTCGTAGATATTGAGAACCGACTAAATATTTCGGATGGTCACCATGTTGGATTGTTAAATGTTTAGGCCATAGAGTCATGTACCATTAAAGGAAAATTATTGCGTAGGTTCATTATTCAAACTTTCACTTCGATCGCATGACTACATCACAAGAAATAAAAACTTAATTTTAAAATTCGCACTGCCGCCATCTTGAGGTTATGTAAAAAATTGAACTAAATTAGATACCAGTGGATTACAATGTGTATAAATATTTCCTGTACCAGGTTTCAGTGCGCTTGGAACATTAAATCGCGAGAAAGGTCTATTTAAAATTTTCAAATTCGCTTGGCCGCCATGTTCGATTTGTAGTTAACCGGTTTTTGAAAATCTTATAGATGGACTTCCAGTAGTGCCCTTTATCTCCGTACAAAATTTTAGGGAGATACCGCTAATAGTTTCAAAGATATAGAATGCCGGTGAAATATTTCGCACATCCGCCATCTTGTGATTATGTAAACAATTGAACGAAGTTAGATGTCGGTACATTACAATGTATATAAACATATACTGTACCAAGTTTCATTGTGTTTGGTTGGTCAAATCGCGAGAAACGTCTATTTAAAAGTCGCAAATTCGCTTGGCCACCATGTTGGTTTTGTAGTTACCAGGTTTTCAAAAGTCACATAAGTGAACTTATAGAAGTTCCCTCTATCACCATAGAAAATGTCAGGGTAATATCGGTAATAGTTTCAGAGATATTGAATGCTGGTGAAATATTTCGCACAGCCGCCATGTTGGATTGGTGAGTCGTAACAAAATTTGAAGGGCACGGTCGAGGTCGCCGGGAATAGTGCTATGAACTTTCCGAGTTTCATTGAAATCGCTCCTGCCGTTTAGATTTTATTAGGGGGACACACACACACGAATCACACACACACACACACACACACGCGCGCACACACACACGGACAAAAGGTGATCTCATAAGCCTATTTTTTCAAAATTGAAAATAGGCTAAAAATATACGGCAACATATTTTTCTCCCTTTAAGGACACACGGCAAATCTACAGGTCGAGAGCTTTCGTCAGAGTTCTTTATGAAGTCAATCGGTTCAGCCGTTCTCTCAATCTCGCGGCAACAAATATCACCGTAGTGTCTTAATTATATAAATACTGAGTGATACATCTTACCCAAGGTAGTTCATAATAAAGTTCATCTGTTTGTTCCATTTTTCATTCTTTATAAATTTATCTTTTAAAACAAAAAGAATGGAATGCAGCAAGAAGAAATCAGAAATCCCTATTGACATTGAATTGGCAGGTAAAAATCTAAAGGAAGTTGTAGTCCTACGATACTTGGGATGCAACATGCGCAGCTATGGACGAAGCAAAGAGGATTAGATTAGCACTTGCAAAGAGAGCTTATCGAAACAAAAGAAATCTGTTGACATCAAATACTCGTAGCTTATAGATTTAGGGATAGAAAGTCATTTTAAAGCCTTTATCTAGAACGTGGTGCTTTATATAAGTCAAACCTGGACTGCTGGATGTGCAGAAAATAGAAAAGACGATGCGTTGTTACAGGAGAATGATGGAGATGTATTCGCTATGGACTATAGAAGAGGGAGAAATGTATGGCCCATACCAAATATGTATACATCTTAAACACATGTGAATTTTTTCAAATGATTTTTTTCCGCATATTCCAGTAATTGGAATTATATTTCGACACACTGAAAAATTTGCAATATCGATTGTCAAAATGGCAACACGTAAAATGGCTTCAAATATATCTATCTCTCTCTAAACATGCCCTGATATAAATAGGGAATGGAATACCGTTACATATTATATCCCTTGAGGTCTGCCCAACGTGTGCGTAAATTTCAGTTCATGTCAGTCTGAGGGATAAGCTGGAGAATGCTGAAGATAACGCAACATGATTATAGCATTTAAGGTTCTAATTTGCACTTCATCTGAGACGTAAAGTATTCGACTTTTACGGCTCAGAATGCAGTTCTTTTTAGCCTAGACTGTATGTATTTCACTTGCACTCGCTCTTCTCTGATGTTTACTAGGATAACAGTTTTAGTCATTCACATCACACAATCCCACGCAAGCGCTTCTCGGGAATAGCACAAGACAATGTCAAGCGATCGATAATCCTGTGAGTAAGCAAACCATATCACGTTCTTGTCATGCGGTTTGACTACATTTAGGGCTTGTTGATACAGAGGTACCTCCCAACCCATGTCGACTTCCCTGCTTTACTGTTTAATTTCCTAAGCAAAAGTTAATCATAACATTCAAAATTCGTAAGCACCAGTTTGCGGTTATTTCTCGCCCTCGTGTATACAGTAGCTTACTCTGTTTTATTTTCGTGAAGTTAATCAAGTACATACAATCCATCTAATCTCGAGATGTATGTTATGTTCTCTGGACTGCGACAGTCGTGACGAATGAGCTACATAAGATTTAACACGTACATGTATACCGTCTTCTCTGATGTCAAGTAGTCTTTTACGCTACTCACCCCCATCACCTCAGTGAAAATAGTGCAACACCCACGACAATTCATTATCAGCCAGCCACCACTGCCATATGCTAATGCATTCATCACATTAATTCAGGTTAACAGAAAATTACACACACGTGCACAGGATCACCATCTTTTTCAAATTCATCTTCTTCGCCGATTTCCCACCGGGGTGGGGTCGGATTTTCGTATCAATGCACGCTACTTCTTGCGATCAGGGGCGTGGTAGTCAAGCTCCTGATCAAGGTGGGCCAGGATTAATTCCTTGTTAATAATAAATTTACTAAACATAAATTGTGCACTTAAACAAATGAGGATTCCCATTTCTTGTGTACAATAATCAATAATGGAGGGTGGTTGCTCATGATAGGACTTCATCTTGCAAACTCTATGATGATAGCCATGCACGGCCATGGAGTTATCGAAGTGTCGAAGGTCCTGGTTCACATCTGACCCTGTCCCGGATGTGAAATTTTTGAGGTTAAATCACATCCTGTGGTTTGGATTCCACTTAAAAAGTGGACCCATGCATCATGATCGCGAAATTAAATGTCACAGATAACTACAAGCTTCCCTCCTTTGTGTGGTCTGTTGCGACTCCAGATTTAATCCCCTGCTTCTTCTGTTAACGTTGCTGGTGTCCAACCTTTTTCACTTAGGTCGTCCTTTTAGCTTTTGATTTTCAACACCAAGATGATAAGGCTGATCTGATTATGGAATCAATTCATGCACATTTCCATTGATCGGATCATGGTTCTCTGATAATTACATTATTTACAGGGTCGAGTAGAGGTATCCTCAATGCTCCTCGCATTTCCATGACACTAGCGACTGCTCGGAGCTTCTAGACATTCAGTACCTACTGATTTCACTATTGTGCAGTAAATCAGTGTCTTAAGACAGATCGGCATGTTCTTATCACAAACAACACATGTGATGTCTCTGAATATCTTCCAGATTGTATTGATCCTTGTTTGCACAATCATAAATCTATGGTCGAGAGTCTACGTAGCGAAATGCACGCACCTTGGCAATAGGAATTCAATAATTGATATGTTTGGAGATAGGAGATGATAATCAGAAAAATAATTCATGCCTCAAGCCTTTAATTGAAGCAATGACAACCACGCAAGTGTAGTTATTGAAACGTTTCTTTATTTCCAGGCAATTGGAGCTTTGGAACATTCAGGCAACTTGGAAATGGATTCATGTCACCAGAGAAATAAACAACAAGCAACAATATTCTTGAGAAACACTGATCCTAAAGCGACTAGAGGAACTCATAAGCGTTTGATGGACCCCAACACGGCTTTCTTGTGGAAGTCCGTACTTTCATACAGTCTAAATATAGGCTAGGTCATTTATCAATAACGACATACCGAATGGGATTCAAAGTGATTGTCGATTGTTTGCGGATGATTGTAAAATATACCGAAAAATTCGTATCTCACATGACAACGCTCAGTTACAAACTGACCTCAACCTGGTCCAAAAATGGGTTCACAAGTCGACCAGCATGGGGTGAACAAAGCAAACGCCTGGGAAGTCTCACCTACCTTAGCACGGCAGATAATCCGCACAACGTTAAGGGCCGACCACAGCGTACAAATTAGGGGATATATTCTTTCATGAATCGTGGCATTGCTAATTTGAACTGCCACAGTCTTATAGCCTTTTCCCAAGTATAGTGATGTGTTTAAGAAAAGGCTGAAATTTTGTGAAAATACTACGATGTAATTACTATAGTTCCCTAAGTGCACATTGTGTACATTAAGTGTG
This sequence comes from Meconema thalassinum, assembly GCA_946902985.2. Lineage (NCBI taxonomy): Eukaryota > Metazoa > Arthropoda > Insecta > Orthoptera > Tettigoniidae > Meconema > Meconema thalassinum. The sequence continues at coordinate 374,914,236 of OX336392.1, forward strand.
TTTGATAATATTGTTGGTAATTTTCTGTAATTGTACAATTTGACACCGGGAAATTACTGCCATTTGCAAATCAAGTACTTAAAAGGAATGAATGATATAAGGACATTACCATACCCACGCTCAACGGTTCTAGAGTAATAATACGAACACCCCTATACAGCATGAGGAAAGAATGACACCCAACCCTCACCATGGAGGTAATTTTGTTAATATATTTGATTTTACATTTTTGTTTACGATTGAAGTCTTGTTAAATCGGACAATATCAGACACCCTATCTCTTAAAGATAATAATATGGAAGAAGTTTAACAACAATATTTGTCGTCGTTCTCATTTACTTTCACGAAAAATCCTCAGAATTCCCGAGTCTTCAAATGAGGGATGGATCTGAACAACAAAAGTGATAAAATGAGAAGATTTCTAGTTTGCATTTATTGAGCTGCATTTACAGTTTTCCACATTTTAACCTAACTATTGGATCTTTTAGGCCAACGAAGAAATCCAAAATAACACTCAATCGTGTATGGCTGCCTATTATGCCATCAGATTTCTAGAAGAAATTGGATGCAAGAATAGTACATTATGCAACGAGCCTGTAATGGCAATAATTAAGACACGAGTATGTTTATAAAACGAGCGTAAGCGAGTTTTATAATTTTCATACGAGTGCCTTAATTACCATTATAGGCGAGTTGCATACGACTGTTTATGTTCGACGATAATTATAACTTTATTATATGTTTTAACATAAATATTCATAAATATCTGTGGGATTCAGTTAATTCAGTTAGTGAACAGGGCGCGCTGGCTTTGGTGACTGAACAGAGTGCATGCGTGGTCAAGGCACTCCGAAAGCAGAGATCATTCACTTTGCTTGCCAAGACAGAAATATGTTGGATTTTGAGCGCATGCGCGAAGGTATCCTTACCTAATTGGTCACACAATTGTTTCTTGAGCTCAGATTGGTTGGAGAAACTGTTTCATAATGAAAAATAGTGTTATAATGAGCCTCATTATGATACAGTTTTTTGACACATAATGTTTACATAAAAGCATTTTAATGGACATTTGTTTCTTGTAAAACGGATAATGATCATTCACTTTTGATGTAAGATTTGTTCCTTTCCTTATTCAGTATTATTGTGATACGATGTCTTCTAGTTATCCTTGATATTTTTATTATTTACATTGTTTGTATTTAGGTGTTACCTTCAAAACTTTTAATTCTATTTCTAAATTGTGATAAAACTGTGTGTTGTGAAGGGAGAATTCCACTCAAACAACCATCTCCACCACGTCAAGAGAAGTATGCTGATAGAAGAAAAAGATTTTAGAGGCACTCACAAGAAGAGGGAAATCACATTCTTGCACACACCCAGTGTCGGAATGTCGCGCGAGACCGAGTTAATTTGTTGGTGACGAAGCCGCTCGAGACAAGAAATATTTTAGCTCACAGAGGGTGGGCGCAATCTGTGCACACAGCGTGTTGTTTATTTATCGAGCATGGAGTTGAATTAACTGGCGTATGAGTTTTATATTTCAGAAATTGAAGGCTCTAACAAGATTTACAGAGGGAGAGAATATCTACTTAGTATAAAACCAAGTCTCCGATTCTTGGATGTTACGGGTAATCTCGAGAACCCCTGGATGTATTTTGATGTAGTTTTCACCATTCTGTAAAGGATATCTCGAGAAAGGTTTTTGTAGAAAATAATTTATTTATGATCAAAAGAAGCCAAACAGTAACGATTTCAGTGAAAAGGTCGAAAAGAAAACCTGGCGTCCGTTCGCTTTTTAAGGTTACGTTGGACAACCCGTTAAAAATATCAATATACTATGAGTGTAAGAATTGTTCATCATTAAATGTTCTACAAAAAAGTCCCCGAGAGCTTATCTCTATCTTCAATTCACCGCCCTCGATAAGTGTTTTTACGTTTTCATTTCTTCCAACAATCCCCATTCAATTACTGAGGCGACAGTTTACGAGCTAGCTAGGGGAAAAAGAGCGCTTATCACGTAATGCATTCATAATTGTTCCCGGGCGAAGCCGGGACGGGTTACTAGTCTAGGAATAAACGAACATAGCATTCCTACACGTGATGTTTCTCAACTACTCAATATCATCCCTGGAACGTCTCTTCCCCTAAAAACTCACTGATTTGCAGACTCACACATCCTACCAAGTTAGGTTAGAAAATGGGTATTTGCCTGTATGATGAACACTTGTCTACTTGTGCTAGACGTGGTAACAGCGATAATCGATTAATAATCGATTAATCGAATCAATTGAAATTTAATCAAAAATAATCGATTAATTGCCTAACCCCTTAATAGATTAATCAGCTTACCGATGAATCGATTGATTAGTAGACAAGAGATAAGGAAAGACGTTTCAAAGATGGGCCATCGCTTAAGTTGAGTCACGCTTTTTTTTCGGAATGATGTATAGAAATCGCTTTTTATTTCGAATGACGTATAGAAATCAATAACAGTTTTTTTCTAAATATATTCTGCCCTTCCTTGTTTATATTAACAATAACCAAATAAGAGTCAGTGACAGTGGAAGGACAAACATCATTCAAATTGGAAAAGGTTTCGAAAAGTCTCGAAGAGTTTTCAAGAAAGATTTTAAATTCTTGTTCAATCTTTACAATTTAGGACATGAATATGTTGGTCTTACTTTCTTATATCCTAGTTTTCACAAAGAAGGTACATTATTTAAACATAGCCTATATGATACAACATATTTTAATTAATTAATTATTGAAATGTCTGTTTTGTTCTGTGAGAGCGGAATCCTATGTTATAAAAGCCGAAAAAAAGAATAGTTTAAATTTCTCGCTAAAATTTATATTTTACTATAAAAGTTTCCCTTTTTCAGGATCTTTCCGAAAATTGTAAGTTGAAATTTTTAGAAGTAATTCCAGCTTACTTGCGTCATATTTGTTTTTCAAAATTTACTTTAGTTTATTTTTGCCAGACAAAAATGTGCATGAAAATGCTGTTAAATTGCGCAAATTCTAAACAAATTTATTAAAACTCAAAAATACATTACCGTAATTTTCAAAACGCATCCGATAAGATAACCAGAAAGCTTTAAAGAACATCCCTGAAAAAGTCCGATTAGTTCCTATTCATATTTTCTGAGAAAAGGATAAGTAGACAATTGTAAATTACTATGGGCAATATAGAACAATTAGGAGTCTCTCCCCCCAGACAAGCAGACACACAAAGGAGAGTGGATTGGTTCATTACTCTCTCACTCACCTTACATGTTCCGTAAACTCTATGTATGGAAATGACAACCGTGTATTCATGTTCGTTGCGGTCTATTGCTGGGTACTCATGGGTACACCTGTCAACGTGCTGTGCGGAGAGTCGCTCCAGGTAATGCAATGCGAGCAGAATCCCTATCGTTTGTCCAGGAACAACCACAGACAGGTAGAGTACAGCTAATGCACCTTGACGCGTCTCGTGTCATTATGAGGCGAACAATTGTGGAACTTATGGTATCATATGACAGCCAGAGAAACTGCGAGAAGAGCGTCAGGTTACAAGGTCGATATTCCTACAGGTTCGTCTGTTAGAGAGACATTACTACAGGGCGCCAGGAAATGTAGCCGCTGCGAGATGTAGCGTCAGCAGTTACGTTGGCAGCACGGCTGTCGCTTGTATCAAAACAAACAAACAAACAAACAAACAGTTTGTACTCTCCACAGCCATTCATAACAGAAGCTGGAAGTGTTGTCCCTGTGTTCAAAAACAACGATCAACACGTTTAAAAATATTGATGAAGACTTTCACTAAAGTTTCTTGCGTAATGGTCTGCACAATAATTAATGATATTCACTTTTAGATCAATCGTTTTTGGATTAGTTTGTGAGCCGGTTACACGAAATTTACTTATCAAATCTCGAACGGTATCCCGGTTTGGACACTTTGAATTAGGAAACCGTGCCTGAAATTTTAGTTTTACATTTTCTGTAAACCGATCGCCTTTGCAAAAAACGTATTCCACAAAAAAAAAGCTCTCTCCTCAGTAGTAAACATTACTGTCTGTATACGGTTGTACTCTTCCAATAATCTATCTATACACACTGACGATTTCGACAGCCCACTGGCCTTCACTGTACCGCTACACATCGTGCTGCCAACTAAACTGCTGACGCTACCTCTCACAGCAGCACGTAGTCGCTGCGGAGAACATGTACTGGTGCCCTCTAGTGTGGGGTAATTTGAATACATACGGTTGGTAACTGTGCAAAGTTTCAGACACCCGTCACTTACAGCGCTAGTTGTAGGTAAACAACTAGTGGAGACTGTTTTGAAAAATAATTACAGTCAGTCTGAAAGACTAGACGTTATATCATTTCAAATGACGCATGCTACAAATGCTACACATGCTAGAAAGGCTCAGGAGGGCTTCTCACTTCGCTCGAAGCCCCAGGACTCTTTCAACAGACTCCATCACCCATTAACTTAGGCTTCCCTCGCGGGCACCTCTTTAAGGGTCACCCTGTTTTTGAATTGAATCTAACATACTGTACACCTCGTTAAGCGTCACCCTGTATTTTGCTCTGACATCCTGCACACCTCTTCAGGAGGCACCCTGTATTCTTATCTGGCATCTTGTATATCTCTTTAGAATTCACTCTGTATTCTTGTGTGACATCTTGTACACCTCTTTAGGAGTCACCCTGTATTTTTGTCTGACATCTTGTGCACCTCTTTAGGAATCACCCTGTATTCTTCTCTGCCATCTTGTACACTTCTTTAAGAGTCACCTTGTATTCTTATCTGGCATCTTGTATATCTCTTTAGGAGTCACCCTGTATTCTTATCTGGCATTTTGTACTGTATTTTGCTCTGCCATCCTGCACACCTCTTCAGGAGGCACCTTGTATTCTTATCTGGCATCTTGTATATCTCTTTAGAAGTCACCCTGTATTCGAGTGTGACATCTTGTACACCTGTTTAGGAGTCACCCTGTATTCTTGTCGGACATCTTGTGCACCTGTTTAGGAGTCACCCTGTATTCTTCTCTGCCTCTTGTACACCTCTTTAAGAGTCACCTTGTATTCTTATCCGGCATCTTGTATATCTCTTTAGGAGTCATCCTGTATTCTTATCTGGCATCTTGTACTGTATTTTGCTCTGACATCCTGCACATCTCTTTAGCAGGCACCCTGTATTCTTATCTGACATCTTGTATATCTCTTTAGAAGTCACCCTGTATTCTTCTGTGACACCTTGTACACCTCTTTAGGAGTCACCCTGTATTCTTGTCGGACATCTTGTACACCTCTTTAGGAGTCACCCTGTATTTTTGTCTGACATCTTGTGCACCTCTTTAGGAATCACCCTGTATTCTTCTCTGCCATCTTGTACACTTCTTTAAGAGTCACCTTGTATTCTTATCTGGCATCTTGTATATCTCTTTATGAGTCACCCTGTATTCTTATCTGGCATCTTGTACTGCATTTTGCTCTGACATCCTGCACACCCCTTTAGGAGGCACCCTGTATTCTTATCTGGCATCTTGTATATCTCTTTAGAAGTCACCCTGTATTCTTGTGTGAGATCTTGTACACCTCTTTAGGAGTCACCCTGTATTCTTGTCTGACATCTTGTGCACCTCTTTAGGAGTCACCCTGTATTCTTCTCTGCCATCTTGTACACCTCTTTAAGAGTCACCTTGTATTCTTATCTGGCATCTTGTATATCTCTTTAGGAGTCACCCTGTATTCTTATCTGGCACCTTGTACACCTCCTTAGGAGTCACCCTGTTTTCTTTTCGCTTCGCTCGAAGCCCCAGGTCGCTCGACACCCCCAGGACTCTTCAAACAGACTCCATTAACCATTAACTTAGGCTTCCCGCGTGGCTGCATGACGTCACGCACTCGCCGTCCATTACCCATTAACTTAGGCTTCCCGCGCGGCTGCATGACGTCACCGCCTCCGTCTCCGCAACGCATAACTTTTGACTCAAGCATAACGATGAAGTCGACAAGATCATTTGAAATGATAAAATTGGTTTCGTGAAGAGATCCGCTCAGTAGCGAAATGTACTTGGAAGTGTGTGTGTAATCTGTGTGACGACCAGTTTCAGTGTGATGGGTGCACTAGTGCAGCTGGGGCCTTGTGTCACACTACCTGTGACCTCGCTGGGGAAGGAAAATATGGCTTTCAATAAAATATACAGTAAATTCATGAGGTTGCGATACAATGAATGCAGTACAAATTGATCTTTTGACTGGATACGTGGGACACTGAGTTAGCATTATGCATTTCCTCTGATCCCCCGTGGGAGGCAAGCCTCACACTGCGCAATCGAGAAGCAATCTCAGTTAATTCAAGAGCCGTCCCGCTGGTATCAGAACTTTCCCCCCTGGGATACGAACTAGGAACACTCAGCTGCTTGGTTGGACGTGCAACTTCATAATACAATGGTGTATTTTTCGATGTCAGAGTTCTGCATTTATAATTGACAGCTCATTTGCAGTTCGTCTGGGTGAGTAGCGCAGTGACAAGGTTCTGGCCTGTTGTGCTCAGAGTTGTGATATCGAATCTCGTCGATCAGCGTTGTACGTTTCTGGGGTTCAGAGACAAAAGAACAAAAATGAACCATATTCGAATATATTTATGAACGAGACGATCTATATTGTTGGGGTTTAAATATAGTTGAGAGGGCATTTTTCATTGTTGCCTCAACAAACAAAACATTTAGTGTTGAGTCTATTATTAAATGCATATACTCTTGATTGGCTACATCGAACAACACTAACCAAAAACGCCATTCATAATTTAAAATATTTGCTTTTGAACTTTATGCAATGATCATATTTTAATACCTCCATTTCCTGTAAAATTAAGCCTTATGAAGCAGTTTGTAAAGGCTCTTCGTCAAGATTCTGAAATTCTTAAATACTTAAAGACTTTTTTCCTATATTATCAGAAGCTAAACTTAAATCTGGTATTTTAAACGGTCCTCGAATAAAGAACCTAATGGCCAATGAAGAATTGCCACAATTTCTCAACACCAACAAAAAAACAAGCACGGTACAGCCTTAAAACAGTGATCCATGGCTTCCTTGGAAATAAGCTGAGAATTACAATGAGCTTATTTCCACTATGAGCGAGAACTATAAACTCATGGGTTGCAGAATGTCCCTTAAAGTACACATGGTACATGCTCACTTGGACCAATTTAAAGATAACTTGGGGCATATTCGGAAGAGCAACGGGAACGCCTTCTCCAAGACGTGATGGACTTTGAGCAACGTTATCAAGGACAAAGTAATGAGAACATGATGGGTGATTTGGGGGCTAATACGAGCAAGTTCGTACCCACACAGAAGAAATACCAAAAATATTCATTTTTTAAGCGCATTTTTGATTGGTAGATGAATGTTAACTATATTTTGTAAATAAACGTGATGTGAAAATATAAATTAACGTTTGTTTTGGTTTGAACTTATAAAACTAAAAAAAATTCCTTCAAATTTGAACTTTCGTTATGGTAGCTACAAAAACAAACTTTATTAGGTACAACTATTTTTTCTTTAATTAGTTAGACATGACATATCAGACATACAGAACCCAGACTCAAAATTCGTGTTGACTTGTGTAAATAATAATGTAAATTTCAATTTGTCAAAACAAAATAATTTCAATTACAATACTTGATTATGTGCAAAATAACCTGAAATGAATTACATGTGCTTAAGAAATACATTGTTATGGTCTATTGAAGCAAGCATAAATCCAAAACAAATGGCTCTACAAAACATCATTCAACCCACAGTGACAACCACAGACAGTCTCTGTCCTACAAAAACCAAACTGAAAAAATATTGTCAGAAAACTTAGTAAGTGTGGCAATTATTACTGATAAACATTAAAGCATTTCTTTTAATGTTGCAAAACTTAGAAATGACGATCCCATCAACCAAACTCTCCCCCCTCCTCCAACTAGCTACCATTGCTGTGATAAGCAGTAAGCCCTGTACTGCGCCCGAATTCACCAATCAGTACCTATATCCGCTGCACTGTAAAGGATTGCAGACACGTAGCTACCCAGCTCACAAACTTACCATTGTCTGCTAAGTAAAAATTGGGAATTCCAGGAACACACAGGGTAGATCTATAAAAGAAAATAGTACTACCAGCGTAGGTACAAATTTCTACTAGCATTTACATTTAAGCAAATCGAGAAACTCCAATCTCGAGGGGTGATAAGGTCTGTCTATAGTGAGCGCCTGTATCTTACCTAGCAGTACTATTTTCGGCGATGACAAAATGAAAACGATGTCAGCTAAGATAAAAGTTGGCTAATTCGCTAAAGAGCGCCAGCCGTTTATTGTGCTAAGAAAATACACACATATCCTGACTGCATATCTATCATTAGTGTCTACTTGACACTGCAAGAAATAAAAACTCAAAATAAACTAAAAAACGTGGCACTAATACAACATGTCCTGAAAATAAAGATTGGAGAATTCGGTACTCCACTGAAATATGAAAAAAAATTATGAAACGGCGTGATTTCAAACATTACCCTATATTATACATTGCGTTTCATATTTGAACCGTAGTTCCACATCTAAATATGTAAGATCAACATTTACTCAGTATTAAATATATATCGATATGTACAATGATTCGTGATTCGCACGAATATTCACTTAACTGCGTTGAAGTGATTTAATTACCTATAATATAAACGAGTCTTTACAACTCAAACTTCCGTAACAAACACCGTAACTCTATCGGTTGAAAGTATAAATACTAGTCTGAATCAAGAGAACATAGGTGACAAACATTTAAGTTCAGCACTGCTCTTACTTTGTCTTCTCCCATTTGATCATTAAATCTCGAAAAATTCCTGAAATTCTTTGCTCGGCTTACATTTTCTTTGATAAACGTGAATATTCGAAGTGCATGGCATTTGACCTTCATTCCACACTCCGAATCCAAAATTATACAACAATCACATTATTTCTTAACCACCATGTACAGAACTTGCCTCAAATACAATTAAACAATGTCACATTCACTGTGATCAAAACTAGGAAACGTGACTCCTCAGTCTCCTTTCGTGAAAATATGTAACTAATTTACGTCTATGATTCCTTTCTTGCACGGTATTCCACACCTAAACTCCCATTTCAGTGCATTTCTCAATCAATGCAAAGAAAATTAGTAACTTTATTAAATATCCATTACCATTGTGAATATTGTTCAAGAAACAAACTTTAACAATCTCCTCTATCCTTATACAAAATTTCATCGTGCCTATAACTTCAATTCTGTAATTACTTTCTGTACAGTTACTTTTATATCACCCTGTGATTTAACTTTCTTAACACCTTTCACGTATTTAAATTCAGTTATTACATTATTGCAACTTTCAAAGAATTGTCAGCAATAATTCATATTTAACAAATGATATAAGTGTGTTCTCCTTGTTTGTGAATATACTTAAACCTTAACTATCTTTGTGGAATATTTGTTTAACAAATTTATCTAGGCTTTTTAATGCTCTAAATGTTTTATTGGACATATATATATAAAGGTTCTTGAAATACCTTTGTTACTAGGAATATGGTTTATTACGTTACAGGATAGTTCTACATATCTATCTGTTTCATTACAGTGAATTTGGTATTCATTGATTTAATTATCTATCAAGTATTTGGAATATCTTTTACCATATTTTGTGTCGTGTAACAATCCATTTTTGTTCACAGTTGGTTTAAAATAAATTTCTGACACTCGAATCAACATCTTGAGTTGTCGAAATATTTGACACTTCGTGACATAGCTTTTTGAATATACGGTACATAAATTGTTCAATATACGTTCCATCGCTGCGCATAAAACAGATTTATTTAATTTAACGCAAGTATCTATAATTCTAAACGATTTTATATTGAAATGATTCAACGTTAACAACTGCAATACGCAAATAAAATTTCGTCCAAATGACGGAAATTTTCAATGAAAATGACTCCTAAGAAAATACTGAAATACTGGATTAAAATCTACACAATTTTAAATACAATGACAAAATTATACGATTGGTCAATTAGGATAAACACAGAACATGACTACAATTCTACTAAATATAAATCAATCTCTTCTCTACCTTGAGTTGGAGACGGTCTCTGATGTATCATGTCTCGTCTGGCAAGCCAAATGTGTGTGTGAGCGCAACGCCCACAGCTGTGCGAACCGGTTGTGACGGGGCCTGCTGGACAGCTCTCACAGTGGGACAAGGTCGGTGACATAACTGGGTTAGCGACCTCTCCGTGTAACAGCAAGTCTCTTCCTCACTCCTTCGCTCGTCTCCCGCAAGTTGTCCGGATCTTCTGACGATACCCCTTCACTGCGCCGACATCGCTTCTCAAGGTTGAAATTCGATTGTTCTATAAGAGTCTTTGAGAGTATACTGGATGTATATGAACTCGTGTTAAGAAGAATAGATTTGTTCTGCATTTCTGCGCATCGCGTAGATGTTCAACTGCGCCGTGCATGTTGTGGAATTCTGGATTCAACTCTTCATTTCCGTAGTTTCTACTTCCCTATAATGTGCATCTTAGCACGTAGTCATAATCAGTTTAATGATTTCACCTGTACAACTTCCTCGTTGCCAATTCATGAACTGCATTCTGTATAATTCCCGAGTATGAGCTGAATTGTAGGAATAAATGAAGCTCTTTTCCTGGAGTGAATCGTTTGCATCTATCTGCGTGAGATGTATAATAGCTTCGTATTGAAATACCGAAGTAACAAGCTGTGTTTCAAAATCACTGGTCTATATGCTGTGCTGGTCTGAGTTAGAATGTCCCTTGCTCCGCAAGTCACAGCCTTCTGACTTCACACTCCTCCTCTCCACTTTCGTGATGCGTGGCACTGTTCTAGAAACTACTTGTTTCTACACTCGCGGTCTTGTCTCGTCTCGATATGAATTTGGAATGAACTGCTCGTCCTTGCCCTCCGAGTACGGCAAGTTCCTCGCTTTTCCTCCCCTCTCGTGGTGTGACGTACCTCCATAAACTTCCCCTCACTCAGTGTGTCATCAACCTCGATCACTTCTCCCCCTGCACGACGTTTCTCTCACTTCTCGTGGTGTGATGCATTCTTACAATGTAGGCCTCCCTACATTCAGGTAATAAATACACAACCATATTTAAATAGTTCCTTCTTGCCTTCCGTAATTGTTTAATTATTAATGATGCATAGTATTACACTATTTCAACTTAGGTTTTCCATGTCTCACAAATTTTTGAGGAATAAAAGATTTTAATTCGTTCTTTTATTTTTCCTGGGTCCCGGTTTATATCCCGTCTGGATCTTTAGTATTGGCCTTAAATAAATTCGGGCGCAGTGCTATTATAGAATTGTTAACCCTAGAACACCAACCCTCTTTCGCCGCTCATTATTACTAGCCGTCGTAAATTTGACTACTCCAACTTATAATTGTTATATTTACTACGTTACAGGTAATATTTGGCAAGATTTTTGATATTTCGAGTTCTTATAGATTCATAAACAGGTCATGAATCAAAATACGTAGATATTAATTAATTTGATGTGATTATTTGTTAAATATATCAAACTTGCTACATTACATTAACACGTTTTATAAGAACTTAATTGTATTATACTAGATATTAAAATAAACCCTTGAAGCTATATATATGGGTTCTTTATACCACAAAGAAACCTAAACTACCATGAAATTAAATGAAATAAGTATAAATGTAAAAAAGGGTTAAAGACACATTATACTTGTAAGTATTACACTATCACTAACCGTTCGTCAATATGACGACACCCACCCAATTATTATAAGAATGAGCAAAGATATCAACAATCGCTCCCGCCACAGTCAACAACTGCTCGAGAAATTCAGCTACACAAATTGGCGAAAGGCACGCATGCGCGGAACGCAATAAATTATACCGTACTGCTACCTGCCGTCGTAAAAATTACGAAGGGTTAGTGTTCTAGGGTTAACCAATATAGGAAATGACCTACAAGTACCTTGTTGAGATGATAGCAAAAGGATTGCTACCATTAGATTAGTGTGTCACAGCTACACCTTCATAGAATAAGTGGGGGAGGAAGACTGTTTGTTGATGGAATCGTCATTTCGAAGTTTTTCAACATTAAAATAACATCCAGTACCTGCCAACCTTACAAGACCAAAGAAAAGGATATTTTAATATGAAAATCAGGAAAATTCAGGAGATAACAAGAAGTTCCGTGAAGAACTATACAGCCTACTTTTCATGCCAATGATTATTCTACAGAATATGAACCTATCTAGAATAATGACGAAATTAAGTTGCTAATATCGAAATTTCCAATTAGTTCGAAATACTGTATACCTGGCATAATGTATCCTAATAGAGCACTACAGTTGGCAGCCCTGATGACTGAATATATTCTTAGTTCCGTCTTTTAAGATACAAAATACAAAATTTGGTTGAAGTCCAATGAATAGCATGGACGTTACATGCAGTTAAACATTGGATCTAACAGCGCGCGTAAAATCATGTTGGCAACAATGTCATGCATGTATTGGTCAGAAATAATCTGAAATAATATGATCTATTGTTGTGCCAATTTTGAATGAAATCCATTAGTTAGTATAGAAGTTACATGCATTTTAAAATTGGACCTATCAGCAGGCTTAGAATCATGTTGGCAGCACTGACGTATATTAGTTACTCCAAATTCGTCTAGAATGCCAGGTACTATACGTGTGCAAAGTTTAGAGCTATTGGCTTGCATACTTTCTGATATATTGATATTAGGGTAACAAACATAGGGACAGCAAATATTAACAGTTGGCAGCCCTGGTTGCTCCTTAGAATACGCATAGTCATATCTGTTATGGTACACATAGCACATACGAAATTTGGTTGAAATCCAAATGATAGTATGGAAGTTACATGTATTTAAAGTTGGACCTGTCAGCAGGCTTAGAATCATGTTGGTAGCACTGACGTATATAAGTTACTCCAAATTAATATAGAATGTCAGGTACTATACGTGTGCATAGTTTAAAGCTGTCGGCTTGCATACTTTCTGATACATTGGTATTTGGATGAAAATAATAGGAGCATTTATTAACAGTTGGCAGCCCTGGTAGGTCTTAAGAATACGCTCAGTCATATCTGGTTATGTACACATACAACATACGAAATTTGGTTGAATTCCAATTGATAGTTTAGAAGTTATATGCATTTAAAAATTGGACCTATCAGGAGGCTTATAATCATTTTGGCAACACTGCCATGTTTAGCCTCCTGGAAATTAAACTGAAATATTATGATCTGTACGTGTGCCAATTTTGAAATCGCTCCCATTCATACTTTCCAAGATATCCAACATGGAGCTCAAATTTCAATTGCGATTTTTTAGCAGTTGGTAGCACTGACATCATTTTCAAATATGGCCGTGAGATATTCAGGTATAGATCTTTACTCCTACCAAATTTTGTTTCGATTGCTGCAGCCGTTTAGGAGTTGATAGGGGGGGACACACACACAGCCAGACAGACAGACAGAAGGACAGACAGACAGACAGACAGACAGACACACATTTGCCCGATCTCATAAGTCTACTTTTTCCTAATTTTTGCAAAATGTGAAAAGTAGGCTAAAAATAGTGCATGTCAGCTCTATTAATTGGCAAACTATTCTTCAAAATGATTGATGTAAATCAGCATTTATTATCCCATTACTTTCTCTTTTAAATAATCTAATATATAAAAGTGAAAGTCTGTATGTATGTATGTATGTATGTATGTATGTATGTATATATGTTGGTTCCGTATACAAATCTACACCGTTCCACCAATCTCAACCATATTTTGCATACACATAGTTTAGGACCCAGAAGGAACCGCTGGCTACATGAATTTTCGATAGTCTTTCTCATTCTTCTGATTTCGGCCCTTTTTCACTCAAAAACAGGCTAATCAAATCATAAAATATACTCATGGAGGAATGGCAAGGCAGATAGTTTCCATGGCAACATAGCTCAAGTCCAGACACGGCCGACTTGATGCCAATTGCGCTCAGCACTACCGGTATAGAAAATGAGGATCTTTACTTGAAATCCCGTTAGTTACTCAACTGCTCACACAGCACTGTCAACCGAGTTTAGCATAACAAAGACTTGACACTATCTTCTTTCTACTATATATTTTTCAAATACCACTCACTCACTCACTCACTCACTCATTCATTTATTCATCACGAAATCTCAGAAACCACCGAACGGATTGGAATGAAATATGGTATGCTTCCTCAAGGGACGCAAATGCCCAGTAAGAGAGAAATTTTGGCTATTCAGGTTCTAAAGGGGTGTTAAGGGGGTAGACCTGCATTTAATTGAATAGCAATATCTCCCGATTGGTTTCATGGGGGATGTGATACTCGGCATATAAACTCATCATTAAAAATAAGAAGACATGTGCCTGAGGGTTTTTCGATGTGGTGTATATTATGAGGTGAAAGGGGTGAAAAGTGGGGATTAAAAGATTCTTAACGGAGCGTGTGTCTCTTAAACGACATAGGCGAGGAGTTTGAAACACAGCGAAAGAAAATCAACATAAAAAGAAGTAAATATGTGTTTGACAGTTTTTTCATAAATCCAATTTAAGGGGCCCATGGGGAGAGATGAAATTCTGGGGGGGGGGGGGGAACAGGAAAGAAAGTGTCCTAACTGATTGACTGACTGGCTCACTTATCAAACTCAGGGGGAAAAAACTGCTTTAAAGTAAGTAAATAGCTGTTCGACAGGTTTTTTTTCATAAATCAAATTTAAGGGGTTCATGGGGAGGGGTGAAATTCTGAAAAAAGAAAATTGAAAGAAAATGTCCAGATTCACTCACTTACTCACTCACTCATCATCGCCTAGCCAAAATTATTGAAGTTAGAAACATGACAGTTTGGGGATATGTTCATTGTATGTCAAAACCGTCCACTAAGGGAGGATTTTCGGATATTCAGTTTCTAAAGGGGTCTTAAGGGGATTAAACCTGCATTTCATTGAGTAACAATATCTCCCGATTGGTTTCATTGGGGGATGTGATACACGGCATATAAACTTATCATTAAAAAGTAACAAGACACGTGTCTGAGGGTTTTTCGATGTGCTTATGAGGTTAAAGGGGTGAAAAGTGGGGATTGAAAGATTCCTAACGGAGCGTGTATCTCTTAAACGCCATAGGCGAGGAGTTTGAAACTCAGCGGAAAAAGAATCAGCATAAAAATAAGTAAATATGTGTTTGACCGCTTTTTCATAAATCCAATTTAAGGGGCCCATGGGGAGGGGTGAAATTCGGGGGAGGGGCAGGAAAGAAAGTGTCCTAACTGATTCACTGACTGACCCACTCATCAAACTCAGGGGGAAAAAACTGCTTTAAAGTAAGTAAATAGCTTTTCGACAGTTTGTTTTTCAATCAAATTGAAGCGGTTCATCGGGAGGGGTGAAATTCTGAAGAAAAAAAATTGAAAGGAAATGTCTTGACTCATTCACTCACTCATCATCGCCCAGCCAAAAATATTGAAGTTGGAAACATGACATTTCGGGGATATGTTCGTTGTATGTCAAAACCGTACACTAAGGGAGGTTTTTTGGATATTCGGGTTCTAAAGGGGTCTTAAGGGGGTTAAACCTGCATTTTATTGAATATCAATATCTCACGAGTGGTTTAATTTGTGGATGTGATACTCGGCATATAAACTAATCATTAAAAATACGCAGAAATGTGTCTAAGCGTTTTTCGATGTGGTGTATTATTATGAGGTGAAAGGGCTGAAAAGTGGGGGTTGAAGGATTCCTAATGGAGCGTGTAGGCCTATCTCTTAAACGACATAGGCGAGAAACTTGAAACTCAGCGAAAAAAAATCAGCTTAAAAAGTAAGTAAATCGGTTTTCGACTGTTTTTTTTTCATAAATTAATTTAAGGGGCCAATGGGGTGGGGTGAAATTCTGGGGGGAAAAATGAGAGAAAGTGTCCTAACCGACTGAATCAGGGGAAAAAGACAGCTTAAGAAATAAGTCAATAGGTGTTCAAGCGTTTTTTAATCAATCCAATTTAAGGGGCCCATGGGGAGGGGTGAAATTCTGGTAAAATAAATGAAAGAAAATGACCTGTCTGACTCACTCACTCATCACGCCCAGCGAAAACTATTAAAGTTGGAAACATGAAATTTTGGGAATATGTTCGCTGTATGTCGAAAACGTTAACTAAGGAATGATTTTTGTTTATTCGGGTTTTAGAGACGTGTCAAGGGGGTAAACGTGCATTTCATTGAATAACGATATCTCATGAGTTGTTTGTTTGGGGATGTGATATTCGGTATATAAACTAATCATTAAAAATAATCAGACATATGTCTAAGGGTTTATCGATGTGGTGTATATTATGAGGTGAAAGGGGTGAAAATTGGGGGTTGAGGGATTCTTGACGGAGCGTGTATCTCTGAAACGACATAGGCGTGAAGTTTGAAATTCGGTGGAAAAAAACAGCTTAAAATACAAGTAAATAGGTGTTCGAACGTTTTTTCATAAATCCAATTTAAGGGGCCCTTGGAGAGGGGTGAAATTATGGGAAAAAAACAGGAAAGAAAGTGTCCTAACTGATTGACTCACTTACTCACTCATCAAACTCAGGGGGAAAACAGCTTTAAATAAGTAAATAGGTGTTTGACCGTTTGTTTCATAAATCCAGTTTAAGGGGTTCATGGGGACGGGTGAAATTATCATAAATGAAAGAAAATATCCTGACTGACTCACTCACTCATCATCGCCCAGCCAAAATTATTGAAGTTAGAAACATGAAATTTTGGGGATATGTTCGTTGTATGTCGAAAACGTCCACTAAGGAAAGAGTTTTGGATAGTCATGTTCTAAAGAGGTGTTAAGGGGGTAAACGTGCTTTCCATTGAATAACAATATCTCACGAGTGGTTTCATTTGGGGATGTGATACTTGGCACATATACTAATCATTAAAAATAAGCTGACACATGTCTAATGGTTTTTCGATGTAGTGTATATTATGAGGTGAAAGGGATGAAAAGTGGGGGTTGAAAGATTCCTAACTGAGCGTGTATCTCTTAAACGACATAGGGAGGAGTCTGAAACTCGGAGGAAATCTATCACCTTAAAAATAAATAAATAAATGAATAAATAAATAAAATAAATAGGTGTTCGACCGTGTTTTCATAAATGCAATTTAAGGGGTATATGGGGAGGGGTGAACTTCTGGAAGAAGAACGTCCACTAAGGAAGGATTTTTGTATGTTTGCTCTCATCGACCAACCAAAACTATTAAAGTTAGAAGAATTATATTTTGGGAATATGTTTGTTTGTTGTTTGTCGAAAACGTCTACTAAGGAGGGATTTTTGGGTATTCAGGTTCTAAAGGGGTGTTAACGGGGTTAAACCTGCATTTCATTTAAAAACAATATGATACGACTATGACGCGAGCGAAGCGAGGCTAAAATTGAGATGGTGTGTGTCTGTGTATTACTCAATCTCGCAAGTACCACTGGTCCGATTTACGTGAATTTTACATGGAAGTAGCTGATTTACCTGGTTAACATATAGGTTACTTTTGATTTCAATACTTTGCACTATTTAAAATGGCGACCATTTTAGTGACGTCACTACACCCTTTGGTTTCAAACTTTTATATTTCCATTTCAAATAAAAAGAGAACGCTAAGAAATAGCAAACTTTTGATGGCATATGCGAGGTTTAAAATTACATTTTCTATCCGAAAGGTATCTGCAACTGTTAGCGAGTAAAACCTAAATTTGTGCTGTAAAACACGGTCAACGCCGAGCGGTGTAGTTGGACAAAATGTTCCATCCTTAATCTCCCTCTGCGCAGCACGTCGCCTATCCCCTGTTTTAACTGTCACCTTCACATTTTAATTTATTTATGACGCGTAGCGAAGCACGGGTACTTCAGCTAGTATATTTATATAATATATTAGTTTTAAATGTGTGCTACACTTTACATTTTCTGGGTGCTTCTTTGTTCCCACGTGTTTAAAAAATACAAAATGCAAAATAATTGACCTTTGCTGGATTCAATCATGATCGGAAATTGTTCCGAAAACTGTTTCAAAAAATAATTGTATTTTTTGTCCATAGTGAAGAGTCAAACACCGAGCAAAAACACTAGAATGTGCCAAAAATGTTGTATCAAATTCAATAAACAATCACCTACACTGGAACAAAACCCATTTACGAATTTAGGTATTCAATAACATTCATTAACTGCCCACTATAAACACTTCAAAAATACTGGAAAATCGGGAGGATTACTTGAGTAATCGTGAGGCAGGAAAACCTATGGAAAATAGGGAGTCTGCCGCCTAAATCGGGATAGTTGGCAGGTATGAAAAAAATAGTTCTTTTTTGGGGTGCCTTAATGTTTTAATATTTATCAGTAGTAATTATTTTACTACGTTTTTGACGTTTTTTAAATCTATTTTTTGTATTTTTAAATATTTTTTGTAGGGCAGAGACTGTCTGTGGGTTTCAGGGTGGTTTAATAGTGTTTTGTAAATCTTTTTGTTTTTCAGATTTGGATCTGACGATTGGATCTGACGATGCTTGCATCAATAGACCATAAAAATATAGAAGTATATCTTAATCACATGTAATTTCTTTCAGGTTAGGCTATATTTGACATATCCCAGTAATTGGAATTATTTTGTGTTGACCGACTGAAACTTAACATATTAATTGGTGGAGTTTAGTCAAAAAATAACCCTTAATGAGCCAAAATAGAAAACAGACCTTCCAATGCGGTTTCTACGACATACGAACAACCATTCCATTTCAAATTTGTCCGAAGCAACACGAAGGCTACAGAAGTCTTGTCTGCCAGTTCAAAGTGAAAATTCTCTGTTTCCTAAGACTATATGTTATTGTGAGCTACATATCTCAAGTCTGAAGACACTCCATTTCTCTCGTGTCACTCCCCCACATCATGAGTCGTGAGACGCACGAATATAGGCTACAGTCCACGGGCCTTCCAGCTATGATACAGTATACTGGTAACCGCAGAATACAAACCACTACAGGCTTGGTCCACACAAACCAAGCTACTAGTAGCTACGGGCATTTGGTATTAATATTTGGATACTACATACAGTGTTGCCACATTCAACAGCGCAAGTATTCAGTCTCAATGTAATGTATAGCGATATATCTGGGTCCACGCACAGTGTTGGCACTTACAGCAACAAGATAATAAATAATTTAGTTTCAATGTCTAGCAATACCAGGCCTCATATTTTACTACAGACACTGTTGTAATATTCACGAATATACCATCCATGGCCTTCCTCTTATGAATAAAACAGAACCCACAGAATACAAAACACTGTAGGCATGGATCACGCAAACCAGTGTACAGTGGCTACCACACGCAGTGTTGCCATATTTACTAAAGCATTTAGTCTCTTTAGTCTCTTTATACGGCAGGTCAACGACTGCAGAACAATAAATGTTGGTTCTATTATATAACAATTATAAAATAATTGTCATATCCCGCCCGAGTTCACTTATGTTGACCGACTGAAAAGCGATTCTGTTAAGGATCCAGGTACTGTAGAGTAACATGAGTGTTGTTGCTTAACAAAAGTTTCAATCGGTCAAAAAGAACGTACCCAAATAAGTTGGGTTATACCCTAATCTTGAAAAAAAAAAATTAATTAATACACTTATATGACCAGTTTCGATCGTCAAGCGATCATCATCAGATCCATTACACTTAGGCTATAAAATCTATGTCTGAAAATATAGGTGAAAATATTTACAATTAGTACACTTATTTACTTGCAGTATTAGTAATGCAACTGAGCCTCCGTGGGTTAGGGGGCAGCACGCCGGCCTCTCACTGCTGGGTCCGTGGTTCAAATCCCGGTCACTCCATGTGAGATATGTGCTGGACAAAACGGAGGCAGACAGGTTTTTCTCCGGGTACTCCGGTTTTCCCTGTCACAATTTTATTCCAGCAACACTATCATTTCATTCCATCTGTCATGCATTGCCCCAGAGGAGTGCGACAGACTTCGGCAGCCGGCACACTTCATATCCTCGCCGCTAGATGGGGGGCTTCATTCATACCATTCCTGACCCGGTCGGAGACTGGAAGCAGGCTGTGGATTTTCATTAGTAATGCAACTCGCCAGTATTTGTTGATTGTACACTATAAAATCTATGTCTGAAAGTATCATGTAATTATTTTTAGGATCAGGGCATAACCCATCTCATTTGAGTACATTCGTGTTGACCGACTGAAAAGCACCAAACTTTTGTTTACTAAGGCAACACTGAAAAATGGCTTCAAACACCTTAATATGTAGTTGCTTATTTAAGGGGATTTGCATATTCGTGGTCATGTAGTCCTGTGTACTTGGGTGCGAGTGGAATTTCTGTGAAAACCTGTGTTATAGTAATGACTGTACTGTTATGTGTATTTGTGAGGATTGGGAAGGAGCTGGCATTGGCCCTAACCTAGGAACCATCCCGGCAATTGTCTGGAGTATAGGAATGCACGTAAAACCATTATAAATATGGCTGGGATAAGAATCGAATCCATCTCTTCTCAGTTTTGCCTCATGAGGTCGAGTGTACCCTCTTCCATCCCTCAAAACCAGAATTTAAAATGTCATGGCAGAGCTGGGAATCAAACCCGGACCTCGGGGATGACAGCCAAGAATGATAGCCACTACATCTGCAAGTGGACCAACAAACAATGCAACTACTTATTAAAACCTTCATTATTAGGCAAAAATGCGAAATAGAAACTTGAAATTTACAGAGGTTTTCAATAGCTTTCCGGATGAGTGCTGATAATGTATTACACTAAAAAAATTATAATATACTGTAGTTGAATAAATATAGACGTGTGAAGAAAGAACAAAAAAATTACAACTTACTCTTAACTATGTACCATTTTATGTGATGTTACTGTAGATAATGTAATGTAATGTTTTATGTCTACATAGTGCAAAACAAAATCTCCGATTATTGGATGTAACGGGTAGTCTCGAGAACCACTGGATAAATATTGATGCGGTTTTCACCATTCTATAAAGGATTTCTCTAGGAAGGTTTCTGTGTAAAAACATTCATTTATGACCAAAGGAAGCCGAGCAGTAACGACTTCAGTGAATTGAGTGCTAGAAATTTCTGCCCTCCGTGCGTCTTTTAAGCTTAACCCTTAAAAATATTTATATACATTGAGTGTAAGAATTGATCAGTATGAAATGTTCTAAAAAAGAGTCCGGAACAGCATATCTCTATCTTTAATACATCGTCCATAATAAATGTTTTCACGTTTTCATTTCTTACAAGAAACTCCATTCAGTGGAAATTTAAATTACGAGCTTCAGAGCGAGCTTAAGAGCTAGCGAATGAGCCTATCATCCCAGCGTCGGCCAGCATCAAACTGTCGAGTCGTGTCGAGTTAAAACTTTGGAAAAGAGTATATGTGTTTGGAGTTTCCCTGTTCACCTTGTCCATTCTGAATTGCACCCTGGACCAGCCGTCCGTGCACCCTTCAAGCTTACGCTGGGTAAGTCGTTAAAGATACCGGGTGAAGCCGGGGCGGGCAGCTAATAATAAAAAAACATATGTTAATGCTTTTAAAGCAAATTACTTGTTGATAGACATTTGGTGTAGATTTTATGAATTTTTGAATGCGACAATATTACTTTAGACATTATATCATTTATTTTAAAAAATTTTAATTACTTTCTTTCAATTTGGTTGCCTTTATTTTGCTTCACAACTTTTGGATCGTAAACGCCAATAATGGTGAAAAGTTTCAACTAGACTGGTCTCGTGGTTCCTGAGAAAAGGGTACAGAGGAAACTTAAGTTAAAATTTCACTCTAGCATGGAACTTTGCTGTTCTTCATCTGAATATAAATTAAGACAACGATTCAGTTACACCCTTTGTTAGAAACAATTTTTCTGTCAATTGGCTAAATATATATTAAAAGTTAAATAAATGAACTATTAGTATTTTAACAGGCATGAAAAATATTTTTCTTCAACACCCCCTCCCTAAAATACAAGTAATAACCTAACAAATGTTTCCGGTTGGTTCCTCAGTTTAGGGGCTGTGACAATGCGGTCATGCAGCTCCGTGTACTTTGGGTGTGTGTAGAATCTGTCTGATAACCGGTGTTAATTGTGATGACTCTATTAGTGTGTGTTATCTGTTTTCAATTCAAGTAAGGTCTGCAGTCATTGCATTTTTTCAAGTAGTTCCTACTTTTGCCACCCAAAAGCCACCGTCAACAACAACTAGTTCAGAACATGGTTACCAGATGCCACCGCAGTCGCCTCCTGGCCACGAGCGTCGGAAGCTAAGAGCGTTTGTCAAATGTTTAACCTATGTGTAGTTAGTGGAAGGTTCTTTAGCATGCCATAAATCTATGACAAGGGACCGCCGGCTTACTTCCCCTCCGAAGGAAGGCATACTGAGGGATTTTAACGCTCTTAAAAAAGGACGACTTCGGCCGGGTTGGAACCCACGATCTTGGGCATAGTAGCTCAGAATGCTACCAACTACGCCACCGAAGCCGCTACACAAATGTTTCCTATGTCATTGTATTATACCAGAGTGTTTCCAAATTTCCATTACAAACTTCGTGGGCTTGTAATGGTGACCAATACGGTTAAGTTTAGTATAGGAACTTGTGTCCGGAAATGTACCGTCTTCCGGATATATACCACCACAACACACGTTCACAGCTCCCGCAAGTTTGGCACCACTGACTAGAGTACGTATGTCCCATATCTCTTATAGGCTTGTCGACATTCCATGCCATTCAGTTGAGTGTGTGATCCGCACGATGGCGCACCGCCTTATTAGCCTACTTTTCGCATTTTGCAAAAATGAGGAAAAAGTAGACTTATGAGATTGATCCGGGAAAATGTGTGTCTGTCTGTCTGTCTGGCTGTGTGTGTGTCCCCCCCCCCCCCTATCAACTCCCAAATGGCTGCAGCAATCAAAACCAAATTTAGTATGAGTAAAGATGTGCACCGGAATATCTCACGACCATATTTGAAAATGATGTCAGTGCTAACAACTGCTGAAAAAACGCACTAGAAATTTGAGCTCCATGTTGGATATCTTGCAAGGTATGCATGAGAGCTATTCCAAAATTGGCACACGTGTAGATAATACTATTTCAGTTTAATTTCCAGAAGGCCAACCATGACAGTGTTGCCGAAATAATTTTATGCCTTCTGATAGGTCCAATGTTAAAATGCATATAACTTCTACACTATGAATTGGATTTCAACCAAATTTTGTATGTAATATCTGTACATAAATATATATGACTGAGCGTATTCTTGAAAGCCACCAGGGCTGCCAACTGTTAATAATTGCTCTCTCTATTTTTCTTTTTTAAAATAACAATATATCAAAAAGTATGCAAGCCAACAGCTTTAAACTATGCACACGTATCTTCTGACATTTTAGATTAATTTGGAGTAAGATATATACGCCAGTTCTACCAACTTGATTATAATCCTGCTGATAGTACCAATTTTTAAATACATGTAACTTCTATACTATCAGTTGGATTTCAACCAAATTTCGTATGTTCTATGTGTAGCATAACAGATATGACTATAAGTATTGTTAAGAGCAATCAGGGCTGCCAACTGTTAATAAATGCTGTCTATATATTTTTTACCCTAATATCAATATATCAGAAAATATGCAAGCCAACGGCTCTATACTTTGCTCACGTATAGCACCTGACATTCCAGATTAATTTGGAGAAATTAATACAAGGCAGTGCTGCCAACACGATTCTATGCCTGCTGATATGTCCAATTTTAAAATGCATGTAACTTCTATACTAACAAATGGATTTCATCCAAAATTGGCACAACAAGATATCATAATATTTCAGATTATTTCTGACCAGCTAACGCATGGTATTGTTGATAACATGCTTTTACGCGTGCTGATAGATCCAGTGTCTAACTGCATGTAACGTCCATTGGACTTCAACCAAATTTTGTGTTCTGTACCTAAAGAGATGGAACTAAGAATATATTCAGTCCCAGGCTGCCAACTGTAGTGCTCTAATAGGCTATATTATACCAGGTATATTTTGAACTAATTAGATATTTCGATATTAACAACTTAATTTCGTCATTATTCTAGATAGGTTCATATACTGTAGAATAATCATTGGCATGAAAAGTAGGCTGTATAGTTCTTCACGGAACTTCTTGTTTTTCACTTGTGTTCCGAAATCATCTGCACCACAGATTTTGGCAACAGTGGATAGATTGGAGTGGCCCAATTACATGGCCTGCACGTTCACCCGACTTGACACCGCTAGACTACTACCTGAGGGGTCACATGGTAACCTTGATTTACTATACCCATGTGGAATCCGAGGAAGACCTACTGGAGCGGGTTATGGCTGCGGTGGATGTTGGAGGACCAGAGATTGGTGATCGTTTGTACCAGAACTTGGTACGGAGGTACCGTAATCTGTGTCGGTAGTCGTCACATCGAGCCCCACCTGTAATTGGACCCAGACGACAAGCAGCAGGAGTCGGACAGAGCGCGGGAGATTTGAACGTGTGCTGTGGTGGTTGTATGCGGGTAGCGGGAAGACTGTAGGCCTACGTTTCCGGACACAAGTTCCTATGATAAACTTAACTGCCTTGGTCCCCACGACAAGTGCACAAAGTCTGTAATGCGAATTTAGAAACACCCTGTATATTGCTGTAATTTGGAAAGAGAGGAAAATTGTTTTAGCATAAAAGAGGAAATTACTACTTCATAATATATTTGAATAAAATAACACAGACATGTAAAGAGAGTAAAACAAGAACAAATACTCCTAGTTATGTACCTTTTCCTGTGATGTCGCATTGCTGTTATTGTTAAATCTTGTAAAGCAAACTTATTGTTCATAGGCATTTGGTGTATATTTTATGAATTTGTCATTTCGTCAATGCTTTTAGACATTATTTCAGGTACTTCTTAATTTTACTTTCATTACTTTAATTTTACTTGACAACTTTCTGTACTACCCTTAATAGATTATACAGGCAACACTGAAATATAGTTTCTATCATTTCAATATCAATACATTGCGTCACGAGAACCCGTACGCAACAGTGTGAGTGTATTTGAAAAGGGCCCAATAGTCTGATATCATTGAACACCATTTTTGGGCTCAGTAGCCAGATAACAGGGTCGTTTATAGTATTAATGGTTGAAAGAAATATTTTCAACGCGATACTTGGAAATGTGTTTTGGATGTTGGTGAATGCATTTAGTCTGCTAATTCTGGAATTAAATATGGAGGGAAGGGTGGAGGACCAAAACTGTAGGGAATTAAATCTGTTGAATAATACAGCAGTTGGGATTCGATCACGAATCACGTTATATAAGGGCAGGGCCGTTTAGCCCTTTCACCAATATACCACGAGAAATCACACACAAATAAAAATTAGCGTCCCCTAGATAGTATGGTTGCCCGCAGGACGCACTGCTGGAAAAATAGAACAGCCAACGTGGCAATAATGAAATATTACGTTCTATTTTGCTGTCTCCCAAGGTTGCAGGATCGAATCCTGGCGCAGCCAATTGTCATTTGAGGGGTGCGCAAATATGAATGAGCCGTGTCAATTGATTTACTGGTTCGTTAAAGATCCCCTTCGGATCAAAATTTTGGCACCCCCGCGTCTCTAGACGCCACAGCAGAAGGCACGTAAAACCAATAACATTAGTTTTATAATTATTATTATTTTGTCCTTAAACGGCCACAGAACATGACTTGGCACGTCCCTTGGGTGGAATATTATATATCCGTCCAGTTGCTACATTGTCCATAATGTATCAATGAATGTTGTCCGGTGGCCGTGTTAACAAAACAAAAAGCAACGATAGAATTTAAAAGTAAAATAAAATACAGAAAAAGAATAAATCAAAAATAAAATACAGAAAAAGAACAAATCAAAAATAAAATAAATAAAATAAAATGAACAGATTAAATATAATAAGTACGATAAATAAGATATATAGTTTAAATAGAATAAATAAGATAAATAAAATGAATTAAGATAAATAAAATTATAATAATAAATAATTAAAATTAATCGCGTACTAGGGCCATCAAAAGCATTCTACGATGAGTTTCATGCTATGTCAGGAAAGGAATCAAGATCGCAGCCTTTGCTCTTTTTAATTCAAATCGTATTGAATAAGAGATATGATGCTATAACTCATCTTAAATTGGGGGTTCTGGATCGGCTAGCACTCAGCACAGTTGTAATCCGTTCTTCGATGTCTGAAATGTGTTCCATCCTCATCTCATTGCGGCCGCTATGCGTGGTCCAAGCCTCACAAAGACATCTCAGTCCATTAAGAGAGCCGCAATGAAGCAATGAATGAAGGCAGAGAAGGAACAATTGTCTGCCGGTCTTCGCGCCGGAAGCTGTCATTCTTTATTAACACGCAGGAGATGCAATCACAGACTCAACACTTGTAATTGAGACTGTCAGCAAGCTGCACCACTATGGTACAAATAACACGAAACGGAGAAGAGAAATGCTTCCTTCATTGGAATCTCAACACAAAACCAGAATTATGTTACTGTAATAAGATTCAATCAAGGAAAGGGTATTTCTGTCATGGGGGATGTAACCAGGAATTTATAACTGACTAGAAATCCAGTGAGACCACAATATATAATATACGAAATTCATATTATTCAGAGTTATTTGTTGGTATTAGTAATATTTCGTGACAGATATTAGGGACAAAAGGCACATCAATGACACCAGCGCAGACACTGAAGAAAGTTTGTTGCCATTTCGTTTATCTCGCCTGCTGTTCCCAAGGTTGCAGGATCAGATCCTGGCGCTGCAAGTCTGCATTCGTGGCTGCAGAAATGTAAGGGGGCCGTGTCAGTAGATATACTGGTACGTTAATGATCCCCTTCGGGGATAAAATTCGGCATTCCGGCGTCTCTAATAACCGCAGTAGTTAACAGGGGCGTAAGATACAAATAACATTATTATTATTGTTATTATTATTATTGTTATTATTGTTATTATTATATTTCCTTTTATACGTGTACCACATAGTGATTTAGTGGGTAGCAGTCTTAGGTGCCAACCCTGAGATCCAGGTTTGTATGCCATATCTTGACTAGTTGTGCAAGTTTAATCACTACTGCAACTAAAGAAGTGTACATATTGTAAATACTATCACCCATACGTTTAGACTTTGATTTAATAGCCTAAGTGTAAAGGATCTGATGATGATCGCTTGACGATCGAAACTGGTCATGCAAGTGTATTTATTAATCTCAGGTATTTTATTTTTTCAAAATTAGGGAACCACCCATTGCAATTGGGTACAATCGTGTTCATATTACAATCGTTTTGAACAACTGAAAAGCATTAAATTTCGATTACTAAGGCAGCACTGAAAATGGCTTCCAGCGCTACAAAATAAATACATATGATAATTGTTGTTTTAAGAGGCCTAACATCTTGGTTATCGGCCCCTTATGGTTTGGGTCATAGTGAAAGATTATAATGAAATGAAAACTACATAACCAATACTAACTACAGACTTAGATACTAGAAGAAATGGTTAACAAATAAAGAATAAGGCAAATAATGGACGGGAAGAAAAGAAATGCCTTCAACCCTCGAAGAATGAGGATTGAGGGACTTGCAAGGATAGAGAGCCATGAAAGGCAGATAGGAAAGGGGAGAGAGCCCGCACCAGAGACAATGGAAAAAGGGGTAAAGCCCAGACCCAGCGTAGGAATCCCTCGGGGTCACCAACTCCCAAACACACCAGTCGTGAGTTCTTGAGGGTGTAGCACTATCCAGGGTGCACCAGAAGTGGTGGGGCTACACACACCCTGCCTCCTTGAGGGCCTTATGCAGAAGGCAGGAGATATCATGAAAAGTAAAAGAAGGCTGACTTCTTGAAGATTAAGAGCATCAGGAAAGATGAGACAAGGGGCAATTAAGGTAGGAAACACTGAAAGACTCCGTAGGACTCAGATACCTTAATACCATCGGGTCAGAAGAGAAAAGGTGTTGACCAAGGGAGTCTGACAGTTAAGATCACTGAAAGGGGCCGGCAAAAGTAAGTGGGAGCAATGCCGGACTCAGCTGGGGCCCCGTGGTCGTCTATCCACGACCCACAAGGTGTGAGCCCCTGGGGGTAAAATAAATAAATAAATAAATAAATAAAAACTAAATGAAACAAATAGAATAATACAAAAAAAATATTAAATTTTATATCTTTGAAATGAAATGAATTAAAAGAATAAATACATAGATATATAGATAGCTAGGCAAATACATAATTAATAAGGCGGCTTCGGTGGCGTAGTCCGTAGCATGCTGAGCTCTATGCCCAAGATCGCGGGTTCAAATCCGACCGAAGTCGTCGAATTTTTAAGAGCGTTAAAATCCCTCAGTATGCCTTCCTTCGGAGGGGAAGTAAAGCCGGCGGTCCCATGTCATAGATTTATGGCATGTTAAAGAACCTTCCAGTAATTACACTTGTGTGAAGCTAAATTGTATAGGTTAAGAATGTAAACAACGCTCTTAGATTCCTACTTTCGTTGCCAAGAGCCGACTGCGGTGACGTCTGGTAGCTAAGTTTTGAACTAGTAGTCGTTGACGGTAGCGTTTGGCGGCAAAAGTAGGAACTACTTGAAAATTGATCGTCTGCAGTCCTTACTTGAATTAAAACAGATACACACACTAATACAGTCATCACAATTAACACCGGTTATCAGACAGATTCTACACACACCCAAAGTACACGGGGACACATGACCGCGTTGTCGCAGCCCCTAAACTTAAGAACCAACTACCAACCACATAATTAATAAATACATAAATTAATGAATAAATAAATGAATGAATATAGCGACCTTGCGTAATATACATTGTCCAAATAGCAGCCCTGAAATTGGGGAAGGATTTGAAATATAAGTGGATAAAGTAGCAAATTATGATTACAGCATCCTTATGCTGCGAACCATAGCTACACGTTTTCAATGCAAAAGCAGGAGAAAGAAGCATGTCCTGGTCTTTTGAAAACCTTTCCATCTATTCAAGTCAGCCGCTACATTATATATTGGTTTCCTTATCGAACTTCTATTGTGATGTATTCAGTTGAGAAAGAAAGAGGTTTTGTTATGTGTTTGGTTATTGGCGTTCTTTACCTCCTATCCATAACGTATTTCCTTTGTAACGTGTTCATCTGGCGCTAGATTATCCCCGCTGCAGCGGATAAGGTGAAAATAATGGCAAGCTCTTTCCTTGCTGCAGCGGTTATTCATCAAACAGTCTCACCGGCAGGTGATCTGATTCCAGAAACTGCAGAACAAGGATAACAAATTTCCTCCCTCATTACTGGCGCGAAGAAAAATAGTTTAGCATTCTTTTGACAAATATATTTGTCCCTTAAGCTTGAGCGCTCGTTGCGAGATAACGCTGAATTTAGAAAGCCCTCCGTTTAATCTCTCTCTCTTTGACCGCCTCTGCTACTTTATGGAGTATGCATAATCAAATAGAATTACAAAGACACAAGAATATTCCAATTTATCTTCGAGACTGAACGACGAACGAAATTAACATTATATAAACAGTATTTCGTACCAATTGTAACATATGGACTGGAAACACTGGTAACGAATAAAAGGCAAAATAGTAAGATACAAGCAGTAGAAATTAAATTTTTAAGGACTTCAGTTAAAAAGACAAGAAGGGATAGAATTAAAAATATTAAAATCAGAGGAGAGTTAAGTATGGAACCGTTAAATCAGAAGATACAGAAAGCAAGGTTACGTTGGTTCGGACTTGTAAAAAGAATGGGTAAGGAAAGAGTAGCGAGAAGGGAATTAGAAAGAGAAGTCAAGGGAAAGAGACCAGTTGGAAGACAGAGAAGAAGGTGGTTGGACCAAATTTTGAAGGACATTGGAGAAGCTGGATTGGATGTGGCAGAAGTGATGGAACAGAAAAAATGGAAGGACGGAAAGGAGTGGAAGAGGCTTGTAAACCACACCCGGGTGACTGGAGTGGGACTTCGATGATGATGATGATGATGATGATGATGATGATGATGATGATGACTGAACGACCGAAAAAGTTTTATAATTGGCACTTTAAAGCACCTTAATTTTAGAAGAATATCATTCGTCCCATAGTATTTCACCCCGTGGCGTAGTGACTATCGTTCTTGAATGTCACCGTAGAATTCATGTTCGATTCCTGACTCTGCCAAGATATTTGATTCCAATCTAAGATTTGAAATGAGTTTTAGACAGCCTCGTGGGGAAAAACTATGAAGAGAGAGATTCCATTCCTACTTCAGTCAACCAACTAGTGGTTTTCCCCAAATTTTCTTCAGCGAATGCTGAGATCGTACCTATATTAAGCCCACGGCCGCTTCCTACCGAAATCCTAGCCTCAATTACGAGTACAAATACGTACACTAGTACAGATATCGCAGTGACACAGGTTATCAGACAAATACTACACACACACAAATCCATTGGGCTACATGACCACGATATCGCAAAGCCCCTAAAAGAATAAGTAACAAAGTTGTTTTTAATTCATGCTTTGTGACATCGTGGTCAATTGGTCTCGTGTTCTTAGGGGTGTGTAGGATTTATCTGATAACCTGTGTCACTGTGATGGCTGTACTAGTGTATACATTTGTGACTGGGTTTAGGATTTTGGTAGGACGCTGCCATGTTCTTAATTGAGGTACCATCCCAGAATTTGTTTGGAGAAGAAGAAAGGAAAGAACATAAAATCACGTTTAGGATGATTGAGGTGGGAATCGAATCCACCTCCTCACAGATCTGCCTCACGAGGCTAAATGAACCCCATTGCAAACCTAAGACCAGAATTAAATTTCTTGGCAGAGCCGGAACTCAATCCCGGCGACGACCACGAGCTGGACTTGTCTAAAATTACAAATAGACACTTCACTACTGCCGTAACAACGGTTCTCATGCTTGCCACGGTGGGAGAGTGGCTAACGTGTCGGACTACCAACCCCCAAGCTTGCAGGTCCGCTCCTGGCGGTGGTAAGTGATTTTAGAGAGGCACAAAAATTAGGACATGCATGTCACACGTTGTTGGCATGTTAAAGAACCCATTTCAATTCAGTAGGCCGCGTTCATAATGGCAAAATTAATCTCGTGATTTTCCGCCAACACAAAGTTCCTCCATTATCTACTAGAAAGCGCTTTAATGTCAAGGGGCTTCGATATCTAACCTCCTTGACTCTCATAGCGTTCCAAGGAACGACGAAATTCGACATGTAAGCTGCCCTCTGGGTGTCAAATAACAGAGCTTGCACCCGAGGCCATACGATATTATTACTATAATAGTTATCATTGTTACCACGTGCACGTTCACCAAGTCGCAAAGCCCCTGATGTATCATCATAATCATCATCATCATCATCAACAACAACAACAACAACACCACCTCACCTCACTTTCTTAACATGACATGGCAAGATAAATTTGTATTTCTTTCGTTTCAAAATAAAAGACAGTCCATTGTGTGAAGATCATCTGTTATTTACATGCGTGAAACTAGAAAAAGAAAGACAGATGTTTAAGGACAATATGATTTAAAAACATGCGAAATGGACGTTTGAAAAAACTAAGCTAATGAAGAGTCATGTAAAAGAATTAATTTTATATTTTAATTTAATAGAATTAGAAAAAATGTCAAGTAGTTGAACAGATTCATATGTTATTATATTGTAAATATTTTGTAAACATAGCATGTAGTATTACTTTCACTGTAATGAAACATGCTGTTAAAAATTTAAACAAATAAAATATAAAAAAGCCTCACCTCATCGCTGTTTTGTTTGTTTGAGTCTTCAGTCTTTTGACTGGTTTGATGCAGCTCTCCATACCTCCCTGTCCTGAGCTAATCTTTTTATCTCTACGTAGCTACCACACCCTACATCCGAGGCAATCTGTTTAACATATTCTATCTAACCTTGGTCTACCCCTACAGTTCTTGTCCTCGACCCTTCCTTCCATAACTAAGCTTGCTATTCCTGGGTGTCTTAGTATGTGTCCTACCAACCTATCTCTTCTCTTCATTAGCAGTCGCCAGAAACATCTCTCCTCTCCCATTCGCCTTAATACCTCTTCGTTTGTAACCCTATCTACCCATCTGATCTTCATCATTCTCCTGTAACACCACATTTCAAATGCTTCAATTCTCCTCTTTTCTGCTGCACCAATAGTCCAAGTTTCACTTCCATAGAGCGCCACGCTCCAGACAAAGGCTTTCAAGAATGACTTCCTAATACCTAAATCTATATTCGATGTCAACAGATTCCTTTTTTGTCGAAAGGCTTTCCTTGCCTGAGCCAACCTACTTTTTATATCCTCTTTGCTTCGTCCATCACTGGTTATTCTGCTTCCTAAGTAACAGATGTCTCCTACTTCCTTCAGCTTTTCACCTGCCAATTTGATCTCCATAGAGGTTTCTGATTTATTTCGGCTGCATTCCAGTATTTTTGTTTTACATTTATTAATTTTCATCATGAATTCCTTCCGTAAGACAGAATCCATACCATTCAAAAACTCATTCAAATCCTCAGGCTTGTCGGCCAAGATGACGATGACATCAGCAAATCTCAGAGTTGAAATTATTTCTCCTTGAATCTTCACTCCCACTTTAAATTTTTCTCCAATTTCCTTCATTGCTTGTTCAATGTAAAGATTGAAAAGTATGGGTGATAAGTTGCAGCCTTGCCTTACACCTTTCTGAATACCACCTCATCGCTACCACTAACAATGTAGGAATATTAATGGATATAAATGCATTGTATGGGAAAAGTAAAATGTGAGAATTCTTCAAATATGACAAGAGGTTCTGAAGAGAAGCAGTGCGCTATCGAGGTTTGCTACTGACATGCCATTTGTCGCGAGAGACTGACATCAAGGTTTCTTTTTTTGCTGTGCTTGAGTTCTCTAGAGAACGAATAAAATACTATATTTTGTATGTCGATAATACTGGGATATAACAGTAAAACTCAGTGTTTCATTTCCCTCAACCGTAATAAAATCATAACAAAAATGAAATAACTGCCGAAGTTTTAATCACAATAAAAACATACATAAAATTCCTCACAAAACAAGGGACATACTCTTAATTGTTAAGGTTTGGGAAGGTCTGACTGTTGCTCTGTATTATATGGAACAGTAACAACCAACGAGTATGGGTGATGTAGAACAGTAGCATTCACACGTATAAGGTTTGTCTGGAAATGAGGACGAAATGTTTAAGACGATGCACAAAAAGAACTATATTTTCATAATCGCAAAGAATGCTTCAAGTCAGGAGTTCTTAACTTTTATTGCCATGACCCAAAAACAACTAGTTTATAGTGCGTCCCCCGTGGATCAACTGGCAATTTGAATAGGGCTAATATAACAATGATTTAATAAGTAAATAGATGCATCATTTCTTGTTATTGATTTATTCAAGCGTGTGGGATTATTACCTACTAAGATACACACCCTGACCTCTTGACAAAGGTCCATCCTGGGACCACCTTCGTGTTACTTCAGGATGGAGTCATTTTCTTTGCTTCACAAGCACCGTCTTACTTCTCAATTCTTACTCAGTGCGCGGATTGCAAACTAAATCAACTAAATCGTGCAAGTCCCCATCCAACTTCTTCTGAGGAAGGACCACCTCAAGGAGCTGGTTTCTCAGCATCATTCCAACTATATTGTCCGGCATTATTGGACCAACCTATGCTTAAGTCGTTGATTTTCTGCTGCCCAACGAGCGCAGACGAAGAACGTATGATATATATATATATATATATCTTATATATAAAAGTGAAAGTCTGTATGTGGGTATGTATGTATGTATGTATGTATGTGGGTCTGTTCCGTATACAAATCTACACCGTACCACCAATCTCAACCAAATTTTGCATACATATAGTTTAGGATCCAGAAGGAACCGCTGGCTACATGAATTTTCGATAGTCTTTCTCATTCTTCTGACTTCGGCCCTTTTGCACTCAAGCACAGGCTAATCAAATCATAAAATATACTCATGAAGGAATGGCAAGCCAGATAGTTTCCATGGCAACATAGCTCAAGTCGAGACACGGCCGACTGGATGCCAGTTCTGCTCTGCACTACCGGTATAGAAAAAGAGGATCTTTACTTGAAATCCCGTTAGTTACTCACCTACTCACACAGCACTGTCAACCGAGTTTAGCATAACAAAGACTTGACACTATCATCTACTATATATATTTGTGAAATACCACTCACTCATTCATTCATCACGAAATCTCAGAAACCACCGACGGATTGGAATGAAATTTGGTATGCAGCTTCCCAAAGGGCCGCAAATGCCCCCTAAGATAGGATTTTTGGATATTCAGGTTCTAAAGGGGTGTTAAGGGGGTTGACCTGCATTTCATTGAATTTCAATATCTCCCGATTGGTTTCATTGGGGGATGTGATACCCGGCACGTAAACTCATCATTAAAAATAAGAAGACACGAGTCTGAGGGTTTTTCGATGTGGTGTATATAATGAGGTGAAAGGGGGTGAAAAGTGGGGATGGAAAGATTCCTAACGGAGCGTGTATCTCTTAAACGACATAGGTGAGGAGTTTGAAACTCAGCGGAAAACAATCAGCATACAAAATACGTAAATATGTGTTTGACCGTTTATTCATAAATCCAATTTAAGGGGCCCATGGGGAGGGGTGAAATTCTGGGGGGGGGGGGGACAGGAAGAAAGTGTCCTAACTGATTGACTGACTCACTCACTCATCAAACTCAGGGGGGAAAAACTGCTTTAAAGTAAGTAAATAGCTGTTCGACAGTTTTTTTTATTAAATCAAATTTAAGGGGTTCATGGGGAGGGGTGAAATTCTGAAAAAAGAAAATTGAAAGATAATGTCCTGCCTGACTCACTCACTCACTCACTCACACACTCATCATCGCCCAGCCAAAATTATTGAAGTTAGAAACATGACAGTTTGGGGATATGTTCATTGTATGTCAAAACCGTCTACTAAGGGAGGATTTTCGGATATTCAGGTTCTGAAGGGGTCTTAAGGGGGTTAAACCTGCATTCCATTGAATAACAATATCTCCCGATTGGTTTCATTGGGGGATATGATACACGACATATAAACTCATCATTAAAAAGGAAGAAGACACGTCTCTGAGGGGTTTTCGATGTGGTGTATATTATAAGGTGAAAGGGGTGAAAAGTAAGAATTGAAAGATTCCTAACGGAGCGTGTATCTCTTAAACGACATAGGCGAGGAGTTTGAAACTCAGCGGAAAAAATCAGCAAAAAAAAAAGTAAATATGTGTTTGACCGTTTTTTTCATAAATCCAATTTAAGGGGCCCATGGGGAGGGGTGAAATTCTGGGGGGAGGGGGGGAACTGGAAATAAAGTGTCCTAACTGATTGACTGACTGACTCACTCATCAAACTCAGGGGGAAGGGGGAACTACTTTAAAGTAAGTTAATAGCTGTTCGACAGTTTTTTTGATCAATCATATTGAAGGGGTTCATCGGGAGGGATGAAATTCTGAAGGAAAAAATGAAAGAAAATGTCCTGACTCATTCACTCATGATCGCCCAGTCAAAAATATTGAAGTTGGAACCATGGCATTCTGGGGATATGTTCGTTGTATCTCAAAACCGTACACTAAGGGAGGATTTTTGGATATTCAGGCTCTAAAGGGGTCTTAAGGGGGTTAAACCTGCATTTCATTGAATAACAATATCTCACGAGTGGTTTCATCTGTGGATGTGATACTCGGCATATAAACTAATCATTAAAAATAAGCAGACATGTGTCTAAGGGTTTTTCGATGTGGTGTATTATTATGAGGTGAAAGGGGTGAAAATTGGGGGTTGAAGGATTCCTAACGGAGCGTGTAGGCCTATCTCTTAAACGACATAGGCGAGAAATTTGAAACTCAGCGAAAAAAAATCAGCTAAAAAATTAAGTAAATCGGTGTTCGACCGTTTTTTCATAAATTAATTTAAAGGTCCAATGGGGTGGGGTGAAATTCTGGGGGGGAAAAGGAGAGAAAGTGTCCTGACTGACTGACTAACTCACTCATCAAACTCAGGGGAAACAGACAGCTAAAAAAATAACTTAATAGGTGTTCAAGCGTTTTTTCATCAATCCAATTTAAGGGGCCCATGGGGAGGGGTGTAATTCTGGTAAAAATAATTGAAAGAAAATGTCCTGTCTGACTCACTCACTCATCGCGCCCAGCGAAAACTATTAATGTTGGAAAAATGAAATTTTGGGAATATGTTCGCTGTATGTCAAAACGTCAACTAAAGAATGATTTTTATTTATTCGGGTTTTAAAGAGATGTTAATGGGGTAAACGTGCATTTCATTGAATAACGATATCTCATGAGTTGTTTCTTTGGGGATGTGATATTCGGTATATAAACTAATCATTAAAAATAATCAGACATATATCTAAAGGTTTATCGATGTCGTGTATATTATGAGGTGAAAGGGGTGAAAATTGGGGATTGAGGGATTCTTAACGGAGCGTGTATCTCTTAAACGACTTAGGCGAGAAGTTTGAAATTCGGCGGGATAAAACAGCTTAAAATACAAGTAAATATGTGTTCGACCGTTTTTTCATAAATCCAATTTAAGGGGCCCTTGGAGAGGGGTGAAATTCTGGGGTGATAAAACAGGAAAGAAAGTGTCCTAACTGATTGACTCACTTACTCACTCATCAAACTCAGGGGGAAATCAGCTTTAAATAAGTAAATAGGTGTTCGACCATTTGTTTCATAAATCCAATTTAAGGGGTTCATGTGGAGGGGTGAAATTATCATATATAAATGAAATAAAATGTCCTGACTGACTCACTCACTCATCATCGCCCAGCCAAAATTATTGAAGTTGGAAACATGAAATTTTGGGGATATGTTCGTTTTATGTCGAAAACATCCACTAAGGTAAGAGTTTTGAATATTCAGGTTCTAAATAGGTGTTAAGGGGGTAAACGTGCATTTCATTGAATAACAATATCTCACGAGTGGTTTCATTTGGGGATTGATACTTGGCATATATACTAATCATTAAAAATAAGCTGACACATGTCTAATGGTTTTTCGATATAGTGTATATTATGAGGTGAAAGAGATGAAAAGTGGGGGTTGAAAGATTCTTAATGGAGCGTGTATCTCTTAAACGACATAGGCGAGGAGTTTGAAACTCGGAGGAAATCAATCAGCTTAAAAATAAATAAATAAATAAATAAATAAATAAATAAAATAAATAGGTGTTCGACCGTCTTTTCAAAAATCCAATTTAAGGGGCCTATGGGGAGGGGTGAAATTCTGGAAGAAAAACGTCCACTAAGGAAGGATTTTTGGATGTTCGCTCTCATCGACCAACCAAAACTATTAATGTTAGAAGAGTGATATTTTGAGGATATGTTTGTCGTGTGTCGAAAAGATCTACTAAGGAGGGATTTTTGGATATTCAGGTTCTAAAGGGGTGTTAATGGGGTTAAACCTGCATTTCATTGAATAACAATATGACACGACTATGACGCGAGCGAAGCGAGACTAAAAATGAGATGGTGTGTGTGTGTCTGTGTATTACTCAATCACGCAAGTACCACTGGTCCGATTTACATGAATTTTACATGGAAGTAGCAGATTTACCTGGTTAACATACAGGTTACTTTTGATTTCAATACTTTGCACTTTTAAAGATGGCGACCATTTTAGTGACGTCACTCTACCCTTTGGTTTTAAACTTTCATATTTCCATTTCAAATAAAAAGAGAACGCTAAGAAATAGCAAACTTTTGATGGCATGTACGAGGTTAAAAATTGCATTTTCTATCCGAAATGTATCTCCAACCGTTAGCGAGTAAAACCTAAATGTGTGCTATAAAACACGGTCAAGGCAGAGCGGTGTAGTTGGACAAAATGTTCCATCCTTAATCTCCCTCTGCGCAGCACCTCGCCTATCCCCTGTTTTAACTGTCACCTTCACATTTTGATTTATTTACGACCCGTAGCGAAGCACGGGTACTTCAGCTAGTATATATATATATATATATCATCTCGTTGGTTCTCGATCAGTAAGTACATACTGAACTCCCTACTTTGGCCATACGAAGAAGGTAACTCCGAAAGTAGTCCTGACCTGTCAACATCTGAGTCGGAAAGTAATTAATCTACCCATGTTTTCTACTTGTCCACTCAATCAGACTCTGTATCAGCCATGCTATCCATCGTCCATGCATCATTAATAATAATAATAATAATAATAATAATAATAATAATAATAATAATAATAATAATAATAATAATAATAATAATAATAATAATTGTTCGCTTTGTGAAAAAGTTTTACTTTTTGTGTGTGTCATTCCTTTCAGGCTTGATTCCTAAAGTCAGTTAAATTCATAGAAAGCATTAACATGTACCATGTTAGGAGAATATATGATGTTTACCGTAATCATTAAGAGATAAGAAGAACGAAGACAGACTGCCACAGAAAGAATGCGAAGATTTTGGGCGGCGAAGGAATTTGTAATTGTTACCTAACGTGATCTTTAAAGGCTGTAAATGAAAAAAAAAATTACGCCAATCAATACAAATTAAGAAACTATTATTCAATTGTTACCGACAGTAGTAGCTACGCTGGTTAAAGCGCAGCGTTAGGCTATGGGGCCAAGCTCTCTGCAGACTCGGTAGACGCGTGGGTTCGAGCCCCACCGTCGGCTGTCCTTGAAATGGTTTTCCGTGGTTTCCCATTTTCAACACCAGGCAAATGCTGGGACAGTACCTTCTGACAGGCAACGGCCGCTTCCTTCCACATCCTTGCCCAGATTCATTCATCTTCATCCATTCCATCTCTCATCCCGACGCGCAGGTCGCCCACGGGCGTCGACTAGAAAGACCAGCACTCGGCTTCTCAGGAGGCTACACGAAAAAAAAATTGTTTATTTGTTGTCCATGATTTGGTTTGACAATGAAGCCTTCTTCAGCTAAAAGTTCAATTAAGAATATCAATTAAGATATCGTTGCATAAAATCTATGAATTACTGATTACAAACAACACGTGATGACTATACCTCAATATTTTTTTCTGAAAATGTACACATCACAGTATGCAATGAAGGGAATACATTTGGTATGTGTATTTGTCAACAAGTTGTGGGTCACGCAAAAGAATCATGCACTCGTCAATAGGACGGCTGGCATCGCATTCTGTCCAATGCTGACACACATGCGAACCTTTAATATCTCAAAAAGTATTCGTCAGATTTGCAAAATAAGCACATCACTGAACTCATAACTGAATTCCTTGTTGATCTAGTGGGTGAATTTTAGTCTAGTCATATTTAAAAGAAGAAAATTGCTACCGGTTTCTCGGTAAATACGTATCATGTGCTGGGGACGAAAAGGACCGTGTTGTATGAGCCCCTTAATACGATTTAAGAACATTGTGAGGTTTGAAGCCATTTTTCAGTGTTGCCTAAATAAACAAAAGTTTGGTGCTTTTCAGTCGGTCAACACGAGTGTACCCAAAAAGAGCTGGGTTATGTCCTAATCTTGAAATAAATTACATGAGATTAATAAATACACTAGGATGACCAGTTTCGATCGTCAAGCGATCATCATCAGATCCATTACACTTAGGCTATAATATCTATGTTTGGGAATACAGGTGAAAAATATTTACAATATGTACAATTATTTAGTTGTAGTATTGGTAATGCAACTGTCGGTGTATGCTAAATGTAGTATATCTAATGTTAGGTGAAATGCTAAAATGGTGATATAAATCCGGAGTTTGTCTGTTTGGGGTGATTATATGGTTATACAAAATCAACTATGGTTATACTGTAATAATACAGGCTGATACTTATCCAGTTGTCTTCCTGACTGGAACTTCGAGCAGTTGCGTGATCACACTAGCACCAGTTTTGGTCGACTAACCCGGGTGTTAACTGGACGAAACTGGTTTTTCCTTCCCCCCCCCCCCCCCCCCCCCTTTGTTCCTGTGTGCTTTCTGAGGTCAGTGCTATGTTTATTTGTGTGACGTTACCAAATGTAGATAAGAATGTATGTTATTGAATACAGAATTTGAAAACGGATCCGTAGATATTTGAAGAGGCTCTCTTAGCTGAATAAATGTATTATTTCTAATTCCTAGAATTTTGTTAAGTATGAAACAAAATTTGATACAATTTAAAGCTTTTTACCTAAAAATCCTCTCGATCCCATTCCTCCTTGTACAAACGTTCAGGAACCACCACCACTGATCTCAATTACAAGCTACGTCACGGGGTGTCAACATTTACTACACCCATAAAACCCTAAATTAGAAGTTAATCTTGTTAATAACCGTTGGGTGATTAACACATCGACATGTTGTACTCTGTCATCCTCAATAAATTGAGGAAAATAATTGAAACTTTGTTAAGCGGAAAGCTAATATCCTGTGCGAGTTAAATACACACACACACCCCTCAGCGGGACCCTTCAAGTGTGACACTGTAAAGCACGTGTCTACCACACCACGTGCTCAGATATGACGTCATTCTGTCCACTTCCTAGAGTAGCGGCTAGTGTTCTTGTCTATCACCCCGGAGGTCTGGGTTGGAATCCCGGCTCTACCAATTAAGTTAATTCTGGCCTGAGGGCCTACATCCAGCTACGACAGGGAAAACTGAGAAGGGGTGAACAATTCCCGCCTCAGCCAACCTGGAAGTGGTTCTCCACAGTGTCCAACTTCTACTCCAGACAAATGCCGGGATGATCCCTAACGTAAGGCCATGGCCGTCTCCTTCCCAATCCTCACCTGCATTATATATATACTGTATATACACACAATATATATAAATATATTCACCACTACAGACACCACAGTGGTACAGGTTATCAGACAAATTATATATAGAGAGAAAGACACACACCCAAATACAAGGGGCTAAATGACTACGATAACACAAAATCACTAAATGAATTAACAACAACATTTTAACATGTATTATGCCTAAATAAATTAAAAAATGAACAAGTAGTTCCGTGAAGAACTATACAGCCTATTTTCATATATCCTGCTCATGTTAATTGCCTCGATCAACATACAAAATTTCAGTTTAATTGCTGTAACAGATTCGTAGATATTGAGAACCGTATAAATATTTCAGATGGTCGCCAGGTTGGATTTTTATTTTTGTACTATTACATTACAGTAAGATTATTGTGTACGTGTGGTATTCAAACTTCAATCGCATGATTAGAACACAAGAAGTAAAAAAACGAGATTTTAAAATTACGCACAGCAGCCTTCTTGTGATTATGCAAACAATTGAAATAAATTAGATGCCAGTGGATCAACATTTGTATAAGCATTTAATGTGCAACGTTTCACGGCCCTCGGATAGTTAATTCGCGAGAAACGTCCATTTAAAATATTTATACTTCGCGTCGCCGCCATGTTGGATTTGTGCTCACCAGGTTACTGAAAGTCCTATAGGTGGATATATGTTCATAGTCTCTATGAACATTAAAAAAAATCAGTTTGGTTGCTGTAAAAGATTCATAGATATTGAGAACCGTTAAATATTTCGGAAGCTCGCCATTTAGGATTGTTATATGTATAGGCCATAAAGTTATCTACCATTCAAGGACAATTATTGCCTAGGTTCATTATTCAAACTTTCACTTCGATCGCATGATTACGACACGAGAAATTAAAACTTAATTTTAAAATTTCGCACAGCCGCCATCTTGAGGTTATGTAAACAATTGAATTAAATTAGAGTGCAGTGCATTGCAATCTGCAAAATCATTTACTGTACCACATTCCACTGCGCTCAGAGAGTTAAATCACGAGAAAAGTCTATTAAAATATTTCAAATTCGCTTGGTCGCCATGTTCGTTTTGTACTTTACAGCTTGATGAAATATACATAGGTAAACTTTTATCAGTACTCTTTATCACCG
The DNA here is from genome assembly GCA_946902985.2 of Meconema thalassinum. Taxonomy (NCBI): domain Eukaryota; kingdom Metazoa; phylum Arthropoda; class Insecta; order Orthoptera; family Tettigoniidae; genus Meconema; species Meconema thalassinum. Next base: position 374,956,368 of record OX336392.1, read on the forward strand.
TACGAAATTTCAGCGTGATATCTGTAATAGTTTCGGAGATATAGAATGTCAGTGAGATATTTCGCACAGCCACCATTTTGAGGTTATGTAAACAATTGAACTAAATGAGACTCCCGTGCATTACAATGTATATAAACATTTGCTGTACCAAGTTTCATTACGTTTGGATAGTTAAATCGCGAGAAAAGTCTATTTAAAAGTCTCAACTTCGCTTGACCGCCATGTTGGTTTTGTAGTCACCAGGTTTTTGAAAGTCTCATATGTGAACTTCCAGTAGTGCCCTTTATCACCGTACAAAATTTCAGGGCGATATCGGTAATAGTTTCGGAGATATTGAATGCTGGTGAAATATTTCGCACAGCCGCCATGTTGGATTGGTGAGTCGTAACAAAATTTGAAGGGCACGGTCGAGGTCGCCGGGAATAGTGCTATGAACTTTCCTAGTTTCATTGAAATCGCTCCTGCCGTTTAGATTTTATTAGGGGGGACACACACACGAATCACACACACACACACACACACACACGCACACACACACGGACAAAAGGTGATCTCATAAGCCTATTTTTCAAAATTGAAAATAGGCTAAAAATTACCTAGGCTTATTAGGAATGAATATTTTTCTGGATTTTTAATACCAAAACCAACTCAGTGTTTGCTTTTAAATTTCTGCTTTTGTTGAAAATTCAATTTATGGGCTTGGGACATCTTGGTCACTAGCCCCGTGTAGTTGGGTGTGTGATGAATTTGTATGATGGCCCATATTTAAGTGGTGACTGTAGTAGTGTTTGTAGCTATATTATGGGTAAGGATGACGTAGGCGTCCCGGGACTTGAAATAAGATACTAACCCAGCATTTGACAGAAGGGAGTGTGGAAAATCCACGCAGTTACATAAGTTAAAATATTCATAATTTATTTGCAAACTGCCCAAAAACACGATTTAGTGCATTTTGGGGGAAATATATGAATATGTTATAACAGAGCAGAGGATACTATGGATAAAGAAAAACAAGAGAAAAGGGGTTTCCGTGTGTTACGTAAAAGAGCCGCTATCCATTCTTCAGATGATAACCAATTATACGAATCTCCCCCCCCCCCCCCCTCTACCATTGTTACTATACAAATTTATGGATTACGGCACTAGATTAACAAGAAGTTCCGTGAAGAACTATACAGCCTACTTTTCATGCCAATGATTATTCTACAGTATATGAACCTATCTAGAATAATGACGAAATTAAGTTGGTAATATCGAAATATCTAATTAGTTCAAAATATGCCTGGTATAATGTAGCCTAATAGAGCACTACAGTTGGCAGCACTGGTGACTGAATATATGCTTAGTTCCACCTCTTAAGGTACAGAATACAAAATTTGGTAGAAGTCCAATGGACGTTACATGCAGTTAGACACTGTATCTATCAGCACGCTTAAAAGCATGTTGCCAACAATGCCATGCGTGTGCTGGTCAGAAATAATCTGAATTATTATGATATCTTGTTGTGTCAATTTTGGATGAAATCCATTTGTTAGTATAGAAGTTACATGTATTTTAAGATTGGACATAACAGCAGGCATAGAATCATGTTAGCAGCACCGCCTTGTATTAATTACTCCAAATTAATCTACAATGTCAGGTGCTATACGTGTGCAAAGTATAGAGCTGTTGGCTTGCATAATTTCTGACATATTGATATTAGGATAAAAAGAATATAGACAGCATTTATTAACAGTTGGCAGCCCTGATTGCTCTTAACAATACGTATTGTCATATCTCTTATGGTACACATTGCACATACGAAATTTGGTTGAAATCCAACTGATAGTATAGAAGTTACATGTATTTAAAAATTGGTACTATCAGCAGGCTTATAATCATGTTGGTAGAACTGACGTATATAAGTTACTCCAAATTAATCTAAAATGTCAGAATATACGTGTGCATATTTTAAAACTGTTGGCTTGCATACTTTCTGATATATTGGTATTTGGATTTAAAAAAATAGAGGGAGCAATTATTAACAGTTGGCAGCCCTGGTGGCTCTTAAGAATACGCTCAGTCATATCTATTTATGTACAGATATTACATACAAAATTTGGTTGAAATCCAGTTGATAGTTTAGAAGTTATATGCGTTTAAACATTGGACCTATCAGAAGGCTTAAAATTATTTTGGCAACACTGTCATGGTTGGCCTCCTGGAAATTAAACTGAAATAGTATTATCTACATGTGTGCCAATTTTGGAATAGCTCTCATGCATACCTTGCAAGATATCAAACATGGAGCTCAAATTTCTAGTGCGTTTTTTCAGCAGTTGGTAGCACTGACATCATTTTCAAATATGGACGTGAGCTATTCCGGTGCACATCTTTACTCATACTAAATTTGGTTTTGATTGCTGCAGCCGTTTAGGAGTTGATAGGGGGGGACACACACACAGCCAGACAGACAGAAGGACAGACAGACAGACACACATTTTCCCGTATCAATCTCATAAGACTACTTTTTCCTCATTTTTGCAAAATGTGAAAAGTAGGCTAAAAATCTAGGAACCTTCACAAATGGACAAGCTGTAGTCCCGAAACGCATTAGTTATTTTAAATCCATTCAATCAATCAATCAATCAATCAATCATTTGCTTTACTTGAAAATGGGGGTAATTCCCAGTTGGGAACTTGTACAATTACAGAAAATTACCAACAATAATATTAAACTCACTTAAAGTACACAAGACGCGATTTGTAAACTATAGCAATTACTTTGGAGTATTTACACAAAATTTCAGTCTTCTCTGAAACACGTCAATTTGCTTGCGGAAAGTCTCTAAGACTGTGGCAGTTCCAATTATCAATATCAAAATCAATGAAAGAATATTTCCCATAATTTCTACACTTGCAGTTGGCCCTTAACTTTGTGCGGAAGATCTGACCTTCTCAGGTAGGTGGGATTTCCCATTCGATTACACAGTTCTACCCCAGCTGGCCGATTATTGCTAGTGATAAACGTAATCTCGATCTCGTGCTTCTATCTTCCAGAGATTCCCACCCTAGTTTTTTTATCATTCGAATTACACCACTTCTAGGATTAAAATCGTTGAGCACAAACCTAGCAGGCTTCCTTTGTACCATCTCCGGCTAATTAATGAGCCCTGATTGACCTCACCAGGGTCAGATATCCTAATTGTTTGGCGATGGAACTACTTGCTTTTAATATCCTTATTACAGAATGAAGTGATTTGTATGCTTTGGGGACGACACAGCCCAAATGGGTACTCCATTTCACATCATTCCTTGGATGCATAAGTATTTACACTAATCTTCTTCTACAAGTATTTATATTGAAAATCATGCCTTCGCCCTCTCTTTATTCTCATGAGACTACATTTACTCGTATTTATCTTGTCAACCACACATTTACGGACCAGGTTGAGGTCAGTTAGTAACTAACAATAATAATAATATCGTATGGCCTCGGTGCCGGGTGCAAGCTTTGTAATTTGACACACAGAGGGTAGCTTGCATGTCGAATTTTCGTTGTTCCTTGAATCACTATGAAAGTCAAGGAGGTTAGATATCTAAGCTCCTTGAACCCTATACCGCTTTCTAGTAGAGAAATTAGGAACTTTGTGTTGGCGGAAACTCCCGAGATTAATTTTTCCATTATGAACACGGCCTACTGAATTCAAATGGGTTCTTTGACATGCCAACATCGTATGACATGCGTGTCGTATTTTTGCCGCCTTTCAAAAATCACTTACCATGGCCAGGAGCAAACCTGCAATCTTGGGGTTAGTAGACCGACACGCTATCCACTCACCCACCGTGGCAAGCTAGTTTGTAACTGATCGTTGTCTTGTGAGATATTAATTTTTCGGTATATTACATAATCGTCCGCAAGCAATCGGCAGTTACTTCGAATCCCATTCGGTAAGTCGTTAACAAGTGCCAGAAATAACAGGGGCCAAATCACACACTTGACCCAACAGCCCCAAGGCTACATTATGGAGGTATTATGAAACATCAAAATGTAACCGTGAAGGGAATCGCATTATTCCTGTAAATCCAATATTAGCCTATAGCTTGTAAATATACTCACCAGCTTAAAAAGCGAAACACTACAAATATCAGGCAAAACTCAATGTTGGACCGTTACTAACCTGGTATAAATTGAATGCTGGGACTTTGCAGCGATAAGGAAATGTGCCGTGATTCAAGTAGCTAATTTGGGTAGTTTCAGCGCAACAATTGATAAACATTGTTTATGTTCGACCCTCACTATTACGTGTCAGAAACCTGTATCATAACGATGGTCATTATAACACTGTTTTCCATTATGATACATTTTCTCCAGCCAATCAGAGCTCGTTCATTGACCAATTAGGTAACGATACCTTCCCGCATGCGCTCAAAATCCAACATGTCGGACATAAACACAACATCGAACTATAATAAATTACCGACATGGAATACGCACCGTCCATGTTCGCGTAATTAAACTGGCGAATATGAGACAAGCAATAGCACTGTACCTTAACATCACCAACGCTAATTTCTGCACAGCGCATTGTCTTCAAATGACACCGGTGACAATATTACTGAGGGGCGGCTGATGTAAACATATGGCTGCATATGGCATTGCAAGCACACAGAGCGCATGCGTCGGTAGTTCAAAGATCTTAAAAGACAGAGATATAACACCCAACGCTCGCTCTGCGATCACAAAATTCAAGTACCGTAGCTGACTCTCAACAGATATTTATGAATATTGTACAGTCCCCCAGGGGTATGCACCCCCTGGAGACCATCCCCCCATCATCTATTTAAACCACCCCTAACTGGCAAATCTTGTAAGCCCAGACCAACATCTATTAACACCGCAAGGACAGCTAACCATTCTGGAAAGCTGGCCCAATCCTTGCTTCACTACCACAAACAGCGACACACAATTAACTGTGGCATCTATGCCATCGAAATGTCGACGAAGCAACGCCGAAGAATATGAGGGAGCCTTAAAGAGGTCAAGCTCTCTCAATTACCAGTCTTACAGTGCGTCGGCCGGAGGCTAGCGCTGTTATCATCAGGTGAGTCAGCAGTGTTCAGAATCCTGTACTTTGTAACCTTTACCCACAAATTGTATACACAAGTTTGTACACTGTAACATTTACTACATCCCTTAAAAGGGACTCATAATTCCATTATTACTGACCAATAAACACTTGGTCAGTACAGTACACTTGTATTACTGTTTTACACGCTTCTTTACGTCCTAACTCCCTTCCTGAATCCCCCGTCACGATTAGACGTGACGCACAGTAGCCAGACACTTGCTAGCGCAAGTATCATTGTATTCCCGTATAGGCCTGACTGATAGGAGCAGCACGCGCCATAAAGCTGACGCGTGCACATCGGTTATATAACCAGCCAGCCAGCCAGCTGTAAGACCAGCGCGTTGACCTGTACGCTAAGTTCCATCCCCTAAAATACATCTACATCTTTTATAGGAGCGCTCCCTAGTTCCTAACACTAAACAACACTCTACACTGGTCAGCTTGCCCGACTAGGGGAAGCTACCCCCTTTTAGGCACTTCCTTATAAATTAACACAATAACTCTTCCGTTTTAGATCCAACTACCCCCCCCCCCAATAAGGGATCTAAAACAGATGGTGGAGGCCGGGTACCACGCACAGTAAAATAGGACTCATACAACGAGTTCTCGTGGACAAAACGGCCCGTACCGCACATAGCCAAGCGAGAATGAAAAATTTTTTTTCTTTTCTCTCAGACAGAAAGCAGTTTTTTTCCTTTGCGCTAGCTACACAGGGAATTTTTTCTCCCAAACCAACCCCCCAGCCCCAGAAAGAATCAGAGAGACACAGGATACACTGACAAACACGCACAATTTTTTTTTTCTTTTTCTTAGAAGACGCATACATTTCATTTAGAATGGCACCTCATGCAGAAACAACAGAGATTGTAAGCCATAGAGGCAGTAGGGGTACGCCAACACTATTAGCATTATTAATATGCTGCCAAAGACATATACAAGGGCGAAAGACACAAATACGGGCACTCTAAACAAAAATCGGGGCAATACAGAGCAAACAGCCATACACTCCGTCAGAGGGTAGGACAGCGCGATTAAGATGCGCACATACGCTCTTGAATCACATACATGAACACCTCAATAGGATCCATATCCAAAGACACAGAATACACGACCGATTGATCACCACACATGGTCCTGTAATAGACAATGCAGCCCTCGAGAGGATGAGGGTGCACTACACGATTTTACACACTCAGTACAAGGAGTTAATTCGCGAACAAGCGTTTCTCCAACTGGCGGCCACAGAACTATACAAAACACAACCACATTGATACAACAGTTTGCCAGCAGGCCATGAGCCTCAATAGGCAGTACGCCCAAATTTGGGGCGAACATAAGGAGCTCCGGGCTCACTAAGCCATCTTTGAGTACATGGCAGGGCCACCAGCCCAGCCGAGAGAGGACATAAGCGTAGATACGCTAACTCGGCAATTTGCGAGGATGTCCCTCTCGCCATGTACTGCCACACATGGGAAGGAGTTCACCGTGGCCACAGTCCAGGAGACGGCCAGGTTAAACTACAATACACTGCGGGGACAAGCTTACACCACTGCACATCCCTTAGCGCCGGTTCGGAAGGCAATTTTGCCAAACCGGGCAGCAGAACCTAGGCCAACCCCCTCGCAACGGACGAACGAGAGGGAGTTGAAGCCAGGACCCCCAGACACACATAGTATGACAGGGAGACAACGGGAGGTAACCACGTCATGGGCTGAGGACGTAGAGCCCGCCCTACAGCACATTGAGCCTACACACACCCACACAGATAGGCAAACACAATGGCAGGAGTCTACCGTGGCCACATGCCAGAAAGCGGTCAGGCTACACGCCACCACATTGCCAGGGCAAAGACAGGCAATTAAGCGGCCTTTACCGCCAGTTCAAAGGGCAAGTTTGCCAGAACGGAGGCGAACACCGGCATTAGTACCCCAGGTGCGAATGCATAAGAGGGTGTTGCATTCAGTCCCTCAGGATGCACGATACACGCACGCACATTGTGACCACGCACTCACACACGGTACACGGGGTATAGGAAAGGTGTTAATACCTACCCCACAAGACCACTCAGTCAAAAATACACACACCCCCGTAAACTCTACTAGGGTAGCGCAGAGCGCAATTAGGCCCTCGAATACAGGCACACTCAAACCTACAGACACGCGCTACGGTGGAAATAGGCCCAGGCTTACTTTGCTACAAACTCCCCCGAAAATGGCAAAGAAGCGCCCCAATGGGTGTCGAGGGCCTATACCCTCGTAACAGGGCGGAAGTCTTCACCTTCCAGAGCACGGACGCTCGGACGGGAATAACGACTTCCACCAGGGACACAGAAATAAACTAATAACACTTGCACCTATATTAGGGACACACACATAAGCTCGTTTACACGGGAGAAATACGGCAATAAACACATAAAGACTCACTAACGTAAACGGCACATTTTTTTTATGTATATGCAGTGCAACATGGCTAAACCAAAGGTGTATAAGTCTAAATTCTTCTTGATTTTTTTGAGCCCCTAGCATTTTTTTTTCACAAGCCATCCATGGTTATTGAGCATGGTTGGTCCATATTATAACTTGGATAACGTAAAGTTTCTAATATGCAAAGCCAAGCGGAAGCCCATCAGGTGAGCCACGCGGCTTAAGGCCGGAAAGAGATATTCCGAACACAGCTTAAGCATCAAATCACAGCATAGAGCTTAAGCGGGTCTTTCTAGGTGGAAATGACTAAATGTTCTATGATCCGGTCCCACAGTTTGATAGATTCTCTTGTGGCGGGCGAGGGCCCTGATTGTAGCAAGAATTAAGAATCTCAAACTATTTTTCAAAAGTAGTAGATTTCCCTGAGACGTAACTAGATTACTGTAGTACTAACGTCACCAACTAGGTGGATAGTACGCTCAGGTCCTACTTACCATTTTTAAACATTTTTCATATTGTTTACGACACAATTTTGACAGACTATCGCCGTCGGGCAACCCGCTTTAATCAGCATAAAGCAGGGTGCAGGCGAGATACAATATATTTTTATACCTTTTCAAAGTGCTCTCTTAATACGGAGCGGGGCATAGCTCATTTTTTTTTCTCTCTGCCTCAGTCATTAGGCCCGATGAAGGAAAAATTGGCCAAGTTGAACTATATATATTGCATCCATAGGCATACGTGACACGTTACACTGCCTATAACACGACTTTTTCTCACCTCCATAACAACAAGCAAGCTAAAACGCAAACACACCATAGGGTGAAAATCCCAGACTTTGGGAAACCCTACATATTTTTGGAACTCACACAATCAATTTACATTGCCACATGACAGTAAAACACTACCAAAAGGAAAAGGAAGTGATCCCACTGGCAGACGTGGAAAGAAGGCCAAGAAATAGCCTTCGGACCTCACTGACCGCACCGGGATACGATCCTAACACTCGACAGAACTGTCCCGGAGACACAACCTAGAATGACACCAGAAACAATTACTCTGGGTAAAGACGGTCTCAAAACCCGCAACCTTGTGAATACCAGGAATGTCAGGTCGGGTAGCTATCCAGTTGTAGGATAGAAAAGTAGGAAGCTAAAAGAGATTGGGACAGTTCCACTAACAGACGTTCATAAATGAAAAACAACAAAATCGCCTCCGGCACATAGTCACCAAACACGCGACTAGCGGCCCGGAGACACTCGTGTATAACGACATTTTGTACAATGGATAGGGACATATTCGACTCACGTTACAGTCAACACAAGACTTGGGGACACAAATGTAGTTAGTGAGAGGTTCTTTTGTATGGCGGAAAACCCCACTCGCAATTACAGAGTTAGCACTCAGGCTAAGAGGCACAAGCATACAGAAACAGAGCATTATCAAGCAACTAGCAAGATAGCGTGCACGTGAGTGTAACTCGAGACTGTCGCGTCAGCGATGTCACACTCGCCGTGGACGACCTTTGCTGGCACAGACAGACTGGGAGCGCTACAGACGAACCTGGGAAATAAGCGTTCATTTAAGCCGAGTTCAGAACCACTCAACTCCCCAAATTACACTACGAGGAGAATTCAAAAACACACAAACTCTTCACAGGAATGCCTATTCCCATCTGCGCATTTCAAATACACGGTACATGTGCCATAATATATACGGCACAGATAGCGTCGTAATAAGTCTTTACAGTAAGCCGGGTCCGAACCCATGATCACACACCACACTCGTACCAAAAACTAACTAACCAACGGTATTTTTGGTACGAGAGACACAAGCAAAAACCACACTGAGGACACCTCAATCCCTCAAACACAACGCAGACATAGAACACAGAGAATTACATAGATCACGGGTCCAAATCCCAGCGAAAACTGGACACCAGGGAAAACAACTATCCAGGCTTTCAATCACACTGAAATTGGCCCATACAACTACAGAACCAGATAATACCACATTTCCTTCGGCCAAAAGCCAGGCATAAAATTTCAATTACACCTGACATGGAAAATATATTTCCCAGACACAGGTATAAAAATTTCGTAAGACAAAGGTCCTATGGAATAATGGCCACACAACAGTACTAGCTAAATAGGACAAATTGCCCGGAATCTAGAACAATGACAACACTAGCATACGTGCAAGAAAGCACGTGCCGTCAGCTGACATACATAACGTCCGAGCCTGCCATTACACATACAAACCGCTGACTTGCAGGTTTCGTCACATTGCAATACTGCTGGTGACAGACACTATTGTTGTATCGGCATTGACCATGAAATTACAAGCACAAAGCAATCACAATGCCATACGTATTTTTAACACGCAAAAACAATTGTGACATTTAGCAATGGACAGACGTGACAGACCGGAACTTATCTTGGGCCCATAGGAGCACGTTCTCAAAGACGTTGACAGGCCACGGGCACCTCCCGCCCATACACGCGATACATATTACGACTTAGCCTATAACAGGCCAATCGTCTGTATGGTGTAACGGGACATAGTCACACACACACGCGCTCACTAATCAGGAGTGAACACAGACAGGGGCTCTGAGGAAACAAGACCTCCCCCCTAATAACTTCCTTTCGCGGTTATATTTCTAAAATAAATCATTCCAAGCGATTAGAACATGGCCAGTCGCACTACGACCACTGGCCACATTCACACTACAAATGGCAGACCAGATTAAGTCGTGACGTCACAGCGTCACGACGCTTTACTATCCCAAGGAGCGGATAGAAAGCAGACATGGACCAAGGGAGGATGACAGGAGCACAGGCTACCATCGTACCACCTTCCTCCCCTTCCAATAACCTTCCCACGTCCAACATGACCAACGCAGACACGTGAACACGATGAAAACAGCTACACTACATTACAAAGTATACATAGGGGTTGATAGACTTCATGCGTTTAAAAAGAGGGCTTACTACGCCTTGGATCTCGATGCTACCACCTGAGTATTAGGGGTGGGTCGGCAAACATCAATTAAGCATAATGCACATCTCCAAATGAGAGATGAGGCCACAATCATATATTAACCATTTTTTGTTAATTAAATACTCCCACATGACAGGGATATATTATTATTACGCCTCACCATACACCTATCCTTACATGAGTGCGGATGCCTCATATCCAGATACCTGCATGAGTATCCCATCCATTTACCAAGGGTTATTACTATCAAACCTGCATGGAATCTTTATATTTTTGCAATCCCGGGAATTACCCGCCCCAGTCCACTCATTGTAAGAGCAATCCTAGCAGCATTACCGGCTCAAGGCCACCAGTTATTGGAGCCCAAATATGCGCAACCTCTTCCTACCATGCTTTCAGCCCACTCTACGAATAACTACCCCCAGATCCTAATAACAGGGTACCTGACGTCATAGACCCTACTAACACCTCCATGAAGGGTAACGGAGCATTATCGCTGGAAAGCTGACGTAGCAATAGTAGACCTAAAGTAGTCTATGCACTTAGAAGCTCTACAACCCCACAACACTTGAAATATTTTACATTTTTTAATTATTTACACAGGTTACGCCCATATTTTTCTTTATTACATGAAAAGGAATCTGAAACACTCTGATTGGTGATAACGGCATAAGCTGAAGGCAAGAGGCACCACACTGGAGCAGAGCTGGGGAAAGTGATGATGACCCTTACCCCAGTTGGCTCAACAAATCACTGACCCGACCGAACAGACGAACCACGTAAGGTTGAAGCATTCGGAATCTGGCACGGGCAAACGTCAAGATCTAGGGGTGCATCTAGCCTATCCCCCTTGTCGGAGACAGTTACACCCACTATGTGCCACGGTCGTCGAAGCCAAGACCTGCAGGGGAGACTTTCTGAGGATGGTGGGAGAAATAGCTCACTCCGCGCCGGACTCAGGAGATGACCCTAGGGACGACCCAAATTATGACTAGACTTTTAGTTAAATTTAAGTAAGTAGGGCTTCTACAGCGGGAAGCAAGACTCCCACGAGCGGGAGTGAAATATTATTGCGACCAACAGTGGCGAAGATAATATTATTGCGGCCAACAGTGGCGAAGAGAATATTATTGCGGCCAACAGTGGCGAAGAGAATACTACTGCGGCCGATAAAGGCGAAGAGATTATTATACTGCGAAAAGCATACTACGATTGCCAATGAAGGCGAAGATAACATTATGCCATTGGACGATGTCCAATGCCCACATAAATGGCGACGCATCGGGCAGCCTAGGGCATTAAATAGACATGCAACGAGCTGTCTAGAGGGGTTACAGTGGGCAGACCCAACTACGACTACATACGCAAAGGCAAAGGTAAAGAGCTGATAAATACAGCGGGCGAAACGGTTTGCTTTGTGGCACCGTAAGCCGCCTGTGACTAGGTTAATACTAGTTCGTAATCATTTAGCATAGATGTCGACAATTAGGATTAAGACGGAGGGGACTACGAGGCATTGTTGGGTTCCGGTCCCAACAATGTACTACAAGGGAACCACCGCGAGAGAAATCGAACGGACAGCCTCCATCTAAATTTTAGTATTTAAGTACAGTGCCATTTTTAAGGTCACTTAGATGTAAGCAAATTCAACAAGCGCTGTTGCTACAATTGGGCACAGCACATTTCGGCTTTAGAATAAGGTCTACTCGGCTTGTACATACAGCATAGTTTTACAATTAAGGCAATTTTTAAAATTAAGGAAATTTCTTTTTAGATTAAGGTAGAATATCTCGGCACCTGATGGCCGACAAATCCGTCATCAGGATAAGTCCGATAACACATTACAATACATTATAATAAATTATAATACATTAGAATACATTATAATACATTAGAATATATGATAATACATTAGCATAAGTATAATTGAGGTGGAATATATCGGCACCCGGTACCCAAAATTCCGCTACCGGGGTAAGACCGACAACACATTAAGAAACGACATTACGGCACCGTATAGGGTAAGCCCGGCCATACATCGATTAACACTAACCATGCCATTTTTTTCCACAGGTTAAAAGAGCTTCAGACTGTGGACACACTACCACAGGAAGCGGCATAGAAAATAGGCAATATTCAAATGTTTTATTAACCTCTCCATTTTTTTTTTCAGGAACGTCACCAGAAATACATGGCACTGGTGACTATGATTTTGCTGCCATATAGCAGCAGCATGCTATTAATGCCGTCCCATTATTGTATTACACCTGTGCGCACTAATTTATATTTAATATTCATCTTCACTTACAGGATCACCACATTTTTACAGCTACACTTTAAAAATCTGCACAGCACGGTTGATACCTGTGGGGTATCAGGCTCGCTGACAGAGCAATATAAACAAGAAAATACATAAGGCGTCAAAAATGCGGCGCAAATTACGGCAATGAGGGCGCAACCGGCTGTGGTGGCGACTCTCATTGTCAAGTGTGAAAGCATTCACGCACAGAGGATGCTTCACAGAATAGAAATACATTACAAGCGGTACGACCACTAAACCATATCAGGAAGTGGCCGTGAAGGATTAGCCGTGAGACGGCAAGCGTACGTACAAAGGGGTAGCGTGCACGCGAGGTACCAAAAACTAGAATCATAAGAGATTAGCGCGCTTAAGTTAGTTGTAAGATCATTGTAATTGATAATTTTAAAGGGTAACTTAATACAAATTCATGCGCCCACGGGCAATTATTCCACTAGAAATCAATATATATCTAATACTTCGCACCCCCACATTGTCGGCGGCGGTGATTAATAATATTCCTAAATGTTAACATATGAACATCGCAACATAGCACATTAAGCGGTATACTTTTTTGTTTGTTTGTTAAAATCACATATACACAATGTCTATGATTTGTTTTCTTTCATTTTTCTTTCTTCTAACTTCCCCATTTGTCAGGGTGTTCCGTTTTATCCCAAATCAATAAATGCATTTTGAATATTTCCCTTAAATTATACCCTGGAACACCCATTTTTGTCTATTTCTTCTCTCTTTCTCATGGCAGGGAGCACTTTTTCCCTAAGATAGGGCGGACGTCGCAATCATCCGTTCAGCCCTGGTTTTTTTTCCTCCCTGCACAACAATGTACCGAATAACTATCAGCACCATGTATTTTTTTTCCTTCAAACTTTCAACATGTCAATATCTTTTTTTTTCTCTTTCATGCACTATTTTTATAATGTCTATGCCAATGTCAATGTTATATATATATGTATATCCCATAACCCACCCCTCTGAACACGAGCTGATCTCACGCCTACACATCAACACGACATCACCACACGACGACGACGACGAGGAAGACACCAACAGAAGATACGAGGGGGCTTCAAGAACAACCACATCAAATATATCTACTACATCAACATCCCAACCTCAAGTTCCGTTCCCGTTCGCGTCGACGCGAACTAAATAGGGGAAGAGGCTTGTACAGTCCCCCAGGGGTATGCACCCCCTGGAGACCATCCCCCCATCATCTATTTAAACCACCCCTAACTGGCAAATCTTGTAAGCCCAGACCAACATCTATTAACACCGCAAGGACAGCTAACCATTCTGGAAAGCTGGCCCAATCCTTGCACCACTACCACAAACAGCGACACACAATTAACTGGGGCATCTATGCCATCGGAATGTCGACGAAGCAACGCCGAAGAATATAAGAGGGAGCCTTAAAGAGGTCAAGCTCTCTCAATTACCAGTCTTACAGTGCGTCGGCCGGAGGCTAGCGCTGTTATCATCAGGTGAGTCAGCAGTGTTCAGAATCCTGTACTTTGTAACCTTTACCCACAAATTGTATACACAAGTTTGTACACTGTAACATTTACTACATCCCTTAAAAGGGACTCTTAATTCCATTATTACTGACCAATAAACACTTGGTCAGTACAGTACACTTGTATTACTGTTTTACACGCTTCTTTACGTCCTAACTCCCTTCCTGAATCCCCCGTCACGATTAGACGTGACGCACAGTAGCCAGACACTTGCTAGCGCAACTATCATTGTATTCCCGTATAGGCCTGACTGATAGGAGCAGCACGCGCCATAAAGCTGACGCGTGCACATCGGTTATATAACCAGCCAGCCAGCCAGCTGTAAGACCAGCGCGTTGACCTGTACGCTAAGTTCCATCCCCTAAAATACATCTACATCTTTTATAGGAGCGCTCCCTAGTTCCTAACACTAAACAACACTCTACACTGGTCAGCTTGCCCGACTACGGGAAGCTACCCCCTTTTAGGCACTTCCTTATAAATTAACACAATAACTCTTCCGTTTTAGATCCAACTACCCCCCCCCAATAAGGGATCTAAAACAATATTTATGTTAAAACATATAATAAAGTTATAATTATCGTCGAACATAAACAGTCGTATGCAACTCGCCTATAATGGTAATTAAGACACTCGTAAGGAAATTATAAAACTCGCATACGCTCGTTTTATAAAAATACTCGTGTCTTAATTATAGCCATTATAGGCTCGTTGCATAATGTACTATTATCGTGACAATCAGAACACCAATGTTACCGTTTCCCGCCTTTGGACAACAATTATACAAACAGCCGTGAATTCTCGTGCCGCGTATTTTTGTGAACATTACGGTTTGTCTACATACAGTGTTACAGTACGATGGATTCCAGGTTTCAACATTTCCAATTTCGTTTTGGCGCACTGTTGTGATTGTATTGATCAATAATATGTTTCAACTATTGTGCTAATTAAGGTAATTAACGTATGATTCATTGCCATAATATTTTAATGTCATAGTAGCCTACATTATTTGATAAAAAAAAGCAAGGTTTGGAACGGACCAAAATTGAGTTTAGTCTGAAATTCGTAGTGTTTCGCTTTATTTGCCGGTGAGTGTATTTACTCAGTGCTTTTTGTGCCCAGCTTTTCAATTTGTCACCCGAACCACCTCTGTGGCTCAATATTCGTTACGATCAGACTATCCATTCCATTGGTGTTTTCCGCACAAAGGCCCCAAGTGAATGGTGTAAATGAGATCACACACGGAGGAAGATGTGGGTCATGCGCTTTGTTGTTTGGCCTTTGTGTACATTCTGCACATCATTTTAATCGAGGCCCCTGTCTTTGTGCGGGGCTCACTGAGAGATTGAAAAGAGAAGGTCGAAGCCTTGTGTCACGTCAAAGAGCCGCTATCCATTCTCCAGATGATAACCAATGATACGAATCCATCCACCTCTTCCACTGTTACTATACACACATAATAATAAAAAAGAAAACCCTTGGCTTCACAGTGGTTCCACAAAGTTCAGACACATCTCATAGTAGAGAGAAGTATATCGAAAGGTGACTACAATGAGGAAGTATTGAATTTGAAGTTAAAGCACACCATGAATTCTTCTACACCCTGTGGTGTTACAAAGAAGGTCGTATGCTGTTAAGGCGGAGATACAGATTATAGAGCATTAACAATTACCATGCTAGGAAATGTAAGATATTTTCCGTATCGATATATAGATAGCTCTTAAAAATATTACGGCAATCAATACAAATTATTGAATATCTATTCAGTTGTATATTTTTCGACCCTTCAATGGAGTCTTCTTCAGCTTAAATCTAATTAATAATCTGTTCTAATTAAAAATAAGAATAAATATAACTGAACTATGAATTAATACATACAAAAACATTAACATTAAAAATGAATTGAAGGTTGTCTCCAAAGAGCAGACAGGTCGGGTTATACACGAGTGTAAAATATTGGGGATTCTACAAAAATTAGACAAGTCCAATGCTTTTTTCCATTATTTTATAAAATAATTAATCTAATCACCTGGAATGTTTGGCATTCAATAATGAGTTGTGCATTGTTAGGATTTACACAGTGCTTGATTTGTAAAAAAGGAGGTTCCGGTACTGTGGGCTACCGGTTGGTGGTGGGAAGGGGGTGAGTGGGGGTATTTTCGGAATATTGAAATAGAGAGATCTAAACATGATCTTTTTACGCTTTACTGATCACCTTTAAAAATTAATCGGTGGACAAAATAGCAATCTAATTTTGATTGCAATTTTAAATTAAATTGAGACTGCTGTAGCAATATTTTTCTTACCATAAAAATTTTAATGTAGGCCAACTAGGCTACCATTTAAACAATGTACATTATTTCAGTTTAATTATTTTCGTAATAAAATATTCGGTCTGAAAATACACACATGTTAACCAACAATCTTTATTTCTTGTTCTATAATTTTGTCTTAACAGTTTTCTGAAATAATTATCCAGCCAAAGACCAAGTTGACCTTCACTTACAACTAACGTTCCACAGTTTTAACAAGATGTTCAGCAAAGAACATATAGCCTACTTTCTCCTAAATGTATGGGTATATTTATGACTCTTTGTCCTCATCCCTAACACAATCACCTCTACCACAATGTATTGTTTGTTTTCTTTTATATTGATAATTAGCCAGTAAGTGTCAAAATCAATATTGTATACTTTATGATGATTGAATAACAAAACTACTAACTTATTGTAATGCATTCACGTCCGTTAATCTCTATATTAAGCCAGCCTGCTAAGTTAAGAATCTTCCATTTTGGGTATCTTCCCCTTTAAAAATCCACGCCGATCACAGTAGGTTGGTGCTGCGACCTATCAGTGAATTAATCTTTATGTTGTACGCCTATGCACTGCCATCGTAATGTACTACGATGGCAGTGGCCTAAGGGTGTTGAATGAGTAGACAGTTTAAAGTAGCCAAGAGAGAGGCGATCCAGCTGGCAGTGTTTAAAGGTAATCGGAGCGCGATCGTGGCTAATAGTTGAACTACCAGTATTACAAAATTGCCATACTTCAGGAGGCCAGGTATTTACACAGCGGTAAGTTTGGAACAATATTACCCACATAACCCACAAGAGGACAGCACCGTACAGAGGCATTAAGAAGGCTGTGGTTAATGACAACGTGTATCTAGTTCTTCTATTCTCCTTTTCCTAATGTCTTCTGTTTATTTGCGATGCTGGGGCTGTGATTTTATTAAAAACGAGTGTATACATTAGCCTCTCCTTTGAGCTAAATGACATCTTATTCAGTATCTGTGGAAAGAGCTCGTGCACATCATTTGTAAAAGAATTCAAGAAAAAAAAATGAACTGCAGCAGTACTCGATCCCCAGTCGACTGCGTGACAGACTAACACGCTAGCCCAGAGCTAATCCTATCCTTAACATCATGATGTTCTTAACTGACATTAGATATAACCTGTTGGCAAATAATGACTTTAAATAATCGATTTCTTCACAGCAGTACATCTTCATTAAAGATAATTTCATACAAAGTTTATATTATTGTATCAGTAGGGTATATCACATACAACATACTAAAACTATTGAAATATAAGACAGGCACATGAGGACAGCTGCCATCTTGTCGTGTGACACAGACAGCTCAGCTCTTTTAAGCCACTCATACAGTATAATATTATAATATTAAATTATAATAAATAACGGATCACGACCTTCAGGATAGCTTAAACCACCCTAGCCTCGATAATCGGAATTGGTGGGTCTTAAGCCATTGATTAAAATGGTTGAATAATTCACACGGCCGCCATCCTGAAATGGTACGGCCGATGACCTTGAATGTTGGATGAAAGGCGCGTCCTATATAAAGGTATGTTGTCACCAAATTTGGTAGAGATCGGATGATTAGTTTAGCCGTAATTTGATTTTACGTTTTGAACGTTTGAGTGGCCGCCATTCTGTTTTGGTAAAGATGGCGGCGATATAAAGTATGACACTGAGGTGCCCTTTGCTAATGCTACCTCTGTACCAAATTTCGTTCAATTCGGTTTCACCGTGTTTGAATTGATAGGGGGGGACAGACATTCAGAGTACACACCTCTCACACACACACACACACACACACAGACTCACTCACACACACACATACACACACACAGACAGCTCACTTTTTCGCCCTGTAGTGATCTCATAAGTCTACTTTCATTTTTGCAAAAATCAAAAGTAGGCTAAAAATAATGTTATATATTCGACTTTTCCCCCGATCAGAGGTTTCGGTACGGCGTACCGGAGCGTACCGTCACAATTCTTGCCCTGGATTTACATAATAAATAATCGTATTTGAGGGTTAACACTTTTTCAATTTTTGTATTCAACTTAGATTTCGGTAAAAACCAGACTAGTCCAAAGGTTTTCTTTACATTTTCTATACTATCATCATAAAATATATTTTCTTTATGTGCATTGTACAACAAACTGTTAGTGAGACAATATTAGGTTTGAAAGCAATTTTTATTTCATTCATCACAAATGAAAAAGGGAAGCTTGTAGTTTAACGTGACCGTTAATCTCGCGATCATAAGCCACGGGACCTCCGTTTTACGTGGAATCCGAACCACAGGACACGGCATTTCACATCGAAAATCTCACATGCATTGACCGGGAATCGAACCCGGTCCGCCATGGTGATAGGCATACAGCTTGACCGCTGCGCCACCTCGCCCAACATCACAAATGAAGCTATACGCTTGTTTAGTTTCTGAACAATTTAATTTTTGAACATGGCTAGTTCTTGGAATGAACCCTTCAATTGAAACAATATAAATTTAATTGAGTTAACAAAAAGTCAAACAACTCATGAATATTACCAAAGGATTACGTAAAAACAGATATCAAAATGAGAGTTTCTTGAATTTTTTCCATATAGATGATTGGATGCACTAGCGCCCATTGGTTTCGCCCAGACCGTCGTCTAACCTGGTAACGACCGATGGTTTCGCCCAGACCGTCGTCTAACCTGATAACGACCGATGGTTTCGCCCAGACCGTCGTCTAACCTGGTAACGACCGATGGTTTCGCCCAGACCGTCGTCTAACCTGGTAACGACCGATGGTTTCGCCCAGACCGTCGTCTAACCTGGTAACGACCGATGGTTTCGCCCAGACCGTCGTCTAACCTGGTAACGACCGATGGTTTCACCCAGACCGTTGTAACCTTGGTAACGACCAATGGTTTCATCCAGACTATTGATTAATCTGGAAATGACCGAAGGTTTTACCCAGACAGTCGTCTAACCTGGCAACGACGAGTGGATTCACCCAGACAGTCGTCTAACCTGGCAACGACGAATGGATTCACCCCGACAGTCGTCTAACCTTGCAACGACCAATGGTTTCGCCCATACCATCGTTTAACCTGGTAACGACCAATGGTGTTTTCTTATCGTGGCTTTTGGGGAGTGCAGTGACATATTTTAATTATATGGATAAACTAACAGTTAATTTATACACATCCATAACTCACCACCGAACCTCGAACACCTTTGGAGATGTGACTGTACCTCTCTGTGACAATACACACTGTTTAAAACATCTTACCAACATTAAAATGAATTGGAATAGGAGAGATAGTGGTAATTTGAGGTACTGCATTAAACAAACGATATTGATTACTGGTAAATTATTTCGCGTGGCTACTATGTAGAATTGGTTTAAATGAAACCCACAGAATTATGTACCAATCAATAAATAGCATACTGGTTCGAAACAGAAACTCTCAATCCCATCGCTTGGATATGATCCGCCTAATTTGAAGTAAATGTCCGGTGTGTCGAGTTTCATGGCACTCTGACAATTAGATCAACAGAAAAGTCATTTGAAAAATTTGAGATCTGCCATGTTGACTTTGTGCTTATAAGGTTACTAGCAGGTACCCGCGGCTTCGCCCGCGATCAAGACAATGGGGACGATGCATTATTGCTGATAATTGGTATATTCTATTACAGCAATCGCGGCAACAGGTGGGTCCATTTTAATTCTGAATATTCTGATACATACAGTATATTGATATGAGCAGCAAAGTGGGAATTTTATAGAGTTGTGAAAGTCTGCAGGGTTCGATGTTACATTATGCTAACACACTTTAATATTACGTCTTCTGCTGAGACATAATGATTTTGTTGTCCGGATGCTCGCGAGCACGCCACATACAGTTGCCCATGGGGAAAAATGGTTTTGTCTAAATGTACACGTGCTACTGTTAAGTGTGTGTCATTGCGCTTTGTTAAAGAAATTGCGAATATTGTTTGAAGAGGGAACTGCACTCTTGCACACTGGAATGGCAAATCTATCGGAATATGGGGAAATTAAAAGTATTCTTCCTTAAGCTATTCTGGACGTAATTTTGTCATACTTATTGATGATTTGAACGTCAACATATCGCTATTAATAGACCTATAGTTAAATATCTCTCACCTTGGCCGCTGATGTACAGTACATTATGCAGTCTCTTCCAGTGTTACATCCCAGGGATTGAAATTCTCCAAAACCCCTTTTGCCTCACATGCCTCTCTAAGTAATTAAAATTGCCGATTGTTGTTGTTGTTTGAGTCTTCAGTTTTTTAACAGGTTTGACGCAGCCCTCCATGTCTCCCTCTCCTGAGCTAATCGTTTCATCTCTACATAGCTACCACACCCTACATCCGAGGCAATCTGTTTAACACTGGTATAACCCTACAGTTCTTGTCCTCGACCCTCCCATCCATAACTAAGCTTGCTATTCCTGGGTGTCTTAATATGTGTCCTACACTCCTATCTCTTCTCTTCATTAGCAGTCGCCAGAAAAATATCTCCTCTCCCACTCGTCTTAAATACCTCTTCATTTGTTACCCTATCTACCCATCTGATCATCATTCTCCTGTATCACCACATTTCAAACGCTTCCATTCTCCTCAATTTTGCTGCACCATCAGTCCATTAATCCAACTCAGCAACTGTTCTAGGTTCAAGCCGTGCCTAGTGCGGGGATTCAATGGCCGTGAAAGACAAAATACCAACTTTATTGAAATAAGTTTTCCCCATTCCTCAGTAATAATAATTAAGAAAAAATAATAATTTAATGTGACAGCCGGTAGAATACGACACATCCGTCTGTGATTATGGGTTGCTGATCATGGTAAAAACAAGTAGTTCCGTGAAGAACTATACAGCCTATTTTCATATATCCTACTTATATTAATTGCCTCTAGCAACATACACAATTTCAGTTTGATTGCTGTAATAGATTCGTAGATATTGAGAACCGACTAAAAATTTCGGATGGTCGCCATGTTGGATTTTATATATGTAGGTCCTAGAGTTATGTACTGTTACATGCAGATTATTGTGTACGTGTAGTATTCAAACTACAATCGGATAATTAGGACACAAGAAGTAACAAGAAGATTTTAAAATTTCGAACAGCTGCCATCTTGAGGTTATGGAAACAATTGAAATAAATTAGATGCCAGTGGATTACCATTCGTATAAGGGTTTACTGTTCCAAGTTTCACTACACTCGGATGGTTAAATTGCGAGAAACGTCCATGTGAATTTTTATATTTCGCGTCGCCTCCATGTTGGATTTGTGAACACCAAGTTATTTAAAGTCCTATAGGTGAACTTAAGTTCATAGCCCCTATGAACATTAAGAAATTCAGTTTGATTGTTATAATAGATTCGTAGATATTCAGAGCCGACTAATTATTTTGGATGGTCGCCATGTTGAATTGTTAAATGTATAGGCCATAGAGTCATGTACCACTAAAGGAAAATTATTGCGTAGGTTCAATATTCAAACTTTCAATTCGATCGCATGACTACATCACAAGAAATAAAAACTTAATTTTAAAATTCGCACATCCGCCATCTTGAGGTTATATAAACAATTGAACTAAATTAGATACCAGTGCATTACAATGTGTATAAATATTTCCTGTACCAGATTTCAGTGCGTTTGGAACATTAAATCGCGAGAATGGTCAATTTAAAATTTTCAAATTCGCTTGGCTGCCATGTTCGTTTTGTAGTTAACCGGTTTCTGAAAGTCTTATAGATGGACTTCCGTAGTGCCCTTTATCTCCGTAAAAGATTTCAGGGAGATACCGCTAATAGTTTCACAGATATGGAATGCCGGTGAAATATTTCGCACCTCCGCCATCTTGTCGTTATGTAAACAATTGAACGAAGTTAGATGTCGGTGCATTACAATGTATATAAACATATACTGTACCAAGTTTCACTGCGTTTGGTTGGTTAAATCGCGAGAAACGTCTATTTAAAAGTCGCAACTTCGCTTGGCCGCCATGTTCGTTTTGTAGTTACCAGATTTTCAATGGTCACATAAGTGAACATATAGTTGTTCCCTTTATCACCATACAAAATGTCAGGGTAATATCGGTAATAGTTTCGGAGATATTGAATGCTGGTGAAATATTTCGCACAGCTGCCATGTTGGATTGGTGAGTCGTAACAAAATTTGAAGGGCACGGTCGGGGTCGCAGGGAATAGTGCTATGAACTTACCTAGTTTCATTGAAATCGCTCCAGCCGTTTAGATTTTATTAGGGGGGGACACACACACGAATCACACACACACACACGCACACACACACACACGGACAAAAGGTGATCTCATAAGCCTATTTTTTCAAAATTGAAAATAGGCTAAAAACGAAAAAGAGCAGATCAATATTGGCAAACAGAAATGTACAGTTAACAAAAAACAAATTTATAAAGATAATGAAAGCATACCGTGCAAAATAGGAAGCATCATGACATTGTAAATTAGCGTAAAGATACGAAAGCTCGCTTACAATAACCAGCTCAAAGTGTATAAAATTAGACTCAAAATCACGCTCGTATCCAAACCCAAAAACCACCTCTATAAATAAAATATATCTTATTTTACGCGTATCAATGCGAGGAGCAAAGTTCGTAAAACGAACCCCACGTTTTAAGGCCCTAAAACGAACGGTTTTCGAGATATTGCCAGAAAACTATCCCCGGTCTGCGAAATTACAGCGGTTGCCATAGTAACGTTGATCTGTTTCTTCGAGGGAACACAGTTATTTAGGAATATCTCCGAAAACGTTCATTTTAGGAACTTAAAAGTGTGTTTTTGGGTCCCTACAGGACCTCCAGTATTGTCTCTCGTATCTGGCGGCTTAAAATGGGCTAAATCCAATATTTGTACCGACTGTCCTTGCTCAGTGCCAAAGGGCCGAAAAAGGTCACTTACAAATTGAATTTTAAAAAACCGTTTCTTAGTGAGCCCCTACATACTCGGATCAACCAACGTGCAAAATTTCAGCTTTCTAGGTCTAGTGGTTTGAGCCCTGCGTTGATGATTCAATTTTGGATGCTCAGTGCCAAAGGGCCGAAAAAAGTCACTTACAAATTGAATATTCAAAAACCGTTTCTTAGTGAGCCTCTACATACTCGGATCAACCAACATGCAAAATTTCAGCTTTCTAGGTCTAGTGGTTTGAGCCCTGCGTTGATGAGTCAATTTTGGATTATATATAATAGATTTAAAATGTTTTCCAGTCAGTTAATACTTTTTGCCCATTAAATTAGGCGAGATAACAAGTATTTATTGTTTTAACATCGATGGTACGGTATTTAATTGATTTCGATAATTCAAAATATCTATTTCTCGGATCATAAAAATAAATACTTGTTTGACTGCCTAATGTAATTGGTCTCAAGATTTGTGTTGACCGACTGGAAAGCCTTCTTTAATAGAACTAGGCGACACTGAAAGAAATTGCTTCTATCACTTCAATTATCATGTTATTGAAAGAAACAAGATGTTCAGTAAAGAACATATAGCCTACTTTCTCCTAAATGCATGGGTATTGTTATAACTCTTTGTCCTTTTCAAGGAGTATAATTGAATGTTGGTTGTAGTAGCTTGTTGAAATACAACGTGCTCTAGGGATATTACACATGAATATGAGGTGCCCTTTGCTAGTGCTACCTCTGTAAAAAAAATCATTCAATTCGGTTTCACCGTGTTTGAATTGATATGGGGAATGGATTTGCACACATACATGGCCGCTATTTGCAAACTATTGGGCTGATGACCTTGTAGTCAGTCATAAGATGCTTTCCACAAAAAGGCATGTTGTTGCAAAATCTGGTAGAGATCAAATTATTAGGATGGTCGTAATTTGATTTAAGCTTTTAACATCTGGGTGGCCGTCATTCCGTTTCCGTCAAGATGGTGGCGATATAAAACATGACACTGAGGTGCCCTTTGCTAATACTACCTCTGTACCAAATTTCGTTCCATTCGGTTTCACCGTGTTCGAATTAATAGGGGGAATCGATTCTGACGCAAAGATGGCCACCATCCGCAAACTACTAGGTTAATATCCTACTAATTTGGTCAAAGGATGCTTCCTCCATAAAGGTATGTTTTTGCAAAATTTGGTAGAGATCGGATGATTAGGTTAGTCGTAATTTGATTTAAGCTTTGAACATTTGTGTGGCCGCCATTACGTTTCCGTCCAGATGGCGGCGATATAAAACATGACACTGAGGTATCCTTTGCTAGTGCTACCTTTGTACCAAATTTCGTTCAATTCGCGTTCACCGTGTTCGAAATGATAGGGGGGGGGGGGGACAGACATTCAGAGTACACACACTCACACACACACACACACACACACACACACATACTCACACACACACACAGACACACTTTTTTTCGCCCTGTGTTGATCTCATAAGTCTACTTTCGATTTTTTGCAAAAATCGAAAGTAGGCTAATACAGGTAGACTTACATTTGAGTCGTTCAGTTGCAAAACTCGTTTAATCCACTTGTGAATAAGAATCATTTTCTTGAGAAACGTATCCCTGCACTTTGCCTCACGTATCTTTTGTGTTTATTGTTTTCTACTTCTTGCTTTGTGTTTTTGGTTTTTGGTTTTTGGTTTTGTGTTTCCTTTGTGTTTTTACTTTTTAATTTTACTTTTTCCTTTTCTTTCTTGGTTTTGGTTTTGTGTTTGTTTTCTGCTTTTGCTTTTTTTTGAAT
Organism: Meconema thalassinum; assembly: GCA_946902985.2. Lineage (NCBI taxonomy): Eukaryota > Metazoa > Arthropoda > Insecta > Orthoptera > Tettigoniidae > Meconema > Meconema thalassinum. The sequence continues at coordinate 374,981,815 of OX336392.1, forward strand.
TTTGCTTTTTGCTTTGTGTTTCTTGTTTTTAGTTTTCTGGTTTTGCTTTTGTTTTTGAATTTTTATTTTTGCTTCTTGTTTTTTGTTTTTTGTTTTATGTTTGTTTTCTGGAAAATAAAAATGAAACAAAACAAAATAAAATAAAACAAAATAAGCAAAACAAAATCAAAACAAAACAAAACAAAATAAAATAAAACAAAATCAAAAATAAATAAAACAAAATAAAAATAAAAATAAAATAAAAATAAATAAAATAAAATAAAACAAAACAGTATCAAAATAAAACAAAATAAATTAAAATAAAATAAAACAAAACAACCTCAAAATAAAAGAAATAAAACGAAATAAAATAAAACAAAACAAAATCAAAATAAAACAAAACAAAATAAAATAAAATAAAATATAACGAAACAAAATAAAACAAAATCATAATAAAACGAAACAAAACAAAACAAAACAAAACAAAACAAAACAAAACAAAACAAAACAAAAACAAAATAAAACAAAACAAAACAAAATAAAATAAAATAAAATAATAACTAATTAAATAAATAATTTTACGACATGATCCTTATTCACAAGTGGATTAAACGAGTATTGCAATTGAAAGACTCATCCACACAAAATTGCTGGTTTAGGCAATAGTTTGGGAGATATCGGATAATGTTAAATGAAATATCGCCGCAGCCACCATGTTGGATTGGTGATACATTAAAATCTCAGAGTCATGGGCATATTTGGACGGGATACTAGGCTAGTACATAAATATTAAATTTCATTAAAATTGCTCCAACTAATCAAAACTTGTTACGACACATACCCGGACCAAATAAGCCCATTCATTTCTTTATTTCTCCATTGTAATATGTTAATATACATGTGGGAGTCGTCAAATCATATCATAAGATGAAAATAGGCTAATCACATGAACATTCTCATGGTCATGCGCACTGTAATATTTTAATTATCTTGTTCTTGTACAAATGTTTATACAACAATGTTAATAAGTAGGTAAAAGGGCAGAAGTAGAATAAATATATTTGAAATAAGTGCCCCCAATAATTTGATTTTAAGTTAATATGCTGAATTGATAAGGTGGACGAAGCCCTCTTTCTTTTATAGAAATATAAATGATTATTTTAGAGCGGTGTGTCCTATATTCTGCTCCCCTCAGTCACAAGTGAATATGTTTCAATTGTTCTTGGATATCATTGTGTGGTCTATCGCCAGACACGCTCCCCTTCATACATGATAGAGAAATATTCCGCCCATGTGCGCTGGTGGAGATATTAATAAATGGATGCAAAGTACAGACACTTTCAGATTTGAATAATCCTTGCATACATTTTCTCAAGACTGGCTCGGAACCACGCATCGCATCGCGACGCACTTCTGAGAGAAATCTGATCCAGAGAGAGGCTGCAAGCTGAGTAGAGGCCTTGAATGACCCGTGTTGATATTCCATTTCTTACAATACACGAGGCTGGTTCACAGCGGCTTCTAGTTAGGATCTCACATTTCATCAGGTGCTATTGGTGATTGTTATGTAAAGGGAACGAGCATCGAGGTCATTTGCTCTTCTAAATAATAATGGAGCAGTATGGACACTAACATTGAGGCAGAGATAAATGATTCAGAGATGTCAGCATGAAATGGAAAGAAAGACACGTCATGTCTCACCACTAATAATATCGTATGGTCTCGGGTGCCGGGTGCAAGCCTTGCTATTTGACACCCAGAGGATAGCTTGCATGTCGAATTTCGTTGTTCTCTGAAGCACTATGAAAGTCAAGGAGGTTAGATATCTAAGCTCCTTGAACACTATAGCGCTTTCTAGTAGAGAAATGAGGAACGCTGTGTTGGCGGAAACTCCCGAGATTAATTTTGCCATTATGAACATGGTTTACTGAATTCAAATGGGTTCTTTGACATGTCAATATCGTATGACATGCGTGTCGTAAATTTCTGTCGCCTTCCACAAATTACTTACCACGGCCAGAAGCGAACCTGCAAGCTTGGGGTTAGTATACCGACACGTTAACCACTCCTCACCCACCGTGGCAAGCGTCTCACCACTGAGAGACAGAATACGGTGCTAACATGTAAGAAGGAAAACCGTCATGAAAGACGCTATGATATCAGTAAGTAAGTAAAGTATTGGTATTCTGCCCGAAGGCAGGTCCGAGCCTCCGAAGAGGCTACACCCAGCCGGAGTTAACGTGCGGTAGGGTGGCCAGGGCCTTTCCGCTCCTCATGTTAGCCAACAGCGCGCAGTGCCTAGAACCGACATACCATCAAAGTTCCGACCACGGTCAATGCTGCTTAACTGCGGAGCTCACATGGGATCCGGTGTTTCATCATGGCCAGGCCATTGGCTATGACATCAGTAGACCAACTCAAATGGAAATGGTGAGGACATGTAGCGAGACTTGATCGAAGCCGAAGGACTTACAATATGACAATGTGGGACCCGAGAATAGGAATACGGAAACATGGGAAGACAAAATACCCGATGGGTGGACTTGTTCGCGAGATGGGGAAGAAAGCAATGGTCAAGAACCGTAAAGGTGAGACAAGAGTGAAATAACCTACGAAACACGCGTGCAGTGACCATTCAATTGCTTTCAGTTAAGCATCTAGGTAGAGTGCTCATTTAGAATGAATCCTGTAATACATCAGGTCTATTAAAGTACACACATGAGACTAAGGAAATGGTTACATAACATCTACCCCTCGTTACAAAGTGTTCATTCATATTGAGAGGATTAATCTTATGTGTCACAGAAGCAGTAAGATATTTGGCGTAACATCACCCCTTCACCCACCCACCCACCAGTTGGAAAGGATGTATACGTGTAACAGAGGTGACTAGTCATTAGGCATTTTGGCATTCCTTTCGGAAGAATTGCGCATAGGTGTCTGAAATGCAAAGAGGTATTCTGAACTCTAGCCAAATATCCAAAGGGGGAAGAAACGACTACCTAATACAGAGGTGAGAAGTCTCGTACTGGAATCCACTCCAAGAAGTATTAAGTGCGCTAACCCAAAGACGACGGGAACGCTTGGACCAAATTAAGATCCTCAGGACTCACTCAGCTGGAAATTCTCGAGGTGCAAGAAAAGATGGAGATCGCTGGGAGCAGGATCAGGACAGCAACTGTACTGCAGAAGTTTGGCTGGGAACTGTTTGATCATCCACCGTACAGTCCTCATCTTGCTTCCAGCGATTTCCATCTTTTCCTGCACCTCAAGAAATTTCTGTTCTCCAGTCAACATTTTCACACTGACGAAGAGCTAAACGAATATCACTCACTGGTTCCATTCGCAGGCGACAGATTTCTATGACACAGGACTACAAAAGTTGGTATCACGCTATGACAAGTGTCCCAATTCGTTTGGTATCTATGTCGAAAAATAGCTGACACATTGCTGTACCTGTTGGCAATACAATTTTGCATATAACTACTATATATCCTATTAAAAAAGGAAAACTTACTTTCTGGATGCGACTCGTTTTTAAATTTTGTACGTACGACTAGTGAGAGTTAGGGTCATGATTGCTACAATTCAGGTAGGCCTATCAGTGGAAAGTCACTTGGAAATTATTGTTGTTGAATAAAATGGTGAAATATTACAGTGTTATGAAGTGGTCATTCATAGACATAAATTAAAGGTATTATTTAGTTATGTGCAGATAGAATATGTGCAATGGCTGATGAACAGTTGATTATTTGAGATGACGTCATAAATAAGACATGATGGTATGGTTGATATAAAATGTGTTTAAATAAGATCAAGCAGCACGATTTAATAAAACATTGCGTAAGTAAACCTAGTAAATTAGGCCTAACAAGTAGTTCCGTGAAGAACTAAATAGCCTATTTTCATATATCCTACTTATGTTAATTGCCTCTATCAACAAACAAAATTTCGGTTTGATTGCTGTAATAGATTCGTAGACATTGAGAACCGTCTAAATATTTCGGATGGTCATCATGTTGGATTTTTATCTATGTAGCGCATAGTGTTATATACTATTTGATGAAGATTACTGCGTAGGTTCATTATTCACACGTTGACTTCGATCGCATGATCAGGACACAGGAAAAAAATTTAATATTAAAATTTCGCACGGCCACCATCTTGAGGTTATGTAAGGAATTGAAGAAAATTAGATGTCAGTGCATTAGAATGTCCACAATTATTTGCTGTACCAAGTTTCACTGCGTTCGGATGGTCAAATCGCGAGAAAAGTATATTTAAATGTTTCAACTTTGATGGGCCACCAAGTTCGTTTTGTAGTAACAGGTTTTTGAAAGTCAGATAGGTTAATTTCAAGTAGTGCCTTTTATCACCGTACAACATTTCAGGGTGATATAAGTAATAGTTTCGGAGATGTAGACTGCCGGTGAAATATTTCGCTCAGTCGCTTTGTTGGATTAGTTTGACGTAATAAAATTTGAAGGGCATGGTCGGGGTTGGAAAAAAAACATTAATAAGAACTTACCGAGTTTCATTGAAATTGCTCCAGCCGTTAAGTTTTCATTAGGGACATACACACATACGCACAAACACACACACAGACAAACGGTGATATCACAAGCCTATTTAGAAAATAGGCTAAAAATACCAACCCCTTTAATAAAAATAATTCCTTCATCATCATCATCATCATTTTCATTTCCCCTTTTCCAGTTGACACTGGGTGGGGGCAAATATGGTTCCTCTCCACTTTGTTCTGTCGTTCCACCTTTCCTCTTCCGACACAGTGTTCCAATCCAGGTTCCGTTTTCTAATACTATTCTACACCGAGTCCATCCACCACATTCTTGGTCTTCCTCGGCCTCTCTTCCCTGTCATCCGTCATTCCAGTGCTCGTCTTGGTAGCCTTAATTCATTCATCCGTTTGACATGTCCAAACCATCTCAATCTGTTTTGCTCCAGTTTGTCATTTAGTTTCTGTACTCCCAGTTCTTTCTGTATATCTTCATTTCTCACTCTGTCTCTCCGCGTTTTCTGGACCATACTTCTCAGGAATCTCATCTCAGCTGCTTGTACTCTGCTCTCATCCCTCTTAGTCATTGTCCAAGTTTCTGCTGCACATTTCATTATAGGAACATAATATGCTTTGTACATAACTTCTTTAGCCTTAATTGGTACATCCTTGTTCCATACTAGTCCCCGTACCTATTGGTAGAAAGCACTCCCAAGTTGTATTCTTATGCTAATTTCCAAATCTAGTCTTCCATCTTTAGTCAGTTCACTCCCCAAGTATTTGAAGTGATTCACTACTTCCAATTCCTTATCTCCTACTTTGATTACTCATTTTCCTTCTTTCTTATCTCTACTCATCACCTCCGTTTAACTCTTCTCCACATTTATCTTCAATCCCCATTGCTCAATCTTTTCATTTATTACGTCTAACTGTTCTTGTACCTCCATCTCAAACTCGCCCCAGATCACAACGTCGTCTGCAAACAACATTACCTTAAATAACATAAATGATGTAACAATCGGACCGCAAACCTAACATCGAGACTAATCTGTATTGAGACGACTATTATGAGTGCTATGATGTGAAAAGAGAAATAATTATAATGAAATGAATCAACTACAAGATATTTGTTACATTTATTGTACATTTGTAAATGTTTTTGAGTATTATACAGTTTTAGAAATGGATAGCTATTGAAAGTTTATTTAATTATATGGTTTAGATTAGACTTAAGCTAGATTGCAAACTTAACGTAAAATGTTGGAGATGGTATCATCATAACATATAGATTTATTTGTAATGTTTGAAGATTTTTGGTTCTTGTTGAATGCGGCGTATATCAACAGATAAGACGTATGCTACCGACGCTTGGATCAGTGTAGCTAAGTATATTTTAAGTTACCTTTATATTATCCTAGAGGATTTGTTTCTTATCATCATCCTAGCTCTATTTTCACCATTATGTATGAGGGATTTCTTAGGACGACAACGTAGGATGTAGTTTTTATTTCAGGAGAGTTTAGATAGCTGATCGTCGCACATTATTCCCAATAAAGGAGTAGGCTCGGGTTCTTGGCACAATAAATGTTAGTAGTTTTGTGATTTTTAGTTTCCTTTGTGTGCATTTAGGGCTACATTAATGACTCCATTAAACCCCAGCCCGATAGTACCCGAGATAACAGCTTTGCCCTGCGACTAGCCCAAATGCATGTCGAGTATTATATTTGTTTGCTTGATCTCCGCCTTGAACACCGTGGAGCCTCGAAGCAAACGGCCTCAATATAATTATATCCTGGGATAAATTGCCTGAGGCACAGCAATGGGGTATCCTGAGTTTTTGGCCTTAAAGTGTATATAAGTGGGAGACACAATCTGAAGTCGCACAGTGGCGTGTCCTAATACGTTTAGCCACAGTTCTGGACCTCAGTGTGAAACAGCCCTCGTAACTGCATATGTATATTCTTATGGAGTAACTATATTCCCAAGAATTCTTTTCTTTGAAAATTGTCTTTGAGATTTTTTCTGAGAGAAATTTTAACCTCACGCATTTCTTGTTAATTAGTTCTATGAACGACCCCTTGAGTTCTCACTCTGTAAACAGTATAGTAATGTTGTGTAGCTACGAAGTGTTCTAACGGCGGATTGGAAGATACACTGGAGCAGCTGACTCGCTTGTCCCGCTGTCAAGAGGGTGGATCACAGGAAGCTAAAAGCCACTGGAATCGATAAAAGCCTTCAAGTCTCTCCTCTTTCGTATTTTAACACTTTCTAGGTTCACTCTCTTCTACTTTCACAGCCCGTGATTTCTCGTCTTTAGTCCCTAGAACTAAAACTTCTCCTTCGTCTGTACACAGTAATCATCTTATTATATATTACGCTAAGGTGTATGTTTCACAAAACTCAGGCTCCAAAACCAGAGGGAGTTAGAAGGTGCGGTTTGAACCAAAATCTTCAAAATCGTCTCAATAGTACAGGAAAAATCTCGCATTTCTTGAAAAGTCAACGTAAATATATTTATTTGTTTATAAAGTGCTATTAAAGAAATAAACAAGACGATAGCCCCTGGTAGAACTGTCGTGCGTACAGCCCGCATAGCACTAGAGCCGACCGGGTAGTCTGTACTCATGGGGCGCACACAACCCATTAGAATATGCGAGAGTTCTCGCACGGGACCGCGAGTAATACTATGATTCATGACTTAAGGCCGGATACAGAACATACATCCTAGTAGGATAAGTGGGACTACCCAGAGTTTGAAAAAGCATAGGTGGAGCCTACATTTAGGGGATCATGACCAGTATGAAGTGAGTTGACAACCACGTGACCCAAGCTGTCTCTAGCATTATTTTCGCTTAGATGTGTGGGGCTCCTCTCTTTCTTCTTTACTATCGACCTCCCTTGGTCTCTTTCGATCTCGACGGTATTAAAGCATGCGAGGCCTAGTGTATCTTTCATTTTTACACCTTAATTGGTTTTTCTCCTATCTTTCTTGATCCGGGGGACGGGAGGGGAGTGGTGGGGTGGAGGATAAGGTGGTCGGGCAGGCCTTCTTATTATAGTATCTCCCGTCTTCTGCATTTCGTCATAACGGAGGCAGGGTTGTGCATACTCAAACTTCGAATAATTTCAAGAATGAATATTGTATTGGAATTATTCGCATTAGTGAAATAACCCGTCTATTCAATCAATAGTCGAATGATCCGACGAACAAGTGGAAACATTCAAACATTCCAATAAAATAAGTTAATACACATCGAAACAAAGAGAAAAGGAAGCATAAAAGGAATAGAAAGAATAAATGAAAGAAAGAAGAGAAAAGAAAGCATAAAGAAAAAAGAAAAAAAATGAATGGAAGAGAGAAAGAAACAGAGATACAAAGAGGAAAGAGAAAAGGAAGCTTGTAGTTTTGCGAGTCGTCAATCCGACGATCATCAGCCACGGTACCTCCTTTTCACATGGAATACAAACAACTGGACATGGTATTTCAGTTTGAAAATCGCACATGCATTGACCGGGAATCGAACTCGGTCCACCCTGGTGAGAGGCCGACAGCTTTAACGCAAACGAGATAAGAACTACATCATTTTCATTGGAGATTGTTTTACCTTTCAGCGTCCAGTCTAGTCTGCCAGCCACTGTTTGTGAATAAGTTGCCTCCATAATCCCCTAGTAGCAGTTAGTCCTGTGGCCTCCTCCGCTTCATCACCTCTCACTTGGGAATCGTTAAACACTGAGGGCCGGGTTCACCAACGCAGCGTTAACAGGCCGTCAGTAAATGTGTTGTTAACTTTAATATCGGCATTAAGCTCGTTGGCGTTTCACCAGCACATTCCCCGATTGGCATTAGCAAACGAAGCGTTATGTTGAAGGGCTGTACAAAACTCATTGAAAGATGATGATTGAGGCGGTATTTGTTTATTCTTTGCTGTAATCGAGCAGGCCGTTAACTGAAAAAGCTTAAAAGTTACATACTCCTTGGTTAAAAACAAACATGGCTGATGAGTGAAAGAGCAAGAAGAGCCGGGGACTGTGAAATTTTCGTTAAATGAAAGAAACATAATTATCCACCCTTATCTACTCGGTGGATGAGTATCGTGAAATCGTTGAAAATAAGACGACTGATGCTGTAACGTTTAGGTAGTCTTTTATTAAATTAAATTAACTAGGATGTTTTATAACGTAATGCATTACATGTAAAAGGAAATAACAATTATGTTGAGACGTCTAGGTAGTCTTTTATTAAATTAACTACATGTGCTACACCGTAATGCTTCACACGATATTACACATACATAAGGAAAGGTACATATGCCTAGGCTATCTTACTTATCAGATGGGAATTTCAGGTTAGGTTGTCATCTGTAGAACATTCATCAACACAGAAGGTTTTGACAACCGAAATCTCATGATAAATTCTGTGGCGTCGCATTCAATGCAGTAATTCTTTCGTTATTTATAAGTTAGTGGTCGAAGAAAATATAGCATGTCTTCAAAAACATCGTCATCGTTGAGAATAAAGTTTAATGCACGACTATTCCGGCTTTCGCTGCTCGCCATTTTGGGTTTGATTGCTACGTAAATCGACCGTCAAGTCGTTAATTCTATGTTGACAGAACAATTAGTTTTGACGGCTTGTTAGAGAAGCTAATGGATTGTTAAAGTTTGGTGGACCACAACATTTCGATAATCGTCCGTCAACGGCCTTAATTGGTTTGTTAACATTATAACGAATCATGGTAAACCTGGCCCTGAATCTAATGATCGCCTCCTAGGGCTACCTCTAATTCTCTTACCCTCTACATCCGAACTCATTAATCTCTTAGGTAATCTCTCCTCCCCCATTCTTTTCACATGATCCCCACCATCTGAGTCAGCTCATACGAACAGCTGCATTTAGCGAGTTCATTTCTACCTTCGCCTCTTTCTCTTCATTGCGAGTACCATCCTGCCATTGCTCCCATCTATTCGTCTTAGCAATCATTCATGCCAACCATAAAGCAAAACAAAGATAGAGTGATACATATGGAGAGAGAAACAAACAAAAAACAAGAAGTTCCGTTAAGAACTATACAGCCTACTTTTCATGCCAATGATTATTCTACGGAATATGAACCTATCTAGAATAATGACGAAATTAAGTTGGTAATATCGAAATATCTAATTAGTTCAAAATATACCTGGTGTTCGCTTTTGCGAATGTTTTTTTTTGTGGCTATGTTTCCCGCACGGTTTGAAACACTCGTTCAATTTTGCCCCATTATTTTTTTCCGTTATAATTGCAGTATGAACACGGTGTTCTGATTATTTACTTAACTTACGTTTCATTTGAATTGTTGTTCTTTATTATTCTTGTCAACTCACCTTTTTCTGAAGTGTCTTTCTAGACGCACCATACTGTCACACTTTTTCATGAGGTACTGTGCTCATCTCAGCGGCAACCGTCGCAATGTGCTTGGGCTGTGCGCTGATTGGCTGTTTGACGCCCCGCCTTCATTCTGGATTGTTCGACGCGCTGTCGTCATTTCCACTATAAATTCTCCGCTTCGCCGTTCTGCGGCATTGTCTACATCTACCTGCTTGAACCAGTCTGACCACGGCTGCCTGCCGTTCCACAGCAAGGCCCTTCTTGGGAAGGCCCTGTTAGTAAACATTGAGTGGCTGGAACCTTGCCAGGCGGCATGCTTCATCACTTGGACTCTGTCATGCTGGGCGCGGCATGAGTCAACGACCTTCACCTCAGCCTCTAAGTCAGCCCGCTAGCTCACTGCAACTCGGCGATGAGAAACTACAATTGATTGTAAACCGCCAGACAGATCATTACCAAGAGGTCTGTTCCTGCGGGGTGCAATTCGCCAATGGAGCCACCATCCATCTTTCTCGGAACGCATGCCGAGGCAGCTTAGAGGAAGCCTTCGTTTGGATCACAACCCGCTTCCTGCGGGCCAAATACTAAGTACAAAAGTATCGAATTATTGGTAACGTGAACTACCTTCACTTGGTTTATACATTTTTTAAGGCTAAGCCTTTTTTCTTGCTTCTTGCTTGTTTTTAGATATTTTTCTTAAACATACTTTTTTAATCGCCTTTATATGGCCTTTTGATGCATTTTTATTATAATTCTTCTTTATTCTAAGTTTCCTGGAGAAACCTTGCATTTTTTATTAGCTTCTTTTAATTATTCTTCTAAATGAAAATGTTTGTTATTACTTCACAAATCAAATAAATGTATCAAACCTTGGTTATCAATATTTGGTCTCTTCCTCATCGCTCTTTAAATTTCACTGTGTGCCCGAATCCCAATCCCCCTTTTCCCAGTTGGGGTGCTAACTACTCACCCCTTTTCCATGGTACCTCAACCCCGGGATCGAACCCAGAACCTTTATTCTGAGACCACAAATTCTATTCCAAAAAAAACAGAACTTGTGTAATCTAATATTTGCCTTATACATTTCAGTATATCGTGGCTAGCGCAGGAGATCTGCGGGAAAGCGGAGACAATCCCAGCTTACTACATAACTGGTTTCTTTCTGGAAAGCAGGTCTGTCTGGTGCCGCAAGCAGCTTTGGTAGGTGAGTTATTCCAACTTCCCAGCCATGCCAGTAATAATAGACGATAAACTGTTAAACTCTCGGGCGGCCTACAAAGGTCAACTTACCCGTTTTCAAAAATATCTAGCCACTCTACCGAAAGAGGAACAAAATCTTGATATTATATCTCAGCGTTTAAAAGCTTTTGAACAGGCGTACGAGAAATATGATCTCGTGCAACTTGAAATTGAAATCAAAAGTCCAGAACATCAATCAGATAGGGAAGAAGTAGAGAGTAATTACTTTGATACACACGCTCAGGCTGTGGCATTAGTAAGAACTTTGACCCTGGCGTTGAAGGTAGAGGAAACTCAAGGAAGAATTAGCGACCATGGGAATGGTATCAAACCATTGCTACCTAAAATTGAAATTCCGCATTTTTCAGGAAAGGAAGAGATGTGGCAATCATTTTTTGAATTGTTCAGTTCATTAGTACATAATAATGCCACACTTCCGGAAATTCAGAAATTTCATTACTTAAAATCCATTTTGCAGGGGCCACCCCTTCAACTTATAAGAGAACTTCCCTTAACAGGAGAAAACTATAACATTGCTATCGAGCTTCTTAAAGGCCGTTATGGCAATGAAAAATTATGTTTACAGAGGCACATTCAAGCCTTATTTAACCTGCCCGCATTGCGAGCTGACAGCTTGTCAACACTGCGAGCCTTAAGTGACACGGTCCAACTACACGTCAGAGCATTGGCACGGTTGAATCAACCGGTCGAGCACTGGGATCTATTCTTAGTTCACTTGGTTACTTCTAAATTTGATTCATCAACTTTAAAGGCATGGGAGAGGGAACTAACAAATGACACTTCATATACTTATGGCTCATTGCTTACGTTTATGAATAATAGATGTCAGGTTTTGTCAGCTGTAGCCTGTCATATGTCAGGGAGTGCAGATAACAAATCTAATGTTGTGAAACCAGTCGGTGCAAAAATAAACAAATCTGCTGTCTTTACTGTTCAGCATAACTCAACGGATTGTATTCTCTGTAAAGCACCTCACAGGTTATATTCCTGCGTTGCCTTTAAAGCCCTTTCTACCGATGAAAGACGCAAATTAATAGCTCAAAAAAGATATTGCTATAACTGTTTGTCAACTAGGCATATGGTGCCTGATTGCTTATCTAAAAATACTTGCTCCCATTGCAAGGCTCAACATCATACCTTGCTTCATAGGTTTGAAAAGCCACGTCAGGCTCCTTCCCCTGGATGTTCTAAAGATGCATCCCCAGGAGCTAATGCGCAATCTTATACTCAGAGCTCTAGCTCAATTCGTAGTTCCCAGGTGCTACTATCAACCGTGTTAATAAAAGTTCAAGACTCTTCTGGTAGATGGCTTGAAGCACGTGCCCTATTGGATAATGCTGCCACCCATGACTTCATAAGTGAGCGTCTCATTAAGAAACTTGGTCTTCCCAAGCAACCTACATTAATTCAGGTTACCGGTATTAACAATAGCAATGTTAAATCTTTGCATTTTGTTCGTGTTCACATCAAAGATGCTGTTAATTCTAACACAACATTTCAGTTGAATTGCCTTGCCATTGATACTATTGGCAGTAATACCCCTAGTACTTCTTTTGAAATTAGAAAGTGGCAATTTCCTCATAACATTCAGTTGGCGGACCCAACATTTAATACGAGCGCCCCGGTAGACATACTTCTCAGTGCCCAAGTATTTTGGCAATGTCTCCTTAGCTCTAAGGTTAAAATATCACCTGGAGTGTTTGTTCATCATACCAAGCTAGGTTGGTTAGTAACGGGTCAGGTCCCTCGTAAGTCGTTTCAAAATTTCTCTCAATGTCATTTTGTCAATACAAGTCTCGATTACAACTTAGAAAGATTTTGGAAAATCGAAACTATAGATTCAGCTTCACCTTCCCCGGTTGAAAATGAAATGTGTGAAAAACTGTTTTGCGAAACAACCAAACGCAATTCAGAGGGTAGATTTGTCGTAACAATGCCCCGAGTGGATAATCCACCTCTTTTATTTGAAACACACCCTAGGGCTCTTAGAGCACTCTATGCTGTGGAAAACAAATTTAAACGTGACCCTGTTGTTAAAGCTCAATACTCCACGTTTATGGAGGAATATGAGGCACTTGATCACATGGAGGTTGTTACCAAGAAAGATGAGGCTTCTTATACCCCATCTGAAGTCATTTACCTCAATCATCACCCAGTTTGGAAGAATGAGATTTTAAAGGAAAACATAAGGGTGGTCTTTAATGGCTCTGCTTTGGATGCCAATGGAACTTCTCTGAATGACACATTATTATCAGGCCCTCCTATTCAATCTGACATTTCTTCTGTCTTGATGAATTTTCGCTTGTTCCCTATCGCAGTGATATCTGATATCAAGCAAATGTATAGGCAGATTTTGGTCGATCAACAACAGTGCGACCTTCAGAGAATTCTTTGGCGCGACGAGCCTACTAAACCTGTCAAGATTTTTCGGCTAAAAACCTTAACCTATGGACTAAAGCCCTCTGCTTTTCTAGCCATACGTACGTTGAAATTACTTGCTGAACAGGATGGCCCGTTGTATTCTCCTAAGGCTTCTGAAGTGTTAAAATCATCATTTTACGTTGACGATTTTCTTCATTCATTTGAGTCAGTATCTGAAGCACTACAGGTCTCTAAAGATTTGACAGCTTTGCTTTTGGGAGGCGGATTTTCCTTGTGCAAATGGAACTCTAATTCGGAAGAATTTCTTTCCAAATTTCCATTAACTTCAGTCTATAACGACTCAGTAGAGCTTCTTCAAGAAAGTAATTCTATCAAAACCTTAGGCATCTATTGGAGTCCTCAAAAGGATTTTTTCTTTTTCAAAATTAATCTCAGTGACATCAAACCGCAAACTAAGCGGCAAATTTTGTCTGAGATTGCAAAAATATTTGATCCTCTCCAATTTTTGGCGCCAATTATCGTCACCGCAAAACTTTTCATGCAAGACCTTTGGTCCTTGAAAACTGGTTGGGATGAACCAGTTCCTTCTGAGTTGCAAAAAAATTGGATTTCTTATAGAAATAGCTTGGAAGATCTCTCCAATGTCATTATCCCGCGAGTGATTATTCCCTTTCCCTCCTGTGGAGGATATGAACTTCACATCTTTGCCGATAGCTCATTGAAAGCTTATGGGTGTTGTGCGTATATTGTTTGCCGCAATTTTGACCAGTCATGTTTCTTTTCCAATTTAATTTGCGCTAAGTCAAAGGTGGCTCCTCTTAAATCCTTATCCTTGCCACGACTGGAACTTTGTGCTGCTCTTCTGGCGGTTGAATTATCGGTCAAAATCCGCCAATCTTTGAAAATCCGATTTAGCAAAACTTACTTTTGGAGTGACTCAGCCATCACGTTGGCATGGATTGCCAAACCCTCCTCGCATTGGCAGGTGTTTGTAGCTAATAGAGTGTCCAAAATTCAACAATTGTCTAACTTTGAACAATGGCATCATGTATCTGGCAAGGAGAATCCTGCAGATGTCATCTCTCGGGGATGTTCCCCTCTTATGTTGGCTAACCTGACATTATACTGGCACGGTCCTTCTTGGCTTCTACAAGAACCTTCCGCTTGGCCAAATTTTCCTCTTCCGGAATTATCAGACTTGCCGGATGTTGGTAAGATTACTGGATCTTCTCTTTTCGTTTCTGACTCTCCCCTTCTCTTCCAGCGATATTCCTCTTTTCATAAATTGGTGAGGGTTATGGCTTATCTCCTTCGTTGGAAATATTTTGTGGTAGAACAACCTCTTTTTCCTAAGCCATATTTAATCCTTTCTGAATTAGGTTTAGCCACTACAAAAATCTTATGGCTTACTCAACAAGAAATATTCGCTGAAGAATGTCAGGTGTTGTCTCAAGGTCAATCCCTCAAGAAATCGAGTAGGCTATCCTCACTCGCCCCCTTTTTGGATGCTGATGGTTTATTAAGAGTGGGAGGACGTTTATCTTTGGCTGATCTTTCTGAGGATAAAAAACACCCAATTATTCTTCCTTCAAAGCATCATGTCACTTCTCTAATCATTCGTCAGTATCATTACCAGCATCTTCATGCTGGAACCCGTACATTACTTTCCATCATTCGGGAAAGGTATTGGCCCATAAACGGAGTCCATGAAGTTACCTCTGTTATCCGGAAGTGCATTCCATGTTTTAAGTCCAACCCTAAAATTGCCACTCAGCTCATGGGTGATCTTCCCAACTTTAGATCTGCCCCTGCTAGACCTTTTGCCTTTACGGGGGTGGATTATTCCGGGCCTTTTGTTTACAGAAAAAATTCTCCTGAGGCCAAAAGATGTATTTGTGGAAAACTCTATATTTCGCTGTTTGTATGTATGGTCACCGGAGCAGTACACTTAGAACTAGTTACCAACGCCTCTACTGCTTATATTTTGGCAGCTTTTGCCAGATTTTCTGCTCGCCGAGGGCTTCCTTCAGAAGTATTCTCCGACAATGCTAAAAATTTTATCGGAGCTTCTGAGCAAATTAAGAGAGCTCTTACTCAAAATGCAGCGCTGGAAAGGATTACTGATTATGCTCACCAGAGAAATTTCAAGTGGCACTTCATCCCCCCTTATGCGCCCCATCAAGGTGGACGGTGGGAGTCTTGTGTGAAACTCACCAAGAAGCACCTTAGACGTGTTTGTGGCCACACCCCCCTATCTCATGAAGAGTTTAACTCCTTAATTATTTTTATTGAGGGCATAATTAATTCTCGTCCTTTATCACCCTTATCTAATGACCCTTCAGATCTTCTACCATTAACGCCGGGCCATTTTCTTATCGGTGGTCCATTGACTGCCTCCCCATCTTTATTATATTCTAATTCTCCATCTTCTTTAGCCATTTCTTGGCGCAAAATTGAAAGTTTGCGCAACAATTTTTGGCGCCGCTGGAGGTTGGAATACCTCGGTTTGCTTCAGCAGCGTGGCAAATGGCGTGTTTCCTGCTCCAACCTTCAGATTGGGGACTTGGTCCTTTTGAAAGACCCTAGTCCCCCTCTTGTCTGGAATTTGGGTAGGATTGTTGAGTGCTTTCCTGGCAGAGATGGTAGGATTCGCGTGGTAAAACTGCAGACTTCTGCTGGCCAGTTTCTCAGGCCAATCACTATGATTGCTCCTTTGCCACGCGAGACCTAACTTCTGCGCCTTCTTACTGCAATTTTTTCTCGCCCCTCCCAGCATGTTCGCTTTTGCGAATGTTTTTTTTTTGTGGCTATGTTTCCCGCACGGTTTGAAACACTCGTTCAATTTTGCCCCATTATTTTTTTCCGTTATAATTGCAGTATGAACACGGTGTTCTGATTATTTACTTAACTTACGTTTCATTTGAATTGTTGTTCTTTATTATTCTTGTCAACTCACCTTTTTCTGAAGTGTCTTTCTAGACGCACCATACTGTCACACTTTTTCATGAGGTACTGTGCTCATCTCAGCGGCAACCGTCGCAATGTGCTTGGGCTGTGCGCTGATTGGCTGTTTGACGCCCCGCCTTCATTCTGGATTGTTCGACGCGCTGTCGTCATTTCCACTATAAATTCTCCGCTTCGCCGTTCTGCGGCATTGTCTACATCTACCTGCTTGAACCAGTCTGACCACGGCTGCCTGCCGTTCCACAGCAAGGCCCTTCTTGGGAAGGCCCTGTTAGTAAACATTGAGTGGCTGGAACCTTGCCAGGCGGCATGCTTCATCACTTGGACTCTGTCATGCTGGGCGCGGCATGAGTCAACGACCTTCACCTCAGCCTCTAAGTCAGCCCGCTAGCTCACTGCAACTCGGCGATGAGAAACTACAATTGATTGTAAACCGCCAGACAGATCATTACCAAGAGGTCTGTTCCTGCGGGGTGCAATTCGCCAATGGAGCCACCATCCATCTTTCTCGGAACGCATGCCGAGGCAGCTTAGAGGAAGCCTTCGTTTGGATCACAACCCGCTTCCTGCGGGCCAAATACTAAGTACAAAAGTATCGAATTATTGGTAACGTGAACTACCTTCACTTGGTTTATACATTTTTTAAGGCTAAGCCTTTTTTCTTGCTTCTTGCTTGTTTTTAGATATTTTTCTTAAACATACTTTTTTAATCGCCTTTATATGGCCTTTTGATGCATTTTTATTATAATTCTTCTTTATTCTAAGTTTCCTGGAGAAACCTTGCATTTTTTATTAGCTTCTTTTAATTATTCTTCTAAATGAAAATGTTTGTTATTACTTCACAAATCAAATAAATGTATCAAACCTTGGTTATCAATATTTGGTCTCTTCCTCATCGCTCTTTAAATTTCACTGTGTGCCCGAATCCCAATCCCCCTTTTCCCAGTTGGGGTGCTAACTACTCACCCCTTTTCCACCTGGTATAATGTAGCCTAATAGAGCACTACAGTTGGCAGCCTTGGTGACTGAATATATTCTTAGTTCCATCTCTTAAGGTACAGAAGTTGGTTGAAGTCCAATGGACGTTACATGCAGTTAGACACTGGATCTATCAGCAGGCGTAAAAGCATGTTGCCAACAATACCACGCGTGTGCTGGTCAGAAATAATCTGAAATATTATGATATCTTGTTGTGCCAATTTTGGATGAAATCCATTTGTTAGTATAGAAGTTACATGTATTTTAAAATTGGACATATCAGCAGGCATAGAATCAAGTTGTCAGCACTGCCTTGTATTAATTACTCCAAATTAATCTAGAATGTCAGGTGCTATACGTGTGCGAAGTATAGAGCTGTTGGCTTGCATACTTTCTGATATATTGATATTAGGGTAAAAAATATAGACAGCATTTTTTAACAATTGGCAGCCCTGATTGCACTGAAGAATACTTATAGTCATATCTGATATGTTACACATAGCACATGCGAAATTTGGATGAAATCCTACTGATAGTATAGAAGTTACATGTATTTAAAAATTGGCCCTATCAGCAGGCTTAGAATCATGTTGGTAGAACTGACGTATATAAGTTACTCCAAAATTAATCAAACATGTCAGGTACTATACGTGTGCATAGTTTAAAGCTGTCGGCTTGCACACATTCTGATATATTGGTATTTGGATAAAAAAAATAGAGAGAACAATTATTAACAGTTGGCAGCCCTGGTGGCTCCTAAGAATACGCTCAGTCATATCTGTTTATGTACAGATATTACATACAAAATTTGGTTGAAATCCAGTTGATAGTGTAGAAGTTATATGCATTTAAACATTGGACCTATCAGAAGGCTTAACATTATTTTGGCAACACTGTCATGGTTGGCCTCCTGGAAATTAAACTGAAATAATATTATCTACATGTGTGCCAATTTTGGAATAGCTCCTATGCATACCTTGCAGGATATCCAACATGGAGCTCAAATTTCTAGTGCGTTTTTTCAGCAGTTGGTAGCACTGACATCATTTTCAAATATGGACGTGAGCTATTCCGGTGCACATCTTTACTCATACTAAATTTGGTTTTGATTGCTGCACCCGTTTAGGAGTTGATAGGGGGGGACACACACACAGCCAGACAGACAGAAGGACAGACAGACAGACAGACAGACAGACACACATTTGCCCGATCTCATAAGACTACTTTTTCCTCATTTTTGCAAAATGTGAAAAGTAGGCTAATAATATATCAAGGGAAGAAAGAAAGAATGAATGGTTGAAAGAAAAAAAACGAAAAAACAAAGCATAAAGTATGAAACAAAAAAAACAGAGAAATAAATAAATAAAGAGATAACCCATATTGCTTGTTTTAAATATTTCTTTGTAAGGATCTACAGGGTTATTAATATTAATATTTTCCACTCAGCTGTTGCCCGTGCATCGGCCAACCATGGCTGATGTAATTCGCCTTGTTATCTCTATGGGCACTCGTCTTGTCTGCTACATTTGTCACCACGTGGCAATTACATCAGCCGAGGTCGGCCGATGCACTGGCAACAGCCGAGTGGAAAATACCCGCGCGCGACGGTGCTAGTATATAAATATAACCCTGTCAAGCTGGATGGAGAAGGGGTTAACCCCCATCCAATCCCATGGATTCCCCCCTGATTTGAACAACTTGTCCATTGGAAATATTTCTTTACAGAAATTGCAGTAATTTTCAAGTAGGCCTACTTATCTTCTTTGAATAATTGATATATTTGAACTGTTATATAAAAGTAATAATAATAATAATAATATCGTATGGCCTCGTGTGCCGGGTGCAATCTTTGTTATTTGTTGTCCAAAGGGCATCTTGCAAGTCGAATTTTGTAATTCCTTGGAACGCTATGAAAGTTAAGAAGGTTAGATATCTAAGCTCCTTGTTAATATAGCGCTTTCTCGTAGAGAATGGAAGAACTTTGTGTTGGCGGAAAATCCCGAGATTAATTTTACCATCATGAACACGGCCTATTGAATTCAAATGGGTTCTTTAACATGCCTTTAGGGTATGACATGCATGTCGTGATTTTTGCCGCTTTTCAAAAATTACTTACCACGGTAAGTGTATTTTAATAATCGACTATTCCAATTATTTGAGTACATCGTGTGTTCAAATTATTCGAACAACCGCAATATTCGTAGGCCTACATCTGCAGTGATCAACTTGAATTCTTTGAATATTCAAATGATATGCACAGCCTTGGTTACAACCCTCGGCATAAAATGAGTCGCTCCCAAACGAAAAGCAGAATGGAACCGAGGCGAGGCATGGCGTGAGAAAATGCCTTATCAGGGCAATCTGGTGGAAGAGTACGGGCGACAGCTCCTAGCTGCAAATCATCTCCCACAGCCATTACATCGCTCTACCTGCCTCTTACATTGTTATCGAGAGAGGGTGCATTTCTCAAGTTTCTTGCCATAAAGGGTTGCCTCATAAAGGAACAATTAACTCTCTAGAGGGTGAAGATGTATCATCGCACTGTCGAGATACACGATCAGTGACATGGGACACCTGAATTCTACTGCAAATGATAAGCTTACAACTTTTTGTGCTTCTGAAAGGAATATGTCGGTTTGTTAATCACATGACTGAAAAGTAGTCTTAGGGCGGAAGATTGAGATGTAACATTCGGAAGCAACAAAGGGATACCAGGAGCTTGGAGTCTATTCAATGACGACCACAGAGCTCTCTTGAATATTTACGACAATCATAAGTAAGGCCAAAGCCGTCGGATTTTTTAAGAGCGTTAAAAATCCCTCAGTATGCCTTCCTTCGGAGGGGAAGTAAAGCCGGCGGTCCCATGTCATAAATTTATGGCATGTTAAAGATCCTTCCACTAATTACACCTGTGTGAAGCTAAATTGGATAGGTTAAGAATGTAAACAACGCTCTTAGGTTTCTACGTTCGTTGCCAAGAGCCGACTGCGGTGGCGTCTAGTAGCTAAGTTCTGAACTTGGCCTAGTAGTCGTTGACGGTGGCGCTTGGCGGCAAAAGTAGGAACTATTTGAAAAATTCTAAATTGCAGTCTGCACTTAAAATAAAAAAACAGATAACACACACTAATACAGTCATCACAATTAACACCGGTTATCAGACAGATTCTACACACACCCAAAGTACACGGGGTTAAATGACCACGTTGTCGCAGCCCCAAACTTAAGAACCAACCAACCAATCATAAGTAAAATACCAAGAGATTTATTATATTTATACACCTTACTCAATAAATAGTGAAAATATCTTATATTATACCAGTTTCCGCCATAGTGTGACCCTCTTCAGTAACTGTCTTATAAAATCAACTAAAACTGATTGAATTACGAGCAAAGTTGATCAATATTTACCTTGGGTATTCCCTTTCCTTGATAATTTTTCATAAAAAGTATTTAAAAAACATATCTGTAACGATGTGTGCTTTAAATTGATAATACAATCCTATAATTGTTCTTTATGCAACGAGCTTATAATGACGATAAATAAGACACGAATATGTTTATACAACGAAGCGAGTTTTATGATTTCCATTAAGCTGTCTTAATTACCATTATAGGCGAGTTGCATACGAAGATAATTATAACTTAATTATTGTTGCGTGCCACCTCCCTAGTGGCACTTTTGTTAACTGGATTACGGTGGGTAGGAAGCACAACACCAATTACTGCTTAAAGAAATAATTAACATTATTGCGGCCAGAAAATTACACTACTCATCAGCAAATACAAGCAATAGGAACCTTACTCCAGTTTCCTCAAGTCTCTTGCTTGTGGAGAGCTCTTGCCCTTTTACTTGTCAACAAACCACAGAAGTTAATCATCCCGCTAATGAGCCTAGTGACCTTGACAGTACTACATGCACTTCTTCCTAAAGTACGCCGACTACAGTTACTTACGAGCACTTGCTGCACGCTGTTCACACGCTGGGAGAAACAATGTCACTGGATTTCGTAACCACATTATCTCCGACACTCAGTGAAAGCACACTCACTCAAAACACAGGCAGTCCCCTGTATGTTTCTCTCTTCCCCGCTCCACTAGGGGTTTCGCAAGTCACCACACTTCTGTCGCTCAGGATAATCGCTCACATTAGCTCGTAAAACACAACAACAACCCCTGCTTGACAGGTCGCACTTATATAGCAGGCCAGTGACTCAATAAATGCTTCTCGATCCATCCAGGGTTCACGGCTTCTCGAGGTTTCCATCGCTGGTCCAGTCATGAATATTCTGGACTATCCCTTTGTCCTAGTAGCCCTGTTGCATAAGGCGCACGCAATACAGGAGGCAGGGCACAGCCCAGCCCTGGGGCAGTTGTGACTCATGCGGCGAGCGATGACACAAACTCACAGCCGTAACACCACCCCCTTCCTAAAAAGGCTGATCGTCCCGATCAATCATTGGTCCGTCTGTGTCCCTCCGTAGGCTGCCAGGCGATCTCGATGCACGATCTTCATCTTCGCCCTCGGGCTCCGCTGGATCCTGTAGACGACATCGTTGATCCGTTTCACGACTCGGTACGGGCCCTCCCAGGACTTCTGAAGTTTGGGTGACAGGCCTTTCTTCCGTAATGGGTTGAAGAGCCAGACCAGGTCGTCCTCGTGGAATCCGCCGGCATCCGTCTGCTGGTCGTATCGGGTTTTCATTCGGTCGGTCTCGATCCGCAGTTTCCTCCTCGCGAACGCGTGCACGTCCTCCAGTTGGTCGACCAGTTCTTGACAATACTGGCTTACCGGGATCGGATCATTCCCAGGTCGGCCGAAGGCAAGATCGACAGGTAGACGGAGCTCTCTCCCAAACATGGCCCGGGCTGGTGAGCACCCGGTGGCTTCATGCACGGCGGCGCGGTAGGCCAGGAGAAATAGTGGAAGATGTTTGTCCCAATCCCTCTGGTGCTCGCTGACGACTATTCGGAGATGGTTCTCGATGGTGCGATTGAATCGCTCTACCATCCCGTCGGACTGAGGGTGTAGCGGCGTTGTCCTTGTCTTCCGGATTCCCAGCAGCTGGCATAGGTTCTGGAACACCTGCGACTCGAAGTTCCTCCCTTGTTCGGAGTGCAGCTCCAGGGGTACTCCGTACCGGCTGACGAATTCCTTCACCAGGGTCTCTGCAATCGTCGCGGCTTCTTGGTTAGGGAGCGCATACGCCTCCGGCCATTTGGTGAAGTAGTCGCTGACGACTAATATGTAGCGGTTCCCTGCCTCGCTTAACGGGAATGGCCCAGAAACATCGATGGCCACTCTCTCCATGGGGCCGCCCACGTTGTAGGTCTTCAGTGGACCCCGTCGTCTTCGTCCTGGGCCCTTGCTGGCTGCGCAATCGTGGCACCTCGCGCAGTGGTTCTCCACGTCTGTTCGGCATACGATCCAGTAGAACCGCTCTCTCAGCTTCCCCAGGGTCTTCTTTATCCCTAGGTGTCCACCAGATGATCCTCCATGAACTCCCTTCAGGACTTCCTCCGTCATAGCCTTTGGAACGATGACTTGTTCCCGAGATGTCTTCCCGTCGGTGCTCTCCCAGGTACGGCAGATGAGGCCATCCCTTAAAATCAGCGAGTCCCACTGTGCCCAGTAGAACTTAAACTTTGGGCTGCAGTCACTCACAATGTTCCACCCGGGTCTGGGGACACAGGCCCTCTTCCATTCGGCTATCAGTCCCAGGTCATCATCTTCTGCTTGTGCCCGCGTGAAAGATTCGCGGCTCCAGCTCCCTTGAAGTTCCACTGTAGTCCTTCGGCACTGTATCCCGGTGTTCTCCTCCCTTCGGGCACAGAAGGTGCAGTCTTCGGGGCACGGTCTTCGTGACAGGGCGTCGGCGTTAGAATGCAGTTGGCCTTTCCTGTGCTGAATCGCAAAGTTGTACTGTTGAAGCCTCTCTAACCACCGCGCAAGTTGACCCTCGGGCTGCTTGAAGTTCAGGAGCCACCGCAGGGATGCATGGTCGGTCCTGATGAGAAATTCTTGCCCGTACAGGTACTTGTGGAAGTGTTCAATGGTTTTCACGATGGCGAGCAGCTCCTTCCTGGTGACGCAGTAGTTCCTTTCTGGCTTTGACGAGGCCTTGCTGAAGTAGGCCACTACTCTCTCCTCGCCGTCCACTACTTGCGACAAGATTCCCCCAATGCCAAAGTCGCTGGCATCGGTATCGACGATGAACCTTGTTCCAGGTCTGGGGTAGGCCAGAATAGGCGCGGTGCACAGAGCCTGCTTGAGTTGTTCGAAGGCACTGTGGCATTCTGCTGTCCACGTGAAGAGTTGGTCCTTCTCAGTCAGTCGATGTAAAGGTTTGGCGATGTCGGCGAATCCTCTCACGAAGCGACGGTAATAAGTGCAGAGTCCCAGGAAGCTTCGTAGTTGGGACTTGTCCTTCGGAACTGGCCACTCCCTCACAGCTGCGGTCTTCTCTGGGTCGGTGCGCACCCCTTCCTCGGAGACGATATGCCCAAGGTACTGGACCCGCTTCTGGAAGAGCTGACACTTCTTGGGGCTCAACTTCAGCTGGGCAGCACGTAGCTTCAACAAGATCTCCTTCGGGTTGCTGTAGTGCTCCTCGAAGCTTCTCCCCAGAACGATGACGTCGTCTAGGTAGACCAGGCAGGTCTTCCAGTGTAGTCCCCTCAGAATGGACTCCATTAGCCTTTCGAAGGTCGCAGGGGCGTTGCACAGACCGAATGGCATGACGGTGAACTGCCAGAGCCCGCTGCCCACAGAGAACGCAGTTTTCTCGCGGTCCTTAGGGTGGGCCTCCACCTGCCAGTAGCCACTCTTCAAATCCAAGGTGGAGAACCATCTCGACCCTGATATGGTGTCCAGGGTGTCGTCGATCCTGGGTAGAGGGTAGCTGTCCTTCTTCGTGACGTAATTCACCCGCCTGTAATCCACGCAGAACCTGGTGGAACCGTCCTTCTTCTTCACTAGCACGACCGGAGAACTCCAAGGACTATGTGATGGCTCGATCACCCCTTGCTCCTTCATCTCTCCTACCATCTGGTCAACTTCGGCTTGCTTGGCGAGCGGGACACTTCGGAATGGGGCCCTAATCGGTGCGCTGTCCCCAACGTCGATTCTGTGCTGAACCAAGCTTGTCCTGCCGAAGTCTTTGCTCCCCACGGAGAAGACGTCCTGGAATTCGCGTAGCAGGTCCTGAAGTTGGCGTGATTGTTCCTCGTCTAAATGGTCCTGGGATCCTTGGTACAGCTTCTGTAGTTCTTCTGGCAGTGTGCGTCTTCTTCGGTTGTCCGTCTGCAGGTGTCCGTCTGTCGTATCTGTGATGCGGGCAAACCAGGTACCGGGCTCGCAGACTCCTAGGTTGGTGTCCCGGTGAACCGTAATGTCGTAGTCGTTCAGGTTGGACAGGCGGACGTACGGCCGAGACGTCGTGTTGATGAGAGTCTTGGCAACTAGCAATCCTTTTGTCTGGATGTCCTCATATTTTGGCTCGATGACAGCCGCCACTCCCTCAGCAGTTCCGTCGACAATTACGGCAGCGCTGACCTCCGTCCTGGCGGGAACGATGACGTCTTCTCTCAGCCTTACTCGTCGTGCGGTGATGGACTCGTGCGCAGGTTGCAAAGCAAGTTCCTCACTTCCGAAATGCAGAGTGTTGGTACTCAGATCCAAGATGATGTTGTTCTGGTCCAGGAAGTCCAGTCCGATGATCACTTCATATGATACGTCAGCCACAAGCACTGGATGCTTTATCGCCCGTCGACCAATGACGAACTCTAGTGATGCTTCGCCATGTACCGGTGCGGTCTCTCCGGTCGCGGTTATTAGCTGGAGGTTCCTTAGTGTGGGTTGCACTCTCCACTTCGGGATCACGGTGGGACTGACGATGGTCCTCGATGCTCCCGTGTCGATTAGCATGGGCCAGCTCTCTCCGTTGACGACTCCGTCGACCATCAGGCTGCTATTGTTCCTCCGTAACTTCGTCACACGAACCTGGACTGCCGGGGCTTGACGACTGTCACAAGCCAACCTTTGCCCCAAGGCTGGCTAATACTCGTTTCCCTGGGTCGCGCGGTTTTCAGACGACTGATTTCCCGTCGGATACCCTCGGCGGCGGGGATCGCCGCAGTCCTTGCTCAGGTGGCCTTTCTTACCGCAGGTCCAGCAGGTCGGTAGTCCTCTTCCGGGCCGCCTCTCCGGTTGCCTTCCGGCTGTGTCGTTGCTGATGGTGCCGCGACTATCGAAGAAACGGCTTAGCGCCTCCATTAATTCGTCGGCCAGGGGCTTGGTCTCGTTGGTTTTTACTGTTTCGTCGACGTCCACTTGACGCACCCGCGCGTGCACACTGGATGCCTGTTTTGCCGTCTCGAACTCAAGTGCGTGGCTCAGCGCATCTGTCAGGGTCTTATTGTGCGCGAGTCGCAGCGCCTGTTGAGTGTCCGAGTCCCGTAGCCCGTCGGTGAAAGTCTGCGTCGCTATCTGCTCCAGAAAGTCGGCCGGCGCTGTTGGGTAGGCGAGCCTTACGAGACGTTCGATGTCCATCTCGAACTCCTGCAGGGTTTCCGCGTTCTTTTGAACCCGGGTCCGGAGCTGCATCTGGTAGGCCTGCTGAAGATGGCTATCTCCATATCGGGACTCCATATGGGCGATTAGTGACGCGTAGTCCTGGGATCCAGTCGGGATGGCCTGAAGGACGTTAAGGGCGTCCCCTCTCAGCGCTACAATGAGAGCTGTAGCCTTTTCCGTGCTGTTCCAGTTGTTTATTGAACAGGCTGCCTCGAACTGACGTAAATAGGTGCTCCACGGCACCTTTCCGTCGAAGGTTGGGGGCGTCACTCTGCTCTGTCCCGTTCCTGATATTACCGGTGTACCTGTGGGCGGGCGTCGGCGCAGCTCGGCAACTTCCTCTTGAAGAGCGTTGAATCTCGCTTCCATCCCCGTCGACGGGCGTTGGTTCAGCTCAGAAATTTCCTTTTGTAAAGCGTTGAATTTTTCTTCCACCCCCGTCAGTGGGCGTTGGCGCAGTTCGGCAACTTCCTCTTGTAAGGCGTCGAACTTTTTTTCTACTGCTGTGACTTCCTCACGTAGGCCCTGGCAGACGGTGTTGACTTCCTGACGCAGACCCTGTTCCAATTTCTTTTGACTTTCCTGTAATTTCGTCAGCAGACACTCTTCCAGATTTTTCTGGCCATCCAGAAATTTGGCGGTTAGGTCCTCTGCTAGCTTATTCTGACCGTCTTCTAATTTGGAAGTTAGGTCCTCGGCTAAACTTTTCTGACTGTCTTTCATCTTCTTCAGGTCCTCCGCTAACTTATTTTGGCCGTCTTCTAATTTGGCAGTTAGGTCCTTAGTTAAATTCTTCTGGCCGTCCTCCATCTTGATTTCCATGCCATTTAACTTTTCTAGCAATGCTGCCAATTTCTCCTCCATTTTAGTTGTTTGTCTTGTAAAGGGCATGCACTCACAGGAAAATTAGAGAATTTGACCTGCTCGGGTTTTGAAACCAGGACCGTCAGGTGTTGTGCTTGAGTTCGTAATCCGGCTTCTGACACCAGTTGTTGCGTGCCACCCCCCTAGTGGCACTTTTGTTTACTGGATTACGGTGGGTAGGAAGCACAAAACCAATTACTGCTTAAAGAAATAATTAACTTTATTGCGGCCAGAAAATTACACTACTCATCAGCAAATACAAGCAATAGGAACCTTACTCCAGTTTCCTCAAGTCTCTTGCTTGTGGAGAGCTCTTGCCCTTTTACTTGTCAACAAACCACAGAAGTTAATCATCCCGCTAATGAGCCTAGTGACCTTGACAGTACTACATGCAACTTCTTCCTAAAGTACGCCGACTGCAGTTACTTACGAGCACTTGCTGCACGCTGTTCACAAGCTGGGAGAAACAATGTCACTGGATTTCGTAACCACAATATCTCCGACACTCAGTGAAAGCACACTCACTCAAAACACAGGCAGTCCCCTGTATGTTTCTCTCTTCCCCGCTCCACTAGGGGTTTCGCAAGTCACCACACTTCTGTCGCTCAGGATAATCGCTCACACTAGCTCGTAAAACACAACAACAACCCCTGCTTGACAGGTCGCACTTATATAGCAGGCCGGTGACTCAATAAATGCTTCTAGATCCATCCAGGGTTCACGGCTTCTCGAGGTTTCCATCGCTGGTCCAGTCACGAATATTCTGGACTATCCCTTTGTCCTAGTAGCCCTGTTGCATAAGGCGCACGCAATACAGGAGGCAGGGCACAGCCCAGCCCTGGGGCAGTTGTGACTCATGCGGCGAGCGATGACACAAACTCACAGCCGTAACATTATATATTCTAACATAAATATTCATAAATATCTGTCGAGATCCTGCATTGTTCTTGGGATTTGTGCGGGCTCAGCATTTGATCTCTACCCATTAACGAATTCCAAAGTTTTGAAACATTGTTTAACCTGAAGTAGAACCAACAGATAGCGTACAGGTACTATGTTGGATCATTTTGTTATTTTGGTCAAATTACACAAAATAGGCTGTTACAAACTCTTTAAAATTAATATGTATCGTATCATCAACTAGTTATTCTTCAAATTCTATGCGTATAGAATGCCAACGGAAGGCAAATTAATTGAGTCCCAAATAGAACAGTTATGACATCTGGTGGAAAAGTTTCGCATAAGAAATCCATTTACTGAATAGAGAGCTGGATTATAATTTCTGTAGAACTAATGTCTTATGCCTGCTTCCTCCATGATGTTTTGGTGCGTTTGTGTCAGCAACAGCATTCACTAAATTTGTCTGCGAAATCTTACGAATGTAATGCCCTGAGTATAAATTGGTGTCGCGGATATTAAGATACAGTGCTATTTCTTTTGCTATATTGCCCAGTTTGTTTATGAAAAAACATTAGGGACGGTGCACACTTTCCACGTCGGTAATGGCTAGAAGGATGGGGTTACAAACTTCTGGACGTAGATTCCTAAATTTCTTGCATATTTCATAATATTTTCCAGTTACCTTAAAGGTTCGTGCTGATTTTGTCTTTGTATTTGGCGTTGTAACTACAATCGTTGATCCAATATAGGCTACATTGTCTACTTTCAAATCATGTAAATCATGTCCGACATGTTGGATTTTGAGTCCATGTGCGAAGGTGTCCTTACCTAATTGGTCAATGAATGACAATATTGAGCTCTGATTGGTTGGAGAAACTGTTTCATAATGAAAAGTAGTACTTTAATGACTCCATTATGATACAGTTTTCTGACATATAATATTTTACATTTCGACATCGTCGTATATAAAATAATATTCTGAAAAATATGTAGAACTAAAATATCTGGTGCTGAAAAAAGATTATAAATAGATTTTATATATTAAAAACATTTTGCGATGTGTTTCCTTAGGATGAAATAAGGGTCTTTGTTGAGGGGAGCATGGTTTGGAAATTTGTTGTTTTTATTCCCTGCTTAATTGAAGCTGATGGTCTTTGACTGAGAAAATATTGCGTAGATGGTGAAGTTCGATTACAATAGGTGTTAATAATAATCATAATACATATAAAACTCGCAGGTGTATGCTTCATTGTTTAATTGTCCACATAATCTAAAGATGGCAGCTGTGCGAAATTATAAAATAATTTTTAATTTTTTGTGTACTAATCATGTGATCGAAGTCAAAGTTTCTATAATAAACGTACGCCATAATCGTCATCTAATAGTACATAACTCTATGGCCTACATATATAACAATCCAAAATGGCACAATCCGAAATATTTTACAGCTCTCGAAATATACTAATCTTATGACAGCAATCAAACGGAAATGTTGTATGTTGATAGCGACTATAAACATAATTCACCTATGGGACTTTCAATAACCTGGTGGGCACAAATTTAGCATGGCGGCGACGTGAAGTTTCAATACTGTATTAAAATTGAAGTTTCTTGCAATTT
Source organism: Meconema thalassinum (assembly GCA_946902985.2). Classification (NCBI taxonomy): domain Eukaryota; kingdom Metazoa; phylum Arthropoda; class Insecta; order Orthoptera; family Tettigoniidae; genus Meconema; species Meconema thalassinum. Next base: position 375,011,215 of record OX336392.1, read on the forward strand.
AACCATCCGAACGCAGCAACACTTGGTACTGTAAATGCTGATACATATTTTAATCCACTGATATTCAATTAATTTCAACTTTTTTCATGACCACAAGATGGCGGCTGTACAAAATTTTAAAATTAAGTTGTTATTATGTTTTGTGTCCTAATCATGCGTTTGAAGTTTGAATAATACATATACGCAATGATCTTCAGGTAATTGTATAAAATCCTATGGCCTAGGTATAGAAATCCAACATGTCAACCATACGAAATATTTATACGGTTCTCAATATCTACGAATCTATTATAGCAATCAAACTGCAATTTTGTATGCAGATAGAGGCAATTAACATAAGTAGGATAATTGAAAATAGGCTATTCAGTTATTCACGGAACTACGTGTTGCAAAATGAGAAAAGTAGTGTAAAAGACATGTGAAAAAAAATGTAACAATAGTTGGTATTTTATAATCCTAAAAATTTGTCTAAATATGTCTTTAGGAATATTGAGATGGTCCACAAGGTGTTAGGTGTGTTCTCTACAAGAATAAAGGCTCTTTGTGGAATGGAGCCAGCAGGCGAAATGAGTTGGCGTGAAAAAACAAAAAATGAGGTGTCAATTCAGGATACAAAATGAAAAGTATTAAAAGATACGTTAAAAAGGAAATATAAGAATTAATTTATATAAATAATTGAGATAATTATCATAAAATAACACGCATTTTTGAACAGAAAAGACGAGAGATAATTGGATGACAAGTTTCGATCCAATTAAGCATCCCCCCTTTTTTTTATATAAAAAGTGTATACCAGTTTGGCTTCAGGAGAAACGTAGGAACAAGGGAAGCTGTACTAAGTTTTAGACTGATTTTGGAAGCTAGAATAAGGAAGGATAAGGGAACGTCTATGGTATTTGTAGACTTAGAAAAGGCTTTAGATAATGTTGATTAAACTAAATTGTTTGACATTTTGAAAACGATTGGAATAAAGTACAGGGGTAGGAGGGTGATCTACAATCTATACAGAAACCAGACAGCACTCATTCGAGCCGAAGGACATGAGAGAGAAGCTGGTATTCATAAAGGTGTAAAGCAAGGCAGCAACTTATCCCCCATACTTTTCAGGCTATACATTGAACAAGCAATGAAGGAAATTGGAGAAAAGTCCAAAGTTGGAGTAAAGATTTAACGAGAAATAATTTCAACCCTGAGATTTGCTGATGACATGGTCATCTTAGCCTACACACCAGAGGATTGGAATAAGTACACACATCAAAAAAAGTTTTGCATCACCTCGGTTCCCAGATCTCCGGCATATAGACGTTGACTGTGTATATTGTATCCAAGATACAGTCCCTTTGACTGTTCATAGATGTCACTAAAACTGCTCAAAGATGTAAACAACCATGCATGAGCAGGGCCTATTAGACGGAGGGGGTACGACAGCCGATCAGTTCCAGTCATTCCACCAGGACGAAGGTACGCTGCTCATGTTGTCTGTAGTTCTACCATGCCTAGAAGGTCAATACCGCAGTTCGATCGCGTCCGCATTGTTACTTTGTGTCAAGAAGGGCTCTCAACAAGGGAAGTTTCCAGGCGTCTCAGAGTGAACCAAAGCGATGTTGTTCGGACATGGAGGAGGTACAGAGATACAGGAACTGTCGATGACAGGCCTCGCTCAGGCCGCCCAAGGGCTACTACTGTAGTGGATGACCGCTACTTACGGATTGCCGCTCGGAGGAACCCTGACAGCAATGCCACCATGTTGAATAATGCGTTTCGTTCAGCCACAGGACGTCGTGTTTCAACTCAAACTGTGCGCAATAGGCTGCATGATGCGCAACTTCACTCCCGACGTCCATGGCGAGGTCCAGCTTTGCAACCCCGACACCATGCAGCGCGGTACAGATGGGTCCAACAACATGCTGAATGGACCCCACGGAATTGGCATCACGTTCTCTTCACCGATGAGTGTCGCATATGCCTTCAACCAGACAATCGTCGGAGACGTGTTTGGAGGCACCCTGGTCAGGCTGAACGTCTTAGACACACTGTCCAGCGAGTGCAGCAAGGTGGTGGTTCCCTGATGTTTTGGGGTGGCATTATGTGGGGCCGACGTACGCCACTGGTGGTCATGGAAGGCTCCGAAACGGCTTTACGATACCTGAATGACATCCTCCGACCCATAGTGCAACCATATCGGCAGAATATTGGAGAGGCATTTGTCTTCATGGACGACAATTCTCGACCTCATCGTGCACATCTTGTGAATGCGTTCCTTCAAGATAACGACATCGCTCGACTACAGTGGCCAGCATGTTCGCCAGACATGAACCCTATCGAACATGCCTGGGATATGTTGAAAAGGGCTGTTTATGGACGTCTTGACCCACCAACCACTCTGAGAGATTTACGCCGAATTGTCGTTGAGGAGTGGGACAATTTGGACCAACAGTGTCTTGATGAACTTGTGGATAGTATGCCACGGCGAATACAGGCATGCATCAATGCAAGAGGACGTGTTACTGGGTATTAGAGGTAGTGGTGTGTACTGCAATCTGGACCACAAATGCTGAAAGTCTAGCTGTATGATGGTACAACATGCAATGTGTGGGTCTCATGAGCAATAAAACGAGCTGAAATGTTGTTTGTGTTGATCTCTATTCCCTTTGTATTTAACGGTTCCGGAACTCTTGGAACCGAGGTGATGCAAAACTTTTTTTGATGTGTGTATTTAAATGGTACGGATTCTGTCTACAGGAAGGAATTCATGATGAAAATTAATGAAATGTAAAACAAAAATATTGGAATACAGCCGAAAGAAATAAGAAACCCTTTGAACGTCGAATTGGCAGGTGAAAAGCTAAAGGACTTCCGTTACTTAGGAAGCAAAATAACGAGTGATGGAAAGAGGATATAAAAAGTAGGTTGGCACAGGCAAGGAAATAATTTCTTCAGAAAAGGAATCTGTTGGTATTGAATATAGATTTAGGTATAAAGAAATCATTTTTGAATACCTTTGTCTGCAGTGTGGCACTCTATGGAAGTGAAACTTGGAGAGTTGGAGCAGCAGAAAGGAAGGGAATTGATGCGTTTGAAGTGTGTGATACAGGAGAATGATGAAGATCAAATGGGTAGATAGAATTCAAAATGAGAAGGTATTAAGATGATTGTGAGAGGAGAGATGTTTCTGCCGATTTCTAGAAGAGATAGGTTGGTGGGACACATACTGAGGCACCCAGGAATAGCAATGTGGGTTATGGAAGGAAGGTTCGAGGATAAGAGCAGTAGGGGTAGATCAAGGTTAGAAAATGTTAAACAGATCGCCTCGGATGTTGAGATGAAACGATTAGCTCAGGACAGGGAAGCATGGAGGGCTGCATCAAACTTGTCAAAAGACTAAAGACTCTAATACACGAAAAGTATTATTTTGGGATAAATATCTAATGTAATACTGTATTTCTTTAAGGTTGTGGTGTATAAATACTTGTTTTCCCGTCTAAAGTAATTGGGCACAATTTGTGTTGGTCGACTGAAAATCATTGTATAATATTTATTGACTTCTGGCTAACAATGTTTATAGCAGGGTATGGAAGTTGACCTAACAGTACCACCGAGTACTCTAAAGGCTTCCTGGATGAGTTGCGAGGTAACTAACGAAGCTACCCCAGAAGTGAAACTATCACGATAGACACAAAAGCTGTCAAATTCATCACAAGCTCCTTAGTAGGTCGCGTAACTTTTTTCCAACTTTTGTTCACGCGATTTGATTGACAACGACAAGGTCTAAGCAATTTATTTTCTGATATTTTTAGGCAGTCTATTACTCGCAGCTTTTTGTTGTACATCTGTAAGGCTCAAGGCTCTCTGAACAGAAAGGTTAACAGTGACTTACTCGAGAGCTTCCCTTTCACAATTCATAAGAGGTCGTTAGAAGGTATTCACTAACACTTCCCATTACAATGAGTAGGAAGTGAACGCTGACGGTGTTACCTCAGTATTTATTGAATGTTTCCAAGTATTTTAGAAGTGATTCTGTGAGATGAATGCTTTAAAATGCTTTTGTTAACAGCGCTATTGATATAGGGATGGTATTTGAGGACGATAACTTGTTGTTAATCGGGCAGTTAGTGAACAGGAAGAGGATCTGGAAGGAGGGGGACTCGTATATCTGTCTGGATCGTTAGTTTAGGGTTCTATTGACCTGCTGTGTACAATAGCAGCCATTCAGCTTCCTGCGATTCAAGTGAGTCACTCTCTCTCGGAGGCTTTCCTGGTACAACATGGTCTTTAGTTGAAGTGCAGACCATCCATTTATCATCGATGTGGATACGTGATTGGTTGGTTGGTTGGTTCTTAAGTTTAGGGGCTGCGACAACGCGATCATGTAGCCCCGTGTACTTTGGGTGTGTGTAGAATCTGTGTGATAACCGGTGTTAATTGTGATGACTGTATTAGTGTGTGTTATCTGTTTTTTTAAATTTAAGTACAGACTGCAACTTAGAATTTTTCAAATAGTTCCTAATTTTGCCGCCAAGCGCCACCGTCAACGACTACTAGGCCAAGTTCATAACTTAGCTACTAGACGCCACCGCAGTCGGCTCTTGGCAACGAACGTAGAAACCTAAGAGCGTTGTTTACATTTTTAACCCATCCAATTTAAAGCGGCTTCGGTGGCGTAGTCGGTAGCATGCTGAGCTTCTATGCCCAAGATAGCGGGTTCAAACCCGGCCGAAGCCGTTGGATTCTTTAAGAGCGTTAAAAATCTCTCAGTATATCTTGCTTCGGAGGGGAAGTAAAGCCGGCGGTCCCATGTCATAGATTTATGGCATGTTAAAGAACCTTCCACTAATTACACCTGTGTGAAGCTAAAGTGGATAGGTTAAGAATGTAAACAACGCTCTTAGGATTCTACGTTCGTTGTCAAGAGCCGACTGCGGTGGCCTCCATTAACTAAGTTCTGAACTAGGCCTACAAGGCGTTGACGGTGGCGCTTGGCGGCAAATTAGGAACTATTTGAAAAATTCTAAGTTGCAGTCTGTACTTAAATTAAAAAACAGATACACACACTAATACAGCCATCACAATTAACACTGGTTATCAGACAGATTCTACACACACCCAAAGTACACGGGGCTACACGATCGCGTTGTCGCAGCCCCTAAACTGACGAACCAACCAAAATTATTGTCATTTTTCACCATATTACATTTGAAACAAGTAGTTCCGTGGAGAACTATACAGCCTATTTTCATATATCCTGCTCATGTTAATTGCCTCTATCAACATACAAAATTTCAGTTTAATTGCTGTAACAGATTCGTAGATATTGAGAACCGTCTAAATATTTCAGATGGTCGCCAGGTTGGATTTTTATTTTTGTAGTATTACATTAAGATTATTGTGTACGTGTGGTATTCAAACTTCAATCGCATGATTAGAACACAAGAAGTAAAAACGAGATTTTAAAATTACGCACAGCAGCCATCTTGTGATTATGCAAACAATTGAAATAAATTAGATGCCAGTGGATCAACATTTGTATAAGCATTTAACGTGCAACGTTTCATGGCACTCGGATAGTTAATTCGCGAGAAACGTCCATTTAAATATTTATACTTCGCGTCGCCGCCATGTTGGATTTGTGCTCACCAGGTTACTGAAAGTCCTATGTAATCGGTATTCTGCCGGAAGGCAGGTCCGAGCCTCCGAAGAGGCTTCCCCCAGCCGGAGTTTACGTGCGGTAGGGTGGCCAGGGCCTTTCCGCTCCTCCTTATGTTGGCCAACAGCGCGCAGTACCTAGAACCGGCATACCATTCAAGTTCCGACTGCGCCCAATGTTGCTTAACTGCGGAGTTCTCAAGGGATCCGGTGTTTCAACACGGCTAGGCCGTTGGCCCAAAGTCCTATAGGTGAACATATGTTCATAGTCTCTATGAACATAAAAAATTCAGTTTGGTTGCTGTAAAAGATTCATAGATATTGAGAACCGTCTAAATATTTCGGAAGCTCGCCATTTAGGATTGTTATATGTATAGGCCATAGAGTTATGTACCATTCTAGGACAATTATTGCCTTGCTTCATTATTCAAACTTCCACTTCGATCGCATGATTACGACACAAGAAGTAAAAACGAGATTTTAAAATTTCACACAGCCGCCATCTTGAGGTTATGTAAACAATTGGATTAAATTAGATGGCAGTGCATTACAATCTGCAAAATCATTTACTATACCACATTTCACTGCGCTCAGAGAGTTAAATCACGAGAAAAATCTATTAAAAAATTTCAAATTCGCTTGGTCGCCATGTTCGTTTTGTACCTTACAGGTTTATGAAATATACTTAGGTAAACTTGTATCAGTACCCTTTATCACCGTACAAAATTGCAGGGTGATATCTGTAATAGTTTCGGAGATATAGAATGTCAGTGAAATATTTCGCACAGCCGCCATTTTGAGGTTATGTAAACAATTGAACTAAATTAGACTCTAGTGAATTACAATGTGTATAAACATTTGCTGTACCAAGTTTTATTACGTTTGGATAGTTAAATAGCGAGAAAAGTCTATTTAAAAGTCTCAACTTTGCTTGGTCGCCATGTTGGTTTTGTAGTCACCAGGTTTTTGAAAGTCTCATAGGTGAACTTCTAGTAGTTCCCTTTATCACCGAACACAATTTCAGGGCGATGTCGGTTATAATTTCGGAGATATTGAATGCTAGTGAAATATTTCGCACAGCCGCCATGTTGGATTGGTGAGACGTAACAAAATTTGAAGGGCGCGGTCGAGGTCGCCGGAAATAATGCTATGAACTTACCGAGTTTCATTGAAATCGCTCCCGCCGTTTAGATTTTATTAGGGGGACACACACCTCACACACACACACACACACACACGCACACACACACGGACAAAAGGTGATCTCATAAGCCTATTTTTTCAAAATTGAAAATAGGCTAAAAATATAAATAAACCACATTTTATATTGGGAATACTTCATAGGAAGACACCAGGTGTAAAATTACTTCATTAAAATCCGTACGACTATGACAAAAAGGGAGCGACACACTATGGGTCAAAATGACCCGTCGCCATTCCTTGTGTTATATTTTTTCACGCTAGTTCTCAAGGGTTAAGGCCCCCCCGTGGTGTTTGGGGTAGCGCACCTGCCTCTCACCCGGAAGCCTCGGGTTCGATTCCCGGATTTGTTAGGGATTTTAGTGAAAGCTGGAACGATGTTGTTGTTTCTTTGGGGGATTTACGACATCGTGGTCATTTAGCCCCGTGTACATGAGTGTGTAATGATATATTTTATGTCCCTTTTAACAACTGCGGCTTTTAGAAACACCAAGGTGCCGGAATTTTCCCGCGAAGGAGATCTTTAACGTGCCAGTAAATCGACTGACACGGTTCCCTTGTATTTTCTCGCCCTCAAATGCCAACTGACTGCACCAGGATTCAATCCTGCAACCTTGGGCACACCAGGCGAGAACGTTACCGCTGAGCCACGCAGGCCAGTCACTTGGGTGTGTGTAGAAATTGTCTGAAAAACTGTGTCACGATGATGTATATACTAGTGTGCTTGTAATCGAGGTAGGATTTGGGTTGGAAGCAGCCATAGTCGTAAGTTGGGTACTAATCCGGTATTTGCCTGGAGTAGAAGTGGGAAACCACATAAATCCGTTCCCAGGATGGTTGAACAACCCCGCCTCTTCTCAGCTCTCAGACCAGAATAGAATTTCTTGGAACTGACGGGAATCGAACTTGGGCCTCCGTGGTGTCAGCCAAGATGCTACTCACTACGCAACGAGGCGCAGGTTTGAACGAGAGCCGGAGTTCTGCACTCAGCTTCGTGAGGACAATTGAGTAGCTGTCTGACAGCGAGGCAGCGTCCCGGTCACTGAAACCAAGAATATTGGCCGAGGGGACCCTAGATGCTGACTCCACAATCTGTAGGCCAAATGGCTGGGCAGCGGTCGCATGGTAGGCATAGGCCCTTCATTGGCTGTACTGGCAGTGGTTATTAATTTATTATTATTATTATCTCGAATTGGCCTACTTAGGACCACGCTTATTCAACTGGAGGGCCTTGATCTTCGCCCAGTATTGACGCATTTTCTGCCGGTGTAACTCTTTTCTTTCAGTAGTCCAGAAGAAACCTTTCATCCGAGGTTTCTCCGGAAAACCAAGGACTTCCTTCAAAGCACGCCTCACAGCTTGTCTGTCATGCAGGTCTGACATTTCCAGTTCGTTAATATCCTTCTCAATGCCTCCGTGGCTTAAGCGGCAGCACGCCGTCCTCTGACCACTGGGTACGTGGTTCAAATCCCGGTCACTCGATGTGAGATTTGTGCTGTACAAAGCGGACGCAGACAGGGTTTTCTCCGGGTACTCCGGATTCCCCTGTCCAAAATTTCATTCCGGCAACTCTCTCCACTTTCATTTGATTGCATCTTTCATTCATTTAATCATTACCCCAGAGGAGTGCGACAGGCATCAGCAGCCGGCACAGTTCATATCCTCGCCGCTGGATGAGGGCTTCATTTATTCCATTCCTGACCCGGTCAGTTGACTTTAAACAGGCTGTGGATTTTCATAATATCCTTCTCAGTTTCCGTTAATCTTCTAATATGAGTAAACTGCCCTAGAATATTTCTACCGATCACTGAGCACAGTAAGAGGCTGAAGGCCATGGTCCAGCTTAGTGCTCATATTTCCCCACAGGGAGAGGACCACGTGCTGTGCAAGCCGCAGTGAGTTACACGGAGTCTTAACCACAGGTAATCCTGAGGTTAAATTTAACCAAAAGCTAGAGAGTAATTACACGCTCCCATTTAAAATAATCTCTCCCTGCATCTCATTATGAATATATTGTTCCTTGGTAGAGCAAACAGGGTACACACGAAGGGTATGGTCTTTTCTTTGAAGTTACAAGCACTTTGTGAAGTAGGTTGTGGCGATTGGTCTTTTTAACCTTTAAGCTTTTATGTCCGAAGCCTTCTGACAAGACGACATTATTGTTACACCATGATTAACGCGTTTTAACGCCAGCTAGCGATTAGCAAGTCATTTTTGAAAGCCTTCGTCTGGAGCGTGGCACCCTATGTAATTGGAACTTGGACTATTGGTGCAGCAGAGAAGAGGAGACTTGAAACGTTTGAAATGTTGTGTTACAGGAGAATGATGAAGATCAGATGGGTAGATAGGGTTACAAACAGAGAGGTGTTAAGTAGTGGGAGAGGAGAGATGTTTCTGGCGAATGCTAATGAAGAGAAGAGTTAGGTTGGTAGGACACTTACTAAGACACCCAGGGATAGCAAGCTTAGTTAAGGAAGGAAGGGTCGAGGACAAGAACTGTAGGGGTAGACCAAGGTTAGAATATGTTAAACAGATTGCCTCGGATGTAGGGTGTGGTAGCTATGTAGAGATGAAACAATTAGCTCAGGACAGGGAGGAATGTAGTGCTGCATCAAACCAGTTGAAAGATGATGATGATGATAATTGTTGTTTTAAGGGGCCTAACATCTAGGTTATCGGCCCCTGCCAGTTGAAAGACTGAAGTCTCAAACAACAACAGTGATTCCCAGAAAATATACACATAACTTTAGAGAATTCATGGCTTTCTGAACATAATTCTTAGGGTACATTGGTCAAGCAATCCACGGGATGTAAATAAATCGATTTCTCAGTTTACAGCGGGAAGGTGCAGGAAAGCCCGCACTCAACTGAACATGACGTAAGCGAACTGTCCCGGTAGCATATTTATAAAACCTTCCTCATTTCGACCCTTATCGACAGTAGTGGCTACGCGGGGTAAAGCGCAGCGTTAGGTCATGGGGCCAAGCTCTCTGCTGACTCGGTAGACGCGTGGGTTCGAGCCCCACCGTCGGCTGTCCTTGAAATGGTTTTCCGTGGTTTCCCCATTTTCAACACCAGGCAAATGCTGGGACAGTACCTTCTGACAGGCCACGGCCGCTTCCTTCCACATCCTTGCCCAGTTTCATTGATCTTCATCCATTCCTTCTCTCATCCCGACGCGCAGGTCGCCCACGGGCGTCGAATAGAAAGACCTGCACTCGGCCTCCAGGTGGCTACACGAAAAAATAATAAAATTTCGACCCTATGTCAGTCTACTCTGCCTGCTTGTTTGTCAGGCCAATTTTGATTGGTATAGCTTTCGTGTGATACAGCGACGTTGATCGGTTCAGCTTTCACGCGCAATGATTCGCCGCACACGTTGTTCAGCTGTGCTCTCGTGGAAATGTCTTAGTCAATTGTGGGGTGATCTCTTTGTGTAAAAAATCATTTGAGTAGCTTGGACATAGCGATCATTCAGCCCCATGTATTTCGGTTCGTGTATAATTTGTGTGATGACCTGTGCTATTCTGGTGTCGGTAGTACAGTACTTTAAAGAGAAAGCCTTGGAATGACTATCTGAATATCAAAAGGACAGTGGGACGCAATGGATAGGCCCAGTAGATAAAACTGATTTCCATGTACACTGTAGTGAGCGTGAATTTGCAGAGATTTAATTTAGACTTGAAGACACCTAACATAACACAAGAACACTTTATAGAGTGTCAACAGGTATTTTCCCACCCTAAGTCAGAAATCAAACTCACGGTACTGAGATCATTTGTAAAATAATGTAGGCCTACTGCTGGTCAACGATGAGGACGTGAGTTGTTTAATAAGAATGTTCGCTGAGCCTAATGAACGTACATTGACTTTGAATGTGATACTTGATTTGTATAAGACCTCTATTAGTCAGCTCATTTCCGTGGCGGTACTAGGATTTGCTTCCGGAGGGGGATGAGTGGAGTCAAATCTGGAATAATTGCTTTTTTGATTTTGTATTTGTTGTTTTCTACTTTTACTTTTTGATTTTTGTGTTTTGCGGTCGTTACCTGATTTTCCTTTTGTTTTTGATTTTTTTGTTTCTTTTCTAATTTTGCTTCTGTTTTGTTTTTGATTTTGTGTTTGTTTTCAACTTTTCCTTTTGTTTTTGATTTAATATTTCTTGTCCATTTTTGCTTTTGTTTTTGATTTTATGCTTGTTGTCTCTTTTTGCTTTTGTTTATGATTTTATGTTTGTTGTCTGGTTTTTCTTTTGTTTTTGATTTTATGTTTGTTGTCAGCTTTTGCCTTTGTTTGTGATTTTATGTTTGGTTTTTCCCTTAGTTTTTGATTTTATGTTTGTTTTTAGCTTTTACTTAAGTTTTTGATTTTTTGTCTGTTTTCTGCTTTTGCTTTTTTTATTTTATATTTGTTTTCTGCTTATGCTTTGTTTTTTTAATTTATGATTGTTGTCTGGTTTTGCTTTTTTTCATTTTATGTTTGGTTTTTCCTTTTGTTTTTGATTTTATGTTTGTTTTCAGTTTTCGCTTTTGTTATGTTTTTGATTTTGTGTTTGTTTTCTGCTCTTACTTTAGTTTTTGATTTTTTGTTTGTTTTCTGCTTTTACTTTTGTTATTGATTTTATATTTGTTTTCTGTCTTTGCGTTTGTTTTTGAAGTTATGTTTGTTTTCTACTTTCGCTTTGGTTTTTGAATTTATGTTTGTTCTCTGGTTTTGCTTTTGTTTTTGATTTTATGTTTGTTTTCTGCTTTTACTTTTGTTTTTGATTTTGTGTTTGTTTTCTGCTTTTACTTTTGTTTTTAGCCTATTTTCATTTTATGAAAAAATAGGCTTATGAGATCACCTTTTGTCCGTGTGTGCGTGTGTGATTCGTGTGTGTGTGTGTTGCTAATAACTTATAAACGGCTGGAGCGATTTCAATGAAACTCGGCAAGATCATAGCAACATTCTGGCTGACCCCGACCGTGCCCTTCAATTTTATTATGTCTCACCAATCCAACATGGTGCCTGCGCGAATTATTTCACCAGCATTCAGTATCTCCGAAACTTTTACAGATATCACCCTGAAATTTTGTACGATCATAAAGGAAACTACTGTAAGTTCACCTATGAGACTTTTAAAAACCTGGTAACTACAAAAACAACATGGCGGCAAAGCGAAGTTGAGACTTTTAAATAGACTTTTTCCACGATTTAACCATCCAAACGTAATGCAACTTGGTACAGCAAATGTTTATACACTTTGTAATGCACTGGCGTCTAATTTAGTTCAATTGTTTAGATAACCTCAAGATGGCGGCTGTGCGAATTTCTTTTTATTTCTTGTGTCGTAATCATGCGATCGAAGTGAAAGTTTGAATAATAAAGCTACACAATAATTTTCCTTTAATGGTACATAACTCTATGGCCTATACATATAACAATCCAAAATGGCGAGCATCCGAAATAATTTGACGGTTCTCAATATCTACGAATCTTTCACAGCAATCAAACTGATTTTTTATGTTCATAGAGGCTATGAACATATGTTCACCTATAGCCCTTTCAATAACCTGGTGATCACAAATCTAACATGGCGGCGACGCGAAGTATAACTATTTAAATGGACGTTCCTCGTGATTTAACCATCCGAGTGCAGTGAAACTTTGCACGTCAAATGCTTATACAAATGTTAATCCACTGGCATCTAATTTATTTCAATTGTTTTCATAACCACAAGATGGCAGCTGAGCGAAATTTTAAAATCTCGTTTTTACTTCTTGTTTCCAAATCATGCGATTGAAATTTAAATAAGACATATACACAATAATATTCATGTAATAGTACATAAATCAAAATCCAACCTGGCGACCATCTGATATATTTAGACGGTTCTCAATATCTACGAATCTATCACAACAATCAAACTGAAATTTTGTTTGTTGATAGAGGCAATTAACATGAGTAGAATATATGAAAATAGGCTGTATAGTTCTTCATGGAACTACTTGTTTTGTTTGTGTTCTGATTTTCTTTTGATTTTATGTTTTTTTTCTGCTTTTGCTTATGTTTTCTATTGTTTTTGTATTTGTTATCTGCACGACTAGGCCGGGGGACTGTCTCAAGTTTACATCACTGAGCTAAGCGTACCACTTCCCAGCCTTTAGACCAGAATTAAATTTCTTGGTAACCACTGGTAATTTAACTTCAACTTCAGAGACGCGATCTAAAAATGCTAGGCACAATACCACGAGGTGGCTACTTACGAAGTCCTGCCAGATGCTAATTCACCATCTTCATAAAGGGGGCCACTATATACTGTATTGTGAATGAAGAACGCTGACAGCTGTCATTCCCTCGTAAGGTGAGTTGTGTAGAGGGGATGAGTGGTGGTAACGGTTTCCATGGCAACAGAGAGCGAGCGGTGTTGCAATGTACTCATGAATAGTGGCGAGCATATGGCCTGATGCTGTGTCCCTGTGTGGCTTACATACAGCAGTAAATGTTGAGATAACCTGTGATAGTAGGAACGCGGTATATTCCCATGTGTTGGCTTTGACAACTGCCAACAATCTTATCCCATACAGGGTGTTTCTCAAATTTACTAACAATAAGTAGAACTACACAGCCTATTTTCATATATCCTATTTATGTTAATTGCCACTATCAACATACAAAATTTCAGTTTGATTGCTGTAATAGATTCGTAGATAATGAGAACCGACTAAATATTTCGGATGCCATGTTGGAATTTTATATGTGTAGGACTTAGAGTTATGTACTATTTCATGAAGATTATTGTGTAGGTGTAGTATTCTAACTTCAATCGCATTATTAAGACTCATGATATGAAAATCAGTTTTTAAAATTTCGCACAGCTGCCATCTTGTGGTTCTGAAAGCAATTCAAATGAATTATATGCCAGTGCATTACCATGTGTATATACATTTACTGTACCATATTTCACTGCGCTCAAATGGTTAAATTGCGAGGAAAGGCTATTAAAATGTTTCGCTTGGCCACCATGTTCATTTTGTATTTTACAGGTTTTCTAAAGTCTCATAGCTAAATTTCTAGTAGTACTCTTTATCACCGTACAATATTGCAGTGTGATATCAGTACTATTTTCGGAGATATAGCATGCCAGTGTAATATTTCGCACAGCCGCCATCTTGAGGCTATGTAGTGAACCCGAGGAGGTTATGCTGACTGGAATCGAACGTGGTTCTCAGAGACTGTGATCTCAGTATAAAGGTTCCACCAGGGAACGAACCCGAAGTCTGTGGAGGGAGTTTTATTGTAAAAACCCCTAGAGAGAAGTGTATATTAAATCACTGGTGTGATTTCAGTTGCAATGACATTATTTACTAAAATAATGAAGGGAAATTGAGCAGAATATTGCATTATTAGACTACTTGGTGTAGGCTATACGAGGCTTGGAACACTGCTAGTGCAGAGTTGACATTTTTACAAATTGGCCCAGAATTGTGGGAGGTGTTCAGTGGAGCCACGTCCATCTCTCTGACCTCGTTATGTCGTCTGGGAGAGGGTGAGGGCCTGAATAATGACCCAGTTCTTCCCCGACGGAGAATAGCATTGAGTTTGGTGGGGAGAGATAGCCAGGAAAATCATTGATTACTCGTGATTGGAGTAACGGATTGACTTGAGAGTTGTCCACAGGTGAATCTTTTGCCAAAAGGCTAATTTTAGAGCCTTCAATCTGCGTAATTGACGCATATTTAAGGAAGTGCGGAAGGACCGTAGAACTATCATTGTTCGCGGCGAGTTTGGAGAAGGTTGCCTGGGATTCCCAATAAGATAGCGTCCCCAAGCCATGGAGAAAGGAATTAATATTAATTAATTGGACGAGCGATTCTTCTGCACGCAGGTAGTTCTGGGATCTGTGATGACAAAGGAACCCGATGATCATGGTTTCGAGACCAGAATCACGCTGTGAGAGGAGCCGAGATGACGCGGGAAAATTTCGCCCTACTTTTCGTGGGAATCCAATATAAGGGAGTCGACCCTTGACGGAGCACGCAGTTGGCAGTCAGTCTTACTCAGTTTTACGCAGTCATCATGCCAGGCGCACGCCAGTATTGTAGCCAGTCTTAACGCAGTTTACACAGTTGGACATAGTTTGTCACCGAGAGTTGAAAATAGTCATCGCTACACAGTTTTGTAAACAGTATGAACAATGTGTGTTCATTTAGGAAGCAACGTGTGAAATACGTTGCAGAACTATTGTAAATAATAATCTATGTAAAGTTATGCACAGTGTTAGCGCAATGTGTAAAATATTGACTGATCGTATATGTGTAATTACGATGGAATGCACTAAAAGAAACGTTACGGAGCAGTTGGTAATGCCATAAGTATACCAAATAACCACGCTCAGGACGGAAGTTAGCATATTTATGCAACGCAGGGAGCTTACCGTAGGAGTATGGATAAGAACTGTTGGTGAATTCCGAGAGCAGGTAAACCAGACTTTCAATCAGGAGTTGATAGGAGCACGGGAGATGCCATCGATACCTGCAATTTTGATCTTTGCTAGGGAATTTCAACAATGAAAAGTGTATAAAGTGTCGTGTGTTATGTGTAAAGCATATGTAAAATATATTTTAAAGTAGTGATTGAATAAGTGTTATAAAGTATCACATGTGTGGGAGCGATAGCTTCCTTAGAGAAATGCAACGTGCCGTGTTGTTAACAGAAATTATGTGTCATAAAATGTGTGTATTCAAGATAAATATGTCACGTTAAACCTGCAAATGGCAGGCAAACTGGAAGAATATGATTGGTTGGAGCCACCATAAGGAGCCTGTAGAGATATGTGAGTACCCCCCAAATTATGTTTAATTAATGAACATAGGACACTGCATGTTGGTGATTTCAGTAAAGATGCCAGTAAAAATCAGATTAGGAGGTAGATCCTCCAGGTTTAATCATTATTGTGTTGATTTTCATAAAGTTGAGATGTTAATTTGCATCATTAAGTGGAGTAATCGTTACCAATATCAATTAAGAATGGCAATCAGTTATGTAAATGCAACGAACACGATTGTTCGAGTTTTTAAGACGTTTAGTTGTGTCGGATTCTTGGTAATTTATGTGAAGGTAATAATAAGGAAGGATTCTTGGTAATTTATGTGAAAATAAAGAAGGAATGATTTTGGTCATTTATGTCAGTGAGATTAATGATAATAATAATAATGAATATTAAAAGTATGAATGAACGCATCAGGAAATAATAAATGTTGTAAGCGAGAAATAATTACGCTAATTGCAAGACTTATCGATCTAAGCAGTAAGATGATACAGTAAGATTACATTACGGTAATTAAGGAAAGAAGTTTTATATCAGAATATTGTATTAATATTCAATAATTAGGCCAGGAATGAAAGAGCTTTTAGTGCTTATATGAGAAGCTTATAGAGTAAATTGATAGATTTCTCTTAATATTATAGGGCGGAGGTCGTACATTAGTTAAAGGAGCCAGGTGGTATATTCTACGTATGAAATCTCCTACGCCGGGGGCGTAAGCGGAGATATACTTTGTGCCAGAGTTGTAGTGTTGGACCCTAACTCTGATGAAGGATATAAATGTTCCGGGTTGGAATCCCTTGATTAGGTATGAGGCAAACGAGGACACCTCAATACTCTAATTGGTTCCCCGAGAACTTATTGTGAGTGATTCGGCTTATTGAAGCGAACCTCAAAAACCGGCAGCATTTGGGCTGACCGCATATTATTTGAGACCACGGTTGCCTATGAGACTAATGTGTTGCGAATCCCGTATCTTCATATTGAATGGACCTGTTGGTGCCAGTAAATAGTTTATCCTCGGGGCAGGAATAATTACAAAGCTCATTCACTACCTGTTTGCATACTATTCAATTAAGATCCTTTGGGATATATGTGTCGTTCGGACAACAGTATTTGTCTTGTAAATCTTTACTGCTTAGTGAGGAAAGCCTTCAAACTTGAAGCGAGGGGCGAGATAATTGTTGGAACACCATGCCACAGTCTATTGTATACCGACCGCTCGGGAAGAGGGTCTGGGAGAGACGGTCAGATGAACCGTAAATACAAGTTGAAAGGAACAGATTTAGACCCTGTAATGACATGTATTGAAATATTGTTATGTTGAGTAACGGAGCCATGTGGTTTAAGAACACATGGATAATTATAGATCATCCTGATGGTTCATTATTTTAGCTATCTGACGAATGGTTAGACGATGTATTTGCACTGTCACTGACGCCAAGTTAATGAAGTTGGTTACCAGATGCCACAGGCTACGCACGCAAGGTAGTCTTATTGTACCACCCGACACAGCTATAATTTAACGTCTTTAATATGAAATCACAACAGCATGCAGTGGGACTATATAAATAGTGGAGTAGGGGTAACTTACATAAATATGGAGTTGCACGTAGTTTGCGGTGCAACACCAGAATAGGCTAATGCATGACGCATTTGGTGGGAAGAGAAAGATCAAAACACACACGGTACACATATTTGTCAAAACTAAAGAGGTTTAAGGAATAATTAATTTGTGAAATTAAAGAAGTCACATTGGATGACAGTAGTATGTCAATGTATAATTTGTTTGTGAAGTTGTACGTGCATCAGAGCACTAGAGTATCTTTGTGAAGCTCACATAAGGGTAAAGCTTTGTGGTATGATATGATTTTTATTATGATTATATTTTTGCTCATATTAGTGGATTGTGGAAGTAAATTTTTGTTTGCTTTTGTTTTATGGTTATGGGGATTGTTTTATTTGTTAAAGCCATGATTTTATTTACTGGATTAAAGTTTTAGAATAGAGTTGTGCCTTATCATTGTAGAGTTGATACCTTGTAGCCTCAAATCCAAAATATGCACTGCTCAATTGGGGAGACGGTACACGCCTGAGACCTGAAGCTAGCTGGAGGCAGAAGCATATTTTCCATCGAGATTATACGCATGGGTACATGGAAAATGATGTCCTGTACAGTGATTTGAGCTATAGGTACAACTAAAGTCGGTCTATATCTAATGCACACAACTCTATTAAAGTAATAAGTAACATGAAGTAAGGGAGGACCGCACCTAACCTAGCTAAGCTCTGATACGCACAATATAAATTTTGATAATGCGATACGTCTGGTATGCATATATTTATCATGGCCCAAGCAACGTGGAGCGGTATTAATTCGTTATGGAACTGCCTGCGTCAGTGCAATATGAGCGATCTTGGCATTGCACATGCATGGCATACATGACATCATTACATCTTATAATTATCATGTCGCCCAGGTGTGTGGGGCAAGGCATGCCATCTTATAATTATCATGGCGCCCAGATTGCGTGGAGCTTATGGGATTTAGGGAAAACCCATAGATATTTTATGGTATTTCATGGGGAAAACCATAGTAATTGTTTTTTTGCCTCAAACTGTGTTTGAGTGAGTTTTAAGTTCAGTAGGCTTTTGATGTAACGCAGAATCTCTCTATTGAGAAGAGGATTACCCAAGGGTATGAGCGCTACATACCAGATCCACAATTTATCATAATATTATCAGGTTTTGTACGACTTCACAATATGTGTACAGTGTTTGATGTTTCTCTTCGAAACATATCCACACATTTTTTCAGGAAGCCTGCCTGCATATTTAAGTGTATTATTGTGAAAATATCAGGTACGGAGGAAATCTTGCAGGTGATTGCAGGGTTGAAACAGCATTTTGATGTTGTTAACGAGCAGAATAGGCTGGAAGCTAAGGCTTTCCAGGACGGAATAAACGCTCGGTTAGATGATAACCAGAGTGAATTGAGCGCTCGTTTAGATGCCAATCAGGAGGCAATTAATGCAAATAAGGTTGAAATAAACAATCGTTTAGATGCTAATAAGATTGAATTAAACAATAAGTTAGGTCAAATGCAAGAGATTATTAAGACCGAAGTAACAGAAACTGTTGTAAGCATTGTATCGGAAATGCAGGTTAAAACAGATAAACGGTTCGAGGTCATAGAAGCCAAACTTGAAAGTAACTTACAAGCGTGTAAGCATGCTCAGGATGAAACCAACAGTAGGTTAGACGCGTTATCTAACGACATTAAGGATATTCAAATCCAAAATGAGGCGAATCTCGAACGCCAAGCGAAACAATTTTCAGAGTTTACGAGAACGGTAGACCAGAGATTAGAGGAGAACGACTCTAAATGGGACCAGAAATTGAAAAGCTATGCTAGAGCAATTAACGGTGATCTCAAGAAACAGGACCAGAATATATTAGGTCAATGTCACGAAATAGGTGAAATCAAGGCCGTTGTTAACGAAAGTAAAGAGCTGGTAGGAAACATGAAGGGTCAGATAAGTAAAGTTCACCAAGAACTGGACCAAGTTCAGAATGGCATTGTTGTAGTCAACAAAAGGCAAGAGGAGAATAGAGGTGAAATTATTAAGGTCCAGAAGGAAATGTCAAAGGTCAATGGACACATTCGAGAAGAAATCAAAGGATTGAGGGAAGAACTCGAAGTGAGAGAAGGCCAGAAGAGAGAGGCAAGCGACAAGACCCTTGCTCAAATTAAGGAAGATGTAGAGGATGAAATCTCCCATATCAAACAAAGTCTGAAAGAAGACAAGAAGAAAATCTTTCAAGTAGCCGAGGAAAATCGAGATAGGCTTACAAGAATAGAGAAAGAAGTCATTACTCGTCTGGAAAGAGCAGAAATGCGCCACAGTCAAATGGAGACTAGGATAATAGCACAGGAGGAAACACTTCTGAAAGATCCTAAGTCAAGTGAAGGCAGCATAGAAGATATGAGGAAAACAAGGTGGGCAGACTTAGAAGCCCAACCTATAATAAGGAGTGCTACAGGCCCAGGGGAAAGTCCTTATATGACGCCAGGTGTACCAGTTGCGGCATCGACGCCACATGAAAACGCTATGCACACCCAGGTGATAAACGTCATAAGGGCAAGCGAAGAAAAACCAAGGAAATTCTCAGGTAGCCACTGTAATATGACACCAAAATATTGGTTGAAGGAAGTGACTGAATATCTGAATGATGCACGAATACCACAGGAGCGCAGGCTACGTGCTATAGAGAAATTAACAGAGGGGGAGTGCGCATTATGGTTTCGCAGCTTCCGCTACACTTTCGATACTGTTGAGGAGTTTCGGGAGGCATTTTTGAAGAGATACTGGGACGCAGCGACCCAACAGAATTTACGGTTGGATTTATATGCAAAGAAATACAGTACCAACAATCCAACGAAGTACGCAGAATTCTTCATATCGCAGATGTGTCGCTTTAAAGAACTAGATCAAAAACCGAGCGAACTGGAGCTATGTATTGCTATTGCCAAGCAGCTTCCATACGAGATCCAAAGACTGCTAATCTCGGCTAATGCGAAAACTGCTATGGAAATGGAGACAGTTCTAAGACAACTGGACCTCACTACAGCAAATACGATGCGTCAGAGTCGAACCGTGGAACAGGTACACGTGACCAACACGCAGACTGACCAACAGCAAGCTCCAAGGAACAACAAAGCTACGAGCACTGAAACATTAGATTCCTATGGACGGCAATGGGAACAGGAACCCAGAAGATGGCAGTCAAAGTACAAAGGGAATGCTAATAGAGGAGGAAGAGGTCGAAACTCGTGGAATAAGCCAAATACCAGGGGTAAACCGTACCAAAACAATGGAGGTAATAATGGCCAAGAAGGCAACAATAGAAATTGGAGACCCCAAGAAAGAAGAAGTAACTTCGATGACGAGGTAGAAGAACGATATCACGCTTCTTTGCGATACCTCGAGGAGAGGGGAGATGAGCCTCAGAAACAACAAGTCCGCTGGCAAGAAGTTATGCAGAACAGGACATCGCCAGACAGATATGGAGATGGAGCTAAGAGTTTGGAGCTACAGCGCAGCGAACAGGAGAGAAGAAACGCCAAGGGGACGGGCGCCGAAGAAAAAAAAAACGCCAAAATTAGAAGAGTTCGAGACTGAGGGATGGAAGTCTGTTATCATCATCAATTGGATAGCCAAACCGGAAGAGCTAATCGAGGATACAGGAGGACCACAGGTCATGGTCAAGCGAGAATTGCCTATTATAATAGTAAGAGTGGCAGGATTAAAAGTAAGAAGTCTGCTGGACACAGGGTCAACAGTGAGCCTTATGACACAAGCTCTATATGATGAAATAGCCCGGAGAGAGAATATTTTGAAAATACCGATCTCTAGTGTCAAGATAAAAGGGGTAATTCCAGACCGAACGATGATATGTAAATATCAGGTATTCCTAGATTTACAGATAGGAGGCTCTATTTTCTCACAGAGTTTTCTGTTAGTAAACAAATTGCCTTATAACCTACTTATTGGGGCAGAATTTATAAGGGAATACAGAGTGATAATCGACCTAGCACAGGACAGGGTTATGTTCCCTGTAAATGAAGAAGCTGAAGGCTTGGAGGTCGCACTCAATGAGATTGAACCAGGGTCAAGTGAACAAGTATGGCATACATACAGAGAGGTGGCGGAAGAAGAAGTGTTAGTTATTGAGCGGTTAGAAGAAGAGCTGAAAACACTAGCCACAAACCTGGAGAAAGATTTGGAACCCAAACTGGAAGATTATATTTCGGAAAAACTAGAAGAAGCGAAAATTGGGCTAAAAGAGAAGGAAAATTTAAACCAGTTATTACTGGAACAGAAGGAAGTCTTTGATTCGAGACCTGGTCGTATAAAGAACTTCACTTATGCTTTTCAAGTCAGTGATTGGACACCATTTAGGCAGAAACCCTACCCTATAGCAGAAAAGCATTATGCTAAAGTGAAAGAGGCAATTCAGGAGATGTTGGAGGCCGGTGTTATTGAGAAGACACCTACGCCTTATGTAAGTCCATTGGTAATTGTACCAAAGACAGACGGAACTGTCAGAGTCTGCCTGGACCTGAGACATTTAAATTTGAAGGTTATTCCAGAATTTGACCAAGTGCCACCTATTAAAGAGATCCTCAGGAAGTTCAAAGGGAAAACCGTATTCACAAATCTGGACATTACATCCAGTTTCCATCATCTTGAATTAGAGAAGAAAACTAGTCTGTTGACAGGATTTATGTTTGATCAACATACATACACATTTTTAAGGCTACCTTTTGGGTTGAAAACAGCTGGTTCAGCACTGATAAGAGCGTTAGATCGCAATCTATCAGATGAAGTGAAAGAGAGTACCATCAGATATGTAGACGACATTCTACTCACATCAGAATCGCTGGAGGAGCACATGAGAGACCTGAAGAAGTTGCTAGATGACCTTCGAGAAGCTAACTTTAAGGTTAATATCAAGAAATCGCACTTCTGTCAGAGGGAAGTCAAATTCCTAGGGCATGTTATTGATGCAAATGGAGTGAAGCCTAACCCAGATAAATTGGAGGTAATTCGAAATTTCCCTCGACCCACGAAAGTTAAGCACGTCCGACAGTATTTGGGAGTAATTGGATTCTTTTCGAACCACTGCCCAAACTATACTGCGACAGTAGCACCCCTGCAGGACCTATTGAAGAAAGGCGGCAGATGGAATTGGACGGAGCAATGTCAGGAAGCATTCGTGAGGTCAAAACAAATGCTTTTGGAATATGTGAAGCTGGGATACCCGGATTATACCCAGAAGTTCATCATACAGACGGATGCATCACTTATTGGGATCGGAGCGATGCTATTCCAGGAAAATGTTGACCAGCCTGAAAATAAAGTTTTTATTGCTTTTATAAGCAGGAGACTGAAAGCCCATGAGAAGAATTACACGATCACAGAGATAGAGTTGCTCGCAATTTTGTACGCGTTGCAATCTTGGCATAAACTCGTGTATGGCTTCCAAATAGTCCTCAGAACAGACCATAAAGCTTTAACATTTTTGTTAAAAACAGACTTGTCTAGCCAGAGATTGACAAGATGGTCCCTGTATATTCAGCAATTTAATGTGGAAATAGAATACTGTCCAGGGAAAGAGAATGTAATACCGGACATATTAAGCCGTTACCCTAGAGAAGAGGAAGCGCTTGCTGTCCAGATTGAGAATCGAGATCAGAAGACGTTGGATGACTTAAGGAATCTTACCAACCTACAACGCGAAGACCCGTGGTTGAAGATGATGATCGATTACTTTGAGGGACGCTTAGCAAGGGGGACTGCAAGATACGGAGAGGCAGAGGCATTGGCAACAGATTATATATGGTATAATCAGATATTACACAAGTGGGATGATGTAGATCATACACGTCAAAGGATTGTGATTCCTGCATCTTTGCAGAGGAGATTGGTGTGGCTAGCACACAGAGCATTTGGTCATCCAGGGATAGATAAAATCTGTGCTCTGTTGAAGGAAGCATTTACTTGGCCTAAGTTGAGAGAAACGGTGAGAAATGCTATTAGGACATGTGATCTATGCCAGAGGGTAAAGCCAAATCCCTTTTTAATGAGGCAACGACCTATCCCGTTGTTACCGGAGAAGCCAAGGCAGTTATTGAGCATAGACAACTTTGGACCATTGCCTAGAGCACGTAGAGGCAATAGACACATTTTTGTAGCCATGGATGTATTTTCGAAAATGGTGGTATTATGCCCCATACAGAAGACAAGTTCAAAGCAGGTCTTGAAACGCCTGAAAGAGAGAGTTATTCCGATTCTTGGGAAGCCGGATAACATTCTCTCGGACCACGGAAGTTGCTTTACAAGAGCAGAATTTCGTCGAGAACTGGAAACTCTAGGAATTAGGCAGATTTTATCTACCATTCGCCATCCTGAGGCAAGTCCAGTTGAAAGAGTAATGAGAGAGATCCAGAAATACATGAAGATCTACTGCTCTGAAGCGAATTGGCGTTGGATTGAATTCCTAGAAGTCATTGAATACTGTATAAATAATACGGTACATGAGGCGACAGGTCAGGTTCCCGTGACTCTATATCTGGATCAGAGACCGGAGAGACCGTGGAATGGCGTCATTTCATTACCAGTAGACGCACAGCCAGGTAGAGAATTGAGGATCCAACGAACCTTCGAATATCTCAAAGCACAGGCGGAGACACGTCAGAGAAGAAATCGTGCGAAGAGGTATCATAGACCGCTTCTCGTGGGAGAGAAAGTGTTACTTAAAAAACCCGCCAGTTCAGATCCAGAGGCACGGAAGTATAAAAAGTTCATTTTTGCTTACCACGGCCCGTTCGAGGTGATAAGAGACCTACAGAACAATGCATACAGGTTAAAGCATTTAGAAAATGGAAACGAGGTCGTTATGAACGTAGCCAATTTAAAGGTTTATTATCCGCCAGAAGAATTCGACGAACAAGAAGATGTATTAATAACGCACACCCAACTCAACGTGGAGAGCGAAGTCAGCCAGGCAGTCAGAACTGAAAGTTCGAGCGGCAAGACGGAACGAGAAGCAGACAGTTTGCCCAGTGGAAGGGACGAACAACAAAGATGCCAGTGTCTGCGAGAATTCTATGAAGAAATGGTTGCAGCGGCGAGAGAGGTTGAGGCAATAAATACGACCCTCCGCCTGGAGAATGAACAGCTTAGAAAGAGCGCAGCGTGGAATGTGGAGCTGTACTAACCTACTCGCAGCCAGACGAGGTGAAGGACCCCAGATGTAAACACAGACAGTAATAGACAGTCAGCTGGTTACTTATAGAAAGCCACTTGCAATTGACTTTTATAAGTTTCGCAAGGGGAATATGAACCCGAGGAGGTTATGCTGACTGGAATCGAACGTGGTTCTCAGAGACTGTGATCTCAGTATAAAGGTTCCACCAGGGAACGAACCCGAAGTCTGTGGAGGGAGTTTTATTGTAAAAACCCCTAGAGAGAAGTGTATATTAAATCACTGGTGTGATTTCAGTTGCAATGACATTATTTACTAAAATAATGAAGGGAAATTGAGCAGAATATTGCATTATTAGACTACTTGGTGTAGGCTATACGAGGCTTGGAACACTGCTAGTGCAGAGTTGACATTTTTACAAATTGGCCCAGAATTGTGGGAGGTGTTCAGTGGAGCCACGTCCATCTCTCTGACCTCGTTATGTCGTCTGGGAGAGGGTGAGGGCCTGAATAATGACCCAGTTCTTCCCCGACGGAGAATAGCATTGAGTTTGGTGGGGAGAGATAGCCAGGAAAATCATTGATTACTCGTGATTGGAGTAACGGATTGACTTGAGAGTTGTCCACAGGTGAATCTTTTGCCAAAAGGTTAATTTTAGAGCCTTCAATCTGCGTAATTGACGCATATTTAAGGAAGTGCGGAAGGACCGTAGAACTATCATTGTTCGCGGCGAGTTTGGAGAAGGTTGCCTGGGATTCCCAATAAGATAGCGTCCCCAAGCCATGGAGAAAGGAATTAATATTAATTAATTGGACGAGCGATTCTTCTGCACGCAGGTAGTTCTGGGATCTGTGATGACAAAGGAACCCGATGATCATGGTTTCGAGACCAGAATCACGCTGTGAGAGGAGCCGAGATGACGCGGGAAAATTTCGCCCTACTTTTCGTGGGAATCCAATATAAGGGAGTCGACCCTTGACGGAGCACGCAGTTGGCAGTCAGTCTTACTCAGTTTTACGCAGTCATCATGCCAGGCGCACGCCAGTATTGTAGCCAGTCTTAACGCAGTTTACACAGTTGGACATAGTTTGTCACCGAGAGTTGAAAATAGTCATCGCTACACAGTTTTGTAAACAGTATGAACAATGTGTGTTCATTTAGGAAGCAACGTGTGAAATAAGTTGCAGAACTATTGTAAATAATAATCTATGTAAAGTTATGCACAGTGTTAGCGCAATGTGTAAAATATTGACTGATCGTATATGTGTAATTACGATGGAATGCACTAAAAGAAACGTTACGGAGCAGTTGGTAATGCCATAAGTATACCAAATAACCACGCTCAGGACGGAAGTTAGCATATTTATGCAACGCAGGGAGCTTACCGTAGGAGTATGGATAAGAACTGTTGGTGAATTCCGAGAGCAGGTAAACCAGACTTTCAATCAGGAGTTGATAGGAGCACGGGAGATGCCATCGATACCTGCAATTTTGATCTTTGCTAGGGAATTTCAACAATGAAAAGTGTATAAAGTGTCGTGTGTTATGTGTAAAGCATATGTAAAATATATTTTAAAGTAGTGATTGAATAAGTGTTATAAAGTATCACATGTGTGGGAGCGATAGCTTCCTTAGAGAAATGCAACGTGCCGTGTTGTTAACAGAAATTATGTGTCATAAAATGTGTGTATTCAAGATAAATATGTCACGTTAAACCTGCAAATGGCAGGCAAACTGGAAGAATATGATTGGTTGGAGCCACCATAAGGAGCCTGTAGAGATATGTGAGTACCCCCCAAATTATGTTTAATTAATGAACATAGGACACTGCATGTTGGTGATTTCAGTAAAGATGCCAGTAAAAATCAGATTAGGAGGTAGATCCTCCAGGTTTAATCATTATTGTGTTGATTTTCATAAAGTTGAGATGTTAATTTGCATCATTAAGTGGAGTAATCGTTACCAATATCAATTAAGAATGGCAATCAGTTATGTAAATGCAACGAACACGATTGTTCGAGTTTTTAAGACGTTTAGTTGTGTCGGATTCTTGGTAATTTATGTGAAGGTAATAATAAGGAAGGATTCTTGGTAATTTATGTGAAAATAAAGAAGGAATGATTTTGGTCATTTATGTCAGTGAGATTAATGATAATAATAATAATGAATATTAAAAGTATGAATGAACGCATCAGGAAATAATAAATGTTGTAAGCGAGAAATAATTACGCTAATTGCAAGACTTATCGATCTAAGCAGTAAGATGATACAGTAAGATTACATTACGGTAATTAAGGAAAGAAGTTTTATATCAGAATATTGTATTAATATTCAATAATTAGGCCAGGAATGAAAGAGCTTTTAGTGCTTATATGAGAAGCTTATAGAGTAAATTGATAGATTTCTCTTAATATTATAGGGTGGAGGTCGTACATTAGTTAAAGGAGCCAGGTGGTATATTCTACGTATGAAATCTCCTACGCCGGGGGCGTAAGCGGAGATATACTTTGTGCCAGAGTTGTAGTGTTGGACCCTAACTCTGATGAAGGATATAAATGTTCCAGGTTGGAATCCCTTGATTAGGTATGAGGCAAACGAGGACACCTCAATACTCTAATTGGTTCCCCGAGAACTTATTGTGAGTGATTCGGCTTATTGAAGCGAACCTCAAAAACCGGCAGCATTTGGGCTGACCGCATATTATTTGAGACCACGGTTGCCTATGAGACTAATGTGTTGCGAACCCCGTACCTTCATGTTGAATGGACCTGTTGGTGCCAGTAAATAGTTTATCCTCGGGGCAGGAATAATTATAAAGCTCATTCACTACCTGTTTGCATACTATTCAATTAAGATCCTTTGGGATATATGTGTCGTTCGGACAACAGTATTTGTCTTGTAAATCTTTACTGCTTAGTGCGGAAAGCCTTCAAACTTGAAGCGAGGGGCGAGATAATTGTTGGAACACCATGCCACAGTCTATTGTATACCGACCGCTCGGGTAGAGGGTCTGGGAGAGACGGTCAGATGAACCGTAAATACAAGTTGAAAGGAACAGATTTAGACCCTGTAATGACATGTATTGAAATATTGTTATGTTGAGTAACGGAGCCATGTGGTTTAAGAACACATGGATAATTATAGATCATCCTGATGGTTCATTATTTTAGCTATCTGACGAATGGTTAGACGATGTATTTGCACTGTCACTGACGCCAAGTTAATGAAGTTGGTTACCAGATGCCACAGGCTACGCACGCAAGGTAGTCTTATTGTACCACCCGACACAGCTATAATTTAACGTCTTTAATATGAAATCACAACAGCATGCAGTGGGACTATATAAATAGTGGAGTAGGGGTAACTTACATAAATATGGAGTTGCACGTAGTTTGCGGTGCAACACCAGAATAGGCTAATGCATGACGCATTTGGTGGGAAGAGAAAGATCAAAACACACACGGTACACATATTTGTCAAAACTAAAGAGGTTTAAGGAATAATTAATTTGTGAAATTAAAGAAGTCACATTGGATGACAGTAGTATGTCAATGTATAATTTGTTTGTGAAGTTGTACGTGCATCAGAGCACTAGAGTATCTTTGTGAAGCTCACATAAGGGTAAAGCTTTGTGGTATGATATGATTTTTATTATGATTATATTTTTGCTCATATTAGTGGATTGTGGAAGTAAATTTTTGTTTGCTTTTGTTTTATGGTTATGGGGATTGTTTTATTTGTTAAAGCCATGATTTTATTTACTGGATTAAAGTTTTAGAATAGAGTTGTGCCTTATCATTGTAGAGTTGATACCTTGTAGCCTCAAATCCAAAATATGCACTGCTCAATTGGGGAGACGGTACACGCCTGAGACCTGAAGCTAGCTGGAGGCAGAAGCATATTTTCCATCGAGATTATACGCATGGGTACAGTAGACAATTGGACTACACTTGATGCCAGTGCATTACTATGTGTTTAAACATTTGCTGTACCAAGTTCCAATGCGTTTGGATTGTTAGATCGCGAGAAAAGTCTATTTGAAATATAAATTTCGCGTGGCCGCCATGTTCATTTTGTAGTTAACAGGTTTTACAAAGTCTCATAGGTGACCTTTCAGTAGTTCCCTTTAACACCGTACAAGATTTCAGGGTGATATAAGTAATAGTTCCAGAGATATAGAATGCCAGTGAAATATTTCGCACAGCCGCCATCGAGAGATTACTGTATGTAAACAATAGAACTACATTAGATGCCAATGAATTGCAATGTGCATAAACATTAGCTGTACCAAGTTCCCTTGCGATTTGATGGTTAAATCGCGAGAAAAGTCTATTTGAAAGTGTCAAATTTGCTTGTTCGTTTTGTAGTCAACAGGTTTCTGAAAGTCATAGGTGAACTTCTAGTGGTTCCCTCTATCACCGTACAAAATTTCAGGGTGATATTAGTAATAGTTTCTGAGATATAGAATGCCGGTGAAATATTTGCACAGCCGCCATGTTGGATTGGTGGGACGTATAAAATTTGAAGGGCATGGCCGGGGTCGGCCAAATTAGTACTATGACCTCAGCGAGCTTCATTGAGATCGTTCCACCTGTTTAGAAGTTATTATGGGGGTACACATACATCCACAGTCACTGACACATACGCATACACACACACGGACAAAAGGTGATCTCATAAGCCAATTTTTTATAAAATGAAAATAGGCTAAAAATATTTCAAGGATGCTCCTTGTGTTACGTATGGGCCGATACCGCAATCAGAAAAAAAGGAAGGAAGCTTGTAGTTTAACGTGAACGTTAATCTTGAGATCATGAGCCACGGGACCTCCTTTTTACGTGGAATCCGAACCACAGGACATGGCATTTCACTTCGAAAATCTCACATACATTGACCGGGAAACGAACCCGGACCGCCTTGGTGAGAGGCATGCAGCTAGACCGCTGAGTCTCCCCCCCCCCCCCCCCGCAATCAGATGGACGGAGAAAATTTGTCTTTTTTTGGAAACATAAGAGTACTTGGTTACATCCTGGCGTGTAATTGAAATTGACGGACTCGCCGTATTTGCTGGGCCAGAGCGAAAGCTGCCAGAGCGAAAGCTGCTGGCCACCGCAGTGTTTCAGGGAAGGGGAGGGAAGGTACGTATGGTGTATGATAGACGGAGAAAGAGTTAATACTCAGCGCGATTGTACAAGTTTCCTCGCTCAACACGCGCAGAAATGTCCCTTTTAGCCTATTTTCAAATATGAAAAAAATAGGCTTGTGAGATCACCTTTTGTCCATGTGTGTATGTCCCTCCAACGGCCCTCTGACCCCCCCGCACCTCACCTCCCCTCCTCCCTCCCTAATAAAATCTAAACAGCTCGTTCGATTTCAATAAAACTCGGTAATGTCATAGTAGGTACTATTTTGTCCAATCCCGACAGTGGCCTTCAAATTTTATTACGTCTCACCAATCCAACATGGCGGCTGTGTGAAATATTTCACCGGCATTCTGTATCTCCGAAACTATTACTGATATCACCCTGAAATTTTGTACGATGATAAAGGGCACGACAAAACGAACATGGTGGTCAAGCGAAGTTGAAACCTTTAAATAGACATTCCTCGTGTTTTAACCATCCGAGCGCAGTGAAACATGGTACAGAAAATCTTTGTACACATTGTAATGCACTGACATCTAATTGACTTCAATTGTTTACATAACCTCAAGATGGCGGCTGTGTGAAATTTTAAAATTTAGTTTGTATTTCATGTGTCCTAATCTTTCGATCGAAGTCAGCGTTTGAATAATGAACCTAGGCAATAATCGTTATCTAATAGTACATAGGTCGATAGCCTACATATATAAAAGTACAACATAGCAACCATCCGAAATATTTAAACGGTTCTCAATATCTACTAATCTATGACAGCAACCGAACTGATATTTTGTATGTTGATAAAGGCTATGAACATAAGTTCACCTATGGGACTTTCAATTATCTTATGAACCAAATCCAACATGGCGGCGGCGCAACATTTAAATATTTTAATGGACGTTTCTCTCGATTTAACCATCCAAGTGCAGTGATACTTATGTTTATGCTAATTTTAATCCACTGACATCTAATTTATTCCAATTGTTTTCATAACCAAAAATTAGCAGCTGAGCGAAATATTAAAATCTCATTTTTATTTCTATTGTCCGAATCATTCGATTGATGTTTGAATAATACACCTACGCAATATTAAGTTAATATATATATGATTTTATTAAACACAATGTGTACAATCACGTTTTTCACCACTCTGTCATTTCAGCGATTAGAGATTGAGACCTGCTTACACATTCCACTAACAAGGGGAGGATACGATGTATGGGTCACAGATTTGGACCATCTTTAGTACACTTGTAGGGCATGACCAGGCGTATACCAGGTGCAAGTAGTAAGGTGCGCTTCTCAGCCGATTCCGAGAAATTAATTACAAATTATTCGTAATTGCTGTATGGCGTTCATGTGCGCTGTACGTCAACATGAAGCTACGGAGAGCGTGGTGCAGCGGTAAGAGCCCTGCTTCGTAAGCGTGGGATCAATGGATCGCATCTCTGCGAAGAGCATTTTTTTTGTAAACATAGGCAATTCGTACAACTGTAGGTGTCGTGAATAATGTTAATTTTGCAGTCAATTGCAATAACGTGTTTTGTGAGCGGGAAAAGGGATTCTGAAATCATCGTATGGGGGCGAACGTTTGTGACATTACATAATGTACAGTCTGTCCATTGCAAATACATTGGTTTATACATGCTCCGGTGTATTCTATTATATGTTTACGTTTATACACTGAAGGCCCAGTCTGTTCCGTTCATTGCACGTCAGTGAACCATCAGACCACTCCGTACCCCGCAAGTAGTGTCTCATGCTATGGGTATTGGTTGGAAAGTGTTCGGGCCTGGCGAGGTCACCTGCACACAAACTAACGATAACAGTGGGCAGTTTTACTAACAGCAGATACGGTGAATAAAGGTATTCTTTCATAAATCTCCTGTACGATTTATTCAGACTCCCTTTTCCCGCTCACATAACACGTTATTTCAATTGACTGCAAAATTAACATTATTCGCGACACCTACAGTTGTACGAATTGCCTATGTTTACAAAAAGAAAATGCTCGCCGGTGGGATTCGATCCAGTGATCCCGCACTTACGAAGCAGGCTTCTTACCGCTGTACCATGCGCTCCTTGTCTTCAAGTTAACGTACAACGCACATGAACGCCGTACAGCAATTACGAATAATTAATAATTAATTTCTCGGAATCGGCTGAGAAGCGCAACTTACTACTTGCACCTGGTATACGCCTAGTCAAGCCCTACACGTGTACTAAAGATGGTTCGAATCGGTGACCCAAGCATCGTATCCTCCCCTTGTAAGTGGTATTTGGGGCATGGATTACTGCAGTTCTTGCAGACGCAGTCCACCTTGGGTTCATGAAATGTCTCATTCTGACAGATCTTTCCATGGAACCCATGGACAGCGAATCGCGTATACAGATGTCGAAGTTTGAAATTTGGTCCCTTCCAGGTATCTGTCTTCATTGCCTCAGTCTCCATTATTTCTTGGGGTATCTCGCCGGCTTTTTTCCGTCTCTCCTCGATGATGGTTTTATACGTTTGAGTTTTCGGTAGATCGAAGGAGTGCTGTATGTCTTCTATAAAGGAGGATTCCTGTGCTATTTTATAGGCGTAGCTGTTCCTTGAGAATTTTGAGATAGAGAGAGCTCCCTTAATAAATCTCGCTTTGACGCTCTCTAGCTTCCTGAGGTTATTCACCGACAAGTTGGGCCAAATTAATTGTATGCCATATGTGGCGGTCGGCATAACTTTAATTTTGAATAGCTTTATCGCTGTTGACAGGGATAGGCTTTGGAGTTTGGGAATGTCGTATGAGACTTTCGTTGCTGCCGTAGCTCGCTCCTGTACATGCAGGGAGAAAGCAGTTCCAGTAGTTTGTAGCACGACACCCAGGTATTTGAAGTTGGGTACGAATTCTAAAGGTTCTTCTCCACACCTGAGTCGGTCCATTTTAGATAAACTTCCTCCCCTTCTAAATTTCATAGCCTTTGTTTTGGAGCTGTTAATTTCCATAGAGTTTTCTTCCGCCCATACCCTAATGTTCCCCATAGCTGTTTGTAGGTCATCTCGGTATCTTGAGAAGATGACCATGTCATCCGCGTACATGAGTAATTTGACTGTTCTTGAGTCTAATGTTTGCCCAATGTCTGAGGTCATTACGTTGAAGAGGACTGGACTCATGGGATCCCCTTGTAGAACCCCCTTTGTTAGAGTGATACTCCTCGACGTGGTGATGTCATCATGGATTGTAACAGAGTTCACGTTTAAAATCGATTCAATGTTTCTAATTCACTATTGGAGGTGCCCAATATGTTTTCCAATTTGTGGATAAGTATCCTTCTGTTGATACTGTCAAATGCCTTGGAATAGTCATTTTTGCAAAATGTGAAAAGTAGGCAAAAAATTAGGAAAAATTAGACTTATTAGATCGGGTAAATGTGTGTCTGTCTGCCTGTCCTTCTCTCTGTCTGTCTGTCTGTCTGTCTGTATGGCTGGCTGGCTGTGTGTGTGTGTCCCCCTATCAACTCCTAAACGGCTAGTGCAATCGAAACAAAATTTGGTAGGAGTAAAGATCTATACCTGAATATCTCACGGCCATATTTGAAAATTATGTCAGTGCTACCAACTGCTGAAAAATCGCAATTGAAATTTGAACTCCATGTTGGATATTATGGAAGGTATGAATGGGAGCTATTTAAAAATTGGCACACGTATAGATAATAATATTGCAGTTTAATTTCCAGGAGGCCATACATGGCAGTGTTGCCAAAATGATTATAAGCCTGCTGATAGGTCCAAATTTTAAATGCATATAACTTCTACACTATCGATTGGATTTCAACCAAATTTCGTATGTGCTATGTGTACATAAACAGATATGACTGAGCGTATTCTTAAGAGCCACCATGGCTGCCAACTGTTAATAAATGCTCTCAATTGTTTTATCCAAATACCCATATATCAGAAAGTATGCAAGCCGACAGCTTTAAACTATACACACGTATAGTACCTGACAGTCTATATTAATTTGGAGTAACTTATATACGTCAGTGCTACCAACATGATTCTAAGCCTGCTGAGATGTCCAACTTTAAATACATGTAACTTCTGTACTATCATTTGGAGTTCAACCAAATTTCGTGTGTGCTACGTGTATCATAACAGATACGACTATGCCGATTCTTAACAGTAACCAGGGCTGCCAACTGTTAATAAATATTGTCTCTATTTTTGTTACCCTAATATCAATATATCAGAAAGTATGCAAGCCAATAGCTCTAAACTTTGCACACGTATAATACCTGGCATTATAGATTAATTTGGAGTAACTAACATACGCCTACGCCAGTGCTGCCAACATGATTCTATGCCTGCTGATAGGTCCAATTTTAAAATGCATGTAACTTCTATACTAACTAATGGATTTCATACAAAATTGACACAACAATAGATCATATTATTTCAGATTATTTCTGACCAATACATGTATGTCATTGTTGCCAACATGATTTTACGTGCGCTGTTAGATCCAGTGTTTAACTGCATGTAGCGTCCATGCTATCCATTGTGCTTCAACCAAATTTTGTATTCTGTACCTTAAGAGATGGAACTAGGAATATATTCAGTTACCAGGGCTGCCAACTGTAGTTCTCTATTAGGCTACATTATGTCAGGTATACAGTAATTCGAACGAATTAGAAATTTCGATATTACCAACTTAATTTCGTCATAATTCTAGATAGATTCATATAGATTAATCATTGGCATGAATCTTCAATTTTAAGAAAAGTAGGCTCTTTAGTTCGTCACGGAACTTCTTGTTTTTCTTTTAGTAGACTTTTATATTTCTGGCTCTCCTCAGCATATTTTGTTAGTGCGTCCATACCATATTAAGTTAATCTGTAGGTATCAGTTCATAAATCTAAGGCATATGGTCTGTTAGAAAGGCGAATCATAAATGTAATGCGTGATCCAATAGGGTCCATACGCACATAATAATAATAATAATAATAAAAATAATATTAATGTTATTTGTATTACATCCCTTTTAACTACTGAGGCTTTTATAAACGCCGGGGTGCCGGAATGTTTCCCCAAAGGGGATCTTTAACGTGCAGTAAATATACTGACACGGCTCCCTCGCATTTGCGCATCCTGAAATGTCAGCTGACTGCGCCAGGATTCGATCCTGCAGCCTTGGGGACAACAAGCGAGAACGTTACCGCTGAGCCACGCAGCCAGCCGACAAATATACAGAAATGGCCTATGAGTACTCTGCTGACAGGATGGCAGAAAGCTAGAACTGTAAATATAAACAGAAAACAGCGGCTTCTAATACTGAGTTGACCGATTGAAGAGCAATTCTGTTCATTGGATATAGACAAAACACTGAAAATTGGCTTCTAACTTTGGAAATCATGGTTTCTGTCACAAAAAATTGCTAGAAGACAGTTGTATTTCAGTGGAGAAAGGATATAGAATAAAGGTCTTTGTGGGGGTAGTGACCTTCCTTAACAATGACCCAGTGTCATATATTTTTGTGGAGCTGAAAAGTCTCCGCCCCCACCCTTCTTCATCACGACTTTATTACCTCAAACCTCTACTCTACCTCCCGCGTTATGTACGGTCTAACTTGCAGTCAGCCCATGTATTTCTCATGTTTCATACCACTCCGAGACACTTTTCTCATATCGACGGTCCAAATAGCTTTCACGAAAGAGTGGGAGAGGGCCTTGATGGATTGAGCAAGGAAATGGAGGCCGGCTGTTGGAAATTTATTTTAAGAAATAGACATATGGTTCGTGCTCTGTCTAAGACTTCTATCAAGTCACCACGAAAGTAAGTCATTTCATCAAATGAGTGAGGACCTGGCTGTAGATTGTGCATAGTAATTACTTTTATTACATAACATAATTCTTGAGTAACTGATGTCTAACGGTTGAAATTCTAAGGAAGCTTATCCATTTAAATGATGATGATAATGTTGATGATGATGATATCCTAATGGTTTGGGTGTTAATTAAAATGAAAATCATATGTAAACCTACAACTAACTTACGTATTAGAAGGAATAAAAGGACAAAAAATTAAAGAAAAAAAGATGATTAAGATACTTCTTGTCTGAAGGGGCCTAACATCTAGGTTATCAGCCTCAAATGAAATGAAATGGTTTAAAATGAAAGGGTGAAGATATAAACAGCCTACTGCCGGAAAAAAACGAAAATATTTTTAGCCTACTTTTCACATTTTGCAAAAATGAGGAAAAAGTAGTCTTATGAGATCGGGCAAATGTGTGTCTGTCTGTCTGTCTGTCTGTCTGTCTGTCCTTCTGTCTGTCTGGCTGTGTGTGTGTCCCCCCCCCTATCAACTCCTAAACGGCTGGAGCAATCAA
Organism: Meconema thalassinum; assembly: GCA_946902985.2. NCBI lineage: Eukaryota > Metazoa > Arthropoda > Insecta > Orthoptera > Tettigoniidae > Meconema > Meconema thalassinum. Next base: position 375,047,142 of record OX336392.1, read on the forward strand.
AACAAAATTTGGTAGGAGTAAAGGTCTATACCCGAATATCTCACGGCCATATTTGAAAATGATGTCAGTGCTACCAACTGCTAAAAAATCGAAATTGAAATTTGAGCTCCATGTTGGATATCTTGGAAGGTATGAATGGGAGTTATTTCAAAATTGGCATACGTATAGATAATAATATTGCAGTTTAATTTCCAGGAGGCCATACATCGCTGTGTTGCCAAAATGATTATAAGCCTGCTGATTGGTCCGATTTTTAAATGAACATAACTTCTACACTATCAATTGGAATTCAACCAAATTTCGTATGTTGTATGCATACATAACCAGATATGACTGAGCGTATTCTTAAGACCCACCAGGGCTGCCAACTGTTAATAAATGCTCCTAATTTATTTTATCCAAATACCAATATATCAGAAAGTATGCAAGCCAATAGCTCTAAACTTTGCACACGTATAGTACCTGGCATTCTAGATGCATTTGGACTAGTTAATATACGTCAGTGCTGCCAACATGATTCTAAGCCTGCTGATAGGTCCAATTTTAAAATGCATGTAACTTCTATACTAACTAATGGATTTCATTCAAAATTGGCACAACAATAGATCATATTATTTCAGATTATTTCTGACCAATACATGCATGACATTGTTGCCAACATGATTTTACGCACGCTGTTAGATCCAATGTTTAACTGCATGTAACGTCCATGCTATTCATTGGACTTCAACCAAATTTTGTATTCTGTACCTTAAGAGATGGAACTAAGAATATATTCAGTCATCAGGGCTGCCAACTGTAGTGCTCTATTAGGCTACATTATGCAAGGTATACAGTATTTCGAAATAATTATAAATTTCGATATTAGCTACTTAATTTCTTCATTATTCTAGATAGGTTCATATACTGTAGAATAATCATTGGCATGAAAAGTAGGCTCTTTAGTTCGTCACGGAACTTCTTGTTTATAAAACAGACAGTGAGCCCTCACAATTATGCCTTATTTGGATAAAAAGATTAAAAAGGGTAATAAAAAAGGATGGTGAAAAGCTGTCAGGGTTTTATGGTGGAGGCAGAACCCAGAAGACGAAGAGGCCCTTTGACAGAGGAGCGGAAGAACAAACTGATAGATGGGCTCAAGAGATACTGGCAAGATGTCAAAGCCGGCAAACGAACAAGACGCAGACACTGAAATGAGAGTGGCTGTTAACACGCAGTCCATAGAGGCTCAAGTCGACAGTAAAAACAAAAAGAACAATAAATCAAATAAGGCATATTAAACAATAAAATTAGAGATGATAAAATAGACTAAAACTGAATAAAAGCCTTAACCTATATTAAAACTTGAAAAAAATATCCACTCGCTCTCATTAACCGGATGGCGAGGTCAGCACCACGTGGAACAAGGGAGAGGGTGTTAGGCGGTTTGAGAGTTCTTCGCAGATAGGCCAAGAGAGAGTGTGTGCCACGGTAAGGTGGGCGCCGCAAATAGCCTACACACAGGGGGAGGGCTTCCCTCTAACTTCTTATAAGTAGGAGTACGTAGCAATCCCATGGCCGATCCGGAGACGACAGAGTACCACAGCTTCCTTCCAGCTAAACCGGAAGGAAGATTTCCATATCTTCGTTGTCTCCTTGATGACTCTCAGTTTGTTGGGCAGAGGGGTGGCGCGCCACGCTTCGTCCCAGTGCGACAGAAGGAAATAGGACACAGGGAAAATTTAAATGTCCACAACTCTCGAGGAATGAGGATTGAGGGACTAGGAAAGAGGAAGCACCATGAAAGGCAATTTGGAAAGGGAAAGAGGATAGAATGCGCCCTAATACCACTGGAATCTGAGGAAAATATACCCAGTTCAAGAATCCTGCGGGGTCGCCAACTCCATATTTTACCAGCCGTGACCTCTTGAGGGTGTAGCACTATTCAGGGTGCACCCTAAGTGGTCCGGCTGTATGCGGTTTGATGATACAAGGCCAATCAAGGCGGGATATCTGAAGACACACTACGTCTAAGATACTCTAATACCGTCAGGGTTGAGAATAATAGTTGACAAAGGGAGGTAGACGGTTAATATGACAAAGAAAAGCCAAGAGCAAGCAACTGGAAGCGAAGGCGGATTAGGTTGGCGTGCCGTGCTCGCCAACCCACATACCACTAGTTGTGAGCCATTGACATTTTAAATCCCGGGTGTAAACACACATCACCGCGCAGTGTATCCGTGCGCGTAAAGTCACGGAACAGGACTGTAAGGAGTAGCTGGACATCCGGAGATCGAAGGTTATAATACCGGCTGTGATAGAAATCCTCTTTATTTCAGGTCTTGAGGACACAACTCCAATTCAAGAACACCATTCGTTATATTTCTGTTATCCTACTATTAAACCATTATCATTGTTTCGTTTCGGCCAACTAAGGACTATGCCATTTCAACTGTTTCCTTTTACCCTTAAAATTAGTGCAGTATTATTATTAATATTATTATTTGAATTTGTATTTTTCACGACTGTTATTAAAGTGTAACAATTAAAATTTGATATGACAAGTTACCACTGATCTTCCGAATAATGACATGGTCTTGCAATCTAGAATTATTTCCATAACTTTCGTTAACGTCGAGTGAAATTTAAATGGTTTTCAATCAGTAACACGATTCTACCCTAATCGCCATGGGTGTTATTCTCTACACCTTAAAACAAATGAAATCAGATAAATGTATTACAGTAATCAATCTGATGTAATTTTTTAAATTAATGCATAAAATAATCGGAAGAACTCAGATGAGACTAAAGAACTAGTTACATACTACAGCCTACTCCTCTACAACGTGATTATTCATACCGAGAGGATTAACGATATGTGTCACAGAAGCAGTAAGGCGTTTGGTATGGCATCACCCCCCCACCACACACACACACACAACCTACAGGTGCAGAATATGTTTACGTGTAATAGAGGTGAGAAGTCATTCGGCACACGGACAGTCATTATAGAGAAACTTTGTAGAGATGCCTTAATTGGGAAGAGGCATTCTAATATGTAGCCATATATCCAAAGGCGGAAAAAGCGACTACCTGATACAGAAGTGACAAGTCTCCTACCATAAACCACGCCGATAAATAGTATATACGCGAACGCAAAGACAACGCAATCACTTGGACCAAATTATGCTCCTCAGGATTTGCTCACCTGATGGGTAAAAACTGAGCACTGTCCTTGCAATGCTGGAGGCCATTGCACTTATGGGATTTGTAAGGCTGTCTTTTTATTGTTTTTTTTCAGGTGTAGGGAATACTCTCATTATAATTTGGGTACAATAATGTTGACCGACTGAAAAGCATTTATATTTAAATTGCCATAATTATAATTTACCCTTGCGTTAACAATGAGATAATCATCCTGTATGGAAAGTTTTTACTGCAGTTTTCTCAGTTCCATTTTTTAAATGTATGCTCTTGTTTCTACGTGACTATTTATTATAAAGGTGTGCAATTTTCACCATATATTTTTCTCATAGTGGTTAATATTTTAATGAAGATGGTTCCTTGCTTAAGGTGAAACTATTTGGGATTTGGCTGTTATTTTAAGAAAAAGTAATTATATACTTTGACAGTTTAAAACGAATAGTTCCTGACTCCCTTGAAGTCCCATATATAAAAGTGACAGTCAGTCGGAAAGACTAGACTTTGTATCATTTTAAATGCTACAAATGCTGAAAAAAGCTAGAAAGGCTGGCTTCGCTCGAAGCCAAAGACTCTTGACATGTTAGAAAATTATTTGCATAATACTTATCTTGCTTATCTTGTTTCAAATTACTCGTGAACGGCAAGTGCAAACCAAGGGCAAAGCAAGGTCAAGCGCACGGAGGGAGATGGCTGGATGACGTGCCCCTTCCATCCAGTCTAAAAACACTTATAGTGGGCGATGTATTGAAGATAGAGATATGCTCTCGCGAACTTTTTTGTAGAACATTTCGTGCTGACAAATTCTTACGCTCATAGTATATTGATATTTTTAACGGGTTGCCCAGCGTAAGCTTAAGAAGCGCACGGACGCCAGGTTTGTTTTCGACTTTTTCACTGAAATCGTTACTGCTTGGCTTCCTTTGATCATACATAAATTATTTTCTACATAATCTTTCCTCGAGATATCCTTTACAGAATGGTGAAAACCGCATCAAAATCCATCCAGTGGTTCTCGAGATTACCCGTGGCATCCAAGAATCGGGGATTTTTGTCTTATACTAACGAAGTAGAGATTGTCGGGGTACACACGCACCAAGCGGTACTATGGCGTCACACACCTCAGTGCATCTGGGTACATTTCGTCCCGTCACCGTAACGTAACGCCAGACCCCAGCGTAACGACGAAGTCGACAAGATCATTTAAAATGATAAAAAGCTCCATTAATATCTCAAGTAATGTTTGAATGAAAAACACATAAATTTCATGACCTTACATTTATTACATTCTGAGGAAAAGAATACTAATTAAAACAATTTTACATAGGTGATTCCGTATCCCCTTAATTGGTTATACACACAACACTGAAAATTAGCTTCTAACTTTGGTCATCATGTTGTCGGTCATAAAAAAAATGCTAGAAGACAGTGTTGTATTTCAGCGGAGAAAGAATAAAGGTATTTGCGAGGGTAGTGGTCTTCCTTAACAATGACCTTGTGTCATATATTATTCTGAAGATGGAAAGTGTCGTGAAAGTTATCCTCATTCTCTCTGTCCTATTGTCATATACCGATATCGCAGGCTGCAAAAATACAAGTAAAACATTTAAACTTACATAACTCTATTTACGCATGAGTAATTCCAACCTCAAGCAAAAACAAATGACGTATTGTCATCGCGCCAGGAGATGGCAGTTCAACACACTGTGACGGGGTGCGGGGGGGGGGGGGGGTCTTGCAGTACGCATGCGCGGCCTGCCTATTCCAAACCTAAATATATCGGCTTCCCGCATGCCAATGGTTGTTATAGCAGCAGACGACACGCAGCCAGTGAAAGAAGGAATATGCTGAGTGAGTGAAGCAAGTAGTTACCACTTAATGTTTAAGGAATGCGCGATAAACAGTGAGTGGGAGGACATCTGCAGTTCAAACCCAACTATCATCTCCTGGCGCGATATAAATAGCATATTTCGAATGATAATTGAAGATGATTATGATGATGATGATGATGATGATGATTATTTGGTGTTTTAAGGGGCCTAACATCTAGGTTATCGGCCCCTAATGGTTTGGGTGATCGTGAAGATGAAAATGAAATGCAAACTATAATACTAAAAACTAACTACTAACTTATATACTAGAAGAAGAAATGGAAAACAAAAGGAGAATAAGGCAAATAAAGGACAGGAGGAAAAGAAATGCCCTCAATCCTCGAAGAATGCGGATTGAGGGACTTGGAGGGAAGGAGAGCCATGAAAGGCAGATAGGAAAGAGGAGAGGGTCCACCCCACAGGTAAGGGACAAAAGGGGAAACCGGACCCAGCTCAGGAATCCCTCGGGGTCGCCAACTCCCGAACTCACCAGCCGTGAGCCCCTGAGGGTGTAGCAATACCCAGGGTGCACCAGAAGTGGTGGGGCTACATACACCATGCCTCCTTGAAGACCTTGAGCAGAAGGCAGGAGAGAACATGAAAAGAAAAAGAAGACTGACCCCTCTCAGAAGGAGGGTATCAGAAAAGATGAGATAAGGGCCAATTACGGCGGGAAAGGAAGAGACTCCCTAGGCCTCAGATACCCTAATACCGTCGGGGTCGGAAGAGAACAAGAGTTGACCAAGTGAGGTCGACAAGAAAGAAGACGGAGAGGAGCCCGGCACAAGTAAGTGGAAGCAATGCCGGACTCAGGTGGGGCCCCGTGGTCGCCAACCCACGTCCCACTAGATGTGAGCTCCTGGGGGGAAGAGATGATTGAAGACATCTCGTAAGTGGATACTATAGAAAGCCAGCCGATTGTATTCATGTTGCAGCTGGCAGTAATTGCAATGTTTGGTCATGAGGAGTGGGTTTGTATACAATCTACACTTGCCATAAAGTGATTCTCCCATTTCAGTCGTGTCTGGTGGACGCCGTGAATTTCTTGGATCCTATTAAACATTGCGGTGTGAGCAGAGATTGGATCCGAGACGCTACAACCACATTGGGTTGGAGGAGTGGGAAGGCGACGTAACTAGCTCGCGCGTGTTCCATGATACGGCAGTGCTTCCTCCTCAAGGCAGTATTGACTTCTCGAGTTCCCCAACGTCTCGTAAAACACAGGAACGAGCCATGTCTCCGCAAATATATTGGAGATGGGATTTACCCGCATTACAGAACTGGGTAGTTTAATCATTGCTCTTTGCGTAACAATATAATAATAATAATAATAATAATAATAATAATAATAATAATAATAATAATAATAATTTATTTATTTATTTATTTATTTATTTATTTATTTATCGTATGGCTTTTAGTGTTGGGAGTGTCCGAGGACATGTTCGGCTCGCCTGAGTCTGTAGCTGCTTCCAGTGGACACCCTTAGGGTGAGCTACAAGTTCCGTTCGATTTCAAGTAGCCTAGTTCCAACTTTCGCTCCCAGATATCAATGATACCTAGTGGTGAACGTTGGAACTTTTGATAGAGCGTTCCGACGAAATCTAACCTAAAAATTTAGCTTCACACAAGTTAAGTCTGTGGAAGGATCTTTAACATGCCATAAATCTATGACATGGGACCGCCGGCTTTACTTCCCCTCAGAAGGAAGGCATACTGAAGAATTTTTAACGCTCTTAAAAAATCCGACGACTTCGGCCGGGTTTGAACCCGCTATCTTGAGCACAGCAATTCAGCATGCTACCAACTTCGCCACCAAAGCCGACATAATAATAATGATTTTTGAATACGCACTAGGATTTTCTTGGATCTTCTTGTGAAAAGGAGACGCAGAAGATAACATTACTGAACAGAAAATTAACTGTCAAACGTCTAAGTTATATAGTTTGAAAATGTATGCTCTAGGATTTTCAATGTGTGACTTTACACATTTTCTTGTACGTAATGTACCGATATGAGTCATGTTTCTGACTGTAAGTTGATAATAATAATAATGTTATTGGTTTTACGTCCCTTTTAACTACACTGGCTTTTAGAGACGCCGGGGTGCCGGAATTTTGCCCCAAAGGGGATCTTTAACGTGCCAGTAAATCTACGGACACGGCTCCCTCGCATTTGCGCACCCTCAAATGCCAGCTGACTGCGCCAGGATACGAACCTGCAACCTCGGGCTCAGCAAGCGAGAACGTTACCCCTGAGCCACGCAGCCAGCCGACTGTAAGTTGAGTAAATAAGGATAATAATAATAGTAATAATAGAGCTAGAAGTGACAAATGTAATAATCAATCCGGTTGAAACAATTTAAGGATCTTGGTTTATTTATTTATTCGTATCAGAAGTATACATTTTGCATTAAAAATAAAATGGTACTTAATAGCACACATATCAAATATTGTCTGTCCAAAATTTTGGCATGCCACGGGCATTAGGTGTCGCAGACATCAAGTCCTCCATTGTGCAACTTAAAGGATACTTGCTGCAATTCATGAAATGGACTGTGGTTTGCACTTCACCACAATCATATAGCCTGGATGTGCCAGGAAAACCACACTTTATCATATTGATTCTTGATCTACCAACACCAGTGCGAAGCCTGTTCAATGACTTTCACATGGACCAGTGTTCCTCATGTCCTGGAGGGAGATGTTCAATTGGTAGCATCCAACCATCAAGTTGGTGAATGGATAGAATATAACCAAAACCATTACGTCACGCATAAAAAATATTGAAGTTTAGACCTTACAAAAAATATCTCTAACAAAAGTTCAATATCCTTGAGTGCAAAAATCAGACATTTTTGAACTGTCATCCAGACAAAAGCTTTATAAGCAGTGAAATGTCTCACCATGAACATGGCAGGGATGATGGAGAAATTGTAAGCCAGGGAAAGGAATATTTTGAGGAAAATCTTAGGTCTGGTCAAAGAGAATGGTGAGTTGAGAAGACGGTATAACCATAATTTATAACACACAAGATGTACCCAGCATGCGTTGCAATGCCAAAGAAGGTGTTAGCGTTGTAATTTTGTTGGTTGAAGTGCTTTTGGATACACAATATTTTTTTTATATATCCGTTACCTGCCTCTAAACAACTGTAAAATGGATTTACTAATTCAGAAATATTCTTGGCAGTGTGAACAACAACTCACCAAAATTCCATCGCAATCAGATGTATGGTATATGAACGCATATGAGACTTTGTTGAAACGATTCGCGCACTGACATTCAATTGTTGAATCTACTCGTGCGCTACCAACTGTAAATGGGTTTACTAAAACCTCCACGGGAGTGTACAAATCAGCTCGCCAAAGTTTCATCGCAATCGGATGAATGGTATGGTATCGGATGAACGCATATGCGACTTTACTGAATTGATTAAACGCACAATCGATTAATCGTTATTTGCAGCAATTAATCGATTACTCGATAACTGACATTAATCGAATAAAGTGCCAGTCCTATTATCAATACCTACATTCCATAATTCTGAAATTCTATTCGATGCGATCTTACAATTTGCTCTGCTGAACGTTTGCTTTTTGGTTCTGATCTATTTTCCCTTGTATCCATGAAATGAATAAAGAAGAGAAATGAATTGAAAGGAGTAACTGCTGTCTGTTAAATATATTCGCATGTAAATCTAAACACCTTTCATTGTGAATAATTCGAAATTGTTTGACTGAATGAAATGTCTCTGGTATGAGTTGATGGGTAATGTTTAACACGCACTCACGCGTACACAGTGCCAGTGATAAAGTAGTTCAAATGAAGGCAATGACATTACAGATTAGGGTCAACGAATTTCAGTTTTTGAAACTCAAAGCCAATTTCACCCAACTGCTCCAGTACATGGGCAGTTTTCAACTGGTAGTCACCCGTAACGTAAAACGAACGCAGCTGTTAGCAAATGCGCCATGGTTACACAATTACATATGAGTGTAAGCGGATAATCTGATTATCAGGTAGCTACATCACCGTATCTCACACTGAATTTGATACATTGATTGCGGTCGTTTGTGCGTGTCAATCTATATCTACCAGCACACCGCTTTTTTAATTACCTCAACACAAACATAGCCTGTAAATATCAAATATGCTCTTCAGAATATTATCATAATATCCATTTTACGATATTAATTATGGGTTGAGGATGGCTAGTGTGTTTATAAAGTGGGGAAGATAATTGCAATCCTTGAGTAGCTCATTGATACGAGGGATGATTACCGGTATTATTATTATTATTATTATTATTATTATTATTGTTATTATTGGCCTAGTTTGTACTATGGATATTTTTGTGGAAACAAAATCCCAGGAACTTTAACAGCATTCGGTAAAATTCTCTGACATATTCAGGAAAAAAATGTTTAAAATTTTATGGGCATATCTTCAGAATGAGTGACCACAGACTCATTAAGAGAATTCTAAATCTTACTTTATCAATGAAATCTAAGAACAACTGGCTGCTTGGAGTTAGATAAGACCTTCATGAATTAGAAATATCAATTGATGCGGTACTGGGCAGATCTACATTCAGGGTACTAGTTGTAATCCTCGGATGACAGTCATCCATTTTCAGAGCACCCAAACATTCCATCCTAAAGAATCTGGATGGAGGAGCACAGGAAGAGCCATAGCGAGAAAATGAAGAGATTTGGGGAGGAAAAGAAACACGATCAGCTGGATGAATTACAGTATATCAAGCTCCCTAGATGGTAAGGCTATAATGATGTAAAAATATGTATTATAATAATAATCATCATTAACTTAGGAAAATTCTTGGTCCTAAGTGCGAAGATGTTTACAAGCTCTGGAGTAATTCAGAGATATACTCCCACACTGAAAAGATCTCAAGTGTAATCCGGAAACGGAGAATAACATTCTATGCCCACCTCCTCAGAATGCCAGTCAGAAGATTCTCCAACCGTCTATTATCATACTTCCGAGGTTTAAAGATGATGCCTCTTTGACTGGTGGAAGTGGATAAGGACTTGTTAATGTTTGAAATTTCTGAATCAGATATCTTGCTTAGAACCCCATTGAAACAAACACTCCGTCAGGTTCATCAAGAGGAAGTAAAACCCAGCAAGAGTATGTTCACTCGGATGAATGGAAGAAATCCCATTCCGAAAGGATGAAGGCGTGTTGGGCTAACAATAAGAAAAACAGCTGAGATTTAGTGGTCCCGAGTGGCCACAACGATAAAAGTAAAGCAAGTAATAATAATAACAGATTTAGCGACGGACAGCTGGAATAGGAATAGGTCCTATTCACCGAGACCGAAGGATTCGTGGTTGCAATCCAGGATAAGGTTGTGGCTGCCAAAAATTATCTTAAATATATTGTTAAGGCAAATATTTATTTTTGTGTGTATAATGCCCGAAGGTAGGTCCATGCCTCCATACAGGCTATCCTGAGCCGGAGTTTACGAGAGGTAGGGTAGCCAGGTCCTTTCCGCTTCTCCTTTCCCCACCAACAGCGCGTGATCCTCTAGAACCGGCATTCCATCCAAGATTCGACCACGCCAAATGCTGCTTAACTGCGGAGTTCTCATGGGATCCGGTGTATCAATATGGCCAGGCCGTTGCCAAGGGAAACATCCAGGATGATAAATGCTGAAGATGCCATCTAGAACCGGAAGCAATCCAACATATCACAGGAAGCTGCCAAGCATTCTCCTGTACTGATTACATGAAAATGCACAACCAAGTAACCAAAATAGTGCACCAACACCTTGCTCAAAAGTACTTATCTACAAGTGACAGTCTGAAAGACTAGACTTTGTATCATTTTAAATGCTGAAAAATGCTAAAAGGCTGGAGGCTTCTCGCTTCGCTCGAAACCAAAGACTCTTGACATGTTAGAAAATTACCTGCATAATACTTATCTTGCTTATCTTGTTTCAAATTACTGGCGAACAACAAGTGCAAACCAAGGGCAACGCAAAGTTTGGCGCGCGGGATGCCGCACGCTCACCAGAGCGCGCGGGGACGTGCCCTTTCCATCCAGTCTAAAAAACTTATAGTGGGCGATGTATTTAAGATAGAGATATGCTCTCGCGGACTTTTTTGTAGAACTTTTCATGCTGACCAATTCTTACGCTCATAGTATATTGATATTTTTAAGGGTTTGCCCAGTGTAAGCATAAGAAGCGCACGGACGCCAAGTTTGTTTTTGACTTTTTAACTGAAATCCTTACTGCTTGGCTTCCTTTGATCATACATAAAATATATTCTACAAAATCTTTCTTCGTGATACCCTTTACAGAATGGTGAAAGCCGCATCAAAATCCATCCAGTGGTTCTCGAGATTATCCGCGACATCCAAGAATCGGGGATTTTTGTCTTATACTAACGAAGTAGAGATTGTCGGGGAACACATGCACCAGGCGGTACTATGAAGTCACATACCTCAGTGCATCTGGGTACATTTCGTCCCGTCACCGTAACGTAACGCCAGGCCCCAGCGTAACGACGAAGTCGACAAGATCATTTAAAATGATAAAAACCACTTTGCTTTACTATCATTATTTTCCTGAGGCCAGTTTGGAAAATCCTACTCACAAGATGTTATGGGACCGATCAGTTATTACTGATAAAACCATACCAGCTAAACGGCCAGATATCGTTCTTCTAGACAAAGTGCGGAAGAGAACCATTCTCATAGATATCGCAGTGCCCAATTCCCTCAATAAGCAAAAAGCCTCCTGTGAGAAGATCACCAAGTATCTGCCCTTGGCTGAGGAAATACGGCAAATGTGGAGACAGGAAAGTGTAGTGGTGCTGCCCATAGTCATTTCTTCTACCGGCTTCATCCCTAAATCATTGGCTCGCAATCTAGAAATATTGGGAATACATCCTGGTTTACATATCATCAAGCAGAAGGCAGTCATCTTGGAGTCCTGTTCCATAGTTCGCTCGTTTCATTGTGTACCACCCTAAGAGGAAGGTCCATACCGTCCTGCAAATATGTGGACGATATGTTGCTTTGTTCCCACTGTTGAAATGAATGTGTCATAATAATAGCAATAATATGGTGGGTTGGTCAGCCCTATCAAGATGCAATGGAATCTAGAACGGATAAAGAAAAAACCTATAATATTTTATTGTCTCTAGTAAGGGCGTGATACCGAGTAGCCTACTGTACCTTGCCCCATGGCTGCGAAGACTGGATCTGGATACTCTGTTGTACAATCTAATGCAGAAGACAGTAGTTATCGCAACAACTTGAATCATCCGGAAGTTTATGGGTAAGCCAGAGGGCCCATGTCATAGAATTATGGCATGTAATAGAACCTTCCACTAACTACAATTGTGTGAAGCTAAATTTGTAGGTTAGATTTGATTAACGCACTACCGGTATTAGTTCCAACGTTCGTCGCCAGGTGCTGGTTGCGGTGGCATCTAGTACCATTACATTATTTAAATGACTCATGGTGGTTCCGTATTGATATGTTAGAATAGTTATTAACAAGACATGAACATCTGCCTGAATCAATACTATACAGATAAAATTAATTATTGAACTTGTTTACAGTACATGTTTCGGGGATTAACTATATTTTATCCCCTTCATCAGCTGTTGAAAAAACAAAAAACAAAGCGTAGCACAGTAATAATATACGTGTTTAAAACCTAATATGGTGCACCATAAAATTTAGGGTATAAGAATAGAATGAAGAGAAACAGATGGTGACGGTGATCAGCTGCTCATGACAAATAGTAGTTCCTGTGAGAAGATCACCAAGTATCTGCCCTTGGCTGAGGAAATACGGCAAATGTGGAGACAGGAAAGTGTAGTGGTGCTGCCCATAGTCATTACATATCTACCATTTCAAGGGATCATCCAATGCGAGAAATCATTGCCAAAGCTTTGAGATAAGGGCGTGTGCTAGAAGAGAAAGTATTTTAGTGTTAAAAGTGCTATAGTGTTAAAGTGTTGCAGTATGTTTTTATGTGCCAGTGAAATAATAAATAAGTATAATATAGAAATGTCAGGGAAAAGTGTTGCAATGGAAGACTAGATATTCAGCTTGATGGGTGAGCCTATCTAGGAATGGAGTCGTTGCCTGGGTGAGTTTATGATACATTATTAATATGTATTCGATGTTGTGCTGTGCGCGAATATCAATAGAACCATTCGTCGACTAGGGAGTTAGACGAATGATTCATTGAGAAATAAATATGCAAATAATTGAAATATTGAAAAAGATGATGGTTAATCACGAGGACCGCCTCGATGAAAATAAAGCAATGTTGGGATTAGTAAAGATAAAGGAATGAAAGCCCGATAAAGAAATATATGATGAATAAATTTGAAAGAAGGAATAAAAATGATAATTTAAATGGCTTAAATTGTTGCCTAGTGATAAGGTAAATAAGCACCATAATATAAATATAAAATCAAAGGGATAAGTTAAGTAAAAATGGTTAAATTGTATACCAAATAACAGATACCGAAAGAATAGAGCGTCATAATGAGATGAGTTAAAATATGGAATAATAAGAGCGCAAATAATAATAATCAAATTAAAGAATAAAGTTATATTTAAAGATCCGTGTCTAGAAACTCAAAGTGAAAATTCGAGAGAGAAATAATATGTTAATAAATTAAACAAATGAAAGATATCCAAGTCAATGGTGAAATAAAAACATCCAAGAACGAATGTATTACCTATTAGGCCACTGGGCCAAGGTTGTAAAAATGAACTGATGGAATGCCAAAATCAGGGGAATGTCGTCAAGTATCCAAGCAAGTTGCATTGCCGTAAGGACCAATAGAAATAATAAAGTATAGTTTCAAGTTGAATATAAATATGCGTTAAGCCAGGATAGATTTATTCGTGAGATGGAAAGGTAGTAAAAATCGTCGAAATGCGTGGAGGTAAATTCCCACCGAATATATTGTTGAAAATGTAGAAGCCTCGTATATTTTGCCTAAGGAAGCGTTATATTGTCGTATTGTGGATGAATAAAATTCCCACCGAGATGTTGCCTAAAGAAGCGTTATATTGTTGTATTGTGGAGGTGCAAATTCCCACTAAAGTTGAATGAATCGTCGTATATAAATCCCGCTGTAGGATGGATATCCCAGTTTGGTATTGTTGTGATAGGCATTGTTGTCGTAAGACATTGTTGAAATGGAGTATTGTTGTAAGAGGCATTATAAGCGTCGTGAAAAGTTGTAATAATAAACTACCGTATAGCCTCTCCGAACCAAATTCTGATATCCTGGGAACGAAAGATAAATAATAATAATTGGATAAGAACGGAACAAATATCCGTAGTGAAGTGAATTTTAAATCTTGGAAATTTTATGGTTAAAAGCTACCCCAGCGTGAAAGCAAGGAGTGTCGGCCAGCTATTGTAAATCTCGTTGTCAAGTGCCACAGGAGGAGGGGTGGCTTGTGTAGGCGACCTTGTTCTTGTGGGGGAGAAAGATGAAACCTCTTAATGAGTCCGGTCGTCAAGTAGGGTCGCGCCGAGATTGCTGGAAAGGGAATTGTTACACGGAAATTATAATATTTAAAACAAAAGGTGCAAGCAAAAAAAAAAACTAATTGTAGAATTATTTTATGGGAATGAAAATGTCATCCCATGTCAAAGTTTGAAATGCTATATAAAAGATTGACAGATTTGTCAAATAATAAATTGTTGATAAAGAAAATTCCTTCTTTCATGAATAAATAAATAACGGGTTAAGAAATAATGGAATTTGTTATAAATAAATATCCCACAGTAATAAACAGTACAGCGCACAGTACAGCACAAAGCAAATCACCTAGATGCCTGGAGGGTAACTGGAGATTTACGAGTTCGATCAACAGACATGACATGTTTTTTTAGCCTACTTTCGATTTTTGCAAAAAATGAAAGTAGACTTATGAGATCAACACAGGGCGAAAAAAGTGTGTCTGTCTGTGTGTGTGTATGTGTGTGTGTGAGTCTGTGTGTGTGTGTCTGTGTGTGTGTGTGAGTGTGTGTACTCTGAATGTCTGTCCCCCCCTATCAATTCGAACACGGTGAATGCGAATTGAACGAAATTTGGTACAAAGGTAGCACTAGCAAAGGACACCTCAGTGTCATGTTTTATATCGCCGCCATCTTGACGGAAACGTAATGGCGGCCACACAAATGTTCAAAGCTTAAATCAAATTACGACTAACCTAATCATCCGATCTCTACCAAATTTGGCAACGACATACCTTTATGGGGGGAGCATCCTTTGACCAAACCAATAGGTCATCAGCGTAATAGTTTGCGGATGGCGGCCATCTTTGTGTGAAAATCGATTCCCCCTATTAATTCGAACACGGTGCAACCGAATGGAACGAAATTTGGTACAGAGGTAGTACTAACAAAAGGCACCTCAGTGTCATGTTTTATATCACCGCCATCTTGACGGAAACGTAATGGCGGCCACACAAATGTTCAAAGATTAAATCAAATTACGATTAACCTAATCATCCGATCTCTACCAAATTTTGCAACAACATACCTTTATGGGGGGAGCATCCTTTGACCAAACCAATAGGTCATCAGCGTAATAGTTTGCGGATGGCGGCCATCTTTGTGTGAAAATCGATTCCCACTATTAATTCGAACACGGTGCAACCGAATGGAACGAAATTTGGTACAGAGGTAGTACTAACAAAAGGCACCTCAGTGTCATGTTTTATATCGCCGCCATCTTGACGGAAACGTAATGCCGGCCACACAAATGTTCAAAGCTTAAATCAAATTACGATTAACCTAATCATCCGATCTCTACCAAATTTTGCAACTACATACCTTTATGGAGGGAGCATCCTTTGACCAATCTAATAGGTCATTCACCTGATAGTTTGCGGATGGCGGCCATCTTTATGTCAAAATTGATTCCCCCTATTAATTCGAACACGGTGGAACCGAATGGAACGAAATTTGGTACAGAGGTAGCACTAGCAAAGGGCACCTCAGTGTCATGTTTTATATCGTCGCCATCTTGACTGAAACGTAATGGCGGCCACACGAATGTTCAAAGCTTAAATCAAATTACGATTAACCAAATCATCCGATCTCTACCAAATTTTGCAACTACATACCTTTATGGAGGGAGCATCCTTTGACCAATCTAATAGGTCATTCGCCTAATAGTTTGCGGATGGCGGCCATCTTTGTGTCAGAATGATTCCCCCTATTAATTCAAACACGCTGAAACCAAATGGAACGAAATTTGGTATAGAGGTAGCACTAGCAAAGGGCACCTCAGTGTCATGTTTTATATCACCGCTATCTTGATGGAAACGTAATCGCGGCCACCCAAATGTTAAAAGCTAAAATGTAATTACGACCAACCTAATAATCTAGTCTCTACCTAATTTTGCAACACCATATCTTTATGTGGGAAACATATTCTGACCAAACTGCAAGAACATCAGCCCAATAGTTTGCAGATGGTGGCCAAGTATGTGTGCAAATCGATTCCCCCTATCAATTCAAACACGGTGAAACCGAATTGAACGAAATTTGGTACAGAGGTAGCACTAGCAAAGGGCACCTCATATTCATGTTTAATATCCCTATAGCACGTTGTATTTCAACAAGCTCCTACAACCAACATTCAATCATACTCCTTGAAAAGGACAAAGAGTTATAACAATACCCATGCATTTAGGAGAAAGTAGGCTATATGTTCTTTACTGAACATCTTGTTTTGTACGGTATTGTATTATGTTTAAAATCTAAGGCTTTTTGAAGAAATATTATTAAGATCCAAAGGACTTAATAAATGATAAATAAATAAATAGTTAAGTAAATATAAAGGATAAAGGAAACCCTGAAGGGGAAAAAAATGTAAATGTCCAAAGGCTTGGAGAAATTATATGATCTAAATGATAGGCGCGCTCGACGCCTGAGTGAAATAAAAAAAATGGTAAGTGATTAATTTAAGCAAGACAAAATATTCACGAAACTTCACGGAATAATGAAATGACATTAGAGTGAATTTTGATGATTTTTTTATGGTGATTGGGTGACACTTGAAGAGACAATACCAAGTGATTTGGTTCTTATGTGTTTTGAGTTGATTATTTTGTGAGTGACACTTGAAGAGATAATACCAAGTGATTATGATCTTTATATGCATTTGAGTGAATTTATTTTTCTTTTATTGAATAAATAATTATTTTAAATTGTAATATTGAGTTTTTCCTCAATCTTGTTAACCTGATTGTATCTACATATCGGATGTGAAGTTAGTGGTGGAGGGAACGTTACACGCCCCGACCCGCAGTAGCCAAGCCGAATACTGACTGAGCATCCTACGCTAAGCGGGTACAATACGTATAGAAAACACATTATCCATTATGGAAATGTATTTGCTTCATAGTTAAATGTATGTCAGACCAAGGAGACAGGCCAATAATAATGAGCATTGCAGTAAAATAACAAAATGGTCGCTCAACTGTGCAGCATCATTAAGAAACATTACACTACCTACATACCTACCTCATTCCTTCCTTCCTTGCTTGCTTGCTTGGATGGTTGGAAGGACGCATTATCAGAGGGTTAGAATTTTAGGATCTAAGTTGCGTTGCTTCTTGCATAAGTAATTTCTCATATTCATGAATGTGCTTTAAAGAACTCTGTATTACTCTCCGGAATGCCGCCTCGGAAGTCAATTCACTCGGTGTTAGTACAGTATTAGCATACAGCACCGTACCGTATGTGGAAACACTCGTGTGTTATAATGCTCGTGGTTTACAATGGTGAGACCGGCCGCGCGCGCAAAGGTTCGCGTCAGCCACCACTTTATTACCCGTTAGCGTAGCCGGGGATATAAAGCAGATGTAATGAAAGGAGCTTCTTCCGCTTCTCGCCAGAATGCTCTGCACGAACATCTGCTATATCGCATACAGTCTTGTTCAATGCCAGTGAAGCATTAACTTGTATTCAGAAATAGAAAGTAATCTTTCTATAAAAAACTGCATTTCTATCCGTCCAGTACATTCTCAGTTTTTGGCCAACACTCTGAAATTATCCCGGGCATAATGCACAAATATATCCCAACTTACTTCGTGTCAGTCTCTCTATTTTGAAAGTTTTAAAGCCATTTTCTAGCTGTGGCGTCATTATCATCAGGGTCTTACATATCAAGTAAGATCGGCAAGCAGCAGTTTTGTTATTCGCTGCTACGGTGGCCTTGGCCGAGCTTGTGGTGCGTCATGGCCCCTTGCTCTGCTATTGAAAACGCGCGCATAGTACATACGAGAGCTGTTTCGTTTTCAAGTTCCGATGGACTGCATAAAAATAACAGATTGACATACCAAACTGAGTTTACTACTAAATGTTTGCTTGTTTTATTTTTATGTCAACATAATCACCAAAATGATTGAAACATTTGTCGTATCGTTACACCAGCTTTCCAATGCCCTCGGCAAAATATTCTGCCCCCACTGAGATGGGTAGGCCTACGTCTGGATAGTCTCCTGAAGTTTTTCCTTTTTGGCTACGCGTTGCCGCCCAACCATGCCTTCAATTCTCGAAAAAGGTGAAAATCATTCACGACAGCACTGTACCAACGTTACGATAGACTTTTACAAAGAATTCAAGTGTGAAGTTTGGACCATCTGCCGTTTAGTCCAAACCAGCACTGAATGATTTCCACCTTTTTTCGAGAATTGAAGGTATGTTTGGGTGGCAACGCCTCGACAAAAAGGAAAAACTTCTGGAGACTGTCCACACGTACCCACCTCAGTGGCGGCAGAATATTTTCCTGAGGGTATTGGAAAGCTGGTGTAACGATACGACAAAATGTTTCAGTCGTTTTGGAGAATATGTTGACATAGGAATAAAACAAGCAAACATTTAGTAGTAAAATCAGTTTGGTATGTCAATCTGTTATTTTTATACAGTCATCGGAACTTGAAAAAAAACAGCCCTCTTATGTACTATGCACGCGCTTTCAATAGCAGGGGGCCATGACGCGCCACAAGCTCGGCCAAGGGCACCGCAGCAGCGAATAACAAAACTGCCGCTTGCCGTTCTTACTTTATATGAAAGACCCTGTATATCAGTTTTTCGACTGGTTCGCCCCTAAAATATATTTTTAGCCTACTTTTCACATTTTGCAAAAATGAGGAAAAAGTAGACTTATGAGATCGGGCAAATGTGTGTGTGTCTGTCTGTCTGTCTGGCTGTGTGTGTGTCCCCCCATCCCCCCCCCCCCTATCAACTCCTAAACGGCTGGAGCAATCGAAACAAAATTTGGTAGGAGCAAAGATCTATACCTAAATATCTCACGGCGATATTTGAAAATGATGTCAGTGCTACCAACTGCTGAAAAATCGCAATTGAAATTTGAGCTCCATGTTGGATATCTTGGAAGGTATGAATGGGAGCTATTTCAAAATTGGCACACGTATGGATAATAATATTGCAGTTTAATTTCCAGGAGACCATACATGGCAGTGTTGCCAAAATGATTATAAGCCTGCTGATAGGTCCAAATTTTAAATGCATATAACTTCTACACTATCAATTGGATTTCAACCAAATTTCGTATGTGCTATGTGTACATAAACATACATGACTGAGCATATTCTTAAGAGCCACCAGGGCTGCTAACTGTTAATAAATGCTCACAATTTTTTTAAATCCAAATATCCATATATCAGAAAGTATGCAAGCCGACAGCTTTAAACTATGCACACGTATAGTACCGGATATTCTATATTAATTTGGAGTAACTTATATACGTCAGTGCTACCAACATGATTCTAAGCCTGCTGAGAGGTCCAAGTTTAAATACATGTAACTTCTATACTATCATTTGGATTTCAACCAAATTTCGTGTGTGCTATGTGTACCATAACAGATATGACTATGCGTATTCTTAAGAGCAACCACGGCTGCCAACTGTTAATAAATACTGTCTCTATATTTGTTACCCTAATATCATATATCAGAAAGTATGCAAGCCAATAGCTCTAAACTTTGCACACGTTTAGTACCTGGCATTCTAGATTAATTTAAAATAACTAATATAGGCCTACGCCAGTGCTGCCAACATGATTGTAAGCCTGCTGATTGGTCCAATTTCAAAATGCATGTAACTTCTATACTAACTAATGGATTTCATTCAAAATTGACACAACAATAGTTCATATTATTTCAGATTATTTCTGACCAATACATGTATGTCATTGTTGCCAACATGATTTTACGCGCGCTGTTAGATCCAATGTTTAACTGAATGTAACGTCCATGCTATCCATTGGACTTCAACCAAATTTTGTATTCTGTACCTTATGAGATGGAACTAAGAATATATTCAGTCACCAGGGCTGCCAACTGTAGTTCTCTATTAGGCTACATTATGCCAGGTATACAGTATTTCGAACTAATTAGAAATTTCGATATTACCAACTTAATTTCGTCATTATTCTAGATAGATCCATATAGATTAATCATTGGCATGAATCTTAAACTTTAAGAAAAGTAGGCTCTTTAGTTCGTCACGGAACTTCTTGTTTTCAATTAGTTCGGTGGTGTGCAGTACGTTGCTATTATAGACGCTTCATATGGGTGTCATTTAGCTCCGTGTACTTGTGTGTATATGTTAAATTTTGTCTTATAACCTATGTTGTTGTGATGCCTCTATTAGTGTGTGTATTTGTAATTAATTTGGGAATTTAGAAGGAGGCGACCATGGCCTTAAGGTAGGAACCACCCCGTTCTGGAGTAGTAATTAAGAAACCACGGATATCCACTTCCAAGATGGCTGAGGTAATAATCGAATTAACCTCTTCTCACTTTTGCCTTACAAGGCGTAGTGTACACCATTCCAGTCCTCATACCAGAATTTTATTTCCTGTTGAACCCAGACTTCCGGGGTGACAGCCACGAATGCTAACTGCTACACCACGAGTTTAACTAATGATATTTTGCTGTGGATTTTTTCTGTCTTGTATGTTATATTGCGATTGATTTGATTGTCTGGATTCGAAGATGTCAGCGTATCAAACGAAACATGTAATTCTGTTTACTGCCTGCTTTTAATGAGTTCAAATATTACTTGATCACATGTAGACTTCATCAGCTAGAATCTCTTTTTTCTCGCCCAATATGATTGGGTTTAAATTCTTATTGATCGACTGAAATTCATAGATTGATTGTGGATTTGGTGATTGTTATGGGTTGGTGGCAATACTGCTGTAAAAAGGCCACAAAAATCGTGTTTAAATAGAAGGCACCCGTAAAACAAAACCAGACCACAAATGATTTATATAGTAGAAAGTTGTCACCAAATCTGGAACTATTATAACAAGCCGTGATCTCTTGAGGGTCACACACACACACCCCCACCTCCATTAGGGCCTCTACAGAATAAAGATTACGTTGAAGCCATTTTCTTATTACCAATTAACTTAATATTAATTGTGCCTTTCAGTGGGTCAACACAAACATCATTCCAATTACTGGAATATCTGAAACATAACCTGAAATAAATTATACTTAATTAAGATTTATGTTCGACGATGTCGATATGTAAATATTATAAGTCAGAAAACTGTTTCATAATGGGGGTCATTAAAGTACTACTTTTCGTTATAACACAGCTTTTCCAACCAACTGGAGCTCAATATTTTCATTCATTTACCAATTAGGTAAGGATAGCTTCTGGCATGCAGTCAATATCCAACATGTCGGACCTGAATTATACGATTTGGAAGTTGACAATGTAGCCTATATTGGATCAACCATTGTAGTTGCAATGCATACACAAACTGGGCAATATTGCAAAAGAAATAGCACTGTACCTTAATACCCTTAAATCCAAATTCTACACATTTTTAAGATTTCGCCGACAATTTTAGTGAATGCTGTTGTTGACATAAACACACCAGAACGTCATGGAGGAAGCAGGCATATGACGTTAGTTCCAAGGAGATTATAATCCAGGTCTCTGCTGAGTAAATGGAGTTCTCACGCGAAACGTTTCCGCCAGATGTCATAAGTGTTCTATTTGGGACTCAATTAATTTGCATTCCGTTGACTTTCTGTACGCATTGAATTTGACTTTCTATACAAATCGAATTTGAAGAATAACTAGTTGATAATACTATAGGTACATTTTAATTTTAAAGCGTTTGTAACAGCCTATTTTGTGTTATTTGACCAAAATAACAAAATTATCCAACTCAGTACCTGTGCGCCATCTGGTTGGTTGGTTCCTCAGTTTAGAGGCTGCGACAACGTGATCATGTAGCCCCATGTACTTTGGGTGGGTGTAGAATCTGTCTGATAACCAGTGTTAATTGAGATGGCTGTATTAGTGTGTGTATCTGTTTTTTAATTCAAGTAAGGACTGCAACTTTGAATTTTTCAAATAGTTCCTAATTTTGCCCCCAAACGCCACCGTCAACGACTACTAGGCCTAGTTCCGAACTTAGCTACTAGACGCCACCGCAGTCGGCTCTTGACAACGAACGTAGAAACCTAAGAGCGTTGTTTACATTCCTAACCTATACAATTTAGCTTCACACAGGTGTAATTTAACATGCCATAAATCTATGACATGGGACCGCCGGCTTTACTTCCCCTCCGAAGGAAGGCATACTGAGGGATTTTTAACGCTCTTAAAAAATCCGACGTCTTCGGCCGGGTTTGAACCCGCTATCTTGGGCATAGGAGCTCAGCATGCTACCAACTACGCCACCGAAGCCGCCTGTGCGCTATCTGTTGGTGCTGCTTCAGGATAAACAATGTTTCAAAGCTTTCGGATTCGTTACTGGGTAGAGTTCAAATGCTGAGCCCACACAATTCTCAACAAGAGGAATTCAACCGACAGAATATCGACAGGTATTTATGAATATTTATGTTTGAACATACAGAGAGATTGTTTTGCTGGAGCGGGGCCGGTGACTGGCTGCCGGGTGCGCGCTCCTTCCGCCAGCCAACCGAGCTCGTTCCGCGGATAACGTGCAGGAGAGATAACCAGGGTTATTAAAGTCATTAAGTCACTAAGCTTTCATCAACGAGAGTCTGAAATGTCAGCGCTCAGATAGGAACGAAACATAAACAACAGCTTCTTGCATGATTTAATTAAAGAAGCACACATGTTTTTATTTTATTTCTTGGTAATCTGGGTGACCTCACGTCACCAGTTAAAGGTTAGAACTTACCTTTTCACAGAAGATGCTGAAAACGTTCTCCTTCAGCTGACAGACAGTAACTTTGGAAGCTACATCGTTACATTACGTAGCTACTCCTGTTCCCCCTGCGTGTTGACTGTGATTAATCGAATCACAGACCTACGCCCGCTTTATGTATAATTGTGGGGTAATTTAAAATACAAAGTGTACAGATAAATCACCCGTACTCTAGTGGGGCTGGAGAACAATATACAACAGAAGGGAATTACAACGTGTAAACGCTAATTTATTTACACGGTACAACTCCTGTCGGTCAGCTGAAGGAGAACATTTTCAGCATCTTCTGTGAAAAGGTAAGTTCTTTAGGCCTAATCATGATTTGATGGTGAATTGACATTAATTAATGTATTTTGTTTACAGAAGTCAGGGCATAACATGAAGAAGAAAGAGAAAATAAAAGTTTGCATTGAATTGTTTGAATCAATTTTGCAGGGTTGCCAAGTTCTATTATAGAAAGGTTTTCAGTCGGTATCAGGTATTAGGAAGTCTTTTTTGAAAGCTTTTGTCTGGAGCGTGGCACTCTATGGAAGTGAAACTTCGACTGTTGGTGCAGCAGAAAAGAGGAGAATTGAAGCGTTTGAAATGTGGTGTTACAGGAGAATGATGAAGATCAGATGGGTAGCTAGGGTTACAAATGAAGAGGTATTAAGACGAGTGGGAGAGGAGAGATGTTTCTGGTGACTGCTAATGAAGAGAAGAGATAGGTTGGTAGGACACATACTAAGACACCCAGGAATAGCAAGCTTAGTTATGAAAGGAAGGGTCGAGGATAAGAACTGTAGGGGTAGACCTAGGTTAGAGTATGTTAAACATATTGCCTCGGATGTAGGGTGTGGTAGCTATGTAGAGATGAAACGATTAGCTCAGCATAGGGAGGCATGGAGGGCTGCATAAAACCAGTCAAAAGACTAAAGACTCAAACAATAACAACACATACTGTGCCAAATTACAAGTTTTCTGTACAGAAAAGTGAGTAATTTTGTGATAAATATCTCTTATAATATTTCTCTTAGGTTTGGGCTTTTAAACACTTCCCGCCCAATGTAGGCCTAATTGGGCACTATTTGTGTTGACCGACTGAAAAGCTTTCTATAATAAAAGGAAACTTTGACCCCTCCAGAAATGAGACTATTGGGGAATAAAAGACAAGAGCCGATGATGGCAACAAATATGGAAAACACCCTTGGCATCGAACACCCTAATACCATCGGGATCGAAACAGAACACGAGATAGCCAAGGAAGGTTGGCACTTATGGAGTTCAGGTGGTACGGATATTCTTTCTCGAAATATGATTTTTTTAAACATCAATTATGGGTAAATCGAGGGTGCTGATCATGAATATATTATTAGTTTTGCACCCACACCTAACGCCTTTGAGGGACGAGGGTTCGATTCCCCTCCCAGGTACTAAGCCATAAATTCGTATTTGGGGCGTGTAACCCGGAAAGTTATGATATTGTGTTCATAAAAATAGTATGGAGATGTTTCTTACATTGGTTGTGTGAAAAGTCACACCTAACGCCCTTGAGGCTCGAAGTTTCGATTCCCCATACAGGTAGCCTACCAAGTGATATATTCGCATTTGCTACGTATAACCCGGATCTGTACGGCATTGCGTCGATACAAAACGTTTCTTACTTCGGATATCCATAGCGCCCTTGAATGTCGGAGTTCGATTCCCCTCCCAAGTAATAAGTTCGAACTAGGTTCGATTCCCGGTGAATCCATGTGAGATTTTCAAAGTAAAAGCCATGTCCCGTGGTTCTGATTCCACGTAAAAGGAAGGTATCATTAACTCGAGATAGATGGTCACGTAAAACTACAATCTTCCTTTCTTCTTTCCTTCTAGTTATACGCCTACGTGGGGAGGGAGTTTAGAAGTATTGTGTAAAGGAACGCTACATTAAATGAACGATAACTTTACTGTAATAAATAAACTGAAAGTAAAAATACAATAGAATGTTTGTGATTACCTAGATAGGAAAACTAAGGGAGCTTCTAGTTTTAAGTAACCGTTAATTTGACGATAATGAGCCACGGTACATCCAATTTCACGTGGAATACGAACCACAGGATGTGATATTTCACTTCTAAAATCTCACTTTCATTGACCGCTAATCAAACGCCTTTGTCACTTTTGCGACATCGGAAATAAAATACAATTTATCAAATCAATACTTTTCTTTGATATTTTTTTTATAAAATACTTTTTATAAAAAACTGATTATCAAAGAAAAGGAAAACACAAGTTAAATATTGATTCAATAACTTTGCTCGTAATTCAAATAGTTTTGATTTACTTTATATATCAATTACTGAAGAGGGCCGCAATGAGGATGATACTGGTATAATGCGCCCTACTTTCATTCTTTATAGACTAAGGTGTATTAATTTAATAAACACTTATGCTTTTTTATATTTCAATATACGTTAATAATGAATCTTTCCAGATATGACTAATTTCATGTCATTACCTTTGTGAGAGCCAAGCAGATTGACCTCGATTATGTTCTGATAATACTAATTTTAACACTAACCAGTTCTTTTTCTTGCTGCGTTTCGGCCAACTAACAAGGGAACGGATTGCGGTGTAAAATTCTAATCTGCTTGAAATTGAGTACACAATATTCCTAAAACGTTGTACAACGACGTACTGAAAACTGCACGGATCACTTTCAATTTTGAACACCAATATTGAACACCGAAAACCTGCCGGGGGACGTCATGAGCGAGGAGGTGGGAAGAGATAAAGGTGACCTTGAATCCTAGCAGCACGCGATGGCTCCCGGCCACCAAGCAGCGAGCTGCCTTGCTGCCTTGCATTCCCTACCCTAAACGTTCCCCTCACTCTTTTACCCTCTCGATTAGAGTATACAATGCAACATAATGTGATGTTTTGCACTTGGCCATACTGTAAATAAATAAAACGGTCTGGTGACCGCCAGCCATCGCGTACTGCAACGATTCAAAGTCAGCTTTACCTGTCCTCACCTCCTCGTTCATGCCATCGCCCGACAGATTTTCGGCGTTCAATATTGGCAATAAAAATTGAAAGTGGCCCGTGCGGTTTTCACTACTTCATTATACACCTTTTTAGGAATATTGTGTACTAAATTTCAACCAGATTAGAATTTTACACCGCAATCTGTTCCATTGTAAGGAACACGTAATTTCAAATAGTTTCTGCGTCGAGCTTTAATATTTGCCCAGTACTGTCGCATGAATTATTGATGTTGTTGCTTCCTTTCTTACGTCCACTTCATTCCTGTTTAAATGTAGGCTCTTCCAAGAAACCCCGGTGAGCTGTCGGATTCATCTTAAGTGACACACGCTCCTGCACATTTTCACACAAGATCCCTATTTCTTGTAAATCTCTGCCTACCTCAGTGAACCAAGCCCCCTTAGTTTTCTTCTCTAGTAAAGATCCTGTTCGTCAACTTCAAAGAGCCCCATTCATATCATGTGGCCTAAAATAAAATTCTTCTTTTTCTCATCACATAAGTTATTTTTTCCACACGTGCGTAGAGCTCGTGGTTGTGCCGTCTCCTGTATTCACCATTTTCCTCTACTGGGCCCAAGATATTTCTAGGATCTATCTTTCCTTTACTTCCAGTTTCTCCATAAGTCCTTTCCTATGCTCTTTAACCAGTTAATATTTACTTTAATTAACTTAAGCTTTATTTGGTTAATGTTTTATCTAATGCGGTCGCGTAGTGCACACGGCTGTGAAACCAAACAATTTTACTAAACACATTCATAGCAAGCAAAAACTAAAATTGATTTGAAACTTGTGGGCCACCATACTGTCAACAGCCATTCATTAGTGAGCCATGTTTATAATCCGTTTATTCACTAGTTGGAGGACTCGATAATACAGCCGATGTGTTCATATGTGCGCGCAGCTGTGGGTGGAACGCTAATGTTCCTGAATATTCAGCGATATCCATTACAGGCTATCGATCTGCTGCCTGCAACTTTATAAAAGTTATTGAAGCATATTTACAGTATTGGAATTTGTGGCATTTACTCACCAGAAGAGTAATGTGATTGAGCTGTTTGATACTTGTATTGGTTTAAATATCCCCTCGTTATTAGCCCGTGTGGAATTAATGCATAGAATGTTGATTTGCACAGGTCAATGGATATCGTTCTGAAGGACATATTTTGCACGCTACTGGTTACAATATCAAATGCCGTATGGATAACTGGTTTTGTACGAGGCGCAATCCGTACCTTCGGGAAACTTATTGTATTCAAATTTTATTCTTGTAGCTCATTTTCTGAACGCATACAATTATACCAGTAAACTCTCACTAATTCGGACTAATGATGTTAATGATGATGTAACATATTGGTTACAGAGCTCACATTTAAGGTTACGAAAATGGCGCTTGCTGGGAGTGCTGTGCATTGTCCCAATTTAGATCTCTTATGTAATTTGGAAGGAGGGGGCCATGCTTATTTGAGTGGCATATCTGTGTATATTTTCTATTTTTTATGTTCTTTTTGTTTTTCTTGCGTTGTTAGATAGATAAGTTGATTTTTAAGAAATGTAACGTTCTGAAGCTGATTTTCAAGAATGTAATGGTTATGTTTTAGATTGTGGTGGATCTAAGGTGTAAATAAATGATATGTTATGTTTTGATGGAAAGAGATTGAACTTAAGAAGAGAATTGGTCATGAAGTGTGTTTCCCTTATGGTTTTTAATACCCCCCCCCCCCATGAAGTTAGTACAGTTACAATCATGATAATAATCGTTATTTTAAGGGGCCTAACATCTAGGTTATCGGCCCCTAATGGATCGGATGTTAGTGAAAATGTAATGAAATGAAACTAAATCTAAACCTAACTACATACTTACATACCAGAAGAGTAAATGGAAAAACAGAAATATGAATAAGGGAAACAAAAGACAGGAGGAAAGAAAATGCCTTCAACCCTCAAAGAATGAGAATGAAGGGACTAGGAAAGATAGGAAAGGTAAAGAGGAAAGGACCGCCCCAAAGCAATGGAAAAAGGAGAAAATTCGAACCCAGTTCAGGAAGCCCTCGGGGTTGCTAACTGCCGAACTCACCAGACGTGAGCCCTTGAGGGTGTATCGCATTCCAGGATGCACCATAAGTGGTAGGGCTACACACACTTTGCCTCCTTTAGGGCCTTGAGCAGAAGACAAGAGATACAATGAAACGAAAACAAGAGATCTAACCTCTCGAAGAATGAGGGATCGGTAAAGATGAGACAAGAGCCAGATAAGGCAGGAAAGTGAAAGACTCCCTAGGCCTCAGATACCCTAATACCGTCGGGGTCGGAACAGAACAAGAGTTGGACAAGGGAGTCCGAAAGAAATGGCAACAGTGAGGAGCCAGGCACAAGTAAGTGGCAGCAATGCCAGACCCAGCTGGGGTCCCCTGGTCACCAACCCACGTCCAACTAGTCGTGAGCCTCTGGGGGATCGGACTAATGGGGGAGAGGTCTAGTCCAAATTGTAGAAAATCCAAATTAGAGAAATGTTCTTTTTTAATATTGTACTGTACAGTTCATAAGTCTAAAATCATGCAAATTTGCTTTAAAGTATCTACATACCTTTTCCAGGATTGGTTATCCATCGTTAATTTTTGAAGACAAAAGTCGACTTACCAATGTCAAACTCTGTCACAATACTCTGAATAGATGCACCGGCTTGGATTTTATCTAGCACTCTCATTTTATCTTCTAAACTAAGCAATGTATATTTTTCCCTAGCACTCATCGTAGTTACTGTATTACTGTATTCTAGCAAGGACAGCAGTACGACACTTCCAAACCCTTTCCTGCAATCATAGAGATAGAATTTAACACAATGTAACAGTAACTCGTTATGTGGGCTTCAAGAAGCCAACTGCCATTGTTGCGTGCTTGTGACCAATAATGATACATACGTTACTTATTATTGGCCGCGAGTGGAGTGAACGGGAAAGGAGGGGGATGCGGTCGTCATTTTACAATACATGGCTTTGGTGCGAATGATGTCTCGCTCAGTACTGCGGCGTTGAAATCCTGTCCGAATTATCCAAATTCCGAATAAGTGAAGTCCAAAATATTGAGGTGCCACGTCACTCCCTGAAAAATGGACATGCACTCCATCTATAAATTATATGATGATTATGATAATTATTGTTTTAAGGCACCAAACATCTAGGTCATTGGCCCCTAATGGTTTGGGTGATAGTGAAAGATGAGATGAGAATGAAAACTATAACTAATACTAGCTACAGACTTACAGACTAGAAGAAGAAATGGTAAACAAATAAAGGATAAGGCAAATAAAGGACAGGAAGAAAATGCCATCAACAATTGAAGAATGAGGATTGAGGGACTTGGAATTAAGGAGAGCTATGAAATGCAGATAGGAAAGGGAAAGAGGAGAGGTCCCGCCCCATGGTCAGAGAAAAAATGGGACAAAACGGACACAGCTCAGGATTCCCTTGGGGTCACCAACTCCTAAACTCACCAGCCGAGAGCCCTTGAGGGAGTAGCACTATCCAGGGTGCATCAGAAGTGGTGGGGCTACATACATCCAGCCTCCTTGACGGTCTTGTGCAGAAGGCAGGAGATAACATGAAAAGAAAAAGAAGGCTGACCCCTCAAAGAATGGGGGTATCAGGCAAGATGAGACAAAGGCCAATTAAGGCGAGAAAGTTAAATACTCCCTAGACCTCTGATACCCTAATATCGTCGGAAGAGAACAAGAGTTGACAAAGAGAGGTCAACAGGAAAGAGGATGGAGAGGAGCCCGGCACAAGTAAGTGGAAGCAATGCCGGACTCAGCTATGTTCCCGTGGTTGCCAACCCACGTCCCACTGGATGTGACCCCCTGGGGAATTTTAAATTATACTGAAGTTGTGTATTAGTTCGTGTACCAGAGGATAAAGATTAGTGTAGTGGATCATTATTCGAGGTGTCACATCAATCGCTTGAATAGGATACTAGAAAATATAAATAACTTTTCAATTTTTTCACACAGATATCTTGACACTTTGATAACAACTGAACAATGGATCAACAGACGTGGTAGATTTACAGGAATCAATAGACAACCTCGCAACGTGGGCTAAAAATAACAATTCTCAATGAATTTGACAAAAACAGCAGAAATGGTTTTGAGAAAGGGTGGCCGTCTTGCAGTAGGTGACCACATTCATCTCAAGGACAACATTCTGCAAATTAAAAGAATCTTCAAGCACTTGGGGGTAACATTACAAACAACAGCCAAATCATTTCGATAAACGTGACAGAGAGAGCCGCAGCTGCGACAATAGCAATTCATGACAAACAAAATATCACGCAATTAACACTTGCAACAGCTATGGACTTTTTGAGGTCAAAATACTACCTATCTTCACATACGGGATACAATTAATATGGAATAACCTTAGCTAC
Organism: Meconema thalassinum; assembly: GCA_946902985.2. Taxonomy (NCBI): domain Eukaryota; kingdom Metazoa; phylum Arthropoda; class Insecta; order Orthoptera; family Tettigoniidae; genus Meconema; species Meconema thalassinum. The sequence goes on from OX336392.1 coordinate 375,077,870, forward strand.
AGTCTCCTTCAAACCTTGGAAAGAGTGAAGAATAGGTCCCATGAAGCCGAAATATTCCCCATTTAGACTTGCATATGACTTAGCACGCGAAACGTTCCTCATGAAAGATCTACGAACGAAGTTCTTGCAGCCATCTACTCAACAAGAATCGCAATTAAAGCAGAACAGACAACAGAAGAGACAAGAAATATCGACCTAATTTTACGCAACCAATGTGATGATCAACTGGAAATGGAGAGAACCAAACGATAAGATCCACAGCGCAGTGACAAGAAAGGCGGTACATGGATATCACCAGAAACTATGCAGGGGAACAGACTATCACGACCCTTCACTACAATGGGTGTGTACATTGTGTAGCAAACCCTGTGCAAGATACAATTTTAATGAATGCTTCAAGAGAACAAAATCGCTGCTGGGGTATAGCAGAAACCAGATTAATGTATATTAATGTTAGTAATACCGTTCGACTACTTTTTAAATTGTATTTTATGGCCATTGATTGCATTAAACTACCTAAATATACCGTAATAAATTACACCAGTAAATGTCATTCAATTTTACTTTGATCATTCCAGTTTATTTTACATGTCTATTATTCTGGGCAATAAAACTCAGTAAATTCACTCTAAACACAGATTTGTTTCGTCAAGTTTCATTTTGGTTGTATGATTAGATGGACAGAAATGTCAATTTTATTTGAAACTCGAGTGAGCGCCATGATGTTTTAATGTTTATTAGGTTTTAGAAAGTCATATATAGGCACTTACTATACAGTCGGCTATCAACCTACAAAATTGCAGTTCGATTGCTTCAATAGTTTCGGAGATATTGAGCAGTAATTAAATATTGAGCGCGTTTGCCATAATAGATTGGTGGTGGTAATGAATATTTGAAGGTTTGGTGAACAGTATGTGTTCGGAGATGGAACTAACTTACTACTACATTTCATTAACATCGACCTGGTCAATCAAATACTATTAGTGAGACACACGGATAAAATCGATCTTTTAAGCCCATATTTCATTTGAAAATTGGCTAAAACTTCAGTTACACTAACACTATAAGAGCCATGAATGTCTACAGCGATGATCGCCAAGCGCACATCGCTTCAGATCTTCGTCACATTATACCTGGGCATATAAACGAATGGATGTGCTTTATTTACAGCGATCTGCGTCGAGAAAGAAAAATGAGATTAACTATAAAGCAACATGACAGCAAAATAACGTGTATTTTGTAGTTTTCGAATGTTAAATAATGAGATTTTAATAAATTGTGTTGCTAATGGCCCGTTTATTTCTGACAGATGTTGTAGTTAACTATGCATACTGTATTATATGCGCGTTTATATACCAGTGCATTCAAACACTCTTCTGAACGTCTATGGAAACTTTTTCGCTCCATGCACATAGTGTACGTAATTACAGGTCTTCATCAACCATTGTCTTATTATCGTAAAACGTAATAATGTGCAATAATAATTAACTCCTTTTGACTTAAGGCAAGTGTGGCAATTTTATGGTTTAGTTCGTAATCAGCTGACTGATATTCCCTTTACGTGAACAGGATCAGTGTGGATAACAACTAATTTATAGCTTTTCAGTCGGTCTACACGTATTTTGCCCACTTATATTTGGCGGGAAATGTAAAGCTCTATCTGACAAAAAAAAGCATGTGATTAATATCATTATTTGCATAGAATACAAGAGAGGAAATTATAAGGATGACATATTTCGTTCACCAAGTGAACATCATTTGTTGTAAGTTAAGGAAATCAATCTCTATATATATAAAAATGAAAGCTTGTCTGTTTTTTCTGAATTTCCACGGAAATTTGCGTTATTTGCGCGTTTCGGACTGTTTTATGACGGATGCGCGCAAAAATAAAATTTTGTCTGTCTGTCTGTCTGTCTGTGTGTCTGTGGACAAATTTGAGTCCTTATAACTTGAGAACGGCTGGGTAGATAAGCGTAAAACTTGGTACTGATATCCATCAGAGGCACGACACTAATCATTGATGCAACCCTTCTCCATACCTCTCATAAAAGAGGGCCTACCCCTTAAAATGCATGCTCAAATGGGCGTAGAAAAACGAGACAAGGCTCATTTTCAGCGTCTCAATGTGAGAAACAAAACTCGGGAGCCCTACGGGCCCCGAAAACCACATTTTAAGGTCCTAAAACCAACAGTTTTTGAGATATACCCAGAAAAATAATTTCATTTATTAAGCTATTGAAAGAATGCAAGTCGGTAACCATGGCAACACAATCTCTGAAGTCCATATATTTCTGTAAGACCCAATGCCATTCCATTAATTACATTAATGTGAAAGTTCGCAAACGGCTATAAGGTTATCACGGAACCTACTTCAGCTGTAAAATTCATCAATACGTATATAATGCGCTTAAGGGGGTCAATGGGTACTCGTGAATTTTTTCACGTGATTTACACGGGCGGGTGTGGTACTAAAGGTCTATTATATCGCTATCCCTGTATTATTAAATTATTATTATTATGATTAGTATTATATTGTTACGGCTGTGAGTTTGTTTCATCGCCTCGTCGCGTTGAGTCACAGCTGCCCCGGGCTGTGTGTGCTCTGCCTCAGTGTATTACGTGCGCGTTACGCAACGGGCTGCGAAGTGAAAGGGATGGTCCAGAATATTCGTGACCCAGCCAGTGAAGGAAATCTCGAGAAGCCGTGTGTCCTGGACGATTCTAGAATTCATTGAGTCACCAGCCTGCTATATAAGCGGCCTCAACAGTGTGGGGACCGACTTTCTGAGGACAGTGTTTTACGAGCTAGTGCGAGTGTTTATCCTGAGCGACAGAAGTGTGGTGACTTGCGAAACCCCTAGTGAAGCTGATTCTCTAGACAGTGAAGGAGTGTGAATCATACGGAGAGGCTGGGTATTGAAGAGTGTGTGCTTACCTAGTGCAACAGAGGTCATTGTGGTGAGTTGCAAAACAGTGAGTGACAGACTTAGTGCAGCTATTTCCAGCCAGCGTACGGGACCGGACTCATTAGCGAGAGGATTAACTGCAAGGCCGAGTGAAAGGGTGTATCGAGCTCCATACAGGAGGGAGCTTCTGTAAGACAGCTAATTGTTTCTATCTGCTAATATTACAGTGTATATTTCTCACCTGCAAGCAATAAAACTAACTTCTCTTTAAAGCAGTAATTGGTATTGTGCTTTCTACCCACCGTAATCCAGTTAACAAAAGTGCCACTAGGGGGTGGCACGTAACAACTGGTGTCAGAAGTGGGATTACGAACTCAAGCACAAGCACAACACCTGACGGTCCTGGTTTCAAAACCCGAGCAGGTCATTTTCTCTAATTTTCCTGTGAGTGCAAGCCCTTTACAAGACAAACAACTAAAATGGAGGCGCAATTGGCAGCATTGCTAGAAAAGTTAAGTGGCATGGAAACCAAGATTGAAGACGGCCAGAAGAAGTTAGCCGAGGACCTAACTGCCAAACTAGAAGACGGCCAGAAGAAGATGGAAGACGGTCAAAATAAGCTACCGGAGGACCTGAAGAGGATAGAGGACGGCCAGAAGAAGATGGAAGACGGTCAGAATAAGTTGACACAGGACCTGAAGAAATTAGAACTGGGTCTGCGTGAGGAAGTCACGGCAGTGGAAAAGAAGTTCGACGCCATACAAAAGGAAGTTGCCGAGCTGCGCCAACGCCCACTGACGGGGGTGGAAGAGAAATTCAACGCTTTACAAAAGGAAATTGCTGAGCTGAGCCAACGCCCGCCGACGGGGATGGAAGCGAGATTCAACGCTCTACAAGAGGAAGTTGCCGAGCTGCGCCAACGCCCTCCCACCGTTACACCGGGAATATCAGGAACGGGACATAGTAGAGTGACGCCCACAACCTTCGACGGAAAGGTCCCGTGGAGCACCTACTTACGTCAGTTCGAGCAGCCTGTACTATAAACAACCGGAACAGCACGGAAAAGGCTACAGCTCTCATTGTAGCGCTGAGGGGGGACGCCCTTAACGTCCTTCAGGCCATCCCGACTGGATCCCAGGACTACGCTTCACTAATCGCCCATATGGAGTCCCGATATGGAGATAGCCATCTTCAGCAGGCCTACCAGATGCAGCTCCGGACCCGGGTACAAAAGAACGCGGAAACCCTGCAGGAGTTCGAGATGGACATCGCACGCCTCGTAAGGCTCGCCTATCCAACAGCGCCGGCCGACTTTCTGGAACAGATTGCGACGCAGACCTTCACCGACGGGCTACGGGACTCGGACACTCAACAGGCGCTGCGACTCGCGCGCAATAAGACCCTAGCAGTTGAGCTGAGCCACGCACTTGAGTTCGAGACGGCAAAACAGGCATCTAGAATGCACGCGCGGGTGCGTCAAGTGGACGTCGACGAACCAGTAAAAACCAACGAGACCAAGCCCCTGGCCGACGAATTGATGGAGGCGCTAAGCCGCTTCTTCGATTGTCGCGGCGCCACCAGCAACGACACCGCTGGAAGACAACCGGAGAGGCGGCCCGGAAGAGGGCTACCGACCTGCTGGACCTGCGGTATGAAAGGCCACCTGAGCAAGGATTGCGGTGATCGCCACCGCCGAGGGTATCCGACGGGAAATCAGTCATCTGAAAACCGCGCGGCCCAGGGAAACGAGTATTAGCCAGCCTTGGGGGCAAAGGTTGGCTTGTGACAGTCGTCAAGCCCCGGCAGTCCAAGTGCGTGTGACGAAGTTACGGAGGGATAATAGCAGCCTGATGGTCGACGGAGTCGTCAACGGAGTGAGCTGGCCCATGCTGATCGACATGGGAGCGTCGAGGACCATCGTCAATCCCACCGTGATCCCGAAGTGGAGAGTGCAACCCACACAAAGGAACCTCCAGCTAATAACGGCGACCGGAGAGACCGCACCGGTACATGGCGAAGCATCACTGGAGCTCGTCATTGGTCGACGGGCGGTGAAGCATCCAGTGCTTGTGGCTGACGTATCAAACGAAGTGATCATCGGACTGGACTTCCTGGACCTGAACAACATCATCTTGGACCTGAATACCAACACTCTGCACTTCGGAGGTGAGGAACTTGCTTTGCAACCAGCACATGAGGCCGTCACCACACGACGAGTAAGGCTGAAAGAGGACGTCATCGTTCCTGCCAGGACGGAGGTCAGTGCCGCCGTAATTGTCGATGGAACTGCTGAGGGAGTGGCGGCTGTCATCGAGCCAAAATATGAGGACATCCAGACAAAAGGATTGCTAGTTGCCAAGACCCTCATCAACACGACGTCTCGGCCGTACGTCCGCCTGTCCAACCTGAACGACTACGACATTACGGTTCACCGGGACACCAACCTAGGAGTCTGCGAGCCCGTTACCTTTCAAAATACATGCTAAAATAGACAAAAAATATATTTTTTCCTAGAACGACGACCAAAGCTTATGTTGCGCTTCTCAATGTGTGACACAAAACTAGGGAGTCTATAAAGGGTCTCCGAAAACCACATTTTATGGCCCTTAAATTAACAGTGTCTGCGATATACCCAGAAAACTAACTTCATTCTGATAAACTTATGAAGGAATGACAAGCCCCTAACCATTGCGACAGTAGCTCAAATGATAACGTCTGGTTATTAATACCGAAGACCGTTCGAAGAGCGGGTACTTCTGCTAGTTGATAATATGTACAAGTCAATAAGCCAGTTCTACCAACCACTACAAAAACCCACAATGCAACCAAAAATAGTCGAGGACCTCCACCAATAATCCGCAAAGGCTCCTCTAATCCTGAAAAAGAATTATAGACTTGGCATTGTGGTCTTACATCCCCGTTTACTTGAATGTGTTTGTTAATTTTGACTGATACCTGTTTTCTTGTGATGGCCGTATTCGTGTGTGTATTTATAATTCAGGTGAGGTTTGTGAAGGAGAGGACTGTGACCGTAAGTTAGAAACCATTCCGGCACTTGCCTGGAGTAGAAGTGAAAACCACTGAAAAATACACAGAGATTTTGTTGAATTTGCCCAATTATTGCTTCTGACAGTTATAGGTGGGGACATCTAAGTTGACTTTCCCAGGGCGCCAATGACCTAAACCCAGGGCTGGCTCGTGAATCACACTGATGTCCAGTGTTCATTTCCATGCTTTAATCTGCGCTGTCTTGAAGCTCGCTCCATTCCTCCTCTATGGGATTGGATCTGCCACTGTGGTGAACGATTGGATCTGCTCCTCAAAGGAGAGGCTTAAAGCACCCGATTGTCGCACAGGTTCACTTATGAAAGACACCATTGCTGCAATGGAGGCGGTCATCTGCCTAGCCAGACACTAAGAAACACGTGATATTCAGTCCACGTAGCAACGACAGAAATACAGTAACTATTTAAAATATATCAACCAGTGTCAGAAATCATCAAACATTGATACTGAAAAGGTACGTCATCATCAAACCTCACTTTTACTGGATAGTGTTGTTTTACAGTATTTATAAGCTTCTGTCGGCGATATGACGCAATGGTCAAACTGCTTGGCGAACTGGGTTCCATAAGTTGTTAATACCCGTAGGATTTTAGAGGACAAATATAATTTCCATGGTTTGGATCTAAGTAGAAAGGAGGTCCCTATAATGATCGCGAGGTTAACGGTGACGTTAACAGGGGTTTGGACGTCTTGGTCATCACTTGGTTGCTTGAATGTGTTATTGCGTACTTGATTTGGGAAGGAGGTGCCCATGGCGTTGAGTTTATCACAACTCAAAATAAATAGAAATCACTTCTATTATGGCCGATGTAGGAACCTACATTGTCAGAATGCTGACATTGGTAACTGAACCCCATTCCAGCCCTCGGACCAGAATTAAATTCCATGGGAGAGCTGGGTGGCCAACTCATGGCCTTTGAACAAAATTCTCAACACGCAGGCCTACATAGACGTGCAAATTTTGGTGCTTGAAGCCATCTTCAGTGTTGCCTTAGTAAACGAAAGTTTGATGCCTTTTAGTCGGTCAATTACATGAGATTCATAAATACACTTGGATGACCAGTTTCGATTGTCAAGTGATCATCATCAGATCCATTACACTTGCAGAACAGAATTTCAAATTTTGTTTTTTCACGATTGAGGAATAGCCCATCTCATTTGGGTACAATCGTGTTGACCGACTGAAAAGCATTACGCTTTCGTTTATTAGACTAAATTAATGGATTAAAATCAGTCATAATTTTCCATGCAAAATCGTTTTATTTTATTTTTATTATCCTACTGAGGAATTGCGTGCAGAAAGTTAATAATTTGGAGATACTGAGGGACTCCTGAGCTGAGTCAGTTTTCTCTTATTTAATTTATATTGGAATGTACCCTCTAAATCATGTGACTGCAATCCTTGGTCCTTGAACCTTTGAATAGTTCTAGAGCGGACCATCACTAAAAAAGACTTCGAATCCTTCTGCACTAAATTCGCAAGAAATCAACAATAACGTAATGAAAAACAAGATGTTCAGTAAAGAACATATAGCCTACTTTCTCCTAAATTCATGGGTATTGTTATAACTCTTTGTCCTTTTCAAGGAGTATGATTGAATGTTGGTTGTAGTAGCTTGTTGAAATACAACGTGCTATAGGGATATTAAACATGAATATGAGGTGCCCTTTGCTAGTGCTACTTCTGTACCAAATTTCGTTCAATTCGGTTTCACCGCGTTTGAATTGATAGGGGGAATCGATTTGTACACATACTTGGCCACCATCTGCAAACTATTGGGCTGATGTTCTTGCAGTTTGGTCAGAATATGTTTCCCACATAAAGATATGGTGTTGCAAAATTTGGTAGAGACTAGATTATTATGTTGGTCGTAATTACATTTTAGCTTTTAACATTTGGGTGGCCGCGATTACGTTTCCGTCAAGATAGCGGTGATATAAAACATGACACTGAGGTGCCCTTTGCTAGTGCTACCTCTGTACCAAATTTCGTTCATTCGGTTCCACCTTGTTCGAATTAATAGGGGGAATCAATTTTGACATAAAGATGGCCGCCATCCGCAAACTATTAGGCTAATAACCTATTAGATTGGTCAAAGGATGCTCCCTCGATAAAGGTATGTTGTTGCAAAGTTTGGTAGAGATCGGATGGTTATGTTAGTCGTAATTTGATTTAAGCTTTAAACATTTGTGTGGCCACCATTACGTTTCTGTCAATATGGCGGCGATATAAATCATGACACTGAGATGCCTTTTGCTAGTGCCATCTCTGTACCAAATTTCGTTCCATTCGGTTTCACCGTGTTTGAATTAATAGGGGGAATCGATTTTGACACAAAGATGGCCGCCATCCGCAAACTATTAGGCGAATGACCTATTAGATTGGTCAAAGGATGTTCCCTCCATAAAGGTATGTATTTGCAAAATTTGGTAGAGATCGGATGATTAGGTTAATCGTAATTTGATTTAAGCTTTGAACATTCGTGTGGCCGTCATTACGTTTCAGTCAAGATGGCGGGGATATAAAACATGACACTGAGGTTCCCTTTGCTAGTGCTACCTCTGTACCAAATTTCGTTCAATTCGGTTCCACCTTGTTCGTATTAATAGGGGGAATCAATTTTGACATAAAGATGGCCGCCATCCGCAAACTATTAGGCTAATAACCTATTAGATTGGTCAAAGGATGCTCCCTCGATAAAGGTATGTTGTTGCAAAGTTTGGTAGAGATCGGATGGTTATGTTAGTCGTAATTTAACTTAAGCTTTGAACATATGTGTGACCGCCATTACGTTTCTGTCAACATGGCGGCGGTATAAAACATGACACTGAGATGCCCTCTGCTAGTGCTACCTCTGTACCAAATTTCGTTCCATTCGGTTTCACCGTGTTTGAATTAACAGGGGGAATTGATTTTCACACAAAGATGGCCGCCATCCGCAAACTATTATAATAATGACCTATTCATTTGGTCAAAGGATGCTTCCTCTTTAAGGGTATGTTGTTGCAAAATTTGGTAGAGATCGGATGATTAGGTTAATCGTAATTTGATTTAAGCTTTGAACATTTGTGTGGCCGCCATTACGTTTCCGTCAAGATGGCGGCGATATAAAACATGACACTGAGGTGCCTTTTGTTAGTACTACCTCTGTACCTAATTTCGTTACATTCAGTTGCACCGTGTTCGAATTAATAGGGGGAATCGATTTTCACACAAAGATGGCCGCCATCCGCAAACTATTACGCTGATGACCTATTAGTTTGGTCAAAGGATGCTCCCCCCATGAAGGTATGTTGTTTCAAAATTTGGTAGAGATCGGATGATTAGGTTAGTCGTAATTTGATTTAAGCTTTGAACATTTGTGTGGCCGCCATTACGTTTCCGTCAAGATGGCGGCGATATAAAACATGACACTGAGGTGCCTTTTGTTAGTACTACCTCTGTACCAAATTTCGTTCCATTCGGTTGCACCGTGTTTGAATTAATAGGGGGAATCGATTTTCGCACAAAGATGGCCGCCATCCGCAAACTGTTACGCTGATGACCTATTGGTTTGGTCAAAGGATGCTCCCCCCATAAAGGTATGTTGTTGCATAATTTGGTAGAGATCGGATGATTAGGTTAGTTGTAATTTGATTTAAGCTTTGAACATTTGTGTGGCCGCCATTACGTTTCCGTCAAGATGGCGGCGATATAAAACATGACACTGTGTCCTTTGCTAGTGCTACCTCTGTACCAAATTTCGTTCAATTCGCATTCACCGTGTTCGAATTGATAGGGGGGGACAGACATTCAGAGTACACACACTCACACACACACACACAGACACACACACACACACACATACACACATACAGAGACTCACACACACACATACACACACACAGACAGACACACTTTTTTCGCTCTGTGTTGATCTCATAAGTCTACTTTCATTTTTTGCAAAAATCGAAAGTAGGCTAATAAACAAAACGTGTGACATTAGCAAGGCTCCTCAAACGTACACACGTCACTGGCAGCAGAATTCTTCGCAGAGGGCATTGGAAAGCTTGTGTCACGACATGACAAATGTTTCAATCGGTTTGGGGATTATGTTGGGAAATATGTACAAAACAAGTAAATTTTAGTATTAAATCATATTGTTATGTCAATATCTCATTCTTATATAGCCCATTGGAGATTGAAAAAGAAAGCAGCCCTCGTATAAAGCGTATTACAATTAATTTATTCTCACGTGTTCTTGTTTTTTTATTTATCGTATGGCCTCGGGTGCCTGGTGCAAGCTTTGCTATTTGACTCCCAGAGGGTAGCTTGCATGTCGAATTTCGTAGTTCCTTGACTATGAAAGTCAAGGAGGTTAGATGTTAGATATCTAATCTCCTTGAACACAATAGCGCTTTCTAGTAGAGAAATGAGGAACTTTGTGCTGGCGGAAACTCCCGAGATTAATTTTGCCATTATGAACTCGGCCTACTGAATTCAAATGGGTTCTTTGACATGCAAACATCGTATGACATGCGTATCGTATTTTTGCCGCCTTTCAAAAATCACTTACCACGGTCAGGGGCGAACCTGCAATCTTGGGGTTAGTAGACCGACACGCTATCCACTCACCCACCGTGGCAAGCTTGGTGATAGGGTCTAATAAACTGACCTGGTTGGTTGTTTGTCAAACAATTTTCTTCTGTGAAAGAATTATGAAAATATATCTTCAACTTTTTCTTTCTTTAATTATTTCATGTAATCATTTTCAGATTTAGGCAAATAACACCCATTGCAATTCGGATTCAATCGTGTAGACCGACTTAAAGCATTAATATTAAGTCGGTAGCGTAGTTGGTAGCATGCTGAGCTTCTATGCCCAAGATCGCGGGTTCAAACCCGCAGTCGTCGGATTTTTTAAGAGCGTTCAAAATCCCTCAGTTAGCCTTCCTTCGGAGGGGAAGTAAAGCCGGCGGTCCCATGTCATATATTTATGGCATGTTAAAGAAACTTCCACTTATTACACCTGTGTGAAACTAAATTGTACTATGTGAGCTGCCTGAATAGGATTGACATTTCACCGGAAATTCCACGTCAGTTGTCACCCCTCTGCCTCTTGACCAATCCATGTTCGCATAATAAACTCTGCGTTGCAATATTACAGCCCACGTGCTTCAGTGCCTGGTCAGCTGTATCTCTGGCTTGTGCAGTTTGGCAATCTCGTTATCAGACCACATCGCGAGACGAGAACTGTCAATCCTATTCTGGCACCTCAACGCTCAGGTTTTTACTGTGGTGGCGTCTAGTAGCCAAGTTCTGAACTAGTAGTCGTTGACGGTGGCGTTTGGAGGTTAAAGTAGGAACTACTTGAAAAATTCAAAGTCTGCAGTCCTTAATTGAATTAAAAAACAGATAACACACACTAACACAGTCATCACAATTAACACCGTTTACCTAGTAGCCAAGCCAAGTTAAGCCTCCGTGGCTTAGGCGGCAGCACGCCGGCCTCTCACCACTGGGTCCGTGGTTCAAATCCCGGTCACTCCATGTGAGATCTGTGCTGGACAAAACGGAGGCAGACAGGTTTTTCTCCGGGTTCTCCGGTTTTCCCTGTCAAAATTTCATTCCAGCAACACTCTCCACTATCATTTCATTTCATCTGTCATTCATTTAATCATTGCCCCAGAGGAGTGCGTCAGGCCTCGGCAGCCGGCACAGTCCATATCCTCGCCGCTAGATGGGGGCTTCATTCATTCCATTCCTGACCCGGTCGGAGACTGGAAGCAGGCTGTGGATTTTTTTCACCTAGTAGCCAAGTTCTGAACTAGTAGTCGTTGACGGTGGCGTTTGGAGGCAAAAGTAGGAACTACTTGAAAAATTAAAAGTCTGCAGTCCTTACTTGAATTAAGAAACAGATAACACACACTAACACAGTCATCACAATTAACACCGTTTATCAGACAGATTCTACACACGCCCAAAATACACGAGACAACACGACCGCGTTGTCGCAGCCCCTAAACTGAGGAACCAACCAACTAATGTGGGTTTCATCGGCAAGTACAGCATTGGTAAGTTTTTTTTTTAGCGTATGGCTTTTAGTGCCGGGAGTGTCCGAGGACGTGTTCGGCTCGCCAGTTTTGTAGCTGCTTCGAGACGGACACCCAATGGGCGAGCTACAAGTACCGTTGGGGAGGGAAGTTGGAATGGAAGGTCGAGGAATTGGAAGGTAGCGGCTGTGGCCTATAGTTAGGGACCAACCCCGGCATTTGCCTGGAAGGAAGATGGGAAACCACAGAAGACCATCTTCAAGGTTGCCGGCGGGGGGATTCGAACCTCCTCGCCTCCCGGATGTGAGCGACTGCCAGCAGTCATGCCGTAACGACCACGGCTAACTCACCCGGTATTGATCAGGTGTAAGATGTGAGGTGGTGGACTGCCCCCCAGACTTTCTCGGTTACTTACAGTATGTAGATGGGAGGAAGCCTCCGTGGCTTAGGCGGCAGCACGCCGGCCTCTCACCGCTGGGTCCGTGGTTCAAATCCCGGTCACTCCAAGTGAGATCTGTGCTGGACAGAACGGAGGCAGACAGGTTTTTCTCCGGGTACTCCGGTTTTCCCTGTCAACATTTCATTCCAGCAACACTCTCCACTATCATTTCATTTCATCTGTCATTCATTTAATCATTGCCCCAGAGGAGTGCGTCAGGCCTCGGCAGCCGGCACAGTCCATATCCTCGCCGCTAGATGGGGGCTTCATTCATTCCATTCCTGACCCGGTCGGAGACTGGAAGCAGGCTGTGGATTTTCATGTAGATGGGAGGATCCTGCCCTTTAGATATCCACCCAACTCTCACTTCCGTACAGTATGTTCGGTATAAATACTGAGTAATGTAGGGAGGGTTTCGTCCCTACAGTAGCTTCTTTCGCGCAGAATACAGTCCATCGCAAATGAGAACGCTCTGCATTGTCTTTTCTGTACTTACAAGGAAAGTATCAGGTAAGACAGGTCGAAACCTATCTTGACACTTAGTGGACGTAATCGTTGTACTATAAGAGGACAACGAGCGGAAAATCAGCCGCAAGATTGAACTTCAAGGCTCCGAAATCATGTGGCGAATCTCTCAAATAAATCAATGGGAAGTAGCGAGTACCGTACATGTTGGCAGGGACAGCCCTGACTGCCCAGGTACTCAAGGTCGGTCGCGCGACCGCCGGCATATACGCCCCGCCACGCGAAAACTCTGAGTATCTCAGGGATGTTCAGTTCCGTCAGCCATCATGCCTGCATGTGTAACGAGTCAGGTACGATTTCGGAGCCTTGCAGTTCAATCTGGTGGCTGATTTTCCGCACGTTGTCCTCTTATATAAGGTGCGTTCAAAAAGTAACGAGCTGGAGGATACCTTTCCTGCACTCGTGTGGACGGCCTTGCCTTTTTTGGGTGATGGTGACCCTGGATGCTTCCACTGGAGGCTTTGTCGTTTGGATTCTGGTTCGAAGTGATGACAGCATGACCCATCCCCAGCCACCACTCGTGCCAGGAACCCATTCCCTTCCCTCGCATAAGGCTGCAGATGACCAAGACAGTGGGCCATTCGACATGCTTCCTGGTGTGGTTGGAGACTGTGGGTCACCCATTGGGCACACACTTTGCGCAAGTGTAGTCGTTCCTTCATGATGGTGTGCACACTTCCGACGCTCAATCCGACCGCGGCGGCTATGGCGTTCACTGTCACTCGGCGGTCTTGGGTAATGAGTGCATCAACCAGCTGGACGTTGTCATCGGTAATGCAGGGGGGTGCCCCAGACCGGACATTATCAGCTGATGACACCCGTCCTTCCCTGAAGCGCTTGTGCCACGCCTTGACCCTTCAAGGGACATGCAGTGTTCGCCGTACACTTGTGGCATTCGGCGATTAATGTCCGTTCCCCCTACTCCTTCCGTTATCAGAATCCGAAGACCTTCCACGCTCTGGTCGGAATCTTACACAGTTACACACGCCACGATTATCCGATGTCTTCACCGGTTTGCGCATTCCAGCCTCCGGCTCGTTACTTTTTGAACGCCTCTTATAGTACAACGATTACGTCCACAATGTTTCAAGGTAGGTTTCGACCTGTCTTACCTGATTCTTCCCTTCTTAGACTCAATACAATGACTGTAATTATATAAGAAAACCATGACACATTGGTGCTTGCTCTGCTGTGCACTGTTGGACACCCCAACAATGGTCGCTGGAAGTTAGAGCTGCCTGGACTCGACGTGCTCAACATGGACTTAACTTGCGCACACTATAATAATAGCACATGTAATCCCAAGTTTGACGGCCAATGTTACACTGGAGACCACAGCAGCAATGAGGATTATGAGCACAAACCACATTACTTCTTAGCCATGAACACCGCTGCTGTTAAATGGGCCGAACAGAGGGGCCTAATATTTGCATATCTAAAGAGCAGGATCCTCCCATCTACATAAGTAGCGGAGAGAGTCCAGGAGGCAGTCGACCGCCTCACATCTTACACCAGATCAATGCTCTACTTTCCCATTGGAACACACATGAAAAGAGATCAATTTTCAATGCTTTCCAGTCGGTCAACGCGATTGTACCTAAATTGTAATGGCTTGTTATTTCCCTATCGGGGGCTGCGTGGCGCAGTCGGTAGAGGCCTGAGCTTCTAAGTAATAATAATAATATCGTATGGCCTCGGTTACCAGGTGCAAGCTTGGTAATTTGACACCCAGAGGGTAGCTTGCATGTCGAATTTCGTTGTTGCTTGAATCACTATCAAAGTCAAGGAGGTTATATAGACTATCTAAGCTCCTTGAACACTATAGCGCTTTCTAGTAGAGAAATTAGGAACTTTGTGTTGGCGGAAACTCCCGAGATTAATTTTGCCATTATGAACTCGGCCTACAGAATTCAAATGGGTTCTTTGACATGCCAACATCGTATCACATGCGTGTCGTATTTTTGCCGCCTTTCAGAAATCACTTACCATGGCCAGGAGCGAACCTGAAATCTTGGGGTTAGTAGACCGACACGCTATCAACTCACCCACCATGGCAAACTAGCTTCTAAGTGAAGCCTTTTGGAAGCCTTCATAGGGAGGTTGAGGCTGCTTGAGCTTTTAGTTTTCGCAGTCAAGTGGTGCAGTTGCACCTTAAAAAAAAGGGATGTGGTGCGCAGTTAGCTACTCCACTGGGGGACCGGGCGGGGACACCAAGAGCCCGCTGATGAGCCAGCTTGGTATCCTAGGCGAAACCCCACACAAGACACGGCACAAACCCAGAAGAATTGCTGAGTTTTAATTCACTGGCCGTGAAAGCCAATATGCCATCTTTTTGAAAGGGAGTGAGTTCCATCCCCACCCAGGTAGTGGATTTTAGAAACATAACTACCACTTTCGGAAACGCAAATAACCCTGGGGTTCACTCAGCCTACAACAGAAATGAGTACCGGGGTAATTCCTGGGAGTAAAGACGGCGGTCGTGGAGCTGACAACTTCATCGCATCTAGTGCCGATGTCACAAAAAGTGGAAGCCTCTACCTTCCACTACTCCCAGGGCCTCCATGGCCTGTACTGAGTTGGCTTTGCTTTGCTATTTTTCCTATAGGCCTATCTGAAAATCATTACATGAGATAAATAAATAAATAAATAATCGACATATTCATTCCTTTAGATGTTATTTATAAAATTAAATCGGAATATGGTATATTGGCTTACATGGCCAAGGAATTAAAACTCAGCAATTTCTCTAGCTTTATGACGTGTCTTGTGCGAGGCTTCGCCTAGGAACACCAAGATAGGCTCATGAGTGGGCTCTTGGTGTCCGTGCCCGGAGCCCCACAGGAGTAGCGAACTGTGCACTACCTCCCTTTTTATGAAGCGCACCTGCACTCCTTTACTGCTCTAATTGCTGAGTTATAATACCTTAGCCGTGAAAGCCAATATACCATCTTTTTGGAAACCATTATAGGGAGGTTATTTTTAAGCGTATGGCTTTTAGTGCCGGGAGTGTCTGAGGACATGCTCGGCTCCCAGTTTTGTAGCTGCTTCGAAACGGACACCCAATGGGTGAGCTACAAGTACCGTTGGGGAGGAAAGTTGGAATGTAAGTTCGAGGAGTTGGAAGGTAGCGGCTGTGGCCTATAGTTAGGGACCAACCCCAGCATTTGCCTGGAAGGAAGATGGGAAACCACAGAAGACCATCTTCAAGGTTGCCGCCGGGGGGATTCGAACCTCCTCGCCTCCCGGTTGTGAGCGACTGCCAGCAGTCATGCCGTAACGACCACGGCTAACTCACCCGGTTATAGGGAGGTGAATGGCTGCTTGAGCTCTTAGCTCTCACAGTAAAGAAGGGCAGGTGCAACTCGATCAACAACACACACTAACTCAATAATATACATCAACAAAGTCACAGAATAGCCTTGTGATACACGAACCTCTCGCTAATCCGGCCATTCCTTGCAAAAATGGTTGCCGGATTATTGAGAGTGTCTAAAATTTAATTAAACTTATACAAAATTTCGAGTTTCTGCTTGTCTAACGTAATGTGTTTCCAATTAATGATGATTATTGTTGTTTTAAGGGGCCTAGCATCTACTGTAAGTCATCCTTGCCACGATGGGTGAGTGGTTAATGTGTCGGACTACCAACCCCAAGCTTGCAGATTCGCTCCTGGCCGTGGTAAGTGATTTTTGAAAGGCGGCAAAAATTACGACACCATCCCATACGATGTTGGCATGTCAAAGAAACCATTTGAATTCAGTAGGCCGTGTTCATAATGGCAAAATTAATCTCGAGAGTTTCCGTCAACACAAAGTTCCTCATTTCTCTACTAGACAGCGCTATAGTGTTCAAGGAGCCTAGATATCTAACCTCCTTGACTTTCATAGTGCTTCAAGGAACAACGAAATTCGAAATGCTACCCTTTGGGTGTCAAATAACAAAGCTTGCACCCGGCACCTGAGTCAATTCGATATTATTATTATCATTTCAGAAGCCATGCTACTGAACTGTGAAGAAAACCACACTGTATATGTATAGCATTGTTTAACATTCTAATTAGCTAACTACATTGTTGCACACGTCATTTCTGCTTGAGCACTTAGAGGATGGATGTGGGCCGGACTAGCGCGAGTTTAGTGTATTTACTGGTATGCAGTACTCACTACCTAAAAAAACATCTAACATTATCCCTACAATATTGTAAACACACAAACATACACTCTTCACTTTTACAGTATGCTGATCTCAGTGGCGTCATTATAGGGGGGGGGGTTAATCAGGGGGATCCATCCCCTCCCTAGAGCCAAATAATAATAATAATAATAATAATAATAATAAAAATAATTTGCATGTCGAATTTCATAGTTCTTTGAAGAACTATGAAAGTCAAGGAGGTTAGATATCTAAGCTCCTTGAACACTATAGCGCTTTCTAGTAGAGAAATGAGGAACAAAGTGTTGGATGAATCTCCCGAGATTAATTTTGCCATTATGAACACAGCCTACTGAATTCAAATGGGTTCTTTGACATGCCAACATCGTATGACATACGAGTCGTAATTTTTGCTGCCTTTCAAAAAAAAACACACTTATCACGGCCAGGAGCGAACCTGCAAGCTTGGGGTTAGTAGACCGACACGTTATCCACTCGCCCACCGTGGTAAGCTATAATAATAATAATAATAATAATAATAATAATAATAATAATAACAGGTAGTTCGATGAAATGTTAGTTTTTAATAAAACCAATCTTCCGATTGTTTAGGCCTATACTTACTGACTCGAGAACAATTCTCTTTACTTGTGTAGAACGTTTGCTTGAACAAAACTGTGCACTGTCGAGTTTCTGGTCATTGATAGGTGCAAATGAAACGTAACAAAGGCTAACGAAAACTTGTAGTTTTGCTTTTATTGATTATGTTACAATTTTCCAAGCTCTCCGCCCCAATAAGCAAATAATTTAAATAATCTTAAAGAAATGAAAGAAGAAACTAACACCAAATCAAAACCACAAAGCGAGAAGAAAAATCAAAAACAAAAGGCAGAGCACAAAACGACAAACACGAAATAAAAAAGCCACATTGCAAAAACAATCGCCAGAGTACAAAGTGACAAACACGAAACCAAAAACAAAAGCCACAGAGCAAACACAAAAGCCACAGCACAAAACGACAAACACGAAACCAAAAGCAACAGCCACAGAACAAAAACAAAGAGCAAAAATCAAAACTAAGCCAGGCCAATAAAACCAAAAAACACCACGAAACCATTAACAAAAAGAACACAATACAAAAACAAAAAGTGCAAAGCAAAAACACAAAGCAAAAAAAAAACAGTTACATACAATCAAAAGCAAAAGCAGAAAAGCAAAACAAAAAACGCAAAATACATAGACATAAAGCCTAAAATAAAACCAAAACTTAAAACAAAGAGAGAGAGAGAGAAATAAAATCAAAAGAAAACATTTAAAAAAAAAACTGGCCTATAAAAGGTACCAACCTAGTAATAAGATGTTCATAGCTTATTATTTCATCCCCCTCCAGGAGCAAATCCTAGTTACGCCACTGGCTGTCCCTATTATCTATTCTGCCATCGCCTGACCTTCCTCCTTATTTTACAAAAATACTCTTGTAGAGGCCTGACGATAGGTGAATAACCTTGTTTATACACAAGACAATGGCAGGCCAATGAACCTATAGCCTACACTACAATGCAAAGAGATACCAAAACACAACAGTATATTTTGACGTAGTCATTCAGTAAACTACGGTGTGAACGTTTCAGTTCCTTAGCTCCTTGGCCACGGAGTCGTTACAGAACCACAGCTGAAACTTGTATATTGTTGTCAATCTTTCCAAAGACATGGAATTCGCGCGGTGCAACAGGAACTAAGCAGTTACGGTTTGCATGGTAAGTTTGGATACCTCAGACTGCAGTGATGTCACATGAATAACTAACACACCAATCTGTTACTGTCATTATCGTCTCTGTCAAGTGGCACATCTGTTAGTGCCTGCAGATGATCCCCTCTCAGCCTGCCATATTACTAACACGAGAGTATCTCCCGATCTCGCGGGTGGACTCAAGGAAATATCTGTCAACGTATTTCCAGACCCAGATTTCCCAACAGGGCACCATCTAAAGGCACTTACAGACTTGCGAAGCCGAACATTCCCAGAGTACTGCCTTAGCTCAGTGTTGTCAGACCCCCTGCATTTTCGAAAGATCTTCCGAATTATAGAAGCGAGGGATGGACAATAAAAAAATGCCATTGCGATCTTCCAAAATATATGTAGTAACCTAACTTTTTAAATGTTTTAAATATTTTGATTGGTTGGTAGGTTCCTCAGCTTAGGGGCTGCAACAACACGGTCATGTACTCACGTGTACTTTGGGTGTGTGTAGAATCTGAGTGATAACCGGTGTTAATTGTGATGACTGTATTAGTGTGTGTTATCTGTTTTCAATTCAAGTGAGGACTGCAGACATTTAATTTCAATTAGTTTCTACTTTTGTCGCCAAACGCCACCGTCAACGACTAATAGTTCAGAACTTAGCTACCAGACGCCACTGCAGTCGGCTCTTGGCAACGAACGTAGGGAACTTAAGAGCGTTGTTTACATTCTTAACCTATATAATTTAGCTTCACACAGGTGTAGTTAGTGGAAGGTGCTTTAACATGCCATATATCTATGACGTAGGACCGCCGCGCCGGTTTTACCTCCCCTCCGAAGGAAGGAATACTGTTTTAACGCTCTTAAAAATCCGACAACTTCGGCCGGATTTGAACCCGCGTTCTTGGGCATAGAAGCTCAGCATGCTACTTACATATTTTCAAAGGTTTAAGGTATTCATATACGTTTGAAATGGGGTAATATGATGAAAACTTAATTCTCCTACTTTAAAAAATGTATGGTTTTTACTTGTTTCGTACATCAATATTCCTAGAAACTTGATTTAAATGGACCAGGGCGCATGTGTCTAATCATAAAGCAAAACATTACAATCTAAGAATTGTGTGTTTTTCTTAACAAGTTTAAACATCAATAAGTCAACTTCTAATTCACCTAAAAGCTGCAGTAGTTAAAAGGGACATAAAACCAATAATATTATTATAATTATTATCTAATTCACCTAACAACTTCATCAAGGTCTCAAATTAAATACTATTACAATGAGAGTGTCCTGTACCAAAGCTCAGAAAAAATACGAGTATGTCCCCATTCAAAAACTGAATATGAAGAAAGGAAAAGCAGTTTTGAAATTTTTCACTTTTGAAAAAATATGTTATATTTCTTGATATAATAGTGATAAACTAAAAAAATATATATATATAGTAGGGAACTTCGAAAACACTAATGTTATCGGTAATAGTTGTGTGGAAGAAAATCTGAAATGAATTCATTGTGGTAGTTGGATACCTCCTTAAATTGTAAATTAACCATTCTGATAGTATAATGCTCAGTATTTTAATTCTAACTAACCTCTAAAAAAATCCAAAAATTTGGTTAACGAAATTTTCTAAAAACGTACATTGAGTGACCAAAAGTCACGGGAAGGATAGTCCCATGGGAAGATGTACCGTGTATGACTCCTAAGCTAGCTGCGGCAGAACAGTCCGTTACAGACACGAGTGTAGTGAAGTTGGCAACACGTCTCGAGTTAACCAACTTTGAACGTGGGAGGATCATCGGCGCACGGGTCATAGCATTTCCGACATTACAAGCGAATTAGGGTTTCAGAGGTCAACAGTGTCGAGGGAGGATCTCCAATATTGCATATATAATAATGCCATCCGCGTAAACCACTGCACGGGACAACCACAGGTGTTAAACGAACAGACATCACGTCGCCTCAGCAGAACCATACGGGGCGATCGAACGGCTACTGTGAGTCAGGAGTTGGGAGTCAGGAACCCATTTCTTGTCGAGTCAATGCCTCGCCATATTGCTGCCGTTTGAGGGCTCGCGGGAGCTACTCCTTATTAATATCATATTCCGTGCCTTCCCATGACTTTTGGTCAGTAAGTGTATATGAGTAGCTTTTATAAAAGCATGCATCTCTTGAATAGCTTTCAGATGATGCTTGCTTGACGAGCGAATCATGACATCCCTTAGTTTTCTCCTTCTTCAATAGTTCATAATACCGTATATATATGCACGGTATTTCACTCCCAGAAATGCCGAGTTCTAACGGATTCCCCGGAGACGTACTGGCGAGAAGACGGACATGGATCTGGTGCATGATACCTTCTCCCAACTAACAACAACCTACTCATTTCCATGCCCACATTCCTTGCATGTAGCAATAACCAAGCCGCCAGGTTTTACGTGTAGGCAATCTTTCCTTTCTGCCTATGCGGTTTTCCCTGGCCTTACTATCCAACCCTTATATATATGTACATATTTATCAGTGCACATATATAATATATACCTATGTTAATGAATACTCATTATGCCAGGTAAATAGCGACCGGGATCGGACAGGCACTAAGTCCTAAATGACATATCCTATCCAAACCCCTATGCTTTCTCTTCTACTATCGTAGTTTAACTGCATGTCGGAGGCACCAGTGGTAACGTCGGGTGCCACGCGGGGGGTGCGGGTACTCCTTTGCCCCCCCCCCCCCCCCCCCGAAAAAAAACGAAGTGGGGGCGGCCTCACGGCTGGCGCAGCACTGCCGGTAGAAGGTCGAGCCAAAGGTCAGACGAGCACATTGCAACACGGAGCTGAGACAGTTGCGACGCACGATTTGACGAGTCAAGTTGACTTCGTTATTTCGTGGATAGCCTATTATAAGTATATAACGTGTGTACGTGGTTATTGTTTAATTGTTATTGTATTTCAAAATTTTATAACGTGTTCTTGCCAAGTGTTAAAGCCTGTCACTTCAATTTTTATTTATGGGCAAAATTGAGACATAAGGTTTATGCAACAAACCCTCACACTCTAGATGAACTCAAACTATATATCACTAGAGAAATTGAGGCTATCTCGGTGGATGAACTAATGCGTGTGAATGAAAATTTACTTAGAATATGCCAGAAATGTGTAGATGCAGACGGAGGACATTTTCAACACGTTCAGTGACAATGATTTTGCATTGATTATGTGTTATGTGTGCTTTTTTATTTATATGCGATTCGTACGGGCGCTCTCTCGACCCCATGCTTGCCATGAGCTCGTCAGACCCTCCACGCGCCGCGTGGCCGGCCCAAATTTGAGTGAAAGATCCTGTATTTCTCACATGTAATTTACTTCAGGTTATTTTTTACCCTATTTTCAATTTTGAAAAAATAGGCTTATAAGATCACCTTTTGTACGTGTGTGTCTCTCTGTCTGTCTGTCTGTCTGTCTGTCACCCCCCCCCGAATAACTTCTGAACGGCTGGAGCGATTTCAATGAAACTCGGTAAGTTCATAGCACTATTCCGCACGACCCCGACCGTACCATTCAAATTTTGTTACGTCTCACCAAACCAACATGGCGGCTATGCGAAATATTTCACCAGCATTCAATATCTCCGAAACTATTCCCGATATCACCCTGGAATTTCTTACGGTGATAAAGGAACCTACTAGAAGTTCACCAATGTGACTTTTGAAAAACTGGTAACTACAAAACCAATATGGTGGCCACGCGAATTTGCGACATTTAAATAGACGTTTCTCGCGATTTAACCAACCAAACGCAATAAAACGTGGTACAGTATATGTTTATACACATTGTAATGTACCGACATATAAACTCGTTCAATTGTTTACATAACCACAAGATGGCGGATGTGCGAAATATTTCACTGGCATTATATATCTCTGAAACTATTGGCGGTATCACCCTGAAATGTTGTACGGAGATAAAGGGCACGACTGGAAGTTCATCTATAAGACTTTCAAAAACCGGTTAGCTACAAAACGAACATGGTGGCCAAGCGAATTTGAAAATTTTAAATAGACCTTTCTCGCGATTTAATGTTCCAAACGCAATGAAATCTGGTACAGAAAATGTCTATACACATTGTAATGCACTGGTGTCTAATTTAGTTCAATTGTTTACATAACCTCAAGATGGCGGCTGTGCGAATTTTAAAATTAAGTTTTTATTTCTTGTGTCGTAGTCATGCAATCGAAGTGAAAGTTTGAATAATGAACCTACGCAATAATTTTCCTTTAATAGTACATGACTCTATGGCCTATACATGTAACAATCCAACATGGCGACCATCCGAAATATTTAGACGGCTCTGAATATCTACGAATCTATTATAGCAATCAAAACTGATTTTTTTAATGTTCATAGGGGATATGAACTTAAGTTAACCTATAGGACTTTAAATAACCTTGTGATCACAACTCCAACATGGCGACGACGAGAAGTATAAATATTCACATGGAGGTTTCTCGCAATTTAACCATCCGAGTGCAGTGAAACTTGGTACAGTAAATCCTTATACGAATATTAATCCACTGGCATCTAATTTATTTCAATTGTTTCCATAACCACAAGATGGCAGCTGTGCGAAATTTTAAAATCTCTTTGTTACTTCTTGTGTCCTAATCATGCGATTGAAGTTTGAATGCTACACGTACACAATAATCTTCATGTGACAGTACATAACTCTAGGACCTACATATATAAAATCCAACATGGCCACCATCCGAAATATTTAGTCGGTTCTCAATATCTACGAATCTATTACAGCAATCAAACTGAAATATTGTATGTTGATAGTGGCAATTAACAGAAGTAGGATATATGAAAATAGGCTGTATAGTTCTTCACGGAACTACTTGTTTCACATATTCCAGCACTTGGAATTATTTTCTGTTAACCGACTGAAAGTTACAATATCAATGTTGTTAATAAAGGCAACACTAAAATATGGCTACAAGGTTATCTTTAAATTTTTAAGTTAACATCTTTAGTAACCTCATTAAACTCGTCTCTAACATGTGAATTGAAAAACATAGATTGGGATTTACGAGTTAATTAAAAATATACCGAAATTAGCTATGAAATTATTCAGTCCATAGTTCTGATAAACTGGATACGTTAAAATTGGGACGATGTTGGCTGTAATTGGTTGAAATTACTGATACTCGTGATACCGGACTGGTCAGGGGTTACGAGCTCAATAGTCATTTCAAAAAAAAGATACGAGCCTTACAGTAGTCGCATATGATGTGTAGTCTAACATCTGACATGTTATCCTACTCGTATACTACACAGCTTGGGCATTCTTAAAAAGTTAATTTACACTCCATACTTGGACTATGATGAATGTATAAATTGAATTGGAGATATGCTACTGTCACATTTGTGGCGCAGCGGTCAAGCTGTTAGTCTCTCACCAAGGTAGACCGGGTTTGATTCCCGGTCAATACATGTGAGATTTTCGAATTGAAATGCCATGTCCTGTGGTTCGCATTCCACGTAAAAGGGAGGTACCGTGGATCATGGTCGTGAGATTAACGGACACGCAAAACTACAAGCTTCCTTCCTTCCTTTTACATAATAACAAAGTGACACACAACGTAGACAGTACTCTCAAATACTGTGAGCACATTCCTCAGTAACTATAACATTCATTATTCTCAAGGCTCTCATACAGTTCGTCGTAAACAATCAAAACATGGCTCCCTACAATCATGAAATGACCTAGTCTCACATATGATGAAAATACAGCTTTTATTCCACTCATATAACAACATTCTGTTATGCATTTAACATTTGACTACTCACCCACAGCTTGACAATAATGCCGCTTACTTAAATGTCATTTGTCGTCTTTGTCCTACCCCATGTGATATTCAACCTTGAACGTTAAGCTTCATAAACTGCTCAATGACAAATGAAAGTCGGTGAAACATTTGCCACTGTGCTCGTCAAACCAGTGCCTGCTAAATGCACTGCCTACTGTATTGCCATAACATTCTCGCGCTACAGAGCACACACTGCCTTGTTTCCAATGCACACATTTTCAATTGTGCATCCAGCTGGCAGTGCGTCTTCACTTCCGTCCAATCCACTTCCGTTCGATCCACTTCCGCCCGATTCACTTCCGTCCCATTTTTCTGGCAGTGCGTCTTCACTTCCGTTCGATCCACTTACGCCCGATTAACTTCCGTCCCCAATTTTCATAATCACTCCCACAAAACTATCCAGCAACCGAGCGGAAAGATGTTACACATCAAAAACAATGCCACCTGAGAATTTTGGCAAACACCAAGAAAGTTGGTAATATTAGAAACAGGGGCACATGTACGTTTCTCAGCCTCTCCTAGTGGAGTTTATATTTTCCCCATCGCCCTCTCTCACTGCTCTTAACATTCCCTCCGTGACGTCACTTATACCTGCACTGCTGTCGTGAATCATTCAGTCCACCTTTAATTATTCATCAGATCTCTCCAGCTCTTCAGTGCCTGGCTGCGTTTAGCTTTGAGGACCCACAGTGTCACTGGTCTGGAAACAATATTGAATTCACTCTAATTATATTTTACTGTCCGCCACTTAAGGGACACTAGGACTGAGTTTTTAGGCAAAAATGCCAAATAACTAGTTTTTTGTTTTTCCCATATATATATATATATATATATATATATATATATATATATATATATCTTCCCCTGTGGATCATTTCAGTAAAACATTTTTCATGCACCGCCATTTTTAAAGGCTCAGTGACTTTTTTAAATCTCCTCTGCTTAAAAAGAAGATGGAAGGCAAATCATACAAAGTAGGCTATACTTTTAAAACTAGGAATCCTAGAAAGTCGTAGGTTAACTCAAACGGAAGGACTCTCTGCTCTTTATCTCTACAACAAAACATTGGATTTTTCAGATTTTTTCCAAAAAAAGTTTCATTGGGTGAGCCAAACTGTTTAATATAGCATGCGATTTTATAAAAATGCTTTTATCTCCAAAGAACATTTTAGGTAATCAAAATGCTCCATATACATGAGATATCCACCAATTTTACTAAAAGAATCACTGGATATTCAGAAACACATGGGTTGTAAGATAACATTGCAATATCTCCAGTCACTTTGTAAATTACAGACCAAAATAATAATTAACTATGAAAAATTATCAAAATTCATAAAACATAATGGCACATCAAGAAAAAAATAATCTGACAGCTTACATGTATCACTTTCATGAAATGTCTCAATGATATAATATTTAGAATAGTTTTATGTATATGTAATGAAAATATCAAGCGTTTTGCACAATTGCTAATGCGCATGGAGCATTTTGATCGCACGGTATATTTTAATAATATAATTAGTAAAAATTCGATTACATTTCTTCCAATTGTTTTCAAATTTAGTATGTGACTTAGTGTTACTATTCTAAGTATGCAGTTTAAATTTCAACTCATTCCGATAAAAAAAACAAGATGTTCAGTAAAGAACATATAGCCTACTTTCTCCTAAATGCATGGGTATTGTTATAACTCTTTGTCCTTTTCAAGAAGTATAATTGAATGTTGGTTGTAGTAGCTTGTTGAAATACAACGTGCTATAGGGATATTAAACATGAATATGAGGTGCCCTTTGCTAGTGCTACCTCTGTAAAAAAATTCATTCAATTCGGTTTCACCGTGGTTGAATTGATCTGGGGAATGGATTTGCACACATACATGGTCGCTATTTGCAAACTATTGGGCTGATGACTTTGTAGTCAGTCATAAGATGCTTTCCACACAAAGGCATGTTGTTGCAAAATCCGGTAGAGATCAAATTATTAGGATGGTCGAAATTTTATTTAAGCTTTTAACATTGGGTGGCCGTCATTCCGTTTCCGTCAAGATGGCGGTGATATAAAACATGATACTGAGGTGCCTTTTGCTAGTGCTACCTCTGTACCAAATTTCGTTCAATTCGGTTTCACCGTGTTTGAATTGATAGGGGGA
Source organism: Meconema thalassinum (assembly GCA_946902985.2). Taxonomy (NCBI): domain Eukaryota; kingdom Metazoa; phylum Arthropoda; class Insecta; order Orthoptera; family Tettigoniidae; genus Meconema; species Meconema thalassinum. The sequence continues at coordinate 375,104,752 of OX336392.1, forward strand.
ATCGATTTGCACACATACTTGGCCACCATCTGCAAACTATTGGGCTGATGATCTAGCAGTTTGGTCAGAATATGCTTCCCATATAAAGATTTGTTGTTGCAAAATTTGGTAGAGACTAGATTATTAGGTTGGTCGTAATTACATTTTAGCCTTTAACATTTGGGTGGCCGCGATTACGTTTCCGTCAAGATGGCGGTGATATAAAACATTACACTGAGGTGGCCTTTTCTAGTGCTACCTCTGTACCAAATTTCGTTCCATTCGGATTCACCGTAATCGAATTAATAGGGGTAATCGATTTTGACACAAAGATGGCCGCCATCCGCAAACTATTAGGCTAATGACCTATTAGATTTGTCAAAAGATGCTCCCTTCATAAAGGTATGTTGTTGCAAAATTTGGTAGAGATCGGATGATTAGGTTAGTCGTAATTTGATTTAAACTTTGAACATTTGGGTGGCCGCCATTACGTTTCCGTCAAGATGGCGGCGATATAAAACATGACACTGGGGTGCACATTGCTAGTGCTACCTCTGTACCAAATGTCATTCCATTCGGTTTCACCGTGTTCGAATTAATAGGGGTAATCGATTTTGACACAAAGATGGCCGCCATCCGCAAACTATTAGGCTAATGACCTATTAGATTTGTCAAAGGATGCTCCCTCCATAAAGGTATGTTGTTGCAAAATTTGGTAGAGATCGGATGATTAGGTTAATCGTAATTTGATTTAAGCTTTGAACATTTGTGTGGCCGCCATTACGTTTCCGTCAAGATGGCGGCGATATAAAACATGACACTGGGGTGCCCTTTGCTAGTACTACCTCTACCAAATTTCGTTCCATTCGGTTTCACCGTGTTCGAATTAATAGGGGTAATCAATTTTGACACAAAGATGGCCGCCATCCGCAAATTATTAGGCTGATGTCCTATTAGTTTGGTCAAAGGATGCTGCCCCCATATAGGTATGTTGTTGCAAAATTTGGTAGAGATCGGATGATTAGGTTAGTCGTAATTTGATTTAAGCTTTGAACATTTGTGTGGCCGCCATTATGTTTCCGTCAAGATGGCGGCGATATAAAACATGACACTGAGGTGTCCTTTGCTAGTGCTACCTCTGTACCAAACTTTGTTCAATTCGGTTTAACCGTGTTCGAATTAATAGGGGTAATCAATTTTGACACAAAGATGGCCGCCATCCGCAAATTATTAGGCTGATGTCCTATTAGTTTGGTCAAAGGATGCTGCCCCCATAAAGGTATGCTGTTGCAAAATTTGGTAGAGATCGGATGATTAGGTTAGTCGTAATTTGATTTAAGCTTTGAACATTTGTGTGGCCGCCATTACGTTTCCGTCAAGATAGCGGCGATATAAAACATGACACTGAGGTGTCCTTTGCTAGTGCTACCTTTGTACCAAATTTCATTCCATTCGGTTTCACCGTGTTCGAATTGATAGGGGGGGACCCACATTCAGAGTACCACACACACACACACACACACACACACACACACACACAGACTCGCACACATACACACACACAGACAGACACACTTTTTTTCGCCCTGTAGTGATCTCATAAGTCTACTTTCATTTTTTGCAAAAATCGAAAGTAGGCTAAAAAAAAGGTGGAAGTTGAAACTTTCAGTCCTAGTGTCCCTTAACATACAAATCGGACTCAGCTATGCCATGTCGTGATAATCATACCATATAAATTGAGCCCAGATCCAATCACAGAGTGACATAGCGTCCAGATTAAAAACGAATGATTATGTTAAGTCTAAAATATAAATGAATAGAGAGCGAGGTGGACGCTAATCATTCATGGAAAGTTTCCAGGGATATCTGCCTCAATAGTCTGTAAAACATTTAAAGCTCACAGAAAATGCATATTTTAATCCAAAGTGAAACAAGATAGCGCTGAAAGCTCACAAACAAAATGCAATTTTTCAAAATTCAATTATTATTTTATTTATTTATCGTATGGCTTTTAGTGCCGGGAGTGTCCGAGGACATGTTCGGCTCGCCTGAGTCTGTAGCTACTTCCATCGGACACCCTTAGGGTGAGCTGCAAGTTCCGTTCAATTTCAAGTCCCCCAGGGGCTCACATCTAGTGGGCGTGGGTTGGCGACCACGGGACCCCAGCTGAGTCTGGCATTGCTTCCACTTACTTGTGCCGGGCTCCTCTCCGTCTTCTTTCCTGTCGACCTCACTTGGTCAACTCTTGTTCTCTTCCGACCCCGACGGTATTACGGTATCCGAGGCCTAGGGAGTCTCTTCCTTTCCCGCCTTAATTGGCCCTTGTCTCATCTTTCCTGACACCCACCTTCTGTGAGGGGTCAGCCTTCTTTTTCTTTTCCTTTTACCTCCTGCCTTGTGCTCAAGGCCCTTAAGGAGGCATGGTGTATGTAGCCCCACCACTTCTGGTGCACCCTAGAAAATGCTACACCCTCAGGGGCTCACGGCTGGTGAGTTCGGGAGTTGGCGACCCCGAGGGATTCCTGAGCTGGGTCCGTTTTCCCCTTTTGTCCCTTACCTTCGGGGCGGACCCTCTCCTCTTTCACATTCCTATCTGTCTTTCATGGCTCTCCTTCCTTCCAAGTCCCTCAATCCGCTTTCTTCGAGGGTTGAGGGCATTTCTTTTCCTCCTGTCCTTTATTTGCCTTATTCTCCTTTAGTTTTCCATTTCTTCTTCTAGTATGTAGGTTGGTAGTTAGTTTAAGTTTTAAGTTTACATTTCATTTTCATCTTCACGATCACCCAAACCATCAGGGGCCGATAACCTATATGTTAGGCCCCTTAAAACAACAATTATCATCATCATCATCAATTTCAAGTAGTTCCAACTTTCGCTACCAGATATGAATGATACCTAGTGGTGAACGTTGGAACTTTGATAGAGCGTTCCGACGAAATCTAACCTAATAATTTAGCTTCACACAAGTTCAGTCTGTGGAAGGATCTTTTACATGCTATAAATCTATGACATGGGACCGCCGGCTTTACTTCCCCTCCGCAGGAGGGCATACTGAAGGATTTTTAACGCTCTTATTAATCAGACGACTTCGGCCGGGTTTGAACACGCTATCTTGGGCACAGCAGTTGAGCATGCTACCAACTACGCCACCGAAGCCGGTCAAAATTCAATAAATAACGCTAAAATACTTCTAGACAATTATATATTTTCGAAATGCTGTTGTTGCTGCTTTAAGGGACAGAACAACGAGGTCATCAGCCTCTATATTCAAAATGAAAATGAAAATCCACAGCCTGCTTCCAGTCTCCGACCGGGTCAGGAATGGAATTAATGAAGCCCCCATCTAGCGGCGAGGATATGAACTGTGCCGGCTGCCGAAGCCTGTCGCACTCCTCTGGGGCAATGATTAAATGAATGACAGATGATATGAAATGAGAGTGGAGTGTGTTGCTGAAATGAAATTTTGACAGGGAAAATCCGAGTACCTGGAGAAAAACCTGTCTGCCTCCGTTTTGTCCAGCACAGATCTCACGTGGAGTGACCGGGATTTGAACCATGGACCCAGCGGTGAGGGGCCGGCGTGCTGCCGCCTAAGCCACGGAGGCTCTCTCTATATTCAAAATGCAAGAAGATAATATTGAAAGTACTTCAAAAGTGAACAAAATATTGTATATTTAGCCTACTTTTCACATTTTGCAAAAATGAGGAAAAAGTAGACTTATGAGATCGGGCAAATGTGTGTCTGTCTGTCTGTCCTTCTGTCTGTCTGTCTGTCTGACCTTCTGTCTGTCTGGCTGTGTGTGTGTGTCCCCCCCCCTATCAACTCCTAAACGGCTGTAGGAATCGAAACAAAATTTGGTAGGAGTAAAGATCTATACTTGAATATCTCACGATCATATTTGAAAATTATGTCAGTGCTACCAACTGCTGATAAATCGCAATTGAAATTTGAGCTCCATGTTGGATATCTTGGAATGTATGAATGGGAGCTATTTCAAAATTGGCACAAGTATAGATAATAATATTGAAGTTTAAATTCCAGGAGGCCATGCATGGCAGTGTTGCCAAAATGATTATAAGCCTGCCGGTAAGTCCAAATTTTAGATGCATATAACTTCTACACTATGAATTGGATTTCAACCAAATTTCGTATGTGCTATGTGTACATAAACAGATATGACTGAGCGTATTCTTAAGAGCCACCAGGGCTGCCAACTGTTAATAAATGCTCTCAATTTTTAATCCAAATACCCATATATCCGAAAGTATGCAAGCCGACAGCTTTAAACTATGCACACGTATAGTACTTGAGAGTCTATATTAATTTGGAGTAACTCATATACGTCAGTGCTACCAACATGATTCTAAGCCTGCTGAGAGGTCCAAATTGAAAGACATGTAACTTCTATACTATCATTTGGATTTCAACCAAATTTCGTGTGTGCTATGTTTACCATAACAGATATGACTATGCCGATTCTTAAGAGTAACCAGGACTGCCAACTGTTAATAAATACTGTCTCTATTTTTGTTACCCTAATATAAAAATATGAGAAAGTATGCAAGCCAATAGCTCTAAATTTTGCACACTTATAGTACCTGGCATCCTAGATTAATTTGGAGTAACTAATATAGGCCTACGCCAGTGCTGCCAACATGATTCTAAGCCTGCTGATAGGTCCAATTTTAAAATGCACGTAACTTCTATACTAACTAATGGATTTCATTCAAAATTGACACAACAGTAGATCATACTATTTCAGATTATTTCTGACCAATGCATGTATGTCATTGTTGCCAACATGATTTTAGGCGCGCTGTTAGATCCAATGTTTAACTGCATGTGACGTCCATGCTATCCATTGGACTTCAACCAAATTTTGTATTCTGTACCTTAAGAGATGGAACTAAGAATATATTCAGTCACCAGGACTGCCAACTGTAGTTCTCTATTAGGCTACATGTCCGGCTCCGTGGCTAAATGGTTAGCGCGCTAGCCTCTGGCCCAATGTGCCCCGGGTTCGATTCCCGGCCGAGCCATCAGGGATTTTAATCTCCTGAGGTTAATTCCCGTGGCTCGGGGACTGGGAGTATGTGCCGTCTTCATCATCACTTCATCCTCATTATGACGCGCAGGTCGCCCACGGGCGTCAACTAGAAAGACCTGCACTAGGCCTCTCCGGAGGCCACACGATCATTATTATTAGGCTACATTATGCCAGGTACAGTATACAGTATTTCGAACTTATTAGAAATTTCGATATTACCAACTTAATTTCGTCATTATTCTAGATAGATCCATATAGATTAATCATTGGCATGAAACTTAAATTTTAAGAAAAATAGGCTCTTTAGTTCGTCACGGAACTTCTTGTTTTAAAGTTTAATAGCATAATGATGAGAGGGGCGTGGATATAATTTTGCGCATTTTCAGAGGTAGCAGTTCTACCACCTACTGTATCTTATAGCTGTCTCTGAGCATTTGAGCCACAGTTTCTCAGTAGTTGGCTGGCTCAGCGGTAACGTTCTCGCTTGCTGTACTGAAGGTCGCAGGATTGAATCCCGGCGCAGTCAGCTGGCATTTACAGGTGCGCAATGCGAGGGAGCCGTGTCAATAGAAGATCCCTTTGGGGCAAGGTTCTGGCACCCCGGCGTCTCTAAAAGCCGCAGTAGTTACATAAAACAAATAACATTAGTATTATTTCTCAGTATTTCAGATTCCGTGGAATGAAAGTATTTGAAACAAACTGTAGTGCTCTATTGGGCTACAATATTTCAGGGGCATTTGAAGCAAATCATAAATACCAGATTATCAACTTCATTATCAAGTTAAACTTATTATTCTAGTCGGCTCTATATATGCGTTGATCAACCATTGCTAAAGCTCGGCAAGTTCAACTGAAGCTCTGAATGAGGACGCTGCCGGCTCGAGTGAGCGAAGGAGCAAGGAGGGAGAGCACGTGGTGGACGGGGGTAGAGAGTAATAACTAGGGTTCGGAAGTTTAAGACCTAAAGAAGTACAAAATATGCAAGCAAATATGCCCTAAAACCTAGCTGAATATGACCTAAAAACTATAAAATATGACCTAAAGAACTGTGAAATATGACATGAATTTTTGGAATAGGTAGAGTATCACTAACATAAAGTAAATGCTAAATGACGTCCGTAGAGGAGCGCCTTCTTGGAATCAGGTCTTCTAAACCTACTATCTGCCTGTTCAGGGAAAAGAAAGAAAAATATATCCACTACACTATTCGGAAATCCTGTGTTTGAAACTCGACGCAGATAACACGTACCTTGTTAGGGACGCCTCAATTTAAACTTCAATGCAGAAATTATAACCAAATATGACCTTATATCAGTAAAATATGACCAAATATGACCAAAACAATAAAAATTGCCGAAATATGCATTTATAGGCAACATCAAATTCCTTTAAACGTGGTCAGGGACCCGTCATTCAAACTTATTTTTCAGATTTCGGGTAAAATGAGCTCGGAAAAAAGATATGACTTTTCCTTAACATCCGAACCTTAGTGATAACATTGGTAAATCATCATCACGTGCAAGCTACTCAGCGTCAGTTGGTTTCTGTGCAAGTCACGCCTTTCCGTGGCAGCAATTAGCAGTAGATCTAGCAACATGATGACTAGAGTGGTAAGGCAAAGCCTAGTAGTTCGTATATTTTCCGGGACTTCAGATGAACTTGTCGCGCTGATTGAATTTTACATTTTAAGAAAAATAGGCTCTTTATTTCTTATAATAAACTATTTATTACCTTAAGTCAATGTTTAGTACATTGAACCCGCACCGGTTTCGGTCACATTGCGACGTTCTTCAGCGTGGTAACTGTGCAGTAACATCATCATCATCATCATCATAGTTTCTTCGCTCCAGCATGCCGGGTGCGGTTATAAATGAGCCGTCTCCAATTTGTCCTGTCCATCCATAACTGTTGTTCTTGTATTTGATGCCAGTTCTTATCTCTAGCTTTAAGGTCCTTATAAATTTGCTTCTCCCACACATCGCAAGGTCTTCCTCTTGGTCTCTTCCCGGGGACACTCTGGCCAACGTACACTCGAGGTATCCTGTGGGGAGCCATCCTCTTCATGTGACCATACCATCTCAATCGCTTTGAGTTCGAGTGTCTCCAGCAGGCTCCTTTCCAATCCCAGTTGTTGTTGAATATCCTCAAACCATATGTTGTCCATTTTCGTCTTTTGGAGGCAAGAACGGAGGAACTTCAATTCTACTGCCTGGAGACGACTGTTTGTTGGTCCAGTAAGGGTTGCTGCTTCCAGTCCAAATGTTAGTATAGGTATTAAGTATATCTTGAACAAACTAATCTTGGAAGCTTGTGGAAATGGTTCGTCCCAAAGTAGCTGATAGAAATTGGAAGCTTTCTGTATTCTGTTGTTAATCTCTTGATGTATGGTATTGTCCGAGGAAAGAATACTACCTAAAAACTGGAATTTGTCTACAACATTTATCTCCTCATCTCCAAGTCTTAGATGGACCGCTGAAGGATTTCTACTCATCACCAAACCAACTGTATTGGTTTTGCTGATTTTAAGGCCCATGTTCACAAATTAATTCTGCCAAAGATCTAAATTGCACCTCCTCTTCTGACTCGCCCCACACCAAGACATCATCGGCGAAAACTAACGCATTTGTATCTTGATCCTTGCTTTTAACCGCTTTTAAGACTTCATCCATTAAGATAACATACAACTTAATAAAAATTTTATCATAAGAGAGGATACTATAAATATTTTTGTTCCAAAAGCTCACACAGTAAAACTTCAAAAAACAGATCAGTTACAAAAAATGTGTTAATAAAGCATAAAAAGGTCTTGATAAAACAGCGTTGAATTGAAGAGAAGTGTATGTGAAAATATATTTTCTGAATAAGTTAGGTTATAAAAGATGGTTCAGGTGTATTTACCAGGTAGATTGATATTGTAGAGAGAACTTTGGAAATAGGTGTGACGAAGTTATTATGAATTTCTTCTCGGAACTACTTGTTGCAAAATGTGAAATGTAGGCTAAAAATCTGCTGGTTACAACGTCACAAATACCCGTTATAAAAATTGAAAAGCATTGCGTTTTAAATTTACTGGTAACATATATACTTTATAAATATATAAGGTGCGTCCAAAACGTAACAAGCCGGAGGCTTTAATGCGCAAACTGGTGACGACATCGGCTAATCGTGGCGTGTGTAGCGAGGTGCGGTTCCGACCAGAGCGTGGAAGGTCACAGCCCGTCGCTAGAGGGCACGCGTGCACGTCACGTGACGATACAAAGCGAGCAGCAGCATGCATGAATCGTCCAACGCTGCCAGTCGCATTGCAAACGGTGACATGGAGGCGTCAAACGAAGAGCAAAGAGGTGTTGTTCGGTTTATGACAGTGAAAGGAGTAGGGGGAACGAACATTCATCGCCGAATGTCACAAGTGTACGGCGAACACTGCATGTCCCTTGCAAGGGTCGAGCCGTGGCACAAGCGCTTCAGGGAAGGACGGGTGTCGTTAGCCGATGATGCCCGGTCTGCCCCCCCCCCCCCTCCCCCCTGCATTACCGATGACAACGTCCAGCTGGTTGATGCACTCATTACACAGGACCGCCGAGTGACAGTGAACGCCATAGCCGCCGTGGTCGCATTGAGCGTCGGAAGTGTGCACACCATCATGAAGGAACGACTGCACTTGCGGAAAGTGTGTGCACAATGGGTGCCCCACAGTCTTCAACCACACCAGGAAGCATGTCGAATGGCCTACTGTCATGGTCTTGGTTGGGCGATTGATGCATTCTGCTGCTGGCTTTGTATCGTCACGTGACGTGAACGCGCGCCCTCTAGCGACGGGCTGTAACCTTCCATGCTCTGGTCGGAACCACACCTCGTTACACACGCCACGATTAGCCGATGTAGTCACCGGTTTGCGCATTACAGCCTCCGGCTCGTTACTTTTTGAACGCAACTTATACATACATACATACATACATACATACAGTAGTCGAAATTTAATGTTTTCAGTTGGTCAACCTATAATATAATAAAGCCTATATTTCTTCGTTTTGAGCCACAAGGAAGCAAATATGTCTTCAAATATAATTAAATATTTGTCAGTTTTACTGAAATATATCTTTAAGTAGAAGCTGGTAAACGGAACTTTTTATGTTCACGCACACAAATGTCATTTACATACCTGATGGTTGCATTTGTCATCACAAACAGCTGTGGATACATTCAAGAACGTGTCTGAGAGACAAGTTATTTTAATGAACACAATGAGCACATTTAAATCAATTCATATTTTTTCATTGTTCGAGTGTATTATCCCTTCAGTTTACTGATTGGGAGCAACACTGTTATTGACAACCAATTTTATGCTTGAATTCACCAATACTTTTGAAATCAAGGATAATAATTATTGACACTTTAGTTGCAAGGTTTCAATTCCCCACACGAAATATCAGTGTTACACTGTTTGTGTGCAAAACTATGATGTTCTAGCTTTATATCATTGTAGGGACATCTTGGTCATCCGCTTCGTATACTTCGGTGTGTGCTGAATTTGTCTGATTATTCCACACATACTTTGGAACACCTTGTGGTGAAGTGCCTGGTAATCTTGCCTGTCACGCTCCGGAGGTCAGAGTGTGATTCCCGGCTATGCCAAGAAATTTTTATTGTGGTTTGAGGACTGCAACGGGGTAAACTCAGCCTTGCGAGGTAAAACTGAGATGAGGAGGGTTCGATTTCCACCTCAATCATATTGGAACTCGTTTACCGTGGTTTTCCACTTCTACCCCAGGCAAATGCTGGGATGTTTCATAACTTATGACCATGGCCGTCTCCTTCCGAAACCTTACTTGACGTACACATTGTGCGCTACACGGGTACTAGTTAACTATGGGCATTCCACCTCGAACATTAATATCCGTGTCAAAGTCTTTCTAGTGTTCATTTAACTTTCTACTATTACAGATCACGTAGCATAACATATTAATTCGATCGTATTACATGTACGTGAGTTCTTCAAGGAGCAATAAATCATATGCTCGTAGAATGGTCCTTAGTATTTGGCACGGAAGTGATTACGGTCGTTTTTCCTTAGCTAGGCCCATGGCTCAGCTTACATTACTGTCACACAGACAGGGCGCAGAGCAAGATCGACAATCGGGAGAATTGTAATGTTAGTTGGGTTTTATTAAACTGAATAATAAGGGGCTGGTGAACCATTCTGTATAGATACATAGATATATAGCCATATACATTACATATAAACTTTTGAACTGACGAAGATTTTGGGGTCTAGGGGATGTGAAACCCGATAATATATCATAATTTTCCGGAAGTCTAAACATGGTGGGCCTACCTATTGCGATAGGTATAAAAGAAAGCAGGCATGGAATGGAATTCCCCTCGGTCATTGAGGATTCAGTGACTCAGTAAAAGAGCCATCAAAGGCAGATCGGAAAGGGAAAGAAGAGAGAGACCGCCCCAAAGGCAATGGGAAGAGGGGAGAAACCAGACCCAGTTCAGAAATCCCTCGGGGCCGCCAACTGCCGAACCTACCAGCCATGAGCCCTTGAGGGTGAAGAACTTTCCAGGATGCGCCATGCGGTTGGGCTACACTAACCCTGTCTCTTTGAGGGTCTTTAACAGAAGGCAGGAGATACAGTGAAAAGAAGAGGACCGACTCCTCAAAGAATGAGGGATCAGGAAGGATGAGACAAGGACGAACCGTACCAAATACAAGGTAGGCCTACACATGAGTGTACACAACATAACTATATTTCACTATCAAATTTATTATGCTCATTTAAGAAGAGCATTGAAAGGAGCACGACTCTTTTATACGCGGCGTCATCATTAGGATGACGTCTCCCCGCCTGAGATTAGACACCCAGGCCTCGGATACCCTAATACCATTGGGGTAGGAAGAGAACAAGAGTTGACCAAGGGGCGTCGACAGGGCAGACGACAAAGATGAGCCTGGCACAAATAAGTGGAAGCTTGTCTCAGCTGGGGTCTCGTGTTAGACAACCCATGTCCCACAAACTGTGAACCCTCCTCGTGGTGTAGCGGCTAGCACGCATGGCTGACGCCCCGGAGGTCCAGGATCGATTTCTGGCTCTGCCAAGAAATTTAATTCTGGTCTGAGGCCTGAAACGGAGTCCACTCAGCCTCATGAGGCAATACTGAGAAGAGAAGGGTTCGATTCCCACCTCAGCCATTTTGGAACTGGTTTTCCGAGGTTTCCCACTTATAATCCTAACGTAAGGCCATGGCCCTCTCCTGCCCAAACCTTACTTGACTTACAAATACACACACTAATACACCATCAGAATAAGACAGGTTATCAGACGAATTCCACACATATCCAAGTACACGGGACTACATGACCACGATGTCGCAAAGCTCCTAAATAAATCAACAACAAAAAACGGTGAGCCCCAGTAGGAGAATATGTAGTCATGACTCTGTTGTTTGTCCTCTTTTCTGAACAGTTGGGCAAATATCAGTTGGTACGTCTGAAAAGGACAGCCAAGAGGACTCCATAGATAAGGCTTTGGAGCTGGTTCAGGACCGGAGATATTGGCGGGGAACCACATCCTGTGAAGCATACAAGTACCCAGGATTCAGGTATTAATGAACTGTGCTTATGGCCTCCAGTGGCCTTAATTTTTTGCTTGTCTGCAGGACTAGATTACCCATGTCCCTGGGAAGTTGATCTGAACAACTATGATACTATCAGCCGTACATTGGGAACACATTTGTTGAATCAATTTGTTTGGTAAAGCCCACAAGAGAGAGAGCTGGTAATTAACACTGAATAAACATGGGAGGTTCACCTACTATTGAGAGATACAAAAATTGTTTAGTCCGATTAAACAAACTCTGATCAAAGGACGTTGGATTGCAGAACTTTGATCAATTTAGAAAAATAATATTTGCGAGAACACCCATTTCAGCATTACCTTGGTTTTAGGCCATGCCAATTAAATACACAAGCTTCTCAATTGGGCGAGTGCATTGCATTCAAGCCCTCATGGTGAGATCATTAATGTATGGCTATACCAAGGCCCAGAGTTGAACCCGGGGTTTCCTAGTTAAAAAGAAAGCATGCAAAACTACGGAATTCCCAATCGATTTGCGCACGGGCAATTCCTCTATTTCCCTTTCGCCATATTCTTCTAAAAGTCCATTTTATTTTGAAGTCCATTTTGTGATTTTGTAGCGGTATAAGTAAAATAATACAGTGTGCTAATTAACGGACAAATATAACAATGCTTTGTATATGTTGAAAATGTGCCGAGTACAGTGGCAATTTAATAGGCCCAGCATGGAGAACCCTTCTAGTTCTGAATTACACAGTGACGCACCTAGTCTCAGTTTTGCCTGAACTGACTGCTATTTCTCGTGTCAGATTACGGAGAAACAGAAGTCCCTTCACAAACGCTATTTTAATAGGAGAATGGTCTAGAATGGTCTAGGGACTTTCCCATATATCTTTTTATCAATAAAATGTTCTTTGTTTCATTTAAATACCAGTTTGTAAGCTCACCCCATGGGTGTCCGGATAGAAGCAGCTAGAACTCCGGCGAGCCGAACATGTCCTAGGACACACCCGGCCCTAAAAGCCAAACGCTAAAAAAAAAAAAAAAAACAGTATGTAATTAGATTTACTGATGACACCTGTTAATACTATCTATCTAAAGCTTAATGTTTGTCTATTTGTTTGTTATTTATACAAAACTACACCGTTTCACCGATCCAAACCAAATTTTACATACCCCATAGAACCCCGCGGCCACCACTGTCTGCTTGAAATTTTGGAAAGACTACTCCATTCCCTGCATTTAGGCCCTGTTGCACCAATCTACACAGTTTCACCGGGCTCAAATCTACACCGTTGCACCCATCTGCCCTTTGGAACCCGATGAGTAACACTGTCTGCTTGACATTTCGGACAGACTCTACTCCATTCCCTGCAGTTAGGCCCTTTGTTACAAATTTTCACCGTTTCACCGATCTGAACCAAATTTTAGCCTTTGGAACCCGACCAGTAACAGAGTTCAATTGGAATATCAGACGGGTCACTTCATTCCCTGCATGTAGGCCCTTTGGCACAAATCTACACCGCTGCACCGATCTGAACCACATTTTACATACTTAACCTTTGGAACCCGACGAGTAAAATGTCCACTTGAAATTTTGTTCAGACCTCTCCATTCCCTGCAGTTAGGCCCTTTGGCACAAATCTACACCGTTTAATCGATATGAAGCAAATTTTACTTATTTGCCCTTTGGAACCCGACGAGTAACACTGTCCACTTGAAATTTCGGGCAGTCCTCTCCATTCCCTTCACTTAGGCCCTTTGGCATAAATCTACACCGATCTGAATCAAATGTATGTACTGGCCTTCCAGAACTCTGCTGGTAACACTCTCTGCTTGAAATTTCGGACAGACCTCTCCACCGTTTCACCGATCTGAACCAAATTTTACCCTTTGGAACCCGACCAGTAACAGTGTTCAATTGTATACAGCGACAAGAATGTTCCGCCAACCTACAATTAATCCCTTATGCATAAATCTACACCGTTTAACCAAACAGAACCAAATTTTACGTAGGCTTCTTACCTTTTGGAATACCGCGTATTACACTGTCTACTAGAAATTTGGACAGCCCTCTTTTTCCCTAGATTTAGGCCGTTTGGACAAAAAAATCGTATTTGTGGAAGGGACAATCCAGGCTCATTTTAAGCCTCAGAATAAATGAATACATGAAGTAATGCAATTATATATACGGTACTCACAATTATCACACTACTAGCAGTAGTACCCGGCTTCGCCCGGTGGAATGATGATAATGTCTCAGTGTCTCCTTAAAAATATAATTGACTTAAATCTAGGTCATTTGCCCCCAAATACAATGAGGACGTAATATTTGCCCTTTTGATAAGGATGATAATGAAAACTACTGTTGAATTGACACGTCAAACTTACAAACTACCGTAATAGAAATACATATTTCAAAATTCACAGGCGAGGAAGACATTGTATGTGGTGATTAATGGTGTAATGGGCGTAACATCTAGGTCATTTGCCCTTATGAAGAGGATGATGAGGGAAACTACTACCGGTATTGAATTGACACTTCAACTTATAATGTACACAATGCACTGTAATAAAAATAAATATTTTAAAAATCACAGTCGAGAAAGACTTTATGCGGCGGTGATTAGTGGTATGATGCGCGTAACATCTAGGTCATTTGCACTTATGATGATAATAATAAGGTAATGAAAAAATGACTACTAAACGAACATGGTGTAATTTTAAAACTGATATACGTAACTCAGATGTCTACCTTCGATGTCTTCCAAAGTCTCAACTTTATTTTCTGGCTTAGGCCTGTACTCGATGGGTCTGGTGAAAGAGCTTATGGCGTACTGCTCGGCAAAGAATATGGGTCCAAGCTGCACGAACCTGAGATGATGGCAGATGATGACGAAATATGATGACACATATTCGGGGTTCCCCGTCCTATTTAGATTGGCCGGGGAATCACTCACTCTTTCGCAAAACCACAGTGGCTTGAGCAACGGCCCTGTGCTGGCATCAGCATAGACAGCGGATAACACGGCGGGCTCTGGAAAGTCCTCTCATGTCCCCTCGCGATGAATCAGCAAGCTAATCTCACAACTGCCCCCCCCCCCCACCAGGGTCTCACAACTTGTGGGACGTGGGTTGGCGACCACTGGACCCCAGTTGAGTCTGGCATCGCTTCTACTTCCTGGTGCCAGGCTCCTTTCAGTTCTCTTTCCTGTCGGCCTGCCTTGGCCAACTCTTGTTCTCTTCCGACCCCGACTGTATTAGGATATCCGAGGGCTAGGGAGTCTTTCAATTTCCCGCCTTAATTGGCCGTTGTCTCATCTTTCCTGATGCCCGCATTCTTCGAGGGTGCCTTCCTTTTCTTTTCATAATATCTCCTGTCTTCTGCTCATGGCCCTCAAAGAGGCAGGGTGTGTGCAGCCCCACCACTTCTGGTGCACCCTCAAGGGCTCATGGCTGGTGAGTTAGGAAGCTGGCAACCCCGAGGGGTTCCTGAGCTAAATGCAGGGAATGGAGTGGTATGTCAGAAATTTCAAGTGGACAGTGTTACTCATCGGGTTCCAAAGTGTAAGTATGTAAAATTTGGTTCAGATCGGAGAAACCGTGTAGATTTGTGACAAAGGGCCTAAATGCAGGGAATAGATTGGTCTGTCCGAAATTTCATGTCGACAGTGTTACTTGTCGGGTTCCAAAGTGTAAGTATAAACAATTTGGTTCAGATCAGTGAAACGGTGTGGATTTGTCCCAAAGGGCCTAAATGCAGGGAAAGGGGTGGTCTGTCCGAAATATAAAGTGGACAGTGATACTCGTCGGGTTCCAAAGAGTGAGTAACTTACATAAAGATTGGTTGAGTTGGGTGAAACTATGTAGATTTTTGCCAAAGAGCCTAAATGCAGTAAATGGAATGGTCTCTCCGAAATTTCATTTAGACTGTGTTACACGTGGAGTTCCAAAGGGTAAGTATGTAAAATTTGGTTCAGATCGGTGAAACAGGGTAGATTTTTGCCAAAGGGCCTAAATGCAGGAAATGGAGTGGTCTGTCCAAAGTTTTAAGTGGACAGTGTTACTCGTCGGGTTCCAAAGGGCAAGTATACAAATTTTGGTTCAGATCGGTGAAACGGTGTAGATTTGTGCAAAAGGGCCTAAATGCAGGGAATGGGGTGGTCTGTCCGAAATTTCAAGTGGACAGGGTTACCCGCAGGGTTCCAAAGTGTAAGTATACAAAGTTTGGTTCAGATCGGCGAAACGGTGTAGATTTGTGCCAAAGGGCCTAAAATGCAGGGAATGGGGTGATCTGTCCGAAATTTCAAGTGGTCAGTGTTACTCATCGGGTTCCAAAGGGTAAGTATACACGTTTTGTTTTCGTTCGATGAACGATGTAGATTTGTGCCAAAGGGCCTAAATGCGGGGAATGGAGTGGTCTGTCCGAAATTTCGAGCAGACAGTGTTATTCGCAGGGTTCCAAAGGGTAAGTATACACATTTTGGTTCAGATCGGTGAAACGGTGTGGATTTGTGCAAAAGGGCCTAAATGCAGGGAATGGGGTGGTCTGTCCGAAATTTCAAGTGGACAGGGTTACCTGCAGGGTTCCAAAGTGTAAGTATACAAAGTTTGGTTCAGATCGGCGAAACGGTGTAGATTTGTGCCAAAGGGACTAAAATGCAGGGAATGGGGTGGTCTGTCCGAAATTTTAAGTAGACACTGTTATTCGCAGGGTTCCAAAGAGTAAGAATACGAATTTTGGTTCTGATCGGTGAAACGGTGTAGATTTGGACCAAAGGGCCAAAATGCAGGGAATGGGGTGGTCTGTACGAAATTTAAAGTTGACAGGGTTACCCGCAGGGTTCCAAAGGGTAAGTATACACATTTTGGTTCATATCGGTGAAACGGTGTAGATTTGTATACATAACATACAAACAGACAAACAGACAGACAAACTTTGTGCTTTATATAGATAGATAGATAGATAGATATATAGATAGATAGATGTCGAGATTCTGTTAGTTGACTTTAGTGAAGAGCCCATGCGCTGGATTCCCACTAAGAATCAAAGTCCTTCCAAAGTTTTGTTCTTCTTTTCTTGTGAATTGTGTGGGCTCAGCTTTTGCTCACTGCGCAATAACAAATTCCAAAGCTTTGAAACATTGTTTATCCTGAACTAGCACCAACAGATAGAGAGAGCTCAGGTCGTATGTGGGATCATTTTGTTATTTTGGTCTAGTAACACAAAATAGGCTGTTACAAACGCTTTAAAATCAAAATGTATCGTATTATGAACTAGTTGTTCTTCAAATTCGATGCGTATTGAATGTCAACGGAAGGCGTATCAATGGAGTCCCAAATATAACAGTCATGACATCTGGCGGAAACGTTTCGCATAAGAGATCCCTTTACTGAAGAGAGCTGGTTTATTGACTTCCATGGATCGAATGTCATATGCTTGCTTCCTCCATGACGTTCTGCTGTGTTTATATCAACTATAGCATTCAGTAAAATTATCGGCAAAGCCAGCAGTAGAAGTGGGAAACAACGGTAAACCACTTCCAGGATGACTGAGATGGGAATCAAAACCGCACCTTTTCAGTTTTGCCTCACAAGGCTGAGTGTAGCCTGTTCCAGACCTCAGACAAGAATTACATTTATAGGCAGAGTCGGGAATTGAACCCGGGCCTCCGCGGTGACAGCCAATAATGCTAGCCACTACGCAGCGAGGTGGACATATACATAGGTACACGAGTTTCTGACCAATACGACCGTACACTCTAGACCTCATAAGATACTACTAAGTATGTTATTTTCCATCACTCTGTGTCTTGAATTAATGAGATAGTGTCAGTGGATAACGATTGTACAAGCCTCGTAATTAAGACGCGTGGGTATTATGTTGGACTTGAATATTTCCCTTAGTTCTGTTGATATTGGCTTGGGGTGAGTGGCCAGAAGGCTGCTCTAGCGTAAGATTGCACTGACCGGAGCTGATGTACGGCTATTGGGGCAAAGGTAAACACGAAACAACTCTCAGGCTAGCTGTAAACAAGACGAAAGGAACGTAACCGTAATGGCTTTGCTTGGCGCAACGAATTCAATTAACTTCCGAAACCTGGAACAAGACCTTGTTTACTCCGCAGACGTAGGTCCCGGGAGAACCCTTACATAATATCAAAGAATCTAATTTTTAGCTGCCATTAAGAACTAAAATGGGTTGGAAGTGGTAGAGGAAAACGATAAGAAACTGAATAAATGGTGTTGCCTGAGGCAAGGGTGCATTTTATCTTCCCCACGTTTACCATATTATTATTTTTCTTAGGGGCAGATGACCTCGCTGTTCCCTTAAAACAAAAATGACTAAATTTATGTATTTATTTATCGTATGGCTTTTAGTGCCGGGAGTGTCCGAGAACATGTTCGGCTCGCCTGAGTCTGTAGCTGCTTCCAGCGGACACACTAAAGGGTAAGCTACAAGTTCCGTTCAATTTCAAGTAGTTCCAACTTTCGCCACTAGATATCAATGATACCTAGTGGTGAACGTTGGAAATTTTATAGAGCGTTCTGACGAAATATAACCTAACAATTTTGCTTTACACAAGTTTTGTCTGTGAAAGGATCTTCTACATGCCATAAATCTATGACATGGGACCGCCGGCTTTACTCCCCTCCGAAGGAAAGCATACTGAAGGATTGTAATGCTCTTAAAAAATCCGACGACTTCGGCCGGGTTTGAACCCGCTATCTTGGGCACTGCAGTTCAGCATGCTACCGACTACGCCACCGAAGCCGCTAAAAAACTTTCTTTCTTTCTTTCTTTCTTTCTTGCTGAGTTTATATGTCAAACCATGTTTAGTGATGCCTAGTGGCTAAGTTGGCAACACTACCAGTAGCTAGTACTGAGTGTGTCACTGCTCCATGTTGGTAGCCGTGTCGCCGGCTCAGCCGTCCCGTGACGTGATTTAACACGGTAATATCTCACTACACATCAAATAAAGTAACTTTTCGTTTTGATTTATCTTCATTCTGTCCCCGTCAGAGTCTACTTACAGTGCACAGGCTGTATATCCTCGGTGGTTACTTCTACACAATTTGCGCTATAAATCAGACGCTATGACCGGGCTAATAGAGAGAGGACATTGCCTGGTAATACCTAACAAGAAGCCATATCGTTAAAATGTCACTTCAAATGGAAAGTCACGTCCTCGAAAAGCAATAAAATGTCACAATCATGAGCCTTTGTTGTTATTGTTGTTGTTGTTAGAGTCTTCAGTCTTTTAACTGGGTTGTTGCAGCCCTCCATACCTCCCTGTGTTGAACTAATCGTTTCAGCTCTACATAGCTACCCCAGCTACATTAGGAGGCAATCTGTTCAACTGGTCATCCAAGTGTATTTATTAATCGCATGCATGCATTTTTTTTTCAGGATTAGGGAACAACTTATCATATGTTGACCGACTGACAAAAATCAAATTTCAATAACTAAGGCAAAACTGAAAATTGGCTTCAAACACCATAACAGGCATCACACTAACACAGGTTAGAAGACTTGAAATTAGATACCATTTCGGTATTTTCACGGAGTGAGTGTGATAAACCTCGGTACAATCCACATTTACGATGGTCGAAGTCAGCGCTAGGATTTGAACATTGTACCTCCAGACTTGAGTTCCCACTTCAGGTCTGGTACGCTGTGAGGATCAATATTCTTTGAATTAGAATATAACAACTTCACATGTCAAGGCGCAAAGAAACAGAACTGCCAAGTATTTCAATCAAAAATTTTAGGATTTAAGTCTCGAAGCAATATTCAATTTACAAAACATGACAGGAAAATCCTATTTGTCTCAAAAATAAGTAGTTCAGTTTTGACATTCCATATACAGTATTTTTTCTAAAAGCACCCAAATCAAATTAGTGAGTAGGACAAATTACGTTGGAAAACTTTACCCAGCATTACAAATCACTTTGCTTTTGTTTATTAATTCAGCTTGAACCTGACGAACGGGAGGGGATTGGAACACTGAATATTAAACAGACATGTCAAATAAACTTGTAGCCATTCAATATACTGGGATAGAATTCCTTTTTAATGCAGTCTGCGGGGTAACGTTTGTAATTGGACTGGTTTACAAATGATTGATCACTGGAAGAGATTTGTTTTTCTGTATTTGCTGTCAATTTATTTCGATGCTAATTGCCTCTTTTGTTTGGTTGGCTACACTGTGGAATATTGGCGCGCTTTGTTTGTGTGTAAATCAATTACAGAGTCGACGGTACCAGTACAACTCAGCTGTTACTTATAACTCACACATAGCTACAAAGTGACGAAGATTATTCACGCCTGTGAATTAATGTGATTAGAACCTTAGAGAGACTAATGTTCGATCTTATTAACTTGATATTGCTCACCATTCACGTCGTCAATAAAAATTCCAACTAAGCGTGATGTAACTGAAATAACGTTTGGCGTACTTTTGAGTTTTGAAAAAAAAAAAAAAACACGGGCCCAAAGTTTGTGTTTCTGTCTCTGTCTGCATGTCTGTCCCCACTATCAATATTCAAACACAACAAAACCGAATTTTAAACAAATTTGTTACAGGGGCACTAGCAAAGGCCACCTCAAGGTCATATTTCATATCGCTGCCATCCCACAATATGGTGGTAATCCAAATGTTGAAAGCTTAAATCAAATTACTACTAAACTAATCATCCGATCTCCACCAAATTCTGAAAAAATATAACTTTATGCAGGAAGCGTCAGTGGTGGCTCAGCGGTCTAGCTGTATGCCTCTCACCAAGGCGGTCCGGGTTCGATTCCCGGTCAATGCATGTGAGATTTTCGAAGTGAAATGCCACGTCCTGTGGTTCGGATTCCACGTAAAAAGGAGGTCCCGTGGCTCATGATCTCAAGATTAACGGTCACGTTAAACTACAAGCTTCCTTCCTTCCTTTTCTCTAAAACTACAAGGTCATCAGCCAAATTATTTCAATATGGCGGCCATGTATGTGTGTAAGTCGATCCCCCCTATCAATTAAAACCGAACTGAACCAACTTTCGTAGAAAGGTAGCACAAGAAAAGGAAACCTCAGTAACATGTTTTATATCGTCGCGATGTGAACAAAAACAAAATAGTGGCCACGCAAATGTTCAAAGTTTTTATCAAATTACGACTAAACTGATCATCTGATCTCTACCAAATTTTGCAAACATATACCTGATAACTATATCTATACAATTAGGAGAAAGTAGGCTGTAATGTTCTTTACTGAACATATTTTTTGATTTGAAATTATGACTTTTGTTGTTGTTAATTTATTTTGGGGGCTTGGATCATCTTCGTCATCAGCCTTGTGTAGTTGGATGTGTGTTGAATGTGTCTGATAACCTGTATTTATGCGATGACTGCAGCAGTGTGTGTAACTGTGTTAGAGGTGGCGATGAGATAGGTACTCCGGGACTTGAAATAAGTTACTATTCCAGCATTTTCTTGGAGGGATTGTGGAACAATCTGGGGGAAAAGACGGCTATGCTATTCAGTGAGGGATTATTACTCCTTGCTTAAACAAAATCTATCAAAGACTCAAGTATGTGCTTTCCATCTGAGAAACCGAAAGGCCACTCGTAAGTTAAAGATAGTGTGGTCAGGGGTAGAATTGGAACACTGTAACAATCCAAAATACTTAGGAGTGACTCTTAACAGAGCCATCAAATTCAAGAAGCATTGAATGAACACCAGATCGAAAGTTTCCACCAGAAACAATGTCCTTAGAAAACTGGATGGATCACAGTGGGGCAGTCAACCTGAAACCATAAGAACGTCTGCCATGGCATTGTGTTATTCTGCTGCAGAGTATGCTTGCCCTGTTTGGAATAATTCATCTCATGCCAAACAGGTAGATGTAGCTCTTAACGACACATGCAGAATCATAACAGGCTGTTTAAAACCTGCTCCAGTCGAGTGGCTCTATCATCTCTCTGGAATAGCGCCACCTTATTTCCGAAGAGAAATACAGTAGCAGCAGATAAGGAAAGGAAGAAAATGGAACACGAAAGAACTCATACATTGCAAGGGTATGAACTACATGCACACATACTGAAGCCCAGGAAGAGTTTCTTAAGAACATCACAGGAACTCACAACCACTGATAAACAAGCCAGGTTGCAATTGTAAATAGCTAATGTCCCATTTCTAACGGCGGCAAGAAAGTAGCAGAAACTTAACCACCTGGACACGATAAAGGATGAACAACAAGGAAATCTTTGAACAGACTGAGATCTGGCGTCGGTAGATCAAGAGTTAATCTAGCAAGATGGGGCTATGCAAAGCAAGATATTAAGTGTGATTGTGGAGAAGATCAGACTGTTAGGCAGATGCTCCAGTGTCGACTGTGCCCAGCTTCCTGCACAGAGGAGGATTTACATCAAGCTTCAGACAATGCACTGAAAGTAGCCAAATTTTGGTCTACCTTTGTTTAATGTTTGTAAATGTTTGTGACTGTGTGTATATTTATATATATATGTATGTGTATTTATTCATTGTACATTATTGCTGTTTTATATGTTCCTGACACGATAATAATAATAATTATTATTATTTGCTTTTGTAGGAGTCTGTTTTACAGCTGTATTGTAGAGAATAGTGGATTTGTGGTTGAATTGCAAAGTGCAAAAAAGTAACATGTCCACTTTTACTAACTTTACAGGGGAGGCAAAATACTAATTTGCACGAGTATTATGTAATTGTTATCCTTGCATGTATTTTTCTCGTCCTAATATAAGCATAGTCGTTCAAGATTTACATTTAATAGTCTTTTGTGACATAAGGGGAAAGGGAGAGGAATTTGGACATGTTCTCTTACTGCAGTAAATTAGGTTCTCACGTCAACTTTTGGGTATAAAAAAACGAATTGTATTCACTTGTTTCATTGTAAGAACATAGTTTGATAAATATGTCTGAATATTATCCGACATTTTTGTATGTTGAAGTTTTCAGTTATCTTTGTAAGCCTACTTTCTATTTTTGCAAAAAATGAAAGTAGACTTATGAGATCTACACAGGGCCAAAAATTGTGTGTCTGTCTGTGTGTGTGTTTACTCTGTATGTCTGTCCCCCCTATCAATTCAAATACGGTGAAACCGAATTGAACAAATTTGGTACAGAGGTAGCACTAGCAAAGGGCACCTTAGTGTCATGTTTTATATCGCCGCCGTCTTTACCAAAGCTAAATGGCGGCCACTCAAACGTTCAAAATGTCAACTCAAATTACGACTAAATAATCATCCGATGTCTACCAAATTTGGTAACAATATACCTTTATATAGGACGCGTCTTTCGCCCAAACTACAAGGTCATCAGCCATGCCATTTCAGGATGGCAGCCATGTGAATTATGCAACCATTATTAGTGCAGGAATATTAGACAGAATTTGGGCAAAGTGAGGAAAATTAGTTTATCAAGCTAAAAATCGGTTGAGAGGTTCCTTAAATAGGCTGGATCAAGATACTAAAAGTCCCAAAAAATCCCTCATGGGGAACATGCCGCCATCTTGGAAAAATGGCCGGCATCTTGGATTTCGTATCCAGCATCGCATTGAACGTCATACCTCGGTACCTAAGGGTGATTGGGACATGCGGTTTAGTCAGGATAACTTATCAGAATGCAGGTTATCATTTTGACACTACATAACGGACATAACAATCGAAATAGTCATTATAAATCACTTAAACAAACTCTCGTAGGGTAGCGTTAAAAGCCATCTTGATATTCAATGTCGATTTTTCACCTTTTACAGTCATGGGATTGAAAAAAGTACCGAAATAAATGTTGTTAAGCACATCAAAACGCACAAAAATACGTAATCAGAACTTTCGTAAACCAAAAATCACGGGTGTGAGAAGTTGTCAAACATGTGCAAGCAACTCGAGGAGCAGCGCGCCGAGGAGGGGGGGCTTCTCAAAGCCGGAGCAATTGGTCATGTAAACATATTCTGTAGGTGCAACTATGCCCCTTTTTTAATGATAAGTAAACATTTGACACTTTTATATAGAAGGATAGCATCTTATAACCTAATAAATAATAAAAAGCAATAATTAATTTGTTAATACAGTAACTTTGCGCTTTAAAACTCTCTCTTTTAGCTACTTATATTGTATGTATAAAGAGAAAATAATATTTCCTTTTTTATTTTAATAATTAAGTATTTTTTTGCGCTACGCTCGTATGTAATAAAACTAAGAATGGACTGTCCGTCCACGCGTTGCCGAGTGGCATCCAAGCCTCTGCGCCGTCAGAGCGCTCTCGTTCCCCCACTCCACCTTCCCTGAGTTGCTTAGCAGTGGCGCCGGCCAGCCGGCCGGCCGGCCGAAATGAACGTATTTACGGTAACGTTTATCATTAAATTTATCTTAAACGGTACGCCACAGAAACGAATCATAAAAGCGAAAAATGTGTGTTTCAGTTTGAACTGTGCCTTTATGCTTATTTTGCCGATGTTAACCATCCGATTTAAAAGTTAATGCCACTTCCTGTACTTTATAAAAGTCCTATATCAAAAACGATTTCACCATTAAATTCTATGAAACACGTGGAACTTGGGCAAGCTTGCCAAAGGCGATACTTCAAGCATCTCGAAAAATTCACAGAATGGCTACGTATACATTCTCCTTTCGACAAACCTCAAGATATGTTGGTGTCCTTATCAACTGGTGTTATAGGTGACGTAACGGTGACCTGCGACTCAGCTTGGGAGATAGGAACAGCGACTTTGAAGTAACTGGAAGGGAAATCGTTCGCCGAAGTTAAACTCCAACGAAAGGACAATGTTGTCACTCTTGCAGCTCTTTTGTCCGAAGTGAGACCGTGCCTGTAAATCCGAACCAGCTGTTTCATCGGATTGCGTGTGTCGCTCGCAATGAAAAAGACCTTGAATCTTGCTTTGATTACGAGTTGGCTTTATTACCGCCAGCGCTGTTCGGTGCTTCAACTATCAGAAAAGGTACAAAATCAACTTTACGGACAGTGATAGAGAAGTTGTGTGCACCAATGACCTGCCTTCCCGAAGACCTTACCTACGTTTTTGACGGTGGAGATCTCCTGCACCGGGTGGTATGGCCGAAATCGGGAACCTTCGATGATGTTTGTAAGAACTACATTTCGTACATCAAGGCGAACTATCAAGGGAAAGCTATTGTAACTTGTTCGACGGCTATTCCGAAAGTACCATGAAAGACGTGGAGCATATGAGACGACGTGCCAAGACGTCATCTTCTGAAGTTTTGGTGGATTTCGAGGTGCAGGTGGTCTCGTCGCAGCATAAGTTCCTAGCCAACACTTCAAACAAATCAAGATTCGTCGCACTTTTAGGTCGTTGTTTCGAAGAAAAAGGGGATTCCAGCTATTCATGCCAAGTCTGATGCTGATCGCCTCATCGTGACAACAGCGATCAAGGAAGCAGAGAAGGGAGGTCTTGTGGCAATTGTTGGAGAGGATACCGATTTGTTGGTATTTCTTTCGAGCCTTGCAGAATGCGATAGAAACGTCTATATGCTGGTGCCACCATCAAAAGCCTATCCGAAGAAACTCTTTGGCTCTACGGAATTGCAGAATGCTATTGGGGATATGACCGACAATCTTCTCTTCCTCCATGCCAAGTCCGGTTGCGACACAACTTCGGCTCCCTACAGGAAGAGGAAAGTACACGCATTCAAGACTTTAAACAATAACCCAGGTCTTCGCCAAAGAGTTGCTGTTTTTAACAGCGCGGGGGGCGTGGTGGCGCAGCGGTCAAGCTGTATGCCTCTCACCAAGGCGGACCGGGTTCGATTCCCGGTCAATGCATGTGAGATTTTCGATGTGAAATGCCATGTCCTGTGGTTCGGATTCCACGTAAAACGGAGGTCCCGTGGCTTATGCTCGCTAGATTAACGGTCACGTTAAACTACAAGCTTCCTTCCTTTTTTTTTAACAGCGCAGACGCTGCAGTAGAAGAGATCGTAAAGGCAGGGGAAGAATTCTTCGTAGCGTTATACGGAGGTAGAACTACAGATAGCCTAAACAAGACAAGGTATAGTCAGTACCTAAGACCATTGCCAAACAACGTCTCCTCTCAAGTCTTCCACCAACATCAGCAGCATCTCGACAACATAGCCTAAGAGTTTACCACCAAGTGCAGGAATGGCACGGAATCTCTCTTCCACCTACAGAGTGGGGATGGAAGAAGAACAGAATCGGCAATTTTTTTCTGATTCCAACAGAATCTCCTCCCGCACCAGACTTCCTCCTAAACCTCATCAGCTGTGAGTGCAAGACAGGATGCGGCAGCAGATCTTGCGGTTGCCGAAGACAAGGTCTCTCCTGTTCAGCAATGTACAGCAATTGCACTGGTGATGGTTGTTCTAACAAGCCAGAACCAGATACTCTTGACGATATGGCGAGCGAGGAACAGGAGAACAACCCCGAAGAATTGCCTTGCAGATCCTCGCCACCTCTTCGCCGCAGAGTAGACTCTTCTGAAAGTTCAACCTTACCAAAGAAAAAGCGTCAAGATTAAGGCAAGTGTCACGTTTTCATTTACCAAGACATGACCAATATTAAACGCGTACGATATAATTATTAGTTGGCCTTATTCCTTTACAGGCACACCGCACTACAGCGTCCCGTGGCAGCAGAATCTCCTCTTTTCCGTGTCTGTCCTGTTTGTACAAAATAAATTGTAATATGCTTAAACGTTAGTGTGTTTATGGTGTGGTATAAGATAGCAAATAATCAAACAGCTGCTTAATTTATTTTCTAATAGTAACGTTTATCTTTCCTTTTCTATATAAATATAACATACGTAGCTAAGAAAGAGAGTTTTAAAGCGCAAAGTTACTGTATTAACCAATTAATTATTGCTTTTTATTATTTATTAGGTTATAAGAAGCTATCCTTCTATATAAAATTGTCAAATTTTTACTTATCATTAAAAAAGGGGCATAGTTGCACCTACAGAATACGTTTACATCACCAATTGCTCCGGCTTTGAGAAGCCCTCCTCCTCGGCGCGCCGCTCCTCGAGTTGCATGCGCATGTTTGACAACTTCTCACACCCGTAATTTTTGGTTTACGAAAGTTCTGATTACATATTTTTGTGCGTTTTGATGTGCTTAACAACATTTATTTCAGTACGTTTTTCAATACCATGACAGTAAAAGATGAAAAATCGATATTGAACAACAAGATGGCTTTTAACGCTACCCTATGAGAGTTTGTTTAAGTGATTTATAATGACTATTTCGATTGTTATGTACGTTAAGTAGTGTCAAAATGATAGCCTGCATTCTGGTAAGTTATACTGACCAAACCGCATCTCTCTATCACCTTTAGGTACCGAGTTATGACGTTGCTGGTACGAAATCCAAGATGCCGGCCATTTTCCAAGATGGCGGCATGTTCCCCAAGAGGGATTTTTTGGGACTTTAAGTATTTTGAACCAGGCTATTCAAGGAACCTTTCCACCAATTTTTAGCTTGATAAACTAATTTTCCACACTTTACCCTATTCTTCTTACACTATATAATCAATAGCTTAATACCCACCAATTCTGATTATCGAGCCAAGGGTTGTTTAAGCTATCCTAAAGGACGCGATCCATTATTTATTAAAATTTAATATTATAATATTATACTGTATGAGTGACTTAAAAGAGCTGAGCCGTCTCTGTCACATGATTAGATGGGAGCTGTCCTCTTGTGCTTGTCCTATATTTCAGTAGTTTTAGTATGCCATATGCGATATAGCCTACTGATAGAAATAATATACACTTTGTGTGAAATTATTTATAACGAAGACGTACTGATGTGAAGAAATCGTTCATTTCAATACATTATTTGCTATCACATTGCATCTAAATCGGTTAACAACACTAAGATGTTCTGGGCATATTTGGATCTGTGCTAGCACGTTAGTCTCTCGCGCAGGCGATTGGGGTTCGGAACCGACTAAAGTTATTTTCTTTTTTAACTTGAATTCTTTTACAAATGATGTGGACGAGCTCTTTCCACAGATACTAAATATAATGTCATTTAGCTCAAAGGAGGGGCTAATGTATACACTCGTTTATTAATAATCACAGCCCCAGCATCGCACATAAAGAGAAGACATTAGAAAAAGGAGAATATAAGTACAAAATACACGTTGTCATCAACCACAGCCCTCCCAATGCCTCTGTACGGTGCTGTCCTCTTTTGGGTTACGTGGGTAATTGTTCCAAACATTTCGCTTTGTAAATCCCTGTCCTCCTGAAGTATGGCAATTTTGTAATAGTTGAACTTCTAGCCACGACCGCACTCCGATTACCTTTAAGCATTGCCAGCTTTTCCCCCTCCCTCCTGGTTGCTTTAATCTGCCTGTTCATTCAACACCCAGAGGCGTAATATATATATATATATATATATATATATATATATATATATATATATTAATTCACTGCTAGATTGCAGCACCAACCTGCTGCGATCGCCGCGGATTTTTTTTTAAAGGGGAAGATACCCAAAACGAAGGATTCATAACTTTGGTGGCTTAATATAGAGATTAACGGACGTAAATGCATTACAGTAAGTTAGTAGTTTTGTTATTCAATCATCATAAAGTATATAATATTGATTTTGACACTTACTGGCTAATTACCAATATAAAAGAAAACAAGAAATACATGGTGGTAGAGGTGATTGTTTTAGGGGTGAGGACAAAGATTTTTACATTTAGGAGAAAGTAGGCTACATGTTCTTGGCTGAACGTCTTGTCTTTAACACGAGATGCTGTTGTTGAAAGCTATGATATGATTGAATTCCAAAACTGCATTTATTCCAGGGGGATATAAACTTAAGTCTTCCTCATGTCATCCATTTTATTTGCTGTTTATTGGCAGTACAGATGCGTAGGCCTTTCTTGAGGGGACCTCCAGCAAATAGGGATCTTGTCCCGGGCTAGTTCCCTATCTGCAGTACACGAAATTTTGAAGGCGTTGCCAGGGCTGTGCTATCGCGCGGGCTGGTTTCCTTTCTATGGAAAATGCTCCATCAACCAATTCAAACCACAATCGTCACAAAAACCGGAAATATGTCAATGTTGGACTTGTTGCCTTTGCGCAGCATGAGATTCGGTTGTTCTTGGTAAATACAAGCAGTTCCGTGAAGAACTAAATAGCCTATTTTCATATATCCCACTGGTCTTTACCATCAATATTCCCCTGCCTATTATAGTGATTTTCCGAGAAACATCTATATAAATATTTAAATTTCGCATCGCCGCCATGTTCGATTTGTGTTCATCAGGTTATTGAAAAGCCCACAGGGAAACTTATGTTAATGGCCTCTATCAACATTAAAACTCTCAGTTTAATTGCAGTAATAGATTCGGAAACATTGAGAACTGTCGAAATATTTCGATGATCGCAATGTTGGATTGTTAGGTGTAGGCCATAGGGTTATGCACTATTAGATGACAAATATATCATAGGTTTATTAGTCAGACGTTCACTTCAATCGCATGATTAAGAAACAAAATCAATAATTAAAAAAACAATAAAATTGTGCACATGCGCCATCTTGTTATTATGAAAAAAACTTGAGTTGAATCAGATGCCAAAACATTACATCTTGTGTGAATTTATCGCACCAAGTTTTACTGCGCTCGGTTGATAAAATCTCGAAAAAATGATTTTTAAATATTTTTATTTTGCTTGGCCGCTATGTTAGTTTTGCTCTTACCATGTTTTTAAGCATCACATAGATGAACTTCGCTGAGTATTCTCTATCACCGTACAATCTTTCAGGGTGATATCAGTAATAGTTTCGGAGATAGAGAATGCCGGTGAAATATTTCGCACAGCCGCCATGTTGAATTGGTGAGACGAATAAAAACTTGAAGGGCAAGGTCAGAGTCGGACAAACTAGTACTATGTTCTTACAGAGTTTCATTGAAATCACTCCAGCCGTTTATATTTCATTGCTGGACTCACACACGGACAAAAAGTGATCTCATGAGGCCTATTTTTTTCATTGAAATTAGGCTAAAAATCCATTGATTCATTGTGTTATCGGTTAGTTCTTCATAATCTCTATTATGACTGGAAAATTGGGGAATTATTCAGCTTGGAAAAGGGCCTTTGTTTTTGTGTATTTGCAAATGGTGATCCTTTACAAAGTCCAATAAGTCACTTAATGGACATACTGTCTATCAAATGTGGCAGTGAGATAGATAAAAAATAATAGGAAATTGGAAACTTTTATGATGGCCTATCAGAGGGTAGAGAAATACGGCACAAGCACGAAGACATCGCAAACGTATAAGCATTTATAATAATCTGGTCAGTTACTATACTGGTATGAAACCAGAAATATTACAGAGAATCACTCGATTTTATATCAACCTACGTTAAGTACAGCTAAACGTAACTTTCTGTATTTCTTACCAACATTAGGTATATAACATTCTCCCATTTAAATTAAAACAACTTATAGGAAATCATGCAAACCTGAAGATGCATTTAAATTATTTTCTCAGAGAAAACAAAATCAAAATTGAAAATATCATTATTTGAGCCTACAAGTTTGTACAAACACAAATTCAATTTTCCTTCTTATTCATTATTTTTAGTGCATACATCATTTACATAGAACGTGTTATTCGGCTAAGCCATTAAACAATTTTTAGAAAATGTACCGGTACCGGTAATCAATGATAGTCTATGCATGCCACACACAAGGTTGCACCTTTTAGTGGCATATGTGATATTTCTTCCTGCGTTGTATGAATTAGATATCTTATTTCGACCTGTCTTTTTCATATTGTAACAATATAATTTAATAATTGTAAGTTTACAGGTTAAACAATGAGTAGGAAGTGTAAGGAAATTCATAAAATGAGTACAGTTATTCTGAATTTTGCAAAATGTGTGTATTTGTAACGATTTAATAAATAATAATAATAATATCTATTCTTGAAATGTTGTCACTAAGTGTTGCAACACCCTGCGCACGTCTAACTCTTTGCGTGGAGATCTAACATGGTGATGGTTTTGCTAAGCGCACAGTGCACGTTCGCGTGTAAGTAGGGGTGTTGTTATGAGGTGAGCAATAACAAGTTACGGCTGGCCGACAGTGCAATTACTGGCCAGTGAAGGTACATCATCAAAGTGGAAGAAATTAGTGGACTATAACTGTCTGACCGCGAACTAACCATGTTTAGCCGGGGATTTTGTTAACGAAGGTAATAACAGATGAACAACCTTAATTAAGTTCTCCCAGGGAAAAGAGGGAATTAGGAATGTTAAGCACGTAGAAATTAACACTTGCAACCTCTCTAATATCTCGTCCAGTAAGCAGACCATTATAAGAACAAGTAGCATCTGTAATTCCGTGGATGTTCAACAGAGTTTGTTGAAGAGTGCAACTCACGAAATATAGGAAGAACAAAGCAACAATTATCTGAGATTCCACTAAAACGAAATACCTCAGTTTTTCTTTCTCCTCATGAGTCCGGTACTACTTCAACTGATTTCAGTTATCAAATATTCGATTAATCGTTTGGTCGAATAATCCATTAATTAAAACTCAGCAATTCTTCTAATTCGCCAGCCGTGAAAGCCAATATACCTTCTTTTTGGAATCCTTCATAAGGAGGTTAAGGCTGCTTGAACTTTTAGTTCTCACAGTAAAATAGTGCAGTTTCACTCTATACAAAGGGAGGTAGCGCGCAGTTCGTTACTCCTGTGGGGGTCCAGGCGGAGACACCAAGAGCCCGCTGATGAGCTAGCTTGGTGTCCTAGGGGAAAGCCCACACAAGACACGGCACAAACCTAGAAGAATTGCTGAGTTTTAATTCACCGGCCGTGAAAGCCAATATACCATCTTTTTGGAATCCTTCATAGGGAGGTTATGGCTGCTTGAGCTTTAAGTTCTCGCAGCAAAGCAGTGCAGTTGCACTCAATATAAAGGGAGGTAGCGCGCAGTTCGTTACTCCTGTGGGGGTCCGGGTGGAGACGCCAAGAGCCCGCCGATGAGCCAGCTTGGTGTCCTAGGTGAAACCCCACACAGGACACGGCACAAACCAAGAAGAATTGCCGAGTATTAATTCACCGGCCGTGAAAGCCAATATACCATCTTTTTGGAAGCCTTCATAGGGAGGTTAAGGCTGCTTGAACTTTTAGTTCTCGCAGTCAAGGAGTGCAGTTGCACCTAATATAAAGGGAGGTGGCGCACAGTTCGTCACTCCTGTGGGGGTCCGGACGGGGACACCAAGAGCCCGCCGATGAGCCAGCTTGGTGTCCTAGGCGAAACCCCACACAAGACACGGCACAAACCTAGAAGAATTGCTGAGTTTTAACTCACCGGCCGTGAAAGCCAATATACCATCTTTTTGGAAGCCTTCATAGGGAGGTTAAGGCTGCTTGATTTTTTAGTTCTCGCAGTCAAGGAGTGCAGTTGCACCTAATATAAAGGGAGGTGGCGCACAGTTCGTCACTCCTGTGGGGGTCCTGGCGGGGACACCAAGTGCCCGCCGATGAGCCAGTTTGGTGTCCTAGGTGAAACCCCACACAAGACACGGCACAAACCTAAAGGAATTGCTGAGTTTTAATTCACCGGCCGTGAAAGCCAATATACCATCTTTTTGAAAGCCAATATACAATCGATTAATTGTTTTGTCTTTTAATCGACGTACTTTGCTCCTTTTACTACGATCTCACAGAAGCAAAACACATTTAATAAAATAAAATATATTGTCTCATTTATTCTGAAATAATTTACCTTCTTTGTGAAGTAAGCTAGAACACAGTAGAACACAAATGGTCTTTTCGTAAATTGTAAACATTACTACGATCTCACAGAAGCAAAACACATTTAATAAAATAAAATATATTGTCTCATTTATTCTGAAATAATTTACCTTCTTTGTGAAGTAAGCTAGAACACAGTAGAACACTAATGGTATTTTTGTAAATTGTAAACATTGAACAAGAAAACAACATCTTTTCTGAAATCTCTACGAATCCTTTCTCATAACCCTTCCAATTTGATTTATATTTTTTCTTCCACTGTCACTGACTCTTACTTGGTTATTTTAGCTTAAACAAGGAAGGATACTTTGTATACTTAGGCAAAATAGATTTCTATACATCATTCTGGAAATAGGCGTAACTCAACTTAACCGGATGACCTCTCATTTGCACTTCTTTTCTTATCTCGTGTCTACTAATCAATTAATCGGTTATTCGGTTAACCGATAAACCTATTATTCGATTAGTCGAATAATCGAATTAACGGTCAGTCGATTAATCTAATAATCGTTTCGAATTATTTAAAATATTCGCATATTAAATGAACATCACTTATTAGCAGCTGTAACTTCCACTTGCCTTTGCCGGGTTCCTCACTTTCATTATCTCCTCGGTCAACTCTTGATCTCGTCTGACCTGCACGGTATTAAGGTATTTGAGGCCGATGATATCTAATCTTCACGCCTAAATTGAACTTTGTATTGTCATTTATTTCCTGATACTCTCATTTTACGAGGTTTTCTTTCATGTTATCTCCCGCCTTCTGCTCAAGGCCTTAAACGAGGCAGGGTGTGCGTTGCCCCTCCTTGGATAGTGCTACACCTAGGCTTGCGGCTGGTGGTTTCGGGAGTTAGCAACCCCGATGACTTTTAGAGCTTAGTTCTGTTTGTTTTCGCCAGTATTTTCATTGCTTTCTGGGGTGGACTCTCTCCTCTTTACGTTTCCTCTCTTCCTTTCGAGGCTCTACTTCCTTTAAATCTTTCAATCCCCTTTTTTTAGAGGGTAATTCTTTTCCACCGTCTTGTTTTCCACATGCTTGTATTATCACTATAAGTCAATAGTAGTAGTTGTTGATGGTTCATTGGAGGCTGTGTTAAATTTGTCTTATAACCAGTGTTTCAGTCGTGACTGTAGTAGTGTGTGTGTGTGTAACTATAATTAAGTACGAAAATGGGATAGGTGCCCCAAGACTCGGAATAAGATACTACAGTATATCTGGAGGGAGTGTGGTAAAATCTGAGAAAAACCACACTCAGAATAGCAACTATCACCACTTGGATTCGAACCACCGATCTACAGTCTTTAGCTCCCCATCGCAGTCACAGTGGCAGCTACGTATGACGCACACGGGTACGTCAGCAATTATTTTATATTTTGTGCTTTCTATATTGCAGAGAATTGCTTATATACACCAGTCAGGCTCATCAGCAGACTCTTGGTGACCATGCCCGGACCACCGCATTGGTAGTGAACCATGTACTGCGGCCTCTTAAATGAAACGCATCGCATTTCTTTACTGAGAAAACAGAGCTTCTACTACTTTTCTCCTGCCTATAAAGGATTCCAATCGGTTGCACAATAGGCCTACACTTCTCCGAATATTCGTCAATTCTAAATTCGAATACTTTGGTTGCACGCATCATTGGAACATTCCGAGTACACGAGTATTTAGTACCGTCAATTATTAGAACAAATCGAACAGTAAAATAATTGAATTATTTGAAGATGATGCATAACCGAAAGTAACAGTAAGTGGTGTAAAAAATATCCTTCCTTCCATTATTTCTTCCTTCCTTCCATCATTTCTTCCTTCCTTCCATCATTTCTTTCCTCCTTCCATTATTTCTTCCTTCCTTTCATTATTTCTTTCTTCCTTCCATTATTTCTTCCTTCCTTTCACAATTCCTTCAATTATTTCTTCCTGTCTTACTTCCTTCAATTATTTCTTCCTGTCTTACTTCCTTCCATTATTTCTTCCTTCCGTACTTCCTTCCTTCCATTATTTCTTCCTTACTTCCTTCCAGTATTTCTTTCTTCCTTTCATTATTTCTTCCTTCCTTTCTTCCTTCCATTATTTCTTCCTTTCATCCTTTCTTCCTTACTTTCTTTTTTCCTTCCTTTCTTCCTTTGCCCTTTGTTCTTCCTTTTATCTTTGTTCGTATGTTTATTATAATTAATCAGTCATTGGGTTATTGACTGAATATTTGGGTTGTTTTACTTATGCGAATAATTCGAAATTAGAATATGCTAGTTACTGACCTAAATGTAAAAAGAAGGGCATTTAATTTAATGTCCAAGCAACCAAAAGCCCCCTGATGATTCACATTGGTATACCTAGGCAATACCCCAAGAAAGGCTCGGAAATACCCTAGAAGAATAGCTGGTTTTAATTATTTGACGAAAATGTCATCTTTTTTTGCGATAAATAACGTAAATCACAATTATTCTAACACGACGTGGCACGTGGTAATTGTTCAGTAGTCCTGCTAACAGGAACAATGCGACACTTCCTTCTCCTTGACGGAAGTCATATTTGGGAGCGGGACAACCCATGTCCTTGCAGGCTAGGATTGATTTGATTTACATCCCATTTCTCGTCCACCCATGAATGTACGCTTGTAATTATTTTATTCTTGCCGGCGGCCAACTCTCTAGCACATCATGAGTTATGTGTGAGGCTTCTCCGAACAATAATTACCATTTGCCTGCTGGGTGCCTCCAAAATATTACTTATTACTCATCTTCCCTTTTCTAATCTGAACCAATTTTCGGTTGAATGAGATATTACGTTTATTAATATTTCATGATAACTTTCATCCATTTTACCTCTTGGAATCAACCACTTACTTTATTGACGTTTGAAGAATGTGTGCATGCCGCCACACATGGTAGCTGACAAGGCTCTTCTTGTTGTTGTTGATTCATATAGGGGCTTTGCAACATTTAGTGATGAGCCCCGCGTGCTTAGGTGTGTGTGTGTCATTGCGATGACTGTGGTAGTGTGTATATTTGTATTTGAGACAAAGCTTTGGAAGGAGGTTGACGTGGCCTCCCGACATTTGCCTGAAGTAAAAGTGGAAACTAAGGAAAATTACTTTTAGAACAGTAGAGAGGGGAATTGAACCCATACATTCTTAGCTTTGCCCTACGAGGTAACGTGTGTCCAAATCCAACCCTCAGACAAGAATATATTATTTTTCAGAGTAGGAAATCGAACCAAGGGACTTTAGGCCAGTTTTTTATTACGTATTACGAGACCAAAGCGGACAAGTTGATTGCTGGACTTGCCATACCGCAATCTACCCAGTTATTTCACTGAACTCCTGAACACCATGAAGAAATACTCATTACCAAGAACTAGCTGATACGTATTGTGTGTTGTCAAGAAATTGCCCAAATACTGTGAGACAAAATAGTCACTTCAAAAATTGAGAAAAGAGTAGGCCTAAAGAAAGAAAGAAAGAAAGAATGAATGAATAAATTAATAAAGTAAAAACAAGAAAATAAAGATAACAAGAAAATAAGGAAAGAAAGAAAAATGAAGGAAAGATGAAAGGAAGGAAGAGCGACAGAAAAACAGAAAGAAAGAAAGAAGGAAGGAAGAAAGAAATAAGGATAAAAGGGAGAAAGAAAGAAAGAAATAAGGAAAAAGAAAGAGAGAGAGAGAGAAAGAAAGAAATATGAAAAGAAGAAAGAGAGATAGAAATAAGGGAAGTAACAAACTTGAAAAGAAAGAAAGAAAGAAAGAAAGAAAGAAAGAAAGAAAGATGAAAGGATGGGATGGAGAAAGTAAGAAAGACAGATGAAAGGATGGGATGAAGAAAGAAAGAAAGAAAGAAAGAAAGAAAGAAAGAAAGATAACAAAAAATAAGGAACGAATGAAGAAAAGAAAAAATAAGAAAATGAAGAAAGAAAGAAAGAAAGAAAGAAATGCACGAAGACAGAAAGAAAAAAGAAAGAAAGAATTAAAAAGAAGGATGGAAAGAAATGAGGAAAGAAGGGAGGAAGGAAATAGGGGAAAAAATTAAAGAAAGAAAGATGAAAGAAAGATGAAAGGAAAGAAAGAAGGAAAGAAAGAAAGAAAGAAAGAAAGAGAAAATAGATAAAAATAAATGAAATGAAAATCCACAGCCTGCTTCCAGTCTCCGACCGGGCCAGGAATGGAATGAATGAGCCCCCCATCTAGCGGCGAGGATATGAACTGTGCCGACTGCCGAGGCCTGACGCACTCCTCTGGGGCAAGTATGAATGACAGATGAAATGAAATGATAGTGGAGGGTGTTGCTGGAATGAAATTTTGAAAGGGAAAACCGGAGTACCCGGAGAAAAACCTGTCTGCCTCCGTTTTTTTCAGCACAGATCTCACATGGAGTGACCGGGACTTGAACCAAGGACCCTGCGGTGAGAGGCCGGAGTGCTGCCGCCTAAGCCACGGAGGCTTCAGATAAAAATTAATAAATGTATCAATTAATTAACAATAAGAAATTTGTGTCACTGGAACACATAAAAGGCTTGGTCTGCCAAGCGACGCGACGCAACGCGTGGTGATTCCAATATATCCCCTTGGCTGTTAAGTCTTGGTCGCTGCATCTCTGGTCTAACACCTACTCAATTGTTGTAAAAGGCTGAGTGGATCCCGTTTCAACCCGCATGCAATATTATAAAATACCTGATGGACCCGTGAAGCAAACCTGGGCCATCCCAAGTTGAGTGGCAAGCGTGATAACCCTACTTCGCATAGCCGGGACGTGGAGAAGACTATTAACATAAATGTCTGCAATCTTTAATTTATAGCTGACTTTTCAGACAGAGCTGTTTTAAGAGGCCAAACATACAGGTCATCTGACTCCACCCCCAAAAGATATGGATCATTATGAGACTGAATTATGCAACTACTGCTAACTTACATTCAACTTACCACTAAAAGAAATTGACAAAAACGAAAGAAATAAGTGAAATGAAAGAGAAAAGAAACACAGTTCTAGTCCTTCAGGTTGGGAACTTAATGTTGATAACATAACTTGGGAATTAAGATTACTGA
Source organism: Meconema thalassinum (assembly GCA_946902985.2). NCBI lineage: Eukaryota > Metazoa > Arthropoda > Insecta > Orthoptera > Tettigoniidae > Meconema > Meconema thalassinum. The sequence goes on from OX336392.1 coordinate 375,142,204, forward strand.
TAAGGAAAAAGAAAAGAAATAGTAAACATTACATCAATTTTGTGAACCATATATGACAAAGGATGTGGTCTAACTGTTGTGTTCATGACTTGTTAGTCAAAACGGAAGTAGATATTTCGATTTTGATTTGACCCTGTATGGGTCAACACTAGCGCTCGTAGTTATAGATTTAGTGAACTACATACGACAAAGGTTATGGTCTAATGCTTGGTGTCCATGTTTTGTTTGAAGGAAACCATACGAGATGTGTAACTTGAGAAGTTTTCCCAGTATTACCGTTCTATTGACGAAATGTTGACTTAAATTGCTTAAAAAATAACAGAGCAAGTTACGATTATCGCCAGGCACAAACACTACAGCATAACCTATATTCAATGTTTAGATTGGTAGTTCCAATCTTTTCCATCCTGCGCGCTGCTGTTCCTCCACGCGCGTGCATTCGGTCGACGTTATATCCCTATAACTTGACAGGTATATTTTTCTTCACGCGTTCTTTCTGCAATTTTGCGCGTCGCTCGGCGTAAAAACAGCCTCTCCGTTAGTTAACGCGCCTGAAGGCACGGTTCATTCGGACCGTATAGTTTATACGATTAGCTAGCTACCCACTGACCCAATGGATACGTTTTTCGATCGCCGTCATTTGGTCGCGATTATTCGGTCCGAGCAACATTTATTTTGTTTAATTTATGACTGATGGTTAAACGGGTAATAATATAACTACATGAAGATTGCTGTTGATTGATTTAGGACCTTTGCGACATTATAGATATATAACCCCGTGTTCTTGGATGTGAGTGGTATTCTGTCTGATATCCAGCCTTATTGTGATGGCTATATTAGTGTATGTATTTGTATGTCAAGTGAGGATTGGGAAAGAGACGGCCGTGGCCTGAAGTTAGGAACCATATCGGCATTTGCCTAGAGTAGAAGTGGGAAACCACGGAAAACCACTGCTAATATCGCTGAGGTGGGAACCGAACAAACCTCTTATCAGTTTTACAACATAAGGCTGTGTGTATCCCGTTCCAGCACTCAGACCAGATTTAAATATCTTGGCAGAGCCAGGAATCGAACCAGGACCTCAAATACGATAGCAACTAAACCACGTGTTTTTGTGGGAGATTATTTTTGCCAATAAGCACAAAATTACGTTCGAAGAACGAATACTTCCGTTGGTTCTAGTCTAAATTACAAACACTCACATTTGTACAGAAACCAAAAAGTCGGAATCTACCATTCTAGTTCTAGAAACACCCAAATAAATACACGGAGCTAACGTCCACGTCCACGAAGTCCAACTGTAGATTTTCAGTAATGCCTGGAATTTCAGTAAGGAAGACAATGATCATGTATTGTTGTATTAAGGGGCCTAACATCTAGGTTATCGACCCTAATGATATGGGTGATAGTGAAAAATGTTACTCAAATAAACATAACACTACATTTGATGGGTTCATTCAAAAAAAACAGATGAGTCCAATAATTGACTTTTTGACATTAATACATTATCTTCCTCTTCAAGGCCCGCTCTAGATATAGATATTATATGGCTGTCTCCAAAAAGTAGACAGGTCGGGTTATACACCAGTGCGAAATATTGGGGACTAGCAGAAGTACCCGCACTTCGAACGGTCTTCGGTAATAATTATTATTTATTTATCGTATGAAGAATGCATGTAGATGGATTTTACATATATATATATACAAAATGAATGAACAAATGTGCAGTCACAAGCTCGTACAATTTTATAATTCTAGGTCTAGTTGTTTGACCCATTCTACTGCTCCCTTCGATGTATGGTGGACGTCTATTATCGTTCCTTCGAAAGCTCGAAGAGGACAGTCAGCAACAATGTGAAGGATTGTCTGTAAGGAGGCACCACAGTCACAATTTGCAGAGCTAGCCCATCCCCATTTGTGCAGTAGGTATTAATAACCAGACGTTATCAATTGAGCTACTGTTGCAATGGTTAGGGCCTTGTCATTCCTTCATATGTTTATCAGAACGAAGTTAGTTTTCTGGGTATATCGCAGACACTGTTAATTTAAGGGCCATAAAATGTGGTTTTCGGAGACCCTTTATAGACTGCCTAGTTTTGTGTCACACATTGAGAAGCGCAACATATGCTTTGCCATTTGCAAACATTCACAGAAATTTAATAAATTGAGTGGCATTGCTTCTTACAGAAATAGACGGAAAGTTGGTTGGTTGGTTGGTTGGTTCCTTAGTTTAGGGCCTGCGACAACGCGGTCATGTAGCCCCGTGTACTTTGGGTGTGTGTAGAATCTGTCTGATAACCGGTGTTAATTGTCGTGACTGTAGTAGTGTGTGTATCTGTTTTTTAATCCAAGTAAGGGCTGCAACTTTGAATTTTTCAAATAGTTCCTACTTTTGCCGCCAAACGCCACCGTCAACGATTACTAGGCCTAGTTCAGAACTTAGCTACTAGACGCCACCGCAGTCAGCTCTTGGCAACGAACGTAGGAACCTAAGAGCGTTGTTTACATTCTTAACCTATACAATTTAGCTTCACACAGGTGTAATTTAACATCCCATAAATCTATGACATGGGACCGCTGGCTTTACTTCCCCTCCGAAGGAAGGCATAGTGAGGGATTTTTAACGCTCTTAAATAATACGACGGCTTTGGCCGGGTTTGAACCCGCTATCTTGGGCATAGAAGCTCAGCATGCTACCGACTACGCCACCGAAGCCGCCTGACGGAAAGTTGGATGTCACCTCTTGTGATACTGTCGGCATGGTTACCGGCTTGCATTACTTCATTAGTTTCTTCTTGTTCCTCTTCTTTCGGATGGGCAAGCTATGGACCACGACGTTCAACTTTTCAGCTTGGCGAGGGACTTGATGTTTGCCCAATATTCGGGCATTCTCTGGCTATGTTTCTCCTTTCTCTCTTTTGTCCAGATGCTGGCAGTTTTCTTACAGGGTGGTCTGTCCTGAAACTCTTCTGTTTAAGTATCTTTCTGAGATGTGATCGGCTTCCAATATCACTTTTCATTATCTTCAGTTCTTGGATATCCTTGTTAACTACTGTTAGCGACGGTGTCACGCTCTTTCTATTCCCCCAGTAGTTGAGAAGCCGGTTGGTTAGTCTTGTTGGGTTCATCAATGAGGCAGGTCCGTAGAAAGCCAGTGGTCTCTTCCTGGCCACATCTGTGATTTTCTCAGTATATTTGGTCTTCTTCTGTACTCGTCATCTATTTATCGTCCTTGTATGCCATAATATAATAATAATAATAATAATAATAATAATAATTAAATAATATAGGAGAGCCTCCGTGGCTTAGGCGGCAGCACGCCGGCCTCTCGCCGCTGGGTCCGTGGTTCAAATCCCGGTCACTCCATGTGAGATCTGTGCTGGACAAAACGGAGGCAGACAGGTTTTTCTCCGGGTACTCCGGTTTTCCCTGTCAAAATTTCATTCCAGCAACACTCTCCACTATCATTTCATTTCATCTGTCATTCATTTAATCATTGCCCCAGAGGAGTGCGTCAGGCCTCGGCAGCCGGCACAGTTCATATCCTCGCCGCTAGATGGGGGCTTCATTCATTCCATTCCTGGCCCGGTCGGAGACTGGAAGCAGGCTGTGGATTTTCATTTCAAATAATATAGGGATATGGATATAATATATCTTTAGTACCACACCCGCCCGTGTAAATCACGTGAAAAAAATCAAGAGTACCCCTTGACCACTTTAAGCGCATTATATACGTATTTATGAATTTTACTGAAATAGATGTACATCTGAGATTGTATTGCGATGGTTACCGGCTTGCATTCTTTCAATAGCTTAATAAATGAAGTACGTTTTCTGGGTATATCTCAAAAACTGTTGGTTTTAGGACCTTAAAATGTGGTTTTCGGGGCCAGTGGGGCTCCCGAGTTTTGTTTCTCACATTGAGACGCTGAAAATGAGCTGTCTCGTCTTTCTACGCCCATTTCAGCATGCATTTTAAGGGTGTAGGCCCTCTTTCATGAGAGGTATGGAGAATAGTTACATCAATGATTACTTTCGTACCTCTGATGGACATCTGTACCAATTCACTCAGCCGTTCTCGAGTGATGCGCGTGCAAATTGTACACAGACAGACAGACAGACAAACAGACAGACAGACAGACAAAAAATTTGTTTTTGCGCGCAACCGTCATAAACCAGTCTGAAATGCGTTAATAACTCAAATTTCCGTGGAAATTCAGAAAAAAACAAATAAACTTTCATTTTTATATATTATATAGAGATTCTACAGAAATAATACACGTCCAATGCTTTTTCAAGATAATTAATCACCTGGAATATTTGGCATTCAATAATGATTTGTATTTTGTTAGGATTTACATAATAAATAATCGTACTAGAGGATTAAAATATTTTTCATATTTGTATTCAACTAAGATTTCAGCCAAAAACAGACTAGTGCAAGGATTTATTTAGGTTTTCTCAACTATCCTCATGAAAATATTATTCCTCTATGTGCAATGTAAAGCTGTTAGTGAGACAATAGTAGGTCTAAAAGAATTCTTTATTTCATTCAGCACAAATGAAGCTGTACTGTTCTTTTTTTTTGTTTCCGAACAATTTATTTTTTGGACTTGTCTGGTTCTAGGAAAGAACCTTTTAATTGCTTCTAAACACATATTTATAACTAACCCCTCAAACGAGAATAATAATGGGAAAACAAAAGGAGAAAAGGAAATAAAATGAAGAATAAGAAATGCCCTGAATCTCGAAGAATTAGAATTAAGGGATTTGGAAAGAAATAGAGCCATGAAAGGCAGATAAGGAAGAGTAGAGGAGGTGATCCGCTCCAAAGTCAGTCGAAGAAAGGGAAAATGGACCCAGCTCAGGAATAACTCCCGAGCTCACCAGCCGTGAGCCCTTGAGGGAGTAGCACAATCCAGGGTGCACCATGTCTAGTGAGGATACAAACATCCTGTCTCCTTGAGGGCCTTGAGCAGAAGGCATGAGATGCCATGAATATAAAAAGAAGAGGTTGTTCTCCTCGAAGAATGAAGGAATCAGGAAACATGACAGAAGGACCAATCAATGCGGGAAATTGAAAGAGTACTAAGGTTTCGGATACCCTAATACCATAGGGATTAGATGTGAGCGTGAGTTGACCAAAACAGGTTGACAGGAAAGATGACAGAGCGGATCCTGGCTCAAATAAGTGGAAACAATGTTGGACTCAGCTGCGAATTCGTGGTCGACAACCCACGGCCCACTAGTCGTCAGCCCTTAGGGTATTTCAGTAAAGGATAGAGTGGCAATACACGTGCTGATTATCAAGAAACAGTTGACCTAAAATCACCTGTTCGTGAATTGAACCATTCCTCTCAGTTCCCACCATCATTGTAATGAAGGAGCCCATGGTAATGTAGAAGACACCCCGCCCTATCTGATGGATAGAATAAAACGCTCTTCAGATTCCTGGTCATAAAACGCCAGGGTATCATTACACTCAAAATTGATGCGCGGTGAGACAAATTAGGCTTGGGCGTAACCTTGTCCCCTGAGCGCCTTCCGTAGAACAGTTATGTGCCCCATCACAGATCGTTCAATAAGTGTCATTTTAAACAAGCTGACACATCACTGTTACAATAAGTCACAGTAACATATGAGGGATCCCGAGACACGGCATCGTCATCGTCATCCGATGCAATGTAGGCTATGTGATGGAGATGATTATTGTTGTTGTGTTAAGAGCCAAACATCTGGGTTGTAGACCCCTAATGGTTCGGGTGATCATGAAAATGAAAATGAAATCGACTAATTAAAAATAACTACAGACTTACAACTAAAATTAACTACAGAACTACATGAATATATAATAATAATAACAATAATGTAATTGGTTTTACGTCCCTTCTAATAACTGCAGAGATGTCGGGGTGTCGGAATTTTTCCCTGAAGGGGATCTTTAACGTGCCAGTAAATCTACTGACACAGTTCCCTCGCATTTACGCACCCTCGAATGCTAACAGGCTGCGCCAGGATTCGATCTTACAACCTTGGGCACAGGGAGCGTGAACGTTACCGCCGAGACACGCAGCATGCCGGTTACAAGAACAAAGGCAAAATAAAGAATCGAAATGTAATGTTTTTCAGTCGGTCGACATGATTTTACGCAATTGTTATAGGTGACTCTCTAATCCTGAAAACAAAATTACATGAGTTTTATAAACACCCAATTTCTATCGTCAAGCGATCATCAGATCTTTTACACTTAGGCTATTAAATCTATGTCTACAAGTTTCGGTTATGATGTTGTTGTTGTTGTTGATGATTCTTTTAGGGGCTTTGTGACATCGCAGTTATGTAGCCCCGTGTACTTGGGTGTGTGTAGAATTTGTCTGATGTCCTGTGTCACTATGATGTCTGTACTAGTGTATGTATTTGTAATTGAGGCAGGATTAGGGCAGGAAGCGGCCGTGGCATTAAGATAGGTACCATTTCGGCATTTGGCAGGAGTAGAAGGGGGAAACCATGGAAAACCGCTTCCAGGATGGCTGTGGTAGGAATCGAACACGCCTATTTTCAATTTTGCTTCACGAGGCTGAGTGTACGCCGTTCCAACCCTCAGACCAGAATTAAATATCTTGACAGAGCTGGGAGTTGAACCTAGACCTCCGCGGTGACAGTCAAGAATGCTAGCGACTAGGCAAAGAGGTGGACTATGGGTTATGATATTTGCTATATATACGCGTATTTAGTTGCAGTAGCAATTAAACGAGCACAATTAGTCAAGTTGTGTGATTTTTGTTGAGATACTGATGGTGGTGATTACCTTCAGGTTTGCTTGCTTCGTGTGATTGTGTGATTGTTATTAAATGCTCAGTTTTTCGTGTATTGTATACTTAGCTGTTCGAGCGATGTGTTGTAGGTTTCCGCGCAGCTACCACCCCCGTTCCCAGACTCGAACAGCCTAAGTGTAAAGGAACTGATGATGATCTCTTGACGATCGAAACTGGTCGTCAGAGTGTATTTATTAATGTTATGTATTTTTTAAGGATTGGGGAAACACCCATTACAATCGGATAGAGTCGTGTTGACCGACTAAAAAACATTAGATTTCGAATACTAAGTCAACAATGAATAGTGGCTTCCAACACGATTACAGAAAGAAGTATAATGTATTTAATAGACAGAAGGAAAGAAAATGCCATCAACGCTCGAAGAATGGAAATTAAGCGACTTGGAAGTAAGGAGAGCAATGAAAGGCAGAAATTAAAGGGAAAGAGGAGAGGGTACGTTCCAAAGACAATGGGAGAAGGGGTAAAACTGGACCCAACTCAGGAATCCCTCGGGGTCGCCAACTCCCGCAATCACCAGCTGTGAGTCTCTGAGGGTGAACTACGAGTGGTGGGGCTACACACATCCTGCCTCCTTGAGGACCTTGAGCAGAAGGCAGGAGATACCATGTTAAGAGAAACAAGAGGACTGACCCCTTGACGAATTAGGGATCAGGAAAGATGAGGCAAGGCAAAGACTCAATATGCCTCGGATACACTAATACCGTCGGGGTCAGAAGAGGAAAAGAGTTAACCAAGGGGGTTCGATAAAAATATGAAAGTGAGGAGCCTGGCACAAGTAAGTGCAATCAATGCTGGACTTTTCTGGGGTCCCGTGGTCGCCAACTCACGTCCAACAATTCCTGAGCCCCTGGGAGTTGCAATGTACAGTTGTTGTACCTTATTCTATGGCCTGCGTCATCTTGGCCATCTAGCCCGTACCTATATTTTACGTGCGTGTGTAAGTTGTAGGATAACCTGTGTTATTGTAATGGCTTCTTTGTAGTGCGTGTATTTATAACTTGGGGATAGAATTGGGAAGGAGGTGGCCATGGCCTCAGGTTAAGAATGTATTCAAGTATATGGCTGGAGTAGAAGTGGGTAATATACAACAATTCCAGGATGGCTGAGAGGGGAATCGAATCCTCCTCTCCTCAGTTTTGCCTCACGAGGCTGAGTGTACCCCGTTCCGAGATAGTATTTGAGGGAAACGCAGCTGCAATGTACAGTTGAAAGGCAGCTTGTACCTCTTCGTAACCGGTAATCTCGTGATCATGAGCCACGGGACCTCCATTTTAACGTTGAGTCCGAACTACAGTACATGGCATTTCACTTCAAAAATCTCACATGCATTGATCGGGAATCGAACCAGGTCCACCTTCTTGAAAGTCAAACACCTTAACCGCTGTGCCACCTCGCCCAATGTACAGATGAGCAACTCAGATGAGAACAGAAGTCTAGTCAAGTACACCACTGAGATAAATTGTTTGAAACAAGACCACCTCGTGGTATAGGAGCTAGGAATCATGGCTGTCGCTCCCATAGGTCCAGGTTCGATTCTCAGTTCTGACAAGAATTTAAATTCTGGTCTGAGGGCTGGAACGGTGTCTACTCAGCCTTGTGAGGCAAAAACTGAGAAGAGATGGGTTCGACTCCTACCATCGCAATCCTATACGTGGTTTCCCTCTTCTACTCCAGGCAAATGCTGGGATATCCGATTCGACAGCCAAGAATGCTAGCCGCTACACCATTAGATGGTTGGTTAACTTCTTGGTTCAATTATATACCGCGGTTCTTACGTGTCTACGGGAATAGTATCGTGTAGTTAGTGACATCACGGACGTTGATGTTAGTTTGTTTGATTGTAAATTGAATTTTCGCCATATTACTCAGCTGTATGAGGTTTCTAACAGTGCCTCGTTACAGGCGGATGCAGTGAGATGTGTTCAAGTGAGAAGTTTGGTCCTGAGTTATGAATGTTCATTAATTACTTTTAGTTGTTCAATTAATTGAACATTGTGGTGCACTTTTCTTAACACAGGTGAGATAAAACCGTTGTTCGCTACTAGGTTAGATGACGGTCTGAACGAAGCCATAGGTACGGTAGCTCCTAGGTTAAACGATTGTCAGAACGAAGCCATATGCTGCTACTAAGTTAATCGATTGTCTGAACGAAGCCCTTGGTCGCTACTAGATTAAACGATTGTTTGAACGAAACCATTGGTCGCTACAAGGTTAAACGATTATGGTTGCGACTAGGTTAAACGATTGTCAGGACGAAACTATTGGTCACTACTAGGTTAAAATATTATCTGAACGAAGCCCTTGGTCGCTACTAGTTAAACGATTGTTTGAACGATGCCATTGGTCGCTACTAGGTTAAACGATTTTCAGAACGAAGCCAGAAGTCGCTACTAGGTTAGACGACTGTCGGAACGAAGCTATAGGTCGCTGATAGGTTAAACGCTCGTCGGGACGAAGCCATTGGTCGCGGCTAGGTTAAACGATTGTCGGAATGAAACCATTGGTTGCTATACTAGGTTAAACGATTGTCGGAACGAAACCATTGGTCGCTACTAGGTTAAACGATTTTCAGAACGAAGCCAGAGGTCGCTACTAGGTTGGACGACTGTCGGAACGAAGCTATAGGTCGCTGCTAGGTTAAACGCTCGTCGGGACGAAGCCATTGGCCGCGGCTAGGTTAAACGATTGTCGGAATGAAACCATTGGTTGCTATACTAGGTTAAACGATTGTCGGAACGAGGCCATTGGTCACTACTAGGTTAAACGATTGTCTGAACTAGGCCATAGGTCGGTTCAAGGTTAAACGATTGTCTGAACGAAGGCATAGGTCGCTACTAGGTTAAACGATTGTCTGAACGAATCCATAGGTCACTACTAGGTTAAACGATTGTCTGAACGACGCCATAAGTCACTACTAGGTTAAACGATTGTCTGAACGACGCCATAAGTTGCTACTAGGTTAAACGATTGTCTGAACGAATCCATAGGTCGCTACAAGGTTAAACGATTGTCTGAACGACGCCATAAGTCGCTACTAGGTTAAACGATTGTCTGAACGAAGGCATAGGTCGCTACTAGGTTAAACGATTGTCTGAACGAAGGCATAGGTCGCTACTAGGTTAAACGATTGTCTGAACGACGCCATAGGTCGCTACTAGGTTAAACGATTGTCTGAACGACGCCATAGGTCGCTATTAGATTAAACGATTGTCTGATCGAAGCCATAGGTCGCTACCAGGTTAATCGACTGCTGGTCGAAAATTACTGTTTAAACTACAAGCAAGAAGGTCTGGAACGTAAGCGCCTGGTTAGGTTTGAGTTTGTATGTGAAGCCTTATTACCACAGAATTTAACATGTGTGCATAGTTTAAACCTTTAGTGATGTCCATGAGGACATTGATGCTGACATTGTGTGTCTAGGAGAACTATTTGTGTAAGGAATCGTGATCTATACTATTCCCTTTTAAAGATCCCCAATGCGGTTCTTACTGATACAGCGCTGTTAAGATGACAGGAGGTGCCACCCCCAGAGGATATACCTTTTTCAGGCAGAGAGTAAAAAGTGTCTCAACGCGGTAGTTCAGATGAAAAGAGCATTGGGCTGAAAATCGAAAGGTCAAAGTTTCGAATCCTAGCCAAGCCTGATTTTTAACACTCTAGTTAACACATTGCGGTCTAATAGCTGAAAAATCGTATTTGGTAATATCTTTGAAAAAATTTTATCCTACAAAAAATCTCTAGTAAGTATAGAAGAGGTACATTTAAAGGACTAGATCCATTTTATATACGGTCAACCATTTGGATAACCTCTAACAGTTTGAGACCAGTAGCTTTCGTATATCCGTCCTTAGGTCCCTTCGTTCCGTGGGAAGCAGCCGAAAGTTGCTACGCGTAGAGACATTTGTATTTACTGTTGGCAACGCTGTTGAGACATTCAAAAAGGAGTGACTCCCATAAAGTGAGCGTTTCCCTAAAGAGAAAGAAGCTTCAAGGAAATGAAGAGAAGAAAGGAAAGGGAGAAAGCACATCATCAAATATTCATCTTGTTCACCTAACTAATGGTTGAGAAGGGCGGTGGTCAGTCAAGAGTAACAATTACCTTCCTCGCCAACCTTAATCTTGTCTGGATCCAGTCAACTCTTGCGGCGATAGTAGCTAATCTATTCATCACTCAATTACACCTTTAGACTCGATATACAAGGAGCTTCACGGAGGAATTCAACTGACAATTACTTGAAAACGTTTGGTCCATAATCAGCTACCTTTTCTACTTGGAATGAATTGAATTGATTAACACTTTCCCCAAACAGTGTGTGGTAACTAATTGGGAGGCCTATGTTCGATTCTAAGATGTCCAGAAGATATTCACCCAGTTTATCAAATTATTTATTTATTTATTTAGCTTATGGATTTTAGTGCCGGGAGTGTCCGAGGATATGTTCGCTCACCATAGTTTGTAGCTGCTTCAATGCGGACACCCATGGGGTGAGCTAGAAGTTCCGTTCAGTTTCAAGTAGTTCCAACTTTCACAACCAGATGACACTGACAAATCATTAAAGGGATACGGGACGGTTAAAATTGTCAGAATCAACATGTTATATTTTATGAATCTCTGAAATCTGCCCTTTAAAATGATGTGTAATACAATATTATAGTTGAACATATATAAATTGCCATAATTTTAATTTACACTTGCGCTAACAATGAGATGTTCATGTGTGGAAAGTTCTAACTACTGCAGTTTTCTCAGTTCCATTTTTTAAATGTATGTTCCATTTTCTAGGTGACTTAGTTTATCATCACTTTATAAGATTTTGAGGAAAAGTAACACGAAATAAACACAAATTTATCATCGGTAAATTAGGCGATTGCGAGTCCCCCTTAAGTTTCATTTATATCATTCTGAGAAATAATTTCCATACCTTTGTTTGGAGTAATCGTTTGGCATTAGAAGCGGATTGGAATCAAGTACAGTGGCAGCAGGGTGATCAACAATCCATACAGGAACCATACGGCAATTATCAGATGATGATAATTGTTGTTTTATGGGTCCTAACATGTAGGTTATCGGCCCCTAATGGTTTGGGTGATAGTGAAGATGAAGATATGTAAGGAAAACTATAACTAAAACTGACTACACACTTACATACTGGAAGAAAACATGGAAAACAAAAAAGGAGGAACAAGGTAAATAAAAGACAGGACGAAACAAATGCCTTCAACCCTCGAAGAATGAGAATTGAGGGACTTAAAACGAAGATGAAGCGCTATGAAAGGCAGATAGGAAAGGGGAAAGAGGAGAGGGTCCATCCCAATAGGCAATGGAAAAAGAGGGGAAAACCAGACTCAATTCAGGAATCCTTCAGGGTTACCAACTCCCAAACTCACCAGCCGTGAGCCCCTGAGGGTGTAGCACTATCCAGGGTGCACCATAAGTGGTGGGGTTACACACACCCTGCCTCCTTTAGGGCCTCGAGCAGAAGACAGGTGTTACCATGAAGAATATGTCTGACTCCTCGAAGAATGAGGGATCAGGGAAGATTAGACAAGGGCCAATTAAAGCGGCATATGACTACTTAGGCCTCCGATACTCTATACGGTCGGGCTCGGAAGATAATAAGAGTTGACCAAGTAAAGTCGACAGGGAAGATGACAGAGAGGAGCCGGGCACAAGTACGTGGGTGCAAAGCAGGACTCAGGAGGGTTTCCATGGTCACCAAACTACGTCCCATTAGGTGTGAGCCCCTGGGGAGAAAATAAAATGAGATTCAGTTATTTGAAAAAGGGCAAGAATTGAACAAAGCTCAGAAATCCCTCGGGGTCGCCACCATCCGTGAACCCTTTAGGTTTTAGCACAATCAAAGGTGCACTATGCATAGTGGAGTACACACACCCTGCCACATTTAGGCCCTCTCGCAAAAGGTAGGAGATACCATGAAAATAAGGGAGGATGTCTTACCCCTCAAAATTAGGGTAACAGGAGGAAAAGACAAAGAGAATTTAATGCGGAAAAATGAATTACATCCTAAGCCTAGGATACCCTAATGCCGTCGGAGTCGGAAGAGAACGAGAGTTGACCAGCGAGGTAGACAGGACAGGTGAAAGAGCAAGAGGAATCAATGACGGATTCAGCTAGGGTCTCGTGGTCGCCACTACTTGTGAGCCCTGGGGGGAAGTTAGTCTTCAACGACAGTGTGTATTACTACCGTGGCGTTTCAAGATGACGAGACAAATTACGGGAGGGTCTGGTTACGAAGAGTGACAGCGATGATACTCCGGGACCTTGAGTGAATGAAAGGAAAGAATGAAGCCAAAGAAACGGTTTTGCTGTTGTGTTTGGTTTTATTTCTATAAACTCTTGTAAGTTCTCCTTTGTGAGACACCATGTCTTGTGGCGAAACGTTTCCTGCGAGTAAGACACGGTCCGGTCGAATCTCCGGAAGACAGACACATAACTTGCTCGAAACCGAACGACGCAAGAAGCTTTGTTGTTCTGCTGAGTGCTGACTTTTGGCTAAAACTCCTAACTAACTCCAACAGGACTCAACCGAGAGTCCACGCATGACGAGTTTATTCACACATTAGCTTCATTGTACCGCAGTGTGGATGGCCCGAAGCACATGGCGTGCTTCGTAATACCGTGAATGAATATCTAGCCTATAGAGCATACGAGAGAACATTTCTCGAAGGAAGCAAAAACTAAGACATAGTTCGTAGTTTATTTAGTACCAATGGCCCAGACAATAATAATAATAATAAAAATAATAATAATCAAAGGCAAAAATATTTGGATGGTTCCAGGAATGTATTATCATAAAGATCTTACAGAAATTGGCATTCCCGAGGACAAACTTCTGAACAGGAATGAATTTAGAAAAATTATCAAAATTTACTGGGATTTTTAGGTAAGGGGGGAACCCACAAAACGGAAGGGACCTCTTGCAGAACAACGCACTGAGTGATGGCTCAAGAGATACTGGCAGCGCATCAAAGCTGGCCGACGAACAAGGACAACACCCAGAAAATGATATCGATAGTTAACTCGCAGTCCATAGTGGCTCAATTCGAAAGTAAATAATAATAATTATAATAATAATAATAATAATAATAATAATAATAATAATAATAATAATATGACAGGATCTGGAAAACAGATCAGGCCTTCCATGTGACAAAAACATCTACAGTATAATAAGAAGGCATTGATGATAGCTGCCAAGCTTAGACACCATCCCACTTTTCTGAAACCAAAAGGGCTGTATGTTTCGGAGACTTTGACATTGAGTAGACAAAGACAAGTCGGTAACTTAGTAAAACGGGAACGAAGGATAATACGGAAGATTGAATGTTACAGATATGTTGATGGCCAGGAACGACTGAGATCCAGTTAAGAAATATGCACTAAGATAGAACCAATAATGTCATACATCAACAAGTAGTTCCGTGAAGAACTAAACAGCCTATTTTCATATATCCTACTAATAATAATTGCCCCTATCAACATACAAATTGTCAGTTTGATTGCTGTAATAGATTCTTAAATATTGAGAACCGTCTAAATATTTTGGATGGTCACCATGTTGGATTTTATATTATAGGCCTTAGATTTAAGTACTATTACATGAAGATTATTGTGTAGGTGTTTTATTCAAACTTCAATCGCATGATTACGACACAAGAAATAAAACCGGGATTTTAAAATATCGCTCAGCCGCCATCTTGTGGTTTTGAAATAAATTTAAATGAATTAGATGCCAGTCGATTATAATTTGTATAAGCATATACCGTATCAAGTTTCACTGCGCTCGGATGGTTAAAACGCAAGAAACGTCCATTTGAATATTTAAATTTCGCGTAGCCGCCACGTTGGATTTGTGCTCGCCAGGTTATTGAACGTCCCATAGGTGAACATATGCTTATGGCCTCTATACACTTACAAAATTTCAGTTTGATTGCTGTAGTAGATTAATAGATATTGAGAACCGTTTAAATATTTCGGACGATCACCATGTTGGATTTTAATATATGTAAGCCATAGAGTTATGTACTATTAGATGATGATTATTGTGAACGTTCATTATGCAAATGTTGATTTCGATCCCATGATTAGAACACAAGAAATAAAAACTTAATTTTCGAATTTCGCACAGCCGCCATCTTGAGGTTACGTAAACAATTGAACTAAATTAGATACCAGTGCATTACAATGTGTATAAACATTTCCTGTACGATGTTTCATTGCGTTCGAATCAATAAATCGCGAGAAAAGTCTATTTAAAACTTTCAAATTCGCCACCATGTTCGTATTGTAGTTAACCGGTTTTTGAAAGCCTCACAGATTAACTTCCAGTAGTGCCTTTTATCTCCGTACAATATTTCATGGTGATACCGGTAATAGTTTCAGAGATATAGAATGCCGGTGAAATATTTCGCACAGCCGCCATCTTGAAGTTATGTAAACAATTGAACGAACTTAGATGTCGGTGCATTACAATTTGTACAAACATATACTGTACCAAGTTTCATTGCGATTGGTTGGTTAAATCGCAAGAAACTTCTATTTAAAAGTCGCAAATTCGCTTTGCCGCCATGTTGGTTCTGTAGTTATCAGATTTTCAAAAGTCACATAGGTGAACTTCTAGTAGTTCCCTTTATCATAGTACAAATTTCCAGGGTGATATCGGTAATAGTTTCGGAGATATTGAATGCTGGTGAAATACTTCGCACAGCCGCCATGTTGGATTGGTGAGAGGTAACAAAATTTGAAGGGAACGGTCGGGGTTGCCCGGAATAGTGCTATGAACTTACAAAGTTTCATTGAAATCGCTCCAGCCGTTTAGAAGTTATTAGGGGGGACACACACCATCACACACACGCACACACAGACACACGGACAAAAGGTGATCTCATAAGCCTTTTTTTTTTTTCATAAATGAAAATAGGCTAAAAAGAAAAGACTGCTGTTCTCTGGGCACATCTTACGTATGACTGATAACTGAATGACTAAAAAATCAGGAATTTCACGAAGTCAAAGGCAACCAAATGGAGATGGTTCTAAGAATGATACAAATTGATATTGCAGGAAAGAAAATCCACGGCAGATGTGAATTTCGACTGTACTATCAGGTTTTTAAATTGGAATTTGAGCCCAGGAGACGGAGAGGGAATCTTCCAGAAGCACGAAAGAAGGCACTGATCGTTGGACAAAAAAAAAATCTTCGGCCGGCTGGTTTATTTGGAGAAACAGAAGGAATACTTTTCGCGATTAAAGATCAAGTTGTGTGCACTTAGAATTATAAGCGCAACATTCATGGGAAGGATACATCATACAAATAGTTAGTTATTGTTGTTTTAAGGGGCAGAACTACGAGGTCATCTGCCCCACATCAGCCAAAGACCGTCTATATGATACATCTATTGAATCGATCCAGCACATCACGGGGTATGCCAAACGCTTGCTCCAAACGAATACTAGGAGCGGCATAACAACATAGCGAAAGTTGTCCATCAAGCTTTTACGTGGCGATACGTTTTTTTTTTTTTTTTTTTGAGAAGGAAGTCCCAAAATATAAATGCAGACCTGATCAGGCAACCATCCTCGGCGTTGCTGTTCCACTCGATTAAAACCTATAGAATACGGTGACTGAGAAAAGGTGCAAATACCAACCACTTGCAGCTGCACTCAGTCACATATACGGTATGAAGGAAGTTTTCGTCATCCCAGTTGTCTCTGTGAATGGTTTAGTCAAATAAGACTGGGAAAATGAAAAGGAAAACCTTGACTTGAAGAGAAACCATGCAAAAGGCTGCCCTCCTCTGTACTGCAAGTATAGGCTAGTACGTAAGGTTTTGTCTCTTCAGTGACTTGCTCCGAACATTTTCAGATCCAGTGCTATCATCAGTGTCTTTGGCTCGCAATAATTGACGGTGATGTTTGCTATTTTTATGCACGGTATTACGGTCATCTCAAACGAATGGACGGAAACAGGCTGACTAAACAGTTTTTTCATTTTTTGACTCCAAACCCAAAACAACAATGCCCTGGTTTATGAATACCAGAGACGACCTCAAAATGCTGCATCCAAAACCCGACGACGCCTTCAATAGAGATCTCTTCCGCAAAAAAATCCTGACTAATGGGCTAACGCAAGATGAGACACGGAAACCAAAAAGAAGTTAGGTACCACCTGAACAGCGGAGCGCTAGATGGCCCACTCCCAGAGAATGAGGGAATTCTGGGCTCGGAGGAAAGCGAAGCAAATTGCCAAGTGTAGCAAGACTTAACGTGGGCCTAGATGGCCTCAAAGAATTATCGGCCTATATCTAATAATGAAAATCCACAGCCTGCTTCCAGTCTCCGACCGGGTCAGGAATGGAATGAATGAAGCCCCCATCTAGCGGCGAGGATATGACCTGTGCCAGCTGCCGAGGCCTGACGCACTCCTCTGGGGCAATGATTACATGAATGACAGATGAAATGAAATGATAGTGGTGAGTGTTGCTGGAATGAAATTTTTGGCAGAGAAAACCGGAGTACCCGGAGAAAAACCTGTCCGCCTCCGTTCTGTCCAGCACAGATCTCACATGGAGTTATCAGGATTTGAACCACGGACCCAGCGGTGAGAGGCCGGCGTGCTGCCGTCTAAGCCACGGAGGCTTACCCTATATATAATAATAATAAATATAATTTCATTTCCGAAAAGTGATAGACTACAATTATTGTGTTTTTATTATTATTATTATACATGACATTTACATAAAAATGCCAACCATCACCGTCGGTCATTGCGAGCCAAACACACTAATTATAGCACTGGATCATGTTGTGACGTCTTCAATGGTACAATTTAAAGTTTCATATCCGTGACGTATGGGATTTAGATGAGTTATTATTCATGAGAACAGGTTGGCTATATTACATTTGTAAGAGCAATAACTTTGTGAATCTTGTATAAAAGAGACTGTCAGTCTGAACGACTGCACTTTATATCATTTTAAAAGCTACAAATGCTGAAAAATGCTAGAAAATGCTTCGCTCGAAGCCAACGACTCTTGACATGTTAGAAAATTATCTGCATAATACTTATCTTGCTTATCTTGTTTCAAATTACTCGCGAACGGCAAGTGCAAACCAAGGGCAAAGCAAGGTCAAGCGCGCGGGATGCCGTCACGCTCACCAGAGCGCGCGGGGACGTGCCCCTTCCATCCAATCTAAAAACACTTATAGTGGGCGATGCATTAAAGATAGAGATATGCTCTCGCAGACTTTTTTGTAGAACTTTTCATGCTGACCAGTTCTTGCGCTCATTGATATTTTTAACGGTTTGCCCAGCGTAAAGAAGCGCACGGATGCCAAGTTTGTTTTCGACTTTTCCACTGAAATCGTTACTGCTTGGCTTCCTTTGATCATACATAAATTATTTTCTACAGAATCTTTCCTCGAGATATCCTTTACAGAATGGTGAAAACCGCATCAAAATCCATCCAGTGGTTCTCGAGATTACCCGTGACACCCAAGAATTGCGGATTTTTGTCTTATACTAATGAAGTAGAGATTGTCGGGGAACACATGCACCAAGCAGTACTATGACGTGACACACCTCAGTGCATCTGGGTACATTTCGTCCCGTCACCGTAACGTAACGCCAGACCCCAGCGTAACGACGAAGTCGACAAGATCATTTAAAATGATAAAAATCACTTGTTTGTCACCACACACACATTCTCCACGCCTAGTATCCATCATCCCTCCCTGAGCGCAGCGAGTGGAGGGAACAGGCAAATCAAGTGACTCTTTGTTCCACCCCCCCACCCCCCCCCCCCACCCCCCGCCGGCCCCGTGGTGTTGGGGTAGCGCGCCTGCTTCTCACCCGTAGGCCCCGGGTTCGATTCCCGGCTCCGTCAGGGATTTTAAAACTGACGTGAGGGTTGGAACGGGGTGCACTCAGCCTCTTGAGGACAATTGAGTAGCTGGCTGACAGTGAGGCAGCGCCCCGATCACGATAACCAAGTTTAGCGGCCGACGAGACCCGATGCGCTGATCATGCGTCACCCCAATATCTGCAGGCCAAATGGCTGGACAGCGGTCGCTTGGTCGGCCTAGGCCCTTCATGGGGTTGATTGAAGGGGTTGATTGACTTTGTTTCACCCGCTACGGTGAGTACTTCAGCCGGGACCTTTATTAATGCAAATCAAGACTATTATAGTGATTGGGCCGGCCCCGTGGTGTTGAGGTAGCGCGCCTGACCCCGGGTTCGATTCCCGGCTCCGTCAGGGACTTAAGAAACTCACGTGAAAGCTGGAACGGGGTGCACTCAGCCCCGTGAGGACAATTGAGTAGCTGTCTGACAGTGAGGCTGCGCCTCGGTCACGAAAACCAAGATTAACGACCGAGGGGACCTAATGCGCTGACCACGTGTCACCCAAATATCAGGAGGTCAAATGGCTGGGCAGCGGTCGCTTGGTAGGCCTATGCCCTTCATGGGCGGTAGCGCCAGGTAGGTTGGTTGGTTCCTCAGTTTAGGGGCTGCGACAACGCGGTCATGTAGCCCCGTGTACTTTGGGTGTGTGTAGAATCTGTCTGATAACCGGTGTTAATTGTGATGGCTGTATTAGTGTGTGTATCTGTTTTTTAATTCAAGTAAGGACTGCAACTTTGAATTTTTCAAATAGTTCCTACTTTTGCCGCCAAACGCCACCGTCAACGACTACTAGGCCTAGTTCAGAACTTAGCTGCTAGACGCCACCGCAGTCGGCTCTTGGCAACGGACGTAGAAACCTATACAATTTAGCTTCACACAGATGTTATTAGTGGAAGGTTCTTTAACATGCCATAAATCTATGACATGGGAAGGATAGCATACTGAGGGCTTTTTAACGCTCTTAAAAATCCGCCTGGGTTAGTATTAGCCTATCGTTGTTATTATTATTATTATTATTATTATTATTATTATTATTATTATTATTATAAAAGTTGAGATCCTATTATTGACGTATTTCTTCAAATAGAACCAAAATACAATCACAAATTTTGACATTATCCGCGTTTTTTTTGAAATTTATAAAATTATCAGGTATTTGGCGCAGTGGTTTTTAATTCACAGGTGGGTTCGATTCACACCTCAGCCATCTTGGAAGTGGTTTTCCATGGATTCCCACATGTACTCCAGGCGAATGCCGGGATGGTTCTTATCTTAATGCTACGGCTGTCTCCTTCCCAATCCTTGCCTGAATTGTAAATACACACACCAATACGTACATCAAAATAACACAGGTTTGTCAGATAAATACCACACACACCCAAATACACTGGGTTACATGACCACGATGTCGTAAAGCCGCTAAATAAAGCAACAAGATATTATTATTTCCGTAACATATCGCCCAGTTGTAAGTGCAGCAATGCAGATAGCTCGAGGTTGTGAGAGCGACTATATAGGCTACATGGAAGCATGAATGGCTACATTATAAAAGTCCGGGAAGTGAGAGGTGAGATAAGCGAGTGTGTGGGGGTGGGTAACTCTTCAGTTGGGACATGTTGAACTTTGAAGAGGATGACTCTGAGTCAGACGTAGCTTCGCGCGATAGACTAAGATTACCTCGACATTTTAAGAAAGAATACACTTTGTATACTGATAGTTTCTCTTCATATCTCTCTGTTTATTATGTTCTAGTATTGGAAGCCCATTTTCAGTGTTGCTTTAGTAGAAATAATTAACCCTCTACTTGTGAGGTGTAGTCAAAGTGTTATTTTTTATCCCCTCTATTATTATTTCCCGCCTATTCTTTTGTTTACCTTCCGAACACATTGCATGGCTCAGTGCAGCTGTACTGTAGCTACTGTTACGTGCGGGCGATTGCATTGTAAAGGTTTCGAGCGGTATCAGTGACGTTTCACGCTGACCATGCATGCGGGAGATACACTTTCAGCTGAATAAGAATGTTTTGATATTTCATTGTGTCAACCATGTACAGGGAGCGGCAAAAAGATCTGACGGTTTTTAAATCACAACAACACAAACATTTTAAATGATACAAACTTTTTTATTACTTATAACAGCAAGGTGTACATGCCAATTAATGGAAAACATGAAAGAACAATATATTTTAACTTTTAAGATTTGAAGATAACGTCTTTCAAATGATGCCCATCTTTTGCCATGCATTCTTCCAGTCTTGCACTGAAGCTTTGCTTAGTCATTAGGCTTCAACTGCTGGACAATAACCATTTTATACGGATGAAAATGCAAATCGAAACGCAATATTCGTCTCACTGTTCGATCAGACATTTGCAAAGCAGCAGCTTGTTTACGAGCCGGCCGCCGTGGACTGGTTTCCACAGCTTGTCTCACTCGCTCAACATTTTCTGGTGTCCTGGCTGACCTTGGACGGCCTGTCGACGTACGTTTTAAGGCTGAATCTGTAGCTCTAAAATTACTCACCCATAAGAAAATTGTGTTACTTCGACTCGCTCAGCCGTACAACGACATAAACCGTCAGATCTTTTTGTCGCATGGCAAAAGATGGGCATCATTTGAAAGACGTTATCTTTGTATATTTATTTCTAAATAATAATTGAACGTTTAAAATTATACGCCAAATCAATACATAAACAAATATACATTTTATATATTGGTATGTTTCGACCTACATTGGGGTGGGGTCATCCTCAGCCTAAAAAGAAAATCAATTAAGAATGAACATAATTCTATGAAGGAGCCAGCCAGGCTTATAAAACACTTATTTAGTTAATTAAGAATTATGTTTATTCTTAATTGATTTTCTTTTTAGGCTGAGGATGACCCCACCCCAATGTAGGTCGAAACATACCAATATATAAAATATATATTTGTTTATGTATTGATTTGGTGTATAATTTTAAACGTTTAATTCTAACATCAATACGGATATTTAAAAACATTTGTTTTCAATGGCAAATAATAATTGTATAGTGATATTTTGTTAAGTTTTCATTTTAAAAATTAATTAAATCTTATGATCAGAGAAAACTTTTATTTTAGCGTATTACAACCATAATGTAGCCTCCGTGGCTTAGGCGGCAGCACGCTGGCCTCTCACCGCTGGGTCCGTGGTTCAAATCCCGGTCACTCCATGTGAGATCTGTGCTGAACAAAACGGAGGCAGACAGGTTTTTCTCCGGGTACTCCGGTTTTCCCTGTCAACATTTCATTCCAGCAACACTCTCCACTATCATTTCATTTCATCTGTCATTCATTTAATCATTGCCCCAGGCCTCGGCAGCCGGCACAGTTCATATCCTCGCCGCTAGATGGGGGCTTCATTCATTCCATTCCTGACCCTGTCGGAGACTGGAAGCAGGCTGTGGATTTTCATTTTCACAACCATAATATGAGTACGAAAGACCTATACTTTGGTTTGAAGAAATATCTGTACTGTATTTGTATCGTGTGTTATTGTAGTTGAAGTACCAACACGACAAATTTCAAGTCTATAGTTTTGTTGTGTGTGCCTATGAACAAGCAGTCAGACCTCACCTCACACGTAGAGGGTTAATGCTTTTCAGTCGGTCAAAATGAATGTGTCCAATTGTATTGGGAGCGGCTTCAGTGGCGTAGTCGGTAGCATGCTGAGCTTCTATGCCCAAGATAGCGGGTTCAAACCCGGCCGAAGCCGTTGGATTTTTTAAGAGAGTTAAAATCCATCAGTATTCCTTCCTTCGGAGGGGGAGTAAAGCCGGCGGTCCCATGTCATAGATTTATGGCATGTTAAAGAACCTTCCACTAATTGCACCTATGTGAAGCTAAATTGTATAGGTTAGGAATGTAAACAACGCTCTTAGGTTTCTACGTTCGTTGCCAAGAGCCGACTGCGGTGGCGTCTAGTAGCTAAGTTCTGAACTAGGCCTAGTAGTCGTTGACGGTGGCGTTTGGCGGCAAAAGTAGGAACTAGTTGAAAAATTCAAAGTTGCAGTCCTTACTTGAATTCAAAAACAGATACACACACTAATACAGCCATCACAATTAACACCGGCTATCAGACAGATTCTACACACACACCCAAAATACACGGGCCTACATGACCGCGTTGTCGCAGCCCCTAAACTGAGGAACCAACCAACCAACAATTGTATTGGGAATGATGGCCTAATCCTAAAAAGGTACATGGGATTTGAAACTTCACCTGGATGAATACTTCCGATAATCATGAACAACGGGTGGATTAGAGGCGGAGACTATATATTTTCTATCCCTTATCGTTCTCCCTGTAAATGGAAATTAAGGGAAATCTCCTACAAGAACAGACGGAGTGTATGACCCAGATAAAAAGAGGTTACCTTTAAAGATTAAGTGGGGGATAATAAAGAGTGAACTCAGCTGGTGCTAAGCCCTACTCGGCCGGGACTAAAATAAAAAAAAAGTAGAGTGTGTTAAGAAATGGGCAGAGGGAGACGCGAATAGATAGCGTTAACCTTCGCAGAATGTCTGCGCGACGCTATTCTGGAGCGCTCTGAGGACTAGCTCCGACTGGAAATGGCCTTCAGCTCGAACAGGGAGAGCAATTCGCATTCCCGGAAAGAGGCAAGCAAGTGATACTTCTGAAACATCGGGACCTGTTTATTTTACAGCTTGGCATTGGGTCTCCCATAATAACAAAGCGTATCTTAGAAAATGGGGAGAGCATGAATTCAGTATTCTCAGACGATAGTAACAAAGAGTGATGAAATATACACCACATTACTCAAACTATGGCAGAATTTGTGTGTCAAATCTGCGAGTCGTCAATCGTATTTTCTTTGATGTTTGTCAAGCAAGATACGAGCGTCGTTCCGAATATTAGTACTTTACTTCACTGGGAAGAAGTATAATAAAGTGAGAATATGCATTGTTATAACAATGGCCATTCTTCCACATAGCCGCTGCCAACTAGGCACATGACACATAGAAATATTATTTATATAGTGGAATGTAATGATGCCGGCCCCATGGTGTTGGGGTAGCGCGCCTGCCTCTCACCCGGAGTACCTGGGATAGATTCCCGGCTCCATCAGGGATATTGGAAACTGACGTGAGGGCTGGAACAGAGTGCACTCAGCCTCGTGAGGACAATTGAGTAGCAGCTCCCCGTTCACGAACACCAAGATTAACGGCGGAGAGGAACCGATGCGCTGATTACGCGTCACCCCAATATCTGCAGGCCAAATGGCTAGGCAGCGGTCGCTTGGTAGGCCTAGGTCATTCATGGGCTGTAGTGCGAGGGACTATAGCTATTATTTATAGTTATTTGAATGTAATGTTGTTCAATTTTTGGGAACATTTCTAGATGGCAGAGGTTTTATATTTAAAACATATATCCCGTATCGTATTCCAGGGAACAAATGAATTTGTTGTATAATACAGGGGCGTATATAGAGCTTTATTTCGGGGGGTGCCCAACTGGGGTTAGGGACCATGGTATAGGCCCAAAGAATAGGGGGCCCGGGGTTCTCCCCGGGAATCTTTTGTATAATTTGGTGCAAAATGATGAGTTTTAAGGCTATCTGGCATCACTTTTTCAACCAATTTGATGTGATGTTTTATGTTTGGTTAATGTCAAACACAACTAAAACCATTTTATGATACTTTTTAGCCTATTTTCAATTTTGAAAAAATAGGCTTATGAGATCACCTTTTGTCCGTGTGTGTGCGTGTGTGTGTGTGTGTGTGATTCGTGTGTGTGTCCCCCCCTAATAAAATGTAAACGGCAGGAGCGATTTCAATGAAACTCGGAAAGTTCATAGCACTATTCCCGGCGACCTCGACCTGCCCTTCAAATTTTGTTACGACTCACCAATCCAACATGGCGGCTGTGCGAAATATTTCACCAGCATTCCGATATTACCCTGACATTTACTAATGTGATAGAGGGATCTACTATAAGTTCACTTATGTGACTTTTGAAAACCTGGTAACTACAAAACCAACATGGAGGCCAAGCGAATTTGCGACTTTTAAATAGACGTTTCTCGCGATTTGACCAACCAAACGCAATGAAACTTGGTACAGTATATGTTTATATACATTGTAATGCAGCGACATCTAACTTCGTTCAATTGTTCACATAATCACAAAATGGCGGATGTGCGAAATATTTCACCGGCATTCTATATCTCTGAAACTATTAGCGGTATCTCCCTAAAATTTTGTACGGAGATAAAGGGCACTACTGGAAGTCCATCTATAAGACTTTCAAAAACCGGTTAACTACAAAATGAACATGGCGGCCAAGCGAATTTGAAAATTTTAAATAGACCTTTCTCGCGATTTAATGTTCCAAGCGCACTGAAACCTGGTACAGGAAATATTTATACACATTGTAATCCACTGGTACCTAATTTAGTTCAATTGTTTACATAACCTCAAGATGGCGGCAGTGCGAATTTTAAAATTAAGTTTTTATTTCTTGTGATGTAGTCATGCGATCGAAGTGAAAGTTTGAATAATGAACCTACGCAATAATTTTCCTTTAATGGTACATGACTCTATGGCCTATACATTTAACAATCCAACATGGCGACCATCTGAAGTATTTAGACGATACTGAATATCTACTAATCTATTTTAGCAATCAAACTGCATTTTTTAATGTTCATAGGGGCTATGAACTTAAGTTCACCTATAGGACTTTAAATAACCTGGTGATCACAAATCCAACATGGCGGTGACGCGAATTGTAAATATTCACATGGACTTTTCTCGCAATTTAACCATCCGCATGCAGTGAAACTTGGTACAGTAAATCCTTATACGAATGTTAATCCACTGGCATCTAATTTATTTCAATTGTTTCCATAACCTCAAGATGGCAGCTGTGCAAAATTTTAAAATCTCCTTGTTTTTTCTTGTGTCCTAATTATGCGATTAAAGTTTGAATACTACACGTTCACAATAATATGCATGTAACAGTACATAACTCTAGGACCTACATATATAAAATCCAACATGGCGACCATCCGAAATATTTAGTCGGTTCTCAATATCTACGAATCTATTACAGCAATCAAACAGAAATTGTGTATGTTGACAGTGGCAATTAACATAAGTAGGATATATGAAAATAGGCTGTATAGTTCTTCACGGAACTACTTGTTATTAATAAAATCACCTTGCTCACTTGATAGTATTTACATGGAAAGAATTAATGTTACTGTTTTGATTTACAACTCACACTATAATATAAAGTCAAGGTTTTTTGAAGCATTGCCAAATCGGTTTATAACTTCATCGTTAGTGAGATGTATGTCTCTATGAATAGCTGACAATACTAGACTGGTATGTCTGTTTTCAGAAGTAGAATTTCTTAAGTATGATTTCAACCAACTCAAACTCCGTTCGGCAGTACCGGTAGCTACAGAGAGGCAAATTTGCCAAAAGTTTAATAAGTGTATAAACGTTAGGGAATAACATTTTTCACACGCTTCACGGGCACTTGTTGCTGTTCATTAGAGCGAAGGCACTGGAGAGTAATAAGAGGTTATGTTGTTACACATAAGATCAGAGCAAACTGATTGTCACCCTGTTTACATCGCTCTCTTTGCAACGTTGCCAGACGTCACTTAGTAACAATAGTAGGCTACTGGTTTTTAATGTTTTAATTCATAAACTAATAATATATGTGACAAAAATTTCGGGGGGGCCCGGGCCCCCTGCCCCCCCCCTTATATACGCCCCTGGTATAATAAAAAAACATAATAATCCTTATGTTCGACGATGTCAAAATGTAAATTTTATATGTCAGAAAACTGTATCATGGTTTTCGTGGTTTCCTCATTTTCACCACCTGGCCACGGCCGATGTCCTTCAAAATAAAAATTACAAATACACACTCAGCTCGAGTCATCAGAGTGACTACCGACAGTAGTGGCTCAGCTGGCTAAAGCGCAGCGTTAGGTCATGGGACCAAGCTCTCTGCTGACTCGGTAGACGCGTGGGTTCGAGCCCCACCGTCGGCTGTCCTTGAAATGGTTTTCCGTGGTTTCCCATTTTCAACACCAGGCAAATGCTGGGACGGTACCTTCTGATAGGCAACGGCCGATTCCTTCCACATCCTTGCCCAGTTTCATTCATCTTCATCCATTCCATCTCTCATACCACGGGCGTAGAATAGAAAGACCTGCCTCTCATGAGGCCACACGACAAAAAAAACAGAGTGACTCATGTTATCTGACAGATTTCATACACACCAAAGCATACGGGGCTACAACCCCTTAATGAATCAATAACAACGTAAACATTGCGAGCTCCAGAAGGGATAGTGCTCATTGTAATCATCATCATCATCATCATCATCATATATATTATTTCAGTAGTATAGATCCCTCCTGCAGCGCTCACAAGCGACCGATCGTGAAAATGAGCATTCAAATGAAAGAGAATAGACATTAGCAGTGACGAATTGCACTCTAATTTCATAAATAACTATAATTTCTTTAAAAAATTACTTTAAAAAATGTTCGAAGTGTGCGATTTGCAGATACTGTTGCTGTAGGAAAATACGCTCCATAATTGCTGTCCACTTTACATTTTGGCCGCTGTGACACCTCTTTCATGTCATTTCAACATTCTGAGGTCTTTCTTTTATCATTTTGCATGGATTTCAGAAACTGTAAATCAAAGGAATGTGTATTAAAATCGTATAATTTCATAAATATCGAATAACCGGTGAGTGTTATGATATACCATTTTCAGTGATTGCCTTCTTAAGTTACGGAACGTAGAACTTGGAATTCTAACTGAAATGTAAATAGTGTTCTATAATCATTTGGTTGAAATAAAAACGTAACAACCTTTCTCCTTAAGTCTCTCATTATAAACCTATTGGGGAAAGTGTGGCTTATGAACATGCGAGATTTCTCGCACGGGTCCGCTATATCTTATAATTCGATTTATTTATTTATTTATTTATTTATTTATTTATTTATTTATTTATTTACTTATTTATTTATTTATTTATTTATTTATTTATTTAGCTTATGGCTGGAGATACAGTAGGAATTTATACACGTAAATCCAAATTCTGAATATAGTCAATAGTCTTTATAATCGGATATAACTAATTGACAAGATAGGGAGGTGAAATGAAAATAGTGTTTCTTCCCTTAGAACGGCTGTCCGCGTGCTATCTCCCAATGCGTATCACAGCTCCACGTGTTTGAACAAGTCTCCTGTCAGCTTGTGAGATAAACACCAGCTCCTATCTCCCTGCTGCACGGCTATCACGGGGCACAGGGACTAGGGGAATTGATGCCATCCACTGACAGCCGACACTCCGCTCCGTCAACCGCCTAGCTCCCCGAACAAGCTTCATTCCTTTTAGCTTTTGCGATTTACCATTATACAGTAGTTTCGCTAATTGTTGGCGAGTTCATTGAGTTTATGGCAACACTTCCTAGACCAAATCCCCGTCTTCAAAAAACAGAAAATACGATCGCCGAGGCTACCGCCTTTGATTTTAAGAAATGTTTGTATTTCTATCGTGTGTTATAGTAGATGAAGTACCAACACAACAAATTTCAAGTCAATAGCTTTTTGTGTGTGCCTATGAACAAGCAAGATTAATTGCCGGTCACTCAGACCTCACCTCACAAGTTGAAGGTTAATGCTTTTCAGTCGGTCCTTACCTAATTGGTCAATGAATGAAAATCTTGAGCTCTGATTGGTTGGAGAATCAGTATCATAATGAAAAGTAATACTTTAATGACTGTCCTTTGTAAATTCCTTCCCTGACCCATGCTGAAAATAAAGTAGATGGCCATTGGCTGCATTAACCCTTTCACTTTCAACCTCTCAGTTCAGTGAAAACTAACAGCCACATTTACTAAGCTGTGCACACATTTCTTTTAAAATGTGATGGAAGGCAGACCAATAAAGATATTAACATTAGATGTTTCGAATATAAAATGTATAACTCACTTATTGTTACTAAACTAAGTGGTTTCTCTAAGCCATATGATATCAATGTTTAAAAAATTAAAACAGTGGAAAACATAGATTTGAAAGTTTTTAAATAATTTTAGGAAAGGGAATTCACTATCCAAGTCTGCTATTCATATTAATAGGAACTCTATATTATTTGCTATCGTAGTTTATATCAAGATTTATGTATCACCAAAGAAAATAGAGGAAAATAAACGTAACATTGCCACCAATCACGATGTAAACAAAACACATAACTCAGTGAACACATACTCCCGACTCTAAGAATAAATATAAATACAGATTGTCAGTGGTTCCCGCAGAAAATAAACGTGAGTAAAAATGGCTTTCTTCCTATTCCATGAAAATTGTGACTATCTGGTGCGTAAATAACGAATTAATCAATAATAAAGGCTGGTAACGGTAGATCGTTACCCTGACAGTTTCGGCACAAACAGGGTAACGATAGATCGTTAGCTTGAACGACAAAGGGTTAATATATAAAATATATGGAGGTTGACTTGCCCTCATTTCCAGTCTAATATTATTTGGCATAACTAATCATTTATTTATTTATATATTTATTTATTTATTCATTCATTCATTTATTTATTTATTTATTACAAGGCTGTCAGACAAAACGTATCAAATGACTAATAATTAAACAATATTTCTACAAAAAGAAGAAAACATTCAGAATGATATAGGAGAGCGATTCAAAATTGAAATATTAAAGATGTGGTGTTTTTCAATTCAAAATTAATAGTAGGTGTAAAATTCTGTCATTGAAAACTGCAACTCCTCAAGATAAGAAGACATTATCAGCTGAAGTTCATTGAGGAACTGCGGCCTGGATGAGAGTTGGAGACTGTCTGTAAACGGTGCAGATGTCGCTGAGCCACAACAATCTTGGTTGGTATTCAGCGCGGCTGCCGCCAATCCGGTGGCAGTCACTTCTCGTCGTAAGAACACGCTCCGAGAATTCTAAGCGGCACCGCGACTAACAGAATAACGAGATAAGACAAACTACCGTTTTAGGATTTCACGTGTCTTTCCAACATCTTCAGCTTGGGACAGAATATTATCTGTAAAACAAGTTGTTCTGTCACGAGCTCTTTCAAGACCAGTTTAGTAAGCACAGAATGAATGTCCTCTCCGAAACGTAAAGCAGAGATTTCCACTTCTATACAACAAAACCAGCTTTCGTAAATACTTTAAAAGTAGAACACAGTTATCAATTATATTAGAACGCTATATATAAAATCGCCTATATAAGTCGGTTCTGAAAAATATTCATATTAAAAATTTGATGAATTTCTGTTTTGGTTTAAAGTAATGCAGAATTTCCTAATTAAGGAGTGTCGTAATGCCCTATGTTACAAATGTTAAAATGGCGATATAAATACCCACTTTCCCCAGGATCTGTTGTGTATTGAGATGTATTTCATTTACATCTTTACATTTGTCTCCAATGCACTGATATTCAATCGCTAAGAAATATTATATACATAGGCCTAGTTGTGTTATTTTAAAAGAATTAATAGGGCGACACTGAAACATGGTTTGCGTCATTTTTATTTGAAAAGAAGCTCCATTTTTAAAATCGGATATTTTTTAATTTTTTAAATAATCTACGGAAGGAAAATTGTTTGCAGTAGATCAACAACATAAGTGTACTATTCTGTACACATGGTACAATATGTTTGAAGATATAACCAACAGTTTCTTAGATAAAGGGTCATTTATGCACAAAAATTTAGTTTTGAGTAAATTGAGTTTGAAGTACAAATTGCCGCCCAAGCACACTTTATGCAGAATACATATTCTAAACCCCTCCTGGTTGGTCTTCTCTATCAGACTAGCCAAATGCTACCCTTCTGGTTAGCCTATTTTTATTAATAAAAAAAGTCTAATGAGATAACCTGTTGTCCGTGTGTGTATGTGTGTGTGTGTGTGTGTGTGTGTGTATGTGTGTGTGTCCTTAATAAAATCGAAACGGCTGGAGCGATTTCAATGAACTTCGGTAAGGTTATAGTACTATTTTATCCAACCCCGACTGTGCCCTTCAAATTATATTACGTCTCACTAATCCAACATGGCGGCTGTGCGAAATATTTCACCGGCATTCTATATCCGAAACTATTACTGATCTCATCCTGAAATTTTGGACGGTGATAAAGGGCACTACAAAACGAACATAGTGGCCAAGGAAAGTTGAAGCATTTAAATAGACTTTCCTCGTGATTTAACCAACCGAGCGCAGTGAAACTTGGTACAGCAAATGTTTTTACACATTGAAATGCACTGACATTTAATTTAATTCAATTGTTTACATAACCTTAAGATAGCGGCTGTGCGAAATTTTAAAATAATTATTTTTATTTCTTGTGTCCTAAATCATGCGATCGAATTCAACGTTTGAATAATGACCTACGCAATAATCGTTATCTAATAGTACATAACTCTATGGCCTACATATTATATAAAAGTCCAACATGGCGACCAAACGAAATATTTAGACGGTTTTCAATAGCTACGAATCTATTACAGCAATCAAACCGAAATTTTGCATGTTGACAGAGGAAATTATCGTAAGTAGGATATATGAAAATAGGCTATTTAGTTCTTCACGGAACTACTTATGTTTCAGATAATATTCTGTCCCATATATTGGCTACAGTGCCAATAATAATAATAATAATAATAATAATGAACTTATTATACTACCCTTAAAATACAAATTTGAAAATAAGAAGTAAACCAAAATAAAACAATCTAAAATAAAATAAAGAATTGTAATGATTAAATTGCCTGGATAAAAAATACACAACATAACAATAAAAATACAATTTTATGTACGGTTGCATTGGGAAATTTAGTTTGTTGGTCCTAACCAATTCCCTCCCATTATAGCGGATGGCGTGGTCAGCAGCCACAGCGTCATTGGCTAAGATGAGATTGAACGTATCGTGCAGAATAAGGCTTCTTCGTAGACCAGCAAGACTCACACTCGACTAAATGTGGATACACTTCCTCCAGTAAGTAAAAGTAGCTTCACTCAATGACCTGGCACGTTAGTAGGTCTGTCCTGTAAAAGAGTTTCAATATGTATTTGAATTTGAATTAGCCCTAAGAGAAATTGTGTTGGGAGTAGTTTATTTGTTTCTGAAGAATCACATTACGGCTACAATCAAACTTGAAACTATTTTCAAATGAA
This sequence comes from Meconema thalassinum, assembly GCA_946902985.2. NCBI lineage: Eukaryota > Metazoa > Arthropoda > Insecta > Orthoptera > Tettigoniidae > Meconema > Meconema thalassinum. The sequence goes on from OX336392.1 coordinate 375,174,189, forward strand.
GTGAGAAGGCCTGTATCGTCCTTGGTAATCCCGGAATATATCACAAGACACAGGTCGTAAGCGCTGCCCTCGGGCGGCCTCATTAATGCTTGAGACAATATCCAGCGAGTCGTTGCTTGGGAGAATTTATGGTGTTCATTTGGAGTAGCCTAAATCGCTAAAGCATTGCTTTACCCAACAATATCTCATGAAATCGACAGAAAACGAAATGGCTTCGATTTAATTTATTGGTTGAAATGTTTAAATAACTCCTCCATTAAACACGACCCTAAAACCGGCCAAGGTAAATCCACAAGAGAAATTACAAAATAAAAACCAGTGTATGCTAGGTTACCGTCGAGGTCACTCCTATGTTTGAGATGTTTAACATGAGAGTAGGAAGGGGTTGATGCATGTATGCTCAATGGCATTGTAATGTTTCCATTGGAGAGGTATTTAAGGGACTCCATATTGCCTATGCTAATTTCTAACGATTTATTTACCCTTTTCTCAGAAACTACGAGGTCAGATAGGAAAGTAACGCACAACCATTTTATTCTCCCCTCGTATTACAGCTGGAATGTTGAAATTTCACGACGATGTAGTTTGAAGTTTGCGCTACAGAGGGTACTTTTTTCATGTGCAGCTCTAGCGAGAGAAGCCTGAACTACGAAACAAACATAGTCGCATGTTACTGTCGTCAACTTGTGAAGTTAGTGCTCGCTGGGTGCCTAAAAACCCGACAGACAACCACAAGGGCCAGCGAATGGTGACAATCTTGGATCACTTACGCCGCAGAAGTGAATGACTTTACGAAAGGAATCGTCACTGGTGATGAGTCGTGGGCGTACCACTACACGCCCGAAACTAAGCAGGCCCCTATGTAGTAGAAACATTTTGGTTCCCCAGTAAGTGACTCAATCTGCTAGGAATGTGCTCGTGACCGTGTTCTGGGATATATGTGGTGTGTTATTGGTGGACATTGCTGAACACGGGACCACTGTGAGTGATGAAGCCTACATTAAAACGTTCGATAAGGTGCGTCGTGCCCTTCGTGACAATATTTGTTAGTTATAGTCTATGATATGTGATGTTTTATTATGATACTGGAATTGGTGTTTGACTTCCAAAATTTTCTTGTTTAGAGTGACTATGTGATTGTTGTTAAATGGTCAATTGAGATTGTATTGTAGAGGCTACTTATCTGGTTGAGTCTTGGGTGGGCTTGGTGAGAGCAGTTAACTTGGTCACTATCTGCTCTCGACCGAAGGGAGATTCCTGTGTGTGAGGGTCCCTTATCTCGTTGGGCTTTTCCCACTTCTGGCATTCCTAAGTGCCATGTGTTCCTCGTACAAATGTAACTGTAAGTTGCTACATCTAGTCCCCCTAATGTGGTGTATGTTACCGAATATTGGACTATCTTCAACTATTAAAGCCCGGTTTTCATCCTCGCCTCGCATACGCTAAAGAGTCATATTTAAGCGCAATCGATCAAATGAGAATGTCCCGGAATCTTTAATACTGCTGTTAATGCCGGCCTCGGTTTAGTTAAGAAGAAGAAAAATGGCTTCAAACACCATAATGTTCTCGGCTAGCCAATAATATTATTAGTACAAAACATACACCTCAAAAGATAACTTCTTTTCACCCGTGCAAAAATGTAATGTCTGTGTGCTATATCAACAAGGGATACAGGTGATCCGACTACACCCCTGGTTGTGTCAAGAAAACACTAACCTGGGTCCTGAGCCGTAGATTGGCCAGTGGCTGTTCCTCTGCTCTTCCTGCCTCAATATCTGGCAGGTGCGAATTTTCTTCCAAAAATCCGCGTTTATTCTCAATTTTTCACAGTTTAGATCTTCCAGAACGCGATAAATCTGTAGTGTTTTTTATCCAGTGTTGAAAAGTTGGAACCATCGTTGTGCCTCACGCTCTCTTACGACACCTTCTCCTTCCACTTAACATATTCTTCGAGCCACGGCAGTGGCTTTGTAATTTTGTTTCAAGTAGTGCTTTAGAAGGACCCTAACCTCCATTTGTGATTGTGTATCAACAGGTGACAACTGGCATATTCTCGCAATATCCACAATTCTAGTCATGGCCTCCTGTAATAACCTTGGCGAACCAAAGAAAACCATTCCTATCTTATAAAACACCAAACTTGAAAAAACGACAATACCTATGAGTAGGGCAAGGCATTTAATGACAAAAATAGCAAGCAAATGCAAAATAAAAATGCATTTATGACCTACTAATGGTTAAAAAATGACACAAAATTTGAAAAAAAAAGACCAATTAATTATTCGTAAATCACTTATGTATTAATCCTTAAAACAATTAGCTGATTTGAGAGAGAATTTTAATGGATGACAATACATTAAGTTTAAATTATTTTTGTTACTAACAAAGTAAATACCACTTTGCCACCCCTGGTGAAAAACAATGAAATATTTTAGAACTGGCATATTCATCAAATACTATCCTAGCAAATAGGTGTCATTTAATGAACAAAGAATATTTAAGAAAACAAACTTCAGTGGCTGTTTAAAAATACACTTTCCCTGAAAACTAGTGGCAGCAGATTATGTTGCAAGACTACTTTCTTTTTTGAGCAAGTTATTTGCCTAAGTTAAACATAATAGACAAGTAGGCCTATTGTAAACATAAATAATATTAATTAAATATTCAAATATAACGAAATGTAACGCTTACCAGAAAACAATAAAACATGCTAAAAATGACCAAAAATTTATCGAAAAAAGACCTATCCCTTGAAAACGGCAAAAATTGCAAAAACATGCCCTAACAAATTGCCCTTATTTAATCAGTCCGTTCATGAAATTCATGTATACATACTCGAGCTATCTTTCGGCCTTTATACAAAAAATATGCAAAATCATCAAATGCCTTGCTCTACTTATGAGACATACTAATAGGTTATAGTGACTGGCGTGAAGAACTGATCGCCGAGAGCAAGGGTTGCGTGTTCCAAACAATTGGATATAAATCATTCTGCTGGGTGTCGACAGAGGATATCATTTAATGGTCAATCGAACCAAGCGGTGCCTTTTATAAGCGCTATCCTGGTAAGCCAACGTGCATACTAGGGTCAGTTAATATTCTTGAATCCCGTGGTGATAATAGGGCAAGCTCGAGTACCAATAAATATCACATTACCGGCCACAGTAGTTCAGTGTGCAATGGTAATGGTTGCTCAAGCAACATAAAGACAACTATTTGAGCCAAATGTAAGATTGAAATCTTTCTCGAAAGCAATGATCGCATTCAGTCCATTTCCATCCCATTTCGCACAGATACGACATACAATTGTCGGTCAGTTTTGTCAAAAGATAAACACTTAAATATAGATACGGAGATCAATTAAGCTTAAACTCCGCAATATAGATAATGTTGTTCGTTGATTCTTTGGGGCATTGAAACATCGTGGTCATGTAGCCCCATGCAATTGGGTGTGTGTAGAATTTGTCTGATAACCTGTGTCACTGCAATGTCTCTACTTGTGAGTGTATTTGTAATTGAGGTAGGATCTAAGAAGGGAGCGGCCGTTGCCTTAAATTAGATACCATCCCGGCATGGGAAACCACGGATAACCCCTTCCAGGATGGATGAGGAAGGAATCGAGCCTCCTCTTCTGAAATTTCCCCTCACAGGGCTGAGTGAACCCCGTTCCAGTCATCAGACCAGACTTAAATCTCTTGGCAGAGCCGGGAATCGAACTCGGGCCTCCATGGTGATAGCTAAAAATCCTAGCCACTAAGCAACGAGGCGGCAATATAGAAAAGACGATTCGTGTTGTGCCCAACTCTAGGAATGGGTATTCCAAGATTCAGACACCTAGATATCAAGGGAAAGGCTACAGCCGCTTTTGAAAGTTGAGATATTTGAATATCGCGCTACATTGCTTCTCGAAGCAATTGGAAAGAATTTACCGATACTTGCATGTCAAGTGACGTAGCGAGTAATAGCAGAGGTCGAGGCTATTTATTGATTAAATAGTTAACCCTGGAGTAGAGACTTGAGACTGGGATCAGATTACTGGCACGGCCAAATTAAAGAGAATGCAATTAGTATCAAGTAAATCGGACCAGGGATACCAGAGATATGAGGATTTCCAGATATCAGCTGATGACGCGTGACCCTGGCTGTTTTGAATAAAAGCCGGCCGGCCGAGGCATGGTTAGCTCATTCCAACACAAGCATTTGCCGAGCAAGTTGCTGCTACGCTGAGCCAAGGCACATGTTTGCCGGATCTACGCAGAAGTAATTTTCAAAGTTGTGATAGTCACAAAAGTGCTGCGCTACGAAGTGGAACTTAGTAAGTTTCCGGCGAGGAGAATCACTGAGGTGATTGAATTTTTTTTCTACAGACATTAGTGGAAATATTTATGTTTCTACATGGACATATGCTAGACTTTGTCTAGAATTAGTACTTTGTCACAGTCCAGTAATAACCTAATACTTGGATGTTTAGTCCATTTCAGTCAGTTTTCATATTGGTAACTTGTTAACCACTTCGATCTATCAGTACACTGAAGACCAGTCTATCACGGTGGTGTTCATTAGTCTACGCAAGGGAAACTACAGGTTGCTTAGCGCATGGTAGATGGTGTTAAACCATGCCCAGGGAACGATCTTCAGAACAGCCGTTGATTGGTTAGACTGTCAGTGTCTTCTTGTATTGATAAGATTACCGTGAGTTATGTTACAACTGACATATCTAAGAATAGATCACTTAGATCTGACCCCATTTAAACAAACTGTTATGGCTTTGATAGAAGCCCATATTAAAATGGAACAACAGTTAATTCAAACGTCAAGAGATACTACCACTATGTCTGACTAGACGGATTGTGGGTATATAATGGCGGCCGATACAAGGATTATACATGCTTGTCCGATAGGGCATGTCTATGGATAAATCTGGTACAGACCAGGTTCGCTACGCTTCAAGACCATCAATAAATGTAAGCCACATTTGAATTATATTATGCCTAGCTAATTGGAACAAACTATTTTTCTGCAGATGACCAACACATTTATTTTTCTTCGTATTTAAATCTTGCAATGATTTACGCAAGACATATTAGAGTTATTCTGAGTACTTTCAGCACTCAGAACAGTTTAGGATCGATGACCGAGCATTTCGAGCATTTATTTGAATATTTCATATTTTTGGGAAATCACGGTAATCAGCCGATGTAACTGTAAAAGTTAAATTATTTTTGTTGAGGAATGGATATTTTTTCCATATTCGAAGGTTCGAACATGTGGATTCTCACATAATGAGATGTTAATTAAATATATTTAAAATAATATAAATAATAATAATAATAATAATCCACTAATAATAATAATAATAATAATTTTCATAATTTTTCTAAATAATTCTTGGATATTATATTTTATAATAATCATATGTATTGAGAAAGAGCCTATGAAGTAGTTTAATCATTTCTAGTCTGGAACAGGAGATTTTCCGAAGGAGAGTGGTTAGCGCAAGCCCGCATTCAACCAACATTTCAGTTCTGGTTGAACAGTTGATATTTGCAATGAGCAAAGTATATTTTTCAGATAACACGGAGAGGCATGAAACGGGAAGCAAATGATATTTGTATCAAATAGGATATTTTTGTATTTATATAAAATCATGACGTAAATACACTCGAAAGTGAAATAAAGATTTTCATAAGTATGGTAAATTCACGGGTTGAACTGAATGGTAAAATAAAATAAACTTGTAAGTTTATTAATCTTCCAGTGTTGATAACAAGCAGAGGCTTGATTTATTGTATAAATTTTGGGAAGAAAATGTATGTGTGTGGAGTAGTTGAAATCCCATTCCCAGGTGCGCATGTTTAAGTCGCAGGAATGAGGAGGTTTTTTCGAGCATCAATCAAATAGCAGGTTCGATGGCTCAGGTTTATAGTAGGAGTATTGGAACCACACATTTCGTCGTATGAATGACCCGAAGGTTATTTCTTAGAAACCATCAGTTCTTATTTCAACCTTGTTTACGAATTCCATTTAGACTTTGATTTTGCTAGGACCCGGATTTGTCATGATAGTAGTTTATTCTTCTTCAGAGGAAGACCTTTGTCGTTGTTGTTGTAATATTGTGTTCTTACACAAATAATAGAATGGACCACTGCCAATTAAAAATAATTCTTTAACCACGAATAATTTGAAGAATGTTTTCAATCCTAGTGCCATGAACTAAATGAATTCATTATGAAACTACAATTCTTATTTCCGCATTCTGTCGAAGAATTGCAAGTTGTGAAAATTGCTAAAAATGGCCATGAATATAAATATTTTTTTTCATAATAATGATTCCAAGTGGAAAATTGAATAGTTGAATGGTTCAACAATTTATTGATCAAGTTGATGATTCAGAAATCATATATGTCGTTAGGAACTTGAAGTTCATAATCGAGTCACTTCTCGAAATGTTTAATGTCAGAAGAACAATTAATTTTTGTTGTGCTTCGCACAAGTTCTTCGATGCTATGCTCAAGGTCAAATACTTTTCAGATGTTATTAATATGTGTAAATAATTTGTGTTGCTTCAATGATAACAATATTTTTCGACAATATTTTTGAAACTGGAAAAATAAGTGAAAGTTAAAAATTCTATGAACATTTATTCTACGAGTGTTAATATTATGTAAAAATTCAAACAGTGAACTACGAAATTTCCAGTAGAGACAATGAAATTTGCACTGGATTTAATCATAAATAATTTTGGAACACAGTCTACAGGACTATTAATCAGACTTGTGTTTCCAAAAAAATAATTGTCAAATGTGTTTGGAAAATTCCTGTATATTGTGTAAATACGAGTGTGGGTCGCCACACGTGGATGATGCTGCTTTGAGCATTTTTGCAGTCAAGTTTAAATTCAAAATAAACTGAGATAATTTTACAGGATGTGTTATACCCAATTGAATCTCCTTCTATCCTTATTGTTGCATTGAGCCAAAAATCAGTAAAGCATTTTTTTTATTTGATGTCGTTTTTGCGATTTGCTTTAACCCATCTGGCGCTCCGGGATATTTTGACTCTCGTGCTGACTGATTATTGGTAAAATGCATATGTGGTCGTGCGGACTCCGGTCTAAACGGGCACAGTGTAGCTTAAAGATACACTTTCCATAGATACGACGATCCAGTTAAATTAAAGGCACACGCAGCAATATAGATACGACGATCAGTTTAGCTTAATAATTCACTCCCCTGCATAGATATGACGATCGGTTTGGATTAAAGTTGTACTCCCCTAGATAGGATAAGACGATGTGTTTACCTTCAAGATGCACTCCCCTACATAGATAAGACGATGGCTTCAGCTTAAAGGTACACTCGCTACATATATAAGATGATGACTTCAGCTGGAGGATGCACACCCCTACATAGATAAGACGATGGATTTAGCTTAAAGATGATCTCCCCTACATAGATAAGACGATGGCTTTAGCTTAAAGGTAGAGCCTCCGAGCTTAAGCGGCAGCACGCCGGCCTCTCAACGCTGGGTCCGTGGTTCAAATCCCGGTCACTCCATGTGAGATCTGTGCTGGACAAAACGGAGGCAGACAGGTTTTTCTCCGGGTACTCCGGTTTTCCCTGTCAAAATTTCATTCCAGCAACACTCTCCACTATCATTTCATTGCATCTGTCATTCATTTAATCATTGCCCCAGGGGAGTGCGACAGGCCTCGGCAGCTGGCACAGTTCATATCCTCGCCGCTAGATGGGGGCTTCATTCATTCCATTCCTGACCCGGTCGGAGACTGGAATCAGGATGTGGATTTTCATTTTCTTTAGCTTAAAGGTACACTCGCTAAATATATAAGACGATGACTTCAGCTGGAGGATGCACACCCCTACATAGATAAGACGATGACTTTAGCTTAAAGATGCTCTCCCCTACATAGATAAGACGATGGCTTTAGCTTAAAGGTACACTCGCTACATATATAAGACGATGACTTCAGCTGGAGGATGCACACCCCTACATAGATAAGACGATGGGTTTAGCTTAAAGATGCTCTCCCCTACATAGATAAGACGATGGGTTTTGCTTAAAGATGCACTCCCTACATAGATAAGACGATGGGTTTAGCTTAAAGATGCTCGCCCCTACATAGATAAGACGATGGCTTTAACTTAAAGATGCACACCCCTACATAGATAAGACGATGGCTTTAGCTTAAAGATGCTCTCCCCTACATAGATAAGACGATGGCTTTAGCTTAAAGATGCTCGCCCCTACATAGATAAGACGATGGCTTTAGCTTAAAGATGCACACCCCTACATAGATAAGACGATGGCTTTAGCTTAAAGATGCTCTCCCCTACATAGATAAGACGATGAATTTAGCTTAAAGATGCTCGCCCCTACATAGATAAGACGATGGCTTTAGCTTAAAGGTACACTCGCTACATATATAAGACGATGACTTCAGCTGGAGGATGCACACCCCTACATTGATAAGACGATGGGTTTAGCTTAAAGATGCTCTCCCCTACATAGATAAGACGATGACTTTAGCTTAAAGATGCTCTCCCCTACATAGATAAGACGATGGCTTTAGATTAAAGATGCTCTCCCCTACATAGATAAGGCGATGGCTTTAGCTTAAAGATGCTCTCCCCTACATAGATAAGGCGATAGCTTTAGCTTAAAGATGCTCTCCCCTACATAGATAAGACGATGACTTTAGCTTAAAGATGCTCTCCCCTACATAGATAAGACGATGGCTTTAGATTAAAGGTACACTCGCTACATATATAAGACGATGACTTCAGCTGGAGGATGCACACCCCTACATAGATAAGACGATAGGTTTAGCTTAAAGATGCTCTCCCCTACATAGATAAGACGATGGGTTTAGCGTAAAGATGCACTCCCTACATATGTAGATAAGACGATGGCTTTAGCTTAAAGTTGCTCTCCCCTACATAGATAAGACGATGGCTTTAGCTTAAAGATGCTCTCCCCTACATATATAAGGCGATGGCTTTAGCTTAAAGATGCTCTCCCCTACATAGATAAGACGATGACTTTAGCTTAAAGATGCTCTCCCCTACATTGATAAGACGATGACTTTAGCTTATAGGTACACTCGCTACATATATAAGACGATGACTTCAGCTGGAGGATGCACACCCCTACATAGATAAGACGATGGGTTTAGCTTAAAGATGCACTCCCTACATATGTAGATAATACGATGGCTTTAGCTTAAAGGTACACTCCCTACATAGATAAGACGATGAGTTTAGCTTAAAGGTACACTCACCTACATAGATAAGACGATGGCTTTATCTTAAAGATGCTCTCCCCTACATAGATAAGACGATGACTTTAGCTTAAAGATGCTCTCCCCTACATAGATAAGACGATGACTTTAGCTTAAAGATGCTCTCCCCTACATAGATAAGACGATGGCTTTAGCTTAAAGATGCTCTCCCCTACATAGATAAGACGATGGCTTTAGCTTAAAGATGCTCTCCCCTACATAGATAAGGCGATGGCTTTAGCTTAAAGATGCTCTCCCCTACATAGATAAGACGATGACTTTAGCTTAAAGATGCTCTCCCCTACATAGATAAGACGATGACTTTAGCTTAAAGGTACACTCGCTACATATATAAGACGATGACTTCAGCTGGAGGATGCACATCCCTACATAGATAAGACAATGGGTTTAGCTTAAAGATGCACTCCCTACATATGTAGATAATACGATGGCTTTAGCTTAAAGGTACACTCCCTACATAGATAAGACGATGAGTTTAGCTTAAAGGTACACTCACCTACATAGATAAGACGATGAATTTAGCTTAAAGATACTCTCCCCTACATAGATAAGACGATGACTTTAGCTTAAAGATGCTCTCCCCTACATAGATAAGACGATGACTTTAGCTTAAAGATGCTCTCCCCTACATAGATAAGACGATGGCTTTAGCTTAAAGATGCTCTCCCCTACATAGATAAGGCGATGACTTTAGCTTAAAGATGCTCTGCCCTACATAGATAAGACGATGACTTTAGCTTAAAGATGCTCTCCCCTACATAGATAAGACGATGGCTTTAGCTTAAAGGTACGCTCGCTACATATATAAGACGATGACTTCAGCTGGAGGATGCACACCCCTACATTGATAAGACGATGGGTTTAGCTTAAAGATGCTCTCCCCTACATAGATAAGACGATGGCTTTAGCTTAAAGATTGACTCCATACATAGATAAGGCGATGGGTTTGACTTAAAGGTACACTCCCCTACATAGATAAGACGATGGCGTAAACTTAAAGATGCCCTCCCCTTCATAGATAAGACGATGGCTTTAGCTGCACTCCATACATAGATAAGGCGATTGGTTTGGCTATAAGGTACACTCCCCTACATAGGTAAGAAGATGGCTTAAGCTTAAAGATGCACTCCCCGACATATATAAGACGATGACTTTAGCTTAAATATGTACTCCCTACATAGATAAGACGATGGGTTTGGCTTAAAGGTACACTCCCCTACATAGATAAGACGATGGCTTAAGCTTAAAGATGCACACCCCTACATACAGTAGATAAGACGATGGCTTTTGGTTAAGGATGCATTCCCCTACATAGATAAGACGATGGCTTAAGCTTAAAGATGCACACCCCTACATACAGTAGATAAGACGATGGCTTTTGGTTAAGGATGCATTCCCCTACATAGATAAGACGATGCGTTTAGCTTAAAGGTACACTCACCTACATAGATAAGACGATGGCTTTAACTTCAAGGTACACAGTCGACTGACCGGGTCAGGAAATGGAATGAATGAAGCCACCATCTAGCGGCGAGAATATGGGGTGATTAATGTTTAGTGCAGCGAGCTAATATAATTTGTGTGTTTACTTCAGATAATGTAAAGGATATTTTCAGCAGGATTATAAGAACATTCCCCACCCAAGGTGGTTGGTCTGTCATCTACGTGTAGATCAAGTGTGGCAAAATCGCAGTTAAGAAGAGTTATCTTGTTTAGTTTTGCTCGCTCGAAGTGAGACCCAACTCCCGTGAGATATGGCACCCGGACTCTTGAATGAAAAACAAAACAATTATTTGTCTGTCTTGCGTCTACCAAGAGGCCTTGAGACCACTTGAGATAGTATATAGAGCACTTTGAATATAGACAAGCCAGGACACAGCACAACGCAATGCTAAAACACAATCTGTGTTAGCCGAAGATAAACTCATGAGCTCATATGCCCCTCGATTAGGACATTTTCAATCGGACACAAAACAGCACGAGAGCTGCAGTAGTCTTGGTTACAAGTACTGACCTCGTGATTTAAAAGGCTACAAGTTGTTCCACCATCTCAGTAGTGTCTAACAAGGAGAGCTCGCCAAGTGGTTTTCTAGAAAAGTGTTCAATTTTGGAGGGTTTGCTCTTCATAAGAAAATATTTTGGCCGTGTTCGAGCGTTTTTGCCAATGAGCCTTAGTGTGTTCAAAATTGAACGTTTAAAATCAATCCTCAAACTTGTGTAGTCCTATTCTCGCAAACGCTCCCGGTTCGTTTCCGTGGCGTGGTCGCCAGCGCTTAGGCGTGGGGAATTAAAGATTTCGATTTCGAGTCAGACGTAGGTCAGGGCTTTTTTTTTTACTGTTAGCCTATTGTCTTTTGTGTTTTCTAACGTATTTGCTGTGGTCTCGTCGTTTTTGGAGCTATGTACAATATTTTAACGTAATTATTATTCGTCCTTGAAGCTTGAACGAGTGGCAAGTTTTATTCGTTAACATTTAAATGCAGCGTGGCCGGCGACGCTACGTCCATGTGCACTGCGCCGAGTCTAATGCAGGAACGCAAGAGACCTTCCCGCTGTTCCACTCTGCTCTACCATCAAGCTAAACTGTCTGTATCTAAAACTCGATACGGAACTCGCGGGACACTCTTCTTCATGCAAGTGCCGTATAAGCGGGTTCGATAAGTCGGAGGTCTTGATTGACGCTTATGCGTATTCAATATTACGTGTGTGCGGTTGTCTACAGTCAACAGTATCTAGAACGCGAAAGACAATAATAAGAGTAGAAAAAAAGTCCTGACCAAGGTCTGACTCGAACTCGAAACCTTTGATTCCCCACGCCAATGCGCAAGCGACTACGCCATGGGAACGAGCCGGGAACGGTTGCGAGAATAGGACTACACAAGTTTGAGGATTGATTTTAAACGTTCAATTTTGATCACACTAAGGCCCATTGGCAAAAACACTCAAACACGGCAAAAAATATTTTCTTATGAAGAGCAAACCCTCCAACTTTGAACACTTTTCTAGAAAACCACTTGGCGACCTCTCATTGTAAGTTAAATTCAAATACAATAATAATTATTATTATATTAACACGGCAAATGTGGAGACAGGAAAGTGTAGTGGTTCTGCCCATAGTCATCTCTTCTACTGGCATCATCCCTAAATCATTGGCTCGCAATTGGGAATACATCATGGCCTACATATCATCATGCAGAAGGCCGTCATCCTGGAGACCTGTTCAATTGTTCGCTCGTTTCGTAATGTGCCACCCTTAAAGAAGTTGACATACCGTCTTGCAAACAAGCCGACGATAGGTTGTGAAATGAAATGAGAATCCACAGCCTGCTTCCAGTCGACCGACTGGGTCAGGGAATGGAATGAATGAAGCCACCATCTAGCGGCGAGAATATGAACTGTGCCGGCTGCCGAAGCCTGTTGCACCCTCCTGGGGCAATGATGAAATGAATGACATATGGAATGAAATGATAGTGGAGACTGTTGCTGGAATGAAATTGTGACAGGGAAAACCGGAGTACCCGGAGAAAAACCTTTCTGCCTCCGCTTTGTCCAGCACAAATATCAAATGGAATGACCGGGATTTGAACCACGGACCCAGCGGTGAGAGGCCGGAATGCTGCCGCCTAAGCCACGGAGGCTACTGATGAAATGAATATGATTGCAATAATAATAATAATAATAATAATACACGATCGTTTTGGAAGCCATTTTTCAGTGTTGCTTAGTATAATTTAATATGTTTTAAGAGGAGCAGATGACCTCGTAGTTCCGCCACTTAAGACAACATTAACTCAGTGTTGCCTTAGTTATCGAAGTTGCATGTTTAATCAGTCGGCCAACACGATTGTATCCAATTGTAATGGATGATTCCCAAATCCTGAAATTAATTTGCATGAGATTAATATTGGTCGATCATTATCAGATCCTTACATTTAGGCTATAAAATGTACGCAGGGCGATGGTATTAAACTCAGCTACTGCTACTTCACAGTTCACTGCTGTAAGGGTCCGGGCATGGGCACCTAGAGCCCGCTGATGAGCCTATCTTGGTGTTCCTCGGTGAAACCCTGCAACAAAACACGGCAATAAACCTTGATCGTCAAAATCAATATACCATTTTTATGGGTGATGGTATTTACAATATATACACTTATTTAGTTGCAGGAGTAGTTAAACTAGCACAAGGAGTCGATAGTTGTTAGTTCAGTGCAGGAAGCTCCACGAGCAGTTACTCACTCCTATGAATTTAGAATTGTTTTCGTGATGCAATGTTGAAACTCTTGGGAACAGGAGAGAGTGTGATCAGTCTCAGTGTGAACAGTATGCACGTTGCTAACTTAAGAACATGACGACAATGAAACACCTGCAGATAGCCTTGAGCTCACAATGCTTAGACATAACCTGATCTGCGAATTTTCCTTAAGTGATGCCAGTTGAAATTGTGGCAAGTGGAAAGAAGCAATGTTGAATACACAGAAGTTAGTTATTGTTGTTTTAAGGGGCGGAACTACGAGGTCATCTGCCCCGATACACAGAAGAAATGGAACACAAAGTCGTGATCGCAATTCCAGAAACAGGGCGAGATTCAGAGACACGAGAAAGAAATAACTTGCTACCGAGTCAGGAGACTTGTGAAGCAAGTGTGTAAGAGAATGCAAGGACCAAGTAAGTATCTGAGACATGATACATTCGTAACTAATGTGTGGGCATGATGCTAGGAGAATGCATGGTCCAAGTTGATATTCTGGGACATGATTCATTCTTACATAATGTATGGGCATGTTGCTAGGAGAATGCATGGTCCAAGTTGATATTCTGGGGCATGATACATTCTTACATAATGTATGGGCATGTTGCTAGGAGAATGCATGGTCCAAGTGGATATTCTGAGAAATGGTACATTCTTTACTAATGTATGGTCATGATGCTAGGAGAATGCATGGTCCAAGTGGATATTCTGAGACATGGTACATTCTTTACTAATGTATGGTCATGATGCTAGGAGAATGCATGGTCCAAGTGGATATTCTGAGACATGGTACATTCTTTACTAATGTATGGTCATGATGCTAGGAGAATGCATGGTCCAAGTGGATATTCTGAGACATGGTACATTCTTTACTAATGTATGGTCATGATGCTAGGAGAATGCATGGTCCAAGTGGATATTCTGAGAAATGGTACATTCTTTACATAATGTATGGGCATGTTGCTAGGAGAATGCATGGTCCAAGTGGATATTCTGAGAAATGGTACATTCTTTACTAATGTATGGTCATGATGCTAGGAGAATGCATGGTCCAAGTGATTCTGAGAAATGGTACATTCTTTACTAATGTATGGTCATGATGCTAGGAGAATGCAAGGACCAAGAAGATATTCTGAGACATGATACATTCTTAACTAATGTATGGGCATGATGCTAGGAGAATGCAAGGACCAAGTAGATATTCAGAGACATGATGCTAGGAGAATGCATGGGCATGATGCTAGGAGAATGCATGGTCCAAGTTGATATTCTGAGAAATGGTACATTCTTAACTATTGTATGGGCATGATGCTAGAGGAATGCAAGGACCAAGTAGATATTCTGAGACATGATAGGTTCTTAACTAATGTTTGGGCATGATCTAGGAAAATGGAAGGACCAAGTAGATATTCAGAGATGCGGCATTTCAGGCAGGTGGCAAGGATCAAAGACCAAGCACATATTCTGAGAAGTGGCACATTCTTAACTGACAGACCAGCTAGAGACAGAAATATTTTGAAACTGTGTGATTCAATGCATGTGCCGACCGAGTCAGTCTACAGTGCCTCAAGTTGTGGATTTGATTCCCAGGGGACTATTCCACTACGGTGTTTTCGTCTCTTACATTGAGCATCATGTTCATTCCTTAGTATTCTTTGTTGTTGTTTCTCCGGTTAGGGACTTCAGAGATCTTTTGTCATCAGTCATTGTGTGTGTAACTCTAAAGTAGTTGCCCCGGGGCTTAAAACGAGGTATTACACAAATTTCAAGGGTGGAAGATTTCAAGAGGCAAACACCCCACTCAAGATGGCTGCTTTCAGGGCTGGGTTTCGAACCTCAGATCACCGAATTTCGGTTACCCTGTCCAGTCATAGAACATAGCGTTGTCAGCTCCTTCTCTGGTTACAGATAATGTTTAGAATTTTAATTCCCAATCGGTCCCGTGGTGTTGAGGTAGCACGTCTATCTTGTAGTCGGAGGCCCTGGGTTTGATTCCTGGCTCCATCAGGGATTTTAGAAACAGACGTGAGCGTTGGAACGGGGTGCACTCAAACTCGTGAGGACAATTGTAGATTCCACGGGAAAGACGAAGTAAGTCACATTCTGTAAATTTTTCATGAGAGCGAATTTAAACTTTCAACACTAAAATGATGTAGAAAAAACGCCCCAATTGAGGGTAAGCAATATAGTTTATTTGCCAAATGTATTTCTTATTAAGGAAGTACAAGTAAAGCAAATGACAACTGAAGTTAAATTATAAAAAAAAGTGAGAGAATAAGGGACGTTCTTTCCGCTTCTACTAAAAATAGAAAACTCTGTATCTCGGTGACATTCCGATTTATTTGAAATTAATTTCAACTGATCGGTAGTAACGATGGCTGGACACCAGAATGCACCATAAACTCATTTCCGGAAAAAGTGGACTCACCCCGTTCTTTCGGTGGGGTCTTTAATTG
This sequence comes from Meconema thalassinum, assembly GCA_946902985.2. NCBI lineage: Eukaryota > Metazoa > Arthropoda > Insecta > Orthoptera > Tettigoniidae > Meconema > Meconema thalassinum. The sequence continues at coordinate 375,190,213 of OX336392.1, forward strand.
AGTGCTATCTGACATTGGAGCAGTGCCCTGTTCATGGAGACCAAGATTGACGGCCGAAGGAACCCAACGCGCTGACCACGCGTCACCCAAAAAGCGCCATGGGGTTTGGTTAGGTTTTTATTTCCTAAGTGCCATGCCATGTAATTGGTTGGTTGGTTCCTTAGTTTAGGGGCTGCGACGAGGCGGTCATGTAGCCCCGTGTACTTTGGGTGTGTGTAGAATCTGTCTGATAACCGGTGTTAATTTTGATGGCCGTATTAGTGTCTGTTGTCTGTAAATCAGGTAAGGACTGCAAACGAACAATTTCAAGAAGTTACTACTATTGCTACCAAATGCTACCGTCAACGACACTTGCTTGCTAGATGTCACCACAACCGGAACCTGGCGGCGAACGTTGGAACTTAATAGAGCGCTAATCAAATCTAACCTTCAAATTTAGCTTTACACAATTGCAGTTAGTGGAAGGTTCTTTTACAAGCCATACATCTATGACATGGGCCCACTGGCTTTACTTTCCCATCCGAAGGAAGGCATACTGAGGGATTTTTAACGCTCTTAAAGAATCCGACGACTTCGGCTGGGTTAGAACCCGTAATCTTGGGCATAGAAGCTCAGTATGCTACCAACTACGCCACCGAAGTCGTCCCATGTCATGTATGTTATTTAAAAGATAGTAATGTATTTTCTGAATTCTCGTAGTTTGCCACTAAATGATCTGCTAGGTGTAGCGAAGGAGAGATTCTTGGTTTATTCAACGCACGGAGTCGACCTGCCGTGCTACCTTGTTAACTGGTGAACTACAGTGCAGAGCAGTAGCGGCTCCTTGTTTGGGCTTGGGCCATGCAAAACAGATAAGTGCTCTCAGCATACCAAACAGTCAACAGCTTAGCCAAGCGCGTTCAGGCACGCACCAGGACTGCAATGGAAAGCAGCTGTAAGATCTTGCCATCCTGCATGAGAAGCTTCTACACTCCCTTTGGGCAAATGCTAGGATGGTACTTTATTAGATCTCAGAATGCGTATTGAGTTCCAGTCTCCAAGGTCCTTGGTTCGATTTTAGGCTCTGACAAGAAAGCTAATTTTTCTCTGAGAGATGGAACGGGGTACACCCAGTCTCGTGAGGCAGACTGAGAGGAGAGGAGTTTGATACAGAGCTCAGCCATTCTAGAAAATGTATCCCGTGTATTCCCACTTCCATTTCAGGCAAATGCGGGGATGGTTCCTAACATACAGTTCATTCCATCATAAAAATGACCACCTACTGGTGTAAGGTCTAGAGTTCTTGGCTGTCGCTCCTGAGGTTCAATTCCTGGCTCTGCCAAGAAATTTTAATTCCAGCGAAAAACCAAACCACTAAAAACAAAATACAAGAAATTGAAGAGTGATTATAAGATTCTGGTCAGGAATAATAATAATAATAAAAGGGTCATTTCATTTCCACCCAACTAGGGTGGGCGGGTTCCCTATAGATGGCCGCACTATCTCTTGGGCCAGAGGAGGGGATTGAATGGAAGGTTGTAAGTTATAGGAGAAGGGTGGTGGTGGATTGTGTAAGTTGGTGAAGGAGAAATGGTATGACCTCTTGGCTAAGATTAAAGTTTTGAAATTTTTGTGTTGACGAAAAATTGCTCTTTAATGCATTGCACTATTGTAGGTTGAGGCGTTAGATTTTGAATTTTGAGATTTTAATTTTAATGGTTTTATAAGAGATTTGAAAATGTTTGTGTTTTTATAAGTTTGGAAGTTAGAGTGGGTTATGAGGTTCGAAAGTTGGAGAGATTGATTGATTTTGTTGTTGTTTTTTTTTGTTGAGAAGTGGATGATTATGTATTATGAGATGGGAGTAATTGGTGGTGCTTGTGGTGATGTGAAGCGGGGGTGGGAGAAAGAGTGGAGTTTGCGAGGAGTTGATCGTGTGGACAGTATGGGATGGTACTTGAAGATGGTATGTGATGGAATGAAAAGGATGAAAAGGTGTGTTGAGGGGAGTGTGGGTGATGAGATTTGGTAATTGATGTTTTAATGATTTTGAAATGAATGCGATGATAGAAATGGATGATTTTGTTTGCTGAGATGGAGGTGATGGATGACGTTGGTGGAGATGAGAAGTGGAGAGTTGTTGTAGAAAAGAGAGAGAGAGAAGAGGAAAGAGTGGAAAAGAAAATAGAAAGAAAAGAAATATAAGCTGTTGAAGGAAGATGTGAGTATGTATGGATGTGGTGATTGTGAAGTGATGGTGATGCTCTTGAGGTGGATTAGGCCTAGTTTAGAGTAGACGGGGTTGCGTATCTGGAGTGCCTCAAGTTGTCGTACGATCGGATTCTGCGTTCTTCTAGCGCGCTTCAGGTAGCGCAGTTGAAGAAGGTGGATGTACGTCGTAACGGGGGGTAATGGCATCAGACGGTACAGATCCTCGCTAGGGTGTATCGGGGAGAGGCGAAGGGCTATGGTCAGGAAATTATATTTTCGTTATTATATGTGTTATAAACACTAATCGTACAGTCTCTGACTATTTCATGTGATACACGAAGGATTACATATGACGTAGTAATGACTGAATCCACTTAATTGAATTGCATTTGTGTAGGTTTTAACACGATGAGTCTATTGACAGTACACGAGAACTTTTAGATTTTTCATTTTTTCAATTCACCGTTCGCTCTCGAGTGCTGTGACGATTTCTGGGATATTCTACCATCTGTTGGGCATTATATAGCATTACATGAGTTTGTAATTTTTCTTCCGGAAGTAACTAACAGAGCATTATTTACAAGTCTATCCTATAGAGCTGGAGTTCATCTGTGGCGTAATCAAGAATGGTGGAATCACAAGCAAGTCGTTGTCGCCGCACTGCGTTGAGATTTTAGTTCAAACAAAACTTCAGTTATTAACCAATAGTAAAGAACAACATGTATTATTTTTATTTTGGACCGTTAACCACATATAGAGATGATGCAAGTGAGGTCACACAAAATTTAATTTTGAATTGTCTGAAAATAAAAATAAACTGTTACGTAACATTTTTAAATTGAATTTTGATTAATAGGAACGCAAAACCTATAAACAATTTAAGCCTGTCACCCTCCTGGTAAGTTAAAAATTACGGTTTCTACAATTTTCATTTTCAAATGGTAAGGAAGATACTCAGGACTCATAAGGTTAAAAGAAAGGTTTAAGAACACGAGATGAGCTGGTAACTTGAACGTGTCGACCCGACCGTACTCAAGTGCACGTTGGAATCGCTGAGAGAATGGCTGCTGGAATTCTGAGGGCCAGCTTTGTGGTGATGTTATCCTTCGTGTTCTACTTCTCTACCCTCTGATATCCTAAAATGTTCCCATATCATATTATTTTCTTGGTGAACTGAAACGAATAGCTTCCAAATCTCTGAAGAAGTACATGGCTTGGCAACTGACGTCAGCAGTAGACGGATTGACCTGCTCGCAACCAAAGAACAGTCCACACAGTAGGATACATAATAGATCCAACTGTCTGCCTTCAGAGGTGCAGTGCAGAGCCTGTCAATGTGGACGTAGGTAAATCACACTTCTATGAACCTAGAGTTCCTTATTAATGAAGTCCCACGACGTAACTGGAAACGTTAAATCAAGGACCACGCCTAAGTGGGCAACTACAGCAAGTCCAGATATCACAGGTTTGAATCCCGACGCTGAGAGTGGCTATCAAGAGTGTGACTTCTCCCCGGGTTTTTCGACACTCCCTCCAGGTTAATGTCGGGATGGCACCTCACTTCAAGTCCCAGGACACCTATCTTATTGTCCCTAATACAGCTACATCACAGAAATACAGGTCATAAGTCAAGTTGAACACACACCAAACTACACGGGGCTGGTGACCAAGATGTTCCAAGCCCCTCACACGAATTATCAACAACCATCTTATTACTAATTTTAATTAATGTTATTGGTCTTACGTCCCTCTTACCTACCGCGGCTTTTAGAGACGCCGTGGTGCCAGAATTTTGCCCCGAAGGAGATCTTTAACGTGCCGGTAAATCTACTGACACGGCTCCTTCCATTCTTCCTTACGGTCGCCTCCTTCCCAATCCTAACCTGAATTACAAATACACACACTAATACAGCCAATCACAATACTACAAATTCCGCACACACCCAAGTACACGGGGCTACATTCCACCGATGTCGCAAAGCCACTCGATTAATCAACAACAACCACCAACACGTGTGAACCAGTCGAGTGAAACGTCACAGTTCTCCAGCTTCACCACGAATAGCTAAAGTATAGCGGAGCGATTCCACTACTTATTTCTATTCATCCCAGTACAACTATTATCATCATATTTTCAAAGTACAGTAATGGAAGAGAACAAAGGATGACGGACAAATAGAAACCATAGAAATGAGAGAATATATCATGAAAAGGATGCCACAGCAATCAAAACATATAGAAACACAAACAAGGCAATATATTCGATACTGAAAGACACTACGAGAGATCAAAAGAGCTATGCCCTATGGCGGTAGTTGTTCCGCGAGACACATCTGACATTTCCCTGTCTCTGAATGTCATGACTCTCATTTGCATACTCTCCCATCTGCATTATAAAAACAGCAAGGGTTCGTCATGCGGACACCCAGCAATTCCACCTGTGACAGCTCTTCTGTTGAACAATTAGCGAGGTCCATCCTTTCAGTGGCTGTGAGTGGCAGCAGCAGGACTGGTCAGTTCTATTTAATTTATCAGCTGACACCGTGAAGATCCGGGTTCGATTCCTGGTTCTGGCAAATTATTTAATTCTAATTTGGGGACTGGAATTGGGTTCACACAGCATCATGAGGCAGCACAGAGAAAAGGTGGGTTCGATTCACCATTTACTTTCCAAAAAACAGCCAGGCTGGTTCGTAAATAAGGCAACCCCAAACATAATACTGCTGACACTAATACAGACATCACAGTGACACAGGTTATAAGATAGAATTCACGCACACATCAAAGTACATGGGGCTACATATCAACGATGTCACAATGTTTCTAAAACATGTATACCTAGGTAAATATAGAAGTAATATTAATGGTACTATTAACAACCCACAGTGGTGGCTACGCTCGCTAAAGCGTAGCGTTAGGTCATGGGGCCAAGCTCTCTGCTGACTCGGTATACACGTGGGTTCGAACCCCACCATCGGCCGTCCTTGAAAAGGTTTTCCGTGGTTTCTCATTTTCAATTCCAGGCACACTGGGACGGTATCTTCTGACAGGCCACGGCCGCTTTCTTCCACATCCTTGCCCAGTTTCATTCACTAAGATTCATATCATCTCTCATTAACTCCTCTCATGAAGTTGGCGTCAGGAAGGGCATTCGGCCGCAAAAACAATCTGCACCAAATACTTCCATCGAATCTCATCCCCGACCCCATTGGATAACGGGAATAATAAGGGGTGGACATACAATGGTACTATTAACAGTACTTATTTGAGATTGTTTTGTCTTCTAGCGTTCAGCCCAGTCTGCAAATCTCTGTATGCAAACGGGTCGCCCGATGACTCCCTATTGGCACTTAGCACACTTAACTCCTCTGCTTCTACACCTCTCAACTTGAAATAGTGAAATACTGAAAATAACCATTAGAACCTTGGTGTACTTCTGCTTCTTAATTACTGAGCTCATTAACCTTTTGACTGGTTGTATGGCTCAGCGGTAGCATTTTCGCCTGCATGCCCAAGGTTGCACGATCAAATCCTGGTGCATTCAGTTGGCATTTGAGGGTGCGCAAATGCGAGTGAGCCGTGTCCGTAGATTTACTGGCACGTTAAAGAACCCCTTCGGGGCAAAATTCCGGCATGCCGGCGTCTCCAAAAGTCGCAGTAGTTAAAAGTGACGTAAAACCAATAGGCCTAACAACTACCTAAAGAGGCTGCACAATGAACAATGGAAGTTTCATATGACAGAATATTTCATCTGAAAAGACAGATAAAAGACTGCTACTGATTTCACATCACTATTTTAAATGACTATACATGCTCTTGTGGATCCTCTCAACTGTTCATCACCTGCATTTCGACTGCACAGCTTTTGATAGAGAAAGACATATTAAATGCCACTTGAGTTACTGCAATAATGAACTGACAAAACCTCTGCATCCTATATTTAAAATATCATGTTGTTATTCTCATTTTCTTACATTTATCCATCATATCTTCCGCTTGCCACGGTGAGTGAGTGGTCAACGTGTCGGTCTACTAACCCCAAGCTTGCAGGTTCGCTCCTGGTCGTGGTAAGTGATTTTTCAAAGGCGACAAAAATCACGGCACGCATGTCATATGTTGTTGTTGTTGTTGGCATGTCAAAGAACCCATTTGAATTCAGTAGGCCGTGTTCATAATGGAAAAATTAATCTCGGGATTTTCCGCCAACACAAAGTTCCTCCTTTCTCTACTAGAAAGAGCTATAGACCTAATGCCTACAGTAGGAGCTTATATATCTAACCTCCTTGACCTTCATAGCGTTCCAAGGAACGACAAAATTTGACATGCAAGCTGCCCTTCGGACGTCAAATAACAATGCTTGCACCCGGCAACCGAGGCCATAGGATATTATTGTTATTGCGTTTATCCATCGTCAGTAGAACGTCTTTCCATGTATACTAAAGATTAAGATGTTTCCTTCTGCATTGTATTCTCCGGTAGCGACAATAATATAGCTTGCCTAATTTAGTAAGCGCACTGAATTATTCCAGAACATGGTACAGTACATAAAGCACAGTACCTTGTGACAGATAAGACTTGCAGAAACTATATATATATATAAAGGTTGTTTGGCAATAAATTAGGGTAGCCTGCAGCACACTCTTACAAGAGCTCAGTTATTACTTGCTCACACACACAATGAAAACTCATTATGGGGTTGCTACTCTTTTTAGTTCCCGGATAGTTTTAAGGTAATTCTTTTTATCAAATTATCGTTGTTGTTTCTTGCATATTTTAGGCGCTGTGACATCGTGGTCATATATTCTCTTAATATTAATAATAATAATAATAATAATAATATTTTCATGACGAGATTTTGGGAGGATAAGAAGGCGAAAACCACCAGGCCAACTAACAAGTTCAAATGCTCTCTTTGAATGGGCATAGCGACGAAAGAAAGAATAATAATAAAGATAATGGTTTTACGCCCCTCTTAACCACTGCTGCTTTTAGAGACGTCGGGGTGCCGGAAATTCATCCCGAAAGGGATATTTCTCGAGCCGTTAAATCTACTGACACGGCTCCCTCGCATTTGCACACCCTCAATTATGAATGTCAATGATATACAGGGTCTTTATATTTGCTTAGTAAGGACATTCTCACTCACGCGCTCCGCCAGTGACGGCTCAGTTGCCGGCTGCCGCGCCCGCATATGTATGGCAGAATACGGTGCTTAAATCAGTATCATGCATTTTTACTCACGATTTTTACAGTAGATGCTGAAAATGTTCCTCGTCCGCTGCCAAATATAATCGGCATCCCCTTACGAAGTTTCCGGTTACTCCGGTTAATTTAGCTTCAGTAAGGAAATAACGACGTCTATTTTTATTGTTTACTGAACCTGTACGTTTGAATCTCTTAGCAAGTTGTTTTATTGTCCGAATTATAGGAATGGGTCTCCCTGGAAATTTCACTCGAAACTTTTGTCTTGTTCTAGTGCACAATTTTCTGCACTCTGTGTACTCATTGTGCAGATATTCGCTCACGTAATGAATATTTCACATAAAGCATTACAGCACTATACACAATGACAATAAAACACTATACAATACGGTATGCAGTACACAGACGCTTTATAAAACACCCCATTCGCTCGGAGCTCACACGTCTACCGCAGCAAGGGCGTGGGAATACGGCCGGGGACCGCGCGCGCCAACCTGTAACAACGGCTAAGTTCGAGTGGAATCGCCTTGCCAGGCAAAAATAAAGACCCTGTACTTTGCAAGTTAGGCGATCTTTTTCAAGTGGAAAGTGATATAATTGCAGAGGTATACACGATTTTTCCTTTCTTCGTTTTGACTCTAATTTTACATGTACATTGTTCATCTGAATTCCGAAGAGCCATTACTTTTACTTAACATTTTTTTTTATAATTGCAGTAATTTTGATTAACAAGATATTGCTAAATTTCACAATATCTCTAATGTTGGGTGATAAAATGTGATGATCCTAGCAGAGTTAACAAGAGAGAAAGCAGTATGAGAAGCTTTGCATCCAAGCGGCGACGGTTCCAATGACTAAATCATATAAGAGAACACAAACTGTTTTTTTCTTTGATACGTATTTGTTACAATATGTCTTAAGTTAATGTGTTTATTATTTTCTTGTATTAAACCCTGCCTGCTATAAAGAAACAATACAATGCAAATTTTCAAGTTCACGCATCTTGTAATGATTTCTTTAATACCTATGTAGTTTTTTAAAGCCATGATGTGATACACGAGGATAGAAGACATTTCAGTAATTCAGATACTTTCAATATACAAAATCAGTCATTGAATCCAGAAAAGGTCTCCAAAAATATTTTTTGTAGACCTGTGTAATTGATGTAATGACATCAGCTGCAATATCTCTGATCTTGCACAACTAATGCACCCATCTTGATGATGATAATAATAATAATGTTCTTTTAAGAGGCCTAACATATAGGTTATCGATCCCTAAATCCATCCTAAGGAAGTAGATACCAACAAGGAACTGCCACCAAACTGACTTTTCTGATTTTAAAGAAACGTGGTGAGGTTTGGAAATGACTGAAGGTTCAAACATTTCTTGAGTATGAAATGACGCAACTCACCACGGTTCGTCAAAATCGGCTGGGTAATTTTGGTGATGTTCCTTCTTCCAAACACAGGGTGATTTGACAGAAATTTGCTGACCATAATCAACGAGGCTTGACGTCACCAAGGAGCTTGCTCGCCAATCATCCAGCAGCACTCTCTAGAACACGGTGGTACTGCCGATGACAACCTGAAATATCGCCATGAAAGTCTGGAAAAAGAGGTACTCACCAAAATTGCCAGCACCGCAATCCCGCTGCTTGGGGCACACATGGCTTTAGTGGTAGGTGGCAGTGGTCTGCTCGGCACGTACTCACGGTCTAGGGGCGGGCGGAGCGTACTACGCGGTCACGAGCTGCGGGGAAGAAGGGTGTAAGTGTTCGAGCATCGCCATTGGGCACGGTGCGAGCAACCTGGAACAAAGAGAGAACATAGTCAAGATCGGAACTCAGGAACTTGCTAATTTACAACAGATAGTGTTCATAGAAATTGATTTAGACATAGCCCTCACAGCTTGGAGTGGTCATATAAGTTGACACGGTATTATTAGGGGTGCTCCACCATAGCCGGTCCCAAGCCCGGTTGAGATAGGAGGAGGGTGAATGGTTGGTCGAAAGCCTCGGTGGGGGCACCAATGTCGAGTAGGTGTCACTAGTAAATACCGGGAAATCCTCAAGTGGTTGCGCTTGCCCAGCCACACGACCAACAAATCCTAGCCCCATTGGGGAGGGGTGAGGGTAAATAGCTGGCACCCTAAAACGAACACATCGGCTAAGGTACGGTAACCCTGACAGTAGAGTCCCCGGTCCTCCGGGTTGGGGGTTGGACGTCAGGATAACAACCTAACTCTAGAAAAAAAATCACTTGTTACGAAAACAAGATGACAAAAGCCAGACGGATATATCGGACTGACCCAGGCAAAGTAAAAGGTTAAACGATTTAAGGATGATCACATGGAATGTGCTAACAAGGGGAGGATACGATGCATGGGTCACCGATTCGAACCATCTTTAGTACACGTGTGGGGCATGACCAGGCGTATATCAGGTGCAAGTAGTAAGGTGCACTTCTCAGCCGTTTCCGAGAAATTAATTATTCGCAATTGCAGTGTGGCGTCCATGTGCGTTGTACGCTAGAAATAAGCTAACAAGCGCGTGGTGCTGCGGTAAGAGCCCTGGTTCATAAGCGCGGGATCACTGGATCGAATCCCACCGGTGAGTCCTCGCAGAGTGTTGTGATTTCTTTTACTTTTTTTAATGTTTTTTTAGCCATTGGCAATTTCCAACCAATACGCATAGCATGAGTCACTTCTTGCGGGGTAGGGGGTGGTCTGATGGTTCACAGACGTGCAATGAACGGAACAGACTGGGCCTTCAATGTATAAATGTATCTCGGTACATATAGGGTCATCGAAAAGTAATGCCAACATTTAAAAAGATGATAGCACCGAAACCCTTTATGTTAAACGTGTAATGCTTTCACTGAATGCTAGCTGGTTAAAGTAAGTTTTGTTTTGGAGGGGACGTGACCTTGCTATGCGCACACTAGATGGGTAGTAGCCAAGGTCGGCCGGGGCGCGCGCGCCAATGAAGTCCTGACCTCACCCCTTTGGATTTTTTTCTGGGGGTACATTAAAAACATTGTGTATGCAGAAAAAATTCGGGTATTGGAGCACCTGCGGGAGCGAATTTCTGCCGCCATCTTGACAGTCACTCCTGAAATGATTGCACGTATAGCGTGGCAGGTTAGACCTGGCCTGTCATGGCGGAGTCTCGTCAAGGCGGGGAAGTGGTGGGATTACTAGGCGCGCGCGATTTCCCCTCTTTGCTGTAACAACTCAACTCAACTCAAAGAAGGTAGCACGTGGTGAACTGAGAGCGCACCAACTGCACACACTCCTGACAGCAAGCTTGTTGCCATGCTTGTCAAAGAAGAGAATCGCTCAGTCTTGCATCGCATGCCTTGACAGCATCTGTACCCTGCGAAGGTTCTGGGAATAGTGACTACTTGGCAACATCTAACTAGCGCGTGGCGAAGTATGCGCTCACTGGTTGACAAGGAATCCTGGCGGGGGGATGACGTAATGTATGTGGACGCACATCCGCATTGGAAGGCTCAGATCTAACTTGCTCCGTTATACCAATCCAGCCATTGGCAAAGCGTGCGTTCAATGCTGATGTTGGTGGTCGGCCTGGCCTAGATTTTTTTTCTACAGTCCCTGTTTCTTAAACTGATTAAACCATCAAATGACAGCTTTGTAATCAGGTGCAGTTTGTCGGACGGTGCAGTCATTGGCACGCGCGCCCCCGGTCGACCTTGGCTACTGCGCACCTAGTGTGCGCATAGCAAGGTCACGTCCCTTCCAAAACAAAACTTACTTGAACCAGCTGGCGTTCAGTGAAAGAATTACACGTTTAACATAAAGGGTTTCTGTGCTATCATTTTGTTAAATGATGGCCTTATTTTTCGATGACCCTGTGTAATAGAATACACCTGACCGTGTATAATACAAATGTATTTGCAATGGCTATACTGTCCATTATGAAATGACACAAACGTTGCCCCCATACGATGATTTCAGAATCTCCTTTCCCACTCACATAACACGTTATTACAATTGATGACTGCAAAATAAACATCGTTCATGACACGTACATTTGTACGAATTGCTAATGTTTACAGAAACAACAAAAACACAACACACTGCAACGGCTCACCGGTGGGATTCGATCCAGTGATCCCGCGCTTATGAACCAGGGCTCTTACCACTGCATCACGCACTCGTTCGCTTATTTCTGGTGTACAACGCACATGGACGCCACACTGCAATTGCGAATAATTAATTTCTCGGAAACGGCAGAGAAGCGCACCTTACTACTTGCACCTAGTATACGCTTGGCAATGCCTACACGTGTATTAAAGATCGTTAGTTAGTTAGTTAGTTAGTTATTGTTGTTTTAAGGGGCGGAACTACGAGGTCATCTGCTCCTAAAGGATGGTTCGAATCGGTGATCCATGCATCGTATCCTCCCCTTGTGAGCCTCAATAGACCGAAGGAGTAGAGCAGGGCCATCCAGTCATTGCGCTCCAGGAGCACGGCCGCACTCGGGGAGCACTGGGCAGTCAGACTAGCGCTCCTTCCCCTACCACCACTACACTGTGGCAGCGAGTAGACGGACTACAGTATGTTCGGACCACGCTGACTATAAACGTGCGTACAGTCGTGCGGCCGACGCGACGGCTCTTGTGGGATTGTTGACATATTAAAAGAGCTGTTTTGCCATAACCAATAGACCGCATATACAAATCGAAAGGTACTCCGATGTATGGAATGAGCAGAAAACGAACACAAGTGTTCAGTAAAGAATATTGTGATTTATATCCAAACTGAAATGTGAACATATTAGAGAGGAAAATTCAACAACAAATTGTGTACTTTTTAACACATTACATCTCTGTTGCACACTAAACATTTGGCATGCCATTTATAAGCTGTACAGATAAATGAATTTTTCCCGTTCTGCTTTAAAGACTGCCGCTTCACCACTCCTTATTTTGTATGCTGTTCAGTCATGACCACTGCGAAACTGATTTACTTACACGCTGTCAACAAAGCGCATTGGACTAGACTAGCGACTGATGGATCGGCTGCACACTTCAGCGCACTCAGCCAGCCAAGCTCCTCTCACCACTTCTGAAACTACCATCCAACAAAGCGCTCGGATCACTGACTTAGTGCGCGGCCGGAGCGCTGTCTGGATGGCCCTGGAGTAGAGGCAGACCAAGGAAGCGGTGGTGGGACGATGTGGAAGAGGATGTACATAGTAGGCCTATGGGAGTCAGAGGATGGCGGAGGAAGGCAGTGGACCGAGCAGAATGGGCGAAGGTCATCAAGGAGGCCAAGGCTCTTCAAGAGGTGTCGAGCCATGGGGTGAGTGAGTGAACTGATTGCTAGCAATTTGAAATGAGAAACTTGTCATTTTGATTTTATCAGTAAGAATTTCGTAGCATTTATACATTTGCAATTTAGCAGGGTGAACAAAACGACCCTTTCCTGTGTGGCAGACTCGGTGACTCGAAGACTATTATAGCCATAATAATAATATCGTATGGCCTCGGGTGCCGAGTCCGGGTGCAAGCTTTGTAATTTGACACCCAGAGGGTAGCTTGCATGTCGAATTTCGTTGTTCCTTGAATCACTATGAAAGTCAAGAAGGTTACATATCGAAACTCCTTGAACACTATAGCGCTTTCTAGTAGAGAAATGAGGAACTTTGTGTTGGCGGAAACTCCCGAGATTAATTTTGCCATTATGAACACGGCCTACTGAAATCAAATGGGTTCTTTGACATGCCAACATCGCATGACATGCGTATCGTACTTTTGCCGCCTTTCAAAAATCACTTACCACGGCCAGGAGCGAACCTGCAATCTTGGGGTTAGTAGACCGACACGCTATCCACTCACCCACCGTGGCAAGCTATAGCCATGATGACCGCCAACCGTCGATAGAAGACGGCATAGCAAGATGAAGAAGATAGCATTTTGGAAAAACACACAATTTGGTAAAATATGACAAATGAGCAATATCTTTCGAAATGATATTAAAATGTGGAAATTTGAAGCCATTCTTTTTTTCATTGTTGCCTATAAAATGTTCAGTTGGTCAACACGATTGTGCCCAATGAATTGAGTGGGGAACAAGTTATAAATATGTAAATACTCTCTCGAAAAAAACTACATGTATTAATTAGTTATCACGCTTAAATGCGCAATTTATAATCATCTAACGACGTGCTATTGAACCACAGTAGTGAATGTACAATAGTGAAATAGTGAAATTTAACCTCGGCTGGTTGGTTCCTTAGTTTAGGGGCTGCGACAAAGTGGTCATGTAGCCCCGTGTACTTTGGGTGTGTGTAGAATCTGTCTGATAACCGGTGTTAATTGTGATGTCTGTATTAGTGTGTGTTATCTGTTTTTAATTTAATAACGACTGCAGACATTGAATTTCAAGAAGTTCCTACTTTTGCCGTCAAACGCCACCGTCAACAACTACTACTTCAGAACATGGCTACTAGACGCCACCGCAGTCGGCTCTTGGCGACAAACGTAGGAACCTTAATAGCGTTGTTTAACCTATACGTTAATTTAGCTTCACACAGATGTAGTTAGTGGAAGCTTCTTTAACATGCCATAAATCTATAACATGCAGTACAGTACAGCTGGAATGGTTTTGTTCCAAAAACCATGCAATGGTTGGCTTTTTGTAAATCGTTAGAAAAGCACCAAAAAAAAGCTTAACTCTAAATTTCGGAATAATTTCTAGTATCATTTTGTCAGAAAACTCAAAAAAAAAAATGAAAAGCGTTTTTATCTGTATCTACGTATTTTAAAGAAAGTTTTTTAAACAAAAATGTAGAAGACATTGTCACCTACAATTTGTCTCATTGAGGTCATGTTAAACGTTTTGAAATGCAGAAGCTAGGTGGCGCCAAAGTTTCCAAAGAAGTGTTTTTTCACTTTCTGTCCTAGAAAAAAATGGGTTATTCACAAAAGAGTGAATCAGAAATTTGTTCCTCTCAAAATTGTCTGCAACATTTATTTAAACGTTTATATCCTCCGAATTACCGTTCCAAAGTTATAGCGCAGCCAATGCAACGCTGCGTAGTCAAGGCTACTATTGTTACTGCGGATCAATCATAACTGTACTCATATTAATCTTTGTGCCATCTGAATAGTACAATTTACGCCTCTGTCAAGAGATGTAATTCTGGTCTGAGAGCTGGAACGGGGTGCACTCAGACTCGCGAGGTAAAAACTGGGAAGAGGCGGGTTCGATTCCTACCTCAACCAACCTGGTTATCAGACAAATTCCACACAAAAACACCCAAGTACACGGAGCTACATGACCACACTGTTGCAAAGCCCATAAACCAATCAACAACATATTTCTATGTTACAGTAATCTCAAGCCAGGTTCACACTTGGTGTGGTGCACAGATTTCGTCTAGGAGATAAACGATATCTCTATACGTCATTCCAGAAGCCTCCGCGACTGTGCTTCTCCATCTAAGAGATGAATATGTGCCGTGGTTGGATTGTTGTCAAATTGGTGAAAATAGCTAAACACATCTGTCTGGAGAGCAGGATATTCGAGCTCGAATCCCGCCTGTGGTCACATTTCCAAGTCTTACTCAACTGACTGAGAACAACCAGCACCACCAAACCAAAAAGCACGCTGTTTCTCAATAATGCAAGGTTGTAAAGGTATTAGGAGACGTAGCCGTGCACGCTATGTCACTCAGCATGACGCTGCAACAATTTTGTTGATCGGAGGATGGAATCTCGTCTATCCAAGTGTGATTTACTCCATTCTTTTCCACACTCCCTCCAGGAAAACGCCGGGATGGCACCTTATTTCAAGTCCCGGGGCACCTGACGCATTCTTGACCGAAATAATTACAGTTAACACACTACGTAAGTCGAAACAGAAACACAGGTTATTAGACAAAATCAACACACACGCATGTAAACGAGACTGAAGACTTGATGTCCCAATCTCTTCAAGTGAATTAACTAACACAAATACAACAACAACAGTACACCAAACGCTGCACAATACCGAACTTAATGAGGAAAATTCATCATAGGGACATACCAGGCCCAAGACGAAAACACAAATGATAATAATGGTAATGATGATTGCGATGATTCTGATGATTATTATTATTATTACGATTATTGATGGTGGTGATTATTATTATGGTGGTGTTTATTATGATGGTGGTGATTATTATTGTAAATCTAATGGAGATTACGATGCTTATGATAATGGTGGTGGTGGTGATTCTGATGATGATTATGTTGGTGGTGATGATTATGAAGTGGGTGACTGTGATGATAATGATAATGATAGTGGTGATGATTCAAATAATGATGATTCTGGTGCTGATGAACATGATGATAATGATGACTATGATTATTAATTCTGATGATAATGGTAGTGATTCTGACGATATTTTTTTTATTTTTTTACGAGGAAAGTGGAAAATCTTACATAAGACTTTGAGAAGGGTCCACACTCCTCAAGTGTGTAGGATTCTTACTCACTATAAACCACACCCTATCCTCTTGACACAACCCATCCCGGGACCACTTTCGTATTACTTCAGGATGGAGCCATTTTCTTTGCTTCACAAACACCTTCTTACTTCTCAATTCATAATCAGTCCGCGAATCGCAGACTTAATCAACTAAATCGTGCAAGTCCCCTTCCGACTTCTTCTGATGAAGGACCACCTCAACGAAGAAAGCGGCAATGATAATGGTAGTGTTTCTGATGATAATGGTAGTGTTTCTGATGACTATGGCAGTGATTCTGATGATAATGATAATGATGGTGATGCTGATACTGATGGTGTCGATAGTGATAATGATAGTGATTCTGATGATTATTTGGATGGTGGTGATTATTATGATTTCAATTATTAGGATGACGATTATGATCATGAATATGATAGTGTTGATAACAAGAAGTTCCGTGAAGAACTATACAGCAACTTTTCATGCCAATGATTATTCTACAGTATAAGAACCTATCTAGAATAATGACGAAATTAAGTTGGTAATATCGAAATATCTAATTAGTTCAAAATATACCTGGTATAATGAAGCCTAATAGAGCACTACAGTTGGCAGCCCTGGTGACTGAATATATTCTTAGTTCCACCTCTTAAGGTACAGAATACAAAATTTGGTTGAAGTCCAATGGATGTTACATGCAGTTAGACACTGGATCTATCAGCACGCGTAAAAGCATGTTGCCAACAATACCATGCGTGTGCTGGTCAGAAATAATCTGAATTATTATGATATCTTGTTGTGCCAATTTTGGATGAAAACCATTTGTTAGTATAGAAGTTACATGTATTTTAAAATTGGACATATCAGCAGGCATATAATCATGTTGGCAGCACCGCCTTGTATTAATTACTCCAAATTAATCTAGAATGTCAGGTGTTACACGTGTGCAAAGTATAGAGCTGTTGGCTTGCATACTTTCTGATATATTGATATTACGGTAAAAAGAATTTAGAAAGCATTTATTAACAGTTGGCAGCCCTGATTGCTCTTAAGAATACGCTCAGTCATATCTGTTTATGTACATATATTACATACAAAATTTGGTTGAAATCCAGTTGATAGTGTAGAAGTTATATGCATTTAAACATTGGACCTATCAGAAGGCTTAAAATTATTTTGGCAACACTGTCATGGTTGGCCTCCTGGAAATTAAACTGAAATAGTATTATCTACATGTGTGCCAATTTTGGAATAGCTCCCATGCATACCTTGCAAGATATCCAACATGGAGCTCAAATTTCTAGTGCGTTTTTTCAGCAGTTAGTAGCACTGACATCATTTTCAAATATGGACGTGAGCTATTCCGGTGCACATCTTTACTCATACTAAATTTGGTTTTGATTGCTGAAGCCGTTTAGGAGTTGATAGGGGGGGGGACACACACACACAGCCAGACAGACAGACAGACACACATTTTCCAGGATCGATCTCATAAGACTACTTTTTCCTAATTTTTGCAAAATGTGAAAAGTAGGCTAAAAATTATAATAATGGTCATGATGGTGATTGTGGTGCTGATGAAGATCATGATAATAATGATGATAATGATTCTGATTCTGATGATCATGATGATAATGATTCTGATGATGCTAATTGTATTGCTTCTGATGATGATGATAATTATGATGGTGACTCTGTTGATCGTGAAGATGATAATGAATGTGGTGATAATAATAATGTTGTGGGTTTGATTTTTGTACTGATCAGGCCGAGATTTAGGTTAGGCGCCCGAGTACCATCCCAGCAACTGCCAGAAGAGAAATTCCACACTCAGGATGACCACTTTTAGTGCTGGGAATCAAACCTGTGATCACACGCAAGGTATTTAACAGTCTCCGGGGTTCATTAAAGTGGAGTCTGCGGCGCGCGTGCAGCGCTAACCTCTCACCTCAGTGGCGCGCCCTTCACAATATTTATGGGTGGTGTGCGGCTTTATTAGGTGTTATAGATTGCGCACAGTTATTTACGGTCTTGTGCTAAGGAAGCATTTTATGACTCTTACGGCACTTTACGGCAGATAGCATGAACTTTTAACACATTATTGGAATGTATTCAGTAACACGATTTCTTTGCGTTCTTCAAAACTTATTTACACAGGTCTTCTTTTATTTTAGCTTTTGTGAAGATTTCGAACCATTGAATATTATTCGAGCATTTGTTACACGTATCCTGATGGTAATGCTTGAGTCTTCAGTCTCTTTGACTGGTTTGATGCAGCCCTCCATGTCTCCCTGTCCTGAGCTAATCGTTTCATCTCTACATACAGTAGCTACCACATCCTACATCCGAGGCAATCTATTCAAACATACTGTATTTCAATCTTGGTCTACACCTACAGTTCTTATCGTTGACCCTTCCTTCCGTAACTGAGTTTGCTATTCGTGGTTGCCTTAGTAGACTGTGACTCCTACCAACCTCGTCTCATCATTAGTAGTCACCAAAAACATCTCCTCCCCCACTCGTCTTAATACCTCTTCGTTTGTTACTCGATCTACCCATCTGATCATCATTCTCCTGTAACACCACATTTTTAGCCTACTTTCGATTTTTGCAAAAAATTAAGTGAACTTATGAGATCAACACAAGGCGAAACATAGTGTGTCTGTCTGTTTGTGTGTAAGTCTGTGTGTGAGTGAGTCTGTATGTGTACTCTGAATGTCTGTCCATCTCTATCAATTCGAACACGGTGAAACCGAATTGAACGTAATTCGGTAAAGAGGTAGCACTAGCAAAGGGTACCTCAGTGTCATGTTTTATCTCGCCGCCATCTTTACGGAAACGTAATAGCGGCCACCCAAATGTTAAAAGCTTAAATCAAATTACGACCAACCTAATCATCTGATCTCTACTAAATTTTGCAACAATATACCTTTATGTAATAAGCATCTTTTGACCACACGACAAGGTCATCAGCCCAATAGTTTGCAGATAACATCCATGTATGTGTGCAAATTGATTCACCATATCAATTCAAACACGGTGAAACCGAATTGAATGAAATTTTGTACAGAGGTAGCACTAGCAAAGGGCACCTCATATTCATGTTTAATATCCATATAGCACGTTGTATTTCAACAAGCTACTACAACCAACATTCAATTATACTCCTTGAAAAGGACAAAGAGTTATAACAATACCCATGTATTTAGGAGAAAGTAGCTTATATGTTCTTTACTTAACATTTTGTTAGTTCTTCTATGATCCTATTTTGCGCTGCACCAACAGTAGAGTTTCATTTCCATGAATGCTACGCTTCAGATAAAGACTTTCAAAAATTACATTATAAAATGCCTAAATCTCTATTAATGTCAATATATTCATTTTCTGTAGAAATGGTGTCCTTGCTTGAGCCAACCTCACATTTATATTTTCTTTGCTTCGTCTATCACTGGTTATTTTGCTTCCTAAGTAGCAGAAGTCACATACTTTCTTTAGCTTTTTACCTGCCTATTTGACGTCCATAGGTGTTTCTGATTTATTTCGGTTGCATTCCAATATGTTTCTTTTACACTCATACATTTTCATCATGAATTCATTCCTCAAGGCGGAGTCCATACCATTTATAGACACATTTAAATCTTCTGGAAAATCGGCTAAGTTGACGACGTCATCAGCAAATCTCAGAATTGAGATTATTTCTCCTTTAATCTTTACTCCTACAAAATTGTTCTCTAATTTCCTTCATTGCTTGTCCAATGTACAGGGTCTTTCATTATAAAGTAAGAACGGCAAGCGGAAGTTTTATTATTCGGTGCTGCGGTGGCCTTGGCCGAGCTTGTGGCGTGCCACGGCCCCCTGCTTTAAGCGTGTGTACAATCCTATATGAAATATTACCTTATAAAAGATGATGGAAGTGTCGTCCTTCCTGGATTATACAGGCATTGTATCTGGTAACCACATTCTGGCTGACGCGAGTGAGTTCTGCCACCGCTATGTTTCTGATTTTTAATTTTATGCGTATTTACAATTACGTGAATCTGTGCTAGTGGCGGGTGCACTTCATCAGGAAACTGCTCAACAACTGAATCACGTACCCGCAGAGCCGACTCGTACGTAAAATAAGTTTTACATACAAAAATACGATGTTGTAATGATAACTGTTTAGGGGCAGATGATCTCGTAGTTCCGCCCCTTAAATAACATTAACTAATGATAATTGTCTCATATTAACATCTGAGGTTCCGACTGGCGACTGAACACCTGCACGTTTATTGCAAGTATTATGCGCGCGCTTTCAATACTACAGCAGGGGGCCGTGGCACACCACAAGCCCGGCCAAGGCTACAAGAGCAGCGGTTAACAAAGCCGCAGCTCACCGTTCTTACTTTATATGAAATACTCTGTATAGATTGTAAAGTATGGGTGATAAGTTGCGGCCTTGCAGGTTTGTTATCAGACTGTGGATCTTTAGGTCATTTTCCTCAGTTCCTAGTTGCTTTCATGTATAATTAAAGTAGACCACCTCGTGGTGTGGTGCCTGATATGCTTGTTTGTCGCCCCGGAAGTCTGGGTTTGATTCCCATCTCTGCCAAGGAATTTATTTCTGGTCTGAGGGGAGGAACGTGGTACATTCTACCTCGTGAGGCCAAACTGAGAAGAGGAGGGGTTTGAGTCTCACCTCAACCATCTTAGACTATGCATTCTAACGATGATGTTAAGACCTGTAATATTTATAAGAAAACGTTTCTAATATGATATGTAAAATTCATACCAGTTATTGTAGTTGCCAAACGTTTGCCTCTGCTCCTGAGATACAAGTAATTAGAAAACTTATTTCCAAACTGTCTTAAATAAAAATTGTTGACATTGAAAATGACAACATATTTTATCATAAAATACTTTACTGTGTTCCTATATCATCTGTTAAAATGGTTGTGAACGTAGGACATCTAGTGAAAGAAAGAAAGAAAGAAAGAAAGAAAGAAAGAAAGTTAAATGATATTAAGTCACTTTTATATAACGTAGGCTGGATACTGCAATTTAGGCAGAATGTATTTTTACGAAATGCAGACAATGAACATAGATGATTCTGTCAGTTGTAGCTCTTCACTCGGTCTACACGAATTTGCCCAAAAACTCGGCGGGGTACTGTGTATATATTATATGAACGATAAGTAAATAATATTTCTGAAAAAAATTACGTGTATTAGTTATGATCACTATTATAATGGAGCAATCTCAAAATTACGCGTTTCTACCTTCAGGTGGCCATCATCAGATCCATGATCAATGAATTGAGGTATATACTATGTTATCTATATGCATAAATGTAAACACCAATTGTGCGCACTACAATATTTATGTCGTTAACATTGTATATAAATTTAAACCCCATTCAGTGATTAGGATCTGATGATGGCCGCTTTAAGGTCGAAACGAGTAATCCTAAAATTACTCCATTATAATAGTGATCATGACAATAAATGTAATTAAAACTCAGCATTTCCTCTAGGTTTGTGACGTGTGTTGTTCGGGGTTTCGCCTAGGATACCAAGCTGGCTCATCAGCGGGCTCTTGGTGTCCCCGCCCGGACCCCCACAGGAGTAGCGAACTGCGTGCTACCTCCCTTTTTATGAAGCGCGCCTGCGCCTTATCAATGCGAGAACTAAAAGCTCAAGCAGCCATAACCTCCCTATGAAGGCTTCCAATAAAGATGGTCTATTGGCTTTCACGGTCAGTGAATTGAAACTCAGAAATTTTTCTAGGTTTGCGCCGTGTCTTGTGTGGGGTTTCACCTAAGACACCAAGCTGACTCAACAGCGGGCTCTTGGTGTCCTAGGCGAAATCCCACACAAGACACGGCACAAACCTAGAAAAAATGCTGAGTTTTAATTCACTGTCCGTGAAAGCCAATATACCAATAAATGTAACATATTCCAGGAGTGTTATTTACTTATTTTTGATATACACTTAGTGGCCAAAAGTTATGAGAAGGCACAGAATATGATGACAATAACGAGTTGCTTCTCCTCAAAACAGCAGCAATTCGGCGAGGCATCGACTCGACAAGAGATGGGTTCCTGACTCCCAACATTCAACTGGGCGGTGATCTGACTCACAGTAGCCCTTCGATCGCCCAGTATGGTTCTGCTGAGAAGACGTGATGTCCGTTCGTCAAAAACATGTGGTCGTTCCAAGCAAAGCAAGCTTGTAGTTTAACGTGACCGTTAATCACGAGATTATGAGCCACGGGACCTCCTTTTTACGAGGAATCCGAACCACAGGACATGTCATTACACTTCGAAAATCTCACATGCATTGATCGGAAATCGAACCCGGTCCACCTTGGTGAGAGGCATACTGTGGTTGTTCCGTATGGCGGTTTACGAGGATGGTTACATTATCTCTGTGATATTCAAGATCCACCTTCGACACTGTTGATCTCGGAAACCCAAATTCGCGTGTTATCTCTGAAATGCTATGACTCATGCGCCCGTGCGCCGATGATCATCACACGTTCAAAGTCGGTTAACTCGCGACGTGTTGCCATCTTCACTACACTCATGTCTGTGACAGACTGCTCAGCTATCCACAACGCTCAGGAGTTATACACGGCACATTTTCTCATGCGACTATCCTTCCCGTGACTTTTGGCCTCTCAGTGTGTATTCAGCACGAATTATGTCCTTATAATAGAAACAACCTCTCAGGATCATCAACGACACATTAATCATCGAATCTAATTAAATGCTACGCCTTGTGACTGAACCTGTATTATTAAAGTGCCATCCAGCCAATATGAACGCGGATGATAGGTATCACTTACGGGACATTTGGCGACTTTTGCCGATATTAAAAGAACATAATACACACAATGGTACGACATGCAAACTTATCACTCCAAAAGAGGATGTTAGTGGGATCGAACCATGATCACCAGAGAACGCTCTGGAAAGAGACCGTCCCGTCCTCTGTGAAAAGAAGCCAGCGCATCGCGTAGTCGTAATGCTTCACGAAGTTACCACGTAGTAGCGAAAATAGCACCCTGTATTCGTATCTGGCATCTTGTATATCTCTTTAGAAGTCACCCTGTATTCTTGTGCGACATCTTGTACACCTCTTTAGGAGTCACCCTGTATTCTTGTCTGGCATCTTGTGCATCTCCTTAGGAGTCACCATGTATTCTTATCTGGCATCTTGTATATCTCTTTAGAAGTCACCCTGTATGCTTGTGTGACATCTTGTACACCTCTTTAGGAGTCACCTTGTATTCTTCTCTGCAACCTTGTACACCTCTTTAAGAGTCACCTTGTATTCTTATCTGGCATCTTGTATATCTCCTTAGGAGTCACCATGTATTCTTATCTGGCATCTTGTACTGTATTTTGCTCTGACATCCTGCACAGCTCTTTAGGAGGCACCCTGTATTCTTATCTGGCATCTTGTATATCTCTTTAGAAATCACCCTGTATTCTTATGTGACATCTTGTACACCTCTTTAGGAGTCTGACATCTTGTGCACCTATTTAGGAGTCACCCTGTATTCTCTTAGCTTCGCCCGAAGCCCGAGGTCGCTCGACGCCCCAGGACTCTTTCAACAGACTCCATTACCCATTAACTTAGGCTTCCCGCGTGGCTGCATGACGTCACACACTCGCCGTCCATTACCCATTAACTTAAGCTTCCCGCGCGGCTGCATGACGTCACCGCATCCGTCTCCGTAACGCATAACTTTTGACTCAAGCATAACGATGAAATCGACAAGATCATTTGAAATGATAAAATCTCCGGTATGTAATTATACGATTGAGTATACTGGATGATTAAGTTTATGAAATTTATGAACATTGGTTTTTGTGGCATGATTAAAATTATCATGAAATTATTAATTCAATAAGGATACAGGATGGACAGAAGAACACAGTGAACGGATGAAGAAATATCGGGAAGAAATGAGGAAACAATGCAGTGGTCGCCAGCGAAGCCTCATCGCATGTCGTTCGTGTGCCCGGTTCGTGCTGGGTCGTGCGATGTGCGGTGTGTTCTCATTGTATGACTGTACATACGTTTCCCCTCCTGAACCGCAACCACCCGCGGCAGCCATAACGTGGCGAGCTGACGTAATGTATACACAACAGACTTGCTTCACGTCTAGCGGTAAAAATTCCCTGGCAGGGTAGTATTTCTGTTGACTTTTCAAGGAACGCAAGAATTTTCCTGTACTATAGAAACGATTTGTAAGATTTTGGTACAAACCGCACTTTCTAACACCCTCTGGTTTAAGAGCTTGAGTTTTGTGAAACATACACCTTAGCGTATTATATACATGATGATGATAATCCTTGCCCAGTTTCATTCATCTTCATCCATTCCATCTCTCATCCCAGCGCGCAGGTCGCCCACGGGCGTCAACTAGAAAGACCTGCACTCAGCCTCTCAGGAGGCCACACGACAAAAATAAAAAAATTACGAGCCTTACAGTAGTCGCATATGATGTGTAAAATCAGACATAGAAGAAACCTCACGTGCAATTGTTGATACACCGGTATTTTATAGTATTATTGGCACAAATATTAATCTATTTTAAAAGGGAGTGTATTACAGATATTGTAGTTTATAATACGGAACTCATTTTATTAGATGATTTGTAGCTTCCACCAGCACTAGCCTAAATAAAGAATACGATATAGATCAACTAGATTAATAGACGCGACACCGCTCATAACCTTAAATTCCGTATAAACAGGTCCTCTTGATTCACAGACCAACACGTAATTTCATATGGATTCTGTTAAAAAGAGTCCTATTGATATGATAAATATCGTTTAAAATAATAATCTGGTAGCAAAAATATCTACCCCGCCCAGGATTCGAACCCAAGATTTCTAGATTCACAGTCATACGCAATAACCCCACGGCTATTTCGACTACGCAAATATTGTGCACAAGATGGTAATTTATTTCCACGTTCCAATAATACTGCATTACGGAATTAAGTTTCATTTATATATTGCTTGTTTCGATAATGTTCCTGAGTGACATTGAGTTTAAAATGCCTTATGCCAATGCAATGCCGACTACTTACAATATTTGATATTAAGGCATTTTACTATTTAAATACTGATACGAAGACTTCGAACATGCACCATGTCATTTGTTTAAATGGCTTGACACCAGAGTTCGCATGAGCGTTTTCCGTTCAGTATGTCATATACATTCCACATGGCCGAGAGTGCGTCATGGTATCAATTTTCGACACCGCGCGCTGATTGTTTCTCTTACCAGTGCCAGCTGGATCGATCGATCGAGTTGGCAGTGCGCCTTATACTTCTGTTCGATCCACCACTGCCAGCTAGGGCACACTTCCATTCGATCGATCGAGCGGGCAGTGCATACTTCCGTTGTCCACCACTGCCAGCTAGTACACTTCCGTTTGATCGATCGAGTGGGCAGTGCATACTTCCGTTGTCCACCACTGCCAGCTAGTACACTTCCGTTTGATCGATCGAGCGGGCAGTGCATACTTCCGTTGTCCGCCACTGCCAGCTTGATCGTTCCGATCCACTTCCGTCCCCAATTTTCAAAATCACTCCCACAAAACTATTCAGCAACCGAGCGGAAAGATGTTACACGTCAAAAAGAAAACATTAAAAAATAGAGATCAAAATGTAATGTTTTTCAGCCAATTGTAATGGGTGGTTCCCTCCCTAATCCTGAAAGAAAACATTACATTAGATTACTAAATGCAACACATAGATAAACAAGATGTTCAGTGAAGAACATATAGCATATAGCCTACTTTCTCCTAAATGTATGAGTATAGTAAGTTATAACCCTTTGTTAGTTTATCAAAGAGTATAATAGAATCATTTCTTGGTTGAAGACCTTACAAACTATTTACCTCTACCAAACACCACAACCTGAAAAAAAACTGCTATTTTTTCGTAGAAGGATCAGACCTCATTTAATGCGAGAAGGTATTTTATAATTGGAGCTTAATTAACTTTGTTTTTCGTCATTTTATGCTTATTTTAAACATTTTATTGTCTTATGGGAACGGTAACCTTTTTGTCATTTGGGGTCCATTTTTATACTTGTGGTCACACTGTCCTTATGCTAGGTTTCGACACTGATGTGTAACTATGTAACGGTCTGTTACTTCTTCACGCAAAATTATATCTCCCGCAGAGATTTTGGTTGGTTCCTCAGTTTAGGGGCTGCGACAACGCGGTCATGTAACCCCGTGTACTTTGGGATGGTTGTATTAGTCTGTAATTCAGGTAAGGACTGCAGACGGTCAATTTCAAGCAGTAGTTACTAATGTTGCTACCAGGTACTACCGTCAACGACACCTAGCTGTGAACTTGGCTACTAGATGCCACCGCAACCAGCAACTCGCAACGAACGTTGGAACTTCCCCTCCAAAGGAAAGCATACTGAGGGATTTTTGGCTCTTAGAAAATCCGACGACTTCGGCCGGCTTTGAACTCGCGACCTTGGGCATAAACATTCAGCATGCTACCAGTTACGTCACCGAAGCCGCTTCACACTTAGATGGAAATCTGAATCTGATCTCGTGCAAGTGCGTTATCTTGGCAACGTCTGATGGCTCATCCCTCATCAATTTAGTAGTGTTGCCATGGCAACCACTGATAGGTCTTGGCATTTTCTTATAATTCCGAAATTATTTTTCTCATCCCTTGGCATAATGGTGGGTTATATCAAAAATTCTTTCAGACAAAAGTTTTAGGTAATTATTATGGGAATATTGTCCATTTTGTACGGTTTTGATATTGTGCCTATTAAGAGAGATATGATTAATGTTTCCCGAAAAACCCACTTTTTCCCACCCCTTTGGTCAATGGTTGGTGCTATAAAAGAAACTCTTCAAACATACATTTTTGGGCTTTATCCGACACATAGTATGAATGTTGAACGGATTCGATATTTCACATATTAAGAGAGTTATAGCAATATTTCACTTTTTCGAAAAAAAAAGCCCCCCATTTTCACCCCCCAACGACCGATTTAGCCCAGTAACGAACTCGACCGAGATTTTATAGGTATACGTATTCGGTAAAAAATTCAAAGTGATTGGTACAAAATTACGGCAGTTATCGTGTCCACAATAAACTGATATACATATACATACATAAATTATATATAACTTTTGAACTGACGGTGGTTTTGGGGCCTGGGGATGTGAAACGCGAAGATATGTCGAAATTTTCCGGAAGTCGAAACATGGTACCCATTGCAATAGTTAGCTTTCTAACGAAATCTACCTCTGGTTGGTTCCTCAGTTTAGGGGCTGCGACAACGCGGTCATCTAACCCCGTGTACTTTGGGTGAGTGTAGAATCTGTCTGATACACGGTGTGAATTGTAATGGCTGTATTAGTCTTAATTCATGTAATTACTGCAGACGGTCAATTTCAAGCAGTAGTTCCTAATGTTGCTACCAGGTACAACCGTCAACGACACCTAGCTGTGAACTTGGCTACTAGATGCCACCCCAACCATCAACTCGCAACGAACGTTGGAACTTCCCCTCCAAAGGAAAGCATACTGAGGGATTCTAGTGCTCTTAGAAAATCCGACGACTTCGGCCGGCTTTGAAACCGCGACATTGGGCATAGACATTCAGCATGCTACCAGTTACGTCACCGAAGCCGCTTCCCACTTTATCAGGCGGCTTTGGTGGCGTAGTCGGTAACATGCTGAGCTTCTATGCCCAAGATACCGGGTTCAAACCCGGCCGAAGCCGTCGGATTTTTTAAGAGCGTTAAATATCCCTCAGTATGCCTTCCTTCGAAGGGGAAGTAAAGCCGGCGGTCCCATGTCATAGATTTATGGCATGTTAAAGATCCTTCCACTAATTGCACCTGTGTGAAGCTAAATTGGATAGGTTAAGAATGTATACAACGCTCTTATGTTTCTATGTTCGTTGCCAAGAGCCGACTGCGGCGGCGTCTAGTAGCTCAGTTCTGAACTTGGCCTCGTAGTCGTTGACAGTGGCGCTTGGCGGCAAAAGTAGGAACTATCTGAAAAATTGTTAGTTGCAGTACTTAAATTAACAAACAGATAACACACACTAATACAGTCATCACAATTAACACCGGTTATCAGACAGATTCTACACACACCCAAAGTACACGGGGCTACATGACCGCGTTGTCGCAGCCCCTAAACTTAAGAACCAACCAACCAACCACTTAATCAGATGGAAATACTGAATCTGATCTCGTGCAAGTGCGTTGTCATGGCAACGTCTGATGGTCCATGCCTCATCAATTTAGTAGTGTTGCCATGGCAACCACTGATAGCTCTTGGCATTTTCTTATAATTCCGAAATCATTTTTCTCGTCCCTTGGCGTAATGGTGGGTCATATCAAAAATTCTTTCAGACAAAAGTTTTAGGTAATTATTAGGGGAATATTGTCCATTTTGTACGGTTTTGATATTGTGCCTATTAAGAGAGATATGATTAATGTTTCCCGAAAAACCCACTTTTTTCCACCCCTTTGGTCAATGGTTGGTGCTATCAAAAATCTTATTTGACATAAATTTTTGGCACTTATCCGACACATATTATGAACTTTGAATGGATTCGATATTGCACGTATTAAGAGAGTTATAGCGAAATTTCACTTTTTCGAAAAAAGCCCCCCATTTTCACCCCCTTCGACCGATTTAGCCCAGTAACGAACTCGACCGAGATTTTATAGGTATACATCTTCGGTAAAAAATTCGAAGTAATTGGTGCAAAATTACGGCAGTTATCGTGTCCACAAGAAACTGATATACATATATATATACATATATATATATACATATATATATATATATACATAAATTATATATAAACTTTTGAACTGACGGTGTTTTTGGGGTCTGGGGGATGTGAAACGCGAAGATATGTCGAAATTTTCCGGAAGTCGAAACATGGGACCCATTGCAATAGTTAGCTTTCTAATGAAATCTACCTAAAACTGCTACCATCATTGAAGGAAGACAGAAAGAAAGATAAGAAGTATCTCAACAATGTTATGGATCTGGAGACATAATCGACCGGACTGGCTGCGTGGCTCAGCGGTAACGTTCTCGCTTGTTGGGCCCTAGGTTGCAGGCTCGTATCCTGGCGCAGTCAGCTGGCATTTGAGGATGCGCAAATGCGAAGGAGCCGTGTCAGTAGATTTACTGGCACGTTAAAGATCCCCTTC
Organism: Meconema thalassinum; assembly: GCA_946902985.2. NCBI lineage: Eukaryota > Metazoa > Arthropoda > Insecta > Orthoptera > Tettigoniidae > Meconema > Meconema thalassinum. The sequence goes on from OX336392.1 coordinate 375,219,310, forward strand.
GGAGCAAAATTCCGGCGCCCCGGCGTCTCTAAAAGCAACAGTAGTTAAAAGGGACGTAAAACCAATAACATTATTATTATTATTACATAATCGACCAGACGTGAGCTAAAAAATCAGGATTAGAGGACCACCCATTACAATTGGGTACAATCGTGTTGACAGACTGAAAAACATTAACTTTCGATTACAAAGGCAGCACTGAAAAATAGCTTCCAACACGATAATCTAGAGATCAAACAAAAGAACAATAGAACTAATGTCGAATTGCATTACGACGAAAATGAAGAGGCGAACACTTTGCCAGATTTTGCGACCACCCAGGGGATAAGAGCTTTCTCCTAATCGTTGGCTTCATCTTAACCCTGAGTTCGCGTTATTAATGAAATCCTTCCCTTTTTAGCCTGGGCGGGAATTGTGAAAGTAAAGGAAATGTAAATGTGTATTTAAAAAGGAGTAAATGATACATAGGACGAGAGAATACAGACATATACATACCGAGCTTGAACTTCTAATTGACATTAATTTTCTTCCTCAGCGGAGAACCTTAGCCTACACTGTAACGGTATATTCCGATATAAATGGTAGCAAAGTTCACAACTTCAACTCCATATTTAAAATTAATTAAAAATCTTCACTTTGCTTGTTCCAGCCTGGAGCTTCATTAATAAAGGAAAAACTTAACCTGCTAACTTTCTAAAAACTGCCATAAACACGGCTCGCATGAAGTCGACCAGATGCAAGTTTATTACCGATCATTAAATACTGGCCGTCAAGTATTAAGTTACCAAATGGAAGATGTGAAACATTGTTAAGGTATTTCCCGAGAAAACATGGGTCATTAATGATATTATAAAAACCATTAATTGTATATGCCAATTTTCGGTGTTTCCGGTATAAAATGTCAATTTATAGGCAACTTTTCAAACAAAACAAAAAGAAAGTTTGGTGCTTTTCAGTCGGTCAACACGAATGTACCCAAATAAGTTGCGTTATACCCTAATTGTTGTTGTTGTTTGAGTCTTCAGACTTTTGACTGGTTTGATGCAGCCCTCCCATCCTCCCTGTCCTGAGCTAATCGTTTCATCTCTACATTGCTGCCACACCCTACATCCGAGGCAATCTGTTCAACATATTCTAACCTTGGTCTACCCCTACAGTTCTTGTCCTCAACCCTTCCTTCCATAACTAAGCTTGCTATTCCTGGGTGTCTTAGTATGTGTCCTACTAACTTATCTCTTCTCTTCATTAGCAATCGCCAGAAACATCTCTCCTCTCCCACTCGTCTTAATACCTCTTCGTTTGTAACCCTATCTACCCATCTGATCATCATCCTCCTGTAACACCACATTTCAAATGCTTCAATTCTCCTCTTTCCTGCTGCACCAATAGTCCAAGTTTCACTTCCATAGAGTGCCATGCTCCAAACAAAGGCTTTCAAAAATGACTTCCTGATACCTAAATCTATATTCGATGTCAAGAGATTCCTTTTTTGTAGAAATGCTTTCCTTGCCTGAGCCAACCTACTTTTTATATCCTCTTTGCTTGGTCCATCACTGGTTATTTTGCTTCCTAAGTAACAGAAGTCTCCTACTTCCTTCAGCTTTTCACCTGCCAATTTGATGTCCATAGAGGTTTCTGATTTATTTCGGCTGCATTCCAGTATTTTTGTGTTACATTTATTAATTTTCATCATGTCCATATCATTCATAAACTCATTCAAATCCTCAGGCGTGTCGGCTAAGAATGGAATGAAAAAAATTACATGAGATTATTAAATACACTTGGATGACCAGTTTCGATCGTCAAGCGATCATCATCAGATCCATTGCACTTAGGCTATAAAATCTATGGGTGAAAATATTTACAATTGCCTATGTACATTTATTTACTTGCAGTGTTGGTACTTCAACTCGTCAGTATTTGTTAGTTGTTGTCTATGTGATGTTCTGTTGAAATACTGGAAGGTCAATTGACCTCCGGAATACACCTGTTTGGAGTGAATATGTGGTTGTTGGAAATGGTCAAGTGTTCATATTGTAAATATTTTCATAGATATAGATTTTATAGCCTAAGTGTAATGAATCTGATCATCGCTTGACTGGTCATCCAAAAGTATTTATTTATTAATCTCATGTAATTCTTTTTCAGGATTAGGGCATAACCCAGCTCTATTTGGGTACATTCGTGTTGACCGACTGAAAAGCACCAAACTTTTGTTTACTAAGGCGACACTGAAAAATGGCTTCAAACACCATAATGCCTACATTTCAGTTGGTCAACCCGCGTTTTGCCCAATACAGAGAGAGAGAGAGAGAGAGAGAGTGTTCAAATAGTTTCCGTTTGACGCCTATCAGGCAAAGTCGCTTTGAGCATTGAGGCAACATCCCTCCGACGCACTTGGTTGAAGATCCCCGTGAGGTAAAATAACGTGTCTTGCTGCGTGAAGAAGTCCGTAATTGCCTGCTGCACATCTTTGACTCTTCAAGGCCATTTTTAAGAGCCCGATCGCGTGATAAACGAATGAGGAGAGATCAGGATATAGGGTGGTTGCTCAAGTGTCTCCCAGTTGATTTGGCGTACACCTTCTGTGTAACGACCTTTGCGGTATGGGACGTGAGTATCAAGATGCGGCAGCTCTCCTTGTCGCAGCTTTCCCGGGAGTTTCAACTTAATGGCACGCCGTAGTTTCTCCAGTATTGCGCAGTACCGTTCCCCAGAGATGGAGGCACCAGGTTCCTTGTAATCAATAAGCAATGGGCACGGGCAATCAAAGAGCAAGGTGAGCATCACCTTTCCAGCGGATGGTTGGCTCTTGAACTTCTTAGGACGAGGGGACGACGGATGACACCATTCATTGTCGACTCTTTCGATTCTGGTTCCCAATGGTGGCACCAGATTTCGTCGCCTACAACAATGCGCTTCTGGAACGTGGTTGGTTGGTTTCTTAGTTTAGGGGCTGCGTCAACGCGGTCATGTAGCCCCGTGTACTTTGGGTGTGTGTAGAATCTGTCTGATAACCGGTGTTAATTGTGATGACTGTATTAGTGTGTGTATCTGCTTTTAATTCAAGTAAGGGCTGCAGACGATAATTTTAAGTAGTTCCTACTATCACTACCAAATGCTACCATCCACGACACCTAGCTGAGAACTTGGCTACTACTATACGCCACTGCAACCAGCGCCCGGTGACGAACGTTGGAACTTAACCTACAAATTTTGCTTCATACAAGTTTAGTTAGTGGAAGGTTCTTTTTCAAGCCATAAATCTATGACATGGGCCCTCCGACTTTACTTCCTCTCTGAAGGAAGGCATTCTGAGGGATTTTTAACGCTCTTAAAAATCCGACGACTTCGGTCAGGAACGTGTTGCCCTCAACATGGAAACGCATCATCAGGTGCTGCAGGCAAACGGTAATCCGGTGTGCTTTTTGTTCGGCATTCAATGCTCGGAGTATCACGGCAGCAACGCCCTTAAACGGACACTTTTTGATCATGCATTATATAACACTCTCTTCCTATTTCTACAGAAAATAAATTTGGTGACATCAAATCTAAATTTAATTTTTATGACGTCATTTTTGAAAGCCTTTGTCTGTAGCCTGGCGCTCTGTGTAAGTGAAATTTGGACTGTTGGCGCAGCTGAAAAGAGGAGAATAAAAGCGTTGGAAATGTGGTGTTACACAAGAATGATGAAGATCAGATGGGTAGAACGAGTAATAAATGAAGACGTATTAAGACGATTGTGAGAGGGAGGTATGTTTTTGGGCGACTGCTAATGAAAGGTTGGTAGGACATTTAGGCTACTAAGACACTCAGTTATGGAAGGAAGGTTCAAAGACAAGAACTGTAAGGTTAGACCAAGGTTAAAATGATATGTTAAACAGATTTCCTCGGATGTAAGGTGTGGTAGCTATGTAGAGATGAAACGATTAGTTCAGGAGAGGATGACATGGAGCGCTACATCAAACTAGTCAAAAGACTGAAGACTCAAACAACAACAACAACAACGACAACATAATTGAGTATCATGATTATGGTGATTTTACGGTTATCGACGTTCCTAATAATAATAATAATAATAATACATATAATAACGGTACTGGTTTTACGTCCCTTATAACTACTTCGGCTCTTAGAGACTCTGAGGTGACGGAATGTTTCCCTGAAGAGGAACTTATCATGCCGGTAAGTCTATTCACATTTGCGCACCCTCAAATGCGCAATGACTGCGCCAGGATTCAAACCTAACTCTGGGCACAGCAGCCCAGAGGGTTACCACTGCGTCACACGGCCAGTGTAATATAAGTGAGTATCATTATTATGGGATATTGCAGCTATCAACATCCCTACCCTATTAATAGTTATGTGAATATGACTTACCCAGTTCATTTTGTGGAGTGAATAATTTGCATGTATTACAATGTAAAGACCAAGCAGTTACTTACAGCAGGAATATTAAAACATTACGACATAATTTTATTAATTAAGCACAACACTTGTTCTAATTTTCTCATTCGAGAGGAAGCTGCTATGTAATGATACTCAATTAGCAATGTCGTGTCCGCCTAACTGGGTCACATCTACATCTATTTGAGAGCCCAAGTGGATACGAGCACCTCGTCAGGGAAAGCCTTGCTAGCGATGACGGAACAGCACGCTATAATAGTGTTCACATGTTCGCTCGCGAAGCGCCAATTACGGCTCGATAGCTTTTCATTAACTCTGACTCGTCAGATTGATTTAAGAGCTGCCGTCGAGAGAGGTACCGCCACTCACCGGGAATCAATAGCAGGCTAATATAACATCTCTCCTTGGAACTCGACATTCACAAACATTAATAGTGTTTCCTTCAGCCAAACAGCAATATTATCGTTTTTGAAGCCATTTTTAGCCTACTCATCACATTTTGGAAACATGATGAAAATAGTACATTATGCAACGAGCCTATAATGGCAATAATTAAGACACGAGTAGGCCTATGTTTATAAAACGAGGGTATGCGGGTTTTATAATTTCCATACGACTGTCTTAATTACCATTATAGGTGAGTTGCATACGACTGTTTATGTTCGACGACAATTATTATAACAATTTTATGTTCGAAGATAAATATTCATAAATACCTGTCGAGATTTCGCCAGTTTTATGTACTGAGCAGAGCGCATGAGACGCATAGAATGCCTTGTGTTTGACCATGGACTCCTCGATTACCCTACTATGACACTAGGCAACGCAGTGAAATTTAAATTAGAAGGCCGTGGAACTCAGCGCAGGTGCGATGCTATCCTGATCTAATTGGTCAAACAACTGTTTCTTGAGCTCTGATTTGTGGGAGAAACTGTTTCATAATGAAAAATAGTGTTATAATGAGCCTCATTATAGTACAGTTTTCTGACATATAATAGTCAGGGTCGAACATAAAGTAGTCTTATGAGATCACCCGGGCAGATGTGTGTCTGTCTGTCTGTACTTCTGTCTGTGTGTGTGTTCCCCTCCACTATCAATTACTAAACGGCTGCAGCTATCAAAACTAAATTTGGTATGAGCATGACGAATAGAAGGACCTAGTGTGAGGACTCCGCCATTATAGCACGGTAGTTTGTGGTCCCGCCGCTACAAGCACTGCAAGCGATAATGTCCAACAACGTGTCCTGTTGTTGGGTCGAGCCGGGTCTTAGAAAAGTGCGCGAGAAGTTACTGTGTGAGATATTTGTGTGAATTAAATTGAATTTTCTTTGCATTCAGGTCTGAAATTCAGTTCATTGTGTCTTGTGTACATCAGCGTTTTGTGTTGTGAACTTCAAACATATTTCTTATGCGGCTTTGTTAATTCAATAGTTCAACATGCCGTACTGGTTTTTGCCTGGCTGTAAGTCAGGATATGGTAGAGTAGTTGACGATTTACGATCTTTTTCACCACAGAAGAATACAAATCAATTTGAACCAGAAGTTCCGTGAAGAACTATACAGCCTACTTTTCATGCCAATGATTATTCTACAGAATATGAACCTATCTAGAATAATGACGAAATTAAGTTGGTAATATCGAAATATCTAATTAGTTCAAAATATACCTGGTATAATGCAGCCTAATAGAGCACTACAGTTGGCAGCCCTGGTGACTGAATATATTTTTAGTTCCATCTCTTAAGGTACAGAATACAAAATTTGGTTGAAGTCCAATGGGCGTTACATGCAGTTAGACACTGGATCTATCAGCACGCGTAAAAGCATGTTGCCAAAACTGTCATGCGTGTGCTGGTCAGAAATAATCTGAAATATTATGATATCTTGTTGAGCCAATTTTGGATGAAATCCATTTGTTAATATAGAAGTTACATGTATTTTAAAATTGGACATATCAAAAGGCATAGAATCATGTTGGCAGCACTGCCTTGTATTAATTACTCCAAATTAATCTAGAATGTCAGGTGCTACACGTATGCAAAGTATAGAGTTGTTGGCTTGCATACTTTCTGATATATTGATATTAGGTTAAAAACAATATAGACAGCATTTATTAACCGTTGGCAGCCCTGATTGCTCTTAACAATACTTATGGTCATATCTGTTATGGTACACATAGCACATACGAAATTTGGTTGAAATCCAACTGATAGTATAGAAGTTACATGTATTTAAAAATTGGTACTACCAGCAGGCTTATAATCATGTTGGTAGAACTGACGAATATATGTTACTCCAAATTAATCTAAAATGTCAGAATATACGTGTGCATAGTTTAAAGCTGTTGGCTTGCATACTTTCTGATATATTGGTATTTGGATAAAAATAAATAAATAGAGAGTGAGCAATTATTAACAGTTGGCAGCCCTGGTGGCTCTTAGGAATACGCTCAGTCATATCTGTTTATGTATAGATATTACATACAAAATTTGGTTAAAATCCAATTGATAGTGTAGAAGTTATATTCATTTAAACATTGGACCTATCAGAAGGCTTAAAATTATTTTGGCAACACTGTCATGGTTGGCCTCCTGGAAATTAAACTGAAATAGTCTTATCTACATGTGTGCCAATTTTGGAATAGCTCCCATGCATACCTTCCAAGATATCCAACATGGAGCTCAAATTTCTAGTGCGTTTTTTCAGCAGTTGGTAGCACTGACATTATTTTCAAATATGGACGTGAGATATTCCGGTGCACATCTTTACTCATACTAAATTTGGTTTTGATTGCTGCAGCCGTTTAGGAGTTGATAGGGGGACACACACACACAGCCAGACAGACAGACAGACAGACAGACACACATTTTCCCGGATCGATCTCATAAGTCTACTTTTTCCTCATTTTTGCAAAATGTGAAAAGTAGGCTAAAAAAATGGGCCAGAGCTATTCCACGAAAGGATACGGAGTTAACGCGAAGTATTAGAATTCGTCAAATTCATTTCTCTGATGATTTGATAGTAAAATCAGGTAATTTTATAGTGAATGGTGAAGAAGTGGAAATCTCTCGTGTGTGGTGGAAGTTACGACCTGGAGCAGTGCCTCATTTTCCCCCTAATTTACCGAAGTAGTGAGAATAAGTCCCGTAAAGCTCCCAACAGGAAAAAGAATCTCGACACCACCAGTAAAAGAAGAAAGAAGATTGAAGATGGGAGTGGAGCAACGAATGAGGCATTAAAAGGTCAATCCAGTGTTGATAAGAATTTGGGTCATTCAAGTGTACTTACTGATGCTGAAAAGACTATAATATTGTTCAAAAGGCGCCTTAAGAATGCTAACCGTTAATTCGCGTTAGATCCTGCCTTAACTCAGCAAAATCGAGAATTAACTTGCTGGAGAAGCAGGTTCGAAATTCACAGGCATTTAATTACAAAGATAACGATTACAGTGGCGGATCCAGGCCTTGCGAGGCCCTGGGCGATATGATAAGGTGGGGCCCACAACAATAGAAAAAAAATCGAGTCAAATGGAAAATAGTTTGGTAATAATAATAATAATAATAATAATAATAATAATAATAATAATAATAATAAAATAAAGAATAGTTACAATATTTTGAATACACTACAGTACATTATTTTAATAATATGAAAGAAACCTTTATGTCCCTTTGAATAAGATTATGTAAACAATAAAATATTAAAATATTACTTTGCGACTTTTTTCCCGGCTGAAGTCTTCTATTATTTCACTGAAATCTTAACTTGCTAAACGGTCACGAGAGGTCATAGCTACACTGAAGAAAGGAATATGAATTATAAATTAGTTTGAAAAGTATACTTAATTAATTAAATGTAGAAAAATCCATGGCGCCCCCCCCCCCCCCCCCCCCCCCCCCCGCCCTAGGACCGCGGAGCCCTGGGCGGTCGCCCTCCTCGCCCTCTCCTGGATCCGCCCCTGATAACGAACACCTTAGCAAGAAGGAAAAGATGATAATAGACACTATGCTCAAGAAATGCCAGGAAAAATCTCGCAATGGAATGAGGTACAGCAATGAATTCATTTTAGAGTGTTTATTGTTGAGAATAAAATCACCGAAAGGATTCCGTCATTGTCGGCGACATAATCTCTTGCCTCTGCCTTCAGAAAGTCACTTGAGAAAACTTTGTAAAGGACTAAAGTGCCCTTATGGAGTTAATGCGCGTAGTATAAATGCTATTTCAGACTATTTTAAGGGAGAAAAGAATGATAATTCACGTTACGGTGTTGTAATTTTTGAAGAAGAGAAGCTAAGAGAAGAAATCGAGTTAAATAGCTTTTCTGATAAAGTAGATGGATTAGTTGATTTAGGTGAACACACACCTGACCTCCAGAATAACGTACTTGCAAATCACGCTCTAGTGTTCATGTTCGTACCTTTCATGCATATATTGGGTGCAGCCAGTTGCTGTTTATGCAAGCGGAAATGCTACTCCAGGGGACATTCTAGCAAAAATTCTAAGTCTAGGTGATTTTGCAGTTAGAAGGGGCTGGGGCGAGGGTGGCTGGCTTTACTTGTGATGGTAGCCAATCAAATAAAAAGGCCAGGAATTCGTTAGGAGTCAGTGGCAAGACAAGCTCTCTACAACCTCACTTCCTTAATCCTGCAGATGTTACGAGAAAGATCTGGGCTTTCTCCGACTGTATATTCCAGGAATCTGTGTGTTCCGTAACATGTAATGAAGACCGTAGTTCTTATTTCCGTGAATTATATTTTCCAATGTGCCCTGCCATGCTATTTTAATTGTAACCGCTAATTACTTTTTAAAAGAGTATTAGTTACAAAGTAATTAGTTTCCCTTAGCACCATCCCTAAGACCAGCTGACCCCGGCTGTGTGGAACTTGTCCACTCTAGCGCTGCCTGGCGGGGCGCGCTTGAACTTCAGGAGTCTCCTCACTTTCTCCTTCTATTCGTCATGGTATGAGTATAGACCTATACCTCAATATCCCATGGCCATATTTTAAAATGATGTCTGTGCTACCAACTGCTGAAAAATCACAATTTAGCTCTATGTTGGATATCTCAGAAGTTATATATGCGAACTAATTCAAAATTGGCACACAAATAGATAAATACATTCCAGATTAATTTTCAGAAGCCTATACACGACAGTGTTGGGAACATGATTTTATGCGCGCTGATAGATCCAAAGTCTAACTGCATGTAACGACCATACTATCCTTTGGACTTCAACCAAATTTTGTACGTGCATCCTGTACCTTAAGAGATAGAACTAAGAATATATTCAGTTACCAGGGCTGCCAACTGTATTTCTGTATTAGGCTACACTATTTCAGGTATATTTCAAACTAACGAAAAATGTCAGTATTACCAGCTTAATTTCGACATTGTCCATGATTGGCATGAATCCTAAATTTTAAGTAAGGTACGCTCTTTAGTTCGTCACGTAATTACTTGTTCAGTTTTGCCTTAGTAATCGAAATTTAATGTTTTTCAACCGGTAATAATAATTAAAGTCCGATTCCTCCATTACTAAAAATCAACGCTTTGGGAAGACGAACATCAACCGAATTCTAGACAGGAGGACGTTGCGGTGGTTGGGTCATGTAATAAGACTGGATGTTTCCAAATCCAACTGTGTTTTCAACTCAAAACCAACTGGGAGATATAGATATAGATATAGTCAAATAGATATTTTAACGGATTGCCCAGCGTAAGCTTAGAAGGCGAATGGACGGCATGTTTTTTCCTTCGACTCGATTCACTGAAATCGTCTGCTCGCCTTTGTTTGGTCACAAATGAATGTTTTTCTACAGAAACCTTCCTCGAGAAATCCTTTACATAATGTTGAAAACTGCATCAAAATCCATCCAGTGGTTCCCGAGATTACCCATTACATCCAAGAATCGAGGAGTTTGTTTTATACCATGTAGAGTTAGTTTCAGAAATTCAGTGATCAATGTATCAAGACAATGTCTACGAAGACACAGGTGGAAGAAATTATGTTGTCTTTATGAAAGTTGTATATTTTTATGAAAAAAAAACATAACTCACAATCTCAGTAGACGATACATACATACATTTTCATTTGAGACTGTTCTGCAAGCACAGATCTCCAGTAAACATATCTCATTAGTGTTTTCTTCTCAATCCTCACCCCACTTACCTTACCTTCTCATACTCCTCATTTCTATTTTTATCCTAGTATTGAAATCCCCAATCATCACTAATCTGTCTTTATTGTTAACTATTACTACCACATCATTCAGTGCCTCATCTGTCTACTTCGTCCTGATCCGCCCCTTCAGTAGGAGCATACACTAAAACAATCCTGACTCGATTTCCACATATTTACAAATCTGTCCACATTAATTGTTCTTTTGCATACGGTACTTCACAGAAACTACGTTATTTTCTAATGGTTCTCTTTACATACAGCCTTGCCTTGTGTTACACCTTGTTCTCTTCTTCGTACTACTCTCTATCTCCCTTTATCTGAACTTCACTAATCCTTAGAATATCCAATACCATCCTACTTGATGACTCAGCTAGCTCTACTTTCTTCCTTCCATGACCACCCTCGATATTAACAGCACATCATTGAATACCAGTTCGATAGCCTCTTCGGAAAACCACTCCAGTATGGATGAGATGAGAATCAACCCCACCTCAGTTTTGCCACACGAGCCCAAGTAAGGGGCCTAACATCAGGGTTATCGACCCCTACTAGTTTGGGTGATTGTGAAAATGAAAGCGAATCTATAACTAGAAGTAACTACACACGTACAACTAAACTAATGTAGAGATTTGAAGACATTCATTCAGTGTTGACTAGTGACCGGCCTAGCGATAAGTTCAACACATGTGCGGCGTCACCAGACTGACAAAGATAACTTTGCAAATAGAAGTTTATAGTGCATTTCTAATTTCTTGTTTGTTTATTGACTCATTACTACATTGTGTATATACATTTTACTTACGTAATTCATAATACCGTTAAGACAAAACAAACCCAATGAGATTCAATTACGAATCGTAAAGAAAAGACCAAAGACATAGGCTACTACTACAAGTCATGCTCCATGGCTAAGTGGTCAGCGTGCTAAGCTTTGACCCGGTGGGTCCCGGGTTCGATTCCCGGCCGGGCCATTAGGGATGATTTAATCTCTTGGGGTTAATTCCTGTGGTCCGGGGACTGGGTGTACGTGACGTCTTCATCATCACTTCATCCATATTACGACGCGCAGGTCGCCCACGGGCGTCAACTAGAAAGACCTGCACTCGGCCGCTCAGGAAGCCACACGATAAGGAAAAAAACTACAATACAGTAGTAGCGTAATTATTTTAGTGTAAATTTTAACCTCAACACAGTGGTCAGGGTCTGATGATGGCCACTTGAGGATTGAAGCGCGTAATCCCAAATTGCCCCATCTAGTTGTGTTATTTAACTAATATATGTATATCGTGTTGACCGACTGAAAAGCTCCAAATTTAAGACTAAAACTAAGTACTGACTTACATACTAGAAGAGGAAAAGGAAAAGGATAGAAGAATAAGGTAAATAACAGGCAGGAGGAAAGGAAATACCCTCGAAGAATGAGAACTAAGAGAGTTGGAAGAAAAAGAGAGCCATGGAAGGCACGAAAGGGAAAGAGGAGAGCGTCCACCCCCAAAGCAATGAATAAAGGGTAAAAACCAGACTTAGCTCAGGAAACTCGCGAGGTTGTCAACTCACCAGTTGTGAGTCCTTGAGGGTGTAGCACTAAGTGGTAGGGCAATAAACATCCTGCCTCCTTGAGGGCTTTGATTTAACATGAAAATAATAAGAGTTATGTCATTTCGAAAATTAGGGAGGAAGAGACAAGGACCAATTAAGGCGGGACAGTGAAAGACACCCTAGGCCTAGGATACCCTACAATAATACCATCGGAGTCGGAAGAGAACAAGAGTTGACCAAGGAAGGTTGACAGGGAGGATGTTAGGGACGAGCCTGGCACAAGTAAGTGGAAGCAATGACGGACTCATCTGGAGTCCCGTAGTCACCAAACAACGTCCCACTAGATGTGAACTCGTGGGGGGAGGCTAAAATTAAGTTTCTTGTCAGAGCAGGAAATTGAACCCATAGCCATTAAATCTGGAGTCTCAATACGTACCCCGAGACCAGAGATGGCTATCCTAGCGGCTTTATTTGTACGGATGTAGCCTATTTACCGTTAATGACAAGGGAAAACAGAAGAGGGTTCACCTCAGATACGCATTAGTGACCTAATGTCTCGTTAAACAAATGCAGTATGTTCCATTTATCCCATCATTAATACAACACCTCATTAGTAAGTCACATAAGGGGAATCAACTATGCAAAGTGTGCAAATAGCTAATGACGCTATGCTCAGCAATCACATTAGAGGAATACACACTGAATGTATACGTACAAACACATTACAGGAAAACATTCACCGACTGGGTTAGCTGAGCGCGCTAGCGAGCTTTACCCGGGACTGGAACAAAGTACAGGGATAGGAGGGTGATCTATAATCTGTACAGAAACCAGACGGCAGATATTCGAGCCAAATGGTATGAGAGAGCAGCTAGTATTCAGAAAAGTGTAAGGCAAAGCTGCAACTTACCATTCATACCTATCAAACTATACGTTGAACAAGCAATTCGAAAAAAGTAGGAGTAAAAATATAGGAAAAATATTTTCAACCTTGAGATTTGCTGACGAGATTGACTTCTTAGCTGATTCACCAGAGGATGTGAATGAGTTTCTAAATGGCACAGTCTCCGTCTCGAGGAAGGAATTCATGTTGAAAATCAATAAATGTAGATCCAAATAGTGGAATGCGGCCGAAAGAAATCAAAAAACCCTGTGGTCGTATAATTGGCAGGCAAATGGCTAAATGAAGTAAGAGACGTCTGCTACTTAGGAAACAATATAACCAGTGATGGACGAAGAAAGAGGATATGAAAAGTAGATCAGCTCTGGCAAGGAAAGCATTTCTAAAATAATCTGTTTATATCAAATATTGATTTCGGTATTAGGAAGTAATTTTTCAAAATTTTTGTCTGAAGTGTGGCGCTCTAGGAAAGTGAAACTTGGACTGTTGGTTCAGCAGATGAGAGAAGAATAGAAGCATTTGAAATGTGGTGTTACAGGACAATTCTAAAGATCAGATGGGTAGATACAGTTACAAATAGAGAGATATTAAGACGAGTGGACGAGGAGAGATGATTCTGGCTACTACTAATGGAGAGAAGAGATCGGTTGGTAGGCCGCATACTAACTTAGTTAGTTATCTATTTGAGTTTTAAGGGGTGGAACAGCGAAGTCATCTGTCCCCAAGGAACGCATACTAAGGCACCCAGGAATGACAAACGTAGTTATGGAAGTAAGGGCCGAGGGTAAGATGATGATGATGATAACAATTGTTGTTTTACAGGGCCTAATATCTAGGTTATCGGTCCCTAATGGTTTGGGTGATAGTGAAAGATGAGATGAGAATGAAAACTATAACTAATACTAACTACAGACTTACATACTTGAAGAAGAAATGGTAAACAAAAAGAAGGATAAGGCAAATAAAGGACAGGAAGGAACGAAATGCCCTCAATCCTCGAATAATGAGGATTGAGGGACGTGGAATGAAGGAGAGCCATGAAAGGCAGATAGGAAAGGGAAAAAAGAGAGGGTCCGCCCCAAAGTCAGTGGAAAAAGTGGAGAAAATGGACCCAGCTCAGGAACCCCCCAGGATCGCCAACTCTCGAAGACACCAGCCATGAACCCCTGAGGATGTAGCAATATCCAGAGTGCACTAGAAGTGGTGGGGATACATACACCCTGCCTCCTTGAGGGCCTTGAGCAGAAGGCAGGAGATAACATGAAAAGGAAAAGAAGGTTGACCTCTCGCAGAAGGAGGGTGTCAGAAAATATGAGACAAGGGCCAATTAAGGTGGGAAATGAAGACACTCCCTAGGCCTCGGATATTCTAATACCGTCAGGGTCGGAAGAGAACAAGAGTTTACCAAGAGAGGTCGACAGGAAAGAAGACGGAGAGGAGCCCGGCACAAGTAGCCTAAGTGGAATCAATGCTGGGGTCCCGTGGCCGCAAACCCACGTCCCAACTGTAGTGATAGACCAAAAATATGTTAAATAGATTTTCTCGTATGTAGGGTGTGGTAGCTATGTAGAGATGAAACAATTACCTCAGAAACCAGCCTATAGACTTAACAATCAAACACACACGATATTCTACGCATATTATTCAGTTTTAAACAAGATGTTCAGTAAAGAACATACAGCCTACTTTCTCCTAAATGCATGGGTATTGTTATAACTCTTTGTCCTTTTCAAGGAGTATAATTGAATGTTGGTTGTAGTAGCTTGTTGAAATACAACGTGCTATAGGGATATTAAACATGAATATGAGGTGCCCTTTGCTAGTGCTACCTCTGTAAAAAAAATCATTCAATTCGGTTTCACTGTATTTGAATTGATATGGGGAATGGATTTGCACACATACATGGCCGCTATTTGCAAACTATTGGGCTGATGACCTTGTAGTCAGTCATAAGATGCTTTCCACAAAAAGGCATGTTGTTGCAAAATCCGGTAGAGATCAAATTATTAGGATGGTCGAAATTTGATTTAAGCTTTTAACATTTGGGTGGCCGCCATTCCGTTTCCGTCAAGATGGCGGCGATATAAAACATGACACTGAGGTGCCTTTTGCTAGTGCTACCACTGTACCAAATTTCGTTCAATTCAGTTCCACCGTGTTCGAATTAATAGGGGTAATCGATTTTGACACAAAGATGGCCGCCATCCGCAAAATATTAGGCTAATGACCTATTAGATTTGTCAAAGGATGCTCCCTTCATTAAGGTATGTTGTTGCAAAATTTGGTAGAGATCGGATGATTAGGTTAGTCGTAATTTGATTTAAGCTTTGAACATTTGGGTGGCCGCCATTACGTTTCCGTCAAGATGGCGGCGATATAAAACATGACACTGGGATGCCCTTTGCTAGTGCTATCTCTGTACCAAATTTCATTCCATTCGGTTTCACCGTGTTCGAATTAATAGGGGTAATCGATTTTGACACAAAGATGGCCGCCATCCGCAAAATATTAGGCTAATGACCTATTAGATTTGTCAAAGGATGCTCCCTTCATAAAGGTATGTTGCTGCAAAGTTTGGTAGAGATCGGATGATTAGGTTAGTCGTAATTTGATTTAAGCCTTGAACATTTGGGTGGCCGCCATTACGTTTCCGTCAAGATGGCGGCGATATAAAACATGACACTGTGGTGTCCTTTGCTAGTGCTAACTTTGTAACAAATTTCGTTCAATTTGCGCTCACCGTGTTCGAATTGATAGGGGGGGGGGGGGACAGACATTCAGAGTACACACACTCACACACACACACACACACACACACACAGACTCACACACACACATACACACACATACACACACACAGACAGACACACTTTTTTTTCGCCCTGTAGTAATCTCATAAGTCTACTTTCATTTTTTGCAAAAATCGAAAGTAGGCTAAAAATGTTCCTTCACATCCAATACGTGAAGCAAAGCTATATATTTCGCTGTTTATACACCTCGTCTCTGATGGAGAGAGCGTTACGAAGCTGTCCAGCTAACTTGAGGTTCCTCTTCTTTCCACAACCAGTTATCAAGATTTGACAGCGTGGACCTAGTTTCCAACTCTCAGCAGCAAAATTCCTCCGGGGTTGTTTTACAACTTCTCAACTCCGGAATCTGATAGGTGGGGCGAGCAGGAGTGTATGTCAGCCAGATAACTTACAAGAAGTGGAGTAGGGGAGGGATATAAACAAGAAATAAACTGCGCGAACTTAAACAAGATGCTGCAGTATCGCGATATGGGATAAGAAATCTGTATCGATCGTATGCAACCTTTACCCCCTGAAAGGAAACCTAGCATGCACAGTTTGCATTGAAACTACTCTGCTTACATAAAAATACAGAATAAAAATAAATCCAATGGGCCTACTATTTTAGTATATGGAATGTGATCTTTTACTTCATTTTAACCTACTTTTCACATTTTGCAAAAATGAGGAAAAAGTAGACTTATGAGATCGGGCAAATGTGTGTCTGTCTGTCCTTCTGTTGTCCTTCTGTCTGTCTGTTAGTCTGTCTGTCTGGCTGGCTGTGTGTGTGTGTGTGTGTGTGTGTGTGTAAGTGTGAGTCCCTATCAACTCCTATCGATACAAAATTTGGTAGGAGTAAAGATCTATACCTGAATATCTCACGGCCATATTTGAAAATGATGTCAGTGCTTCCAACTGCTGAAAAATCGCAATTGAAATTTGAGCTCTATGTTGGATATCTTGGAAGGTATGAATGGGAGCTATTTCAAAATTGCACACGTATAGATAATAATATTGCATTTTAATTTCCAGGAGGCCATACTTGGCAGTGTTGACAAAATGATTATAAGCCTGCTAATAGGTCCAATTTTTTAATGCATATAACTTCTACACTATCAATTGGAATTCAACCAAATTTTGTATGTGCTATGGGTATATAAACAGATATGACTGAGCGTATTCTTAAGAGCCTCCAAGGCTGCCAACTGTTAATAAATGCTCTCATTTGTTTTTATCCAAATACCCATATATCAGAAAGTATGCAAGCCGACAGCTTTAAACTATGCACACGTATAGTAACTGACATTCTATATTAATTTGGAGTAACTTATATACGTCAGTGCTACCAACATGATTCTAATCCTGCTGAGAGGTCCAACTTTAAATACATGTAACTTCTATACTATCATCTGGATTTCAACCAAATTTCGTGTGTGCTATGTGTACCATAACAGATATGACTATGCCGATTCTTAAGAGTGACCAGGGCTGCCAACTGTTAATAAATGCTGACTCTCTTTTTGTTACCCTAATATCAATATATCAGAAAGTATGCAAGCCAATAGCTCTAAACTTTGCATACGTATAGTACCTGGCATTCTAGATTAATTTGGAGTAACTAATATAGGCCTACGCCAGTGCTGCCAACATAATTCTAAGCCTGCTGATAGGTACAATTTTAAAATGCATGTAACTTCTATACTAACTAATGGATTTCATTCAAAATTGACACAACAATAGATCATATTATTTCAGATTATTTCTGACCAATGCATGTATGTCATTGTTGCCAACATGATTTTACGCGCGCTGTTAGACCAATGTTTAACGGCATGTAACGTCCATGCTATCCATTGGACTTCAACCAAATTTTGTATTGTGTACCTTAAGAGATTGAACTAAGAATATATTCAGTCACCAGGGCTGCCAACTGTAGTTCTCTATTAGGCTACATTATGCCAGGTATACAGTATTTCGAACTAATTAGAAATATCGATATTACCAACTTAATTTCGTCATTATTCTTGATAGATCCATATATATTAATCATTGGCATGAATCTTAAATTTTAAGAAAAGTAGGCTCTTTAGTTCGTCACGGATCTTCTTGTTAGATTACTTTATTCACAAAAATTAGTGCAAGGAAAGCTCCGAAAGTTAGTTTTGTCTTTTTATTGCACGAGCAGTTGGTACACCGTGTATGTGTTCTCTTATTTTGAAGTACCTTAGTAACAGATGCACTGCAAATATGCGAATCACAATGAAAACACCTGATCAGCATGATATAACAGATTACTATACTGCTTGCCACGGTGGGTGAGTGGTTATCGTGTTCGACTACCAACCCCAAGCTTGCGGGTTCGCTCCTGGCCGTGGTAAGTGATTTTAAAAGTCATCAAAAATCACGGCACGCATGTCAAACGTTGTTGGCATGTTCAAGAACCCATTTGAATTCAGTAGGCCGTGTTCATAATGGCAAAATTAACCACGGGATTTTCCACCAACTCAAAGTTCCTCCTTTCTTCACTAGAAAACGCTTAAGGCTAGTGCAAAGGAGCATAGATATCTAACCTCCTTGACTTTCATAGCGCTCCAAGGAACGACAAAAGTCGACATGTAAGCTGTCCTCTGGGCGCAATTAACAAAGCTTGCACCCGGCACCCGAGGCCATACGATATTATTATTATTATTATTATTATTATTAGTATTATTAGAGCACTATACTACGTAAGCAGGACATCTTGTATCCAAAAGACAATTTCACTACTCATGAATATGACTACTGTATTACAATTGGCATATCTCCCGTTATTAACAACGCAGTCGTATTTTGTGACTCAAATGAGACTATTAATTCAACCCAAACGTCTATTAGCCTACTACTTTAACTTTAAAATGGTTTTGAAGAGAGCCTAGCACTCTTCAAGAGCATGAGGAATGACGATTCATTCCTCAAGGATAGCAACGTGCTGGAGCAGTCATGTACACACATAGTTTTATTCTTGGTGACAAATATTTATTTTCCCTGATTTAAGTGTGACTTAGCCTCCCTTTACCCTCTGCAGTTACAGACATAATGGAGGTTTTTATTCTGTTAAACCATTCTTTCAACTTGGCAATACGTTCCCGTTTCTCTAACTCAATTGTTGGTTAATGGTCACGGACTGGACATTAGTAGCAGTTGAAGACACTTTGCTACCCACTGCTGTGCTTTTGAACCAGCTACTGTGTAATACGGTGCACTTAACTCGAACGCGCGCTGGGTTGGGAATCCTGAGATGGATGAGGTGACTGGTGGGAGCTCTCGCCAGATGTCTTCAGTGGAGATTTTCTCAGATCCTTCCTCACACCACGCAGACATTTGTCAGGAAGATAGCTTGAGAAACGTCTCCTGATACTGCTCCTACAACCAGTCATGCACTTAGAGGTTCTCATACGTGTTCACTGACAGTGTATTTAACCTAAATGTAACTTAATCATCTCAGGAATCCACTCAATTGTAAGATCATTACACCAAGTAAGTTTATGTTTACAGCTTAAATCAACAGATGAAACTTGCCACGACACTATCAACGCAGTAACTTCCCCTCCCCCTCCCTCAGACACGGTGGCCTCACCACCTCAACCAAGAACACGGGGGATTAGACGCCCACCTTCAAAACAACACGATACTCTAACTTTCAGTGCTTTAACTACCAACAATTGTATCATAATGCCGCGAGTTGCCCTCACGAAACCCGCTGCAACAGATGTGGCGATTTTAATCATCACTCTGCGTGTACGGTACCTAGAGTCACGCCTAAGTGCGTCAATTGTGGGGGAGCTCATGCAACCTCCTATGGAGGTTGTAGGTACATTAAAACAGCTATACGGCAAAGGCAGTTAAAGATCAGACAACGCTCTAACACATCCATTCCAGCCCTCATGTCCATTCCATTAGCCCCCCCTCCTACACTGCACACTACTGCTCTGACATAGTTGCTGACCTTGCTTCAGCAGCTTACTTCCATAGCCACCTAATTCATTCAATTCGGACCCGAAGACCACATCTCAAATACATTTTAAACCCATTTAAAACACATACAGACCAGTAGCCAATCAGAGCTACTCATTTTTAAATTCAAACTCCCGCTACAAAGACACACAACAATTACATATCACTACAATGCTGTATCGACCTCGCGATCGCGCTCGGCGCCTGCCCAGAAGGCCGACTTATTTGGGATGGTACCCCGTGGGTCGCGGGTTCGTTGTAGCACATCCAATTCATTCCATGTCATCTCATCCCAAATCAAAAGCGAGGCTTATTAAAACAATTATCATTTCAATCAAAAACCTACTACAGGTCTATAAAAACTTTCATACTTCTACAATCAACTTTCTCGAGGTCTTTCTCACTTCTTAAAGCACACTAAAAGCTTAACTTTCCTTTTTAATAAATTATTATCACGCTGAAGCATCTGCTGAAAGTCGCCACGGAAGTCATAAGCGAACACATTAAGGCACACCATCTAGCCAGTCAGTAGTCAAAGTTTGGTCTATTTTAACTAGTCATCCACCGTAAATTAACAACAACAAATATTCAAACTCAACAAATTTTATTATTATCATTAATTCAACTCCCTTAACACCTCAAAGTCGAAGCTTGCGGGGCTCCGTCGCGACACTAGCCCGCGCCAGACCAATTAAAATATTAATTATTTCAATTATTACGCAAAATAATAATTATAACCATTAAATTACTCCCCTTTCTATCTACCAACCCAGGCAAAGGAGCGCTTAGTCGCATGGCGTACCTGGTATCCAAGCGTCGATGACCTGCTCGCTCCACTCGCAGTCAGCGACTTCATTCAGAGATTAGAAGTATGAGACTTCTGCTACTTATTAGGAAGCAAAATAACCAGTGATGTACAAATCAAAGAGGGTATAAAATATACTGTAGGTCGACTCAGGCAACGAAAGCATTTCTGTACTAATTAAATTTGTTGACATCAAATACAGCGTTGGGTGTTGTAAAAATGTAATTGGTAATCTACCCAAAGGCAGGTCCAAGCTTCCGAAGAGGCTATCTTCAGCCGGAGTTTACTTGCGGTAGGGTGGCCAGGCCCTATCCACTCCTCATGTTGGCCAACAGCGCGCAGTACCAAGAACCTGCATGCCATCCAAGTTACGACCACGCCCAATGCTGCTTAACAGCGGATTTCTCACGAGATCCGGTGATTCAACATGGCCAGGCCATTGGCCAAATTTCAAACTAAATTCCAATAATTAATTCTCATGCCGGGAATCGAACCCGGGCCTGATGGGTGAAAGGCAGCTATTCTAGCCACTAGACCACATGGGACTCGTTGGGTATTAGGAAGGCATATGCTTTCCACGGTGGGTGAGTGGTTATCGTGTAGGATTACCAACCCCAAGCTTGCAGGTTCGCTCCTGGCCGTGATAAGTGTGTTTTTTTTTGAAAGGCGACAAAAATTACGACATTGATGTCACACGTTGTTGGCATGTTAAAGAACCCATTTGAATTCAGTAGGCCGTGTTCAATGGCAAAATTAATCTCGGGATTTTTCGCCAACACAAAGTTCCTCCATTCTCTACTAGAAAGCGCTGTAGTGTCAAGCTGCTTAGATATCTAACCTCCTTGACTTTCATAGCGTTCAAAGAAACGACGAAATTCGCCATCTAGATGTGACCAGGTACAGTTTGCCTATAAGTAATAACAACCAGCAAACCATTCTTTG
This sequence comes from Meconema thalassinum, assembly GCA_946902985.2. NCBI lineage: Eukaryota > Metazoa > Arthropoda > Insecta > Orthoptera > Tettigoniidae > Meconema > Meconema thalassinum. Next base: position 375,240,867 of record OX336392.1, read on the forward strand.
TGTAATGGAATGGTATACATGTCAAGACGACTTTTAAATTCTTCTAATTGAAACATGTTCCCCGACCAGTGTTCTGGTGCAGAATTGCGAAAATAGTTAAATCTTGCGCTGCTTATAAATTGCACTCACGGGGAGTAATTAGTGCAAAAAGATTTCTTTTGCCCCTTAAAACAGTTATCATCATGAACACATTATGCATCTGTATAAGTGCAATGGTGTTGGTGCAGTACATTGAGGTTATCAGCTGCAATAAGCGTTGGTGGTTTCAAATTTACTTTCATTTATTCCGATCCTTATCCTTGAGTGCTATGTGGCGATAAATGACACTATTGCTACCTCAGGAGCTCGGGACAGCCGAAGTTTTTGCAAAGTGCTCTGCATAGTCTCCTACGGCGCTATGCGGCAAAAACGACACTTTTGGTGTCAATTATCAGCTTGCACCCGGCACCGAGGCCGTACGATATTATTATTATTAGGAATTAATATTTGAGAGGCCTCGTCTGGAGCTTAGCGTTCTATGGAAGTGAAACTAAGGATTGTTGGCATAGCAGAAAAGGGGAGAATACAAGCGTTTAAAATTTGGTGTCATAGGAGAATGATGAAGATCCAATGGATAGATAGAGTGGAAAATTAAGAGGTAATAAGACGATGGGAGAAGAGGGATTTTCCTGGCAACTGCTAATGAAGAGAAGAGATAGATTGGTGGGACACATACTAAGACACCCAGGAATAGCAAGCTTAGTTATGGAAGGAACGGTCGAGGACAAGAACTGAAGTATTGGATCGAGGTTAGAATGCATTAAACAGATTGCCTCGGACGTTAGGTAGATGAAACGATTAGGTCAAGACAGGGAGCCATGGAGGGCTGCATCAAACCAGTCAAAAGACTGATTACTCATACAAAAACAACAACAACAACAACAACAACAGTGGGCACATTAAGGATTTTGTTGTATATTGATTTAAGGAGCTTAGCTACATCTTGGTCATGTATTCGCATGTAATTGAGTGCGAGTCGAATTTGATAACCTGTGTTACTGTGATGGCTGTACAAGTATAATAATAATGTTATTGGTTTTACGTCCCTTTTAACTGCTGTAGCTTTTAGAGACGCCGGAGCACCAGAATTGTTCCCTGAAGAGGACCTTTAACGTGCCAGTAAATCTTATGACACAGCAACCTCGCATTTGTGCACCCTTAAATGCCGATTGACTTGCGCCAGGATTCGATCCTGATATAATGGGAACAGCAGGCGTTACCGCTTTTCCACACAGCGGTAATGTTATGGTGATTGAAGCCATTTTCAGTGCTCAACACGATTGACCGACTGAAAAACATTGACCTTGACTTCACGTTAGGGACCACCCCATCATTTGATTGTATTGGAAGTGGGGATGCCATGGAAAACGACGCACAGAATGTTAGAGTTGGGGATCAAACCCACTTCTTCTCAGATCTGCCTCATGAGGCTGAGTGTGCCCCGTTTGAGCCCTCAGACCAGAATTAATTTCTTGTCAGAGCCGGGAATCAAACGAAAACTTCCCCCAGGGGCTCACATCTTGTGGGCGTGGGTTGGCGACCACGGGGCCCCAGCTGAGTCCGGCATTGCTTCCACTTACTTGTGCCGGGCTCCTCTCTGTTTTCTTTCCTGTCGACCTCACTTGGTCAACTCTTGTTCTCTTCTGACCCCGACGGTATTAGGGTATCCGAGGCCTAGGGAGTCTCTTCCTTTCCCGCCTTAATTGGCCCTTGTCTCATCTTTTCTGATACCCTCCTTCTGCGAGGGGTCAGCCTTCTTTTTCTCTTCCTTTTACCTCCTGCCTTGTGCTCTAGGCCCTTAAGGAGGCAGGGTGTATGTAGCCCCACCACTTCTGGTGCACCCTCGATAATGCTACACCCTCAGGGGCTCACAGCTGGTGAGTTCGGGAGTTGGCGACCCCGAGGGATTCCTGAGCTGGGTCCGTTTTCCCATTTTGTCCCTTACCTTTGGGGCGGACCCTCTCCTCTTTCACTTTCCTATATGCCTTTCATGGCTCTCCTTCATTCCAAGTCCCTCAATCCGCCTTCTCCGAGGGTTGAGGACATTTCTTTTCCTTCTGTCCTTTTATTTGCCTTATTCTCCTTTAGTTTTCCATTTCTTCTTCTAGTATGTAGGTTAGTAGTTAGTTTTAGTTTTCAAGTTCGCTTTTCATTTTCATCTTCACGATCACCCAAACCATCAGGGGCCGATAACCTAGATGTTAGGCCCCTTAAAACAACAATTATCATCATCATCATCAAACGAAAACTAACATAGAAATAACTTACGGACTTGGATATTATTTATTATTATTATTTAACGTATGATGATACAGAGTTAAAATAAAAGTTTTATATACACTACATATAAAGTTATATAGCCTATACAGTTATATACGTAGTCATAAACACAAGTTCTAGCTTTAAACTTCTAAATCCAGGCCATCAATCCACTGAAGTGCCTCAGAAGATGCATGGTGAATGTCACCTACTGATCCTTGGAACGCTCGTTGCGGACATTCACCAACAATATGTCCGATGGTTTGCAAGGTAGCTCCACAATCGCAGTTAGCAGAAGTAACCCAACCCCATTTGTGAAGCAGGAATCCACATTTGCCTTGTCCTGTACGGATCCGGTTAGTGATTATCCATTGGCGTCTGGGAAGTTTGAAATCTTCTATCCGGTTGGAAGGGATTTCAATCAGATGTGCATTGAATACTGATGATTCTTCCCAGATAGTTTTCCATGCTTCTGTGATGTTAAATGAAGAGTCTTCAAGAAGTACTGCAGAGCGCCAAGGAGGTTTTCTTGACTTCTACTGTTGATTACCTGCTTTTGCTACATCAGTACGTATGGGTAGCTGAGGGTTCTTCTGAATATTTTCCAGATCTTCACGAGAGCCTCTGATCCTCGAAGAGCTGGAGGTTGGAACAGGTAACCTTGTAGTGGGTGTGCTACGTATGCAGCCCGTAATCAGTCGCATTGTCAGGTTAAGTTGCTCATCTAACTTGGATATTAAATAATGAATATTAAATATTGAATAATGATAAAAATATAAATGGACATTGGAGATTGTTGCCTAACGCAGTAGCCTTTCGGGAAAGTGATTCAATAATAGACACGAGGGTAAAAAGGAGAATTGATTTTCTCATTCATTTATCGAGATTACATGAGAACAGACAAATAAAACAACTATTTAACTACTTTTTAAAAAGTAAAATAAAAATAATTGTTTCAAAAAAGTTCAATTTGATTTAGAAGAATTGAATATTAAAATGCAACTACAGTAATTGCAAATACTCGTCGAGGACGGGGGACGGGGGGGGGGGGGGGAATTATGAGCCTTACAGTAGTCGCATTTTCATTCACCATCATTCATTTCATCTCTCATTAACTCCTCTCATGAGGTTGGCGTCAGGAAGGGCATCCGGCCGTAAAAACCACCGCCACTCTGACTTCCATCGCATCTCATCCCCGACCCCGTTGAAAAAAACGGGAATAATAAGGGGTAGACATTGATTGACAGTAGTCGCATATGATGTGTAACATGTGACCTGTTATCCCTTGTTAACAGTGAACTCTGTTGGTCATTGAAATAACTACTTTAAAACTGCAGTGCCAAATCCTGACCGGTTTTCAGAAAATATGATATATTGAATATTTTCACACCAAACAACGACAACTTGAACATGATTTACTGTAGGAAGAATATCTTTAATGGGGCTTCCAAACCTTGAAGTAAACCGTATGCTATATATATTGCACATAGTGCTGTATTTTGGCCGACAGTACCTCGAGTGCTTACATTAAATAAGAACACAGCAAAAGTATGTAGATTTAATAAATCATAATTGGTTTCAGCAAATATGTTATAATGAATATTTTCTCACCAAAGAACGCGACAATTTGATGATGATTTATTGTAGGAATATCTTTAATGGGGCCTCCAAACCCTGAACTAAACCGTGTGCAATATACATTCCACATAGCCACATGGCTGACAGAAAGTCATGGTATCAATCTCTGCCACCGCGCGCGCTCATTGTTTCCGTCCCATCCATTTCCCTTTCATTGTTTCCATCCCATCCATTTCCGTTTCATTTTTTAAAATCACCCCCACAAAAAATATACAGATACCGAGTGGAAAGTTGTTACACATCAAAAAGAATCTGAACGATCACAATATGTTTACATTATATAGGTTTGATAATGGTTTGATAAAGTAACAAGTAATGGTCTTTTAAAATTACTCTCGACCGAATAACCCCAAAGCTATATAATGGATACAATTGGTCGAGAAAATGTACGCACCAGTATAATATGTTTATCTTATATTATTAGACTTACAATAATAGCTATGCAACGAAAACAGTGTCATACCCGATGCAGAAAAGGCAGTCAGGTCCAGCAAGAATGAAGAGGTTTTGGGAGAGGAGAAGATGATGACAGATACATTACCGAGATGACTTAAATGTATTAGGTTAGATTTAAGTGCTCCAATGATGGAGCAACCTATGTAAATTAATGGCGTCGCTAATGGCTACAAATGAAACATCTGATTGCCAGAATACAGAAGGCAATGTTTCTGGATATTTGTCGTATTGTTAGGCTGATTTTATCACAGTAAGATTAACATGATACTTGATTGTGAAATCGGTATCTTGTAGACTGAGTTATACCATATGAATGAGCAATTAGAGATACTAATAATACTAATAACACTAATAAAAATACAATAATTGTAATAGTTACAATAACAATTGAACACGCCGATAGTTTAGCTATGCCCGCGTGGAGAGCTCAATAGAATATGTAAATGCTACCACACCAGGATGACTGTGTATCCTCTGAACAGGCACGCAACGTGCACCTTGATAATTCATGACATGTCACTAATGCAGGGCGTGATACGTTACTTACACATTAAATATATAAATATTAGATGAGAATTAATGGGCTCAGCCCACATTCCCCGTGGAACATTAGCCACCAAATACCGCTAACCATACAGTGTCAATTACATTAAAAATCTAAAACTCGGACCTGTTCCTACCACTGAAATTCGTTCCACCAAAAGTCAGGTTTATTTGAGAGACATCAAATGAAAATGCGCTACGTCTATCCTTGAATGAGAATTTAAATATTTAATTTTGTAGTTTCATTATATTAATGCTGTTTTCACCAACGTCAATTACCGTACTTCTTAAATCATAAATAAAGGTTATTTAACTTTGCAAGAACATTTTAACAAACAGAAACACTCGTTAACTTACCACTAACAAGCAATTACGTTAAATGGCCAAATCTAACCACTCAACTCTCTAAAGCATCGTTCAAGTCGAGAGAAACAGCTGAATTCCACCTCGCGCATATTGCAATGGCGGAAGATTTGGTTTGATTCGGACTTTCAGACGAACTTTCATCCATATGAATATAAAATATGTTTATGACAATGACATTATAAAAGATCATACATGTAACTAATGCCAAGAAAGAAAAAATTAGAAATTTAAAAAAACTTATGATTTGGGATTCGAACTCCTTCCAGCTTTGCATAATTAACTCACGAGTCTGCAACGCAATCACTTACGTTACGAACACAACGGGGAAAGTGTGTCCTATTTATCTAACTAAACAATGTATACACACCACTGCCAGGTTTCATAAATACATTGTTCATATTGTTTTATGCTTTTATCATTTTAAATGATCTTGTCGACTTCATCGTTACGCTGGGGACTGGCGTTACGTTACGGTGACGGGACGAAATGTACCCAGATGCACTGAAGTGTGTGATGTCATAGTACCGCTTGGTGCATGTGTTCCCCGACAATCTCTACTTCGTTAGTATAAGACAAAAATCCCCGAGTCTTGGATGTCACGAGTAATCTCGAGAACCACTGGATGGATTTTGATGCGGTTTTCACCATTCTGTAAAGGATATCTCGAGGAAAGATTCTGTAGAAAATAATTTATGTATGAACATATGGGCTGAAGAAGGAAACATATCAAGTTTCCGAAACATGTACCTATAGTATTTTTTGTAAAGTAAAGTATTGATTGGCGGCTTCGGTGGCGTAGTTGGTAGCATGCTGAGCTTCTATGCCCAAGATAGCGGGTTCAAACCCGGCCGAAGCCGTCGGATTTTTGAAGAGCGTTAAAATCCCTCAGTATGCCTTCCTTCGGAGGGGAAGTAAAGCCGGCGGTCCCATGTCATAGATTTATGGCATGTTAAAGATCTTTCCACTAATTACACCTGTGTGAAACTAAATTGGATAGGTTAAGAATGTAAACAACGCTCTTAGGTTGCTACGTTCGTTGCCAAGAGCCGACTGCGGTGGCGTCTAGTAGCTAGTTCTGAACTAGGCCCAGTAGTCGTTGACGGTGGTGCTTGGCGGCAAAAGTAGGAACTATTTGAAAATTCAAAGTTGCAGTCCCTACTTGAATAAAAAAAAAAAACAGATACACACACTAATACAGTCATCACAATTAACACCGGCTATCAGACAGATTCTACACACACCCAAAGTACACGGGGCTACATGACCGTGTTGTCGCAGCCCCTAAACTAAGGAACCTACCAAAAAAGTATTGATTTGACGAGTGAAAATTGTGTTATACTTCTTGTTGATCAAAGGAAGCCAAGCAGTAACAATTTCAGAGAAAAAGTCGAAAACAAACTTGGCGTCCGTGCGCTTCTTAAGCTTACGCTGGGCAAACCGTTAAAAATATCAATATACTATGAGCGTAAGAATTGGTCAGCATGAAAAGTTCTACAAAAAAGTCCGCGAGAGCATATCTCTATCGTCAATACATCGCCCACTATAAGTGTTTTTAGACTGGATGGAAGGGGCACGTCTTCGCGCGTTCTGGTGAGCGTGCGGCATCCCACGCACTTGACCTTGCTTTGCCCTTGGTTTGCACTTGCCGTTCGCGAGTAATTTGAAACAAGATAAGCAAGATAAGTATTATGCAGATAATTTTCTAACATGTCAAGAGTCTTTGGCTACGAGCGAAACGAGAAGCCTCCAGCCTTTCTAGCATTTTCAGCATTTGTAGCATTTAAAATGATACAAAGTCTAGTCTTTCAGACTGACTGTCACTTTTTCCATGAATAAGGTCTTCTGTATTTCCTTCCTTTATAATTATGTTCCATAAAATCTCAAGGAAGCATCGCAAACAACGTTCAGTGATACACACTCCTTGTTGTGTCCGCCATATTTCTCCATTTGAAACAGAGTCTACGAATGCGCGAGAGCCGAAAAGCGTATTTAAGTAATTAGGAACTCGAATAGCCTCGTGAAAGGCATCGACGATAACCATGCGTTACCTCTCGTATTGATGTCAAATATGATTTAACTAATCTTTACGTAGTATAAAACAATGTCCCTGAGTCTTGGATGTCACGGGTAATCTCGAGAACCTCTGCGGTTTTCACCATTCTGTAAAGGATATCTCGAGGAAGGTTTCTGTAAAACATAATTTATTTATGATCAAAGGAAGCCAAGCAGTAACGATTTCAGTGGAAAGGTCGAAAAACAACCCTGGCGTCCGTGCGCTGTTTAAGCTTACGCTGGGCAAACCGTTAAAAATAACTGTATACTATGAGTGTAAGAATTGTTCAGCATTAAAAGTTCTATAAAAAAAGTCCGCGAGAGCATATCTCTATCTTCAATCTTATTATAAGTGCCTTTACGATTTCATTTCTTCCAACAATCTCCATTCAATTACTGAGGCAACAGTTAACGAGCAAGCTAGGGGCGAGCCTATCACCCCAGTTACAGCCTAGCTAGCGGGAGAGCCTATTATCCCAGATACAGCCAGCAGAAAACTATCGAGTCGTGTTGAATTAAGACTTCAGTGGATGTGTTTGGAGATTCCCTGGAAGTGCAACGCGGCTTTTCTTAATTTCGCCTGTGAACTTTTCCTTCCGCAAAATACACAGTCAAGTTAAGATTGGAAGGAGGATTTGTTTCATGTACCTCGCCATTCTTAAATTACGTCTGGCAAGAATTCGTTACACATGCATCTCCATTAAAAATAGTCCAGTCAGTGATCTTGACCCATCATGCCGAGACGTAAAACGGATGTCTTAGTTCATTGACAACGAAAAAAAAATATCGCTTATCACGTAATGCATTCATAACTGTTCCCGGGCGAAGCTGGGGCGGTTTGCTAGTCTTTAACAAAGAGTCAGCAATTCTTCTTGGTTTATGCCATATCTTGAGTGGGGTTTCGCCTAGGAGCACCAAGCTGGCACATCAGCAGGCTCTTGGTGTCCGCGCCTGGACCCCCACAGGAGTAGCGAACTGCGTGCTATATCCCTTTTTATGAAGTGCACCTGCGCCTCTTAACTGCGAGGGCTAAAAGCTCAAGCAGACTTAACCTGCCTATGAAGGCTTCCAAAAAGATTGTATATTGGCTTTAATGGCCAGTGAATTCAAAACAAGTCATCAAATTAAGTAGGTAACCCAATGTGTACATAAAAGCGTGTTAGATTGTAATAAAAACTTCTTTCTTCAGGTTAGTGTATATAAATACCAAGACAGTAGGCCATTCGACATGCTCCCCGGTCTGGTTGACGACTGTGGGGCACCCATTGGGCACACACTTTCCGCAAGTGCAGTCGTTCCTTCATGATGGTGTGCACACTTCCGACGCTCAATCCGACCACGGCGGCTATGGTGTTCACTGTCACTCGGCGGTCCTGGGTAATGAGTGCATCAACCAGGTGGTCGTTGTCATCGGTAATGCAGGGGGATGCCCCAGACCGGGCATCATCGGCTAACGACACCCGTGCTTCCCTGAAGCGCTTGTGCCACGCCTTGACCCTTGCAAGGAACATGCAGTGTTCGCCGTACACTTGTGACATTCGGCGATGAATCTCCGTTCCCCCTACTCCTTTCGCTGTCAGAAACCGAACAATACCTCTTTGCTCTTCGTTTGACGCCTCCATGTCACTGTTTGCAATGCGACTGGCAGCGTTGGACGATTGAGGCATGCTGCTGCTCGCTTTGTATCGTCACGTGACGTGCACGCGTGCCCTCTAGCGACAGGCTGCGACCTTCCACGCTCTGGTCGGAACCACACCTCGTTACACACACCACGATTAGCCGATATCGTCACCGGTTTGCGCATTACAGCCTCCGGCTCGTTACTTTCTGAACGCACCTTATAATTGGGCACAATTTTTTTGACCGACTGGAAAGCTTTATTTAATAGAACTAGGCAACACTGAAAAATGGCTTCCATCAGTCCAAAGTTATAGAACTTAAGTCCAATTAAAAATAGCTACTTCAAGTACACAAGCACTATTTTTAGTTTGTATCAATTCGAATGCTTTCTTTTCTATTCAGTTCTTGTAGTTAGTAGATACTATCAGAAGTACCCGTTATTCGAACGGTGTTCGGTGTTAACACCAGAAGTTATCAATTGAACTACTGTTGCAATGGTTAGCGGTTTGTCATTCCTTCATACGTTTCTCTGAACGAAGTTAGTTTTCTGGGAATATCACACACACTGTTAATTTAAGGGCCTTAAAATGTGGTTTCCGGAGACCCTTTATAGACTCCCGAATTTTGTGTCTCACATTGGGAAGCGCTACATATGCTTTGGTCGTCCTTCTAGGATAATTTTTATATTTCGCCTATTTTAGCATGTATTTTGAGAAGTTTTTCCCTATGTCCACCTTTCTACTGTATGAAAAGTACGGTGAAGAGTTTTATAAATGATTGGTGTATTGACTCTCATGCTTACCATACCTAATTTTACGATGCACCAAGCATCCGAACACGTGTTATAGGCGTACATAAAGATACACAGAAAGTCTGATAGACAATTCTATTGTCTACAACATATCACCCATATATCCAAATATGGGTATATCTACCACACAGTATCAAACAAAATCATCCTTACGATGAACCCGTAGGTCGACAAAAAAAAACATTAGGTAAAATGTGCTCTCAAACTAAATTCACCTAACGTGTACTTCCTGACGTGAAATAGAATTGAAAGCCTTGTAGACGAAACGCAATACACGTCACATTAAAACTGACCCTCTACGTTGTGTTAGGTCCCCTTACACATGAAGACCCCTTTCATAAATTATAAAGACTTGTGGTGCATGGAAATTCAGGTTCTTTAGCCTCAAATGGCCCAAATTCCTAAAAGCCGCAAAAAATGCTGATTCAATTCAGGATTTTTTTAAAAATAATGTTGCTGTTTGGAGATATAATAGAACTTCTGTACTATATGTCGCACATGAAAATTGCATGAAAAAATTCTAGGTTACCCCTTGACCCCCTTAATTGCATTGATGAATTGTACAGTCTACGTTGGTTCCGTGATAACCTTATAGCCGTTTGCAAACTTTCACAGAAATGTAATAAATGGAGTGGCATTTCTTCTTACAGAAATAGGAGGAAATTGGATGCCACCCCTTCAGATAATGTAGTCATGGTTACCGATTTGCATTCCTTCATTAGTTTGTTAAATTAAATTAAATTAGTTTTCTGAGAATATTTCAGAAACTGTTGATTTAGAGCCTTATAATGTAGTTTTCGAGGACCCTTTAGGGCCCCCGAGTTTTGTTTCTGGCACCGAGGGGCTTTTGTCTCGTCGTTGTACATCATAAAATAATACTGATAATAATAATAATATAATATAGGGATAGGAATCTAATATACCTGCCGTACCATACCCACAGGTGTAAATCGCGTGAAAAAATTCTCGAGTACCCCTTGACCCCCTTAAGCGCATTATACTATTGATGAAATTTTCAGCTTAATTTGGTTCCGTGATAACCTTTTAGCCGTTTGCAAACTTTCATACTAATGTAATTAATGGAATTGCATTGCGTCTTACAGCAATAGATGGACCTCTGAGAATCTGTTGCCATGGTTACCGGCTTGCATTCGTTCATTAGTTTATTAAATGAAATTAGTTTTCTGGGAATATGTCAAAAACGGTTGGTTTTAGGGCCTTAAAATGTGGTTTCGGGGACCCTATTGTCTCTCACATTGAGGGGATGAAAATGAGCTTTGTCTCGTCCTTCTATGCCTATTTCAGCATGTATTTTAAGGGGGTTGGCTCTCTTTTATGAGAGGTACGGAGAAGAGTTACATCAATGATTAGTGTCGTTCCTCTGATGGATATCTGTACCACATTTTTCGTTGATACACCCAGCCGTTCTCGAGTTATAAGGGAACAAATTTGTCAACAGACAAAGAAACAGACAGACAGACAAAAAAAAATCACGCGCATCCATCATAAAACAGTCTGAAACCCGTAAATAACTCAAATTTCCGTAGAAATTCAGAAAAAAAACCAGACAACTTTCATTTGTATGCACCGCTCGGTGTTGACCGTGTTTTATTGCACAAATTTAGGTTTTACTCGCTAACCGTTGGAGATACACGAAAAGTGATAAGGACCTTTCCGATAGAAAATTAAATGTTAAAGCTGATATATGCCATTAAAAGTTTGCTATTTCTTAGCGTTCTCTTTTTATTTGAAATGGAATTATGAAATTTTGAAATCAAAGGGTGTAGTGACGTCATAAATGTGGGTTTTACTCGCTAACCGTTGGAGATACACGAAGCGTGATAAGGACCTTTCGGATAGAAAATTAAATTTTAAACTCGTATGTGCCATAAAAAGTTTGCTATTTCTTAGCGTTCTCTTTTTATTTGATATGGAAATATGAAGTTTTGAAACCAAAGGGTGTAGTGACGTCACTAAAATGGTCTCCATTTTTTAATAGTGCAAAATATAGAAATCAACAGTATCCTATGTGTAAACCTGGTAAATTAGCTACATCCATGCAAAATTTCATTTAAATCGGACCAGTGTTTCTTGCGTTATTGAGTAACACACAGACAGACAGACACACACCATCTCATGTTTATACACACATCAAAAAAAGTTTTGCATCACCTCGGTTCCAAGAGTTCCGGAACCGTTAAATACAAAGGGAATAGAGATCAACACAAACAACATTTCAGCTCGTTTTATTGCTCATGAGACCCACACATTGCATGTTGTACCATCATACAGCTAGACTTTCAGCATTTGTGGTCCAGATTGCAGTACACACCACTACCTCTAATACCCAGTAGCACGTCCTCTTGCATTGATGCATGCCTGTATTCGCCGTGGCATACTATCCACAAGTTCATCAAGACACTGTTGGTCCAAATTGTCCCACTCCTCAACGACAATTCGGCGTAAATCTCTCAGAGTGGTTGGTGGGTCAAGACGTCCATAAACAGCCCTTTTCAACATATCCCAGGCATGTTCGATAGGGTTCATGTCTGGCGAATATGCTGGCCACTGTAGTCGAGCGATGTCGATATCTTGAAGGAACGCATTCACAAGATGTGCACGATGAGGTCGAGAATTGTCGTCCATGAAGACAAATGCCTCTCCAATATTCTGCCGATATGGTTGCACTATGGGTCGGAGGATGTCATTCAGGTATCGTAAAGCCGTTTCGGAGCCTTCCATGACCACCAGTGGCGTACGTCGGCCCCACATAATGCCACCCCAAAACATCAGGGAACCACCACCTTGCTGCACTCGCTGGACAGTGTGTCTAAGACGTTCAGCCTGACCAGGGTGCCTCCAAACACGTCTCCGACGATTTTCTGGTTGAAGGCATATGCGACACTCATCGGTGAAGAGAACGTGATGCCAATTCCGTGGGGTCCATTCAGCATGTTGTTGGGCCCATCTGTACCGCGCTGCATGGTGTCGGGGTTGCAAAGCTGGACCTCGCCATGGACGTCGGGAGTGAAGTTGCGCATCATGCAGCCTATTGCGCACAGTTTGAGTTGAAACACGACGTCCTGTGGCTGAACGAAACGCATTATTCAACATGGTGGCATTGCTGTCAGGGTTCCTCCGAGCGGCAATCCGTAAGTAGCGGTCATCCACTACAGTAGTAGCCCTTGGGCGGCCTGAGCGAGGCCTGTCATCGACAGTTCCTGTATCTCTGTACCTCCTCCATGTCCGAACAACATCGCTTTGGTTCACTCTGAGACGCCTGGAAACTTCCCTTGTTGAGAGCCCTTCTTGACACAAAGTAACAATGCGGACGCGATCGAACTGCGGTATTGACCTTCTAGGCATGGTAGAACTACAGACAACATGAGCAGCGTACCTTCGTCCTGGTGGAATGACTGGAACTGATCGGCTGTCGTACCCCCTCCGTCTAATAGGCCCTGCTCATGCATGGTTGTTTACATCTTTGAGCAGTTTTAGTGACATCTATGAACAGTCAAAGGGACTGTATCTTGGATACAATATACACAGTCAACGTCTATATGCCGGAGATCTGGGAACCGAGGTGATGCAAAACTTTTTTTGATGTGTGTATATTAGTATGATGATGAGGACCATACTTAATTTGCTTTGTTTCCTGAATCCATTAAAGTAATGAAATGGCAGCACTCGAACAGTGGAGTAATTAATATGCTCATCATCAGGGTAATGTATGAAGCAACAGTGCCCAAGTGGATTGCACACACACACACACGGATTTCATCAGTAGATTGTGAAAATAAACACACAACTATAGTTGCTCTGTGGTCACGGGGTAAGTATCGAGACCTCGGATCCAATGCCCCTAAATGAATCAACAACATTCACTGAGACCACAGAAGGCAGCTCTAAATATGTGGCCTGTTATTGTAAATAGTAGGGTGAATTTGCTGTGAATTATTTTCCGAAGTAAGGTACACTCATATAAATATATATCATTTATTTCCGTGATTCTTTTTATACTAATATATTCCAATATATACCGTACACTTATTTAGTTGCAAGATCTTGACTAGTTGTACAAGTTTAATTACTACTGCAACTAAATAATTGTATGTAGGGTGTCTCTCTAAATTCCCATTTCAGACTTTGAGGGCTTGTTGCGGGAAGACGGTACATTTCCGGACACAAGTTCCTATGTTAAACTTAACAGTCTTGGTCCCCAGTATAAGTCCTCGAAGTTTGTATTAGGAATTTAGAAACACCATGTATATTGTAAATATCATAACCTATACTTGTAGACATAGATTTAATAGCCTTAGTGTAAAGGATCTGATGATGCTCGCTTGACAATAGAAACTGGTCATCCTAGTGTATTTATTAATGTCATGTTTTTTTTTTTTTTTTTCAAGATTAGGGAACCAACTGGTGTTCACCGACTGAAATACATTAAATTTAGATTACTAAGGGAACACTGAAAAGAGGCTTCCAACAAGATAATCCTTCAAGCGATATATCTGAAGCCTCAAGTAGCCAACCATCGACTAGTGAGCCTACCATCATAAACGAAGAAAAGTTCTGAAGTTGATGACTGAGTTCATGGGATTTGTGATGGATATGTCTACATGGCCACCATGAGGCGAAATGGGGCGAATTGGATTTGTTGTTACTTTTGTGAAACTCTTTACCACGAAGAGTTTCAGGTAACTGAAATCCAAAAAAAGTACAGTGCGTTTCATAAATGGGTCATAGTCCTCCAGAGGTCCTCAAAGTGGGAGACGCACCCTCTAGTGAGGGAAGGGGGAGGGGAGAGAGATAAAGAGAGGCTCCGGCTCTGAATGAAATATTTTATTCCATATTCTGTAATAAATATTACTATCCTCATATCCATGAACCTATGATAGACAAGAAGGTCCCATGACCGTTTAAGACTAATAAACTCGTACTTTTGCTGTCTTATTTCACAAGAACTGACCAGTAGATCCTGCCAGCAGGGATTCTGTGAAAAGGTGTAGCGTAACATTTCCCTCACAGAGCCCTTTTGCCCGCCACCCGCAGCGATATCTCCTTACCAAACACTTAACAACCACCAATGACAAAAAAAAAAAACATTCTTGACTATGTGAACGTCACTTCCTTACAAGAAGAGATTCATCTATTTCTGCCATTTCCGACTCGAATTCAGCCAGGCCTTTGCAGTCAGTTCAAATACAGTGAGTGATTAGGTGAATTCTAGTGCATGTTCAGTGGATGTGGTTAAACCGATTTACATTAAACTGATATATGTAACGCCATTATCCGTGGATAAGTGGCTTATTAGCAGTGACCCCATGAAAGTGATAGTGTTTACCCTCCTTTGGAAATCTTCAGTCGTAATAAAGAACAAGATTCGAATTTAAACAATGTCCATTGTTTTTTTTAACCAAAATTTGTCGAAATTTGATGTGCTCTAAGAATGGTGTTTTTTTTTACTTCGTTATGCCTACCTAGCTGATATTGCTCTCTTGTCTTCCCAAAATCTCTTCATCTTCTCGCTATGGCTCTTTCTGCACTCCTCCGTCCAGGTTCGTTGGATGTAATGTTTGGGTGGTCTGAACATTGATGATTGCCAACTACTATTAGACTATGAATTGAGATCTGTCCAGTACCATTTCACTTGAGATGTATATTTCCTGAAGGTATTTTTCAACTTCAAGCAGCCAGTTGTACTGAGCTTTCTGTGAGAGAGTAAGATTTAGAATTCTTTTATTCAGCCTGTGATCGCTCATTCTGAAAATATGCCCATCAAATTTCAATCATCTTTTCCTGAATGTGTCCGAGATTTTCCCCGGATGCTGATAAAGCTCCTGGGATTTCTTTTTCATCCTAATTCCCACAGTACAAACTGGGCCGAAACTTTTCCTCAAGAATTTTCTTTTTGGTTTTGTTTATCTTTAGTTAGTTGAGAGGGTTATATATCGTTGTCAGTTAGTGCCATGTACTGTACTTGGGTGGGTGTGTTATTATTATTGTAACTTGTAGTAGGAGTAATTAGACACAAGCAAATACTGTAGATGTTGTGATCCTTTTTTTGTGCTAAGTAGATTATGAGAAGTGCTAGTGAAGGAAAGAGGAATAGGGGAGGGGGAGGCGCTAGACATACCATGTTCGGCCAGTGCATACCTTTGTGCACCTAGCCGAAACCCAGCAGCAGACACCCCATAAGGCTAGGATAGTTGCTGGCGTGTAACAAACTACATGTTCTTATCCAGTTAGTTGCTAACCTCTTAGCAGAGCCGGGATTCTAACCAGGGACTAATGAATTTCCAGCTCACCTTCGTAGCCGTAGGATGCGAATAAAATCACAGAGCTATGTTGCGGGATGCTTATGGATTGTTTGACTATCGAATGAGCTTGACAGTTGCAGGTGCTTGCTTCACATTTACTGTTAATACTTAATCTAGTCGACAAAACACCATCAACTAACTCAATGGCTAAATTTATTACCCACTCTGCCAATACGTGGTATAATCAGTCAATATGAATTTGCATTTGTACTTGTACGAGTGTTTTATCGTGATTTATCATCGCAATACGGCCTGTATTTCAGAACGTTTTATACGGATTAATATGACGCGTGTGTCAAGTGATTCCCAGGCTATCTCCGTAATGATATTCACAGTATAATGTAACTTTCAATTTATGTCTTCGCCCCTGGCTCTAGAAACCCATATGACGTTAACTATATTAAATCTCAAAGCTAAACATTCATCTCCAGACAGCCATAAATAGTTAATTACCTGCAGTCTTGACTAACCGGAAGAATATACTGAACTTCTTCTTCAGTATAATTATGTTGACAACCGTAAGAAAGTAGGATCAGCCTTGAACTACTTCGTAACCTATTTCTTCTTTATTCATAGTAGTTTTTATAAGAGCCAAATAGCCTCTTTTCATATATCCCACTGGTCTTTACCATTTAAACTTTCCGGCCTATTAAAACAATTTTCACTGAGATCACTTGATTAGGACACAAAAGAAAATATTTTAAAATTTTGCACAGCCGCCATCTTGAGGTTTTTAAAGCAATTGAATAAAATTAGATACCAGTAGCTTCAATCATGGATAATTATGTGCCGTTCTAAATTTTACTGTGTTCGGATGTTTAAATCGTGAGAAACTGCCATTTAAATATGTTAAATTTGCTTGGCCGTCATGTTGGTATTGTAGATAACAGATTTTTCAATGTCACAGAGGTGAACTTAAAGTAATATTCTCTATCACCATACGAAATTTCAGGGTGATATCAGTAATTTCGAAGGTTTATTATTCAAACGTTCATTACGATTGCATCAACAGGACACAAGAAATAAAAATAATAATTTTAAAATTTCGTACAACCGCCATCTTGACGATATTTAAAAATGAACTAAATTAGATGGTACTGGATTAACATTTGTATAAACATTTACCGTACCGTACCAAGTTTTATTGTGCTCAGATGGTTAAATTGCAAAATAAGTGTATTTAAATGTTTCAAATTCGCTTGGCCGCCATGTTGGTTTTTTACTTAAGAAGTTTTTGAATGTCACATGTGTGAACTTATAGTAGTACCCCTTATCACCGTAAAAACGTTCAGGGTGATATCAGTAACTGTTGCGGAGAAACAGAACGGCAGTGAAATAATCCGCACGACCACCACTTATTGAGTTTCATTGAAATCGCTTTGGCCGTTTACATTTTATTACACACACGCGCGGACAAAAGGTGATCTCATAAGCCTATTATTTCATAAATGAAAATAGGCAAAAGACATGTAGGTCATACATGAAAGCATATTTCTAAGAATAACGTGCAACACCTCCTTAAAAACCAACCAAATTCCTATCTGTATGTAACAAAAGCAAGTGAGAGCCAACATTTGTAACCTATGACCTGGTGGCGGCGATTGTTGCTTTAAAGAGCGAAACATCTAACAAGGGAACGGATCGCGGTGTAAAATTCTGATCGGGTTGAAATTTAGTACACAATAATCCTACAAAGTTGTAGAATGACGAGGTGAAAACCGCATGGGCCGATTTCAATTTTGAACGCCAATATTGAACGCCGAAAATCTGCCGGACGACGGCGTGAGCGAGGAGGTGAGAAGAGGTAAAGCTGACCTTCAATCCTAGCAGCACGCGATGGCTCCCGGCCACCAGGCAGCAACCTGCCGTGCTGCGTTGCATTCCCCAACTTCCACCTTCCCCCTCAACCTGTCACTTCCTTATCAGTTCAGTAGGGCTGTGCAAAACAAGAGCTGTGTTTCGGATGAACAGGTCCCAAATCGTTCCATCATCTAGCCATGTAAGTATGACAATTTTATTGTGTCTGTTTAATTTTACTGGCACAGACAGCAATTAATGTTAAATCCTTTACTTTACAGTCAGAATATTTACAAATGTCAGAAAGTACGACGACGATGTTCAATTGGAACACCTTCCAAATTTTAATCCTTGGAATGTGGTAGTTTGTCTACAAAGCTGCTTTGCTGAAAGTGATCGCTGTGAAAGCCAAATAACACCTGGTGAAAGAGAATTGGGTTTAACTGTACCGTAAGTAAAAACTTTGTTTACATTTTCTCATGGCGAAGGCAGACATGCACCAAGACTGATTCATGATCCTTGTTTACAGGCCTTATTGCAGAAAAGGTTGGTGATGTACAGGTCACCATTGAACATGAGGATACGTTAGTTTTGCCTGACAATAACAATGTTATTCAAGACGATGAATTTGCAATATCCGACACTGACAGTGAAAAAGATGCTACCACGACACCTGCAATAACTGTCACATATAAAAAAAAGGTGGTTGATTATTGGATGAACAAAGGAGGGAAAAAAAAGGTCATTTAAAGTCATTCAGCACAAATTTAAAAATCTACGGCACTAGTCGGACCTTTCTAGATGGAACCTACAAGTTGAATCAGGCGGTACAAAGGATGAAAAACTGAAATTTATCATTAAAGAAACATTTGAAGATTTTAAAAAGGCGAGGCTGAATAACAACAAAAACGCCCATGACGTACACATTAGGAAATGGGCCCTGAAGAATGCTCGGCGTGTTCATGACGATACCTTCCGCGCCTCAACTTTCTGGGTTCGCAAGTTTAAAAATAAATGCAATATTGGTTCCCGAAAAGTTACGAAATTTGTAACCAAAAGTTACACAGCCGATCAGCTTGACCTTGCGACCAACGCAACAATTTTTGTAGGAGAGGTATCCGAATTAATAAACACTCACTCCCCAAAGTGTGCTTTTAACACAGATCAATGCGGGTTTAACGAAGAGTTCCATGCAGGACATACGCTACATGTAAAGGGAGACAAAAGAACTTTCGCAGAAGCGCAATCGTTGAACTCATTAACACACAGCTATACAATTCAGCCTATAATATCTGCCGATGGAGAACTGTTACCTAAACTGTTAGGTGTGTTAAAAGAAAAGGACGGTGAATTTGGCCCTATTGTTAAAAGAACTTGGTTTACAGCAGATAATTTATTTGTATTGCCGTCCCCGTCCGGAAAGTTAACTAAAAAGTTACTTCAACAGTGGTTACAAGATGTTTGTTTTCATACTGTACCTGACGACAGTGTTTTACTCTTGGATTCGTGGACAGCGCAAAGTGAAGCAACTATATTAGCTGCAAAACCCGCCAACAAAACTATCACTGTTAAAACTATTCCCCAGAGAACTACTAGAATTATTCAGCCGTTAGATGTGCTTGGTTTCCGGATATGGAAACAATTTGCTCGTTATTTTTATGACCTAATTGTATTTTACAATTTCAACAGTAACATTCATTTGCGCAACAATATTTTAAAAACCCAATCATTGACCCACAACCAACTATCTTCTCCGCGGTTTCGTAACATGTGGAAGTATAGTTGGTACAAATCCGGTTATGTTGAAACACAGCCCGCTTACTTTGCGAACCCCGTTCAATTTTGTTTCAAGGATGATGCTATCCAAAATGCTTGCGATATGTGTGTAAAAGAAAGTGTTGCAAGGTGCGCGTGGTGCAAGCAATCTCTTTGTATTGACCACTTTTTTGTAAGCATTCACTATTGCAAAGATTACAAAGAATAAACAGAAAAAAGTTGTTTTATTTATTTACAGTATGGCCAAGTGCAAAACATCACATTATGTTGCATTTTATACTCTAATCGAGAGGGTAGAAGAGTGAGGGGGAACGTTTAAGGTTGGAATGCATTGCAGCACGGCAGGTTGCTGCCTAGTGGCCGGGAGCCATCGCGTGCTGCTAGGATTGAAGGTCAGCTTTACCTCTTCTCACCTCCTCGCTCACGCCGTCGTCCGGCAGATTTTCGGCGTTCAATATTGGCGTTCAAAATTGAAATCGGCCCATGCGGTTTTCACTACGTCATTCTACAACTTTGTAGGATTATTGTGTACTAAATTTCAACCAGATCAGAATTTTACACCGCGATCCGTTCCCTTGTAAGTAATCTGGCCCTAATGATAGAGAAGAAGCTGAAAGCTACTACTGACAACTCGCTTGATGTGGCCAAGGTTGCGGGATCGAATCTTGGCACAGTCAGTTGACATTTGAGGATGCTTAAAGGCCATAGATCCCTGTCAGTGAACTTACTGACACGTTACAAGATTCCATCGAGGCCAGATTTTGGCACCCCGGTGCATATAAAAGGAGCATAAACCCCACAAAAGTATAATTATAATAATAATATTTATAATAACCATAATAATATTAATAATAACAATTCATCCATTTCGTATTGGCCATCTACTGACAGAGTCATTCCAACTGTCTCATTCTTCAGTCTTTGATGTTTGCCCAGTACGCCCACATACGTTCTTGATGAGTTACCTTCCTTTCTTGGGTCCAAATCTTCTCCGTTTTCAGATCGGCTTTTCTCCAAAACCTTGGCATGATTGAAGTTTCCTCTTGCGTGCGATGCGCTTATGAATGTCAGTTGAAGTAATCCCCACTTTTTAGCCTATTTTCATTTATGAAATAATAGGCTTATGAGATCACCTATTCTCCGTGTGAGTGTGTGTGTCCTCCTAATAAAAGCAAAACGGCTGGAGTGATTTCAATGAAACTCGGTAAGGTTATAATGCTACTGCATTTTGTCCGAGCTCGACCGTGCCCTTCAAATTGTATTACATCTTGCAAATCCAACATGGTGGCTGTGCTAAATATTTCACCAGCATTCTATATCTCTGAAAATATTACGGACAGCACCCTGAAATTGTGTATATTGATAAAGGGCACTACCTATGTGGCATTCAAAAACCTGTTAAGTACAAAACGAACATGGCGGCTAAGCAAAGTTGAAACACTTAAATAGACTTTTCTCACGATTTAACCATCCGAGCACAGCTAAACACGGTACAGAAAATGTTTGTACACATTGTAATAACCTGACATTTAACTTACTTAATTTGTTTACATTACCTCAAGATGGCGGCTGTGCGAAATTTTAAAATTAAGTTTTTATTTATTTTGTCCTAATCATGCGACGGAAGTCAACTTTTGAATGATGAACCAACGCAATAATCGTCATCTTATAGTACATAATCCAATACCTGCATATATTAAAACCCAACATGGCGACCATCCGAAATATTTAGATGGTTCGCAACATCCTCGAATCTATGACAGCAATCAAACTGAAATGTTGTATGTTGATAAAAGCTATAAACTTAAGTTCAACTATGGAATTTTCAACAACCTAGTGAGCACAAATCCAACATGGCGGGAATTAAATATTTAAATGGACATTTCTCGCGATTTAACCATCCGAGCGCAGTGAACCGTGGTACGGTAAATGTTCATATACTATTTAATCTACTGACATCTAATAAAATTCAATGGTTTTCATAACCCCAAGATGGCAGCTGTGCGAAATTTTAAAATGAGTTTTTACCTCTGTGTCCTAATCATGCGATCGAAGTGTACGTTTGAATAATGAACATTTGCAATAATATTCATGTACAGTAATGGTTCATAACGCTATGGCCTACATACAGAACAATCCAAC
Organism: Meconema thalassinum; assembly: GCA_946902985.2. Lineage (NCBI taxonomy): Eukaryota > Metazoa > Arthropoda > Insecta > Orthoptera > Tettigoniidae > Meconema > Meconema thalassinum. The sequence continues at coordinate 375,262,689 of OX336392.1, forward strand.
AAAGCGATCCTTTTCGTAGGCGGGTGAATTTTTAGAGAAGACCAATAGGATATATGAAAATAGGCTATGTAGTTCTTCACGGAACTTCTTGTTTTTAAACATGCTTTGATGAAGATTAGTCTGTTCATATCCCGGGAAAATGTGATCGGGATCAACCTTCCGATTCTGAAATACTTCAAGAATAATAGATTACAAAGTGCTGGAAATATACGAATCACATCATTTTCAGGTAGCGACTTATGATTCACCCAGTATCATTATTGGCATGTGTGTTGTGTTGAAGACCCATCGCTGTACACACAAGACTTGCTGTACCCTGTGCGCTTTATTCACTACACCGGGCCACATACACGTGATAACCTGAAGCCATCTGCAACACTTCCTACTCAACATATGTCAACTAATTCATTTACACGGTGATGGATCATCAGCGGAACGCCCCCAAAGATATGTCGTAGACATATACTTATTTGAAGGACTGTCAAATCTTCATTTCACACGAGCAAATCATAATGAATTATGAATGTCAAATCTAACTCGATTACAAATATGAATCTTAGATGGGCTTAAGGATTGCAGCAATGCGACTTTTAAGGGGATACAAAATGAGAACTTCAGACTGCAGTAATACGAAAATGAATATTTAATTAATGTCGTAGCTTGCGGCCTTTTTTTCCAGAATAAAGACAGAGATAAATGCGGCTACTTCCTAGAGAGACAAAAGGGTTACAAAGAATGGAATATATCCTAGAATTCTAGAAGCAATTATTGTACGTAATACTTTGCTTATTGTGTTTGGCTTCCTCATCTCTAAAAGTGATCTACAACTTGGTAGATTATTGAGGAACGTAGTTTACAAAATCCCAGAATTAGTTTACAATTAACTATGATTCTTGAAGGACTGTCAATTTGTGTTTGTTTGTGACTTGGTAATCTCTGTGTACTAGTTCATTATGCCGTTAAATGAAAGATATTCAATTTTATAATAATCCAGATTTGTTTTGATTTTCTACGCATTACTCATGATTTTGTACACAAAGATTGGTCCAGACGACAAATAAAATTTATTTCCTGCCTACGAGGCCCAATGGGATTCCCCTTTACTACTAATGGCATGACAGAACAGTCGTAGAGCGGGAAATATTATTCATAACCTGATTTGTGAAAATAAGAGAGATTATATTTGTATTTTCATGAAACATACATTTTTACGCTGACGCTGCAAATGGATGGTTAAAATACGTTTTAGTCCAGGAAGGTATATGCCAATGCGGCTTTCTGGGCTGGAGAGATGTTGATGATGATAATAATTGTAGTCTTAAGGGGTCTAACAATTAGGTTATCGGCCCCTAATGGTTTGGGTGATAGTGACAGGTGAGACTGTAATTTAAACTATAACTACAAATTAACTACGGACTTACATACTAGAAGAAGAAATGGAAAACAAAAGAAGAATAAGATAAATATAGGAAAGGAGGAAAAGAAATGCCCAAAACCTCCGAAGAATGAAGATTGAGAGAAGTAGAAGAAAGGAGAGCCATGAAAGGCAATTAGAGAATGGAAAGAGGAGAGGGTCAGTCCCAGAGTCAATGGAAAAAGGAAAAAAAAACGGATCCAGCTCAGGAATCCCTCGGGGTCGCCAACTTCTGAACTCACCAGCCGTGAGCCCTTGAGGGTGTACCACTATCGAGGGTGCACGAGAAGTGGGGGGCTAAATTGTTTTTTGAGTACTGAGGCGTTATACAATTGAGCGTTATATTGTGCATTTTGCAATGGAAAATAAATACAGTATATAATTCAAACAAAGTTCTCAATGGATCTGCATGGGTGACATCTACCAGCAACTAGTTGAACTACGGTATGCGGGAGCTATCCACTGCCTACCAGATGCGCTCTATACCGACCAGTTAGTGGACCCATACCAGGGGTGTTATTGAAAATGGCCTCTTTTTGCCGATAGAGCACACTGCCAAGTATAGGCGCGATTAAAAATTAGGTTTGCAGTAGGTATTTCTCCCAGTTATACGTTTAGACCAACAAAGTTTCAATCATTGTTAGTAGTCGGTGTTAATAAACTGAATTCCTACGTTGTTTGGAGTGTTTGCTGATGAAATTGCAAAATACTGGGGTAAATTATAAACTAGGGTTGGAACGCCGCTGCTACAAATTCAGTGTGTCAATTTAGATTTCGAATAGGAAGAAGATAGGGCGTGATAAGGACAAAGAGTTATAACTATACCCCTACATTTAGGAGAAGTAGGCTATATGTTCTTTCCTGATCATCTTGCTTCACAAATGAAAATAGACTTAAAATGATGCTGAGTTTTAGCCGCTGACGAGTTCATTGTACGGCTGTAATTATTCGAATGTTCGACTAATTCAATACTTCATATATTCGCAAATTTGAAATTCGAATAAGATCATCGAATGTTCGAATCATTCGAACATTTGAAGTACGGTACTTGAGTGTTTCGAATAGTCGATTGCTACAATATGTTGTTGTTATTGTTTCATTTGAGGGTCTTAGAACTCGTGATCCTCTAATCCCATGTACTTGAGCGAGTGTGATTATTTTGTCTGATAACCTGTGTTATTATTGTTCGAATCATTCGAACATCCGAAGTACTAGAGCAGAGGTGGACACAATTCGGCTCATTGAGCAGCGCTCCCGCTCCGGCAGAAGAAAGAGCCGAGTATGCGCTCTCACCGAAGTTAACCTTGTAGCTGCTTGCACGGCTTCCCGTTACAAGCGGCGAATCACAACAGCTTTATACTTGTGCTGTTGTGCATTAGATGATTAGATTATGGTGCTACGTACATACGTTTAATTATATTCCTTTTATTAGGTTCTGTGTAGGAAACATAAATAGGCTAATTACTTTGACAGCTGGTAAGTACACACACCTTCGGCCACTACCGATAGTCCTGAAACTACAATACGCCAACCTAACAACTTGTTTAGAACACAAGGAACGAAAACTTTCTCTATGAGTACAGAAATAAATACATGAATAAATAGAATTCACTATAAACAAATCACTATAAACATACTGAAAAAATTACTGTCACAATGCGGAAGCGAAGGTTGAAATTCTACGGACATTTGGTGAGAATGGACGAGAACCGACTGACTAAGAGGATATTCAAGTATATTACAGAGGTGAAGGCTACAACTAAGTGGGTAGAGGAGGTTAAAAGAGACGCCAAGGAAAGTGGACTCACAGTGGATGTGATCCACAACAGAAAAGAGTTCAGAAACCGAATTGACAACATCAAGATGTTCGAGGAGAAAACACCTAAAATTGGAGCCAAACTGGTAATATCCGAGGAGGAGCGAAAGATCAGAAGTGAACGAATGAAGAGGTTTTGGGAAGAGAAGAGGAGATTAACCAGAAAGCCTTAGGTTCCATGCGGTCCACAGGCGGTCAAATTCGGAAGGAAGAAAGAAGAAGAAACAAATCATAGGCCTATTTGTTCTTATAATATCTGAACTGTCATTCTGCAAATGATGAGGTGGTGTGCGTATCCTATCGCTAAAGCAGACGGGTTACATTTGGTGCACTTGCAATTCGAAGAACGGCAGTGAGATGTGCGTCAGTTAGAGTGGCTCTTCGTGGAGATTTATTTATCTTCATTAGAGAGAACAGTTTCTCACACAGATAGGTTGAACCAAACATTGATAGAAGTTTGGCAGTCATTTTGTGCATGTTTGGGAAATCTGTTTGCGAGACCTGTTCATAAAAATGTGCTAAGCTTATTCGTGATTCATATTTAGCGTACAGCCGTACACATAATATAGGCCTGGTACAATGCTGTACCTATGCTTGCGCCTTGACTGCGCATATTGCCATCTATAGAGCATCCAGCGTTTAGAAAAGACTGTGGAGCCTTATGGCGACAGGTAGCGCTGACGTCATACGTTATGTTCACCCGCTTCGAGTATTGCGCTTTCATAAGTTAGTGAGACAACACAACCCCAACAACTATCTGAAATAGAACATGCCCAGGAAGGAGCAGTTTTGCAGGTGTTAACGGATTGCACCAGTATTAAGGATACCGTAAGCGAAGAGAACCAATAACAGCATTCATTTCGTTGTGATATGACGCATTACTGGTTGACAGATGTCGAGAGCACAACCCTTCCTTCCTTCCTTCCTTCCTTCCTTCTCGGACGTACTGTATGTATGCTGACGATATTAACAATTTTTACGTCAGCAGCAATACTGTTGATCATCACCTTTTTTTGTTGTTATTAGTTAGGCTATAATTTAGTTTCGTTCAATTTTATTTTTGTTTTGATTAGATTAATATTTGTACTATTGTATGAGTTAGCCGTGCAGCTGTGAGCTTGCATTCGGGAGATAGTGGGTTCGAACCCAACTGTCGGCAGCCCTGATTCGATCGAACAGAAAATAAAACAGACACACAATAATAACACCAATGACGGATAGTGCTTCAGAACTTATGTTGCCGACGGAACTGAGAATGTGCTCCACTCCGGGCGAGCATGCAGCACAGGACAAGGCTCTTCCTTCCAGCGTGCTAACCTCGAAAATTTTTAAATTACTAAGACGTAATATAAACGATACTTGTATGCAATAACAAAGGTAATCAATTGGCAGATAATTGTAGGATGCTATTATGACAAAAAATATATATGTTCAGAGTCCCTTCATGATAAAAGGAAAGGTAACAAAACCAGTGTAGGGGGGGGGGGGGGTCCGTTAAAAAGAAAAGCCCATAAGACCTACAGTCTTTTCTAAACGCTGGATGCTTTATAGTCGTTCCAGCACAAACTATTAGCGAGCAGTCAGCTGGTCCCTGCTCCTTTGCTCCGCTCTCTCATTGCCCACCCATGTACTAGAGTATTTCGAAAATTGGATTGTAGAAATATTTTGTTGTGGTTGTTTTATTTGAGGGGCTTAGAGCACGTGGTCTTTTAACACCGTGTACTTGGGTGAGTGTGGAATTTTTTGTCTGATAATCTGTGTTATTATTGTGAGGGCTGTACTACAGTAGTGTGTGTATTTGTAATTCAGCATTTTTTTAGCGTATGGCTTTTAGTGCCGGGAGTGTCCGAGGACATGTTCGGCTCGCCACAGTTTCGTAGCTGTTTCTATACGGACACCCATTGGGTGAGCTACAAGTACCGTAGCGTGTGGAGTGTTGTCTGGGGAGGAAAGTGCTAATGTAAGGACGAGGAATTGGATGGTAGTGGCTGTGGCCTATAGTTAGGGACCAATCCTGGCATTGGCCTGGAAGGAAGATGGGAAACCACAGAAAACCATCTTCAAGGTTGCCGGTGGGGGGATTCGAACCTCCTCACCTCCTGGATGTGAGCGACTGCCTACAGCCACACCGTAACGACCACGGCTAACTCACCCGGTGTAATTCAGGTGAAGATCGGGAATGAAGCGGCCGTGACCATAAGACACGAACCATACCGGCTTTAACCTCAAGTACAAGCGGGAATCCACGCAAACGTACTTCCAACATAGCTGAGGTGGGAATCGAACTCACCTCTTCTCAGTTTAGCCTAGGAAGGCTTAGTGGACCCTGTTACAGCCCTCAGAGCAGAATTGAATACTTTGGCAGTGCCAGGAATAGAACCCGGACCGCTGGGGCAGCAGCAAGGAATGCTAACCGCTACACCACCTGGTGGTAAATGAAGAGAAACAAGAAGTTCCGTTAAGAACTATACAGCCTACTTTTCATGCCAATGATTATTCTACAGAATATGAACCTATCTAGAATAATGACGAAATTAAGTTGCTAATATCGAAATTTCCAATTAGTTCGAAATACTGTATACCTGGCATAATGCATCCTAATAGAGCACTACAGTTGGCAGCCCTGATGACTGAATATATTCTTAGTTCCGTCTCTTACGGTACTAAATACAAAATTTGGTTGAAGTCCACTGGATAGCATGGACGTTACATGCAGTTAAACATTGGATCTAACAGCGCGCGTAAAATCATGTTGGCAACAATGCCATGCATGTATTGGTCAGAAATAATCTGAAATAATATGATCTATTGTTGTGCCAATTTTGAATGAAATCCATTAGTTAGTAAAGAAGTTACATGCATTTTAAAATTGGACCTATCAGCAGGCTTAGAATCATGTTGGCAGAACTGACGTATATTAGTTACTCCAAATTCGTCTAGAATGCCAGGTACTATACATGTGCAAAGTTTAGAGCTATTGGCTTGCATACTTTCTGATATATTGATATTAGGGTAACAAAAATAGGGACAGCACATATTAACAGTTGGCAGCCCTGGTTGCTCCTTAGAATACGCATAGTCATAGCTGTTGTGGTACACATAGCACATACGAAATTTGGTTGAAATCCAAATGATAGTATGGAAGTTGCATGTATTTAAAGTTGGACCTGTCAGCAGGCTTAGAATCATGTTGGTAGCACTGACGTACATAAGTTACTCCAAATTAATATAGAATGTCAGGTACTATACATGTGCATAGTTTAAAGCTGTTGGCTTGCAAACTTTCTGATATATTTGTATTTGGATTAAATAAATTAGGAGCATATATTAACAGTTGGCAGCCCTGGTGGGTCGAAAGAATACGCTCAGTCATATCTGGTTATGTACACATACAACATACGAAATTTGGTTGAATTCCAATTGATAGTGTAGAAGTTATATGCATTTAAAAATTGGACCTATCAGCAGGCTTATAATCTTTTTGGCAACACTGCCATGTATGGACTCCTGGAAATTAAACTGCAATATTATTATCTATACGTGTGCCAATTTTGAAATAGCTCCCATTCATACCTTCCAAGATATACATCATGGAGCTCAAATTTCAATTGCGATTTTTTTGCAGTTGGTAGCACTGACATCATTTTCAAATATGGCCGTGAGATATTCAGGTATAGATCTTTAATCCTACCAAATTTTGTTTCGATTGCTCCAGCCGTTTAGGAGTTGATAGGGGGGGACACACACACAGCCAGACAGACAGACAGAAGGACAGACAGACAGACAGACAGACAGACAGACATTTGCCCGATCTCATAAGTCTACTTTTTCCTCATTTTTGCAAAATGTGAAAAGTTGGCTAAAAATAGGTTGGTGTGGCACGTATAACGCACCCAGGAATACCAAACTTACGTATGCAAGGAAGGGTCGAAGACAACAACTGTGGGGATATCGTATGGCCTCGGGTGCCGGGTTTAAGCTTCGTTATTTGACACCCAAAGGGTAGCTTGCATGTCGAATGTCGTTGCTCCTTGAAGCACTATGAAAGTCAAGGAGGTTAGATATCTTAAGCTCCTTGAACACAATAGCGATTTCTATTAGAGAAATTAGGAATTTTGTGTTGGCGGAAAATCCCGAGATTAATTTTGCCATTATGAACACGGCCTAATTCGAATGGATTCTTTGACAAGCCAACATCATGTCGTAACTTTTGCCGCCTTTCAAAAAGCACTTATCATGGCCAGGAGCGAACCTGCAAGTTTGGGGTTAGTAGACCGACACGTTATCCACTCACCCACCTTGGCAAGCACTGTAGGGATTGGCCAAAGTTAGAACTTATTATCATATTGCCTCGGATGTAGGCTGTGGTATTATTATTAATCGTATGGCCTTAACACATCACTTTTGGAACACAAAGAAAAATATATACAACATTTACAGATAATTATTTACATAGGCTATGGTAATATGTAGAGATGAAACTATTTGCTCAGGACAGGGTGGTATGGAGTGCTGTATCAAACCAATGTAAGGAGATTGAAGGCTTAAACAACACTGCAGTGATGGTTTTAATCCAGTAGATAGCTGGCAAGGCGAGGTGTCGCTCGCAGCAACCCAAATGTGCTGTTCCACCTGATATGGCTGCTTTAGGCTAAGAAGGTAAGAATTAGGCTCTTAAGGACCTTTCGCCACACAGTAACACGCATTCTTAAGAGACAATTTGAAGGAAGGGTTTCTGATTTTAGCAACAAGTTTCTCCTCGATTTTAAAATAATACAATTATAAAAATAATGTAATGATAATAATGGTAACAATTAACCCTGCGTTACTCGGGCACGGTCTCACAATCCGGGCGTAGGTTGTCTTTGTTATTACATAGCTATAAATTGGCTAAAAGTGCGGCGAGCCGGTATAGCTTCTGTTTCCAACCCCCAACCTCACCCCTACTCTTTCGTTTAGTCTGCGGTGTGACCTTGAGTTGTAACAATGCTGTTTTCTCCAAACTCGGTCTGTCATTCCATGCGTGGGTAAATGTGTTTGTGCTTTTTCAACTTTTTAGTATAGACTGTTATGTCTAAATCCTAAACAAAATGAATCATAATGAGGAGAATAGGATTCTTCGTCTACTAAATGAAGTGTCAAGTGAACCTGATATATTTGATGTTCTTCTGGAAGAAACAGATTCAGACCAAAACGTGTCAGTGTGTATGTATAAAATTATGGTTACAGAGTTGGCAATATGCTAACCGAACAGATTTCTTTACATTCACGTTTTCTAAGACGTCATTTTCAAAAGCAATGTTGTTTGATAAGTTATTTCCAGTAAAAAGTTTTTTCAGTTATTAGTTCTTTAGTTATACGTTTTTAGTTGGTTGGTTGGTTCTTAAGTTTAGGGGCTGCGATAAAGTGGTCATGTAGTCGCTAATAGACAGGATTCTGGGGAGTCTGCACCCTCATGGTTGAAGGAGGAGTCCGAGTCTCCTGAAATATCTGTTACATCCTAACTCAAGTGCAATGTTGTGAACTTTTGAACCACCTTCAACGCCAATTCACTTCTCAAAGTCGGCAAACTCAAACACTTAATAGACACCCTCGCCAAACATCGGATAATAATAGCTGCAATCCAAGAAACACGCTACACGGGCAGAGATTCATTCGAAACTCAAGGTTTCAGAATGTTCAAAAGCAAAACTGACAAGAAAATTCTCAAAGGAGCTCCTCATCTTGACACTGGTTTCATTGTTAGTAACAAAGTATGTACTCGGATCAACCATCAGCTTCAACCCCATTTCCAATAGGCTATCCACTCTTTGTGTCAAATGTGCCAATAAAGCTTACACGTTTGTGAATGTTCACACACCCATCAACCAAGACAACAAACGGAACCCAGAGACTGTGGAAATCTTCTGGGAAACATTGGATGAAATCTTAACTAAATTTTCTAAATCACATGCCATAGTTCTCCTGGGCGACTTCAATGCTCAAATTGGTAAAGAAAGAAAATACAGGCATATATTTGGTGATTATCCAGCACATTCCAGAACCAACCGGAATGGAGAACGTTTAATTGAACTCTGTGGCAATCACAAACTAGTGCTAAAATCCACGTTTATCAAACATCTTCCACGGAAGCAAATGACATGGAATCTCCAAAAACTTTACTTGGAGAATTTTAACTTAACCATGTAACCATTTCTGTCAGATCCTCAAAAGAAATACAGAATGTCTAAGTTCTCCGAGGCGCCAATATTTACTCGGATCATTACATGTCTAAAATCAAGTTAAAATTAACTCCGAAAAACACACGGAAAGGCTTCAGACACAGAATCTTGTGACCCGACACAGAGAAACTCAGATATAATCCCCACTGTAACCTCACCAGATCTTGAACGACTGGAATCTTCCATGGTATAAACAGCTCTCGAAATTGCGCATCAAACACGGAAACCTAGACACCCTTGCTGGAACTTACAATGTGATGAAGCTCTGAATGACAGAAAACGAGCTTGGCTTCTCTGGAAATCTCACAAAACCGAGAATAAATATGAACACTTCATTGAAACGAGAAAGAGGACTTCTCGAGTTATTCGGAACGCAAGAAGACAATTCCACAAAAACAAAATGACCAACATCGATTTGAATTTCCAGAAGCATAACTCCAGAATTTTCTACCAAACGTTCAAGAGGAATCTAACAAAATACAATCCTCCTAATTTCTGCTTCCGCGATCCGATCACCAACCAAATCACTCACAGTGACAAGGGTAATTGTCAAATTTTAGCTACATACTTTAAGAACCTTCTCAATTGTGATCCACCGGAGTCGAATTTCACTCCAATTTCGAATCCAGTTTCAACTAATCCAGACTCTTCTCCGCCAGAGAAGCCAGAGAGCTGCAAAAGATCATCACTTCACTAAAATATAACAAATCCCCGGGTGAGGACTCGGTAATCGCAGAACACTGGAAGGTCCTGGATGATAAGGCACTGGAAGCTCTCTTACTAACTTTCCAACAAATTTAGAAAACTACCGAGATACCATCTAAATGGACCACAGCTCCACTCCATTTCACTTCATAAATAAGGTGAAAAGTCAGACGTCAATAACTATCGGTTCATCATCGTCCTCGTAGACCTTCAGAAAGCTTACGACTCCATTGACCGAGCAACTCTTGACCAAGTGCTCCATGAATTTGGTCTTGACAATAAAACCCGAAAGTTAATCCAGAGTACGCTTTCTGATACAACTTCCAAACAAAAGTTCAGATCTGAGATTTCTGAACCCTTCCACCATCAATCAGGTGTTCGACAGGGGTATGGATTATCACCACTGCTTTTCAACTGTGCCCTTGAGAGAGCCATAAGAGAATGGAGACAGGTTCTTAAATCCAAAGAATATCCTAATGGAGTACAAATAGGCAGACCCCGGGATAACATCAATATTGATTGCCTCGCATTTGCAGATGACCTCGCTTTGCTTGCTTCCTCTCCAGAAATAGCCATTCAACAAGTAAATTACATACATGATTGTGCATCCAAAATAGGACTCAAGATATCTTACACTAAAACCCAGTTCATCTCTAATATAAAAGAAGCTCCAACTCATCTTCAAACCACCCACAGCCAGATCTTAAAAGTTCAAAAGTTTAAATATCTTGGTGAGTGGAGCGAACCAAATAATTCTGAAAAGTTCACCATCTCAACACTAGTCAGTAAATTCGAAACAGCCTTCCGCCTCACTCACCAACTGTACAATAAAAAGTCCTTCTCTAGGAATGTAAAGTTAAGACACTATCAAACAGTGATTAGACCGGAAGAACTGTATGCTACGGAATGCCTAACAAACCGCGCAGCTGGCCAGATCGAGAGACTAGAAGTTGAGGAAAGAAAGATCATTGGGAAAATTCTTGGTCCTAAGTTCAAAGATGAAGGTTACAAACTCTGGAGTAATTTAGAAATATACTCCAACACTGAAAAGATTTCAAGTGTAATCCGGAAACGGAGAATAACATTCTATGCCCACCTCCTCAGAATGCCAGTCAGTAGATTCTCCAACCGTCTATTATCATACTTCCGAGGTTTAAAGGTGATGCCTCTTTGGTTGGTGGGAGTGGATAAACTTGTTAAAGTTTGAAATTTCCGAATCATACATATTGCTCAGAACCTCACTGAAACAAAAACTCCGTCAGGTTCAACAAGAGGAAGTAAAACCCAGCAAGAGATATGTTCACTCGGATGAATGGAAGAAATCCCATTCAGAAAGAATGAAGGCGTGGTAGGCTAATAAGAAGAGAAAGAGTTGACATCTCGCGGTCCCTAGTGGCCAAAACGATAAAGTAAAGTAAGTAATAATAATAATAAATAAAGACGAAAATATTAGGTTCCAAGACAAATTTTCACTAAAATCCAAACCCATCATCTCGGAAGAAGAGAGGAAAAGAAGATCAGAAAGAATAAAGAGATACTGCGCACTAAGGAAAGAACAACATACATTGAATGAATGATTCAACGTGCCCCAAAGAGGGTGAAACGAAAGAAGAAGATCCAGGTAGTCAATTGGTCTGTGCTTATAACCTGGTTGTAATAACAGACACCGTCGAAGACTTACAAGCCAACATGTTAGAACTTGAACAGAAATGCGGGGAATGAAGAAATGAAGATCAGCACTTCTAAAAAAGAAAGTAATTTCGGTTTGGAAGAAACACAAGAAAGTAAAATGCCAGATAGGGGGAACTAAATTAGAGCAGATGGAAAGAAATTGTCAAGGTGTTGAAAAGCCAATGCAGTGAGTTCTCAGTTGCGATCTCCAGTATTCTATAAGAAAGAAAGTGTAGTGACGAAACTCTCCCTACATCACTCGGTATTTAGACCGACCTTGCTGTATGGAAGTGAGAGTTGGGTAGATTCATGATATATCATGCATAAGCTAGAGGTAACTGATATGAGGCTAGCACTATTGATTGCTGGGACAAATAGACGGGAGGAATGGTAGGGAGGTAGGCCTACTCGTAATGAAGAGGTAAAGGCTAAGTTAGAAACGAACACGCTAAAGGTTCGTTTGAGCCAATTCAGAAGGTGGGGTCATGTGAAGAGAATGGGAGAGGAGAGATTACCTACGAGGTTAAAAAATTCGGTAATAGAGGGGAAGAAAAACAGAGGTATACCTAGAAAGGAACGTGATTGTTGATCTTGTGATCATGAATCTCGGGTAACCTAGGAGGTGATGGATAGATTCAGTGTTGAAGGATTTCAACGTTAGAGGAGTTGAAGCAGGAGGCCACCGTGCTAACTGCTAATAGGAGAACATGGAGACGACTTGTTCACAAAGAGAGGCTAGATGATGATAATGATAATTGTTGTTTTAAGGGGCCTAACATCTAGGTTATCGGCCCCTAATGGTCTGGGTGATAGCGAAAATGGCAATGAAGTGGAAACCAGAACGAAAATTAAGTGAGAAGGAAAATACTTACAAAAAGGAACTCAGATTGAAAAATACTTACAAAATGCAATTGACGTTCAAACTACTTACAAAATGTAATTGAAATTGAAAATACACAATGCAATTCAGATTGAAAAACGCGCATTTCAGATTCCAAATAATCACAAAGTGCAATTGAAATTGAAAATGCTTACAAAATGCACGGTAGATTCAAACTACTCAATTGGATGGACAATATTTACGAAATGCAATTTAGATCGAAAATACTTACAAAATGTAATTTAGATTCAAAATACCCACAAAATGCAATTGAGAATCAAAATACTCACGGAAGTCCACTCCCTTATATTGAAAGACTTACTAAAAAGCAATTTAGATTGTCAATCCTTACAAAATGCAATTGAGGATTAAAACACTCTCAAAATGCAATTTAGGTCGAAAAGATTTACAAAATGAAACGTAGATTGAAAACACCTACATAATGGTGTGTAGATGCAAAAAAATCGCTAAATGGAATTTAGATACACGGGGAGCCAATTAACAAAAACAATGCGTCAATCTTAAAGAGAAAATGAATTATAATGCAAAGAAAACAAGAGGTCTGACCACTCGAAGAAGGAGGGATCAGGAAAGATGAGACAAGGGCCAATTAAGGTGGGAAAGTGAAGGACTCCCTAGGCCTCGGATACCCTAAAACCGTCGAGGTTGGAATTGAACAACAGTTGGCAAAGGGAGGTCGGCAGGAAAGAAGACGGAGAGGAGCCCAGCACAAGTAAGTGGAAGCAAAGCCGGACTCAGCTGTGGTCCCGTGGTCACCAACCCACGTCCCACTAGATGTGAGCCCCTGGGGGATTACAGACTAGACTGGACGCTCAAAGGCAAAAGAGTCTGAAATGAAAAGGTATAATAATGCTAATGCTATGGGGTTTTAGGTCCTTTTTAACTTCTGCAGTTCAGAAACGGGGAGATGCATTACCCTTGGAGGGGATATTTAACGTGCCAGTAAGGGTTACCTCGCATTGAAACCTTCTTTAATCTCGGTTGATTACGTAACTTGCTTATTAGCGGCTTAAGACGTCTGTGTCAGTAAAAATACTTTAAGCTGATTTCCCGTTTACCTTTAGGGCACACTGTGGGGTATGGAAATAATGGATAGGGATAGTAACCTTCTCTCCAGACTTCATCCATAGCTGAATAAAGGAAACTACACGCGCCTTGGCGTCATGTTGAGAAACTGGAGCTATTTTCCACAGGAACTTGAACACTTCCTTTGAGAAGGTGCTCCACTTCCTCGCTGTGAGAAGATGTATTGACTGTCTGGCCAAAGAGACATACACGTGACAGGTGCGCCTTGTTCCAAGTTCCTAGCAGGTACAGAATAATGGGCTTTAACTTCAACGTCATTAGGCCCTCGGTAGCGAATACCAAGTCTCAAGGAGAGTGAATCAAAAGGACTTAGTTTCAATTGAATGACCAGCAAGTGTTTTCTCCAACTGGACAACCTAGGGCCACTTATCTCTCAATATGTGTAGCCACACACATTGCAAAGGGTTGACGAATTTCTATTTCCTCAGTCTACTGTGTGCATCTGTGATTTTCTGCCACAATGGTGAGGCGTAACGTCGTTATTCTACCTTCAAAATAACATTGAAAAATGTCATTAATTTTCTTTTTTGAGCGTCTTCGGTGGTGTAATTGGTAGCATGCTGAGCTTCTATGCCCAAGATCGCGGGTTCAAACCCGGCCGAAGTCGTCGGATTTTATAAGAGCGTCAAAAATCCCTCAGTTAGCCTTCCTTCGGAGGGGAAGTAAAGCCGGCGGTCCCATGTCATAGATTTATGGCATGAACAAGAACCTTCTACCACACTTATGGAAGCTAAAATTATTTAGGGTAGTTGGATAACGCTATATGAGTTCCAACGTTCGGCGCCAGGTGCTGACTGCGAAGGTATTACTAGCCACGTCCGCAGCTAGGTGTTGTGGGCGGTGGCATTTGGTAGCAAAAGTAGGAACTACTTGAAAAAATTAATCGTCTGCAGTCCTTCTACCTGAATCACAGATAACACACACTAATACAGTCATCACAATTAATTAACACCGGTTATCAGAAAGATACTACACACACCCAAAGTACACGGGGCTACATGACCACGTTGTCGCAGTCCCTAAACTAAGGAACCATCCAACCAAATATTTTTAAAAGCGAAGATCATTTACGATAACACTTACTTCTTTAGTTGTACGAGATAGATCTTACAATCCTATAATTATGTTTTACTCTGAAAATCCACTGAAGAAGTGTCTATCTCATCTACCGGATCGATTTGAACAGTTCAGTGACGTTTCCAATAATGCTCTAATGAGTCAGTCTCCGAGGATAAACCTCCAAAGAATTAGAAAAACTACTAACAGCTGATCTACCAGTCCGAAGTTCCAACGTCCTTTGCCAGGTGCCGGTTGCGTTTGGTATCTAGTAGCCAAGTTTACGGCTAGGTGTCGTTGACGGTAGCATTTGGTAGGAACTACTTGAAATTGATCGTCTGCAGTCCTTACCTGAATTACAGTGGCTTCAGTGGCGTAGTCGGTAGCATGCTGAGCTTCTATGTCCAAGGTTGCGGGTTCAAACCCGGACGAAGTCGTCGGATTTTTATGAGCGTTAAAATCCTTCAGTATGCCTTCCTTCGGAGGGGAAGTAAAGCCGGCGGTCCCATGTCATAGATTTATGGCATGTAAAAGAACCTTCCACTAATTAAATTTGTGTGAAGCTAAATTTGCAGGTTTTATTTCGTTGAAACGCTCTATTAAAGTACCAACGTTCATCACAAGCAGCGTGTGACATCTGGTAGTGAAAGTTGGAACAACTTGAAATTGAACGGAACTTGTAGTTCACCCTATGGGTGTCCGCTTGAAGCAGCTACAGCCTCTGGTGAGCCGAACGTGTCCTCGGACACTCCCGGCACTAAAAGCCATACGACAAATAAATAAATACCTGTATTACAGATACACACGCTAATACAGCCATCACAATTAACACCGGTTATCAGACAAATTCTACACACACACCGAAAGAGCCCCTAGACTGAGGAACCAACCAACCAACCTAACACTAAAGCTCTATTTAAAGAGATTTAAAAGACGCGGATCAGGGAGTCAATGCTGGAAGTGGAGGCAGATGGTTGGCTGGTCATTGTTGTGATCGCTTACTTTTGGGTTGGGGCATCGAGGACACAATATCCTCCATGTATTTGTGTGTGTGAGATTTGTGTGATAACCTGTGTTAGTGTGATGGCTGTACTAGTGTGCACCTGTAAATTGGGGATAGGATTGGTATTGAAACTACAGTGAAACCTCTCCAAAAGACCACCCCTATTAAAATACCACCCTATTAAAGACCGATTTTTCTTGGAACCGATTTAAAACCTCATAAGGCCAATGTATTTGTTACCTCTATTTAAGGACCACCCCTCTCCCCAACCAAAGACCAGGTATTTTCTCAGTCTGACCTCTTTCAAAAGACCACTTCTCGTCTGTCTTCCCATTGGAGATGGCGATGAGAGTGATGATGTAAACAATGGTTCTGTTGGCATCAGCATACAATGTCATTAGATAAATTGTTATGTAGCGTATAAAAATACAAAAAAAAACGGCTGTCTTAAAAGATTGTTCGAACCCAGAACAAATTAATGGACTGTCGAAATCACTCAGAGATATTCTAGAAAGTGAAATTGTTTTAAAAATAAGATGTGCTAATCTGAAACAGAGATCAATTCGTGACTTTTTAAATGACAGTGCTCAGAAAATAACTAATTGTAATTAATTTGTACTAAATGTGAACCAATGCAGATAAATTGTAATCAAGTATGTGTTCCAACTGTACTTTATTAGTAATGCAGTATAAAATTATTGTTAATGCTTACCCCTCTAAAAGACCAGTTTTCCATGGAACCGTCACTGGTCTCTTAATAGAGGTTTCACTGTACTAACATTATTGAAGAAAAAGGAGAAGACATACCTCAAGCATATTATGGAACCGGAGCGATGATCGACCGGACGTGGACAGCAGCCAACTTCGAGTTGAGGCATGTGTTTACACGTCTGGTGGTCCATGGTTTTCACCACCTTAATTCTATTAACAAATCATTCCATGACCCTACAGTGACGTGTGCATGCCAACTATGTGGACAAACATGTGAAAGCTACCACTTAGAGCTCAGTACTTAAAGGAAATCAATCATCATTGACTATGACATTCAAAGCGCCAAAGCGCAATATTAGTGTGCATGTTCATTCTTTATTTTCTATGGCTATTTCGCTGCAATAAAAGTATTATTGGTCATCCATACCAAACTTTGTGTGCAAAATCCTGAAAAATACATAGAAAATTACAATGAAATGAAAATCCACAGCCTGCTTCCAGTCTCCGACCGGGTCAGGAATGGAATGAATGAAGCCCCCATCTAGCGGCGAGGATATTAACTGTGCCGGCTGCCGAGGCCTGACGCACTCCTATGGGGCAATGATTAAATGAATGACAGATGAAATGAAATGATAGTGGAGAGTGTTGCTGGAATGAAATTTTGACAGGGAAAACCGGAGTACCCGGAGAAAAACCTGTCTGCCTCCGTTTTGTGCAGCACAGATCTCACATGGAGTGACCGGGATTTGAACCACGGATCCAGCGGTGAGAGGCCGGCGTGCTGCCGCCTAAGCCACGGAGGCTTCAGAAAATTACAATGACTAACAATTATTTGTATATGGTGGCAAGATGACTAAAAGTTCTGAACGTGTTTCACAAGTAGGATTTAGAAATGAGCTGTGTGAATTAATCTTCATTGATTACCTTACGGGAAGAGTTCTTGTGACGTTGAAGAATCGATCTTACATCACGCAGCTATGCAATGCCCAAGTCGGAACCAAACTCGTACTGTCTTACTTGAGTGACGCAAAGTATTGAACTGTACCAATATCGGCAGGTGGGCCAGTTGCAGAAGCCACTGATAAATCCCAGGGAAGAGCAAACATTCGGATCAGTGAACTAGGTCACTCGATAACATATTTGGTAGGCTTGTCGAATAAATAAACAAACACAAACCCTATGTTTGATTGATGTTGCTAAAATTGCAAGAAGATTACTTCTGCTCTTGCACGTGCCATGGGAATAAGGGCTCCGTAATTTATGTATCGCGGTAAGCTGTAGGAATAGAACGAGAGTTTCTGACAAGGTTATCCCTCCAGGCAAGCAGCGGAACAAAACCCAATTACCTCCTATTGACCGCCAAGACGCGACTTCTCTCTGTGTTGAGTTGGCCGATATTTGCTTTACATCCAAAACGTCAACACAAAAGACGTATTGAGTCAAGTGGAGTGGAGTATGCTTACTTTGTTCTCAATTTCTGTGCGGATTCTTAGCGTCCCCCGTGTTCCAATAGGATGATTAAAATACCGATGCATATGTAGAGCGAACAGGAGCTTAGCAGTGCTGTTTAAAGAGGATAGTCTATATCTCACGGTACGCCGTCGCTTTAATACTTCAGAAACATGGCTAAGAGTGTAACTTTGAGTGGAACATCACCAATTCAACCTCAAATTATAAGATGGCCGATAACCTTGATGTTAGGCCCCTTAAAACCACAATTATCGTCATCATCATATTATAAGGTGCGTTCAAAAAGTAACGAGCCGGAGGCAGGAATGCGCAAACCGATGACGACATCGGCTAATCGTGGCATGTGTAACGAGGTGTGGTTCCGACCAGAGCGTGGAAGGTCACAGCCAGTCGCTAGAGGGCACGCGTGCACGTCACGTGACGGTACAAGCGAGCAGCAGCATGCATCAATCGTCCAACCAAGACCAAGATAATAGGTCATTCGATATGCTTCCTGGTTTGGTTGAAGACTGTGGGGCACCCATTGGGCACACACTTTCCGCAAGTGCAGTCGTTCCTTCATGATGGTGTGCCCACTTCCGACCACAGTGGCTATAGCGTTAACTGTCACTCGGCGGTTCTCGGTAATGAGTGCACCAACCAGCTGGACGTTGTCATCGGTAATGCAGGAGGGTGCCCCAGACACCCGTCCTTCCCTGAAGCGCTTGTGCCACGCCTTGACCCTTGCAAGGGATATGCAGTGTTCACCGTACACTTGTGTCATTCGGCGATGAATGTCCGCCCCCCCCCCACACACACACTCCTTTCGCTGTCAGAAACTGAACAACAACTCTTTGCTCTTCGTTTGACACCTCTATGTCACTGTTTGCAATGCGACTGGCAGCGTTGGACGATTGATGCATGCTGCAACTATTCAAAGATTCGTGGACAATGGATTGAAATCACCTGATTTAGAGGATACATTCCAAAGTAAAAATTGAAAGAAAACGAACCCAGCTCAGGTATTCCTAAGAATCTCGAATTTTGAGACTTTTTCAGGCTCAATATCTTAAAGGAAAAGTTGTAAGTCCAGAGAGGAGAAAGCATCACTAAGTTGGGTAATAATAATATTAAACCAAATTAAATAGTAAAATGAGTGACTGATTTATATTCCTTATTGGAGTCGAATAATTTGCACACCTCTTTAGATCATAATATTTCAGGATAATATTGAAGAACCCGTACATGGAAGTGTTGCCAAAATTATTATACGCGTTTTGATAATTTAAATGTTTAACTGCATTTAACATCTATACTATCTATTGGATTAAACCAAAGTTTGAATGTGCATTGTGAAATAAATCCATTTGTTAGTATAGAAGTCACATGTGGTTAAGTGGCAGATGACCTCGTAGTTCCGGCCCTAAAACACCAATCTCGAATCTCCGGTGTGGCAGCTAATCATGCTGACCACTACGACACGGAGGCGAACTAGTTTCTCTGTAGCAGACGAAACTTCTGGAATATTGGCCTTGCAACCTTAGTTTCTGATCACCCCTCGTATACACATGGGGGCGCCCACAAGTAACCGATCGTAACAAATGTGCATTCAAAAGAAAGGATTACCCGCAGCAGTAATGAATTGCATTTGTATTTGATAAATATGGACAATTTGTTTAAAGAGCGTTTTTGAACAAATAAGAAATCGGAATCATCTATGGACATCAAATTGGCAGGTGAAAAACTAAAGGAAGTAGGAGACTTGTGTTACTTAGGAAGCAAAATAACCAGTGATGGACGAAGCAAAGAGGATATAGAAAATAGGTTAGCTCAGGCAAGGAAAGCATTTCTACAGAAAAAGGAATCTGTTGACATCGAATATAGATTTAGGAGTTAGGAAGTCATTTTTGAAGGATTTTGTCTGGAGCGTGGCGCTCTATGGAAGTGAAACATGGACTATTGGTGCAGCAGAAAAGAGGAGAATTGAAGCTTTTGAAATGTGGTGTTACAGGAGAATGATGAAGATCAGATGGGTAGATAGGGTTACAAACGAAGAGGTATTAAGACGAGTGGGAGAGGAGAGATGTTTCTGGCGACTGTTAATGAAGAGAAGAGAAAAGTTGATAGTACACATACTAAGACATCCAGGAATAGCAAGCTTAGTTATGGAAGGAAGGGTCGAGGACAAGAACTGTAGGGGTAGACCAAGGTTAGAATATGTTAAACAGATTGCCTCGGATGTAGGGTGTGGTAGGTATGTAGAGATGAAACGATTAGGTCAGGACAGGAGTCATGGAGAACTGCATCAAACCAGTCAAAATACTGAAGACTCAAACAACAAAAACAAACAAGACGTTAGCCCCTGCCAGAACCGTGTCGCGTCACGTCCGCATAGCAATAAAGCCAAGCGGGTGGTTCTCGCACGGCTCCGCTAGTTATTACGAGAGCTACAGTGCTCGTGCTCCACTCCCGAAGTGCCACTGGATGAATATAATGCTAAAATAAACAAATAATTACTTCATTTCGCCACGGGTTTAATTTAACCTCGCCTAAACAATTTCCCCGATAAGCGCGGTTTTGTTTGGAGGGCTGTGTAAATTAAAAAGCCCTGCTTCATTAATTTGTGTTCGGTAATTATAAGCCGCTGTGTTGGGCTCACAGAATAATTACAACCAAATTAAGAATGGCTCTGGCAGGTAACTTATTTTAAAGCGAAAATACGAGTTAATCGTTCAAGCCTGAATGGTGACAGTTTCTTAACCTTATGAAGCTCTCATATTGTTGTTGTTGTTGTCTCATTTATTGGGCTTCAGTGAATCCCTTCTTCTACTGCAATGGTTTTTGTTATATTTGACGATTTCGGGTACAAATTCCGAGAGTATCGTACATGATTAAAGAACTTTAAAAAAAATACTGAAATCACATAAAATTCGCTACTCAATAATTTTGTTTTAATAAGCACAAATTTGTACATGTTTCAGTTTTACGAATAAAAATAAGTAGTCCCGTGAAGAACTAAACAAACTATTTTCATATATCCTACTGGTCTTACTTAGGACACGAGAAATGAAAACGAGATTTTTAAAGAAGATGTTCAGGAAAGAACATATAGCCTACTTTCTCCTAAATGTATGGGTATAGTTATAACTCATTGTCTTTATCTTCTCCTAATTTCTTCCAATTCGAAGTGAAAATTGGCACACTGGATTTGAGGAGTGGCGTTCAAATAATTTACCCCAGCATTTTGCAATTTCATCAGTAAACACTCCAAACAACGTAGGTATTCAGTTTATTAACATCGACTACTTACAATAATTTAAACTTCGTTGCTCTAAACGTATCACTGGGAGAAACATATTTAATATAACTATTACACAGCTAATTGCCGGCCCCGTGGTGTTGGGGTAGCGTGCCTGCCTCTCACCCGGAGGCCCCGGGTTCGATCCCCGGCTCCGTCAGGGATTTTAAAACTGACGTGAGGGTTGGGACGGGGTGCCTCAGCCTCGTGAGGACAATTGAGTAGCTGTCTGACAGTGAGACAGCGCCCCGATCACGAATACCAAGATTAACGGCCGAGGGGACCCGACGCGCTGATCACGCGTCACCCCAATATCTGCAGGCCAAATGGCTGGGCAGCGGTCGCTTGGTCGGCCTTAGCCCGTCATGGGCTGGATAGTGCCACGGGTTGTTGTTGACTATTACACAGCTAATTTGTAATCGCGCACGGCTAACGAGAAAGACAGGCCATGGCGCGTAAACCAAACCCTTCTGTGACGTAGGCAATGTACCGGTACTGCTTGATGATGCTTGTACGTTTAAGTCGAGAGCAATTCATAAGCAGCAGAAATGCAATATTTTATATCAATCTTCATAAAATGGACGCAGTTTAGATGTTCCGTGTGTTTTCAAACACGATAAATTATACTGTATAGGTTTGCAAAACTACGCCTATTGAAGTTACTCCTTACAAAAATCCACGCGAACTAGGATTCAAGGGTTCGTTGTGTCTTTAATAGCTGCAACGAACAGACTACAGTAAGTCGAGTTGTAGATTCTGTGACCTTCGTTGTGAGTTAAATTATGTGCACATTAGTATAATTAGATCAAAGAATCTTGCAGCACAGTATAGATATCATTAACTTATTGTTGTTTCAAGGGGCGGAACATAAATTAATTCGTTTATAGAAGAGATCTGCGGAATACACTTCCCACCGACTAACGACTTGTATCAATACCTTCTATGAAGACAAGTGATAAATGAATACCAACGTTTATACAGGTTCAATGATGTAGACAAGATGACTAGGTACCACACCGGCAGTAAAACGAAGACCAGGCAGTGGTGCAACAGAACTACATTGCTGACGTCACGAAAACTCACCAGAGCCAGTCATTCTCGTTGGCCGTGATAATCGCGCCTTATCTTGGGTATGTGTACCCTCTATCGGCAAAAATAATAACCTTCGCAATTATACTGTAGACATGGGTTCACTAACTGGCCGGTAGAGAGCATAGCTCTCATCTAGAAGGCTGTGGTTACCAATAACATAGTTCAAGTAATTACTCTTAGATGTCACTCCGGTGGTGAATGTTGTTTTAATTAAATATATATTTTCCATTTCAAAATGCACCATATAATGCTTTATTTTATAACGTCTCAGTACTCAAGAAATAATAAATATAAAAAAATCAAGAAAAATAGTCCAACTCTGATAGGATTTGAACCACGGCCAGCCTGATGAAAGACTAACGCGCTGACCACTCAGCCAATCGTGCACACTCTAATAGATCGTTAGGAACCAATACATATACCACGTTATAGCAAATCATGACTTGGACTAAACGTTTTCTTTACTGGAGTATATTTTAAACCGAGTTCATTTCATAGAAAGATCATATATTTGTTACCACTGGCCTATATTGCATGCAACATACTGAAATTAATAAAATATAGGTCAGAACGAGAGATCAGCTGCCATCTTGTCAAATAACCGAGACGACTCAGCTTTTTAAAATCACTTCTAGACTATAATATTAAAATATAAACTTTTAATTTCAAACGGGCCACGTCGTTTCAAACAGATTAAACGATTCTTGGTTCGATAGTCGGAACTGGTGGGTCCCATGTTATGGATTATAAAGTTTGCATAATTCACGCGGCCACCATTCTGAAATGGTACGGTTGATGACCTCGTAGTTTGGGCACAAGACGCGCCTCATATGAAGGAACGTTGTTACCAAATTTGGTAAAGATCCGATTATTAGTTTGGTTGTAATGCATTATTACGTTTTGACCATTTGAGTGGCCGCCATTAAGTTTTGGTAAAGATGGCGGCAATATAAAGCATGACACTGAGGTGCCCTTTGCCAGTGCTACCTCTGTACCAAATTTCGTTCAATTCGGTTTCACCGTGTTCGAATTGATAGGGGGGGGGGGCAGACATTCAGAATACACACACATACAGACTCACACACATACACACACACACACACACACAGACAGATACACAATTTTTGGCCCTGTAGTGATCTCATAAGTCTACTTTCATTTTTTGCAAAAATCGAAAGTAGGCTAAAATTGCACAGCCACCATTTTTAAGTTCTCATAACATTCCATTAAATTAGTCGTCAGCATATTCCGTGCCAAGATTCACACAGATCGGATGAAAAATCGCGAGAAAAATCCATTCAAATATTTAAACATTTATTAAAAGTCATATGTGATGGTTTATTGACTTTCATGGCCAGTGAATTAAAACTCCGCAATTCCTCTAGGTTTGTGCCCTGTCTTGTGTGGGGTTTCGCCAAGGACACCTAGCTGGCTCATCAGCGGGTTCTTGGTTTCCCCGCCGGGACCCCCTACAGGAGTGAACTACGCGCTACCTCCCTTTATATGAAGCGCACCTGCGCCTCTTCACTGCGAGAACTAAAATCTCAAGATTATGGCTGCTTGAGCTTTTAGTTCTTGCAGTGAAATGGCACAGGTGCGCTTCATAAAAAGGGAGGTAGCACGCAGTTCGCTTCTCATGTGGGGATCCTGGTGGGGTCACCAAGAACCTGCTGATGAGCCAGCTTTTTGTCCTAGGCGAAACCACACACAAGACACGGCACAAACCTAGAAGAATTGCTGATACATATAGGTGAACTTGTAATAGTACCCTTTATCACTGTACAAAATATCAGGGTGATATATGTTACTTATTATTTAGCGTTTGGCTATCATCACATAATGGAACAATAAACAAGTATAGCAAGATACAAGATTAGAATATATGTTACTGTTGTGGAGATATACAGTAGAAAGGCAGTGAAATAATTCGCGTGGCCACCATGTTGGATTGGAGAAATGTATTAAAATTTGAAAGGCACGGTCGAGGTCGGACAAGATAGAAGTATACACTTACAGAGTTTCATTAAAATCCCCTAGCCCGTTTAGATTTTATTAGGGGGGCACACGGACAAAAGGTGACCTCATTGGTTTTTTTTTGAGAAATGAAAATATGCTTATAAAATAAGCGAGCTCGCATAGCAATGTTGTCTTTATAAAAAGTAAATATCATCTACTGAAGCTAAATAAGTACTGAATAGCTTATTAACCTAAGAACATGAAGACCGTGAAAAGGTAAATAACCAGAAACAATAATAATCTTGATCTCCCGTGGCACATGATCGCGTATATTCGGTAAGAGTTTCTGACTGATGTCTGGTGATCAGAGGGAGTAATGAAATAAGCTGATCTCTCCGTGGGTGATGCTATGGTGGAGTAATGAAGGGAGCCAGTTCCTCAGCACAGTGCAGGTGATAGCAATGGTTGCCCCACACGCACCTACCTCAGGGCGGTACCGGTCGACCGGCCAATTTAAATCACTTTTACACATGGCGATGGGCGTCAACCAATTCCTTTTTCACACTTTCCCACAAATTGAGCTTTAAACTACTGATGCATATTCAAGAGAAGAGCTTCTCAGTAGATTAACACGTTCCAGGATTCAAGACACGCAATTAGTCTCAAATAATCACCGACTACCTTCTTATTGCTATGTTCTGCCTTACCAATTCTCTGCTACTTTCGTACCCAAAAAATAGCCAATTAACCTACCGGTATTTTATTTCAATACGTCTTCTAATACTGGCTTGGAAGATGCTGTGAAGGTCCAGTGGCATAGTGGATTACCTTCCACTACGGCAGCTGGTTTCTGAATCTCGATGAAATATTATTATTGTTATTAAGATTTCATTTAGCAACACCGCAACAATATTGTCAGGAGATATCTCTACCTCAATGTGCTCTTGAAGAGACTGTCTATTTTGGACCCACCGTCCACAAGAGAAGGTGTGATCAGCATTATCTTGTTCATTAACACAGTAGATACATGATGATGATGATGATAATTGTTGTTTTAAGGGGCCTAACATCTAGGTTATCAGCCCCGACTGGTTTGAGTGGTCGTGAAGATGATAATGAAATGTAAACTATAACTAAAACTAACTACTAACTTATATACTAGAAGAAGAAATGGAAAACAAAAGGAGAATAAGGCAAATAAAGGACAGGAGGAAAAGAAATGCCCTCAACACTCGAAGAATGCGGATTGAGGGACTTGGAAGGAAGGAGAGCCATAAAGGCAGATAGGAAAGTGAAAGAGGAGAGGGTCCACCCCAGAGGTAATGGATAAAAGGGGGGAAACTGGACCCAGCTCAGGAATCCCTCGGGGTCGCCAACTCCCGAACTCACCAGCAGTGAGTCCCTGAGGGTGTAGCAATATCCAGGGTGCACCAGAAGTGGTGGGGCTACATACACCCTGCCTCCTTGAGGGCCTTGAGCAGAAGGCAGGAGATAACAGGAAAATAAAAAGAAAGCTGACCCCTCGCAGAAGGAGGTTATCAGAAAAGATGAGACAAGGGCCAATTAAGGCGGGAAAGGAAGAGACTCCCTAGGCCTCGGATACCCTAATACCATCGAGGTCGGAAGAGAACAAGAGTTGACCAAGTGAGATCGACAGGAAAGAAGACGGAGAGGAGCCCGGCACAAGTAAGTGGAAGCAATGCTGGACTCAGCCCTGGCCCCGTGGTCGTCAACCCACGTCCCACTAGATGTGAGCCCCTGGGTGAACAGTAGATACAATCTTCTTAAGATACGAGCAGAAGTACCCATGCCCAGTCAAGAACTGAGTGAGATAATAACCAACCTCACCGGTCTACTTGCTCCGATTTCATCTGCCAATGCTTGCCACGGTGGATGAGTGGTTATAGTGTCGGACTCCCAACCCCCAAGATTGCAGGTTCGCTCCTGGCCATGGTAAGTGTTTTTTGAAGGCGACAAAAATCACGACACTCATGTCATACGTTGTTGGCAGTTGAAGAACCCATTTGAATTCAGTAGGCCGTGTTCAATCTCGGGATTTTAAGCCAACACAAAGTTCCTCCAATCTCTAATTGAAAGCGCTGTAGTGTCTAGGAGGTTAAATATCTAACCTCCTTGACTTTCATAGCGTTCAAAGGAACGACGAAATTCGACATGCAATCTACCCTCTTGGTGTCAATTAACAAAGCTTGCACCCGGCACCCGAGGCCATACGACTTTATTATTATTATTATCTGCCAATTATGAAGGGTTTGTTCTCTTGCTGTTCGTCTTGCATTTTGTAAACCTACTGTTCCTCCAGTAAATGTTCTTGCGTTTTTTCACTATAAAATACATAGGAATAATCCCGGCAATAAAAAGAACTGCTTCTTCAGAGAGCGTGCGATATGCAGATGCCGCGCGCAAAGCATCCCACCTCTGCACTTGCGCTAGTGACTTCCTATGACTAAATTGGAAGCTGGTAGCCAATTTTGTTGAAAATATCCTCCGAACAAAGAAGACAGATCTGGATCACCACTGAAGATAATTAACTACGGAAGAGTACCCTAAGGGCAAATATAAAATGGTTCTAGCCTGAAGTAATAGTTAACGCTAGGGTAGTCTGATTTGAAAACACAACTTGAACGGTCGGGCTGGGACTGGTAGACCCAATATAAAATCAATTACCGGTAAGTAAACCTTTGGTAGACAAAACCGCATATTATGCTATTTAATGGTGTTATATCTATACCATACAAAACCTTTATATTCCTACGTTACAGGAGAATAATGAAGATCAAATGGGTAGATAGGGTTACACACGAAGCTGTATTAAGACGAGTGGGAGAGGAGAGATGTTTCTGGCGACTGCTAATGAAGAGAAGAGATAGGTTGGTAGGACACATACTAAGACACCCAGGAATAGCAAGCTTAGTAAGGGAAGAAGGGTCGAGGACACAAACTGTAGGGGTAGACCATGGTTAGAATATGTTAAATAGATTGCCTCGGATGTAGGTTGTGGTAGCCATGTAGAGATGAAACGATTAGCTCAGGACAGGGAGGTTTAGGGGCGTGGTGGCTCAGCGGTCTAGCTGTATGCCTCTCACCAAGGCGGTCCAGGTTCGATTCCCGGTCAATGCATGTGAGATTTTCGAAGTGAAATGCCATGTCCTGTGGTTCGGATTCCACGTAAAAAGGAGGTCCCGTGGCTCATAATCACCAGATTCACGGTCACGTTAAACTACAATCTTCCTTTCGGACAGGGAGGTATGAAGGGCTGCATCAAACCAGTCAAAATTCTGAAGACTCACACAACAACAATCCTATAATTAAAAACAAATGAAAAGTAACACAAATGAACATGAACTTTAAATGTAGGGTTCAAAACAGATATTGATTTGATTATTTCGTCACAGAAATTGTACTTAATATGGCAATTTCATTACATCATTTTACAAACATTAACACAATGATTCTTATTTTCTGGGCACAATTTAGCATGTAAATAACACCCATAGAAGTTCCAGCCGGGTCGAATTCCCTCTAAGGTTATCACGAAAGATTTGATTTCTGGCAGCACGATTTACTGGAGCAACCAGTGAATGACAAAAGGACACAGAGCCCGGTAAAAGTTGAGGGTGCCATAGGTGCAAGGACAGAAGACACAGTACTTTTACAAAATATGTAAGCAGTGTGTTTGTTTAGAACAGGCCGAGATGCGATGTAGGTAATGTCTAACATTTCCTCGATTTCAAATGTTGAAATCCTTCCAAGTGGTCCTGTCATATTCAAAACTTCATGGAAACATATTTCTATTGTTTATACAATATATGGACAATGTGAGAATTGAATTTCAGAAATATAAACTTGTAAGCGTGTTGGACAGGGCTATGCAACGTGAACGGTCGGGCCGGGTCTGGGAGACGCGCTGCTACTTTTTCCTAATGACAGACCAAGACTATTGATAAAGCTTCTTGATAAAAACTGCAACGCACTCTTGTGACAGTTTCAGGAAGGTACACAGGCGACCAGCTCTGTAAGGGCCTCAGTATGCCTTCCTTCGGAGGGGAAGTAAAGCCGGTGGTCCCATGTCATAGGTTTATGGCATGTCAAAGAACCATCCACTAATTACACCTATGTGAAGCTAAATTGGATAGGTTAAGAATGTAAACAACGCTCTTAGGTTTCTACGTTCGTTGCCAAGAGCCGACTGTGGTGCCGTCTAGTAGCTAAGTTCTGAACTAGGCCTAGTAGTCGTTGATGGTGGCGCTTGGCGGCAAAAGTAGGAACTATTTGAAAAATTCTAAGTGGCAGTCTGTACTTGAATTAAAAAACAGATACACACACTGATACAGCCATCACTATTAACACCGGTTATTAGACAGATTCTACACAAACCCAAAGTACACGGGGCTACATGACCGCGTTGTCGCAACCCCTAAACTGAGGAACCAACCAACCATCTGTAAGGGCCATGATCTTGAAATAAACTCCAAATATCAAACTGGTGGGTCTCACAGGCCTAGCGCGACCATCCTGTGATCATAAGCCTCGGGACCTGATCTTC
Source organism: Meconema thalassinum (assembly GCA_946902985.2). NCBI lineage: Eukaryota > Metazoa > Arthropoda > Insecta > Orthoptera > Tettigoniidae > Meconema > Meconema thalassinum. The sequence continues at coordinate 375,291,632 of OX336392.1, forward strand.
AGGTAGAATCCGAACCAGCGAATATGACACTTTATCTTGAAAATCCCACAAGTATTGCGCCCTTATCCTACGGTCATAGGCTAAGTTCGCATAGATTTCAGTATTGCTAGAAACAGCGTTTAATTGAGCCTCGATTTGCAGGGGAAAAGGAAGTCTGATTTTGCGTCATTTTAATCATGCTAAGCTCCTGCCGCAGTGTTATTGGGACGAGTCATGCAACTGGCCACTTGACAAACCGAGGGAACGTCGCATGGAACTCGCAGACAAAGGCTATTCGAGAACATACTTCTATAACGCGCATTTGCCACGCAGGTGCACGCTCAAGGACTTTCGGATGGGCTTGCATCAGATTACGTTCTGGAAGTTTCTGTAGTACGTCTTATTCAGGTTTCGCCACGCCCCTAAATAGCGAAATTAATTCATTTCTACGATACGGCAACACCCAGGACCGAACCATTGACAACAATAAGCCGGAAATAATCCTGAGATTTTTTTACAGATGAACAGAATAATTAAATCATCAAAAATTTAATAAATCAGTGGTCCAGAACTGAGATCCTTCCGCGGATCCGTCTGGGGTGGAGAGTTTGTTGTGAGAGTGGGGATGGCGCTATTTCGCCATAAATAGTCCGGAGGACGCAGTGTTGATATCCCCTAAAATTACGATCGATTATCGATCGTAATCCTATGATTCGACGGACCTTACTATCACGAATAATGTGTACCCAGTGTTCTGAAATAAATGTGTTGGAATACGGAGCTCTTGCGTGTGGAACGATCTTCAGGTGCTCTGTCGCCATGTTTTAGATATATTGCACCCCTGCGCAGTGCAGAGGGGAGTTTTTCAGCAGACCGCATGGGGAGGAGATAGTCTTCCGCAGTTTGGCTGTCACGCAGTGAATGGTAGTTGATGCTTCGTTTCGCGAGCCCGCTCGAGACTGTTGAGGTGTTCGCAATGTGATGTTGTGCAGTTCGACACATTTTCGATAAACAGTTACAAGCACTCGCGATAAGTCAGTTTACAGTCAGTCGTCATGCAGTTTTCACGCTACAGACAATGACACTCAGTTGTATGTAAATGGTCAGTATGATTCAAGGCTGCAGGCTGGACAGCTCAGATAAACAGTAGTAATTTTAGTAGGCAGCATATGTTTACAGGGAGAGCTTGCAGTGTTACATGTTAACACAAGTTGTATAGCTGTAGAAGCAGTACTGTCAGTCGCAGAAGTTGGGAGGTGCGCAGTTGATCGCCCGAGACTCGAACCCTCGCCGCTGGAACCAGGACAGTTCTGTGAATGAACAGGGGGAAGAGAGAACGCATCGAGGTTGTCAGCCCGGCGCGCAAGTGAAGAGTGGAATAACAGAAGTAGTGGCGTGTGATCTAACGAGTGCTGCGTAATCCTAGCCCGATTTTTATGTGAAAAGTGTATTGTGATGCAACGTACACGTGTTGGATAAGGTACGGGAGTACAATAGACGTACCAATAGTGTTATATCTGTTTGTAAGAATAAGGTGAAATTTAGTGCTAATCATGATTATCAATCACTTAGTGGAGTAGTGTATTGAATGTGAATATGTGTAGTGCCGGTATGGTGTGAAAGGCACATGGCTAGGGGTTGCTGACATCTATTGCTGGAGAGGATGACGACCAACGCTGGAAGTATGATGAGTATTAATTTCCATTAATTAACTATGTCATAGTTTTATGGGCCGTGTTTATTATAGTTTGATACAGGAATAGATATTCGTCTTAGTATAGTATTAGATTTTAAGTTTAAGTATCATTTGTGGTAGGTTCAGTGTATCCGTGACGACGGAACGCTATTTTGTTTAATTCAGGAGATGCTTAGCGATGATGTTTGTTCGCAAACCGCGCCAAATTGTACACTGATAGGAATGCATGTGTTCACCCCATTATGTTGTATGTATTTCAGCCCCAGGATGGAGGCGCCGGAAAGAGCAGAGGCACGTAGATTTAGAAAGAGAGATTTAAAGAATGTAAAATTTATAGACACACTAATGACGCGGGTTATTATTAATAATAATAATAATAATAAGCATGACGTCAACTAGGGATAATAATATTAATATCGAGAGTAATAATGATGTCAGGTAAGGATAGAAGGGGAGGAAGTCTAAATGTTAATGTCTTTATTACGACGCATGTGGTAGTAATTATTCATACGGATGCACTCTGAACTGTGTCAGGGATGATTTGACGCGTCCTCTCTCTTAGAAGGGGAGGTATGACTGAGTTTTTCAACTTCCACAGTTTTTATCATATCATTACCAAATTTAAACCACTTGCATAAACAGTTGCTGGCATCTAATGTTCTAATTTGTAATTAAATAGCTTTGTTAGTTTTTGAGATATTGCACTTTTTTGTATTAAAAAAGTGGTCACATAAAAAAAGTCCCTTGCGACAAAGTTTTTGTTCGACCAAGCTGATTTTTTAAAAAAATGTTATGATGTTTAGAAACAATAATTGCTTTGGGTTTTTGTGTTAGAGGAATACTGTTCTTTCCAGAAAAGTTTAAACTTTCATTTTATATATTTTTAAAATTTTAGCATTAATAGTTTTAAGTTATCTATCAAAATTCATACTAAAACTCAGAGAAGTTCAAAACCAAAAACAAGTTTACATTAGTGTACATTTTGCAACTACTTTACCAAGTTTCAACAACATCTGAAAAGAATTGCATCGCAAGGAGCATTTTGTACACAGAAATACATTGGAAAAGAGCAATGCGAGAAAAAGGCAAGTTAATATTTACTCACTCAAAACTGCCCTGCCCCATATGTTTCCCCTTCACATCTCCTCGTTCTTTCTTCCTTAGATATCTTCTGCCATTTTACATGCCTCCTAGTCATTTTCTCCCGATCACAGCCCCTCTTTTGTGCCTGAGTAACACGTCTAACATCTTGTAGTTTGCATAGAGAACTTGAGTTTATAGGGATGGTCGAATTTCTGATGGAATGAAGGGTTTCCAGAGTTTTGTAGTGCCCCATATTGAATTCTGAGACAGCCCTGAGGATACCAAGTTCCAGTTTTGTCTTGGAAACAAATATCTCCTTAGGGCATTTACTCCACACTACATTATGGAGGGACTCGTTAGCATTCTGAGTCTTCCCCGCTGTACAACGCTGCAATATCTGATCTGATGCTAGTCTCAGATACACAGGTGCTATCTTCTCAACAACAGAAGGATTCAGCTTGCAACTCATTCTACTGTGGCTATCATTTGGTTTTCCTTCTGCCTGTTGTCGGTTATAGAAGCACCAGGAGTTGATACCCTTAGGACAAGTCAAATGCTGAGGCTTGCGGTCAGTTGACATACAGTGTCTAAGAGTTGCAAAAACTGCCCTCTTCATTTTTCCTACATCTGGAATATTATTGACAATGGCATGCCTATAATAATGGGTCAATTTAGTTATAGTGCTGTCTTTCAAGTTGCCCTCTTTACGCCCACCCAGTGTCACACCCTTCGCCCTCCATTCCTTTACAGTGTTACGAAGAGCAGTACCAAGTCGCTTAGAAATATGGTTTATGCATTCTTCTTTCTCAATCCTTTGTTCTGGACCGTACACCTCAATCTCATTCAAGTGGGCGTAGGTCTTGGCATCCCCATCTGACAACACCGATGTGTATCGAAAACCATTGTCAATGGATCTCTTCCACAGGATCTCTCCAATGTCTTTTTCCATTGCATTGGAGGACCCATCATAATTTTTCTGGCATTCATCTCAGCTCTTATGACCCTCCCACCAAATATTATATTCTGCACTATTTTTTCCCAGGTCCCTTTCTGCAATAACACACTGATGGCAATACTTTGACAGAACATGGTAGTCTAACACAACTCCAGTCAGAATGTCAATTACGAATCCTGCACCATAATTCGATGTATGGCCACGTTTCTGCCATGTTGCATCATATGAAACACCTATGTCAATGGTCTGTTCATCACTAGCCCCATGAGCATTGTGTACTACTTGTGCAGCCATAGAAAGTACTTCTCTTCTCATTAATTTTCCCTCATCTATGAGAATTCTAAGGTGTTTTTCAAAAGGCCTTCGACCTAAAGTGTTCATACCCATACCTATAGAAAAAGTCTCCAGCCCACGCTGGCCTTTACCTAAACTACTAAATGTTTCAACCATAGCATTGTTCACATGGAAACCAGGTCTTTGAAAATTATCATATTTAATTCTTGGTGAAGTGTAGGTGTTAGCAGAAACATAACCACATGTTCTGCATTTAATTATAATTTTAGAGGAGAACCCATGAGTTTCCCTAAATTCAATAAAAATAGATTTGTTCTTACACTCACCACACAGTAGCTCCTTCACTAGTTCTTGCCAAACATCCTTATGCACCAAGGTATAGATCACAGACCCAACACTTTGTTCTGCACTGGCAGAAACAGAAAATAAATTTATTTTCCTCTCAGATGCACATATCTGCATCTAGTGAGCTACTAGAAACGTTATTCACTTCTTCATTAGGCCTAACTGAACTGACTTCTTGTCCTGGTTTCTGACTCTTTCTTTTAGCTATAGCTAATTTGGCAGCCTTGCTTTTCTTTGAGGGACGTTTTTTCACTGGTCTATAGCTACACCTAGGACTCTTTTGAATTTCCATGGTTTCTCACTAATAATAATAATCACTATTGCTATAGGCCTAACCTAAAAACTATAATCACTACTTATCTATACACTAAAACGACGCACTAAGACCTCTACACTATAAATTACACAACTACAAAGGAAATAAGACGAAACACATCACTGAATAATCACTAGTTTGGATATGTAATTCGCTGTACTGAAACCACACGTTACTTTTGCATTACAATAACATAAACAAACAGGGAAGCCATGCTTGTACTACTACAGTCAACACAAATACGAAATTCAGAATGTAAATAATACAAACATATATATATATAATATTAACTATCATAGTATAGTTGTGTGAAAAAAAATGGAATGCAATTTAGAAGAGAGAAATCGTTCTCTAAATTAGTTAAAATTGAACTATTAAATGACATAACGTAGTTATATGGACTACGTAGTAAACAAACGACTGTCAGCTTGCACAGGTGTGCCTCTGCGACACATACGCCGCGGAATACTTGAATAATCGACAAAAAACATACAGAAAACTATCATTATGCTATTACAGGAAAAGTGGGCGTGGTAGTGGGCTATTAAATGCCATGCGCGCTCACATTAAATGGCCTCTACAAGCTTCAAAATAGCCGGAATTACTAAACTGAGATGATTTTCTGAAAGAGGAAGAATTAGGGTATTTTTATATAAATAAAACAAAAAAACGAGTTTTTGCTTGAAAATCCGAAAAATTCAGTCATACCTCCCCTTCGCAGGTAAGAGTGGTATTGAGTAGGAGGAATATTTAGGGTATCCTTCTGAGTGTATTGGGAGAGCAAGCTGAACGTCGGCTTAATCATGGTATGTTAATGAGAACATAGTTTGAATGTATGCCATGTGATACCGGGAAGTTCCATGAGGCCCCGGTGGTTCAACGAGGAATAAATAAAATGGTATAATGGTATTTTAAAAGGTATAAGAAGATGCAGGTGACACAGCCATATGTCACTCGATTGCCAACTGAAAAGGAAAGGAAGGTAAGTGAGGTATATTAGGCATACTCTGTGAAACAGATGAGATTAAACTATGTGTACAGGTTTTGTGTGATAAATAGAACCACGATAATAATATTGCTCTAAGACCAGGTTCCACTCAGGTCGAACCAAAGACTATCAAGACGGTGAGGTCATTTCTCCTTGTGTTTCCATCAGGCTTGTGTATCTTACTAAGAGTGCAGTTTGGGGAGCCCACAGCATTTAGTGTCTGAAATGCGGTAGCACTTGTCAAGGTCGTACACACCCCGCCCCTCTCCGTAACGGGACTCTATGTGTTTCAAAGGAGGCTAGTTTGACAGTCATGGTGACAGCTGATTCCTTTGTCAGAGAAACTTATATAATATCCAGATTCATTTCCAAAATTAACTCACGATTGAGATCCACATATTGTACTGCAGTGCACTAACCTTGTCATCCAAGTCTATTATAAAGGTATTAAATGTGATAATATTTATGTCAATTATAATAATAATAATAATAATAATAATAATAATTTGCTATCGAGTTGAGGGTAAACTTATGTAAAGGGTACTCTAATCCAATAACCTTTTGTGTCATGACATTGCCGCGAAGATTTTATTCAAATAGATTAATAACCAGGTGGATATTATTATTATTATTATTAATAATAATAATAATAATTCATGGATTTCGAGACTGAATTTATTTTAGGGTACTGATACCCAGTAACCTTTGGATAGTTGATTCCATCACGGCAGTAATAATTAAAGGTGATAATCATATTAATAGCAATAATAATAATAATAATAATAATAATAATAATAATAATAATAATAATAATAATAATGGTGACTTTTATTATAATGGGATCCGTTTGGTGATTGGTTTCCCTCTTCGTGAAGTTGATTGCTCTCTCTCGGATATTAGCAAGCGTCTGTGAACGTGCAATGCTCTGAAAAAGGTAAGTGAGAGTCCTTGCTTCGAAGCCTACGGTTGTATATATTTTTCCTGTTAGCATTTCAACTTGTAAATACATATTTGTGTTAAGTTGTTTATTGTAGAGTCGCAGGCATCGTTGACAAGATACACCCACCGTTGTTTAATTTTTGTCGCTCGGTGCGGTATGCGAGCATAGAATGTTTTTTTTTGTATCTGGAATATGCAAATTTGCTGCATACAGCTGGCATTCATTTTGGTTTCCTTATTTTCTTGTCTTACGCTAAGCTATTTTGTTTTTGCCATTGATACTCGCAAGCATCTCGAGTTGTATTCATGTGTATAGTTTAGTACACGCCCATAAAACGTTGACAAACAGTATTGAATCCGGGACCCGGATCATTTTGTTACGAGTCGTGAGTTCAATCCTTGGTTGATCATATTTCTAAGGTGTTTTGTGTTTATTTTAATTGACAGTGTAGCACATCTCAAACTCAAATCTCATTGGGGTCATATGAGTGTAAATTTGCCAGTTGGTATTTATAAGTACGCATCGATGTATGCTTAAAGGCTCAAAGGTATAAATGTGCCAAATTTCATACTCATTTGAAGGGCAAACGTTGTAGTTGTGAATAATGGATATATAAGTATTGTGATCTGGTGAAAGTGTTATAATCCACCAAAAGGGATCACATGGGCAATGTTGTCAGATCATTTCACGAGATGATTATCTCATGAATATTATAATTATGGAAGCCCTAAATTAATGGTGGATATGCCAATGGTTTGAGGTTCGTTGTATTAATTAATTGGCATACAACGGCAAGATGCCATGGTATTTGGAATATTGAATTCAGAGGTGTGGAATGTATTACAGTGAATATATATTATGGTCAAATCAGATTGATTTTCATCTTGGCATATGATCACTGATTGGTCGTTTATTTAATTGAGAGATTGGATTAATTGATTGGTAATCGATTTGATAAATGATGGGATTCAAAGTTCAATTAAAATTCAATTGATTTGATTTGAATATTATTTGATTCACAGAGTGTTTGAATTGATGATTAATCTAATTAATATTGATTTATTTGGATTGTAATTAATTTAATTGATTGATTTAATTAAAATGTAATCAATTTAATTATGGGTGATTAATTGAAATGTAATTAATTCAATTATGGTTGATTAATCGAAATGTAATTAATTTAATTGAGGTTGATTAATTTAATTGGAATTTAATTACTCTTTTTTTTTGAGTTTTGATATTTTTTAAAATTATTTTTACTTTTTTTGATCTTTTGGATTGTTTTAACGTTTTTTTCCGTTATTTTGGTTTTCTTTTGGATTTATTTCAAGATTTGTAATTCGTTAAGTTGTTTTGGAGATTGGTTCAATTTTGGATAGTTTCTTAATCTAAATTTTGATTGCCTTGAGTTAATATTTTTGGTTTTAACTTTCTTTTCAATTATGTTTTTTGTATTTCTTTACCAGTGTTAATAAAGTTGTTTTTCTTTGTTTTTTTTTTTTTGAATCCTGTGTGTGATGATTTATTAATCAGCCCTGTTGATCTTCCAAGTGATGTATCCCATGACAGTTATTAGCTTCAAGTAGGACGCACCACCCCTGAGATTAGAATCCTGTCCTGAAGTTCCTATGTTCAAAAGGGTACATAGGGGGATGGGTAGATCGCTTATCTATCTTAATTTGCTTTCCTTTATTAGTGGAAGATCACAGCGGTCAACACACACAGAGGCACACGGGTGACGTAGCTTGGTATGTTTTATCGTGCATATGCCTAATCGTATGGCATGGTAGACGCACTTGAGCTTCAGGCCCCCATGAGGGACCAACTTCCCGAAGCAATCCCCGTGGGCATTTTGGCTGACCCATAACGCGGGACCCCCGCCAACAATGGTACCCATCGTGGTTGGCGGGGCACCCCTCCCGACCATTGGCGCCCAACGTGGTTAGCCAGATGCTTGAAGCTTTTATGGAGCTCAACCAATTAGCAGTTACTGTGTTGCCAGGATTATTACTATTCTTAAATTTAATTACACAGTAAGCTGGATAAAGCCCTTAATGTTTCGATGTTGAGTTTCCATACTGGACTCATAAAGCTATATTTTGGTGAGGCCTGAGGAAGGCGTTGGATTCTTATTAAATTAACGTTGTCCATGAGTCCATGAAATTCTATTTTTTGTATACGGGAAGTAGATCTTCAGTTTATTAACACTGTGCGGTTAATTACCTCAATTTTGGTAAAGAAAATGGGGTTTTACTTAAAACAAAATATTCACTGGAATATCCACATGGAGATTTGAGATGTGTTGCACGTTGGTGCAGGTGTAGTTGTTGTCCCAGCATGGATGAGTGCAACCACCTTTGTTCGAATTGATTGTTATGGTATCTTTAGAGGACATGAAGGCTCTGATGGAGCAAATGGGTAAGGAACAAGTAGCGCAGTTAGCTCAACTGAAGATCGAGAGTGAGGAACATCTGACACAACAATTAACGCAGTTGAAAGTCGAAAGCGAGGAACATCTGACACAACAGTTAACGCAACAGTTAGCACAGATGAAAGTCGAGGGTGAAGAACACTTGACACAACAATTAACACAGTTGAAAGTCGAAAGTGAGGATCACTTGACACGACAATTAACACAGTTAAAGGTCAATAGTGAGGTCCAACTCGATCGCATCAGGTCTGAAATGAAGCAGATAAGTCAAGCTTGCGAACAAAATAACGAGGAAATGCAAAGACACAGGGTTGCTATTGAAAGCCAAGTTGACAGTATCGCCCTGAGGATGTCAGTTTTAGAAATGGGTACTCAGGCGCAGATGTCTACCTTTAAGAAGGAGTTCATTACGGCACAAGTGGATGTTATCGAACTACAAGAAGGCCATTCGGAAACGTCAGCCAGACTTGAGGCAGTTGAGACCGACGTCTCCAGATTGAAGAAAGAAGTCAAGGAAACATGGCAGGCGATAAGAGAAGAAATAAAAGAATCCCAGGAAGGAAAAGGTGAGGCGTGGATTCAAGACAGAGAGGATCTCAAGAGAGACAGGGAGTTGGCGTATGATGATATTCGCAAAGAGATTAAAGAAGAAAACAAGGAACTATTGCGAGAACTAGGTGAAGATAAGAGAAGACGTCACAAGGTGGAAGTGGAATTGTTAGCTCGGCTAGAAAAACAGGAAAACAAGCAAGCCAAGAACGAAGTGAGGGCCATGATACAGGATAGGGCTATAGCTGATTTGCAGATGGGAATAAATAAGCCAATAATTGAAACCCATGGGAAGGATAAAACTGGATTCCATGATCGGCTCGGTCCAGGAGATGAGGAGAGACCATACAGTCCCGATTTTCATGACATCAGAGGACGGATTTCGACGCCAACGGAGCATACAGTGGCCACTCAAGTAGTACAGGTCATCCGCATGAATGATGATCGACCGAACAAGTTTTCAGGCACGACGAATGTTACTCCAAAGAGTTTTCTCCGTGAAGTAATGGAGTACATTAAAGAGACTAAGATCCCCGAAGATCGGCAGCTGAGGACGGTAGAGAAGCTCTTAACTGGCAATGCCTTACAGTGGTTTAGGAGTTTTCGATATACGTTCAACACTATGGAAGAATTTCGGGAAGTATTTTTGAAGAAATATTGGAGTTTGTCGGCACAACAAAATTTGAGGGCAGAGCTGTACGCCCGCCGGTATAGCACTACTTCCCCAACCAAATACTCGGAGTACTTCATCACACAGTTACACAGGATGAAGGAACTGGATATGCCACCGTCGGAAGAAGAAATGGTGACGGCGATCGAGAAACAGTTACCACTGGCAGTCCAGCAGATAATGGCAACAGCTGATGTGCGAACCGCGGTACGGGCGGAAGAAATACTTCGCCATTTGGATGAAACAACCGTACATAGTCCACAACGAGCACACCGGACGGTCGAAAACGTCAACTCAGCTGAAATTACAGAGCCACCCCATAAACGACGCAAGGGAAGGAACGCTAACGCCACAGATGAGCAAATGGATTGGGGACAGCATGGACGCCAAGATTCCGGAGTCAGAACCCAACAACCTGAGAATCCTCAGAACGCTGGATGGAGACCCGATTGGAGGTACAATCGTGACTGGAGGATGAATGGAGGATCACCCAGACCTTACCCTTGGAGAGGACGAGGATTCTGGAGAGGTAGATCTTCGTGGTCTCGGGGAAGACCATGGCAAGCTGGAAGGCCACGTCCGTCACATCAGGAGGAAATGGAACGATGGCACAAAGGGACGCAAAAATACCTGGATGAACTCCAAGCTCAAGGTTCACCAAGAGGGGGAGACGAAAACAAGTGGACTAAAGGCATGGAAGCTCACAAAAATCCAGATGTCATGGAGACTGGAGCAGAAAGCCTGGAATATCAGGATAGCCATAGAGCGAGAGGACAAAATACTCGGGAAGCATCCCAAGATAAAAAAAAACTCCAATTTTAGATCAACAGGACAAGGCGGATGATTTGAATGGGCCACATGAAGATTTGGTAGTCGCTCAAATAAGTGATTGGGTCTTAAGAGAAGAGGAATTAACCGAAGACTTAAAGGGGCCAGTGATAAAGGTCATTAAAGAATTACCGGTCATACATGCCCGAGTAGGAGGTTTAATGGTTAAGTGCATGGTGGACACAGGGGCCAGTGTTAGCCTAGTCTCACAGGCATTGGTGAATGAATTAGGAAGGCATCTCAAACTTCCAATCCTGCCCCTTTCCAATGTCAAAATTAAGGGAATCATTCCGGACAAATCCACCACAAGCAAGAGTCAAACTCTTCTCGAGATTGTTGTGCAAGGATACAGTATGCCACACCCATTCATTGTAATGAGTAAAATAAATTATAATATCATTCTGGGTGCAGATTTTATAAGAGAATATGGAGCTGTTATCGATTTGGCAAGTAAGGTTGTCCAATTCAAAATTGCGGATGGAAATCACCCAATGAAGATTCCGCTGAATCCAGACATTCCAAGAGATTCCGAGGAAGTATGGATGGTACAGAGTTGTTGCGAGTTAAATCAGCGACTCAATGATATCGACGACGATCTAATAAAGCCGGAGGTATGGACCACGACTCAGGAAGATGAGGTCGGAGATTCTGAGGCAGAATTTGCAAGGAAGATGCATGAGGCCAAAATTAACGATGATGATCGGATAAAGTTGGGGAAAATACTAAGAAAACATCAACAAGTTTTTGACTCTAAGCCAGGAAAAATTAAGGGATTTAAGTACGCGATGCAGATCAAGGACTGGTCACCTTTCAAGAAGAAGGCATACCCTGTGGCCGAAAAATAAATCAGTGAAGTTGCCACGACTTTAAAGAAAATGGAAGAAGGGGGCATAATAGCTAAAATGGCCACTCGTTTCGTAAACCCACTGGTAGTAGTTTTGAAACCCAACGGGACAGTGCGAGTCTGTTTAGACGCACGTGAAATAAATGAGAGACTGATCCCGGAGTATGACCAGGCTCCACCAATTAAGGAGATCATCCGAAAATTCAGAAAAATGGTTTATTTTAGTTCAATTGATTTGACGAGCAGTTATCACCACCTGGAGCTGGAGGAGAAATCACAGCTGCTCACTGTATTCTTGTTTGACCAGCAAACATACGTGTTCCAGAGGTTACCTTTTGGCATCAAGACGGCTGGATCCGCGTTGATCAGAGCACTGGATCGCAACCTGACGCCGGACGTCAAGAGTATAACTACCCGGTACGTGGATGATATCTTGCTAGCTTCCGAAAATGTGGATGAACACCTGGCGAACTTGGAAAAACTACTGGCGAATCTCGAACATGCCAACTTCAAAATTAACATCGAAAAGTCTCACTTTTGCCAGAGGGAAGTGTTGTATTTAGGCCATATCATTGATGGTGAAGGGATCAGACCAAACCCAGCGAAGTTGGAAGCGATTCGGAATTTCCCGAAACCAACTAGAATAAAACATGTTCGGCAATTTTTGGGCATATGTAATTTCTTCGCTGATCATTGTCCAGGATATACAGAAACTATGGCTCCATTCCAGGACATGCTACGAAAGAATAATCGTTGGACATGGAGTGAGGAATGTGATCGTGCTTTTAAGAAGGCCAAGGAATTGTTAGCGGGAAGCATCAAATTGAGTTACCCTGATTTTTCGCGCCAGTTTATCATACAAACCGACGCATCCCAAGTTGGAGTCGGTGCCATGCTATACCAGGAAGACCCAGAGAATACACACAATAAATCCTATTTAGCCTTCGCAAGTCGCAAACTGAGGAAGCATGAGCTGAACTATACCATCACGGAGCGAGAGCTATTATCCATTATATTCGCTCTATAGCAATGGAGGAAAATTGTGCATGGTTTCAAAATTCTTATTACGACCGAACATAAAAGCCTTGTGTTTCTCTTGAAGACGCCGATGGCAGGAGAAAGAGTCAATAGATGGTCGCTTTATGTTCAACAATTCGACATCACGATTGAACATCATCTAGGAAAATTCAACCTAATACTGTGCCCTTTTAGCAAGAAATATGCAAATCACAGTATGCCAGCATTGCTCAATTCGGGGTTTTCGAGGCTGCGGTAAGTTCTCCCACTCTGTGACTCACATATTTTGGATTAAATAGAGGATACACTTGCAAAAATAACAACAAAATCAACTCCTATTTTAACACATTTAATTAATCAAAATTATGGCGCTACAAACAATAAAACAAATAAACTACTGACCAATATCTTTCTACTTGTTCAAAGTGAACAAGGAATAGCATAAGAATAAAACAAATATTCTCTTTAAACACATGGTTTTCTTTAAAACCAACAATTCATGATTATTTTCACTTCCATAAAGTACCTATCTCAAAGTTCCATATAACTACGAGCTTCTTTGGCTCGATAATTTCCCATAATAATGGTGTCATACTTTTGTACACCTCAAGAATTATTTTATCTTTTCTTATCATCAAAACAATATATAATTACATTTAAAATTATATGTTAATTATCTACTTCAAAATTTGGGCATTTCACATATTCTCAGTATTTACCACCTCTCTCAAGTTTTGCAAATTCACTACGGTGATCGGGAAACCATTTGTGTACTCCAGAGTTATAAAGATTACTTGACAAAGTCAAAACTATGATTATTCCCGAAATCTAGTTATCTTCACAAAACTCGTGGATTCCTTATTTTCCATACAACATTACAATAGGGATTTCTATTTAATTCATTTGTCTTATAAGACCATTATCACATAAGAAAACTACGATCTGAACTGGCAAGCGATAATATCAATATACAAGGACCTCGGTTCAACGCCCGGGTCATTAACAAGTTTAAACACCCACGGTGTATTTAACACTTCTTACAAGACGGTTTTTACCCACTCTCGCTCTATGAGGGTCAAGCCATTATACTCGAGCGAGATTTATGACAGGGAGAGCGGCTCCCTGCCTAGCCTACGGTTGGAGCTCTCTTCAATGCTTTTAAAACAAACCTTCATTTTCATTTTCAGTTCTTTGGGGGAGACATGGCATTCTACTCATCGTTTTACTTTCAACAATATTCTTTGGCTCATAAACCACTCTCGTAATCTTGGCATTTATTAATTATGAAGGGTCCTCGTTGATTGGGAAGAGTAATACACATTCGACGACGAATAATAAGGGGCTTTAACAACAGAGGATTCTAGTTTCGAACCTCTTAACATGCCTCGGGAACCATTTCCACATTGGAGGACTTATACAAGACACGATTTAAAGTCGGCCGTGGCCTACATGACATACGCTCAATAATACCATACATTTGCTCCCTTTTATATAATAACACACACATGGCCTCGTGATCTACGTCACAATTAGAGGACTTACAACATATCTCAATTCAATACTATCAACTACCCCTCATAAGTAATTTACCAAGTACATTTAAATTCTACGCATTCCTAGCGTGACTTTTATTTAATTACGTTCCATTGCGCTACACATTACTTTACGGCCGAATGTCTTCCAAAGAACTGATAAATTTCATAGTAACAATTGATACATATCTCAATTCTTATATTTATCTTTTCCGTTGACAATAAATCGCTCCATTTTTAAGAACATGCATTCACATCATGTCTTATACATTTGCTAAGGCTCCAACGCTCTATATTTTTATATCATTCAATTTAATCTTTATTTAGATTTCTTTACCTTGTTATTCACATCATGTCTTCATTCCTTACAAAAGCTCAAAAGCTATTTCTTTCATATAATTCAAATTTACCTTTATGTAAATATCTTTGTTATAATTATTATTATTATGCTTGCTTTTATAACATTCATTAAATACACCGACATTTTATTCCAGGCATTTCCTCTACAAGATTTATTATTCACATAATTATTTATTATTTCTTAAAACTTTATTTTTGTTCAGATCGCGTTCTTATTTAGTTATTATTATTTAAAAACATCCCTTTTATTCAAAACTCCGGTGGAATTGTACACAAAATTTTTCCCCGACACCAAAACATATTGAAAATCTTTACTCACATGTCTAAGGTCGTTTTCTGACCTTTATTCTCGTTCGACGTGTCATTTTGGCCCACCTTCTTGACTTACTCCATATTGTACAAACTCATCTCATGTACAAACATTTCTTGACACATATTCAATACATTTAACACTGACAACATTTTTAATACACTGGTGTATCCGTTTAGAACACACATTAAAACACTGAAAAATATATTACTTTGGTACATATTATAACACATATCACTTTGCATAAAACGCTTTCACTTTACATAAAACACTTAAAATGATCCTCTTAATTTTTTTCTTACAATATTTACACTTCACTTCTATCACACGGGCGTATCTCAACGATTTTGACGATTTCTGTCGGCTGTTGACGATCCCTGATGTGAATCCTATCGACCTGCATTGGACGTGTGATTTTACTCGTTCAAAGTTTCTCTCTCCTACAATGGAAACTACTGGTTTCAGTCTCTCAAAACCGCTACTATTGTCTATTACTCGGCTTCACTTTATCTGTTTTAACTAGGCGATAAATGTCTTTACTTTGCCGTCACCTCTATTTATATATGGAGGTCTATCGCTCCCTATAGTTTCTATATCTTGGCCTCCTTTCGAGGACCGTACACTGTCTATCGTATATTGTTTGACGCTTCCTCACTAGAGTACGTTTTCCCTCTAGTTTCGAACCTAAGTTCCTAAGTTCCTTTTGCTAGAACTTCTATCTTTCGCGATCGTAATTACTGTTTATTCTTGTCCTTTACAAGACTTAGTGTCCTTAACAATGTCTTTACTTGACATAACGCCGTTTATTTGTTGGAGTTCTTATAACTTCGTAACTGTATCGAACTCGTGTTCTTCTGGAACTCGAAGTTCCCTACTGATCGCTGTATCTTACTTAGACGATATTGCTTTAAAGTCCGTATATTTAGTGTTCTTTATAATTTAGGACTCTTCAGAGTCTCGAACCTGCTAACCATCAGCGTAGCGTACTCATATCGTAACTGGTCTACACTCGGCGAACTTGTAGCATAGCCTCCCACAGGAGTCTCTTGTCGAACTGTGTTTTTGAATTAACTACTTGAAATTGCAGCGCGAATGGCCTACATCAAGACGTGCTATGACGAACTGTGATAAAAGTAACCTCCCTCAGGTTCTGGATCGATGTCTGATACAGCTTAACGCCCCCCTGGACGGACTAGTAACTGCCTGTACGATGTGTGATGTAGCACAGTGACGTGCCTTCCGGCCGTTTGAAACTGCATGTACGATGCGATGCAGCACTTCCGCTCACGGAATGCTTGTAGACTGCATGATTGGCTTGGTGAGGCCAGGAGTTTTATACCTTTTAGTCAAAAAAAGATAAAATCCTAGTCCTTTTCGTGACCAACTTTTGAACTAATTGTCGCACAATTATAAAAATTATATCTCCAGAAAGCTCGTCTTCCAAACGTAAAATAATCTTCCTGTGCATGGAAATCGATCGTGCATTTCCGAGATATTAATTAATTCTTAGTCTTCAACTTGTGTGGGTGGTGCTGTTCATTTTTAATTCTCCCACTCCTTGGGTCCCGGTGAATTCCCAATGACGTATGCTGCATTTGCACTTTTCTCCTGGACTATTATTAAAAGCTTTTTCTTTACACAAAAATCTTTAATCCGAAATGATTCACCGTACTGTATCTGTTTACTTATTTTTATACTCGTAAACGGGTTAAATTTAATTATTCTTGTTCTGACTCAGCAGCAAGGTTGCCGTTTTCCTGCAACGTAAGAGCAATTTCCGAGTCAAGCTTCTTCGTCTTACAGTACAAACTTTCCACTAGTTCTATTAATATCCATGACTGGCTCCTTATAAATGTCAAGAGGCATGAGCTCATCTTAGGAACACCTGGCCCTAGCGCTTGCACAATGTTAGGCTAGAATCCTGGCTTGAATTATCTCTCTGTTCCCTTAGAGACTGTATGATTATTTCATTCCTTTCTCAAAATACATGGATTCGACTCCCTTTGAGGCCATGGTACATGGGTTCAATACCGGATATCTTGAGTCGGAATCCAGATCAAGAAGATCAGGTTGAATCAGTAAACCAGATTGAGTTAACCAGGCAGGATCAAGACTTTTTGGAGAGACTGAAAGGAATCAAAATTGAGCAAGAAAAGGACCCTTGGATGAACATGATCATAAGTTATTTCCAAAGAAAGTTACAACCGGGAACTCCCGCATTCATCGAAGCGGAGAAAATCTCTGTCAGTTATATCTGGTATAGCGAATTATTACACAAGTTCGTGGACGCAGATCACACCAAATCAAGGATTGTGGTGCCACCATCGCTACAGAAGGGATTAGTCTGGCACGCGCACCGTATTTCTGGACACGGTGGAATTGATAAGACGAGCGCGTTCATCCAAGAGACTTTTGTATGGCCGAAGTTACGAGAAACCATTCAGAGAACTTTGAGGACGTGTGATCAATGTCAAAGGGTAAAACCAAATTCATTCTTAATGAAGCAGTATCCAAAGCCCCTATTGCCACAAAAGCCTTGTGAGCTTATTGCCATGGACGGATACGGTCCTTTGCCCAAAGGCAGAAGAGGATGCAAATATATTTTGGTCAGTGTGGACGTATTCTCCAAACACGTGGTCTTATGCCCAGTTCAAAAAATGAATACTCGTCAAGTTTTAAATCGAATCAAGGCAAGGGTAATTCCCACATTTGGGAAAATAGAGTTCTGCCTTACGGATCATTGAAGCTATCTTACCAGCGCCGAGTTTAGGCGGGAAATGGCGAGGCTGGATATTCGACATGTCCTGAGTTCAGTGCGGCATCCGGAAGGAAATCCTTCGGAAAGGATTATGAGAGAGATTGCAAAGTTTTGCCGACTATACTGCCCGCGACAACATTGGAAATGGGTGGACGTCTTACCGATAATTGAATCATGCATTAACAACACCGTACACGAGAGTACTGGTCGTATTCCTTCGGTTGTGCATTTCAACCAACTTCCTGATCGACCATGGACTAATGTTATACCATGTCCGGCAGATGCTCGACGGAGTCACGAGTCGACGATCAGATATACGGCGCTTTATTTGAAAAAGCAGCCCGAGCGTCGCTTAAGAAGGATAAAGAATAAGAGGTTCCACCGACCACTTGAGTTAGGAGAACTGGTACTGGTGAGGAAACCAGCGATATCCGATCCTCAGGCACGAATATACGCAAAGTTTTGTGAACTATTCCATGGACCTCACAGAATCACCAAGGTGATCGGGAATAATGCGTATCGTGTTAAACACTTGGAAACGGGAATAGAAGCCATCTATAACGCCCAAAATCTAAAGGTATACCATCCGCCGGAAGAAGATGACGCTGATGAGCGAGTCAACGTCGTCGAGGGAGAACATGAGGAATCCGAAGATGAAGGATGTCCTTAGGAAACAGCAAGCTGAAAGGAAGAATGATGGGAGTATGGGTTCAAAGGAAGACGACAGATCATCATTGCCAAAAACAATGGCGTGTTCCCAGACAGAATAACCTAAATAGTTGCATGGGCAGGCACGCGCACGTGACGTTTAAACGCTGCAATATGGAACGGATGTCAAAACAGTGGTGAAGTTGTGAGTGTAGGAAAAACTATCAAATCCTGTAGATAGTTTTTCAAAGACCAAGAGGGGGGGGGGGGGGGAGATGCGCCCTTATCCTACGGTCATAGGCTAAGTTCGCATAGATTTCAGTATTGCTAGAAACAGCGTTTAATTGAGCCTCGATTTGCAGGGGAAAAGGAAGTCTGATTTTGCGTCATTTTAATCATGCTAAGCTCCTGCCGCAGTGTTATTGGGACGAGTCATGCAACTGGCCACTTGACAAACCGAGGAAACGTCGCATGGAACTCGCAGACAAAGGCTATTCGAGAACATACTTCTATAACGCGCATTTGCCACGCAGGTGTACGCTCAAGGACTTTCGGATGGGCTTGCATCAGATTACGTTCTGGAAGTTTCTGTAGTACGTCTTATTCAGGTTTCGCCACGCCCCTAAATAGCGAAATTAATTCATTTCTACGATACGGCAACACCCAGGATCGAACCATTGACAACAATAAGCCGGAAATAATCCTGAGATTTTTTACAGATGAACAGAATAATTAAATCATCAAAAATTTAATAAATCAGTGGTCCAGAACTGAGATCCTTCCGCGGATCCGTCTGGGGTGGAGAGTTTGTTGTGAGAGTGCGGATGGCATCTATTTCGCCATAAATAATCCGGAGGACGCAGTGTTGATATCCCCTAAAATTACTATCGATTATCGATCGTAATCCTATGATTCGACGGACCTTACTATCACGAATAATGTGTACCCAGTGTTTTGAAATAAATGTGTTGGAATACGGAGCTCTTGCGTGTGGAACGATCTTCAGATGCTCTGTCGCCATGTTTTAGATATATTGCACCCCTGCGCAGTGCAGAGGGGAGTTTTTCAGCAGACCGCATGGGGAGGAGATAATCTTCCGCAGTTTGGCTGTCACGCAGTGAATGGTAGTTGATGCTTCGTTTCGCGAGCCCGCTCGAGACTGTTGAGGTGTTCGCAATGTGATGTTGTGCAGTTCGACACATTTTCGATAAACAGTTACAAGCACTCGCGATAAGTCAGTTTACAGTCAGTCGTCATGCAGTTTTCACGCTACAGACAATGACACTCAGTTGTATGTAAATGGTCAGTATGATTCAAGGCTGCAGGCTGGACAGCTCAGATAAACAGTAGTAATTTTAGTAGGCAGCATATGTGTACAGGGAGAGCTTGCAGTGTTAAATGTTAACACAAGTTGTATAGCTGTAGAAGCAGTACTGTCAGTCGCAGAAGTTGGGAGGTGCGCAGTTGATCGCCCGAGACTCGAACCCTCGCCGCTGGAACCAGGACAGTTCTGTGAATGAACAGGGGGAAGAGAGAACGCATTGAGGTTGTCAGCCCGGCGCGCAAGTGAAGAGTGGAATAACAGAAGTAGTGGCGTGTGATCTAACGAGTGCTGCGTAATCCTAGCCCGATTTTTATGTGAAAAGTGTATTGTGATGCAACGTACACGTGTTGGATAAGGTACGGGAGTGCAATAGACGTACCAATAGTGTTATATCTGTTTGTAAGAATAAGGTGAAATTTAGTGCTAATCATGATTATCAATCACTTAGTGGAGTAGTGTATTGAATGTGAATATGTGTAGTGCCGGTATGGTGTGAAAGGCACATGGCTAGGGGTTGCTGACATCTATTGCTGGAGAGGATGACGACCAACGCTGGAAGTATGATGAGTATTAATTTCCATTAATTAACTATGTCATAGTTTTATGGGCCGTGTTTATTATAGTTTGATACAGGAATAGATATTCGTCTTAGTATAATATTAGATTTTAAGTTTAAGTATCATTTGTGGTAGGTTCAGTGTATCCGTGACGACGGAACGCTATTTTGTTTAATTCAGGAGATGCTTAGCGATGATGTTTGTTCGCAAATTGTACACTGATAGGAATGCATGTGTTCACCCCATTATGTTGTATGTATTTCAGCCCCAGGATGGAGGCGCCGGAAAGAGCAGAGGCACGTATATTTAGAAAGAGAGATTTAAAGAATGTAAAATTTATAGACACACTAATGACGCGGGTTATTAATAATAATAATAATAAGCATGACGTCAACTAGGTATAATAATATTAATATCGAGAGTAATAATGATGTCAGGTATGGATAGAAGGGGAGGAAGTCTAAATGTTAATGTCTTTATTACGACGCATGTGGTAGTAATTATTCATACGGATGCACTCTGAACTGTGTCAGGGATGATTTGACGCATCCTTTCTCTTAGATTAACGCAGGTAAGTGTGGTATTGAGTAGGAGAAATATTTAGGGTATCCTTCTGAGTGTATTGGGAGAGCAAGCTGAACGTCGGCTTAATCGTGGTATGTTAATGAGAACATAGTTTGAATGTATGCCATGTGATACCGGGAAGTTCCATGAGGCCCCGGTGGTTCAACGAGGAATAAATAAAATGGTATAATGGTATTTTAAAAGGTGTAAGAAGTTGCAGGTGACACAGCCATATGTCACTCGATTGCCAACTGAAAAGGAAAGGAAGGTAAGTGAGGTATATTAGGCATACTCTGTGAAACAGGTGAGATTAAACTATGTGTACAGGTTTTGTGTGATAAATAGAACCACGATAATAATATTGCTCTAAGACCAGGTTCCACTCAGGTCGAACCAAGGACTATCAAGACGGTGAGGTCATTTCTCCTTGTGTTTCCCTCAGGCTTGTGTATCTTACTAAGAGTGCAGTTTGGGGAGCCCACAGCATTTAGTGTCTGAAATGCGGTAGCACTTGTCAAGGTCGTACACACCCCGCCCCTCTCCGTAACGGGACTCTTTGTGTTTCAAAGGAGGCTAGTTTGACAGTCATGGTGACAGCTGATTCCTTAGTCAGAGAAACTTATATAATATCCAGATTCATTTCCAAAATTAACTCATGATTGAGATCCACATATGGTACTGCAGTGCACTAACCTTGTCATCCAAGTCTATTATAAAGGTATTAGATGTGATAATATTTATGTCAATTATAATAATAATAATAATAATAATAATAATTTGCTATCGAGTTGAGGGTAAACTTATGTAAAGGGTACTCTAATCCAATAACCTTTTGTGTCATGACATTGCCGCGAAGATTTTATTCAAATAGATTAATAACCAGGTGGATATTATTATTATTAATAATAATATATATATATTTTTTTTTTACGAGGAAGTGGAAAAATCTTGCATAAGACCTTGAGAAGGGTCCGCACTCCTCAAGAGTGTGGGATTCTTACCCACTAAAAAACCACACCCTGTCCTCTTGACAAAACCCATCCCGGGACCACTTTCGTATTACTTCAGGATGGAGTCATTTTCTTTGCTTCACAAGCACCATCTTACTTCTCCATTCATAGCCCGCGGATCGCAGACTCAATCGACTAAATCGAGCAAGTCCCCATCCGACTTCTTCTGACGAAGGACCACCTCAACAAAGAAAGCGACCGTATCCCAGCTGAGCTCGTTTCTCAGCATAATGCCAACTATATTGTCCGGCGTTATTGGACCAACCTCAGCTTCAAGTTGTTGTTTTTCCGCTGCCCAACGATCGCAGACGAAAAACGTATGATAAACGTCATCTCGTTCGTTCTCGCAGTAAATACAAACTGGACTCCTTACTTTGGCCATACGATGAAGGTAACACCGAAAGTTGCCATGACCTGTCAACATCTGTGTCAGAAAGTAATTTATTTCTCCGTGTTTCCTACTCGTCCACTCGACCAGAATCGGTATCAGCCGAGCTGTCCATCTTCCTCTGTGATCGTCATTCCACCTCTGCTGCCAAAGCTCCATCTTGCGTGCTACGGCTTCCTTCCGGGCTTGTGCCTTGCCCAGTTCTACTCGTCGGAAGTATACGTCTTTACGTTCTTGCGCGAGTAAGTCTATTGGCGCAACACCTGAGACAACCAGAACTGCAGGTTCCGAAACTGTACGATAAGCACACGCCACCCTCAGAGCTCCTCTCCTCTGAATTGCAGCTAGGCGTTTCCTATACTTCTCTATCCTCAGCGAATCAGACCAAATCTCAGCTCCATACAGGAGAATAGACTGCGCTGTGGATAACAGTAGTCGACGTTTGCTTTCTCTAGGACCATGCACATTAGCCATGAGTCTACTAATGGCAGCTGTCACTACTTCCGCCTTGTCTGCTGCCTTCCGTATATGAGACCAGTATGTCAGTTTCGTGTCAAGAGTAAACCCTAAGTACTTCGCAGTGGCTCGAGTTCGAACGACCACCTCTCCAACTTTCATGGGAATTATAGTGTCCATTCTCCTCCTAGTTAACATGACTATTTCAGTTTTCGCCATAGCTAAATTCAGACCATGAGCGTTCATCCAACCACTCACCCGTCGCATTACCTGATTGAGTTTCCACTGAGTCAGAACCGCATCTCGGGCTACAATCACCGCTGCAATATCATCAGCGTACCCAACAAGGAATGTATCTTCGGGCATCTCCATGCGCAGTAAGCCGTCGTACAACATGTTCCACAAATCCGGGCCCAGGATAGATCCTTGCGCTGCTCCTGCCGTGACTTTTCTCCTCCTCTGGCCGTCTGCAGTGTCATATAACAGGGCACGGTCCTTCAAATAATCTTTCATTATACGCAGGAGATATGCAGGCAACTGGAAGGTGAATTGAAGAGCTTCAACCATATCTATCCACCTAGCTGAGTTGAAGGCGTTCTTCACATCCAAGGTTACCAGAAGTGTTATCTTCCTAGAATAGTGGTTACCTTCCTGGGCTTGATTCGCAGCTTCAACTACTAGGCGTACTGCATCTATTGTACATCGCCCACGGCGGAAGCCAAATTGCCTGTCAGACAGATTTCCCGCGGCTTGAATAGACGACAGTATGCGAGGTTTTAATAGCTTCTCCAGCACTTTTCCCGCAATGTCTAAAATACATAGTGGTCTGAAGGACGATGGCGCGTTCCCGACTGCCTTTCCTTTTTTAATCAGCACTAGTCGAGCCATTTTCCAACGGGCACTAAAGACACCTGCTCTCAGACAACAGTTGTACATTTCAAGCAGTAGCTGCGGACAAACCTTGAGAGCTAGTTTCATAGCTTCCGCGGGTATCCCGTCAGGGCCTGGAGCCTTCTTATTCCAAAGGGCGCCTACTGCTTCCTTCAGCTCACCTATGGTAAATAGAGGAATGAATTCCGGCTCAAGTACGTCGCCCACATCAATTCGCACAGGGTGAGTAGGGAATAGCTCGTTTACAATATCATCCATCGTCCGTGCATCCAACGTGGTATTGGACATGGTGCCGAGTTTCTTGGTGACAATTCGGTAGCCTAATCCCCAAGGATCTACGTCTACTTCTTTAACTAACAACTGCCACATCAGAGTCTTACGTCTTCTGATGGCATTTCGAAGGGTTCTCTTAGCTGCAAGGTGCTCAGCGGATCTCAAATCAGCCTCTGGTCGATGTCTTGAACGTTGGGCTCTTCTTCTGAGTCGAAGACAAGTTCTTCGAAGATCAGCTATAATGATAATAATAATAATAATAATAATAATAATAATAATAATAATAATTCATGGATTTCGAGACTGAATTTATTTTAGGGTACTGATGCCCAGTAACCTTTGGATAGTTGATTCCATCACGGCAGTAATAATTAAAGGTGATAATCATATTAATAGCAATAATAATAATAATAATAATGATGACTTTTATTACAATGGGATCCGTTTGGTGATTGGTTTCCCTCTTCGTGAAGTTGATTGCTCTCTCTCGGATATTAGCAAGCGTCTGTGAACGAGCAATGCTCTGAAAAAGGTAAGTGAGAGTCCTTGCTTTGAAGCCTACGAGTGTATATATTTTTCCTGTTAGCATTTCAACTTGTAAATACATATTTGTGTTATGTTGTTTATTGTAGAGTCGCAGGCATCGTTGACAAGATACACCCACCGTTGTTTAATTTTTGTCGCTCGGTGCGGTATGCGAGCATAGATTTTTTTTTTTTTTTTTTGGTATCTGGAATATGCAAATTTGCTGCATACAGCTGGCATTCATTTTGGTTTCCTTATTTTCTTGCCTTACGCTAAGCTATTTTGTTTTTGCCATTGATACTCGCAAGCATCTCGAGTTGTATTCATGTGTATAGTTTAGTACACGCCCATAAAACTTTGACAGACAGTATTGAATCCGGGACCCGGATCATTTTGTTACGAGTCGTGAGTTCAATCCTTGGTTGATCATATTTCTAAGGTATTTTGTGTTTATTTTAATTGACAGTGTAGCACATCCCAAACTCAAATCTCATTGGGGTCATATGAGTGTAAATTTGCCAGTTGGTATTTATAAGTACGCATCGATGTATGCTTAAAGGCTCAAAGGTATAAATGTGCCAAATTTCATACTCATTTGAAGGGCAAACGTTGTAGTTGTGAATAATGGATATATAAGTATTGTGATCTGGTGAAAGTGTTATAATCCACCAAAAGGGATCACATGGGCAATGTTGTCAGATCATTTCACGAGATGATTATCTCATGAATATTATAATTATGGAAGCCCTAAATTAATGGTGGATATGCCAATGGTTTGAGGTTCGTTGTATTAATTAATTGGCATACAACGGCAAGATGCCATGGTATTTGGAATATTGAATACAGAGGTGTGGAATGTATTACAGTGAATATATATTATGGTCTAATCAGATTGATTTTCATCTTGGCATATGATCACTGATTGGTCGTTTATTTAATTGAGAGATTGGATTAATTGATTGGTAATCGATTTGATAAATGATGGGATTCAAAGTTCAATTAAAATTCAATTGATTTGATTTGAATATTATTTGATTCACAGAGTGTTTGAATTGGTGATTAATCTAATTAATATTGATTTATTTGGATTGTAATTAATTTAATTGATTGATTTAATTAAAATGTAATCAATTTAATTATGGGTGATTAATTGAAATATAATTAATTCAATTATGGTTGATTAATCGAAATGTAATTAATTTAATTGAGGTTGATTAATTTAATTGGAATTTAATTACTCTTTTTTTTTGAGTTTTGATATTTTTTTAAATTATTTTTACTTTTTTTGATCTTTTGGATTGTTTTAACGTTTTTTCCCCGTTATTTTGGTTTTCTTCTGGATTTATTTCAAGATTTGTAATTCGTTAAGTTGTTTTGGAGATTGGTTCAATTTTGGATAGTTTCTTATTCTAAATTTTGATTGCCTTGAGTTAATATTTTTGGTTTTAACTTTCTTTTCAATTATGTTTTTTGTATTTCTTTACCAGTGTTAATAAAGTTGTTTTTCTTTGTTTTTTTTTAATCCTGTGTGTGATGATTTATTAATCAGCCCTGTTGATCTTCCAAGTGATGTATCCCAGGACAGTTATTAGCTTCAAGTAGGACGCACCACCCCTGAGATTAGAATCCTGTCCTGAAGGTCCTATGCTCAAAAGGGTACAGTATTAACCAGGAATAGTATTCTTGGTGGGAGACAAGCATCTTGGCGTGAGTAATTGACTTTAACGTTTGAATAGTGCGCACACCCACCATCTTGTTGATCTTGTACCTTTTGCAGAGAAAGCCTCTTATGTGGCTACCTACAGTACTGTACAGTAGGCCTATGTGCTGTGCTTCATCACCGTAGCTCTAATAGAAGGTGGGAGTAGCAGTGAGGCGAGTGGTATTGCACTGATATGCACGTGTTGAGTGCATTGCACCCTGACTTAAGATAGTTTTAGGTGTTCTTCGTTTCACAGACAGCCTATCTTTTAGGGAGTTTTTATCGAAAACAAATGATGGTTCTTCTACGCTTTCAGTTAAAACAATCATTCTCAAGAGTTTAGGAATGAAGGTACGTGTAGAGTTAATTTGGGAGGGATGGTGCACACTCTGATGTAGTGGGCAGTATTGCCAAGTGTAATACTTTCTAATAGATTGAGAGAAACAAACTCAGCTTTTCAATAACTAGATTTTAAAAGGATGGTATTTCATGGACACCTCACTAAGGATAAAACAACGGAAGGTTGACCAAAAGGATATACATTATATTGCCAAATTGAAGTCCACCACCAAATGGGTTGAACAAACCAGGAAAGATCTCCAGGAAGTTGGAGTTAAACGAGAAGATACACTAAACAGGACAGGGTCGCGAGGGAAGATTGATAAATTCAATAGGTTTTAGGAAAATCAAAGCTAAGATAACCAAGATCATCTGGAATGAAGAAAGAATAAGGAGACTTAATGACCGTACGAAAAAATTCTGGGAGAAGAATAAGTGATTGGCAAGCCGGCCAAAATAGACAGAAGTAGAAGATGATGATGATGATGATAATTGTTGTTATAAGGGGCCTAACATTTAGGTTATCTGCCCCTAATGGTTTGGGTGATTGGGAAAATGATAATGAAATGTAAACTATAACTAACTACTAACTTATATACTAGAAGAAGAAATGGAAAACAAAAGGAGAATAAGGCAAAGAAAGGACAGGAGGAAAAGAAATGCCCTCAACCCCCAAAGAATGTGGATTGAGGGTCTCGGAAGGAAGGAGAGCCATGAAAGGCAGATGGGAAAGTGAAAGAGGAGAGGGTCCGCCCCAGAGGTAATGGATAAAAGGGGGAAAACCAGACCCTGCACAGGAATCCCTCGGGGTCGCCAACTCCCGAACTCACCAGCCGTGAGCCCCTGAGGGTGTAGCAATATCTAGGGTGCACCAGAAGTGGTGGGGCTACATATACCCTGCATCCTTGAAGGCCTTGAGCAGAAGGCAGGAGATAACATGAAAAGAAAAAGAAGGCTGACCCCTCGCAGAAGGAGGGTATCAGAAAAGATGAGACAAGGGCCAATTAAGGCGGGAAAGGAAAAGACTCCATAGGCCTCAGATACCCTAATACCGTCGGGGTTGGAAGAGAACAAGAGTTGACAAAGTGAGGTCAACAGGAAGGAAGACGGAGAGGAGCCATGCACAAGTAAGTGGAAGCAACGCCGGACTCAGCTGGGGCCCCGTGGTCGCCAACCCACGTCCCACTAGATATGAGCTCCTGGGGGTAGAAGTAGAAGAACTACATTTTACGTTTTATTATATAGCATAACAACTTATGAAAATAGCTTAAATAATGAGAAATTACCTGTATATTATTTAGCCTACACGAGGAGGAGGAAGATATCAAGATAATCATTAGACCTCGGCAGTAGGTTATGTGGTCGAGACCCCGAGCAATGTACGGCATACATAATGAGGCAAGGTGATGAGTGAGGTGGGTTGCCGTTGAGCCAATGCAGCAGTACTGAATCTATGATTAGCACCTTCCACAGCATCCACAGACAACCGATGTTCCTAGAATGATATTACTCAACACCGCCCGTACCCCAGTAGCATCCTTATAATCACAGCCAAGAGTGAGACTGAGACTTCAGTGTAAAGCCACGTTTTGCTCTAGCCTGTGCCAATAGACAAATGCAAAAAAAATACTACAATCAACATGAGAAAGTGACAAACTCTTACCAAATGTACTTGAATGAAATTAACTAATTTTCCACTATTCCATTGTTTAAAAGGTTAGATTTCCCCACTAGCAGCTAAAACACGATCTTTCCTACTGCACAATCTCCAAACAAGCACAGGTTTAGTTATAATATAACTCAATTGGCAACACTGGTGCTAGGAGCAGGTCGTGTGATTGTAGAGTAGAGTTACTGGAACAGTTTTCTGATCACTCCAGTGATTTATTTCTTATACACGCTCCATGTGGCCGTCTTTAGCGGTACGTGTGATAACTTCTCTCTGCACTAACAGAGATTCCCTAACAGTTTTACCACATTGTGAGGGCCTGAGGCGCTATATCTCCCACGGGTTTGGTATATTTGATGTTAGAGAGAAAAGGGTGAGTTGGTGCAGTTTAACCAATAATGAAAGATGCCGCATATAATGCTATGTTGAGGCATCCTATCTCATACTATTTTGAACAATACCTTCAGCATATCAGGTAGTGTTCTTTTTCCAACAACTTTTGTCTTCCATCCAAAGATAACTTCTAAAAATCCCCAGTTTCCACCACATTATTGCAAAGAACAGCTTTCTCTTGCAAGCATGACGCCAACCAAACTGCTGAAGAAAATTTCACCTATTCTACAAACGAAAAAGAGAACACTAAGGCATTGGAAGCAATCACCTGTTCATTCTACTGACGAGTTCGTCTCTGGGGAAAATATTCAGACCAATCAGAAATACAGACATGGAAATAATGAGACCCAGGAAAAGAAACCTAAACAAGTCACCGCTTGTCAGCGACCTATGTACGAGACATCATTGAAGGAAAGCAAAATGGCTAATCGCTCGTCTTCGGGAGAAGACGAAAAATATTTCGACGAATATGATTAATCAACGAACAACATCCACATCAGACTAGATAAAGTGTTCATCGATTGGAAGATTCCTTCATGAAACTAAAATGTTCATGCTGTAATGTGTTCATGTGGTCGAATTCAGAAGAACGTGAAAGTATGAGTAAGTTGGGTTTTCATATTGAGCGTCTCAATCTCAACATTGCGTCAACTAACTCATCCCTATGAGAGAGATGGACGAAAACATTACTCTCCAAAAACATTTATGATGCCTTGTTGTTGTTCTTGTTTTGAGTCTTCAGTCTTTAGACTGGTTTGATGCAACTGCCCATGCCTCCCTGTCATGATCTAATCGTTTTATCTCAACATAGCCAATACACCTTACATCCGAGGTCATCTGTTAACATAATATAACCTTGGTCTATCCCTACAGTCCTTATCTTCGACCATTTCTTCCATAACTAAGTTAGTTATTCCTGAGTGTCCTACCAGCCTATCTCTTCTCTTTTGTGGCAATCACCAGAAACATATCACCTCCCCCACTCGTCTTTAAACCTCTTCATTTGTAATCCTATCTACCCATCTGATCTTCATCATTCTCCTGTAACACCACATTTCAAACGCTTCTATTCTCCTGTTTTCTGCTGCGCCAACAGTCCAAGTTTCACTTCCATACAGCGCTACGATCCAGACAGACTTTCAAAAATGACTTTCTAATATATAAATCCAAGGAATTGTATACAGTATGTATAAAATTGTATGCTTGTATTCTCAAACAGTGTGTACACAAATATTTCCATAGAATTCATATTATGTTTAAGGTAAGCATAGTCCATAAAATAGGTTTAGGATTAATGTGCCAAGTTTTCCCACTTCGTCCTACATTTAAAGAAGTACAGTAGACACATTTTCATTTCACACTCACATCAAAACCTCGTTTTGACATGGTCTTGTTCTGAAACGTTGCGTTTACAGTTTGGAAATATGGTCAATTATAGAGGATTCATTTCGATATGGCGTTTGAAGATTGATAGTGGCTCGATACAAGATCAGAAGCAGAGCGGAGAGGGAAGAACATTTCGTGCTTTCTTATTGTTTCAAGAACAAGATTTATGACCACTGGGATGAAGGAGAGGAAAAGGGGGAGAAAAAAGGGTCACGGAACATTGCTCCAATCGATAACTCGAGATATTAGAATCGATGTTAGCTGACACTTCGGTATGTCTCGCTCCATGTACCTCGGCACTCCAGCTCAAGAGTTAGCACAGCTTATAGCAGATCCTTACATTTCAATATGAATTTCTTTGAGACTTCTCCACTGTTATCGATATTATAACCTGCCCGTTGAACAATCGATTGCATCTCAAACTATACCTCTAGTCACCTTAACACCTAAGTGGTCCCTTGATATTCTGGTCTTTGATGATGCCAACGCGCCAAGAAATAGTTCCCACTTTTTCTGCTTGTTTTTGGCGTACACCATTTTCCAGCGCGTGTTTCTATGTTTCCATCAGCCGGCTATTTTTCAGAAATTTCTTTGTAAAAATATGAATAAATTTCTCATTTTTACGCAAATATAATTTTTAGTGGTATTTGGAACTATAGGCAGAAAGTCTCCGTGGCTTAGGCGGCAGCACGCCGAACTCTCACCACTGGGTCCGTGGTTCAAATCCCGGTCACTCCATGTGAGATCTGTGCTGGACAAAACGGAGGCAGACAGGGTTTTCTCCGGGTACTCCGGTTTTCCCTGTCAAAATTTCATTCCAGCAACACTCTCCACTATCATTTCATTTCATCTGTTATTCATATAATCATTGCCCCAGAGGAGTGCGTCAGGCCTTGGCAGCCGGCACAGCTCATATCCTCGCCGCTAGATGGGGGCTTCATTCATTCCATTCCTGACCCGGTCGGAGACTGGAAGCAGGCTGTGGATTTTCATTTGGAACTATAGGCAGAGTAATTCAGTACGAATTTGATATTATATTACATTTTGCTAGTTCAGCCCTTGTTTGAGCGGCAAAAGAGCACCTGAGTAATTCGATTTTATGGCGAATCAGGCACAAAGATCGGTAACACTGTTGCGAATGCACAAAATTCAACATGGTTTCGTGTTCAAACTGGAGATGTAAAGCTTGAATCACCAATAAAATATTTTAAAGGTAATAAAAGTGGAGAGAAGTTGAGTAAAAGGAGAAAACAAATGATTTTATATGTATTATATATAGTAGGTTGAGGGATGACAATCTAGAGTTTTCATGCCAGAAATACAAGAAGGGTGAGAGAGAGGAGATGCGCGAAGCGATATTTTCCTCAGGACTTGACCCGACGTTTGGTACCCTAGTTATTAATATCCGTCGTTAAACGGTTCATACAATGTTAATGCTTGAGTCTTCAGTGTTTTGACTGTGAGGTTGTACGGGGTCTACTCTTAGTCGCGTGTGTGCTTGAATACGTATGGCTATCCTGCAAAATGGATATTTGGGGAAGGAATAGTGTTAGAGGGGCCTGCGTGGTGTCGTTTTAATAGTATTTTTCCGCTCTATCTGATGGTGAGGTTATTTTTTAAATAGGTGGACTATTGGATATGTATTTTGGGGTAAAACCCTGAATTTTAACATTTTTCCTGATATCTGGCGAAGGGATGACGCGATTTTGAAGTGTGACATGCCATTTTTTTTCGTGGTGTTGCCCTGTTTAAGAGGATGCCTGTTGTGAGAAAGAGGGAAACGTATTTGGTCGGAAAACCTGTTTTTTCACATTTTGCTGATATTTCCTGAATGAATTTTCGGATTTGGATGTGGGTGGTAGGGATGTTCTGAGGGTGATGTCCTCTTTGGCATGAGGTGTGAAGAGGGGTGGAATTTTTGAAGAAAAAAAAGGGAAACAGAATTGATGTTTTGTGGAAAAGTGTGTTTTTGGAGTTTTGGAGCGGGAAATCGAACTCGAGGTCTTTACGGTGACACTGAAGCCTCCTAGCCACTACACGACGACGCTAATAACCTGTGTTTTTACTATTGGCGGTGAGGAACGAAATGTGTTAGGTGTTTCGACACGGGCGTAGACACTGTTCTAACCTTGGTCTACCCCTACAGTTCTTGTCCTTGAACCTTCCTTCCATAACTAAGTTTGCTATTCTTAGGTGTCTTAGTATGTGTCCTACCAACCTATCTCTTCTCTTCATTAGCAGTCACCAGAATCATCTCTCCTCGCCCACTCGTCTTAATACCTCTTCATTATTTTGTTGCCCTATCCTGCCATCTGATCGTCATCATTTTCCTGTAACACCACATTTCAAACGCTTCTATTCTCCTCTTTATTGCTGCACCAACAGTCCAAGTTTCACTTCCACGTCGTAAACATAGATCATTTGGCATAGTTTAATCAAAACTTTATAAAAAGCATATATTATGAATTCAGAATAAACAATTAATAAACAGGAAATATATATTGAAAATAACTGAAACAAATTGACATTTTCAGGTTCCTTTTTCTCAGACACTTCACACGAAATCCAACTGAAATTCACTCCTCACCTTTATCTTGCTTGTAGTTAGGTTGGTAGGCAGATGCACTTGTCTAGTGCTAATGGGTAGGTTCCCAGGAATTTTCAAAACCTTTATTTATTTCCTCAGCCATATTTTACATAGAAAGTTGCTATGAAAGATTGAACTATGCATCATATCTCTATAATTCTGCTAAATAAACTGTATCTGATGATGTTTTTAAGTATGTGCGGGAAGTTTCAGATTCCTACATCTTCCGATATGTCCTGAGGGAAAAGAAGGAAACCTTTTAGTTTTACGATCATGAGCTACGGGACCTCCTTTTTACGTGAAATCCGAACCACAGGAAATGGTATTTCACTTCGAAAATCTCACAAACATTGACCTGGTCCACCTCGGTGAGTGGCAAACAGCTTGACTACTGCGCCAACGTGCCCCCTGAGGAAATGGAACACACAGTATGTGTTGGAAGTAAGTTTTAAGATAAATTAATTTGAAAATTGATAAAACAAAAATATTAAACAAATCCCTGTGTCTAAAAACTCATAACATGTACGAGAAGGCTACTGGGACTTAATCTTTCCAGGCTAAATAAAATAAAATCCGTAAATCAATCAATCAATAACGTAATTATGTGTAAACCTTCGTTAAACACCTGTACATTGAAACACACTGCAATTATTTTGGTCCCCGAGAGATAACTTGAAGTGAGTTATATCCAGTTGAGTCGGTCATGAATACTGTAATTTGGCAGCGAGAGAGAGAAAGTTTTAACCGTCCCACACATGAGAGGACAGATTTCATGAATAACACACCAGGGGTAGAGAGCTACGTGACTCGTCTTGCAAACGAGCATTGATATTCCACTGATTATTTTCAAAAAACGTATCGTCCTGCACTGAACAAAACCTCCAGTAATTTGGTGTGTGATATGCAAGTTACTTGTGAACAACTTTAAGTGCAATTTCTCACGTTACTACGGTTGTATGGTTGGATCCTTCGTTTAGGGGCTGCGACAACGTGGTCATGTAGCCCCGTGTACTTTGGGTGTGTGTAGAATCTGTCTATTAACCGGTGTTAATAATTGTGATGGCTGTATTAGGGTGTGTTATCTGTTTAATTTGAAGTAAGGACTGCAGACTTTAATTTCAAGTAGTTTCTACTTTTGCTACCAAATGCTACCGTCCATAACACCTAGCTTCGGACTTGGCTACTAGATGGCACGGCAGTCAGCACCTGACGGCGAACGTTGGAACAAATAGAGCGTTATCAATTCTAACCTACAAATGTTGGCTTTACACAAGTTTAATTATTGTTTTTCATCACATAAATCTATGACATGGGACCGCCCGTTTTACTTCCCCTCCGAAGAAAGGCATACTGAGGGATTTTTAACGTTCAAATCCGACGATTTTGGCCGGGTTCGAACCCGCGACCTTGGGTATAGAAGCTCAGCATGCTACGAACTACGCCACCGAAGCCGCCTCACGTTACTACGAAAGTGGTCAAAGACCTTACCCGTTTTGAATCTATACAGGGCTGTCACATAGGATGTGCTTTACACGGTGGATCAGTGATAGGGTGACCGCTTCATATTCCAAACATCCCGGGTTTGATTCACGACAAAGGGCGTGATGGTTATGTTTCCAGGCAGCTTGCCTTTCACCAAGGTTTCGATTCACGACCGAGAAAGTTGGATTTTTGAATTGCGGAAAAAGAATCTCGGCTCTCTGATTTGTATGAGATCAGTTCGTAAAACATCTATTTTAACACATTTAGTAATTCCAAGGCAAAATTACATAAATCTTAAGTATTGGGTAGTAGTACTATTGTATTTTTAACAATGATCCTCGTGCCGAGAGCTTCCTAGTTATTCACCTAGTAGGGAGGTGTTGGTTTATCTAGCTGGGTATCAACGTCCCTGTAATCCATTCCATCCAGCGGATAATAGGTGGTAGCTACGCGAAATTCGGGTACAGTACGCATTGCAATACGTAGCTTTCTCATGAAATCGACCTAGGTTACTCAGTTTAGTGGCTGCGACAACGTGGTCATGTAGCCCCGTGTACTTTGGGTGTGTGTAGAATCTGACTGATAACCGGTTTTAATTGTGATGGCTATATTCGTGTGTATTATCTGTTTTTAATTCAAGTAAGGAATGCAGACATTTTCAAATAGTTCCTACTATTGCTACCAACCAAACGCCACCGTCAACGACAACTAGTTCTGAACTTGGTTACTAGATGCCACCGCAGTTGGCTCCTGGCAACGAACGTTGGAAACTAAGAGCGTTAGTCAAATCTAACTTATAATTTAGCTTCTCACAAGTGTAATTAGTGCAAGGTTCTTTTATATGCCATAATCTGTGACATGGGACCGCCGGCTTTACTTCCCCTCCGAAGGAAGGCATACTAAGGGATTTTTTACGCTTCGGCCGGGTTCAAACCCACGACCTTCGGCATAGAAGCTCAGCATGGTACCAACTACGCCACCGAAGCCGCTTTTAAAACTACCTAAAATGAGAGATGTTAAAGATAACAACAGCTGCAAAAGAGGTTTATTGGTTGATAATTGAGATGGTACCCTCTATGCCACTGCGCATTCTCCATACAAGTTCAGCTGCTTACGGAGACACTAATTGACGACGCGATGAAATATTAATTGTATATAGATTATCTAATGAAGTAATCCATCACACAGTCGTGCCGAGTAATTACGGTGGTGCTATTGTTTGGGAGAGGAGAGAGGATGCCTGGGGCAGGACAGTAGGCGCCTGACGTCATTACTACTCGTTAACAGGCAAGATGCATGCCTTCATTAGTCCTATTCTACTCAATTGGGTATTCTGCAGCACTTAAACATTCCAGTGGACAGAAATTTCTTTTAATACAGTATATCGTCGATTGTTTGAGAAAAGAGCTTGTTTCGACGAGGGAACTCCGCGAAATTAGCAGTCATAATACTCAATTAGGTATATGTCTGTGTATTTCTGTTAATTCCAAATATGGTTAGTGTTATTGTTGTTTGAGTCTTCAGTCTTTCGACTGGTTTGATGTAGCTCTGCATGCCTCCCTGTCCTGAGCTAATCGTTTCATTTCTACATAGCTACTACATCCTACATCCGAGGCAAACTGTTTAACATATTCTAACCTTGGTCTACCCCTACAGTTCTTATCCTCGACCCTTCCTTCTATAACAAAGTTTGCTATTCCTGGGTGTCTTAAGTAGGGGAGTGATGGCGCTTCTAAGCCACCCGGCGTTGCTCGGGCGGTGTTCATATTAAATAATTAATATCTGGCCAACCCATGGTCCAATTTTGACAAATGAGGTGTAGTAGGACTCGGGCTGACGGGGGCTTTGCTATAGACCACTCGTTATATATATTTTTTGAAAATGTTTGTTTTCGAAAGTAGGTGATAGTTTGAAAACCAAACATGCTAGAATGTTGTACCGTGGCTCAAACGAACGGTCTCTATATCCTTTATTTTTTATAATAAAACTTTTTTATTTTTGATGTTTTTTTTTTGAAAACAGTCGAATTTTGAAAATCATATATTTTGGAAACTAGGAATTATACAAAAAAGTTTGTTTGACATAAATGAAAGGTCCCTAGCCCCTCTACCCTCAAAATAAATTTCAAGTCTCTAGAACAAAAATTTGTGTTTTGTAAGTATTGTCATATAGGTAAGAAACTTTCAACTACACTAGTTTCAACTACTTTTCAAGGCCACGCTCACCGAGCATTGCCGGAGACTGCCGAAAGTTAACGATTGGATTAAGAGTGTCAGGCGGGTAACAAGAAACACAAGCGGTACCCATGCAATAGTTTTATTACTCACAAATATCTACAATTTTTACATATTATAATACACTCTTTTCTTTATTTTATTAATAACATTCATTTTCATTTTTCTACATTTTAACTTAAATTTTTGCTTAAATCTCTTAGGTCCCTTTTGTATCCATTTGTTTAATACGAACAGGGCAGCCCAAATTCTTGATTTGTCATGCATAATTACACACAGAACACAACTCTTTCCTTATTTTTGCTTGGTGTAGTTTTAAGAGCATCCAGCTTAATTTTGATCCGATAATTCAAATCTGTATCCGAATCTTCTAGTTCCTTTTCCGGCCAGTAATTGGATATAAACAAAGAGTCAATATTCTCCATTTCCAACACATATCTAACTTTATGTCTATATACTATTGGTTTTATTCCCTTAATAATTAGTTCTGTTCCTTTTTCCAAACTTGCTAACCGGGAACACTTTCGGATTTTTATTTGGCCTTTGATTTCCTGCATAGTGATGTTATTAAGCAGATCAACGTCACCTTGCGTATACGATGTCGACTCTACTCTATAGTCTGTTTGGATGCTTGTGAACAACTTAAAATTCTCGATTTTAGCAAACGAGTTACCATTAAATGTAGTCATTCCATTGGTGTTGAATTCTGCAAACGGTATTTCAGTTTCCAGATGTACAATGTCCAATCCACCACATCGAGTTACTATAAATCCATCCTTTTTAAGCAAGTCTAAATTACCATGACTCTTTAAAAACATAGATTTTAAATATCCTCTTAAGTAGCACACATGTTTACATTTTTCACTTTCTACAAGCACTCCAACGCGTGGATAAGTTCCTTTGTAATTAACAGTAAATGCTGAGAGTTTGTATTTCCCACTCACATCTAGATTTTGCCAGGGACTTTGTTTAAAGTAAACTGTAAACCTGTTTCTTGCATCCACAATCGCCTGTTCTTTCTGCAACACTGCTTCGTACTCTTCCTTTAGGGCAGTAGTCTTTGCAACATACTCCATTTTCCTTTTTTTAAATCTCAATTTCCTCCAACTCCAATTTTCGTTTCCTTACACATAGCACATTAACTTTACTCAATGGGGGTAATTTCCTTAAGAGGGTATGGTTTAAGTCTGTTAGTTTTATTGGTTCTTCTTCTCAACACCTGGGGGACAATATTATTTGTAGGAGTCAATCCTAATTCGCTAATGTTTAAGCTTGCGGGAATTGTGGAAAACAATGTCCTGGATTGAGAAAAGAATGTTTCCCCAGCTTTAATGTTGCATTTCTGTATAATGCGAACATTGTTGTTTCCAGAGGCATCGTTAACAATTTCTACAAAGTTTACGGGTAAGTAATTAAAACTATAGGCAGAGAGAGCATAGTTTATCATTCTTTCCCGATCTTGTCCATCGCGCAGTTCGATTTGCACACCAGTCAATTTCCGAGTATTTTTATTACCCTAATAGACAAATTGCAAAACTTTGTTAAATACCACACATGGTCCACATGGACGCGATCGGAACCGAGTACAGGGGCGCTTCTTTTAAGTAATGTTTGTTAGCTTTTAATACACTAACACAATCTTCAAGTGGGTCAAATACACCATCCATTTTGTAGTTGTAAATTGTTGCCTCTATTCTTGTAATACCATGTTCTTTAGCTAAGGAAGACGTAAACGTTTCCCTTAGACGGATGTCTGGACATCGGATCAAGTCTATAATATGGTTTCCAATGACTTTGTTTACACCAGGACTAGTAAGTTGACATATAAATTTGTTATATATATTTTTATTCTAGAATTGGAGTTCATCCATGTTAAACAGTCTATACCAACCGTTTTATCATTGTTCACAATCACATTACACTTTTCTCGATACTCTCCTTGCACACAAAAGTTGTGATTCGATGTTAGATAATGACACATCTCCGCCTTGTTAAAAACACCAGCCAAATCTTGGGTTATGTCCAAATCCATAAGATAAAACTCCTCAGCACGAAGCTGTTGCAATATCTCTGGAATTTCGGCTAACAGAACGTCTAATTTAACATCAGCTAGCTCCACTTTGTATGGTATAGCCACAGGATTTTATACTTTTCCATAATGTTAACCATTCCTTTCTCCCCAAGTTGTGCCCTGAGTCCCCGTGCCATTGCACGCTCGTTGTTGAGTAGAGGAAATTGTAGCTTTGCCTTAACACCATGTTTAGCAGAAATGAACTTGGTAAACTTACCACGTAAATAGAGGTTGAAAGCACCACACACTTCTTTTTAGCAGCACAGACTTACTATTTTCCAATTGTTCTTGGCAGTCCACTTGGTCTCCTATCCTAACCACCATAATGTTATCACAAAACGGATCCGTAATCGGTGTAAGTAGATTAACATTTTTATCACTTAGGAGCGTCTTGTTTTCTGAGTAGTTTATATTACCAATGTCTGTAACCAGATTGTCCAGGTTTTCCAACACAACCACAACCCAAATCGCTCGTTGGTAGGTTTTATTCTGTTCCCCATAAGTTGGGGGACACTAAACACTTTAGAGAGAGACATCTTTACACTTTCAACTACAACGAAGCATTGATCGAATGCATTTGTAGCATCTCTTAT
The DNA here is from genome assembly GCA_946902985.2 of Meconema thalassinum. Lineage (NCBI taxonomy): Eukaryota > Metazoa > Arthropoda > Insecta > Orthoptera > Tettigoniidae > Meconema > Meconema thalassinum. Next base: position 375,330,619 of record OX336392.1, read on the forward strand.
ATACACAATTAATCAATTCTATTTTTAGATTATGACGTTGTAATCTTTCAATTCTAGCCACAAGATGGCTTCACCCAGAGAAGCCATTTGTAACTTTGAAGATACAAAAATTAAATAAAAATGAATATTCTGCCTCATAAATGGCCTTTCTTTAAAATTTAAACAAACTGACATAATTAGTACTGTAATTGAACAAATCCACCTTATCGAAACTCTTCTCATCTCCGGGCGTGTGCAGATATTCTGAAAGGACTGGCTCGTACATAGGCCTTACCAAAACCTCCTATAAATTAATAAAGATGAAGGAAGGTTTACATGCATCTAACTAAAAAGAAACTATCCAATTTAAATTTACTTTATATTCTGAAGCTGCATCATGCAAGAAATTGATTAATATAAGAAAAAGAGTGACACACAAGAAATGCAATTAAAACTATATAATATAATAATATAATAATAATAATATTTAGGCCTTTAAAGATTTATTATTTGTTTTTCACATTACCGGTAATGCCGTCGTCTGCCCAATATGTCCATTTCATCACCACTTTGAAGCTGGTCAGCCATGCCATTATGGTTTACCGCCATGAAGGTCTTCTTCAACTTAGCACAGTTATCTTGATGGGTATTAGCCCTACTATGATTGTGGCATTACAGCCAGAACCCAATCACGTGGTACCCTCCATACTAAAACAATTCGGAGGTACCGTACGGTCTTCAAGCTTTCCGTAGAAACACCAAGCGCTCAGCTCAAGAGAGACACCCTACACCACCTGACATCTCCAAGTCCAGCGAGACAAGCTCCTAAGCAGTGCAGTCAGTCTGAATGCCCCAGCCCGTCCTCCGAGCCACACCTCATCCCAGGGAGTTCTCAGAATCCTTATTGTCTGTCCAAGCCACTCCAAGCAAGGCCCCCTGGCTGCTTCCTCATCACCCTCCCCGGGGTAAGCGAGCATACCTGCTCGAGACAATAGCGTCCATAAATGCTGCCTCCTGTACGTGTGACCAAAACATGAACCTGACTCCTGGTTCAGTGGTCCGAACAATATTAATAAACTTTCTTAGACAACATATGATTAGAGCTAGCTTCAGAATCTTGTCAAAAGTGACCTAAAATACATTGAATAATTAATAATAAAAAGCATTCGTATATGATAATAGTAATAATAATAATAATGACACTGCGTCTACTGCAGACGTGTCCAATGCAATTGAACACGTTGCCAACACGATAACATGATATAAAGAAATAATAAACCCACTAGCCTACATTAAAACTGTCATGGGGAACTCATAAAATATAGGTTACAGAACGCCCCCTTGCTTTTCATTCATTTGGTCCTATACCATAGAATAAAAAGCAATCCTTTTAGGCATGACTTCCCTTCCAAAATCCTAACTCCTTCCTTCCACAAATATATACACAACCAACAGGGCTACTAGGATATGTACATCCTCAGATTGGAAATATTGTAAATCCCTAGCACCCTTCCGTCCTTTGTACGGAGCTCGTACGCACAGGCCCCTAATTTCCGTGCAATTTCATACGGTCCTTCATACAAATGAAAAAATTTACTCACCAATTTCTGGTCTGCGGACGAGACATGAGGCACCCTCAAAAGCACAAGGTCACCTACATCTAACTTATCTCCTGCCCGCTTCCCTTGCTGCTTCTGCCGTTTCTTACTGGCCTTACATAAATGTTCCCCAGCTAACCTGATACTTAAATCTCTGGGTACGGCCTCCCCTGTCCTCAAACCCAAAATCATGGCAAGTTCGCTGACAGGCTTCCTGCCCAGCTGGACTTCTATGGGAGTGCGACCCGTGCTCTCGTGTTTAGTTACATTGAGCCAACGCTCAACGTCCTCAAGCATCGAAAACCAGGCATTATGTCGCTCACTCACATAAGTCCTAAACATGCGCCCTAGTTCTCTCATTACTCTCTCAGACATGTTTCCTTGGGGAAACCTAATAGAGGAATACGTACACTGTATTCCCAGTTCACTCAACTTGGTCCTCCATATCTTCGAGGTGAACTGAGAACCGTGGTCTGAGAGTATTCGGAGTGGCTTACCAAACTCCGGAACATATTTCCCCAGTATGCAATTTACACAACCCCTCCCCGTGGTCTGTCTTAGAGGATAGAGCTTAACATACTTGGAAAAGGCATCAACAACGACAAACACATATTGGTAGCCATACTGAGACTTCACCAACGGCCCATAGAGGTCAACACACACCAACTCACCTGGTTTCTGAGTTAAAACAGCCTGCCTTGGCCCTTCTAAATACCTTGTGGGGTGCTTGCACTTCTGACACAACTCACATGTTGCTAGGGTTTTTCTGACTTCCCTGCCCATGTTTTTCCAGAAGAAGTTCTCCTGAATAGCACCCAACACCTTCTCTGCACCATAGTGGCCTAACTCCTTATGATAAAACCAGATAATATCATACCTCAAAGACTTAGGAACCCACACGCACCATCTCTCGCCAAAGCATTTCCTAGTTAGCAAGTCGTTAAAAAGCCTGAATTCCTTATTACCCCTCTTAGCAATGCTCATATGTTCCATTTCCTCGAGTTCCCGATAAATGTCCAGAATCTCCTCGTCCTTGCATTGTTCCTCTCTCATTTTACCCAACTGTAACCTCTCCCCGTCCCTATCTGAAATCCTAGTTACACAGACCAAAATTCCTTCCTCTCTCCTAGCTTCAACTCCCTCCCCAGCAATTTCCGGGTGGCGACTCACAAAATCCGCGAATTCGTTTTCTGACCCTTTTACATGAAATATATCAAAATCGTACTCTTGGATCGCCAATATCCACCTAGAAAGCCGGTTCGAGGTTATCCTACATGTCCTAAGAAACGTAAGTGCGTTATGGTCTGTACAGATTAGGAATTTCCGGCCAAGCACATAGGTCCGGAACTTGCCCAGCGAATACACAATGGCTAGCAATTCCTTCTCACTAGTAGTGTATCTTCTCTCCGCGGAATTTAGACCTCTACTAGCGAGTGACACGATGCCTAGATTACCATCCCCATCCTTTTGACAAAGCACCCCTGCTAAACCTAAGTCGCTAGCATCTGTCATCACTATATACTGACTATCCTGCCCGGGGTACCTAAGTGTGACAGCATCCCTAAAACCCTCTTTAAGTTTGATGAATGCCTCATCGTGTTCCTTTTCCCAAACCCACTTAGAATTTTGTTTAAGTAACCCGCTAAATGGCCCGCACAGCTGCGAATACCGCAGTACAAACCTCCTGAAATAATTACATACCCCCAGAAAAGAGCGAAGTTGTTTGACGTTACGTGGTGTCCGAGTGTTGATTATGTTGTCTAATTTCGACCCTTCTGGCGTAACCCCCTGTGGTGTAATAGTGTGGCCTAGAAACGTGATCTGTTGTGCACAAAAGGTCGCCTTCTTAAGTTTCACTGTGAACCCGGCCCGATGCAACTTCCCCAAAACAATTCTAAGGTGTTCCATGTGTTCCCCAAACGTACGTGATGCGATGACTAAGTCATCAATGTAACTGGCTGTGAAATCCCCTGTGTCGTGTCCCAGAGCGATGTTAAGTGCGCGAATGAGCCCAGCTGACGATGTTTTCATACCAAAAGGAATCCGTGTAAATTGTAACAGCTGGTTTTTGTAACAAAAAGCCGTGAATTGCCTATCCTCCTTCCGTAGGGGTACCTGCCAAAAACTAGCACTCAAATCTAATGTAGACAGCCATTCTTTGCCCCCAAATCTCTGAACTAAATCCTCAGTAGTTTCCGGTCGCTGATGATCCGGCGCAATGCGTTTATTAGCTTGTCTTGCATCCAAACATAGCCTAACTGACCCATCCTTCTTAATCACAACCACCAACGGATTGACATACTGGCTCCTACTGAACTCGATCACCTCATCGTCTAGCATCTGCGAAATGACAGCATCTACTGCTTTGACATGGGCGTGTGGTATCGGGTATCTAACACCATTAAAACTAGACCTATCGGTGATCTCGAAACTATGCTCGTAAACATGTGTCCTACCAGGTTTGTCAGAGAACACCTCACTGTGCTCTCTCAAGACCTCTAACAACTGAGCCTTCTGCTCTACCTCCAACATGGTATCTTCCACAACACTTGAAAATTCGCCTTCACGCTCCTCTTCCACTACCATACTACAACTTTGAATATCCTCTGATACCATGTCGCTACTAACCTCACTGACTTCTTCCTCTTCATTTAAAACCTGGACACACACTGATATACTCACAAAAGTTCCCGAGTCCACCTGATAACTCAGACTAATCGTATCAAAATTCTCACCCCACTTGAATCTCACCTTAGATTCGCCGTAATCAAGCTTACACATCTGACTGCTTAGCCAATCCGCACCCAATATGACTGGATACACTAAATTCGCGACCACTAGAAAACTCTGACGACCACATTTCTCATCAATGTACATAGGTGCGACAACCTGTCTACGCACTCTCTGTGACTTAGTCCCAACAGCAGACAATATAAATATATTGGACACAGGAATCTCCTCTATGGCTTCTCCTTTACTCTTAACCTCATCATAAAAGCCTGCCTTAATGCAAGAACACATGCTCCCTGAGTCCAATAAGGCATCGACGACTTGACCCCATATCTTCACCTTAATCACAGGACTGATCAACGTAGGCTCACATCTCTCCTGCATAACCTCAACCTGGTCATCTAACAATTCCTTTCTAACATCAAGGTCGTATTCTATCTTCTTCAACACATGAACTGGAATACTGGGATGGGACCCTCTATCTGACCGTCTTAAAGAGCCCTGTTCCCGTTTAAATTACTCGGCTGAGCTGGCTGTCTCTCTTCTTCACGCCCCCTATTCTCTAACTGCCTTTGTTCCTCAGGTCCCCGATTTTCTGCCTGCCTCTGTTCTCCGCGCCCCCTATTCCGAAAATTCCCTTGGTCACCCCTATCCCTATTTACAAAATTTCCTCTATCATTCCTCACAGAGTTACCTGGCCTATCAATATTCCTACGCTCATAATGCCTATTCCCTTCCTCCTGATACCCCTGATCGTAATTTCCTTCCCTTCCCTGTTCTTGCCGTTTGCCTCCCATTCTACCCAAAGTATCAAACCTTTCTAACACACGTTCCATGTCCTTAATCGTATTTACATCCTGCATGACTACGGCCATCTTCACCTCATCAGAAAAATGACGGGCCATACGCCTAACAATATCACCTTCAGAAGAACTAGTGTCTAAATTCTGACTGATAAGGACATGTGTGAGGAAATACTCCGTCATGCTCACCCCCTGATTCGACTGATACCTCCCAAAAGAAATCTTGTCTCTTTCTCTTCCTTTAGTCTGTTCGTTCCAGAACTTTCCCTCAAACTTCTGCCTAAAATCTTCTAACCCCTGAAAACCTCCCCTAAAAACTTGATACCAAAATTTAGCCTCCCCCACAAAAGCTAATGATATGATTTCCTCAACAATATCCCAGTCTAAAGTCCCATCTTCTAACCCTTTCGAAAACCTCTTCTGAACAACTTTAACAAACTCCATAGGGTTAAACTGCCTTCCACTAAATTTAGGTAAGTCAGATTCCCTATAGAAGTTACCATGTCCTACAGAGTGATTACAATTTTCCTTATTTGACTTGGCCTGATTCAGCTCTCTTCTTAATTTCAAATTTTCGCTCTCATTAAAGGATTTCAGTTCACTAATCTCTTTTTTTACACTCTTATCTACCATCGTTACTCTGGCTGAAGACACCGCTAGCTCCTGTTCCAAAAACACCTGCTTATTTCTAATCTCAGTTATATCCTTCATCCCTTCCTCTACAACTATCAACCTCTCACTAACTTCTTTCTTGAAAATGGCTACCTCATTACTCACCTCGCCTATCTGCTTACCAACAGTATCCATAATGCCTTGGCTCTGTAAGCTCATCTTCTCCTCAACTTGCTCGAATCTTTTATCTACCATCTCAATTCTACTAGCAATTTCCTGACGAATTTCCTTATAGCCTTTACTCATACTCTCTACAATCTTATTAATTTTTCTCTCTAAATCCGTACTTTGAATGTCTATCTTATTACTAAATTCACTGCTTTGATTATTAATTTGAGTACCTAAATCACTACTCTGAGTATCCATTTTATTACTTAAATCACTTAGTTCGCTACTGAATTTAGACATCATCTGCTCCATTAACTTGATCATCAGTGAGTTTTCCCCCAGCCCTATATTTTCCTCCTCACTATTCTCTCCCATTTCTAACTCCTTGCTAGTTGCAACATCATCTTTCTCGGCCCCCTCACGCCCCTCCAACGTACCAGAAATCACATCCTTATCTGCCATTTTACTAAGAACTACTCTCGAATTTGTGGAATCTGACCGTTTATTGGTCTGCCTGTTTGACTGACTCCTGCCTCTTCTAGAATGACCAAGAGTGCTTCTGTAAACACTTCTAGATCTCAACTTTAATAAATCAGGCTCACTCTTATTATTTAGCATACCCTCCAAAATCACTGAACATATATACCCTTCTTAAAATACCCGATCAGATTTCACAAATTACCTGTGCGTACTGCCATACTATGCACCAGCCAGCCTTATTCACACTCCATAGTTGGGCGCCATTTGTAATCTTTCAATTCTAGCCACAAGATGGCTTCACCCAGAGAAGCCATTTGTAACTTTGAAGATACAAAAATTAAATAAAAATGAATATTCTGCCTCATAAATGGCCTTTCTTTAAAATTTAAACAAACTGACATAATTAGTACTGTAATTGAACAAATCCACCTTATCGAAACTCTTCTCATCTCCGGGCGTGTGCAGATATTCTGAAAGGACTGGCTCGTACATAGGCCTTACCAAAACCTCCTATAAATTAATAAAGATGAAGGAAGGTTTACATGCATCTAACTAAAAAGAAACTATCCAATTTAAATTTACTTTATATTCTGAAGCTGCATCATGCAAGAAATTGATTAATATAAGAAAAAGAGTGACACACAAGAAATGCAATTAAAACTATATAATATAATAATATAATAATAATAATATTTAGGCCTTTAAAGATTTATTATTTGTTTTTCACATTACCGGTAATGCCGTCGTCTGCCCAATATGTCCATTTCATCACCACTTTGAAGCTGGTCAGCCATGCCATTATGGTTTACCGCCATGAAGGTCTTCTTCAACTTAGCACAGTTATCTTGATGGGTATTAGCCCTACTATGATTGTGGCATTACAGCCAGAACCCAATCACGTGGTACCCTCCATACTAAAACAATTCGGAGGTACCGTACGGTCTTCAAGCTTTCCGTAGAAACACCAAGCGCTCAGCTCAAGAGAGACACCCTACACCACCTGACATCTCCAAGTCCAGCGAGACAAGCTCCTAAGCAGTGCAGTCAGTCTGAATGCCCCAGCCCGTCCTCCGAGCCACACCTCATCCCAGGGAGTTCTCAGAATCCTTATTGTCTGTCCAAGCCACTCCAAGCAAGGCCCCCTGGCTGCTTCCTCATCACCCTCCCCGGGGTAAGCGAGCATACCTGCTCGAGACAATAGCGTCCATAAATGCTGCCTCCTGTACGTGTGACCAAAACATGAACCTGACTCCTGGTTCAGTGGTCCGAACAATATTAATAAACTTTCTTAGACAACATATGATTAGAGCTAGCTTCAGAATCTTGTCAAAAGTGACCTAAAATACATTGAATAATTAATAATAAAAAGCATTCGTATATGATAATAGTAATAATAATAATAATGACACTGCGTCTACTGCAGACGTGTCCAATGCAATTGAACACGTTGCCAACACGATAACATGATATAAAGAAATAATAAACCCACTAGCCTACATTAAAACTGTCATGGGGAACTCATAAAATATAGGTTACAACGTAACTGACAACGCTTGTCGGCAGAAAGCAGTACACACATAAATACACATTCTCTCGAACATTGCCGGAGACTGCCGAAGGTTAACGATTGGAACTCTAACAAGATTTAACATGTCGCATGACGTAACAAAAAGTTAAATGACGTAATTGTATGGGAATGTTGCTTTACCTAAAATGTAATACTATGCAAGTGTTTAACATTTTACAATCAGCTTGTGTAATGGCTTTTATGTTGGCTTTTTGTTAGCATTTGTTGGCCTTTTGTTGGCTTTTGTTGGCGTTTTGATGGCTTTAGTTGGCTTTTTGTGTTGGCTATTTACGTTGGCTTTTTGTATTGGCTTTTGTTTTGACCCCATATGTTGGCTTTTGTATTAGCTCTCTCATATTTGCTCTTACTTGTAGGCTTATTTGGTCTTAGAAAGTATCTGATCCCTTTTATGACAGCATAATGCTTACCACCATGTTTGTAAGCAACAACACCAACAATAACACACTAACATTCTAAAAATCAAAAGTATTCTAAGGCTAATGATTGACTCTCAACTCTTACTCTTACCTCTATCCCACGCCTAGTCAAAAACAATATAATTTTTTATTTTTCCTAAAACGTTGAATTGGGAAAATAGGCTATATGTTTAAACTAAAAATCCTGAAAAAGACATATGTTAACTCCAACACCTACCTCTATACCACTCTCAGTCCAAAAATAGTGTACTTTTCAAATTTTCCAAAACATATTTCCAAAATGGGTTATATTTCCAAAAGTAGAAATTTTACAAAAATGTTTGTTTGACATAAATGAATGGCCCTTGTTTCCTCTACCGCCGTACCAAGTACCAGGTCTCTTGGACAACAAAAATAAAATTTTGAACATGGGCTATATTTCCAAAATTAGGAATTCTATAAAAAAGTTTGTTTGACATAAATCATTGGACTTTATCCCCTCTACCTGTAAACTAAGTTTCAGGTCTCTAGAACAACAAAAATAAAACTTTGAAACTGGGCTATATTTCCAAAATTAGGAATTCTACAAAAAAGTTTGTTTGACATACATCAATGGTCTTTACCTCCTCTAGCACCAAACCAAATTTCAAGTTTCTAGGACAAAAGAAAAATAATTTTGAAAAATGGTCACTATTTTGGAAACTAGGAATTCTACAAAAAGGTTTGTTTAACATAAATGAAAGGTCTCTATCCCCTCTACCTGTATACTAAGTCCCAGGTCTGTAGGATAAAAATGAAAAAAAGTTCAATTGGGAAAGTTGGCGATTTTTCATAAAGCCAAACATTCTAAAAAGTGTTCTATGGGCTTAAAAATGGCCTCTATGTCCTTTATTTTTTATAATAAAACTTTTTTATTTTTTACATTTTTTTGAAAAAAGTTCAATTTTTAATTGTTTTTATATTTTGGAAACTAAAGAGTTTACAAAAATATTTGTTTGACATAAATGAATAGTCCTGACCTTTTCTATCCCCAAAATAAATTTCAAGTCTCTAGGACTAAAACTGTGTAGTAGGGGTAATAGGAGTTCAAACGCACCCGGTGCGGCTCGGCTACGCTGATTTTGTGGATATCTTTGCGAACCCATGATCGAGAGGGCGTCAGCCTGAGCAATTTGATATGTCGCATGTAAAATTCCGAACATGGGTTCGCGATATATCCGCTTATTAACATGAACGCCGCCCGAGCAACGCCGGGTGGGATTAAACTCCTATTACCCCCCTACTGTCTTAGTTTGTGTCCCACCATCTCTATCTCTTCTCCTCATTAGCAGTCGCCAGAAACTTCTCACCCACTCGTCTTAATACCTCTTGATTCGACCTTATCTACCCATCTGATATTAATCATTCTCCTGTAACAACACATTTCAAACGCTTCAATTCTCCTCTTTTCTGCTGGTTAGTAGGATTTAATTTTTCACTACTCGTTCCGAAGGTCGCATGTGACATTAAAACTAGAACGTGCAATTATTGCAACCAAAAAAACACTACATTTGTTGGTGAACGTGATCGGTTGACCATCTGAAAAATATAGTGAGAGTCGTCCCGTGTGTAGTTTTGCAGTTGCAAAGATCGAACGTTCTACTTTGGACTTCACTTACGTCTTCAATACGAGTTGCGAAAAAATAAACTCGACCAGCCATATTTGATATTAGAAGATTTACACAAACATATTAAATATTATCGAGTATTTCGTCTGCAAACTTCGCAAAGTTACCTCGTGAAGCCTTTAAGAAATTGTTTCCATCTTACAAGTAGGCCTACATTTGTTGTTCGTTTACTTAAAGGGATTGGGGCATCTTGGTCATCAGTCCCATGTACTTGGGTACGTACGGAAATTCTCTGATAACTTGTTTTTCGAGAGATAATGAGAAGATGCTTTTAGTCAATAAATGTTATTATAATTGTTTTAAATAGCCAGTTTCGGTCACATTATGAACTTCATGAGCAATGTATAATGATAATTTTAAAAAGGAGACAAGTATTAAGTTGCAAGCTAATGAAAGTACATGAGATAAAACAATACTTTTCTTAGTGCTGTTTAGAAAAATAATTCGACAGGTAAAACTTAAACATAAAGGAGGTGAGATTCAACAAAAGACAAAATCTAAGAAACGATTCATTCAAAAATACTTAAAAATAATAAAATCTGATCTGTTACAAGTTTTGATTAATTATGTGATTTCTTTTTCTCCAAAAGCAGCTCGATGTGAAGTAGAATTGCCATGGTTCTATAACGATAAGATTAAATGTAGTGGCGTAACTGGGATTTACTTCTAGAAGGGGATGAGGGATGTCAAATTTGAATTTTGTTTTTGTTTTCTGTTTTTTGGGTTTTGGTTTACTGTTTTTCTGCTTTTACTTTTGTTTCTGATTTTTTTTTTCTAGATTTGTATTTTATTTTGGTTTTGTGTTTGTTTTCTGATTTTGCTTTTGTTTTTGAACTTTGCTGATCGCTTTGTGGTTTTGGTTTTGTGGTTTTATGCTTCTGCTTTTGTTTTTGAATTTTCTTTTTTGATTTGTGTTTTATTTTGATTTTGAGTTTGTTTTCTGCTTTTGCTGTTGTTTTTTAATTTTGCTTTCTACTTTGTGCGGGAGGGTAAGACAATCAATGAAAGCGAACCTACACATTTTAAGGTATGATCTCGATAGCAGTTGATGTTCCATTTGCACCTCTCAACGTGCAAAAACTAGGAAATGAACAGTTCTGGTAAGCCTAACACTAAATGTTTTAAAGTAAAGATGAATTTTCTCAAATTATTAAGTACATACGTACATAATCCACTCGTGTGTCATCAATCCATAAAATAAATAAAAATAAAATTCTCATCAAAATGTTCTTTTTAATTAATTATATAAGAATCATTTGTGGCCTAAATCTAACACTACGAGCGCTAGTGTTGACCCCTTACATGGTCAAAATAAAATCGAAATGTCTACTTTCGTTTTGATAAATTCAAATACCTGCTTCCCACAAATTGAAGATAAAGAATAAGAGAATAGATTAAAACAACCAATCTTTAATTTCATTTAAATCTGTAGAACAAGTTCCATTATTAAAACAAGCGTTTTTAGATTAGCTTCTATTTAAAAATATTTCTTAAACTGGAAGTGAATTTCAAAATTTTGAAATTTGATGCATCATTTCAATAAACGCATTTCGACACTTTTCTGAGTCTTCTATCTTTGAACTTTTGGCACAATTATTGTGAAAATAGGTTAATTTTACGTTATTGTTAAATTAGACCCCGAAAGTCTGAGTGTTCTTAGTGACATTTAAAAATAGTTTTCAACATTAAAACTTTGATAAGAATTGAACGACCCGTGGTATTTTTAACAGAAGCTCCTTCAGTCGATATAACGCCTCTGACACTACACGGGTTAACTTCAGTAGTTTGATTCCTGGTATGATTTAAGTGTCTTATTGTGTAATTATATAACTGTGATATAAACGGGAAATATTGCTCTCCTGTTGGCTGTATGTTGCGTGAAAAATTATAATTCTTCCTAAAGTCACGTTAGACTTAAACAGAAACATAGGAAGTATTTATTCTCATGCCACAGTTGCGTGTGAAACTTTTCCTGTTTCATTCGTTCTTGTTCTCAAGGGCTTTCAGAATGTCCACTTCTTACGCAACAGTAAACCTCGAATCTTGATTATATTTTAAGTCCCTTAATAAATGTATGAATGAAATAGTAGACCCGTGTCACAGCTAAATTCTTGATAATCTGGCGAACCATAAAGAGAGAAAATGAATGTCCTTGGTACGTGTTAGCCAATGGTCCCTCAACCTTAAGTTCTCCATTAAGTTGATCAGATTATCCAAAGCGACTTGAAGTTCCAAAATTGATAATGTTTTTGTTATTGTTATTGCAGTTAGATCATTTGAGGCGTCTCAGATAAGCACCCATGTATTTGGGTGTCTGTTGAATTAGTAAGATAACCCATATTTCTGTTGTGGCTGAAATTGTCTTCATTGTAATCATTACAGTCTTTGATTGGGACAGGTGCCCCGGGACTTCAACGCTAAGTACCCATTCAATTTTAAATCTGAACATATATATATTTTCAAAGTTTGGTATTTTTCAAGTTATATGTCACCGGAATTGCAAATGAATTTTCTTGTGAGTGATGTGTGTTATTGTGGATTTTCTAGAAAAGTGTATTTGTAATTGAGGAGGGGATTTGGAAGTAGAGGGCCGTGTAGTTCCAACTCTCAAGCCAGATTAAAATTATACGAAGCTGATTGCCAAGTTTCTTCAAGCTCCTAAAATAAATTTACATTATTATTATTATTATTATTATTATTATTATTATTATTTGTTGTTGTTTTAAGGGGCGGAACTACGAGGTCATCTGCCCCCTTACTCTTATTATTATTGCTATTTTTAGAACGATATGCCCGTCTAAAGAGCGCGATTGTACATATCTAGCTCATCTTGCTTTCTTGTCTCCCCAAAATCTCTTCATCCTCTCACTGGAGGTCTCTCTGCGCTCTTCCGTCCCGGTTCTTTTGGATGCAATGTTTGGGTGGTCTGAAAATTGATGGTTGTCAACTGGTTTTCGAAATTTAGATCTGTCCAGTACCATATCACTTGAGTTGTATATTTCCTGTAGAACTTTTTCAGCTTCAAGCAGCCAGTTTTTCTTAGCTTTCATTGGGAGAGTAATTATTGTTATGATTATCATAACAACAATACTAACAGAGTAAATTGTTGCGAGTTTTGCAAAGAATTAAAGAAAACGTTTGAAGTATTACGAAGCACACTGTATTTTTTATTTTAATATCATATTTAATAAATTATTTTAGGGATTAATTATTTATAAGTGGTATTATTCTAACAGTTACATCGATATCATAGTATATATGAAATACTGCCCTTGTTGTACTTTACTTCTACTCTCAACCATTAATATATCGATATAGGCCTACCTCGAAATGAGCTTTTCTGGATTTAATAAGCCACAGGGAGAGAGAGAAAGAAATAATGGATTTTGTAATTAATTACGTATCATATATAGAGTAGCAATTGAGTTAAATATTAATTCTGTCGGGCAGTTCATATTCAGTGGGTCCATTATTTAAACAGGAGTAATTCACTGTGCGGGCAGACAGTCAATAATAGGACTAATATACTGTATGAGCGGCTGAATGCATTCTCATACCATATCCACTGAAATTCCTCACTAAATCCCTTCATTGAGGCCATCTGTAAAGTTGCAAAGGGTCATATCTCACTGAAAACTGTTTCTTAAGAACAAGCCACTTCATATGGTCTACAACAGGTGCGTATCTGTCAAATCATACAAGATTTCGGGTTCGAATCCCAGGCAAAAATTGAATTTTTGAAGGGGGAAATAATCCACGGCACTCCAATCCGCACGATGTTGGCTCGTAGGAAACTTGGTGGCTAGAAGACAAATTAATTAAATCTCAGTGACAGGTTACTCTGTAGATTTCTTGTTCCTCTGCTGGATGGCAGTACGGAACGTATACATTTTGTGTACTGCACCGCTTAAATAGATCCTACCCACGCTTTCAGCCGAAGATCGATTGAAAAGGAGCCAGAGGCTGAAAGATCTTGGCAAGAAGCTAAACGACAAGGAAGAAACCCCTTAAAGAAGGAAAACTGAACGGTTGTTGTGCATTTGTAGTCCATAGGTGGTTGTATCAAATAATAATAATAATAATAATAATAATAATAATAATAATAATAATAATAATAATAATAATTTTTAATTTAGTTTTTCGATGGAAACCGTAGGGAAATCTTCAAAAGACAGATTGTAAGCTTCCGGACTTACAACTGTGCAGGATTCTTACCTACTAAAAACCCACAAACCCTATACTTGGCTTAAGGCCAGCCCGGAACTCTCTGTTCAGCCTTACTTCAGGGTGGAGCCACTGTTACGACCAGAGGTCTCAGTCAATTTCATTTAACATGATGATAATGACATTACTCATCATCATATTCACTGTAATAATAATAATAATAATAATAATAATAGTGTATGTATATCTACCCCTTATTATTCCCGTTTCCAACGGGGTCGGGGATGAGATGCGATGAAATTCTGTTCCGGATGGTTTTTACGGCAGGATGCCCTTCCTGACGCCAACCTCATGAGAGGAGTTAATGAGAGATGAAATGAATGCAGATGAATGAAACTGGGCAAGGCTGTGGAAGGAAACGGCCGTGGCCTGTCAGAAGGTACCATCCCAGTAAATGCCTGGAGTTGAAAATGGAAAACCACGGAAAACCATTTCGAGGATAGCTGACGGTGGGGATCGAACCCATGTCTACCGAGTCCGCAGAGAGCTTGGTCCCATATTCTATCACTGAGCTTTAGCGAGCGTAGCTACCGGTGTCGGTTTTATAAGCTCTAGTAATAATAATCGTGGAGGAAATCATAGAAGACAGATTAAAATTCAGAACAGTTATCAACAACTATCATTTTGTGGAGAAAATCAGTTTCAGTAGCAGGAAACTATGGACTGAAGAACAGAAGAAACTCTTCAGTGCTCAGATGAAGAGATTTTGGGAGAAGAAAAGATCAACATCATTTGCTAAATGAGTTCTCTCACGTTTCTTAGATGGGCATAACGATGTGAAAAAAAAATAGAGATGATAATAATACGAGAATAAACGTAAAACCAATAGTAAACAGGTACACTCAGCCTAGTGAGGAAAAGCTGAAGAGATTTGTTCTATTCCCACCCCAGGCGTTCCAGAAGTGTTATTTCGTGGTTTTCCACATTTCTCCAGGTTGTTGGAATGGTTCGTAACTTAAAGCCATGGGCACCTCCTTGTAAATCCTATCCTTAATATACAGTGAACACAATGGCGCAGGTTATCAGATTCTAAACAAACACACCCAAGTACATGTTGTTGCTAACTGTTGTTAATTCATTTTAGGAGCTTGGGACATCTTGAACATCAGCTACGTGTAGTTGGGTGGGTGTTGAATTTGTCTAATTTAGATATTTATGTTATGACTGTAGTAGTGTGTGTAAGAACAGGGATAAGGTAGAAGCCCCCGGAATTAATGTACTATCCAGGTTGTGGCCTGAAGGGAGTGTGGAAAAACTCAATACAGCCGCTGTCATCGCCAGGATTCTAACTTGCATTGCCCGAATTTGCTACAGCTGTCCTTGCGGTCGTTGTGCACGACATAAAGAGAAGAGCTGCGCCGCGGGATGCACCCAAGTACACGGGGCTATATGATCACGATGTCATAAAAACGCCCATAAACGAAACAACAACAAATTCTGAGATTTTGAACCACGGGAACCCCTTTCTAACTGGACACTATATTACAGGGAGTGACATAACACCTCGAGAATCCCATGTTTATTAAGGTGGCGCTAGTATGGGATTTGGTGGAAAAAGTCAAGTTCCTCTTCTTTAGTGTTTTGGGTTGTCAGCATTTTGAAATACCATAAGAACTTTGTTTGGAGCAATAATGTTTATCTATTTCCGAGATAAGAGTTAGTGAAGTTTGTCAACTTTGGCAAAAATCTACCATTAATTTATTAACCTACTAGCTGTTACCCGCGGCTTCGCCCGCAATAACCTTTGGAATCCTGTTATAACATTAGTTAAATAGATAGATAAGCATGGGTCCCAGTGGAAAATAATTCTATCACCTGAAACCAAAAATGCATGGGACGAAAAAAAACAACATCAAAATATCATGTTGGTTTCGGACCCTAAAAGACGTGAAAAATATAATAAAAGTATTAAAAAAAACCTTTTTTGTAATTTCATTCGAATCAATTTTTATGTCATTCCTGGGACTTAGAAAATTCCGGCCAAAAAGTACAAAATCATTAATAACTCCCTACGTATTCGTCGTATGATGAAATAGCAAGAGACAAAAAAGATGTAATGTTTTATTGTCTACAACATAGGCCATGCATAATTTTACACTCAGACATATTACGTTCCCCCGCCCCCCATAATTTCACCCCTCCCATGGGCCCCTTAAATTGGATTTATGAAAAAACGGTCAAACACCTGTTTAGTTATTTTTATGCTGATTTTTTTCGGCTGAGTTCCAAACTCCTGGCCTATGTCGTTTAAGAGATACACGCTCCGTTGGGAATCCTTCAACCCCCACTTTTCACCCCTTTCACCTCATAATATACACCACATCGAAAAACCCTCAGACATATGTCTTCTTATTTTTAATGATGAGTTTATATGCCGAGTATCACATCCCACAATGAAACCAATCGGGAGATATTGCTATTCAATGAAATGCAGGTCTACCCCCTTAACACCCCTTTAGAACCTGAATATCTAAAAATACTTTCTTAGTGGGCGTTTGCGGCCCTTGAGGAAGCTGCATACCAAATTTCATTCCAATCCGTTCGGTGGTTTCTGAGATTTCGTGATGAATGAATCAGTCAGTCAGTGGTATTTGAGCTTTATATAGTAGATAAGCATGGGTCCTAGTGGAAAATAATTCATCACCTGAAACCAAAAATGCATGGGACGAAAAAAAACATCAAAATATCATGTTGGTTTCGGACCCTAAAAGACGTGAAAAATATAATAAAAGTATTAAAAAAAACTATTTTTTGAAATTTCATTCGAATCAATTTTTATGTCATTCCTGGGACTTAGAAAATTCCGGCCAAAAAGTACAAAATCATTAATAACTCCGTAAGTATTCGTCGTATGATGAAATAGCAAGAGACAAAAAAGATGTAATGTGTTATTGTCTACAACATAGGCCATGTATAATTTTACACTCAGACATATTACGTCCCCCCCCCCCCCCATAATTTCACCCCTCCCCATGGGTCCCTTAAATTGGATTTATGAAAAAACGGTCAAACACCTGTTTAGTTATTTTTTATGCTAATTTTTTTTCGGCTGAGTTCCAAACTCCTGGCCTATGTCGTTTAAGAGATACACGCTACGTTGGGAATCCTTCAACCCCCACTTTTCACCCCTTTCACCTCATAATATACACCACATCGAAAAACCCTCAGACACATGTCTTCTTATTAGCCTACTTTCGATTTTTGCAAAAAATGAAAGTAGACTTATAAGATCAACACAGGGCGAAAAAAGTGTGTCTGTCTGTGTGTGTGTATGTGTGTGTGTGAGTCTGTGTGTGTGTATGTGTGTGTGTGAGTCTGTGTGTGTGTGTGTGAGTGTGTGTACTCTGAATGTCTGTCCCCCCCTATCAATTCGAACACGGTGAATGCGAATTGAACGAAATTTGGTACAAAGGTAGCACTAGCAAAGGACACCTCAGTGTCATGTTTTATATCGCCGCCATCTTTACTAAAACTGAATGGCGGCCACTCAAACGTTCAAAACGTAAAATCAAATAACGACTAACCAAATCATCCAATCTCTACCAAATTTGGTAACAACATACCTTCGTATAGGATGCGTCTTGTGACCAAACTACAAGGTCGTCCGCCATACCATTTCAGGATGGCGGCCGTGCGAATTATGCAAACTTTATAATCCATATCATGGGACCCACCAGTTCCGATTATCGAGCCGAGAATCGTTTTAACTGTTCTAAAGGAAGAGGCACGTACGAAATTAAAAGTTTATTTTGTAATACTATAGTGCAGACGTGATTTTAAAAAGCTCAGCTGATTCATTAATAAGACAAGATGGCAGCGGATATCTTGTGCCTGACTTATATTTCACTAATTTGAGTATTGAATGCAATATAGCGTACTGATAAAAAATAAATAAACTTTGTATGAAATGCTTTATATATAAATAATATACTCCAGTGATGAAATCGTTTAGTATAAATCATTATTTGCTAACAAGTTCTATGTAAGTCATTTTAAATAGAACGATATTCGTTGACACAATTAGCTCAGTGGTAGAGCGATAGCCTGTCGCTCAGAAGCCTATGGTTCAAACCCGATCAGAGCTAGGTTTTTTGCTTGAAATGTTATATGTTTATTGTTTTGTAATGACTCAGATGTTTTAAAATTAAGCGTTATATTGTGCAAATTATGGTGTAAAATATATATTTAATTAAAACATAATTCGCCAGCAGATTTACTCGAGACATCTAGCTGCCAAAATGGTAACTTCCAGATTTTATTGAAAAGTTTCTTCTTCTGGCCGCTAGAATGCACTCGCTCTGTTAGGATTATATTGTTCGATATTTCACCACTAGATGTCCCGACTAGTCTACGTGGGGATCCATTGATTACTATACCATTATCATTCTATGCGCATCGAATTTGAAGAATGACAAGTTGATACTACGATACATTTTAACTTTTTATTTTAAAGGGTTTGTAACAGCCTATTTTGCGTTACTTGAAAATGTTATTAAGCGTTATATTGTCCACATTATGGTGTAAAATATATATTTAATTAAAACATAATTCGCCAGCAGATTTACTCGAGACATCTAGCTGCCAAAAAGGTAACTTCCAGATTTTATTGAAAAGTTTCTTATTCTGGCCGCTAGAATGCACTCGCTCTGTTAGGATTATATTATCGAAAATATCCACATAGTTTGTATACACACGTCTCTGTAGGGTCATGGAAAGATTTGTTAATTCAATTAGGGTTGTGAAAGCCATGCACAACCAGACGTGTAAAGACATGCCTCAACTCAAAGTTGGATGTTGCCCACGGCAGGTCGTAATAATAATAATAATAATGTTATTGGTTTTACATCCCTTTTAACTACTGCTGCTTTTAGAGACACCGGGGTGCCGGAATTTTGGCCCGAAGGGGATCTTTAACGTGCCAGTAAATGTACTGACACGGCTCCCTCGCATTTGTGCACCCTCAAATGCCAGCTGACTGCGCCAGGATACGAACCTGCAACCTAGGGCCCAGCAAGCGAGAACGTTACCGCTGAGCCACGCCGCCAGTCCGGTCGATTATGTCTCCAGATCCATAACATTCTTGATATACTTCTTATCTTTCTTTCTTTCTTTCTTTCTTCAATGATGGTAGCAGTTTTTATCTAGGTCGTGGCGTTTGGTAGAGGTAAATCGTTTCTAAGGTCTTCAACAAAGAATAGTTCTATTATACTCTTTGATAATAACAACGAGTTATAACTATACGGTACTCATACATTTAGGAGAAAGTAGGCTATATGTTCTTTACTGAACATCTTGTTTTTAATGATGAGTTTATATGCCGAGTATCACAACCCCAATGAAACCAATCGGGAGATATTGCTATTCAATGAAATGCAGGTCTACCCCCTTAACACCCCTTTAGAACCTGAATATCTAAAAATCCTTTCTTAGTGGGCGTTTGCGGCCCTTGAGGAAGCTGCATACCAAATTTCATTCCAATCCGTTCGGTGGTTTCTGAGATTTCGTGATGAATGAATCAGTCAGTCAGTGGTATTTGAGCTTTATATAGTAGATTTACAGACATTTCTTTGACAGCCATTCTTCACTACTGTTATTTTTATGCAAATACACAAGAACCTCGTTTATACGTCCCTCTAATCCGGATCTCCTGTTTATACGGATCGAAAATAATAAAATAACTATTTCTACTGTAGAGTATTTATTTTACGAAGATGACTCTTCTTGAATATCTTTTTGCCTGGTGAAAAATGACTGTAATTCAGGCTACGGCATAATGACAGATGAAGAAATTATTGCCTCTTGTTCCTCGGCAGAGAGTGATGGTGATTCCAAAAATGAAACTGGCGCTTCATCATATGAAACAATGACTCATAGAGAGGCAACAATGCCGCTGGACAAACTGATGGGCTATTTATAGAATCCCAGAGTGAAACCACACCGGCAGAACTGATGTTAGTAAAACGTCTTCGTGATCGTGCTGCGCGCAAACGCTATACAAATGTTAAACAGAAAAAACTCACACATTATTTTAGTGCTTAGTAGTAAATGTAAGAATAGTGTTCTTATATTTTTTGTACAATTGAAAATGGGTATTACAACTTATGTTAATAGATTGTATAACATGTATTTGTGTTTTATTTTTTTCCGGATTGTCCGGATTTTTGATAATCCGGATCAGTTCCAGTCCCACGTAATCCGGATATTCGAGGTTCTTGTGTAATGAACATTATGTCAGAAATTACTGCATCGATCTACTTGAAATGTTCACAGTCTCTTTATACGCCTTTGTGCATTAATCTGACCTAGAATAATTTCAGCAGCATTTATGCATGGCTTCAAAAACAATAGTACATTATGCAACGAGCCTATAATGGCAATAATTAAGACACGAGTATGTTTATAAAACGAAAGTATGCGAATTTTATAATTTCCATACGCGTGTCTTAATTACCGGTACCATTATAGGCGAGTAGCATACGACTGTTTATGTTCGACGATAATTATTATATCTATTTTATGTTCGTACATAAATATTCATAAATATCTGTCGAGTTTTCGCCAGTTTTATGTACTGAACAGAGCGCATGAGACGCAGAGATTGCCTTGTATTTGACCATGGCCTCCTCGATTACCCTACTATGATACTAGGCAATGCAGTGAAATTTAAATTAGAAGGCCGTAGAACTCAGCGCAGGTTGGATGCTATCGTTATCTAATTGGTCAAACAACTGTTTCTTGAGCTCTGATTGCTGGGATAATAATAATAACAATAATAATATCGTATGGTCTCGGTGCCGGGTGCAAGCTTTGGTATTTGACACCCAGAGGGTAGTTTGCATGTCGAATTTCGTTGTTCCTTGACTATGGAAGTCAAGGATGTTAGATGTTAGATATCTAAGCTCCTTGAACACTATAGCGCTTTCTAGTAGAAAAATGAGGAACTTTGTGTTGGCGGAAACTCCCGAGATTAATTTTGCTATTATGAACTCGGCCTACTGAATTCAAATGGGTTCTTTGACATGCCAACATCATAAGACATGCGTATCGTATTATTTCCGCCTTTCAAAAATCACTTACCATGGCCAGGAGCGAACCTGCAATCTTGGAGTTAGTAGACCGACACGATATCCACTCACCCACCGTGGTAAGCTAAGGGAGAAACTGTTTCATAATGATAAATAGTGTTATAATGAGCCTCATTATACACACATCAAAAAAAGTTTTGCATCACCTCGGTTCCCAGATCTCCGGCATATAGACGTTGACTGTGTATATTGTATCAAAGATACAGTCCCTTTGACTGTTCATAGATGTCACTAAAACTGCTCAAAGATGTAAAAAAACCATGCATGAGCAGGGCCTATTAGACGGAGGGGGTACGACAGCCGATCAGTTCCAGTCATTCCACCAGGACGAAGGTACGCTGCTCATGTTGTCTGTAGTTCTACCATGCCTAGAAGGTCAATACCGCAGATCGATCGCGTCCGCATTGTTACTTTGTGTCAAGAAGGGCTCTCAACAAGGGAAGTTTCCAGGCGTCTCAGAGTGAACCAAAGCGATGTTGTTCGGACATGGAGGAGGTACAGAGATACAGGAACTGTCGATGACAGGCCTCGCTCAGGCCGCCCAAGGGCTACTACTGTAGTGGATGACCGCTACTTACGGATTGCCGCTCGGAGGAACCCTGACAGCAATGCCACCATGTTGAATAATGCGTTTCGTTCAGCCACAGGACGTCGTGTTTCAACTCAAACTGTGCGCAATAGGCTGCATGATGCGCAACTTCACTCCCGACGTCCATGGCGAGGTCCAGCTTTGCAACCCCGACACCATGCAGCGCGGTACAGATGGGCCCAACAACATGCTGAATGGACCCCACAGAATTGGCATCACGTTCTCTTCACCGATGAGTGTCGCATATGCCTTCAACCAGACAATCGTCGGAGACGTGTTTGGAGGCACCCTGGTCAGGCTGAACGTCTTAGACACACTGTCCAGCGAGTGCAGCAAGGTGGTGGTTCCCTGATGTTTTGGGGTGGCATTATGTGGGGCCGACGTACGCCACTGGTGGTCATGGAAGGCTCCGAAACGGCTTTACGATACCTGAATGACATCCTCCGACCCATAGTGCACCCATATCGGCAGAATATTGGAGAGGCATTTGTCTTCATGGACGACAATTCTCGACCTCATCGTGCACATCTTGTGAATGCGTTCCTTCAAGATAACGACATCGCTCGACTACAGTGGCCAGCATGTTCGCCAGACATGAACCCTATCGAACATGCCTGGGATATGTTGAAAAGGGCTGTTTATGGACGTCTTGACCCACCAACCACTCTGAGAGATTTACGCCGAATTGTCGTTGAGGAGTGGGACAATTTGGACCAACAGTGTCTTGATGAACTTGTGGATAGTATGCCACGACGAATACAGGCATGCATCTATGCAAGAGGACGTGCTACTGGGTATTAGAGGTAGTGGTGTGTACTGCAATCTGGACCACAAATGCTGAAAGTCTAGCTGTATGATGGTACAACATGCAATGTGTGGGTCTCATGAGCAATAAAACGAGCTGAAATGTTGTTTGTGTTGATCTCTATTCCCTTTGTATTTAAAGGTTCCGGAACTCTTGGAACCGAGGTGATGCAAAACTTTTTTGATGTGTGTAGTACATATTTCTGACATATAATAGCCAGGGTCGAACATAAAGCTCCTTTTAAACTCATCAAAGACGAATTTATAAACAATAAGTTTGTAGAACTACAAGCATGATTCTAAGTTGTATTGCAGCCATGAAATCTTCTTCAAGTGTACTTAGTTTCAAATCTTTATCTTCAATAGTAAGGTTATAAATGTATCTTTGCTTAATATTTTGTTTTTAAGAATTGTATTATTGTAACGTTGGTAACAGTGAATGATATTGCCTTTTTAGTAACTTAACTATTGAATCTTATAAAGGTAATTGTTGAGAAATATGGTAGGACCATATTGAGAAACGGAACTGTATTGTTCAACTATTCAGTTATAATACTAATAATAATAATAATAATAATAATAATAATTCCTAAGAAGTATGATAGGAAAGACAAGGAATGACAGAGTGAGAAATGAAGATGTTAGGAAGGAAGTTGGGATGGGAAAACTAAATGAGAGAATTGAGAAGAATAAACTAAGGTGGTTTGGACATGTAAAGAGGATGGAGGAAAATGAAATACCAAGACAGATGCTGGAGGCAAAGCGCAAGGGTAAAAGAGCAAGGGGAAGACTTAGAACAAGGTGGATTGATTCAGTGAAGAACAGCATAAGAAAAAGAAATCTGGACTGGGACAAGATCGTGGAAGAAGAATGGTGGAAGGAAAGAGGAAAGTGGACAAGTGCCATAAATACCCCGACCCGGCAGGAGCTGGATGAGGGGAAATGACGATGATGGTGAATAATAATAATAATAATAATAATAATAATATCGTAAGGCCTCAGGTGCCGGGTGCAAGCTTTGTTATTTGACACCCAGAGGGCAGCTTGCATGTCAAATTTCGTCGTTCCTTGAAGCAATATGAAAGTCAAGGAGGTTAGATATCTAAGCTCCTTGACACTATAGCGCTTTCTAGTAGAGAAATTAGGAACTTTGTGTTGGCAGAAATTCCCGAGATTAATTTTGCCATTATGAACACGACCTACTGAATTCAAATGGGTTCTTTAACATGCCAACGTCGTATGACATGAGTAAAGTGATTTTTGCCACCTTTCAAAAATCACCTACCACGGGCAGGAGCGAACCTGTAAACTTGGGGGGGGGGGGGGTTAGTAATCCGACACGATAACCACTCACCCAACGTGGCAAGCAACTCCACCTTAACCTTAACCGGGAATCGAAACTACTCCGCCGTATTTGGAGGCAAGTAGAATCGCCGATTTGCCATCACTCCAATTTTCTGCATGTGGTCTGCCATGGTCCCCCCCTCTTCTATTTCAGGCAAATGCAAGGATTGTTGCTAACTTATGACCTAACTTCAATTTAAAACCTGAGGTGTGGCGGTGCAGTGGTGAAGCTGTTCGCCTCTCACCAAGGAGGACTGGGTTCGATTCCCAGTCAACGTATGTGCGATTTTCTATATGAAATGTCACGACCTGTGGTTTGGATTCCAAGTAAAAATGGAGGTCCCGTGGGACCTGATATCGAGATTAACGGTCATGTAAAACTACAAGCTTTCTACCTTTCGGCTTCAATTTAAAACACACACATACGCAAAGCACGAGGCACCACAATTACACAGGTCATCAAACAACTTAAACGCGTGTCCAGGACATGGGGCTGACGACCAGGATATCCCAAGCCTTAATTAAGAGAGACTGAGACAATACGGTTGGCAAGAAAGCAATTACCTCATAATTTAGGAATGAAAGAAAATCCCGGTTCTTATCACCCCACTGGCTGCTGGTGTGCTCCTATCACTCGTTATCTACTCTAACGTCAGGTACAAATAAACAGCTGTTTCCGCTCTTCTTTGTCGGGCCTTCACCAGCTTCCTGGAAGACGGAACAGACCAAGAGTCAATATTATCCCTGTCTGTCGGTCTGGGAGTCAGACAAACTTCTCTCCGCTATTAATATACTCAATACGTGATAATTAAGAACATATTGTTACATTCCCACCTACGGCATAGCACCGTTAAATAAATAGAAACATGATCCGTATAAACCACAACTCCAGACCCAAATTTAGACCATAAGTGCGTCAGCGCGCGATTTGCGAGGGGTGGCACCATCACGCGCCAACTGGGCAGAACTGTATCCCAGCATTTTCGAATATAACGCCACTGCCACGCGTTTTCTGTAATTGACTACTTTTTGAAACCCCGAGCCCCTAAAATGGGACTCTGAATGAAATGTGTTTATGTTTTATCATACAGGAATAAGACAACCTGTGATGTTGCTGCTGGCAAGCTTGGGTTCTATTCCGGTCTCTGGCAAGAAATTTAATTCTGATCTGAGGTTTGGAACGGGGTACACTCAGCCTCGTGAGTTAAAACTGCGACGAGGTGGGTTCAATGCCCAGCTCAGCCATCGTGGACGTTGTTTTTCGTGCTTACTAATTCTACTCCAAGCAAAAGCCGCCTACGACCGTCTCCTTCCCAATCTTCAACTGAATTACAGGGTGCCAGGAAATGTTCTCCGCAGTGACTGCTGGCTTCTGCCAGAGCTAGCAGCAGCAGTTTAGTTGGCAGCGCAGTGTCCTTGACAGAGTGAATCCCACACGTGCGGGCTGTAGGCTGTCGAAATCGTCAGTGTGTATTGCAATAAGCGAGCGTATGTGTCATCAGCACTTCCAGCATCAGTTATGAATGGTGTCCGGACATAACGTACCACTTGATTTTCGAGGACATAACGTACCACCTAGGTCGTTATGTACCTAAGAACGGTTTTCCCGTAATCCCCAAATATTTACGCTAGAACATAACGTACCACTTGATGTCAAACGGGCATTCCAATTACAGGTTCATTGTGTACAACGAATAAGGGTGGTTTATGTGCACACTTCGACGGATGAAGTACGAATTGTACATCGAAATTGCAAAGAGAAAGAAGAAATATGTCAAGTATGATGAACGACTTGACAGAAAAATGAAGCGGTATGAAGAGAATGGAAACTTGAAATCTTGCTTGAGAGCTCTCTCATATTCGCAGAACTTGGAATGAAACTTCACATGGCGAACTTGCTATTCACTTAGAATGAAACATCCCATGACGAACTTGCTATTCGCTAGGATATAAAACCCACAAAAAACAATAAAAAAATAAAAGAAAACGAAAAATGACCAGAGCTTAACCACAGCTGATTTTAAACACACCAAAATGTTTATAAAGCCTGGATAAAGTGTGATGGGAATCCAAAATCTTATCATATTTTATATTAGTTTGTCTGTCTGTTGTCTGTTAGGTAGTCAGCCCGAAGGCTGGTTGGATCCTCAAAAAGTACCGCCGTCACGTTATGTGAGTAGATACCCACAAAAACCCAAGGCAGCGCTATTTTGAGGCGTTCTAGGCAAGAAGAGGAGTGAGGTAGTTAGTTTATGTGATGTTATTGTCCACGTATTTATTACCAGGATTAATTGAGCAATACCGAGCGGTTAGGGTTTCATGCTCCCTAAATACGTTCCACTCTTTCATGTGGTGCGTTATGTCCTCCCCTAAATATGTTAAGGTCATTAGCTGACTCTTCACAGGTAATCAGCCGGCAAGTGGTACATTATGCCAGTGGTATGTTATGTCCTATAACCGTTATGAATGGCTGTGGTGAGTACAAAGTTTACTGTTTGTTTTGATAGAAGCGACAGTAGTGCTGCCAACGTAACTGCTGATGCTAGCTCTCGCAGACTCATGTAGGCACTGCGGAGAACATTCCCTTGCGCCCAGTATAAATACACACACTGATACAGGCATCACAGTATCAGAGGCTATCAGACACATTACACACACGCCTACGTACACGTGGCTAAATGACAACGATGTTGCGAAACCCCTAAATAAATCAACAACAAACTCGCACGATCCATTCATACACACTCTAACAGAAACCGCCAGAATACTCTAGATAACCACGAGACCTTGCGAGCGTCTGAGCAAGCATTGTGTTTTACGCCGTTGACCTAGTTCAAGGATTAACCTGACCGCACATTCCGCTCCTGACCATCACCTACCAAATAGACGTCTAGGCCCGATCCTTTAAATCCTCTACCCCTTTCTATCCCGTATCTTAGAGTGTATCCCTCCCCACGAACGCCGAGATTCAACACTATCATCCACTTGTGTAGACTAATAGCGCGGAGTTCCCAATCACTACTTTCCCAACTGTCTTGCAGTTCACTCCGGAGGGTTCTAGATGCACATCGGTATACCAAACAGTTTGCCAGTCTCAAACTTTGGAGCATGCGCATTGATTCATAAATTTTCAGTCGTACAGAGAGCTTGGCTCGGTTTCTATCGTTGGCTGTTACTAGACTTCTAGACTAGCTCTCAAGGACACCGGCAGAAATTGGTGAAGCAAAATATGTAAACAACACGGCAGATAAAGATATAGCAAATTATTGTGGGTATTATACGGCGTTTTGAAGTTTCACCCAAATCATCGGCATCCAGCCTTTGCACGCTCGGCTTGTCAGCTATGCCGCGCCGCACGCCGGCAGGCTCGCTCCTGCCTCCCTTGGCCTGCTCTGACCGCCAGCGCGGACTAAAAACGTGGAAATCACTAGGAGAGAGGTCCGGACTGTTGGTGGGTGGTCCAGTCTCTCCAAGTGAAATGACCGGAGCTTGTTGGTGGTTCCGGTTGTCACATGTGTTCTCGCATTGTCATGTTCCGCTGAAGAAGTTCCTGGCAGGACAGCGATTCACGTGCGACGATAGTTCCACAGTCAGCTGGCTGAATTCTACCACAGTGGCATCTCAAATTTAGTGCTGCGATGGGACAAATGTCTGAACAATTGTGGAGACTATGTGGAAAAATAGTGTAAGTACGCAGAACCGTAAAGCCTCCGTGGCTTAGGCGGCAGCACGCCGGCCTCTCACCGCTGGGTCCGTGGTTCAAATCCCAGTCACTCCATGTGAGATCTGTGCTGGACAAAACGGAGGCAGACAGGCTTTTCTCCGGGCACTCCGGTTTTCCCTGTCAAAATTTCATTCCAGCAACACTCTCCACTATCATTTCATTTCATCTGTCATCCATTTAATCATTGCCCCAGAGGAGTGCGTCAGGCCTCGGCAGCCGGCACAGTTCATATCCTCGCCGCTAGATGGGGGCTTCATTCATTCCATTCCTGACCCGGTCGGAGACTGGAAGCAAGCTGTGGATTTTCATTTTCACGTAGAACTGTACGTGTATTTGTAATTACCTGTATGTATTTTTTGGGCTAAAAGGAATAGGAGCAAAGACTTGTCGATCCGCCCTGTATGTGTTCTGTCCAGGAAAGTGTGCAATCCATTATGGGAAGGAGTGAGTCGAAAATGCGAGAAAGAGACACAGACATTATAATCTTTCACCACTATCGCTGCAAGGCCACGCCAGAAGCACGCCGGCATGTTGTATGGATACTTCTGGTCCAAAGGTACCAATTGGGTTCGTCTGTAGACGTCAGTACACGCATTTGGGCCCCTTTGGGACAGAAGCTACGTGTTGTGTTGCGAGAGATGGGCGACCGCGCCACATGTGCTCACGGCGAGCTCGCCCTTCTCTTACGGAACGCATCATATGAAGTGCATTGCAGTTAATATTGGCTTAAGGAGCCAAGAACTGGATAGGTCATAGTTTTAATCACACATGATGTGAAATTGAAGTGTACCGACAGCTATTGACGAGCCCAGTAGGTTTGGACAACTTGCCATGCACACGGCATAGTACCTAGAGGAATTTGCTGCATTAGCGGCGTCGGTGGCGGAGCTTCTATGCCCAAGCTTGCGAGTTCAAACCCCGCCAAATTCATCAAATTTTTAAGAGCATTAAAAATCCCTCAGTATGCCTTCCTTCGGAGGGGATGCAAAGTCGGCGGTTCCATGCCATAGATTTATGGCATGAAAAAGAACCTTCCGCTAACTACACTTGTGTGAAGTCAAAATTTATAGGTTAGAATTGATAACGCTCTATCAGTTCCAACGCTCGCCACCAGGTGCTGACTGCGATGCCATCTAGTAGCCAAGTTCGCAAGCTAGGTGTCGTGGACGGTAGAATTTAGTAGCAAAAGTAGGAAATACTTGAAATTATTGTCTGTAGTCCTTACTTGAATTAAAACAGATAACACACACTAATACAGTCATCACAATAATTAACACCGGTTATTAGACAGATTCTACACACACCCAAAATACACGGGGCTACATGACCGCGTTGTCGCAGCTCCTGAACTAAGGAACCAACCAATTTTCTGCATTAAGTTAACCTGGTTATGAGAGCCTAAACATTAGGTCTCTTTGGTGACACATAGGGAGGAACTGAAACTATGTAGAGAAGCAATTCAAGGGGTGAAATATTTGAATAAAATAACGTACATCCAAAATGATAGTTCCATTACTGACATTTTACGTCCTAACACAAAATCTACGCTAGCAGGTTTTGTTGTTATGGCTCCGATTTCCCATTTAACTACTGCGGCTTTAGAGACGTCAATGTTGGTAGCGCAATTGTGGTCGAGTTGAGGAAGCAAGTGTAACTACCGAACATTACTTTATATTGCTATTACTAGTTGGAAAAATAGCTGTGGTGAAGCACCGTTAGACCTCGCTAGTAAGAGGTTTTTGCGCGGACTGCATACTGTGCACAGCTCAAAGAGTGATTCGACTCACACATGTAATGTCTGGTGTTCTGTTTTAATCATATGCTAAATAGTGGTATAGGCTACAGAAATAATCGAAGCCAAATTGAGAATGTTTTGTGGTATTTTCTTTTCGTTTAGTGAGGAAATAAAAACTGACGATACCAATTAAATTTTATCCTTAATTGAAAGAAAAATACTCGAGCTTAAGTTTGAAATTCAAAAGCTTTTCCATCGGTCAAAACGAATTTATCCAATAAATGTAATGGGTGTTATTACCTAAACCTAAAAACATTTACAAGATATTAAAAAATTTATGTTCCTCCCTGACTATTATATGTCAGAATACTGTACTATAATGAGGCTCATTATAACACTATTTTTCATTATGAAACAGTTTATCCCACCAATTAGAGCTCAAGAAACAGTTGTTTGACCAATTAGATAATTACATGCGCTTAGTTCCACGGCCTTCTAATTTAAATTTCACTGCCTGGCCTAGTGTCATAGCAGGGTATTCGAAGAGGCCATGTCAAATACAAGGCATTCTATGCGTCACATGTGCTCTGTTCAGTACATAAAACTGGCGAAATCACGACAGATATTTATGAATATTTATGTTCGAACATAAAATAGTTATAATAATTATCGTCGAACATAAACAGTCGTATGCAACTCGCCTATAATGATATGTAAGACACTCGTATGGAAATTATAAAACTCGCTTTGCTCGTTTTATACACATACTCGTGTCTTAATTATTGTCATTACAGACTCGTTGCATAATGTACTATTATGTAATTCATATAATTAGATTACTCATTTAATTATCAACATCAATTACAATTTGTTGTTACTTTTCTTGTTGCTTATTTTATTTTCTGTGTTTGTTTATTTCTTTCGTTCCTAATATCTGTATTTATTACTAGCAGTAGTACCCGGCTTCGCCCGGTGGAATGATGATAATGTTTTAAGGTCTCCTTAGAAATATAACGGACTTAAAATCTAAGTAATTTTCCCCCAAAGACAATGAGGGAGTAATATCTAGGTCATTTGCCCTTTTGATAAGGATGATAATAAAAACTACTGTTGAATTGACACGTCAAACTTACAAACTACCGTAATAGAAATACATATTTCAAAATTCACAGGCGAGGAAGACTTATTGTGTGTGGTGATTAATGGTGTAATGGGCGTAACATCTACTGTAGGTCATTTGCTCTTATGATGAGGATGATAAGGGAAACTACTACCGGTATTGAATTGACACTTCAACGTATAATGTACACAATGTACTGTAATAAAAATAACTATATGGCGGCGTATTTGGTAGCATGCTGAGCTTCTATGCCCAAGATAGCGGGTTCAAACCCGGCCGAAGCCGTCGGATATTTTAAGAGCGTTAAAATCCGTCAGTATGCCTTTCTTCGGAGGGGAAGTAAAGCCGGCGGTCCCATGTCAGATTTATGGCATGTTAAAGAACCTTCCACTAATTACACCTGTGTGAAGCTAAATTGGATAGGTAAACAACGCTCATAGATGTCTACGTCCGTTGCCAAGAGCCGACTGCAGTGGCGTCTAGTAGCTAAGTTCCGAACTTGGCATAGTAGTCGTTGACGGTGGCGCTTGGCGGCAAAAGTACGAACTATTTGAAGAATTCTAAGTTGCAGTTTGTACTTAAATTAAAAAACAGATAACACACACTAATACAGTCATCACAATTTACACCGGTTATCAGACAGATTCTACACACACCCAAAGTACACGGGGCTACAAGACCGCGTTGTCGCGGCCCCTAAACTTAAGAACCAACCAACCAAAAATAAATATTTTAAAAATCACAGTCGAGAAAGACTTTATGCGGCGGTGATTATTGGTATGATGCGCGTAACATCTACGTCATTTGCACTTATGATGATAATAATAAGGTAATGGAAAAATGACTACTAAACGAACATGGTGTTATTTTAAAACTGATATAGGTAATTCAGGTGTCTAGCTTCGATGTCTTCCAAAGTCTCAACCTTATTTTATGGCTTAGGCCTGTACTGGATGCGTCTAGTGAAAGAGCGTACTGCTCGGCAAAGACAAAGAATATAGGTCCAAGCTGCACGAACCTGAGATGATCGCAGATGATGACGAAATATGATGACACACGTTCGGGGTTCCCCGTCCTATACAGATTGACCGGGAATCACTCACTGTTTCGCAATGGCCCTGTGCTGGCATCAGCATAGACAGCAGGAGATAATACGGCGGGCTCTGGAAAGTACTCTCCAGTCACCTCGCGATGAATCAGCAAGCTATTCTCACAACTGACCCCTCCCCCCAGGGTCTCACAACTTGTGGGACGTCGGTTGGCGACCACGGAACCCCAGCTGAGTCTGACATCGCTTCTACTTCCTGGTGCCGGGCTCATTTCAGTTCTCTTTCCTGCCGGCCTCCCTTGGTCAACTCTTGTTCTCTTCCGACCCAGACTGTATTATGGTATCCGAGGGCTAGGGAGTCTTTCAATTTCCCGCCTTAATTGGCTTTGTCTCATCTTTCCTGATACCCTCATTCTTCGAGGGGTCTGCCTTCTTTTCCTTTTCATAATATCTCCTGTCTTCTGCTCAAGGCCCTCAAAGAGGCAGGGTGTATGTAGACCCACCACTTCAGGTACACCCTCAAGGGCTCATGACTGGTGAGTTAGGAAGCTGGCAACCCCGAGGAATTCCTGAGCTACATGCAGGGAATGGAGTGGTATGTCAGAAATTTCAAGTGGACAGTGTTACGCATCGGGTTCCAAAGGGTAAGTATACACACTTTGTTTTCGATCGGTGAACGATGTAGATTTGTACCAAAGGGCCTTAATGCGGGAAATGGAGTGGTCTGTCCGAAATTTCGAGTGGACAGAGTTACTCGTCGAGTTCCAAACGGTAATTATGTAAAATCTGGTTGAGATCGGTGAAACGGTGTAGTTTTGTGCCAAGGGCCAAAATGCAGGGAATGGAGTGGCCTGTCCAAATTATAAAGTCGACAGTGTTACTCATCGGGTTCCAAAGGGTAAGTATACACATTTTGTTTCCGAACGGTGAACGATGTAGATTTGTGGCAAAGGGCCTAAATGCGAGGAATGGAGTGGTCTGTCCGAAATTTCGAGTGGACAGTGTTACTCGTCGAGTTCCAAAGGGTAATTATGTAAAATCTGGCTGAGATCGGTGAAACGGTGTAGTTTTCTGCCAAAGGATCAAAAAGCAGGGAATAGTGTGGTCTGTCCGAAATTTAAAGTGAACAGTGTTACTTGTCGGGTTCTACGGGTAAGTATATAAAATTGGGGTCAGATCGGTGAAACGGTGTAGATTTGTGCCAAACAGCCTAAATGCAAGGGATGGAGTGGCCTCGCCAAAATTTCAAACAGACAGTGTTAGTCGCAGTGTTCCAAAGGGTAAATATACAAATTTTGGTTGGGATCGGTGAAACGGTGTAGATTTGGGACAAAGGGCCTAAATGCAGGGAATGGAGTGGTCTGTCCGCTATTTCAAGCAGACAGTGTTACTCGCTGGGTACCAAAGGGTAAGTTTCCGAATATTGGTTCTGATCGGTGAAACGGTGTAGATTTGTGCCAAAGTGCCTAAATGCAGGGAATGGGGTGGTCTGTCCGAAATTTTAAGTGGACAGTGTTACTCGCAGGGTTCCAAAGGGTAAGTTTCCGAATATTGGTTGAGATCGGTGAAACGGTGTGGATTTGTGCCAAAGGGCCTAAATGCAGGGGATGGAGTAGCCTCTCCGCAATTTCAAGCAGACAGTGTTAGTCGCAGTGTTCCAAAGGGTAAATATACAAATTTTGGTTGAGATCGGTGGAACGGTGTGGATTTGGGCCAAAGGGCCTAAATGCAGGGAATGGAGTGGTCTGTCCGCAATTTCAAGCAGACAGTGTTACTCGCAGGGCACCAAAGGGTAAGAATACGAATTTTGGTTCTGATCGGTGAAACGGTGTAGATTTGGACCAAAGGGCCTAAATGCAGGGAATGGGGTGGTCTGTCCGAAATTTTAAGTGGTCAGTGTTACTCGCAGGGTTCCAAAGGGTAAATATACAAATTTTGGTTGAGATCGGTGAAACGGTGTGTATTTGGACCAAAGGGCCTAAATGCAGGGAATGGGGTGGTCTGTCCGCAATTTCAAGCAGACAGTGTTACTCGCAGGGTTCCAAAGGGTAAATATACAAATTTTGGTTGAGATCGGTGGAACGGTGTAGATTTGGGCCAAAGGGCCTAAATGCAGGGAATGGAGTGGTCTGTCCGCAATTTCAAGCAGACAGTGTTACTCGCAGGGTACCAAAGGGTAAGAATACGAATTTTGGTTCTGATCGGTGAAACGGTGTAGATTTGGACCAAATGGCCTAAATGCAGGGAATGGGGTGGTCTGTCCGAAATTTTAAGTGGTCAGTGTTACTCGCAGGGTTCCAAAGGGTAAATATACAAATTTTGGTTGAGATCGGTGAAACGGTGTGTATTTGGATCAAAGGGCCTAAATGCAGGGAATGGGGTGGTCTGTCCGCAATTTCAAGCAGACAGTGTTACTCGCAGGGTTCCAAAGGGTAAATATACAAATTTTGGTTGAGATCGGTGAAACGGTGTGGATTTGGACCAAAGGGCCTAAATGCAGGGAATGGGGTGGTCTGTCCGAAATTTCAAGTGGACAGTGTTACTCGCAGGGTTCCAAAGGTTAAATATACAACTTTTGGTTCAGATCGGTGAAACGGTGTAGATTTGTGCAAAAGGGCCTAAATGCAGGGCATGGGGTGGTCTGTCCGAAATTTCAAGTGGACAGGGTTACCCGCAGGGTTCCAAAGGGTAAGTATACAAATTTTGGTTCAGATCGGTGAAACGGTGTAGATTTGTATACATAACAGACAGACAGACAGACAGACAGACAGACAAACTTTGTGCTTTATATATATAGATTTCTTTGTTTGTTCCTTTTTGTATTTTTTCTTTATTTTTTATCTTTTTCTTTAATTCTATCTTTATTTCTGTCTTCTTTATTAATTCTATTTTTTATTTTCTTTCTTTCTTCCTTCCTTCCTTCCTTCCTTCCTTCCTTCCTTCCTTCCTTCCTTCCTTCCTTCCTTCCTTCCTTCCTTTCTTTCTTTCTTTCTTTCTTTCTTTCTTTCTTTCTTTCTTTCTTTCTTTCTTGATTTTTTATTTATTATTTATCTTTCTTTATTTATTTCTGTTTTCATTGTTTCTTTCTTTCTTTCTTTCTTTCTTTCTTTCTTTCTTTCTTACCTTCTTTCTTTTCTCGTTCTTTCTTAATTCTGTTTTTTCATCCTTGATCTTTTATTATTATTTATCTTTCTTTCTTTCTTTCCTTATTTCTTTATATCTATCTTTATTTATTCATTTATTTATTTATTTACTTGTTACCGACAGCAGTGGCTACGCTGGCTAAAGCGCAGCGTTAGGTCATGGGGCCAAGCTCTCTGCTGACTCAGTAGACGTGTGGGTTCGAGCCCCACCGTCGGCCGTCCTTGAAATGGTTTTCCGTGGTTTCCCATTTTCAACACCTGGCAAATGCCGGGACGGTACCTTCTGACAGGCCACGGCCGCGTCCTTCCACATCCTTGCTCAGTTTCAATCGCCTTCATCCATTCCATCCCGACGCACAGGTCGCCCACTGGCGTCGACTAGAAAGACATGCACTCGGCCTCTCAGGAGGTCACACGAAACAAAAACAAAATGTTTGGTTGTTTGCTTCGCGGAGATAGGAATCAAACCCAAAAATCCGTATTGATAGCCAAGATTGCTAGTCACTGAACTATTGGGCCTCCTTGTGTTAACTCATATGACGGGGATGGTGACAAAGAGTGTAAAGCCGTGAAAGAATGGTAACGTTCACATTAATATTACTGTATATCGACAAGCATTTTACAGAGGCCACAATACTGCCCTCATCATATTATACAATCCATTTGCTAAACATCAGCTTCATATACACTGTGATAGCATTATCTTTTATCTCTTTTCACTACCATACTATGACAAATTTAGATTGCAAAACGCAATTGTTTCAAGCGTAATGCTGTTTAAATAATTAAAAATTTAATTGAGCGAGCGTTGATCATGCGATATAGCACATCGTAATCCATAAACATAACATCCGATCCCCTGTGGGACACCTGTTCCTGGTAATACGAGAATAATAGGTAGACTACTAAAAACATTGTGATCAACATTGTGTTCCAGTGGGTACTTTCCCCGTCAGTATTGAGTGTTCACAAACTCAGTGGGCATATTGAAAGGAACCGTCCCTGCATTTGCCTGGTGGTGAAGATGGAAAACCACGTAAACCATTCTCAAGGCGGCCGAGGTGGGATTCGAACCCATGCTCTCCCGATGCCAGCGAGACGTGAGGGAGCGTGTTAGCGCTTTCGGCCAGCGCGGCCAGTTTCTTTCACTTTTTCTCTGCCTCGTATGGTTCCTTGAAGTCTCTCAATCCTCAGTCTTTGAGGGTATTGGGCAATTCTTCCCCCTGCCTTTGATTTCCCGCAGTGACTTCATATTTTCTCTGATTTTCTTGTAGTATGAAATTTATTAGTTGTAATTCAGTTCTCAGAAAGCCTCCGTGGCTTAGGTGCCAGCACGCTGGCCTCTCAACGCTGGGTCAGTGGTTCAAATCCCGGTCACTCCATGTGAGATCTGTGCTGGACAAAACGGAGGCATACAGGTTTTTCTCCGAGTACTCCGGTTTTCCCTGTCAACATTTCATTCCAGCAACACTCTCCACTATCATTTCATTCCATCTGTCATTCATTTAATCATTGCCCCAGGGGAGTGCGTCAGGCCTCGGCAGCCGGCACAGTTCATATCCTCGCCACTAGATGGGGGCTTCATTCATTCCATTCCTGACCCGGTCGGAGACTGGAAGCAGGCTGTGGATTTTCATTTTCCAATTCAGTTCTCATTTCATATTTATTTTCACTATCACCTAAATCACTAGGGACTGATGACCTAGATGTTTTGTCCCACATAAAACAACTATCACCACCATACCTCAACCACTTTCCTGCGGCGACTCGATGGAAATCATACAATGTCCGGTTATTATTATGGAGCAGAGAGTCATCCACCTGAGCCAAATTTGATGTAGCTCTCCGTGATGTCCCAAGTCCCCAAGCTGACACTGTGATGTTAAGGGGGTACAGATTGAAGAGCCAAGGTGATAATATCAATTATAAATACTGGGCAAAAATTAAGCACATAACCATGGTACTGTAACACAGATATAATTGCTATGGGAAACGAATTTCTGACTTTTCAAAGTACTATTCACGGCTAGTTTAATCCATATTTGTTTTCAAAATGTGCCCTTTACTTATATCTTTTGTGTTTATAAGATTCTCTTAACTCTTCTTTTTGAATAATGTTTGTCAAACGTTGGGCCACTATGTTGAAGCCAATCAGACCAGTGGGGTTTTAATTAGTCTATCTATACACGGTGGGTGAACTGGACAGCCGGGAACATATTATTCGCTAGGTCAGGACGCGCCGAAACACGTGAAAAACGTGGAATGAAAGGTGCATGGTTGAGCGAGAAAAAGAAAATGGTTTAGTGACATTTTTTTAAACATGTCTAGCAGGTGAATCGTTGGTCCTAGGACTTTGGGATTGCACCATGTTTTGCATCATAAACGAAATAAACCAAAGAAATGTCTGGGATGGATCTGTATACGGCGAGAAGTTCTCAAACAATTCCATGTTACGACAATCACTTTCGGGAAAGTTACTTGCTATGTCCTGGCCGGAAACATCGCATCATCTGTCGCGTGTACATGTCTTATCTCAGAGGGGAAGGGAAGCATATTCGGAACTCTGTTGTTCCTAGTGTGTGGGAACTGGTTGGGCAAGTTACCTCCCCTGCATGGAACTGACCTTCACTTATCCATCCAGTGGCACTTCCTCGATCCGGTCTTGTACACAGTAGCAAACAGCGTTGCCATGAGTGACGCGCTTTTGCTCCTGTTTTCTCCTGAACCACGCCCTTTTCTCTATACGTTTTTCACGTATTTCGGTGCTTCCTGACCTGGGAAATCGTATGTTCTCGGATAACGGATCAAAGCCTACCCACCCTGTAAAACTAAAAATCAAAGACAAATTGTAAATTTGCCCAGAATGAAACTGAAAGAAAAGTGTGTACCTAACGCATGTGTTAGTATCTGAGGTTCAATTTACAAACAGAATCTTAAAAAGCACCTTTATAATAGAAAAGTTAAACAGAATGTCTACAAAAATGTCAGATATGAGGTAAACAGCAATGGTTAATACAAGTAGTTCCGTGAAGAACTATACAGCCTATTTTCATATATCCTACTTATGTTAATTGCCACTATCAACATACACAATTTCAGTTTGATTGCTGTAATAGATTCGTAGATATTGAGAACCGACTAAATATTTCGGATGGTCGCCATGTTGGATTTTATATATGTAGGTCCTAGAGTTATGTACTGTTACATGCAGATTATTGTGAACGTGTAGTATTCAAACTTCAATCGCATAATTAGGACACAAGAAAAAACAAGGAGATTTAAAAAATTTTCACAGCTGCCATCTTGAGGTTATGGAAACAATTGAAATAAATTGGATGCCAGTGGATTAACATTCGGATAAAGATTTACTGTACCAAGTTTCACTGCACGCGGATGGTTAAATTTCGAGAAACGTCCATGTGAATATTTATAATTCGCGTCACCGCCATGTTGGATTTGTGTTCACCAGGTTATTTAAAGTCCTATAGGTGAACTTAAGTTCATAGCCCCTATGAACATTAAAAAATGCAGTTTGATTGCTAAAATAGATTCGTAGATATTCAGTATCGTCTAAATATTTCGGATGGTCGCCATGTTGGCCTGTTAAATGTATAGGCCATAGAGTCATGTACCATTAAAGGAAAAGTATTGCGTAGGTTCATTATACAAACTTTCACTTCAATCGCATGACTACATCACAAGAAATAAAAACTTAATTTTAAAATTCGCACTGCCGCCATCTTGAGGTTATGTAAACAATTGAACTAAATTAGATACCAGTTGATTACAATGTGTATAAATATTTCCTGTACCAGGTTTCAGTGCGCTTGGAACATTAAATCGCGAGAGGTCTATTTAAAATGTTCAAATTCGCTTGGCCGCCATGTTCGTTTTGTAGTAAACCGGTTTTTGAAAATCTTATAGATGGACTTCCAGTAGTGCCCTTTATCTCCGTACAAAATTTTAGGGAGATACCGCTAATAGTTTCAGAGATATAGAATGCCGGTGAAATATTTCGCACATCCGCCATCTTGTGATTATGTAAACAATTGAACGAAGTTAGATGTCGGTGCATTACAATGTATATAAACATATACTGTACCAAGTTTCATTGCGTTTGGTTGGTCAAATCGCGAGAAACGACTATTTAAAAGTCGAAAATTCGCTTGGCCGCCATGTTGGTTTTGTAGTTACCAGGTTTTCAAAAGTCACATAAGTGAACTTATAGTAGTTCCCTCTATCACCATAGAAAATGTCAGGGTAATATCGGTAATAGTTTCGGAGATATTGAATGCAGGTGAAATATTTCGCACAGCCGCCATGTTGGATTGGTGAGTCGTAACAAAATTTGAAGGGCACGGTCGAGGTCGCCGGGAATAGTGCTATGTCCTTTCCGAGTTTCATTGAAATCGCTCCTGCCGTTTAGATTTTATTAGGGGGGACACACACACGAATCACACACACACACACACACACACACACGCACACACACACGGACAAAAGGTGATCTCATAAGCCTATTTTTTCAAAATTGAAAATAGGCTAATAAAGGGAAAGGTTTAAAAACTGGACAAAAATAAGTATTTTTGTTTTGAGTCTTCAGTATTTTGACTGGTTTGATGAAACCTTCCATGTTCCATATGCTGAGCTAATCATTTCATCTCTACCACACCTTAAATACGAGACGATCTGTTTAACGTATTCTAAGCTGGTTTACTTCTACAGTTCTTGTCCTCGACCCTTCCTTCCAAAACTAAGTTTGCTAATCCTGGGTGCCTTAGTAAGTTTTGTGTCTTACCACCATATCTCTTCATTAGCGGTCACCTGAAACATCTTTCCTCACCCACTCGTCTTAACACGTCTTCATTTTCTACTTAAATGCTTCTATTTTCCTCTTTTCCTGCTAAGCCGACTGTTTTACGTCCATAGAGCGCCATGCTCCAGACAAAATCTTTAAGAAATTACTTTTTAATACCTTAAATTCCATGTCTGCAGATTTCTTCTCGGAAGAAACGATTTCCTTGCCTGTATCAACCTACTGCTTTGCTTCGTCTATCACTGGTTATTTTGCTTCCTTGAAAACTTAGAAGTGCAGTATGTTTCTGGAGCAAAGATAACGGCAGTTCTTTGGAAATGTGGATCATTGATGTACAAGAGTAGTGACAGGAAAAAGTCACACAGTTAATGTTGTTACTGTTTAGCTTTTTAAACTGTATCCTCCCCGCAGAAGTTAACTGAGGACCGCGACCTGTTCTTATGAATCCAAACCCTAACTACAAGTACACACACAAATACAGCCAACACAATAATAAATGGAACTGATGACCTACATAACTTATCCCAAACTGAATTAACAACTGTAATGGAGCAACCCCAAAACAGTCATCCTCTCAGGTGGAAGTGGTTTAAGGTCTCAGAGGGCGATCCGTATCCGGCTCGATGCTGTCTGTCCACCTTGCCACACGCATGAGAGATAGCAATCCCAACATTCAAAATCAGCTGTAACATGCATCATCTCACATGAAAATGCAGTGTGTTGTTGAGAATTTCAATATCCATGTCTGGCGATGACACGAACGCCGGAATTTGTAATGTTATATTAAATTCAAGGAAAAGATTATTAACATATTGCTATGAGTCATTATTCAGCTTGAGAGATGCGTGACTTGTAGCTTGCAGTGTTTTATTCGCAACCGTTAGTTCATGGAGCCAGGCTATCTTCCTACACAACCCGTGTAACACTATCCAGACTCCACTATACATTATAGCGTTACACACACCCTTACACAAAAGGCAGGAGATTGCATAAAAAGCAACGAGAGGTCAGTTCCCTCCATTTATTAGAGTATAAGAAGAGAAAAATCACGGGCCAATGAAGGTGGGAAAATGGCATACACTCTAGGCCACGAATACCAAGTCAGCAGGAAATATATGACAGAAGAACCCAACACAAATTAGGAGCAATGTTGGACTCGGCTGGAGTCCCATTAGTTTTGAGCCCAGCAGGACGAATCGTGACCTAGCAACGGCAGTGATACCATAACTACACGCAGGAGATTGGAGTTCAAATCCCAAACGAGGTCTCATATTCAAGTTATGGACGATCGAAAGGAAGCTATAAGCTACTCTTGAGTCATTTCGACTGTAGACTATGATTCTATTTTTACTTGCTTGAAACGTTAACACAATTGATTTTAAAAAGGAATGTTGTTGATATCGTCTGTTGAATACCGACTTAATCATGTACAATGATCCACAAAGGTCACACATAGACTACAACATGACGTCTCCTCTTATCTTACCAAGAACAAACAAGGCTTTAACCATATATTATTAATAGATCAAAGTCACAATGCAATTAGCTCAAATGAACAGATAACATCGTACTGTATACAAATAATGGATCACGTACGCTTATTGATTTAAGGGGATACGGAACGGTTAAAATTGTCAATATCAACATTTTTATTTTTTATATTTATATATTTTATGAATCTCTGAAGTCTGCCCTTAAAAATTATCGTGTAATATTTTATAGTTTACCAATTAGAAATTGCAATAATTTCAATTTACACTTGAGCTAACAATGAGATAATTATCATGTGAGGAGAGTTTTAACTCTAGTTTTCTCAGTTCCATTTGAAAATAATGTATGTTCTTTTTTCTAGGCGCATATTTATCACAGACTTGTAAACATTCCACTATAAATGTGTCTTATAGTGGTTAATATTGTAATGGAGAAGCTTCCTTGTTTATAGCAAAACTGTTCGGGTTTTGGCTGCTTGTTTCAAAAAATAGAAATTATATTTTTTGATAGTTTAAAAAGAAAATATGACTCCCCTGAAGTCCAATATAAAAACGCTCTATTAATATGTAAAATAATTTGATTATCATACCTTCATTTGATTCTGAATAAAAGGAACACGAATTAAACAAATTTAACATTGATAAGATAGGTGATTCCATATCCCCTTCACAGCAGGACTGGTTGGTTCTTAAGTTTAGGGGCTGCGACAATGCGGTCATGTAGCCCCGTGTACTTTGGGTGTGTGTAGAATCTGTCTGATAACCGGTGTTAATTGTGATGACTGTATTAGTGTGTGTATCTGGTTTTTTTTGGTAATTTTAACAATTGAAACTTATAATTTTTCAAATAGTTCCTACTTTTGCCGCCAAGCGCCACCGTCAACGACTACTAGGCCAAGTTCAGAACTTAACTACTAGACGCCACCACAGTCGGCGCTTGGCAACGAACGTAGAACCTAAGAGCGTTGTTTACATTCTTAACCTATTCAATTTAGCTTCACACAGGTGAAATTAGTGGAAGGATCTTTAACATGCCATAAATCTATGACGTGGGACCGCCGGCTTTACTTCCCCTCCGAAGGAAGGCATACTGAGGGATTTTTAACGCTCTTAAAAAAATCCGACGGCTTCGGCCGGGTTTGAACCCGCTGTCTTGGGTATAGAAGCTCAGCATGCTAAACACAGCAGGATTAATCAGTTGTTATAGTCTCTAAAACCGTTGATGAAGAACGTGGTTGACTTTCAATAGTGTATTATTTA
The DNA here is from genome assembly GCA_946902985.2 of Meconema thalassinum. Taxonomy (NCBI): domain Eukaryota; kingdom Metazoa; phylum Arthropoda; class Insecta; order Orthoptera; family Tettigoniidae; genus Meconema; species Meconema thalassinum. The sequence continues at coordinate 375,373,021 of OX336392.1, forward strand.
ATCGTTCTGATGAGAGGGGCATAGCATTATAGTATTTTTTTTTACAGATATAAGATAGGCCATTGTCAGAATTATTAATATTATATTGTTGTTGTTGTTTGAGTCTTCAGTCTTTTGACTGGTTTGATGCAGCTCTCCACGCCTCCCTGTCCTGAGCTAATCGTTTCATCTCTACATAGCTACCACACCCTACATCCGAGGCAATCTGTTTAACATATTATAACCTTGGTCTACCCCTACAGTTCTTTTCCTCGACCCTTCCTTCCATAACTAAGCTTGCTATTCCTGGGTGTCTTAGTATGTGTCCTACTAACCTATCTCTTCTCTTCATTAGCACTCGCCAGAAACATCTCTCCTCTCCCACTCGTCTTAATACCTCTTTGTTTGTAACCCTATCTACCCATCTGATCTTCATCATTCTCCTGTAACACCACATTTCAAATGCTTCAATTCTCCTCTTTTCTACTGCACCAATAGTCCAAGTTTCACTTCCATAGAGTGCCACGCTCCAGACAAAGGCTTTCAAAAATGACTTCCTAACAACTAAATCTATATTCGATGTCAACAGGTTCCTTTTCTGTATAAATGCTTTCCTTTCCTGTGCCAACCTACTTTTTATATCCTCTTTGCTTCGTCCATCACTGGTTATTTTGCTTCCTAAGTAACAGAAGTCTCCTACTTGCTTCAGCTTTTCACCTGCCAATTTGATCTCCATAGAGTTTTCTGATTTATTTCGGCTGCATTCCAGTATTTTTGTTTTACATTTATTAATTTTCATCATGAATTCTTTCCGTAAGACGGAGTCCATACCATTCAAAAACTCATTCAAATCCTCAGGCTTGTCGGCCAAGATTACGATGTCATCAGCAAATCTCAGAGTTGAAATTATTTCTCCTTGAATCTTCACTCCCACTTTAAATTTTTCTCTAATTTCCTTCATTGCTTGTTCAATGTAAAGATTGAAAATTATGGGTGATAAGTTGCAGCCTTGCCTAACACCTTTCTGAATATCAGCTTCTCTCTCATGTCCTTCAGCTCGAATGACTGCTGTCTGGTTTCTGTATAGATTGTAGATTACCCTCCTATCCTTGTACTTTATTCCAATAGATTTCAAAATGTCAAACAATTTAGTCCAATCAACGTTTTCAAAAGCCTTTTCTAAGTCTACAAATGCCATGAACGTTCTCTTATCTTTTCTTATTCTACCTTCCAAAATCAGCCTAAGACTTAGTACAGCTTCCCTTGTTCCTACATTTCTCCTGAAACCAAACTGGTCTTCACCCAACTCCGTTTCTATCTGGCTTTCAATCCTCTTGTAAATTATTCTAGACAGGATCTTTGAAACATGAGTAATCAAGCTGATTGTACGGTAATCTTCACATCTGTCAGCTCCCACTTTCTTTGGTATAGGGATGATTACATTCTTCTTGAAATCAGGGGGTATCTCACCTGTCTCATAAATCCTACACACCATGTGAAATAACCTGAACAGACCTTCATCTCCTATGCAACGTAGCAACTCAATCGGTATATCATCTATGCCTGGTGCTTTGTTCCTGCTTAAGTCTTCCAAAGCTATCAAATTCTGATCTCAATATTAAATCTCCTTTCGTATCCTCATCAATTTCCTCCTCCCTTTCCATTACATGATTCTCAATCTCCTTTCCCTTATACAAACTCTCTATGTAAGCTTTCCATCTCTCAACCTTTTCTTCCCTATCTGTTATAGGCTTTCCATTTGTGTCCTTAATATTACAGCACTTAGTCTTCTTTTCCCCAAAAGTATTCTTAATCCTTCGATAAGCTGCGTCTACTTTTCCTAATTTCAGACAATTTTCTATACCTGCACATTTCTCTTTCAACCATTCTTCTTTCGCTTCCTTGCACTTCTTGTTAACCTCATTTCTCAGACGTCTGTATTCTGCTTTCCCCTTTTCATCTCTTACGTTCTTGTGTTTCCGCCTTTCATCCATCAATTCTAGTATATCCTGAGTGATCCACGGTTTTCTACCTATTCTTTCTTTCCTACCAATGTTTTCTTCTGCGGATTTTGTTATTTCATTCTTCAAAAGTGCCCATTCGTCTGCAATTGAAGTTTGTTTAGGGTTTTTCATTAGTCCTTCCTTTATACTCTTCTTGAATCTTTCGTTTACATCCTTCTCTTTCAGTCTGTCTATTGCCCACTTTTTTGGCTTTTGACTTTTCTTCAGTTTTTTCAACTTTAATCTGCATTTCATTACAACCACGTTGTGGTCAGAGTTTATGTCAGCACCAGGATATGTTTTACAACCCAAAATCTGGTTTCGAAACCTCTGTTTGACCATAATGAAGTCGATTTGGTAACGCCCTGTATCTCCTGGTCTCATCCATGTGTATATTCTTCTATTGTGGTTATTGAATATGGTGTTAGCTATGACCAACTCATGCTCAGTGCAGAATTCCATCAGCCTGCTTCCTCGATCATTCCTTTCACCTAACCCGAAATCTCCTACCATCTTCCCTTCTCTCCCTTTTCCTACCACAGCATTCCAATCTCCCATTACTATAACATTTTCATCACCCTTGATATACCTCAGAATTTCGTCTATTTCTTCGTAGACCTTTACAACATCCTCATCATCAGCTTGACTGGTAGGCATATAGACTTGTACCACGTAGGTTTATATTATTGTTTATTATTTGACAACATTATCACGGCAAATACCGGCTACATTTTATGTTACAGCCTGGTTCGGCCTTAGCAAGGAACCATCTGTACTGGGATAATTTCGTATACATTGTTCAGAGACTTCACATTACTGTACATCCATGTCGTGCCCGCAGTCTTCACGCGTCTCCTTCATGTATAGGATGAGCTAAATTTCCATCTGAATCATCTAGCCTTGCTGAGTGTTCGGCCAGGGTATTGTCACCAAGGAACTTCCTAACAATATGGCAGGTGTTGAACAGAAGTGCCTTCTGTAGTTCAATATATATCTGTTGATGCAGATTCAATATTGATGGACTACTGTGGAGAGTTTTGGGTATAACACCAGTACACGATTATTATTATTATTATTATTATTATTATTATTATTATTATTATTATTATTATTATTATAAAGTAATAATGTAATAAACTTTGTGATCCAACTTCTTAATAACTACAAAATTAGTCCATTTCCGTGAGTTTTATCCCTTTTCTCTCATTCATTGGCTGAATGAGTCCACTTGGTTGAGTTTAAATTTCTTATTAAAATCTAACCATGGTAATAAGAAGCAGAAATTGAAATATAACGAAACTCGTTCAATACATTCCTGTGACACTCGCAAATAACAGATCTTACATTTTGATTTGCAGAAAGTTTGTTATACTTTTTTAAATCCATAGCTGAATAATTTGCGATATAGAAGAACAAAGAAGCTTGTAGTTTAACGTGACGGTTAATCTCTAGATCATGAGCCACGGGACCTTCTTTTTACGTGGATTCCGAACCACAGGACATGCCATTTCACTTCAAAAATTTCACATGTATTGACCGGGAATCAAACCCGGAACCCCTTGGTGAGAGGCATACAGCTTGACTACTGAGCCACCACACCCCATATAGAAGAACAGGAGACCTTGGTGTTTAACTATCAGCTACCACACCCACCTTTGAGGGGGACGGAAGTTATCGCCGATAGGGATACACAGTACACTCAAGCGGATGAGGTAAGAATCCCCTTTCCCGGTTCATTCGCATCCTGATCCTCAATATGTTTCTGGACTTGCGACATCAGACATAAACTGTACTCCAGATTCGGATCTCAGCTGGTTCAAGTAATAAACACATGATATCTCAGAATCTTCGGTTTGCCCAGAAAACTCTATTCTGTGCAGCTATAAGTTATTTGTGGAATAACTCTTAAAATTAAAAGCCAATTCCATTGAAGTTCTTGAAATATTTCATTTATTAATTGTATGTCTACTGGGCAAGGATGTGGAAGGAAACGGCCGTGGCCTGTTAGAAGGTACCGTCCCAGCATTTTTCTGGAGTAAAATATGGGGAAACCATGGAAAAACATTTCAAGGACGACCGACGGTGGGTCTCGAACCCACGTCTACTGAGTCCACAGTGAACTTGGCCCCATGACCTAGCGCTGCGCGTTAGTGAGCGTAGCTACCACTCTCGGTATTTATTTACTTACTTATTTAGGGCGTGGTGGTGCAGAGGTCAAGCTGTTTGCCTCTCACCAAGGTGGACCGGGTTCGATTCCCAGTCAACGCATGTGAGATTTTCGAGTTGAAATGCCATGTCCTGTGGTTTGGATTCCACGTAAAAAGGAGGTGCCGTGGCTCATGATCACATGATTAACGGTCACGTAAAAATAAAAGCTTCCTTCCTTTTTGATTTTACTAACTTATTTATTTACTTATTTATTTGCTTAATTATTTACTTATTTATTTACTTATTTATTTGCTTAATTATTTACTTATTTATTTACTTATTTATTTGCTTAATTATTTACTTATTTATTTGCTTAATTATTTACTTATTTATTTGCTTAATTATTTACTTATTTATTTACTAATTTATTTATTTACTAATTTACTTATTTATTTACTAATTTATTTATTTACTAATTTACTTATTTATTTACTTGTTTATTTACTTACTTATTTACTTATTAATCTACTTATTAATCTACTTATTTATTTACTCATTTATTTACTTATTTACTTACTTATTTACTGATTAATTTACTTACTTATTTACTTACTTATTAATTTTCTTATTAATTTACTTGCTTATTTACTTACATTATTTATTTAGTTATTTATTTAAATTATTTATTTACTTATTTATTTATTTACGAAAGTACAAACTACATATGTGAGCCCTTCATGCTTGTACAAATCACTGAGGTAAAATAGAATGTTAGAACGAATCAAATCTACTAACAAAACAAGTCCAGGTCAAGAACTGGTAGAATGTCCTTGTTCGTAACAGAGTTGTCGATGGCCATGATGACAGTTCTATGTGCAGTTTCGGTTTTTGTTCAGTGAATTGATAAACGTCCTCATGGTTGTGAATGTGTCTTGCTTGCAGTTCCTCTTTAAGCACACTCAACGTGCACTCTACTTATAAGACATTTTCGATAATCACTCCTCATAATTAGCTGATAGTGTTATTGAACGATTGACCTTCACAGGTGAACTAGAATATTTGTCAGTAGCCCTAAATTTAAGTTAGTTGAACTTGCAACACACGTTTAGGATTCGAATCCTTGACCTCCAATATACTGAAGGCTAGCTTACCTTGAGGCAAGCAATTCTATTTGCTGCATGACGTAGTGTACAGCTATTTCCCAGAATGATGTACTAGGGCCTAAACGTTTATCGGGCCTGTATGTTGGTCACGTGACGTGTGTGGAACTTTATCGAGAGGATCTAGCACGCGAGCTTCAAGTTATCGAGTGACATGATGAATTAGTTCTACTGCCAACGCGACTGGTAATTCCACTTCATGGCCTTGGTGGTGCAAGAAACACATCGCGAGGCAAGCTTGTAATATAATTATAATTTTTATTATAATTATATAATTATCACTATTATTCTTGGCTCCAACCTCATTAGAAAAGATGGGGGCGTGGTGGCGCAGCGGTCAAGCTGTTGGCCTCTCACCAAGGTGGACCAGGTTCGATTCCCGGTCAATGCATGTGAGATTATCGATGTGAAATGCCATGTCCTGCGGTTCGGATTCCACGTAAAAAGGAGGTCCCGTGGCTTATGATCGTACGAATAACGGTCACGTAAAACTCCAAGCTTGCTTCCTTCCTTCCTTTCATTAGAAAAGTCAGTGAAATGATTCAAGTTGAATGAAGCTTGCCAAGGGATTACAATGAGGATATCTATTTAAGGTACCGTCCTGGATGGAAAACAAGAAACCATGGTAAACCACTGTACGGATCATCGTCTGTGTTTTGAACTCGCTCGTCACACGAATCCTGAGATAACCTAGCCACATGGTCTGGCACCCTTGGATACGCTTATACCGGTGGAAGAGAACAACAGTTGACCAAGGACGGTTGACAGGAAGGATGACAGAGAGGAGCCCGGCACAAGCAAGTGGATGCAATGCTAGACTCAGCTAGGCTTCTGTGGTCGCCAACTCACTCACCAATAGTTGTGAGCCCTTGGGGGAAATTTATAAAACTATTAAACATATACCAGAATGAATTTGTTACAAACAAGTAGTTAGTGAAGAACTAAATAGCCTATTTTCATATAACCTACTAATATTAATTGCCACTATCAACATACAAATTATCAGTTTGATTGCTGTAATAGATTCGTAGTTATTGAGAAACGTCTAAATATTTTGGATGGTCACCATGTTGGATTTTTATATAATAGGCCTTAGATTTACGTACTATTACATGAAGATTATTGTGTAAGTGTTTTATTCAAACTTCAATCGCATGATCAGGACACAAGAAATAAAAGCGGAATTTTAAAATTTCGCTCAGCCGCCATCTTGAGGGTTATGAAAATAATTTAAATAAATTTGAAGCCAGTCGATTAAAATTTGCACAAGCATATACCGTATCAAGTTTCACTGCGCTCGGATGGTTAAAACGCAAGAAACGTCCTTTTGAATATTTAAATTTCGCGTCGCCGCCATGTTGGATATGTGCTCGCCAGGTTATTTAACGTCCCATAGCCATAGGTGAACCTATGCTTATAGCCTCTATACACTTACAAAATTTCAGTTTGATTGCTGTAGTAGATTAATAGATATTGAGAACCGTCTAAATATTTCGGATGGTCGCCATGTTGGATTTTAATACATGTAGGCCATGGAGTTGTGTATTATTAGATGACGATTATTGGGTACGTTCATTATGCAAATGTTGATTTCGATCGCATGATTAGAACACAAGAAATAAAAACTTAATTCTCGAAATTCGCACAGCCGCCATCTTGAGGTTACGTAAACAATTGAACTAAATTAGATACCAGTGCATTACAATGTGTATAAACATTTGCTGTACGAAGTTTTATTGCGTTTGGATCATTAAATCGCGAGAAAAGTCTATTTAAAACTTCGCTTGGCCGCCATGTTCGTTTTGTAGTTAACCGGTTTTTGAAAGTCTCATAGATGAACTTCCAGTAGTGCCCTTTATCTCCGTACAAAATGTCATGATGATATCGACAATAGTTTCAGAGATATAGAATGCCGATGAAATATTTCGCACATCCACCATCTTGAGGTTATGTAAACAATAGAACGAAGTTAGATGTCGTTGCATTACAATGTGTATAAACATATTCTGTAGCCTACTAAGTTTCATTGCGTTTGGTTGGTTAAATCGCGAGAAACGTCTATTTAAAAGTCGCAACTTTGCTTGGCCGCCATGTTGGTTTTGTAGTTACCAGATTTTCAAAAGTCACATACGTGAACGTCGAGTTGTTCTCTTCTTCACCGTTCAAAATTCCAGAGAGATATCAGTAATAGTTTCGGAGATATTGAATGCTGGTGAAATTATTCGCACATCCTCCATTTTGGATTGGTGAGACGTATTTAAATATGAAGGGCACGGTCGGGGTTGCCCGGAATAGTGCTATGAACTTACAGAGTTTTATTGAAATCTCTCTTGCCGTTTAGAAGTTATTAGGGTGGACACACAAAAGTCCATCACACACACACACACAGACAGACACACGGACAAAATATGATCTCATAAGCCTATTTTTTCATAAATGAAAATAGGCTAAAAATTATCCGAAAGTTTGATGCTTTCCAGTCGGTCAACACGATTGTATATTGAGATGGGTTATTCCCTAATCCTGAAAGAAATTTACAGGAGATTAATAAGTACACTTGGACGACCAGTTTCGATCGTCCAGCGATCATCACCAGATCCATTACACTTGTATGAAAATCCACAGCCTGCTTCCAGTCTCCGACCGGGTCAGGAATGGAATGAATGAAGACCCTAGCTAGCGGCGAGGATATGGACTGTGCCGGCTGCCGAGGCCTGACGCACTCCTCTGGGGCAATGAGTAAATGAATGACAGATGAAATGAAATTATAGTGGAGAGTGTTGCTGGAATGAAATTTTGACAGGGAAAACCGGAGTACCCGGAGAAAAACCTGTCTGCCTCCGTTTTGTCCAGCACAGATCTCACATGGAGTGACCGGGATTTGAATCACGGGCCCAGCGGTGAGAGGCCGGCGTGCTGCCGCCTAAGCCACGGAGGCTAAGTGTAGGTTACATAATTATTGTAAATATTTTCACCCATACTTTCAGACATAGGCTAAAAATGTGTAACCTAATTATAATGGACCTGGTGATGATCGCTGGACGATCGAAACTGGTCGTCCAAGTGTACTTATTAATCTCATGTAATTTTTCTTTTTTTTAGGATTAGGGAATAACCCATCTCATTTGGGTACAATCGTGTTGAACGATTAAAAAGCATCACACTTTCGTTTACTAGTGCAACACTGAAAATGGCTTCGAACATCATAATAATAAAAATTGATCATTCAAAATGTTCAGAAATACCGAAATATTTATATAGAACATGAAATAAGCCTCTTTTTTTTAACCTTTTGGGGGTGCATTCATTGAAAGCAGCCTTGATTATGAAATACGTATTACTGTACTACCTTTTATTTCCGTGTTTTACGGAGCCAAACATTAGATCAGATGAGTTTCTGATGTGATGAATGGCTTTTACGTATGGCTGCCCCAACTGGTGTCCTGATTGCCAAGTAACGAGGTTAATAAGAATGTCTCATTTGAGACGCTCTCACCACAAGAAACCTCAATGTGAATGACCTCAGAAGGCCATTAGATAAAAGGGTAGGTCAAGCAAAGCCCTAATGTTTGTAATCCCGAGGGGGCAACACTTTCTCTCAATTGAGTCGTGATGTGGGATTAGCCTCTTGACGCCGACCGCGCGTCATTTGTCACGCCGTGTACATCATTCTTCCAGTAGTTAATGAACAACGCCAATCAACATGGTCTATGGCCGGACGGCACAAAAGGCACTGTGTTGGCTGCAACACTGACCTCACGTTTCACGTACACTTAAGTCTGTATGTTGTTGTGAGTCTTCAGTCTTTTGACTGGTTTGATGCAGTTTGCCATGCCCCCCCCCCCCCTGTCCTGAGCTAATCGTTTCATCTCTACATAGCTACCACTCCCTACGTCCGAGGCAATCTGTTTAACATATTCTAACCTTGGTCTACCCCTACAGTTCTTGTCCTCGACCCTTCCTTCCATAACTAAGCTTGCTATTTCTGGGTGTCTTAGTATGTGTCCTACCAACCTATCTCTTCTCTTCATTAGCAGTCGCCAGAGACATCTCTACTCTCCCAGTAGTCAAACCCTATCTACCCATCTGATCTTCATCATTCTCCAGTAACACCACATTTCAAACGCTTCAATTCTCCTCTTTTCTGTTGCTCCAACAGTCCAAGATTCACTTCCATTACATAGTCTGTAATAGCGCAGTATTGTTCGAGCAAGATTTGCTTTTTAGTCCATCAACATGTAGATGGCAGCCAAAATAACTTGAGTGGCTAAAATTAATCTCAAATTATAAAAGCCGCCACGTCAAACACTAAAAATTAGTTTAATAGTTTAATGAACACGTACATGTTTCGTTATATCAATGAAAACTTCGTCAGCGTGAAAAATCATAGAAATTGAACGGAACGTGTAGCTCACCCTAAGGGTGTCCGCTGGAAGCAGCTACAGACTCAGGCGAGCCGAACATGTCCCCGGACACTCCCGGAACTAAAAGACATACGATAGATAGATAGATTTTTTTAAATAAATGAAAGGTCACAAAAAAGAATTAATAAATAATAGGATGTGTGAAATACTTGGTCGTACCGTATCCACCTGAGATATCAGTCATTTCAATAAATTTTATACATGGAATCCAACTCAAATATCTTACAAAACCAGGAATAAATACGCATACAAATTAAACATTTCACTTCTGGGAACTGGAGTAAGAGTGAAGTTGAAACTGCTCGTAGCTCCAGCGTGAAAGATATCCATCCAGATAAGTAGTAGCCTGTACTATTACAGTACAACCCATAGTTGACTTTTTACAACCATATAGTCACTCCAAATAGACAATCTCCGGATTTCTATCACCATTTTAGCATTTCACCCAACTTCATATATACTACAATTAGCATACACCGACAAGTTCCATTACCAATCATCATCATCGTCTTGCACAGTTTCCAGCCACTGGCCGGGTCTGTTTGGAACACAAGCCTCTCCAACGTCTTTTATCTTCCCACCATCTCTCAGCCTCCACCCTTGTCCAGTCTTCTCCTCTCTTCTTCACGCTTTCTTCCATCCCCTTCAGCCAGCTGTCTCTCGGTCTTCCTCTCGGTCTCTTTCCTTCCCACTTCGTCTCGTGTATCCTCCTGGGTATCCTCTTCTCCTCCATTCGTTTTCCATGTCCATACCATCTAAGTCTAGATTTCTCTATACCATCCTGTAATGGTTCCTCCTTCATTAATTCTCTGGTCTTCTCATTTCTTATTCTGTCCATCTTTGTAGCTCCAATACTGCTTCTCAAGAACCTCATCCCACTGGTCTGTATTTTGCTCTTCTCCCTTCCTTTCATAACCCAGGTCTCCGAGGCATACGTCAGGATAGGGACATAGTACGTTCGATATATGATCATTTTGCTGTTCTGAGGCACATCCTTGCTCCATAACATGTTCTCACACTCCTCCGGAATGCTTCTGCCTGTCTCCCCCGCTCATTTATTTCTCTATCGTTTCTTACCAATACTGAAACTAAATAATCGTATATATTGTACCCAACTCTTTTGGGTGCATTCGTGTTGACCGACTGAAAAGCACCAAACTTTTGTTTTAATAATTACTATAATGATAAATAGACAAACGCTATAATGTGTGATTAAATATTAGAAAATCATTACCTCTACTGATGGCATCCGACCCTAAAATACATTGTCACTTTGATACTCACCCCCACTCCGTAAATGGGAGGGTAGAAATACACAACGTATCGTCAAAAGCCCGTGATTTTATTTGAATGTAGCGAGCTTCCACTCCGACCTTCCCCCAGTTGCATTCGCAACGGCACAAGTAAGGAGAGCCATAATTTTTGTGAGTCATGAAGATAATAAATTGAAACTTAATGGAACTATATATTTCAGGTACGTAATACGCTCTCGCACGGTCGGCCGTAGCTTATTCGTCGCTGTAAAGTTCTAGCTACTCCCTTTACTGCTTGCCACTATATGCTTCCTATTCCCTTCATGGGGCATTTAAACAGCACCTCAGCAAGTTAAGACTAAACACGATGACTGTGATACATAAATCTCTGCGCAGATACGGATATCCGCGGATAAACCCGCGGATATCGACAAATTTTTTGCCATGTGGATATACAGAGGTGTGCAAATTACTAGACTCAATGGCAGTTTTCCAACATTTACTTTGCACCTTTTTGCGACCTAACCCTTTATAGGGCAAAATATATAAAATATGTGTTTCTTTTTACACATTTGTAATTGGGGGTGATAGATGAGTAGGAATATGCAACAATTTTATGTATGTGGATTCTATTTTAGGAAATATGAGGTGGGATATTATTAACCCACTGCCCACACCCGACAGTATGTTTTCTTAAATGAGCAATGGGGTAATAATCTCCTACCTCCAAATTATGATGATACTGTGTTTATCGCTCAATAATGAGGTTTATGTAACAGGATATAATATATAAAAACACCCATCACGCTCAATATAAAAAAAACGTAACTCCCACGCAAAACAGGGTCAGTGACCTATATCATCTTTGCCGAAAACTGCACAAAAAATATAAAAATCATTTTGGAATGTTAAAAGTTAGTATATTCGAATATAATTCAATAATTTCATAATAGTATTTACTAAAAACACAGAAAATTAATTTTTTAAATCTTCTATTCTATGGCAAACATCCTGAGTAGGATAATTATTTCCATTCTAGCTGAAATATATTTACCCAAGTGACCAAAATCATTATTAATATTGTATTTCAGTTATATACCAACGTTTAAAAATCTCTTATCTTCAATAAAAACACCTTCTTCTGTAAAACAATGCATTTCTTTCACTCAACACAACCGACCTGGCGAGCACGTGCACTGGGGAGACCACTGGGATATATGCTTCCCACCTTTGGTTTCTGATGACAGTATACGTCAAATTAATGGGTTTTCAATATTTCTCTGCATCTATCTTGTGGATGCATGTGGAACTGTTTGAAATGAAAGGGGTGGGAAGATTCTCTGCCTAACACCGTTCTATACATACGTGGTGGGAAGATAGTATCCCAAGGACCTATAAAGGGTACAGTATAAATGTTTTACAAGGTGCTGAAATCATTTTAAATGATTAATCAATAGCCTTAGTAACATTTCTTTAAAATAATCTGACAGTTAACTATTTTTTTAGAGTGTCCACTAAAAGAGGAGCCTTGTTAATGCAGAATGTGACATGTTTTGTTTTGTTTACATTATTCTAGTTTTCGAGTGGATTCAGACCAGAGAGACTGGAAGACTTATTACTGACTGTCCACTCTTCAACTATTCAAAGATTCGTGGACAATGGATTGAAACCACCTGATTTAGAGGACACATTTCAAAGTGTCCCTCAGAATCTCCAATTTCGAAAATCTCTTATGAGAAACGTTGTAAGACCACTGGGGAGAAAACACTACTAGGTAGGGTGATAATATAGTACATTATGCAACGAGCCTATAATGGCTATAATTAAGACACGAGTATTTTTTATAAAACGAGCGTATGCGAGTTTTATAATTTCCATACGAGTGTCTTAATTACCATTATAGGCGACTTGCATACGACTGTGTATGTTCGACGATAATTGTTATAACAATTTTATGTTCGAACATAAATATTCAAAAATATCTGTCGAGATTTTGCCAGTTTTATGTACTGAACAGAGCGCATGAGACGCTGAGAATGCCTTGTATTTGACCATGGCCTCCTTGATTACCCTACTATGACACTAGGCCAGGCAGTGAAATTTAAATTAAAAGGCCATGGAACTCAGCGCATCTAATTATCTAATTGGTCAAACAACTGCTTCTTGAGCTCTGATTGGTGGGAGAAACTGTTTCATAACGAAAAATAGTGTTGTAATGAGCCTCATTATAGTACAGTTTTCTGACATATAATAGTAAGGGTCGAACATAAAATTATTTATTTATGATCAAAGGAATCCAAGCAGTAACGATTTCAGTGAAAAAGTCGAATAAAACATACCTTCCATGCGCCTTTTAAGCTTAAGCTGGGCAAACCGTTAAAAATTTCAATATAGCCTACTCTGAATATAAGAATTTTTCATCATGAAACGTTCTAAAAAAAGTCCACGAGAGCATATCTCTATGTTCAATACATCGCCCACTATAAGTGTTTTTACGTTTTCATTTCTTCCAACAATCTCCATTCAATTACTTCAGAGAAGAGTGGTTGTGTTTGAGTTTCCCTGGAAGTGCAACTCGTCTTTTCTTCATTTCACCTGTGAACTTTTCATTCCACAAAATACACAGTAGAGTTAAGATTGGATAGAAGGGGGGGGGGGGGATTTGTATTTCATGCACCTCGCCATTCTGACAAGAATTCGTTGCACATGCATCTCCATAATGATATAATTAATAGTCCAGTCAGTGATATTAACCCATGGCAGACGACCGTCACCGTGGCATTTTCCCTGGACAAGCCTGCTCTTGAGCTACAATGATCGCTAGCTCCTTTCTCTTCCTTGTCCAGCTAACATCGTGCGGCCCTCAGGAGCGGTTAACATGGCAAGCTTTGGCCTTGCCCTATGTTGTTAAACAGTAATACGGTCATCTAGTATTGACAATATTAATATCCCCTCCCAAATATAACCTTGAAACCTAAAATGCGCTTTAGAATAAAACATAATTTATTAAAACTATCACGTTCTGTTTTAATGATGACATGTAAATGAACTTTGTACGGCACTGAAATTTTAAAGGTAGACACGTACATTTAACCCCGAATAAGTTAAATCCTGATCAATTATTAGAGCCATTACATGAAAAAAAAGGAATGTATATTCCTAGTATACAAACATACATAACATTTACGTGAATGCATCACTAAATTACTCCCAACTTCCTGTCTTTCCAGCGCTCAAGTGGTTCGCAGTCTGTTCCTTAAAACAACAATCATGAGTACTCTTGTTATTGATATTCAACAGTCTGAGGCAGATTACCTCGCTGCTTCACCCCTTAAAACGAGTTGTTCCCTGAAGAACTATACAGCCTATTTTCATATATCCTATTCATGTCAATTGCCTCTATCAACATACAAAATTTCAGTTTGATTGTTGTGATAGATTCGTAGATATTGAGAACCGTCTAAATATTTCAGATGGTCGCCAGGTTGGATTTTTATTTATGCACTATTACATAAAGATTATTGTGTACGTGTGGCAATCAGACTTCAATCGCATAATTAGGACACAAGAAGTAAAAACGAGATTTTAAAATTTCGCACAGCCGCCATCTTGAGGTTATGTAAACAATTGATCTAAATTAGATGCCAGTGCATTACAATCTGTATAATCATTTACTGTACCGCATTTCACTGCGCTCAGATGGTTAAATCACGTGACAAGTCTATTAAAATGTTTCTCGCTTGACCGCCATGTTCGTCTTGTACTTGACAGGTTTTTGAAACTTGTAGCTGTGCCTTTTATCACCGTACAAAATTTCACGGTGATATCATAAATAGTTTCGGAGATATTGAATGCCAGTGAAATATTTCGCACAGCCGCCATTTTGAGGTTATGTAAACAATTGAACTACATTACATGCCAGTGCATTACAATATGTATAAACATTTTCTGTATCATGTTTCATTACGTTTGGATGGTTAAATCGCGAGAAAAGTCTATTAAAAGTCTCAAATTCGCTTGGCCGCCATGTTGGTTTTGTAGTTACCAGGTTTTTGAAAGTCTCATAGGTGAACTTCTAGTAGTTCCCTTTATCACCGTTCAAAATTTCAGGGTGATATCTGTAATAGTTTTGGAGATACTGAATGCTGGTGAAATATTTCGCACAGCCGACATGTTGGTTTGGTGAGAAAATGAAAATCCACAGCCTGCTTCCAGTCTCCGACCGGTTCAGGAATGGAATGAATGAAGCCCCCATCTAGCGGCGAGGATATGAACTGTGCCGGCTGCCGAGGCTTGACGCACTCCTCTGGGGCAATAATTAAATGAATGACAGATGAAATGAAATGATAGTGGAGAGTGTTGCTGGAATGAAATTTTGACAGGGAAAACCGGAGTACCCGGAGAAAAACCTGTCTGCCTCCGTTTTGTAGTTTGGTGAGACACAATACAATTTGAAAGGCACGGTCGGGGTCGGCCAGAATGGTGCTATGATCTTACCGAGTTTCATTGAAATCGCTCCAGCCGTTTAGAATTTATTAAGGGGGGGGGGGGGTACCACACACACACGCACACACAGACAGACAAACGGACAAAAGGTGATCTCATAAGTCTATTTTTTATTAAAATGAAATTAGGCTAAAAACATAAAAAAATATATAACCCATCAATCATAGGGGCATACTGTACACTAATCTAGGTGCAAAGAATATTCTGAGGGTTTGAATGAGATTCACTCAGGCTCGGGAGGCAAAGTGAGGAGGGGTGGGTTCGATTCCCATCTCAGCCATTCTGGAAGTGGTATTTCGTGGTTTCAACTTCTTCGCCAGGCAAATGCCGATATGGTTCCTAGCGTAAGGCCACGCCGCCTCCTTCCCAATCCTCATCTGAATTACAAATACACAAACAAGTACAGATTGCACGATATCACAGGTTAAAAGAAACGTTCTGTAAACACACACCAAAGTTCACGTGGATAAATGACCACGATGTACTGAACCCGATGGGGTTATGCTGACTGGAATCGAACATGGTTCTCAGAGACTGTGATCTCAGTATAAAGGTTCCACCAGGAAGCGAACCAGAGATCTGTAGAGAGAGTTTCTTGGTAAAAACCCCTCGAAAGAAATGTATATTTAATCACTGGTGTGATTTTTGATGAAATGGCATTATTTATTAAAATAATGTAGGAAATAATGAGCAGATTATATCATTATAAGACGATTTGGTGTAAGCTATTGGAGGCTTGAAGCACGGAGAAGGGCAGAGCTGACATTTACTAATTGGCCCAGAATTGTGGGTTGGTCCCAGTGGAGCCACGTCCATCTCAGTCACCCCATTATGTCGTCTGGAGCAGGGGTGAGGCCTGAATAATGACATAGTTATTCCCCGACGGAGAATAGATTTGGAGTAGGGGCGGAGAAATGCCCAGAAAAATCATTGATTACTCGTGATTGGAGTAACGAATCGAGATGAGAGTTGCACACAGGTGAATATCTTGGCAAGAAGATAATTTTAGAGTCTTTTACCTGCGAAATTGGTGCATATTTAATGATGTGCGTAAGGACTGTAAAACGACCATTGTTCGCGGATGGATGTGAAGATGTTGCCGGGGGTTTCCCGTTAGGTAGCGTCCCACGCCATGGAGAAAGGAATTAATATTAATTAATTGAACGAGCGATTCCTTTGCACACAGATAGTTTTGGGACCTGTGAAGAGAGAGGAACACAATGATCATGGTTTGAAGACCTGAATCATGCTGTGAGAGGAGCCAAGATTACGCGGGAAGATGTTGCTCTACTTTCTGTGGAAATCCGATATAAGGGAGTAGACCCCAGGAGGAGCTCTCAGCTATGCTCAGTTGTAAGTCAGCCAAGCACAGTCGAAGTGGTAACGCAGTCAAGCTCAGTCTACATGCCGCCAAGCGCAGTTACAGCCAGTTACAGTCTTACTCAATTGTCAGTTGTAGCACAATGGCAATAATTTGCAATCAGTATACAGCAAATATGCAGCAGTACGAGACAGCGTGTAAGTCGCATACAGAAGTCTTCAAATAAGTTACGTGCAGTCTTCGAGTGAAACTTCAGTCAGCTACAGCCAGGTTGAAGCAAGTTCGTCAAGGCAAAACGCATGACGGATCTATTCATCAAGACGCCGAACAAAGACTGGTATGTGTAAAAAGAAACAGTAAACATGCTTGTATGAATAATAGTCGTGATACAGGCATAATTAGCAGCACGAACTATGACGTGTTCAGTTACGAAGCACCGTATAGACTAACGGTGGAACTATTGTATATAATTATTTGTGAAAGTGTTGAACTTTATTTAAGCGCAGTGTGTATAGTATTAACTAATCGTATATGTGTAACTACGATAGAATGCGCTAAAGAAACTCTACTAAGTGTTTGGTATTGCCATGAGAGTACCAGATGTTAACGCTCATGTTTGGGAGCCAGCGTATTGATGTAACGCAGGACGCTTACTGTAGGAGGAATGATATTCATAAAAACTGTTGGAGAGTTCCGAGAGCAGATAACCAGACTTTCAATCAGGAGTTGGTAACGTAAGATGCCGTCGACACCTGCAATTTCGATCTCTGCTAGGGAATTTCAGCATTGAAGTGTGTATAAAGTGACGAGTGTTCAGTGTAATGCATATGTAAAAATATCATTTAAAGTAGTGTTTGATGAAGTGTTTCACATGTTTGGGGAGTGATAACTTCCTGAAAGGTATGCAACGTGTCGTGTTGGTGATAGAAATTATGTGTAATCAAATGTGTGTAAACAAGAGAAATATGTCGCGTTAAACCCATTATGGCGGGCGACATGGAAGAATATGATTGGTCGGAGCCACCTTAGATGCCTATAGAGATGTAAGTACCCCAACAAAATATGGTTATGATTATGTAGAAGTATGGACCGCTGCATGTCTGTGATTCCGTAAAGATATTGTGAATTCCTTATAGATGCCAGTAAAAATCAGTTAGGAGGCTGATCCTCCATGTTTAATCAGTATTGAGTTGATTTTTATAGATTTGAGATGTTAATTTGCATCATTAAGTGGAGTAATTATTCCCACTATGAATTAGGAATGGCAATCAGTTATGTAAATGCAACGAACGCGATTGTTCGAGTTTAAAACGTCTAGCTATGTCGGAAATTTTGGTAATTTATGTGAGAATAATAATAAATAATGATTTTGGTCATTTATGTCAATGAGATTTATAATAATAATAATAAATAATGATTTTGGTCATTTATGTCAGTGAGAAATGATGATAATAATAATAATGGTTATTAAGAGTATGAATGAACACATCAGGAAACAAATAAATGTTGTAAGCGAGAATTATTAACGCTAATTGCAAGACTTATCAATCTAAGCAGGAAGATGTTACAGTGAGATTACATTTCAGTAATTATGGAAAGAAGTTTTATATCAGAATATTGCATATATTCAGTAATGATACCAGTAATGAAAGAGCTTTTATTGAATTGAATTTGCAGCTTAATTGAGAAGCTTATAGAGTAAATGTTAGATTTCTCTTAATATTATAGGTCGGAGTGTCGTAGCATGGAGCATTAGGGGCCAGATAGTCTATTCTACGTATGAATTCTCCTATGTCGTGGACATTGTTGGAGGTATTATTAATTCCAGAGTTGTAGTGATGGACCCTAACTCTGAAGAAAGGATTGAAATGTGTTCCGGATTGGATTCTTGACAGAGTCGAGGAAACAAGGACACCTCGCAGCTCTATGATTTCCCGAGAACTTATTGATGAGTTATTTACGCTCGTTGGCAGCGAAAACTCATGGCGACAGTGGTTTTGTGCGCCTATATTATACTTGAGACATCGGTCAACCGCCAGGCTCATGCATTGCGAACCCCGAACCTTCATGTTGAATGGACCCATGTGAGGCCATTAATTAATCGTTATCCTCGACGTAGGAATAATTACAAAAGCTCATTCAATACCTGTTGGCATAATAGTCAATTAAGATCCTTTGGGAACATGTGTGTCGGTCAGGACACAGTATTTTGTCTTGTAAATCTTCGCTGCTTAGAGAGGGAGCCTTTCAAACTTTTAGGAAGGTCGAGATAATTGGTGAAACGACCCATTCCACTTTCTATTGTGTAGCGACTTCCTTAGCCGAGGGTCGGAGCTAACCACCCGGACCGCTCAGGCAAGTTATAAGAGGGAAGAGTCTAGACCTTGTTGAAATGACATATAATGCATGATTGTTATGTTGAGTATTATAGCCATGTGGTTTGTGAACACATGGATAATTATAGTTCATCCTGATGGTTCATTATTTTAGCTATCTGACGAATAGTTACATGATATATTTGTACTGTCACTGGAGCCAAGTCATGTAGTTGGTTACTAGATGCCAATCGCCATGAGCGCGAGGTAGTCTATCGTACAATCCGACATAAGCTATAACGTAACGTTTTATCTAGGAATCACAGACAGCATGCGGGGAAACCATATAATTGGAGGATGTGTAGGGGGTAGCTTACATAATTATGGAGTTGCACGTTGATTTTGGTGCAACGTCCAAATAGGTAAATGCATGCAAAGCATTTCATTGGTGAGAAGAAAAATATTAAAACACGCACGGCACACATAATTGTTTAACATAAAGAGGTTTAAGGAATAATCCTTGTTGTAATATTAAAGAAGTCACAGTGTATGACTGTTATGTTAATGTACAGTTTGTTTTGAAGTCGTAGGTGCATCAGCGCACTAGTTTCTCCTTGTGAAGTTCACAGAAGGGTAAAACCTTATGGCTAGGCATGACTTTGTTGTGATTTTATATTTGTTTACTTATGGATTGTGGAAGTAAAAATTTTGTTTGCTTTATTTTATGCTTTTTGGGTATTGTTTTGTGTTTGAAGCCATGATTTATTTTAATGAATTAAAGTTTTAGAATAGAGTTGTGCCTTATCATTGTAGAGTTGATACCTTTTAGCCTCAAATCCAAAATATGCACTGCTCAATTGGGGTTACCGTACACGCCTGAGAGCTGATGCTAGCTGGAGGCAGATGCATATTATCCACCGAGATTACTCACATGGGTACAGTACATACCCCTAAAATGAAACAGTTGTTGTTTATAATTCATTTGAGGGGCTTGGGACATCTTGTCATCAGCCCCGTGTATTTGGGTGTGTGTAGAATCTGTCTGATAACCGGTGTTAATTTTGATGGCCGTATTAGTGTGTGTTATCTTTTTTAATTCAAGCAAGGACTGCAGACAATAATTTCAAGTAGTTCCTACTTTTCATACCAAATGCTACCGTCCACGACACCTAGCTTGCGGACTTGCCTACTAGATGGTATCGCAGGCAGCACCTGGCGGTGAACGTTGGGACTAATAGAGAGTAATCAATTCTAACCTAAACATTTTGGCTTCACACAAGTGTAGTTAGTGGAAGGTTCTTCTTCATGCCGTAATAATAATAATAATAATATCGTATGGCCTTGGGTGCCGGGTGCAAACTTTGTAATTTGACACCCAGAGGGTAGCTTGCATGTCGAATTTCGTTGTTCCTTGAATCACTATGAAAGTCAAGGAGGTTAGATATCTGAGCTCCTTGAACACTATAGCGCTTTCTAGTAGAGAAATGAGGAACTTTGTGTTGGCGGAAACTCCCGAGATTAATTTTGCCAATTATGAACACGGCCTACTGAATTCAAATGGGTTCTTTGACATGCCAACATCGTATGACATGCGTGTCGTAGTTTTGCCGCCTTTCAAAAATCACTTACCACGGCCAGGAGCGAACCTGAAATATTGGGGTTAGTAGACCGACACGCTATCCACTCATCCACCGTGGCATAAATCTATGACATGGGACCGCCGGCTTCACTTCCCCTCCGATGGAAAGCATACTGCTGATAACCTGCATTTATGTGATGACTGTAGTAGTGTGTGTAGCTGCTTCAGGGACAGGGGTGGGGCAGGTGCTCCAGGACTTGAAATATGGTAATTTATTTATTTATTTATTTATTTGGATTTATTGTGCTTCTAACAGGCATATGCCTAATAAAAAGAAACACATGTACATTTGGTTACACAATTCTATCAAATTATAATATAATTGACAGACATAATGCTGAGATTGTAATGCAAATTAATTCTACAACTAAATACGAAAATATAATAATACTGTGCAGGTAATTGGTAGGTGGAATGTACGAGTTCATGTGATCGCACAGCAGGCAGAAACAAAGGAACTATATGTGTAACTGAATAAGTCGAGGTTGTTTGCTATTGAATGTTCATTGTATAATTGAATAGCACTTATTATTGGGGAATGTTTATGCTGTTCAGTTCTAGTTCTTGGGCAGTAAAATGTAATAAACTTAGGTCGAGTTGATGGAGGTGGGACACGTAAATTAAACTGTGATATTAAATACGGACTATACAAAAGGTTATTGAATACTTTGAAGACAAAAACAAGAATTGCAATTTTCGTCTGTTAGCCAGAGATGTATAATTCAGGTAACTTAGAAGATTTCCATAGCTATCATATTTCGGATAAATACCCGTCATTTTATACTGCAGATATCTTAGGAATTTATTCTGAACCATTTCAATTTCACTAATGTGGTTCAAGTACCAGGGATTCCAGATGCTGGATGCATATTCTAATCTGCTTCTAACAAAATAATTGAACAATAATTTTATACTTTTTGGGTTGACGAAATCTTTAGAATTTCTTCTTATAAAGCCTAGCATTTTATAAGCACTAGCTACCATTTCATGAGTGTGCAATGAAAATGTTAGCTTTGAATCAAAATGGACTCCTAGGTCTTTGATAGAATTGTTAATAGTGAGATACGCATCCAATATCCGGTACCGAAACATCACCTTGTAACATTTTTAATAAGTCGTTAAACGTGGTGTTGACAATTGTGGTTCAATAAAACAAACATGATAATAATAAATAATATACACTGTGGTGTGACCTTACCTGCGATAGTATAATATAATAAGTTGTTGTTGAGCGCCAGATTCCTATTTAAGACAGTGAATCGAAATTTATTGATTTAACCTCGGCTATCAGCAGTAGAGTCGAAACCACTTACCCGGGCCGTAGTGAGACAAAGTCATCTAACCAATCCAGTATTTAATCAAGGAATATGATTGCCTTAAAGTACTAACTACAATGAAAGAAATAGGCATTACGTTGAAGAGAATGAATTTATTGACTCAAGAACAAAATATTAATAAAACAGAATAGTGATAGTCACACAATTGAATTTAAAATTACTCAAAGCGGCAATTAATTTAAAAGGAACTGAACATTTAAAATGAATTGAAAGTTAATTGAAGTTAAATTATAATAGAGACGATAGTTTTATTTAATTGTTTGCTCACCCATTCGAAGATTCGTCATATTTAAGAAATGATCGATGATCTCGATGTTACGTCGCTTATGTTTAAAAAAATGATGTGATATCTCAATTACTATGAAATATCCTCATTAAATACGTTGCCATCTGTAGAAAGACTCTTGATCAGGGATATAACCCATTATGTATTGATATAGATTTCGGCAGGACATCGTACTGTGCCAACTCTGTTTGCTCAGTTCATTAGGACCCAGGAAGCCAGGTTATTGCTTCCTCCCTTCATTGAGAGCTGTAGATCAATGCGTCTTTTGTCGGAGTCGCAGGTACTAATGACTTCCTTGTCACGTGGTCTTCGACGGTCTCCCCCTCCAGTAAGCTTCCCTTTCTTCAGTGTTCATTCTCTCACGAGGGCTAATTACACCACAATTTGTAATCTTAGACGCGTACGTACCGTAGAAAATGGCGTGTTGGTTACACCATAGTGGGTGTCTTAGCATCTCAGGAAAATGACGCAGTTTGCCGTGGTGAAATTATTACTACGTCGTTCAGTTTGTGACGCATTGGGTTGATCCTATTTGGCAATCTTGTTGCATTATATATTTTACTTCGTCTCTTTACAAATAATTGTTAATAAAAATATTTCTGACTATAACAATAAAAGCCGCTTACAATTATCTGATATAAAAATCATCTCATTGATGTACTAATTAATAAGAATAATAAATATGATAAATGAATAACCCTTTAAATATAATAGGTATGGGATCGAATCGTTACAATCGCCCCTAAGATAAATAATTTAAATGACATTTCACATTATTTCTCTTACCCCATCCAACATTAAAAAAAACTATAAATTTAAATATTATAACCCCCAAAAAGACAACATACAATATACTCTTCATCAATACACAAAAATATACAAGAAATATATTCTTCGCTAAAATTCACATTTTAACTTTCATTTATCTCATTCTTCCAAATGTTCATAATGTTCATTCTTCTTTATATTTATGCTGTAAAGAAATATACATAAATGCCCTTCACTTTTAATTTTGACATATATGTCAACGCTGCACTTGTCTTGGTGATCGTATGCTTGACATACAATTTTGTCTTCATATCTAGTGAACGTAGTTTTCGTCAGTCTGGTGTAGAATTACATTGTTGTATTTCCAGCTGATAAACACATTATGACTATTACAGCACACGATATGCAAACAACACAATATTCCTTTCGTCTCTATAAAGGTACTACTCAAATGCAGTAAAATTTCAATAATTGAAGAAAAAAAATAACTTAGCAAGATACCTAAGGCAATTCCAATTTCAGTGCATGTCATACATGTAAATACTACCCCAAATACATAATGACATCGAAATACCTTAAAGCAGTTATTAAACAGTTCACTTATATTTCCAAGTTACTACTCACCTGCCTTCGTGGCTTAATTCTTTCTTAGGCCACGGCCGCCTCTTTTCAAATTAATACTTCCTAAGTCTCCACGACTTCTTAACTTCTCATAAAACCATAATTCCTCTTTACTACTTCTCGAAAACAATAACTTGGATTTTTCAAAATCACAAATAAACATAAAATCTGACTTCTCGTTCATCTTATAAAATTTAACTTAGCGTCAAGATATCTTTACTCTATCGTCATTCCTTACTTACCACAACAAAATGATTAAGACTTGGACAAAATACTACTCAATACCTGAATTACGTATATCACTAAACTATTTCACAAAAACACATGACAAACTCCTCGGAATAAATATTTCGTTCCACAAAATATTAATGCTCTTATACTTTAAACTTAGTCTATACATGATTTGACTTCTTGCTGAATGCCTAAAAACCCCCCTTAGTTTTCTCTCAAAACTCTTAATTAAGTACCGTGTTCTCCAAACACCACTTCCTACTTGTTCTGACCGCCTGGAGTATAGCTTATTCCTACTACACCAGAATCTCTCAGAACTCTCAACAATTCATCGTGACATCACACGTCACATACAAAAAACCTCCCCTATTCGTGGTATAATCCCACATCTTCTTACTGTTACAGGTCACCTCTTACTGACCAATAACACACTAAATTTCAGCTAAAAAATCTTACATGCTTCGACTAATTCCTTGGAATAATAACATCACACTTAGCTTTCCTAATTATTGTCTTCCTAAAATAATGACAGTGTTCCTGTTGATAGTCAATAACACCGACACTCTTAATTAGCAAATATTCTCCCATAATCACTTCATAAAGCAAGTCCTGAGTTATAACACAGTTCAGATACTTTCTTCTCTATCAAATTAAACGCGTAAATTACACCTGCCTTTAATTGAAACTTCATTATTACCCCTTATGTATACACTTATCTTACTAATTTATTCTTGACTTCAAAAATATAAACTTCTCTTCACTAACTCCGTATGACATAAATAAAACTTAATTTCTCGTCTACTAAAAAAAATGATTTATCTTTAAAATCCTCAAAACAGCGAATTATAACAAATTCCTTTCAATATTAGTAAATATTATGTCAACCTTTTAATTATAATTATTATCTTTACTTTTACCTGTGTAGGACAACAATCTACCTCATCATTATTTCGTTATTATTCATCAGTAACTTTTCACTAAAAGTGGTTTAGCTCGATAACAAGCCTTGTAATATCTTTAAAACGTGCGTAACTGTAACTAAAACTTGGACAATCTTACCTTTGTAATCTCTTATTACCTTGTGTGCATACATCCATATATACTTAAAAAAAACTCCCAACATTAACTTCACGTTGTCCCGTAGACACCATAAAAAACTCATTGCTCAACGGAATATACCTCGCTGACCTACTTCATCTTACCAAAAACTTCCTCCAACCTACTTCATTTGGCATCTTACCAAAAACTTCCTCAAAAAACAACTTCATTTGGCATCTTACCAAAAACTTCCTCAAAAAACAACTTCATTTGGCATCTTACCAAAACTTAAAAACCACATTGCTCAACGGCATTACCTTCGTTGGCCTACTACTTCAAACTCACGTCCATTTACGTGAAAATACACACATACACACACACATATGTCAGCAAGTACCAAATGCCCTAATCATGTTACTACTTCCTCATTTTAACCCGATGTTGGTTAATTCAAACAACACATTACTATTAACTATTCTAAACCACTTATAAATTTCTCAAAATATATCCACTGATAACCTCGCTGTCCTCAACTGAAACTTCTTTAAAAATCAATACTTAATTCTTCAACTCTTTCGTTTTATTACCACTGTATCATCTTATCTTCACTCACTTTTGAATTAAATCTTTATTACCATTATATTCATAATTATGGTTGCCATAATAATTATTACTACTTTCTTTCGATTACTTACCTATGTAATAACCTTCCTACTTTTTTTAAATTTAATCCTCACTTCCTCCAACTTACCTGCAGTTTAAGGACCTACATTCAACTTACCTGAATTGCTCAATAGCAAGACAACCTCTGTCTTCCAAATTAAATGATTTTAGTCAATCTAAATCAATAAGCGTAGGCACTACGCGCCCCTAACCATCCTAACTTCACGACTGAATTAAAATTACACACAGCAGGTTCCTTATCTACCGCTGTTAAATCATATAAAACTTCATTACTTAATATTTAAGTCATACGGAACAGTAACTATCGTTAATATAAATTTACATCACTACGTTCTCTGGCATTTCACAGTTCTTACCGCATTCATCTTCGATTCTATCTTTAACTGGAATTCCACATGATTCCTTCCGTGTTACATTAGTTTCTACTTCCTCTGTACTACATTCATCCATAGTAACACAGTACTTCGGCTTTCTCCCTCTCACTTCCCCAAGTCTGGCTAATTCAGTACGACACTGCACGTCATATGCTTTCTTTCTCTCTCTCATCCTGATTTCTTTCTCCTCTAGCAACTTAATTCTCTTTTCTTTCATTTTACTTCTAAAATATCTACCTTTAGGTTTCATTTTCATTTCTCCGTTACTATCACTTAATGCTCTCTTTAGCCGTGGACTACTGCTTCTGCTCTTATCTATCTCTCTCCTCCTCTTAACCTGTTTACTAATTATGTTCTTCTGACTATGACTTAACGCACGCTTCTCTGCCTCTAATAATTTCACATTAATTTCCGCTACACCATCATTAAATTCTTCCCTAGTTTGCCTATCTAATTTATCTATGATTGTCTGCATCTTAATCTCTTGGGTGCTTAGTACTTTCTTTATCTTACCTACTTCTATCCCTATCTTTTCTCTCATCTTCTTCACTTCTTTTTCGCTACATTCTATAGTCTCTTCTACAGCTATCCTGCGTTCATCTAAAATCTCCTTCAACTCTACTATGCTTTCTCCTACTATCTCCTCTGACGCTAATCTATTTTCACCTAAAATCTCGTCTGACTCTAATCTGATTTCACCTAAAATCTCCGCTATTTGCCGTTCCTCACCTAAGATCTCCTCCGATTCCAATCTGCTTTCACCTACAATCTCCAATGACTCTAATCTGTTTTCAACTATAATTTCTTCTACCTCCAATCTACTTTCACCTAAAATCTCGTCTGACTCTAATCTGATTTCACCTAAAATCTCCGCTATTTGCCGTTCCTCACCTAAGATCTCCTCCGATTCCAATCTGCTTTCACCTACAATCTCCAATGACTCTAATCTGTTTTCAACTATAATTTCTTCTACCTCCAATCTACTTTCACCTAAAATCTCGTCTGACTCTAATCTGATTTCACCTAAAATCTCCTCTACCTCCAATCTGCTTTCAATTACAGTCTCCCCTAAAGTCTCTACCACCTGCCTAGTTTCCACTTCTACCAATTTGCTAAAACTTTCACCTTGAGTTGCTAATTTATCTTCAATCACAGTTACTATTCTTTCCTGAATCCTACTTTCTGTTGCTTCTAATTTCTTATCTACTGTCTTAATAATATATTTAGCCTTCATCTCTATCTCCTCCTTAATTTCACCTCTGATTTCCTGTGTCACCCCCTGAATACTCTCCTGCAGCATATCATACTTCATACTCAACCCTTCATTTACTTTAATCACACTGTCTAGTTTTAAATTATTCTCTTCCAATTTCTGATTTATTTTACTACTATTCTCTTCCAATTTTTCATTAAGAAAGGCCTCGGTACTTTGCTTATTTTCATTAAACTTCTCATTCATATTTTGATTTAGCCTGCCCATGTCTTTATCTAATTTCTCAAATTTATTATTGAATTCCAAATAACTTCTTTTATTCTCTTCACTATTTTTATTCATATCTTTACTCATCTGCCTTATGAGCGCATCTAATGAGATTTCATGGACCTCTAAGGACTTCTGTTTCTCCTGACTACCACTAGTCTCAGGATGTACCTCTGTATTCGTCTCGAGATTTTCCTCTGAATTCATGTCAGGGTTAACCTCAGGATTATTTTCAGGATTACTCTCAGGATTATTCTCAAGATTTACCTCCGACATCTTGGTATTATTCTCTACGCTTTCAACATCGCTACCGCTATCAACCTCCTTATAATTAACTTTCTTGACTGCATCCCTACTTCTCAACTGCCTCTGTTCCTCCTCCGACATCTCGAAGTACACCGTATAACAATTGCCCTTCCAAAATTTCACTTCACTTCACTGTCCCCCAAAAGCACTGACAATTTGCACTGAAATTATACACTCCTCTGACTAAATACCGAATGGTTTTCGTGCCCCACGTTGGGCGCCAAATGTAACATTTTTAATAAGTCGTTAAACGTGGTGTTGACAATTG
This sequence comes from Meconema thalassinum, assembly GCA_946902985.2. Classification (NCBI taxonomy): domain Eukaryota; kingdom Metazoa; phylum Arthropoda; class Insecta; order Orthoptera; family Tettigoniidae; genus Meconema; species Meconema thalassinum. The sequence goes on from OX336392.1 coordinate 375,401,162, forward strand.
TGGTTCAATAAAACAAACATGATAATAATAAATAATATACACTGTGGTGTGACCTTACCTGCGATAGTATAATATAATAAGTTGTTGTTGAGCGCCAGATTCCTATTTAAGACAGTGAATCTAAATTTATTGATTTAACCTCGGCTATCAGCAGTAGAGTCGAAACCACTTACCCGGGCCGTAGTGAGACAAAGTCATCTAACCAATCCAGTATTTAATCAAGGAATATGATTGCCTTAAAGTACTAACTACAATGAAAGAAATAGGCATTACGTTGAAGAGAATGAATTTATTGACTCAAGAACAAAATACACACATCAAAAAAAGTTTTGCATCACCTCGGTTCCCAGATCTCCGGCATATAGACGTTGACTGTGTATATTGTATCAAAGATACAGTCCCTTTGACTGTTCATAGATGTCACTAAAACTGCTCAAAGATGTAAACAACCATGCATGAGCAGGGCCTATTAGACGGAGGGGGTACGACAGCCGATCAGTTCCAGTCATTCCACCAGGACGAAGGTACGCTGCTCATGTTGTCTGTAGTTCTACCATGCCTAGAAGGTCAATACCGCAGTTCGATCGCGTCCGCATTGTTACTTTGTGTCAAGAAGGGCTCTCAACAAGGGAAGTTTCTAGGCGTCTCAGAGTGAACCAAAGCGATGTTGTTCGGACATGGAGGAGGTACAGAGATACAGGAACTGTCGATGACAGGCCTCGCTCAGGCCGCCCAAGGGCTACTACTGTAGTGGATGACCGCTAATTACGGATTGCCGCTCGGAGGAACCCTGACAGCAATGCCACCATGTTGAATAATGCGTTTCGTTCAGCCACAGGACGTCGTGTTTCAACTCAAACTGTGCGCAATAGGCTGCATGATGCGCAACTTCACTCCCGACGTCCATGGCGAGGTCCAGCTTTGCAACCCCGACACCATGCAGCGCGGTACAGATGGGCCCAACAACATGCTGAATGGACCCCACAGAATTGGCATCACGTTCTCTTCACCGATGAGTGTCGCATATGCCTTCAACCAGACAATCGTCGGAGACGTGTTTGGAGGCACCCTGGTCAGGCTGAACGTCTTAGACACACTGTCCAGCGAGTGCAGCAAGGTGGTGGTTCCCTGATGTTTTGGGGTGGCATTATGTGGGGCCGACGTACGCCACTGGTGGTCATGGAAGGCTCCGAAACGGCTTTACGATACCTGAATGACATCCTCCGACCCATAGTGCACCCATATCGGCAGAATATTGGAGAGGCATTTGTCTTCATGGACGACAATTCTCGACCTCATCGTGCACATCTTGTGAATGCGTTCCTTCAAGATAACGACATCGCTCGACTACAGTGGCCAGTATGTTCGCCAGACATGAACCCTATCGAACATGCCTGGGATATGTTGAAAAGGGCTGTTTATGGACGTCTTGACCCACCAACCACTCTGAGAGATTTACGCCGAATTGTCGTTGAGGAGTGGGACAATGTGGACCAACAGTGTCTTGATGAACTTGTGGATAGTATGCCACGACGAATACAGGCATGCATCAATGCAAGAGGACGTGCTACTGGGTATTAGAGGTAGTGGTGTGTACTGCAATCTGGACCACAAATGCTGAAAGTCTAGCTGTATGATGGTACAACATGCAATGTGTGGGTCTCATGAGCAATAAAACGAGCTGAAATGTTGTTTGTGTTGATCTCTATTCCCTTTGTATTTAAAGGTTCCGGAACTCTTGGAACCGAGGTGATGCAAAACTTTTTTTGATGTGTGTATTAATAAAACAGAATAGTGATAGTCACACAATTGAATTTAAAATTACTCAAAGCGGCAATTAATTTAAAAGGAACTGAACATTTAAAATGAATTGAAAGTTAATTGAAGTTAAATTATAATAGAGACGATAGTTTTATTTAATTGTTTGCTCACCCATTCGAAGATTCGTCATATTTAAGAAATGATCGATGATCTCGATGTTACGTCGCTTATGTTTAAAAAAAATGATGTGATATCTCAATTACTATGAAATATCCTCATTAAATACGTTGCCATCTGTAGAAAGACTCTTGATCAGGGATATAACCCATTATGTATTGATATAGATTTCGGCAGGACATCGTACTGTGCCAACTCTGTTTGCTCAGTTCATTAGGACCCAGGAAGCCAGGTTATTGCTTCCTCCCTTCATTGAGAGCTGTAGATCAATGCGTCTTTTGTCGGAGTCGCAGGTACTAATGACTTCCTTGTCACGTGGTCTTCGACGGTCTCCCCCTCCAGTAAGCTTCCCTTTCTTCAGTGTTCATTCTCTCACGAGGGCTAATTGCACCACAATTTGTAATCTTAGACGCGTACGTACCGTAGAAAATGGCGTGTTGGTTACACCATAGTGGGTGTCTTAGCATCTCAGGAAAATGACGCAGTTTGCCGTGGTGAAATTATTACTACGTCGTTCAGTTTGTGACGCATTGGGTTGATCCTATTTGGCAATCTTGTTGCATTATATATTTTACTTCGTCTCTTTACAAATAATTGTTAATAAAAATATTTCTGACTATAACAATAAAAGCCGCTTACAATTATCTGATATAAAAATCATCTCATTGATGTACTAATTAATAAGAATAATAAATATGATAAATGAATAACCCTTTAAATATAATAGGTATGGGATCGAATCGTTACAACCTGGAATTTGTTTCTAGTAAACTTCATAACTGAGCATTTCTTTATGTTAAGGTTCAAGCGATTTAATTTACTCCAGGATGCCACATTATTGAGATCTTCTTGTAGTAATTGACAGTAATATCCCGTCTTTGCCTGGAAGGAGTGTGGAAAAACCCACACTCAGCTTAGCCAGTGCTCAAGACTTGCTGCAACTCCCCATTGCGAGCACGTTGAGTGATTCACCGCGCATGGCTACGTCCCGGGTTGCCAAGAATACTATACAATGTCGATGTAAAAGTGACTTGTGCGTTAATAATAATAATAATAATATAGTATGGCCTCGGATGCCTGGTGCAAGCTTTGTTAATTGACACCCAGAGGGTAGCTTGCATGTCGAATTTCGTCGTTCCTTTGAACGCTATGAAAGTCAAGGAGGTTAGATATCTAAACTCCTTGACACTACAGCGCTTTCAAGTAGAGAATGGAGGAACTTTGTGTTGGCGGAAAATCCCGAGATTAATTTTGCCATTGAACACGGCCTACTGAATTCAAATGGGTTCTTTAACATGCCAACAACGTATGACATGAGTATCGTGATTTTTGTCGCCTTCAAAAATCACTTACCATGGCCAGGGGCGAACCTGCAATCTTGGGGTTGGTAGACCGACACTATAACCACTCACCCACCGTGGCAAGCACTTGTGCGTTGTGAAAGCCGCACGACACCACGACCACGCGGGCAGCTGCAGCAAGCCCGGAGATCGTAGGTTGGAATTCCGGTAACCTACTGCCATTGGCTATCCTGAAAGCGTGTTTTTTTCTGGTGTTTCCCATTTCTCTACGATCAAATCCTGGCTTTAAGTCCCGGGGCACCTACCTCAGCCTTGTCCCTAATACAGCCTCACACTACCACAGTCATCACAGGAATGCAGGTTATCAGACAAATTCTACCCAGACCCAACTACAGTGGCTTCAGTGGCGTAGTTGGTAGCATGCTGAGCTTTTATGCCCAAGGTCGCGGGTTCAAACCCGGCCGAAGTCGTCGGATTTTTAATAGCGTTAAATATCCCTCAGTATGCCTTCCCTCGGAGGGGAACTAAGCCGGTGGTCCCATGTCATACCTTTATGGCATGATAAAGAACCTTCCAATAATTACACTTGTGTGAAGCTAAATTATAGGTTAAAATTGACTAACGCGCTTAGGTTCCAACGTTCGTCGCCAGGAGCCGACTGCGGTGGCGTGTAGTAACCAAGTTCAGAACTAGTTGGTGGTTGATGGTGGTGTTTGGTAGCAAAAGTAGAAACTACTGGAAAATCCAAGGTCTGCAGTTCTTACTGGAATTAAAAACCGATAACACTCACTAATACAGCCATCACAATTAACACCGGTTATCAGACAGATTCTAACACATACCCAAAGTACACGGGGCTATATGACTGGGTTGTCACAGCCCCTAAACTGAGGAACCAACCAACCAACCAAACCCAACTACATGGAGCTGATGAGCAAGACGTCCCAAGCCCCTAAAATGAATTAACAACAACAACAACAACCACCTTGTGAATTTTTCCTCCTCCCTGGATGAAACAATTAATTTAACAAGACATACTTAAGCAATTGAAGCGCTATAAGTCAAGGTATTTATTATGATACAGAACTGCGTTGTGCTTTGGCTTTGAATTGTTCATAGTTTACTTTAAAAAAAGGGGGAATTTGAGAGTAGCATTTCGCTTGGCTTAAGTTCGATGGAGTAATGGATTGTGACAGTCAGGGCTGATGACCCCATTTCCACCATCGATGCCATGGATGTTATTAGCTTTACTTTACTCGCCATGGCGTTAGTTGTGGTTGTTTGATAGTTGTGTGTTGGTTTTTATTTTTGTAGCAGCAAACAAAGTTACTTTGAAAGTGTAAAAAGACCTCTAGTGGGTTGATTTGGCAGTTTTGGAAAAGAATATTAAGATACCTATAGTAGTTTGGTCGGCAAGTTGATTTGCAAATTAAAATGCCTCAGTTCCCGCCTATAGTTTAAATTTTTGGTTAATGTTAAGTGTAATGAAGATGTATGTATGGTATTGTTGGTGATTGACTGTTGTGTTTGAATTGGAGTGTGCATGGCTGTGTTTGGTCGGTTCTATAGGGTGCTGTTCTGTGATTGGGTGTTGGTTTTATGTCATTTTTAATGCATTATGCAAAAATATGTAACGATATTATGTTATTTTTATGTTGTGTAGGGCTATTGTTAACTGATTTGACTGTTTATAGGGTTGTGGGGTTCGAAGCCATTTTCAGTGTTGCCTTTGTAAACAGAGTTTAGTGCTTTTCAGTCGGTCAACACGAATGTACACAAAAGAGCTGGGTTATGCCCTAATCCTGGAATAAATTACATGAGATTAATAAATACACTAGGATGACCAGTTTCGATCGTCAAGCGATCATCATCAGATCCATTACACTTATGCTATAAAATCTATGTTTAAAAATAGGGCGTTAAGTATGAAATTGGGAGAGATAAGTTATTCGGACGTTGGTCAGCCATCCAGTGGCTGGCCACGCCCCGCCTCTCTTTACTGATATACTAGTTTGTTTTGGTAGTTGCTTTTTAAAGAATGTATTGTGTAGTGAGGTCTGCAATGTTTTGTATGAGCTGTAGGAATTGCGTAAGGGTACTGGTGGTGTTACGAGTGGGGGGAGGGGGGTAAGGGACAGAGTGAGTAGAGATGGGATACGTTGGTGCTGATTCCTCCCTTTTTATGAAGCGCACTTGCGCCTCTTTGCTGCGGGAGCTAAAAGTTCAGCCAGCCTAAACCTCCCTATCAAGGCGTCCAAAAAGATGGTATATTGGCTTTCACGGCCAATGCATTAAAACTCAGCACAATTCTTGGTTTATGCCGTGTCTTGTGTGGCGTTTTGCCTAGGAACATCACACTGGTTCATCAGCGGGATCTAGGTGTCCGTGCCAGCTTGGTGTTCCTAGGCAAAACCCCACACAAGACACGGCATAAACCAAGAAAGAATGCTGAGTTTTACTTCACTGGCCGTGAAGGTCAATATACTATCTTTTTGGAACGCTTCACTGGGAGGTTATGGCTGCTTAAGCTATTAGCTCCCGCAGTAAAGAGGTGTAGGTGCAATTCATAAAAAGGGAGGCAGCGCGCAGTTCGCTATTCCTGTAGGGATTCGGGTACGGACACCAAGAGCCCACTGATGAGCCAGCTTGGAGTTCCTGGGTAAAACCCAACACAAGACACGGCATATACCTAGAAAAGTTGCTGAGTTTTAATTCACTGGCCGTGAAAGCCAATATAAGATATATTCACATTGTCAATACACTCATTTTTGTCTGTTCATTTTGAATTTATAGCATAAACGTATTTAGACAAGGTGTTTAGTGACCAAATATTCCCTATTTAATTTTTTCTCTTTTAGTCTGTAGGCTATGGATTATCTATTTGGTGGTTGTTTGTTTATTTGTTAATCCTTACTCCTTCATACAACATCAATAATTTGTAACCTAGTTTTAATGTACAGTATAAGTGTCTTCTACTGAAATACCATTTCCATGCTACGCCTATGCTCTCCAGCAGTATTCACACCAGGGTAGTTAAAAGGGACGTAAAACCAATAACATTATTATTATTATTATTATTATTTAGTATTCACACCAACCCATAAAATACAACAGAACACATTTTCACTTGAGACTATTTTGCCTTTCTGCGTCTACTGTAGTCTAGTCCGCAAGCCTCTTGTGTTTCTATAGACAAAACCGTCGTTTTCGAAATGCTGATATTTATATCATATTGTTTCAACATACTGGCAGACAGAAAAAAGGACAACAATTAATGACAGAGTATATTTAGATATAACACACCTCTTTCTGGATAGAAACAACATTTCTGTTGCAGACTGTGCAGACTGAAATATGATTTTGTACATTGATGATAGGAGTATCTCAAGATAAACTAATTACTCGTCTATTGAGAAAGTTCTCAAAATGTGTAACTTCGTCCTGAACCTCAGTATTTCATGGTTCAACTAAAGCATCCCTGGAGACGATATTGATTCTCAGAAGCCATTGTTTTATTTTATTACTCTTATGGGGTCTAGAAGGAGACCTGCTAAATGGAAAAACTTTGGGTCATCGTGTGAGCGAGTCTAGATATCGATACGGCACAATGTAGCTCGGGGCGATTTACGACTTCCATTGTAAGCTCCACACTCTTCAATCTCACACGAGGAACGACAAACAGCTGTTAAGGATCCTATTTCACATGTGCGAGCGTAATAACTAGTTGAAAAAGTTCAAAGTTTCCAAGTCGATGAGAATATATCCTGAAATCCCTTCATCCATTATTTTGTTCTATAAAATATTTTGCTGCTTGGCGTTAACTACCAGCTGAGTTCACATCAAAGGGGTTTATTTTGACGCCCAAAATAAATCAGTTCCTGGAGCGCGTTATGGCTTTACAAACTGCTCTTTATGTCTTGTTCCTTTTTACAAACGATAATTAGAGATAGTAATGCAGTAACTTGCAACACTGAGGCCGAGATAAACTCTTCAGGGCAGTTATATCATTCATTCATTCATTTGCAATTGGAGGTGTGTCCCCCGGTGGTGAATTCGGTATACATAACACACAAACAATTACATAACGATTCAATAACAATTAAACTGGATTATTTACACAAATCGTCAGTCTTCCTTAAACACACCTATATGTTTGGGGAAAGGCCTTAAGACTACGGCAGGTAGTGTGCTCCAGTTGTAAATGGCACGCTTACGAAATGGTATTTACCATAATTTGAACGCTGTGGTCTGTCCTTAACTTTACCCAAACGTTTGCTAATCTCACACCATGCTGGTTGATTTGTATACGTGTTGTACATAGCTCAGAGTCTAGATTTCATCCTCCTAGCCTCAAGTGGTTCCCACGCAAATGTCTTTAACAAACGGGTCACACTGCTCCTGGGATTCAAGTCACTGAGCACAAAGCCTTTCTTTGAATCATTTCCAATTCATTGTTGAGCCCTACTTGATATGGATCCCAAACCACCGAAGCGTAGTCCAGAATAGGTCTGGCAAGTGAAAAATATTTTAATTCTTTAGCAGACTTACTAATTCCTCTTAATACTCTCATTATAAAGAGCAGAAATAGTTCTATCCTGACAATGCTAATTTGACATAAAAGATGCCCCAATTTCTCGATCGCAAATTCACACTATATATGCTTAACATTATAACGTCTGAGTAGTTGTAAATCAATAAAAACCAAAAAAAAAAAATATTGTACCTGATGGGATTAGAACCACGCACCTCCGGGTTACGAGGCAGAATCTCTAACACAGATCCAAATGAGGCCACGGATATCAAGCCTCATGAATCGATTTACATACAACGTCTTAGCAAATAATGACATGGACTAAACGATTTCTTCACTTGAGTATATATTCATCATAATCCATTTCATACAAAGTTTATATTATTTCTATCTGTAGGCTATATTGCATGCAGCATACTCAAATTAGTGAAATATAGGTCAGAACAAGAGATCAGCGGCCATCTTGTCCTGAAACCTGGACGACTCAGCTTTTTAAAGACACTTATGCTCTAAAATATTACGACATAAAATATTACGATATAAACTTTTAATTTCGAACGGGCCACGTCCTTGAGAACAGTTTAAACGATTCTTGGCTCGATAATCGGAACTGATGGGTCCCATGTTATGTATTATAAAGTTTGCATAATTCAGTCAGCTGCCAGCCTGAAATGGTATGGCCGATGACCTTGTAGTTTGGGCACGAGACGCATCCCATATGAAGGTATCTCGTTATCAAATTTGGTAGAGATCGGATGATTAGTTTAGTCGTTATTTGATTTTACGTTTTGAACGTTTGAGTGGCCGCCATTCAGTTTTGGTAAAGATGGCGGCGATATAAAATATGACTCTGAGGTGCCCTTTACTAGTGCTACCTCTGTACCAAATTTCGTTCAATTCGGTTTCACCGTGTTTGAATTGATTAGGGGGGGGGCAGACATGCTGAGTACACACACACACACACACACACACACACAGACAGACTCACACCTTTTGGCCCTGTGTTGATCTCATTAGTCTACTTTCATTTTTTGCAAAAATCGAAAGTAGGCTAATAAACCCAGACAATGCCAGGATGATACTTTGATTATGTCCAGAGGCACCTACCCCAGTTCTAGACCTAAGAATTACAGTTACAGTACATATGCCACCACAGACAACAAAATAGCATAGGTTATCAGAAAACTACATCACTCACCAAAGTAGGGGGGGATTGATGTCAATATGTGTCCTAAATAATGATGGGTATATTCCTGGGAATTTGATATGGAACAACTGCCTTATTTTATACCAAGATCTGAACTCTGGTATCCCGTTCTGGATCCTATAATACATAACGGCGTTTGTTTTTGAAATCTTAAATTGCTATGTTAGCCTTCCACTTTGCATTTATCACACGTCCGAAAGATGGTGGATGACCGACGGGTTATTGCTCTCAATGGTCCGATCCGGTTACAAAACAATCTTTCAGTAGATATGAAGGACACTTATCGTGAAGTAGTTCTTCAATGGGGTTGAAGTGTTGTGCCGTAAATAAATGACAAAATACTCATACCCTTAATAATGTAAATATTTGTTTGCAGGTTAGCTTCTACTTACTGTAGATCTTGAGATACCGTAAGATACATTAAGGAACGTGTAAGAAGCGTATGCTGTTTAAAATGTAAACAGAAAGCCAATACAGCGCATTCAAATCTGTCTTGGTCGAGCATGAGTGGGATATGCAATACGATAGAGGCTGTCTTGTAGGATAGTTGGGAGGGGGCGATCTGCGCTAGTCACAGCCGGCTTAGCTTGTCGTGTTTACTGGCGCGCGCACACATAATGACCCTGTAGTATGTTAGTTTTAGCTGTATTTATCATTTCACTATCACTGGAACCATAAGGGGCCAATAACCTACATATGAGGGCGGATCGAAAAATAACTTAAAGCTACAAGCTTCCTTTCTATATATAAACAAGGAAAAATGCCTGCGTGGCAGTTCAAAGTGAAAAATCTGGAAACTAGAATTTTGGTTGGTTAGTTCCTTAGTTTAGGAGTTGCGAAAACGCGGCCATGTAGCCCAGTGTACTTTGGGAGTGTGTAGAATTTGTCTGATAACTGGTGTTAATTGTGATGGCTGTATTAGTGTGTGTTATCTGTGATTCCGGTAGAAGGACTGCAGACGATCAATTAGTTCCTACTTTTGCTACCAAATGATATCGTCCACGAAACCTAGCTGCAGACTTGGCTACTAGATGCCATCGCAGACAGCACCTGGTGGCGAACGTTGGAACTAATAGCCTATAACGTTATGAAACTAACCTACAAATTTTAGCTTCCACAAGTGTAGTTAGTGGAAGGTTCTTACTCATGTCATATATCTATGACATGGGAACGCCGGCTTTACTTTCCCTCTGAAGGAAGGCATACTGAGGGATTTTTAACGCTCCTGAAAAATCCGACGACTTCAGCCGGATTTGAAACCGCGATCTTGGGCATAGAAGCTCAGCATGCTACCAACTACGCCACCGAAGCCGCAAACTAGAATTTTCAGACCTTATGAGTTTCATTGGCATAATCTTACAATATTAATTCTCTCCTCAGAATGTGCCATCGAAAGTGTAAATGTTCAAGGAAACCATTGTTTTCGTTGTTGGTTCATTTGAGGGCTTTGCCACATCGTGCTTATGCAGCCCCGTGTGTGTGGAACCTGTCTAATAATAATCTGTGTCGATTTGCTCTAGTAACATTTGAATTGTAACCAGTGGCGTACCGATGGGGGGATTAGGGTTTAACCCTCCGAGAGACATTTCCTTACTTGAATCTTTATATTGTCCCATCGATCACCTGTTTTACGCTACCGCTTTTGAGGCTTCTTACTCCTGTGTATATTATAAATGGGATCACGTTCCTCACTTGGTAAATGTCCTGCACTGTACTCGCTGCGAGACTCCTCCTCCAGTGTTGGAGCTAGCCATGGATCAGTTTTGCTGTTAAAGTGTGCGATCGGCAACCTTTTTCACGTCGCTTCGGGTTGATTTAATTGTATGTCCGTTTCCTTAAAGATAATTCTGTACATGAGGAGTTTCTGCAATTTATTCCAATAATAATAATAATAATATCGTATGGCCTCGGGTGCCTGGTGCAAACTTTGTTAATTGACACCCAGAGGGTAGCTTGCATGTCGAATTTCGTCGTTCCTTTGAACGCTATGAAAGTCAAGGAGGTTAGATATCTAAACTCCTTGACACTACAGCGCTTTCAAGTAGAGAATGGAGGAACGTTGTGTTGGCGGAAAATCTCGAGATTAATTTTGCCATTGAACACGGCCTACTGAATTCAAATGGGTTCTTTAACATGCCAACAACGTATGACATGAGTATCGTGATTTTGTCGCCTTCAAAAATCACTTACCATGGCCAGGGGCGAACCTGCAATCTTGGGGTTGGTAGTCCGACACTATAACCACTCACCTACCGTGGCAAGCATTTATTCCAATTAATGATATAGATAAAGCCATCAAGATAGGCAGATTTTGTGATTCAATAGCAATGGCAGTAGGAACACGGAGAGCAAAACATTATTTTTCTCTCACATAACATCAATACTTTTAGCAACCACGTAACTATGTCATGATGCCACTGCATCGTTTCAGTTTTAATATTTAGTTACTGTTTTCCATATTTTTCAATTTTTCCCCATATTTTCACTGTGTCGAAAATATAATAATGCCTAAAATAGTTTTCATGCATAGAGAACGGTTATTTAATAATTGTTTTTAATGAATATTAATCGAAATATCATTTTAATTAAGATGATAAATGTTGTTTTAAGGGAGAAACTGTACGGTCATCTGTCCCATTAATAATGTGCACAATTACCCAATTTTATTAATGACCTTCACCCCAGAAGGAAATCCTGGGTACGCCACTGATTTTAACTGAATCTAGGGTATGAGTGGGAGGCGACCTTGGTCTTAATTTAGGCACTATTCCGGCATTCACCTGAAGTACTTGTAGAAGTGGAAAACCACGCAAAGCCCCTTCCAGGATGGCTGAGCTAAGTTATAGGTTCTGTCTCATAGGGCTGAGTGGTTTCTGTTCCAGATTTTAATTTCTTATCAGAGCCAGACCTCCGTGGTGACAGGCAAGACTGCTAGCCACTACGCCACAAGGTGACTGATAAAAGTCACCGAAACCTCGACCAACACTTCGCATACCTCTAACTATTTGCAGAATATTCAGACCACCGTGTAGAAATCCAGCCTCTGAGTACACTTGTGTGTGCTATTCAATTTGCTGCTTTTCATTTCCACTTTGAGATTTCACTTACATTACCTTCTTTTGTATTTAACAAAAAAAAAAAAAAAAAAAATGTGGAAAGCAATTTGTGTGCGGTGTACTGCAGACAGAGATTGGCTAGAGCGGCAAGCAAGCAGTAGGGGAATTAGCGGCTAAAGGCAGACACACAGCAGGTCCCTGAGGAGTGTGCTCAGGCCGTTAAGCCCTCTAGCTGAGCAAGTGCTCAATAGTGGGAGTGAACTTATAGACCATAGTGCGTTAGCCAGCCTTGTTACGGCCTTCATAACATCCTATGCTGTAACATACACCAGTAAAAGCAGACTGAATTGGCGATCAAAGATAATTACGATCCTAGCTTGCAACCTGTAAAGATCAAGGTTTGATTTCCCAAATTAGCAATGGTTACTGATCTACCTTTCACTTATTTTGCACCTCTTTCGGAAGATTCAGATTTATAATAATAATAACAATAACAATAATAATAACAATAATCTTTCATGGAGATTCATACTGCTATCTATAGTGCAGCACTAGCTGCAGTACGAATTAATGGGGGTAGGCCACGTCCTCCAAACCAACAGTCTGCTACAAGGAAACCCAGCGATCCACCATGGGCAAACGTTTGAAACAACGCATTGAACAACTCTGCCAGAATGTGAACAGACTGCAACAGTATAAGAAAGAGTGAGAAGTAGACGTCTGAACAACCGCATACGAAGGATCATGAAGGACTCCTCACAACAAGAATTTCAGGTCCCCGGGGACGCTGTGATAACAGAAGTACTTGATACTTATAAACAAAAAACTTGCAGCCCTCTCTAGGCGTCTTAAGAGATACCAGAACGCTACCGAAAGGAAGAAACAGAACAATAACTTCAAGAGAAATTAGAGAATGTTCAATGATGACCTGAAAAAGAAACCTCAAGTTGAGAATGATTCTCCAGAAGGACCCAGTGCGGAGAGTGTTACCGATTACTGACCATCAATATGGTCCAGGCCGGAAGAACACAACAATGAAGCTCCGTGGTTTAAGGAAATAGAGAATGCTACCAGACGAATAAATCAAATGGTACATACAGACGTTGACGTTGAAGAACGACATCAGGTCATCAGAAGCCTACAGAATTGGAATGCATCTGGAATTTACCGGAACCATAACTACTACTATAAAAGGCTCACATGTACTCACTGTTTACAGGCTATCCACATACAATGTTTTCTGGAAAATCCTGCTGCATTTCCAGGTTTTTTTTTAACGAGGGGGTTAACCTCTCTCAAGCCAAAGGACTCTAAAATCACAAACCCATCCAAATATCGCCCCAACACTTGCTTGCCCAACTTGTATAAGATCATTACATCCATCATTGCAAAATTCGTGCGCATAGTGAGGAAAACGCCATTCTCGCAGAGGAGCAAAAGGGTTGCAGAAGGAATTCTCGAGGATGTAAGGAACAGCTCACTATTGATGCCGTAGCATTAGAGGAGGCCTGTCGTAGATCACGAAACCTTTATGCCTGCTTTATTGATTACAAGAAGCTTTCGATTCCGTTCCTCATACATGGCTTATACATAGCTTGGACATTTACAAGGTCAACCCTATTATAGTGAACTTCCTGAGGAGCGTAATGGTTTCATGGAGCACTGCCCTCCAACTTACATTGCGTGGCACTCGTTTAACATCTTCATAAATACCGATTGGCCGACGAATTTTCCAAGGAGACTCACTAAACCCACTCTGGTTTTGTCTGGCTTTGAATCCTCTCTCGCAAATCCTGAACAGTAGCAGCTACGGATTTAGTATTAAGGGTAATCATGGTGAAGCGTACAAGATGAACCATCTTCTTTACATGGATGTCATTAAACTGTATGCATCAACTTAAGTGCACCTCCAATACCTCATCTCTATAACTCAGAGCTTTTCCTCAGATATCCATATGCAGTTTGGTTTTGATAAGTGCAGAACACAGACTGTTATTCGAGGCTCGCACTCTGCACAAGGAATAACTGTTGGAGAGGGACAGAGAAGTTTTCAGCCGTTGGAGGAAGGCGCATTGTACAAATATCTTGGGTTCTCCTAGAGTACCCGTCTCAGACATGGTGATATCAAGAAGAACATCACTGAGCAGTATACTTCACGACTTCGCAGTGTTATCTCTTCAAAATTTAGCGCTAAACATATCATTAAGGCAGTTAACACATTTGTAATACCCAAAGTTACATACTCCTTTGGTATCATCAGGTGGACTCAAATTGAGCTGCACGTGTGTAAAAAAAATAAAAAAAGTAATAAAAAAAACCTCGGTACTTTTATCACGCCATCGTATGCACCATCCGAAATCAGCAACAGAGCGCCTTACTCTACCTCGGTATGAAGGTGCTAGAGGACTGATAGACATCATGAACCTTCATACAAAACAAGTGACAACTCTGCGTGCATTTTTCCACAACAAAGGAGAAACATCCCCTCTCCTTTGCACTGTATCTTCAGCTGATGATAATTACACACCGCTCCATCTGTCATCTTTAGATTCACCAGTAAACGAAATGAAAACTTCTGAATACAAGATCGGGAATTGGAAACAGAAGGTGCTTCATGCGAAGTTTCTACATGAGTTGGACCAGCTTCACATCGACAAGTTAGCGTCGCACGCATGGCTGACCCACTCGGTCATCTTTCCGGAAACACGGGGATTTGTTGTAGCTATCCAAGACCAAGTTGTTGCTACTCAAAGCTAACGAAAGTTTGTCATAAAAGATCCAGCAACAGAGAGTGAGAAGTGTCGCCGCGGTGGCAAATGTAGTGAGACCATTCAACACATTATATCAGGTTGTTCCCACCTTGCCAACACTGACTACAAACATCGACACGATCAAGTTGCCAACATTATCCACCAGAAACTGGCCTTGAAGTACAAACTTCTTCAAAGCTCCGTCCCCTATTGGAAATACACACCATCCGCAGTACTCGAAAATGTCACACACAAGCTCTACTGGGACAGAGGAGTTGTGACAGATGTTGCAGTCAGTAACAACCGGCCAGATATCATTGTCATCAATAAAGAACACAGAGAGGCATTACTGACAAATATCGCATGGCCCAACACTCAAAACTTCCAAACAACAGCTGCTACTAAATTATCTAAGTACACAGAGCTGGCAATTGAGGTAAAGCAGATGTGGAAACTTGAGTCGGCGACTACAATCCCAATAATTGTATCGTGTACTGGTGTTATACTCAAAACTCTCCATAGTAGTCTGTCAATATTGAATCCCTGTATTTGCCTGAGTTACCCCGTTCTAGACCTCAAACCAGAATTAATTTTCTTGACAGAGCCGGAAATTGAACTCGGTCATCCAGCGCGACAGTTACGAACACTAGCCTCTACACTAGGAAGTGATCAATGCTACACTTAACTGCTGTGTGTGGGGAGGGCATAGTTTTGGCTGGAGTTGGTTCAGTAATGTTTTTGGACTGTTTCTCGTAAGTTGACCTGAGTCCAAACATTCAGTTCATCCTAAACATGAACCAGAATGTATATACAGCACTCTCAGAGACCAAGTCTTCCTATTTATTCAACATATGCATGATGAATGTTCTGTGGACACTCACATTTTCCAAGAGGCCAGCAGACGTGTTCATAGAACTGCACGTATACGTGACTGGTTGATGAATATACAGATACCCGCTCGCATCACGACTGGCCCACTATATCACCCGACCTTAATCAAACATAAAATGTGTGGAACTATTTGAGTTAATGGGTAAAACGCAGAAATCACTTTCCTCGTAATTTGGTGATTCTATGGGATCAAATCACACGCTGCACTGTATATTGAATACCTGCAGCAGCTTTTGGACATCCTTTTTCCCCACATGAAGAAAGTTATCAAGGCGGTCTTACTTTGTATTACAACGATGTTTTCAAAGGTTGACAATTTTTGGTTCAGTGAGCATACTTCAAATAATCTAGTAATGAATAAGTAATATGATAAAACTAACCTGCGCCACCGCTCTGAATATTACCCAGGGCATTATGTGTTTTATTGTATGGTAATAGTGTGTTTCCTGTCTCAACTATGGCAGCCCATTGTACTAAATATAGATTAGGATTTAGAATGCGCGTGTGCCTCCAAGTAGGGTGAATTGTACCTTTCTTATTGTGTCTAACATATTGATATGATCAGTCGCCGACAATTCATTTCTTTTAACTATCAAATTTTTCACCAGGGATAGTTTAGATACGGCACACTCAATCGCTGATTAATGACATAGATACGCTTGGATGTTTGAACCAATCATTGCTTTAATTTGCTTAACCCTCGGATACTCGTGCGGGCTACAGGTGTAGCCCAGTGATTTATCTTGTTATAGCGCAGAGTATATTCTTTGCTAGGAATATTGAGAGTCTCTGTAGCTGCCTGTTGATGCTGTATTTAACAGACGGGTGTGTTTCCGACTAAACTAATTGCACCAAACTGACACCAGATGCATTAGAGGTCGTCTGGGCTACAATAGTAGCCCGCGCGAGCATCGCTGTTTCAGAATTGAGCGTGCGAAGGAAACGTTGTCTCACAGGAGGTGGCCATGTAGATGACTTTCAAATCAGTCAGTGTTTAGATGAAAGTAGTGTTAGGTTGAGTGTAGTGGAAATAAAGCAGGCTGTTGCTTCTTGTGTGGACGAGGGAGGGATAAATCAACAAGGGATAAGCCTAGATGCGCAAAGTGCAATAAAAATCTTCTCGGTTCATTGTGTCCATTTGCATTGAATGCTTGGTGACAAATTTGTATGAGCATGCTTATGTATTTCCTGGGCTATAGATTGTAGCCAAAAGGGCCAAAAAAAAAACATTCAAGAATTCGAGGGAAAAAAAAAGAAAATACTGAAATTGTTCATAATAATTGCTGATTTTCTATGGAAATTATCTAACCTAGTACCCTATTTTTGTTTAATTCCAATCCATATATACACTAATGTAAGTATTTAGGTTTACATAAAAATAATTTAACAGTTCTAGTTCCATTAGTTTTATTTCTGTTGCAGTTTTACCAAAGATGTAGGATAAAATTGAATTTTCTTCTTAGATTTATATTTTCTCCCCATATGAAAATAAAAGCCGACGTAAACTCCTCAGATTTAGCTTATAATACTTCTATATACTACTATTTAACATATTATTATAACTATCGTGTGCGAGTCCATCAGATCGACGAATTGTTTGGGCTACATATGTAGCCCACGCGAGTAACTATTACTAGCGCAAGTGTCGGAGGGTTAATGTCTCCAGAGGTGAAAAATTAGTGTAAATATGGTATATAACGGACAAAAAAATGAACTGAATATGACAGCTTAAATCGCAACTCTCTCAACAGGACCCATGACCTTTTCTACATAATATGTTTGGTGTGTTGTAGCATCTTTTGCAATGCCGGCTACTCCTTCAACACAGCTGTTTGACTTCAATACCCCTTGACTGCCTAACTCTATTCTCGAGCCACAAAGTGTTAATTGCGCTATTCAATCTGATGGATGAGAAGTGGACAGATGGAAAGTGAAATAATTAGGAGTAATCGTAGAATACTATTTAACTCGAAGCTAACGGATTCTATGCTCCAGCCAGATGACTCAGTACCAGCCTCTTAACTCGAAGCTAACGGATTCTATGCTCCAGCCAGATGACTCAGTACCAGCCTCCTATTACAGATGCAAACCTAACGATATTACGGGCCACTGTACATTCCACGTTCTCTGGATAGTAACCCAATTAGACACGGGCTCCATCTCTGTCCATCCCCACATATATCATTACCGCGCGCAGTGGCTTCACTCGGCCCATCTCATTACACATACTGGTTCTCTTCAAGCTCTACATTTACACTCTCCTCTTCCGTTACGTATTTTTTATTATTCTTATTATTATCATCATCATTATTACTATGAAGGAATGAAAAAGCGACGGTAGAATCCCATCCCTTTATCGTCCCCTAGCGTACATACATACACGGTACACACACAATACCGCAAAGCAAACGAGATGCAGAAAGATTGTGTTGAGGGCATCGAGTTATCGGGACAACTACACACATCAAAAAAAGTTTTGCATCACCTCGGTTCCCAGATCTCCGGCATATAGACGTTGACTGTGTATATTGTATCCAAGATACAGTCCCTTTGACTGTTCATAGATGTCACTAAAACTGCTCAAAGATGTAAACAACCATGCATGAGCAGGGCCTATTAGACGGAGGGGGTACGACAGCCGATCAGTTCCAGTCATTCCACCAGGACGAAGGTACGCTGCTCATGTTGTCTGTAGTTCTACCATGCCTAGAAGGTCAATACCGCAGTTCGATCGCGTCCGCATTGTTACTTTGTGTCAAGAAGGGCTCTCAACAAGGGAAGTTTCCAGGCGTCTCAGAGTGAACCAAAGCGATGTTGTTCGGACATGGAGGAGGTACAGAGATACAGGAACTGTCGATGACAGGCCTCGCTCAGGCCGCCCAAGGGCTACTACTGTAGTGGATGACCGCTACTTACGGATTGCCGCTCGGAGGAACCCTGACAGCAATGCCACCATGTTGAATAATGCGTTTCGTTCAGCCACAGGACGTCGTGTTTCAACTCAAACTGTGCGCAATAGGCTGCATGATGCGCAACTTCACTCCCGACGTCCATGGCGAGGTCCAGCTTTGCAACCCCGACACCATGCAGCGCGGTACAGATGGGCCCAACAACATGCTGAATGGACCCCACGGAATTGGCATCACGTTCTCTTCACCGATGAGTGTCGCATATGCCTTCAACCAGACAATCGTCGGAGACGTGTTTGGAGGCACCCTGGTCAGGCTGAACGTCTTAGACACACTGTCCAGCGAGTGCAGCAAGGTGGTGGTTCCCTGATGTTTTGGGGTGGCATTATGTGGGGCCGACGTACGCCACTGGTGGTCATGGAAGGCTCCGAAACGGCTTTACGATACCTGAATGACATCCTCCGACCCATAGTGCAACCATATCGGCAGAATATTGGAGAGGCATTTGTCTTCATGGACGACAATTCTCGACCTCATCGTGCACATCTTGTGAATGCGTTCCTTCAAGATAACGACATCGCTCGACTACAGTGGCCAGCATGTTCGCCAGACATGAACCCTATCGAACATGCCTGGGATATGTTGAAAAGGGCTGTTTATGGACGTCTTGACCCACCAACCACTCTGAGAGATTTACGCCGAATTGTCGTTGAGGAGTAGGACAATTTGGACCAACAGTGTCTTGATGAACTTGTGGATAGTATGCCACGGCGAATACAGGCATGCATCAATGCAAGAGGACGTGCTACTGGGTATTAGAGGTAGTTGTGTGTACTGCAATCTGGACCACAAATGCTGAAAGTCTAGCTGTATGATGGTACAACATGCAATGTGTGGGTCTCATGAGCAATAAAACGAGCTGAAATGTTGTTTGTGTTGATCTCTATTCCCTTTGTATTTAACGGTTCCGGAACTCTTGGAACCGAGGTGATGCAAAACTTTTTTTTGATGTGTGTATTATGCTGAGGTTCTTGATGTTGTTGCTTCAATTGAGATCTTGGTACTAGTGTTGAGTGGTACAAATATTTCCGTGTAATGAAATTTATGTGCAACTATTCCCGATCGGATATTCTCAGTGGGGATATCTAATTTAGCCAGTGTTTTCTTTACTTCAGTTATGAATTATGACGTTATAAACTTACCAACGGCAAGCAAGACGTGACACGAGATGCATTAAAGGGGAACATACAGCTTAAGGAACTAAACAATAACAATTTAATATTACAACAATTATATGTAGGCCTATGTCCAAGGAAACACACACATCTTGCTGTTAGAAGCGAAGTGATAAACTTTAAAAATTCAAATTCTAATTATTTTTATCCATTTTTTTTCAAATTTGGTCATAGCGTTGTGCTAATCTTCCCGTTTCCCTCATATTTCCCAAGTTTATAAGACTTTTTGTACTTTTCATATTTTAAAGTGCGTGTTAAATCTTCATCTACAAAATAAATCTCACATCTATCCTCATTATCAATTAATTAAACGTTATAATGTAATTCTTATTCAGAGTAAATTAAAATATAATATCAACGTTTTGGTTGGTTGGTTGGTTGGTTGATTCCTCAGTTTTGGGGCTGCGAAAACACGGTCATGTAGCCCCGTGTACTTTGGGTGTGTGTAAAATCTGTCTGATAACCAGTGTTAATAAATTGTGATGGATGTATTAGTGTGTGTTACCTGTTTTTTATTCAAGTAAGGACTGCAGACATTCAATTTTTCAAGTTGTTCCTACTTTTGCTACCAAACGCCAACGACAACTAGTTCTGAACTTCACTACTAGATGCCACCACAGTCTGCTCCTGGCGACGAACGTTGGACCTAAGAGCGTTAGTCAAAGCTAACCAATAATTTAGCTTTACACAAGTGTAGTTAGAGGAAGGTTCTTTGCATGCCATAAACCATGACATGCGACCTCCGGCTTAACATCTCCTCCCAAGGAAGGCATACTGAGGGATTCTTAATGCTCTTAAATATCCGACGACTTTGGCCGGGTTCGAACTCGCGACCTTGGGCATAGAAGCTAAGCATGCTACCAACTACACCACCGAAGGTGCCTATCATCATTTTATACAAAGAGTAATTAAATCCACAAAGGTTAGAGTGAATTTCATTTTGTAGCAGCAAGATTATTACTTACTCTAAGAAAATAATAGTTCTAATCGTCCTATAAATTTGGAAGATACAAGGGAATCTGTGAAGGTCACCATACAGCATGGAACAAATTTAGAACAAGTAGTTCTGTGAAGAACTTTCTAGCCTATTTTCATATATCCTACTTTTGTTAATTGCCTCTATCAACATATAACATTTGAGTTTGATTGCTGTAATAGATTCGTAGATATTGAGAACCGCCTAAATATTTTGGATGGCCACCTTATTGGATTTATAGCCTACTTTTCACATTTTGAAAAATTAGGGAAAAAAGTAGACTTATGAGGTCATCCGGGCAAATATGAGTCTGTCTGTCCTTCTCTCTGCGTGTGTGCCCCCCTCCCCCTCCCCCACCCTATCAACTCCTAAACGGTTGCGGCTATGGTAACGAAATTAGGTATGAGCTAAGATGGATACCTTATTACCTCACGGCCATATTTTAAAATGACGACAGTGCTACCAACTGCTGAAAAATCACAATTGAAAAATTTGAGCTCTATGTTGGATATCTCAGAAGTTATACATGCAAATTGTTCCACAATTAGCACAAATATAGATAATAACATTCCAGATTGATTTTTAGGAGCCCATGCATGACAGTGTCCCAGCATGATTATAAGCATCCCGATAGGTCCAGTTTTTAAATACATGTAACTTCTATACTATAAATTGGATTTCAACGAAGCATCGTAAGCGCTACGTGTATAATAGCAGATATGCGTACTTTTAAGAGCCGCAAGGGCTGCCAACTGTCAATTAATGCTCTCTCTTTTTCCTTATCCTAATACCAATATACCGTATCAGAAATTATACAAGTCAATAGCTCTAAACTTTGCACACATATAGTACCTGACATTCTACATTAATTTGGAGTAACTAGTGTACGTCAGTGCTGCCAACATAATTCTAAGCCTGCTGATAGGTCCAATTTTTAAAAACATGTAACTTCTATACTATCAATTGGATTTCATCCAAATTTCGTATGTGACATATGTACCTTAACATATCTCCATGTATATTCTTACGAATAATCAAGGCTGCCAACTGTTTTTAAATGCTGTCTCTATTTTTCTTACCCTAATATCAATATATCCTATATAATGCAAGCCAACAGATCTTAAATTTGCACACTATTAGTACCTGCCATTCTAGATTAATTTGGAGTAGTCAATATACGTCAGTGCTGCCAACATGAATGCAAGCCTATTGATAGGTTCAATTTTTCTATACGTGTAATTTCTGTACTGACATATGGATTTAATCCAAAATTGGCACAATAATAGATCAAAATATTTCAGATTGAATCTGAGAAACATATACATGACATTGTTGCCATCATTATTTTACGCGCGCTGATAGATCCAATGTCTAACTATATGTAACGTCCATGTTATCCATTAGACTTCAACCAAATTTTGTGTTCGCAATCTGTACCTTAAGAGATGAAACTAAGAATATATTCAGTCACCAGGGGTGACAAGTATAGTGCTATACTAGGCAATACTATTTCAGGTATATTTCGAACTCATAGAAAATTTCAGTAATAGCAACTTAATGTTGTCATTATTCTAGATAGGTCTATATAGATTAATCATTGACATGCATCTTAAATTTTATAGAAACTAGGCTCTTTAGTTCGTCACGGAACTACTTGTTATATATGTAAGCTATAGAGTGATCTACCGTTACTATTAGATGACGATTATTGCATCGGTTCATTATTTAAACGTTGACTTCAATCGCATGATTAGGAGACGATAAATGAAAATATAATTAAGAAATTTCGCACAGCCGCCATCTTAACGTTATGTAAACAATTGAACTAAATTAGATGTCAGTGCATTACAATGTGTAGAACCATTTGCTGTATCATAATTGACTGCGCTTGGAATGGTTAAATCATGAGAAAAGACTATTTTAATGTTTCAACTTCACTTGCCCACCATGATCGTTTAAAACATAATAACTTTTTGAAAGTCACATAGGTGTCCCGCTAGGTGTCCCCTTTATTATCGTACATCATTTGAGGGTGATATCAGTAATGGTTTCGGAGATATGGAATGCCAGTGAAATATTTCGCACGGCCGCCATGCTGGATTGGTGCAACAAAATAAAATTTGAAGGTCACGGTAGGAGTCGGACGAAATAGTACTATGTCCTCACCGAGTTTCATTGAACTCGCTCCAGCCGTTTAGCTCGTATTAGGGACACACCCACATACGCACACACACATGGACAAAAGGTGATCTCATAGGCCTATGTTTTATTTTTCTTAAATGAAAATACGCTAAAATTGGATTAAGCTACTGTAGTAACGATTTGAATTTTGAAAATTTTGAGCTTTGCTTCTAGTAGCAAGATGTGAGTGTTTCCTTGTGAATGTAAACAATTGCAGAGGATATATGACGGCAGAGTAGTAAGAGGGTTATTGGTTTGGCTGTATGTTCCCCCCTTAAACTCGGTTTATATAATATTGAGAAAATACCTACCTAAGTCTTGTTTTATTATCTTGATCAAAAAGGATTTCATTACCCTTTACAATAGTAAATGGTTGGTTGGTTGGTTCCTCAGTTTAAGGGCTGCGACAACGCGGTCATGTAGCCCCGTGTACTTTGGGTGTGTGTAGGATCTGTCTGATAACCGGCGTTAATTGTGATGGCTGTATTAGTGTGTGTATCTGTTTTTTAACTTTGAATTTTTCAAATAGTTCCCACTTTTGCCGCCAAACGCCACCGT
Source organism: Meconema thalassinum (assembly GCA_946902985.2). NCBI lineage: Eukaryota > Metazoa > Arthropoda > Insecta > Orthoptera > Tettigoniidae > Meconema > Meconema thalassinum. The sequence goes on from OX336392.1 coordinate 375,424,695, forward strand.
CAACGACTACTAGGCCTAGTTCAGAACTTAGCTACTAGACGCCACCTCAGTCGGCTCTTGGCAACGAACGTAGAAACCTAAGAGCGTTGTTTACATTCTTAACCTATCCAATTTAGCTTCACACTGGTGTAATTAGTGGAAGGTTCTTTAACATGCCATAAATCTATGACATGGGACCGCCGGATTTACTTTCCCTCCGAAGGAAGGCATACTGAGGGATTTTTAACGCTCTTAAAAAATCCGACGGCTTCGGCCGGGTTTGAACCCGCTATCTTGGGCATAGAAGCTCAGCATGCTACCGACTACGCCACCGAAGCCGCCTAATAGTAAATGAATGGAGAGCTTTGGACCATTCTTCATCGTTGCCTTATTGACAATTTTATTGAAATTTCTCAGTCGGTCAAAACATAGCATGCATAGTTACTTGTGGATGGGATCGTCATTTCGCAGTCTTGCAATCTTGAAGATATTAAAATAAACTAGCGGATCCGTGCGATAACTCTCCCATAAAGGGTTGTGAGCGCCGCATGTGTACAGACTACCCGCCCGGCTTTAGTGCTATACGGGCTATACGCGACACAGTTCTCCACGGGTATCGTATTGTTTATTTGTATAATAACATTTTATAAACAAATATATTTCTGTTGACTTTTCAAGAAATGCAAGATTTTCCGTGTACTATTGAGACGATTTGGAAGATTTTGGTTCAAACCGCACCTTCTAACTCCCTCTGGTTTTGGAGCCTGAGTTTTGTGAAACATACACCTTAGCGTATTATTTTTCTAGTCTTCTTCTCTTCTTGCATAGAGTGTTAATGTCAGATTGATGCTCTTAGTTTAATATTTTTAGGTTATAAGTTACATTATAATTAGATTCGATACATTATTGTCTTTAAGGTGGATTATCATTGATTTACCTATTCATTGGGTAAAATTTTTATTTAATGAGATGTTTTGTCTTCCTTATTTGGATCTGATAATGCTCGCTTGATGAGCGAAACATGCCATCTTATAGTTTTCTCCCTCTTCTGTGATCTTCTACCAAATATATAGCCTACATGTTTCAGATGTCCCAGTTATTGGGATTATGCAGAGCAACAAAACATCAATTTGACTGACCTAAAATACAGCAGTCATATCTGTTGGCGTGTGCGTGTCTCTAATTAATCACGAATGACTGTCTATATTCGGAATTCAATGGCAGTTACGAGTAACCACTTCACAAAGAAAATGCAAATAAAGGAAGACCAACAAGGTCTGTTGATATACCTTCCATCATTTCTGCCAAGTTTTACTTCAATGGGAAAGGTAACTTGAAAGAGCAGTGAGGAAGTAGGATAGTTAATGCTGTAATTTGCTAATGGAAATGCTAACAGAACACGACGACATTTCATCAAAGGAAATCTAGATTTAATTAATTATGTATAAGTACAGGTATTCATCGGTCGTGTCTTCAATTTCATTTAACTTTCATTTTGTAATGAGCTTCGTGGAGACATGATGTTTTGTTTGATATTCCGCTCCTAGTAACTTCTGTGTATTGGAACAGCGAGATGGATTATTCTGGTCTGCATTCGTTGGACCGCGAATATGATACTCTATGAATTTGTGAAATCTAACCAAGACTGGGGTCAGTGGCGGCATGAGATAAGGTTGCAGCGTTGCACAACAACAGATTTTTCTCTGCGCTTTGCGCTACACATTCTTTGAATTTAGTTGGTAGTAATTTTGCAATCTGTTTGCAGGGAAGTATACTCTTTCTTCAGTCTACTACCAAACATTTCTAATTGTTTCCCACTGCTACACTACGCTGGGAACTACTACTCTTTTCATGGAACCGGGAAGTACAACAGCAGAAAGTTTACGGTTGGCCAGCAAAAGATGATGATGATAATTGTTGTTTTTAGGGCCCCAATATCTAGGTTATCGGCCCCTATTAGGATGAGTGATAGTAAAGATGAAAAACTAAATGGAAACTATAAGAAACGACGGAACTACAGATCAAATCTACAAGACAAACTGCTCTAAAAACACGTTCAAGTCTACAGTGACACTCGCAGAGAGTCTTTGCCCTCCAAAAACAGAATACCTGTCATCAAACTTAGTAAGTGTTTCTTTTTTTCGTGAGGCCTCCTGAGAGGCCGAGTGCAGGTCTTTCTATTCGACACCCGTGGGCGACCTGCACGTCGGGATGAGAGATGGAATGGATGAAGATCAATGAAACTGGGCAAGGATGTGGAAGGAAGCGGCCGTGGCCTATCAGAAGGGATCGTCCCAGCATTTGCCTGGTGTTGAAAATGGGAAACCACGGAAAACCATTTCAAGGACGGCCGACGGTGGGGGTTCGAACCCACGCGTCTACCGAGTCAGCAGAGAGCTTGGTCCCATGGCCTACCGCTGCGCTTTAGCCAGCTGAGCCACTGCTGTCGGTAACTAATCTATGAAGGAGTAGCTACCATGGCTGTGATACACTTAAGCAGTAAGTCCTATAACTACAGTAGAATTGTAAACTAATATGCAGACATGACCGTAAGTAGGCCTACTCTGCTTCAGTGATGGTAAAAATTTATAATTACAATAATAATAATAATAATAATAATAATAATAATAATAATAATAATAATAATAATAATAATAATAATAATAATAATAATAATAATTAAAAAATCCTCTTGGGAGATTTTAATGCCCAAATTGGTAGAGAAAGAAAATTCAGGACCATTGTAAGACTATATCCAGCACACAATAGAACCAATAAAAATGGAGAAAGATTACTTGATTTTTGCAAAACTTTTGATCTCAAACTAATGTCAACACATTTCCTGGCTCTTCCACACAAGAAAAAGACCTGGAGATCCCCTAATTTTCACTTAGGAGAATTTCAAATAGATCATGTGGATATTTCAAAAAATAATCAAAAAGAAATTATGAATGTCAAAGTCAAGAAAGGAGTCATTGACTCTGACCACCATCTATCCTTAATCAAGGTAAAATTTCAACCAAACAGGTCCAAACCAAAAATAACAAAAAAATCTGCGCGTCGATCCAGAATTTCTTAAACAGAACGCCAGTACTTTCCAAGAAAGTATCCCTACTCACGATTCTTCTGGCAGGTTAGAACTCAAAGATATACTTTCGAAAGCTTCTCAAAACATTGGCACACCACCCGGGAAACGCAAGCATAGGTGGTGGAACGAAACCTGTGACAAGGCTATAAACTTCAGAATTAAAGCCTGGCAGAATTGGAATTCTCACAAAACGGAACAAAATTGGCACGAATTCACCAAATTACAGAAACAAACCTCTAAAATCATCAGATCTGAAAAACGCAAGTGCGATCACTACAGATTGGCTGAAATTGAACAAGATTTTACTAAAAACAATACACGAAACTTCTACAAAACATTCAGAGAAGAATTATCAAATTATCAGGCACCCAGTCTTTGCTTCAAACGCCCGGATGGGACATTGGAAACAAATAATCAAGAAAATTGCTAACTTCTAGCAGATTATTTCAAGGATCTTTTAAACTGTGAATCCCCTAAAGAACAACTCATCTTTGAAAAAAAAAAAAAAAAATCCAACCAAGATTCAGAACCCCCAATATTGGAAGAAATTAAAGAAATAATCCATGGACTCAAAAATAATAAAGCCCCAGGGGAAGATGGTATGATTGCCGAAATGCTGAAGATAGTTGGTGAGAACGTAGCCCGGAAAATCCACTCAATTCTTGAGAACATCTGGATCACCGAAGAAATACCTGAGGATTGGAAATGTGCGCTAATCCATCCACTGCACAAGAAAGGGGATAAAACCAACATCAATAATTATAGAGGAATTTCCTTGATACCAGTTATTTATAAAATTTTCTCCAAAGCCCTGCTCACTAGACTTGAGAAACAAACAGACCGTCTGATTGAAGAATACCAGGCAGGTTTCCGAAAAGGAAGATCATGTACGGAACAAATTCTTAATCTCAAAACCATCCTACAAATGCGCAAAACCAGACAGTCAGTCATTACCTTTGTAGATTTCAGAAAAGCATATGACTCTATAGATCGTCAAACACTTTTCAATACTCTAGAAGAATTTCAAGTGGATAGAAAAACAAGAGAATTAATCAGACAAACATTAACTGGCATTACTTCAAAAGTTAAATTCCTCGGCGAAATTTCTGAGCCTTTTGCAATTAACACTGGGGTCCGCCAAGGAGACGGATTATCTCCGTTATTGTTCAACCTCGTACTTGAGAAGATAATCAGGACCTGGGAAAAGGAAACTAAGGGAATAACCCTTGGCAGACTACTCAAAGATAGAATTAATGTACATTGTTTGGCCTTTGCTGATGACATAGCAATCCTTTCTAATAACAGGCAAGAAGCAATTCATTCCATTGAGAAATTACATGAAATTGCCATCAAAACGGGACTTCAAATTTCTTATGAGAAAACTCAGTACATGGAAGGAGCCTCACGATACTTAGACGGACAACCTATGAGAACTAAATTCGGCAAAATCTTTCAAGTGAACGAATTCAAATATCTGGGAGAAATTATTCAGCCCTCTGGTTTAAACCGTGAAGCAAATAAAGAGAGAATTTCCAAATTACAAAAAGCTTACAGAATCACTTGGAATAGGTATAACAAAAAATCAATATCTCGGAAAGCAAAACTTAGACATTATAATACAGTAATCAAACCGGAGGCGTTATATGGATCAGAAACCTTAATCATTGGTGGCAAATCTTTAACCAAAGAGATTGAAAAACAAGAAAGGAAAATTTTACGAAACATTTTTGGCCCAGTTTTTATAGAGGGAATCTGGAGGAAAAAGTCATCCCAGGAAATATATCGCCAATGTGAAAAAATGTCTCATACTTTTCGGAAAAGACGATTGAAATTTTACGGGCACATTATCAGAATGAACAATGGCAGATTGACTAAAAGAATTCTCAACTTGACCCTCTCACTAAAAACCAAGAACAGCTGGCTACGTGAAATTGAAACAGATCTCCAGGAAATCAACATTTCAGACAATATTATACAGGACAGATGCAAATTCAGAACCCTAATCGACAATCACCAATTTGAAGACAAACCCAACACCAGGGCCACCATAACTTGGACAGAAGACCGAAGAAAGGCGCTCAGCGAGAGGATGTAGAGATTTTGGAAGGAAAAGAAGGCCAACACATCAGCTAAACAGGTTCAACCGTGCTCCTGAGTCGGGCATAACGATGCAAGAATAACAATAATAATAATTATTATTATTATTATTATTAAGGTCTCGCACTCACTAACCAAGAAAACTGTGAAGAACTAGCACGTTATTTTTTTGACCTCCTTAATTGTCCTGAACCACCTGAGCGATTTATACACACAGTCCCAGAACACATACGACCCGAAGCCAAACCACCAACGCAAGAAGAAATCCATCACCACATCAAAGATCTCAAGAACGGAAAGACATCAGGAGAAGACGAAATCATCGCAGAACTATTGAAAAATCTAGGATCACGATCACTACAGGAAATCCCACAGATCATTCAGGACATTTGGCGAAGTGAAAAACTACCGGACGAATGGAAATGCGCACTCATCCACCCACTCCACAAGAAAGGAGATAAATCTGATGTAAATAATTTCAGAGGAATTTTCATCTTACCCATCGCTTATAAAATCCTCTCCGCCTGTCCTTTACAACGCATGCAAGAACAACTCGAGCCACTCATCGGTGAATATCAGGCTGGCTTCAGACCAAACAGATCAGCCGTCGAACAAATCTTCAATCTGAAATCCACCTTGAAACTTCGAGCCACACGAAATCTCCCAACCATCTGTACATTTGTCGACTTTCAGAAGGCTTATGACTCCATTGATCGAAAATCTCTTTTTAATATACTCGAAGAAAACCATCTCGATCCGAAGTCGAGACGACTCATCCAACAAACCTTAACCGACACAATTTCCAAGGTCAAATTCATTGAAGAGATCTCCCAACCTTTTCCCATTAAAACTGGTGTTCGGCCGAGTGATGGACTTTCTCCATTGCTGTTCAACATCGTTCTCGATAAGGTCATCAAAGAATGGGAAAAAGAATTTAAAAGTCGCAACATATGGAAACCTGTCGTGTTAGGAAGACAAAAGGATAATATCAATGTTACATGCTTAGTGTTTGCTGATGATTTGGCAATCCTCTCCGGAGATGAACGAACGGCAATTCACCAGATTGAAGTCCTCAAAGAATGTGCTGGGAAAGTAGGGTTGCAAATATCCTTCACAAAAACTGAATTCATGGCTACAAAACACATTGAAAACCAAGCTTGGCTAACAAAATACGGTTCAATCAACAAGGTTAATCATTTCAAATACTTAGGTGAAATTATTGAACCTAAAGGCACAGAAAGAATAGCACAAAGAACACGTGAACTCAAAATGCGGAAAGTATATGGGAAAACCGCAAACATCTACAACAAAAAATGCATGAGCATTAACACTAAAATTCGACATTACGCAACGGTCATCAAACCCGAAACACTCTACGCCAGTGAGACCTTAAACCTCAATTATAAAGGGGATCTTGAAAACATTAAGAAAGCTGAAAGGAAAATCAGCCGAAAAATTCTTGGCCCAAGACTTACAGATGAAGGATATCGTTTACAATCGCACAAGATCACAGAAACAATTCAAATATTGAAACCGATTTCCGTAAATGACGCTTGAAATTTTATGGACACATTATGAGGCTAGATGAACAAAGAAAATATTGATGTACTCACAAAAATTAAAGACGACAACGGTTTGGATTAAACAAGTCCAAACTGATCTCAATAACGCCAACATCACACCCACAGATATCGAAGACCGCAAAATTTTCAGACATAAGATCTGCATCAGAAGATAAGCCCGGCAGACCTAGGGGAAAATGGACTGACGAACGTCGAGCTAAACATAGCGACATGATGCAAGAATTCTGGAAGAGCAAGAAAAATAACAGCAACAGATCATAACTTGCTTTATGTGATCCTGTATGGGTCGAAACGTACTAAATAAATAAATAAATAATAATAATAATAATAATAATAATAATGGTATTGGTTTTACGTCCCTTTAAACTACTCTGGCTTTTCGAGACGCCGCAGCGCCAGGATGCCGGAATTTTGCCACGAAGGGGATCGTTAACATGCCAGTAAATCTACTGACACGGCTCCCTCGCATTTGCTCACCCTCAAATGCCAACTAACTGCGCCAGGATACGAACCTGCAACCTTGGGCCCAGCAAGCGTAAACATTACCACTGAGCCACGCAGCCAGCCATATAATTACAACATACAAAACAGTGTTTGTTTACTATAATGTGTTGAAGGATCTGATATGGAGACTTATCTGAAATTGAGCTGCCCAGACAACCACTTTTTGATGTAAGCAAGAAAATCTGCCCAAACTCCTTTTGCTGTCACCATGGAAACCCAGGTTTGATTCCCGGCTCTGTCGAGAAATTTAATTCTGGTCTGAGGGCTAAAACGGGGTACATATAGCCTCGAGAGGCAAAACTGAGAAGGTGCGAAGTCAGTTCCCATCTCAGCCATCCTGGAAGTGGCTTTCTGTGGTTTCCCACTCTCCAGGTGAATGCCGTGATGGTTCCTAAATTATTAAGACGACGGCCGCCCTCTTCCCAATCCCCGTCTGAATTACAAATACCCACACTAATAAAACCATCACAATAACACCAAATGTTATCAGACAAATTCCACACACAGACACACCTTTTGATACATTTCAACGATATTGTTAAGTCCCTCAATGAATCTTCAACAACAGCAACAGTTAATATACATATCTACAATGTTTAAGGAAAAGGTTATGTGAAAATGATTTGACGATGTTCGCATAAGGAACGAAATAAGTTATCCAATTAAACCCTCCATCAGGAAAGTGTATCAACGTGTAAAAGTGAATAATTAATCAAAATTATTTTTCCAAGTGATTGAAAAATTGTTATTCTCCACCCAATTTAACTGGGCATATTAATAAAGCTACTGTAGCACCCCACTACTGGTGAAGATTTAAAGAGTCGTTTTGGGCTCAATATGCACTGTGAATCCATTTCTTTCTACATAAGCGACAACAGGTCTCGAAACATGCCGCTAAAATAGAAATTACACTTACTGTAAGTGTTATGTAATTGCCAGAAGTGGGGAGAAGATGCCAGCCGTGGAGATGTATGAAGATGGATAACATTAGCATGTTTGTGTGTTCCATCAACATTCATGCAGATTTAATCTTGCATTCAGCAGTGGAATGTGCGGTTCCGACTCCATTACAAGGCGTCGGGAGGCTTCCATCTCTCACACGGTGAGCAGCAATTTCCAGTCACATTGGATGTACCCTGGTGAGTCAGTGACTTCTGCAGACTAAAGTAGATATTCATACCAACATCTCACCGTGAGGAGTTACTCCCAGACACATCACGTGTGCCCTGGTGAGCCAGTGACTTCTACAGACTAAAGGCGATATCCAGACAACACTTTAAGACGGACAGTCATTGCCTCAACATTATGGCACTTCCAAAGTTGCATTAAGAAAGTATAAATTTCACTTCAAAACCAACCGAGTTTGTATGTCCCAAATTGTGCCAAAGGTGCAGCGGACGGCAATAGGGCCAGACTATCTCCGAACTTGGTACTCGACTGGGTTTGAACCCTGCCTTCATCGGCTCTTAAAACTGTTTTCCATGGTTTTCCATTTTTAACTCCCGACATATACCGGGACTGTACCTTCCAGTAGACCTCGGCCGCTTACTTTCATCTCCTTACCCAGTTGCATCCTTCTTCATTTATTTCATTTCATTAAATCCTCTCATGAGAATGGCGTCAGGAAGGGCATCCGACTGTAAAAGTCTTAAGTTACATAGAAATCTATCGCAATTCATCCCCGACCCCACGCCGAAAGGGGATAGACTACTTAGCGATTTTCTTGAATCATCTCTAGCACGGCGAACGAGAGAAGTCATCATGGGCTAATGTATGAAAATGGGCAGATGATCTCATTGTTCCACCCCTTAAAACATCCATTAATCAATGTGTGAAAACATGTCGATTTGGAGTAATTGTTTTCCTGTTAACCATCATTTTGTACTTCTATACTCACATTTTCAATATTAATCTTTGAGCTAATTTCTGTCAGTTGCAAAGTCTTGAGAATATACACGTAACATCCAATTGAAGACCCCATGGAAAGAACGAGGAAGTCCTTTTTTTCCGAAAATAAATTTTTGGCGCATTCTGGTGGCCAGCCATCGTTGCTACAGATCAGTTGAAATCAATTTCAAATAAAGTGGGGTATCACCGAGATACAGAGGTTTCTATATTTAGTGGAAACGGAAAGAACGTCCCAATCGTCTCACTTTTTCATAATTTAACTTTAGTTGTTATTTTCTTTACATGTATTCCTTTATAAGAAATAGATTTGGATAAAAAACTATATTGCTTACCCTCAATTGGGTATTTTAATTTTTTCTTGTTAGTGTTGAAAGTTTAAATTCGCTCTGCTGAAAAATTGACAGAATGCCCCGTTTTTCCCGCGTAGTCTTCAATTGAACAGTGAGAGCCTTCGCTGCAGAATGGAGCTTTGCCAACCCGTGTGACGGGCGGATAGTGATTAGTCAACGCTAAATGACTAGCACATGCCGATAGGCTAATACAATGCTGGCATTTCATTTATTACATACGGAGCTGGCAACATACCTTAGTTGAGATAATTACAACTTGTGGTGAAGTACTGTAGGCTATCTCGTATCACGTGAACATGGTTAGGTATGGAAACAAGAATTTCAAAGACGAACTAAAGAGCCTACTTTTCTTAAAATTTAAGATTCATGCCAATGATTAATCTATATGGATCTATCTAGAATAATGACAAAATTAAGTTGGTAATATCGAAATTTCTAATTAGTTCGAAATACTGTATCCCTGGCATAATGTAGCCTAATAGAGAACTACGGTTGGCAGCCCTTGTGACTGAAAAAATTCTTATTTCCATCTCTTAAGGTACAGAATACAAAATTAGGTGGAAGTCCAATGGATAGCATGGATGTTACATGCAGTTAAACATTGGAACTAACAGCGTGCGTAAAATCATGTTGGCAACAATGACATACATGTATTGGTCAGAAATAATCTGAAATAATATGATCTATTGTTTTGTCAATTTCGAATGAAATCCATTAGTTAGTATAGAAGTTACAGGCATTTTAAAATTGGACCTATCAGCAGACCTTGAATCATATTGGCAGCACTGGCGTAGGACTATATTAGTTATTTTAAATTAATCTAGAATGCCAGGTACTATACGTGTGCAAAGTTTAGAGCTATTGGCTTGCATACTTTCTGATATAATGATATTAGGTTAACAAAAATACAGACAGTATTTATTAACAGTTGGCAGCCCTGGTTACTCTTAAGAATCGGCATAGTCACATCTGTTATGGTACACATAGCACACACGAAATTTGGTTGAAATCCAAATGATAGTATAGAAGTTACATGTATTTAAAATTGGACCTCTCAGCAGGCCTAGAATCATGTTGGTAGCACTGACGTATATAGGTTACTCCAAATTAATATAGAATGGCAGGTACTATACGTGTGCATAGTTTAAAGCTGTCGGCTTGAATACTTTCTGATATATGGGTATTTGGATCAAATAGATTGAGAGCATTTATTAACAGTTGGCAGCTCTGGTGGCTCTTAAGAATACGCTCAGTCATATCTGTTTATGTACGCATAGCACACACGAAATTTGGTTGAAATTCAATTTAGTGTAGAAGTTATATGCATTTAAAATTTGGACCTATCAGCAGGCTTATAATCATGTTGGCAACACTGCCATGTATGGCTTCCTGGTAATTAAACTGCAATATTATTATCTACACGTGTGCCAATTTTGAAATAGCTCCCATTCATACCTTCCATGATATCCAACATGGAGCTCAAATTACAATAGCGATGTTTCAGCAATTGGTAGCACTGACATCATTTTCAAATATGGCCGTGAGATATTCAAGTATAGATCTTTCCACCTACCAAATTTTGTTTCGATTGCTGCAGCCATTCAGGAGTTGATAGGAGGGACACACACACAGCCAGGCAGACAAACAGACCGACAGACAGAAGGACAGACAGACAGACACACATTTGCCCGATCTCATAAGTCTACTTTTTCCTCATTTTTGCAAAATGTGAAAAGTAGGCTAAAAAATATCAAATTTTCCTAGTAGAAACTGATCTTTACAAGAAGACTTATTTCAGTAAATGTGTATGTAAGTTTCAGCGCCGTGCGATGTTTACTTGTGGGGGAACCTCAAACAAAAGGTACCACAGTAACAATCCGCGTACTCTGCAGGCTCTCGAGAACGAAATAACTGCACCGATACGAAATATCAGTGAGGATGAATCACAGCGAGTGTACCAAAACTTCGTACGTTGTTGCAATGTGTGTTTAGAAAATGAATGACAGCATTTCGAGAAATTTATGTAAGTAAACAGGATTATTAACTAAGTTAAAAATGTAAATGTGTATAACTAATTGGGCGCTACACTGCTGCTAACGTCAGCGCCTTGCTCGACACGCTGCGATACACAGTGGCCCGGCCGTCACGCGGCTTCTGCAAGGCCCTGTTCTATAGGGAAGTTTCTCACCGTAGGATAGTCTTTATTAGTTAGATATCTGAAGTTATTCTTCCTGTCCTGCTACGTTGCTAGGATGTTTGGGCTAGGCCATTGCGTGAGGCAGTACCTTTCTTGATTTCTGCACTCAGCCGGAAATCATGAAGAGTTTTCATCGATTCATTCATCATCTTCATTTTCCCTTTTCCAGTTGACACTGGGTGGGGGCAAATATGGTTCCTCTCCACTTTGCTCAGTCGTTCCACCATTCCTCCTCCGACACAGTGTTCCAATCCAGGTTCCGTCTTCTAATACTATTCTCCACCGAGTCCATCCAACGCATTCTTGGTCTTCCTTATCCTCTCTTCCCAGTCATCCGTCGTTCCAGTGCTCGTCTTGGTAGCCTTACTTCATTCATCCGTTTGAAACGTCCAAACCATCTCAATCTGTTTTGCTCAAGTTTGTCATTTAGTTTCTGTACTCCCAGTTCTCTCCGTATATCTTCATTTCTCACTCTGTCCCTCCTCGTTTTCTGGACCAAACTTCTCAGGAATCTCATCTCAGCTGCTTGTACTCTGCTCTCATCCCTCTTAGTCATTGTCCAAGTTTCTGCTGCATATGTCATTATAGGAACATAATGCTTTGTACATAACTTATTTAGCCTTAATTGGTATATCCTTGTTCCAAACTAGTCCACATACATGTTGGTAGAAATCACTCCCGAGTTGTATTCTTCTGCTAATTTCCAAATCTAGTCTTCCATCTTGAGTCAGTTCACTTCTCAAGTATTTGAAGTGTTTCACTACTTCCAATGCCTTATCTCCTACTTTGATTACTCCTTTTCCTTCGTTCTGACCTCTGCTCATCACAACTGTTTTACTCTTCTCCACATTTATCTTCAAACCCCATTGCTCAATCTTTACATTTATTACGTCTAACTGTTCTTGTACCTCCATCTCAACCTCGCCCCAGATCACAACGTTGTCTGCAACAACATTACCTTCATATTTTCCCTACTATATTATTTCATTGCTGCCTTCATGATGTCATCCATCACCATTACGAACAATAATGGTGACAACACACTTCCTTGCTTTAGTCCAGTATCAATTTTAAACCATTCCGATATCCCGACTCTAGTCTTCACACTACTGTAGCACTCCATGCACATTCCTTTTACCATGTCTCTCAGTTCTTTGCCTATCCCCCTAATTGTTAAGCTTTCCCAAACTTTTGTTCTAGGGATGCTATCATAGGCCTTTTCTAGATTCATCGATTCATTAATGTATTAAATTGCATTCCCAGCGTGGAATATTTATATAGATTTCAATGGACAATGGCCATAGCGGGATATTTTAATTGAACGCCCCTAGGCTCCTTCAAGTAATTCCAACTTTGGATACCAGCGATGCCACTGCCACTGACACCTAGTGGTGAACGTGAACCTTGATAGAGCGTTTCTAACCAAATAATCTACAAATTTAACTTCACGGTAAGTTCTTTTAGATGCCATTGCTCTATGGCATGGGCTTTACTTCCCCTCCAAAGGAAGGCATACTGAAAGATTTTAACGCTCATAAAAATCCGACGATTTCGGCCTTGTTTGAACCCGCGATATTGGGCATAGCAGTTCAACATGCTACCGACTACGGCATTGAATCCCCTATGTGGGGAGTCCAATACCTTGGGGTCTACCTGAGACTTGTTCTCGTACAAAACTGTCGCCTTCAATGACATCGGACAAGAGTGTAAACTCTCAAAGATAGATCGCCTCTTAAGTGGAAAATGCAGCGCATCAATGTGGTTCTAATCATGAGGAAAATTGTGGAATTTTTATGATTAAGTGTTAGGTAGATTTCATTAGAAAGCTAACTATTGCAATGGGTACCATGTTTCGACTTCCGGAAAATTTCGACATATCTTCGCGTTTCACATCCCCCAGACCCCAAAACCACCGTCAGTTCAAAAGTTTATATATAATTTATGTATGTATTGAACCCATGTACCAATGGTTCAAGGGGTCGAATCCATGTTTTATTGGTAAAAGAAGGGAGGAAAAATACAGTTTTTAGAATGACTTGGAAAGATTTTATGCAAGAGAACCGGTATAATGTTGTGCAAGAATAGGAGACCAGGTGGCCAGGAAATGATATCACGCGTGACGCACCGGTAGGGAGCCGGTCACGACTATAAATAGAACGATCAAAACTTTCCGCTCTGGGGGAGCGAGAAGAGGTTTCGGAAATTGCTCTTACGCAGCAAGAAAATGGCATCCTCGCAGTTGTGCAAGAGGAAGAATAATTAGATTTAAGCCATTTGCGAGCATATAATTAACAAAAGAAATACATCATTGTGAATCATTTTGGAATAGAGATTTTTGTGTGGAGAAAAAGGTTATAATAATTGCCCAGGAAAGAAGTGCAAATGCGGCATTACGTAATTAAAAGTTCCCCGAGACCCGAGGTGGTAGGGATTAAAAATAAAACTCAACGCCCACGTATATGAAGAGCAAAATTTATTTAATATCTCGGAATTGTACGATCGATTTTCATGTGCAAAGAAGTCAGTTTACGTTTAGAAAACGAGCTTTCCAGAGATATAATTTTCAAAAGTGTGCGACTATTGCTTCTAAAGTTAGTTATGAAAAAGACGTGGATTTTATCTTTTTGTCGCAGATTTGTATAAAAGCCCTGGCAGTGCCAGGCCAATCAAGCAGTTATTCCGAGAGCCCGAGAGGGGGCGTCCAGCTGTATCAGTATTATTCAGTCTTGAACGACCGCTGAGGCGGGTCGTACTGTTTCACCAACGTTCAGTCTACCATGGGTGCCTGAGGGTACGGGGCTGTTTCGAAGATCATCAGATACAGCTATTCCGTGAGCGCCGAGACGCTGCACGATGAAGCTTCACAGTATAAGAAGTATCAATTAGTATCGCCGTGTGAAGACATAGAAACATCCTAGTAGAGGATTTAGTTCAGCAAGCGTCAGTCTTTATAGTGAAAGTTCAGTATTACAGTCAAAGTTAGGCTGCGAAATTAAAGAACAGGCGATAGGTCTTCAAATAACAGTTCAGTTAAACGACAGAAAGTATCATAACGTTTTGAAGTACCAAAGATAGTGAAACAAACATTTCTATCAAAGTTAAGGAACCCGATCAGGGTCGGACGAAATAAGTAACGCCTAGTGTAACGACAAGATAGGGACTAGAGCGAAGATTATAAAAAGTGAGAATTTAATCCAAGACGTTGTCTAAAGAAGACAAACGAACAGTAAAAAGCAATAAGCTACGAAACGAAGGAATAGCAGTAAATGCTAGGAAATTATAGGTCACTGATAGAGTATTCGAGAGGCCGTAAACAGGACAGACTTTATCTAGACAAATTAAATAGTGTCTAGAAAGAAACGACTTCGAGTTAGTAAAAATAGAAGCCGAATAGTCAGGAAACCGGATCTGAAGAATAACCGTTCCAGGGAGGGGTAGATTGATCGAGACTTTCATCTTCTTGCCAGACTAGGGAGCTGACGTCTAAGAGTATCACCCTTGGAGACGGGGAAGAAAGAAATCACGTGTGTAAGGCAAAAATCAAAGCCTCAGTGATTAAAAGCAGTGTAATGTAAATATAGAAAATTTGTGTTAGTGTAATAATTTTTAGTGAATTTATTTGTGTATGATAAAAGAATACAAAATTGTATTCAAAATGTAACCAGTGTTTAAGGTAAATAATGTGTATGTGTATCAAGAAGTGTCATTGTGTGAAATGGGATTAATCAAGATGGCTTAAACACATTGAGTGGGCGAAAATGAAACATCGCTGGAGAATTCGGTCGGTGACCGTAATATCATGTGAGTAACCATTTCATTATGTTATGTGTTGGGAAAGATTTGTGTACAATCCACCTGAGAACGAAAGAATAGGGATGTTTTTGAATAACAAATAACAGAATAATAGCGCGATCTGAACGATTAAAATTGAAAAAGTATAAAATAATTATGTGAAATAAATAAATCCCATGGGGGATATGTATGAAATAAAATATCAGTGTATTTGATGAAAAATCCACAGCCTGCTTCCAGTCTCCGACCGGGTCAGGAATGGAATGAATGAAGCCCCCATCTAGCGGCGGGGATATGGACTGTGCCAGCTGCCGAGGCCTGACGCACTCCTCTGGAGCAATGATTAAATGAATGACAGATGAAATGAAATGATAGTGGAGAGTGTTGCTGGAATGAAATGTTGACAGGGAAAACCGGAGTACCCGGAGAAAAACCTGTCTGCCTCCGTTTTGTCCAGCACAGATCTCACATGGAGTGACCGGGATTTGAACCACGGATCCAGTGGTGAGAGGCTGGCGTGCTGCCGCCTAAGCCACGGAGGCTTCAGTGTATTTGATAAATGATTTAAATATGTGAAAGCAAGCGTAATAATAATAATAATAATAACAATTATATAAATAAATGAAGATTATGCCCGTGGGGGTTTCTGCCTGTTCCCCTATCGGGCGCGTCCCAGGTGGCGGATAGGGAGGCTCGCCGGACTTGTCCGGAGGGTTTGAGGGAAATAAAATACCTCACGCGGACCAAAAACAGGCACAGCTTGACAACATCTTCAGCAACCTCTGAAGCTCACTACTTCAGTTGTAACCATGACACCGACATAGATCGATGTCCCCACTACTTTCAACTTGTTAGCATGATGGAAACAACCTACAATATAACTACCCCAGGCCCTAGTAGACATACTAGTTATTTTTCTCGGTCATCGGATTCTGGGGGACCGAGAACATCGTGCGGGAATGTATCGGAGCTTCCCAAATCTCTTCGCCCAAAATGCAAAACTTTCATTGGTAGCTTAAACATCAACACACTTCGGAAAACTGGCAAGTTAAAACAATTAACAGACATGTTGGATAACTTCAACATCCAAATTTTAGCACTACAGGAAACCAGATACACGGATGAAAATCATTTTGAATCAGGAAATTATAGAATTTATAAAGGCAAGCCAGCAATCTCCCTCCATATGAAGCCACTACAATTTGGCACTGGATTTGCTGTCAGAAAAAACATTATAAACTCAGTGCTTAACTTTTCCTCGCCTTCTGAAAGAATTTCAACACTATCCTTTAAATCAGGAAACAAAGCTTATACGCTTATTAATGCGCATGGACCCACCAACAACTACAATCGTAAAGATCCACAAAAGGTGGAAGACTTCTGGGAACTGCTGGAAGAAACTACAGCCATCATTCCAAATCATCACATAAAAATCCTATTGGGAGATTTTAATGCCCAAATTGGTAGAGAAAGGAAATTCAGGACCATTGTAGGACTATATCCAGCACACAATAGAACTAATAAAAATGGAGAAAGATTACTTGATTTTTGCAAAACTTTTGATCTCAAACTAATGTCAACACATTTCCTGGCACTTCCACACAAGAAAAAGACCTGGAGATCCCCTAATTTTCACTTAGGAGAATTTCAAATAGATCATGTGGCTATTTCCAAAAAGAATCAAAAAGAAATTATGAATGTCAAAGTCAAGAAAGGAGTCATTGACTCTGACCACCATCTATCCTTAATCAAGGTAAAATTTCAACCGAACAGATCCAAACCAAAAATAACAAAAAATCTGCGCGTCGATCCAGAATTTCTTAAACAGAACGCCAGTACTTTCCAAGAAAGTATCCCTACTCACGATTCTTCTGGCTGGTTAGAACTCAAAGATATACTTTCGAAAGCTTCTCAAAACATTGGCACACCGCCCAGGAAACGCAAGCATAGGTGGTGGAACGAAACCTGTGACAAGGCTATAAACTTCAGAATTAAAGCCTGGCAGAATTGGAATTCTCACAAAACGGAAGAAAATTGGCACGAATTCACCAAAGTACAGAAACAAACCTCTAAAATCATCAGATCTGAAAAACGCAAGTACGATCACTACAGATTGGCTGAAATTGAACAAGATTTTACTAAAAACAATACACGAAACTTCTACAAAACCTTCAGAGAAGAATTATCAAATTATCAGGCACCCAGTCTTTGCTTCAAACGCCCGGATGGGACATTGGAAACAAATAATCAAGAAAATTGCAAACTTCTAGCAGATTATTTCAAGGATCTTTTAAACTGTGAATCCCCTAAAGAACAACTCATCTTTGAAAAACAAACATCCAACCAAGATTCAGAACCCCCAACATTGGAAGAAATTAAATAAATAATCCATGGACTCAAAAATAATAAAGCCCCAGGGGAAGATGGTATAATTGCCGAAATGCTGAAGATAGGTGGTGAGAACGTAGCCCGGAAAATCCACTCAATTCTTGAGAACATCTGGATCACCGAAGAAATACCTGAGGATTGGAAATGTGCGCTAATCCATCCACTGCACAAGAAAGGGGATAAAACCAACATCAATAATTATAGAGGAATTTCCTTGATACCAGTTATTTATAAAATTTTCTCCAAAGCCCTGCTCACTAGACTTGAGAAACAAACAGACCGTCTGATTGGAGAATACCAGGCAGGTTTCCGAAAAGGAAGATCATGTACGGAACAAATTCTCAATCTCAAAACTATCCTACAAATGCGCAAAACCAGACAGACAGTCATTACCTTTGTAGATTTCAGAAAAGCATATGACTCTATAGATCGTCAAACACTTTTCAATACTCTAGAAGAATTTCAAGTTGATAGAAAAACAAGAGAATTAATCAGACAAACACTAACTGGCACTACGTCAAAAGTTAAATTCCTCGGCGAAATATCTGAGCCTTTTGCAATTAACACTGGGGTCCGCCAAGGAGACTGATTATCTCCGTTACTGTTCAGCCTCGTACTTGAGAAGATAATCAGGACCTGGGAAAAGGAAACTAAGGGAATAACCCTTGGCAGACTACTCAAAGATAGAATTCATGTACATTGTTTGGCCTTTGCTGATGACATAGCAATCCTTTCTAATAACAGACAAGAAGCAATTCATTCCATTGAAAAATTACATGAAATTGCCATCAAAACGGGACTTCAAATTTCTTATGAGAAAACTCAGTACATGGAAGGAGCCTCACGATACTTAGACGGACAACCTATGAGAACTAAATTCGGCAAAATCTTTCAAGTGAACGAATTCAAATATCTGGGAGAAATTATTCAGCCCTCTGGTTTAAACCGTGAAGCAAATAAAGAGAGAATTTCCAAATTACAGAAAGCTTACAGAATCACTTGGAATAGGTATAACAAAAAATCAATATCTCGGAAAGCAAAACTTAGACATTATAATACAGTAATCAAACCGGAGGCGTTATATGCATCAGAAACCTTAATCATTGGTGGCAAATCTTTAACCAAAGAGATTGAAAAACAAGAAAGGAAAATTTTACGAAAAATTTTTGGCCCAGTTTTTATAGAGGGAATCTGGAGGAAAAAGTCATCCCAGGAAATATATCGCCAATGTGAAAAAATGTCTCATACTTTTCGGAAAAGACGATTGAAATTTTACGGGCACATTATCAGAATGAACAATGGCAGATTGACTAAAAGAATTCTCAACTTGGCCCTCTCACTAAAAACCAAGAACAGCTGGCTACGTGAAATTGAAACAGATCTCCAGGAAATCAACATTTCAGACAATATTATACAGGACAGATGCAAATTCAGAACCCTAATCGACAATCACCAATTTGAAGACAAACCCAACACAAGGGCCACCATAACTTGGACAGAAGACCGAAGAAAGGCACTCAGCGAGAGGATGAAGAGATTTTGGAAGGAAAAGAAGGCCAACACATCAGCTAAACAGGTTCAACCGTGCTCCTGAGTCGGGCATAACGATGCAAGAAGAAGAAATGAAGATTATGATGAATTATAGAAAAGTAGTAGCTTATGAGCTCCTTTAAAAGAATTAATACATGTTGTGAACACATGTTCTTAGGATAAAGCGATTATTGTCACGGGAGAGGATTAATATAGAATTGAGATGTACAATCAAATGTTGATTTTGAATTATCAGTTCTTTGAAAGCAACTTGGCAGTAAAGTAATAGAACAATGTAGCGCATTGAAGTAATTTTTCACGCTAGGAATGCGTTGAAATACTTGGTAAATTAATTATGAGGGGCAGTTGGTCGTGGTAATTGAGCTATGGTAAGTCCTCTAAATAGTGATGTGATC
This sequence comes from Meconema thalassinum, assembly GCA_946902985.2. NCBI lineage: Eukaryota > Metazoa > Arthropoda > Insecta > Orthoptera > Tettigoniidae > Meconema > Meconema thalassinum. The sequence goes on from OX336392.1 coordinate 375,444,527, forward strand.
ACGAGGCCATGTGTGTATTGTATTAAAAAGGGTGCGAAATATTTATTGTATTATGAGCGCAGGTTCAAGGTTAAAGGCCGCCCTAAGTCGCAAATGTTATAAGTCCTCCAGTATGGGATATGGTTCCCGAGGCAGTTGAAAGAGTCGAACCTAGATTCGTCTATGTTGAAGCCCCTAAATATTGTTGTTGTATTGAATTATTCTTACCCACCAATGAGGACACTTCATAATTAATAAATGCCAAGTTTATGAGAATAGGTTTGTGGAACCTAAATATGTTGATAAAATAAGTAGAATGAAAGCCTTGCTTGTTCTAAGAACCGCATTTAAGAAACAGCTGTATAAAGCTAAGGGTAGCTCGTCTTTTGTGAGTATGACCGTGAAGTTCCTTCTCATGACAATAAATCACGCTAAGTGGCCAGGCCAGACCCTTACTATTGATGTGTGTGGTAGGTCTGAAGAGCCGGCTGTTTAAAGTTATAATACACAGAGTGTTTAGAGTTTGTTTTAACGACCCGGTCTTCGAACCGAGGTTCTTGTAGATGAAGATTACCGCTTGCAAGTTCAGATCGTTGCTTTCTTATGAGATAATGGTCTTTTAAGACAAATAATGATAAATCCCTAATGTAATGTTATATAATGTAGTGATTCACGAGTTTAGTGAAGACAATTAGATTTCGGGAGTGATCTTAATTTTTGGCTTGTTCAAGTAGTCTTCGGTAGCTCGGGAGTACGCAAATGTTTCCCAATCACGGTAGTGAATTGTTGACTTGAGAGAGGTGGTAACCTGAGAACATTGTGAAAGCCCAAAAATTTAAGTAAAAGAGTAACAGTACTTTAATAAGAATTATATTTTTTTGATAATAAGATACTCATATAATAGGAAGTGATGTGTTGAAAAGAATAACACAGTGTATATAAACAGTATCAAGCCTATTGGAGCTCTTGATTTTATTGAATTTTAAAAGGACACTATATGGAAGTGAAAAGAAATATAAGTTTGTTGGTTTATGAAAAACCATTTACTATGATTCAACCTTTGTTTTATTATGTATTCCTTGTTCACTCTGAACAAGTTAGAATTAATGGGTCAGTATTTTATTTGTTTAATTGGTTGTAGCGCCATATATTTGAGTAATTAAATGCTTTATAGTAGGAGTTGATCTTGTTTATTTTTTGGAAGTGTATCCTCTATTTAATCCAAAATGTGTAAGTCACAGAGTGGGAGAACATACCATAACCCCGATAATCCCATTTTGAGCATTGCTGGCATACTGTGATTTGCATATTTCATGCTGAATGGACACAGTATATATATACTAGCAGAAGTACCCATTCTTCGAACGGTCTTCGGTATTAATAACCAGATGTTATCAATTGAGCTACTGTTGCAATATTTAGGGGCTTGGAACCTGTTTGTTGGCAAAGAAAAATTATTAGTTAAAATGTGCTCTCAAACTAAATTTACCTAACGTGTTCTTCCTGGCGTGAAAATAAAATTGAAAACCTCGTAGACGAATCGCAATACACGTCACATACGAACTGACCCTAACCGTTGTGTCAAGTGCCCAACTACAGGAAGACCCCTTTTAGGTAGATTTCATTAGAAAGCTAACTATTGCAATGGGTACCATGTTTCGACTTCCAGAAAATTTCGACATATCTTCGCATTTCACATCCCCCAGACCCCAAAACCACCGTCAGTTCAAAAGTTTATATATAATTTATGTATATATGTATATATATATATATATATCAGTTCCTTGTGGACACGATAACTGCCGTAATTTTGCACCAATCACTTTGAATTGTTTACATAATATGTATCCCTATAATATCTCGGTCGAGTTCGTTAATGGGCATAATCGGTCGAAGGGGGTGAAAATGGGGGTCTTTTTTCGAAAAAGTGAAATTTCGGTATAACTCTCTTAATACGTGAAATATCGAATCCATTCAAAGTTCATAATATGTGTCGGATAAGTGCCAAAAATTTATGTCAAATAAGTTTTTGGATAGCACCAACCATTGACCAAAGGGGTGGAAAAAAGTGGGTTTTTCGGGAAACATTAATCATATCTCTCTTAATAGGCACAATATCAAAACCGTACAAAATGGAAAATATTCCCCTAATAATTACCTAAAACTTTTGTCTGAAAGAATTTTTGATATGACCCACCATTACGCCAAGGGATGAGAAAAATGATTTCGGAATTTTAAAAAATGCCAAGTGCCATCAGAGGTTACCATAACAACGCTTTTAAATTGATAAGGGATGATCTATCAGAGGTTTCCAAGACAACGCCATAGACGAGATCACATTCATTTTTAGCCTACTTTTCACACTTTTCAAAAATGAGGAAAAAGTAGACTTATAAGATATATCCGGGAAAATGTGTCTGTCCTGCTGTCTGTCTGTCCTTCTGTCTGTCGGGCTGTGTGTGTGTGTGTCCCCCCTCCCCCCCTATCAACTCCTAAACGGCTGCAGCAATCGAAACCAAATTTAGTATGAGTAAAGATGTATACCGGAATATCTCAGGCCCATATTTGAAAAAGATGTCAGTGCTACCAACTGCTAAAAAAACGCACTAGAAATTTGAGCTCCATGTTGGATATCTTAGAAGGTATACATGGGAGCTATTCTAAAATTGGCACACATGTAGATAATACTATTTCAGTTTAATTTCCAGGTGGCCATACATGACAGCGTTGCCAAAATAATTTTAAGCCTTCTGATAAGTCCAATTTTTAAATACATATAACTTCTACACTATCAATTGGATTTCAACCAAATTTTGTATGTAATATGTGTACATAGATTCTAGATAGGTTCATATACTGTAGATTAATCTATGGCATGAATCTTAATTTTAAGAAAAGTAGGCTCTTTAGTTCGTCACGGAACTTCTTGTTCCATCTGACTATGAGGGAAGCGGCTAACTGGTAGCATGCTGAACTTCTATGCCCAAGGTGCTGGTTCAAAGCCGGACAAAGTCGCCGGATTTTCTAAGAGCGCTAAAAATCCGTCAGCATGCTTTCCTTCGGAGGGGAAGTTACAACGTTCGTTGAAAATTGTTGGTTGAGGTGGCATCTAGCAGCCAAGTTTACAGCTAGGTGTCGTTGACGTTAGTATTTGGTACAAAATTAGGTATTACTGCCTTAAATTGACCGTCTGTAGACCTCACCTGAATTACAGACTAATACAGTCATCACAAATAACTCCGTTTATCAGCCAGATTCTACACACACCCAATGTACACGGGGTAACATGACCACCTTGTCGCAGCCCCTAAACTGAGGAACCAACCAACATCTCTGCGTGAGATAAAATTTTGCGTGAAGAAGCAACAGACTGTTAGATAGTTACACATTAGTTCCAAACCTTGCATAAGGACAGTGTGATCACAAGTATAAAAATTAACCCCAAATGACAAGAAGGTTAACCCCATAAGACAGTAAAATGTTAAAAGTATGCATAGAAAGACGAAAAAATGTTAACTAACCTCCAATTGTAAAATACTTTCTCGCAATAAATGAGGTCTGATCCTCCTGCGAAAACCTGCATATTTTGCCTATTATAGCCTATCCCCTAGTTTGCCCGGTGAAATCTACCTCCGCCTTCCGGCGTGCCGAGAGGAATTTTATAAATTATAAAGGCTTGTGGTGCATGAACATTCAGTTTTTTTAGCCTCCAATGGCCCAAATTCATAAAATCAGCAAAAAACAGTCTACTATTTCAAATCAGGAATTTTTGAAAATAATGTTGTTGTTTGGAGATATAATAGACCTTCTGTACGACATATCGCACGTCTAAGTCGTGTGAAAAAAATCTAGGGTACTCCTTGAACCCCTTAAGCGCATTGATGAATCTTACAGTTTTAGTTGGTTCCGTGATAACCTTATAGCCATTTGCAACCTTTCACAGAAATGTAATAAATGGAGTGGCATTACTTATTCCGGAAATAGATGGAAAGTTGGATGCCACCTCTTGAGATACTCTTGTCATGGTTAGTGGCTTGCATTCCTTCTTTAGTTTATTAAATGAAATTAGTTTTCTGGGAATATCTAAGAAACTGTTGGGTTTAGAGACTTAAAATATAGTTTTCGGGGACCCTTTACGGCGCTTGAGGGGCCCCGAGATTTGTTTCTGACACTAAGGGTTTGAAAATGAGCTTTGTCTCTTCGTTGTACGCCATAATAATGATAATAATTAAAAGAATAATAATAATAATAATATAACAATATAGGGATAGGGATATAATAGACCTTCCGGACCATACCCGCACGTGTGAATCGCGTTAAAAAATCTAGAGTACTCCTTGACTCCTTAAGCACATTACATGTATTCATGAATATTTCAGCTTAATTTGGATCCGTTATAACCTTATAGCCGTTTGCACACCTTCACAGTAATGTAATAAATGGAATTGCATTGCCTCTTACAGAAATAGATGGACCTCTGAGATTCAGTTGCCATGGTTACCGGCATGCATTCTTTCAATAATTTATTAAGTGAAATTAGTTTTCTGGGAATATCTCAAAAACTGTTGGTTTTAGGGCCTAAAAATGTAGTTTTCGCCCCCGAGTTTCGTTTCTCACATTGAGGGGCTGCAAATGAGCTTTGTATCACCCTTCTACGCCTATTTCAGCATGTATTTTAAGGGGGTAAGGCCCCTTTTATGAGAGGTACGGAGAAGAGTTACATCGATGATTAGTGTGGTGCCTCTGATGGATATCTGTATCAAATTTGACGTTGATCCACCCAGCCGTTCTCAAGTTATAAGGACTCAAAGAAGTTATCCACAGACACACCGACAGACAGACAGACAGACAGACAAAAATAAGTATTTTTGCGCGCATCCGTCATAAAACAGCCTGAAACGCGCAAATATCGCAAATTTCCGTGGAAATTCAGAAAAAAAACAGACAAACTTTCATTTATATATATGTATATCAGTTTCTTGTGGACACGATAACTGCCGTAATTTTGCACCAATCACTTTGAATTCTTTACCGAATATGTATACCTATAAAATCTCAGTCGAGTTCGTTACTGGGGTAAATCGGTCGAAGGGGGTGAAAATGGGGGGCTTTTTTTCGAAAAAGTGAAATATTGCTATAACTCTCTTAATATGTGAAATATCGAATCCGTTCAAAGTTCATACTATGTGTCGGATAAAGCCCAAAAATTTATGTTTGAAGAGTATTTTTATAGCACCAACCATTGACCAAAGGGGTGGGAAATGTGGGTTTTTCGGGAATCATTAATCATATCTCTCTTAATAGGCACAATATCAAAACCATACTAAATGGACAATATTGTTTTAGATCCCTTATTTGGGGGTGGATCTAAAAGGGAGAGTTGCTGTACTAATTTATGAGTTTGTGCCTAAATAAGGGTAGCTCCCCTTGACAGGGCAAGCTGACCAGTGTAGTGTGTTGTGGTGTGCTAGGAACTAGGGGGCGTTCCTATAAAGACTGTAAATGTGGTTTAAGGGATGTAGCCTTAGCACGCGGGTCGGTGTACTAGTCGCCCAGCCGGCTACTTATTATATAATCACCTTGCTAGTGTCAGCGGTTCGGCACGCGCTTCAATTGAGCACGAGAGCCGCTGTGAGGAATACAAGGACGTCTGAGTTGGCGTTATTACTACGGTGTGTCACGTCCGACTGTGACGGGAGTAAGGAAGGACGTGGGGACGTGAAGAAGAGTGTAGATCAGTAATGCAAGTGTAAGAGACTGACCAAGTGTTTATTGGTCAGCAATGAGTAACTGTTAGTCCCTTTTAAGGGATCTTGTGATGTTATAATGTGAGTACAAACTGTGGGTGTTAGGTTACAAAAGTAGGATTCTGAACACTGACTGACTGACTCACCTCGGTTGACACTGTCGTTAGCCTCCGGCTGTCTCGTCGAAGCACTGGTGATGGAGAGATTCTCGTGACCCACTTAAGGCACCTTTTATACCTTTAGCCTCTGTTCTGTCAGCGCGTTGTGGCATAGTTGAACCAGTTTGTAGTATGTCGCTGTGTGTCATAATTACGCAAGGGTTGAGCTGCTTTATGGAGTAGCCAGCTGCCCTTATAGTATTGATGGATATTGGGTAGGCTTTTAAAGGGTTGCCTTTTATGAGATTTAGACAGATGATGGGGGGGATGATCTCTAAGGGGTGCATACCCCTTGGGTATTGTACAAGCCTCTTCCTCCATTTGGTCGCGTCCTCGCGACCGGGAAGGGCACTTGGGGTTGGGATGTTGTCGTAGTAGTTTTTGAATCCCCCTCGTCTCTTCTGGTGGTGGCGTCGTAAGCGTCGTCGTATGGAACGGGTGTCGTCGTGCAGAAGTGTAGGTGTGCGGTCAGCCCGTGTTCAGAGGGGAGGGTTATGGGGTGTACATAGATATATATGTATATAAATTTTACATTGCATGGTGAAATGTGCATTAACATTGTTGAATAAAGAAAATAATTGCTATTGAGGCACAATCGCCATTGCCGTTGTCGGCATAAAAAAGAAAAAAACATGGTTATACATGGTTACATAGTTGTGCAGGGAGGAAAAACCCAGGGCCGAACGGATGATTGCGTCGTCCGCCCTATCTTGGGGAAAAAGTGCTCCCTGCAATAAAGAAGATAGGAGAGAATAGAAAAAAAATGGGTGTTCCAGGGTATAATTTAAAGGAAATATTTAAAATGTATTTATTGGTGTGGGATAAAACGGAACCCCCTGACAAATGGGGAAGTTAGAAGAGAGAAAAATGAAAGAAAACAATTCACAGACATTGGTTACGTGTTACCTTAGCAAACGAAACAAAACAAAACAAAAATATAGACATCGTGTACACGTGAACTTGATAAACAGACAAAAATATATATAGAGTTTAATGTATCATGTTGCGATGCTGACATTTAGGAATTTCAATTGGAATAATTGCCCGTGGGCGCATGAATATGTATGTAGTTTACTCTTTAAAATTATGAACTACAATGACCTTATGTCTACTTAAGCGCGCTAAACCCTTATAAGTCTAGTTTTTGTTTGGATCCTCGCGTGCACGCTACCTGTTTATACGTACGCTTGCCGTATCACGGCTGATCTTATACGGCCACCTCTTGGCACGGTTGAGTGGTCGTACCGCTTGCAGTGTATTCTTAATACATAGTCTGTGAAGCATCCTCTGTGGGTGAATGCTTGCACACTTGGCCATGAGGGTCGCCGCCACATGCCGGTTGCGCCCTCATCGCCGTAAGCTGCGTCGCATTTTGACGCTTCAAGTGTTTTTGTTTTATGCAGATCTGCCAGCAAGCTTGATGCCCCACAGGCATCATTCCCGCTGTGCAGATTATTGACGTGTAGCTGTAAAAAAAATGTAGTGAGTGTGTAAGTGAGAATGAATGTTAAATGGAGGTTAGTATGCACAGGTATAATACTACAAAAAGGGGGCATTAAATAGCATGTTGCTGCTATCTGGCAGCAAAATCATAATTACACGTGTCATATTCTAGGTGACAATGCCTGCAAAAAAAAAATGGAGAGGTTAACAAAACATTGAAATTCCCTACTCCATATGCCGCTTCCTGTGGCAGCGTTGCCACAGTCTGAAGCCCCTTTTTACCTGTGAAAAGAATGGCATGGTTATTATTACTCGATATATGGCCGGGCTTACCCTATATGGTGCCGTGACGTCATTTCCTAATGTGTTGTAGTATTGGGCTTACCCTGGCAACGAATTTGGGCCGCCAGGCGCCGAAATTTTACCTCAATATATGTATTAAAAAAAATTGTCTTAAATGTAAGACTATGCTACATTATAATAACTTATCATGAGTTATCGGACTTACCCTGATGACGGATTTGTGGGTCATCAGGCGCCGAACGGCGTTCTCTTATACTACTTATTCTACTTATGGTATATATAAAAAAAAACTACATCTAAGCCGAGAGGGTTGCCTTAATCTATTGCCGAAAGATGCTGTGCTGAATTGCAACAGTGTTCATTAAATTTGCTTAATCCTAGGTTGCGTGTCAAATGCAACCGTCTATAACTAAATTTGGCCTAGGACGATCGCCTGGGGCAATTAAATCCCCAGATCACCACCCGCACGAGCCCCAGAAACACCGGTTGTCTCTAGGGTCGCTAGATTCCGTCCCCTTAAGTCTAGTGTCGACGTCTATTACTAGGATTAATCTATCCGCGGGCGGCTTACGGTGCCACTAAGCTAACCGTTCCGCCCGCTGTAACTTCCTTGTCGTGCTCGTTTTGCCGTTCCGATTAGTCGTAGGTGAGCCGCCCACTTGGCTCCTGTGAGGGGCGCGCAATGCCCCATCTCTTAATGCCCTCTGACTGCCCGATGCGTCGTCATTTATGTGGGCATTGGACAGTGTGGTCCAATGGCATAATATTGTCTCCGCCTTAATCGGCCGTCGCAATCTGCTTTCGCAGTGATATTTGCCTCTATGGGCCGCCGTAGTATGCATTTTCGCATTGATATATAAAGTTGCCTCTATGGGCCGCCGTAGTATGCATTTTCGCATTGATATATAAAGTTGCCTCTATGGGCCGCCGTAGTATGCATTTTCGCATTGATATATAAATTTGCCTCTATGGGCCGCCGTAGTATGCATTTTCGCATTGATATATAAAGTTGCCTCTATGGGCCGCCGTAGTATGCATTTTCGCATTGATATATAAATTTGCCTCTATGGGCCGCCGTAGTATGCTCCAACGCACAGGAGTTTTGCTTCCCGCCATGGAAGTCTTGCCTACTTAAATTTAAACTTAACTAGCAGTCTAGTCATAATGGGGTCGTCTCTAGGGATAGCTCCCGAGGCCGGCGCGGAGTGAGCTATTTCTCCCGCCATTCTCAGAAAGTCTCCCTGCAGGTCTTGGCTTCGACGACCGTGGCACAAAGTGGGTTTAGCATCCCTTCCTCCCAGGGGCGGTTTATGCGCACCTAGGATTCCAGAGCTTGCCCGACCAGGCCGCGAATGCTTTGACCTTACGTGGTTCGTCTATTTGGTCTAGTCGTCAGTAATTTGATGATCCGACTGGGGTAAGGGTCCACATCGCCTTCCCCAGCTCTGCTCCTAGTGTTGTGCTTTTGACCTTTGGCTAACGCCGGTATCATCAGCCAGGGTGTTTCAGATTCCCTTTTTTTTTTTTTTTTTTTTTTTTTAATATAGGTGTAACCTGTGTAAAAAGTGTCAAATGTAAAATACTTCCAGTGTGGTGGGCTGGTAAAACCTCTACATACGTAGACTACTTTAGGCTACCTGTGCTATATCAGCTTCTCCAGCGATAATGCTCTTTTTTAACCTTGATGGAGGTGTTAGTAGGGTCTGTGGCGTCAGGTACCCTGTTATTGTGATCTGGGGGTAGTTATCTGTAGAGTGGGTTAAAGCAGGGTAGGAGGAGGTTGCGCACTTCCGAATTCCGCGTTAGTGGCGGCCTGGAACCGGTTTTTGTGCTGGGATGCTCCTACAGTGAGTGGAACGGGGCAGGTAATTCCCGGGGTTGCAAAAAATAAAATAAAAATCCATGCCGGTCTGATATCAATATCCCCTGGTGAATGGATGGGATATACATGCATGCGTCTGGATATGAGGCGTTTGCACTCATGTATGGATAGGTGTAGGTTGAGGCATAATACTAATATATTTCCCTCTCATGCGGGATGATTTAAAATTAAAAAAAAAATGGTTAGTATTTATTACTTATGGCCTCATCTCTCATATGGAGATGTGCATTACGCTTAGTTGGTGTTGGCCGATGCACCCCTCTCATTCAGGTGATAGCGGTGGGGCTCAGGGCGTAGCATGCCCTTTCTGTAAACACATGAAGTTTACCAACCCTTATGTATACTTTGTAGTGTAGTGTAGCTGTTTATGGTCGTGTAGATGTGTTTGCGTTGTTTATGTCTGGACGTGAAAAGGTTATGGGAAGGGAGTAGAGTGGGATGCTGTTAGCATGTTCTCTTGTCATCCTCCCTTGGTCCATGTTGGTTTTCTATCCGCGCTTTGGGATAGCGAAGCTTCACGACCTACTCTGGTCCGTTATAGGGCTAAGTCCTAGTCGCCTGGAATGATTTGTTTCGGGACTAGGGTCGCAAAAAGAAGTTGTTAAGGGGAGGTCCCGTTTCCTCAAAGTCCCTATGTTCGCCCCTGATTGGTGAGCGCGTTTGTGTGTGTGTGTGTGACTACGCTCCGCTACACCACGCGGACGCCTGGTCTGCTGTAGGGCTAAGTCCTACTGTGTATATTGTGTATGGGTAGGAAGCGCCCGTGGCCTGCCAACGTCTTTACGAACGTGCTACTCTGGGCCTGCGACAAGTTTTGGTCTGTGACGTCTGCTTGTTGATAAATGCTTTCGCAGTGTTGAAAAATGTATAGTGTTATGATTGTTCTGCATTTGTTTATTCATGGTCACTGCCACTACACAATCGCGTTTTGTCATCGACAGTGTTGCAAAGTGGCTAAGTCTGCAAGTCATCAGTTTGTGTGTGTAACTTCAGGCCGGGATTTTATGTAGGTTAACCACTGTTGCGTGTTTTTCTGCACGTATGCCAGTGTGGTCATTGTGTTAAATTCCTGGCGGCCCGATGTGGTAATCCGCCCTGCTACTATTGCCGTTGTGTGGCCATTATTCCGTAAGACCGTTGTCTTACGAAATTTATATGTCTCTGTCTGAAAAGTCCATTTTCCCTGTCAAGTGTATTTCTGGAATTTTATGCCTGTCATTTGGCCGCAGGAATGTAGTATTATCTGTCTAAGCCGTTATATGGGCCAATTTTGGTGTGATTGGAAGCCCGTCTGCTTGTTTTTCCCTGGCGTGCAATTTTCTCTGGGGTTCGAACCCGTGTTCTATGTAATTCTCTGTGTTATATGTCTGCGTTGTTCATGTTCTGCGGGCATTCTGCCTGTATTTTGTTTGTGTTTCTCGTACCGAAAATACCGTTGTTTAGTTAGTTTTCGGTACGAGGTTTTTGTGTGTGGACATGGGTTCGAAGCCGGTTGTCTGTAAAGATTTGGTGGCCATTTCTGTGCCGCCTACACTATGGCAAATGGGCTGTGTGTTTTTCTATGCGCAACCCCTAGTATACCTTCCTGCGAGGAGTTTGCTTATTTTTGCCCTCTCCTCGTAGTGTAAATTTTGAAGATATAGGGTTCTTAGGTTGGCTATGAATGATTCCGTGCAGTGTGCTTTGGGAACTGTCGTCTGTAAGGCTCGCAGTTTATCACGGAGGTCTGCTTTACTGCTGAGTATGAGGGTGTCGGGTTGCAATGTCTTGCGCGCTCGCTTGTTTATTTGTTCCGATAACGCTGTGTATCCGAACATGTGTTCTTAATCAGCCTGCTTTTCTGTTAGTGCTCTTCGCATTATAAAAAGGCAAGAGGGGAATTTTGTGGTTTAACGTGACCATTTCTAGAGATCATGTGCCACGGGATTTCCGTTTTACTTGGAATCCAAACCACAGGCCATGGCATTTCACTTCGGAAATCTCATATGCATTGTACGCGAGTGTGTCTGGTCCGCTAGTCGCGTATTTGGTGACCAGATGCCAGTGTCGATTGTATTGTTTTTCGTTTATGACCCGCTGTTAGTGGGACTGTCCCAATTAGTCTTAGCGTTCTCATTATCCTTATTCTACGACTGGATATTTACTCAACCTTATATTCCTGGTATTCAGAAGGTTGCGGGTCTGGAGACCGCCTTTTACCCAGAGTAATTGTTTCCGGCGCCATGAAGGTTGTGTCTCCGGGACAGTTCTGGTGAGTGTTAGGATGGTATCCCGGTTCGGTCAGTGGGCTATTTCTTGGCTTTCTTCCCACGTGTTCCAACGGGACCGTTTCCTTTTCTTTTAGCAGTGTGCCCGCCTTTACATGTAGGTGTGTGTGCTTTACGTGTGTGATATGCCTTCATCCGGCGGGCGTGAATAGTGTCCTTTATGAGTTTCCTCCCATGGCGCACGTTCACTATATAATTTAGGTCAGATACCTTCCTGCAGACTTTGAAGGGACCTGCCCACCGTGGTAGGAGGAATTCGGACACGTTTTTCTTACGGGCATGATTGGAGATCATGACCAATTGCCCGGGTGTGTATTCCACGGTCTTTCTATTCTGATCGTACCGCTCTTTTTGTTTTTTCTGGGCCTCGGCTATGTTTTTTCTAGCGTCCATGCGGGCTATCTGCAAATGCTCTAGCCGAGCCGCATTGTCTGTGTGGGCGTCCTGTGGGATACATATATTGTCTATGGGACTTCTGGGTGTGTATCCGTGCAGTAGGAAGTGTGGAGAGTGTTTCGTAGCCGTAGATACAGAGGTATTATAACTAAAAGTAATGCTTTGCAGATATTCATCCCAGTCTGTTCCTGCGTCCTCTGTAAATTTAGCCAGCGCTATTCCAAGTATTTTGTTCATACTTTCCGTGAGTCCGTTGGTTTGCGGTGAAAAACTCGTGGTAGTGTATGCCTTAATCCTGAGTATCTCCAGAAACTGTTGGAGCACTCTCGAGGTGAAAATAGTACCTCTGTCGGATAATAAGGTTTGGAATAGGCCATATCGTGTAATTATGTCAAATAAAAATTCGGCTATGCTGTTCGTGTCTGCTTTGGGAACAGCCTTTGTAATCATGTATCGTGTGAGATACTCGGTGGCCACCAGGATATATTTATTGCCTTTCTGACTTGTTGTAATGGGGCCTTTCACGTCTATTCCGACTCTGTGAAATAACTCTCCCACGGGAATTGGGTTGAGTAGTCCATGAGGCTTGCCAGGTCTTGTTTTGAATCGTTGGCAGGTGTGACATGTCTTGACAAAGGTATCTATGTCGGCCTTCATGTTTACCCAATGGTACTTGTCACGGATTCTAAGGTAAGTTTTATGCGTACCTAAGTGTGCCCCTGCTATTGGGCTATTATGGTGTCCGATCATGATATTTTCTCTCAATGATTCCGGAACCGCTATAGGTGCGCTATCGTGCATGGCTGTGGGCTTAAATTTCAGTACCCCGTCTTTGTCTAGGAAAAATCGCCTAGACAGCCGTGCTGTCTTGGAGTCCACTTTATCCAAGTCTTCTAGTGCCAATAGAATCTGTTTCAAGTGCGGATCACTTTCTTGCTCCTGTTTGATGTCAACCACCGTCAGGGCAAAGGTGGGCATATCGTCCCAGTCGTGGTCCTTACTGTCATCCGGGGGATCGGCTACTGGCAGCCTAGACAACCCATCTGCGTCTAGGTGTGTAGCGCCTTTCTTGTGTTTGACCACGAAATCATATTCATACAGGCGGAATATAAACCTGTTGAGGCGCGAATTTGGGTTTTTAAATTTGTCCCAAAAAAGCAAGCTCGCGTGGTCAGTCACTACCGTGAACTTGATACCATAGAGGTATACTCTAAAATAGTTCACTCCCCACGAAAATGCCAGCATTTCCCGCTCTGTGGCAGAGTATCTAGTCTCAACGGCCGTTAGCTTCCTGCTAGCGTAGGCGACGGGCCGTTTGCGCCCTTCGGCGTCTTCCTGCAATAGGGCTGCTCCCAACCCATACAGGCTGGCATCCACGTGTAAAAATGTGGGCCTATCACTATGGAAGTGTTGCAGCAATGGAGGTGAGGTCAATAGTTGCTTCAGTGTGTTGAAGGCATCTATGTGTTCCTGCGTGATGCTGAAGGGCGTTTTTTCACGTGTGAGTTCAGTTAGGGGATGGGCGATGTGTGCAAACCTATAGATATACTTGCGATAGTACGAAGCCAAGCCAATAAAACTGCGCAATTGTTTCAAATTTGTGGGCATTGGGATGCCCGTTATTGCGTCAGTCTTGGCTGGGTCGGGAATAATGCCCTCCCGGTTGACAATATGGCCCAATATGTTAATTTGCTGTCTGGCAAATTGACATTTCGCAGGTTTAAGCCTTAGTTTAGCTTCTCTGATCCTTGCGAAAGCCTCCTCCAAATGTACGATGTGTTCGTCAAAAGTGTTGGAGAAGACCGTTATGTCATCCACGTACACCAATACGGAACGCCATTTAAGCCCTGAAAATGTCTTATCCACTAGCTTTTGGAAGGTTTGGCTGGCGTTACGGAGACCCATCGGTAAACGGGTGTAGGTAAATAGTCCGTTCTCTGTAACGAACGCCAGCTTGTGCCTATCTGGTTCATAGACGGGGATTGAATAGAATCCGCTATAGCAATCCATCGAACTGAACCAGCTAGCTCCACCAAGGGCGTCCAAATAGGTGTCTGCCCTTGGTAGTGGATAACTATCATTTTCGACCAACTTATTGAGCCTCCTGTAGTCAGTACAAAAGCGGTGCGATCCGTCCCTCTTTTTGGTCAGCAGAACTGGAGAGGAATAGTTAGAAAGAACTGGAACAATGACCCCTGCCTCGAGCATCTCTGAGATTTGGGCATCGATGGCATGTCTCTCCTTCTGGCTCACTCTGAAGGGAGGCTGGTGTACTGGTCGGTCACTAGTGAGTGTGACGTGGTGTTCAATGAGGTCTGTCACAGCGAGATCCTTCATTGAGTGGGCAAAAATATCTCTGTTGGTCTCCAGGAGCTCCGTGAGCCTTTTATTTTGCTCCGGAGTCAGGTCCTGCGTGTGGTTCTGGTTGGCCGCCTTATCAGTGTGTGTGTTTGTGTATTGGCTGATAGTGTGCAGTGTAGGGGCCTGATGCTCGTGGTTTTCTCGCTCCGCTCGAATCCCATCTCTGTTCCTGGTGTATACCATGGGATGTGTGGTGAGCCTCTGGTCGTGCTTTAAAAGCATCTGACCACTAGCGAAATTTATGCTAGCCTCATATCTAGCGAGAAAATCCATGCCTATTATGGCTGACGCAGAAAGGTGTTCGATAACGAACATGGGGTGCATTGTGGCAAAATGGTCTATCCTAATATGTATGTTTGCCACTCCCCTGTTTTCTAACGTCTGAGCATTGGCCGCTACCAGCCGGATGTCCCCCGTGACACCTTGTATTTGCGCCTCGGCAATGTGTCGGCTATTAACACAACTTACGGCAGCCCCAGTATCGATTAGGGCCTGCACTCTGTGGCCATTTATGGTGGCGTGTATCGTGAGGGCCGATACCTGAAATCCACTGCCCTGCACCGATGTGTTGTGTAAGATGTACGTTGTTGTTGTTGTTGTTGCCGGAGTGACATTTGTGCTGGGAGGGCATGGATCTGTCCGTTTATCGTACCTAGCACGCTTCGCCTCTCGGCTTACTTCCTGTCCTGAGTACTTTGCCCAGGTCAGCAAAGTGCGTTTGCCAGGTACATTGCCGGCTCCTTTAACCGGTCTTGCTGTGAAACTAGGAGTCTGCTGGCTAACGTTTAGTGTATTAATTGTTCCCAGCCTTTGTGTAGTTGTGTTGTTGTTGGTTTCTTCCTCTCGGGAAGGTGTGTCTGCAAATGTGACCCTGAGCTTGCCTTTGTTAACCCGACTTTTGTTCCAGGCGGTCGCGAGTTCGCCTCCTGTTGCTGGCTTCCCCATGCCGAGCGAGCTCGCGTCACGCGCCTGTGTATGGTCAATTCCCCCCCTGTGGTGTGGTGAAGGGGGTGGGGTTTTCTGTTTGGAGGGTGTGGGCGTGTTCTCGGGCTGTTGGCTTCTAAATGTGAGGGGTGTGTAATGTCCCGCCTTAGGGTTTCCTGTGAAAAGTATGTGTAGGTCCCTATTGAATCCCGCAGTTGAGAATAGCGGAGGCGAGTGCACATCCGTATATACATGGATATTGGCCTTGAGCACTTTGCCGAGAGCGGTTACCTCTACGGCACTGCCATAGGTGCCGTCCTTGCCCATGTATTTTTGGTAATCCGCCCCGGTCTGGAATGGGTTTTCCCGCTCGTCCGACACAAAGTCCCGGTACTCTTTCCAGTTGGCCAGGATATGTTTGACCGTCTTCTGTCTGTAGTCCCCATGATAATCCTCGGTATTCCGGATTAGAAAGCTCATGGCCCTAAACAGACAGTTGCCGTCTCCTTGCACGGGGTGTGTTTGGAAACGGTCCGGGGGCGGATCGTCAGCCTTAGTTTTAGCTGGCTGCTTCTTCCCCTTATTCTTACGAGTTTTCTTGGGGGAAGGGCCTTTTTTGTGTTGTGTTGGGGGAGGAACCTCAGCTGCTTCATCAGCTAGCCGAACCTCCCCGTCTAGGCGTTTTTTGAAAATGTGGGTGTACGCCTGCCTGTAATGTATGTGCGCCCCCCCTCGGGGTGGCTGCGCCAACTCCCTGCTTGCGGTGTGTGTTTAGGCGTAGGGAGTATTGCCCCCCTGTCTGTCCTGTGGGGTGTTTCATCCCTGAACTCCCTCGGGTATTCGTCTGGGAGGGGGTAGTGTTCTGGGCCCTTCGTGTGTTTGTCCATGTTGTCCCTTCCTCTAGTGGGCTTTCTTCCTTGTCGGTTATTGCCCTGTTGTCCGTTATTCTGTCTCCGCCAGGGTGGGGTGTATGTCTGCTGCTGCTGGGGCGGGTGTTCCCGTCGGTTCCCCTTTTCCCTATATTGGTCAGCTGCATACCCCTGTCTGGTCGAGGGTGGGTTTTCTCGCTGTTCCCAATTTCCCTTGTACTGCGGGGCTGCATAACCTTGGCTGCGTGGGGGCGGGTTCTCCCGATATTCCCCATTTCCCCTGTACTGCGGGGCAGCATAGCCTTGGCTGCGTGGGGGCGGGTTCTCCCGATATTCCCCATTTCCCCTGTACTGCGGGGCAGCATAGCCTTGGCTGCGTGGGGGCGGGTTTTCCCGATATTCCCCATTTCCCCTGTACTGTGGGGCAGCGTAGGACTGTCTATGTGGTGACGGGCTGTTTCGTCGGGGGATATCGTGGTCGTACTCCTCAGGGTAGTACTCCCGTGTGTACGGAGATGGTGACCGCCTTGAGGGGTATGTCGGCTCTGTGTCCGTGTATGCTATCGGTGAGTACCGAGGAGGGTAGTGTGGCCTATCCTGTGGGGGAGGTGTTGTTGGCCGCTGTGGAGGGTAGTAACTTTCTTCCCTCCCGTAGCGTCTCCTCTCTGTGTACCCCCTGTCCCTCTCAGTATGATAGTGTTCTCGTGTGTCTGCTTGCTCATCCCTTGGCGGTCTCCCGCCCGCTTGGATGGCAGCTATGGTCAGTTTCTCCATCCTGTCCACTAATTCGTCTATTTTGTCATTAGTGTCGTCTTTCCGGGTTTTGAAGTGCAGATCCACGGCTTTTTCCGTAGCCTTTTCCGTGATCTTTCTCCCCTCCTCTATGGTCTTTATGTTATTCAACATATGTTGGACCGTGAGGTTGTTCATGATGCATAGCTTTTCTACTATGGCTGGTCTGAGGCCCTGCATCAACAGCTTGACTTTCTGTTTATTTGTCATTGCTGCATTGTACTTTTCGCACATTATCAATTTAACATTGATGTATGCCTGGGCGCTCTCTTTGGGTCCCTGTGACCTCTGTCTAATCTGGTCATAGAGATCGTCATCGTCTGGTATAAGCTGGAACTCATCCTTCAACATTACCGCGGTTTCCTCCCATGTGGCAGCCTCTAGTGCGTCCTCATGGAGCTCATACCACGTCATGGCCGCCTTTGTGAGGTAGGCAGGAAGGAGCCGTTTTCTAACTTCCTCGCTCCAACCATTGATCCGGGCCGTTCTATTGAAGGCCTTGAGGTATTCCTCGGGATCCTGGCCTTCCCCCGTGAACTTTGTGGGGTGGATCATGGGGTACTCAGTGTGTCTATTCATGTCGTTCTCGGCTGTGTCCCGTTGACTGTGTGTCGAGGTGTTTGGGCTGTTTGGAGGGGAATTAGCCTCGCTTCCCGTGTAGGACACCTGTGTTACGTTACCAGGTGGCTCGTCACCTGATATCTCTGTTAATAGGCACAATATCAAAACCGTACGAAATGGCCAATATTCCTCTAATAATTACCTAAAACTTTTGTCTGAAAGAATTTTTGATATGACCCACCATTACGCCAAGGGATGAGAAAAATGATTTCGGAATTATAAGAAAATGCCAAGAGCTATCAGTGGTTGCCATGGCAACACTACTAAATTGATGAGGGATGAGCCATCAGACGTTGCCATGACAACGCACTTGCACGAGATCAGATTCAGATTTTCACCTGACTAAGTGTGAAGCGGCTTCGGTGACGTAACTGGTAGCATGCTGAACTTCTATGCCCAAGGTCGCGGGTTCAATGCCGGCCAAAGTCGTCGGATTTTCTAAGAGCGCTAAAAATCCCTCAGTATGCTTTCCTTTGGAGGGGAAGTTCCAACGTTCGTTGCGAGTTGCTGGTTGCGGTGGCATCTAGTAGCCAAGTTCACAGCTAGGTGTCGTTGATGGTAGTATCTGGTAGCAACATTAGGAACTACTGCTTGAAATTGACCGTCTGCAGTCCTTACCTGAATTACAGACTAATACAGCCATCACAATTCACACCGTTTATCAGACAGATTATAGACTCACCCAAAGTACACGGGGTTACATGACCGCGTTGTCGCAGCCACTAAACTGAGGAACCAACCAAAATCTCTGCGGGAGATATAATTTTGCGTGAAGAAGTAACAGACCGTTACATAGTTACATATCAGTGTCGAAACCTTGCATTAATCTCCAATTATAAAATACTTTCTCGCAATAAATGAGGTCTGGTCCTTCTACGAAAACCTGCATATTCTGCCTATTTTCGCCTATCCCCAAGTTTGTCCGGTGAAATCTACCTCCGCCTTCCAGCGTGCCGAGAGGACTTTTTTTTATTAGCAATAGTGCCTTCTGGGACTATGCCGATAATTGATCTATAACAATTATTTCTCTGCAATTTCTTTCAAATTACATGTCATTTATATTATGCATTCTCAGGTTTATTTCTGAGTATTTTGCTGGAAGTTAGGAATAAAATTGTAGCCAGCCAATGCATGACGGAGTGCAGTGGCGGGTGAATGTGGGACTTCGTAAAATTTCTAATTTCACATAACTGTAAACGAACGAAGCCCCTGACCAATCAATTAATTGCAGATTTCATTAGTCAATGTTGGTTTAGTACAGAATTTTCACTATCGCAAATCAGGATTGCCTCGTAGAGTCACCGGTTTAAGGCTCATGTCAGTCACAGTGTTCACAGCAAGCTGTGGATCTGTCAACATTGTGTTTATATGGGATTCATACGCAGCACGAATACCAAGTAGTTCCGTGAAGAACTATACAGCCTATTTTCATATAGCCTACTTATGTTAATTGCCACTATCAACATACAAAATTTCAGTTTTATTGCTGTAATAGATTCGTAGATATTGAGAACCGACTAAATATTTCGGATGGTCGCCATGTTGGATTTTATATATGTAGGACATAGAGTTATGTACTGTAACATGAATATTATTTTGTACGTGTAGCATTCAAACTTCAATCGCATAATTAGGACACAAGAAGTAACAAGGAGATTTTAAAATTTCGCACAGCTGCCATCTTGAGGTTATGGAAACAATTGAAATAAATTAGATGCCAGTGGATTAACATTTGTATAAGGATTTACTGTACCAAGTTTCACTGCACTCGGATGGTTAAATTGCGAGAAACGTCCATGTGAATATTTATAATTCGCGTCGCCGCCATGTTGGATTTGTGATCACCAGGTTATTTAAAGTCCTATAGGTGACCTTAAGTTCATAGCCCCTATGAACATAAAAAAATTCCGTTAGATTGCTATAATAGGTTCGTAGATATTCAGAGCCGTCTAAATGTTTCGGATGGTCGCCATGTTGGATTGTGAAATGTATAGGCCATAGAGTCATGTACCATTAAAGGAAAATTATTGCGTAGGTTCATTATTCAATCTTTCACTTCGATCGCATGATTACGACACAAGAAATAAAAACTTAATTTTAAAATTCGCACAGCCGCCATCCTGAGGTTATGTAACAATTGAACTAAATAAGATACCAGTGCATTACAATGTATATTAACATTTCATGTACCAGATTTCATTACGTTTGGGAACATCAAATCGCGAGAAAGGTCTATTTAAAATTTTCAAATTCGCTTGGCCACCATGTTCGTTTTGTAGTTAACCGGTTTTTGAAAGTCGCATAGATGAACTTTTAGTAGTGCCCTTATCTCGGCACACAATTTCAGGGTGATACCGCTAATAGTTTCAGAGATATAGAATGTCGGTGAAATATTTCGCACATCCGCCATCTTGTGGTTATGTAAACAATTGAATGAAGTTAGATGTCGGTGCATTACAATGTGTATAAACATGTACTCTACCAAGTTTTATTGCGTTTGGTTGGTTAAATCGCGAGAAACATCTATTTAAAAATCACAAATTCGCGTGGCCGCCATGTTGGTTTTGTAGTTACCAGTTTTTCAAAATTCACATAGGTGAACTGCTAGTATTTCCCTTTATCAAAGTAAAAAAAATCAGGGTGATATCGGGAATAGTTTCGGAGATATTGAATGCTGGTGAAATAATTCGCACAGCCGCCATGTTGGATTGGTGAGAGGTAACAAAATTTGAAGGGCACGGTCGGGGTCGTTCGGAATAGTACTATGAACTTACAGAGTTTTATTGAAATCGCTCCTGCCGTTTAGAATTTATTAGGGGGACACACACACACACCTCACACACACACACACACACACACGCACACGCACACACACACGGACAAAAGGTGATCTCATAAGCCTATTTTTTCAAAATTGAAAATAGGCTAAAAAATCAAGTCATTTTACTGAGGAAGTGACTTCCCTACACTCTCTCCCTCCACGTCACTCCCTTCATAAATTCTGCATTTTGTATAAGGTGTTCATTGAACAATCAGAGCGTTTCCTTCTTTTTACCTTCGTACTAGCATAGGTAGATATTGTGATATGGCATAGAGAAGTTCACTAACAACTGGCCCAAAAGTAGCGTAACCTTGGAATAAGAGGATTTAGTTACTGATTTCCTAGTCTTCTCTCTCTATAAAAATGAATGTTACGTGACACTCTGTGTGTATGTCCTTTAAGCGTTCTTATAACATTCATTCGATTACGATGAAACTTGGGTGAGTTGTTGTGTACACTCCAGGGACGGTTTCTGACTTAGTAAATCCATTTTACAATAGGTAACGCACGAGTGGTTTCAACAAATGATTGACTACGCACGAATCGTTTCAACGAAGTCCCGTATGCGTTTATATACCATTCATCCGGTTGCAATAAAGTTTGGTGGGTTGTTGTGTAAGTTGCACTCATGTGAAGATATTAGGTAGATTTCTTTAGAAAGCAAACTATTGCAATGGGTACCATGTTTCGACTTCCGGAAAATTTGACATATCTTCGCGTTTCACATCCCCTAGACCCCAAAACCACCGTCAGTTCAAAAGTTTATATATAATTTACGTATATATATCACTTTCTTGTGGACACGATAAACACCGCAATTTTGCACCAATCACTTTGAAATTTTTACATAATATGTATCCCTATAAAATCTTGGTCGAGTTCGTTAATGGGCATAATCGGTCGACGGGGGTGAAAATGGGGGGCTTTTCTCTAGAAAGTGAAATATAGCTATAACTCTCTTAATATTTGAAATATCGAATCCATTCAAAGTTCATACTGTGTCGGATAAGGCTCAAAAATTTATGTTTGAAAAGTTTTTTGATAGCACAAACCATTGACCAAAGGGGTGGGAAAAAGTGGGTTTTTCGGGAAACATTAATCATATCTCTCTTAATAGGCACAATATCAAAACCGTACAAAATAGACAATATTCCCCTAATAATTACCTAAAACTTTTGTCTGAAAGAATTTTTGATATGATCCACCATTACGCCAAGGGATGAGAAAAATGATTTCGGAATTATAAGAAAATGCCAAGAGCCATCAGAAGTTGCCATGACAACACTACTAAATTGATGAGGGATGAGCCATCAGACGTTGCCATGACAACGCAATTGCACGAGATCACATTCCGTTTTCTATCTGACTAATTAAGAGGACGAGGAGTTGGAAGGTAGCGGCTGTGGCCTATAATAGGGCATTTGCCTGGAAGGAAGGTGGGAAACCACAGAAGACCATCTTCAAGGTTGCCGGCGGGGGGATTCGAACCTCCTCGCCTCCCGGATGTGAGCGACTGCCAGTAGTCATGCCGTAACGACCACGGCTAACTCATCCGGTACTGTGCCCGTTTAGACCGGAGTCCGCACGACCACATATGCATTTTACCAATAATCAGTCAGCACGAGAGTCAAAATATCCCGGAGCGCCAGATGGGTTAAAGCAAATCGCAAAAACGACATCAAATAAAAAAATGCTTTACTGATTTTTGGCTCAATGCAACAATAAGGATAGAAGGAGATTCAATTGGGAGTAGCACATCAAGTAAAATTATCTCAGTTTATTTTGAATTTAAAATTGACTGCAAAGATGCTCAAAGCAGCATCACTCACGTGTGGCGATCCACACTCCTATTTACACAATATACAGAAATTTTCCAAACACATTTGACAATTATTTTTTTGGAAACACAAGTCTGATTGTCAGTCCTGTAGACTGTGTTCCAAAATTATTTATGATTAAATCCAGTTCAAATTTAATTGTCTCTACTGGAAATATCGTAGTTCACTGTTTGAATTTTTACATAATATTAACACTCGTAGAATAAATGTTCATAGAATTTTTAACTTTCACTTATTTTTCCAGTTTCAAAAATATTGTCGAAAAATATTGTTATCATTGAAGCAACACAAATTATTTACACATATTAATAACATCTGAAAAGTATTTGACCTTGAACATAGCATCGAAGAACTTGTGCGAAGCACAACAAAAAAATTAATTGTTCTTCTGACATTAAACATTCGAGAAGTGACTCGATTATGAACTTCAAGTTCTTCACAAAATATATGATTTCTGAATCATCAACTTGATCAATAAATGGTTGAACCATTCAACTATTGGATTTTCCACTTGGAATCATTATTATGAAAAATATTTATATTCATGGCCATTTTAGCAATTTTCACAACTTGCAATTCTTCGACAGAATGCGGAAATAAGAATTGTAGCTTCATAATAAATTCATTTAGTTCATGGCATTAGGATTGAAAATATCCTTCAAATTATTCGTGGTTAAAGAATTATTTTTAATTGGCAATGGCCCATTCTACTGTATTATTTGTGTAAGAACACAATATTACAACAACAACGGCAAAGGTCTTCCTCTGAAGAAGAATAAACTACTATCATGACAAATCCGGGTTCTAGCAAAATCAAAGTCTCAATGGAATTCGTAAACAAGGTTGAAATAAGAACTGATGGTTTCTAAGAAATAACCTTCGGGTCATTCATACGACGAAATGTGTAGTTCCAATACTCCTACTATAAAACTGAGCCATCGAACCTGCTATTTGATTGATGCTCGAAAAAACCTCCTCATTCCTGCGACTTAAACATGCGCACCTGGGAATGGCATTTCAACTACTCCACACATATAAATTTTCTTCCCAAAATTTATACAATAAATCAAACCTCTGCTTGTTATCAACACTGGAAGATTAATAAACTTACAAGTTTATTTTATTTTACCATTCAGTTCAACCCGTGAATTTACCATACTTATGAAAATCTTTATTTCACTTTCGAGTGTATTAACGTCATGATTTTATATAAATACAAAAATATCCTATTTGATACAAATATCATTTGCTTCCCGTTTCATGCCTCTCCGTGTTATCTGAAAAATATACTTTGCTCAATGCAAATATCAACTGTTCAACCAGAACTGACATGTTGGTTGAATGCGGGCTTGCGCTAACCACTCTCCTTCGGAAAATCTCCTGTTCCAGACTAGAAATGATTAAACTACTTCATAGGCTCTTTCTCAATACATATGATTATTATAAAATATAATATCCAAGAATTATTTAGAAAAATTATGAAAATTATTATTATTATTATTAGTGGATTATTATTATTATTATTAGTTATATTATTTTAAATATGTTTAATTATCATCTCATTATGTGAGAATCCACATGTTCGAACCTTCGAATATGGAAAAAATATCCATTCCTCAACAAAAATAATTATTAACTTTTACAGTTACATCGGCTGATTACCGTGATTTCCCAAAAATATGAAATATTCAAATAAATGCTCTAAATGCTCGGTCATCGATCCTAAACTGTTCTGAGTGCTGAAAATACTCAGAATAACTCTAATATGTCTTGCGTAAATCATTGCAAGATTTAAATACGAAGAAAAATAAATAAATGTGTTGGTCATCTGCAGAAAAATAGTTTGTTCCAATTAGCTAGGCATAATATAATTCAAATGTGGCTTACATTTCTTGATGGTCTTGAAGCGTAGTAAACCTGGTCTGTACCAGATTTATCCATAGACATGCCCTATCGGACAAGCACGTATAATCCTTGTATCGGCCGCCATTATATACCCACAATCCGTCTAGTAAGACATAGTGGTAGTATCTCTTGACGTTTGAATTAACTGTTGTTCCATTTTAATATGGGCTTCTATCAAAGCCATAACAGTTTGTTTAAGTAGGGTCAGATCTAAGTGATCTATTCTTAGATATGTCAGTTGTAACATAACTCACGGTAATCTTATCAATACAAGAAGACACTGACAGTCTAACCAATCAACGGCTGTTCTGAAGATCGTTCCCTGGGCATGGCTTCTCGCCATCTACCATGCGCTAAGCAACCTGTAGTTTCCCTTGCGTAGACTAATGAACACCACCGTGATCGACTGGTCTTCAGTGTACTGATAGATCGAAGTGGTTAACAAGTTACCAATATGAAAACTGACTGAAATGGACTTAAACATCCAAGTATTAGGTTATTACTGGACTGTGGCAAAGTACTAATTCTAGACAAAGTCTAGCATATGTCCATGTAGAAACATAAATATTTCCACTAATGTCTGTAGAAAAAAAATTTCAATCATCTCAGTGATTCTCCTCGCCGGAAACTTACTAAGTTCCACTTCGTAGCGCAGCAATTTTGTGACTATCACAACTTTGAAAATTACTTCTGCGTAGATCCGGCAACCATGTGCCTTGGCTCAGCGTGGCAGCAACTTGCTCGGCAAGTGCTTGTGTTGAAGTGAGCTATCGATGCCTCGGCCGGCCGGCTTTTATTCAAAAGTGTCAGGGTCACGCGTTATCACGCTGAAATATGGAAATCCTCATATCTCTTGTATCCCTGGTCCGATTTACTTGATACTAATTGCATTCTCTTTCATTTGGCCGTGCCAGTAATCTGATCCAAGTCTCAAGTCTCTACTCCATAGTTAACTATTTAATAAATAAATAGCCTCGACCTCTGCTATTACTCGCTACGTCACTTGACATGCAAGTATCGGTAAATTCTTTCCAATTGCTTCGAGAAGCAATGTAGCGCGATATTCAAATATCTCAACCTTCAAAAGCGGCTGTAGCCTTTCCCTTGATATCTAGGTGTCTGAATCTTGGAATACCCATTCCTAGAGTTGGGCACAGTACTAATTAAGTGTGAAGCGGCTTCGGTGACTTAACTGGTAGCATGCTGAACTTCTATGCCCAAGGTCGCGGGTTCAAAGCCGGCCGAAGTCGTCGGATTTTCTAAGAGCGCTAAAAATCCCTCAGTATGCATTCCTTTGCAGGGGAAGTTCCAACGTTCGTTGCGAGTTGTTGGTTGCTGTGGCATCTAGTAGCTACGTTCACAGCTAGGTGTCGTTGACGGTAGTATTTGTTAGTAACATTACGAACTACTGCTTGAAATTGACCGTCTGCAGTCCTTACCTGAATTACAGACCAATACAGCAATCACAATTCACACCATTTATCAGACAGATTCTACACTCACCCAAAGTACACGGGGTTACATGACCGCGTTGTCGCAACCCCGAAACTGAGGAACCAACCAAAATCTCTGCGGGAGATATAATTTTGCGTGAAGAAGTAACAGACCGTTAGATAGTTACTCATCAATGTCGAAACCTTGCATAATGACAGTGTGACCACAAGTATAAAACTGGACCCCAAATGACAAGAAAGTTACCGTCCCCTTAAGACAATAAAATGTTTAATATATGCATAAAAAGACGAAAAACAAAGTTAATTAATCTCCAATTATAAAATACTTTCTCGCAATAAATGAGGTCTGATCCTTCTACGAAAACCTGCATATTCTGTCTATTTTCGCCTATCCCAAG
Organism: Meconema thalassinum; assembly: GCA_946902985.2. NCBI lineage: Eukaryota > Metazoa > Arthropoda > Insecta > Orthoptera > Tettigoniidae > Meconema > Meconema thalassinum. Next base: position 375,470,685 of record OX336392.1, read on the forward strand.
TTTGTCCGGTGAAATCTACCTCCGCCTTCTGGCGTGCCGAGATGACTTTTTTTTAACTTAGTAAGTACATTTTGCAGTAGGTAGCGCACGAGTAGATTCAACAAATGAGTTATTTTTCTTTTTTTTTAAGCGTATGGCTTTTAGTGCCGGGAGTGTCCGAGGACAGGTTCGGCTGGCCAGAGTTTGTAGCTACTTCTATGCGGTCACGCATGGGTTGAGCTACAAGTACCGTCGCGTGTGGAGTGTTGTCTGGGGAGGAAAGTGTGAATGTAAGGACGACGAATTGGAAGGTAATGGCTGTGGCCTATAGTTAGGGACCAACCCATGCATGTGCCTGGAAGGAAGATGGAAAACCACAGAAGACCACCTTCAAGGTTGCCAGTGGGGGGATTCGAACCTCTTCACCTAGCGGATGTGAGCGACTGTCTGCAACCACGCCGTCACAACCACGGCTAACTCACCCTGTAACAAATGAGTGACGGCACGCGAATCGTTTCAGCAATATCCCATATGCGTTCATACACCATTCATCCGATTGCGATGAAGCATTGGTGAGGTGTTGTGATACTCCCGTGTAGGTTCCTTACTTAGTAAATCTATTTGCAGTTGGCAGCGCACTACTAGATTCAACGATTTAGTGACGGCGCGCGAATCGTTTAATCAAAACCCCGTATGCATTCATACATCATTTATCCGAATGCAATAAAACGTTGGTGAGTTATTGTGCACGCTCCCACGAATGTTTTTGAATTAGTAAGTCAATTTTGCTATAGTAAAGAGGCCAAACGTGGTCAGCTACATCCAGACAGATAAACACACTTCATGTAAGTCAAAGAAAGATGATACGTGAGATACTTGGAGTAACAAGGTCAGAGAGGATATCAAATGAGAAACTGGCACAAATGTCATCAACGACGGATATCGCAGCAAAAGCCATGGAACAGAAATGGAAATGGGGAGGCCACATTGCGAGGATGCGAGACGACAGGTGGACATACAAAGCTACAATGTGGGGCACATGGATAGATAAACAACAGAGAGGCAGACCGAGGCAAAGGTGGTCCGACTTTTCCAGAGCGCAGTGGACGAGAGAAGCAAGAAGTAGAACTGAGTAGAGGACCATGGAAGACAGACTATAGGGCAAGTGAAAGTAATTTAAGTCAAGTGCATCGCTAGGAAAACTGGGAGAGAAAGTCAAAATAAGACAAAACAAACCATACAATTACCATGCAAAATCTTAATGTGATTTGCTCACCACATTAGTGAAAAAGAGCTACCCTTTTATAGGAGGCCTTTGCCCTTTAAGGGACATTCGAGGCTGTTCTTTATTCTTTATAAGAGGCAGCTAACGGAAATTGAAACAAGTAGTTCCGTGAAGAACTATACAGCCTATTTTCATATATCCTGCTAATGTTAATTGCCCCTATCAACATACAAAATTTCAGTTTAATTGCTGTAACAGATTCGTAGATATTGAGAACCGTCTAAATATTTCAGACGGTCGCCAGGTTGGATTTTTATTTTTGTACTATTACATTAAGATTATTGTGTACGTGTGGTATTCAAACTTCAATCGCATGATTAGAACACAAGAAGTAACAAGATGTTCAGTAAAGAACATATAGCCTACTTTCTCCTAAATGCATGGGTATTGTTATAACTCTTTGTCCTTTTCAAGGAGTATGATTGAATGTTGGTTGTAGTAGCTTGTTGAAATACAACGTGCTATAGGGATATTAAACATGAATATGAGGTGCCCTTTGCTAGTGCTACCTCTGTACCAAATTTCGTTCAATTCGGTGTCACCGTGATTGAATTGATAGGGGGAATCGATTTGCACACATACTTGGCCACCATCTGCAAACTATTGGGCTGATGTTCTTGCAGTTTGATCAGAATATGTTTCCCACATAAAGATATGGTGTTGCAAAATTTGGTAGAGACTAGATTATTAGGTTGGTCGTAATTACATTTTAGCTTTTAACATTTGGGTGGCCGCGATTACGTATCCGTCAAGATAGGGGTGATATAAAACATGACACTGAGGTGCCCTTTGCTAGTGCTACCTCTGTACCAAATTTCGTTCATTCGGTTCCACCGTGTTCGAATTAATAGGGGGAATCAATTTTGACATAAAGATGGCCGCCATCCGCAAACTATTAGGCTAATGACCTATTAGATTGGTCAAAGGAAGCTCCCTCCATAAAAGTATGTTGTTGCAAAGTTTGGTAGAGATCGGATGGTTATGTTAGTCGTAATTTGATTTAAGCTTTAAACATTTGTGTGGCCGCCATTACGTTTCTGTCAATATGGCGGCGATATTAATCATGACACTGAGATGCCCTTTGCGAGTGCTATCTCTGTACCAAATTTCGTTCCATTCGGTTTCACCGTGTTTGAATTAATAGGGGGAATCGATTCTGACACAAAGATGGCCGCCAACCGCAAACTATTAGACGAATGACCTATTAGATTGGTCAAAGCATGCTCCCTGCATAAAGGTATGTACTTGCAAAATTTGGTAGAGATCGGATGATTAGGTTAATCGTAATTTGATTTAAGCTTTGAACATTCGTGTGGCCGCCATTACGTTTCAGTCAAGATGGCGGCGATATAATACATGACACTGAGGTGCCCTTTGCTAGTGCTACCTCTGTACCAAATTTCGTTCCATTCGGTTCCACCGTGTTCAAATTAATAGGGGGAATCAATTTTGACATAAAGATGGCCGCCATCCGCAAACTATTAGGCTAATAACCTATTAGATTGGTCAAAGGATGCTCCCTCCATAACGTAATGTTATTGCAAAGTTTGGTAGAGATCAGATGGTTATGATAGTCGTAATTTAACTTAAGCTTCGAACATTTGTGTGGCCGACATTACGTTTCTGTCAATATGGCGGCGATATAAAACATGACACTGAGATGCCCTTTGCTAGTGCTACCTCTGTACCAAATTTCGTTCCATTCGGTTTCACCGTGTTTGAATTAATAGGGGGAATTGATTTTCACACAAAGATGGCCGCCATCCGCTAACTATTACGCTGATGACCTATTCATTTGGTCAAAGGATGCTCCCCCCATAAAGGTATGTTGTTTCAAAATTTGGTAGAGATCGGATGATTAGGTTAGTCGTAATTTGATTTAAGCTTTGAACATTTGTGTGGCCGCCATTACGTTTCCGTCAAGATGGCGGCGATATAAAACATGGCACTGAGGTGCCTTTTGTTAGTACTACCTCTGTACCAAATTTCGCTCCATTCGGTTGCACCGTGTTCGAATTAACAGGGGGAATCAATTTTGACATAAAGATGGCCGCCATCCGCAAACTATTACGCTAATAACCTATTAGATTGGTCAAAGGATGTCCCCTCCATAAAGGTATGTTGCTGCAAAGTTTGGTAGAGATCGGATGGTTATGTTAGTCGTAATTTAACTTAAGCTTTGAACATTTGTGTGGCCGCCATTACGTTTCTGTCAACATGGCGGCGATATAAATCATGACACTGAGATGCCCTTTGCTAGTGCTACCTCTGAACCAAATTTCGTTCCATTCGGTTTCACCGTGTTTGAATTAATAGGGGGAATTGATTTTCACACAAAGATGGCCGCCATCTGCAAACTATTAGGCTAATGACCTATTCATTTGGTCAAAGGATGCTACCTCTATGAGGGTATGTTGGTGGAAAATTTGGTAGAGATCGGATGATTAGGTTAATCGTAATTTGATTTAAGCTTTGAACATTTGTGTGGCCGCCATTACGTTTCCATCAAGATGGCGGCGATATAAAACATGACACTGAGGTGCCTTTTGTTAGTACTACCCCTGTACCAAATTTCGTTCCATTCGGTTGCACCGTGTTCGAATTAATAGGGGGAATCGATTTTCACACAATGATGGCCGCCATCCGCAAACTCTTACGCTGATGACCTATTAGTTTGGTCAAAGGATGCACCCCCATAAAGGTATGTTGTTGCAAAATTTGGTAGAGATCGGATGATTAGGTTAGTCGTAATTTGATTTAAGCTTTGAACATTTGTGTGGCCGCCATTACGTTTCCGTCAAGATGGCGGCGATATAAAACATGACACTGAGGTGCCTTTTGTTAGTACTACCTCTGTACCAAATTTCGTTCCATTCGGTTGCACCGTGTTCGTATTAATAGGGGGAATCGATTTTCACACAAAGATGGCCGCCATCCGCAAACTATTACGCTGATGACTTATTGGTTTTGTCAAAGCATGCTCCCCCCATAAAGGTATGTTGTTGCAAAATTTTGTAGAGATCGGATGATTAGGTTAGTCGTAATTTGATTTAAGCTTTGAACATTTGTGTGGCCACCATTACGTTTCCGTCAAGATGGCGGCGATATAAAACATGACACTGAGGTGTCCTTTGCTAGTGCTACCTTTGTACCAAATTTCGTTCAATTCGCATTCACCGTGTTCGAATTGATAGGGGGGGACAGACATTCAGAGTACACACACTCACACACACACACACACACACAGACACACACACACACACAGACTCACACACACACATACACACACACACACACACACAGACTCACATACACACATACACACACACAGACAGACACACTTTTTTCGCCCTGTGTTGATCTCATAAGTCTACTTTCATTTTTTGCAAAAATCGAAAGTAGGCTAAAAACGAGATTTTAAAATTATGCACAGCAGCCATCTTGTGATTATGCAAACAATTGAAATAAATTAGATGCCAGTGGATCAACATTTGTATAAGCATTTAACGTGCAACGTTTCACGGCACTCGGATAGTTAATTCGCGAGAAACGTCCATTTAAATATTTATACTTCGCGTCGCCGCCATGTTGGATTTGTGCTCACCAGGTTACTGAAAGTCCTATAGGTGAACATATGTTCATAGTCTCTATGAACATAAAAAAATCAGTTTGGTTGCTGTAAAAGATTCATAGATATTGAGAACTGTCTAAAAATTTCGGAAGCTCGCCAATTAGGATTGTTATATATGTGTAGGCCATAGAGTTATGTACCATTCAAGGACAATTATTGCCTAGGTTCATTATTCAAACTTTCACCTCGATCGCATGATTACGACACAAGAAATAAATACTTAATTTTAAAATTTCACACAGCTGCCATCCTGAGGTTATGTAAAGAATTGAATTAAATTAGATGGCAGTGCATTACAATCAGCAAAATCATTTACTGTACCTCATTTCACTGCGCTCAGAGAGTTAAATCACGAGAAAAGTCTATTAAAACATTTCAAATTCGCTTGGTCGCCATGTTCGTTTTGTACTTTACAGGTTTATGAAATATACATAGGTAAACTTGTATCAGTACCCTTTATCACCGTACAAAATTGCAGGGTGATATCTGTAATAGTTTCGGAGATATAGAATGTCAGTGAAATATTTCGCACAGCCGCCATTTTGAGGTTATGTAAACAATTGAACTAAATTAGACTCCAGTGCATTACAATGTGTATAAACATTTGCTGTACCAAGTTTCATTACGTTTGGATAGTTAAATCGCGAGAAAAGTCTATTTAAATGTCTCAAATTCGCTTGACCGCCATGTTGGTTTTGTAGTCACCAGGTTTTTGAAAGTCTCATAAGTGAACTTCTAGTAGTGCCCTTTATCACCGTACACAATTTCAGGGCGATATCGGTAACAGCTTCGGAGATATTGAATGCTAGTGAAATATTTCGCACAGCCGCCATGTTGGATTGGTGAGACGTAACAAAATTTGAAGGGCACGGTCAAGGTCGCCGGGAACTTACCGAGTTTCATTGAAATCGCTCCAGCCGTTTAGATTTTATTAGGGACACACACACACACACACACACACACCTCACACACACACACACACACACACACACACACACACACACACACACACACACACACACGGACAAAAGGTGATCTCATAAGCCTATTTTTTCAAAATTGAAAATAGGCTATAAAGGTATTGTGTATCCAAAAGCACTTAAAACAAAATTACAACGTCAACACTTTCTTTGATTGGCATTGCAACGCATGCCGGGTACAGCTAGTTGAAAATAATCGAAAGTCTTTTTTCTGTTTTCCGGATTCTTCATACATTTTGAAGATTTCCCTTGGACATCTCGAACTGTACAGTTGTAGAGATTCTTGCTATAAGATATAATATTTCAGAAGGGTCCTCTGCAAGGTTGGTAATAATGAGCAGTACTTGAACCTCTGCCAAGTTGATAATAATGAATAGCACGTTCTTCATATTAACAAGTTATCATGAATCATGCCCACTCAAACCTGTTCTGGAGCGTGTGAGTTCTATGCTAACTAGGTTCCACTGTGCAAAGGACACCCAATTACAAAGTTCGGCTGATTGATATACACGATAGCAGACCTGCCTGTTTTGCTCGTCTTTCATCTCCTCAATGGAAGCGCGTGTCATCTAGCAAGGTGGTCGCACTTCGTAACTCCCTAGGCGCTGTTCAGGTCTAATTTGAAATCTTTGAGAGATGACTTCAAAGCTATGTACGTTTAGGAAGAAAATCCACATTTTTAGACCGATTACTTTGAAACTATTACCACACCACACATTTAACCCAACCATCAAGTTTTGTATCAGAAACTTTGTTTTCTGATTTTAGTTCTCTGCATTTTTGAATAAGAATGAATTTTTTTCAAAATGCCCTTATGTTACTAAATAATAATCAATCATGAAATGTATCTTACTGAGTTCTTCTATTTAACGCATATAGGGTAATATTCTGAACTAGAATCTTGCAGTTATATGCAACAGACAGACTGTAGGAGATTACTTTTTTATTAATAAAAGAAATGCAATTTTACTTTGCTTAAAATAAACTAGGTGGATGAAATTGTCAATGTATCCAAAACTCCCTTGTTCACAGCATTTCTACATTAATTAGCTTTAATTTGATGTATCAATAATATCCTTACGTTAATTTTTATGCTGACTTTGTTGATTCGAACGGCACAAAATGTTAAAGATTGTAATTCTGAGAATAAAGTAGGTTAAATGACGTTACACATTTGTGATATGACCAAATAAACTAACCTAGACATATTAAAATAGGTAGTTCTTTGTGTTTGGTGTACCTGTATTCTGTACTTGCACCTTGCTAATATTATGCCATTTTCATGATTGTCATACCTTATTTGATATTTCGGGATATTTAGATGTAAGTAAGATGCTGTGGAGCCACGCCTCCTAGACATGTGTACACGAGCCCCCTTAAAATAGTTTTAGCTACTTACAGGTGTAATTACGTCATGAAATAGGTGTTAATTTGAAGCAGACATATAAGGCTTCCATTTATAATGGTAAATTCAGTTTTTGGTAAAAATATGCCATTTCAAACCTTGTTCGGAATCACGCCAGTGTTAGAGATGATCATAGGAGCAGTCCTTACTTGTGCCATGTGTCATTGCTTCCTTATTATTTATTCATATTGGGTACAATATTTCACCATTTCTTTGTTATTTGTTGCAAGATGGAGTTTGTTGTAAGATGGAGTAGAGTTCTCAGTGTTGATAGGTCGAGGAACTATTGAGCAGATCTCTAAAATGACTTCATTCTGCACACTGATACGCAGATTATGATGGAGCTCCAATTTATCGAAGTTGGCCCTCAGTGACTTCGGTATGATCTCAGTGGAAGATATTATGATAGGAAATACAGTAACAAATTCCAGTCGCCACATACGTCGGAACTCTTCAGCAAGAAGCATGCATTTGATCACTTTCTCAGCATAAATGTGTTGGATATTATGCGAGTTAGGAACTGCGATGTCTATTAGAAGGGTTCTCTTCTACACTTTGTCAATAAGAATAATGACTGCCCTCTTTGCTGATATAGGTCAGTGAAAAGTAGGTTGTTATTATCATATATATTATTTCAGTAGTATAGATCCCTCCTGCGACACTCTCAAGCGACCGATCGTGAAAAATGGCGTTCAAATGAAAGAGAATAGACATTAGCAGTGACGAATTGTACTCTAATTCCATAAATATCAATAATTTATTTAAGAAATGACTTTAAAAAATGTAAGAAGTGTGCGATTTGCAGATACTGTTGATGTATGAAAATACGCTCCATAATTGCTGTCCACTTCACATTTTGGTCGCTGTGACGCCTGTTTCATGTCATTTTAAGATTATGAGGTCTTTCGTTTATCATTTTGCATGGATTTCAGAAACAGTAAATCAAAGGAACGAGTACTCAAATCGTATAATTTCGTAAATATCGAATAACCGGTGAGTGTTACAGCACATAAATGACATTATCAGTGACAAATTGCATTCTAATTTCTTAAATATCAATTTTTGTAAGAAGTGTTTGATTTGTAAAACCTGCGGTATTGGAGAAAGTGTGGTTTATGAACATGCCAGATTTCTCGCACGGGTACGCTAGTTATTATTATTATTATTATTATTATTATTATAATTATTATTAGTATTATTATTATTACTATTATTATATTGTTATTATTATTATTGAATCGATTGTTTCCCGTTAGGAGAGCGATTGAACTTGAATTCACGATTTCATCTTCAGGCGTCTTCCCACTTGTCTTCCAAAAATGTCTTTATCTTCTCGGAATGCACCTTCTTCCGCCCAGCTGTCCATATTTTTGCAGGTTGTCGTGATGTTCTTTGCTCAAACTTAACTTTTATAATTTTATTCGGCACTCGGTGTGGTCCCCGCGATTTTCTAAGTGGATCTGTTGTATGTTCATCTGGTTCTCCTTCAGCCATTCCGCGCCATATTTACTCTTTGTTGTGATGTTGAGTAGTTAAGAAGATTGTAGTTATACGTGACCGTGAATCTTGTGATTATAAGCCACGAGACCTCCATTTTACGTGGAATCCGAACCACAGGACATGGCATTTCACTTCGAAAATCTCACATGCATTGGCCGGGAATTGAACCCAGTCCTCCATGGTGAGAGGCCAACAGCTTGACCGCTGCGCCACCACGTCCTCATGTTGAGTAGTTACTTTGCCGTTCTGGAATTTTCCAACCTGTAGGTGTGTGTGTAAAACTTTGCTCTGTGTCTTCTGATTTCTTTCGTTATTGTGTTGGTCATTTGATAAAGTTCCTTTTGAGGTCTCTTCATCCAAATGCCGTTTCTATTGACTGCCCGTAAACATTCCTGAGAATGTTTCGTGCCTGCTGACCTGCTTAAATTATTATTATTATTATCTCTAAAACATGAGATGTAATGGATAATAATTAATATCGGGTACGGTATGTAATCTCTCTAGATCGCCTGGATGAGAAATGTCGGAGCCCGTTAACAGAGTTCACAGTGTTTCCAGGTACAGTAATCTAATACCGTGTCCAAATTGCATTCATTATGGTAGTATATTATAATTGAATCCACTCAAATGAAACAACAGTTTTAATTAAAGGGGATAATGACGGGCAGAATTTATGAACAGAATCTGTGAGGTTGGCTCACCTGCTCACCCAAAATGAGCATGTCCACATATCGGAGACTTTGAATGATGGCTGTCACACGCACATCGTCACTGAACTTGATATTCCGCGTATCTGACAATGCTCTGCTTTTCCATTATTGTCCTTATGATTGGTCATGTGTGGATGTGCTGTCCAACAGAACAATTCGCGTTAGGTGCAATTTCCTTGTCTACAAACCTGATGGAAAATGAACCTTACACAGTGAGGGGTCTCGCAATAGAACGAAACCTCGCTGAGTCAGTGTGGCAGCGGGAGTACTATGTATTGCTGCGTGTCGAGCAAAGCATTTCAGCTAGCAATGTAGCGCCAAACTACAAGGTCATTATCTTTGTGCGCCCCGGTAATCGCGGCAAACTATAGCGTCATTTGGCTGGCCTGGTGCGGAGTGAGTGGACCTCGCAATACCCCGCTCCGCTGACTCATATCATAAGTTCACACTTGTTTTGTCATTCAAATGGACGTGTATCTGCAAAGCTTAGACGTTACTGTTGCATGATTAGTGAGTATATTGATTGATGTGATGGTTGGTCATGCCTAGACACCAATTCACATTGCGCGAACGTCTACATATCCATAATTCGTATATGAAAATAAGAAAGTCTTGTTCTGGAACAAGACGAAAATTTCAAATTAATTTTCCAGGAAGACCTGTGCCTAATGCCAGTGCAATTAGCAGGCTCGCTAAACAATTCAAGAAAACAGAATCCGTAAATATTAAAAATTTTAACAGACAAAGTTGTGTTCCTACAGAACAAAAATTTGATGAGATTGCTGTCCATTCTTTCATCAGAAGATGTCAGGTGTGTATTACAAGAGAGGGAGGACATTTTCTGCATCGACTATGAGCACTGTAAATACACATTATTGAACATGTTTGGTAAAGGTGTAAAGGTGCGCAAGTGCGCGCTACCACCGACTGAACCGTGTACGAGCGTCCACAATGAGCGCTAGTCACAACCGGCTTAGCTTGCCGTGTTTACTGGCGCGCACAAAGATAATGACCCTGTAGCTTAACACATCTACACTTTTTAACGTAACTTATAATCATAATTACGAGGGGTGTCCAAATGAAAAAGTACGAAACGATACTGTGAGTACAATATATTCGTTATTCATAAGTAATCACCACAGGCCTGTGCACAGGTGTCCCATTGCTTCACTAGCCGCAGGATTCCCTGTTCCCAGAAGTATTGTGGTTGTGACAGGAGCCAATCCTGTACGGTGTCCTTTAGTTCGTCGTCCGATTGGAAACTTTATCGCATTCTCGATAGTCTCCAGAGTACGCCGATTGTTTCTGTATACCTCTCTTTGAGGTTCCCCTACAAGTAAGAATCGCCCGCCCATGCTAATTACGAATACATGCACTGCAAACATCTTCTGAAGGAATATTCGATGTTTTGTTCGATACTTAACCATGTTTACGGGATAGGAGGTACTTCACAGCACGTCTCAGTTATCACAATTAAGGTATCTTGCCAGCTGCGTATGTTATAAATCCTATGGTAGCATCCAGGGCTTCCCGACCAATCGTTGTAATCGCACATACTATACATTTGGTGGCGAGTCATTGTGACCTTTCCGCGGCACGGCCTCTTCAAAGCTGCATTCTATAGGGAGGGCCCTCACTGCATATAGACCTATTGTATTGTAGGGATGCATAACTACACGAAAATATACGTTTCTACCTACAGTAGAGCATTAAAAAATCCTTCGGAGGGGAAGAAAAGCCGGCGGTCCCATGTCATAGATTTATGGCATGTAAAAGATCCTTCCACAGACTAAACTTGTGTGAAGCTATATTGTTATGTTAGATTTCGTCGAAACGCTCTATCAAAGTTCCAACGTTCACAACTAGGTATCATTGATATCTGTTAGCGAAAGTTGGAACTACTTGAAATTGGACGGAACTTGTAGCTCACCCTAAGGGAAGCAGCTACAGACTCAGACGAGCCGAACATGTCCTCGGACACTCTCGGCACTAAAAGCCATACGATAAATAAATAAAGCTCATTTTCCATTTTGTCTCTAAGGCTAGGATTTGGGAGGAGGCAGTCGTAGCCTTTATCTAGGAACCATCCCAGCATTTCCCTGGAGGAGAAGTGGGAATCCACGGAAAACCACTCCCAGGACAGCTGAAATGAGAATCGAACTCATCTGTTTTCAGTTCAATCTCACGAGGCTGAGTGTGCCAGGTTCCAACTCTCAGACAAGGAAAAAAAAATGTTTGGCATTTTCGAGAATCAAACTAGGGCTAGTATTTTCAATCAATAAATTTCAATTATCAAATAATCGATTAATCGAAGCAGAAAAACGATTAATTGCTACAAATAAAGATTAATCAATTGTGAGATTAATTGATTGGTCGCTTAATCGGTTGGTCGAATTGTTTTGTCAATTAATCGATTTTCTTCGCTCCTATCACTTCGCTCTCTCTGAAGCAAAACAGGCTTTATGTTCGACCCTGACTATTATATGTCAGAAAACTGTACTATAATGAGTCTCATTATAACACTATTTTTCATTATGAAACAGTTTCTCCCACCAATCAGAGCTCAAGAAACAGTTGTTTGACAAATTAGATAATTAGATGCGCTGAGTTCCACGGCCTTCTAATTTAAATTTCACTGCCTGGCCTAGTGTCATAGTAGGGTAATCGAGGAGGCCATGGTCAAATACAAGGCATTCTCTGCGTCTCATGCGCTCTGTTCAGTACATAAAACTGGCGAAATCTCGACAGATATTTAGGAATATTTATGTTCGAACATAAAATAGTTATAATAATTATCGTCGAACATAAACAGTCGTATGCAACTCGCCTATAATGGTAATTAAGACTCTCGTATGGAAATTATAAAACTCGTGTCTTAATTATTGCCATTATAGGCTCGTTGCATAATGTACTACAATGTACCTTTTTGTGCAAACTAGTCTAAAACAAAGTAAATCAATTATTTTCCTTTCTTTAATTGAAAATATTGAACAGGAATTCTAAATCTTTTTTGAAATCTCTTTCTTTTTTCGAAACCCATCCCAATTTGATTGATATTTGTCCGCCCAATGTCACTGACGCTTATTTGGTTATTACCGGGTGAGTTAGCCGTGGTCGTTACGGCATGACTGCTGGCAGTCGCTCACATCCGGGAGGCGAGGAGGTTCGAATCCCCCCGCCGGCAACCTTGAATATGGTGTTCTGTGGTTTCCCATCTTCCTTCCTGGCAAATGCCGGAGTTGGTCCCTAACTATAGGCCACAGCCGCTACCTTCCAACTCCTCGTCCTTACATTCAAACTTTCCTCTCCAGACAACACTCCACACGCGACGGTACGTTTAGCTCACCCATTGGGTGTCCGCCTCGAAGCAGCTACAAAACTGGCGAGCCGAGCATGTCCTCAGACATTCCCGGCACTAAAAGCCATACGCTAAAAGAAAAAAACAAGAAGGTTATTGTTAACATAAACAAGGAAGGACACTTTGTAGACTATATTGAGGCAAAAAGTAGATTTCTATACATCACTCCGAAAAAAGTGTCACTTAACTTAAGCGATGACCGCACATCAGAAATTCCTTTCTGATCTTGCGTCTACTAATCAATTAATCGATTCTTCGGTTATCCGATTAAACTATTATTCGATTAGCCGCTTAATCGAATCAACGGTCAGTCAATTAATCGATTAATTTCAAATTATTCGATTAACCGAACATTACTTCTTAACAACTCTAAATCAAACCCAGGACCTTTATATCCGTTGGTTGGTTGGTTCTTTAGTTTAGGGGCTGTGACAACGTGGTCATGTAGCCCCGTGTACTTTTGGTGTGTGTAGAATGTGTCTGATAACCGGTGTTAATTGTGATGGCTGTATTAGTGTGTGTATCTGTTTTTATAATTCAAGTAAGGACTACAACTTTGAATTTTTCAAATAGTTCCTACGTTAGCCGCCAAACGCCACCGTCAACTACTACTAGGCCTAGTTCAGAACTTGCTACTAGACGCCACCGGAGTCGGCTCTTGGCAACGAACGTAAGATGATGATGATAATTGTTGTTTTAAGGGGCCTAACATCTAGGTTATCGGCCCCACAAACGTAAGAACCTAAGAGCGTTGTTTACATTCTTAACCTATACAATTTAGCTTCACACAGGTGTAATTAGTGGAAGGTTCTTTAACATGCCATGAATCTATGATATGGGACCGCTGGCTTTACTTCCCCTCCGAAGGAAGGCATACTGAGGGATTTTTAACGCTCTTTAAAAATCCGACGGCTTCAGCCGGGTTTGAACCCGCTATCTTGGGCATAGAAGCTCAGCATGCTACCGACTACGCCACCGAAGCCGCTCTTTATATCCGTAATGTAAGCATGAACCGTGAGACCGCACCAAGCGGCAATTAATTACAGTTCTTTGCTGAGCCACCAAGCGAATCTGGAACCTCAAGGATAGACTTTTGACTGAATATCTAAATGGTTATTTATTTCCAGTGCAGGTGTGAAAACAGCTACATTCGTGCACATTTCATGACCAGTATTGCCAACTGAAAGAGTTGTAATTATAATATCCCTCCACGTACTGAAGAGTGTTCGATATAGAATATAGAAATGTGAAGCGACCCTGCCCGCGCCATGGAGCATGGGAGTGGTTTTGCTAGCTCAGCAAAGAGCACGCTAGACAAGGGATCAAGATTAGCTCCATACAAAGAACAGAACGGAACAAGGAGAAAATGACCTCCAATGCTAGTCAGCATTCCTCTTATCACAGCCTTTAGTGCAACGTTTTCAAAAATGGGGTCAGAACCTAGGCTAATGCATTTGGGCATTCTTACAACATTTGCAAAATGTGTTGCAGCAATAATGAAAAATTCTTAAACTCAGACTGATGATGGTAATAATAGTAATATATACTTTTTTTAATTTAATTTATTTTATTAAATACTATTTATGTTACATTATTGTGATATGTCTCACGAATCTGATGACAGTACAGATTATCTGTGAGACATATTAATTATTATTTACAACATATATATATAGATTATATTTCAATACAAGAGTGCATACAATTTTTTTTGTTATGATAATGATAAAGTATTAATGTAAATAATTAAAGACACAAAAAGTTACACTATAGTAGTTATATTAATAAATTTATGTTATGAGTTAATGTTTGGATAAGTAATATTTTTAGCCTACTTTCGAGTTTTGCAAAAAATGAAAGTAGACTTATGAGATCAACACAGGGCGAAAAAAGTGTGTCTGTCTGTGTGTGTGTATGTGTGTGTGTGAATCTGTCTGTGTGTGTGTGTGTATGTGTGTGTGTGTGAGTCTGTGTGTGTGTGTGTGTATGTGTGTGTGTGAGTGTGTGTGTGTGTGTGTGTGTGTGTGAGTGTGTGTACTCTGAATGTCTGCCCCCCCCCTATCAATTCGAACACGGTGAATGCGAATTGAACGAAATTTGGTACAGAGGTAGTACTAACAAAAGGCACCTCAATGTCATGTTTTATATCGCCGCCATCTTGACGGAAACGTGATGGCGGCCACACAAATTTTCAAAGCTTAAATCAAATTACGACTAACCTAATCATCCGATCTCTACCAAATTTTGCAACAACATACCTTTATGGGGGGCGCATCATTTGACCAAACTTATAGGTCATCAGCGTAATAGTTTGCGGATGGCGGCCATCTTTGTGTGAAAATCGATTCCCCCTATTAATTCGAACACGGTGCAACCGAATGGAACGAAATTTGGTACAGAGGTAGTACTAACAAAAGGCACCTCAGTGTCATGTTTTATATCGCCGCCATCTTGACGGAAACGTAATGGCGGCCACACAAATGTTCAAAGCTTAAATCAAATTACGGTTAACCTAATCATCCGATCTCTACCAAATTTTGCAACAACATACCTTTATGGGGGGCATCCTTTGACCAATCTAATAGGTTATTAGCCTAATAGTTTGCGGATGGCGGCCATCTTTATGTCAAAATTGATTCCCCCTATTAATTCGAACACGGTGGAACCGAATGAACGAAATTTGGTACAGAGGTAGCACTAGCAAAGGGCACCTCAGTGTCATGTTTTATATCGCCGCCATCTTAACAGAAACGTAATGGCGGCCACACAAATGTTCAAAGCTTAAGTTAAATTACGACTAACATAACCATCCGATCTCTACCAAACTTTGCAACAACATTCCTTTACGGAGGGAGCATCCTTTGACAAATCTAATAGATTATTAGCCTAATAGTTTGCGGGTGGCGGCCATCTTTATGTTAAAATTGATTCCCCCTATTAATTCAAACACGGTGGAACCGAATGGAACGAAATTCGGTACAGAGATAGCACTAGCAAAGGGCACCTCAGTGTCATGCATTATATCGCCGCCATCTTGACTGAAACGTAATGGCGGCCACACGAATGTTCAAAGCTTAAATCAAATTACGATTAACCTAATCATCCGATCTCTACCAAATTTTGCAACAACATACCTTTATGGAAGGAGCATCCTTTGACCAATCTAATAGGCCATTAGCCTAATAGTTTGCGGATGGCGGCCATCTTTATGTCAAAATTGATTCCCCCTATTAATTCGAACACGGTGAAACCGAATGGAACGAAATTTGGTACAGAGATAGCACTAGCAAAGGGCATCTCAGTGTCTTGATTTATATCGCCGCCATATTGACAGAAACGTAATGCCGGCCACACAAATGTTTAAAGCTTAAATCAAATTACGACTAACATAACCATCCGATCTCTACCAAACTTTGCAAAAACATACCTTTATGGAGGGAGCATCTTTTGACCAATCTAATAGGCCATTAGCCTAATAGTTTGCGGATGGCGGCTATCTTTATGTCAAAATTGATTCCCCCTATTAATTCGAACACGGTGGAACCGAATGAACGAAATTTGGTACAGAGGTAGCACTAGCAAAGGGCACCTCAGTGTCATGTTTTATATCACCGCTATCTTGACGGAAACGTAATCGCGGCCACCCAAATGTTAAAAGCTAAAATGTAATTACGACCAACCTAATAACCTAGTCTCTACCAAATTTTGCAACACCATATCTTTATGTGGGAAACATATTCAGACCAAACTGCAAGAACATCAGCCCAATAGATTGCAGATGGTGGCCAAGTATGTGTGCAAATCGATTCCCCCTATCAATTCAAACACGGTGAAACCGAATTGAACGAAATTTGGTACAGAGGTAGGACTAGCAAAGGGCACCTCATATTCATGTTTAATATCCCTATAGCACGTTGTATTTCAACAAGCCACTACAACCAACATTCAATCATACTCCTTGAAAAGGACAAAGAGTTATAACAATACCCATGCATTTAGGAGAAAGTAGGCTATATGTTCTTTACTGAACATCTTGTTTAATGCGACTTATAGCTAGTTGTTTGCTGTTTATGTTCGTCAATCCAGGTGGTAGTTCATTAAGTAGTGATGGTATAATATAATCTTGTCTCTTGAAACCATAGCTATTTATACATAAGGGTTTTACATATTTAGTATTTGTTATGGCTCTTGTTTGTATGTTGTGA
The DNA here is from genome assembly GCA_946902985.2 of Meconema thalassinum. Lineage (NCBI taxonomy): Eukaryota > Metazoa > Arthropoda > Insecta > Orthoptera > Tettigoniidae > Meconema > Meconema thalassinum. The sequence continues at coordinate 375,487,738 of OX336392.1, forward strand.
GAGACCTTATGCCTGAATCTTGGATCATGGTAGTAGAGATTCAGTACAGTAATTTGGAACAACTCTTTAATATTAAAATAAGGGATATCAGTGAAATATTTAAAGAACCTGTTTTGGCTATCTTGAAGATTATTAATTAAAGTTGTGTTTTGATTTCCCCAAGCTGCTATAGCATATCTTAATTTGCTTTCAATCAGAGCACTATAAATTGTTTTGTAAGTTTTCCTATCTACATAAAATCGGAGATTGTAGAAGGTGTAGAGGTTTGCTCTTAGGGTTTTTTATTATGTTTACTGTGTGTGTATTAATTTTAAAGTGTTCATCAAGGGTAATTCCTAGGTATTTTTGTGTAGAAGTACTATTTATGAAGGTGTTACATTTGCAACCTGCCGGGATGTTTTGGTGTATGCATGATATGCTGTGGTGCGTTAGTTTGTATTTTTCTTGTGTGAAGTGATCAACTCTGATGTGCATTATTTTAGATTTGGTTGTATTTATATACAAATTATTGTCATGACACCATCTTGTGATGTTATTGAAGTCTTCTTGAAGTCTATCAAAAGCTATGATAGAGTCTTTATGTATGGAATATATAGTGGTGTCAACAGCATAGATAAATATTTTACTGTGTTTAATGGTTTCATTCATGTCGTTTACGAACAGGTTATATAGTGTAGGTGAAATAATACTGCCTTGAGGGATACCCCTTGTTCCTTCTACTGCGTCACTGATAGTGTTATTGACCATAACTGCCATTTCCCTGTTTTTCAGATAGCTTTCAAATAGTTTGTAAGTCGTGCCTCTTATTCCAATATCGTGTAATTTAGCAAGTAGTTTATTGTGGTTTATTGTGTCAAATGCTTTAGAAAAGTCCAGAAAAAGTACCATTATGTGATTGTTCTTATTTAAGGCATTATTTATTACATTGGCAAATTCAGCCAGGAGTAGTTCAGTACTTTTTCCCTTCCTAAAACCGTGTAGGTGTCCCTTTAAAATATCATATTTATTTAGGAAATTCTTCAATCTCTTATCCAAGCATTTTTCCATTATTTTCTGTAGGATTGATAAAATGCATATTGGTCTGTAGTTGCCAAAGTCTAAGTGATCGCCATTCTTATATATTGGTTTAATAATTGTGTATTTCATATATTTTGGTATTATGCCTGATTCGAATATCTTGTTTATGAGATGTGTTATGATTGGTATAGTTTTTTTGGGTGTTGCCTTTATGTCTTTCAAGCGTATATTGTCCGCCCCAGGCGATTTGTCTGTTTTTAATTCCTTAATTATGTTTTCCATTTCATGTTCATCAGTTTCAAGTAATGTAAAGGAATTCATTAATGTGTTTCTATTTGATTGCCATATGTTGATACTAGAGTTATGAGCTAGGCTGTTTATTTCTTCACTAAAGGTATTGTTGAATTTATTGACTATCACTTCGTTAGTATAATGTAATCTTAAGTGTTTGTTTATGACTTCATTGACAGTTTGTGTTTTCCGACCTGTTATATCATTAATGACTTTCCACATTCCTTTATTATCGTTTTTGGAACTATTTATCTTATTTTTATAATATTGATGTTTTGTTTTGTTTATTAGCTTATTTAATTTGTTTCTGAAAGCTTTGTATTCATTTTTTATTGTAATATTATCCTTGTTTCTGAGCATTGTTTTGTAAAGTCTGTCCCTTTCCTTACATTGTATTTTTAGGTCATAAGTGAACCATTGTTTGCTTTTTCTGTATTTACGTGTGGTTATGTAAGATGCTTTTTGGTAGATTTCCTTAAATTTGGTTGTTATATTGTTATATATGTCATTAGGATTTTTTAATTCAAGGCAATCTGTCCAGTCTGTGTTGTTAAGGCTTGTGTGTATTATAGTATCGTTCATTAGCGTAATTGTCGATTCATTATCTTGTGATTGTGTCTTATCATTTTTTTGGCCAAATACCTGCATATGTTATGTAGTGGTCAGAGATGTCTGCTTGTATGACTGCAGAAGTATATTGATCTAGTCTGCTACGATAGTATATGTGATCAATACATGTTCTCGAGTCTAAATTTGGATCATAACGAGTACATTGAGTGATAAGTGGTAGGAAACCATGAGTTGCCATAATATTTGTATATTTGATAGCTGATAGACTGCTGTCATTAGATAAAGTATCAATGTTGATATCACCTAAAATGGCGTATTCGCTATACTTACTAGTGTGTTGTGTTATATGTGTCTCCAGTTCATCAAGAAAGTCATTTATGTTAGTGCTAGGTGGTCTGTAAATGCATGTTAATCCAACCTTTTTGTTCATGTGAAGTATTTCTATTACCATTGATTCATGAGTATTGGAAATGTATGAATTGTGTGTTCTAATAGCCATGTTGTTCTTTACATATATGGCTATGCCTCCTCCTTTACGATTTGTTCTATTACAAAATACAACATTAAAGTTATCCAAAGTAAATAGGTAATTATTAGATTCAAGTATGTTAATTTCTGTTAAGCAAATAATATCCAGATCATTAATTTTCTTGCCTAAGGTTATGGTTAAATAATCCCAGTTTTTTGATATAGATCGAATATTTAGAGAAAGGATATTGATTTCAGCATTATTTCTAGTCTTATTACAATTTTCGATGAAATCGGGTATATTGAGAAATGTGAGTTCCTTTTGTATTCCAGAAGCATTTATATTGCTATCCCAACTGTTCATAATATCAATTAATATAATAATTCAATAATAATTCTTTTTTTTTGGCAGGGGGGCTTACCTAATTTTGTTAATGTCTTCCTCACGGGAGATTCTCAATATACCAGATTCGTCGTTTTTTCGCGCTAGAATTTTGCTGTTTTTAACCCAAATGAATTTCCAGTTATTTTCTCTTGCCTGATTTTTAGTTTTCCATAGTAGCTCTCTGTAAAATGACGTTAGACTTTCGTTAATGAAAAACCTAGATTTAGTGTTCCCATGAGTGAGGAAATTTTGTCCTTTTCTTTTCTGTAAAAATTCATTCTTTTTGGATATAGAGTTGAATTTTACCACTATTGGGGGGATTTTGTTCTTTCTTTGCAGTGGGGGCCTGTAAACTTCCTCTACATCAAACATGTTTAGATCTACTTCTAGAGTCTCAGCAATTTTGTGGACGATTTCATCCAGGCATTCATCTTTCGCGCGTGGCACTTCACATATTTCAATGTATTGTTGCCTACCGTTCTGTTCCATTGTGTGCACTTTCTCGTTTAGATCTGATATTATTTTGTCTTGTAGATTCTTTTCGTCTTTTAGGGTTTTTATTTCTGCTGTAAGTGATTTCAGAAGAGTTGCATTTGACTTAGTTTCCTTAATCAACTCATCATATTTCTGCGCAATAAAGTCGGCACTTTTTACACTTTCACTCACTTGGTTTTTCAGTTCACTAATCTGTTTCTTTAATTCTAAGAACATACCTTTGATATCCGATGCGTGTATTATCTCCGTGTCCGGTGTTGAAGGTGGAGTCTCTGTGTCATCAGTATTAGCAGCTGGTTGGGTCATTGTTCCACTGCTTGCGACAGCAGGTGCTGACGTCGTCTTCTTGAAACTACGGCATTGTGGACACCGCCATGATTCCTTCGCTTGTAATAATAGTAATAATAATAATAATAATAATAATAATAATAATAATGTTATTTGTTTTAGGTTCCTTTCAACTACTGCCGCATTTAGAGACACCGGGGTGCCGGAAATTTTCCCCGAGGGGGATCTTTACCGTACCAGTAAATCTACTGGTAAATCCCATGATGAATCTGTCTGATGATTAGTGTCATTTTGATTACTATACCAGTGTGTGTCAACCGTTTCGAAACCCCTATAGGGAGGAGAAAACTGTAGAAATCTTAGTTCCCACAGCTATGTAGCACAGCGGTCTCCTACAAATATGGAACATAGTACATGATGCGCTACCCCAGTGACGGTCCGGGCAGTGTGTACCAAGGTCACGCTGAAGAACCTGACTTGGTGCACCAAGGCGAAACCTCGCAAAATAGACTACATGGCGAAAACCTGACAGGATTACTGGAGTATAATTTATAGCTGTGAAATCCAATATGTAATCTTTCATATAATTTATGCTTCATTGGCACACGTTCCATGCACATATATTGCACATATTTACAGTATTTACATGTTTCCACATTGCAAATAACAATAGTAAAATAGAAAATACAATACACATTAATATCCTGCGCACTCTCTCTCTCTCTCTCTCTCTCTCATGTACGCACATTCATCTCCTCACTCACTTTATTCATTCAATCATTTTCTTATTCGGATACTCACTCATTCGGCCATAACCTCTTCAGCCCCAGGGCACACATATGTGGACCTTAAATATTTAAAAATTTTCTCAGCAACAATATTGGTACAGTATTATGTGAATTCGGAACTAATTCTACCCCTTAATATTCACATGTCTATGGGGTTGGAGGGTGAAGAGAGAGGGGTGTTATTGAGAGATAAAAATGAGTGGAAATGAATTAAATTACGTCAATACGGACCTGAATAATCGACATTATGAATTAAATTTGTCAAGAAGTTGGAAGGAAGCGGTCGTGGCCTGGTAGAAGTTACCGTCGCAGTTTCACCTGGATTTGAAAACGAGAAACATGGAAAAGCACTTCAAGAATGTTCAACTGAGAGATTTGTACCCATTTGTTTTTCGAGTCCGGAGATAGTCTGGCCCTATGTGCACTTGGAGCTCGTAAGTACGCCGGTCGGCAATATTGATGTTTATTTCTTATATTTTATTAAAATACGTCATTTGTCTTAAAATATGTTATAGGCCTATTTGCCGTTATTTAATAAGAAAGACAGAACCACAAATTCGCAGATACAATTTTCTTTTCGTAGGTCTGAAGACAAGAAAGACAAATTCCACAGTCTGATGGTAGTCAGCCCGGAGGCTGTTTGGATCATCAAAAAGTGCCACTATCGGTTATGTGGGCTGAAACCCACAAAAACCAAAGGGAGCACTATAATGAGGCGTACTAAGCAAGGCGAGGAGTGAAGTAGTTTGCAATTGTTTTCCTCACTCAGTCGGTACAGAAGTACGAACCCAACGAGTAGAACCTTTCACAGCATCCAACGACACTAGTCATGTCCTGAAGGTCATTACTCAGCACCACTCATACCTCAATAGCTTCCATATAATCACAGTCATGAATGAGACTGAGACATCGGTGAAAAGCCACATGTTGTTACTCTAGCCTGTGCAAACAGACAAATGCAAAAATACTGCATTCATCAAGAGCTGGTAAATTCCTCTATCCAACACTTATTGACTTAATCGCTCACACAGCAGTCTATTTACTCAATATAGCCTACGTTTAATCGTGTCATTTCAGAACTCCCCCCCCCCCCCTCCGGCACTATACAACCCATAAAGGGCCTAGGCCGACCAAGCGACCGCTGCCCAGCCATTTGGCCTGCAGATATTGATTGGGGTGACGCGTGATCAGCGCATCGGATCCCCTCGGACGTTAATCTTGGTTTTCGTGATCGGGGCACTGCCTCACTGTCAGACAGCTACTCAATTGTCCTCACGAGGCTGAGTGCACCCTGTTCCAACCCTCGCGTCAGTTTTAAAATCCCTGACGGAGCCGGGAATCGAACCCGGGGCCTCCGGGTGAGAGTCAGGTGCACTACCCCAACACCACGGGGCCGGCTCATCTCAGAACTCATGAGTCTTAAAACTTCGAGTATCAAAACTCACGAATTCCAAGAAGAGGATTAGGAGAATTGGTTCTAACCGGTTCCTTTACCTGGACCAGTCTCAAAACAAAGTTCTTCTTTGAATGGATGAATGCCCACCCTACCCACAACCACTGTAGATATTTGAAAATTTATTCGGAATTGTGTGAAAAGATCCATTGTTAACTCCAGCTGGTACTGCATGCCCTCTTGTAATGACACCTCTCATCAAGATGTGGGCCCGACGAGTAATCACGCACTGTAAGTTTACGCGACAGGGTTGAAAGACAGTGTGTCACCGTACAGCTTTTACTTCCTACGGTAATCGCTGGCATGTGCTCTCTGGTGTCGTGAGTTTTGAGACTCATTAGTTCGTTAATTTTGCTACTAGTTTGCAGTCGTGAGTTTTGCTACTATTTTTAGCTCGTGAATTTTGAGACCCCGGCGTAGGGATATGGCGGCCCCACAGCCCAGTGGGAAACCACTGCAATCAGGCACCCGAGCATCCTCGGGAAAACCATAACTTAGTGGGTAAGGAGGAACTGCCTGCCCAAACCCTGACCATCTGGGGCACTCTGTCTCCAGGGGATAAATATGGAGGATGGGAAGGCAACCCAACAAACCACTCTACGTGGGGCTAATCACCCATGTGGAGGTAAAGTGATTCAGAGAACTACAAGTAGCCTCGGATTGGATGGATACGACGACCGGAGTGGAAACGGAACACGAGATTCGGAACATGGAATATTAATTGATACAGGAAATGAAGGACCACAAACTAGAAGTACTGGGATTGCACCGATTACGCTGTATGGTATGGAGAGTTTGGCATTAAAAGATAAATATCTAAGAAGGATTACTGCCACAGAAATGAAGTTTATGAGGAGAGCAGTAGGAAAGACAAGAAGAGATTGAGTTCGAAATGAGAGAATTAGAGAGAACTTAGGACAAAAAGCAGTGGTTGAAGAGGTTGAGGAACGTCAGTTGAGATGGTACGGTCATGTTACAAGAATGGAAGACGAAAGGAAAGTAAAACAAATGCATGAAATATGAGTCGAGGGAGGAGCTGGACGAGGTAGACCCCGCATTATATGGGAGAATAAGATTGAGAGATTAGGACAGAAAAGGGGCAAAACTGTTGTGGAAATGACGAGAATGTGCAGAAATAGAGCGGAATGGCAGAAATGGCTGAAACGAGGCTACCCTGACACTTGCAGGCAAAAGGGAATTGAAGGAGAAGAGGAAGAAGAAGAAGAAGATGAGTTCTGAGACGTAACCTTTTTATTACCGTAGCCTACTTTTCACATTTTGCAAAAATGAGGAAAAAGTAGACTTATAAGATCGATCCGGGAAAATGTCTGTCTGTCTGTCAGTCTGTCTGTCTGTCTGTCTGTAGCCTATGTCTGTCTGTGTGTGTGTCGCCCCGTATCAACTCCTAAACGGCTGCAGCAATCGAAACCAAATTTGGTATGAGTAAAGATCTATACCGGAACATCTCAATGTCATACTTGAAAATGATGCCAGTGCTACCATCTGCTGAAAAATTGCAATTGAAATTTGAGCTCAATGTAGGATATCTTGGAAGGTATACAAGGGAACTATTCCAAAATTGGCACACATATAGATAATAAACTTCAGTTTAATTTTCAAGAGGCCATACATGACAGTATTGCCAAAATGAGTGTAAGCCTACTGATTGGTCCAATTTTTAAATGCATATAACTCCTACAATATCAATTGGATTTCAACCAAATTTCGTATGTACTATGTGTACACAAACAGATATGACTGAGGGTATTCTTAAGAGCGACTAGGGCTGCCAACTGTTAATAAATGCTCTCTCTCGTTTTTATCCAAATACCAATATATCAGAAAGTATGTGAGCCAACAGCTTTAAACTTTGCACACGTATAGTGCCTGACATGCTACATAAAATTGGAGCAACTAATGTATGTCAGTGCTACCAACAAGATTCTAAGCCTGCTGATAGGACCAATTTTTCATTACATGGAACTTCTATACGATCAATTGGATTTCAACCAAATTTCGTATGTGCTATGTGTGCCTTAACAAATATGACTATGCGTATTCTTAAGGGAAATCAGGGCTGCCAACTGTTAATAAATGATGTTTATATGTTTTACCATAATATCAATATATCAGAAAGTATGCAAGCCAACAGCTCTAAACTTTGTGCACGTATAGTACATGACATTCTAGATTAACTTGGACTAACTACTATACGTCAGTGCTGCCAACATGATTGTAAGCCTGCTGATAGTTCCAATTTTAAAATACCATGAACTTCTATACCAACAAATGGATTTCATCCAAACTTGGCACAGCAATAGATCGTAATATTTCAGATTATTTCTTACCAACACATGCATGACATTGTTGCCAACATGATTTTACGCGCGCTGATAGATCCAATGTCTAACTGCATGTAACGTCCATGCTATCCATTGGACTTAAACCAAATTTTGTATTCTGTACCTTAAGAGATGGAATAAAGAATATATTCAGTCACCAGGGCTGCCAACTGTAGTGCTCTATTAGGCTATATTATGCCAGGTATATTTCGAACTAATTAGAAATTTCGATATTGCCAACTTTAAATATTTCGTCATTATTCTATATAGGCCCATATAGATTAATCATTGGCATGAATCTTAAATTTTAAGAAAAGTAGGCTCTTTAGTTCGTCATGGAACTTCTTGTTAATAACTAGCATAACCCCGTTGCGCTACATCCCACGAAGGACCTAGGCCTACTTTTTAAAGAATTATTTGAATCTTGGAAGAAGCAAGTTCTTGGCATCCTGTGTCAGTGTGTTCCAAAACCGTGCAGAGGGACCGTACAAACCGGTCTGGTTATAATATCGTAATTGTTATAACATTCCAAAACCGTAAGTCCAGTCGTTCTGCATAGGCTAATTATTTTAAACAGTTTGCCTTGTCATTAATGCAATCCAGAAATCTGGGAAGTACAATTTGCAGAATAGTTTAAATAATAAATAAAAATAATACGAAGAAATTGGGATTTCATGTGATGATATGCAGGAGGGCGTGTCACTTAAGATGAATCTGACAGCTCACCGGGGTTTCTTGGAAAAGCCTAAGTTTAAACAGGAATGAAGTGGACGGAAGAAAGGAAGCAACAACATCAAGAATTCATGCGACAGTACCGGGCGAGTATTAAATCTCGACGCAGAAACCAGTTGAAATGACGTGGTCCTTACTTGGCCAAAACGAAACAAGAAGAATAATACGAAGAAGAATTTATTCTTTCAGACGTTTTCTGTTTTAATTTGGTATTCTTTTTAAAGCTTTAGGCCTCAGCTATTGTCTGCGCGCCAGGAGAAGTCAGTTCGACACGCTGCGATGGGGAGCGGGGACATAAGATAAGCGCATGCGCAGTCCATCTACTCCTAACCATATATGTCGATATTTTGTTGAAACTACTCCCACCTGGTGCTTGTTGTTCATTTGGCTTGGATTGTGTATTATTCCCTTGTCTACTGTGGACATATTCCCATGGCTTTTTTTGATTAATTCATGGCGGAGTGCAAAGAAAGCGCTGCATGAGTGAAGCAGGTAGTGGCTAACTTTATGTTTTTGGAATGCGCGGTACGTGATACGCAGGAAGGCACCTACAGTTCAAACCCAACTGACTTCTTCAGGCGCGCGGACAATACACATGCCACACACCCTTAAAAGTGGTCGTGTCGTACGGTGAGCTTGGATGCCAAAAGAGATAGGCTATTTCCTTTCTGCAGTTAAGATTAAGTTGAAATGCATGACATAGCTGTATATCAGATACATATGTAATCAAATAATGAAGACGTATTCTGAAATTAACATGTGTCGAAGTTAGGTTAAGAGGATCTAAACTCGAGACATTCTCCGGAAGTTGCGAGATTGCACGCGGCACGTATTAACACCCTGCTGTCTCAGCATATCAGGGCGCGTCATAACACGTCATGTCATCACAGGCCTGATAATAATAATAGTGTCAACCTAGTTACAATACCGGGAGTCAAGAGGCAGCCAAGTTGCGTTACAAGAAAATTATCTGCCACATCATGACATGTATCAGGCACGCTACATATTAGGGCTCGGACTGTGATTCGAATTATTTGGCACTATTCGAATATTCGAATATTCGAAAGACACGAATAATTCGCGAATAGGCGAATAATGTTCGAATATTCGAATATGAATCGAATACCATTGTTATTCGGGTATTCGAATCGCTGTATTCGAATAATAACGTATTCGTGCACATTCCAATATATTGTATTCGAATACTTTGAAAGGTATGCCCATTGTTTTTAACCTACTTTTGACATTTTGCAAAAATGAGGAAAAGGTAGACTTACGAGATCGATACGGGCAAATTTATGTCTGTCTATCTGGCTGCAACAATCGAAACCGACTTTGGTATGAGTTATGATATATACCTGAATATCTCAAGCCCATATTTGAAAATTATGAAAGTTCTACCAACTGCTGAAAAACCGCAATTGAAATTTGAGCTACATGTTGGATATCTTGGAACGTACGCATGGGAGCTATTCCAAAATTGGCACACATATAGATAATAATATTTAAGTTTAATTTCCAGGCCATACATGGCAGTGTTGCCAAAATGATTCTAAGCCTACTGATAGGTCCAATGTTTAAATGCATACACCTTTTACACTATCAATTGGATTTCAGCCAAATTTCTTATGTACTATGTGTACATAACCAGATATGACTGAGCGTTTCCTTAAGAGACACAAGGGCTCTCTCTATTTAAAAAAAATCCAAATACAAATATATCAGAAAGTTTGCACGCCAACAGCTTTAAACTATGCATACGTACAGTACCTGACATTATAGATTAATTTGGAGTAACTAATATACGTCAGTGCTACCAGCATGATTCTAAGCCTGCTGATAGGACCAATTTTTAAATGCATGTAACTTCTAAACAAACAAATGGATGTAATCCAAAATTGGCACAACAAGAGATATAATGTGTCAGATTATTTCTGACCAACACATGCATGAAATTGTTTCCAACATGATTTTACGCACGCTGATAGATCGATTGTCTAACTGCAAGTAACGTCCGTGCTATCCATTGGACTTCAACCAAATTTTGTATTCTGTACCTTAAGAGATGGAACTAACAATATCTTCAGTCACCAGGGCAGCCAACTGTAGTGCTCTATTAGGCTACATTATACCAGGTATATTTCGAACTAATTAGAAATGTCGATATTACCAACTTAATTTCGTCATTACTCTAGATAGGTCCATATAAATTAACCATTGGCATGAATCTTAAATTTTAAGAAAAGTAGGCTCTTTAGTTCGTCACGGAACTTCTTGTTCATTATTTGGATTGAATGCTTCGTACAAATATTCTATTCGTATTGTTCGAATTACGGTATTTGTCTCATTTCTCTATGTATGAATTCAACCTTCACGAGTTCGCCATAACTCGCATATCGCGAGAAAAGTCTATTTAAAAGTATCAACTTCGCTTGGCCGCCATGTTGGTTTTGTAGTCACCAGGTTTTTGAATATCTCATTGGTGAACTTTTAGTAGTACCCTTTATCACCGTACAAAATTGTTGGGTGATATCGGTGATAGTTTCGTAGATAGTGAATGCTGGTCAAATATTTCGCACCGTCGCCATGTTGGATTGGTAAAACGTAATAAAATTTGAAGGGCACGGTCGTGGTCGACCGACATAGTGCTATGACCTTACCGAGTTCCATTGACATCGCTCCAGCCGTTTAGAAGTTATTAGGGTGGGACACACATACACATGAATCACACACGCACACACAGACACGGACAAAAGGTGATCACATAAGCCTTTTTTTTCATAAATGAAAACAGACTAAAAATAAAAAAGAGAACAGATAGTCTCATAATAGGCTAAAAATAAAAAATAAAAGAGAACAGTCTCATAATTTAATATCTAAATTCAAAATATAGTCCACAGAAGCAGGAGTCACTGAGAGAAAATCCAATATGTTGCCACCATAGGATCTCAGAGGACAGTCGTGAATGATGTGCTTCACCGTTTGTCTATCGGCTCCACAGTCACACTTTGGAGAGGGTAACCTGTTCCACTTGAACAAAGAGTCCGCACAAACACCAGAATAGGTCCTGATTCGGTTTAATTTCGTCCACATCCGACGAGGAAGTTCAAAGCCAGGTACTTTAGATGTGACAGATGGCATGTCTTGGCACTCCTGTGGAGCAAAAATCTTCCAATCATGAGACCACTAAACCAGTATGTTGAAGTTCTCATTGATAAGTCTCGTGGCTGTCTTCACAGGGGGCTGCCTTGAGCGAAGTCGTGACAGAGTAACAGACAACACCACAAGACTTTTATAGAGAAGGGCACTTTATGAGGACAACTACTAGGTCATCTCCCCGACAGATAGGAAAAGGAACCAACGTACTATAACAGAAAAAAGATGGATGGCCTTGCCCTCTAAATTACTAACAGTAGAGTAAATTAGATTAACTCCATGTTTGGAGGAGAATAAAGTTCTTTCTGTACTAACATTGGGATCTATTGCACATCCTTTGTCGAGAATAAACCAGTGGGGTAAGCAATTATCATACGATAGTTCTCAAGAGAATCGATCACCCCTACTCCTAGCCGGAGACAGAATGAAAGTATCGTGCGTATGGACTCACTGCTAGGTCCGTATATAGTGAGTGAGAAATGCCTTACGACTTCTTATATGCTTGATTGAGAGACATGCTTGGAAACATTAATACAGTACATTTTGGTACTTAATACACTGACGGAAAAAAACATATCCCAACACCAAGAAAGGGTTGTGCTAGATTAGGGAACGTTGGTAGGCGTGTTTATGCATTATAAAGATGATTCAAACTTCCCACAAATTGCATTAGCGTGGAGCTAGTAGTGGCCCCATGACGTTGCACATTAGATTTGCTTTAAATACGGGCTGTACTGTGCAAGAGCGTTAGTTACCTTTGCGATTGGACGGAATGACTGTGAGTGAGTCAAGAATGCCTTTGCGACGACGAAGAGGCCAGTATCAACACCTCATTGCGATTGAACGAGGCCGTGTGATAGGGCTATGTGAAGGTGGATTTTCCTTCCGCGTTATTGCAGAACGACTTGGCAGGAATGTCTCCACTGTGCGCGAATGCTAGCAGCAGTGGTCACGAGAAGGTACGGCTCCGGACGTCCCCGTAGCACCTCCAAGGAGGACCGCCGTATTCGGCGTGTGGCTTAGGTTCATCAGACGACGTCTGCAGAAACAATTCGAGCGGTAGTTGGCATTACAGTGACGCAACGAACTGTTCGAAATCTGTTTCTTGAAGGACAGCTCCGAGTCAGACGCCCTGGGGCGTGCATTCCACTTACCCCTAACCACAGTCGTCTGCGACTTCAGTGGTGTTAAGCGAGAGCTCATTGGAGGATGGAGTGGAGGTTCATTGTGTTTTCCGATGAAAGCCGGTTCTGCCTTGTACCAGTGATAGCCGTGTGTCGGTAAGAAGGAGGCTAGGTGAGCGCCTGCATTCCCCCTGTCTGTGACGTCTACACACTGGACCTAACGGGCGTTCTGGTCTGGGGATCAACTTCCTATGACAACAGGAGCATTCTCGTGGTTATCCCATGCACCCTTGCTGCAGATATGTATGTTCGTCTGGTGATTCGACCTGTTGTGGTGCCATTCATGAACTGCATTCCTGGGGGAGTTTTGCAACAGGATAACGCACGCTCCCATGCCACTGTTGTGACCCAACGTGCTCTAGAGGGTGTCGTCATGTTGCCTTGCTCTGCTCGATCCACCGATCTGTCCCCAATCAAGCACGTATGGGGATCATTGGACGACAACTCCAGCGTTATCAACAACGGGCATTAACCGTCCCTTTATTGACCGACCAAGTGTAACGGGCATGGAACTCCATCCCACAAGCTGACATCCGACACCTGTACAATACAATGCATGCACGTTTGCATGCCTGCATTCAACAGTCTGGCGATTTTACCGGTTATTAATGGACCAGCATGGCACATTTGCGATGGCTTGTCTCGCGCGGACATTAACCGGTTGTCTTGTACTTACTATCAATTAAATATGTTACCTCGCCAAATATATCGCCGGAATTCCCGTACTCTACAATCCTTATTTCAGGGTGTTGGGATATTTATTTCCGCCGGTGTATATCCAACCCGACCGACACTCAATCCCGTGACATCCGGATTTATGTGTGTATTTGTATTTTTGATGAGGATTGGGAAGGAGGCGGCAGTGACCTTATTTAGCAACATCTTGGCCTTTGGGAGGAGTATAAGTGGGAGACCACTTCTTGGATGGGTGATATGGGATTCGAAGCCACCTCATCTCAGCTCTGCCTCTGAGGATGAGTGTGTACCGTTTCAGCCCTAAGACCAGAATTAATTTTATTGGCAGAGTCGGGAATCGAACCCAGATCGTAGGAGTGGCATCCATGAACGTAGTCAGTACCCCACGAGGTCACCATGGATGAAGGATCAAATGTCGAAGATTGTATGTCTTTTTTATTACATTTAGTGTCTTGATCATCGTGGTCATTTCATCCCCGTGTACTCGGGTGTATGTATTTGTCATCAAATCTGCATTATGTTGGCAGAGTTAGGAATCATTCAGTTATTTACCTGAAGTAGACATGGGAAACCACGGTAAGTTGGAGGTGGGAAATTAACCTACTCCTTCTCAACTTTGCCTTCAACAGTCAAACTCTAGCCCGTTCCAATAATCAGTCAACGACTACATTTCTTGGCTGTTCAGAGAATCGAACAGAAATCTCAAGGGTAACAGCCATGAACTGAAGCCACTAAACTAAGAAGTAGTCTACGATAAGCCTGTCTATGAACAACAGCAAATGTAAAAGAAAGATATGGGGAGACTCAAGCACCGAAGAATGTATGCCTACGCGGAGATTCCAAGTGACTTGCTCGCCGTAGAGCCTCTAGAGTGTTCCGCAGTCTCCAAGCACTCTCAAACAGCAAGACTAACGCTAATGGGGCCTCCATTAATAAATCATATCTGTATATTGACTCGAACACAAATTATCTTGCCAACAAATACAAGATTTCCCAGTGGGAAGCCACCGTTACAAGCTGCAACACAAGCAGATAAAATGCTTTACAGCGGCTCACCGCATCACGGTTATCGCATTAAAACAGCGGTCACCCAAAGCCACCAATTGAACTAACCGAGTTGCCATGCTGCGAACCTATTACAAGCCACATTCACATTGTTATAAACTAACCACAGCTGAAACACAGAATGATTTGAGAATCTACAAACACACTCTTGAGGTCTCTGAGATAAGAACTGCTGGGAGACCACTTCCAATTCCCCTCTCAGTTAAAATCGTATATCCCAGAAGATTATTTGGTTCAGTGTAATGATCATGATCTACAAGTAAATAGGACGTATGTAGGCTAAATTACACATTTGTTATCAAATCTACAGGAATGACAGGCCATCTGACCTTGTGTGTCACAAATTAATTCCTCCACCCGTGAGAAATGTTATATTCCTGTGGGCAATTCCCAGTGAGCACCGATGATCATAATGTTGGCTAAAACCATATTAAGGAGGAAGAGACTACTCCAACATCTCTACAAATAACTGCCAAAGGTTAAATTCATCGAGTGTCACCGATAATGTTTCGGCACCTATCTTTGGTCAGCAATAAAATATCCCGTACTTCCTTCTGTAGTATGTATTAAAACTCTGATCCCAGAGATCCTATGTTTGAATCCCGGATAGCATTATATTAATTTTTTATTTTATTTTAAGTAACTTAGTTAATAATAAATTACATACATAAATAAATAACTAAATACATAAATAAAAGCAAATAAATACTAACAAACAAAAAACAAAAATGAAATAAATGAATAAATTTAAAAAAATACAAAAATGAAAATTAAATATAACAAATAATAAATAAAAATGGATAAACAAATAAATATAATCATTAATAAATAAATTAACTAAAATGGATAAACGAATAAAAACAAATCAATTAAAACAAATAAATAAATTACAGAATAAAACAAATAAATGAATAAATAATCAAATAAATAAAATACATATTATAAATAAAAAATAAACAAATGAATTATAAAACAAACAAATACAATAAAGCAAAACAAATAGGCTAAATAAGTAATTACAAAGGGACAAAAATGCAAATATAATAAATAAATAAATAAATAAATAAATAAAATAAAACAAATAGATAGAGTAATACAAACAGCCTAAATATAAATAAATAAATAAAATGGTTAAACAAATAAATAAAATCAATAATAAATAAATTAACTTAAAACTGATAAATAAATAAATAAATAAATAATAAAATAAAACAAACGAAAGATCTTGAGTAAAATCCTTGGCCCAGAAGAACAGAAGATGGATGCAGGTTGAAATCTCGTAATGCAACTGAAAAATTATCTAATCTTGTGGCTGACATCAGAAAACGAAGATTGAAATTTGATGGACATGTTCAAAGACTTCCACCGACTAGGCTTACACAACTACGCAGAAAAACTGAGGTATATACCGTGGATTCAGCAAGTCAAACAGGACTTGGAGAAGTCCTAAGTAAGAACAGCGGTAGTCTTTGACAGGAACCTATTCTTATGTAGGGTAAATCGATGGAATGAAACACCGGGGAATGACGCTACAAAGAGACCAGGGACCAAATGGTCTGAGGAAAGGTAGATGACCCACAGAGAGTGAATGAGAGCCATACGGAAGATCAAAAAGGCGAATCATAAAAGTACTGCGTGATCCATCTGGGTCCATTCGCACATAGACTAACAATAAGTTGTACCATAATTATGAGAAATTAAAGATAATATATATATATATAAGAATGAAAGTTTGTCTGTTTTTTCTGAATTTATACGGAAATTTGCGTTATTTACGCGTTTCAGACTGTTTTATGACGGATGCGCGCGAAAATAAATTTTTTGTCCGTCTGTCTGTATGTCTGTCTGTTTGTCTGTCTGTGGACAAAGTAGTTGTTCCCTTATAACTCGAGAACGAATGGGTGGATCAACGTAAAATTTGGTACAGATATCCTTCAGAGGCACGACACTAATCATTGATGTAACTCTTCTCTGTACCTCTCATAAAAGGGGGCCTACCCCCTTAAAATACTTGCTGAAATAGGCGTAGACGGGCGAGACAAAGCTCATTTTCAGCCCCTCAATGTGAGAAACGGAAAACCACATTTTAAGGCCCTAAAACCAACAGTTTTTGAGATATTTCCAGAAAACTAATTTCATTTAATACAATAACGAAAGAATGCAAGCCGGTTACCATGGCAACGGAATCTCACAGGTCCATCTATTGCTGTAAGACGCAATACAATTCCATTTATTACATTACTGAGATAGTTTGCAAACGGCTATAAGGTTATAACGGAACCAAATTAAGCTGTAAAATTCATCAATGTCATATAATGCGCTTAAGGGGGTCAAGGGGTACTCTAGATTTTTTTACGCGATTTACACGTTCGGGTGTGGTACGGAAGATCTATTATATCCCTATCCCTATATTGTCATATTATTATTATAATTATTATTATTATACTACGGCCTACAACGACGAGACAAAGCTTATTTTTGGCCCCTTGGTGTCAGAAACAAAACTCGGTGCCCCTAAATAGCAGTAAAGGGTCCCCGAAAAATACATTTTAAGGCTCTAAAACCATCAGTTTCTGAGATATTCCCAGAAAACTTATTTCATTTAATAAACTAATGAAGGAATGCAAGCCAGTAACCATGACAACAATATCTGGAAAGGTGACATACAACTTCCTATCTATTTCTGCAAGAAGTAAAGCCACTCCATTTAAGAAATTTCTGTGAATGTTTGTAAATGGCTACACGGTTATTACGGAATCAACTAAAACTGCAAAATTCATCAATGCCCTTAAGGGGGTCAAGGGGTACCCTAGATTTTTTCACACGACTTAAATGTGCGTTATGTCGTACAGAAGGTCTATTATATCTCCAAACAGAAACATTATTTTCAAAAATTCCTGAATTGAAATACGTTTTTTTTCTTCTTTTAGGAATTTGGGCTATTGGAGTCTAAAAAACCTGAATTTTCATGCACCACAAGTCTTTATAATTTATTAAAGGGGTCTTCCTCTGGATGGGGACTTGACACAACAGTGAAGGTCAGTTTTATTTGACGCGTATTGCGTTTCGTCTACGAGGTTTTAATTATTTTTTTTCACGTCGGGAAGTACACGTTAGGTAAATTTAGTTTCAGAGCATATTTTAACTAATCATTTTTCTTTGTGGAGAAACAGGTTCCAAGTCTCTAACCATTGCAACAGTAGCTCAATTGATTACGTCTGGATATTAATACCAATGACCGTTCGAAGAATGGGTACCTCTGCTAGTAAATATGTAAATTATGAAATGAAACAAACAAATAATCTAATAAATAAATAATCAATTAAATAAATAAACAAAATGAGCTCCATATAGTCTAATAGTTAGTCGGAGTTACCACCCTCATGGCTATTGGTGATTATTGTTTAAAGAATCCTAACCTCAAGGTCATCTGTCATATTACTGGTGCCAATTTACGTTTAGCCTTTTGGACTCTCAAATAATTTGTAGTGATTCATTGAAAAATTTCCCTGGGGTAGTGAGAGGGATGGGGACACACACCCCCACGTAGCTAACTTTATCTTGGAGACCGTCTGAAACAAGAAGTACCATCGGTGTCAAGCCTACGGAAATAAACGTATTCCCTGAGATGCTATATTACATGAAGAGACTGATGTATGGTTATGCGAGGATATAATTTATTTCGATATCGTATGTACTCCTAGCTACCATGTTAGCGTAATGGTGCGCGAAGCAGTTAAACAAATACCTACAGCTTTTTGTGTCGAAAATGCGTCGTAAAAACGATTTGTCTGTTCTCTTGTTTACAATGTTGTCTAGACTTGTTTGTTGAGCGAGTGTTTGTCTCGAGTTTTATAGATTAAAAGGCGCGCGCGGTGCTTCAAGAAATAAAACCCTCCTGATATGCATATCAATAGTGTGGCATACAACTGCTAAATGCAGGTCAGACATTGAACGTTTTTTCTAACTTGGGATACGTACTGTACTCCACAGCACGTGTGTTGCATTACAATAGAAATCAGTGTAGGCAACTGAGTTTGAGTAAAGTCCCTACAGAACACAGGAATTGATTGCCACTACATTCCCACTAAAAATAGTCTTGAAAGAAACACGACGAAACTAAAGAATTTATAACGCTAGAACACTAACTTCTTCCACCACACATTACTTACCCATCCCTTTGTTAACTACTCGAATTTAAAATTACTCTGTAGGAAAATTAATATTTGATAAGATTTCTGATATTTTGATCATGAGTCATGATATGTCTACAAACAGTAGTATAAAATAAAGTCCCCGACTCTTGGATGTAACTGGTAATCTAGAGAATCACTGGATAGATGTTGATGCGGTTTTCACCATTCTGTAAAGGATTTCTAGAGGAAGGTATCTGTAGGAAAACATTCATTTATGACCAACGAAAGCCGAATAGCAAATATTTTAATGAATCAAGTCGAAGAAAAACCTGCCGTCAGTGTGCCTTTTAAGCCTGCGCTGGGTAAATCGTTAGAAATATCTATATAATATGAGTGTAATAATTGCTCAGCATGAAAAGTTCTACAAATAGACCGCGACAACATATCTCTCTCGTCAATACATCGCCCACTGTAAGTGTTTTTACATTTCATTTCTTCCAACAATGTATATTTAGTAGAAAATTAAATTACTAGCTTCGCAGCGAGTTAACGAGCTAGCGAGTGAGCCTATCATCCCAGGTTCGGCCAGCATCAAACTGTCGAGTCATGTTGAGCTCAGATTTTAGAGAAGGGTATGTAAGTTTAGAGTTTTGCTGTTCACCTCGGCTTTTCTGAATTGTGTCAGGGACTTGCGGTCCGTGCGCCCTTTAAGCTTAAGCTGGGTAAACCTTTAAAGATACCGGGCGAAGGCGGGTGGGTTGCTAGTATATATATAATATTAATCATATGCATTATTTTTTTCAGGTTACTTTTTGCATATCCCCGTAAATGTGTTGAGCAATAATGAAAGATTTTAATATCAATTAACATGAGTCATGAATCAAAATCGAAGTAAATAATATAAATTTATTTTCATGTGATTCATTTTTAAATACTGCAAAAGGAAAACACTACATTACAACGTTTTATTATTAAAATCAACCCAAACTATGCTCAGGACAGGGAGGAATGGATGGCTGCATCAAACCAGTCAAAAGTCTGAAGACTCAAACACAATTTATAAGGAAGATCTTAAAGAATTCAGAAATTTAATGATTGAATGATATATTGCTGAATATGAGCTAAAGAGAATGCTCAAAACATGTCCAACAGGAATAATTAATTTGTATAGACAGGGCGGTCAGAACCTAACAATTTTTTTTCAATGCACATGTTGCACTAGTTGTGATTCCCTTGGGACGTCGTTAAGTGTGTCAATGCTTGGTGTAACATTCGTAAACTCATGTCTACATTATGTGGGAAAATGAAAATCCACAGCCTGCTTACAGTCTCCGACCGGATCAGGAATGGAATGAATGAAACCCCCATCTAGTGGCTGCCGAGGCCTGACGCACTCCTCTGGGGCAATGATTAAATGAATGACAGATGAAATGAAATGATAGTGGAGAGTGTTGCTGGAATGAAATTTTGACAGGGAAAACCGGAGTATCCGGAGAAAAACCTGTCTGCCTCCGTTTTGTCCACCACAGATCTCACATGGAGTGACCGGGATTTGAACCACGGACCCAGCGGTGAGAGGCCGGCGGGCTGCCGACTAAGCCACGGAGGCTTCACACATTATGGGGGAAACTGTCAAAAATTCTTATGCGTAGATGTTGGCAACACTGATCAAAATAAGATAAACATTGGTCTTTCTTTTTTGCTTCTGTTTTGAATGGCTTCACCAGTCATCCTCAAATTCTAGAAGGGGAAGAGGAAGTTGTGGTCAATTACTGTTGATTTTAGTGCTGGGGGAGTGAGGAATACAATAGGAAGCTTAATTAATTCTTCACCATTGGTGTGCAAGTCTTATGGCGCTGTATCTTATAATTACACGAGTGAAGCAAGGCACGTGAAGGCAAGGCGAAGACAACTCCATCACCATCAAACTGGGTCTCTCCCTCACAACTCAATTACATGGTCCCATCGTGCTGTGCCACTACTAACTTCATGCAGGTTACATCATCATGAAGAAATATATCGAGAACCCGACATATTCAGCACTGAAACAGAAACATTCGAATGCAGAGACAAAATTATCAGTTCACATTCCATATTTCCTGCTTCAGTATCGACTTCGGTAGATAGGATTTTTCCAGTTATATTTCTCAAACCATTTTCGCCGTGACAAAAATGTAAAGTTATTTTACACCCAAAAATTTTTCAACATAGACTATATTCATTTATTGAAAGGTTTTCCAAAACATCTTGTTGTTGTTGTTAATTCATTAAGGGGCATCATGGTCATTTATCCCCGTGTACTTGGGTGTGTGAAGAAATTGTTTGATAACCTGAGTTATTGTGATGTCTGTAGTAACGTGTGTATTTGTAATTCAGCTTGGAATTGGGACGGAGGCAGCCGTGGCCTTAAGTTAGGAACCATCCCGGCATTTGCCTGGAGTAGAAGTGGGAAACCACGGAAAACACCTTCAACAATGGCTCTCTTTAGTTTTGTCTCACGAGGCTGAGTGAACCCCGTTCCAGCCCTCAGATAGAATTAAATTTCTTGGCAGAGACGGGAATCGAACCCGGGCCTCCGCGGTGACAGCCAAGAATACTAGTCACTACACAACGAGGTGGACACGAGACATCTTAAGGGGGATCGTACATGGCTCATAGCTATATCCACATGGTTATGTTGTGTTGTTGCTTATCATAGGGGCTGCGACATCGTGGTCACATAGCCCCGTGTAGGCTATTTGGATGTTTGGAATTTGTGTGAAAACCTGTATTATTTTGGTGACTGAACTACTGTGTGTATTTGTACATTGGAGATAGGATTGGGAAGGAGATGACCGTGGGTTTAAGCTAGGAACCATCCTAGCATTTTTCTGGCGTAAACGTGAGGAAACCACGGAATACCTCTTTCAGGATAGTTGAAGTGGGAATCGAACCCTCTTCTTCTAGGTTTTTACTCAAGAGGCTATGTACGCCATTGCAGCTCTCACACCGGAATTAAAATTTCTCGGCACAGCCGGAAATTGAAACCGGTCCTCTGGTGTGACAGCCAAGAACGCTAGCCACTACACCACGAGGTGGACCATAAGGATACGATTCGAAACTCTCTATTCAGATTGCTTTCCGATGTAACTTTACGAAATTTAGTAAACCAAGAAAGGGGACATTTGAATTGCATTGAATGTCCAGAAATTGTCCAGAAATAAAATTTCTTAGGTAGTATGATACATCATGAAAGCAGCAATGAAATAATATAGTAGGGTAAAGATGAAGGTAATGTTGTTTGCAGACGACGTTGTGATCTGGGGCGAGGATGAGATGGAGGTACAAGAACAGTTAGACGTAATAAATGAAAAGATTGAGCAATAGGGATTGAAGATAAATGTGGAGAAGAGTAAAACAGTGGTGATGAGTAGAGATAAGAAAGAAGGAAAAGGAGTACCCAAAGTAGGAGATAAGGAATTGGAAGTGGTGAAACACTTCAAAGGGGGCTGCGTGGCGCAGTCGGTAGAGGCGTTGAGCTTCTAACTGAAAGAGAGTGGGTTCGATCCCCACCCAGGTAGTGGATTTTAGAAACAAAACTACCACTTTCGGAAACGCAAATAGCCCTGGGGTTCACTCAGCCTACACCAGAAATGAGTACCAGGGTAATTCCTGGGAGCAAAGATGGCCGGGCGTGAAGCTGACAACTCCATTCCATCTAGTGCCGATGTCACAAAGAGTGGAAGCCTCTACCTTCCACTACTCCCAGGGCCTCCATGGCCTGTACGGAGTTGGCTTTGCTTTGAAACACTTCAAATACTTGGGAAGCGAACTGACTGAAGATGGAAGACTAGATTTGGAAATTAGCAGAAGAATACAACTCGGGAGTGCTTTCTACCAACAGATACGGGGACTAGTATGGAACAAGGATATACCAATTAAGGCTAAAGAAGTTTTGTACAAAGCATATTATGTTTCTATAATGACATATACAGCAGAAACTTGGACAATGACTAAGAGGGATGAGATCAGAGTACAATCAGCAGAGATGAGATTCCTGAGAAGTATGGTCCAGAATGCGAGGAGGGACAGAGTGAGAAATGAAGATATACGGAAAGAACTGGGAGTACAGAAACTAAATGACAAACTGGAGCAAAACAGATTGAGATGGTTTGGACATGTCAAACGGATGAATGAATAAGGCTACCAAGACGAGCACTGGAACGACGGATGACAGGGAAGAGAGGACAAGGAAGACCAAGAATGCGTTGGATGGACTAGGTGGAGAATAGTATTAGAAAACGTAACCTGGATTGGAACACCGTGTCGGAAGAGGAATGGTGGAACGACAGAACAAAGTGGCGAGAAACCATATTTGCCCCCACCCAGTGTCAGTTGGAAAAAGGGAAATGAAGATGATGATGATGATGAGTAAGATACATTCAGGGTGATTCTAATTTCCCATTACAGGCTGGTTGTGGGGACCAAGACGGTTAAGTTTAGCTTAGGAACTTGTGTCCGGAAATGTACCGTCTTCCCGATACCCGCAAAAAAACACTACAGCACAGGTTCACAGCTCCCAAATTTTCGGCGCTCTGTCCGACTCCTGCTGCTTGTCGTCTGGGTCCAATTACAGGTGGGGCTCGATGTGACGACTACCAACGTCAACACACACACGGTGCCTCCATACCATGTTCCGTTACACACGATCACCGGTCCTCCAACATCCGCCGCAGCCATAACCCACGCCAGTTGGTCTTCCTCGGATTCCTCAGGGGTCTCGTAAATCAAGGTTTTCATGTGACACCACAGATAGTAGTCTAGCGGTCTCAAGTCGGGTGAATAATAATGTTATTCGTTTTACGTCCATTTTAACTGCTGCGACTTTTAGAGACCCCGGGGTGCCGGAAGTTTGCCCGAAGAGGATCATTAACGTGCCAGTAAATCAACAGACACGGCTCCCTCACAATTGAGCACCCTCAAATGCCAGCTGACTGCGCCAGGATTTGATCCTGCAACCTAGAGAACAGCAAGCGAGAACGCAAGTCGGGTGAACGTGCAGGCCAAGCAATCGGGCCACCACAACCTATCCACTGTTGCCCAAATCTGTGGTGCAGATGATCTCGTACTGTAAGTGGAAAATGAGGTGGTGCGCCATCGTGCAGAAACCACATGTTTTGACGCACATGCAGTGGCACATCGTCTGAGAACTCATGCAGTACGCCTTCAAAGAATATCAAGTACGCGGCACCCGTGAGATTTCGTGGAAGAAGTTACGGGGTATGGGACATCAGGTGATCGTTCAATGGCGTACATACCCATGTTAGTGGCGCTGAAAATGCGGGAGATACGAACGTGTGCTGTGGTGTTTTCTTTGCGGGTATTGGGAAGACAGTAAGTTTCCGGACACAAGTTCCTATGCTAAACTTAACCGTCTTGGTTCCCAATACAAGCCCTGGGGGTCTGTAATGGGAATTTAGAAACACCCTGTACACTCGTATTTCCAATAAATTCTATTTAGGCTACCAATTTCGCATGATAGTATTCAACAATAAATATGATAATAATTGGAATAGATCAGCAATGAACTGTAGAACTGTAAGCATTTTTATTTACCACGGAACGACCTGATTGTTATATCGGTTGTCCCGGATACAGCCAAAGACAATCTAAACAAAACATATGACTTAAAATACCAGTAAAACATTAGTACAATAGTTGCCAACATACCGCCCACCAAAGGGCATCTGGCCTTTAAAAGAAAAGAAACAAAACAATTATGTTCAGCATTAAATTGCATTAGATGTCACTTCTCGATTGGAAGGACACACAGTTTGTGGATAGCTCTCTTCAGTACACCAGACTTACATCGTACCGAAGCTACGCGCACAAGGCCATCGACGCCAGGATGAACTGCTTCGATTACTCAATATCTCCAACAGAGTGGTGGTATCCTCCTTGATGACAACAACATCACCTGTGAAGAGATTGGGATGTTCTTTAGTCAATTTATGGCGTTGCTGGAGTGTATTCAGATACTCCTTTGACCATCGTTCCCAAAGGTGAAAGCGTTGGGTAGCCATTTCCTTTGATTTCCCAAGTTGCTGGTGATCCTTTCTCCTTTTGATATGTTCCTGGAAATGATGTTTGCACTCTTTTTCTTGAGAAGAGTAAACAATTTGGTTTATTTCGTCGAGTTGCCACAACTTCTGAATTTGACCTTCCAAGGTGAGGTCATTCCGAAGAAGAAACGTTTGATTTTGCCGCAATTCCGCTTGGGGCGTTGGTTGAATGTAACTACCACTGAGAATCCAGCCGAGTTGTGTGTTTTGCAACACTGGGTAACCACCTGAACGATTCTTCTGTTCCATCTTCAGAAGCTGCATAAAACAGATGCTCCAATATGCAGGTCTGTTCCTTGTGGAATGTAAAAGCTTGGATCTGCTAAGGAGATGTCTCTAGGTAAGTTCAAACCTTCATGAGGAATATATGAGGCCGATATGTTTCCTGTTATTTTCGGGAGTACAATGCAGTCAATGCTGAAGCTGTAGGCATTTACTGTAGAATAGACTTATAGGCTCACTTAGAATCAGAATATGAAGAAAGATCTCCAATGGATTGCAGTATTGTGTGGCGTTTCTGCCTTTTCAAGTGAAGTTGCTGAACAATCTTTTCCGAGACGAAGTTGCTCTGAGAACCATTATCGAGGATAGCTCGAACTGTATGGAATCTTGCTTTAAAGTATTTGACCTTGACAAGGGCCGTACTTAATGACACTTGAGTTTTGGCTTGAAGTTTCATCGAATGGTAACTAGATTGTGGATGGAATGTTTCTTGTGCTTGGGCTGTTGATAACATATTAGCTTGTGGTTTAGGGAAACTTCTCGTATCATCATGCAACAAGGTATGATGTCGCCTACTGCATTGTTTGCACGTTGTCTTGGAAGGGCATGCGCTCCATTTGAGTGATAAACTAAGACAATTGCTACATATGTTGTTATCTCTTCTAATTTTAAACCTGTCATGGATGCCTTTACGTAGAAATTCTGGGCAAGCATAGAGTTTATGTGCGCCTCTACGCATGAAACACTGACTACTGGTAGATACATAAGATTAATGTTGTAGAGTTAATCGTGGATTTTGCCTGAGATGATGATTGCTAAGATTGGTGTTAGGTGCTCCAGTAATGGTGCAAAGCTGCAATGTTTGACAACGCCTTTCTAAAAAGCTGATGATTTCGTTGAATTCAACTGAATCTGAATGAGCAGGTTCGGTTTCAAATTCTAACCTTAGTTTTTTGTCTAGTCGTGAGAGCAGTAAATCGTTAAGCAGCAGATCTAAAATGCTTGGTTGAGGATTTAGGGCTTTGAGGGCGTTTACACTTCCTAGGAATGTGTTGATCAGCTGGCGTACTTCACTCTCAGTCGAGCTTGGTTTGGTTGATGGGTCAATAATTTGCCTGATGTGTTCAGCGGCGATTAACTTTGGTGAATGATAGGGATTGACTAAAATTTAGTAGGCTACTGGGAAATTAGCGTCCGAAATACTAATATTTTTGATGCAATCCTTTGCTTCATCCTTCAAAGAAGAAATCAGGTAGTGGTATTTTTAGCCTATTTTCAATTTTGAAAAAATAGGCTTATGAGATCACCTTTTGTCCGTGTGTGTGTGCGTGTGTGTGTGTGTGTGTGTGTGAGGTGTGTGTGTGTCCCCCCTAATAAAATCTAAACGGCTGGAGCGATTTCAGAGAAACTCGGTAAGTTCATAGCACTATTCCCGGCGACCTCGACCGTGCCCTTCAAATTTTGTTACGTCTCACCAATCCAACATGGCGGCTGTACGAAATATTTCACTAGCATTCAATATCTCCGAAACTATTACCAATATCGCCCTGAAATTGCGTACGGTGATAAAGGGCACTACTAGAAGTTCACATATGAGACTTCCAAAACCTGGTGACTACAAAACCAAGATGGCGGCCAAGCAAAGTTGAGACTTTTAAATAGACTTTTCTCGCGATTTAACTATCCAAACGTAATGAAACTTGGTACAGCAAATGTTTATACCCATTGCAATGCACTGAAGTCTAATTTAGTTCAATTGTTAACATAACCTCAAAATGGCGGCTGTGCGAAATATTTCACTGACATTCTATATCTCCGAAACTATTACAGATATCACCCTGCAATTTTGTTCGGTGATAAAGGGTACTGATACAAGTTTACCTATGTATAATTCATGAACCTGTAAAGTACAAAACGAACATGGCGACCAAGCGAATTTGTAATATTTTAATAGACTTTTCTCGTGAGTTAACTCTCTGAGCGCAGTGAAATGTCGTACAGTCAATGATTTTGCAGATTGTAATGTACTGCCATCTAATTTAATTCAATTGTTTACATAACCTCAAGATGGCGGCTGTGCGAGATTTTAAAAGTAATTTTTTATTTCTTGTGTCGTAATCATGCGATCGAAGTGAAAGTTTGAATAATGAACCTAGGCAATAAGTGTCCTTGAATGGTACATAACTCTATGGCCTATACATATAACAATCCTAAATGGCGAGCTTCCGAAATATTTAGACGGTTTTCAATATCTATGAATGTTTTACAGCAACCAAACTGAAATTTTTATGTTCATAGAGACTATGAACATATGTTCACCTATAGGACTTTCAGTAACCTGGTGAGCACGAATCCAACATGGCGGCGACGCGAAGTATAAATATTTAAATGGACGTTTCTCGCGAATTAACTATCCGAGTGCCGTGAAACGTTGCACGGTAAATGCTTACACAAATGTTGATCCACTGGCATCTAATTTATTTCAATTGTTTGCATAATCACAAGATGGCTCGTTTTTACTTCTTGTGTTCTAATCATGCGATTGAAGTTTGAATACCACACGTACACAATAATCTTAATATATATCTTTTCCCAACTCCGTACAGGCCATGGAGACCCTGGGAGTAGTGGAAGGTAGAGGCTTCCACTTTTTGTGACATCGGCACTAGATGGGATGAAGTTGTCAGTTCCACGCCCGGCCGTCTTTGCTCCCAGGAATTACCCTAGTACTCATTTCTGGTGTAGGCTGAGTGAACCCCAGAGCCATTTGCGTTTCCTAAAGTGGTAGTTTTGTTTCTAAAATCCACTACCTGGGTGGGATCGAACCCACTCCCTTTCAGTTAGAAGTTCAGCGCCTCTACCGACTGCGCCACGCAGCCCCAAATCTTAATATAATAGTACAAAAATAAAAATCCAACCTGGCGACCATCTGAAATATTTAGACGGTTCTCAATATCTACGAATCTGTTACAGTAATTAAACTGAAATTTTGTATGTTGATAGAGGCAATTAACATGAGCAGGATATATGAAAATAGGCTGTATAGTTCTTCACGGAACTACTTGTTCTATGTTGAATAGGTCATTGTTATTGACTACTAAACCTTCGAATGTGTCCTTAAAATGTAACCAGCTGGTTAGGATTCCGCTAAAAGAAGGGAGATTGATTTTAGGGAGTTTTATATTCCTTGACATACCGTGCGATGATTGAGAGTGCATTTCTTCATTAACGAATATGGTTTGTTGACTGCATGCCTTCTTCAATGTAGCTTCCAGAAGGTCAATAAGGTCTTCGAGCTCTTCCCTGTATGAGGCGTGAGCTTCACCGTTTTCATCATCATGCAATTCCAACTCGCATTGAACTTGTCTAAAGTCTTCGCTGATGGTGATCAGTCTATTAAGTTTTATTTGAATGAGATTGGCATCCAGAAAATTTATTTCGTTGTTCACATAGTTTTGTATACGGGTCACGCTAGCCCGTAAAATGGATCGCTTCTTAATTAATATTCGTTTGTTGGCATCCTCCATGTTTATGTGTTGCGGTGGTTCTGTAAGAGAAGCTAGAATGGACTATATTTACTTCTAATGCCTCTTTCACGAATAATGGTTATTCTGAGCTAGTACTGAACCCGATGGGGTTATGCTGACTGGAATCGAACATGGTTCTCAGAGACTGTGATCTCAGTAAAAAGGTTCCACCAGGAAGCGAACCAGAGATCTGTACAGGGAGTTTCTTGGTAAAAACCCCTCGAAAGAAATGTATATTTAATCACTGGTGTGATTTTTGATGAAATGGCATTATTTAGTAAAATAATGTAGGAAATAATGAGCAGATTATATCATTATAAGACGATTTGGTGTAAGCTATTGGAGGCTTGAAGCACAGAGGAGGGCAGAGCTGACATTTACTAATTGGCCCAGAATTGTGGGTTGGTCCCAGTGGAGCCACGTCCATCTCTGTCACCCCATTATGTCGTCTGGAGCAGGGGTGAGGCCTGAATAATGACATAGTTATTCCCCGACGGAGAATGGATTTAGAGTAGGGGCGGAGAAATGCCCAGAAAAATCATTGATTACTCGTGATTGCAGTAACGAATCGAGATGAGAGTTGCACACAGGTGAATATCTTGGCAAGAAGATAATTTTAGAGTCTTTTACCTGCGAAATTGGTGCATATTTGATGACGTGCGTAAGGACTGTAAAACGACCATTGTTCGCGGATGGATGTGAAGATGTTGCCGGGGGTTTCCCGTTAGGTAGCGTCCCACGCCATGGAGAAAGGAATTAATATTAATTAATTGAACGAGCGATTCCTTTGCACACAGATAGTTTTGGGACCTGTGAAGAGAGAGGAACACAATGATCATGGTTTGAAGACCTGAATCATGCTGTGAGAGGAGCCAAGATTACGCGGGAAGATGTTGCTCTACTTTCTGTGGAAATCCGATATAAGGGAGTAGACCCCAGGAGGAGCTCTCAGTTGAATCTCAGCTATGCTCAGTTGAAACTCAGTTGTCACGCAGTCTACATGCCGCCAAGCGCAGTTACAGCCAGTTACAGTCTTACTCAATTGTCAATTGTAGCACAATGGCAATAAGTTGCAATCAGTATGCAGCAAATATGCAGC
Organism: Meconema thalassinum; assembly: GCA_946902985.2. NCBI lineage: Eukaryota > Metazoa > Arthropoda > Insecta > Orthoptera > Tettigoniidae > Meconema > Meconema thalassinum. Next base: position 375,517,753 of record OX336392.1, read on the forward strand.
AGTACGAGACAGCGTGTAAGCCGCATACAGAAGTCTTCAAATAAGTTACGTGCAGTCTTCGAGTGAAACTTCAGTCAGCTACAGCCAGGTTGAAGCAAGTTCGTCAAGGCAAAACGCATGACGGATCTATTCATCAAGACGCCGAACAAAGACTGGTATGTGTGATAGAAACAGTAAATATGCTTGTATGAATAATAGTCGTGATACAGGCATAATCAGCAGCACGAACTATGACGTGTTCAGTTACGAAGCACCGTATAGACTAACGGTAGAACCATTGTATATAATTATTTGTGAAAGTGTTGAACTTTATTAAGCGCAGTGTGTATAGTATTAACTAATCGTATATGTGTAACTACGATAGAATGCGCGAAAGAAACTCTACTAAGTGTTTGGTATTGCCATGAGAGTACCAGATGTTAACGCTCATGTTTGGGAGCCAGCGTATTGATGTAACGCAGGACGCTTACTGTAGGAGTAATGATCGTCATAAAACTGTTGGAGAGTTCCGAGAGCAGATAACCAGACTTTCAATCAGGAGTTGGTAACGTAAGATGCCGTCGACACCTGCAATTTCGATCTCTGCTAGGGAATTTCAGCATTGAAGTGTGTATAAAGTGACGAGTGTTCAGTGTAATGCATATGTAAAAATATCATTTAAAGTAGTGTTTGATGAAGTGTTTCACTTGTTTGGGGAGTGATAACTTCCTGAAAGGTATGCAACGTGTCGTGTTGGTGATAGAAATTATGTGTAATCCAATGTGTGTAAACAAGAGAAATATGTCGCGTTAAACCCATTATGGCGGGCGACATGGAAGAATATGATTGGTCGGAGCCACCTTAGATGCCTATAGAGATGTAAGTACCCCACAAATTATGGTTATGATTATGTAGAAGTATGGACCGCTGCATGTCTGTGATTCCGTAAAGATATTGTGAATTCCTTATAGATGCCAGTAAAAATCAGTTAGGAGGCTCATCCTCCATGTTTAATCAGTAATGAGTTGATTTTTATAGAGTTGAGATGTTAATTTGCATCATTAAGTGGAGTAATTATTCCCACTATGAATTAAGAATGGCAATCAGTTATGTAAATGCAACGAACGCGATTGTTCGAGTTTAAAACGTCTAGCTATGTCGGAAATTTTTGGTAATTTATATGAGAATAATAATAAATAATGATTTTGATCATTTATGTCAATGAGATTTACAATAATAATAATAAAGGATGATCTTGGTCATTTAGGTCAGTGAGAAATGATGATAATAATCATACTGGTTATTAAGAGTATGAATGAACACATCAGGAAACAAATAAATGTTGTAAGTGAGAATTATTAACGCTAATTGCAAGACTTATCAATCTAAGCAGGAAGATGTTTCAGTGAGATTACATTTCAGTAATTATGGAAAGAAGTTTTATATCAGAATATTGCATATATTCAGTAATGATACCAGTAATGAAAGAGCTTTTAGTGAATTGAATTTGCAGCTTAATTGAGAAGCTTATAGAGTAAATGTTAGATTTCTCTTAATATTATAGGTCGGAGTGTCGTAGCATGGAGCATTAGGGGCCAGATAGTCTATTCTACGTATGAATTCTCCTATGTCATGGACATTGTTGGAGATATTATTTATTCCAGAGTTTTAGTGTAGGACCCTAACTCTGAAGAAAGGATTGAAATGTGTTCCGGATTGGAATCTTGACAGAGTCGAGGAAACAAGGACACCTCGCAGCTCTATGATTTCCCGAGAACTTATTGATGAGTTATTTACGCTCGTTGGCAGCGAAACTCATGGCGACAGTGGTTTTCTGCGCCTATATTATACTTGAGACATCGGTCAACCGCCAGGCTCATGCATTGCGAACCCCGAACCTTCATGTTGAATGGACCCATGTGAGGCCATTAATTAATCGTTATCCTCGACGTAGGAATAATTACAAAAGCTCATTCAATACCTGTTGGCATAATAGTCAATTAAGATCCTTTGGGAACACGTGTGTCGGTCAGGACACAGTATTTGTCTTGTAAATCTTCACTGCTTAGAGAGGGAGGCTTTCAAACTTTTAGAAAGGTCGAGATAATTGGTGAAACGACCCATTCCACTTTCTATTGTGTAGCGACTTCCTTAGCCGAGGGTCGGAGCTAACCACCCGGGCCGCTCAGGCAAGTTAAAGAGGGAAGAGTCTAGACCTTGTTGAAATGACATATAATGCAAGATTGTTATGTTGAGTATTATAGCCATGTGGTTTGTGAACACATGGATAATTATAGTTCATCCTGATGGTTCATTATTTTAGCTATCTGACGAATAGTTACATGATATATTTGTACTGTCACTGGAGCCAAGTCATGTAGTTGGTGACTAGATGCCAATCGCCATGAGCGCGAGGTAGTCTATCGTACAATCCGACATAAGCTATAACGTAACGTTTTATCTAGGAATCACAGACAGCATGCGGTGAAACCATATAATTGGAGGATGTGTAGGGGGTAGCTTACATAATTATGGAGTTGCACGTTGATTTTGGTGCAACGTCCAAATAGGTAAATGCATGTAAAGCATTTCATTGGTGAGAAGAAAAATATTAAAACACGCACGGCACACATAATTGTTTAACATAAAGAGGTTTAAGGAATAATCCTTGTTGTAATATTAAAGAAGTCACATTGTATGACTGTTATGTTAATGTACAGTTTGTTTTGAAGTCGTAGGTGCATCAGCGCACTAGTATATCCTTGTGAAGTTCACAGAAGGGTAAAGCCTTATGGCTAGGTATGACTTTGTTGTGATTTTATATTTGTTTACTTGTGGATTGTGGAAGTAAAAATTTTGTTTGCTTTATTTTATGCTTTTTTGGGTATTGTTTTGTGTTTGAAGCCATGATTTATATTACTGGATTAAAGTTTTAGAATAGAGTTGTGCCTTATCATTGTAGAGTTGATACCTTTTAGCCTCAAATCCAAAATATGCACTGCTAAATTGGGGTTACCGTACACGCCTGAGAGCTGATGCTAGTTGGAGGCGGATGCATATTATCCACCGAGATTACTCACATGGGTACAGTACGTAACTTCTTTTGATACATCAAGAAGGCTTAGGAAGTTTTACGAGATTTTGAGATGGTTTGTTACTTCATAAACAGATGGCGTTAGTTGTAGCTTAGCCTTTGTGTAGTTTTACTAGGGTCATGATGATCGCTAGGTTATGTTGCTTTTGTACTTGCTATTTGTACGACATCGAATAGATTTATATGTAGGTGACTGTAATCCAATGTGTATTTGTAACTTGCGTTTGGAGCCGGTTCGTAGGAGTTTTATGGTAAACATCCGTGTCGAGAGGACCAATAATAATTGGAATAGATGAGCAATGAACTGTAGAACTGTAAGAATTTTTATTTACCACGGAACGACCTGATTGTTATATCGGTTGTCCCGGATACAGCCAAAGAAAATCTAAACAATACATAAGACTTAAAATACCAGTAAAATATTAGTACAATTTTTGCCAACATATCTTCTTCTTCTTCCTAGCGTTTTCCCGCTGCTGCAGGGTCCGCTGTTTTGGTCTTGGCTCGCCATTTTGCCCGACAAAATTGACGTAGACATGATCCATGGGTTGCGACAGAGTTACCGACCGGCTTGTCGCCACAGCCTGGCGTCGGGCATTTTAGAGCTACTGCCAGCAGGAATTTGGGCCGCTCCTAACATGGAGAACAGACGCCCTTTGCAGCCGCTCGATCCGAGTCAGACGCTGCTAAAAATAGTTCATCCACCTTCTTCGTCGTTGGGACTCGAAGTCTTCATCCGGCGTTGAAGCTGTTGACCATTTTTGCCAACATAATGATAACTCATATTTATTGTTCAAATTCCATGAAATTTTGGAAATGCATTACTCCGTTCCGGTTCTTAGAAAGTGTATTAAAATAGCTACAAACAATTATATGTTGATGAAGAGAATCATGATGATGATGATGATTCCCTTGAGAGGCTTTGAGTCATCGTAGTCTCGTAGCCTCGTGTTTTTGGGTATGTAGAATGTGTCTGATAACCTGTGTCACTGTGATGTCTGTACTAGTGTGTGTATTCGTAATTGAGGTAAGATTTGGGTAGGATAGATACCATCCTGGCATTTGGCTGGAATAGAAGCAAATAAATTAATATGTTAAAAGTATTCTTAAAAAAATATTTAATTCTTGAAGTCATTACGGATGAGTAATTTCGATTTTCAAATTTTGTTCATCGGTTATTATTGAAGTTTGCTTCCAAAATCTCTTAGTGTGAGAAAGCACAGGTGGTCCAGTCATTGTTTCACCCTATCCGACTGAAAAGGAATTATTTTTGAAATTTCTATATAATTATTATGACAACTAAATTAAAGAATAAACTATAACTAAACTCATAAACATAACATCTCTTCTTCATGAGCAGGTAGTTGCGAGATCTTTGAAAGGTACAAGAAGATGTTCAGTATATAACCTTGTTATATGAGCACGTTACCAGGAAGAATCTGACCAGTGAAGTGTAATGATGAAGGCGAGCGTGCTGTGAAGACCAAATGTACCTACAGGAGGCAAAAAGTTAGGGGAGAAGGAAACTTTTTAAATGCTTAATACCTCGGCGTTGCGCTTCGCCTCGTACGGAACTTTGGTGTCACGTACTTGAGTAAGCGATATTTAGTCCTGGTGTCGCGTTCGTGGACGTAGTCGGTAACTGGCGACACAGGTTCACAATCGAGATTACATTCCACGAGTATCATACAAGAATTGATACACAGACCAAGACGTGTGTGAGGTCCTGTGAGTTGTAACTTGATATAGGAATAGGTCCCAATAAGATGCTGAGATTTGTCGACTCATTTAGGGGATTGTGACGTCATGGTAATAGCCCCGTATATTTGGGTGCGTGTGAAATAAGTCTCATAACCTGGGTTATGGTAATTGTTGTAGAGGTGTGCGTATTTTTATTTGAGACTGCGATTTGGAAGGTGATAATATAATAATAATGTATGTCTACCCCTTATTATTCCCGTTTTCCAACGGGGTCGGGGATGAGATGCGATGGAAGTCTTTGTAGCGATGGTTTTTACGGCCGGATTCCCTTCCTGACGCCAACCTCATGAGAGGAGTTAATGAGAGATGAAATGAATGATGGTGAATGAAACTGGGCAAGGATGTGGAAGGAAACGGCCGTGGCCTGTCAGAAGGTACCGTCCCAGCATTTGACTGGTGTTGAAAATGGGAAACCACGGAAAACCATTTCAAGGACGGCCGACGGTGGGGCTCGAACCCATGCGTCTACCGAGTCAGCAGAGAGCTTGGCCCCATGACCTAATGCTGCGCGTTAGCCAGCGTAGCCACTACTGTCGGTGATAATATAATAATAATAATAATGATAATAATTCTATTGGTTTCACGCCCCTTATATCTACTGCGGCATTCAGAGAAGTCGGTGTGCCGGAATTTCGCCCAAAACGGATCTTCAACGTGCCAGTAAATCTACCAACACATTCCCTCGCATTTGTACACACGAAAATGCCAACTTACTATGCCAGGATTCGATCCTGCAACTTGGGTACAACAGACAAGAACGTTAGCCCTGTGGCACGCGAGCCAGTAGGACTTCTGTTAGATACCACCTCATTATATTCCTGGAAAATAAATGGTAAATTACTCTGGAATGGCTGAGGAGGGAATAGAACCCATGCTATTACTCAGCTATTCTCATGAGGTTCAGTGAACCCCATTCTTGTCCTTAGATCAGAATTAAATTACTTGGTAGAGTTGGGAAAGAAAACCTACCTCACAAGTGCCAGACAACAAATCTAACCTTTACACCAGAGCTGTACAAATAAGCCACTTGCTGTAGCAGACAAATTAACTTCCCCCCCCCCCACACTTTTTTATGTGTAACATCTTTCCACTCGGTTGCTGTATATATTTTGTGAGGGTGATTTTGGAAATGGGACGGAAACAATGAGCGCATGCGGTGGCGGAGATTGGTACGACGACGTACTGTCGGCCATGTGGCTATGTGGAATGTATATCGCATACGGTTTACGGTACTTCAAGGCTTGGAGGCCCCATTAAAGATTTTCTTACAATAAATCATCTTCAAGTTGTCATTCTTTGGTGTGAAAATATTCATTATATCATATTTGCTGAACGGATTTGACACCGGAGTTTTACAAGTAGTTATTTCAATGACCAACAGAGTTCACTGTTGACAAGGGATTTGCGCTCCCGGCAGACACATAGTAGGATGTGGAATGTATATCGCATACGGTTTACTTCAACGTTTGAAGGCACCATTAAAGATATTCCTACAATAAATCATCTTCAAGTTGTCGTTCTTTTGTGTGGAATTATTCATATCATATTTGCTGAAAGGATTTGGCACAGGAGTCTTACAAGTATTTATTTCAATGACCAACAGAGTTCACTGTTAACAAGGGATTTGCGCTCACGGCAGACACATAGTAGGATAACATGTCACATATTACACATCATATGCGACTACTGTAAGTGCAAGTGCAGATCGCATGCATCTCTAAGGCACGGAAATTTTGAGCATGGGAAGGTGGAGCTAAAGAGCGCTAACCACATCAACGTGGGGATTAGTGGATATTTGGAACGGAAGCAGACTGCTAGTTAGTATGCTACAAAATTCGTGCTCACATCTGCGGCTTCTCTAGAGGTTTCTGTTACACTACCAGGGGGTATTCTGATAACAGTAATTCAAGGAGTTGAATATTTAAGAAATGTCACAAATACACCACGATGTTTGCCTGGTTTCATATCCGAGATGTTTTCAACATGGCTGTTCACTTTGTAAATTTAGATGTACCGGAGTCTGTAGTAGCGGATTTTGTGAACTAATGGAACACTCCTCGGAAGAGAGGATCCACGAGTCATTCTACGCAAAATGTAGAGGAATTTGGAGATTTTCCAAGCATGGAAACAGCTACCACATAGACTAAAGATAAGAAGGACTGCATCGTGGTCATGTAGCCACATGCACCTTTCTGCTTTTGTGGAATCTGCCTGATAACCTGTGTCATTATGATGGCTCTACTAGTGTGTGTATACGTAATTGAGGCTAGGATTACGAACGAGGTAGCTGTCACCTTAAGTTAGGATCCATGCCAGCATTAGTGCGAAACAGTTGAGTTAGTCATTAGATCCATCTCTTCTGAATTTTGCCTCACGTGACAGAGTGAACACATTTCTAACCCTCAGACCTAGAATCCAACCCGACCTTATGGATCCAGACTCTCAATGTGCACTGGTACTTGAAGACCACATAAAAAGGCACAGTAAGAACTCATTGTAATATGGTTTCAGTGATAAGTGGTCCTGAAAGAAAGCATGTTTCCTGTTGCTGTGAATGCAACGCGTATAAAACTCTTCCCCACCTAGCCTACTTAGTTTTTGTGAGAACATCTTCGCAACAACAAACATGATAGGCTGAAATCCACCATTGCTGATTCTCTGAAAGCTCTTAACAAGTGCGATGTGTTTGAGACAGTCGCTTTCGTATCAGACACGGTATTAATTAAGGGAACTGATATTGAAATTATAGACCATACAGGGGATACACAAGCCTCCGTGGCTTAGGCAGCAGCACGCCAGCCTCTCACCGCTAGGTCCATGGTTCAAATCCCTGTCACTCCATGTGAGATCTGTGCTGGATACAACGGATGGTTGGTTGGTTCCTCAGTTTAGGGGCTGCGACAACGCGGTCATGTAGCCCCGTGTACTTTGGGTGTGTGTAGAATCTGTCTGATAACCGATGTTAATTGTGATGACTGTATTAGTGTGTGTATCTGACACAACGGAGGCAGACAGGTTTTTCTCCGGGTATTCCGGTTATCCCTGTAAAAAATTCATTTTATTCCATTAACACTCTCCACTATCATTTCATTTCATCTGTCATTCATGCTTGCCACGGTGGGTGAGTGGTCAACGTGTCTGTCTACTAACCCCAAGCTTGCAGGTTCGCTCCTGGCCATGGTAAGTAATTTTTTTGAAAGGCGGCAAAAATTACGACACCATTTCATACGATGTCGGCATAAACCAATTTGAATTCAGTAGGCCGTGTTCATAATGGCAAAATTAATCTCGGGATTTTCCGCCAACACAAAGTTCCTCATTTCTCTACTAGAAAGCGCTATAGTGTTCAAGGAGCTTAGATATCTAACCTCCTTGACTTTCATAGTGCTTCAAGGAACAACGAAGTTCGACATGCAAGCTACCCTTTGGGTGTCAGATAATGAAGCTTGCACCTGGCACCCGAGGCCATACGATATTATTATTATTATTATTATTATTATTATTATTATATGTCATTCATTTAATCTTTGATTCAGAGGAGTGCGACAGACTTCGGCAGCCGGAACAGTTCATATCCAAGCCGCTAGATGGGGGCTTCATTCATTCCATACCTGACCTGGTCGGTCGACTGGAAGCAGGCTGTATATTTTCATTTTCAACAGGGGATACACATTGAGAGGCCAAAAGTCACTGGGAAGAGTAGTCCCATGAGAAAATGTGCCGTGTATAACTCCTAAACTAGCTGCGGCGGAGCAGAGCAGTCCGTCACAGACACGAGTGTAATGAAGATGGCAACACGTCGCGAGTTAACCGACTTCGAACGTAAGATGATCATCGGCGCACGGTGCATGGCTCATAGCATTTCGGAGATTACACACAAATTCGGATTTCCGAGGTTAACAGTGTCGAGGGTGAATCTTCAATATCGCAGAGATTATGTTACCATTCGCGTAAACCACCTCACGGAACGACCTCAGGTGTTTAAAGAACGGACATCACGTCACCTCAGCAGAACCATACGGGACTACTGTGAGTCAGATCACCGCCCCGTTGAATGTTGGGAGACAGTAACCCATTTCATGTTGAGTCGATTCCGCGCCGTATTGCTGCCGTTTGGAGAGTACGTGGAGAAGGAACTCGTTATTAACATCATAAGGCAGGAGTTACCACAAGAACCCTACAATGGGAAGTTAATTTAACGGAGGAACATTCTCCGGTTAAACATTTATGATATCGACCAGTTTCTTATAATTAGCCATCCCCCTTAAGAGCTACAACTTTCAACAAGCACACCTTTCATTCCTCAGTTCTTTAGTTAATTACGAAGTTCTCTTAATTCACGCCAAAGAGATTAAAGTGATGACGTGAGGTGCAGGTAAAGTCCATTGCTGAGGGCTACACAACTTTTAGAGACAGTCAAAATTTCATAACGAGCCCTAGAGAAATTTGTAAAACTCTTGAAGTTATTCGCGATATAAGTGGCGGTAACTATTTTTCGCCGAGCACTCAGAAGGTAATAGTTAAGAGGATGCGTGTACAATACGAGATTAGTTTACAAAGGGAGAGCATCCGATTGATAGCCTCCCATATTAGGGAATCAAAGACCAAGTTCTTAATAGTTCATTCGGAATAATAATAATAATAATAATAATAATAATAATAATATCATATGGCGTCGGTTTCCAGGTGCAAGCTCTGTTATTTGACGCCCAGAGAGCAGCTTGCATGTCGAATTTTGTCGTTCCTTGGAACGCTATGAAAGTAAAGGAGGTTAGATAGCTAAGCTTCTTGTCACTGTAGCGCTTTTTAGTTGAGAAGGAGGAACTTTGTGTTGGCAGAAAATCCCGAGATTAATTTTGCCATTATGAACACGGCCTACTGAATCAAGTGGGTTCTTTAACATGCCAACAACGTATGACATGCGTGCCGTTATTTTTTTCGCCTTTCAAAAATCACTTACCACGGTCAAGAGCGAACCTGCAACCTTAGGATTGGTAGTCCGACACGATAACCACTCACCCACCGTGGCAAGCCTTTCCGAATAATAACATTCCTGTATATGAAAATGAAAATCCACAGCCTGCTTCCAGTCTCCGACCGGGTCAGGAATGGAATGAATGAAGCCCCCATCTAGCGGCGAGGATATGAACTGTGCCGGCTGCCGAGGCCTGACTCACTCCTCTGGGGCAATGATTAAATGAATGACAGATGAAATGAAATGATAGTGGAGAGTGTTGCTGGAATGAAATTTTGACAGGGAAAACCGGAGTACCCGGAGAAAAACCTGTCTGCCTCCGTTTTGTCCAGCACAGATCTCACATGGAGTGACCGGGATTTGAACCACGGATCCAGCGGTGAGAGGCCGGCGTGCTGCCGCCTAAGCCACGGAGGCTCCCATTCCTGTATATATTTATAATTAAATAGTATTAACGAATCTCTACGCCTTAGTCCCTTAGTTTTCTTCCTCTTTTACAATCCATAACAAATACATATCTTATCACATGTAATTTATTTCAGATACTTTTTTTTGAATTTCCAGTAATTGAAATATCGGTCGGAGCTGAAAAGCATTGTCATTTTCTAAAGAAGGGCCTTGGAACGGCATAGGAAAGAATTAAGTCAGCCTTCTGTAGCCAGAAACCTATGTCCGATCAGAGGAGGTATACATTGAGTCAATGACTTGCTGCCTTTCAGTGCCGTATTCCGTATTTAATGTTGGCTGCACTGCAAGAATCCCGCGTGTTACAGTGCTATTGTAAATTACATTTGTACAGGGTTTAGGTGGTTTATATGTTCCAAATCCATTTTAAAATAAATTTTCATGTTAAATATTCATTCTGCATGGCTTAGTGTCGCACTAAACTGACCACGGAGCTGAAAGGCATTAAGTCCCGTTTCCAAAATAGATTTGAAAAATATGATTATGTTCGACCCTGACTATTATGTATCTGAAAACTGTATCATAATGAGACTCATTATAACATTATTTTTCATTATGATACAGTTTCTCCCACCAATCAGATCTCAAGAAACAGTCGTTTGACCAATTAGATAATTAGATGCGCTGAGTACCACGGCCTTCTAATGTAAATCACACTGCCTTGCCTAGTGTAATAGTAGAGTAATCGAGGTGGCCATGGTCAAATACAACGCATTCCCTGCGTCTCATGCGCTCTGTTTAGTACATAAAACTGGCGAAATCTCGACAGATATTTATGAATATTTATGTTCGAACATAAAATAGTTATCATAATTATAGCCGAACATAAACAGTCGTATGCAACTCGCCTATAATGGTAATTAAGACACTCGTATGGAAATTATAAAACTCGCATACGCTCGTTTTATAAAAAATACTCGTGTCTTAATTATGGCCATTATAGGCTCGTTGCATAATGTACTATTATGTAATTAAAATTGATATTCCGCTAACACAAATATAACCTGAATAGTTGCTTTACAACACAGATGACTAATATAGTGTGTTTGTTAAGTTCTCTTCTGTCAATGACGTTTAATCTGTCTCCTGAAAAGTAGTGAAATTGTCTTAATACTTTTCAGCTTCGGTCTATTGAATTATATTGTGTTGACCGACTGAAAGTTACAATATTAATTGAGTTTCTTGTTGTGTTATTATTATTATTATTATTATTATTCATATTATTCCTTTTGTATACTGTAACCAATCTACAAAGGGCACAGAAACTCATCATTATTAATTAATTATATTTAATCATCTCCCATTATTTTGTTATATACTATTATAAGTTATGCCATACCGACAGCGGTTACTATGCTCGCAAAAGTGCATTTCTAGGGCAAGGGGATAATCTCTCATCGGATTCTGTAGACGTGGGTTTGATCCCCACCCGTGGCAGTCCTCGAAATGGTTTTCTGTACATTACCCCATTTTCAACTCCAGGCAAATGCTGGGACGGTACCTTCTGACAGGCCACGGCCACTTCCTTCCACATCCTTGCCCAGCTTCATTCGTCCTCATTCATTTCATCTGTCATTAACTCCTCGCATGAGGTTGGCGTCAGGAAGGGCATCCGACGGTAAAAACCATCCGCCACACAGAATTTCATCGCATCTTATCCCCGACCCCGTTGGGAACGGGAATAATAAGGGGTAGACAAACCGTACATAATATTCTATGCCTTGAACTCCATTATTATTTATTTATTGGCCGTACCATTTCATTCGATAATTCATATATCAGCTGACTCATATGCCCCGCACAATCTACCTATAAATGTCCCGCATACACTTCTGCTCTAAGGGATATTTAATAACTGATTTCCACAGGGGCACACTCAATGCTGGTGGATTACGTAAGAATACGAAGAGATGACAACCGGACGGCCGCTCACTACGTGTTCCCCAGCGCTACCCGTCTTATGCGCCCCATTGCGTTATGAGACCTCCCATTTGAGAGCGTAATAGTTGTAATATAAGGTACAACAACACGACAGCTGCAGGCAGCATATTGAAAAAGGCTGGTGTATTCATCAACAACAAGTACACGGACATCATACTAACCTATGGAGAAGATGGCCGTAATGTCGTCAAAGATCCAGGTTTTATAACGCAATGGGGCGCATTAGACATGAGCGATGAGGAACATGTAGCGAATGCCCGTCCGGTTGTTATCTCTTGCCATTCTGACGTAACCTGCTTGCATTAAAGGACACCCCTTAAGAATTCAGTTAATACACCTCCCGTTCAACATTAGTTCAGTCGGAAAACCTAAAAGCAGATTGAACGGGACAAATGAGCCACCTGCGATATACAATGTAGGCGTACTGTATATAAAAAGTCCTCTCGGCACGCCGGAAGGCGGAGGTAGATTTCACCGGACAAACTTGGAGATAGGCGAAAATAGGCAGAATATGCAGGTTTTCGTAGACGGATCAGACCTCATTTATCGCGTGAAAGTATTTTATAATTGGAGATTAATTAACTTTGTTTTTCTTCATTTTAAACATATTTTAAACATTTTATTGTCTTATGGGGACGGTAACCTTCTTGTCATTTGGAGTCCATTTTTAGCCTTTTTTCAATTTTGAAAAAATAGGCTTATCAGATCACCTTTTGTCCGTGTGTGTGTGTGTGTGTGTGTGTGTGTGTGTGTGAGGTGTGTGTGTGTCCCCCCTAATAAAATTTAAACGGCTGGAGCGATTTCAGTGAAACTCGGTAAGTTCATAGCACTATTCCCGGCGACCTCGACCGTGCCCATCGAATTTTGTTACGTCTCACCAATCCAACATGGCGGCTGTGCGAAATATTTCACTAGCATTCAATATCTCCGAAACTATTACCGATATCGCCCTGAAATTGTGTACGGCGATAAAGGGTACTACTAGAAGTTCACCTATGAGACTTTCAAAAACCTGGTTACTACAAAACAAACATGGCGGTCAAGCGAAGTTGAGACTTTTAAATAGACTTTTCTCGCGATTTAACTATCCAAACGTAATGAAACTTGGTACAGCAAATATTTATACACATTGCAATGCACTGGAGTCTAATTTAGTTCAATTGTTTACATAACCTTAAATGGCGGCTGTGCGAAATATTTCACTGACATTCTATATCCCCGAAACTATTACAGATATCACCCTGCAATTTTGTACGGTGATAAAGGGTACTGATACAAGTTTACCTATGTCTAATTCATAAACCTGTAAAGTACAAAACGAACATGGCGACCAAGCGAATTTGAAATATTTTAATAGACTTTTCTCGTGAGTTAACTCTCTGAGCGCAGTGAAATGTGGTACAGTAAATGATTTTGCAGATTGTAATGCACTGCCATCTAATTTAATTCCATTGTTTACATAACCTCAAGATGGCGGCAGTGCGAAATTTTAAAATTAAGTTTTTATTTCTTGTGTCGTAATCATGCGATTGAAGTGAAAGTTTGAATAATGAACCTAGGCAATAAGTGTCCTTGAATGGTACATAACTCTATGGCCTATACATATAACAATCCTAAATGGCAAGTTTCCGTAATATTTAGACGGTTCTCAATATCTATGAATCTTTTACAGCAACCAAACTGAAATTTTTATGTTCATAGAGACTATGAACATATGTTCACCTATAGGACTTTCAGTAACCTGGTGAGCACGAATCCAACATGGCGGCGACGCGAAGTATAAATATTTAAATGGACGTTTCTCGCGAATTAACTATCCGAGTGCCGTGATACGTTGCACGTTAAATGCTTACACAAATGTTGATCCACTGGCATCTAATTTATTTCAATTTTTTGCATAATCACAAGATGGCTGCTGTGCGTAATTTTAAAATCTCGTTTTTACTTCTTGTGTTCTAATCATGCGATTGAAGTTTGAATACCACACGTACACAATAATCTTAATGTAATAGTACAAAAATAAAAATCCAACCTGGCGACCATCTGAAATATTTAGACGGTTCTCAATATCTACGAATCTGTTACAGAAATTAAACTGAAATTTTGTATGTTGATAGAGGCAATTAACATGAGCAGGATATATGAAAATAGGCTGTACAGTTCTTCACGGAACTACTTGTTATACTTGTGGTCACACTGTCCTTATGCAGGGTTTCGACACTGATGTGTAACTATGTAACGGTCTGTTACTTCTTCACGCAAAATTGTATCTCCCGCAGATATGTTGGTTGGTTCCTCAGTTTAGGGGCTGCGACAACGCGGTCATATAACCCCGTGTACTTTGGTTGAGTGTAGAATCTGTCTGATAAACGGTGTGAATTGTGATGGCTTTGTTAGTCTGTAATTCAGGTAAGGAATGCAGACGCTAAATTCCAAGCAGTAGTTCCTAATGTTGCTACCAGATACTACCGTCAACGCCACCTAGCTGTGAACTTGGCTACTAGATGCCACCTCAATCAGCAACTCGCAACGAACGTTGGAACTTCCCCTCCAAAGGAAAGCTTACTGAGGGATTTTTAGCGCTCTTAGAAAATCCGACGTCTTTGGCCGGCTGTGAACCCGCGACCTTGGGCATAGAAGTTCAGCATGCTACCAGTTACGTCACCGAAGCCGCTTCACACTTAGTCAGATGGAAATCTGAATCTGATCTCGCGCAAGTGCGTTGTCATGGCAACGTCTGATGGCTCATCCCTCATCAATTTAGTTGTGTTGCCATGTCAACCACTGATAGCTCTTGGCATTTTCTTATAATTCTGAAATCATTTTTCTCATCCCTTGGCGCAATGGTGGCTCATATCAAAAATTCTTTCAGACAAACGTTTTAGGTAATTATTAGGGGAATATTGGCCATTTCGTACGGTTTTGATATTGTGCCTATTAACAGAGATATGATTAATGTTTCCCGAAAAAAAAACTTTTTCCCACCCCTTTGGTCAATGGTTGGTGCTATCAAAAAACGTTTCGAACATAAATTTTTGAGCTTTATCCGACACATAGTATGAACTTTGAACGGATTCGATATTTCACATATTAAGAGAGTTATAGCAATATTTCATTTTTTCGAAAAAAAGTCCCCCATTTTCATCCCCTTCGACCGATTTAGCCCAGTAACGAACTCGTCCGAGATTTTATGGGTATACATATTCGGTAAAAAATTCAAAGTGATTGGTGCAAAATTACGGCAGTTATCGTGTCCACAAGAAACTGATATACATATATACATATATTACATAAATTATATATACACTTTTGAACTGACGGTGGTATTGGGGTCTGGGGGATGTGAAACGCGAAGATATGTCGAAATTTTCCGGAAATCGAAACATGGTACCCATTGCAATAGTTAGCTTTCTAATGAAATCTACCTAAAATACTACCGTCAACGATACCTAGCTGTGAACTACGCTACTCGATGCCACCTCAATCAGCAACTCGCAACGAACGTTGGAACTTCCCCTCCGAAGGAAAGCAAACTCAGGTTTTTTAGCGCTCTTAGTAAATCCGACGACTTCAGCCGGGTTTGAACCCGCGACCTAGGGCATAGAAGTTCAGCATGCTACCAGTTCTGATACCGAAGTCGCTTCCCACAGACATATGAAGACTGAATGTGATCTCGTGCAGTGGCGTTGTCATAGCAACTGCTGATGGCTCATCCCTTATCAATTAAAAGTAAAGTTGTCATGGCAACCTCTCTTGGCACTTGGCATTTTCTTATAATTTAAATCATTTTGTTCACCCCGTGGCGTAATGGTGGGTCATATCAAAAATTCTTTCAGACAAAAGTTTTAGGTAATTATTGGAGGAATATTGTCCATTTTGTGCGGTTTTGATATTGTGCCTATTAACAGAGATATGATTAATGTTTCCCGAAAAACCCACTTTTTCCCACCCCTTTGGTCAATGGTTGGTGCTATCAAAAACCTTATTTGACATAAATTTTTGGCACTTATCCGACACATATTACGAACTTTGAAGGGATTCGATATTTCATGTATTAAGAGAGTTATAGCGATATTTCACTTTTTCGAAAAAAGCCTCCCATTTTCACCCCCTTTGACCGATTTTGCCCATTAACGAACTCGACCGAGATCTTATAGGGATACATATTGTGTAAAAAATTCAAAGTGATTGGTGCAAAATCACGGCAGTTACCGTGTCCACAAGAAACTGATATATATATATATATATATATATATATAGAGAGAGAGAGAGAGAGAGAGAGAGAGATAGATAGATACATATATACATAAATTATATATAAACTTTTGAACTGACGGTGGTTTTGGGGTCTGGGGGATGTGAAACGCGAAGATATGTCGAAATTTTCCGGAAGTCGAAACATGGGACCCATTGCAATAGTTAGCTTTCTAATGAAATCTACCTAAAATTGTAACAATGTATCAAGCAGGACTGGGGAAAGTTCATCGAGGATGACCAACCTGCCAACTTTGGTTAATTGGTTGGTTCCTCAGTTTTGGGGCGATGACAACGCGGTCATGTAGCCCCGCGAACTTTGGGTGTGTGCAGAATCTGTCCGATTAACGGTGTTAATTGTGATGGCTGTATTAGTGTGTGTTATCTGTAATTCAGGTAAGGACTGGAGACGATCAATTTCAAGTAGTTCCTACTTTGACTACCAAATGCTACCGTCATCGACACCTAACTGTGAACTTGGCTAGTAGATGCCACAGCAACCGACACCTGGCGAAGAACGTTGGAACTAATATAGCGTTAATCAAATCTAACCTACAAATTTAGCTTCAATTTTTTTTACCATCAACCCCTTAATATTAAGGATTTAGATGGGTCACCTCTATATTGTCATCATCGTTGCTCAAATTTTCAGAAGTGAATTTATTGCAATTAGGCTAGGTAGAAATTTTTAAGTTAATAAATGTGAAACAAAAATACTGGAATGCAGCCGAAATAAATCAGAAACCTCTATGGAGATCAAATTGGCAGGTGAAAAGCTGAAGGAAGTAGGAGACTTCTGTTACTTAGGAAGCAAAATAACCAGTGATGGACGAATCAAAGAGGATATAAAAAGTAGGTTGGCCTAGGCAAGGAAAGCATTTCTATAAAATAGGAATCTGTTGACATCGAATATAAATTTAGGTATTAGGAAGTCATTTTTGAAAGCCGTTGTCTGGAGCGTGGCGCTCTATGGAAGTGAAACTTGGAATATTGGTGCAGCAGAAAAGAGGAGAATTGAAGCATTTGAAATGTGGTGTTACAGGAGAATGATGAAGATCAGATGGGTAGACAGGGTTACAAATGAAGAGGTATTAAGACGAGTGGGAGAGGAGAGATGTTTCTGCCGACTGCTAATGAAGAGAAGAGATAGGTTGGTAGGACACATACTAAGACACCCAGGAATAGCAAGCTTAGTTATGGAAGGATGGGTCGACGACAAGAACTGTAGGGGTAGACCAAGGTTAGAATATGTTAAACAGATTGCCTCGGATGTAGGATGTGGTAGCTATGTAGAGATGAAACGATTAGCTCAGGGGAGCTGCATCAAACCAGTCAAAAGACTGAAGACTCAAACAACAACATAAATTTAATTCCTAGGTTTTTTTAAACCATTTTCTTTGTTTGAAGCTTCAAAGGAAGTTAGTGGAAGATTCTTTTACATGCCATAAATCTATGACATGGCCCCGCCGGCTTTACTTTCCTTCCGAAGAAAGGCACGCAGAGGGATTTTTAACGCTCTTAAAAATCCGACGACTTCGGCCAGATTAGAACTCGCGACTTTGGGCATAGAAGCTCAGGATGCTAGCAACTACGCCACCGAAGCCACTCGCAACATTAGGGAGCGTATGTCGATAGCCATAGCCATGGCGATGGAATAATCACATCCTTCTTTCAGATATTCGATAAGGTATCTATAATACTTCGACAAAATTTGAGAATACACTCAAAATTACACCACTAGGGTTGCTCAGTATATTTTTTATCAATCAATACTGTCTTGTAATTAGTGCAAACACATACAAATTCAGATGTATCTTTTCAGAGATGTTTGTATTACACAAGTCGGGGTATAGGGTATAGTCGACCAAGCTTCATTGCCTCACGTCGTGGGATTATAAAGATCGACGATCTACCGACAAAATTCATCATTTCTAAAAATGGCAGATGGCCAGAAAATAATCAAACTAAATTTATTTAAGTACACATATTTTAAAAACAACTAAACAATAACATAAAACATCACAATACGACATGTTCAGGTCTAGGTTTAATACATTTTGTGTTAGCTCATTGTCTGAAAAAATGTAAATCCACAGCCTGCTTCCAGTCGACCGACCGGGTCAGGGAATGGAATGAATGAAGTCCCCATCTAGCGGCGAGGATATGGACTGTGCCGGCTGCCGAGGCCTGTCGCACTTAAATGAATGACAAGATGAAATGATAGTGGACAGTGTTGCTGGAATGAAATTATGACAGGGAAAACCGGAGTACCCGGAGAAAAACCTGTCTGCCTCCGCTTTGTCCAGCACAAATCTCACATGGAGTGACCGGGATTTGAAGCACGGACCCAGCAGTGAGAGGCCGGCGTGCTGCCTCCTAAGCCACGAAGGCTCCAGCTCATTGTCTTGTTTGGGCTAATATATAAGTGTCATTCTTATTTTGTTGCATTAATTGTTATGTTAGGTTTAGTTTCGTTTTCAGTATGTTTTAGTAGTTGTTTAATTTAAGGGGCTTGGACATCGTGGTCAATTAGCCCCGTGTACTTGAGTGTGTGTGTAATTACGTCTGATAGCCTGTCTTATTGTGATACCAGTATTAGTGTGTGTATTTACTATTAACTATTCGGAAGGAGGCGTCCGTGGTAGATCTGTAACTTTCCTAGTTTTTACACACAGGCTATCTTTTCAACATACCAGGGTGTGAGGTGTATATATTTTAATTACACTAGGGACAACACAACAAATATGATACGGTTCTTATCAACAACCAAATGGCTAGCCTCTGCTTGAATCAAGGAAACCTCAAGTAAGAATGAATATATATTTTACCATTTCTCACAATCTCAGATTTGTGCCTTAACAAGTCCCTAATCTAATCATAAACTTTACTGGGGCATGAACATGTGGCACACTGATAGGTAGATCTGGTTGACTTACTGGTTCTGGAATCTGTTGATATCATAAAATGTATAACCCTTTATTTTTGACTTCTTCTTGTCAATATTGCCAAAATACCACATTCTCTCTTTCACAAAAGGCAAGTTTTTCTCGCAATCCACCAAATTTTGTATATATCTTCCTTTGTTTCCCATTATTGCCGTCACTCGTCCAGTGTCTTTAAAATCAGTACGAATGTGAATTGTCGATCTACAGTATCTTACTCTGTCTCTGGATCTCTTTGCCAATATGCTCTGCGGTAACGTTCTCGCCTGCTGTGCCCAAGTTTGCAGGATTGATTCCTGGTGCAGTCAGCTGGCATTTGAGGGTACGCAAAAGCGAGGGAGCCGTGTCAGTAGATTTACTGGCGCGATAAAGATCACCTTCGGGGCAAAATTACGGCACCCCGGCGTCTGTAAAAGCCGCAGTAGTTCACAGGGACGTAAAACAAATAGCATTACCATTATAATGATTTGCCAATATGGCGTAAAACCCACAATGTATATAGTTTACACTTGTAAGCTCCTTTCAATAACCATAATTTAACCAGTCTACTAGGCACAAATCTGTCATTATATTCTATTCACTCTAATTTTAATAATGATGATATGATACAGGATGGATAGAAAAGATGAAATGGTCGCACAGTAGTAATAAATCGATACACCACACATCCAACCTCCATGCATAAGTCCTCGATTTGAGGGCCTTATTTTTGTAACCCTGGAAGGTTATAGAGCTTTGATAATATGAGTCGTCCAGCTGCAAAACTCGTTTAATCCATTTTCATGAGAAACATTTCTCTGGACTTTGCCTCACGTATCTTTTGTGTTTGTTGTTTTCTACTTTTTTCTTTTTGCTTTGTGTTTTTGTTTTTTGGTTTTGTGTTTGCTTTGTGCTTTTGGTTTTGAATTTTACTTTTTTCCTTTCTTTCTTGGTTTTGTGTTTGTTTTCTGCTTTTTTAAAATTTTGCTATTTGCGTTGTGTTTCTTGGGTTTTGTTTTTTGAATTTTGCTTCTGCTTCGTGTTTTGTTTGGTTTTGGTTTTGTGTTTGTTTTCTGGCAAATCAAAATTAAAAAACAAAATAAACAAAACAAAATCAAAATAAAACAAAACAAAATACAATTAAAAATTAAAATAAAACACAACAAAAAACAAAAAATTAAATAAAACAATTTACAACAAAATAAAACGAAATAAAATAAAAAAAATTAAATAAAAAGTAAAATCAAAATAAAATTGAAAAAAAAGTGAAATAATCAAATAAATAATTTTACGACATGATCCTTATTCACAAGTGGATTAACCGAGTTTTGCAACTGGACGACTCATATTTCCTCATTCTGATAAATCTTAATAAACCATTAAAACAATGAATTATTTATCTGATTTTGTTGTTAAAATATCAGACATTTCGACATATTTTCAAGCTCTTGGTAGATAGAAGAACAAACTCCATAGAGGCAGGCATCTGGCGACTCACCCAAGTATACAGAATATTTACTTCCAACCGTGAAAATACGGAAGCATATAAAAATCCAACTCACACATAAGAATCAATATTTATGAGCTGATGTTGGTTGTCCGTCAAGGAATGTATCGCTCAGTGATAGCTTTTGTCACACAATACGATGGAGGACGCTCGTAAATACTTGATTGGTTGTATAGTTCTTAGTGAATTGCGCAGAACATTCCCTCCCGGGAGGAGACCCCACCTACCGGCACGCAACCTCTACAGTACACCACAGCAATTAATCTTGATTTATGTGCATTGCAATAAACGAAGACAAGGATAATTGTACAGTCCACTGATTTGCATATATCTATACCATATTTGTATCCACAGTGAGTTATGCATGGCATATACCTTTCCTCATACCACTAGACTTCTATTTATACCGTCCTTCTGCCCCAATAGTGCTAACAGCCAACACGTGCCACCTGAACAGCGGACGGATAAAGGTAGTAATTGTTGTTTCAAGAGGATGAAACACCGAGATCATCTGCCATGAATGACAAAAATGATGATTATGATAATTGGTGTTTTAAGGGGCCTAACATCCGTGTTATCTGCCCTTAATGTTTTCGGTGATTTTGAAAATGTAAATGAAATGAAACTAACCCTAAAATTAACAACATACTTACAAAATAGGAGAGGAAATGTAAAAAAAAAAAAGGAATAAGGGAAACAAAAATAAGGAGGAAATGCCCTCAACCCTGGAAGAATGAGCATTAAGGGATTTTGAAGAGAGGTGAACCAAAAAAGGCAGAAAGGAAAGGTAAAGAGGAGAGGGACCGCCCCAAATGCAAAGGACGAAGGAGAAAAAACCGTACCCAGCTGAGAAAGTCCTCGGGATTGCCAACTCCCGAACTCACCAGACGTGAGCCCTTGAGGGTGTAGCACAATCCAGGGTGCACCATAAGTGGCGGGGCTACATACACCCTGCCTCATTCAGGGCCTCGAACAGAAGGCAGAAGATACAAGAAAACAAGAGGTCTCACACCTCGAAGAATGAGGGATCTGGAAAGATGAGAGAAGGGCCAATTACGACTCCCTAGGCCTCGCATACGCTAATACCGTCGGGGTCAGAAAAGAGCAAGAGTTGACCAAGGGAGGTCGAGAGGAAAGATAACAGAGCGGAGCCCGGCACAAGTAAGGGGAAGAAATGGCGGACTCAGCTGGGGTCCCGTGGTCACCAACCCACGTCCCAGAAGTTGTGAGCCCTTGGGGGAGAATGATGAAGGTAACACACTCACCGGCACATTAAAACAAGTAGTTCCGTGAAGAACTATACAGCCTATTTTCATACATCCTACTTATGTTAATTGCCTCTATCTACATACAATATTCAGTTTGATTGCTGTAATAGATTCGTAGATATTGAGAACCGACTAAATATTTCGGATGGTCGCCATGTTGGATTTTATATGTGTAGGTCCTAGAGTTATGTACTGTTACATGAAGATTATGGTGTACGTGTAGCATTCAAACTTCAATCGCATGATTAGGACACACGAAGTAACAAGGAGATTTTAAAATTTCGCACAGCTGCCATCTTGTGGTTATGGAAACAATTGAAATAAATTAGATGCCAGTGGATTAACATTCGTATAAGGATTTACTGTACCAAGTTTCACTGCACTCGGATGGTTAAATTGCGGGAAACGTCAATGTGAATATTTATAATTCGCGTCGCTGCCATGTTGGATTTCTGATCACCAGGTTTTTTAAAGTCCTATAGGTGAACTTAAGTTCATAGCCCCTATAAACATAAAAAATAGTTTGATTGCTATAATAGATTCGAAGATATTCAGAGCCGTCTAAATATTTCGGATGGTCACCATGTTGGAATGTTAAATGTATATAGGCCATAGAATCATGTACCATTAAAGGAAATAATTTCGTAGGTTCATTATTCAAACTTTCACATCGATCGCATGATTACGACACAAGAAATAAAAACTTAATTTTAAAATTCGCAAAGCCGCCATCTTGAGGTTATGTAAACAATTGACCTAAATTAGATACCAGTGTATTACAATGTGTATAAACATTTCTTGAACCAGATTTCATTGCGTTTGGATCATTAAATCGCGAGATAGGTCTATTTAAAATTTTCAAATTCGCTTGGCCGCCATGTTCGTTTTGTAGTTAACCGGTTTTTGAAAGTCTTATAGATGAACTTCCAGTAGTGCCCTTTATCTTCGTACAAAATTTCAGGGTGATACCGCTAATAGTTTCAGAGATATAGAATGCCGGTTAAATATTTAGCACATCCGCCATCTTGTGGTTATGTAAACAATTGAACCAAGTTAGTTGTCGGTGTATTACAATGTGTATAAACATATACTGTACCATGTTGTATTGCGTTTGGTTGGTTAGATCGCGAGAAACGTCTATTTAAAAGTCGCAATTTCGCGTGGCCGCCATGTTGGTTTTGTAGTTACCAGATTTTCAAAAGTCACATAGGTGAACTTCTAGTAGTTTACATTATCACCGTAAAAAAAATCAGGATGATATCGGGTATAGTTTCAGAGATATTGAATGCTGGTGAAATATTTCGCACAGCTGCCATGTTGGATTGGTGAGACGTAACAAAATTTCAAGGGCCCAGTCGGGGTTGTCCGGAATAGTGCTATGAACTTACCGAGTTTCATTGAAATCGCTCCAGCTGTTTAGACGTTATTAGGACACACACACACACATACACTTCTCAAACACACACACACACGCACACACACACACACACAAAAGGTGATCTCATAAGCGTATTTTTTCAAAATTGAAAATAGGCTAAAAATGGAGCACATGAATTTTGGTCTTTAATTGCTATTTTTCACACTTTTTAATTTGTTATTGCGTAATTCAACAAATATCGAACATAGAATAATTCAAATACCATTGTTGTTAATTGATTGTATAAACTCGTTTTGGAAATGTGCTTTGTGGTAATGATAGAAAACAAATTCTAGGGATGACTGTATACATCAGTGCAAGAGACGAGTTCATCTCACCAGTTGTGCTGATTCAACTATTTAACTATAAATTTTTCTTTACTATGGATTTCGAAACCATAAATTCTACCACCTGGTGGTGAAATTGTGAAAACTTGTGTTCATTTGTTGTGTATCGTTTATTAAAATACGTGTTTTTCTGTGATGTGGAAGTGGCAGCATATTATTGGTCTTATAATATTATGGGCAAGGCATCGTGAATTAACCCTAGTACCACCATAATTTACAAAAACTAAATAGTTACCGTCCGCCTCGTTGCGTAGTGGCTAACACTCTTGGCTATCACCACGAAGGCCCTGGTTCGATTCCCGGCTCTGCCAAGGAACTAAATTCTGGTCTGAGGCTGGAACGGTATACTCTCAAACTCGTGAGGCAAAACTGAGAAGAGGAGGTTTCAATTCTCACCGCAACCATCCTGGAAGTGGTTTTCAATCGTTTCCCCACTTCTTCTCGAGGCGAATGCCACGATGGTTCCTAAATTAAGGCCACGGCCGCCTCCTTCCAAATCCTCGTCTGAATTATTACACACACTAATATCGCTATAACACAGTTATCAGACTGATTCCACACACACCAAAGTACACGGGGCTACATGACCATGATGTCGCAAAGCCCTTCAATTAATCAACAACACCAACAACAACGACAACCTAGAAAGTTACGAAATTCAAATTTCTTTGAAAGAGTTATTAATGGATTTAAATAACACACGCCAGATGAAATTTTAAGAAGTGAGTTTATGGCAATTAGGCTAGGTGGAAATTTAATTCCTCGGTTCTTTGAAAACAATTTTCTTCCTTTTTTACCATCAGTCCCTTAATATTAAGGATTTAGATGGGTCACCTCTATATTTTCATCATCGTTGTTCAAACGGTATTTAACACACTTGGCACTTCACGTGGTTGGTTGGATCCTCAGATTGGGGGCTGCGACAACGCAGTCATGTTGCCCCGTATACTTTGCGTGTGTGTAGAATCTGTCTGATAACCGTTGTTAATATTGTGATGGCTGTATTAGTGTGTGTTATCTGTGAGTCAGGTAAGGACTGCACACGATCAATTTCAAGTAGTTCTACTTTTGCTACCAAATGCTACCGTCAACGACACCTAGCTATGAACTTGGCTATTAGAGGCCATCGCAACTGGCACCTGGCGGTGAACGTTAGAACTTAGTAGAGTGCTAATCAAATCTAACCCACACTGTTAGCTCCACACAATTGTAGTTAGTGGAAGGTTCTTTTCGATGCCATACATTTATGACACGAGCCCGCCGACTTAACTTGCCCTCCGAAGGAAGGCATACTGAGAGATGTTTAACGCTTATAAAAATCCGACGTCTTTGGCCGGGTTTGAACCCGCTCAGCATGCTACCTAATCAAGTTAAATTAAAACTAATGTGAATAAAATAATCAATTAAAACATGAAGAAATGCATAGAAAGACATATATAAAGTACTAAAAATAAGTGGAAAAAAGAGATTTGTTATTCCAATAAAATTTAAAAAACATATATACTTAAAACTGCTGGACAAAACGGAGGCAGACAGGTTTTTCTCCGGGTACTCCGGTTTTCCCTGTCAACATTTCATTCCAGCAACACTCTCCACTATCATTTCATTTCATCTGTCATTCATTTAATCATTGCCCCAGAGGAGTGCGTCAGGCCTCGGCAGCCGGCACAGTCCATATCCTCGCCGCTAGATGGGGGCTTCATTCATTCCATTCCCTGACCCGGTCGGTCGACTGGAAGCAGGTTGTGGATTTTCATTTTCATATACTTTAAACTCCTGTATCAAAAGATACATTCTAAAACGGTGAGACTTGTAAAACAGGATATGTTGAGAAACGTCATTACGTCATTTGTAGTATCGAAAAGAGGCGCAAACCAATGCACTCTACAGGAGGAAAATAAAAAATATATAAAAAGTTGATACAGGAATGCTAGTTTTTAATCATCATGAATAATGTTTGCTTACTAATTGTAAAACACTCAACAATGAGTGGTAAACTACGCAATGGGTAGAATATTATTAATCTTGTATCGAAGAATTATTTCCACTTTACGGAAACCTTAAGTGAAAACCGACAGAAATATGTTTAAATAAAATATCATATTTCTCAATTAATCCACTTTTTGTGCTGGTCTAACACATTAGAAGATGTCTTGAGCTGTTTTAATATGTTTAAGATTCCCTAAAGCACCCCGGCATCTTTGAAACTTGTGGGAATTAAGATATTTTTAATTCCTAGGACAAATATCTACATGTTTTGATTAATTCGTTATTGGTGTTCTATAGCTATAGTATTTACCCGTACAGGAACTTACATGCATGATGCTGACTTAGGACGAACCATCACTCACCTGAAAAGACAGAAACACAAAATTAACATTCACAGAGATACTTCAGTGCAAGTTTGATGTTATTGATAATTCATTTTAGGAGATTGGGACATCTTGGTCATCAGCCCGTGTTGTTGGGTGTGTGTTAAATTGGTGTGATAACTTGTATTTATGTAATAACTGTAGTAGTGTATGTAACGATATTTGGAACAGGAAGGAGGTAGGCACCCCCGGGCTTGAAATAAGGTACTATCCCGGTATTTTTCTGGAGGGAGTGTGGAACCCGGGAAATTTCACACTCAGGATGGCCAATGTTAGCGCCGGGATTCCAACCTACGATCTCCTGACTTGCTGCAGCTGCCCACGCGACGTGGTGATCGAAATAATGATCACGGCTACGTAGGAGTTGAAAGTATGTCCACCATCGATACATGATCCCCAATGCCCTGTGTTCGGAACCGGTGACCTAATCGACTACATCACAATGGCCAATTGCCAAGCTCACTGTGAGTTCTTAGATGCTGTGGAGCGCTCTGCCTCTAAATCCAATGTGGATTCCCGTGCATTGTATGAGTGTTAAATTTACAAAAGTCTACTTCTATCACTGGCCACTGAGAATATCCGATCCATCAGCGGTAGTGTGTTCGCCACAAGTTCCTGAAATCAAGGGTTCGATCCCTAGCCGAGAGAGGTAGGACTTTTAAAATCCATAGAACTCTTAGTCTTACAATGTCGGCTCGTAAAACATTATTGGTTGCAGACGTTATGATAACAAGACAAATTAATTCAAAAATCTGATTTCAATGACGTAAGTTTTCCCTGTTTGTTTGCAGAGAAAGCAGAACTTTGAATGTATATTATTGTATATTGGCTAAAGGATTCCAATTGAAAATTATTATTAATATTTAATAGTGTTACATCGTTGAAGCCTCCGTGGCTTAGGCGGCAGCACGCCGGCCTCTCACCGCTGGGTCCGTGGTTCAAATCCCGGTCACTCCATGTGAGATCTGTGCTGGAAAAAACGGAGGCAGACAGGTTTTTCTCCGGGAACTCCGGTTTTCCCTGTCAAAATTTCATTCCAGCAACACTCTCCACTAGCATTTCATTTAATCTGTCATTCATTTAATCATTGCCCCAGAGGAGTGCGTCAGGTCTCGGCAGCCGGCACAGTTCATATCCTCGCCGCTAGACGGGTGCTTCATTCATTCCATTCCTGACCCGGTCGGAGACTGGAAGAAGGCTGTGGATTTTCATTTTCAATAGTGTTACATCGTTATGCCCATCTAACGCGAAAGAACGTACGAGGGAAGTTTTGAAAGTAAGTGTCGTCATTTTGTTTCACGAACAGATGGTACACCAGGAGACCCAAACAATCGCCTTAAGAATCCACACCCGTGACTGGTTCAACGACGGTAGGAGCGTCAGCAGAAGGGGGGATTACGCATGCGCAGAGCGCCGACGACGAGAGAGGAACAGCAGACTGGCGTGCCCAATATCATTCAAGAACAACTCACGATGGAAGGCAGACATGTACTGGCGTCGTGTTCGGGCATGTGGGACTAGTGTGTCAGTCATCCACGATGCCCTACAGACCGTGTATGGTGAAGCAGTCATGTCACGTTAAATGGTCAGTCGCTGGTGTTGCGTCTTCAGTGAATGACGGCAGAGTACGGAGGATGAAGATCGAGGTGGGCGTCCCTCCACATCCGCGAATGAAAACATCTTTGCTCGAGTACAGGACATGTTGTTAGCACACTAGCGCATAACGGCGGCAGACGTGGCTCCACACTGCATATTGGTCGTGCTCGGATCCATCATATGATTGATTGTAAATTCTCAGTGGCCAGTGACTGAAGTAGCCTTTTGTAAATTTAACAACCATACAATGCACAAGAATCCACATTGGATTTAAAGGCAGAGCGCTCCACAGTTTCAGTCATTATTAATCTAAGAGCTCACAGTAAGCTTGGCTATTGGCCATTGTGATGTAGTCGAATATGTCACCGCTTCCGAAATTCACACTCTCAGGACTGTCACTTTCACACCAATGTTGAGGTGGAGCAGGCTGTGAAAAAATCCCGTTCATCGAAGGGTACCGAGTTTGACCACGGTGGTTTCTTCAAACCGATGCTACGACAAGAGTCTCAATGTCGGTGACGACTAAGCCGAAAAATAGTGCGAGGTGTACAGTTCATGATGCCGTGGTTTAAGACAGTTTGGCAATAAAGGGTCTCTGGGAAAAAAAAAGGACGAAACTTATTTTTGGAACGTTCCTAGTACTTGGCTGATTAATTTATTTATTTTTATCTCTGAAAAGTTTACTCCGTTCTTCAATTTGTTGGTCTTGGTATGAATTCTCAGCATAAAGATGCTTGTTGTTTACTGTTTTGAGCTGGAGTCAATCTTGTATAATTTTCTCTGGGATGTCAATTTCTTTGAGGTCTTTTTCGATTTCACTAAGCCAGTTGTTCTTGACGTTCATTGAGAGAGCAAGGTTGAGAATCCTTTTGGTGAGCTTGACATTGTTCATTCTGACAATATGGCTATAGAATGTCAATCGCCTCTTCCTGAAAGTGTCAGTGATCTGTTAAGAATGCTGATAAAGCATCCGTAAATTACGTTTAATTCACATTCCTTCTGAGCGGACTGGACCAAGGATTTTCCTTAATAATTTCCTCCCGTAGGGGCAGATGACCTCACTGTTCCTCCCGTTTAAGCAACAATAACCAACTGACTAACTAACTAACTAACTAACTCTTGTTTCCCTACATCTTCAGTAAAATATCTGTCTCCAATGATCAAGGATTCCAAGGCGTATGGTGATTAAGATTCGATCACTGTGTTATAATGTCAGAATTTTGAGTTCTTGGATATTGTTTTTTGTTGTATCTAGTACGATTATTATTTTTATTATTATCGTATTGGAAGTCGTTTTTAGTGTTGTCTTTTTAATCGAAATTATTATTATTATTATTTGTTAGCATCGCCAAGAAAATCTGAGCTATATCGCCAAGGGCCAAGTGACAACTGAAAAGAGTTGTTTCTGATTCCCATCAGCCATTCAAGAAGTGTTTCATGTGGCCACGCCAAAAATTTTCACCAGTATTGAATATCCCAAGACTATTGTAGCAATCTATCTGAAATTTTGTATCTTAATACAGAAAGTTTTACGTTGCTTATGTCACTTAAACATATTTGAAAAGCAGAAAACCAACATTGCAGCCACGCAAATTAACAGAATTTTCTGGATACCTAATCATTAATCATTGGATCGCAGTCAAACATGGAATATGTAATTCAATAATTTTCAAAGATTCAAAATGGTGACTGTACAAAATTTTAGACGCATTACTTTGTTTATGGTATCTAATGCATCAAATCAAAGTGAAAATTAGTCTAATGAACAACTATTATTATCTTTATTTACTGGTTGATAAACAGTGGCTCACATTTATCAAATCACCCACGAAGAACTAACTTGCATATCATCGATATAATTGATTAGATGGAATGGATTAATTCCTATAGCTCATCACAGAACGACCTGTGTGCCCCATCATTCCGACATTTACCGCTGAAGGAAGGAGGAAAATACGTAATCTCCAGTCCCAACGGAATTACAAGTACGCATGGTAGTGCCGTCACCACAATAACAGAAGCTATTAAAATTATTCTACATATACCCAATAAAACATATCAGATGAAGACCATTTTTCATATTCGATACATAGTGTAATTAAATGTTCTGCAAATAAATGCACTACTGTAGTTTGTAATATTGATTATTAACCAGACATTATATTGAACTTGATGACCCATTCTGGACCTCTGCATACAAGCAAACAAAATAAACACATAAATCTATGTCTTGAAGTATCGCAGACCATGAAAATCTCACGATAACCGTTAATTTATAATGACCTGCCTTTCAATTCTCCATGCAGACTACTCACAGCTGTGGAGGAACCATGACTTCCCTCCGGATACTTCCAATATTAATACTAGGTGTGATCTACTTATAACTCACACTGATATAACAATCCGTTGAAGGGATCTTCAAAGCACAAACCTCATACTGAAACAGTTAAAGAGTATAAAGCTGAAACTTCATCAGCGTTGTCCCTCGACCAGTGCTCATGCACTGATATGGATTTCCTATATGGCCAGTGCACTCTCCTCTGGATTCTCCACATATTATGTTTGTATATTAACAATGAGGCGACGCACATCATTATAGAAAATACGTACAGTTCAACGCAGACCAATATAAACCAGACAGGATTTAGCAGTGAATATTAGGTTTCACTGTTCGTCATTGCTAAGGCACAACGTCATCAGGGTAGCTCCCCATCTCTCCCACCTCTCGGAATGGGGTTAGGTAAATTAAAAAGTAGTTCCCTGACGAACTAATGAGCGTCCGTTTCCTAAAATTTAAGATTCAATCCCTATTCATCTGATTAGACCCATTTAGAATATTCACGTTATCCACTGGATTATACTGATTATAAAATTTGCCCAAAACATTTTGTGAAATAGCATATGTTCAAATTTGTTTCCTTGCATGAATTCTGAGCTATTAAGAGTCTAAGACTCAACGCCCAAGGAGAGTTATTAGATATTTGGGAGGACCCCTATCTCTGAAGATGTGCACAAATATTTCTTAAGGCATACATTGTACACAACATTTGGTACAATTGCACTGAATGTTACGTAAGTGACATACAGTTGTACATATAACCTAGTAACTTACGTAGACATGCGTAACACTGACATATACGGGGTTATTCAGCTAAGAGGGTCTCCTCAAATATCCCCTCAGGGGCTCATATCTAGTGGGACGTGGGTTGGCGACCACGGGACCCCAGCTGAGTCCGGCATTGCTTCCACTTACTTTTGCCCGGATCCTCTCCGTCTTCTTTCCTGACAAACTCTCTTGGTCAACTCTTGTTCTCTTCCGACCCCGACGGTATATGAGTATCCGAGGCCTAGGGAGTCTCTTCCTTTCCCACCCTAATTGGCCCTTTTCTCATCTTTCCTGATCCCTCATTCTTCGAGGGGTCAACCTTTTTTTCTTTTCATCTCATCTCCTGCCTTCTGCACAAGGCCCTCAAGGAGGCAGGGTGTATGTAGCCCCACCACTTCTGGTGCACCTTGGATAGTGCTACACCCTCAAGGGCTCACGGCTGGTTAGTTCGGGAGTTGGCGACCCCGAGGAATTCCTAACCTGGGTTAGTTTTGTCCCTTTTTCCTCTGACCTTGGGGCGGGCCCTCTCCTCTTTTCCTTTCCTATCTCTACTTCCTTCCAAGTCCCTCAATCCTCATTCTTCGAGAGTTGAGAGCATTTCTTTTCTTCCTGTTCATTATTTGCCTTATCCTTTATTTGTTTACCATTTCTTCTTCCAGTATGTAAGTCTGTAGTTAGTATTGGTTGTACGAGTAGTTATCATTCTCATCTCATCTTTCCCTGTCACCCAAACTATTAAGGGCCGATAACGTAGATGTTAGGCCCCTTAAAAGAACAATTATCATCACCTCAAATATCTACGGAACCGTTGAAGATATCGATATTCTGTTTCCAAATTCGTAAATCGTATTAAGGGGCTCATAAAAGTTTGTCCATTTCGTCCCTAGCACAGACGTAGTTACCGAGAAACCGGTGGCAGCTTTGGTTTATTGATTGGGACTATACTAATTTTAATCCACTATAACAACTACCGTATACATCAAGTCGTGAGTCCAGAGGTGTGCTCATTTTGCGAATCCGACGAGTACTTTTTGAGATATTAAAGGTTTCCATATGTGACAGAAAGCGATGCGCCAGCCCCTGGAATGTCCAGTGCATGATTCTCTTACGTGACCCACTGTTTGTTGGCATAGGCTACTGAATTTATTCCCTTAATTGCATAGTGTGATGTGTGAATTTTCAAAGAGTTTGATGGTTAGTCGGACTCGTAAGAATTAGCATTAGAAGAGACGTTAGCAATTAACTGAATGGGCGAGTTTTGTTGCATTTCTGAATTTAGTATGTTTATTAAATCACAGTCGCAGGTCAGCCAACACTACAAAATGTCCATACTTATTATTTATCCCATGCATTGAGGTGGTTTCAGATAGTTCCGGGAGGATTCAGGACGAGGTTGAGAGGGTGAAAGGCACACGTGCATAAGTGACTAAATTTTGAAAATGTACACATCATAGTATTCAATGAATGGAATATATTCGATATGTCAACCAGGAGCGGGTCACACAAGCAAATCATGCACTCGACATTCCAGGGATAGCCGCATTGCTTTCTGTCTAATGCCGACACATATGGTAACATTTAATATCTAAAAAAATACTCGTCAGATTCGCAAAATAAGCACATCACTGAACTCGCCACTCAATGTTTAGTTGTTATAGCGGGTAAAATTTAGTATAGTCCCATTTAATAAACTGAAGTTGCACCAGTTTCACGGTAACTACAGTATGAATGTGCTGGGGACGAAATGGACAGTGTTTATGATCCCCTTCATACGAATTTGAAAAGAGAATGTCGATGTCTTCAACAGTTCCATAGATATTTGAGGTGGCCCTCTTAGCTGATTAACCCGTATATAGACTACGTGGAGCTCAGAATCCATCTGCAAAATATGAAACATAAAAGTGCACCGAGTTATAAATTGTTTATATGAACAGATTCTACAATATTGAGCTTAGTCCTCAAATATTGTCGAGCCCTCAGGGCTTGGTTAATAGGCATGCGTATCTAAGATAAGACATTATTTGTACGTTGACGTGATCGAAGGCATTTTTCTATGCTGCCTAGTTCTGTAAAAAAAAAAGCTTTTAAGGAAAGGCGGTCAACGCGAAATGCGTTCTATTACATCAGGCGGGAAGACAAGTAATTATATTACCTAATCCAGCGGCTTCGGTGGCGTAGTTGGTAGCATGCTGAACTGCTGTGCCCCAGATAGCCGAAGTCGTCGGATTTTTAAGAGCGTTAAAAATCCTTCAGTATGCCTTCCTTTGGAGGGGAAGTAAAGCCGGCGGTCCCATGTCATAGATTTATGTAATGTAAAATATCCTTCCACAAACTTGAGTGAATCTAAATTTCTAGTTTAATTTTCGTTGGAACACTCTATCCAAGTTCCATCGTTCACCACTAGGTATCATTGATATCTGGTAGCGAAAGTTGGAACTACTTGAAATTGAACGGAACTTGTAGCTCACCTTAATAAGGGTGTCCGCTGGAAGCAGCTACAGACTTAGGCGAGCTGAACTTGTCCTAGGACACTCCCGGCACTAAGAGCCATACGATAAATAAATAAATAAATAAATAAATAAATAAATACGTACAATTAAGTACCCCCTGCCATCATTTCTGTACATAAAGAAGTGTTATCTTTTATGAATATATTATGTAATATTCCTTTCAGGTTAGGGTCTACTTGTATTACCGCTTAATGTAATTGAGGACAATTTGTGTCGTCCGGCTGGAAAACTTTCTATATATTATACGTGCAAAATTGTGTATAAATCAATACATTAGTAAAGAGGTTCCATGGAGTTCTCAATGGTTCCTGTTCTGCATTGATTTGTTCTTACATATAGAGTATATTCAGCAAGACTATTAAGTTATTATTTCAAGGCAGTTTCCTTCAATGGTTCAATGAACCGTGAAGAGGTCATCAAAGAAACATTTAGTCCATAATATGGGGATATAGCATAGGTTGGTAGCATTTTCAGGGATACACAAGTGTATTTACGAGATATCCACATTCCGATTTAATGTGAACAACAAAATAATTAAAGACAAACCTGCAACTAGCCATCCCACATGAATCTAATTTTACTCAATTTGAATAATAATCATGTTATTGGGAAAAAATACTATGACAACTTTTACAAAATTATCCTCTAATTGTCAAATTAGTCGCCTCTCATTTCTGTCTCCCTTTAGTAGCGAGACCAACTAAATACACACTGTATGTCTACCCCTTATTATTCCCGTATTCCAACGGGGTCGGGGATGAGATGCGATGGAAGTATTTGTAGCGATGGTTTTTACGGCTGGATGCCCTTCCTGACGCCAACCTCATGAGAGGAGTTAATGAGAGATGAAATGAATGATGGTGAATGAAACTGGGCTAGGATGTGGAAGGAAGCGGCCGTGGCCTGTCAGATCGTTCCGTCCCAGCATTTGCCTGGTGTTGAAAATGGGGAAACCTCGGAAAACCATTTCAAGGACGGCTGATGGTGGGGCTCGAACCCACGCGTCTACCGAGTCAGCAGAGAGCTTGGCCCCATGACCTAATAATGCGCGTTAGTCAGCGTAGCCACTACACCAACAAAATACACAATAAAGTCAATAAATAAGGTTGGCAATACAAGATTCCCAATTGATTTCTAATCGTTTTCGACGGTTCTCCATCGTTCTATGCTATACAGGGTGTTTCTAAACTCCCATTACAAACTTTGAGGGCTGGTTGTGGGGACCAAGAGGGTTAAGTTTAGCATAGGAACTTGTGTCCGAAAATGTACCGTCTTACCGCTACCCGCAAATTAACACCACAGTACACGTTCACAGCTCCCGGATTTTCGGTGCTCTGTCCGACTCCTGCTGTTTGTCGTCTGGGTCCAATTACAGGTGGGGCTCGATGTGACGACCACCGGTACCTCCGTACCATGTTCTGGTACAAACAATCACCAATCCCTGGTCCTCCAACATCCGCCGCAGCCATAACCCACGCCAGTAGGTCTTCCTCGGATTCCACAGGGGTCTCGTAAATCAAGGTTTTCATGTGACACCACAGGTAGTAGTCTAGCGCTGTCAAGTCGGGTGAACGTGCAGGCCAAGCAATCGGGCCACCACAATCTATCCACTGTTGCCCAAATCTGTGGTGCAGATGATCTCGTACCGCGAGTGAACAATTAGGTGGTGCGCCATCGTGCTGAAACCACAGTTTTGATGCACATGCAGTGGCACATCGCCTAAGAACTCATGCAGTACGTCTTCAAGGAATACCAATTACGTGCCACCTCATTCAAAAGATGTTCTAAAATATGAAAGTCTAAAGTTGTATACAACTTAAATGACACGATTTTCAAGGATTTTTTTTCTTTAATTTTAGGCAGTATGGAGTAGTCTGCTAACGCCACCTGTGGACTCTGAATGCAGACGTAAAGTGTTTTCAGAGTAACTGGGTATGGATCGATGTTACAATTAAAATGTGGGGATATACCGTACTAGTATTTAATCAAACAGAGTACATTGGGAAAGGCAATTCTATGTGGATCGCCTCGAGCGACTGCAAGTGGATTCATTAGTGGCTGTATTCTGCCAGTCGAAAAGGTTCACAATATCGTAATCGCTCCAGTTCTGTACTGTACATGAACACAGGGGGCCATGCCAAGTCTTTAGATTTTTTTTGGGTAGACATGGCCATTTTCATGTCTTTTCGTCTTCAGATTGTATTACCAGGTATTGAATATCAGCACAGGAGGCCATGATAAATCTTTAGAGTGTTTTGAGTAGACATGCTCATTTTCATGTATTTTCGTCTTCAGATTTTATTACCATATACTGAACATCAGCACAGGGGACCATGCTAAATCTTTAGATTGTTTTGGGTAGACATGGTAATTTTCATGTCTTTTCGTCTTCAGATTGTATTACCATGTATTGAACATCAGCACAGGGGGCCATGCTAAGTCTTAAGATTGTTTTGCGTAGACATGCTCATTTTCATGTCTTTTCGTCTTCAGATTGTATTACCATGTATTGAACATCAGCACAGGGGGCCACGCTAAATCTTTAGAGTGTTTTGAGTAGACATGCTCATTTTCATGTCTTTTCGTCTTCAGATTGTATTACCATATACTGTACATCAGCACAGGGGGCCATGCTAAATCTTTAGATTGTTTTGGGTAGACATAGTAATTTTCATGTCTTTTCGTCTTCAGATTGTATTACCATGTATTGAACATCAGCACAGGGGGCCATGCTAAGTCTTAAGATTGTTTTGGGTCGACATGCTCATTTTCATGTCTTTTCGTCTTCAGATTGTATTACCATGTATTGAACATCAGCACAGGGGGCCATGCTAAATCTTTAGAGTGTTTTGAGTAGACATGCTAATTTTCATGTATTTTCGTCTTCAGATTGTATTACCATATACTGTACATCAGCACAGGGGGCCATGCTAAGTCTTAAGATTGTTTTGGGTAGACATGCTCATTTTCATGTCTTTTCGTCTTCAGATTGTATTACCATGTATTGTACATCAGCACAGGGGGCCATGCTAAATCTTTAGATTGTTTTGGGTAGACATGGTAATTTTCATGTCTTTTCGTCTTCAGATTGTATTACCATGTATTGAACATCAGTACAGGGGGCCATGCTAAGTCTTAAGATTGTTTTGGGTAGACATGGTAATTTTCATGTCTTTTCGTCTTCAGATTGTATTACCATGTATTGAACATCAGCACAGGGGGCCATGCTAAATCCTCAGATTGTTTTGGGTAGACATGCTCATTTTCATGTCTTTTCGTCTTCAGATTGTATTATCATGTATTAAACATCAGCGCAGGGGACCATGCTAAATGTTTAGACTGTTTTGGGTAGACATGCACATTTTCATGTCTTTTCGTCTTCAGATTGTATTACCGTATATTGTACATCAGTACAGGGGGCCATGCTAAGTCTTTAGACTGTTTTGGGTAGACATGGTAATTTTCATGTCTTTTCGTCTTCAGATTGTATTACCATGTATTGAACATCAGCACAGGGGGCCATGCTAAGTCTTAAGATTGTTTTGGGTCGACATGCTCATTTTCATGTCTTTTCGTCTTCAGATTGTATTACCATGTATTGAACATCAGCACAGGGGGCCATGCTAAATCTTTAGAGTGTTTTGAGTAGACATGCTAATTTTCATGTATTTTCGTCTTCAGATTGTATTACCATATACTGTACATCAGCACAGGGGGCCATGCTAAGTCGTAAGATTGTTTTAGGTAGACATGCTCATTTTCATGTCTTTTCGTCTTCAGATTGTATTACCATGTATTGAACATCAGCACAGGGGGCCGTGCTAAATCTTTAGACTATTTTGAGTAGACATGCTCATTTTCAGGTCTTTTCGTCTTCAGATTGTATTACCATGTATTGAACATCAGCACAGGGGGCCATGCTAAGTCTTAAGATTGTTTTGGGCAGACATGCTCATTTTCATGTATTTTCGTCTTCAGATTGTATTACCATGTATTGAACATCAGCACAGGGGCCCATGCTAAATCTTTAGATTGTTTTGGGTAGACATGCTCATTTTCATGTCTTTTCGTCTTCAGATTGTATTACCATGTATTGTATATCAGTACAGGGGGCCATGCTAAGTCTTAAGATTGTTTTGGGTGGACATGCTCATTTTCATGTCTTTTCGTCTTCAGATTGTATTACCATGTATTGTACATCAGCACAGGGGGCCATGCTAAATCTTTAGATTATTTTGGGTAGACATGCTCATTTTCATGTCTTTTCGTCTTCAGATTGTATTACCATGTATTGAACATCAGTACAGGGGGCCATGTTAAGGCTTAAGATTGTTTTGGGTAGACATGGTAATTTTCATATCTTTTCGTCTTCAGATTGTATTACCATGTATTGAACATCAGCACAGGGGGCCATGCTAAATCCTCAGACTGTTTTGGGTAGACATGCTCATTTTCATGTCTTTTCGTCTTCAGATTGTATTACCATATATTGTACATCAGTACAGGGGGCCATGCTAAGTCTTTAGACTGTTTTGGGTAGACATGGTAATTTTCATGTCTTTTCGTCTTCAGATTGTATTACCATGTATTGAACATCAGTACAGGGGGCCATGCTAAGTCTTTAGACTGTTTTGGGTAGACATGGTAATTTTCATGTCTTTTCGTCTTCAGATTGTATTACCATGTATTGAACATCAGTACAGGGGGCCATTCTAAGTCTTAAGATTGTTTTGGGTAGACATGGTAATTTTCATGTCTTTTCGTCTTCAGATTGTATTACTATGTATTGAACATCAGCGCAGGGGGCCATGCTAAATTTTAGACTGTTTTGGGTAGACATGCTCATTTTCATGTCTTTTCGTCTTCAGATTGTATTACCATGTAATGAACATCAGCGCAGGGGACCATACTAAGTCTTTAGATTGTTTTGGGTAGACATGCTAATTTTCCTGTCTTTTCGTCTTCAGTTTGTATTACAACGTATTGTACATCAGCACAGGGGGCCATGCTAAATCTTTAGGCTTTTTTGGGTAGACATGCTCATTTTCATGTCTTTTCGTCTTCAGATTGTATTACCATGTACTGAACATCAGCGCAGGGGGCCATGCCTAGTCTTTATACTGTGTGACCATATACTGTAGGCCTACATCAGTACAGGAGAACAGGCTAAGATTATATACTTTGTTACCATGTATGAAGTCTGTTCGAAAAGTATCCCACCTTATTTTGTTTTGCGAGAATTTGATTGTTTTCAATTAAGCGCGCTTGCATGAGCTGACCTTAAACCTTCGTGCGCACGAGTACTTTTTTCCCGCCTGTCGATAGCGTCTGTTGCTGGCGAGCAGCATTTGAATGTGGCAGTGTGTAGTGCTGTCGTCGGTTTTTCATTGCAAGGACTGGGACATGTTTTCCGGATCTTACACGTACACCCAGGACTCGACACCAGTGATTATGGGGTCGCAGTTGCATTTGCTCTGCCGTTAGCAGCTTTGGTACGGATTCCATGTTGACGTCTCACAGGACATGCTGAACTACACAAGCAGTGACCTCAACTTCATAAACACCATAATCACTGGTGTTCTGAGCTAATAGTTTCATCTCTACATGGCTAACACACCTTGCATCCAAAGCTATCTGTTTAACATATTCTAACCTTGGTCTACCCCTACAATTCTTATTCTCGACCCTTCCTTCCAAAAACGAACTTTCCTATGTGTGCTTCGATGTCTTAGTATGTGCCCCACCAACCTATCTCTTCTCTTCTCTTCCTTAGCAGTCGCCAGAAACATTCGTCTTAATACCTCTTCGTTTGTTACTCGATCTACCCATCTGATCATCATTCTCCTGTAACACCACATTTCATAGGCTATTATTATCCTCTTTTCTTTTGTGCCAACAGTCCAAGTTTCACTTCCATAGAATACCACGCAAAGACTTTCAAAAATAAATTACTAATACCTAACTCTATATTTTAGTTAGTTAGTTAGTTATTGTTGTTTTAAGGGGAGGAACTACGAGGTCATCTGCCAACTCTAAATTTGATGTCAATAGATTTATTTGCTGTAGAAATGATTTCCTTGTCTGATCCTACCTACTTTTAATATCCTCTTTGCTTCATCCATTACTTTTGTTTTCGCTTCCCAAGTAGCAGAAGTCTCCAAATTCCTCTACCTTAAGTTTACGTGACCATTAATGTCACGACCTAATCTTAGCGTAGAATCCGAACCCCTCGACGTGATATTCTGCCTTAAGAATCCCTCAAGCATTAACTGGGAATTTAACAGTTCTCATGTGATGATTTTGAGTTTGAATTTGAATTTATTGTTTCTCTTACACAGGTCACTGAGGCTACAAAGCCTCTTTATCCTGCTCTCTTCATTCAGAGGGCGGTTAAATACAATAGGATAAACTAAGAAAGAAAAAAACTTAACCTAAACATACAGTTGACAATAGAAGTTCTTGTTATTACATCCGTTCACCTTGAACATGATAATTGTATAGCTGATAGATTACAATGAAGGGAGTGTTTTATCGCTCTGATAGGAAGTCCTGAATACTGGTGCAATTTATATTTATTCCAGAGAATACTAGCTGAAATACGGAATGAACCTTTGCATTTTTCGGTTATGAGGTATCTGGAGCATTTGTGCAGTGTGTCTATTCGCACGGTTATGCACTGATTGCATGGGAGTTAGTGTGCAGTAAATATAAGACGGAATTTTGAATTTTACAGTAGATTTTTATCACAGTCAGAGCCATGGCATACTGTATTCGTTCCTTTAACTTCAGCCATCCAATCTGGACGTAAAATGGAGTTATATGAGACTCTCTTGGTACATTGAGAACAAACCACAAGCAAGCATTTTGCATTCTTTGCAATTTTGTATTGAGGACTTCTCCCATATCATGGTAAATTATAGATCCATAGTCAAATATTGGTAATATCAAACTCTGTATCAGTATCTTTCGT
Source organism: Meconema thalassinum (assembly GCA_946902985.2). Taxonomy (NCBI): domain Eukaryota; kingdom Metazoa; phylum Arthropoda; class Insecta; order Orthoptera; family Tettigoniidae; genus Meconema; species Meconema thalassinum. The sequence goes on from OX336392.1 coordinate 375,558,236, forward strand.
ACATTTTGAGGCAAATAGAAGCAAGTTCGCCTAATTTGATATAATGACGATGCAACCCTTTTTAGAATCATGTTTGTGTGAACCTGCCACGATAATCGAGAGTCAAAAATAACTCCCAGATTTCTTACTGCTGATTGGTACGGATATGTGATATGGTGACAGAAACACTACGCTGAGTGATGTACATGGTTCATTATAGTGCACATTCTTCAAGTTTTTAGCACTGAAAATACCCCGTATCCAGGGTTCAAACCGAGGACTAAGGACCAAGAGACAGCCACTCTTTTCAACGCCTGTTGCTCGAATGACGCCGAGAGCCGCAGAGCGTCTCCTGACGTCGCGACGAGTCGCGTGTCGCAGCGAAGTGCGCGCGCACGTGATTAGCTCACTGAGCTCATTCAATTAGACAAACACACTCCCCGAGTATTATCTGCACGCACACTTCACGCCAGGCCTCTTCTTCCAGATAGCATCAATCCCCAGCCCTCAAATTATCTCACAATCAAACTTCCTGTACACAATAATGCGACAGATAAATATACAATAATTTGACAGCACAATTTGCTGTAGCTGAGGGGTTGTGGTCCGTTTAAGAATAAAAGGAGAACACATTTACCATTATAGGAAAATCTGAGAAAATTGCCGCATTGAATAATAGATAATTCATTAAAAAAAATTGCTGTTTCCAATAACATTTTCCTTTAAAAAATGCAGGGAAATTTACTTTCTGGATGCGCCTCGTATGAATGGAATGTCGACAGGGAAGATTAATAATTTACAATTAACATCGATGGTATGGACACAAACAACAACGCATTTATTTAATTTAATTTCTTGACACTTTTATCACCTCCTAAATCATGGTGAATATTGCACCGCTAGGAACATCAGCCCCTCTATGCTGCTGATATCTCCTACTGCATGAGATTATGTCTAATGTGTCGCCTGGACCTTCGAGTTCGGACTTTCCTTATAGAATTTCTTCCACTGAGTCGTTCATCACAATCTACCATCAGTAATCATCCAACTGGTGGGTGATGTTGAGAATGCCCGGAAATTGGTCACCATAAAACGAGTGTAAAATTAAGCAGTTATCGATATATTTTTCGGAAAGACGTCGTAAAGTATATTAATAGGAATATCGAAACTCTCATCTCTGTATCTCTCGAACATTTGATGAGTTGGCTGCTTTGCAGACTTGGAGACTCTCTCATACCACTTTATAGGTTTGAGAACTTGGAAGCCTTTACTTTACCGATATTTTGACGGAATTGAAAACAGTAGTCTCGCTGTGACGTACAAGTTACGACGTACACTAAGAAAGGAATTTGTAAAAGTGTTCCTCTCAGATTGGAGTTGGGAAGAATGGGAACTTGCTTTTCTGTAACCACGCTACGTCATGAGTTCATATGGTGACCCTGATTTAAATCGCTCGATTTAACCCAAGAATTCGATTTGAAACTAAAACAGAAATAGGATGAAGAATGATCCGCGATGGCACCTTGAGAATTAATTAATGGAATTATTTCAATCGAAAAACAGAACGGCTAATTGAAAAATACAATTTAAGATTTACATTTCATTGTGTTGACCGATTGGAAAGCTTGCCAACCGACGTCACATCGTTACGCCAAACAAGGAGAAGCAGAGGTCTACTTCAGTGAGCCAAATGTACTCGAAATACACAAGTTTTTCTTTTCATTAAATTCATCGGCACGTAAATTCAAGCTTTTGTATTTAGCATTCAGATCACTTTCAATTGCTATCTTCGCCGAGGCAAAATAACTTCAGTAGATTCATTTATTTAATTATTACTGTATTATGACTTATCGCCATTCTCGTGTTTTCTTACCATAATTAAATCTTCTCTATTATTTGATGCAGGCCTTTTCTTCCTTAGTAGTTAGAAATAGCTTTAAGTCTTCCCTTATTACCAATACAAATACTATCACGGTTAAAGTCGGAGTCTTACCACGGACTGAGAAGCAGAGGTCTCAGGTGCTCTAAGACAGGTGTATTGTAAGTTACAAATTTTGGTCATTTAAGTAGGGATATGACCGTGGCGCCCAACATAAAATCAATTTGATCAACATATAAGCAACTTCTGATCATTTATAATCTTGATATATCAGGTACAGCCTGGAATGTCTATTGCATTTGTCACCAAAGTGGGACAAGTAAAAATTACAAGCTTTCTTTAATAATGTCAATGTACTCTGTAAGAGAGATCTTTAATTGTTGGCACCAAGATATATTATATCTTTCACACACTGAGATACATAAACTGCATTCATAAGTTTCGTGTGACGCCTAGTAATACCTCTGTATAGGCGTTTCTTGACCCGGGGGTGAGATTGCAATTTCTAGTTCACTTTTAGCATTGGAGAAGGACACAGCTTCCTGATTGGCTATTCTGACGAAACAAGTCTGCAGCAAAGGATGTGATTAGTCAGCGTAGTTATAGGGTGGAACCTATCAGCGATGTCGTTCCAGGTTTGAAAAAGATTTGTAGAACTCCCGCTGTTTTAACTTCGTAATTTCTTGGTACACGTATAAATTGTAATGCGCTTTGAAATAGTTGCATGATCATTGTTCTTAGGCCATAAGTGTTTCCATAACTTCTTAAATCAAGAAAAATCATTACCAGAATGTATTTCATCGATTAACACCCCCTTGTAGCCTACCATTTGGGTGGTTCTTCATATAGGGGACACTTTACGGTCCTATGGCTGTATAGATTTTATTATTCTAACAACACAGTTCTATGAAAAATATATCATTGTATTCATGAATATCCTACAAATAGACTAGATTTTAATACAATTTTGAGAATTGAACAACAAAAATACGCAATTTGTAATTAGCATGGATGTCTCTAGGTGTTTGCTATTGCATTTATTGAAGTATGGGGTTTCCTCTCGTTATGAATGTATACATTATAAATTTGACTAGCATATAAACCTTCACTTAATGGAACTACATCGCTGTTAGATTCCACGCTATATTTACGCTGACTAATCACGTCCTTTGCTGCAGTCGTGTTCCGTCAGTATAGTCAATTAGGAAGCCTTATCGCTCTCCAATGCTAAAAGTGAACTAGAAATTGCAATCTCGAGACCCGGGGAGTCACATGTTCCTGGTTGCCTAGCAATACCACACGCTGTATAGGCGCTCCCTGGCCAGGAGACACACATGTTCCTGACATGTTCCTGGCTGCCTATTAATACCCCACTCACGCCATGTTTGAGTCACGTACGTATTACGTTGAGATGTGACTTGTAGTTACACAATAAACGAACAGGGGCATTATTAGAGAGTTCATGTTCATATTATATAAACATTTAAGTTAATTGAAGAATTAATGAATAAATGTATAGATGAAAGGACAATTACAACTGGCTATTTCTCCAATAACCTTGTTAGTTGGAATTCAATAGTACAGTAGCCTGATTCATGTACAATGAATGCTGATAGAACCATTGAATTTTATACAGTGAATCGCATTTTAGTCTGCTTTGTCAGCGGTGGGGCTGTACTAAAAGCATTAATTTTGTTATGTATTTAGAGTGTCTCATAACTCATCTAGTCTCCGAGAACTCGTGATGCCAGTTTTACCTTAATTAAAATGTTACTATACATTAATTTCAAAACGTAGCTGTGGGACTATTAGGTTGAGATGTACCGTGTCATAACAATGATAATAATAATAATAATATTAATAAAAAGTGACAGTCAGTCTGAGGCTTTGTATCATTTTAAATGCTACACATGCTGAAAAATGCTAGAAAGGCTGGAGGCTTCTCGCTTCGCTCTTGACGCTTGACATGTTAGAAAATTATCTGCTTAATACATATCTTGCTTATCTGGTTTCAAAATTACTCGCGAACGGCAAGTGCAAACCAAGGGCAAACAAGGTCAAGCGCGCGGGATGCCGTCATGCTCACCAGAGCGCGCGGGGACGTACAGAATGGTGAACACCGCATCAAAATCCTCCCAGTGGTTCTCGAGATTACCCGTGACATCCAAGAATCGGGGATTTTTATCTTATACTAACGAAGTAGAGATTGTCGGGGTACACATACACCAAGCGGTACTATGACGTCACACACCTCAGTGCATCTGGGTACATTTCGTCCCGTCATCGTAACGTAACACCAGACCTCAGCGTAACGACGAAGTCGACAAGATCATTTAAAATGATAATAATATCTGACAGCGGTATCTACGCTTGCTAACGCACAGCAGTAGGCTTTGGGGCCAAGCTATCTGGGGACTCAGTAGACGTGGGTTTGAGCCCCACTGTCAGCCGTCCTTGAAAGACTGTTCCGTGGTTTCCCCAGTTTCAACTCTAGGTAAATGCTGGGACAGTATCCTCTAAATAGCCACGGCCCCTTTTCTTCCATCTCCTTGCCAAGATTCATTCAACCTTCATTCATTTCACCGCATAGAATTTTCCAATATGTTTGGCGTCAGGAAGGGCATCTGGCCGTAAAACCCACCCACCACATTCGTAATTAATCCCATCTCATCCCCAAACTCGTTATAAACTGGACTAATAAGGGGTATACATACAATAATAATACTACTACTACTAATAATAATAATAACAACAATAACGGGAGTTGTTCCAAAGAAATTGGCAATGGCTTTGGAGGAACTGCAATTGAAAACATCGATTCCCAGAATACAGAAGGCGGTGCTGCTGGACACGTGTCATATTGTTAGGCTATTTTTTTTATCTCAATAATGGTTTACAGGATACTTAATCAACAAATCCGTATCTTGTAGACTGAGCTGTACCTTAATTATCAGAAATTAAAGATAATAATAATATTAATGTGTTTAATTGGGTAAAGGAAACCTGGAAGACCTCAAGAAACTAAACATCTCTACAGAAGACATGACAGACAGGAGCACATACAAAGAAAAATGTAGACAACATATGTTTGATCGAACTTCCAAAGAGAGACAACCGGGAAAGAAGTGGACGGAGGAGAGAAAGAGTGTGGATAGTGTGTATATGAGAGGTTTTTGGGAAAAAAGAAGAAAGTGCCAGAATAAATCATGAAAATTGATTGTGTTGTAACACTCTCCTTAATTAACGAATAAATAAATAATTAATGTGTTCGTAGCCATTTTTCAATAATGCATTTGTAAACGAAATGTTAATGCTTTTTAGTTAGTCAACACGATTGCACCCAATTGTAATGGGTGTAACCCCCCAAACTGAAAAAATACCCTACATGGGACTATTTGCAATGCGAACAGCGACAGTGTTAAAAGCTGCACGGAAATGGATTCTATATTACTCAAATAACCAGCTAAGTCCATTAGGCCTAATCTATTTCCAACTTACAAACACCAACCTGACTGTTTACTAACCTTACAGATTATTGTTGTTGTTGTTGTTGTTGATTTTGTTGATTAATCGAGGGACATTTCGACATCATGGTCATGTAGCCCTTTGCACTTGTGTGTTGCGTAATCTGTATGATAACCTGTGTTATAAATAGAAATATCCACAGGTGTTCAATAAATCTTATACACCTTGGTTAATAAATATTTAAAATTTGTATTAATTAATTAAATACCAGTTTTGGCCTTATTGTGGTCCTCTTCAGTTTAATAAAGAAATAAAACTGATATTTAATTAATAAATAGTCAATACATTTTTAAATTAATAAGTTGTATTAGATTTTTATCAAATACATTTGGGTATTTCTATTCAGATGCCAATAAGGAAATAATAAATATGATTAAATTCATATCATTACCAACCTGAGTTATTGTAATGGCTGTATTCGAGTGTGTAGTTGCAATTCAGATGAAGATTGGGAAGGAGGCAGCCGTGACCCTATTTTAGGAACCATTCCAGCATTCACCTGATGAATAAGTTGAGAAACAACGGAAAAACTCTTCCAGGATGGTTGAGGTGGGAATTGAACCCGCCTCTTCCAATTTTTGCCTCACGAGACTGAGTGTACCCCATTCCAGCTCTCAGACCAGAATTAAGTTTCTTAGCAGAGCCAGGAATTGAACCTGGACCTTCCGGGTGACAGCCAAGCATTTTAGCCTCTACACCAAGGAAGTGGACTAGTCTGAAGATCGCAAGGCATTGTGCCTTAGCGCGTGCAGCTTCCTCGGTTGGTACCAAGGAAGTAAAATATTAAAAAGAATTCAGCTCTTGGCCTCGTGAATCAATCCTTGTGACGCTGGGCTTATGAAGAGCGCTGCTCAGCCAGACCACGTGCGCTGTTTTGATGTCTTCTGCCAAAACAACTGAAGGGACAGACCGCGTTTCTTCTCTCATTCTCTCTTCCCATCCGCTCTGCCTGGCCTTCTCTCTTGAACAAGTTCTGAGCTGTAATTTGTAAAACTTCCCGACATGATAAGGAAAGTGTTATCTGCCACAAAGGAGCTATCATGAAGAAAAATTCTACAAAAGTTAAGGGAAGAATTACGTGGGCTATATTCTACACAGAATCTGAGAGGGACGTGTGATGCTTAGCCAGGTCAAACATCATAAATGGTCAGTTATGAAGAGTAGGATTATGTTTCTTGCAAGAAGTAGCCATGAATCTTTACTAAGGTTCTTCTCCCTCCTTCCCCTTTTATTATTTGTAATTTACGATGAAGTGACGCATAAAATTACGCCTCTGCGGAAAATGTCGGCACGGCGACTGCGCTTAAAGGATGAAGAGCCGCAGAGAGACGTAAAAACAAGGCATTCATTCAGTAATACAGATTAAACCATCAACGTAAGCTGTTACTTCTTGCTCAATATACGGCTACAAATACAGTCGCACTTGTTCAAATGGCTTCAATGGGCCCGACATTCTAGGAAGAGGGGTTTGGTTTCACGAGAAGACTTACACCATGAAACGTTTTGCATCATCTTTGAAGTAGGGTGCGTGATGGTGCAGTTGTAAAGCTGCTTACTTCTCACAAAGGTTCCCGGTCAATGCATGTGGAAGTTTTGAAGTGAAATCTAACATCCTGTGGTTCGGATTGAGGTCCAGAGGTTAACGGCTACGTCAAATTATAAATTTCGTTTCGTTTCCTTCATCATTGATGCTAGATCTGTAACATTATCCATCATTTAAATAGTGAAGGGTTGTATAGCGTACCATGTCATAACAACATTACTAATAGCCTACTAGCATGGGGAAGATGACCACGTAGTTCCGCCTCTTCAAACCTCAATAACTAACTAACTGACTAACTGACAAACCAACTAGCACAATACAAACATAGCATACATCTTCATTTAAAACGGCTTTTTTGTTTCTGTGTCTAGTCTGTTCTGCAAGCCTCTGTTTAAGATCAAGTGGCCTCCATGATGCCCTATTAGCAGTTAGCATTGCGACCTTCTCTGCTTATGCACCTCTCACTTTGAAATCGTTAAACTCTGAAACTAATCATCGCCTCCTAGGTGTACCTCTACTTCTCTTACCCACTACAGCCGAACTAATTAACCTCTTAAAATGGGTTTTTCTAGGCGCGGAAGCGGAGAGCGGAACGCGGAGTCGGCTCTCCGCTCTTGAGTCATCAGCTAGCTGAATTGTGTTTTCCTAGACTCGGAGTTGTCCTCTGGCGGAGAGCGGAACGGCTGCTCATTTGTATACTAGGAGTGATAAGGTGAGGTCGAAATGGACGTGGAATCTAGACTTTCTATTGTATTACACTTGGAAGAAGAGGAGGAGGAAGAGTTACTACTGCATTTAGTGAAGGATCGAAAATGTGCAAGTGACATATGACATCTTTCTTCACAACATTCTTATATTCGTCTCTCTTAGATTCCATATTATAGGATGACCATGAACCAACTCAATGAGGTGTTCACCTTCGGAAACAGTAAACCGACACACACTCATGGTGCACACACTTTATACTAAACACACAAGGGGCACAATTGAATAAAACTACACACAAGTTGTAAAGACGTCCAGCCACTCCGCCAGCCGACAGCGGACTCGTCTGCTCTCGGAGCAGAGGAACGCGGAGGAGCGAGTTCCGCTCGTCCAGCGGCGGTCCGCTCCGCTTCTAGGAAAACAGTACCATTAACATTACATATGACCAGAGGAGAGCCGACTCCACTCTCCGCGTTCCGCTCTCCGCTTCCGCGCCTAGGAAAATCCAGCTTTAGGTAATCTTTCCTCCCCCATTCTCTTAACATGACCCTACCATCTCAGCTTGCTCATACGAACAGCTTCATCTATCGTGTTCATTTTTAACTTAGCTTTTTCATTCTCTCTTCATTACGAGTACCCTCCTGCCATTGCTCCCATCTATTTGTTCCAGCAACCATTCGTGCTACCCTCATATCACATACCTCTAGCTTATGTATCAGATGTCCTGAATTTTCCCTCCTCTCACTTTCATACAGCAAGGTCGGGCTAAATACTGATCTATGTAGGGAGAGTTTCGTCGCTACACAAACTTCACGACTGTATTTCCTTCCCTCTACCACCGTCCTGAGAGAATGCACAGCCTAAGTACTTAAACTGTTCTACCTGCACCAATTGAGTTCCTCCTACCTGGCAATCCTTTTGCGTTTCTTCCCTACCGACATAACCTTTGTCTACATTTCTGTTCAAGTTCTAACATAATATAAAAGTTAAATTATACCGGGTGAGTTAGCCGTGGTCGTTATGTCTTGGCTGATGGCAGTCGCTCACATCCGGGAGGCGAGGTGGTTCGAATACCCCCGCCGGCAACCTTGAAGATGGTATTCTGTGGTTTCCCATCTTCCTTCCAGGCAAATGCCGGGGTTGGTCCCTAACTATAGGCCACAGCCGCTACCTCCCAACTCCTCGTCCTTACATTCAAACTTTCCTCCCCAGACACGCGACGGTACTTGTAGCTCACCCAATGGGTGTCCGCATAGAAGCAACTACAAACTGGTGAGCCGAACATGTCCTCGGCCAGTCCCGGCACTAAAATCCATGCGCTAAAAAAAGTTAAATGATATTGGTTTTACGACCCTTTTAACTACTGCGCCGGGGTGCCGGAATTTTGCCCCGAAGTGGATCTTTAACGTGCCCGTAAATCTAATGACATGGCTCCCTCGCATTTGCGCCCCCTAAAATGCCAACTAACTGCGCCAGGATTTGATCGAGCAACCTTGGGTACAACAAGCGAGAACGTTACCGCTGAGCCACGCAGCCAGCCCAGATACTATAACAGACACCACAATAACACAGGATTTCATACTCACATCCAAGTACACAGGGCTAAACTGTTCGCTCGCTTGCTGAGTCCAAGGTTGCAGGTTCAAAACCTGGCGCAATCAGCTGGCATTTGAGGGTGCGCAAATGCGAGGGAGCCGTGTCAGTAGATTTACTGGCACGTTAAAGATCCCCTTCGGGGCAAAATTCCGGCACCCCGGCGTTTCTAAAAGCCAGTGTAGTTAAAAGGGACGTAAAACCAATAACATTATTATTATTATTATAAAATGATCGCAAAACGCACAAGCTCATAAATTTAACATCATCTGTCGTCGCTTGCAAGATCGCGGAAATGTCTACGATATCCCTGAAGTCACTGCCCACAGCTCTCTTTATCTATGGCTTGGAAATGAATCGTAATTGTGGCCAGGTCATCGTAATGTAGCGCCTGTTTGAAAAGTAGGAGATTCCGGTCCGAATCACTTATCTGGAGCTTTACGGCTCCAGAGTCAGTCAGCTATTCCCTTAAGTAATTCGTGCAATTTCAAGGAGTTTAAAGAAGGATCGTAAAAGGATGTATAGAGTTCCAAGAAAAAAAGAATATCCAAAAAGTTTTATCTCATTCGCGATGGTCACTTTAAAAACATAGAACAGTAAAATAGGGGGAACTTGCATGCGTAGAAGGATTGGTAATTCTCCTTAGGGATTGTATTGGCTTAGGACGAAGAATAAATCTCTTGAAGGACTCTCCCCTCACAGAAAGCGCACACTGGGGTTCTTCTCGTGAACAGGTCAAGTGGATCCGATATAAAAGGTCTTCCATCGTACACCAATAATCATACATACAATTATAGGAATATGTTCTACTTATGACATGCAGATTATTAGTAAATAGTATGGAAACAGGGTTTCATTCAAGATGAATTATATATTCATGAAATAACGGTCGCAATATTGAAAAAATCTGAACTTCCTTCGTTCAATCAACTAAAAACGGAACGTTTTAATATGCCATTATAATTGTTTGAGGAAACTAATTAAATAAAATAAAATTAAAAAATAATTAAAAATAACACATTAAAAATTAAACTGAAAAATCTATAATTAAAAAAAACTGACATTAAAATGAAAATATTACAAATAAAACAAAATAATTGTTAATTATTGATGCTTAAAAGACAGAAACTACGAGGTCATCTGCCCCTAAAACAAGAAAACAAAGCCCGAAAAACAAAACAAAAGTAAGCAAGAAAACCTTATATCAAATTAAATTAAATTAAAAAATAAAATGTATTTAAAATAATATTTTAAAACAATTACAAACTTAAATAAATAAAGAAAGAAAGAAAGAAAGAAAGAAAGAAAGAAAGAAAGAAAGAAACACAAAATTATTTTAAAAATTGTGTAATTAAAGAAATTAAATATAACTTTAAAATTAATATGTTATAAATACCGTAAAACAAAAAAACAAAAACGAAACTCAAAAACAATTTTTTTTTTTAATTTTTAGTCGATTTACCCTCTAGGTAGGTGGTTCCCACGGACACAGCGAGAGAACTCACCACTACCGCCTCTATGGGCAGTGTCCTGGAGCTTGGAACATCTGGTCGGAGGGGATATGATGATGATGATGATATTTGTTGTTTTAAGGGGCCTAACATCGAGGTTATCGGCCCCTAATGAAATGAAATGACGTGAAATGAAAGGATGTAGATAAAAACAACTCACTGCCATGGATGAAGTGAAAATGGTGTTTATAAAACAGACAGTGAGCCCCAAAAAATTATGCCTTATTTGAATAAAAAGAATAAAAGGCGGATGGTAAAAAAGGATAAAACAAATAAGGCATAGTGAACAATACAATACATAACACAATAAAAACATAAAACAGATTTGACCAGAATTAAAAGTCGTAACTACACATTAAAACTTAAAAAAGAAACCACTCTCCCTCATGAACCGGATGACGAGGTCAGCTGACGGCCCGTCATCACGGAGAATAAGGGAGAGGGTATTAGGCAGTTTAAGAGTCCTGCGCAGATCGGCCAGATCCACACACTCCAAGAGAAGGTGTGCCACGGTTAGGTGGGCTCCGCAAGTACACACAGGGGGATCTTCTCGCTTCAGCAAGTGGGAGTGCGTAGCAATCCCATGGCCGATCCGGAGTCGACAGAGTACCACAGCTTCCTTCCGGAGAAATCGGAAGGAAGATTTCCACACCTTCGTTGTCTCCTTGATACCTCTCAGTTTGTTGGGTGGAGGCGTGGCACGCCATGCTTCCTCCCAATGCGACAGGATCGAATGCCGCAACTGAGAGCGCACATCACTAGCAGGCACCTTATATGGTAGCGAGGGCAGTGCGACTGCCTCTCTCGCCGCCTGATCAGCAAGCTCGTTTCCCGCAATACCCATGTGGCTAGGAAGCCACACAAAGGACACCCCGGCCCCAGCGGAACGCGAACTGACGAGCAGGTCGTGCACACGCTGGACCAACGGGTGCTTCGGGAAACACACATCGATCGCTTGCAGCGCACTCAGAGAGTCAGTACACACAAGAAAGTGCTGGTGATCGTCTGATAACGTGTACCGCAGAGCCACTAAGATGGCATAGAGCTCCACTGTGTACACGCCACAGGCATCGGGAAGTGAAAAGAGAAACCGACGATCTTCAACCACAAATGCACAGCCTACTTTCTCGTTTACCCTCGAACCGTCCGTGAATAGAAGCCCTCATCCCGGATACCGGCTCACAACGGACTGGAACAGCCTCCGATGGACGGAGGAGTCAGTGTCCGACTTGGGGCCGGTGTGCAGATCCAGGATGATATCAGGGCGAGAGACCATCCACGGAGGGGCCTTGCTAGGTACTAGGACGATACAGGAGACAAAAGGAAATCGGAACTGACGGTATAAGTCATCCAAGCGAATCCCCGCCGGCCGAGTGGCTCGGGCGAGCGCATCATACAGCCGGCGATTCGGATTGGAAAACAAACATGGATAGCTTGGATGAAGGGGCATCTGTCGAATAGTTGCAGCATAGGTCAGCAGTACTTGTTGGCGCCTCAGGTGTAAAGGAGGTACGCCAGCCTCGGCGAGCAAGATGACGACTGGGCTTGTCCGAAAGACACCCGTCGCCAGCCTCACACCGCCGTGGTGGACACTGTCCAGTTTAACAAGCACTGACTTACGGGCCGAACCATATGCTACACTGCCATAATCCAATCGAGATAAAATCAGAGCCTTATAAAAGCGTAGGAGCACCGCGCGGTCCGCCCCCCATGATGTGCCGCTAAGAAACCGCAACATGTTGAGTTTCTTAGCACAGGTAGTTTTCAAACACCGCACGTGTGGCTCCCACGTCAATTTCTGATCGAAAAGGAGCCCAAGGAACCGGTACGCAGCAACGACCGGCAAAGCTACATCGCCCAGATAAAGCTCAGGATCAGGATGGAGAGTGCGCTTTCGGCAAAAATGGACAACCGAGGACTTAGCGGTAGAGAATCGAAAGCCATGCTCTAGTGTCCAGCGTTCCACTCTCCGAATAGCTTGTTGTAGCTGTCGTTCAGCGACCGCCATATTTTGCGCACTATAATGTAGTGCGAAGTCGTCTACATATAGCGACGGTACCACTGCTGGACCAGCAGCAGCGACTATACCGTTTATGGCAATCGCAAATAATGTTACGCTAAGCACCGATCCCTGTGGGACTCAGTTTTCCTGTATATGATATTGCGAATAAGTCCCCCCTATTCGGACACGGAACAGGCGAAGGGACAGAAAATTCGCAATAAAACCAGCAAGTTACCTCGGAATTTCCATTGATGCAGGGTAGAGAGGATGCCGTAACGCCAAGGGGTGTCATAGGCCTTCTCGAGATCAAAGAAAACAGCGACTAGGTGCTGTCTCCGGAGAAAAGCGTCCTGTATGGCGGTCTCCAGGCGTACCAGATGGTCGTTGGTACACCGAGACGCCCTGAAACCACACTGGTATTCAGACAGGAGTCCCCGTTTCTCCAGGACCCACACTAGGCGCCGATTGACCATCCTCTCAAAGAGCTTGCACAGACCGTTAGTGAGACAAATAGGTCTGTAACTCCCTGTCAATTTGGGATCCTTATCGGGCTTCAGGATAGGTATAATGATACCTTCCTGCCATTGCGCTGGAAACACACCTTCCAACCAGATACGATTAAACACCCTGAGCAAATAACGAATGCTCTCATCGTTAAGGTGTTTAAGCATCTGGCTGTGAATATTATCCGGGCCAGGAGACGTGTCCCTGCAGAGCGCCAGCGCTCCGCGGAGTTCCCACTCCGTAAAGGGCACGTTGTACTCCTTCGAAGCGCGGGAAGCAAAACTAAGATGGAAACGTTCCGCTTCGCGCTTCAGGGCCACGAAGGCAGGGTCATAGTTATCGGAACCGGATATATCCGCAAAATACGAGACGGGATGGTTTGCAACGCGATAAGGATCTGTAACCAATTCATTATCAATGGAAATTCCCGGTACAGTAGAAGATGTCTGAATTCCCGAAATGCGTCTTAGTTTAGTCCACACTTGAGAGGAGGGGGTATGTGCCGTAATAGAAGACACATACCGTTCCCAGGATTGTTTCTTACTCTGGCGAATAAGAATCCGTGCCTTGGCACGACATTTCTTAAACGCCACCAAATTGGCCATGGTTGGACGCCGACGGTAGTGCTTATGAGCTCGACGACGGTCTCTTATTGCCGCTGCAATATCCTCTGTCCACCAAGGGACGAGTTTGCGACGAGGAGTCCCAGAAAAGGATGGAATGGACTCTTCGGCGGCAGCAAGAAGCACATCGGTGATGTGCTGTACCTCGTCATCGACGCTCCTGCAACCAAGATCAACGAACACAGCTCGTTCTTGAAACGAGGGCCAATTTGCCCGCTTAAGCACCCAACGACTGGGGAACTCCACGGGCTTCTGGTTCAGAAGTGTAAGAACGATCGGGAATTGGTCACTGTCACAGAGGTCGTCGTGTACATTCCAACCAAATATGGGGACCAGCGCACGGCTACACACATTCAAGTCAATGTGTGAGTACGTGCCGTGCGCTAAGCTGAAATGTGTAGCTTCCCCTGTATTTAATAGACATAAATCCATCCCTTGAATTAAGCCCTCCACGTCCCTTCCTCTGGGGCAGGAAGATGGTGATCCCCAGTGGGGGTGATGAGAGTTGAAATCACCCACGAGTAGGAAAGGGACTGGAAGTTGATCAACAAGATCAAAGACGTCATTAATATCAAGGGGCTGGTTCGGTGGAAGGTACACGTTACATACAGTTGTCATAGCAGGCAAGGACACGCGAACTGCAATAGCTTCCAGAGGAGTGTCGAGTGGAAACTCCTCACTATAGCAGTCAGAGCGAACGAAGGTACAAACGCTCCCGGAAGCCCGGGCGGCGTCTTGTCGCTCTTTAGAGTATAGTCGGAAACCTCTCAGAACAGTCTCGTGATCAGGTCGGAGGTTCGTTTCCTGTAGGCAGACTATACTCGCTGCGTATTGGGCAATAAGCTGACGGAGCTCTGTCAAATGCCTGTCATATCTGTTACAATTCCACTGTAACAGTGCCATTGTGTGGACTTAGGGAATAAGTTGGAGCAGCAAGCTGCAACTTAGACTCTGGAGGATCATCATCCACTACGTCGACTATAATCTCCATGTCCTCAGGCGAGGTCATGGAGTGACTCGACTCGGTAGAAGATATCCTAGACGCAGTTCGGCGGCGGGGGGAACTCCGTGGGGAGCGCGTAGATCTGGGGACCGAAACGTCCCCAGGCGCAGAAGCATCCGCAGGTGTGGGCGCGGATGGCTTCCCCTTTTTTGGAGAAAGGGGATGCGTAGTGCGGGGTCCTTTCTTACCCGCCCCCGCCTCTTTAAGATATATAGACGGGTCAGGAGCCGAATTCCTGACCCTGCTCGACGATGCCGCCTCCGCCGGCTTCGGCGCGGCTTTCGCCGACCGTTTGGGTGGGGAGAAAGTCTTCGACTTCCTCCCGAGTGGGGAGTAAGTCTTCAACTTCCTCCCCTGCAGTGCGGGCGGAGCAGCCTTCGCTCGCACAGCCTTCGTGCTGGCCGAAGGTGGAGTTGAAGTCACCTTCGGGCTTTCCGTTATAATCTTAGGAGCTGGTTTCGGAACAGGAAACTCAGTTGCAGGTTTCACAGCTGGTACAAAAGATGAGGTAGCCGGGACCAAATTTGGTATTATGGCTCTATAATCAATCGTTGGAGAAGGCGAAGTCGTGGTACGGTACTTCTTGCGGGCCTCCTGGTAGGTGAGACCATCCAGGGTTTTGATCTCCTGGATTTTCTTCTCACTCAGGAAGACAGGGCAGTTCCTGTCCCGAGGAGAATGAAATCCAGGGCAATTAGCGCACTGATAAGGTGTGCACTCTTCCGCTTCGTGTGGTACCTTACCGCATGTTCCGCAGATTGCGGGGCTCGAGCATCGGGATAACATGTGCCCGAACTTCTGGCACTTATAACACCTCATTGGTGGAGGGATATAAGGCCGTACGTCACAACGGTAACTGGTAACCTTGACTTTCTCCGGGAGCACCGAAAGCTCAAAGGAAATAATGAAAGCACCAGTATCCACGATTTGACCATTGACCGTGCGCGTAATGCGTCGGACATCAGTCACGTGACGGTGCCGCATATCCTCCTTGAGCTCCTCGTCAGTGTTCAGAATCAGGTCCCGGTGGAAAATAACTCCTCGGACCAGATTCAGGGACGTGTGCTTTTCCACTTTGACGGGAATGTCGCCAAAGTGGTCACATTGCAAAAGTTGTTCAACTTGCTCTCCAGTCCTAGTCTTGAGCAACAAGCTACCGTTCCTCATCTTTTGTACTTTCTCAAGCTCACCATAGACACCTTCTATGTGGCGAGAAAACAAAATACTCTTTACCAGCTTGAAATCACCCCCATCTGTTCTGGTAGCTACCAGAAACTTGGGGGTGTTAGTACCCAGATTTTCACGCACAGATTGTTCCCAGGGGGTTGATCCCCGTAGGGAATCAAATGTTAAAGACTTGGGTGTAGGACCACCCTGTTTGGGTGTACGTCCACCCTGGTTGGGGATTTTTCTTTCTGAACCCATGGCCAGATCATCCTCCCCGAATGCCACCGACATCCGATCACGGGCCGTCACAGTAGGCGCTACCCAGCCAGGGCAAGGCCCGCCTAGCTTGGAAGGCAGTCCCCGGGGGTCCGATGTTTTACAATGCCGTATCGGCATGTACCCCTTGGCATATACTGGATTTTACAGCGCAGACATTCGGCTGTGCGGGGACCTGCGTAGTCAGGCGGATACTACTGAACGGGTACATGGCACACCCACCTGTTGGCGCGGCCAAGACCAGAACAGGCTTTCGAGCGTAGTCGCTAGCGTAAGTGGCCCATCCCCTAACAGCACGCACATATAGAAATTTTGGTTGCCAGACCCTGAAAGCAGTGACGGAAAGAAGTGCGATATAACCTAATGAGAGTTATACCGCACGGGTGTATGTCTTTTAGAGCTGACTGTCAAGCCCTCGAAAGGGGACCGTTCCGAGAAGCCCTTTTAGTCGCCTTTTACGACTGGCAGGGATTACCGAGGATGTATTCGCTTCCTCCCACCCACTGGGGGTCCAATTCACAAAACAACGCGGAGTCCTTAAAGTATAGCCAAGGTCGCCCCTTTTAGTCGCCTCTTACGACAGGCAGGGGATACCGTGGGTGTATTCTAAACCCCCCACCCACAGGGGGGAGTCGGAGGGGATACAACTGGTGAGGTGTGATCAGCACCTCGCCCAGGCGGCCTCGCCTGCAAAGCGAACAGGGGCCTCATGAGGGAAGGGAGGAGGGGAAGATTAGGATGGATAGGCAAGGAAGGGGGAAGGAGGCGTCCGTGGCCATGATATAGGAACCATCCCGGCATTTGCCCGAAGAGGAAGTGGGAAACCACGGAAAACTACTTCGAGGATGGCTGAGGTGGGAATCGAACCCCCTCTACTCATTTGAGCCACCCGAGGCTGAGTAGACCCCGTTCCAGTCCTCATACCACTTTTCAAATTTCGTGGCAGAGCCGGGAATCGAACCCAGGACCTCCGGGGCGGCAGCTAACCATGCTGACCGATACGCTACGGAGACGACCAAAAACAAAAAACCAACCTAAAATCAAAAAACAAAAAACAAACACAAAAACAAACACCAAATCCAAAAACATGACCCAAAATCAAAATCCAAAACTAAAAACAAGGCCCAAAAATCAGAAACCAAAAACAAAACAAAAACAAAAACTAAAATCAAGACCCTAAAACAAAAACTAAAACTAAAACCAAGATCCAAAAATTCAAACATCAGAAACAAAACCAAACTATATAGCAAAATCGATATAAATAAATGTTTATTTTAAGTGCCATAATTTGACTTCTCTTATATTTTCATGGACAGTCTTTTGTTGCTAAACTCCCACTGAGATTTTAACATTCTTATGTTTGAGTTCTTGGAATCCTTACTTCACTAGGATATAAACGCACTGCGAAGAATTGAAATATATATTATTGCTACATCGCTGTCGACGACATTCTTTCCTAAAATTAACAGGAGTTAAAATGATGTAATACGTGGGTTTGTCTAACGTTAACTTGTATTTAATTACCAAAATGAATGCTAACTTCATTTGCGGCTTGTTACATCCAATTCTAGCCTCCAGGCGGTGAGGAACAAGTTGTGGCGTTTACTCGCTTGGCCGAGAAATGTACATTGCCTCGTAGCTAAACGTTGCTACAGTCTTGTTTTACATTAATAGTATAATGTTATTTACAACTTCTCCCATACACGGTTGAAAAGACACAGTCATGAAATCGCAATACCATGAAGCAGTCCAGTGTGTTTCTTGCTGAACCATCTCCTTGGCAATATTCTCCATCATAGGGGCAACCACGGGATTGAGCACCCTGTCACGAGCTGTAATATTGCTTTCAACGATCACAAATCGTGATACACAAGGTAGCTAAATAGTACATTATGCAACGAGCCTATAATGGCAATAATTAAGACACGAGCGTCTTAATTACTATTATAGGCGAGTTGCATACGACTGTTTATGTTCGACGATAATTATAACTTTATTATATGTTCTAACATAAGTATTCATAAATATCTGTCGATATTCTGTCGGGTGAATTCCTCTTCTTGGGAATTGTGTGGGCTCAGCATTTGATCTCTACCCAATAGCGAATCCCAAAGCTTTGAAACATTGTTTATACTGAAGTAGCACCAACAGATAGCGCACAGGTACTATGTACGATCATTTTGTTATTTTGGTCAAATAACACAAAATAGGCTGTTACATCATCATCATGTTTTTCAGTCAAGTGACTGGTCTGCCCCTACAATGAGTCTTTTCCACGTTGTTCGATCTTGTGCTGTCCTTTTGACCACTTCATAACTTCGTAGGCCAGAGCTATCTAGAAAAGATCTCATTAAAGTGTTCCGTGGCCTCCCGCGAGGGCGTTTGACAGGTATTTTGCCTTCTAGTATGTCCATCATCAGGCCACCATGTCGTAACCTGTGGCCAAGTCAGGTGGATCTCCTTCTATATATCTGGCAGATCATTTGCCGTTTTTCCTTTATTCGATCCAGCACCATTATGTTGGTCATTTTCTCTACCCAGCTGATCTTTTCCATTCGGCGCCAACACCACATCTCAGACGCTTCAAACGCTTCTAGTCGTTTAATGTTACAAACGCTTTAAAATTAAAAGGTATCGTATTATCAACTAGTTATTCTTCAAATTCGATGAGTATAGAATGTCAACGGAAGGCAAATTAATTTAGTCCCAAATGGAACAGTAACGGTATCTGGCGGAAAGGTTTCGCTTAAGAAATCCATTCTACGAAAGGAGAGCTGGATTTATATTTTCCGTGGAACTAATGTCATACGCATGCTTCCTCCTTGACGTTCTGATGTGTTTATGTCAACAACAGCACTAAGTAAAATTGTTGGCGAAATTTTACGAATGTGTAGATTTTGCGGACATTAACGTACAGTGCTATTTCTCTTGCAATATTGCCCAGTTTGTTAATGCATTGTAACTATAATGGTTGATCCAAAATGGCAACATTGTCAACTTTCAAATCATGTAATTCATGTCCGTCATGTTGGATTTTGAGTATATGTGAGAGCTATCCTTACCTAATTAGTCAATGAGTGAAAATATTGAGATCTGATTGGTTGGAAAATGAAATGAAACGTAGTACTTTAATGACGCCCATTATGAAACAGTTTTCTGACATATAATATTTACATATTGACATCGTCGAACATAAATACCATTATAGGCGAGTTGCATAAGACTGTTTATGTTCGACGATAAAATTTATTATATGTTCTAACATAAATGTTCATAAATATCTGCCTTGATTCTGTCAGTTGACTTCTTCTTCTTGGGAATTGTGTGGGCTCAGCATTTGCTTTCTACCCAATAATGAATTCCAAAGCTTTGACATATTGTTTATCCTGAAGTAGCACCAACAGATAGCGCACGGGTACTATGTTGTATCATTTTGTTATTTTGGTCAAATAACACAAAATAGCCTGTTACAAACGCTTTTAAAATTAAAAAGTGTCGTATTATCAACTAGTTATTCTTCAAATTTGATGATTATAGAATGTCAACGGAAGGCAAATCAATTGAGTCCCAAATACAGTAGAACAGTCATGGCATGGCATCTGGCGGAAAAGTTTCGCATATGAAATCCATTTACTGAACAGAGAGCTGGATTATAATTTCCGTGGATTTAATGTCATACGCGTGCTTCCTCCATGACATTCTGGTGTGTTTATCTCAACAACAGCATCCACTAAAATTGTCGGTGAAATCTTACGAATGTAATGCCATGTGTAGAAATTGGAGTTGCGGATATTAAGGTACAGTGCTATTTCTTTTGCAAAATTTCCCAGTTTGTGTATGCAAACAGGGACTGTGCACACTTTCCATGTAGGTAATGGCCAGAAGGATGGTGTTGCAAACTTCTGGACGTAGATTCATAAATATCTTGCATATTTCATAGTATTTTCCTGTTAACGTAAAGTTTCGTGCTGTTTTGTCTTTGTGTTTACCATTGTAAGTACAATGGTTGATCACCTATAGGCTACAGTCAAATTTGAAATCATGTAATTCATGCCCGACATGTTGGATTTTGAGTGCGTGTGCGAAGCTATGCTTACCTAATTGGTCAATGAATGACAATATTGAGCTCTGATTGGTTGGAGAAACTGTATCATAATGAAAAGTAGTACCTTAATGACCCCCATGATACAGTTTTCTGACATAGAATATTTACATTTCGACATCGTCGAACATAAACCTCCCTATACCATGGTAAATGTAATAAACTGGAAATTATGTATAAATGTCTGTTATTATAATATACTGTTACGGCTGTGAGTTCGTTTCATCGCTCGCCGCATGAGTCAAAACTGCCCCAGGGCTGGACTGCTCTCCCTCAGTGTATTGCATGCGCATTACGCAACGGACTGTGAAGTGAAAGGGATAGTCCAGAACATTCGTGACTGGACCAGCGCTGGAAACCTCGAGAAGCCGTGGACTCTGGATGGATCTAGAAGCATTTATTGAGTCACCAGCCTGCTATATAAGCGGCTTCAACAGTGAGGGGACCGAGTTTTCTGTTGTTGTGTTTTACGAGCTAGTGCGAGCGATTATCTTGTGCGACAGAAGTGTGGTGACGAAGTGCTGTGCGAGTTACGAAATCCTGTGACATTGTTTCTCCCAGCTTGTGGACAGCGTACATCAAGTGCTCGTAAGTAACTGTATTTGTTGTACCTGAGGAAGAGGGGCAGGTAGCTTCTGCCAAGGCCACCGGACTCATTAGGACGGATTAACTTCTGTGGTCTGTTGCAAGTGAAAGGGGCCAAGAGCGCATAAGGAAGAGACTTGAGGAAACTGGAGAAGGCTCCTAATTGCTTGTATTTGCTGATTAGTGTAATTTTCTGGCCACAATAAAGTTAATTATTTCTTTAAGCAGTAAATGGTGTTGTGCTTCCTACCCACCGTAATCCAGTTAACAAAAGTGCCACTAGGGGGGTGGCACGTAACAACTGGTGTCAGAAGCCGGATTACGAACTCAAGCACAACACCTGACGGTCCTGGTTTCAAAACCCGAGCAGGTCATTTTCTCTAATTTTCCTGTGAGTGCATGCCCTTTACAAGACAAACAACTAAAATGGAGGAGAAATTGGCAGCACTGCTAGAAAAGTTAAATGGCATGGAAACCAAGATGGAGGATGGCCAGAAGAAGTTAGCAGAGGACCTGAAGGACAGCCAAAATAAGTTAGCAGAGGACCTAACTTCCAAATTAGAAGAAGGCCAAAATAAGTTAGCGGAGGACCTGAAGCAGATGGAAGACAGCCAGAATAAGTTAGCAGAGGACCTAACCGCCAAATTTCTGGATGGCAAGAAAAATCTGGAAGAGTGTCTGCTGACGAAATTAGAGGAGAGTCAAAGGAAATTAGAACAGGGCCTACGTGAGGAAGTCGCGGCAGTGGAGGAGA
Organism: Meconema thalassinum; assembly: GCA_946902985.2. NCBI lineage: Eukaryota > Metazoa > Arthropoda > Insecta > Orthoptera > Tettigoniidae > Meconema > Meconema thalassinum. The sequence goes on from OX336392.1 coordinate 375,579,987, forward strand.
AGTTCAACACCTTGCAAGTGGAAGTTGCCGAGCTGCGCCAACGCCCGCTGATGGGGGTGGAGGAGAGATTCAACGCTCTACAAAAGGAATTTGCTGAGCTGCGCCGACTCCCGCCGACAGGGATGGAAGATAGATTCAAAGCCCTACAAGAGGAAGTCGCCGAGCTGCGCCGACGCCCGCCGACCGGGGTGGATGAGAGAGTCAAAGCCCTACAAGAGGAAGTTGCCGAGCTGCGCCAACGCCCGCCCACCGTTACACCTGGAATATCAGGGACGGGACATAGCAGAGTGACGCCCCCAACCTTCGACGGAAAGGTCCCGTGGAGCACCTACTTACGTCAGTTCGAGGCGGCCTTTTCCATAAATAACTGGAACAACACAGAAAAGGCTACAGCTCTCATTGTAGCGCTGAGAGGTGACGCCCCTAACGTCCTTCAGGCCATCCCGACTGGATCCCAGGACTACGCTTCACTGATCGCCCATATGGAGTCCCGATATGGAGATAGCCATCTTCAGCAGGCCTATCAGATGCAGCTCCGGACCCGGGTACAGAAGAACGCGGAAACCCTGCAGGAGTTCGAGATGGACATCGCACGCCTCGTAAGGCTCGCCTACCCAACAGCGCCGGCCGACTTTCTGGAGCAGATAGCGACGCAGACTTTCACCGACGGGCTACGGGACTCGGACACTCAACAGGCGCTGCGTCTCGCGCGCAATAAGACCCTGGCAGATGCGCTGAGCCACGCACTTGAGTTCGAGACGGCAAAGCAGGTATCTAGAATGTGCGCGCGGGTGCGTCAGGTGGACGTCGACGAACCAGCCAAAGCCAACAAGACCAAGCCCCTGGCCGATGAACTGATGGAGGAGCTAGGCCGGTTCTTCAAGAGTCGCAGTACCACCAACAAAAACTTAGCCGAAGGACATCCGGAGAGGCGGCCTGGAAGAGGACTACCGACCTGCTGGACCTGCCGTAAGAGAGGCCACCTGAGCATGGACTGCGGTGATCGCCGCCGCCAAGGGTTTCCGTCGGGACAGTCAGTCGTAGAGAAACCGCGTGGCCCAGGAAAGCAAGTATCAGCCAGCCTAGGGGGGCAAAGGTTGGCTTGCGACAGTCGGCAAGCCCCGGCAGTCCAAGTTCGTGTGACGAAGTTACGGAGGGACAATAGCAGCCTGATGGTCGACGGAGTCGTCAACGGAGTGAGCTGGCCCCTGCTGATCGACACGGGAGCGTCGAGGACCATCGTCAATCCCACCGTGATCCCGAAGTGGAGAGTGCAACCCACACAAAGGAACCTCCAGCTAATAACCGCGACCGGAGAGACCGCACCAGTACATGGCGAAACATCACTGGAGTTCGTCATTGGTCGACGGGCGATAAAGCATCCAGTGCTTGTGGCTGACGTATCAAATGAAGTGATCATCGGACTGGACTTCCTGGACCAGAACAACATCATCTTGGACCTGAGTACCAACACTCTGCACTTCGGAGGTGAGGAACTTGCTTTGCAACCAGCACACGAGGCCGTCACCGCACGACGAGTAAGGCTGAGAGTGGACGTCATCGTTCCTGCCAGGACGGAGGTCAGCGCCGCCGTAATTGTCGACGGAACTGCTGAGGGAGTGGCGGCTGTCATCGAGCCAAAATATGAGGACATCCAGACAAAAGGATTGCTAGTTGCCAAGACCCTCATCAACACGACGTCTCGGCCGTACGTCCGCCTGTCCAACATGAACGACTACGACATTACGGTTCACCGGGACACCAACCTAGGAGTCTGCGAGCCCGTTACCTGGATTGCCCGCATCACCGACACGACGGACGGACACCTGCAGACGGACAACCGAAGAATACGCACACTGCCAGAAGAACTACAGAAGCTGTACCAAGGATCCCAGGACCATTTAGACGAGGAACAATCACGCCAACTTCAGGACCTGCTACGCGAATTCCAGGATGTCTTCTCCGTGGGGAGCAAAGACTTCGGCAGGACAAGCTTGGTCCAGCACAGAATCGACGTTGGGGACAGCGCACCGATTAGGGCCCCATTCCGACGTGTCCCGCTCGCCAAGCAAGCCGAAGTCGACCGGATGGTAGAAGAGATGAAGGAGCAAGGGGTGATCGAGCCATCACATAGTCCTTGGAGTTCTCCGGTCGTGCTTGTGAAGAAGAAGGACGGTTCCACCAGGTTCTGCGTGGACTACAGGCGGGTGAACGACGTCACGAAGAAGGACAGCTACCCTCTACCCCGGATCGACGACACGCTGGACACCATATCAGGATCAAGATGGTTCTCCACCTTGGATTTGAAGAGTGGCTACTGGCAGGTGGAGGTCCACCCTAAGGACCGCGAGAAAACGGCGTTCTCTGTGGGCAGCGGACTCTGGCAGTTCACCGTCATACCATTCGGTCTGTGCAACGCCCCTGCGACCTTCGAAAGGCTAATGGAGTCCATTCTGAGGGGACTACACTGGAAGACCTGCCTGGTCTACCTAGACGAGGTCATCGTTCTGGGAAAAAGCTTCGAGGAGCACTACTGCAACCTGAAGGAGATCTTGATGAAGCTACGGGCTGCCCAGCTGAAGTTGAGCCCCAAGAAGTGTCAGCTCTTCCAGAAGCAGGTCCAGTACCTTGGGCATATCGTCTCCGAAGAAGGGGTGCGCACCGACCCTGAGAAGACCGCAGCTGTGAGGGGGTGGCCAGTTCCGAAGGACAAGTCCCAACTACGAAGCTTCCTCGGACTCTGCACTTATTACCGTCGCTTCGTGAGGGGATTCGCCGACATCGCCAAACCTTTACATCGCCTGACTGAGAAGGACCAACTCTTCACGTGGACAGCAGAATGCCACAGTGCCTTCGAACAACTCAAGCAGGCTCTGTGCACCGCGCCTATTCTGGCCTACCCCAGACCTGGAACAAGGTTCATCGTCGATACCGATGCCAGCGACTTTGGCATAGGGGGAATCCTGTCGCAGGTAGTGGACGGCGAGGAGAGAGTAGTGGCCTACTTCAGCAAGGCCTTGTCAAAGCCAGAAAGGAACTACTGCGTCACCAGGAAGGAGCTGATCGCCATCGTGAAGACCATTGAACACTTCCACAAGTACCTGTACGGGCAAGAATTTCTCATCAGGACCGACCATGCATCCCTGCGGTGGCTCCTGAACTTCAAGCAGCCCGAGGGTCAACTCGCGCGGTGGTTAGAGAGGCTTCAACAGTATAACTTTGAGATTCAGCACAGGAAAGGCCAACTGCATTCTAACGCCGACGCCCTGTCACGAAGACCGTGCCCCGAAGACTGCACCTTCTGTGCCCGAAGGGAGGAGAACACCGGGATACAGTGCCGAAGGACTACCGTGGAACTTCAAGGGAGCTGGAGCCGCGAATCTTTCACGCGGGCGCAAGTGGAAGATGATGACCTGGGACTGATAGCCGAATGGAAGAGGGCCTGTGTCCCCAGACCCGGGTGGAACATTGTGAGTGACTGCAGCCCAAAGTTTAAGTCCTACTGGGCCCAGTGGGACTCGCTGATTGTAAGGGATGGCCTCATCTGCCGTACCTGGGAGAGCACCGACGGGAAGACATCTCGGGAACAAGTCGTCGTTCCAAAGGCTATGACGGAGGAAGTCCTGAAGGAAGTTCATGGAGGATCATCTGGTGGACACCTAGGGATAAAGAAGACCCTGGAGAAGCTGAGAGAGCGGTTCTACTGGATCGGATGCCGAACAGACGTGGAGAACCACTGCGCGAGGTGCCACGATTGCGCAGCCAGCAAGGGCCCAGGACGAAGACGACGGGGCCCACTGAAGACCTACAACGTGGGCGGCCCCATGGAGAGAGTGGCCATCGATGTTGCTGGGCCATTCCCGTTAAGCGAGGCAGGGAACCGCTACATATTAGTCGTCAGCGACTACTTTACCAAATGGCCGGAGGCGTATGCGCTCCCTAACCAAGAAGCCGCGACGATCGCAGAGACCCTGGTGAAGGAATTCGTCAGCCGGTACGGAGTACCCCTGGAGCTGCACTCCGACCAAGGGAGGAACTTCGAGTCGCAGGTGTTCCAGAACCTATGCCAGCTGCTGGGAATCCGGAAGACAAGGACAACGCCACTACACCCTCAGTCCGACGGGATGGTAGAGCGATTCAATCGCACCATCGAGAACCATCTTCGAATAGTCGTCAGCGAGCACCAGAGGGATTGGGACAAACATCTTCCACTATTTCTCCTGGCCTACCGCGCCGCCGTACATGAAGCCACCGGGTGCACACCAGGCCGGGCCATGTTTGGGAGGGAGCTCCGTCTACCTGTTGATCTGGCCTTTGGCCGACCTGGGAATGATCCGATCCTGCTAAGCCAGTATTGTCAAGAACTGGTCGACCAACTGGAGGACGTGCACGCGTTCGCGAGGAGGAAACTGCGGATTGAGACCGACCGAATGAAGACCCGATACGACCAGCAGACGGATGCCGGCGGATACCACGAGGACGACCTGGTCTGGCTCTTCAACCCATTACGGAAGAAAGGCCTGTCACCCAAACTGCAGAAGTCCTGGGAGGGCCCGTACCGAGTCGTGAAACGGATCAACGATGTCGTCTACAGGATCCAGCAGAGCCCGAGGGCGAAGATGAAGATCGTGCATCGAGATCGCCTGGCAGCCTACGGAGGGACACAGACGGACCAATGATTGATCGGGACGATCAGCCTTTTTAGGAAGGGGGTGGTGTTACGGCTGTGAGTTCGTTTCATCGCTCGCCGCATGAGTCAAAACTGCCCCAGGGCTGGACTGCTCTCCCTCAGTGTATTGCATGCGCGTTACGCAACGGACTGCGAAGTGAAAGGGATAGTCCAGAACATTCGTGACTGGACCAGCGCTGGAAACCTCGAGAAGCCGTGGACTCTGGATGGATCTAGAAGCATTTATTGAGTCACCAGCCTGCTATATAAGCGGCTTCAACAGTGAGGGGACCGAGTTTTCTGTTGTTGTGTTTTACGAGCTAGTGCGAGCGATTATCTTGTGCGACAGAAGTGTGGTGACGAAGTGCTGTGCGAGTTACGAAATCCTGTGACATTGTTTCTCCCAGCTTGTGGACAGCGTACATCAAGTGCTCGTAAGTAACTGTATTTGTTGTACCTGAGGAAGAGGGGCAGGTAGCTTCTGCCAAGGCCACCGGACTCATTAGGACGGATTAACTTCTGTGGTCTGTTGCAAGTGAAAGGGGCCAAGAGCGCATAAGGAAGAGACTTGAGGAAACTGGAGAAGGCTCCTAATTGCTTGTATTTGCTGATTAGTGTAATTTTCTGACCACAATAAAGTTAATTATTTCTTTAAGCAGTAAATGGTGTTGTGCTTCCTACCCACCGTAATCCAGTTAACAAAAGTGCCACTAGGGGGGTGGCACGTAACAATACGATATAACCACCGCTGACTTAGGTAAAGTGAAACACTATTGAATATTTATCAAGTTACCCGCGTGTTAATATAATTCCCAACTTGCAATGGTGAGTTTGCATTATTTGATTAAAAGGTTGCACCTCACTCCCCTATGGCCAATGGTGATACAAAACCATTAGTCACTACTAGGTTAGACGATGGTCTGGGCTAAACCATTTTTCACTACTAGGTTAGACAATGGTCTGGGCGAAACCATTAGTCGCTACTAGTTTAGACGACGGTCTGGGCTAAACCATTAGTCGCTACTAGGTTAGACGACGGTCTGGGCTAAACCATTAGTCGCTACCAGGTTAGACGACGGTCTGGGCTAAACCATTAGTCACTACTAGGTTAGACGACGGTCTGGGATAAACCATTAGTTGCTACTAAGTTAGACGACGGTCTGAGCTAAACCATTAGTCGCTACTAAGTTAGACGACGGTCTGGGATAAACCATTAGTCACTACCAGGTTAGACGACGGCCTGGGCTAAGCCATTCGTCGCTACTAGGTTAGACGACGGTCTGGGATAAACCATTAGTCGCTACTAAGTTAGACGACGGTCTGGGCTAAACCATTAGTCGCTACTAAGTTAGACGACGGTCTGGGATAAACCATTAGTCGCTACTAAGTTAGACGACGGTCTGGGTTAACCATTAGTCGCTACTAAGTTAGACGACGGTCTGGGCTAAACCATTAGTCGCTACTAGGTTAGACGACGATCTGGGATAAACCATTAGTCGCTACTAAGTTAGACGACGGTCTGGGCTAAACCATTAGTCGCTACTAAGATAGACGAAGGTCTGGGATAAACCATTAGTCGCTACTATGTTAGACGACGGTCTGGGCTAAACCATTAGTCGCTACCAGGTTAGACGACGGCCTGAGCAAAACCATTAGTCGCTACTAAGTTAGACGACGGTCTGGGCTAAACCATTAGTCGCTACTTAGTTAGACGACGGTCTGGGCTAAACCATTAGTCGCTACTAAGTTAGACGACGGTCTGGGTTAACCATTAGTCGCTACTAAGTTAGACGACGGTCTGGGCTAAACCATTAGTCGCTACTAGGTTAGACGACGATCTGGGATAAACCATTAGTCGTTACTAAGTTAGACGACGGTCTGGGCTAAACCATTAGTCGCTACTAAGATAGACGAAGGTCTGGGATAAACCATTAGTCGCTACTATGTTAGACGACGGTCTGGGCTAAACCATTAGTCGCTACCAGGTTAGACGACGGCCTGAGCAAAACCATTAGTCGCTACTAAGTTAGACGACGGTCTGGGCTAAACCATTAGTCGCTACTTAGTTAGACGACGGTCTGGGCTAAACCATTAGTCGCTACTAAGTTAGATGACGGTCTGGGATAAACCATTAGTCGCTACTAAGTTAGACGACGGTCTGGGCTAAACCATTAATCGCTACCAGGTTAGACGACGGCCTGAGCAAAACCATTAGTCGCTACTAAGTTGGACGACGGTCTGGACTAAACCATTAGTCGCTACTAGGTTAGACGACGGTCTGGGATAAACCATTAGTCGCTACTAAGTTAGACGACGGTCTGGGCTAAACCATTAGTCGCTACTAAGTTAGGCGACGGTCTGGGATAAACCATTAGTCGCTACTATGTTAGACGACGGTCTGGGCTAAACCATTAGTCGCTACCAGGTTAGACGACGGCCTGAGCAAAACCATTAGTCGCTACTAAGTTAGACGACGGTCTGGGCTAAACCATTAGTCGCTACTTAGTTAGACGACGGTCTGGGCTAAACCATTAGTCGCTACTAAGTTAGATGACGGTCTGGGATAAACCATTAGTCGCTACTAAGTTAGACGACGGTCTGGGCTAAACCATTAATCGCTACCAGGTTAGACGACGGCCTGAGCAAAACCATTAGTCGCTACTAAGTTGGACGACGGTCCGGACTAAACCATTAGTCGCTACTAGGTTAGACGACGGTCTGGGATAAACCATTAGTCGCTACTAAGTTAGACGACGGTCTGGGCTAAACCATTAGTCGCTACTAAGTTAGGCGACGGTCTGGGATAAACCATTAGTCGCTACTATGTTAGACGACGGTCTGGGCTAAACCATTAGTCGCTACCAGGTTAGACGACGGCCTGAGCAAAACCATTAGTCGCTACTAAGTTAGACGACGGTCTGGGCTAAACCATTAGTCGCTACTAGGTTAGACGACGGTCTGGTCGAAGATTACTGCTTTGGCCTACTGCGAGCAACGGGGAGTGGGGTATAAGCCCGAGGTTATGTTTGTGTTTGAATGTAAAGCCTTATTAACTCATAGAATTGAACATGTAAAATTGACTTAGGCTTACAGTATATCACATTAGGCATTACGAGTTGCGAATTATATGAACTCGCCGGTTAATTTGATAAATATTCAATAATTTATAACATTTAACCAAATTTGTTGGTGATTATATACAGTATAACAAACGTCATTTATATACAAACACCCTATTAATCACATTTATCGTAAGACTTTGACCATAATGCTCGATGTTGAACCTGAGTGACCTCTACAACATATTCTGGGCGGCTACTCTTCCCGTTACTTCTTCACAGGCAACGGTGGCAATCACTAGGGGCAAGGAAGGCGTTCGGTTTATCACTAAAGGAGACAGTATGTGCTTTGTCGATCCACGCAGATCTTTCTCGACACCATGCCAGCCGCCTATGCTGTGGGGTCAATGTAACACCTTTAGTGGGAAAATGGACTCGTAAACCACCTGTACGTAGGTGTTCTTTGTTGTATAACACGAGGTGCCAATGTTGCTCGAATTTGCGTTGCTGTTGGGCGGGAATCCATCCGGTTTATTTGTATAGTGGTGCGATCCTCCCCCATAGTTGTCCGTCGAGTTGAGGTTATGCCTAGTCTACGAGTGTAAGTACCTTCATCTGACTACATATCCATATCTGTTGCACCGTAGATACCTGTCGGCCAACAAATGCAGCTACTGTACATACAGTCCGTAGACATAACCCTCTCTCACACAGACCAATAATCCAAGCTCTCTCAAACTATGACAGTTGTTGGCAGCGTGCTCTTCTCTGTTGTCGAGACATGTCTAACGGAGGACAGTTCTCTACACCAACTACAAGTCAACTATGCAACGCTATGGCCCCTATACTGGAGATGGTTCCTCCGCAACCAATCACGAGGGCGCAACCAATCACGAAGGCGCAACCAATCACGAGGAGAGACATAATATGTACTGTATATAATATACTATAGGCTTACAGGGTGATTTTTTTGTTGGAGCGGGGTCAGCGGCCAGCTACCCAGCGCGCGCACACCTTCCACCAGCCAACCAAACTTGGGCCGCAGATTGCGTGGAGGTAGAAACCGTAACAGAGTACAATAATTAATGATTAATTCACCAGAAAATCATGACAGAAGAACTTACGTTTTCACAGAAGATGCTGAAAATGTACTTCTGCAGCTGACAGACAGGCGGGGTTCCGTCTAAATAAAATAGCGTTTACACGTTGTAATTCCTTTCTGTTTTGAGGGATATCTGCTGCCGTATATTGTTCTCCAGCTCCACTAGGGTACGGGTAATTGATCTGTACACGTTGTATTTTAAAATATCCCGCAATTTAGACATCAAACTGGTGTTTCGATTAATTACAGTAAACACGCAGGGTGGTACAGAAGTAGCTATACAATGTAACGATATAGCTTCAAAACCTCGTAGTTCCGCCCCTTAAAACAACAATAACTAACTAACTTCCAAATATTTAAAAATCAAGTGTGTAGGACTGTCATTCGTCAGCTGATCTGAACAATATATGGCAGCAGATATCCCTCATTACGGAAGGAGAATTAACTTACAACGTGTAAACTCTAATTTATTTACACGGTACAAGGCCTGTCTGTCAGATGAAGGAGAACTTTTTCAGCATATTCTGTGAAATGGTAAGTTCCTTATTCATGATTACCGGGTGAATTTACCATTAATTAATGAACTGTTACGGTTTCTACCACCACGCAATCTGCGGACCAAGTTCGGATGGCTGGCGGAAGGCGTGTGCGCACCTGGTAGCTGGCCGCTGACCCCGCTCCTGCTAAAAGACCACCCTGCATAAACAATTAAGTGGGTCAGAATATGTTATCGGTTACATACCTATATGGTGTCGCTCGATATTGTAAAAATCAACACAAATGACCGATTATTTCATAGTGTTTCAATATTACAATTTGTTTAAGATCCTTTGAAGCCATTGCCTGTGATATAAGGAGGTGAAGTCCTTAAGATTATCCTACAACCTGTAGGCAAGCTGTGACGTTCAAGCAGCCATTGGCTGTGATGTAATGTGGTGGAGTCCCTAATATTATCCTACATCCTGTAGGTAAGCTGCGACGTTCAAGCAGCCATTGACAGTGATGTAATGTGGTGGAGTCATTGCGATTATCCTGCATCCTGTAGACAAGCTGTGACGTTCAAGCAGCCATTGCCTGCGATGTAATGTGGTGGAGTCCCTAAGATTATCCTACATCCTGAAGGCAAGCTGTGACGTTCAAGCAGCAATTGGCAGTGATATAATGTGGTGGAGTCATTGCGATTATCCTGCATCCTGTAGACAAGCTGTGACGCTCAAACAGCCATTAGCTGTGATGTAATGTGGTGGAGTCCTTAAGATTATCCTACATCCTGTAGGCAAGCTGTTACGTTCAAGCAGCCATTGGCTTTGATGTAATGTGGTGGAGTCCTTAAGATTATCCTACATCCTGTAGGCAAGCTGTGACGTTCTAGCAGCCATTGGCTGTGATGTAATGTGGTGGAGTCCCTAAGATTATCCTACATCCTGTAGACAAGCTGTGCCGCTCAGGCAGCTATTGGCTGTGATGTAATGTGGCGGAGTCGCTGTGATTAGCTACAACCTGTAGACAAACTGTGACGTTCAAGCAGCCATTACCTGTGATGTAAAGCGATGCAGTCCCTGTGATTTGTTTATTCGCTGTTCGTCCCATGATGCACTGCGGCGCCTCCATGCCCACTCCTGGGCAGGACAACTCGAGCTTTTCCACTTTAACTTTCTCCTCTCCCCCCACCCCCCTATCCATCCCTTCTCCATTGAGGGGTTGAAACTTCGCACAAGTCTGTGGGCGGATGTGGAGTCATGACTTAAGAGGTCCCATAATGCAAAAGTTTGTGTTGTGTTGTTGTGTTATTGATCAAGATTTCTATTCTAAAGACGTGACTTGGGTATGTTTGAAGGCTGGCGACAAAAGTAAATGATTAAGCGAGTAAGTTGGCTGAAGAAGCATGCTTTTGTTCCCAGAGGAGCAAGCAGAACCACAAGATCTTTGCTCTGTCGGGGGAGGAAAAAGCGACGTCTGCTTCCTTAGGTATAGAAACAGTATAATAAGATACGCCAAGTGCTGTAGTTTGCCTCGCAACTTCCAAGTCATTGTTACCCGCTGAAGGAACATAAATTCCCCATCCTCCATCAATGAACTCTCATTAACATTGGGAGAGCAATGCCCTCTATGTAGAACTTAATTACCGGTGGCTGTTAGTTCATCATCTTCACTGGTAACATTTCAATTTGTGGAAGAATTGTTTAAGTAAAATTATAAGATACGAATTAAATAATAATAATAATAATAATAATAATAATAATAATAATAATAATAATAATAGTTAATCGATTGACGACACTCAAGAACCCAACACCTTGGCTAGAAGAACTCCGATAGGACCTCAAAAATGCAAACATAAGTTCAACACACATTTCAGAAAGAGACACCTTCAGACACAAAGTACACAAATGGGAAGTTACATCAGAGTAACAAAAACAAAAACAGTACAGGCCAAAGTGGTCTGAAGAACGTAAACAAGCCTTCTAGGAAAGAATGAAACCCTATTGGAAAAACAAGAAGAACCAAAAGAAGGTGATTGAGTTATTTTCTTAACGTCTTCCATTTGTTTGGGAGATTTGGCTTAAAATAAATAAATAAATAATAATACCTAAACAAACAAAACCAACAACAACAAAAAAACAGAATTTTGAGCAAACGCTCAAAGAGAAAAAGAAATAGGAAAAAAAAGTGGACAAAAGAGAGAAAGAGAAAACACAGTGAATTTATGAGAAGCATTTGGTAAGAAAGAAGACAGGGAAAGAAAAAAGCATGAAAATTTATTGTGTTTTAACGCTCCCATTAAGGGGGAATTAACGAAATAATAATAATAATAATAATAATAATTATTATAACAATAATAATAGTTAAAAATAAAAGAACAGAAATTTTAGCCAACGCCTAGAGAAAAAAAAGTAGTGGGCAGAAAAAAGAAAGAGGAAACACAGTGAATATATGAATGACTTATGGGGAGAGAGAAGAAAGGGACAGAAATATAACATGGAAATTGATTGTGTTTTAACGCTCTTCTTAAGGGGGAATTAACGATAGTAATGATAATAATAAAAAAAAAGATAAGAGATACAAGACAAGAAAACATTGCGCAAAATCCTTGGCCCAGTCTGCTTAGAAGGTATCTGGATGAAACGGAAGTCTCGGGAGCATTATCAGCATGCTAAGAAGATCATTGAGACCTTCAAGAAAAGGCGATTGAAGTTCTACGGCCACTTTTTTAGAAGGAAAGAAAGATAAAAGAAAGGAAAGTGAAATATTGAGGAAAATCCTTGGTCCAGTCTGCTCAGAAAGGATCTGGATGTACCGGGAGATTTATCAGCATGCTGAAAAGAACACTGAGACCTTCAGGAAAAGGGAATTGAAGTTCTACGGCTACATTTTTAGAATAAATAATAGACTATTATTATTATTATAATAATTATAATAATTATTATTATTATTATACTACTACAAGATGCTCTGCCTTAGGTCTAGCCTTCTCTGTGGCTGAATACTGCGCCCCAGTTTGGATCAATAGCCCACATGTCAAACTCGTTGACACCCAGTTGAACAACACCATGAGACTAATCACTGGTTGTATAAGAACTACACCAGCATATTGGCTTCCAGCCCTCAGCAATATTCTTCCACCCCACCTTCGTCGAGAAGTTGCCTTGCTGCGGGAGTACTATAAGATTATGGATCACCCTACACTACCTATTCATGAAGACATCCCCTCTCTTCAAATTAACAGGCTCAAATATAGGAAGCCACCCAATCGTCATGCCCACAGGCTTGTAAGAAACCATTTTGATTCCAGCATGCAGTGGATTAGTGAATGGACACTAAAAGCTTGTCCTGAATCGAACTCCTTCCTGAACCCTACAAGAACATCCACTCCAGATTCCGATCTGCCTAGGAGGGCTTGGGCAACTCTCAATAGGATTCGGACAAATCACGGAGTATGCAATGGAACTTTGTTCAAATGGGGAAAAATTTCGTCTCCTCAGTGTGATTGTGGTGCTCCTAATCAAACCGTCCAACACATTACAACTGACTGTCCTCTGAGTGCATATGGAGGGGACTAGATCGACTTCCTGTTGGCGACACCTGACGTGGTCCAGTGGATAGACTCATTAGACCTGAGACTGTAAATAGTGTAAATAGTAAAAAGAATGAACAGTAGATTTTAAAGTGATTTTCTTTGTACTCTGAAATCTTGTATTGATTATATTGCCAAAAGATAAATAATAATAATAATAATAAATAATAATAATAATAATAATAATAATAATATCATTACAAGGAAAGAAAGATAAAAGAAAGGATAATATTGTGGAAAATCCTTGATCCAGTCTGCTCAGACGGTAACTGGATGAGACGAAAGTACCGGGAGATTTATCAGCATGCTGAAAAGATCACTGACACCTTCAGGAAAAGGGAATTGAAGTTCTACGGCTACATTTTTAGAATAAATAATAGACTATTATTATTATTATAATAATTATAATAATTATTATTATTATTATACTACTACAAGATGCTCTGCCTTAGGTCTAGCCTTCTCTGTGGCTGAATACTGCGCCCCAGTTTGGATCAATAGCCCACATGTCAAACTCGTTGACACCCAGTTGAACAACACCATGAGACTAATCACTGGTTGTATAAGAACTACACCAGCATATTGGCTTCCAGCCCTCAGCAATATTCTTCCACCCCACCTTCGTCGAGAAGTTGCCTTGCTGCGGGAGTACTATAAGATTATGGATCACCCTACACTACCTATTCATGAAGACATCCCCTCTCTTCAAATTAACAGGCTCAAATATAGGAAGCCACCCAATCGTCATGCCCACAGGCTTGTAAGAAACCATTTTGATTCCAGCATGCAGTGGATTAGTGAATGGACACTAAAAGCTTGTCCTGAATCGAACTCCTTCCTGAACCCTACAAGAACATCCACTCCAGATTCCGATCTGCCTAGGAGGGCTTGGGCAACTCTCAATAGGATTCGGACAAATCACGGAGTATGCAATGGAACTTTGTTCAAATGGGGAAAAATTTCGTCTCCTCAGTGTGATTGTGGTGCTCCTAATCAAACCGTCCAACACATTACAACTGACTGTCCTCTGAGTGCATATGGAGGGGACTAGATCGACTTCCTGTTGGCGACACCTGACGTGGTCCAGTGGATAGACTCATTAGACCTGAGACTGTAAATAGTGTAAATAGTAAAAAGAATGAACAGTAGATTTTAAAGTGATTTTCTTTGTACTCTGAAATCTTGTATTGATTATATTGCCAAAAGATAAATAATAATAATAATAATAAATAATAATAATAATAATAATAATAATAATATCATTACAAGGAAAGAAAGATAAAAGAAAGGATAATATTGTGGAAAATCCTTGATCCAGTCTGCTCAGACGGTAACTGGATGAGACGAAAGTACCGGGAGATTTATCAGCATGCTGAAAAGATCACTGACACCTTCAGGAAAAGGCAATTGTAGATCTACGGCCACATTCTAAGAATTCTAAGAATGAACAATGACGGGCTCTATCAACGAAAGTTAAGAACAACTGGCTTACAAAGTGAAATTGAAAAAAAAAACTTCAAGTAACGGGCAATTCAGAGAAAATTATACGAGATATACTCCAGTTCAGAATATTAATCAACAACCTTCATTTCTCTCACAAAATGACTACCAGGACCAAGAAAACATGGACAAAAGAACGAAGGAAGATACTCAGTGCCCTAATAAAGAGATTTTGGAAGAAGAAAGTAACATCGGTTGGTTCCTCAGTTATTGGGCTGCAACAACGCTGTCATGTAGCCCCTTGTACTTTGGGAGTGTGTAGGATCTGTCTGATAACCGGTGTTAATTGTCGTGGCTGTATTAGTGTGTGTTATCTGTGATTCAGGTAAGGACTGCAGATGATCAATTTCAAGTAGTTACTACTTTTTCTACCAAATGATACCGTCAACGACACCTAGCTGCGAACAAGACTACTAGATGACACCGCAATCAGCACCTGGCGACGAAATTGGGAACTTATTACAGCGTTAATAAATCTAACCTACAAATTTAGCTTCGCACTATTGTAGTTTGTGGAAGTTTTTTTTAATATGCCATACATCTATAAATCTATGACATGGCTTTTCTTCCCCTCTGAAGGAAGGCATACTGAGGGATTTTTAAGGCTCTTAAAAAAACTGACGACTTTGGCCGGGTTTGAACCCGTGATCTTGAGAATAGAGACTCAGCATGCTACCAACTACGCCACCGAAGCCTCTAAAATAACATTAGCTAAATAAGTTCTATAAAATGAAAATAACTGTGTGAGTTAGTTATTGTTGTTTTAAGGGGCGGAACTACTCATCTGCCCCTATAACTGTGTGAATATACAGTAACAGAAAAAAAAACGACTTCACAATGTTTTTGTAGACATTTTCATTGATCATAATCACCATTTTCACTTTTCACATTCACGACAAAACACCAAGCTATGATGTTTACACACAGATTTCTTGCATTCTGAGTACACCACAGTGGTCTTGGTGCCCATGGATCGACGCTTCACCTTCATTATCAGAGCAGTCGTCAAATTGATGTATACTATCACACTCTGACCTGTATAATTCCTGTAAAATTTGTTCGTCACTTTGAAGAGAATCCATTTTATCATTTTAAATGATCTTGTCGACTTCGTCGTCACGCTGAGGTCTGGCGTTACGTTACGGTGACGGGACGAAATGTACCCAGATGCACTGAGGTGTGTGACGTCATAGTACCGCTTGGTGCATATGTTCCCCGACAATCTCTTCTTCGTTAGTATAATACAAGAATCCCCAATTCTTGGATGTCACGGGTAATCTCGAGAACCACTGGATGGATTTTGATGCGGTTTTCACCATTCTGTAAAGGATATCTCGAGGAAAGATTCTGTAGAAAATAATTTATGTATGATCAAAGGAAGCCAAGCAGTAACGATTTCAGTGAAAAAGTCGAAAACAAACTTGGCGTCCGTGCTCTTCTTAAGCTTACGCTGGGCAAACCGTTAAAAATATCAATATACTATGAGCGTAAGAATTGGTCAGCATGAAAAGTTTTACAAAAAAGTCCGCAAGAGCATATCTCTATCTTCAATACATCGCCCACTATAAGTGTATTTAGACTGGATGGAAGGGGCATGTCCCCTCGCGCTCTTGTGAGCGCTTGACCTTGCTTTGCCCTTGGTTTGCACTTGCAATTCGCGAGTAATTTGAAGAAAGATAAGTATTATGCAGGTGATTTTCTAACATGTCAAGAGTCTTTGGCTACGAGCGATGCGAGAAGCCTCCAGCCTTTCTAGCATTTTTCAGCATTTGTAGCATTTAAAATGATACAAAGTCTAGTATTTCAGACTGACTGTCTGTTTTGTTAACATATATCACGAACTACACAATTATATTTCAGATAACTCTCAAGAATAATACTAGCGACAGAAGAAGAAACGTTACATTGACGGTAGAGTGAGGTACTCAATTTCCTGGCGACACTGCTTCGGGTATAAATAGCTGTCACTGTTAATAAGTATACACATTGACTGAAAGACAGTCAAAGTCAAGTAGAAGTCACAGGAACTGGCCGCGTATCAGGTACACCAACATAACGTAATCGACGGACAAAAATTCTCCGGAGCGCATTGAGTGCCTCACAGGACAGTTCCAGGGTTAAGAACCACTGTTTGAAATGCACGTGTTTTGGAATCAGTACCATGTTATCCCCAGTGGAGTCCATGGTTATATCATGCTCTTCTCCGGATACAAGAGGTGCTGTGCATAATGAACAGGTTGGAGCTACTTTTGCACCAGGGAGAACATGCTACGCCATTGCAGCCAACTGGAACACAATTTATTATTACCAATTGCAACTGAACATTTGCAATGGCAATCGATAACAGTTAAAACACTCGTATAAGGAAATAAAGGAGTCTAGAGGAAAATGTATTGTTGAAGCCAATTAGTGTCAACCGATAAACTGGCATTCTCAAAAACTATCACTAATATTCTAATAAATGGGAGCCTTAGCTGTCAGGTCAAGTATTGTACAAGCGTACAAGCCATTTATATGGAATATACAGAATTATAATGTCCGCCTCAAACGGAACTCGAACCCGCAACCTCCGGATATGTACGCCGTTTCTGAGCTAATATATACGCATCAAAAAAGTTTTTCATAACGTTTGCCATGATGCAGAGCGTTTGTGGGATTGTGGGCGAGGTTATTACAAAAGAGACGGCGTTCGGACAAATATCCTGCTGACTTTATTCATGTGTGAAAAGAAAATTACAAACAGGAATACATTTGGCCTGTTAAACAGGGACTGATAGCCTATGTGTTGTAATCTTGCCATTCTGTGGCGTTTCAATAAGCAACATGGCCACCACGGGCGTCCAGCAGGGCTCTTACTCGCCGTGACATACCACAGATTAAGTTGTCCAGGTCCTCTTGAGGCAGGCAATCCCCCTCTTCGATGGCGGCCTCCATGATCTCTTGACGGGTAATGGGAGGGTGTGGACGCTGAGCAATAGCACGCTTTAGCATATCCCAGACATGTTCGATACAGTACATGGCTGGTGACATTGCAGGCCATTCCATACCTGCAATGGCGGACTCCTGGTGGATGTTTTGTACAACCGCCGCTGGATGTGGTAAGTGTGTGCAAAACAGTTTTTGATTTGTATAGTAGATATTTTAACTCTCTTCGGTAGAGGTACATCATGTATTAAACATTACATCGATGCAGTTAATCGCTTCAGGGGATTTGGACATCGTAGTCATTAAACCTCGTGTACTTAGGTGTGTGTTGGATTTGTCTGATAACCTGCATTACCGTGTTGTCTATAGTAGAGTGTACATTTGTAGTTAAGGAGAGAATTGGGAATAAGGTGATAATGATGATAACTGTTGTTAAAACGTTTGCTAATATTAATGTGAGCCAAAATCAATTTCTCCATCCCCTTGTATTGTATCCGAGTGGTCTATGTAACGCTTCAAGAATGGAATAAGTAGCAAGGCACTTCCGAAGTTCAAATCACAGCACCGATATCGGGCATCATGATTGTGGTTCCTCTCCGGGTTTATCCACACTCACTTCAAGGAAATTCTGTAACGGTACCGTATTTGAAGTCCCTGGACACCCCTCCTCTTCTAGACCCTCCTACCCACAAAAATAAATTTAAAAAAATACAGTTTTTCATACTACTGTGGTCACAAAATCAACACTGATTATATGAGACGAAGACCTTACTCGCACATGTGCTCGAAGCTGGAGATATAAAGACATGCATTTTAAAACAGAAGTGTTGTTGTGTGATAAAACGTACAATAGAGTTTGTCAGTCATAGCGCTCTATCAGTCTATCGCTTTAACACGCGTGGGATAGACTCTGGAGGGCGCATCACTGTTTCACACTTGACTGGAACCCATCTTCCCGGAAGGGGGGAGTTTATCGCCATGACTCTCAGGTACATCAGCTGGTTGACAAGATCATTACCACTTACAGCCAGTCAACTGTGTGGAATTCCAATGAAAGTAGAAGACTGCCTTTACTTCTTTACAAATGATTAGTATTATTCTCTACGCACACAGTACTTAAAAGGGACGTAAAACTCACATATTTATTAATCTATGCTAATATATAAAAATGAGATGCTGTGTGTCTGCGTGTCTGTGTATTACTCAATCACGTAAGAACCACTGGTCCGATTTACATGACATTTTACATGGAAGTAGCTGATTTATCTGGTTAACATATAGGTTACTTTTAATTTCAATACTTCGCACTATTTAAAGATGGCGACCATTTTAGTGACGTCACTACACCCTTTGATTTCAAACTTTCATATTTCCATTTGAAATAAAAAGAGAATGGTTGGTTGGTTGGTTCCTTAGTTTAGGGGCTGCGACAACGCGGTCATGTAGCCCCGTGTACTTTGGGTGTGTGTAGAATCTGTCTGATAACCGGTGTTAATTGTGATGACTGTATTAGTGTGTGTATCTGTTTTTTAATTCAAGTAGGGACTGCAACTTTGAATTTTCAAATAGTTCCTACTTTTGCCGCCAAACGCCACCGTCAACGACTACTAGGCCTAGTTCAGAACTAGCTACTAGACGCCACCGCAGTCGGCTCTTGGCAACGAACGTAGCAACCTAAGAGCGTAAAAAAAAAAAGAGAATGCTAAGAAATAGAAAACTTTTGATGGCATATATGAGGTTTAAAATTTAATTTTCTATCCGAAAGGTCCTTATCACTTTTCGTGTATCTCCAACGGTTAGCGAGTACATCCAAAAATTGTGCTATAAAACGCGGTCAACGCCGATCGGTCTAGTTGGACAAAATGCTCCATCCTTACTCTCCCTCCGCGCATCACCTCGCCTATCCCCTGTTTTAACTGTCACCTTCGCATCATCATATATATTATTTCAGTAGTATAGATCCCTCCTGCGGCGCTCACAAGCGACCGATCGTGACAAATGAACATTCAAATGAAATAGAATGCACATTGGCAGTGACGAATTGCACTCTAATTTCGTAAGTATCTATAATTTCTTTAAAAAAAACTTAAAAAAAGTACGAAGTGTGCGATTTGGAGATACTGTTGCTGTAGGACGATACGCTCCATAATTGCTATCCACTTCACATTTTGGCCACTATGACGCCTTTTTTCATGTCATTTTAACATTCTGAGGTCTTTCCTTTATCATTTTGCATGGATTTCAGAAACAGTAAATCAAAGGAATGAGTACTCATATCGTATAATTTCATAAATATCGAATAACCGGTGAGTGTTATGATGATCCAATTGTCAATGATTACCTTCTTAAGTTAGGAAACGTAGAACTTGGAATTCTAACTGAAATGTAAATAGTGAGTTTCTCATTATAAACCTATTGGGGAAAGTGTGGTTAATGAACATGCGAGATTTCTCGCACGGGTTCGCTGGTTTTAGTTTATTTATGACCCGTAGCGAAGTAGCTAGTATTATTTATAATTTTACATCCTTATGCCAATCTGAGGAGAGCAATAGATCTTATTTCGCTAGTTCTTTTCTTCTCCTAAAATCTCTCCATCTGTGCATTGAAAATCTTTCTCCGTTCCTCAGTCCATGATTTCTTTGTCCTCGTAGAAATTTTATCACAGAAATTATGGCTGTTTACAGAGGTGTCCAAATTATTAGACACAACGCTAGGTTTCCAAAGTTTCATCTAGGCTATATATTTCATGATTTAATGCACTAAATATATTTACAAGTTGCTGAAGTTATTGGAAATATTTAACCATTGTTGTTGTTGTTGTTTGAGTCTTCAGTCTTTTGAATGGTTTGATGCAGCTCTCCATGCCTCCCTATCCTGAGCTAATCATTTCATCACTACATAGCTACCACACCCTACATCCGAGGCAATCTGTTTAACATATTCTAACCTTGCTATACCCCTGCAGTTCTTGTCCTCGACCCTTCCTTCCATAACTAAGCTTGCTATTCCTGGGTGTCTTAGTATGTGTCCTACCAACCTATCTCTTCTCTTCATTAGCAGTCGCCAGAAACATCTCTCCTCTCCCACTCGTCTTAATACCTCTTCATTTGTAACCCTATCTACCCATCTGATCTTCATCATTCTCATGTAACACCACATTTCAAACGCTTCAATTCTCCTCTTTTCTGCTGCACCAAATATCCAAGTTTCACTTCCATAGAGCGCCACGCTCCAGACAAAGACCTTCAAAAATGACTTCCTATCTCCTAAAGCTATATTCGATATCAACAGATTCCTTTTCTGTAGAAATGCTTTCCTTGCCTGAGCTAACCTACTTTTTATATCCTCTTTGCTTCGTCCATCACTGGTTATTTTGCTTCCTAAGTAAAAGAAGTCTCCTACTTCCTTTAAGAAATTTATAGTAAAATTATTTTATAGAATTTTCACTAAAATAGGGGCCTCGTTAATGTAAATTGCCACACGTTTTTGTTTTGAAGGAAGGAAGCTTGTAGTTTAACGTGACCGTTAATCTCGCGTTCGTGAGCCACAGGACCTCCTTTTTACGTGGAATCCGAACCACGGGACATGGCATTTCACACGTTTTGTGTTGATTACTATATTCTACCTTTCGTGTGAATTTAGAGCTGAGGAATTCAACGTCTTTTATACGGATTATCCGCTCTTGATCTTTGGTTGGTAGGTTCCTCAGTTTAGGGGCTGCGTCAACGCGGTCATGAAGCCCCGTGTACTTTGGGTGTGTGTAGAATCTGTCTGATAACTGGTGTTAATTGTGATGACTGCATTAGTGTGTGTTACCAGTTTTAATTCAAGTAAGGACTGAAGACAGTAATTTCAAGTAGTTCCTTCTTTTGCTACCAAATGCTACCGTCCACGACACCTAGATTGCGTACTTGACTACTAGATGGCATCGCAGTCAGCACCCGGTGGCGAATGTTGGAACTAATAAAGCGTTATGAATTCTAACCTACAAATTTTGGCTTCACAAAAGTGTAGTTAGTGGAAGGTTCTTTTTCATGCCATAAATCTATGACATGGGACAGCCGGCTTTACTTCCCCTCCTACGGAAGGCATACTGAGGGATTTTTAACGCTCTTAAAAATCTGACGACTTTGACCGGGTTTGAACCCGTGACCTTGGACATAGAAGCTCAGTATGCTACCAACTACGCCACCGAAGCCACCCTCTTAAACTATACAAAGATTCGTGGATCATGGATTGAAATCACCTGATTTAGAGGGTACATTCCAAATTCAATGAAACAAGAGAAAACGCACTCATCTCAGGCATCCCTCGGAATATCCAATTATGAAAATTTTCAGTCATATTTCCTTATGGAAAAGTAATAAATCCACATGGGAGAAAACTTCAACAAGTAGTGTGATGAAGGAAGTCATCCACTCTTCAATAAAATTATTTTGAATAAACAAATTCTGACTGATTAATATTCTCTATTTGATTGTAATAATTTGCGCACCACTGTATTAATGTTCTGAACTGGAATCGATCTTGTAAAATTTCCTCTGTAAAACCAATTTCTTGAAGGTCTTTTTCTATTTCACTAATCCAGTTTTTATTGACTTTCATTGAGAGAGCAAGGTGAGAGTCCTTTTGGTGAGCTTGTCGTTATTCATTTTGGGAATGTGGCCGTAGAACGTCAATCGCGCATTTCCGAAGGTGTCAGTGATCTTTTCAGCATGCTGATATAGCTCCTTAGACTTTCCTTTCATCCAGATTCCTTCTCAGTAGACTGGACCAACTATTTTCTTCAATATTTTCCTATCTTGCTTCTCTACGTCATTAATAAGATATCTGCCTCCAATTATCAAAGTTTTCGAGGCAAATACTATAGTGCTTCAGATTTTATTACTAAAAAATAATACATTAACTTTTGTTCTTCGATATAAATGTTTTGTTGTATCTGTTCAGGTGATTCTATAGGCCCTCTGTAATTTTGAAATTGTCTCTTTGATTGCCTCACAATTCAATTCTGATGGCTGAATTAATTCCCCTAGTACTTGTACTTGAGCTGTACAGGTTAGCCAATCAACCCAGGGTAGTGAACGTCATGAAAGCGAAACGGCTGCAATGGGCAGGGCATGTCATCAGAATGGACGCTGCCAGAATAGTTCGTCAAGTGTACGAGAAGAAGATCGAAGGCTCGAGACCCCCTGGATGACATAGGAGTAGATGGTAAGATGAGGTGACCTCTGACTGCACACAGATGGGTATTTGTGGATGGGATAATACGGCGCTGGATAGGAGGAAATGGAGGCAGATAGTGAGAGAGGCACGGATCGTTCGTCGCAGAGAAGCCAACGGAGTGATTGAGTGAGTGCTTGGATTCACTGTTATAAGTTGTATTATTATTCAAGTTGTTCATTTTCTGTACTTGGGCTATGTAATCTCTCTTGATGGTAGTATACTGAAAGAGATAGAGCCAAGGTGCAGAAAAAGTCAACCATTTAGTTCTTAGTTGCAATCTACTGTCCCGCAAGAGAGATTTAAGTGTAGTGGCGAAACTCTCCCTACAACTTCCAGTAATTAGACCGAAATTGCTGTATGGGAGTCAGAGCTACACAGATTCAGGATATGTGATACATAGGCTAGAGGTAACTGGTGTGAAGGTTGCATGAATGATTGCTGGGACAAATAGATGGGAGCAATGGCAGGAGGGTATTCGTAATGAACAGATAAAGGCTAAGTTAGAAATGAACACGCTACATGAAGCTCGTCTTCCTAGGAGCGGACTCAGATGGAGGGGTCATGTGATGTTAATGGAAGGGGGGCGGGAAGGGGGGGGGGGTAGGGGGAGGTATAGAGGGAATGAGAACCAGAGGTAGTTATCGATCAGGGGATCTCCAAGATTATTTACAAGGATCGTTATCGTGTCCTTACCGATAGCCTCTGATAGGGATTACAGTACACCCCTACTACTCAAGGAAATGGGAGTGGGAGGAGATTTAGGATTCAGGAAATGCTTGCCAATGAAAGAGATAGAAAACTTAACTCCTAGTTTGTTCAGTAAGGGAATAAAGTAATCCGCAACCATGGATACAAGGATTGGTTCTCACCTGTTTTCTTAGCTTCGCTAGCTATGGTGCTCCCAATTACCGACTCAGCTCCATGCCTCTTGGTCAACCAGCATCCAACGGTCTGACTTTCCAGATCTCCCGATTGGCAGGCAATCGACCTCTGTCTCTGTAAGACTTCCGTCTCTGCAGTACCTGGCCGACCTCACTGATCTGAGTCCGCAGCTTTTTAAAATAAGGCAGCCCGGTTCTTGCTGACCAGGTTGAAATAGGGTTGAATATCCAATACGGTTTCGCCTTGAACCGACACCGGAATATAACAATATTTCCAGTGCAGTAGTGATCATGGTTTGTAGTTTGAATGGGTAATTCCCACAGAATATGAAACAAGGACTAATAATCATACACACATCAAAAAAAGTTTTGCATCACCTCGGTTCCCAGATCTCCGGCATATAGACGTTGACTGTGTATATTGTATCCAAGATACAGTCCCTTTGACTGTTCATAGATGTCACTAAAACTGCTCAAAGATGTAAACAACCATGCATGAGCAGGGCCTATTAGACGGAGGGGGTACGACAGCCGATCAGTTCCAGTCATTCCACCAGGACGAAGGTACGCTGCTCATGTTGTCTGTAGTTCTACCATGCCTAGAAGGTCAATACCGCAGTTCGATCGCGTCCGCATTGTTACTTTGTGTCAAGAAGGGCTCTCAACAAGGGAAGTTTCCAGGCGTCTCAGAGTGAACCAAAGCGATGTTGTTCGGACATGGAGGAGGTACAGAGATACAGGAACTGTCGATGACAGGCCTCGCTCAGGCCGCCCAAGGGCTACTACTGTAGTGGATGACCGCTACTTACGGATTGCCGCTCGGAGGAACCCTGACAGCAATGCCACCATGTTGAATAATGCGTTTCGTTCAGCCACAGGACGTCGTGTTTCAACTCAAACTGTGCGCAATAGGCTGCATGATGCGCAACTTCACTCCCGACGTCCATGGCGAGGTCCAGCTTTGCAACCCCGACACCATGCAGCGCGGTACAGATGGGCCCAACAACATGCTGAATGGACCCCACGGAATTGGCATCACGTTCTCTTCACCGATGAGTGTCGCATATGCCTTCAACCAGACAATCGTCGGAGACGTGTTTGGAGGCACCCTGGTCAGGCTGAACGTCTTAGACACACTGTCCAGCGAGTGCAGCAAGGTGGTGGTTCCCTGATGTTTTGGGGTGGCATTATGTGGGGCCGACGTACGCCACTGGTGGTCATGGAAGGCTCCGAAACGGCTTTACGATACCTGAATGACATCCTCCGACCCATAGTGCAACCATATCGGCAGAATATTGGAGAGGCATTTGTCTTCATGGACGACAATTCTCGACCTCATCGTGCACATCTTGTGAATGCGTTCCTTCAAGATAACGACATCGCTCGACTACAGTGGCCAGCATGTTCGCCAGACATGAACCCTATCGAACATGCCTGGGATATGTTGAAAAGGGCTGTTTATGGACGTCTTGACCCACCAACCACTCTGAGAGATTTACGCCGAATTGTCGTTGAGGAGTGGGACAATTTGGACCAACAGTGTCTTGATGAACTTGTGGATAGTATGCCACGGCGAATACAGGCATGCATCAATGCAAGAGGACGTGCTACTGGGTATTAGAGGTAGTGGTGTGTACTGCAATCTGGACCACAAATGCTGAAAGTCTAGCTGTATGATGGTACAACATGCAATGTGTGGGTCTCATGAGCAATAAAACGAGCTGAAATGTTGTTTGTGTTGATCTCTATTCCCTTTGTATTTAACGGTTCCGGAACTCTTGGAACCGAGTTGATGCAAAACTTTTTTTGATGTGTGTATACTGTATTATCGAAGTACAAGTGTAAATGCCAGGTTCAGCTATCGTACAGTTTCAATAAATTCAGTACTTATGCAACTGAACTGAAGATTAACCCAAATAGGACACGGCAATATTAAATCATACTTATACAGATTTAAAATTATAGATAGTCCAACATGCATATGCAATAACGGTCACCAGACTGTAGATCACTTACTATATGAGTGTATGTTATTAGGGAATGAAAGAGATATATTAATAGCACATGTTTTAAGATCAGGCAACTGGCCTATAAAGAAAGATGAACTTGTTAGAAACTAACTTAGGGAATTCTTTACTTGTATAGTTTTAATCTGAAATTATTAATAAGTAATAATTAAGCATGTAGTATTAGTACATTGTAATTGGCATGCTGTAAATAAATTAAATAAATAAATTAATAAATTAATAAAATAACCCAAATAGTAATCAAGATTCAAACTTTGGCCTCCTGAGTAAACATACTATAACTAAACGACGCATAGATCACAGGTATCCACGTAAAGCTCTTTGATTTGTCTTCAATACTGTTTCTGCAGGTTTAAAATAAGGTTTGGCATGCCGTCTGTAAACATTTGGCGCACAATACTACATGGTATTATCTAATGGTGGTAATAAATCATTTTTTGACATTTTGTGACTTGGCAACTTCTCCTCCCAGAGAGATTCCAAGGAGAAGAGAACAAACATTATTTTCTAGAAAGCATTGAATTCATTTTCAGTAATACCTAATGAACAACAAATGTGTACCTTTTCAGTCACTCAGCATGTATGTATGCCCTATTATATTATATTATAACTATTAACCCACCCCGGCTTCGCCCGGTATCTCTAAAGATTTACCCAGCGTAAGGTTTGAAAGGCACATGGACGGCAGGTCCCAGACCCAATTCAGAAAATCAGAGGTGAACAATGAAACTCCTAAAACATACTCTTATACTGTTACACATACTCTTCTCTGAAGTCTTAACTCGACATGACTCGACAGCTTATTCCCGGCTGGCACGTTTTTAGCCTACTTTTCACATTTTTCAAAAATGAGGAAAAAGTATATTTATGAGATCGATCCGGGAAAATGTGTGTCTGTCTGCCTGTCCTTCTGTCTCTCTGTCTGTCTGTGTATGTCCCCCCCGCCCCCTATTAACTCCTTAACGGCTGCAGTAATCGAAACCAAATTTGGTATGAGTAAATATGTATACCGGAATATCTCAAGCCCATATTTGAAAATTATGTCAGTGTAACCAACTGCTGAAAAATCGCACTAGAAATTTGAGCTCCATGTTGGATATCTTGGAAGGTATGCATGAGAGTTATTCCAAAATTGGCACACATGCAGATAATGCTATTTCAGTTTAATGTCCAGGAGGCCAAACATGACAGTGTTGCCAAAATAATGTTAAGCCTTCTGATAAGTCCAATTTTTAAATTAAATTTTTAAATGTCTAACTGCATGTAACGTCCATTGGCCTTCAACCAAATTTTGTATTACCAGCTTAATTACGTCATTATTCTAGATAGGTTCATATACTGTAGATTAATCATTGTCATGAATCTTAATTTTAAGAAAAGTAGGCTCTCTAGTTCGTCACGGAACTTCTTGTTCTTTGACTCGATTCACTGAGATCGTTACTGCTCGGCTCCCTTTGGTCAAAAATAAATGTTTTTGTACAGAAACCTTCCTCAAGAAATCCTTTACAGAATGATGAAAACCGCATCAAAATCCATCCCATAGTTCTCGAGGTTACCAGTTACAACCAAGAATCGGGGACTCTGTGTTTCACAAGCTGCTACATTTACAACAACTGTTCAAAATGGCGTCCCCCTGCGGAATGCAGGCATAGCAACGTACTACTTCAACTCGTCAACACAGACTGAAGCCTACAGTAGATACAACGTACTCCGATCCAGTCAGTACGCAGTGGAGTAGTTGAGTTATCCTCATAGCCTCTTCAGTTCGTCGGGAGTGTCTACCCTTCAATCGTAACACATTAGAATACTGTACAGTACATGTATTCCACTGTCGGAGGTATCAGACCGATTTTTGTTTTAACATTTGACTGCCGGTCGCAGTGGTATGGTGGATACGGCGTTGGTTTACTAATTTGCTTTGCATACTGTATATGGACCGTAGACTGCCAGGCAGGAGAGCGGTTGCAAGAAGAAGAAAAAGGGTGGAGGAATTGACAAGAAGAGGATGGAACTGAGAACATGTTTTAGAAAATGAAACGTTCATTGGACAGGCAACGTTGGATGATGCTTGTACACAACCACCCTACCTGGCACGCTGATGACGACAACGATGATACCGATGCTGCTGATGATGGCGACGATAACGATGAAGCTGATAACGACGACAACGATAATGCTGATGACGACGATGATGGCGATGTTGTTGATGACGACGACAACGATCATGCTGCTGCTGATGATGATGATGAAAACGATGATTCTGATGATGATGACGATAACGATAATAGTGATGATGAAGACAACGATGTTGCTGATGACGACGACAACGATGATGCTGCTGCTGCTGCTGATGATGACGATGACAACGATGATACTGATGATGACCATAAAGATCCGGGTGAGTTAGCCGTGGTGGTTACGGCATCACTGATGGCAGTCGCTCACATCCGGGAGGCGAGGAGGTTCGAATCCCCCCGCCGGCAACCTTGAAGATGGTCTTCTGTGGTTTCCCATCTTCCTTCCAGGAAAATGCCGGGGTTGGTCCCTAACAATAGGCCACAGCCGCTACCTTCCAACTCCTCGTCCTTACATTCTAACTTCCCTCCTTCCCTCCCCAACGGTACTTGTAGCTCACCCATTGGGTGTCCGTCTCGAAGCAGCTACAAAACTGGCGAGCCGAACATGTCCTCGGACACTCCCGGCACTAAAAGCCATACGCTATAAAAAACAAAACAAAAAACAAAACAAAAACCATAAAGATAATACTGATGACGACGATGAAGACATCGATGATGCTGATGATGACTCCGATGACAACGATGATGCTGATGACGACTACGACGACAACGATGATGCTGATGATGATGATGACGATTAAGACGACATTGATGATGCTGATGACGACGACAACGATGATGCTGATGACGACGACAACGATAATGCTGATGATTACCACTACGACGAAGATGATGGTGATGATGATGGTGAGTAATATTTTTGTCTGCCCCCCAACCAACATGAGCGTCAATGATAGGAAACATAATTTAATTTTTCCCCTAGCTTTAAAAGAAAAGGCGTCGTCTGTGGTGTTCGGTTAAAAACAACAACGCCGAGACGAGGATACAGCGCGGTCATAATAAAAACAGGGGCACCGCTCCCTATGCATAGAGAATGGCGCGTAGTTTGCTACGCCATGCATACCAGCCAGGAAATGAGGACTCGTGAGCAAACTAGAATATTGAAAGATTCTGCTTCTAAACAATACACAGCCGAATTGAAGTGAGCTCAGCCATTGAATAAAGTTATTCGTTGTATCTATCACTATAAATCTATTTCAGTCAGCAGTGAGGAATACATAGAAACGTTAATGGAGTTAAACCATTGAAATAAAAAGTTAGTAGGCACTTACTATTTTAAAGTACAGGCTTATTTCAAAGTGTATTTGATACATTAAAGTTAACTACATAGGTAAAGGCTTCTATAAATGTGTAACAGTTATTGGACGTGGTCTCTAATGGCCGTAAACGAAATCACAAAAGAAATTCAGCGGCTTCGGTGGCATAGTCAGTAGCATGCTGAGCTTCTATGCCCAACATAGCGGGTTCAAACCCGGCTTAAGCCGTCGGATTTTTTAAGAGCGTTAAAATCCCTCAGTATGCCTTCCTTTGGAGGGGAAGTTAAGCCGGCGGTCCCATATCATAGATTTATGGCATGGTAAAGAACTTTCCACAAATTGCACCTGTGTGAAGCTAAATTGGATAGGTTAAGAATGTAAACAACGCTCCTAGGTTTCTACGATCGTTGCCAAGAGCCGACTTCGGTGGCGTCTAGTAGCTAAGATCTGAACTTGGCCTAGTAGTCGTTGACAGTGGCACTTGGCGGCAAAAGTAGGAACTATTTGAAAAATTCTAAGTAGCAGTACTTACATTAAAAAACAGATAACACACACTAATACAGTCATCACAATATACACCGGTTATCAGACAGATTCTACACACACCCAAAGTACACGGGGCTACATGACCACTTTACTTAAGAACCAACCATCCAACCAACCAACCAACCAACCAACCAAAAGAAATTCATTTTTAAATAAAGATTAGTCTTTGCCTCAGAATTTTTTGAAATATAATTTCACCGTTATATCACCTAGCGTTACTTCGAACGTTTCAAAATTAAAGAAGAAGACGATTACACTTGCATCTGTGGATCATCTCAGAACATAAATCACCTCCTATTGGACTGTCCTACTTTTGAAAGATATAGATACAATCTGAATCACCATTTGAATTACTGGATTAGTGAACTAACAAAACCACTTTATCACCTTTTTCAAAAATCTTGTTGTTACAATCAGTTTCTAACATTCACTCATCACATTATCTTTGTACATTTTCTTATGTAATATGTAACCTGCAATGTCTTCAACTACAATCCTAAGGGTTCCCCATGTATGCTTAGTTTGCTCTTCAGTGGAATGCGGTCCTGAATTTCAATTGATATACCTAGGTATTAGCCTAATATTATTATTATCATCATCACCATCTTTTCATTTTACCAAACTGAGGGGTGGATATCAACACATTGACGGCGTTACTTGCAAGACGGTATGGCAACTATATTTTGGGTGGCACATTGAGAAATGAACGAAGTATGGAACAAATCTCCGTGTCCCATAGCTTCAAAAGAACGCTCATTTCAGACATTCCGTTAAGTATTTTGCATAAGTATTGTTCCAATCTAAGTAATGTTCATTAGTTGAAACGATTCGCGCGCCAAGACTCATTTGTTGAAAATACTCGTGCGCTACCTATTGTAAAACGGATTTACTAATTTAGAAACCTTTGCGGGAGTGTACACAACAACTCACCCAAGTTTCATTGCAATCGGATGAATGGTTGGTTGGTTCTTAAGTTTAGGGGCTGCGACAACGCAGTCATGTAGCCCCGTGTACTTTGGGTGTGTGTAGAATCTGTCTGATAACCGGTGTTAATTGTAATGGCTGTATTAGTGTGTGTTATCTGTTTTTTTAAATTCAAGTAAGGACTGCAGACTTTTGAAATTTTCAAATAGTTCCTACTTTTGCCACCAAACGCCACCGTCAACGACTACTAGTTCAGAACTTACCTACCAGACGCCGCCGCAGTCGGCTCTTGGCAACGAACGTAGAAATCTAAGAGCGTTGTTTATATTCTTAACCTATACAATTTAGCTTCACTCAGGTGTAATTAGTGGGAGGTTCTTTAACATGCCATAAATCTATATGGTATATGAATGAATACGGAGCATGCAGACTGACAAACTATTACGTACGGTAACATTCAATTTTAGCCTATTTTCGATCTTTGCAAAAAATGAAAGCAGACTTATGAGATCTACACAGGGCCAAAAATTGTGTGTGAGTGTGTGTATGTGTGTGCCATTTGGTATGTCTGTCCCCCTCTATCAATTCAAACACGATGAAACTGAATTAAACGAAATTTGGTACAGAGGTAGCACTAGCAAAGGACACCTCAGTGTCATGTTTTATATTGCCGCCATCTTGAAGCAAACGTAATGTCGTCCACCCAAATGTTCAAAGCTTAAATCATATTAGGAATAACCTAATCATCAGATCTCTACCACATTTTGCAACAGCATACCTTCATGTAGGAAGCGTCTTTTGACCAAACTACAAGGTCATCAGCCCAATAGTTTGAATATCGCGGCCGTGTATGAATGCAAATGGATCCCCCCTTATCAATTCATACACAACGAAACCAAATCGAATCAACTTTGGTACTAGCAAAGGAACAACTCAGTGTCATGTTTTATATCGTCGCCTTCTTGACGGAAACGTAATGGCGGCCACCAAAATGTTCAAAGCTTAAATCAAATTACGACTAACTTAATCATCCGATCTCTACCAAATTTTTCTACAATATACCTTAACGTGGGAAGCGTGTTTTGCCCAAACTACAAGGCTATTAGCCAAATAGTTTCAAGATGGCGGATGTATGAATCATGCAAGTATTATAGCCTAACCATAACTTACGATTCATCAAGGTCTTACCAAATACGCTCATCGTACATAGGGAGGTTTGAACTGTCCTTGAGGGGGTGACGGGAAGGATATTAGCATTTTTAAATAGAATATTCCGCAGAAGTGACTAATAGTTCAGTCAGATCGAGCTGCTTATAAATTGCAGTCACGGGGAGTAATTAGTGCAAAACAATTTCTTAGGCCCCTTAAAACAGTTATCACCATGACAATAGTAGACTATGCCTCTGTATAAGGGCGATGGTGTTGGTGCAGTATACTGAGGTTATCAGCTGCAATAAGCGTTGGTGCTTTCAAATTTAATTTCATTTATTCCGATCCTTATCCTTGAGCGCTCCAGTTCTGTAAAACAAATAAATCCACCGGGCGAAGCCGGGCACTACTGCTTGTTTAGTATAAAATGGTTTATAGAAGCGGCAGAAAACGTTAATGAAATCGTTGATTGCAAGTCAAAACAAAATATCATGAAGTTATACTAAACCAGTTGTTAACCAAGTATTGCTGTACGGCATCTGTGGCATTCGTGTAGCGACCTGGAGTCATTGTCTGGAGGTTCGTGGATCAAATCCCAGCAGGTTCAAATACATTTACTTCGTTTTTTTGAATTAAATGATTTATAACTACTCACACTGTGCCCGTTTAGACCGGAGTCCGCACGACCACATATGCATTTTACCAATAATCAGTCAGCACGAGAATCAAAATATCCCGGAGCGCCAGATGGGTTAAAGCAAATCGCAAAAACGACATCAAATTTATAAAAATGCTTTGCTGATTTTTGGCTCAATGCAACAATAAGGATAGAAGGAGATTTAATTGGGTGAAACACATCTGGTAAAATTATCTCAGTTTATTTAAAGTTAAAATCTGACTGCAAGAATAATGCTCAAAGCAGCATCATCCACGTGTGGCGATCCACACTCTTATTTACACACAATATACAGAAATCTTCCAAACACATTTGACAATCTTTTTGAAAACACAAGTCCGATTGTTAGTCCTGTGGACTGTGTTCCAAAATTATTAACATTTTATTCCAGTGCAAAATGAATTGTCCATACTGGAAATAACGTCGATCACTGTTTGACTATTTACATGGTATTAACACTCGTAGAATAAATGTTTATAGAATTCCTTAGACTTTCATTTGTTTTCCAGTTTTCCAAAATATATCGTTGAAACTATTATTATCATCGTAGCAACACAAATTATTAACACATATTAACAACATCTGAAAAGTATTTGACCATTGAGCATAGCATCGAAGAACTGTGCGAAGCACAACAACAATTAATTGTTCTTCTGACATTAAACATTCGAGAAGTGACTCGATTATGAACTTCAAGTTCCAAACAAAATATATGATTTCTGAATCATTAACTTGATCAACAAATGGTTGAACCATTCAACTATTAGATTTTCCACTTGGGAACAATATTATAAAAATATTTATATTTATGGCCATTTCTAGCAACTTTCACAACTTGCAATTCTTCGACAGAATGCGGAAATTAGAATTGTAGTCTTATAATGAATTCATTTAGTTCATGGCACTAGGATTGAAAATATCCTTCAAATTATTCGTGGTTAAAGAATTATTTTAAATTGGCAGTGGCCCATTCTACTATTTGTGTAAGAACACAATATTACAAAAACAACGGCAAAGGTCTTCCTCTGAAGAAGAATAAACTACTATCATGACAAATCCGGGTTCTAGCAAAATCAAAGTCTAAATGGAATTCGTAAACAAGGTTGAAATAAGAACTGATGGTTTCAAAGAAATAACCTTCGGGTTATTCATACGACGAAATGTGTGGCTCCAATACTCCTACTATAAACCTGAGCCATCGAACCTGCTATTTGATTGATGCTCGAAAAAACCTTCATTCCTGCGACTTAAACCTGCGCACCTGGGATGGCATTTCAACTACTCCACACACATAAATTTTCTTCCCCAAAATTTATACAATAAATCAAGCCTTTGCTTGTTATCAACACTGGAAGATTAATAAACTTACAAGTTTATTTTATTTTACCATTCAGTTCAACCCGTGAATTTACCATACTTATGAAAAGCATTATTTCACTTTCGAAGTGTATTTACGTCATGATTTTATATAAATACAAAATATCCTATTTGATACAAATATCAATTGCTTCCCGTTTCATGCCTCTCCGTGTTATATGAAACATATACTTTGCTCATAGCAAATATCAACTGTTCAACCAGAACTGAAATGTTGGTTGAATGCGGGCTTGCGCTAACCACTCTCCTTCGGAAAATCTCCTGTTCCAAACTAGAAATGTTTCAACTACTTCATAGGCTCTTTCTCAATACATATGATTATTATAAAATATAATATCCAAGAATTATTTAGAAAAATTATGAAAATTATTATTATTATTATTAGTGGATTATTATTATTATTATTATTTCAAATATGTTTAATTATCATCTCATTATGTGAGAATCCACATGTTCGAACCTTCGAATATGGAAAAAATATCCATTCCTCAACAAAAATAAATTTAACTTTTACAGTTACATCGGCTGATTACCGTGATTTCCCAAAAATATGAAAAATTTAAATAAATGCTCAAAATGCTCGGTCATCGATCCTAAACTGTTCTGAGTGCTGAAAATGCTCAGAATAAATCTAACAAGTCTTGCGTAAATCATTACAAGCTTTAAATGCGACGAAAAAAATGTGTTGGTCATCTGCAGAAAAAATAGTTTGTTCCAATTAGCTAAGCATAATATAATTCAAATGTGGCTTACATTTCTTGATGGTCTTGAAGTGTAGTAAACCTGGTCTATACCAGATTTATCCGTAAACATGCCCTAGCGGACAAGCACGTATAATCCTTGTATCGGCCGCCATTGTAGACCCACAAATCGTCTAGTCAGACATAGTGGTAGTATTCTTCGACGTTTTAAATGACTGTGGTTCCATTTTAATATGGGCTTCTATCAAAGCCATAACAGTTTGTTTGAAAAGGGTCAGATCTAAGCGATCTCTTCTTAAATGTGTCAGTTGTAACTTAACTCACTGTAATCTCATCAGTACAAGAAAAACGTTGACAGTCTAAGCAGTTAACGGCTGTTCTGAAGATCGTTCCCTGGGCATGGTTTATTAAAATCACCATCTGCCATGCGCTAGACAACCTGCAGTTTCCCTTGCGTAGACTAATGAACACCACCGTTATAGACTATTCTTCAATGTACTGACGGATCGAAGTGGTTAAATAGTTACAAAATATGAAAACTGACTTTAAATGGATTTAAACATCCAAGTATTAATTTACTATTGGACTGTGACAAATACTATTTTCTAGACAGAGTCTAGCATATGTCCTTTTGGAAATATAAATATTTCCACCAATGTCTGTAGAAAAACAATCACCTCAGTGATTCTCCTCACCAGAAACTTACTAAGTTCCAACTCGTTTGCGCAGCACTTCTCGTGACTATCACGATTTGAAAAGTACTTCTTCGTAGAGGCGGCAACCATGTGCCTTGGCTCAGCGTAGACGCAACTTGTTCGCCAAGTGCTTGTGATGAAGTGAGCTAACTAAGCCTGCTCCAGCTTGCTTTTATACAAAAACGGTCAGGGTCACGCGTCATCGCCTGATATCTAGAAATCCTCATATCTCTTGAATCCCTGGTCCGATTTACTTGATATTAATTGCATTCTCTTTTATTTGGCCGTGACAGTAATCTGATCCCAGTCTCAAGTCTCTGCTCCATAGTTAACTATTTAATCAATAAATAGTCTCCACCTCTGCGGTTACTCGCTACGTCATTTACCATCCAACTATCGGTAATTTCCTTCGAAAGGCTTCGAGAAGCAATGTAGCGCGATATTCAAATATCTGAACTTTCAAAAGCTGCTACAGCCTTTCCCTTGATATCTAGGTGTCTGAAACTTGGAATACCCATTCCTAGATTTGGGCACATCCACCCCACACCTAGCAAAAAATAAAAATTGAAAAATTTTTATTTTTCCTATCTACACATTAAATTACCTGGTTCTTGAATAATAGATCTTCAAATTCGATGCATTGTAAGTTCCCACGATGTTACCAGTTCGTGTATTAGCTACTTCATAGCTTCCATTATTGTTTACTTCCACAATACGGTAGGGTCCAGCGTAAAGGCTTGCAAATTTCGAGTACACTCGATTTTGCACGTCAGAGGGTGTAGGTCTTCTCACTAAAACAAGAGTTCCTACGCGCAAGGGTCTGCGAAAACGCTTTCCTCTCACTCTGCGCTCTCTCTTCTCAGCTTGACTCCTTAACTTGTCTAAAGCTAGAGTTTCCCTCATCTGACGACTTGGTTCAATCTCAGGTGGAATAGAGATGATTCGATCCCATAATCGTGTTGGTTTAACCCCATGATGTAGCAACATAGGAATTTGTCCAGTACTCTCATGAATCGTAGAGTTGATGGATTCGGATGCTAAAGAAAGAACATCCATCCATTTCCAATGCTCATTTGGACAATAGAGGCGGCAAAATTTTGCTATCTCAGCCATCACGCGTTCCGCTGGATTGCTCTCTGGATGTCTAATAGAACAAAACAATTGTCTAATCCCAAGATTATTCATGCTGGTTCGAAATTCTAATGATGTGAATTGAGGTCCACGATCTGATAATAGGAATTCCGGTTTGCCTGCTTCCGGAATCACGCTGTCTCTAATTCTCTTCGCACAATACTTTGCGTTTGCCTTCTGAATTGGATGTAACATGGTGTATTTGCTGAAAACATCCATAGTCACCAAAATATATCGGTTACCTTTTTTAGACTTTGGGAGAGGACCATATAAATCAGTCGCGAAGATTTCGCAAGGCTTAGAAGGAATAATAGGCCTTGGTAATTCTCTCAATAATCTAGAATTATGCTTACTCCTTTGGCATAAGTCGCATTCTCGAATAGTGTTTCTGACAGTTTGTCGCATTCGCTCCCACGAAAATTTCTCTTGAATCATGTTGACTGTCTTATCTACTCCAGCATGACCTGCGATTCGATGTGCCATCCAAATAATGGGTTTTTGCAATCGTGGAGGTATCACTATTCTCAACTTCGTATGGTCGGGATCTGCAAACTTGTAGATTAAACCATCTAACATCATAAAATCTCTGGAAATTCTTTCAGTTTCCACAAAATCATCATCATTGGGATCCATGTTTCCTTGTAGAAAACGAAAAATGTTCCTAAGACGTCGGTCTCTCCTCTGGGATAAATGCCATAACCGTAACCTTCTCAAGGTATCTTCATCCTCTTGCGTCAGGTTAACTTGAAAAACCTTAGATGTAGACTCCACTGCTCTACTCAACAAATCAGCTCCCACATTCAACTTTCCAGGAGTGTGTTCAATAACTAGGTTGAATTGCTGAATAAAAAGTGACCATCTAGTTATTCTATCGCTGGCAAAGTTTGTTCTCAAAATGAACTCCAGTGCGTGGTGATCAGTCCTCACAATGACTGAATGTCCAATTAACATTTTCTTCCACGACTCCAAAGCGAATATTACAGCAAGTGCTTCTAACTCTGTGGTGTAACAATTCCTCTCTGATGGACGAAGTTTCCTGCTAATGAACGCCAGGTAATGTCTCTTGTGGTCTTCATCCTCTTGAAGTAGAATAGCTCCAATCCCTACGGTGGATGCATCAGATTCTATGATGAAATTCTTGGTAAAGTCAGGATACTCCAATTTCACACTGTTTACCAATAACCTCTTGGCATCTTGAAATGATTGTTCACAATCTTTATCCCATCTCCATTTATTTCCTTTCTTTAACAACTCCTGCAATGGCGCAACTGTCTTGGTGAAGTTCGGACAATGCCCTGCAAAGAATTGGCATGTCCCGAGAAAACTGCGGACATTCTTCACTCTAGTAGGTCTAGGGAAATTTGCAATTGCTTGTATCTTCGTCTCATTGGGACGGTATCCTTCTCCATCCAAAATGTGACCCAAAAATTTTATTTCCTTTCGAAAGAACTGACATTTTCGAAGGTTTACTTTGAAGTTCGCTTTTCTCAAATCTGCGAATAACATTTGAAGATGTAGCAAATGTTCCTCCTTAGTCTCAGATGCAATTAAGATATCATCAATATAACGAATTGCTATCTCTTTTACTTCAGGACTCAGATTTTGTTCTAGGGCTCTGATCAAAACGGATCCAGATGTTTTAACTCCAAATGGTAAACGGCGGAATACATATGTCTGCTGGTCAAACATAAATCCTGTAAACTTCTTAGAATCTTCACTAAGCCTAATATGATGGTAGGACGAAGTGAGATCAATATTGGAGAACCAGACCTTGCCTTGGACTTTCCTCAACTATTCCCTAATGATTGGTGGTCTGTCATACTCTGGCAGTAATCTTGAATTCAAATTTCGCGCGTCTAAACATAGTCTCAGACTTCCATCTTGCTTAGACACTACTGCTAATGGATTGACATAAGATGTAGTATACTTTTCAATCACATTGTTGCTTTCCATTTCCTTGATAAGCACTTTTACTCTTTCTCGATGCTTTTCTGCTACTGGATATAATTTAGCATGAAAAGGTGCATCATCATTTACACGAATATGATATTCGAAATCCTTAATTTCACCAGGTTTAATGTCAAAAATATCTTGATACTCTTCCAAAATCTTCCCTAGCTCTGGGGACTCCTTCTCAGTGTAGACTTCTCTTCCTTCAGCTTCATGAAAAATCAGAGACCATTGAGCATCTCCCTCGATGTCTTCCTCTTCTTTTCCCTCGAAGTTTATCTCTTCGGTATTCTTGAATCTGATCGTCTCTGTCTTCATATCTATCACTGCTTGATATTTCTGAATGAAATCTGCTCCCAATATCATGTCAAAAGCCATGTCCTTCATTACAACAAATACATGTCGGAAATCATGTCCTCCAATCGTAATACATAAGTATAATTGTGTTTTACACAGAGATATTTTATTGGGTATTATTCCTTGGATCTTAATTCCTGATACTGGAATTTCCTCTAAATTCTCTTTGAGCTTCCACAGAATATAAAGCTTCTCACTCACCAGACAAAGCATAGCCCCAGTATCGATCAAAGTATCGACAGGCATACCAAATACTTCGCATGAAATGATTGGCATTGTAATTCTGGTACCCATTTCTTTTCGTTCGTCATTCTGTTGAATTAAGTCATCATCCTCTGCTTGCCATTTAATTATTCTGGAAGTGAAAGTATTCAAAATTCTATCTTCTACTGTGAATTCGAAGTTTTTTTTTTTATTATCATTCCCCCGGGATTGTTGTGTTCCCGATGGACCTGGATCATTGGGCCTCTGCTCCACAAATTGTAAGTTATCTTGGTGTCTTGCTTCCAAATTTTTCCTCGTCTCCTTGTTAAACTCTTCATTGGACTGACGAGTATCTACATTCCCTCTGTTATTATAGTTTCTACCATAGGATCTTCTTTCCTGGTACCTTCCTTGAGTATCACGTGGTCTTCTCCATCGAGTGTTGTATCGATTACCACCATCCGGTCTTGCATATGGTTTGTAACTGTATCTGTTACGGTATTGGTTCCATCCTCTCGTATTGGAATCTTCCCTCGGCGATTTCTCTTCTCGCTCCTCTCGAATCTCTCGAGGTGTCTGAGAATAACTGTCAGCCATAACAGCATACACAGCGTTATTACTCTTTACTCCCTTCTGATGGAAGAATTGAGCGTTTGTATGATCCATCTTTTGCAATACTTCATCAAACTGTTCCATATTGTAGATGTCAGCAGCGATCAAAGTCCTCTGGACGTCTGCTGGAAATTGTCGTATCAAAGCAGTAATCAACTCGTTATCTGGCATTGGCGGATCTAAATGTTGGAGTTTAGACAGCTGTCCAGAAAAGTATGTAGAGTATCGAGTAGGTTGTGACGTCGAGAATCTCTTCGAATACAACTCTGCTCTAACTTGCTGTTGGGTTTCAGGGGACCAAAACTTCTTCAATAGCCCACGATAAAACTCCTCAAAAGTATTTAGAGTGGATCTAAATGTTCTAAACCACAAAAGTGCGGGACCTTCCAAGAACTTCCCTATTACCCTGATCTGTCTTTCTTTAGGGATCTTAGAATCTTTCAGATAATCACCTGCTTCTCTCAAAAATTCCACGGGTGTTACAGAATCTCGCCCTGAAAATTTAGAAGGCTTGTCTTCTATATTCTTAAACACAGTTATGGGGTTGGATTGAAATACTGTCCTGACCTCATCCTGTCTTTCAGTCTCTCTAGCTCCTCCTAGATTTATCTGTATCTGTTCCTTTCCTTTTACATTCGGCATTTTCAACAGATGATCAGACTGTTTCTCATCCTTTATTTGAGTTTTCATAGCCTCAAGTTCCTTCTGGTTTTCTTCTGCCATCTTCTTGATTGCTTCAGTCTCTTTACAATTGTCTTTAACATCAATGGATATCTGGTTCATAACAGCCTCATGACTTTTCAATGACCCTGTCATATCTGATATGTCCTTCTGAGTTGCTTGAATATCCTTGGCAATTACTTCAATGTGGGATGACAAAGATTCCCTAATCTCCTTGATTCCCTCTTGATTCTCCAGCTTGAGTGTGT
Source organism: Meconema thalassinum (assembly GCA_946902985.2). Lineage (NCBI taxonomy): Eukaryota > Metazoa > Arthropoda > Insecta > Orthoptera > Tettigoniidae > Meconema > Meconema thalassinum. The sequence goes on from OX336392.1 coordinate 375,620,093, forward strand.
CTTTAATTTCATTGACAACTGTGGTTTTAATCTCAGTTTGCAATTCATGAATCACTCCTTCTCTTATTTCTCCCATGACAAGTTCCTTGAATTGTTCCGTTAAACGCTGAACAACCAGAATTCCCATCTCGTTACTCTCCTTCTTCACTCTGACTTCCAGGTTGACCATGTCTTCACCAACTTTCCTAAGACCATGTTCTATCCTATCAGCTAAGCTTTGGGATCGAAGATCGGCATCGCGAAATTTATCGTCCATTAAACTAGCGTTAGTAGCTAATGAAGTTTCGAGCTCATGTGTTTTTTCGCATAATTTATTCATTTTCTTTTCAAGTGTCATTTTCAAAATTTCAGAATTCTCTTTAAATTTACTTTCCATTGAATTAAATTTACTGTTCAAATTTTCTTTCAAGTTCCCTTTTAACCTGCTTTCTAAAGAATCAGAATTTTCTTTAAGTTTATTTTCTAAAGAATCAGAATTTTCTTTAAGTTTACTTTCCAAAGAATCAGAATTTTCTTTAAGTTTACTTTCCAAAGAATCAGAATTTTCTTTAAGTTTATCCTCCAAACTTTCTTTAAGTTTATTTTCTAAAGAATCAGAATTTTCTTTAAGTTTATCATTCAAATTTTCTTTAAGTTTATTCTCTAAAGAATCAGAATTTTCTTTAAGTTTATCATCTAAACTTTCTTTCAAATTATCAGAATTTTCTTTAAGTTTCTTTTCTAAAGCCTCAGTATTTTCTTTCATAATGGCTGCTACACGCAGTCCAGCCTGTTTTGAACTCTCCTCCAAACTCCTCATCATCCTCATCATTTCTTCCATAATTTCAATTAATATTCAAAACTTAGGGGTATACAACAGTGGCAAACACAAGCTTATAACTAGAACAAGAAATATGAATAGCTAATTGGAACACTATAATAAAATGAGATTTGTCTTAATATCGACGTGATGGAAAAACAAAATTCTCTACTTTTACGAATTACATTTACCATAATATCACAAGAAAAATATGCAAGTTCTCAAATATCCTCCACCTGGATTCTAATAATGTGTATCTCCAGTCATCGAACGTTTACTACTGAATTTACTTGACGCCCTAATGGTTAAGCCATTATCAAAAATAATCAAACCCATTCTAATTATTAACCAGTTAAATTTTTAATTTTCCCCACTAATTGGGTTTCCTACTAATTTATTCATCCAAACCAGACATCTCTCAACTCCCAAAATATTTCTATAAAAATTATCACAATTTCAAATCGGCATGCGATTGACCATGTCAAAATCGAGCCCCACGTTGGGCGCCATTTCTCTCTCTATCTTATTTTATGTGCCCGTTTAGACCGGAGTCCGCACGACCACATATGCATTTTACCAATAATCAGTCAGCACGAGAATCAAAATATCCCGGAGCGCCAGATGGGTTAAAGCAAATCGCAAAAACGACATCAAATTTATAAAAATGCTTTGCTGATTTTTGGCTCAATGCAACAATAAGGATAGAAGGAGATTTAATTGGGTGAAACACATCTGGTAAAATTATCTCAGTTTATTTAAAGTTAAAATCTGACTGCAAGAATAATGCTCAAAGCAGCATCATCCACGTGTGGCGATCCACACTCTTATTTACACACAATATACAGAAATCTTCTAAACACATTTGACAATCTTTTTGAAAACACAAGTCCGATTGTTAGTCCTGTGGACTGTGTTCCAAAATTATTAACATTTTATTCCAGTGCAAAATGAATTGTCCATACTGGAAATAACGTCGATCACTGTTTGACTATTTACATGGTATTAACACTCGTAGAATAAATGTTTATAGAATTCCTTAGACTTTCATTTGTTTTCAAGTTTTCCAAAATATATCGTTGAAACTATTATTATCATCGTAGCAACACAAATTATTAACACATATTAATAACATCTGAAAAGTATTTGACCATTGAGCATAGCATCGAAGAACTGTGCGAAGCACAACAACAATTAATTGTTCTTCTGACATTAAACATTCGAGAAGTGACTTGATTATGAACTTCAAGTTCCAAACAAAATATATGATTTCTGAATCATTAACTTGATCAACAAATGGTTGAACCATTCAACTATTAGATTTTCCACTTGGGAACAATATTATAAAAATATTTATATTTATGGCCATTTCTAGCAACTTTCACAACTTGCAATTCTTCGACAGAATGCGGAAATTAGAATTGTAGTCTTATAATGAATTCATTTAGTTCATGGCACTAGGATTGAAAATATCCTTCAAATTATTCGTGGTTAAAGAATTATTTTAAATTGGCAGTGGCCCATTCTACTATTTGTGTAAGAACACAATATTACAAAAACAACGGCAAAGGTCTTCCTCTGAAGAAGAATAAACTACTATCATGACAAATCCGGGTTCTAGCAAAATCAAAGTCTAAATGGAATTCGTAAACAAGGTTGAAATAAGAACTGATGGTTTCAAAGAAATAACCTTCGGGTTATTCATACGACGAAATGTGTGGCTCCAATACTCCTACTATAAACCTGAGCCATCGAACCTGCTATTTGATTGATGCTCGAAAAAACCTTCATTCCTGCGACTTAAACCTGCGCACCTGGGAATGGCATTTCAACTACTCCACACACATAAATTTTCTTCCCCAAAATTTATACAATAAATCAAGCCTTTGCTTGTTATCAACACTGGAAGATTAATAAACTTACAAGTTTATTTTATTTTACCATTCAGTTCAACCCGTGAATTTACCATACTTATGAAAAGCATTATTTCACTTTCGAAGTGTATTTACGTCATGATTTTATATAAATACAAAATATCCTATTTGATACAAATATCAATTGCTTCCCGTTTCATGCCTCTCCGTGTTATATGAAACATATACTTTGCTCATAGCAAATATCAACTGTTCAACCAGAACTGAAATGTTGGTTGAATGCGGGCTTGCGCTAACCACTCTCCTTCGGAAAATCTCCTGTTCCAAACTAGAAATGTTTCAACTACTTCATAGGCTCTTTCTCAATACATATGATTATTATAAAATATAATATCCAAGAATTATTTAGAAAAATTATGAAAATTATTATTATTATTATTAGTGGATTATTATTATTATTATTATTTCAAATATGTTTAATTATCATCTCATTATGTGAGAATCCACATGTTCGAACCTTCGAATATGGAAAAAATATCCATTCCTCAACAAAAATAAATTTAACTTTTACAGTTACATCGGCTGATTACCGTGATTTCCCAAAAATATGAAAAATTTAAATAAATGCTCAAAATGCTCGGTCATCGATCCTAAACTGTTCTGAGTGCTGAAAATGCTCAGAATAAATCTAACAAGTCTTGCGTAAATCATTACAAGCTTTAAATGCGACGAAAAAAATGTGTTGGTCATCTGCAGAAAAAATAGTTTGTTCCAATTAGCTAAGCATAATATAATTCAAATGTGGCTTACATTTCTTGATGGTCTTGAAGTGTAGTAAACCTGGTCTATACCAGATTTATCCGTAAACATGCCCTAGCGGACAAGCACGTATAATCCTTGTATCGGCCGCCATTGTAGACCCACAAATCGTCTAGTCAGACATAGTGGTAGTATTCTTCGACGTTTTAAATGACTGTGGTTCCATTTTAATATGGGCTTCTATCAAAGCCATAACAGTTTGTTTGAAAAGGGTCAGATCTAAGCGATCTCTTCTTAAATGTGTCAGTTGTAACTTAACTCACTGTAATCTCATCAGTACAAGAAAAACGTTGACAGTCTAAGCAGTTAACGGCTGTTCTGAAGATCGTTCCCTGGGCATGGTTTATTAAAATCACCATCTGCCATGCGCTAGACAACCTGCAGTTTCCCTTGCGTAGACTAATGAACACCACCGTTATAGACTATTCTTCAATGTACTGACGGATCGAAGTGGTTAAATAGTTACAAAATATGAAAACTGACTTTAAATGGATTTAAACATCCAAGTATTAATTTACTATTGGACTGTGACAAATACTATTTTCTAGACAGAGTCTAGCATATGTCCTTTTGGAAATATAAATATTTCCACCAATGTCTGTAGAAAAACAATCACCTCAGTGATTCTCCTCACCAGAAACTTACTAAGTTCCAACTCGTTTGCGCAGCACTTCTCGTGACTATCACGATTTGAAAAGTACTTCTTCGTAGAGGCGGCAACCATGTGCCTTGGCTCAGCGTAGACGCAACTTGTTCGCCAAGTGCTTGTGATGAAGTGAGCTAACTAAGCCTGCTCCAGCTTGCTTTTATACAAAAACGGTCAGGGTCACGCGTCATCGCCTGATATCTAGAAATCCTCATATCTCTTGAATCCCTGGTCCGATTTACTTGATATTAATTGCATTCTCTTTTATTTGGCCGTGACAGTAATCTGATCCCAGTCTCAAGTCTCTGCTCCATAGTTAACTATTTAATCAATAAATAGTCTCCACCTCTGCGGTTACTCGCTACGTCATTTACCATCCAACTATCGGTAATTTCCTTCGAAAGGCTTCGAGAAGCAATGTAGCGCGATATTCAAATATCTGAACTTTCAAAAGCTGCTACAGCCTTTCCCTTGATATCTAGGTGTCTGAAACTTGGAATACCCATTCCTAGATTTGGGCACATCCACCCCACACCTAGCAAAAAATAAAAATTGAAAAATTTTTATTTTTCCTATCTACACATTAAATTACCTGGTTCTTGAATAATAGATCTTCAAATTCGATGCATTGTAAGTTCCCACGATGTTACCAGTTCGTGTATTAGCTACTTCATAGCTTCCATTATTGTTTACTTCCACAATACGGTAGGGTCCAGCGTAAAGGCTTGCAAATTTCGAGTACACTCGATTTTGCACGTCAGAGGGTGTAGGTCTTCTCAATAAAACAAGAGTTCCTACGCGCAAGGGTCTGCGAAAACGCTTTCCTCTCACTCTGCGCTCTCTCTTCTCAGCTTGACTCCTTAACTTGTCTAAAGCTAGAGTTTCCCTCATCTGACGACTTGGTTCAATCTCAGGTGGAATAGAGATGATTCGATCCCATAATCGTGTTGGTTTAACCCCATGATGTAGCAACATAGGAATTTGTCCAGTACTCTCATGAATCGTAGAGTTGATGGATTCGGATGCTAAAGAAAGAACATCCATCCATTTCCAATGCTCATTTGGACAATAGAGGCGGCAAAATTTTGCTATCTCAGCCATCACGCGTTCCGCTGGATTGCTCTCTGGATGTCTAATAGAACAAAACAATTGTCTAATCCCAAGATTATTCATGCTGGTTCGAAATTCTAATGATGTGAATTGAGGTCCACGATCTGATAATAGGAATTCCGGTTTGCCTGCTTCCGGAATCACGCTGTCTCTAATTCTCTTCGCACAATACTTTGCGTTTGCCTTCTGAATTGGATGTAACATGGTGTATTTGCTGAAAACATCCATAGTCACCAAAATATATCGGTTACCTTTTTTAGACTTTGGGAGAGGACCATATAAATCAGTCGCGAAGATTTCGCAAGGCTTAGAAGGAATAATAGGCCTTGGTAATTCTCTCAATAATCTAGAATTATGCTTACTCCTTTGGCATAAGTCGCATTCTCGAATAGTGTTTCTGACAGTTTGTCGCATTCGCTCCCACGAAAATTTCTCTTGAATCATGTTGACTGTCTTATCTACTCCAGCATGACCTGCGATTCGATGTGCCATCCAAATAATGGGTTTTTGCAATCGTGGAGGTATCACTATTCTCAACTTCGTATGGTCGGGATCTGCAAACTTGTAGATTAAACCATCTAACATCATAAAATCTCTGGAAATTCTTTCAGTTTCCACAAAATCATCATCATTGGGATCCATGTTTCCTTGTAGAAAACGAAAAATGTTCCTAAGACGTCGGTCTCTCCTCTGGGATAAATGCCATAACCGTAACCTTCTCAAGGTATCTTCATCCTCTTGCGTCAGGTTAACTTGAAAAACCTTAGATGTAGACTCCACTGCTCTACTCAACAAATCAGCTCCCACATTCAACTTTCCAGGAGTGTGTTCAATAACTAGGTTGAATTGCTGAATAAAAAGTGACCATCTAGTTATTCTATCGCTGGCAAAGTTTGTTCTCAAAATGAACTCCAGTGCGTGGTGATCAGTCCTCACAATGACTGAATGTCCAATTAACATTTTCTTCCACGACTCCAAAGCGAATATTACAGCAAGTGCTTCTAACTCTGTGGTGTAATAATTCCTCTCTGATGGACGAAGTTTCCTGCTAATGAACGCCAGGTAATGTCTCTTGTGGTCTTCATCCTCTTGAAGTAGAATAGCTCCAATCCCTACGGTGGATGCATCAGATTCTATGATGAAATTCTTGGTAAAGTCAGGATACTCCAATTTCACACTGTTTACCAATAACCTCTTGGCATCTTGAAATGATTGTTCACAATCTTTATCCCATCTCCATTTATTTCCTTTCTTTAACAACTCCTGCAATGGCGCAACTGTCTTGGTGAAGTTCGGACAATGCCCTGCAAAGAATTGGCATGTCCCGAGAAAACTGCGGACATTCTTCACTCTAGTAGGTCTAGGGAAATTTGCAATTGCTTGTATCTTCGTCTCATTGGGACGGTATCCTTCTCCATCCAAAATGTGACCCAAAAATTTTATTTCCTTTCGAAAGAACTGACATTTTCGAAGGTTTACTTTGAAGTTCGCTTTTCTCAAATCTGCGAATAACATTTGAAGATGTAGCAAATGTTCCTCCTTAGTCTCAGATGCAATTAAGATATCATCAATATAACGAATTGCTATCTCTTTTACTTCAGGACTCAGATTTTGTTCTAGGGCTCTGATCAAAACGGATCCAGATGTTTTAACTCCAAATGGTAAACGGCGGAATACATATGTCTGCTGGTCAAACATAAATCCTGTAAACTTCTTAGAATCTTCACTAAGCCTAATATGATGGTAGGACGAAGTGAGATCAATATTGGAGAACCAGACCTTGCCTTGGACTTTCCTCAACTATTCCCTAATGATTGGTGGTCTGTCATACTCTGGCAGTAATCTTGAATTCAAATTTCGCGCGTCTAAACATAGTCTCAGACTTCCATCTTGCTTAGACACTACTGCTAATGGATTGACATAAGATGTAGTATACTTTTCAATCACATTGTTGCTTTCCATTTCCTTGATAAGCACTTTTACTCTTTCTCGATGCTTTTCTGCTACTGGATATAATTTAGCATGAAAAGGTGCATCATCATTTACACGAATATGATATTCGAAATCCTTAATTTCACCAGGTTTAATGTCAAAAATATCTTGATACTCTTCCAAAATCTTCCCTAGCTCTGGGGACTCCTTCTCAGTGTAGACTTCTCTTCCTTCAGCTTCATGAAAAATCAGAGACCATTGAGCATCTCCCTCGATGTCTTCCTCTTCTTTTCCCTCGAAGTTTATCTCTTCGGTATTCTTGAATCTGATCGTCTCTGTCTTCATATCTATCACTGCTTGATATTTCTGAATGAAATCTGCTCCCAATATCATGTCAAAAGCCATGTCCTTCATTACAACAAATACATGTCGGAAATCATGTCCTCCAATCGTAATACATAAGTATAATTGTGTTTTACACAGAGATATTTTATTGGGTATTATTCCTTGGATCTTAATTCCTGATACTGGAATTTCCTCTAAATTCTCTTTGAGCTTCCACAGAATATAAAGCTTCTCACTCACCAGACAAAGCATAGCCCCAGTATCGATCAAAGTATCGACAGGCATACCAAATACTTCGCATGAAATGATTGGCATTGTAATTCTGGTACCCATTTCTTTTCGTTCGTCATTCTGTTGAATTAAGTCATCATCCTCTGCTTGCCATTTAATTATTCTGGAAGTGAAAGTATTCAAAATTCTATCTTCTACTGTGAATTCGAAGTTTTTTTTTTTTATTATCATTCCCCCGGGATTGTTGTGTTCCCGATGGACCTGGATCATTGGGCCTCTGCTCCACAAATTGTAAGTTATCTTGGTGTCTTGCTTCCAAATTTTTCCTCGTCTCCTTGTTAAACTCTTCATTGGACTGACGAGTATCTACATTCCCTCTGTTATTATAGTTTCTACCATAGGATCTTCTTTCCTGGTACCTTCCTTGAGTATCACGTGGTCTTCTCCATCGAGTGTTGTATCGATTACCACCATCCGGTCTTGCATATGGTTTGTAACTGTATCTGTTACGGTATTGGTTCCATCCTCTCGTATTGGAATCTTCCCTCGGCGATTTCTCTTCTCGCTCCTCTCGAATCTCTCGAGGTGTCTGAGAATAACTGTCAGCCATAACAGCATACACAGCGTTATTACTCTTTACTCCCTTCTGATGGAAGAATTGAGCGTTTGTATGATCCATCTTTTGCAATACTTCATCAAACTGTTCCATATTGTAGATGTCAGCAGCGATCAAAGTCCTCTGGACGTCTGCTGGAAATTGTCGTATCAAAGCAGTAATCAACTCGTTATCTGGCATTGGCGGATCTAAATGTTGGAGTTTAGACAGCTGTCCAGAAAAGTATGTAGAGTATCGAGTAGGTTGTGACGTCGAGAATCTCTTCGAATACAACTCTGCTCTAACTTGCTGTTGGGTTTCAGGGGACCAAAACTTCTTCAATAGCCCACGATAAAACTCCTCAAAAGTATTTAGAGTGGATCTAAATGTTCTAAACCACAAAAGTGCGGGACCTTCCAAGAACTTCCCTATTACCCTGATCTGTCTTTCTTTAGGGATCTTAGAATCTTTCAGATAATCACCTGCTTCTCTCAAAAATTCCACGGGTGTTACAGAATCTCGCCCTGAAAATTTAGAAGGCTTGTCTTCTATATTCTTAAACACAGTTATGGGGTTGGATTGAAATACTGTCCTGACCTCATCCTGTCTTTCAGTCTCTCTAGCTCCTCCTAGATTTATCTGTATCTGTTCCTTTCCTTTTACATTCGGCATTTTCAACAGATGATCAGACTGTTTCTCATCCTTTATTTGAGTTTTCATAGCCTCAAGTTCCTTCTGGTTTTCTTCTGCCATCTTCTTGATTGCTTCAGTCTCTTTACAATTGTCTTTAACATCAATGGATATCTGGTTCATAACAGCCTCATGACTTTTCAATGACCCTGTCATATCTGATATGTCCTTCTGAGTTGCTTGAATATCCTTGGCAATTACTTCAATGTGGGATGACAAAGATTCCCTAATCTCCTTGATTCCCTCTTGATTCTCCAGCTTGAGTGTGTCTTTAATTTCATTGACAACTGTGGTTTTAATCTCAGTTTGCAATTCATGAATCACTCCTTCTCTTATTTCTCCCATGACAAGTTCCTTGAATTGTTCCGTTAAACGCTGAACAACCAGAATTCCCATCTCGTTACTCTCCTTCTTCACTCTGACTTCCAGGTTGACCATGTCTTCACCAACTTTCCTAAGACCATGTTCTATCCTATCAGCTAAGCTTTGGGATCGAAGATCGGCATCGCGAAATTTATCGTCCATTAAACTAGCGTTAGTAGCTAATGAAGTTTCGAGCTCATGTGTTTTTTCGCATAATTTATTCATTTTCTTTTCAAGTGTCATTTTCAAAATTTCAGAATTCTCTTTAAATTTACTTTCCATTGAATTAAATTTACTGTTCAAATTTTCTTTCAAGTTCCCTTTTAACCTGCTTTCTAAAGAATCAGAATTTTCTTTAAGTTTATTTTCTAAAGAATCAGAATTTTCTTTAAGTTTACTTTCCAAAGAATCAGAATTTTCTTTAAGTTTACTTTCCAAAGAATCAGAATTTTCTTTAAGTTTATCCTCCAAACTTTCTTTAAGTTTATTTTCTAAAGAATCAGAATTTTCTTTAAGTTTATCATTCAAATTTTCTTTAAGTTTATTCTCTAAAGAATCAGAATTTTCTTTAAGTTTATCATCTAAACTTTCTTTCAAATTATCAGAATTTTCTTTAAGTTTCTTTTCTAAAGCCTCAGTATTTTCTTTCATAATGGCTGCTACACGCAGTCCAGCCTGTTTTGAACTCTCCTCCAAACTCCTCATCATCCTCATCATTTCTTCCATAATTTCAATTAATATTCAAAACTTAGGGGTATACAACAGTGGCAAACACAAGCTTATAACTAGAACAAGAAATATGAATAGCTAATTGGAACACTATAATAAAATGAGATTTGTCTTAATATCGACGTGATGGAAAAACAAAATTCTCTACTTTTACGAATTACATTTACCATAATATCACAAGAAAAATATGCAAGTTCTCAAATATCCTCCACCTGGATTCTAATAATGTGTATCTCCAGTCATCGAACGTTTACTACTGAATTTACTTGACGCCCTAATGGTTAAGCCATTATCAAAAATAATCAAACCCATTCTAATTATTAACCAGTTAAATTTTTAATTTTCCCCACTAATTGGGTTTCCTACTAATTTATTCATCCAAACCAGACATCTCTCAACTCCCAAAATATTTCTATAAAAATTATCACAATTTCAAATCGGCATGCGATTGACCATGTCAAAATCGAGCCCCACGTTGGGCGCCATTTCTCTCTCTATCTTATTTTATGTGCCCGTTTAGACCGGAGTCCGCACGACCACATATGCATTTTACCAATAATCAGTCAGCACGAGAATCAAAATATCCCGGAGCGCCAGATGGGTTAAAGCAAATCGCAAAAAACGACATCAAATTTATAAAAATGCTTTGCTGATTTTTGGCTCAATGCAACAATAAGGATAGAAGGAGATTTAATTGGGTGAAACACATCTGGTAAAATTATCTCAGTTTATTTAAAGTTAAAATCTGACTGCAAGAATAATGCTCAAAGCAGCATCATCCACGTGTGGCGATCCACACTCTTATTTACACACAATATACAGAAATCTTCTAAACACATTTGACAATCTTTTTGAAAACACAAGTCCGATTGTTAGTCCTGTGGACTGTGTTCCAAAATTATTAACATTTTATTCCAGTGCAAAATGAATTGTCCATACTGGAAATAACGTCGATCACTGTTTGACTATTTACATGGTATTAACACTCGTAGAATAAATGTTTATAGAATTCCTTAGACTTTCATTTGTTTTCAAGTTTTCCAAAATATATCGTTGAAACTATTATTATCATCGTAGCAACACAAATTATTAACACATATTAATAACATCTGAAAAGTATTTGACCATTGAGCATAGCATCGAAGAACTGTGCGAAGCACAACAACAATTAATTGTTCTTCTGACATTAAACATTCGAGAAGTGACTTGATTATGAACTTCAAGTTCCAAACAAAATATATGATTTCTGAATCATTAACTTGATCAACAAATGGTTGAACCATTCAACTATTAGATTTTCCACTTGGGAACAATATTATAAAAATATTTATATTTATGGCCATTTCTAGCAACTTTCACAACTTGCAATTCTTCGACAGAATGCGGAAATTAGAATTGTAGTCTTATAATGAATTCATTTAGTTCATGGCACTAGGATTGAAAATATCCTTCAAATTATTCGTGGTTAAAGAATTATTTTAAATTGGCAGTGGCCCATTCTACTATTTGTGTAAGAACACAATATTACAAAAACAACGGCAAAGGTCTTCCTCTGAAGAAGAATAAACTACTATCATGACAAATCCGGGTTCTAGCAAAATCAAAGTCTAAATGGAATTCGTAAACAAGGTTGAAATAAGAACTGATGGTTTCAAAGAAATAACCTTCGGGTTATTCATACGACGAAATGTGTGGCTCCAATACTCCTACTATAAACCTGAGCCATCGAACCTGCTATTTGATTGATGCTCGAAAAAACCTTCATTCCTGCGACTTAAACCTGCGCACCTGGGAATGGCATTTCAACTACTCCACACACATAAATTTTCTTCCCCAAAATTTATACAATAAATCAAGCCTTTGCTTGTTATCAACACTGGAAGATTAATAAACTTACAAGTTTATTTTATTTTACCATTCAGTTCAACCCGTGAATTTACCATACTTATGAAAAGCATTATTTCACTTTCGAAGTGTATTTACGTCATGATTTTATATAAATACAAAATATCCTATTTGATACAAATATCAATTGCTTCCCGTTTCATGCCTCTCCGTGTTATATGAAACATATACTTTGCTCATAGCAAATATCAACTGTTCAACCAGAACTGAAATGTTGGTTGAATGCGGGCTTGCGCTAACCACTCTCCTTCGGAAAATCTCCTGTTCCAAACTAGAAATGTTTCAACTACTTCATAGGCTCTTTCTCAATACATATGATTATTATAAAATATAATATCCAAGAATTATTTAGAAAAATTATGAAAATTATTATTATTATTATTAGTGGATTATTATTATTATTATTATTTCAAATATGTTTAATTATCATCTCATTATGTGAGAATCCACATGTTCGAACCTTCGAATATGGAAAAAATATCCATTCCTCAACAAAAATAAATTTAACTTTTACAGTTACATCGGCTGATTACCGTGATTTCCCAAAAATATGAAAAATTTAAATAAATGCTCAAAATGCTCGGTCATCGATCCTAAACTGTTCTGAGTGCTGAAAATGCTCAGAATAAATCTAACAAGTCTTGCGTAAATCATTACAAGCTTTAAATGCGACGAAAAAAATGTGTTGGTCATCTGCAGAAAAAATAGTTTGTTCCAATTAGCTAAGCATAATATAATTCAAATGTGGCTTACATTTCTTGATGGTCTTGAAGTGTAGTAAACCTGGTCTATACCAGATTTATCCGTAAACATGCCCTAGCGGACAAGCACGTATAATCCTTGTATCGGCCGCCATTGTAGACCCACAAATCGTCTAGTCAGACATAGTGGTAGTATTCTTCGACGTTTTAAATGACTGTGGTTCCATTTTAATATGGGCTTCTATCAAAGCCATAACAGTTTGTTTGAAAAGGGTCAGATCTAAGCGATCTCTTCTTAAATGTGTCAGTTGTAACTTAACTCACTGTAATCTCATCAGTACAAGAAAAACGTTGACAGTCTAAGCAGTTAACGGCTGTTCTGAAGATCGTTCCCTGGGCATGGTTTATTAAAATCACCATCTGCCATGCGCTAGACAACCTGCAGTTTCCCTTGCGTAGACTAATGAACACCACCGTTATAGACTATTCTTCAATGTACTGACGGATCGAAGTGGTTAAATAGTTACAAAATATGAAAACTGACTTTAAATGGATTTAAACATCCAAGTATTAATTTACTATTGGACTGTGACAAATACTATTTTCTAGACAGAGTCTAGCATATGTCCTTTTGGAAATATAAATATTTCCACCAATGTCTGTAGAAAAACAATCACCTCAGTGATTCTCCTCACCAGAAACTTACTAAGTTCCAACTCGTTTGCGCAGCACTTCTCGTGACTATCACGATTTGAAAAGTACTTCTTCGTAGAGGCGGCAACCATGTGCCTTGGCTCAGCGTAGACGCAACTTGTTCGCCAAGTGCTTGTGATGAAGTGAGCTAACTAAGCCTGCTCCAGCTTGCTTTTATACAAAAACGGTCAGGGTCACGCGTCATCGCCTGATATCTAGAAATCCTCATATCTCTTGAATCCCTGGTCCGATTTACTTGATATTAATTGCATTCTCTTTTATTTGGCCGTGCCAGTAATCTGATCCCAGTCTCAAGTCTCTGCTCCATAGTTAACTATTTAATCAATAAATAGTCTCCACCTCTGCGGTTACTCGCTACGTCATTTACCATCCAACTATCGGTAATTTCCTTCGAAAGGCTTCGAGAAGCAATGTAGCGCGATATTCAAATATCTGAACTTTCAAAAGCTGCTACAGCCTTTCCCTTGATATCTAGGTGTCTGAAACTTGGAATACCCATTCCTAGATTTGGGCACAACACGTTATCATGTTAAGCATATATACTGTGTATTTGCAATCGAAAATATTATATATATTGAACCCATGTACCATTGGCTCAAAAGGGGTCGAATCTATGTATTTTGTGAGAGGAATGAAAGAAACATACAGTCTCTAATGGAACGGAGAAAGATTTCAAGCAAGGATGCTAGCATAACGTTGCGCAAGAAGCTGGACCCAGGTGTTCAGGAAATGAGATCATGCCTCCTGACTCATCGATAAGGAGCCGGTCATGAGTATTAATAGAATGAGTGGAAAGTTTTGGCTGTGAGACAGAGAAGCACGACTCGGAAATCAAGCTTACCTGGCATTAAAACGGCAACAGCGCCGCTGTGCCAGAAGAAGAAGAATTAAATTTAACCCATTTGCAGGAATAAAAGTAAGTAAATAAATACAGTACTGTGAATCATTTCGGATTAGAAATTTTTCTGTAAAGAAAAAGCTTTTAATAATTGCACATTAAAGAAATGCAAACGCAGCATACGTCATCGGGGATTCACTGATACCCGAGGAGTGGGGAATTTAAAAATGAACAGCACCACCCACGCAGCTGAAGACTAAACATTAATTAATATCTCAAAAATGCACGATCGATTCTTATGTGCAGTGAGATCATTTGACGTTTGGAAGACGAGCTTTCTGGAGATATAATTTTTATAATTGTGCGACAATTAGTTCAAAAGTTGGTCACGAAATGGACTAGGATTTTATCTTTTTTTGACTAAAGAGTATAAAACTCCTGGCCTCACCAAGCCAATCATGCAGTTTCCGATAGCCCGAGGGCGCATCACTGTGCTACATCACACACCGAATGCAGTATTCCGACAGTCCGTGAGGGGGCGTCACGCTGTAACACATCGAAGGCAGTTTACCAGTACTCCTTGAGGGGAGATGCTATATCACACAGCATAGACAATATCCGACAGCCAAGGGCGTCTCGGTATCAATAACTTACGTGCATCCGTGAGGATTTGCAAAGAAGTAATATTACAGTATCGCCGTGTTGAAAATTAGGAAAATCCTAGTTACAGGATTTAGGTCCGACAGTATAAAGTTTACCGTGAAAAGTTCATAAAATACAGTCAAAGCAGGCTGCGAACTTAGAACTCAGGGCGATAGGTCTTTAAGTAAACGACCAAAAGTATCATAACGTACGGAAGTACCGTAACAGCGAGATAAACAGTTTATCAAATTTAAAGAACCCGAGCAGGGACAGACAGAGTAAGGTTCGCAAAGTATTCTAGAAGATTAGAAGTTCGAGAACCGAATAAGCGAAGAAGAGAAGGAAACTATAGACACTGTTTCAAGGAAGCAGATGAACTATTAAAAAGTACTAAGACTCGAGAAGTATTAGTTGCTAAAAATCCATAGGTCACCGATAGATTATCGAGGGGACCGTGAACAGAACAGACGTTCGCTAAGATCAATCAATAGGATCTAAAAGGGAGCCGTTCGAGTCGGAGAAATAGCAGATCGTCAGGAACGGGATTTGAAGGAGTGCTATTGCAGGGAGGAAGTAGATGATTCGAGACTTTCATATTCGGAGAGGATAGGAAGCCGACATTACTAAATTTCACCCTTGGAGACGGGAGGTTAAGAAGTCACATGTGATAGGCTTAATAGCAGGCAAGTGATCAGAATTTGTGAAGTGTAAATATATCAAGATTTTGTGTTAAAAGTAATATATTTTCAGTGTTTTTATTGTGTATTCTCAACGGATACACCAGTGTATTTAAAATGTTATCAGTGTTAAATGTATACGTGTTAAATATGTGTCAAGATATGTTTGTACATGCAATGAATTTGTACAAGATGGAGTAATTTAAAAGAGTGGGCAAATGACACATCGCACGAGAAGGAAGGTCAGGGAACGACCTATAACATGTGAGTAAAGATTTTCATTATGTTTTGGTGTCGGGGAAGTGTTTGTGTGCAAATCCACCGGAGTTTTGAGTAAAGGGATGTTTTTAAATAACTAATAACAGAATAGGAACGCGGTCTGAACAAATAAAATTTGAGAAATTATAAATAATTATGTGAAAGAATAAATCCTGTAGAGGAAATGTATGGATTAAATGTCAGTTTATTTGACGAATGTTATAAAAGCAAGCGTACTAATAAATAATAATAATAATAATAATAATAAAGGAAATATAAATTAAGATCAAATTGAATGATATGAAAATAAGAGCGTTGGAGCCTTAATAAAAGTATAAGGCATGATGTTAATGCATGTTCTTAAAATAGAGCGATTATTGTCAAGGGAAAAGATTAATGTAAAAATTGAGATATGTAACAATTGTTAATATGGAATTTATCAGTTCTTTGGAAGACGTTAGGCCGGAAAATAATGTATAGCGCAATGGAGCGCAATTAAAATAAAATGTCACGCTAGGAATGCGTAGAATTTAAATGGACTTGGTAAATTACTTATGAGGGGTAGTTGATTGCGGTAAATTGAGCTATGTTGTAAGTCCTCCAATAGTGACGTAGATCACGAGGCCATGTGTGTGTTATTATATTTGTAATAGGGAGAAAATGTATGGTATTATGAGCGTAGGTCATGTAGGCCACGGCCGACCCTAAATCGCAATTTGTATAAGTCCTCCAATGTGGGAATGGTTCCCGAGGCATGTTAAGAGATTCGAACCTAGAATCGTCTTGTTGTTGAAGCCCCTAAGTATTCGTCGTAGAATGTGTATTACTCTTCCCAATCAATGAGGACCCTTCATAATTAATAAATGTCAAGGTTACGAAAGTGGTTTATGAGCCCAATAATGTTGTTGAAAGTAAAAAAAAGAGAAATAAAATGCCAGGTCTCCCCAGAGAACTGAAAAGAAAGAAAGATCTGTTTTAAAAGCATTGAGTATAGCTCCCATACGCAGACTAGACGAGAGGTTACCCTCACAGTCATAAATCTCATTCAAGTGTACGGTCAGACCCTAGTAGGAGGAAGGTCGGTGAAGGCCGTCTGTAAGAAGTAATAAATACACCGTGAGTGTTTAAAAGTTGTTAATGACCCGGGCTTTGAACCGAGGTCCATGTAGATGAAATTATCGCTTGCCAGTTCAGATCGTAGTTTTCTTATGTGATAATGGTCTTATAAGACAAATAAATAAATAAAAATCCCTATTGTAATGTTGCATGGACGTAGGATTCCATGAGTTTAATGAAGATAACTAGATTCTGGGAGTAATCATAGTTTTTGACTTTGTCAAGTAATCTTTATAACTCTGGAGTACACAGGTATTTTCCCGATCACTATAGTGAATTTGTAAAACTTGAGAGAGATGGAAAGGCTGAGAACATGTGAAATGCCCAAACATTTAAGTAGAGAATTGACATGTACTTTAAATGTAATTATATATTTGTTTGATAATAAGAAACTATAAAAATAGTATTGGGGTGTACAAAAGAGTGACACCGTTATTATTGCAAAGTATCGAGCCAAAGGAGCTCGTGGTTATATGGAACTTTAAGATAGATACTTTATGGAAGTGAAAATAATTATGAGTTATTGGTTTAAAGGAAACCATAGTGTTTTAATATAATATTTGTTTAATTCTTAGATTATTCCTTGTTCACTTTGAACAAGTAGAAGGATTTTGGTCAGTAGTTTATTTGTTTCATTGTTTGTAGCGCCATACTTTTTGGTTAATAAAATGTGTTAAAATAGGAGTTGATTTTGTTGTTACTTTTGCAAGTGTATCCTCTATTTAATCCAAAATGTGTAAGTCACAGAGTGGGAGAACATACTGCAACCCCGAAAATCCCGAATTGAGCAATGCTGACATACTGTGATTTGCATGTTTCATGCTGAAAGGGCACAATATATATATTTCAACACTGGACTACAGCGATTAAAATTCGTTGACCTTAATCCGCTGTAGAGTCTATTGTTGTTTTTCTGTTGCTTTTGTTGTTGATTCTCTAGGGGTTTTGCAGCATCATAGTCTTGTAGCCCCGTGTGTAAAAGTTGCCTGATAACCTGTGTCACTGTGATATCTGTAGGCTTACTAGTGTGTGTACTTTTATACGAGGAAGGATTTGGATACGAAGATGTTGTTGTTGTTGTTTCATTTGAGATGCATGGACATCATGGTCATTAGGCCCCGTGCACATGGGTGAGTGTTGATTTTTTCTGATAACCTGTGTTAATGTGATAGCTGTATTAGTGTGGGTATATATAATTCAGATGACGATTCAATCAATCAACGTATAAGGTGCGTTCAAAAAGTAACGAGCCAGAGGCATAATTACAGAAACCAGTACTTGTATGTTAGAAGTATTGGCCCTGGCTGTTGAGGCACTTGTCCCACTGTGACACGAGGCGGTGAATGGCTGTCTCATTGAATTCCCTGTGCTGCGATGTGTACCAGTTCCAGACGTAGAGCTGGACATCGGCGTCCGAGGTGAATCATTGGCCCCGCAGAGCCCATTTTAGGGGACCAAACATGGCGTAATCAAAGGGAGAGAGGTCTGGACTGTATGGAGGGTGGCCGAGAACCTCCCATTTGAATTTCTGCAGGAGTGCCGCGACTCTGTTGGCCGTATGAGGTCGTGCATTGTCGTGGAGCGACCATGGCGGTTATGGCGTTCACTGTCACTCGGCGGTGCATCAACCAGCTGGACGTAGTCATCGGTAATGCAGGGGTGTGCCCCAGACCAGGCATCATCGGCTAACGACAATTGCAAGGGACGTGCAGTGTTCGCCGTACACTTGTGACACCTCTTTGCTCTTCGGTTGACGCCTCCATGTCACTGTTTGCAATGCGACTGGCAGCGTTGGACGATTGATGCTTGCTGCTGCTCGCTTTGTATCGACACGTGACGTGCATGCGAGCTGTGAACTTTCACGCTCTGGTCGGAACCACACCTCGTTACACACGCCACGATTAACCGATGTAGTCACCAGTTTGCTCATTCCAGCCTCCGGCTCGTTACTTTTTGAACGCACCATATATAATATCCATATAGCACGTTGTATTTCGACTAGCTACTACAACCAACATTCAATTATACTCCTTGAAAAGGACAAAGAGTTATAACACTATACCCGTGCATTTAGGAGAAAGTAGGCTATATGTTCTTGTCATATATGGAAATGATGATGATGATGATGTTATTTGTTATGGACTTTAATTGGGACTGCATAGTGTTGACCGACTGAAACGTTTGTGTATCATTTAATTGTCAGTAAGGCAACACTGTAAAATTGAGTCAAAGCTATCTATACTCCGGTAAAAAGTAAAAAACAAATTCTTACAACACAGGTACGTGTGAAAATATCTATTTTACTTATTATTATCATACACAGTAATTATTACCGTCAAGTTTAGAGCTCTGGTCAAAGGATGCCGTAGCTTTGAAAAGTATAGCTGGCTTGGCTAAGGGGTCAAGGAGCAATGAAAAGCCACTTCTTAATTTATGGAATCGTAAGAGCGTGTGATAAACGGGTGCTGAGATGGGAGAATGTAAAAGAATATATTAAGAGAGCATAACGAGGAGTTAATGGAAGAACAAGGCACCATCCTAATCAGCCCGTAAGGGCCAATTATAATCCTGCTGCGTGAAATGAGTTTACCCAACCGTCATTACTTCAATTCGCAACGGAGGGAATACTTCATGTTGTCTTTATCAGCATTAGACATCACTATCTCGCTCGTTACAGGCCAGCTCTGCGATATCTTCATTAACAGCACAAGGGGATACTGGTAGAAATATTATTATTATTATTATTATTATTATTATTATTATTATTACTATCAGTGTACATACATAATTCTGCAGATATGGAGGACATAGTAAATAAATTTAGCTCTGCCCAAACGAAAGTTTGCATGCAAGCTCTCAAAGTTAGTAGACCTCCTGGCAAAACTATCAGCCTAAAACACAGAACAGTGCCTTTGTGGAATGAAGAACTTACGATAATGCGGAAGAAAGTAAATGCATTCAGAAGAAAATTCCAGAGAACGTTATATAATAATGACCTCCGAGATCAGCAAAAAACTCAATACTTTGCTGAAAAGCTAAATACCAAGCTAAAATCAGAAATGCAAAGATACTGTCTTGGAAAGAATACTGTAGTAAAATTTCTTCGAATCCCTGGGACATCTCTATATCTATATATATAAAGCTCAATGTTTGTCTGTCTGTCTGTCTGTTATGTATACAAATCCACACCGTTTCACCGATCTGAACCAAAATTTGTATACTTACCCTTCGGATCCCTGCGGGTAACCCTGTCCACTTGAAATTTCCGACAGACCACCCCATTCCCTGCATTTAGGCCCTTTGTCCCAAATCTACACCGTTTCACCGATCTCAACCAAAATTTGTATACTTACCCTATGTAACCCTGTGAATAACACTGTCCACTTAAAATTTCGGACAGACCACCCCATTTCCTGCATTTAGGCCCTTTGGCAAACTTCTACACCGTTTCACCGATCCGAACCAAAATTTGTATACTTACCCTTTGCAACCCTGCGGGTAACCCTGTCCACTTGAAATTTCGGACAGACCAACCCAATCTCTGCATTTAGGCCCTTTGGTCCAAATCTACACCGTTTTACCGATCAGAACCAAAATGTGTATACTTACCCTTTGCAACCCTGCGGGTAACCCTGTCCACTTGAAATTTCGGACAGTCCAACCCAATCTCTGCATTTAGGCCCTTTGGTCCAAATCTACACCGTTTCACCGATCAGAACCAAAATTTGTATACTTACCCTTTGGTACCCTGCGAGTAACATTGTCTGCTTGAAATTGCGGACAGACCACTCCATTCCCGGAAAGTGGACAGGGTCCGTCCCAAAGGCAATGGAAAAAAGGGGTAAAACCGGACCCGCTCAGGGAACCTTCAGGGTTGCCAGCTCCTGAACTCACCAGCCATGAGCCCTTGAGGATGTAGCACTATCCAGGGTGCACCAGGGCTACACACACCCTGCCTCCTTGAGGGTCTTGAGCAGATGATATGAGATATTAAGAAAAGAATGAGGCTATCAGGAATGATTAGACAAGGGCCAATTAAGGCGGGAAAGTGAAAGAGTCGCTAGGCCTCGGATAACCTGATACCATCGGGGTCGGAAGAGAACAAGAGTTTGACCAAGGGAGGCTGACAGGAAAGAGAACTGAAAGGTGCCCGGCACCAGTAAGTAGAAGCAATGCCGGACTCAGCTGGGGTCCCGTGGTCGCAAACCCACGTCCCACAAGTTGTGACCCTGGTGGGTGGAGGGGGGAAGAGGGGGCAGGGATGAGAATAGCTTGCTCATTCATCGCAAGGTGACATGAGAAAAATGTCCAGACCCTGCCGTGTTACCTGTTATTGCTGACTATGCTGATGTTCATACAGGGTCTATGCTCAAAGCGCTGTAGTGTTACGAAAGAATGAGTGATTCACCGGTCAATGTGAATAGGACCGGGAACCCCCCCCCCCGAACGTCTGTCATCATATATCGTCATCATCATCTGCAATATTCTCAGCTACGTGCAGCTTGGACCCGAGCAGTACTCGATAAGCTCTTTCACTACACGCATCGAGTATAGGCCTAAGCCAGAATATAACGTTCAGACTTTGGAAGACATCGAAGGTAGTAATCTGAATTACCTATATCAGATTTAAAATGACACCATGTTCGTTTAGTAGTCATTTTTCATTACCTTATTATTATCATAAGGGCAAATGACCTATATGTTACACCCTTTATACCACTAATCACCACACACAATAAGTCTTCATCGCCTGTGAATTTTGAAATATTTCTTTCTATCACGGTAGTTTGTAAGTTTGTCGTGTCAATTCAACAGTAGTTTTCATTACCATCCTCATCAAAAGGGCAAATGACCTACATGTTACGTCCATTATACTACTAAGTAACACCACAGTCTTCATCGCCTGTGATTTTTAAAATGTGTATTTCCATTAGTTTGTAAGTTTGATATATCCGTTCAGTAGTAGTCGTCTTCATTATAATCCTCATCAAAGGGGCAAATGACCTAGATGTTACGTCCATTATACTACTAAGCAACACCAGTCTACCTAGCCTGTGATTTTAAAAATGTGTATTTCCTTTAGTTTGTAAGTTTGATATACCCGTTCAGCAGTAATCGTCTTCATTATCATCCTCATCAAAGGGCCAAATGACCTAGATGTTACGTCCATTATACTACTAAGCAACACCAGAGTCTACCTAGCCTGTGATTTTAAAAATATGTATTTCCATTAGTTTGTAAGTTTGATATACCCGTTCAGTAGTAGTCGTCTTCATTATCATCCTCATCAAAGGGGCAAATGACCTAGATACTACTAAGCAACACCAGAGTCTACCTAGCCTGTGATTTTAAAAATACGTATTTCCATTAGTTTGTAAGTTTGATATACCCGTTCAGTAGTAGTAGTAGTAGTAGTAGTAGTCTTCATTGTGATCCTCATCAAAAGGGCAAATGACCTCTCATTCCTTTAAAGTATCAATTATTCCCATTCGTTGATAAGTTACATGTGCCAGTAGTCGCTTCTATGTTCATCATCACTATGTAAAAGATGTTTTGCGTCAGAAGAAAAGACAACTGGATGCTCAGGAACGTTAACGATATATCGACTGCGAAATCTGGAAGCTTCTCTTTGAGGAATTGCTTCAGACATTTATCGTACAGTTTAAACCTTAACAAGACGAAACTTTTAACCAGATAGCGATCTAAGTGGGAGCTCTTTGGCAAAAAATAATCAAGTCTTTCCCGAAATGTGAGTCCTAAAAATAACTTTTTCTATTATTTTCTAAGTTTCATATGTCAGTTATGTAGTAATTTTCAATATCATCCTGATCAGTAGGGCAAATTACCTAGATGTTACGCCCTCAACGTCATTTGGGGTAAATGACCTAGATTTTAAGTCCATTATATTTCTAATCACCACCACATAAAGACTTCTACGACTGAGATGTCACGAATTCTGGGACCGCTAACGACATATCTCGACTCGGACTGAAGACAAATAACACGAGAATGATCATTATTTTACAGAGCCTTCCCATAGTGACTTAAGTATAAACATTGTCACTGGGTTTGATAATGTAAGAAATGAATACATAAATAAATATAATTTATGACGTTGAGTGTTAAGGAGACTGAAATATTATCATCTTTCCACCGGGCGAAGCCGGGTACTACTGCTAGTGTATATATAAATGAAAGTTTGTCTCTTTTTTCTGAATTTCCACGAAAATTTGCGATATTTGCGCGTTTCAGACTGTTTTATGACGGATGCGCGCAAAAATAAATTTTTTGTCTGTCTGTCTGTTTGTCTGTCTGTGGACAATTTTTTGAGTCCTTATAACTCAAGAATGGCTGGGTGGTTCAACGTAAAATTTGATACAGATATCCATCAGAGGCACGACACTAATCATGGATGTAACTCTTCTCCGTACCTCACATATAAGGGGGCCTACCCCCTTAAAATAGATGCTGAAATAGGCGTAGAAGGGTGAGACAAAGCTCATTTTCAGCCCCTCAATGTGAGAAACGAACCTCGGGGGCCCTAAAACCACATTTTAAGGCCCTAAAACCAACAGTTTTTGAGAAATTCCCAGAAAACTAATTTCACTTAATAAACTATGAAAGAATGCATGCCGGTAACCATGGCAACACGATCTCAGAAGTCCATCTATTGCTGTAAGACGCAATGCCATTCCATTCATTACATTACTGTGAAGGTTTGCTAACGGCTATAAGGTTATAACGGATCCAAATTAACCTGAAATATTCATCAATACATATAATTCGCTTAAGGGGGTCAAGGGGTACTCTAGAATGTTTTCACACGATTTACACGTGTGGGTATGGTACGGAAGGTCTATTATATCCCTATCCCTATATTATTATTATTATTATGATTATTATCTGTTGGCCTGTCAAAAAACCCTTTTGAATTAAGTAGGCCATGTTCATAATGGAAAAATTAATCTCGGGAGTTTCCGCCAACACAAAGTTTCTCATTTCTCTACTAGAAAGCGCTATAGTGTTCAAGGAGCTTAGATATCGAACCTCCTTGACTTTCATAGTGATTCAAGGAACAACGAAATTCGACATGCAAGCTACCCTCTGGGTGTAAAATTACAAAAGCTTGCACCAGGAACCCGAGGCCATACGATATTATTATTATTATTATTTATTATTATTATCATTATATTTATCATTATTATTATTATTATTATTATTATTATTATCATCATTATTATGGCGTACAACGACGAGACAGAGCTAATTTTCAACCCCTTAATGTCAGAAATCAAACTTGGGGCCCCTAGAGAGCCGTAAAGGGTCCCCGAAAAATATATTTTAAGGCTCTAAAACCAACAGTTTGTTAGATATTCCCAGAAAACTAATTTCATTTCATAAACTAATTAATGAAGGAATGCAAGCC
Organism: Meconema thalassinum; assembly: GCA_946902985.2. Lineage (NCBI taxonomy): Eukaryota > Metazoa > Arthropoda > Insecta > Orthoptera > Tettigoniidae > Meconema > Meconema thalassinum. The sequence goes on from OX336392.1 coordinate 375,644,500, forward strand.
AGCAACCACGACAACAGTATTCAAGAGGTGACATCCAACTTAACATATATTTCTGCAAGAAGTAATGCCACTCCATTTATTATAGTTCTGTGAAAGTTTGCAAATGGCTATAAGGTTATCACGGAACCAACTAAAACTGTAAAATTCGTCAATGCGCTTAAGGGGTTCAAGGAGTACCCTAGATATTTTTCACACGACTTACACGTGCGATATGTCGTACAGGAGGTCTATTATATCTCCAAATACCAAAATTATTTTCAAATAATCCTGATTTGAAATAGTAGACTATGTTTTGCTGCTTTTAGGAATTTGGGCCATTGGAGGCTAAAAACCTGAATTTTCATTATTTTTTTCATTTTTTATAAAAGGGGTCTTCCTGTGGTTGGGCACTTGACACAACGGTTAGGGTCAGTTTGTATGTGACGTGTATTGTGATTCGTCTATGAGGTTTTCAATTTTATTTTCACGTCAGGAAGAACACGTTAGGTAAATTTAGTTCGAGAGCACATTTTAACTAATCGACAAACAGGTTCCAAGCCCCTAACCTTTTTAACAGTAGCTCAACTGAAAACGTCTGATAATTAATACCGAAGACCGAAGAATGGGTACTACTGCTAGTAGTCTATAAATCAGCGTCTGGAAAAATTAAGAATACTCAAATGGTATCAACTCTTATTAACAATGCAGGTCACTACACAAGAGACTTAAAGGAAACGATGCAGTGTATATTAAACCATCTCATTCAGAAATATGATGAAATGGAAGATACTGCTCAGCAAAAGCAAATAAGGAAGGAAGTAGAGGAACCAATAGACACTCTGGACGACTGGGAATTTACAGAAGAAGAAATTAAATCTGCAATCAAATATCTAAGCCATAAAGAGAAACCAAGTGAAGATGGAATCACTAGTAAAATACTATGGTGGACGTATGAAAGTATCCCTAGAACTATGACATCATTATATAATGGTTGCCTGAAGAATGCTTGTTTCCCGAAGCGATGGAAAAATGCGAGACTTATACCAATCACAAAACCAGGGAAAGATAAGATTCAGGATCCCTCTAAATTCCGACCAATAAGCCTGATAAATGTGGCGGGCAAAGTATTAGAGAAACTTCTAATAAATAGAATAAATCACTACCTCTATACCAATAAACTACTGAACAAAAATCAATATGGCTTCATAGTTCAAAAGTCTACTACTGATGCAGCTATGGCACTTAAGGAATGTATAACTGAGGCGTTAAGAAATGGTCAATTTACCGTTATAGTTAGTCTTGATGTCAAAGGAGCTTTTGACTCTGTGTGGTGGTCATGTGTCCTAAAGGCCCTAAAATACTTTAAATGTTAGAGAAATTTGTACTGCCTCACAAAGAGCTACTTCAAGGATAGAATGACGTTCATGAATTCTAATAGTATCCAAGTACAAACAGTAGTTAATAAAGGATGTCCTCAAGGTTCATGTTGTGGACCGGGGTACTGGAATGTACAGTATAATGCACTGCTCAGTTTGGAACACGGTAAAAACACCATTTGCTGATGACGTTACAATTGCAGTCAGAGCTGAAACTGAAATTGAAGCAGAAAATATTGTGAATATGGATTACGTGGTTAGCAGAAAACAAACCCCGTTTTAATGAAAGTAAGTCAAGAGTTATTCTAATATCAAGAAGAAGAAAATCAAAGAAGACAATTGATATCTTTATGAATTGGAAACGTCTGGTACAAGTAGATACGATGGAATATCTAGGAATAACTCTAGACTCTCGCTTTAAGTTCAATGACCACATCAATAAAGTTCGTGAAAAATGTATTAAATTAATAAACGCATTATCAAAATCGGCTAGAATAGGATGGGGTCTAAATCACCAGGCTTTGGAAACAAAATATAAAGGAGATAAATTGCCAATGCTGTTATATACTGCTCCGATCTGGATTGAATCCCTAGAAAAGAAATGTAATCTGATTAGATACGTGAGAGTACAAAGACTTATTCTCTTGAGAATAGCAAAATCGTACCGCACGGTATCTCATGAGGCACTGTGCATTATTACAGGAATTACTCCTATAGATATAATGGCTAAAGAGATTTTTACTCTATACAAAATCAAGTCAGGATAAACAACTATGAACTATGACATTGATCACCCTGAAAAGCCTATGAGATGGCTCCATCCAGCCAACTTTCCTGGTACCGAAGATCCAAGAATAGCATTAAATGAATATATCCCATGGAAAATTTTCACAGATGGAAGCAAAATTGAAGAAGGAGTGGGAGCTGGCATAGCTATATTCAGATTACATGAATTAATAGACCAATTGAAATATAGACTGCAAGACAACTGTTCGAATAATCAGGTGGAGCAATTAGCCATACTAAAATCTCTGGAATTCTTAGAAACTACCAGGACAGAGGATGTTGAAGATAAGAAAGTAATTATTTACACAGATAGTAAGATAGCAATTGACTCCATTGCGGTCTTCAGAAATCATAACCAACTAATTGAGAGTATAAGAAGGATTACAGCTATTCTAAAAAAAAAAAGTAGTTCCGTGAAGAACTAAAGCCTATCTTCGTGATTTTTATATATGTAGGTTTTAGAGTTAGGTATTGTGTAAGCTTTCAATTCTTGCCACAAGATGGCTTCACCCAGAGAAGCCATTTGTAACTTTGAAGATACAAAAATTAAATTAAAATGAATATTCTGCCTCATAAATGGCCTTTCTTTAAAATTTAAGCAAATGACATAATTAGTACTGTAATTGAACAAATCCACCTTTTTGAAACTCTTCTTATCTCCGGGCGTGAGCAGATATTCTGAAAGGACTGGCTCGTACATAGGCCTTACCAAAACCTCCTATAAATTAATAAAGGCGAAGGAAGGTTTACATGCATCTAACTAAAAAGAAACTATCCAATTTAAATCTACTTTATATTCTGAAACTGCATGCAAGAAATGGATAAATATAATAAAAATGACACACAAGAAAAGCAATTAAAATATATAATATAATAATATAATAATAATATTTAGGCCTTTAAAGATTTCTTAGTTTGTTTTCACATTACCGGTAATGCCGTCGTCTGCCGTATATTTCTAGTTTCGTCACCACTTTGAAGCTGGTCAGCCATGCCATTATGGTTTACCGCCATGAAGGTCTTCTTCAACTTAGCACAGTTATTAGGCCTACTGTGATTGTGGCATAACAGCCAGAACCCAATCACCCTCCGTCGAAACACGTAGCACTCCTCAAGAGAGACGGCACACTACACACCCTGTCATCTCAAAGTCTAGCGAGACAATCACCCACTAGTCCTCTCAGGTAGCTTGCTACCGCACCTCTATGCCACAGCTCCTAGCAGGAAGTCTTTTCCCAGAAGCGCTATTGTCATACGCCTGTTTGTCCAGGCGACTCATAGCAAGCCCCCTGGCCGCTTCCTCATCACCCTCCCCGGGGTGAGCGAGCATACCTGCTCGAGACAATAGTGTCCATAAATGCTGCCTCCTGTACGTGTGACCAGAACATGAACCTGACTCCTGGTTCAGTGGTCCGAACAATATTAATAAACTTTCTTAGACAACATATGATTAGAGCTAGCTTCAGAATCTCGTCAATAGTGACCTAAAATACATTGAATAATTAATAATAAAAAGTATTCGTATATGATAATAGTTATAATAATAATAATGACACTGCGTCTACTGCAGACGTGTCCAATGCAATTGAACACGTTGCCAGCACGATAATATAGATATAAAGAAATAATAAACCCACGAGCCTACATTAAAACTGTCATGGGGAACTCATAAAATATAGGTTACAGAACGCCCCCTTGCTTTTCATTCATTTGGTCCTATACCATAGAATAAAAAGCAATCCTTTTAGGCATGACTTCCCTTCCAAAATCCTAACTCCTTCCTTCCACAAATATATACACAACCAACAGGGCTACTAGGATATGTACATCCTCAGATTGGAAATATTGTAAATCCCTAGCACCCTTCCGTCCTTTGTAAGGAGCTCGTACGCACAGGCCCCTAATTTCCGTGCAATTTCATACGGTCCTTCATACAAATGAAAAAATTTACTCACCAATTTCTGGTCTGCGGACGAGACATGAGGCACCCTCAAAAGCACAAGGTCACCTACATCTAACTTATCTCCTGCCCGCTTCCCTTGCTGCTTCTGCCGTTTCTTACTGGCCTTACATAAATGTTCCCCAGCTAACCTGATACTTAAATCTCTGGGTACGGCCTCCCCTGTCCTCAAACCCAAAATCATGGCAAGTTCGCTGACAGGCTTCCTGCCCAGCTGGACTTCTATGGGAGTGCGACCCGTGCACTCTTGTTTAGTTACATTGAGCCAACGCTCAACGTCCTCAAGCATCGAAAACCAGGCATTATGTCGCTCACTCACATAAGTCCTAAACATGCGCCCTAGTTCTCTCATTACTCTCTCAGACATGTTTCCTTGGGGATACCTAATAGAGGAATACGTACACTGTATTCCCAGTTCACTCAACTTGGTCCTCCATATCTTCGAGGTGAACTGAGAACCGTGGTCTGAGAGTATTCGGAGTGGCTTACCAAACTCCGGAACATATTTCCCCAGTATGCAATTTACACAACCCCTCCCCGTGGCCTGTCTTAGAGGATAGAGCTTAACATACTTGGAAAAGGCATCAACAACGACAAACACATATTGGTAGCCATACTGAGACTTCACCAACGGCCCATAGAGGTCAACACACACCAACTCACCTGGTTTCTGAGTTAAAACAGCCTGCCTTGGCCCTTCTAAATACCTTGTGGGGTGCTTGCACTTCTGACACAACTCACATGTTGCTAGGGTTTTTCTGACTTCCCTGCCCATGTTTTTCCAGAAGAAGTTCTCCTGAATAGCACCCAACACCTTCTCTGCACCATAGTGGCCTAACTCCTTATGATAAAACCAGATAATATCATACCTCAAAGACTTAGGAAACCACACGCACCATCTCTCGCCAAAGCATTTCCTAGTTAGCAAGTCGTTAACTAGCCTGAATTCCTTATTACCCCTCTTAGCAATGCTCATATGTTCCATTTCCTCGAGTTCCCGATAAATGTCCTGAATCTCCTCGTCCTTGCATTGTTCCTCTCTCATTTTACCCAACATTAACCTCTCCCCGTCCCTATCTGACATCCTAGTTACACAGACCAAAATTCCTTCCTCTCTCCTAGCTTCAACTCCCTCCCCAGCAATTTCCGTGTGGCGACTCACAAAATCCGCGAATGCGTTTTCTGACCCTTTTACATGAAATATATCAAAATCGTACTCTTGGATCGCCAATATCCACCTAGAAAGCCGGTTCGAGGTTATCCTACATGTCCTAAGAAACGTAAGTGCGTTATGGTCTGTATAGATTAGGAATTTCCGGCCAAGCACATAGGTCCGAAACTTGCCCAGCGAATACACAATGGCTAGCAATTCCTTCTCACTAGTAGTGTATCTTTTCTCCGCGGAATTTAGACCTCTACTAGCGAGTGACACGATGCCTAGATTACCATCCCCATCCTTTTGACAAAGCACCCCTGCTAAACCTAAGTCGCTAGCATCTGTCATCACTATATACTGACTATCCTGCCCGGGGTACCTAAGTGTGACAGCATCCCTAAAACCCTCTTTAAGTTTGATGAATGCCTCATCGTGTTCCTTTTCCCAAATCCACTTAGAATTCTGTTTAAGTAACCCGCTAAATGGCCCGCACAGCTGCGAATACCGCAGTACAAACCTCCTGAAATAATTACATACCCCCAGAAAAGAGCGAAGTTGTTTGACGTTACGTGGTGTCCGAGTGTTGATTATGTTGTCTAATTTCGACCCTTCTGGCGTAACCCCCTGTGGTGTAATAGTGTGGCCTAAAAACGTGATCTGTTGTGCACAAAAGGTCGCCTTCTTAAGTTTCACTGTGAACCCGGCCCGATGCAACTTCCCCAAAACGATTCTAAGGTCTTCCATGTGTTCCCCAAATGTACGTGATGCGATGACTAAGTCATCGATGTAACTGGCTGTGAAATCCCCTGTGTCGTGTCCCAGAGCGATGTTAAGTGCGCGAATGAGCCCAGTTGACGATGTTTTCATACCAAAAGGAATCCGTGTAAATTGTAACAGCTGGTTTTTGTAACAAAAAGCCGTGAATTGCCTATCCTCCTTCCGTAGGGGTACCTGCCAAAAACTAGCACTCAAATCTAATGTGGACAGCCATTCTTTACCCCCAAATCTCTGAACTAAATCCTCAGTAGTTTCCGGTCGCTGATGATCCGGCGCAATGCGTTTATTAGCTTGTCTTGCATCCAAACATAGCCTAACTGACCCATCCTTCTTAATCACTACTACCAACGGATTGACATACTGGCTCCTACTGAATTCGATCACCTCATCGTCTAGCATCTGCTAAATGACATCATCTACTGCTTTGACATGGGCGTGTGGTATCGGGTATCTAACACCATTAAAACTAGACCTATCGGTGATCTCGAAACTATGCTCGTAAACATGTGTCCTACCAGGTTTGTCAGAGAACACATCACTGTGCTCTCTCAAGACTTCTAACAACTGAGCCTTCTGCTCTACCTCCAACATGGTATCTTCCACAACACTTGAAAATTCGCCTTCACGCTCCTCTTCCACTACCATACTACAACTTTGAATATCCTCTGATACCATGTCGCTACTAACCTCACTGACTTCTTCCTCTTCATTTAAAACCTGGACACACACTGATATACTCACAAAGGTTCCCGAGTCCACCTGATAACTGAGACTAATCGTATCAAAATTCTCACCCCACTTGAATCTCACCTTAGATTCGCCATAATCAAGCTTACACATCTGACTGCTTAGCCAATCCGCACCCAATATGACAGGATACACTAAATTCGCGACCACTAGAAAACTCTGACGACCACATTTCTCATCAATGTACATAGGTGCGACAACCTGTCTACGCACTCGCTGTGACTTAGTCCCAACAGCAGACAATATAAATATATTGGACACAGTAATCTCCTCTATGACTTCTCCTTTACTCTTCACCTCATCATAAAAGCCTGCCTTAATACAAGAACACATGCTCCCTGAGTCCAATAAGGCATCGACGACTTGACCCCATATCTTCACCTTAATCACAGGACTGATCAACGTAGGCTCACATCTCTCCTGCAGAACCTCAACCTGGTCATCTAACAATTCCTTTCTAACATCAAGGTCGTATTCTATCTTCTTCAACACATGAACTGGAATACTGGGATGGGACCCTCTATCTGACCGTCTTAAAGAGCCCTGTTCCCGTTTAAATTACTCGGCTGAGCTGGCTGTCTCTCTTCTTCACGCCCCCTATTCTCTAACTGCATTTGTTCCCCAGGTCCCCGATTTTCTGCCTGCCTCTGTTCTCCGCGCCCCCTATTCCGAAAATTCCCTTGGTCACCCCTATCCCTATTTACAAAATTTCCTCTATCATTCCTCACAAAGTTACCTGGCCTATCAATATTCCTACGCTCATAATGCCTATTCCCTTCCTCCTGATACCCCTGATCGTAATTTCCTTCCCTTCCCTGTTCTTGCCTCTTACCTCCCATTCTACCCAAAGTATCAAACCTTTCTAACACACGTTCCATGTCCTTAATCGTATTTACATCCTGCATGACTACGGCCATCTTCACCTCATCAGAAAAATGACGGGCCATACGCCTAACAATATCACCTTCAGAAGAACTAGTGTCTAAATTCTGACTGATAAGGACATGTGTGAGGAAATACTCCGTCATGCTCACCCCCTGATTCGACTGATACCTCCCAAAAGAAATCTTGTCTCTTTCTCTTCCTTTAGTCTGTTCGTTCCAGAACTTTCCCTCAAACTTCTGCCTAAAATCTTCTAACCCCTGAAAACCTCCCCTAAAAACTTGATACCAAGATTTAGCCTCCCCCACAAAAGCTAATGATATGATTTCCTCAACAATATCCCAGTCTAAAGTCCCATCTTCCAACCCTTTCGAAAACCTCTTCTGAACAACTTTAACAAACTCCATAGGGTTAAACTGCCTTCCACTAAATTTAGGTAAGTCAGATTCCCGATAGAAGTTACTTTGTCCTACCGAGTGATTACAATTTTCCTTATTTGACTTGGCCTGATTCAGCTCTCTTCTTAATTTCAAATTTTCGCTCTCATTAAAGGATTTCAGTTCACTAATCTCCTTTTTTACGCTCTTATCTACCATCGTTACTCTGGCTGAAGACACCGCTAGCTCCTGTTCCAAAAACACCTGCTTATTTCTAATCTCAGTTATATCCTTCATCTCTTCCTCTACAACTATCAACCTCTCACTAACTTATTTCTTGAAAATGGCTACCTCATTACTCACCTCGCCTATCTGTTTATCAACAGTATCCATAATGCCCTGCCTCTGTAAGCTCATCTTCTCCTCAACTTGCTCGAATATTTTATCTACCATCTCAATTCTACTAGCAATTTCCTGACGAATTTCCTTATAGCCTTTACTCATACTTTCTACAATCTTATTAATTTTGCTCTCTAAATCCGTACTTTGAATGTCTATATTAGTACTAAATTCACTACTTTGATTATTAATTTGAGTACTTAAATCACTACTCTGAGTATCCATTTTATTACTTAAATGACTTAGTTTACTACTGAATTTAGACATCATCTGCTCCATTAACTTGATCATCTGTGAGTTTTCCCCCAGCCCTACATTTTCCTCGTCACTATTCACTCCCATTCCTAACTCCTTGCTAGTTGCAACATCATCTTTCTCGGCCCCCTCACGTCCCTCCAACGTACCAGAAATCACATCCTTATCTGCCATTTTACTATGAACTACTTTCGAATTTGTGGAATCTGACCGCTTATTGGTCTGCCTGTTTGACTGACTCCTGCCTCCTCTAGAATGACCAAGAGTGCTTCGGTCAACACTTCTGGATCGCAACTTTAATAAATCAGGCTCACTCTTATTACTTAGCATACCCTCCAAAATCACTGAACATATATAGCCTTCCTAAAATGCCCAATCAGATTTCACAAATTACCTGTGCGTACTGCCATACTATGCACCAGCCAGCCTTATTCACACTCCATAGTTGGGCGCCATTTGTAATCTTTCAATTCTTGCCACAAGATGGCTTCACCCAGAGAAGCCATTTGTAACTTTGAAGATACAAAAATTAAATTAAAATGAATATTCTGCCTCATAAATGGCCTTTCTTTAAAATTTAAGCAAATGACATAATTAGTACTGTAATTGAACAAATCCACCTTTTTGAAACTCTTCTTATCTCCGGGCGTGAGCAGATATTCTGAAAGGACTGGCTCGTACATAGGCCTTACCAAAACCTCCTATAAATTAATAAAGGCGAAGGAAGGTTTACATGCATCTAACTAAAAAGAAACTATCCAATTTAAATCTACTTTATATTCTGAAACTGCATGCAAGAAATGGATAAATATAATAAAAAAAATGACACACAAGAAAAGCAATTAAAATATATAATATAATAATATAATAATAATATTTAGGCCTTTAAAGATTTCTTAGTTTGTTTTCACATTACCGGTAATGCCGTCGTCTGCCGTATATTTCTAGTTTCGTCACCACTTTGAAGCTGGTCAGCCATGCCATTATGGTTTACCGCCATGAAGGTCTTCTTCAACTTAGCACAGTTATTAGGCCTACTGTGATTGTGGCATAACAGCCAGAACCCAATCACCCTCCGTCGAAACACGTAGCACTCCTCAAGAGAGACGGCACACTACACACCCTGTCATCTCAAAGTCTAGCGAGACAATCACCCACTAGTCCTCCCAGGTAGCTTGCTACCGCACCTCTATGCCACAGCTCCTAGCAGGAAGTCTTTTCCCAGAAGCGCTATTGTCATACGCCTGTTTGTCCAGGCGACTCATAGCAAGCCCCCTGGCCGCTTCCTCATCACCCTCCCCGGGGTGAGCGAGCATACCTGCTCGAGACAATAGTGTCCATAAATGCTGCCTCCTGTACGTGTGACCAGAACATGAACCTGACTCCTGGTTCAGTGGTCCGAACAATATTAATAAACTTTCTTAGACAACATATGATTAGAGCTAGCTTCAGAATCTCGTCAATAGTGACCTAAAATACATTGAATAATTAATAATAAAAAGTATTCGTATATGATAATAGTTATAATAATAATAATGACACTGCGTCTACTGCAGACGTGTCCAATGCAATTGAACACGTTGCCAGCACGATAATATAGATATAAAGAAATATTAAACCCACGAGCCTACATTAAAACTGTCATGGGGAACTCATAAAATATAGGTTACAATTGTTACATGAAGATTATCGTGTACGTGCAGTATTCAAACTTCAATCGCATGATTAGGACACAAGAAGTAAAAACGAGATTTTAAAATTTCGCACAGCTGTCATCTTGTGGTTATCGAAACAATTGAAATAAATTAGATGCCAGTGGATTAACATTCGTATAAGGATTTACTGTACCAAGTTTCACTGCACTCGGATGGTTAAATTGCGAGGAACGTCCATGTGAATATTTATACATCGCGACGCCGCCATGTTGGATTTGTGATCACCAGGTTATTGAAAGTATATAGGTGAACTTATGTTCATAGCCCCTATGAACATAAAAAAAATCAGTTCGAATGCTCTAATAGATTCGTAGATATTGAGAACCGTCTAAACATTTCGTATAGTCACCATGTTGGATTGTTATATGTATAGGCCATAGAGTCATGTACCATTAAAGGAAAAGTATTGTGTAGGTTCATTATTCAAACTTTCACGTCGATCGCATGATTACGACACAAGAAATGAAAACTTAATTTTAAAATTCGCACAGCCGCCATCTTGAGGTTATGTAAACAATTGAACTAAATTAGATACCAGTGCATTACAATGTGCATAAAGATTTGCTGTAGCAAGTTTCATTGCGTTTGGATCATTAAATCGCGAGAAACGTCTATTTAAATATTTCAACTTCGCTTGGCTGTCATGTTCGTTTTGTAGTTAACCCGGTTTTGAAAGTCTCATAGATGAACTTCCAGTAGTGCCCTTTATCACCGTACAAAATTTCAGGGTGATACCGGTAATAGTGTCAGAGATATAGAATGCCGGTGAAATATTTCGCACAGCCGCCATCTTGAGGTTATGTAAAGAATTGAACGAAGTTAGATGTCGGTGCATTACAATGTGTATAAACATATACTGTACCAAGTTGCATTGCGTTTGGTTGGTTAAATCGCGATAAACGTCTATTTAAAAGTCGCAACTTCGCTTGGCCACCATGTTTGTTTTTTAGTTACCAGATTTTCAAAAGTCACATATATGAACGTCTAGTAGTTCCCTTTATCACCGTGCAAAATTGCACGGTGATATCTGTAATAGTTTCGGAAATATTGAATGCTGGTGAAATATTTCGCACAGCTGCCATGTTGGATTGTTGAGACGTAAGAACATTTGAAGGGCACGGTCGGGGTCATCCGGAATAGTGCTATGAACTTACAGCGTTTCATTGAAATCACTTCAAACGTTTAGAAGTTATTAGCGGGGAACACACACACATGAATCACACACGCACACACAGACAGACACACGGACAAAAGGTGACCTAATAAGCCTATTTTCTTTTTCATAAATGAAAATAGGCTAAAAATTGGATGATAAAATTTGAATTGGTTAAGGCACATACAGGTGTTGCAGGCAATGAACTAGCTGATAAAATTGCAAAGGAGGCTGCAAAATTAGGTGAGGTTTGTTTCGATAGAATACCTATCTCAATATTTAAAAGAAATCTCAAGGAAGAATCAACTCATGAATGGCAGCAATAATGGGAACAAACTTCAAAAGGCACACTTACAAAAGAATTCTTTCCAACAGTTGCAAGTAGATTAAAATCCAAAATCACCTTAACACCTAATATGACAACAATACTAACTGGACATGGAAATATTGGTTCGTACTTACACAGGCTCAAAACTATACGTAATCGCGAGTGTTCCTGTAAAGGCAGCCCTTAGGCTATATATCATATAATATTCGTGTGCAGTGAAGTGAAAAATATTAGGCAATTCTTGATTAATAGTGTTAATAGAGACGATAACTGGCCGATGCAGAAATCTGTGCTATTTAAAAAGTATTTAAAGGAATTTTCAAAATTTGTCAATGCTCTGGATTTTCAAGCACCTAGGAAAAACGAAGACTAATATTTTTGATATAGTTAAGATTAACAGTCATCTAGAAATTTAATGATTAAATGTAATTTATTTTGTTCATTTGTAAAAATGTATTGTAAGTACATGTAGTAGGCCTACTACTTATGTATTGGAGCATGCAGAGAGTATGAACAGAAAATAATAATTAAAAAAAAGAGTGATAGTCAGTCTGAAAGACTAACTTTACATCATTTTAAATGCTACAAATGCTACAAATGCTGAAAAATGCTGGGTGAAAGCCTCATGATCATGCAGCGAACTGCGTGAACTAAAACTCCATTAGCAAGTGCAAACCAAGGTCAAAGGAGGTAGCTGGTTGGATTACGTCACGCTCACCGGAGCGCGCGGCGAAAGGAGGAAGCTCAAGCGGTACTCTGACGTCACACACCTCAGTGCATTCTCGGTAAATTTCGTCCCGTCGCCGTAACGTAACGCCAGACCTCAGCGTAACGACGAAGTTGACAATATCATTTAAAATTATAAAAAATATTATTATTATTGTTTTTATTATAATTATTGTATGGCCTCGGGTGCCGAGTGCAGGCCTTTTTATTTTACGCCCAGAGGGCAGCTTGCACGTCGAATTTTGTCGTTCCTTTGAACACTATGAATGTCAAGGAGGTTAGATATCTAAGCGCCTTGACACTAGAGCTCTTTCTAGTAGAGAATGGAGGTACTTTTTTGTGTTGGCGAATAATCCCGATATTATTTTACCATTATGAACACGGCCTACTGAATTCAAATGGGTTCTTTAACATGCCAACAACGTATGTCGTGATTTTTGTCGCCTTTCAAAAATCACTTATCATGGTCAGAAGCGAACCTCCAAGCTTGGGGGTTGGTAGACAGACACGATAAGCACTCACTCACCGTTGCAAGCGGTAGGAAGAGTGAAGTATTCAGACACTATCCTTTACTCTGAACCTGCATGCACACTGCATGTATACTTCTGAGAACGTTGGTCTGCTACAGCAAGAGGATGTACAGTTTACCCCTTGTGTGTCGGCAACTTAATTGCTTTAGAGATGCAGCAGGACAATTCATTTTGAAGTGAAAACTTTGATGATTGGTTGGTTCCTCAGTTTAGGGGTTGCGACAATGCGGTCATGTAGCCCTAAGAAAACCTTGATTCTCTAAGTTTCCAGCAGTGAAGTTCCCAGCATATCAGGGGTTTAGACCGCACATTTGACTATCCAAAACTCCTATTATTGTAGGCAGCCCAACTTACTGAGCTGTGGGTACATGTTCTATCGTGTACTGTAGTGCTTAAGGAGGAACATATATCTAAAGTTGCTAAAACAATAACTTATTAATATTATAACTGTGCCTGTCATAAATCTTGCGCAACAATTATATACATTTCCAAGGAAACACACACATCTTGTTGTTAGAAGCAAGGTTTTACATTTTCAAAATTGAAATTGTAACTATTTCATGTGGGTCTTGCTTTGCGTTGATCTTCACCGTTTCCCTCATATCTCCCATGTTTATAGGAATTTAGGGACGTATCGTTTTTCAAAGTATGTGTAGAACCTTCAGTCATACAATGAATCTCACACATTTTCACAGTATTCATTAATTTAACATTATTAAATAAGTTTTATTCTGAGAAAACTCAAAATAAAATATTTTGACTTTTTATATAAAGACTAATTAAAGCCACATTGATTTGAGTGGGAATCATTTTGTAGCTGAAGATTCAACACCCGCTTAAAAAACAAAAGCCCAAACAATCCTATAAACATAAGAGATATGAGGGGACAGCTGACGATCAACACAAAGCAAGGAACAAATTTTGAAAAAGGGATAAAAATAATTCGATTTGAATTTTGAAAACGTAAAACTTTGCAGCAAGATGCGTGTGTTTCCTTCGGAATGTGTATACTGTAATTTTTGTACAAGATATATGAAAGGCACAGTCATAATTAGCAAAAATAGTTACTTTTTAGCTCCTTGTGCTTAATTGAACATTTATTAACCTATAACCTTTACTTCTAGATGAAATCAGCCTAACGTCTAGGACATCAGTCCCTATACATGCACATTTTTATGGCGACCTATTACATCTTCCCACAAGGTTGACATTACATACTTATGTTATTGGTTTTACGTCCCTATTCACTGCTGTGGATTTTAGAAACGCCGGGGTGCTGGCATTTTGCCTCGAAGGGGATTTTTAACGTGCCAGGAAATTTACTCACACGGCTGCCTCGAACCTTCAAACCCCAAATGATTGCGTCAGGGAACAGCAGGTGAGAACGTAAACGCTGCACCACGCCGCCAGTCTGTTGTTGCTATTTCAACAAGCATACTAACTAAAAAGCAAGGAAGAAAGGAACTGAATTTGGCGCTTGGACATCGAATTCATCAATCTAGTGTTTTGACTTTTTATATAAAGACTAATTAAAGCCACATTGATTTGAGTGGGGATCATTTTGTAGCTGAAGATTCAACACCCGCTTAAAAAACAAAAGGATTTGTTATACAAACTGAGTTATTGTGAATTCTCTTTCTTCTGCTATGGACCACGCACCAATTTCAATTCTTCACTCTCTGTTGTTTTCTCTTCCGTTCTTCCAAATATTTCTTCGTTCTTAGACTATGGTACTTCTTTCTCTCCACAGATTATTTCACTCCATGTTTCCTTTCCACTCTTCCCATGAATCCTTCCATACTTAACACCTTCTTTCGAAAAATCTCTCTTTCTACCTAAATCTGTCTTTACCTCTTGAATCCAGGTAGTGATTGACCTTTTCTCCCAAAGGTACTTGAATATCCGTTTTGTTAATCTGGAATCATCCATTCTGTATGTAAATGTAATTGGTATTCTTCCCGAAGGTAGGTCCGAGCCTCCGATGAGGCTATTCTCAGCTGAAGTTTACGTGCGGTAAGATGGCCAGGGCCTTTCCTCTCCTCCTTATGCTTTCCAACAGCGCGCAGTACCTAGAACCGGCATACCATCCATGTTCCGACCATGCACAATGCTGCTTAACTGCTTAACTCCGGTGTTTCAACATGGCCACGCCGTATATGGGGCTATATATATTGTATATGTGTGTAATTCCTGTAGTTGTGTATTTGTAATTTATGCTAATAAGGCGAGGAGGTGACCGTAGCTTTACGTTGGCATTTGCCTCAAATTTTCCTCACGAGGCTGAGTACATCCCGGTCCAACCCTCAGACCTGAATTAAATGACAGAAATCGATCCCGAACCTCAGTGTTGAAAAGAAAATTAAGGTCAGGAATGCCTTCAACCCTTGTAAAATAAAGGCTGATGAATGTGAAAGTTAGATATGAAGTACAGAAACAGGGCGTTTCGCCTTAAGTCAATGAAAGAGAAGGACAGTGCACCCAACTGAAAAATTATTAGGGGTTCCCAATTTCCTAAGTTTCCAGCAGTGAGACGTGGAAGGTGTAGATCGATTACTGTGAGCATCAACCTCTATGCTTTGGATGGCTCTACACACCCTGTCGTTTAGTCGTATCTGGAGACACGGGAGAAGATAATATGTAAGTTGCGTTCAAAAAGTAACGAGCCGGAGGCAGGAATGCGCAAGCCGGTGACTACATCGGCTAATCGTGGCGTGTGTAACGAGGTGTGGTTCCGACCAGAGCGTGGAAGGTCACAGCCCGTCGCTAGAGGGCCCACGTGCACGTCACGTGACGATACAAAGCGAGGAGCAGCAGCAGCATGCATCAGTCGTCCAACGCTGCCAGTCGCATTGCAAACAGTGACATGGAGGCGTCAACCGAAGAGCAAAGAGGTGTTGTTCGGTATCTGACCGCGGAAGGAATAGGGGGAACGGACTTTCATCGCCGAATGTCACAAGTGTACGGCGAACACTGCATGTCCCTTGCAAGGGTCAAGGCGTGGCACAAGCGCTCCAGGGAAGGACGGGTGTCGTTAGCCGATGATGCCCGGTCTGGGGCACCCCCCCCCCCCCTGCATTACCGATGACAACGTCCAGCTGGTTGTTGCACACATTACCCAGGACCGCCGAGTGACAGTGATCGCCATAGCCGCCTTGGTCGCTCCACGACAATGCACGACCTCATACGGCCAACACAGTCGCGGCACTCCTGCAGAAATTCAAATGGGAGGTTCTCGGCCACCCTGCATACAGTCCAGACCTCTCTCCCATTGATTACGCCATGTTTGGTCCCCTTAAAAGGGCTCTGTGGGGCCAACGATTCACCTCGGACGCCGACGTCCAGCTGTACGTGTGGAACTGGTTTACATCGCAGCCCAGGGAATTTTATGAGACAGCCATTCACCGCCTCGTGTCACAGTGGGACAAGTGCCTCAACAGCCAGGGCCAATACTTCTAACATACAGGTACTGGTATCTGTAATTATGCCTCCGGCTCGTTACTTTTTGAACGCACCTTATATGCATTAAATAAGAGGTCCGCCCGGAAAAATGAGGAGTGTGGAAAAGAATGACGAGGGCCAATTAAGTCAAATACTGTGAAAAACAGCCTTCTGAATAGGAAGAGAACAACAGTTCCGCAAAGGAGGTTGGCTGGAAATATTACGGAGAGGAGATCAGCACTAGTAAGCGGAAGAAATGCCACACTCAGCAAGAGCCCAGTGGTTGCCCCTAGTTGTACAGCAGCAAAGTAACACATTTGTTTGAAGTGTTTTTTTTTTACAATTTTACAATTTAACGATGTTGAAGTTTTTTTCAGAGAATTCTTATCGCATCAATGTCAAATGGTTATGAGAAATTTCGTCATCTGCTGTGAAGGATATTTTCAAGACACAAGTCACAAGTTGTTGCCAGTAGCGAGGCTAGGTGCCGATGAAGTGAAGAGGACAATTTTGGTGGGAAAATAAAAATTAGATTAGATTTACCTTGTCTGGTAATATCAGGGTTATTGAGCTCTTTCCTCCGGTACATTATAACAGGAATACATTGCCAAATATAGTAGTATGAATGGAAATGTATCATTAATATATTAATAATACAATTCATGATAACAATAACGGTTTATATAAAAGCACATGAGGATAGTGCTTACAAAATTGTATCTCTACATAGGCCTAGAATAAAATAAAGTCCCCAATTTGTGGATGTAACGGGTAATCTAGAGAACCACTGGATGGATATTGATGCGGATTGCACCATTCCGTAAGGGATTTCTCGATGAAGTTTACTGTATAAAATCGTTCATTTATGACCAAAGGAAGCCAAGCAGTAACGATATCAATGAATCGAGTCGAAGAAAAACCTGCCGTCCGTGCGCCTTTCAATCTTAGGCTGGGTAAACCGTTAAAAATATACATATACTATGAGTGTGAGACTTGTTCAGCAAGGAAAGTTCTACAAAAAAGTCCCCGACAGCATATCTCTATCTTCAATACATCGCCCACTATAAGTGTTTACGTTTTCATTTCTTCCAACAATCTTCATTCAGTGGAAATTTAAAAGCACATGAGGATAGTGCTTACAAAATTGTATCTCTACATAGGCCTAGAATAAAATAAAGTCCCCAATTTGTGGATGTAACGGGTAATCTAGAGAACCACTGGATGGATATTGATGCGGATTGCACCATTCCGTAAAGGATTTCTCGATGAAGTTTACTGTATAAAATCGTTCATTTATGACCAAAGGAAGCCAAGCAGTAACGATATCAATGAATCGAGTCGAAGAAAAACCTGCCGTCCGTGCGCCTTTCAATCTTAGGCTGGGTAAACCGTTAAAAATATACATATACTATGAGTGTGAGATTTGTTCAGCCAGGAAAGTTCTACAAAAAAGTCCCCGACAGCATATCTCTATCTTCAATACATCGCCCACTATAAGTGTTTACGTTTTCATTTCTTCCAACAATCTTCATTCAGTGGAAATTTAAATTACTTGCTTCGGAGCAAGTTTACGAGCTAGTGAGCGAGACTATCACCCCAGCTTCGGCCAGCATCAAATTGTCAAATCGTGTCAAGTTAAGACTTCAGAGAAGAGTATGGACCTATATGTTTGGAGTTTCGCTGTTCACCTCGGCTTTTCTGAATTGTGTCAGGGACCTGCCGTCCGTGTGACTTTTAAGCTTATGCTGGGTAAACCGTTAAATATATCAGGCAAAGCTGGGTCGGTTTGCTATTTGTTAATAATTTATCGGTTAAATAAATACGCCAGATACTTTAAAAAGTAGGTAAGATACTATTAAATCCTGAAACTCTAATGTCACGGGAGTGTGTAGATAACAAGTGTTGGAATAAAGTGGTCGAATGGAAATATAACAAGAAGTTCCGTGACGAACTAAAGAGCCTACTTTTCTTAAAATTTAAGATTCATGCCAATGATGAATCTATATGGATCTATCTAGAATAATGACGAAATTAAGTTGCTAATATCGAAATTTCTAATTAGTTTGAAATACTGTATACCTGGCATAATGTAGCCTAATAGAGCACTACAGTTGGCAGCCCTGGTGACTGAATATATTCTTAGTTCCATCTCTTAAAGTACAGAATACAAAATTTGGTTGAAGTCCAATTGATAGCATGGACGCTACATGCAGTTAATCATTGGATCTAACAGCGCGCGTAAAATCATGTTGGCAACAATGTCATGCATGTAATGGTCAGAAATAATCTGAAATAATATGATCTATTGTTGTGCCAATTTGAATGAAATCCATTAGTTAGTATAGAAGTTACATGCATTTTAAAATTGGACCTATCAGCAGGCTTAGAATCATGTTGGCAGTACTGACCTATATTAGTTACTCCAAGTTCATCTAGAATGCCAGGTAGTATACGTGTGCAAAGTTTAGAGCTATTGGCTTGCATACTTTCTGATATATTGATATTAGGGTAACAAAAATAGAGACAGCACATATTAACAGTTGGCAGCCCTGGTTGCTCTTAAAAATACGCTCAGTTATATCTGTTATGGTGCACATAGCACATACGAAATTTGGTTGAAATCCAAATGATAGTATGGAAGTTACATGTATTTAAAGTTGGACATCTCAGCAGGCTTAGAATCATGTTGGTAGCACTGACGTATATATGTCACTCCAAATTAATATAGAATGTCAGGTACTATACGTGTGCATAGTTTATAGCAGTCGGCTTGCATACTTTCTGATATATTGGTATTTGGATTTAAAAAAGTTGAGAGCATTTATTAACAGTTGGCAGCGCTGGTGGGTCTTAAGAATACGCTCCGTCATATCTGGTTATGTACACATACAACATGCGAAATTTGGTTGAATTCCAATTGATAGTGTAGAAGTTATATGCATTTAAAAATTGGAACTATCAGCAGGCTTATAATCATTTTGTCAACACTGCCAAGTATGGCCTCCTGGAAATTGAACTGCAATATTATTATCTATACGTGTGCCAATTTTGAAATAGCTCCCATTCATACCTTCCAGGATATCCAACATGGAGCTCAAATTTCAATTGCGATTATTTAGCAGCTGGTAGCACTGACATCATTTTCAAATATGGCCGTGAGATATTCAGGTATAGATCTTTACTCCTACGAAATTTTGTTTCGATTGCTCCAGCCATTTAGGAGTTGATAGGGGGACACACACACACAGCCAGACAGACAGACAGACAGACAGACAGACAGAGAGAAGGACAGACAGACAGACACACATTTGCCCGATCTCATGTCTACTTTTTCCTCATTTTTGCAAAACGTGAAAAGTAGGCTAAAAATAGAGCTCAAGTAAGCGGAAGCAATACCAGACTCAGCTGGGGCTCCATGGGCGTCAAGCTACGTCCCACTAATCGCGAGTCTCTGGTAGGGGTGATCTGTTGAAGACGAATGTTAAAATTACGCAGAGCACGCTGAGAAAACCTGCTTGCTGAACCGTTCGTAAATCTTAACATTAGATCATATATGCGCCATGTCCCTTCATATTTAACTTGGAGAGATTCAGACTCAGGGATTCCTCTCACGCTTTCCTAATTGTTGGTTACTTTGAAAAGCTTGGAATCGAGAGATTAATATGAGTTTAATCAAAAAGTTCTTCATAACGATTATTCCAAGCTCTACCAACGATTCACCTTGAGATTTGTACTGTCCCCGTTTACCCGGATAGTAGGCTGTCAGATATCTGCCCCCTCAATCGGATTGCCAATAATCCACCGCACCGGCTCAACTACACCAATGAAAATGGCACTGACAGATACTACCGAGATTTGAGCACAGAAGTTAACAAGGAATTATTGTGGAACACACCAAAATAGACGGGGGTTCATACTTACCTCTACTTACCTCTTATAAATATCTCGGGGATTCGGTTGACAACAGGATCTCTAAAGTATGCTCCCACAATAATCTTCACTATGATATTTAAAAATGAACCAGAACGAAGGCAAGAACTTTGAACTGTACAAAAGCTTTATTTCAAATAAAGGGTATGACTTTAACAACTCAACAAAATATATGTGGCTATCAGTAGCCCATGTCAATCTGACTATGTCCTCCTATAGGACTTGCAAAGTTAGCATACAACATGTTAGCTCCCACGAGCTCAAAATAACGTAATATTTAGAACACATTTGGACTGGATAAAGGAAGTCAGGACGAGACACATGTATAGAGCATTTGGTTTCTTTTAATAAACATGACACTTGTATTTATAGGCGCAAGGCCACAATGCAGACGACCTCGTCCGCTGATAACCAGATGTCTGGCCAGCTGCCATCTACCCTTCAAACCTGACGCACACCTGTCAAATGGGCTCACTTGTCAAGCCACGTTGCGTAAGAATCCAGCACTCTCAAAAGCTTTAAATGTCCGCAAGACATCACAAATATTGTTACGCAAATCTTTCAAATGCTTTACTCACATACCACTGGATTATTCTGACAATCCCTAAACTTGTTAAATTAGCATCCAAATGTTTAATAAGCAGAGTATAAAACAAACTCTTAAATGTTTTTAACAAAAACTCATAAATGTTTATAACAATTAGAAATTGTTTATAATATAGTTAAAGGCAAAAAGAATTTTTGACACGCCTCTAACATTACTTTCGTTCCACATTATTGTCAAAGATATTTACATCATTATTTACAATATTAACATTTAAATTATTCAAATTATTAATTTGAGAAATACATTAACCACATGTTCATCCGGTTGGTAATTTCATAATCGTGTCAATATAATCGACCAATGAAGGTTAGTTATACATATTAATGTCACAATCTGGTTTAATAAAGGTTTAATAATTATTATAATTATTTGTGACGGTAATCTTCATTCAAAATCTTATCTCAAATTCTTTCAATACTCTTGTTAATTATAACAGTAAATTCACTTGATTAATTTTCAAAGGACAAATACAATACACTCCTGCGGTAAATACGTTGCTTATATAAAAAAATGCACAAAACTGCATTTTAAATAGGCCCAAAATTCATCATATATTAATATATACGGCATCAAAATCTTCCACAGAATTTACAAAAACCTCCACTAACAAATTCTTTAACATCACTAATTACTGTGGGAACCTCCTTCATTTACTTCAAGGGCATTATACATCAGCGACTTTCAACATGTCCGCTGCACTAGCGATTATACATTCATAGTTCCACTTCAAAAATTCTTATAATCATTAATTGTTTCAAAAACTGTTGTCATTTAACCTTCGTGGATTTCATTCATGAATCGAAATGAAGTAAAAATTTGCCAATCACAAACAAATTTAATAGTGAATACGCTTATATACGCCTCTCTGGTCTATCAAAATTTAAGATTATCATCTTCAAAGTATTGTAGTATAAAAAATACTATCATCAAACAAATTGCGACTAAACTGCAAAATAGTCGAATAGAATCCAATTAGACTGTGGAATGCAAACATTATTATTCAAATCTCTAATTGAGAAAAAACTCCTAACAAAAGTTCACGACTTTAATGCATTCAATAATACATAATTAAAGTTCATCTTTCACAAAATTGTCTATGATGCAATGGTCGTTCATAACTGACGATAAATGTCTGTGTTGCAATCAATTTCAAATAACGACTAGTATTTCCAAGATCGTCGACAACGCAAGAGATTTTAACGCTCTAAAATCATTTAAATGTTCTTCCTTCTTGATGATGACAGAAAATTGGTCAAAGTAATTAAACTGGGGTAGAAATTACTTTAATAAAGAGACACGCTGTCTGAAGTTAAATCTGCCATGAAAATCATTAACTGATAGTCAAATCGTGACTACCAAAAATAATAAGCAAATTATTGAAATATCTAAATATCAGTCTCAACTGATCCAAAATCATTTAACTATGCCCATGACATAACAATGTCTTAATAAATCGTCGAAAAAGGCATAACTCATCAAGGTGTACTGAGAATAGGAATCTCAAACAAGAATATAGGGCAAAATACATGAGGACAAAAAATATGGGAAAATGGCTGCTCAGATATTGCTACAAACTCAAATACAATAAACGTTCACGACTACCTTATCTGCCGATTGACGTTCCAGAGGAAAATTCCCCAAAGAAGACTGCTGATGGATCCATTTCACCAAGTTAAAGCTGAGCTCCATCCTCGAAACAGGAAACAGCACCCTCGGAGAATCGAACTGCTTCCTTCTCCGGAAATTGCACTGCTCCATGAAGACGAAAGACATCCTTCCGGCAAAATTCTTCTTTGTGAGTCGGGACTACCCTGACCTCTCTTGAAAAATCCCTGAAGATCTTGTAGAAAATCGCCATGAAGTTTTTGTAGTAATTTCCATAGAAATATTCATATTCGGAGAGTATGAAATCGTTTCCATTGCTGTTTGATAGTATTCAGCGTTGATCCACGAAACATGGGTGTAGATGGTTGTTCACCACATGTCCGCTTGTATGGAATGGCAATTAGCGAAGTTCCATGTTGCTATCTTACTCCAACAATGTATGTCCCAATTGCATTAAAGTCCTTTAGCCTTCCATCTTCTCTTCGGTTATGGTAATAGAAGAACAAACTGCCTTATTAAACTGCTCCATAATACTGTAGCGTTGTGTCACAAAAGCAATCAGAAGTCTCCCTGTTATACTAGCAGTGTCAGCCGTAGCGTAGGATCTGACGCTATAGAGTGCTTCTCAGGTAGCGAGAAAATCACTTTTGTCAGTCGTCTAAAATTGCTAATATCTTCTAAAATAACTCCTTGAAATTGTTCAAATTTACTACACTGCTTAATGTAGCACTGCACAATATAATTAGCTTATAGGCAACCGCTAACTGTTCATAGCTAATCTTGTAGACGCGTTATAATGTGCGTTTTAACTTCACCTAGTTTTACTCACAGTAAACTTGCACTGCTTGTCTGCTTGAATCACGTCTAATGCGGTGGCTTCACCACGCGTTATAAAGACGACTCTTTCTACCAATATCACTCGACGTCTCACCAAAACGACTATATAATCACTGAAGATCTGACGATTTGAGATATGCGATATGAGACCTGACGATTGAGACTGCTCTCTTCTGCGCAAGGCCTTTTATAAACTTCATAAGGGGCGTATCCATCCCTTCCATAGCGTGTTACTGCGTCATCGCTCGAAGTTCCAACTTCGTCAATACTTGACGGATTTTCAAAATTCAAAAACTGGAAATAAATTTCACCAAAATTCCAAATCAATGCCTCTACTGCAAATGGATTTCCACAATTCTGCATTCCAAAAAGTATTAAAAATACCATAGTTTCAGCAATCTCCGTCTTCCTTCAAACAATCGTTGATTGGTTCGAGCCTCCCCTCCAATACCATAATTTCTTCCTCAGCACGATTCCACGTTTCCTGCGACTGCGTCGTAAATCTCGGATCTTTCTCGAATAAATGCTGACGTCATTGAGAATCTCATCTCAAGCAGCCTGCTGGTATAACGTTCGCGTCATCCGTGCTTACGTCATGACTATCCGCGTCATAACTATGACAGCCATAACTTTCTTTATATTTTCCAAAATAGCCACCGTGGTCTCGCTATAATTCAATTACGGGGGCAGTACCTTCAGTATGACCTCCATAATGAAGAGTAAAGCTTCGTTAACTAATTTTTAGGTTATGTACTCGGCATGATTTCCAAGAAATAACTTTGAATATTGTTTATAGTACTGGTATTTATTTATAACATAACATTTGGAAACCTAGGTTTATCATCCAGGTCAGTTGTCTTTCCCTTCTTTTTTTATATCATGACGAGAGCAATTTTAATTACTGAGTTGACAACCCTTCTTAACGGCTGTAACACAATTCTCCCTCACTTTTACGTTCCCCACTCCTGACAGATCTGCCATCAGGTCATACAACATGCACAGAGCGGAGAATATGTATGTGCACAGCATTATTTATTCAGAGCAAGCTTTCCTGAGCCCCACTGAAAGAGGATTCATGTCGACCACAATGAGAGCTTCGAATTCAGGTTGGCCACGCCCATGGGGAATTATTTACGCAGTGGCGAAAAGTTAGGCTAGAGCACAACACTGCACTCACCTAGAAATGAACTCGGTTCAATGGCGGCCTCCCTCGCGTTACAATACTAGTCGTAATTACACACACACACACACATCTCCGGAGCACACGCGGTCACCTGGTAAAATATTCATCTGGACTGCGGGCTATGTGCCCTGTCAATTAGCCAACTCACTGCTCGGTCCAGAGCCTACAGAAAGGGAAAGAGTAATGCTGATTCCCATCCAAACAATTCGCAGGGGATGGGAACTCTACCTACCGATATTACTACGCCTGACGTTATATCCTTCATTCCTTCACGATTATATGTAGAGAAAATTGTAACTTTTCAGTCAGTCAACAGAACATTAACACAATTACTGGAGCATACGAAAAGACAATCTGAATCGAATGGAATCGAACCCGGCGACGTAAAACCAGCGGAGATAAGCACCCTTAGTCCGGAAACGACCGAGTAAACAGTTATTAATAGAGCTGGACTTGTTATGTAATATCAAGTGGCATAATATGTGCATAAATATGTAACAAAAAGCACCAAAATATGTAGCAAAATATGTAGATTGGGCAAAATATGTAATATCATATAATTAATATAAACTTACCATTTTGTCAGTTACAACACACTAAACACGCTTTATATTACATTTTGTAGCACAGTGAACAATTAAGTATTTTTTCAATGTTCTTTGGAGTCATATTATATGAATATATCACACACATATTCAATAGAGACTTATTATTTTCATAACTCAAAGCACGTTTATTTATTACATTTTGTAGCATAGTGAACTATTAAGTATATTTCGATGTTCTCTGGGGTTATAGAAAGGCGTTTGTCACTTAGAGTGTTCTTATATGCAGAGAAAGATCTTTCAACATCACATGATGTAACTGGGGCAAATTTTAGGAGAGGAATTTTCGCTCGAGAAATGTCCTCGGGAGGATGAACGTCATCTCCATTTAGAATTCAGCACACACTGTGAAATGTTGAGTAACCAGGATTTCTCTTCAACACTTTTTGCAATTTACTCAATACACTTGCACCAGTTCCCCCATGCACAGCACTTATCATCCTTTCATCCTCTCAAATACCTGTCACTCATAATTACTTTTATCCCCCTGTTGAGAGGACAGACAACAGGCCCCACATTAAGTGAGAAACTTCAAATCAGCAGTTTATTTCATATACAAACAGGAAAACTCTGAAATATGTTATTTTATGTAATATCACTAATAATATGTAGAATGTCCACAAATATGAAAAGATATGTAAAATATGTAATTACATAGAAAGCCCAGCTCTAGTTATTAATAATCGCAGATGTTTTACGTCCGTCCGTTCTAGTTCTTAACAGACGGAACAGGTGGAATTTTGGAATTACCCCCCGCAGGCGTTCTTTAACGTGCCGTAAGCCAACGAAATGCGGTTGGCACGTGTAAATACCCGTAAACGCTACCGAATTCTGCAGGTAAACGGTAAGAAATAAGTAGCATTTTGCTTATAACTTCTGACTCGATCGTTCCCGTACTATGGTTTCTTATGTCACATTGATCCATTTGCCTTCCTCCTTAACCCCGGAGAGTTTGTGACATAATCACGGATACACCCTATATATTTGTTATGAACTACAGAACAGGGAGAAAACTATAGGATGACATGTTTCGCTTGCCAAGCGAGCATCACCAGATCCAAATATATGAGGGCTGTTTTTCTTTATCTACCTCCGATGGACTATAAATATACAGATTGACTTGACAAAATCGTATTGGTACTAAAAGTTTAGGTCCTTTGTACTTATTATTCAACATACTCGCAAAACGATAGAGATATTTGTCGTATCGTGACACCACCAGTTCTCCAATGCCCTCTGCAATTAATCCTGTCACCTGTGAGATGGGTACGTATGGACAGTCTCCTGAAGTTCTTCGTTGGTGGCGAGGCGTTGTCGCCCAACCATACCTTCAATTCTCGAAAGAGGTGAAAAACACGCGGTGCTAGGTTTGGACTAAACGGTGGATGGTCGAAAACTTCCCACTTGATTTTTTTGAGAACGTCGTTAATCACGTAGAAACTGTGCGGTCGTGCATTGGCATGGATGAAAACCACGCTGGACGAGAGCTTGCTTCTTAGTTTGTTTTGAATTGCTCTGCGTGCAAGAAAGGTATAAAACTCCACAACTCACACTTACTGGGAGTATCGATGGTATCGGCCGTATCTCGACAATGACTGGTGCATAGGAGCCCACAATGTCACAGGTTGTGGAGGGGTCGCACAAACCTCGCTAATATTTCTCGTTTTCTTAGATTCATGATCGGAGGTTGGAAGAACAAACAGCTCTCGTACAAAACAAAAAATAGGTATACAAAACACTACCAAACCCAAAATGACACCCTCAAACGGTCTCTGTACTCCAAAAGCAAATCGCAAAAACTTAGAAAGTGTGGTAACTATCTATACATAGCATAAAACTAAGTCCCCGATTCTTGGATGTTATGGGTAATCTCGAGAACCACTGGATGGATTTTGATGCGATTTTCACCATTCTGTAAAGGATTTCTCGAGGAAGGATCGTGTTGAAAAAACATTCATTTATGATTTCAGTGAATCGAGTCGAAGAAAAACCTGCTGTCCGTACGACATTTTAGCTCTCGCTGGGTAAACCGTTAAAAAAATATACAGTAGGCTATATACTATGAGTGCAAGAATTTTTCAGCATGAAAAGTTCTACAAAGAAAGTCCGTGGCAGCGTATCTCTATATTTAATACCTTGCCTACTATAAGTGATTTTACGTTTTCATTTCTTCCAACGATCTTCATTCAGTGGAAATTTAAATAACTAGCTTCGGAACAAGTTTACGAGCTAGTGAGCGAATATCATCTCAGCTTCGGCCACTATCAAACTGTCGAGTCGTGTCGAGTTAAGACTTCAGAGAAGAGTACAGTGTTTGGAATTTCACTGTTCACCTCGGCTATTCTGAATTGCATCTGGGATATGCCATCCGTGCACCTTTCACTCTTATTCTAGATAAACCGTGAAAGATACCGGGTGAAGCCGGGATGGGTTGCTACAGTAGTTACTGATAAATACGTTATTTGGTAGAAACCCACAAAACCCAGGGAGCACTATTACAAAAATAAGGCATACTAGGCAGGGTGAGGTGTGAGGTAGAGGTAGTTTGGCATTGCTTTCCTCAGTGAGTCAATACAGGAGTACTAATCCTACGAATAGAACCTTTATAAAAATAATATTATTATTATTATTAATGAATGAAAATCCACAGCCTGCTTCCAGTCTCCGACCGGGTCAGGAATGGAATGAATGAAGCCCCCATCTAGCGGCGAGGATATGAACTGTGCCGGCTGCCGAGGCCTGACGCACTCCTCTGGGGAAATGATTAAATGAATGACAGATGAAATGAAATGATAGTGGAGAGTGTTGCTGGAATGAAATGTTGACAGGGAAAACCGGAGTACCCGGAGAAAAACCTGCCTGCCTCCGTTTTGTCCAGCACAGATCTCACATGGAGTGACCGGGATTTGAACCACGGACCCAGCGGTGAGAGGCCGGCGTGCTGCCGCCTAAGCCACGGAGGCTTTATTAATAATAATAATAATAATAATAATAATAATAATGAATTGGTTTCACGTCCCTTTTTACTACTGTGGCTTTTAAAGACGTCAGGGTGCCGGAACTTGGGCCCGAAGGGGATCTTTTAACGTGCCTCCCTCAAATGCCAATTGACTGAGCCGGGATTCGATCCCGCAATCTTGGATTCAGCAGGCAAGAACGTTACTGCTGAGCCATGCAGCCAGTCGAGTAGAACCTTTCACAGTACACACGGGCTCAAGTTGTGCCCTGAGGCCATTACTCAGCACCACCCATACCTCAGTTACTTCCCACAGTCATGAATGGGACTGGGATATCGGTGCAAAGCCAGATCTACATTAACAAGGAAACTAAACTAGATGCACCGCAAGTGGGCTTCGTTGAGAAATAAAAAATGTATTCAGGAGCGATACATTTAAAGAATTCAGAACACAGGTGACTAACAAGTAACTGGGGACCTGCTAAATTAAAAGCAGACAAATTACATTTGCAGGAGGTAAGTCTGTCGGGTTATATTTTAACTACTGACTGACGTCACTGATTTGATTAATAAGCAATCAATCAATTAGCGCCTTGATGTAGAGCGGAGTAAATAATCAACATAGCTGCGTGAAAATTGTCGTTGCAACCAATCTCGAATGTATCAGCACGTAAAATAGACGAAAAAAAGGGCACCGTTCAAATCGATTACAGTTCCACTCGCACAGAATTTATAACAGACCACCTCGTCGGCTAGCTGTTATCTAACTTAATGATGATGATGATGATGATGATAATTGTTGTTTTAAGGGGCCTAACATCTGGGTTATCGGCTCTTAGTGGTCTGGGTGATAGCGAAAATGACAATGAAATGGAAACCAGAACGAAAATAAAGTTGGACTGAAAATACTTACAAAATGGAACTCAGATTGAAATGGCTCACTTAATGAAGAATGGAATACTTATAAAAGGTTAAGGTAATTTAGAAAGAACATACTCATCGAGGGAATTTAATTTGAAAAATACGCACAAAATGTAGTTTAGGTTCAAATTACTTACAAAATGCAATGTAGATTCGAAATACTAGGTTCAAATTACTCACAAAATGCAATGTAGATTCGAAATACTCAACAAAATGCAATTGAAATTCAAAATATTTACAAAATTCAATAGAAATTGAAAATACTTACAAAATGCAATTGAGATTCAAAATACTTACAAAATGCAATTGGAATTGAAAATGCAAGTGAGATTAAAAAAGGCCGGTTCAGATTTAAAATACTCACAAAGTGCAATTGCAATTAAAAATACAGAATACAAGTGAGATTGAAAAAGGCCGGTTTAGATTCAAAATACTTACAAAATGCAATTGAATTTTAAAATGCTTACAAAATGTATGGTAGATTCAAAATACTCGCAATATGTGGAAGCCCACGATTCAAAATACTGTACATACAAAATGCAATTGAGATTGAAAATACTTACAAAATGGAGTTTAGATCGAAAATACTTACAAAGTGTAATGTAGATTGGAAATACTTACAGAATGTGGTTGAGTTAAAAAAAGAACTCACAAAATGTAATTTCGAGACACCGGGAGCCAATTCATAAAAACAGGGCGGGAATCTTAAAGAGAGTTTGGCGGCTTCGGTGGCGTAGTTGGTAGCATGCTGAGCTTCTATGCCCAAGATAGCGGGTTCAAACCCGGCCGAAGCCGTCGGATTTTTTAAAAGCGTTAAAAATCCCTCAGTATGCCTTCCTTCGGAGGGGAAGTAAAGCCGGCGGTCCCATGTCATAGATTTATGGCATGTTAAAGATCTTTCCACTAATTACACCTGTGTGAAACTAAATTGGATAGGTTAAGGATGTAAACAACGCTCTTAGGTTGCTACGTTCGTTGCCAAGAGCCGACTGCGGTGGCGTCTAGTAGCTAGTTCTGAACTAGGCCTAGTAGTCGTTGACGGTGGCGTTTGGCGGCAAAAGTAGGAACTATTTGAAAATTCAAAGTTGCAGTCTCTACTTGAATTAAAAAACAGATACACACACTAATACAGTCATCACAATTAACACCGGTTATCAGACAGATTCTACACACACCCAAAGTACACGGGGCTACATGACCGCGTTGTCGCAGCCCCTAAACTAAGGAACCAACCAACCAATCTTAAAGAGAAAAGGAACTATAATGAAAAGAAGGCTGATCCCACGAAGAATGAGGGATCAGGAAAGATGAGAGGGGGCCAATGAAGGCGGGAAAGGAAGAGACTCCCGAGGCCTCGGATACCCTAATACTGACGGGGTCGGAAGAGAACAAGAATTGACCAAGAGAGGTCGACAGGAAAGAAAACAGAGAGGAGCCCGGCACAAGTAAGAGGAAGCAATGCCGGACTCAGTTGGAGTCCCGTGGTCGCCAACCCACGTCCCACTAGACGTGAGCCCCTCGGGGATATCTAACTTAAGTTCACAGCCGCGTCCTTCCCAATACTCACCTGAAGTACTGCACAAATACAAACACTAATACACCATTCACAATAGCACAGGTTATCAGACTAATTCCACACACAAACAAGTAGCTTAGAAGTGGTTGCAAAACCACGATGTTTTATCACCCTTAAATCAATCAATCAACATGTCTCAATTTTTTTCTTTCAATTTTTTTATGACATCTCTACTTAGTATAAAACAAAGTCCCCGATTCTTGGATGTTACGGGTAAACTCGAGAACCACTGGATGGATTTTGATGCGGTTTTCACCATTCTGTAAAGGATATCTTGAAGATGATTTCTGTACGAAATTATTTATTAATGATCAAAGGAAGCCGAATAGTAACGATTTCAGTGGAAAAGTTGAAAAAACACCTGGCGTCCGTGCACTTTGTAAGGTTACGCTGGGCAAACCGTTAAAAATATCTAAATACTATGAGTGCAAGAATTGTTCAGCATAAAAAGTTCTAAAAAAAAGTCCGCGAGAGTGTATGTCTATCTTCAATACATCGCCCACTATAAGTGTTTTTACGTTTTAATTTCTTCCAACCATGTCCATTCAACTACTGAGGCGACAGTTAGCTAAGGGCGAGGCCATCATCCCTGTTAAAGCCTAGCTAGCGTGTGAACCTATTGCCCCAGATTCAGCCAGCAGCAAATCGTTGAGTCGTGTTGAGTTAAGACTTCTGAGAAGAGCGGTTATGTTTGGAGTTTCCCTGGAAGTGCAACTCGGGTTTTCTTCATTTCGCCTGTGAAACACAGTCAAGTTAAGATTGGACGGAAGGGAGATTTGAGTTTCATTCACCTCGCCATTCCCTGGAAGTGCAACTCTCATTTCGCCTGTGAACTTTTCGTTCCGGAAAATTCACAGTCAATTTAAGATTGGACGGAAGGGTGATTATATTATATTAAATTATACTGATTGGCGTATAATCTCTACTTAGTATAAAACAAAGTCCCCGATTCTTGGATGTCACGGGTAATCTCGAGAACCACTGAATGGATTTTGATGCGGTTTTCACTATTCTGTAAAGGATATCTCGAGGATGATTTCTGTAGGAAATAATTTATTTATGATCAAAGGAAGCAGTAACGATTTCAATGGAAAAGTCGAAAACACACCTGGCGTCCGAGCGCTTTGTAAGGTTACGCTGGGCAAACCATTAAAAATATCTGTATACTATGAGTGTAAGAATCGTTCGCATGAAAAGTTCTACAAAAATCCCGGGAGAGCATATCTCTATCTTCAATACATCGCCTACTATAAGTGCTTTACTTTTTCATTTCTTCCAACAATCTCCATTCAGTTACTGAGGCGACAGTTTACGAGCTAGCTAGGGACGAGTCTATCACCCCAGTTACAGCTTAGCTAGCGGACGAGCTTATTGCCCCAGATACAGCCAGCAGCACACTGTCAAGTTGTGTTGAGTTAAAAACTTTAGAGAAGAGTGGTTGTGTTTGGAGTTTCCCTGGAAGTGCAACTCGGCTGTTCTTTATTTCGCCTGTGAACTTTTCGTTCCGAAGAATTCACAGTCAATTTAAGATTGGACGGAAGGGGGATTTGTGTTTCATGCACGTCGCCATTCTTAAATTACGTCTGACAAGAATTCGTTGCACATGCATCTCCATGATAATATAACTATAGTCCAGTCAGTGATTTTACCCCATTATGCCGAGACGTAAAACGGATATTGGTCGTTGTTCATTGACATTGGAAAAAAAAGCGCTTATCACGTAATGCGTTCATAACTGTTCCCGGGCGAAGCCGGGTCAGGTTGCTAGTTATTAATATTATTGTTCTTTCTTCGTTATGCCCATACATAGAGTGCGTTGTAACTTGTATATTGGCTTGATGACTTTAGTCTTCTTCTCCCAAAACCACTTCATGAACTCACTGTATTGCTGCTTGCGTTCTTCTGTCCATCTTGTGCCAGTCTTGCTGATAGATTTCACCCTAAATGTGTGCTTATTTTCAGAGGTTCTGAAGATTTGTCGGTTTTCCATCAAGTTCTCCCCGATGTTCATCACATTCAGAACCCCCTTGTTTAACCAGCCGAATTATCCTCGATTATTTTGTACTAATTATGTTGAATAATCTTTTTGTTGTTGTCCATCGTAAATATGTGCTCAAAATAATTCAACCGTCTCCTGCATTCAGTGGTTGTGAAACTGTCTGTGAGGCGATAGAGATCTGCAGTTCGTCTCTTGATCCGAATTGTGCACTTCGGAGCTGAATGGCGTAATAACGTTTTATGAACATGTCACCGGAAACCTCCTCAATCCAGTATATTTTAGGAATTGGTAGAAGCTTAAATTCGTATGTCTCTTTGCTTGAACGACGAAGCAATCCAAGAGCTTTATTTTATTTTTGTAGAATGACTCCACTGTAAATAATGTATTAATAAACCAAGCGTTCACATGGACGGCTTTAGTGCCTGATGCCATACCGTGTTCAAATTTATTTAGCTGGAATGAAATTTTATGACTACATGTAAAAAAGAAGGAAAAAGGTTTCTGCGATGCTCACCTTCAGGATTTAATAAGATCCGAGATATTACTTTTTTCTTATCTAAATCAAGGCTTCTCATAAGAGAAACATTCTTAAGTATTTGTTTCATGAAAGTTAATGTTTTACAGTCGGTCAACACGATTGTACCCAATTGTGATGGGTTATTCCCTAATCCTGAAAAAAAAAACTACATAAGATTAATAAATACACTTCGAAGACCAGTTCCGATCGTCAAGCGATCATAATCAGATCCATTACCCTGAGGCTATAAAATCTATCTCTGAAAGTATGGGTGATATATTTTATAGCCTAAGTGTAATGGATCTGATTATGATCACTTGACGGTCGAAAGTGGTTTTCGAAGTGTATTTATTAATCTCATGTATTAGCCTACTTTCGAGTTTTGCAAAAAATGAAAGTAGACTTATGAGATCTACACAGGGCCAAACATTGTTCGTCTGTCTGTGTGTGCGAGTGTGTGTACTCTGAATGTCTGTCCCCCCCCTATCAATTCAAACACGGTGAAACCGAATTGATCGAAATTTGGTACAGAGGTAGCACTAGCAAAGGGCACCTCAGTTTCATGTTTTATATCACCGCCAACTTGACGGAAATGGAATGGCCGCCACCCAAATGTTAAAAGCTTACATCAAATTACGACCAACCTAATCATTTGATCTCCACCAAATTTTGCAACAACATACTTTTTTGTGGGAGGCATCTTTTGACTGAACTACAAGGTCATCAGCCCAATCGTTTGCAGATAGCGGCCATGTATGTGTGCAAATCGATTCACCATATCAATTCAAACACGGTGTAACCGGATTGAATGAAATATTGTACAGACCCTACTAAAGAGCACCTCATATTCATGTTTAATATCCGCATAGCACGCTGTATTTCAACAAGCTACTACAACCAACATTCAATTATACTCCTTGAAAAGGACAAAGAGTTATAACAATACCCATGCATTTAGGAGAAAGTAGGCTACATGTTCTTTACTGAAAATCTTTTTTTTTTTTGGCAGGATTAGGAAATAACACATTACAATTGGGTACAATCGTGTTCATCGACTGAAAAATATCGAACTTCGTTTACTAGGCCTAAGGCAACACTGAAAATTGCTTCAAAGTGTGTATGATAACCTGTGATATTGTGGTATCCTTAGTATTGTGTGTATTCGTACTTGAGGGTAGGATTGGGATAGAGCGATCGTTGCCTCAGGATAGAACCATACCATCATTTGTCTGGAGTAGAAGTGAGTATCGGCGAAATACGACTTCTAGGAAGCCTGAGACGGGCATTGAACCCACATCCAAGTGAACCCCGTTCAAATCCTCAGACCGCGAATCGATCCCAGGACCTTTGGACTGGTGTCTCAATGAATGTTCATCTACACTAGTGAAAAAATGTCATTACATTGTCTCCTATTTTCTTGAAATTTATATCACAGATTCTGAGAATATAAAGAGTATTAATATTCAATGAAAAATGAAAATCCACAGCCTGCTTCCAGTCTCCGACCGGGTCAGGAATGGAATGAATGAAGCCCCCATCTAGCGGCGAGGATATGAATAGTGCCGGCTGCCGAGGCCTGACGCACTCCTCTGGGGCAATGATTAAATGAATGACAGATGAAATGAAATGATAGTGGAGAGTGTTGCTGGAATGAAATATTGACAGGGAAAACCGGAGTACCCGGAGAAAAACCTGTCTGCCTCCGTTTTGTCCAGCACAGATCTCACATGGAGTGACCGGGATTTGAACCACGGGCCCAGCGGTGAGAGGCCGGCGTGCTGCCGCCTAAGCCACGGAGGCTTCAGTATTAATATTCAATACTGACACCAATTTTTAAAGCCTTCATCATAGAATGATTCCATCATCATCATCATCATCATCATCATCATCATCATCAAAACATGCGGCTTCGGTGGCGTAGTTGGTAGCATGCTGAGCTTATATGCCCAAGGTCGCGGGTTCAAACCCAGCCAAAGTCGTCGGATTTTTAAGAGCGTTAGAAATCCCTCAGTAGGCATTCCTTCAGAGGGGAAGTAAAGCCGGCGGTCACATGTCATAGATTTATGGCATGATATAGAACCTTCCACTAATTACACTTGTGTGAAGCTAAATTATAGGTTAGATTTGACCAACCCTCTAAGGTTCCAACGTTCGTCGCCAGAAGCCGAATGCGGTGGCATCTAGTAACCAAGTTCAGAAGTAGTTGGTCGTTGACGGTGGCGTTTGGTAGCAAAAGTTGGGACTACTTGAAAATTAAATCCATGCCGACCTAACTTGAATTAAAACAGATAACACGCAATATTACAGTTATCACAATTAACACCGGTTATCAGACAAATTCTACACACACCCAAAATACACGGGCTACATGACCGCGTTGTCGCAGCCCTTAAACTGAGGAACCATCATGAAAATACTTTCCCTGAAAAAACTCCATCAAAAGGAGGAAATCTAGAAATCACTTGGCACCAAGTCAGGACTGTAGGGTCTTGGCAAGTTGACGACTTTCATTGGAAATCGAACTAATTTTCTCACCATTCCATCCAACGCAGCATTTTCATCATACACTTAATGCAATTGGCGAAGAATCGCCACTGGTTTGATACTTCGTGTATTCAATTAACTAATCTCGGATCGGATCTAACAGTCAGTGGGCCGATCTATTGTCATGAACATTTTAAGCAATCACTACAAGATGGACAAACTATGTTAACCTTTTAAGTGGTGAGTTTTTTCATTTGCATTTAAAAAATGTATAAGTAATAATTTTTAAATTATCAGTGGGGGAGGGGAGGGGGAGGGGGGAAGATGAGGGCTTAAAATATCTATAGGTTTTGGGTAGTTAGGCTATTTATCTAAATGTAAATAAAACATCCTAAATGTATATAAATTTCTAATTTGAGACGAATCAAAATAAAAATTATTGCACCAATGCTTGCATCATCATACCTGGTAAAGGGTCGAAAATAAACCCATTTCCTACAATCAGTAGGCAACTAACACTTGTTGCTCCTTGCTACCGCAAAAATTGATATTCTTTGATCCGAAATCACAACGTGGCGTGAAGAATTTGCTTGTTGTTTCGCCATGTTTGTTTACGTCACAGTTGAACTCCAGCTGTAGACGACAAGCGTCTAAAAAAATGCTCTGTTAGTTACTTCCAGAAGCAAAAATCCAAACTCAAGTATTACTTCATAATGCCCAATAGATGGCAGAACATGCCAGAAATAGACTTGGCACTCGAAAGCGAATGGGAATTTTGCAAAATATAATAGTTATTTTGCAACGTTTATAGACGGGCGAAGCACTTAACGGGTTAATGTCACCAGCGTTGTATATGGTGTCAACAGATGAATAAAGCCATTGCATGCCTAACAGCGCAACCTCAGCGCTCCACCGTAAATGTAGGGAAACGGTAGTTATTTATAAATCGCGTCTCGTAGTTGCTTGCGGTAGCTTTCTCAGCATCCCTATGCCAGTGACTTGCTGAGATGTAGCAGACCAACTGATTGGACTAGTGGTACACCAGGGCGAAACACCGGCAAATGTCTGAAAAACAGGAATTCTTCTGCAATGTGTGGAAGGTGGAAATGCTACGTAGGCTACTTCTGTAATCCGCTCGGCAAACAATGGAAGCAGAGCAGGATCACAGTTATCGTCTGTTAATATTTCATCCCGTGTTATATCTTGTTCTCGTGTATAATGGGATTACCTTGGCTTCCGGTAGGAAGCAACCCGGTACAGATTACGAGCGGGCACAAGCTTGCTGCGGTATCCGGAAGTGACGCAACCACCACGCCGCAGTGACTGTCAAATCGCCCCGGTCAAATACACCCACAGTAGCAATATTAGTCAAAATGTAGACAAGAAGCAGAAATTAAGAGCCTTTTGACTTCAGTTACCTTTAATTATATAGGGTGATTCAAAAGGTTACGAACGACTCCAATGCACAGTGGTAACGTTCTCGCCTGTTGTGCCCAAGGTTGCAGGTTCGAATCCTGGCGTAGTAAGTTGGCATTTGAGAGTACGCACATGAGAGGGAGCCGTGTCAGTAAATGTACTGGCACATTAAAAATCACTTTCAGGGCAATATTCCGGCACCTCTAAAAGCCCCAGTAGTTAAAAGGGACGTAAGGCCAATAATATTTTCATCATAATTATTATTATTATTATTATTATTATTATTATTATTATTATTATTATTATTATTATATTATCTGTCGTATTACTACAGCGTGTCTCAAGCCCACTTCGCTGGACAAGCTGTACACCATTGCTGGTATCGTACCCCCTGACATCTGCCGAAAGGCAGCGGCGAAAAATGGGAAGAAAAACAGGGCAGAAACTTCTGAAGCCCATCCTCTGTTTGGACATCGACCTACAAAACCCGACTAAAATCTAGGAAAAGCTTCCTCCGAACAACAGAAGCTCTTGTCGGGACTTCACAACAATCCCGAACAAATTTGTGGCGTGCAAGGTTCTACAGTCCTGGACAATGGTTTCCACCCTCTAAAAATCTAGCAGCCGGTTTCTCAGAGAATGGAGTAGTACATGGAAGTCACTCAACAGACTTAGGTCGGGTGTCACAAGATGCAAAAGCAACTTAATGAAATGGGGTGTCCATGTGGAGTCACCGTTTTGTGAATGTGGAACAACGCAGACGTCCTACCATCTGCTTCAGTGCAGTCAGTGCCCAACAACATGTACACTAGAAGACCTGTTACACGCAACACCTAATGCCATAGAGGTCGCCAACTTCTGGGCGGCTATAGTTTGAACAAACTGAAATATAACATTTTGTATATAATATTATGTATTTATTGTATATTCAATTTCACACTGTAAGTGTTTCTGATAATAGCCTCCGTGGCTTAGGCGGCAGCACGCCGGCCTCTCACCGCTGGGTCCGTGGTTCAAATCCCGGTCACTCCATGTGAGATCTGTGCTGGACAAAACGGAGGCAGACAGGTTTTTCTCCGGGTACTCCGGTTTTCCCTGTCAAAATTTCATTCCAGCAACACTCTCCACTATCATTTCACTTCATCTGTCATTCATTTAATCATTGCCCCAGAGGAGTGCGTCAGGCCTCGGCAGCCGGCACAGTTCATATCCTCGCCGCTAGATGGGGCCTTCATTCATTCCATTCCTGACCCGGTCGGAGACTGGAAGCAGGCTGTGGATTTTCATTTTCAAGTGTTTCTGATACGAATGAATGAATGAAGTATTATTGTTGACATTAGACTGCACTCCTCCTTCTTCAGCATCCGGCAAGTTCCCATTTAGTCGTGTTGGAAACCATTTATCAGTGTTGCCTAAGTAATCGAAATTTAATGTTTTTCAAACGGTCAATACTATTGTATCTAATTGTAATGGGTGGTTCCCTAATCCTGAAAAAGAAAAAAAAAGTACATGAGATTAAAAAGTACGCTTTGACCAGTTTTGATCGTCAAGCGATCATCATCAGATCCTTTGTCGTTCAGGCAGCGAGAGGTGGAAGCTGTGCGGAAACGGACCACACATCACTCACACAGCTAAGTGCACAATCCACAATAACCTGACCATTTAATAACAATCACATAATCACACTAATAAGCAAGTAAACTTGAAGGTCAAGGTAAATCACCACTATCAATAGGCATATATGAAACAAAAACATCACTTATCTTGACTAGTTGTGCTAATATATTTGCTACCGCAACTCATCATCATCATCTTCATTTCCCATTTTCCAGTTGACACTGGGTGGGGACAAATATGGTTCCTCTCCACTTTGCTCTGTCGTTCCACCATTCCTCCTCCGACACAGTGTTCCAATCCAGGTTCCGTTTTCTAATACTATTCTCCACCGAGTCCATCCAATGCATTCTTGGTCTTCCTCGTCCTCTCTTCCCAGTCATCCGTCGTTCCAGTGCTCGTCTTGGTAGCCTTACTTCATTCAGCCGTTTGACATGTCCAAACCATCTCAATCTCTTTTGCTCCAGTTTGTCATTTAGTTTCTGTACTCCCAGTTAGTAGTGGTTTTTGAGGGGTTCTAAATCCTCCTCCTCCTCACCCTCCTCACAAGATGGCGGCAGCCCGATATCTGTCGAACGCATGGTTGGATTTTGACAAATGAGGTGTCATTGAACTCGGGCTGATACCCCCTTTCCAATGGACAACATATTTCAACCCCAAAAGTAATACCTACCCCTACTAGGGGGTGAAATTGTAATTTTTTAGAGAATCTCTCTTTCCAATTGCAATATGTGAGCGTTTGAATGCCGATATGGATTTAAGCGTTGTTCCACATAAAGTGCATGTGTACGGTGGATAGTCACTATGAATTAACATGCTTGTTTTTTGTTTTTACGCATGCCCAGTCATGGCTTTTATAAGAGGGTGGGGGAGTGGTTCCCTGTGGACAGGTTATTGTTGACAGGGCATTGTTGACAAGTCATTGTTGACAAGTCATTGTTGACGGGTCCTTGTGGACAGGTCCTTGTGGTCGAGTCTTTGTCCCTTTGGACTGATCCCTTTGGACCGGTCCCTTTGGACTGATTCCTACGGACTAGCCCATGAATTTATTTAAATTATGTCAAAGGGCCTAACTACATTTTGCGTGTAAAGCAGTGTGTTGAACTGACGTTTTTCACTAGTCCCCCACTACTATAATGTGATAACGATATGAAAGGAAAGTGACGAAATACATGTGAACACGTGTGAGATGACCTTATTACCGTCCTCCTTGCGAAACAAGTCACATCCTGTTTTGGTTCATACGTGGGAAAATGCAAGTTCTTGTGTAATATGACCTAACACACAAGTGTACACATGTGCACGTGCACGATAAGAGCTAACAAGTCACAACCTGTTTTGACAGTGGTGGGAATAAGGCTAGAGACATGTACGAGTAGTCTAATTACACCGGCAGACAACCCCTTTCCTATGGATAACTTATTTCCACTCTAAAATAAAATCTACCCCTACTAGAGGGTGAAATAATAATTTTTAGGTAATAGTCGCTTTCCATGTGCAACATGTGGGAGTTTGTATGCCAATATGAAATTAAACTCGTTCCACATAAAGTGCATGCATACAACTGAATGCCGCTATGATTTATCATTTTTGTTTTTTGTTTTACGAATGCGCAATTGGGGTTTTTGTAAGAGGGCGGGCTTTTTTGAATAATGATTTATAGATACGTTTTTTTTTACAAATTAACCAAAGATCCAAAAACTAATAGGTCATCGGCGTTTTAATATCTTATGAACTAAGAAAGCTAGGAACTTGTATGAGGGGTCGTTGGACTTGTGGTGACGCCCTGTTTTTGAATGTATTATTCATTTTTTGTCAAAAGGGCCTAACTGCACTTTCGTTAATATCTCGCTAACTAATAATCACAGAGGGTCGAGTGAGGTGTCACAAGACTCAGGATGGCCAACCCTTTTCCATGACCAACGAATTTACCCAAAATACCCAAAACAGCAAGGTCATTGACCTAAGATTTTATAAAATTATCAATAGAGAGGGTCAAGTGAGGTGTCATAGGACTACGAATGGTTAACCCTTTCCCATGACCAATGAATTTACCTCAAAAATTCAAAACAGCAAGGTCATTGACCTGAGATTTTATAAACTAATAATCGGATATCAACATGTGAGGTGTCATAGGACTTAGAATGGTCAACCCTTTCCCATGGCTAATGAATTTACCCAAAAATACCCAATACATCAAGGTCATCGACCTGAGATTTTATAAACTTATAATCGGATATGGACATGTGAAATGTTTACAGTGAGTGATGAAACATAGCTAGGTAGTGAAAGAATTATTGTAGGCTACATGTATGGTGACTGACAAATCTTTCACCATTGGAACTTGTTTTCAGATCAAACTGCAGTACAGAGAGAGTATAGGTTGTAGGTATGGGATAATAAATGACAAATGGTGTATACAAAATCTGATTAATCGATTCAAGAAATAAGAGTAGTCAATCTTTAATTGATTGGTTAAATAGGATAGCTAAAATCCAAAATGGTGACTACATTGAACTAAACTGAACCAAGCTGAATCAAATCCAACCAAACCGAACCAAACTTAATCAAAAACAAGCCAATGGTTTAAGTGTAAAACTTGTGGTTGAATGTGGGCATTGGTAATGTCAGAAAGGAAAGGGATAACGCTCTACCTATAGAGGGTAAGGTAAAGCTAGTGCATGATGCTAATGCACACACACACACAAGTACATGAACCACACACAACCATCCTATGCAGTTATTATGGGTTGACTGTTAAAACTTGCTCAGTGGTTACTGGGACAAGATGGTCGCTACACACAACAAGCTTTAAATACCTGAGGCTAATAATCTATACACACACTCACACACACTTGTTCTAAACTAAACTGTCTTGCTGGTAGAGCTCACACAGTAGGCAAATGACAGAAATGCTTGGCTAACAGAAATACAATCATTTTCGGTTGTCTAATGTTACCAGCTAAACATTACGTGCTATAGTGGTGAGCACATGTGCCTCTTTCACTGGAGATCTTAACTCGATTTCTAGCTCTAAGGCCTAGAACGAATTAAACTAAGAAAAAAGGGTATGGTGACGCAGTGGTTAAACTGTTAGCCTTTCACTAAGGTAGACTAGGGTTTGATTTTTGGTTAATATGCATGTCATAAACAATCAAATAAAAGCAGAGATAATGTTTAAAACTGATTACACTTGTCTCTTTTCAAATTATTACTTAGATTACAAATACAAACGTGGACTGGGTTTGACATACAGTTAATGCTTCCTATCACATACCAGACTGCAAGAAAGCCAAACAAGCAAAAGCAGTGGTAAAATCGCTATGTGTAGAGAAATACCTAACGGTTTTATGAACTGGCAAAGGTATGTCGCATAAACAGTGCAGGATACAATCCAGCAACCATAATTTTTATCTCGTGGACAAGAGAAAACATATATATAGAGAGAGATATATAGAAAGCTTGTGTGTGTGTGTGGGTAGCATTGGTTGTTTGACCAGAGAAAATACGGTGAGGTAGGGTGGGGAGAGGGAGAATTAGCACTTATATATGAATGGAAAATAGATTTTTTTCAATCGTTTTGTTTTTCAAATGTAGTGGTAGATAGTCGTTTTTTGTAAAACATTCTTACTTGCAGTAGTAATAAGCCTCTATGGTTCCGCTAACATATAGATAGACTGTATTATTGCCATGGTCAAGCACTCACATTAAGATCATTTACAAAATCATAAAATGAAAAATAACAATCTTGTTTTGGAAATATCGTTTTTCAACATACACACAAAATAAATATATAAAAAATTTGTAAACAGCAAATTGGAAAATCCATGTTTCCATATAGACAAAATTTAAAAACCTTAAACGGACATTTAAGAAAATATATGCAAATGGGAAATTGACAAATGTGTAAATATGAAAATGGAAAAATCCATGTTTCCATATCATGAAATTGAAAAACATCAAACTGTCATTTTAAAAAATGCAAATGGAAAATTGACAAATTGCAATGTGTGAAATGTGAAATTGAACAAATGGCTATCATTATATTAAAAAAAAAAAGAACATGGTGCTCTATGGTTGAGGTGTGAATCAAACCCTCTCTACTTATTTGGACCACTCGAGACTGAGTAGACTAGTTTTAGTTGTCATACCACTTTTAAAAGTTTTTGTTAAATCTAGGAATTGAACCCAAGAGCTTGTAGGGGGGATCCAAGGTTGTAATATGTTAAACAGATAGCCTTGAATGTAAGGTGTGGTAGTTATATAGAGATGAGACGTTTCGCTCGGGGCAGGGAGGCATGGAGATCTGCATCAAACCAGTCAAAAGACTGACGACTCAAACAACAACATGTAGATCTCACCAAAATAATGTTGTGTAACGGTAAATGTTAGTCAACGAACAGTAATGCATTACTAAAACCCATGACACGATACCTAAGAGCTTTTCTAAAATTATTTTAAAATGCCTTTAACCCTATATTAAACACCCAGTTCACAAGACTCATAACTGCAATGTTATGGTCAAACAAAACAAAATCTATATTTCAAAACAAACAAGTGGTTTAGTCAATGTATAGTGGAAAAAGTTTTATAAACACTCAAGTCCTCAAAAATAATTAAATTAGTAACTGTCAGGTTGACCGAGTGGTTATGGTGTTTGACTTAAGTTCAAATTTTCTGTACAAGAAAGCAAGGGTTCGAATACCTTACCTGATATAACTATTGCTTCAACATGACTTGACCACACTGTATTATTGTGTACTCGGTACACAAACCATAGATAGAGTGTATTGTTTAAGGTCACTCTCTTTGCGAACATAGTCAGAGACTGTTGATGGTTAACAATTGCATTAATAGTGGGACATAGGGATAGCAATTAAGAAAAACAGACAATTCCCATACACTTTTTTTTATTTATTTAATGTAAGTACTTGTACAATAGTTATATACAAACTACAACTCTCTTTTGTCTATTACTATCTAGTCCTTTTCGATCCACTTGCATAACAAGGCAGATCACTTTGTAGTTCAGCCCCTTAAAACAACAACAACACTACCTCTTGCATAGTCTGTGATGTTGATGACTCTTGAGGCGTGGAAGATGGATACAACATAACTTTTACAACAGGGGTTAAACGTTGCTCAACAATCAATGCACTATTTTGAGTAGCAACATCTTTCTCTTGTACTAACTTATTAGCATTCTGATGATTTTTTGCAAACACCATCAGTGTTTTGTCTGGAGCACTAC
This sequence comes from Meconema thalassinum, assembly GCA_946902985.2. Classification (NCBI taxonomy): domain Eukaryota; kingdom Metazoa; phylum Arthropoda; class Insecta; order Orthoptera; family Tettigoniidae; genus Meconema; species Meconema thalassinum. Next base: position 375,688,585 of record OX336392.1, read on the forward strand.
ATTGATGATCACTCACACTTAAAACCACACCATTTCTACTTTTCATATTGCCTCGACATCTTGTTGACCTCTGTTTTGAGCATCGCCAGAATATTATTCCTTTTACATTTTGTCGTCTATAGTTATAAGAGTAGCCTTTATAGAGTACACGTTGTTTACCTCGGTTAGTTGTAGTAAGTTCCATAGTAGTAACTAACCTGTTAGTATGATTTGCACACTACAAAGGTTATCTCTGTTCTGGTAATAGAATTATTTAGCGTTGGCTTTTATATTTAATATGTACAGTTAAAAGTGATAGAAAAGTGGTAGAAACGTGGTAGCAAAGTGGTAGACAAGTGGTAGACAATTGGTAACATAGTGGTAGAAAAGTGGTAGCAAAGTGGTAGAAAAGTGGTAGCAAACTAGAAAAGTGGTAGCAAAGTGGTAGAAAATATTACATGTATTGTTAAGAAATAGTTTAAGCGGTTACATGGATTCATTACACTATAATTTTAGCATCACGAAGCTCATTTTCTATATCCAAAAGTTCTTCCTCATATTTAGTATGACCAGCCTGTTTACAGGTATGCAAGTACTGAAGCCGCTGGATTAGCTTATTGGGATTGTTCCAGTAAACAAATTTAACAAATGATTTTTTGGGTGTAAACCATTATCATCCTCATCATCATCATCATAATCATCATCATCTTCATGGTTATCATCATCAATATAATTATCATCAATATAATCATCACTATTACTATCTAATCCTTTTTGTTCATCTTGCAATGCAACAACGTTTGGCATAGTTTGTGTTGTCTTTGATAGTGTTAGAGGTTTCTTAGACGTTAACGACTGTCCTAACATGTCTTTTTCAGGAGATAATAAATGCTCTTTAACAAACAAAGCACTATCTTGAGCCACACTATTTTTTTCTTGGTCTTGCTTTTTTACCTTGGTTAGAGTATTTTGTCCATTTAAATGAGTATTATTTTGAGATTTACAATGATGATCGATTGAAATAAGTATGTTGGAGCCTTTTGTTTTAATCATTCCTCGACACTTTTTAGATCGTTGTTTCGAACAGCACCAAATAACAGTTCCATTTTTATTAGTTCGTTTTACAATATATGCACATCCTTTATAGTAAGCACATGGCTTACCATAGCTAGTCGTTGATACTTCCATGTCGACTGTTGAGCATAAACTAATCTCTAGTAAAGTTAACTCGATAATAAAAATGATAGTTTGTAGTATGTGCAGTTTAAAGTAAGAGCAAAAGTGAGAGTCAAATGGTAGAAAAGTGTTAACAAAGTGGTGGAAGAGTGGTAGCAGTTTATAGTAGTCATGATCTTTTTTACCAGAATGTGATTTGAGTAAATGTAATTTCTAAACCTTAGCAGTGAGTAGTCAGTTAGTCTTGGTTCAGACAAGCGTAAACAGTTATGAATCAGAGATCAAGATTTTCATTATGAAACAGTTGTGTGTAACCAATTAGGTATCGGTACTTGATAGCTTCACACATGAACAAAAATTCCAACATATCTGACATCAGATTTTCATTATGAAACAGTTGTGTGTAACCAATTAGGTATCGGTACTTGATAGCTTCACACATGAACAAAGGATTAGATAGTAAAAAGGATTAGATAGTAATAGTGATGATGATTATATTGATGATAATTATATTGATGATGATAACCATGATGATGATGATTATTATGATGATGATGATGAGGATGATAATTGTTTACACCCAAAAAAATCATTTGTTAAATTTGTTTACTGGAACAATCCCAATAAGCTAATCCAGCGGCTTCAGTACTTGCATACCTGTAAACAGGCTGGTCATACTAAATATGAGGAAGAACTTTTGGATATAGAAAATGAGCTTCGTGATGCTAAAATAATAGTGTAATGAATCCATGTAACCGCTTAAACTATTTCTTAACAATACATGTAATATTTTCTACCACTTTGCTACCACTTTTCTAGTTTGCTACCACTTTTCTACCACTTTGCTACCACTTTTCTACTACTTTTCTACCACTTTTCTAGTTTGCTACCACTTTTCTACCACTTTGCTACCACTTTGCTACCACTTTGCTACCACTTTTCTACTACTTTTCTACCACATTTCTACCACTTTGCTACCACTTTTCTACCACTATGTTACCAATTGTCTACCACTTGTCTACCACTTTGCTACCACGTTTCTACCACTTTTCTATCACTTTTAACTGTACATATTAAATATAAAAGCCAACGCTAAATAATTCTATTACCAGAACAGAGATAACCTTTGTAGTGTGCAAATCATACTAACAGGTTAGTTACTACTATGGAACTTACTACAACTAACCGAGGTAAACAACGTGTACTCTATAAAGGCTACTCTTATAACTATAGACGACAAAATGTAAAAGGAATAATATTCTGGCGATGCTCAAAACAGAGGTCAACAAGATGTCGAGGCAATATGAAAAGTAGAAATGGTGTGGTTTTAAGTGTGAGTGATCATCAATGTAGTGCTCCAGACAAAACACTGATGGTGTTTGCAAAAAATCATCAGAATGCTAATAAGTTAGTACAAGAGAAAGATGTTGCTACTCAAAATAGTGCATTGATTGTTGAGCAACGTTTAACCCCTGTTGTAAAAGTTATGTTGTATCCATCTTCCACGCCTCAAGAGTCATCAACATCACAGACTATGCAAGAGGTAGTGTTGTTGTTGTTTTAAGGGGATGAACTACAAAGTCATCTGCCTTGTTATGCAAGTGGATCGAAAAGGACTAGATAGTAATAGACAAAAGAGAGTTGTAGTTTGTATATAACTATTGTACAAGTACTTACATTAAATAAATAAAAAAAAGTGTATGGGAATTGTCTGTTTTTCTTAATTGCTATCCCTATGTCCCACTATTAATGCAATTGTTAACCATCAACAGTCTCTGACTATGTTCGCAAAGAGAGTGACCTTAAACAATACACTATATCTATGGTTTGTGTACCGAGTACACAATAATACAGTGTGGTCAAGTCATGTTGAGGCAATAGTTATATCAGGTAAGGTATTCGAACCCTTGCTTTCTTGTACAGAAAATTTGAACTTAAGTCAAACACCATAACCACTCGGTCAACCTGACAGTTACTAATTTAATTATTTTTGTGGACTTGAGTGTTTATAAAACTTTTTCCAGTATACATTGACTAAACCACTTGTTCGTTTTGAAATATAGATTTTGTTTTGTTTGACCATAACATTGCAGTTATGAGTCTTGTGAACTGGGTGTTTAATATAGGGTTAAAGGCATTTTAAAATAATTTTAGAAAAGCTCTTAGGTATCGTGTCATGGGTTTTAGTAATGCATTACTGTTCGTTGACTAACATTTACCGTTACACAACATTATTTTGGTGAGCTCTACATGTTGTTGTTTGAGTCGTCAGTCTTTTGACTGGTTTAATGCAGATCTCCATGCCTCCCTGCCCCGAGCGAAACGTCTCATCTCTATATAACTACCACACCCTACATTCAAGGCTATCTGTTTAACATATTACAACCTTGGATCCCCCCTACAAGCTCTTGGGTTCAATTCCTAGATTTAACAAAAACTTTTAAAAGTGGTATGACAACTAAAACTAGTCTACTCAGTCTCGAGTGGTCCAAATAAGTAGAGAGGGTTTGATTCACACCTCAACCATAGAGCACCATGTTCTTTTTTTTTTAATATAATGATAGCCATTTGTTCAATTTCACATTTCACACATTGCAATTTGTCAATTTTCCATTTGCATTTTTTAAAATGACAGTTTGATGTTTTTCAATTTCATGATATGGAAACATGGATTTTTCCATTTTCATATTTACACATTTGTCAATTTCCCATTTGCATATATTTTCTTAAATGTCCGTTTAAGGTTTTTAAATTTTGTCTATATGGAAACATGGATTTTCCAATTTGCTGTTTACAAATTTTTTATATATTTATTTTGTGTGTATGTTGAAAAACGATATTTCCAAAACAAGATTGTTATTTTTCATTTTATGATTTTGTAAATGATCTTAATGTGAGTGCTTGACCATGGCAATAATACAGTCTATCTATATGTTAGCGGAACCATAGAGGCTTATTACTACTGCAAGTAAGAATGTTTTACAAAAAACGACTATCTACCACTACATTTGAAAAACAAAACGATTGAAAAAAATCTATTTTCCATTCATATATAAGTGCTAATTCACCCTCTCCCCACCCTACCTCACCGTATTTTCTCTGGTCAAACAACCAATGCTACCCACACACACACACAAGCTTTCTATATATCTCTCTCTATATATATGTTTTCTCTTGTCCACGAGATAAAAAATATGGTTGCTGGATTGTATCCTGCACTGTTTATGCGACATACCTTTGCCAGTTCATAAAACCGTTAGGTATTTCTCTACACATAGCGATTTTACCACTGCTTTTGCTTGTTTGGCTTTCTTGCAGTCTGGTATGTGATAGGAAGCATTAACTGTATGTCAAACCCAGTCCACGTTTGTATTTGTAATCTAAGTAATAATTTGAAAAGAGACAAGTGTAATCAGTTTTAAACATTATCTCTGCTTTTATTTGATTGTTTATGACATGCATATTAACCAAAAATCAAACCCTAGTCTACCTTAGTGAAAGGCTAACAGTTTAACCACTGCGTCACCATACCCTTTTTTCTTAGTTTGATTCGTTCTAGGCCTTATAGCTAGAAATCGAGTTAAGATCTCCAGTGAAAGAGGCACATGTGCTCACCACTATAGCACGTAATGTTTAGCTGGTAACATTAGACAACCGAAAATGATTGTATTTCTGTTAGCCAAGCATTTCTGTCATTTGCCTACTGTGTGAGCTCTACCAGCAAGACAGTTTAGTTTAGAACAAGTGTGTGTGAGTGTGTGTATAGATTATTAGCCTCAGGTATTTAAAGCTTGTTGTGTGTAGCGACCATCTTGTCCCAGTAACCACTGAGCAAGTTTTAACAGTCAACCCATAATAACTGCATAGGATGGTTGTGTGTGGTTCATGTACTTGTGTGTGTGTGTGCATTAGCATCATGCACTAGCTTTACCTTACCCTCTATAGGTAGAGCGTTATCCCTTTCCTTTCTGACATTACCAATGCCCACATTCAACCACAAGTTTTACACTTAAACCATTGGCTTGTTTTTGATTAAGTTTGGTTCGGTTTGGTTGGATTTGATTCAGCTTGGTTCAGTTTAGTTCAATGTAGTCACCATTTTGGATTTTAGCTATCCTATTTAACCAATCAATTAAAGATTGACTACTCTTATTTCTTGAATCGATTAATCAGATTTTGTATACACCATTTGTCATTTATTATCCCATACCTACAACCTATACTCTCTCTGTACTGCAGTTTGATCTGAAAACAAGTTCCAATGGTGAAAGATTTGTCAGTCACCATACATGTAGCCTACAATAATTCTTTCACTACCTAGCTATGTTTCATCACTCACTGTAAACATTTCACATGTCCATATCCGATTATAAGTTTATAAAATCTCAGGTCGATGACCTTGATGTATTGGGTATTTTTGGGTAAATTCATTAGCCATGGGAAAGGGTTGACCATTCTAAGTCCTATGACACCTCACATGTTGATATCCGATTATTAGTTTATAAAATCTCAGGTCAATGACCTTGCTGTTTTGAATTTTTGAGGTAAATTCATTGGTCATGGGAAAGGGTTAACCATTCGTAGTCCTATGACACCTCACTTGACCCTCTCTATTGATAATTTTATAAAATCGTAGGTCAATGACCTTGCTGTTTTGGGTATTTTGGGTAAATTCGTTGGTCATGGAAAAGGGTTGGCCATCCTGAGTCTTGTGACACCTCACTCGACCCTCTGTGATTATTAGTTAGCGAGATATTAACGAAAGTGCAGTTAGGCCCTTTTGACAAAAAATGAATAATACATTCAAAAACAGGGCGTCACCACAAGTCCAACGACCCCTCATACAAGTTCCTAGCTTTCTTAGTTCATAAGATATTAAAAAGCCGATGACCTATTAGTTTTTGGATCTTTGGTTAATTTGTAAAAAAAAACGTATCTATAAATCATTATTCAAAAAAGCCCGCCCTCTTACAAAAACCCCAATTGCGCATTCGTAAAACAAAAAACAAAAATGATAAATCATAGCGGCATTCAGTTGTATGCATGCACTTTATGTGGAACGAGTTTAATTTCATATTGGCATACAAACTCCCACATGTTGCATATGGAAAGCGACTATTACCTAAAAATTATTATTTCACCCTCTAGTAGGGGTAGATTTTATTTTAGAGTGGAAATAAGTTATCCATAGGAAAGGGGTTGTCTGCCGGTGTAATTAGACTACTCGTACATGTCTCTAGCCTTATTCCCACCACTGTCAAAACAAGTTGTGACTTGTTAGCTCTTATCGTGCACGTGCACATGTGTACACTTGTGTGTTAGGTCATATTACACAAGAACTTGCATTTTCCCACGTATGAACCAAAACAGGATGTGACTTGTTTCGCAAGGAGGACGGTAATAAGGTCATCTCACACGTGTTCACATGTATTTCGTCACTTTCCTTTCATATCGTTATCACATTATAGTAGTGGGGGACTAGTGAAAAACGTCAGTTCAACACACTGCTTTACACGCAAAATGTAGTTAGGCCCTTTGACATAATTTAAATAAATTCATGGGCTAGTCCGTAGGAATCAGTCCAAAGGGACCGGTCCAAAGGGATCAGTCCAAAGGGACAAGGACTCGACCACAAGGACCTGTCCACAAGGACCCGTCAACAATGACTTGTCAACAATGACTTGTCAACAATGCCCTGTCAACAATAACCTGTCCACAGGGAACCACTCCCCCACCCTCTTATAAAAGCCATGACTGGGCATGCGTAAAAACAAAAAACAAGCATGTTAATTCATAGTGACTATCCACCGTACACATGCACTTTATGTGGAACAACGTTTAAATCCATATCGGCATTCAAACGCTCACATATTGCAATTGGAAAGAGAGATTCTCTAAAAAATTACAATTTCACCCCCTAGTAGGGGTAGGTATTACTTTTGGGGTTGAAATATGTTGTCCATTGGAAAGGGGGTATCAGCCCGAGTTCAATGACACCTCATTTGTCAAAATCCAACCATGTGTTCGATAGATATCGGGCTGCCGCCATCTTGTGAGGAGGGTGAGGAGGAGGAGGATTTAGAACCCCTCAAAAACCACTACTCCAGTTCTTTCCGTATATCTTCATTTCTCACTCTGTCCCTCCTCGTTTTCTGGACCATACTTCTCAGGAATCTCATCTCAGCTGCTTGTACTCTGCTCTCATCCGTCTTAGTCATTGTCCAAGTTTCCGCTGCATATGTCATTATAGGAACATAATATGCTTTGTACATAACTTCTTTAGCCTTAATTGGTACGGTATATCCTTGATCCATACTAGTCGCCGTACATGTTGGTAGAAACCACTCCCGAGTTGTATTCTTCAGCTAATTTCCAAATCTAGTCTTCCATCTTCAGTCAGTTCACTTCCCAAGTATTTGAAGTGTTTCACCACTTCCAATTCCTTATCTCCTACTTTGATTACTCCTTTTCCTTCTTTCTTATCTCTACTCATCACCACTGTTTTACTCTTCTCCACATTTATCTTCAATCTCCATTGCTCAATCTTTTCATTTATTACGTCTAACTGTTCTTGTACCTCCATCTCATCCTCGCCCCAGATCACAACGTCGTCTGCAAACAACATTACCTTCATCTTTGCCCTACTATATTATTTCATTGCTACCGCAACTAAATAAGTAAATTGTTAATAATATAACACATACTTGCAGACATAGATATAATAGCCTAAGTGTAAAGGATCTGATGATGATCGCTTGATGATCAAAACTGGTCATCCATCATCATCATCATCATGTTTTTCAGTCAAGTGACTGGTCTGCCCCTACAATGAGTCTTTTCCACGTTGTTCGGTCTTGTGCTGTCCTTTTGACCACTTCATAACTTCGTAGGCCAGAACTATTTAGGAAGGACCTCATGAAAGTGTTCCGTGGCCTCCCACGAGGGAGTTTTCCAGGTATTTTGCCTTCTAGTATGTCGATCATCAGGCCACCATGTCGTAACCTTTGGCCAAGCCAGGTGGATCTCCTTCTATATATCTGGCGGATCATTTGCCGTTTTTCCTTTATTCGATCCAGCACCGTTATGTTGGTCATTTTCTCTACCCAGCTGATCTTTTCCATTCGGCGTCAACACCACATCTCAAACGCTTCTAGTCATTTAATGTCACCTCTATTCATTGTCCAGGTCTCACTGCAGAACATTGCAAATGGCCATATGTAGGTCTTAACCAGTTGTTTTCTAAGGCTGAGGGACATCGATCGTTGAAAAATTAGAGAACGCTTTGCACGGAATGCCTGCTTTGCCATGGCTATACGGTTCCTGATTTCAACTTCACATCGTAGGTATTTTGTGAAGATCTGACCAAGGTATTTAAATCGACTGACCTGTTGTGCTGGTTCTTTATTTATGGTTATATTTAGTTAGTGTTGATGCTTACTTATCACACTGGTCATCCAAGTGTATTTATTAATCTTATGTAAATATTTTCAGGATTAGGGAACCACCCATTACAATTGGGTACAATCGTGTTGACCGACTGAAAAAAATCAATTCCCGTGTAGTATCACGATGCTGGGTGACCCCGTACTAGATCATACCAAAACATTTAAATGTTTTGAAGAGCCGGGAATTAAACCCAGGACCTCAAGGGTGACAGCCAACAATACTAGCCACTATGCGATGAGGTGATCTTCAAATGAGAATGAATAATAATAATAATAAGAATACTATCACCCTCCGATTGTCACTTCGCTCTATGAGAAGTATCCTATTACCTGGCACCAGTGACTCAGTACTGCCAGTTGAATTGAATTGGTTCATCATTTCACTACATACGGTAGAAGAGTAAACCAAGGGGATTCGTGAGGATATACGCCCAGTACCTCAAAGTTCGGTGATGAAACTGCTGATGAGAATAAAATTGCCTTGACCTGAACGGAACATGAAGCACGCAGATACAATTAGCAGCAACTTTACTCCCCAATTACTGACACTAACTAAGCCAAGCACTCAAGCACTAAATTATTTAAGCCCATCAGTTGACAATCCACTGCTGCAAGTCCATTTAAACACTCAATTGCTGCTTTAAAAAGTCACAACCTGCAGGAGGGTTTCAGAGTATTTCACAAAACAAGGGAGTCTCCTTAGCAATAAACCAGCATTACATGTAATCCCAATCACGGAGAATATCGTTACACAATTGCCATCATAATAATGGGTTTATGTTCGACCCTCACTATTATGTGTCAGAAACCAGTGTCATAATGATGGTCATTATAACACTTATTTTCATTATGATACAGTTTCTCCAGCCAATCAGAGCTCGTTCATTGACCAATTAGGTAATGATACCTTCGCGCATGCGCTCAAAATCCAACATGTCTGACATAAACACAACATCGAACTATAATAAATTACCGACATGGAATACGCACCGTCCATATGTTCGCGTAAATAAACTGGCGAATATGAAACAAGAAATAGCACTGTACCTTAAAATCACCAACACTAATTTCTACACAGCGCATTCAAACGACTCCGGTGACAATATTACTGAGGGACGGCAGATGGCTTGCGTATGGTATTGCAAGCACACAGAGCGCATGCGTCGGTCGTTCAAAGATCTTGAAAGACAGAGAGATGTCTCGCGCTCGCTCTCCGATAACAAAATTCTTGTGGCTGACTCTCAACAGATATTTATGAATATTTATTTTAAGACATATAATAAAATTATAATTATCGTCGAACATAAACAGTCGTATGCAACTCGCCTATAATGGTAATTAAGACACTCGTATGGAAATTATAAAGCTCGCATACGCTCGTTTTATAAAAAAAAATACTCGTGTCTTAATTATAGCCATTATAGGCTCGTTGCATAATGTACTATTATGTTCGACGATGTCGAAATGTAAATATTATATGTCAGAAAACTGTATCATAATGAGGGTCATTATAACACTACTTTTAATTATGATACAGTTTCTCCCACCAATCAGAGCTCAAGAAACAGTTGTGTGACCAATTAGGTAAGGATATTATCGCACCTGCTCTGACTTCCACGGCCTTCTATTTTAAATTTAATTACGTGGTTTCTAGTGTCATAGTGGGGTATTCCAGGAGGCCATGGTATTCTCTGCGTCCCATGCGCTCTTTTCAGTACATTAAACTGGCGAAATCTCGACAGATATTTATGAATATTTATGTTCAAACATAATATAGTTATAATTATCGTCGAACATAAACAGTCGTAAGCAACTGGCCTAAGTAATGGTAACTAAGATACTCGTATGGAAGTTATAAAACTCGCTTGTCTCGTTTTATAAACATACTCGTGTCTTAATTATTGCCATTATAGGCTCGTTGCATAATATACTATTATGAGATCCCTATGTATGAATTAGGGCTGTACGCATTCAAACATCCAATAATTCGAATGATCCGAATCATTTCGAATACGAATAATTGAATCGAACGTACTATTTGAGTTAATCACACATTCAAATCTTTGACGTATTCAAAATGTGTATATTGGAAGTATTCGAATTTCGAAACATTGGCATTAATGAAATAACCCGATTATTCAGTCAATAACCGAATGAGTCGACGAAGGAGTAATCATTCAAATGTTGGAATTATTGTAAAAAAAACATAGGAACAAAGTTAAAGAAGCATAAAGGAAAGAAAGAAAGAAAGAAAGAAAGAAAGAAAGAAAGAAAGAAAGAAAGAAACAAAGAGATAATAAGTGACGCTTGTTTTGAATTATATTTATAAAACTCAGCATTTTTTCTAGGTTTGTGCAGTGCCTTGTGCGGGGCTTTGCCTAGGAACACCAGTCTGGCTCATCAGCGGGCGAAACCCCACACAAGATACGGCATAAACCTAGAAAAATTGCTGAGTTTTAATTCACTGGCCGTGAAAGCCAATATACTAACTTTTTGGAAGCCTTTATAAGGAGGTGAATGGCTGCTTGAGCTTCTAGCTCTCGCAGCTATGAGGCGCACGTGCGCTTTATAAGAATGGAGGTAGCGCACAGTTCGCTAATCTTGTGGGGGTCCGGGTGCGGATACCATGAGCCAGCTGACGAGCCAGATTGGTGTTCTTAGGCGAAACCCCACACATGACACGGAATACCCCAGAAAAATTGTTGAGTTTTAAATTCACTGACCGTGGAAGCCAATATACCATGATATTTATTGATAAGGCTCTATCAGGCTGATTGGGGAAGGTGTTAACCACCGCTGGTTTGAACAACTCGCCCACGGGGCTTTTTTTTTAACTGAAACTTATCTAATTCTCAGATTCTTAAGAAACGGGGCTAGTTTCAAACCCTGCAATCTCCAACATTTTCGTAAATTGAGTTATTGGTACCGAGTTAAATTTCGCATTGAATTCTACTTATGTAACCTACGCTGTTCCTGCAAACAAGGCAAAATCCATGTTATTTTTTTAATAAAAATCCGTGTCAATTTAAAACCTAGCTATCTCCACTAGATGGTACTTTCAAACTGAGCAATCTCCCAACAGACCAATGAGAGCTGCAATATGGCGGCCACCCAGCATGTTCTACTCTTGTTTGTTTATATCACTGTGGCAAGCGTACTGTGACTGTTGTCTGATTTTGAGTTTGTTGTCAGTTTAATGAATTAAGAATTCATTAAGAATGGACATCACTAATTAAGTAATATCCATGAAACCTTCCTTTTCCATGTTTTTTTTTCACGTGAAAGTGTGCAGTCTCCACATCCTATTGCATCAAACTCAGCAATCTCCATGTTACTACTTCAAAGTCAGCATTCGCCATATTTCAAGTGCATATTAGATCATATCAACAGGGCTTAGTTCAAACGTGTGTCGGAAAATATACTCTTATTGGTCCAAATAGGTGTTAGAAACAGAAGTACACCTTCAAAATGTAGGAGAAATTAGTGCAACAGTTTTTGGCCTCTGCTACAAAACCATCAAAGATGGAAAATGCTGGGTTTGAAACTAGCGCCCTCTTACTATCTTCGAATAATTGAACTATTAATCCTTACCCCACGACTTAAAAATTCTCTTAACCTTCCCTACAGCTCTGTCAATATCCAATCCACCATGTTTGTTTACTACCATTCTGATGCTGAGGAACAGTTGAAAGGCTGCACGGCGTTCTAAATAATAGTTTAACGGTTCTCTGCTTCGCAATTTCAAAATTCCACGACGTTTGTCAGGCAACCAACAGATAGCAGCACCAAATTCGAATGTATAATTTGTCGGGGCAGAGACGACAGACGATGGGTAAGAGTTAAACTGATTTTTTAACAGTCGAAAATCTTGCGTACTTCGAAATTTCAAATGATTCGAACAACCCAAGTTTTCGGACATCCGCATTGTTCAAACATTCAAATAATTTATTCTCCTGATGAGAACCGCATTGATGCGCTGCATTTTACACTTAAGTGGCGATCAATCTTTGAGAGTTTACACTCTTGTCCGATGTCACTGTAAGTGATAGTTTTGAATGGGTGCAAGTCTCAGATTTACCCCAAGGCACCGGACTCCCCGAATCTGAGACTTGTTCTCATACAAAACTGTCGCTTACAGTGACATCGGACAAGAGTGTAAACTCTCCAAGATTGATCGCTACTTAAGTGGAAAAAGCAGCGCATCAATGCGGTTCTCATCAGGAGGAACAATTGAATAATTTATTTCAATTTCGAATTGGCAAATATTCAAAGTAGTCGAATTAATCGAGTAACCGAAAGGTAGTCGAAATGATCGAATATTCGAACGATATGTACAGCCCTAATATGTATGTATTGTTCCCCCACATGACTTTTGATCAAAATCTGATATTAAGTTAGTTCATTTTCTAGACTTGACAATCGTGCTTTTTAAATTTTCATTTCAATCACCAACCCAACAAACCAGTCGAGACATTTCATCAGTACTAAACATTTCCGAAACTTTTGCAGTGATCACACTGAAATTTTTGTGATAGACGTCTTAATAGAAACGTCATATATGAAGACTCCACGGGGAAAACGGGGTAAGTCACATTTTGTATATTTTTCAGGAGAGCCAATTTAAATATTCGACATCAAAAAGATATACTTAAAACACCCCAATTGAGGGCAAGCAATATAGATATTTTACCAAATGTATTCCTTATAAAGGAAGTACTTTTAAAACAAATAACAACTAAAGTTAAATTATGATAAAAGTGAGAGGAATGGGACGTTCTTTCCGTTTCCACTAAAGATAAAAACCTCTGTATCTTGGTGACATTCTGCTTTATTTGAAATTAAATTCGACTGATCTGTAGTAACAATGGCTGGCCACCAGAATGCGCCATAAACTCATTTCGGAAAAAAATTGGCTTACGCCGTTCTTTCCGTAGGGTGCCTTTCCGAGTACTGAATAAACACAAGCAACAAGGCTCCACACAAAGCTCAAATAATTAAATTGATATTTCTGATGATCAAATCAAACTTGGCAAAGTGAATAATTGTTTAGAGCAAAGTACAGTACGGTACTTTGGCATTTAATATTGTTCGATGCTTACAAATATTCAATATGTGAAATTTTAAAAACTTCTAGATTTCTCGTATCCTATTCAAGTGTTAGAAGTGATTCATTGTATTATGAATCATGCCTATTTCCTATAGGAGGGGGGGGGGGATGTCAATTCCCGGTCAATACATGTGAGATTTTCGAAGTGAAATGGCATGTCCTGTGGCTCGGATTCCACGTAAATAGGAGGTCCCGTAGCTAATGATCGCGAGATTAACGTTCACGTTAAACTACAAGCTTCCTTCTTCAAAGGTACAGAGTTCTATTCAAGGTTCCATAGGTTGGAAATGGGTGAACTCAGCATCATGATCAACACTGAAAAGAAGTAGAATCCATGAAGTGAGCTCTGAAACCATATTCCATTGTTGCCTTATTGGCAATTGATATTGTAACTTTTCAGGAAAATGCTTGGATTGTTTCTAAATGTCGGTAGCATGCTGAATTGCTGTGCCCAAGATCGTGGGTTCAAACCCGGCTGAAGTCGTCGGATTTTTACAAGCGTTAAATCCTTGGTTTTTTTGTTCCTCAGTTAAGGGGCTGCGACAACGCGGTCATGTAGCCGCGTACTTTGCGTGTGTGTAGAATCTGTCATGGCTTCCGTCGGAGGGGAAGTAAAGCCAGCGGATACATATCATAGATTAATGGCATGTAAAATAACCTACCACTACAATTGGTAGAGTGTAGCCAAATTTGTATGTTATACTTGGTGAGAAACGCTCTATCAAATTCCAACGTTCGCCGCTGGGTGTCAGTGATAGTGGCATCTGGTAGCCAAGGTTGGAACTACTTGAAATTGAACTACGGTCGTTCGATTTTAAAATGCCCGGCGAAGGCCATTAGCTGCAATTCATTTATAATTAATTAAAATACATATTTACTACAGTCACCACAATTACACAGATGTTATTATCACACAAAATAATAATATTAAGATTTTACGTGCCTTTTAACTACTGTACTGTGGCTTTTAAAGACGCCGGGGTGCTGGAATTTTGCTCTAAAGTGGATCTTCAAAGTCCCAGTAAATCTATTCACAGGTCCCTCGCACATAAGCACTTTTAAATGCCAACTGACTGCATCTGGATTCGAACCCGCAACCTTGGGCTCAATAGACGAGAAAGTTACCAATGCACGACGCACCCGTCCTTAGATAAATTCTACACCACCAAGTACACGGAACTCATGACCAGAATATCCAATCACCTAAATGAAACATCAACTCCCCCGAACGAAAGTTTGACTGGAGCTAGAGAAAGGACTTCAATGCGTGGGTAGCAGGCGAACTTTCTTTCCATACAGGACAGTGGACACTAGATTATTTTGAGAGCAAATGCTGACAGAATTTTTGTTTTCACGTATGGTAGTATTATTATTCAATAGCAGAAATACCGCACGGCGTTTAGTAATTCCAGGCTAAAAACTGATTCTCTCAGAATTTTCTAGATTAACTTGGTTTTCTATTCTTTGCTTTAATGTCACAAAATTCTGAAAAATCTCCTCCATTCAGCTACCATAATAACATTTTTTACGGTAAAATTGCGACTTAATTGACAAACAAGTAATAACATTTTAATGGTTCCGGTAAAGTTATGACTTTAAATTGACAAACAAGTAATAACATTTTAATGGTACCGGTAAAGTTAAAACTTTAATTGACAAACAAGTAATAACATGTTAATGGTACCGGTAAAGTTACGACTTTAAATTGACAAACAAGTACTAACATGTTAATGGTACCGGTTAAGTTACAACTTTAATTGACAAACAAGTAATAACGTTTTAATGGTACCGGTAACATTATGACTTTAATTGACAAAGAAGTAATAATATTTTAATGGTACCGGTAAAGCTACGACTTTAATTGACATCAAGTAATAACGTTTTAATGGTACTGGTAAAGTTATGACTTTAATTGACAAAGAAGTAATAACATTTTAATGGTACCAGTAAAGCAACGACTTTAATTGACTAAAACAATAAAATGTGATTTTGAGGTAGTGTTTGGTCAGTACGTACCGAAAGCCGTTCGAAGAACGGGTACTTATACAAATTAGCATATATTTTAAAGGGTATTCCCCCCCACAAAAAAAACTTCTAATTAGTGGCGCGGTAAAAAGTTACAAAAATGATTGGTGCCTTGCCTGTGATGGATACTATACTAAGTTTTACGTTCATCCATACAGCCAGTTATGAGTTATAGCCTAAACGTGCAGACAGACAGACAAAAAAAAATCCGCGCGCATTCAATAGTGGTTCATGGCCAAGAGAACATTCTTTCAGTGCACGACAGCTTTTAGGTCCAAGCTATTGAGAGCAAGACAAGACCCAAGAACGAGGAAGAGAAGTCTGACCAAGTTTAAACAAACAGAGAGTGTTAGCAGCTCACATATTTAGCAACAAAACAAGCAGGAGTTGTCGCTCGCCGGACAGCCCCAGGCATCACTCAGTGGCACGTTAGGTTTACATACGGCCTGGTGCGATATGTGCGTTCTTAGCAATTCCCACTGCAGGGTGCTTCAAAATAGTGGTACCTCCTTAACACAGAACGTACAGTATTCGTCTAAATCTGAAATAACAACCTCTTTAGGAACGTCATTACAGAGGGTTGGCAATAATAATGCCGAAGACCTCGCGTAGTGTAGTGGCTAGCAGCCCCGGAGGTCCAAGTTCGACTTCCGGTTCTGCTGAGAAATTTGTTTCAGGTCTGAGGGCTGGAGCGGGGTTCACTCAGTCTCGTGAAGCAATACTGAGAAGAGGCGGTTGCGATTCCCAACTCAGCCATCCTTGACGCGATTTTCCGTGGGTTCTCACTTTCATTCCAGGCAAATACCGCGATGGAACCTAACTTAAAACCACGGCCGCCTTCTTCCCAATCTTCACGTGAATTACAAATACACACACTATTAATGACACCAAAATAACCAAGGTTATCTGACATTTTGTAACGTTAATTAATGCCCCATGTTGGTAGCGACAAGTGTAATGGTTTGGCTGCCCCTAACTGTTGGGTGATAAATGTAACTGTTTACCTTTGCCTAAGCTATGTTGTCTTAATGGGCGCCAAGACCTCAATGCAATGCTGAAATCTAAATTTGTATTTCACAACGTCTAGCTCTGGTAGAACACCTTCAAGAATCTATTCACTCAGATCGTGGTATGATTTGATCATTAACCCAACAAACAATTGTATCAGGAGAAGGAATTGGTCTATATCTAATGCTACCTACTGAAAGCAAAGATTGCATTGTAAAAGAAATGAATTTATTATATAAAACAAGTATAGCAAAATTAATAATAATAATAAGTATAAAATTTAAATTGGAGCGTTGTGATTTGAATATTACCGATAGAAAATTACGTGAAAACGGAGTCTGATAAATTATTGATTTTACTCTTATTGCCAAGCTATGAAGTTACTGAAATATGAAATATAAAACAAAGAGAAACGAGAGATTGCGTATTTCTGCGTCATTCGCGCTTACCACTGGAAATGGCCGAAGCCTTTCCCTCGTACTGGATGATGCTGTGAGCTTCCCACAGTCTCCTGGACGTCGTCATCTTTGTCGATATTTGATGATATTCTGGTAGATTAGATAATTCTATGGTCCATACATCGGACCCAAACACTCGTACAACCACACTGGTTAGGTTTTACAAAAGTTAGTCCTCCACTCCACGGAACATCGGAGCGACTCCCGCGTGCAACCGTACTCGTTAAGTTCTATACAGATAGTCCTCGTTCCACGGCGCGCTGAACGACATATCCACACGTCGCATCCCCACTCTTCATCCGACTTCTAGCTTACGTGGTCTCCACTGATTGGCTGCACCCCACGCGCTATATTCCCCTCCTCTGGCTCATTACACTCGGCGGTAGGGTGAAGTCGTATTCCGTTCCATACATCCGCCTTTTCGTTAAGCTGCAACGCAGGATTGCGTCATGCTTCCCGACAAGATTAATCCTGTATATGAATTTCCAGTGACTCATGTCTCTCAAAATATCCTAACTGACGAAACTCCGTAAAATTCCGTAATCACATAATTTTCTATGATATTGTCGTTCGTAATAATTTGCTTGATAGCGTTTTCTAAGACATAGAAAACCTATCTGTATGCTTATAATTTTTATAAAATGCTCCGAAAAATATCTTAATAATAATAATAATAAATTAGTAATAATAATAAATTAACATGAAAAACTCTCTTGGCTGAACAATTTGCCGCGTAAATAAATATAGAATGGCTTCCTACTGACTTATGCCAGTGGCATAAAACCCCTCGAAAAACACGTTACATATTCGCCTCGGATCATCGGATGATTTACCGTGACGTCGGTCCATTATCCGATTAGCCCAGACACGTTAATAAACCCCATCCAAAATACATATTACATAAATGAAATCACCCTAAATTACAGATATATACACTCATAATTTGTCTTCACGCACTTTGCGTCAAAGTTTGTTGTCACTATGGATTGCACTTTGCAACCAGTCCAATGTTTTACATATAGAATAGTGTTCCACGGATATTTCCGCCTCTCAAATTTCTCTATGTTGGAAAAATAGACATAATTAATGTGTGAGCACTATGTATTTATGATGTCATATCACACGCATTGAAGGTGTTCTGATATATTTATATCACCATAGAACTTCCTAATTTCACTGGTGGTCCCTTCCTTATGGTGAAATTTAATCTCACTTATCACTGAGCACACGATCACACTATTGTGGCAGCGCCTCGTGACCATAATACTTGATCTCTCTTTATAAAAGATGAAATTAATATTGACTTCTGAGAAAAAAACAGTAAATGCGCATTACATATAACACCAAATATTTCTGTGCCGTCTTGTTAAGTTCCCGTAGACCATATTCTACCTAATACTAGTTCTCAACACAGACCAGTTCTCCTGACACAAATAATACCTTTGTACAAATTACCTAAATTACACACTTACAAATCTTACATGGCGAGGCCGTAAACAGAAATCACGTGTGCTGATATGTATGAGTTTCATGAAGGACTGTCTCGCCTTCTGATGGGCCATCTTTTGCCTCGTGGACGCCTTAAGCAAAAATACCCTGTCCAAGCGCTCACCCATCTCTAGGAGGCAAATGGGAATTCACCAGCGCTACCAAATTCTGGCCTTGGTGTATCGAGACATTTTAGTGCTCAAGAGCATCCGACAATCCCGTCATATTTCCCTGTACCTTAAAAACTCTCATTTACTTACATACTACCCCCCTGTGTGACTTCTGATACGCCTGCCTGGAAGACCATCTCCTCCCACGCACCAAATACCACACTTACTCATTTGATAGGCTGGCTCGCCAGCTAAACACACTCACTTTATGACACATATTTTCGGAGACTATGTATATTATACGTCCCGTATAATCTGTTTCCCTCACTATTCTCCAGCACATATGCTGTTTTCCCAATACGTTTGGAAACTATAAATGTTTCTGCGTCACCTGCTTCCAACCTTGCAAGGGGCTCCCTTAAATGAACGTCATCACGTTGCTCCACCTAGCATATTTCTCAGTGTCTGTAACGATGCCCTGTTGCTACTGTCCACACATGCTAACCCTACTTTCCTCTGGTGTAACACCTCTACTCGACACACTATGACCTAAAAATGTCACTTCTGACTGACAGAATGACGACTTAGACAGCTTCAAAGTGAACCCTGCCTGATCTAACTTCTGAAAAACTATATCTAAATGACGTAGATGCTCCTCAAAACTGCGTGAACTAATTACCATATCATCTATGTAAATGGTTACAAACTCTCCTGTGTCATCCCCTAATGCGATGTTTAAAGCCCTAATTAAAGATGCTGAACTACTCTTTAACCCATAAGGTGTTCTACAAAATTGATAAAGGTTATATTTATGACTAAAAGCTGTAAATGGTCTATCTTCGTACATAAGTGGCACTTGCCAAAAACTGGAACTCAAATCTACACAAGTGAAATACTTCTTCCCCTCAAATTTTTGCATTAATTCTTCTATTGACATAGATTTCAGCTGATCTGAACTAATTCTACTGTTAACCAAACGAGCGTCTAAACAAATACGAACAGTGCCGTCGGTCTTGGGTACCGAGATCAAAGAATTAACATATGGACTGTTAGAGTGCTCAATAATCCCATCTTCAAGCATCTGATTAATTTGTGCCTCAACTGCACTCTGATAAGCGAAAGGTACAGGATATCTATGTCCTGTGAATACTGACCTATCAATAACGTTCAATGAATGTGTATAGCAATTGGCCATACCAATGCGATCCTCAAAAACTCTCCTATTACACAATAACACATCATAGAGCCGAACACACTGTTCATCCTCTATATTTCCCTAAAATGCAGCATCACGGAACGAGTCCTTTAGACAACCGTTCGTAATCACACTGCCCACTAAACATGGAGAACCCCGCTCTACGGCTGGCGATATCTCATTTAAAGTACAAATCACACCTACAATACTACTCCTCTGAATATGGTCATTGAACGCTACTTCTACTTCAGAATCTCCCCATTTAAATTTCAAACTCCCTACATCATAACACAAGTTACCAGACACTCTACTTAGCCACTCTGAACCCAAGATAACACTGAATACTAAATTTGGAATTACAAGGCAAATCTGCTTCTCTACATGATTATTAATTTTAATGTCTACTAAAACTTGCTTAGAAATTACTTTAGACCTCTTCCCAACAGCTGTGATAACAAAAGTGCTTTTAATTGGCATCTCCTCAAAATTTACTCCAGTTCCTTTCATTTTATCATAAAATGCACTACTTATGCAACTCTTCATACAACCACTATCAATTAAAACATCTGTGTACGCCTCGGACACGTTAAATTTAACTATGGGGCTCTTACTAACCACTTCCTGAATAATACCTTCATCATTTAGTTCATGTAATAATTCATTTCTTACATTTAGGTCATAGGGTTCCTGTATAATTGTATGGACAGGGCATGCTACAGACTGAGATTCTGACCTTACTTCGCAGCCTGGTTCGCGTTTAAAGAACCGCTACAGCTGGCCGTAGTACTACTAACTACTGAACTGGTCTGGTTGTTCTGGGCGGTGTTGTCATTGTTTGGCCGTATATTACTACCACTAGGCTGTCCTCTTCCTTGACCCCTATTCTGGTTGTAATTATTGCCATTATAATTTCTCCCTTGATTTCCCCTGAAATCATTGTTTCTCCCTTGATTTCCCCTGTAATCATTGTTCCTCCCTTGATTTCCCCTGAAATCATTGTTCCTCCCTTGATACTGATTACCATAGCCATTTCCTCTGTTCTGATTTAGCTGATTATTGTTATTTCTATTTTGAGCGTTGGCCCCTTCGCCACCGTTCCCTTGAACTTCTTGATGCCTGGCTTCATTAGGTCTATTATTATTATTACCCTGGTTCCGATTGAAATTGTCCTCATAACCCCCTCTCCCTAGTGCATCAAATGTGCTTAACAAATTTTCTACTTGTGATATTGTATTTACATTCTGGATACAAGCAGCCTCCTTGATCCTATAGGGAAAGTGCCTAAGTAGCAACCTCACCACATCACTTTCCTCCTTCAACCCATCCAGATATTTACACACTAATACCTGCCCTAAAATGTATTCGGTCATGGTGGAGCTTCCTTTAGGGTTATATTTACCACACACTACTCCCTCACGATGCTGCGACTGAATAACCTCATTCCAGAACTTTTCACAGAATTTCATTTTAAAATCATTGATGTCAGTAAACTTGTCCCTGTAGACAGCAAACCAATTCCTCGTTTCCCCCACAAACACTTGTTCTAAAATTTCAACTACCTGGCACCACTCAATACTACCATTTTCCAACCTCTCCCCGAATTTATTTTCTATAGTGTTCATGAACTCCATTGGGCACCCCTGTCGATTGCTGAACTTACCCAGTTCTACCTCCCTGTGTGTGCTATTCACAATAACTGGCCTATTCTGACTATTTTCTTGCCTGATCCTAGCTTTTAATTTTAACTCTAATTCTGCGATTTTCTCCTCAGCCTTCCTCTCAATACTGTTTACTGTTAATTTAATGTTTTCTTCTGATTCTTCTACTTTATCATATAGCTTTGCTTGTTTCTCCTCAATCTTGCTAATGCTCTCTCTATTACTCTCTCTTAAATCATTTACTTCTGCAACTATTTGCGAGTGGACTTTCTCAATTCTACCCCCAGCTGTTCCTTAATCTCTTTAGTTGATACTTGAATCATGTCAATTTCTCCCCCCAATTTCTTTTTAACCTGCAGTGTTTCTAATTTAACTAATTCCTTTAAATTTTCAGCCTGTGTGCTGATTCTACTTTCCAACTCCTCCTGTACTTTTCCTAATTTCTTGTCTACATCTGCAATGATCTCTTTAACCTTCTCTTCCATTACTCCTCTGATTTCTCCTCTAATCTGCTCCATTTTCACACTAATTTCCTTGTTGATCTTATCTAATTTTGCATTATTCTGTTCTAATTTTTTAATTAAAGCTTCTGTACTTTCTTTATTTTCCCTACTGTTTTGTTCTAATTTTGCATTATTCTGTTCTAATTTTGCATTTAAGGCATCACTACTAACTTTGCTCTGATACATGAACTCGAGAAGTAAAGTTTTTAATTCTGGTTGGCCGCCTACACTCCCTGTTTCAGTATCGGGATTTACCTCCGCTACCCCGGTACTACCATCACTCGACATACTGCTCGTATCATCACTCTCCCGTTGATGACCACTACGTAACCTCATCTGTCTTTCTTTCTCATCCCCCATAATGATATACACTGATACAGACAAATAACCCCCAAAATACAGGCACAGAAATATATACCCTTCTCCTTCCACAAATGTTATTAGGTTTTCATCCCCACGTTGGGCGCCAAGTGTAACGTTAATTAATGCCCCATGTTGGTAGCGACGAATGTAATGGTTTGGCTGCCCCTAACTGTTGGGTGATAAATGTAACTGTTTACCTTTGCCTAAGCTATGTTGTCTTAATGGGCGCCAAGGCCTCAATGCAATGCTGAAATCTAAATTTGTATTTAACAACGTCTTGCTCTGGTAGAACACCTTCAAGAATCTATTCACTCAGATCGTGGTATGATTTGATCATTAACCCAACAAACAATTGTATCAGGAGAAGGAATTGGTCTATATCTAATGCTACCTACTGAAAGCAAAGATTGCACTGTAAAAGAAATGAATTTATTATATAAAACAAGTATAGCAAAATTAATAATAATAATAAGTATAAAATTTAAATTGGAGCGTTGTGATTTGAATATTACCGATAGAAAATTACGTGAAAACGGAGTCTGATAAATTATTGATTTTACTCTTATTGCCAAGCTATGAAGTTACTGAAATATGAAATATAAAACAAAGAGAAACGAGAGATTGCGTATTTCTGCGTCATTCGCGCTTACCACTGGAAATGGCCGAAGCCTTTCCCTCGTACTGGATGATGCTGTGAGCTTCCCACAGTCTCCTGGACGTCGTCATCTTTGTCGATATTTGATGATATCCTGGTAGATTAGATAATTCTATGGTCCATACATCGGACCCAAACACTCGTACAACCACACTGGTTAGGTTTTACAAAAGTTAGTCCTCCACTCCACGGAACATCGGAGCGACTCCCGCGTGCAACCGTACTCGTTAAGTTCTATACAGATAGTCCTCGTTCCACGGCGCGCTGAACGATATATCCACACGTCGCATCCCCACTCTTCATCCGACTGCTAGCTTACGTGGTCTCC
This sequence comes from Meconema thalassinum, assembly GCA_946902985.2. Classification (NCBI taxonomy): domain Eukaryota; kingdom Metazoa; phylum Arthropoda; class Insecta; order Orthoptera; family Tettigoniidae; genus Meconema; species Meconema thalassinum. The sequence goes on from OX336392.1 coordinate 375,712,083, forward strand.
ACTGATTGGCTGCACCCCACGCGCTATATTCCCCTCCTCTGGCTCATTATACTCGGCGGTAGGGTGAAGTCGTATTCCGTTCCATACATCCGCCTTTTCGTTAAGCTGCAACGCAGGATTGCGTCATGCTTCCCGACAAGATTAATCCTGTATATGAATTACCAGTGACTCATGTCTCTCAAAATATCCTAACTGACGAAACTCCGTAAAATTCCGTAATCACATAATTTTCTATGATATTGTCGTTCGTAATAATTTGCTTGATAGCGTTTTCTAAGACATAGAAAAACTATCTGTATGCTTATAATTTTTATAAAATGCTCCGAAAAATATCTTAATAATAATAATAATAATAATAAATTAATAATAATAATAAATTAACATGAAAAACTCTCTTGGCTGAACAATTTGCCGCGTAAATAAATATAGAATGGCTTCCTACTGACTTATGCCAGTGGCATAAAACCCCTCGAAAACACGTTACAATTTTAAAGAAATATATGTATCCAGGTAAACACACACCCAACTACATGGGGCTATATGACCACGGTGTCCAAGCCCCTAAAATGAAATAATAACAACAACAACAACAACAACATTATGATGATGACGATGTTGGTAATTGTTTTGAGGGGCATAACATCAAGGTTATCGGCCCCTAATGGTTTGGGTGATAGTGACAATAATCATAATGACATGAAACCTAAAACTAAAACCTACTACTTACTTAACAACTAACTTACATACCAGAAGAAGAAATTAATGAAAATAAAAGAGGAAAATAAAATAATGGACAGGAGGAAAATAATGTCCTCAATCCACGAAGAATGAGGGTTGAGGAACTTTGAAGGAAGGAGAGCCATGAAAGGCACATAGGAAAGGGGAGAGAGGAAAAGGCCCACCCCAAAGTCAGTGGAAAAACGGGAAGAAATGGACCCAGCTAAGGAATCCCTCAGGTTTGCCAACTCCCTAACTCACCAGCCGTGAGCCCTTGAGGGTGTGCATCAGAAGTGGTAAGGCTGCACACACCCAGCCTCCTTAAGGGTCTTGTGCAGAAGGCTAGATATATCATGAAAAGAAAAACAAGGCTGACCCCTCGATGAATGAGGGTATCAGGCAAGATGACACAAGATCCTCTTAAGGCGGGAATGTGAAAGACTCCTAGGCTTCGGATACCCTAGGCTAATACCGTCGGGGTCGGAAGAGAACAAGTGTTTACCAAGTGAGGCTGACAGGAAAGGTAACTGAAAGGAGCCCGACATAAATAAGTGGAAGCAATGCCGGACTCAGCTGGTGTCCGTGGTCGCCAACCCACATACCACAAGTTGTGAGCCCCTGAGGGAACAACAACAATAACAATAATGCCACCCAGTTCAGGCGGAAGTTCCGAAAAGTATTTTTAAGACAAGTAGAGAACAGGTGCTTACTTGCACATACATTGTATCATGATCCTTTCGGAACTGCTTGTATTATGGGGTTACCACATAGAAAAGAATGTTTCAATGCGCATGCGCACTAAAGTAGGGGAGAGTGTTTCCAGTTCCCTTGTCTGACCACTGCTAGTCTTTCTTTTGCGCATGTACGTCAGGTAGGGGAAGAGTCTCTCTCTCTTTCTCGCTGCTACTGGTTTCCTTGTCGTTGTCGTTGGGGGGACATTGTGAAGTCGTGTATGGAGGGGAAGCTCTTCAGCAGCAACGTACAGTGAGTGCCGCCTCCAACATGGTATCCCTATAGTGTAGCTTCCAATGTGTCCCTAATATCAGTATTTTATTTTATTGTATCTTCTCCTCTCTTGTGGTTTCCTTCCTTATTCTGTGCAAATGTATATTTAACATTCTCCCAGATTTTTGGTCTATACATTAGTTCATTCTTAGATTGTCACTATTTTCCATCTCGTGTAGTGAGGGGGCACTGACACATATCAAATAAGAAGACCCTCTTCATGGGGTTGCACTGATAAATACGATATAACCCTCAATGGACACACTTCCATTAAACTTAAAGTTCACACTGTGGTTTGATGAACCCCAATATTTAACCGAATTCTATACAATACATTTACAACAAATTGTAAAATAACATGCGAGGATATTTCCAGAGATTCATTAAGAATTGTCTTACAATTGATTTTACCAATGCATTTATAATCTTTTAGTCCTAGTACGATAAAAATGTAAAGCTAAAAAGTTCTCCTATCGAAGAATATTGAGAACATTCCCACTTTTGTTTTGCAATTCTCCTCAGTGATAAACAATTCACTTGTATACACGAGGCTAACAGTCATCACTGGTCAAGTAAAAAACAATTTGTGCAATTAAGTCATCCCATATTGTCACAGAGGTGTTTAAACTTGCAAGCGAGGCATAACATAATAATATTGGTTTTACGTCCCTTTAACTACTGAGACTTATAGAGACGCCGGAATATTGCCCCGAAGGGGATCTATAACGTGCCAGTAAATCTACTGACACGGGTCCCTTTCATTTGCGCACCCTCAAATTCAACTGACTGAGCCAGGATTCGTTCCTACAACCTTGGACACAGCAGGTGAAAATGTTACCGCTGCGACACGCGGCCGTCGAAAGCATAACACTATCCGCTGTACCGTAGCTCACTGAAAGACGAAATCATGAGTTTAGTCATCCAATCCGTGCCCTGGCGATAAATGTATTACTAGTCTGACGAGTCTTTGCCGTTTTGAAGCGAGTCCACTCTCCTCTGTTTACAGGTGTTCATCGGCGTGTCGGAGATAGTGCACGTACACTTCGCATCAAGCGTTATTGCCAAAGAGATTGTGTGTTGTTCTGCTGCTTGGACTAACGTTGTTGTTTCAGTCTTCAGTCTTTTGACTAGAAAGGTGTAGCTTCATGCCTCCCTGTCCTGAACTAATCGTTTCATTTCTTCATAGCGTTTGTGAGCCTTGGTCAATCCCTACATTTCTTGTCCTCGACCCTTCCTTCCATAACGAAGTTTGCCTATTCTAGGGTGTCTTAATAACAGTATCAATTTTCGCCAATCTGTCTCTTCTCTTCATTAGCAGTCATCAGAAACACCTCTCATCTCCCATTCGGCTTAACACTTCTTCATTTGTTACTCTATCTACCCATCCGATCATCATTCTCATGTATAGCGTGGCAAGTTAGACCTGGCCTGTCATGGCGGAGTCTCGTCTAGGAGGGGAAGTAGTGGGATCACTAGGCGCAAATGCGATTTCCCCTCTTTGGTGCAACAACTGTTAGGGGCTGCTCGCTGCTCGTCGTGGTTATATTATGCAAGCCTAAAGTATCGAATAGGAGCATTCTCAGTGACATAGCATTGGTATTAGTGGTAATGAACTGAGAGCCCGCCCACTTCACACACTCCTGACAGCAAGCTTGTTGCCGTGCTTGTCATAGAACAGAGCTGCTCAGTCGTGCTTCGCTTGCCTTGACAGCATCTGTACCGTGCCAAGGTGTTGGGAATAATGACTACTTGGCAACATCTAACCAGCGCGTGATGAAGTATGTGCTCACTGGTTGACAAAGAATCCAGGCAGGGGGATGACGTAATGCAACTGGACGCACATGCGCATCGGAAGGTTCAGATCTAACTTGTTCCCCAATAACACCACATTTCAAATGCTTCTATTCTCCCCCTTTCTGCTGCGCCAACAGTCCAGGAGCGCCACGCTCCAGACAAATAGATTCCAAAATGACTTTCTAATATCAAAATCTATATATGATGTCAAAAGGTTCCTTTGGTGTAAAAATGTTTTCCATCGGGTTGGTAGGTTCCTAGGTTTACAGGCTGCAACAACGCAGTCATATAGCCCCGTGTACCTTGGGTGTGTGTATAATCTGTCTGATAACCGGTGTAAATTGGAAAAGGTTTTCCTTTCCAACCTGATTTTTATATCCTCTTTCCATCGTCCATCACTGGTTATTTTGCTTCCTAGATATCGGAACTCTCCTATTTTGATGAGTTTTTCATCTGCCAATTTGACGTTAATATGGGTTTCTGATTCCTTTCGGCTGCATTTCATTATTTTCGTTTTATATCTATTGGATTTCAGTAGGAATCATTTCCCCTTGATGGAGTCTATACCATTTAAGAACACATTAGAAACCTCTGGTGAGTCGGTTAAGACGACAATGCAATCAGCAACTCAGAGTTTAAAATATTTCCCCTTGAATAATTGCTCCTAATTTACAGTTTTCTCAAATTTTCCTCATTGCTTGTTTAATATATAGATAGGCCGCGCTCGAAATAGCTGCTACTCTGCATACTGACAAAGTTTAAAAATTCCCGAAGTGGTAGCTGGAGAGCATGAACTCACGTTAATGAAACGGGCGAGCGGCAAAGTATCGGTAAGTTGGTCGTTGTGAGGCCAATGTTATCTTTTATGCATGCTATCACGTGCGAACCCTCCCGAACGATAACATTCCTAAGACAGCTAATAGGAGAATCTTGCTGCACGAAGGAGCGACAGGGGAAATAAGAGTCAAGCCTTTGTAAAGACGATGAGGCCAGGTGGTGATGAAGCGCGGTGAAGGATGATAATTAATTTTATGTTCGACCCTGGCGAAATGTAAATATTATATGTCAGAACGCAGTCATATAGCCCCGTGTACCTTTGGTGTGTGTAGAGGCTCATTACAGTACAAGTTTTCATTATGATACAGTTTCTCCCACCAATCAGAGCTCAAGAAACAGTTGTGTGACCAATTAGGTGAGGATAGCATCGCACCTGCGCTCACTTCCATGGCCCCCTATTTAAAATTTCACTGCGTGGTGAGTGTCATAGTGAGGTATTCCAGGAGGCCATGGTCAAATACAAGGTATTCTCTGCGTCCCATGCGCTCTGTTCAGTACATAAAACTGGTGAAATCTCGACAGATATTTATGAATATTTATGTACGAACATAAAATAGTTATAATTAGGGGGCGGATTTCTAAGAGAAGTCATATTTTTTCCCTTAACATTATATCTTATAGTCTTGTATTTTCAACACGTTTCCAAGCATGATAACCAAAATTAAACAGGTTTTATTGGGCATATAAATGCATATTTAGCTTTCTTAAGTTTTATGGCATATTTTGAACAAAATATCATTATAAATGGCATATTTAGGTATTTTTCATTTGAATTTCGTTTTATAAAAATGAGAATAAGCTCTAGAAATTATTGATCAGGAGAGACTGGAATATACTACTGAAGAACCATTCTAAAGTAGTGTATGGAATATTTCTAACAGGTAGGAGCTATTGTTTGCTAGCTGGGTAAATTCCTGGAAACCGGGCAGAAGCAGAGGTAATTTCGAAGTTATTTGTCATCGTTCTTATCTCTCTCCTTCCCCCTTCCCTCTTCTACCTTCAACACACTGAATGACCTTGGTCACTCATTAGTGAGCTTCAGTCATTCAGTTCCTTTCATTATGCCTAAAACGAAAGTCTCAATTTGTGGGAAGTTTCGAAGTTTTGTTCACAAGTTAGGTGAAAACATATTCAGTACGGATGGAGTAATGAAATTGTTTCTATGTAACGTAGATGCTATTCATTAAGTCACATTTTGAATTTTACAGGTCATATTTTTATGTTTTTAGGTCATAAATGCATACATATTTCATACATTTTTAGGTCATAGAAATCCGCCCCGTAGTTATAATTATCGTCGAACGTAAACAGTCGTATGCAACTCGCCTATAATGGTAATTAAGACACTCGTATAGAAATTATAAACCTCGCTACGCTCGTTTCATAAACATACTCGTGTCTTAGTAATTGCCATTATAGGCTCGTTGCATAATGTACTAGTACGTGCTTGGAATGGTACGGCCAATTCAGTGACTTTTCAGTCGGTAAACAATCTCAATTACTGGAAAATCGGATACAAAAACAAAAAATTCTTTAAACGTTATTTGCACGGATTACAAAAAGAGGTACATGTTTCGCTCGTCACACAAGCATTTTTAGATGCGAAAAAGTTAAATTTACGTCTAAATAATGTATCTACAGACTACGCTACATCATTAGAATTAAAGTAAAATTTCTAAGTTCATTAACAATTTCTTAAACTCTAATAGTAACAGGTGATTCCATAAATTGTATTTTAGTCATTGATGAGCGTGGATTTTCTATATTATTTTAGAGTTATATAATATTTTATGCAATTCTAAAGGAATGTTTATGGGAGGATTTCCTCGGAGTTTGAAATTAAAATAGGGGTTTGACAGGGTGATGGACTGTCAACAGTTCTCTTCAACTGTATGTTGGAGAAGATCCGGGAATGGTTATGAAAGGACTACTTAACCAAATATACATTGGAGGATCGAAAATTGGTGTCAAGATCAATTCTCTTGCTTTTGCTGATGACCTCGCTTTATTGTCGAGGAATACTGACGCAGCTATAGAAAAACTGAAAGTCCCACAACGCCAAGCGGAGAAACCCGTACTACAAATTTCTTTTGAATAAACAAGGTAAATAATAATAATAATAATAATAATATGCCTCGGGTGCTTGGTGCAAGCTTTGTTATTTGACACCCAGAGGGTAGCTTGCGTGTCGAATTTCGTTGTTCCTTGAGGCACTATGAAAGTCAAGAAGGTTAGATATCTAACCTCTTTGAACACTATAGCGCTTTCTAGTAGAGAAATGAGGAACTTGTTTTGGTGGAAACTTCCGAGATTAATTTTACCATCATGAACACGGCCTACTGAAATCAAATGGGTTATTTGACATGCCAACATCGTATGACATGCGTGTCCTACTTTTGCCGCCTTTCAAAAATCACTTACCACGGCCAGGAGAGAACCTGCAAGCTTGGGGTTAGTTTTTTTTATCGTATGGCTTTTAGTGCCGGGAGTGTCCGAGGACATGTTCGGCTCGCCAGAGGCCGTAGCTGCTTCCAGCGGACACCCTAAAGGGTGAGCTACAAGTTCCGTTCAATTTCAAGTAGTTCCAATTTTTGCCACCAGATATCAATGATACCTAGTGGTGAACGTTGGAACTTTGATAGAGTGTTCTGACGAAATCTAACCTAACAATTTTGCTTTACACAAGTTTAGTCTGTGGAAGGATCTTTTACATGCCATAAATCTATGACATGGGACCGCCGGCTTTACTTCCCCTCCGAAGGAAGGCATACTGAAGGATTTTTAACGCTCTTAAAAAATCCGACGACTTCGGCCGGGTTTGAACCCGCTATCATGGGCACAGCAGTTCAGCATGCTACCGACTACGCCACCGAAGCCGCTTTGGGGTTAGTAGTAGACCGACACGTTAACCACTCACCCACCGTGGCAAGATAACAAGGTATACGGCCAACATCGAAACATCTCCTTGTCACCTGCAGACCAAGCATGGTAAGATAGACAGAGTTGACGGCTTTAAGTCCCTGGGTGAAATCGGGCAGTTGAAAACTAGCGAAAGGGAGGCCAATAATACCAGACGGGAGAGGATGGCTGCTGCTTTCCGCATAACATACACTTTATACAAGAAGAAAGCCATCTCGAAACGGGCTAAATTACGGCACTTTGATACAGTGATATAAACGGAATGCCTATATGCTAGTGAATGCCTCCACATGACAGGGAAGGCGGGTTTGAGAGACGCTGAAAAATTCGAAAGAAAGATCCTTCACAAGGTAATGGGTCCAAGGTTTGTGGACAGTCAATATCGGTTGCGAGGAAGGGCAGAACTCAACCACGGCAATGAAAGGCTGATGGAATCGATGAAAAATGGAGGCTCACATTCTATGGCATTTATTTCGAATGGATGAGCGGAGACTTACGAAGAGGATTTATAGAATATTCGACAGTAGACCTAAGGTGTCTGACAAATGGTTCAGGAAGGTGCGGAAGGATCTTCATCAGGTTGGAAGACATTTCAAACCGCGTTAAATTTAGGTCAGTTATCGACAAATTCCAAGGATTTCACGACTAACCAAATATGAACAGGGGTTGGTCGGAAGAACGAAGACAAGTAAAGGGGTCTTTTCTAGCCTACTGTTTTGGGGAGAATTATCACACATTTTACTCCTTAATCAAAATATTTTATTTCACAAAATAAGCAAACTTGTCGCACTATCCATACAAAGTACAAGCAAATAAGATGTTTAATAACTAGACAATTAATTATCAACTACAACAAGCTATCCCCGGCATGCGTTGCAATGCGAATCAAGAAAAATGTACGCGTTGTAATTAGTTTTGTTGAAGTGCTTTAGGATGCACATTATTTTTTCTTTTTCCGTTAGTTGCCTCTAAAGTATTGTAAAATGGATTAAATAATTCAGAAACATTCGTGGGGGCGTTCACAATAACTCACCCAAGTTATATCGCAATTCGATGAATGGTATATGAACGCATAACGGACATTGTTTCAACGACTCGCGTGCCGTCACACATTTGTTGAATCTACTCGTGCGCTACCGACTGTGAAATGGATTTACTAAGTCAGAATCCTCCACGGGAAAGTACACAAAAACTCATCAACATTTCATCGCAATCGGATGAATGGTATATGAACGCATACGGGACTTCGTTGAAACGATTCGCACACCGTCGCGGAAGCAGGAATTGAAATAAATCAATTTCGTTCGTTCAATTCGCTACTCCTGTGGGTGTCTGGGTGGAGTGAACCAAGAGCCCACTGATGAGCCAGTTTCGTGTTCCTAGGCGAAACCCCACACCAGACACGGCATAAACCTAGAAAAAATACTGACTTTTAGTATAGTCCCATTTAAAACAAGTAGTTCCGTAAAGAAATATACAGCCTATTTTCATATATCCTACTCATGTTAATTGCCTCTATCAACATACAAAATTTCAGTTTGAAGGTTGTGATAGATTCGTAGATATTGAGAACCGTCTAAATATTTCAGACGGTCGCCAGGTTGAATTTTTATTTTTGTACTATTACATTAAGATTATTGTGTACGTGTGGTATTCAAACTTCAATCGCATGATTAGAACACAAGAAGTAAAAACGAGATTTTAAAATGTCTCACAGCAGCCATCTTGTGATTATGCAAACAATTGAAATAAATTAGATGCCATTGGATTAACATTTGTATAAGCATTTAACGTGCAACGTTTCACTGCACTCGGATAGTTAATTCGCGAGAAACGTCCATTTAAATATTTATATTTCGCGTCGCCGCCATGTTGGATTCGTGCTCACCAGGTTACTGAAAGTCCTATGGGTAAACATATGTTCATAGCCTCTATGAACATAAAAAAATTCAGTTTGATTGCTGTAAAAGATTCATAGATATTGAGAACCGTCCAAATATTTCTGATGCTCGCCATTTTGGATTGTTATATGTATAGGCCATAGATTTATGTACCATTCAAAGACAATTATTGCCTAGGTTCATTATTCAAACTTTCACTTCGATCGCATGATTACGACACAAGAAATAAAATCTTAATTTTAAAATTTCGCACAGCCTCCATCTTGAGGTTATGTAAACAATTGAACTAAATTAGATGTCAGTGCATTACAATATGTACAATCATTTACTGTACCACATTTCACTGCGCTCAGAGAGTTAATTCACGAGAAAAGTCTATTAAAATGTTTCAAATTCGCTTGACCGCCATGTTCGTTTTGTACTTTACAGGTTTATGAAAGTTACATAGATAAACTTGTATCAGTACACTTTATCACCGTACAAAATTTCAGGGTGATATCTGTAATAGTTTCGGAGATATAGAATGTCAGTGAAATATTTCGCATAGCCGCCATTTTGAGGTTATGTAAACAATTGAGCTAAATTAGCTTTCGGTGCAATATAGTCTGCACAAACATTTGTTGTACCAAGTTTCATTACGTTTGGATGGTTGAATCGCGAGAAAAGTCTATTTAAAAGTCTCAACTTCGCTTGGCTGCCATGTTGGTTTTGTAGTCACCAGGTTTTTGAAAGTCTCATAGGTGAATTTCTAGTAGTCCCCTTTATCACCGTACACAATTTCAGGGCGATATCCGTAATAGTTTCGGAGATATTGAATGCTGGTGAAATATTTCGCACAGCCGCCATGTTGGATTGGTGAGACACAATGAAATTTGAAGGGCACGGTTGGGGTCGACCAGAATAGTGCTATGATCTTCCCGAATGTCATGGTAATCGCTCCTGCCGTTTAGAAGTTATTAGGGGGACACACACACCATCACACACACACACACACACACACACACGCACGCACACACACACGGACAAAAGGTGATCTCATAAGCCTTTTTTTTTTCATAAAATGAAAATAGGCTAAAAATAAGGTTGCTACCGGTTTCTCGGTAAATACATATGTGCTGGGGATGAAATAGACAATGTGTATGAGCCCCTTAATACGATTTAAGAACTTGAAAACAGAATGTCGATATTCTAAACAGTTCCGTAGATATTTGAGGTGGCCTCTTAGCTGAATAACTCTGTATATACAAGGTTATAAAAAAAATGAAAGAACAGATTTCAATCAGCTATTTCTTCCAAACTACAAAAGATAGAAACATAATTCCAATGTTCCTGGAAAGGTAAAAGTTCGATTTTCACCTCTTAATGTATTCATTATGAGCACCATGAGTTACACGACAATATCAAAACGATGGCTCAATTCTTGCCTCACACGAATCAGCCGATCTCTAGTTATCGAATTCACACCTTCCACAATTCGATGTCGCAGACTTTCATGAGTGTATGTCTTAGGGGGGGATAGAAACACGGTCTTGTACGTAACCCCTCAGATAAATATCACACAGAGTGAGGTCTGGAGACCTGGGAGCCCACCGACCGGTGAGGAAGTTGATCTTCTGCTCCTCCTCTTCCAATCCAACGTCCAGGAATGGTGTCATTCAGGTAACGTTGGACATGGTTAGAGAAATGAGGCGGGGCACCATCTTGCAAGAAGATGAAGTCATCTGAATCATCTTCAAGTTGAGGGAATAACCAGTTTCAAAGCATGTCTAGTCCTGTCACAGTTTTCACCATGAAGAAGAAAGGTCCATATACTTTGTTTACTCATATGGCACAGAAGACGTTAATCTTCGGTGAATCTCGTTCATGTTCAATAACTGCCATAGGATTTTCACTTGCCCAAATTCTAACGTTATGGCGATTAACTGTACCGGAAAGATGAAAAGTTGATTCATCGCAAAACATTAATTGTTCAGAAAAATTGTCATCTTCCATATCATCTAGCATGCTAATGCAAATTCGTACCATTTCTTGTGGTCGTCAGGACACAATGCTTGCAATAACTGCAGTTTGCACGGCTTCGTGTGCAGACAGTGTTTCAGACCTCACCATACCGTTGGTTGAGGAATGTTAAGCTCCCTGCTTGCTCGTACTGTGTTTTTTTTTCGGGCTCCTTTCGTAAACTTCACGAATACGCTCGACATTTTCATTCGGTGTGCGTGGTCACCCCATGCTTTTCAGTTTGCAGATGCAGCCATCTCCTACGAATTGTTTATGCCACTGATAAATCTGCTTATGACGAGGTGGTTGTTTATTAAACTGACGGTAAAAACACGTTGAACTTCAGCAATGAACTCTAATTTTGCAAATTGCAGCACACAAAATGATTTTACCTGTTGTGTCACCATTTTACCATAGACAATCAACATGAGAGCAGCAGCACCAATGCGGCCGTGATTGGAACTTCTACCTGGACTGTTCACATTTTACACCTTTGTCTGTCCAGGAATGTTGGAATTTATTATGGTTCTACCTTTTGTAGTTTGGACGAAACAAATGTTTGAAATGTGTTCCTTTTTTTAAATAAACGTGTATTTTAATCACATGTACTCTAATTGTTTTAAGGTTATTGTTTGCTTGTCCCAGTAATTGGGAGCGGCTTCGGTGGCGTAGTCGGTAGCATGCTGAGCTTCTATGCCCAGGATCGCGGGTTCAAACCCAGCCGAAGCCGTCGGATTTTTTAAGAGCGTTAAAAATCCCTCAGTGTGCCTTCCTTCGGAGGGGAAGTAAAGCCGGCGGTCCCATGTCATAGATTTATGGCATGTTAAAGAACCTTCCACTAATTACACTGTGTGAAGCTAAATTGTATAGGTTAAGAATGTAAACAACGCTCTTAGGTCCCTACGTTCGTTGCCAAGAGCCGACTGCAGTGGCGTCTAGTAGCTAAGTTCTGAACTAGGCCTAGTAGTTGTTGACGGTGGCGTTTGGCGGCAAAAGTAGGAACTATTTGATAAATTCAAAAGTTGCAGACCTTCCTTGAATTAAAATAAACTGATACACACACTAATGCAACCATCACAATTAACACCGGTTTTCAGACAGATTCTATACACACCCAAAGTACACGGGGCTACATGACCGCGTTGTCGCAGCTCCTAAACTAAGAAACCAACCAACCAACCAGTAATTGGGATTACATAGCGCTGAATCACTGAAATGTTGTAACATCCATTATATGCCAGGCAACACTGAACAATGGCTTCAAAGCTCTCAATACTGCATTATTCTGTTGTCTGACAACTGTGTGTACTTTTCATACAGGAATACCAATCATTGCAAAATATTTTGAATGTATCCGAGGGTCAGAATTTTCAAACATCGCCTTTCTCTTATAATAGCTTTTTTCTGTTCCATCAACGAAAATAATTTTAATTGAACCTGATGCAGTCCTTTAATAACGCTACATATTTGTATTCGCGTTCGATAGCTATATTCAGCGCTACGTGATGAAAGTTACCATGGAGAACTGTACGCTAGCTGAGTTCCAAATGGTATGGTATCCATGAATATTCAACCAACGAGTTTTATTTTAGTGTCAAAGTAAGCCGCTAAATCGAATAATAGTGATCATGGAACTTACACGCTCTTTAAAACGCATTACACAAATTGAAATATTAAATCATTAATATTCCATTACTAAATAAAGAATCGTGCGTAAAATTTTGCAGATATTTTCAACTAAAATGTACCGAAAATTCGCATATCGCTGAAGAAATATACTGGGAAGACTAGGAATGAGTTACTGATGTGATAGGGACTTACGAAGGAAAGAGGATAGGGTGTGCAGGAGGGTTAAGGACATAGAGTTGCGGGTACTTAGAGAAGACTGGGGTAACATGAGAACCTTAACATACAGTAGTTCAGTGACATGAATATAAATCTGAAGGTCTAACGGAAAGAGAAATCGCTTCCACCCAATTTACGTCGGCCTACCAGAAGAAAAAAAGGACACGAAAGAAAGAAATAAGGGGAATATAACACATGAAAAAAACCTTTAACCCTCAAAGAATGACAATTGAAGGACTTGGGAGGAAGAAGAGCCATGAAAGGGATTTCTTGAGGGTGTATCACTAGCCAGGGTGCACCTTAAGTGGTGAGGTTACATACACCATCTTTCTTTGAGGGCTTTGAGATGAAGGCAGGAGATATCACGAAAAGAAAGAAAAGGCTGACCCCTCAAAGAATGAGTGAATCAGTAACGGTGAGACAAGGGCCAATTAAGGCGGGAGAGTGAAAGACATCCTAGGCCTTTAATACCCTCATACTTGACTGTTGGGGTTAGAAGAAAACAAAAGGTGACCAAGGAAGGTTGACAGGATAGATAGGCCTAATAGGGAGAAGCACGGCACAAGTCAGTGGAAGCAATGGCAGACCTAGCTGCGATCCCTTGGTCGCCAACCCATGTCCCACTTCTCGTGAGTCTCAGGGGAAAATTGTTAATTATTTATTTATCGTGTGGCTTCTAGTGCCGGGAGTGTCCGAGGACATGTTCGGCTCGCCAGAGGCTGTAGCTGTTTCTAGTGGACATTCATAGGGTGAATTTCAAGTAAATCCAAATTTCGCTACCAGATGTCAATGATACCTAGTGGTCAACGTTGGAACATTGATAGAACGTTCCATTGAAATCTAACCTAAAAGTTTAGCTTCACACAAGTTTAGTCTGTGGAAGGATCTTTTACATGCCATAAATCTATGACATGGGACCGCCGGCTTCACTTCCCCTCTGAAGGAAGACATACTGGAGGATTTTAACGCTCTTAAAAATACAACGACTTTGGCCAGGTTTGAACCCGCTATCTTCGGCACAGTAGTTCATCATGCTACCAACTACGCCACCAAAGCAACATAATAATAATAATAATAATAATAATAATAATAATGTTATTGGTTTTACGTTCCTTTTAACTACTGTTGCTTCTAGAGACGCCAGGGTGCCAGAATTTTGACCTGAAGGGGATCTTTAACATGCCAGAAAAATCTACTGACACGGCTCCCTCGCATTTGCGCACCCACAAATGCCAACTGACTGCGCAGGATTCGATCCTGCAACTTTGGGAACAGCAGGCTAAAACGTTACCGCTGAACTACGTAGCCAGTCCAATAAGGCAACATGCTGTAAAACAAACAAATAGGCCTATGTAAATGAAATGTATGATTTTCTAAAATATTTCTTTATAAGCAGGGTCAGATGACCTCTCTGTTCCGCCCCTTATTGCAACAATCTCAAAATAACTTCATAAGCACGCAGATAGGTTGCACAACTTGTCGATGACTTTGCTGGTCTCTATGGCAGTTGAGTGTTTGGAACTCAAGCTGTTTAACATCCTAAGCCACCGGAACACTCGCAAAGCTAATTCCTGGTCCCCTATTATTGGAGTTTTAGCCAATTGGCGATAGTCTAAAGCCAAGCGAGGATTACGCAATCTCTATTAAAGCTCTGAAATTCCAGTGGTGTGGATTACCTTAATTCAGACCACAAAGAGGAACCGGGACTGGGGTGAGGGTGACAGAGGCTGGAATGTCTGTGTCAACCAGCGCAGTGGCGTGGTTCTACTCTGTCTGTCAAATTCCCTGCCATTGTCTACAAATAGTGGTCGTTTAGTGAAACAGCTTCAAACGTTGGCAGAGGACAGGATTATGAGCTACAAACAAAATTAATCCGTTCAAAGGGCTCGTCAATGTAATTATTCTAAGCCAGGCTTAACGATTATAGCGAGGTCTATTCCAAGAACGGCAATTTGGTAACATGCCTTGGAAATATAGCTGGGGTAGTATTCATTATCAACAGATGATTAAGATGATAGTGGTAGTGTTATCATCTATTGAAAAGAAAATTCATAATCAACTGATGATAACAATACCACCATCATCGTCATCATATTTGATAATGATTTTTTTTACCACAAAAAGAAGAACAAATATCATTATCTACAGATGATGACCATGATGGTGGAATCGTTGATTTATTTAGGGGATTCCGACATCAAGATTATTTAGTCCTGTGTATTTGGGCGTTAGCGATAACCTGTGTTTTGAAGTACTGATATCGCGTCAGGAGTTGGCAGTCGGGTTTGAACTGCAGGGGTCTTCACTCACTGGGTATCGCGCATTCCAAAAACATTCAATTGGTCACTACTTGCTTCACTCACTCAGCACATTCCTTCTTTCAGTGGCTGAGTGTCGCCTGCTGCAATGACAACCATTGGCATGCGGCAAGCCGATATATTTAACTTAGGAATATGCGGGCCGCGCATGCGTACAGCGTGTTCAACAGCCATCTCCTGCCGCGATGACAGTATCTCTAACAGCCTAGTGTGAATTTGTGTAGCCTAATTTAGACTAGGATTGCGTAAGATGATGATGATGATGATGATGATGATGATGTTACATGTTGCGGTAAGAGGTCTAATATCTGGGTTATTGGCCCCTAATTGTTTGGGTGATAGTGCAAATGAAACATGAAATGGACTTGCAACTAAAAATTAAAATTAACTGCATACTTACGTACTAGAAGAACAAATACTGTAGAAAACAAAACAACAATAAGGTAAGGAGACAGTCAGTCTGAAAGACTGGACGTTATATCATTTTAAATGCTACAAATGCTGAAAAATGCTAGAAAGACTCTTGACATGTTATATGATCAAGAAACAATCAGAACGCTAGAAACTTACAAGACATGAGGGAGCTGGCTGGATGACGTCACGCTTGCCGTGTCGTTTCCGTCTCGTAACTTCAGAGCTCACCAGTGAACTCAGTACACATGCACCAAGCGGTACTATGACGTCACACACCTCAGTGCATTCTCGGTACATTTCGTGACGTCACCGTAACGTAACGACGAAGTCGACTGGATCATTTAAGATGATAAAATAAAAGATAGGAGGAAAGGAAATGCCCTCAACCCACGAATAATGAGAATTGAGAGACTTGGAAGGAAGGAGAGTCATGACAGGCAGATAGGAAAGGGAAAGAACAGTGAGTCCGACAGTGAAAGAAGGGGAAGAACTGGACCCAGCTCAGGAATTTTTCGAGGTCACCAACTCCTGAACTCACCAGGCGACAGCCCTTGATCGGGAGGATCGGATGGGAGGCGGACGAGGTCTTAAATTGGGAACATCTCGGAATTTGCCAGAAGTAGAAGTGGAAGTGGAAAACCACGAAAAACAGTTTCTCTCTGGCTGATGTGGGATTCAAACCCACCTCTTAACTCAGTCTAGGGGCAGATGATGTCGCTGTTCCGCCTCTTAAAACTCCAATAACTAACTCTGTATCACGTGGTGGTCAATAATCAATATAATAAACTCGATTAGTTTTGCTTATATATTTAAGTCTATTTTCATTTATGAGATCACCTTTCGTCCGTGTGTGTATCCCTAATAACATCTCAACGGATGGAGCGATTTTAATGAAATATGGGAAAGATGAACTACCACCAACTCATCCAACCTCGATGTGCCTTTTAAATGTGAATGTTTAACTAATCCAACATACTGTAGCGGCCGAGCAAATTACAGTATTTTACCAGCATTCAACATCTCCAAAACTATTACCGCTATCAATCCCCGAATTTTGTATGGCAGTAGAGAATACTAAGGTAAGTTCACCAGAGTGGCTTTTCAAGACTTGATTAAACACAAAACCAACATGGTGGCCTCGGTAATTTCAATTATTAAAATGAAATTTTTCCGCGAATTAATCATGCGAGCAAAATGAAAACCGGCATGAAAAATCTTCATACAAGGTTTAATATATTGATATGTAATTTAATTCAATTTTTTTATGTCAATATGGCAGCTGTGCGAACATTTTTAAAGCAATTTCTTGCGCCCTAGTCAAGTGATAGAAGTCAAAGATTGTATAATCAACCTTATTAATACACACATCAAAGAATGTTTTGCAATTTGCTCTGGAGCACAGTGAGGACGGACTTATTTATTAAGCAGTGTCCACGCCTGCTCTACACGATTGAGATCCGGAGTATAGGCAGGCCATTCCAATCTGTGAATGCCATTCTCCTGAAGAAAGGCATTGACAATGTGCGAGCGAGCGTTATCGTCTACGAAAGTGAAATTTGGGCTGAAATTTAAAAAAGCAAGCTTGTAGTTTAACGTGACCGTTAATCGCGAGATCATGAGCCACGGGACCTCCTTTTTACGTGGAATCCGAACCACAGGACATGGCATTTCACTTCGAAAATCTCACATGCATTGACCGGGAATCGAACCCGGACCGCCTTGGTGAGAGGCATACAGCTAGACCGCTGAGCCACCACGCCCCTTGGGCTGAAATTGTCAGCATAGCCTTTCACTGCAGATGCCAGGTTAGTATCCCTGTAACGTATGCCTGACATACGCCCTGGGATGTACACAAGAGGGGTTCGGCGACCATACATGATGCCACCCCAAAATATTGCACCACGTCCTCCCTGTAGGTATCGGTCTAGGATGTATTGGTCGTGCATACGTTCCCCGAGTCGTCTCCACACTCGCACAGATCTATCCTCATTGACACAGGCGAGTGTACACGTACGCAAGATCGAGTAATGGGTTTGAGACCACTACGACTCTTGGCCAGCAAAACTCTTTTTGATGTGTTCAAATTCCATATCCTGGTACATAACACTGTGGCCTACACGTAAAACATTCCAACATAGCGGCCATGAGATGTATTAAACCTGTTCTCAATATCTACGAATCTATTACAGCAATTAAACTGAAATTTCTTATGGCGATTGAGGTTATTAAAATAAAATTAAGTATGTTACTTTCAATAACCAATGAGCACGAAACCTACATGGTGTTCAAGCGTATTTTAAATATTAAATGGGCTTTTCTCGTAACATAATCATATGTGTGCAGTGAAATGATAAATCTTCATACAAAGCTTATAATCCTGTGTCTAGGCCTAAATTAATTCAGTTTTGTTAATAATTCAAGATGGATGCTGTTAGAAATAAAAATAAACCTCTTTATTGTTTGAATACTATTCGAGTCATTGAAGTGAAAGTTTGTATAATGAACGACCATAATTATTTTTACCTCCTGGTGTATAATTCTACATATAAAACAATCGAACATGCCAGTCCTGAGAAATATTTCACCAGATTCAATATATCTGAAACTAATACAGCAATCAAACTGAAGTTTTTCATGGTTATATAAGACTGTTGATTAAACACATAGGACTACATGTAAATTTCAAACCTGATAAATACAAGAACATCATGGTGGCCTTGCAATTTTCATATACTTAAAAATTACTTTTTTGGAGATCTAATCATCCGAAAGCAGTGCAACTCGACACAGATAATAATTATTCAGAGCTTCGTATACAGGCAACCAATGTAGTTCAATGCCCTTCAAATTTCAAGAAGGCGTCGGTTTGAAATGTTCAAGACATTCGTTTTCTTGGTCGTATTTTTTTAAAATCGTTATGCCCTACTCAGTAGCACGATTGAACCTCCTTAGTTGATGTGTTGGCCTTCTTTTCCTCCCAAAATCTCTTCCCCGTCTCGTTGAGCCTCTTCCTTCGTTCTTCTGTGCAAGTTGTAGTGGATCTGGTTTTGGGATGTCTCCAAATTAGTGATTGTCGACTTTGGTTCTGAATTTACATGTGTCTGTACACTGTCTTCTTAGATGTTTACTTCCTGGAGATCTGTTTCAATTTCACGAAGCCAGCTGCTCTTGGTATTTAATGAAAGGGCCAGGTTGAGAATTGTTTTTGTTATTATTATTATTATTATTATTATTATTATTATTATTATTGTCCTTTAAGGGGACCTAGTAACCTAGACGCTAGAGGTGTCACAATCTGTGTATTTTTGTTTTGTTTAGCCTGATTACACACACATTTCTGAATAAATCTACCTTCGTCATATAAACATCAGACTGTTCCGTATTTAGCCTACTTTCGATTTTTGCAAAAAATGAAAGTAGACTTATGAGATCTACACAGGGCCAAAAAATGTGTGTCTGTCTGTGTGTAAGTCTGTGTGTGTGTGAGTCTGTGTGTGTATGTATGTGTGTGTGTGTGTGTGTGAGTGTGTGTGTGTACTCTGAATGTCTGTCCCCCCTATCAATTCGAACACGGTCAAACCGAATTGAACAAAATTTGGTACAGAGGTAGAACTAGCACAGGGCACCTCAATGCCATGTTTTATATCGCCGCCATCTTGACGGAAACGTAATGGCGGCCACCGAAATGTTCAAAGCTTAAATCAAATTACGACTAACCTAATCATCCGACCTCTACCAAATTGTGCAACATTATAGCTTCATGAATGAAAAATGGTTTGACCAAACTACAACGTCATCAGCCCAATACTTTGTGGATAGCGGCCATGTATGTGTGCAAAATGATTCCCCCTATCCATCCAAACATGGTGAAACCGAATTGAATAAAATTTGGTACAGAGGTAGCACTAGCAAAGGAAACCTCAGTGCTATGTTTTATATCGCCGCCATTTTGACGAAAACGTAATGGCGGCCTCCCAAATGTTAAAAGCTTAAATCAAATTACGACCAATCTAATAATCTGATTTCTATCAAATTCTTCAACACCATACCTTTATATGGGAAGCATATTTTGACCAAACTACAAGATCATCAGCCTAATAGTTTGTAGATGGCGGCCATGTATGTGTGCAAAACGATTCCCCCTATCAATTTAAACACGGTGAAACCGAATTGAACGAAATTTGGTACAGAGGTAGCACTATCAAAGGGAACTCCGGCGTCATATTTTATATCGCCGCCATCTTAACAGCCACCCAAATGTAAAAAGCTCAAATCAAATTACGACCAACCTAATCATCTAATTTCTACCAAATTTTGCAACAACATACCATTATGTGAGAAGTGTTCTCTGCCCAAGCTACAAGGTCATCAGTCCAATAGCTTGAATATGGCGGCCATATATGTGTGCAAATCGATTGCCCCTAACAATTCAAACACGGTAAAACCGAATTGAACGAAATTTGGTACAGAGGTAGCACTAGCAAAGGGCACAACAGTGTCATCTTTTATATCGCCGCCATCTTGACGAAAACGGAATGGTGGCCACCAAAATTTTAAAAACTTAAATCAAATTACGACCAACCTAATCATTTGATCTCTACCAAATTTTGCAACAACATACCTTTTTTGGGGGAGCATCTTTTGACTAAACTCCAAGGTCATCAGCCCAATAGTTTTCAGATAGCGGCCATGTATGTGTGCTAATCGATTCCCCATATCAATTCTAACACGGTGAAACCAAATTGAATGAAATAATTTACAGAGATAGCACTAGCAAAGGGCACGTCATATTCATGTTTAATATCCGTATAGCACGTTGTATTTCAACAAGCTACTGCAACCAACATTCAATTATACTCCTTGAAAAGGACAAAGAGTTATAACAATACCCATGCATTTAGGAGAAAGTAGGCTATATGTTCTTTACTGAACATCTTGTTTAAATACGAAATTCTTTCTTCCATTGTGATTTGGCAGGTCACCTCTAGTTGTGTTCTGATTGTGACGGCAACATAATTATTATAATTTGTTAACTTTTGGACTTATTAAGACAAAAGAGATTGAGTTCGTTTTAAGTGCAATTTCCCGAGAACGTAGGACAGCTATGAGTGTGAAACTTACTCAGCTTACTCTCCATACACAAATAATGCAAGTAGTGCAGATTTATGACAATCTGTTGCGCCAAAGTGTAAATACTTGAGTAACAAGCTCTGGAAATTTGGCTTTTTCTTTTATGAAATGAATCGCATTGCTATTTAATTCGTATCTGAAACCTCATCAGTGCCAATGTATTAAAGTGCATGGTATTGTTTAACATTTAATATCCCACATCCATGATTTTTTGAAGATATTCTAGTGGCCACTTAGTATACCAAGTGTACCTAAATATACTAAGCTTTTAGAATTGGATTAAATAGGATATTTGTTATCCATAAGGTCCCTTTAAGGAACCATCTCATCGATCGCTTGAGTGGGACTATAATAGGGTGTGTAACTGTATTAGAGGGGCCGATAACCTAGATGTTAGGCCCCTTAAAACAACAATTATCATCATCATCAATGTAACTGTATTAGGGAAACTAATTAAGTAATTCCCCCTGGACTTGAAGTAAGGTAAAAAAAAACAGCATTTTCCTGCAGGTAATGTAGAATAAGTTAACCTGGGATAAACCACACTCGGAATAGCCGCAGTCAGCCCCGAGATTTGAACCTTTGATCTCCGGACTTGCTACAGCTGCCCTCGCGACCGTGGTTTACAATCTAACGGTGCACAGCTACACCGCAGGTCTCCTGAATTATTCTTACAGCAATCATAGGTTGCCACAAGAACAAACAGTACAAACCATACGACAAAAATGTATTCTAGTTTAGTGCTTTAACAACCAACGCATGATTCCTGTAGAAGGAAACAGATCCCTTCAGCGTAGCAATGGCAAGTAATTCAGTGAAGGCTTAAGGAACATCGACCTGTTTGCAAAAGCCATCATAAAATTTCGGGATGATCCCTCTCGCTCTTACCGTTAAGTCAATTATTATAATCGAGTTCAGACGGTACATCTCTTCAAAATACTCTGACGTCAGTTTGCGAATTTGACTCTTGGCAACATCTACTTCCTCAGGTTGGCTTTCTAATGGTATGGTCCGTAAGGTGTTAGCAATGGAGGTGATGATATTCATCGGCCTTTTGCTACCATAGCCAACGACTTGGCCATGTAGAAACACTGGATCTCGTGAGATCTCCACAATTAATCAACATTGGACGTGGCCAGAGCTTGGATAGGTGACAGGTTCTGGGGAACTACGTGCTGTAGGCGGGGGAAGAGAAGCAGGAAGGGAAAGAAACTGGACGTCTTACCACAAGTAAACGCCGATTCAGGGTCACCACTTCAGAGGTGCAAACCAGCCTTCTGGCTGGAAAACCCTTTTGTATTTCGATTGTTACCAGACAGCCTCGTTGCGCAGTGGCTAGTACAATTGGCTGCGATCGCGGACTTCCGGGTTTAATTCCCGACCCTGCCAAGAAATTTAAGTCTGATCTGAGGGCTAGATTCGGGTACACTCAGTCTCGTGAGGCAACAAGTAGTTCCGTGAGGAATTATAGCCTACAGCCTATTTTCATATATCCTACTTATGTTAATTGCCTCTATCAACATACAAAATTTCAGTTTGATTGCTGTAATAGATTTGTAGATATTGAGACCCGACTAAATAATTCGGATGGTCGCCATGTTGGATTTTATATGTAGGTCTTAGAGTTATGTACTGTTACATGAAGATTATTGTGTACGTGTAGCATTCAAACTTCAATCGCATGATTAGGACACAAGAAGTAACAAGGCGATTTTAAAATTTCGCACAGCTGCCATCTTTTGGTTATGGAAACAATTGAAATAAATTAGATGCCAGTGGATTAACATTCGTATAAAGATTTACTGTACCAAGTTTCACTGCACTCGGATGGCTAAATTGCGAGAAACGTCCATGTGAATATTTATAATTCGCGTCGCCGCCATGTTGAATTTGTGATCACCAGGTTATTTAAAGTTCTATAGGTGAACTTAAGTTCATAGCCCCTATGAATATAAAAAATTCATTTTGATTGCTATAATAGACTCGTAGATATTCAGAGCCGTCTAAATATTTCGGATGGTCGCCATGTTGGATTGTTAAATGTATAGGCCATAGAGTCATGTACCACTGAAGGAAAATTATTGCGTAGGTTCATTATTCAAACTTTCACTTCGATCGCATGATTACGACACAAGAAATAAAATTTAATTTTAAAATTCGCACAGCCGCCATCTTGAGGTTATGTCAACAATTGAACTAAATTAGATGCCAGTGCATTACAATGTATATAAACATTTCGTGTACCCGATTTCATTGCGTTTGGAACATTCAATCGCGAGAAAGGTCTATTTAAACTTTTCAAATTCGCTTGGCCGCCATGCTCGTTTTGTAGTTAACCGGTTTTTGAAAGTCTTATAAATAAACTTCCAGTAGTGCCCTTTATCTCCGTACAGAATTTCAGGGTGATACCTCTAATAGTTTCAGAGATATAGAATGCCGGTGAAATATTTCGCACAGCCGCCATCTTGTGGTTATGTAAACAATTGAACCAATTTAGATGTCGGTGCATTACAATGTGTACAAACATACACTGTGCCAAGTTGTATTGTTTTTGGTTGGTTAAATCGCGAGAAACGTCCATTTAAATGTCGGAAATTCGCTTGGCCGCCATGTTGGTTTTGTAGTTACCAGTTTTTCAAAAGTTACATAGATGAACTTCTAGTAGTACTCTTTATCACCGTAAAAAAATCCAGGGTTATATCGGGAATAGTTTCGGAGATATTGAATGCTGGTGAAATAGTTCGCACAGCCGCCATGTTGGATTGGTGAGACGATGTCGCAAAACCCCTTAATCTATCAACTAAACAATCTATTGCTACCATACACCATAAACCTATTGGTTAAGGTTAAAAATCTTTTCATTCAAAGCATTTACAATGGCTGGTTGGGCGACGTGGTGGCGCGAATTACGTAGGACTTCCCAGGATATGGGCAAGGGGCTCGAACTCGCTGTGACAGCGCTGAAATATGTTGTTGCCCTGGGATCTCCAGTCCATATATCTGAAACATTTAATCATTTTGATGTCTTCCCTCCAATCACTACACACCTGGGAGTGTCGTCGTGCCGGACACGCGTCTCCCATAACCCGTAGGCTATGAGCTGGGCGTCAGTCGCCTTTGGTTACACGCGGTCTTTGGGCCAATCGCACGGTTAAGTTACAGAGGGATGGCCAAATAATTATGGCAAAGCTGAACAGAACAAATTTTTTATTGCAAATTAAGTTACAATGCATTAAAATGGAAGATATTATTTGAGTCCGAGTCTCCGTCGCAGGACATTTCTTGGTTGCATTTTGTCATTTATTCACGAAATATGCTAAAAGAGATCTTGCGCGAACCAACATAATTTAATCATGTTTATACGCTTTTAACTTAAAAGTGCTTTTATCTTTTCTCTTTCATTGAACAATATACAGGTGTAGCCCAAATGATTTAAGCGATTTCATGTACTGTACATAGCTTATAACATTAACTTTAGTTATTTCCTTGATCTCCTAAGTGGAGCTTAGGGCATCAATGAATTTACGCCATCGGACTCTGTTCTGCGCCATCCTCCTTATCTCGTTCCAGGTCTTCCCTCCTTTCTACATTCCTTCTGTTATTACACTCCTCCTCCAGGTGTTCCTTGGTCTGCCTCTTCGCCTACTACCTTGTGGATTCCATTCCAGGGCTTGTCTTGCTATGTTGTCTCCATCTCGTCGTAATGTATGCCCAATCCATTTCCATTTCCTACGACGCATCTCAATATAAATGGGTGTTTGCTGTGTTCTTCTCCATAGCTCTTCATTGGAGATAACTTGTGGCCACCATATCCTCAGGATATTGTGGTGTTTGAAGCCATATTTTCAGTGTTGCCTTAGTAAACAAGAGTTTAGTGCTTTTCAGTCGGTCAACACGAATGTACCCAAAAGAGATGGGTTATGCCCTAATCCTGAAATAAATTACATGAGATTAATAAAACACTAGGATGACCAGTTTCGATCGTCAAGCGATCATCATCAGATCCATTACACTTAGGGTGTAGATTTTGTAGCCTAAGTGTAATGGATCTGATGATGATCGCTTGACGATCGAAACTGGTCATCCTAGTGTTTTATTAATCTCATGTAATTTATTTCAGGATTAGGGCATAACCCATCTCTTTTGGGTACATTCGTGTTGACCGACTGAAAAGCACTAAACTCTTCTCCTCAGGATATTCCTCAAGCATCTATTCACAAATATTTGGAGTCTGTTAATCAGTTGTTTGTTGGTCTTCCAAGTTTCACACCCATAGAGCAATATTGATTTGACATTTGAATAGAAGATGCGAAGTTTGGTATAGGTGTTAAGTTCCCTTGCTTTCCAAATAATGGTCTCAACATTGCGAATGCTCCTTTAGCCTTATTTATTCTATTTCCTATATCCTCCATAGTACCATATATACCCTATTATAACATTAACACATATACTAATTAAAAGAGAAAACCACCAAATTGTGTCTGAAGTTTATTGCGAAAAGACCTGGTACGCTGGTCGGTAGTTAGGCAGTGTTATCTGTCCAACAGTTATGTGGCTACGTGTCAGTATGCGAGATCGCGGCGACAGGTAAGGAGCGTGTTTATTGGGTTCTTGAATTTCACTTAACTAAGTCTGTAAGCACTGTTCAAAGACATTTCCACACATGATTTTACAAGAAACCTCCAAATATATACACTATACGTGCATGATATTCGAAATTTGTAACCAAACGATGTCTGTGTAAGAAAATATCCATCGGTCACCCCTCTGCCTCCAACCGAACTGTTGAGACCCCCCCACATTTCAACATTGCAGTGCGCCACTATCTTAGTGAACAACTTCCTGAACATTGGACTAGATGAACCTCGATCACCGATGCGCTGCACAGTGGGTCAAAATCGAAATCTAGGAAGAAAAAAAAAATATTTTCATAATTAAAAATCAAAATGTATTACTTCTACAGCTTTCTCATACAATTGCCGCTCACTATTCTGGGATATAAACGCATCTTACTGTATATCTGTCACCACTGTTCGAGCAGTCTGAATTGGAGGGTGAATGTAAGTGGTTGTGGTTTGGTTGTCTTTGTGGTTAGTGTGATGCTTTAAGATCGAACATACAGCTGTAGCACTGATCTTTGTAACGTGTTTCAGTTATTAATGGGCGTAATTGTTACATAATTTTAGCTATATTTGCATTATATAATATTTAACTATTATTTTTAAAATTATATTTTCACTTAGATTTGTGGTATGTCGCGTCACTCTCGTCACTTTCTACTTAATATTAAAATGTAGATAAAGTCTTGTAGTTTACGCCTGCTATAAGATTTTTTTACATCTTTCTGCAACTTTTACGTTTAATAAGATGCCGCGCAACCCGTTCTCACACGTTTAAAACTGTTTGAAGTACTGGGTTCGACGATTATGTCAAAAGTGGAGCTTTGTGACGTTGTCAAAAGTAAATTTGGGGTAGAAAATTGTTCTGAAGAGATAACTGAATGCTATATCCAACTCCTAGTCATAGACAATTTCTTGCATGTATAGATGTAGCTTAAAAAGGTCTTAACTGATGTTTATTATGAAGTAAACAAATTATATACTTTGCTTTCACTCTACATTCTGGATTAAAATGTAAAAAATAATTTTGTACCCCTAGATTTCGATTTTGACCCACTGTGCGCTGGCTTCCCCGGTCACCAGATCTGACCCCGTGTGATTTTCCTTTAAGGGGGTTTATAAAAGATGAAGTTTTATGTACCACCCAGCCCAGTTAATATTGCTAATATTGTAGAACTCAGGAATCGGATCCATGCGGCTGTAGCTAAATATGACCAGGATATGCTACAGCGTATGTGGTCGGAGTTGGGGGCACATCGAGCATTTGTAGCAAACAGACTCAAAAAACTTGAGTTTCTCTTTTAATCGGTATATGTGTCAATGCTGTAAGTTATATACTTTCAATAATAGGTGTACGTGAAATTAGTTAAATCATTTGTGCTAACCCTGTACATTAAATTAATATTAATAAATTAATCTAGCAATACCCGTCGCGGCTTCGCCCGAGAATATTCTAGTTGTAAAGAGTACACCTCGCAAAATCTCAATCATGAATGCTATGACTGATTTATCCTTGCTATGAATAATCAGACTTTATCAATTCAGCTACTGGTGCAGTGGTTAGGGGTTTGTCATTCGTTCATAGGTATATCAGAGCGAAGTTAGTTTTCTGGGAATATCACAGACGCTGTAAATTTAAGGGCCTTTAAATGTGGTTTTCGGAGACCCTTTATAGTCGGGTGAAAAAGGCCCTTCGTACCACACTCACACGTTAAAATTGCGTGAAGAAATTCTAGAGTGCCCCTTGACCCCCCTTAAGCGCATTATACTGTATATATTGATGAATTTTACAGCTTAATTTGGTTCAGTGATAACATTATAACCGTCTGGAAACTTTCACAGTAATGTAATAATTGGAATTGCATTGCGTCTTACAGAAATAGATGGACCTGTGAAATTCTGTTACCATGGTTACCGTGTTGCATTCTTTCATTATTTCATTGTAAATATACATGTTTTAAGGTACTTATTTAATTGTGAGGCATTTAAAGAGTAAGTGAGTGCGTTTCGCATACGCATTGGGTTATGCTGAACCTGTAGGTACCCCATATGTGTAGGTTGGTGTTAATGGGACCTTATTTTCGGTACAAAATTGGAATGGGACCTTAGAAGAATAATATAGGGAGGGATATACATTAATTAAGCAAAGCGGTGTGGTGTCGGAATATACTCCATCCCAAAATTACATCTGTCGTCTTTTCTCCTTTTGTCACGAGTAGTGTATGGCGTACGGATATCTTAAACTATCAACCCGCCCCGGCTTCACCCGGTACCTTGAACGGTTTACCCAGCGTAAGCTTAAAAGTTGCACGGACGAAATGCCCCAGACGCAATTCAGAAAAGCTGAGGTGAACATCGAAACACCAAACAAATATACTCTTCTCTGAAGTCTTAACTCAACACGACTCAACAAATTGATGCTGGCTGAAGCAGGGGTGATAGGTTCGTTTGCTAGCTCGTAAACTCGCTCCGAAGCTAGTAATTTAAATCTCCACTGAATGGAGATTGTTGGAAGAAAAGAAAGCATATAAACACTTAGAGTGGGCGATATATTAAAGATGGAGATAAGCTGTCGTGGACTTTTCATGCTGAACAATTCTTAAACTCATAGTATATAGATATGTTTAACGGTTTACCGAGCGTAAGCTTAAAAAGCGCACGGACGCCAGGTTTTTCTTAGACTTGATTCACTGAAATCGTTACTGCTCGGCTTCGTTTGGTCATAAATAAATGTTCTTCTACAGAAACCTTCCTCGAGAAATCCTTTACAGAATGGTCAAAATGCACCAAAATCCATCCAGTGGTTCTCAAGATTACCCGTTACATCGAAGAATCGGGGACTTTGTTTTGTACTATGTATAAATAGAAGGAACTATTTCACAGAAATCAATATTTAATTAATTTCCAGCTGCTTTAGCCTCTTCAGATTCATGGTACACAAATGTGATGTTAACTTTACAATATCATTTTTTCCGGCAGCAGTTGGTAGTATATGCATTCTGAACTGTCATTCACTCCCTTAATATTCTCATTTCTATGGGATTGGTGGGAGAAGAGAGATGAGTCTAATGTTAGTGGATGATTTTTACGGCCGGGTGCTCTCCAGACACTTAGCTTTTCAGGGTGTTTTTGATGATGATGATGATAATTGTTGTTTTAAGGGGCCTAACATCTAGGTTATCGGCCCCTGATGGTTTGGGTGATCGTGAAGATGAAAATGAAATGTAAACTATAACGAAAACTAACTACTAACTTAGATACTAGAAGAAGAAATGGAAAACTAAAGGAAAATATGGCAAATAAAGGACAGGAGGAAAAGAAATGCCCTCAACCCTCGAAGAATGCGGATTGAGGGACTTGGAAGGAACGAGAGCCATGAAAGGCAGATAGGAAAGTGAAAGAGGAGAGGGTTCACGCCCACAGGTAATGGACAAAAGGGGGAAACCGGACCCAGCTCAGGAATCCCTCGGGGTCGCCAACTCCCGAACTCACCAGCCGTGAGCCCCTGAGGGTGTAGCGATATCTAGGGTGCACCAGCAATGGTGGGGCTACATACACCCTGCCTCCTCATGGGCCTTGAGCAGAAGGCAGGAGAGAACATGAAAAGAAAAAGAAGGCTGACCCCTCGCAGAAGGAGGGAATCAGAAAAGATAAGACAAGGGCCAATTAAGGCGGGAAAGGAAGAGACTCCCTAGCCCTCGGATACCCAAATACCGTCGGGGTCGGAAGAGAACAAGAGTTGACCAAGTGAGGTCGACAGGAAAGAAGACTGAGTGGAGCCCAGCACAAGTAAGTGGAAGCAATGCCGGACTCAGCTGGGGCCCCTTGGTCGCCAACCCACGTCCCACTAGATGTGTTATTTATTGTTAATCTATTGTTGTCCATCCTAAATATGTGTTGTTGAGAGGAAGGAAGGAGTGGATATGAATTAAAGTGGGCAAGAAATTGGAAGGAAGCAGTCGGGCCTGCTCGAAAGTACTGTCCAACTTTTGTCTAGATTTGAAAACGACAAACAATGGAAAACCATTTCAAGAATGTCTGACTGAGGGATTCGAACCCATTCGTTTTTCGAGTCCGTGGATAGTCAGGTCCCATGCTCGGGACTTGGCACTAATTTAATACTTGATAAAAATATGTTCTGTGTCTTAAAGTGTGTGATTGTTGCCATTATTTAATACGGAAGAAAGACAGAACCAGAATATCCTAGCTGCATATTTTGCCTCGGGTATGAAGACACTAGCCCAATGGGCGTCCAAGGCTGATCTGGTAGAATGTCACAAAAAAGTACGAGCCTTACAGTAGTCGCATATGATGTGTAACATGTTATCTTACTATGTGTCTGCCGGGAGCGCAAATCCATTGTTAACAGTGAACTCTGTTGGTCATTGAAATAACTACTTGTAAAACTCCAGTGCCTAATCCTGACCGTTGCGCATGCGCGAGGTACGTCGTGGTACGAATGATTTATTGTAGGAATATCTTTAATGGGGCTTCCAAACCTTGAAGTAAACCTATGTGATATACTTTCTACATAGCCACATGGCCGACAGTACGTCGTGGTACCAATCTCCGCCACTGCGCGCGCTCATTGTTTCCTCTTACACATTTCCGTCCCATTTCCGTCCCTTTTCCAAAATGACTCCCACAAAAAATATCCAGCAACCGAGTGGAAAGATGTTGGTTGGTTGGTTCCTTAGTTTAGGGGCTGCGACAACGCGGTCATGTATCTCCATGTACTTTGGGTGTGTGTAGAATCTGTCTGATAACCGGTGTTAATTGTGATGACTGTATTAGTGTGTGTTATCTGTTTTTAATTCAAGTAAGGACTGCATACATTGAATTGCAAGTAGTTCCTACTTTTGCCGTCAAACGCCACCGTCAACGACTAACTTGTTCAGAACTTGGGTACAAGACCCCACCGCAGTCGGCTCCTGGCGACGAACGTCGGAACCTAGGAGCGTTTGTCTAATGTTTAACCTAACCTAATTTAGCTTCACAGAGGTGTAATTAGTGGAAGGTTCTTTAACATGCCATAAATCTATGGCATGGGACCACCGGCCTTTCTTCCCCTCCGAAGGAAGGCATACTGAGGTATTTTTAACGCTCTTAAAATATACAACGACTTCGGCCGGGTTTGAACCCGAGATCTTGGGCATAGAAGCTCAGCATGCTAGCAACTACGCCACCGAAGCCGCTGTGGAAAGATGTTACACATCAAAAACACATTCTCTTCATCAGGATGCAGGAACTCTATACATTGTTGAAGAATCTGTGAATAAGCTAACAGTAAAGAATTTGGTTATATTAGCTTTACCATAACAATTTTGCCAGTTGTTTAGTTTAAATGGAGAATTGAGAACGTGTTGGCATAGCGGTAGCATTTTGTCATTGTTGTCCCAGCCGAAGTAAATATTAAGTTGCTTGTGTGCGTTAATTACTGCGGAGCCAGTTAAACGCATTGCGTATGTTCCTTTCAAGCTTAATAATACAAAGAACATGATAATACTAGCCTTTTATAGGCCAAGTTGTTGAAACGCAGTCCCCACGTATTCCCTCGTGTTCGAGTTCTTGCTCAACCCTCATATACACAGTTTTATTAGCTATTCAGAAAATTGCTCATAAGCCAAAGAAAAAAAAAGGAACGCATTTTGCAAGGAAAGTGGAGAACAAAGTTAAAGACGATGTGGTAAGCTGAGTCACTTTTGATACGCTGATATCCAAGCCGGAAAGGAAGCGAGTTAAAGATGATGTTCTACGAGGTAAGACACAAATGTAGGAAGCTATTCCGGTTTGGTCCGCGTGAACTTGCAAGAAAATTAAGTAGAAGTAAAGATCCTGGTAATGGATTTCCGTGATTTCCCACTTCTACTGCAGGTAAATGCCGGGGTGGTTCCTAAGTTAAGGCCACGCCCACCACCTCCTTAATCCTTATCTGAATTACCAATATAGGCTACACACTAATACAGGCATCACAGTAACACATGTTGTCAGTCAAATTCTACACACATTCAAGTACATGGGAGTAAATGACCGTGATGTCTTAGCCCCTCAAATGAAATAACACTACAACTAGCACAGCCATCACAATAACCCAAGTTACCAGACAGATCCCTGACACTCACACACAAACAAACGGGGCTTAGTGACCACGATGTCTGAAAACCTAGAGTGCCATATCCCCTCCGAGGACGTAGGCGACCTGAATTAGAGCCACTAACCAGGCGACCTGAGCCGGAGTTTGCGTGAGGTAGAGTGGCCAGTTCCTATTCACTCCTCCTCCAGCCTCAGCATCCGGCAGGTTCCCATTTCCCATGACGAGGCTGGAAGACCCCGTACGAGACCATACCATCATCATCAACATCATCTTGAACCGACTGCAGCTTCCCGGGTGCGGTGAATTAGTGTTCTCCATTTATTTATTTCCAAGAATGTTCCCTCCTCCATAATTTGCTGTAAATCCAGACCTCTCCCTGCAAGATCATTTCTAACCTGGTCAATCCATCTCTTTCTCGGTTGACCTCTTGGTCTCTTGCCTTTCAGTTCTTTCTCAAACCACACTCCATTTTTTGAGATGACCGAACCATTTCAGCCAGGTATCAACACAGATCTCAATAAAAGATTGTTCTACTTGTACAATATGCCGCATCTTATTATTTTTTATTTTGTCTCTCCTTGTCTTCTGAATCACAGTTCTTATAAACATCATCTCCACTGCTTGTAGTTTGCTAGTAGGCTATTTCTTTTGGATTGGGTACAGGTTTCTAATCTATATGTAACCTAGTAACAGGTACAAAGAAGCTCTTGTAGAGTAATAGGTTTGATTTTACAAGAACTTGCTTATCCCAAAAAAGCCCTCTCACGAGGTGATACAATTGTACTCCATGTTGAACTCTACTAGAGATTTCAGCAGATGGTTGGTTATCTGTGGACACTACACTGCCAAGATAACAGAACTGATGTACTTGTTCTAACTTTGTACCGTTGAGAGTGATATTAGTACAGATGTTTTGTCGACTAACATCACTACCGTTTTGGGCTTGCTTATATTCATACCAAGCCTTTTAAATTCTTGGCAGAGTCGGGGATCTAACCCAGAACCTCGGGGGTGACAGCAAAGAATCCTAGGCACTGCACCACGAGTTGGTCAGCGATGTCTGAAAGCCCGTCAATAAATAAACAACACTTCAAGGTGATGTGTTGTTATGTGGTCTTCCTCATTGGCTTCACATTGCGGTGTGACGTATTAATTCTGAACGTGTGATGTGGTGTTATGTGGTCTTCCTCATTGGCTTCGCATTGCGGTGTGACGTATTAATTCTGAACGTGTGATGTGGTGTTATGTGGTCTTCCTCATTGGCTTCACATTGCGGTGTGACGTATTAATTCTGAACGTGTGATGTGGTGTTATGTGGTCTTCCTCATTGGCTTCGCATTGCGGTGTGACGTATTAATTCTGAACGTGTGATGTGGTGTTATGTGGTCTTCCTCATTGGCTTCACATTGCGGTGTGACGTATTAATTCTGAACGTGTTGACATTAAGATGAAAGGCACTGTGGTGTTGCGTGCCACGCTGCCATGTATCTTGCGGTCCAAGAAATGGCTCGTGGTTTATCGCAAGACACACATTGTTTATGAACTTTCCCCAGTACGATCTTACTCTGGCATGGCCATTTCAAGCGAACTGGAACCGTTTCATTAAGATAACCCACTGCATGTAATTTTCGATCGTCTGCGAGTTCTCAAATAAATTTAGTAGTTTTAGAGCCTGCTTTGGTGACCCGCTCGAATCTAGGCCAGTGTGTTCCAGAATAGTTAAACACATTATGAATGCTAATTAAACAACATTCGCCAGTATAATACAAGCCACGCCATTCATAAACTACGGTGCCTATTCCAAAACTAAGGTCGGGTCAAAAAAAAACATCCAAAATAAAACTTGTTTCCAAAACAATTGTTTTATTGACATTCCTTACGTCTTTCTCTATTTCTCTACATAATTTCCATACTTATTTACACATTTGTCACATCGTTCCACAAGCTTTTGAATGCCTAAGTCGTACAACTCGGCTGCCTGCGAAGCTAACCAGTCTTTAACAGCTTCCTTCACTTCATCATCTGTGTCGAAGCGCTTGCCGCCAAGAAACTCCTTTAGGTAGCGGAACACGTGGAAATCACTTGGCGCCAAGTCCGGACTGTACGGTGGGTGGTCCATCTGTTACCATTCAAATTTCTTGATTAGAGTTTGCGTGTCATTCGCAGTATGGGGTCTGGCATTGTCATGCAACAACAACACTCCAGACGACAATTTTCGAAAATGCAAATGTTCAGACACAATTCTGTACACTGCCCTTACTTCACAATCGGCGGGCTGATTAATTGTCTTAATCATTGTGAACTGACACTATCAACAGCACACACAACAGTCACAGCGCTACTGGCGGCTTTTGCCCCGCAAGGCATGCCAGGAGTCGGCGCGCATGCGTGTTTTGCCCTTGGCGCCGCTTTCAAATATTTACGGTGAATCGGACTTTACTTTTGGAATTACCCTCGTATATGCAATCATCTTTAACACCGACAGTAGTGGCTACGCTGGCTAAAGCGCAGCATTAGGTCATGGGGCCAAGCTCTCTGCTGACTTGGTAGACGCGTGGATTCGAGCCCCACCGTCGGCCGTCCTTGAAATGGTTTTCCGTGGATTCCCATTTTCAACACCAGGCAAATGCTGGAACGGTACCTTCTGACAGGCCACGGCCACTTCCTTCCACATCCTTGCCCAGTTTCATTCACCATCATTCATTTCACCTCTCATTAACTCCTCTCATGAGGTTGGCGTCAGGAAGGGCATCCGGCCGTAAAACCATCGCCACAAAGACTTCCATCGCATCTCATCCCCGACCCCGTTGGAAAACGGGAATACTAAGGGGTAGACATACATACAAGCAAACATCTTTAACTTACAATCACTCCTATATCCACTGTCCTTCTTCTACGAGGATCGAATCCTGGCACAGTAAGTTGACATTTGAGGGTGCACAAATGCGAGGGAGCCGTGGCAGTAGATTTTCTGGAACGTAAAGATCCCCTTCGGGGCATAATTCCAGCAACCCGGTATTACTAAAAGCCACAGTAGTTAAAGGGACGGAAAACCAAATACAGTTGGTTGGTTTGTTCCTTAGTTTAGGGGCTGCGACAACGCGGCCATGTAGCCCCGTGTACTTTGGGTGTGTGTAGAATCTGTCTGATAACCGGTGTTAATTGTGATGGCTGTATTAGTTGTGTTATTGTCATTCATGATGATGATAATTGTTGTTTTAAGGGGCCTAACATCTAGGTTATCGGCCCCTAATGGTTTGGGTGATCGTGAAGATGATAATGAAATGCAAACTTAAAACTAAAACTAACTACTAACCTACATACTAGAAGAAGAAATGGAAAACTAAAGGAGAATAAGGCAAATAAAGGACAGGAGGAAAAGAAATGCCCTCATCCCTCGAAGAATGTGGATTGAGGGACTTGGAAGGAAGGAGAGCCATGAAAGGCAGATAGGAGAGAGAAAGAGGAGAGGGTCTACCCCACAGGTAAGGGACAAAAGGGGGAAACCGGACCCAGCTCAGGAATCCCTCGGGGTCGCCAACTCCCGAACCCACCAGCCGTGAGCCCCTTAGGGTGTAGCAATATCTAGGGTGCACCAGACGTGGTGGGACTACATACACCCGGCCTCCTTGAGGGCCTTGAGCAGAAGGCAGGAGATAACATCAAAAGAAAAAGAAGGCTGACCCCTCGCAGAAGGAGAGAATCAGAAAAGATGAGACAAGGGCCAATTAAGGTGGGAAATGAAGAGACTCCCTAGGCCTCGGATACCCTAATACCGTCGGGGTCGGAAGAGAACAAGAGTTGACCAAGTTAGGTCGAAAGGAAAGAAGACAGAGAGGAGGCCGGCACAAGTAAGTGGAAGCAATGCCTGACTCAGCTGGGGCCCCGTGGTCGCCAACCCACGTCCCACTAGATGTGAGCCCCTGCGGGAAAATATTGTCATTCAGATAAGGACAGCACACTATCAATTAATCAAGTAGTTCCCACTTTTGCTACCAAATGCTGCCGTCCACGACACCTAGTTGCGAACATGGCTACTACATGCCATTGCAACGAGCACCTGGTGACGAACGTTGGAACTTACAGCGTATCAAATCCACCCTGCAAATTTTAGCTTCACACATATGTAGTTAGTGGAAGGTTCTTTTGCATGCCATAAGTCTATGACATGGGCCCGCCGGCTTTACATCCCCTCCGAAGGAAGGCGTACTGAGGGATTTTTAACGCTCTTAAAATACCGACAACTTCGGCCGGGTTTGAACCCGCGATCTTGGGCACAGAAGCTCAGCATGCTACCAACTACGCCACCAAAACCGTCCTTATTTTATAGCCTCTGGTTCGATTCCTTTTGAATGTTGTTGTTTGAGAATTCAGTCTTTTAATTGGTTTGATGCAGCACTCCATGCCTCCCTGTCCTGAGCTAATCGTTTCGTCTCTACATAGCTACCCCACCCTACATCCGAGGCAATCTGTTTAACATATTCTAACCTTGGTCTACCCCTACAGTTCTTGTCCTCGACCCTTCCTTCCATAACTAAGCTTGCTATTCCTGGGTGTCTTAGTATGTGTCCTACCAACCTATCTCTTCTCTTCATTAGCAGTCGCCAGAAACATCTCTCCTCTCCCACTCGTCTTAATACCTCTTCGTTTGTAACACTATCTACCCATCTGATCTTCATCATTCTCCTGTAGCACCACATTACAAACGCTTCAATTCTCCTCTTTTCTGCTGCACCAATAGTCCAAGTTTCACTTCCATAGAGCGCCACGCTCCAGACAAAGGTTTTTAAAAAGGTCTTCCTACTACCTAAATCTATATTCGATGTCAACAGATTCCTTTTCTGTAGAAATGCTTTCCTTGCCTGAACCAACCTACTTTTTATATCCTCTTTACTTCGTCCTCACTGGTTATTTTGCTTCCTAAGTAACAGAAGTCCCCTACTTCCTTTAGTTTCTCCCCTACCAATTTGATGTCTGATTTATTGCCGCTGCATTCCTTTTGAATAACCTTGATATTTTTATAAGGATATATCAGGCTGAATGGAGAAATGGTTAACCCCCATCCGACCCCTTGGATTCGCCCCTGTTACGACCAACTCGTGCACTGGAAATATTCCTTTACGCAAATCGCTCCAAATTTCGGGTAATTATCATCTTCAAATAATTTAAATACAGTATTTTCAACTGTTCGAATTATTTTAACAATAGACTGTTTGAAATATTCGAGTACTTGTTATGTTTGAACGACTTGAACCACCGAAGTATTTGGATGCCTGCATTGTTCGATGATGATGATGATGATGATAATGATGATGATAATGATGATGATAATTGTGGTATTAAATGGCCTAACAACTAGGTTATCGGCCCCTAATGGTCGGGGTGATAGCGAAAATGACAATGAAATGGAAACTAAAAGGTGCGTTCAAAAAGTAAAGAGCCGGAGGCATAATTACAGAAACCAGTACCTGTATGTTAGAAGTATTGGCCCTGGCTGTTGAGGCAATTGTCCCACTGTGACACAAGGCGGTGAATGGCTGGCTCATAAAATTCCCTGGGCTGCGATGTGAACCAGTTCCACACGTACAGCTGGACGTCGGCGTCCGAGGTGAATCGTTGGCCCCACAGAGCCCTTTTCAGGGGACCAAACATGGCTTAATCACAGGGAGAGAGGTCTGGACTGTATGGAGGGTGGCCGAGAACCTCCCATTTGAATTTCTGCAGGAGTGCCGCGACTGTGTTGGCCGTATGAGGTCGTGCATTGTCGTGGAGCGACCACGGAGACTATGGCGTTCACTGTCACTCGGCGGTCCTGAGTAAAGAGTGCATCAACCAGCTCGACGTTGTTATCGGTAATGCAGGGAGCTGCCCCAGACCAGGCATCATTGGCTAACGACACCCGTCCTCCCCTGAAGCGCTTGTGCCACGCCTTGACCCTTGCAAGGGACATGCAGTGTTCGCCGTACACATGTGACATTCGGCGATGAATGTCCGTTCCCCCTACTTCTTCCGCTGTCAGAAACCGAACAATACCTGTTTGCTCTTCGGTTGATGCCACCATGTCTCTGTTTGCAATGCGACTGGCAGCGTTGGACGATTGATGCATGCTGCTGCTCGCTTTGTATCGTCACGTGACGTGCACGCGTGCCCTCTAGCGACGGGCTGTGACCTTCCACGCTCTGGTAGGAACCACACCTCGTTACACACGCCACGATTAGCATATGTAGTCACCGGTTTGCGCATTCCAGCTTCCAGCTAGTTACTTTTTGAACGCACCTTATATAACAAAAATTAGGTGAGACTGAAAATACTTATAAAATGGAATTCAGATTGAAACGACTCACAAGAAGTGGAGCGGTAATACTTACAAAAGGTAATTTAGTAGGAAAATATTCACAAAAGGAATAGATTGAAAAATACTCACAAAATGTAGTTGAGGTTCAAAATATGTACAAAATGCAATGTAGAGTCGAAATACGTACAAAATACAATTGAGGTTCAAAATACTTACAAAATACAATTGAAATCGAAAATACACAATGCAATTTTGATTGAAAAGGAACGGTTCAGATTCAAAATACTCAAAAAGTGAAATTGAAATTCAAAATGCTTACAAGATACAATTGAAATTGAAAATGCTTACAAAATGTATGGTAGGTTCAGAATATGCATTTGGAATGAAAATACTTACAAAATGTAATTTAGATTCAAAATTCTCACAAAATGCAATTGAGAATCAAAATATTACAAAATGCAATTTAGTTTGAAAATACTTGCAAAATGCGGTTTAGGTTGCATTGTTCGAACATTCGGATTTAACGAACATTCAAATTTCGAATTAGTGAATATACAAAGTAATCGATTAAATCGAATATTGGTATGATATGTAGAGCCCTACTAGCTATTGTTAGTGAACCACGTGGAACGATGTTTTTGCGTCGTTTAAGGAATTAAGAGTCTGATGGTGGTTGAATTATTTACTGGCAAGCGATAGTAGTCACGACAAGTAAGGCTCTTGGTAGCGACTACATTACACCGCGGCCAGCTCAATGCATTATAGATCAGGTCCAGCGTATAATTGGTTGGCAGGGGACGCTTAGTGGCTTGCTACCTCCATCAGTAATATTAGCGTTCAGCTGTTAGGTCGTGTTGAGCGCATTGAATAAGGGTATGCAAACTTAGTTGGTTAATTGAGTATTATACACAGCGTCCTCTACCACTCACTATCCACTAGAGTAAGTCTAAGGAGAGTAAACAAAAGTTTAGTGCTTTTCAGTCGGTCAACACGAATGTACCCAAGAGATCTGGGTTATGACCTAATCCTGAAATAAATTACATGAGATTAATAAATACACTAGGATGATCAGTTTCGATCGTCAAGCAACCATCATCAGATCCACTACACCTAGGCTATAAAATCTATGTTTGGAAATACAGGTGAAAATATTTACAATATGTACAATTATTTAGTTGCAGTATTGGTAATGCAACTGTCGGTGTATGCTAATTGTAGTAAACCTAATGATGTTAAGTGAAATGCTTAAATTGGGATAGAAATCTGGAGTTTGTTTGGAGTGACTATATGGTTGTAAAAAGTCAACTGTAATATTACAGGCTACTACTTATCTGGTTGTCTTCCTCGCTGGAGCTACGAGCAGTTTCGTGTTCACTCTTACACCAGTTGTGGTCGACTGAAATGGGATGTTATCTCAACGAAACTGGTTTTTCCCCCTTTCTCCCCCCTGTTCCTATGTGCTGTCTGAAGTCAGTGCAATGTGTATTTGCGGGATGTTGCCAAATCTAGATAACATGTATGTTATTGAATACAGGAAGGTCTACAACTATTAAAGACCGTGGAACAGTCCTCGCCACGCGTGGACGAATAGCCATTCATACTAAGCGCTGCCTGGTCAAACCCCACAATGTCCAAAGAGAGCATTCAGTGGGAGTACAGGATACTCCAATAACCAGCTAAGTTTATATAACCATATTCAATTCTACATGGTGCCAGAAAATGTTCTCCGCAGTGGCTACGTGCAGCTGCGAGAGGTTGCGTCATCAGTTTAGTTGGCAGCACGGTGTCGCTGATGGGGTGAAGACCACATGTGTGGGATGTGGGCTGTCGAAATCGTCAGTGCGTATAGTTAGATTATTAGAAAAGTGCAACAGTATGTTATGAATGGCTGTGGTGAGTATAAAGTTGACTGTGTGTTTGTTAAGATACAAGCGACAGCCGTGCTGCCAACGTAACTGGTGACGTAATCTCTCGCAACAGCTTGCGGAGAACATTCCCTGGCGCCCTGCAGATTACTAGTAGTAGTGTATTTGTACAATAATTAACTTAACCACATGATGAAAATGATCGTGTGGCCTCCTGAGATGCCGAGTGCAGGTCTTTCTAATTGACGCCCGTGGGCGACCTGCGCGTAATGAGGATGAAAAGGTTATAAAGACGGCACATAAACCCAGTCTCCGAGCCACAGGAATTAACCCCAGGAGGTTAAAATCCCTGATGGCCCGGCCGGGAATCGAACCCGGGACACGGCGGGCCAAAGCCTAGCGCGCTAACCATTTAGCCACGCAGCCGGACAACTAACCACATTATAAAGAAGTATTTCCGTCATGAACTAAAGAGCCTACTTTTCTTAAACTTTAAGATTCATACCAATGAATAAAATATAGAGACCAATCTAGAATAATGACGAAATTAAGTTGGTAATACTGGCATTTCTAATTGGTTCGAAATATATCTGAAATAGTGTAGCCTAACAGAGCACTACAGTTGGCAGCCTTTGCATACTTTCTGATATATTGGTATTAGGATACAAAATAGAGAGAGTATTTATTAACAGTAGACAGCCCTGGTGGCTCTTAAGAATAAGCATAGTAATATCTGTTATAATAATATATTTATTGCAGCCAAATAGCCATACACAAAGAAAAGAAATAATACATTTATATACACTGTACTCGCGCGCTTGGGCCTTGGTTTGCATATTCTTTAATTGTTTTTGTTCTTTTGGTGCAGAGTTCTAGGTGGTAACGTTCACACATGTATCCACATAGTTCGCACTTACATATCTCTGTCGGTTCATGGTATGAGGTGTTGTTACAAATTAGATGGTGGAAACCATGTACTGCCAGTCTTGTGAACACGTGCCTCATCTCGAAGCTGGATGTTGTCCACGTCCGGTCTATCATAGCTCCAGTTCCAAAGAATTCAGGTGGGGTGTCTTCTCTCTTTTTGTTGAGTGTTGCTAGGAGATTTTCTGATGCTCTGGTGTTGGGCAGGTTCAGGTGTGTTCTGAAGTCTTCAAGGAGGAAGGATTCTCGTGCTAGTACACATAACAACTCAACATCTAGAGTAGGGCTTTTCACCACTGAGGAACAATACTGTTATTGCTATGCCCAAGATCGCGGATTCAAACTCGGTCGAAGTCGTTGGATTTTTAAGAGCGTAATATCTGTTATGGTATACATAGCACATACGAAATTTGGCTGCAATCGAATTGATAGTAGCCAATAGAAGTTACATGTATTCAAACATTGGACCTATCAGCAGGCTCAGACTCATTACGGCAACATTGTCATGTATAGGCTTCTGAAAATGAATCTGAAATGTAATTATCTATGTGTGTGCTAATTTCGTAGAGTTCGCATGCATAACATCTGAGATATCGAACATAGAGCTCAAATTTCAATTGTATTTTTTCAGCAGTTCATAGCACTGACGCCATTTCCAAATAGGGCCGTGAGATATTCAGGCATAGTAATTTACTCATACAATATTTGGTTTTGATAGCTGCAGCCGTTTATGACCGACAAGACAGACAGAAAGACAGACTGACAAACAGACAGACACACATCTGTCCGGTGATCTCACAAGACTACCTTTTTCTCATTTTTGTAAAAACGGAAAGTAGGCTTAATATCACGACTTAAATAGAAGCAAACATTAAGAAAATAAAGTTGAGAACAATTACATCTGAAGCTCGTTACAGTAGTGCTGTAAGTCCACAGATCACAGTGTTGACATACTTCATCACATAACAACTCAACATCTAGAGTAGGGCTTTTCACCACTGAGGAACAATACTGTTATTGCTATGCCCAAGATCGCGGATTCAAACTCGGTCGAAGTCGTTGGATTTTTAAGAGCGTTAAAATCCTTCAGTATGCATTCATTCGGAGGGGAAGTAAAGCCGGCGGGCCCATGTCATAGAATTATTTCATGTAAAAGAACCTACCATTACAATTGATAGTGTGTAACTAAATTTGTAGGATATTTGGTTTGAAACGCTCTATCAAGTTCCAACGTTCGCCGCTAGATGTCGTGACTGTGGCATCTCTGGTAGCAAGAGTTGGAACTATTTAAAACTGAACTTGACGGGGGAGGCTAAAGGTGCTCAATTATAATACTCCGCTGTGACCTTTAGTTGCAATTTAAATATAACAAGTAGTTCCGAGAGGAACTACAGTAAAGCCTATTTTCATATACGTATGTAAATTGCCTCTATGAACAAACAAATTTCAGTTTGATTGCTGTAATAGATTCGTAGATATTGAGAACCGTCTCAATATTTCGGATGATCGCCATATTGCACTTTTATAAATGTAGGTCTTACCTAGAGTAATGTACTATTACTTGAAAACTACTGTATTGTGTAGGTGTAGTGTTCAAACTTCAATCGCATGATTAGCACACAAGAAATAAAAACGAAATTTTAAAATTTCGCACAGCTGCCATCTTGAGGTTATGAAAACAATTGAAATAAATTAGATGCCAGTGGATTAAAACTTGTATAATAAGCATTTACCGTACAAGTTTCACTGCACTCAGATGGTTAAATCGCGAGAAGCGTCCAATTAAATATTAATATTTCGCGTCGCCGCCATGTTGGATTTGTGCACGCCAGATTATTGAAAGTTCCATAAGTGAACTTATGTGCACAGCCTCTATGAACATTTAAAAAAATATTTTGATTTCTGTAAGAGATACGTAGATATTGAGAACCGTCTAAATATTTCGGATGGACGCCATGTTAGATTGATATATATATAGGCCATAGAGGTATCTACCATTCAATGAAAATTTTTGCGTAGGTTCATTATTCAAACTTTCACTTTGATCGCATGATTACGACACAAGAAATAAAAACTTAATTTTAAAATTTCGCACAGCTGCCGTCTTGAGGTTATGTACACAATTGAACTAAATTAGATGTCAGTGCATTACAATATAGATAAACATTTACTATACCATATTTCACTCAGATGGTTAAATCGCGAGTAAAGTGTATTAACATGTTTCAACTTCGCTTGACCGCCATGCTCGTTTTGTACTTGGCAGGTTTATGAAAGTTACATAGATGATTTTTTAGTTGTGCCCTTTATCACCGTACACATTTTCAGGCTGATATCGGTAGTAGTTTCGGAGATATAGAATGCCGGTGAAATATTTCGCACAGCCGCCGTCTTGAGGTTATGTAAACAATTGAACTAAATTAGACGCCATTGCATTACAATGTGCATAAATATGAGTTGCACCTAGTTTCATTGCGTTTGGATGGTCAAAACACGAGTTTTTTTTAATGTTTAAATGTTAGTGTTGTAGTTAACAAGTTTTTGGAAGTCTCATAGATGAACTTCTAGTAGTGCCCTTTATCACCGTAGAAAAGTTCAGCGTGGCATCGGTAGTAGAATACCGGTGAAGTATTTCGCATAGCCACCATGTTGGATTCGTGGGACGTAATAAAATTTGAAGGGCATGTTCGGGTTCTGCCAAAATGGTGCTATGACCTTACCGAGTTTCATTGAAATCGGTCCAGCCTATTAGATGTTATTAGGGGACACACACACACAAACACATATGCACACACATACACACACGGACAAAAGTTGATCTCATAAGCCTATTTTTTCATAAATGAAAATAAGCTAAAAGTAATACAGTATCTGTAAATAGGTCTGACACGTTACGAAAGTTATAACTTCTTCAGGTCCAAAGAAAAGTTAGTGGTTGAGATTTCCAATTTGTTGTATTTCTTACTAAGCAATGGTACAAATAACATACATGTTTTAAGTGGATATCACGTATTATTATAACATAGCATGATTTTCAATTGGTCAACACGATTCTGCTCATTTATATTATGTGGTGAGTACAAATATTTGGACACCGTAAACTGAAAAAATTATTACATGAATATTTGTCACTTATTTAACACAATTTTCATAAAAAAAAGGGCGTAGTATTTCATTGGAAGACATGTATTGATCGTCTTGCGATCATTGCTTCAGATCATGTTCACTTAGGCTTACATTAGGTTCAGCGGGTTGGTATTATATTACACTTACGTACAACAATAATGTCAATTATTAAATTACACACATTTTTAGTCTACTTTCGATTTTTGTAAAAAAAAAAAAGATGGAAGTCGATTTATGAGATCTATACATACCTTCATATTGAGGGAAACGTCCTGTGCCCAAGCTACAAGGTTGGTTGGTTGGTTAGTTGGTTCCTTAGTTTAAGGTCTGCGACAACGCGGTCATGTAGCCCCGTGTACTTTGGGTGTGTGTAGAATCTGTATGATAACCGGAGTTAATTGTGATGACTGTATTAGTGTGTGTTTCTGTTTCCAATTCAAGTAAGGAGTGCAGACATTTAATTTCTTCCAAGTAGTTCCTACTTTTGCCGCCAAACGCCACCGTCAAAGACTACTAGTTCAGAACTTGGTAACCAGACGCCACCACAGTCGGCTCCTGGCGATGAACGTAGGAACCTAAGAGCGTTTGTCAAATGTTTAACCTACAGTCTAATTTAGCTTCACAAAGGTGTAATTAGTGGAAGGTTCTTTAACATGCCATACATCTAAGAAATGGGACCGCCGACTTTACTTCCCCTCCGATGGAAGACATACTGAGGGATTTTAACGCTCTTAAAAAATCAGACGACTTTGGCCGCATTTGAACCCGCGATTTTGGCTATAGAAGCTCAGCATGCTACCGAC
Source organism: Meconema thalassinum (assembly GCA_946902985.2). Taxonomy (NCBI): domain Eukaryota; kingdom Metazoa; phylum Arthropoda; class Insecta; order Orthoptera; family Tettigoniidae; genus Meconema; species Meconema thalassinum. Next base: position 375,756,687 of record OX336392.1, read on the forward strand.
TACGCCACCGAAACCGCCAAAAGCTACAAGGTCATCGGCCAAAACATTTCAAAATGTTGGCCGTGCGAATCACGCAAACATTATATACCATTTCTTATGAACAATGAATCAATGTTCACAGAACTTGGCATTTATGCCCTTTTATAATTGGTCCATTTGTTACCCATGTTATGACGATATGACCGTGAATATTACGCACAGACGCCATCTTAAAACAATCTCTTTACATAAAATGAATGGTTCTATGGTAGTTTGTTCGTGTTTCCCGTATACGTTCAAATGACATTCGACCTATGGCGATGGAACTATGCTGAATTGTTGAGAGCATGCTCGCGAGAGTTTATGAGCTAGTAAATCCATTTTACAACAGGTGACGCACGAGTCGTATCAACAAATGAGTGTTGCCACGAGAATCGTTTCAACAAATGAACTTTGTTGTGTTGTTGTGTGTACGCCCGCAAAGGTTTCTGAATTAGTAAATCCATGTCTGTACTAATGTGTGTATTTGTAAATGAGGTATAATTTGGGTAGGAAGCGTTCGTGGCCTTAAATTTGGTATCATCCCGGCATTTGCCTGGAGTAGAAGTGGGAAACCACGGAAAACCATTTCTAGGATTGCTGAGATAGCAAAGGATCACGCCTCATCCAAGTTTTATCTCATGACGCTAAGTGCACCCCGTTCCATCCCTTAGGCCAGAATAGGGTCCTTGTCAGAGCCCGGATTTGAACTCGGATCTCCACAGCGACAACCAAGAATACTAACCACTGTGCAGAATCATAAAAATCAACAATGATTGTGCAAATGTTATTGCTGCGACTGTACTAATTCCTGTATCCGAAGCACAAATGGATTGTATTGTATTTGGATAATCTGTTTGTTGTTGGGTTATTTTTTACTTTGTTGGCAACAATATGGTAATATTGAATTGTATATTAGTAATACATTTTAATTACGATCTGCAGGCAAACACAATACAATTATGCAGTTTTTATATAATACAATTGTAAGTACTGGTTGAGCGTGTTCATTATTAAAATTAACTCTGGCAGTAGCATGTTGTGATGTGAACACAGTGTCTTCTTATTTGTTGTTGTTGCTTCAATTTGGGGTTTGAAAATCTTTGGTCATCATCCCCGTTCATCTGTCCGATAACCTGTGCGATCACAACCTACCAACAATATTACTCTTCATAAATTCGGTATCACACTGTACGTTTGCAGTGGATGTAGATTCTGATAATCACGAGTAAGAGCTTTAAAATGAGGCGACGTTTTCTACTCTACGTTTATCCTTGGCTAAGAAAAAGTTACCTTAAAAAATGTATAAGAACTTCTTATTGGGTAGTTGGAAGAAATTGAAACTTTAACTACCAGTACTTGTGCCTACCTTATATATAAAAGTGAAAGTCTGTATGTATGTATGTATGTGGGTATGTGGGCATGTACATTTGTTCCTTATACAAATCTACACCGTTCCACCAATCTCAACCAAATTGTGCATTCACATAGTTTAGGACCCAGAAGGAACGGCTGGCTACATGGATTTTCGATAGTCTTTCTCAGTCTTCTGATATGGGCCTATTTGCACTCGAGCAAATGCTAATAAATTCAGAAAATTAACTTATGAAGGAACGGCAAGGCCGGCCATCTCTATGGCAACAGTAGCACAAGACGGGTCCACCAAGTTTCATTCTATCTCGGTAAGAGGTCATGCCACTCAATTTTCTCAACAGCAACACTACCTCAAGAAGTTATCACCAGGTTTCCACCTGTCTCTGTAAGGGGCCATGCTACTCCATTTTCTCCATGACTAGAGTCAAGACGTAAACACCATTTTCTATCCAAACCACGATAAGAACATTAGGAAACTGAACGCCTTAAAAATCTGAATACGTAGCTTTTTACATTTTATTAACAGGGGTCGATGTAGGGAATTAAAATAATAATAAAAACAAATACATCGGCTAACCCTCAACGCGACCTAACGTAACAACGGCTATAGAAATCATCACAAAACTTAGTATTAAGATTAAGTGAGCTTAAATGATTCTGTTATTGTTGATTGATTTAGAGGCTTGGCGACATCATGGCCATGTAGCCCCATGAACTTAGTGTGTATGTTTTTTTTCTGACAACCAGTGTTACTGTGATGGCTGTAGTAGTGTGTTTATTTGTAATTCAGGTGAGGATTAAAAAAGAGGTTGCTGTTGCCTTCAGTTAGAAACTATCCCTGTATTTCCTTCGAGTAGAAGTGGGAAACCACGGAAAACATCTTCCAAGTTTTGCCACGGGAGGTGCAGTGTACCCCCTTCCAGCTCTCAGACCAGAATTAAAATTTCTTGGCAGAGCCGGATTCAAACTCGGACCTCCAAGGCCACGGCCGAGAATATTAGCCGCTAATGCACATGGTCGTCTAAACGTGACATTTTGGGTCTAATGTCATAGCCTACTCTTGATGCCGCTGCTTTACGGGAGATTTTGAATCTTTACATTATGACGGAAGGTATCACGCGCAATATATTGTATTGTTGTGTTATACTCTCCGTTAAGGTGTGTTGTACTACTAATATGTTTACGTTTATGTTTTATTAATCCTAATGTTTTTATGCTGCATTGTTTTCATTGTTGACATTGTTAACCTGTATCGGCTATCTTTAGTATTACAAATCAGGAATACAGTAACTGTGATAAGACTTGACTAAGACTAACAGAACCAGAATAATTTATCGCAACCAAAATGAAACAGTAACCTAAAATGATTAACCACGCAGTGAACACTCCCTCTTTTCTACTGAAGACATGACTATAAGAGTAAATAATTTGTACCGAACATTACCTCTTTCACTGCCCTCAACAGATACAGTACCGTAGCAAACCTACAGGTAACTGACGTCACCAATAATTCTCATAGTAATCATTAGAAGCCATGACCAGGCTCCCTTTGTACTTAAACATGGGTACTTTCAAATTACTAAGTAAATAATATCGTACGTTTATCTTACATCTAAAAACTACATCCATACTAATGTATAAAAGTGAGATGGTATGTGTCTGTGTGTCTGTGTATCATTCGATCACCAAAGAACCACTGGTCCGATTTACATGAAATTTTACATGGAAGTAGCTGATTTACCTGGTTAATATATAGGCTACTTTTGATTTCAATACTCTGCACTATTTAAAGATGGCGACCATTTAAGTGACGTCACTACACCCTTTGGTTTCAAACATTCATATTTCAATTTCAAATAAAAAGATAACGCTAAGAAATAGCAAACTTTTGATGGCATATACTAGGTTTAAAATTTGAATTTCTATCAGAATGGTCCTTATCACTTTTCGTGTATCTGCAACTGTTAGCGAGTAAAACCTAATTGTGTGCTATTAAACAAGGTCAATGCCAAGCGGTGTAGCTGCACAAAATGTTCCATCCTAACTCTCCCTCCGCGCAGCACCTCGCCTATCCCCTGTTTTAACTGTCACCTTCACATTTCAATTTATTTATGACCAATAGCGAAGCACGGGTACTTCAGCTAGTAACATATATTTGCATTACCCTCCGATGAGTAGTTTTCCATGTATATATTTCTAAGTAAGCTGTTTCTAGAAAAGGTGCCGAAATCCCGTACAATGCTTCTTACAACCACAAATATAAAAAAAGGGTGATAGTCTGAAAGACTAGACTGTATATAATTTGAAATGCTACAAATGCTACAAATGCTGAGAAATGCTGGGTGAAAGCCTCATGATCATGCCGTGAACTGCGTGAACTCAAAATCCAGTAGCAAGTGCAAACCAAGGTCAAAGGAGGTAGCTGGCTGGATGATGTCACGCTCACCGGAGCGCGCTGGGAAAGGAGGAAGCTTAAGCGGTACTATGACGCCACACACCTCAGTGCATTCTCGGTACATTTCGTCCCGTCGCCGTAACGTAACGCCAGAACTCAGCGTAACGACGAAGTCGACATGATCATTTAAAATGATAAAATAATTATTGAACTTGAGAAATAATTGCCTTATATTCCTAACGCAAAATCAAACAAAGAAAATATTGGTGTAGCTCATTTTTCAACAGGTCTATTGGATGTTTGTAATTAACGGCTAAACTCAGGTATCCATCACCGACAGTAATGGTTTTAAAGTGTAAAAATGTTGGTGTGGGCCTTGAAATTAAGTACCATCCCAGTATTTTCCTGGATGATGTGTGCGATGAAAACTGGGAATTACCACTCTAAGTATAGCTTCTGTCAGCGCCAGTATTCGAAACTTCTTGCCGTTGATCCCCTGAACAGTAATGAACTTAAAACTCTTGGCTAAGATGTTGATTTATAGGCTTACGAGGTCATGGTTATTCTTCTCCAGGTAGTATTTGACTCATAACCTGTATTATTACGGTGTCTTTAGTACCGTACTGTATTTGTAGCAGGGGCTAGGGAAGGAAGCGATCGAGGCCTTAAGTTAGGAACTACAGTATCTCGGCCTTTGCCTGGAATTAAAGTGGAAACCACATAATCCCTTTTTACGATAATTGAGGTGGAAATCGAACCCCCATTTTCTCAGTTCTACCTTACGAGACTGAGAGCCATTCCAGCTCTCAGACTAGAATTCAATTTCCTGGCAGATCTGCGAATTAAACCCAGAATCTTTGGAACCGGAGCCCGCTATAACTAAAGCCCTGCGCGGATGCGGATATCCGCGGATAAACCCGCGGATATCCGCAACATTTTTTGCCATGCGGATATAGTTTGCATGGCTTTGCGGATAGCGGATAAGCTGCGGATAATATTTGGAGTAAAATTGCGGATAGGTTTTAGAATACAATCCGAACCCGTTGAATATCATGGGGAAAGTTGGGTAATTGTGCGCACCTATGTTTTTCGAGTTGGTAGTACAACTAGCAACTCAGTTCCCTGCTACCCATGCTGCCCTTAAGCTGTCATCGTACCTATCAGATAGGGACAGTCAGCATGATGCCAGTTGCTATGTGATGATAGCCGTGAGGCTTGGATGAAGAAACTTTACACGTTGCATGTTATTTTCTGTAGCCAGCAAATAAGAAGGTAAGCCTACCGTTGTGATTCAATTATTTAAAATTAAATGCAGTTTTAAATGCCAGTTTTGCAGGTGTTTATTTTTCCATAATAGATTAGTTTACTGGGATTCAGTGGAGTTACGTTTTAAAAGCAGAGTGGGGTAATGGTGCGCAGAACGTACGATACAAGTAAATACAATGCGAAATTAATGGCAAAATATCTAGTGTTTGTTCTCCAGATGCCAAGAAATTATACGCGGAAAACGGAGAAAAACTCCTACCCAGCAGAAAATATGCAGAAAGCTCTACGTGCAATTAGGGATGATGGGAGGAAAATAAGGGAAATAAGGGAAGAGGGGAGACGTTTCAACATTTCCGAGTCAACCGTACGAAAGCAGTTGCTGCAAAATAATGCGGATAACAGTCGTGCGGGGCGGATGCGGATAACAGTCGTGCGGATGCGGGGCGGATGCGGATAACAGCCGTGCGGATGCGGGGCGGATGCGGATAACGTTTTGTTTATCCGCGCAGGGCTCTAGCTATAACGACAAATGAAAAGTTACGGAAATTTGTAAAGGTGGTGGTGATTGTTGTCACCTGCTCCTAATGTTAAAGCTGATCATGTAAATAAAGTTCTATTAAATACGAACTTATAATCTTACACGTCAAAATAAAAATTGGACAAAAACCAAAGGAACGAAACCAAAAAAACGAATATATAAAACACAAAGACAAGGCAAAGAAAATGCCCTCAAGTCTTCGTTAAGTTAGAATTAAAGGGCTTTGAAGGAAGTAGACCCATGAAAGGCAGATGGGAGAGAGAAATATATGAGAAACTGCCTCGATGGTTATAGAAAAGCGGCGATAAACAAACCTAGCTCTGGAATCGCTCGGGGTTGCCAACTCCTGAACTCTTGAGGATTTAGCGTTATCCTGGATGCACCATGTGTGACAAGGTTACACACTCCCTGCCCCTTTATGACCTTGTACAATAGACAGGAAATACCATTACAATAAAGGAATAATTCTGACCTCTTATAAAATGCCAGTATCATGGTAGAAAACACAAGAACCAAACATGGCGGAAAAATTAACAAGTAGTTCCGTGACTCCCTAATGAATCTACTATTCTTAAAATGTAACATTCATACCAACTGTTCACTTTTCAGTGAAATTTACAAAGTTCACTTATTTTTATTATAACATAACCTCTCACCTGTCATGTCATTCCATTTTTCTTCAATCTGTTCTTGCTCGCACGTGTTCCATGACACTGTAATGATTTCCGGAACTAATGTTGGTCACGAGGTTCATTTTCAGTTGGCCCCTTGCTCTGATTGGCCTCAGCAGTTTTCGAGAATTTTCCATGCTCTCGGATTGGCCGACGCCACCGGTCCGCATCACGCATTCCGCGTCATCTCCGGTATATAGCCTGCCCTGGCCTACATCAACTGTCTGTCTCCAGCAAGTCACAATGCCAGTCACTCATCTTTAGCCGTCTTCACGCTTGAATGTGTCTCAACGCTGTGTGCTAATACATCGCAAAATGCCTCTAGTCAAACCAGCAGTGCATTCTAAAATCTACGAAATCTATATAAGTTAACATCGATACTTAGCCTACGTCAGTTTGTCGTGAGCAAAAACGATAAACAAGTTTTCTTCTGTGCTGGGCACGAAGTCTTCAACATTTCCAAGACGGAAAAAAGTGATCAAAACCGAGTTCTACGAAATCTATATAAGTTTACATCGATAGTTGGCCTACGTCAGTTTTGTGCTGGGCACGAAGTCTTCAACATTTCCAAGACGGAAAAAAGTGATCAACACGTTCTTCCTCCATTTCTATTATGTGGAAATTCCTCTACACCAACGCCAACAAGCTAAGTGTTTATTATAACCTAAAACATTTCTAAACTTAAAAATGTATCTTTCCCTTTTTTTAGGGTTATGTCACATGGCTTAAGTAACTTGTCAAACCATGCCAAACTAAACTTATTTCCTTCTATTAAGTGGTTTAAGCATGTATTATGCCTTTAAATTGTGGGCTATGAGAACTGTTCTCTCTCTTTCACATGTTAACTATCCTTCAAAACAAATCATCCTTTTCTCTATTTTTGTATAAACTATTGGGCTTAACACAAGTTCACCTCTCTGACGAAGTGAATGGCTTGTTCTCTACTTAATCTATCAAGGTGCTTTTGGGAATGCTCCCATTTCAATTGTAAACAACCTCGCCTTGTAACTATCAGGCGACTAGTGGGATGTTATCCCTACTGGCATGTAAATATTGATTTTTCTGTAAATAAACTAGCCTACTCTCGGTGTGCAGTCCTAGGCTAGATTTTAAGCTATTATTGAGTACTATAGTTACTCGCTAATTTACCCTGCATTGTTCTACTTTAGAGTACTGGCCACAAAGTGGTTACTTATTCTCAGGGTTGTTGGCATTTCAAACTTATGAAATCTTGTTCGCTTGTTGTCGGCCTGTCAAAGGTCACATTTCCATTACATATTTATATATTTATTGTTAATCTTTTGAAAGCTTATGAAATCTTGTTCGCTTGTTGTTGGCCTGTCAAAGGTCACATTTCCATTACATGTTTATATATTTATTTATTGTTAATCTTTTGAAAGTTGGTTTTTGAATAAAATACCACTGTTATTGGCAAACTGTTTCCATTGCTATTTACTCATCAATGTTCAATCTGTTCCTACTTAGTAAAGTTCATTTGCTTATTAGACTAGAAGCTTCACTTCTAGTCCTTCCCGAAAAAGGAGGTCTCGCATTGACGGATCCTATCCATGTTGGTGCCAAAACCCGGGACCTTTAAATAACCTTCATAATTGTTTATTGTATGAAACAGGTTGCCAAGCCATTCGATAAGCTATTGCAGCTTTTCACTTCTGTCACTAATGCTAATTGTATTTTTCAGCTATCGCTATGAAAGCTGTGTTGGGGTGAACGGAGATGTCCCTTGTTACCACCTCTACCAGTACCAATACTACTACTACCACTTCAGACGCTCGGCAGTCTAGCAGATCGGTGAGTGAAAGTACTCAAAGTTCCGCCATGTCTCTTCCTAAGGAGCTTGTAGCCAAAAGAACTGCTTGTAAAAACAAACTTACTCGTTTTCAGCATTTTTTGGCTTCCAAATCTTTTGATGATCACAATTATGACGTTCTAGTTCAACGTTTTAATGTTTATCAGCAACATTTTCAAGAGTATGATGTGTTGCAAACCGAAATTGAAACAATCGAACCTGATCAAGAACAGGATCGTAGTTCTGTTGAAGAACTGTATTACAATATGTATGGCGAAGCTAAGGATTTAATTAAGCAATTAGCAACCCATCAAAACACCGAAGTTAGCAAACCGTTTCTTCCTAAAATCCAACTTCCTACCTTTTCAGGGGAGGAAAAACAGTGGGATTCCTTTTTTGAACTTTTTTCTTCTCTAATACATGATACTAGATCATTCCCTGAGATTCAAAAATTGTATTATTTAAAGTCTGTTCTTCAGGGTCCTCCCTTAAAGTTAATTGAAGCTTTACCTCTCACCACCGAGAATTACTCGGTAGCTATTGACCTCGTCCAACAGCGATATGGCAATGCCAAACTTAGGATTCAACGCCATATGAACGCCTTGTTTAATTTACCCGCTTCACGCCCTGATAATTTATCATCCCTTAGAAATCTGGGAGACACCGTTGAACTTCATGTAAGAGCCCTAGAACATCTTAAACAACCTGTTGAACATTGGGATCTTTTTCTTATACATCTCACTACCTCCTAATTTGACCTTAATACTCGTAAAGCATGGGAATCCGATTTAGTGGACAAACCTGAACCCACATTTAAAGTTTTGATCTCTTTCATAAAGAAACGTTGTCAAATTCTTTCTGCTTTAATCAATAAAGCTGAAGGTTCCACCGATGTCAGCAAAAGTAAACCCATCAAGCATTTCTCGGAAAAAGCTTCACATTCTCATGTTTTCTCCATACAAGGTAACAAAACCTCATGCATTCTTTGCAATAATTTGCACCCTTTATATTTCTGCAATACCTTCAAAGGCCTTTCAGTTGACGATCGTAGAAAAGCTGTGTCGCAAAACAAATGTTGTTTTAACTGCCTTTCTTCAAGGCATATCTTAGCGGACTGCGCTTCGAAAGGAGTTTGCATGCATTGCAAGCTAAGACATCATTCTACCTTGCACCGCTTCGAAAAACCACGGTCTATTCCTGGAACAGTTTCAAATCCTAGTGCCCAACCTGCGTTGAGCCTCACTAGTGATGCTTCTCCACCTAGCTCTTCTGTTTCTGCTGTAAATACCGTTGCCCAATCCTACAATCAAACAACCCCCTCATGGCGTAGTGCTCAAGTTTTGTTATCTACGATCCAGGTCCAAGTTAAAGATTCTTCCGGCAATTGGCACTTAGTACGAGCCTTGCTCGACAATGCGGCAACTCATGACTTCATAACCTCATCATTAGTTGAAAGGTTAGGTCTCAAACCTCTCTCCACCAATATTGAAATATCTGGTATCAACAACAGCAAGTCTACTTCCTTAAATTATGTCAAGCTGCAGGTGAAAGATTCAGTCCAATATGGCACTAACTTTCATCTAAACTGTCTGTCCATTCCGAGTATTGGCAGTCCTACTCCCAGTCGCTCTTTTTCCATTGACGAATGGAAATTTCACTCTGATCTAAAACTGGCTGACCCTCAATTCTATAAAAGCTCTCACGTTGACATTCTTTTTGGAGCTAACACATTTTGGCAAAATCTTCTTCCGTCAAGGGTTAATATTTCATCTGGTATCTACGCCCACCATACTAAATTTGGTTGGCTTATCACAGGTTATATTCCTCTTCAAACTGTTCAAGGTTCCTCTCAATGCCATTTCACTAATGCAGATCTTCATCAGCGTCTGGAAAAATTTTGGCAAAAGAGTCCATTGAATCTGCTCCTTCTCTTTCATCAGAAGATGAATTTTGTGAACAACATTTTTTAGAAACCACTGTTCGTAACCCAGATGGCAGATTTATTGTCACAATGCCACGCATTTCTTCTCCTCCTCCTTTATGTGATTCCTATCCGAAAGCTCTTAAAGCTTTATTTGCAGTTGAGAATCAACTCAAGCAAGATCCTTCCACTCGCAGACAATACCTTGAATTCATGGAGGATTATGAAGCTTCAAACCATATGGAGACTGTTCAAGATTTCGACCCTTCTTTAGATTCAGTGTATTTAAATCACCATCCCGTTTGGAAGAATCCCTCCACCAAAGAAAAGATAAGAGTTGTTTTTAATGGTTCTGCCCCTGATGCCAATGGCATTTCCTTAAATGACACTCTCCTATCTGGACCTGCCATTCAGTCTGATCTCCCGTCTATTCTTTTAAATTTCCGTCTATTTCCAATTGGAATCATAGCCGACATACAACAAATGTATAGACAAATTCTGATTAATTCCGAACAACAAAATCTTCAACGAATTCTCTGGCGTGATGCTCCTACTAAGACCATAAAGATCTTTAAATTAAAAAACGTAACGTATGGGCTTAAACCATCGGATTTTCTTGCCATTCGTACTTTGAAACATCTTGCCGACCAAGATGGTCATTTGTTTCCTTCTGAAACTCCTATTTTGTTAAAAAATTCCTTCTACGTTGATGACTTTCTTTTTTCTTTTAAGAATGTATCTGAGGCTATCGAACTCTCTAAAAGTTTAAAAACTTTACTTAGCAGAGGAGGATTCTTACTTCATCGTTGGAACTCAAATTCTGAGGAACTTCTATCCAATCTCTTGCCACATTATCCTGTTAATACTCCAGTAGAGCTTTGTCAATTGGAGGATGCTACTAAAGTTTTGGGAATACACTGGTATCCTAAAGCTGACTCATTCTTTTACGAAGTAAATTTGTCTTCCTCACCTCCACAAACCAAAAGACAAGTGCTATCAGAAATAGCTAAGATATATGACCCGCTTCAGTTCATTGCACCCGTAATTGTTCTAGCTAAAATCTTTATGCAAGAGCTATGGTCATCGAACTCGGATTGGGATGATCCCATTCCTCCTTCGCTTCTACAAAAGTGGCTTGCCTTTCGGCACAATCTTTGTGATCTCTCATTAATAGACATTCCTAGAGTGCTAGTTCCGTTCTCTTGCTCTCTTGTCCTGGATTTGCACCTTTTTGCTGACAGTTCGACCAAAGCATACGGATGTTGTGCTTACATTGTAAGCCGCTCCCCCTTTTTCTCCAATTTGATATGTGCTAAATCTAAGGTTGCGCCTTTGAAACCCGTTTCATTACCTCGTCTTGAACTCTGTGCCGCACTACTTGCTGCCGAATTAGCTAACAAACTCAAACAAACACTCAACTGTAAGTTCTCGCACACATATTTTTGGACAGATTCCTCTATTGCTTTGGCATGGATTTCTAAACCTCCTTCTAATTGGCAAACTTTTGTAGCTAACAGAGTTGAGAAAATTCAAACTGTTTCTAAACCAGAACAATGGAACCATGTTTCTAGCAAAGACAACCCCGCCGACCTCATTTCTCGTGGTTGTTCACCTAAGTCACTATCTCAATCCTGTTTGTACTGGCACGGCCCTTCATGGCTTTCTGAAAGAACTCAAAACCGACCTTCCAACTCTAATTTCCCGTTAGAGGATATTCCTGAAATCAGCAAAAAAGCTTCTGCCTTTGTAACTGCCAACACTCCTTCCTTGTTGAAACGTTACTCTTCTTTTCAAAAACTTGTGCGCGTCACTGCTTATGTGCTCAGATGGAAATTTTTAGTACTAGATCAACCTCTATTCCCTCAGCCTTTTCTTTCGGCTGTTGAACTGCAAATTGCCACCATCAAAGTTCTTTGGCTCACCCAGAGAGAGGCATTCTCAGTCGAAATAAACATATTGGCTAAAGGTAAAACTCTCAAGAAACACAGCAGGCTTTTTGCCTTATGCCCTTTTCTAGATGACGATGGTTTGTTAAGAGTGGGCGGCAGACTTTCTCTTTCTGACTTCTCCGATGAAAAAAAAGCACCCTATTATCCTTCCGTCTAAACATCATGTCACTCGGATAATCATTCGTCAGTTTCATTATCAAAACTTACATGTTGGTTCTAGAACCCTTCTATGCTTGATACGGGAAAAATACTGGCCTATTAACGGTTTACACGAAGTCACTTCTGTTATACATAAATGTATTACTTGTTTCAAAGCTAAGCCTAAACCTAATCAGCAACTCATGGCGGACCTTCCCCCATTTCGTTCAGCTCCCTGCAGGCCTTTTTCCTTCACCGGCATTGATTACGCCGGTCCGTTTGTGTATCAACAAAATCACCCCAGTGCTAAAAGGAAAATCCTTGGAAAACTATACGTTTCTCTATGTGTCTGTATGGTAACTGGCTCTATTCATCTTGAGCTCGTAACTAGTGCCTCCACCTCATACTTTCTTTCCGCTCTCTCTAGATTCATTACACGAAGGGGCATTCCTTCAGAAGTCTTCTCTGATAATGCCAAAACCTTTGTTGGAGCTTCGCAGCAATGGTACAAAGCCCTTTGCTCCCCTTGTGCGAAAGAACAAATCTCCAATTACTCGCACTTAAACCAATTCAAATGGCATTTCATCCCTCCTTATGCTCCCCATCATGGCGGACGATGGGAATCTTGTGTGAAACTCACAAAAAATCATTTAAAGAAAACTCTTGGCTCTAGTATTGTCACTTACGAAGAATTCAATTCTTTAATTATACTCATTGAGGGAATTGTCAACTCACGACCTCTTTCTCCTCTTTCCAACGATCCTTGTGATTTCCTTCCTTTGACTCCAGGTCATTTTCTGGTGGGCAGTTCCTTAGCTGCGTCTCCTCCGTTGCTTGATCGTAAACTTGATCTGTCTTTGCCTATCTTGTGGAGAAAGATAGAATCCCTTAAGGCTCAATTTTGGAAGAGATGGAGACTTGAGTATTTTCACTCGCTCCAAAGGAGGAACAAGTGGCAGCTCTCTCAGCCTAACCTTCAGGAGGGTGATTTGGTTCTTCTCAAAGACCCAAGTCCTCCTCTTGTATGGAAAACTGGTCGTGTTATAAAGTGCTATCATGGCAGAGATGCTAGAGTTCGAGTGGTCAAACTTAAAACTTCATCAGGACACTGTATTCGTCCTATCTCAGTCATTTTCCCTCTGCCACTCTAGCTCTTCTCTCTCATGTTATTTTCTTTTCTCAGTTGCCCCTCTGGCAGTATGTTCACTTTTCAGTGAAATTTACAAAGTTCACCTATTTTTATTATAACATAACCTCTCACCTGTCATGTCATTCCATTTTTAGCCTACTTTCGATTTTTGCAAAAAATGAAAGTAGACTTATGAGATCAACACAGGGCGAAAAAAGTGTGTCTGTCTGTGTGTGTGTATGTGTGTGTGTGAGTCTGTGTGTGTGTGTGTATGTGTGTGTGTGAGTCTGTGTGTGTGTGTGTGTGTCTGTGTGTGTGTGAGTGTGTGTACTCTGAATGTCTGTCCCCCCCTATCAATTCGAACACGGTGAAACCGAATTGAACGAAATTTGGTACAGAGGTAGCACTCGTAAAGGACACCTCAGTGTCATACTTTATATCGCCGCCATCTTTACCAAAACAGAATGGCGGCCACTCAAATGTTCAAAACGTAAAATCAAATTACGGCTAAACTAATCATCCGATCCTTACCAAATTTGGTGACAACATACCTTTATATAGGACGCGTCTTTCACCCAAAATTCAAGGTCATCGGCCATGCCATTTCAGGATGGCAGCCGTGTGAATTATGCAACCATTTTAATAAATAGCTTAAGACCCACCAATTCCGATTATCGAGCCTAGGGGGGTTTAAGCTATCCTGAAGGTCGTGATCCGTTATTTATTATAATTTAATATTATAATATTATACAGTATGAGTGGCTTAAAAGAGCTGAGCCGTTTGTGTCACACGACAAGATGGCAGCTGTCCTCATGTGCCTGTCTTATATTTCAGTAGTTTTAGTATGTTGTATGTGATATACCGTACTGATACAATAATATAAACTTTGTATGAAATGATCTTTAATGAAGATGTACTGCAGTGAAGAAATCGTTTATTTAAAGTCATTATTTGCCAACAGTTTGTATCTAATATGTCAGTTAAGAACACCTGACGTCATGGATACGGTTAGCTCTGGGCTAGCATGTTAGTCTGACACGCAGTTGACTGGGGATCGATTACTGCTACAGTTAGGTTTTTTTTTCTTGAATTCTTTTACAAATGATGTGCACGAGCTTTTCCCACAGATACTGAATAAAATGTCATTTAGCTCAAAGGAGAGGATAAAGTATATACTCGTATATTAATAAAATCACAGTCCCAGCATCGCACATAAACAGAAGACATTAGAAAAAGGAGAATAGAAGAACTAGATACACGTTGTCATTAACCACAGCCTTCTTAATGCCTCTGTACGGTGCTGTCCTCTTGTGGGTTATGTGGGTAATATTGTTCCAAACATAACGCTGTGTAAATGCCTGAGCTGGCCTCCTAAAGTATGGCAATTTTGTAATACTGGTAGTTCAACTATTAGCCACGATCGCGCTCCGAATACCTTTAAACACTGCCAGCTGGATCGCCTCCCTCTTGGCTACTTTAAACTGCCTACTCATTCAACACCCATAGAACACTGCCATCGTAGTACATTACGATGGCAGTGCATAGGCGTACAAGATAAAGATTAATTCACTGATAGGTCGCAGCACCACCTACTGTGATGGGGCGGAAGATGATTGGGGCGGAAGATTCTTAATTTTGCAGGCTGGCTTAATATAGAGATTAACGGACGTGAATGCATTACAATAAGTTAGTAGTTTTGTTATTCAATCATCATAAAGTATATAATATTGATCTTGACACTTACTGGCTTATTATCAATATAAAAGAAAACAAACAATACATTGTGGTTGGGGTGATTGTTTTAGGGATGAGGACAAAGAGTCATAAAGATACCCATACATTTAGGAGAAAGTAGGCTATATGTTCTTTGCTGAACATCTTGTTCTTCAATCTGTTCTTGCTCGCACGTGTTCCATGACACTGTAATGATTTCCGGAACTAATGTTGGTCACGAGGTTCATTTTCAGTTGGCCCCTTGCTCTGATTGGCCTCAGCAGTTTTCGAGAATTTTCCATGCTCTCGGATTGGCCGACGCCACCGGTCCGCATCACGCATTCCGCGTGATCTCCGGTATATAGCCTGCTCTGGCCTACATCAACTGTCTGTCTCCAGCAAGTCACAATGCCAGTCACTCATCTTTAGCCGTCTTCACGCTTGAATGTGTCTCAACGCTGTGTGCTAATACATCGCAAAATGCCTCTAGTCAAACCAGCAGTGCATTCTAAAATCTACGAAATCTATATAAGTTAACATCGATACTTGGCCTACGTCAGTTTGTCGTGAGCAAAAACGATAAACAAGTTTTCTTCTGTGCTGGGCACGAAGTCTTCAACATTTCCAAGACGGAAAAAAGTGATCAAAACCGAGTTCTACGAAATCTATATAAGTTTACATCGATAGTTGGCCTACGTCAGTTTTGTACTGGGCACGAAGTCTTCAACATTTCCAAGACGGAAAAAAGTGATCAACACGTTCTTCCTCCATTTCTATTATGTGGAAATTCCTCTACACCAACGCCAACAAGCTAAGTGTTTATTATAACCTAAAACATTTCTAAACTTAAAAATGTATCTTTCCCTTTTTTTTAGGGTTATGTCACATGGCTTAAGTAACTTGTCAAACCATGCCAAACTAAACTTATTTCCTTCTATTAAGTGGTTTAAGCATGTATTTTGCCTTTAAATTGTGGGCTATGAGAACTGTTCTCTCTCTTTCACATGTTAACTATCCTTCAAAACAAATCATCCTTTTCTCTATTTTTGTATAAACTATTGGGCTTAACACAAGTTCACCTCTCTGACGAAGTGAATGGCTTGTTCTCTACTTAATCTATCAAGGTGTTTTTGGGAATGCTCCCATTTCAATTGTAAACAACCTCGCCTTGTAACTATCAGGCGACTAGTGGGATGTTATCCCTACTGGCATGTAAATATTGATTTTTCTGTAAATAAACTAGCCTACTCTCGGTGTGCAGTCCTAGGCTAGATTTTAAGCTATTATTGAGTACTATAGTTACTCGCTAATTTACCCTGCATTGTTCTACTTTAGAGTACCGGCCACAGAGTGGTTACTTATTCTCAGGGTTGTTGGCATTTCAAACTTATGAAATCTTGTTCGCTTGTTGTCGGCCTGTCAAAGGTCACATTTCCATTACATATTTATATATTTATTGTTAATCTTTTGAAAGCTTATGAAATCTTGTTCGCTTGTTGTTGGCCTGTCAAAGGTCACATTTCCATTACATGTTTATATATTTATTTATTGTTAATCTTTTGAAAGTTGGTTTTTGAATAAAATACCACTGTTATTGGCAAACAGTTTCCATTGCTATTTACTCATCAATGTTCAATCTGTTCCTACTTAGTAAAGTTCATTTGCTTATTAGACTAGAAGCTTCACTTCTAGTCCTTCCCGAAAAAGGAGGTCTCGCATTGACGGATCCTATCCACCAACGGTTCGCTTAGGCTATATAATTGTTGTTTTGACTGGCTGCGCGGCTCAGCGGTAACGTCCTCGCTTGCTGGGCCCTAGGTTGTAGGTTCGTATCCTGGCGCAGTCAGCTGGCATTTGAGGGTGCACAAATGCGAGGGAGCCGTGTCAGTATATTTACTGGCACGTTAAAGATCCCCTTCGGGGCAAAATTCCGGCACCCGGCGTCTCTTAAAGCCACAGTAGTTAAAAGGGACGTAAAACCAATATTATTATTATTATTATTGTTATTAGTTGTTGTTTGAGCCTTCAGTCTTTTGACTGGTAATATGCAGCCCTCCATGCTTCCCTGTCCTGATCTAATCGTTTCATCTCTACATAGCTACCACACGCTACATCCGGGGCAATCTGTATAACATAATCTAACCTTGGTCGACCCCTGCAGTTCTTGTCCTCAACCCTTCCTTCCATAACTAAGCTTGTAATTCTTGGGTGTCTTAATACGTGTCCTACCAACCTATCTCTTCTCTTCATTGGCGGTAGCCAGAATCATCTCTCCTCTCCCGCTCGTAATACCTCTTCGTTTGCTACCCTATCTACCCATCTGATTTTCATCATTCTCCTGTAACACCACATTCTAAACGCTTCATTTTTCCTCTTTTCTGCTGCACCAATAGTTCAAGTTTCACTTCCATAGAGCGCCACGCTCCAGACAAAGGCTTTCAAAAATGACTTCTAATACCTAAATCTATATTCGATGTCAACAGATTCCTTTTCTGTAGAAATGCTTTCCTTGCCTGAGCCAACGTACTTTTTATATCCTCTTTGCTTCATCAATCACTGGTTATTTTGCTTCCTAAGTAAGAGAAGTCTCCTACTTCCTTTAGCTTTTCACTTGCTATATAGACCTATCTAGAAAATAAATATAACAACAGAATTAAGTTGATAATACTGACATTTATGATTTGTTGGAAATGTTCCTCAAACACTGTAGCCTATTAAAGTACACGAGTTAGTTACAAATAGTTTCCCACCATGTCATCTCAGATACTGTGAATCTACGGCTCAAATGCTTTGAAAGAGCTATACGGTGAAACAACAACAACAACAACGACAGACAGACACACATCTGCCTGAGTGATTTCATAGGTCAACGTTTTCATCATCTTTGCAAAATGTGAAGAGTAGGCTAATAAGTTGACGTCCTAGGGATTGAGGGCTCAAGAGTAGCTGAAGCTGTACGGATTTCAAGCTGGACTTTAGGCTAGCGTCATCAATTTTCCGACGTCATGGCAACCATGTCAACCAGTGTTCGTCATCTACTGTGTGTATACTAAGTCAGTAGCATCATCTATAGATTATTACATCAAAATCCCTTGGTTAAGTGTTTGTTTTGTTTCATATAATATTTTACGCTGAAAAATGTAAAAATTATTGATACGTGTTACCCCTAGTAGCACGTTCGTTAATTGGATTACAGTGGGTAGAAGCACAACACAATTGGTCCTTTAAAGAAATATAGCTTTATTGCAGGTCAGAATGTTACACCACACATTAAGCAAATGGAAACATTTAGCTGTCTTTCTTCGTGTTTGCTGCCTTATGGAGGACACTCACCCTTTCACTTCCTTATTTAGTTAATTCTTCACAAATTAGGTAGACCCGTGTCCAGCCACAGTCTGTCACTCACTATTCTTGAATACCGTACTACACACTGTTTCGCAATTCACACGTCGCCGCAGTGCCTCTGTCGCGCGGGTGTGAACACACTCACACGGCACTTCGCCTCAATACTTCTGTCGCACAGTCAAACACACACTCCTCAAAAGCACAGTCCATCCCTCGCTGGCCAGGTCGCTTTATATATAGCATGCCTGGTGACTCAAAGGATGTTTCTAGAGTAGACCAGGGTTTACACCTTCTCGAAATTTCCAGTACTAAGCGGACCAAGAACCTTCTGGACTATGTCCTAGTTCTTGCAGCCCCGTTGCGTAAGACGCTGGTAACACACAGTCAGGGATAGCCTGGGGCGGCCTTAGTCATGCGCGGGCGACGAAGCTGTCTAGCATTCGTAACATTATCATTAATGGATACGTGCAGTGAAGGAAGGGAATGATTAACACTTAAATTCAAGACCGTATTGACAGCAGTGAACACAATTTTTCAGAAAGATGGAAGGTTCTCCTATAAATTGTTCTTTATCATCAAAAATCCCAAATTTACAGTTTTTAACTTTACTCTGTTAATGAATATATTTTAATGTTTGTTAATTATTATTTTACAATAATTTGCCGCATTTGTACTTTTTGTAATTTGCATACATTTGAAATGAATTAAAATTTTAAGGGCCACTCATAATTAAATATTTATTTAATTTTTGTACTGTTTTCATACTTTGTCTTTTGTCTAGCATTCTTTATAATGTTATTCTTTATTTTAAATTTCAGCATCCTTTTATTACAGTACTTTTTAAGGTACTTCATGTTTGCTTGTGTATTTACCAAAATTTCATACAAATTTATGATTTTCATAAATTAGAGGTATGAAATACGGTAACTTATCCTGCTTAACCAATATGACTAATATCAGAGCTCAAGTGGGCTGATAAATCTTATAATGTTCATTGTATTCATTTCTATTTGTTTTTGTTTGATTGAATATGTAGTGAATGATAGGGTGATTGATTTTTTTATTGAATGTTCGAGCGATTGAGTAATGTAATCCTTTGTTGTTTTCTAGAACCTCGGATCTCACGTTTTCATTATGCTCTTTTCCAGTTTCTGTAATTTTTCTTTCTTTTCATGTATGTGTTTTGGATTATTTCGTTTACTCTAGGTAGTTATTTTAAATTTGTATATATAATTATTTGTAATGTTTCTTGAACTTGAGGATTGTATGATAGAATGAAAGCTCGAGGTAATTTTTTCCTAGATGTTTGATTGCTTGTCTGTATGGTTGTTGTTGATAGTTAATGGTGTCTTTCTATTTATGTTCGTGTTCGTGGTTTTTGTTTTATTTATGCTTGCAAATTTATTGTTATGTATGTTATTGTCACACTTTGAGTCAATCTGTCTGGCAATAAAAATACATACACGCATACATTATTAGGAAGAGGGTCAGTTTCAAAACATCCATGCTCATCGCAGCAATCTCCTCTACAACTACCGACACAGAAGAACAGATCGTTTCGAGGATCATAAAAACTCCGAAGTCTAAGTCGTAAACATATCAATGATTGTATGGTTTTACATACAGCAGAGAAAACGTACGAATGTTACTATTTGCTTTAGTTTCACCGAGTGTAGCAGCTCGGAAGGAGAAATCACAGGACCTCAACAACAATATACATCCTCTTAACAGGGCAGATGACCTCGTAGTTCCACCCGTTGAAACAAAAACAACAACAACAACAACAACAACAACAACAACAATAATAATCCTCTCACATCTCCGTCTCGAATCCAAGAAGAGATTTCTTTTTGTCAGACACCAGTTACAAATATCTCCCAAGTCAACCCTCAGGTAGCATTTATCACCCTCCTGAGAGGATGCAATTTCAAGAGCACCTGCTACCAGGTCACATTGAAGACTGGCAGATTTGGAGGTACTTGAATCGTCTGAGGAGTGGTGTTGCCGGACTTACAACTATTTAAGAAGGTATTATCTGTCACAGGCACATGCACTTGGCCATTCCTAGCCCAAGTGCTTTGGAGATTGCCAGGCACTGAGTACTGACAATTTTGATTTTATTAATGCAGCCAATGGCCTATTATTTTATTTTCAGGGCAGGCCAGGGAAGGGGGTAATAGAATGGACCTATGAAAAGAAGCCGTTTCGGCATTTGCCAAGTGGTCAAAATGGGAAAAATCGAAAACCATTTTCAGGACAGCAGAGATGGTATTCAAACCTACAGTCTCCCGACACCAGAGAGGCTCGAGGTAGCGCGTTAATGGTTTCGACCGGTTTATTTTATTGTAATGGACTGTACAGTAGTTCCTGACACGATTTAATGGCGTAAGCTTTTAATTAAACCAGTCATATCACGAATATCCCAGTCACTTCATGAATAACCGGCGTTTAATGAAACAGTTATGGAATTTATTATAAGCCATGGAACGTCATGAAGTGACGTGACCCTCACTTTCACATGATTTAGTTTCTTTTGTACATAATTTGCCGAAAAATAATCATTGCGTTAAACTGAGGTGAATGCAATCACTTACTGGAAAATATAAACAAATATGATTGAAAAGGGGGGGCATGGTGGCTCAGCAGCGGTAAAGCTGTTGGCCTCTCACCAAGGTGGACCGGGTTCGATTCCCGGTCAATGCATGTGAGATTTTCGATGTTAAATGCCATGTCCTGTGGTTCGGATTCCACGTTAAAAGGAGGTCCCGTGGCTCATAATCTCAAGATTAACGGTCACGTTAAACTACAAGCTTCCTTCCTTTCCTTTTGATTGAAAAGGACTTAATATTCTTGGATTCAACTGGGTTTAACTGTTACGCACCAGGGGCAGATGACCTCGTAGTTCCGCCCCTTAAAACAACAAAAACTAACTAACTAACTGTTACGCACCAATTGAGGTTATATTTCTCAATTTGACTCTATTGAGCTCTCACAGGTTTGATTATCATTATAATGGGCAGATTAACTCTGGAATTACTTTTATTATGCACTGGCACTACCGACTGAAAGTGAGTCTTGCCTGAAAGTCAACGAAATGACTAAACACGATGATTAACTTTCGCGGTCTGCCGTAGTCTGTTCGTCACTTCGTGAAAAGACTTGCCAGATAGTGCATTTATCCGTTCATACACTATATAGCGACGGTGTAAATACCTTCATACAAACATCAAAAAAAAGTTTTGCATATTGCTGGCCAAGAGTCGTAGTGGTCTCAAACCCAATAGTTATTCTTGCGTGTGTGTATATCGGTTGTGTAGACTCGCCTGTGTCAATGAGGATAGATCTGTGCGAGTGTGGAGAAGACCCGGTGAACGTATGCACGACCAATACATCCGATTCCTGTACCAATAGGGAGGAGGTGGTGCATTGTTTTGGGATGGCATCATGTATGGTCGCCGAACCCCTCGTGTACATTCCAGGGCGTATGACAGGAATACGTTACAGGGATACTATCCTGGCACCTGTAGGGAAAGGCTATGCTGACAATTTCAGCCCAAATTTCACTTTCGTAGACGATAACGCTCGCCGCACAATGCCTTTCTTCAGGAGAATGGTATTCACAGAATGGATTGGCATCTCATTCTCCCGATCTCAATTGTGTAGAGCAGGCGTGGACACTGCTTAATAAATAAGTCCGTCCTCACTTTATCCCCACTGTGCTTCATGGAAATATGGACATTTTTCTTTGATGCGTGTAGATTAATTGTCGGAGTGAGACTGTTTGTTGATGAGATTGTCGTTCCTCAGTCTTGCAACATACAGTAGTAGTTACCGTACATAAATAGTTATTTTATCGGATGCTTAATGCTTTAGTATTTTACCAGTAATAGTTACCACATTTTCATAGTTTTTGACGGATTTTGTTTTTGTAGTGCAGTGATTGTTAGTGGGTGTCATTGTATGTTTGGTAGTGTTTTGTAGAGCTATTTTGTCTTTTATATATTTGGGTCTGGAGATGCTTGCTTGACGACCGAGATTTACCATCCCTTATCCCAAAACAATTATATATATTTTTTTTTATTACATGTAACTTTTTCAGGTTATTTTTCGCATGTCCCAGTTATTGGGATTGCATTGTGATGACCGACTGGAAATTCAAAATATCGACGACAAGAGCTTTCATGAAGTAACGGATTTCAATATCAACCTACGTCACACATACTACTCAAAGTCCCCTCAGCAGTATGTCGACGATAACTCACATTCGACGAATGATCCATGCTCTCTTGCACAAATTGTACTGATGTTAATATCAGAAATGTAGTTCCAAAGCCACTTAAAATCAACGATTTCTACAGAAATAAAAGTACTGTGAACATCATAGAGAGGATACTTCACAGTCCAAGTGTAAACCAATGGTCACCACATACAGTGATCGCTTGTAGAATACGCACAGTATGTTCCACGCTCAAAGCAGCGCAGAATGCAATTGAAAGCAATTGATTGTGATTACCTTGGCTCCGGTTACTAATCATCAAGGCCGCAGTAATTAACGCGATGGAGAAATGAAACACTGAGGTGCTCCTTACCGGAAGAATTAGTCCTCCCTGAAACAAACAGAGAAAACATTACTCACTACAAGAAGAAATAATTAAAATAAGTTAAGCACTGACAGTGAGCATCTATTAATTGGTTAAATATTTTGTAATAATGATAATGATAATATTAATAACAAAAATAATAAAAATGTATTACTCTTTCCATTCATTTAATATTCATCATTCTCCTGTAACAACATATTGCAAATGCTTATATTGCTCTTCTGCTTCACCAACAGGCCAAATTTCACTCCAACACGCTGCAGACAAAGAAGACACTAAACAATACTAATACATGAATCTACGTTAGATACCAACAGATTATTTCCTGAAATGTGCTACATTTTATTTATTTATTTATTTATTTATTTATTTATTTATTTATTTATTTATTTATTTATTTATTTATTTATTTATTTATTTATTTATTTATTTATTTATTTATTTATTTATTTATTTATTTATTTATTTATTTATTTATTTATTTATTTATTTATTTATTTATTTATTTATTTATTTATTTATTTATTTATTTATTTATTTATTTATTTATTTATTTATTTATTTATTTATTTATTTATTTATTTATTTATTTATTTATTTATTTATTTATTTATTTATTTATTTATTTATTTATTTATTTATTTATTTATTTATTTATTTATTTATTTATTTATTTATTTATTTATTTATTTATTTATTTATTTATTTATTTATTTATTTATTTATTTATTTATTTATTTATTTATTTATTTATTTATTTATTTATTTATTTATTGAGTTTCCAAAACATAGATGAACCCTATTTTGCCTAACATATTTACAAAATATTTTCAACAGTGCTTGTGTTATATTCTAATAACTTATGGAAGACATGATGGATGAAAATGTGAATAACAACATGATTTTAACCTACTTTCGATTTTTACAAAAAATGAAAGAAGACTTATGAGATCAACACAGGGCGAAAAATTGTGTGTCTGTCTGTCTGTGTGTCTGTGTGTGTGTGAGTGTGTGTGTGTGTGTGTGTGTGTGTGTGTGTGTGTGTGTGTGTGTGTGTGAGTGTGTGTACCCTGAATGTCTGCCCCCCCCCCCCCCTATCAATTCGAACACGGTTAATCTGAATTGAACGAAATTTGGTACAGAGGTAGCACTAGCAAAGGGCACTTCAGTGTCATGTTTTATATTGCCGCCATCTTGACGGAAACGTAATGGCGGCAACCCAAATGTTAAAAGCTTAAATCAAATTACGACCAAACGAATCATCTGATCTCTACAAATTTTTGCAACATTATACCTTTGCATATGAAGAATCTTTTGACTAATCTACAAGGTCATCGGCCCATTAATTTGCGGATGGCGGCCATGTTTGTGGGCAAATCGATTCCCCCTATCTATTCAAACTCGGTGAAACCGAATTGAACGAAATTTGGTACAGAGGTAGCACTAGCAAAGGGAACCTCATTGTCATGTTTTATATCGACGCCATCTTGACGGAAACGTAATGGCGGCCACCCAAATGTTAAAAGCTTAAATCAAATTACAACCACCCTAATCATCTTATCTCTACTAAATCTTGCAACAGCATACCTTTATGTGGTAAACATCTTATGACCAAACGACAAGGTCATCATCTCAATAGTTTACAGATAGCGGCCATGTATGTGTGCAAATCGATTCCCCCAATCAATTCAGACATGGTGAAACCGAATTGAACGAAATTTGGTACAGAGGTAGCACTAGCAAAAGGCAACTCAGTGTCATGCTTTATATCGTCGCCATCTTGACGGAAACGTAATGGCTGCCACCCAAATGTTACAAGATTAAATAAAATTACGACCAACCTAATAATCTGATCTCTATCAAATTTTGCAACAACATACCTTTTTGTGGGAAGCATCTTTTGACTGAAATACAAGGTCATCAGCCCAATAGTTTGCAGATAGCAGCCATGTATGTATGCAAATCGATTCACCATGTCATGTCGGTGAAACCGAATTGAATGAAATTTTGTACAGAGGTAGCACTAGCAAATGGCACCTCATATTCATGTTTAATATGCGTATAACACGTTGTATTTCAACAAGCTACTATAACCAATATTCAATTAAACTCCTAGAAAAGGACAAAGAGTTATAACAATACCCATGCATTTAGGAGAAAGTAGGCTATATGTTATTTACTGAACATCTTGTTTAAATATAGGATGCATAGGTTTTGTCAGTTCATTATTGCAATAACTTAGGTGGCATTTAATAATAAGCCTTTCTCTTTCAACTGCAGAGCAGTCGAACATCAGGTGATGAACAGTTTGAGATGATGCACAAAAGCATGTATAGTCATTTCGAATAGTGAAGTGAAATCGCTCAAAGTATGACGTGAATTTCTTATGTCCAGATAAAAATTGAGTACGCACAAAGCTCGGAACTAATATTTTACTTTGAAGTCGATGATGAATCTCAGGAAAAAATATTTCTGTCGTAACAGATCCTTTCTAAGTTGATGTCCAAATGTTATTCCACTGGTGAGTTAAATATTACAGTATATTTAAATTACATGCCTTCTCTCTTACAGTCATCGTCTGATCTCGACACACACTTTGTACAGGCAACCTAACGTTATTCCTTTTAATAGCAATGCTATTTTATTCCAGCCAATGGGAATACGAGAAAGAAGAATAAAATAGCCTCAATTATAAATTAATGGTCTTTGCAAGAAGCTGTTAAAGACTCGTGCCGAAGTTCACAAATCATAGCTTGGTACCGTTCGCAACTCCTGCCACAACAAACACCAACACAATATGAATCTGATTGATGGAATTTCTGAGTTCTGCATAACTTAAAATGAGATTTGTAATATTTTAAGAGAATCTCAACATTACCATATAGTTTCAATTATTCGCAATTTAATATTATCATTTTAAATGATTATGTCGACTTCGCTGGGATCTGGCTTTACGTTACGGTGACGGGACGAAATGTACCGAGAATACACGGAGGTATGTGACGTCATAGTACTGCTTGAGCTTCCTCCTTTCCCCGCACGCTCCGGTGAGCGTGACGTCATCCTGCCAGCCACCTCTTTTGACCTTGGTTTGCACTTACTTTTTTTTTTGCAAACGGACTTAAGGAGTTCACGCAGCATTTGCAGCATTTAAAATTATATAAAGTCTAGTCTTTCAGACTCACTATCAGTGTTTTTTTTTAATAGTTTCTCCCAACAACTTAAGATTGCTGATGATGACCACACTGAGGTCGAAACTAGTCTTAGTAGAATTAAACAAATATTGATAATATATTTATTTATTTGCTACTAACATTACCCGTCGTGGCTTCGCTTGCGAAAATTGATTAAACATTACACTTTAAATTTAGTGACGACTCACTCATCAATGCCACTTATGTAGTTCAGTTTTGAAACACCCCGCTTCACGATACGATCGAAAAGATATGTACGGCACCATGATGAGTATTCTACTCGCTCTTGATAAGCTGTAAGGAACAGTTGTAGGCCGATTTGCTAGAATTGTACCTTCGAATTGTTCTAAACATGATCAATATAGAAAATATTAATATTTCCTCTCATATAATTAAATTTATTTTAAAATGTAGATTTCATTCTGTGAAAGTAATAGATTCCTTATCACCACAGACTAACATCAACGATCAGCTACAGCATATTACCACTGCCACTGAGTAGCTCTTGCTATCACATTTCCTCTACGTAAAAAAACTAATGCAAATTAATTCATTAATTTATTTATTTGCAAATGGGGGTGTGTCCCCCGGTGGTGAATTGGGTATACATAACATGTAAACAATTATACAAAACAATTCAATAAGGCTGGCTGCGTGACTCAGGGGTAACGTTCTCGCTTGCTGGGCCCAAGGTTGCAGGTTCGTATCCTGGCGCAGTCAGCTGGCATTTGAGGGTGCGCAAATGCGAGGGAGCCGTGTCCGTAGATTTACTGGCACGTTAAAGATACCCTTCGGGGCAAAATTCCGGCACCCCGGCGTCTCTAAAAGCCAGTGTAGTTAAAAGGGACGTAAAACCAATAGCATTATCATTCAATTCAATAACAATTAAAGAAGAGTATTCACACAATTCGTCAGACTTTTCTCAAACACACCTATAGGCCTACGTTTGGGGAAAGGCTGTAAGAGTGCGGCAGGTAGAGAGTTCCAGTTGTCAATGGCACGGTCTACAAAAGAATATTTACCATAATTTGTACGCTAAGGTCGGCCCTTAACTTTGAAAGGATAATCACTTCTACTCATGTAAGTGGTCTTTCCCAAACGTTTGCTAAGCTCACCCCATGCTGGTTGATTTGTATACGTGTTGTACAAAGTGCAGAGTCTAGATTTCATCCCCCTAGCCTCAAGTGGTTCCCACCCAAGTTTCTTTAACTTACGGCTCACACTGCTCCTGGGATTAAAGTCACTGAGCACACATCTAGCGGCCTTTCCTTGTACCATTACAAATTCACTGATGAGCCCTACTTGATATGGATCTCCTTACAAGTGACAAATATCCTAATAATTTAGCAGAGGTACTACTTCCTTTTAATACCCTTTTAATATTTAGACAGCAATTTGTTTGTTTCATAAGTGAAATTTCAGGTCATTTTGTTAGTTCTTCTGGTGTCCCACAAGGATCTAATCTTGGGCCTCTTCTATTTCTAATTTTGGTTAATGATTTGCCTAATATTCTATGTTACTCTGACTGCTTATTGTTAGCTGACGATGTAAAGCTATATAAGACCATATACAACTTGAGAGACGAGATTGACCTTCAGAGGGATGTTAATAATATTGTAGCTTGGTGTGTTAGTAATAATTTAGTCCTTAATGTAAAAAATGTAAAGTCATGGTATTTACAAGGAAGAAGGAGTATATAAATCCTAAATATTGTATTGGAGAAACAGCACTCGAAATTGTACCGTCGATAAATGATTTAGGAATTATTTATGACAGCAAATTAACCTTTGATAACCATATTGCAAATATAATTAGTTCGGCCAACAAGATGCTTGGTTTTGTCATTAGAAACTCCAAATTATTTACTAAAACTGGAGTAATTGTTAAGTTGTATGAAAGTTTAGTTCGAAGCAAGATAGAATATTCAGCAGTAATCGGGGATCCCTTTTATAAAGATCAAATTCATCACATTGAGATTGTGCAAAATAAATTTCTAAGATACATGTATTATAAGACGTTCAATGTATTTTGTCCATTTGATACTTCGACTCAGTTTTTACGAAATTTGTTCAATTTCAAGTCCTTGAAAAGTAGAAGGTCGTTAAGTTCTTTGCAACTGCTGAGAAAAATTTTAACTGGAAAAGTTGACTGCCAAGAATTATTTCAATTCATCACTTTTCATGTACCACAAGTAAGATCTCGACAGCAAGCACGCTTTCACATCCCAAGATCTAAAAGTGTTCACCATTTTAATTCGCCTTTAGTTAAAATATTATCATTTTATAATTCAAATGATGTTCAAGTAGATTTATTCGCTGGCGCTAACTTATTCAATGAACAAGTAAAAGCAGCTGTTCCTTGAATACTGGGTACTCTTTTCTCCTTTATTAGCCTACTTTCGATTTTTGCAAAAAATGAAAGTAGACTTATGAGATCAACACAGGGCGAAAAAAAGTGTGTCTGTCTGTGTGTGTGTATGTGTGTGAGTCTGTGTGTGTGTGTGTATGTGTGTGTGTGAGTCTGTGTGTGTGTGTGTGTGTGTGTGTGTGTGTGTGTGTGTGTCTGTGTGTGTGTGAGTGTGTGTACTCTGAATGTCTGTCCCCCCCTATCAATTCGAACACGGTGAATGCAAATTGAACGAAATTTGGTACAAAGGTAGCACTAGCAAAGGACACCTCAGTGTCATGTTTTATATCGCCGCCATCTTTACTAAAACTGAATGGCGGCCACTCAAACGTTCAAAACGTAAAATCAAATAACGACTAACCAAATCATCCGATCTCTACCAAATTTGGTAACAACATACCTTCGTATAGGATACGTCTTGTGACCAAATTACAAGGTCGTCGGCCATACCATTTCAGGATGGCGGCCGTGCGAATTATGCAAACTTTATAATCCATATCATGGGACCCACCAGTTCCGATTATCGAGCCGAGAATCGTTTTAACTGTTCTAAAGGAAGAGGCACGTTCGAAATTAAAAGTTTATTTTGTAATACTATAGTGCAGACGTGATTTTAAAAAGCTGAACTGATTCAGTAATAAGACAAGATGGCAGCGGATATCTTGTGCCGGACTTATATTTCACTAATTTGAGTATTGCATGCAATATAGCGTACTGATAAAAAATAAATAAACTTTGTATGAAATGCTTTATATATAAATAATATACTCCAGTGATGAAATCGTTTAGTATAAATCATTATTTGCTAACAAGTTCTATGTAAGTCATTTTAAATAGAACGATATTCGTTGACACAATTAGCTCAGTGGTAGAGTGTTAGCCTATCGCTCAAATGCCTATGGTTCAAACCCGATCAGAGCTAGGTTTTTTGCTTGAAATGTTATATGTTTATTGTTTTGTAATGACTCAGATGCTTTAAAATTAAGCGTTATTTTGTGCACATTATGGTGTAAAATATATATTTAATTAAAACATAATTCGCCAGCAGATTTACTCGGGACATCTAGCTGCCAAAAAGGTAACTTCCAGATTTTATTGAAAAGTTTCTTCTTCTGGCCGCTAGAATGCACTCGCTCTGTTAGGATTATATTGTTCGATATTTCACCAATAGATGTCACGACTAGTCTACGTGGGGATCCATTGATTACTATACCATTATCATTCTATGCGCATCGAATTTGAAGAATGACAAGATGATACTACGATACATTTTAACTTTTATTTTAAAGGGTTTGTAACAGTCTATTTTGCGTTACTTGAAAATGTTATTAAGCGTTATATTGTGCACATTATGGTGTAAAATATATATTTAATTAAAACATAATTCGCCAGCAGATTTAGTCGAGACATCTAGCTGCCAAAAAGGTAACTTCCAGATTTTATTGAAAAGTTTCTTCTTCTGGCCGCTAGAATGCACTCGCTCTGTTAGGATTATATTATCGAAAATATCCACATAGTTTGTATACACACGTCTCTGTAGGGTCATGGAAAGATTTGTTAATTCAATTAGGGTTGTGAAAGCCATGCACAACCAGACGTGTAAAGACATGCCTCAACTCAAAGTTGGATGTTGCCCACGGCAGGTCGTAATAATAATAATAATGTTATTGGTTTTACATCCCTTTTAACTACTGCTGATTTTAGAGACACCGGGGTGCCGGAATTTTGGCCCGAAGGGGATCTTTAACGTGCCAGTAAATGTACTGACACGGCTCCCTCGCATTTGTGCACCCTCAAATGCCAGCTGACTGCGCCAGGATACGAACCTGCAACCTAGGGCGCAGCAAGCGAGAACGTTACCGCTGAGCCACGCCGCCAGTCCGGTCGATTATGTCTCCAGATCCATAACATTCTTGATATACTTCTTATCTTTCTTTCTTCAATGATGGTAGCAGTTTTTATCTAGGTTGTGGCGTTTGGTAGAGGTAAATCGTTTCTAAGGTCTTCAACAAAGAATAGTTCTATTATACTCTTTGATAATAACAACGAGTTATAACTATACTCATACATTTAGGAGAAAGTAGGCTATATGTTCTTTACTGAACATCTTGTTTAGCCTACTTTCGATTTTTGCAAAAAATGAAAGTAGACTTATGAGATCAACACAGGGCGAAAAAAGTGTGTCTGTCTGTGTGTGTGTATGTGTGTGTGAGTCTGTGTGTGTGTGTGTATGTGTGTGTGTGAGTCTGTGTGTGTGTGTGTGTGTGTGTCTGTGTGTGTGTGAGTGTGTGTACTCTGAATGTCTGTCCCCCCCTATCAATTCGAACACGGTGAATGCAAATTGAACGAAATTTGGTACAAAGGTAGCACTAGCAAAGGACACCTCAGTGTCATGTTTTATATCGCCGCCATCTTTACTAAAACTGAATGGCGGCCACTCAAACGTTCAAAACGTAAAATCAAATAACGACTAACCAAATCATCCGATCTCTACCAAATTTGGTAACAACATACCTTCGTATAGGATGCGTCTTGTGACCAAATTACAAGGTCGTCCGCCATACCATTTCAGGATGGCGGCCGTGCGAATTATGCAAACTTTATAATCCATATCATGGGACCCACCAGTTCCGATTATCGAGCCGAGAATCGTTTTAACTGTTCTAAAGGAAGAGGCACGTTCGAAATTAAAAGTTTATTTTGTAATACTATAGTGCAGACGTGATTGTAAAAAGCTGAACTGATTCAGTAATAAGACAAGATGGCAGCGGATATCTTGTGCCGGACTTATATTTCACTAATTTGAATATTGCATGCAATATAGCGTACTGATAAAAAATAAATAAACTTTGTATGAAATGCTTTATATATAAATAATATACTCCAGTGATGAAATCGTTTAGTATAAATCATTATTTGCTAACAAGTTCTATGTAAGTCATTTTAAATAGAACGATATTCGTTGACACAATTAGCTCAGTGGTAGAGCGTTAGCCTATCGCTCAAATGCCTATGGTTCAAACCCGATCAGAGCTAGGTTTTTTGCTTGAAATGTTATATGTTTATTGTTTTGTAATGACTCAGATGTTTTAAAATTAAGCGTTATATTGTGCACATTATGGTGTAAAATATATATTTAATTAAAACATAATTCGCCAGCAGATTTACTCGGGACATCTAGCTGCCAAAAAGGTAACTTCCAGATTTTATTGAAAAGTTTCTTCTTCTGGCCGCTAGAATGCACTCGCTCTGTTAGGATTATATTGTTCGATATTTCACCAATAGATGTCACGACTAGTCTACGTGGGGATCCATTGATTACTATACCATTATCATTCTATGCGCATCGAATTTGAAGAATGACAAGATGATACTACGATACATTTTAACTTTTTATTTTAAAGGGTTTGTAACAGCCTATTTTGCGTTACTTGAAAATGTTATTAAGCGTTATATTGTGCACATTATGGTGTAAAATATATATTTAATTAAAACATAATTCGCCAGCAGATTTACTCGAGACATCTAGCTGCCAAAAAGGTAACTTCCAGATTTTATTGAAAAGTTTCTTCTTCTGGCCGCTAGAATGCACTCGCTCTGTTAGGATTATATTATCGAAAATATCCACATAGTTTGTATACACACGTCTCTGTAGGGTCATGGAAAGATTTGTTAATTCAATTAGGGTTGTGAAAGCCATGCACAACCAGACGTGTAAAGACATGCCTCAACTCAAAGTTGGATGTTGCCCACGGCAGGTCGTAATAATAATAATAATGTTATTGGTTTTACATCCCTTTTAACTACTGCTGATTTTAGAGACACCGGGGTGCCGGAATTTTGGCCCGAAGGGGATCTTTAACGTGCCAGTAAATGTACTGACACGGCTCCCTCGCATTTGTGCACCCTCAAATGCCAGCTGACTGCGCCAGGAAACGAACCTGCAACCTAGGGCCAGCAAGCGAGAACGTTACCGCTGAGCCACGCCGCCAGTCCGGTCGATTATGTCTCCAGATCCATAACATTCTTGATATACTTCTTACCTTTGTTTCTTCAATGATGGTAGCAGTTTTTATCTAGGTTGTGGCGTTTGGTAGAGGTAAATCGTTTCTAAGGTCTTCAACAAAGAATAGTTCTATTATACTCTTTGATAATAACAACGAGTTATAACTATACTCATACATTTAGGAGAAAGTAGGCTATATGTTCTTTACTGAACATCTTGTTTGTATATTCTTTTTTTCTACTTTGTACAGTTTTGTTTTCATTTTATGGTTTATATTTTCACGATCTCCTTTGTAGTATTTATGTTCTGTTCTTCATTTGTGTAATTTGTGTAATTTGTGTAATCTGTTTTCTCTATTTTCCACTGATACATGTTACTGTTTAATCAGATAATGTCAAGAAGGAATGTATTTGGGCTGGTGCCTGTGTTCCTTCATATTGATAAATAAATAAATAAATTACAAAGTGCAGTAAGCTTTAGAAAGTACACATCCTACATGAACTCTCCATTTCATATCAGTCCTTATGTGAACCCCAAGTTTTTGCAAGGATCTTCTACAAGTATTTCCGAGCCAATGTTATATTGAATATCTTGCCTTTGCCCTTTTTATGAGACTACATTTTCTTGTATTTATTTTCTTTTTATTTTCAATCACCCACTGACAGACCACGTTTAGGTCATCTTCAAGTACTGCATTGTCTTGTGAGTCATTTATAATTCGATACATTACACAATCGTCTGCAAGCAATCGACAGTCATTGCAAATCCCATGTGGTAAGTCATTTATAAACGCCAAAAGTAACTAAGTTCTGATTACGCTGCCCTGAGGGACATCCGACGTTACGGTAATTTCATCCCAGAATGGGCCTTTGACTTTCACTTTCTGGGAACGACCCCTTCAAAATGTCCTTGGATCCGTAAAATTGCTCTTTTATTAATCTTCGTTGAAGTTAATTTATGGAGTAGCATGTCGTGCGGTACGACATCAAATGTCTTCCCAAATCTATGACTATGGCGTCTCCTAAAACTCCGTATTTTATCGATTCACTTATATCTTGAAAAAGTGATAGCATCTGGCTCTCGCTTGAGTAACCTTTCCGAAATCCAATTTCCCACTGTTTCCTCAAGTAGTCGCAAATGAGATGCTCCATCTGTTTGCAAACGATGGACGTATGGCTAACCGGCCAGTAGTTACCCTATTCAAGTCTGCTCCCTCCCTTTAATATTGGGACTACCGCAGTTCTTTTCCAGTCATCTGGGATTTGCGCATTGCTTATGGACACATTAAACATCACCTCCAAGTATCGTGCCACGGCCCTACCTCCTAGTTTAAGTACTTCACTAACAATATTATCAGGACTCTTAGATATATTGTGACGTAATTTTTTATTACCATTATTGCTGACTGGCTTATTTGGAATACTGGAATATAAGTTTTATTTTTGCTATATCCCAGTGTAATTAGCCTACTTTCGATTTTTGCAAAAAATGAAAGTAGACTTATGAGATCAACACAGGGCGAAAAAAGTGTGTCTGTCTGTGTGTGTGTATGTGTGTGTGTGAGTCTGTGTGTGTGTCTGTGTGTGTGTGTGTCTGTGTGTGTGTGAGTGTGTGTACTCTGAATGTCTGTCCCCCCCTATCAATTCGAACACGGTGAATGCGAATTGAACGAAATTTGGTACAAATGTAGCACTAGCAAAGGACACCTCAGTGTCATATTTAATATCGCCGCCATCTTGACGGAAACGTAATGGCGGCCACACAAATGTTCAAAGCTTAAATCAAATTACGACTAACCTAATCATCCGATCTCTACCAAATTTTGCAACAACATACCTTTATGGGGGGAGCATCCTTTGACCAAACCAATAGGCCATAAGCGTAATAGTTTGCGGATGGCGGCCATCTTTGTGTGAAAATCGATTCCCCCTATTAATTCGAACACGGTGCAACCGAATGGAACGAAATTTGGTACAGAGGTAGCACTAGCAAAGGGCATCTCAGTGTCATGTTTCATATCACCGCCATATTGACAGAAACGTAATGGCGGCCACACAAATGTTCAAAGTTTAAGTTAAATTACGACTAACATAACCATCCGATCTCTACCAAACTTTGCAACAACATTCCTTTATGGAGGGAGCATGCTTTGACCAATCTAATAGGTTATTAGCCTAATGGTTTGCGGCTGGCGGCCATCTTTATGTCAAAATTGATTCCCCCTATTAATTCGAACACGGTGGAACCGAATGGAACGAAATTTGGTACAGAGGCAGCACTAGCAAAGGGCACCTCAGTGTCATGTTTTATATCGCCGCCATCTTGACTGAAACGTAATGGCGGCCACACGAATGTTCAAAGCTTAAATCAAATTACGATTAACCTAATAATCCCATCTCTACCAAATTTTGCAACTACATACCTTTATGGAGGGAGCATCCTTTGACCAATCTAATAGGTCATTCGCCTAATAGTTTGCGGATGGCGGCCATCTTTGTGTCAAAATCGATTCCCCCTATTAATTCAAACACGGTGAAACAGAATGGAACGAAATTTGGTACAGAGATAGCACTAGCAAAGGGCATCTCAGTGTCATGATTTATATCGCCGCCATATTGACAGAAACGTAATGGCGGCCACACAAATGTTTAAAGCTTAAATCAAATTACGACTAACATAACCATCCGATCTCTACCAAACTTTGCAACAATATACCTTTATGGTGGGAGCATCCTTTGACCATTCTAATAGGCCATTGGCCTAATAGTTTGCGGATGGCGGCCATCTTTATGTCAAAATTGATTCCCCCTATTAATTCGAACACGGTGGAACCGAATGAACGAAATTTGGTACAGAGGTAGCACTAGCAAAGGGCACCTCAGTGTCATGTTTCATATCGCCGCCATCTTGACGGAAACGTAATGGTGGCCACACAAATGTTCAAAGCTTAAATCAAATTACGATTAGCCTAATCATCCGATCTCTAGCAAATTTAGCAACAACATACCTTTATGGAGGGAGCATCCTTTGACCAATCTAATAGGTCATCAGCCTGATATTTTGCGGATGGCGGCCATCTTTGTGTGAAAATCGATTCCCCTTATCAATTCGAACACGGTGAAACCGAATGGAACGACATTTGGTACAGAGGTAGCACTAGCAAAGGGCACCTCAGTGTCATGTTTTATATCACCGCTATCTTGACGGAAACGTAATCGTGGCCACCCAAATGTTAAAAGCTAAAATGTAATTACGACCAACCTAATAATCTAGTCTCTACCAAATTTTGCAACACCATATCTTTATGTGGGAAACATATTCAGACCAAACTGCAAGAACATCAGCCCAATAGTTTGCAGATGGTGGCCAAGTATGTGTGCAAATCGATTCCCCCTATCAATTCAAACACGGTGAAACCGAATTGAACGAAATTTGGTACAGAGGTAGCACTAGCAAAGGGCACCTCATATTCATGTTTAATATCCCTATAGCACGTTGTATTTCAACAAGCTACTACAACCAACATTCGATCATACTCCTTGAAAAGGACAAAGAGTTATAACAATACCCATGCATTTAGGAGAAAGTAGGCTATATGTTCTTTACTGAACATCTTGTTTTGTATTGTCACCGTATCTAATATTTAATTCAACCCCAGAATAGTCACTAATTCCCGGTACTTTCAGACAGTTAATATACAGCTCTACAGGCCTTACGAGATAAACATCTAAGGTATTATTGTCTCTAGTGTACTAGGGAAGTCAACTAGTTGGGGAAATCCCCCCTTAAGATGATGATGATGATGATGATGATGATGATGATGATGATGATGATAATTGTTATTTTAAGGGGCCTAACATCTAGATTATCGACCCCTAATGGTCTGGGTGACAGTGAAAATGATAATGAAAATGGAAACTTTAACGAAAACCAATTGAGACTGAAAACACTCACAAAACGCAATTTAGGTTGAAAATACTTACAAATGTAATTTACGTTGAAAATACTTACAAAAAGTAAATTAGGTTGAAAATACTTAAAAATTGGAATTTAGTTTCAAAATACAGTATTTACAGAATAGAATTTATGTTCAAAATACTTACAAAATGGATTTTAGGTTAAAAATACTTACAAAATGCAATTTAGGTTCAAAATACAGAGCTTACTAAATGCCATTTAGGTTGAAAATACTTACAAAATATAATTTAGGTTGAAAATACTTACAAATTGTAATTTAGGTTCAAGATACTTACAAAATGTAATTTAGGTTGAAAATACTTACAAAATATAATTTAGGTTGAAAATACTTACAAATTGTAATTTAGGTTCAAGATACTTACAAAATGTAATTTAGGTTCAAAATACTTACAAAATGTAATTTAGGTTCAAAATACTTACAAAATGTAATTTAGGTTCAAAATACTTACAAAATGCAATTTAGGTTCAAAATACAGAGCTTACAAAATGCCATTTAGGTTGAAAATACTTACAAAATGCAATTTAGGTTCAAAATACAGAGCTTACAAAATGCCATTTAGGTTGAAAATACTTACAAAATGCAATTTAGGTTGAAAATACTTACAAAATATAATTTAGGTTCAAAATACTTACAAACATAATTTAGGTTCAAAATACTTACAAAATGTAATTTAGGTTCAAAATACTTACAAAATGCAATTTAGGTTCAAGATACTTACAAAATGTAATTTAGGTTCAAAATACTTACAAAATGCAATTTAGGTTCAAAATACTTACAAAATGCAATTTAGGTTCAAAATACAGAGCTTACAAAATGCCATTTAGGTTGAAAATACTTACAAAATGCAATTTAGGTTCAAAATACAGAGCTTACAAAATGCCATTTAGGTTGAAAATACTTACAAAATGCAATTTAGGTTGAAAATACTTACAAAATATAATTTAGGTTGAAAATACTTACAAATTGTAATTTAGGTTCAAGATACTTACAAAATGTAATTTAGGTTCAAAATACTTATAAATGTAGTTGAGATTCAAAATATTCACAAAATGTAATTTAGATACACGGGAGCCACTTCATAAACCAGTGCGGGAACTATAAAGGACCTTCTTGAGGGCCTTCAGCAGAAGGCAGGAGATAGGAAGAGAACAGAAGAGCTCTGAACCCTCGAAGAATGAAGGATCAAAAAAGATGAGACAAGGGCCTATTATGGTGCGAACGTGAAAGACTCCCTAGGCCTCGGATACCCTAATATCGTCGGGGTCGGAAAATAACAAGAGTTGACGAAGCGAGGTCGATAGGAAAGATGACAGAGAGGACCCCGGCACAAGTAAGTGGAAATACTGCCAAACTGAGCTGTGGCCCCGTGTTCGCCAACCCACGTCCCACTAGTCGTGAGCCCCTGGAAGGCTCCCTTGAGAATTTGTTTTCTTCGCTCTGAGCTTGACCACAGCTAGTTGACACACCAGACCAGTCCTCTTTGGGGAGGTTATAATCTCCGGCAATTATTATGCTTTTGCTGATAGAAAAAAGTTACGGTCAGTCTGAGAGACTAGACTTTATATCATTTCAAATGACGCATGCTACAAATGCTACACATGTTAGAAAGGCTCAGGAGGGATTCTCGCTTCGCTCGAAGCCCTAGGACTCTTTGCACTCTGCTGCATGACGTCACGCACTCGCCGTCTCCGTTCGCATAACGCCACATCCCAGGAGTAAACTCAGACTCAACAGACTCCATTACTCTTTAAGTTAGGCTTCCCGCGCGGGGGCTGCATGACGTCACGCACTCGCCGTCTCCGTTCGCATAACGCCAGACCCCAGGAGTAAACTCAGATTCAACATACTCCATTACCCTTTAACTTAGGCTTCCCGCGCGGGGGCTGCATGACGTCACGCACTCGCCGTCTCCGTTCGCATAACGCCAGACCCCAGGAGTAAACTCAGACTCAACAGACTCCATTACCCTTTAACTTAGGCTTTCCGCGCGGGAGCTGCATGACGTCACGCACTCGCCGTCTCTGTTCGCATAACGCCAGACCCCAGGAGTAAACTCAGACTCGGTGCATATGCACTGAACAACATGATGACGTCATACACGCCGTAACCATGACCCATAACGGTAGACCTAAGCATAACGATGAAGTCGACAAGATCATTTGAAATGATAAAAGTACAAGCGCATGCGTACTGCAAGACACCCAGTTCCCCATCGCAGCCTATTGAACTGCCATCTCCGGGCGCGATGACAATATAACTAACAAATATTATTTTAACTAATACTGCAATTAAATAAGTGTACATATTGTAAATACTTTCACCCAGAACTTAATATATAGTTTTAATAGAGTCCGGCTTTGCTTCCACTTACTTGTGCCGGGCTCCTCTCTGTCTTCTTTCCTGTCGACCTGTCTTCTTTCCTGTCGACCTCACTTGGTCAACTCTTGTTCTCTTCCGACCCCGACGGTATTAGGGTATCCGAGGCCTAGGGAGTCACTTCCTTTCCCGCCTTAATTGGCCCTTGTCTCATCTTTTCTGATTCCTCCTTCTGCGAGGGGTCAGCCTTCTTTTTCTTTTCATATTATCACCTGCCTTCTGCTTAAGGCCCTCCAGGAGGCAGGGTGTTTGTAGCCCCACCACTTTTGGTGCACCCTAGTTAATGCTACACCCTCAGGGGCTCACGGCTGGTGAGTTCGGGAGTTGGCGACCCCGAGGGATTCCTGAGCTGGGTCCGTTTTCCCTTTTTGTCCCTTACCTTTGGGGCGGACCCTCTCCTCTTTCACTTTCCTATCTGCCTTTCATGGCTCTCCTTCTTTCCAAGTCCCTCAATCCGCCTTCTTCGAGGGTTGAGGGCATTTCTTTTCCTCCTGTCCTTTATTTGCCTTATTCTCCTTTAGTTTTCCATTTCTTCTTCTGGTATGTAGGTTGGTAGTTAGTTTTAGTTTTAAGTTCGCTTTTCATTTTCATCTTCACGATCACCCAAACCATCAGGGGCCGATAACCTAGATGTTAGGCCCCTTTAAACAACAATTATCATCATCATCAAGTTTTAATAGTCTTAGTGTAAAAGATCTAACGATGATCGCTTGACGATCGAAACTGATCATCCAATTGTATTTAGTAATCTCATGCTTGCCACGGTGGGTGAGTGGTTAACGTGTCGGTCTACTAGCCCCTAGCTTGCAGGTTCGCTCCTGGCCGCGGTAAGTAATTTTTGAAAGGCGGAAAAAATTACGGCACGCATGTCATACGATGTTGGCTTGTCAAAGAACCCATTTCAATTCAGTAGGCCGTGTTCATAATGGCAAAATTAATCTCGGGAGTTTCCGCCAACACAAAATTCCTCATTTCTCTACTAGAAAGCGCTATAGTGTTCAAGGAGCTTAGATATCCAACCTCCTTGACTTTCATAGTGCTTCAAGGAACAACGAAATTCCACATGCAAGCTACCCTCTAGGTGTCAAATAAGAAAGCTTGCACCCGGCACCGATACCATACGATTTTTTTATATTAATCTCAAGTACATCTTTTTCAGGATTAGGGAATAACCCATCTCAATTGGGTACAAGCTTATTGGCCGACTGAAAAAACATCAAATTTCGATAATATCCTAGTAACCAACCCCAGTCCCATTTGAAATCTGTGCAAATAATAACCATATGTATTTTTTCCAGGTAAAGTCTTATTTTTCTCACATAATGGGCATAAATACGTGTTGACCCGACAGAAAATTTATCAAATCCCTCCCTATATTATTCTGCTAAGGTCCCATTCTAGTTTTGTACCGAAAATAAGGTCCCATTAACACCAACCTACACATATGGGGTACCTACAGGTTCAGGATAACCCAATGCGTAAGCGAAACGCACTCACTTACTCTTTAAATGCCTCACAATTAAATAAATAC
Organism: Meconema thalassinum; assembly: GCA_946902985.2. Lineage (NCBI taxonomy): Eukaryota > Metazoa > Arthropoda > Insecta > Orthoptera > Tettigoniidae > Meconema > Meconema thalassinum. The sequence goes on from OX336392.1 coordinate 375,797,045, forward strand.
CTTAAAACATGTATATTTACAATGAAATAATGAAAGAATGCAACACGCTAACCATGGTAACAGAATCTCACAGGTCCATCTATTTCTGTAAGACGCAATGCAATTCCAATTATTACATTGATGTGGAAGTTTCCAGACGGTTATAAGGTTATCACTGAACCAAATTAAGCTGTAAAATTCATCAATACATACAGTATAATGCGCTTAAGGGGGTCAAGGGGCACTCTAGATTTTTATCACGCAATTTTCACGTGTGAGTGTGGTACGAAAGGTCTTTTTCACCCGACTATAAAGGGTCTCAGAAAACCACATTTAAAGGCCCTTAAATTAACAGTGTGATATCCCCAGAAAACTAACTTCGCTCTGATATACCTATGAAGAAATTACAAACCCCTAACCACTGCACCAGTAGCTGAATTGATAAAGTCTGATTATTCATACGAAGGATAAATCAGTCATAGCATTCATGATTGTGATTTTGCTAAGTGTACTCTTTACAACTAGAATATTCGCGGGCGAAACCGCGACGGGTTATGGTAGTAATTCTTAATTAGGCAACACTAAAAATGGCTTCTACTGTATATATTAATCTTAACAGTGTTGATGACTATGATATCCCAAGCCCCTAAATATGTCAAGAAGAAATGTACCATTTGGTAATAGAATTTGAAACTCATTTCAACGTCAAAAATATCTTCGTTTTGATATGTAGTCCTCCATACGCTGGAAAAGACCTGGTATGAAGGATTTAATCAGTACATTGAATTTAATCAGTTAGCAAGGGAGCTATGTCGTCTTTGACGAGGAAGCCTGATGGCTCTCCACAAACATCAAGTGAAGCTGCTAATTGAATTAGCGGTCAGCAAGCGCCATCTCGCTGTGTCATAATCTAGACTCTCGAGCACGTGGACTACAGTACTTGAACAGTGAGAACTACTCTAGGGGAAATTCCACTACAAAATTGAACTTTTCTTCTAGTAAGTCGATTTCAACCAATTTTTTGAATTTATAATTATCAATTAATGGAAGTGATGGAAGCCATTTCTTCAGTGTTGCCTAGTTCTGTTAAAGAAAGCTCTCCAGTCGGTCAACACAAATTTGTGTCCAATGACATTAGGCGGGAAAACAATACACACTAACCTGAACGAAATACACTCACCGGCATAAAAACTACGAATATAAGACAAAGCTTAATGTTTGACCGTTTTTAACCTGGTTGAAATTGAATGCTCTGACTTTGCAGCGATATGGCAATGTGCCGTGATTTAATTAGCTCATTTGAGAAGTTTCAGCGCAACAATTGATAAGTATTGTTGATCGTGATAATCACAACACCAATGTTAACGTTTCCCGCCTTCGGACAACAATAACCACAATTAGTTGTGAATTCTCGTGCCGCGTGTTTTTGTGAACATTACGGTATGTCTACAACACTCGTAATCATACATAACAGTGCAACAGGTCGGAGGACAGTACGATGGATTCCAGATTTCAACATTTCCAAATTTGAGTTTGTGTACTGTTGTGATTATCATGGTCAATAATGTTTATCAATTATTGTGCTAATTAGGGTAATTAACTTATGATCCATTGCCATATTATTCTAATGTTATAGTATATGAATAATACAAGGTTAGGAACGGTCCAACAATGTGTTTATTCTGAAATTCGTGGTGTTTCGCTTTCTTTGCCGGTGAGTGTATTAAATGAGATATTTAACATAGAATAACACGCTTTTATGTACAAAAATATTATATATATATATATATATATATATATATATATATATATATATATATATATATATAAGCACCTCAAACACATAATCCTTTTGTTTTTGTACATACTGTTTAAGCGTGTTTTTGTGTTAAATATCTTATGTAATATTTTTCGTGTTAGGGCATATAAATACTTGTTTCCCCACCTAATATAATTGGGCACAATTCGTGTTCACCAACTGGAAATTTCCCAAATCTTGAAAAAAAAAAAAAAAAAATACATGAGATTAATAAATGCACTTGTATGACAAGTTTCGATCGTCAAGCGATCATCATCAGATCCATTACACTTAGGTTATTAAATCTGTCTAAAAGTATAGGTGATGGTATTTACAACATGTACACTTATTTAGTTGCAGTACAGTAGAAGGTAAATAAATACAACTAGTCAGTATTTGTTAGTTATAGTCTATGTGATGTTTTGTTAAGATACTGAAAGTGGTGATTGACCTCCAAATTTACTTGCCTAGTGTGAATATGTGATTGTTGTTAAATGGTCAGTTCACATTGTATTGTCTAGGCTACTTATCTAGTCGAGTCGCACGTGGTCCTGATGAGAGCAGTTAACTTCGTCGCTGTCTGCTCTCAACTGGGAGGAGTTTCCTGTGCGCGAGAATCTCTTATCTTCCTGGGCATTCCCCCCCCCCCCCCCCCTCTCGCATTCCTAAGTGACTGTGTTCATGGAACAAATGTAACTGTGTGTTGCCAAGTCTAGTCATCCTAACCACATAGACTATAACTAACAAACAATTGACTAGTTGCGATAATTTATCTACTGCTGCTACTAAATAAGTGTACATATTGTAAATACTGTTGCACCTTTAAGGACACCTAGTGACCTTAAGAGGTACACCCACATATGCCTACAAATCTACGACTAATCTACAGTTAACTCTACACTCCAGCTGTCTGCAAACATCTACAATTACGCCCCTACCATCTACGCCACCTACACCTATCTACCCGGCGCTTCCACCACTTGTTTCACCCTTTATGTGGGTAGAACTGGGGGGGGGGAGGGGTGTGTGTGTGTGTGTGTGGAGGGGGTGTGTAGCCAGGGGAAGTGTAAAGGATCTGATGATGAACGCTTGACAATCGAAACTGGTCAACCAAATGTATTTATTAATCTCATGTGCCGTATTTTTCTTATCAGTATTAGGGAATGAACAATCACAATTGGGTGAAATCGTGTTGACCAACTGAAAAACATCAAATTTTGATTACTAAGGCAACATTAAAATGGCTTGAAATACCATATTAATAGTATTTATAGTTAGCATGTAAAAATGTAGCTATACCTCTGTTTCGTAGTCCATAACTGTATTGGTTTTTGTATTTTTAACTTTCAATACGAGTTTTAATGGTAATTTTGAAAACCAACTTTTGGTAGTTAGATCTTAATTTCTACATACAAGATTTTTCAAGTACAATTACAAGACATAGTGCTACAGTTCTCCGCGTTCATTTTTTTTGGAAAAAATGTATTCCTTTGCCATAAGGTTTTTTTAAATTTCAAATTTACTTTTCAATAAATTATCTGGACATAAATGTAATCAAAACAAACTGCAATTGCTATAATATTAATGCATAGAAGCCTGCAAATACCTTTGAAATACTTCCTAAAGAACATTCCTGAGATAGGGTAATGATTAGCATAAAAACAGTTGGCATATAAGATTAGGAAAGCTGTCCCCCGGAGGCCCAAGTTCGATTTCCAGCTCTGCATAAAAACTTATTGTTAGTTCTGGTCTGAGGGCTGGAACGGGGTGGACTCAGCCTCGTGAGACAAAACCTCAGCCAGCCTGCAAGCGGCTTACCGTGGGTTCCCACTTCTGACCCAGGCAATTGCCAGGACGGTACCTATCGTAAGGCCAAAGCCGCTTCCTACCCAAATCCTGCCTCGATTAAAAATACACACACTAGAACAGACATCACAATGACCCAGGTTCAGACAATTTCTACACACACGATAGCACACGGGGCTACATGACCACGATGTCACAAAGCCTATAATGAATCAACAACTACAGCAACAATGCTTCGAGAAAAGAACTTCAAGGTGTATGAAATTCCAATCAAAACTTTTTTCTTCCAATTTTCAAATTTTGCCCTGGCCTTGATCTGTACACTGCCATCCCCTTCCCATGTTTATAAGACTTTTTTAACTTTACTTTTTAAAAATACTGTTCAACCTCCGCCAACAAATCGGTCAATAACATATTTGTTCATGAGGTGTAATTATTTAATTTTCATTCTGGACATCTATACATATTTTCATTTAAGACTGTTTTATCGTTCAACATCCAATATAGTCTGCAAGCCTCTATGGTCCCCTATTAGCAGTTAACACTGCAGCCTCTTCTGTTTATAATCTTCTCACTTTCAAATCGTTGAACACTGAATCTAACCAACAACTTCTAGTTCTACCTCTACTTCTCTTACCCTCTACAGCCCAACTCATTAATCTCCTGGGTAATCTCTCCTCCCCCATTCTCTTCACAGAACCCCACCATCTGAGTCTGCTTTCATTCTGGACAATTCAACAAAATGTGTTTCTTTTTCATGAATAATAATAATAATAATAATAATAATAATAATAATAATAATTGTTACGTGCAATGCCCGTCCCAACGTTTTTAAAATCCATCTTCCCTGTATATTTGTGTTCCTTGCCATTTTAAACGACCGCCTGATGGCCTGGTTCCGTTTATGAACACGAGATGTCAGTATCTGTCGGACTTCGGCGCTTCTAGTCGGAGTTGCTTCTTCAACCGCTAGAGTGTGTTTGGGGTGCCTTCTGGTATCTTCCCAATCGAGAATTATTTGAAGGCTATTATTATTCTACGTCATGAAACAAAAGATTGTATATACATGATACCACCAAATTTATTACATAATAATCACATTGTTGCTTGATGTGTCAAGCCTTGATTGGACTATGACAAATTACATTAACATGAATGCAATGCTGTTTTTGACGTTGGATTCTCCGCCATATTGTGATCTTGATAGTCTGTCATCAAGAAGCAACTAGCCAGTTGGTTGTGAAAGAGGGTCTCTCCGTCGTGCTGGGGGCGGTGGCCCCTAGCCTCTACGAAACATGACTTTATTCAAAACTAAGGAAATGCATGTGCTGCGAGGCTATTATTTTATAATTTGCCTGGAAGATGACGTGTGATCTGCGTATTTTACTGCCTACAACAAGGAAAGCCTCGTGGATGATCGAAGCAGCTTGGGTGTACTTCCGCTGCAATGTTCAGGCAGTTCATACCTTTTATATTATTTAAAATGTGTTAATTATTTTATTTTTATTGTGTCTCCACAGAAAAGTTTTAAGGTACGTTATTAATTTGTATATATTTTGTTATGGAGCTCCAATATTGGCCTTATATTAATGTTTTAATTCTGTATTTCGTTCACCTGGTAGGCCTAATTTTTTGCCTTTACTAATGTTACCAGATATGAAAATTTTTATTGTTTTCTTCGTACCTTTGGAGACACGCTTCTAGTTTATTTTACGTTGTGAATTTTTATTTATTTAGTTTTTGGGTAGTCTTTGGGATTTCCCTATTATTAATTTAATTTACGATCCGATGCACTAGCCTCATGTCAATAGTGTTAAAGCGTAATTCCTTCCTCCTTTTTATTTCTCTCTGGTGATTTTAAAATTTAATTATGCTAATTGTTTGCCGTAATTCGATCGGACATGCGGTCATCTATTTGTGGCCTTGTTTGTTTTTTGTTTTGGCCCGAGTGCATTCTGGTCTTGAGAGTGCAGTCTCTTGGCGCCGACCGGGAAACTCAAACATGTTGTGGTGTTAGCTTAATATGTTTTTTTATTAACCTTGTTGGTTTAAACTTGTGTTTTTGGTGAATGTTCCTGTGTTTTTTCTCAGTCAGGAATGTGTGGATTTCTTAATTGATCATATTTTATTTTATTAATTTAATTTTAAATTTTTCGTTTTGCGTCGTGGCCTGGATCTCTGCATGTCGGATCGGTATTGCGTTCTAGTACATTATCAAGCCCTTTCTCATTTAATAATACCTGTATTCCTTTTTCCTTTTCTGTTGGGCATTATTTTTAATTTTAAAGTATATGTTTTCATTTCGCTTAGCAAGCATGCTAAACCGTCTCTTGCCTACTCATGTAAATTACTTATGTTGGCCTTAAGCCATATGCATGTTGTTGTGGCCATAGAGTTTTCTCTCCCTTTTTAATGATTTTGTTAAATTTTATTTTTTCTCTTGACCCATTTTGATAATTAAATTTTCTTTTACATTTTTAAGCAACTGTTGTGGCATTATTTCGTCAGCAGCAGTTCTGTTGGTTATTGGGGGGTGTCTGTAGTCGAGCCTGTGCCTTCCCCTCTTCTCCACCTTCCTTCCATCCCTTTGGGTGTTTTTCTGTTGGGGCATGTCATCTGGAGGTGATTTTGCAGTTGAAGCCATCCACCCTGGCCTTTCCCCCGTGACACAATAATAATAATAATAATAATAATAATAATATCGTATGGCCTCGAGTGCCGGGTGCAAGCTTTGTAATTTGACAACCAGAGGGTTGCTTGCATGTCGAATTTCGTTGTTCCTTGAATCACTATGAAAGTCAAGGAGGTGAGATATCTAAGCTCTTTGAACACCATAGTGCTTTCTAGTAGAGAAATGAGGAACTTTGTGTTGGCGGAAACTCCCGAGATTAATTTTGCCATTAAGAGCACGGCCTACTGAATTCAAATGGGTTCTTTGACACGCCAACATCGTATGACATGCGTGTCGTATTTTTGCCGCCTTTCAAAAAAATCACTTACCACGGCCAGGAGCGAACCTGCAATCTTGGGGTTAGTAGACCGACACGCTATCCACTCACCCACCATGGCAAGCTTTTTCATGAAAATTTCCGTTAATTGTACTGTAGGTATGATACGCCCGTTCTAACGTCGTATTTAATTGTAATTTTCGTCTGTATTTTATGTTGTGTTTATAGTTAAACCTTTACTGTCGTCTATGACGTCAATAATACCACAATTTTATTTTCGTATCACAATCTACACTACTTACATTACTTTTCACGAGTCTTTGAAGGGCCAGCAATCAGCATACCGCCCTTGTTAAAATACGACAAATTAAGTCCCATTAACACAGGAATTAATTAATACATTAAAATGAAATTTTCACATGTGTTAGTATATATCTATCTCCGTGTACCCTAGCAGAATTGTTAATCTACATGTTACCGTTGCGGAACTATGAGTTTACAAAATTTGCTTATTTTCTTAAGGGAAAATGTTTTGCAAATAAGGGGTATTATAAGTTACATTTTGGACTTGCTGAACATTTCACTTCCAAACAACACAAGCAGCAAACAAATGTCAATCTTTCATCTCTCTACCTTATTTAGTTCCTCAGGAACTGGGGCAAATGACAAAAAAAAACATATTTTATAGAAATGTAACTTAACCGGTGGAGTTGATCTCACTGTTACAGTCTCAAAAGCAACAATAACTAGAAATGTAGCCTAACCATTTGAGAATTCATTCCCTGATCTGGGTGGAAATATGTTTCAAAAGCATCTTTTAAAGCAAAACAAAAGCATATTTTTAATCTACCTCCACAGGCTGACTTCCCTTTTAAGTGACCCGAACTACACGCTCACGCAGAAGAATCCTACAACTCCGCCATGTTCTGTCTCCACGTCTCACTCCGCTAAGCTAGGGGCCATCAAGTATGGTTGGTTGGTTGGTTCTTCAGTTAGAGGCAACAACAACGTGATCATGTATCCCCGTGTACTTGGGACGTGTGTTGAATCTCTCTGATAACCGGTATTAATTGTGATGGCTGTATTAATGTGTGTTAGCTTTAATTCAGGTAAGGACTGCAAACGATCAATTTCAAGTAGTTCCTACTTTTGCTACCAAATGCTACCGTCAACACCACCTAGCTGTGAACTTTGCTACTAGATGCCACCGCAACCGCAATCTGGCGACGAACGTTGGAACTAATAATAATAATATCGTATGACCTCGGGTGACGAGTGCAAGCTTTGTTAATTGACACCCAGAGGGCAGCTTGCATGTCGAATTTCGTGGTTCCTTTGAACGCTATGAAAGTCAAGGAGGTTAGATATCTAAGCTCCTTGACACTACAGCGCTTTCTAGTAGAGAATTGAGGAACTTTGTGTTGCTGGAAAATCCCGGGATTAATTTTGCCATTGAACACGGCGTACTGAATTCAAATGGGTTCTTTAACATGCCAACAACGTATGACATCCATGTCGCCTTTCAAAAATCACTTACCATGGCCAGGGGCTAACCTGCAAGCTTGGGGTTGGTAATCCGACACGTTAACCACTCACCCACCGTGGCAAACACGTTGGAACTAATAGAGCGTTAATCAAATCGAACCTACGAATTTAGCTTCACACAATTGTAGTAGGTTGAAGGTTCTTTTACAGTCCATAAACCTATTACATGGGTCCTCCGGTCTTACTTTCCCACCAAAGGAAGGCATACTGAGGGATTTTTAACGCTCTTAAAAAGCCGACGGTTTCGGCCGGGTTTGAACCCGCGATTCTGGGCATAGAAGCTCAGCACGCTACCAATTACGCCACCGAAGCCGTTTCATCATCCAGAAGGACAACCACTATACATGCTCTTGTCAGTAGATCAGGCTTGAGTATCTATTTGGAGGTAATATGGCCTCAGCTAGGGTTAGCAAGGAATTTCGGGAACCCCACCTGCTCATCTAACCGAGCGTCCCTTCCTTTCAGTTACTCTCAGTGTTGATTGGACAGCCTCAATGATGACCAGAAATTGCTGCATGCATCACTGTGTAATTAATCCGGCCACTGACTCAGTTAGGCTGAATGAAGGAACTAGCTCGTACCTTCATTAGCCTGATGACGTAATAACATGACCTGAGCGCTACTAATTCTCTCCCCAGCATTAAACAGTCATCTCAGTAATTATTTGTACGAGTAGCTGACCACAGCGCTCTGTAACATCTGCACACCTCGGGAATGTCCAGTCACTCGCAAATACCAAGCAATACAGTGGGGTGGGCCCTTGGAGAGTTTGTAGCCTACTTTGTATTGCCGGTTGCCAAATATTTCCCCGAAAACGTTCTTCCAAAATAAATTTCCCGAGTCCAATTTCCCGAATGACTGAAGGCACTCCTGAGATAAACAGATATTTTTACCTAATACATGTACTTTCACGAAACTTTGTGGGAATGTCACCCAAACAAAAGTAGATATATCACAATCATTTGTTTCATATACAATTATTAGTTTTTCCAAAATAATTTTTAGCTCTTTTTTGGAATTTTTAATTCCATTTTTTTCATAGATTTCAAATGACATGTTAATGGAAATTTGGAATTATGTAGAAAATACTTCTTTAAAAAAACACTACGTATCGATTTTTCTGTAAATAATTTATATAATGAGATATTATAGTACTAAATTTGCGTAATTTCTTTCTTCAAAAATAAATCCCTACTACTGGGAAGAATTCTGCAATCAAGAATTCCATACGCAGATTTCCTAATATAGCTGTGATACATATACCATAAACATTTTGTTACATTTGGTAGAATATTATGGGAGAAAAATGAGATTTAAATGTAAAATTACAATTGACGGGAAAATTAATGCAAAGTTCAAGTGGCGTTGTCTTCCTGATCCATTACCTAGAAGTCACCAGAACCGTATGTTTTTCCTTCCTTTTCTTTCTTAGCAGCTTATGTACGAATATTGGTAATTCTGAAGCTTGTCTAGTATCTTGATACACAACTAAAAGAGGTTACTTGCGCGCGAACTTCACAAAAGTAAACAGACTGGCTACCGCCACAGAACTCACAAGAAAGAAGAGACATACAAGAATAACAAAACTTATAGTTGTCGGCATTATTGTAGTGACATCAGGAATACCAATACAAGCATACAATGTTGCTCAATGACAGTAGAGTCAAGTCCTTTGCAGGCTTTATAAATTCATTCAGAAACATGGTAGACCTTACAGCTCGATTCTGTAGAAATATATGCAAGAGGGGGGAGGGGGGAATTGCAAAGAACAGGGATATTTTATTGATTTGATTGAATGAAAACATGACAATGACATCATAAATAATCAAAACCAAGCAGTTCAGCAGATGCCGCGCCCATTTCTGCTGTGTGCAGACTGACAAACAAAGCATTATTAAGGTGATTAATAGTTTGAATTCAACGGAATAACTTTGTGACAAGAAAGAAGAAACCCAATCCTTTCAATTTCAGTGATTAAAAAACTCACCAAAATTAACAAAAAATCGACTTTTATCTAAGGAGTGTCGCCTTAAACAATTCACTTTCCCTAAACTAAAAGAAAATGCTCAAATATTATGAGAAGTCGAGCATGGTCTTTTTAAATAGAATTTGGCCAACTATGAATCACGTAAATAACAATACTCCCTGACTTCGTTTTCCATTGGCACCAATATTCCTTCATTCTTTTGCTTGCAGCTTCTCTCTGTTCATCTTGTTGATTTATTTAGGGGCTTTGCGACATCATGTTCATGTATCCTCGTGTACTTGCGTAAGTGTGGGATTTGTCTGTTAACCTGTGTTATTGCGTTGGCTGTATTAGTCTGTGTATTTGTAATTCAGGAGAGGATTGAGAAGGAGACGGTTAGGAACCATCACGGCATTTGCCTGGGAGTTGAAGTTTAAAAAACACCAAAAAAATCACTTCAACGATGACTGAGGTGGAAATCGAACCCACCTCTTCTGAGTTTTGCCTCGTGAGGCTTAGTCTACCAGTTTTGGACCTCAGACAAAAATAATTTCTTGGAAGAACCGGACCTCCGGATTGGGTGGTTCTAAATTGAGTTCTGGTGTGAATGATTTACTTGTTGGTCTTGTGTTTCTTTGTTACTCGTCTTGGTTTGGGGCAGATGGCCTCGCTGTTCCGCCTTTAAAAAACAAAAACAAACTAACTCGTCACGGCCTAGCCCGTTAGTACGCTAATTTCCTTTCAGTGTAAAATATCTCCGTCAAATTTTGATTTGTATCCTTTGGAGTTCCTAAGCCAAAGTTTTGTGATTTTGAGGTTCGAATTAAAAATTGTAAGATCTTCTTAGTCAACCTGAGTCCGTCCATTCGTCTTAGATGAAGAATTATCATCGGTTGGTTGGTTGGTTGGTTCCTCAATTTAGGGCCTGTGACAACATAGTCATGTAGCCCCGTGTACTTTGGGTGTGTGTAGAATCTGTCTGATAACTGATGTTAATTGTGATGGCTGTATTAGTGTGGGTTAACTGTAATTCAGGTAAGGACTGCAGACGATCAATTTCATGTAGTTCCTACTTTTTCTACCAGATGCTACCGTCAATGACACCTAGCTGTGAGCTTGGCTACTAGATGCCACCACACCTGGCACCTGTAAGCGAATGTTGGAACGTAATAGAGCGTTAATCAAATCTAACCTAAAAATTAGCTCCACATAATTGTAGTCAGTGGAAGGCCATAAATATATGACATGGGCCCGCCGGCTTTAAACCTACTTCCCCTCCGAGGGAAGGCATACTGAAGGATTTTTAACGCTCTTGATAAACATGGCGGGGGAATACAGCATTTAGGCCACCTAAGTGATGTTGGGCACGGGTAGGAAGTTTGACATGAACCGCTCCTGCGATGTGGTATGATGATTTGATTGCATCAAGCTGTTGTAACCACCTGAACAGTACAACAAGGTAGACAAAACAGAATGGTTACTGAAAGGCACGTACTTGGCCTGTTTACACACGTACGTTATCATAACAAATAGCGTAATAAGATGTTTCTGTAAGAGCCATGAACCACCAAGAGATTAAATTATCAAACACCATTATGAGAACAAATATGGAGATAATAAAAGATAATAATTAATTTAGCTTTGTATGTTGCGGAACGAAACAAAACGATTCGCAACTCTGCTCGGCCTTGCTCACCTCCCACCCTCGGTTACACCGCGACAAAAAAGTGTGGAGTCGTAAGGTGTGTTCAGGGCGCAGCGCCACGTGCTAAATAGCCTATCTACATGCATACTATGTTTTTGGTTGGTTGGTTCCTCAGTTTAGGGACTGCGACAACGCGGTCATGTAGCCTCGTGTACTTTGTGTGTGTGTAGAATCCGTCTGATAACCGGTGTTAATTGTGATGGCTGCATTGGTGTGTGTTATCTGTAATTCAGGTAAGGACTGCAGACAATCAATTTCAAGTAGTTCTTACTTTTGCTACCAAATGCTATCGCCAGCGACACCTAGCTGTGAACTCGGCTACTAGATGCAACCGGCACCTGGTGGTGAACGTTCGAACTTAATAGAACGTTAATCAAATCTAACCGACAAATTTAGCTGCACACGATTATAGTTAGTGGAAGGTTCTTTTACATGCCATAAATCTATGACATGGATGGGCTCGCCAGCTTTACTTCCCTTCCGAAGGCATACTGAGGTTTTTTTAACGCTCTTAAAACAATCCAACGACTTCGGCCGGGTTTGAACCCACGATCAAGGGGCATAGAAGCTCAGCATGTTACCAACTACGGCACCGAAGCCGCCAATATGGAATTAGATACGAATGAACATCACAAATATGAGATAGTCAATTTAATTAATTATAACAAGTTTCCTAGCTAGGGTCTAAATGACGTAGATATTAGGCCCCTTATAAAAATAAATATCATCATAATTTTTCTCGCTACACAGGAAAGCACTGAATCATGGATATGCTTACGATATTCTGAACTTCTTTGAATCCTTGAAACTCTAAGTACTTATCTAAATCGATAGTGATCGAGATGAATGCATGGGAGGAAGTAGTGTCATCCTATGGAATGAAGTCTACCACGCAAAAGAGTGAAGTGGTGGTTCACAATACGTAAGATGGGCAGAGTATACTCTGGCATAATGTTAGGTGGAGAGCAGTTGAAGAGAGTGCTGAGCTTCAAGTATCTGGGAAGTGTCATTGAAGAAAATGGGGGAAATGCTTTGGAATTAGATGAAAGAGGAAGGTCTGCTGATGTATTCTTCAAGAGTGTTAGAGGCCAGATATGGAACAAGGATGTGCCACAGAAATTTAAATCCTAACGTTTGGATCTGAAACTTGGGTGATGAGGAAGAGAGATAAAAGCAGAATACAAGCAGTGGAAATGAAGTTTCAGAGGAGTCGTATAGGTGTAACTAGAATGGACAGTCAGAAATGATAGAGTCAGAGAAATATTTAAGGAAGAACCCCTACAGGTTAGGATTAAAAAAAGCAAGTCTACAGTGGTATGGACACGTGAAAAGAATGGGGGAAGAGAGAATACCACGAAAAGTATTGGAAATGGAGTGGAAAAAGAGACCTAGAGAAAGTCCAAGGGATAGATGGATGAAGGGGGTGAAGAAAAGTGTCGAGAGAAAAGAAGTGAATTGGACAACAGTGACAGAAGAGAGTGGTGGATGGCCAGAAAACGATGGAGAGGATTGTGCACCAAGCAACCCAACCTGTGGTTGGAAACTGTTCTAGTTGTTGTTGATGGTGATGATGATTGTGCCGTAATTACGTCACTTTTTACTCTTACTGCTCTGTTTAGTCGATGGTCTCTAGGACTCTGCCTGCAGTGAAGATATCAGTTCTCTGTTTTGCCGCTAGAGAGCTGCACCACGGTAAGAAGTTGATTGTAACCTTGGGTCTGCTATATGTATCTTTGGCGCATGACCAGTCTTCCTGATATTTTGAAGTCAATTGCGTTTTGTTTTTCTTTGATGTTCTGTTGGGTTTCTTAACTATGCACGACAGTCAGCTGGTATGTGAACAGAAAAGGATCGACGGAGCCATTGCTAAGTTCTGGCTTCTTATGAAGTTATTCTAGTAAATAAAAGATTTAAATGTTCACTCTACGCTTAGGAGCTCGCCGGGACAGACGTGTCAGTCCTCACTCTCCACGTCTGCCTCCTCAAATTGATGATTAAATGCTTAGGCTGCTTGGGTTTCTTCGTAGGTCGCGCCTTTATTAGCCAACTGGTGACTGCTACCGGTCTGGTAGCCAGATAGCTTTTAAATAGGAGACTGGGCTTCAGATATATATACAGCCAATCTACAACGTATTAAACGCAGACCGAAGTACATCCTCATCATACGAGGACTACTAGAAAACCCAGACATCTAACCCACAAACATTATTAACCAATTTAAAACAAACATTCAAACCTACTTAACTTGGATAACTCATCCAAGCCAACTCATTACTCGATTTACTCACAACTCCCTACCACATTCAAAGCCCTGAACTCCGAAGGAACTAACTAAAATTGATACCAGAGCAGTATGTCGTCCCTGCTCGGGGGAAGGCCACGGCCAACTCCGCCCGGGATGGTGCGACATGCGTTCTGCGCTAACATCATTACCATTCAAGGAACCAACAATTTATTATTACATCATCACCACGGAGAAGGGCCGTTAATTGCACACCCGCCGAGACCCATTTATTTAACTATTCACTTCTTTTTTCAAATTCTTAAATTTTAAATTTTTAGCTTCTCAATATTTTAATTTTTATATTTTTTAATCTATACCTTTTAAATATTTAATAATTCAATCTCCTTATTTAAGCCCTCCCTTTCCCTGGCACTCTTGACCTACACACTATACACTTCCTGCCTAGCGGGCCTACCCATGGGGGGACGTCGGCCGCGGCGGACTCCTACCGGGGTGCGGTCCGCGGGCGGTAAATCATAAGATCACAAGACTGCACTGGAGCGTATTACGAGACTCGAACTTAGTACCCACTAGGAGGCACAGTTATATTGACCAACCTCAATGTTTGGCATATATTACACTGGCCCCCACACCTCAAAACATTTCCAAACCATCAAATTACACTATTAATAATCCTAATTTAACTTAATTATTCATAATACAGCTTTATTTTAACATAGAAACACTATTAAACTCCATTCAGCACACAGCCAATCAGAGCACAGCAACAGCCAATCAGAGCACAGCATTTCTGAATTCAAACTCCGCGCTCCAGTGACAGTCTTGTCACATTACCAGTAGCAATTTAATGCTACAAAGTGATACCAAACCTTCTACAGGTCTAATTCTTTCACTCTCCAAAATTACTACCTAACTTAACCTTCTAAAGGTCTGCACATTTCCTTAATTTCAAGAAGCTGCTGCACAGTTTAAAACCTCTTACACACACCGCAATATCACATACATTTTAACCATGGCGAGCGTAGCGAATAATTAACAACTTCAGCATCGGCAGGAGTGTGCACCGGCCCACAATGGCCAACAGGCACATCCTGCTCCGAACCTAAGCTGGAACGGATCTACTACTCTCTATTTCATCTTGCACTGCCCCTAATAATTGATTAATTACTCCTGTATTTAGTCAATTAAAACAACAATACTTTTATCCTAGCAAAACTCACGTCATTCACTGCAAATACTCTGGCCAAAAGTCACTCATTAGACTAAAGCCAGAGGTAGCGTCCAGATCTAATATTATTATTATCATACTCACACTTCATACCAACAAACTAGAGTGAAAGGAGCCCGGTTCACGGGCACCAGACTCTTAATTTTCACCCTGCATAGCACCTTTCAGGTGCTTTGCTATCACAGTCTGAGAGTAGTAGTTTAAATGTTCACACATACGGATCAGGACGATTCGTCGTAGATCTTCGAGACTGTGCACATCGTAGAGCCATCGAAGCAACAACAACAACAACACCTCGCCGCACTCCACATATATATCTACAGCCATTGGTTGCACCTGAGCTTGCTCCAATCCAGGAGTTAAGCAACTTCGGGCGACCGTGGTCACTGGATAACGCAAAGTGGGTGACCGTTCACGGCGCGGTCCGACCACTTGGTTATTTATATAGGCTCATATCGCCGGCCAGCTCTCAAGAGGTTGTCTCTGAATCGTTAGAGGAAGGACACCTTGCCAGTGGCAGCAGCAAACCAGCCTAAGTTGTGCTAACAGCTCACCAGGATGGAGACTACGAGCAGCGGGACCATCGAGTGGAGGAAGCAGCTGAGGACAGGCGAGCCAGCCAGGGGCCAGGGCAAGCGCAACCGCACCCGGAGAGGTAGAGGGCCACGATCGGCAGGCTCCTTGTGTGGGGAGTTAACCTCCACAGGGCCCTCTCCTCCGGTTACGCGGGCGCGCCAGCAGGCCCTTGGTGAGAAGACGTCAGCGGCGCAGAAGCCGCCAGCCGTTGAAGAGGAAGGTGTGCCTCACATCCCGGCTGGCGCAAGCAACGCTGGAGCAGCTCCCGGCCCGGGGAGCACAGGTAGCCCGGACATAACGCAGGTGTCCCTGCGGTCTGAGTCAACCGACGCCTCCCCAGGGCCCTCTGAGCTAGAGCTAGCTGAGTCCGAGAAGAGTCGGACGCCAGGACCGGCTAGCTCCCCGCGACAGGAGAGCATTAGCAGCCCGGACGCCAGGTTCAGCTGGGCGAGCGATGTGAGCTCGGACACCGTGCATGGGCACCCTGGGGCCACTTCCCCAGGCTCCGAGCAAGCAAGTGGCTACGACCCCAGTGACCTGGCTTTGTTTGTTTATTACAGGCCAGGCACCAACCAGGAAGAAGAATGGGAAGTCATCAGTGCCTACAGGGACAAGATCCACGTAGTCGCGACGGGAGGAGTTGAACGTGTCCACGAGGACATCGAAGCTGTCCTCTCTACTGGTGTCCTGATCAGGCCACGTGAGAGCGCGGCCATGAGCTACGTCTACATCAGGGCATTCTCCGAGCACTGGCAGGTTGCGGTGGTATCAGGCTGTGCGCCAGGTGCCCCTCCGCACGTCCTCAGCCACGCTCGGAGGCGCTGCCCTGACTTTCTCATCGAGATGGCAGATGTTGGGGTCCAGGCAGGCCCCCTGACCTTCTCCAAGAGAACGCAGACTCCACAACCAGCACCTCAGGCGGTGCCTTTAGCGGGGCAACCCGCGCCCGCCAACCAGGAGGAGGCGCGACTACCAGAGCTCCAGGTGGGGCCTTTAGCGGGGCAACCTGCGCCCGCCAACCAGGAGGAGGAGCGACTACCAGAGCCCCAGGTGGGGCCTTTAGCGGGGCAACTCGCGCCCGCCACCACCGCCAGGAAGGGGACACCCGAGACGGCCGGGGCCACCAGGACGGCCCCAAAGCAGCGAAAGAAGACCAAGCGCAGCAGCCCAGAGGACCGTCGCCCGCAGCGCCCCCAGGAGGGGGAACCAGGACGCCGCGAGGCCACCAGCCGCAGCCAGGGACAGCCGCTACAGCCAGGTAATATGAAGCCCCGCTCAGGCCAGCTTTTACAGTGTTTCCGCTGTCTGAGATGGGGCCACTCCCAGGGATCCTGCGGCTCTCCAGTCCGCTGTAACCGGTGCTCAGGTGGCCACCACCACACCGGCTGCACGGTGCCGCGGGACGCGCCGGTGTGCGCCAACTGCATGGGTGACCATCCGTCATCCCATCGCAGTTGCCCAGTCTACAGGTCCATGGCAAGAGCAGAGAGGAAGGCGGCTCGTTCCCATGGACCGCCAGCTAGGCCCCTGCTTCGGCAGGCGAGGCCCCCCCCTCCACTCTCCGGTGACGGAGGCTCGGTACCAGGGACCCCATGGAGATCGGGTAGTGGCGCAGGTTCTTCGGATACTTGTACCATTGCTCGGTAGCCGGCAAGGCCCACGCTGATCCCAGCAGTGCCGAGTTCTATCTGATTCCCCGGAGACAAACTGGCGAGAAGACGGACATGGATCTGGTGCATGATACCTTCTCCCAACTAACATACCTACTCATTTCCATACCCACATTATCCTTGCATGTGGCAATAACCAAGCCGCCAGGTTTTACGTGTAGGCAATCTTTCCTTTCTGCCTATGCGGTTTTCCCTGGCCCTACAATCTTACCCTTATATATGAGTACATATTTATATGTGCTCATATATAATATATACCTATGTTAATATCTATTAATTATGCCTGGTAGATCGCGACCGCGATGGGACAGGCACTAAGTCCTAAAATACTCCTTTCTATCCAATCCCCTATGCTTTCTCTTCTACTATCGTAGATTAACTGCATGTCGGAGGCACCAGTAGTAAGGTCGGGTGCCACGCGGGGGGTGCGGGTACTCTTTTCGGGGCCCCCCCGAAAAAAAAAACGGCCAGCTCAGTGTTCCTGCCGACGTCGCCGAGTCAACATCGGGCCTGGAGCCCCGACGGGCCACCCCGGCCCCTGCTAGAGCCGTCCAGCTGCCGTCCTAGAGCCGAGCCCGGACGAGGAGCCTGCCTGGCCATCCCGGCCCCTGTCTGAGCCGTCCAGTCTGCCGAGAAGCCGAACCCCGGCACTCTCTGCCGGGTTCGCCCATCTGTAGCACAAACATCGGCTTCGGCCGCTCACATACACTCGGTTGCGTGCCGTCAAGACGCCAACGGGCCCAAACTCACACTCAGTCATCTGCAGCAGCCACAGCAGGAAGAGACCGCAGGCCCTAGTAGGCAGCGGTCGGAGGGGACGAAGCCACCGGCCTGCCATCCGGCTCGCCGGGCTGCGGATCTGCCAGAAGCGCGGAAGGGGACTTCCGCCAGGCCAGGAGGTCTTCCCCTTATGAGCCGACAGACAGTGGTTGTCTTCTGAAAGAGCACAATTCAAAAGAGCTTCTACGAAACCACTGCTGTTCTGGCTGCCCCCCTGCACGATCAGCTCGCGACACTTAGGCGCGATTGATTATCAGTCGACGAGCTGGCATTTTGCTCTTAGGTCCCCTTGCCGTCTTCAACGGATATAATTAGTTTACTCCCTTGTCTTTTTTTCCGCTAACTGCATTGGACTAGCCAGAGCCCAGATCGCCGACTCGCAGCTTGTCACGGCTCCATCCGATCAACTGGTAAACCTGCTGCGACCGGCTCAATCTCGGCTTCTGTTGCGCGTTAAAAATTAACTTCACCGCCCTAGGGCGTTTGACTTTCCTCCCTTCTCTCCCCCCTGGCGCCTCACGCCAAACCCCTTTACCACTACAATTGTTTAGGGACACACCTGCCTGTCACTACACGCACACACATACACAGCCCCCTGCCCCGGCAGGGTGCTGAACCCCTTCTGCAGCCATGGGGAGCAAGAAGCGAAATAGAGCTAGCCCCCATAGTCCAAGCTACAAGTTGCAGCACAGAGATGCTCGCAAACTAGCTAAAGCGCGGACCAGATCGGAGAGTGCGACGCCCGTGACTAGGGCTAGCGCTGCTAGGGAAGGCCCCTCCCGGCCCGTGAGAACTCCTCCTAAGCCCCCTGACCCCTCACTTGAACCCCCTGTAGACAGGGATTCTTTTTCTCCAGAAGGCTCACTCCAGCCTCAGATTGCCTCTGAGATTGCCCCGCCCAGACCACAGCCCAACTTAGATTCCCCCCACCCACCTTCGAGGACCTCCCCCCCCCCCCCCCAGTCTTCAACTGATGCTCAGGCTACTGATTCTTCAGACTTCAGCCCTTCCTCCACTCCCCCCTCTCGTCGCTCAGCCCCTACTAGCCCAGCTTCCTCCCCCTCTCCCCCCCCAACGTCGATCATCTCTCTCTGATATTGAGACCTCTGTAGTCTCATCAACCGACAACGAGGAGTTCAGATTGCCTCGAAACCCAATCAAGGTCCGAGCGAACCCTCCCCCTCCCCCCCTTATGTCCCTTAATGTCTTCAACAATTTAAACCATCTCCCCCCCACTCAATTCTCAGGCGCTCAGCCCATTCCTGAGCCACAACCTGGCACTTCAGGTACTTCTGCCAGGACCCCTGCTCCTCTCAAGATTAATGTTCACCCCGTTTACATTAAAAACGTCAGTGACATTAATAATCTGATAAAAGAATTGGTGAAGCTTGACCTCAACTTCACCATCAAAAATCTTCCCAACGCCGTCAGGGTAACTGTCAGGACCGCAGAACAGCATAGGATCCTCACCGACTTCCTATTGAACATCAACGGTGAATTCCATACCAGGCCCTCCGCTCCGAAGAATATTCGGAAAGTCATCATCAGAGGTCTCCACGAATCCACCTCCCCTGGACTAATTCATGAGGCTCTGACTGAGTTGGGCTACTCTGTAGACAGAGTGAGTCAACTCAGCCAGACCAGAGATCGCTCCAAGAAGCTTCCTCTCTTTTTGGTCGCTCACTCCACCACCTCGCCTGAGCTGAATATCTAAGAGGTAACTCACCTACTGTACAGTATTGTAACAGTATCACGGTACCAGGGACAGGCCGGACCAGTGCAGTGCTACCGCTGTCAGGGTTTCGGCCATGCTTCCAGCGGCTGCCACTGTCAACCCCGCTGTGTAATTTGTGCCCAAAACCACAGGGCAAACGAATGCCCCCAATACCACGTTAAGGAAGCCACTACTAAATGTGCCAACTGTGGCAAGCAACACACCGCCAGCTATCGTGGTTGTGAAACCTATATAAAGCTCACAACCACCTTCAACTCTAGGCTTCCATCCACACGCAAAGCCCCTGCGGGACACGTGGCAGACCGTAACAAAGTCAGGACTGGCACCAGCTTTGCGGGAGCAACATCATCGCCCACCACTCCCACGCCTCCCCCTCCAGCTCCTCGATCTACCCCTCCCCCTCCTCCACCCCCTGCTCTCAGCGAGAGCAATTTCCCGGGCCTCTCCCCTTCGGCCCCCGCTACTTCTGTGCCATCCACCTCAGGCGATATGCTTGAAATTTTAAGATTGATCACCGACCCCTCACTTAAAGATCTACTTACCCTTGTTAAGAATACTCTCCTCAAATTAGTTAATGCCCCAGATACCTCCTCCAGGCTACAAATTATAATTGAAGTCTGCACCCAATACCTTTTCAGTAATGGGAACTAACCCGCAGGCTGGTGTCACTATTAGGATTATGGCATGGAATGCCTTTCATCTGCATTCTCAGTCAGGAGAATTCACGGACGTCCTACAGCAGGAACAAATTCATATTGCTCTCTTTGGAGAAACATCCTTAAAACCAGATTCTAACATCTACTTCCCTGGTTACTGTACATACCGCAACGATCGTGTGGGACGTCCGAGCGGAGGAACTGCCATAGCCGTGCTCTCCGATCTAGTGCACCGTCGCATCCCCACTCCCGATAACCTGAGGTTTGTTGAAGCCACCATCGTGCAGGTCGAACTTTCTACCGGCCCATACCGCATTGTCTCCTGCTACTTGCCTCCCAACGTGCCGTTTATACCGTCCGATCTGGAGGCACTGTTGCCTGACGATATCCCTGTGATATTGGCGGGTGACTTCAACTCCAAAAATCGGCTATGGCGCAGTCGGTATACGGAGGCAAAGGGCAGGCTTCTTGAGAAGTTCTGCGACGATCACGGGTGCTTAGTCCACGGCCCGCCTGGATACACGTATTTTCCGTTTGACCCAAATAAACTTCCGGATCTCTTGGACATTGCCATCAGCAAAAACCTTGACATCCCGATAGTAGTCTCAAACTACAACGCCCTAAATTCTGATCACGACCCTATACTGATACAACTTAACTCTAGCTACATCCCTTCCCGCTCTAAAATCCCACTTCACTCCCGTAAGATCGACTGGGATCGCTTCCAATCCACCCTCAAAACCACCGTTGCTGGTAACCCCAGCATTCTCTGCGTGGGCGACATAGACGCCCACGTAGAGAAATTCACCCAATCCCTCCTACAGGCCGCCAAAACCGCAGCTAGCGGACCCAAACATAGAAGAAACAAACCCCTCACCATTCCCCCTGCTCTTCAAGCTCTCATCAAGCGGAAAAACATGATCAGGTGGAGGTGGCAAGTCACCCGGGATCTCCGCCTTAAGCAAGAGTGGTATCGGCTGAAAAGACAGATCCAATCAGCCATGTCAAACATTCGAAATAAACTTTGGCAATCCAAACTAGAAAGTATGGCAGGAAATTCCAAATCCCTGTTCGGCATGGCTAAAAAGCTGCTCAAGAAAAGGACTGGCATTCCACCATTACACGGGGTACGTGGAATGGTATTCACTAACCCCGACAAAGCTAACGCCCTGGCGGACACCTTTGAGAGAGCCTGCGAGCCTAACCTTGAACCTTGTAACGACGACTTCGTAGACCTCGTTCGTCATGATCTTCGAGGTGGCTTTCAGGGCGATCTCCCCCGGGGCTTTAAATTTGTCTCCCCGTCCGAACTGCTCAAATTTATCAAGAAACTAAAATCTCGTAAGGCCCCCGGACCCGACGAGATTTCCGCTCAATATCTCAAAAACCTTAGTAAGAACGCCTTAACTTGCCTAGTCAAGATATTCAACGCTATGTACCGATTTGGGTATTTTCCGTCAGCCTGGAAAGTAGCAAAAGTCATCATGATAGGGAAGCCCAATACTGATGGCACCTTCCCACAAAACTACAGACCAATAAGTCTACTATCCATCATCTCAAAATTATTTGAAATGACACTACTTTCCAGGCTGAACACACACATCTCCAACATTATCAACGACGAGCAGTTCAGCTTCCGACAAGGCCATTCCACTGTACATCAACTTTTGAGACTCGTTGAAGTCATCACGCGCGCCTTTAATGAAAACCGTATGACAGGAGTTTGCTTTTTAGATATAAGTCGTGCTTTTGATAAAGTCTGGCACAGCGGCTTGCTGTATAAGATGAAGCACTTCGGATTCCCAGATCATCTTCTTAAGGTCATTGAGTCCTATCTTAGGAAAAGGAAATTCTTTGTCCTGGTGGTTGACGCTAAATCCTCCTTGAGAAGGATCAAGGCCGGCGTGCCTCAAGGTAGCGTCATAGCCCCTTCCCTCTTCAACATATATGTCTCTGACATTCCCAGAACTGACGCTACCAGTCTCCACCTATACGCAGACGATACTGCAATCTCTGCCACCTCCTGGCAAGGACA
Source organism: Meconema thalassinum (assembly GCA_946902985.2). Lineage (NCBI taxonomy): Eukaryota > Metazoa > Arthropoda > Insecta > Orthoptera > Tettigoniidae > Meconema > Meconema thalassinum. The sequence continues at coordinate 375,819,717 of OX336392.1, forward strand.
CAGAGTTCAAGCTAATCTCCAAGCCGCATTAGAAAACTTAGAAACCTGGCTAAGGGATTGGAGAATTAAAATTAATGTTGCTAAATGTTCCGCCACCCTGTTTACCAAGAAACGCAAATATACAGAAGTCCAGGATCTCAACTTCTTTGGCGAGGTAATCAGGTGGCAACCTGCTACTAAATACCTGGGAGTCACATTGGATCGAGGCCTTACTTTCGCTCAGGAGGTTTTTCTGCGCGCTAACAAAGCGAAAGCGATCCAAGCGCAGCTCTGGCCATTAATTAAGTCCCAGAGCTCGCTAGACGAATCCAGCAAGCTCTTGTCTTATAGCACCCTTGTGCGTCCTGTGATGGAATATGCCAGCCCTGTCTGGGGTTACGCAGCTCCCTCAACCCTCAACAAACTTCAGGTTGTTCAGAACAGAGCGTTGCGAACCATATCAGGTGCTCCCTGGTACGTTCGAAACGCTCAACTACACGCTGACTACAACCTCTTGACCATCAGTCAGAGGATACACAGACAGGCAGTCAAGATCTATCGTACATCTACACGCAGCACCAACCCTCTAATAAACACCTTGGGTGATAACCGTGCGCGGGGAAATCGCCATAAGCGCCCCCGCATCATTATAGAATAAATATTTTCCAAACCATGCTACTATAGCACTATTACTTCTTCAAAACTGATATCTTCACTCTTTCTGACTCTTTCTAAGATCAACTCACTTCTACTATCCCTTTAATTTCTGTATTTCTAAATGTCATTGTACATCAGGTCATATTCTGGCCAGCTTGATTCACGGTAATCACCCAAACCCCCTCATTCAATTGTAGTCGGTCGTGTATATTGGACAAAGCTCTCAAGGCCCTCGGGCCGATAGGCTACAATCACGCAACGAAACCGGCTTCGCCGGTTTCGCTTGCTTGGGCGCTGACGCTGATTTAAATGTTCATTCCTTCGATGATAATGAAACCTATATGTTTGATAGTTGGGTTTTTTAACGATGTGCGACAGTCAGCTGTGATGTGAACAGAAAAGGATCGACGGAGCCATTGCTAAGTTCTGGCTTCTTATGAAGTTATTCTAGTAATTAAAATATTTTAATGGCTATTACTTCGATGATAATGAGACCTATATGATTGATAGTTGGGTAACTGTCGTGAAATGTATACTGGACTACATAAGTCTTTTCTCCGTGCGAAGGCAAGTACTGGGAACGTGAACTATTTCCACATCTTCTAGTTTTGTTAGATCTAATCTTGTTGTTAATATTATTGTAAATGTAATGTTAAGAAATGTCAATAGAAGTTGTTCATTTAAGGAACGCAAGTGTATCATTTCTATGTCTAAGCTTAGTACTGTGGTCACGGAATACTATTCTGGGTATGTTTTTCTTTTGGGCCTGGTCATTCCAATTAAGGGGGTAATTCCTGCGTGTCAACTTGTATCATGAGCGTGGTTTCGATTATTTACCACATCTATATTTAATTGTGGTTAACTTGCTGGTTATAGACATGGAAGTGATTAGATATTGAATGAAATTACGTAAAGTGTTTATGATATTTTTATATAATCTCTAATTATTGTATTTTTTGTTTCATGTTATTTTACACCAAAACCAAATGGATAATCGAGCTATGCCTGCCATTTCATATTTGAATAAAAGTGAGGTGGCCTATGAGATATTGATTAGAAATGGATCTCCATCCTATCATCGTGAATTAGATGTCATTGCTCTAAGGAAACTAAAAGGTGTGCCTATTGTCATTCCCTCTCATGACAATATCTGTTGGGATGTAGGTAAGTCTGACATTGTACTCTCTGTTTCTTGCTTATTGGATTCGTTAGGTGGTTTGAATTGTGTTGGAAATCAGTCTGCTTCGCAATTGAATCGTATTAAGTACAGATCCATTCATTGGATTAATAGATTGCACGACTTGATTGAAGTTTGGTCACGAAGTGATAAGATATTTTCTGAAGAGTTATCTAGATTGCGAGCTAAACTTGTTGAGTATTATGACCTAATCTTTGCTGAGGTTTCTGAAGGTGAGAGTAATGATTCTATTGTGTGTGCGAATAGTGGTATTAATAATTGTGATGAAGCGTGTGAAAATAGTGATGGTCTTAATATTATCGAGAATTTAGAACGTGTGTCATTGAGTGAAAATGAAAACATGGTAGATAATTTTGAAAATAGGAATACTTCTGATGTTAATAGTCTGGTAGGGTCGTCAATCAGTTTATCCAAGGGTAGGTCGTGTACAATTAGGCCCGATGTGAACAAGCAAAGCAATTTCATAGAAAAATGTATCTCGGTAAATACTTCTGTACCAAATGTTTCTGCGATTAGGACTCCACTTAATCTGAATTATAGCTGTTCTGGTGTTAGCAAGTCTGTGAAGACTGGGAGGAGCCTATTAGATAAAAGTGAAGCGATTGATTGTGATATTTTCAATCCTCTATTGAGAAATTGTGCTTGGTCTCAGAGTAACGTACCGATGAATGCCATGCCTGACAATAGTGTTCGGTTCCAAAATATTCCCAACCCTGTGAATTTAATTCTAAAAGACTTCCATGTGTGCGATGGCACTGATAGTGACCTATTGGTAAAATTTTTAAGGAAGGTGATAGAATTAAGAGATGCTGCGGTCATGTATGGGTTATCCGAGTTGCAAATATTTTTGATCGTATACCCATGTACGAATGGTTTACTTCGAGACAAGTTACTAGGGTGCATGGCTGCTAATTATTCTTTGGAATATTTTCAATCTGAAGTTTTAAATTATTTTATTTCCCCTCGTCTGTTGTCTGATTTACAAAGGGATTATTTGTTTCGAGTACAACCCATGGATGAAACGTTAAGTAATTATTTTATGGACATCAGATGTTATGCTAGGTTATTTGCTGTTGGGTTGTCTGAACAACAAATCGTTACTTCAATGGTGGAGGGAATTAATCCTAATTATAGATTATCGTTAGCTATGAATACCAAACCCAAAAGCTATAAAGAGTTCAACGATATTATCTTCGAAGCAGAGAAAGTTAATAAAGCTAATTTAAGGCGCATGGATGGTCCAGGGAGGTTATGTTCTACTGGTTTTCCCCCTTCTGGAGCTATTGTTGATACTAATTATTTTCAGAAGCGTGAAGAGATGCAGCATGCTGACAGATATAACCAGCCTGACCAGAGTAGAAATATTTTTCTTAGTAATGACTTTCAGCATAGCAGCAGAGAACTAATACCAGTTCGTGTGGGGGCGGAGACTCCTCAGTGGCGTAACTTCAAGAGACCCGATAGGGGTAGCAACAAAGGTAGGAGATGTGATCGTTGTGGGTCATATGCCCATATTAGTCGTTGGTGTGATGTTAAATATAACAATAAATCTTTATCGTATGTAAACAAGACGTCATCAGATGATAAAATTTGGTATTCTAATGTGTCAAAAAAGAAATGTAAACGTTCACGTGACAGTAATTTTATTCGGGGTCTGGTCAAAAGTAAAAAGATGTGTAACCGCATCACTGATGTTGCTCATGGAATTTCTCCATTTATTGACATTGACATTAATAACGAGCCGGTTTCTGCACTTATTGACTCTGGGAGCGTGAGTTCATTTTTAAGCTTAGAATGGTTTAATAATATGAAATCTGTATGTAAATTTGGAAAACTGATTGCCGAGAATAATGATGTGAGATCCGCGAATTCTTCTTTTCTGGATATTAAAGGGTACATAACAGTTAAGATCAGGATATTAAGTTTCACGTGGAAATTTAGGTTATGGGTCGTACATCGACCGTAAATAATATAGAAATAACTTGAGTGTTCAAAAAGCTATGGATATGTTTCTTTGCAGGGTGAAGTTCAAGGCTAGGAAGGAAGGTACTGTAAGCGACAGTGAATTAGGGCTGACCCAAACGAAAATATAGAGCATTATACAGTGCGTCAGGGAATGTTCTCCGCAGTGCCAAGGCACTGCTACGTTAGGTGAGAGCCGGAGTTAAGTTGGCAGACCTTTCGCTCGCTCGCCGACAGCCAGGTTCTAGCTTGTCTTCTCCAAAGTCTGCAGGATATCAGAACACATGCGTGAGCTGTGCTGTGCTGTGGAAAGCGTCAGTGTGTTTGCAGTAAGGGAGCGTTTAGATTATTGGAATAATGCAACAGGATACAGGCGGTAATGTTTACTACTAGAGAGAGAGTGTTTTTGGTGGAATACGTTTTTCGTGAGGGCGAACGGTTTACAGAAAATGTAAAACTAAAATTTCAGGCGCAGTTTCCTAATTCAAAGTGTCCAAACCGGGATACCGTTCGGGATTTGATAAGTAAATTTCGTGTGACCGGCTCAGTACACGATGTACCAGGAACAGACAGGCCTACGCTGTTAACAGACGAAAAACTAGATTAAATTTCCGATACTTAACTCCGGCTCTCACCTAACGTAGCAGTACCTAGACACTGCGGAGAACATTCCCTGACACCCTGCATAAGCCAGGGTCAAAAATACCCAAGCGCCAGTCCTCGCGGGTTAAAAGCATGCAGTGCAGGCCTATTCTGATGGTTCATCTACATCGTACGCAACTCTGTTACCGTCCTCCTCAGAACCGTGGACAGAATTAGGTGCGGAGCACCATTATTTGGAGCGAAATAACATGAGAGCTACGAGTATTCAATGAACTGAGCGTGTTATGGGATTCCATAGGATATCGTGCCATAGCTCGTTAAATCGTGCACCACGGCCACGAGGGCAGATGCAGTAAGTCCGGCGATCGCAGGTTAGAATTACGCCACTGAAAGTGGCTATCCTGAGTGGGTTTTTTCCCAGGTTATTCCACATTCCCTCCAGGAATATGCCGGGATAATACCCTACTTCAAGTACCGGGACGTCTGCTCCATCCCTGTCCTTGATACAGTTACACATATTACACAGGTTATCAGACATTTTCAACACACACCCAGCTACAAGGGGCTGCTGACCACGATGTCCGAAACCCCTCAAATGAATTAACAACAAAATAAAAAATAAAAAACAACGAGATTCCCTTGTATGTGGGCTGAGCCAGTTCTCAGGCAAAACGTGGAAATATTAGCTATGTAACAATGGACAAGACAGGTTTTGAAATTCAGCGGCACTTGTGATATGAGGAAGGTACTTTTCAGTGAGTATCCACACAGTTTACACTTCCGATATAGATGAATATTTGTTTCCTTGGTAATCATATACCAGGCCTAGATGGTCTACTCTTCACATTTAGATGATGAATACTTGTTGCCTTTGTAACCATATAGGAGGCCTAGATGGTCTTTACATTTCAGATTTAGATGATGAATACTTGTTGCCTTTGTAACCATATAGGAGGCCTAGATGGTCTTTACATTTCAGATTTAGATGATGAATACTTGTTGCCTTTGTAACCATATAGGAGGCCAAGATGGTCTTTACATTTCAGATTTAGATGATGAATACTTGTTGCCTTGGTAACCTTATAGGAGGCCTAGATGGTCTTTACATTTCAGATTTAGATGATGAATACTTGTTGCCTTTGTAACCATATAGGAGGCCTAGATGGTCTTTACATTTCAGATTTAGATGATGAATACTTGTTGCCTTTGTAACCATATAGGCGGCCTAGATGGTCTTTACATTTCAGATTTAGATGATGAATACTTGTTGCCTTTGTAACCATATAGGCGGCCTAGATGGTCTTTACATTTCAGATTTAGATGATGAATACTTGTTGCCTTTGTAACCATATAGGAGGCCTAGATGGTCTTTACATTTCAGATTTAGATGATGAATACTTGTTGCCTTGGTAACCATATAGGAGGCCTAGATGGTCTTTACATTTCAGATTTAGATGATGAATACTTGTTGCCTTTGTAACCATATAGGAGGCCTAGATGGTCTTTACATTTCAGATTTAGATGATGAATACTTGTTGCCTTTGTAACCATATAGGAGGCCTAGATGGTCTTTACATTTCAGATTTAGATGATGAATACTTGTTGCCTTTGTAACCATATAGGAGGCCTAGATGGTCTTTACATTTCAGATTTAGATGATGAATACTTGTTGCCTTGGTAACCATATAGGAGGCCTAGATGGTCTTTACATTTCAGATTTAGATGATGAATACTTGTTGCCTTGGTAACCATATAAGAGGCCTAGATAGTCTTTACATTTCAGATTTAGATGATGAATACTTGTTGCCTTTGTAACCATATAGGAGGCCTAGATGACCGTCACACTTTTAGGTCTTATTACGCAAATTTTTGATTGACGTCCCATCCCAAAAACATATGTTAAAAACGCAAGTTTTGGAATCATAACCTTGATTTGTATTATTTTTTCCACCGACAGTAGTGGCTACGCGGGCTAAAGCGCTGCGTTAGGTCAAGGGGCCAAGCTCTCTGCTGACTCGGTAGACGCGTGGGTTCGAGCCCCACCGTCAGCTGTCCTTGAAATGGTTTTCCATGGTTTCCCATTTTCAACACCAGGCAAATGCTGGGACAGTACCTTCTGACAGGCCACGGCCGCTTCCTTCCACATCCTTGCCCAGTTTCATTCATCTTCATCCATTCCATCTCTCATCCCGACGCGCAGGTCGCCCACGGGCGTCGACTAGAAAGACATGCACTCGGCCTCTCAGGAGGCTACACGACAAAAAAAAATATTTTTTCCGAAGAGAGCCTAGTAAAAATCTTTCTACTCCTCATTGAGAGAGAAATGTCGATTCCAATATATAACAGCCAGTAAATATATGCGCCACCCAAGACTGACAAGGCACTGACAGCGACATCACGTGGCAATACAAATGGGTGAGCGTGGCACAGAAGTGAAGGAAGCGCCGCTTGTCGGCGCGACGCATGGACAAATCGACGTCACGCGCCGTGCACTTGGAGTAGAGGGCGGTGAAATATACAAGTCGCGTGCGATAGAAGCAAGATGGGAGGGGCTGATACACCAGTACGGGGGAAAAGGCTCGTTTCAGAAACTTACTTCAAGTTGAAAACAGTATTTTTTTTAGGAAGAAAAAGATCGCGTCACGCAGTTTTAGGGAAGTTCAAAGCGCTGACGTATGCCTGATGTACTCCCCCTTCGTTTCGCAAGATGTCTCTTACGAAGTTTACATTAAAACAAGGACATAGAAGAGAACAGTGATTGGTCGCCTAACAAAGCGGATTTTCAAGGTAGTCACTTTTCACAAAGAAGTACTCATGACCATGACGTGATACTATCAATAACAACAGTGAGTGCCTCGTGACGTAGTCATGCTCGTTAAATCGTGCACCACGGCCGCGCGGACAGCTGCATCAAGTCTAGAGATCAGCGTTTTGAATCCCGGTGTTGACAGTGGCTATCCTGAGTGTCAATTTCTCTGGATATTTTCACTCTCCCTCCAGTCAACTACCTCATTCTGGAGCGTGGCACTATATGGAAATAAAAATTGGACTATTGGTGCAGCAGAAAAGAGGATAATTGAAGCGTTTGAAATGTGGTGTTAGAGGAGAATGATGAAGATCACATGGGTAGATAGGGTAACAAATGAAGAGGTATTAAGACGAGTGGGAGAGAAAAGATGTTTCTGCGACTGCTAATGAAGAGAAGAGATAGGTTGGTATGACGCATACTAAGACACCCAGGAATAGCAAAATTAGTTATGGAAGGAAGGGTTGAGGACAAGAACTATAGGGGTAGACCAAGGTTAGAATATGTTAAACAGATTGCCTCGGATATAGGGTGTGGTAGCTATGTAGAGATGAAACGATTAGCTCAGGACATGGAGGCTTAGAGTGCTGCATTAAACCAGTCAATAGACTGAAGACTCAAACAACAACAATACACCGACTAATATGGTTAACCTTTTAACAGCTGAGTTAGTTATTTGCTTTCTCAGTGTCGAGTTAATTCATTTGCATTCCAAATAATTTGTAGAAGACGTATTTTTTTAATTTATCCCCCCGGCTTAAAATATCTCTAGGTTTTGCGTCTTTATTCATCTAAATGTAAATTCAAATTCCTACGTTTATATTGCTTTTTATTTTGAGACGAATCGGAATTCAAATATTTGTGCCCACACTTCCATCATTTCCATACCAGATGAGGGGCACAAAATGAAATCATTTCCTGAAATCAGTAGACAAGTAATACTTGTTGCTCCTTGCTAGCACAAAAACTGATTTTCTTTGATCCGAAATCATAACCCGGCGTGAGGAATTCGCTTGCCATTCCGCCATGCTTGCTTACTTCACAGATGAACTGCAGCAGTAGAGGACAGATGTCTACAAAATGACCTGTTAGTTACTTCTAGAAGCAAATATCGAAACTCAAGTAGTACTACATAATGCCCAATAAATGGCAGAACATGCCAGAGATCGACTCGGCACTCGAGAGCGAATGGGAAATATGTCATTAAAACAAGTAGTTCCGTGAAGAACTATACAGCCTATTTACATATATCCTACTTATGTTAATTGCCACTATCAACATACAAAATTTCAGTCTGATTGCTGTAATTGATTCGTAGATATTGAGAACCGACTAAATATTTTTGATGGTCGCCATGTTGGATTTTATATATGTAGGTCCTAGAGTTATGTACTGTTACATGAAGATTATTGTGTACGTGTAGCATTCAAATTTCAATCGCATGATTAGGACACAAGAAGTAACAAGGAGATTTTAAAATTTCGCACAGCTGCCATCTTGTGGTTATAGAAACAATTGAAATAAATTAGATGCCAGTGGATTAACATTTGTATAAGGATTTACTGTACCAAGTTTCACTGCACTCGGATGGTTAAATTGCGAGAAACATCCGTGTGAATATTTATACTTCGCGTCGCCGCCATGTTGGATTTGTGATCACCAGGTTACTTAAAGTACTATAGGGGAACTTAAGTTCATAGCCCCTATGAACATAAATAAATCAGTTTGATTGCTATAATAGATTCGTAGATATTCAGAGCCGTCTAAATATTTCGGATGTTTGGCATGTTGGATTGTTAAATGTATAGGTCATAGAGTCATGTACCATTAAAGGAAAATTATTGCGTAGGTTCATTATTCAAACTTTCACTACGATCGCATGATTACGACACAAGAAATAAAAACTTAATTTTAAAATTCGCACAGCCGCCATCTTGTGGTTATGTAAACAATTGAACTAAATTAGATACCAGTGCATTACAATGTGTATAAACATTTCCTGTACCAGATTTCATTGCGTTTGGAACATTAAATCGCGAGAAAGGTCTATTTAAAATTTTCAAATTAGCTTGGCCGCCATGTTCGTTTTGTAGTTAACCGGTTTTTGAAAGTCGTATGAATGAACTTCCAGTAGTGCCCTTTATATCCGTACAAAATTTCAGGGTGATACCGCTAATAGTTTCAGAGATATATAATGCCGATGAAATATTTCGCACATTCGCCATCTTGTGGTTATGTAAACAATTGAACGAAGTTAGTTGTCGGTGCATTACAATGAGTATAAGCATATACTGTACCAAGTTTTATTGCGTTTGGTTGGTTAAATCACGAGAAATGTCTAATTAAAAGTCACAAATTCGCGTGGCCGCCATGTTAGTTTTGTAGTTATCAGTTTTTCAAAAGTCACATAGGTGAACTTCTAGTAGTTCCGTTCATCACCGCAAAAAATTCCAGGGTGATATCGGGAACAGTTTCGGAGATATTGAATGCTGGTGAAATATTTCGCACAGCCGACATGTTGGATTGGTGAGACGTAACAAAATTTGAAGGGCACGGTCTGGGTCGTCCGGAATAGTGCTATGGACTTACCGAGTTTCATTGAAATCGCTCCAGCCGTTTAGAAGTTATTAGGGGACACACACACACACACACCTCACACACACGCGCGCTCGCACACACACACACGGAAAAAAGTTGATCTTATAGGCGAGACCTATTTTTTCAAAATTGAAAATAGGCAAAAAAATTGAATTTCTTATAAACCGTTTATAGCCGGGCGAAGCACTCAACGGGTTATCATAGACACACAGGCTGTTATATGCATTGAATACACACTGAAATACACGTAGCTGATGACCAAGGTGTCCCGAGCTCCTAAAAATGAATAACAACAGAATAACAAAAAGGTGAAAGCAAAATATAGTGAGTGGCTGGATAAATACATGAGATGACAGGAATGGCAGGGTTGATTAGTTAAACCTATAGCCACTTCTTCACTGGCATATGAAGGAGGAAAACTTGGAAATTTAAGCAAGAATATCAACAGACCAACCAACTGCAGAACAGTCAAGATTATTGACTTGCACTGAGCCTCCAATGGCTGTTTATTATTGTTGTTGTTGATTGATTGATTTAGGTACTTTGCAACATTTTTGCCATGTATCCCCGTGTTGGTTTGATTTTTTTTCTAATATTCTGTTCTATTTTACTGTTCTGAAAATATCCATTATCAGTAATCGAGAAAGTTTCAAGAATATTTGGTTCTTATTCAACCGAGATAAGTTACTTTTTCATTGAATTATTTTAACAGCTCATATTATTTTCCGCAATATATGTCCTTCATCCATGTCAGCACATTCTACATTATACTGGTTACAAGAATCTTAGCTATATCCTTGTTGTAAAGTGAGAAAATGCTTAGTACGAGGCGCGTTGAATTTCTAATATCTCCTATTTATTTTACCAATAAACAACTTAGGCTAATGCACATAAATGGAACTTCTCAATTTACAAGAGGACCGGGCCTACTCGTCACCACGGATTTCGTCCAAATTTATGGTATATGTAGGGTTTGGCCAGGAATGAAAGTGGCAGAAGTGGGACATCCAGATGGCCAAGTGTTTAGAAAATGAAAACTAGCATTTTGACGCTGGTCGGGCTAGGCATGAGGCACGTTTTTTCTTCATCTTCTGTTGGCGACGTTTGCGTTTCTTTGAAGTAATTCCATGTGTAGTTGTTGATCGTTCAATGATTACAACATCTTCATCTTGTTGCCGACTCGTTCCAGGTTTGTCGCTGAAACTTACTCCTTTCTGCTTTTTAGTTGTATTATTCCAATTTTGAATATTTTGTGTATTAACCAAAGGCGTCATACGTATTGGCGGCATGGTGACACACACTAAACTGAAAATAAAAATATCTACTTCCATTTTGAACATTTCAAAAATGTTCTTCTCACAATAATAATAATAATAATAATAATAATAATAATATCGTATGGCCTCGGGTGCCGGGTGCAAGCTTTGTTAATTGACACCCAGAGGGCAGCTTGCATACCGAATTTTGTCGTTCCTTTGAACGCTATGAAAGTCAAGGAGGTTAGATGTCTAAGCTCCTTGACACTAAAGCGCTTTCTAGTAGAGAATGGAGGAACTTTGTGTTGGCGGAAAATCCCGAGATTAATTTTGCCATTGAACACGGCCTACTGAATTCAAATGGGTTCTTTAACATGCCAACAACGTATGACATCCATGTCGTGATTTTTGTCGCCTTTCAAAAATCACTTACCACGGCCAGGGGCGAACCTGCAAGCTTGGGGTTGGTAGACCGACGCGTTAACCACTCACCCACCGTGGCAAGCGTTATTCTCACAAATTGAACATAATCAGAGAATAGAATTTAAAAAATCTTTAATTTTATTTAAATCTGTAGAACAAGCTCCATTTTACAAACAAGCATTTTTTGCAGTTTTTTTTCAAAATATCATTTAAGCCGCAAGAAATTTTCGAAATATTATTTTGTAATATGATAGAGCTTTTCAGGACACGCATTTTGACTCTTTTCTTTGTCTTCTAGCTTTTCAACGTTTGGCACAATTGTCAAAATAGCTGAACTTGCTAAACTGGATCCCTATAGTCTGAGTGCTCTTGTTAGTGTCATTGGAAAAAATGCTTTTAACAATAAGAAATATGAGTCGACGATTAGATTTGACTGTATGAAAATAATATCAATCGTACTTTCCTGTGATCCAACAACCTTTAAGTAGCCTATACATCGCGTGGTCCTTCGACAAAATACACGACGGTTCTCAACAGACTGACCTGATTTTTTTCTTGCGTGCCAAGAGGTCGACTGCTTAACCCCTTTCAGTTCCTACACCGATCTGCAAAAGGCATGGCGTGTCACTCGTTGGAATTAGAGGCCGTTATACAGAAAGTCATTCTTATGTCCCATTTCTGTAGAAAAATTGAATGTTTGATAAATAACGGACAGGATACATAAATTCATGCAGGATTCGGATTATAATTTTGACTGAGTGGTAAATACTACCCAATGTGAATAAGGTTCCCACTCCATGGTGTTGGTTGTTATCAGTACTTTTTCAGGGGGAACGTGGGGTTACACGTACCCCTTAAACATCTGAAGATTGTTAAAGAAAATAATTGGTACATTTGTACCTGGTCCGGCAATATTTCCGTCTTGAAAGTTCATCCATCAGCTGACGTCAACGTGCTGTTCACAACAGCTTTGAGGAGATTTCGAGTAATCCTCGATTTAAATCTATTGAATCAGTTTGTTTTGGTCGGCAACTCGGCACTCCGTTCTTATAAGCACGCATCTAGTGTTGGAGGCGGGGTAGGTTGTTAGTTTGTGCGTGTGGTTAGTTTCGAAGGATGAAGAACATAACGAACTATTTAACAACCACCCAGGCATCGAAAAAGCTGAAAGTTAATGACTCGAACACAAACAATGACCGGACTTTGCAAATTGCCGAAAATTGCAAGATCATGATGTTTTATGACTACAACTGTGAATACCGGTACCGTACGAAATTTGGTACAGTGGTAGCACTAGCAAAGGGCAACTCGGTGTCATGTTTTATATCGCCGCCATCTTGACGGAAACGTAATGGCGGCCACCCAAATGTTAAAAGCTTAAATCAAATTACGACCAACCAAATCATTTGATTTCTACCAAATTTTGCAACAACATACCTTTTTGTGGCAAGCATCTTTTGACTGAACTACAAGGTCATCAGCCCAATACTTTGCGGATAGCGGCCATGTATGTGTGCAAATCGATTCCCCGTATCAATTCAAACACGGTGCAAAAGAATTGAATGCAATTTTTTACAGAGGTAGCACTAGCAAAGGGCACCTCTTATTCATGTTTAATATCCGTATAGCACGTTGTATTTCAACAAGCTACTACATCCAGCACTCAATTATACTCCTTGGAAAGGACAAAGAGTTATAACTAGGGCTCGGATTTATAGGTAAATAAATATTTTTTTATGTAAATACATATTTTAAGCATATTTTCTATAAATACATAAATTCCTGTTTTTCACTTATTAGCACATAAAAATACATAGGCTAATAATTACATATTTTTAAAATCAGTATGCTAGATCTGTCAGTTTATTGCATTTTAGTTTTGTGTTACTCACTCACATGCAGTTCATTTCTGGAACTGTGAAGTGTGAGGGAGTTCTACGATATCTAAAGTAAAAGCAACTACAAGTTATCGTCTGCAGCAGTATGTTGCAGAATTTAAAGACAATTGTACTATCGATGAAGGCGTTCTGTTCTGTCAACCATGTGGGAAAGCAATCAAGGCTGAACAGCGATCTCAAGTTACACAACACCTCAATGGCAAGAAACATATTGCCGCAGTTTCGCTCCTTCGGAAGACGTGTTTCGCGGTAATCGTCGGTCATTTGTGATGGACAACCTGAAGATGTATCTCGTCGTGTATTGTAATTCTTCAGTAGTCAGTGAGGCATAGCATAAATTGCAATCGTGAGTACTGCATATTGTTTATATTCACATTAATAAACTAAATTATAATTAAATATTTTTACTTTTGTGTCACTTATTTCAGGTATTTTTAATACATAAATAATAAATATTTTCCCATTTTTAGCACCTAGAAATCCGAGCCCTAGTTATAACAATACCCATGCATTTAGGAGAAAGTAGGCTATATGTTCTTTACTGAACATCTTGTTTCATTTTATGATACATGATGTGTGGATATTGGCAGAAAACTTGGATAAAACCATAGTTTGTTAATTTAGTGATGACTTCAGGTGTGGATGTCATAATGAGTGATGGTGTTTTAAAATCACACTTTCATTCATATGCAAGAGTTTAGTGCTTTTCAGTCGGTCAACACGAATGTACACAAAAGAGATGGGTTATGCCCTAATCCTGAAATAAATTACATGAGATTAATAAAACACTAGGATGACCAGTTTCGATCGTCAAGCGATCATCATCAGATCCATTACACTTAGGCTACAAAATCTATGTTTGAAATACAGGTGAAAATATTTACAATATGTACAATTATTTAGTTGCAGTATTGGTAATGCAACTGTCAGTGTATGCTAAATGCAGTATATATGTTAGGTGAAATGCTAAATGGTGATAGCTATCCGTAGATTGTACTTTAGAGAGATTATATGGTTGTAAACTATGGTTAAACTATAAAATTTTAGGCTACCTAATTAATTTTAATTTTTTTTTTTAATTTTTTTAATTATTATGAATAATCAATATTACATCCAGCAATACAAGAAAAATATATACACACATAGCTTTTTAAGTATTAGGACATACGTCCGTCAGTGGCGACTGCTGGTCTCCGTACCTGGTATACCGCAAGTGCACCCTTCCTCTTTACTCACCCCTTGCCACTAATATCAATATGCCCAATAATAATAATAATAAGTCAGAATTATTATTATTACTATTATTATTTATTCAATTCACCACTACTAACATGGGTTACTCTAAAGCAAGTGCTTTACAACAATGCATAAAAACTAAAATACAAACTATAATACATAAATACCATGTGTATACAAAATATAGAGTTCATTATCACTCATTCACTAGCCAGGAAGGATCGCACAATATTGCATGTGGACAGTGGGACAGAATACTGCATACTCCTGTAGATAGTTGGTGGAAGATCCAATTCCGGAAGGAAGGAAGGAAGCTTGTGTTTTAACGTGACCGTTAATCTTGAGATCATGAGCTACGGGACCTCCTTTTTACGTGGAATCCGAACCACAGGACATGGCATTTCACTTCGAAAATCTCACATGCATTGACCGGGAATCGAACCCGGACCGCCTTGGTGAGAGGCATACAGCTAGACCGCTGAGCCACCACGCCCCCCGAAGATCCAATTCCTTCAGACTATTATTATTAATATTATTATTATTAATATTAGAGTTGGAGAAAAACTTATCCGTAATTTGTAAGAAATATTATGTCTGTTTCACTCCTGAACACTTGCCACATCCCCTCATTCCCCAGTTTATTTTGGTTACATCTTTCAAACGGCTCCTTTCATCTTGGCACTTCCACCTTCTCTCTCCGCTCCAGACAAGAGTGTCGTATTTTTTCTTGGAAATATGACACTGGCCACCTGTATTTGCGTTCGAAGAACACCCCGTGGCACAGCCGTGCACGTTAAATCACGCCATGGGGAGCTGCTGCAAGTCCGCATATCAGGGGTACGAATCTCGACGCCGACAGAGGCTACCATGAGTGTGTTTTTTGTCCAAGTTTTCCTACACTATTTCCAGGCAAATGCAGCGATAGTTCCTCAGTTCATCATAGAATATTATTATACAAGTTCAACACAAGCTCCTAAAATGAACTATTAACAACAACAATGATGATGATAATTGTTGTTTTAAGGGGCCTAACATCTAGGTTATCGGCCCCTATTAACAACAACGTTCTAAACCATTTGCACTTCGTTAGACATATCCAAAGATTACTAAAACATTCATAGCCAAGGTATTAATACAATAAAAGTGAAGAGCACTTCTAAGAAACTGGTCGAAATCAATAAAATAATACGAGCGATAACTTACCTCTGTATCTATATTCCAACTGTCTTCTGCCAAAACCAGGATTAATCTATTTGAAGGTAAGTTCCATTCGTCTGGATTTCTTCAAGAACACTTGTGTGACAGCATCAGTAAAATTACCGTTTGGGTGCTTCCTGAGTGAACAAAGCAGCTGCTTCTCAATTGTCATCATTGATAGGGAAGTAAGTCTCTCTTGACCCATAGTGGACCTGCAGTGTGACTTCACTCGTTTGAGTGTTGAGAAAGTACGTTCAACAGAGGCTATAGTAGATGGTATCGTAAGTATTAAACACGATAAATTGTACAGTTCAGGCATAGCATTAACTAACTGCATTCGGTTCATAATTCTTACGATTTCGGCCACTGATTTCTTGTGAAATTCTTGATCATTAGCCGAATAAGGCACTATCAGTTCGTTTTTCACACCTACTTGATCGAAACTTGACCCGTAGTTCTCTAAGAGATTTAAAAACAATTTGTTTGGGAATTAAATGCCATATTCTCTAAATTTTCCTGTATCCAGGAGGGAAAAAAAGTTAAAACGCTCCATATCACAAAATCTGTCATTTATCTGGCAAATGACATTATCCAGAATTTCTCAGAATAGTCTCCTAAAACCCTCTTCTGGTGATCCATTGCCTTTAATTCTCTTCTGTGCTGGTTCATCGGCTGCGCAAGAACATGTTATTTCCCAGACATTTTGGAAGCCTTCGCTCCTGAAATTGTTTAATCTGTCTCTATTATCTTCGAGTGGCAGAAAGCAATATCCATAGCCTTGTTTGCAGAATGTTAAAAAGAACATCCGTGTGGCAGAAAATGAATGAGTATACATTAAGAAGAAAAATTGTATCAATTTTTTTTTCAAAAAATACAAAAATCCTTGTGCCTGTACTATAGCATCGTTTTCCCAATTTTCACTATTTTCATCGTCCGTTAGCTTTCGAAAAACATGAGTAAGTTGTCTTTCTGCTCTTGAACTGTGTTAACAAGTCTCGAGTTAAAGTTCCAGCGAGTTGGTGCAGTTCTCGGTATTTTTTTTTCTACAAAGTTTCGGAGATATTCAGTTCTCTTCGAAGAATTGGAAAAGAAATTAGACATTCCGGAAGGAGATAAGAAAAATACTCGACATTTTGTTATTCCCATAGCTGTCTGTTGCAATACTAAGTTCAACACATGGCAGTAGCAATGAACGAACAGCGCTCGTGGAAATGTTTGTTTTACTCTAGCCTGTAGTCCTCCTAAATGACCAGCCATGACACTCGCGCCATCGTACGTCTGTGCTATAAGCTTGTTACCTAATCCGAACTCTTCTAATACTGACGAAACGTGGGCGTACAGAGCCTCAGCCGACCTGTTAGCACTAACGTCTGTGAAGCCAATCAGAACATTCATCGACAAGAATTGCTACAAATTTTGTTCTGTCAAGTTCCTTCGCAATAGCATCTACCATTACAGCTCTAATGGCTTCTATTAAATCGTTCTGAATGGTAGATGACGTACCTCTAAATATAGTAGAATTAAGTAATTGGTCATGTAGCAAAAGGTCATACGTGCTCAGCAAATCTAAGGTTTCTATGTAGTTACCTCTGTTCAGTGACTCGTCTGACTCGTCATGTCCTCGTAGCGCCTGCTCTTGCTTGCCTAAATGACAAACGACATATATTAACCCAGATAAAACCTGCCTATTATTTTTTACCATTTCATTGTGCTTTGAGACCTCCATTGCTTTCTGAGCATTCAACTGAACATCTATTCGCGAGGTACCGAATTTACACAATGCGAAAGCACACGCGATATGACTCCTCGCTTTTTCATGTTTCTTTAAGCTACTAGTAAGACCAGCATTGTTGTCAAATCCATCTTTTGACCACGCCGTTCCTTCACGACTGAAAAGGAGACAAGACCAGCAGAATAGTTTGTTAAGCTTTTTTGCATCCAGTTAACCACTGATGGCGTGAATAGTTTGAGGAACAAAAATGTCTAGTATACTCTCGCTTACGGTCTACTCAAGTTGAAACTAAATTTGGAAGTTCAGGAGTCGGCCTTCCTTTCTCCTTAATTTCCACTTTCTGAGGGAATCCAATTAAATTAAATCCCTTAGTTAGCACATCCTCAATGACGCACCCACAATCCACTTCCGGTGCTTCACTCACACTACACATTTCTATATTAATTCACTGTTGACTAAATCACTTCAAGACTGACTTAAAACAAACGTACGGTACAATGACACTGTCACGCACACAGAACAAATAACTGAAACGGCTGAGCGCTGGCAAACCTCTGCTGGTCAACAAATTCCCCTTGAAACAGCCAATCAGCATTAGGCATAGTTGAACCGCATGGTCCTTGCGCGATACCTCGGGCTGAAATTTGCTGGGCTTAAGTTACCGCTCTCCTTCCCCTCGTCCCTCTGACGAGCCGGCGAGTGCCACCGGGAGACCCTTGCGGTAACTCAGTACAGTCACTAATAACTAAAACTGTACACCACAAATAAAAATAAGTATGGTACGCTGCTATGACCACCGACTTTCGTGACAACAATCTGCAGAAAATATATGACAAGGACAATTTTCATGACTGCAACATGTCTAAAAAGTGACAAGAAAATATTTTTACATTTTTTAAATCTCGGGTGGTATACCGCCGGTATATGCGGTGTATGGGAGAATTCGCCACTGACGTCCGTACATTGTTCAAGAAATCGCGTGTGCTATATACACATTGTCCTTTGCACTACAACAGTGTGTAATTCACTTGTTCTCTTGATCACTGGAGTCCCGTTATATTAAACATGTACAATCTTCATCATATCATAACTTTAGTCTATTTTTGATTATTATCTAAGTAAACGTATTAGTCTAAAAATGTACATTCTGAGATCTATGTGATGAATATCAAATTCAGCCGAGTCAGGGAAGAATACATGTAAGCTATACCACGTAAGGCAAGGCCTTGTGGGTGGCATATTAGTTCTATTTACCTAATTATAACGTTAAGTGTTCATGTTAGAAAATATATTACATATACTGTATTTATTAAAATAAGCGTTGTGAAATAGCTAGGTAGCAATGGTAATGCTAATTTATAGAATAGGCTACTTTAATATATCTTTAATTACATTTTTATTTTCTCGAACGAATATCTTTGCGTTTCGTATAAACCTTGTAGATTTATGTAACTGCTCTTTTATGGCTTTAGGAAGGATATTATAAAATTTAGGAATAAAGTATTGAAAATTACGCTTTGCAATAGATAGATTTGGTTTGAAGAGGACAGACATATTTCCTGTTCTACCTCTTGTTTGGTAGGTGTGGCTCATGTTTATGACTGAATTTTTATTTTTATAGATATATTTATAGACTTCCGTCGCGTAAAGTTGTCCTATATTCATGACGTTTGCTTCCGCATACAATTCATTCGTAGGATATACCCTTTCCTTTTTATACATGATACCCAACACCAAGTTTTGCATTACTTGAGCTTTTTTTAAAATAGTTCGATAAGCTCCTCCCCATGTAATTATTCCATACGTGAGAGTAGACTGAATAAGTGCAAAGTAGATATCTCTCAGTAGTTTAATATTGACAATGTGTTTCAGACAATGAAATACATAAACTGTCCTCCTTATTTTCTTTGTGAGGAAATTGATGTGCGATCTCCACTTCATGTCTTCATCAAAATAAATTCCTAGGTATTTTATATTTTGTGTGCGATTGATTTTTATGCAGTTGCAGTTTGTATTACAGTTTTCTCGATGTACTGTAAGCTCGTTGAAGCAATTTTGATTGTTGTTTAATGTGAAAATAATAAATTTTGATTTATTTACATTCAGAAACAATTCATTATTATCCAGCCATAATTTAATCCCTTTTAAAGCTTCGGTTGCTTCTTGCCTGACTATTTCCCATGTATTCCCTTCAACAAATATAGCGGTGTCATCTGCATAAGTGATGATTGAACTATTTTTTTGATTATTTATTGATTTTTCTATGTCATTAATGTATATAATAAAAAATAGTGTTCCTAAGACTGTTCCTTGTGGTATGCCCCTTTTTACTTGCATCGGTGCACTCAATGTGTCATTTATTTTTACATATTGGATTCTGTCAGTAAGGTAACTTCCGATGAGATTAAGAGCTGTGCCTCGAATACCATATTTTTCCATTTTTTGGAGAAGAATATCATGTGCTACGGTGTCGAAAGCTTTAGTAAGATCTAAAAATATTCCTAGTGATGGTGTGGAGCAATTTAATTTTTCTTGTATTTGTTTAGTTAGTGTTGCAATTGCATCCACAGTACTTCGACTTTTTATAAATCCATATTGCCTTGCTGATAGAATGTCATGCTTCAGTAAAAACTGGAAAATATTGTTCTTGATACATTTTTCAAATATTTTTGCTATTATTGTAATCAGAGATATCGGTCTATAATTTTCCATATCTATAGTATTGCCTGATTTTAAGATTGGTTTAACTATTGTTGACTTCAGTTGCTTTGGAAAATATCCTTCTGTAAAAGATTGATTTATGAGATTTAAAAGCGGTTTCTCTAATGATACTATATTTTGTTTTATAACCTTTGCTGAAATATTGTCTATTCCCATAGCTTTACTGTCACTTATGTCACCTAGGATTTTTTTCAAATCAGTGGAATTTACCGGGGCCATGAAGCATGAGCTCTTATTGCTAGTTATATTAAGTGTGGGGTTTTCACTTTTCTTTATACATTTGGACATCTCGGTAGTCTTATTTATGAAATATTCATTAAATTTATTCGCAATTTGCGTGTCACTTTTGTAAATTTCATTCTGATACCTTATTTCACTAATTTGCTCTTTTTGATTAATTCTCTGAGCTACCTCATTAACTATACCCCAAATCTTTTTAGGATTTCCTGAACTAGCATTTACTAAATGTCTGTAGTAATCTATTTTTGCCCAGTTTATTAGCTCATTTAATTTGTTTCTGTATTTTTTATATTTCTCTCTTAATTCTTCATTATTTTTATTTGCCATATAATCGCGGTATAATTTATCTCTAGTATTAATGGACTCTACCAATGCAAGGGTTATCCACTCTTTTCTTTTGACTCGCTTTGAGTTTAACTGTTTAGTAGATTCATGGATGCAGCTTTGTATTGTTTCAATAAATATATTTACTTTAGTATCCAAATGTCCTTCTCCAAGTTTATTATCCCAGTTGATGTTGTTAAACTTCTGTTTTAGTTCCACATAATCTAATTTATGACTTTGATAATTCCTAATGTTTGGTTTATTTTTCTGACAACTAACTTGATTAAATTTTAGGCTAATTATTGTTGTATTGTGATCAGTTATTTTGCTTTCCGAGATTAAAGAGAGAATGTTTTCATTCGAAAGCCTACTTTTAAGAAATGCGTGGTCAATGCATGATTTACTAGTTTCAGTTTCCCTAGTTGTACCATTGATTATAGATCTGAAATCAAATTCATTAAGAAGGTTTAAATAATCATCTGAATCTTGATTTTCGAATAAATTAATATTCATGTCACCAATTATTAATTCATTTTCTAGCTGACAATTTGTTTTTATATAGTTATTTAAATTCTCCAGAAATAATGTTTTGTTGTATTTTGGTGGTTTGCACACCCCTGTTATTGCTATTTTGTTGTCGCTTTTATTAACAACTACTCGAATAAATTTGAAATCTTTATATGCTACACACTTAACTTCATGCTGTAATCCATCTTTTATCATGATGACTACTCCATCATTCTGATTTATTTCACTTTCATTATAGTACGATTTATAGCAGCTATGTTTAGTAACATTTGCGTTATTTAATTTCCACGTTTCCGTTAAGACCACAACATCAAATATATTTTCATAAGCCTTCAGAGTGACGTCTAAGCTATTCTTGTGTTTTGCAAGACTTCTAATATTAGAATGGATTACTTTTAAACTATTGTTATCTTCATGTCTATGTAAGAAGTATTTACACTCACCTATACTCTTCCCCACCTCTGACCGAATTTGATATTTTACATAATCATCTACATATGTGTTAATACAAATTGAATTAGGAAAAGTGTTAAGTGTTAGCGGTCAAGTTATTGTGAGATATCTTGGAGGGAGGGGTGGAGTGGAATTCAGCTGTTGAGGGGAGGAAAGTGAAAGGTCAGTTTGAAATAGCACCAGCAACACGGCAGGGGAGGTATGCAATGAACAGTTATGCGGGAGAGAGACAGACAGATTGTGGTGTGGGTTACCTTAGAGGGTGTACCAACTTTTGCTTACTAACACAATCTATTGCTATATGTTAAGTGGCCTTACTTTAAGCTTTGGGTAACTCACTCATCTTTGTAACACGGTGCTTGCTGCCATCTGTTTTCTTCACGTAAATTATGCCATCGTAAGTCCATACGTTGGATTGCTGAAATCTTGCAATTCCCGCCTTCAAAATCGCTAGTCTTGTGGCTGTGAGATCTTCCCTGATAGTCACCGGGGTACCTTTGAGCTGCTTCTTGTTTTTAAACAATTCATGCCTAGCACGATACGTTGCCAATTTTACTATGATTGGCCTGGGTTTGGTCCCAATCTTGGGGCCTAACCTATGGCTTCTGTCTATGTCCGCAAGAGCGATGTTTGCCTTAATGTCCCCGGCAACTTTCAGCACTAAATTATCTGTGTCCTCGTTAGGATGCTCTGGCACACCGAAGATACGGAGATTTTGCCTCCTTTGGTATTGCTCCAGTTCGTCGTGTTTGGAGTTGCTTTCCGATTTGAGATCTTCGATCTCTTTATCTCGTTTCTTTATCTGAACTTTGAGGTCCTCACAAAGATTCACGTTGAATTGGATCGTTTCCTCAAGTTTATTTAATACACATTCCGTGATCTTATCCACTACAGTACTTACAATTAGGTCCACAAATGATTTTGACTGCAAGGAATCCTCCATCACACGCCGTACTACTTCCTCTATGGAGTTGGTAGAACTGGAACTGTCGTTACCTGTCTGATGCCTCTGCTGCTGCTGTTGCTGCTGCTTGCTCTTCTTAGAAGACATTTCACTTTTTAGTTTTTACGATTTATGTAAATTAAAGGATGATGAGTGTGAAATAATCTCACCAGCTAAAACTTATACACTGAATTGATTCACACTATACTTCTTTTTCCTCTCTACACTGCGTTTACACCTGCCAAGTACACAATTTCCACGAGCCGATCCTTAGTCGTGTTACTCACTCTGCGCCATGATTGTCTTCCGTACTACAGCTACTCGCAGATTTCGTGCTCACTGGAACTCACTGTTTCATCATCTGATCCATTACACTTAGGCTATAAAATCTATCTCTAAAAATAAGGGTGAACATATTTACAATATGTTCAAGAAACATTAAAATAATTATTCATAATGTTGAATAGTAACACGGGCCGTGAAAGTCTAAATGATAATATTAAAATAATTATTAAGAGAAAATTAAAAACTATGTGCTATTTATTTATTTACTTATGTATTTACTTATGTATTTATTTATTTATTTATTTATTTATTTATTTATTTATTTATTTATTTATTTATTTAGCGTATGGCCTTTAGTGCCGGGGGTGTCCGAAGACATGCTTGGTTCGCCAGAGTATGTAGCTGCTTCAATACGGACACCCATACGGTGAGCTACAATTTCCGTTCAATTTCAGGTAGTTCCAACTTTCGGTACCATATTATGTCACCGACACGTAGTGGTAACGTTGAAGTTTTATAAAGCGTTTCAACGAAATAAAATCTGCAAATTTATCTTCACACAATTTTAATTAATGGAAGGTTCTCTTACATGCCATACATCTATGACATGGGACCGCCGGCTTTACTTTACCTCCAAAGAAAGGCATACTGAAGGATTTTAATGTTTTTAATAATTCGACGACTTCGGCCGGGTTTGAAGCCGCGATATTGGGTATAGAAGCTCACCATGCTACCGACTACGCCTCCCAAGCCGCAACAGCCTGTGATGAAACCCATCAACAGCGATTCTTGTAATGAGGTGCCTAGCCACAAAACTTCCTCCTCTCCCTTCTTTCGAATGCATAGAATCAGTGGTGTACACATCTTCTGGATTATAGCCTATAACCTTTTCACCCAGCTTTTGCAGCACATTTTAATAGTTTACAGTAGACTGCAGTAGCCATTACAATCTCAGATCTTCAATGAGGAGAACACATACCAGCTGGGAAGGAGCATACTCCGACATACCGTGCCTTAAGATTCTCTATTTCTTCAAATTGTTTCTTGGTCAAATATTGCCATATTATTTCCAGCCCATATTCCAAAAGCTGCTATTCTGCAGTGAGGCAGGAGACTTCCAAAGGTTAAGGGAGACCACCCCTTCAGAAAATGCCCAGCAGTGTTAAGCTTAGCAAGTCAACTGAAGGGTAAATATTGATTGCTTTCAACAAAGATAAGGGAAGAAGCAGGTGTGTACCCAACCTTGAATGAACGAGTGACACGGGCTCGTTCGAAATGGTTTGGCCATGTCAAAAGAATGGTCAATGGTAGCACAGCAAAAGATTGGCTTCAGCCAGAGGTGGTTGGAAGAAGCCCGGTAGGAAGACTGAAAGTCTGTTCGCCGAGTCGGGATAGTGCTCGTAAATATTTGCACGTGGTCACTTGACTGCCTGGACAGGGAAACACGCCCAGTTCACGTCATAGTTCTGCCGGACAGGGGAAGCCAAGAATCATTGAGATCATTAGACATGCCGTAGTCCTAGAAAAGACAAGACAAGACTTGTTGCACTTAGTGCTGAGCTGCACTGTATACTGTTGCCTGTCATAAGCAGTAAAGAACTAATCAATTAATATAAAATGCTTGAACAAAAATAAACCGCGCTGTAGTATGTAACCGATAAGTCAGCTCGCTTCACAGTCATGTAGACTATACACAGCACTGAAGTTTGCGTACATTCAACAGCCACAGCTCTATGCTCCCCTTACGGGCAGCCCTGCAATCACGTGTACAACTGTGTTTACTTCCACTATCTCGACTCGGCGAACAGACTTTAGGAAGAGATGGCTGGACCAAGTGAAAGAGGATGTGGGAACAAGAGGAATCAACTGGGATACAGTACTGAGAGAAGAGTGGTACATGGACTGACGTAAGTGGAGAGCGCGCTTATACCACAACCGGGCAACTGGAGTGGATAACCGATGATGTAAGAGTCGGCAGAACGGTTGGTTGGTTCCTCGGTTTAGGGGCTGCGACAACGCGGTCACGTAGCCCCGTGTACTTTGGGTGTGTGTAGAATCTGTCTGATAACCGGTGTTAATTGTGATGACTCTATTAGTGTGTGTATCTGTTTTTAGCCTACTTTCGATTTTTGCAAAAAATGAAAGTAGACTTATGAGATCACTACAGGGCGAAAAAAAGTGTGTCTGTCTGTGTGTGTGTGTATTTTTGTGTGTGTCTGTGTGTGTGTGTGTGTGTGTGTGAGTGTGTGTACTCTGAATGTCTGTCCCCCCCCCTATCATAATAATAATAATAATAATGTTATTGGTTTTACGTCCCTTTTAACTACACTGGCTTTTAGAGACGCCGGGGTGCCGGAATTTTGCCCCGAAGGGGATCTTTAACGTGCCAGTAAATCTACAGACACGACTCCCTCGCATTTGCGCACCACCCAGTCCCCCCCCCCCCTATCAATTCGAACACGGAGAGCGCAAATTGAACGAAATTTGGTACAAAGGTAGCACTAGCAAAGGACACCTCAATGTCATGTTTTATATCGCCGCCATCTTGACGGAAACGTAATGGCGGCCACACAAATGTTCAAAGCTTAAATCAAATTACGACTAACCTAATCATTCGATCTCTACCAAATTTTGCAACAACATACCTTTATGAAGGGAGCATCCTTTGACAAATCTAATAGGTCATTAGCCTAATAGTTTGCGGATGGCAGCCATCTTTGTGTCAAAATCGATTACCCCTATTAATTCGAACACGGTGAAACCGAATGGAATGAAATTTGGTAAAGAGGTAGCACTAGCAAAGGGCACCTCAGTGTCATGTTTTATATCACCGCCATCTTGACGGAAACGTAATGGATGCCACACAAATGTTCAAAGCTTAATTCAAATTACGACTAACCTAATCATCCGATCTCGACCAAATTTTGCAACAACATACCTTTATGGAGGAAGCATCCTTTGACAAATCTAATACGTCATTAGCCTAATAGTTTGCGGATCGCGGCCATCTTTGTGTCAAAATCGATTACCCCTATTAATTCGAACACGGTGAAACCGAATGGAATGAAATTTGGTACAGAGGTAGAACTAGCAAAGGGCACCTCAGTGTCATATTTTATATCGCCGCCATCTTGACGGAAACGTAATGGCGGCCACACAAATATTCAAAGCTTAAATCAAATTACGATTAACCTAATCATCCGATCTCTACCAAATTTTGCATCAACATACTATTATGGAGGAAGCATCCTTTGAACAAACTAATAGGTCATTAGCCTAATATTTTGCGGATGGCGGCCATCTTTGTGTGAAAATCGATTCCCCCTATTAATTCGAACACGGTGAAACCGAATGGAACGAAATTTGGTACAGAGGTAGCACTAGAAAAGGCCACCTCAGTGTCATGTTTTATATCACCGCCATCTTGACGGAAACGTAATCGCGGCCACCCAAATGTTAAAGGCAAAAATGTAATTACGACCAACCTAATAATCTAGTCTCTACCAAATTTTGCAACAACAAATCTTTATGTGGGAAGCATATTCTGACCAAACTGCTAGATCATCAGCTCAATAGTTTGCAGATGGTGGCCAAGTATGTGTGCAAATCGATTCCCCCTATCAATTCAAACACGGTGAAACCGAATTGAACGAAATTTGGTACAGAGGTAGCACTAGCAAATGGCACCTCAGTGTCATGTTTTATATCGCCGCCATCTTGACGGAAACGGAATGACGGCCACCCAAATGTTAAAAGCTTAAATCAAATTTCGACCATCCTAATAATTTGATCTCTACCGGATTTTGCAACAACATGCCTTTTTGTGGAAAGCATCTTATGACGGACTACAAGGTCATCAGACCAATAGTTTGCAAATAGCGGCCATGTATGTGTGCAAATCCGTTCCCCAGATCAATTCAAACACGGTGAAACCGAATTGAATGAATTTTTTTACAGAGGTAGCACTAGCAAAGGGCACCTCATATTCATGTTTAATATCCGTATAGCACGTTGTATTTCAACAAGCTACTACAACCAACATTAAATTATACTCCTTGAAAAGGACAAAGAGTTATAACAATACCCATGCATTTAGGAGAAAGTAGGCTATATGTTCTTTACTGAACATCTTGTTTAATTCAAGTAAGGACTGCAACTTTGAATTTTTCAAATAGTTCGTACTTTTGCCGCCAAACGCCACCGTCAACGACTACTAGGCGTAGTTCAGAATTTAGCTACTAGACGCCACCGCAGTGGGCTGTTGGCAACGAACGTAGGAACCTAAGAGCGTTGTTTACATTCTTAACCTATACAATTTAGCTTCACACAGGGGTAATTAGTGGAAGGTTCTTTAACATGCCATAAATCTATGACATGGGTCCGCCGGCTTTACTTCCCCTCCGAAGGAAGGCATACTGAGGGAATTTTAACGCTCTTAAAAATCCGACGGTTTGAACCCACGATCTTGAGCATAGAAGCTCAGCATGGTACCGACTACGCCACCGAAGCCGCAGTCGGCAGAACTTTAACCTGAAATATTTTATGGCTGTTCGTCATGGTAAATTTATATGAAAAGTAATTAAGAAGACTTTGAAAGCATTATCTTTTGCTATACCAAGTCTTTCCTCCACCAAAGGAGAATTTATATGTTTAGCAACCACGTCACACGGAGTATCTGCAGTGAAAGGGCGTTAGGGAGCAGTAAATGTATTAATTACATCAAATCTATCAATTGAGTTCATGTAGCGGCGTCTAGAACGCTTGCTGACAGCTTTTACGAGATGGACCCACTGCTATTGCGCGGGGCAACACCTTGTGCTGTCGGTGATATACTGCCGCCAGGAATCGAGCCTCCACTGTGATTTATCGCCAAGGCCCAAATTACATCAGAAATTTCGATAACTCGACTGTTTGGTACAAAGCAGCGGCAGCAGTGGCTGTAATATTGTGCGTCCGGTTCGTGACCTCCATCAGGACTCGAACTCCAGTCTGCTGACATGATGTGTTACTTGATCAATTTGTTCAATACTACATGAAGCGTTCGAAATGTGGTGTTACAGGAGAATGATGAAGATCAGATGGGTGGATAGGATTACAAATGAAGAGGTATTAAGACGAGTGGGAGAGGAGAGATGTTTCTGGCGACTGCTAATGAAGAGAAGACATAGAATGGTAGGACACATACTAAGACACCCAGGAATAGCAAGCTTGGTTATGGAAGGAAGGGTCGAGGACAAGAACTGTGGGGGTAGACCAAGGTTAGAATATGTTAAACAGATTGCCTCGTATATAGGGTGTGGTAGCTATGTAGAGATGAAACGATTAGCTCAGGACAGGGAGGCATGGAGAGCTGCATCAAACCAGTCAATAGACTGAAGACTCAAGCAACAACAACTTGGGAAGAAAAATAAGCAGTGTTGTACGAGACGAAGAGGGTATAATAAGTAGGTTAGCACATGCAACGAAAGGTTTCGACATCGGCATATACAGTATTTATCAATTTTAAGTCATTTTTGAAAGCCGTTATCTGGAGCTAGGATCATGGATTGTTTTTGCTTCAGAAGAGAGTAGAAAAATGGCAATGTTTGGTTAGGTAGATCGAGTACAAATGTAGAGGTATGGAGATGAGTAGGGGAGGAGAGATATTTCTGGCCAGTGCTGAAGAAAAGAAGAGATTGGTCAGTAAGGAACATACTCAGATATCCAGGAATGGCAACCATACAGTGAGGGCCTTCCCTATAGAACGGAGCCTCGCAGAGGCTGTGTGGCGGCGGGTCACTGTGTACCAGCGTGTCGAGCAAGGTATTGGCGCTAGCAGCAGCGTAGCACCCAACTAGTTTAACATATTTACACTTTTTATCGCATTTAATAATCATAATTGCTTAAATAAATTTCAGAGTAGTTGCTAGAAATGCTTTCCTTCAATTTCTAAACACACATTGCACCAACGTAGGAAGTATGGCAGAGACGGGAATCGAACACGGACTTCCGGGATGAAAGACAAGAATGGTAGTCACTACACCCGGTGATGAACGTAAGAGTCTACAGCTGCTTGCGCATAATATGTTAGAAGTTATCAATATGTTTTTCTCTAGAGCAGCGTTTCCCAAACTGTGGTACGCGTACCACTGGTGTATGCTCGTACTGCTGCAGTGGTACGCGGTGATGTTACGAAAAATAAAATAAAAAATTAGATACGTAACGAAAAATATAAAAACATTGATATGTTGCCGGTGAACTTTAAGGCCAAAAAAACAAGGAGCAGTTTTATTAATTGAATTGTGATATAGAACTCTTGTGAACTTCTGTGCTGAGAGGCATGCAGACTGTGCATACATAGGTGACAAAGCAGTTAGACTTTTACTGCCTTTTACTACTTCTTACTTGTGTGAGACTGCATTTTCTTCACTTGTTTATCTCAAGAATAAATACCGGAATAGGATCCTTACAGTAGAAAACAATGTTTGTTTGAGACTCAGCAATCTTAAACCAGTTGCCTTCTAATCTTCAAGCTCACCCTTCACAATGAAGTTGTTAGTTGTACTTTGGTAATTTTATGTTTAATTATTAAGAGTTGTTTTATTAATATTATTTGTACAGTGTCATTTCTGAATGTTTGAATTGCATACTTATTGTAATAAATAATAAAACAACTGGACACACTTTTTATTATTTGAACTTTAACTCCAACAGTCTAACTCTAACAAACACAATCTACAATCCATCCTTTGGTCTGTTACGTAGTGGTTATTATATCTCCCAACAATTAGGTGGTAGGCGCGAGATTCTCATCTCGTAAAGTGGTACACACACAAAGAAGTTTGGGAAACACTGCTCTAGAGCACGTTGTATTTTTCATGCAACAAGCTGTATTGCTAGCTAATTAAGTTTCATTTTGTGGACGCCGTGTAATAACACGACCTACCCCGTCCACCGGAGCAGCACGCTTCGCAGCCAGCATCACGTCTCACGTCACTGTACTTTCCCCAACATACCCTCCAGTGTATTAACTGACGGGCGAGACAAGTCCCGTCGGGATCATCCTCAGAACATCACCGATGAGCTTGCTCTAGTGCGGTGTGCAGAGCACAGATCAAGAGAAACGTATGAAACATTAAGCATCGAATTACGAGATTTATAAAATAACCAGCACCCGGTATCTTTAACAGTTTGCCCAGCGTAAGCTTAAAAGGCGCACGGACGGCAGGTTTCAGACGCAATTCAGAAAAGCCGAGGTGAACAGCAAAACTCCAAACACACACATATATAGCCTATATATACATACTTTTTTCTGAAGTCTCAACTCGACAAGAATAGACAGTTTGATGCTGGCCGAAGCTGGGATGATAGGCTCACTCGCTACCTCGTAAACTCGCTCCGAAGCTAGTAATTTAAATTGCCACTGAATGAAGTTTGTTGAAAGAAATAAAATCGTAAAAACACGTGTAGTATAGTGGGCGATGAATTAAAGATATGCTGTAGCGGATATAACTTTTCACCCTGAGAAATTCTTACTCATACTATATAGATATTTCTAACGGTTTACTCAGCGTAAGCTTAAAAGGCGCACGGACGGAAGGTTTTTCTTCGACTTTATTCACTGAAATCGCCACTGCTCGGTTTCCTTTGCTCATAAATGAATGTTTTCTACTCTTACTATGTAGAGGCAACCAAACAGTTGCATTTTGACCTCCATGTTTTTTGTCACTCAAATTTCTGCTTTGAAACAACGCGTTTTTATAGTGGTAAGTAGTTTTAACTGAACATAATGACTTAAAGACTGTAAATCAGATTACTTAATTCTTTCAATTAAAACATTATAATTTGGCTAAAACGACAAAATTACCTATTTATATATCAAGACTGCCCCCTTAAATAAGGCTAGCAAAAAAAAAGTGACAGTCAGCCTGAAAGACTAGATTTAGTATCATTTTAAATGCTACAAATGCTGAAAAATGCTAGAAAGGCTGGAGGCTTCTCTCGAAGCCAAGGACCCTTCACATGTTAGAAAATTATTTGCATAATACTTATCTTGCTTATCTTGTTTCAAATTACTCAGAACGGCAAGTGCAAACCAAGGGCAAAGCAAGGTCAAGCGCGCGGGATGCCGTACGCTCACCAGAGCGCACGGGGACGTGCCCCTTCCATCCTGTCTAAAAACACTTATAGTGAGCGATGAATATATGCTCTCGCGGACTTTTTTGTAGAACTTTTCATGCTGATCAATTCTTACGCTCATAGTATATTGATATTTTTAACGGTTTGTCCAGCGTAAGCTTAAGAAGCGCATGGACGCCAAGTTTGTTTTCGACTTTTTCACTGAAATTGTTACTGCTTGGCTTCCTTTGATCATACATAAATTATTTTCTACAGAATATTTCCTCGAGATATCCTTTACAGAATGGTGAAAACCGCATCAAAATCCATTCAGTGGTTCTCGAGATTACCCGTGATATCCAAGAATCGGGGATTTTTGTCTCATACTAACGAAGTAGAGATTGTCGGGGAACACATGCACCAAGCGGTACTATGGCGTCACACACCTCAGTGCATCTGGGTACATTTCGTCCCGTCACCGTAACGTAACGCCAGACCCCAGCGTAACGACGAAGTCGACAAGATCATTTAAAATGATAAAATAGACCTCGAAATTAATTTCAGCTTGGAAAGATCTTCAGGAATATGAAACGTATCCCGAAATGCTATGTCCTGCATAATACCGTTCCTTGGCGAGTATATGCAGCCATTCTAGGAGGGCTGATCAAAAAGTCTTCGCCAATATTTTTTTTAGCAAAAAGGATATACATAGAGGTAATTACAAATATACGTACTATTCTATGTACCTTACACTATTTTTGCACATAGTCTCCACATTTGTCGAGAAGTTTTTTCCCATCGCAGCGCTAAATTTAAGATATTCCTGTGGTAGATATCAGCCGGCTGACTGTGAAACGATCGTCAGACTGCTGTCTTGGCGTCATCGTTGCACGTGAATCGCTGTCCTACCAGGAACTTATTCAGCGGATCAAAAACGTGGATATCACTATGGTAGAGGTCCGGACTGATGGTGGGTGGTCCAGACTCTCCCAGTGAAATGACAGGAGCGTGTTGGCGTTCTGGTTGCCACATATTGTCTCGCATTGGCATGGTCCGCTGAAGAAGTTCCTGGCAGGACAGCCCTTCACGTGCAACGATGACGCCAAGACAGTAGTCTGACGATCCTTTCACAGTCAGCCTGCTGAATTCTACCACAGGGACATCTCAAATTCAATGCTGCGATGGGACAAATGTCTGAACAAATGTGGAGACTATGCGGAAAAATAAATATCAGATGGATAGTTAGGGATACAAATGAAGAGGTATTAATACGATTGGGAGAGGTGAGATGTTTCTGGCGACTGTTAATGAAGAGAAGAGATAGGTTCGTTGGACACATACCAAGACACGCAAGAATAGCAAAGTTAGTTCTAGAGGGAAAGGTCGAGGATAAGAACTGTAGGAGTAGACAAAGGTTAGAATATGTTAAACAGATTGCCTCGGATGTAGGGTGTGGTAGCTATGTAGAGATGAAACGATTAGCTCAGGACAGGGACGCATGGAAGGCTGCATAAAACCAGTCAAAAGACTGAAGACTCAAACACATGAAGTTTAAGCCAATTTTTCAATTTCTAAATAATTAGAATTCTTAGCAAGTACAAGAACCATATCCAGAACAAGTAGTTCCGTGAAGAACTATACAGCCTATTTTCATATATCCTACTTATGTTAATTGCCACTATCAGCATACACAATTTCAGTTTGATTGCTGTAATAGATTCGTAGATATTGAGAACCGACTAAATATTTCGGATGGTCGCCATGTTGGATTTTATATATGTAGGTCCTAGAGTTATGTACTGTAACATGCAGATTATTGTGTACGTGTAGTATTCAAACTTCAATCGCATAATTAGGACACAAGAAGTAACAAGGAGATTTTAAAATTTCGCACAGCTGCCATCTTGAGGTTATAGAAAAAATTGAAATAAATTAGATGCCAGAGGATTACCATTTGTACACACATCAAAAAAAGTTTTGCATCACCTCGGTTCCAAGAGTTCCGGAACCTTTAAATACAAAGGGAATAGAGATCAACACAAACAACATTTCAGCTCGTTTTATTGCTCATGAGACCCACACATTGCATGTTGTACCATCATACAGCTAGACTTTCAGCATTTGTGGTCCAGATTGCAGTACACACCACTACCTCTAATACCCAGTAGCACGTCCTCTTGCATTGATGCATGCCTGTATTCGTCGTGGCATACTATCCACAAGTTCATCAAGACACAGTTGGTCCAAATTGTCCCACTCCTCAACGACAATTCGGCGTAAATCTCTCAGAGTGGTTGGTGGGTCAAGACGTCCATAAACAACCCTTTTCAACATATCCCAGGCATGTTCGATAGGGTTCATGTCTGGCGAACATGCTGGCCACTGTAGTCGAGCGATGTCGTTATCTTGAAGGAACGCATTCACAAGATGTGCACGATGAGGTCGAGAATTGTCGTCCATGAAGACAAATGCCTCTCCAATATTCTGCCGATATGGGTGCACTATGGGTCGGAGGATGTCATTCAGGTATCGTAAAGCCGTTTCGGAGCCTTCCATGACCACCAGTGGCGTACGTCGGCCCCACATAATGCCACCCCAAAACATCAGGGAGCCACCACCTTGCTGCACTCGCTGGACAGTGTGTCTAAGACGTTCAGCCTGACCAGGGTGCCTCCAAACACGTCTCCGACGATTGTCTGGTTGAAGGCATATGCGACACTCATCGGTGAAGAGAACGTGATGCCAATTCTGTGGGGTCCATTCAGCATGTTGTTGGGCCCATCTGTACCGCGCTGCATGGTGTCGGGGTTGCAAAGCTGGACCTCGCCATGGACGTCGGGAGTGAAGTTGCGCATCATGCAGCCTATTGCGCACAGTTTGAGTTGAAACACGACGTCCTGTGGCTGAACGAAACGCATTATTCAACATGGTGGCATTGCTGTCAGGGTTCCTCCGAGCGGCAATCCGTAAGTAGCGGTCATCCACTACAGTAGTAGCCCTTGGGCGGCCTGAGCGAGGCCTGTCATCGACAGTTCCTGTATCTCTGTACCTCCTCCATGTCCGAACCACATCGCTTTGGTTCACTCTGAGACGCCTGGAAACTTCCCTTGTTGAGAGCCCTTCTTGACACAAAGTAACAATGCGGACGCGATCGAACTGCGGTATTGACCTTCTAGGCATGGTAGAACTACAGACAACATGAGCAGCGTACCTTCGTCCTGGTGGAATGACTGGAACTGATCGGCTGTCGTACCCCCTCCGTCTAATAGGCCCTGCTCATGCATGGTTGTTTACATCTTTGAGCAGTTTTAGTGACATCTATGAACAGTCAAAGGGACTGTATCTTTGATACAATATACACAGTCAACGTCTATATGCCGGAGATCTGGGAACCGAGGTGATGCAAAACTTTTTTTGATGTGTGTATAAGGATTTACTGTACCAAGTTTCACTGCACTCGGATGGTTAAATTGCGAGAAACGTCCATGTGAATATTTATACTTCGCGTCGCCGCCATGTTGGATTTGTGATCACCAGGTTATTTTAAGACCTATAGATGAACTTAAGTTCATAGCCCCTATGAACATTAAAAAATTCAGTTTGGTTGCTATAATAGATTCGTAGATATTCAGAGCCGTCTAAATATTTCGGATGGTTGGCATGTTGGATTGTTAAATGTATAGGCCATAGAGTCATGTACCATTAAAGGAAAATTATTGCGTAGGTTCATTATTCAAACTTTCACTTCGATCGCATGACTACATCACAAGAAATAAAAACTTAATTTTATAATTCGCACAACCGCCATCTTGAGGTTATGTAAACAATTGAACTAAATTAGATACCGGTGCATTACAATGTGTATAAATATTTCCTGTACCAGATTTCAGTGCGTTTGGAACATTAAATAGCGAGAGAGGTCTATTTAAAATTTTCAAATTCGCTTGGCCACCATGTTCGGTTTGTAGTTAACCGGTTTTTGAAAGTCTTATAGATAAACTTCCAGTAGTGCCCTTTATCTCCGTACAAAATTTCAGGATATTACCGCAAATAGTTTCAGAGATATAGAATGCCGGTGAAATATTTTGCACATCCGCCATCTTGTGGTTGTGTAAACAATTGAACGAAGTTAAATGTCGGTGCATTACAATGTATATATACATATACTGTACCAAGTTTCATTGCGTTTGGTTGGTTAAATCGCGAGAAACGCATATATAAATGTCGCAAATTTTCGTGGCCGCCATGTTGGTTTTGTAGTTACCAGGTTTTCAAAGGTCAGATAAGTGAACTTATAGTAGTTCCCTTTATCACCATACAAAATGTCAGGGTAATATCGGTAATAGTTTCAGAGATATTGAATGCTGGTGAAATATTTCGAACAGCCGCCATTTTGGATTGGTGAGTCGTATCAAAATTTTAAGGTCACGGTCAGGGTCGCTCGGAATATTGCTATGAACTTACCGAGTTTCATTGAAATCGCTCCAGCCGTTTAGATTTCATTAGGGGGACACACACACACACACACGAATCACACACACACACACGCGCACACACACACGGACAAAAGGTGATCTCATCAGCCTATTTTTCCAAAATTGAAAATAGGCTATAAATGTCCGAAGCTGCTTGACCCGTTGGTACATTATATCTCAGAGAAACAAGTTTGAAGAATAATGGAGAAGAAAATAAGAACAAGCTCCACTGTTTCTGAATATTAACAATTGTGTTTAACGACCTCGTGCACTATAAACGCCATATTTTACCTTCTCATAATCCCCTCTGTACTTATGTTTTTCAATCTCTCATTTAATTACGCAATATTAACAAATCTTGACAAGAAATAGCACCTGTCAATGCAGAGTTCAAATGGTCAAAATAACACGAGAATACTGATATGTAAGTTTCAAATTTCATTCACTGGTAGACGCAGATGACCTCGTAGTTTCGTCCCTTAAAACAACAATAGGCTAACTAACTCATTCACTGGTGCATTAGACCCAGGTGAGTAAACTTAGCATCAAGACTAACTATAGCCTAGCAGTGGTAAGTACTGTACCTTGCATGACTCACTGCAATTAATAAATACACCTGCACTGCTGCGGAAATTGAAAGTAGGAGACACGTTAATAAATAGACTCGTTTCTGTCCATAATCTCACCCAGTCGAGTTGAGCTTAAAGAGGAGATAAATGAACCAGAGTATTTGTAAGGAACACACTATGGAATTGCACGCTAGTATTCGCACGCGATGGTCTTACATCACGGATACTAGAAATGCCAACGTACTGGAGTATTTTCACTCCGAACATTCCTAGAAGGATGTAATAAATGAATGAACGAGTTTTTCATTTATGCAGGCTATCGACTTGAGCTCTCATTACGGTACAAATAACACAAGGGCGTAGCCTACACTGTGCCAGTAGAACTCGTACATTGAGAAGATCAATATTGGTACAAATAAACCGTGGCGACAAACATAATTCCTTTTTTATGATCAGAATGACAACGAAAATAATGATATTGTCATTTTTTTGTCGTGTAGCCTCCTGAGAGGCCGAGTGCAGGTCTTTCTATTCGACGCCCGTGGGCGACCTGCGCGTCGGGATGAGAGATGGAATGTATGAAGATGAATTAAACTGGGCAAGGATATGAAAGGAAGCGGCCGTGGCCTGTCAGAAGGTACTGTCCCAGCATTTGCCTGGTGTTGAAAATGGGAAACCACGGAAAACCATTTCAAGGACAGCCGACGGTGGGGCTCGAACCCACGCGTCTACCGAGTCAGCACAGAGCTTGGCCCCATGACCTAACGCCGCGCTTTAACCAGCGTAGTCACTACTGTCGGTATATTGTCCATAATAATAATGATAATAATAATAACAAATAAGCACTCCGTAAGTAATAATGTTCTGCCTTTTTATCAATACATTCCTGATGCTGTTCTGGAGAATGATACACACAAGCTACTCTGCGGCAGGTCAGTGATCACAGGTAGACCTATATCAGCAAACAGGCCAGACATTCTTATTGATAAAGTGCAGAAGAAAACTCTTCTAGTAGACATCACAGTCCCTAACTCGCATAATATCCAACACAGTTAAGCTGAGAAATAAACGAAATACATGCCTCAGGCTGAAGAGATCCGACAGATGTGGCGACAGGAATTTGTCACTGTGTTGTCTATCATAATCCCTTCCACAGGGATCATATCGAAGTCGCAGAAGGCCAACCTCGATAAACTGGGACTCCACCATAAGCTGCATACCAGTATGCAGTAAGTTGTTATTTTAGAGACCTGCTCCACAGTTCGTTCGTTCGTTCCTCAACCTACCAGTATAGAGAACTCCACTCCATCTTGCAACAAATGCCGATGAAATGGTGAATTGTACCCAACAATATGGTGAACATATGACTAATAATAATGACAATAATAAGAATTCTAAAGGATTTGGAAAGAAACAATATCAGAGAAGAAGATACACCACAGAGATATTTTTAGGCAAAAAGTGCTAAAGGGAGGAATGGAAAGAAAACAGGCTGGAAATGGTCTGAGGAAAGGAAGAAGAAACGGTGAGATGATTAAGGAATACTGGAGGAAGAAGAAGGAACAGCAATCCCTAGACGACAGAAGCGAAAATAATAATAACAATAATATTAACAATAAGCTTTACAAACGCCTCAGAATCCATATCTCTTGGTGGTCACTAAAATTATAGGAATTGAAAAGCAAGAACGGAAAATTCTCCGTAAAATTTATGGTCCCACGAGAGAAAATAGAATATCGATTAAGAGAAATAGAATATGGATTAAGAGAAGAACAGCGGACCTCTATTCCAACTGACAGATTCACTGATGCCTTACGCAAGACAGATCTGAAATTCTATGGCCACATCTATAGAATGGACAGCGACGGACTAACCAAAATTGTCTGTTAGTTATCAACTTAAAGTAGGTCAAAATAAACTGGCTAAAATAAATTAAGGCGGACCTCCAAGAAATGAAAATCCACAGCCTGCTTCCATTCGACCGACCGGGTCAGGAATGGAATGAATGAAGCCCCCATCTAGCGGCGAGGATATGAACTGTGCCGGCTGCCGAGGCCTGACGCACACCTCTGGGGCAATGATTAAATGAATGACAGATGAAATGAAATGATTATGGAGAGTGTTGCTGGAATGAAATTTTGACAGGAAAAACCGGAGTACCCGGAGAAAAACCTGTCTGCCTCCGTTTTGTCCAGCACAGATCTCACATGGAGTGACCGGGATTTGAACCACGGACCCAGCGGTGAGAGGCCGGCGTGCTGCCGCCTAAGCCTCGGAGGCTTACACCTCCAAGAAATAAATATGACAAACATTGCCTCGGTGGAGGAGCCAGCAAGGAACAAGTATCTCAAGCGAGATCACATGACTGGTCAGTGTTGATCCTTCCTGGCCATCACCGTGGGGATCCGGGTCAGATGTTTGGCTCTGTCGAAAAAATAATTCTGGTCTGAGTGCTGCAACTGGGTTAATTCAGTCTCTTGAGGCCGAACTGAGAGAAGGTGGGTTAGATTCCTGCTTTGGTCATCGAGGACGTTGTTTATCGTGTCATCCCTACTTCTACTCCAGTCGATTGCTAGTATGGTACCTATATTAATACCACGGCCGCCTTCTACCCTAATGCTAGCCTCAATTGCAGAGTACACCAAATATAATGACACAGGTTATCTGGCAATGTCGCAGAGTTCCTAAAGAAATATTCAACATCATTTCCAACTTTCGATCCCCCAGGGACTCACATCTAGTGGGACGTGGGTTGGCGACCACGGGGCCCCAGCTGCGTCCGGCATTGCTTCCACTTACTTGTGCCGGGCTCCTCTCTGTCTTCTTTCCTGTCGACCTCACTTGGTCAACTCTTGTTCTCTTCCGACCCCGACGGTATTAGAGTATCCGAGGCCTAGGGAGTCTCTTCCTTTCCCGCCTTAATTGGCCCTTGTCTCATCTTTTCTGATTCCCTCCTTCTGCGAGGGGTCAGCCTTCTTTTTCTTTTGATGTTATCTCCTGCCTTCTGCTCAAGGCCCTCAAGGAGGCCGGGTGTATGTAGCCCCGCCACTTCTGGCGCACCATGGATATTGCTACACCCTCAAGGGCTCACGGCTGGTGAGTTTGGGAGTTGGTGACCCCGAGGGATTCCTGAGCTGGGTCCGGTTTCCCCCTTTTGTCTCTTACCTTTGGGGCGGACCCTCTCCTCTTTCACTTTCCTATCTGCCTTTCATGGCTCTCCTTCCTTCCAAGTCCCTCAATCTGCATTCTTCGAGGGTTGAGGGCATTTCTTTTCCTCCTGTCCTTTATTTGCCTTATTCTCCTTTAGTTTTCCATTTTTAGCCTATTTTCAATTTTGAAAAAATAGGCTTATGAGATCACCTTTTGTCCGTGTGTGTGTGCGTGTGTGTGTGTGTGTGTGTGTGTGTGTGTGTGTGTGAGTGTGATTCGTGTGTGTGTCCCCACCTAATAAAATCTAAACGGCAGGAGCGATTTCAATGAAACTCGGAAAGTTCATAGCACTATTCCCGGTGACCTCGACCGTGCCCTTCAAATTTTGTTACGACTCACCAATCCAACATGGCGGCTGTGCGAAATATTTCACCAGCATTCAATATCTCCGAAACTATTCCCGATATTACCCTGACATTATCTATGGTGATAGAGGGAACTACTATAAGTTCACTTATGTGACTTTTGAAAACCTGGTAACTACAAAACGAACATGGCGGCCAAGCGAATTTGCGACTTTTAAATAGACGTTTCTCGCGATTTGACCAACCAAACGCAATGAAACTTGGTACAGTATATGTTTATATACATTGTAATGCACCGACATCTAACTTCGTTCAATTGTTTACATAACCACAAGATGGCGGATGTGCGAAATATTTCACCGGCATTCTATATCTCTGAAACTATTAGCGGTATCTCCCTAAAATTTTGTACTGAGATAAAGGGCACTACTGGAAGTCCATCTATAAGATTTTCAAAAACCGGTTAACTACAAAACGAACATGGCGGCCAAGCGAATTTGAACATTTTAAATAGACCTTACTCGCGATTTAATGTTCCAAGCGCACTGAAACCTGGTTCAGGAAATATTTATACACATTGTAATCCACTAGTATCTAATTTAGTTCAATTGTTTACATAACCTCAAGATGGCGGCAGTGCGAATTTTAAAATTAAGTTTTTATTTCTTGTGATGTAGTCATGCGATCGAAGTGAAAGTTTGAATAATGAACCTACGCAATAATTTTCCTTTAATGGTATATGACTCTATGGCCTATACATTTAACAATCCAACATGGCGACCATCCGAAATATTTAGACGATACTGAATATCTACGAATCTATTTTAGCAATCAAACTGCATTTTTTAATGTTCATAGGGGCTATGAACTTAAGTTCACCTATAGGACTTTAAATAACCTGGTGATCACAAATCCAACATGGCGGTGACGCGAATTATAAATATTCACATGGACGTTTCTCGCAATTTAACCATCCGCGTGCAGTGAAACTTGGTACAGTAAATCTTTATCCGAATGTTAATCCACTGGCATCTAATTTATTTCAATTGTTTCCATAACCTCAAGATGGCAGCTGTGAAAAATTTTTAAATCTCCTTGTTTTTTCTTGTGTCCTAATTATGCGATTGAAGTTTGAATACTACACGTTCACAATAATCTGCATGTAACAGTACATAACTCTAGGACCTACATATATAAAATCCAACATGGCGACCATCCGAATTATTTAGTCGGTTCTCAATATCTACGAATCTATTACAGCAATCAAATTGAAATTGTGTATGTTAAATAGTGGCAATTAATATTAGTAGGATATATGAAAATAGGCTGTATAGTTCTTCACGGAACTACTTGTTTCTTCTAGTATGTAGGTTAGTAGTTAGTTTTAGTTTTAAGTTAGCATTTCATTTTCATCTTCACGATCACCCACACCATCAGGGGCCGATAACCTAGATGTTAGGCCCATTAAAACAACAATTATCATCATCAGCATCATCATCATCCAACTTTCGAGAGTCATTGCATGCATTGATACGGCCATCATGTTTGAACGTGTTCACAGGTTTGAGTCACCCTCACCTCATGTTTACGAAATACGCGAGCGCGTAGATCGACAGTGACGTCTCAATGGACTTGGCAGCACTCAATTATTGAAGTAGTCTGGAATATTGGGGCATTGTGTATAGCCCCATCGGTGACGCCGTGTAAGTGATATTGATTCCGCTTGGGGGCGCAAGCTGGCACTCGGAGTGCTATTAATACATATCTCGGTCAATTTTAAGCACAGCGCTCGATGCAAGTGCCAGTCCCCTTATCAGACAATCACACCCCCTCGCGTGTTGGTTTCCTTGAGTTGTACTTCATTACCTGACGGGGCTTAACTTGGAATAGACGCGTCTTCAGCGGCTCAAGGTCGGGTCCTAACTTAGATACTCGGGGGTCGCCAGTCTTACTGTGATAGAAAGGATGTCTATGTGTATGGCCTCGTTGTCTGTTCCTCTTAAGACATTCTTTTCCTACACCAGTGGCATCTAGCCTTTACACGCTTGGCGTGCTAACTATTTTGCGCCACACACCGGCAGGCTGACTCCTGCCTGCCCTGACTGTCGGCGCTGCGACAGATCTTCGCCGCGTCGGACCAAGTCAAGTTGGGATCGCTAGCACACCGGACATAATGTAAACCAACACACTGTTCTTCCAATGCGTTTGTTGTCCGACACATCTACATTGCGTTTCGCGCTTTTCTCCGAGTACTGGTACTTGAAGATTACGTGCTTACCATTAAAACA
Organism: Meconema thalassinum; assembly: GCA_946902985.2. Taxonomy (NCBI): domain Eukaryota; kingdom Metazoa; phylum Arthropoda; class Insecta; order Orthoptera; family Tettigoniidae; genus Meconema; species Meconema thalassinum. The sequence continues at coordinate 375,861,700 of OX336392.1, forward strand.
GTGAGAAATACCGTTACGGTATCATGGAACACGTTTAAGATATATCAATTTTGGTCACGTGGTTGGTTTCTTCCCTCTTTATTTTTATTTTTCTTTTAATTTGTTTTCATATTTACAATATACTGAAGACCGTTTGACGTTCGGCCGATCGCCCACAACAGCAAAGGCAGTACGGGAGGGAGTGAGACGGGAAAACGAGCGAGAGGGATAAACATAATAGTCTTCCCCCACCGTCACTGCAAGGCGGTCCGTGCAGAAGCGCGCCGGCGTGCTGTATGGACACCCCTGTCCTACACTGTCCATGTTTCCTCTCCTCCTACTACTTTCTCGCTCGCTGGAACCAAGATTGCAGGTTCGTATCCTGGCGCAGTCAGCTGGCATTTGAGGGTGCGCAAATGCGTGGAAGCCGTGTCAGTAGAGTTACTGGCACGTTAAAGATCTCCTTCGGGGGAAAATTCCGGCACCCCGGCGTCTCTAAAAGCCGCAGTAGTTAAAAGGGAAGTAAAAGAAATAATATTATTATGTCATCATTATCATTCTATTATGTTCATGTTTGACTTCAGATGATTCTGAAGAAGATTTTAATATCTCTTAAGATCTCTCTGGCGCCACAAGCGTTGTCACCTTCCCGTTGTCTTCCACCCCCAAACCTCATGCTGTCTCACGTTGCATACTGCTCAACAACGTCCACACCTACTCATCTACTACCGTAGACGTTCATCGCACCATAGTTTAAATACAAGATCCCAGAATTGTCCGACCCCCACCCCAAAGTCATTGTGGGACGGAACCTCATCTGAATTCGGCATTGTACCACTTACTTGTGCCATTTTTAGACTATTTTCAATTTTGAAAAAAATAGGCTTATGAGATCACCTTTTGTAAGTGTGTGTGTGTGTGTGTGAGGTGTGTGTATGCCCCCCCTAATAAAATCTAAACGGCTGGAGCGATTTCAATGAAACTCGGTAAGTTCATAGCACTATTCCAGGCGACCCCGACCGTGCCCTTCAAATATTGTTACGTCTCACCAATCCAACATGGCGGCTGTGCGAAATATTTCACCACCATTCGATATCTCCGAAACTATTCCCGATATCACCCTGGACGTTTTTACGGTGCTAAAGGGAACTACTAGAAGTTCACGTATGTAACTTTTGAAAACCTGGTAACTACAAAACCAACATGGCGGCCACGCGAATTGGCGACTTTTAAATAGACGTTTCTCGCGATTTAACCCACCAAACGCAATAAAACTTGGTACAGTATATGTTTATACACATTGTAATGCACCGACATCTAACTTTGTTCAATTGTTTACATAACTACAAGATGGCGGATGTGCGAAATATTTCACTGGCATTCTATATCTCTGAAACTATTAGCGGTATCACTCTGAAATTTTGTACGAAGATAAAGGGCACTACTGGAAGTTCATCTATAAGACTTTCAAGAACCGGGTAACTACAAAACGAACATGGCGGCCAAGCGAATTTGAAAATTTTAAATAGACCTTCCTCGCGATTTAATGTTCCAAACGCAATGAAATCTGGTACAGGAAATGTTTATACACATTGCAAAGCACTGGTATCAAGATGGCGGCTGTGCGAATTTAGAAAATTAAGTTTTATTTCTTGTGTCGTAATCATGCGATCGAAGTGAAAGTTTAAATAATAAACCTAAGCAATAATTTTCCTTTAATGGTACATGACTCTATGGCCTATACATCCAACATGGCGACCATCCGAAATATTTAGACGGCTCTGAATATCTACGAATCTATTATAGCAATCAAACAGATTTTTCTTATGCTCATAGGGGCTATGAACTTGAGTTCGCCTATAGGACTTTAAATAACCTGGTGATCACAAATCCAACATGGTGGTGACGCGAAGTATAAATATTCACATGAACTTTTCTCGCATGTTAACCATCCGAGTGCAGTGAAACTTGGTACAGTAAATCCTTATACGAATGTTAATCCACTGGCATCTAATTTATTTCAATTGTTTCTATAACCACAAGATGGCAGCTGTGCGAAATTTTAAAATCTCCTTGTTACTTTTTGTGTCCTAATCATGCGATTGAAGTTTGAATGCTACACTTACACAATAATATTCATGTAACAGTACATAACTTCAGGACCTACATATATAAAATCCAACATGGCGACCATCCGAAATATTTAGTCGGTTCTTAATATCTACGAATCTATTACAGCAATCAAACTGAAATTTTGTATGTTGATAGTGGCAATTAACATAAGTAGGATATATGAAAATAGGCTGTATAATTATTCACGGAACTACTTGTTTTCTGTCAAACACACTTTGTGAATTTCATTTATTCTCTTCTGTCCCCGACGGTATCTGGTTATCTGAGGCCTAGGCTTTTTTATCGTGTGGCTTTTAGTGCCGGGAGTGTCCGAGGACATGTTCGGCTCACCAGAGTCTGTAGCTGCTTCCAGAGGGTGAGCTACAAGTTCCGTTCAATTTCAAGTAGTTCCAACTTTTGCCACCAGATGTCAATGATACCCTGTGGTGATCGTTGGAACTTTGATAGAGCGTTCCAACGTAATCTAACCTAGAAATATAGCTCCACACACGTTTAGTCTGTGGAAGGATCCTTTAAATGCCATAAATCTATGACATGGGGCCAAAGGAAGGCATACTGAAGGATTTTTAACGCTCTTAAAATATCCGACGACTTCAGTCGGGTTTGAACCCGCCATCTTGGGCACAGCTGTTCAGCATGCTACCAACTACGCCACCGAAGCCGCTAGGCCTAGGGTGTCTTTCAATTTCTCGCCTTAATTACCCCTTGTTTCATCCTTCCTGATGCCCTCATTCTTTCAGGGGTCAGATCTCTTTGTTTTCTTTTCGTGTTATCTCCTTCCTTCTGCCCAAAAATCTAAGGGAGGCAGGGTGAGTGTACCCCCACCATGTATAGTGCTACAGCTTCAAGGGCTCACGGCTGATGAGCTCGGGAGTTGGCAGCCCCGACAAATTCCTGAGCCCATTCCGGTTCTTCCCCTCTTTCCAGGGACTCTCGGGTGAACCCTTTCCTCTTTCCCCTTTCCTATCTGCCTTTCATGGCTCTATTAGCTTGCCACGGTGGGTGAGTGGTTATAGTGTCGGACTACCAACCCCAAGATTGCAGGTTCGCCCCTGGTCGTGGTAAGTGATTTTTGAAGGCGACAAAAATCACGACACTCACGTCATACGTTGTTGGCATGTTAAAGAACCCATTTGAATTCAGTAGGCCATGTTCAATGGCAAAATTAATCTCGGGATTTTCCGCCAACACAAAGTTCCTCCATTCTCTACTTGAAAGCGCTGTAGTGTCAAGGAGTTTAGATATCTAACCTCCTTGACTTTCATAGCGTTCAAAGGAACGACGAAATTCGACATGCAAGCTACCCTCTGGGTGTCAATTAACAAAGCTTGCACCAGGCACCCGAGGCCATACGATATTATTATATTATATGGCTCTATTACTTTCCTGCCTCTAAAAGCCACAGTTGTTAAAAGGGATGTAAGACTAATAAGATTATTATCTCTTTCAGAGTCCGTCAATTCTCATCCTTCAAGGCTTGAAGGCATTTCTTTTCTCTATCTTTTATTTTCCGTATTGCTGTATTTATGTTTTTCTCTTCACCTAGTGCGTAAGTTAGTTGTCTGTTGTAGTTAATATTAGTTTTGGTGTCTATACATGATAACCCCGATGTTAGGACCCTCAAAACACTCATTATCATTGCCATCATTGTCCTATTCCCCGCCTCAAAACCACTGGGATAACTTGACTGTTACTGCTGCGACACAATAGAGGAGATAAGACCGTCGTCTGCACCAGGATTAATCTAGTTAGATAGAGTACGATGTGTTTTAAAGGAATGCAAACACGATCCTGGCTCAGCCTGATGAAATTTGTTGTTATTGTTTATGTCTTCAGTATTTTGCCTGGTTTTATACAGCTCTCCATGCCTCCCCGTCCGGAGCTAATCGTTTCATCTCTACAAAACTATACACCTTACATCTGAGGCAATATGTTTAACATATTCTAATCTTGGTCCACCCTTACAGTTCTTATCCTCGATCCATCCTTCCATAACTAACTTTGCTATTCCTGGGTGTCTTAGTAAGTGTCCTACCAACCTATCTCTTCTCTTCATTAGCAGTCGCCAGAAACATCTCTCCTCTTCCAATCGTCGTAACACCTCTTCATTTGTAACCTATCTATCCATCTTATTATTATCATTCTCCTGTAACACCACATTTCAAACGCTTCAACTATCCCCTTTTCTGCTGATCCAGTCAAAGTTTCACTTCCATAGAGTGCCACGCTCCAGCCAAGGCTTTCAAAAATGACCTCCTAATACTTAAATCTATATTCGATGTCAACAGATTCCTTTTCTGTAGAAATTCTTTCCTTGCCTGTGCTAACCTACTTTTATATCCTCTTTGCCTCGTCTATCACTGACCATATTGCTTCCTATGTAACAGAAGTCTCCTACTTCCTTTAGCTTTTCACTTGTAAATTCGACGTCCATAGGGATTTCTGATTTCTTTTGGCTGCATTCCAATATTTTTGTTTTACATTTATACATTTTCTTCATGAATTCTTTACTAAAGACCATGTAATTTAAGAATGTCTAAACACAGTACCCTTAAGTGGAAAAATAAAGTAGTATTATAAAGTGGTCGCTACTAGGTTACACGATGGTCTGGGCGAAGCAATTAGCCGCTACTAAGTTAGATTACTTTTTGGTCGAAAATTACGTCTTTTAGTACAAGCAGGGTGGCCTGGGTATCGCGATATATGCTACTCCCGATTATAGTAGAGGAAAGGGTTGGTTGGTTCCTTATTTTATTGGCTGCGACAACGTGGTCATGTAGCCCCGTGTACTTTGGGTAGGTGTAGAATCTTTCTGATAACCGGTGATAAATGTGATGGCTGTATTAGTGTGTGTCATCTGTTTTAAATTCAAGTAAAGAATGCACACTTCCAATATTCAAGAAGTTCCTACTTTTGCTACCAAACGCCACCGTCAACTACAACTAGTTCTGAACTTGGTTACTAGATGCCACTGCAGTCGGCTCCGACAGGTAAGGGTCAAGTGCCCCGGGACTTTAATAAGGTACTAATGCGACATTTGTCTGGAGGGACTGTGAGCAATCGCGGAGAAAAACCACCGCTGTGAACGTTGGGGTTCAAGTGCCCGGTCTCCGGTCTTGCTGCAGCTTACGATCGCGTTCTGTTACGCGACTGAACGTGCACGGCTACGGTACGACTCGCAGCCGATCGAAATGAGACACGCATAAGAAGAAAGAGAGAAGTTCAGCAGACAAGAATTATCATAAACTGAATGCATGCTTACTTATTCCAAATGCAGCATGCTTCTCGTGTTGTAGCTTTTTCTCTTGTTCCCAATAGACCTCACAGCCGACAAAGATAATCTCTATCAAATAATATAAGTGTATAATAATGAGATCTGAACGAACAGCTATTGGAATTCAACATACGAAAGTAAGATAAGAGAAATTTAAAAGTCTTGCAGAACGGAGGGACATAAATAATGTGTGCCAAGTCTAAGAGAAAACGTAGAAAGATAATGTTTCTTTATAAATGGCTTGTAATACAAGTAAGAATATTGCGAACGGCTCCTCGGGGAATAATATCCCGAGCTGTACTTACTGTACTTTATGTATTTATTACGGGAATCTAAGTACAATATCCTAGTTCTCCCAATACTAACAAATAATGACAGAGAGTTGTACATTAGCCTATGTGGTGCGAATGTGTAACATGCACTTCATAGATTAATTATTACACTGAGGATCTGAAAACCTATTCATTTCCCGAGTTCCAAGTTCAAGATAAAATTATACAGTAGTGAGCAAATTAATTGGGACAAGACGATTAAACTTTCATTGCGCGCATTTATTAATTTATGTTCGACGATGTCAGATTATATGTCAGAAAACTCTTTCATAATGGTGGTCATTAAAGTACTACTTTTCATTATAACACTGATTTTGCAATTAATCAGAGCTCAATATTTTCTTTCATTGACCAATTAAGTTAAGGACAGCGTCTAACATGCACTGAGAATCCAACATGTCGGAAATGAATTACATGATTTGAAAGTTGACAAGTAGCCTATATTGGATCAACCAATGTAGTTGCAATGCATAAACAAACTGGGCAACATTGCAAAAGAAATAGCACTGTACCTTAATATCCGCAACTCCAACGCCGACAGTTTTAGTGAATGCTGTTGACATAAGCACACCAGAACGTCACGGACGAAGCAGGCATATGACATTAGTTACACGGAAATTATAATCCAGCTCTCTGTTCAGTAATGGATTTCTTATGCCAAACGATTCCACCGGATGCCATAACTGTTCTTTATGGGACTCAATATTGATTTGCCTTCCGTTGACATTCTATACGCATCGAATTTGAAGAATAACTAGTTGATAATACGATACATTAGGTAGATTTCATTAGAAAGCTAACTATTGCAATGGGTACCATGTTTCGACTTCCGGAAAATTTCGACATATCTTCGCGTTTCACATCCCCCAGACCCCAAAACCACCGTCAGTTCAAAAGTTTATATATAATTTATGTATATATATATATATGTATGTATATCAGTTTCTTGTGGACACGATAACTGCCGTAATTTTGCACCAATCTCTTTGAATTTTTTACCGAATATGTATACCTATAAAATCTTGGTCGTGTTCGTTACTGGGCTAAATCGGTCGAAGGGGGTGAAAATGGGTGGCTTTTTTCGAAAAAGTGAAATATTGCTATAACTCTCTTAATATGTGAAATATTGAATCCGTTCCAAGTTCATACTATGTGTCAGATAAAGCCCAAAAATTTATGTTTGAAGAGTTTTTATAGCACCAACCACTGACCAAAGGGGAGGGAAAAAGTGTTTTTTTTTTCGGGAAACATTAATCATATCTCTCTTAATAGGCACAATATCAAAACCGTACAAAATGGACAATATTCCCCTAATAATTACCTGAAACTTTTGTCTGAAAGAATTTTTGATATGACCCACCATTACGCCAAGAGATGAGAAAAATGATGTCGGAATTATAAGAAAATGCCAAGAGCTATAAGTGGTTGCCATGGCAACACTACTAAATTGATGAGGGATGAGCCATCAGACGTTGCCATGACAACGCACTTGCACGAGATCAGATTCAAATTTCCATCTGCCTAAGTGTTAGTTGGTTGGTTGGTGCTTAAGTTTAGGGGCTGCGACAACGCGGTCATGTAGCCCCGTGTACTTTGGGTGTGTATAAAATCTGTCGGATAACCGGTGTTAATTGTGATGACTGTATTAGTGTGCGTTATCTGTTTTTTAAATTTAAGTTCTGCAACTTAGAATTTTTCAAATAGTTCCTACCTTTGCCGTCAAGCGCCACCGTCAACGATTACTAGGCCAAGTTCAGAACTTAGCTACTAGACACCACCGCAGTCGGCTCTTGGCAACGAACATAGAAACCTAAGAGCGTTGTTTACATTCTTAACCTATCCAATTTAGCTTTACACAGGTGCAATTAGTGGAAGGTTCTTTAACATGCCATAAATCTATGACATGGGACCGCCGGCTTTACTTCCCCTCCGAAGGAAGGCATACTGAGGGATTTTAACGCTCTTAAAAAAATCCGACGGCTTCGGCCGGGTTTGAACCCGCTATCTTGGGCATAGAAGCTCAGCATGCTACCGACTACGCCACCGAAGCCGCCTGACTAAGTGTGAAGCGGCTTCGGTGACGTAACTGGTAGCATGCTGAACTTCTACTCCCAAGGTCGCGGGTTCAATGCCGGCCAATGTCGTCGGATTTTCTAAGAGCGCTAAAAATCCCTCACTATGCTTTCCTTTGGAGGGGAAGTTCCAATGTTCGTTGCGAGTTGCTGGTTGCGGTGGCATCTAGTAGCCAAGTTCACAGCTAGGTGTCGTTGACCGTAGTAGCTGGTAGCAACATTAGGAACTACTGCTTGAAATTGTCTGTCTGCAGCCCTTATCTGAATTACAGACTAATACAGCCATCACAATTCACACCGTTTATCAGACAGATTCCACACTCACCCAAAGTACACGGGGTTACATGACCGCGTTGTCGCAGCCCCTAAACTGAGGAACCTACCAAAATCTCTGCGGGAGATATAAATTTGCGTGAAGAAGTAACAGACCGTTACATAGTTACACATTGTGCCCAAATCTAGGAATGGGTATTCCAAGTTTCAGACACCTAGATATCAAGGGAAAGGCTGTAGCAGCGTTTGAAAGTTCGGATATTTGAATATCGCGCTACATTGCTTCTCGAAGCCTTTCGAAGGAAATTACCGATAGTTGGATGGTAAATGACGTAGCGAGTAACAGCAGAGGTGGAGACTATTTATTGATTAAATAGTTAACTATGGAGCAGAGACTTGACACTGGGATCAGATTACTGGCACGGCCAAATGAAAGAGAATGCAATTAGTATCAAGTAAATCGGACCAGGGATTCAAGAGATATGAGGATTTTTAGATATCAGGCGATGACGCGTGACCCTGACCGTTTTTGTATAAAAGCAAGCTGGAGCAGGCTTAGTTAGCTCAATTCATCACAAGCACTTGGCGAACAAGTTGCGTCTACGCTGAGCCAAGGCACATGGTTGCCGCCTCTACGAAGAAGTACTTTTCAAATCGTGATAGTCACGAGAAGTGCTGCGCAAACGAGTTGGAACTTAGTAAGTTTCTGGTGAGGAGAATCACTGAGGTGATTGTTTTTCTACAGACATTGGTGGAAATATTTATATTTCTTAAAGGACATATGCTAGACTTGGTCTAGAAAATAGTATTTGTCACAGTCCAATAGTAAATTAATACTTGGATGTTTAAATCCATTTAAAGTCAGTTTCATATTTTGTAACTATTTAACCACTTCAATCCGTCAGTACATTGAAGAATAGTCTATAACGGTGGCGTTCATTAGTCTACGCAAGGGAAACTGCAAGTTGTCTAGCGCATGGCAGATGGTGATATACAAACCATGCCCAGGGAACGATCTTCAGAACAGCCGTTAACTGCTTAGACTGTCCATGTTTTTCTTGTACTGATGAGATTACAGTGAGTTAGGTTACAACTGACACATTTAAGAAGAGATCGCTTAGATCTGACCCTATTTCAAACAAACTGTTATGGCTTTGTTAGAAGCCCATATTAAAATGGAACCACAGTCATTTAAAACGTCGAAAGATACTACCAATATGTCTGACTAGACGATTTGTGGGTCTACAATGGCGGCCGATACAAGGATTATACGTGCTTGTCCGATAGGGCATGTCTACGGATAAATCTGGTATAGACCAGGTTTACTACACTTCAAGAACATCAAGAAATGTAAGCCACATTTGAATTATTTTATGCTTAGCTAATTGGAACAAACTATTTGCCTGCAGATGACCAACACATTTTTTTTCGTCGTATTTAAAGCTTGTAATGATTTACGCAAGACTAGTTAGATTTATTCTGAGCATTTTCAGCACTCAGAACAGTTTAGGATCGATGACCGAGCATTTTGAGCATTTATTTGAATTTTTCATATTTTTGGGAAATCACGGTAATCAGCCGATGTAACTGTAAAAGTTAAATTTATTTTTGTTGAGGAATGGATATTTTTTTTCCATATTCGAAGGTTCGAACATGTGGATTCTCACATAATGAGATGATAATTCAACATATTTGAAATAATAATAATAATAATAATCCACTAATAATAATAATAATAATTTTCATAATTTTTCTAAATAATTCTTGGATATTATATTTTATAATAATCATATGTATTGAGAAAGAGCCTATGAAGTAGTTGAAACATTTCTAGTTTGGAACAGGAGATTTTACGAAGGAGAGTGGTTAGCGCAAGCCCGCATTCAACCTACATTTCAGTTCTGGTTGAACAGTTGATATTTGCTATGAGCAAAGTATATGTTTCAGATAACACGGAGAGGCATGAAACGGGAAGCAATTGATATTTGTATCAAATAGGATATTGTTGTATTTATATAAAATCATGACGTAAATACACTCGAAAGTGAAGTAATGCTTTTCATAAGTATGGTAAAATCACGGGTTGAACTGAATGGTAAAATAAAATAAACTTGTAAGTTTATTAATCTTCCGGTGTTGATAACAAGCAGAGGCTTGATTTATTGTATAAATTTTGGGAAGATAATTTATGTGTGTGGAGTAGTTGAAATGCCATTCCCAGGTGCGCATGTTAAGTCGCAGGAATGAAGGTTTTTTCGAGCATCAATCAAATAGCAGGTTCGATGGCTCAGGTTTATAGTAGGAGTATTGGAGCCACACATTTCGTCGTATGAGTAACCCGAAGGTTATTTCTTTGAAACCATCAGTTCTTATTTCAACCTTGTTTACGAATTCCATTTAGAATTTGATTTTGCTAGAACCCGGATTTGTCATGATAGTAGTTTATTCTTCTTCAGAGGAAGACCTTTGCCGTTGTTGTTATAATATTGTGTCCTTACACAAATAGTAGAATGGGCCACTGCCAATTAAAAACAATTCTTTAACCACGAATTATTTGAAGGATATTTTCAATCCTAGTGCCATGAACTAAATGAATTCATTATAAGACTACAATTCTAATTTCCGCATTCTGTCGAAGAATTGCAAGTTGTGAAAGTTGCGAGAAATGGCCATAAATATAAATATTGTTTTCATAATAATTCCAAGTGGAAAATCTAATAGTTGAATGGTTCAACCATTTATTGATCAAGTTGATGATTCAGAAATCATATGTTTTGTTTGGAACTTGAAGTTCATAATCGAGTCACTTCTCGAATGTTTAATGTCAGAAGAACAGTTAATTGTTGTTGTGCTTCGCACAGTTCTTCGATGCTATGCTCAATGGTCAAATACTTTTCAGATGTTGTTAATATGTGTTAATAATTTGTGTTGCTACGATGATAATAATATTTTCAACGATATATTTTGGAAAACTGGAAAACAAATGAAAGTCTAAGAAATTCTATAAACATTTATTCTACGAGTGTTAATATCATGTAAATAGTCAAACAGTGATCTACGTTATTTCCAGTATGGACAATTCATTTTGCACTGGAATAAAATGTTAATAATTTTGGAACACAGTCCACAGGACTGACAATCGGACTTGTGTTTTCAAAAAGATTGTCAAATGTGTTTGGAAGATTTCTGTATATTGTGTGTAAATAAGAGTGTGGATCGCCACACGTGGATGATGCTGCTTTGAGCATTATTCTTGCAGTCAGATTTTAACTTTAAATTAACTGAGATAATTTTACCAGATGTGTTTCACCCAATTAAATCTCCTTCTATCCTTATTGTTGCATTGAGCCAAAAATCAGCAAAGCATTTTTATAAATTTGATGTCGTTTTTGCGATTTGCTTTAACCCATCTGGCGCTCCGGGATATTTTGATTCTCGTGCTGACTGATTATTGGTAAAATGCATATGTGGTCGTGCGGACTCCGGTCTAAACGGGCACAACATCAGTGTCGAAACCTAGCATAAGGACAGTGTGACCACAAGTATAAAAATGGACTCCAAATGACAAGAAGGTTACCGTCATCATAAGACAATAAAATGTTTAAAATATGCATAACATGACGAAAAACAAAGTTAATTAATCTCCAATTATAAAATACTTTCTCGCAATAAATGAGGTCTGATCCTTCTAGGAAAACCTGCATATTCTGCCTATTTTCGCCTATCCCCAAGTTTGTCCGGTGAAATCTACCTCCGCCTTCCGGCGTGCCGTGAGGACTTTTTTTTAATTTGAAAGCTTTTGTAACAACCTATCTTGTGTTACTTGACAAAAATAGCAAAATGATCCAACATAGTACCTGTGCGCTATCTGTTGGAGCTACTTCAGGATAAACAATGTTTCTAAGCTTTGGGGATGGTTATTGGGTAGTGAGCAAATGCTGAGCCCACACAATTCCCAAGAAGAAGAATTCAACCAACAGCATCTCGCTCGTTTTATAAACATACTCGAGTCTTAATTATTGCCATTATAGGCTCGTTGCATAATGTACTATTATGTATAATCAGTGCTCGATTTCTAGAGATAGAGGAGCCGGAACTCTAACCTTCCGTGGGATGTAGTGGTGGGATATAATATAGATAGAATATAAGAAATCTTAAGATTATCCATAAACTAGAACATTTTATTTAATTCCAAACATTATTTTGCAAACCAAGTACAAAATGGGTTGTAGTATAGTACATTATGCAACAAGCCTATAATGGTAATAATTAAGACACGAGTATGTTTATAAAACGAGCGTAGCGAGTTTTATAATTTACATACGAGTGTCTTAATTACCAATATAGGCGAGTTGCATACGACTGTTTATGTTCGACAATAATTATAACTATTTTATGTTCAAACATAAATATTCATAAATATCTGTCAAGATTTCACCTGTTTTATGTACTGAACAGAGCGCATGGGACGCAGAGAATGCTTTGTATAAGGCCATGGCCTCTTGGAATACCTCACTATGACACTCGCCACGCAATGAAATTTAAAATAGGGGGCCATGGAAGTGAGCGCAGGTGCGATGCTATCCTCATCTAATTGGTCACACAACTGTTTCTTGAGCTCTGATTGGTGGGAGAAACTGTATCATAATGAAAACTTGTACTATAATGAGCCTCATTATAATACAGTTTTCTGTCATATAATATTTACATTTCGCCAGGGGCAAACATAAAAGTAATAAAAGCAGTAAAAAAGCACTGTTTTATGATTGTTTAGGTTGTCTGCCCATCTTAAAAGAATGTCCTCAACATCAACATGCTATCATCATACTTCTTGTCTCTTGATCTCTCCTTACCCTTCAATAAATGTTTTTATCTATAGTTTTTCCCCCCTAAAGAGAGGTACCGGAACGCCGTTCTGGTGCGTTCGGCCTCAAATCGAGCCCGTGTATAACACATTTACTATCATACTGAATATTAATAACTAGTGTGTCCTCCTTTTGCTTGATGCCGTGAGGATGAATTCTACTGTCTCTAAGTAGAGTTTTGTCAGTTCTAGGGGTGTTTTTTCGTTTTCGACCCCATCTGCCTTTTGTCTTCGGAGACAACGACTATCACTATATGCCCTAATAAGTCTTGAAACAGTAGATTTTCCCACACTAACAACAGAGGCAATGCCCCTTATAGTCATAGATGTGTGTTCATGAAGAGCAACTATTCTTCCCAGCTTCTTACGTGAAATGTCCATTTTAACACAAACACATAGTTTTCTTGTCGAGAACACAGAGATAATACTCGTTGTTGCTACACATACAAGCACTCAACTGAACTCGAGGGATCCTACAATAATTGTTCATAGTCGAGGCAACAATAGTCCATCAAGAGTCCAACAATTGGGCGGATGAAATTGGCTACAGCTAACCAACTTGTTAAATATGAGCTTGTCCCAATTAATTTGCACACTACTGTCCTTATATATTTCTTTACAAACTAAAGTAGAAACTGTTCACTCTATGTCACCTACAACCGCCTATTCGTACGCATTTCACCCTTAAAATCGTAAAAAATACCCTTTTCCCTTAATGAAACACACATTTTGGAAGTTTTTCTTTTAAATTCACTTTGAGTTTTCACAATATTGGAATTGTTTTGAAGAATCGACAGTGGCAAGACTAGAGGTGATATTTGTGATGACAACACTATAGTTCATAGAATCACGACCATTTACTTATATCCAAAATGCAAGATTATTCGTAGCATTTTTGGCCTCGAAAAGACCTTACATGGGGTCCAACATTTTGTTATTGGATACTTGATTATTGTTTTTCTAAGGGGCGGAAAAGCGAGGTCATCAGCCCTTTTTTGTTTGTCTGTTTGTTTGCTTGCTTGCTTGCTTGCTTGCTTGCTTGCTTGCTTGCTTGCTTGATGGGATTCATAATTTCCGTAACGAGAGACCAGTACGTCACTGTAATTTGGGGAAGTAATACAAAGAATTCAAGAATACTTTGTTTTGTTGTTGATTCTTGTAGGGTCTTTGCAACATCGTGGTCATGTATCCCCGTGTTCTCGGGTGTGTGTAGAATGTGTGTGATACCCTTTGTCACAGTGATTTCTTTACTAGTTACTAGTTGCTAGTTTGGGTAGGAAGCGGCCGTGGCCTTACGTTAGGTACCGTCCCGACATTTGCCTGGAGTAGAAGTGGGAAGCCACTCAAAACCACTTCCAGGATGGCTTAGGTGCTATTCAAACTCGCCACACCTTAGATATTCCTCTCGAGGCTGAGTGTACCCAGTTCCAGCCTCAGATAATTAAATCTCTTGCCAGGAAATTTTAATTCTGATGTGAGGGCTGGGATGGAAATGGGGCACACTCAGCCTCGTGAGTAAAAACTGACGAGAGGAGGGTTCGATTCCAAACTCAGCTAATGTTGCAATGATTTAAGACTACTCAAGCCGGGATCAGAGCACTTAAAGCTCACGCGTTAAAATGGCGGCTATTGTTTGCTGCCTGGTCAAATATTTCAGTAGATGGAAGTTGTGTAATGGAAATGAACTGAAAAAAATAATATTAGTGAAGTGCTTTATAATACAGACATCGAAATTTTCTGTTTTTCTGTCGGTGAACACGATTGTATCCCTAATCTTGATAAAAAATTATATAAGATTGATAAATACACTTAGATGACCAGTTTCGATGGTCAAGCGATCATCATCAGATCCAGATCTAAAAGTATGGGTGACAGTATTTACAATATGTACACTTATTTAATTGCAGTAGTGGTTAAAATAATGAAACTAGTTAATATTTGTTGGTTTTAGTCCATGAGATGTTTTGTTAAGATACCTCCAAATTAGCTTGCTTTAAGTATGAGATTGTTGTCAAATGGTCAGTTCAGATTCTATTGTCTAGGCTACTTAGTTGAGTCGCACGTGGTCTGTTTGAGAGCAGTTGACTTCGTAACATCTTAATCACATGCAATTCATTTCGTATTATTTTTTCACATATTCCAGTGATTGGACTTATTTTGTGTTGGCCGACTGAAAGTTAAAATCATCATTTATCCTATTGGGGTCCAGGCAGGGCGTACCAGAAGCCTACTATTCGGTTTAACTTGGTACACCGAGCCAGAGCCACGCAACACACACGGCAGAAACCTAGAGATTGTACAAATGGTTATATTGTGGTCTCCATGCATTGTACCAAGTTTCACCACGACTGAGGATTTCAAGTTGAGGAGATTCCCTTCTCGGTCGGGATATAAGCGGCAGTCTTATTTTTTGAAGTTACGTGCTAACAAACAATACCTGTGTAGTAATGATCAGATGTTAACACAAATAAAGGATAGTTGGTTGGTTTCTCAGTTTAGGGGCTACGACAACGTGGTCACGTAGCCCCGTGTACTTTGGGTGTGTGTAGAATCTGTATGATAACCGGTGTTAATTGTGATGGCTATATTAGTGTGTGTTATCTGTGATCCATGTAATTATTTCAAGTAGTTCCTACTTTTTCTACCAAATGCTACCGTCAACGACACCTATCCACGAACTTGGCTACTAGATGCCACCGTGACCAGCCCCTGGTGGCGAACGTTGGTACTTAATAGAGCGCTAAGTAAGGTGGGAGGTCCTTTTACATGCCATAAATCTATGACATGGGCCCGCCGGCTTTACTTCCCCTCCGAAGGAAGGCATACTGAGGGATTTTTAACGCTCTTAAAAATCCGACGACTTCGGCCGGGCTTGAATCCGAGATCTTGGGTATAGAAGGTCAGCATGCTACCAACTACGCCACCGAAGCTGCCAAATAAAGGATTAAAACTACAATATGTCAATAAATAATCACCGGCGAATAATAGTCATCGAAGAGGCTCAAATCATCCGCGTCAGAGCACAGAATATTCACAGGCCAATAGTCATTTAACCCCAGGGCAAGTCACGGCATTGTGGAATATCTTGGGATTTTCAATTGGTGCACAACATAAATTGTGTAGGGAAAATTATTGTACAAAATCTAGCGAGCTGTTGACCAGGGAAGAGACAATTCACGCCCCTTTTAATTACGGCAGCTTTTCAGCGACGCTGATGTGTCGGAAATTTGCCCCGAAGGAGATCTTTTACGTGCTAGTAAATCTACTGACACGGCTCCCTTGCATTTGCGCACCTTCAAATGTCAACTTACTGCACCTGCTCACAGCAATACCAAGCAACAGCCGGAAGAACATATTGACATCAAAGTTATGGAAAATTGCAATTCTAACAGCTTACAGTGCTATATTTTCAAGTGGTGGCAAAACTAGGAACATTTGGGCTTCATTATTCACAGTAGCGTAGCGAAGATCGACCAATGGGAGGGGTTATAGTAACTGGGGGATAACCGTGATTCGGGGAATTGTAGGACATGAAGCAACTCGACTATCTCACTCTCAAAAAGTTAACAACGTTCTCCAAATTGTCTCCAATTGGTCTCCTGCTAGGAAAATAAATAAATAAATAAATAAAATTAATTAATTAATTAATAAATCAATCAATAAACAATTATATAAATAATTAAATTAATAAATACAATAATAAAATAATTTACTTTATGGTGGAAGTATTGCATCGTTAAATTTCCGTTTTGTATTAAAATAAAATAAATAAATAAATAAATAAATACATAAATAAAATTATAGAATAGTCAGCAAGTGTCATTATTTAATTTAAGACATGTTTATTTAGTTTATTGACAATTATAAGTTTCTTTATTATTATTATTTTTTGTGTGAAATTTCCAAAATAGGGCGGGGGGGAGGGGGTTCTAAAATAACACCCCCTTGGCTACGCCACGATTATTCATGAGGTGAAAGTTGATAGGTGACTAGTGCTTATAATTTAATTAATGCAGCCAATGGCCATGTATTTTTCTTTTCTGGACGGGTCAGGGAAGGGATTATGAAAGGGAATCGGCCGTGGACCTATTGAAAGGAACCGTCCCGGCATTTGCCTGGTAGTGAAAATGGAAAACCACGAGGACCATTATGAGGACGGCCGAGGTGGGATTTGAACTCATGCTCTCTCGATGCCCGCAAGACACGGGTAGCGCGTTAGCACTCTTGGCCACCGCGGTCGGTCGTCTGGTACTTACGAACAGGGCCGTGCAGTATTCATCAAGAACCAAATTGTGCCTCACTGGAATAAAGAATTATCGTTAATTACTGAAGGTAAAGTATTGATTGAGTGGATCAAAGCAGATACTCTTCCTATTTACTAGTTATCAGCAATCAAAGGAAGGAAGGAAGGGAAGAAGGGCCCTGACCCAGCGGGTTAAGACTGTTCTAATTAAAGATAAGACGCTGTTGTCTTGAAAATTATGATTAATGCTACAGCTCGTTATAATGCAGCCGGCCCGGCCCGGTAGAGAGCGCTGTCGGCAACGTCCGACACTGATCGCTTTCTCCATTGGGAGATATTCTCCAAAAGTGCCACGAGGGGATGAAGACCCCTCAATGATTGTATGATATCTATTGATAGTTAAGTTGTTACATTTAGAGGTTTCGACATTGTTGCCATATGTCGACGTACTGGACTCTCTGTGTAATTAATTATTTAATTTATTAACTAATTGAAATGAAAATCCACAGCCTGCTTCCAGTTTCCGACCGGGTCAGGAATGGAATGAATGAAGCCCCCATCTAGCGGCGAGGATATGGACTGTGCCGGCTGCCGAGGCCTGACGCACTCCTCTGGGGCAATGATTAAATGAATGACAGATGCAATGAAATGATAGTGGAGAGTGTTGCTGGAATGACATTTTGACAGGGAAAACCGGAGTACCCGGAGAAAAACCTGTCTGCCTCCGTTTTGTCCAGCACAGATCTCACATGGAGTGACCGGGATTTGAACCACGGACCCAGCGGTGAGAGGCCGGCGTGCTGCCGCCTAAGCCACGGAGGCTTAATTTATTAACTAATTAATTAAGGCAAATGTATGTCTACCCCTTATTATTCCCATTTTTCCAACGGGGTCGGGGATGAGATGCGATGGAAGTCTTTGTGTCGATGGTTTTTACGGCTGGATGCCCTTCCTGACGCCAACCTCATGAGAGGAGTTAATGAGAGTTGAAATGAATGATGGTGAATGAAACTGGGCAAGGATGTGGAAGGAAGCGGCCGTGGCCTGTCAGAAGGTACCGTCCCAGCATTTGCCTGGTGTTGAAAATGGGGAAACCACGGAAAACCATTTCAAGGACGGCCGACGGTGGGGCTCGAACCCACGCGTCTACCGAGTCTGCAGAGAGCTTGGCCCCATGACCTAATGCTGCGCTTTAGCCAGCGTAGCCACTACTGTCGGTAATTAATTAAGGCAAAACAATCTCAAATAAAAAAAAATGAATGAAATAAATGAACGAGTGCATTTTTTAGTGTAATCAAAATCCAGATTTCATCAAGATTTTCAAGTAATTCAATTGGAAATTGTGAAAGAGATCCGAGCGTTCAATTACTGAATTAATAAGTTCTGAAGAGTATAAACCGTAAGTCAATATTAAGTTGTACCGGTTTAAGCCACTTTGTGGCCTGCCTCAGCCTCAGCGCAAATAATAATATGATTAGAAATGCAAAACCTACAGTACCATAAAAGATGGTTGTTCTCAAAACTATTTCTGAAAGAATAATCGTCTAAAAGCTAAGAAACATATAGGCCTACACTAATATTTAAAAAAAATCAGATCTGTTATAAAAATATGTTAAATACGAAAGGAATATATCTTGACCTAAAACCTGCTTGAAGAAGGAACGGCAATGTGGATATTATATAGACAAAATATTTTTAGTCTACGATTCAAGTTGTCAGAATGGGTATATAACGGCTTCGGTGGCTTAGTCGGTAGCATGCTGAGCTTCTATGCCCAAGTTCGCGGGTTCAAAACCGGCCGAAGTCGTCGGATTTTTTTAGGAACGTTAAAAATCCCTCAGTATGCCTTCCTTCGGAGGGAAAGTAAAGCCGGCGGTCCCATGTCATAGGTTTATGGCATGTTAAAGAACATTCCACTAATTACACCTGTGTGAAGCTAAATTATATATAGGTTAAACATTTGACTAACGTTCTTAGGTTCCTACGTTCGTCGTCAAGAGCCGACTGCTGTGGCATCTGGTAATTAAGTTCTGAACTAGTTGGTCGTTGACGGTGGCGTTTGACGGCAGTCATTACTTGAATTAAAACAGATACACACACTCATACAGTCAGCACAATTAACACCTGTAATCAGACAGATTCTACACACACACACAAAGTACGTTGTCGCAGCTCCTAAACTATCGAACCAACCAACCAACCAGAATGGGTATGATCATGTAAAAGTCTGAAGAAGCTGTGGAATGATATCGTTGAAATAAATATTCTAAGCTGAAATAGCTAAAATACCTTTCATAATGACGGAAAATAAATCTAGAACAGATGCAATAGATGCTTACTCCTCCACTATAACCCGCCTACCATCCCCTTTTTAAATCGCGATTTGTATAGTACAATTCCAGCTGTGTCCGTCATTATACAGTCATGTGAATTATGGGACAAACAGAAAATTGCCGACTCTGCGTAGGTTATGCAGTACTACTCATGAATAAACTTTATCCAGACCAATTAGTTTTGCTTAGACCAACAATTATTAGGTAGCGCAGCCAGCGTTAACCATATATACACCCCTGTTTTAGTCACGCACAGTGGGAGTACTCATGCATCAATTTTTATCCAGACAGATCGTTTCGCCAGTTAATGCATTTTCACATAAATACAAGGTGTAATTTGTATTCCACATGTTGATAGCAGCAGTAAGTTACGACATCAATGTGTGCGCCTTGGTGACAGTTCACGAGAATAATAATAATAATAATAATAATAATAATAATAATAATAAAAGTTCTGAAGGCAGAAAAGTTTAAATACCTCGGTGAAGGGATAGAGCCTAACCTATCAGATAAGGAAGCCTTCATGTCACGCATTAATAAAATGGAAATGGCATACAACCTGACTAAAGACATCTACAATGAGAGGTCGATATCCTTAAACGCCAAAATTAGACATTACTGCACTGTTATTCGACCAGAGGCTCTGTATGCGGTTGAGACTCTAATAATGAACAAGAAAGGTCTGATGGAAAAAATAGAGGCTAAAGAAACGAAGATTTTGAGGAAAATCCTGGGTCTCATCAAAGAAAACAGCGAGTACAGATGGCGTCACAACCACGAATTCTACAAGCACGAGGAGAAGATCAGTGACACGATTCGAAAAAGAAGAACTGCCTTTTATAACCACGTGACACAAATGAGACCAGGCAGGATATCAAAACGGAAATTGACGTACTTTCAAGACAAGGAAACCAAAGGGGCATGGTTTACGGAAGTTGAGAAAGATCTACGTGAAATGGAAATTTCCCCTAAAGATATCCAGGAGCGTGTTCCACTTCAGGAAAAACTACGTACGCATAAAGGTTTCCAGGAAAGGCCGAAGCTGAAGACAGGGAAGGTGTGGTCCCAAGAGAGAAAAGAACAACACCGGAGACGAATGCGGGAACACTGGGCGGTAATTAGAGCTCGGAAGAAGAGACAGTTGAACTGACGTGGTCCCAAGTTGTCCGAATCGAAGAATGAATAATAATAATAATAATAACAATAATAATAATAATAATAATCATCAAGTAATTGGTTTTACGTCCCTTTTATCTACTGAGGCTTTTAGAGAGAGCAGGATGCCGGAATTTTGCCCCGAAAAGGATCTTGAACGTGCTCCCTCATATTTGCGCATCCTCAAGTGTCAAGTGACAGCGCTAGGATTTGATCCACCAATGTTGGGCGCAGCAGGCGAGAAGGTTACCGCTGCGTCATGCAACCAGTCGCAGTTGAAGAGACTTAGTGCGAGTGATAAATATGGCCGTCGTCGTTGAATGAGCAAGAAATAAAATCATATATTTTGTGCAGTATTTTAATTGGTAATTTCACCCAGAATTTGAAACAAGGTATGGGAATCATATAGTATCCAAGTGCACGTGTATGCAAGTGAAAAAGCCACGATCGGCTATCGTTCAGAATTAAAATGTTTAGATAATTCAATTAATGTGCGTATGTTCACGAAAGTTTGACATTTTGTGCCAGTGCAGAATATGTTTCAATTTGACATTCAAGGCTCTGGAAATACCGGACAGACTTCCTGCTGCATTAGCTAACAGAGTCCGCCACTGTGGAGAGCTCAATTTAGTAGGAAGTCTGTATATTTATAATTAAAATTGAAATGAAAGACGTTTTGACGACTCAAACTTCATTCCTTAACCCACTTTCGTGTATTTCTTACTTTCTTTGCAACATTAATGTTCGTAAATTAATGAGAAGTACACAGACTAAATGTAATATTTTAAAACCAGTTAAATTCGTACGAGTAGATTACACGCAATTCCATCATTATGACTGCTTTATTCCCGCTGCAAATGACTGAAATAACTGACGTGGTTATTATTAATATCTTGATTGAATTCCTAAGTATTTTATCGGCTTTGCCTAAATTTCTCATCTAACACTTCAACAACATAATTGGTTGCTTAGGGGATAGTCGTAATTCTCGTGCGAGTCGTAGAGAAATAGCCTAGATGTTATTTCATTTGGGAGGTGTGAACACCATGGTCATTTCTCCTCGTTTACTCGGGTGTGTGTAAAAACAATACATAACATAAAAGCAAAACAATAGCAGAAAATACCCAAGCAGATAACAAAATCCAAAATCCAAAATAAAAAACAAAATAAAAAGATGCAAAATACAAAATAAAAAACAGAAACTAAAATATAAAGAAATTAAAAAACAAAACAAACAACAAAAAGAAAAAAAGAACCAAAACTAAAATCTAAATTCTAAAAAATAAATTCGAAAATAAACAAAATATACAACAAAGAAAAAGAAAAGGAATTATCCCGCCATTTGCCTTGATTAGAAATGAGAAGCAAAGCTAAACTACAATATTTCAGGATGACTGAGGTTGGAATCGAACGCACCTTTACTTAGTGTACTATTGCTGTGATCCCCCCCGAACGTGGATCGGTACTAACTGAGTGATCCAAAGATCATTCAATCATTTGCATTTTACTAATATCTATATTTATAAATGAAATAATGTGAGGAATCTATCATCAATATTAAATTAACACGTTTCGATTAATGTCATTGAACTGTCTGATTGATGAATATTTCGTACTAATTCAGTTTCTAGTAGCTATTGGATTAGGTGATACGTTTATATTGGATGTCTCCTTTGAGATTCAGTAAATGTACGTTCCAGAACTGGATGAATTTTCTTGCCAAACACAATAAAACGGCAATCCATTAGAATAGAATGCTCAGTGACCAAACAATGCAAATTGCGACATGCTACGGATTCTTGTTAAAAATAAAAATATTTCAGTGCACTATTACTCCAAATGAAGTTAATCTACAAGTCGTGTACAATAGCTGTCTGCGCAATAAAATGTGTCACATGCGTTTTGTTTATAACATACTTATTTTGTGTACAATTAAAGCATTTTAGCGTAATTGTAAATCCATTGTGTTTTTTGTAGGCCATTATGTCTCTGCGTGTTTTGCCTCTATAGTTTATACGCTATTTATGGAAATAAATTTTGTTTTTACTACTCTTCTCGATCCAACATTTACATATTCATTAATATTTCTCAACATGAATCCGATGTATTTTATTCAGTGGCCGAGTCACCCACGCCAGTCAGTATTTCAGTTTCCACCAGACTTGTAATTATTCCCTAGCTTCAATATCTGCCTCCAGTGTATATTGGAATTGGCCCTCGGTTGTTATTTCCCCGACTGACAAACGTCTTTTGTATTCCAATAACGCCATTCTCATCAGGTATTGGCTCAGCCTTCGCTATCGAGCCTTAATATAACTCTTCTCTTTTTTTACTTTCTCGCTAGCGTTGTGCATATTTCACCTTCTATTGTTTTAAAATCTGCGTCTTTTTAAAGACTCTACAAGCAAAACCGAATTTTCATTTATCTGCTACATCGTCGAGTTTCTGCCGGCTTATATTACCTCTATATTTCTCTCTCTTATTACGATTCAATAATTTATTGTGGCTTGGAACTGTGCTAACAATCGATCCTTCTTGTTGCATCCAATATGAAAGTGTGCATTCTCAGAAATTTGGTGATTCCTTAAAAGTTTTATTATGACATAACAGCCTTCGATGCCGTATTCACTCTTTCCATTTAAAATGGCTGTCAAACATTCAAATGTATTTCTTAGAATAATAATAATAATAATAATAATAACATTAACATTAATAATAGGAGCTATATGATCATTCTGAAAAGATCGGTCACATTCAGGAAAAGGCGATTAAAGTTCTATGGCCACATTCTTCGCATGACCGATGACAGACTGACGATGAGGGTTCACAACCTTGCTCTCTCAATGAAAGTCAAGACCAACTGGCTTAAGGAAATAGAGGAAGATCTTGAGGAATTTGGCATCGTGGATGAGATCATACAAGACAGATCCAAATTCATAAGGGTTGTCAATAACTATCATTGTGTGGAGAAAATCAGTACCAGTAGCAGGAAGCCATGGACTGAAAAACGGAAGAAACTATTCAGTGCTCAGATGAAGAGATTTTGGGTGAAGAAAAATAACCATCATTTGCTAAATGAGTTCTCTCGCGCACCTTAGATGGACATAACGATGTGAAAGAAAATAATATTAATTATAATTATAACATTCATTTCAAATATTTGGCCTTTGCAGATCTGGTAATTCTGTCGATTAATGGCAAGAAGCTATCCATTTACTGGAAAAACTTTAAAAATTGCACATAAAATTGGACTTCAAATTTCATATGAGAAAACCCGATACACAGAAGGATCTCCTTGATACTTAGACAAACAATCTCTGATTACTCAATTAGGGAAACATCCCTTAGATAAATAATTTCAAATACTTATAGGAAATCATACAACCATCTGGAATTAATATTGAAGCAAACAAAGAGCGAATTTCTAAATTACAAAAATAAACGCAAAATTGAAACACTATAACACGGTAACTAAACCTGAATCATCATACGCATTAGAATTCCTATTCATCGGAGGTAGATCACTAACTAAAAATTTTGAAAAAACAAGAGAGGAAAATCCTCTGAAAAATCTTTGGCCCCGTGTGCATAGCGGGAGTGTGGATGAAAAGGAGGTCTCACGAGTTATACCAACATTCTGAGAAGTTGTTTTGTAAGCTTATTGACACGCATTCTTTCACCACATTCTTTTCACCTATCGATAAAGGAGGCAAGGTACCTCACGAAACGTTAAGGCATTTCAATTATTTATTATTTCACAGGGCTTAATCCAAAAAAAAAATGGACAATATTATTAGTATTCCGGGCCGTGAAAGCCTTAATCTTCACATTGGTTAATAAATGTTTGACCTGTCAGGTTTCATAGTTTCCCAGACAACTCAACAATCATCATTTTGAATTATTTTTTTGGTAATTTTAACTGTCCTGATGACAGTTTTAAAAATTACACATGTAGGCTACTCTAGACCTGATGTAGGTTTCATGTAAAAGGTATCGTTGGTTTATATATGGTAGAATCAGAGATAGAAATAATTTAACATTGTTAATGTTTGAAGGTGTTAAGCTGTACATATCCTCTTAAGTGGCGTTAAAAATCCCTCAGTATGCCTTCCTTCGGAGGGGAAGTAAAGCCGGCGGACCCTTGTCATAGATTTATGGAATGTCCGGCTCCGTGGCTAAATGGTTAGCGTGCTAGCCTTTGGCCCGAAGTGCCCCAGGTTCGATTCCCGGCCAAGCCATCAGGGATTTTAATCTCCTGGAGTTAATTCCAGTGGCTCGGGGACTGGGTGTATGTGACGTCTTGATCATCACTTCATCCTCATTACGACGCGCAGGTCACCCACGGGCGTCAACTAGAAAGACCTACACACGGCCTCTCCAGAAGCCACAGGTGATTATGGCATGAGAAAGAACCTGCCACTAACTAGACTTGTGGAAGCTCAAATTTGTAAGTTAGTCTGATAACGCTATATTAATTCCAACGTTCACCGCCAGGTGCTGACTGCGATGGCATTTAGTAGCCACGTCCGCAGCTAGGTATCGTGGACGGTAGCATTTGGTAGCAAAAGTAGGAACTAATTTAAAAAATTAATCGTCTGCAGTCCTTCCACCTGAATTACAGATAACACACACTAATATAGTCAACACAATTAACACCGGTTATCGGACAAATTCTACACACACCCTAAGTACACGGGGCTACATGACCGCGTTGTCACAGCCCCTAAACTAAGGAACCAACCAACTAACTTCTTAAGTGTTGTTTTCAAGTAGGACATTGAATGTTCAATTAACTTCCTTCCACGGAGGGAGTCAACCATTTTGTGAAGGCTCTCGTACCTAATGAGATGTGATGACCCCCCACTTTGTACCTGTGGAGCCGTATGCACCGTGGCCCACATTTTAACCAAGTGCGTGGATCTTGCCCACTTACAAAGAAACCTTTGTTTGAAGATGACACTCAAACATTTGCACTCCTATGTCGAGTGGGGTTCGACATTAAAATATTTAACTTCCGCTCCGATGTCGAGTCCCACACAATATGACAATACCTTGTTCTGAGAGCGCTCGTATGACTTCTCTGCTGTATTCCAGTATTGTAGAGCCATCTAGTGGTCTCCAAGAGTACACCTTTCCTTATTTACGATGGTTTGCGGGAATTCTTAATCTTCGTTATTCTCGAATATTTATAACAGTTTTACTGATGATGTAGATTGAATGTAAGCATGGCGTCTGCTTAATCTTCGAAAAGTACCAGACTAGGAATGACTACGAGGATTTATGCAGTTTGAGTTCTAACGGTAAATATATTTCATATAACAATTATATTTTGTGTTAGATTGCTTTTGCAGTGTTCACTTCCTAATGCAGTTTATAGTGCAGAAATTAAGAGTGGAGCAGGAAGCATACGCTAAGGGTGATGGAGTTCAAAAGGTTTAGGGATGACGTGCTAACTGCTGATCTCGTCATCCGCTTTATAAGTGAGAATGGGTTAGGGCCAGCAATCTAAATTTACAAGTGATTACTGATTCAAAGACTTGTCTTTTTAATTCTGAATTTCTCATTTTCCGCAATTTTTGTTTGTTATTATAATTAGTTATATTTATTTTTTGCTTTTTTAATTTTCGGTCTTTTCATATTTAGTTGTCCACCTGTGAATTTTTAATTCCATTCTAAAGTTGTATGCCTTAATCTGTGTTAAGAGGGACAGATGACCTCGTAGTTCCGCCCCTTAAAACAACAATAACACACACACATAACTTCCCTCCTCACCCAGTTGTTGAACCTCAGATTGAAACGACAGCCTTCACCTTTATAATTCGTCCCTTCCCCACGGAATGAAGAGCTTATGTTAGGTCAGTTCTGCTCAGTTAACTTTCAACACAAATACCATCAGGTTGGAGATATAAACTTCACACTGTCATCCCCGTGAAGAATTAGCCGCCCGCCCCTTACCGTGTGAGCAGATTGAGAGCCAGATATGTCTGAGGAGTCACATCTGGAGGCGAAGCACGTAATCCTCAATCCGAACAGCCTGGAACAGGTTATCCTTAAGTGCTGTCACATTTCTTGAAGGTTTAGTACTGCGGCGTTTTATTTTCCGCCAATCTTACCAACAACATCAAGCTTACTGCTGCAAAGGCGGCATTACAGTTTAATGGACATTATTGCTCTTCAGTCGGTCCACACGATTGTACCCTCATTAAAATAGGTGTTTCGCTTGAAACTGCTCATCCAAGTGAATGTATTTATTAACCTCAGGTTTAGGGAAACACCCATTACAATTGGGTACAATCGTGTTGACCAACTGAAAAACATTAATTTTAATTACTAAGGCAACACTAGGCCTGTTTACGATCTCTTGATGAATGCAGTACATTTGCATTTGTCAATTGGCACAGGCTAGAGCAGAATGTGGCTTTCCACCAATGTATCAGTCTCATTCATGACTGTGATTATATGGAAGCTATTGGAGTATGGGCGGTGCTGAGTAATGACCCCAGGGCACTACTAGTGCCTGTGTGTACTGCGAAAGGCTCTACCCATAAGGTCAGTGCTATTGTTATGCTTCGGTGAGGAAAGCAATGGCAAACTACCTCACTCCTCATCTCTCCTAGTATGCCTCATTATAGTGCTACTTTGAGGTTTTGTGGGTATATACCGACCTAACCTATGGTGGTACTATTTGCGAATGCAACCTACCTCTGGGCTGAGTAGGGACCTAACACGAAAGGCAACAATGAAAGGAAGGAAGATTGTAGTTTTACGTGACCGTGAATCATGTGATTATGAGCCACGGGACCTCCTTTTTACGTGGAATCCGAACCACAGGACATGGCATTATCACTTCGAAAATCTCACATGCATTGACCGGGAATCGAACCCGGACCGCCTTGGTGAGAGGCATACAGCTAGACCGCTGAGCCACCACACCCTCGGCAACAATGTAAAACTGTTTCCTACACAATAATACAGTATAATGATTGAACACCAACAACGTGAAATAATTTGAAGAACGAATTTTAAATGTTTTCCGGGTGGTCAACATGATTGCCCCCAAATTGAAATGGGTGTTATTCCCTACACCTGAATAATAATACGAATTTATTGCAGCTAGATAGCCATAAAGTGAGTTACAAATAAAATTATAAAGTAATAGAATAGCAAGAAAATTATCTCACTATCACTACGATCGCATTCATGATGAAAATTAATAAGTGTGAAACAAAAATATTGGAATGCAGCTGAGAGAAATCAGAAACCCATATAGACGTAAAATTGCCAGGTGAAAAGCTAAAGAAAGCTGTTACGTAGGAAGCAAAATAACCAGTTATGGACGAAGCAAAGAGGGTTTAAACAGTAGGTTGGCACTGGCAAGGATAGCATTTCTAGGGGAAAAGAATTGTTGACATCAAATATACAATAGATTTAGGTATTAGGAAGTCATTTTTGTAAGCTTTTGTCTGGAGCGTGGCACTTTACCGAAGTGAAACTTGGACTGTTCGTGCATTTGAAATGTGCTGATACAGGAGAATGATGAAGATCAGATAGGTAGAAAGAGTAACAAATGAGGAGGTATTAAGACGAGTGGGAGAGGAGAGATGCTTCTGGCGAATGCTAATGAAAAGAAGAGATAGGTTGGTAGGACACATACTAAGCCACCCAGGAATAGCAAAGTTATTTATGGAAGGAAGTGTCAAGGATACGAACTGTAGGGGTAGTCCAAGGTTAGAATATGTTAAAGAAATTGTCTCAGATTTAGGGTGTAGTAGCTGTGTAGAGATGAAACGATTCGCTCAGGACAGGGACGCATGGAGGACTACATCAAACCAGTCTAAGGACTGAAGACCCGAACAACAACACTACGATCTACCTATGAAATATTAGATTAGTCTTTGCTATATACCACTATGCTCTTCTTCCTGTTACCACATAATATTACATGGTATGTGTTGCATGCCTTCTCAAATAAATTACATTGTTCGGTTCATGATATTTTATGTACTGTATATACAAATTTTGTGGTGGAAGCCGTGTACGGTGAGTCTTGTTACCACATGTCCCTACTCCAGATATAAATTAATTCATAGGCCTACAGTTGGATGACTAGTTTCAATCGTCAGGCGATAATCATCTGATCCTCTTCACTCAAGCTGTTAATCTATGTCTACAAATATGTGGGTTAGGATGTAGACAATATATTCTAGTTTAGCGGGCGTGGTGGCTACATGGTCAAGCTGTCTGCCTCTCACCAAGGCGGACCGGGTTCGATTGCCGGTCAATGCATGTGAGATTTTCGAAGTGAAATGCCATGTCTTAGTATCGTTTGTGAACAGTCATTGGCAGCCAAAGACTGTTGAGTACTAATAAATGCTGCTCTTGCTGGAGTATTGTACACAACTAGGCTGTGGCGAACCTTACCGGTAGGAAACCAGGAGCTTGTTGCGGTTAAATGAGATTAGTCCCTAACCAATTGTCCGCGAATCAGCCTACATGTCCTGTGGTTCGCAATCCACGTAAAAAGTAAGTCCCGTGGCTCATGATCGTGCCATTAACGGTCACGTTAAACTACAAGCTTCCTTCCTTCCAATTTATTTTAGTTACAGAAGTGTATTGTAAACATATCAACTTTGTCTGTATTATGTGATTTCTTGTTTTGATAGTGCTAGTGGATATTGAACTTCAAGGTTAGTTGTTTATTGTGTTAATCTGTAATGGTTAGTTAATTATCAGATAGTTGTTCTAAATGCATATGGATTAAAGTACTTAGATAGTTGCTCAGCATCCATCACAATTCACTGACCGAAAATTTTCCTTATAGGACTAGCCCCTCGTTATCTCTGCCGTTTCATTTTTTGACCCCGCATTTCTGAGTATCTCTGTTCGACTCACTTGTGAGATATTTCTGTGTTAGTCAGATCTAGATACAGTACGTCCTGATAAAATGCATGTTTTAGTACAATATTCTGGACATCTTCTAGTAATAAAGACCAATCTTAATTCACCCACGCATAAACTAAACAGTCCTCTTTAAGCACAAACGGATATTGGGAAAGACTTGAACTCTTCAATCTGCCTTAGTTTATTGAAGATATGGTACATAGTACATCCTCATCCAATTTTTCTAAGAAATATACTGTAAAAACACTAAGATACACGCGATACCTTCCTACACACGTGTTAACCTGTTGAGACTTGTATCGTGTTGTATCGTGTTCTTCGCTGCCGGTCTCAAGGTCTCTTGTCTAGGGCGGAAGACGAGACACCAGCCTCGTTGCGTCATGATACCACGTGATACCAGTTGTGACAACACTATACACGATAGAAGTGGCATTTCATGAGACACTCTCATGATATATATCTCAGCTATTTTGAGTCAGTACAGCAGTACTAACTATGAGTAGAACCCTTCCCTTCATGGCACCCATACCACCTCGTACTGTAGCGGTTAGCATTCCTGGCTGTCGTCCCCGAGATCCATGTTCCACTCCGGGCTCGGCCAAGCAATTATATCTGGTCTGTGGGCTAGAACGGGGTACACTCAGCCTCGTGAGGCAAAACTGAGAAGAGCCTGGGGTTCAGCCAACCTGGAAGTGGATTTTTGTGATTTCCAACTTCTATTGTAGGCAAACGCCGGGATGACTCCTACAGCCATTTGTTTGATGTTAGTATGCCTTTAATTTCAATAAAATGCTAAATATAATTGTCAATTTTAGTTTTATTTACTTGTGCAAATGAAGATGATTGTATAAACATTTAGCTGACGAAAATAAACAATTACAGAACATAAGATTTTTAATTTAGATTTTATTGAAAAAACTTTACGAGACTTACAGCAGTCGCATATGATGTGTATCATCTGGCATAGAAGAAACTTCGCGTGAAATTGTTGATACACCGGTATTTTATAATATTTTTGGCACAAATATTAATCTATTGTAAAAGGGAGTCTTTTTCAGATATTGTAGTTTATAATACGGAACTCATTTTATTAGATGATTTGTAGCTTCCACCAGCACTAGCCTAAATCCGTATGAGATATACATTCCACAGCAGCCAGGAGGGATACGATCCAGCTGGCAGTGCGTCTTACACACTTCCGTCCCATTTTTCAAAATCACTCCCACAAAAATATCCAGCAAGACATCAAAAACAATGAACTAGTTTGGCAAAAATAGAAAAATCAAGACAATGGCAGTGCAGTGGAGAACGTGACGGGGGTTGGGGTAGGGTGGGTTGTCAAGGGGGAGCATTGACCTAGACCATTTATTTTTGGCGTACCCCTAACCGCTTCGGCGCGTACCACCAAGGGGTACACGTACCCCAGGTTGGGACCCGCTGCTATAATGCGATGGCGATAATAAAAACTACAACATCTGAAATAGTGTTGGAGATGTTATATCTAGAACATCCACGGGATGCAGGGAATATTTTCTCATGATGTTCCATTTTTTATGATGATGATGATGATGATAATGATAGGTTGGTTGGTTGGTTCTTAAGTTTAGGGGCTGCGACAACGCGGTCTTGTAGCCCCGTGTACTTTGGGTGTGTGTAGAATCTGTCTGATAACCGGTGTTAATTGTGATGACTGTATTAGTGTGTGTTATCTGTTTTTAAATTAAGTAAGGACTGCAATTTAGAATTTTTCAAATAGTTCCTACTTTTACCGCCAAGCGCCTCCATCAACGACTACTAAGCCAAGTTCAGAACTTAGCTACTAGACGCCACCGCAGTCGGCTCTTAGCAACGAACGTAGAAACCTAAGAGCGTTGTTTACATTCTTAACCTATTCAATTTAGCTTCACACAGGTGCAATTAGTGGAAGGTCCTTTAACATGCCAGAAATCTATGACATGGGACCACCGGCTTTACTTCCCCTCCGAAGGAAGGCATACTGAGGGATTTTTAACGCTCTTAAAAAATCCGACGGCTTCGGCCGGGTTTGAACCCGCTATCTTGGGTATTGAAGTTCTGCATGCTACCGACTATGCCACCGAAGCCGCTTATGATAATGATAGTTGTTGTTTTAAAGGGGCCTAACATCTAGGTTATTGACCCCTAATAGTTTTGTTAATATTGAAAGTTGAGATGAGAATTAAAACTATAACTATAATATTTTTTTCCTCCTGATGAGAACCGCATTGATGCGCTACAGTTTCTACTTAAGTGGCGATCTATCTTTGAGAGTTTACACTCTTGTTCGATGTCATTGTAAGCGACAGTTTTGTATGAGAATAAGTCTCAGGTAGACCCCAAGGCACCGGACTTTAATATTAATAATAATAATACTAACTTCAGACTTACATACTAGAAGAAGAAATGGTAAACAAATAAAGGATAAGGCAAATAAAGGACAGGAAGAAGAGAAATGCCCTCAACCCTCTATGAATGAGGATTGAGGGACTTGGGAGGAAGGAGAGCCATGAAAGACATATAGGAAAGGGAAGGAGGAGAGGGCCCGCCCGAAAGTCAGAGGAAAAAGGGGACAAAACGGACCCAACTCATGAATCCCTCGGGGTCACCAACTCCCAAACTCACCATCTGTGAGCCCTTCAGGGTGTAGCTACAAACACCTCCATTTTTTACTCTCAAAAATTGTCAAAATGTATTACGGAGCCACGCCCTCTTTACATAATAGATCCGTTTTGCTATCGCCTAAAATATGTGGATTAACTTAAAGATTAAATACTGAGGGGAGTCGGATTATCGTGTAGCCTACTAAACCATTCACACATTCTGCACTGTCGTTAAAGTATATCTTAAATTCAGCCATGGTGACATTCATTGCCTTGTAAATTCAGAATACACACGACTATTTTATCGGCGAGAATCTCCATGAGAAGCATTGATATTCTGTTTATCGTAGCAGAGACGTGGTAAATCCTCACAATTTTTACTTGAAATTCCGCGACAATGTTGCAACATCCAAGGATTGATTTACCATTTCAACATTGATAGTGTTTATGTTGGGTACACAGTAGCAGGAAAAACACGAACGTTAACTCGACCATGTCTGGATGCGATAGCGTGGCCCATCGAGACGCTCGATACTGCATCCGGCGCAGACGCCAGCTCTGTCGGCGTCTGGAAGCAAGCACGATGGATTCAATCCAGTGCCATCTATTAATCATTTGGCATTAACATCAACTTTCAAGATGCAAATGTTGTGCTGAGTGTTGAGTGCTCGGGTGCGGCCTTTAAGGTTCTTCAGCGACACTTGTAGAGCAAGTCGAGCGTCACGCCGTGTTTCCAGGTCGAGTATCGCATTGAGAATTCAACGTGCTTGAGATATGAGAGCAGTGGTTAGCTTGCAAACATTCTCAGCAGAAATAGGGAGGTTATGCAAATATAGCTTTGCTACTGAATGTCATAGTTTCATATAAAGTTTCAAACATGCTCTTCCAAAACCTTGCAAGGAACTGACGCAATATTGATGACAAATTATTAAGTTTTCATCGTTCTCGAGTGATTGTAAATTGCATTTTGGTTTTAACGTTAATACTAATAATAATATCGTATGGCCTCGAGTACCGGATGCAAGGTTTGTTAATTGATGCCCAGAGGGCAGATTGCATGTCCAATTTTATCGCTCCTTGAAGCGCTATGAAAGTCAAGGAAGTTAGATATCTAAGCTCCTTGACACTATAGCGCTTTCTAGTAGAGAAAGGAGGAACTTTGTGTTGGCGGAAAATCCCGAGATTAATTTTGCCATTATGAACACGGCCTACTGAATTCAAATGCGTTTTTTAACATGCCATCATCGTATGACATACGTATCGTGATTTTTGTCGCCTTTTAAAAAGACACGGCACAAACCTAGACAAATTGCTGAGTTCTAATTCACTGGCCGTGAAAGCCAATATAGCATCTTTTTGGAAGCCTTTATAGGGAGGTTATGGCTGCTTGAGATTTTAATTCTCGCAGTAAAGAGGTGCAGTTGCGCTTCATAAAAAGATAGGTAGCGCGCAGTTCGCCACTGCAGTGGGGGTCCGGGCGGGGACACCAAGACCCCGCCGATGAGTCAGGTTGGTGTACTAGGCGAAACCCCACACACGACACGGTACAAAACTAGAAAAATTGCTGAGTTCTAATTCACTGGCCGTGAAAGCCAATATACCATCTTTTTGGAAGCCTTCATAGGGAGGTTATGGCTGCTTTAGCTTTTAGGTCTCGCAGTAAAGAGGTGCAGTTGCGCTTCATAAAAAGGTAGGTAGCGCGCAGTTCGCCACTGCAGTGGGGGTCCGGGCGGGGACACCAAGACCCCGCCGATGAGCCAACATTGTGTCCTAGACGAAACCCCACACAAGACACGGCACAAACCTAGATAAATTGCTGAGTTTTAATGCACTGGTCGAGAAAGCCAATCTTATATATAATATAAAAAGGAATGTCTGTCTGTTCGTCTTTTATGCATTCATAAACCATTCATCCGATTGCGATCAAATTTTGGTGAGATGTTGTACACACTTTGGGGATGTTCATAGGCATAGTTAATCCATTTCACAATAGATAGTGCGCGAGTAGTTTAAACAAATGCGTAATGGCGGTGCGTTCGTACACAATTCATCCGATTGCGATCAAATGTTGCTGAGTTGTAGTGCACAGTCCCGGAAAAGTTATAGGCGTAGTAAATCCATTTTACAATAGATGGCGCGCGAGTAGCTTCTACAAAATGGCGTGTGTTCGTTTCAAGAAAACCCCACATGCGTTCATATACCATTCATCCCATTGCGATTCTGTACCCTTCAGGTAAGGTTTCTGGCTTGGTAAATCCACTTAACAATACGTAGCGCACGAGTAGATTTAAAAAATAAGCGACGACGCACGAAGTGTTTCAACATAGTCACGTATGCGTTCATATACCATTCGTCCGATAGCGATGAAACTTGGGTGAGATGTTGTGTACACTTCAGGGAAGGTAGAATATGTATCGCACAAGTAGATTCAACAAGTTAGCGACGGCACGCGAATCGCTTAAACAAAGTCCCGTATGCGTTCATATACTATTCATCCGATTGCTATGAAACTTTGGTTGAATTGTTGTGCACACCCCAGGAAAGATTTCTGACTTAGTAAATCCTGTTTTACAATAGGTAGCACACGAGTAGATTCAACAAATGAGTAACGGCGCGCGTATCGTTTAAAGGAAATTCCGTATACATTCATATACCATTCATGCGATTGCATTGAAATTTGGAGAAATGTTGTTTCCACTCCCGCAAAGATTTCTGATTTAGTAAATCCATTTTATAATTGGTAGCGCACGAGTAGATTCAATTAATGAGCGACAGCACGTGAATCGTTTCAATCAAGTCCTGTATGCGTTCATATACAATTCATTCGATTATGATAAAACTTTGGTGAGCTGAGTGCAGTCCTGCGAAGGTGTATGAATTAGTAAATCCGTTTTTCAATGGGTGGCGCAAAGTAGATTCAACAAATGATTGACGGCGCGCAAATCGTTTAAACAAAATCCCGTATGCGTCCATATGCCATACATCCGATTGCGATGAAACTTTCATGAGTTGTTGTGTACACGCCAGGGAAGGTTTTCGACTTAGTGAATCCACTTTACAGTAGGTAGTGTACGAGTATAAGTTATTCAACAAATGGGTGACGGCGCTCGAATGGTTTCAAGAAAGTCGATCATATACCATTCATTTCATTGCGATGAAACTTTGGTGAGTTGTTGAGCACGCTCCCATGATTTTTTTAGATAGTTAATCAATTTTACAATAGTTTAGAGGTGATTAACGGAAAAAGAAAAAAAATTTGGGAATCCAAAAACACTTCAATAAACAAAGTTCCAACGCCAACACTTCTTTGATTGGCATTGCAACGCATGCCGGTATAGCTAGTATACAATATAAATGATGATGATGAATGTTATTGAAGAGATATAAGTAATTATCCTCCATAAACCTAGCCAATTATTGTTGGGTCATTCTATATAGTTCAAACTTTAATTTCCATCTACCGAAGTTCATTGCAATATTGCAGTATGTGTGTATTTCAGGAGGAGACCTTTAATGAACTAGGAAGCCGAGAGCGCAACGTGGTAGTACTTCTTTAAGATCTACCACGGCAATTGTTCCTTTAAATCAGCTGGTTTGTGACTTTGTAGACGGCCTCTAGAGTAATAAATGGAGTATTCAATAATTCAGTTCGCGAATAAAATCAAAACGTTGACGTTCAGAATTCCATTGCAGGGCTCTCTAACTGCTCACTGCCGGTTTAAGGGAACAAAAGGTTTGCGTGACTTGAAACATCATGAGAATTCATCAATGGCCCACAAGCTTCCTCTTTGTCCAGCGAGACAAGACAAAACAGATCGATGAGCCAGCAAGAAACTGCTTCTTGCAGTCGTTATGGGAGCTTCCTAATAGAACCAGGCTCAGTTCATCATCTCAAACTCGCCTCTCCGTCACACAGACCAGTACCGCTTAGCCACTCCATGAGGGTGGACGGTCTGATTTAAAGTGGGACTGGTAATTTTAACAGATTAGAGAGAAAGTTAAAGTGGAGTGAAGATTCAAGGAGAAATAATTTCAACTCTAAGATTTGCTGATGACATCGTCATCTTGGCCGATACGCCTGAGGATTTGAATGAGTTTTTGAATGGTATGGACTCCGTCTTGAGGAAAGAATTCATGATGAAAATTAATAAATGTAAAACAAAAATATTGGAATGCAGCTGAAATAAATCAGAAACCTCTATGGACATCAAATTGGTAGGGGAGAAACTAAAGGAAGTAGGAGACTTCTGTTACTTAGGAAGCAAAATAACCAGTGATGGACGAAGCAAAGAGGATATAAAAAGTATGTTGGCTCAGGCAAGCATTTCTACAAAAAAGGAATCTGTTGACATCGAATATAGATTTAGGTATTAGGAAGTAATTTTTGAAAACCTTTGTCTGGAGTGTTGCACTCTATGGAAGTGAAACTTGGACTATTGGTGCAGCTGAAAAGAGGAGAATTGAAGCGTTTGAAATGTGGTGTTACAGGAGAATGATGAAGATCAGATGGGTCGATAAGGTTACAAACGAAGAGGTATTAAGACGAGTGGGAGAGGAGAGATGTTTCTTGTGAATACTAATGAAGAGAAGAGATAGGTTGGTAGGACACATACTAAGACACCCAGGAATAGCAAGCTTAGTTATGGAAGGAAGGGTCGAGGACAAGAACTGTAGGGTTAGACCATGGTTAGAATATGTTAAACAGATTGCCTCGGATGTAGAGTGTGGTAGCAATGTAGAGATGAAACGATTCGCTCAGGGCAGGGAGGTATGGAGCGCTGCATCAAATCAGTCAAAAGACTGAAGACTCAAATAACAACAACAACAACAACAACAATTTCCATTTCCGAATAATCCATCAAGCGAATAAGAAAAATCGGTTAATTAATACAGTTAACGAATAATCGTTTATGACACCGAGAGCCCACTGATTTATTTATTTATTTATTTACTAGTGGGCTCGTGCGAGCCTCCGCAACGTGACTTAGATAACATGACAATCTTGGCGAGACCACACCGGAGCCATCTGCTGAGACACCACTCAGCTAGCAGTACGCCGCGCTCCCGCCAGATGGCTGCAACCACCGCGCTGCCCTGTGCTCTAACGGCAGGTTCGCCTAGCAGTACTCCGCCCTCCCACCAGATGGCTGCCGCTGCCAAGCTAGGTTACGGTGCTCCCGTTGTAAATGTACGTTTATTAAAGTATTTATTTAATTGTGAGGCATTTAAAGAGGAAGTGAGTGCGTTTCGGACACACATGGGGTTATGCGGAACTTGTAGGTACCCCATATGTGTACATTGGTGTTAACAGGACCTTATTTTCGGTACAAAACCGGAATGGGACCTTAGCAGAATAATAGAGGGAGGATTTATTTATTTATCGTATGGCATTTATTGCTGGGAGTGTCCGAGGACATGTTCGGCTCTCCTGAGTCTGTAGCTGCTTCAATCGGACACCCTTATTAGGGTGAGTAACAAGTTCCGTTCAATTTCAAGTAGTTCCAACTTCCGCTAACAGATATCAATGATACCTAGTGGTGAACGTTGGAACTTTGATAGAGCGTTCTGACGAAATCCAACCTAACAATTTAGCTTTACACAAGTTTAATCTGTGACAGGGTCTTTTACATGCCATAAATCTATGACAAGGGACGCCGGCTTTACTTCCCCTCCAAGGAAGGCATACTGAAGGACTTTTAACGCTCTTAAAAAATCCGACGACTTCGGCCGGGTTTGAACTCGCTATCTTGGGCACAGCAGTTCAGCATGCTACCAACTACGCCGCCGAAGCCGCTAAGAGCCCACTGATGAGCCAGCTTGGTGTCCTAGGCGAAACCCATACATGACACGGCGCAAACCTAGGAGAATTGCTGAGTTTTAATCGATTATATGTTTAATCGATAAATTGATTTGTCGAATAATTGATTAATTGTACTTTCGATTGATCGATGTACTTTGCTCATTTCACTACGCTCTCACAGAAGCAAAACAGGCATTTATTTAACTAAAATATATTGTATCATATATT
Organism: Meconema thalassinum; assembly: GCA_946902985.2. NCBI lineage: Eukaryota > Metazoa > Arthropoda > Insecta > Orthoptera > Tettigoniidae > Meconema > Meconema thalassinum. The sequence continues at coordinate 375,899,905 of OX336392.1, forward strand.
TTAAAATAATGTACTTTCTTTGTGAAAACAAAGTGAATCAAAAATATTACTGTCATAAATTGTAAACATTCAACAAGAATTCTAAATATTATTTGCTTATAACTCTTAGTTTCTTTTTTCGAAGCCCTTCTCTATTTGATTGATGTTTGCCCTTCCACTGTCACTGACTCTTATTTATTTATTGTTAACATAAACAAGGAAGAACACTTTGTATATTTAGGCATAGAGTTAACTTTTATAGATTTCTATACATCATTCTGAATATAAGCGTAACCCAACGGTAGCGATGACCTCTCGTTTAAACTTATTCCCGTTTCCAAATAAGTGGAAGCAGTGCTGGACTCAGCTGGGGTACCACGTCCCACTAATTGTTGCGCCCCACTGGGGGAAGATTACTCTCTTATATAGTAGTTTGCAATGCCCATGAAATGGTAGGTTACTGTCGACCAAAGTATTATGTGTACTCGAGTTTGAAGGTTGTTGGTTAAGTAACCAATAGACCTACATAAAACCCAATACCATCAACATTTTCTTCGTTCTATTCTACGTTAGTTCATGTAGGTTTGGATTTCTTAATTATTATTTTAATATTTTTTATCGCAGTTGGAACACAAAAAGTGCACGTTTTTAAGCGTGTTTCAACCATGCGTCACATTTAAGAAATATTATCTCAAAATCCCGTCATCAGATCGAATCCAAATTTTAACACAATATACATTGGAATGTTGTATAACTGGTTTATTAATTTCACAATTTTGTGTGTCCAAGAAACAAAGTTGTTATCATTGTTGTAAGGTAACTTTTTCTCAGCTCGGGGTGGTTGGAAAATGTAGTTCTTGGTTGCGTTGTAATCGTTATCCATCAAAAAGTTATGCTGTATGACTGTGAAATACGTAAATTAATTCACTTATTTTATATCGGTGTGTATTTTTACGAGGAAATAACACATGGTTCTCCATCTAGCCGCTCCGGCAAAAGCTGTACAGCGTTGCTGAGATGGAGCCCATCACTTCCGAGCGAGACTCGCCATGATGCGTGTGGGCACCATTTCGGCAACGCTGTACAGTTTTTGCCGGAGCGACTAGCAGGTGAAACATGTGTTATTTCCCCGTAGAAATACAAACCGATATAAAATAAGTGAATTAATTTACGTATTTCACAGTCATACAGCATAACTTTTCGATGTATGAGGATTACAATGCAACCAAGAACTACATTTTCCAACCACCCCGGGCCGAGAAAACGTTACCTTACAAAAATAATAACAACTTTGTTTCTTGGACACATACAATTTTGAAATTAATAAACCAGTTATACAACATTCCAATGTATATTGTGTTAAAATTTGGATTCGATCTGATGACGGGTTTTTGAGATAATAATTCTTAAATGTGACGCATGGTTGAAACACGCTTAAAAACGTGCACTTTTTGTGTTCCAACTGCGATAAAAAATATTAAAATATAAATTTAAAATTCCAAACCTACATGACCTAACGTAAAATAGAACGAAAAAAATGATGATGTGATTGGATTTTATGTAGGTCTATTGGTTACTTCATAAACAACCTTCAAACTCGAGTGCACATAATACTTTGGTCGACAGTAGGGTTCTGGCGTGCAACAAGTGTGGGAGCTACCCTCTCCACGAAGACAATACTCCCACAACATTGTTTCACTTGGAGATCATAATTAATTGTCTCAACAAAAGGCCCTTAACCTGAGTGCCATTTTCCCACAGAGAGCAGATAAGATTTCATGAAGACAAAACGGTGCTTAGTTTATTTACCTAACACTGTTCAATTACATATAATTCCATATAATCCATATAACAATGAAAGGTCTGGTTCAAGTCAAGCTTACACCCGCAGACGACCGATCAGAACGTGATTATGATTGTCAAATGAATGATAAAGACAATATAAATGATCAATACGGAAATCGAACCTTGGAGTTTAAGATCCAAGGCTATCGACCTTCCCCCTTGCCACGGTGGGTGAGTGGTTAACGTGTCGGACTACCAACCCCAAGCTTGCAGGTTCGCTCCTGGCCGTGGTAAGTGATTTTTTTGAAAGGCGACAAAAATCACGACATGGATGTCATACGTTGTTGGCATGTTAAAGAACCCATTTGAATTCAGTAGGCCGTGTTCATAATGGCAAAATTAATCCCGGGATTTTCCGCCAACACAAAGTTCCTCCTTTCTCTACTAGAAAGCGCTGTAGTGTCAAGGAGCTTAGATATCTAACCTCCTTGACTTTCATAGCGTTCAAAGGAACGACGAAATTCGACATGCAAGCTACCCTCTGGGTGTCAATTACAAAGCTTGCACCCGGCACCTGGGGCCATACGATATTATTATTATATACCATGATATGTATGTCTACCCCTTATTATTCCCATTTCCAACGGGGTCGGGGATAAGATGCGATGAAGTTCCATTTGGTGGATGGTATTTACGGGTCGGATGCCCTTCATGACGTCAGCCTCATGAGATGAGTTAGTGAGCGATGAAGTGAATGAAGATGAATTAAACTGGGCAAGGATGTGGAATGAAGCGGCCGTGGCCTGTCAGAAGGTACCGTCCCAGCGTTTGCCTGCAGTTCAAAATGGGGGGAAACCACGGAAAAACATTTCAAGGAAGGCCGACGGTGGCTCTCAAGCCCACGTCTACCGAATCCGCAGAGAGCTTGGCTCCATGGCCTAACACTGCGCTTTATTGAGCGTAGGTACTGATGTAGGTCCCTGGCAAAAAAATACTTGCACTCAGTGTAATCTGCGGAGGTGTCTGAACATCTGCAGTAGACAGGGATAGTGGTAGCAGCTACACGAGAACGGATCCCAAACAAGCAGTTAAGTTCTTAACCCATTCTAATAAAAACACCAACATCACCATTTAATAACTATCTTATTATACAGGGTGTCTTTTATGTACCTCTGGAGAATGATAGGTCGTGTAGGGGACGGGTATAGAAGTAATTTGAGATAGGGAACTTGGGGTCAGAGCGGCCTCCTTAACCCCTAAAATAAGAGTTGAATCAGGCCCTCCACCCTGTAAGTTAGGCAACCTACCCAAGCCTCTATTACTTTTCTCAATCCTTTAACTCTTGGCAAGATTCATTTCATCATGTGGCGCTGGCGTAATGGATAGCGTTGTGGTGCGAAAGGCCGGTAGTTCCGTGTGCGATTCCGAGCTTGGGCAAAATCTTTTTTTTTAAATGTTATTTGTCGTATTTGCACTCTCTTCTCTGACGTAGCACCAGACTGTATCATGTGACTACAATACGACAAATAACATTTAAAAAAGATTTTGCCCAAGCCCGGAATCGAACCCGGGACTATCGGCCTTTTGCACCGCAACGCTATCCATTACGCCAGCGCCACATGGTGAAATGAATCTTGCCAAGAGTTAAAGGATTAAGAATGGTAATAGAGGCTTGGGTCCGTTGCCCAACTTACAGGGTGGAGGGCCTTAATCAACCCTTATTTTAGGGGTTAAGGAGGCCGCTCCGACCCCAAGTTCCCTATCTCAAATTACATCTATACCCGTCCCCTACACGACCTATCATTATCCAAAGGTACATAAAAGACACCCTGTATAATACGCTAAGGCTAAGGTGCATTTTTCACATAACTCAAGCTCCTAAACCAGAGGGACTTAGAAGGTGTGGTTTGTACCAAAATCTTCCAAATCCTCTCAGTAGTATAGGAAAAATCTTGCATTTCTTGAGAAGTCAACGGAAATATATTTATTTGTTTATAAAGTGCTTTTAAACAAATAAACAAGACGACAGCCTGCAGAGCATTAGGTCCAGGCGGGTAGTCTGTACACATGGGGCGCAGACAACCCATTATGCGAGAGTTCTCGCTCGGGTCCGCTAGTCACAAATATCACAATAAACAAGCAAACTTGAAAGTCAATAACCACTAACAATATCTTAACAAAAGATCACTTATAATTAACAAATCTTGACATGTTTCGTAAGGATATAATAACTGCTGTAACTAAATCTCTACTTAGTCCCCGATTCTTGGATATTACAGGTAATCTCGAAAACCATTGCATGGATTTTGATGCGGTTTTCACCATTCTGTAAAGCATTTATAGAGGAAGGTTTCTGTTGAAAATATATTTATGACCAAAGTATTTCAGTGAACTGAGTAAAAAAAAAACTAACATCCGTGCTTCATTTAAGCTTACGCTGGGTAAACCGTTAAGCAATCTATGAGTGCAAGTATTGTTCAGCATGAAAATTTCGAAAAGAAAAAGTCCGCAACAGCATATCTCTGTCTTCAATACATCGCCCACTATACGTGTTTTCACGTTTGCATTTCTTCCAACAATCTCCATTCAATTAATAGCTTCGGAGACAAGTTTACGAGCTATCTAGCGAGCGAGACTATCACCCCAGTTTCAGCCTTCATTCCGCAGAATACACAGTCAAGTATAAATAGGACGGAAGGGGGATTTGTGCATCGTGCACTTCGCCATTCATAAATTACGTCCGACAAGAATTCGTTGCACATGCTACCTCCATGATAATATAATTAACAGTCCAGTCAGTGATTTTAACCCATCATGACAAGACGGAAAACGGAAATAGAAAAAAATACACTTTTTATCTTACGGCCTAAATGTAAAGGAATTGATTATGATCTCTTGACGATCTAAATTGGTTATTCTAGTGAATTTATTAATCTAATATTATTATTTTTTCGTGTTTAGGGAAACACCCCTTACAATTGGATACATTCATGTTGGCCGACTGAAAATCATTAAACCTCAATTTCTAAGTCATCTCTGAAAAATGGCTTCCAATGTGCTAAAGACGTTTGTATTGTTTAATTAAATCGAACCGCCTAAAATTGCTTAACTTCATCAAATGTCAAGCATGTTATCCCTAGACCACGAATACAGGGTATAATAACACCTATGCTACGAAACTTCATAGAGTGTATAAGCTTGTGTTGGGTACCGCCTGGCGGATTAAAGTAGAACTTCACTTACTTTCATTACTAAGTCATTCATACTTTGAGTCGTAAACATTTTGAATTACTATTTTTACGGAACGCCCTGTGCCCTGATGCTTGTAATGAATGTCCACTTAGGTTATTCTATAATGTACTGTAGTTTCCTTACGAGTCACAAGCCGTCTGCAATCCTTAGTGAAATAATATACTGTATAGGAGATAATAGCCGGCCCCGTGGTGTTAGGGTAGCGCGTCTGCCTCTCACCCAGAGGCACGGAGTACGATTCCTGGCTCCGTCAGGGATTTTAGAAACTGACGTGGGGGCTGGAACGGGGTGCACTCAGCCTCGTGAGGACAATTGAGTAGCTGTCGGACAGTGAGGCAGCGCCCCGATCACGAAAACCAAGATTAACGGCCCAGGGAACCCGATGCGCTGATCACCCGTCACCCCAATATCTGCAGGCCAAATGGATGGGCAGTGGTTGCTTGGTATGCCTAAGACCATAATGGTCTGTACAGGCTGATAATAATTAATTTTGGACGGAATATTAGACTGGTTGTGGAATATTTTTATGTGGCAACAGCGCACTTGGAGGAAATTTTATGAAAGAGGAGTTTATTATTTTTATATTTTTTTGTGGTGGGCGGGGTTGGGGGCTGAGAGGTCGGGGGAAAGTCCTAGTGTCAAACCATTTATGGTCAGTATAAATGAACAAATATATCCCTGTCCAAGATACCATCTCGCGAAGTTTAATTTGGTAATTGGAGGGGGATATGCGTAAAATTTGGTATCCGGATCTAACAGGAGCGTGGTTCCAACCAACAATAATTCAGTTCTTCCCTGAATTACTTTTCAAGGTTTTCTTAAACGGTGGCAGACAGGTGATTTGAAGAAAATTCAATAAGACAAACAAAACTCGATATCCATGGTATTCTGAAAACCTCCTTCTAAGGCCATCGTCGCATTGCTTCGGAGATATTAGTACTATACCAGGTGGCGGACGTACTTCCGTCCCCCTTGGCTAGGACGTCAAGTGACCTTGTATGGCCGCGTGTTGGTACCTAGCGGCTGGAATAATTTCACGAAGAGAAATTTCCTCGGCCAAGAAAGAATCCACAGCCAGCTTCCACCGGGTCAGGGATTGTAATGAATGAAGCCCCCATCTAGCGGCGAGGATATGAACTGTGCCGGCTACCGAAGCCTGTCGCACTCCACCCGGGGCAATGATTAAATGAATGACAGATGAAATGAAATGACAGTGGAGAGTGTTGCTCCAATGAAATTTGTGACTGGGAAAACCGGAATACCCGGAGAAAAACCTGTCTGCCTCCGCTTTGTCCAGCACAAATCTCACATGGAGTGACCGGGATATGAACCACGGACCCAGCGGTTAGAGGCCAGCGTGCTGCCACCTTAGCCACGGAGGCACTTCCTCAGCCAAGAACTGTAGAAAAATACGTGGTTCACCCGGGCGAAGCCAAGTATGATTCCTAGTAGAATACTGAGAAGAGGTGGAATGTAGCCTCAGAAATGTGCAGGCCAGGAATAAATTGAGGCTGGCCATTTTGCTCAGTAATAATCGTATTTCTTTGTGCCTCTGCATTGGTAATCCTGCTTTATCGGCTGTTCAATTGTACTCTGCCTCTCTCAGATGGCAGATTCCATTTGCAATTCTAAAACATACCCCACCGCTTCATAGGGATGAACTCAGAGCCACAATATTCACGTTGTTTCACAGGAGCTTCTTTTCAACCATCGTTAGTGGTAGAATTTATTATCTAATTGCTTCCTCGCTGCAATCCGTATCACTGCATAATTATAGTACGGCCTTCCAAATGAAGGGTTTGTTGAAGGCAATTTACCCTCTGCATGCAGTTCTGGCCAACGACTCGGCTAATTTAGGAAATCATATCACATTGTACAGCGTAAAACACACCATACACGCAGCTCAGTAAGCTTGATTGCCTACAGATATAGGAGCAGAAGTGCAGTCAAAACTCCTGATGTGTCGGCAATTTTAATTCTTTTGGTGTGTGGCGGGACGATCGCGATCGTGTAACAATCTGCAACTTTTGCCTGTACCTAGATCGAGTATCGCCCTGCTCCACACCTAAAGCATTGCCGATACATTAGTGATTTAGACTGCACTTCTGCTCCTATCACTTTAGAGAACCCAGCTAACTAACTTTTATGTATGTGTTATGCATTGTACACATGATAGCAAAAGACAGACGACATATAAATAATCTCTTTCAATCTTCAGTAAAATTCGAGAAAATGTCATAATGGCGAGATGATTTTCTGTATTTCAAGCCCTTATTATTTCAGTTTCTACGGAATCAGGGAAGAAATGATGTGAATGCTGGATGCCCTTCCTGGTGGCAGTAATATGAGACGAAGTAATGGGACATGGTTAATTTTACGGTCAGCCCCATGGTCTTGGGGTAGCGCACCTGCCTCTCCTCTGGAGGCCCTGGGTTCAATATCCGACTCCATCAGGGATTTTGGAAACTGACATGAGGGCTGGAACGGGGTGCACTCAGCCTCGTATGGACAATTGAGTAGCTGTCTGACAGTGAGGCAGCAGCGGCTTCGGTGGCGTAGTTTGTAGCATGCTGAACTGCTGTTTCCAAGATCGCGGGTTTAAACCCGGCCGAAGTCATCGGACTTTTAAGAGTGTTAAAATCCCTCAGTATGCCTTCCTTCGGAGGGGAAGTAAAGCCGGCGTTCCCATGTCATAGATTTATGGCACGCAAAAAATCCTTCCAGTAACTTAACTTGTGTGAAGCTAAATTTCTAGGTTAGATTTCGTTTTAACGCCCTATCAAAGTTCCAACGTTCACCACTAGGTGTCAGTGATATCTGGTAGCGAAAGATGGAACTACTTGAAATTAAATGGAACTTATAGCTCAACCTATGGGTGTCCACTTGAAGCAGCTACAGTCTCTGGCGAGCCGAACATGTCCTCGGACACTCCCGGCACTAAAAGCCATACGATAAATAAATAAATAAATAAATAAATAAATAAATAAATAAATAGTGAGGTAGCGCCCCGGTCACGAAAACCAAGATTAACGGCCAACGTGACTCGATGCACTGAACACGCGTCACCCCAATGTCTCCAGGCTAGAGTGTCTTAAATACCATTATAGGCGAGTTGCATACGACTGTTTATGTTCGACGATAATTATAACATTATTATATAATCTAACATAAATATTCATGAATATCTGTCGAGATTCTGTCGGTTGAATTCTTCTTCTTGGGAATTTTGTGGGATCAGCATTTGATCTCTACCCAATAACGAATCCCAAAGCTTTGAAATATTGTTTACCCTGAAGTAGCACCAACAGATAGCGCACAGGTAGACCTACTATGTTGGATCATTTTGTTATGTGGGTTAAAAAACACAAAATAGGGTGTTACAAACGTTTTAAAATTAAGATGTATCGTATTTTCATCTAGTTATTCTTCAAATTCGTTGCGTTTAGAATGAAAACGGTAAGAAAATCAATTGAGTCCCAAACAGAACATTTATGACATCTGGCGGAAAAGTATCACATAAGAAATCCATTTACTGAACAGAGAGCTGTATTCTAATTTCCGTGGAACTAATGTCACACACACGCTTCCTCCATGACGTTCTGGTGTGTTTGTGTCAACAACAGTATTCACTAAAATTGTCGGCGAAAACTTAGGAATGTGTAGAAATGGGAGTTGCGGATATTAAGGTACAGTGCTATTTCTTTTGCAATATTGCCCAATGTGTTTGTGCATTGTAACTATAATGGTTGATTCAATATAGGCTAGTCTGACAACTTTCAAATCTTGTAATTCATGCCCGACATGTTGGATTTTGAGTGCATGCCCGAAGCTATCCTTACCTAATAGGTCAATGAATGAAAATATTGAGCTCTGATTGGTTGGAGAAACTGTGTTATAATGAAAAGTCAGTACCAGTACTTTAATGACAGTTTTCTGACACATAATATTTACATAAAAATTATTAAATACCCATTGATACTTTCTGTTAGTTTAAACCTCAATACGAAAGCTCTTCAAGTTCATATCACCACATACTAATAATGTGTTGAAAGGTCTGCTATGGAGACGTCTGAATTCTGAAATATCTACGAATTGCTCTGACAACCCCTGTCCAGAGATTTAGAAAAACAATCTGCATTTGGCACCAATCGCAAATCACCAATATCAAGACTTATTTTTGTAATATGAGGTGCTTTTTGTAAAAACAGATTGTTAATACCGACCACAAATATTGCATCAGTATATCTGCCACTGCATGAACATTGCTCAAATACGATATCACATGTAGCTTGCAAATTTAGTAACCTGGTTGGATCATAGATCACGCAACGCGAAAGATAAAACTAATTTATGGGCTTTTAATCATTGAGAATTACTTTATTTCGCCCATCAAGATGTGCTACTGGTGGCTTCGTTGGTGTAGTTGGTAGCATGGTGAGCTTCTATGCCCAAGGTCGCGGGTTCAAACCCGGCCGAAGTAGTCGGATTTTTTAAGAGCGTTAAAAATCCCTCAGTATGCCTTCCTTCGGAGAGGAAGTAAAGCCGGCGGTCCCATGTCATAGATTTATGGCATGTAAAGGTAAGTTACCTTCCACTAATCACACTTGTGAGAAGCTAAATTAGCCTATAGGTCAGATTTGACTAACGCTCTTATTATTATTATTATTTATTTACCAAAAATTGTGCCTACAATTTATGGACGGCAGATAGAGAAAGGGCAAGCCCCACATACACATCAGTGTCTCCATCTCCGTTCCAACGTTCGTTATCAGGAGCCAAATGCAGTGGCATCTAGCAACCAAGTTCACAACTAGTTGTCGTTGACGGTGGCGTTTGGTAGCAAAAGTAAGAACTACTCGAAAATTGAATGTCAGCAGTCCTTACTTGAATTAAAAACAGTTAACACTCACTAATACAGCCATCTCAATTTTAATTAACACCGGTTATCAGACAGATTCTACACACACCCAAAGTACACGGTGCTACATGACCACGTTGTCGCTGCCCCTAAACTGAGGAACCAACCTACCAAAATGTGCTACTTACAGTACATTATTATACCAGAATTTGACTGAAAGGACGGAAAGCTCCAGAGGATAAGAACCACTGTACAACACACTTTCGGAAGACCTTTCAATTCTTGCCCCCTAGGTCACAGGCCAAGGAGGGACCTTAGTGTTAGCAAGTTTGGAAAAATTGCCTCTCCTCCATTTTACAGTATTTCTCTACGTTGTGAACATTATAGTATTTCCAACCAAAGTTGGGGTATGACGTCACGAGCCAAAGGCCTGAATTAGTGCACACATTGGGCACATACTTGCTGGGGGCTTCTGTTACTCGAATCATCTTTGCTGTTTGTTCACGTCAGCTATCAAAATTCACCACTAATAAGCAATGAAAGCTTTGACTTCTTGGACTAAACCTCCCGGCGTAGCCGTGCTCGTTAAATGGTGCACCACGGTGGCGAGGGCTGGTGCAGTAAATTTAGAGATTGTAGGTTCGAATCCCAGCGCTAACAGTGGTTATCCTAAGTGTGGTTTTATCCGGTGTTTTCCACACTCCCTCCAGGCAAATACCGCAATAGTACCTTGCTTCAAGACCCGGGGCACCTCCCTCATCTCTGTCCCTAATACAATTACACATACTAGTACAGTCATCACATAAATACAGGTTATCATACATGTTCAACGCACACCCAACACGGGGCTGATGACAAAGATGCCTCAACCCCACAAATTTAATTAACAAAAAAAATCCCTTAAGTTACAATGGGTTTAAAAACAAGTAGCACTGAATGAAATACAAACGAACGATGGAATTTTCTACGGAGCATAAATTAGCCAAAATACCGTGTTGGTTGGTTGGTTCCGCAGTTTAGGCTGTTTTGGTGTGTTACCTGTAATTCAGGTAAGGGCTGCACACGATCAAGTTCCTACTTTTTCTACCAAATGCAACCGTCAACGACACCTAGTAGTGAACTTGGCTACTAGATGCCACCGTTAACGGCCCTGGCGGAGAACATTGGAACTAATAGAGCATTAATCAAATCTAACCTACACATTTGAGCTTCACACTATTGTAGTTAGTGGAAGGCTCTTTTACATGACATAAATCTATGAAATGGGTCCGCCTGCTTTACTTGCCCTCTGAAGGAAGGCATACTGAGGGATTTCAACGCTCTTTTAAAATATCCGTCGGAGCATACCTAGTCATAAAACCCAAACCGTCGCAGTTTTCTCAGCTGGCTTAAAAATCTTTGATTTCAATAAATGTAATTCTTATCTGAGGGTTGGAACGGGGTTTACTCGGTCACGTGAGTTATAACTGACATGAGGTGGGTTCCGTTCTCATATCAGGCATTCTAAAGTGTTTAACCATGTCTTCACACTTCTGCTTCTGAAAACTATCGGATAGTACCCAACATAAAGGAAAGGTCGCCTTCTTACCAATCCTAGCCTCAATTACCAATACACATACACTTCTTTGGACCTCGTAATAACACAGGTTATCAGACTAATTCAGCACTTGCGTAAGTAAACAGGTCTGAAATGTTCACGGTGTTTCTCCCTACATAAAAACTGCAACAATGACGAAAGCCTACTTTCTGACCACTAAAGCCACTTCCCCCAGAGTTTCCTCCAGCACCTCTACAAGCTTACTACGAATAGAAGACCCCATTGTTGATTTGATCCCATTCAGGTTGTGGTAACTTTGGAGAGGTACCTGGCTCTTTGCCAGCCAACCCCTGATAAGGTTCTACCATATCAGTTAAACAAACAGTACACATCTACTGATATTTCTCCAACCTTCCCACCCACCACCATCTCTTTGACAAATTCCCATCAGCTGCGCACCTGGCGAGTCTGTCTTGTAACACAATTGGCGACGTACAAGTACTGTCTGTCTAGAACAAGCATCCCTCAGGCTCTCACAACTTTAAGGATGTGATATAACAACCCAGGATGCCTCCGCTGGGTCTGGCATACTTCTGTCAGGCTCTTCTCTACCTTATTATGGTGTGGTTAATCGCATGGCTTTCAGTTACTCCTAACTACCTAGCGATACTATCCCGGTTGACATGTATATTTATGTATGGTAGTTCCTAAGTTTAGGTGTCGTTAATATTGTAGATGGCACACGTGATGATTTCTCAAAAATGAAATGCTGTAACTTCTCACAGAGTGATCCGATATCACTTGAACTGGTAATAATGAGTCCTTTTCTAGCATGTAGCTTTCTTGTTTACTTCTCATGAATTATGGATGACGTGCGTGTAAATTCTAAAGAATCGAGTCTCTTAAGTATAAACTGAACTAATTGTAGCGAATATTAGTTCAATGGGCTAGTATTTTGACCAATAGCTTAGGGTAGCATTCATAAAAAGATATAAATGACGTATTTATTTATTTATTTATTTATTTATTGGAGTTTTATCAATTCTGAATGAGACATCTGACATTTCTTTTTCACTTTTATTTTGAAAATATATGATTTCCATACCTTATTTCACATTTCTGGAGGACATTAACAGCTGAAATTACTAACCCCCGTCACGAAAGCACCAGATATATGTGTTTTGCACTATGTAGAGATTATACATTGTAGCCCGCCCAGTCATTGGGCAAATTCATGTTGACCGCCTGAAAAGCCACAATTGACAGTTTTTATATGCAAAACTGAAAAAAAGGCTTCTAAACTTAACTTATATCCCTATGGTTGAAGAAACATTTCGAACAATTTAGCGCACAGAAAAATTATGATTTTTCCTAACTTGGCTCGTGCAATTCCGAATGAGCAGGAGAGTTGTGTATCTTACCTAAAATAGGTGAAGGTCACAGGTAGTTCACATCCGACACCTTCACTTGTATCCAGAAAGCAGAGCAATATAAACACATGCACATAAACACACGCGACACAAAGTTTCTCTTCTACGGCACCACAGATCGCGAGAAACTGACAAAGGATCACACGAGTGTATGTTCAGTGTTATCAGAGTCAAGTTCAAAGGGTCGAACTGGCCTCGTCACAAACTTGTCACTGAATCAACAACAACAACACACACACAACCCCGCCACATTGATGGCTTCACCTTCACAGCACAACGGAACGTGAGGTACTGACAGGAGAACGCACGGGGACAAGTGTGTACAGTGTTATCAGAACCGCGGTTCAATGGGTCGAGTGGCCTTGTGAATCAACATATACAACTCGCGTTGCCAATTTCATAAACAAGTCACTACAGTATATCGTGTGATTCTTAGATGTATTTGACAAGCAAAAACGGGAATTGAGTGTTGTTTAAGTGAGGAATTCACTGATGACAGTGATTAGTGACGGTAATAAGCTATGTTCAATTAATCGATTTGAATCGGATAATTTAAAATTAATTGAAAACGATTAATCAATTAATCGACTGACCGAATAGCAGAAGAATCAAGTAATTAATTAGTGGACACGCGATAAGAAAAAACGTTTAAATGAGAGGTCATTGCTTAAGTTGAGTTACGTTTATTAGCCTACTTTCGATTTTTGCAAAAAATGAAAGTAGACTTATGAGATCTACACAGGGCCAAAAATTGTGTGTGTGTGTGTGAGTGTGTGTACTCTGAATGTCTGTCCCCCCTATCAATTCGAACACGGTGTAACCGAATTGAACGAAATTTGGTACAGAGGTAGAACTAGCAAAGGGCACCTCAGTGTCATGTATTATATCGCCGCCATCTTGATGGAAACGTAATGGCGGCCACCCAAATCTTATAAGCTTAAATCAAATTACGACTAACCTAATCATCCGATCTCTACCAAATTTTGCAACTTTATACCTTTATGTATGAAGAATGTTTTGACAAAACTACAAGGTCATCAGCCTAATACTTGGCAGATGGCGGCCATGTATGAGTGCAAATCGATTCCCCCTATGAATTCAAACGCGGTGAAACCGAATTGAACGAAATTTGGTACAGAGGTAGCACAAGCAAAGGACACTTCAGTGTCATGTTTCATATCGCCTCCATCTAGACGAAAACGTAATGTCGGGCAACCAAATGTTAAAAGCTTAAATCTAATTGTGAACAGTCTAATCATCTGATCTCTACCAAATTTTTTAACATTATACCTTTATGCATGGAGAATCTTTTGACCAAAACTACAAGGTCATCAGCCAAATACTTTGCGGATGGCGGCCATGTATGTGTGCAAATCGATTACCCCTATCAATTCAAACACGGTGAAACCGAATTGAACAACATTTGGTACAGAGCTAGCACTAGGAAAGGGCACCTTACCATCATGTCTTACATTGCCGCCATCTTGACGGAAACGTAATGGCGGCCACCCAAATGTTAAACGCTTTAATCTAATTACTACCAACCCAATAATCTGATCTCTACTAAATTTCGCAACAACATATACTCATATGGCGAGCGTCTTTTGACTGAACTACAAGGTCATCAACCCAATAGTTTGCAGATGGCGGCCATGTATGTGTGCAAATCGATTCCCCCTATCAATTCAAACACGGTGAAACCTAATTGAACGAAATTTGTTACAGTGGTAGCACTGGCAAAAGACACTCCAGTGTCAAGTTTTACATCGTCGCCATCTTGACGAAAACGTAATGGCGGCCACCCAAATCTTAAAAACTAATTCAAATTACGACCAACCTAACCATCTGGTCCCTACCAAATTTTGCAACAACATACCTTCTTGTGGGAAGCAACGATTGACTGGACTACAAGGTCATCAGCCCAATAGTTTGCAGTAAGCGGCCATGAATGTGTGCAAATGGATTCCCCATATCAATTCAAACACCGTGAAACCGAATTCAATTAAATGTTTTACAGAGTTAGCACTAGCAAAGGGCACCTCATATTCATGTTTAATATCCGTATAGCACGTTGTATTTCAACAAGCTATTACAACCAATATTCAATTATACTCCTTGAAAAGGACAAAGAGTTATAACAATACCCATGCATTTAGGAGAAAGTAGGCTATATGTTCTTTACTGAACATCTTGTTTTTGGAACGATCTATAGAAATTTATAAAAAATACTTTTTGCCTAAATAAACAAAATATCCCTCCTTGTTTATGTTAACAATAACCAAATAAGAGTCAGTGATAGTGGAAGGACATACATCAATCAAATTGGGAAGGGTCTCGAAAGATAATTAAAAAAAGTGTTCAGCAAACTTTTTGAAGTCTTGTTCAATGTTTACAATTTATATAAGGACCATTTTTTTTGTTTTACTTTGTTTTAGCCTAATTCACAAAATAAGGTACATTATTTCAAATATATGATAGGCTACAATATATTTTATTTTATTAAATGTATGTTTTGCTTCCGCGAGAGCATAGTGAACTGAGTTAAGTACGTCGATTATTCGACAAATAATAATTAATCAATTATTCGTCCAACCGACCAATCGATTAAACGACCAATCGATTAAACGCCCAACAATTAATCGATATTTGTAGCAATTAATCGATATTCTGCTTCAATTAATCGATCATTCCCAAAATTGATATTAATCGATTCAAAATTCCTGCCTATTTTCACATCTAGTAATGATGATGATGATAATAATGATTGGTATTTTAAGGGGCCTAAATCAAGTTAATAACTTACGAACGAGAGGATGAAACGCAAAGAAAGCAATCAGGGAAATAAAGTTCAGGGAAAGAAAATGCCCTCAACCCTCGAAGAATGAGGAGTGATGAACTCGAAAAGAAGTAAAGTCATGAAAGATAGATAGAAAAGGAAATGAGAAGAGAAGTGAAAGACAATGGAAAAGGGGAAAACGGACCCAGCTCACCAGCCGTGATCCCTTGAGGGTGTAGCACCATCCTCAGTGAACCATGCGTGGTGTTGCTACACACAGGCCTTGTGCAGAAGGCATGGAATGCCAGGAAAAGAAACAGAAGCGGAAAGATGTGACAAGGCCCAATTACGGTGGGAAAATTAAAGACTTCCTAGGCATTGGGGTCGGAGGTGAACAGGAGTTGACCAAGGTAGTTTAACAGATAAGAGAGGAGGCTGGCACAAGTAAGTGGAAACAATTCTGGGTCCAACTGCGGTCCCGTGGTCGTCAAACCATGACACATTAGTTGTGACCTCTGGGCGTAGGCATGCGTGTTAAATTGTGCACCACGGTCACGAGGGCAGCTGCAGTAGGTCTGGAGATTGGAGGTTCAAAACTCGACACTAACAACGGCTATCATGAATGTGGTATTTCCCCAGGCTTCCCCACACTCCCACCAGGCAAATGCCGGGATAGTACCTTACTTCAAGTCCTGGAACACCTACCTCACTCCTGCCACTAATATAGCTCCACACACTACTGCAGTCATCACATAAATACAGGTTATCAGACAATATCGACCCACACCCAACCACACGGGGCTGATGACCAAGGTGTCCCAAGCCACTATAATGAATTATCAACAATTAGCTGTGAGCCATAAAGATATATTCTCTGTAGACAACATAGGTATATTAGCTTTTACGGCCAAGGAATTAAAACTCATCAAACAGCCCGCTGATGAGCCTATCTTGGTGTCCTAGGCGAAACCCCACACAAGACACGGCCGGAACCTAGAAAAATTGCTGAGTTTTAATTCCTTGGCCATGAAAGCCGATAAACCATCTTTTTGGAAGCCTTTATAGAGAGGTGAAAAGCTGTATATATGTTATGGGAAATATTATTTCATTAACCGTGGTATTGATAATTGGAACTCATTACCTTAGAGTCTTTCCCCAAACATATTGATGTGTTTAAGAGAAGATTGAAATTTCGTGTAAATCCTACGATGTATTTACTATAGTTCCTAAATTGCGAATGTATATATTGCGTTTGATGTTAATGTTGGTAAATTTCTGTATTTGTACAAGTTGACACCGGGCGATTGCCCCCATTTGCAAATATTATTTATAATAATAATAATAATAATAATAATAATAGTAATAATAATAATAATAATAATAATAATAATAATAATAATAATAATAATAATAAAGCCTCGAGAAATAAATCTATTAATTTCCCTGTATTTTTCTTCCATATATTTTTACATCTCAATAAACAAGGGATCTTCCGGGACGTGGTGGGTGTGAGACCTCACCTTGTGACTGCCTTGTTGATCGGGTATCTCCAACCAATACAACTGTATTCTCTCTAGTGTTGAAGATCGCCATAATAGCAATGGCGGCCAGTACTCCGAGGCGGGGCATTTTACCCTCCTTCGGAGGACAAAATCACCTAAGTTTGTTTTTGGTTCGCAGTTCGCTACTCCTGAGGGAGTCCGGGCACGGAAGCTAAGAGCCTGCTGACGACCTTGGTGTTCCTAGACGAAATCCCGCACAAGACAAGGTATACACCTAGAAAAATTGCTGAGTTTTAACATAGGAATCTATAAATTTTTGACTGCTATCTAGTGCTTTTCAGTGAAAAGCAATTACCAATATTGGACACAACAATGCGATACCTTCACGGCACCGAAGTCACTGAAGAACGTACGGCATTTGTCTGTGTTATCTGAGCCAGCTTCAATGAGTCGAGCTGGCCTTGTCAATGAACCAACAGCTACACAAAGCACGCGAACTACGCAGCTAGTGCGCATTTACGCAACATGATTTACTGCCGAGTTTATCTCCAGTTTATATTAATTTAATCAATGAAAAGTCACCAAACACTCACTGGTCCGATGAATGAATGAAGTCACGTGATAGATTACCCAAAGGTCGTGACACGAGGGGTATTGTATTACAATATACTGATGACACTCAGATTAAGATGTACTCAAATGAGCGAACTGCAACCAGTCCTGCTAACTTAAACGACTCGACACTAAATCTAATGCATTGTCAACATTAGTGAAAAGTACCTAGACCCAGTGGTGGCCGGTAATGAGGTTGCAGTGTTACACAACGACCAGATTTCTTTAAGAGAAACAATTAATATCGTATATTGGCTTCCACGGCCAGTGAATTAAAACTCAGCAATTCTTTTATTTATTTATTTATTGTATTTATTGGTGCCTTTATTGTGGCGAAGTTAGGGCTCTAGGCCCTCTCTTACACTTAACCACATACAGTGCAACTTACATGAATACTCACATATGTTATTCTTAACCTACCAAACTTAAATACTAGGAAAACCTTAAATACTAGAATAAAATAAAATAAAATTAAATTAAATTAAATTAAATTGGCGACTGCGTGATATTAGCTAAGCTATACAATTTACATGACATACATTTTTAACAAAATTATACTATGGTCATTCACTCACACATTCATACACAAATTGTTCTAGTTGGCCTACGAATTCAAGAGGAAATCTTTACATGCACGTTTGAAAGTTGTAAGGGATGTACAATTTCTGACGTCACGAGGACAATTATTCCAAATTCTAGTTCCCGACACGAGGAAAGAGTTGCTGAAGGCAGTTGAATGATGTAGAGGAATTGCAATTATAGATCCAGATCGCGTGTGACGATCATGAAAGGAAGAAAGAAAACGAAAATTACAAGAGAGATAGTGAGGAGTACTTTCATTGAGAAGTCGATAGATGAGGGTACATATGTGCAGGTTCCTTTGTTGTTCTACTTTTAGCCAGGAAAGTAGATCATAAAAAGGAGACACATGTGAGGAAAATTTCAAGGAGAAAATAAACCTAATGCAGGAATTTAAAGCTCTCTGAAGTTTCTTGTTTTGTTCACCGGTAGCATCTACTAATACAACATCACAGTAGTTAAATATAGGGAGTATCAAGGTTTGGACGAGTTATATTTTCAAGTTACGGGGTAGAACGGACTGGTGAATCTTAAGTGGATGAAGTGACGAGTAAACTTTCCTGCATGTATTAGTAACGTGCCCATCCCAATTCAAAGTTTCATTTAGTGTGACTCCAAGACTTTTTACCGATTTAGAGAACGGGATAGCAACACCATTTAGTTGAATTAAAGAAAGCGGTCTACTGTGTAAATGGAAAAGCAATTTAGTCTGCCATATTACGATAGCTTGTGTTTTAATTGGGTTGATGGCAAGAGAATTTTCAGTTGCATAGCGGCTGATCCTCTTTAGATTTAGATTCATATTTTCAATTGCCGCATCTATGTCATTTACTTTTGTGTGGCAATATATCTGAAGGTCATCAGCATATAGATGGTAATTGCAGTTTTCCAGTTTCGAAGAGATGTCGTTCAGATATAAAATGAATATAAGGGGGCCGAGAATTGAACCCTGAGGTACTCCATTTATTTTGAACTTCCAATCAGTTCTGTTTTCATTAAGGAGTACACGTTGTCTTCGGTTATGAAGATAGGAGGCGAATAATTTGAGAGCAACGGGGCTAAGATGGAAGGATTGCAATTTAGCCATAAGTATGTCCGTGTTAATGGTGTCGAATGCACTGCTGAAGTCTAGGAGAATGAGTATTGTCACTTTACGCTCATCCATTGCTCGTCTTACGTCATCGGTGATCTTAATGAGTGCAGTAGATGTGCTGTGTCCTTTCTTAAATCCAGATTGTAACGGATCAAGTAGTGAGTATTGCGTCAAGTACTGAAGTAGATTGTTCATGCATAAGTTTTTCTAGTATTTTGGAAATTGAGGAAAGTATGCTTACAGGTCGATAGTCGGATGGAGAATTTGCAAGAGAATTTTTCGGAACTGGAATAACTAAAGCATCTTTCCATATTGTTGGGAAGAAACCTTCTAAAAGACATGTGTTACAAATGTGCGTAATAATTGGCAGTAATACTTCTATCAGGTTAACGATAAAGGAAATTGGGATGTCATCTATTCCGACTGCTTGTGATTTGATAGATATTTTTTTTTTCTTACGACAGTATCATCTATTTCACGAAACTTGAATAACGGTCGGTGAGGTAGTGGGACACATTGCAGTGTATTTATTGTTGTTTGTATTATTTGGGGATCAGTACTAATTATTTCTCGAGCAAAGTGAGCATTTAATTCATTAGGATTAATATCCTGCTCATTGGTGTTTTTAGTGCGCCTCCCAATACCTACCGACCTGAGTTGCTGCCAGGTGCTCCTAGCATTCAAGTTGCCGGCTAGCTGTTGGAAGTAGGCATACTTTTTATTTCGAATCATTTGTTTAACTCGATTTCTAAGCACACGATATTTTTCAAAATCGTCACTTGATAAGGTCTGCTTATAACGTCTGTGAAATGCGTCCCGTTCGGCCATTGCGGATTTAATGTCACTTGATAGCCAGGGGGCAGCTTTACGAGTGACTTTTGCTGTTCGTTTAGGTGCATGTTTGTCATATAGTTCCAGCAGTATTTTGTTAAATCTGCTCACCTTTTCATCAACGTCAGTCAAGTGTAGTATATCGTTCCATGGACAGAGAATTGCGTCTTGTGTTAGTTCTTGAAGGTTCAATCTTTTCATGTCTCTATATGTTATGTATTTAGGTGCAAATTTTGGAGTTTTTAGAGAATAAGCTAAATAAATCAGGTCGTGTAAAGATATGCCAGGTACTGAAATCTGTCCGTGTTTTAGTATTTTCTGTGGGTTATTTGTGATAATTAAATCAATTAGAGTGCGTGAAGATCCTTGGGGGGTGTGTACGTGGTGAGTAGGACCGAGTGGTAATATTGTCATGTTACAAGAGGTAAACATATTCCGTAAACGATTTGCGTCAGTGGAGTCTATTAATATGTTTGTGTTAAAGTCACCAAATATAAGTACGTGTTCGTAAGTAGGTAACAGTCTTAGTAGAGTTTCTTCAAAATCCATGAAGTTCCCTTCTTTAGGTGGTTTATATACTACACCAATAAGCACTTTAGTCACGTCAACAGTGAGCTCAACAAACATATATTCGGTCAAGGGGTCAGTAGATAGGTTCGATGTTTTTATAATCTTTGCCGCCAAATTGTTTTTATAGAATAAAGCTACTCCTCCCCCTCGACGCTTCAGTCGGTTGTGAAAGAGCGAATTGTATCCTACTAGACTTATCATGTTTAAAGGGACAGAGTCTCTCATCCAGCTTTCGCTAATTGCTACAAGGTTTACCATGCTTCCTTCAAAAATAGCTTGGAGCTCAGCGTGATGTGCTATTATGGACTGGGCATTAAGAGGCGGCCGTAGTGAGATCCTATTTCACATTTCATTTCAAAACGTTGCCACTAGTTTCGTTGTAGTCGCTCTCCCCTAGTAGTTGCATGGCCCGTACATAGGTATCAGCACGGATTACCCCCTACTGTGAGGGGTGGTTCAAGGTCGCGCGTGCGAGAAAGTTCAAACTGCCCCGGGGTCCGACACGGAGAAATGCAATCTCGTGGCAATGTGCCTCACGAATATCGAGACCAGGAAGTTCGAAGTGATAGTCTGTATAGGCTACGGTACTTCCAATTGAATGGCCGAAATATTTTGCTATAGATAAGCTAATAGTTAAACTACGGATTACGGAATTCACAAGTGACTGAAATATCCTTGGCGTTCCTCGTGATGTAGCGGCTAGTATTCTTGGCTGTCGCCCCGGAGGTTCGGGTTCGATTCCCGGCGCCGACAAGAAATTCGATTCATTCTTGTCTGATGGCTGGAATGGGGCATTCCAGTGGCAAAATTGAAAAGATGTGGTTTCGATTCCCATCTCAGCCATCTTGGAAGTGGTTTTCCGTGGTTTCTCACTTGTACTCTGGCTGCGTGGCTCAGTGGTAACGTTCTTGCTTGCTGTTCCCAAGATTGCAGGATCGAATCCTGGCGCAGCCAGCTGGCATTTGAGGGTGCGCAAATACGAGGGAGCCGTGTCAGTGAATTTACTGGCAGGTCAAAGATCCTCTTTGGGGCAAACTTCCGACACCCCGGCGTCTCCTAAAGCCGCAGATGTTTAAAGGGACGTAAAATAATAACATTATTTTTATTATTATTATCACTTCTACTCCAGGCAAATGCAGCCGACTCCTTCACAATCCTCATCTGAATGACAAATATACTGTACACACTAATAGAGCCATCACAATAAGACGGGTAATTAGACAAATTCCAAACACACGCCAAGTACACGGGGCTAGATGACCACGATGCCGCAACAATTACTTTGAAATGCGCTAATGAGTTTCAAAAAATACGGGAACTAGTCCTCGCACGGGGAAACGTGTTTTACAGGTGTTATAAGGATGCGCAGTGACCGACCGCAGTAGTTACACTTGCTAAGGTACAGCACAAAATCATGGGTGCCAAGCTATCTTCAAACTCGATAAACAAGTGCGTTCGAACCCATGGGCCGTTGTTTCAATGTTTAACTGCATTATTATGCATATTTTATATTATCTTGGTAAGTCTTTATTATTATTATTATTATTATTATTATTATTATTATTATTATTATCATCATCATCATCATCGGGATCTTGCCCGGTGTGGACCCGTCTGTCCAGCCCTCTAACACCGGCGGTTCTTCTTCTTCTTATTATTATTATTATTATTATTATTAACTGGCCTCGGTGGCCGAGAGCGCTAACGCACTACCTCGTGCCACGCTGATATCGAGAGAGCGTGGGTTTGAATCCCACCTCGGCCGTCTTATTATTATTATTATTATTAATAATAAAAATATTTTCCGGATCTTGCATGGGGAGGGGGGGGGGAGGAACGCCTGTTCAACCCCCTACCATCGGCGGCTTCTCTTACTAATGCTATTATTATTACTAATAATAATAATAATATTTCTAAAATTATTATCAGTTTCTGCAAATTTAGGAGGATTATAAATTAATATTACATAATTTGGCAATAGAGGTGGGGGAGGGCAGGATTCTCCAGCCCCAGGACCCATCACCACTCTCTAAGGCCTTGCATCCGGGGGTGACACACAAGAACGCTTCACCACGAGATGGTCTTTAAAACAGTATGTTATACTTAATGTGATAACGGAGAAAGAAATTAAAATGTTATTCTTAAAGCTCTACCATTTCCTTACAGATCTCACTTACACAAAACTGCCTATGTTGCGAAGTTCGAAACCGAACCACAATAAGGTTTCACGCCGGCGTTGTTGTTGCTCATGCTCCATTTGATTGTGCATATTCAATCATTTACTTTCATAAACATCTTCATACTGACATTATGGGGTTTGAAGCCATTTTTCAGTGTTTCCTTAGTAAACAAAAGTTTGGTGCTTTTCGGTCGGTCAACACGAATGTACCCAAAAGAGTTGGGTTATACCCTCATCCTGAAAAAAATTACAACTCTTTTGGGTACATTCGTGTTGACCGACTGAAAAGCACCAAACTTTTGTTTTATCTTCATAATAACCTTAATTGTGATAAAGAATCGTTCAGACTAAACTAATTCCTGAAAAAAGTTGAAAAGTAAATTTTCAAACACTTTTGTTTGAATATTTCAGTTTACGATAACATCGAAAAGATACGTAAGGAAGCCTACACCCTAGTATACCTGTAACTTAGTAGTATGGTGAAAAACTGCTGTTTATTTCCTAGAATTATACGTATTTTCGTGTTTTTGTAAGTAACCATGACAAGTTATTTTTTTCTTTTATTCTTAACAAAGGAGATATTTAAAGAAATGTAGAATACATTTTTTGAAATTACATTTCTCATCACACAGGATTCAACGATAAGCTATAGCATATTATTATCAGGACAGAGTGACTTCAGCTCATCCTTTCGCATTGCCTTTTCCTCATCAACAACCAAGAAATTTCCAGAAACTACAAATTCAGTTGCTCTAGGGAAAGAAAACTAAGATCCGTTTCCCACGATTATCACATCACCATTCATGAACAAATATGGTGCAATTAAATGGGGCAATTGTGATAAATAACTAATACATGTAACTTTTTCTATGAGTGTATTTACATATTTATATCTTGTACCCCGCCCATCATTGGGCACAATCGTGTTGACCGACTGAAAAGCTACGAAAGACAATATTATAGCCTATATAAAAAATCAGTAGTAGTGGTGAAAGATTTCAGTCTATTCCTGTAACAACTTAGACCAGGAACTCATCCTAGCATCAACTCTTACCGCAGATTCATTATAAACACAAATACGGTACTTTTGATTGCCTGTAGCAGCCTTCCCTGGATACCATAATACTGTACTTCAGAATCCTCAGTTTCTTTTCTCTTGGTACTCTTCCGTACGCCTTCTCTAGATCTACAAAATACAAAAGTCTATTCCTCTCGTAGTATTCCTCAATCACTTGGCACATACTAAAAAAAATATATCCTCACATCCTCGTTGTGGTCTAAAGCCACTCTGGGTTTCCTCCATCTTACTCTCGGCCAATGATTATGCCTGAGTATACTTCAACCTGACCGCGTTGCCTACAAAAGTAAAGAACCTCAAGTCCATAACATTTGTGAGATGAAGTGTGCATTTGGGTCATACACATTTTATCCCCCAATAAATGGTTTGAATAATGAAGAACTATTTACATACCTCAAGATCAACAAGGGATATACAGTAGATACCCGATTAGAGTTCCTGGCTGTATCAAGGGACAACTAACAGGCGTCCTGAGCCACAGCGACTGGCTGCGTGGCTCAGCGGTAATGTTCTCGCCTGCTATGCCCAAGATAGCGGGATCGAATCCCCGGACAGTCAGTTGGCATTTGAGGGTGCGCAAATGCGAAGGAGCCGTGTCAGTAGATTTACTGGCACGTTAAAGATCCCCTTCGGGGCAAAATCCTGGCACCCCGGCGTCTCTAAAAGCCACAGTTGTTAAAAGGGACGTAAAACCAATATTATAAATATGAGCCACAACATCCGGCAGACTCCCGCTTAGCATCACGTGGCTGGGAGACCCCACACCAGACCATACCAAGACTTAAATTCTTGGCAGAGCCGGGAATCAAGCCCGGGACCTCTGAGGTAGCCGACAACATTGCTGGCCACTGCGCCACGAGGTGTTTTATACATAGCACAGTATGTATTAAAAGGGCATATCAATAAACAGTATGGCTGTAAAAATTATGCTATACGCGTGTAGTCTCCACCCCCGCCCCACCAATTACGTAGACATGAAAAATGAATGAAGCTTGTAGTTTTACGTGACCGTTAATCTCGCGATCAGAGCTATGGGACCTTCATTTTTACGTGGAATCTGAACCACAGGACGTGATATTTCACTTCGAAAATCTCACTTGCCAGGAATCGAACCTTGGTGAGAGCCAAGCAGCTTGACCACTACACCATTACGTCCCCCAAAAAGTGAAGGAACGTGGGAATCATATAATCCCCGACTACTGTCGACCAAAATATTATGTGCACTCGAGCTTGAAGGTGGTTTGTGAAGTAACCAATGGACCTACATAAAATCCTATAACATCATCATTTTCGTCGTTCAGTTTACGTTAGTTCATTTAGGCTTGGAATGTTTAATTTATATTTTAATATTTTTTATCGCAGTTGGAACACAAAAAGTGCTCGTTTTAAAGTATGTTTCAACCATGCGTCACATTTACGAACTATTATCTCACAAACCCGTCATCAGATCGAATCCAAATTTTAACACTATGTGCATTGGAATGTTGTATAACTGGTTTATTAAAATATAAATTAAAAATTCCAAACCTACATAAACTAACGTAAAATAGAACGACGAAAATGATGATGTTACTGGATTTTATGTAGGTCTATTGGTTACTTCACAAATAACCTTCAAACTCGAGTGCACATAATATTTTGGTCGACAGTAGATACGTAGACGTCAAGAACAGATGATGAATTAGAATAAACCAGGCTTAAAAATAATGCCGGGATAGATCGTTGGTTTCTTAATATACGTATTTGGGCCATAATATATTTTGAAATATATATTTAAAAATCTGAACTCAAGTCCTAACGATTTCAAAATGCTATACCACACAGAAGTGAGGAATGGATTTCGGGAGTGAATCCACACTGCGAAATAATTGACGTTCATCTTTTTACAGCATATAAACACATCACTCCTCGGCGCCTGGAACATTACCAGTACTCAGTAAAATAGAGGGTACATAATAATGTAAACAGAGTTTCATATTGGCATATATCATCTACTCTGTTTTGAGTCTCTAATCTCCGGAAGGACGAAATGTTTGTAAAACCGGTCAAGTAACGGGAAAAAATACTCTCCCAAAAGTCTATCATATCTCTGTATGAGTTCCGCTGTAGGCTAATCCTTTTTGTCTTCTTGTAGTATGAAGCTGCCCTTGAGTCTGGTAGTGAAAATTGTGTTTGATGTCGAAGTTTCCTATTTCCTTTTCTCCCACTTTAATTGTAATAGTAATACTACTAATAATAATATTGGTTTTACGTCACTTTTAACTACAGTGGCTTTTATAGACGCCAGGGTGCCGGAATTTTGCTAGTAAATCTACTGACACGGCTCCCTCGCATTTGCGCACCCTCAAATGTCAGCTGACCGCGCCAGACTTTAATAATTGTATAGCCTCTTCCGGGATAAAATTGTTCGTGTAGGATGGGCATTTGATTTAAAAACACAGTATTCACCAATAAGTCAATCCGTGCTCATTACAAAGCCTTACTATTTTTTTTAAAGTCATAGTACTAATAAAAATTGTTGCACGGTAAAAGGTATAACGTGCACTTTAAAGTTCTATTGCAGCTTTTAAGACAATAGCAATACCGTAGTGGAATGAGCTTGTCCGCTGCTCATTGTATGTGAAAGGGAGGCATGTGCTGATCTCCCCACTCCCCTGCATGGGGAAAAGCCTGAGCTGGCCTAGGCCAAATGTCTCAACTAATCTCTGTCTCTGTCTTGACCTGTTTCAAGGACAGGACTTTGCGACGTGACATCTGACGGAAACTGTCTGAACTACCAGCACCTCGACACGGCTAGCATTAGCAACTCAATATGCTTACATTTTCTAAAATCACGATTAAACATATACAGAGTTCTTAATTTGAAAATATGATTCAGTAGCACAATAGAGAAAACTATAAGCTGTCTTGCAGTGGAGTTTGTTTCTGTTTTCAACATCATCTGAAGGCATTGAAGAGGTTTGGAAAATTGCAGTTCAGAACTCTATTTTATATGGAGAATTGTGATTTTAACTACACTTTTTATAACTATCTTTGTATTCCTGTTCGATATGCTTTTGCACCGATGAAAAGTGTATAAAATATTACAGCGGGCTATAGGAACAAAATAATTTTACCTTGTCCCGTTTCTTTATAAAACGTTTCACAAACTTTTCACCCATGTTACAACAAGTGCTGGGCTGGCG
Organism: Meconema thalassinum; assembly: GCA_946902985.2. Taxonomy (NCBI): domain Eukaryota; kingdom Metazoa; phylum Arthropoda; class Insecta; order Orthoptera; family Tettigoniidae; genus Meconema; species Meconema thalassinum. The sequence continues at coordinate 375,927,151 of OX336392.1, forward strand.
GTCGGCCGTTCCCACTCCGGCCGGCTCTTAACATGTGCACACAGCAGTGAACGGGGAAATGCGGAAAATTCCCTTTCCAGATGATTGCGGGTGGGGGGAGACGAAGACAGGGGTTGGGGAGGGCTGGGAGGCTCATTGTCAAGGTGAAGGTCATTATCTCTGTCTGGACTGAATGTAACGGTACCAACTACACTGGCCATAAAACAGAAGGGAGCATGCAACTTACCGTTGTTTCCTCATGTATGCACAAGCCACTAGAAGCAGTTAAACAACCACTCTCACTGAATTTAAAATTAAACCACCTATCACTTATGCAATCACTCACACTAAAATTAAAATAACATATTAAACACACACTCACAATTACACACATTAACCTGTTCACTTAACTTCCGATACCTGCCCTTTCATTAAGCAGGCAAGTTCTGCTGGAGTGTTAACGTAATGTTTTTTACCGTCAGTATCCACTATCACTATTCGCCCATCCAGAGTGAAGGTGTTCCTTGCTCCAAAGTGATCCCTGGCCTTGTTGAGCATGTCCTTGCGCGATGCTGTGAGGGACTCAGTTATGACGATAGGAGTTCCTTTTAAAAGTCTCTTGGCGCGCCAGACACGTTCCCTCTCGTGGTAGCGGGTGAACTTGACAATAATTGGTCTTCTACCGGTAACCACCACATCCGCAGACGATCTCTTTGCTTTCCCCAATCGATGACACCGATCGATGCTCATCATAGTCAGTTCTATATTAAGCTTGTCCTTAAGTACCTCCGTTACTCTAGCGTACACGTCTTCGTTTGGAGTTTCACTTACCCCATGTAGCAGTAGGCAGTTCCGGCGGCTGTACTGTTCTGCCTCATCAATTCGAAGTTCTTGCTTCACAATCTGGTCATTCAAATCCTTTTTTAAGTCACTTAGCTCCGTTATGACTTCAAGGCGAAAAGACTCGAACTCCGAAGCTAGGGTTTCCACTTTCACGGAGTTGAGGTTGGTAGAAGTGCTCGTTCCAGCTGTGGTGGCTCCCTCTAGGCGAGTTTGAAATACTTTGAGCTTTTCTTCAAACGCTGAAATTCTTTGATTGACGGCTTTTAGGGTCATGACTGTTGACTAAATGTTCACTAAGTTGTATATAGTTAATAATACACACCCTAGCAGACTCTATTTGTGAGTTATGTTGCGGTTTCGGCAGGTATTCTACGGAGCACTTTTACGCACGATGCATCTCGGTCGCCATGACAGTTTTTTAGGTGTGTGCCGTGTCTTCTGTGGGTTTTCACCTAGGACACCAAGCTGGCTCATCAGCGGGCGCTTGGTGTCCCCGCCCAAACCCCCACAGGAGTAGTGAACTGCGCGCTACCTCCCATTATATGAACTGCAACTGCACCACTTAACTGCGAGAACTAAAAGCTCAAGCCGCCTTAATCTCCCGATGAAGGCTTCCAAAAAGATGGTACAGTATATTGGCTTTCACGAACAGTGAATTAAAATTCAGCAATTCTTTTAGGTTTGTGCCGTGTCTTGTGTGGGGTTTCCCCTAGGACACCAAGCTGGTTCATCAGCGGGCTCTTGGTGTCCCCGCCCGGACCCCCACAGATGCAGTTGCACTTCATATAAAGGGAGTTAGCGCGCAGTTCTCTACACCAGTTGGGGTCCGGGCGGGGACACCAAGAGCCCGCTGGTGAGCCAGATTGGTGTCCTAGGCGAAACCCCACACAAGACACGGCACAAACCTAAAAGAAATGTTGAGTTTTAATTAATACCGTAATAATATTTTTAGCTGTTCGTTTCCTTTTATATGTATAAGAATTCATAATTTTGTTTTTTAAATAATTCGGGAAATCTTATTGTAAGTTACTGTGAACTGTCTGAGAAAGCAAGGCTCGCCAACTGTCGAGAAGCGCTCGTCCGTTTGGTCGTTGCCAAGCCCAAGCACCGACCAGATCTCAATAGTGAAGGGTATGGCCGAGATGCTAGACCGGGTAAGTCCTATCCCAACAGTTAACTCGATTGGTCGTTGCCCGCTGACTGTGACAAGGGAGCAGAGGCGCGGACGGAGATGCTCCGTCAACTGCCGGTACCATGTCTTGCAACGTAATTTGCGCGTACTTGTGACACTCGCAGTTCTTTCTCACCCTTTTATATAACTTACGTTGCTTTATTCTCATGAAGTTTCTCATATAAACTAACTTATACTCCAGTTAAGGGGGGACCTACACCTATAAGGATCAAAATTTGTCATTTTTCATTTTTTTCTATGTTTATTGAACCTTCGTCTTCAAATCACTGCAACAATTTCTTTGATATGTGGGGCGTGGTGGCACAGCGGTCAAGCTGTATGCCTCTCACCAAGGCGGACCGGGTTCGATTCCCGGCCACTGCATGTGAGATTTTCGAAGTGAAAAGCCATGTCCTGTGGTTCGGATTCCACGTATAAATGAGGTCCCGTGGCTCATGATCGCGAGATTAACGGTCACGTTAAACTACAAGCTTCCTTCCTTCCTTCCTTCCTTTCTTTGATATGTATAATACTTTTGAAGTTATGAGGTTATGACCAATAACGTGCAGGGGAGTTTAGGAAGTTTTCCTACACATTGGTAACTTTGTTGCTAGTTTCCCGAAACTTTGGATTTTCAAATCTGTTTCCTAAGTAACTGCAAGAGTTTTCAAGACAATGAAGTGAAATTTAGTATGCGTGTATCTTATAGGGAATAACAATATGATCTAGAACTGTTGCTGTACATGTCATCGTTTCATATTTTTAAATATTCAGTGAAAAATTTGCAAAAAATTTACACTTTCATAAATAAGCTTTTAAAAATAAATATTTTGTCTTCATAGATTCCAATGATTCTAGGTCAATCTCTAGCTACTGCATTAGTAAATACAACGAAAAAAAAGGAATTTTTTAAAAATAATGATATTTTTGTAAAATATTAGGGAAACGGTGGAACAGTGCACAATATGCAGCCGCCATTTTAAATGCTTAATTTCCTGAAATGCATTCGCCATGTGACTTGTTAATACACGAACATATTGGCAAGGCATAGTGTGATTGGCAGGCCAAATTACAATTCTTTAGTACTTTCTGTTGCTGAGGAATAAAAGAATGAAATAGTGTTGTATCCGTAGGGGATACACTCCCTCGCCCTATAGTTTACATCCCCAGGAGTGGATACAGCCACCACCCCTTACATCATACTTTTCGTCCCCAAATACCTACACACTTTCCAACACATTTTACATCTCACATGAAATGCCTTAACCCCAGTGAACTCAGGTGAACTTCCCAATGAACCACCATGACCCCTACAGGAGTACCGACCAGGTCGGAATGTGTCAGTTCTGCACACACTGCACACTACAACTATAAAACCGCCAGGCACCCGCAGCACGAGGTCCATGTAGTGTGAAACCTCTGAAGGGCATCTCCACGACGGTTGCCATCTGGGTAAGTGTATCTGCGGGAGTCTTTTCCATAACATCCCTACACCATTAACATTCTACCCTTTATCGTACACATTGTCTTTGTATTGCAAAATAGTAGATTCACTGGAGCTGCATTGAACAGTAACCGTACTTCATTTATAGAAGTACTCATTAAATCTAGTCTCTACTTCACTGGTCTTTCAAATTATTTAATTAAGTGATAAGCCCCTACATCCTAAACATCACCACAGTAGGGCACTCTAGTATTAATTGTTTAGAAGCATTAGCTGAGCAGTCACTTGATGCATCACCGCAGAGTACGCGTCAGCTTATTTGTTCCAGTCTTCGCAAGCCTGCACGCAGTATCTGTAAGCTGAGGAGCACCGTATTACCTCAGATTGTTATTTGTTAAGCAACCCTTTTACTGCTACCACACCCCCGAGCTATCCAGTCATACAGAACACCTGGAAGCCCTTCCTCGAGCCCAGTCTACGCCCCTAGACAGCTCATCTCTACACAACACACTGAACACTTACCCAAACATCCCTTAGCACCATTTTACCCAACACCTCCCCTAACACAACCTCGCATAGGGCATACAAAAAGCCCATACAATATACATGATTTTTGGATCCTTAAAGGTGTAGGTCCTCCCTTAATCCGATGACAATGAGATGAACTGCGGCATTCGTGATGAATGGGGTACATTATTTTTACGGCGCAATTGAAAGTTTTCTCTGATATCAAACAGTCTTTTACCCTACCGCCTCCCCCCTCCCTAATGAAAATAGTGCAACGCCCAGAACAATATTATCCGTCAAGCGCTACTGACTAGACCTACGAAGTGTTTCAAAAACAGGGTACCAAACAGATACCGGCAATTTGGACCACCACATTGAGCACATGGACATAGGAAACAGGTGGTCTGCAAGGCCAAAATGGACGTAAACATGTGTAACACGAATATACCTAATCACAATGAAATGAAACACAACAAAATACCTATTATTTTCCTTGATTTAAGAGAACCAGAGTTTTTCAGCAATAATATATGAAATGCTACATATAACTGACAAATAGACGACACATTTAAGGGTAACATACCGCTTAAGGAGCCAAAACAATAACGATTTTAATATTATAACTGTGCCTGTCATAAATTTTGTGAAACAATTATATATACTGTAGCCTACATATCCAAGAAAACACACACACCTTGCTATTAGAAGCAACCTTCCAAAATGTTCATAATTAAAATTTTAACTATTTTATTCGTCGGTGGGTTCCTTAGTTTTGGGGCTGCGAGAACGCGGTCATGCAGCTCCGAGTACTTTGTGTGTGTGTAGAATCTGTCTGATAACCGGTGTTAATTGTGATGGCTTTGTTAGTGTGTGTTATCTGTAATTCAGGTAAGGACTACAGCTACAAAATGAGTCTGACGCATTTCCACATTATCAATTAATTAAACATTAATTAATTTTTATTCTGAGCACACACAAATCATTTTCATTTGTCTCAAAATAAAGAAAATAATATCAATGTAGAATTTTGAATTTATATTAAGATGAATAATGACCCATACATTTTAAGTTTATCACTCCCACCATTATATGAAAAGTCGCGACTTCTAAATTATGTTTAAGAGACTGCTTCGGTGGCGTAGTCAGTAGCAAGCTGAACTGCTATGCCCAAGATCGCGCGTTCAAACACAGCCAAAGTCGTCGGATTTTTAAGAGCGTTAAAATCCTTCAGTATGTCTTCCTTCAGAGGGGGAGTATAGCCGGTGGGCACATGTCATAGATTTATGTTAAGGAACTTACCACTACAATTTGTAATGTGTAACCAAATTTGTAGGTTATATTTTGATAGAAACGCTCTATCAAGTTTGAACGTTCGCCGCTAGGTGTCAGTGACAGTGGCATCTGGTAGCCAAACTTGGAACTACTTGATATTTGAACTTGCTGGGAGCCTACCGGCATTCAATTAAAATACCCTGCTATGGCCATTGGCTGCAATTCATTGTAATTCAATTACATTATTTTAAGTGCACATAAACTCAACAGCTGACTGGATAATTCAGCACTTATAAGTTTAAACTGCACTTCCTTCCAATCGCGAACTATCTTTGAAGGTGCGTTTGCATTTACGAGTATTTTGGCAACAACGAAGTGATTGTATTGGGATTCAGTGATATTCCCAGAAATGTGCATTTTCCCTTGACAGCATAGATACCTGGCTATTTCAGTTAATTTTGTAACCTCATGCAGGAGCCTGGCTAGACTCACCTCTAGACGATCTTCTGACGTCAAACTAGGAGACATGTGATACGACACAAGAGTATCATTTTTATATGTATACCCCTAAACCATAGAAGGCGTTGACAAAAGAATGAACTTGCGTGTTCTGAAAATATTGGTTCTGTATAAATTCCTATTTCTTTACCTGGTATCCGATGATTACTATAGAATGATAGCTAGATGCTCAAATCTTCGAAGCTATAAATCTCTACAATTTACATAATAATACTTGCTCCTGGATGAATGTCAGCGATTACCAATGAGATACTGCAGTCTAAATTTATGACAACAGTAAAAGTATATAACTACATTTTATTGTGCAGCTAGGAAAAATGTTCAATGGTTATTTTATTGTTGATGTCTGTGTAGGACATTACATTTCAATAAACCTTGAAGTAATTCCTTGAATGCCATTTGAAGTCACGTTATGCTCTTACTGCTTACAACCAGGTGCTTACAACAAGTAGTTCCGTGAAGAATTAAATAGCTTATTTTCATATATCCTACTTATGTTAATTGCCTCTATTAATATACAACATTTTAGTTTGATTGATGTAATAGATTCGTAGATAATTTCAGGGTGATATCTATAATAGTTTCGGAGATATAGAATATCGGTGAAATATTTCGCACAGCCGCCATGTTGAATTGGCGAGACGTAATAAAATTTGAAGGGCACGGTCAGGGTTGGAGAAAATAGTGCTATGATCTTACTAAGTTTCATTGAAATCGCTCCAGCCGTTTAGATATTATTAGCGACAAACACATACATACACACACACACGGACAAAATGTGATCTCATAGGCCTATTTTTTCATAAGCGAGAATAGGCTAAAAACCTTTACTAGATACTCACCGTAGTATCCCACGCCTACTCCGATAAAACCAGACATAACTCATTCAATGAAATTCACATCACGAATACACTGCTGACGATTATTGCTAATGTAATTAGCGGTAATTTGACGAAAATTAATAAATCCCTAATAGAAATGGGAGTTATGTGTAATTTCAATGAATTTCAAAATCACATTAAACACATTTATTTATTTATTTATTTATTTATTTATTTATTTATGTATTTATTTATTTATTTATTGAGTGTACACAACAAAGCTCGGTGTGAGGCCCAATAACAGTGCACCTACACAGTAAAGTACATTTCCAGGTATTTCTACATTATTAATTAGGCTATTATTATCTAAATACAATTTTTAACGCTAAAAAGTTCACATAGATGTCTAAATGCATTGATGTATTGTTAAAAACTCTTCTTCGTTTGTGGGCGAGTGCATGAATACTGAAAGTTTCTGGCTCGTCTATGGAATATCCAATACCTTCAAAATTTTGTTTTAGTGCCATATTAATCCACTGACTTTTAGCTTTCTGACGGTACATTTATTTTCATAGCTCATTCCTCAGGCTGCTTTCCTTATACTCTCCCAAAATCAGGCGTCCTATTAGTAAACCCACCCTACTACACTTTTATTTTAATAGCTATCAGACAAAAGATACAAAAGTACTTTCAAAAAAGAGACAGCGTTCGAAGCAGGGGAAAATGGACTTGGAACAACAGCAAAATGAATGCTAATGCTTCAAATTGACGAACAGGATTCCTATGGTACTGGTAAGTTTTAAAAACCATAAAATATTCGATTTCAATTTCTCGCTAAAATGTTTCTCTAGATATCAAATTGTATTCTTTTAGGAACTTTTCAATATTCCAAACTGAAATTTCTAGATGTAATTCCCCCTTATGTGTGTTATATTTTAACATTTTTTTTTTCTTTCAAAATTTGTTTTTGTTTAATTTTGCCAGATGGAAATTTTCTAGCAAGTGCTGTTAAAATTATACAATTTTGAAAAGATTCATGAACATTCAAACACGTATAGAATTTCAAAAAGCCCGTATAAAAGTAAGGTTAGAGCCTTTAAGATAATTCTTGAAAAAATCCATTATTTCCATAGAAGAGTTTCTGAGAGAACGGTAAATACGAGTAATAAGTTGGAAATTAGCATGGACAATAGGTCTATAGGACATTCCGCAATCCCTAAAGGGTGGGAAGACTCGTGTACAAACTGAAGTTAAGTTTACATTCTTACAACTTGGCCACCGACTGAATTTACTTTAATCCTTTATAGGGCAGAATATTATTGAAGATATTTTATTTGTTGCTTAGTTATGGTTGTTTTAAGGGGCGGAACAGAGAGGCCATTAGACCCTGTATTTTATTTCTATTTATTTTAATTTCATGTTAATTATTTTAGCCTAAATGTAAGTATTATTAATTTTAAGTTTTGTTTTTCTTTATACTAATTTTCATATTCTTTTTGATTATTTTTAAAATCATTTTTATAATCTCAAAATTAAGATTATACATTTATTATAATTTTATTTTTATGAGCTTATTTAATTCTAAATTTTACAAGCACATATATTTGTAATTATTTTTTATTATCATATTAAATTTTTCACTCTTTAATTTTAGTTATTATTAAAACATATTTTTATCAAGAACGTTAGCTCTAATATTTGATTTTCAGAAATATTAACACGGACCACTGACCTATAAAGTGCTTTAAAAAATCTTGAGAATGTGAATATCAAAATCAAAATTGAAATTTTACTGTAAATCAGCGGCTTCGGTGGCGTAGTCGGTAGCATACTGAGCTTCTATGCCCAAGATAGCGGGTTCAAACCCGGCCAAAGTCGTCGGATTTTTAAGAGCGTTAAAATCCCTCAGCATGCCTTCCTTCAGGGGGAGGAAAAGCCGGCGGTCCCATGTCATAGATTTATGGCATGTTAAAGAACCTTCCACTAATTACACCTGTGTGAAGCTAAATTGGATAGGTTAAGAATGTAAACAACGCTCTTAGGTTTCCACGTTCGTTGCCAAGAGCCGACTGCGGTGTCGTCTAGTAGCTAAGTTCTGAACTTGGCATAGTAGTCGTTGACGGTGGCGCTTGGCGGCAAAAGTAGGAACTATTTGAAACATTCTAAGTTGCAGTCTGTACTTAAATTAAAAAACAGATAACACACACTAATACAGTCATCACAATTAACACCGGTTATCAGACAAATTCTACACACACCCAAAGTGCACGGGGCTACATGACCGCGTTGTCGCAGCCCTTAAACTTAAGAACCAACCAACCAAAATCCTTCAGTATGCCTTCCTTCGGAGGGGAAGTAAAGTCGGCGGGCTCATGTCATAGATGTATGGCATGTAAAAGATCCTTCCACTAACTAAACTTATGTGGAGCTAAATTTCTAGGTTAGATTTCGTTGAATCGCTCTATCAAAGTTCCAACGTTCACCACTAGGTATCAGTGACATCTGGTAGCGAAAGTTGGAACTACTTGAAATTGAACGGAACTTGTAGCTCACCCTATGGGTGTCCGCTGGAAGCAGCTACAGCCTCTGGCGAGCCGAACATGTCCTCGGACACTCCCGGCACTAAAAGCCATACGATAAATAAATAAATAAATAAATAAATAAATAAATACTGTAAATCAACAACTCCAAATATATATGTTTTGACACAATTACTTCTATTGTTCGCAGTGCGCCAGATGAAAATTTGCAAGCATCCCCTGTCCGCATGTACAATGTGCGGGTGGCTTCCCTGACACTCAACCTATGTGACTAAATGAGACCAAGCACTATCCAGGGTGCACCATAAGTGGTGGCGCGCACTCACCCTGCCTACTTTAAGGCCTTTTACAGAAGGTAGGAGATACCAAGAAAGGCAAAGAATAGTTTTGACCCCTCGAAGAATGAGGGTATTAGGAAGGATGAGACAACGGCCAATTAAGGCGGGAAAATGAGATGCCTTAGGCCATGGATACCCTAATGCCATCCAGGCCGGAAGAGAATAAGAATTGACCAAGGAACCTTGACATGAAAGAGAGGAGCCCGGAAAAATATAGGGGAAGCAATGCCAGACTCAGCTGGGGTCCCGTGGTCGCCAACCCACTTCCACTAGTCGTGCGCCCCTCGGGAGCAAATGAACGATGAAAATACATTGAATGGAGATTGACTAAATCACAGGGAAAAGTATAAGTTTCCAATGTAGTTGATGGATGGATGCTTTCTTCGCTCCCGAAACGGCACGCAACCAGTAGGGCGTGAGTTGGCGGCCCAAGGGACCCCCAACTGGGTTCCAAGTTTCTTCCATTTAATCTACTTGTGCCGTGTTCTTCTGTTTCGTATCACTCGCATCCCTTGGTCAACTCTTGTTCTCTTTCGATCCCGACTGGCTGCGTGGAGCAGCGGTAACGTTCTCGCCTTATGTGCCCAATGTTGCAGGATCGAATCCTGGTGCAGTCACTTGGCATTAGAGGGTACGTAAATCCGAGAGAGCCGTGTCAGTAGATATACCTTAAAGCTCCCCTTCGGGGTAATATTCCGGCATTCCTTAATTTCTAAACGCTCCAGCAGTTAAAAGGGACGTATAACCACTAACACCAATATATTATCTTCCAACCCCGACGGTATTAGGGTATTCGAGGTCTAGGGTGTCCATTTTACAGCCTAAATTGGCTCTTGCTTTTTTCTTTCCTAATGTTTTGAGGGATAAGACGTTTTATTTTTATTTTAACTAGGCCTAAGAGGCCCTAAATGAGGCAGCTTAGGCCTACATGTAACCATTAATCATTGTTATTTTGTTTAGTATTTTTAGTTCGACAATCATTGTCTTCGTTGACTACCTGAACTGATCGTGAAATTACTCTATACTAGCAGACCCGTACGAGAACTCTCGCATAATGGGTTGTGTGCGCCCCATGTCTACAGACTAGTGCTATGCGGGCTGTACGCGATACAGCTCTGTCAGGGGCCACCTTCTTGTTCATTTGTTTAAAAGCACTTTATAAACAAATATATATATTTCCGTTGACTTTTCAAGAAATGCAAGATTCTTTCTGTATTTGTGAGACAATTTGGAAGATTTTGGTACTAACCAGACATTCTAACTTCCTCTGGTTCAGGAGCTTGAGTTTTGTGAAACCTACACATTAGCGTATTATAAGGTGCGTTCAAAAAGTAACGAGCCGGAGGCTTGAATGCGCAAACCGGTGACTACATTGGCTAATTGTGGCGTGTGTAACGAGGTGTGGTTCCGACCAGAGCGTGGAAGGTCACAGCCCGTCGCCAGAGGGCACGCGTGCACGTCACGTGACGATACAAAGCGAGCAGCAGCATGCATCAATCGTCCAACGCTGCCAGTCGGATTACAAACAGTGACATGGAGGCGTCGACCGAAGAGCAAAGAGGTGTTGTTCGGTATCTGACAGCGGACGGAGTAGGGGGAACGGACATTCATCGCCGAATTTCACAAGTGTACGGCGAACACTGCATGGGCAAGGTGTGGCACAAGCGCTTCAGGGAAGGACGGGTGTCGTTAGCCGATGATGCTCAGTCTGGGGCACCCCACTGCATTACCGATGACAACGTCCAGCTGGTTGATGCACTCATTACCCAGGACCGCCGAGTGACAGTGAACGCCATAGCCGCCGTGGTCACTCCACGACAATGCACGACCTCATACAGCCAACACAGTCGCGGCACTCCTGCAGAAATTCAAATGGGAAATTCTCGGCGACCCTCCATACAGTCCAGACCTCTGTCCCTGTAATTACGCCATGTTTGGTCCCCTGAAAAGGGCTCTGCGGGACCAACGATTCGCCTCGGACGCCGACGTCCAGCTGTACGTGCGGAACTGGTTCACATCGCAGCCCAGGGAATATTATGAGACAGCCATTCACCGCCTCGTGTCACAGTGGGACGAGTGCCTCAACAGCCAGGCCAATACTTCTAACATACGGGTACTGGTTTCTGTAATTATGCCTCCGGCTCGTTACTTTTTGAACGCACCTTATATATAATAAGATGATACTGTAGAAGAACAGGACGGAAGAGGGTCGATTTGGACTTATGGTGCCTATAACAATGTTCATTGACTCATTTGACTGTTGGACCACTGGGTTTGCATGAGTACTCATCCCAAGTACAAACACCATCAAAACATGAGTAGTAAGATAGATTCTGCACATACCGAAGTTAATGAGGATGATGACCACAATGTCCAAAGCCGATATCAACAGTATAATTGGTTAACAACGAAGCAGGGGTTATATTTCATTGGCCGGCCATCGGGAGTATTGTATGTGAAGCACAGAGTAGTTGATAAATTGAGCGGGCTGGATGACCAGTCACATGGTCCTCGTGCCTCGGGAGAACAAATGAACTGTCTGAGTGATGTTCAACTCTGCTACAGGTTAACCTTTCACCATACTTGCTAATTCCACGTTTCCGTGTTCAATTTGGCTATGATTGTAAGTGAAATCCCGTTGTGTTTCCCTATCTTAGTATTAGAGATCTGTGAAGACTTAACTTCCAAGCAGGTTTAGAAGTATTAGTTGATGTTCCATTTGTGGGGCTTAGACATACTGTATATATTATTACTAGCAGTAGTGCCCGGCTTCGCCCGGTGGATTTATTTGTTTTATGGATGATAATGAATACTACAACAGAACTGGAGCGCTCAAGGATAAGGATCGGAATAAATGAAAGTAAATTTGAAAGCACCGATGCTTATTGCAGCTGATCTGCACCTCAATGTACTGCACCAACACCATCGCCCTTATAGAGAGACATACTATTGTCATGATGATAACTGTTTTAAGGGGCCTAAGAAATCTTTTTGCACTAATTACTCCCCGTGACTGCAATTTATACGCAGCTCGCAATTCTGCACCAGAACACTGGTAGGGGCGACGTTATTCAGCCCGCATTGCCAGGCAACAATAGACTTAGGTATTATTGAAGCTGTTCGGGAGCGCTTGTTCTTCCGACTTAGTAAACAAAAATCCATCTTTAAGGTTACCTGAGAGGTGTAGCCTAATGCTACATATCCTAAACTATTCCTCTTGAATCAGGCTATCATATGAAAAATAATTTTTCGAATCCGACTGGTAGTTCCAGAGATTAGCGCGTTCAAAAACACAAACAAAAAAACTCTTCAGCTTTATTATATTAGTATAGATTATTATTACTCATATGTTCCCCATACCGACAGCGGTAGCTACACTCAAAGCGCAGCGCTAGGCCATGGGGCCAAGCTCTCTGTGGACTTGGTAGACGTGGGTTCGAGCCCCACCGTCGGCTATCCTTGAAATGGTTTTCCGTGGAATACCCAATTTCAACACCAGGCAAATGCTGGGAGGGTACCTTCTGATAGGCCACTGTCGCTTCCTTCCATATCCTTGCCCAGTTTCATTCATCTTCATCTCTCATTAACTCCAATCGTTTGATGCTTTTCAGTCGGTCAACACGATTGTACCCAAATGAGTTGGGTTATTCCCGAATCCTGAAAAAAAAAATACATGAGATTAATAAATTGATTTATTATTTATTATTATTTATTATTTATTATTTATTATTTATTATTTATTATTTATTATTTATTATGTATTATTTATTATGTATTATGTATTATGTATTATTTATTATTTATTATTTATTATGTATTATGTATTATGTATTATGTATTATTATTTATTATTTATTATTTATTATTTATTATTTATTATTTATTATTTATTATTTATTATTTATTATTTATTATTTATTATTATGTATTATGTATTATGTATTATGTATTATTTATTATTTATTATTTATTATTTATTATGTATTATGTATTATGTATTATTATTTATTATTTATTATTTATTATTTATTATTTATTATTTATTATTTATTATTTATTATTTATTATTTATTATGTATTATGTATTATTATTTATTATTTATTATTTATTATTTATTATTTATTATTTATTATTTATTATTTATTATTTATTATGTATTATTTATTATTTATTATTTATTATGTATTATGTATTATGTATTATTATTTATTATTTATTATTTATTATTTATTATTTATTATGTATTATTTATTATTTATTATTTATTATGTATTATGTATTATGTATTATTATTTATTATTTATTATTTATTATTTATTATTTATTATTTATTATTTATTATTATTTATTATTTATTATGTATTATGTATTATGTATTATGTATTATGTATTATGTATTATTTATTATTTATTATTTATTATGTATTATGTATTATGTATTATTATTTATTATTTATTATTTATTATTTATTATTTATTATTTATTATTTATTATTTATTATTTATTATTTATTATTTATTATGTATTATGTATTATGTATTATGTATTATTTATTATTTATTATTTATTATGTATTATGTATTATTATTTATTATTTATTATTTATTATGTATTATGTATTATTTATTATTTATTATTTATTATGTATTATGTATTATTATTTATTATTTATTATTTATTATTTATTATTTATTATTTATTATGTATTATTTATTATTTATTATTTATTATGTATTATGTATTATTATTTATTATTTATTATTTATTATTTATTATTTATTATTTATTATTTATTATTTATTATTTATTATTTATTATTTATTATTATTTATTATTTATTATGTATTATGTATTATTTATTATTTATTATTTATTATTTATTATGTATTATGTATTATGTATTATTATTTATTATTTATTATTTATTATTTATTATTTATTATTTATTATTTATTATTTATTATTTATTATGTATTATGTATTATGTATTATGTATTATGTATTATGTATTATGTATTATTATTTATTATTTATTATTTATTATTTATTATTTATTATTTATTATTTATTATTTATTATTTATTATTTATTATTTATTATTTATTATTATTTATTATTTATTATTTATTATTTATTATTTATTATTTATTATTTATTATTTATTATGTATTATTTATTATTTATTAATCTCAGGTATTTTTTTTTAGGATTAAGGAATAACCCATCTCATTTGGGTACAATCCTGTTGACCGACTGAAAAGCGTCAAACTTTTGAAAAATGGCTTCAAATACCATAAGTCTCATTAACTCCTCTCATGAGGTTGGCGTCAGGAAGGGCATCCGGTCGTAAAAACAACCTGCCATATAGAACTTCATCGCTTCTCATCCCCGACCCCGTTGGGAACGGGAATAATAAGGGGTGGACATACATACTCACATGTTCACTATTTGATCGGCAACTGTTGCAAGATGATGTCGAGTTCTCTACTGTATGTAGGTTGGTTGAGGAACGAACGAACTATTGAGCAGGTCTCTAAAAATGACTGCTTTCTGAAAACTTGTATGCAGATTATTATGGAGCCCAAGTTTATGGAGGTTGGTCCTCAGCGACTTCAGTATTATCTCTGTGGAAGAGATTGCGATAAGCAATGCAGTAACAGATTCCTATCGTCACATATATCGGATCACTTCAGCCAGAGGCATGTATTTAGTTACTTGCTCAGCATAAATGGGAGGGATATTATTATTTATTATTATTATTATTATTATTATCATTATTATCACTATTTTCGGACGCAAAATAAACAGTGATGGACGAAGCACGGATGATATAAAGAGTAGGTTAGCTCAGGCAAGGAAGGCATTCTACAGGAAAGTAATCAGTTGACATCGAATATAGATTTAGATGTTAGGATGTCATTCTTGAAAGCCTTTGTCTGGAGCATGGCGCTCTATGGAAGTGAAACTTGGACTATTGGTGCAGCAGAAAAGAGGAGAACAGAAGCGTTTGAAATGTGGTGTTACAGGAGAATGATGAAGATCAGATGGGTAGATAGAGTAATAAATGAAGAGGTATTAAGACGATTGGGAGAGGGGAGATGTTTCTGGCAACTGCTAATGAAGAGAAGACATAGGTTGGTAGGACACATTCTAAGACTCCGAGGATTAGCAAAGTTAGTTATGGAAGGAAGGGTTGAGGATAAGAACAGTAGAGGTAGATCAAGGTTAGAATATGTTAAACAGATTGCCTCGTATGTAGGGTGTGGTAGCTATGTAGAGATGAAACGATTAGCTCAGGACAAGGAAGCATGGAGGGCTGCTTGAAACCAGTCACTAGACTGAAGACTCAAACACATACATTATTATTTTATATATTTATTATTTTCATTCTTTAAATATAAGTTATCTGATCAGGAGCATGATGGCGCAGTGGCTTAGCTGCTCGTCTTTCACCCGGACGGCCAGGCTTCGAATCCCGGTGTCAGCGGGATGGAATTTTCACCTGAAAAGAAATCGTGGCTCCGGAAGGGAATCTGGCCTTCAATCTCCGGCCAAAACGAAAATGAGGCTGATTGGTTCCGGCGACCCCAATTAATTGGGAAACGCCGAAGGAAGAAAGAAAGAAAGAAAGAAAGAAAGAAAGAAATAAAAGTTGTCTGATAACCTGTGTTATTTCTATGGTGTGTGTATTTGTACTTCGGGTGAGGATTGGGAGCGAGGCGGCCGTGGCCTTCAGTTAGGAACCAGCCCGGCATTTGACTGGAGTAGAAGTGGGAAACCACGGAAATCCACTTCCAGGATGGCTTCTTCTTAGTTTTTCCCCACGGGACAGAGTGTACCCTGTTTCAGATCTCAGACCAGAATTACATTTCTTGGTAGAGCTGGGGATTGAACTCGGAACTTTGAGGCGATAGCCAAGTATGCTAGCCGCTACACAACGTCATGGAAAGAGCAAGAAGGGTTAGCGTGTTGACTGATAGCGTGGCTCAGCGGTAACGTTCTCGCCTGCTCTTCCTAAAGTTGCAGCATCGAATCCTGTCGCAGCCAGTTGGCATTTGAGGATGCATAAATGCGAGGGCGCTGAGTCAGTAGATTTTCTAGCACGTTAAAGATCCCCTTCTGGGCAAAATTCCTGCACCCTGGTGTGGTGTCTATATAAGCCGCAGTAGTTAAAAGGGACAACCAATAGCATTATTAGGTTCGCGTGTTACGCTTTACTAGTTATCGATATTTTATTGACCGTTGGTTGGTGGGTTGGTTGGTTGGTTCTTAAGTTTAGGGGCTGTGACAACGCGATTTAGCCCCGAGTACTTTGGGTGTGAGTAGAATCTGCCTGATAACCGGTGTTAATTGTGATGACTGTATTAGTGTGTGTTATCTGTTTTTTAATTTAAGTACAGACTGCAACTTAGAATTTTTCAAATAATTCCTACTTTTGACGCCAAGCGCCACCGTCAACGACTACTAGGCCAAGTTCAGAACTTAGCTACTAGACACCACCGCAGTCGGCTCTTGGCAACGAACGTAGAAACCTGAGAGCGTTGTTTACATTCTTAACCTATCCAATTTAGCTTCATACAGGTGCAATATTAGTGGAAGGTTCTTTAACATGCCATAAATCTATGACATGGGACCGCCGGCTTTACTTCCCCTCCGAAGGAAGGCATACTGAGGGTTTTATTGACCGTAACGCAGGTCCCAAGCATTGATTGTTGATTTATTTTAGGGGCTTGGGACATTTTGGTCATAAGCCCCGTGTAGTTGGGTGTGTGTTGAATGTATCTGATAACCTGTATTTGACTGCAGTAGTGTGTGTAACTGTATTAGGGACAGCAATGAGGTAGGTGTAAGGTAATATCCCGGTATTTGCCTGGAGGGTAAATCCCGAGGAAACATCCCATTCAAGATAGTCGCTGTCAACGCCGGGATTCAAACGTACATTTTTGGGACTTTCTGCAGCTGCCCTAGTGACCGTGGTGCATGATTTAACGAACACTGCTACGCTAGGGGACCTCAAGCATACCATTAGTAACTAAAATAAATGCAACAGAACACATTAATATAACTTCGATAACTTAAAGTTGTAGAACCTTAACTTGTTATAAGAGTCTGGAACAAGAAGAATGAAATCCAAGCCACTCGACAAGCACTTAAGACTCGAGCACGACTTTCATTAAGATTCAATAAACATGTTAAAACACTCTCAACAAAGGAATTGTTCTTTATTATATCTGAAAAGGAGTTTTTGTTTGAATGATTAACGTAGCCTCGCCGATATCTGTCTCCTTCCAATCGATTGTAGCGGAAGGGTTAGCGCCACGCCACACGTGATAGTCTTGCGATTAGTCGAGGAGACCGTTACAACTTTATGAGGGCGGGCGGCCAGCCACCAACATTAAGACTTCCCATTAGGCTTGTTTACTTTTTTATACATCTTCTTAGTACGTCATAATTTATCCGTGTGGTCTGCCATATCAGCGGTGTCTTTTGGAGCTATAAAAGCTTTGGTCGTTTTTCTACCGCGACACTGCAGTGTTTGGTTTACCTAGCACAGCTGCAGTCCCCTGTCAATCTCCGGGAGGATCAAGCGGAACGAAGGAGAACCACAGTATTTAAATTCTTTCTTCAACCCGACTGGTTTGAAGGGGGTTGTTTTTATTCCACTGGTAAATCACACGGGAAAGTAAGTCATAGTGTTGTTACTGGCGAGAGTTGTTTTCGGGACTACACATCTAGCAAAGCAAAGCTAACTCCGTACAGGTCATGGAGGCCCTGGGAGTAGTGGAAAGTAGAGGCTTCCACTTTTTGTGACATCGGCACTAAATGGGATGGAGCCGAAAGTGGTAATTTTGTTTCTAAGATCCACTACCCGGGTGGGGATCGAACCCACTCCATTTCAGTTAGAAGTTCAGCGCCACTACCGACGGCGTCCCGGACTTCTTTGAGAAACTTTTCATGCTAAACAATTCTTACACTCATAATATATTAGAGCAATATTCTCCATTTTAGGTCCGTATTGAATATATTCACTAATGGAACTATTAATAATCTCAGTCTTTTCAATACAATGTTGTGGATAGACTATCAAGACGGAGATTATTAATAGTTTTATTAGCTCATAGTATACAGTATACCTACGTAGATATGAATTACGGTTTACCCAGCGTAAGCTTAAAGCGCACGGACGGCAGGTTTTCCTTAGACTCGATTCACTGAAATCGTTACTGCTCGGCTGCCTTTGGTCATAAATGAATGCTTTTCTACAGAGACCTTCCTCGAGAAATCCTTTACAGAATAATGAAAACTGCATCAAAATCCATCCAGTGGTTCTCGAGATTATGCCAATCCAAGACCATAATAAGTACAGTCACACACGTATAGAAGCACACCATAAATACACTCAAAAATACACGGTGCTGATGACCAGGATATTGCAACCCCTAGAAATGAATTAAAGGAGCAATAAAAATTGGTATTTACATTAAGGGAAAAAGACGGCAACATCACATTCGTCTTCGTCTTCTTACTGTCGTTCGGCCATCTACGGACCACGCTATTTCAAATGCCCTTTTCCATGTCTTCGCGCCTGGGCTTCAACGTTCGCCCAGTATTCCCGCATTCGTTTCCTATGCTGTTCCTTCCTCGCTTCAGTCCATGTCTTGCCAGCTTTTAGTTTTGGCTTTTCTTGGAATCCATGATGTTGTTGGAGTTTCGACTTCAGTGGAACACGTTTCTGGATATCCTCTTGGGTCATCCCCACTTCACTCAGGTCTTTTTTTATACCTCGGTAAACCACGCCTCTTTGGTTTTCTTGTTAAGAAAAAGAACTGAAAATCCTATTGCTCAACCTTGTATAACTCATACGAGCAAAGTGTCCATACCGTAGAGAACTATCCTTCTCTTAAGAATGGTGTCCATAATGTTTTCTAAATGTAAGTCGAGTTCATGATTGTGTCGTCTTCTGAATTCACCAACATAGAACAACATGGGAATCATCAGCGGCAACTCTGCGAACTTCTTCTTTGAGCTTGGTATACTCGGCGGTGGAGTATGTACCCTGGGATGGCAGAGCAACTCTCGCCCAAGTGTACAAAATTGATGTCCAACTTAAATACTACTATTCGTATCAATTCCGGAACAATTAGATTTACTCCCACCTTCTGACTGCCTATTCTGAGCCACATACCACCCCAAAATTTGCGAAGGAAATAAGCCTTTATAAGAAAATATTACAATATATTATCAAACCCTGGACTACCAGTGCATTCAGACATCCCTGATCTCAAAATCAACAGACTTCGCTCAAGGCATCCTCTTCTCGCACTTGCAAACAGTCTCACTGGGGTTACCATTAGCAACAGGCCTACCTGGAAGAGAGAATGGCTCCAGCAACATGCCAATCCTTACCTTGTATCACGAAGATCGTCCCTGGCTTTGATCAACCCCGCAAGGTATGGTCAACTCTAAACCGACTGGGAACAGGTCACGGAAGATGTGTAGATTTCTTAAATGGGAAATGTTGGCCTCACAAGCTTGCGACTGCCGCGAACCAAGGCACACTATTCAACACATCAGGGAAGAAGAAGAAGAAGAAGAAGAAGCGGCTTCGGTGGCGTAGTTGGTAGCATGCTGAACTGCTGTGCGCAAGATAGCGGGTTCAAACCCGGCCGAAGTCGTCAGTTCTTTTTAAGAGCGTTAAAATCCTTCAGTATGCCTTCCTTCGGAGGGGGAGTAAAGCCGTCGGCCCTTGTCATAGATTTGTGGCATGTTCTACAGACTAAACTTGTGTGGAGATAAATTTCTAGGTTATATTTCGTTGTAACGCTCTATCAGAGTTCCAAAATTCACCACAAGGTATAATTGACATCGGGTAGCGAAAGTTCGAACTACTTGAAATTGAACGGAACTTGTAGCTCACCCTAGGGGTGTCCGTTTGAAGCAGCTACAGCCTCTGGCGAGCCGAACATGTCCTCGGACACTCCCGGCACTAAAGGCCATACGATAAATAAATTAATTAAATAAATAAATAAATAAATAAATCAGGGAAGACTGCAGTGTCAGAGCATATCGAGGAGATTATGAGAAATTCCCGTTGGCAACCCCGAATTCCATCAAATTCATACAAGACGTTTGTTTGTGATTGTTTATAAATAATTTTACTGTTTAAATGGGTGTCTTCCAGATTGCGTTCACCTCATTAGTAGTCCAGACTGCGGTCACTTTCATTTTAGGGAAGAACTATAAACATTCCAGCGCCCAGATTGCGGTCACTTTTCATGGGAGACCGATTTGACAGTGAACTTATTAATAGACTTATCAAAAGTCACAGATTTCAAATCTTGAATGTCTATAAACCTAAATGTTTGATTTTGTGTGTAGGAGGGGGCGGGGGCAAAAAATAATAACAAAGGGGATTTAGAATCAAACGCAGAACAAATTACTTTTACGAGACGAATTTTTCGAGGTAAAGAAAATAATGTTTTTCACGATATACAGTAGGCCTACCTATTATAGAAATAGATATCTCACGCCTCAAATGGGAGAGGAGGGGCAGAAATTAAAAAGTATACCCTGTAAGTATAAGATTTCCCGTTACAACAATTTTGTTGAAAGTGAAAGTTGAAAGAAGGTCGTTAATTACGATCCTGAAACGTTTCGTTCTTAAGACTGAAAATGTTATTATCATTGCTTTACGGGATGCCGTCAAATTGGGAGAGGACTTGATTTTTTTAAGCGAAGTTTTATGGGGTGTGCTCAGCTGAACACTGAACTGTATTCTTTGATTAGGCAGTGAAATATAAGTTTCCCCTTGTTATCCACAAAACTTACGGAAGGTATGAGTCAGTCGCGAAGAACCAAGGACCGGTCTCCCAAGACCGGAATGGAATGTTTATAGTTCTTCACTAAAATGAAAGTGACCGCAATCAGGACACAACCCTTAAATGTACTTAAATGCTACACTCTAAATAAATAAATAAATAAATAAATAAATAAATAAATAAATAAATACATAAATAAATAAATAAATAAATTCAACATTTTCTTTGATTGGACCTAGGATTGTTCTCAAGATCTGCCTTTTTGTTATTTCTTTCTAGATCATACCCTTTCTACTCATAAAGGCATTCGGCACCATATGAAGCCTCCGGTCTTATTACTGTACAGTAATGTCGTATCTTGGCGTTAATGGATATTGATTTCTTCTTCTAGGCATTTTTAGTTAGTTGATATGTCATTTCCATTTTTTCTTATCCGTGATGTAAATGCTTCTTTCTCCGAAGTGTTTGGGATATATTATTATTATTATTATTATTATTATTATTATTATTATTATTATTATTATTTATTTATTTATTTATTTATTTACATATGTTACGCCCTCATTGGAGCACTTAACCAAAACAAGTATATACGTATCTCAAAAACAATATTAAAGATTCAGCTTTTTATTTTTCTTCTTTTCCCAAAACATTTTCATTCTAGTTGATGGTTGGTTGGTTCCTTAGTTTAGGGGCTGCGACAACGCGGTCATGTAGCCCCGTGTACTTTGGGTGTGTGTAGAATCTGTCTGATAACCGGTGTTAATTGTGATGACTGTATTAGTGTGTGTATCTGTTTTTTAATTCAAGTAGAGACTGCAACTTTGAATTTTCAAATAGTTCCTACTTTTGCCGCCAAACGCCACCGTCAACGACTACTAGGCCTAGTTCAGAACTAGCTACTAGACGCCACCGCAGTCGGCTCTTATTCTAGTTGACCTTGCTGCTCTCTCTGCATCGCTTATGGTGTAAGTTTTGCGGGTAAAGGTTTTTAAGGGAAGTCGGATGTTCTTGTTTTTCAAGATATTCTTCTAATCTTTGTTAGCAATTTGGGACATTGTCAAGCCGAGTTCATCCAGATCATTTTGAATTTCCATAAACCAAGAGTTCTTTGTTTTACTTTTGAAAAAATAATTAAATAATACTTTTAATTGTCTGGTATCCGGCGGGCGTGAGATATGTCAAAAAAAAAAAAAAGCAATTCGCCTATTTCGCATAGTATCGACTATAGACCCAGTTTCTTCTTCTTCTTCTTCTTCTTATTATTATTACTGACAGCAGTAACTATACTCGCAAACGCGCATCGCTAGGCCATGAGGGCAAGCTATCTGTGGACTCTGTAAACTTGGGTTCGAACCCCAACGTCGGTAGTTCTTGATATGGTTCTCCGTGTTTTCCCCATTTTCAGCCCCAAGCAGATACTGGGATGGTACCTTCTAATAGGCGATGACCACTCCCTTCGATATCCTTACCCAGTTCCATTCATCTCCATTCATTTCATTTGCCATTAACTCCTCGCAAGAGTTATGGGTCAGGAAGGACATCCGACCCTAAATACTACAAATCTCTTCTCAGAGTCCGATGAAAAAGGGAATAATAAGGGATATACATACATTGTTAATAATAATAATACTTTATTATTATCATTATGATTATTATTAATATTATTATTATTATTATAAGGATATAATATCACCATTTCAAACTGTTGGGAACAATTCAGAATAATTCTCACTTTATATCATTAAAGGCGAAGACATTGTGGGATTTGTCCTGGAAATGATGGCCGATAGCAATAAGTTTCTGTCTCTGCTGCATTCTGACGCAGACAACTGGAATTCTTCCAGAATGGCCATGGTTAATTTCTAAGGGTGCTAAGAGAATAATGTTGCGAGCATACTTGCCACTGTATTCTCCTTGGATATGCTTTTTATCGCCTTTCTTATAAGTTAGCAAATCCCATCATTTTAGTGTTTACTTGAATCTGTCGTTACACGGTACCTGGCTACATTTGTTCGACACAGGCATATTTTACGTGGATTTCCTGAGAATGCTACGTATTGCACTGGGTACTATCTTATGACTTCCGGAAAGTTTCGACTTATCTCCACGTTTCACATCCCCTAGACCCCAAAACCACCATCAGTTCAAAAGTTTATATAATGTATATATTTTATTTACAACCTGTGACAATAAAGTTCGGTGAATAGTCCTGTACTATCAATATAGATGAACAATGCCCGACAGTGACCCTGCTGTCCTTCGAAATAGTCCCCTCCCGTAACTATGCAATGCTGAGATCGGCGATACATGTAGGCTACTGGAAACTTTGCAAGAAGGCGTCCTTTGGGATGGTGTTCAAAAGGATGGTCACGTTGCGTTCGGTGAATAAAGTCAGAACGGTTGACCTGGCAACGTTGGTGACACACAACGCAACGTGTAAGACCTGTTTGACACATTGCGTGTTTAGAAGGATGATTTTATGCAACCTACCATGCACACCTGTTCGGCGGATTGCAGTGAGAAGGATGAATTTAAGCAATCTACCATGCACATCTGTTTGGCAGGTGGCAGTGAGAAGGGTGAATGTTCTGTGGAATGGAATGGCTTATCTGAAGACCATCGTCACGGGCGACGAGACCTGGTGTCTGTGGTATGACCCCGAAGTCAAGCATCAAAATATGGAATGGCGGGGTCCAAGTCCAGGATCTCCGAAAAGCCCTGAAGGGCCAAAGAATTTCAAAGATTTCGGACATCCAACGTAATGTGACGACCCAACTGAAGGCTATTCCTAAAGAGTTTCCAGGACTTGTACAGATATTCTCAAAAGTGCATAACCATCCACGGGGATTACTTCGAAGGACAGTAACTGCTGTTTCAGGTAAGCCAACAATACGTTCGTAATATAGACCATTATCCGAACTTTTCGGTCACTTGACGAGCCTTTTGAACACCATCCCTTTGGACGCCTTCTTGCAAAGTTTCCAGGACATGTATCGCCGATCTCAGCATTGCATAGTTACGGGAGGGGACTATTTCGAAGGACAATAGGGTCACTGTCGTGCATTGTTCATCTATGTTGATAGTATAGAACTATTCACCGAACTTTGTCACAGGTTGTATATACTGTAAACTATATATGAGGGGTGTTCAAATGGAAAGGTACGAAACGATACTGTGGGTAAAATATATTCGTTATTCAATAGTAATCACCACAGGCCTGTGCACAGGTGTCCCATTGCTTCACCAGCAGCAGGTTTCCCTGTACCCAGAAGTCTTGTGGTTGTGACAGGAGCCAATCCTGTACGGTGTCCTTTAGTTTGTCGTCCGATTGGAAACTTCTTTCCCTTGAGACAAACCATTAACAGCAACGTGTATTGTGCAGACACTCCGTAGCCTACGCAGGTCCATCAAGAAAAAGCGGCCTGGTCTGCTCACGAAGGGAGTGATTCTGCTCCATGATAACGCTCGCCCACACGTCTCTATCGTCACACAAGGTGTATTGGCCACGTTCAAGTGGGAGCAACTTCAGCATCCACCCTACTTCCCAGACTTGTCACCCTGCGACTTCCATCTGTTTGGTCCGTTGAAAAAACATCTCAACGAAAAACGTTTCCAATCGCACGAAGAACTAAAAGACACCGTACAGGATTGGCTCCTGTCACAACCACAAGACTTCTGGGAACAGGGAATCCTGCGGCTAGTGAAGCAATGGGACACCTGTGCACAGGCCTGTGGTGATTACTTTTGACTAACGAATAAATTGTACCCACAGTATCGCTTGTACCTTTTCATTTGAACACCCTCGTATATATATCACTTTCTTGTGGACTCGATAACTACTCTAATTTTGCACCAGATACTTCCACAGTTATACATAAGATATAGGCATTCCTCTTGTCAGTCGAGTTCGAGAATGGGCAATATCGGGCCAAGAATGTAGAAATAGGGGGATTTTTTCGAAAAAGTGAACTATCGCTATAATTTGCTTCGTAGGGTATGTGAAAAATGGAATTCAATCGAAGTTCGTAGCCTACTTTTCTTCAGACAAGGGTCAAAAACCTTACCTCAGTAAAGTTCTTTGATAGCA
Source organism: Meconema thalassinum (assembly GCA_946902985.2). Classification (NCBI taxonomy): domain Eukaryota; kingdom Metazoa; phylum Arthropoda; class Insecta; order Orthoptera; family Tettigoniidae; genus Meconema; species Meconema thalassinum. Next base: position 375,952,496 of record OX336392.1, read on the forward strand.
CCAACCACTGACCAAAGGGTTGGAATGAATTGAGTTTTGGGAGAGAAAAACATTGTACCTCCCTAATATGCGCAATATCATAACCGTTTAAAATGGTCATTAGTCCTCTAAAATTTTACCTAAAAATTTGTCTGAAATAATTGTTGATATGACCCATCCTCATGCCAAGGGATTAAAGTGTTTTCGGAATTATAAGGACTGGCATTACCCGTCTCGGCTTCGCCCGCGAATATTCTAGTTGTAAAGAGTAGGCTTAGCAAAATCTCAATCATGAATGCTATGACTGATTTATACTTGGTATGAATAATCAGACTTTATCAATTCAGCTACTGGTGCAGTGGTTAGGAGTTCGTCATTCCTTCATAGGTATATCAGAGCGAAGCTATTTTTCTGGGAATATCACAGACACTGTCAATTTAAGGGCCTTTGAATGTGGTTTTCGGAGACCCTTTATAGTCGGGTGAAAAAGACCTTTCGTACCACTCTCATTTGTCATTCCTTCACAGGTATAACAGAGCGAAGTTAGTTTTCTGGGAATCTCACAGACACAGTTAATTTAAGGGCCTTTAAATGTGGTTTCCAGAGACCCTTTATAGTCGGGTTAAAAAGACCTTTCGTACCACACTCACATGTGAAAATTGCGTGAAAAAATTCTAGAGTGCCCCATGACCCCCTTAAGCGCATTAAACTGTATGTATTCATGACTTTTACAGGTTAATTTGGTTCAGTGATAACCTTATAACCATCTGGAAACTTTCACAGCAATGTAATAATTGGAATTGCATTGCGTCTTACAGAAATAGATGGACCTGTGAGATTCTGTTACCATGGTTACCGTGTTGCATTCTTTCATTATTTCATTGTAAATATACATGTTTTAAGGTATTTATTTAATTGTGAGGCATTTAAAGAGTAAGTGAGTGCGTTTCGCTTATTCATTGGGTTATGCTGAACCTGTAGGTACCCCATATGTGTAGGTTGCTGTTAATGGGACCTTATTTTCGGTACAAAACTGGAATGGGACCTTAGCAGAATAATATTGGGAGGGATATGGGGCTTCTCGTATGATTAACATGTCGAACTTTTGTATGTATACAACAATTGGCAAATGTAGTGAATTCAAAATATATGTATTTGCACGGTGACATCTACCACCTCATTCAGGCGTACCGAGGGGGATTTTAAAAGTAATTAACAGTACAGTGGGACTTGGATAATTGAAATGCGTTGGTAAAACGAATGATTGTGTCAGTACCTTGAACTTTTTATTAAGTCAATGGAAGAAATATCGTGGATATATCGAAGTTTATCTTCCTTAATTCGATCTTTTTGTACACGCGAACTAAAATATAAGTCAAACGTTTGTGCAAAAGTTCTTGCACTATTTACAATGGGAGTAGTGAGTGTGACATTTCACTCACTGAACTTACTTGAATACTGTAATTTCCTAACTTCAAGAGAAAAAATAAATAAAAAATTTAAATTGAAATATTAAAAAATAAAATGAAAATTAAAAAACAAATTAAAAATTAAAAATTTGAAATACTGAAAAAATGTTTAAATAAAAATATAAAAACTAAGAAAATTAAAAATAAGAGAACTAAAAAACTTACAAATAAAGAAAACCTACAAACTTAAAAAACACATAAATTTAAATATATAAGGAGCGTTCAAAAAGTAACGAGCCGGAGGCATAATTACAGAAACCAGTACCTGTATCTTAGAAGTATTGGCCCTGGCTGTTGAGGCACTTGTCCCGCTGTGACACGAGGTGGTGAATGGCTGTCTCATAAAATTCCCTGGGCTGCGATGTGAACTAGTTCCGCACGTACAGCTGGACGTCGACGTCCAAGGTGAATCGTTGCCCCGCAGAGCCCTTTTCAGGGAACCAAACATGGCGTAATCATAGGGAGATAGGTCTGGACTGTATGGAGGGTGACCGAGAACCTCCCATTTGAATTTCTGCAGGAGTGCCGCGACTGTGCTGGCCGTATGAGGTCGTGCATTATCGTGGAGCTGAATGACCCCACGGGTGAGACTGCCTCGTCGTTTTGTTTTGATCGCTTGGCGAAGGGTGGTCAAGGTTTGCGAGTAACGCTGGGCATTCACTCTTGTCCTGTGCGGCATTAAGTGTATCAGAAGGGGGCCATCTTGGTCAAAGAAGAACGTCAGCATTACCTTTCCTGCACTCGTGTGGATGGCCTTGCCTTCTTTTGGGTGATGGTGACCCTGGATGCTTCCACTAGAGGCTTTGTCGTTTGTATTCTGGTTCGAAGTGATGACACCTTGACTCATCTCCTACCAGCACTCGTGCCATGAACCCATTCCCTTCCCTCGCATAGCACTGCAGATGACCAAGACAGTGGCCCATTCGACATGCTTCCTGGTGTGGTTGAAGACTGTGGGGCACCCATTGGGCACACACTTTGCGCAAGTGCAGTCGTTCCTTCATGGTGGTGTGCACACTTCCGACGCTCAATCCGACCACGGCGGCTATGGCATTCACTGTCACTCGGCGGTCCTGGGTAATTAGTGCATCAACCAGCTGGACGTTGTCATCGGTAATGCAGGGGGGGGGGGGGGGCGGTTCCCCAGACCGGGCATCATCGGCTAACGACACCCGTCCTTCCCTGAAATAATTGTGCCACGCCTTGACCCTTGCAAGGGACATGCAGTGTTCGCCGTACACTTGTGACATTCGGCGAATAATGTCCGTTCCCACTACTCCTTCCGCTGCCAGAAACCGAACAACACCTCTTTGCTCTTCGTTTGACACCTCCATGTCACTGTTTGCAATGCGACTGACAGCGTTGGACGATTGATGCATGCTGCTGCTCGCATTGTATCGTCAAATGACGTGCACGCGTACCCTCTAGCGACGGGCTGTGACCTTCCACGCTCTGGTCGGAACCTCACCTCGTTACTTACGCCACGATTAGCCGATGTCGTCACCGGTTTGCGCATTCCAGCCTCCGGCTCGTTACTTTTTGAACGCACCTATATATTTAAATATAAACTAAACTAAAACAAAACATTGAAAACACGTGGTCATCACTAGTGCTTTTTCTGTATAAAATGCTATCAAATTATATTTGGTCATTTGGGAATTGACAGGGGTGGAGGGACAGATATACACACATACACATACATATTGGCCAGTATAGTTCTCATAAGCCTACCTTCAGTTTTTATAAAGTTCTAAATTACGCTAATATGTGTGGTAATATCCCGGACAGTTTCGCCCAGTAAATGGTCTTTTGAAAAAGGACTTCTGCCGCAACTACGAATAATAACAGTCAATTCATGCATAAGGAAATATTTCTATCCTTTCTATTTTATTTAAATTCAAGAACGGAACGTATTTATTCCTTGTCTGATTATATTTGAAAAAATACGGTAGGATATTCTGTAGTTATTTCTGTACAAAATTTAAAAATGGCATTTTTAGTAACTTACCAAAATGCCATTTTCTTCTTGGTGACAAATATGATTTTAGAGGCTACTAGTTGGCACTGTGTCAAATATGATTAGGATATCTGTATAAGTTGGCAATGTTTGTGGTGAACCAATTACAAGATGACATGACGTTATCAAAATCCGCACCCTGGTAATAAATACTAGTTAATATGCTAGAAATCTGGTAATTAATTCACGCCTTGAAGGCATCCACTAACATAAACAAATGTACTTGAAATACAATTAATATTCATCCAGCACGACTACGTTCACTTGCACAGACCACATTGTGTGTTTCCTAGGGAAAGTAATAAAGCAAATTCAACATTGTTTTATGTTCTAGAGCAGAATTTAGTTTCATATATCTCCTCCAACGCTTCAGGACAGATCTTTTTATAAACTTTATTCCGAGGTTTTGGCTCTCAAAGTAGAAGAGAATTTTTATGTTTTCTGTATGCAAATAGGGTGGCAGTTGCTGTACACTGTATAAGAAGTATAGAACGTCTAAAATTAATTTTACTTCTTTATGAAGTCTAAAGAAATAAAGAGAAGCATAACGCTGTCGTGTTTAAGCTAAATGGAGCGACAGTGAGTTGCTGCGTGTTAAATGAGATTAGCAGGACAAAATAGGGCATCTCTAATCAATTGGAATGTGTAAGCAAGCTCGCAATATATGAAAGTATGCAGAATGTTGAGAGCATACGGTGCATCAAGTAATGACTAGCGGACCCATGCGAGAGATCTTGCATGTTCATAAACCACACTTTCGCCAATTGCTTTATAATGAGAGACTTAAAGAGAAAGGTTATTATGTTTTTAATCAACCAAATGATTATAGAACACTATTTACATTTCAGTTAGAATTCCAAGTTCTACGTTCCCTAACTTAAGAAGGCAATCACTGAAAATTGGGTCATCATAACACTCACCGGTTCTTCAATATTTATGAAAGTATACGATTTTAGTACTCATTCCTTTGATTTACTGATTCTGAGATCCATGCAAAACCAAGAAGTAAAACCTCAGAATGTTAAAATGACATGAAACAGGCGTCGCAGCGGTTAAAATGTGAAGTGGACAGCAATTGCTGTTGTTTGAGTCTTCAGTCTTTTGACTGGTTTGATGCTGCACTCCATGCCTCCCTGTCCTGAGCTAATCGTTTCATCTCTACATAGCTACCACACCCTACATCCGAGGCAATCTGTTTAACATATTCTAACCTTGGTCTACCCCTACAGTTCTTGTCCTCGACCCTTCCTTCCATAACTAAGCTTGCTATTCCTGGGTGTCTTAGTATGTGTCCTACCAACCTATCTCTTCTCTTCATTAGCAGTTGCCAGAAATATCTCTCCTCTCCCACTCGTCTTAATACCTCTTCGTTTGTAACCCTATCTACCCATCTGATCTTCATCATTCTCCTGTAACACCACATTTCAAATGCTTCAATTCTCCACTTTTCTGCTGCACCAATAGTCCAAGTTTCACTTCCATAGAGCGCCGCGCTCCAGACAAAGGCTTTCAAAAATGACTTCCTAATACCTAAATCTATATTCGATGTCAACAGATTCCTTTTTTGTAGAAATGCTTTCCTTGCCTGAGCTAACCTACTTTTTATATCCTCTTTGCTTCGTCCATCACTGGTTATTTTGCTTCCTAAGTAACAGAAGTCTCCTACTTCCTTCAGCTTTTCACCTGTCAATTTGATGTCCATAGAGGTTTCTGATTTATTTCGGCTGCATTCTAGTATTTTTGTTTTACAATTATTAATTTTCATCATGTATTCCTTCCGTAAGACGGAGTCCATACCATTATAGAGCGAATTTTCCTACAGCAACAGTATCTGCAAATCGCACACTTCGTACATTTTTAAAAGTCTTTTTTATATAGATATTTATAAAATTAGAGTGCAATTCGTCACTGCCAATGTTATTCTCTATCATTTGAATGCTCATTTGTCATGATCGGTCGCTTGTGAGCGCCACAGGAGGGATCTATACTACTGAAATAATATATATGATGATGATGAGGTGAGATTAAATAGAAAGCCCTTAGCTGTAGCATTCCGGACACCCTGTTAGCAGGGTGGAAATACGCGACCTGCAAGCCGCTACCTGCTCTGTTAAAAGAACTGACTTCCCCGTGGAGGAGAAAGTGTAGGAGACTTCACGAACAAATCATTATTCCTGTCCATTTGGCGAGTGGTCTATGATGAGTCTATGCTATTATTACGATAAACTCTTCATCCTTACAACGCCTCATCAGAAAAGTTAAATCAATGGAGATAAATGAAATTGGGTGAGGTATTGTAAGGAATCAGGCATGGTCTGTAAGAAAGTAATATCCCAGCATTTGTGTTAATTCATCGGCAACGTAAGAAGCTCTTTTATATGTGATGGAACTGCCTGGACGACCAGATCATTGCCGATAATGCCACGTCCCTTCTGCTGTTCTTGAACTCAGTGCCCCAATGTCAAACCTGTTTTCATAACATGACATTCGTCTTTTAATACTATAGATACCTTTGAAGCCATTCTTTTTAGTGTTGCCTTGTGGACAATTATTGATAATACCGTACGAATTTTCAGTCAATCAACACAATATAAGCCCAATTAGGGGCCATGTTTAACATAACCTGAAAACTTTTTCACCTGATATATATTTGTTTTGGGATCCAGAAGAGGGAAAAGACTAAGATATGATATGTTTCGCTCGTCAAGCGAGCATCATCAGATCAAAATTTATACAAGACAGAATAGCTGTACGAAACAATACCAAACCTACAATTTTTTTAAAAAACATTTTAAATGATCTATTCGACTTCGTCGTTACGTTACGGCGACGTCACGAAATGTACCGAGAATGCACTGAGGTGTGTGACGTCATAGTACCGCATGGTGCATGTGTACTGAGTTCACTGGTGAGCTCTGGAGTTACGAGACGGCAACGACACGGTGAGCGTGACGTCATCCAGCCAGCTCCCTCATTTCACCGCGCGCTCCAGCTCCCTCATGACTTGTAACTTTCTAGCATTTTTCAGCATTTGTAGCATTTAAAATGACATAAAGTCCAGTCTTATTAGGATGAACTGCAAGTTCCGTTCAATTTCAAGTAATTCCAACTTTCACCACCAGATATCAATGATACCTAGTGGTGAACGTTGGAATTTTGATAGAGCGTTCCGACGAAATCTAACCTAACAATTTAGCTTTACACAAGTTTAGTCTGTGAAAGGATCTTTTACATGCCATAAATGTATGACATGGGACCGCCGGCTTTACTTCCCCTCCGAAGGAAGGCATACTGAAAGATTTTTAACGCTCTTAAAAAAATCCGACGATTTCGGCCGGGTTTGAACCCGCTATCTAGGGCACAGCAGTTCAGCATGCTACCGACTACGCCACCGAAGCCTACAATGACATCTACTAACAGTCACTGCACTGCAACTGCTCACTAAAGCGCAGCGTTAGGCTATGAGGCCAAGCTCTTTCCTGACTCTATAGACGTGGGTTCGAGCCCACCTTCAGCCGTTCTTCAAATGGTTTTCCGTAGGTTCCCATTTTCAACTCCAGGCAAATGCTGTGACGGTACTTTCTGACAGGCTACGGCCGCTTCCTTCTATATCCTTGCCCAATTTCATCCAGTCATCTCATCTCTCATTCCGGTGCACAGGTCGTCCACGGGCGTCAACTGGGAAGATCTGAATTCGACCTCTCAGGATGCCACACGAAAAAAAAGAGAAAAAAATGCACTATAAAAACAAACAAAAAACATCAAAAATATAGAAAATGTGGCAGCTAATACTGGTAAAATACAAAAAGCATTAAGCATCTGATAAATGAACTATTTATAGCCTATACGGTAGTCTACCTACACTCCAGCCGCCGAGTGGCATTTCTAATGATAGAGGGAGAATGCGTTGCCGGTTCTGTACCGCGAAATATAAAACAATGTGGACTACTTAAATATTTCACATGGTTTTAATGAATTCTGCCGAACCGCTGACCATATTACTAAAGTAATATACTGTTACGTGCCACCCCCTGGTGGCACTTTTGTTACCTGGATTATGGTGGGTAGGAAGCACAACACAGATTGTTCCTTTAAAGAAATAATTAATTTTATTGCGGCCAGAAAGAGACACTACTCATCAGCAAATACAAGCAATTATTACCTTACTGCAGTTTCTTCACGGCGAGAGCACTTCCCCTTTCACTTGTCAGTAAGCCGCAGAAGTTAATCCCTCGTAATGAGGTGGCCCCGTGCGTTGGCTGGAAATATCTGCACTCAGCCTGTCACCGTACTACACACTGTTTCACAATGCACCACAATCACTCCTGTCGCACTGGAAAAACACACTCGTTCAAGACACAGTTCCTCTGTAGGCTTCTCACTTCCTCGCTGTCAAGAGAATCAGCTTCACTAGGGGTTTCGCAAGTCACCACACTTCTGTCGCTCAGGATAAACGCTCGCACTAGCTCGTAAAAAACACAACTCAACTCACTGCTTGACAGGTCGCTCTTATATAGCAGGCCGGTGACTCAATAAATGCTTCTAGACCCATCCAGGATTCACGGCTTCTCGAGGTTTTCTTCGCTGGCTCAGTCACGAATATTCTGGACCATCCCTTTGTCCTAGTAGTCCTGTTGCATAAGGCGCACGCAATACTCTGAGGCAGAGCAGCCCAGCCCTGGGGCAGTTGTGACTCATGCGGCGAGCGATGAAACGAACTCACAGCCGTAACAATACTAACACATAGTTAACCGGTAAGTGTGCACACACAACAAACCTGCACTAACACACAGAGCAACTGGACTACAGAAGAGAACCTTGGCAACATCGAGCTAAATTAAAGACCGGCTAACCGGGAAAACTGCTGATTGGTACAGGTGACAACATTCTTCATGGAAGTAAGAGACTCCGCTAACATAGGCGGAATTCCACTGCGATCGAAGAATTTAGGTTTTGTAACCGCAAAATGTCAGAATAACATAATCTTGCGTAACATTGCAAATGAGGTGTGGAACAAGGAGGATATATGGGTAGAGCTGCAACTTAATGCAAAATTTTGACACCAACCTATTGCTCGGCGCAAGTAGTTCCAACTGACAATATGAGATGACGCGACGATGAACTTTCGAGCGCGATCCGTCCCCGACCTGGCCTACTGGCCCCTCTCCCCTCCCGGCCCGTGCCTACTCGACCCTTTCCCCTATTCTATCCCCCCACTCCCGCTACTTTATCTTTCTTTCTTTCCTTCTTTCTTTCTTTCTTTCTTTCCCGTGCCTTATAACGGTCATATTTTAGTAATTGGCGATTTCTTCCCCCTGTGATATCAGGTAGAGAAAAAAACATAGGCTCTTTCAGAATAGTTGTGGTTGTTTCAAAGTTTCAGCCCATGTTTCCACAAAGCACATAGCATGACATAGGCCTACCCCACAGATATGTACAAATAGAAAGAGTAGACTACTATACTGCAATATTAACAAGTAGTTCCGTGAAGAACTATACAGCCTATTTTCATATATCCTACTTATGTTAATTGCCACTATCGACATACACAATTTCAGTTTGATTGCTGTAATAGATTCGTAGATATTGAGAACCACTAAATATTTCGGATGGTCGCCATGTTGGATTTTATATATGTAGGTCCTAGAGTTATGTACTGTTACATGCAGATTATTGTGTACGTGTAGTATCAAACTTTAATCGCATAATTAGGACACCAGACTTAACAAGGAGATTTTAAAATTTCGCACAGCTGCCATCTTGAGGTTATGGAAACAATTGAAATAAATTAGATGCCAGTGGATTACCATTCGTATAAGGATTTGCTGTACCAAGTTTCACTGCACTTGGATGGTTAAATTGCGAGAAACGTCCAAGTGAATATTTATGCTTCGCGTCGCCGCCATGTTGGATTTGTGATCACCAGGTTATTGAATGTCCTATAGGTGAACTTAAGTTCATAGCCCCTATGAACATTAAAAAATTCAGTTTGATTGCTATAATAGATTCGTAGATATTCAGAACCGTCTAAATATATCGGATGGTCGCCATGTTGGATTGTCAAATGTATAGGCCATAGAGGCATGTACCATTAAAGGAAAATTATTGTGTAGGTTCATTATTCAAACTTTCACTTCGATCGCATGACTACATCACAAGAAATAAAAACTTAATTTTAAAATTCGCACAGCCGCCATCTTGAGGTTATGTAAACAATTGAACAAAATTAGATACCAGTGCATTACAATGTGTATAAACATTTCCTGTACCAGATTTCAGTGCGTTTGGAACATTAAATCGCGAGAAAGGTCTATTTAAAATTTTGAAATTCGCTTGGCCGCCATGTTCGTTTCGTCGTTAACCGATTTTTGAAAGTCTTATAGGTGAACTTCCAGTAGTGCTCTTTATCTCCGTACAAAATTTCAGGGAGATACCGCTAACAGTTACAGAGATATAGAATGCCAGTGAAATACTTCGCACATCCGCCATCTTGTGGTTATGTAAACAATTGAACGAAGTTAGATGTCGGTGCATTACAATGTATATAAACATATACTGTACCAAGTTTCATTGCGTTTGGTTGGTTAAATCACGAGAAACGTCTATTTAAAGTCGCAACTTCGCTAGGCCACCATGTTGGTTTTGTAGTTACCAGGTTTTCAAAGGTCACATAAGTGAACTTATAGTAGTTTCCTTTATCACCATACAAAATATCAGGGTAATATCGGTAATAGTTTCGGAGATATTGAATGCTGGTGAAATATTTCGCACAGCCGCCATTTTAGATTGGTGAGTCGTAACAAAATTTGAAGGGCACGGTTGTGGTCGCCGGAAATAGTGCTATGAACTTACCGAGTTTCATTGAAATCGCTCCAGCCGTTTAGATTTTATTAGGGGGGGACACACACACGAATCACACACACACACACGCACACACACACGGACAAAAGGTGATCTCATAAGCCTATTTTTTCAAAATTGAAAATAGGCTAAAAATGAATGGTAAGACAAAATTACAGCTGCACTTATCACACACCAGTATTATTTAATTGTCAATGCGGTACTTCCTATCAATCGAATTAAGAAATATCACGTTTGAATTACGGGAAGCGTTGGAACAACCAGCTCTTATTTTGAATTATATCGATGGTATCTGATATCGTTTTCGAGCGCAGTGTATCGACTAAAATCGATGTGTGATTCAATATAATTCAATTTCTTCGTATAATATTGTTCGAAACCGATTGTATTATTTTCTAAGCACTGAAAATATGTATTTACTATTGATATATATTCAAATATTAATTAAATATACAACATTAACAAGAATACTCACCAATTTTCTGATTGTGCTGCCATCTATAGAAGTACAACTCAACTACATCGTCGTACGCGATGACTGCTAGCGTTTTTAACGTTGTCAGCAGGTACTACTACAAGGCAAGCTAGCGTTGGCACCAAAACATCCTATAAAGTCACCCACTCGGTGTGGAACTTCCACGTTACATAGTGAAGACGCTGGAGCAGAATTACAATTTTCAGGGTTCTATTAACAGCTTTTTTCTGCCGTAAGTTGGCTATATTGTTCTCTTTGTCCTCTTCTCCCACCATCGCCAAACGTCAGAGCAGGACACTCAGCGGCTGGACTGTACAATAATGCAAGGCTGCGAAATGACAATAATAATTAATATCGTATGGCCTCGGGTGCCGGGTGCGAGCTTTGTTATTTGACACCCAAAGGGTAGCTTGCATGTCGAATTTCGTTGTTCCTTGAAGCACTATGAATGTCAAGGAGGTTATATATCTAAGCTCCTTGAACACTATAGCGCTTTCTAGTAGAGAAATGAGGAACATGGTGTTGGCGGAAACTCCCAAGATTAATTTTGCCATTATGAACCCGGCCTACTGAATTCAAATGGGTTCTTTGAAATGCCAACATCGTATGACATGGTGTCGCAATTTTTGCCGCCTTTCAAAAATCACTTACCACGGCCAGGAGCGAACCTGCAAGCTTGGGGTTAGTAGACCGACACGTTAACCACTCACCCACTGTGGCAAGCTATTCTGCAGATGTGACAATAGAATTTCAATCGTCTCTTACGCACGGTATCAGTAAAATTGTTATTATTATTATTATTATTATTATTATTATTATTATTATTATTATTATTATTATACAATCGAACACTCAAATTTAGTATGAGTAAAGATGTGCACCGGAATAGCTCACGTCCATATTTGAAAATGATGTCAGTGCTACCAACTGCTGAAAAAAACGCACTAGAAATTGGCAGAACTTAATCAATGGACCATGCAGTTGAACGGACCCTTTAGTTAGGTCCGTTTTGTAATTCTTCTTGCGATGAATGTAACTTGTCAGGCATTTGTAGACACAACGCTCTGCAGCAGAGATACAGGTGTTGTCTGAGTATAACAAACTGAAACATACCTTCCGAGGGCTTCTCTGGGCAGGAAAAAAGTGTTAAAATATGCTTGTCCTTTGGCCTCCCTCTCCGAGACAGGAATCGTATTTAAAATAATATCATGGCCCGTTTAAAGGGTTTCTTTTTGTTGGTTGAAACACCCTCTCGTAAAGATGAAAGACATCTGGGCTGTTGACCGCCCGTCAAGATATAACACACATGGACTGTTCAGACTGGTCCGGAAACAACACATCACTACAGAATTTTTCTATTACTACGTGTGCTTTGTCAGAGGTAGGCTATGTTTCTGTTTCAAAGCCTTTCCCTTTCTGACTCAAGTTAAGTTTTTTCAATGATTTCATACTTCTGCCTAAAATGGGCATCATTCACTTTCTGAATAATTCAACTCTGAGATATGCTCATGACGATGTCTTTAATATAAACATGGAATCTAAGAAAACACTTAACCAGTATAGCGATTTTTCTGGAATATTCAGCGCTAATACCTTAGCATTGCGTGTCGTTTATGATATATTCCGCAACGTAATTCCCCGGGTCACAGTATTACGTAGGCTGTCATGAGTCTACATTTTATTACGGTAGGTGGCCGGAAGGTATTGGATGTCTTCATAATTTTATAAACGCAACTGAAATCGGAAATAAATACGTTAATCATTTCATTTACATTTTTCAGGAGAAGTATGATCCATAGGCTACTTGAGTTTGACAGTATTAGGTGATGTATGGTGTAAACAGTGAAATATCGGGCTTGTACTATAAAAAGGTGGTTACGATTTCAAGGTATTAGGGCAAATCGGACAGTGATATTGAAGACAGTGTTGAAGTGATAAGGAACTTATCATCAAATGGCAATGCAACTGATAGAAAAGAGAGCAGTGGTGATACAGATGCAAGTGTAGCCTAGTACTCATATGTATGCTTGCTTTCCGCGACCTAATTGGTTTCCCTGAAGTAATTCATCTTTTGCTCGGTTTTTCTTAACAATATTACAAAGTAATACAAATCGGCTGATCTTAAATATTTTCTTTAAAAAATAAAAGAGAATAATAGGATAACAATGTTTGATTTTTTACAGTCCGTCAATACGATTGTACTCAATTGTGTTGGGTTATTCCTAAACCTGAAAAAATTCGTGAGATTAATAAATACACTTGGATGGCCAGTTTCGATCGTCAAGCGATCATCATCAGATCCATTACACTTAGGCTATAAAAGCTATGTCTGAAAGTATGGCTGAAAATATTTACAATATGTAAACTTATTTATTAATCTCATGCATTTTTTCATGTTTAGGAATAACCCAATCACAATTGAGTATAATCGTGTTGACCAACTGAAAAAACATCAAACATAGCTCACAAAGGCAACACTGAAAATGGCTTCAAATACCATAATAAAAACATAAATTAAAAAAGAGATCACTCAGACAATAGTTCAACATATTCATTGACACTGTAACGGTTAAAGGGAAAGACAAAGACAAAGATAGGAGGTAGTGTTTGTTTTAAATTGTATGTATTTATAAGGGTCTATCAGGCTGAATGGGGAAGAGGTTAGCCTCCATCCAACCACTTGGATTCGACCCTGCTTCCATCAACTCGTCCACTGAACATACACACATCAAAAAAAGTTTTGCATCACCTCGGTTCCAAGAGTTCCGGAACCGTTAAATACAAAGGGAATAGAGATCAACACAAACAACATTTCAGCTCGTTTTATTGCTCATGAGACCCACACATTGCATGTTGTACCATCATAAAGCTAGACTTTCAGCATTTGTGGTCCAGATTGCAGTACACACCACTACCTCTAATACCCAGTAGCACGTCCTCTTGCATTGATGCATGCCTGTATTCGCCGTGGCATACTATCCACAAGTTCATCAAGACACTGTTGGTCCAAATTGTCCCACTCCTCAACGACAATTCGGCGTAAATCTCTCAGAGTGGTTGGTGGGTCAAGACGTCCATAAACAGCCCTTTTCAACATATCCCAGGCATGTTCGATAGGGTTCATGTCTGGCGAACATGCTGGCCACTGTAGTCGAGCGATGTCGTTATCTTGAAGGAACGCATTCACAAGATGTGCACGATGAGGTCGAGAATTGTCGTCCATGAAGACAAATGCCTCTCCAATATTCTGCCGATATGGTTGCACTATGGGTCGGAGGATGTCATTCAGGTATCGTAAAGCCGTTTCGGAGCCTTCCATGACCACCAGTGGCGTACGTCGGCCCCACATAATGCCACCCCAAAACATCAGGGAACCACCACCTTGCTGCACTCGCTGGACAGTGTGTCTAAGACGTTCAGCCTGACCAGGGTGCCTCCAAACACGTCTCCGACGATTGTCTGGTTGAAGGCATATGCGACACTCATCGGTGAAGAGAACGTGATGCCAATTCCGTGGGGTCCATTCAGCATGTTGTTGGGCCCATCTGTACCGCGCTGCATGGTGTCGGGGTTGCAAAGCTGGACCTCGCCATGGACGTCGGGAGTGAAGTTGCGCATCATGCAGCCTATTGCGCACAGTTTGAGTTGAAACACGACGTCCTGTGGCTGAACGAAACGCATTATTCAACATGGTGGCATTGCTGTCAGGGTTCCTCCGAGCGGCAATCCGTAAGTAGCGGTCATCCACTACAGTAGTAGCCCTTGGGCGGCCTGAGCGAGGCCTGTCATCGACAGTTCCTGTATCTCTGTACCTCCTCCATGTCCGAACAACATCGCTTTGGTTCACTCTGAGACGCCTGGAAACTTCCCTTGTTGAGAGCCCTTCTTGACACAAAGTAACAATGCGGACGCGATCGAACTGCGGTATTGACCTTCTAGGCATGGTAGAACTACAGACAACATGAGCAGCGTACCTTCGTCCTGGTGGAATGACTGGAACTGATCGGCTGTCGTACCCCCTCCGTCTAATAGGCCCTGCTCATGCATGGTTGTTTACATCTTTGAGCAGTTTTAGTGACATCTATGAACAGTCAAAGGGACTGTATCTTGGATACAATATACACAGTCAACGTCTATATGCCGGAGATCTGGGAACCGAGGTGATGCAAAACTTTTTTTGATGTGTGTATTTCTTTACACAATACTGTTGTGTCAGGTACTTATCACCTTCAAATAATTCAAATATTAGAACGGTTCTATTTATTTTAATAATAGACTAATCGAAATACTATACTATCAAATTCTTCGAACATTCAAACAGGCCTAATTTATTTGAATTGGGAAATATTCGAAGTAGTCGAATTAATCGAATATTGGAAAGATATGTACAGCCCTAATCAGAACAAAATTAATGTTTGATAATACTAATGTTATTTGTTTCACGTCCATTTATAATATGCGGCTTTTAAAGACGGAATTTTGCCCCGAAGGGTATCTTTAACGTGGCAGTATATCTACAGCCATTGCTTCCTCGTATTTGCGCACCCTCAAATGCCAGCTTTGATCCTGCAACCTTTAACACAGCAGGCGAGAAGGACAGATGTTAGAAAATGCCAGCCTTATCAGGTGAAACGTCAGAAGATATCAAGGATGGTTTTACACAGCTTATTCACCCGTGAACGGAGTGATAACCTACACAAGAATATTGAAATGCGTAATATTTGAATGAAGTATTTATTGCAGCCAATGGCCATAGAATAAGTAATAACATAACATAAGTCACACAAATTCTTCATTTCCGAGCCTAGTTTAACACTTTTCGTTCCATAGAAAACACACAGTGCCTAGAGTTCTTTTTAGTTTTCTGAAGTGCAAAACTCTATCAAGGCGCAGGTCTCTCCCTACTCCACATTACATAATATCTGTGGCACCAATCTCCACATAAATTACATTTACATTCTGGGCTTGATAGGTGATACATTGTTCTGTTGGAGATCCGGTGATGAAAAGCATGCACTGAAAATCTGATCATCATATACCTTTGCTCGAAACTTGGTCCTTTGCGGTCCTCTAGTATTATCGCTCGCCACGGTGGGTGAGTGTTTATCGTGTCGTTCTACCAACCCCAAGCTTGCAGGTTTACTCCTGGCCGTGGTAAGTGAATTTTGAAAAGCGGCAAAAATCACGATACGGATGTCATACGATGTTGGCATGTTAAAGAACCCATTTGAATTCAGTAAGCCGTGTTCATAATGGCAAAATTAATCTCGGGATTTTCCTCCAACACAAAGTTCCTCATTTCTCTACTAGAAAGCGCTCTAGTGTCAAGGAGCTTAGATATCTAACCTCCTTGACTTTCATAGTGCTTCAAGGAACAACAAAATTGGACATGCAAGCTGCCCTCTGGGTGTCAAATAACAAAACTTGCACTCGGCACCCGAGACCATAGGATATTATTATTATTATTATTATTATTATTATTATTATTATTATCGCATCAGTTGCAAAGAAATCATCCCATATTTCTATTATTTTATTGGTTATTTCTTTGATTATCTCCACAGAGCTGGGAGTGGCTGAGAGTAGCAAATTAGACCTCAGGTCCTCAACATAAAGTTGTACTCTGGCCAGGACAAATACTAGTTGGGACGGTGTGAACTTGAACACACTTAGTTCTTATTTTTGAAGAAAGGTGCCTTAACCTTCTCAAGTTTCTTCAGATGAGCATTTATGAGATGCTGCCAGATGTTTTCTAGGCCATAATTAGTGGCAGGTTTTAGACATAATTTCCTCATTTGATTTCTTCTTCTCGCGGATGGGTCACTTAGGACCACGCGGAATCAACATATGTTGAGCCTTCCTCCTTGCCCAATAGCTCTTAATATGCATGGATTGTTGTAGTTTCTGTTCCTCCGACCATGCCCGTCGTGTTGGTTTCTTCTGATCTTTCTCAATTCCCCTTGTGTGAACAATATTCCTGATAACATTTCTATTCATCAGATCTGGCGATCCCATCTCCACTAGGTCCCTCTCCACCCGTCTGTACCACTTTGGTCTTGTACGTTTGTTCTGCAGAAATTTGTGGATTAGGTAAGTCTCGTATGATTCATTCTTTCCAAATGGCCCAAAAATTGAATTCGTCTCATTCTCATGGTATCGGTAAGTTCAGAAATTTTCCTATATATTTCAGAGTTGGGTTTGGGATAGTGTATGCCATTTTTAATTCTGGGCCCTGAGATATTTCGCATAATATTCATTTCCTTAATCTCTAATTGTTCCTTTAATGTTTGAAGTTGTAAATGGAGCGTTTCTGAAGCATAAAGAGCTTCCGGTTTAATCACTGTTAAGTAATGGCGAATTTTACTATTCCATGATTTATATAGTTCATTTAATATTTTTATGTTCGACCCTCACTATTATGTGTCAGATAACTGTATCATAATGATGGTCATTATAACACTGTTTTCCATTATGATACAGTTTCTCCAGCCAATCAGAGCTCGTTCATTGACCAATTAAGTAACGATAACTTCGCGCATGCGCTCAAAATCCAACATGTCGGACATAAACATAACATCGAACTATAATAAATTACCGACATGGAATACCCACCGTCCATATGTTCGCGTAAATAAACTGGCGAATATGAGACAAGAAATAGCACTGTACCTTAAAATCACCAACACTAATTTCTACACAGCGCATTGTCTTCAAATGACTGCGGTGACAATATTACTGAGGGACGGCTGATGTAAACATATGGTTGCATATGGCATTGCAACCACACAGAGCGCATGCGTCGGTTGTTCAAAGCTCTTGAAAGACAAAGATATAACACCCAACGCTCGCTCTGCGATCACAAAATTCCAGTAGCTGACTCTCAACAGATATTTATGAATATTTATGTTAAAACATATAATAAAGTTATAATTATCGTCGAACATAAACAGTCGTATGCAACTCGCCTATAATGGTAATTAAGACACTCCTATGGAAATTATAAAACTCGCATACGCTCGTTTTATAAAAAATACTCGTGTCTTAATTATAGCCATTATAGGCTCGTTGCATAATGTACTATATTCTAATGAAATTGCCTTTATTGCTGAGAATAATCTGGACTTAGTGCAACTCTGCAACCTTATCACCCACCGCCACTGCTTAAGAGCCTGCTAACGGACGACCAGGAGCTGTTAATAACGCAGCCACTGTTCCTACAACTCGAAAGAAATAAACCAACAGATGGGAGGGACTCACATAAACATGTAAGAGTTGTGTTATGGAGTCCAGCCCCTTTCCGAGTTATTATAGATCAGTTTGAAATCTGATGGGTCTTATGGTAACAGCAAGATAAAACACGCATGTTTGTTTCTTGTAATTATCGGGCTATTGTGATCCACGAGTCCCGACACTCCATTACAGTAATGTAGCGCGCCATCCAGATAAGAAACTCGTTTAACAATGACACATTAGAATACAGATTGTAAACACTGATACGCTTTACGGTAACAATTTCAAATTAAAAACATGCGATAAGGGAACGCCAGCTACCAAATCTCGTCTCATCTTCTCCAAGTGGAAGGTCAGTAGGAAAGACGCCAGTTGCTAGCTGCCGAGGGGAGGATTACCATATTCTAACAACATAGAAATTGATGGAAAATAGCTAATACATTTTTCTTTTAAATAACAGTCGAGTAAGACTTTTCGTGGTGGCGATCAGTAGTTAAATACATGCAACGTCCAGCTCATTTTTCTCTAATGATAATGATAATATTGAATATGTAATTTACTAATGAATTGTGGGTTAGCCGTCAGCACGCCGGCTTCTCACCGCTCCCGTGGTTCAATTTCCGGTCACTGCATGTGGGATCTGTGCTGGACAAAACGGATGCAGACAGGGTATTCTCGGAGTAATCCGGTTTTCCCTGTCAAATATTTCATTCCAGTAACACCCTCCACTATCATTTTATTTCATCTGTCATTCATTTAATCATTGCCTCAGAGGAGTGCAACAGGCTTCGGCAGCCGGCACAGTTCATATCCTCGCACTAGGTGGGGGCTTCATTCATTCCATCCCTGACCAAGTCCGTCGACTGGAAACAGGTTGTGGATTTTCATTTCCACTAACGAATTGTAAAAATTGATTAGAAAGAGGAATAAATGTAACAAAAGAAGCTGCCTATATCTCATTGGCTGTTAGGAAAGTAGAGAGCAATCGTCTTTTACCACATATCACTGTTCGATATTTTGTCCATGTGGCAAAAGGCCTAAATCTAGGGAATGGAGAGGGCTGTCAAAATAATTTGTAAAAATAATAAGATGTTGATACGTTGGACCAAGTACTAGAATCCTACAGATTAATATAGAGAGTATTAGCAGATCTAAAAGTCAATATTTATCTAAGCTCTGTTTGGAGAATAATATTGATGTAATTGCCATCCAAGAAACACATGCAAATGATGAATACCAACTCAAATCAAGAGGCAAAATACCAGGATATGACCTCCTTGGTGCAACTTACCATCTAGCTTATGGGATTGCCACGTATGTGCGAAACACTATTGAGAATGCCTACTTAATCTCATCTAATGCCATTAATGACGTCCATGAAGTTGTAATAAAAATTGGAGACTTGCACGTTGTAAACATCTACAACCCTCCCGCAGTTTAGTGGCCATCCGAAGTCCTCCACCTACATCCTCATCCAGTTATTTACACAGGTGACTTCAACAGTCACCATGAGCAATGGAAATATAACTCCAATGATTCTAATGGAGAAGCTTTAGTTTCATGGGCAGAAGTACACAATTTTCATCTAATATTTGATGCCAAAGACAGATGCACATTTATATCACCTGCCTGGAGGCGGGAGTCCAATCCGGACCTGTGTTTTGTGTCTTCAAACGAGAACCTCAAATCACTAGCAACCACACGCAGAGTTCTACCTGATTTCCCACATAGTCAGCACCGCCCAGTTATTCAAGAAGTAGGCATACAAATCCCCCTGGTGAATTCCATTCCTCGTCCACGCTGGAACTTTCAGAAAGCTAACTGGTCTGAGTTCTCTATAAATCTTGATAAAGTCTTAGGGTGGATTCCTCCTTTAAGTAACAACTATGGAAGATTTGTTGGAGCAGTATTAAGCATATCAAAAAAGTTTATTCCCAGAGGATACCGGAAGGAATATATTCCTGGCTGGTCTGAAGTCAGTGAGAAACTGTACGAGGACTTCCTTTCTACTGGAGAACAAGAAATAGCAGATGACCTGCTGCATAGCCTTGATGCCACGCGTCGACAGAAATGGCTGGACACTGTCGAAAATCTAGACTTCAAACACTCAAGCAGGAAAGCCTGGTCCCTCTTACGTAATTTGGGAGGTGGAAATCGAACAACACGAAATAACAACTTAATAAAACCAAACAAAGTTGCTGCTCACATTGTCTAAATATCTAAGCCATCTATCTCCCGGCCTCATGCCATTCAAGTAAAACGAGAACTGCGAACCATGTTATCAGAATGCCCAGATAATAGCTCTTATTCTATACCTTTCAGCCCTGAAGAGATATCGTCAGCTCTAAAAGACATTAAATCAGGTAAAGCCCCAGGTCTTGATGGCATACACCCAGAATTCCTTCTGCACTGTGGTGAGTATGCTAAAAGATGGCTAGCCCAGTTTTTCACCAATATTTTACAAACAGGGTCCATTCCTCGACCAATGAAACAGACGAAGATCATTGAATCTTGAAACCAGGTAAACCCAATAACGAAGCCCAAAGTTATCGTCCTATTTCTCTTCTGAGCATGATGTACAAACTACTTGAGAGGCTGCTGTATAACAGAATACATAATGAATTACATGAAAAGATTCCTGTTGAACAGGCTGGATTTCGTCCAAACCGAAGCTGTGTGGATCAAGTTCTTTCATTTACATCTTATATAGAGGCAGGATTCCAGAAACAGCAAAAGACCTCTGCTGTATTTATTGATTTATCCTCCGCCTATGATACTGTGTGGAGACAGGGCATTGTTAATAAGTTTCTCCGTGTCATACCCTGCAGAAGAACAGCAAGACTCCTGAACAACATGCTGACTGATAGACCTTTCCAGGTAACCATAGGGAATGCCGTTAGTGACCAGAAGACTCTTAACAATGGACTACCCCAAGGCTCAGTCCTAGCTCCGCTATTATTCAGTCTCTTTATAGCAGATATGCCAGACACCCAGTCCAGGAAGTTCGGCTATGCTGATGATTGGGTGTTAGCAACTCAACACAAACAAATCGAGGCCACTGAAGAAATATTAACGAAGGACTTATGTGCAATGATTCAATACTTCCGTAAATGGGGACTTCAACCGAACCCTAATAAAACTGAATCCACGTGCTTTCATCTGAGCAACATCCTAGCCAACCATGAACTAAACATATATTTTGACGGAAAACGTGTGATTCATAACAAATACCCCAAATACCTTGGAGTGACACTTGACAGAACACTGTCATTTAAACAACACCTAACAAACACTGCCGCCAAATTGAGGTCAAGAAATAACATCCTACAAAAACTGTGTGGTACAACATGGGGTTCCACTGCGTCTACCCTCCGATCAACTGCCCTAGGTCTTGTATACTCTGCAGCAGAATATTGCAGCCCTGTTTGGCTAAACACGAAGCTAGTAGATGTTCAACTAAACCAAACTATGCGGATAATTACTGGTACAATCAAGTCCACACCAGTTTTCTGGCTACCTGTCCTGAGCCGTATTCCACCTCCTACGCTGAGAAGAAAGAATATCCTCCTGAGAGAATTTAACAAAATCTGCAACAACCAACAGCTGCCAATCCATGAGGACATACCTGCAATCCAAATCAATAGACTCCGCTCCAGACACCCTGCAATCAGAACAGCCAACAACCTGGCAGACCATAACTTCAATCTTCATGAAGCCTGGGCAGAAAATTGGTACACAAACACTCCACCAGAGCTACATAGTTTTCTCCATAGTAACAACAATCCATGGGAACTTGATCTGCCCCGTAGGACATGGTGTACACTGAACAAGATACGCACCAACCATGGGAGATGTGGTGATCTACTATACAAATGGGGAAAGATCACCTCTCCAGAGTGCACGTATGGCTTCCAGTGTCAGACCATCAAGTATATAGTTGAAGAGTGCCCTCAGAACTTATATCCTGGAAATCACTTTGACTTTTTGTTTTCTACAGCAAATGTGTTAAACTATGTAAATAATATGTCTGTAAATTTGTAAATTATGGTTATATTTTCTTTGTGTTCCAAAAAGTGTTGTGTAATTGCCATACGATTAATAATAATAATAATTTGTAAGCAGCTTAAAGCGTAATTATTTTCATGATTCCGCACCAAAACGCTAGTAGGGGTAGCGTGATGCAGCCCGTTTTGCCAGTCAGAATAAACTTATTTAAATATTCTTACAGTTACACCTTAATTCCTAGGTAATTACCATATTCTAACATGTAAATTGATGCAAAATAGATTTTATATAAATTAATTCAACTTGGGAAATTAATTGATTGAATGATAATCCGAACATAATTAAAATTACAATAAAGCCTTCAGCTATTTGATCATGTTGTAACCTTCCCAGGTTCTTATACACAGATGTAACCTTCCCAGGTTCTTATACACAGATGTAACCTTCCCAGGTTCTTATACACAGATGTAACCTTCCCAGGTTCTTATACACAGATATAACCTTCCCAGGTTCTTATACACAGATATAACCTTCCCAGGTTCTTATACACAGATATAACCTTCCCAGGTTCTTATACACAGATGTAACCTTCCCAGGTTCTTATACACAGATGTAACCTTCCCAGGTTCTTATACACAGATGTAACCTTCCCAGGTTCTTATACACAGATATAACCTTCCCAGGTTCTTATACACAGATGTAACCTTCCCAGGTTCTTATACACAGATATAACCTTCCCAGGTTCTTACACACAGATATAACCTTCCCAGGTTCTTATACACAGATGTAACCTTCCCAGGTTCTTATACACAGATGTAACCTTCCCAGGTTCTTATACACAGATATAACCTTCCCAGGTTCTTATACACAGTTGTAACCTTCCCAGGTTCTTATACACAGATGTAACCTTCCCAGGTTCTTATACACAGCTGTAACCTTCAAATACACCAGGGTATGAGGTGCATATTTTCATTTTTACACTAGGGACGAACAACATAGTCTATATGATACGGTTCATCTTAACAACAAAGTGGCTAGCCTCTACTTGAATCAAGGACATTATAACAGCTAAGATTGAATATATTCTTTACCAAAACTCACAATCTCAGATTTATTTGTGCCTTTACAACTGCTTCTATTTCCTCTTATTGACTTCACTGCGGCTTGGATATTGTGACACACTGAAAAGTAGATCTGGTTGACTTACGGCTCCTGGAATCTGCAGATGTCAGAAGAGGTAGAACCGGTTATTTTTGACACCTTTTGTCAATATTTGCCAAAATTCCACATTCTATCTCCTACACAAACGGCAACTTTTCTCCGCAATTCAACATTTTTTTCTATCTCCCAATGTGTCTTTTCATTATTGAGCTGTCTAATGCAGTGTGATATTATAACGAGTGCGATCGAGTATGCCGTGAATAACTTCCAACTTTTTCCGCTTGTACAGAATTTACTTGCTCCTACTCTAGGTTTCTTTGCCAAAATGGGGTCAAACCCGACAAATGCAATTTATGTGGTTTACACATTTGTAAGCTCTGTTTAATGACCTAATATTATCTAACCTACTGTCTCGGTCGTCCCATTATTAAATTAAATTTTGTTCTAACTTGCAACGTGCCATTCTTATTTACAGATATTATTGCTCGGTTGGTCTACGGCACTTCTATAAATGCTGCGTTTTTATTTATTACGTATGTCAACAATGTGATTTATTAACTTATTGAAATTATAACTTTCAGTCGGTCAACATAAAATAATTCCAGTCACTGGAACATGTGAAGAAATAAACTAAAATAAATTCTATGTGATCAATTTATGGGTTATTGAAAAATGTCCAGTTCTATAAAACCTCTCTAAAAAGAAACCTTTTTTAAGTTGGCCAGAATGTAAACGAAATACGAGTGAAATAATTCTCAGTTAACAGATGAGTAAATTGTCCCGCTGTTGCAAGTCCAGATACCGTAAGATCGATTCCCAGCGCTGACAGTGACTATCTTGAGAGCGATTTTTCCCCAGGTTTGTCCACATTTCCTCCAGGAAAGTTTCGAGATAGTACCTTACTTCATGTCTCGGGGCGACTACCCCTTCACTGTCCCTAAGCTACACACTCTACTATAATCATCACATTAAAAAAATATCAAACAAGTTCAACTCACACCCAACTACATGGGGCTGATGAACAAAATGTCCCAAACCCCTAAAATGAATTAACACCACCAATAGCCAGTTTTCTATTTAGCGTTCTTTAAATTGTTATCAGTTATGGCAGGTACGATTAACATAATTTTTCAATATTTTGGTGACTTATTTATTCGCTTGCTTATTAATTATTTCGAATAAATAATCTCACTTTGCTTACACAAGGAAATAAGAAGAAGACTGCTACTACTTAGATGTGGAAGTTTCCTACTACATGTATTGCAAGTTATTGGTTTAACGTCCTATTTGACTACAGGGGCTTTTAGACACACCGGGGTACCAGAATTTTGCCCCGAAGGCAATCTACTGACACGGCTCCTTCACATAATATGCGCACCCTCAAATTCCAACTGACTGCGCTAGGATTCGTTCTTTCAACCAAGGGCGCAGTGAGCGAGAACGTTACCGGTGCACCACGCAACCTTGAGAAGAAAACGGAATTAGGTCTACGTACAGTGGAATCGCTGTCTTTACGATTTAAGTTATCCAGGACAGAAACACATGATTAAAAGAAGTTATATACAGAGTAAGTCTGTGAATTGTGCAAGTTGCATTTTAATAAATATCATACCGTTGTCTGCTCTTACTGAATTTTGCAGTGAATTACAAAGACATCCTAATGACCTACATTTCATCCCAACTATGCTCACTGCACCCCATTGTCGTTATTAAAATGCGTAAACATTGACCATTATGGCAATGGTAATAATAATAACCATGTTGACTGATGGTATTATCTCATTGAAACCGCCTAGTCAAACACTAAAGAAACGTTTAATTATATTATTAATCGTACATATTTCGGTATTTAATTGATACCTTCCTCAGCGTGATTGATATTAAATCTTAAAACTAGTTAACAAAGCCAAAAAGAAATGGATATCCTTACAAAAAATGTTTTAAATCAAAAAATGGGAAAGCTTGCATATATATTAAATGCCATGTATTAAAAAATGAGAGTAAAATGATGTTATTAAAATAAGAGAACTACCTTATAAACTGCCTACGTCAATACTCCATTAACTTTGTTCGATACTGTAGTGACAGAAGATGTCGCTGTCAGGAGAATGAAGAAGCGTAAAACATGTACGATTAATAATGTAATTAAACGTTTCTTTAGTGTTTGACTAGACGGTTTTAATGAGATAATATTGTCGTTATTATCCCTTTGACCGCCAGCGCCAAGGCCTGATCTGCACGTTTACCTGGTGGCAAATTACACGCAATTACGTATATGTTATTTATGTTAATTGGGTGGGCCTTTTTGTTATGAAGGTAATGTTTGAGGCATTGTATTAATATAAGCTTGCAGCTTTAAATGAAGCGTTAGATAAATATTTACTTTGATTGAAAAAGGATTTCCACTATCAAAAATCATTATGAAAGATAGGCTATATTTTATAAGTCGGAAACTGGATTCTCATATATAAGTATTGTTCCTAACAGAACATATAAAATTAGAGTTACAATAGTCTCCTGCATTAGCTCATCAGATGACGTCTGGCAATAACTCCCGCTAACTACTGCAATTAGATCGGCTACTACAATGTTATCCGTGGCACTAACTTTAAAAACGTGTTGTATATAGTCTTGTTTAAACCAATATTTGACCAGAACATTATGAACTATTAATACGATTCAATCACCAGGAGAAATGTGTTTTCGGGACGTCCAAATAATTAATCGGACGTTGGCAGTTAAACGATCAATACACACCAAATAACTAAGATTTTTTTTTTTTTGGACATGTGGCAAGCTTCCACCGGGAGAGAAAAACATTCACACGCAAAATTACTTACGTGCTATAGAAGTAGACACAACTCGTTGAATTACATGCCATTGGCAACACTGTTTGAAGATGTACAGTTGTGAGCTAGCGGCTACTTGAAGAGACGCCTCACGCTGCTCTTGGACCTGACAGAAGCCATTAAACAAAACAACAGTTGTTATCAAGCCCGGGCGTGTCTGCCGCGGCGATTAAAGCGTGCCCCTTGCTGCGCGTTCCACGCAGATACATCACGGGGCCCCTCCCCTAGTATTTAGTGCCGCAGCAGGCCTCTTTACATGGTAATAGGGCCAACAGCCCCTTCACCGGGGTTTCTAACCACTTTCCAATCATACCGATCGCCCCGAGAGGGTGTGAACACGGAGTTTGTTTATAATTCAGTCGTCCTCGAGAAGGTGGTCTAGCTCGAAGCATTATTAGATAATAAATGACTGACGTGGGGACATTTAAAGTAGGGCTCACGTTTTTGCATATCCCAATTAAAAGTTTTCAATAAAACGTTTAAAACTATTTTTTTAAAATTAAATGTTTTCTAAAAACGTTTGGTTCAAGTACCATACCACGATACGTACGTGTCTAGGGGAAATTTATAGTGTAGTCAATAACGTGCGGACGTTAATGTTCGTTTGTTTGATGATTTTGCGAGAATTGCCGCTATATTTGTCAGCTGTATAAGGTTTCAAACAGTGCATTGTTACATGCCGATGTACTCACATGTGCTTAAGTGCGAGGAGCGCTGGTTAGTTACGAATGTACATTACTTTTTAGTTACTCATTTTATTTGAAAAGTTGCACTGTACTCTTCACGTTGGTTGGTTCCTCAGTTTAGGGGCTGCGACAATACGGTCATGTAGCCCCGTGAACTTTATATAATCAGTCTATCAGTCTGATAACTGGTGTTAATTGTGATGGCTGTATTAGTGTGTGATATCTGTTATTAATTAAAGTAAGGACTGCAGACATTCAATATTCATGTAGTTCCTAGTTTTGCTACCAAACGCCACCGTCAACGGCAACTTGTTCTGAAGTTGGTTACTAGATACCACCGATGACGGCTCCTGGTGACGAACGTTGGAACCTAAGAGCGTTAGTCAAATGTAACCTATAATTTAGCTTCACACAAGTGTAATTAGTGACATGGGACCGCCGGCTTTACTTTCCCTCCGAAGGAAGGCATAATGAGGGATATTTATTAACGCTCTTAAAAAAATCGACGACTTCGGAATGTACTCTTCTAAATACATGGTGAGACAAAGCCATTGGTCACTACTAGTTAAGAAGGGTATGTGGACGAAACCACGCTTACCAGGTTAGACCACTGTCTGGATGATACCACGCTACTAGGATAGATGACGGTCTGGATACAACCATTGGCTGCTACTAGGTTAGATGTCTGTCTGGACAAATCCATTGGCCGCTACTAGGTTAAACGACTATCTCGATCGCTAGGTCGGTCAGTGTCGCATCATGTACTCCGGCGTTCTAGCAGCCATTAAGTGCAAAGCTGAGCGCCGTGGTTCGTCCCTTGGGGGTCATTATCTCCAGCTAGTACTGCTGTTTTGGGAGACAAGCTGGGTTAAATGCTGTTCCACACCCAAATAACTTAAATACTTTACAGTCATTTTAATTGATATTACTACTACAAATAATAGTAATAATAAAAATAATAATCTTGATAGTAATAATAATGATCATGTCGACATACATTCGTCTAACAGCTGGGTGACCCATGCAGATCTATTTCCTGAGACTGAGGGTTTCATGGTCGTGATACAAGATCAAGTAGTGGCAACAAAGAACTACCTAAAATACATCATTAAGGCAGACATGCTAGATGACAAATGTAGGAGACGCCATTGCGAATGGGAGACCATCCAACATATCACAGGGGGCTATACAATAATTTCATCTACGTACTACTTGAAGAGGCATGACCAAGTAGCCAAGATAATCCACCTGAACTTGGCAAAGAAGCACTCCTTAAGTAATAATGTTCTGGATTCTCAATATATTCCTGATACTGGAGAACGATACACACAAGTTACTCTGTGACAGGTCAGTGATCACTGATCATTATTCTTATTGACAAAGTGCAGAAGAAAACTCTTCTAATGGGCATCGCAGTCCCTAACTCGCATAATATCCAACACATTTTTCCTTCGAAAGTGACCAAATACATGGCTCTGGCTGAAGAGATCCGAAAGATGTGGCGACAGGAATTTGTCACTGTATTGCCAATTATAATCTCTTCCACAGTGATCATATCGAAGTCGCTGAGGGCCAGCCTCAGTAAACTGGAGCTCCACCATAATCTGCATACTAGTAGGCAGAAAGTAGTTCGTTCGTTCCTCAACCTACCAATATAGAGAACTCCACTCCATTTTGCAGCAATGAAATGGTGAATTGTACCCAATGACATGGCGAACATATGAATAAACAATAATAATAACAACAACAATAAAATAAACATGTAAGATGTGTACAGTCTAGAAATCTGCAAATAGAGTGTGTTGGCAGAAGAAATAAAGAAGATATGGCATCAAGAAAAGACGACTGCTGTTCCACTTATCCTCTCAAGAACATGTGTTGTACCAACATCTATGAAGAGAAACCCGCAAGTACTGGACCTTCCCATCAATACATTGACATGTGTTCAAAAATCTACCTGTTAATACTTCATGTAAATTCTGTAAAGAATAATTAATCTTACCACACAGAAACACGTCTTCTATTGAACAAGGGAAGAGCCCTGGACTCTCCACTTTAGAAGTCTTAATCTAATATTTCATCTAGCTTCAGGTCAGCACTGCACTAACAGGACGATATACTCCTTAACAGTTTGCTGGAGCTGGTATTAGAACCCTTTGAAAGCTAATTGAGCGATTCGTCAGCCAAGAAACTAGTGATGCAAACCATGAACCTGCAATGCAGTTCCCCCAGAAGTGCAAAGCTGTGATAGTGGGTACACCAGAGGTCCGATCGATGTCTTCTAAATTGATTTTCACAAAATATGATATTCGTCTGGGCGTGTAAATGAGTTAACCTACTTGCTGTCTGCTATGTTATGATCGTCTTTGCACTTCTCCCGTCTAGCGTCCTCTCTATGTAGCCACGAATAAATTGCTCTAGCCGCGCATGCCATTGTGACTTCCTCTGTGAAGGTTCAGCGGTCAAGCAGCTGTTTCTCACCAGGGTGGACCTGAATCGATTCTAAGCTAATCCATTTGAGATTTTCCAGGTGAGATGACACGTCTGGTGGTCTGGATTCCACATAAAAGGAATGACCCGTGGCTCATGATCGAAATTAACGGTCACTTTAATCCGCAAGCAAGCAACTTGCTTCCTTCCGATGATTACTCCAACCCCTGGTACACACGAATACAAACGTTTACGTCCACTTGCGTTTCATAAGGATGCCTGCACATTTGTCCTTGTGCTCGTGATTCATGACGATGATGATGTATGTCTACCCCTTATTGTTACCATTTTTCATTGGGGTCGGGGATGAGATGCAATAAAAGTCTATGAAGCGGGTGATTTTTACGTCCAGATGCCTTTCCTGGCGCCAACCTCATGAGAGGAGTTAATGCGAGATTAAATGAATGAAACTGAGCAAGGATGTGGAAGGAGTGGCCGTGGTCTGTCAGAAGGTACCGTCCCAGCATTTGCCTGGAGTTGAAAATGGGGAAACCACGGAAAACCATTTCAAGGACGGCCGACGGTGGGGCTCGAACCTACGTCTACTGAGACCGCAGATGACTTGACACCTTGACCTAACGCTGCACGCTAGCGAGCGTAGCTATCGCTGTCGGTGACGATGATGATGATTATTATTATTATTATTATTATTTTCGATTTTAGGGGCCTAACTTCAAGGTTATCGGCCCCTAATGGTTTGGATGATAGCGAAATTGATGATGAAGAAGAAATTAAAATAAAGGAATAAGGCAAATAATGACAGGAGAAAACAAATGCAATCTATCCTTGAAGAATGAGAGACCCGGAAAATAATAGAGCAATGAAAGGCAAATAAGAGAGAGAAAGAGAGGAGAGGTCACTCACAACTTAGTGGAAAAATGGAAAAATCGCTCCCAGCTCGGGAATCCTTCGGGATCTTATATAATAAGATTATCTTATTATAGAGAGAGTTTAGTTTGTATGTAACGGAGACCCTCGCTTGCCCGCTCGCCCGAGACGCGAGCCTGTCTCCCGCCACGCACTTTGCCGTTATGCGGTGCAAGCGCGGCACTGAGTCATTGAGTATAGGAATTTGTACTTACCTAGGTCTCAGCTGGTGCTGAAAATGTTCGCCATTCACTGCTACACATCGCTGGCACCTTTTTATGAATCTGGCATTTACTCTCTGAAGTTCCTCAGCACCGATTGACTGTATTTCAGCTGTAATATAGTCTTTAAGCTCATTTGTAGTATACACTCTATTTTTAAGCGTCCCCCACAAATAAAAGGCACATGGTGATAAGTCTGGGCTTCGCGGAGGCCACACGTTCCGACTTATAATCCTAGTACCAAAATTGCGACGCAATTCTGTCATGGATGCTTCGGCAGTGTGAGCAATGGCAGAATCTTGTTGAACATAAGTTGACAATCGCTCTCCGTAAGTCAGTTCGTCAAAAAATTGGTCAAGGATCACATTGAAGCACAAATTAAAGTACACATTCATATACTCAATGACTCAGTGCGGCGCGAGCGCCGCATAACGGCAAAGTGCCTGGCGGGAGACAGGCGCGCAACGCGGGCGAGCGGGCAAGCGAGGGTCTCCGTTATATACAAACTAAACTCTCTGTATAATACGCTATGGTGTATGTTTCACAAAACGCAAGCTCCTAAACCAGAGGGAGTTAGAAGTTGTGGGTTGTACCAAATTCTTCCAAATCATCTCAATAGTACAAGAAAAATCTTGCATTTCTTGAAAAGTGAACGGAAATATATTTATTTGTTTATAAAGTGCTTTTAAACAAATAAACAAGACGATAGCCCCTGGCAGAACTGTGTCGCGTACAGCCCCCATAGCACTAGAGCCGGGCGGGTAGTCTGTACACATGGGGCGCACACAACCCATTATGCGAGAGTTATCGCATGGGTACGCTAGTAATCATAATAATACGATAATATTAAGCAAACTACAGTAATTTTATAAATGAAACACCTTTGATTGTCGGCAACATTAGTTGCAGTTCTTACTGAATGGCTACATCTATACCAGCTGGGCTGTAATTGTGGGCAGAGCAGAGGTCGGATCGATGTATTCTAATTCTGAAATGATATAATCAGATGAAGATATTGGTCTGCGGGTGTAAATGAGTTGACCTACTTGCTACCCGCTGTGTCACCCCTCCACTGCTCCTCCCCCAAGAGACCATTCATTAGCCCCCGCCCCCAGCTCAGGGGAAACACGATCGACACACTATTCCCAGCTAGGCTTATCAAACCTAAATTTTCCGTCTGTCTCTCCCCTTCCACCCCATTAAGGTTGTCCTTCCATTCTCACCCTTGAACTGGTCCAGAAGCCTTTTCTTGCAGCGTCTTTGGGCCCTTCAATCAATCACCTCACGTCAAGGTCATGATGAGGAACGGGATTATAATTGCTGTGTCATCTGTTTTACTTACAGCAGGCGTTCCCAAACTCTTCGAAACTGTGAATATAATAATATTTTTTTAAATAATAATTTATTTATTAAATACAATTGATATTGTCGCCTCCGTAGCTTAGCGGTCAGCATGGTTAGCCGCCGCTCCGGAGGTCCTGGGTTCGATTCCCGGCTCTGCCACGAAATTTGAAAAGTGGTACAAGGACTGGAACGGGGTCTACTCAGCCTCGGGTGGCCCAAATGAGTAGAGGGGCTTCGATTCCGATCTCAGCCATCCTCGAAGTGGTTTTCTGTGGTTTCCCACTTCGTCTTCGGACAAATGCCAGGATGGTGCCTACTTCAAGGCCACGGTCGCCTCCTTCCCTCTTCCTTGCCTATCCATCCTAACCTTCCACTCCCTTCCCTCATGAGGCCCCTGTTCGCTTTGCAGGTGAGGCCGCCTGGGCGAGGTGCTGATCCCACCTCACCAGTTGTATCCACTCCGATTAGATGTTCCCAGCTCTAGGACACTGCCTGAAGGCGCGGTAGGGGTGAGTTCCCTCGCTGAGTTTGTAGGAGCCACCACCCTGGAAGATAAACTCGCTAAAAACAAGTAGTTCCGTGAAGAACTATACAGCCTATTTTCATATATCCTACTTATGTTAACTGCCGCTATCAACATACAAAATTTCAGTTTGATTGCTGTAATAGATTCGTAGATATTGGGAACCGACTAAATATTTCGGATGGTCGCCATGTTGAATTTTATATATGAAGGTCTTAGAGTTATGTATTGTTACATGAAGATTATTGTGTACGTGTAGCATTCAAACTTCAATCGCATAATTAGGACACAAGAAGTAACAAGGAGATTTTAAAATTTCGCACAGCTGCCATCTTGTGGTTATGGAAACAATTCAAATAAATTAGATGCCAGTGGATTAACATTCGTATAAGGATTTACTGTACCAAGTTTCACTGCACTCGCATGGTTAATTTGCGAGAAACGTCCATGTGAATATTTACACTTCGCGTCGCCGCCATGTTGTATTTCTGATCACCTGGTTATTTAAGTCCTATAGGTGAACTTAAGTTCATAGCCCCTATGAACATAAAAAAATCAGTTTGATTGCTATAATAGATTCGCAGATATTCAGAGCCGTCTAAATATATCGGATGGTCGCCATGTTGGATTGTTAAATGTATAGGCCATAGAGTCATGTACCATTAAAGTAAAATTATTACGTAGATTCATTATTCAAACTTTCACTTCGATCGCATGATTACGACACAAGAAATAAATACTTAATTTTAAAAAATTCGCTCAGCCGCCATCTTGATGTTATGTAAACAATTAAACTAAATTAGATACCAGTGTATTACAATGTGTATAAAAATTTCCTGTACGAGATTTCATTGCGGTTGGAACATTAAATCGCCAGAAAGGTCTATTTAAAATTCTCAAATTCGCTTGGCCGCCATGTTCCTTTTGTAGTTAACCGGTTTTTGAAAGCTTTATAGATGAATCTCCAGTAGTGCCCTTTATGTCCGTACAAAATTTTATGATGATACCGCTAATAGTTTCAGATATATTGAATGCCGGTTAAATATTTCGCACTTCCGCCATCTTGTGGTTATGTAAACAATTGAACGAAGTTAGATGTCGGTGCATTACAATGTGTATAAACATATACTGTACCAAGTTTAATTGCGTTTGGTTGTTTAAATCGGGAGAAACATCTATTTAAAAGTCGCGAATTCGCGTGGCCGCCATGTTGGTTTCATAGTTACCAGTTTTTCAAAAGTCACATAGGTCAACTTCTAGTAGTTTCCTTGATCACCGTAACAAATTCCAGGGTGATATCGGGAATAGTTTCGAAGATATTGAATGCTGGTGAAATATTTCGCACTGCCGCCATGTTGGATTGGTGAGACGTAACAAAATTTGAAGGGTACGGTCGAGGTCGCCCGGAATAGTGCTATGAACTTACCGAGTTTCATTGAAACCGTTCCAGCCGTTTATAAGTTATTAGGGGTGGGGGGACACACACACACCTCACACACACACACACACGCGCACACACACACACACGGACAAAAGGTGATCTCATAAGCCTATTTTTTTTTTCAAAATTGAAAATAGGCTAAGAACGATTGATATTACATTAATGTGATATGTCTCACGAATCAGACGGCAAATCCAGTACAGAATATATGTGAGACATAATAATAATAATAATAATAATAATGAAAATCCACAGCCTGCTTCCGGTCTCCGACCGGGTCAGGAATGGAATGAATGAAGCCCCTATCTAGCGGCGAGGATATGATCTGTGCCGGCTGCAGAGGCCTGACGCACTCCTCTGGAACAATGATTAAATGAATGACAGATGAAATGAAATGATAGTGGAGAGTGTTGCTGGAATGAAATTTTGACAGGGAAAACCGGAGTACCCGGAGAAAAACCTGTCTGCCTCCGTTCTGTCCAGCACAGATCTCACATGGAGTGACCGGGATTTGAACCACGGACTCAGCGGTGAGAGGCCGGCGTGCTGCCGCCTAAGCCACGGAGGCTCCCAATAATAATAATAATAATAATAATAAATATCGAAAAATAGAAAACATATCAGAAACAATACGGAAGAAGTGATTGCTATTTTTTGGACCTGTACAGGATGGATGATAGTAGGTTAACCAAGCAGATCTTCACATTCCTGTGGAACAAGAAGTCGACAGCAACGTGGGTACAAGAAGTCAAAAAGAATTTGGAAAGAAACAATATCAGAGAAGAATATACAACACAGAGAGATATTTTTAGGCAAAAAGTGCTAAAAATGGAAGGACTCCAATGGAGGAAGGTAAAGAAAACCAGCTCGAAATGGTCCGAGGAAAGGAAGCATAGTGAGATGATGAAGGAATACTGAAGGAAGAAGAAGGAACAGCAAAGGACAAAGCATTGAAATTGTCTCGTGGTCCCTCGACGACCGAAACGATAATAATAATAATAATAATGCAAAAAAAAAAAATAGAAGTGTCTCGCAATGCAAAACTACGACACTATAACACGGTTGTTTTACCAGAAGCCCTGTATGTGGCAGAAACAACATTAATTGGAGGGATGACAAGAATTCATGACATCGAGAACAAGAACGGAAAATTCTTAGACAGACACATGGCGCTGTTCTCCGAGACTTAACTTGGATCAGACGAACTACAAAGTAACTCTACGGAAACACAGACACCACCACAGAGAAATTCAGGAAAAGATGCCTACAGTTCTATGGACACACGTGGATGAAAACAGATTCACTAAGAAAGCTTTTAACAGCATTAATACAAGTAAATTAAAGACCAGTTGGGTGAGAGAAACACAGGAAGACCTGGAACGATTCAAAATCTCTAAAGGCAATATTTAGGACAGAAATCAATTCAGAAATAAAATCAGAAACAAGAAATTCGAACAAGTCTCAAGAAATAAACAATAGGGAAAAAATGGACAGAGAAAAGGAAGAAAAAGCACAGTGATTTAATGAGTAGGTTTTGGGTAGAAAACAGAAGAGGAGAAGGAAGTGAAGCTGTGATTGGCTCAAGTTCGCACTCTCTCCTAAAGGGGAAAAGTCGATGATAATAATAATAATACAAGAAACATGCACCTCTCTTTCCTTTTCCTATCTCTCTCTCCATCACAGAACACCAAATATAATAGAAGTGAATGACGCATGGTAAAGCATGGAAACAAGAAACTACTGCAGCACGCCTAGTGGTGTGGCAGCCAACTACCAGTATGGAAATATTAGCTCCCAAATATGTTTTCATTTTATGTTTTTATTTTATTTAACTGGGTCACTCCGATCCGTATTTCATTTAAGGACACATTTCCATTTTAACAAATCGCACCAACATGAGACTTTGACTGGGTGGTTTTATTCACAACTGTTCACGCCGATGTCGTATGTCTCATATTCTTTGGCGTGAGCAACATCCGCATTTGACAAATACGGTTTACGAATGAAAAGTATGGATCACGATTATAAGCTGCAGAAATAAGACAGTATCGTGTTACCCAGGAACAATATTTGCTATTGCGAGTAGTTTTGGCGTATAAGTGACTTAAATATCTCTCAAAATCAAGATAATGAACAGTTACCGTAACGTGTTTCAAGCATGTGGAGCCCCCATTTTATCAACAACACATAACACCAAATATAACAAGGCTGGAAAGCTATTGTGGAAGCCCTTTGATCCTTGGAGGACATAAGTCAAGTAAGTCAAAATCTACCAATCACGAGGCGAACTTTTGCCTAGCAGCGCTCGTAGTGGGGTGGTGCTGAAGTACTCAGTGTTGTCAGTTACTCGTATCGTAGCTTCATCCCTGTGCTCTCCATTTTCATTCATTCATTCATTCATTTATTTGCAATGGGGGGTGTGTCCCCCGGTGGCAAATTGGATATACATAACAAATACATAATTATACATAACAATACATAATTATACATAACAATTCAATAACAATTATACAACAATTAAACTGGAGTATTTACACAAATAGTCAGTCTTTTCTTAAACACACCTATATGTTTGGGAAAAGGCTCTAAGACTGCGGCAGGTAGAGAGTTCCAGTTATCAATGGCACGGTTTACAAAAGAATATTTACCATAATTTGTTCGCTGTGGTCGGCCCTTAACTTTGAAAGGATGATCGCTCCTACCCATGTAAGTGGGCTTTCCCAATCGTTTGCTAAGCTCACCCCATGCTGGTTGATTTGTATACGTGTTGTACATAGCGCAGAGTCTAGATTTCATCCTCCTAGCCTCCAGTGATTCCCACCCAAGTTTCTTTAACATACGGCTCACACTGCTCCTGGGATTAAAGTCACTGAGCACAAATCTAGCGGCCTTTCTTTGTACCATTTCCAACTCATTGATGAGCCCTACTTGATATGGATCCCAAACCGCCGAGGCATATTCCAGAATAGGTCTTACAAGTGACAAATAGCCTAATTCTTTAGCAGAGGTACTACTTCCTTTTAATACCCTCATTACAAAGTGCAGGGATTTGTAAGCTTTTGAAACTACACATCCTACATGACTACTCCATTTCATATCATTCCTTACGTGAACGCCCAAATATTTGCAAGAATCTTCTTCTACAAGTATTTCCGAGCCAATGTTATATTGAAAATCCTGCCTTCGCACTTTCCCTATTTTTAAGAGACTACATTTTCTTGTGTTTATTTTCATTTTATTTACAATCGCCCACTTGTAGACCAGGTTCAGGTCCTCTTGCAGCACTGCATTGTCTTGTGAGTCATGTATCTTTCGATATATTACACAATCATCCGCAAACAATCGACAGTCACTGCGAATTCCATTTGGTAAGTCATTTATAAACGCCAAAAACAACAAAGTTCCGATTACGCTGCCCTGAGGGATACCCGATGTTACGGTAATTTCATCCGAGAATATGCCTTCGACTTTCACTTTCTGGGAACGACCCGTCAAAAATTCTTGGATCCATAAAATTACTCTTCTATCAATCTTCGTCGAAGCTAATTTGAAGTGCTGAAATTGTTAGGGATTCACCGTTCACCAATCAGTCCAATCAGCATCTTTTGTTTTGATCATAAAACAAGGATGTCCAATTTTTTGTTGTTGTAGATAAAGAAGTACTATTTCACAAACTGATAACATTTATGACTGTCAAAACTTGCTATCTTCCAGTTCGTGCATAATAATGTGAATTGAAGAATGGATCTCAGGGCAGCATGAGACCGCGAGCACTTTTTGTTCGTATGGCGAGAGCACCTTAAAGAGTACCGTGGTGCCCGCGAGCACCAGGTTGAGAACACCTGACTTACAGTAACATCCGCAGGCGCTCAAAACAAGTGGGTTATTGGCTTGCGACCACAGGACCCCTACCGGATAGGGTATTGCTTCCTCATACTTGTGCCTGCTCTTCTTGTTCGTCTTTCTAGTGGACGTGCCTTAGTCAAACTCTGCTTGTTCTGTTTCAACCTCGACTGTGTAATTAATATACATGAAATGGCACACTCCTGAATTACATTTCTATTATTTTCAGATAAATGATTTGAAAGAGAATTAGCATTGTAAGTTATTATGGTTGGTTAGTTCCTCAGTTTAGGGGCTGCGACAACTCGGTGATGTAGCCCCGTGTACTTTGGGTGTGTGCAGAATCTGTCTGATAACCAGTGTTAATTATGATGACTGTATTAGTGTGTGTTATCTGTTTTCAATTCAAGTAAGAACTGCAGACATTGATTTTTTTTCAAATAGGACCTACTTTTGCCGCCAAACGCCACCGTCAACAACTTCTAGTTCAGAATTTGGTTAACAGATGACACCGCAGTCGGCTCCTGACGATGAACGTCGGCACCTAAGAGCGTTTGTCAAATATTTAAGCTATAATTTAGCTTCACACATGTGTAATTAATGGAAGGTTCTTTAACATGCCATATATCTATGACATGGGACCACCGGCTTTACTTTCCCTCCAAAGGAAGGCATCCTATACCGTACCTATTTCTCTCTTGTGAACATAGTTATTTACTCACAAAAATCCTCGATTAGTTGTAGTAATAGGAACACATTATGTGGAGTTGTGTCTTCTCCTACTTCTTCTCACATCCCGTACGGTCAGCGTTACTTTGCTGAATTCTTCTCTTCTATAAATGCCTATCCCATGTCCCATGCTACCTCCCTTTTCCATTCTTTTTTTTTCTCCGAGGTCCCCTGGAACCTTGTCTTTCCACCTCATTTTTGGTCTTCCTCTCCTCCTTGACCCTTCAATATTTCCAGATTTCCAATTCTTTTTCCAACGTAGTCCACCTCTGTTCTCAGCACATGCTCATACCATCGGAGCCTACACTCTTGGACCTTCTTTCCTATGGGACCCACTTTCAGTTATCCCTACGTAGCCTCTAAGGATATTATGCTGTTGAAGTCATTTATCAGTGTTGCCATAGTAAACAAAAGTTTGGTGCTTTTCAGTCGGTCAATATGATTGTACCCAAATGAGATGGGTTATTCCCAAATTACATGAGATTAATACATACACTTGGATGACCAGTTTCAATCGTCAAGCGATCATCATTAGATCCATTTCACTTAGGCTATAAAATCTATGTCTGAAAGTATGGGTGAACATATTTACAGTATGTACACCTATTTAGTTGCAGTGTTAGTTAAGATAATGCAACTCGTCAATATGTGTTAGTTATAGTCTATGTGATGTTTTGTTAAGATACTGGAAGTGGTGATTGACCTCCGGAATTTGCTTGTTTGGAGTGAATATGTAGTTGTTGTGAATTGTCAATTCAGATTGTATTGTACATGCAGCTTATCTGGTTGAGTCTTGCGCGGTCCTGGTGAGAGCAGTTAACTTGGTATGGATCTGATGATGATCGCGTGACGATCGAAACTGGTCATCCTAGTGTATTTATTAACCCCTTGTAATATTTTTCAGGATTAGGGAATAACCCGTCTCATTTGGGTTCAATCGTGTTGGCCGACAAAAAAGCATCAAACGTTTGTGCTTTAAGGATAATAAGGGAAAATTACGACGGATACATAACTAAATAAGTTTTTTTTTATAATTTATCATTAACGTTGTTTACATGAAGGTGTGACATTCAGACGAAGAGTCATCTATTTGTTCAATGTTTGCACTTGGTAACAATACATTGTGCCAAAATGTCATTGATGATGATGATTATGATTGTAATTCTTGTTTTGAGGGGCCCACAATCTAGGTTATCGGCCCCTAACGATATCGGAGATAGCGAAACATAAGAATGAAATGAACGTAAACGAAATACCACGGGATCTAATAATTTTACCACACCTTATGTCAATAAATTGAATTAATATACATTAATTGATTATGCTAGGCCACATTATGGCCCTCTTCCAGACTATTCCAGCCGAGCTGCTCGCCAGTGAGCAGGGGAGTACTCGCCGCTTTGCGTGAATAAACCTGCAAGATGCAATAGAGCTCTGCTTTGGAGGCTGCCATCACTGCGCGGTGAATACATCAAGACTGGCAGGAAGCGCTTGGACTAGTGTTATGACCTTCACCCAGTGACGTATTGGCTATCACCTCCAGTCCCTCTCCAACCGTGCTCCGAGCATCACTGCTGAGTACTCACGTGTACGCATACTCAAACTCGTGGATTTGGAACAGTCTGCCCTACTCGGTAATTGATTTTAAAAAGAAAGTATTATAATAGCAAGCAAAGTTTGAATATATTTTATACTTGGATTTCTTCCTTTAAAACATATATTGTATGTCTACCCCTTATTATTCCCGTTTTCCATCGGGGTCGGGGATGAGATGCGATGGAAGTCGTTTGTGGCGATGGTTTTTACGTCCGGATGCCCTTCCTGATGCCAACCTCATGAGAGGAGTTAATGAGAGATGAAATGAATGATGGTGAATGAAACTGGGCAAGGATGTGGAAGGAAGCGGCCGTGGCCTGTCAGAAGGTACCGTCCCAGCATTTGCCTGGTGTTGAAAATGGGAAACCACGGAAAACCATTTCAAGGACGGCCGACGGAGGGGCTCGAACCCACGCGTCTACCGACTCAGCAGAGAGCTTGGCCCCATGACCTAATGCTGCGCTTTAGCCAGCGTAGTCGCTACTGTCCGTTCCTTAAAAACATATATAATAATAAATATATCCAAATAATTAAAAATTCAGATCTGTAACAATTTGGGCCCTTATTGATAATATAAAACTATTTTGTGAAAATGACAAACCTAAACGGTGATTGTATAGGCTATTATTATAAAACAGGAAGCAACATCTTAACGAAATATAAACGTATCGCAAATCCATGAAAAATACAAAAGAAAACCATAACACACAATAACACGTGTCAAAATCCAACCATAACATACGAAACAATAGTTATTTGGCGAAGGCAATTCACTTCAAAATTATTGGAACAGGAAGATACATTCAATAACCTACATATTCCAACCTTTACTCCACACCTCACAGCGCATATATATTCATCTTATACAAATCACACCCCAATGATCATCACAATTTTTTTTTTTTTAGAAAAAAATATTGGTCTGGTTTATAGTAATTTTTTCCTTGGCTTAGGCGGCAGCACGCCGGCCTCTCACCACTGGGTCCGTGGTTCAAATCCCGGTCACTCCATGTGAGATTTGTGCTGGACAAAGCGGAGGCAGACAGGTTTTTCTCCGGGTACTCCGGTTTTCCCTGTCACAAATATCATTGCAGCAACACTCTCCACTAACATTTCATTTCATCTGTCATTAATTTAATCATTGCCCCAGGGGAGTGCGACAGGCTTTCTCAGCCTGCACAGTTCATATCCTCGCCGCTAGATGGGGAATTCATTCATTCCATTCCCTGACCAGGTCGGTCGACTTGAAGCAGGCTGTGGATTTTCATTTATAATATGCAATCACAAACTTACGTTCAAATCCCACAACCGATAGCATACTTGGCTGTCACCGCAGAGGCCCAGGTTCGATTCCCGGCTCTGACAAGAAATGTAATTCTGTTCTGAGGGCAGGAACTGGGTACACTCAGCCTCGTGAGGCAAAACAGAGAAGAGGTGGGTTTGTTTCCCATCTCACCCATCTTGGGAGGGATTTTCCATGGTTTCCCATTGACACTCGAGGCAAATGCTGAGATGGTACCAAACTTAAAGCCATGGCTGCCTCCTTTCCAATCCCCGCCTGAATTTACACATACAAACACTACTATGTGGTAGATGACCCTGTAGTTGCGCCCCTTAAAGGAACAATAACTATAACAACTTAAACACTAATACAGCCACAAAATTACACAGGTTATCAGACAAATTCTACACACACGGAAGCACAAGAAACAACAACAATAAAACAACTGAACCACACGAATCTTGAACCGTGGAGACATCAGGGACATTAATGCAGGTTTAAAATACATTACCTTATTATTGACTTAATTGTTACTGCCATTTTACATAGCATTTACAGTGATATTAT
Source organism: Meconema thalassinum (assembly GCA_946902985.2). Lineage (NCBI taxonomy): Eukaryota > Metazoa > Arthropoda > Insecta > Orthoptera > Tettigoniidae > Meconema > Meconema thalassinum. Next base: position 375,994,131 of record OX336392.1, read on the forward strand.
TCATGGATATTTCAAATGAAGTACTTTAGACGTCCCCCCAAGGCCACAAACTTTAGGACGTGGTTTGGCGACCATGGGAACCCTGCCGAATCCTGCGTTGGTGCCAGGCTCCTTTCAGTTATATTTCCTGTCAGCCTCCCTTGGTCAACTCTTGTTCTCTTCCGACCTCGACGATATTAGGGTAGGTATCCGAGGCCTAGGGAGTCTTTCAATTGTCCGCTTTAATTAGCCCTTGTCTCATCTTTCCAGATACCCTCATTCTTCGAGGAATCGGTCTTCTTATCATTTTCATGATATCTCCTCCCTTCTGCTCAGGAACCTCAATGAGGCAGGGCATGTGTATCCCCACCACTTATGGTGCACCATTACCGAATGTTAATTTGTCCCAGATAGGGAAAGTAAGGAAGGAAGCTTTTAGTTTTACGTGACCGTTAATCATGCGAACATGAGCCACGAGACCTCCTTTTTTACGTGGAATCCGAACCACAGGACATGGCATTTCACTTCGAAAATCTCACATGCATTGACCGGGAATCGAACACGGTCCTCCTTGATGAGAGGCCAACAGCTAGACCGCTGCGCCATCACGCCCCTCCCCCAGATGAGGGTGATTCTATATGTAGCAATAGGATTTACAGTGGTGTTGAAGAGCTTCATTGTGTGAGTGATTGTGATTCTGTGCCGTTTAATGACTTCACTATGTCAGCGGTAACTACAGTATGTTAAATAAATCTATTTAAATCATTATACATCCTCTCCTCTTTATGGGACAGTCTGTTCGGGTCTTATCGTCATGCTGGAGATGCTTCAAGACGCTACGTGCAGTACTTCATGACATTGCACCTTGAGAATGTGATCTGAGCTCAGATACATGCAAATAAACCAGCATCATTCAGGCCAGATGATCCACGCTAGGGCGTTATAAATTTACTGCTTATAACTTTTGGAACCTGTTAACCTACAGACATGAATAACTCACACCCATAACAGGAGGCTATTTAAAATGTCAGAAATTAGGTCAAAAATGAACACCATAAAGAATGTGAAAAGATCCTACGGGCGACAAGTAGATGTCTGCTTTTATACGTTCCAGAGAGACAAGGACAGATATGGAGAGAGAGAGAGAGAGAGTACTGCGGCGAGGAGAAACGAGAGAGACAGCGAATAGCAGACTCCCCATTAAAACCTCCATCCCCCCTCTCCTTTCTCCGTAGCCCACCAGATAATTGCATTGGAAGGTGGCTGCTTGTGTCTCAGCGATAGAAAACTTTCTTTGATCTATAGGTATAATATAGCACTTTCAGTAGATCCGTTAAACCTGCCTGAATTAGCAGGCTTTGAATGTAAAGCGCTTCTTGCACACAGAAAAGGGGGCCATGGAGAGTTTACTTACTTCCAATTGGAGCATAAAGAACTGCCTTCTACTCCTTAGCGTTACAAGTGTAATGTCTTGTGCTACAGCGGACGAGATGTTACCACTACACAAAAATAAAACGTAAAAGAGTGAAAGAAAAAAGAAGGCCGAGAAGCTATTTGAGATCTGCAAACCACAGTTAGCAATGCAGAAGAGATTCTATCTCGTAATGTCTTCGTAACAATATACTGAGGTTCATATAAAAAGGAATGGTGTAAGCTTTTCACACAGTTCCAAAATCGTATCTTCTTTTCTTTTTAATGCAGTCTCGTGAATAGCGCTGCGCCATTGACCTATCCACCCCAGACTACGTTCCGACTTGGAGCAGTAATCACTTCCATCCACACTGTAGAGATTGCCACATTCTCACTGTTAGTGATTGACGCGATCACAGGAGGGATATGGAGGCATTCAAAACCAAGAACTTGATTTTATCTTAATAGTGAGCTTGAATCAGTAATCCCTTAGAAAGTAGACCTACGCGTTGCTATCTTGGTGTGCAGTGGGATCTGGTACAGGATAGGCCTACCTATAAAATGATTGGTTGGTTAGTTGGTTGGTGCCTTAGTTTAGGGGCTGCGACAACGCGGTCATGTAGCCCCGTGTACTATGGGTGTGCATAGAATCTGTCTGATAACCGGTGTTAATTGTGATGGCTGTATTAGTGTGTGTTATCTGGCGGCAAACGTTCTAACTAATATAGCGTTATCAAATAATTTAATCTACAAATTTTGGCTTCACACAAGTTTAGTTAGTGGAAGGTTCTTTCTCATGTCATAAAGCTTATACATGGGCTCGCCGGCTTTACTTCCTCTCCAAAGGAAGGCATACTGAGGGATTTTTAACGCTCTTAAAAAATCTGACGACATTGGCCGGGTTTGAACCCGCGATCTTGGGCATAGCAGTTCAGCGTTAAAAATCCTTCAGTATGCCTTCTTTCCGTGGGGGGGGGGAAGTAAACCCGGCGGTCCCATGTCATAGTAGATTTATGGCATGTAAAAGATCCCTCCACAGACTAAACTTGTGTGAATCTAAATTGTTAGGTTAGATTTCATCGGAACGCTCTATCAAAGTTCCAACGTTCACCACTAGGTATCTTTGATATCTGGAAGCGAAAGTTGGAACTACTTGAAATTGAACGGAACTTGTAGCTCACCTTAAGGGTCTCCGCTGGAAGCAGCTACAGACTCAGGCGAGCCGAACATGTCCTCGGACACTCCCGGCACTAAAAGCCATACGATAAACAAAGCATGCTACCAACTACGCCACCAAAGCCGCCTCTATAAAATGATAATAATAATAATAATAATAATAATAATAATAATAATAATAATAATAATAATGTTATTGGTTTTACGTCCCTTGAACCACTCAGGCTTTTGGTGTAATAATAATATAATAACGTCGTTTTTAACTACTGGGGATTTTAGAGACAACGGAGTGCTGGAATTTCGCCCCGAAGGGGATCTTTAACATGTCAGAATTTCTACTAACACGGCTCAATCGCATTTTCGCACCCTCAAATGCCAACTGATTACGCCTGGATGCAATCCTGCAACCTTGGGCGAATGAGGAGAGAACGTTACCGCTGCGCCACGTAGCCATTTATCGGCATTAAAAGGCGGGTTGCAGGAATTAAACCCTAAAGGGGATCTTAAACGTGCCAGTAAATCTACTGTCACTACTCCCTCACATTTCCGCATCCTCAAATTCCAACTGACTGTGCCTGGATTCGATCTCCTATAAAATTAGCCCACCTTGGTGCGTAAAGGCTAGCATTCTTAGCTCTCACTATGGTGATCCGGGTTCGTTTTCCGGCTCTAACAAGAAATTTAACACCGGTCTGAGAACTGGATCGGGGTACACTCAGCCTCGTGAGGCAATACAGTACAGAGGAAAAGTGGGTTAGGTTCTTAATTCAGCCATCCTGGAAGAGGATTTCCGTGGTTTCCCTCTTTTACTCCAGGCAATAGCAGGGATCATACCTAACTTATGGCTACGGCTGTTTTCTACGCAAATCCTACCTCAATTGCAAATAAACACACTAGTGCAAAAAATACAGTGACTCAGGTTACAAGACAAATTCTACCCACGCCCAAGTACACGAGGCCACATGTCCACAATGTCACAAAGCCCTAAAGAATCAACAACAACAACAACAACAACAACAACCTGTTAAATGAACCAAACTCCCTTTTTATCGATTTATAATTGAAGCAAGCTTTCTCCTTGAGCAGTTTGTATTTTTGACTAAATCTTTGGTTTTAGCCCAGATGAGGTGTACTTGGTATTATGATTAATGGCCAACTAAACCTTGAATTTATTTTTTGATGATCATGATGATGATGATGATGATGATTATGATGATGATGATGATGATAATTGTTATTTTAAGGGGCCTAACATCTAGATTATCGGCTCCTAATTGTTTGGGTGATAGTGAAAGATATGATGAGAATGAAAACTATAACTAATACTAACTACAGACTAGAAGAAGAAATGGTAAACAAATAAAGGATAGGGCAAATAAAGGACAGGAAGAAAAGGAATGCCCTCAACCATGGCGTTCTTAAGTTCCTCAACCCTCGAATAATGAGGATCTAGGGACTTGGAAGGAAGCAGAGCCATGAAAGGCAGATAGGAAAGGGAAAGAGGAGAGGGCTCGCCCCAAAGTCAGTGGAAAAAGGGGAAAAAATTGACCCAGCTCAGGAATCCCTCAGGATCGTCAACTCCCGAACTCACCAGCTGTGAGCCCTTGAGGGTGTAGCATTATCAAGGGTGCACCAGAAGTGGTGGGGCTACATACATCCTGCCTCCTTGAGGGCCTTAAGCAGAAGGCAGAAGATGACATAAAAAGAAAAAGAAGGCTGACCCCTCGAAGTATGAGGGTATCAGGAAAGATGATGATGATGATGATAATTGTTGTTTTAAGGGGCCTAACATCGAGGTTATCGGCCCCTGGGAAAGATGAAACAAGGGCCAATTAAGACGGGAAAGAAAGAGATTCCCTAATCACGTCCGCGTCGGGGTCGGAAGAGAACAAGAGTTGACCAAGAGAGGTCGACAGAAAGAAGACGGATAGGAGCCGAGCACAAGTAAGTGGAAGCAATGCCGGACTCAGCTGGGGTCCCGTGGTCGCCAACCCTCGTTTCACTAGATGTGAGCCCCTGCGGGGAATTAATTTTTTGTATCGGCGTCAAGAGAACCGGGGAAAATGGCATGGGAATTCACATTAAATTAGAAGGTACCCCTACAATATCACTTGGCTACAAAGTATTTATATATGCGGGGAGTGGGATAAGTTCCGGCAGGAACGCAATTTACCAATAATCCATATCCGTCTTTTGACGCGACAAAGTCAGGTGTGACAAAGTCTTGATGAATCAAAACCCAGCAATTATTCTAGGTTTGTATCGTGTCTTGTGTGGGGGTTCGCCTAGGACACCAAGCTGGCTCATCAGCGGGCTCTTGGCGTCCCCACCCGGATCCCCACAGGAGTAGCGAACTGCGCGCTACCTCCCTTTTTATGAAGTGCACTTGCGCCTCTTTATTGCGAGAACTACAACTTCAAGCAGCCATAACCTCCCTATGAAGGCCTCAGTTCGCTACTCCTGTGGGGGTCCGATCGGGGAAACTAAGAGCACGCTTGGTGTTCTAGACGAAACCCGACACAAGACACGGCACAAACCTGCAAGAATTGCTGAGCTTTAATCCACTGGCTGCGGCGCCGTGAAAGCCAATATTCCATCTTCTTGGTGAATCACTTGTTCCACTATCACGAGGTGGTGTTCCAGTTATTTAGTTTGTCATGTTGGTGTACATTACATTTAACTCTGGGCACCTTCCGTGATGTCTTATTAACTTTGAAAGGTAGAGGGATGCATAGCAATGAATGGACGTCACACTGGGTACATACGAACTAGTGTTCAGATGTATAGCTACACTGTAGTTCCTGTGTTTATTAGACGTATTATCTTACATTCTCCCACTAAGATATTGCATATTTTTCAAGAGGGGGGATACAGCCTACAGAACAAAGAAGTGGAACAATGCTAATTGTACGACAATACTTGTATAATTATTCCGATTTCCAAGAAAACACATATTTGCTCCCAAACAAATACTATATATTTAAACATTTCTAATCATAACACTCTTGTTATCAAAGCGACGGCGTGTAAAAGGGATAAATTATACGATAAAGTTGTGTTCCTGGCCGAGACTTTTCGATGAAGCAAGCTAATGAGGTGTTATATCCTAAGCCGAAGGACAGATTACCGTAAATGAATTTACGTCTTTGCCAACCTGAGAAGTCTGCTGTGGCCATACAGAATGACCATCAAATTACTTAATTTGTATGGAGAAACATTTCATATCTAGAATCATTTCAGAGGCGATATAAAAAATAACAACCTAAAAACTTTAATCGAGGTGAAGGTTGTTCCCTGAGCAGATTATGGCTGCCCATTACAGCCTTCTTCTACGTCTCGGGGAGTCATAGAGTAGCAATTTATATTTCGACATGACTTCCTATCTTTATCTAATATCTTCTTTCTTGTTTTAAATCTATGGAGCCATGTACCATTTATAACTAATTCCTTCCTTCCTCCTCCCTTACTTCCCCCCTTCCCCCCCTAACTTCTTTACTTCCTTCCCTCTCTCCTGCCCCCCCCCCCCTCCTTTCTTCTCTCACTTACTTCCCTCCCTCCTTCCTTACTTCCCTCTTTCCTTAATTCCTTCCCTCCTCATTTCTTCTCTCACTTACTTCCCTCCCTCCTTCCCTACTTCCCTCTTTACTTCCTTCCCTCCTAACTTCTTTACTTACTTTCTTCCCTCCTTCCTTTCTTCCTTCTCGCCTTCCTCCTTCCTTCCCTCCCTCCTTACTTCCTTCTCTCCCTCCTTCCCTGTTTACTTCTTTCCCTGTTAACCTCCTTCCTTCTTTCCTTCCTTGTATTCTTCCCTCATTCCTTCCCTCCTAACTTCCCACTTCGTCTACTTCCTTCCTTACTTCCCTCTTTACTTCTTTACCTCCCTCTTTCGCTTTTTACTTCTTTCCTTTCCTCTTTCCTTCCTCCCTTCCCTCCCTCCTTCTTCCCTCTTTCCTTCCTTCCCTCTTTACTCCCTTATTTCCCACTTTATTCCCTCCCTCCTTCTTTCCTTCGTTCCTTCCGTCCCAAATTTTCTCATTTCTTCCCTCCCTCCTTCCTTCTTCTCTACATACCTCCTCAAAGGGACAATCTATTGTTGCAAAACGCATAGAATATTTACAACTGGCTTCGGTGGCGTATTTGGTAGCACGCTGAACTGCTGTGCCCAAGATAGCGGGTTCAAACCCGGCCGAAGTCGTCGGATTTTCAAGAGCGTTAAAAATACTTCAGTATGTCTTCCTTCGGAGGGGAAGTAAAGCCGGCGGTCCCATGTCATAGATTTATGGCATGTAAAAGATCCTTTCACAGACTTGTGCAAAGCTAAATTGTTAGGTTAGATTCCGTCGGAATGCTCTATCAAAGTTCCAACGTTCACCACTGGGTATCATTGATATCTGGTAGCGAAAGTTGGAACTACTTGAAATTGAACGGAACTTGTAGCTCACCTTAATAAGGGTGTCCGCTGGAAGCAGCTACAGACTCAGGCGAGCCGAACATGTCCTCGGACACTCCCGGCACTAAAAGCCTTACGATAAATAAATAAATAAATAAATAAATAAATAAATAAATGAATAACTGGACTTAATAGCCCCAAACCTACGTTGTAGATTTAATTGGTCGAGTAAGTTTAGGTTACAGTGGAACAACAAAGTAATCTATGATGGGCACAATCATAAATGTATTGTTGCTACCTCTTTGGCTCTTAAACTATTTCTCCCGCTTAACACTTCATAATCTCCACCTTTTCTCAGAGTATTACTGTATTTCCCTGCCATTACTTTGCAGGAGAGTAAGCCAACTGATTCAGTTCGCTGTATTCGAACCCCCTCTCACTGACGGGCACGAGTCAAGGAATGTTTGTTTGAACTATTGCAGAGTTGAAAGCTAGCTTCTCATATTAAATTAAGCAGCCATCTTGTAAAATATTTGAGTGGCGGCAACAAAGAGCGCGAGGCGGGGTCCCGCCCATCATTAATGCTCGCCATCAGTCATACCGGACACCTGAATTATGTAGTTTTCTCGATCGATGCGACACTCCAGTCTCTTTGTGAATACACCCCTCACTCCATGTCTCAAATCACGTGAACAGCACTGAGCTTTACCGCGAGTTCTCGCCAGGGACTCACAACCTGTGGGAAGAGATTTGGCAACCATGGGGCCTCTCACAAAGTCAAGCATTACTTCCACATTCTTGTGAATAATTTTTCACTGATGTTATTTGAGTCTTCAGTCTTTTGACTGGTTTGATGCAGCCCTCCATGCCTCCCTCTTCTAAGTGAATGTTTCATCTCTATATAAGCTACCATATCTTACATCCGAGGCAATCTATTTAACATTTCCTTACCTTGTTATTTCCCTACAGTTCTTGTCCTCGATCCTTCCTTCCATAACTAACTTTGCTATTCCTGGGTGTCTTAGTAGAAAGTGTCCAACCAACCTATCTCCTCTCTTCATTAGCGGTCTCCAGGAGCATCTCTCCTCTCCCACTCGTCTTATTACCTCTTCATTTGTAACTCCATCTACCCATCGGTTTATCATTCTCCTGTAACACCACATTTCAAATGCTTCTATTCTCCTCTTTTCTGCTGCCCCAACAGTCTAATTTTAACTTCCATATAAAGGTTTTCAAGCTTCCTCCGTGGCTTAGGGGGCGGTAAGCCGGCCTCTCACCGCTAGGTCCGTGGTTCAAATTCCGGCCACTCCATGTGAGGTTTAGGTTGGACAAAGCGAGTCAGACAGTTTTTTTCTCCAGGTACTCCGGTATTCCCTGTCGCAAAATTCATTCCAGCAACACTCTCCACTATCATTTCATTTCATCTGTCATTCATTTAATCATTGCCTCAAAGGAGTGCGACAGGCTTCGGCAGCCGGTACAGTTTATATCCTCGCCGCTAGATGGGGGCTTCATTCATTCCATCCCTGACCCGGTCGGTCGACTGGAAGCAGGCTATGAATTTTCATAAATGCTTTCAAAAGTGACATCTTAATACCTACATCTATTTCGATGTGAACAGATCCCTTTTCTGTAGAAATACTTTCCTTCCCTGAGCCAATCTACTTTTTATATCCTCTTTGTTTCGTCCATCACTGGTTATTTTGCTCTCTAATAACATAATTCTCCTACTTCTTTTAGCCTTTTCACTTGTCAACTTGACGTCGATAGGGGTTTCTGATTTATTTCGACTGCATTCCATCATCCTTGTCTTACATTTGTTGATTGTCATCATGAATTCTTTCCTCAAGACGGAGTCCATACCATTTGAAAATTACTTCAAATCCTCCGGTGAATAGGCTAGGACAGGGGATATCAACCGGTGGGTCGCAGGATGTGTCTTGAGGGGTCGCGAGATACGGAGAGAAAGTTTTAAAAATTGCTTCATCGTTGTGTTTTATTTTCAAAGAAGAATACACTCACATTGTATTAAACTTTTACGTTTTTAAGGGCAGATGACCTCGTAGTTCCGCCCCTTAAAGCAACAATAACTAACTAACTAACTAACTACTAACTAAACTTTTACGTTTTATTAAATTCTATTAATGAGAAACTTGAGCTAGTTTGGAATTAACGAATTTTTGAATGAATGTTTGCTAATATGAGTTACAAGTGTTTTTTATGAATAAAACTTAACACTTATTGTAATTTTGTAATTATTGTTTAACGATCAAACTTGGGGTTCGCCCAAATACTCAGCCTAAAATGGGGGTTGCAGTGTCTGAAAGGTTGAGAACCCCTGGGCTAAGATGACAATGTCGTCAGCAAATCTCAGAGTTGAAGTTATTTCTCCATGAATCTTTACTCCTACTTTAAGTTCATCTCAATTTCCTTCATTGTTTGTTCAATGATCAGAATAATATTTTATCATCTATGCTTACTGGATAGAGCCGCGTCGTAAATCGGTGGTTGTTTCCCGACAGGGCAAGCAAGCAGCTCTACCTGGCAATATCCGTCAGTTTGAGTATCCTTCAGTATACCTTCCTTCGGAGAGGAAGTAAAGCCGGCGGTCCCATGCCTTAGATTTATGGCATGCAAAAGATCCTTCCACAGACTAAACTTGTGTGAAGCTAAATTGTTAGGTTAGATTTGGTAGGAACACTTTATCAAAGTTCCAACGTTCACCACTAGGTATCATTGATAGCTGGTAGCGAAAGTTGGAACTACTTGAAATTGAGCGGAACTTGTAGCTCAACCTAAGAGTGTCCGCTGGAAGCAGCTACGGACTCAGGCGAGCCGAACATGTCCTCGGACAATCCCGGCATAAAAGCCATACGATAAATAAATAAATAACCAACTAGTACCTACCCATGATTAAGGCTGCTGCAATGTCAGCCGAAACGTCGGGAAACAATCACCGATATACGACGTGGCTCTATCCTGTAAGCCTAGATGATAAACTAGACACCGGCTGCGAAAGCCTACGATCTAAATAATTTTTTTTCCGGCATAACCAGGAATCTCTACGGTGGCAGCCTAGAATGCTAGTCACAATGCCACGAGGAGAATTGACATTAAAGGGCAGAGCAGTTACGAGCGAGTTGTGTTACAGAGTTAAATGGCTTAACTGAATGGCACTACGACGCGCTGTCAGAAACACAGGCAGTGTCTGTCCCCCATCACTCACAGTCCATCAGTAATCCTGTCAAGCTATATAGCACCGGTTCATATCCCGGCCGAAATAATGTGCGACACTGCACACGTGCTCATATCAGGACCATATTAAGAGCACTGTTCAGAGAACACACAACAAGATCTATCTGTTGTGTAAGTCTTAACCCTAGAATGGTAACGTTCGTCTCCGCGACGGAAACGGGATACACTTCTGCCTCGCCCACCTCTCACTTTTGCCCAATCTCCACCAGTAATTAGCAGTCCTAATATACAAAGCAAATTAGTAAAAAAAAAAAAGTCAAAATCCATAAAACCCCAAAGAAACAATTTAAATTAGTAAAAAAAAGTCCAAAAAGTTAAAGAAAATACTAAAAATCTAAAAAAATATATAGTCAAAGGACAAAAATAAAAGAAGAACAATCACAATTGGTCAAAATTAGTGAAAACCAGCTCAACAATTACCAATAAATAAATCTGTTAGGTAGTCAGCCCGGAAGTTGGTTGGATCCTCAAAGTGCCACTATCGGTTATGTGGGCTGAAATCCACAAAATTAAAGGGACCACTGTAATGAGGCGTACTAAGCAAGATGAGGAGTGCTGTAGTTCGCCATTGCATTCCTCACTGAGTATAGCAGTAGTAGCCCTATGAGTAGAACCTTTCATAGCATCCACAGGCACTGACTGTGCCCTGAATGTCATTACTAAGCACCACCCATACCTCAGTAGCTTCCATATAATCACAGCCATGATTGAGACTGAGACATCGGTGAAAAGCCACATTTTACTCTATCCTGTGCCAACAGACAAATGCAAATGTACTGCATTCATCAAGAGATGCAAAAAATCCATAAAACCCCAAAGGACAATTTAAATTATTGCCTGGGAGCCGACATATTGCAAGTTTTGCTAAAATGCTACGTGCTAATCAATCAGCAAGGTTTTCATAAAAATAATTGCAATGTTGGTAACAGAGAATGGTATCACCTTTTCATTACCTTAACCACTATATTTTATCTTATAAACATTGATACATTTTCATAACAATTGATTCAGTAGTTCGTGTTGTAGGATCATATTATGCAACGGAACTGATTGTTCCACTATTCAGTTAGCGCTATGTTAAGGCGGAAAAATGAAAACCACCTTAGGCCTTGGATACCCTAATACCGTCATGGTCTGAAGCTGAGGTTCCGTGGTCACCACCCGAGTTCCACAAGTTGTGAGACCATGGGGGAAGATCGTCACTTCAACAGGCACGCTCGCAGAGTGAGAGAAGCAGGAAAATGAAGCGCTTATTTTTTTATGTGAAAATGAGAATTTGAGACACAACCGACTTCATTCTTTCTTTCCTTCACTGTTTCTCTTTTTATATACTCTTCAAACAAAACTCTACAAAAGTTTTATATTCAGAAGTTTTGACTTCAAATACACTTCTCAACATGTAAATAGGGTCATATCTTCCACAACGGTGGCTCTGATCTTTTATCTCTTTCTTTGTCTTCTTCACTCTGCTATCTTATCGCCTTCTCGCTCTCACACATGCACACACGCAAAGAGTTTAGGACTTGGCTGGAGTGTATTCTTTTTTAGAAAACCCAAGTGTGTGCTCCTTAACGCTCGCCAGATAAGCTGTGAAGCAATGGGAGTGTGATCAGCGTTACCAAGAACGAACCGGAATAGAAAGGATTGTCACGTCAGGATTTGATTACATAATCGAGGTTTTTAACGGGGATACAGAAAAGAAATTTTTGACGTCGTATATAGATTGCTTGGTTGGTTGGTCCCTCAGTTTAGGGGCTGCGACAACGCGGTCATGTAGCCCCGGGTACTTTGTGTGTGTGTAAAATCTGTCCGATAACCGGTGTTAATTGTGATGACTGTATTAGTGTGTGTTATCTGGTTTTTTTTTAAATTTAAGTACTGCAACTTAGAATTTTACAAATAGTTCCTACTTTTGCCTCCAAGCGCCGCCGTCAACAACTACTAGGCCAAGTTCAGAACTTAACTACTAGACGCCACCGCAGTCGGCTCTTGGCAACGAACGTAGAAACCTAAGAGCGTTGTTTACATTCTTAACCTATCCAATTTAGCTTCACAAAGATGCAATTAGTGGAAGGTTCTTTAACATGCCATAAATCGATGACATGGGACCGCCGGCTTTACTTCCCCTCCGAAGGAAGGCATACTGAGGGATTTTTAACGCTCTTAAAAAATCTGACGGCTTCGGCCGGGTTTGAACCAGCTATCTTGGGCATAGAAGCTCAGCATGCTACCAACTACGCCACCGAAGCCGCCGCTGTTTTAGTGTGTTTTATCTGTAGTTCAGGTAAAGACTGTAGACGATCAATTTCAAGTAGTTCGTACTTTTGTTACAAACTGCTGCCTTCAACGACATCTAGCTGTGAACTAGGCTACTATATGTCACCGCAACCGGCACATGGCGATGAACGTTGAAACTTAATAGAGCGATAATCAAAGCTAACCAACACATTTTAGCTTCACACAATTATTGAAGTTAGTGGGAGGTTCTTTTACATGCCATAAATCTATGACATGGGCCCGCCGACTTTACTTCCTCTCCGAAGGAAGACATACTGAGGGATATTTAACGTTTTTAAAATATCCAACGATTTCGGCCGGGTTTGAACCCGCTATCTTGGGCATAGAAGCTCTGCATGCTACCTATTACGCCACTGAAGCTGCCAGGAATTTCTTTTCTTGACATCAAATATAGATTTAGGTATTAGGAAGTCATTTTTGAAAGCCTCTGCTTAGAGCATGACACCCAATATAAGTGAAACTTGGCGCAGCAGGAAAGAGGAGAATAGAAGCGTTTGAAATGTGGTGTTACAGGAAAATGATGAAGTCAGGTGGATAGATAGAACAACAAATGAAGAGGATTTAAGACGAGTGGGACAGGAGAGATGTTTCAGGCGACTGCTAATGTCCACCTCGTTGCGTAGTGTCTAGCACTCTTGGCTGTCCCTGCAGAGGCCCGGGTTCGATTCCTGGCACTGCCAAGAAATTTAATTCTGGTCTGTGGGCTGGAACGGGGTGCACTCAGCCTCGTGAGGCAAAACTGAGAAGAGGTGAGTTTGATTCCCACCCCAACTATCCTGGAAGTAATTTTCCGTGGTTTCTCCACCTCTACACCTGGCGAATGCCGGGATAGATCCTAAATTAAGGCCACGGCCGCCTCCTTTCCATCCCTCATCTCAATTACAAATACACACATTAATACAGCCATCAGAATAACACAGGCTATCAGACAAATTCTACACACACACACCCAATTACACGGGACTACACGACCATGATGTTGCAATGACCCTAAAAGAATCAACGATAACGGAAGGAAGAAAGGAAGCTTGTAGTTTAACGTGACCGTTAATCTTGAGATCATGAGCCACGGGACCTCCTTTTTACGTGGAATCCGAACCACAGGACATGGCATTTCACTTCGAAAATCTCACATGCATTGACCGGGAATCGAACCCGGAGCGCCTTGGTGAGAGGAATACAGCCAGACCGCTGGGCCACCACGCCCCCCATCCACGATAACAAAAGGCTACTGAAGAGAAGAGATAGGTTGGTAGGACACTTACTAAGACACCCAGATACAGCAAAATTAGCGTCGAAAGGAAGGGCCGAGGACAACAACTATGGGGTAGACCAAGGTTAGAATATGTTAAATAGATTGCCTCAAATATAAGGTGTAGCAGCTATATAGAGATGAAACTATTAGCTCAGGACAAGGAAGAATGAAAAGCTGCATCAAACCAGTCAAAAGACTGAAGAGTTGAACAACGTGTTTGGGGTAGTAGCCTACCTGGAATTAGTCTGTCAACCTGTGTTCGTCACCTATGCACATTAGGTCAGTAGCGTCATTTATACGTTGCTATAGGAATACAAGTTCTTAGTTACGTATCTTTATTTATGTCAAGTTTTGAAGCCATTTATTCATTGTTGCCTGTAAAAATTATCAGTTGTAACTCTTCAGTCGGTGAACAGAAATACGTTACGTGTTGTTTGATCACCTGTACATGCTAGGTCAGTTGCACAATCTATACGTTGACTTCAAATACACTTCTCAACATGAAAATAGTGCCAGATCTTACACAACGGTGGCTCCAATCTGCGTATCTCTTTCTTTTTCTTCTCCCCTCTCCTGAGCGCATGCTTTTACTTACCTGTGGTTTCTTACGATAATTTTTTGTTTCAATTAACGATGAAAACTGGAAAGTGTAAAAAAAAAGTGACAGTCAGTCTGAAAGACTAGACTTTGTATCATTTTAAATGCTACAAATGCTGAAAAATGCTAGAAAGGCTGGAGGATTCTCGCTTCGCTCGAAGCCAAAAACTCTTGACATGTTAGAAAATTATCTGCATAATATTTATCTTGCTTATCATGTTTCAAATTACTCGCGAACGGCAAGTGCAAACCAAGGGCAAAGCAAGGTCAAGCACGCGGGATGCCGCACGCTCGCCAGAGCGCGCGGGGACATGCCCCTTCTATCAAGTCTAAATACACTTATAGTGGGCGATGTATTGAAGATAGAGATATGCTCTCGCGGACTTTTTTGTAGAACTTTTCATGCTGACCAATTCATAATATATTGATATTTATAACGGTTTGCCCATTGTAAGCTTAAGAAGCGCACGGACGCCAAGTTTGTTTTCGACTTTTTCACTGAAATCGTTACTGCTTGGCTTCTTTTGATCATACATAAATTATTTTCTACAGAATCTTTTCTCGAGATAGACTATCCTTTACAAAATGGTGAAAACCGCATCAAAATCCATCCAGTGGTTCTCGAGATTACCCGTGACATCCAAGAATCGGGGATTTTTGTCTTATACTAACGAAGTAGAGATTGTCGGGGAACACATGCACCAAGCAGTACTATGACGTCAAACACCTCAGTGCATCTGGGTACATTTCATCCCGTCACCGTAACGTAACGCCAGACCCCAGCGTGACGACGAAGTCGACAAGTTCATTTAAAATTATAAAAAAAAGATCGCGGAAGGAAATATGCGGAGAGGGAAGTAGCCTATTTTCAATTTTGAAAAAATAGGCTTATGAGATCACCTTTTGTCCGTGTGTGTGTGCGTGTGTGTGTGTGTGTGTGTGTGTGTGTGATTCGTGTGTGTGTCCCCCCCTAATAAAATCTAAACGGCAGGAGCGATTTCAATGAAACTCGGAATGTTCATAGCACTATTCCCGGCGACCTCGACCGTGCCCTTCAAATTTTGTTACGACTCACCAATCCAACATGGCGGCTGTGCGAAATATTTCACCAGCATTCAATATCTCCGAAACTATTACCGATATTACCCTGACATTTTCTAATGTGATAGAGGGAACTACTATAAGTTCACTTATGTGACTTTTGAAAACCTGGTAACTACAAAACCAACATGGAGGCCAAGCGAATTTGCGACTTTTAAATAGACGTTTCTCGCGATTTGACCAACCAAACGCAATGAAACTTGGTACAGTATATGTTTATATACATTGTAATGCACCGACATCTAAATTCGTTCAATTGTTCACATAATCACAAGATGGCGGATGTGCGAAATATTTGACCGGCATTCTATATCTCTGAAAACATTAGCGGTATCTCCCTAAAATTTTGTACGGAGATAAAGGGCACTACTGGAAGTCCATCTGTAAGACTTTCAAAAACCGGTTAACTACAAAACGAACATGGCGGCCAAGCGAATTTGAAAATTTTAAATAGACCTTTCTCGCGATTTAATGTTCCAAGCGCACTGAAACCTGGTACAGGAAATATTTATACACATTGTAATACACTGGTATCTAATTTAGTTCAATTGTTTACATAACCTCAAGATGGCGGCAGTGCGAATTTTAAAATTAAGTTTTTATTTCTTGTGATGTAGTCATGCGATCGAAGTGAAAGTTTGAATAATGAACCTACGCAATAATTTTCCTTTAATGGTACATGACTCTATGGCCTATACATTCAACAATCCAACATGGCGACCATCCGAATTATTTAGACGATACTGAATATCTGCGAATCTATTTTAGCAATCAAACTGCATTTTTAATGTTCATAGGGGCTATGAACTTAAGTTCACCTATAGGACTTTAAATAACCTGGTGATCACAAATCCAACATGGCGGTGACGCGAATTATAAATATTCACATGGACGTTTCTCGCAATTTAACCATCCGCGTTCAGTGGAACTTGGTACAGTAAATCCTTATACGAATGTTAATCCACTGGCATCTAATTTATTTCAATTGCTTCCATAACCTCAAGATGGCAGCTGTGCAAAATTTTTCTTGTGTCCTAATTATGCGACTGAAGTTTGAATACTACACGTTCACAATAATCTGCATGTAACAGTACATAACTCTAGGACCTACATATATAAAATCCAACATGGCGACCATCCGAAATATTTAGTCGGTTCTCAATATCTACGAATCTATTACAGCAATCAAACAGAAATTGTGTATGTTGATAGAGGCAATTAATATAAGTAGGATATATGAAAATAGGCTGTATAGTTCTTCACGGAACTACTTGTTTAAGCTCCGTTTTGCCCTTCGAATCTGTTCTGGTGTGCATCCAAAACCTCTTGCTGCCAAGAATTTTAGCCGGGAAGCTAACTCCGTCTTCTCTT
This sequence comes from Meconema thalassinum, assembly GCA_946902985.2. Lineage (NCBI taxonomy): Eukaryota > Metazoa > Arthropoda > Insecta > Orthoptera > Tettigoniidae > Meconema > Meconema thalassinum. Next base: position 376,010,963 of record OX336392.1, read on the forward strand.
GCGTACTAAATGCTGTGGGATGACCCGGTGGTTTGTCCACTATGATTTTCCCTAAGGTTCCTTGTCGTTTACGCAAATGAACACGATTTTTAAGTGTTGAATAAGGCACATTGAATAGTCCAGCTGCACCTCTCATGCTCACTTCGCCTCGTAATACAGTTGAAATAGCTCGGTCAATATCTTCCTCCGTCCATTTTCGAACTGACCCTTTCCTTTTATACATCCGTAACATCTCTAACGTAACAAGAAAGAAATACTAATCTGCTATCTGAAATAATTTGGTTGCAATATTATAACAAGAGAGAAGTCTTGGCCGAGCGAAATAGCCCCCATATTTCTGGGCGGAGTAGCCCCAAATACTGGAATTTACAATAGCGCGTCTTGTGATAGCTGTGACCAAGGAAACGCGCTACCTGCTATGTCCAGATGTAACTTAACCTTCAGACTGCCAGGCGCCACACTTCCGGAAAAAGAAAAGCCGCTACTGTGGACACTAATCCTTAAGTTGCAAGCACAAATTCTTAATGACGACAAATTCCACAACATAAACAATGTACCTTGCATTATTCTTCCTTTGTTTTACTCAACACTCAAGCTGTCACTCTCAAACATACGATAGATGTAGTAGCACAGAGACCGAGGGTCGCATTGAACACAAAGGGCGATATCAGCTGAGCAGGGTGGCTGCTCAGTGCAACGTCAAGCTTATTTTGAGCGGGAAAGCCCCGTGGGCGAATTAGCCCCGCCGTACCCTATCACTGATTCTGTTATTATCACTGTAGCAGAGAAAATATTTGAGTGTTTCTTAAATAAGCTGAAACAAGTTAAACTGAGAGGGGGGGGGAGTGGTCTAATTTTTCGCTAGTTTCATTCAAGGAGACAGTCTCGGGATAAAAGTCTATGTATTGGGCATTTTGAGGAAAAATTACATCTTGGAATGTAATTGTTTAGCCTATTTTCATTTATGAAAAAATAGAGTTATGAAATCACCTATTGCCCTTGTGTGTTTAAGTGTGAGGGGCTGCGTCCCCATAATAAAATCTAAACGGCCGAAGCGATTTCAATGAAATTCAGTAAGTTTATAATATATAAAATATAAACTTACTTACTGAGTTTCAATGAAATCGCTTCGTCCGACCTCGATTGTGCCTTTCAAATTGTAATACGTTTCACCAATCCAACATGGCGGCCACGCGAAATATTTCACTGGCATTCACACGCCTGATTATAATGCTCTTTTGAGGTTTTATGCGCATCTACCAACCAAACCTAAGTCGGTACTTTTTGAGGATCGAACCAACCTCTGGGCCGACTACCTAACAGACAGACAGACACAATTAGTCAATTTGTGCAACACTGTGTTTGTGTAACACCACGTTTGCGCAAACATTGGTACCAGTGGCGTAACTCCCCCATGGGTGGAGTCAAATCTGAACTAATAACCTATGAAGGGCATTTTACTAGGTCAATGTGACAGAACTATTTCTTCAATGTTGTCATTTTTAGCCTACTTTCGATTTTTGCAAAAATGAAAGTAGACTTATGAGATCATCACAGGGCCAAAAATTGTGTGTCTGTGTGTGTGTGTGTGTGTGTGTGTGTGTGTGTGTGTGTGAGTCTGTGTGTGTGAGTCTGTGTGTGTGTGTGTGTGTGTGTGTGAGTGTGTGTACTCTGAATGTCTGTCCCCCCAATCAATTCGAACATGGTGAAACCGAATTGAAAGAAATTTGGTTCAGAGGTAGCACTGGCAAAGGGCACCTCAGTGTCATGTTTTATATTGCCGCCATCTTTACCAAAACTTAATGGCGGCCACTCAAATGGTCAAAACGTAATAATATATTACGACCAAACTAATCATCGGATCTCTACTAAATTTGGTAACAACGTACCTTCATATGGGACGCGTATTGTGTCCAAACTACGAGGTCATCAACCGTACCATTTCAGGATGGGGCCGTGTGAATTATGCAAACTTTATAATTTATAACATGGGACACACCAGTTCCGATTATCGAACCAAGAATTGTTTAATCTGTTCTAAACGACGTGGCCTGTTGAAATTAAAAGTTTATATTGTAATATTATAGTCTAGAAGTGATTTTAAAAAGCTGAGGCGACTCGGTTATTTGACAAGATGGCAGCTGATCTCTCGTTCTGACCTCTATTTTAATAATTTCAGTATGTTGCATGCAATATAGCTTAGTGATAAAAATTATATGATCTTTATATGAAACGAACTCGGTTTGAAATATACTCCGGTGAAGAAATCGTTTACTCCAAGTCATTATTTGCTATGACGTTGTATATATATTGGTTCCTAACGCTCAATTAGTGTGTGCACGATTGGCTTAGTGGTTGGGGCGTTGGTCTTTCATCTGGCTGGCCGTGGTTCAAATCCTATCAGAGTTAACTTTTTTTGCTTGAATCTTTTTATATTTATTATTTCTTGAGTACTGAGACGTTATAAAATAAAGCATTTTGAATTTGAAATGGAAAATAAATATTTAATTAAAACAACATTCTCCACCGGAGTGACATCTAAGAGTAATTAGTTGAACTATGTTATAGCAAACCACAGCCTTCTAGATGCGAGCTGCGCACTATACCGGCCAGTTAGTGAACCCATGTCTACAGTATAACTGAAAAGTGTATTATTTTGCTGATAGAGGGCACACATCCCCAAGATAATGCGTGATTATGACGGCCATAAACGTTGCTCTTCATTTATCACTTGTCTTCATAAAAGGTAGCCTATTGATGCAAGTCGTTAGTCGGTGGCGAATGTATTCCGCAGATCTGTTCTATAAACGTATTAATTTATGTTCCGCCCCTTGAAACAACAATACGTTAATGGTATCTATACTGTGCTGCAAGATTCTTTGATCTAATTACACTCATGTGCCCATAATTTAACTCACAACTCAACTTACTGTAGCCTAATCGTTGCAGCTATTAAAGACACAACGAACCCTCGAATCCTAGTTCGCGAGTGTGGCGGCTTCGGTGGCGTAGTCGGTAGCATGCTGATCTTCTATGGCCAAGATAGCGGGTTCAAACCCGGCCAAAGCCGTCGGATTTTTCTTAAGAGCGTTAAAATCCCTCAGTATGCCTTCCTTCGTAGGGGAAGTAAAGCCGGCGGTCCCATGTCATAGATTTATGGAATGTTAAAGAACCTTCCACTAATTGCACCTGTGTGAAGCTAAATTGGATAGGTTAAGAATGTAAACAACGCTCTTAGGTTTCTATGTTAGTTGCCAAGAGCCGACTGCGGTGGTGTCTAGTAGCTAAGTTCTGAACTTGGCCAAGTAATCGTTGACGGTGGCGCTTGGCGGAAAAAGTAGGAACTATTTGAAAAATTCTAAGTTTCAGTACTAAAATTAAAAAACACACACTAATACAGTCATCACAATTAACACCGGTTATCGACAGATTCTACACACATCCAAAGTACACGGGGCTACATGACCGCGTTGTCGCAGCCCCTAAACTTAAGAACAAACCAACCAACTAGTTCGCGTGGATTTTTGTAAAGAGTAACTTCTACAGGCGTAGTTTTGCAAACCTATACAGTATAATTTATCGTGTTTGAAAACACACGGAACATCTAAACTGCGTCCATTTTATGAAGATTGATATAAAATATTGCATTTCTGTTGCTTATGAAATGCTCTCGCCTTAAACGTACAAGCACCATCAAGCAGTGCATTGCCTACGTCACAGAAGGGTTTGGTTTACGCGCCATGGCCTGTCTTTCTCGTTAGCCGAGCGCGATTTCAAATTAGCTGTGTAATAGGTATATTAAATATGTTTCTCCCAGTGATACGTTTAGAGCAACGATGTTTAAATTATTGTAAGTAGTCGCTGTTAATATACTGAATACCTACGTTGTTTGGAGTGTTTGCTGATGAAATTGCAAAATGCTGGGGTAAATTATAAACTATGGTTTGAACGCCACTTCTCAAATCCAGTGTGCCAATTTGCACTTCGAATTGGAAGAAATTAGGAGGTGATAAAGACAAAGAGTTATAACTATACCCATACATTTAGGAGAAAGTAGACTATATGTACTTTCCTGAACATCTTGTTTTTCTCTCTCTTTTGTTTCAAGTTCAGGTTTTGTGTCTGTTTTTACTGTGCTTTTTGTTTTCACTGTGTGTTTGCTTTAGATTTGTATTTTGTTTTTACATTGCGTTTTTGTTGTATGTTTTGCGTTTGCTGTTTCTTGCTTTGGATTTTGTTTTTGCTTTTTACTTTGTATTTTTGTTTTTGACTTGCTTTTGCTTTTAATTCTGGTTTTAGTTTCATCTTTGCTTTTTGTTTTAATTTCGAGTTTGGTGTTTGCTGCTTTGAATTTAGATTTTGTTTTTTGCTTTGTGTTTTTTGTGTTTGGTTATGAGCTTGCTTATCATTGGTTTTGTAATTTAACTTTTGATTCATGTGGGGGAAGGTGGGGGGAAGTGGGGATGGGGGAGGTGAGGCGTGGTCAAAATGAGACATCTATATATTGTTACCGCGAGTTTGAGGGAACGGTAGAACCGATTCACTTCGTAGAGCAATCTGTCGAAAGCTGTAGGCCTGTAGATTTGCAGAGTGTCTTTAAAATAAACAAATATGTTACCTCATATTTTTAAATTTACAAACAAAACTGCAAAATTATTGGCTCAAGCGCATGCGCAGAATCATCTTGGTTAATGACAGACATGGCGGATGTCCACCGCGTTTGAATGTAATAGTTATTTAAAAGAATTATAATAAAGGAGGGGAATATTGATTATGAAGTTTCCACGATATAAACAGGAATAGAATATTATAAACGACGGGAAATTTAGAAGAACTTATACTGACTGTTGAGTGAGAATGTTCTTTAAGTACCTTAATATTGGACTCTTCCATCAGTGATTCGGTAGCTCAGACGGTAGCGTTCAAAACTCTTAATTTATGCATCGCGCAATGGAAGCAGTTCGAATCCCACCTCCGACATATATTTTTATTTCTCAATTATTCTTTCTGCCTATTGGTAATACATTGTCTTAACATATTTTACTTTTATTATTCCCATAAAGTAAGGAATTCACCACGATTTACGTTCCCATATACTTTTAAATGATTAAATAAAAGATGGCCACAATCGCTTTCGCCATGAGAGACAATTGACGAACATAATTAATTTGTTGGACTCAGACATCGTGGTCACTCTGCCCTGTCTACTTTGGTGTGTGTGTGTCAAATTTTTCTCTGATAACCTGTGTTATTGTGATGGCTGTACTGATGTGTGCATTTGTAATTAAAGTGGGGGATGGGAAATTGGCGACCGAGGCTTTAAGTTAGGAACTATCCCGGTATTTACCTGCAGTGGAAGTGGCAAACCACGGAAAACCACATCCCAGATTGCTGAGATGGGAATCGAACCTTGCCCTACTTAGTTTTGCCTCAAGAGTGTGCCCCGTTCCAGCCCTCAGACCAGAATTACACCTGCAGTGGAAGTGGCAAACCACGGAAAACCAAATCCCAGATTGTTGAGATGGGAATCGAACCTTGCCCTTCTTAGTTTTGCCTCAAGAGTGCGCCCCGTTCCAGCCCTCAGACCAGAATTACAGTTCGAGAGAAATGGTGGATAAAGGATTCACCGTATCGTAGTGTGATCTTTTTGAGAATTAAAAAGAGGGGATTGAAGAACTTCAACAGGCATTTGAGTTCGTTTGTTGTTTAAGTAACCTAATATTGGTTTAGAAGTCTGTTGACTGGGTGGCTCAGGGGTAACATTGCGGACCCAGAAATGAATTTTGCATAGTCGAAGGAGTCTCACTTCAGACATGTATTTTTATTTCCTAATTATTCTTTCTGGCTATTGGTAATTCATCGTCTTAACATATTTTACTTTTATTATTCCCGTACAGGAAGGAATTCTCCACGATTTACATTGCCATATACTTTTAAATTATTAAATAAAAGATGGCCTCAATCGCTTTCGCCATGAGAGACAATTGACGAATATAATTCATTTGATGGACTCTAGACATCGTGGTCATTCAACCCCATCTACTTTGGTGTGTGTGTGTGTGTAAAATTTTCTCTGATAACCTGTGTTATTGTGATGGCTGTACTGATGTGTGCATTTGTAATTCAAGTGGGGAATGAGGAATTGACGACCGAGGCTTTAAGTTACGAACTATCCCGGTATTTACCTGCAGTGGACGTGGCAAACCACGGAAAACCACATCCCAGATTGTTGAGATAGGAATCTAACCTTGCTCTCCTGAGTTTTGCCTCAAGAGTGCGCCCCGTTCCAGCCCTCAGACCAGAAGTAAATTTCTTGGCAAACCAGGGATCGAACCTGGAATCCGGGGCGATAGCTCAGAATGTAGCCTTCAGATTGGGCTTCCCTATGTTAATACGATTTTTGACAAGCACTGAGCATATAGTCTAACTCTTAAACTCCCTCCATTACGGTGGCTGTCGAAGTGAGTCTATGCTCATTCCAGTAGTTGGCGAAGTATGCTCCCTTGCTTAATTTACTGTCATGGAAATGCAAAGGATTGTACCTACATCAGGTGATGGAAATTGCTTATTTAGAGCAGTTTCGTACTGTTTATTCCAAAATGCAGGATGTTCTCCTGAGCTGCGTTTGCAAGCAAATTGCAAAAATATTTGCTGGCAAGAATAATTATAAGGATTTTATTATTGGCGATCAGAATCATCGCATTCTCATCAGCAACAAACTTGAGAATGAAAGTATCTGAACTTCATTGTATACGTGAATATTATTGTTTATTGATCATTTGTTTAGAGTACATAACAATGAGTCTAACCACGCTGTTGATTTTGGCAATGGAAGTATTATTTGCCATTTAATATTTGGCGGCTGCGTTGATGCAGGCCACTATAGTGTTATTGAATATGACGTTAATTTGGAGAGAAATGCTGCAATAAATATACCCATTTGACGAAAAAGAACATTAGCCACAAAAAAGTGGGAAATCGTAGAAAATACGAAGCCACTTTTAAAATCTAATATAAAAATGCCATTTCAGAAACAATTCCAGATATTATGCCGTACAGTGTATGGTCCTTGACGAACAAATGTAAACATTGTTCTGCACTGTATTTCTGTAGCGAGAAATCTACGCCTGGTTACTTTGACCGTTGGTGTTGTAATGGCAAAATTAATCTTCCTAAATATAAAATATTTGACAGACTGCAACAATTTTTCACTGGAAATGATATCTCAAGGAATTTAAGAGAGAACTTCGTTAATGTATATTCCAAAATTATAAGCGACGGTTCCTGCGGCCAGTTGTATATATTTGACTCCTCAGAATTCTTGAATTCCTTGGAATTAAGTGATTTGCTTCCACATACTCCAAACGATTGACCCATAGATATGCTCCTGAGAAATCTGAAGTTTCCTAAGGGCATCTAAATGCTACCATATTAATTATATTAATTATAAGAAATATGTACGAAAATTGCCTGAATTTGGAAATAATAAGTGCAGTTAAAATTCCATATTAATTATATGAAATATGCATGAAAATGCTTGGATTTGGAAATAAGTGCAGTTAAAATTAGGCAGAAATGTCTAATCCTTCGACTTGATTTAACACCACCGGATAAAACAATCATTTTCTTTTAAGAGGCAACATTTTCCGATTCGCTTGGCATACTTTATCACAATCAATAAAGCTCAAGGGGGAATTATGGAACGTATAGGTCTCAATTTGCCTCATCAAGTTTTCAATCATGGCCAGCAGTATGTTGCAGTGTCTAGAGGGCAATCATTTGACGCCCTTAAAGTTTCAATAGTGCCAAAAAATAATTGTACAAAGAACGTATATTATAAAATTCTTCAGTAAATATTTTCTTATTGGCCGTCATGTATTGACGGGTTTCAACTAGTAATCAATAAAAACAAAACTAAAGGTTTTCTTTTTTTAACTCAAAGGCATTTGAAACCTTTTATTAGCAAAGACCAATGTGCATAAGCTCGAAAATAAACGGTTTTGCTGAAGCAAGTGTTACGTTCAGGTAACACTTAAAGATTTACACTGAAAAAGAGAAATGTTCTCGAATTATTAAGTTTGTCATCAATCCGAAGATCAGTTTTATTCAAAATGAACATTTCATCGAATAACCTCTTTTTTAAATAATTTGGCTCTGGGGGACGAATGTTTCTCCTGATCACCCTCCGTACGCCAGTGATTGTGAAAACCTCATTCCATTTTGTAGAGTTCTTGGAAGAATATCTGACACAGACGAATGTTGTGCCGCGATTGTAATTGGTTTATTGACGGAGAAGACAAACTTGAATCGGGAAGGAAAATGGAGAGTGTGGGTGAAAAATTGGTTGACGACGATGAGCGTATTTAGTTATGACAGTTTGATTGCAGAGTTCAGATTGACTCAGCTGCTGACTACAAAAACTACCTTCGAATAGATTCAGATACTGTCCTTCACTTTCTTTAGTTCTCGTCGGTGGGAAGTACGAAGGGCATTAGTTTTGATGCGCACCGCAGCCTCAACTGCTTTGAGGTAAATTTCCTTCATTTCTTCCACGAGCTTCTCATACGCCACTTACTTCTTATTTCTGTTTTTGCACCCATCACTTCACCTTCCACAGTTTAGGTAAATCACGATACACTGTTATAAACTCTTTCTTGTTATCTCCATGAATGTGGTCATCATTTTTTTCTTCCTCCATGCTAGTAGTTCCTCTGTAATCCGCTAGGTGTCAGTCAAACTCACTTGTTTTGAATTTAGTAGCCCTTCTGAAGGTTTTGTGTGTAATAGTAAGACAGTTGTGTAAATGAGACGAAATATATCATGGGTGGTTGTAAACATGTTTTTAAGCAACAAAAATTGCATGGAAATCTTTTTACGAAGAAAGAAGAAAGTTCCTACAATTTAATTTGGATCCGATGCTCAAAAAGAATATATTGTGGGTTTAATGTACTCAGAATTGGTGTTTATGATGCTGTTTTGGGTTTCAATGACGGAAATAATGGAAGAATTGCAATCCTGAAGAGACTTGGTGGAAATCCAGGAGGGTTCACCATAAAGACGTTCAACACCATTGACAAGAATTGACTCATGAAAGCTGAGAAAGGGATGTCTGATCTTGAGCTGGATGCCAGACAGAAAGGAAGAGGGCATAAAAGAATGTTGGAGGATGAAAAGTATGAATACGGACGTTTTAAAAAATCAAATAAGCATTTTTCATATTTGAATATGGTATCCAAATGTGTAAATGCATTTTTCTCTAATATACATTTTTTGTAGAATCTGAAGCCTTTTCTCAAAAACTATAAATCGCAGAACTATGATTTTTCTCAGGAGTTGTTCATTACACATTGTGGAATATATGGAACTATTGTAATCATTACTAATTAAAATTTTTATTTATAGGGTTTTATGTGATGAAAAAATGTCTTTTTTCTGTAACAAAATGTTCAAGATTTTTAAGTAAAAATCCAATATGCATAATTATGTAATTTATTTTAGTTCAGTATTCCTATTGCAGTGAAAGCTTCATATAGTAAAAATTTCAAAGTGATTGTACCATTAGAATTCCTGTTATGGTTTTCATGCTAAAAGGGCATAACTGTTAAATAATAATAATAATAATAATAATAATAATAATAATAATAATAATAATATCGTATGGCCTCGGATGCCGGGTGCAAGCTTTGTAATTTGACACGCAGAGGGTAGCTTGCATGTCGAATTTCGTTGTTCCTTGAATCACTATGTAAGTCAAGCTCCTTGAAAACTATAGCGCTTTCTAGTAGAGAAATGAGGAGCTTTGTGTAGGCGGAAACTCCCGAGATTAATTTTGCCATTATGAACACGGCCTACTCAATTCAAATGGGTTCTTTGACATGCCAACATCGTATGACATGCGTGTCGTATTTTAGCCGCCTTTCAAAAAATCACTTACCACGGCCAGGATCGAACCTGCAATATTGGGGTTAGTAGACCGACACGCTATCCACTCATCCACCGTGGCAAGCTATAACTGTTAAATGACTGAAAATATTAATGTATATGCCTTACATCTAAATCTCTAATTATATTTTTTTTAATTTCTTACAGTTAGTTATCTATTTACACACAACATGTCATGCCTTTAACTCAAAAACTATGGTTGTAATGATATTTTATGAAAAAGCTTGCATTTCCGATTACAGCTCCCACCCCCGTGAATCATCACCCATTGTCTCTTAAGGACATATTTATATTGACTGAAACTGTGCTCAATATCAGAAGAGGTAACTGGGGCATGTTTGAACTTCACAATGACTGCTGGGGTTAAATCCAACGTTAACTTTACACTTAAATCTCCATACAAAATTGCAGCAACCATCCTCATTGCTTCATATTCAGAGTTCTTTGAAATTATAGTATTCATTTTAATTTTTACCACATCCGCAACTTTACCTGTACCACGATTAAAATTTGTATTCAAATATGGATCTTTAACTTGTTTCTCCATGACTGACAAGACTGACAATTTACTAGAATTTAGTAGTCTACTATTTGGCCGAAATATGGACTACATTGATTTTGATGACTAAGAACATGGAACATAATTATGTGCTAAACTTCCAAATATGGAAAAATATGGAAACAAAGAGTGATCAAGGGCACACTTGCTGACTTACGAAGAAACCTTTGTTTGCAGATGACACTCAAACTTCAATTAGCCGATGACGCGGTGGCTGCTGATCTCGTCATCCGCTTTATAAGTGAGAGTGGGTTAGGGCCAGCAATCAAAATTTTCCAGTATACAATGACTCAACGACTTGTTTGTTTTTGAATGCTGAATTTTTGTTTTTCCGTAATTATTTGTTTATATTATAATTATTAGTTTTAGGGGAGCGTGATGGCGCAGAGGCTTAGCTGCTCGTCTTTCATCTGGACGGCCGGGGTTCGAATCCCGGTGACAGCGGGGTGGAATTTTCACCTGAAAAATCACGTGGCGTCAGGAAGGGCATGCGGCCTGAAATCCCCGGCCAAAACCAAAATGAGCTTGGTTGGTTCCGGCGACCCCAATTAATTGGGAAAAGCCGAAGAAAGTTTTATTTGTTTTATTAATTTTCGGTCTATTTAAAGTTAGGTGTCCACCTCTAAATTTTAAATTCCATTCCAAATTTGTGTACTTTAATCTGTGTTAAGAGGGGCAGATGACTCAACTTCACATGCCTTGAATTGTAATGATAATGAAAAAATGAAAATCCACAGCCTGCTTCCAGTCTCCGACCGGGTCAGGAATGGAATGAATGAAGCCCCCATCTAGCGGCGAGGATATGAAGTGTGCCGGCTGCCGAAGCCTGTCGCACTCCTCTGGGGCAATGATTAAATGAATGACAGATGAAATGAAATGATAGTGGAGAGTGTTGCTGGAATGAAATTGTGACAGGGAAAACCGGAGTACCCGGAGAAAAACCTGTCTGCCTCCGTTTTGTCCAGCACAGATCTCCCATGGAGTGACCGGGATTTGAACCACGGACCCAGCGGTGAGAGGCCGGCGTGCTGCCGCCTAAGCCACGGAGGCTTGTCAATCGTAATGATAATACAAAGGATAATTAAAATTAGCTAACGATCTTAAAATTTTTGAACGGAAAGTTTTAAGAAGGATATATGGCCCGGTAAAGGAGGATGAAGGGTGGCGAATCAGGACAAACAAAGAAATTGAAACGATAATCAAAGGTGAAGATATTGTGAAATTTATTAAGTCCCGACGTCTGGATTGGCTTGGTCATGTAGAGAGGATGAATGAAGAAAGAACATCAAGGAAGATATTACATGGAATTATGGAAGGGAAGAGAAGACGTGGACGACCGTGCAAAAGATGGCTACACGACTTAGGAGAAGAGCTGAGAACTATGAGGGTTGGAAGATGGAGGGAGAAAACTCATAGAAGGGACGAATGGCGAGGAATCGTGAGAGAGGCCAAAGCCTACCCCAGGCTGAAGCGCCGAGGAAGTAAATAAGTAATTAAAATTAGCTTCCTATATTGATATGTATTTACATAGAAAGCCTTTCCCTGCTGATCACAGTGCAATGTGTACGTAAGCGATGCGTGCTGGGACGTGGATTCTATGCCCTATTGCAATGTTTGTTTTTCAAGGTTTCAAATTAGTTGTCCTACTTAGGAAATTCACTGAAACAGTTTACTTCAAAACATTAAATTCTGGGCGTTCCTGTTTGCGCCACTTACCCTTTCATCCTTTTTAACAAAAGCTAATTTTAATTTCAATAAGTTTAAGTTGGCAGCGTTGGAGCGACTGATTTTTGTCCCACCGCTCCGGTAAGAGAAAGAAGGGCTGTAACCTGCCAAAACTTGTGGAACTGATAAAACTTGCATAGAGATAAAGGAGCGAGGAGATTTCTTTCGGAAGCAAATGAGTTGGGGAAATTACAGCGGTAACGTGTCTCATTACAGAGTGCGCTGGCTGTCACGTGCATCTCCTCCAGTATTAGCGTCGAACTCCAGAGTAATTTGCTCCGTGCAGCCAATGTGTCTTAGTGCTCAACATCCACAGCCATTAGCCAAACCACATGATTATTGAGCCGATAACCACGCTGTTTCGACAGCAAGGCCATGATTATTGAGCGAGTTATGTCGAGCTTCAATGCTCCGCCTTTTAAAGCCCCCATTACCATCAAATTTTACCGATACGCTTATCAACAGCCAGTGCAAAATTGGCCTAAATTATTATTTTTGTTATAGTAAGTTTACTTAGCGTTAGGGACATCTAGGTCATCATCCCCGTGTATTGGGTTGTGTATTGGATTTGTTATATAACCTGTGTTTTTGTGGTGTCAGTTGCACTGGTGAAATTAGGTGTATTAATTTAGAACTTTTCAGTCGATATTGTTTTTTTTCAGTCGGTCGACAGAAGTACAAACTCAATTATTCGCGTGTGATACAACCAAAAAAAAACAAAGATAGTTGTTGTTGTTCTTGTTGTTTGAGTCTTCAATGTTTTGATGGTTTGATGCAGTCTTCTATGCCTCCTTGCCCTGGGCTGATCGTTTCATCTCTTCATAGCTACCGCACCTTACAGCCGAGGCAATCTGTTTAACATATTCTAGCCATGGTCTACCCCTACAGTTCTCGTCCTCGATCCTTCCTTCCTTAACTAAGTATGCTATCCCTGGATGTCTTAATATGTGTCCTACCAGGCTATCTCTTCTCTTCATTGGCAGTCGCTAAAAACATCTCTCCTCTCTCACTCGTCTTAATACTTCTTCATTTGTCACTCTATCTACCCATCCGATTTTCACAATTCTCCTGTAACACCACATTCCAAATGCTTCTATTCTCCCCTGTTCTGCTGCGCCAACAGTCGAAGTTTCACTTCCATATAGCGCCACGCTCCATGAAGTAGCTGCAACAGAGGAGATTTGAGAACTCACCGCACACACACACACACACACACACACTTGGGCTGTTCCCAGTATCGTGTCCATATTGAGACGTGTAGGATTTCTCCTTCTCTATGAATGGTTCAAATGGATTTGAAGACTAATTAATACTAACGCAGATATTTCCATGTAGGCTTATTCTTAATAGACCTACCTAAATATATTGTTACGAATGCTAGACAGCGGCCTCACCATCTAAGGACGAAAAGTGTTTGTTGAGCGAGTGCGACAATAGTTGGTGACGTGACGTTCGAAATTACGAAACCCAAGTGAGGCTATTGCAGTGCGGTGAAGTGCTGTGTGGATTGCGAAACGCAGTGGACTGTTTTCCTAGCCTGCGGACGGCGAGACAGTGTACATTCAGAACAAGTGAGTGTGGCTTGTTTACTTGAAGGAGAGTGCCATTACTTCTAGTCGAGGACACTGGACTCATTAGTGAGAGGATTAACTGTAAGGCCGAGTGAAAAGGAGGTGAGTGAACTCCATAAGGGAGGAACCTGACTGAAACTGCCATTGGTTTCCAAGTGTTTATGGTGTACTGTAACTTATTTCTGACCTGCAATACACCTAACATTTCTTTAAAGGAACAATTGTGTTGTGCTTTACCCACCGTAATCCAGCTCACGAACTTGCCACTAGGGGCAACACGTAACAATATATTTGATGCCAACAGAATTATTTTCCGTAGAAATGCTTTCCTTGTCTGAGCCAGCCTACTTTTTATATCCTCTATGCTTTGTCCATCACTAGTTACATATGAATAAGCATTATTTGGGCAGATTACAAGAGGAGAGGGATTAGGAAAATGACATGTTTCACTTGTTAGTGAGCATCGTCAGATATATGAAATAGCACAATCTACAATACAGAATATTTGTAGAGAACACTACCAAAAACCCCAATGTTGGTTGTTTGGTTGGTTCCTCAGTTAGGGGCTGCTACAACATGTCGTACCATGTACTTTGGGTGTGGTTGGTTCCTTAATTTAGGGGCTGCGACAACGTGGTCATGTAGCCCCGACTTGGGTGTGTGTATAATCTGTCTGATAACCGGTGTTAATTGTGATGGCTGTATTAGTGTGTGTTATCTGTTTTAAATCCAAGTAGGGACTGCAGACTTACAATTTCCAAGTAGTTCCTACTCTTGCTACCAAACGCCACCGTCAACGACAACTAGTTCAGGACTTGGTTACTAATTGCCACCGCAGTTGGCCCCTGGCGACGAACGTTGGAACCTAGGGGCATTATTCAAATCTAACATATGATTAGCGACACACAAGTGTAATTAGTGGAAGGTTCTTTAACATGCCATACATCTTTACTTGATTTACTTGCCCTCCGAAGGAAGGCATATTGAGGGATTTTAACGCTCTAATATCCGAAGACTTCGGCTGGGTTAGAACCAGCAACCTTGAGCATAGAAGCTCAGCATACTACCAACTACGCCACCGAAGCCACTCTCTCAATGTCAACCATGAACGGACGCGGTCCACCTATACCAGTCCTGGAAGGAGGGACAAAATCTTAATGAAGTGCGGCGCGTAATGCTGTGAAATACTGAAGTGTTAGGCACCCCTAAAATATTTATTTAATCAGTGTTCATAAACCTGACGATGCTCGCTTGACGAGGGATTTCGTTCTGCTTCTGATGTCTTATCTCGAGGAGTTTCTTCATATGCTTAGTAGATGGCAGTTGTAGTCTTAATCTGAGATCTTCAATGTAGTATGTTTCTTTTGTTAGGACATATGCCAGCCTGGACTGGGACGTTCTTGCAATTCCTAGCACCCTTTTCAGGAAAGAAGCTTTTACTTTTTCAATTGTGATTAGGTCTGTCATGGATAGCCTTTCCCATATCAGTTCTAGACCATATGTAATGTCGGGGGTTATTTTCGCGTGATTACCTTAGAGATGCCGTTTTGAGTAAGGTGTCCTTTTATGTCATCTTCGGTTACGTCGGTGTCAAGTCTCCCAATGAATATCCAGGCGGTTCGTGGAGCTGCTCTCAGCCTGCCGATTTCGGAGCCTCCCGTGCCATGTTGTGGGGGTTTTCTCATCGTGTCTTCTAGTTTTCTTGTGTTCATGTTTGTTGAGGTGTCTTCGTTGGTATGTTTGCTAGGCAGATCTGGCCACTCTTTGTTTGCTGAAGGTCTGTCTCTATATTTGTTTTTGTTTGTATCTCTAATTGGCGGTAGTGGTTTGGTGGTAGGTGGGTGCAGCAGCGTTACTGTTTTTGGAGTTTCAGTGAGGTCTTGGGTTTTGGGGTAGTCTAAGTCTTGTTGTTTTACAAGTATGTCTGCTTGTTGCAGTTGCGTCTCGAGAATTAGGGTCATTTTTTTCATAAGGTTTTCAGACAGTTCGTCTAGCTTTTCTTTGATGTTTTCACATGATGATTTATTTTCCAAGGCTATCTCTCTTACTTCTTTATTTAATTCTTGGTTGCTTGTCACCGTTGGGGCCAAACCATTTGATTTCAGGCGTAGTCTACAGGTCTCGCACATCCATAGAAGAGATCTCTTTTTTGAGTGAAGGACGTTATACTCCGTTGTAGTCATAGAGGTGCACTCCTTGTGGAACCATTCGTTGCAACCTCCGTCGCAACTCACTGCTGTAAATCTACTGACACGGCTCCCTCGCATTTGTGCACCCTGAAATGCCAGCTGACTGCGCCAGGATACGAACCTGCAACCTAGGACCCAGCAAGCGAGAACGTTACCGCTGAGCCACGCAGCCAGTCCGGTCGATTATGTCTCCAGATCCATACATTCTTGAGATACTTCTTATCTATCTTTCTTCAATGATGGTAGTAGTTTTTTCTAGGTTATGGCGTTTGGTAGAGGTAAATAGTTTCTAAGGTCTTCAACCAAGAAATGATTCTATTATACTCTTTGATAATAACAACGAGTTATAACTATACTCATACATTTAGGAGAAAGTAGGCTATATGTTCTTTACTGAACATCTTGTTTATATCTAAAAATGTAGTGTATGTCACTGATAGAAACAGTACATAAGTTTGAATATAAAAGAATATTAAAACGACTCTAAATAAATAAAGGCATTCGACATTCTAAAGTAGTGGTGTATTACTCACCATGCGATGTAGATAACAAAATAAACGTATTGTTGCAATGAAACAGGAAGGGGCGCAATGTATCAAATTGATCAGTTAGCAGATATATTGACAACAGAGCAGTCAGTCGCATTCTGCAGTTCAAGACAATGGAGAGGGCTGAGAGACAGGAAGTTATTATCGAGAAGGAACTCTTACCCCCGATTGTTGACAAACAATCGACAGAGAATATCAACTGGTATCAATCTGATAAGCCGCGCCCGACGGAAGTTTAAGTAAACCACGTACATGATAATACAGTACCGGTAATTCACAAGATGTTTCTTGAAGATTATGATTGTTGGGCACTGCAATGTCATTGTAATTACGTATATTGATATTATTATTATTAGAATATTTTTCTCACTTTACAGGTTAGTAACATGACTCATATGAGTATCTGAAGTTCGAGAAACTAAGTAAGTTTTAGTCACATTTTCACTTGAAAATCCACAGCCTGCTTCCAGTCAACCCACCGGGTCAGGGAATGGAATGAATGAAGCTCCCATCTAGCGGCGAGGATACGAACTGTGCCGGTTGCCGAAGCCTGTCGCACTCCCCTGGGGCAATGATTAAATGAATGACAGATGAAATGAAATGATAGTGGAGGGTGTTGCTGGAATGAAATTGTGACAGGGAAAACCGGAGTACCCGGAGAAAAACCTGTCTGCCTCCGCTTTGTCCAGCACAAATCTCACATGGAGTGACCAGGATTTGAACCACGGACCCAGCGGTGAGAGGCCGGCGTGCTGCCGCCTAAGCCACGGAGGCTCTACATTTCCAATTAATACCATAAAAGTTTCACGTTAAAATTATTCCCAGGAATGTAATCTTCCGCGTATTCTTTTGATAATAGGGCCCAAGCAATTCCTATCAAGACCATTGCTGTGCATCAAACATGTTGTGACAATGGTACACGCCTTCACAAATGCAGCCTTTTGTGCAATGGTGTGGTTGTATATGGCAAAACTAGATAGATTTACTAAAACTATTTAGGCGTAAGGCCAGTGGGTTGTCGCATTCTTTTCTATTTCCAGACTCTCGCAAATTCCATATTCTACTTCTTATTATTACTATACTGTCAATGAGTATTCCTTTTACAACCAAATAGAAATGCTCTCAATCGGTCAACAAGTATTTCTGATCGATTAGATTAGGCTTAGTTAATCACACGTAGGCTATTTTTTTTCAGGACGAGATTTGAGTTTCCCGCCTAATCTATTTGTGCTCAAAGATGTGTTGTCTGACTTCAAGGATATAGGCTGCAGTAGTTCGAATGTTACAGTGAAAAAAAAATCTCAAATATTTATATATTCTACAGTATTTACCATGATTAAAGATATGTCATTCTAATGGATTTAAAAACTTTCTGAGCTGACCAACACTAATCTTGATCAATTTTTCTCGAATCAGTGCCCAACATTTTTGTTTCTAGATTAGGAACGTCCAACTATCCATCTACATTAGAGCGAACATGACTCTGATAGGAGGAATTATACATCGACTATAATAAGCTTATAAAGAATATAAATGGCCAAGTATAATTAATAGGTCACGGAAAAACTACACCCGAAAGGGAATGTATTTGCCGTAGAGATTCACAGATTATAGTCCAGGCGAAACGCCTCGTCATTGTGGTGTGAAAATATTTTTTTCTGGCTACACGCGGTATTTACGATACTAATCTGTTTGTATGAATCGATAAGCGACGTGGTAATGTTTGTCAAACACGTTAGCCTCTTACTTGGAGTGGCAGACATCGATCTTCAGCGAGCAATCTTAAATGGGGGCAATTTGTCATGCCGGCTAGTGTGTCTGCCCAGGTAAAACAGCAGGAGTACACAACGCTAGTCGAGTTGGATTATATATTACCACAGCTTCTAAGTAAACGATCGTTTGTAAAGACTCCTCTAACTTCGTAACAGACATAGAAATGAGTAATGCCAATTTTAAGGACGATATTTTGTTGATGAAGTTATACTTAGACGGGAATAAAGACATATCTTTCATAAACAACGTTATTTCAAGTTTGTCGTGCAAGGGCAAATGGTCTGGGTTGTTCACGACCCTCTTTAATCCTATTCATCTCCAGCTCGTGCACGAACAAGTTGGAATACTTCCAACATTTCATCTACAGGGGCTTGTAGTTTTAAGTCACAGTTAATCTCGCGATCATGAGCTACAGAACACATGTATTGACCGGGAATCGAACCTTGGTGAGAGTCAATCAGTTTTATTACTGTACCACCCCACGTCCCCTCTCCTCTCCAGCGGCTTCGGTGGCGCAGTTGGTAGTGTGCTGAGCTTCTATGCCCAAGATCGCGGGTTCAAACCCAGTCGAAGTCGTCAGATTTTAAAAGCGTTAAAAATCCCTCCGTATGCCTTCCTTCGGAGGGGAAGTAAAGCCGGCGGTCCCATGTCATAGATTTATGGCATGCTAAAGAACCTTCCACTAATTACACCTGTGTGAAGCTAAATTTTATATAGGTTAAACATTCGACAAACGCTCTTAGGTTCCGACGTTCGTCAACAGGAGCTGAATGCGGTGCGGTGGCATCTGGTAATCAGGTTCTGAACTAGTAGTCGTTGATGGTGGCGTTTGGCGGCAAAAGTAGGAACTACTTGAAAAAATTCAATGTGTGCAGTCCTCACTTGAATTGAAAACAGACAACACACACTAATACAGTCATCACAATTAACACCAGTTATCAGACAGATTCTACACACACCCAAAGTACACGGGGCTACATGACCGCGTTGTCGCAGCCCCTAAACTGAGGAACCAACCAACCAACCAACCAACACTCCCCTCTCCAAAGATGTTTCTTCCAGAATACGTTAGTTGGTTCTGATTCACTTCATAGAGACAAGCTGCATCGTGGCCATTTAGCCTCCTTTAGCCTAATTGGGTGTGTGTATACTTTGTCTGATAAACTGTGTCATTATTGTTGTTTCAATTGAGTAGCTTTGACATCGTGGTCATTTAGCCCCATGTACTTGGGTGAGTGTTAAAGTTGTCTTGATAACCGTGTTATTATGATGCATGTAGCAGTGTGTGTATTTGTAATTCAGTTGAGGATTGGGAAGGAGGTGGTCGTGGCCTTCAGTTAGGAAGAATCCCAGCATTTGTCTGGAGTAGAAGTAGGGAAAAACACGGAAAACCACTTCCTAGATGGTTTAGGTGGGAATCGAAACCACCTGTCACGATTAGCGTCACGAGGATAATTGTACCCCGTTTCAGCCCTCAGACCAGAATATAATTTCTTGGCAGAGCCGGGAATCGAATTTGGACCTCCGGGGTGACAGCCAATTATGCCACTATCTCAGAAGTGAGTTTTGTGACTGACCATTGTTGTTGTTTTTTCTGTGATGATTGTAGCAGGGTAACTATAATCATTGAGGCCGGGAATGGGATTAATGCTCGTGACTTGAAATAAAGTAGTATTTGCTATAAACGACACTCACGATAGCCGCTGTCAGCGCCAGGAATCAAACCTCCGATCTTCGGAATTGCTGCAGCCCTCTATTGTGCTCCTGATGTGCTACTTAATGCCCACGACTACGTTACTGAGTTTTGTGATTTGTGGCAGCCTCCTTGCCGTGTTGCGAGTTGTGAGGGACTATGATTGTGTTAAGAGCTCCTGGACCGGAAACAAGGTTCCATCCCGGCGTTTTCCAGCTGGCAGTGAAGAAAAATCCACAGTTCCAGCCTTTCAGGCAAACAACTCAATGTTAACAAGTAGTTCCGTGAAGAGCTATACAGCCTATTTTCAAAATATATTCTACTCCTGTTAATAGCCTCTATCCACATACAAAATGTCAGTTTGATTGCTATCATAGAATAATATATATTGAGAGCCGCCTAAATATTCCCGATGATCGCCATGTTGGATATTTATATATGTAGGTGATAGAGTTATGTACTATTAGATGACGATTTTTACGTAGGTTCATTATTCAAACGTTCACTTCGATCGCATGATTAATACACAAGAAATAAAAACTTAATTTTAAAATTGCTCACAACCGCCATCTTGAGGTTATGAGAACAATTGATCTAAATTAGATGCCAGTGCATCACAATGTGTATAAACATTTACTGTACCATATGTCAATGCGCTCAGATGGTTTAATCGGAGAAAGTCTCTTAAAATGCTTCACCTTCGCATGACCGCCATGTTCGTTTTGTATTTTACAGGTTTTTGTAAGTCTCATAGCAGAACGTTTAGTAGTACCCTTTATCACCGTACAAAATTTCAGGGTGATATCAGTAACAGTTTCGAAGATATAGAATGTCGGTAAAATATTTCGCACAGCCGCCATTTTGGATTGATGAGACGTAATAACATTTGAAGGACACGGTCGGGGTCGGCCAAAATAGTACTATGACCTTACCGAGTTTCATTGAAATCGCCTCAGCCGATTAGAAGTAATTAAGGGGGGACGGACACACACACACACATGCACACACGGAGTTATTTAGTTATTGTTGTTTTAAGGGGCGGAACTACGAGGTCATCTGCCCCAAACACACACACGGACAAATGGTGATCTTATAAGCCGATTTTTAGCCTACTTTCGATTTTTGCAAAAAATGAAAGTAGACTTATGAGATCAACACAGGGCGAAAAATTGTGTGTCTGTGTGTGTGTGTGTGTGTGTGTGTGTGTGTGTGTGTGTGAGTGTGTGTGTGTACTCTGAATGTCTGTCCCCCCCTATCAATTCGAACACTGTGAAACCGAATTGAACGAAATTCGGTACAGAGGTAGCACTAGCAAAGGGCACCTCAGTGTCATGTTTTATATCGCCGCCATCTTGACGGAAACGTAATGGCGGCCACCCAAATGTTAAAAGCTTAAATCACATTACGACCAACCTAATCATCTGATATCTACCAATTTTTGCAACATTATACCTTTAAGAATGAAGAATCTTTTGACCAAACTACAAGGTCATCAGCTCAATAATTTGAGGATGGCGGCCATGTTTGTGTGCAGATCGATTCCCCATATCTATTCAAACATGGTGAAACCGAATTGAACGAAATTTGGTACAGAGGTAGCAGTAGCAAAGGGCAACTCAGTGACATGTTTTATATCGCCGCCATCTTGACGAAAACGTAATGGCGACCAGCCAAATGTTAAAAGCTTAAATCACATTACGAACAACCTAATCATCTGATCTCGACCAAATTTTGCAAAATTATACCTTTATGTACGAAGAATCTTTTGACCACACTACAAGGTCATCAGCCCAATAATTTGCGGATGGCGGCCATGTATGTGTGCAAATCGATTCCCCCTATCTATTCAAACACGGTGAAAACGATTTGAACGAAATTTGGTACAGAGGTAGCACTAGCAAAGGGCACCTCAGTGTCATGTTTTATATCGCCGCCGTCTTTACGGAAATGTAATGGCGGCCACCCAAATGTTAAAAGCTTAAATCAAATTACAACCAACTTAATCATCTGATCTCTACTAAATTTTGCAACAATATACCTTTATGTAATAAGCATCTTTTGACAAAACGACAAGGTCATCAGCCCAATAGTTTGCAGATAGCGGCCATGAATGTGTGCAAATTGATTCACCATATCAATTAAAACACGGTGAAACCGAATTGAATGAAATTTTGTATAGAGATAGCACTAGTAAAGGGCACCTCATATTCATGTTTAATATCCGTATAACACGTTGTATTTCAACAAGCTACGACAACCAACATGCAATTATACTCCTTGAAAAGGACAAAGAGTTATAACAATACCCATGCATTTAGGAGAAAGTAGGCTATATGTTCTTTACTGAACATCTTGTTTCATAAATGAAAATAAACTAAAAATATCCTATTACATTTACGTCCGATTGCAGACACTAACCCAGTTAATCAGTGAATCCTAAAAGCTCAAGCAGCCTTAACCTCCCTATGAAGGCTCTCAAAACTTCGAAGTACAGTAGCAGGATTTCCTTCTCCTGGCTGAATATAAAGTAAGACGAAGCATTCTGACAGCTGACTGTTGGGCACTCCCCCAGCAGACATAATTATAAAGTGTTATTTGACCCATTTATAATAAAAATTGGACAAAATCCTTCTGTGGCATGAAAGTACTATAACTAAGGTTAAGAATTTGTAAATAAAAATAAAACACCAAACAAGCCGATTTTTTGGGTATAGTGTCCCCTTAAGGGCTGCGACAACGCGGTCATGTAGTCCCGTGTACTTTGGATGTGTGTAGGATCTGTCTGATAACCGGTGTTAATTGTGATGACTGTATAAGTGTGTGTTATCTGTTTTTAATTCAAGCAAGGACTGCGGATGATAATTTCAAGTAGTTCCTACTTTCGCTACCAAATGCTATCATCCACGATACCTAGCTGTGATCTTCGCTACTACTAGATGCCATCGCAACCAGCGCCCGGTGACCCACTTTGGAACTTAAGAGCATTAATCAAACTTAACCTACAAATTTTGGCTTCACACAAGTGTAAGTGGACGGTTCTTTCACATGCCATACATCTATGAAATGGGACCGCCGGCTTTACTTCCCCTCCGAAGGAAGGCATACTGAGGAATTTTTACGGCTCTTAAAAAAATCCGACGACTGTCGGCCGGGTTTGAACCCACAATCTTGGACATAGAGGCTCAGCATGCTACCAACTACGCCATCGAAGTCTCCCTTCGCAGATCGGCCAGGTCCACACACTCCAAGAGAATGTGTGCCACGGTGAGGTGGGCGCCGCAAGTACACACAGGAGGGGGGTTTCTCTTTAGCAAGTGGGAGCGAGTAGCAATCCCATGGCCGATCCGGAGTCGACAGAGTACCACAGCTTCCTTCCGTGTAGATCGAAAGGAAGATTTCCATACCTTCGTTTTCTCCTCGATGACTCTCAGTTTGTTGGGCAGAGGCGTGGTACCCACGATTCCTCCCAATGCGACAGGATAACTGATAAAATTGATATCGCAACTTTGTTGATGGGGTCGTCATTTCTCAGGCTTGCAACATTGTAGACATTAAACTAAATAGTTGTATTTTCTGGTGAAATCGAGTAAAGACACAAGCGACTTTAGGCTGCTTTTCCTGAACTGTAATTAGGCCAAAAGTGATTTTCAAAATTTGTTTTTAGTTTTTAGTTTGACAGAGCCATCTGAAGCTCACAATTTGAAACCACTCCGCGTCCTTTAGCCCTTCAACTTTTGGCACAATTGATGAAATTGCTTAATTTTACGTTTTTGCTAAGACGGGGACCCCTACTTTGTCTCAGCGGTCAAACTGTTGGACTCACACCACGGCAGACCGGGTTCGATTCCCGGTCAATACATGTGAGATTTTCAAAGTGAAATACCATGTCCTGTGGTCCGGATTCCACGTAAAATGGAGGTCCCGTGGCTTATGATCTCGCGATTAATGGTCACGTAAAACTACAATCTTCCTTCTTCTTCCTACTTTGTCTGTTAAGAAAGGTTTTCAAAATTACACATGATGTACTCCGTAAGCGCCATGATTCGATCCTTCGCTATCCGGATATTCCCCCCTTGCAATAATTGCAACGATTGCGACTTAATACCCATGGCTATGCTGTGGGATGCGGTCATTCAGGCGGTTTGCTGTTCCAAGCGCAGACAATCAATACCCGCCATGTAATACACTTAACTATGTTGTGTTTAGAGAGAAGAACATCAAATATTCAGGCGACGTTTTGACATGCGATTTTTTGTCTGTACTTTAACTGAAAGACTCCAGAGGCAGAAGTCCTCAGAGTCTCGAAGGTTCGTGGCCTGTTATCCGTGGTGGATGTTGGAGGCGTAGACAGCAAGTGAGGCTCTGGAAGTGAGCTGTGTGTTTGCTGGTTCGAGTCCGACCTCAGGCACGACGGAGTGAAGCCTATAATGTTGTTTGTGAATTATAGCCTACGTTCAAATTCATAAAACTTCATCACGAATCGTACAACATACAAGGATTGCTGTGTTATCGTTTCATTTAGGGGCTTGGACATCGTGTCACTTCAGCCCCGTGTACTTGGGTGTGTGCAGAATGTGTCGGGTATAAGCCTTCAAGATACAAGTGTTGTTTATAGCAACAATCAGAAGTCTTGCGGGACGTTGAATGCGGACACAGCGATGACGGAGAACAGTCCACACACATAAGTTAAGGAGCATTGCACGCTCTACTTGCGTTAAACAAAAGTTATAATGTGAATTATGAGCCGAAAAAGTTGCAATGGTTGTGTTGTCAAATTTTTAAAATGTGACATTCCCTTCTCAAAAATAAAAAAGCAAGAACCCTCCACCCTCTTTTTGTTCATAAAAACGTATTATTTAAAAATAAATATCTCCTTGTAATATTTATTTCTGGTTAGGGAGTTTCAAATACTTGTTTTCCCGCCTAATGTCATTGGGCACAATTTGGGTTGACTGATCTTTTTTGAATGCTGAATTTTTTTCCCGTAATTTTTGTTTATATTATAATTATTAGATTTAATTATTTTGTTTTTGTTTTTCTTTTGTTAATTTTTGGTATTTTCAAAATTAGGTTCCCATCTCGAAATTATTGATGGCATTCCAAATCTGTATACTTTAATCTGTGTTAAGAGGGGCAGATTACCTCGTAGTTCCACCCCATAAAACCTCAACAACTAACTAACTGTGTTGACTGACTGGAAGCTTTCTATAATAGAACTAGGCAACACTATAAAATGACTTCTATCACTTCAATATAAACAGTACAGCCACACACACACTGCTCAGCACGCCGAATTAGCAACAACAACAATTTCCATTATACAGCGCAGTGTACAGGGTCTTTCATATAAAATAAGAGCGCCAAGCGGCGAGTTTGTTAACCGCTGCTGCGGTCACCTTGGCCGAGCTTTTGGCGCGCCAAGGCCCCCTGCTTTAAGCGTGTGTACAATCCTATAAGATGCAGCGGCCTTGCTAGCGTGTGTACAATGCTGAAATCTTACTTTAGTTAGTTAGTTATTGTTGATGAAACCGAAACCCCTATAGTATTGAAAGCGCGCGCATAGTACATACGATGGCTGTAGTTGTTTTTTTTTTTCAAGTTCCGATGGACTGTATAAAAATAACAGATTGGCATTACCAAACTTGACCTGGCAATAAGCGTGCAGGTGCTCATTCGCCAGTCTAAACCTCAAGTGCTAACAAGGTGAGACAGTTATCATTGCAACATCGTATTTTTTATGTAAAACTTATTTTAAGTACGAGTCGGCTCGGCGTGTACGTGATGAATTTGTTCAGCAATTTCCTGATGAAGTGCCACCTTCACTTCACTAGCCAAATATACCATCCACAAGGCTTTCCATCACATGGTATAGTAATTGCAAATAAGTTTGACAATACTGGCTCGGTGCTCAATAAAAAACATGCGCGTACACGAACAGTTTTATCAGAGGATGAGCTAGATGACATTGGCGAGAATCTTGAACGGTGTCCGAATAAATCACTCACAAAATTAGCACAAGTAGGGGTTTCGGTTTCATCAACAATAATTAACGAAAGTAAGATTTCAGCATTGTACACACGCTAGCAAGGCCGCTGCATCATATATGATTGTACACACGCTTAAAGCAGGGGGCATGGCGCGCCAAAAGCTCGGCCAAGGTGACCGCAGTTGCGGTTAACAAAGCCGTTGCTTGGCGCTCTTATTTTATATGAAAGACCCTGTATGTAAACAAGATAAACATTTCCATAACTTCATTGCTGAATATACATTTATCTTCACATAGTTTTATCTGAAGTGGCGGAGATAACCTACTATGGACTGGGGTTGCCAGCTCTAAAGTGATCCTTAAGCAGCGGGGATCATTGTCTGTGTATACGAAGTTTAATTTGGGTGAAGATTTATAACAATATTTTAATATTTATTAACAAGATCACTTAATGCTATATGCACGTAGGCCAAATATATCATCCACAAGGCTTTCCATCACATGGTATAGTTCACATGTATTCTTCCCTTACTCTGCTGAATGTGATATTCATCACATAGCTTTGAGAATGTACATTATTGGTCTAAAGCTTGTACTTAGATAACAGTAAGAAATAGACCTAACTTACTATATGATGACCCGATCACGAAAACCAAGATTAACGGCCGAGGGGACCCGATGCGCTGATCACGCGTCACCCCAATATCTGCAGGCCAAATGGCTGGGCAGCGGTCGCTTGGTAGGCCTAGTCCCTTCACGGGCTGTAGTGCCACGGGTTATTATTTATTATTACTAGACTATATGATGAAGAATGTACATATATTTTATTTAATATAACGGGACTTCCCGTGATCAATAAAACAAGTAAAAGGACAATGACAACGTACCTATATATAAGTCTTACGCTAGCGGCTTCGGTGGCGTAGTCGGTAGCAAGCTGAGCTTCTATGCCCAAGATAGCGGGTTCAAACCCGGCCGAAGCCGTCGGATTTTTTAAGAGCGTTAAAAATCCCTCAGTATGCCTTCCTTCGGAGGGGAAGTAAAGCCGGCGGTCCCATGTCATAGATTTATGGCATGTTAAGGAACCTTCCACTAATTACACCTGTGTGAAGCTGAATTGGATAGGTTAAGAATGTAAACAACGCTCTTAGGTTTCTACGTTCGTTGCCAGGAGGCGACTGCGGTGGCGTCTAGTAGCTAAGTTCTGAACTTGGTCTAGTAGTCGTTGACGGTGGCGCTTGGCGGCAAAAGTAGGAACTATTTGAAAAATTCTAAGTTGCGGTCTGTAGGGTAAACTGTTCAGTCGTTGGCACTCGTACAGTCATTGGCACCTGTGTTATATTCTTCCGCATAATAAGAGTTTGGGGAACCTCAGAGACATCTCTGAGCCACATATGGAATCACTGCCCCATGCTTGTTTTTATGGTTCAGGAGTTGCCCACTGTTAGCGCTTCAGTTACTGTCATGGCTGCTTGATACCACATGCTGGAAGAACCTTCTGCTGAACAAGCTTGTTTCTTAAGGTAAGGCCTAAGCTACTTGCTTTCTCTCTTGTGTTATTCTTAATATATCAATTTTGCTAAAGTTACTTTTGCAGTTTCTATAATGTCTTACGAGTGTAACCTATAAAAAAGTAAGGTTCATAACTAAAATTGTCACGTAATGGTGGGGTGCCAACAACTGTGCCTCAAAATTAAATATTGCCAGTGATTGGCACTTTGTGCCAATGACTGTGTAAATTAATTTCATTATCTTCTACTTATATCCAAGCAGTATACAACTCCACTACTAATTTAACATCCATGATCCTTTATTGGAAGGCTTGGGATCACATTGAACAGTTGTTGGCACGGGGTGCCAAACACACTTATTCCGTGCCAATAATAGTCATATGTATAGTTATTGGCAGTGCCAATGCGTAACATTATATTTTTTTCTTTCAGAAACTTAAAAATGAGTCATATCAAATCTGGCAGGATTGAGAAGAGGAAAGAAGGAAGAAGGAAATGTGCATATAACCCAGCTGAAATAGAACTTGCTTTACAATACATTCGAGGAGGTTTATCTAAGAAGGCGGCATCAAAGAAATATAACATTCCAAGGTCGATATTGCAATTTCGTCTAAGTGACAAATTTTCTAAACCTTCAATGGGACCACGCCCCATACTTACTGACAATGAGGAACAACTGCTAGTTAAATGGATAATTGAATGTTCCAGGAAAGGATTTCCTCAGAGGAAGTTAGACGTCAAATTGTCAGTTAAGGAATTCTTAACTCTGAATAAGAGAGAAAACCCCTTCAAAGGTAATATGCCAGGGGATGGGTGGTTTAGAGCAATCTTTCGCCGTCATCCTGAACTGTCCATTCGTACCAGTGAAAGTGTTACATCTGCAAGCGCCACCGTTGGAGAGGCCGATATTCGGAAATGGTAAAAACATAATATCGTTAATTTTACCCGCCTCTAGCATAGGTCTCCTCCGCTTTAACTGCATGCTTGAAAGCCTAAGTCAACATTATACAATAGCAATTTTTAGCCACTTCTAGATTTAATCCTTTTTCTAGGTGTCCAAAGTTCTGAAACATTTCTTTCTGCTTTCTAGGTTTCAGCAAGTTGAAGAGATCTTGAAAGACCCATCAAGACTTTTTAATGGTGATGAGTCTGGTTTTCAACTCTGTTCCAAAACTGGGAAGGTTCTTGCAGGTAAAGGTGAGAGAAATGTATATGAAATTGATAAAGGCCCAGCGAAGGCATCCATCACAGCAATGTTTGCATTCTCTGCATCTGGATTAATGTGCCCACCCATGGTGATTTATCCATACCAGAGAATACCACAGGAAATTACAAAGAGGATTCCTGACGATTGGGGAGTAGGACATAGTCAATCTGGTTGGATGACAGCAGAGGTGTTTTATGAGTATATTGGCAATGTATTTGCCCCATTTCTTCAAAAGCAGAAAGTAACTTTGCCTGTGATCCTCTTTGTAGATGGACATCGTACGCACCTAACATACCAGTTGAGTGAACTTTGCTCCGAATTGCGTATAATACTGATATCTTTGTATCAAAATGTCACTAGAATCCTGCAACCACTCGATGTTGCAACATTCAGACCACTTAAAATCGGTTGGAAGGTAGCAGTCCTGGAATGGCACAAAGAAAACCCGGACAAAACATTAACCAAAGAATGGTTTGCTCCAGTTTTACAGGCAGCTGTGAATAAATATGGTCTGGAACGCTGTACTGTAAGTGGCTTTCGAGCATGTAGCTTGTATCCGTGGAATCCAGATAACATTGATTTTACAAAATGTCTGGGGAAGAAAATCAACAAACCACGGCCTTCAGAACCCTGTGCCAAGGTCCTCACATTTGACCATTTCCGAGAAATTGTTGGAAATGAGCTCATAGAGGACCTTGATGCTAGAGATGGTATAAATGAAGCTGAATATGCCCTTAAGAGACTTATTGAAGCTATGGAAATTCCCATGACTTCGTACGAAGTGATCATCCCACAAAGTCACACATGTGATGAGGCTGGCCCTAGCCATGCAGGTCCACAAACAGAACAAAGGGTTCACGTGGAGCGAATAGACACAAACACACCTACCCCGGATATTAACCCTTGTAATGCCGATGTTGATGAACTGGATATCAGACCAAATGATAAAGATAATTCTCCACTGCAGAAAATTCTACAATTGCCAAGTACATCAAAAAGAAAATTTAAGAGAAACGCCGAGAGAATGCCCTTCGTCGTGACGTGCAAATCATGGAAAACCTTATTTGAAGAAAAAGAAAACAAGAAAAAGGCAGAAGAACTTGCAAAACAAGAAAGAAAGAAAGAAAGAAAGAAAGAAGAAAAGAGAGGAGAGGAAGCAAAATAATCCTAAACTGAAAAGGAAATTACAGAAGGAGAATCGGGAAGTAGACGATAGTTGTTCTGTAGGTGACATTAGCGTTGCAGGCAATGATAAACGAAGGATGTGCTTTAAGTGCACGAAAACCATACGACCGGCAGATTTATTGTGTTCATTGTGCAACAAGCTGTTTCATGCGAGGTGTGTGCCGGATATTCACAAGGAACATATTCCTGAAGAGGACGATTCCTTTGTCTGCCACCTGTGCTTTAAATATGCCGATAGTTCATCTGGTATGGACAGCGATGTGGGTTCTTCTGACTAAAATATGAACATTGGTGGGATAATATTATGTTCAACGTTTACATAGGCATATGTATACGACATTTTGTGAAGTGCATTCCATACTAACATTTAGGGCAATGTGTTCTTGCGGGTGCCAATAACTGTATCGTATTAGTGCCAGCCACTATATGTTGATGCCAATTACTGTAATTTTTGAGTTTGTAATTTTGAACCATTATAAAAAATATTTTAAAAGCAAAGAGAACGGATGTTAAATCATTATTATCCTACAGCTGTTCTTATTCCAAATCCATGGTCCTAATTACTTCTAATGTCACATTGTGAGTACCCGAGCCAAGGGAGCATAAGATGGTGTCTTAACAGTGCCAACGACTGTACAGTTTACCCTACTTAAATTTAAAAAAAAAAAACAGATAACACACACTAATACAGTCATCACAGTTAACACCGGTTATCAGACAGATTCTACACACACCCAAAGTACACGGGGCTACATGACCGCGTTGTCGCAGCCCCTAAACTTAAGAACCAACCAACCAACCTAAGTCTTACGCTATGTGCTTGGACAATGTACATGTAGGCTTATGTCCTAATAGTAATCTATGCATGTATTTATTTTCTTGTATTCTTTATTCTAATAAGAAGAATAAGAATAATAAGAAAATAATAATCATTATGAAACTGTGAAACATGTATGAATCAATGTCCATTGTGTCCGTCAACTTGTTCGGAACTGAATATTTTGGACTTAACTTTCCGTCGGGCGCGCCTAATCACATTGATACGAGTGATATTCTCTGACGATTGTTTGTCAACAATCGGGAGTAAAATTTCCTTTTCGATAATAGCTTCCTGTCTCTCACCCCTTTGCATTATCATGACATGCAGAATGTGACTGACTGCTCTGTTGTCAAGATATATCTGCTTACTGATCAATTTGATACATTGCGCCCCTTCCTTTTTCATTGCAACAATACGTTTATTTTGTTATCTACATCGCATGGTGAGTAATACAACAATACTTTGTGATGTAAAATGCGTTTATTTTATTTTGGCGTCGTTTTAACGTTCTTTTATATTCAAACTAGAAGCCCGCCCCGGCTTCGCCCGGTATCATTAACGGTTTACCCAACGTAAGCTTAAAAGGCGCACGGACGGCAGGATCCAGACCCAATTCAGAAAAGCCGAGGTGAACAGCGAAACTCCAAACACATATAATCTTCTCTGAAGTCTTAACTCGACACGACTCGATGGTTTGATGCTGGCCGAAGCTGGGATGACATGCTCGCTTGATAGCTCTGAGGCTAGTAATATAAATTTCTACTGAATGGAGATTGTTGGAAGAAATGAAAACGTAGAAACACATATAGTGGTCGATGTATTAAAGATAGAGTTATGTTGTCGCGGACTTTTTTATAGAACTTTTCATGCTGAACAGTTCTTACACTCATAGTATCCTTTTAACGGTTTACCGTGCGTAAGCTTAAAAGGCGCACGGATGGTTGGTTTTTCTTTGACTAGATTCACTGAAATAGTTACTGCTCGGCTTCATTTGGTCTTGAATAAATGTTCTTCTACAGTAAACCTTCCTCGAGAAATCTTTACAGACTAGTGAAATCCGCATCAAAATCCATCTAGTGGTTCTCGAGATTAGTCTACCAGTTAGACCAGTGATCTTCAACCCGCAGCGGCCCTCATAACGAATTAGTTTCAATAATTCATATTTGATGGTGTTTCGATAGCCAAAACAGTGTTATGGTGATGTACTGATGATAAAAAGAACTATGAGTTCAGAAGATTGCATCATTTCAAGTTAAATAAGAAACATGATGAAGCTGTTTTGTGCTCCATTTGGTGTGAATGTGGAAGACTATCCCGGAAACAAACAAATGGAACTTATTGAGTTTCAGTGTAATGGTGATTTACAGAAGAAATTAAAAAATTTTGGACTTTCGGAGTTTTACTCATTGTATGTTGAAAAAGATCAATTTCCAGCAATCAGATCTCATGCTCTGTCGACCGCATCCCTTTCTGGCAGCACTTACATCTGTGAGCAGTTATTTTCCAAATTGAAGAATGTGAAGTCAAAATTGAGGAATCGTGTTTCTGACACACATTTAGAGAACTCTCTTCGAATTGCTTCATCCAACATAAAAGCCAATGTTGACAGATTAGTGAAAGAAAAGCAGTGTCAGTTTTCTCATTGAACTAAAAAAAAAAAAAAACATTTTGATATTTTTAATTTAGTTTTGTGTTTTGTTACATATTTTCAAATTGATTTCACTGTAATTTTAAAACAAAACAAACATTTTAAAAATGATGTTTTTTTTCTTCCAAGTTGAATGATAATATATAGATATATAATAAGATTAATGCGGCCCTCAAGCCGTTCCATAACAAACATTTGGCCCTTCATTAAAATAAGGTTGATGACCACTGAGTTAGACAGTATCTAAGAATCGGAGACTTCGTTTTATACTATGTAGAGAAGATATCAAATTGTAGCACTGTTTCTGCCAGTGATATTCAATACAGTTATATGACATAAACCCTTCAATAATTTGAGGTACTCAGTGTTCAAATAAGAAATGTCGCCTTTTTATATTATGTAACTTAAAATCGATTACAGGTATCTGCACATAAATAGCAGCTTCGGTGGCATAGTTGGTAGCATGCTGAACAGCTGTGCCCAGGATAGCGGGTTCAAACCCGGCCGAAGTCGTCGGATTTTTTAAGAACGTTAAAAATCCTTCATTATGCCTTCCTTCGGAGGGGAAGTAAAGCCGGAGGTCCCATGTCATAGATTTATGGCATGTAAATGATCCTTCCACAGACTAAACTTGTGTAAAGCTAAATTGTTAGGTTAGATTTCGTCGGAACGCACCATCAAAGTTCCAACGTTCACCACTATGTATCATTGATATCTGGTAGTGAAAGTCGGAACTGCTTGAAATTTAACGGAACTTGTAGTTTACCCTAATAAGGGTGTCCGCTGGAAGCAGCTACAGACTCAGGCGAGCCGAACATCTTCTCGGCCACTCCCGGCACTAAAAGCGATACGATAAATAAATAAATAAATAAATGCACATAAATGCTTAGTGAATATTTCCGAACACAAAGTAAGTTAAGTGAATATGCTGCGTGATCATTTTGATACGCCGCGACTGATCTCGTCCTGGACTAAGCCGCGCCCGACAGAAGGTGAAAATGCCATAGGATTGACACTTTTTAAAGGAATTAATACCGAAGATAGGTCTTCTAGGAATTATGAACAGGAAGTTAATTATGCGTATGCGCATCTAATTAGAAGAATAAAATTGTCCTCTCATGAGACTTTCATGGGTGCAGATGTGTCACATCTTAATGAAAACAGTAAATCTCCGACATTATTATGTGATTCATGCTTCTTCATGCCTTCTGGCAATGTGGAGAGAGAAGGGAGGCGGGCAAAAAAAAAAAAAAAAAGAATAATAATCTACTGTACTCTATGACTTATTGCCAGGTATTCAATTTTATTATACAAGTGGTTGACAGCGCACTATTGCTAGAGTTCTATTTACTTGCAAGCACGCTGCACGGAAGTTCACCGCGCATACAGGGTGTCTCACGTAAAAGCCGCCTGTCACTGCTTTCGCCAGTGTTTGCGAACATATTTTCAACTGAGTATTTTTTTGTGTAGGTAGTGTGAAACCAAAACTCCGATTGTTGAATAGTTAGGTCATATAACGTCCCTTTCGAAGGGAAAACGGCTTTGTCTTTGTTATTAAAAATAAAACCTTCATTAATTATTAATATTACTTTTGTAATCGAAAGAGAGGCCTCAAATTAGTCTATTGTGAAATCAGGACAAGGATGTATTGATGTTGACGAAGCAACAAGGGTTAGAGTTTATTTGATACCAGTTGAAACTGGGCAATACATGACGATCAATGGTACTGTATATTATGATATGGTGGATCGACTCGCTTCGCTAACTACCGGAAGGGAAGATGTTCACAGCCTGAATAGCTCCTTTTTGACCAAGCGATTCGAACCAACTACCGGTAACTCTGAGCATGCGTGTTTAAAGCTTCCACTTCCCATCTACCACGCCGTACTTCAATGTTCTCCCCTCTCACACGCCAAGCTAAAGCACTCACCGCACTCCCATCTCTCCGCTCTCAGCACTCACTGCACTCTCATCTCTCGACTCCCAGCGCTCACCGCACTCTCCACTAACACGCCATGCTAAAGCGCTCACCGCACTCTCATCTCTCCACTCCCAGCGCTCACCGTACTCTCCACTTACACGCCATGCTTAAGAGCTTACCGCACTCCTGTCTCTCCACTCCCAGCGCTCACCGTACCCTCATCTCTCCACTCCCAGCGCTCACCGCACTCTCCACTTACACGCCATGCTAAAGCGCTCACCGCACTCTCATCTCTCCAATCCCACCGCTCACTGAACTCTCATCTCTCCACTCCCAGTGCTCATCGCACTCTCTTCTCACGCCATGCTAAAGCGCTCACCGCACTCCCATCTCTCCACTCTCAGCGCTCACCACACTCACATCTCTCCACTCCCAGCGCTCACCGCACTCTCATCTCTCCACTCCCAGCGCTCATCACACTCTCCTCTCACACGCCATGCTAAAGAGCTCACCGCACTCTCATCTCACACGCCATGCTAAAGCGCTCACCGCACTCCCATCTCTCAACTCTCAGCGCTCACTGCACTCTCCTCTTACACGCCATTTTAAAGCGCTCACCACACTCCCATCTCTTCACTCCCGGCGCTCACCGCACTCTCCTCTCACATGCCATAATAAAGCGCTCACCGCACTCTGTTCTCACACGCCATGCTAAAGCGCTCACCGCACTCCCAGCGCTCACCGCTCTCTCCTCTCACACGCCAAGCTAAAGCGCTCACCGCACTCTCCTCTCACATGCCATGCTAAAGCGCTTACCACACTCCCATCTCTCCACTCCCAGCGCTCACCGCACTCTCCTCTCAAACGCCATAATCCTATATTCTCCGCGCTTCCCTATCCCCTCTCATAAACCATGCTTCGATGATTTCAACACTCCCCTCTCCCACGATAAGACTCAACTTCTGCTCTCAGGACTCTTCAAACTCTCTCACATGCCGTACGTCAGCACTCTCCACTCTTGAAAAGAAGAACTGAATGTTCATGGCCGTAATTATGACAGAAAGAGGTTCAGTGTACGATTATATTAAATGCAGGCTACATATATTACAGTATTGTAGATGCATATTGGAATCCAACCCGCAATATTTGAAGTTAGCCAACAATGGTGTAACTTACTAATTGAGCTAATGTGGCAGACGATTCAAAGCAGAAGACTGAAATTTTCGTATATGTCATGTCATCACATTTGAGTTCTTTGCCAAATCTATGTACCTTATTGGTTTCAATTTTAACTGTAGGCAAATATCAGGACGGTACTTTCCCATAAACCCTCTTGATTTATTCCTACTCCTTGTTCAGTTTCATTACTTCACATTCCTTTCATTTCTAATTAGCACTTACAGTATATTGGCGTCGAAAGGAGCTTACAGACGTAAAAACCAACCACCGCATATAAAAATCCATCGCATTTCATTCGCGACCCCGTAGAATTTGGAATAATTAGGTGTAAACACACACGCACGTGTATATTTCCCAAAAGTGCTCTACAAACTACGTAACGTCCACCTCAAGGCACCGGGTCAGTAGATTTACTGGCACGTTTAAGATCCTCTTCGGGGCAAAATTCTTGCACCTCGGCGTCTCTAAAATTTGCAGTATTTAAAAGGTACGTAAAACCAATAACATTATTATTCTGTTCACCTCAAGGCAGCGCTGTTTTCGACGAAGTTCGGGTTCAATTCCTGGCTCTGCCTAGAAATATAATTCTGGCCTGAGGCTGGTCCGATACCCACCTGAGCCATCTTAGAAGAGGTTTTAATGTATTCCATAAAAATGCTGGGATTGCACCTAAATTAAGGCGATAGCCACCTACTACCAATTCTGACACCTGTTAATATCGGACTCACTGACACAACCATCACTATGACACAGGTTAACAAACAGATCGCATGCACCCGCCTCCCCCCCCCCCCCCATTCTTCCAAATACATGGAATTACATGACCACGATGTGGGAAAACCTCTGAATGTACCAACAACAAACTGCATGACCTAATAGCGATAGCCTGATGAGTAAACGGTACCAAGTAGGTCACCCAAGTTTGAAAACAAATCCTACATGTTCGGCAAACTCATTTCAAGCTGAGGGGGTTCTAATCAGTGGCGTAAGTAGAATTTTCTTCTTGGTGGGGGGGGAATGAGCGGAGTCAAAGTTTTGTCTTTTTGTTTTTGTATTTGATTTTGTGTTTGTATTCTGCTTTGTCTTTTGTTTTTGAATTTTGATGTTTGATTTTTGATTTCT
The DNA here is from genome assembly GCA_946902985.2 of Meconema thalassinum. NCBI lineage: Eukaryota > Metazoa > Arthropoda > Insecta > Orthoptera > Tettigoniidae > Meconema > Meconema thalassinum. The sequence goes on from OX336392.1 coordinate 376,047,542, forward strand.
GTCTGTTGTTTTGTTTTCTGCTTTTTCTTTAGTTTTTGTTTTTGTATTTTGCTTTTTGCTCATCTCCAGATTGTCCCCTAAAAAGGATTTAACGGAAAATTACACGAGACGCTGCTTTACCATGCTGTTTTATTTTTATACCCTCCAAAATATATCTTCCGATCACCTCGTGGTGTAGCGGCTAGCATTCTTGGCTGTCGCCCTAGTGGTGCGGGTTTAATTCTCGGCTTTGCCAACAAATTTTAAATCTGGTCTGAGGGTTAGAACGGGGTCAATTCAGCCTCGTGAGACCAAACTGAGAAAAGAAGGATCCGATTTCCATCTCAGCTATCTTGGAAGTGGTTTTCCGTGGTTTCCCACTTCTACTCAATGTAAATGCCACGATGGTTCCTAACCTAAGGCCACGGCCATCTCCTTCTGAATCCTCGCCAGAATTACAAATACACTCACTTAAGACAGCGGTCACAATAATAGAATTCACATTTTGCAAAAATGAGGAAAACGAAGACTTATGAGATCGATCCGGAAAAATTGTCTGTTTCTCTGTCCCCCCCCCCCCCTATCAACTCTTAAACGGCTACCGCAATCGAAACCAAATTTGGTCTGAGTAAGGATTTATACCTGAATATCTCACGGCCATATTTGAAAATTACGTCACTGCTACCAACTGCTGAAAAACCGCAATTTAAATTTGAGCTCCATGTTGGATATCTTGAAAGGTATGCATGGGAGCTATTCCAAAATTACCACTTATATATGCCTAGATAACAATATTTCAGTTTAATTTCTAGGGTGCATACTTGACAGTGCTACCAACATGATTCTAAGCCTTCTGACAGGACAATTTTTAAATACATGTAACTTCTATACTATCAATTGGATTTCAACCAGATTTCGTATATGCTATATGTACCATAACAGATATGACTATGCGTCCATGCTATCCATTCGACTTCAGGCGGCTTCGGTGGCGTAGTCGGTAGCATGCTGAGCTTCTATGCCCAAGATCGCGGGTTCAAATCCGGCCGAAGTTGTCGGATTTTTTAAGAGCGTTAAAAATCCCTCAGTATGCCTTCCTTCGGAGGCGAAGTAAAGCCGGCGGTCCCATGTCGTAGATTTATGGCATGTTAGAGAACCTTCCACTAATTACACCTGTGTGAAGCTAAATTGTATAGGTTAAGAATTAAAACAACGCTCTTAGATTCCTACGATTGTTGCCAAGAGCCGACTGTGGTGACGTCTGGTAGCTAAGTTCTGAACTAGTAGTCGTTGACGGTGGCGTTTGGCGGCAAAAGTAGGAACTACTTGAAAATTGATCGTCTGCAGTCCTTACTTGAATTAAAACAGATACACACACTAATACAGGCATCACAATTAACACCGGTTATCAGACAGATTCTACACACACCCAAAGTGCACGGGGCTACATGACCGCCTTGTCGCAGTCCCTAAACTTAAAAACCAACCAACCATTCTACTTCAACCAAATTTTGTATTCTGTACCTTAAGAGATGAAACTAAGAATATATTCAGTTACCAGAGCTGCCAACTGTAGTGCTCTATTAGGCTACATTATGCCAGATCGAACTAATTAGAAATTTCGATATTACCAACTTTATTTCGGCATTATTCTAGATAGATCCATATAGATTAATCATTGGCATGAATCTTAATTTTTTTTAAACGTAGGCTCTTTAGTCGTCATGGAAATTCTTGTCACCTTTGAAAAATTAAAAAAAGATATATCAAAATAGTTAAAAATTCAGATCTGTAACAATTATGGGTCTTAAATTGATAACATAAAATAGTCTAGTGAAAATGACATATCTAAACAGTTGGTGATTGTATATTTCTATAAAACAGACTATAAACTTATTTCTTCAAAATATATCCTGTGATGGTCAACAGGATGTGACCTCCATGAATCGAATATAGACACTTGCGGAGTGGAATGAAGGATGGAATTTCTAGGTTATTGTAGTCTATGTATCTTCCTGCTGCAATTGCAATTTTGACGTGAATTTTCGTTGACAAAGAACTGTTGTTTCAGAATTTATGGTTGTTTTTGACAAAAATATAATCTTCTCGCATATCCATGAATACAACAAAAGAAAACAGAAACACAATAGCACATGTCAAAATACAACCAAGCGGCTTCGGTGGCGTAGTCTGTAGGATGCTGAGCTTCTATGCCCAAGATCGCGGGTTCAAACCCGGCGGAAGTCGTTGGTTTTTTAAGAGCGTTAAAAATCCCTCAGTATGCCTTCCTTCGGAGGGGAAGTAAAGCCGGCGGTCCCATGTCATAGATTTATGGCATGTTAAAGAACCTTCCTCTAATTCCACCTGTGTGAAGCTAAATTATATAAAGGTTAAACATTCGTCAAATGCTCTTAGGTTCCGACGTTCGTCGCTAGGAGCCAACTGCGATGACATCTGGTAACCAAGTTCTGAACTAGTAGTCGTTGACGGTGGCGTTTGGCGGCAAACGTAGGAACTACTTGATAAAATGCAATGTCTGCAGTCCTCACTTGAATTGAAGACAGATAACACACACTAATACAGTCATCACAATTAACACCGGTTTTCAGACTGATTCTACACACACCCAAAGTACACGGGGCGACATGACCGCGTTAACGCAGCCCCTAAACTGAGAAACCAACCAACCAAAATACAACCATAAATTCTGAAACAACGGTTTTGAAATGTAAGACTCTATTGTTCGTCTGCTAAATCTCGTTTCGTTGATGTCACTCTAAATTAAACACCCTAAAGATGTTCCAGCTTTAAAGGAGTTTTAAGAATGTTATTTTCTTTTTTTCTTTTCGAAATATTGATGACTCAATTCGTTCCGTTTATTTGTCAGTCATAAATGTGGTAGTTGTCGGAGTTAAGCCCACATTTCTCTTAGGAATCTGTGCGATCCCTGCTCCGAAGAGTCCAATAGGAAGTGGACTGGAGGTATTTCTCATCCCGGGAAGTTCTCAGCGACCACCGAGACGAGAGGAGGGCCATTCATTTAAGCAGAGCAGCTCCCTGGAGTGCGAGTATCTTTGGAGTTCCGGACAGTGACATAGTGGCCACTAACCTATTAGCTTACACTTCACGGTAATTACTTTCCAACTCAGAGCCCGCAATCAGCTCGTAGCCTACTTTCCCCCAGCATCGCCCTCAACGACTTGACCCTGCACCACACCAGTATTGTATTTGCGCTCCACAATTGTGATAGGCATCAGTCGACGGAAAGTAGTCGACGATGAAAACTCATCGATTGTGTTCGACTAAACTCAATGACTACCCACCGTATCATGAGGACGTCGTTCGCAAAGGACAAAATCAGCAGCAAAACATGGAATGATCAGACGACTATTGTACATTTGGTCGATTTCCCGCCGCAATTTAATCGAAGATGCATGCGTGCAAATACTTGGGCATCCATGTAAGGAATTATATGAAATTGAGTACCCATTTGGGTTGTGTCATCTCCAATGCGTGCAAATCACTTCATTCTGTAAGGAGGGAATTAAACGGTAGTAGTTCCATCGAGAAAGAATTAGGATATTTGTCTGACCCTGGTGAGGTCAATCTAGGAATACGGTTTAGCGGTTTGGGACTCGTATACCAATCAAGTAGAGCTCATCAATTAGCTAAAGATTGTACAAAGGAAGGCTGCCAGGTTTGTGCTCAACGATTTTAATCCTTGAAGTAGTGTTATACGAACGATAGAAATATGAATCTCTGGAAGATAGAAGGAAGAAATCCAGACTCTAGGCCTACGCAATGCTTAACACTTACACTAATTGGCTAGCATGGGGAGAACTAAGCAAACGTCTGGGAAATTCCACCAATCTGAGCAAGTCATTTCATCCGCATAAAATTAAGGGCCGACCGCAGTCTACACATTATGGAAAATATTCTTTCATTAATCGTGCCATTGATAATTGGAACTCTTTACCTGCCACAGCCTTGGAGCCTTTTCCCAAACATATTGATGTGTTTAAGAGAAGATTGAAATGTTGTGTAAATACTCCGATGTAATAACTATAGTTCCCAAATCGCCACGTGTGCACATAAAAGTGTTTGATATTATTAATGGTAGTTTTCTGTAATTGTACACTTTACCACCGGGGAATTTAAAGTAAATGAATGAATGAACGCCACCTTCCCAATCCATACCCGAATTACAAATACCCCACACAGACACCACAATAACACAGGTTACCAAACAAATTCTTCACACACCTACGTAAACGGGGCTAAATAACCACGATGTCCAAAGCTGTCAAATGAAACAAATACGACAAATGAATCAAGATAAAAACAGACAAACGACGAAACATAAAATTGTAGCTTAGTTAATAGTTCACCTTTCTAAACTAATGAAGAGCATTAATTACCGAAAACAACTTTTGTTGTTGATTTACTAAGTGGCTTTGTGACATCCTGGTGATCAACGTTGTGATAACCTGCAGCTGTAATTCAGATGAGGAAGGGAAGGAGGCAGCCATGGCCTTGATTTAGGAACCATCCCAGCATTCGCCTGGAATAGAAGTAGCGGGAAACCACGGAAAACCGCTTTCAGGATGGCTGATGTGGGAATCATACCTGCCACTTCTCTTCGTTCTTCAAGGGTAGAGGCAAATCTTTTACTCTGCCTTTAATTTTCCATTATTTCATTTTTAGCCTACTTTCGATTTATGCAAAAAATGAAAGTTGACTTATGAGATCTACACAGGGCCAACAATGTTGTGTCTGTGTGTGTGTGTGTGTGAGCGAGAGTGTGTGTCTGTGTGTGTGTGTACTCTGAATTTCTGCCCCCCCCCCCCTATCAATTCGAACACGGTGAAAGCGATTTGAACGAAATTTGGTACAGAGGTAGAACTAGCAAAGAACAACTCAGTGTCATGTTTTATATTGCCGCCATTTTGACGAAAACGTAATGGCGGCCACCCAAATGTTCAAAGCTTAATTCAAATTACGATTAACCTAATCATCTGATCACTAAGAAATGTTGCAACAACATACATTTATATGAGATGCGTTCTTTGACCAAGTTACAAGGTCATCAGTCCAATAGTTTGCATATGGCGGCCATGTCTGTGTGTAAATCTATTTCCCCTATCAATTCCAACACGATAAAACCGAATTGAGCGAAACTTGGTTCAGAGGTAGCACTAGTAATGAGCATCTCAGTGTCATGTTTTATATCGCCGCCATCGGGACGAAAACTTAATTATCTGATCTCTACCAAATTTTGCAACACTATATCTATATGAATGAAGAATCGTTTGATCAAACTACAAGATCATCAGCCTAATACTTTGCAGATGGCGGCCATGTATGTGTGCAAATGGATTCCCCCTATCTATTCAAACACGGTGAAACCGAATTGAACAAAAGTTGGTACAGAGTTAGCACAATCAAAGGGCACCTCAGTGTCATCTTTTATATTGCAACCAACTTGACGGAAACGTAATGGCGGCCACCTAAATATTAGAAGCTTAAATCAAATTACGACCAACCTAATAATCTGATCTCTAACAAATTTTGCAACAACATATCCTGGTGTGGGAAACATCTTTGACCAAGCTACAAGATCATCAGCCCAATAGTTTGCAGATGGCGGCCATGTATGTGTGCAAATCGATTCCCCCTATCAATTCAAATACGGTCAAATACGGTCAAACTGAATTGAACAAAATTTGGTAAAGAGGTAGCACTAGGAAAGGGCACCTCAGGGCCATGTTTTATATCGCCGCCGTCTGGACGGAAACGGAATGGCGTCCACCCAAATGTTAAAATCTTAAATCAAATTACGACCAACCTAATCATTCGATCTGTACCAAATTTTGCAACAACATACCTTTTTGTGGGAAGCATCTTTTGACTGAACTACGAGGTCATTAGCCCAATAATTTGCAGACAGCGGCCATGTATGTGTGCAAAATCGATTCCCCATATCAATTCAAACACGGTCAAACCGAATTGAATGATTTTTTTTACAGAGGTAGCACTAGCAAAGGGCACTAGATATCATGTTTAATATCCGTATAGTACGTTGTATTTCAACAAGCTACTACAACCAACATTCAATTATACTCCTTGAAAAGGACAAAGAGTTATAAGAATACCCATTAATTAAGAGAAAGTAGGCTATATGTTCTTTACTGAACATCTCGTTTCTTCTAGTATGTAGGTTAATTTTCGTAAGTAATATTCATTTTCATCGTTATTATTCTTATCATCTATTACCATAGAAGCTTTCTCCTATAAAGCAAGTACACCACCATCACATTCTGTATCTAAACAGTCATGCAGGTTCGTATCCTGGCGCAGTCAGCTGGCATTTGAGGGTGCGCAAAATGCGAGGGAACCTGGTCAGTAAATTAACTACCACGTTAAAGGTCCCATCGGGGCAGAATTCTGGCACCCGGGCGTCTCTAAAAGCCAGAGTAGTTAAAAGGGGTGTACAACAAATAACATTATTATTATTATTATTATTATTATTATTGTTTTTATTTTATTTTTTTACTAAGCAGTCAATAGTTGTTTTCGGATCCGCCTCATTACGTAGCGGCTAGCACTCTTAGCTGTCATCGCGGAGGCCCGGTTCCGATTCCCGGATCTGACAAGAAATTGAATTCTGGTCTGAGGACTACTTGTGCATTTTGTACCTTCTAACCTGTAGACTATGTTATTCTAGAGCAAGTTAGCAGTTCCTTTCAAGTTGTGGGTAGAAGCGATTTGGTTTGCCCACTTCCATGCTTGCCTTTTATTACATTGCTACAATTTATGTGTTTCCCACTTGTGATGTTTCAACTTAATGTCCGCACAAATTAGCAAGTCTATAAACATGGCTACACTCGCTTGACTACCGCCCCTCGTGTGTGTGTATTGTGAGCCCACCTGCACTTGCCAAGAGTGTAGTTCTAGCTTTACGATTCTGTTCAGCAAATTAATTAATTAATTAATTAATTAACTTCACTGAGAATCACAAGCACGGTCAACTAAGCAACGCAGCTAGTCTACTCCTTAATCCTATCGATATTCATAGACTCTAGTAATGAAATAATCAATACAACTTATACCATTTCCATATAATTGATATATATTCTAAGACTATAAATTCGTGAATTTTTGGAAAAAGAACAATTTAACAAATATAAATGTTTTTGAAAATCAAAGAACAAGAAAATAAATTAAAAAATAAAATGATCAATTTAAAAAATCAAATAAAAATAAAAATAAAAGAATTTGGAAATGTAAAAAATAAAAGAGATTATAAATTTAAAATAAAGAATGAAAGTTATAAATAAAAATTTAAAAGTTATAAATTAAAAATTAATTTTAAAGAAAAATGAAAACTGTAATACCTAAAACGTAAAAAGGAAAATGTAATACGTAAAACGTCAAAAAATAACATTAAATAAAACAATAAAAAATAAAACATAAACAAAAAATTAAATTAAAATTTAAAATAAAAATACATAAATAAGTGAATGAATGTGCCAAAGAGATCGAACAGTTTTCTTCAATGATGGTAATTCCATCAAATTTCAATAACCTAGCATTTCAGTTCGTAAGCATTCAAGTGATGAATTTGTAATTGCAGTACCGGTATATCATATTCTAGAAAACAGTGTATTGATGTCGCAGCTCAGGATTCCGGTTCAAATATGCATAAGTGTTACTTAGACATGAGACTATTACAAAATTAAATCTGTGGATAGAGAGTTTGTTTTGGTTTGTAATTGAGTTAAAGGGTATTAGTCTTGCTTGCTGTTGGCTAACCTGCGCAGCCCAATGGGCCTCGAAAACACGGATTAGTCTAATCCCCTTGTCTGGTACCGCGCGCGCTGGTGGGGTGCGGCTTATCATTAAACCCGCAACAGTGATTGATTTACTGATTGGTCCAATACGACACGTTCTTAATTCGTCACAGCTGTTTAGAGTAACTCGCTTCGATAATGAAGCAATCGGCTGGAGCGGTGTGCTAACTTCAAGTGCACATTAAGAGCTCTGTTTAAGTACAAGCTTCGTAGTGCTTTCATTTTGGATGTTGTGACAGAAAAAGCAATATGTTTAGGGAAGAGTTTCGTATGTGGGCGAGTCCATGTGCTGCAGCGTGATTCAAAGTGAAGGAACGTTCAATTTGCTCGTTGCTACGGAAATGTTCACATCGGCTCCTACTATAGCAGTAGGTGTATTGCACGTTGTCTCTCCTACTGAAGAAGCACAGCAGCAGTGATCCCCTCCACTACCTTCCTTCGCCTCCTTTCTTTTCTTCGCTCACGAGTTTGCTCATGTTTGTACCATCAGGTATTAATATGCAGTCTACTTTGATTTAACTCAGTGATTCTCAAATTGGGGTTGGCAATACTTCTAAGAAAAAAAAAAAGGAATACACCATCATTCTCTTCGATTTATACTTAGTTTGGTCTTCCCTCCACTTCATCAATGTCACGAAACGCTTTCAGGTTGGTTGGGGCTGCGACAACGCAGTCATGTAGCCCCGTGTACTTTTGTTGTGTGTAGATTCTGTCTGATAACCGGTGTTAATTGTGATGGCTGCATTAGTGTGAGTTATATCTGTTTTTAATTCAAGTAAGGAGTGCAGACATTCAATTTTCAAGTAATTCCTACCTTTGCTACCAAGCGCCACCGTCAACGACAACTAGTTCTGAACTTGGTTACTAGATGCCTCCGCAGTCAGCTCCTGGCGATGAACGTTGGAACCTAAGAGCGTTAGTCAAATCTAACCTAAAATTTAGCTTCACATAAGTGTAATTAGTGGAAGGTTCTTTTACATGCAATAAATCTATGATTTGGGACCGTCGGCTTTACTTCCCCTCAGAAGGAAGGCATACTGAGGGATTTTTAACGCTCTTAACAATTCCGACGACTTCGGCCACGTTTGGACCCGTGATTTTGGGAATAGAAGCTCAGCATGCTACCAACTACAACACCGAAGCGGCTTGAAACGCTATCAAATCACTAAACTGTTGATCTGCGTTAATAATATTTATTTCGGTGCAGCTTTTTAAGTTATGCGTTGAATTGATAAAATAGTAATAACATTACGAATGTGTGATCATATGAATGTTTTTGACCGTCCAGTACTGCATAAACTAATCACAGACATGATTTAGATAACAACTAGCAACCCGCCTCTGCTTCTCCCAGTATCTATAACAGTTTAACCAGCGTAAGCTTAAAAGGCGCACAGACGTCAGGTCCCAAACCCAATTCAGAAAAGCCGAGGTGAACAGCGAAACTCCAAACACATATACTCTTCTCTCAAGTCTTAACTCAACACCACTCGACAGTTTGATGCTGGCCAAAGTTGGAATGATAGGCTCACTCGCTAGCTCGTAAACTCGCACAGAAGCTAGTAATTTAAATTTCCACTGAATGAAGATTGGTGGAAGAAATGGAAATGTAAAATCACTTACATAGTGGGCGATGTATTAAAGATAGAGATATGCTGTCGCGGACTTTTTTGTAGAACTTTTCATGCTGAACGATTCTTACACTCATTGTACGAGAGTGTAGCCTATAGATATTTTTAACGGTTACTCTGCGTAGGCTTAAAAACGGCACACGGACAGCAAGTTCTTCTTCAACTCGATTCACTGAAATCGTTACTATTAGGCTTCCTTTGGTCATTAATGATTTCCTTTTTATCTACAGAAACCTTCCTCGAGAAATCCCTTTATTGAATGGTGAACACCGCATCAAAATCCTTCCATTGGTTCTCGAAATTATCCGTTACATCCAATATTCGAGGACTTTGTTTTATAGTATGTAGAGATTAGAACCTCGGAGGGTGTAAACCTTTTGACGTTCAATTCCATACCAATGGAGCAGATCATAGAAAGCAATGGTCTTTATTTATGTTGAAGTTTTATCAATTAGTAAATTTGTGGCGATAATGTAGCTTTACCTACTTTAGAGTAAGTCAGTTTGCTAACGTATCTCTTACAGATGCTACTTCATGTCTCTGCTCTGAGACTATCAAGCAATATGCTCCAACTGAAGATGTCAAGTGCCTTCTCAGAAGGGAAATCTAATCCATCAACGTGCTAACTCGATCTGGTGCACATTCCTCAGCATCACAATCCGAGATTAAAGCGGGATGCGGTATCCTGGCATTCCTCGCCTGCCTTCTCTGCTATCAGTTTCTCTCGAGCCAACTCAAGTGTTTCTGGAAGAAGACATACGTCTCAATTACTTTATATATTGAGATTTCTCACCTATGTCCATATGGCAGTGCATATCAACATCGATGGATAGAAAATCTCATTGGAACCAAAAGCAATATAATACTGCATAAAGCTCAGTTCAGAAGAAATACATTTGTAAAGGACGATGAAGACATGGAGCTTCATAAATCGAGACGATACAAGCTCGAGATAAAATGAAATATTTAATCACTGTTTTAATTATTTATTTATTTATTTATTTATTTATTTATTTATCGTATGGCTTTCAGTGCCGGGAGTGTCCGAGGACATGTTCGGCTCGCCAGACGCTGTAGCTGCTTCAACTGTTTTAATTAGGAACTAGGACAGAACATAATATCATTTCAATAATCGATTGGTTAGACTAGTTCGTTCTCTTTCTTTGTAACTGGTTGCGTGTCGTCTGCTGCGCCCAAGGTTGTGGAATCGAATCCCGGCGCAGTTAGTTGGCATCTGAAGGTGCTTGCGTAAGAGTTGGGCCAATACATTTATTGGCACGTTATAGATCCCTTTCAGGACAAAATTGCTGCACTCCGTCGTCTCTAAAAGGGGCGTAAAACCAATGGCATGATTACTACAGTATATTCCTTTGTATTCTGTACTCTGCAAATGAGAAAAGTGTAAAGGGGGCTTCTGTGACATTTTGACTGACAGCTCAATGACAGGTTTATGGCAAACGGAAGTAAGCAGAATAGCATTAGTTATTGAGGTTTTAAGGGGAGGAACAGCCACGTCATCTGCCCCAGGAAGGAAGGTAACAATACACATACACACGTGAAGCCCGATAACAAATATTACTATGCGGGAAGCCAATATATTTAGGTTTGGAATACGCGGGCCGCGCATGCGGACTGCAAGACTCCCCGCACCCCATCGCAGCGTATTTAACTGCCAACTCCTGGAGCGATGACAATATGTTCAGTGGACGAGTTGTTCGAAGCAAGGGCATGTACAAGGAGTCGGATAGCCTGGTAGATAAAAAACCATTCAAAACAAGCATCACTCTTTCTTCTTTATGCTCCTCTGCTTATTCATGTGGATTATAATTATTCCAACATTAAATGATTCAAATCCAATCATTTGGTTATTGGCTGAATATTAAGGTTATTACACCAATGCGATTATTTCCACATTAAAATGTCCAAATTGGTTATAAATTCAAATAATTCGAACGCTGCTAATTTGTTCACTAAGCACTGACCAATTAGAGTTCAAACATCAGTGATTTGACTGGTTTGATGCTGCACTCCATGCCTCCTCCTTGTACTGAGCAAATCGTTTCATCTCTTACACACCTTACATCCAAGACAATCTGTTTTTCATATTCTAACATTGGTCTACCCCAGGGGTCCTCACTGGGATTTCATAGAGAGCCAAATAGTTCGTATCAAATTTTCCTCAGGGCCGCAAGTACAAACTGTATATATTTACAAAATATATTTTTGCAATACTACAGTACACTAAGAAGTGGCGCAGAATAACTTACAAACAATATGATTATAACATAAGTTTATTACCTCAATAAAATAAACTGTTTTCCATATAAAAAAGCAGGGAAATGTCTTTTACTTCTCTCAGGGTTACTTGAATTTGTTAATTCTTTGAAGTCGATGGGAGAAATCTTTCACAGCTCTCTAATATGGCATCAGTGTTAGCAGGTTGGGAAGAAACTGAAATTCTCAAAGTGTTGTCAACGTTCTCACTCGTTAACCTTGATCTGTTTCCTTTTTTTATGAACTTCAGATTACTGATTATTATAGATTCAGAGACATTTTATGTAGATGCAAAAACACACAAAATTTTCTGAGCACAGTCAATTAAGTTAGGAAGTTTGTCCTTTTCAACTACTTTCCAAAACTCATGGTGAGCCTTATCCTTCTTTTTTTGCTTCAAAAATTACTTTTGAGCTCCGTATCATGCTGAAGCTCAATCAACTCATTTTTCAAATCCCTAGATTTGTATCCAAAACCAGAAAGATGAGCTACATTTGCTGATGTTATTGCCCATGGATTTTCCTCCAAGCGAAATGGTTCTTGATACTTCCTGAAGTCACTAAACCTCACAGACAATTCGTCCTTTAGGTCTGTCAACAGCTTTAGTAAATCAGAAACATCTTGACATTCATCTGGATTTTCATCAAACAGAGATTTAACAGAAGAAAAGCTGGAATAATCGCTGTTTGACAATTCTTCATTATACATATTGAGCTTTTGTTTCTGTGAAAACACAATACTCATCTTTTTCGTTACATTGTTATTGTGGTCTCCTTGCAATCGAGTCGGTGTTTCATTCATAATGCCAATTGTATCAGTGAGAAGCGCTACTTTAAGCCATCAACCAAAATTATAAACATCAGGATACTCTTCTTCCTTCGTAGCCAAAAACAGAGTAATCTCACGACGAATGCTGAAGAAACGTATCAAAACTTTACCCTTACTCAGCCATCTCACTTCTGAGTGGTAAAGCACGTCCTCGTATTGCGATATAAGTTCATTCAAAAAATCTTCTGTGGTTCAGTTCATTTGACTTTATAAAATTCACGATCTTTACAACTGTTTTCATAACACAGCTGATATTTTCATCAAATTTAACAGCTAAGCTTTCTTGATGAATGAGACAATGAAAACTTAATAAACTGTCATTTCCCAAATGTGTTTCAACAACTGAACGAACCCTATATTTCGCCCTAACATTGATGGGCAACCATCAGTACACACAGAAAAACCTTTTTCAAATCAATGCTACGCTCGTTTAAAAAAACTTACTATTGTGTTCAAATAATCAATACCTCGAGTTTGTCCATCATGGGAATCATGCCTTAAAAAAATCTTTAACAACACAACCATGGATACATACTCAACGAACAATAGACATTGAGAAATTGACGTTATGTCTGTAGATGAGTCGAGCGCAAGACTAAAATATTTGCATTTCTGCAGTTCATCGGTTAAGTTTAGTGCAATATTTGCTGCTAAGTCCTGTGTCCGTCTCATGCAAGTTGAATCAGACAGCTGAAGTTCAGAAACTTCATCTAATATTCGCTTACTATTAGATAAGTGTGAAAACGAAGTTGTACAAACGGTGACAACACACTCTTTTACAATTTATGTATCAGGAAACGGCTTCATCTTTTGTGCTAAAATTTCTGTTACTTGGTAGGATGCTTTTGTAGTAAGCTCATTCTTGTTCATTACGTTCATTGGCTCTGCTCTACTAGCTAGTCTCTCCACTCCAACTACACTGCGGTAGTCTGAGTAAACAACGACAGTATTTCAATACACTTAATGAATAAATATAACATATATTTATAAAATGTTGTATAATTTTTTTCATAAAATATTTTTCCATAACTTTAACATTTGTTTTTATTCATATCCCTAACAGTCTTGAGGGCCGCAAAAAATCGTTCCCAGGGCCGCATGCGGCCCGCGGGTCGCGTTGTGAGGATCGCTGGTCTACCCATTACAGTTCTTGACCTAGATCCTTCCTTCCAACAATACGTTTGCTATTTCTGGGTGTCTTAGTATGTTTCCTACCAACCTGTCTCTTCATTACCAACTGCCATAAATAACACTCCTCGCCCAATTGCCTTTATTCCTCTTCATTTGTTACTCCATCCACCTATCTAATCTATCATATTCTCCTGTAACACCACATTTCAAATGGTTCTATTCTCCTCTTTTCTGCTGCACGATCAGCCCAAGTTTCTATTCCATGGACCACCACGCTCCAGACTAAGACCTTAAAAATGCCATCTTAATATTAAAACGATATTTGATGTCAACAGATTCCTTTTGTGTAGAAATGCTTCCTTGCCTGAGACAACCTACGTTTTAGCCTATTTTCATTTATGAAAAAATAGGGTAATTAAAGATCTCCTTTATTGAAACAAAAACCGTAGATCCTAACTGAAAATACAATACAGGAAAAAAGATCGCCCGAAAGGGCATTAATTTTCACTATAAACACTTAATGGTTTTAATCTTTTCGGCACGTTGTACTATGCTACCTGGTACACCTTCCGTTGCATAAAATACAGACACAATTGCCATTTGGACTATGGGAGGATCTGTTGGAGCATATGTTATGATGGAATCCGTGAATGGCGAGTCTCGTTATTATGGTTCTTTGATCTTGATTCTCGTTAGACCACGTTTTGTCCATCGTGGCATCAGTGATATAAAAGTGTGGATCTATCTCTCGTCTCTTTGATCTTCTAGACTCCAGGAAATCAGTAGAGGATCTTATAGCCGGCAAAGGTACTTTCAGTCTGAGGTCTTCGATAAAGAAGATTTCCTTTGCTAACTCGTACACTAATCTTGTGGGAGCCATCTTTCCAACTCTTAGTATATTTTTTAAAAATCTCGACTTAACATTCTCTATTCTTTCAAGATCGCTAAATGTGAGATGCTCCCATATTATTTCAACAACAACTGGCGAGATGGTCGTATGGCTAGCTGTAACTAGCGATAACGCTGGTAGATTCTTATTCTTGTAAATGGCTCGGATAGCTGTTGCTGACCTCTCTTGGATATGATGACTGAATGATGTGGCTGAGGTCTGCAGGTTTATGGCCAGGTATTTGAACTTGTTCAGTACGTTTAATGGTTCGTTGTACAATGTGAGCGTGTCTTTAAGCGCAGGTTTACCTCCTTTTCAAAATGTCATTTGAACCGATTTTTGAAGGTTAATATCAAGGTGATTTTCATTGACCCCTTCTTCTAGTTCAAACAATACACTCTGTAATTCTAATTTGTTTGAAGACCCTAATACCATGTCATTCGCATAGAGTAAGAGTGTGGTATTGGGAGAGCCATTTATTATGCTGGTAATGTCTGCCGTAGTATTATTAAAAAGAAGCGGGCTTAAAGAATCACCCTGCAAAACTCCGTTTGTCTGTCTGATATAATGAGATGTGGTGGCACATCACATTTTGTCCGTGTGTGTCTGTATGTGTGTGTGTGTGCCCCTAATAAAATCTAAACAGCTGCAGCGATTTCAATGAAACTCGATAAGGTCAAAGTACTGTTTTGTCCGATCGCGACGGTGCCCTTCAAATGTTATTACGTCTCACCAATCCAACATGGCGGCTGTGCGAAATATTTCACCAACATTCTATATATCCGAAACTATTACTGATATCATCCTGACATTTAGTACGGTGATAAAGGGCGCTACTAGACGTTTACCTTTGCAACGCATAATAATCGCCAAGTACAAGACGAACAAGGCAGCCAAGCGAAATTGAACCATTTAAATAGACTTTTCTCGCGATTTAACCATTCAATCGCAGTGAAACATGGTACAGCAAATGTTAATACACATTTTTATGTACTGACATTTAATTTAGTTCAATTGTTCACATGGCCTCAATATGGCGGCTGTGTGAAATATTGAATTTAAGTTCTTATTTCCCGTGTCCAAATCATGCGATCATAGTCAACGTTCGAAAAATGAACCAACGCAACAATGCTCATCCGATAGTACATAACTCTAAGGCCTACATACATACAAATTCAGCATGGCGACCATGCGAAATATTTAGACGGTTCTCAATATATACTAATCGATGACAGCAAACTGAAATTTTGTATGTTGATAAAAGCTATGAACATAAGTTCACCTATGGGGTTTTCAATGACCTGGTGATCCCAAATCTAACATGGTGGCGACACGAAATTTAGATATTTAAATGGACGTTTCTCGCGATTTAACCATCCGAGTGCAGTGAAACTTGGTACGGTAAATGCTTATAGATTTTTGTTGATCCACTGATATCCAATTTATTTCAATTGTTTTCATAATAACAAGATGGCGCTGTGCGAAATATTTAAATTTTGTTTTTATTTCTTGTGTCCTTATCATGAGATTGAAGTTTGAATACTACACCTACGCAATAATCTTCATGTAATAGTACATAACTCTATGGCCTACATATATAAAATCCAACATGGCGACCATCCGAAATATTTAGATGGTTCTCAATAGCTACGAATCTATTACAGGAATCGAACTGAAATTTTGTATGGTGATAGAGGCAATTGACATAAGTAGGACATATGAAAATAGGCTATTTGTTTCTTCACGCAACTATTGTTATATCTTCATTGCTTCGTCCATCACTGGTTATCTTGCTTCCTAAGTATGAGAAGTATTTTACTTCCTTAAGCTTTTCACCTGTCGTCCAATGGAGTTTCCGATTTATTTCGGTTGCATTGCAATATTTTTGTTTTACTTTTATTGATTTTCATATTCAAGACGGAGTCCATACCACATAAAAACTCTTTCACACCAGCTAAGATAACAATGTTGTCATATGGATTTGAAGTAATTATAATTATTTTTTGTTTTCAGTTCTTAATTTAGGTCGTGAAGTTACAAAGATCTATATTTCCGCCAGGAAAATCTGGCCATTGTGTAACTTGATCACCAACCACCACTGTTTTACAACATGAGTGATGTTTGCAATGCCTCTTAATACTGACATTGCTAAACTCGCGATGTCTCGGGAATCCTCGCGGCTGCCGTGAAGTCGAGCTGAAAGATGGAGCCGAGAGAGAAAAAGCCAGGAGAAATTAATGACTACTGTTTCTTTGTTAATTCCTGTGTTGATGGCCGAGAACAGACAGCAGTTTGTCACCGAGTCCTCACCTCTTCAACATTAATCATTAATGAAACTTGATATTTATTCAACTGGAGCTCCAACTTGTTTTTCACTGGCGGCAATTAATTTTGGTGGTCAGCCAGAGAGAAAGAACAGCTTCATTTAGAGAGACCGGCACGCGCGGTTCTCACTGGCAGGTGAGCTCGCTTGGCTTCGCACAGTACAGCATAATGAACACGCAATCACAGCTCACAGTGTATCAAAATCGAAATCTAGGAGGACAAAATTATTTATTTTCATAATTAAAAAATCAAAATGTATTACTTATACAGCATTCTCATATAATTGCCGCTCACTATTCTGGGATATAAACGCAACTTAGTGCAAATCTGTCACCACTGGTCGAGCAGTATGAATTGGAGGATGAATGTACGTGGCTGTGGTTTGGTTGTCTTTGTGGTTAGTGTGATGCTATAAGATGGAACATGGAGCTGAATGAATGATCTTTGTAACGTGTTTCAGTTTTTTTTTAGCGTATGGCTTTTAGTGCCGGGAGTGTCCGAGGACATGTCCGGCTCGCCAGTTTTGTAGCTGCTTCGAGACGGACACCCAATGGGTGAGCTACAAGTACCGTTGGGGAGGAAAGTTGGAAGGGAAGGGCGAGGAGTTGGATGGTAGCGGCTGTGGCCTATAGTTAGGGACCAACCCCGGCATTTGCCTGGAAGGAAGATGGGAAACCACAGAAGACCATCTTCAGGGTTGCCGGCGGGGGGATTCGAACCTCCTCGCCTCCCGGATGTGAGCGACTGCCATTAGTCATGCCGTAACGACCACGGCTAACTCATCCGGTGTGTTTCAGTTATTAATTGGCGTATTATTGTTACGTAATTTTAGCTATACTTGTATTATATAATATTTAACTATTATTTTTAAAATCATATTTTCACTTAGATTTTTAGTAGGTTGCGTCACTCTGCGTCACTTTCTACTCAATGCTAAAATGTAGATCAAGTCTTGAAGTTTACGCCTGTTATAAGATTTTTTGCACCTTTTTGCAACTTACTTAGTTATTTTACGTTTTAGAAGATGCTGCACAACCAGTTCTCACACGTTTTCAACTATTTGAAGCACTTGGTTCAACGATTATGTCAAAAGTTGAACTATGTGACTTTGTTTAAAGTAAATTAGGGATAGAAATTTGTTCTGAAGAGATAACTGAATGCTCTATCCAACTCCTAGTCATAGAAAATGTGTTGCATGTGTAGACGTAGCTTAAAAAGGTCGTAACTGATGTTTATTACGAAATAAACAAATTATATACGTTGCTTTCACTCTAAATTCATGAATAAAACGTACAAATAATTTTTCCCCCCTAGATTTCGATGTTGACCCACTGTGCAGCGGTGTGGAATACAAATTTTCGAAAAATAGTAAACAAGATTGGAGGAGAAATAGGGAAATATAATTATTTAAGATGCTTCATTTAAAAATCCATCTATAGAATGCAAACACATTTGCCATTGTAAACACAAATGTTTTAAATATCCGTATTGATATTCGAATTAAACGTTTAAAATTATACGCCAAATCAATACTTGGCGTGCAATTTTAGACGTTTAAAATCCATCCATCCATTTATATATCCATTTACTTATTTTATGTAGTGGCGAAGTTAGGGCTCATGGCCCTCTCTTTTCTATGCCCAAGATCGCGGTTTCAAACTCGCTCGAAGTAGTCAGATTTTTTAAGAGCGTCAACAATCGCTGAGTATGCCTTCCTTCGAAGGGGAAGGAAACCCAGCACACCCATGTCATAGATTTATAGCATGTAAAAAAGAAATGACGAGCCTTACAGTAGTCGCATATGATGTGTAACATGTGACATGTTATCCCTTGTTAACAGTGAACTCTGTTGGTCATTGAAATAACTACTTGTAAAACTGCAGTGCCAAATCCTGACCGGTTTTCAGCAAATATGATATATTGAATATTTTCACACCAAAAAACGACAACTTGAAGATGATTTATTGTAGGAAGAATATCTTTAATGGGGCCCAAACCCTTGAAGTAATTTTGTATGCGACATAGATTCCACATAGCCATATGGCCGACAGTACCTCGAGTGCTTACATTAAATAAGAATACAGCAAAAGTATGTAGATTTAATAAATATAATTGTTTTCAGCAAATATAATATAATGCATATTTTCACACCAAAGAACGACAATTTGAAGATGATTTATTGTAGGAATATCTTTAATGGGGCCTCCAAATCATGAATTAAACCGAATGCGATATACATTCCACATAGCCACATGGCCGACAGCACGTCGTGGTATTAGCGTGCGTATCAATCTCCGCCACCGCGCGCGCTCATTGCTTCCGTCCCATCCATTTCCGTTTCATTGTTTCCATCCCATCCATTTCCGTTTCATTTTTCAAAATCACCCCACAAAAGATATACAGATACCGAGTGGAAAAAATATTACACATCAGAAAACTCCCACTAATTTGTGTGAAGCTAAATTTGTGTGAATCTAAGTTCCAACGTTCATCGCCAGGTGGCGGTGGCGGTGGCATCTTGTAGTCAAGTTCAAGCTAGGTGTCGTTGATGGTAGCTTTTGGTTGTAAAGTTAGGAACTACTTGAAATTGATTGTCTGCGGTCCTTGCCTGAATTACAAATAACACACACTAAAACAGCCATCAAAATTAACACCGGTTATCAGACAGATTCTACACACACCCAAAGTACACGGAGCTACAAGACCACGTTATCTTAGTCCCTAAACTGAGGAACTAACCAACTAACGATAGCCTTCTCTTACACTTAACCACGCAATATGATACCAGTGAAAAAATGAAAATCCACAGCCTGCTTCCAGTCGACAGACCGGGTCAGGGAATGGAATGAAGCCCCCATCTAGCGGCGAGAATATGAACTGTGCCGGCTGCCGAAGCCTGTCACATTCCCCTAGGGCAATGATTAAATGAATGACAGATGAAATGAAATGATATTGGAGAGCGTTGCTGGAATGAAATTGTGACAGGGAAAACCGGAGTACCCGGAGAAAACCCTGTCTGCCCCCACTTTGTCCAGCACAAATCTCACATGGAGTCACCGGGATTTGAACCACGGACCCAGCGGTGAGAGGCCGGCATGCTCCCGCCTAAGCCACGGAGGCTCCAATATGATACCAGTACATATTATGAAACACTTTTTGAAACACAATAAATAATTATGATGATAAATAAGGAGTAAATAAATTATGTTAATACTAATATTCATATTAATATTAATGAAAAAGGCATATGAATAATAGTACTAATAATAATAACAATGTCACCGATCTAGCTCAGTCATACGTCCTATCATCCATCACCATTCATACGGGGCACTCAGCAGTATTCAACAGGTAATCTCGGCATGCGGTCTTAAATTTCTTTATTGTTATAGAATTTCTGATATCGGCAGAAGTTGAATTCCATAGTCGAGACCCAGCTACAGCAAAAGAGTGGTTGAACATAGATGATTGATGGGGATGGCGAGGGAAGAGCCAGGTCGAGTGTTTCGATTATGATATGAGGACTAGTTAGTTAGTTAGTTATTGTTATTTTAAGGGGCGTAACTACGAGGTCATCTGCCCCTAATATGAGGACAAGTAACTAAATTTTGATGGCATGTACATGGGGGTGATTTCCATCCATTTTCACATTTTTAAAATCAATTTACCCAGGTTCTAATCTTACCTACCTTCATGACTGAAATCGTGATCGTCCAGTGACGAGTTTAGTTCTCGTATTGCCTTAGTGTTTGCAGTGAATTATAACACCTTAACATATTGAATCATAGCCTACAGAAATAAATAAAAGGAATGGTGGCAAGAATTGAATATTCGCACCCGCAATGATTCAAAATGAAGGCTTTAGTGCAAGTCATGCTATTTGAAAGTAAGATAAATTACAATGTCTGATCCCAGTGGGACTCCAACATACGATAGGATAGCATATTTGATGTGGCATTGCCAAGGTGTCACCCAATAACTCAGTGACTCACAAAATGCAATTGAGATTCAAAGTAATTACAAAATGCCCAACATACAAAATGCAATTTAGATTGAAGACACTTGCAAATTGCGATTTAGGTTGAAAATGCTTACAAAATGCAATTGATTTAAAAACTCACAAGAATACCACCCCTACATTCAAAGATTTACTAAAATGTAATTTAGAGTGTCAATCCTTATAAAATGCAATTGAAGTTGAAAATACTCGCAAAATGCAATTTAGATTGAACATACTTACAAAATGCAATTAGATTGAAAATACGTACAAAATGTAGTGCAGATTCAAAAAACTCACTAAATGTAATTTAGATACACGATGAGCCCTTTCAAAAAAACAGTGCGAGAATCTAAAAGAGAAAAGGAAATACAATATAATGAAAAGAAAAAGAAGGCTGATTCCTAGAAGAATGAGGGATGAGGAAAGATAAAAGATGGGCCAATTAAAGGCGGGAAAGGAAGAGACTTCCTAGGCCTCGGATACCCTAATACCGTCGGGATCGGAAAAGAACAAGAATTGACCAAGAGAGGTCGACAGGAAAGAAGACGGAGGGGAGCCCAGCATAAGTAAGTAGAAGCAATGCCAGACTCTGCTGGGGTACCGTGGTCGCCACCCCACATCCCACTAGATGTGAGCCCCTGGGGGGAATTGAGATGACATATTGTAATAGTAACACGAACATAATTTTTAAAAAGATCACGCTACTGGTGGCACGAGTCACAATGACATAATGCTTTGTAACTCAACAATGCTCGGCCTAGGTTAGGAGAAAATGTTTTCACCGATAGGGAAGGCTGCGCGGGAAAGGTACACAAAGTTTCAAGCACAACAGTCATACCAACGCACGCGAAAGATCAAAACTGGTTGGTTGGTTGGTTCCTTAGTTTAGGGGCTGCGACAACGCGGTCATGTAGCCCCGTGTACTTAAGGTGTGTGTAGAATCTGTCTGATAACCGGTGTTAATTGTGATGACTGTATTAGTGTGTGTATCTGGTTTTTTTTAAATTCAAGTAGGAACTGCAACTTTGAATTTTCAAATAGTTCCTACTTTTGCCGCCAAGCGCCACCGTCAACGACTACTAGGCCTAGTTCAGAACTAGCTACTAGACGCCACCGCAGTCGGCTCTTGGCAACGAACGTAGCAACCTAAGAGCGTTGTTTACATTCTTAACCTATCCAATTTAGTTTCACACAGGTGTAATTAGTGGAAAGAAAGATCAAAACTAAACGACTGGATGTCTATTGTGATCCGCGTCACCACTGGAGTGTTAAGACTTATTTCAGCAATACGAGAGAATAGAAATAAATGGATGGAATGGATTAACTCAGTTATGAGTAAAAACTCGCGGAGCCACTCAGCATTCATGGGTGAAAACAATGCAACTCGATCGTCACTGGGCCATAGAGTGGCGAGTCGTAGAGTTGGCTGTATATTCAATTGTTACGTGAGAGTCGGGGAACCAGCTTTATTATCGGAGACGCAAGCAAATACCGGGTAAACCGTACGAGTCGCAGCGACAAGCGTTCCGCGGGGACCTCGTCTCGTCTCTGTAAGATAAAAACAAGCTGCCGTAAAATGGAGCCAGGATGATGTTCAGATGCCACACAATCTGCCAATACTGAGACTCAATCCTTATTTTCCAACAAACATAGCTCATTCAAAAACAATCGATCAGAGAAGAGTTCGTCTGGAGAGTAGTGAATAATAAAGTATTTCCAGTGAGAACATTAAGAAGCGGCTTCGGTGGCGTAGTTGGTAGCATACTGAGCTTCTATGCCCAGGATTGCGGGTTCAAACCCGGTCGAAGTCGTCGGAAATTTTAGGAGCGTCAAAAATCCCTCAGTATGCCTTTCTTCGGAGGGAAAGTAAAGTCATAGATTTATGGCATGTAAGAGAACCTTCCACTAACTACAACTGTGTGACGCTCTATTAAGTTCCAACTTTCGGTGGCATCTAGTAGCCAAGTTCACAGTTAGGTGTCGTTTACGGGGGCAATTGGTAGCAAAAGTAGAAACTAGTTGAAATTGATCGTCTGCAGTCCTTACCTGAATTACAGATAACACGCACTAATACAGCCAACACAATTAACACCGGTTATAAGACATATTATACACACACCCAAAGTACACGGGGCTACATGATCGCGTTGTCGCAGCCCCTAAACTGGGGAACCAACCATGAACTTTAAGAAAGACAAGCAGATTTACTATTTCAGTTTTGGTGATGGTGGAGGCGATTCAATTTAGAGACTTTATAACATAGTTGGTTATCAGTCCCATGCACTTGAGCGATAAGCGTCTTATTACGATGGTTGTAATATTGAGTTTACTAGTAGTTTCATTAGACGTATGTCCGCTTTAATAATAACTATATGGCCTGTGCAAGAACTCTCGCATGTGTATAAACCACCTGCCCAGCCATCTTACATTCGTACTTCTCTCATTTTGAAAATCATATCTAAGATCTTATTTTAGTCCTCTACCACATAACAAAATTTCAGGCTTAGGTCTTTAACAGATTCCCAGAAAAAGCAATTTTGTAATTTCACACATCCACCATATTCGTTTGGTGTTTGCTACGGTTTCAAAAGATACATTTGTGGTATTTTCTGTTAGTCTTCTATCTTACACATGATTTCAAGCTTATAGGAATTGAATAGAATAGAGAACCCTTTGTTCAAAATCTCGGACAGCCAGAGATTGGGGTGACAGTATGGTATTATATTTATTGCAACCATCACCTAATTGTGTTACAGTGATTCCTTAATAGTCGGATTCAAAAATCCTTCTCAGTAAGATTAATAATTAGCAACAAGAATTTAACAAGAAGTTCCGTGAAGAACTAAAAAGCCTACTTTTCTTAAAATTTAAGATTCATGCCAATGATTAATCTATATGGGTTTATCTAGAATAATGACGAAATTAAGTTGGCAATATCGAAATTACTAATTAGTTCGAAATACTGTATACATGGCATAATGTAGCCTAATAGAGCACTAGAGTTGGCAGCTCTGGTGACTGAATATATTCTTAGTTCCATCTCTTAAGGTACAAAATACAAAATTTTTTGAAGTCCATTGGATAGCATGGACGTTACATGCAGTTAAACATTGGATTTAACAGCGCGCGTAAAATCATGTTGGCAACAATGACATACAAGTATTGGTCAGAAATAATCTGAAATAATATGATCTATTGTTGGTCACTTTTGAATGAAATCCATTAGTTAGTATAGCAGTTACATGCATTTTAAAATTGGACCTATCAGCAGGCTTAGAATCATGTTGGCAGCACTGGCGTAGGCCTATATTAGTTACTCCAAATTAATCTAGAATGCCAGGTACTATATGTGTGCAAAGTTAGAGCTATTGGCTTGCATGCTTTCTGAAATATTGATATAAACAGTATTTATTAACAGTTGGCAGCCCTTGTTACTCTTAAGAATCAGCACAGTCATATCTGTTATGGTACACATAGCACACACGAAATTTGGTTGAAATCCAAATGATAGTATAGAAGTTACATGTATTTAAAGTTGGACCTCTCAGCAGGCTTAGAATCATGTTGGTAGCACTGACGTATAAAAGTTACTCAAAATTAATATAGAATGTCAGGTACTATACGTGTGCATAATTTAAAGCTGTCGGCTTGCATACTCTCTGATATATGGGTATTGGATTTAAAAAATGAGAGCATTTATTAACAGTTGGCAAACCCTGGTGGCTCTTAAGAATACGCTCAGTCATATCTGTTTACGTACACATAGCACATACGAAATTTGGTTGAAATCCAATTGATTGTATAGAAATTATGAAAATGAAAATCCACAGCCTGCTTCCAGTCTCCGACCGGGTCAGGAATGGAATGAATGAAGCCCCCATCTAGCGGCGAGGATATGAATTGTGCCGGCTGCCGAGGCCTGACGCACTCCTCTGGGGCAATGATTAAATGAATGACAGATGAAATGAAATGATAGTGGAGAGTGTTGCTGGAATGAAATTTTGACAGGGAAAACCGGAGTACCCGGAGAAAAACCTGTCTGCCTCCGTTTTGTCCAGCACAGATCTCACATGGAGTGACCGGGATTTGAACCACGGATCCAGCGGTGAGAGGCCGGCGTGCTGCCGCCTAAGCCACGGAGGCTTACTATAGAAATTATATGCATTTAAAATTTGGACCTATCAGCAGGCTTATAATCATTTTGGCAACACTGCCATGTATGGCCTCCTGGAAATTAAACTGCAATATTATTATCTATACGTGTGCCAATTTTGAAATAGCTCCCATTCATACCTTCCAAGATATCCAAGATGGAGCTCAAATTTCAATTGCGATTCTTCAGCTGTTGGTAGCACTGACATCATTTTCAAATATGGCCGTGAGATATTCAGGTATAGATCTTTAGTCCTACCAAATTTTGTTTCGATTGCTGCAGCCGTTTAGGAGTTGATAGGAAAGGGGGGGGGGGGCACACACACACACAGACAGGCAGAAGGACAGACAGACAGACCCACATTTGCTCGATCTTATAAGTCTACTTTTTCACCTTTTTTGAAAATGTGAAAAGTTGGCTAAAAATAAGTCACAGAACCTACAAATGATATTAAATGTTATTAACAATTATCAAGCACTAATAGTCGCTATTAATTATCTACTATCTTAATCTTATTGTAATTGACAAAGAAAGGCTATCCTAGACTTTACTAAGTTTTATGGATTAGGATACCGTCTCCTGTACCCTCACATTCATTTCACATTCATCTTTGTTGTGTTTCTCATCTGTTGCTTTCCTATCCCACATTCCCCTGATGACATTAAAAAGTTTCGCTAATTTACCTGGCTTCCTCCATTTCCTATTTAATAATTTTATTTAATACTCAGCAATTCTTCTATGTTTGTACCGTGTCTTGTGTGGGGTTTCGCCTAGGACACCAAGCTGGCTCATCAGCGTGCTCATGGTTTCCCGTCCGGACCCTCGGGCTGAGTTTTAATTCACTGGTCGTGAAAGCCTATATACCACCCTTTTTTGGAAGCCTTCATAGGGAGGTTGAGGCCGCTTGAGCGTTTAGTTATCGCAGTGAAGAGGTGCAGTTGCACTTTATAAAAAGGGAGGTAGCGCGCAGTTCGCTACTCCTGTGGGGATCTGGGCGGGGAGACCAAGAGCCCCCTGATGAGCCAGCTTGGTGTCCTAGGCGAAACCCCACACAAGACACGGCACAAACCTAAAAGAATTGCTGAGTTGCAATTCACTGGCGATGAAAGCCAATATACCAATTTTATTTAAGTGTGATATTCATCTTCACTTCCTATTCGGTTTACATCTCCTTTATATACACACTGTGCTCTTATGATTTTGATTTCTTTGCATTCCTTGACCAGGTGTGCTGCAAGCTTATAACCGTAGTATGTCCCGAGAAAGTGCAATTCAATTTCAAAATTTCAAGCTGCCACCATCTTAGTTTGGTGCCTATCATGGTTTTGAAAGCCATATCATGAGCCCTGTTTTAAACTCCTCATATAGTTCTTCACGACACTTCCTAACAGTAAACCTGAACTACAGCATCCTACTAACAAGGAAAACCAGCATTTATTAATAATCCTTTCTTTGGTAGGAGAACTCCTGGTAAATACCTCGCGGACTATTAGTTCACTTCACGGAACCATATGTAATACTCATAATTTACTTTTATGTGTTTCCTATGAGGACTATATTTTACCAACGAGAAATCATTAATTAAATCTTAAAAGCCATAAAATATCGGTTCTTTTTGAATGATCAATTAAACATGCTTGTCTGATTTATTACGCTCGACTGGCTGTTTGAATCGAGACTCGTCTCAATCCTTGGTGATTTAATCAAACCACCAGACCTGGGAGCGGTTTTATCTTTAATGATACTCAATCACAGACTTGGCTAGTCAATAATCGCAGAAAGCCTGAGGGTTTAATTTAAAACGATTATATCTAGCGGATAGATGCTTGCTAATCAGCCTCTGCCTATAAATGGAAGATACATCGATAACAAATAGTAGCAACAGGTATGCGATAAACTCTATTAGTGAGTTGTTATAAATCATGTTATTTCCAAATATGGTAATGAATAATAAGCTAGATGCGGCTCAAAGGGTATTGTCTTCCACGAGAACACACATCTAATTGATACATTAACAGTTTATAGTCGGACACATCCTAGGTTTCTTCCAATTGTGATGCTAATAGATTACCGCGAGTTGCTAGTTAAGTTAGTTACTGTAGTTATTCTTGTTTTACGGAGCGGAGCAGTGAAATCATCTGCCCCTCAACGCAGATTAAAGTATACAAATTTTTGGTTAAATTGCAAATTTAGAGCAGAGCCCTAAATAGGAAAAATGCCTAAATTAACAAAACAAAAGAAACTAATAATCTTAATAATAAACAAACAAAAAGAACGGAACACGAAAATTCAGAATTCAAAAAACAACAAGTCTTTGAGTAAATGTACACTTGAAAATTTCCTTAGCTGGCCCTAAACCACTCTTACTTTTACAACGGATGACGAGATCAGCAGCCACCACGTCATCGGCTAATAAGTGTCATCTGCAAACCAAGGTGTCTTCGTAATGAGTAAGATCCACACACTCGGTGAAAATGTGTGTCACGGTGAAAACGGCTCCACAGATACAAAGTTGTGGGGGAGGGGGTCGAGTCATTAGGTACGAGTGAGTGGCTCTTCTATAACATATCCTTATCCCACACAAAATGACTGATTCCCTCCGTGACCAAAAAGAGTTCCACCACGCGCGAGTAGTTCCCTTAATCGCTCTCAATTTACTGGGCATTGAGTCAGCTAGCCACTGACTCTAACTTACTTGTCGCGACTATCTCAAGCGTGCCTCCATTGGCCGAGGTGGCAGTGACAGCGCCTCTTTTGCTGCTGAGTCATCGAAGTTTAGGAGAAGGTAATACCGTAAACTATTACGTTTCTCGTAACAGTATTCCACCTGAAGACGACACTGTGTAATATGTTTGATTGCTGTGTTTGGTAAATAGCCTGCACATTGCGTTACCCATTAAGCAACTAAAACAACAGAGTGGGCCATTAAGTTGGGAATCGACTGAAGTTTTAGGTTGGAGGACTGTATTACAAACTTTTGTTCCGTTTGAGGCGACAATTTGACCTACATCCTTTGCGCTTCTTCATTCTTCTGACAGCGACATCTTCTGTCACTACAGTTTTCGATCAAAATTATTGGAGTATTGACGTAGGCAGTTTATAAGGTAGATCTCTTATTTTAATAGCATCATTTTACTATCATTTTACAATCATTTTTTAATATATGGCATTTAATTATTCGCAAGCTTTTCCATTTTTGATTTAAAACAATTTTTGTAAGGATATCCATTTCTTTTTGGCTTTGTTAACTAGTTTTAAGATTTAATATCAATCACGCTGAGGAAGGTATCAATGAAATACCGAAACATGTACGATTAGTAATGTAATTAAACGTTTCTTTAGTGTTTGACTAGGCGGTTTAATAAGATAATAATATCAGTCAACACGGTTATTATTTATTACCATTGCCATAATGGTCAATGTTTACGCATATTAAACTAACCAAAGAATGAAAGCCGGTAACCATGGCAACAGAATCTCAGAGGTCCATTTATTTCTGTAAGACGCAATGCAGTTCCATTTATTACATTACTATGAAAGTTTACAAATGGCTATAAGGTTACCACGGAACCAAATTAAGCTGTAAAATTCATCAATTTATAACCCACTCAAGGGGGTCAAGTGGTACCATAATATTTTTTCACACAATTTACACGTGTGTTCTGTCATACAAAACGTATATTAAATCTCCAAACAGCAACATTATTTACAAAAAAATCCTGAATTGAAATGGTATTTTTATGGCTTTTAGGAATTTGGGCCATTGGAGGCTAAAAAACCTGAACTTTCATGCACCACAAGCCTTTTTAATTTATTAAAGAGGTCTTCCTGTAGATTTGACATAACGGTGAAGGTCAGTTTTTATGTGACGTGTATTGCGTTTCGTCTACGAGGTTTTCAATTTTATTTCCACGCCAGGCTTTTTTTGGGATCCTTTATTGGGAGGTGAAAGGCTGCTTGAGCTTTTAGCTCTCACAATTAGAGGCGCACGTGCGCTTCGTAAGACGTGAGGTAGTGCACAATGTAAAACTCCTGTGGGTGTCCGGCTGGGGAGCATCAAGAGCCCGCTGATGAGCCAGTTTGGTGTTCCTAGGCGAAACCACACACAATACTGTACATGGCATAAACCAAGAAAATTGCTGAGTTTTAATTTTGACAGAGTTTGTCTGGTTGTCTGAGCAGCCTGTAGACATTCCGCAATTCAGATAAATCTCCACATCAGATATTTCAACATATTAACAGTAGACAAGCACTACGGTATTTCGTATGCTGTAGTTCTTGCTTTTTACCATCATCACAGCAGAGTATTTGCAGGTCAATTCAGCATATTAGTTCACAATTCTGTGGTAAAGCTCAGCAATTTTTAGCCTACTTTTCACATTTTCTAAAAATGAGGAAAAAGTAGACTTACGAGATCTATCTGGCCAAATGTGTGTACGTGTGTTTGTCCTTCTGTCTGTACAGTATGTCTCTGTGTGTGCCCCCCAACCCCTCCTATCAAATCCTAAACTGCTGCAGCAATCGAAACCAAATTTGGTATGAGTAAAGACCTATGGCTGAATATCTCACGGCCATACTTGAAAGTGACGTCAGTGCTACCAACTGCTGAAAAATCACAATTGAAAATGGAGGTCTACGTTGGATATCTCAGAAGATATGTATGAGAATTGTTCCAAAATTGACACACATGTAGACAATATTACATCAGACGAATTTACAGAAGCCCATACATGAGAGTGTTGCCAACATGATTCTAAGCCTGCTGATATATCCAATCTTTAAATTTATGTAACGTGTATACTATTCGACCTCTACCAAATTTTGCATGTGCATTGTGTAGCCTACCTTAAGAGATGGAACTAAGAATATATTTAGAGTCGCCAGGTCTGCCAACTGTTGATAAAATGTCTCTATAATTTTAAGAAAAGTAGGCTCTTTAGTTCGTCCCGGAAGTACTTGTTCTTGGTTATGCCGTGTCTGGTGCGGGGTTTTGCCTAGGAACACCACGATAGGCTCATCAGCGGGCTTTTGGTGACCGTACCCGGACCCCCACAGGAGTGGCGAACTGTGCACTACCTCCCTACCTCGAGAGCTAAAAGCTCAATCAGTAAAGAAGCGCAGAGGCGCTTCATGAGGAGGGAGATAGTGCACAGTTCACTACTCCTGTGGGGATCCGGGCACCGACACCAAGAGACCGCTGATGAGCCTATCGTGGTGTTCCTAGGCGAATCTCCGCACAAGACATGGCATAAACCTAGAAAAAATGCTGAGTTTTAATTCATTGGCCTTGAAAGCCAATATAACAATTCTATAGTAGTTCAGAGCTTATTGTTTGTTTGTAGCATACCTTTATAGATTAGTTTGAGGGAGGAAGACTGTTTTATTTGATGGGATTGTCATTTCTAAGTTTTCCAACATCCAAATAAATAGTTCTGTTTTTGGGTGCTTAATGCCTTAATATTCATCAGAAATAGTTGCCACACTTGTTTAGGAGGACAAGGACTATCTGTGGGGGTCACTGTACGTTTGGTAGTGTTTTGTAGAGCAATTTGTCTTTTTGATATGATCTGATAATAGTTGCTTGACGGGCGAAACATGTCATTTCTTAGTTTTCTCCATAATAATAAATAAATCTTAATCACATGTAATTTATGTCAGGTTATTTTGTCGCATAATACAATAGTTGGAATTGTTTTGTGTTGACCGATTGAAAGTTACAAAACCAATTTTTTGCTCTGAATAGAATATTGTTGTTATGATAATACGCAGTGATATGAAATTAGTCATTTTAAGAGTTTCCTTATTGATGTTTAAACTAAATGATGTTTAAACTAAATGAGGTCAACGGCCTAGCCGTGTTGAAACACCGGATCCCATGAGAATTCCACAGTTAAGCAACATTGGGCGTAGTCGGAACTTGGATGGTATGCCTGTTCTAGGCACTGCGCGCTGTTGGCCAACGTAAGGAGGAGCGGAAAGGCCCTGGCCACCCTAACGCGCGTGAACTCCGGCTGGGGAAGCCTCTTCGGAGGCTCGGACCTGCCTTCGGAAAGAATACCGATTAAATTTTAAAACGAAATGAACACCAATGGGAATTTAATAACCTTATGTCAATAAATTGATTTAATCCCTCCCTATATTATTCTACTAAGATCCCATTCCAGTTTTGTACCGAAAATAAGGTCCCATTAACACCAACCTACACATATGGGGTACCTACAGGTACAGCATAACCCAATGCGTATGCGAAACGCACTCACTTACTCTTTAAATGCCTCACAATTAAATAAATACCTTAAAACATGTATATTTACAATGAAATAATGAAGGAATGCAACACGGTAACCATGGTAACTGAATATCACAGGTCCATTTATTTCTGTAAGACGCAATGCAATTCCAATTATTACATTGCTGTGAAAGTTTCCAGACGGTTATAACGTTATCACTGAACCAAATTAAGCTGTAAAATTCATCAATACATACAGTATAATGCGCTTAAGGCAGGTCAACGGGCAATCTAGAATATTTTCACGCAATTTTCACGTGTGAGTGTGGTACGAAAGGTCTTTTTCACCCGACTATAAAGGGTCTCCGAAAACCACATTTAAAGGCCCTTAAATTAACAGTGTCTGTGATATTCCCAGAAAACTAATTTCGCTCTGATATACCTATGAAGGAATGACAAACCCCTAACCACTGCACCAGTAGCTGAATTGATAAAGTCTGATTATTCATACGAAGAATAAATCAGTCATAGCATTCATGATTGAGATTTTGCTAAGTGTACTCTTGACAACTAAAATATTCGCGGGTAATGCTAGTACTAATTGATTATGCTAGGCCACATTACGGCCCTCCTCAGTAGTTGATTCATTTAAGAAATTATTATAATTTCGAGCAAAGTTTGAATATATATATTATACTTGGACTTTTTACTTTGAAAAATTAATTAAAAATATCTCAAAATAGTTTTAAACAAGAAGTTCCGTGACGAACTAAAGAGCCAACTTTTCTTAAAATTATGATTCATGGCAATCTATATAGACCTATCCAAAATAATGACGAAATTAAGTTGGTAATATCGACATTTCTAATTAGTTCGAAATATACCTGGTACAATGTAGCCAAATAGAGCTCTACAGTTGGCAGCCCTGGTGACTGAATATATTGTTAGCTCCATCTCTTAAGACACAGCATACAAAATTAGGTTCAAGTCCAATGGATAGCATGGACGTTACATGCAGTTAGACATTGGATCTATCAGCGCGCCTAAAATCATGTTGCCAACAATGTCATGTATGTGTTGGTCAGAAATAATCTGAATTATTATGATCTCTTGTTGTGCCAATTTTGGATGAAATCCATCTGTTAGTATAGAAGTTACTTGTATTTTAAAATTGCACCTATCAGAGGGCTTAGAGTCATGTTGGCAGCGCTGACGTATATTAGTTACTCCAAATTAATCTACAATGCCAGGTACTATACGTGGGCAAATTTTAAAGGTGTTGGCTTACATACTCACTGATATATTAATATTAGAGTAAAAAATAGAGACAGCATTTATTAACAGATCGCAGCCCTGGTTACTCTTAAGAATAAGACTAGTCATATTTGTTATGGTACACATAGTACATACGAAATTTGGTTGAAATCCAATTGATGGTATCGAAGTTACATGTATTTAAAAATTGGTCCTATCAGCAGGCTTAGAATCATGTTGGTAGCACTGACGTACATAAGTTACTCCAACTGAATCTAGAATGTCAGGTACTATACGTGTGCATAGTTTAAAGTTGTCGACTTGCATACTTTCCGATATATTGGTATTTGGATAAGAAAGTAGAGAGAGAGCATTTATTAACAGTTGGCAGCCCTGGTGGTTTTTAAGAATCCGCTCAGTCATATCAGTTTATGTACACATAGTGCATACGAAATTTGGTTGAAATCCAATTGATAGTGTAGAAGTTATATGCATTTACAAATTGGACCTATCAGCAGGCTTAGAACCATTTTGGCAACATTGCCATGCATGACCTCCTGGAAATTAAACTGAAATATTATTATCTATATGTGTGCCAATTTTGGAATAGTTCGCATGCATACCTTCCAAGATATCCAACATGGAGCTCAAATATCAATTGCGCTTTTTCAGCAGTTGGTAGCACTGACATCATTTTAAAATATCGGCTTGAGATATTCAGGTACAGGTTTTTACTCATACCAAATTTGGATTCGATTGCTGTAGCCGTTTAGGAGTTGATAGGGCGGGGGGGGGGGACACATACATAGCCATCCAGCCAGCCAGACAGACAGACAGACCGCCAGCCAGCCAGACAGACAGACAGACAGACAGACAGACAGATATTTGCCCAGATCGATCTCATAAGTCTACTTTTTCCTCATATTTGCAAAATGTGAAAAGTAGGCTAAAAATATGATCTGTAACAATTATGGGCTAAACATTGATGATAATCATACTAATATATAACAAGTGGTTCCGTGGTTTCAAAATTGAAAATAGGCTAAAAATGAAAGTTTGTCTGTTTTTTCTGAATTTCCACGGAAGTTTGAGTTACTAACGCGTTTCAGACTGGTTTATGACGGTTGCGCGCGAAAACAATTTTTTTGTCTGTCTGTCTGTCTGTCTGTCTGTCTGTCTGTGTACAACTTTGCACGCGCATCACTTGAGAACGGCTGAGTGGATCAACGTAAAATTTGGTACAGAAGTCCATCTGAAGCACAAAAGTAATCATTGATGTAACTCTTCTCCATACCTCTCATAAAAGAGGTTGGTTGGTTCTTAAGTATAGGGGCTGCGACAACGCGGTCATATAGCCCCCATAAAAGAGGAAGGAAGGAAGCTTGTAGTTTAACGTGACTGTTAATCTCGCGATCATAAGCCACGGGACCTCCGTTTTACGTGGAATCCGAACCACAGGACATGGCATTTCACATCGAAAATCTCACATGCATTGACCGGGAATCGAACCCAGGCCGCCTTGGTGAGAGGCACCATAAAAGAGGGCCTTCCCCCTTAAAATGCATGCTGAAATGGGCGTATAAAAACGAGACAAAGCTCATTTTCAGCGTCTTAATGGGAGGAACAAAACTCGGGAGCCCTACGGGCCCCGAAAACCACATTTTAAGTTCCTAAAATCAACAGTTTTTGAGATATATCCAAAAAACTAATTTCATTTATTACGCTATTGGAGGAATGCAAGCCGGTTAGCATGGCAACTCCTTCTCAGAAGTCCATCTATTTCTGTAAGACGCAGTGTCATTCCGTTTAGTGCATTACTGTGAACGTTCGCAAACGGCTTTAAGGTTATCACGGAACCAACTTAAGCTGTAAAATTGATCAATACGTATATAATGCGCTTAAAGGGGTCAAGGGGTACTCATGAATTTTTTCACGTGATTTACACGGGTGGGTGTGGTACTAAAGGTCTATTATATCCCTATCCCTATATTATTAAATTATTATTATGATTATTATTATATTATGGCGTACAAGGACGAGCAAAACTCATTTTCAGCCCCTCAGTGGCTCGGAGGCTACTGCGTTTTAAGGCTCTAAAACCACGTTTCTGAGATATTCCGAGAAAACTAATTTAATTTAATAAACTAATAAAAACCACCTCGTGGCGCAGTGGCTAGCATTGTTGGCTGTCACCCCCGAGGAACCGGGTTCGATCCCTGGCTCTGCCAAGAATTTAAACGTCTTGGTATGGTCTGGTACGGGGTCTCCCAGCCTCGTGATGCAAAATGGGATCCTGCCGGATGCTATGGTAGGAGAAGGAGTGGAAAGGAACTGGCCACCCTACCACACGCTAACTCCGGCTCGGGATTTCATTTCATTTCATATTTATTCATCAGTGCCTTACACTATATTTACATTACAATGAAGGGAGTCTCTGAAAAAAGCAAAGCCCCACTTCGCATTCGGGATGCCTGGTTAGTGATCCCTTGACTTAGTCAAGGGCTCTTTTTCAGGTCACCTACGTCCCTAGAGGGGATATGGCACTCTCTTATTTTATAAACTAATAAATAGATGACGAGTACAGAAGAAGACCAAATCAGGAGTTATGTAGATATACTGAGAAAATCACAGATGTGTCCAGGAAGGGACGTCTGGCTTTCTATGGACATGTATCATGGATGAACCCAACAAGACTAACCAACCGGCTTCACAACTACTGGGGGAAGAGAAAGAGCGTGACACCGTCGCTAACAGTAGTTAACAAGGATATCCAAGAACTGAAGATAATGAAAAGTGATATTAGAAGCCGATCATATCTCAGAAAGATACTTAAACAGAAGAGTTTTCAGGACAGACCACCCTGTAAGAAGACCGGCATCATCTGGACAAAAGAGAGGAAGGAGAAACATAGCCAGAAAATGCGCGAATATTGGGCATACATCAGGTCCCTCGCCAAGCTGAAAAGTTGAAAGTCGTGGTCCTTAGCTGGCCCATCCGAAAAAAGAAGAAGAACAAGAAGAAAGTAATGAAGTAATGCAAGCCGGTAACCTTGACAACAGTGTCACAAGAGGTGACATCCAACTTTCCATCTATTTCTGTTAAAGTTTGCAAATGGCTATAAGGTTATCGTGGAATCAAACATAGACTGTAAAATTCAACAATGCGATTAAGGGGGTCAAGGGGTACCCTAGAATTTTTACACGTGACTTACATGTGTGATATGTTATATGTTGTACAAAAGGTCTATTATATCTCCAAACAGCAACATTATTTTCAAAAAAATCCTGAATTGGAATAGTGGTTTTTGCAGTTTTTGGGAATTTGGGCAATTGGAGACTTAAAATCCCGAATTTTCATGCACCACAAGCCTTTATAATTTATTAAAGGGGTCTTCCTGTGTATGGGGACCTAACACAACGGTGAGGATTATTTTTAATTTGACATATATTGCGTTTCGGCTACGAGGTTTTCAATATTATTTTCATGTCAGGAAGTACTCGTTAGGTGAATTTAGTTTGAAAGCACACTTTAACTAATCATATTTTTGACGACAAACGGGTTCATCGTAAAGATGATTTTGTTTGATACTGTGTGGTTGATATATCTTTATGTTTATGTTCGCCTATAATTCCACTCCTCCAAATAAACCAGTCAGCAATTGTAAAGCTAATACAAAAATTACGTTACAATATATCGAAGGGTCCTCATAATATTGTTAGTGAAGTACTTAAACTAGGAGGTAGGGCCGTGGCACGATACTTAGAGGTGATGTTTAATGTGTCCATAAACAATGCGCAAATCCCGGATGACTGGAAAAGAGCTACGGTAGTCCCAATATTTAAGGGAGGGAGCAGACTTGAATTGGGCAACTAGAGGCCGGTTAGTCTTACGTCCATCGTTTGTAAACAGATGAAGCATCTCATTTGCGACTACTTGAGGGAACAGTGGGAAACATTATCATGGTTTAATGATAGGCAACATGGATTTCGGAAAGGTTACTCATGCGAGAGTCAGATGCTATCACGTTTTCAAGATATTAGCGAATCGTTAGACGATGGAGTTTCAGTCGACGCTGTAGTTATAGATTTTGCGAAGGCATTTGACATCGTGCCACATGACATGCTTCTCCATAAATTAGCTTCGACGAAGATTGATAGAAGAGTAATTTTATGGAGCCAAGAATTTTTGACGGGTCGTTCCCAGAAAGTGAAAGTTGAAGGCCGATTCTCGGATGAAATTACCGTAACGTCGGGTATCCCTCAGGGCAGCGTAATCGGAACTTTGTTATTTTTGGCGTTAATAAATGACTTACCAAATGGGATTCGCAGTGACTGTCGATTGTTTGCGGATGATTGTGTAATATATATAAAGATATATGACTCACAAGACAATGCAGTACTTCAAGATGACCTGAACCTGGTCTATAAGTGGGCGATTGAAAATAAAATGAAAATAAACACAAGAAAATGTAGTATAATAAAAATAGGGAAAGTGCGAAGGCAAGAATTTCAATATAACATTGGCTCGGAAATACTTGTAGAAGAAGATTCTTGCAAATATCTGGGCGTTCACGTAAGAAATGATATGAAATGGAGTAGTCATATAGGATGTGTAGTTTCTAAAGCTTACAAATCCCTGCACTTTGTAATGAGGGTATTAAAAGGAAGTAGTACCTCTGTTAAAGAATTAGGATATTTGTCACTTGTAAGACCTATTCTGGAATACGCCTCGGCGGTTTGGGATCCATATCAAGTAGGGCCAACGAGCTAGAGAAAGGTATATAGAGAGGCAAGGAGCCGCGTAGCAGCGCTCTGGGCGGAGGCAACCTGAGTTAAGGCGGCCATGATTCAAAACGTCGTCTGACAAGAGCTTGTTGCGATTATTCGGGCTGTGCAGGAACATGCGTTGAATGAAATTTATTAAAAAATGCATAGACCATGCCGTCAGTGTGTTCGTCATTCAATTGTACGAATAGAAGTAATAAGACAACAGAGTGTCGTATTTCAGGTAAGAAATGTCATCCAAATTCATAAATTAATGAGGTAGACTCTTTACGAAAGCGTGATGCAGCAGTTTAAGTTTGTGTGATAACTTATTTACATTTCAGATTTCCTGTGCAGAAGCAGGAAGTAACATTTCCACTCTATATACCTTTCTCTAGCACGTTGGTAACGATGCCTAATTCTCAAGAGGCTGCTCACGCCCTGCCTCCATTAGGGTCTTGCGCACAAGGCAGGAGATAGGCTACAATGAAAAGAACAGTTCTGATCCCTCGAAAAATGAGGGTATCAGGAAAGATGAGACAAGGGCCAAATAAGACATGAATTTGAAAGACTCTCCAGGTCTCGGATACCGTTAGTGCCTGAAGAGAACAAGAGGTGACTGAGGAAGGTTGACGGGTGGATTTGCAAGCAATGCCAGTCTAGGCTGAGGTCCCGTGGTCGCCAATCCACGTCACACAAATTGTGAGTCCCTGGGCGGGGTATGCATATGAACGATATGTGTGTAGAAAATTTTGTTCAGTACATAGCAGGAAGTGTCGTTCGCCAAGTGTCTAAAAAATTAACTTGTATTGAATGCCTAGAAGTGCTTTTATCGGATCAAGATGTTCGGAAAGAAGGACTGATTAAAGAGAACGACGTGAAAGATGGCCTTTTGAATCCATCAAATGATGTAGTGAAATTATGTAAAACATCTGAGATTGTCATCAGGAATAATGCCAGTATGTTGCGAAAGAACACGTAGAATCTCATGCTGAAGTTGCAGACAGATGTCTATGCTATGCTGCAGGGTTACCTGTTTCAGAAATCTGACCATCTATTTACAGCTACTGAACTTGGGGAAAAGTCTCACTATGCTTCACTCATCGTGCGAATTGTGAAACAGTTTTATAAATGCAGGCTTCACCACTTCTGCAGGAATACAGCTCAACGTGAGAGAGGTCAACAGGTGGGTCAGTTGTACACAAAACTTTTTCTTTTTAAAGGACAATGAAATCATGCAATGTACTGTGCATAAGCAACGTAGCGTATTGTCCTGTAAGATGATGGCTTTAGTTTTCGTTCAATGCACAAATTAAATTGTCAGGTCTTGCTTAGGCGTAATCTTATATTACGCCTCGTTAGTCACGCTTCTCCCTCCCTGACTCCCACCCTCTTGACAGTGTATATCATGGCGGCTGCCAGTTCAACCTGCTTCTAAAATGGCGGCTCCATTTCCACTCTATATACCTTTCTCTAGCTCGTTGAGTAGGGCTCATAAATGAGTTGGAAATGGTACAAAGAAAGGCCGCTAGATTTGTGCTCAGTGACTTTAATCCCAGGAGCAGTGTGAGTCGTATGTTAAAGAAACTTGGGTGGGAATCACTTGAGGCTAGGAGGATGAAATCTAGACTCTGCGCTATGTACAACACGTATACAAATCAACCAGCATGGGGTGAGCTTAGCAAACGTATGGGAAAACCTCCTTACATGGGTAGGAGCGATCATCCTTTCAAAGTTAAGGGCCGACCACAGCGAACAAATTATGGTAAATATTCTTTCGTAAACGAAAGCCTCCGTGGCTTAGGCGGCAGCCCGCCGGCCTCTCACCGCTGGGTCCGTGGTTCAAATCCCGGTCACTCCATGTGAGATCTGTGCTGGACAGAACGGAGGCAGGCAGGTTTTTCTCCGGGTACTCCGGTTTTCCCTGGCAAAATTTCATTCCAGCAACACTCTCCACTATCATTTCATTTCATCTGTCATTCATTTAATCATTGCCCCAGAGGAGTGCGTCAGGCCTCGGCAGCCGGCACAGTTCATATCCTCGCCGCTAGATGGGGGCTTCATTCATTCCATTCCTGACCCGGTCGGAGACTGGAAGCAGGCTGTGGATTTTTCATTCTTTCGTAAACCGTGCCATTGATAATTGGAACTCTCTACCTGCCGCAGTCTTAGAGCCTTTTCCCAAACATATAGGTGTGTTTAAGAAAAGACTGACTATTTGTGTAAATACTCCAGTTTAATTGTTAGTGAATTGTTATGTACAATTATTTATTTGTTATGTATATCTAATTTGCCACCGGGGGACACACCCCCCAATTGCAAATAAACGAATGAATGAATGAATGAATGAATGTTCGGGTGCTTGGAGCATCGTAGAATTAGGTATTGGAACCATGAGTCAATACACCAATCATTTAGAAATCGCTTCAACGTACTTCTCATAGAATGGTGGGTATAAGGAACAACTTTTCAAAATACATGCTAAAATAGGTTTAAAATAAAAATTATCCTAGAAGGACGACCAAACATATGTTGCGCTTCTCAATATGTGACACAAAACTAGTGAGTCTATAAAGGGTCTCCGAAAACCACATTTCACGGCCCTTAAATTAACAGTGTCTGCGATATACCCAGAAAACTAACTTCGTTCTGATAAAATTATGAAGGAATGACAAGCCTCTAACCATTGGAACAGTAGCTCAATTGATAACGTCTGGTTATTAACACCGAAGACCGTTCGAAGAGCGGGTACTTCTGCTAGTATATATATATATATTTAAATATAAATGGTAAATGATAAAGTGACCAGCACTGGTCTTCACAACTGCGGGTTTATCGGCTAACTAGCTGAATGCTACAGTTTTATTAGCACATGACGACTGTTGTATGCAGTGCTCATATCATGTCTGGCATCATAAGAGCTCCATATGAATGTTTCATGTCGAGCAACTGGGTCAAGCATTCGGGTTCACCACTTCATCTGCCGGCACACCTCGATATCTTTATCAACCAGACATCTCAGTAAGATTTGTTCCTTTAGGTCAGCAAAAAGGAATATCGGATATTTATCAAATAAAATCCAGTTGAATCATGGAAGTGGCTTGGAGCGGTCACAGTAGTTGTGCTAGAATTAAAAATGATACAGCAGTCGGGATTGCTTTAGTCTTCGATAAATAAATACTGTCACCATTTAAAAGCTGGTTGGTTGGTTGGTAAATTTAGGGGCTGAAACAACACGGTGATGTAGCCCCGTGTACTTTGGTTGTGTGTAGAATTTGTCTGATAACCGGTGTTAATTGTAATGGCTGTAA
Source organism: Meconema thalassinum (assembly GCA_946902985.2). NCBI lineage: Eukaryota > Metazoa > Arthropoda > Insecta > Orthoptera > Tettigoniidae > Meconema > Meconema thalassinum. The sequence continues at coordinate 376,088,159 of OX336392.1, forward strand.
TAGTGTGTGCTATCTGTGATTCAGGTAGAAGGACTGCAGACGATTAATTTTTTCAAGTAGTTCCTACTTTTGCTACCAAATGCTACCGTCCACGGCACCTAGCTGCGGACGTGGCTACTAAATGTCATCGCAGTCAGCACCTGGCGGCGAACGTTGAAACTAATATAGCGTTATCAAACTAACCTACATATGTTTTAGCTTTCACAAGTGTAGTTAGCGGAAGGTTCTTTTTCATGCCATGGGACTGCCAGCTTTACTTCCCCTCCGAATGAAGACATAGTGTGGGATTTTTGAACGCTCTTAAAAGATCCAACGACTTCGGCCGGGATTGAACCCGCGATCTTGGGCTTAGAAGCTCAGCATGTTACCAACTACGCCACCGAAGCCACCATTTAAAAGCTAATTATGTGTAATTTATAAACTCTCCCTACCCTGCTTATTTTCTTCCACCCAAGTGTTCCCTGTACAATATATTCTGGCGACATTCTGGTCATCTGATTGAATGTGGTTCGTACTGTACCCGATACCTAGTTGAGGCTATCGGCTACGCCAGCTGACATTGAGCCGTAGTTGAGATTTATGGGAAAAGTTGTAAAGATAGCGCTCAAATCGAGTAGAGGAGAATATTAGAAAATGACGTAGAAGGCCAAGGATCAAGAAGGCACTGTCAGTCAGGTAGATGGAATTATGGGAGGAATATTAAAGTTTTATTAAGATCTTTATGGAACAGTATATTTAATCATCTCAGAAGAGAAGAGATAACAAGCATTATATATGATAATAACTTGAAGAAAGACAGATAATCCCTTAAGTTATTGTATAACTTAATAGCCGAGATGAAGGTGGTCGAGATTATATTTGTGACGCACGACCGTAGTAGGTGGGGGAGAATCACGTGACCGCGCCAGGTAGGAGCTGGTCAATGCAGTTTAGAGAAGTCAGTCGAGTTCAGCCAGCGAGCTGAGTGGTACACATGCGCAGAGCGTACGGTAAAGTAGAGCGGTGCATAGCACTTGATTCCGTAAAGCGAAGGCGACAGTATTACTTAACCAAGCAGAAAGCGGAAGTAGGTCAGTGAGCCAAGGCGAGCAACGCACGGTTGACGACGAGAAAACCGGTTCCGATGCAAGCTGTACGGGCCGTGTACGGAGGAGAAAAGCCGGGGTTCAGAACAGCATTGTAATACGAGTTTGAGAACTTTATTTCGAGCTGCATTTTGTAACGCAGAACAGTATAGCAAAGCGGCATGGCGAGGCCGGCTTTAAGCATAGATCATTCTGGAACAGTGCAGTAGATCAGAGCGGGCTAGTTCCGACTTTTATACGCAGGCAACATTAAAGAAGCTGAACTTCATTTCAACATTCAGTTACAACATTGAAAAAGCTGAAGCTTGTAGTTTAACGTGACCGTTAATCTTGAGATCATGAGCCACGGGACCTCCTTTTTACGTGGAATCCGAACCACAGGACATGGCATTTCACTTCGAAAATCTCACATGCATTGACCGGGAATCGAACCCGGGCCGCCTTGGTGAGAGGCATACAGCTAGACCGCTGAGCCACCACGCCCCCCAGTTACAACATTGAGTTGGGACTTGTATTCAGTAATAGAATTGTGCAGGCAGATAGTTACAATATACTGAAATTATGAACTTAGATATTCAAATTACATTACGACTATGCATTTCATAACGGAATATGTAGAGCGACCATGGGGTCCAAACAACATTAACGCTTTTAAGCAAACGAAATGTTACAATTAAATGCACTTATGAACATTGGCACGTGCATTAATAGAATTCGTTTTCATGAATTATCATAAAATACCGAGTACGAACACAGCTACAGGGTGTTTCAAAAACTTATACACTCTCATAAATAAAATTCATTTTCTGCAAGTGAGACTTAACCGCTGTGGAGATTGAACTTTTAACAAGCAAACCGAACATTGTATGGGACAGTGGCGTAACTTAGAAGAAGAACATGGGGTACGCTGCTTTTATGAACTTTTACGTAAGGTTGTGGACAGTATCCGCTATGGATAACATGCAGTTCATCATGTCGGAGTAAACGAAGACAGAGACGCGATGGCACCACGGAGCGATGGATTCGATTCCTGAAGAAGAGGAGGTCTAACAGCTGATTAACTTGGGATATGGAGGCGATCGTTATTGCGTGGGTGAAACGATATTCACGTCGATCTTTCGAGAAATTTATTACACACAAATAATCGACGATCTTTGAAATATAATAACAGCTGATACGAGAAGGTACTGTAAGAGTTATGACTTTCTAATATGATATTTTCATGAACACTGGGCATACATGTATATATTTTTCTAGTAGGAGTTATACGATTATTGAGACATGGCTTAAACATTATTTGCTCCGAGTTTTGCTAGAATATGGCGTTACCATATGATATGGCAGGCACCATTATACGAAATTCTCACCATTGGTTGGCTTTATTAAGCAGATGTTTGGTCTTTTAGACATTTTCCAGTAAGGATAGTTTTCTTGGATAGTTATTTTTTTGTGGCGAGTATTTCGAACTCGTGATCTGCAATTGGATTATTTAAATCACTTCGTCAGTTCATTGCATACTAGCGAGTGTGTATTATTCATCAGTAGGGATTTTTCCATTGGATTGTTTGGAGATATTAAGATGTTATTCACTCAAGTGAATGAATATCGCTTTTATGTGACAACTAGAGACTTGTTGATTCCAATCTGGTACATTCACTCATGAGACGACGAGATGGGGCCTTTCGTATTTATACGATTGCGTGGTGGTACACATCTTTACCCATCGTTCAGGGCATTATCATGTTAGACGACGGGGCAAGGCCTTTCGTATTTATACGATCGTGTGGTGGTTACTCATCTTACTTGCCATTGAGGAACTCATTTTTATCATCCGAGTGTACTTGAGATTGTAAGAGGATCAAACAAGGAACTACTAGTCACATATCAGTCGAATTTTGTTAAATAAATTAAAAATACATGTCAGCAGGGTTACATTTTGTAATTCATGTTTGCCAATCCAATATTTTGTTGCTATAATCATTTGAGAGTACTTTCATTTAACAGCTGATACAGCTGATGCTTTTGATAATTTTTATGATTGAATTTGATACCTTTGAGAAGGATTTAAAGTAATTGAATCTTATAAGATGAATCATTAATGGTCAGATTTATTTTAAGGCAGATCAGTATTGCATATTTTGATGTGAGAGATTATAGCACATTGGTGTTTTTCTGTGAAGTGAATTATGAGAATCTTAAGAGAATTTATGCTATTTGAAAGCAGATCTTGAATTTGATTACGATTACTAAGGTAATATTTTTCCTAATTGTTTAAGAAGTTGTCTAGATGTGATCAGATTAATTACAGTTATTGGAGATTGTGTGCGTTGATAAATTGAAGCCAGTTATGTATTTTTGTAGATCATGCAACGTGATTAAGTGAAGTTTGTGATAGGCATTTTGTGGAAGTTGCCAAGTGGAAGTTGCAATATTGCTAATGTATTTTGAAGCAGACATGAGGTTGTCGAACCAAGTCTAGCATTATTTTTGAGATTCATGCTGTGCGCTGAATATTTATGGAGTTTTGTGGAATAATTGTGGTATTCAAATGTGATATTTGATAAAGTGAGAATATATAATGTAGTTGTGGATAGTGAGATCCAACGTGAATTTGTGAAGGCAATAATATTTTTTGGCATGATAATTAAATACGAGATATAACTTGGAAGTGATAATACTGTAAGACAACGTTCTATAATCCATATTAAACAATTTGTTAGGAAATTAAACAAATAAATAGTGTTGATAATACGAGATTTTCTGATAATAATAATTAATGAAATAATAATCTGAAATTTAAGCATATTAATGATCTGACCTAATGAAATAAAAATCAGAATGACTAGATGAAATAATAAAAATCTAAATAACCAGATGAATAAAATTTAAATAAGTTGATAAATTAAATTTTGGAATAGATCGATGAATTAAATAAATGGATGAATTAAAGATTGAATAAATAAGCTGACTTAAATTAATAGATGATTGAATAGATGATGAATAACTGAATTAGAAGGTGATAATTAAATAAAGAAGCTGATGATTAATAAATTTAAATGAATTTAAATAAATTTATTTGAGATATGATTTGAAGAATTGCAACTTGTGTTGATGAATTAAACAATTAATTTTGATGATGATAGTTATAACCAATGAATAGTGGATTTTCTGTGATTCACAAACCAGCAATGATTAATGACAGTGTAAATTGTGTAAATTACTTATTCGATGTTTAGGAGCATTTTACTAACATATTCAGCATTTGAATAATGCCATGCAAGCCATAAATTATGTGATATTTAAAATATGTGTTTATAATATGTGTGTTTAGACAGATTAATAATATTTTTTACATCCACATTTATGATGTTAATTTAAAGAGAAGTTAGGACTCAGTTATCACGAATGTCAGTGACGCAAAGACATAGTGCTACGGTGATCCTGAGAACCCAGGAGAACTTTAGAAATTTTTCCTATTTTATGTGGATTAAATACACTTTGAGTAGAATGGAGATGGTTCGATTTTCTGGACAATGACAATTTAACGTTGGCATTCGACCATGCTCTTAGGTAGGATGAGTGTTGAATATGTCTGTCTGACTATCAAAGTTGAATAAATTTGTTTTTATCTTAGTTGTGATCTGATGATGATGTGATTTTCCTTTTTCTTTCCTTGTCTTAATTAAGGCTTAACCATAAAGGATGTGGTTTGCTAGGGATTCAGTTGATGGCGGCCATTTATATTTGCATTTTTTAAAATTAAATTTAAACCCGTAACGACCCTGGAGATACTTTATCTCGTGTTACCCTCTGCTTTTGAGATATTTCAACTGAATTTCCGACACATTCCTTATTTGACTAGGTGTTCATTTAACTCCGCTCTGTCCTGGAAATCCAGGAATGCGATGTAATAGCAGATGGGTCATCGCATCCCCAGGACGAACGGGTACAGTACCCTCAAACAGCGTTGCCGTGTGGTTACGTGTAGAAACCGCAAAGGCAGTTGTATAATGAAGTGTAATGCTCGGCAAGTTCAAGTGAAGGCCTGAGTGAGGGCGCTGCCAGCGCGAGAGAGCAAGTGGTGATGGGGAGAGAGGGAGAGCACGTGGTGGGTGGGGAGAGAGAGAGTGGTACCATTGGCATATCATCCTCACGTGCGCGCTACCCAGCGCCAGTTGATTTCTGTGCAAGTCACGCCGTTCACGTGCAGCAAATAGCAGTAGATCCAGCAACATGATGACAGGAGTGGCAAGAGGAAGTCTAGTAGTTCTCATATTTTACTGGGCTTCAGATGAACATTTCAAGATACTTGTTGCGCTGTACTTGGCAAGTTCAGAGGTGAGGTAGTTTGCCATTGCTTTTCTCACTGAACCAGTGCAACACCACTAAGCCTAAAGATATACCTTTCACAGTATTCATAGACATTGGCTGTGATCCGATAGCCATAATATAGTGCCATGATTTTTTCGCATTACGACAAACGCGAAAATAAAGAAAGAAAGCGATTTTGCGATATCTTTACTTTTTTCTTTAACGTATGGCTTTTAGTGCCAGGAGTGTCCGAGGACAAGTTCGGCTCGCCAGTTTGTAGCTGCTTCTATGCAGACACCCATTGGGTGAGCTACAAGTACCGTCGCGTAGGCAGTGTTGTCTGGGGAGGAAAGTTTGAATGTAAGGACGAGGAGTTGGAAGGTAGCGGCTGTGGCCTATAGTTAGGGACCAACCCCGGCATTTGCCTGGAAGGAAGATGGGAAACCACAATACCATCTTCAAGGTTGCCGGCGGGGGAATTCGAACCTCCGCGCCTCCCGGATGTGAGCAACTGCCAGCAGGCACGCCGTAACGACCACGGCTAACTCACCCGGTATATCTTTACTAATCATATGTTTCTGTTTAAGAAAATACGGATAATAGGCCTATGTTCGTGAATTAAAGCGAATTAAAGCGAATTAAAGCGATAAGGCCATTTTAAAGTGTAATTCAATTATTTCGCGATAAGCGCGATATTACAGCGGAATCTGTAGTGAATAACAAGCTTGAAATTTTGTTTCAAGATTATGTATGAAAAGAAAGAGAAGAGTGAACAAAGATTCAACAAGTTGAAATAATTCAGTCACTGCTAGCATTAAAATTAATGCAAAATCAGGAATATAATAAAATAATATTGGATGCTTACTAGTAATTCATACATCTACCATTCATGTAAATAATTCAGAACCACAATAATGAAACCTTTAATGATTAATTTTAGAATTTCATTAAAGCGATACAGCAATATCTATTTCGCGAAATAACGCGAAAATTAGTATCCTTCTCGCGAAATAATTCAAAAATTAGGGTGAAAGAATCATGCCTCTAGCCCATATCTTAGCAAACCTACCACCCATAGGCCTACTTCAGCTCCATATAAACACAGCAATGAGTCCTGTGGCGTAGCCGTGCTAGTTAATTGGTGCACCACGGCCACAATGGCAACTTTAGCAAGTCCGGAGATCGTAGGTTCGAATCCTGGCGTTGCAGTGTCTATTCTCAATGTGCTTTTTCCTCGAATTTTCCCACACTCCCTCCGTACTTCAGATACCAGGAAATCTACCTCATCCCTGTCCCTAATACAACTATACACGCTACTACAGTGATAAACAAGATGTTCAGTAAAGAACATAAAGCCTATTCTCTTATCCTCCTAGCCTTTCTCCCTCACTCATTCCTAACTATCTGTGTCAATCGAATTATGTAACATGTGTATGCTTCGAAGTCTAAAGCCTCCTAATATGGGGTATGTTCTGTATACTGGACACCTTCAACTATTAATAACTACTGTATTTAAGGCCACGCGTAAACTGATCAGCCCTATAGGTGCTGCCCGGTCTATTGAGAATGTCCCAAAACCTTTGCTACTGCCATTAATGCCGGTCTTGGTTTATTGAAGATTGGTACAATGTACATCCTGATCCAGTAACATGTTTCCCTTATTAATCTCACTTATTTTTATTTTCAGGATTAGGGAACCACCCATTACAATTGCGTACAATTGTGTTGACCAACTGAAAAACATTACATTTTGATTATTAAGGCAACACTGAAATACGGCTTTTTTAAATTGTATTTTAATCTAGTATAGCTATCGCCATGTTTTTAGTGATAGGGGACAAATGGTAAGGTTAGCCTACATTGTTAGTAAGAAATGTAAGGTAAAGCTGCCTGTTACTTCGTGCTTCGCAGAGATTTCTTGCAACAGCAGAGGCATGCTCAAGCGGTTCACACGGATTTAACGGGCTGACCAGCTACAGGGGAGGTGCAGTGGGTGCCCTATTACGCGACCGAGAGCGCCTTAGGGTTAGGCAGGCAGGCAGGCAGGCGACGGCGACGCCTCTGCGCCTCTCATTACTGGACCGAACGGGCCGAGAGCGACGCTAGCTGGCTGGCACTCTCGCGTCAGCAAGGAATTGATTCTATTGATTGCCGCCACTGACCGAATCACAGCCTGGCATTAATATTGGATCTCCATTCTGATTGCGAGGCGAAGCCAAAGCGCACCATTTGCGTGATTGAATGTCACGTCCTCTCTTCATAATAAAGCTACAACGAGCGAGCCAAGGATAGAAATGTAAAAGGCAAGCATGTTTATTACTGAAGCCCATAACTTATGCGACAGTGACAGCCACTTAAGGTGCAGTATCTAATTATAATATTAAAACTGTCGCAATTATGGTGGTTGTTTTGTATGGAGGCTATGGAGACCACCTCAAGGTGTAGTTTTTGTTGTTAGCTCGGATTAAGAGTATAGAATATCCGGGAGTAGTATAGATCGCGATACCTTTCCACTAGAAAAATCCCTTAGGCACAAAATGACAGCATCTATGACGTCATGGATGACACTATAGTTTTAAACAATGCATAGGCTACATGTTAAATTATTGCTGATAATGAGGCTTTACACAAAAACATAAACCTAACCTGGCTCTTATGATCCAGACCCCATGCTTGTAGTACAAGTAGTAATTTTCGTCCAGACAGTGGTCTAACATAGCAGCGGCCAATTGTTTCGTTCAGACCATTGTCTAACCTAGTAGCGTCCAATGGTTTCGTCTAGACAGTCCTCTAACCTAGTAGCGAGTTATAGTTTCGTCCAGACTGTCGTGTAACCTAGTAACGACGAATAGTTTCGTCCAAACTATCGTCTAACCTAGTAGCGACGAGCAGTTTTCGTCCAGGCTGTCATCTAACCTACTGACGACAAATAGTTTCGTCCAGACTGTCATCTAACCTAGTGACGAGGAATAGTTTCGTCCAGACTGTCATCTAACCTAGTGACGACGATAGTTTCGTCCAGACTGTCGTCTAACCTAGTAGCGACCAATGGTTTCGTCTACACCACGCGGCCAGTCCCGGGAATGGAACCCACGACCTTGATAGAATGAGGCCGACACACTACCAATTATCAGCAGAGAACGCCTATTAATGAGTAAATATCGTATTTGTATGCAAATGCATATTTGGTTGTCGTAGAATTATGTAGACCACCAAAACCGACAAAAAATTGCGTTTGAAGGTGAAATAGGACTAATTATAACGTCTAATAGTTTATATTCGGATTTATTGTGCATGTTTTAGACTTAATATAGCATATTTTACATAACGAACACTAAGAGCCCGCTGATGAGCCAGCTTTGTGTTTCTAGGCGAAGTCCCTCACAATACACGGCACAAACCTAGGAAAATTGCTGAGTTTCATATTTTACATGTTTTACAAGCGTTCTCAAGAAAATGCTGTGAACTCTTTCTGAATGAACGGTATAGTTGTGGTAAGATTTCAAGGAAATATCAAGACAAGAATGCTGCGTTCGTTATTTCCTGCCAACAATGTAGAGCAGGGCAATCCAGTCATTGCGCTCCGGGAGCACGGCCGCGTTCGGGGAGCACTGGGCAGTCAGACTAGCGCTCCTTCCCCTACCACCACTACACTGTGGTAGCGAGGAGACGGACTACAGTATGTTCGGACCACGCTGACTATATTCGTATGTACAGTCGTGCGGCCGACGCGAAGGCTCTTGTGGGATTGTTGACATATTAATAGAGCTGTTTTTACCATAACAAATATACCGCATAAACAAGTCGAAAGGTACTCCGATGTATGGAATGTGCAGAAAACGAACACAAGTGTTAAGTAAAGAATATTGTGATTTATATCCAATCTGAAATGTGAACATATTAGAGAGGAAAATTCAACAACAAATTGTGTTCTTTTTAACATATTACATCTCTATATAACAAAGGAGAAACCGTTCCGCCTAGTCAATACATTTATTTACAACAAGTTATTAACTTGCTATTATATGGTACATGTTTCGGGGCCTCTAGTACTGGTCCCTTCTTCAGCCATAAATTAAGTTGCAAAATCCAGCATAATTAAAGATATCATAATAAAAAATACATAAAATGATGAGTGAATGGATGAAGTGAGGCGAAAAAGAACATATTACTCATGAGAAGTAATATGAGTGCGCATCAGTAAAAAGTAACAGTGCTATATAAGTGTATTCTCAAGAACCTAGCACTACCAATGGTGTTACTTTTTACTGATGCGCACTCATATTACTTCTCATGAGTAATATGTTCTTTTTCACCTCACTTCATCCATTCACTCATCATTTTATGTATTTTTAGCCTATTTTCAATTTTGAAAAAATAGGCTTATGAGATCACCTTTTGTCCGTGTGTGTGTGCGTGTGTGTGTGTGTGATTCGTGTGTGTGTCCCCCCCCTAATAAAATCTAAACGGCAGGAGCGATTTCAATGAAACTCGGAAAGTTCATAGCACTATTCCCGGCGACCTCGACCGTGCCCTTCAAATTTTGTTATGACTCACCAATCCAACATGGCGGCTGTGCGAAATATTTCCCCAGCATTCAATATCTCCGAAACTATTGCCGATATTACCCTGACATTTTCTATGGTGATAGAGGGAACTACTATAAGTTCACTTATGTGACTTTTGAAAACCTGGTAACAACAAAACCAACATGGAGGCCAAGCGAATTTGCGACTTTTAAATAGACGTTTCTCGCGATTTGACCAACCAAACGCAATGAAACTTGGTACAGTATATGCTTATATACATTGTAATGCACCGACATCTAACTTCGTTCAATTGTTTACATAATCACAAGATGGCGGATGTGCGAAATATTTCACCGGCATTCTATATCTCTGAAACTATTAGCGGTATCTCCCTAAAATTTTGTACGGAGATAAAGGGCGCTACTGTAAGTCCATCTATAAGACTTTCAAAAACCGGTTAACTACAAAACGAACATGGCGGCCAAGCGAATTAGAAAATTTTAAATAGACCTTTCTCGCGATTTAATGTTCCAAGCTCACTGAAACCTGGTACAGGAAATATTTATACACATTGTAATCCACTGGTATCTAATTTAGTTCAATTGTTTACATAACCTCAAGATGGCGGCAGTGCGAATTTTAAAATTAAGTTTTTATTTCTTGTGATGTAGTCATGCGATCGAAGTGAAAGTTTGAATAATGGACCTACGCAATAATTTTCCTTTAATGGTACATGACTCTATGGCCTATACATTTAACAATCCAACATGGCGACCATCCGAAATATTTAGACGATACTGAATATCTACGAATCTATTTTAGCAATCAAACTGCATTTTTTAATGATCATAGGGGCTATGAACTTAAGTTCACCTATAGGACTTTAAATAACCTGGTGATCACAAATCCAACATGGCGGTGACGCGAATTATAAATATTCACATGGACGTTTCTCGCAATTTAACCATCCGAGTGCAGTGAAACTTGGTACAGTAAATCCTTATACGAATGTTAATCCACTGGCATCTAATTTATTTCAATTGTTTCCATAAACTCAAGATGGCAGCTGTGAAAAATTTTAAAATCTCCTTGTTTTTTCTTGTGTCCTAATTATGCGATTGAAGTTTGAATACTACACGTTCACAATAATCTGCATGTAACAGTACATAACTCTAGGACCTACATATATAAAATCCAACATGGCGACCATCCGAAATATTTAGTCGGTTCTTAATATCTACGAATCTATTACAGCAATCAAACAGAAATTGTGTATGTTGATAGTGGCAATTATCATAAGTAGGATATATGAAAATAGGCTGTATAGTTCTTCACGGAACTACTTGTTTATTATGATATCTTTAATTATGCTGGATTTTGCAACTTAATTTATGGCTGAAGAAGGGACCAGTACTAGAGGCCCCGAAACATGTACCATATAATAGCAAGTTTATAACTTGTTGTAAATAAATGTATTGACTAGGCGGAACAGTTTCTCCTTTGTTATATAGTGAATCTGTCAATACGAAAAATGAACTTCTTTCAGAGCACAATATTACATCTCTGTTGCACACTAAACATTAGGCATGCCCTATAAAAGCTGTAGAGAAAAATGAAATTTCCCATCCTGCTTGAAAGACTGCTGCTTCACCACTCCTTTTTTGTATGTTGTTCAGTCATGACCACTGCGAAACTGATTTAATTACACGCTGTCAACAAAGCGCATTGGAGTCGACTAGCGACTAATGGATCGGCTGCACACTTCAGCGTGCTCAACCAGCCAAGCTCCTCCCACCACTTCTGAAACTACCTTCCACCAAAGCGCTCGGAGCACTGGCTTAGTGCGCGGCCGGAGCACTAGCGCTCGGATAGCGCTGTCTGAATAGCCCTGATGTTGATAATGATAGGTTGTTATGTGTCACAAACTATGCACGGATTGTTTGTAACTTAATAGTGGACGAGCCACAGATGTAAGAAGACTGGATTTTCTATTGTTTTTCGTTGGGTTGTTTATTCAAACTCATGATTTTATTTATTTTTATCGGTGAATCACGTGAGCCTAGTATAGAATTCTTACGTTTGGATTCAATAAAAGTGTTTAACCCTAGAATGGTAGCGTTCGTCTCGGCGACGAAAACGGGATACACTTCCGCTTCCCCCACTTCTCCCTTTTGTCCAGCCCTCACCAGTGTTTGGCGGTCCTAAAATACAAAGCAAAAGTCAAAATTCCAAAAGCACAAAAAAAAATATCCAATTTAGTCAAAATCCATAACACGCCAAAAAAAATAGTCAACATTTTAACAATTAAGCTCAATAAATAACAAGTAGTTCCGTGAAGAACTATACAGCCTATTTTCATATATCCTACTTATGTTAATTGCCACTATCAACATACACAATTTCAGTTTGATTGCTGTAATAGATTCGTAGATATTGAGAACCGACTAAATATTTCGGATGGTCGCCATGTTGGATTTTATATATGTAGGTCCTAGAGTTATGTACTGTTACATGCAGATTATTGTGAACGTGTAGTATTCAAACTTCAATAGCATAATTAGGACACAAGAAGTAACAAGGAGATCTAAAAAAAAATTCACAGCTGCCATCTTGAGGTTATGGAAACAATTGAAATAAATTAGATGCCAGTGGATTAACATTCGGATAAAGATTTACTGTACCAAGTTTCACTGCACGCGGATGGTTAAATTGCGAGAAACGTCCATGTGAATATTTATAATTCGCGTCACCGCCATGTTGGATTTGTGATCACCAGGTTATTTAAAGTCCTATAGGTGAACTTAAGTTCATAGCCCCTATGAACATTAAAAAATTTAGTTTGATTGCTAAAATAGATTCGTAGATATTCAGTATCGTCTAAATATTTCGGATGGTCGCCATGTTGGATTGTTAAGTGTATAGGCCATAGAGTCATGTACCATTAAAGGAAAATTATTGCGTAGATTCATTATTCAAACTTTCACTTCGATCGCATGACTACATCACAAGAAATAAAAACTTAATTTTAAAATTCGCACTGCCGCCATCTTGAGGTTAAGTAAACAATTGAACTAAATTAGATACCAGTAGATTACAATGTGTATAAATATTTCCTGTACCAGGTTTCAGTGCGCTTGGAACATTAAATCGCGAGAAAGGTCTATTTAAAATGTTCAAATTCGCTTGGCCGCCATGTTCGTTTTGTAGTTAACCGGTTTTTGAAAATCTTATAGATGGACTTCCAGTGGTGCCCTTTATCTCCGCACAAAATTTTAGGGAGATACCGCTAATAGTTTCAGAGATATAGAATGCCGGTGAAATATTTCGCACATCCGCCATCTTGTGATTATGTAAACAATTGAACGAAGTTAGATGTCGGTGCATTACAATGTATATAAACATATACTGTACCAAGTTTCATTGCGTTTGGTTGGTCAAATCGCGAGAAACGTCTATTTAAATGTCGCAAATTCGCTTGGCCGCCATGTTGGTTTAGTAGTTACCAGGTTTTCAAAAGTCACATAAGTGAACTTATAGTAGTTCCCTCTATCACCATAGAAAATGTCAGGGTAATATCGGTAATAGTTTCGGAGATATTGAATGCTGGTGAAATATTTCGCACAGCCGCCATGTTGGATTGGTGAGCCGTAACAAAATTTGAAGGGCACGGTCGAGGTCACCGGGAATAGTGCTATGAACTTTCCGAGTTTCATTGAAATCGCTTCTGCCGTTTAGATTTTATTAGGGGGGGACACACACACGAATCACACACACACACACACACACACACACACGCACACACACACGGACAAAAGGTGATCTCATAAGCCTATTTTTTCAAAATTGAAAATAGGCTAAAAAAGGAAAAAATACTTAAAATCTAAAAAACACACAAACAATCAAAATAAGTCAAAATACAACAACAATCAAAATGATTCAAAAAAGCTCAAAAGGTCCCAAAAAATTAAAATAAAATTAGGCAAAATCCAAAAAGAAAAGAATCACAATTAGGCTAGTGAAAATTAGGGAAAACCAGTTAAAATAAACAAAAATAACAGTCAAAATCTCCCCCCCCCAAAAAAAAAATTAACAAAAATCAAACAATATTATCCAGTCTCCATTCTATTAGACTAGAGAGTGATGGTTGGTTGGTTCCTCAGTTTATGGGCTGCGACAACGCGGTCATGTAGCCCCGTGCACTTTGGGTGTGTGTAGAAATTGTCTGATAACCGGTGTTAATTTTGATAGCTGTATTAGTATGTGTTGTCCATTTTAAATTCAAGTAAGGACTGCAGATAATGAATTTTCAAGTAGTTCCTACTTTTGCTACCAAACGCCACCGTCAACGACCAACTAGTTATGAACTTGGTTACTAGATGCCACCGCAGTCGGCACCTGGTGACGAACGTTGGAACCTAGGAGCGTTAGTCAAATTTAACCTAATATTTAGCTTCACACGAATGTAATTAGTGGAAGGTTCTTTATCATGCCATAAATCTATGACATGGGACCACCGGCTTTACTTCCCCTCCGAAGGAAGGCATTCTGAGGGATTTTCAACGCTCTTAAAAAGTCTGACGACTTCGGCCGGGTTTGAAAATAAAAGTTGATGTAAGATGTATTTGTTATCATTTTCTAGAATCGTCACCGATGCGAAGTGCTACCAAAAACAACGTTGCAATTAGTGCTATCGTTCTAGGGTTAACACCATGAAAATAAGGGCGTACTTAAGTGCATAATTCACTAAGGGTTTACAGCATGGTTGCACCCTTATATTGGTGATTTATACAGCATATAAATCCGATATATTTTGATGAGTAAGGGACAATGTCTATACCCGAGATTCACAGATGCTCACGAATGATCTCCAGCAGTTTCCTACCCGTACTTTTACATATAACTTTCTTATGATATCATCCAGAAAACTGTAGCGAGTAGTTTATGTGGACAAGAGAGCTTGTATCACAAACATTGTTATGTAAGGCTAACATAAAAGTCAGGCAGTAAATGTATTCAGTTCTAACCCCAAGCGTGGGGTGTACAGTATTTCACTGCGACACGGACAGCCTGTTAAACTGGGGACAAGTGACAGAGCCGGGAGAGGGTCATTGCAGTGGTCCTCCGTCCAGGATCATACAGTTTAAGTAATTCAATAACAACCTGAAGCTCCCCTTCATTGGCTCACATTTAATGGGGGCTACCACGGGATCCCAAGCTGAGTACGGCATAGCTTCCATTTAATTGTGGCGGTCTCCTCTCTTTCACCTCCCTTGTTCATTTCTTGTGTTTCTCTGACCCTGGAGGTATTAGGATCTCATTTTCTGCCTTAATTAACGTTTGCCTTTTCTCTCTTGACACCCTCATTTTTGAGGGGAAAGATCATTTTTTTTTCCAAGATATCTTTCGTTTAAACAAATAATTTTATTAATGCAGCCAATGGCCATGTGCTTTTCTTTTCAGGACGGGTCAGGGAAGGAATATTGGAAGGAAATCAGCCGTGGAACTATTGGAACAGTCCCAGTATTTCCCTGGTGGTGGGAATGGGACACCACGAAAACCATTTTCAGGACGGCCGAGGCGGGATTCGAACCCACGCTCTCCCGATGCTAGCGAGGCACGAGGTAGCGCGTTAGTGGTTTCGGCTACCGTGGCTGGTATCTCTCGTTAAAAGCCCCTGAGAATGTTTCGCTGTCTAGGGTGCAGCGTTCATGGGGTATATGATGTGGTGGTTATTATTAGGCTATTGTTGTTGTTGTTGTTGTTTTAAGTGAGGGACTTCAACATCGTGGTCATCGTGGAATGGAAGTGGGGAATCCACTTCCAGGATGGCTGAGGTGGAAATTGAACCTACCTCTTCTCAGTTTTATTTCTCACGAGGCTGAGTGCATGAGTGCACCTTGCTCTATCTCTCAGATCAGAATTTAAATTCTTAGCAGCTCCTGGCATTGAACCTGGACCTCCGGGGTGACAGCCAAGTAAGGTATCCGCTACTCCAGGAAGTGGACATGGGGTGGGGGAGACTGTCTTTAAACAAATATCACGTCCTGTGTTTCGGATTCCATGTAATAACGGAGCTCCCGTGGCTCATGATTGCGAGATTAACAGTCATGCTAAACTACAAGCTGTCGTACGTCTTTCCTATTATCATACCTTCCTTCCGACCCACTCACAACCTGTCACCGTACGGGTTTCTCAAAGAGTAGGCTGGTCGACCCCTCAGAAAAGACGATGGCCAGTTCAGGTGAAAACATGAAAGACACCCTGTAACACGGATATACCAATAACTTCGGAGTCAGAGAAGAACAGTTGATCAGAATAATATTATCCATTTTCAGGTCCGTATTGAATATGTTTACTAATAAAACTATCAATTCTCCGTCTTTTCAATACATGTTTCGCACAAACGTTAGTGCTTCATCAGCCCAAATATGCATTAAGACAAAAACAAATATTATGCACTTAACAAATACATACAATGAACGAAATACGAGTTGAAGCAATGCAGGACATAACTGGGATCTCCTGGTCACCAACCTATATCCAATTATTTCCAAGCCTCTGCGGAATAAATACATAACATTAGCCTAGCCTATATTACATAACCAATATTTTCACAGTCGATTTCCTTCCAAAATCTCTTCGCTGACCCGTCCTTAAAATAATATAAATGGTCATTGTCAGCATTAATAAAATAATTATATTCCTAGAAATATCCCGCGGCGAAACCAAGCTCGTTAAATCGTGCACCATGACCATGTGGGCAGCTGCAGCAAGTCCGGGATCATAGGTTCGCATCCCAGCATTGACAGTGGTTATCCTAACAAGGGAAGTATAAGGTAAGACCTATCTTGAAACTTCATGGACGCACTCGTTGTACTATAAAAGGACAACGTGTGGAAAATCAGCCGCAAGATTGAACTGCAAGGCTCCGAAATCATGTGGCGAATCTCTCATATAAATCAATGGGAGGTAGCGAGTACCGTACATGTTGGAACGGACAGCCCTGACGACCTAAGCACTTAAGGCCGGTGGGAAGCAGCCGCACGCTCCAGTCAGCATATACGCCCCACCACGCGACTACTCCGAGTTCCGCAGGGATGTCCAGCTCCACCAGCCATCATGCCTGCGTACCAGGATGTCAGGTATGATTTCGGAGCCTTGCAATTCAATCTGGGGGCCGATTTTCCGCACGTTGTCCTCTTATAGTACAACGATTGTGTCCACAAAGTTTCAAGATAGGTTTCGACCTGCCTTACCAGATACTTCCCTTGTTAGTGTGTTTTTCTACTCTTTTTCCAGGCAAATGCTGGGATAATACCTTGGTTCAAGTCCCAGGGGACCTACCGCATCACTGTACCTAAAATAGCTGCACACACTACTACTACAGTCATCACATAAGTACTGGTTATCAGATAACTTTGACTCACACCTAAGTACACGGGACAGATGGCGCAGATATCATAAGCCCCTAAATTGAATCGACAGCAAAGACATATAGAAATTACTTTTCTGTGTACTCTCTCTCTTCCGATTGTGAACATAATTTGGTATGTTAGTGAGAGTTGAAAATGACACCACATTTAGAATTTGAACTTAATCGCCTGCATTCTGGACTAGTTAGAGAATATATTACACCACGAACGGTGCGCCCTGAAAGTTCACTGTCAACTTTAGATTTATTAGCTGAAACTAAGGACACCCATACGGTCAATGACCAAAGGTATTTGACTTTGCGAGGCGATTATCACGTACTCTTTTAGATATTGTCTTAACCTAACTTACAGGTTCACTTTCCGACAGTGGGTAATTTTCAACTTTTATATTGCAAAGCATATTCCAGGTATCAGCTAATAGCGTCATGATTTACTATTTCATTATCAGAGCTTGAAGGTCATTTTCATCACTGTGTACTTTGCTTTGTGTAGTATTTGTCTGATAACCTGCGTTATTGTAATGTCTGTAATTTTGTGTTTCTTTTTACTTACAGCTAGGTTAGGGAAGTATTTCATAGAGTTCATTTCCCACTACACACTTTGAAGTGGGAAACTTTGGAATACGACACGTAAGATGTTTTGTTAAAATTGCATCCAAACGATGAGTGAACTCTGTTCTAATCATCAAACCCAGATTAAATGTAATGCGGAGCCAGGAATCGAGCTCACGTCCTTTGTAACCGCGGTCTCAATACGTACGCCGAGGTCACAAAAGTCTCCCTGTTATTTACTAGGTGGACATAATTCATGACATTTCTTTGCCTTTTAATGTGTGTAGCTGGCCTCGATGACCTTTCCTCCTGCGCTCACATGAAAACAAGAAGTTAATTGCCGTTGACCTAGTAAAAGAGCAAAGCGAGATCTACAAACCGAAAGAGAGGTTGGATTGGTGCTGGTACTTTTAATGGACTAATTTTAGTTAGGTAATAATTGATTTTATGTTCGACCCTCACTATTATGTGTTTGAAAACTGTATCATAATGATGGTCATTATAACACCGTTTTTCATTACGATACAGTTTCTCCAGCCAATCAGAGCTCGTTCATTGACCAATTAGGAAACGATAATTTCGCGCATGCGCTCAAAATCCAACATGTCGGACATAAACACAACATCGAACTATAATAAATTACCGACATGGAATACCCACCGTCCATATGTTCGCGTAAATAAACTGGCGAATATGAGACAAGAAATAGCACAGTACCTTAAAATCACTAACACTAATTTCTACACAGAGCATTGTCTTCAAATGACTGCGGTGACAATATTACTGAGGGACGGCTGATGTAAACATATGGCTGCATATGGCATTGAGAGCCCACAGAGCGCATGCGTCGGCCGTTCAAAGCTCTTGAAAGACGAAGCTATAACACCCAACGCTCGCTCTGTGATCACAAAATTCCAGTAGCTGACTCTCAACAGATATTTATTAATATTTATGTTAAAACATATAATAAAGTTATAATTATCGTCGAACATAAACAGTCGTATGCAACTCGCCTATAATGGTAATTAAGACACTCGTATGGAAATTATAAAACTCGCATACGCTCGTTTTATAAAAAATACTCGTGTCTTAATTATAGCCATTATAGGCTCGTTGCATAATGTACTATATTGAAACAGAAAAATCGATTAAATACTACAAATAATGATTAATCGATTGGTCACTTAATCGATCAATTGGGTATTGGAATAATCGATTAATCCTTTCGCTACCCTCTCACAGAAGCAAAACATACATTCAATTAATTAAATATATTTTATCATATCGTTTTAAAAATACCTTCTTTGTGAAAACTAGGCTTAAAACGATCCTATCCTAAATTGAGAAAAAAAATATCAAAATCTTTGCAGACAACTCCTCGTTTTCTTATTCCGAAATCCTTCCCAATTTGAATGATGTTTGTCCTTCGACTGTAACTGACTCTTATTAGGTTATTGTTGACATAAACAAGGAAGGGCACTTTGTATATATAGGTAAAAAGTAACTTTTATAAATGTTTATACAACATTCCGAAAATAAGCGTAACTCAAATGAAGCCACGGCCTCTCATTTAAACTTGTTTTCTTATCTCGTGTCTACCAATAATTTAATTGATTCTTTGGTTGGCCGATTAATCTATTATTCAGTTAGTGGAACTAATGCTTCAACGGACAGTCGATTAATCGATTTATGGTTTACGATTAATGTCAAAACATTCAATTAATCGATTAACCGAAGATCTATTATTACCAGTTCTAGGTTGGATCCTTCCAACGGTATTAGGATTCATCATGAATTGGGCCAGTGAATTGATCATGTTTGGTTATTCCATTGATACTTAATGTTGATCATTTATGCTCTCTCTTTCTCCTTCTGTTTCATTCTAGTGTCCTCGCCCCATCTTTATCTCCATTTGTCGTGCTACTGGATTTGAATTCCTACCTCCTCAACCCGGGAATGGGATTGTTACAAAGGTCTTACAAGTCACCATCTCGCAAGACCCGGAGATTAATACGTGGTCCACGTTGGTGAGGGGCAAGCAGCTTTACCACAGCACAAAACATTGACGCTTGGAGTCAATGAGGTTCTGGAAGGTACCGACAGGGAAGTGGAGCCATGCCGACGCAAGTGCTGTGGCCCTCTTCCGTCGACGATGAACAGCAGTCAGCATGGGGGCATGAACCAGGTGCCTGCTGCGGAGGTTCATACGCAGCAACCTTCGCTGGACGGTCGTTGAGGAGACATGGCTGCTAGCCCCGAGGTTCATCAGGGCAGTCAGTTGATCTACAGTTGCTCATCCATTCACCCGTACACAACTCCGCACCACTCTAATCTATGGCCCGTGGTGCACCACAGTTGCCTCGGCGCTGATTGTGAATAGTGCCATTTTGCCATGCATGGTACAGATGTCCATCAGAGGCACGAAAGTAATCATTGATGTAGGCCTAGCTCTTCTCCGTACCTCTCATAAAAGGGGGCCAACCCGTTAAAATATCTACATGTTAAAATGGGCGTATAAAGACGAGACAAAAATCATTTTCAGCGTCTCAATGTGAGAAACATAATTCGGAGGCCCTTCGGGCCCCGAAAACCACATTTTATGGTCCTAAACCCAACAGTTTTTGAGATATTCCCAGAAAGCAAATTTCATTTAATAAACTAATGGAAGAATGCAAGCAACACAATCTCATAAGTCCATCTATTTCTGTAAGACGCAATGCAATTCCATTTATTACATTACTCTGAACGTTTGCAAACGGCTATAAGGTTATCACGGAACCAACTTAAGCTGTAAAATTCATCAATACGTATATAATGCGCTTAAGGGAGTCAAGGGGTACTCTAGAATTTGTTTACGCGATTTACTCGTGCGGGTGTGGTACTGAAGGTCTATTATAAATATCCTTATCCCTATAGCCTGTTATTAAATTATTATTATGATTATTATTATATTATGGCATACAAGACAAGACAAAGGTCATTTTCAGCCCCTCGGTGGCTACTACGTCTTAAGGCTCTAAAACCACGTTTCGGACATATTCTCAGAAAACTAATTTCATTTAATAAACTAATAAATAGATGACGAGTACAGAAGAATACGAAATCAGGAGCTATATAGATATACTGAGAAAATCACAGATGTGGCCAGGAAGAGACGTCTGGCTTTCTACGGACATGTCTCATGGATGAACCTAACAAGACTAACCAACCAGCTTCTCAACTATTGGGGGAATAGAAAGAGCGTTACACCGTGGCTAACATAAGTTAACAAGGACATCCAAGAACTGAAGATAATGAAAAGTGATATTAGAAGCCGATCACTTCTCAGAAAGATACTTAAACAGAAGAGTTTTCAGGACAGACCACCCTGTAAGGAAACCGGCATCAACTGGTCAAAAGAGAGAAAGGAGAAACATAGCCAGAGAATGCGCGAATATTGGTCAAACATCAAGTCCCTCGCCAAGCTGAAAATTTGAACGTAGTGGTCCTTAGCTGGCCCATCTGAAAGAAGAATAACAAGAAGAAACTAATGAAGCAATGCAAGCCGGTAACCATGACAACAGTATCACAAGAGGTGACATCCAAATTTCCATCTATTTCTGTAAGAAGCAATGCCACTCAAATTATTAAATTTCTGCGAAAGTTTGCAAATGGCTATAAGGTTATCGTGGAATCAAACATAGACTGTAAAATTCAACAATGCGATTAAGGTGGTCAAGTGGTACCCTAGAATTTTTACATGTGACTTACACGTGCGATATGTTGTACAGAAGATCTATTATATCTCCAAACAGCAACATTATTTTCAAAAATTCCTGGATTGGAATAGTGTTTTTACAGCAATGTGTTGAGTTATGCTGGACATTTTTATCACTTTTCATGTTGATTTATCAATCTTGTCAGAGATTTCAAAAAATATATTATTATTATTATTATTATTATTATTATTTCAAGTCGTAATACCCTACCAGGGAATTGTTACCGCTAGACGTGGAGCGGGGCTGTTGTGTATACATTAAGTCAGCTCGCCACGTTATGGCTGCCATGGGCGGATGCGGCGCGAGAGGGGGATCGCATGTACAGTCATTCAATGACAACAAATCACACAGCGCACGACCCAGCAAGAACCATGCACACAAACAGCATGCGATTAGGTTTGGCTGGCGACGACTTCAGGTCTATCAAAGGCGTGTGGCAGGGAGGAGCAACCACCGGCAACAATTCGCTGGCAGGTTAGTACTGGCAATGAGACTGCCTACTTTATATATATATAGATTGTGAAGGTCATAACCAGTCTTTGATTTGCTAATTACTGTAGATTAGTGGCAATATATACGCGCTCTTTGTTAATCCCTCCATTATCATTTGTGTTAATATTGTGGGTATTATTACCTTTGTGATCCGCAGCTGTTTTAGGAATAATTAGCGCTTTGTCCTCCTGTTATGGGAAACACAATACCCTTATTAGGATTTAAATACAGACACTCGCTATATAGTATGTCCGCAGGTTAAGCTCAGTTATCCCAGCATAAATATATTTTAAAACTAGCAACCCACCCTGGCTTCACCCAGGTATCTTTAACGGTTTACCCAGCGTAAGTTTAAAAGTCACACGGACGGCAGGTCCCTGACGCCATTCAGAAAAGCCGAGGTCAGCAGCAAAACTCCATACACGTATAGGCCTACGCTTCTCTCAAGTCTAACTAGACACGACTCAACTGTTTGATGCTGGCCGAAGCTGGGCGATAGCCTCGCTCGCTAGCTCGTAAACTAGCTCCGAAGCTAGTCATTTAATTTTCCATGAATGGAGATTCTTGGGAGAAATGAAAACGTAGAAACACGTATAGTGGGTGATGTATTAAAAATGGAGATATGTTGACGCGGCCTTTCTTGTAGAACTTTTCGTGCTTAACTCATAGTATATAGATATTTTAACGGTTTACCCAGTGTAAGCTTAAAAGGCGCACGGATGGCAGGGGTTTCTTCGACTTGATTCACTGAAATCGTTACTGCTCGGCTTCCTTTGGTTATAAATGAATGATTTTGTACAGAAACCTTCCTCGAGAAATCCTTTCCAGAATGGTGAAAACCACATCAAAATCTATCCAGAGGTTCTTGGGATTACCCATTACATTCAAGAATCGAGGACTTTTGTTTTATACTACACTACTGTTTGTAGAAAGTGAAACACCCAGACGAAATGGTCGTAGACACTCCCAGAACAGGGGTCGTGTAGGGCTGTGGTACCATACTAGGTGATTGAAATCGCAAAGAGATGGTGTGCACATTAGCCCACCAGTGTCCTCTGTCATGAGACCGGACAGGTCAGTGTTCCACACAGCTCTGTCGGCTTGGGGCTGTCATACCAAGTGAAAACGTGTAAGTGCAACGATGCCTCGCCGACATCACAGGATGGACTATCTTTATGTGAGTGCGGTTGAATTGGGCAGAATACTTGGGCTCCGGGAGGCAGGTCTGTCGTTCCGGGGCATTGCGGCTCGTACAGGGCACGCTGCGTCAACAGTAAGGCGTATGTGGATCCAGTGAAGAGAGGAGGGCCGTACACAGCGACGACAGCGAACTGGACGACGCAATGTGACCACAGCGCGAGACGACCACCATCTTCTCCGCATGGCCGTATCGGACAGGACAGCGTCGTCCTCGGTGTTGGCTCGACGTTGGAGCACTGCAACGGGGGTGGACATGTCTGCGTCGACGGTGCGGCGCCGTCTATTGAGGGCTGGACTAGTAGCACGCATGCCACTGCGTCGGCTTCCATTGACTGGGAACAACTGACGTCTCCGACTACAATGGACACGTGCATGCCGACTCTGGCAGGCTGAGTGGCGAAATGTAGTGTTTACGGACGAGTCCCGCTTCAACCTGTCCTACAGTGATGGCCACATAGGCGTTCGACGCCGCCGTGGAGAAAGCAATCAGGCAGACTGTATTGTTGAGCGGCATAGCGGACAAACACCAGGTAATGGTTTGGGGCGCAATTGCCTATAACAGGTGGTCTTGCCTTGTACGTCTTGCGGGCAATCTGAACAGTGACCGCTACATCAGGGAAGTTTTACAGCCCACGGCACTGCCCCTCTTGCTGGCCGCTCCACAGGCCAAATTTCAGCAGGACAATGCCTGCGTGCATGTGGCGAGGAATGTGCAAGCGTTCTTCGCAGAACGACGGGTACCTCTGCTTCCCTGGCCTGCCCGTTCGCCTGACATGTCGCCCATCGAACATGTCTGGGATATGGTCGGTCGGCAACTTCTTCGTTCAGGTCAACCTGGCGCCACTGTTGATGCTTTGTGGACGCGCCTATAAACCGCGTGGGACGGTATTCCCCAGCAGCGTATTCAAGCGCTGTATGATTCCATGCCACGATGTCTAGCGGCTCTGAGTGCAGCACGTGATGGCGCGACGCCGTCCTGAAGATCGACCGTCAACGTGCATGTACCGGACTTTCCTTCTAATCAGTAATGTATTGTCATGTCCCTAATCTGTGGTATAAAGTGCAATGTGGTCACATCTCTTGTTTTTAGTGTTTCACTTTCTACAATGCTTGCCACGGTGAGTGAGTGGTTATAGTTTCGGACTACCAACCCCAAGATTGCAGGTTCGCCCCTGGCCATGGTAAGTGATTTTTGAAGGCGATAAAAATCACGATACTCATGTCATACGTTGTTGGCATGTTAAAGAACCCATTTGAATTCAGTAGGCCGTGTTCAATGGCCAAATTAATCTCGGGATTTTCCGCCAACACAAAGTTCCTCCATTCTCTACTTGAAAGCGCGGTAGTGTCAAGGAGTTTAGATATCTAACCTCCTTGACTTTCATAGCGTTCAAAGGAACGACGAAATTCGACATGCAAGCTACCCTCTGGGTGTCAATTAACAAAGCTTGCACCAGGCACCCGAGCCCATACGATATTGATATTATTATTATTATTACTTTCTACAATCAGTACTGTATGTAGAGAGTCTCCCAATTCCGTTGCCCTACATGCAATGACTCTTTACTTCTTGATAATAATGAAGGTTTTCAACGCCTTGTTACTTCTTTTTGTACGAGGTTATGGACACAGCCGTCTCCTTCCAACTCAATGTCCAGGTTGTTTCAAATCGCATTAGTTTACTAGCCCATTGGAGGTTTTGTATTGTATAAGTTGCATCCTTAGTTTTAAAAATGTCATTCTTTTTCAGTTAAGATTATGTTTGCATTATCCGTGTTTTTCCATTACCCAAGCGAAATCAAGTCTGCATTCACACAGATAATTGAGATTTTACTGCAGATTATTACTAACATTAGTAAAATCTAACTGTATACCTACACTACAATATACCGGATCTCGCATGACACGTCAAGAAATACTTCTCCGGTGTTTCTGAAGATAATGACGGTTATTATGCATTGTAACCGAGTTATTTTAACGTGTATGTAGTCAAATAAATACATAATTTCAATGAATGTAATAGAAACTGGGCTAGCTTGCTTGGAAATAATTTTACATACTGCTAGAGCCACAAATAGCAAGTGGGTTAAAATATACATAGGATATCGACAAATACCTTACTCGATCAATGCGATAAGACCTGAGAGTCAATTTTCTCTGAAATAATCTCAGTTCTTCCTAAAGACTAACAGGGGTCTACTTTTAGATCGGGAAACATCCATAATATTGTCATGCAACAGAATCCATTGATAGCGAACAAACCTGATTCCTGTGTATTCAAATTCCTGGTACAAGACAAAAACAAAGAGTCATTATGAGGTCTCTTTGGGAAAAATGATCCGTTCGATAATACCATTTACCCCAGATCTCCCGTATTACGCAAGCGATAAGAGCGCAGTTAGCTTTTATTTAATACTACCTTTTATTACCCATCGCTGACGGGAAACTTCTAGGTCATAACACCGTCACTGATGAAATGAAATAAACGTCCACGGATAGAGAAATGTGGGGCAGCATTGCCCTCTAAATTACCAACAGTGCAGTAAATCACATCGACTCGATGTTCCGTGAAGAATCAAGTACGTACTAACGTAGGAATCTATAGAATGAAATGCATTCATTCAGTCATTTTATATGCAAAGGGGGTAATTCCCCGGTGAGAGAAATTTACCAACAATAATATCAAAAGCACTTAATGTCACGTTTTGGGAACTATAGTAATTTCATCGCAGTATTTATACAACATTTCAGTCTTCTCTTTAACACATCAATATGATAGGGGAAAGGCTCTAAGACTGTGGTATGTAACGAGTTCCAAATATCAATACCACGATTAATGAAATAATCATCATCATCATCATCATCTTCATTTCCCCTCTTGCAGTTGACACTGGGTGGGGGCAAATATCGTTCCTCTCCACTTCGTTCTGTCGTTCCACCATTCCTCTTCCGACATGGTGTTCCAATCCAGGTTCCGTTTTCTAATGCTATACTTCACCGAGTCCATCCAACGCATTCTTCGTCTTCCTTGTCCTCTCTTCCCTGTCATCCATCGTTCCAGTGCTCGTTTTGGTAGCCTTACTTCATTCATCCGTTTGAAATATTCAAACCATCTCAATCTGTTTTGCTCCAGTTTGTCATTTAGTTTCTGTACTCCCAGTTCTTTCCGTATATCTTCATTTTTCACTCTGTCTCTCCTCGTTATCTGGACCATACTTCTCATGAATCTCATCTCAGCTGCCTGTACTCTGCTCTCATCCCTCTTAGTCATTGTCCAAGTTTCTGCTGCATATGTCATTATAGGAACATAATATGCTTTGTGCATAACTTCTTTAGCCTTAATTGGCATATCCTTGTTACTTGGTAGAAAGCACTCCCAAGTTATATTTCCTATAATTTGTACGCTGTGGTCGGCCCTTACTTTATGCGGATGATCTACCCTGGTCAGGTAGGTGGGATTTCCCAGATGCTCCCCATGCTGGCCTATTAGTTTAAATGTTAAACATAGCGTATAGTCTGGATTTCGTATTTCTATCTTCTAGATATTCCCACTTTCATTCGATTAACACTATTTCTAGGATTAAAATCGTTGTGCACAAATCAGTGTAAGTACATCCTTCGTCAAGAGATTTGGATGAAACAGCAATAGATCTGAAAGGGAAACGATTACCCCTACTCATGGAAGGATACAGAGTTTAAGTAGCGTGCTTATGAACTCACTCCATGGTCCGTGAGAAGTTATTGATATAGCCTATATCTAGGGACTTCTTATATGGTTGATTGAGACACATGCACTAGAACAGTGTTGTGACATATCCACGACAGGATTATATCCTTCTCACCACTCGATATTCACAGAATAGCGGAGTCAACAAGCCTTTGTCATCTACAGAGATGGATAGGGTTTGAGTAATTGTTTTAATCACAGGATTTGGGTGCAATTGTCTTACTCCCAGGATTTTAGCAGAATTTGAGGTTTTTAGCCTACTTTTCACATTTTGCAAAAATGAGGAAAAAGTAGACTTATGAGATCGATCCGGGAAAATGTGTGTGTGTGTGTGTGTGTGTCTGTGTGTATGCCCCCCCCCCCTATCAACTCCTAAACGGCTGCAGCAATCGAAACCAAATTTAGTATGAGTAAAGATGTATACAGGAATATCTCAAGCCCATATTTAAAAATGATGTCAGTGCTACCAACTGCTGAAAAAACGCCCTAGTTTAATTTCCAGGAGGCGATACATGATAGTGTTGCCAAAATAATTATAAGCCTTCAGATAGGTCCAATTTTTAAATGCATATAACTTCTACATTATTCATTGGATTTCAACCAAATTTTGTATGTAATATGTGTACATAAACAGATATGACTGAGTGTATTCTTAAGAGCCACCAGGGCTGCCAACTGTTAATTATTGCTCTCTCTATTTTCTTCATCCAAATACCAATATATCTGAAAGTATGCAAGCCGACAGCTTTAAACTATGCACGTATAGTACCTGACATTTTAGATTAATTTGGAGTAACTTATATACTTCAGTTCTACCAACATGATTCTAAGCCTGCTGATAGGACCAATTTTTAGATACATGTAACTTCTATACTATCAGTTGGATTTCAACCAAATTTCGTTTGTGCTATGTGTAACATAACAGATATGGCTATAAGTATTCTTAAGAACTGTTAATAAAAGCTGTATATATTTGTTTACCCTAATATCAATATATCAGAAAGTATGCAAGCCAACAGCTTTATACTTTGCACACGTATAGCACCTGACACTCTAGATTATTTAGGAGTAGTTAATATAAGTCAGTGCTGCCAACATGATTCTATGCTTGCAGATAGGCCCAATTTTAAAATACATGTAACTTCTATACTAACAAATGGATTTCATTCAAAATTGCCACAACAAGAGATCATAATATTTCCGATTATTTCTGACCAGCACACGCATGACATTGTTGCCAACATGCTTTTACGCGTCAATGTCAAACTGCATGTAACGTCCATTGGACTTCTACCAAATTTTTTATTCTGTACCTTAAGAGATGAAACTAAGAATATATTCAGTCACCAGGGCTGCCAACTGTAGTGCTCTATTAGGCTACATTTTACCAGGAATATTTCGAACTAATTAGACATTTCGATATTACCAACTTAATTTCGTCATTATTCTAGATAGGTTCATATTATGTAGAATAATAATAATAATCATTTGCATGAAAAGTAGGCTCTTTAGTTCGTCACGGAACTTCTTGTTTTAAATCCCTTCAACTTTTTGCATTACACAAATAATGTGTAGCCTAGTTTTAATGTAGGGTTGCCTTCTTTTTTTTTTCAAAAGAATCTTTATGTCATTCGCCCCTGCAGGTTTGACGCCTACGCGACAAACAGACAGACAAAATTATACTGTGAGTTAACAGGGAATTTCTAAATTCCCATTACAGGCTTAGGGGCTTGTAATGGGGACCAAGACTGTTAGGTTTATCATAGAAACTTGTGTCCGAAAATGTACCGTCTTCCCGCTACCCGCATAATACCACCACAGCACACGTTCACAGCTCCCGGATTTTCGGTGGTCTGTCCGACTCCTGCTGCTTGTCGTCTGGGTCCATTACAGGTGGGGCTCGATGTGACGTCCACCGATGTCAACACAGACACGATACCTCCGTACCATGTTCTGGTACACACGATCACCGGTCCTCCAACATCCGCCGCAGCCATAACCCGCACCAGTAGGTCTTCCTCGGATTCCTCAGGGGTCTCGTAAATCAAGGTTATCATGTGACCCCACAGGTAGTAGTCTAGCAGTGTGAAGTCGGGTGAACGTGCAGGCCAAGCAATCGGGCCACCACGACCTATCCACTGTTACCCAAAACTGTGGTGCAGATGATCTCGGATCGCAAGTGAAAAATGAGATGGTGTTTCATTGTGCTGAGACCACATGTTTTGACGCACATGCAGTGGCACATCTTCTAAGAACTCAAACGGTACGTCTTCAAGGAATACCAAGTACGCGTCACCCATGAGATTTCATGGAAGAAGGTAGGGGATACAACTTGTTGGGAATGTGGGACATCAAGTGATAGTCATTGACGTACGTACTCTAGTCAGTTGCGCTGAAATTGCGGGAGATTTGAACGTGGGTAGCGGGAAGACGGTACGTTTCCGGACACAAGTTCCTATGCTAAACTTAACTGCCTTGGTCCCCAGTACAAGCCCCCAAAGCCTGCAATGGGAATTTAGAAACATCATGTATTTGTTTCATAATACACCTCATTCGAGTTAAATACTAAGTTTTAGCCGTAAAATCCAAATGTTCAGACAGAATCCTTACTTTATGTACTGTATATGGATTATTATGTTGCACCATAAACGTACTAGTTTAAGTGAGCGCACTACTGTCGACCAAAATAGTCTATGTGCACTCGAGTTTGAAGATTGCTTCTAAAGTAACCAATACACCTACATAAAATCCAATAACATCATCATTTTCATCGTTCTATTTTACGTTAGATCATGTAGGTTTGGAATTTTTTATTTTAGGTTTAATATTTTTATCGCACTTGAAACACAAAAATGTGCCCGTTTCTAAGCGTGTTCCAACCATGCGTCACATTTAAGAATTATTATCTCACAAACCCGTCATCAGATCAAATCCAAATTTTAACACAATATACATTGGAATGTTGTATAACTCTTTTATCAATTTCAAAATTTTGTATGTTCAAGAACAAAAGTTGTTATTATTTTTTATGGTAACTTTTTCTCGGCTCGGGGTCGTTGGAAAATGTAGTTCTTGGTTGCGTTGTAATCCTTGTACATAAAAAAGTTATGTTGTATGACTGTGAAATACGTAAATTAATTCACTTATTTTATATCGGTTTGTATTTGTACGGGGAATTAAGACATGGTTCACCAGCTAGCCGCTCCGGGAAATGCTGTACAGCGTTGCTGATATGGAGCCCATCACTTCCGAGCGAGGCGCGCCATGACGCGAGATGGAGCCCATCTTGGTAACGCTGTACAGCTTTCACCGGAGCGGCTAACTGGTGAACCATGTCTTAATTCCCCGTACAAATACAAACCGATATAAAATAAGTGAATTAATTTACATATTTCACAATCATACAGCATACCTTTTTGATGTATAAGGATTAAAACGCGGCCAAGAACTACATTTTTAAACCACCCCGAGCCGAGAAAAAGTTACCTTACAAAAATGATAACAACTTTGTTTCTTGGGCACACAAAATTTTAAAATTAATAAACCAGTTATACAACATTCCAATGTATATTGTGATAAAATTTGGATTCGATCTGATGACGGGTTTGTGAGATAATAATTCTTAAATGTGACGCATGGTTGAAACACGCTTAAAAACGGGCACTTTTCCAACTGCAATAAAAAATATTAAAATATAAATAAAAAATGTCAACCCTACATGAACCAACGTAGAATGGAACGACAAAAATGATGTTGTTATTGGATTTTGTGTAAGTCTATTGGTTACTTCACAAACAACCTTCAAACTCGAGTACACATAATATTTTGGTCAACAGTAACTCACCGATCCAAGTGTTCCCGCTAAATCCTGACTCAGGAGATACGCGTGTTCTAATCTCACTGTTGGCTGCGCTTGAAATGGTGCTTGATATTGCAACTTTTCATGCGGTCAACACAAAAATAATTCCAATTTCTGAGAAAAACAACATGAAAGGAAGGAAGCTTGTAGTTTAACGTGACCGTTAATCTCGCGATCATGAGCCACGGGACCTCCTTTTTACGTGGAATCTGAACCACAGGACGTGGCATTTCACTTCGAAAATCTCGCATGCATTGACCGGGAATCAAACCCGGTCCGCCTTGCTGAGAGACAAACGCCTTAAGCGCTGCGCCACTACATCCCCGCACAACATGAAGGAAAATCACATGTGATTTAATAAACAATATTTGTTATGGAATGAAAAAGAGGGAGAAAACTATACGATGATATGTTTCGCTCGTCAAGTGAGCATCATCAGATCTACAAGCCAAATCAATAAAAACATTGTCTTCAAAGCTCTTTTCTATTTATCGTTGCTTGATTATCAATTTCAGGCAGTTGTCCGTATTGACCCTACTAACAGTTTAGGGACGACGTCTCACAACTCCTTCATTGGTCTTCATTCATTTCAACTCTCATGAAATGAACAAATATTGTGCTTAATAAGTTTTCAGACCATAAAAGATTCGTAATGCTAATACTGTTACGAGTTAAACGTCCTTTTTAATCTGTTGTGACATTCGCAGGGGTGTACAAATTTTACATTTTTAGAGGATCTTTAACTTAGCCGATAGTTCGATTGACACAAGGTTGCCCTTAAACTGACATCCTCGTCAGTGGATATAAAAAGTAGGTTGGCTTAGGCAACGGAAGCCAAAAAGGGATCTGTTGACATCAAATATAGATTTAGGTACAGTATTAGGAAGTCATTTTTTAAGCCGTTGTCTGAAGCTTGGCACTCTATGGAAGTGAAACTTTCGACTGTTGCAGCAGCACAAAAGAGGAGAATAGAAGCATTTGAAATGTGGTGTTACAGGAGAATGATGAAGATTAGATGGGTAGATAGGGTTACAAATGAAGAGATATTAAGACGAGTGAGAGAGGAGAGATGTTTCTGGTGACTGCCAATGAAGAAAAGAGATAGGTTGGTGGGACACATACTAGGACACCCATGAATAGCAAACTTAGTTAGGGAATGAAGGGTCGAGAACAAGAACTGTAGGGATAAACCAAGGTTGGATTATGTAAAAGCGATTGTATTGGATGTAAGGTGTGGTAGTTATGTAGAAATGAAACGATTAGCTCAGGACAGGGAGACAACGAGAGCTGCATCAAACCAGTCAAAATACTGAAGATTCAAATACACAACTGACATTATACTGAGGCGGACTGAATACACGATATTGGACTTGGCAGATAATCAGGACCATTGGTACCGGAATCGCAATTTGTAGGCTACCCCGAAAAAAAGGAATTTGGCATGAAATGTATGCCAATAAACGCTGGCCTGACGCTTAGGATTTCAAATGACTGTAAGAACTAAGAGAGAAAAACAGTATTCCCATTTGTAAAATACCTAGTATAATTTGTCAAAACGTGACCTCTATTTGTGTGGAGTAGGTATTGACCCCGGAATAGGGACTCTGAACAATACCACTGTTAAGAGCGCGGATGGTTTTTGTACGTGTCACTCTGCTTCATTTGTTGCCGTAAAACAATAAACACATTTATCCCCAGCAAGCAGGCAAAACAAAACAAAACATTGCAGAGGTGGCCTTCATAAACTAGCAACGAACGAGTCGAGTCGAGTCGCCAGAGGCTGGCTTGTATGTATCATACACTGATTGTGGGGGATTACACTTTCAAATACACACAACTCGTCGCCATAAATACAACTTCATTTGGAGGCTAGAATATATAATTTTTATATGTATTCAGTCCCTACAACATGGACGGGACTCTATTGAGGTGAAGATCTTCACTCATTTTTGGTTTCAGCTGGGATGTAAATTCTATTATATACTTCTCCAACAGGCATTCGTATGTAGAAACTGATTTTATCTTTGAAGTCATGGCTTCATTAGGGTTGAAACAAGAGAAAGGTAATGGGGTGGGGGGTCCAGTAACCAGATGGCGTCATATGCAATATTGTGTTATTCTTCTCGAGGCAGTAACAAGGGCATCATAATTTGAGGCCTCTCTTAAACATGAGCTCCAAACCAACTTAACTACCTTAGAATATCCAACAATCTAGATTCAAGTTGTCCTTTAGTACGATTGCGAGACGATAGATCACTGTAAATTAAAGAAAGGACGAAATAGACAAGAGCTCAGTAAAGATATTTTCTTAGGAAAAGCCTTTAGGCACAGAAATCCTAAAATTAAAATAGAAAAAATTAAAAACAATAATCAGACATTTAAAAGCTGAAAGTTTGAGTTAAAATTTACATTCAAATTTGAATTGAAATTAAGTGTATGAAAGAAAATAAAAATGTAAAAATATAAGAAATAAAAAAATAAAAATCGTTTTTCAAAATTCAAAAATACTTTTTCAAACTTCAAAATTACAAATAAACAAAATAAATAAAAAATAAAAAATAATACAAATAAAAACAAACAAAAAAACAAAATTAAAGTTCATAAAACCGAAATAAGTTTATCAAAAATAAAAATAAAACTATAAGAAAGTATATATAAAATTAGAAGTACACGAATTTCCAGGCCTTTACACATATTTTCAAAACACCACCAATGAATGTGTCCAGTTAGTTAGTTAATTAGTTAGTTAGTTACTGTTGTTTTAAGGGGCGGAATTACGAGGTCATCTGCCACTAAAATGTGTCCTATTGAGATCAAGTATATTGTTGACATATATTAGAAAAAAAAGTACGGTAGTATTAAGCTAGAAACGAATCCCCGTCACACCTTGCTCGGCAATCCATCTGTGGCACACTGGCATACAGTAAGTCCTGGAGCGATCACACGAAGCGAATCGTACGCAAGATGGAAGAGCGAACTGAACCACACACACATCCCAGCAAAGGAAGAAATGGCTCCCGGTAGTGACGTTCCCTTACCATTGTGGGAGACACCGAACTACATGAGGGTGGAAGGAACAAGTTGCAAAATCAATTTGCGAAAAATGGGGCTTCCTGTGTGAGTGCAGTGCTGATCTGCTACAACTAGACCATTCATGTACAATGTAGATCACGTTTGTTTTAACGGATAAGGAGATTTCAGATGCCAAGTTTTGGAAATGTATTGCCTGACCGGACACGGAAAAGTTAAAAAATACGGAACAGTAAATTTCTATAAGAAATGTTCAGGAAACGAGTATTTTTTTAAGTTTCAATACTTATATGTACGCGTCAACTTGAAACGTAATTTTATCACGACCCTCATTGTTACTAGCTAGACATAATTGTGCCTTCAATACGTCGCAAAGAGACCTACCAGATCTCGCTGATATCTCGATTTTACATTTTGAGTGACATTCCCCCTCATTCCTGTGGACCCTTCATGTAAATGAGGTTGACATCAATAACATTAATTTGCAACGTTAGAAGACTACGTTGTAGGCCGTTTCCTGATCTCTTCATCAAGACTATCAGGGAGAAAATAGAATAGTGGTATTTTGAACGAAACATTCATGATGATGATGATGACGATGATGATGGTAATGATAGGCCTAGTCTATAATTTAAGGGGCCTAACATCTAGGTTATCGGCCTCTAATGAAATTATGTGGAATGAAATGATCAAGATAAAGACAACCCACTGCCAGGAATGAAAATGAAAATGAACCCCAACACTTACTGTATGCCCGATTTGTATAAAACAAGTACGGTGCCGCAATAAAAACGATGAATAAAAAACAATAAAACAAATATGGCATATTGAACGGAACAGAAAAGTGGAATCGCAAATTCGTTCCAAATCCAAACGCTGACTATGTACACAAACAAAATCACATTATTTAATAAAAACAAATTTAAGTTGCTGTTCTTATCACTATCAAAAGAAACACTTGTTTTGAAGAAATAAAGTTAGCCTTTCAGTCTACAACAACAGGGGAAATTGTGTGGAGTTTTTGAACTAATATACAGAACCAGTTCATGACGAGGAACAAGGAGCACTTCAGTTAATATGTTCGCTGTATGTAGGAATCAACACTTACCCTTGGTCGACCGACGGCGCTGCTGTTTGCTTGCCTGAGATTTCCACACCAGTAAGCGAATTATGGTATATCCCTGAAAGAGGAAAGAGACAACTGTGTTATTCAGAAAGTGAGGAACTAGAACAGGTTTTATTAACTGTTGACACTCTTTAAACTTTTCACATTTCTGCGATGTGCTTTTATG
Organism: Meconema thalassinum; assembly: GCA_946902985.2. Lineage (NCBI taxonomy): Eukaryota > Metazoa > Arthropoda > Insecta > Orthoptera > Tettigoniidae > Meconema > Meconema thalassinum. The sequence continues at coordinate 376,123,426 of OX336392.1, forward strand.
TTAACTATCAAACTTCCTGTCATTCCTTCCGACATTCCGAGTTCTATTTACCGTACAGTGTATTATTCGTACTGCGCTGTCGCCGCAGAGCTTTGACTATTATATTTAAGTTAGAGAGAATAGCATCTCTTCGGTGAGATGTACCCTTAAAATCGTATCATATAAAGCGAATTAAATTGAAATGTTTTTCTGTCGGTCAACATGATTAAACCCAAATTGTTATTTGTTATTTATTTTAGGGGTTTTGGGACATTGTAGTCATGTAGCCCCATGCACTTACATGGGTGTACAATTTCTCTGATAACCTATATCACTGTGATTTCTGTACTAGCGTGTGTATTTGTAATTGAGGCAGGATTTGGGTTGGAAACGGCCGTGGTCATAAGTTAGGGACTGTACCAGTATTTTCTGTAGCAACAGATCACATGTATTTTTAAGAAGCGAATATTAAACTTTTATGTGGAGATTTCAACTTCCAGTTGAGAATTACAGCAAGCAAGACGCGAGCTTAGGGGAATTGCATAGGCAGCCCTGCTACGCAGCAGAGATGACGTTTCAGTCAGTCCTTGGTGACCCAACTCACATATGTTTTTGAAGGACGAGCATGTACACAAGATGGCTGCTATACAACTGCGACATGAAACTTACAAATATCATCATTTACAGAGATCACAGAGGGGATCTACGACATGGGATTATAATGATATATAATGACGAGTAATTTAAAGACATTTACTAAGTTACAGATGCAATTAAAACATTAACAGGTGTTTATCGCATTGACGGTAAGCAGCTTCGATTTATATCGACTGGAGAGCGGTGGATCATGGGAAAAATCCAGTACAGCTGAGGCGAGCTCTGTATTAAGACAGACACTCACATCTTGATTCTGTTACGACAACAAGTCTAAACTATCATTGACATTGTGTGCTTTGTAAAGTCCGGCACGGGAATAGTGCTTTACTGCATTTACGCAGACACGACCGCAGAGAACACGGGTTGATCGCATAGCCCAGTGTTAAAACAGTTCGGTCTAGAAGATTGTCGCGAATGAACATTGTGCTTCTGATAAACTTTTCGTTAGCTTGTACGCTACTTCGAGTGAACTTATATTATTATCCAGTTATCAACGAACTTTACTACAATGTTATACAGTACTGAGTAGAGAGGGATAGTCAACCAGTATAATTTGAGTGTAGTAATGAATTGCTAAAGCATTCACAAGGAATGCAACACATAAGCAGGACGGAGATTCTAATAGTGACCGACGCTTGATAATGGAATGCATAAGCAGACGTTTATATGAAGAGACTGAAGCATTCTTCGAAATAATACTGAGATAATTACTACTACTATAATGAATCTTCAAAGAAGAGAGGAGGTGTCAACTACCTCTTCGCTACAGACCCATTCAAAGCGGTTAACGTGAGAAGGGTTTTGAGTTACTGACAGCTGTTTCGGACGGAGGGGAGACCGGTTCGAACACCTGAATTACGGACCAATACTTCAACTTCTCAACGCCGAGGATGACGGTTCGGTCTCAAGAGTGATGTATGTTCTTAGGCTACATGCATTTACTCACATCAAGACAACATACGGTAGCTGAAGATTTCCATATTAGTAGACGGTATGAATCATGTCATATCTATAGATTGCCTATTTCTCCATGTTTATGTAGTATGTTGAAAATGGATTTGAAAATTTGACTTGACGTTTCTGTCATTTCTGTTTGATAGTCTATTTTAGGTTCTGATTCGACCACGAATGCACCTACAAAGTCAGTTTTTGTGTAGATAATCTCTTTTGCAGTTTTAGTTTTTCAACTTTGCTATTAAAATTTTGGTAATAAATTACGAGCATTATAATTAGTTGAGAAGGAATATTTAGCCTTTTAGGAAGAAGACTACGTTATCTTTGTATAAGAATAGGAATTAGGAAGATGATGACCTACTACAATACTATGAACTTTTTACAACATTAATTCTGTTACTTCGTGAACTTCGAAACAGAATTACTTCGACATTTTATACAGTATTGCATTTCGAATAACTGTATTATTCTACGTGAAGCTAGATACATGCATTGCAATCTAATAACATTTTTAAAGTGAATCTTTGCAATTTTTTGGATTAGGCAATTACAGTATAGCCAGTTTCTGAGTCAAGTTTTTGAGTAGAGATATTTTTGTTAGATTAGAGTAAATTGAGTTTTCGATTTGTATAGTTCATTTTGGTTTAGTCCTTCTCTGATTTTTGTGGAATTCTAATGGTTTATATCGCAACCTATTAATATTAGGCATTTTTCCATGGTGTTGATTTGTACGATTTTCGTAAGAGGCAGACCCATTTTGATTTATTTTGCGGATCTGAATTAAATCTCGATTTCTATTAAATTGTAATATCTTGTAAAATATGTTTGTGATTGTGGAAATTCATAATGAAATGAATTATATTTGAAAGGTGTAACACAATATCAAGTAAAGTATATTTATTCTGTCATGAAGGATTATGACATTTTTGAAATTTACAGATGTAATGAATTAAATTGAAGAATTATAAAACTGTAATGATAGTTTTTTCAAGAGTGTATTAACACTTTGATAGCCATATTAATTGTGAAACATGATATTTCTTGATGGTCAATTGGAAATTTAATAACTTTATTTAGGTGTGGAAAAATTATATACAGTTATTAATCGCTATTTTTCGTATTGAATGTACCAATACAGATATTAATGAAGTTAATTGAGTATATTTAGATATCAGTGGATATTCAAAAATAGTAGAAAGTTTGTATTAGGAATCTCGAGTGTTGAGAGAGTGCCATTTATATAATGAAGTTTTGGGAATTATGTGAGCTAATAAGCAGTCGCTGAATTGTATAAGATGATGAATATTATTCGTGAGTAGAACACGATCATTGAAGCCACAATGCTGGAATTTAAATATAACCCACCATTTAAATGATAATTAAAGAGAAAGTTATTCACCATGAATTAAATTGTTAAAATTAACGAATATCTAGTGTGAAACAATAATTGGAAACCACACGATGATGTTGTAATGTATTGAAGATACGACTGAAATTTACTTGAGAAACACTATTTTCGATGAACTTTATTGAGTGTCGAATAAGACAGAATATGGTTAAAAATAATGTCAAAAGAATAATGTCAATGGATAATAAGAGAATCATAGAAAAATTTCGGTGAAAAGTATAAGATTGTAAAATTTTGTAAATAATTCATAATTAATATTTTCTAGGGTATTTGTATATATTTAATTGACGATATTGTTAAATTGTGTATGAATGTTTTCATGGACAAGAAACATTGCATGTCGATGCAATACCATGATATTCGTCAGAATTAAAGACGAACCATTTTTGTTTTTTTATGCTGATAGTAGATTCTGATCTACACTATTCTTCGTAGATTTTGATCTGCACTATTCTACATTTTCAGTCAATAAACTGAGTAATACATCTTAAATATCAAATGATTTGATTTATATTAGGAACAGGATGTGCTAGGAGAACCAGTGGGGCAATATTTCCAACGTTCGGCCATATGCCCGAGATTAATTTTAGAGTTTTTCGAGTTCACTTTTAGCTAGTTTTTATTTGTTCTTTTACCAGTGGGACTTTCTTAACACATTCTCGTATATTGATGTGTCCTTATCCCAGGTTGATCCATGTTGATAGAATTTTGGAGGGTTTATTTTAGCCGGGTACTTCCAGATTCTACGATCCAGCTGTTCCATCGGATTCCAACAGGTAAGACCATGTGGATACGGGTACACCTTCTTCCCGGCATTTGCCTGGAATAGAAGTGGGGACACCAAAGAATACCACTTCCAGGATGGAAGGTACGAATCGAACCCGCCTCTTTTGTGTTTTCCCTCACGAGGCTGAGTGTACCCCGTTCCAGCCCTCAGACCAGATTTAAATTTCTTGGCAGAGCCGGGAATTGAACCCGGCCTCCGCGGTGACAGCCAAAAACGACTGGCCACTAGGCCTACGCAACGAAGCGGATGTATACAAATTGTAATGGGTGTTATTAATCAATCAATTAGTGTACTAATAACTATTATTAACTATTAATTAATGTGAGATATTTTTGTCAGGTTTAGCGAATAACACACATTAAAATTTGGGTACAATCGTATTGACCGACTGGAGAACGTTTAAATTTCATTTACTAAGGCAACACTGGAAAATGGCTTCCAACACCATGATATTCAGCGTAGAAGGAACTGCATGCAGCATCTGGACAATTTAATAAATTGGTCTAATAGACTCATTCATTTCTGAAATAAGAAGCGCACGGAGGCTTGATACATGCCTGAACTGTCTGCTATTTCTCACTGTGTCACATTACTGAGCAACAGAAATCTCCTTACAAGAGCTATTTTAGTAGGAAATATGACCTGAGATTTTACATTTTTACAATATTACAATAACTGCACCCTCACAATTGCTGCCGTAGTCATTCAGCTGAATATAAAAATCTAAATGGTAGCAAAAGAAACAACAGTTGGTCAATAAAAGCAGACAACAACGCACATCTGAAGTTATAAATCACTAAACTCGCTTGCTCATATCTTGACAATGAAATGCATTCTAAGAATCCATTTGGTTGGTTCCTCAGTTTAGGGGCTGCGACAACGCGTTCATAAAGCCTCGTGTACTTTGGGTGTGTGTAGAATCTGTCTGATAACCTGTGTTAATTGTGATAGCTGTATTAGTGTGTGTTATCAGTTTATGTTCGACCCCCACTATTATGTGTCAGGAAACTGTATCATAATGATGGTCATTATAGCACTCTTTTTCATTATGATACAGTTTCTCCAGCCAATCAGAGCTCGTTCATTGACCAATTAGGTAACGATACCTTCACGCGTGCACTCAAAATCCAACATGTCTATATAAATTACCGAAAGTGCACCGTCCATAATGTTCTCGTAAATAAACTGGTGAATATGAGACACTGTACCTTAATATCCTTAAATCCAATTTCTACACAGCGGGTTGTTTTCAAACGATTTCGGTGACATTTTTACTGAATACTGATGCTCAATCTGCACATACGGCATTGAAGCTCACAGAGCGCATGCGTCGGTCGGTCAGTGAGCTTGGACATCAGAGATATCCTACCCTGCGCAGCACCCGATCACAAAATTCTAGTGACAATCTCAACAGATATTTATGAATATTTATGTTAAAACATATAATAAAGTTGTAATTATCGTCGAACAAAAACAGTCGCATGCAACTCGCCTATAATGGTAATTAAGACACTCGTATGGAAATTATAAAACTCGCATACGCTCGTTTTATAAAAAAAATACTCGTGTCTTAATTATAGCCATTATAGGCTCGTTGCATAATGTACTATTTTAATTCAAGTAAGGACTGCAGACATTCAATTTTCAAGTAGTTCCTACTATTGCTACCAAACGCCACCCTCAACCACAACTAGTTCTGAACTTGGTTACTAGATCCCACCGCAGTTGGCTCCTGGCGACGAACGTTGGAACGTAAAAGCATTAGTCAAATCTAACCTATAATTTACCTTCACACAAGTGTAATTAGTGGAAGCTTCTTTTACATACCATAAATCTATGACATGGGACCGCCGGCATTACTTCCCCTCCGAAGGAAGGCATACTGAGGATTTTTTTTATCCTCTTAAAAAATCCTACTACTTCGGCTGGGTTTGAACCCGCGACCTTGGGCATAAAAGCTCAGCATGCTACCAACTACGCCACCGAAGCCGCGAATGAATCCAGTTAGAATATGGTGAGATATTAAAAGCAGGAGTAAGTTCAGAATATGATAACATTGTCATGAATACTCAGCGATATTATAACGCATGCTTCAACAATGCCTAAGCTATTATATGTCAAAGATGTGAAACGTAACTTCCTTGGATTCTGCTTACCGGTACTCTACATGGCGTGTTTAATCGCGTATTTCCCGCTACTGGATCACAGAGTCTATTCTCTTTGGAAGCGATTTGCTTTGATATAGGAAAATGGCAGCGCATACTAAAATGTTGCAGTAAATGTCCAAGCACGTATTGTAGCGAGCAATGAGAACACTGTAATCATTATATTCGTGATTATTTCGTTTAAAACGTTTTTCCTCGATCCTAGATGCTCATTGATATGAAATTCCCCCCAAAGAAAAACAGTAAAATTATACAAGTAAAGTCCTGGGTTTATGGAGGATAACGGAAACGACTGTAAAATATTATATATCTAATATACAACAATTCAACAAATTCAATCATCTATTTCACCAACTTTCAATTCAAACCTTCTATAAATATCAATATCAGACGCTGCTGCTGTAAAAACCAACCTTACAACAAATGTTGCAGTAAACAACGATGGCCCATGTCGCTAGACCCGATATCGTACTTACTCAACAATAGCGAGCAAAAACAAGTATTAGTACTCTCAAACCACCAAGCAAGACGGAAAAGTTATGATTAAACCAATTGAACAAAATCACATCTATCGATGAAAACCCTCCCCAATAACATTATAAATTAATGAATTGCGAGAGTAATATAAACAATAAATTAATAAAAATGATTTAATACATCCCGAAACAATCCACCTCAAACAGCAGAGAAAAATGAGCCATTAAGCGCACCAGTCTCTATTCATTTCCTTTCGTCTATGCGCACAGACTGCCTGAGAATCAAAATATGGCCAGCTACAGTATTAAACAAGAAGTTCCGTGAAGAACTATACAGCCTACTTTTCATGCCAATGATTATGCTACAGTATATGAACCTATCTAGAATAATGACGAAATTAAGTTGGTAACATCGAAATATCTAATTAGTTCAAAATATACCTGGTATAATGTAGCCTCATAGAGCACTACAGTTGGCAGCCCTGATGACTGAATATATTCTTAGTTCCATCTCTTAAGGTAGAGAATACAAAATTTGGTTGAAGTCCAATGGACGTTACATGCAGTTAGACACTGCATAAAATCATGTTGCCAACAATACCATGCGTGTGCTGGTCAGAAATAATCTGAAATATTATGATATCTTGTTGTGCCAATTTTGGATGAAATCCACTTGTTAGTATAGAAGTTACATGTATTTTAAAATTGGACATATCAGCAGGCATAGAATCATGTTGGCAGCACTGCCCTGTATTAATTACTCCAAATTAATCTAGAATGTCAGGTGCTATACGTGTGCAAAGTATAGAGTTGTTGGCTTGCATACTTTCTGATATATTGATATTAGGGTAAAAAAATATAGACAGCATTTATTAACAGTTGGCAGCCCTGATTGCTCTTAACAATACTTATAGTCATATCTGTTATGGTACACATAGCACATACGAAATTTGGTTGAAATCCAACTGATAGTATAGATGTTGCATGTATTTAAAGTTGGTACTATCAGCAGGCTTATAATCATGTTGGTAGAACTGACGTATATAAGTTACTCCAAATTAATCTAAAATGTCAGAATATACGTGTGCATAGTTTAAAGCTGTTGGCTTGCATACTTTCTGATATATTGGTATTTGGATAAAACAAATATAGAGAGCAATTATTAATAGTTGGCAGCCCTGGTGGCTCTTAAGAATGCGCTCAGTCATATCTGTTTATGTACAGATATTACGTACAAAATTTGGTTGAAATCCAATTGTTAGTGTAGAAGTTATATGCATTTAAACATTGGACCTATCAGAAGGCTTAAAATTATTTTGGCAACCCTGTTATGGTTGGCCTCCTGGAAATTAAACTGGAAAAATATTATCTACATGTGTGCCAATTTTGGAATAGCTCCCATGCATACCTTGCAAGATATCCAACAATGAGCTCAAATTTCTAGTGCGTTTATTCAGCAGTTGGTAGCACTGACATCATTTTCAAATATGGACGTGAGATATTCCGGTGCACATCTTTACTCATACTAAATTTGGTTTTGATTGCTGCAGCCGTTTAGGAGTTGATAGGGGGACACACACACACAGCCAGACAAACAGACAGACAGACAGAAGGACAGACTGACAGACAGACACACATTTTCCCGGATCGATCTCATAAGTCTACTTTTTCCTCATTTTTGCAAAATGTGAAAAGTAGGCTAAAAAAATAGTGTCATATCCCCTCCAGGGAGGTAGGCGACCTGAATTAGAGCCCTTGACGTGGTCAAGGGATCACTAACCAGGCATCTCCAGCCGGAGTTTGCGTGAGGTAGGGTGGCCAGTTCCTTTCCACTCTTTGTCCTGCCATAGCTTCCGGCAGGTTTCCAATTTACATCACGAGGCTGGGAGATCCCATACTAGACGATACCAAGACTTTTAAATTCTTGGCAGAGCCGGGGATCGAACCCGGTACCACGAGGGTGACAGCCAACACTGCTAGCCACTGCACCACGAGGTGGTCAGCTACAGTATACAGAAAGTTAATAACAAAATTTCCAAAATAAATTATCAATATTACTGTAATTATACTCATTTGTGAATGAATCTGTTTTTCTCTATTATCCGAATGTCCATTTTAGGTGGCTGTTGCCCTTTCAAAAGAACTATTTATATGATTGTGTTCCAAGTTTTTAAGCGCGCGTTGACCTGTAAGGTCATGAGGCCTGGCTATTTTTAAACTCTGATAATGAACGGGGCCGAATCCAACCGTTGACCATGTTCAACCCTCAGGAAAGTTCTAGGATGATACCTTCTTTCCTTCCAACTCCTTGTCCATAAAATCCACTGCCACATAGCTCGTCCCACTCCCCTCCCACCTCCCAGAAACGGCAACAGTGAGGGGTTGACATCCTACTTGAGAAGATGAGTTGGTCCAGAATTTTATGAATGCGTGGTCTCGTTATGGACATGTTTGTGTCAGCGAGTAAGTTATCGACGTGACGGTCCAGAAGCCGCCGACAAACGGGCATGTCAAGTCTGCTCGGACCGGACGCCACAGGACTACAGATGTGTTGTCACCTTGATCCGGCACGCGCGTGATCTTCCGCCATATTCACAGCGCCTCACTGCCAGCAAAGTGACAGACCAATCGTGATCTTTGTGGACACTGCGTAAATAGTATTGTGTGTGTGTTTGTATATAATTCACCAAGTTTGATTCTTGATCACACCGCGTACACTCAAAATTCGATATATAGGCTATATATGGAATCTTTAGGAGATTTAAAAAAGAAAAAGGCTGTATCGTTCTGTGTATTAGGCGGTGTAATATTGTCTGACATTTTTTGTTTTATTATACGTCTTTATTCTGATTACAAGAATACGCTAAGGTGTATGTTTCACAAAACTCAAACCAGAGGGAGTTAGAAGGTGTGGTTTGTGCCAAAATCTTCCAAATCGTCTAAATAGTACTGGAAAAATCTTGCATTTCTTGAAAAGTCAACGGAAATATATTTATTTGTTTTTAAAGTGATTTTGAACAAATAAACAAGTTAGGCCCTGTCATAACTGTGTCGCGTACAGCCCGCATAGCACTAGGGCCGGGTGGGCAGTCGGTACACATGCACAAACCCGTTATGCGAGAGTTCTCGCACGGGTCCGCTAGTTAAAAATAAATTACCATTATTATCATTCTTACCGACAACTGTGGCCGATAGCTTTACGCGCTAGCACGTGCATCGCTGGCATCGAGAGAGCGCGTGTTAGAATCCCCCTTGGCCGTCCTGAAAATGGGTTTTGTGGTTTTCCATTTTCACCACCAGGCAAACGCCAGGACAGTTCCTTTCAACAGGTCCGCGGCCGAATTCCTTACTAAATCCCTTCCCTGACCCTTCCTTAATTAGACCCAAGTTATCGGTCACTTGTCAATATCCCCAGTTGTATCTGCTGACAAAGTGAACCCTGCTCCCATACACCATCCTTGTGACGGTAGAGGAATGATCCCTCGCAAAGTCCGTGGGCGAAGACAAGCTGGCAGGAATAGCGATTAGAGAAAAAAAAAATATTAATCTCCAATTATAAAATCCGCCTTGTCAAACACTAAGAAGTTTAATAATTAAATTAGAACGTACATGTTTCGGTATACAATGATACCTTCGTCAGCGTAGATTAATTAATAAAAAGAATCTTAAAAATTATCTTAACAAAATAATATCAAAGAGAAAATGGATATACCCACAAAAGCATTATCATTTAAATAAATGAACATTCTCAAGAAAACTGTATTAGAAAATACATACAAGAACAAGATTAAAAGTTAATATAAATCTACCTTAATAGACTGTCTAACGGACGTTGCCACTGAGAGCTATGGGATGTTGCTTCCAGCCAGGAATAATAATATGGAACGGGGCATAAAAATTTAAAGAGATGAAGTCATCTAACCTTGTAGAAAATCCTGTTGAATCCTATTTGTAGTTTTTAATATATTGTTTCCAGATAGTTACATGACCCATCATTTTTAGGAAGAAAGACTGTAATATCTACTAGAATTGTCATTAATATTAGCTTAATAATAAACCACTTGAAAGTTTCATGCCATATATAGTTAAATGAAAATCTGATTATCTTCAAATGTGCTCCGGTTTGGATGGATAGTTCTTCCACTGAGATCCTCGATTGTCGTTTGGAAGTTCATGCTTAATATTTAAAGAGATGTGCCAATATAAATAATCTGTTAGTACCAACGATGCATGCTAAGAAACAATAAAACTTCATAAATCCACATCAAACCCCCGTAGCACCACAGCCCATGAAGGGCCTTGGTCTGCAGAATGCGGGGTGACGCATGGTCAGCGAGTTAGTTCCCTTCGGCCCTTAATCTTGGTTTTCCTGATCGGGGCGCTTTCTTACAATCAACTGCCCAATTTTCTTCACGAGGCTGAGTGCACCTCGTTCCAGCCCTTGCGTCCGTTTCTAAAATCCCTGGTGGAGTCGAGAATCGGACCCGGGGCCTCCGGATGAGAGGCAGGCTTGCTACCCCAACATCACGGGGCTATGCCAGATATTTTATAAACCATTTCATAATAATGGAATGGAAGAAAGAACGAAAGGGATTCGACACTATTTTCCGTTTGAGGAAACCATTCAACCACTTGTGCGTAACAATATGTTAGAAAATATCAACAACGTTTTTCCCCAAACCCTTTGTATTTTTCCTTAGATCACCTCGTGGTGTAGTGGCTAGCATGCTTGGCTGTCATCTCTAAGGTCCGGGCTCGATTCCCGGCTGTGCTGACAAGTGTACTTCTCGTCTGAGGGTTGGAACGGGGTACACTCAGATACGTGAGGCAAAACTGAGAAGTGGTGCGTTCGATTCCCTTCCTCGGCCATCTCTGAAATGGTTTTACGTGGTTTCCCACTTGTACTCTAAGCAAATGCTGAGATGGTTTCTAACTTACAGTTATGCACGTCTCCTTCCCTTTCCTCACCTGAACCACAAATATAACCTACATACTAATACAGTCACCACAATAAGAATCACAGCCGAATAATACGCACACCCAAGTACACGGGGTAAAATGACCACGATGTTGCAAAGCTCCTAAATGAATCAACAACGTACTCATATTTTTCCTTGCAACGGCCTTGATTGCTCGGTGTTCTTGTTGTTTCATTTGAGAGTTCATGGGCAGCCTAGTAATTTAACCCCGTGCACTTGGGTGTGTGTTTAATTTTGTCTGATAAGTTGTGCTAAAGTGTGTATTTATAAATCAGGTAAGGATTGGGATGAAGGCGATCGTGGCCTTAAGTTAGGAACCTGCAGTAGAAGTGGGAAAACAACTTCCAAGATGGTTGAGGTGGCAACCGAACACAATTCTTCTCAGCTTTAACTCACGAGGCTGAGTGTACCCCGTTCGAGCTTTCAAACCAAAATTAAATTCCTTGGCAGAACTGGGAATCGAATCCGGACGTTAGGGGTGACAGAGAACAGAACGACAGGGCGTCGGGGTATTTATTACCCGTGGATGCTAATCAGCCAACTTATATGCAACAGACAGTCTTATCGCATCCAATACTATCTGCTTTATCTCAAGTAATTATCGAAGAATCGCGATTACCTCTTTGCGAAATGAAAAAAATTATGTTGTTTGATATTGCCGATATAGCCTAAAATTATAACAATGCAATACGAATAATGATGATGTTCCCAGGACGTTTGGTGCTGCCCCAATGCCTGAGAATATGCGAGAGAATGATTTACGATGACGTCACAGATCACGGATCCTGCCGACAACCACTGGTCTTAGGTCGGGAATACAACACGTGACGTGTCTGAAGAAAGAAGTAATTGGCACGACAGCAGAGGAACAAATCGTAGCATCGCATGTGGTCTGCTCACTTCCTGGGCTACCTGTTCCGTCCCGTCTCGTCACGTCCTCTAATGGAGCCCTTTCTTGTGGACCCCAGGCGTTAACGATGATTCGCGCGTGACCAAACTGAATTACTTACCTCATTTAGTCCGCCTAACAAATTAATCCTCAGCTTTAGACAAACGGCCAGTCAAGATATGGAGCACAACTTAAGGGAGGGAGGAACACCATTCACAAGTACAAATTTAGATCCCTCCTGCGGCACTCACAAGCGACCGTTTGTGACAAATGGGCATTCAAATGAAAGAGAATAGACATTAGCAGTGACGAATTGTACTCTAATTTCATAATATCTATAATTTCTTTAAAAAGTTACTTTAAAAAAATGTACGAAGAGTGCGATTTGCAGATTCTGTTGCTGTAGAAAAATACACTCCATAATTGTTGTTCACTTCACATTTTGGCCGCTGTGACGCCTGTTTCATGTCATTTTAACATTCTGAGGTCTTTCCTTTATCAATTTGCATGGATTTCAAAAACAGTAAATCAAAGGAATGAGTACTCAAATCGAATAATTTCATAAATATTGAATAAGAGGTGAGTGTTATGATGATCCAATTTTCAGTGATTGCCTTCTTAAGTTAGGGAACGTAGAACTTGGAATTCTAACTGAAATGTAAATAGTGTTCTATAGTCATTTGGTTGAAATATAAAAAAAACTTTTTCCCTAAGTCTCTCATTATAAACCTATTGGGGAAAGTGTAGTTTATAAACATTCGAGATTTCTCGCACGGGTTGGCTAGTAATCATTATTTATTTTAGACGCACGATGGCGAGGTATCTGCATTGTGAGCTCGGTAAGTATGCTGCTTCTCCCATGGACTACTTCCATACGACAATCTCCGTCGTAAAGATTTCTGTTGAAGAATATTTACGGTCAGTGCTTTTGCCAGCAATCTACGTTGGTGTAGTTTAAGCCACTGCATCTGAATGTAATATGGTGTGATATGCTCCTCTGTTACGAACGTCAAGAATAAATTTAACACAAGAATGTATGTTGGTTGGTTGGTTCCTCACTTTAAGGGCTGCGACAACGCGGTCATGTAGCCCCGTGTACTTTGTGTGTGTGTAGAATTTGTCTGATAACCGGTGTTAATTGTGATAACTGTATTAGTGTGTGTTTCTGTTTCATAATTCAAGTAAGGACTGCATACTTTGAATTTTTTCAAGTAGTTCCTACTTTTGCCGCCAAACGCCACCGTCAACAACAAGCCTACTAGTCAGAACTTGGCTACTAGACGCCACCGCAGTCGGCTCCTAGCGACGAACGTAGGAACCTGAGCGTTGTTTACATTTTTAACCTAATTTTGTTTCACATAGGTGTAATTAGTGGAAGGTTTTTTAACATGCCATAAATCTATGACATGGGACTGCCCGGCTTTACTTCCCCTCCAAAGGAAGGCATATTGAGGGATTTTTAACGCTCTTAAAAATCCGACGACTTCAGCCGGGTTTGAACCCGCGATCTTGGGCATAGAAACTCAGCATGCTACCAACTACGCCACCGAAGCCGAAGAATTTTGGGTACATTGGAATTTTGTATTCAGCAAGTCTAACCGATCATTATTAGGAACCCTGATTTATGGTAAATTAAGAGAAACGGCTTCAAAGCGGTGAAATAAAAATAATATCCACAGCGGTGTCATAAAAAAAGTGAGGTGCGAGTGTGCTTAGTAATTATGTGCACGGTGCTCGGATTTGGTGTTAGGTATTGAACACTAAGACACATTTGGAGGAATAACAAACAGTTTAATCAAGGGTTTGTTGTCTTTTTTTTTTTTTTTTTCAAAAGAACTAAAACTCAAATGAATTATAATTTTTGTGTTGAAAGGGAATTAATTACTCGCGTGTGGCGGTGCTCTTTCCAGTCACGGAGGGAGTCCTTCATTTTGTATAGGCTAAGGATAGGTCATACAAGATCCACCCACTCGTACCTGATGATAAAGGAAGACCCCCCCCCCCACTTTGTATCTGTGGAGCCGTTTTCGCCGTGGCTCACATTATAACCGAGTGTGTGGATCTTGCTGACTTACGAAGAAACCTTGGTTTGCAGACGACACTCAAACTTATATTTGCTGATGATGCGGTGGCTGCTGATCTCGTCATCTGCTTTATAAGTGAAAGTGGGTTATGTCCAGGAATCTAAATTTTCCTGTGTACATTGACTCAACATGTGCCGGCCCCGTGGTGTTGGGGTAGCGCGCCTGCCTCTCACCCGGAGGCCCCGGGTTCGATCCCCGGCTCCGTCAGGGATTTTAAAACTGACGTGAGGGTTGGAACGGGGTGTACTCAGCCTCGTGAGGACAATTGAGTAGCTGTCTGACAGTGAGACAGCGCCCCGATCACGAATACCAAGATTAACGGCCGAGGGGACCCGACGCGCTGATCACGCGTCACCCCAATATCTGCAGGCTAAATGGCTGGGCAGCGGTCGCTTGGTCGGCCTTAGCCCGTCATGGGCTGGATAGTGCCAGGGGTTGACTTTTTTTGTTGTTTTTGACATTGACTCAACGACTTGTTTGTTTTTGAATGATGATTTTTATTTTTCCGTAATTTTTGTTTATTTTTATAATTATTAGTTTTATTTAATTTTTTGTTTTATTAATTTTCAGTCTTTTCAAGTTTAGGTGTCCACGTCTAAATTTTAAATTCCATTCCAAATTTGTATACTTTATTCTGTGTTATGAGGGGCAGATAACCTAATAGTTCCGCCCCTCATTTGAGTATTAAAACTAATTAATGTAATACCAGTTTTGGTTAACTTGTAACCTTCCTCTGTTATACTAAATATAAAAATATTAAACTAAGAGCATGGAATCTAACATTAACATTCAATGAAAAAAGAGACGAAGACCAATATTCACTATATAATATTCTTCTCACTAATCTGCAAATATTAAAAATCCTGTTAAAAATATTGTTAATTATAATCGAAAAAAAAACTGTCTAATTAGAATAAATTGTTAAAATGTGGAAAAAAGTAATGTAAATTATCTTTACAAATCAGATCTGTTGGAATTGAATTATTATTGAAATTATTGTTAAAAAACTTATAAAAATAATATTGCTTATAAAAATTGAGTTCTGAAGTAGAGAAAGCTGCTTCGACGAAGTACGTAGGAAACGGTATTGAAAAGGTGGTGGGGCTACACACATCCTGCCTCCTTAAGGGCTTTGAGCAGAAGGGAGGAGATATGAAGAGAACAGAAGAGGTCTGACCCCTCGAAGAATGAGGGATCAGAAAAGATGAGACAAAGACCCATTAAGGCGGGATAGGCCTCGGATATCCTAATACCGTCGGGGTCGGAAAAGAACGAGATTTGACCAAGGGAGGTCGACAGGAAGTATAACTGAGAGGACCCCGGCACACGTAAGTGGAAGTAATGCCGAACTCAGCTGGGCCCCGTGGTAAGTGTTAGTTTAAGTGTAGAAATAACTGCCTTTAAAGTACTAGACAATTACCTATAACTCCCCACCCAATCATTTTGGGGACACTCTTGTTGACCGACTGAAAAGTGATTCTAATAAGAGATACGATGAAATGAAAAATGAAAATGGCTTCTAATATTTCCAAATTCATTACTAAGGGCAGATGATCTAGATGTTTTGCCCCTTTAAACAACACCTGCCCTGGTTAGCCACGGGGTACCTCGCCAGTAGTGACGTAGAGGGCACCCCTGCACCAGTAAATGCTCATATCGAGCCACCCTGTAGAGCAGGTCTCCTCATCTTGCGAGATTGAGGCGGGGACGCTCTTTCTACCTGCTCACCTGACTACGTGAGGTCACAATAATATTTATCCTCCTTCATAGTCCCCGTGAGTTATGGGGCAGGCTGCGTGACCCAGTTCTCAAAGGACACACCAAGTTTGACAGCGCTGTGTCGCTTCGACTTGGACTTCATTAGTGCCTTGTCTCATTTTTAATTAAATCTCGAATTCCCCAGATTGACACATCTCGGAGCGAGTTGTCTTAGCAAACTCAGGCTAGGTGGGGATTCAAGCCTGCTGCATCTTCATGGAGACAATATTCTCAAGCATAAATACGATAATAAATGTCGGACTTCTACGTTAGAAGTAAAGTTTCGTTAACAGTTAATACTGTTATATTTCTTCGTTAGAAGTCAAGTTTCGTTAACAGTTAATACTGTTATATTTCTTCGTTAGAAGTAAAGTTTTGTTAACACTTATTATTTCCGTTATACTTCTTCATTAGAAGTAAAGTTTCGTTAACAGATATTACTGCAATACTTTTTCGTTATAAGTAAAGTTTCGTTAACTGTAATACTTCTTCGTTAGAAGTAAAGTTTCGTTAACAGATATTACTGTAATACTTCTTCGTTAGAAGTACAGTTTCGTTAACAGTTATTACTGATATATTTAATGCATTTTTTCGTTTGGTAAAAATGACACCACAGCGTCATTCTAAGGATTTTATATGTAACACAGACTCATTCAATCCGATGGCAACATCGTGATTATCATCCCCATATGCCTGAGTTAACTTGTCAATATAAACTGTCAGAATTTTGAAGTTTTAATTCGGGTATGTAGATATAGCACCTGTACAACGACAGTGCTGTGAACAGCAGAATTACAACGGATAAGTAATCATAAACATTGTAGAAATCAGTGTGCATGATCTAATTTTTCATATCATAAAGTATTGCATTTCTATTTACAACTGCATAATATATCCATACGTATACGCAAATCTACAACACAATACAATACAATATTATAGAATAGAGAAGGCCAACTTTCCTTCTTTAAAATGAGGAGATCACTGCGAAACATAAATACTAACATTAACAAGACAGGTTATAAAAAGTATAGCAAACCCACTTTACTCTGCATTTTGTATATAGCTTAGAATCCTAACTTCAACTCTAGTCTTCAAGATGCGATGGTTTTGGGCTTCCCTAATATAAGACTACCCAACTAGTATCAGAGTTGTAGTGCCACTGCCTCATTGATCTTGTTAACACCGATCAATCATGCGCGATCAAGTCAGCTGAAACACTTGTTATTATAGCTGGAGAAACATTAGAAGAGGCTGCAGAGCTTGTCGTCATGCGCGTTGGGTGGCCGAGATGCAGGGTGCATGGTTAGCATGGGAAGTGTGGATAAGATCTCCTCAGTATTCCTTAGGCAGCGCTCATTCAATTAATACAAGTCATTAGGAAGCAAGCTCTTATTTACAGATTAGTCGAGTTCAGTATCACAGGCATAGCTTATTCTGATGGAACGTTCCATCGCTTCAGATGGTCGAGGCAACATAGACATCTGACACGTTTACTTGGTACTGAGCCGGAGGTCTTCGGTTTGAGTACCGCATGCAACAGACGTGTTCTTTCCAACCTGAGGGGCAGATGACCTTGTAGTTCTACCCCTTAAAACTCAAATAACAAACTAACTCTCTAACTGATCTCCAGGTGAAGATGATAATTAATTGTTGTCTCAATGGGCCTAACATCTAGGATATTGGCCCCTAATGGTTTGGGTGACGGTGAAAATGAGAAATGAAGAGAAAAATATAACTAAAGTTATTGTTGTTGTTGTTGATTCAGGGGGTTTGCGACATCGTGGTCATTTAACCACGTGTACTTGGGTGCGTGCAGGAGCCTCCGTGGCTTAGGCGGCAGCACGTCGGCCTCTCACCGCTGGGTCCGTGGTTCAAATCCCGGTCACTCCATGTGAGATCTGTGCTGGACAAAACGGAGGCAGACAGGTTTTTCTCCGGGTACTCCGGTTTTCCCTGTCAAAATTTCATTCCAGCAACACTCTCCACTATTATTTCATTTCATCTGTCATTCATTTAATCATTGCCCCTGAGGAGTGCGTCAGGCCTCGGCAGCCGGCACAGTTCATATCCTCACCGCTAGATGGGGGCTTCATTCATTCCATTCCTGACCCGGTCGGAGACTGGAAGCAGGCTGTGGATTTTCATTTCATTTTCACTTTGGTGTGTGCAGAATTTGTCTGATACCTGTGTTATAGTGGTGTCTGTGGTAGTCTGTGTGTATTTTTAATGCATGTGAGGATTGGGTAGGAGGCGACCGTGGTCTTGAGTTAGGGGCCATCATGGCATTTACCTGGAGTAGAGAGGGAAACCACGAAAAACCACTTTCAGGATGACAGATATGAATCGAACCCACTTCACCTCAGTTTTGCCTCATAAGTTTCTCTTGACTCCGCTCCAGCCCTCAGACCAGAATTAAATTTCTTGGCAGAGCCGGGAATCGAACTCAGGCATCAGCGGTAACAACCAAATGACACGTGGTTCTTTCTCGCTCACGTCTTGTGAAGTTTTCCAAATAACTTATAATTCCATTAATCCCGAGGGGAATTTAATGTTCTCTGGGCTGCGGTAATCGAATGAGCCACATTAGTTTTACTGCGCTCGTGTGTACTGTACCTTCTTCCTGATATCAAGAGTCTTTTTTACCTCACCCACTCCGGGGTGTATGTTTGAGTCTTCAGGGTTTGGCTGGTTTGTTGCAGCCGTCCATGCCTCCCTATCCTGAGATGATCGTTTCATCGCTACTTAGCTACCACACCTAACATTGAAGGCAATCTGGTTAACATATTCTAACCTTGGTCTACCCCTAGAATTCTTGTCATTAACCCTTCCTTCAATAACTTAATTTGCTATTCCAGGGTGTCTTAGTATGTATCCTACCAACCAATCTCGTCTCTTCATTAGCAGTCGCCGGAAATAACTCTCATCTTAATACCTCTTAATTTGTTACGCATTCGACCCATCTGATCATTATTTTTCTGTAACACCACATTTCAAATGTTTATATTCTCCTCTTATCTGCTGTACCAATAGTCCAAGTTTCACTTCCATATTGTGCCACGTGCCAGACAAAGGCTTTCAAAAATTACTTTCTAATACCTAAATCTATTTTTGATGTCAACTGATTCCTTTTCTGTAGAAATGTCTTCTTTGCCTGAGCTAACCTACTTTTATCTTTCTTTATCTTTACACCTGCCAATTTGACGTCCATAGGGGTTTCTAATTTATTTCGACTGAATTCCATTTTTCATTTGTTGATTTTCATCATGAATTCTTTTCCCGAGACGCATTCAATTCCTCTGGTGAATCGGCTACGATAATATCGTCAGCAAACCTCAGATTTGAAATTATTCCTCCTTGAATCCTTACTCCTACTTAAAAATTGTCTCTATTTTCGTTCATTAAAATAGTACACCACCCAGAAGAATTATCCCCCTGTCGCCACTGTCCAAAAGCATAATGGCCTATTATATATTGAATACAAGAATGAATGAAATAATGTCCCCTATAAATGTTTTTCTAACATCTGCACATGTTTAGAATGAAAAGACAACAGACTCTGTACAAAAACAGCGTTCACTGGATAAAGCTGTACTCGACATTCTACCTAATTAAACGCTAGCCGTTGCTCGTTTAGAAGGAAGTAAAAACGACAATCAAGAGCAATTGTGAATACCACGCCTGTGTTTACATTCTAAGGAGCCGAGAGCGATGCTGATCCAATTAAAGCCCATTGATTCCATCAGCTGTTCCCGTGGGAGTCGTCTTTAGCCTTCCACTATGCAAATGTGCTGTGGTTGTCTCCACATTATCCGTGCGCTGTGACATGTACTGCTTATTAACACTATTAGCAGGGATCGAACCCACAAGCCAGTGGCATAGCTCAGATCATAGCGACGACAGAATTATAGTTTAAAGCCAGTGGTTTACAACCCGTGGATGACTGTGGACCAATCATTTATTTATTTATTTATTTAACATATGGCTTTTAGTGCCGGGAGTGTCTAAGGACATGTTATGCTCGCCAGAGTTTGTAGCTGCATCTATACGGACATCCATGGTATGAGCTACAAGTAGGCCTACCGTTCAATTTCAAGTAGTTCCAACTTTGGCTACCAGATGTCACTGACACCTAGTTTGGAACGTTGGAACTTGATAGAGAGTTTCCAACGAAATATAACCTACAAATTTGGCTACATGGTACAAATTGTAGCGGTAGGTTCTTTCACATGTCATAAATCTATGACATGGGCCCGCCGGCTTTACTTCCCTTCCGAAGGAAGGCATACTGAGGGATTTTAACGCTATTAAAAAGTCCGATGACGTCAGCTGGGTTTGAACTGCGAACTAGTCAGTTTGAAATTCAATCATGTATTTACCACCTCCACCATACCCCGCGTCAGTTGAAAGATTCTCCGTAACAAAATTCGAATGTAGTGAAACCGTTTTTAGAGCACATTATTACTGTTAGACTAGTTAAAGCAGTGGCGTAATTAGGGTTTGCTTCTGGAAGGGGATAAACTCAGTCAAAATTACATTAGAGGAAGGGGGAAGGGAGGGAGGGGGGGGGGGGGGTAGGAGGGCTCGGGCATTACAAAAATAAATTAATAAATAAATATGTAAAAATGATTAACTAATTTACAAATTTGTAAATAAATTAATAATATAAAAAAGTAGCCAACGTAAACAAATAAATATAATGGCAAGTCTTAAACAGAATTTCATCAAATTGTTGTTTATGATACTTGGGCTTTCTAAGGACGATACTTATTCTCCGCGGAAGAGATTTCCTATAGTATTAGTAGCACTGGACAGCTCGCAACCTCTTGAATGTGAAATATTCTGGCTCCCTGTAAGCGCGTGAAGACAGTGATAATGGGCGAGTGGTGTTGGTCCAACTCTCTCACGCTCGGTGTTAATATTCATGGGCGAGTGTACTCCGCCCCTCAGCACATACCAGAGCACCAGGTCTACCACTACTGCGCATTCCTCTAATTTCAGATCCTACATTGACGCACAATCACTGAAGTAGGGGTAACACACTTTCCACTCAACAGAGGGGCCTCTGGTTAGATACTCTGTTCCGCCCTTCATCACATACCACAGTACCAGATCTATCACTACAGGGCATTCCTGTAATTTCAGGTCGTACATTGGACGCACAATCACTGAAAATAAGCAGAACTCATGAAGTAGGGGTAGCACACTCGCTACTCACCTAACAGGCCTCTGATTTGATTCTCTGCTCCATCTGTGAAGATTTGATGTATCATTATAGAGCTTGAACATCATGGTCAAGTTTATTTGAAAATGAGGCTAGTATTGTGCAGGAGGCGACCGTGGCCGTAGGTTAGGAACCATCCCGGAATTTGCCTGTACTAAATGCCGGGAAACTACGGAAAACTCTTTCTAGAATGGTTGAAGTGAGCTAAATGAACCCGTGTCTTAGGGGAGACATCCAATAATACTAGTCACTACACCACAGCGTGTCCTTGTTCTTGTCAATAACGTCGCAGTGTTGGACGCTATTTTTCAGTGGTGCCTTAGTAAATTAAATTCAAATGCTTTTCTGTCGGTCAACATAATTGTATAATCCATACACCTGAAAAAGAATTACATGACATTAATTAATACAATAATGTATGACTAGTTTCGGTCGTCAAGCAATCATCATCAGATCTTTTACATTCAGGCTATTAATTGATCTATGCCTACGAATATGTAGGTTATGATATATACAATATTTTAGTTACAGAAGATTTGAACTTCAAATCGGATAATTAATTTTATGACTGAAAATAAGCGAGAAAGAATACCACATCACCCAAATAACCAGCTAAGTCCTTAAATCAAAATCCAAGTTAGAACGCCAACCTGACCATTACAGATTATCACACTAAACAAGTAACCTAAGCTCGAAGGTCAATAGCCACCAACATTGCCACAGAAAAATCATACTACTAATAAGTTACGCAAGCTTACTATTAAATTCTGTAACAAAAATAGTGTATATATTTTAACTCACATATTCGTAGACATATATTAATAGCCTGAGTGTGGAGTAAAATCACACTCAGAATGGCATATCTAAGATTCACCGTCCTCCAGATTTTCTGCAACCAGAGATTGAGGGCTAGAACGTGAACACTCAGTTTCAGATCCTCTTTGAACTGAGGGGGAAATAAATAAGGTTTAAAAATGAATAGGCTACAATTGAGGCTATAGGGGCTGTCAAAATTAAGCTATATGAAAATTTCCAAGTTTAATATTATAAGATATAAAGTGTATTTAATCAAACAACTGGATTATACTATTAATTATTTAGAATCTCATATGTTTAAACTATATTTACCTGCTACGAAAATAAGTATCAGCATTCTAGGAGATAATTTCTATAAAATATTTGTAATTTCTCTAAATTTGGGTGGAAATTAAAAGGAAGGAAGTTTGTAGTATTACGTGACCGTTAATCTCACGATCGTGAGCCATGGGACCTCCTTTTAATATGGAATACGAAACACAGGACATAACATAACCATTGATAATAATAATAATAATAATAATAATAATATCGTATGGCCTCGGATGCCTGGTGCAAACTTTGTTAATTGACACCCAGAGGGTAGCTTGCATGTCGAATTTCGTCGTTCCTTTGAACGCTATGAAAGTCAAGGAGGTTAGATATCTAAACTCCTTGACACTACAGCGCTTTCAAGTAGAGAATGGAGGAACTTTGTGTTGGCGGAAAATCCCGAGATTAATTTTGCCATTGAACACGGCCTACTGAATTCAAATGGGTTCTTTAACATGCCAACAACATATGACATGAGTGTCGTGAGTTTTGTCGCCTTCAAAAATCACTTACCATGGCCAGGGGCGAACCTGCAATCTTGGGGTTGGTAGTCCGACACTATAACCACTCACCCACCGTGGCAAGCATAACCATTGATAATAGATTGCCATTAAAAGGGTTAAGAAACTATTTCTTTTAAACCATTTTGTCGTTTATTTATTTGAAAGAAAATGTTTAATCGTTTCTCAAGAAAACATTTATTTTATTAACCGTTTTACGAAACGCGTTAAGTAAGAAAATGTTTATTTAATTACTGAATTTTCGAAACGCGTTTAGTAAGAAAACGTTTATTTAATAAACCGTTTTACAAAACGCGTTCAGTAAGAAAACGTCTATTTAATTACTGAATCTTCAAAACGCGTTTAGTAAGAAAATGTTTATTTAATTAACCGTCTTACGAAACGCGTTAAGTAAGAAAATGTTACCCTTTTACGAAACGCTTTAACTAAGAAAACGGTTATTTAATTAACCGTTTTACGAAACGCGTTTAGTAAGAAAACGTTTATTTATTTGACTGTTGTACGGAAAGCGTTTAGTAAGAAAACTTTTAAACGTTCAATAGGGAGCTCAATTCAATACACAAGCACATGCGGTAAGTGACCAATGTCTCCAATTTCAGCAAAAATATTAAACAATATAGCAACTAAACCTCTCACGGGAACTGTTATTTAAGTTGCTCCTTAAATTTCACGATTCAGTCTGAAGCATGCTCTGCACTTGCCCTTCCTGTGAGAGAACACGTAGAACTAAATTTCTCTGCAGCAAGCTGTTCAGGAACCACAGGTCCCTCATGTATTCCCTCCCCCAAACAATCAGGGCCGGAACTATCCAATCCCCTATAATATACTCGGGATCTTGAGGCTTACTGGGATCACATGAGGTATGGGCGTGCCCCAGCCAGAGAGACTGGGGTGGCGCCCGAACACTCTATCAGTCTTTATCACGCTCTTAATGGGGCAGAAGTATGATGATTATAATATTTGGTAAAGGAGTCCAACATTTAGGCTGGCTGCGTGGTGTAGCGGTAAGGTTCTTTTTTCGGCTGTTGATCCCAAGCCTGCGGGATCGGAACCCAGCCTGGTCAGTTGACATTTAATCCTTCAACATTAACCCCCTTTCACTATACCCCAAAGTGGCTTCGGTGGCGTAGTTGGTAGCATGCTGAACTGCTGTGCCCAAGATAGTGGGTTCAAACCTGGCCGAAGTCGTCGGATTTTTAAGAGCGTTAAGTACCCTTCAGTATGCCTTCCTTCGGAGGGGAAGTAAAGCCGACAGATCCATGTCATAGACTTATGGCATGTAAAAGAACCTTCCACTAATTACTCTTGTGTGAAGCTAAATTATAGGTTAGATTTCGTCGGAACACTATCAATGTTCCAACGCTCACCACTAGGTGATTGATATCTGGTGGCGAAAGTTGGAACTACTTGAAATTGAACGGAACTTGTAGCTCACCCTAAGGGTGTCCGCTGGAAGCAGCTACAGCCTCTAGCGAGCCGAACATGTCCTCGGACACTCCCGGCACTAAAAGCCATACGATAAATAAACTACACCTCAACTTGTGTTGATTCATTTTCAACATAAACTAATATTTGGAAATATTTTGGATATTTTGAATAATGAGCCTAACATGAATCGCTCCTCTCCGTCTTCTTTCCTGTCGACCTCCCTTGGTCACCTCTTGTTCTCTTCCGACCTCGACGGTATTAGGTTATCCGAGGCCTAGGGAGTCTTTCACTTTCCTGCCTTAATTGGCCCTTGTCTCATCTTTCCTGATACCCTCCTTCTGTGAGGGGTCAGCCTTCTTTTTCTTTTCCTTTTACCTCCTGCCTTGTGCTCAAGGCCCTTAAGGAGGCAGGGTGTATGTAGCCCCACCACTTCTGGTGCACCCTAGATAATGCTACAACCTCAGGGGCTCACAGCTGGTGAGTTCGGGAGTTGGCGACACCGAGGGATTCCTGAGCTGGGTCCGTTTTCCCCTTTTGTCCCTTACCATTGGGGCGGACCCTCTCCTCTCTCCCCTCTCCTCTCCTCTTTTCCTTATATATCATTTTCTCTTTAAAATTCCCGCACTGTTTTTGTTACTTGGTTCACCGTGTAGGCTATCTAAATTCCCTTTTAGCGATTTTTAAGGCATTTTTAGCCTACTTTCGATTTTTTCAAAAAATGAAAGTAGACTTATGAGATCAACACAGGGCGAAAAAAGTGTGTCTGTCTGTGTGTGTGTATGTGTGTGAGTCTGTGTGTGTGTGTGTGTATGTGTGTGTGTGAGTCTGTGTGTGTGTGTGTGTGTCTGTGTGTGTGTGAGTGTGTGTACTCTGAATGTCTGTCCCCCCCTTTCAATTCGAACACGGTGAATGCGAATTGAACGAAATTTGGTACAAAGGTAGCACTAGCAAAGGACACCTCAGTGTCATGTTTTATATCGCCGCCATCTTTACTAAAACTGAATGGCGGCCACTCAAACGTTCAAAACGTAAAATCAAATAACGACTAACAAAATTGTCCGATATCTACCAAATTTGGTAACAACATACCTTCGTATAGGATGCGTCTTGTGACCAAACTACAAGGTCGTCCGCCATACCATTTCAGGATGGCGGTCGTGCGAATTATGCAAACTTTATAATCCATATCATGGGACCCACCAGTTCCGAATATCGAGCCGAGAATCGTTTTAACTGTTCTAAAGGAAGAGGCACGTTCGAAATTAAAAGTTTATTTTGTAATACTATAGTGCAGACGTGATTTTAAAAAGCTGAGCCGATTCAGTAATAAGACAAGATGGCAGCGGATATCTTGTGCCTGACTTATATTTCACTAATTTGAGTATTGCATGCAATATAGCGTACTGATACAAAATAAATAAACTTTGTATGAAATGCTTTATATATAAATAATATACTCCAGTGATGAAATCGTTTAGTATAAATCATTATTTGCTAACAAGTTCTATGTAAGTCATTTTATATAGAACGATATTCGTTGACACAATTAGCTCAGTGGTTGAGTTGGTCACTAGTCGTGGCCGAGTGAGGTGCGTGTGAGCGCGCTGTGTGACCGCATTGGAAGAGTGTACGTTTCCTAATACCGGTGCTTCCGATAGTTCCACGGGTGAACTGACCTTCCGTGTGTCATTCGGACAATACTTTTTCAAGTAGTGTTCCAGATAGGACAACAAAACCAGAAAACCCAGAAAACCCCGCTGAAAATCATGTCCGGATACCAGAGGAAAAACACCGTACGCTGCCAATGGGACAGGCAGAGTTCTCGCGCCACACCAGGAGAAATTCACCGCTGGATTAGTGATACTCTCCGGTTGACTGTCGACCAAGTAGAAGCCATCCAGTTAAATGCGCAAGAAAAAACCATGTACATCAAGGTAATCAGCATATCTACTTATCAGAAATTGTTAAATAATTTTGCAGATCCTATTAAATTTCAGTATGACTCAGGCGAAATGACTAATGTTAAGCTCTCCCCAGCGGATTCCAATTTTACCACAGTGCGTATATTTAATGTCCCACTTGAAGTTCCCCCTGAAATTTTCAAATCCGTCCTGTCGAAATATGGCACTGTGAGTGAAGTCAGGAAAGAACAATGGTCTTCTGCTTATCAGTTCCCGGTGTATAATGGAATACGCGCAGTCACTATGGAAATCAAACAAGATATCCCCTCCACTGGGACTTTTGGTGGCCATTCTGGCTACATATCTTATAATGGACAGAAACAGACCTGTTTAATTTGCAATGCTAACACACATCTACGTATCAACTGCCCACAGAAAATGATTCCCCTCGGTATAACTCCTACACAACAACGACGTGTCCAATACTCAGAAGTTGTGACACAGCAAACGTCACATGAACACATGTTTATTGATCAGTCAGCTGGGACAACACCAGAAGTGGCCTTGGATACACACGACGCAGAACTGGTACCTTACACTGACCAGCTCAGCGAGCCACAGAGTGCCCCTGTGCTATCGGCAACCTGTATCGCAGCCTTAGAACCAATTATGCCGTCACTACAGGCTGCCACAGAAATTTTGTCTTCACTGCCCCCACCTTC
The DNA here is from genome assembly GCA_946902985.2 of Meconema thalassinum. Classification (NCBI taxonomy): domain Eukaryota; kingdom Metazoa; phylum Arthropoda; class Insecta; order Orthoptera; family Tettigoniidae; genus Meconema; species Meconema thalassinum. The sequence continues at coordinate 376,150,486 of OX336392.1, forward strand.
TCTGGTACCTACCGACTCACTTAAGCAGGTTGATCGGGGATCCGAGAACGTATCTAAGAAGATTAAAACAAATGCCTCGATTGCCGTACCAGCCCAGAAGAATCAAACTGGCTCTACAAACGTTCCCGCAGCTGTGAAAAAGAAACAAAATCTTCATTCTACGTCATCTAGGGACCCACGAACGCTCTCAAACGCTGACAGCCGGCCTATGAATGGCAATCATAAGGAACTTTCTCAACCTAATTTGACATAGTGCACCAGGATAATTCTCACCTGTGTCTTCTTTCGAGTCCACCTTCCAGTATGTCTAGCACAGCTTTTATACTTCTCTTAATGGCGCAATTTCTCACTGTGGCCACTGTGAATATCAATGTAATAGAATGCCCTCTGAAATTTCAACAGTTGGAGAGATTCCTTCGAGATGCAGACATTGACATTGCCTTCATTCAAGAAGTTGCTATACCGTGTTTACCCATATCTGCCTTCTACAAACAATACATCAATACCGTTAATACGAATAGAGGGACCGGATTCCTCATAAGACATGATATCCCACTCGAAGGTGTGCTATGTCATCCATCAGGACGCATAATATCTGGACACATAAACAATACCACCCTGATAAATGTATATGCCCCATCCGGGTCCAATAAACGTGTGGAACGGAAAATGTTCTTTCAACAGAGTATACTGCCTCATCTGCACGACGTTAAGGAAAAACTTATTCTTGCAGGGGATTTCAATTGTATTCAACGCCCAGAGGATTCCACTAGTCCATACAAACGTGTCAACCCGGCTCTCGGGACCCTTCTTACCTCCCTACACCTCATTGATGCTGTGGATAGTTTAAGGGTGCCCCTGCCCCATTACACCTGTATAAGTCACAACTCCTCATCACGAATTGACCGCATCTACTTTTCACAGGAACTTATCCAGCCTAGACGATATGAAGTGATACCTGCCAGTTTCACTAACCATCATGCTGTCGTATGTACAATCTCTTACCCCCATCCCATATTTCACATAGGAAGAGGTTATTGGAAACTGAATTGCTCGCTGTTACTGGAGGAGGAATGCCAAGATATTTTCAGACAACACTGGACTCGATGGGTCCAACAAAAATGCAAATTTCGCGACTGCGCAGACTGGTGGGATATTTTGGTTAAACCAGGGATCCGCCGCGTCTTTAAGAACATATCCTACCAACGAGGTCGGGAAAGACGGGATACAGTTGAATTTTACTATCGAGTTCTTCGCCAGCTCCAGCAAAGATCTGATGCTGGGGAGCGTATATATGACCAGATTCGGGAAGTTAAAACCAAGCTCCTGTCTCTACAGCAACGAACGCTCGCTCATATAAACGTGGCTTTAAAAGATCGTACAGTGCTCCCAGATGAAAGTGCAAGTGTATACCATATCGCCAAAGGACAACGTGAGCGGCAACGTAAATATATCCACCGCCTCCGCACCAGTAAGGAAGTGTCGTCACCTCCCCTGACGCTATACGTAGTGAAATATCACTATTTTATCAACGGTTCTACGCTCAGGCTCCAATTGATCCACAGCAGGTGACCCTATTGCTTTCATCTTGCAGTACCCATCTATCTCCGGACAACAAAACTCGGCTCAGCGCGGATATTACGGATGAAGAGATTCACTCTGTGGTTAAGCACCTCCCAAACAACCGCTCACCTGGCATTGATGGACTGCCATATGAAATGTATAAACACTTCTGGCCTCTCATTGGCAAAGAATTTTGTCATGTCCTGCGTACCATTCTCCAACGTCGTGCTCTTTGTCAATCACATCACGAGGGTACCATAGTCCTCATACCAAAAACATCCTCTCCCATGGCAGTTGGTGACTTCCGACCAGTTACTCTGCTCTGCAATGATTATAAAGTCCTTACCAAAGTACTTGCATGCCGATTGAAGACTGTTCTACATGATATCATTGGTGATGAACAATGTTGCAGTATTCCTGGAAGAACTCTGTTAACAAACTTAGCGATACTACGGGACCTACACCTAAAAGCCGAAATGCTCCCCACTGAGCCAATGAGTTTTCTCACCTTGGATCTTGATAAAGCTTTCGATCGCATCAGTCATGAATACTTGTACATGGTCTTGCAGCACTTTGAATTTCCTGCAATCCTTATTGACTACATTCGTATGATAAATTGTAATGCTACGTCTCGAGTGCTCGTCAACGGTTTTCTTTCCCCTCTGATTCCAATACAACGATCAGTTAGGCAAGGATGTCCCCTCTCCATGCTACTTTTTGTCATTGGCCTTGAACCGTTCATTCAGACTACCCAGGTGAAGCTACAGGGTTACAAACTGTCCACACATGTTTTTGGCATGTGCGCCTATGCTGATGACGTATCCATATTGATCCGCAATAATGAAGACATCTCCCACATCGATAGCGTCCTTCAGCTCTACCATATCGCCTCTGGAGCACAATAGAACCCCCAGAAAACTGCTTTGCTTCCGCTCAATAATAACTCAGTGTTTACCCAACAGCCCTGGTTCCGGATAGTAAATGAGGTGAAAATTCTTGGCATTACCTGGAAGCAATCGCTTCTGGACACGGTGCAAGCAAACTGGACTAAGGTCATTGCCAAAGTTAGGGGAGTGCTGATCCAATTTGGTCAAAGAAACCTCAATATAGTGCAACGGGTCATAGTCCTCAACGTATTTGCGCTCTCTAAAATATGGTATGTCGCACAACTTTTCCCACTTCCCAAAATGATTGAGAGCCAATTGGCAAAATATACAGGTTGGTTTCTATGGCAAGGATTTTTGTTCCGAGTACAACGGGAACAGTTGTATCTCCCATCCCGGCAAGGCGGGCTAGGGCTAACCGCTCATGGCATGAAATGCCGTGCACTCCTCTGCAAGAACGATATCACCATTCTTTTCCAACATGACACTTTTACGAAAGCGCTATACAAAGATATTCGAAACACAGCCCGTGGTTGTGAGAGAGCTTTGCCGAAGATATTTAGGGACCATCAACAGCACCTTCTGGAAACTGTTCGCCAAATGCCTTCAGGGACTGTTCCAACGACGAAAAGTATTTATAACATGTTGCGGCAAGTGGTACACTCCAAACCGCGAATCGAGGCCACCACCCTCTACGTCCATTGGCCCACTGTTTGGAAAAATTTTGGGGCTATGACCATTTCTTCTGATGTACACTCCCGGGTTTTTATCTTCCTCAACGATCTCATCCCAACCGCTCTACGGCGATATACCATCCGTCTTGAAGCTTATCCATGGTGTACTATATGTGGTCAAACTGATACGGCGATACACAGCTTCACACCATGCACGCGAGTTGCCTCCACGTGGCTGTGGTGTAAGGGAAAAGTATGTCAACTATTAAATGTGCCCACGGATGACCTTGATGACAGGAAGTTGATTCGCTTGTCGGTGACCGCCTTCCCCCAAATTAAACAGACTGCCATTGTGTGGATAATGGGCCAATATGTACACTTCGTGATGGACAATGATCAACATTTCTCGTTCCTGGATCTCAGGTATCACCTGCAGAAAGAGCGTTGGAAGCTTAGTGAAAGTGGACAATTGTACGATAAATATGGACACTGTCTGGATTTTCTTGTGATGTAATAGTATGGTATTTATCATATCTGAAAATTCTGTAATTCTGCAAAGAGCTAATAAAAAAAGTGAAAAAAATAATAAAAAAAAAGTGGTAGAGCGTTAGTTTATCGCTCAAATGCCTATGGTTCAAACCCGATCAGAGCTAGGTTTTTTGCTTGAAATGTTTTATGTTTATTGTTTTGTAATGACTCAGATGTTTTAAAATTAAGCGTTATATTGTGCATATTATGGTGTAAAATATATATTTAATTAAAACATAATTCGCCAGCAGATTTACTCGAGACATCTAGCTGCCAAAAAGGTAACTAGATTAACTTCCAGATTTTATTGAAAAGTTTCTTCTTCTGGCCGCTAGAATGCACTCGCTCTGTTAGGATTATATTGTTCGATATTTCACCACTAGATGTCACGACTAGTCTACGTGGGGCTCCATTGATTACTATACCATTGGCATTCTATGCGCATCGAATTTGAAGGATGACAAGATGATACTACGATACATTTTTACTTTTTATTTTAAAGGGTTTGTAACAGCCTATTTTGCGTTACTTGAAAATGTTATTTGAAGTAAAGAACAAAACGATTTCACATAGTAACTGAATTCAAGCCGTTGGTGTTAGTTCAGGTTATTAATTACTACTTTCATTCCCGGACCACGCCTGGCTGAGGGTCGGTAGCTAAAACTGAACGCAAGTTCGCTTGTGGGAGCGTCGCGGTTCGTGCGGCTTCGATGCCGCCGCTGCGTCTCCTGAAATGAGCCTTCACAGCTCGCGTGTGTTTGGCCCTCGGATCAGTCACCGTAGAGTTGGTACCTTCGGTAGTCCGCGCAGCGGTAAAATGCTCGCGCCAGTCGCTACCATGCGTCTCCTTCTCTCGGCGACAAAGACGATCCTCTTGGAGAGACCTAAAAAATCTTTCTATTTCTGTTCACGACCTCAGAGCAGGCGAGACTACCCGCTGAATTTAAGCATATTATTAAGCGGAGGAAAAGAAACTAACAAGGATTCCCTTAGTAGCGGCGAGCGAACAGGGAAGAGCCCAGCACCGAATCTCTCTTGAACTCTCTCTTCAAAGTTCTTTTCAACTTTCCCTCACGGTACTTGTCCTGCGCCAGCTGACTGCGCCAGGATACGAACCTGCAACCTAGGGCCCAGCAAGCGAGAACGTTACCGCTGAGCCACGCAGCCAGTCCGGTCGATTATGTCTCCAGATCCATAACATTCTTGATATAATTCTTATCTTTCTTTCTTCAATGATGGTAGCAGTTGTTATCTAGGTTGTGGCGTTTGGTAGAGGTAAATCGTTTCTAAGGTCTTCAACAAAGAATAGTTCTATTATACTCTTTGATAATAACAACGAGTTATAACTATACTCATACATTTAGGAGAAAGTAGGCTATATGTTCTTTACTGAACATCTTGTTTAATCTACGTTGCATTTTTACGTTTTTTCGATCTAAATTACATCTCGCGATTGTTTTCAACCTCAATTGCATTTTGTAAAGATTGACAATCTAAATTGCTTTTTAGTAAGTCTTTCAATGCAGGTGGCCGGGCCTTTTAGTGAGTATTTTGAATTTCAATTGTATTTTGTAAGTGTTTTCAACCAAAACCGCATTTCGCACGAATTTTGAATTTAAATTGCATTTTGTTTGGTGGGCATTTTGCTCATATTATGATTCTCAATTGCATTTTGTGGGTATTTTGAATCTAAATTACATTTTGTCAAGTATTTTCAATCTAAATAGCATTTTGTAAGTATTGTCAATCCACATCAGTCGTTTGAATCTACCGTACATTTTGTAAGCATTTTCAATTTCAATTGCATTTTGTAAGAATTTTGAATTTCAATTGCACTTTGTGAATAATTTGGATTGGAACTGAGATATTTCAATCTGAATTGCATTGTGTATTTTCAATTTCAATTGCATTTTGTAAGTATTTTGAACCTCAATTGCATTTTGTACGTATTTTCGATCTCATTTGCATTTTGTAAGTATTTTGAATTTCAGTTGCATTTTGTAAGTATTTCGACGCTACATTGCATTTTGTACGTATTTTGAATCTAGCCTACGTTTTGTGGGTCTTTTTCAATCTATTCTTTTTGTGAATCTTTTCGTTCTAAATTCCCTTTTGTAAGACCATATTGTGAGTTGTTTCCATCTGAGTTTCTCTTTGTACGTATTTTCCGTCTCACATAATTTTCGTTCTGGTTTCCATTTCATTCTCATTTTCGCCATCACCCAGATCATTAGCGGCCGATAACCTAGATGTTAGGCCCCTTAAAACAACAATTAACATGAATCAAAATAAGCACACGTTTTTGTTGATTCTTTTTAGGGACTTTGCGACATTGTGGTCATGTCGCCCCGTGCACATGGGTGTGTGTAGATTTTGTCTGATAACCTGTATCTCTGTAATGTCAGTACTAGTGTGTATATTTATATTTCAGGTAGGATTTGGGTAGGAAGCAGCCGCGGTTATAATTTAGGGTCCATCCTGGCATTTGCCTGAAGTAGAAGTCGGAAACCACGGAAAGCCTCTTCCAGGATGGCTGAGGTAGGAATACATATGTAAACATTAAGCTATATTATTTGATGTAGTCTAATACTTTTCTGAACATGGCAAACTGCCAAAAAATATTAACGTGCTTTATAAATATTATTCTATTACACAACTTATTAATAGACTATCAACCCCTCATTAAAGGCATCAATAATAATAATAATAATAATAATAATAATAATAATAATAATAATAATGATGACCTGGTAGTAATGATGGACTCCGTCGATAGCTTGCAAGTCGACAATTTTAATTTGAACAGAAATGTAGGGAGTATGGTATGAAGATCAGCATTTCAAACGCGAAGTTTGTGTCTGTAGGGAAGAAACCCTAGAAAATAGATGCCAGGTACGAAGAACTAAAATCGAGCAGATGGAACATTTTAAGTATTTAGGCTATGTATTCTCTCGGGATGGTAGTATGGGGAAGGAAAGAGTCGAGGTTTGGAAAGGCCAATGCAGTGAGTTTTCAGTTGCGATGTAAAGTAGCCTACTCTGCAAGAAAGAAGTTAGTGTAGCCACTAAGCTCCCCCTACATCGCTCAGTATGTAGACCGACCTTGCTGTATGGAAATGAGAGTTAGGTATATTCAGGATGTATGTCTACCCCTTATTAATCCCGTTTCCAAATGGGTCGGGGATGAGATGGGATGAAATTCTATGTGGCCGATGGTTTTACGGCCGGATGGTCGTCCTGACGCCAACCTCATGAGAGGAATTAATGAGCGATGAAATGAATAAAGATGAATGAAACTGGGCACGGATGTGGAAGGAAATGGCCGTGGACTGTCAGAAGGTACCTTCCCAGCATTTGCCTGGTGTTGAAAATGGGAAACCACGGTAAACCATTTCAAGGACGGCTGAGGGTGGGGCTCGAACCCACGCGTCTACCGAATTAGCAGGAAGCTTGGCCCAATGGCCTAACACTGCGCTTTAGCAAGCATAGTCACAGCTGTCAGTTTATGTATGTTCAGTATATCTGATACATAAGCTGGAGGTATGTGATATGAGGGTACCAGTGTGGTTTTAGACCACAACGAGGATGTCATGATCATATATTTAGTATGTGCCAAATTATAGAGAAATGCTACTAGAAGAATTGACAGTTGTGTTTGTGTATTGTAGATTTAGAGAAGGCTTCCTGCCATTGCTCCCATCTATTAGTCCCATAAGTCATTCGTGCTACCTTCAGTTAGGAACTATACCGACATTTGCTTGGAGAGGAGGTGGGAAACCACGGAAAACCACTTCCAGGGTGGTTGAGATTGGAATCGAACCATTTCTTCTCACTTTTGGCTCACTAGGCTGAGTGCACCTTGTTCCAGCCCTAAAAACGGATCGAACCAGGATCTGCGGGCGACAGCCTAGTCACTACATCGGGAGGTGGTCGTACATCATTTTGTTGTTGTTGTTGTTCTTTTAATTGAGGGTCTCGGACATAGTGGTCACTCAAATCCGTGTTTATGTAGAATTTGTCTAATAACCTAACTGTGACAGTGCCTGTATTTGTAAATCAGGTGAGGAATGGGAAGGAGGTGGTCGTGGTCTTACGTTCGGAAGTATCTCGGCATTTTCCTGGAGTAGAAAGGGGAAACCACGGGAATCTTCTACCAGGATGACCGAGGTGGGAATCCAACTCGCCTCTTCTCAGTTTTGCCCCACGAGGCTGAGTGTACCCCGTTACAGGTTTGAGGCCAGAATTAAATTTCTTGGCAAATCTGAGACTTGAATCCGAACCTCAGGGAAGACATATATGATTGCTCGCCACTTAAATTTCTTGGCAGAATCGGGTATCGAACCCGGCCCTGATGGAGGGACAGCCAAGAATGTTAGCCACTGCATCATGAGTGAATATTCTTGCTGTCACAGCTATATTCGAGCCTATCGAAAAATGGAGAGCGTATCACTGTTGAAATATATTCCCCTTTGTCGTAACAAAAATCATGAATTAAAAGAAGAAAAAAAGCACCTATTCTGTAATTCCCCAAACGTTTTTATACAACTGTCGTGACTGATTGTGAGTGTTGACAGAGTCGGAACGTCTATCATGCCACTTGGTTTCAAAAGCCTCTTCTTTCCATCTATTTGTAGAAATCTGAAAATGTCATCCATCGGCATGAATGCCTTCACGGAGGGGGAAGGTGGAGGTACCTCAGTCCATAACAAGGGACTGGCTTCTATTATTGACTGTGCACTGCTTGAATATAACCTGCATACACTATAGAGTAGGCTTCCCCCTGCGTACATATGCGAAATCTAATTAACTTTTAGGTGGTGCGTTTTTCATTCAACAATGGAAGACAAGTGAAATGGAACGAGTGTAGCTGGCGTCTCTACTCCCGCTGTGAAGTGGAGGGGGTGGTTGGGAGAGGGACTTCCCCGAGCTTCACGATTCAGCGGGGCTTTAAAATGTATTTCCCCTTCGCGACTTGGATCCCCTAACGACGGGCTCACTTTAAGCGATCAACTGAAAAGCCCCACAACTCCAACACATAAAAACAAACAGAATCCATCGAAAATAGAAACGCTCAAGTGAATGTAAACGAGTTTGACGTCTGCTTCTTGTTGTAGCTGATATATGCAGGTCGAGAAAATCCTGGCCAAAGGAAAATATATTGCTGGCAATTTTAGAAGTTATATCGACTAAACGGTAAGGTGTTGAGGGATTGTATGTTACTATTAAACTTCAATGCAGGCTTCTTCAAACGTGACCGTTTAACAATTTACGGAGGTTAGTCACTCAGCAATAAGGCTGTAGTCCGCGTCACCTTAGATAAGTTACTAGAAGTGCTGTACATATATTTCGAATACGGCTTCGATTTTTTACCAATTCCATTGTTCGAAGTATCGAAATATAACACACACAAAAAACAAGTGGTTCCGTTAAGAACTACAGTAAATAGCTTTTTTCATATATCCTACTTATGTTAATTGCCTCTATCAACATACAAAATTTCAGTTTGATTGCTGTAATAGATTCGTAGATATTGAGAACCGTTTAAATAATTCGCATGGTCGCCATGTTGGATTTTTATATATGTAGGCCATAGAGTAATGTACCAATAGATGATGATTATTGCATAGGTTCAATATTCAAACGTTGACTCCGATCGCTTGATTAGGATACAAGAAATACAAACTGAATTTTAAAATTTTGCACTGCCACCATCTTGAGGTTATGCTTCATTCTATGTAAGTGACTTAAAAGTTGATTTCGGCGCAGTCTCATTGTGTCAGTAAGTTTAGAAACTCATTTTATATATTTCCGAGTTTGGTTTGGGGAAATGTGTTCCATTTTTAATTCTGGGCCCTAACATTTTTCTCATTATTTTCCTTTCTTTTATGTTCTTTTAAGTTCCTATGATGTAAATTTAGTGTTTCTAAGGCATACAGAGCTTTTGGTTTAATCACTGTTAAGTAATGACGAATTTTACTGTTCCAGGACAAACTATTCTTCTCAAAAGCATTTTTGTGTGTGTTGAAAAGCAATTTCCAATTTCTGAATTCTTGTTGCCTCAGATTTATTTTCATTACAATTTGCAGTGATCCATTCTATTTTTTGGAAACTCATTAAATAAATAAATAAATAAATAAATAATATTACAACTTGCATTCCTCATTTTTCACACAATTCAATGATAAAAGTTGGTTATAATAGTAATGATAAAAATCAAAAACATTTACCATTATAGGAAGATGTGAGAAAATTGCCGTATTGATTAATAGTAAATTAATTAAATGATTCGCCAATAAATACAAATTATATTCAAATTAGTACATGTTTCGGTCCAACAATGGGACCTTCTTCAGCAAATTAGAATCAAACCTAAGAAACTAATCTAATAAAACTGTTGAGAAACGAAATTAAGGAAAATATATAGGCTACAGGACGAAATGAAGAAACTGGAAAGAAATGAATATGAGCGATGAAAATATCAAATCTATTGGATAAGTATTCTTGTACAATCTGAAATAATATAATCAATTTGAAATAAAATAGAATGGGTATCTATACAAGTAGTTTAGTTAAATAAAGGTTCTAAATATTTGAGTATATTTTTCAAAATACTATGGAGATGCCTTTTCAAACTGGTTATTGGAGCCGTGATGGTGGTTGTGATGTTGAAACAGACAGATGGAAGTGAGACTTCCAATCTCCACATCTACCTAATAGCTTGCCAGGGTGGGTGTGTGGTTATCGTGTAAGACTACCACCGCTGAGCTTGCAGGTTCGCTCCTGGCCGTGAGTAAGTGATTATTGAAAGGCGACAAAAATCTCGGCACGCATATCATACGTTGTTGGTATGTTAATGAACCCATTTGAATTCAGTAGGCCGTGTTCATAATGACAAAATTAATATCGGGATTTCCCGCCAACACCAAGTTCCTCCTTTCTATACTGGAATGCACTATAATAAGTATCAAGGAGCTTACGTTAGATATCTAACCTCCTTGACTTTCATAACGCTCCAAGCAACGACAAAATTCGACATGCAAGCTGCCCTCTGGCCGTCAAATACAAAGCTTGCACCTGGCACCCGAGGCCATAGCATAATATTACATACCAAATATAGTCATAAATGTCGGCCTATTCTTGCTGTATTCGTTTATAAATTGCATATTAACGTCAAAGGTTCCAATCACTCCGTGCTGTTACGTGAAAGAATCTCTACAGTAATTAAAATGTAATGCTATGCTCTAATAACATTAAGTATGCCTCACTTACAATAGATTGGAAATGAATGGAAATATTGAATCAGTTGTTGTTAACGATTTCCATTAAGTACGATGAGGTTGTGATGCCATATCTATATAATTATGCTGTTGTGTGTACTTACAATTAATTTGCACATGTTGGTTGTATATTATTAGAATTAAATGGTTTATTATTGAGTTATTGTGGTTAATTTAACACCATTGCTTCCTTAAATCTGTATAGGGTCTATATGAGTTGTTTAAGATTTATGACAAAGACGAGATGCAAAGGGATAATATGATGTGGCTAATTTGAATACAGGGTCATCGAAAAATAATGCCAATATTTCAAAAAATTATAGCACCGAAACCCTTTATGTTAAAAGTGTAATTATTTCACTGAACGCCAGCTGGTTAAAGTAAGTTTCGTTTTGGAGGGGACGTGATCTTGCTATGCGCACACTAAATGCGCAGTAGCCAAGGTCGGCCGGGGGCGCGTGCGCCAATTACTGCACGCCCGATAAACTGCATCTGATTACAATTCGATGGTTTAATCAATTTAAGGAAACAGGGACTGTAGAGAAAAAATCTAGGCCAGGCCGACCACCAACATCAGCATTGAACGCACGCTTTCCCAATGGCTGGATTGGTACGTGCTATCATTTCAGGAGTAACTGTCAAGATGGCGACAGAAATTCGCTCCCGCAGGTGCTCCAAATCACGAAATTTTTCTTCATACACAATGGTTTTAATGTACCCCCAGTAAAAAGATAATTCTAAAGGGGTGAGGTGGGACTTCATTAGCGCGCGCGCCCCCCGGCCGACCTTGCCTACTGCGCATCTAGTGTGCGCATAGCAAAGTCACGTCCCCTACAAAACAAAACTTACTTTAACCAGCTGGCGTTCAGGGAAAGAATTACACGTTTAACATAGAGGGTTTTGGTGCTATAATTTTTTGAAGTGTTGGCATTATTTTTCGATGACCCTGCATAATTTGTATTCATTGGCGGAGCATTTTAATTAATTATTAATATCAATCATTATCGATAGCTTTTATTTTACTAGCATTGCCACTTTATTTCAATTTCGAAGTTATTTTTAAAGTATCCAGGTAATTTGCTCTTCTCGGGGGCTCAATATACTTCCAGCATACGAGCATAAATCCAGCCACCTGCTACATTTCCCGAATGTGTCAGCCTCTAGAGATGGTTGGTTGGTTCCTCAGTTTAGGGGCTGCGACAACGCGGTCATGTAGCCCCGTGTCCTTTGGGTTTGTGTAGAATCTGTCTGATAACCGGTGTTAATTGTAATGGCTGTATTACTGTGTGTATCTGTTTTTATCATTTTAAATGATCTTGTCGACTTCGTCGTTACGCTGGGGTCTGGCGTTACGTTACGGTGACGGACGGACAGATGCACTGAGGTGTGTGACGACATAGTACCGCTCGGTGCATGTGTACCACGACAATCTCTACTCCGTTAGTATAAGACAAAAATCCCCGATTCTTGGATGTCACGGGTAATCTCGAGAACCACTGGATGGATTTTGATGCGGTTTTCACCATTCTGTAAAGGATATCTCGAGGAAAGATTCTGTAGAAAATAATTTATATATGATCAAAGGAAGCCAAGCAGTAATGATTTCAGTGAAAAAGTCGAAAACAAACTTGGCGTCCATGCGCTTCTTAAGCTTACGCTGGGCAAACCGTTAAAAATATCAATATACTATGAGCGTGAGAATTGGTCAGCATGAAAAGTTCTACAAAAAAGTCCGCGAGAGCATATCTCTATCTTCAATACATCGCCCACCATAAGTGTTTTTAGACTGGATGGAAGGGGCAAGTCCCCGGACGCTCTGGTGAGCGTGCGGCATCCCGCGCGCTTGACCTTGCTTTGACCTTGGTTTGCACTTGCCGTTCGCGAGTAATTTGAAACAAGATAAGCAAGATAAGTATTATGCAGATAATTTTCTAACATGTCAAGAGTCTTTGGCTTCGAGCGAAGCGAGAAGCCTCCAGCCTTTCTAGCATTTTTCAGCATTTGTAGCAATTAAAATGATACAAACTCTAGTCTTCCAGACTGACTGTCACTTTTTTAATTTAAGTACAGACTGCAACTTAGAATTGTTCAAATAGTTCCTACTTTTGCCGCCATACGCCGCCGTCAACGACTACCAGGCCTAGTTCAGTACTTAGCTACTAGACGCCACCGCAGTCGGCTCTTGGCAACGAATGTAGAAACCTAAGAGCGTTGTTTACATTCTTAACCTATCCAATTTAGCTTCACACAAGTGTAATTAGTGGAAGGTTCTTTAACATGCCATAAATCTATGATATGGGACCGCCGGCTTTACTTCCCCTCCGAAGGAAGGCATACTGAGGGATTTTTAACGCTCTTAAAAAATCCGACGGCTTCGACCGGCCTCTAGAGATGTTTAGCCTTGAGCTAACTGTTGTATGAGTGCCTCAAGATTGCAGCGTGTGCATCCCTGATCTGGGTGGAGTCTAGCCATGAACTAACTGTTGCATGAAGCCCACAAAATTGGAGATTGTGCACCTATGATCGCACGCTTTCACAAAATGATCTGGGTCGAGTTTAGGCATGAGCACACTGTTGTATGAAAGCCTAAGATTGCAACTTGTACACCCCTCATCGCATGCGCTAAGCACTGATCTGGGTTATTAATATAAATAATATTTGCAAATGGGGGTAATTCCCCGGTGGTAAATTGTACAAATACAGAAAAATACCAACAATAACATCAAACAAAATATACACAATTCGCAATTTAGGAACTATAGTAATTACATCGTAGTATTCACACAAAATGCCAATCTTCTCTTAAACAAATCAATATGTTTGGGAAAAGGCTCTAAGACTGAGGCAGGTAATGAGTTCCAACAATACCACGGTTAATAAAAGAATATTTCCTATAATTTGTACGCTGTGGTCGGACCTTGAATTTATGGGGATGATCTGTCCTGAATCTAGTCATTAATTAATTAATACCGTATGGCCTCGGATGCCAGGTGCAAGCTTTGTTATTTGACACCCAGAGGGTAGCTTGCATGTCGAATGCCGTTGTTCCTTGACTATGAAAGGCAAGGAGGTTAGATGTTAGATATCTAAGCTCCTTGAACACTATAGCGCTTTCTAGTAGAGAAATGAGGAACCTTGTGTTGGCGGAAACTCCCGAGATTAATTTTGCCATTATGAACTCGGCCTACTGAATTCAAATGGGTTCTTTGACATGCCAACATCGTATGACATGCGTATCGTATTTTTGCCGCCTTTCAAAAAAAATCACTTACCACGGCCAGGAGCGAACCTGTAATCTTGGGTTTAGTATACCGACACGATATACACTCACCCACCGTGGCAAGCAATCTAGTCATGAAGTAATTGTTATATGGAGCCCCCCAAGAATGGAGCCTGTACAACTTGATCGCACGCGCTCAGCACTGATCTCGATGGAGTCTTAAGCATGAGCTAACTGTTATATGGAGCCCTCAAGATTGTATCTTGTACACCCTTGATCGCACGCGCTCAGCACTGATCTGGGTGGAGTCGGCTACGACCGCTAAAGTAGTTGGCAAACAATCAGGCTGGACTGACCACTCGCATCGCATCGGCAGCAAATTTGTAAAACTTGGCTATGCTCACGGGAGACATAATTCCTTCCTCCAAGACAGCTTTATCGTAGCTGCACCAGGTCTTACATTACATTACAGACTTCTCGAGGACCGTCTCGTGGTTTATAGACCGCATACTAGAACAATGCTTGGGGGCTCCCATCACATGCATTAGCGACCAACCGAAACACACACACATGTATACCGTGGGACGTAGGTTGCCGAACACAGGACCACCAGATTACTGGCGGCATTGCTTACACTTACTGTACATCCCCGGGGGTATTAACCCTTAGGTAGGCGTGACTTATTGCCTATTTTATTTCATGAAAAAGTAGGCTTATGTAATCACCTTTTGTCCATGTGTGTGTGTGTGTGAGTCCCCCTAATAAAATATAAACGGCTGGAGAGATTTCAATGAAACTGGTTAAGGTTATAGTACTATTTCGACCGAGCCCGACCATGCCCTTCAAATTGTATTAGGTCACACCAAACCAACACGGCCACTGCTTGAAATATTTCACCAGCATTCTATATCTCCGAAACTATTACTGATATCACCCTGAAATTTTGTACTTTGATAAAGGGCACTACTAGAAGGTCACCTATGTGACTTTCAAAACCCTGTTAAGTACAAAACGAACATGGCGGCCAAGCGAAGTTGAAACTTTTAAATAGACTTTTCTGACGATTTAACCATCCGAGCGCAGTGAAACTTGGTAAATGTTTATACACATTGTAATGCACTGACAACTAATTTAGTTGAATTGTTTACGTAACCTTAAAATGCGGGTGAACAAAATTTTAAAATCTTGTTTTTATTTCTTGTGTCCTAATCATGCCATTGAAGTTTGGATAATACACCTACGCAATAATCTTCACGTAATAGTAAACAACTCTATGACCTACGCAAATAAAAATCCAACATGGCAACCATCCGAAATATTTAGACAATTCTCAATATCTACTACCGCTGCCCAGCCATTTGGCCTGCAGATATTGGGGTGACGCGTGGTGAGCGCATCGGGTCCCCTCGGCGTTAATCTTGGTTTTCGTGACCGTGGCACTGCCTCAATGTCATACAGCTACTCAATTGTCCTCACGAGGCTGAGTGACCCCGTTCCAGCCCTCACGTCAGTTTCTAAAATCCCTGACGGAGCTGGTAATCGAACTCGGGGCCTCCGTGTGAGAAGCAGGCGCGCTACCCCAACACCACGAGGCCGGCTACGAATCTATTGGAGCAAACTGAAATGTTGTATGTTGACAGAGGCAACACAAGTAGGATATATGAAAATAGGCTATTTAGTTCTTCACGGAACTACTTGATTTATAACGTGCTGACATAACCCCAATCAATTTTTCATTATAAGGCTTAAATCATGATAATAGTCTCTCAAAATTATTGATCTTATTATAGGAAAAAAATTGATTCCCAGAACGATAACCACCAGTTAATATCAAACAGATCTCTTTTCAAGTGCACCAATAGGTTTTGCATAGTGATCTCTCGTGTAAATCCCTGCAATGCTATTTCTGAACAGTTAGTAATGCTTCTGACAAGGATATCATCAATTTATTATAATTCAAGCACTGTTTTGTCATACTTGCTGGACTTCAGTGAGGATTAAAACAATATTTTGGTTACGCGTTTTAATTCCCCATTGCTGACGATTTTTAGCCTACTTTTCACATTTTGCAAAAATGAGGAAAAAGTAGACTTATGAGATCGGGCAAATGTGTGTCTGTCTGTCTGTCTGTCTGTCTGTCCTTCTGTCTGTCTGGCTGTGTGTGTGTCCCCCCCTATCAACTCCTAAACGGCTGGAGCAATCAAAACAAAATTTGGTAGGATTTAATATCTATACCTGAATATCTCACGGCCATATTTGAAAATGATGTCAGTGCTACCAACTGCAAAAAAAATCGCAATTGAAATTTGAGCTCCATGATATATATCTTGGAAGGTATGAATGGGAGCTATTTCAAAATTGGCACACGTATAGATAATAATATTGCAGGAGTCCATACATGGCAGTGTTGCCAAAATGATTATAAGCCTGCTGATAGGTCCAATTTTTAAATGCATATAACTTCTACACTATCAATTGGAATTCAACCAAATTTCGTATGTTGTATGTGTACATAACCAGATATGACTGAGCGTATTCTTACGACCCACCAGGGCTGCCAACTGTTAATAAATGCTCCTAATTTATTTCATCCAAATACAAATATATCAGAAAGTATGCAAGCCAACAGCTTTAAACTATGCACACGTATAGTACCTGACATTCTATATTAATTTGGAGTAACTTATATACGTCAGTGCTACCAACATGATTCTAAGCCTGCTGACAGGTCCAACTTTAAATACATGCAACTTCCATACTATCATTTGGATTTGAACCAAATTTCGTATGTGCTATGTGTACCATAACAGATATGACTATGCGTATTCTTAAGAGCAACCAGGGCTGCCAACTATTAATATGTACTGTCCCTATTTTTGTTACCCTAATATCAATATATCAGAAAGTATGCAAGCCAATAGCTCTAAACTTTGCACACGTATAGTACCTGGCATTCTAGATGAATTTGGAGTAACTAATATACGTCAGTGCTGCCAACATGATTCTAAGCCTGCTGATAGGTCCAATTTTAAAATGCATGTAACTTCTATACTAACTAATGGATTTCATTCAAAATTGGCACAACAATAGATCATGTTATTTCAGAATATTTCTGACCAATACATGCATGACATTGTTGCCAACTTGATTTTACGCGCGCAGTTAGATCCAATGTTTAACTGCATGTAACGTCCATGCTATTCATTGGACTTCAACCAAATTTTGTATTCTGTACCTTAAGAGATGGAACAAAGAATATATTCAGTCATCAGGGCTGCCAACTGTGGTGCCCTATTAGGCTACATTATGCCAGGTATACAGTATTTCGAACTAATTAGAAATTTTGATATTAGCAACTTAATTTCGTCATTATTCTAGATAGGTTCATATACTGTAGAATAATCATTGGCATGAAAAGTAGGCTGTATAGTTCGTCACGGAACTTCTTGTTTCCTTTTGTTTCTTTATCTTTACCGACATAATGATTGCTTCTCTCAACCAAACTCTTTCCAAAATATGGACCATTACTGTTATTGCTATTGTTATGTCCTTAATTTTCACCATTGTCACTTTCGGGGCCGATAACCTAGATGTTAGGCCCCATAAGAGAACAATTATCATCATCATCATCATCATGTCACTTTCGACTGGTTCAGATTCATCGAAATATTTTAAATCAGATTCGTCATCTTCGATTAGTATACGATTAATATTGTCTCCCCCAATTTATAACTGCACTTCGTCACAATAAACAAGTCCCAGAATTCAGAATAACTGAGGAAATAACGTGAATCTGAACATAACGTGGGGTGTTACCCAGGGCCGGATTTACGAGTATGCCGCCTATAGGCTAAAGTCCATTTGCCGCTCCTCTATAGTTCATATTTGCTTAATACAATATTGTTTATGTTCGACCCTCACTATTATGTGTTAGAAAACTGTATCATAATGATGGTCATTATAACACCGTTTTTCATTATGATACAGTTTCTCCAGCCAATCAGAGCTCGTTCATTGACCAATTAGGTAACGATACTTTCGCGCATGCACTCAAAATCCAACATGTCAGACATAAACACAACATCGAACTATAATACATTACCGACATGGAATACGCACCGTCCATATGTTCGCGTAAATAAACTGACGAATATGAGACAAGAAATAGCACTGTACCTTAAAATTACCAACACTAATTTCTGCACGGCGCATAGTCTTCAAATGACACCGGTGACAATATTACTGAGGGACGGCAGATGTAAACATATGGCCCGATATGGCATTGCAAGCACACAGAGCGCTTGCGTCGGTCGTTCAAAGATCTTCAAAGACACAGATATAACACCCAACGCTCGCTCTGCGATCACCTAATTCAAGTAGCTGACTCGCAACAGATATTTATGAATATTTATGTTAAAACATATAATAAAGTTATAATTATCGTCGAACATAAACAGTCGTATGCAACTCGCCTATAATGGTAATTAAGACACTCGTATGGAAATTATAACAAGATGTTCAGCAAAGAACATATAGCCTACTTTCTCCTAAATGTATGGGTATCTTTATGACTCTTTGTCCTCATCCCTAAAACAATCACCCCAACCACAATGTATTGTTTGTTTTCTTTTATATTGATAATAAGCCAGTAAGTGTCAAGATCAATATTATATACTTTATGATGATTGAATAACAAAACTACTAACTTATTGTAATGCATTCACGTCCGTTAATCTCTATATTAAGCCAGCCTGCAAAATTAAGAATCTTCCGCCCCAATCATCTTCCGCCCCAATCACAGTAGGTGGTGCTCCGACCTATCAGTGAATTAATCTTTATCTTGTACGCCTATGCACTGCCATCGTAATGTACTACGATGGCAGTGTTCTATGGGTGTTGAATGAGTAGGCAGTTTAAAGTAGCCAAGAGGGAGGCGATCCAGCTGGCAGTGTTTAAAGGTATTCGGAGCGCGATCGTGGCTAATAGTTGAACTACCAGTATTACAAAATTGCCATACTTCAGGAGGCCAGCTCAGGCATTTACACAGCGTTATGTTTGGAACAATATTACCCACAGAACCCACAAGAGGACAGCACCGTACAGAGGCATTAAGAAGGCTGTGGTTAATGACAACGTGTATCTAGTTCTTCTATTCTCCTTTTTCTAATGTCTTCTGTTTATGTGCGATGCTGGGACTGTGATTTTATTAATATACGAGTGTATACTGTATCCTCTCCTTTGAGCTAAATGACATTTTATTCAGTATCTGTGGGAAAGCTCGTGCACATCATTTATAAAAGAATTCAAGAAAAAAAAAACCTAACTGTAGCAGTATTCGATCCCCAGTCAACTGCGTGTCAGACTAACATGCTAGCCCAGAGGTAACCGTATCCATGACGTCAGGTGTTCTTAACTGACATATTAGATACAAACTGTTGGCAAATAATGACTTTAAATAAACGATTTCTTCACTGCAGTACATCTTCATTAAAGATCATTTCATACAAAGTTTATATTTTTGTATCAGTACGGTATATCACATACAACATACTAAAACTACTGAAATATAAGACAGGCACATGAGGACAGCTGCCATCTTGTCGTGTGACACAAACGGCTCAGCTCTTTTAAGCCACTCATACTGTATAATATTATAATATTAAATTATAATAAATAACGGATCACGACCTTCAGGATAGCTTAAACCCCCCTAGGCTCGATAATCGGAATTGGTGGGTCTTAAGCTATTTATTAAAATGGTTGCATAATTCACACGGCCGCCATCCTGGAATGGCATGGCCGATGACCTTGAAGATTGGGTGAAAGACGCGCCCTATATAAAGGTATGTTGTCACCAAATTTGGTAGAGATCGGATGATTAGTTTAGCCGTAATTTGATTTTACGTTTTGAACATTTGAGTGGCCGCCATTCTGTTTTGGTAAAGATGGCGGCAATATAAAGTATGACACTGAGGTGTCCTTTACTAGTGCTACCTCTGTACCAAATTTCGTTCAATTCGGATTCACCGTGTTCGAATTGATAGGGGGGGGACAGACATTCAGAGTACACACACTCACACACACACAGACACACACACACACACACACACAGACTCACACACACACATACACACACACACAGACTCACACACACACTTACACACACAGACAGACACACTTTTTTCGCCCTGTGTTGATCTCATAAGTCTACTTTCATTTTTTGCAAAAATCGAAAGTAGGCTAAAAATCGCATACGCTCGTTTTATAAAAATACTCGTGTCTTAATTATAGCCATTATAGGCTCGTTGCATAATGTACTATTTATACACCAAAAGGAGAGAGGTCGTTGGCGTTCTCATATTTATTAAACATAAAGTTCACTTAGTTTAGATAAAACTACAATTTTAATGATTTACAAAATAATTATATAAATGAGTTATCAACTTGTTTTTTCTTAACTTACTTCTTTTAAGATTCGTTAAATAATGAAATGGGGTTCGAACTTAATTAATTAATTAATTAATTTGTTCTTGGAGATCAGTGTTCACTATTTAACACATATTTTTATTAGCCTACTTTTCACATTTTGCAAAAATGAGGAAAAAGTAGACTTATGAGATCGATCCGGGAAAATGTGTGTCTGTCTGTCTGGCTGGCTGTGTGTGTCGTCCCCCCCCCCCCCCCCCCCCATCAACTCATAACGGCTGCAGCAATCGAAACCAAATGTAGTATGAGTAAAGATGTGCACCGGAATATCTCACGTCCATATTTGAAAATGATGTCAGTGCTACCAACTGCTGTAAAAACGCACTAGAAATTTGAGCTCCATGTTGGATATCTTGCAAGGTATGCATGGGAGCTATTCCAAAATTGGCACACATGTAGGTAATACTATTTCAGTTTAATTTCCAGGAGGCCAACCATGACAGTGTTGCCAAAATAAATTTAAGCCTTCTGATATGTCCAATGTTTAAATGCATATAACTTCTACACTATCAAATGGATTTCAACCAAATTTTGTATGTAATATCTGTACATAAACATATATGACTGAGCGTATTCTTAAGAGCCACCAGGGCTGACAACTGTTAATAATTGCTCTCTCTATTTTTTTTAAATCCAAATACGAATATATCAGAAAGTATGCAAGCCAACAGCTTTAAACTATGCACACGTATATTCTGACATTTTAGATTAATTTGGAGTAACTTATATACGTCAGTTCTACCAACATGATTATAAGCCTGCTGATAGTACCAATTTTTAAATACATGTAACTTCTATACTATCAGTTGGATTTCAACCAAATTTCGTATGTGCTATGTGTACCATAACAGATATGACTATAAGTATTGTTAAGAGCAATCAGGGCTGCCAAATGTTAATAAATGCTGTCTATATTTTTTTACACTAATATCAATATATCAGAAAGTATGCAAGCCAACAGCTCTATACTTTGCACACGTATAGCACCTGACAGTCTAGATTAATTTGGAGTAATTAATACAAGGCAGTGCTGCCAACATGATTCTATGCCTGCTGATATGTCCAATTTTAAAATACATGTAACTTCTATACTAACAAATGGATTTCATCCAAAATTGGCACAACAAGATATCATAATATTTCAGATTATTTCTGACCAGCACACGCATGGTATTGTTGGCAACATGCTTTTACGCGTGCTGATAAATCCAGTGTCTTACTGCATGTAACGTCCATTGGACTTCAACCAAATTTTGTATTCTGTACCTTAAGAGATTGAACTAAGAATATATTCAGTCGCCAGGGCTGCCAACTGTAGTGCTCTATTAGGCTACATTATACCAGGTATATTTTGAACTAATTAAATATTTCGATATTACCAACTTAATTTCGTCATTATTCTAGATAGGTTCATATACTGTCGAATAATCATTGGCATGAAAAGTAGGCTGTATAGTTCTACACGGAACTTCTTGTTTTTATTTGTTAATGCTAATGACTATCATTTGCGTAATTGAAGAACTGTGTTCAATTTGAATTAAGTTGTCCTACACGGTGGAATGAAATAACACAAAAAGTAGTTAATTACTCACCCCGCAAATTCTTGATGTTCAAATTTACATAGCTTTCTTGCGAGATTTTGTAATGACAAACTCGTCAATAATGTCCTCATATGAAAGTGTTTTTGTTGTATTTGCCTCAATACAAAGTAATTAAAGTGAGTTTAACCGTATTTCAGAAATACTAGTTCACAGATAGTTCTTAACTCTTCTAAGGCAGGAAAACGGTAGAACGACTAAAACATGTATTCTTAAATTAGTACCGGTACGGAAAATATTATTAACTTTTGAATAAATTAGCAAGCTGCCGCCCCTGAAAATTTGCCGCTCCAGGCGCCACCCTACTTAGCCTATTTAGAAATACGGCCCTGGTGTTATCAATTCTTAAGCTAAGGTATCCTAGACATAGATGTGTCAATTTCCCGCTTTAATTGAACCCTGTCTTTTCATTTTTCATGCCCTAATTTTTGGAGGCGTCAGTTAACTTATTCTTAATGATATCTCCCGCCAAAAATTGATGTTGTAATTTATCACTCGGTCAACTCGAGTTCAAGCCCAATTATTGGGTAATGTGATACAACCTGAAAAAATGGTACATCGATCAATACATTCACTTGCACTGATTACAAGAGGATACAATTTGAATGCTCCCCAAACCTGAAAAAAATCAATACATGAGATTAATAAACAAGAAGTTCCGTGAAGAACTATACAGCCTACTTTTCATGCCAATGATTATTCTACAGAATATGAACCTATCTAGAATAATGACGAAATTAAGTTGGTAATATCGAAATATCTAATTAGTTCAAAATATACCTGGTATAATGTAGCCTAATAGAGCACTACAGTTGGCAGCCCTGGTGACTGAATATATTCTTAGTTCCATCTCTTAAGGTACAGAATACAACATTTGGTTGAAGTCCAAAGGACGTTATATGCAGTTAGACACTGGATCTATCAGCACGCGTAAAAGCATGTTGCCAACATTACCATGAGTGTGCTGGTCAGAAATAATCCGAAATATTATGGTATCTTGTTGTGCCAATTTTGGATGAAATCCATTTGTTAGTATAGAAGTTACATGTATTTTAAAATTTGACATATCAGCAGGCATAGAATCATGTTGGCAGCACTGCCTTGTATTAATTACTCCAAATTAATCTAGAATGTCAGGTGCTATACGTGTGCAAAGTATAGAGCTGTTGGCTTGCATACTTTCTGATATATTGATATTAGGGTAAAAAATATAGACAGCATTTATTAACATTTGGCAGCCCTGATTGCTCTTAACAATACTTATAGTCATATCTGCTATGGTACACATAGCACATACGAAATTTGGTTGAAATCCAACTGATAGTATAGAAGTTACATGTATTTAAAAATTGGTACTATCAGCAGGCTTATAATCATGTTGGTAGAACTGACGTATATAAGTTACTCCAAATTAATCTAAAATGTCAGAATATACGTGTGCATAGTTTAAAGCTGTTGGCTTGCATACTTTCTGATATATTGGTATTTGGATAAAAAAAATAGAGAGAGCAATTATTAACAGTTGTCAGCCTTGGTGGCTCTTAAGAATACGCTCAGTCATATCTGCTTATGTACAGATATTACATACAAAATTTGGTAGAAATCCAATTGATAGTGTAGAAGTTATATGCATTTAAACATTGGACCTATCAGAAGGCTTAAAATTATTTTGGCAACACCGTCATGGTTGGCCTCCTGGAAATTAAACTGAAATAGTCTTATCTACATGTGTGCCAATTTTGAAATAGCTCCCATGTATACCTTGCAAGATATCCAACATGGAGCTCAAATTTCTAGTGCGTTTTTTCAGCAGTTGGTAGCACTGACATCATTTTCAAATATGGACGTGAGATATCCCGGTGCACATCTTTACTCATACTAAATTTGGTTTTTATTGCTGCAGCCGTTTAGGAGTTGATAGCGGGGGGGGGGGGGGGGACACACACACACAGCCAGCCAGCCAGACAGACAGACACGCATTTTCCCGGATCTATCTCATAAGTCTACTTTTTCCTCATTTTTGCAAAATGTGAAAAGTAGGCTAAAAATCCACTTGGATACAAGTGAAAATTCAAGATGGCCGCTGTGGGCTATATTCACTGCGATAATATTTTGACTAACGCAAGTGAGAACCTGTATGATACTCATCTGCTGTCAAGAAGCGTCTAAATTACGCAATTAAATTCTGAGTTGTTGGATTTAGTTTGCACAGCCACCATATTGCATGCCTAGAGTGTTATTTGCCATGGCTAATACCCATTAAAATTGGGTACTGTACCCATACAACTGGGTGCATAGAATAGAGAAAAGTGAGAGATTGCGCGAGAGAGAAGAGAGTTAAAAAGAGCGAGAAAAGAGAGAGCAACAGAGAGAATACACAGTATATAGAGGGTGTAATTGATATAATTGAAGTCCGATAGGAGATACTATTCTAAGCTTCCTAGGTAAAGAATTTGTCACCTATCTTTAAATTGAAAATGAATAATTAAAACGTCAATGTTTTCAGGCTTTTAAGAAACTATTCAAGCTGAAGGTTGAAAAGCAGTCTGTGGGATACAAGGCGGGGCGAGGTGGGGTTGTTACGTAATCGGAGCATTGACCTTACCGGTTGAGAGGTGGTATCAGCCGATATGAGGAAGCGATACCCGTCTCGTAAGAAAATTTGTATTGTTGTTGTTGTTGTTGTTGAAATTTCACGCAATAGCTTGGGGCGTTATGACCGGTAGTATTGTGTAGCCTACTTTGTAAGTGTAAGTATAAAATAATTTCAATAATCATCCCTGGTGTGTCACTGGCGTCCGGCACGTTAATGAAATGCAGTGAGACAAAATTCCGACACCTCGCAGTCTGTTCAGAACTAGCATTTAAGACGGAGGTAAAATAATTTATGTTTTGTTTGAGAGGCTTGGCGATTTTGGTCATTTAGCCCCATGTAGTTGGGTGTGGGTAGAATTTGTCTGATAACCTGTGTTTTTGTGGTTTCTGTAGTAAAGTGGGTGTTGGTAATTCAGGTGAGGATTTGGAAGAAGACGGCCGTGGCTTTAAATTAGGAACCATCCCGCATTTGCTTGGGGTAGAAGTGGGAAACAATGGAAAACTACATCCAATATTTAATACTAGCACGGTAATATAATAATAATATCGTATGGCCTCGGATGCCGGGTGCAAGCTTTGTTATTTGACACCCAAAGGGTAGCTTGCATGTCGAATTTTGTTGTTCCTTGAAGCACTATGAAAGTCAAGGAGGTTAGATATCTAAGCTCCTTGAACACTATAGCGCTTTCTAGTAGAGAAATGAGGAACTTCGTGTTGGTGGAAACTCCCGAGATTAATTTTGCCATTATGAACACGGCCTACTGAATTCAAATGGGTTCTTTTTGACATTCCAACATCGTATGACGTGCGTGTCGTATTTTTGCAGCCTTTCAAAAATCACTTACCGTGGCCAGGAGCGAACCTGCAAGCTTGGGGGGTTAGTAGACCGATACGTTGACCACTCACCCACCATGGCAAACTACTAGCACGGTACCACATGTACATAATAATAATAATAATAATAATAATAATAATAATAATAATAATAATTAGCAATAAAGCAAATATAGCGAGTTGGTCGGCCCGATCAAAAGGCAATGGCATGTAGAACGGTTAAATACCATACCTATCATTGTCTCAAGTAAGGGCATGACCCCAAGTACGTTAATCCAATGCCTAGAACTGGATCTGGATATTCAACTGTACAAACTACTGCAGAAGACAGTAGTTCTCTCAACAACCCGAATCGTCTGGAAGTTCATGGATAGCGATTTCGACTTTCCAGCATAGAAATGGCTGTTTCAGTAACAATACTTCGGTTCCCTGAAGCCCGTATAGTTATGTTGTGATGTACCAGCAATCTGTTATATGCACTGTATAAAACAATAATAGTGTTACGGCTGTGAGTTCGTTTCATCGCTCGCCGCATGAGTCAAAACTGCCCCAGGGCTGGACTGCTCTCCCTCGGTGTATTGCATGCGCGTTACGCAACGGACTGCGAAGTGAAAGGGATGGTCCAGAATCTTCGTGACACCACCAGCGAAGGAAATGTAGAGAAGCCGTGTGTCCTGGACGATTCTAGAATTTATTGAGTCACCAGCCTGCTATATAAGCAGCTTCAACAGTGAGGGGACCGAGTTTTCTGTTGTTGTGTTTTACGAGCTAGTGCGAGCGATTATCTTGTGCGACAGAAGTGTGGTGACGAAGTGCTGTGCGAGTTACGAAATCCAGTGACATTGTTTCTCCAGCTTGTGGACAGCGAAATAGCCTGCAGCAAGTGATCGTAAGTAATTGTGGTCGGTGAACATAAAGGAGAGGAGCAGGTAGTTTCTGTCAAGGCCACCGTACTCATTAGGACGGATTAACTTCTGTGATCTGTTGACAAGTGGAAGGGCCAAGAGCGCTCAAGGAAGAGACTTGAGGAAACTGGAGGAAGGCTCCTAATTGCTTGTATTTGCTGATTAGTGTAATTTTCTGGCTACAATAAAGTTAATTGTTTCTTTAAGCAGTAATTGGTGTTGTGCTTCCTACCCAACGTAATCCAGTTAACAAAAGTGCCACTAGGGGGGTGGCACGTAACAACTGGTGTCAGAAGCCGGATTACGAACTCAAGCACAACACCTGACGGTCCTGGTTTCAAAACCCGAGCAGGTCATTTTCTCTAATTTTCCTGTGCCCTTTACAAGGCAAACAACTAAAATGGAGGCGCAATTGGCAGCATTGCTAGAAAAGTTAAATGGCATAGAAGACGGCCAGAAGAATTTAACCAAGGACCTAACTGCCAAATTAGAAGACGGCCAGAAGAAGCTAGAAGACGGCCAGAAGAAGATGGAAGACGGTCAAAATAAGTTAGCGGAGGACCTGCAGAAGATGGAAGACAGCCAGAAAAGTTTAGCCGAGGACCTAACTTCCAAATTAGAAGACGGTCAGAATAAGCTAGCAGAGGACCTAACCGCCAAATTTCTGGATGGCCAGAAAAATCTTGAAGAGTGTCTGCTGACGAAATTACAGGAAAGTCAAAAGAAATTGGAACAGGGTCTGCGTCAAGAAGTCAACACCGTCTGCCAGGGCCTACGTGAGGAAGTCACAGCAGTAGAAAAGAAGTTCGACGCCTTACAAGAGGAAGTTGCCGAACTGCGCCAACGCCCACTGACGGGGATGGAAGCGAGATTCAACGCTCTTCAAGAGGAAGTTGCCGAGCTGCGCCGACGCCCGCCCACAGGTACACCGGGAATATCAGGAACGGGACAGAGCAGAGTGACGCCCCCAACATTCGACGGAAAGGTCCCGTGGAGCACCTATTTACGTCAGTTCGAGACAGCCTGTTCAATAAACAACTGGAACAGCACGGAAAAGGCTACAGCCCTCATTGTAGCGCTGAGAGGGGACGCCCTTAACGTCCTTCAGGCCATCCCGACTGGATCCCAGGACTACGCTTCACTAATCGCCCATATGGAGTCCCGATATGGAGATAGCCATCTTCAGCAGGCCTACCAGATGCAGCTCCTGACCCGGGTACAAAAGAACGCGGAAACCCTGCAGGAGTTCGAGATGGACATCGCACGTCTCGTAAGGCTCGCCTACCCAACAGCGCCGGCCGTCTTTCTGGAGCAGATAGCGACGCAGACTTTCACCGACGGGCTACGGGACTCGGACACTCAACAGGCGCTGCGACTCGCGCGCAATAAGACCCTGACAGATGCGCTGAGCCACGCACTTGAGTTCGAGACGGCAAAACAGGCATCCAGAATGCTCGCGCGAGTGCGTCAAGTGGACGTCGACGAACCAGTAAAAACCAACGAGACCAAGCCCCTGGCCGACGAATTAATGGAGGCGCTAAGCCGTTTCTTCGATAGTCGCGGCACCACCAGCAACGAAACAGCCGGAAGGCAACCGGAGAGGCGGCCCGGAAGAGGACTACCGACTTGCTGGACCTGCGGTAAGAAAGGCCACCTGAGCAAGGACTGCGGTGATCGCCACCGCCGAGGGTATCCGACGGGAAATCAGTCGTCTGAAAACCGCGCGACCCAGGGAAACGAGTATTAGCCAGCCTTGGGGGGCAAAGGTTGGCTTGTGACAGTCGTCAAGCCCCGGCAGTCCAGGTTCGTGTGACGAAGTTACGGAGGGACAATAGCAGCCTGATGTTCGACGGAGTCGTCAACGGAGAGAGCTGGCCCATGCTAATCGACACGGGAGCATCGAGGACCATCGTCAGTCCCACCGTGATCCCGAAGTGGAGAGTGCAACCCACACAAAGGAACCTCCAGCTAATAACCGCGACCGGAGAGACCACACCGGTACATGGCGAAGCATCACTGGAGTTCGTCGTTGGTCGACGGGCGATAAAGCATCCAGTGCTTGTGGCTGACGTATCAAATGAAGTGATCATCGGACTGGACTTCCTGGACCAGAACAACATCATCATCTTGGACCTGAGTAACAACACTCTGCATTTCGGAGGTGAGGAACTTGCTTTGCAACCAGCGCACGAGTCCATCACCGCACGACGAGTAAGGCTGAGAGAAGACGTCATCGTTCCCGCCAGGACGGAGGTCAGAGCTGCCGTAATTGTCGACGGAAATGCTGAGGGAGTGGCGGCTGTCATCGAGCCAAAATATGAGGACATCCAGACAAAAGGATTGCTAGTTGCCAAGACTCTCATCAACACGACGTCTCGGCCGTACGTCCGCCTGTCCAACCTGAACGACTACGACATTACGGTTCACCGGGACACCTACCTAGGAGTCTGCGAACCCGTTACCTGGATTGCCCGCATCACAGATACGACAGACGGACACCTGCAGACGGACAACCAAAGAAGACGCACACTGCCAGAGGAACTACAGAAACTGTACCAAGGATCCCAGGACCATTTAGACGAGGAACAATCACGCCAACTTCAGGACCTGCTACGCGAATTCCAGGACGTCTTCTCCGTGGGGAGCAAAGACTTCGGCAGGACAAGCTTGGTTCAGCACAGAATCGACGTTGGGGACAGCGCACCGATTAGGGCCCCATTCCGACGTGTCCCGCTCGCCAAGCAAGCCGAAGTCGACAGGATGGTAGAAGAGATGAAGGAGCAAGAGGTGATCGAGCCATCACATAGTCCTTGGAGTTCTCCGGTCGTGCTAGTGAAGAAGAAAGACGGTTCCACCAGGTTCTGCGTGGATTACAGGCGGGTGAATGACGTCACGAAGAAGGACAGCTACCCTCTACCCCGAATCGACGACACCCTGGACACCATATCAGGGTCGAGATGGTTCTCCACCTTGGATTTGAAGAGTGGCTACTGGCAGGTGGAGGTCCACCCTAAGGACCGCGAGAAAACTGCGTTCTCTGTGGGCAGCGGGCTCTGGCAGTTCACCGTCATGCCATTCGGTCTGTGCAACGCCCCTGCGACCTTCGAAAGGATAATGGAGTCCATTCTGAGGGGACTACACTGGAAGACCTGCCTGGTCTACCTAGACGACGTCATCGTTCTGGGGAGAAGCTTCGAGGAGCACTACAGCAACCTGAAGGAGATCTTGTTGAAGCTACGGGCTGCCCAGCTGAAGTTGAGCCCCAAGAAGTGTCAGCTCTTCCAGAAGCGGGTCCAGTACCTTGGGCATATCGTCTCCGAGGAAGGGGTGCGCACCGACCCAGAGAAGACCGCAGCTGTGAGGGAGTGGCCAGTTCCGAAGGACAAGTCCCAACTACGAAGCTTCCTGGGACTCTGCACTTATTACCGTCGCTTCGTGAAAGGATTCGCCGACATCGCCAAACCTTTACATCGACTGACTGAGAAGGACCAACTCTTCACGTGGACAGCAGAATGCCACAGTGCCTTCGAACAACTCAAGCAGGCTCTTTGCACCGCGCCTATTCTGGCCTACTCCAGACCTGGAACAAGGTTCATCGTCGATACCGATGCCAGCGACTTTGGCATAGGGGGGATCCTGTCGCAAGTAGTGGACGGCGAGGAGAGAGTAGTGGCCTACTTCAGCAAGGCCTTGTCAAAGCCAGAAAGGAACTACTGCGTCACCAGGAAGGAGCTGCTCGCCATCGTGAAGACCATTGAACACTTCCACAAGTATCTGTACGGGCAAGAATTTCTCATCAGGACCGACCATGCATCCCTGCGGTGGCTCCTGAACTTCAAGCAGCCCGAGGGTCAACTCGCGCGGTGGTTAGAGAGGCTTCAACAGTACAACTTTGAGATTCAGCACAGGAAAGGCCAACAGCATTCTAACGCCGACGCCCTGTCACGAACACCGTGCCCCGAAGACTGCACCTTCTGTGCCCGAAGGGAGGAGAACACCAGGATACAGTGCCGAAGGACTACCGTGGAACTTAAAGGGAGCTGGAGCCCCGAATCTTTCACGCGGGCGCAAGCAGAAGATGATGACCTGGGACTGATAGCCGAATGGAAGAGGGCCTGTGTCCCCAGACCCGGGTGGAACATTGTGAGTGACTGCAGCCCAAAGTTTAAGTCCTACTGGGCGCAGTGGGACTCGCTGATTGTAAGGGATGGCCTCATCTGCCGTACCTGGGAGAGCACCGACGGGAAGACATCTCGGGAACAAGTCGTCGTTCCAAAGGCTATGACGGAGGAAGTCCTGAAGGAAGTTCATGGAGGATCATCTGGTGGACACCTAGGGATAAAGAAGACCCTGGAGAAGCTGAGAGAGCGGTTCTACTGGATCGGATGCCGAACAGACGTGGAGAACCACTGCGCGAGGTGCCACGATTGCGCAGCCAGCAAGGGCCCAGGACGAAGACGACGGGGTCCACTGAAGACCTACAACGTGGGCGGCCCCATGGAGAGAGTGGCCATCGATGTTGCTGGGCCATTCCCGTTAAGCGAGGCAGGGAACCGCTACATATTAGTCGTCAGCGACTACTTTACCAAATGGTCGGAGGCACATGCGCTCCCTAACCAAGAAGCCGCGACGATTGCAGAGACCCTGGTGAAGGAATTCGTCAGCCGGTACGGAGTACCCATGGAGCTGCACTCCGACCAAGGGAGGAACTTCGAGTCGCAGGTGTTCCAGAACCTATGCCAGCTGCTGGGAATCCGGAAGACAAGGACAACGCCACTACACCCTCAGTCCGACGGGATGGTAGAGCGATTCAATCGCACCATCGAGAACCATCTTCGAATAGTCGTCAGCGAGCACCAGAGGGATTGGGACAAACATCTTCCACTATTTCTCCTGGCCTACCGCGCCGCCGTGCATGAAGCCACCGGGTGCACACCAGCCCGGGCCATGTTTGGGAGGGAGCTCCGTCTACCTGTTGATCTTGCCTTTGGCCGACCTGGGAATGATCCGATCCTGGTAAGCCAGTATTGTCAAGAACTGGTCGACCAACTGGAGGACGTGCACGCGTTCGCGAGGAGGAAACTGCGGATTGAGACCGACCGAATGAAGACCCGATACGACCAGCAGACGGATGCCGGCGGATTCCACGAGGACGACCTGGTCTGGCTCTTCAACCCATTACGGAAGAAAGGCCTGTCACCCAAACTGCAGAAGTCCTGGGAGGGCCCGTACCGAGTCGTGAAACGGATCAACGATGTCGTCTACAGGATCCAGCGGAGCCCGAGGGCGAAGATGAAGATCGTGCATCGAGATCGCCTGGCAGCCTACGGAGGGACACAGACGGACCAATGATTGATCGGGACGATCAGCCTTTTTAGGAAGGGGGTGGTGTTACGGCTGTGAGTTCGTTTCATCGCTCGCCGCCGCATGAGTCAAAACTGCCCCAGGGCTGGACTGCTCTCCCTCGGTGTATTGCATGCGCGTTACGCAACGGACTGCGAAGTGAAAGGGATGGTCCAGAATCTTCGTGACACCACCAGCGAAGGAAATGTCGAGAAGCCGTGTGTCCTGGACGATTCTAGAATTTATTGAGTCACCAGCCTGCTATATAAGCAGCTTCAACAGTGAGGGGACCGAGTTTTCTGTTGTTTTGTTTTACGAGCTAGTGCGAGCGATTATCTTGTGCGACAGAAGTGTGGTGACGAAGTGCTGTGCGAGTTACGAAATCCAGTGACATTGTTTCTCCAGCTTGTGGACAGCGAAATAGCCTGCAGCAAGTGATCGTAAGTAATTGTGGTCGGTGAACATAAAGGAGAGGAGCAGGTAGTTTCTGTCAAGGCCACCGTACTCATTAGGATGGATTAACTTCTGTGATCTGTTGACAAGTGGAAGGGCCAAGAGCGCTCAAGGAAGAGACTTGAGGAAACTGGAGGAAGGCTCTTAATTGCTTGTATTTGCTGATTAGTGTAATTTTCTGGCCACAATAAAGTTAATTGTTTCTTTAAGCAGTAATTGGTGTTGTGCTTCCTACCCACCGTAATCCAGTTAACAAAAGTGCCACTAGGGGGGTGGCACGTAACAATAGTAATTAAATGATAGTGAGGTTGTGTAGCTCAGGTAGTTGAGTGCTATCCTTCTCGAGGGTTCGATCTAGGCTCGGTCATATAATAAATGAAGGTGAACAAATACGACAGCCTTAAGCCGATGGATGTAATGGCACGTAGCTTACATGAAATACTGTGAACACATCCCCGAAAAAAAAATGTGTCTAACAACATATTATGCAAACTACCCTTTGGGTGTCAAATAACAAAGCTTGCACCCGGCACCCGAGGCCATACGATATTATTATTATTATTATTATTATTATTATTATTATTATTATTATTATTATTATTATTATTATTATTATTATTATTAGACTATTAAACAAAATACAAGAGATTATATCTTTACTGAATGTTATTCATTTTAAGTAGGGTTCCAATTGTTTAGGACGTTCAGTAAATAAATATTTTTGGTAACACCGATGATGGAAGAGACTTGCAAGCTTGCTGTGATGGTTGTTGTTAATTCATCTTAGGGGCTTGGCACATTTGCTTATCAGCCCCGTGTAGTTGGGTGAGTGTTGAAATTGTCTGATAAATTGTGTTTCTGTGGTGACTGTAGTAGTATGTGTAGCTGTAGTTATTAGGGTCGTGAATGAGGTTGGTGCCCCGGGACACCAAGTACCATACTATCCCGACATGTGCTTGGAAGGCGCGTGGAAGAATCCGGGGAAATCCAAACCCAGGATAGCCACTGTCGGTGGTGAGTTCGGACCTCCGATCACCGGACTTGCTGCGATCGTGATGCACGATTAAATGCACATGCCTAGAGCGCAGGGGTAAGAAGGAAAATAGCCGTGGTCTTATGAAGGGACATCCCAACTTTGGCCTCGTGAGATGCCACGGGAAATCATCTTGTGGCTGCCGATGGTGGGAAGTAAGGAAGCTTGTGGTTTTACATGACCGTAAATATCGTGGTCATGAGCTATTTTTTATTGGAATCCGAACCACAGGACATGGCATTTCACTTCGAAAATCTCACATGCATTGACCGGGAATCAAACCCAGTCCGCTGTGGTGAGAGGCCAACAGCTCGACCACTACGCCATCACGCCCCGACTTGCATATCGGCCGGTAATGGTAAAATGTGTCAACACTAGCACCACATGAAGATGATAAGAATATTATTAGTAGTATTAATAATAATAATAATAGTCCAATAATAATAATAATAATAATAATAATAATAATAATAATAAGAGTCAGCATGTGTAGCTCTGGTGGTAGAGTGCTAACCTTCCCGAGGGTGCGATCTACGTTCCGTCATGTAGTAATTGAATGTGATAATACGATCATGTCCATGGATTTCATAGCACATACAAGAAATCCTGCGTACATAAAAGTCTGGCAACTCGACAAAAAAAAAAAAAAAAACACCCAACATAAAATATGTAGTCTAAAAGTCTATTATTACTATTATATTATTAGCAGTAGTAGCCTACTATAATAATAATAGTCTATTATTAATAGTTTTATTACAGTTGTTGCACTCTCTTCACACAAAGATAGACCAACATTTGAAAAAAGAAATCCACAGCCAGCTTACGGTCTACTGACCAGGTCACGGAATGGAATGTTTGAATCAAGCCCCCATCTGGTGGCGAGGATATGAGCTGTGCCAGCTGCCGAAGCCTGTCGTACTCCCCTGGAGACCAGTTCCTTAAAATTATTTACCAAATCTTCAGGATTTCCATTTTCTAATGCATAGGCCATAAACAGATCCAACAACACTAGTCATGTTGCCACTCCCCATGAAGTTGTGAATCAGCTGTTCATTGGCTCGGTTTATGCATTTCAATGTCATTGGCAGACACGATGAGGAAGTCACTCAAGCTCAGACACTTGTCAACATTCCTTAGCGTTGGTGGGGAGGGCGACGGCGAAAAGTCAGCTGTGCTGCTGAAGGGAACGCAGTCTAAGCCCTTTTCCAAGACATTGACCGACGATTTTTGTGATTTAATTCCACCTACACTAATTAAGATACGACTAAATTTCATGAAGATATTTGCTTAGAATTGTCTCTTCTATCACCAGTGTAACGGACTTCCATTATATTAACTACACCCTGTATAAAGAGAAGGAAAAGAGAACGAGAGAGAGAGATAGAATGAGAGAGAGAAGAGAGAAAATGAACGAGAGAAGAGATATGAGGAGAAATAGAAGAGAGAGAAAGAGAGAGCCAGCAAATGACCATTCTTGCAATTCATATTATTTTGTTAAGATAGGAACGGAAACTTGTGTTAATAAGCCAAGTGACAGAAAACGGCTAATTAAATTAGATAATGAGTTGTCTTCATAGAGTCTGAAGTTCTCTGCAGTTTTATTCGCCAATCCTAACAAGCTATTGTTAACGTGATTACACTTGCAAATGCCACGTCACAGGAACTCCGGTCTATAACAGACAGGAAGTCATTATCGGTTTCAAATCATTCTATTGGGTATTCTGAAATTAAGGGTAAACCATATTAATTTTTGTGCAAGCCCTCAGACATGAATTGATACAGCGATACGAGGGTTATTTTAATTTTAAAATCTATAGCCTCCTGATATAATTGGATTTATTAAAAATCACTTTTGAAGGCAGTAGTATCCACTTAATTTCAGATGCAACTCTTATCCGGACCACAATTACAATTTGATATAAAATGTATTTTCATGGAAGTGAATGGTTACCATCGGAATTCCTAACGCTGAACAGCAAGCGCCAACACATGAAGTGGCACAAATGTACTAAAAAACAATCGTGTACTTTTTCAAAATATGGAATAAAATATACAAAATAACTTAATCAGACCATTTTAACGGTAATAATAATAATAATAATAGGAATAGACGAGTCATCGCTTCTGTATTATAAGTACCAACCAAAAGATGTTTCGGATAATGGAACTCATATATTATACCTAGGTACTAGCATAGAGAAAGCCGCACTGATAAAGCCATCGAAGCCAACCGACCTCATATTCTTCTCCTTGAGAAAAGCGGTGATAATCGATATATCTGTACCATTCAACTACAACCTTCAAACAGTCTCTGCCCAAAAGGCCATTGATGTAAAACGAACGTGGAAGCTAAGGTGTACATCCGGCCTCTCATTCTTATTGAAACGGTAATTGTACCTTCAAGACTTGTGGACCAACTACAGACACAAACTGGGACAGATCCAAAAGTCGGTGATCTTGGACACTTGCCATACAGTGCGACGATTCCTAAATGAAGAATGAACTCTGAAAGGGCTTGCATTAGTCCGTATTTTCAGTCATTTACCATTGTAATATGAGGAATGCATGAAGCTGTAACAATAATAATAATAACTAGCATTACCCGTCGCGGCTTCGCCCGCGAATATTCTAGTTGTAAAGAGTTCACTTAGCAAAATCACAATCATGAATGCTATGACTGATTTATCCTTGGTATGAATAATCGGACTTCATCAATTCAGCTACTGGTGCAGTGGTTAGGGGTTTGTCATTCCTTCATATGTATATCAGAGCGAAGTTAGTTTTCTGGGAATATCACACACACTGTTAATTTAAGGGCCTTTAAATGTGGTTTTCGGAGTCCCTTTATAGTCGGGTGAAAAAGACTTTCGTACCACACTCACACGTGAAAATTGTGTGAAAAAATTCTAGAGTGCCCCTTGACCCCCTTAAGCGCATTATACTGTATGTAATGATGAATTTTACAGCTTAATTTGGTTCAGTGATAACCTTATAACCGTCTGGAAACTTTCACAGTAATGTAATAATTGGAATTGCATTGCGTCTGTTACCATGGTTAGAATGTTGCATTCTTTCATTATTGCATTGTAAATATACAGGTTTTAAGGTATTTATTTAATTGTGAGGCATTTAAAGAGTAAATGAGTGCGTTTTGCTTCCGCATTGGGTTATGCTGAACCTGTAGGTACCCCATATGTGTAGGTTGGTGTTAATGGGACCTTATCTTCGGTACAAAACTGGATGGGATCTTAGCAGAAAAATATAGGGAGGGATAATAATGATAATGGTGCAGTCGGCTGAGAAGGAATATGGATGAAACGGAAGTCTCAGGAGTTTATCAGCATGCTGGAAAGATCACTGACACCTTCAGGGAAAGACGTTTGAAGTTCTATGGCCACATTCTAAGAATGAACAATGACAGACAGGCTCATCAAAAGGATTCTCACCTTGCTCTCTTAATGAAGGTCAGGAACAACTGGCTTAGTGAAATCGAAAAATACCTTCGAGAAATTGGCAATACGGAGGACATTTTGCAAGATCGACTCCAGTTGAGCACATCAATCATAGCCATCATTTCTCTGAGAGAAATCATGGGCGGAAGAACGGAAGAAGATTCTCAGTGGCCATATGAAGAGATTTTGGGGAAAGAAAAAAACATCATTAGCAAAATAAGTTCTATCGCACTTCACAGATTGGCATAACGATGTAAAAAAAAGAAAAAGAAAACGTGTTGTCAAATTAAGACTCCACGGGAAAGACGGGCTTAGTCTCATTCTGTAAAATTTTCAGGAGAGCAAATTTAAACTTTGAACTCTAAAAATAAATACATAACACACCCCAATTGAGGGTGAGGAATATAGTTTTTAGCCTACTTTTGATTTTTGCAAAAAATGCAAGTAGACTTATGAGCTCTACACAGGGCCAAAAATTGTGTGTCTGTGTGTGAGTGAGTGTGTGTGTGTGTTTGTGTGTGTGAGTGTGAGTGTGTGCACTCTGAATGTCTGACCCCCCTATCAATTCGAACACAGTGAAACAAAATTGAACGAAATTTGGTACATTGGTAGAACTAGCAAAGGGCACCTCAGTGTCATGTTTTATATCGCCGCCATCTTGACGGAAACGTAATGGCGGCCACCCAAATGTTCGAAGCTTAAATCAAATTACGATTAACGTAATGATCCGATCTCTACCAAATTTTGCAGCAACATATATTCATATGACGAGCGACTTTTAACTAAACTACAAGGTCATTAGCCCAATTGTTTGCAGATGGCGGCCATGTATGTGTGCAAATCGATTCCCCATATCAATTCAAACACGATGAAACCGAATTGAACGAAATTTGGCATAGAGGTAGCACTAGCAAAGAACACCTCAGTGCCATGTATTATATCGCCGCCATATTGACAAAAACGTAATGGCGGCCAACCAAATGTTAAAAGCTTGAATCAAATTACGACCAACCTAGTCATCTGATCTCTACCAAATTTTGCAACATTATATCTTTGTGTATAAAGCATATTTTGACCAAACTACAAGGTCATCAGCCCAATAATTTGCAGATGGAGGCCATGTATGTGTGCAAATCGATTCCCCCTATCTTTTAAAGCACGGTGAAACCGAATCGAATGATTTTTTTTTACAGAGGTAGCATTAGCAAAGGGCGCCTCATATTCATGTTTAATATCCGTACAGCACTACAACCAACATTCAATTATACTCCTTGAAAAGGACAAAGAGTTATAACAATACCAACGCATTTACGAGAAATTAGGCTATATGTTCTTTTCTGAACATCTTGCTTTTATTTCTTATAAAGGAAATACATGTAAAACAAATAAAAACTAAAGTTACATTATAAAAAAGAGAGGATATGGGACGTTCTTTCCGTTTCCACTAAAAATAAAAACCTCTGTATCTCAGTGACATTCAGCTTTATTTGAAATTAATTTCAACTGATCGGTAGTGACGATGGCTGGCCACCAGAATGCGCCATAAACTCATTTCTGGAAAAAAGAACTGGACTTACCCCGTTCTTTCCGTGGGGGTCTTCAAATGTAAGTAGCCGGCTCGTTGGATGGTGCACTCGATTAATGTGTCCAAGGCTGTGGGATTGATCCCCTGGTCAGTTAATTGTCATTTGGGAGTGCTTCAAACCGAGAGACTCGTATAGTAGAATTACTGAAAGATTACCTTTATGGCAAAAATCACCACATCGCACAGTGGATCAAAATCGAATTCTAGGGGGACAAATTATTTTTACGTTTTAATCATGAATTTAGAGTGAAAGCAACGTATATAATTTGTTTACTTCATAATAAACATCAGTTACGACATTTTTTAAGCTACGTCTACACATGAAATAAATTGTCCATGACTAGGAGTTGGATAGAGCATTCAGTTATCTCTTCAGAACAATTTTCTAGCCCTAATTTACTTTTAACAAAGTCACAAAGTTCCACTTTTGACATAATCGTCGAACCCAGTGTTTCAAACAGTTGTAAACGTGTGAGAACTGGTTGTGCGGCATCTTCTAAAACTTAAAATAACTAAGTAAGTTGCAAAAAGATGCAAAAAATCTTATAACAGGCGTAATATAAAAGGAAAGGAAGGAAGGAAGGAAGATTGTAGTTTTACGTGACCGTGAATCTTGTGATTATGAGCCACGGGACCTCCTTTTTACGTGGAATCCGAACCACAGGACATGGAATTTCACTTCGAAAATCTCACATGCATTGACCGGGAATCGAACCCGGACTGCCTTGGTGAGAGGCATTCAGCTAGACCGAAATAAACTAAAAGACTTTATCTACGTTTGAACATTAAGTAGAAAGTGACGCAGATTGACGCGACATACCAAAAATCTAAGTGCAAGTAAAATCTTAAAAATAATAGTTAAATATTATATAATTCAAATATATATAAATTACGTAACAATTACGCCCATTACTAACTGAAACACGTTAAAAAGATCATACTTTCAGCTGCATGTTCCATCTTAAAGCATCACACTAACCACAAAGACAACCAAACCACAGCCACTTACATTCACCCTCCAATTCAGACTGCTCGAACAGTGGTGACAGATTTACACGAAGATGCGTTTATATCCCAGAATAGTGAGCGGCAATTATATGAGAATGCTGTAGAAGTAATACATTTAATTTTTTAATTATGAAAATAAATAATTTTGTCCTCCTAGGTTTCGATTTTGAACCGCTGTGCATCGGCGTCTTTAAAACCGCAGTAGTTAAAGCATTAATGCACTCGCCAAGTAGCAGAGTTCTTGTCTCGTGTAATGATGGGAAGTGGGATTAGTGGGTTCACTCACCATTTCAATTAGCGGGACAGTGGCGACTCCACCCGTTGGACACTTAGCGCCATCAGGACTGGGAACCGCCACCTCAGTTCATCCCATTCAAACTATTGGAGGACCCACGCGATTCAAGCCATCAAATGAAAAAAGAGACATAATGCAGACGTGGAAACTTGTACAAAGCCTGTTTTCAGGCTGTCCTCATTCCCGATTGGTTGGTTGGTTGGTTCCTCAGTTTAGGGGCTGTGACAACGCGGTCATGTAGACCCGTGTACTTTGGCTGTGTGTAGAATCTGTCTGATAGCCGGGGTTATTTGTGATGGCTGTATTAGTGTGTGTTATCTGTAATTCAGGTAAGGACTGCAGACATTCAATTTTCAGGTACAGGGCATCAGGGAATGTTCTTCGCAGTGCCTATCAGCTGCTGCGAGAGATAACGTCACCATTTACGTTGGCAGCACGGCTGTCGCTTGTATCATAACGAACAAACAGTCAACTTTATACTCACCACCACCATTCATAACATACTGTTGCACTCTTCCAATAATCGAACTATACACACTGACGATTTATGATGATGATGATAATTGTTGTTTTAAGGGGCCTAATATCTAGGCTATCGGCCCCTAATGGTTCGTGAAGATGATAATGAAATGTAAACTATAGCTTAAACTAACTACAAACTTATAAACTAGAAGAAGAAATGGAAAACAAAAGGAGAATAAAGCAAAGAACGGACAGGAGGTAAATACGAAGTACGTCCAGAAAGTAAGTTCCGTTTGGTAATAACATTAAATTGTGTACAGATACAGAAGAATTATTTATTGCACAAAATTCTACAACCCTTAAACTACTTTTCCACAAAACTGCCGAAATGTTTGTCGTAGCGTGGCACGAGTTTTTGTATACCTTCTTCATAGACGTGTGCCACCTGTGTCTTCAACTAGTTGTACATTCCGCTGCAGCGCAGTTCCGCCTATACGTGGTAGACGCTCTGTATCAAGGAGAAGAAACGTGCCATTTGGAGAGCGCTGTCAGCCACGTACGCGTTGTTGTGCATGTTTACTCGTAAAATGTCGGTGTTGATTGAAAATCCCGCCGGTTGTGAAATCAGATCTGTGATTCGTTTTCTGAATGCTAGGAAAGTGAAACCAATTGAAATTTATCGGCAAATTTCCGAAGTGTATGGACAAATTGCGATGAGTGATTCAATGGTGAGAAGATGGGTCCGACAGTTCAATGAAGGACGTAGTGAAGTGCACGATGAGAAACGAAGTGGGCGTCCATCTTTGGCTACAGAAGAACTGGTTCACGCGATTGATGACAAGATCCGGGAAAACCGCAGGTTTACAATTAGTGCTCTCGCTATGGAATTTCCCCAAATCTCACGATCACTAATTCATGAAATTGTTACCGAAAAACTGAACTTTCGTAAACTTTGCCGACGTTGGGTACCAAAGATTCTTACGGAGTAACACAAAACAAAACGGATGGGTAGTGCACTTCAGTTTTTGACCCATTACAATGAAGGCGGCGAAGAATTTCTGACACAGATAGTCACAGGAGATGAAACTTGGGTTTCTTACGACACCCCTGAAATTAAGCGGCAATCAATGGAATGGAGGCACACTTCATCCCCAGCAAAGGTTAAGCCGAAACAAATCTTGACACCTCGGAAAATGATGTGCACAGTGTTCTGGGACTGGAAAGGCATCTTACTCATTGATTTCTTACCGCGTGGTCAAACAATCAACGCAGATGCTTACTGCGAGGCACTTAGGAAATTGCACCGCGCAATACAGAATAAGCGCCGAGGGTTGCTGTCAAAAGATGTTGTTTATCTTCACGACAACGCTCAACCACACACTGCAAATGTGACGAAAAACCTCCTACAGGGATTTGGCTGGGACGTGTTTGACCACCCTACGTACAGCCCTGACCTCGCTCCTAGCGACTTCCATCTGTTCACACATCTCAAGTCTTTCCTTGGCGGTCAACACTTCAACAATGACGACGAGCTGAAAGAAGATGTTTCCAACTGGTTGAAGACACAGGCGGCAAACTTCTATGAAGAAGGTATCCAAAATCTTGTGCCACGCTATGACAAATGCCTGCAAAAGTTCGGCAGTTATGTGGAAAAGTAGTTTAAGAGATGTAGAATGTTGTGCAATAAATAATTTTTCTGTATCTGTACACAATTTAATTTTATTACCAAACGGAACTTACTTTCTTGACGTGCCTCGTAAATGCCCTCAACCCTCGAAGAATGCGGATTGAGGGACTTGATAGGAAGGAGAGCCATGAAAGGCAGATCGGAAAGTAAAAGAGAAGAGGGTCCGCCCCACAGGTAATGAATAAAAAGGGAAAACCGGACCCAGCTCAGGAATCCCTCGGGGTCGCCAACTCCCGAACTCACCACCCGTGAGCCCCTGAGGGTGTAGCAATATCTAGGGTGCACCAGAAGTGGTGGGGCTACACACACCCTGCCTCCTTCAGCGCCTTGAGCAGAAGGCAGGAGATAACATGAAAAGAAAAAGAAGGCTGACCCCTCGCAGAAGGAGGGTATCAGAAAAGATGAGACAAGGGCCAATTAAGGCGGGAAAGAAAGAGACTCCCTAGGCCTCGGATACCCTAATACCGTCGGGATAGGAAGAGAACAAGAGTTGACCAAGTGAGGTCCACAGGAAAGAAGACGGAGGGGAGCCCGGCACAAGTAAGTGGAAGCAATGCCTGGCTCAGCTCGGGCCCCGTGGTCGCCAACCCACGTCCCACTAGAAGTGAGCCCCTGGGGGAACTGACTATTTAGACAGCACACAGCCCACACGTGTGGCCCTCACCCCATCAAGGACACTGTGCTGCCAACTAAACTTATGACGCAACCTCTCACAGCTGCCGGTAGCCACTGCGGAGAACATTTCCTGGCAGTCTGTAGTTCCTACTTTTGCTACCAAACGCCACCGTCAACAACAACTACTGTAGTTCTGAACTTTCTCCTCATTCCTCAAGGCTGCATCTCCCTTGTAGTCTTTAGGAAGAGAGAGGTGCTGTTGTCGCGAGTTCTAGCTCCAGTATTGTCTTGTTCTGTTCTTCTATAACACGCAATTACATTACGTTGTATTCGATCACACACTATCATTTATTTCATTTGAGGGGCTTGGACAACGTGGTCATTCAGTCCCGTATACTTGGGTGTGTGTAGAATTTGTTTGATATGCTGTGTTATTGTGGAGTCTGTAGTAGCATGCGACATCGTGGTCAATTTATCTTACTTGAAGGTTATTTATGATAATTTTTGAATATTATTTTAAGTCAAATTTTGTGCACTTTTGTTGATCCTTTTTGTTTTATATTAATTTTCAGTTGTTTTCTGCTGAACTATCAGAATCCGTCCGTCCGTCCATCCGTCCGTCCGTCGGACGGGCATCAACTCCGCTCGGGAATTCCAGTCAGTTAGCCAGGGTTACCTCAATTCCACTCGGTCCTCCAAGGAACCCAAACATAAGTTCCTCAACTCCGCTCAAGCTTTGACAAGGGGTCGGCAAAGGGGTTATCCCCAATGACGTAAACAAATGTCATAAACCTCCTGCTCGCATACTAAGGGCCGGGTCAAACACCTTATGCAGCGCATGAGTGAATTCTTGAATGCAGCTGATTTTTCCATTCTAGGCTGGAAAACAGTATTTTCAGCATCCGCAGCTGATAGCGAAAGTATTTTTTTAGGTACATGTTGTACACCTATTATTATCTACATTTAATTGAATAATGTCTGACTAGGTTAAAAAACATACAAACATTTAATTATGCACTTGTTAAAAACAACGTATGAAATTTGTAGAGAAAAATAGAAAACTTGGCAGACTTATTTAAAAGAATATTATGATTAATGTTAAATCACTTGTATTTTCTGCCATATAAGTTACAATGTGCCATAATGCGAGCAGGAGGGTTATGGCATTTATTTACGTCATTGGGGATAACCCATTTGCCTAACCCTTGTCAAAGACTGAGCGGAGTTGAGGAACTTAATTTTGGGTCCCTTGGAGGAGCGAGTGGAATTAAGGAAAATCGAGCGGAATTGATGTTCGACCCGTCCGTCCGTCCGTCCGTCCGTCCATCCATCCATCCATCCGTCCCTCCGCCCGTCCGTCCGTCCATCCATCCGTCCCTCCGTCCGTCCGTCCGTCCATCCATCCATCCATCCATCCGTCCCTCCATCCGTCCGTCCGTCCGTCCGTCCATCCATCCGTCCCTCCGTCCGTCCGTCCCTCCGTCCGTCCGTCCATCCATCCATCCGTCCCTCCCTCCGTCCGTCCGTCCGTTCGTCCATCCATCCATCCGTCCCTCCGTCCGTCCGTCCATCCAACCATCCATCCATCCATCCATCCATCCATCCAACCACTAGTCAGACCGACAGTAGTGGCTACGCTGGCTAAAGCGCTGCGTTAGGCCATGGGGCCAAGCTCTCTGCTGACTCGGTAGACGCGTGGGTTCGAGCCCCACCGTCGGCTGTCCTTGAAATGGTTTTCCGTGGTTTCCCATTTTCAACACCAGGCAAATGCTGGGACAGTACCTTCTGACAGGCCACGGCCGCTTCCTTCCAGTTTCATTCATCTTCCTCCATTCCATCTCTCATCCCGACGCGCAGGTCGCCCACGGGCGTCGAATAGAAAGACCTGCACTCGGCCTCTCAGGAGGCCACACGAAAAAGAAGAAAAAACCACTAGTCAGAACGGAATGTATTTTATTTTACTGTTAAGCTATATACAGTATGTTTCAAAGCTCGAGACACGGGTATCTCAGTTCGAGAGGCCCTCCAAGTCTAAATCTGCGACACAATATGCCCAATTTTCGCAGCGTGAAGGACTAAATAAGACCTCTCATAAACGTGCCTCGTAATAAAAGCGAGTTTAGGAATTTTAAGGCATGCGTTTGTTTTGTCAGCCTCACTCTGTTCTAGATTATCATCGGAGTTGGGGTTTTAAAGTATTTTTCAAATGAAATAATATACTCACATAAATTAACAGAATCAGTGTTACGATAGCCACCAAGGAACGTACAAGGATACGGTATAGACGATTTTTGACTGTTTTAGGGAGCTAACTTATCGCACCACAAAACAATTG
Source organism: Meconema thalassinum (assembly GCA_946902985.2). Lineage (NCBI taxonomy): Eukaryota > Metazoa > Arthropoda > Insecta > Orthoptera > Tettigoniidae > Meconema > Meconema thalassinum. The sequence continues at coordinate 376,195,317 of OX336392.1, forward strand.
GACTAACCCTGTTCTACATACATTATTTAATGAAAGATCGTACAACGTACATAGATTATTTAATTTCCTTGCTCCACCGAGCAAATTACTCTCTGGTACAGTACTCTGTGAGGGATACTTTTCTTTTACCGCACACATTTTGGTTGTAACGATCACAATGCATGTTGCATAGTTCACAAACACAATGTTCTCCTGGGTCAAGGTGCTTCTTGTTGCTGCAGCATTTGAAGTGAAATCCATGAACAGCGAACCTTGTCATCATGCGTCGAAGGTCGTAGTCGGCCTGTTTCCATTCTGTCGTGACCATTGCGTCGGTGGAATAGAATTCGTCCCATATTTCCTCTTTCTTCATACTAAGTTGCTTGATTGCTTCATTGTATGCATCTGTGGTGGTTAATAACAGCTGAATATGTAGCTCTTCGATGTAGAATTTTTCTCTTGTAAGTTCGTAGACAAACGTGAGCGAGTGTACTTCGAGAGTCTTAAGGCTTTTTTTTTAATATGTCGACTTTAATTTTTCGATCTCTAGAAGGTCTCTTCTCTTTGTCAGGTGTGTCCAAATTGCTGGTAGCCCATATGTGACGACCGGAGTGATTTTTACTTTTGAGAATTTCAAGGCAGTATCTAATGAGAGTCTATGTAATTGTTTTTACCAACGAGCGAGGTTATTTCTTTTTCCCACTATGTACATTTACTTTTACTTATAAGACAGAGAGAGAGAGAGACCCTTTATTGAAAAATTCATAATGCCTCACTCCTTTGATGTAGTGCTTAGACAATAACTCCTTTTCAGCCCGCACACGGGTACAAATAAAGCATATGCGAACGATGTAAATAACTTGCAGAATCAGAGTAATAATGCCATTCTCCTAGTACCACTAGTAAGTGAACTTTACATCCCGTCCTCTGCATCACAAACATGGATCGATATATGGACAAATTCCATCGTAGGCCACTCTACGAAAATGGTTCGTAGTAAATTACACGAAACACAAGCTTTCAGTTTTACGTGACAGGTAGATGCCATCGCTGTTCTCAACAACTATCAGTATCATCAACGACTGTTTTTTGTGAACCTTAAACTCATGATTATAAGTCATCAAAACTTCATTTAGACGTGGAATCCTAACCACAGGAAGTAACTTTCCACCAGTAAAACCGGGAATCGAACCCAGCCACTTCATAGCTACGCTACCACGTTCTCATAAATTACCCATATGACAGACATTTCGTATCCATATTGCAGAACACTAAAATCAATAGCGCACGCCCTCAGAACAAAACCAAGAAGTTCTGGGACGAACTAAAGAGCCTACTTTTCTTAAAATTTAAGATTCATGCCAATGATTAATCTATATGAATCTATCTAGAATAATGACGAAATTAAGTTGGTAATATCGAAATTTCTAAATAGTTCGAAATACTGTATACCTGGTATAATGTAGCCTAATATAGCACTACAGTTGGCAGCCCTGGTGACTGAATATATTCTTAGCTCCATCTCCTAAGGTACAGAATACAAAATTGGGTTGACGTCCAATGGATAGAATGGACGTTACATGCAGTTAAACATTGGATCTAACAGGGCGCGTAAAATCATGTTGGCAACAATGTCATGCACGTATTGGTCAGAAATAATTTGAAATGATATGATCTATTGTTGTGCCAATTTTGAATGAAATCCATTAGTTAGTATAGAAGTTACATGCATTTTAAAATTAGATCTATCAGCAGGCTTAGACTAATGTTGGCAGCACTGACGTATATTAGTTACTACTGCAAATCTTAAAGCTATTAACTTGCATACTTTCTGATATATTGATATTAGGGTAACAAAAATAGAGACGGCATTTATTAACAGTTGTCAGCCCTGGTTGCTGTTAAGAATACGCATTGTCATATCTGTTATGGTGCACATAGCTCATACGAAATTTGGTTGAAATCCAATTGATAGTATACATGTTACATGTATTTAAATTTGGACCTCTCAGCAGGCTTAGAATCATGTTGGTAACACTGACGTATATAAGTTACTCCAAATTAATATAGAATGTCATGTACTATACGTGAGCATAGTTTAAAGCTGTCGGCTAGCATACTTTTTGATATATTGGTATTTGAATGAAAGAATGTGAGAGCATTTATTAACAGTTCGTGTCCACAGACAGATACGGCCAACCTCTACCCACTACACGGGAAGTTTCATCTGATTTTCCCCACAGTCAACATCGCCCTGTTGCCCTAGAAGTTGGCACTCAAATCCCTTTTGTGACCTCCTTCCCACGACCTCGATGGAATTTCATGAAAGCAAATTGGAATGATTTCTCACGAGACCTCGATAAATACGTTAGATGGATTCCTCCAAATGCCGATAATTATGGCAGATTCGTTGGTGCCGTTCTAGCTGTTGCTAAAAAGCATATTCCAAGAGGCTACAGGAAAGAGTACATTCCTGGCTGGACTGATGTTTCTGAGGAGCTTTACAAGGAATTTATCACTAATGGAGACCAGGATATTGCTGATGAACTCCTCCAAAGCTTGGATAACTCTCGAAGACAAAAATGGGTTGAGACTGTAGAATCTTTGGATCTTAAGAAATCAAGCAGACAAGCTTGGTCCTTGCTGAGGAAACTGGGTAATGGTCAACCAGCAGTTCGTGAGACACCTACAATAACTCCTAATAAAGTTGCAACGCACATAGTTTCCGTGTCCAAAGCAACAATGGATGTGAAGCATGTTAGACAGGTCCGAAAGGAACTGAAATGTTTGAAAGCTCAAAGCCAATCATACTCAGAATATGCTCGTCCCTTTTCTCTTGACGATGTTGAAGTAGCTTTGAAGGATATGTCAATTGGTAAAGCACCGGGATTTGATGGACTTCATCCCGAATTTCTTGTCAACTGTGGTAGAAATGCACGATCATGGCTCTGTAAGTTTGCAACCAATATCCTGCAGACTGGTAAGATTCCTCACTTGTTAAAGCAAACAAAAATCATCGCTGTTTTGAAACCTGGGAAACCAAATAATAAGCCAGAGAGTTACAGACCAATATCTCTTTTGAGTGTTTGCTACAAATTAGTGGAACGACTCCTCCTGAACAGAATTGCTCCAAGATTGCTTGCGGAGATACCCATTGAGCAAGCGGGATTTAGACCTCATCGCAGCTGTACAGACCAGGTGTTGTCACTAACGACATTTATTGAGGCAGGATTTCAAAATTGCCTTAAGACATCAGTGGCATTCATTGATCTCAAGGCTGCATACGACACTGTTTGGAGGGAAGGTCTGATTTACAAACTACTTCGAGTAATTCCCTGCAAGACCATTGCCAATCTAGTCAATAACATGATGAGTAACAGACTGTTTAGAGTTGTCATGGGTAGTACAGTTAGTGCACAAAGGAAGTTGAATGACGGATTACCACAAGGTTCTGTCCTGGCTCCACTTCTTTTCAGCTTGTACATAGCTGATATGCCAAGGACGGAATCAAGGACATTTGGGTATGCAGACGACTGGGCGATAGCTACAAGCAGTTCAAACATAACAACAACTGAGAACACACTAACAACAGACCTGAGTGTCCTAGGGGAGTACTTTCGCAAATGGAGACTACAGCCTAGTATGACCAAGACAGAAGTGTGTACCTTCCACTTGAATAATCGCATGGCTAACATGGATCTCAGGGTGTACTTTGATAACGTCCTTCTGCCACACAATCGGCATCCCAAGTATTTGGGTGTTACTTTAGACAGAACCTTATCCTTCAAACAACACCTTTTGAAGACTGCTGCTAAGCTGAGATCACGCAACAACATCATCCAGAAACTATGTTGAACAACATGGGGCTCTAATGCTTCAACTATTCGATCTTCTGCAATTAGCCTCGTTCTATCTGTTCCTGAATATTGTGCCCCTGTGTGGTTAAACAGCCCTCACATAGGGAAGATCGATGTTGAAATCAACAAGACCATGCGATTGATATCTGGTACAATTAAATGCACTCCCATTCAATGGCTTCCTGTTCTGAGCTACATTCCTCCACCCCATCTCCGCAGGTGTAATATCCTAGTCAAAACATACCAAAAGATACTTCAAAATCAGGATCTCCCTATTCATGTTGATATACCTGCTGCTTGTCTACCCAGACTTTGCTCAAGGCAGCCGCCTGTGAAGACAGCTATGAGACTTATGAATGAGAACTTTGACATAGTCCAGCAGTGGTCTCATGATTGGAAGATTTTTGCTCCACAGGAGTGCCGAGACATGCCATCTGTCACTTCCAAAGTACCTGGCTTTGATCTTCCTCGTCGGATATGGTCGAAATTAAACCGTATCAGGACCAATTCTGGTGTTTGTGCGGACTCTTTGTTCAAGTGGAACAGGTTACCCTCTGCAAAGTGTGACTGTGGAGCCGATAGACAAACGGTGAAGCACATCATTCACGACTGTCCTCTGAGATCCTACGGAGGCAACATATTGGATTTTCTCTCAGCGACTCCTGCATCAGTGGACTACATTTTGAATTTAGATATAAAATTATGAGCCTATCTGTTCTCTTTATTTTATTTTCATTTTTTTCTTTTTCATTAAGATGTATTTTGATGTACTGTAAGTGTGTACCATACCATACGATAAATAAATAAATAAAAACAGTTGGCAGCCCTGGAAGCTCTTAAGAATACGCCCTATCATATCTGTTTATGTACACATAGCACATACGAAATTTGGTTGAATTCTAATTGATAGTGTAGAAGTTATATGCAGTAAAAAATTGGACCTATCAGCAGGCTTATAATCATTTTGGCAACACTGCCAAATATGTCCTCCTGGAAATTAAACTGAAATATTATTATCCATACGTGTACCAATTTTGAAATAGCTCCCATTCATACCTTCCAAGATATCCAACATGGAGCTCAAATTTCAAATGCGATTTTTCAGCAGTTGGTAGCACTGACATAATTTTCAAATACGGCATTGAGATATTCAGTTGTAGATCTCTACTCATACCAAATTTTGTTTCGGTTGCTGCAGCCGTTTAGGAGTTGATAGGGGGACACACACAGCCAGCCAGCCAGCCAGCCAGCCAGACAGACAGACAGGAGGACATACAGACAGACAGACACACACACATTTGCCCGGATCGATCTCATAAGTCTACTTTTTCCTCATTTATGCAAAATGTGAAAAGTAGGCTAAAAACACTGCACGTAGCCTACGTTTTATCTAGGAAATCACTTGCTGATTATTATTATTATTATTATTATTATTTATTTAGCGTATGGCTTTTAGTGCCGGGAGTGTCCGAGGACATGTTCGGCTCGACTGTGGCTGTAGCTGCTTTAAGCGGACACCCATGGGGTGAGCTACAAGTTCCGTCCAATTTCAAGTAGTTCCAACTTTTGCTACCAGATATCACTGACACCTAGTGGTGAACGTTGGAACATTGATAGAGCGTTTCAACAAAATCTAACCTATAAATCATTATAGTACAATAGTCTATATTTTCGTCAATCAATACATTGTACTATATTTGTTTATAATCTCTTGTCAATACGTACCATGGAGGAATCTAGAGTAGAAGTAAAAGTCTAACCTAGAAATTTAGCTTTACACAAGTTTAGTTAGTGGAAGGATCTTTTACATCCCATAAATCTATGACATTGGACCGCCGGCTTTATTTCCCTTACTTGCTGATGATTAAATCCCATAGAACCACGCCATTGTGGGAATGTTATTTACTGAGTTACTCGCATGCTTGCAGATACTGTAGTCCCACACAATATTATGGGATTAAGATCTGGTGATTTAGTGGAGCAGTCGAGGTGTGACAGCGTGTCTCTCAATGCAGTCAAATGTCCGTGCAGCCTTGTTAACTCGGCTTTTGCCATCTTAGAAAAAAGATACAGTCAGTCTGAGAGACTAGACTTTATATCATTTCAAATGACGCATGCTACAAATACTACACATGTTAGAAAGGCTCAGGAGGGATTTTCGCCAGGACTCTTCCAACAGACTCCATTACCCATTAACTTAGGCTTCCCGTGCGGGGAACGGAGAGCGGGAGATGCACTCTGCTGTTTGACGTCACGCACTCGCCGTCTCCGTATCACATAACGCCAGACCCCAGGAGTAAACTCAGACTCAACAGACTCCATTACCCTTTAACTTAGGCTTCCCGCGCGAGGATCGGAGAGCGGGAGGAGCACTCTGCTGCATGACGTCACGCACTCACCGTCTCCGTATCGCATAATGCCAGACCCCAGGAGTAAACTCAGACTCAACAGACTCCATCACCCTTTAACTTAGGCTTCCCGCGCGAGGAACGGAGAGCGGGAGGTGCACTCTGCTGCATGACGTCACGCACTCACCGTCTCCTTATCGCCTAACGCCAGACCCCAGGAGTAAACTCAGACTCGGTGCATATGCACTGAACAACATCATGACGTCATACACGCCGTAACCGTAACGCATAACGGTAGACCAAAGCATAACGATGAAGTCGACAAGATTATTTGAAATGATAAACAGGGAGTGTACACAGCATAGTCAATATGAAGTTTAATTAGAGACAACAGTGTTGGTCACCGAGAATGTTAAGATAAAAATCCCCCATGTTCACGGTGACCTATACCACCCATGTTAAAACATGACAAATTGAGCCCCACTAAGCAACTAATAAATACATTGAAATGAAATGTTTACAGGTGTTCTAAAATATATATTTTTATGTACTCTTGTAAATAGTTAATTTACAGCTTATAGTTACTTATATGTATTTTAAACTTTAAGTTAATTTTTTTGGGGAAGACTTTTTTACTTGAATGAAATTATAAATGATTTTTTAAACTTAGCTGAATAATTTTACTACCCTACTTCAGACACACGGTGAGCACTTCAACTCTCTACCTTAATAGGTTCCTGAAAATCTAGGTCAAATGTACAAAACATTATGATCTTCAGCATTCGATATTCTAATCCTTGGCCTGGCCAGGAATATGCTATTTACGTACTATCATATAGGCTCTAGCTGGGTCAGACAAAGTAACCAGCGAAACATGCACTGTAAAAGAACAAAAAACACAAAAATACAAACAAAAACACTCAAACACACAAAAAGATACAAGCACACAAACACAAAATCACAAAAACACATACGAAAACACGAAAACACACAAACACAGAAACATAAAAACACGCATACACTAAAACACACGAACACACGAAAACAAACACACAAGCACAAAACACAAAAGCACACAAACACAAAATCACAAAAAACACAAAAATCCACAAACACCAAAACACCAAAACACTCAAACTCAAGAACACAAAAATACAAAAACACAGAAACTCAAGAACACACATACACTAAAACACACACAAACACACAAACACACAAACACAAAAACACAAAAACACAAAAGCACACAAACACACAAACACAAAAACACAAAAGCACACAAACACAAAAGCACACAAACACAAAAAAGCACAAAAACACAAAAACAAGAAAACACACAAACGCACAAACGCACACAAACACACACAAACACATACACACGCACAAGAACACAAACACAAAAACACAAAATCAAAAACAAAACAAAACAAAAAAACAAAAAAATAATAAGACAAATACATAAATAAATAAATAGACAAACATATTTAGAAGGAAAGACAGATACAATAATGACACCTTGAGTATAGACTAAGACTAAGCACCATGGTGAAGAGGTTTCAAAATTAGTGCGCAGTAGTTTCTCTCACTCTCACAATATTACTTATGCCTAATCTGTGAAAGTCACACAAAGACAAGTTCTGAGAAAGCATCAAGAAATAGATTGCATGGATACAAAAAGTCATTCTTATTTCTTCAAGAACGGGGAAGGTGTATTTCTACACGAGGCAATGCGCCAAAGAAGAAATCCTATTATATGCTAAGCCGTAGTTGAACTGAAATGCTTCCACTTGTTCCTTCCCAAATAGGATTTAAAACATGTACTTTCTTGCTGACGGTAAAAGATGATAGCGAAAAGGCTCGGTAATTAATTGCTAGCAATGATAAATGAAATGCCAGCTCATTTGTAGTGGCGCACTCCAAAGTAAGCAGCCATTTTCAAGGCGATTAATTCTTGTGTGACAGGTTTGACAAAGTGAGGCCACCATTTGATACTGTAGGTGGATGGACATCAGGTGCAACACACCGCTCCAGGGTACAACGTTTTTAACACCAAGCCCGATCCATAACCCAGCGGACAGCGGCGGACGAGCGGTAAATACCGTTGTCACGTCCAGCATAGTAACGAAATAATTGTTAAATGCGTTGGCTATATTTTTTGAAAAGCGAACCTCAGTGATATGACATAACAACGCATGGAGTCCAACTGGCATGAAGAGGATATGTTGCTTGCTGTAGCGTTATGCATAATAAAACACAGTCGAGTGGCAGAATAATTTAGTGTTACACAGGGTATTCAGGAAGTGCATTTCAAAATGGTGTATAGTAGAAGGAACCGTATTCCGTAATATGAGAAATTTTCTCAGAAGTGGGACTCACCCTACCCTCGTCTATCCTAAAACTGGTTTGTTATGGTCTCTTGGAAATAATAACAACATGAATGATAATAAGAAGAAAGAAAGAAAGAAAGAAAGAAAGAAAGAAAAAATCATTCGGAAAATTTTGGGAGCAAGACTCACTCCTGACGGGTACCGACTACAGTCAATCAAGACAACTCAAGAATACTCAAACATCGAAGTCGACATCAGAAAGAAAAATGAAAATCCACAGCCTGCTTGAAGTCTCCGACCGGGTCAGGAATGGAATGAATGAAGCCCCCAATCTAGCGGCGAGGATATGAACTGTGCCGGCTGCCGAGGCCTGACGCACTCCTCTGGGGCAATGATTACATGAATGACAGATGAAATGAAATGATAGTGGAGAGTGTTGCTGGAATGAAATTGACAGGGAAAACCGGAGTACCCGGAGAAAAACCTGTCTGCCTCCGTTTTGTCCAGCACAAATCTCACATGGAGTGACCGGGATTTGAACCACGGGCCCAGCGGTGAGAGGCCGGCGTGCTGCCGCCTGAGCCACGGAGGCTTCCGACATCAGAAAGAGACGATTGAAATTATTCGGGCACGTAAGTAGATTGCCGAATACCCGACTGCCGACTAACCAAAAGAATACTAGATTACATATCATCACTCAAAAGTACAACACCATGAATGAAAGAAGTACAAAAAGACATGCGAACCACTAACATATCCGACACATCATACATAGACTCCTTCCGTAACTAAGTGAACAACTGGGAAGTCCAACCAGAACAAGCAAAACCTACACATTGCAAAACTCGATGGTCTGACGAAAGTAAATTGGCATTCTCCAACAAAACGAATAAATAAATAAATAAATAAATAAATAAATAAATAATATTATATTAAAGAAAGCTTTCCAGTCGGTCAACACAAATTGTGTCCAATTACATTGGGCGGGATATAAATACTTAGAATTAGGCAACACTGAATAATGGATCCTATAAATACAATAATATTATATGTAAATATATATTTTAATAATAATACGGAAACCCTTACCCAACGTCTGTTGTCTCCGCCCCGACAAATTATCCATTCCTATTTGGTGCTGCTATCTGTTAGTTGCGTGACGAACGTCGTGTAATTTTAATATTGCGAAGCAGGGAGCCGTTAAACTATTATTTACTGTAGAAAGTCGTGCAGCCTGTCAGCTGTTCCTCGGCGATCACAAGAATGGTAGTAAACAAACATGGCGGATCGGATATTGACAGAGCCGTAGGGAAAGTTAAGAGAATTATAAGTCGAGGGGTAAGGGTTAATGTACTGGAACGGTTTTCTTGACAAGCAAGTCAGAAGAGCGGTGTTGATATTGAAGACCTACAGCAGACCTGTGTGCCACATGGGTTTACTTACTATTAGCATACTTCTTTAAACGTTAACAACCGGCACGGTTTTGCTACTCCTTTCTGTTTCTCACGCTAATAACACCCTCGGGAGAGTGGCCGGAGGGGGTGAGGGTTGCTTATATCCGACACTCACAACTCCTGTAGCAGAACTGGGGCAGTCGCCGATCCAGCTGACGGGCAAAGAGAGAGCAAAATGTATATTTTAAATTATTACCACCGACGGCGGTAGGTATACTTGCAAAGGTGCAGTGTTAAGCCATGGAGCCAAGCTATCTATGGACTCAGTAGGCGAGTGGGTGCGATCCCCACTGTTGGCCGTCCTTAAAATAGTTTTGCCGTGGTTTCCAATCAATAACTCCACGCAAATACCTGAACGTTACCTTTTACCGGCCACGGCAGCCTCCTTCCAACTCCTTGCCCAATTTCGTTCATTTCATCTCCCATTGATTTCCCTCTGAAGATTGGGATCAGGAAAAACATCCGACCGTATAAACCACCCGTTACATAGGCCTATCTATAGATCGCATCTTCTTCTCAAGAATTCTTAAACAGACTTAAACATTCTTCATTATTAAGAGTTATTTACGTTCTTGCCTGATATCTAGGATATGACTGATGAGGAACCAACTCAGGTTCGAAACGAATAAATAATTTCTGCGCTTTCTTGTACTGAGTAGTGGAATTATTTATTTAGAAAAATAATAATTAAATCCCAGTAATTCTTCTAGGTTTTTGCCGTATCTTGTGTGGGGTTTCGCCTAGGACACCAAGCTGGTTTATCAGTGGGTTCTTGGTGACCCCGCCCGGATCCCCACAGAGTAGCGAACTGCGCGCTACCTCCCTTTATATGGAGCACACCTTCGCCTCTTCACTGCGAAAACTAAAAGCTCAAACATTCATAACCTCCCCACGAAGGCTTCCAGAAAGATCGTACATTGGCTTTCACGGTCAGTGACACGACACAAACCTAGAAAAATTGCTGAGTTTTAATTCACTGGGCGTGAAAGCCAATATACCATCTTTTTGGAAGCCTTCATAGGGAGGTTATGGCTGCTTGAGCTATTAGTTCTCGCAGTAAAGAGGCGCAGGTGCGCTTCATACGAATAAAGAGACGTAGTGCGCGGTTCACTACTCCTGTGGGGTTCTGGGCGGGGACACCAAGAGCCCTCTGATGAGCCAGCTTGGTGTCCTAGGCGAAACTCCTCACAAGACACGGCATAAACCTAGAAGAATTGCTGAGTTTTAATCCACTGGCCGTGAGAGCCAATATACCAATAATAATAATAATAATAATAATAATAATAATAATAATAATAATAATAATAATAATAATAATAATAATAATGTTTGGGTTTTACTTCCCTTTTAACCACTGCGACTTTCAGAGACGCCAGGGTGCTGGATTTTCGCACCGAAGTGGATCTTTAACATGCCAGTAAATCTACTGACACGGCTTTCTCACATTTAAGCACCCTAACTGTGACGGAATTCGATCCCACTATCTTGGGGTCAGCAGATGAGATCGTTACCGCTGAGCCACGCAGCCAGTCTATTTATTATTAAGACCACCCCCTGGCTTAGCGGATAGCATTCTTGGATATCGACCCTGTGTTCCAAGTTAATTTCTTGGCTGTGCCAATAAATTTAATGCTTATCTAAAGGCTGAAACTGGGTTCACTCAGCCTCGAGAGGCAAAGGTGAGAAGAGGTAGTGGGCTCAATTCCTACCTCATCCATCCTTGAAGTGGTTGTCTGTGGTTTCCCACATCTACTCCAGGCCAATACAGGGATAATAATAATATCGTATGGCCTCGGGTGCCGAGTGTAAGCTTTGTTATTTGACACCCAGAGGGTAGCTTGCATGTCGAATATCGTTGTTCCTTGAATCACTATAAAAGTCAAGGAGGTTAGATATCTAAGCTCCTTGAACACTATAGCGCTTTCTAGTAGAGAAATGAGGAACTTTGTTTTGGCGGTAAATCCCGAGATTAATTTTCCCATTATGAACATGGCCTACTGAATTCAAATGGGTTCTTTGACATGCCAACATCGTATGACATGGTGTCGTAGTTTTGCCGCCTTTCAAAAATCACTTACCACGGCCATGAGAGAACCTGCAAGCTTGGGTTGAGTAGACCGACACGTTGACCACTCACCCACTAATGCCGGGATGATTCCTAACTTAGGCCATGGCGAGTTTCTTCTCAATCCTCACCTGAATTAAAAATACACACACTACTATAGGCAGGTCATCAGACAAAATTCCACACTCATTTAACCGTGACTAAATGATCACGATGTATATGCACCTCAACTGAAACAACAACATCGTTATTATTAATGCCTAAAGTGTTGTCAAGAGTGTCCTACTTAAAGCAAATAAACACGAAGGAAAGATGTAACAACTTCGATTCTTCTCCACTCATCTCTCTAGGCACTGTCCTATGATGATGATGATGATGATGATAATTGTTCTTTTAATGGGCCTAACATCTAGGTTATCGGATTCTAATCGTTTGGGTGATAGTGAAAATGAAAGATGATCAAATGAAACCTACAAAATACTAACTACTGTCTTACAAACTAGAAGAGAAAATGGGAAACAAAAATGAGAAGAATGTAAATAAAAGACGGGAGGAAAGGAAATGCCCTCAACCCTCGTAAAATGAGGATTGAGGGACTTGGAAAGAAGAAAGAAAGGAAGGAGAGCCAAGAAAGGCAGAGAGGAAAAGGAAAGAGGAAAGGGCCCGCCCCAAAGGCAATGGAAAAAGGGGAGGAAAGTCGACCCAGCTCAGGAATCCCGAGGGGTCGCCAAATTCTGAGCTCTCCAGCCGTGATCCCTTGTGGGTGTAACATTATTGAGGGTGTACCAGAAGTGGTGGAGCTACACACACCCTGCCTCCTTCAGGGCCTTCAGCAGAACGCAGGAGATATCAGGAAAAGAAAAACAAGAGGTCTGATCCCTCGAAGAATGAGGGATCAGGAAAGATGAAAGATGTGCCAATTGAGGTGGGAAAGTAATGACTCCCTAGGCCTCGGATAGCTTGATACCATCGGGGTTGGAAGAGAACATGAGTTGGCCAAGGGACGCCGAAAGGAAAGATGACAGTGAGGAGTCTGGCAAGAGTAAGTGGAAGCTACGCAGGGCTCAGCTGGGGTCCCGTGGTCGCCAACCCACGTCCCACTACATGTGAGCCCCTAGGGGGAAGGTAACATTGATAATGACTTGTAATAGCAAGTGCCACTTTAAGATTCTATTAAGCGGATCATTCTCTCGCTCTGCAGATGAATACCAACAAATATTTAACGATTACTGAGCCAAACTCTATGTAGCTCGCTCATGAATAACGCGCCAGGTAATTGAACTTGCATTGGAAATTCGATTAATCTTCCATTGGTTTGGCTAGTCGCTAGTTCCGGGAAGCATTAATACATTCATAGTCGAGCAGGAGATCAATAGACATAATTATCTAGAAGAGCCTTAATTACGATGATTGAGAAGACACGCCTTAATATTTAAAACCCAGGTAACCACCAATCCTAATTACGTGGGTGGATATTTACTCAGTCAATGAGAAAGGAGCACCTTGCGTCCACTACCCGCAACCCTTCCCCCTCTGGCAATTGATTCCATTTATTCATGCCGGACTCCTTTTGTCATCCTTTCACGTCGACCTCCCTCGGTCAGTTTTTGTTCTCTTCTAGGACTGGTAATATTAATCAATTAATTTAATTTATCAAATAATCGAATAATCGGAGCAGAAAAATCGATTAATTTCTGCAAATAACAATTAATCGATTGTGCGTTCAACGATTAATCGATTGGTCGTTTAAACTAAAATTGGTTGGTCGAATAATTGATTGATTGTTTTGTCGATTAATCCTTTCACTACGCTCTCACAAAAGCAAAACAGGTGATTAATTAAAATATATTGTATCATATACTTCTTTGTGGAAACCAGGCTAAAACAAAATTAAATAAAAAAGTTCCCGTTCCAAATAGTTAACATCTCTACTTAGTATAAAACGAAGTCCCCGATTCTTGGATGTCACGGGTAATCTCAAGAACCACTGGATGGATTTTGATGCGGTTTTCACCATTTTGTAAAGGATATATTGAGGAAGGCTTTTGTAGAAAAATATTTATTTATGATCAAAGGAAGCCAAGCAGTAACCATTTCAGTGAAAAAGTCGTAAAAAAAACCTGGCGTCAGTGCGCTTTTTAAGCTTCCGCTTGGCAAACCGTCAAATATATCAATATACTATGAGTGTAAGAATTGTTCATCCTGAATAGTTCTACTTAAAAGTCCCAGACAACATATCTCTATCTTCAATACATCGCCCATTATAAGTGTTCTTAGATTGGACAGAAGGGGGATTTGGGTTTCATGCAACTCGCCTATCTTAAATTACATCTGACAAGAATTCGTTGCTGTTGCATTTCCATGATAATATAATAATAGTCCAGTCAGTGATTTTAACCCATTATGCCGAGATGTAAAACGGATATAGGTCGTAGTTCATTGACATCGAAAAAAAAAAGAGCGCTTATCACGTAATGCATTCATAACTGTTCCCGGTTTTGCTGAACACTCATCTTTTTCAATTTTCGAAACCCTTCCCTATTTGATTGATGTTTGTCCATCCACTGTCACTGACTTATTTGGTTATTGTTAACAATAAGAACGAAGGACACTTTATATATTTATGCAAAAAGTAACTTTCATAGATGTCTATACATAATTCCGATAATAAGAGTTTCTCAACTGAAGCGATGACCCATTTAAACCTCTCTTCTTATCTCATGTCTACTAACCAATCGATTCTTCAGTTAGTCGATTAATCGTTTCCGATTTTCATATCATTTGATTAATCGATTATTGCTTTATTACCAGTTCTATTCTCTTCCCATCCCGATGGGCTAGATTGTCACATTCTCCTGCTTTAATTGGCGCTTTTCATTTCTTTCCTGATACCCTGATAAGTGGACCTTATTTGGCACACATTTACCTTATGAGTAATATAATGAGTGGCCAAAAGTCACAGGAAGGGTCCGTGGCGTAACTATGGGGGGTATGTGGTTAGGGAGATCAATTCCCCCTCCCAGAGCCAAATAATTTCAGAGAAAAACGTATTCAATGAAATGTTTACAAAAACAAGTAGTTCCGTGAAGAACTATACAGCCTATTTTCATATATCCTGCTCATGTTAATTGCCTCTATCAACATACAAAATTTAAGTTTAATTGCTGCAACAGATTCGTAGATATTGAGAACCGTCTAAATATTTCAGATGGTCGCCAGGTTGGATTTTTATTTTTGTACTTTTACATTAATATTATTGTGTAGGTGTGGTATTCAAACTTCAATCGCATGATTAGAACACAAGAAGTAAAAACGAGATTTTAAAATTACGCACAGCAGCCATCTTGTGATTATGCAAACAATTGAAATAAACTAGATGCCAGTGGATCAACATTTGTATAAGCATTTAACGTGCAACGTTTCACGGCACTCGGATAGTTAATTCGCGAGAAACGTCCATTTAAATATTTATACTTCGCGTCGCCGCCATGTTGGATTTGTGCTCACCAGGTTACTGAAAATCCTATAGGTGAACATATGTTCATAGTCTCTATGAACATAAAAAATTTCAGTTTGGTTGCTGTAAAAGATTCATAGATATTGAGAACCGTCTAAATATTTCGGAAGCTCGCCATTTAGGATTGTTATATGTATAGGCCATAGAGTTATGTACCATTCAAGGACAATTATTGCCTAGGTTCATTATACAAACTTTCAATTCGATCGCATGATTATACACAAGAAATAAAAACTTAATTTTTAAATTTCGCACAGCCGCCATCTTGAGGTTATATAAACAATTGAATTAAATTAGATGGCAATGCATTACAATCTGCAAAATCATTTACTGTACCACATTTCACTGCGCTCAGAGAGTTAAATCACGAGAAAAGTCTATTAAATTATTTCAAATTCGCTTGGTCGCCATGTTCGTTTTTTACTTTACAGGTTTATGAAATATACATAGGTAAACTTGTATCAGTACCCTTTATCACCGTACAAAATTGCAGGGTGATATCTGTAATAGTTTCGGAGATATAGTATGTCAGTGAAATATTTCGCACAGACGCCATTTTGAGTTTATGTAAACAATTGAACTAAATTAGACTCCAGTTCATTACAATGTGTATAAACAATTGCTGTACCAAGTTTCATTACGTTTGGATAGTTAAATCGCGAGAAAAGTCTATTTAAAAGTCTCAAATTCGCTTGGCCGCCATGTTGGTTTTGTAGTCACCAGGTTTTTGAAAGTCTCATAGGTGAACTTCTAGTAGTGCCCTTTATCACCGTAAACAATTTCAGGGCGATATCGGTAATAGTTTCGGAGATATTGAATGCTAGTGAAATATTTCGCACAGCCGCCATGTTGGATTGGTGAGACGTAACAAAATTTGAAGAGCACGGTCGAAGTCGCCGGGAATAGCGCTATGAACTTACCGAGTTTCATTGAAATCGCTCCAGCCGTTTAGATTTTATTAGGGGGACACACACACACACCTCACACACACAAACACACACACGGACAAAAGGTGATCTCATAAGCCTATTTTTTCAAAATTGAAAATAGGCTAATAAGGCAATTTTCAGATTATTGACAAACCATTTAATTATAATATAACAACATGTATCTTTACTAGTGTAAAATATTTCGTTTTAGGCCTACCAAAACTGTTCATTTCCGAGCTTTTGCACATTGAGAGGTGCAAATAAAACGTATTAAATGTTACCGAGATCAAACATGAAAACGTCTGGTTGGCTTTCATTCATTGTCTTATATTGCCCCCGCACGAAGCAAAAAGCAAAAGAAAACACATGGCCAAAACATAAATCAAAACGCAGTATTCATAAAATATAAAGCAAAAGCAAAATACAAACACAAAAGAAGAAAACAAACAAACAACACAAAAAGTAGAGTTCAAAAAAATGTAAAAGCAGAAAACAAAATCAAAAACTCAAAGCTAAAAGCAAATTTCAAAAAGCAGAAAAAAAGAAAAATTTAAAAACAAAAGCAAAATCAAAAACAAACACAAAACAAAAAGAAAAGTGTAGAAAACAACAATCACAAAACCAAGAAGGCAATTATTTCAGATTTGACTCTGGTCATCCCCCGCCCCAGAAGCAAATCCTAGTTATGCCACTGGGAAGAGTAGTCCCATGAGTAGGCCTATATGTGCCGTGTATGACTCCTGAGCGTTGCGGCTAGTTGCGGGGGAGCAGAGCAGTCTGTCACAGACACGGGTGTAGTGAAGATGGCAACACGTCGCGAGTTAACCGACTTTGAACGTGAGATGACCATCGGCGCACGACGCATGGGTCATAGCATTTCGGTGATAACACGCGAATTCGGGTTTCCGAGGTCTACAGTGTTGAGGGTGGATCTTCAATATCGCAGAGGTAATGTTACCATCCACGTAAACCACCGCACGGAACGACCACAGGTGTTTAATGAACGGATATCACGTCTCCTCAGCAGAACCATACGGGGCGATCGAAGGGCTACTGTGAGTCAGATCACAGGAACCCATTTCTTGTCGAGTCGATGCCTCGCCGTATTGCTGCCGTTAGGAGGGCTCGCGGAGGAGCAACTCGTTTTAACAACGTGCCTTCCGATGACTTTTGACCACTAAGAGTACTGTGGTTTGCTCACCTCTGCACAATATACGGCCCAATAGCTGAACGTCTCCTTGGTCAAACATTCCTTTACTCCAGGCGTTCTCAACCAGGTTCTCGTGAGCACCTTGGTGCTCTTTAAATGGAATTTGGTGCTCTCGTCTTACGAGCCAATAGGTCCTTGCGAGCCTAAGTTCCCCTGAGATCCATTCTTCAATTTGAATTTTGTTGAACGAAGTGAGCGGTGAATCCCAAGTTTTCAGCTCTTAGGCCTGCTGCGTGGCTCAGCGGTATCGTTCTCGCCTGATGATCCCAAGGTTGCAGGATCAAATCCTGGCGCAGTGAGGGAGCCATATCAGCAGATTGACTGGCACGTTAAAGATCCCCTTCGGGGCTAAATTCCAGCACGCCGGCGTCTCCAAAAGCCGGAGTTGTTAAAATGGACATAAAACTAATAATAGCATATTATTATTTCAGCACTTCTGAGGGACTCAGGTAAAGGAAAGACAGGGGCATACTTGTTTTGTTATTGTTATATTGTCATTGTCAAGGGGGCGTGATGGTGTAGTGGTCAAGCTGCTTACCTCTCACCAAGGCAGACCGGGTCCGATTCCCGGTCAATACAAGTGAGATTTTCGAAGTGAAATATCACGTTCTGTGGTTCGAATTCCATGTAAAACGGAGGTTCCATGGCTCAGGATGGCGAGATTAATGCTCACGTAAATCAACAAGCTTCCTTCGTTCCTCTTATTGGTATGGTTATTATCGATCTATTGGTGCTCGGATATTTGGTATGGCATGAAGGTCCTCTGAGTCTTAAAGAGGTGGAGAAAGCCTGGTTTACTCTGACGAAGAAGTGGCACAGTCAATGCTGACATTGAAAGATTGTTCTATTGAGATGTTTTCATCATGGACTAATAGAACCAATATTACAACATAATGTTGTTATCTTCAAGACGAATGGGCTCTTATCCTTGGAAGTGGACGACCTCCATTAATATTCTTCAGCTGAATCATTGTAAGAAAACAGTCTGATGTAGAGGCTTAATTTAAAATAATCATAACAAATCTTATTTCATAGAAAACGTTTTAGCATATATTCCATGAAATGAATTTTCAAAGTGCACGAGACGGTTTGGGATATTTAGTCATTTCAATACAGTTATCATGCATAGCGCAATATTTTGCAATTCTTTAAGTGTTCACTTTAATTACCAGTATGGAACGTAATGGAAAATACGTAACATTTTATGTATGGGCACATAAATATCAACAAATAATGTTGTCTTGTATAATACAGTAAAGAAGCAATATTTAATCATTAATTCTAACTGTGTTCATTGACAATAGCGATGAGATTTAAGTAAATAAATAAAGAAATAAATAATTCGTCAGAAACGACCATAATCGTAGCAGCAGAAAATGGAGAACGTTAAATTCCCAGAGAAATTATTTGGAGCAATATGCAGAGATGGCATATGGATGAAGAGACCTACCAAAGAGTTATACGAGCACACAGTTGGACTCACAGATAAGATTATAAAACGCAGACTAACATTCTACGGGCACATCCAGATAATGAACAACAATAGACTTACAAAGAAGATCTTTGATGGAGTAAACAGTTTAAGTACGAAAACAAATTGGCTTCATGAAATAGAGGAAGACTTCAGGCAGGCAGAGGGGGATCACGAGGCAAATAATAGGCGATAGAGGAGAATTCAGAAACAAAATTTAGTTTACAAATTGTATAGCCTACCTGAAAAGAAGAAGACGGGAACATAGTGGACAGAACAAAGGAAACATGAACACAGTCAAAGGATGAAGAGATTTTGGGAAGAGAAGAGGAAGAAGGGAAAGAAGTGAAACTTGTGTCATCGTGAGATTTTCGAGTTCGAACACTGTCCATGAGGGCAAAAATGTTGTAATAATAAATGAAGAGATGAAGAAATAGATAAAACTCAGCAATTCTTCTGGGTTTGTGCCGTGTCTTGTGTGGGGTTTCGCCTAGGACACCAAGCTGGCTCTTGGTGTCCCCGCTCGCATTTCCACAGGAGTAGTGAACTGCGTGCTATCTCCCTTTTTATGAAGCGCACCTGCGTCTCCTTACTGCGAGAACTAAATGCTCAAGGAGCCATAACCTCCCTATGAAGGCGTCCAAAAAGATGGTTTATTGGCTTTCACGGCCAGTGAATTAAAAATCAGCAATATTCCTCTAGGTGTGTGCTGTGTCTTGTGTGGGGTTTCGCCTAGGACACCAAGCTGAGTTTTAATTCACTGGCCGTGAAAGCCAATATACCACCTTTTTAAGAAACAGATAATTTGCTTATGGGCCATTATGCATTTGCCACCCTTGCACCCCATCTCTCGGTTGCTCTGGCTCTCTCAGCAAAGTTGTTGTGTTGTTTGAGTCTTCAGTCTTTTGACTGGTTTGATGCAGCTCTCCATGCCTCCCTGTCCTGAGCTAATCGTTTCATCTCTACATAGCTACCACACCCTACGTCCGAGGCAATCTGTTTAACATATTCTAACCTTGGTCTACCCCAACAGTTCTTATCCTCGACCCATCCTTTCATAGCTAAGCTTGCTATTCCTGGGTGTCTTAGTATGTGTTCTATCAACCTATCTCTTCTCTTCATTAGCAGTCGCCAGAAACATCTCTCCTCTCCCACTAGTCTTAATACGTCTTTGTTTGTAACCCTATCTACCCATCTGATCTTCATCATTCTCCCGTTTGCTGAGCCCAAGGTTGCAGGTTCGAAACCTGGCGCAGTCAGCTGGCATTTGAGGGTGCGCAAATGCGAGGGAGCCGTGTCAGTACATTTACTGGCACGTTAAAGATCCCCTTCGGGGCAAAATTCCGGCACCCCGGCGTCTCTAAAAGCCAGTGAAGTTAAAAGGGACGTAAAACCAATAACATTATTATCATTCTCCCGTAACACCACATTTCAAACGCTTCAATTCTCCTCTTTTCTGCTGCACCAATGGTCCAAGTTTCACTTCCATAGAGTGCCACGCTTCAGACAAGGGCTTTCAAAAATTACTTCCTAACACCTAAATCTATATATGATGTCAACAGATTCCTTTTCTGTAGAAATGCTTTCCATGCCTGAGCTAACCTACTTTTTATATCATCTTTGTTTCGTCCATCACTGGTTATTTTGCTTCCTAAGTAACGGAAGTCTCCTACTTCCTTTAGTGTTTCACCTGCCAATTTGATGTCCATAGAGGATTCTGATTTATTTCGGCTGCATTCCAAGGTAGGCAAGGGAATGTTGAGCAAAGGGGATTATTTTCAGTAGTTGGCTTGCAGCAGCGGAGCATTTCACTTCACTGCTGGATGAAGTGCTGTCCCATCCGACAAACCCAGGTTTAGAGAGAGGGCTTCGATGGCCAATGATACTCCAAGGGTCTTTGTGAGAACTACCGCCTTAAGAGAATGAAACTGGATATTCTTAGATCTGTTAAGGCTTGTGTAAATGTTATTATTGCATGATTTACGAAACGTGGTGCTGTGCTCTGTCAAATATTTAATATTTTAAGGCGCACCGCGGGCTTCATTTCACTTGGAAATGCAATTAGAACCGCTCTCACGTAACGAAGATGAAATGTTACCTTATACAGCGTTATTTATCGTAGGCCTCAAGAGTACACCGGACAGCCTTGAGCCTCGGAGAGGATATTGGTTGTAAGCCAGCACTTCATGGCACGCTTCGAGACAGGTACGTCGGGGCAATGATTGGAACGTAAGTAGATAATGATCATTTAATCAATAACCCACGTACAATAATGTGGGTAAGTAAGGGAACCTATTTTGACGATAGGGATGTATAGACATATTTTTCGACCGCTCGCTGCGTAGTGGCTAGTATTCTTGGCTGTCACCGCCATGGTTCGGGTTTGATTCCCGGCTCTGCCAAGAAATTTAATTGTGATTTTAGGGCTGGAACGGGGTACACTCAGCCTCGTGAGGCCACACTGAGATGAGGAGTATTCGATTCCCACCTCAGCCAACCTGAAAATTTTAGAGGACTAGAGCCCATTTTAAATGGTTTTGATATTGTGCCTTTTAAGAGAGTTATGAGGATTTTTCTAAAAAAAAAAAAATGTTTTCCTACCCCTTTGGCCAAGGGTTGGTGCTATCAAAAACCGTTACTAAGATAAGTTTTTGGTCATTATCCGAAAAATAGTATGAATTATGAATGGATTCAATAATTTATATATTAATTTGCTTGTTGTTGTTGTTGATTCATTTAAGGGTTTTGTGACATCGTGGTACTTGTGTGTGTCGAATTTGTCTGTTAACCTGTCTAATTTTGATGGCTGTATTAGTGTGTGTATTTGTAATTCACATGAGGATTGGGAAGGAGGCAGCCATGGCCATAATTTAGGATCCACCCCGGTATTCGCCTGGCGTGGAAGTGGGAAACCTTGGAAAATCACTTCCAGGATGGCTGAGGCGGGAATCGTGCCCGCCTCTTCGCAATTTTGCCTCACGAGGCTGAGTTTACCCTGTTCCAGCCCTCAGACCAGAATTAAATTTATTGGCAGAGTCGGGAACTGAACCCGGGCCTCTGCGGTAACAGCCAATTTCACATATTAAGAACGTTCTAGAGATACTTAAAAAAAGCTCCCTCCCCTTCCTTTTTCCATCTCTTTGGTTCAATTTTACTCATTAAAGTACTGACCGAGATTTTATACAGTATAATTATGCAGTATTATTTTCTGTATAAACTAGCGACCCACCCCGGCTTCGCCCGGTATCCTTAAAGGTTTACCCACCATTAGGTTTCAATTTGTGAGTCTTGGAGAGCTCTATCAAACTAAAGAAAACAAATTTTGTAAATCACTTCATGCCCAAATGGAGTTCCGGAAAAAGAGCCTAAAATAGCTCGTTTCTTTACTCAAATTCTTTTTGATTCAAATCCTATCCAAATTTACTTGTTTACATAATTCTTTATTTAATGTGTTCCTTGGTTCAATACACTCAGGCGTTGTTTGATTGTTTGAAAAATCTTCACACCGAAAGAAGTTATAAGGGCTTGAGTGAAACTCTACATTGACTCACACTAGCGCTTGTAGTGGTAGAGAAGGCAGACTGCTAATAAAACCGACCGGATATGCTTGAGTTTCCGGTGAAAATTGCCTAAATACACATTCGATTATTAAGAAAAGGATGGCATTTTTTAGGAATAAATAAAGAATGTCTTACTGTTGCGTAAACTTTCTCGACCAATTGAATACATAATATAGCTTTGGGGCTATTAGTTCGAGTGGCACTTCAAAAACCGACGTTTTACGACAATTACTTGTTCCTTGATCAAGGTTTGTCAGGAAAGAAAGAATGAGAAAACAATGGCATAGCCTCCATAGATAAATGGTATAAGATAGGAAGCCATGTCGAAACAAATAGTTACTCCATGACCTCCTGAGACCAAGAGGATGTTGGTAATGAAACTATAGATGGCAGCCATGATTTACTCAAGGGATAACCATCACCTCTATTAAAGTTGTGTGGTTGTTAACTTATTTCAATCGCCTCCCGAATCATATCCCCAGAGGTTGGTGGCACATAAATTACCAAGTCTATAATATCTCGGGGCAGATGACTTCGTAGTTCCGCCCCTTAAATCAAAAATAACTAACTATAATATCTCCAAAAAGTACAATATACGTAAATTTCCAAGTCCATATCCCCAGAAGGTGCCAGCCCCGTGGTGTTGAGGTAGTGCGCCTGCCTCTCATCCGGAGGCCCCGGGTTCGATTCGCGGCTCCGTCAGGGATTTTAGAGACTGACGTGAGGGCTGGAACGGGGTGTACTCAGCTTCGTGAGGACAACTGAGCAGCTTTCAGACAGTGAGGCAGCGCCCCGATCACCTAAACCAAGATTAACGGCCGAGGGGAACCGATGTGCTGATCACGCGTCACCCCAATATATGAAGGCCTAATGGCTAGACAGTGGTCGCTTGGTAGGCCTAGGCCCTTCTCGGGCTGTAGAGCCAGGTTTTTATTTTATTTTATTATTGTTATATATCCCCTGAAGGAATATTGTTCAATGAAGGTCTATAGTCAATGACATTAAATGATGCTTTAAATATTGAGTTGCTTGCCAGAACTGTGGACTTTAAGAAGGAGACAATTCTCATTCCGGTGTTGTGACGTGGAAATCAGGGCACCTCCACGTTTGAGGGGATTACTAATGTTGGTCTCCTTAATTCTGCGCTAGTTGTGAGAACACAATTAACCCATTTCTTATCTCTGCTTCCCCCTGTGGCTTCTCCCCCCGTGACCTATGCTCCCTATTAGGCTTGACCTCTGACCCGATTTCGAAGGCAATTGGGGCGTGAGATGATGTATGCACACTGATTGGACAAACAGTGCTAAACATACATGTAGATTCAAATGTAGTCTACACCAATCAATATCCATTATGGATATATTGGTTTCCTCTAGGTGCAGTCCAACATGTCAATAATTGAGTTGATTTAGTTAACGAAAGTAAGCCATTACAGTATTGGTGTTACATATTTACCATTTCGAGGAACTACTATTTGTCATGAGCAGCTGATCACCGTCACCATCTGTTTCTCTTCATTTTATTATATTCTTATACCCTAAATTTTATGGTGCACCATATTAGGTTTTAAACACGTATATAAATACTGTGCTACGCTTTGTTTTTTGTTTCTTCAACAGCTGATGAAGGGGATAAAATATAATTAATCCCCGAAACATGTACTGTAAACAAGTTCAATAACTAATTTTATCTGTATAGTATTGATTCAGGCAGATGTTCATTTCTTTTTAATAACTATTCTAACATATCAATACGGAACCACCATGAGTCTTTTAAATAATGTAAACTAGAAGGGGAAATGGG
This sequence comes from Meconema thalassinum, assembly GCA_946902985.2. Lineage (NCBI taxonomy): Eukaryota > Metazoa > Arthropoda > Insecta > Orthoptera > Tettigoniidae > Meconema > Meconema thalassinum. Next base: position 376,219,837 of record OX336392.1, read on the forward strand.
AAACAAAGAGGAGAGGAATGTAAATAAAATGCAGGAGGAAAGGAAATACACACAACCCTCGAATAATGAGAACTGAGGGATTTGGAAGGCAGGAGAGCCAAGTGAGGCAACGAAGAAAGGGAAAGAGGAGAGGGTCCACCCCAAAGGCAATGGAAAAGGGGGGAAACTTGTCCCAGCTCAGGAATCCCTCGGGGTCGCCAAATCTCAAACTCACCAGCCATGAGCCCTTGAGGGTGTAGCACTATCCAGGGTGCACCAGAAGTAGTGGGGCTATACACACCCTGCCCCATGGGGCCTTGTACAGAAGGCAGGAGATATCATGAAAAGAAGGCTGACCCCTCGAAGAATGAGACTATCAGGAAAGAAGAGAAGAGGGCCAATTAAGGCGGGAAAGTGAAATACTCCCTAGGCCTCAGATAGCCTAATAGCGTCGGGATATTCGAAATATACAATTCAGAAATGCCAGTGTTACCAACTTAATTTCGTCATTATTCTAGATAATTCAACATTTTTGGGTCTAGAACTGGGAGATGCCCTGGGACTAAATGACGTACCTCTATGGAATTTGTCTGGAAGGAGAGTGAGAAAATTCGGAAAACCCCTGAGTATTGTTTCCATCTCTTTCTATAAATTGTTTAACAGTACTAAACATTCTAACACACTAAGACATACTTAGTTTTGGAAGGAAAGGTTGAAGGCAAAAACCGTAGGCGTAGACCCAGATTAGAATATGTTAAACAAAAATAATAATCAACAATTTTTCTAGGTTTATACCGTGTCTTGCGTGGGGTTTCGCCTAGGACACCAAATGCCCGCTGTTGATCCAGCTTGGCGTCCTGGACGAAACCTCACACAAGACACGGTTTAAACCTAGAAAACTTGCTGAGTTTTAATTCACTGGCCGTGAAAGCCAATATACCATCTTTTGGAAGTCATCATAGGTAGGTTAAAGCTGCTTGAGTTTTTAGCTCTCACAGTTAAGAGGCAGAGATGAGCTTCATAAGAAGGGAGGTAGTGCACAGTTCGCTACTCATGTGGGGGTCCAGGCACGGAACATCAAGAGCCCGCTGATGAGCCAGCTTGGTGTCCTGGGCGAAACCCCACGCAAGACACGGCACAAACCTAAAAAAAATGCTGAGTTTTAGTTCACTGGCCGTGAAAGCCAATATAAATAATAGTAATAATAATAATAATGTTATTGGTTTTGCGTATCTTTTAACTACTGGGGCTTTTAGAAAGACCAGGGCGACGGAATTTTGCCCCGAAGGGGTTTATCGTGCCAGTAAATCTACTGACACGGCTCCATCGTGTTTGCGCACCATCAAATCCTCAATCAAAATGTTTATGTATAATTTTGTTCTATCAGTCGAGGTGCTATTTCCTGCACTCCAAATTAGGAATGTTGTACATTTTACAGAGCATATGGTAACACTAGATGAAGTCAGCCGTGTTTATTTTGCGTTAGAGAGCATGCAATACAGACTTTGAAAGGCTAATACCACATTCCTTATGCTAATGATCATCGTCCTAGGCTAGCTTTAGAACATTACGTTCAATTGCCTGCTCATTCACTCCACGTCAAAATAAAACATGAGTACAAAGCGGTGAAAATTAACGTTAAGTAATCTATCATCTCCAGTTACAGTAATTATTACAAGCACTTGCTAGAGACGATCATTAGCTTCGGTGAGCCTAGATATTGATTTGACCAAACCACGGTGTTTGTAGCGGAAAGCTTCATGTAGTTCTTCTGGCACGCAACACATTAGTGAATTACGCAGATAAGCAAATGGTATGCAAATAGTCTGCTGATGCATTATACACGAGAAGGAAAATTAAACAAGTACTTGAGTAAGTCAAGCGTTTATCTATTTACCAATTACATTATTATGCTTCCTTCATTTTAAAGCTGCTCATCTGAGAAACCCCATGGCGTAAGCCGTGCGCGTTTATTAGCTCGCCGTGACTGCGAAAGGGAGATGCAGCTAGTCCGGGGATCGTAGGTGGGATTCCCGGCACTGACAGCGGCTATGAAAAGAAAAATCCACAGCCTGCTTCCAGTAGACCGACCAGGTCAGGGAATGAAATGAATGAAGCCCCCACCTAGCCGCGAAGATATGAACTGTGCCAGCTGCCTGTCGCACTCCCCTGGGGCAATGATTAAATGAATGACGGATGAAATTAAATGATAGTGTAGAGTGTTGCTGGAATGAAATTGTGACAGGGAACACCGGAGTACCGGTCTGCCTCCGCTTTGTCCAGCACAAATCTCATATGGAGTGACCGGGATTTGAACCACGGACCCAGCTATGAGAGGCCGGCGTGCTGCCGCCTAAGCCACGGAGGCCACTGCGGCTATACTGAGTGGTATTTTCCCGGTTCTTCCACACCCCTTGCTGCAAATACCAGACACCTACCCCATTCCCCACCCCACGCATTCTACTACAATTACCACAAAAACACACGTTATCAGACAAATGCAAGACAGCCCAAGTACACGAGGCTGATGACTAAGGTGTCCCAAACCTCTATACTTAACAAGAACAATAATTGGCAAACGGTTAACATAGCGTAGTAGTAGTAGTTGTTGTTGTCAAAAAGAAATGAAGGAAATTAGAGAAAAGTTTAAAGCAGGAGTAAAGCCTCAAGGAGACAAAAAAAAAACTGCGATTTGCTGATGACATAGCCGCCACCGATATTAAAACACTTGTCGTAACGTGCAATCAGTTTGAAGAAACCACTCTGGCAAAGCTCGGTGCCCTGTGATGCAAGGAATTGTCGCACAGCCTGCTCCACCTCAGCATTGGTGTGAAAGTGACGTCCAGAAAGTGCGGCTTTCATTTAAGTGATGGGCACGACCAACTGCCACCAATATGCGCCTGTCCTCAAACACCATGCCCTGTACTTCAGCAATATTGTTTTCATACCGGGTGAGCTAGCCGTGGTTGTTACAGCGTGGCTGCAGGCAGTCGCTCACATCCGGAAGGCGAGGAGGTTTGAATCCCCCCGCCGGCAACCTTGAAGATGGTTTTTTGTGGTCTCCCATCTTTCTTTCAGGCAAATGCCTGGGTTGGTCCCTAACTAACGGCCACAGCCGCTACCTTCCAATTCCTCGTCCTTACAATCACACTTTCCTCCCCTGACAACACTCCACACGTGACTGTACTTGTAGCTCACCCCATGGGTGTCCGCTTGAAGCAGCTACAGACTCTGGAGAGCCGAACATGTTTTGGACACTCTCGGCACTAAAAGCCATACGCTAAAAAAAAGTTTTCATTCGTGGATGTGGAGGGACGCCCACTTCATCCTCCACACTCTGCTGTCCATCACTGAACATGCAACACCAGTGACAGACCATATGTCGAGACATGACCGCTTCACCATACTCGGTCTGTAGGCGCACATAGACGACTGGCACTCTAGGTCTATGTGCCCATTCACTACGGAAAACAGCATGCATTTCCATTGGCAACCACATTGTCAGTACATGTCTGTCTGCCTTCGTGAGTAGGTCTCGAATGATATCACGCACGTCAGTCTGCTGCTCCTCTCTCTTCGTTACCGCTCTGTGATTTCTTCATTCCCCCTCCACTAACGCTCGTTCCGTCGTTGAACCAGCCACGCGTGTGGATTCTAATGGCGATTATTTGTGTCACCTGGTGTACCATCTGTTCGTAAAATAAAAGGACGATCCTTACTTTCTCAATTTCCCTCGTACATGATATAACAGCTTAGGCTTTCACGGCCGCCGTTCATAATTAAGTACAAGTTTTTCAGGCTTGTAGGCCGTGCTCCAGACAGGATATCTCCCGACGTTTCACCGGAAACTGCGTCCGGCATTATCAAGGGTTCCGCTCCTTTCCTTGGTCAGCAGTGGAATGAGGGAGAGGATTGAAATAATGGATAATGGTTTGAAGTGGGGTATTGTTGCTTGAATATGACTGTTGGTTGGGTGGATCTTGGTGATGAATTAACGGATCAATTTAGCATGGTGAGCCGAGCGTTCTATGTGCAGTCCGGCTAGATCGTCTGGTCTCGCATTCATGTTGCGGGGTATTGCCAGTTGTAATATTTATTCAATCACTAAATCATTATTCTTAACAAGTTTTCCCCTCAAAATGGAGTAAAAGGAGCCCGGTTTACGGGCACCAGTCTCCAACTTTTTAGTTTCCCGCATTCACCTTTTTCCAAGGTGGTATGCCCGCACGATATGAGAGTAGGGGTGCGGTGCGTGCTCCGGCTTTGGCGACCGAACTTGTGAGGGTTAGGTGTTCCCTGGGCGACTGCCGGGCTGTAGCGGGAAGGTTCTTCAGGTTGACGTATGCGTGATATCATGGCCTTGGTGTTCCTAAGGGCCTGGATCCATGTATTACGCACACGTTCAATTTCTTCCTTTAGATTGAAGTTGTCGGGGTGTTTGAATATTTCTATGGCTTCCCGTTGCAGCCTGGCGTGGTAGTGTGTGGTCGTGGAGAGTATCTCTGTGTCCCCGTACTGTACATCGTGACTGGGTAAGAGAGAATGCTCAGCGACTGACGATTTTTCAGTTTGACCCAGGCGGCTGTGTCTGTTATGTTCCTTGAGTCTGGTGGTCACGCTCCCCTTCGTCGTTCCTATGTACACCACAGGAACACGGGATTCTATAGACACCTGCAGTGGAGTGTGGGTGGTGCTTGTCTTTAGCGGATCGCAGCAAGTCCCGGATTTTGGCGGTGAGTTTACAAAAAAAAGTCTTCACCCCATAGGTCTTGAGTAATTTGCCTATCCTGTCCGTCACCTTCTACACGTACGGCAGGAATACGGTGGCCACGGGAGTTTCCTCAGATCCCCTCGTACATACAATACCATATTTTATATTTTACAGGAATTGTACGACTGTAAATTCAGTGGAAGTTTCCTTCCCATTCACATCAACTTTTAATTTAGCTGCAAAAATTACTCTGGAGTCACTATAACCCTCCATCTTCAGTTGAGTTACAGAAACTCTTCGTAGCTAGTTAAGGCTAGATTTAAAATTGTATAGTGGTGGCCGTTAGCATAGCTAAAGGGACTAGTAGTCCTATTTTAAATAAAACAAATAAATTTCAATTTTTATAATCTGATGAGAATAAGGCACTTAAAGTCGCTGACTGCATGAGACTGGAATAGAGACATCCTAATCATGAAGCCTCTCACTTGGGCACGCTCTTCCTAGTTTCACATGGTGGTAATGATGCCCTTCTAACAGACATATTAATCACCGCTGGTTACATTCATCAACTCTGCTGAAGCTCACGTTTGTATAAGCACTACCAACAGATACCTCAGTGGGTCAAACACAGAGAGTCAATTTCCCGAGCACAGGAACAACTGTGAGAAATTTAATTTCCCTCGCACATTCTTCACAAGCCAAGTCGGGCCGGAAATTGAGGGTGCGTGTGAATATTATTGATTTCTGCTGTTTAATCTTGAGCAAACGGACTGATCGAGTCCACCTTCCTGCCGTGCTCAGCTCCATACCCCGCAACGTACCCGGGAGCTCTACAGTATGTCAAGCAGCACGAATTCATGAGAGAACTGAGAAATCCAGAGATGAAAGGTTAGAATTCCAGCACTGAAAGTGACATCCCTCAGGTTTGTTTTCTCCCCGATAATTACGCACTTCACCAAGGAAATGCTTGTATTGTACATCATTTTTAGCCTATTTTCATTATTAAAAAAATGGGCTTATGAGTTCACCTTTAGTCCAAGTTTGTGTGTGTGTGTGTGTGTGCTTATGTGTGTGTTTGTGTCCTAATGAAATCTAAACGGCAGAAGCGATTTCAATGAAACTCTGTAAGGTTATATTACTATTTTGTCCGACCCCGACTGTGTCCTTTAAATATTCTTAAGTCTCCCCTATCCAACATGGCGGCTGTGCGAAATAATTTTCCACCATTCTATATCTACGAAACTATTATTGACATCACCCTGAAATTTTGTAGAGAGATAAAGGGCACTACCAAAGTTCACCTATGTGACTTTCATAAACCTCTTAAGTACAAAACGAGCATGGCGGCTAAGCGAAGTTGAAACATTAAAATAGACTTTTCTAGCGATTTAACCATCCGAGGGCAGTGAATAATGGTACAGTAAATGCACATTGTAATGCTCTGACATCTTTGTTCAATGTTTTACATAACCTCTAGATAGCGGCTGAGCGAAATTTAAAAAATAAGCTCATTTCTTGTATCCTAAACATGCGATCGAAGTCAACGTTTGAATAATGAACCCACGCAATAATCGTAACTCAATGGCCTACATAATAAAATTCGAACATGGCGACCATCTAAAATATTTAGACGGTTCTCAGTATCAACTAATCTATGACAGCAATCACAGTGCATTTTTTTTATGTTGATAAAGGCTATGAACATAAGTTCACCTATGGGACTTTCAATAACCCGGTGAGCACAAATCCAACATGGTGGAGACCCGAAGTTTAAATATGTAAATGGACGTTTCTCGCTATTTAAACATCCGAGTGCAGTGAAACTTGGTACGGTAAATGCTTATACAAATTTTAATCCATTGACATCTAATTTATTTCAATTGTAGTTATAACCAAAAGATGGCAGCTGCGCGAAATTTTAAAATCCCTTTTCTTAATTTCTTGTGTCCTAATCATGCGATTGAAGTTTGAATAATACACCTACATGTAATAGTATATAACTCTATGGCCTACATATATAAACATCCAACATGGTGACAATCCGAAATATTTTGGCGGTTCTCATTATCTACGAATCTATTACAGCAATCAAACTGAAAATTTGTATGTTGATAGAGGCAATTAACATACTGTAAGTAGGATACATGAAAATAGGCTGTTTAGTTCTTCACGGAACTACATTTTAGTTGCGGGATAGCTACTCCAAACCCATGCGTACATCCTGGGGTGAGTTACATGTTTTGATGTCGTCAAGGATAACATATTGAAAATACGTGAGTCGGAAGGTGTCTGGTTGGCATCAGAATAAAGTTTTATAAAGTTTGTATGTCCATTTGTATTATGATGAAAACCCAAATCACATGGCACTACATCCCAAGAAGGGCCTGCGACTGCTGTCCAGCCATTCGGCCCTCAGATTATGAGGTAACGCGTTGTCTGCGTTTATCTTGGTCTCAATGACCGGAGCGCTGCCTAATTGTCAGACAGCTACTCAAGCGTACTCATGAGGCTGAGTGCAACCGTTCCAGCCCTGACGTCAGTTTCAAAAATCCCTGAAGGAGCCGGGAATCGAACCCGAGGCCTCTGGGTGAGAGGCAGGCGTGCTTCCCCAACACCATTGTGATAGATACTGAAAATTATGGACGTCCGATAGTAATCGTAATAATAATATAATTCTATTGTGTATTACGATGGCCATGTAGCATAGTAGCTTGCTCAGCCTACACCTTGATGGCCGGAGTTTAATTACCGATGACATAGGTGTGGAATTATCACCCCCATAAAGCCCGTAGTTTGTGGAGTGGCGGCTGGTCATAACCAAAATGAACTAGGTTGGCTCTGGTACCCCCAAATAATTGGGATAAGAAGACACTAAGTTTCTTTTTGCTTTAAGGAAGCACCTGCATGTTATACTAAGTACATTTTTGGAATGCTTATGGGGAGGCTGCTGTCAACCCCAAGGTTCGAACGTCATATCTCCGAACTACAGCTCCCCATTCAAGTCGTGGAGCGTGCCTGAAAATCTTCGGCTACGATGATGGGTTATCAGAGAAGTTGTTGATTTATTTAGGGGCTTAGGGACATCGAGCTTATGTAGCCCGATGTGTACTTGGGTGGGTGAAGAATTTATCCGATAACCTGCTTCTTGTGATGGCTGTATTAGTGTAATTGAAATTAAGGTAAGGAGGATTGGGAAGAAGACGGATGGGGCCTTAAGTCATTATTGTAATTGAAATTAAGGTAAGGAGGATTGGGAAGAAGACGGATGGGGCCTTAAGTCATTTTTTTTTTAATTTACCATAAATCATACTGGAAGTAAGGAAGGTCCAGTGAAAAGGGGCAAGCCCCACATACATAATTTATGCTTCACTGAAAAATCTTACATGTATATTTGTTTTTTTTACAATATTTACATGTTTTAGAAAGATATTTACATTATTTACATATTCACAGTATACCTTCCTCCGGAAGGGAAGTAAAGCCGGCGGTCCCATGTTATGGAACCTTCCACTAATTACACTTGTGTGAAGCTAAATTATAGGTTAGATTTGACTAACGCTCTTAGGTTCCAATCCCTGCGGTGGCATCTTGTAACCAAGTTCAGGACTAGTTGTCGTTGACGGTGGCGTTTGGTAGCAAAAGTAGTGCAGTCCTTCCTTGAATTAAAGACAGATAACACACACTAATACAGCCATCACATATAACACCAGTTATCAGACAGATTCTGCACACACCCAAAGTACACGGGGCTATATGACCGCGTTGTTGCAGCCCCTAAACTGAGGAACCAACCAACAATATTAATAATAAGATAAATAATATAGCAAATTTTATCGTGTTCACTCACTCTCTCACGTAAACCAACGCACCTCAATCACTCCATACACTCATTCATTTAATTCATTCGGATACTCATTCATTCAGAAAGACGAACAATCACCCATAGAGACGTTTATTTACACAATGTACTATCGCATGTACAACCTGAATTTCCGAAGAGGCAAGTTCTTGGCGTCACCGGCAGTGTGTTCCATAACCGCGCAGAGTGGCCGTAGTCACCTGTCAGGTAGGCATTGATACGAGCGAAGGGCGGAACGGGAGTTACACCTCGTCCTCTCCGAACTGAGCGATACGCCAATGACAGTCCGCAACACGAGTCAATAGCAACGGAATCTGCGAGGGCTTTTTTGAGGAAGAAACAAGTCTGATTTTTAGGAACCTTCCCAACATTTACCTGCAATAGAAGTGGGAAATCACGAAAAACCACTTCCAAGATGACTGAGGTGGGAATCAAACCTACCTCTCCTCAGTTTCTTCTCACGAGGCTGAGTGTAACCCGTTCTAGCCCCCGGACAACAACAACATTTCTTGTCAGAGCTGGGAATCGAACCCAGACATCCAAGGTGACAGCCAAACATGCTAGCCGCTATACCATGAGATATCAGAACTCTCGCGCCGGGGATGAGAGGGAGTGGAGATTTATACAAGAGGCGTGTTTGCCAACGATGCTGTATAACAAGCAACTCGCAGTCCCATTCTCAAGATGTATGTCGGCTTTAAATACTCGGCGCTGCGTTTGCAAGGCGCCTCCAGTGTTGACGTTTATGGAGGCGTCGAGTGGCGGCCAATGCCACCCTCCCTCGTCAAACGCGCGTCGAATAAATACATCTAACCTTACGCTGGGTCATAAGAAACTAAGCAATTACAATCACATTCATTTCTCTTATTAACCCTCCGGTGGTCGCACTCGAACATTTAGTCACGTGGATTACAATCCTAGGCAAATTTTTAATGGGTATTTCATTAGCTATTTTTTGTTTTAACATTTTAATTTTTGATTTGATAAAGAGGATGGAGCGTGATAATAGTACATTATGCAACAAGCCTATAATGGCAATAATTAAGACACGAGTATGTTTATAAAAGAAGCGAAGCGAGTTTTATAATTTCCATACGAGTGTCATAATTACCATTATAGGCAAGTTGCACACGACTGTTTAAGTTCGACGATAATTATAACTTTATTTTATGTTTGAAAATAAATATTCATTAAAATCTGTCGAGACTCTGCTTGTTGCGTTTACTGAACAGAGCGCATGCGCTGGATTCCCTGTTGCGTTTAATGAACAGAACGCACGCGCTGGATTCCCTGTTGCGTTTAATGAACAGAACGCATGCGCTGGATTCCCTGTTGCGTTTAATGAACAGAACGCATGCGCTGGATTCCCTGTTGCGTTTAATGAACAGAACGCATGCTCTGGATTCCCTGTTGCGTTTAATGAACAGAGCGCATGCGCTGGATTCCCAGTTTTTTACTGAACAGAGCGCAAGCGCTGGATTCCCAGTTGCGTTTACTGAACAGAGCGCATGCGCTGAGTTCCCAGTTGCGTTTAATGAACAGAGCGCATGCGCTGGATTCCCTGTTGCGTTTGCTGAACAGAGCGCATGCGCTGGATTCCCAGTTGCGTTTACTGAACAGAGCGCATGCGCTGGATTCCCTGTTGCGTTTACTGAACAGAGCGCATGCGCTGGATTCCCAGCTGCGTTTAATGAACAGAGCGCATGCGCTGGGTTCCCAGTTGCGTTTACTGAACAGAGCGCATGCGCTGGTTTCCTAGTTTTTTACTGAACAGAGCACATGCGCTGGGTTCCCAGTTGCGTTTAATGAACAGAGCGCATGCGCTGGATTCCCTGTTGCGTTTACTGAACAGAGCGCATGCGCGGGATTCCCAGCTGCGTTTAATGAAGAGAGCGCATGCGCTGGGTTCCCAGTTGCGTTTACTGAACAGAGCGCATGCGCTGGATTCCCTGTTGCGTTTAATGAACAGAACGCATGCTCTGGATTCCCTGTTGCGTTTACTGAACAGAGCGCATGCGCTGGATTCCCAGTTTTTTACTGAACAGAGCGCAAGCGCTGTATTCCCTGTTGCGTTTACTGAACAGAGCGCATGCGCTGGATTCCCAGTTGCGTTTACTGAACAGAGCGCATGCGCTGGATTCCCAGTTGCGTTTACTGAACAGAGCGCAAGTGCTGGATTCCCAGTTGCGTTTACTGAACAGAGCGCATGCGCTGGGTTCCCAGTTGCGTTTAATGAACAGAGCGCATGCGCTGGATTCCCTGTTGCGTTTACTGAACAGAGCGCATGCGCTGGATTCCCAGTTGCGTTTACTGAACAGAACGCATGCGCTGGATTCCCTGTTGCGTTTACTGAACAGAGCGCATGCGCTGGATTCCCAGCTGCGTTTAATGAAGAGAGCGCATGCGCTGGGTTCCCAGTTGCGTTTACTGAACAGAGCGCATGCGCTGGTTTCCTAGTTTTTTACTGAACAGAGCACATGCGCTGGGTTCCCAGTTGCGTTTAATGAACAGAGCGCATGCGCTGGATTCCCTGTTGCGTTTACTGAACAGAGCGCATGCGCGGGATTCCCAGCTGCGTTTAATGAAGAGAGCGCATGCGCTGGGTTCCCAGTTGCGTTTACTGAACAGAGCGCATGCGCTGGATTCCCTGTTGCGTTTAATGAAGAGAGCGCATGCGCTGGATTCCCAGTTGCGTTTACTGAACAGAGCGCATGCGCTGGATTCCCAGTTGCGTTTACTGAACAGAGCGCATGCGCTGGATTCCCAGTTTTTTACTGAACAGAGCGCAAGCGCTGGATTCCCAGTTGCGTTTACTGAACAGAGCGCATGCGCTGGATTCCCAGTTGCGTTTACTGAACAGAGCGCATGCGCTGGATTCCCAGTTGCGTTTACTGAACAGAGCGCAAGTGCTGGATTCCCAGTTGCGTTTACTGAACAGAGCGCATGCGCTGGGTTCCCAGTTGCGTTTAATGAACAGAGCGCATGCGCTGGATTCCCTGTTGCGTTTACTGAACAGAGCGCATGCGCTGGATTCCCAGTTGCGTTTACTGAACAGAACGCATGCGCTGGATTCCCTGTTGCGTTTACTGAACAGAGCGCATGCGCTGGATTCCCAGCTGCGTTTAATGAAGAGAGCGCATGCGCTGGGTTCCCAGTTGCGTTTACTGAACAGAGCGCATGCGCTGGTTTCCTAGTTTTTTACTGAACAGAGCACATGCGCTGGATTCCCAGTTGCGTTTAATGAACAGAGCGCATGCGCTGGATTCCCTGTTGCGTTTACTGAACAGAGCGCATGCGCTGGATTCCCAGCTGCGTTTACTGAACAGAGCGCATGCGCTGGATTCCCTGTTGCGTTTAATGAACAGAACGCATGCTCTGGATTCCCTGTTGCGTTTACTGAACAGAGCGCATGCGCTGGATTCCCAGTTTTTTACTGAACAGAGCGCAAGCGCTGGATTCCCAGTTGCGTTTACTGAACAGAGCGCATGCGCTGGATTCCCAGTTGCGTTTACTGAACAGAGCGCATGCGCTGGATTCCCAGTTGCGTTTACTGAACAGAGCGCAAGTGCTGGATTCCCAGTTGCGTTTACTGAACAGAGCGCATGCGCTGGGTTCCCAGTTGCGTTTAATGAACAGAGCGCATGCGCTGGATTCCCTGTTGCGATTACTGAACAGAGCGCATGCGCTGGATTCCCAGTTGCGTTTACTGAACAGAACGCATGCGCTGGATTCCCTGTTGCGTTTACTGAACAGAGCGCATGCGCTGGATTCCCAGCTGCGTTTAATGAAGAGAGCGCATGCGCTGGGTTCCCAGTTGCGTTTACTGAACAGAGCGCATGCGCTGGTTTCCTAGTTTTTTACTGAACAGAGCACATGCGCTGGGTTCCCAGTTGCGTTTAATGAACAGAGCGCATGCGCTGGATTCCCTGTTGCGTTTACTGAACAGAGCGCATGCGCTGGATTCCCAGCTGCGTTTAATGAAGAGAGCACATACGCTGGGTTCCCAGTTGCGTTTACTGAACAGAGCGCCTGCGCTGGATTCCCTGTTGCGTTTAATGAACAGAACGCATGCTCTGGATTCCCTGTTGCGTTTACTGAACAGAGCGCATGCGCTGGATTCCCAGTTTTTTACTGAACAGAGCGCAAGCGCTGGATTCCCAGTTGCGTTTACTGAACAGAGCGCATGCGCTGGATTCCCAGTTGCGTTTACTGAACAGAGCGCATGCGCTGGATTCCCAGTTTTTTACTGAACAGAGCGCAAGTGCTGGATTCCCAGTTGCGTTTACTGAACAGAGCGCATGCGCTGGGTTCCCAGTTGCGTTTAATGAACAGAGCGCATGCGCTGGATTCCCTGTTGCGTTTACTGAACAGAGCGCATGCGCTGGATTCCCAGTTGCGTTTACTGAACAGAACGCATGCGCTGGATTCCCTGTTGCGTTTACTGAACAGAGCGCATGCGCTGGATTCCCAGCTGCGTTTAATGAAGAGAGCGCATGCGCTCGGTTCCCAGTTGCGTTCACTGAACAGAGCGCATGCGCTGGTTTCCTAGTTTTTTACTGAACAGAGCACTTGCGCTGGGTTCCCAGTTGCGTTTAATGAACAGAGCGCATGCGCTGGATTCCCTGTTGCGTTTACTGAACAGAGGGCATGCGGTGGATTCCCAGTTGCGTTTACTGAACAGAGCGCATGCGCTGGATTCCCAGTTGCGTTTACTGAACAGAGCGCATGCGCTGGATTCCCAGCTGCGTTTAATGAAGAGAGCGCATGCGCTGGGTTCCCAGTTGCGTTTACTGAACAGAGCGCATGCGCTGAGTAATTGATTTTCGGTGGATCAAAGACATTGACAAAGCAATATGATTCCAAAGCTTAGAAACAAAAACATGGATAGAAGGTTATCATAACCTCATTCGTGTCCGACATGTTTGATTTTGGAAGCCAGAGCTTTGAGCGCAGGTGCGATGCTATCCTTACCCAATTGGTCAAACAGCTGTATCGTAATGAAAATATTGAGCTCTGATTGGTGAAGAACGTGTTTCATAAGGAAACTTGAACTATAATGAACCTTATTAAGATATAGTTTTCTGGCATATAATATTTATACTTCGGCATGGTCGAACATAAATATGCTAATAGACAAATACTTTAAATACCAAATATTCTGTCTCAGCAAGGAAAACTTATTTCATTTGTACTTTTGAAAGGAATTTGATTTTAAAACTCAGCAATTCTTTTAGGTTTGTGCCGTGTCTTGTGTGGGGTTTAATTCACTGGCCGTGGAAGCCAATATACCATCTTTTTTGGAAGCCATCATAGGGAGGTTAAGGCTGCTTGAGCTTTTAGTTCTCGCAGTAAAGTGGTGCAGTTGCACTTCATATAAAGGGAGGTAGCGCGCAGTTCGCTACTCCTGTGGGGGTCCGGGCGCGGGGACACCAAGAGCCCGCTGATGAGCCAGCTTGGTGTCCTAGGCAAAACCCCACAATAGACACGGCACAAACCTAAAAGAATTGCTGAGTTTTAATTCACCGGCTGTGAAAGCCAATATAGGCTACCGTCTTTCTGGAATTTGATTTTATTTACTGTATTGAATAAACACATGCAATATTTGCGAACAAATGAGTATTTTTCCACAATTAAATGTTAATAATTTTTTCTCTTTCCAATTCTATACAGCGCTATACCTATCCAAGCGTAGTTCCTTAAATAGTCGCGTGGAGTACAGTACAGTTGAAATATAAGTTAACTCTTTCGTATGTCACTGACACGCTAGTTGTCACTGATGTAATATTTAATGGTGATTGTAGTAGGGAGACCATCGAGGGAAGGTACTGGACAGTATGTGCCAAAATATAGTGTATTATGTTCGCAGATAAACTTATAAAACCTTTTTTTAAGCGTATGGCTTTTAGTGCCGGGAGTGTCCGAAGACATGTTCGGCTTCTATGTGGACATCCATGGGTTGAGCTACACGTACCGTCGCGTATGGAGTGTTGTCAGGGAAGGAAAGTGTGCGTGTAAGGACGAGGAATTGGAAGGTAGCGGCTGTGTCCTATAGTTAGGGAGCAACCCCGGCATTTGCCTGGAAGGAAGATAGGAAACCACAGAAAACCATCTTCAAGGTTGCCGGTGGGGGGATTCGAACCTCCTCGCCTCCCGGATGTGAGCGACTGCCTGCAGCCACGCCGTAATAACCACGGCTAACTCACCCGGTATAAAACAAATGAATCTGGATTACAAGGGTCGGTAATCGAAACCAAGCCTCCGGGGCAACAGCCAAGAATGCTAGTCACTACAGAACGATGCGGACGAGTGTATTTGTTAAATTCTACTTGAGTCAGCATTTGTCGAGGTTTTCCAGTCAGCAAACAGCCTTTTTAATTTGTGGATGAGTGGCTCAACTGAGTTCAGTGATCTGAACACAAAGTTAGCAACGCCAGTCAATTACATACGAAATGGCTTATCTTTTCCACGCCCCGGCTAACAGGCTGTAGGAGGCGCTATCCAAAGAAACAAGTGCCCAGCACAATTTTTAATAACAGGACATAAAACACATAGGAACGTGTATTATCATTCGTTCCACGGTGCAGATAATAGTTTGTGGGCTCGCTCGACAAACATGCTCAATGTCCGTCCGGGAGATAGCACTCGCTACCCAAACCACAGTTCATGTGTCCAACAAAGTGTAGCCGAGCGTTTTAAGTGACGCGCTAAGACTACAAATTTGGAGATAGCACTCGCTACTCAGACCCCAGTTCATGGATCTAGCACATTGTAGCCAAGCGTGTTCAGTGACACCTCACCACTGGTAGTTCTTAGAACAACGGTTCGAATCGCAGTGCTGACAATGGCTCTCCGAGTGTATTTGTCCTGGGAATCTTCTCATTTCCCTCGATCAGCTGCTGTGATGGTAACTACATGTAAGTCCCGTGGCACCTATCATAATTCCCCTGCCAACTTATGTGAAATCAGGGTATTTTCTGAGGCAGTGGTCTCAAAGGTCATGTATTCGATTCCCGATGTTGTCAAGACATTAAGTTCTAGTCTGAGGTTTGGATAGGGGTAGGTTTAGTCTCTTGAGGTGAAACTGTAAATGCTATTCCAACATGTAACATCCTGGGAATGATTTTCTCCGGTTACCTACTATTACTCCATGTAAAGGCCGGGATAATTCGTAATGTCCGGCCACGGCTTCCTCCTTCCCAATCTCAGGCTGAAGTCACAATTAGTATGCAATACAATAATTCAAAGGGGAAAAAAGATAAGGTTCTGGCATTTTCCTGGAGTGTCGGTGCAAATATTCGGGAAAAAATCACAATGAGAATGGCCTCCGTAAGTGCCGGGAGTCTAACTGAATTATAGAACGCCAGCTAGGCAAACAATGCGGAAGTCCAGAAATGGACAGCAGGAAGATGGAGACACAAACTTAGGTCAGGTACATCACTCAGATCTTCTTTAGAACCGCTAAGAGATGCGAAAAAGATCTTTAAAACTCAGCGAGGTGTCCACTGTAGCTCTCAAAGCAGACAGTTCCATGTATTATGTATCCTGCTGAGGAGTGTTCCTGTTTGGCGAACATATCAATCCCTCTACTGTTGTTGCAAAACGGATGAACTTGACCTTCTGCAGGTGCAGACTGATGAGACACGAGTGGGAAGTCAATTGGAGAACGAGGCAAAAAGTGTGCCCAAGTCTCATCATAAAAGGAAGGAGTATCGAACGTCATGGCATAAACATTCAGGACAGTGACAGAATGCGGAGTCTGGGTTGAATCTACTCACAGGTATCCTTTTGATTTTCCAGGTAAGTACAACCATATATTATAGAATTCAAGTGCATGTACTAATTTTATTATATTCTTTTCTAACTGTATACACCTGCATAATAATCGTACGGATTTCACAAATGCTTAGAATCAACAAATTAACCATAAATACCGAGATTCAAACAGCAAATTGTAATATTATTTTATCATTGCAGCCGAATGGCCATACGTCAAAAGTGCCCAAATGTGGGTATATTAATTCTTACTATACTGAACAATAGATTTTTCTCTGTTAGGACATATCTGTCACAGAAATTGTTACATAGCATACACGGGCAGCTTTCATTTGGTTCATGAAACTTCTCATTGCGGAAAACCATGTGGTGAAAACCATGAATTGCTACTCGGGTGAGAACGTTCCTTAATTCTTGGCTTTTCTCCACCCAACCCCTAACTACCATAGCACCCGTCGTATAGAAATCTATGTGTATTTTCTGGCGTTTCTTCATTCTAGACTCGATTAATATTTTCCTTTGGTTTGGTAGATGGCATGGATAACTGAAGCCGCAAATCCTCTATATAAAAAAGACTCTTTCGCCAACTCTTAGACAAGTCTGGATGGTGATGTTTAAGAAACCCCTAATGCTCTTTTTAAGTATCATGCAATCACTTTCTCCATAGTCTTTAAGGGGGCGGCTTCGGTGGCGTAGTTGGTAGCACGCTGAGCTTCAATGCTCAAGATCGCGGGTTCAAATCCTGCCGAAGTCATCGGATTATTTAAGAGCGTTAAAAATCCCTCAGTATGCCTTCCTTCGGAGGGGAAGTAAAGCCGGCAGTCCCATGTCATAGATTTATGGCTTGTTAAAGAACCTTCCAATAATTACACCTGTGTGAAGCTAAATTGTATAGGTTAAGAGTGTAAACAATGCTCTTAGGTTCCTACGTTCGTTGCCAAGAGCAGACTGCGGTGGCGTCTGGTAGCTAAGTTCTAAACTAGTAGTCGTTGACGGTGGCGTTTGGCGGCAAAAGTAGGAACTACTTGAAATTAAAAGACTGCAGTCCTCACTTGAATTGAAAACAGATAACACACACTAATACAGTCATCACAATTAACACCGGTTATCAGACAGATTCTACACACACCCAAAGTACACGGGGCTACATGACCGCGTTGTCGCAGCCCCTAAACTAAGGAACCAACCAACCAACCAACCAAACATAGTCTTTAAGTCAGTGAATGCTAATTTTTCCCATATAATGTCCAGTTAGAACTGGGTTTAATTTTGCGTGGAATAAAGTCATGGCCGTTTGTAACTACAGAGAGGCAATATAAACAGCAACTTATATCCCTACACTAAATGTAGTTAGATAATAGATGTATATACGAGGGCTCTTTTTAAGTAGATTTCATTAGAAAGCTAACTATTGCAATGGGTACCATGTTTCGACTTCCGGAAAATTTCGACATATCTTCGCGTTTCACATCCCCCAGACCCCAAAACCACCGTCAGTTCAAAAGTTTATATATAATTTATGTATGTATATATGTATATCAGTTTCTTGTGGACACGATAACTGCCGTAATGTTGCACCAATCTCTTTGAATTTTTTACCGAATATGTATACCTATAAAATCTCGGTCGAGTTCGTTACTGGGCTAAATCGGTCGAAGGGGATGAAAATGGGGGGCTTTTTTCAAAAAAGTGAAATATGGCTATAACTCTCTTAATATGTGAAATATCGAATCCGTTCCAAGTTCATACTATGTGTCGGATAAAGCCCAAAACATTATGTTTGAAGAGTTTTTTATAGCACCAACCACTGACCAAAGGGGTGGGAAAAAGTGGGTTTTTCGGGAAACATTAATCATATCTCTCTTAATAGGCACAATATCAAAACCGTACAAAATGGACAATATTCCCCTAATAATTACCTAAAACTTTTGTCTGAAATAATTTTTGATATGACCCACCATTACGCCAAGAGATGAGAAAAATGATGTCGGAATTATAAGAAAATACCAAGAGCTATCAGTGGTTGCCATGGCAACACTACTAAATTGATGAGGGATGAGCCATCAGACGTTGCCATGACAACGCACTTGCACGAGATCAGATTCAAATTTCCATCTGACTAAGTGTAAGTTGGTTGGTTGGTGCTTAAGTTTAGGGGCTGCGACAACGCGGTCATGTAGCCCCGTGTACTTTGGGTGTGTATAAAATCTGTCTGATAACCGGTGTTAATTGTGATGACTGTATTAGTGTGCGTTATCTGTTTTTTAAATTTAAGTTCTGCAACTTAGAATTTTTCAAATAGTTCCTACTTTTGCCGTCAAGCGCCACCGTCAACGATTACTAGGCCAAGTTCAGAACTTAGCTACTAGACACCACCGCAGTCGGCTCTTAGCAACGAACATAGAAACCTAAGAGCGTTGTTTACATTCTTAACCTATCCAATTTAGCTTCACACAGGTGCAATTAGTGGAAGGTTCTTTAATATGCCATAAATCTATGACATGGGACCACCGGCTTTACTTCCCCTCCGAAGGAAGGCATACTGAGGGATTTTAACGCTCTTAAAAGAATCCGACGGCTTCGGCTGGGTTTGAACCCGCTATCTTGGGCATAGAAGCTCAGCATGCTACCGACTACGCCACCGAAGCCGCCTGACTAAGTGTGAAGCGGCTTCGGTGACGTAACTGGTAGCATGCTGAACTGCTACGCCCAAGGTCGCGGGTTCAAAGCCGGCCAAAGTCGTCGGATTTTCTAAGAGCGCTAAAAATCCCTCACTATGCTTTCCTTTGGAGGGGAAGTTCCAACGTTCGTTGCGAGTTGCTGGTTGCGGTGGCATCTAGTAGCCAAGTTCACAGCTAGGTGTCGTTGACGGTAGTAGCTGGTAGCAACATTAGGAACTACTGCTTGAAATTGACTGTCTGCAGTCCTTATCTGAATTACAGACTAATACAGCCATCACAATTCACACCGTTTATCAGACAGATTCTACACTCACCCAAAGTACACGGGGTTACATGACCGCGTTGTCGCAGCCCCTAAACTGAGGAACCAACCAAAATCTCTGCGGGAGATATACATTTGCGTGAAGAAGTAACAGACCGTTACATAGTTACACATCAGTGTCGAAACCTAGCATAAGGACAGTGTGACCACAAGTATAAAAATGGACTCCAAATGACAAGAAGGTTACCGTCATCATAAGACAATTAAATGTTTAAAATATGTATAACATGACGAAAAACAAAGTTAATTAATCTCCAATTATAAAATACTTTCTCGCAATAAATGAGGTCTGATCTTTTACGAAAACCTGCATATTCTGCCTATTTTCGCCTATCCCCAAGTTTGTCCGGTGAAATCTACCTCCGCCTTCCGGCGTGCCGAGAGGACTTTTTTAAGTAAGGGCTAGTCTTTTTTTAAAGCCCGTAGTTAGTGCGCACGCCGCAACACGCGTGCGCGCTACCTCCGGGCATCATTTGCGAACAAGCAGGCGTTAGTTGCAGCTGTGTAGCTAACCTGTACGCTAAACTGTGCATCTTTACAATGTTCAAGATTACTGATTCCCCGCCGTGTGTGAGGTACGATGTGTGATACGTTTTTTGAGTGCAAGAAACATGTCGGCTGCAGACATTCATCGTCAGCTTTGTGAGGTGTATGGTGATAATGCAATGACGGAAGGTAAAGTGCGAAAATGGGTACGTGAGTTCAAAGTTGGCTGTGAAAATGTTCATGACGATGAACGCTCAAATCTGTAATCACAGATGACTTGGTGACTGCAATTGACACGGAAATTCACGAGGACCGAAGATTCATGATAACCACTCTATCAATGGATTTTCCTCAATTGTGAATTCTTGGTTGTCAGAGCAGGCGGCAAACTTTTATGCAGAGGGATTTCAGAACTTAGTTTTAAGGTATGACAAGTGTCTAAAGAAACAAAGCAAATATGTCGAAAAATGGAGGAAGGTATGTAAAACGTAAAAATAAATGTGGTTTCAAAATAAAATGTTCGGTTAATTTCCAAAACAAACCAAAAAACAAGTAGTTTCTTGTAGAACTATACAGCCTATTTTCATATATCCTACTTATGTTAATTGCCACTATCAACATACAACATTTCAGTTTGATTGCTGTAATAGATTCGTAGATATTGAGAACACACTAGATATTTCGGATGGTCGCCATGTTGGATTTTATATATGTAGGTCCTAGAGTTATGTACTGTTGCATGAAGATTATTGTGTACGTGTAGCATTCAAACTTCAATCGCATGATTAGGACACAAGAAGTAATAAGGAGATTTTAAAATTTCGCACAGCTGCCATCTTGTGGTTATGGAAACAATTGAAATAAATTAGATGCCAGTGGATTAATATTCGTAAAAGGATACTGTACCAAGTTTCACTGCACTCGGATGGTTAAATTGTGAGAAACGGCCATGTGAATAGTTATACTTCGCGTCGCCGCCATGTTGAATTTGTGATCACCTGGTAACTGAAAGTCCTATGGGTGAACTTAAGTTCATAGCCCCTATGAATATAAAACAATTCAGTTTGATTGCTATAATAGATTCGTAGATATTCAGAGCCGTCTAAATATTTCGGATGTCGCCATGTTGGATTGTTAAATTATAGGCCATAGAGTCATGTACTATTAAAGGAAAATTATTGCGAAGGTTCATTATTCAAACTTTCACTTCGATCGCATGATTACGACACAAGAAATAAAAACTAATTTTAAAATTCGCACAGCCGCCATCTTGAGGTTATGTAAACAATTGAATTAAATTAGGTGCCAGTGCATTACAATGTGTATAAACATTTCCTGTACCCGATTTCATTACGTTTGGAACATTAAATCGCGAGAAAATTCTATTTTAAATTTTCAAATTCGCTTGGCCGCCATGTTCGTTTTGTAGTTAACCGGTATTTGAAAGTCTTGTAGATGAACTTCCAGTACTGCCCTTTATCTCCGTACAAAATTTCAGGATGATACCGCTAGTAGTTTCAGAGATATAGAAGTCCGGTGAAATATTTCGCACATCAGCCATCTTGATATGTAAACAATTGAACGAAGTTAGATGTCGGTGCATTACAATGTGTATAAACACATACTGAATCAAGTTTCATTGCGTTTGGTTGGTTAAATCGTGAGAAACGTCTATTTAAAAGTCGCAAATTCGTTTGGCCACCATGTTGGTTTTGTAGTTACCAGGTTTTCAAAAGTTACATAGGTGAAATTCTAGTAGTTCCCTTTATCACCGTATTAAATTCCAGAATGATATCGGGAATAGTTTCGGAGATATTGAATGCCGGTGAAATATTTCGCACAGCCTCCATGTTGGATTGGTGAGACGTAACAAAATTTGAAGGGCACGTTCGGTGTCGCCCGGAATAGTGCTATGAACTTACCGAGTTTCATTGAAATCGCTCCAGCCGTTTGGAATTTATTAAGGACACACACACACACACTCCTCTCACACACACACACACACGCACGCACACATACACGGACAAAAGGTGATCTCATAAGCCTATTTTTTCAAAATTGAAAATAGGCTAAAAACGGCCCTTACTTAAAAAACAGCCCTCGTAAATGTAAACCTCAATCCAGTGATCAGGATCTGATGATGACCATTTGAAGATCGAAACGCATAATCCTTAATATTACCGACTGCTAATAGTGATCATAACTAATACATGTAATTATTTCTAGGAATGTTATTTAATTATTTATATATCGTATACATTATAACCCGCCCTGTCATTGGGCAAATTTGTGTTGACCGACTGAAGAGCAACAAATGATAATGTGGGAAAAACTGAAGGAATGGCTTCAAAACTTTACATTGCATACGTTGAAAGATTATATCTAAGTGAACAAGTCTCCAGTACGGTATGTAAAGATGTTCAAACAAACATTGCATCTCCAGCAGAGCAAGAGCTAATGTTGAATTATGAGCTGCCACATCAATCACGGCAAATTGACAGGGATGATCAGCATGACGGCAACATTTCCCCCACTCATACCGACTAACGTTTAGGCGGGATCACGTTCCGATCTAATATAAAGTACAGAGGAGTCTCGTTATTTCGAGTCCCGGAATTACGGGATTCCCATAAAGCCTCGTAAAACAAGTTTTTTCCTTGATGTCTAAAACGCAAAACTGGAGTGAAATAGCAAACATAAATTACACCAGTGTGAGTGTCTTTGCCGTTTCCCCTGCCCACTCACAGCACAGACTGTCTGTCTCATTGACTGTTGTACGTTTGTGCTGGTCAGTTACAGTATTGTGTTGTGTTTCGTTTCCTTTGTTGACTGTTTTTGTTTGTACGCCCTTCAAAATGGATTATCAAACAAATAAAAGTAAATTTGAACATTTTAAGATTAATTTAGAAACGTAGAAACGACTTGATAAAGGAGAAACAATAAAATTAAACTTGCTCTCTAACACGGTGTCGAGGAAGTTACTGATGGTGAAGAAACCGACTTAAATTGGAACAGTTTTCTTTAAAAAAAATGCTGAGTAGAATCTCTTCAACGAAAAACTGTGAAGAAGTCGGAATTTGAAAAAACAATATTGAAGCATTGTTGCCTACATGTGGTTAACGCAACGTAAGACGGACAATGCGAATAAAAGCGAACTTCTCTTAATAAATGTGTTATTATTTCACTTGTTTCTACCGACTACAAACTGGTCTGTGTGTATATCCTTTTAGTGTACTTACAGTATTTGTATTTGCACAGATTTGGTCTGTTTGTCAGTTTATTACTTTTAAGTTAATTAAACTGACGGTGAAGCCTCTTATTTCACATTTAAACTTTGTTAATTTCAACAAATATTTTTGGTATTTTTCTTCGGTCTTTGATATGCGAATTTACATTGCTTGCGAGACGTGAGGCAGGCTTCTTTTTGTTTTAATTATTGCAGCTAAATGGCCATTGTAATATTTAAAAGCGAACAAATGTACGTACACTCAAGAATATATTTGTCTCTTTTGAATACACTGTTAAGTTATATGATATCTACCATAGGAATGGATGCATGCTATACACACGCAGCTACCATTTGGTTCATAACATTTCTCGTACTAGCGAACTTTGTGATGTTTGGTGAGGGCATCCCTTAATTTCTGGGTTTCCTGCAACAGAATCCTATGTACCGAAGGATCTGTTGCGTAAAAATAGGGATATTTCGTTGTTCATTCTATCCTCAATAAATGTCTTCGTTGGCTTGATGGAGGGCAAGGATAACTGAAGCTATAGGTCATTTCTATAGAATGTATCTTTCGCCAATTCGTAAACAAGACTGCATTGTGATGTATTTGAAACACGTAGTGCTCGTTTAACTATCGTCCTTCCACTTTTTCAACAGTCTTTAAGTCTGGTTGGTTGGTTCCTTAGTTTAAGGGCTGCAACAACATGGTCATGTAGCTCCGTGTACCTTGGGTGTGTGTAGAATCTGTCTTATAACCGGTGTTAATTGTGATGACTGTATTAGTGTGTGTTATCTGTTTTTAATTCAAGTAAGGACTGAAGACGATAATTTCAAGTAGTTCCTACGTTCGCTACCAAATGCTACCGTCTACGACACCTAGCTGTGAACTTGGCTACTACTAGATATCATCGTAACCAGCGCCCGGTGACTAACGTTGCAACTAAAGAGCATTAATCAAACCTAGCCTACAAAGTTTGCTTCACTCAAGTTTAGTTAGTGGAAGGTTCTTTTACATGCCATAAATCTATGACATGGGCCCGCCGGCTTTACTTCTCCTCCGAAGGAAGGCAAACTGAGGGATTTTTAAGGCTCCTAAGAATCCAACGACTTCAGACGGGTTTGAACCCGTGACCCTGGGCATAGAAGCTGAGCATGCAAACAAAATCGCCACCGACGCCGCCGAGAATTATGTAAATAAGTAGCCTAAATTTGGCGAGGATTTGAATCAAAATGAAAACTAGTAAAGAAACAAGCGATTTTAGGTTGCTTTTCAGGAACTGCATCTTGGATGGAAATGATTTTCGAAATTTGTTATTTTAGTTTAATAAAGCTCTCCAGGACTCACAATTTGAAACCTTTCTGGGCCTTTTGGCCCTTCAACATTTGGCACAATCAAAGAAATTGTCTAACTACTTTGTCTGCTAAGATATGGTTTGTACATTAATAATATAAAGTTCCCTTTCAGCTGTGTAACAGTCATGTGTGAAGAAGAACTTAATGTTCACCATTGATATCTATAGGCACTTAACCAGTGTGAAGCCCGTACACTAGAAGAATGCTGCCTTGTTTCCTATGCAGGTAGTAATTACTTTCAATCAATATTTATAAAGATCTGTAAGAAAAACTGACATCACTTCCTGCAGATATCGAAACAGGAGCTCTGCTTCACCTAACACATCCAGACCGGATAATTTGGCTACGTAATGATTTCACAACCCTTCCTTAAGAGGAGAACGCGTAGCCTAACCGGTAATTATGTAATTAACGCGATAACACACATACATTGTGCTCCGTAACTTTCAAGTATCAATTTGAGGTGTAACTAAGAGTCGATAAACAACAGGTCAGAACGAAACGCCCACGGCAAATGACGGTACAGTCAGAGTCAAGACAGCAGTACAACACCCAGGTAAGCATGAAACGTGTGCAACAATAATAATTAATGGTACACTTGTAATTGTCTCAGAGAATTGAAAAGAAGAAAGGCATGTTGGCAGCAAGACAAGTGTTGCGTCACAACCTTCAATTGTTGATGAGGGTATTTGTTGTTTAAATGGGCCCAACATCTAGGTTATCGGCCCCTATCAGTTCGAAGGAATCGGGTGAGTTAGCCGTGGTCGTTACGGCATGACTGTTGGCAGTCTCTCACATACGGGAGGCGAGGAGGTTCGAATCGCCCCGCCGGCAACCTTGAAGATGGTCTTCTGTGGTTTCCCATCTTCCTTCCAGGCAAATGCCGGGGTTGGTCCCTAACTATAGGCCACAGCCGCTACCTTCCAACTCCTTGTCCTTACATTCACACTTTCCTCCCCAGACAACACTCCACACACGACGGTACGTGTAGCTCACCCATTGAGTGTCCGCCTCGAAGCAGCTACAAAACTGGTGAGCCGAACATGTCCTCGGACACTCCCGGCACTTAAAAGCCATACGCTAAAAAAAAGTTCGAAGGAAAACTGAAAAACCCTATTGATTTCAAACTGGCAGGTGAAAAGCTGAAGGATATACGAGACTTCTGTTACTTAGGAAGCAAAATAATCAGTGATGGACGAAGCAAACAGGATATAAAAATTACGTTAGCACAGGCAAGGAAAGCAATTCTACAGAAAAAGGAATCTGTTGACATCGAATATAGATTTAGATATTAGGAAGTCATTTTTGAAGGCCTTTGTCTGGAGAATGGCGCTCTATGGAAATGAAACTTGGACTGTTTGTGCAGCAGAAAAGAGGAGAATTGAAGTATTTAAAACGTGGTGTTACAGGTGAATGATGAAGATCAGATGGGAAGATAGAGTAACAAATGAAGAATTATTAAGACGAGTGGGAGAGGAGAGATGTTTCTGGTAACTGCTAATGAAGAGAAGAGATAGGTTGGTGGAACACATACTAAGCCACCCAGGAATAGCAAGCTTAGTTATGGAAGGAAGGGCCAAGGAAAAGAAAAGGAAGCTTGCAGTTCAACGCGACTGTTAATCTCGCAATCATAAGCCACGGGACCTCCTTTTTTTACGTGGAATCCGAACTACAGGCCATGGCATTTCACTTGGAAAATCTCACATGCTTTGGCCGGGAATCAAACCGGAGGAAAATAATTATAGGGTTAGACCAAGGTTAAAATATGTTAAACAGATTGCCTTGGATGTAAGGTGTTGTAGCTAGATAGAGATGAAACGATTTGCTCATGACAGGAAGGCATGGAGATCTGCATCAAACCAGCCAAAAGACTACCA
This sequence comes from Meconema thalassinum, assembly GCA_946902985.2. NCBI lineage: Eukaryota > Metazoa > Arthropoda > Insecta > Orthoptera > Tettigoniidae > Meconema > Meconema thalassinum. The sequence continues at coordinate 376,246,107 of OX336392.1, forward strand.
ACAACAAATGTTCGGGTGATAGTGAAATGATGGGTACTACAGACTTATCACCAACTTACTAGCGGAAGAAATGAAAGAAATGCCTCTTAGTTATGTAGCGCGCCACGGAGGCCCGGGTTCGATTCCCAGCTCTGCCAATAAATTTAAATCTGCTCTTGAGGGTTGGGGCGGAGTACATTCAGCCTCGTGAGGCAAAAATGAGGAGATGGGTTCGATTCTCACCTCAACCATCCTGGAAGTGGTTTTCCGTGGTTTCCCATTTCTACTCCAGGCGAATGCCGGGATGATTCCTAAATTAAGGCCATGGCTGCCTCCTTCCGAATCCTCATATGCATTACAACTGCACACATTAAAACAGCCATCACAATATCACAGGTTAACAGACAAATTCCACACGCACACACACACACACACACACACACACACACTTTGGCTCTGTGTGTGTCTAGGCAATCAAGGATATATCCACGATATTCCAAAAGCCACCGCAACAGCGCCTCGCGATTTCTGAGCTTAAAAAATTGCACCATGATTGAAGCGTAGCCCTATTAGTATACACACACCTCCGTGGACAGCAGGGGATTCGTGTTCGAACCCTTACTCTGGTCATATTTTCCAGCCATACTCGTTGTTGATGTTGTTGTTGTGGATGTTGTTGATTCATTGAGGGCCTTTGCGACATCGTGGTCATGTAGTCCCGTGCTTTTAGGAGTGTCTGTAGTTTATGCATAGGATTTTTCTGGTAACCTGTGTTACTGTGGTATCTGTGGTACCGGTAGTGTGAGTATTTATCACAGAAGCTAGGTATGTGATAGAGTTGGCCATGACCTTAAGTTAGGAATCATCCCAGCGTTTACCTGGAGTAGAAATGGGGGATCACAGGAAAGTACTTCTAGGATAGCGGAGGTGGGGATCGAACCCACCTCTTCTCCGTTTGACCTCACGAAGTTCAGTGTAATCCATTCCAGCCCTCAGGTTTGAAGTAATATCCTTGACAGGACGATAAATAGGACCAGGACCACCTGCATGATAAGAAAGGATGGTAGTGGCTACACCACGAAATTTTCCCAGCCTTAACCATTAGGACACACAACCGACAGCGGTAGCTACGCTCGCTAACGCGCAGCCAAGCTCTCTGCGGAATCGATAGACGTCGGTTTGAGTCCCACTGTCGGTCGTCTCATTTTCAACCCCAGGTAAATACTGCGACGGTATCTTCTGACAGGCCACGTCCGCTTCCTTCCACATCCTTGCCCAGTTTCATTCACCCTCTCTATTTCATCTCTCATTAATTCCTCCCATGAGGTTGGCGATAGGAAGGGCATCCGGCTCTAAAAGCCACCCGCCACAAAGACTTCCATCGCATGTCATCCCCGACGCCGTTGAAAACAGGAATAATAAGGGGTCGACTCAAAATACACTCAATAGGACACGCACATAGAGACAGAGACACACACACAAGTATATATATTTTCATTTGAGACTGCATTTTTTTCAGCTTTCAATCTACAGTAGTCTGCATCCCTCCGCTGATTGTACACCTCTCACTTTGAAATCGATGAACACGGAATCTAACCATCGTCTCCTAGGTCTACCCTTGCCTCGCTTACCCTCATTCTCATCAAATGACCCCACGATCTGAGTCGGCTCATATTAACACCTCCATCGAATGTATTTTAACAATAATAATAATAATAATAAAGAGAGATTCTGTAAATTACAAAAAGCCTATAGAATCACCTGGAACAGATAAAACAAAAAAAATAATATATAGGAACGCAAAATTAAAACACTATAGCACGGTAATTCAACCTGAAGCATAATACTCATCAGAAACCCTAATCATTGGAGGTGGGTCACTAACTAAACATTTAGACAAACAAGAAATGAATATCCCCAGGAAAATCTTTGGCCCAGTGTGCATAAAAGGAGTGTGGATGGAAAAGAGGTCTCACGAGTTATACCAATATTCCGAGAAAAAGGCGATAACAAATTTATGGACGTATTCAAAAAGTGGACAATGCAAGACTTACTAGAAGGATTTGATTATGCCTCCTCATTAAAATCCAAGAATAACTGGATAAGAGAAATTACAAAATGACCTCCAAGAAGACAAGGTAACGTAACAGATCAAATTTTATGGGGCAGGCCCAGATTCACATTGTTGGTGAACAAACATCATTTTGCTGCAAACCCCCGAATAAGAGACACCACTGCATGGATAGTTGAAAGGGAGAAAGATCATAGTGAGAGAATGAAGAGATTTTGGGGAGAGGAGAAAGCAAATTCGAATTCATCTGTGATATATGCTCAATTGCGCTCTGTAGTTTGGCATAACGTCGTAAATCTAATAATGTTAGTATTTTATTCTTCTGATGTGGATATGACAGCCATATTATTAATATGAAAGGTCCATGCAGATGAAAAGGATTGTGCTTTCAGGTCAGCCTCAAGAGTAATCTACATAATGGCCTCACCTCAACAGAAGCCCGCTCAGCAACACTTCTAATTGTATATTTTGTGAAATATGAGCCTTAGAATCTCGTAGCGTGAGCCACGACCTTTCGTTGTAATAATGTTATTGGTTTTACGTAATTTTTAACTACTGTGGCTTTTAGAGACGTCGGGTTGCCAGAATTTTGCCCTGAAAGGGATCTTTAACTTGCCAGTGAGCGGCTTCGGTGGCATAGTCGGTAGCATGCTGATCTTCTATGCCCAAGATCGCGGGTTCAAACCCAACCGGAGTCGTCGGATTTTTTAGGAACGTTAAAAATCTCTCAGTATGCCTTCCTTCGGAGGGGAAGTAAAGCCGGCGGTCCCATGTCATAGATTTATGACATGAAAAAGAACCATCCACTAATTACACTTGTGGAAGTAAAAATTTGTAGGTTAGTTTGATAACGCTCTATTAGTTCCATCGTTCGCCACCGGGGCTGACTGCAATGGCATTTAGTAGCCTCGTCCGGAACTAGGTGTCGTGGATGGTAGCATTTGGTGGCAAACGTAGGAAATAGCCTACTTGAAAAAAATAATCGTCTGCAGTCCTTGTACCTGAATCTCAGATAACACACACTAATACAGCCATCACAATTAACACCAGTTATCAGGCAAATTATACACACACCCAAAGTTTACCAAGAGTGTGTAAAATTTGTCGTATGACTTGTTTTCGACGTGTTTGCGTGGAAGTTGAAATTCACTGGATACAGGACGTGGCATGTTTCTCTGACACCTAAAATAACCCGAACTTTAAAAGATGAAAAAATAAAATGTTTAGCTGCTACCGCAGACCTACGTGTTGAAAAGAAAGTTTTGTTGGTTCCTCAGTTTAGGGGCTAAGACAACACGGTCATGTAGCCCCGTGTACCTTGGGTGTGTGTAGAATCTGTCTGATAACCGGTATTAATTGTGATGGTTGTATTAGTGTGTGTCATCTTACATTCAGGTAAGGACTGAAGACGATTAATTTCGAGTAGTTCCTTCTTTGGCTACCAAATGCTACCGCCAACGACAATTAACTGTGAACGTAGCTACTAGATGCCACTACAACCGGCACTTGGCAGCGAGCGTTGGAACTTAACAAATGTAGCTTCACAGAATTGTAGTTAGTGGAAGGTTCTTTTACATGCCATAAATCTGTGACATGGGCCCGCCGGCATTACTTTCCCTCCGAAGGAAAGCATACTGAGGGATGTTTAACACTATTAATAAATCCGACGACTTCGGCCAGGTTTGAACCCGCGATCCCGGGCATAGAAGCTCAGCATGCTACCAACTACGCCACTGTAGCCGCCTGAGTAATAATATTTGGAATGGATAAAAATATCATAAGATGGTGCTGATTCCTCTTAGGGCTTTGCAACATCGTTGTCACGAATCGCAGGAAGCAGATGGTCTAGAACAGTGTTTCCCAAACTGTGGTACGCGTACCACTGTTGGTACGTTGTTACTGCTGCAGTGGTACGCGGTGAAGTGACGAAAAATATTAAAAAATATAAAAACATTGATATGTTGCCGGAGGACTTTAAGGCCAGTTTTATGAATTGAATTGTGATTCAGAACTAAGGCAAACTTATTCAAAAATGGATCTTATGAACTATTGGGTTGAGAGACTTGCAGACATAGCTGACAAAGAGTTAGATTTTACACTACTTCGTACTTGTGTGAGACTTCATTTTCTTCACTTGTTTATCTCAAGAATAAATACCGGAATAGGCTCCTTACAGTGGAAAACGATCTTCATTTGAGACTCAGCAATCTTAAACCAGACATTCCTAAGTTGGCTTCTAATCTTCAAGCTCACCCTTCACATTGAAGTTGTTAGATGAACTTGGGTTTTTATGTTTATTTATTACATGCTTTTATTAATATTATTTGTACAATGTCTTTTCTGAATGTTTGAATGGAATACTTATTGTAATAAATAATAAAACAACTGGACATACTTTTTTAAATTGAAATTTAACATTAACAAATTCACAAAGAAATTTGATACAATGGTCCGGTTAGCACAAAACAGTTGCCAGCGTTTCGCCCCAGTGTACCATTGGGCCCAATGGTACACTGGGGCGAAACGCTGGCAACTGTTTTGTGCTAACCGGACCATTGTATCAAATTTCTTTGTGAATTTGTTAATGTACATAGCTCAATCGGACAATTTTACATCCTGTTTCCTACGGGAACAGATATTTCCAATATGGATTAGCTAGGTAAGCTAACATTATTTTTGAAAGGAAGTATTGACTTCCATAGTACATTGGCGCTGTTCGTGGCAACATTTGTGCCTTGCAGCGGCCTTCACAGTATGTACTAGCCACGCGTCTTGGTGAGGTGTACCATAACCAACTGAAGAGCCCAATGGTACACTGGGGCGAAACGCTGGCAACTGTTTTGTGCTAACCGGACCATTGTATCAAATTTCTTTGAGAATTTGTTAATGTACATAGCTCAATCGGACAATTTTACATCCTGTTTCCTACGGGAACAGATATTTCCAATATGGATTAGCTAGGTAAGCTAACATTATTTTTGAAAGGAAGTATTGACTTCCATAGTACATTGGCGCTGTTCGTGGCAACATTTGTGCCTTGCAGCGGCCTTCACAGTATGTACTAGCCACGCGTCTTGGTGAGGTGTACCATAACCAACTGAAGAGCCCAATGGTACACTGGGGCGAAACGCTGGCAACTGTTTTGTGCTAACCGGACCATTGTATCAAATTTCTTTGTGAATTTGTTAATGTACATAGCTCAATCGGACAATTTTACATCCTGTTTCCTACGGGAACAGATATTTCCAATATGGATTAGCTAGGTAAGCTAACATTATTTTTGAAAGGAAGTATTGACTTCCATAGTACATTGGCGCTGTTCGTGGCAACATTTGTGCCTTGCAGCGGCCTTCACAGTATGTACTAGCCACGCGTCTTGGTGAGGTGTACCATAACCAACTGAAGAGCCCAATGGTACACTGGGGCGAAACGCTGGCAACTGTTTTGTGCTAACCGGACCATTGTATCAAATTTCTTTGAGAATTTGTTAATGTACATAGCTCAATCGGACAATTTTACATCCTGTTTCCTACGGGAACAGATATTTCCAATATGGATTAGCTAGGTAAGCTAACATTATTTTTGAAAGGAAGTATTGACTTCCATAGTACATTGGCGCTGTTCGTGGCAACATTTGTGCCTTGCAGCGGCCTTCACAGTATGTACTAGCCACGCGTCTTGGTGAGGTGTACCATAACCAACTGAAGAGCCCAATGGTACACTGGGGCGAAACGCTGGCAACTGTTTTGTGCTAACCGGACCATTGTATCAAATTTCTTTGTGAATTTGTTAATGTACATAGCTCAATCGGACAATTTTACATCCTGTTTCCTACGGGAACAGATATTTCCAATATGGATTAGCTAGGTAAGCTAACATTATTTTTGAAAGGAAGTATTGACTTCCATAGTACATTGGCGCTGTTCGTGGCAACATTTGTGCCTTGCAGCGGCCTTCACAGTATGTACTAGCCACGCGTCTTGGTGAGGTGTACCATAACCAACTGAAGAGCCCAATGGTACACTGGGGCGAAACGCTGGCAACTGTTTTGTGCTAACCGGACCATTGTATCAAATTTCTTTGTGAATTTGTTAATGTACATAGCTCAATCGGACAATTTTACATCCTGTTTCCTACGGGAACAGATATTTCCAATATGGATTAGCTAGGTAAGCTAACATTATTTTTGAAAGGAAGTATTGACTTCCATAGTACATTGGCGCTGTTCGTGGCAACATTTGTGCCTTGCAGCGGCCTTCACAGTATGTACTAGCCACGCGTCTTGGTGAGGTGTACCATAACCAACTGAAGAGCCCAATGGTACACTGGGGCGAAACGCTGGCAACTGTTTTGTGCTAACCGGACCATTGTATCAAATTTCTTTGTGAATTTGTTAATGTACATAGCTCAATCGGACAATTTTACATCCTGTTTCCTACGGGAACAGATATTTCCAATATGGATTAGCTAGGTAAGCTAACATTATTTTTGAAAGGAAGTATTGACTTCCATAGTACATTGGCGCTGTTCGTGGCAACATTTGTGCCTTGCAGCGGCCTTCACAGTATGTACTAGCCACGCGTCTTGGTGAGGTGTACCATAACCAACTGAAGAGCCCAATGGTACACTGGGGCGAAACGCTGGCAACTGTTTTGTGCTAACCGGACCATTGTATCAAATTTCTTTGAGAATTTGTTAATGTACATAGCTCAATCGGACAATTTTACATCCTGTTTCCTACGGGAACAGATATTTCCAATATGGATTAGCTAGGTAAGCTAACATTATTTTTGAAAGGAAGTATTGACTTCCATAGTACATTGGCGCTGTTCGTGGCAACATTTGTGCCTTGCAGCGGCCTTCACAGTATGTACTAGCCACGCGTCTTGGTGAGGTGTACCATAACCAACTGAAGAGCCCAATGGTACACTGGGGCGAAACGCTGGCAACTGTTTTGTGCTAACCGGACCATTGTATCAAATTTCTTTGTGAATTTGTTAATGTACATAGCTCAATCGGACAATTTTACATCCTGTTTCCTACGGGAACAGATATTTCCAATATGGATTAGCTAGGTAAGCTAACATTATTTTTGAAAGGAAGTATTGACTTCCATAGTACATTGGCGCTGTTCGTGGCAACATTTGTGCCTTGCAGCGGCCTTCACAGTATGTACTAGCCACGCGTCTTGGTGAGGTGTACCATAACCAACTGAAGAGCCCAATGGTACACTGGGGCGAAACGCTGGCAACTGTTTTGTGCTAACCGGACCATTGTATCAAATTTCTTTGTGAATTTGTTAATGTACATAGCTCAATCGGACAATTTTACATCCTGTTTCCTACGGGAACAGATATTTCCAATATGGATTAGCTAGGTAAGCTAACATTATTTTTGAAAGGAAGTATTGACTTCCATAGTACATTGGCGCTGTTCGTGGCAACATTTGTGCCTTGCAGCGGCCTTCACAGTATGTACTAGCCACGCGTCTTGGTGAGGTGTACCATAACCAACTGAAGAGCCCAATGGTACACTGGGGCGAAACGCTGGCAACTGTTTTGTGCTAACCGGACCATTGTATCAAATTTCTTTGAGAATTTGTTAATGTACATAGCTCAATCGGACAATTTTACATCCTGTTTCCTACGGGAACAGATATTTCCAATATGGATTAGCTAGGTAAGCTAACATTATTTTTGAAAGGAAGTATTGACTTCCATAGTACATTGGCGCTGTTCGTGGCAACATTTGTGCCTTGCAGCGGCCTTCACAGTATGTACTAGCCACGCGTCTTGATGAGGTGTACCATAACCAACTGAAGAGCCCAATGGTACACTGGGGCGAAACGCTGGCAACTGTTTTGTGCTAACCGGACCATTGTATCAAATTTCTTTGTGAATTTGTTAATGTACATAGCTCAATCGGACAATTTTACATCCTGTTTCCTACGGGAACAGATATTTCCAATATGGATTAGCTAGGTAAGCTAACATTATTTTTGAAAGGAAGTATTGACTTCCATAGTACATTGGCGCTGTTCGTGGCAACATTTGTGCCTTGCAGCGGCCTTCACAGTATGTACTAGCCACGCGTCTTGGTGAGGTGTACCATAACCAACTGAAGAGCCCAATGGTACACTGGGGCGAAACGCTGGCAACTGTTTTGTGCTAACCGGACCATTGTATCAAATTTCTTTGTGAATTTGTTAATGTACATAGCTCAATCGGACAATTTTACATCCTGTTTCCTACGGGAACAGATATTTCCAATATGGATTAGCTAGGTAAGCTAACATTATTTTTGAAAGGAAGTATTGACTTCCATAGTACATTGGCGCTGTTCGTGGCAACATTTGTGCCTTGCAGCGGCCTTCACAGTATGTACTAGCCACGCGTCTTGGTGAGGTGTACCATAACCAACTGAAGAGCCCAATGGTACACTGGGGCGAAACGCTGGCAACTGTTTTGTGCTAACCGGACCATTGTATCAAATTTCTTTGAGAATTTGTTAATGTACATAGCTCAATCGGACAATTTTACATCCTGTTTCCTACGGGAACAGATATTTCCAATATGGATTAGCTAGGTAAGCTAACATTATTTTTGAAAGGAAGTATTGACTTCCATAGTACATTGGCGCTGTTCGTGGCAACATTTGTGCCTTGCAGCGGCCTTCACAGTATGTACTAGCCACGCGTCTTGATGAGGTGTACCATAACCAACTGAAGAGCCCAATGGTACACTGGGGCGAAACGCTGGCAACTGTTTTGTGCTAACCGGACCATTGTATCAAATTTCTTTGTGAATTTGTTAATGTACATAGCTCAATCGGACAATTTTACATCCTGTTTCCTACGGGAACAGATATTTCCAATATGGATTAGCTAGGTAAGCTAACATTATTTTTGAAAGGAAGTATTGACTTCCATAGTACATTGGCGCTGTTCGTGGCAACATTTGTGCCTTGCAGCGGCCTTCACAGTATGTACTAGCCACGCGTCTTGGTGAGGTGTACCATAACCAACTGAAGAGCCCAATGGTACACTGGGGCGAAACGCTGGCAACTGTTTTGTGCTAACCGGACCATTGTATCAAATTTCTTTGTGAATTTGTTAATGTACATAGCTCAATCGGACAATTTTACATCCTGTTTCCTACGGGAACAGATATTTCCAATATGGATTAGCTAGGTAAGCTAACATTATTTTTGAAAGGAAGTATTGACTTCCATAGTACATTGGCGCTGTTCGTGGCAACATTTGTGCCTTGCAGCGGCCTTCACAGTATGTACTAGCCACGCGTCTTGGTGAGGTGTACCATAACCAACTGAAGAGCCCAATGGTACACTGGGGCGAAACGCTGGCAACTGTTTTGTGCTAACCGGACCATTGTATCAAATTTCTTTGTGAATTTGTTAATGTACATAGCTCAATCGGACAATTTTACATCCTGTTTCCTACGGGAACAGATATTTCCAATATGGATTAGCTAGGTAAGCTAACATTATTTTTGAAAGGAAGTATTGACTTCCATAGTACATTGGCGCTGTTCGTGGCAACATTTGTGCCTTGCAGCGGCCTTCACAGTATGTACTAGCCACGCGTCTTGGTGAGGTGTACCATAACCAACTGAAGAGCCCAATGGTACACTGGGGCGAAACGCTGGCAACTGTTTTGTGCTAACCGGACCATTGTATCAAATTTCTTTGTGAATTTGTTAATGTACATAGCTCAATCGGACAATTTTACATCCTGTTTCCTACGGGAACAGATATTTCCAATATGGATTAGCTAGGTAAGCTAACATTATTTTTGAAAGGAAGTATTGACTTCCATAGTACATTGGCGCTGTTCGTGGCAACATTTGTGCCTTGCAGCGGCCTTCACAATATGTACTAGCCACGCGTCTTGGTGAGGTGTACCATAACCAACTGAAGAGCCCAATGGTACACTGGGGCGAAACGCTGGCAACTGTTTTGTGCTAACCGGACCATTGTATCAAATTTCTTTGAGAATTTGTTAATGTACATAGCTCAATCGGACAATTTTACATCCTGTTTCCTACGGGAACAGATATTTCCAATATGGATTAGCTAGGTAAGCTAACATTATTTTTGAAAGGAAGTATTGACTTCCATAGTACATTGGCGCTGTTCGTGGCAACATTTGTGCCTTGCAGCGGCCTTCACAGTATGTACTAGCCACGCGTCTTGGTGAGGTGTACCATAACCAACTGAAGAGCCCAATGGTACACTGGGGCGAAACGCTGGCAACTGTTTTGTGCTAACCGGACCATTGTATCAAATTTCTTTGTGAATTTGTTAATGTACATAGCTCAATCGGACAATTTTACATCCTGTTTCCTACGGGAACAGATATTTCCAATATGGATTAGCTAGGTAAGCTAACATTATTTTTGAAAGGAGGTATTGACTTCCATAGTACATTGGCGCTGTTCGTGGCAACATTTGTGCCTTGCAGCGGCCTTCACAGTATGTACTAGCCACGCGTCTTGGTGAGGTGTACCATAACCAACTGAAGAGCCCAATGGTACACTGGGGCGAAACGCTGGCAACTGTTTTGTGCTAACCGGACCATTGTATCAAATTTCTTTGTGAATTTGTTAATGTACATAGCTCAATCGGACAATTTTACATCCTGTTTCCTACGGGAACAGATATTTCCAATATGGATTAGCTAGGTAAGCTAACATTATTTTTGAAAGGAAGTATTGACTTCCATAGTACATTGGCGCTGTTCGTGGCAACATTTGTGCCTTGCAGCGGCCTTCACAGTATGTACTAGCCACGCGTCTTGGTGAGGTGTACCATAACCAACTGAAGAGCCCAATGGTACACTGGGGCGAAACGCTGGCAACTGTTTTGTGCTAACCGGACCATTGTATCAAATTTCTTTGAGAATTTGTTAATGTACATAGCTCAATCGGACAATTTTACATCCTGTTTCCTACGGGAACAGATATTTCCAATATGGATTAGCTAGGTAAGCTAACATTATTTTTGAAAGGAAGTATTGACTTCCATAGTACATTGGCGCTGTTCGTGGCAACATTTGTGCCTTGCAGCGGCCTTCACAGTATGTACTAGCCACGCGTCTTGATGAGGTGTACCATAACCAACTGAAGAGCCCAATGGTACACTGGGGCGAAACGCTGGCAACTGTTTTGTGCTAACCGGACCATTGTATCAAATTTCTTTGTGAATTTGTTAATGTACATAGCTCAATCGGACAATTTTACATCCTGTTTCCTACGGGAACAGATATTTCCAATATGGATTAGCTAGGTAAGCTAACATTATTTTTGAAAGGAAGTATTGACTTCCATAGTACATTGGCGCTGTTCGTGGCAACATTTGTGCCTTGCAGCGGCCTTCACAGTATGTACTAGCCACGCGTCTTGGTGAGGTGTACCATAACCAACTGAAGAGCCCAATGGTACACTGGGGCGAAACGCTGGCAACTGTTTTGTGCTAACCGGACCATTGTATCAAATTTCTTTGAGAATTTGTTAATGTACATAGCTCAATCGGACAATTTTACATCCTGTTTCCTACGGGAACAGATATTTCCAATATGGATTAGCTAGGTAAGCTAACATTATTTTTGAAAGGAAGTATTGACTTCCATAGTACATTGGCGCTGTTCGTGGCAACATTTGTGCCTTGCAGCGGCCTTCACAGTATGTACTAGCCACGCGTCTTGGTGAGGTGTACCATAACCAACTGAAGAGCCCATTGGTACACTGGGGTGAAACGCTGGCAACTGTTTTGTGCTAACCGGACCATTGTATCAAATTTCTTTGTGAATTTGTTAATGTACATAGCTCAATCGGACAATTTTACATCCTGTTTCCTACGGGAACAGATATTTCCAATATGGATTAGCTAGGTAAGCTAACATTATTTTTGAAAGGAAGTATTGACTTCCATAGTACATTGGCGCTGTTCGTGGCAACATTTGTGCCTTGCAGCGGCCTTCACAGTATGTACTAGCCACGCGTCTTGGTGAGGTGTACCATAACCAACTGAAGAGCCCAATGGTACACTGGGGCGAAACGCTGGCAACTGTTTTGTGCTAACCGGACCATTGTATCAAATTTCTTTGTGAATTTGTTAATGTACATAGCTCAATCGGACAATTTTACATCCTGTTTCCTACGGGAACAGATATTTCCAATATTGAAATTTAACTCCAACAGTCTAACTCTAACATACACAATTTACAACCCGTCTTTTGTTCTACTACGTACTGGTGGTGGTGGTGGTGGTGGTGGTGGTGGTGGGGATTATAGTTACTATATCTCCCAACCATTAGGTGGTACGCGAGAGATTCTCATCCCTTAAAGTGGTACACACACAAAAATGTTTGGGAAACACTGGTCTAGAAGATTTGCGCTCAAAACAACAACAACAACCAGCAGCATAATATACACGCGTCAGTACTCGATTCATTTAGTGGCTTGACGTCATCGTGTCCATATAGCCCTGTGTAATTGTATGTGTATGGGATACGCCTGATAACCTGTGTCATTAAGACTCTACTAGTAAGTGTGGTTGAAACTAGGGATAGTATTGTGGGAGGAGGCAGCTGTGACCTTCATTTAGGTACCATCCTGGCATTTGCCTTAAATAGAAGTGGAAAACATGAAAAATAGTTCCAGCTCTCAGAACTAGAATTAAATTTCTTGGCAGAGCCAGAAATCTAACCCGTACCTCCGCGGTATTAGCCGAGAATGCTGGTCCCTACTGCACATAAATTCGAATCTCAGAATGACTATAAGAGTGACGTATAATAGAAAGCACAAAAGTTTATCAATTACTCGTACACCACGTGAAAAATCCACAGAAAATCCACAGCCTGTTCCAGTCATTCGACCGGGTCAGGGATGGAATGAATGAAGCCCCCATCTAGCGGCGAGGATATGAACTGTGCCAGCTGCCGAAGCCTGTCGCACTCCTCTGAGGTAATGATTAAATGAATGACAGATGAAATGAAATGATAGTGGAGAGTGTTGCTGGAATTAAAATTTAACAGGGAAATCCGGAGTACCCGGAGAAAAACCTGTCTGCCTCCGTTTTGTCCAGCACAGATCTCACATGGAGTGACCGGGATTTGAACCACGGACCCAGCGGCGAGAGGCCGCGTAAGCCACGGAGGCTCGTACACCATGTAATGCATATAATTAGACTTTCAAGTTCCTTCTACGACAGCTTGTCGAAATTCAATATGTAACGGGGATGGGATGTCCAATCAAATCAGAAAACTGGAACGTTCCATATATAGGTGTTTGTTGACCTCCGTATGCTCGTTCTATTACGTAAGTCCGTAACGTTGCCAGGGAATGCCAGTTACTGTGATGAGAACTGACTCCAACGCTCAACTTTAAGAAGGGAACTACCATCGAACACGCGATGACCTTCACGTGGTTCGAACTTGAGATATCCAATGTGGAACGATATGGCGCTTGCAGTGGGAGGAACGAATCACAGCATGATCCACGATACTAACTCATTAGGGTAAAAGAAATGATTTTACAATTTATTAGCCTGCTTTTTACGAAAATTATAATGATCATGTGGCTTCCGGAAAAGCCGAGTGCAGGTCTTTCAAGTTGATGCCCATGGGTGTCCTGCGCGTCGTAATTAGGATGAAGTAAGGCTGAAGACGTCATGTACACCGAGTCCCCGAGCCACGGGAATTAACCCTAGGATATTAAAATCCCTGATGGCTCGGCCGGGAATCGAACCCTGGGCACTTCTGGCCAAAGCCTAGCACGCTAACCATTTAACGTCGAGCCGGACTGCAAAAATAAAGAAAAGTTGTCTTATGAGATCACCCGGGCAGATGTGAATGTGTGTCTGTCTGTCCTTCTGTCTGTGTGTTCCCCCCATAAACATCAAACGGCTGCAGCTAATAAAACCGAATATTGTGTGAATAAATATTTTTACCAGGACATCTCACTGCCTTATATGAAAACGATATCAGTGTTACTAACTGCTGAGAAATAGCAACTGAAATTTGAGCCCTATGTTGGATATCTCAGAAGGTATGCATGGGAACTGTTCCAAAATTGACACACATAGACAGTAATATGTCGGATCAATTTTCAAGAGCCCATTCATTACAGTGTTGCCAACATGATTCTGCGCGTGCTTATAGGTGCAATGTTTAACTGCATGTAACTTCCATAACTTTTAATGGATAATTAACAAATTTCGTATAATGTCTGTATGCCGTAAGGGATATATTTGTTCGCATTGTCAAATGAACCCGACCTACCAACTGTCTAACAACTCTCTCTGAGCATTTTAGCCGTTGACTGTCAGTAATGCAGAATTAACGGAAGAAAACTATTTCTATTAGGCTACAATATTTCAGGTATATATCGAACAAATTACAAATGCCAGTATTACCAACTTAATGTTTTCATTATTCTAGATAGGGTTATATAAATCAATCACTGGTATGAATCTAAAATTTTAAGAAAAGTAGGCACTTAATTTCGTCACGGGAGTAACTTGTTTATTTTGCCATACACCATGAATAATACCCTTGTTTAGTCAGCGTCTTCTTCGCTATCTGAAATGCCTTCCACTTTCTAAATTACAATAATGTTGGGGGAAAGTGAGAAGGTTTTTCAAAATGTTGGTGATTTTGTCAGCAGTTTCCTGTAAAATTAAATTTAAAAAAAGTTTTTACTATTAATTCCAGGTTTATTAAGAAAACTCACTAAACATTTTGTATTCCTTTGCATTGACTAGGAAAAATAGAATCCTCATAAGAATTATATCTCTGACTCTTATACTTATAGTTTCATTTTTAAAAATTATTTTAGAAAGGAAATGTGGAGTTTTAAATCCTGAAGTGTGTTGATATCCGTATTTGTTCCCAGAAAAATGGCGAATTTGCATACATTATACGACCACCCGATTTTCTGTAACGACATACACTATATTCATTCTACCCACAGACTTATTCCAAGTGTCCCCACACACGATATTTTATCCATTCTCACTTCAATTTCTCCTCGTTTCTTTTCAACGCTCAGGCCTGCTGCATGCCCCTGTCACATGACATATCTGGACATGTACATGCCTTTCATTAAAAAAAAAAGAATTGAGGAAATCGGGCAGGTAGAACGTCCGGAATGACTGACTTAATTTTCATCAATTTTTTGTAATATATACATAATAATAATAATAATAATAATAATAATAATAATAATAATAATAATAATATACATAATAATAATAATAATAATAATAAATCATATGCAGTTAATGAAAAAAGCTTCCCTTCTTGGTGCTGTAGTACGTGAGGTTTTGTCTCTTCAGTGACGTGCTCTGAACATCTTGAGATCCAGTGCTATCATAATGTAGATTTAACATCCTTTTAGACAGCTGTGGCCTCTGACAAATCTGAGAGTATGAGCTTTTCTATGAAGTGGAAGTCATTTTAATCCAGTCTGATTAGGAATGATTCACTCAGGTAAATCTCTCATATGTTTTAGGTGTACTCCCTGAGTCTTTTGCCTGCAAATAGCGAGCGGTGTTTTGTTTATTTGGACGTAGATGAACTTATGCTGATGTCTTCATAACAACGATAACTTCTATCAGGAATAATGCCACCTGATTTACGCAGATCAATTGTTCTTATCAAGGAATTCAATAAGATCGTAAGGAATACTAACCTACCTGTAGCCTACATGAAGATCTACCCATTCTTAATCAGAACAGATTACGTTCACGCCATCCAACTCGACGTGACGACTCTGAAATGGTTGCCAAAAGTTTCGACCCAACTACGGAGTGGAAAAGCCGGTGGGAAGCGATGATGATGATGATGATAATTGTTGTTTTAAGGGGTCTAACATCTAGTTTATCGGCCCCTGATGGTTTGGGTGATCGTGAAGATGAATGTGAAAAGCGAACTTAAAACTAAAACTAACTACTAACCTACATACTAGAAGAAGAAATGGAAAACTAAAGGAGAATAAGGCAAATAAAGGACAGGAGGAAAAGAAATGCCCTCAACCCTCGAAGAAGGCGGATTGAGGGACTTGGAAGGAAGGAGAGCCATGAAAGGCAGACAGGAAAGTGAAAGAGGAGAGGGTCCGCCCCAAAAGTAAGGGACAAAAGGGGAAAACGGACCCAGCTCAGGAATCCCTCGGGGTCGCCAACTCCCGAACTCACCAGCCGTGAGCCCCTGAGGGTGTAGCATTAGCTAGGATGCACCAGAAATGGTGGGGCTACATACACCCTGCCTCCTTAAGGGCCTTGAGCAAAAGGCAGGAGGTAAAAGGAAAAGAAAAAGAAGGCTGACCCCTCACAGAAGGGGGGTGTCAGGAAGGATGAGACAAGGGCCAATTAAGGCGGGAAAGGAAGAGACTCCCTAGGCCTCGGATACCCTAATACCGTCGGGGTCGAAAGAGAACAAGAGTTGACCAAGTGAGGTCGACAGGAAAGAAGATGGAGAGGAGCCCGGCACAAGTAAGTGGAAGCAATGCCGGACTCAGCTGGGACCCCGTGGTCGCCAACCCACGCCCACTAGAAGTGAGCCCCTGGGGGACGGTGGGAAGCAGCAACGGAGATGTACCAGCACAATATGTTCTTAGGTGCTCAACTTGCTAGTGGATTCTAGCTACCACGTAAAACATGGACTGCCCTGAATGTTGTGGAATAAGAACAGGCAATGGCAGGTGCAGAAACATGCTGTATAAATGGAACAAGTTGCCAATACCCGTGTGTGATTGTAGAGCTGCGCGACAGGCTATACACGACATTGTCAGCGAATGTGAAACGCGAGCATATACAGGTAGCCAAGAAGATTTCCTGATGGCAACTCCAGAAGCAATGCGGTGGATCAATAATCTCGACATTAGATTGTGACGAGTCTTTCCTTGTTCGTTGTTTTCTGTTACGTAAATATGTACATATTTTATTCCTACATGTGACTTGATTTCATGGGCCACACGATAATTAAAATAAGACTAGCGGACCCATGCGAGAGATCTCGCATGTTCATAAACCACACTTTCCCCAATAGGTTTATAAAGAGAGACTTAAGGAGAAAGGTTATGTTTTTATTTCAACCAAATGATTAGGCTATAGAACACTGTTTACATTTCAGTAAGAATTCCAAGTTCTACGTTCCCTAACTTAAGAAGGCATTCACTGAAAATTGGATTATCATAACACTCACCGGTTATTCGATATTTATGAAATTATACGATTTGAGTACTCATTCCTTTGATTTACTGTTTATGAAATCCCTGAAAATTGATAAAGAAAATACCTCAGAATGTTAAATGACATGAAACAGGCGTCACAGCGGCCATTTTCTTAAAGTCATTTTTTAAAGAAATTATAGATATTTAAGAAATTAAGAGTGCAATCCGTCACAGCTAATGTCCATTCTCTTTCATTTGAATGCTCATTTGTCACCATCGGTCGCAGGAGGGATCTATACTACTGAAATAATAGTCTATATATGATGACTAAAGTCTCTAAGCTCTACAACCAGTCCCCTGTCATCTAATAATGATTCACAAATATTCTAGTGCAGTCATCACGACACGAGAAATAATAGACTGGCCTTTAGAAAGTAGTGTGAAGCTAAATTCTTTCTTCAGCAGGGATCTGTTATACTCATAGTATCAAATCCCCAGCTCCCGAGCTAGAATCTGTACAACTATATTTAACTTCTCGTTGTACATGCAGTAAACACGATGAAGGGCTGTCTTACCAGTTATAAATCTTCACATTACAGCTCAGTGAGTGTTTTTCAACCATGAAATCCGGATACGTTGTTGTATAAGTGTTGAGTCTTAAGCAATTAGGCAAGAAGTATTCCGTCAAAGATATTACACCATAATTTATAATCGAGTTACTGGCTTCTTCTAATTGTGGAGGTAAGTGCTTGATGGGAAGTAATGAAGACTTTCTGTTGAAGAACGTAAATCTCTTCCCAACAACGCTGGCTTCAACAGAAAATAAAAGCTTCTAATCATGATCGTTTAAAAGGTGAAGGCCTAAAAGAGAACCCCCCACGGGTAGACATTTTATTTATTCGTGCTTACGGAAGCAATTGGCCTATAAATCTCCACGGAGAAGGTAGCGAGCGAGGAATGCTTGGCTTGGGTCGGACCAGTCGACCCCAAACAAGAGCTGATGGTTATCTTAATTGAGACCGTCCCTGCGCCGCCTATCTGACACCTCTTGGGTAACATGGGGTAACTGGCTACATGGGCGGGTGTCCCGGTCATGACACTGATGAATGCAGTGCCAGCAGTAATAGCTACAAAATGACTGGACCACCACACTCACTAGCTTTCTGTTTTCTCAAAGTTCTACACAACAGACAGCTCATTGATCACACGTATTTAATAATCTAGAATATCTTTCAGTAGCGCATCGCGAACACTCAACCGGAGAACTAGACGATACATTGTAGTGGTATTCTTATGAAATATGTATTATTCTGATAGGTTCAGAATTTGTCTCGAGAAAACAAAATCACGTCAACATTTCAGTACCGTAATAAAAATGTATAAAGCAATAGCTAAGAAAATGTAAGATATTTACCATATTGATTAACATTTTAAAGTGCACTTGCCACGGTGGGTGAGTGGTTATCGTGTCGGACTACCCCAAGCTTGCAGGTTCGCCCCTGGCCGTGGTAAGTGATTTTTGAAAGGCGACAAAAATCACGACATCATGTCATACGTTGTTTGCATGTTAAAGAACCCATTTGAATTCAGTAGGCCGTGTTCATATGGCAATATTAATCTCGGGATTTTGTGCCAACACAAAGTTCCTCCATTCTCTACTAGAAAGCGCTATAGTGTCAAGGAGCTTAGATATCTAACCTCCTTGACTTTCATAGCGTTCCAAGGAACGACGAAATTCGACATGCAAGCTGCCCTCTGGTTGTCAAATAACAAAGCTTGCACCCGGCACCCGAGGCCATACGATATTACTGTATATTATTATACCTTTTAAGTGCTGAGTTACCCAGTTAGCTATTTACTACCTCAGGGTTGAGTTTTTTAATTTGCACTTCCTTTTGATTTGTAGAAGTATTTTTTAACTTTTCACGGGGGGAATTAATATGTCTCTAGATTTTGTGTATTTATTAGCCTAAATGTAAATGCCAAATCCTACGTTTATATTAATTTTCATTTTGAGATGAATCAAAATTTAATTTTTTGAGCCCTTGCTTGCATCATTCCATACCAGGTTAAGGGCACAATATAACATTATTTCTTGTTGCTCCTTACTAGCACAAAAGTTGATATACTTTGATCCGAAATCATAAGTGGTGAAAACAGAATCAAAATCCATCAAGTGGTTCTCGAGATCACCCGTGACATCCGAGAATCGGGGACTTAGTTTTATACTAAGTAGAGATTAATCTGAACCTAAAATACGCTCTTGTTAGGGCAAAGGGTATAAGTCAATGGACAACAAAACTGAGATGCAATTGTTTGGTAGGGAATTGTTAAACCTTGTTGGTGCAAAATATTTTAAGTTTTCTAACACTGGAGTATAACACAGCAGCAGTATCCACACCTTCGTGGACCAGTTGATAGATGGCGTATATTTGTGCATGCAATTGTGTTTCTTTTTTCTTTTCTGCAGATATTAAAAGAGACAGGACTACTGTATATCTGTGGATTATCACTAAAGTATATCACTGCATTGACTAGCTGCGTGGCGCAGCGGTAATATTCTCGCTTGTTGTGACTAGAGTTGCGGGACTGAATCCTGGCGCAGCCAGTTGGCATTTGAGGGTTTGAAAATCTGAGGGAGTCGTGTAAGTAGATTTAATGGTACGTTGAAGTTCCCCTTCGGGCCGAAATTCCGGCACTCCAACATCTCAAAAAGGCGTGATTTTTAAAAAGGGACGTGAAACAAATAACATTCGTGTATTACCATTATTATTCCGGGCAGCCCGTGTCCTCCAACAGGACAAGACGCCATCTCTACACTTGGGAGACGAGTGGACTCTAACCGTACAGTACCATCTTCATCTTCATCATCATCATCAGCAGCAGCAGCAGCATAAGCATCAGCATTTTCTTCTTCTTCTTCTTCTTCTTCTTCTTCTTCTTCTCTTTCTTCTCATTCTTCATCATCATCTTGAACTTTAGCGAGCATGATCTGCTGTTTGTCTATAGCTTTTCCAAACAGCGACACTGTGATTAGTCCAAACCACTGGGTTAAGTTCTTCAGCCAAGATATTCTTTTACCCCTAATGCCATCAATCTTCCCTTGAATAACTAATTGCAACAGGTTTTATTTGTTATTTCGCCTAAAATGACCTAAATATTCTAGTTTTGTTCTTTTGATGATATTTAGAATATCGCTGTTCATACGCTCCAGTACTTCCACATTAGTGATTTTAGCTTTCGATTGTATCTCTCATATTCTTTGATACATTCACATTTCAAACGCCATCAATTTCTAATTTAACTCCATCGAGCAGTATACTAAAACCTAACATCGAAGAAGTCGGGTGAATAATGCGAAACTTAAATCACGGCTAGTCACAACTTCATTTTCTTGAAGGAACTACTGGCCTGTTCAATTCCTTAGCAAACTTCTTGACTTAAGCCCCTGTTATCATTGATCTGACATCCTTAATACCAGCTCATTAGCTTCTAATAGGGTTAGGTTGCCTCCCGCCAACTACTTGTCCAATTTTATTGATATTCATTCATTTCACCTCTCATTAAGTCCAATAACAAACAATGGGGCTTTCCAAAGTAGTAGTTGTTGTTGTTCAGTGGGGATAAGTCAGTTGATTAACAAACATGACATCAATCTTCGAGTCACTCTTTCTCATACTCGTCTTTCTATCAGAGATAATGTATAGAATAACTCCAGTTACGACGAGAGAGGCTTAGGAAGGAAGGAAGGAAGCTTGTAGTTTAACGTGACCGTTAATCTGTAGATCATAAGCCACGGGACCTCCTTTTTACGTGGAATCCGAACCACAGGACATGGCATTTCACTTCGAAAATCTTACATGCATTGACCGGGAATCGAACCCGGACCGCCTTGGTGAGAGGCATACAGCTAGACCGCTGAGCCACCACGCCCCGGAGAGAGGCTTAACAAGGTTCCTATCGCCCTCTGAGCACAAATAGGGTTGGTGGGGCATGACTCAGGCACTAGCGCTGTACATATTCGAACATCGAATTATTCAAATTGCTTGAATAATTTCAAATACGAATATTTGATTCGAACATATGAATAGTTCTATCTTCTCACATTAGAATATTTTAAGTACGGTACTGTATTTGAACATTCTATGTTTGAAATATTCGCATTAGTGAAATGACCTGTCTATTCTGTCAAGTTGAATAATTCAAATGTTCAAATAATGATATTGAACACAGAAACAAAGAAAGAAAGAAAGAAAGAAAGAAAGAAAGAAAGAAAGAGAGAAAGCAAGAAATAAGTGATGCTTGTTTTGAATGATAATTATTTATAAGGATCTAATGATGATGATTATGATGACGGTGATGATGATGATGATGATGATAATTGCTATTTTAAGGGGCCTAATACCTAGATTATCGGCCCCTAATGGTTTGGGTAATAATGAAAATGAAAGATGATCAAATGAAACCCACAACTAAAACTCACTACTCACTTGCAAAGTAGAAGAGGAAATGGGAAACAAAAAGGAGAAGAATGAAAATATAATACAGGAGGAAAGGAAATACACACCACCCTCGAAGCTTGAGAATTGAAGACTTGGAAGGAAGGAAAACCATGAAAGGCAGAGAGGAAAGGGGAAAGAAGATGGGATCTGCCCCAAATGGAATGGAGAAAGAGGGAAAACTTGACCCAGTTCAGGAATCCCTCAGGGTCACCAAATCCCGAGCTAACCAGCCGTGAGCCCTTTAGAGTGTAGCACCACTCAGGGATCACCAGAAGTGGTGGGGCTACACACACCCTACCCCTTTAGGGCCTTCAGCAGAAGGTAGGAGATAATACAAGAGGTCTGACCCCTCGAAGAATGAGGGATCAGGAAAGATGATGGAAGGGCCAATTAAAGCAGGAAATTGAAAAACTCCCTAGGCCTCGGGTACCCTCATACCGTCCGGGTCGGAAGAGAACAAAAGTTGACCAAGGGAGGCCGAGAAGAAATGTGATAGTGAGGAGCCCGGTACAAGTAAGTGGAAGCAATGCCGGACTCAGCTGGGGTGCCATGGTCGCTAGCCCACGTCCCACGTGTCGTGAGCCCCTGGGGGGTTATAAGGATCTATCAGGCTGAATGGGGAAGGGGTTAACCCCCATCCGACCTCTTGTATTCGCGCCTACTTCGATCAACTCGTCCTCTGGACATATTTCTTTATACAAATTGCTGTAATTTTCGGGTAGAAGAATTATGACATTTGAAATCTTCTATTAATTTGATTAATCGACTACTCGAAATAGTCGAGGTTTTCGGACATCCGCATTGTTCTAACATTAAAATAATTGATCCAAATTTCGAATCGGCAAATGTCATACAATACGGAAGAGTCTTCTTCATCACACACATAAATAAGCAGAACCACAACTTCAAAAACAAATATGACTTATCTTCCTCCTTTGAGATGTTCTCGAAGGTCATGGACATCAGAAATCATACGTACATAGATGATTAAATTATTTAACACATCTTAAAAGGCTTCTTGCCAAGCGACAGATACGAATGACCATGACGCGACTCAGTGTGGGTTGATTAACACAGGTACAATTTAGAAATCAAATCAAATCACGTTAGCTCCATAAATCTGCATCTTCACCGTAATCGGTTTATGGAGCGGGGTGTATTTTTGTAGTCGAAGAGTTAATATCAGCTAATGCAACGGTCAAGACAGGCTCATAAATAAACCGGTAGATGGCTGTCTTTTCAATCGTAGAAATAGTAATGTAACAGCAAATATTTGAAGTAGTCAAATTAGTCGACTAATCGAATGTTATGTACAGCCCTACTTGGCAGCCGAGAACATTTGTGATTCCCCAGGCCATGAAGAGCTAAGGACGTAGAAAACGTAAAGTAGGTAGTTTAATTATGTCTAGCGGGCTAATCTTGTGCCCTGTTATACTATCCTGTTCAGCATAACAAAATGAAAAAAATCATTCGCGTAAGGTGAGTGGTTCTAACAGAAATCCATGATACTGCTATCACTTTGTGTATGCCATTCTCTCTGATCAGTCTGGCAACAACCCTTCAAGTGTAGGGAGGGAAATGTGGTTGGACAGGTTCCTTCCTCTCCGAGAGACAGGCCTTCACATGGCCTGCCTGCGTGACTTCCTCCTGGATACCAGCTGGCTAAACGTCTGTTACGTGTTGTCTTGTTTACGTTTCTTGGATTTGTTGATGTTTGTCACGTCTCGTCTTGTGGCTTCCAGGTTATCGCACTGTAGTAAGCTTGCAAGTAGTGTTACCAAATGTGCGTACTTTTCCTCGTGTTTTGTCATATACCACGCACCTTTAACTATTATTTCACGTTTTTCAGCTCTTCCTGATCTGGGGAATCTTACGTTACAGCTTGTCTATCAATACCCCACCCACCTTGTGTATATCAGTGAGCTACATTACTCTTGTTACTACATTTGAGGGGCTTGGAACATCTTGGTCATCAGCCTCGTGTAGTTGGATGTAGGTTTAACGTATTTGACAACCTGTATTTATGTGATGGCTATAGAGTATCTCATTCCAACCCTCAAATCGGAATTACAATTTTGGCAGAGCCGGGAATCGAATCCAGGACGTTTGAGACCTGAGTCTTAATACGTAAGCCAAGAGCACAGAAGGCTCCTACTTCACAAGAAATTATCTCGCTGTCGGATAGTGGCGTGTTACTGTGGGTTGAACCCCCCCCCCCCTTTTTTTTGAATGTTTACAAAAAATAAAACAGGAAAATGATAATTTAAAAAAAGCTAAAACGTTTCTTAAATTATATAATTATACTAGCAGGTACCCGCGGCTTCGCTCGCGATCAAGTCAATGGGGACGATGCAATTGTACACCTGCTGTTAAGTGTGTGCGATTGCGCTTTGTTAATAGAAATTGCGAATATTGTTTGAAGAGGGAACTGCACTCTTGCACACTGGAATGGCAAATCTATCGGAATATGGGGAATCAAAAGTATTTTTCCTTACCTATAGTAAAATATCTCGGACCTTGGCCGTATGTACAATATGCAATCTCTTCCAGTGTTACATCCCAGGGATTGAAATTCTCCAACAACCCTTTTGCCTTACATGCCTCTCTAAGTAATTAAAATTCCCAACTGTTGTTGTTTGAGTCTTCAGTTTCTTGACTGGACTGATGCAGCTTTCCATGACTCCCTCTCCTGAGCTAATCGTTTCATCTCTATATCGCTACCAGACCCTACATCCGAGGCAATCTGTTTTACCCTGGTCTACCCTACAGTTCTTGTCCTTAACCCTCCCATCCATAACTAAGCTTGCTATTCCTGGGTGTCTTAATATGTGTCGTACCAACCTATTTCTTCTCTTCAATAGCAGTCGCCAGAAACATCTCTCCACTCCCACTCGTCTTAATAGCTCTTTATTTGTTACCCCATCTACCCATCTGATCATCATCATTCTCCTGTAACACCACATTTCAAACGCTTCAATTCTCCTCTTTTCTGCTGCACCATTAGTCCAAGTTTCACTTCCTTATAGTGTCACGCTCCAGACAAAAGCTTTCAAAAATTACTTCCTAATATCTAAATGTATATTCGATGTCAACAGATTCCTTTTCTGTAGAAATGATGTCCTTGCCTGAGCCAACCTCTTTGCTTCGTCCATCACTGGCTATTTTTCTTCCTAACTAACAGAAGTCTCCTACTTCCCGTAGCGTTTCACCTGCCAATTTGATGTGCATAGAGGTTTCTAATTTATTTTGGCTGCATTCCAATAATTTTGTTTTACATTTATTGATTTCCATCATGAATTATTTCCTCAAGACGGAGTCCATACCATTCAAAAACTCATTCAATTCCTCTGGCGTATCGGTCAAGATGACGATGTCATCAGCAAATCTCAAAGATGAAATTATTTCTCCTTGAATCTTCGCTCCCACTTAAAATTTTTCTCCAACTTCCTGTTTATTGTGTTTTTAGAGATCTTTGAAATGCGTTGCCCTCGCACATGGTGTAGATGCATTGTCAAAAGAAAACATTCCATGTTACGAACATGGGCCGCATAACCTGCACCGAAAGTCTATTCTGAACAGCAGTTCCTTGAACTCAGATTTGCCAACATATTATTGTATCTTTCCATGTGGTATATCTCTGTCAACATACAGAAGAGTGCTTTAAAAATCATGTCTTGTGTAAATTTTGGAAAAGGTAGTGAGTGTGGTTTTTGCCGGAGTGGATACTCGCTCGTAGAAATTCTTTTCAGTAAAATAGACTGGTTCACAATTTTGTAAGTGCACATTGAGGTATGTGACGGCGGGATGCCTTAAGTGTTACCGAAACGGCAATAGCCACCACAGAGCTTCGTTGCTACTGAAATAACGACCAGACTGTTATTTTTACTTAACTATACGGGATTTGTGAGCCCAGTGTTTATGAAATTGAACGTAGCTATATCGCTACCTTTATTTAGTAGCTGCTACTGTAAAACTTTCTTCAGCTATTCCCAATTAATAGGGGTCGCCGTAGCCAGCCAGGCTCATTTTGGTTTTGGCCGGGGATTTAAGGCCGGATGCCCTTCCTGACGCCACGTGATTTTCCAGGTGAAAAGTCCACCCCGCTGTCACCGGGATTCGAACCCCGGTCGGCCTGGTGAAAGGCGAGAAGCTAAGCCACTGCTCCATCACACTCCCCTAGAAGCCGGTACTGTAGTGTTTACAAATTAAAGGTGGTATTAGAAGGCGCTTTCCCTATTTTTTTTTACCCCTGGCACTACAGACCATGAAGGGCCTAGGCCTATCATGCGACCGCTTCCCAGCCATTTGGCCTGCAGATATTGTGGTGACGCGTGGTCAGTGTACCGTGTCCCCTCGGCCGTTCTTCGTGACCAGGGCGCTGCCTCGCTATCAGACAGCTACTCAATTGTCCTCACGAAGCTGAGTGCACTCCGTTGCAGCCCTCACGTCAGTGTCTAAAATCTCTGATGGAGCCAAGAATCGAACCCGGGGCCTCCAGATGAGAGGCAGGCGCACTACCCTGTTCTTATTGTGTTTATATATATCTTGAAAAAGATAATAAATGGATTTGCATTGCCTCCTACAGGGATATATAGAAAATCTTCGCTCCCGCTTTTAAATTTTAAACACTACATTAGCGGCTCCTAAATACAGGTAGCGATATAGCTACGTTCAATTTCATAAACACTGGGCTCACAAATCACAAATCCCGTATAGTTAATTACAAATATCAGTGTGGTCGTTATTTCAGTAGTAACGAAGCTCTGTGGCGGCTATTGCCGTTTACGTAACACTTAATGCATCCCACTGTCACATTCCTCAATGTGAACTTACAAAATTGTGAACCAATCTATTTTACTGAAAAGAATTTCTACTCCGTTGCAGCCCTCACGTCAGTGTCTAAAGTCTCTGATGGAGCCGGGAATCGAACCCGGGGCCTCCGGATGAAAGGCAGGTGCGCTACCCTGTTCTTATTGTGTTCATATATATCTTGAAAAAGATAACAAATTGATTGGCATTGCCTCCTACAGGGATATATATAAAATCAGATGTCTTACCGTGAGGTTCAGTTGCCATGGAAACGGACTTGCCATTATTTCATCAGTTTATCAGAGTAAAGATAGTTTTCTGCGAATATCTTTGAAACGGTTGGTTTTAGGGCCTTAAAATGTGGTTTTCGGTGTCCCGTAGGGACCTACTGAGTATTGTTCCTTGCATCGAGGGGCGTAAAATGAGCTTTGTCCGGTCTTTTTGCGACAACTTCGATATTTTGTCCCGGTTGAGTATTTTTGGTGACTTTTCAGTTATGTTGCCTGTTCCACGGGAACAATGATTTATTTCCGGATGAAAGGATGCCTATATGTTATCCCAGGGTATAAGCTGTCTCCATTTCAAATTTCATCCAAATCCGTCCAGCCGTTTTAGTGTCAAGAGGTAACAAACTAACACACGGACACACAGATTTTCACAATTATAATATATATAGGGATTATGATACTTGCTGATGAGTGCATAACTCTTTCTATGTACTGTTGTCGCCTTTCGGCCCGGCTTCCCATGTGAGGCTACCCACGTCTTCATGACAACGTTTAATTCCGTCATACCAGGTTTGCAAATCTAGCTTCTTCCCCGCTATATATAGCTTATTTTAAGCTGAGTCTAGCGCCAAATAACTTTAAATATCGCCTAGCGGCACAATTATCTTATTGTTTCTTTCCTTAGTGAGAGGGAAATTGTTAAATTGTTTAAATCTAATTCTTAATTAAAAACAAGATGTTCAGTAAAGAACATATAGCCTACTTTCTCCTAAATGCATGGGTATTGTTATAACTCTTTGTCCTTTTCAAGGAGTATAATTGAATGTTGGTTGTAGTAGCTTGTTGAAATACAACGTGCTATAGGGATATTAAACATGAATATGAGGTGCCCTTTGCTAGTGCTACCTCTGTAAAAAAAATCATTCAATTCGGTTTCACCGTGTTTGAATTGATCTGGGGAATGGATTTGCACACATACATGGCCGCTATTTGCAAACTATTGGGCTGATGACCTTGTAGTCAGTCATAAGATGCTTTCCACAAAAAGGCATGTTGTTGCAAAATCCGGTAGAGATCAAATTATTAGGATGGTCGAAATTTGATTTAAGCTTTTAACATTTGGGTGGCAGTCATTCCGTTTCCGTCAAGATGGCGGTGATATAAAACATGACACTGAGGTGCCTTTTGCTAGTGCTACCTCTGTACCAAATTTCATTCCATTCGGTTTCACTGTGTTCGAATTAATAGGGGTAATCTATTTTGACACAAAGATGGCCGCCATCCGCAAACTATTAGGCTAATGACCTATTAGATTTGTCAAAGGATGCTTCCTCCATAAAGGTATGTTGTTGCAAAATTTGGTAGAGATCGGATGATTAGGTTAGTCGTAATTTGATTTAAGCTTTGAACATTTGTGTGGCCGCTATTACGTTTCCGTCAAGATGGCGGTGATATAAAACATGACACTGGGGTGCCCTTTGCTAGTACTACCTCTGTACCAAATTTCGTTCCATTCGGTTTCACCGTGTTCGAATTAATAGGGGCAATCCATTTTCACACAAAGATGGCCGCCATCCGCAAACTATTAGGCTGATGACCTATTAGTTTGGTCAAAGGATGCTGCCCCCATAAAGGTATGTTGTTGCAAAATTTGGTAGAGATCGGAAGAATAGGTTAGTCGTAATTTGATTTAAGCTTTGAACATTTGTGTGGCCGCCATTACGTTTCCGTCAAGATGGCGGCGATATAAAACATGACACTGAGGTGTCCTTTGCTAGTGCTACCTTTGTACCTAATTTCGTTCAATTTGCGCTCACCGTGTTCGAATTGATAGGGGGGGGGGGGGGGTGGGCTGACATTCAGAGTACACACACTCACACACACACACACACACACACACAGACTCACACACACACACACACATACACACACTCAGACAGACACACGTTTTTTCGCCATGTAGTGATCTCATGTCTACTTTCATATTTTGCAAAAATCGAAAGTAGGCTAATAAAATAATTCAATAAATGCCCAAAAAATTGTATGGGTACATTAACACTAATTTGGATGACTGATTGTTGTTATTATTATTATTATTATTATTATTATTATTATTATTATTGTTGTTGTTGTTGTTGTTGTTGTTGTTGTTGTTGTTGTTGTTGTTGTTGTTGTTGTTTGAAGGTGTGGAACAGCACGGTCATCTGTCCCTACTAATTTGGAGATCGTTGTTAACTTCTTGAATGTGAGATAGTAGAGTTGCTTCATATCCAGCAATTCCCCGAATTACAGTTATCGGGCAGCTATTATAATCCTCCCATTGGTCGATCTTGGCTACGCTGCTAGATCAATTCAATTGTTTTTGCATTAAACTGCCGTTGATTTGGACAACAAAATCATGTTGCGTCTTCATGCCGCTGTATTAACCTCACTAACAGCCCACGACCCAAGGAGCTGCAGTGAATGGGCTCTACACGACTCATCGCCCTCAAGGAGCTTGGATTCCAGCCATTCACAGACTTCCCTCGACAATGAAATTCAATAAGACGATTAGACTCGATTTAGCAAGTCGGAAGAATGCAAGGTTGTGAACACGAGGAATTACAATGGCACTACGCTCTGCTTCCTCGGCTATGAACAAGAAATTACGAAGAAAGAAGAAGAAATAAGAAAGAGGAGACAGTCGAACATCAGATGGAAATATGCCTTGGTCTTAAAGAGATGGCTCATCCAATACACTGAAGACGAGGTATCATAACATTAACTGTTTATAAATAGGAATCACGTACAGGAACGTTTTCAATTTAACGTTTAAGACCGTTTCATAGAAATGTTTTTTATAACTTAAAAGTTTATTAAAATTTCTGTAAACAAACGTTTCGTTATACATTTAGGGTCATTTTCACCAACTCTTTACTAACGATTAGTCAGTTAATTCATATTTAACTTAAATACGAGAGTTAACGCATGGTTATCGTCGATGCATTCGGGTTCGTAATTACTTAAAAACGCTTTACGCTTTTCACGCATGCGCAGACTCTATTTCTTCCTGTAGAAACATGGCGGACAGAGCAAGGAGCGTGTAGCACTGATCGTTGTTTGGGATGCCTACTTGAGATTTTCTGGAACATAATTATTATGAAAGAAGGGAAATATAGATGACGTTATTCATGGAAAAAGCTTAAAATAATATGAACAAAGTATTTTTGAGAACTGGCAGTTGTGTTTATATGCTGTGTATTTAGCTAAATAGGACACGCTTTCCCCGTTGTCTTCGTAGCGTCGATGGTTGCGTTGCAGACACAGAATTCATTATGCAGAGCTTGAAAGAGCTCGAATCCCACTTCGCATATGTCAGAAAACTGTATCATGATGAGGATGAGTACTATTCTTCATTATGAAACAGTTTCTCCAGCCAATCAGAGCTCATTCATTGACCAATTAGGTAAGGATAGCTTTGCGCATGCGCTCAAAATCCAACATGTCGGACATGAATTACATGATTTGAGAGTACAAATTGGGTATCAGATCATCCATTGTAGTTACAATGCCAAACACAAAGACAAAATCAGCACGAACCTTTACGGTAACAAGAAAATACTATGACATATGCAAGAAATTCATGAATCTACGTCCAGAAGTTAGCAACACAGCATCCTTCTATATAAATTACCGATATGGAAAGTGCACCGTCCCATATGTATGGAAAAAGCATTGCCATTATAGGCTCGTTGCATAATGTACTATTTTTAGCCTATTTTCAATTTTGAAAAAATAGGCTTATGAGATCACCTTTTGTCCGTGTGTGTGTGCGTGTGTGTGTGTGTGTGTGTGTGTGCGTGTGTGATTCGTGTGTGTGTCCCCCCCCCCCCTAATAAAATCTAAACGGCTGGAGCGATTTCAATGAAACTCGGTAAGTTCATAGCACTATTCCCTGCGACCCCGACTGTGCCCTTCAAATTTTGTTACAACTCACCAATCCAACATGGAAGCTGTGCGAAATATTTCACGAGCATTCAATATCTCCGAAACTATTACCGATATTACCCTGACATTTTGTATGGTGATAAAGGGAACAACTATAAGTTCATTTATGTGACCTTTGAAAATCTGGTAACAACATAACGAACATGGCGGCCAAGCGAAGTTGCGACTTTTAAATAGACGTTTCTCGCGATTTAACCAACCAAACGCAATGAAACTTGGTACAGTATATGTTTATATACATTGTAATGCACCGACATCTAACTTCGTTCAATTGTTTACATAACCACAAGATGGCGGATGTGCGAAATATTTCACCGGCATTCCATATCTGTGAAACTATTAGCGGTATCTCCCTGAAATCTTTTACGGAGATAAAGGGCACTACGGAAGTCCATCTATAAGACTTTCAGAAACCGGTTAACTACAAAACGAACATGGCAGCCAAGCGAAGTTGAAAATTTTAAATAGACCTTTCTCGCGATTTAATGTTCCAAACTCACTGAAATCTGGTACAGGAAATATTTATACACATTGTAATGCACTGATATCTAATTTAGTTCAATTGTTTACATAACCTCAAGATGGCGGATGTGCGAATTTTAAAATTAAGTTTTTATTTCTTGTGATGTAGTCATGCGATCGAATTGAAAGTTTGAATATTGAACCTACGCAATAATTTTCCTTTAATGGTACACGACTCTATGGCCTATACATTTAACAATTGAACATGGCGACCATCCAAAGTATTTAGTCGACTCTGAATATCTACGAATCTATTATAGCAATCAAACTGAATTTCTTAATGTTCATAGGGGCTATGAACTTAAGTTCACCTATAGGACTTTAAATAACTTGGTGTTCACAAATCCAACATGGAGGCGACGCGAAATATAAAAATTCACATGGACGTTTCTCGCAATTTAACCATCCGAGTGTAGTGAAACTTGGAACAGTAAATCCTTATACGAATGGTAATCCACTGGCATCTAATTTATTTCAATTGTTTCCATAACCTCAAGATGGCAGCTGTGCGAAATTTTAAAATCTCCTTGTTACTTCTTGTGTCCTAATTATGCGATTGTAGTTTGAATACTACACGTACACAATAATCTGCATGTAACAGTACATAACTCTAGGACCTACATGTATAAAATCCAACATGGCGACCATCCGAAATTTTTAGTCGGTTCTCAATATCTACGAATCTATTACAGCAATCAAACTGAAATTGTGTATGTTTCTAGAGGCAATTAACATAAGTAGGATATATGAAAATAGGCTGTATAGTTCTTCACGGAACTACTTGTTAATTTCCGTATTCTTCTTTCTTGGTATTAGTAACATGTTGGATAATTGTTACGGTCCATGGGTCAAATCATAAATCAACACACTCACTTCCCAATTCCAATATCCATTCAACAACAAATATAATAACACCATCCTCCATTCTTCCGTCTTCACAGAGTCTCTAACCCACCACAGCCTAATCGACGCGTCACTTCCCTTCTCTTTGCTCAGCCTTAACAATCTCGTCTTTGGAGTAAAATAAACATTTTCCTCAATTTACAGCAAAGCGCTGCTTTATGCTCGTACAGTCACGTAATTTCATTGTCATAAATAGGATGATGATGATAAGTGTTGTTTTAAGGGGTCTAACATCTAGGCTATCGGCCCCTGATGGTTTGGGTGATCGTGAAGATGAAAATGAAATGCAAACTTAAAATTAAAACTAACTACCAACCTACATACTAGAAGAAGAAATGGAAAACTAAAGGAGAATACGGCAAATAAAGGACAGGAGGAAAAGAATTGCCCTCAACCCTCGAAGAATGCGGATTGAGGGACTTGGAAGGATTGAGAGCCATGAAAGGCAGATAGGAAAGTGAAAGAGGATAGGGCCCGCCCCGAAGGTAAGGGACAAAAGGAGAAAACGGACCCAGCTCAGGAATCCCTCGGGGTCGCCAACTCCCGAACTCACCAGCCGTGAGCCCCTGAGGGTGTAGCATTATCTAGGGTGCACCAAAAGTGGTGGGGCTACATACACCCGGCCTCCTCGAGGGCCTTGAACAGAAGGCAGGAGAGAACAGGAAAAGAAAAAGAAGGCTGACCCCTCGCAGAAGGAGGGAATCAGAAAAGATGAGACAAGGGCCAATTAAGGCGGGAAAGGAAGAGACTCCCTAGGCCTCGGATACCCTAATACCGTCGGGGTCGGAAGAGAACAAGAGTTGACCAAGGGAGGTCGACAGGAAAGAAGACGGAGAGGAGCACGGCACAAGTAAGTGGAAGCAATGCCGGACTCAGCTGGGGCCCCGTGGTCACCAACCCACGCCCACTAGAAGTGAGCCCCTGGGGGTTCATAAATAGGGGCGGATTTCTATGACAAGTCATATTTTCCCTTAACATTATATCGTACAGTCTTGTATTTTCAACACGTTTCCAAGCATGATAATCAAAATTAAACAGGTTTTATTGGGCATATAAATGCATATTTAGGCTTTAAGTTTTATGGCATATTTTGAATAAAATATAATTATAAACGCCATATTTTGGTAATTTTCATTTAAATTTCGTTTTATAAAAATCAGAATAAGCTCTAGAAATTATTGTTCAGGATAGACTGGAATATACTACTGAAGAACCATTCTAAAGAAGTGTATGGAATGTTTCTAACAGGTAAGGTTTGCTAGCTGGGTCAATTCCTGGAAACCGGGCTATTGTTTACACGGAAGCCGAGGTAATTCCGCAGTTATTTGGCATCGTTCTTATCTCTCTCCTTCGCCCTTCCCTCTTCCACCTTTAACACACTGAATGACCATGGTCAATCATTAGGGAGCTTCAGTCATTCAATTCTTTTCAATATGCCTAAAACGAAAGTCTCAATTTGTGGGAAGTTACGAAGTTTTGTTCGCGAGTTCGGTGAAAATATATTCAGTACGGATGGAGTGATATTATTCTGTAAATTGTGTGAGGTTAAAGTCATACATATTTTGAATTTTATAGGTCATATTTTTATGTTTTTAGGTCATAAATGCATACATATTTCATACATTTTTAGGTCATAGAAATCCGCCCCCTAGTCATAAACATATTTTATATTCACATGGATGAAAGTTCGTGTGAAACTAGGAAACAAACCACTTCTTCTGCCATTGCAAGAGGCAAGAGTTCGAGTTCAGCTGTTTCCCTCCACTTTAACGATGCTTTAAAGAGATGAGTGGTCAGATTAGGCCATTTAACGTAATCGCTTGTTAGTGGTAACTTAACGAGCGTTTGTTTGTTGAAATGCTCGTGCAAAGTTAAATAACCTTTAATGATGATTTGAGAGATAATTGACGTTGGTGAAAACAAACCATAAGAGTTTCTTTTTAATAATGACCCTCTTAAACGATTTTGCATTTAAATTTAATAATAAACATTTCTCATGAATGAGTTTTGACTGATTCTGGGGGAAATAGTACGAAGGTTTTTCAGATCACAAGTCTAGTGCGAGGATTATATGCACAGTAAGGTATAGTGGTATTTTGGACTCTTTAATACCGCCATCTAGTATAAGAAATATTGACATACTGCTCAGGAAAGTTGTTTATTTTAGCCGAAAATAACAACCGTCACACATAAAATATCATTACGGTGAGTTTATTAAATTAAAGAAACAAAACTTAACACGTTAAAGGCTAAAGAAACCAATTCCCTTCTGTAGAAATGTGCATCTAACCAGTCAAAGGACTTAAGACTCAAACAACAACAACAACAACAATAAGACAGTATTTTGTTTGTCGTGTGGCCTCCTGAGAGGCCGAGTGCAGGCCTTTCTAGTCGACGACCATGGGTGACCTGCGCGTCGGAATGAGGGATGGAATGGATGACGATGAACGAAACTAGGCAAGGATGTGGAAGGAAGCGGCCGTGGCCTGTCAGAAGTTACCGTCCCAGCATTAGCTAATATGAAAATGAAAATCCACAGCCTGCTTCCAGTCTCCGACCGGGTCAGGAATGGAATGAATGAAGCCCCCATCTAGCGGCGAGGATATGAACTGTGCCGGCTGCCGAGGCCTGACGCACTCCTCTGGGGAAATGATTAAATGAATGACAGATGAAATGAAATGATAGTGGAGAGTGTTGCTGGAATGAAATTTTGACAGGGAAAACCGGAGTACCCGGAGAAAAACCTGTCTGCCTCCGTTTTGTCCAGCACAGATCTCACATGGAGTGACCGGGATTTGAACCACGGACCCAGCGGTGAGAGGCCGGCGTGCTGCCGCCTAAGCCACGGAGGCTCCCTTTGTTTCCAAATTATTTTCTAACCTCACCAATAATGTCCTGTCCCCAGCGTTGTCCCGCTTACTACGCGTTTAAACCACTGTCCCTTGAAGAACATAATAACGGGGTTTTACTGTAAATATGAGTACTTACTCGTGTACACAAGAGGACCAAGGCATCAAACAACCAACAACAAAAGGGTACAATTTATGCTATTATTCAGTCATGTCTTGATTACCATTATAGGCGAGTTGCATACGACTGTTTATGTTCGACGATAATTATGATAACTATTTTATGTTCGAACATAAATATTCATAAATATCTGTCGAGATTTCGCCAGTTTTATTACTGAACAGAGCGCATGGGACGCAGAGATACCTTGTATTTGACAATGGCCTCCTCGATTACCCTACTATGACACTAGGCCACGCAGTGAAATTTAATTTAGAAGGCCTTGGAACTCAGCGCAGGTGCGATGCTAAACATATATACACGCATTAATTCATCTAAACAGAACGAACAAATCAACACAGCTCTCCATTAATCACAGCCCAGAAATACAAATTAAAAATGCTAGTAGATCGGGAAAGGCTGGCCCCGTGGTGTTGGGGTAGTGTGCCTGCCTCTCACAAGGAGGCCCCAGGTTCGATTCCCGGCTCCATCAGGGATTTTAGAAACTGACGTGAGGGCTGGAACGGGGTGCACTCAGACTTGTGAAGACAATTGAGTAGCTGTCTGACAGTGAAGCAGTGCCCCGTTCACGAAGACCAAGATTCACGGCTGAGAGAACCCGATGCGCTGATCACGCGTCACCCCAATATCTGCAGGTCAAATGGCTGGACAGCGGTTGCTTGGTAGGCCTAGGCCCTTCATGGGCTGTAGTGCCAGGGGTTATTTTATTTTATGGTAGATAGGGAAAAGAAAGCATATAATGATCACAAAATCTCACGCGAGAGCTTACGGCAGCAGACTGTTCAAACCGATAGCGTATCGCCAACACAGATGGAGTTTCCGTTTGTATTACTAATTAAATAGAAGCGGCGAACATCGACCGCTGAGAATGGGAATACAAAAGAGTGAGCTTTTATGGGCTCATTAGGTCGTGCTCAAGAAGAACCACAAAAGGATTGGAGGATTTGGGAGGAAATGTCGGGAAATGCTAATTTACTTGAGTCACACCCCATGGCCACACACCATGTATGTTGACCTAGGCCCTACAGCGGCAAGCGTGGGAAACGCAGAAGAGGAACAAATACATTACATTGGGGGTGTCTTTAGTACTTAGCATGGCAATGGTATAACGGCAAGTTGTGC
Source organism: Meconema thalassinum (assembly GCA_946902985.2). Lineage (NCBI taxonomy): Eukaryota > Metazoa > Arthropoda > Insecta > Orthoptera > Tettigoniidae > Meconema > Meconema thalassinum. The sequence continues at coordinate 376,282,447 of OX336392.1, forward strand.
CCCACAAACATCGGACTAGATGGGGCATAATTTGAAAATTGAGATCAAGGACACAGTGGGTGAGTGGATATCGTTTCGGTCTAATAACCACAAGATTGCGGGTTCGCTCCTGGCCGTGGTAAGTGATTTTTGAAAGGCGGCAAAAATACGGTACGCATGTCATACGAGGATGGCATGTCAAAGAGCACATTTGAATTCAGTAGGCTGAGTTCATAATGGCAAAATTAATCTCGGGAGTTTCCGCCAACACAAAGTTCCTCATTTCTCTACTAGAAAGCGCTATAGTGTTCAAGGAGCTTAGATATCTAACATCTAACCTCCTTGACTTTCATAGTCAAGGAACAACGAAATTCGATATGCAAGCTACCCTCTGGGTGTCAAATAACAAAGCTTGCACCCGGCCTCCAAGGCCATACGATATTATTATATTATTATTATCTCTATGTTTGTATTCTATCTCTTGAAAGAATGAGGTACAGACATTAACCATTATGAAGATGCTATTAAATATTATCCGTGTTGACTGACGAGGGTATCATTATATACCGAAATATGTACGTATTAATGTAATTATTAAACTTCTTTATAGTGTTTGACAAGGCGGCTTTTATAATTTGAGATGAATGAGGTAGTCTACTCCTTGCCAAGGAGCATATAATAACAGAAGAAGCACTCTCTACGAAGATATGTTCTTCTTAGATGAGAACATGATGACGTAGTGTTTGGGTACAAATGCCGTACACAAGGAGAATTCCTACGCCACCTAGATGCACGAAGAATATAGTCAACAATACGTGATAATAATCAACAACTCCAACAACATTTATTCAGAATAGAAGATAACATATTAAGTGTTACTCAAGCAATATTTAACTTTTATAACTTTTTCCACAGACGGATTTGATTGACATTAGAACTAAGACTATAGGAAACTAGAAAAATTAGTTTTTATTTTCTTCCTTCGCTGGAAGGCAATAATCAGACTAAATATACATTAACAATTGTGAACCTGGGTGCTATGACTCATTCATATCTCGATTCTCACCTAGGCCATCCTGAAAATGGTGTTCTGTGTTTTCCCCACATTTACTCCAGGTGAATGCCGGGATGGTTCCTAAATTAAGACCACGGCCGCTTCCTTCGCAATCCTCACCTGAATTACAAATACACTAATACAGTCATCACAAAAACAAACGGTATCCGACAAATTGCAAGTATATAGGGCAAAATGACCATGAGGGACAAGTCCCTGAAATGAAACAACAACAATGTGTTTTGTGACTAGTCTATCACTATTTATTTATTCGAGTCAAAAGCATTACAACATACACAGAGGGATGATACACAATATTAAAAAGAAATAATACATACAACAATGTCTCGAATTAGATTGTCTTTGCCCAGAAACGGGCCACTGTCACACCCTTTTCATGACCTTCCATTAACTCCTGCATTGTGCAAGAGCACGGGCCCAGTTCACAGGAACACAGGTGCATCATGGTCTGTCTCTCTCCACACTCACAGAGTTCTGATTCCTGTAGGTATCCCCATTTGTGGAGATTAACTTTGCATCTCCCAACACCAGTCCGAAGTCTGTTGAGTGACCGCCAAGTTTCCCAGTTGTTGTTGTGGCCTGCTGGAAGCCTTTCCATGGCCTTCATCCAATCTGGTGGTATGGTGGATTGCCATAGCTGTATCCTGGCTACCTCGGGTTTTGTAGTAGGCATCGATGTAGGATGCAGGAAGCTTTTCCTTGATTTTAGCCGCCTTCTTGGAGGCTGGTGACCAAAAAGAGGGTGAGCATGGTCCTCTGCGGACTAATGTCTATCACTAATGTTAACTCTTGAGAACTGGCGTGAAAAAATATAAAACAGGGATGGCGCCGAGCCATTTTGACCCATAGCTGGTCATATTTTTACGGATTTTAATGAAGCAATTTTACACCTGGTGTCTTTCAATGAACTATTCCCAATATAAAATGAGGTTTGTTAATATTTTTAAAATTATACATGCAAAAAAAAATTGCTAATATTTTCGTAACAGTGTAATTCGCCTTGATAGTGGCGGAAAAGCAGTCATCTCAACATTTTTGAACAAAGGAGCTGATGACCAAGGTGTCCCTCGATTCTAAGCGTGGATCAACAAGAGCATGAGCTATGTTATTGTGCTGCACCAAAATAGGTGGATTTTCCCACTTATATCTTTACACATTCTCCCGACTAACGTAAGATGAAAATTGTCACTTGAGGACTGGCGCCATGGGTAAATCTGACCCGACCGTAAATAATACGAGTAAAATAGAAATGAGTGTTCAAAAAGCTACGGACATGTTTCTTCGGCAGGGTGAAGTACAAGGCTAGGAAGGAAGGTACAGTACGCGGCAGGAAATAAGGGCTGCCCAAAACTAAAATATAGAAGACTAGCAGTAGTGCCCGGCTTCGCCCGGTGGATTTATTTGTTTTATGGATGATAATTAATACAACTACAGAACTGGGGCGCACAAGGATAAGGATTGGAAAGCAACAACGTTTATTGCAGCGGATAACCACAGTATACTTCACCAACACCATCGCCCTTATACAGTGGCATACTATTGCCATGATAATAGCTGTTTTAAGGGGCATAAGAAATCACTTTGCACTAATTATTCCCCGTGACTGCAATTTTTAAGCACCTTGCAATTCTGCACCAGAACACTGGTAGAGGCGACGTGATGCAGCCCGCATTGCCATGCAACAATAGACTTAGGTATTATTGAAGCTGTTCGAGAGCGCTTGTCCTTCCGACTTACAGAATAAAAATCAATCTTTAAGGTTACCTGAGAGGTGTAGCCTAATGCTACATAGCCTAAAATATTCCTCTTCAATTAGGCTATCATATCCAAATGAATTTTTTGAATCTTACTGGTAGTTCCAGACATTAGCGCGTTTAAACACCCAAACAAACGAAAAACAAACTTTTCAGCTTTATTATATTAGTATAGATATCCCCATAACTCGAATTTATTTTGCCTTCCCCTAGCAATTCGAGATATCGAGGTTCGATTGTATTTCCTAAAACTACCACTTTGCATCCGACTGATTTACGGATGTGAAGAAGGGCACGTTGCGGTGTTGCCTTGGCTTGCACTCTGCACGGGCTCAATAGATCAGTCTCGCTAATTGCCCCGCAGACGGCTGCCTTCACTGCGACTTTAGAAAGAACAACAAGGCGGCTCGATAAGTGACTCCAGAGGCGTAGCTCTTCGCACTCAGCCGAGCTGAAAGTAATACATCAAGAGCACAGTACTCGCTTTTATCTCCGACGAAGAAGCTTCAGATGAAATTTCAAAGAAATTATATGATTACTATGGTGAGGATTACGATGGATTTCAGTCGAGAAATTATTAGAGTGGGACGTGATTAATTCGAAATATTTGTTGGTCCCTTCAACTTTAAATTTTCCTACTCCCACTGTATTTATTGATTGATTTTATTTTCATGGCTACGCTTGGAGCTAAAAATATTCAACAAATCCTTATAAAACTTCAAACTAAAAATCAATAAGAGGGGAAGTAAGCCGGTGGTGCCATGTCATACATTTATGGCACCTTCCACTAAATTCACTTGTGTGAAGCTAAATTATAGGTTAAATTTGACTAACGCTCTTAGGTTCCAACGTTCGACGCCAGGCGCCGACTGCGGTGTCTTATAGTAACAAAGTTCAGAACTAGCTGGTCGTTGACAGTGGCGTTTGGTAGCAAAAGTAGGAACTATTTGAAAATTCAATGACTGCAGTCCTTACTAGAATTAAAAACGGATAACTCACACTAATACAGCCATCACAAATAACACCGGTTATCAGACAGATTCTACACACACCCAAAGTACACGGGGCTACATGACCGAGTTGTCGCAGCCCCTAAACAGAGGAACCAACCATAAAAATCAATACTAAGAAACAGAATGAATAACAGTTGACAAAAAGGAGCCTACAACTAGAACATAAAACGGAATGGCACTGCAATTGACCAGAGAATTCCCATATTTGGGTAGTGTGATAACCTCTAATAACAAGTGCCTGTCGGAAATCAGGAAAGAATAGTGGTAGCAAAACAAGCCTTCTGAAATAAAAATAACTTATTGCTAAGTAATCTCCTCAGTTTGAGGACGAGAAAGTCTTACTGAATGGATGCAAAACCTGGACATTAACAAAACTTCAGGCAGCAGAAATGTGGTTTTGGAGAAGAATGATAAGAACAATTTGGATTGACAGGAAAACAAATGATCTTGTTTTGCAGGACGTGAAGGAGGATCTATGTTTATTAATTAATAAAGAAGAGGAAAGCAAATTTCCTTGGATATGTATTAAGGCACGACTCTCTTCTCCAAACGATTATCAAGGGCGAAGTATTGGGATAGGAACCTAGGGGACGTCCAAGGATGTCGTACATCAAGAACTCCATTGGAGAACTGGCATGTGGTTCTTATGGCAGCATGAAGAGACTAGCAGACCGTCAAATGTGGCTGCAGTGACAAGGCTTTGCCTTTAGTAAATGATGATGACACTTAGAGCTTAAGAGCTCCTTTACAGTAGTGACCTACCTTGAGTAGGATTAGGGCATCTAAACATCTATATATAGAATACGCTAAGGTGTATGTTCCACAAAGCTCAAGCTCCTAAACCACGGGGAGTTAGAAGGTGTGGTTTGTACCAAAATCTATCAAATCATCTCAATAGTACGGGAAAAGTCTTGGATTTCTTGAAAAGTCAAGGAAAATATATTTACTTGTTTATAAAATGCGTTTAAACAAATAAACAAGACGATAGCCCCTATCAGAACTGTGTTGCGTACAGCCCGCATATCACTAGAGCTGGGCTGGTAGTCTGTAAACATGGGGCGCACGCAACCCATTGTGCAACCAGCAGCAGTGATGAATTGCTCTCTGATTTCATAAATAATCGATAAACAAATGAACATATTTATAGAAGCACGCATAACAGTAAAGCCAGGTGGGTGGTTTATACACATGCGAGAGTTTTCACACGGGTCCGCTAGTAAACTTAGTAACAAATACAAGTAGAAAACGCAGTACATTACATTAAATTCAGATCATATTATATAACGTATTTAAGTGATGTAGGCTATATAATTTGTGCACTATAACCACACACAATAGGCCACCAATTTTAACAGGAACGATTGATTTAGAACATAATGAACAAAATAGTGAATCTGCTCGCAATAATAATTCAATAGAACACAGGTTAACAATACATCAACTTTAACGCAGCAACCATAGAAGTGAACAATAACATCTGTAAATAAGATTGGCATGTATTTTACGAACGTATATAATCTGAACATTGTTTATATACCTGTGCATAAGTGTAATTCATGAACATCGTAATTAACTAAGCCTAAGTGAGCAGGATCTGAAGATGAACGCTTGTCGTTCGACACATGTCATCCAATTAAATACCCCCATTGTTGTACATTAATGTGTGTTATTTTGTGATAAATAGCTTATGCAATGTTTTCATGTTAGGCCTAATGTAATTGAGCACAAACATTTGTGTTGACCAACTGAAAAGCTTTCTTTATATTATACCATATCATATCAAAAGCAATTAGTTAAATATAAAAATATTATAAAATACGTTTCATACAACATTCACAATATAAATAATAAAGCATAAATGATAGAAAATGATTCACAAAAGAGTGCATACAGACCAGTATCAGCCTGGAAAATAAACACCATATACAAGAAATATATTACTTACTAACTTTCTCCTCGACGCTGCAGTCCATGTAGGACTTTGGCGTCTCCAACAATCGTTGCCCAATCCTGACGATCTTCTGTACGTTTCCTACATCTTCTTACTCCCATTTTGCTTAAGTCGTCCTTCACGTCATCCAACCATCGTTTCCTAGGTCTTCCTTTGCGTCTTCTTCCACCTGGATTTCCTCTATAGGTCTTTTTAAGCACCCTATCAGCTGACATTCTCTCCACATGTCCCAGCCATCTTAGCCTATTAGTCTTTACTTCCGAAACAATATCAGGATAACCATATACTTCCTTCGATTCCTAGTTTTGCCGTATTCTCCAAATAAATATATTAACGTACCGCATTCTTATGTTGTCCTGATTTTATAGTTCAAACTAATTGCATAAAAATAACCTTTCAACATAATGCACTAATCGGATGTAAGAGGTATACTGCTCCAAGAAGCAGGATTAAAGACGACTTTTGAGAGCTTCAGTGTTTGATAATTTGACAAACTTATATAAATCGAAGGTGTTAACGAGGGGCGAGGCGGTACAAACAAAAGATTTATTGAACTTCATTGTTCAGTTGAAGCGGAAGAACTCTATAGTTACAATAGCTCACTATTCTGAAATATTCAGTCGTTGTTGATTCATTTAGGAGCTCTCCGACAGTGTGGTCATATAGACACGGGGGTCTACGTGTGGATTCTGATAACTTGGGCCATTGTGTTGTGTGTATTTGTAACTGGGCTTAGGATTAGGGTAGGAATCGGCCGTATTCATAATATATGGACCATTCCAGCATTTGCCAGGTGTAGAACTTACGAAAAGCTTAAGTTGAAATTGAGCCACCTCCTCATTTGTCTCACGACAATGAGCGTACCCCGATCCAGCCCTCAGACCAGAATTTAATTTCTTGGCATTGACAGGAATGCTAACCGTAGAATTTCGAGCTAATTCCCCTGGATCTGACAATTGTGTTTCTGTCGTCATTATTGTATTATTGTACCGTGACGACTAGAAAGACCTGCACCAGGCCTCCCAGGATACCAGACGCCATTTTATCTGCTAGATTCAACACACACCCAAATATACAGGGATTAAATGGAAACAATGTCAAAGTCCCGGATTGAAATAACAAATAATGCTTTTCTTAATTTAGAACGGGCGTAACTACCACTGGGCACGGAGCTGAATTGCTTCATTATTAATTCTGTGCCCCACATCAAATGTTAGGAGAAACACGCTAACAAGTTACGACGACCTCCAATGTTTTTGTCCATTACCAAGCCCTCATTAGGATGAGCACAATCAATAGGACAAGCCACTCCAATAAGTCGAAAAATTCGTAATTACCACCCTTAAAAGTATGTCTCAACAACCCTTTCTTTTCACTTCTTCTCCACTTAACTCTTATTATCGGAAGTAAAACGTTCCGGGAATAATAATCAATGCGCCAAATGTTTCTACTGAGAGCCTACATTATTTTAAGGGACGTTAATCGGAAACTCTCAAAAATCATGTTTTGCTTGTTTTGATGCAAAATGTACTTACCAGGCTCTAATGATTTAGTGTATGACATTTGAAACAGATATCTCAGTATTTTCGTGTTACTTTGATCATCAGAACTCAGGCACTAATAGGTGTCATATTTTAGCCTACTTTCGATTTTTGAAAAGAAAAAAAAGTAGACTTAGTAGACTTATAAGATCTACACGGGCCAAACGTTTTCAGTCTGTATGTGTGTTTGTGTGTGTGTGAGTGTGTATATCTGCCCCTCCCCCTATCAATTCAAACACGACGAAACCAAATTGAATAAGATTTGGTACAGAGGTGGCACTAGCAAAGGGCACTTCAGTGTCATGTTTTATATCGCCGCCCTCTTTTTCAAAACAGAATGGTGGCAATTCAAACGTTCAAATTACGACTGTACTAATCATCCGATCTCTACCAAATTTGGTAACAACATACCTTCATTTACGACACGTCTTGAGCTTTATCCACAAGGTCATCAGCCGGATAATTTTAAGATAGCGGCTGTGTGAATTGTGCAAGCATTATAATTCATAACCTAGAACCCACCATTTCTGATTATCGAACCGAGAATGGTTTAAACTGTCCTAAAAGACGTGACCCATTCGGTATTTTAAATTCATATTATGATATTACACGGTAGCTGTGTTTTTAGAAAGCCTCGTTTACAAGACAAGATGGCCGCTGATATATTATTCCTGACCTATATTGCACTAGTTGAAGTATTGCATGCAATATAGCCTACTGATAGAAATAATATAAACTTTGTATGAAATGTTTTATACTAAAATATACACCACTGAAGAAACCGTTTAGTCCAAATCATCATTTTCTAAGACGTTGTATGTAAGTCAATTGATAACGATGAATTTCGGTGGATAAAGCGTTAGTCTTTCACCGTTTGGTCGGTGTTCAAAACTTTCCAGATATGTTCTTTTTTGCTTGAATTGTTTTATATTTATTGTTCTGTAATTACTCAGACGTTATAAAATTAAGCATTATATTGTGAATATTACAATGGAATATATATATTTAATTAAAACAACATTCGCCGCAGGATCTGCACGAGGACATCTAACAGCAACCAGATGAACAAACATGGCTTACTGGATGTGAGCTGCGCACCGTTCTGGACGTTGGAAAAGCTGTAATTGAAAAGTTTCCTCTTATGTCCACTAGAATGCATTCGCCCTATTAGGATAATTTTATATGAAATTTTTCCGCCAGATGTCATGATTGGTCTAAGTGCGACTCCATTGGTTTGCCTTCCGTTGGCATTCTGTATGCATCGAATTTGAAGAATGACAAGTTGATAATACGATACATTTTTATTTGAAAGCGTTTGTAACAGCCTATTGTGTGTTATTTGATGATGATGATGATAATTGTTGTTTTAAGGGGCCTAACATCTAGGTTATCGGCCCCTGATGGTTTGGATGATCGTGAAGATGAAAATGAAAAGTTAACTTAAAACTAAAACTAACTACTAACCTACATACTAGAAGAAGAAATGGAAAAATAAAGGAGAGTAAGGCAAATAAAAGGACAGAAGGAAAAGAAATGCCCTCAACCCTCGGAGAAGGTGGATTGAGGGACTTGGAAGGAAGGAGAGCCATGAAAGGCATATAGGAAAGTGAAAGAGGAGAGGGTCCGCCCCAAAGGTAAGGGACAAAAGGGGAAAACGGACCCAGCTCAGGAATCCCTCGGGGTCGCCAACTCCCGAACTCACCAGCCGTGAGCCCCTGAGGGTGTAGCATTATCTAGGGTGCACCAGAAGTGGTGGGGCTACATACACCCTGCCTCCTCAAGGGCCGAGAGCACAAGGGAGGAGGTAAAAGGAAGAGAAAAAGAAGGCTGACCCCTCGCAGAAGGTGGGTATCAGAAAAGATGAGACAAGGGCCAATTAAGGCGGGAAAGGAAAAGACTCCCTAGGCCTCGGATACCCTAATACCGTCGGGGTCAGAAGAGAACAAGAGTTGACCAAGTGAGGTCGACAGGAAAGAAGACAGAGAGGAGCCCGGCACAAGTAAGTGGAAGCAATGCCGGACCCAGCTGGGGCCCCGTGGTCGCCAACCCACGCCCACAAGATGTGAGCCCCTGGGGGTTGTGTTATTTGAACTAAAGAACAAAACTATCCCACATAGTACCTCTACTCTAGTTGTTGGTGGTAGTTCAGGATATTAATTGATACTATTATTGCAGCCAAATAACAATCGAAAATAAGGAATGAACATCTACACTAAAATTGCACTCTGACGATTTGAATTCCATAGTCTTTGATTGATTGTTTTATTTTATTACAGAGCTCTAAGTGGCACGTTTACATGCTTGTCCACATAGTTGGCATACACACGTCACTGTAGGCTCATGGAGAGATTTGTTAATACAATTATCCCTCGGACACTCGCGCTAGTAATAGATACAGCGTTACTCCCGCGGGCTAAATATGTAGCCCACACAGTTATTCAATCTGATGGACTCGCACACGTTATTTTCGGTGTTGAGTTTCAATAATATGATAAATAGTAGTATATATAAGTATCTAAGCTAAATCTGAGGATTTTATGTAGGCATTTATCTTCAGATGGAGAGAAAATACAAAATTAAGAAGAAAACTCAATTTTATCGTACATCTTTGGTAAAACTGCAACAAAAATAAAACTAATAGAACTAGAACTGTAAAATTATTTTTATGTAAACCTAAATACTTACATTAGTGCATATTTGGATTGGAATTAAACAAAAATAAAACTAGGTTAGATAATTTCCTTAGATAATCAGCACTTATTATGAACAATTCCAGTACTTTCATTTATATTTTCTCGAAGTTTTGAAGTTTTGTATTTGCCCTTTTGGCTACAATCTATAGCCCAGGAAATCCATAAGAATGTTCAATTTGTCACTCAAGCATTCTGTGCAAATGGACACAATGATTCGAGAAGATCTTCATTGCACTTTGCGCATCTGTTCCTTGTTGATTTATCCCTTCCTCGTCCACACAAGAAGCAACAGCGTACTTAATTTCCACTACACTCAACCTATCATTACTTTCAACTAAGCACTGACTGATTTGAAAGTCATCTACATGACCGCCTCGTCTGAGGCAACGTTTCCTTTGCACGTTCAATTCTGAAACCGCGATGCTCGCGCGGGCTACTATTGTAGCCCAGACGACTTCTAATGCATCTGGTGTCAGTTTGGTGCAAATGGTTCAGTTGGAATCACACCCGTCTGTTAAATACAGCATCAGCAGGCAGCTACAGAGATTCTCAATATTCCTAGCAACAAGATGTTCAGCAAAGAACATATAGCCTACTTTCTCCTAAATGTATGGGTATATTTATGACTCTTTGTCCTCATCCCTAACACAATCACCTCTACCACAATGTATTGTTTGTTTTCTTTTATATTGATAATTAGCCAGTAAGTGTCAAAATCAATATTGTATACTTTATGATGATTGAATAACAAAACTACTAACTTATTGTAATGCATTCACGTCCGTTAATCTCTATATTAAGCCAGCCTGCTAAGTTAAGAATCTTCCGTTTTGGGTATCTTCCCCTTTAAAAATCCACGCCGATCACAGTAGGTTGGTGCTGCGACCTATCAGTGAATTAATCTTTATGTTGTACGCCTATGCACTGCCATCGTAATGTACTACGATGGCAGTCGCCTAAGGGTGTTGAATGAGTCGACAGTTTAAAGTAGCCAAGAGGGAGGCGATCCAGCTGGCAGTGTTTAAAGGTAATCGGAGCGCGATCGTGGCTAATAGTTGAACTACCAGTATTACAAAATTGCCATACTTCAGGAGGCCAGGTATTTACACAGCGGTAAGTTTGGAACAATATTACCCACATAACCCACAAGAGGACAGCACCGTACAGAGGCATTAAGAAGGCTGTGGTTAATGACAACGTGTATCTAGTTATTCTATTCTCCTTTTCCTAGTGTCTTCTGTTTATGTGCGATGCTGGGGCTGTGATTTTATTAATTAACGAGTGTATACATTAGCCTCTCCTTTGAGCTAAATGACATCTTATTCAGTATATGTGGAAAGAGCTCGTGCACATCATTTGTAAAAGAATTCAAGAAAAAAAAGTTAACTGCAGCAGTACTCGATCCCCTGTTAACTGCGTGACAGACTAACACGCTAGCCCAGAGCTAATCCTGTCCTTAACACCATGGTGTTCTTAACTGACATTAGATAAAACCTGTTGGCAAATAATGACTTTAAATAAACGATTTCTTCACTGCAGTACATCTTCATTAAAGATAATTTCATACAAAGTTTATATTATTGTATCTGTAGGGTATATCACATACAACATACTAAAACTATTGAAATATAAGAAGGCACATGAGGACAGCTGCCATCTTGTCGTGTGACACAGACAGCTCAGCTCTTTTAAGCCACTCATACAGTATAATATTATAATATTAAATTATAATAAATAACGGATCACGACCTTCAGGATAGCTTAAACCACCCTAGGCTCGATAATCGGAATTGGTGGGTCTTAAGCCATTGATTAAAATGGTTGAATAATTCACACGGCCGCCATGCTGAAATGGCACGGCCGATGACCTTGAATGTTGGATGAAAGACGCGTCCTATATAAAGATATGTTGTCACCAAATTTGGTAGAGATCGGATGATTAGTTTAGCCGTAATTTGATTTTACGTTTTGAACGTTTGAGTGGCCGCCATTCTGTTTTGGTAAAGATGGCGGCGATATAAAGTATGACACTGAGGTGCCCTTTGCTAATGCTATCTCTGTACCAAATTTCGTTCAATTCGGTTTCACTGTGTTCGAATTGATAGGGGGGGGGGGGGGACAGACATTCAGAGTACACACACTCACACACACAGACTCACACACACACATGCACACACACAGACAGACACACAATTTTTCGCCCTGTGTTGATCTCATAAGTCTACTTTCATTTTTTGCAAAAATCGAAAGTAGGCTAAAAATATACTCTACGCTACAACAAAATAAATCACTGGGCTACACCTGTAGCCCGCGCGAGTATCCGAGGGTTAAGGTGGTGAAAACCATGGACAGCCAGACGTGTAAATACATGCCTCAACTCAAAGTTGAATGCTGCCCACATCTGGTCGTTTATGCCTCCGGTTCCATCAAATTCTTGAGGCATGTGTTTTAGATCCCTTATTTGGGGGTGGATCTAAAAGGGAGAGTTGCTGTACTAATTTATGAGTTTGTGCCTAAAGAAGGGTAGCTCCCCTTGACAGGGCAAGCTGACCAGTGTAGTGTGTTGTGGTGTGCTAGGAACTAGGGGGCGCTCCTATAAAGACTGTAAATGTGGTTTAAGGGATGTAGCCTTAGCACGCGGGTCGATGTACTAGTCGCCCAGCCGGCTACTTATTATATAATCACCTTGCTAGTGTCAGCGGTTCGGCACGCACTTCACTTGAGCACGCGAGCCGCTGTGAGGAATACAAGGACGTCTGAGTTGGCGTTATTACTACGGTGTGTCACGTCCGACTGTGACGGGAGTAAGGAAGGACGTGGGGACGTGAAGAAGAGTGTAGATCAGTAATGCAAGTGTAAGAGACTGACCAAGTGTTTATTGGTCAGCAATGAGTAACTGTTAGTCCCTTTTAAGGGATCTTGTGATGTTATAATGTGAGTACAAACTGTGGGTGTTAGGTTACAAAAGTAGGATTCTGAACACTGACTGACTGACTCACCTCGGTTGACACTGTCGTTAGCCTCCGGCTGTCTCGTCGAAGCACTGGTGATGGAGAGATTCTCGTGACCCACTTAAGGCACCTTTTATACCTTTAGCCTCTGTTCTGTCAGCGCGTTGTGGCATAGTTGAACCAGTTTGTAGTATGTCGCTGTGTGTCATAATTACGCAAGGGTTGAGCTGCTTTATGGAGTAGCCAGCTGCCCTTATAGTATTGATGGATATTGGGTAGGCTTTTAAAGGGTTGCCTTTTATGAGATTTAGACAGATGATGGGGGGGATGATCTCTAAGGGGTGCATACCCCTTGGGTATTGTACAAGCCTCTTCCTCCATTTGGTCGCGTCCTCGCGACCGGGAAGGGCACTTGGGGTTGGGATGTTGTCGTAGTAGTTTTTGAATCCCCCTCGTCTCTTCTGGTGGTGGCGTCGTAAGCGTCGTCGTATGGAACGGGTGTCGTCGTGCAGAAGTGTAGGTGTGCGGTCAGCCCGTGTTCAGAGGGGAGGGTTATGGGGTGTACATAGATATATATGTATATAAATTTTACATTGCATGGTGAAATGTGCATTAACATTGTTGAATAAAGAAAATAATTGCTATTGAGGCACAATCGCCATTGCCGTTGTCGGCATAAAAAAGAAAAAAAACATGGTTATACATGGTTACATAGTTGTGCAGGGAGGAAAAACCCAGGGCCGAACGGATGATTGCGTCGTCCGCCCTATCTTGGGGAAAAAGTGCTCCCCGCAATAAAGAAGATAGGAGAGAATAGAAAAAAATGGGTGTTCCAGGGTATAATTTAAAGGAAATATTTAAAATGTATTTATTGGTGTGGGATAAAACGGAACACCCTGACAAATGGGGAAGTTAGAAGAGAGAAAAATGAAAGAAAACAATTCACAGACATTGGTTACGTGTTACCTTAGCAAACGAAACAAAACAAAACAAAAATATAGACATCGTGTACACGTGAACTTGATAAACAGACAAAAATATTATGTTGCGATGCTGACATTTAGGAATTTCCATTGGAATAATTGCCCGTGGGCGCATGAATATGTATGTAGTTTACTCTTTAAAATTATGAACTACAATGACCTTATGTCTACTTAAGCGCGCTAAACCCTTATAATTCTAGTTTTTATTTGGATCCTCGCGTGCACGCTACCTGTTTGTACGTACGCTTGCCGTATCACGGCTGATCCTATACGGCCACCTCTTGGCACGGTTGAGTGGTCGTACCGCTTGCAGTGTATTCTTAATACCTAGTCTGTGAAGCATCCTCTGTGGGTGAATGCTTGCACACTTGGCCATGAGGGTCGCCGCCACATGCCGGTTGCGCCCTCATCGCCGTAAGCTGCGTCGCATTTTGACGCTTCAAGTGTTTTTGTTTTATGTAGATCTGCCAGCAAGCTTGATGCCCCACAGGCATCATTCCCGCTGTGCAGATTATTGACGTGTAGCTGTAAAAAAAAATGTAGTGAGTGTGTAAGTGAGAATGAATGTTAAATGGAGGTTAGTATGCACAGGTATAATACTACAATAAGGGGGCATTAAATAGCATGTTGCTGCTATCTGGCAGCAAAATCATAATTACACGTGTCATATTCTAGGTGACAATGCCTGCAAAAAAAAATGGAGAGGTTAACAAAACATTGAAATTCCCTATTCCATATGCCGCTTCCTGTGGCAGCGTTGCCACAGTCTGAAGCCCCTTTTTACCTGTGAAAAGAATGGCATGGTTATTATTACTCGATATATGGCCGGGCTTACCCTATATGGTGCCGTGACGTCATTTCCTAATGTGTTGTAGTATTGGGCTTACCCTGGCAACGAATTTGGGCCGCCAGGCGCCGAAATTTTACCTCAATATATGTATTAAAAAAAATTGTCTTAAATGTAAGACTATGCTACATTATAATAACTTATCATGAATTATCGGACTTACCCTGATGACGGATTTGTGGGTCATCAGGCGCCGAACGGCGTTCTCTTATACTACTTATTCTACTTATGGTATATATAAAAAAAACTACATCTAAGCCGAGAGGGTTGCCTTAATCTATTGCCGAAAGATTCTGTGCTGAATTGCAACAGTGTTCATTAAATTTGCTTAATCCTAGGTTGCGTGTCAAATGCAACCGTCTATAACTAAATTTGGCCTAGGACGATCGCCTGGGGCAATTAAATCCCCAGATCACCACCCGCACGAGCCCCAGAAACACCGGTTGTCTCTAGGGTCGCTAGATTCCGTCCCCTTAAGTCTAGTGTCGACGTCTATTACTAGGATTAATCTATCCGCGGGCGGCTTACGGTGCCACTAAGCTAATCGTTCCGCCCGCTGTAACTTTCGTGTTCATAACCGGGTGCTGTTCCTATTCGACGTAGGTGAGCCGCCCACTTGGCTCCTGTGAGGGGCGCGCAATGCCCCATCTCTTAATGCCCTCTGACTGCCCGATGCGTCGTCATTTATGTGGGCATTGGACAGTGTGGTCCAATGGCATAATATTGTCTTCGCCTTAATCGGCCGTCGCAACCTGCTTTCGCAGTGATACTTGCCTCTATGGGCCGCCGTAGTATGCATTTTCGCATTGATATATAAAGTTGCCTCTATGGGCCGCCGTAGTATGCATTTTCGCATTGATATATAAAGTTGCCTCTATGGGCCGCCGTAGTATGCATTTTCGCATTGATATATAAAGTTGCCTCTATGGGCCGCCGTAGTATGCTCCAACGCACAGGAGTTTTGCTTCCCGCCATGGAAGTCTTACTTACGTAAATTTAACTAACAGTCTAGTCATAATATGGTCGTCTCTAGGGATAGCTCCCGAGGCCGACGCGGAGTGAGCTATTTCTCCCGCCATTCTCAGAAAGTCTCCCTGCAGGTCTTGGCTTCGACGACCGTGGCTCAAAGTGGGTTTAGCATCCCTTCCTCCCAGGGGCGGTTTATGCGCACCTAGGATTCCAGAGCTTGCCCGACCAGGCCGCGAATGCTTTGACCTTACGTGGTTCGTCTATTTGGTCTAGTCGTCAGTAATTTGATGAGCCGACTGGGGTAAGGGTCCACATCGCCTTCCCCAGCTCTGCTCCTAGTGTTGTGCTTTTGACCTTTGGCTAACGCCGGTATCATCAGCCAGGGTGTTTCAGATTCCCTTTTTTTTTTTAAATATAGGTGTAACCTGTGTAAAAAGTGTCAAATGTAAAATACTTCCAGTGTGGTGGGCTGGTAAAACCTCTACATACGTAGACTACTTTAGGCTACCTGTGCTATATCAGCTTCTCCAGCGATAATGCTCTTTTTTAACCTTGATGGAGGTGTTAGTAGGGTCTGTGGCGTCAGGTACCCTGTTATTGTGATCTGGGGGTAGTTATCTGTAGAGTGGGTTAAAGCAGGGTAGGAGGAGGTTGCGCACTTCCGAATTCCGCGTTAGTGGCGGCCTGGAACCGGTTTTTGTGCTGGGATGCTCCTACAGTGAGTGGAACGGGGCAGGTAATTCCCGGGGTTGCAAAAAATAAAATAAAAATCCATGCCGGTCTGATATCAATATCCCCTGGTGAATGGATGGGATGTACATGCATGCGTCTGGATATGAGGCGTTTGCACTCATGTATGGATAGGTGTAGGTTGAGGCATAATACTAATATATTTCCCTCTCATGCGGGATGATTTAAATTTAAAAAAAAAATGGTTAGTATTTATTACTTATGGCCTCATCTCTCAGATGGAGATGTGCATTACGCTTAGTTGTTGTTGGCCGATGCACCCCTCTCATTCAGGTGATAGCGGTGGGGCTCAGGGCGTAGCATGCCCTTTCTGTAAACACATGAAGTTTACCAACCCTTATGTATACTTTGTAGTGTAGTGTAGCTGTTTATGGTCGTGTAGATGTGTTTGCGTTGTTTATGTCTGGACGTGAAAAGGTTATGGGAAGGGAGTAGAGTGGGACGCTGTTAGCATGTTCTCTTGTCATCCTCCCTTGGTCCATGTTGGTTTTCTATCCGCGCTTTGGGATAGCGAAGCTTCACGACCTACTCTGGTCCGTTATAGGGCTAAGTCCTAGTCGCCTGGAATGATTTGTTTCGGGACTAGGGTCGCAAAAAGAAGTTGTTAAGGGGAGGTCCCGTTTCCTCAAAGTCCCTATGTTCGCCCCTGATTGGTGAGCGCGTTTGTGTGTGTGTGTGTGACTACGCTCCGCTACACCACGCGGACGCCTGGTCTGCTGTAGAGCTAAGTCCTACTGTGTATATTGTGTATGGGTAGGAAGCGCCCGTGGCCTGCCAACGTCTTTACGAACGTGCTACTCTGGGCCTGCGACAAGTTTTGGTCTGTGACGTCTGCTTGTTGATAAATGCTTTCGCAGTGTTGAAAAATGTATAGTGTTATGATTGTTCTGCATTTGTTTATTCATGGTCACTGCCACTACACAATCGCGTTTTGTCATCGACAGTGTTGCAAAGTGGCTAAGTCTGCAAGTCATCAGTTTGTGTGTGTAACTTCAGGCCGGGATTTTATGTAGGTTAACCACTGTTGCGTGTTTTTCTGCACGTATGCCAGTGTGGTCATTGTGTTAAATTCCTGGCGGCCCGATGTGGTAATCCGCCCTGCTACTATTGCCGTTGTGTGGCCATTATTCCGTAAGACCGTTGTCTTACGAAATTTATATGTCTCTGTCTGGAAAGTCCATTTTCCCTGTCAAGTGTATTTCTGGAATTTTATGCCTGTCATTTGGCCGCAGGAATGTAGTATTATCTGTCTAAGCCGTTATATGGGCCAATTTTGGTGTGATTGGAAGGCCGTCTGCTTGTTTTTCCCTGGCGTGCAATTTTCTCTGGGGTTCGAACCCGTGTTCTATGTAATTCTCTGTGTTATATGTCTGCGTTGTTCATGTTCTGCGGGCATTCTGCCTGTATTTTGTTTGTGTTTCTCGTACCGAAAATACCGTTGTTTAGTTAGTTTTCGGTACGAGGTTTTTGTGTGTGGACATGGGTTCGAAGCCGGTTGTCTGTAAAGATTTGGTGGCCATTTCTGTGCCGCCTACACTATGGCAAATGGGCTGTGTGTTTTTCTGTGCGCAACCCCTAGTATACCTTCCTGCGAGGAGTTTGCTTATTTTTGCCCTCTCCTCGTAGTGTAAATTTTGAAGATATAGGGTTCTTAGGTTGGCTATGAATGATTCCGTGCAGTGTGCTTTGGGAACTGTCGTTTGTAAGGCTCGCAGTTTATCACGGAGGTCTGCTTTACTGCTGAGTATGAGGGTGTCGGGTTGCAATGTCTTGCGCGCTCGCTTGTTTATTTGTTCCGATAACGCTGTGTATCCGAACATGTGTTCTTAATCAGCCTGCTTTTCTGTTAGTGCTCTTCGCATTATAAAAAGGCAAGAGGGGAATTTTGTGGTTTAACGTGACCATTTCTAGAGATCGTGTGCCACGGGATTTCCGTTTTACTTGGAATCCAAACCACAGGCCATGGCATTTCACTTCGGAAATCTCATATGCATTGTACGCGAGTGTGTCTGGTCCGCTAGTCGCGTATTTGGTGACCAGATGCCAGTGTCGATTGTATTGTTTTTCGTTTATGACCCGCTGTTAGTGGGACTGTCCCAATTAGTCTTAGCGTTCTCATTATCCTTATTCTACGACTGGATATTTACTCAACCTTATATTCCTGGTATTCAGAGGGTTGCGGGTCTGGAGACCGCCTTTTACCCAGAGTAATTGTTTCCGGCGCCATGAAGGTTGTGTCTCCGGGACAGTTCTGGTGAGTGTTAGGATGGTATCCCGGTTCGGTCAGTGGGCTATTTCTTGGCTTTCTTCCCACGTGTTCCAACGGGACCGTTTCCTTTTCTTTTAGCAGTGTGCCCGCCTTTACATGTAGGTGTGTGTGCTTTACGTGTGTGATATGCCTTCATCCGGCGGGCGTGAATAGTGTCCTTTATGAGTTTCCTCCCATGGCGCACGTTCACTATATAATTTAGGTCAGATACCTTCCTGCAGACTTTGAAGGGACCTGCCCATCGTGGTAGGAGGAATTCGGACACGTTTTTCTTACGGGCATGATTGGAGATCATGACCAATTGCCCGGGTGTGTATTCCACGGTCTTTCTATTCTGATCGTACCGCTCTTTTTGTTTTTTCTGGGCCTCGGCTATGTTTTTTCTAGCGTCCATGCGGGCTATCTGCAAATGCTCTAGCCGAGCCGCATTGTCTGTGTGGGCGTCCTGTGGGATACATATATTGTCTATGGGACTTCTGGGTGTGTATCCGTGCAGTAGGAAGTGTGGAGAGTGTTTCGTAGCCGTAGATACAGAGGTATTATAACTAAAAGTAATGCTTTGCAGATATTCATCCCAGTCTGTTCCTGCGTCCTCTGTAAATTTAGCCAGCGCTATTCCAAGTATTTTGTTCATACTTTCCGTGAGTCCGTTGGTTTGCGGTGAAAAACTCGTGGTAGTGTATGCCTTAATCCTGAGTATCTCCAGAAACTGTTGGAGCACTCTCGAGGTGAAAATAGTACCTCTGTCGGATAATAAGGTTTGGAATAGGCCATATCGTGTAATTATGTCAAATAAAAATTCGGCTATGCTGTTCGTGTCTGCTTTGGGAACAGCCTTTGTAATCATGTATCGTGTGAGATACTCGGTGGCCACCAGGATATATTTATTGCCTTTCTGACTTGTTGTAATGGGGCCTTTCACGTCTATTCCGACTCTGTGAAATAACTCTCCCACGGGAATTGGGTTGAGTAGTCCATGAGGCTTGCCAGGTCTTGTTTTGAATCGTTGGCAGGTGTGACATGTCTTGACAAAGGTATCTATGTCGGCCTTCATGTTTACCCAATAGTACTTGTCACGGATTCTAAGGTAAGTTTTATGCGTACCTAAGTGTGCCCCTGCTATTGGGCTATTATGGTGTCCGATCATGATATTTTCTCTCAATGATTCCGGAACCGCTATAGGTGCGCTATCGTGCATGGCTGTGGGCTTAAATTTCAGTACCCCGTCTTTGTCTAGGAAAAATCGCCTAGACAGCCGTGCTGTCTTGGAGTCCACTTTATCCAAGTCTTCTAGTGCCAATAGAATCTGTTTCAAGTGCGGATCACTTTCTTGCTCCTGTTTGATGTCAACCACCGTCAGGGCAAAGGTGGGCATATCGTCCCAGTCGTGGTCCTTACTGTCATCCGGGGGATCGGCTACTGGCAGCCTAGACAACCCATCTGCGTCTAGGTGTGTAGCGCCTTTCTTGTGTTTGACCACGAAATCATATTCATACAGGCGGAATATAAACCTGTTGAGGCGCGAATTTGGGTTTTTAAATTTGTCCCAAAAAAGCAAGCTCGCGTGGTCAGTCACTACCGTGAACTTGATACCATAGAGGTATACTCTAAAATAGTTCACTCCCCACGAAAATGCCAGCATTTCCCGCTCTGTGGCAGAGTATCTAGTCTCAACGGCCGTTAGCTTCCTGCTAGCGTAGGCGACGGGCCGTTTGCGCCCTTCGGCGTCTTCCTGCAATAGGGCTGCTCCCAACCCATACAGGCTGGCATCCACGTGTAAAAATGTGGGCCTATCACTATGGAAGTGTTGCAGCAATGGAGGTGAGGTCAATAGTTGCTTCAGTGTGTTGAAGGCATCTATGTGTTCCTGCGTGATGCTGAAGGGCGTTTTTTCACGTGTGAGTTCAGTTAGGGGATGGGCGATGTGTGCAAACCTATAGATATACTTGCGATAGTACGAAGCCAAGCCAATAAAACTGCGCAATTGTTTCAAATTTGTGGGCATTGGGATGCCCGTTATTGCGTCAGTCTTGGCTGGGTCGGGAATAATGCCCTCCCGGTTGACAATATGGCCCAATATGTTAATTTGCTGTCTGGCAAATTGACATTTCGCAGGTTTAAGCCTTAGTTTAGCTTCTCTGATCCTTGCGAAAGCCTCCTCCAAATGTACGATGTGTTCGTCAAAAGTGTTGGAGAAGACCGTTATGTCATCCACGTACACCAATACGGAACGCCATTTAAGCCCTGAAAATGTCTTATCCACTAGCTTTTGGAAGGTTTGGCTGGCGTTACGGAGACCCATTGGTAAACGGGTGTAGGTAAATAGTCCGTTCTCTGTAACGAACGCCAGCTTGTGCCTATCTGGTTCATAGACGGGGATTGAATAGAATCCGCTATAGCAATCCATCGAACTGAACCAGCTAGCTCCACCAAGGGCGTCCAAATAGGTGTCTGCCCTTGGTAGTGGATAACTATCATTTTCGACCAACTT
Source organism: Meconema thalassinum (assembly GCA_946902985.2). Classification (NCBI taxonomy): domain Eukaryota; kingdom Metazoa; phylum Arthropoda; class Insecta; order Orthoptera; family Tettigoniidae; genus Meconema; species Meconema thalassinum. The sequence continues at coordinate 376,303,713 of OX336392.1, forward strand.
ATTGAGCCTCCTGTAGTCAGTACAAAAGCGGTGCGATCCGTCCCTCTTTTTGGTCAGCAGAACTGGAGAGGAATAGTTAGAAAGAACTGGAACAATGACCCCTGCCTCGAGCATCTCTGAGATTTGGGCATCGATGGCATGTCTCTCCTTCTGGCTCACTCTGAAGGGAGGCTGGTGTACTGGTCGGTCACTAGTGAGTGTGACGTGGTGTTCAATGAGGTCTGTCACAGCGAGATCCTTCATTGAGTGGGCAAAAATATCTCTGTTGGACTCCAGGAGCTCCGTGAGCCTTTTATTTTGCTCCGGAGTCAGGTCCTGCGTGTGGTTCTGGTTGGCCGCCTTATCAGTGTGTGTGTTTGTGTATTGGCTGATAGTGTGCAGTGTAGGGGCCTGATGCTCGTGGTTTTCTCGCTCCGCTCGAATCCCATCTCTGTTCCTGGTGTATACCATGGGATGTGTGGTGAGCCTCTGGTCGTGCTTTAAAAGCATCTGACCACTAGCGAAATTTATGCTAGCCTCATATCTAGCGAGAAAATCCATGCCTATTATGGCTGACGCAGAAAGGTGTTCGATAACGAACATGGGGTGCATTGTGGCAAAATGGTCTATCCTAATATGGATGTTTGCCACTCCCCTGTTTTCTAACGTCTGAGCATTGGCCGCTACCAGCCGGATGTCCCCCGTGACACCTTGTATTTGCGCCTCGGCAATGTGTCGGCTATTAACACAACTTACGGCAGCCCCAGTATCGATTAGGGCCTGCACTCTGTGGCCATTTATGGTGGCGTGTATCGTGAGGGCCGATACCTGAAATCCACTGCCCTGCACCGATGTGTTGTGTAAGATGTACGTTGTTGTTGTTGTTGTTGCCGGCGTGACATTTGTGCTGGGAGGGCATGGATCTGTCCGTTTATCGTACCTAGCACGCTTCGCCTCTCGGCTTACTTCCTGTCCTGAGTACTTTGCCCAGGTCAGCAAAGTGCGTTTGCCAGGTACATTGCCAGCTCCTTTAACCGGTCTTGCTGTGAAACTAGGAGTCTGCTGGCTAACGTTTAGTGTATTAATTGTTCCCAGCCTTTGTGTAGTTGTGTTGTTGTTGGTTTCTTCCTCTCGGGAAGGTGTGTCTGCAAATGTGACCCTGAGCTTGCCTTTGTTAACCCGACTTTTGTTCCAGGCGGTCGCGAGTTCGACTCCTGTTGCTGGCTTCCCCATGCCGAGCGAGCTCGCGTCACGCGCCTGTGTATGGTCAATTCCCCCCCTGTGGTGTGGTGAAGGGGGTGGGGTTTTCTGTTTGGAGGGTGTGGGCGTGTTCTCGGGCTGTTGGCTTCTAATTGTGAGGGGTGTGTAATGTCCCGCCTTAGGGTTTCCTGTGAAAAGTATGTGTAGGTCCCTATTGAATCCCGCAGTTGAGAATAGCGGAGGCGAGTGCACATCCGTATATACATGGATATTGGCTTTGAGCACTTTGCCGAGAGCGGTTACCTCTACGGCACTGCCATAGGTGCCGTCCTTGCCCATGTATTTTTGGTAATCCGCCCCGGTCTGGAATGGGTTTTCCCGCTCGTCCGACACAAAGTCCCGGTACTCTTTCCAGTTGGCCAGGATATGTTTGACCGTCTTCTGTCTGTAGTCCCCATGATAATCCTCGGTATTCCGGATTAGAAAGCTCATGGCCCTAAACAGACAGTTGCCGTCTCCTTGCACGGGGTGTGTTTGGAAACGGTCCGGGGGCGGATCGTCAGCCTTAGTTTTAGCTGGCTGCTTCTTCCCCTTATTCTTACGAGTTTTCTTGGGGGAAGGGCCTTTCTTGTGTTGTGTTGGGGGAGGAACCTCAGCTGCTTCATCAGCTAGCCGAACCTCCCCGTCTAGGCGTTTTTTGAAAATGTGGGTGTACGCCTGCCTGTAATGTATGTGCGCCCCCCCTCGGGGTGGCTGCGCCAACTCCCTGCTTGCGGTGTGTGTTTAGGCGTAGGGAGTATTGCCCCCCTGTCTGTCCTGTGGGGTGTTTCATCCCTGAACTCCCTCGGGTATTCGTCTGGGAGGGGGTAGTGTTCTGGGCCCTTCGTGTGTTTGTCCATGTTGTCCCTTCCTCTAGTGGGTTTTCTTCCTTGTCGGTTATTGCCCTGTTGTCCGTTATTCTGTCTCCGCCAGGGTGGGGTGTATGTCTGCTGCTGCTGGGGCGGGTGTTCCCGTCGGTTCCCCTTTTCCCTATATTGGTCAGCTGCATACCCCTGTCTGGTCGAGGGTGGGTTTTCTCGCTGTTCCCAATTTCCCTTGTACTGCGGGGCTGCATAACCTTGGCTGCGTGGGGGCGGGTTCTCCCGATATTCCCCATTTCCCCTGTACTGCGGGGCAGCATAGCCTTGGCTGCGTGGGGGCGGGTTCTCCCGATATTCCCCATTTCCCCTGTACTGCGGGGCAGCATAGCCTTGGCTGCGTGGGGGCGGGTTTTCCCGATATTCCCCATTTCCCCTGTACTGTGGGGCAGCGTAGGACTGTCTATGTGGTGACGGGCTGTTTCGTCGGGGGATATCGTGGTCGTACTCCTCAGGGTAGTACTCCCGTGTGTACGGAGATGGTGACCGCCTCGAGGGGTATGTCGGCTCTGTGTCCGTGTATGCTATCGGTGAGTACCGAGGAGGGTAGTGTGGCCTATCCTGTGGGGGAGGTGTTGTTGGCCGCTGTGGAGGGTAGTAACTTTCTTCCCTCCCGTAGCGTCTCCTCTCTGTGTACCCCCTGTCCCTCTCAGTATGATAGTGTTCTCGTGTGTCTGCTTGCTCATCCCTTGGCGGTCTCCCGCCCGCTTGGATGGCAGCTATGGTCAGTTTCTCCATCCTGTCCACTAATTCGTCTATTTTGTCATTAGTGTCGTCTTTCCGGGTTTTGAAGTGCAGATCCACGGCTTTTTCCGTAGCCTTTTCCGTGATCTTTCTCCCCTCCTCTATGGTCTTTATGTTATTCAACATATGTTGGACCGTGAGGTTGTTCATGATGCATAGCTTTTCTACTATGGCTGGTCTGAGGCCCTGCATCAACAGCTTGACTTTCTGTTTATTTGTCATTGCTGCATTGTACTTTTCGCACATTATCAATTTAACATTGATGTATGCCTGGGCGCTCTCTTTGGGTCCCTGTGACCTCTGTCTAATCTGGTCATAGAGATCGTCATCGTCTGGTATAAGCTGGAACTCATCCTTCAACATTACCGCGGTTTCCTCCCATGTGGCAGCCTCTAGTGCGTCCTCATGGAGCTCATACCACGTCATGGCCGCCTTTGTGAGGTAGGCAGGAAGGAGCCGTTTTCTAACTTCCTCGCTCCAACCATTGATCCGGGCCGTTCTATTGAAGGCCTTGAGGTATTCCTCGGGATCCTGGCCTTCCCCCGTGAACTTTGTGGGGTGGATCATGGGGTACTCAGTGTGTCTATTCATGTCGTTCTCGGCTGTGTCCCGTTGACTGTGTGTCGAGGTGTTTGGGCTGTTTGGAGGGGAATTAGCCTCGCTTCCCGTGTAGGACACCTGTGTTACGTTACCAGGTGGCTCGTCACCTGATATGCTTGTGCTGACGGCCGGTGTGTTGTCGTACTGTGTGGATTCGACTATGTGTACGGTTCTGTCTAAATCCTGTTTTACTGTCTCCAAAATAGTGTGGATGTCCAGAACCGCTTCTGTCGTGTGACTATTGGCTTTAATAGTGTCTGTTTCTAATAGCTCTGAAATGCGCTCGAGCAGGTCACTGGCTTTCTGCTCTGTGATCTGCAATTGCTGCAACAATAGGGGATGGAGTGTTGGCAGGCAATCTACCTCACTATCGCTGGATACCGGCGACTCGTGTGTGTATTCACTGGCCTGGGACCGTGTAAAATGTATAATCTGTGCTGCAGCGGCAGGGTGTTGAGCACGGATCTGTGCTGTGTGGAATTCAAGGTCCCTGAGAAGTTGTACTGCAGTCTGGTCAGTTATTAAGTCACTGTTCTTAATCTTTAGCTTCGGCAGGAGTGGAGTTGTACTAGCCGACAAATGGTGTGCAAAGTCTCTTAATGTAGTTCTAAATGTGGACATTTAATAATTAAAAAAAAATGTGTGACGCAATATGAGGTTAAAAATAAAAAAAAATCTCTATTTGCTTGGCTTTTTGTGGTACGGAAGGGGTCGCTTTTCCTACGAGGGCTCGTTGATTGAGTCCCGTTCTACTGTGCGTAGGATGGCGCCTCCACCAGTGTTTTAGATCCCTTATTTGGGGGTGGATCTAAAAGGGAGAGTTGCTGTACTAATTTATGAGTTTGTGCCTAAAGAAGGGTAGCTCCCCTTGACAGGGCAAGCTGACCAGTGTAGTGTGTTGTGGTGTGCTAGGAACTAGGGGGCGCTCCTATAAAGACTGTAAATGTGGTTTAAGGGATGTAGCCTTAGCACGCGGGTCGATGTACTAGTCGCCCAGCCGGCTACTTATTATATAATCACCTTGCTAGTGTCAGCGGTTCGGCACGCACTTCACTTGAGCACGCGAGCCGCTGTGAGGAATACAAGGACGTCTGAGTTGGCGTTATTACTACGGTGTGTCACGTCCGACTGTGACGGGAGTAAGGAAGGACGTGGGGACGTGAAGAAGAGTGTAGATCAGTAATGCAAGTGTAAGAGACTGACCAAGTGTTTATTGGTCAGCAATGAGTAACTGTTAGTCCCTTTTAAGGGATCTTGTGATGTTATAATGTGAGTACAAACTGTGGGTGTTAGGTTACAAAAGTAGGATTCTGAACACTGACTGACTGACTCACCTCGGTTGACACTGTCGTTAGCCTCCGGCTGTCTCGTCGAAGCACTGGTGATGGAGAGATTCTCGTGACCCACTTAAGGCACCTTTTATACCTTTAGCCTCTGTTCTGTCAGCGCGTTGTGGCATAGTTGAACCAGTTTGTAGTATGTCGCTGTGTGTCATAATTACGCAAGGGTTGAGCTGCTTTATGGAGTAGCCAGCTGCCCTTATAGTATTGATGGATATTGGGTAGGCTTTTAAAGGGTTGCCTTTTATGAGATTTAGACAGATGATGGGGGGGATGATCTCTAAGGGGTGCATACCCCTTGGGTATTGTACACATGCCTTCTCTTTTTTTTCCTTCAATGATATTAGTAGTTTTACAGATGCTCTGGTGTTTGGTAGAGGTAAATAGTTTCTAAGGCCCCGTGGTGTTGGGGTAGTGCGCCTGCCTCTCACCCGGAGGCCCCGGGTTCGATTCCCGGCTCGGTCAGGGATTTTAGAAACTGGCGTGAGGCTGGAACGGGGTGCACTCAGTCTGGTGAGGACAATTGAGTAGCTGTCTGACAGTGAGGCAGCGCCCCGATCACGAAAACCAAGATTAACGGCCGAGGGGAACCTATGCGCTGATCACGCGTCACCCCAATATCAGCAGGCCAAATGGCTGAGTAGCTTGGTAGGCCTAGGCCCTTCACGGGATGTAGTGCCAGGGGTTAAATAGTTTCTAAGGTCTTCAACCAAGAAATGATTCTATTATACTCCTTGATAAGAACTAAGAGTTATAACTATACACATATATTTAGGAGAAAGTAGCCTATATATTCTTTACTGAACATCTTGTTTGACAATCTTGTGATATCACGTACGGTAATTAAACGAGATAATTAAAAAAAGCGAACTATATAATATCGGAGGGGAGTGAGAGAAGGGAGGTTACTAATGCCCGGAAGTGCTGCACTATTAAATGAATAAATATGCATACAAAAATGCACTAATTATTGGTGGAATATGCATCACGTTTCAAACAAGGAGTTCCGTGACGAACTAAAAAGCCTACTTTTTTAAAATTTAAGATTCATGCCAATGATTAATCCATATGGATCTATCTAGAATAATGACGAAATTAAGTTGGTAATATCGAAATTTCTAATTAGTTCGAAATACTGTATACCTGGCATAACGTAGCCTAATACAGAACTACAGATGGCAGCCCTGGTGACTGAATATATTCTTAGTTCCATCTCTTAAGGTACAGAATACAAAATTTGGTTGGAGTCCAATGAATATCATGGACGTTGCATGCAGTTAAACATTGGATCTAACAGCGCGCGTAAAATCACGTTGGCAAAAATGTCATGCATGTATTGGTCAGAAATAATCTGAAACAATATGATCTATTGTTGTGCCAATTTTGAATGAAATCCATTAGTTAGTATAGAAGTTACATGCATTTTAAAATTGGACCTATCAGCAGGCTTAGAATCATGTTGGCAGCACTAACGTATATTAGTTACTCCAAATTCATCTAGAATGCCAGGTACTATACGTGTGCAAAGTTCAGAGCTATTGGCTTGCATTCTTTCTGATATATTGATATTAGGGTAACAAAATTATAGACAGCACATATTAACAGTTGGCAGCCCTGGTTGCTCTTAAGAATACGCATAGTCATATCTTTTATGGTACACATAGCACATACGAAATTTGGTTGAAATCCAAATGATAGTATGGAAGTTACATGTATTTAAAGTTGGAATTCTCAGCAGGCTTAGAATCATGTTGGTAGCACTGACGTATATAAGTTACTCCAAATTAATACAGAATGTCAGGTTCTATACGTGTGCATAGTTTAAAGCTGTCGGCTTGCATACTTTCTGATATATTGGTATATGGATAAAAGAAATTAAGGGCATTTATTCAACAGTTGGCAGCCCTGGTGGTTCTTAAGAATACGCTCAGTCATATCAGGTTATGTACACATACAACATACGAAATTTGATTCCAATTGATAGTGTAGAAGTTATATGCATTTAAAAATTGGACTTATCAGCAGGTTTATAATCAGTTTGGCAACACTGCCATGTATGGCCTCCTGGAAATTAAACTGCACTATTATTATCTATACGTGTGCCAATTTTGAAATAGCTCCCATTCATACCTTCCTAGATATCCAACATGGAGCTCAAATTTCAATTGCGATTTTTCAGCAGTTGGTAGCACTGACATCATTTTCAAATATGGCCGTAAGATATTCAGGTATAGATCTTTACTCCTACCAAATTTTGTTTTGATTGCTCCAGTCGTTTAGGAGTTGATAGGGGGACACACACACACAGCCAGACAGACAGACAGACAGACAGACAGACAGACAGAAGGACAGACAGACAGACAGACACACACACATTCGCCCGATCTCATAAGTCTACTTTTTCCACATTTTTGCAAAATGTGAAAAGTAGGCTAAAAAATACTATGAAATTACTACGGCAATAACGATCACTCCGTATTCTTTAGCGTTTCTGTTTTGAATATAAAGAAAATATGAACAAACTGACATTATATGACTGTACCATTTTTTAAATATCTCAAAAAAGAAACAGTTCTAAATAGTAGGAGATGATATTTTATGGAACTTCAAGCGGTGTTGACCATCAGTAAATACAGTATTTTATTATGTTAATGTTTTAGTATAACTGATATACAATTTTTTTTCTTTTTTCTTCCGAATTTGGCCGCCTGTGGACCGCAATGAACCAAAGGCTTTCTGGTTAATCTCCTCTTCTCTTCCCAAAACCTCTTCATTCGTTCACTTCTGATCTTTCGCTCCTCCTCGGATATTACCAGTTTGGCTCTAATTTTAGGTGTTTTCTGCTCGAACATCTTGATGTTGTCAATTCAGTTTCTAAACTCTTTTCTGTTGTGGATCACATCCACTCTGAGTCCACTTTCCTTGGCGTCTCTTTTAACCTCTTCTACCCACTTAGTTGTAGCCATTGAATTTTTTAAAATGAAAATAATTTCACAATATTTACAACGTGAATCTTCAGGAAGTTCCTTGGTGAAAATACTCAGGTCCAAGGCTCGAAGACGACTCAGATGGAAATTAAACTCATCCTATGAATGAAGGAGAGACGTGAAGAGTGCCGGTACGAAATTAATGTGATGTGAGGTTCTTGTACAGTGTACTACAGTGTATTTAGGTAAAGATGGTTCCTTGCTAAGGCCAAACCAGACTGTAACTTAAAAAGTAACCGGGTATTTACCGTGGTATTGATGTCAAAAAATAAACCATAATAATAATAATACATTATCACACAGTCAACCGCCCACCGACAGTGGTGGCTAAGCTCGCTAAAGCGCAGCGTTAGGTCATGGGGCCAAGCCCTCTGCTGAATCGGTAGACGCGTGGGCTCAAGCCCCACCACCAGCCGTCCTTGAAATGGTTTTCCGTGGTTTCCCATTTTTAACTCCAGGACAATGCTAGAACAGTAACTTCTGACAGCCACGGCCGCTTCCTTCCACATCCTTGCCCAGTTTCTTTGACCATCATTCGTTTCATCTCTCATTAACTCCTCTCATGAGGTTGGCGTCAGGAAGGACATCCGGCCGTAAAAAACATCCTCCACAAAGACTTCCGTCGCATCTCATCCTCGACCCCATTGGGAAACGGGAATAATAATGGGTAGTCATCCGCTCGGAGACTTTATATGCTGCGGAGTGCCTTGAAATGTATAGGAAAGGACTTATGGAGAAACTGCAAGCAAAATAAGGAACGATCCTAAGAAAAATCTTACGTCCAGTAAAAGAAAATTGTGAATACCGGAGACGGCACAACCACAAGCTCAACGCATGTGTGGAAGAAATAACTGATGTGATTAGGAAAAGAATTTCATTTTATTGCCACATGACACGAATGAGCTATGTGAAACGTATTTGGCTAAGATGTATTCTAACTGCTATGGGTTAAGAGTCGATAATTTGCAAAGTATTTCTCTGACAGAGGATATTTCACACAATTCTGTAATATCCGACACGAAATAGTTGTTGACCGGTAAATCTACAGGCATGAGTTTGTTGTATTAACTGTAAGTGCCCTTAAATTCCATCATACGGACAATGTTTCTGCAAAATATTGGCATCGTTTGACGATTTAACACATTCTAATGCCTAACTGCTGAACATGTCAGCCATTCATTAAAAAAACGACCGTAAATCGTTGCGACGCCACCCACAAAAAGTTTGATCAGCCTGCAGCTGTACACACACTAGCGCGCCGTGACGTGCAATCCGTGAAAACACTCCTTACACAACTGTGTTGCGGGTGGCCGACATTTCTGCATTTTCAAATTCATGAGTTCGCAGGCCACCACTCAGGAACATACAGATAGAGTGTATGTCTACCCCTTATTATTCCCGTTTTTCCAACGGGGTCGGGGATGAGATGCGATGGAAGTCTTAGTGGCGATGTTTTTACGGCCGGATGCCCTTCCTGACGCCAACCTCATGAGAGGAGTTAATGAGAGATGAAATGAATGATGGTGAATGAAACTGGGCAAGGATGTGGAAGGAAGCGGCCGTGGCCTGTCAGAAGGTACCGTCCCAGCATTTGCCTGGTGTTAAAATGGGGAAAACCATTTCAAGGACAGCCGACGGTGGGACTCGAACCCACGCGTCTACCGAGTCAGCAGAGAGCTTGGCCCCTTGACCTAACGCAGCGCTTTAGCCCGCGTAGCCACTACTGTCGGTTAACATACAGATAGAGTAACTACTATATTGTCGAATAGCTGACAGGTCTTCTGCACAAGCAGCAAAACTAATATGTGACTCCATAAAAGAAGGAAGAGATACTTTTGATTTTCCACTGAGAAAGGAAACATTTGTGGGCATTGCTGTTTGAAGGGATGTAACAATTTAGCCATCTACCCTTAATTATAGGGGTAATTATGAAGCGGATAAATGAAAATGAGTTCTGACTTACGTTTAACAACCACACAAAAAGAGGATTCTGGGAATATAGAATGAGAAAGGAATTTCCTTCAACCCTTGATATTGAGGTATTATGAGCCATTTCTTAGAAATGCCTAGTCATCTATCATAGAATGCTTTTCAGGAGATAAACACGATTGTACCAAATTTTAGGAGCCAGAAAGTTCAAATATTTAAACATCGTAACCTGAAATAAATATTATCCGAAATATTTATCATTTAACTAGCAACCCGCCCCAGCTTCGCCCGGGAGCAGTTATGAATTCATTACGTGATAAGCGCATTTTTAGCCTACTTTCGATTTTTGCAAAAAATGAAAGTAGACTTATGAGATCAACACAGGGCTAAAAAAGTGTGTCTGTCTGTGTGTGTGTATGTGTGTGTGTGTCTGTGTGTGTGTGTGTGAGTCTGTGTACTCTGAATGTCTGTCCCCCCCTATCAATTCGAACACGGTGAATGCGAATTGAACGAAATTTGGTACAAAGGTAGCACTAGCAAAGGACACCTCAGTGTCATGTTTTATATCGCCGCCATCTTGACGGAAACGTAATGGCGGCCACACAAATGTTCAAAGCTTAAATCAAATTACGACTAACCTAATAATCCGATCTCTACCAAATTTTGCAAAACATACCTTTATGGGGGGAGCATCCTTTGACCAAACTAATAAGTCATCAGCGTAATAGTTTGCAGATGGCGGCCATCTTTGTGTGAAAATCGATTCCCCCTATTAATTCGAACACGGTGCAACCGAATGGAACGAAATTTGGTACAGAGGTAGTACTAACAAAAGGCACCTCAGTGTCATGTTTTATATCGCCGCCATCTTGACGGAAACGTAATGGCGGCCACACAAATGTTCAAAGCTTAAATCAAATTACGATTAACCTAATCATCCGATCTCTACCAAATTTTGCAACAACATACCATTATAGAGGAAGCATCCATTGACCAAATAACTAGGTCATAAGCCTAATAGTTTGCGGATGGCGGCCATCTTTGTGTGAAAATCAATTCCCCCTATTAATTCAAACACGGTGAAACCAAATGGAACGAAATTTGGTACAGAGGTAGCACTAGCAAAGGGCACCTCAGTGTCATGTTTTATATCGCCGCCATCTTGACAGAAACGTAATGGCGGCCACACGAATGTTCAAAGCTTAAATCAAATTACGATTAACCTAATCATCCGATCTCTACCAAATTTTGCAACTACATACCTTTATGGAGGGAGCATCCTTTGACCAATCTAATAGGTTATTAGCCTAATAGTTTGCGGGTGGCGGCCATCTTTATGTCAAAATTGATTCCCTCTATTAATTCGAACACGGTGGAACCGAATGGATCGAAATTTGGTACAGAGGTAGCACTAGCAAAGGGCACCTAAGTGTCATGATTTATATCGCCACCATCTTGACTGAAACGCAATGGCGGCCACACGAATGTTCAAAGCTTAAATCAAATTACGATTAACCTAATCATCCGATCTCTACCAAATTTTTCAACTACATAACTTTATGGAGGGAGCATCCTTTGACCAATCTAATAGGTCATTCGCCTAGTAGTTTGCGGATGGCGGCCATCTTTGTGTCAAAATCGATTCTCCCTATTAATTCAAACACGGTGAAACCGAATGGAACGAAATTTGGTACAGAGGTAGCACTAGCAAAGGGCACCTCATATTCATGTTTAATATCCCTATAGCACGTTGTATTTCAACAAGCTACTACAACCAACATTCAATCATACTCCTTGAAAAGGACAAAGAGTTATAACAATACCCATGCATTTAGGAGAAAGTAGGCTATATGTTCTTTACTGAACATCGTGTTTTTTCGATGTCAATGAACTACGACCTATATCCGTTTTACGTGTCGGCATGATGTGTTAAAATCATTGACTGGACTATTAATTATATTATCATGGAGATGCATGTGCAACGAATTCTTGTCAGACGTAATTTATGAATGACGAGGTGCATGAAACACAAATCCCCTTTCCGTCCAATCTAAACTTGACTGTGAATTTTGCGGAACGAAAAGTTCACAGACGGAATGAAGAAAAGCCGAGTTGCAATTCCAGGGAAACACCAAACACAATCACTCTTCTCTGTAGTCTTAACTCAACATGACTCAACAGTTTACTGCTGGCTGTATCTGGGGAAATAGGCTCACCCACTAGCTAAACTGTAACTGTAGGACGTGGTGGCTCAGCGGTCTAGCTGTATGACTCTCACCAAGGCGGCCCGGGTTCGATTCCCGGTCAATGCATGTGAGATTTTCGAAGTGAAATGCCATGTCCTGTGGTTCGGATTCCACGTAAAAAGGAGGTCCCGTGGCTCATAATCACAAGATTCACGGTCACGTAAAACTACAATCTTCCTTCCTTCCTTCCTTAAACTGTAACTGGGGTGATAGGCTCGCCCCTAGCTAGCTCGTAAAATGTCGCCTCAGTAATTGAATGGAGATTGTTGGAAGCAATGAAAGCGTAAAAACACTTATAGTGCGCGATGTATTGAAGATATTCAGTAGATATGCTCTCGCGGACTATTTTGTAGAATTTTGAACAATTCTTACACTCATAGTATATAGATAATTTAACGGTTTGCCCATATTTTCATATCCGTATGAAAATCAAACTACCTAAGCTCATAAGAATTAAAATTATAATAACTTAAAATCTTAATTTTGAGATTGTAATAATAATAAAATAATATAAATTTTAAAATATATTATGAACATTAAAATGTTAACGAAAAGCAAAAATTAAAATTAAAAACAATTAATTACATTAAAATAACTTAAAAAAGAAATTAAAATAAATACCAATAAAATATCTTCAATAAATATTCTGTCCTATAAAGGGTTAACAACAATAATACTGATAACCTACTCAGCGACTGGTAGGAATTTATACACCGAAATACTCCTGAACACATTAGAAAATAAGCTGTATTTTGTAGAATATGTTGTTATTAAAGAGCGCTGTAAAACTTGCCATGGAATCACGTGAACACGAGACTTGTATCATAGCTCTGGTATCTGATAAAGACGTCATTAATCATCTCAGTAGCTGCTATCAATCTCAATTAGCGAGTCACACGTGCCGTGTTTTGTCACGAGACTAGTTTAAAACTGGTTCCCGCTCACGTCTCTCAGACTCAAGGTCTGGCTCCTATTGACTTAATTAGATCATGGTGACATGTCTGAATAACGCCTAGCTTCATAGTTATTATTTATATGGTAAGTTTGTAGCTGTTGATTGATTTAGGGGCAGAGTGTAGCCCGTTCCAGCATTCAGACCAGAATTTTATGGTGATTTTTGAATTCAGCGGGTGGAAATATCTAAGGAAAAGCAATATTTGAGCCAAAAATTTTTATTGTTGGCCACTGTAATTTGCCACTTGCTTTGAAAAATAACTGTTGTTACAATGGCCATCACTTAGCCTCAATATCTTGGATGAAAGATAATTTACGCATGCTGAAAAGGTGCAGCACAGGGATTAGTACCACATAACGGTTAAAAGTAAGAAGCCCGATACATCGCGGTCCGATATACCGTGGGTTCGGATATAACGCGGATAAACTATATCTCCCGAATAAAATACTGTATCATTTATGAATGATATTTGCACTCTCAGTGGTATTATATTAACTTAGAACATTTAATACAGACTGCATGCAGCGTTTCCTTAGTATAGTTTACTGCTGCAAACTTAAAGCTTTCTATACAATAACCAAAAGAGACGGACATACAGAGGCGTGAAAATTATTAAGACTTAAATCAAGAATGTAAATCTGTCGCATAGTTTTATTCAAAACAATTTTATTTCATATTTATTGCCCTACTTGGTGATGCTTTCTCCCCTATGTACTTACAACTTATCCCATAAGATATTGCCTCTGGGAATTTTCAAAATTGGAGATTCTGAGGGATACCTGAGTTGTCCTTTCTTTCTTCTGTTATTTACTTTGGAATGTACCATCTAAATTAGGTGATTTCAATCCATTGCCCACGAATCTTCGAATAGCTCAAGATTTGACTATCGGTACTAAAAGACTTTAAAAACCTTTGCTATAATTTCACACACAAATTAGAATAAATTAATCAAAATGAAACGTGTGACATTCTGCATTAGCAAGGCCACTACAGAGAGTTTGTTTAATATGCGACGGGGACACGCGCTTGCCCGCTCGTCCGCGTTGCGCGTCTGACACCCGACAGGCACTTTGCCGTTATGCGGCGCCCGCCCGGCACTGAGTCATTGAGTATAGGAATTTGTACTTACCTAGTTCGCGGCTGGTGCTGAAAATGTTCGCCATTCACTGCTACACATCACTGGCACCTCTTTATGAAATTGTCATTTACTTTCTGAAGATCCTCGGCACCGATTGACTGTATTTCAGCTGTAATATAGCCTTTAAGCTCATTTATAGTGTGAGGGTTTCTCGCATACACTATTTTTAAGCGTCCCCCACAGATAAAAGTCACATGGTGATAAGTCTGGGCTTCGCGGGGGACATACGTTCCAACTTATAATCCTAGTACCGAAAATGAGACGTAATTCTCTTCGGCAGTGTGAGCAGTGGCAGAATCTTGTTGAAAATAAGTTGACAATCGCTCTCCGTAAGTCAGTTAGTCAAAATATTGGTCATGGATCACATTGAAGTACCAATTAAAGTACAAATTCCTATACTCAATGACTCAGTGCCGCACGAGTGCCGCATAACGGCAAATTGCCTGGCGGGAGACAGACGCGCAACGCGGGCGAGCGGGCAAGCGAGGGTCCCCGTCGCATATAAAACAAACTCTCTGTATTTTAGTAGGAATTATAAAAATCATTTTAGTCAGTTTCTTAAAAGAAAATGTTATTAAGACTATTAATTCAACGCTTGAAATAATTGCAATACCTTGCAAACTATTTTACTGCATTAATTCATAAAAGAGTAAAAATGAAATGTTGGAAAACTGGCGGTCAGTCTAATAATTTGCCCACCTCTGTAATTAAACTCAACTTTTGGTTTGTCTTATCAACATAGACATACTGTATCAAGATTGTTGCAAGACAAAAGATTTGAATACATATCTCACGGTTAACATTGTGACGCAGTCAACAAAGTGACTATGCAACAGTACTTGGCAATAATCGAAATGAGCATAACTATCATGTGGATCCTAAATTATTCATTCACTAGCCGACCCGTGCGAGAACTCTCGCATAATGGGTTGTGTGCGCCCCATGTGTACATACTACCCGCCCGGCTCTAGTGCTACGCGAGCTGTACGCGATACTGTTCTTCCAGGGGCTATCTGGATTTTGTGCACCCCATGTGTACAGACTACCCTCCCGGCTCTAGTTCTATGCGGGCTGTACGCGACACAGCTCTTCCAGGGGCTATCGTCTTGTTTATTTGTATAAAGGCACTTTATACACAAATACATACATTTCTGTTGACTTATCAAGAACTTGAACTTGACTCATTATCTCTGTTTCGAACTGCAACCTCGAGAGAAAGGATTGCAATGATGATCGCCAATCTTCGACGCGGAGTGGCACATAAAACTAAAACAACAGAGTGGGCCATTAAGTTGGGAATCGACTGAAGTTTTAGGTTAGAGGACTGTAGGCTATTACAAAATTTTTGTTTTGAGGCGACAATTTGGCCTACAGTCCTTGCGCTTCTTCTTCTTCTGACAGCGACATCTTCTGTCACTGCAGTTTTCGATCAAAATTATTGGAGTATTGACGTAGGCAGTTTATAAGGCTTATTTTAATAGCATCATTTTACTATTATTTTTAAGACATGCCATTTAATTATTTGCAAGCTTTCCCATTTTTTATTTAAAACCATTTCTGTAAGGATATCCATTTCTTTTTGGCTTTGTTAACTAGTTTTAAGATTTAATATCAATCACGCTGAGGAAGGTATCAATGAAATACCGAAACATGTACGATTAATAATATAATTAAGCGTTTCTTTAGTGTTTGACTAGGTGGTTTAATAAGATAATATTATCAGTCAACTCGGTTATTAATTATTACCATTGCCATAATGGTCAATGTTTACGCATTTTACATAAAGAAGAAGAAGATCAAAAATTGGAAGTAATTTCCTGTACTATTGAGACAATCTGGAGGATTTTGGTACAAACCACACCATCTCTCTCTGGTTTAGGAGCTTGAGTTTTTTGAAACATAAACCTTTGCGTATTATATAATAAGATTGTCTGGATTTCCATGCGTAGTTTGTCATTACACGGCTCACTCTCGATATACCGCGGGTACACTATATCGCGGGAGTAAAGCATGTCCCCCCACAAAAGCGTTATATCGGGCTTCTACTGTACGTCCAAAAGTAACAGTAATGATTACAAGTTAATATGTCCGAAAGTAATCGTTCCTATTGGTTGGTTGGTTGGTTCCTCCCTTAGTTTAGAAACTGCGACAACGCTGTCATGTAGCCCCGTGTACTTTGGGTGTGTGTAGAATCTGTCTGATAACCGGTGTTAATAAATTGTGATGTCTGTATTAGTTTGTGTTATCAGTTTTTAAAACAAGTAATAATAATAATAATAATAATAATAATATCGTATGGCCTCGGGTGCCGGGTGCAAGCTTTGTAATTTGACACCCAGAGGGTAGCTTGCATGACGAATTTCGTTGTTCCTTGAATCACAATGAAAGTCAAGGAGGTTAGATATCTAAGCTCCTTGAACACTATAGCGCTTTCTAGTAGAGAAATGAGGAACTTTTTGTTGGCGGAAACTCCCGAGATTAATTTTGCCATTATGAACACGGCCTACTGAATTCAAATGTGTTCTTTGACATGCCAACATCGTATGACATGCGTGTCGTATTTATTAGCCTTTCAAAAAACACTTACCATGGCCATGAGCAAACCTGCAATCTTGGGGTTAGTAGACCGACACGCTATCCACTCACCCACCGTGGCAAGCTTTTAATTCAAGTAAGGACTACAGACGATAATTTAAAGTAATTCCTACTTTCGTTACCAAATACTACCGTCCACGACACCTAGCTGTGAACTTGGATACTACTAGATGCCATCGCAACCAGCGCTTGGTGACGAACGTTGGAACTTAAGAGCATTAATCGAACTTAACCTACACATTTTGCTTCACACAAGTTTAGTTGGTGGAACGTTCTTTTACATGCCATAAATCTATGACATAGGCCCGCTGGCTTTACTTCCCCTCCGAAGGAAGGCATACTGAGGGATTATTAACGCTCTTAAAAATCCGATGACTTCGGCCGGGTTTGAACCCGTGACCTTGGGCATAGAAGCTCGCCAATCGTTCATGTAATCAGATAATATTCACTGAACCATGATGCAGAGCACTGCATAGCGAGATACTGAAGTAGCAGCGTGCGCCTCGCAGTTTCTCTCGAGCAGGAGCTCAAGAGACTCTGCTGTTTGGAAAGGTAACAATACGTCAGAGCTCTGATTCTTGAATAAACATATTTAATTATTTAATACCAATTACTGAGGAGGCGGCTGCTTTGTTCGGAAAATAAGACAGCCTTCAGCAAAGAATTCCGTCTATAGAAATATTTACAATACAGATTACGCGATGATTCCGTTCATCGTGAACTTCCGAAACCGGCTTTCTAAGAAGCACGAGAGAGAAATCGATGAGCTGATATTTAGGGCTCTCAGACTACACTCATTGTAATTGATTATAATTGATTCATATTTGGGACTTGGGACGTCTTGGTCATCAGCTCGTATTGGAATTTTTGGTAGATTGTGTTTCTGTATTAATAATAATAATAATAATAATAATAATAATATCGCATGGCCTCGGGTGCTGGGTGCAAGCTTTGTTATTTGACACCCAGAGGGCAGCTTGCATGTCAAAGTTTGTTGTTCTTTGGAGCGCTATGAAAGTCAAGGAGGTTAGATATCTAAGCTCCTTGGCACTATAGCGCTTTCTGGTAGAGAATGGAGGAACATTTTGTATTGGCGGAAAACCCCGAGATTAATTTTTCCATTATGAACATGGCCTACTGAATTCAAATGGGTTCTTTATCATGCCAACAACGTGTGACATGCGTGTCGTGATTTTTGTCGTCTTTAAAATATCACTTACCATGGCCAGGAGCGAACCTGCAGTCTTGGGGTTGGTAGCTCGACACGTTAAGCAGTCACCCACCGTGGCAAGCTGTTTCTGAGGTGACAAGAAGGCCTTGTGAGAAGATTTGGGTAGGTGCCCCTATACCCTAATAAATACGATCACATGTACTAACTAGCCATGCATACCCATCGTTGACGGATTGATACATTAAAGGAAGGTAGATTGTATGTGGTTTGAGCACTTTCGGAGGGAAACTCCTAGGTCATGTACCAGTTATCGCATAAAAGAAAGAATAGTTTTCTGTTAAGGAAAT
The DNA here is from genome assembly GCA_946902985.2 of Meconema thalassinum. Classification (NCBI taxonomy): domain Eukaryota; kingdom Metazoa; phylum Arthropoda; class Insecta; order Orthoptera; family Tettigoniidae; genus Meconema; species Meconema thalassinum. Next base: position 376,321,861 of record OX336392.1, read on the forward strand.
GCGGAGTAGCCTTTCGAAGGCCAACTAGAATGCTAATATTGGACTAAATTACGCCAGCCCCATAGTGGAGTAGAACACCTGCCTCTGACCTCGGCTCCCCGGGTTTTATTCCCGGTTCTGTTAGGGATTGTAGAAACATAGGTGATGGCTGGAACAGTGTGCATTCAGTCTCGTGAGAAAAATTTAATAGCTGTCTGACAGTGAAGTAACGTCCCGGTCACGAAAACCAAGATTAACGACTGAGGGGGACTGCGCGTCACCCCAAAATCTGCAGAACAAATGGTTGGGCAGCGTAAATTACACTAATTGGATATTATGTGCAGAATAAATTGGAACCTATTGCGATAAAGACATCCTTTGTGAAACAGCAATAAACATAAAATAGTTCTGATCATCCCTCTATAGCGCACGTCCCTGTTAAGTGAATTATCTTGTGACTTCGTATATTATTGACAGACACCGGCATTAGACCACTATGTTACAGCCACATCAGAATAATTTGATCCTCAACTCAGTATATTCACAGAACAGTGGAGAGTAGTGAGTCACCAAGTACCTCCCACACCTGACCCTGTATTAAGAGATGGGTATGAATTGCACAATGGCCTTAGTAATAATAATAATAATAACCCCTGGCACCACAGCCCATGAAGGCCTAGGCCTACCGAGTGACCGCTGCCCAGCCATTTGCCCTGCAGATATTGATGCGTGATCAGCGCATCGGGTCCCGTCGGCCGTTAATCTTGTTTTCGTGATCGGGGCGCTGCCTCACTGTCAGACAGATACTCAATTGTCCTCACGAGGCTGAGTGCACCCCGTTCCAGCCCTCACGTCAGTTTCTAAAATCACTGACGGAGTTGGGAATCGAACCCGGGGCCTCCGGGTGAGAGACAGGTGCGCTACCCCAACACCACGGAGCCGGCTCACAATGGCCTTAGTACCGGGATTCGTCATCATCTTCCGGATTGACCTACAAGGACCACACTTGTTCAACTGCTGGATTTTGATTGTTGCCCAGTATTGAGGCATCTTCTTTCGGTGTATTTCTTTCATTTCCTCCGACCAAGAAGAGCCTTTCCTTGGAGGTTTATACTGAAAACTACAGAATACGAACTTTCAGAACATGTCTCTTAAGTCTTGTGTTGTAGCTCTGTTTGTCTCAGTTCTTTGATATTCATCTCAGCTTCAGTGAGCCAAGTGTTAAGGACCTTCTTGTTTCACCAGAAGGTGAACAGGTAGTTTGTTAGTCTGTTCGGAGGCAATCTTGCCATATGACCATATAAAGTCTCTCGATTTGTACGTAGAGCTCTTAGTTGTGTTGTCTCTGGTACTATCCAAAGAACTTTCTAAGAATTCCTCTCTCTCTCTCTCTGACCTCCAATTTATCAATCAAGACTCTTTTGATTGTTCTATGGCATTAAGGGCTGACTGTAGTGTAGTGCTTCAGTGTAAGGTTCCGCGGTAGGTATATTTTGTAATAGATGTACTAACAAGGGGACTCTGCTAGCGTCTATCCTACCCCAATAGGATTGTAATTGGCAGAGGATACTCTTGGGAGTTAATATTTTAGTTTTCAGTTGGTCAACATAAAAATCACTGGAATATGTGAAAAATATCCTAAAATAAATTACATGTGTTTAAGATTGATATATGTTGTTACGGACTATTGAAAAAGAAGAAATCTAAGGGAAGACATATTTCGCTCGTCAAGCGAGCTTTATCAGATCCAAATATGCAAGACAAATAGCTCTACAAAAGAATACCAAAACTATAATAACAATACACAAGAAAACCTGTCAGAAAACTAAGTAAGTGAGGTAATTATGTTTTTCAGTCGGTTTACCCTCCAGGATTGGCTTTTCCCTCGAACTCAGCGGGAGATCCCACCATTACCGCCTCCATAGTAGTGTCCTGGAGCTTGAAACATCGGGGTGGGGGATACAACTGGAGAGGTGGGACGAGCACCTCGCCCAGGCGACCTTATCTGCAAAGCGAACAAGGGCCTTATGAAGTATGGGAAGGGAAGGGAAGATTGGGAGGGATAGGCAAGGAAGAGGGAAGGAGACGGCCATAGCCTTACAGTAGGTGCCATCCCGGCATTTGCCCGAAGACGAAGTGGGAAACCACGGAAAACACTACTCATTTGGACCTCCCGAGGCTGAGTAGACCCCGTTCCAGTCCACATACCACATTTCAAATTTCGTGGCAGAGCCGGGAATCAAACCGCAGACCTCCGGGGTGGCAGCTAAGCACGCTGACGACTACACCAAGGAGGTGACTTAAATAATCTGAGTTCTTGAATTTAAGTAGGTTTCATAAAAGCATGCATCACATGTAAATATAATTCAATTAATTAAATGTATCATATAGGAGCCTCCGTGGCTTAGGCGGCAGCACGCCGGCCTCTCACCGCTGGGTCCGTGGTTCAAATCCTTTCACTCCATGTGAGATCTGTGCTGGACAAAACGGAGGCAGACAGGTTTTTCTCCGGGTACTCCGGTTTTCCCTGTCGACATTTCATTCCAGCAACACTCTCCACTATCATTTCATTTCATCTGTCATTCATTTAATTATTGCCCCAGAGGAGTGCGTCAGGCCTCGGCAGCCGGCACAGTTCATATCCTCGCCGCTAGATGGGGGCTTCATTCATTCCATTCCTGACCCGGTCGGAGACTGGAAGCAGGCTGTGGATTTTCATTTCAAATGTATCATATAGGCCTACAGTATTTTTAAATAATGTACCTTGTGAATCCTATGCTATCACCAATTAAAACAACAATGTTACTGTCCTGAATTGTAAACAATGATCAAGAATTACGACAATCTTTGCTGAAAACTCTTCGTTTTCTCTTTTCGAAACCCTTCCCAATTTGATTGATATTTGTCCTTCGACTATCACTGAACTCTTATTTGATTATTGTTAACGTAAACCATGAAGGGCACTTGGTACATTTAAGCAAAACGTAGCTTTTATAGATTGCTATACATCATTCCAAAAATAAGCGTAACTCAACTTAAGCGATGACCTCTCATTGATACTTATTTTCTTATCTCGTGTCTACTAATCAATTAATCAATTGTTTGGTTATTTAATTTATTTCCGGTTAATCGATAATTAATCGACCGAACATAGCTCATTACCAGCTCTAATTTATACCTTATTAATCCAGCGGAGAATGCTGCCTTTGTGTATATAAATAACTTGAACCATAGTTTTATTGTACAGGTGCCTTCTACTTAATGCGAACTTTCATGTCATACATTACCGTAGTTTGAACAGCCCATAACAAGCAAACTAACAAGTAAAATGAGGATATGTTTAGTCATTTTACAATTCATACGGGATAAGTAAAAAATTTTATCCAAAAATTCCAAATGTTCATACAAGAAGCTTAGAGACTGGGCAAAATAACCAGGGATGTACGAAGCACAGAGGATATGAAAAATAGATTGGCACGGGGAAGGAATTATCAATAAAATGATAAAAATGGTCCGGTTAGTTCAAACAATGCCAGCGTTTCGACCCAGTGTGCCGTTGGGCTCGTCAGTTGGTACACACACACACCTACCAATACGCGTGGCTAGCACATACTGAGAAGGCCATGCAAGACACAAAATACAAGCAGTATTGACGTCACGAGCATGCTAATGTGCTACGGGAGTCAAACTCCCTTTCATAAAAACAAAAGCCTTTCCTTGGCAATCCAAATAAGGTGCTAGCCACGCGTATTGATAGCTGTGCCTGTACCAACTGACGAGCCCAACGGCACACTGGGGCGAAACGCTGGCATTGTTTGAGCTAACCGGACCATTTTTATCATGTACTAGCAGAAGTACCCGTTCTTAGAACGGTGTTCGTAGTTAACATCAGACATTATCAATTGAGCTACTGTGCAATGGTTAGCGGTTTGTCATTCCATCAAGTATATCAGAACGAAGTTAGTTTATTGGGAATATCACACACACTGTTAATTTAAGGCCCTTAAAATGTAGTTTTCGGAGACCCTTTATAGATTCCCGTATTATCTGTCTCACATTGAGAAGCCCAACATATGCTTTGGTCGTCCTTGTAGGATAATTTTTATATTTCGCATATTTTATCATATATTGAGAAGTTTTTCTCTATATCCACCCTTCTACTGTATGAAAAGTACGGTGAAGAGTTTTATGAATTATTGGTGTATTGACTCTCAGGGATACCATGCCTAATTTTAAGATGCACCAAGCATCCGAACACGAGGTATAGGCGTACATAAAGATACACAGAAAGACAGACAGACAATTCTATTGTCTACAACATATTACCCAGATATCCAAATATGGTTATATCTACCACACAGTATCAAATAAAATCATCCTTATGATGAACCCGTATGTCGACAACAACAAAAAAGTTAACATGTGCTCTCAGACTAAATTCACCTAACGTGTACTTCCTGACGTGAAATACAATTAAAAGTCTTGTAGACGAAACGCAATACACGTCACATAAAAACTGACCCTCTACGTTGTGCTAGGTGCCCATACACAGGAAGACCCCTTTCATAAATTATAAAGGCTTGTGGTGCATGAAAATTCAGGTTCTCTAGACTCAAATTGCCCAAATTCCTAAAAGCAGCAAAAAATGCTAGTTCAATTCAAGAATTTTTGAAAATAATGTTGCTGTTTGGAGATATAATAGACCTTCTGTACTATATGTCGAACGTGAAAATTGCATGAAAAAATTCTAGGTTACCCCTTCACCCACTTAATTGCATTGATGAATTATACGGTCTACGTTAGTTCCGTGATAACCTTATAGCCATTTGCAAACTTTCACAGAAATGTAATAAATGGAGTGTCAATGCTTCTTACAGAAATTGATGGAAAGTTGTATGCCACCCCATGAGATAATGTTCTCATGGTTACCGATTTGCATTCCTTCATTAGTTTGTTAAATTAAATTAAATTAGTTTTCTGGGAATATTTCACAAACTGTTGGATTAGAGCCTTATAATGTAGTTTTTGAGGACCCTTTAGGGCCCCCGAGTTTTGTTGCTGGCACCGAGGGGCTTTGTCTCGTCGTTGTACGCCATAATATAACTAATAATAATATAATATAGGGAGAAATTATAACACCTATTTTTTATTATTTTTTATTCAGCCAATTGCCATGTACTTTTCTTTTCAGGACGGGCCAGGGAAGGGATATTATCAGAGAAAGAAGCATTCACATCGCGCTTGAGCAAAATGGAAATGGCCTACCATTTAACTAAGGACATCTATATGAAAAGATCAATATCCTTCAACGCAAAACTAAAACATTACTGCAGTGTCATCCGTCCGGAAGTCTTGCATGCTTCTGAATGCCTCACGATGAACAAAAAAGGCTTGGTCGAGAAACTGGAGGCCAAAGAAAGAAAAATTTTGAGAAAGATATTGGATTCCATCAAAGATAATGGGGAATACAGAAAACGGCATAACTATGACCTATATACTCATGTGGAGAAGATAAGCAATGTCATCCGGAAGAGAAGGTTACCATTTGTTGGGCATGGGAAATGAATGAGCCCAGCGAGACAGACCAATCGCAACATAACTTACTTTCAGGAGAGGAAAACAAAATGGGCCTGGTTCATTGAACTGGATAAAGATCTGAAAGAAGTGGGGATTACACCAACAGACTTTCAGGAGTGCGTCCCACTCACAGGGAAACTTCAAGCTTGTAAAGGTTTCCAAGAAAAACCGAAGCTGAAAACGGGAAAGATTTGGACCCAGGAACGGAAGGAAGTCCACCGAGAACGAATGCGGGCGTACAGGGCAAACATCAAAGCCAGTAGGAGACGGTTGGAATGACGCGGTCCATAGATGGCCTATACGAAATGAATGAATGAATGAATGAATAATATGGGGATAGGAATATAATAGACCTGCCGTACCACACCCGCAGGTGTAAATCGCGTGAAAAAATTCTAGAGTACCCCTTGATCCCCTTAAGCGCGTTGAACGTATTGATGAATTTTACGGCTTTGGTTCAGTGATAACCTTCTAGCCGTTTGCAAACTTTCACATGTAATTAATGGAATTGCATTGCGTCTTACAGCAATAGATGGGACCTCAGAGAATCCGTTGGCATGGTTACTGGCTTGCATTCGTTCATTAGTTTATTAAATTAAATTAGTTTTCTGGGAATATCTAAAAAACGGTTGGTCTTCGGTCCTTAAAATGTGGTTTTCGGGGACCCGAGTTTTGTCTCTCACATTGAGGGGCTGAAAATGAGTTTTGTCTCGTCCTTCTACGCCTATTTCAGCATGTATTTTAAGGGGGTAGGCCCCCTTTTATGAGAGGTACGGAGAAGAGTTACATCAATGATTGGTGTCGTGCCTCTGATGGATATCTGTACCAAATTTTACGTTGATACACCCAGCCGTTCTCGAGTTATAAGGGAACAAATTTGTCCACAGACAAACAAACAAACAAACAGACAGACACACAAAAAAATTATTTTCGCGCGCATCCATCATAAAACAGTCTGAAACGTGTAAACATATCAAATTTCCGTAGAAATTCAGAGATAAACACACAAATTTTCATTTTTATATAGAGAGAGATATACTGCACCGCTCGGTGTTGACCGTGTTTTATTGCACAGATTCTGGTTTTACTCGCTAACCGTTGGAGATATACGAAAAGTGATAAGGACCTTTCGGATAGAAAATTAAATGGTAAAGCTCATGTATACCATCAAAAGTTTGCTATTTCTTAGCGTTCTCTTTTTATTTGAAGTGGAAATATGAAATTTTGAAACCAAAGGGTGTAGTGACGTCACACATGTCGGTTTTACTCGCTAACTGTTGGAGATACACGAAAAGTGATAAGGACCGTTCGGATAGGAAATTAAATTTCAAAGCTCATATGTGCCATCGAAAGTTTGCTATTTCCTACTGTTCTCTTTTTATTTGATATGGAAATATGAAGTTTTGAAACCAAAGGGTCTAATGACGTCACTAAAATAGTCGCCATTTTTTAATAGTACAAAATTTCGAAATCAAAAGTATCCTATATGTAAACCTGGTAAATCAGATACATCCATGCAAAATTTCATTTAAATCGGACCAGTGGTTCCTGAGTTATTGAGTAACAGACAGACAGACAGACAGACAGACAGAAAGACAGACACACACCATCTCATTTTTATATATTAGTATGATTGATAATTCATCCGCTCAAATGGAAACTACATCATATTCCCTTAGGGAATATTCAAAACCTTACAGGGAAGGAAAGCATTTCTACAGAAAAGGAACATGTTGACATCGAATCTAGATTTAGGTATTAGGAAGACATATTTGAAAGCCTTTGTCTGGAGCCTGGCGCTCTATGGAAATGAAACTTGGACTGTTGGAGCCGCAGAAAAGAGGTGAATTGAAGCGTTTGAGATGTGTTGTTACAGGAGAGTGATGAAAATCAGATGGGTAGATATAATTACAAATAAAGAGGTATTAAGACGATTGGGAGAGGAGAGATGTTTCTGGCAACTGCAAATGAAGAGAAGAGATAGGTTGGTAGGACACGTACTGACACCCAGGAATAGCAAACTTAGATATGGAAGGAAGATTCGAGAACAAGAACTGTGGGGGTAGACCAAGGATAGAATATGTTCAACAGATTGCCCTGGATGTAGGGTGTGGTAGTTATCTAGAGATGAAACGATTAGCTCGGAACTGTGAACCATGGAGGGGTGCATCAAGCCAGTCAATAGACTGAAGACTCAAACAACAACAACAGAGACTGGGCTAGAGTAATAAATTAATTACGATGTTTATCTTGTGAGAACATTTTGAGAGAACTTTCTCGTGTGAAGTGTTAAACAGTTGAGTTTGACGGCTTTCGTCTTTAGAAGATTTCACCAAGTAAATATTCTCCTCATCTGACGCACTTTGGCAGGTCTTAAGGAAAGAAGATTATTAATATCCATGCTTGTACATCCTATTTATTCAAGTCTAAATGGGTAATTTTCCGCCATTCATGTGTCGCTATTCAGAGTCGATGAGAGCGGCACCTCGGGCGGTCGTCTCCAACGCACCTGTGATCTTCTCCTGTACGTGTCATTATCGGGTCATTTATCAGCGCCCCTGTCGTGTAATTACAGAACCAAATGAATTACAGTATATTGAATATATAAGTGAGGGTAATGGTGAGCTTAAAGCTGCATTTTGAGACATGGATGGCTCGGTCCAGCAGCTGAAGGGCTTTGCTACTTGCCATCAGTGTTGCAGGCCGATCTATAATATATAGCCTACGCATAGTTTCATTTCTAATGATTGCAACAAGTTCAATTTTGCAGACCAGTGTAAATACCACGACGTAGGCTTGTCACCACGGGGCTACAGTCAAGTCCAACGTAAGTGTAAAATAGTTCCAGGATAAGCTCCTCATTTAGGCGGCTTCGGTGGCTTAGTTGGTAGCATGCTGAGCTTCTATGCCCAAGATCGCGGGTTCAAACCCGGCCGAAAACGTCGGATTTTTTAAGAGCGTTAAAATCCCTCAGTATGCCTTCCTTCGGAGGGGAAGTAAAGCCGGCGGTCCCTAGTCATAGATTTATGGCATGTTAAAAAACTTTCCACTAATTACACCTGTGTGAAACTAAATTGTATAGGTTAAGAATGTAATCAACGCTCTTAGGTTGCTACGTTCGTTGCCAAGAGCCGACTGCGGTGGCGTCTAGTACCTTAGTTCTGAACTAGGCTTAGTAGTCGTTGACGGTGGCGTTTGGCGGCAAAAGTGGGAACTATTTGAAAAATTCAAAGTTGCAGTCCTTACTTGAATTTAAAAAAAAAACCAGATACACACACTAATACAGTCATCTCAATAATTAACACAGGTTATCAGACAGATTCTACACACACACAAAGTACACGGGGCTACATGACCGCGTTGTCGTAGCCCCTAAACTAAGGAACCAACCAACCAAGCTCCTTATTCTTGAACTTCGTCATCTGACGCACTTTGGCAGGTCTTAAGGAAAGAAGATTATTAATATCCATGCTTGTACATCCTATTTATTCAAGTCTAAATGGGTAATTTTCCGCCATTCATGTGTCGCTATTCAGAGTCGATGAGAGCGGCACCTCGGGCGGTCGTCTCCAACGCACCTGTGATCTTCTCCTGTACGTGTCATTATCGGGTCATTTATCAGCGCCCCTGTCGTGTAATTACAGAACCAAATGAATTACAGTATATTGAATATATAAGTGAGGGTAATGGTGAGCTTAAAGCTGCATTTTGAGACATGGATGGCTCGGTCCAGCAGCTGAAGGGCTTTGCTACTTGCCATCAGTGTTGCAGGCCGATCTATAATATATAGCCTACGCATAGTTTCATTTCTAATGATTGCAACAAGTTCAATTTTGCAGACCAGTGTAAATACCACGACGTAGGCTTGTCACCACGGGGCTACAGTCAAGTCCAACGTAAGTGTAAAATAGTTCCAGGATAAGCTCCTCATTTAGGCGGCTTCGGTGGCTTAGTTGGTAGCATGCTGAGCTTCTATGCCCAAGATCGCGGGTTCAAACCCGGCCGAAGCCGTCGGATTTTTTAAGAGCGTTAAAATCCCTCAGTATGCCTTCCTTCGGAGGGGAAGTAAAGCCGGCGGTCCCTAGTCATAGATTTATGGCATGTTAAAGAACTTTCCACTAATTACACCTGTGTGAAACTAAATTGTATAGGTTAAGAATGTAATCAACGCTCTTAGGTTGCTACGTTCGTTGCCAAGAGCCGACTGCGGTGGCGTCTAGTACCTTAGTTCTGAACTAGGCTTAGTAGTCGTTGACGGTGGCGTTTGGCGGCAAAAGTGGGAACTATTTGAAAAATTCAAAGTTGCAGTCCTTACTTGAATTTAAAAAAAACCAGATACACACACTAATACAGTCATCTCAATAATTAACACAGGTTATCAGACAGATTCTACACACACACAAAGTACACGGGGCTACATGACCGCGTTGTCGTAGCCCCTAAACTAAGGAACCAACCAACCAAGCTCCTTATTCTTGAACTTCGTCATCTGACGCACTTTGGCAGGTCTTAAGGAAAGAAGATTATTAATATCCATGCTTGTACATCCTATTTATTCAAGTCTAAATGGGTAATTTTCCGCCATTCATGTGTCGCTATTCAGAGTCGATGAGAGCGGCACCTCGGGCGGTCGTCTCCAACGCACCTGTGATCTTCTCCTGTACGTGTCATTATCGGGTCATTTATCAGCGCCCCTGTCGTGTAATTACAGAACCAAATGAATTACAGTATATTGAATATATAAGTGAGGGTAATGGTGAGCTTAAAGCTGCATTTTGAGACATGGATGGCTCGGTCCAGCAGCTGAAGGGCTTTGCTACTTGCCATCAGTGTTGCAGGCCGATCTATAATATATAGCCTACGCATAGTTTCATTTCTAATGATTGCGCCAAGTTCAATTTTGCAGACCAGTGTAAATACCACGACGTAGGCTTGTCACCACGGGGCTACAGTCAAGTCCAACGTAAGTGTAAAATAGTTCCAGGATAAGCTCCTCATTTAGGCGGCTTCGGTGACTTAGTTGGTAGCATGCTGAGCTTCTATGCCCAAGATCGCGGGTTCAAACCCGGCCGAAGCCGTCGGATTTTTTAAGAGCGTTAAAATCCCTCAGTATGCCTTTCTTCGGAGGGGAAGTAAAGCCGGCGGTCCCTAGTCATAGATTTATGGCATGTTAAAGAACTTTCCACTAATTACACCTGTGTGAAACTAAATTGTATAGGTTAAGAATGTAATCAACGCTCTTAGGTTGCTACGTTCGTTGCCAAGAGCCGACTGCGGTGGCGTCTAGTACCTTAGTTCTGAACTAGGCTTAGTAGTCGTTGACGGTGGAGTTTGGCGGCAAAAGTGGGAACTATTTGAAAAATTCAAAGTTTCAGTCCTTACTTGAATTTAAAAAAAACCAGATACACACACTAATACAGTCATCTCAATAATTAACACAGGTTATCAGACAGATTCTACACACACACAAAGTACACGGGGCTACATGACCGCGTTGTCGTAGCCCCTAAACTAAGGAACCAACCAACCAAGCTCCTTATTCTTGAACTTCGTCATTTTGTAAGAAACATTTCCTGATTGAAGGGAAGTTGGAATTTGTTCACAAGCGTTGATCATTATAGGACTTAATTGAACAAATAGATATCGTCAGCAGTGATTCGGGTGGGGAAGGCGTGTTCGCTATCCCATCCCTCCTTCTTTAAGTCGACGGCTATGCCTAGTTGAGATTGAATCAAGCTCGTATTGTCGGGATCAAAAGTGAATAAATGGAGTTATTTTATTACTATCAATGCACAAGATAAAAGAAAGCGTGTCGTATGTTTTGTATGACGGTAGAATATTTCAAACTAACGATACGTATCTCAAGGAATGAAATCGCTTTGATAGTGGAGTATATAACCTCACTTTGTTGACCTGTCAGATCAATGCCCTAAACTCAGCCGGAATGGACGAGGCCACGGCAGGCCTAACTTGGGCTATAAAGGTAACTCAGGCTCCAGAGACAGGATCACAACCTTACACTGTATGTTACATCATAAGAGACTGCCTTCTATATTAAGGTGGTGCAACACGGGAGTCCTGACCAACTTAAGTATTCTTACTGTAGAAGGTGCGATGAGAGAGGAACTGGAAATACAACTTTTTGGAGCTTCGTTTCGTAAATCTCTGATCCATTCTATTCTGGGCTGCCAGTGAAGAATGTTAACACATCTTTAGGTGATCTGACAGCGTGCAATGTAACAAACATGAATTGAAAATACAGAGGACGCTGTGTAGTTATCGTTGCTAGTGATGATGATGATGATAATTGTTGTTTTAAGGGGCCTAACATCTAGGTTATCGGCCCTATCGTTGCTAGTGAGTAGACCTAGCAGGAAGGTACTTATCATTCCTTTTACACATTTAGAAATTTTGCCTTGAACTATCTTTTATGCCGGATCGGATCTATATGGTCAAATATTCTCTATCGAAACACTTAACACGAAAATTCAACGAACACAGAATGCCCTGATGTACGCGGAGAGGAGCACATCAACCCTTCAGCCTCAGTGGCTTACATTTTTTTTAGCGTATGGCTTTTAGTGCCGGGAGTGTCTGAGGACATGTTCGGCTCGGCAGTTTTGTAGCTGCTTCGAGACGGACACCCAATGGGTGAGCTACAAGTACCGTTGGGGAGGGAAGTTGGAATGTAAGGACGAGGAGTTGGAAGGTAGCGGCTGTGGCCTATAGTTAGGGACCAACCCCGGCATTTGCCTGGAAGGAAGATGGGAAACCACAGAAGACCATCTTCAAGGTTGCCGGCGGGGGGATTCGAACCACCTCGCCTCCCGGATGTGAGCGACTGCCAGCAGTCATGCCGTAACGACCACGGCTAACTCACCCGGTTTACATTAAATGATCGAAAATTACTGGCTTTCGACATATGGTTCTACATTAATGCTAATTTGAGATTTGTCTCTAAATACATAGAACTATTTGGTTGTGTATTTTATAATTCCCCCCCCCCCCAGAGGCTCACATATAGTGGGACGTGGGTTGACGACCACGGGACCCCTGCTGAATCGGGCATTGCTTCCACCTTACTAGTGCCAGACTCCTTTCCTGTCGACCTTCCTTGGCCAAATTTCGTTCTCTTCCTCCCCGACGGTATTAAAATTTCCGAAACCTTGGGAGTCTCTTCCTTTCCCGCCATTATCTTTTCTGATCCTCCATTCTTCGAGGAGTCAGATCTCTTGTTTTTCTTTCAGGTATCTCCTGCCTTCTGCTCAAGGCCCTCAAACAGGCAGGGTGTATATAGTCCCATCACTTCTGGTGCACCTTGAATAGTGCTACACCCCCTAGGTCTCACGGCTGGTGAGTTCGAGAGTAGGCGACCACGAGGGATAGCTGAGCTGGGTCTGGTTTTCTCTTTCTTCCATTGCGTTTGGGGGCAGACCCTCTCCTCTTCCCTTTTCCTATCTGACTTTCGTGGCTCTATTTCTTTCTAGGTCCCTGAATCCTCGTTCTTTGGGAGTTCAGTGCATTTATTTCCCCTTTCTTCTGCTTCCTATACTCTTCCTTTCTTTTCCTTTTCTTCGTCTAAAGTGTAAGTCGGTAGTTAGGCCTAGTTTTAGTTGTAAGATTGTAGTTAGATTTATTTATAGGTTCATTTTCACCTTTCATGATCACCCAAACCACTAGGCGCCGATAACCTAGATGTTAGGTCCCTTAAAACAACAATTATCATCATATTTTATAATATTACAAGATGGCCTCTGAGCGCTATATTGCTATGACTAATGGTAGCGAGGTCTTTTGTATTGTACTTCTTCTCACCAAATTTCGCGTTCATTGTGTTAATAGTGAGTTTATGATTTTTTAGTTTTATAAATATGCCCATCCACCATCATGTACGTGTAGAGACTTGGTCATAGGAATACACTTACAAGGTTCTGCATTGCTGCTAAGTTTTGTTGTTGTATTTTAGAAATACTTTAAGTTATTCATTATCATCTATATTTTCAAGATAGATGCCTCGCGTTGTATGCTGTTCCTATTGCATATTTTATCAAGCTCTCTTAAACTCCGAACGATGTAGGTAGGGTCAAGTTTAATGAGACTTATCTGGCGAACATAAGCCACGGTACCCATTTTTTGCCCATACTCATTTATGGAAAAATAGGCTTAAGAGATCACCTTTTGTCCGCGCGCGCGCGTGTGTGTGTGTGTCCGTAATAAAATCTAAACGGCTTGAGCGATTTCAATGAAACTCGGTAAGAACATAGTACTATTTTGTCCGACCTCATTCGTGCCCTTCAAATGTTAATATGTTTTACCAATCCAACATGGCGGCTGTGCGACATATTTCACCAACATTCTATATCTCCGAAACTATAACTGATATCATTCTGAAATGTAGTACGGTGGTAGACAATACTCAGTTAAGTTCAGCTTTGTGATGCATAAATACATGGTAATTACAAAACCAGCATGACGGCCAAGCGATGTTAGAATATTTATATGGCATTTTCTCGTGATTTAATCAACCGAGCGTAATGTAATTTTGTAGCAAAAATGTTATACAATATTTAATCTACTGGCATCTTATTTAATACAATTTTTCTCAGAACAACAAAATGGTACCTGTGCAAAAATTTAAATTTTATTTTTTATCTTTGTTTCCTAATAATGGGATTGAAATGGACGTTTGATTAACAAATCTATATATTATTCTTCATCTAATAGTACATAACTCTATGGCCTACATATAGAACAATCCGACATGGCGATCATGCGATATATTTCAATGGTTCTCAATATCTCCGAATCTATTACAGCAACCATACTGAAATTTTGTGTGTTGATAGAGGCTATTATCATAAGTTCACCTATGGACTTATCAATAACCTGATGAACACAAATCCAACATGGCAGCGATGCGAAATTTAAATATTTATATACTCGTAGATGTTTCTTGGAAAATCCATGTAATATGCAGGGGAATTTCAATGGAAAAGACCAGTGGGATATATGAAAATAGGCTGTTTAGTTCTATTCTAGTCCTAACCAGAGGATGTGCAATTTCATCTTAAAATCCCACATGTTATATCTAGGAATTGAACAAGGTCAACCTTAAAATGAATTCGAAACAAAATTCGTTCAAGTAACTAAGAGCTCGTCCCAGATCCACGTCATTGTTTGGAAGCGATGCTACTCAGGAGCTTAGTAAGAATGTTTACATAACTTACGGGTAAGTCATCAGTGATTCAGTAGAGAAACATCACCGACATGTCACTGCGGAAGTGGGAAGCTCCGGATGGCGAGTGACTAATAGTTTGTCTTCTGCGGGAGACAGCTGTTTGTGTGTGTGTGACCGTACACGTGGCAAGCGATTGCAAAAAAGGAGTTCCCTTCAACCGAATGAGTGAGTTACAAAGTCGATTTGCTGCAAGTATCGACCACTCGTACTCTTGCGCTTCTGTTTTCTTTTGACTCGAGTGATCCAGATGTGACATCTGCTTTCGCTGTTGACTAATTGGTATTGTTGGAGGAATCAGCACTGAAGTAGATTAAAATACTCACAGTGGGAGGAATAAAATACTAACAAGAGTTGTTCAATCCTCGAGCACAGTGAATTTCATAAAGCCTAATGTTGTTACCCGTCCCATATTTACAGAGAAATGGTTACAGGATGAGCATGATGTCCAGGAATGCGTAATAAAATAGAAATAACTTAAAGACAAAAATCATACAACGAAAGGTCCTTAAATATTTTTTGAAATTTGTTAGAATGATAAATTTAAAGAAAGAAAGAAAGAAAGAAAGAAAGAAAGAAAGAAAGAATGAATGAATGAATGAATGAATGAGGGAGTGAATGAAGCAAGGAAACTACAGTAAGTAAATACGTAAATAAGTAAGTAAACAAGAGAATAAGTAAATAAGTAAATAATTGAATAATTAAATATGTAAACAGTCGAATAAATAAGTAAATAAATAAGAAAAAGAAAATAAGGAAGAAAGGTAGTAAGAAATGAACAAAAATGTAAGAAAAAAGTATGAAAGAAAAAGAGGTAAGAAAGTAAGGAAGTAATGAAGTGATGAAGTGAAGAAATAAGTAACGAAGTAAGTAAGTATGTAAGTGATTAAGTGAGGAAATAAGTAACAAAGTAAGTAGGTAGGTAAGTAAGTAAGTGAGAAAGTGAGGAAGTAAGAAAGGAAGAAATAAATTACGTTGGAAAGTGAGAAAAGCAAGTAAGAAAGTAAGTAAGAAAATAAGTATGTAAGAAAGTGAGAGAAATGTAAGAAAGAAAGTAAATAAGTAAGCAAGCAAAACAGTTAGGTATGCTAAGAAAGAAAGAAAGAAAGAAAGAAAGATAGGAAGAAAGTATGAAAGAATGAAAGGAAGCAGGGAATTAATGAATGAATTAATTAATTAAATAATTCATCAGGAATTAATAAACAAAAAAGAAGGAAAAGAAAGAAAGAAAGAAAGAAAGAAAAAAAGAAAGAAAGAAAGAAAGAAAACAAGAAAGAAAGAAAGAAAGAAAGAAAGAAAGAAAGAAAGAACAGAAGAAATCTCGTAGTTTTTAAGTGGCTTAATCTGGCGATCATGAGCCACGGAACCTCCTTTTCATTTGAGTTTGAACCACCGGACGTGGTAGTTCATCTCAAAAATTCCACATGTATTTTTTACCAGCAATCAAACACATCATTTCCAATCCTAACCTCAATTAAAAACTGCATACATTACTGCATAAAGAGCGGTATCAAATATCATTGAACAGATTATACGCCTATCGAGCCCACGATGTTAGAATCACAGGATGGATATTCCACCACTGAAACAAAACGTAACAGCAACAACGAACTCCTGGGAGGACTGACACGAGGCTACAGACTTGAAGGAGTCTGATCTCCCCTCTCCTACTCCAGCGGAATCAAAAATGCCATCTCTTCTGCATTTAAATGGAAATATTGTCTTGTGTGGTGGCACAATGCAGAGTAAAGCCAGAAGATTCGTCTTTCAGACGTGTATTTGTGTTGTAGGTTGGCACCGTATGAATCTCCATGACAAATGGTGCTCGTCATCCGCATATTTTGTGCCTCATTACCCGCAGCTGATAGGTTGACAGCTCACAAACACCTCACAACACAAGTGGATCCTAATAAAACTCAAACCAACCAGAGATCTCGGATAAAGTAATGTGACAGTTTGTGAGGTTCCAATACCTAGCAGACATTGACAGGTTTATTTATGGAATAGTTCTTATTGTAATAGGAACGGATACCTTAAGTCAATAAGATCCAATATTAGGATACACTAAGCCTCCGTGGCTTAGGCGGCAGCACGCCTGCCTCTCACCGCTGCGTCCGTGGTTCAAATCCCGATCACTCCATGTGAGATCTGTGCTGGACAAAACGGAGGCAGACAGGTTTTTCTCCGGGTACTCCGGTTTTCCCTGTCAAAATTTCATTCCAGCAGCACTCTCCACTATCATTTCATTTCATCTGTCATTCATTTAAGCATTGCCCCAGAGGAGTGCGTCAGGCCTCGGCAGCCGGCACAGTTCATATCCTCGCCGCTAGATGGGGGCTTCATTCATTCCATTCCTGACCCGGTCGGGAACTGGAAGCAGGCTGTGGATTTTCATTTTTTCATTAGGATACACTGTACCAGTTTTGATTATATTATAACAAGGGGTGGCCTCAACGAGGCTCGCGAGCAAATTGCGGCTCTTGAGTCAATCTCGTGTGGCTCCTTGAAAAAATAGTTCAGATTTTAAAAGTTCAAAAAGCATAGGGTAAAATGTACCGTTATTGGCACTTTAAGGACACTAAGCAATTAAATGAATAATTTTGAACAGAAAATCTGCTGTTTGTCTCATTTTTTTTTGTCCCATGTTCTGTGCATTATGAATGAAATGAAAATCCACAACCTGCTTCCAGTCTCCGACCGGGTCAGGAATGGAATGAATGAAGCCCCCATCTAGCGGCGAGGATATGAACTGTGCCGGCTGCCGAGGCCTGACGCACTCCTCTGGGGCAATGATTAAATGAATGACTGATGAAATGAAATGATAATGGAGAGTGTTGCTGGAATGAAATTTTGACAGGGAAAACCGGAGTACCCGAAGAAAAACCTGTCTGCCTCCGTTCTGTCCAGCACAGATCTCACATGGAGTGACCGGGATTTGAACCACGGACCCAGCGGTGAGAGGCTGGCGTGCTGCCGCCTAAGCCACGGAGGCTTCGCATTATGAATATTGATTACAAATATTGAGAAACTAAATATAGAATCTTAGCATATTATAAATCGGTTATGAATTATTAAGTGAGCAAACAGGAAGTACTTGGCACCTAAATTTAGTTGTTGGTACCTTGGTCAGTTACAGTTCTTGGCACCTTTCTTTTCTTTGTGTGCCTCCTGTTAATGTTTTAATAAAAACATGTAGAACAATATTCTTTCCCACTTGAAACGCATTGCTCAAGAACTTAGACATGAAACAAGACTGTGAAAACCAAAATCACAGTTATTGGTACAGGGTGCCAAGTAGCCTACTGCATTTTAGCATTATTTTTAATTCAGTATTTGGCACCCGCATTACATGGAATAATTATAGGTTAGAGTGCTTCATAAAAACAGAACAAATACATTAAAGCGTATTCAACATGTTTTCGCACTTACCCTTAAAATACAGTTTGTATACTGAGCTCCAAACATCGAAGTTTGGAACTAGTAACCGGAAGAAAACTGTAAGATGTCAACAAAATACCAGCAGTGTTGAAAAACACCAACTTGTTCCAACATTCACGTCAAAACTGTTCACCTGGTGGCAGTAAGATGAGGTATAGGGGCCAAGGAGTAGTAGAATGGATAGATAAAATACTCTGTGGCAATGTTATTGTTGTAATAATACTATTATATTCAAATAAATGCAGGCAGTGCCAATAACTTTCCGAGTGCCAATGATTGTACACATTACCCTATAAAGTATATAAATGGACTGTCGTTTTGGAAGAAAGTTCCAGAAAAGAAATACTTACTAACAAAAGAGTGTGCTTATCTCAATATTTTTTACTACTTGTGTATGGCCTGTTTGACATCTCTTGATGAATGCAGTACATTTGCATACGTATGTTGGCACAGGCTAGAGTAAAATGAGGATTTTCATCAATGTCTCTGTCTTACTCATGGCTGTGATTATATGGAAGCTACTGAGGTATGGGTGGTGCTTAGTAATGACATTCAGGGCACAGTCAGTGCCTGTGGATGCTGTTAAATGTTCAACTCATAGGGTTAGTACAGCTGGTCTGACTCAGTGAGGAAAGCAATGACAAACTACCTCACTCCTCTTATTTCCTGGTACGCCTCAATATAGCGCTGTCTTGGGTTTTTGTGGGTATCTACCCACATAACTTAACGGCGGTACTTTTTGAGGATCCAACCGGCCTTCGGGCTGACTACCTAACAGACTGTATGTGTGAAGCACTGTATTCAACGCTCAAGTGCAGTACAGTAAATCTAAATATCGAACTGAACTAACTGATGAACCTTGAAGTAAACTCGTGCGAACTGCGCTTACCAATTATCAGTCAGATTACAAACAACTAACAGCAAAAATAAACACTCGAAAAATCACTTCTCGAAAGTAAAATCCTTTATCTTGTTTTTTAACCATTTGACTTTCAAGGTGTTAAAACTGTCAGGATAACGATCCATCGTTACCGGCCTTTATTATTGATTATTTCTTTATATTTATTCTTAGAGTATGAAACATGTGCTCACAGAGTTTCGTGTCTTGTTTACGTCGTGGTTGGTGGCAAACTTGCGTGTATTGTTCTCAATTTTCGTTGGTAATTTTGGAATATTGACATTTACAATGCAATCAAATAATATTGAGTTTCTTTTAACATGAATAGTAGATTTGACAAGTGAATTCCATTTCCGAAAATCACTTGAAAAATGTCAAATGTGAAATTTGTAGTTTTTTTCCATTGCTCTTTTTAATAATGAAATCATATGGCTCAGAGACATCACTTATTTTCAGTAATAACACGTGATATATACACTCTATGTTATAATATTTTATTTTAAGAGCATTATTCGTCTCTCTTCCATCTCATTTCAAAGTGCGTGCACAGCTTGGTAAATTTGGCTGACACTTTTCACACATCCATCAGATGAGTGCTTGAAAGTGAAAGGGAACAATAATGTTATTGGTAAAGTAAGATATATAAATGTTTCTTCATTTTTTTATGAAAAAAAAGTGTTTTTATTTTATAAATCATTAATGGTTTAACAATCTGGCTCGCTTCAAACAGCTTCATAAATTTGCGGCTTCAAAAGTCAATGTGTTTGGCCACCCCTGTATTAATACATTCTTCAGCAGATAGGATATGAATGAAGTTACAGAATATAGCCTAAATTACTATATTTGATTGTTTGTTTTTCTCTCATCAACAGATAATGTATCTTAAAACCTTTTATCAAAACGTAAACATAAGTTCACAATGAATTCCAACCTTTAAATATCTCAGTAAACAACTTAATCAATTCCATGTAAGTGTTTAAGGTTCATTTTTTCTTTCTTCATTCTATTTTAATATAAACACATTTCTCAATTAAACATTATTCTTTCGTTTTAGATATTTGAATTCTCCACTACGGGCTGTCTGTCTTTTTGGAAGAATTTGTTCATTCAATATTAACTTAAAGCAAATTGTAACAGATCGGTTTTTTTGTTTTGTTTTTGTGGGTGGTTTCGGTGGCGTAGTTGTTAGCATGGTAGCTTCTATGCCAAAAATCGCGGGTTCAAACCTGGCTGAAGTCGTCGGATTTTTCAAGAGCGTTAAAAACCCTCAGTATGCCTTTCTTTGGAGGGAAAGTAAAGTCGGTGGGACCATGCCATAGAACCTTCCACTAACTACAATTGTGTGAAGCTAAATTTGTAGGTTAGATTTGATTAACGCTCTATAAGTTCCAGCGTTCGCCACCAGGTGCCGGTTGCGTTGGCATCTAGTAGCCAAGTTCACAGCTAGGTGTCGTTGACGGTAGCATTTGGTAGCAAAAGTATGATCTACTTGAAATTGATCGTCTGCAGACCTTACCTGATTTACAGATAACACGCACTAATAGAGCCATCAAAATTAACACCGGTTATCAGACAGATTCTACACACACCCAAAGTACACGGGGCTACATGACCCCGTAGACGCAGCTCCTAAACTGAGGAACCAATCAGATTAGTTTGCCTTTTTTACCATTACAAGAGTTAATGTGAGTCAATGCAGAGTTTCACTTAAGCCCTTATAACTACTTCCGGTGTAAAGTATTTCCAAAAAATTTAAATACGTCTAAGGAACACATTCAAAAAAGCAGTGCTCTCGCCCACTTCACTACTCCGTGTGAACCCGCCTCCTAAGGTCTGGTATTAGGGTAGGTGGGCCTGGATTCGAACTTTTGATCCTCCCACTTGCAGGCACCTCTCGTCATGCACAGCTACACAGTGATGTACACATGAACAGTGATAGATTGTGCGCCTGTCCTGTAAAGCTCTGTCTTCAACAGTAAAGCGTGGTGAAATAACCGCTCATATTTTGTAGCCAGTGTTTTTCCCCGTCTCGCCTCGTTTGGTGTCTGATGACGCAGGCGGTAGATAACGCGTGCATGCACGCACTTTGAGGGTGTATTGAGTTACACCAACTGTGTTCAATTCAGTACTTGAAGCGCCGCCAAATCGTTTGATGTGCAGTACCATGCCGCTCGTTAATACTTCACGGTCAACTGGTCTCATGATCGCTCACTAAACGGCAGGAAAAGTTAAGCTCTATAATTTGCTGATCCTATGTATGTCTACCCCTTATTATTCTCGTTTTCCAACGGGTTCGGGGATGAGATGCAATGGAAGTATTTGGGGCAGATGGTTTTCACGGCTGGGTGCCCTTCCTGATGACAACCTCATGAGAGGAGTTAATGAGAGAGGAAATGAATGATGGTGAATGAAACTGGGCAAGGATGTGGAAGGGAGCGGCCGTGGCCTGTAGAAGGTACCGCCCCAGCAATTGCCTGGAGTTGAAATTGGGAAACCACGGAAAACCATTTCAAGGACGGCCGACGGTGGGGCTTGAACCCACGTCTCCACAGAGAGTATGGCCACATGGCCTAACGTTGCACGTTAGCGAGCGTAGCTACCGCTGTCAGTAATTTACTATCTACAGTATGTCTACCCCTTATTAATCACCTTTTCAATGGGGTCGGGAATGAGATGCGATGAAATTCCACGTGACTGATAGCTTTTACGGCTGGATGCCCTTCCTGACGCCAACCTCACAAGAGGAGTTAATGAGAGATGAAATGAATGAAAGTTCAATTTCAAATAGTATCAACTTTGGCTACCAGACGCCACTGTCACCATGCGGTGAACGTTGGAACTTGATAGAGCGTTTCTAACCAAGTAACCTACAAATTTAGCTACACAGTACCAATTGTAGGGGTAAGTTCTTTTCCATGCCTTAAATCTATGATATGAACCCGCTGACTTTACTTACCCTCCACAGGAAGGCAGACTGAAGGATTTTAACGCTCTTAAAAATCCGACTACGTTGAACCTGCGATCTTGGGCACAGCAGTCCAGCATGCTACGACTACGCCACCGAAGCTGACTCTGTCGGTAATTTACTGATCCCATGATATACGGTAATTTGCGATTTGTGAACAATAAAAATACAGCAATACTCTTTAGGCGGCTTCGGTGGCGTAGTTGGTAGCATGCTGAGCTTCTATGCCCAAGATCGCGGGTTCAAAACCGGCCGAAATCGTCGGATTTTTAAGAGCATTAAAAATTCCTCGGTATGCCTTCCTTTGGAGGGGAAACAAAGCCAGCGGTCCCATATCATAAATTTATGGCATGTTAAAGAACCTTCCACTAATTACACCTGCGTGAAGCTAAATTAACTTAAAGGTTAAACAACGCTCTTAAGGTTCCTACGTTCGTCGCCAGGAGCTGCGGTGGCGTCTAGTATCCAAGCTCTGATCTAGTAATCGTTGACGGTGGCGTTTGGCGGCAAAAGTAGGAACTACTTGAAATCCAATGTCTGCAGTCCTTGAATTAAAAACAGATAACACACACTAATACAGACATCACAATTAACACCAGTTATCAGACAGATTCTACACACACCCAAAGTGCACGGGGCTACATGATCGCGTTGTCGCAGCCCCTAAGCTAAGGAACCAACCAACAGCAATTCTTAATGACGTAAAACCTTCATAAGTCAGAAGAACGTTAATATCCAGACTCCACTTAAATTTTGAACGAATGTTGTTCAGATAGAATAGTTATTCACGATGGTACTTCGTGCCCAAAGCATTTAGACTACTGCACGGCCACTCCACCTCACTGTTGGCTTGAAACTCAAACTCTACACACACTCAAATCCAGGTACTGATTACCATGAAGTCCAAGCCATTAAATGAAACAACAACAACAATAAATAAGCTATGTTGTGGGGTTGTATAGAATCAGCGGTCTGGTCGTGTGATGACTTCATAAGAGGAAGCGAGTCCAGTGAGAAAGAATGAGCAGGCTGTCAGGTGCTAGCGAGGTAATTGTTAAGTGATTTACTACATCACTTTCCTTCCCAAAGCTTAGTCGTGACTCGGGTCTTAATGTTCTAATCAAATGGAGACCTATTATATTGTAATAACATTTCTGTTCCATGGTGAGGAAGTTCTCTTAGGAGTTATATGGTTGTCATCTAGTGCACCCACCTGGCTATCACAGCGGAGGTCTGGGTTCAAATCCCCACTCTGCCAATAAATGTAATGCTGGTCTAGGGGTTGAAATGGTGCACATTCAGCCACGTAAGGCAGAGCTGAGAACAGATGACTTCGGCAACCACCTCTGCTATTTTTAGCCTATTTTCATTTATGAAAAAAAAAAATAGGCTTATGAGATCACCTTTTGTGCGTGTGTGTGTGTGTGTGTGTATGCATCCGTGTGGGTCCCCACCACCACCAAATAACTTCTAAACGGCTGGAGTGATTTCAATAAAACTCAGCAAGGTCATAGTAATATCTTGGTCGATCCCAACCGTGCCCTTCAAATTTTATTACGTCTCACCAAACCAACATGGCGGATGTGCGAAATATTTCACTGGCATGCTATATCTCAGAAACTATTACTCATATCACATTGAAATATTGTGCGGTGATAAAGAGTACCACTAGACGTTTAGCTATGCGACATTCAAAAACCTGTTCACTACAAAACGATCATGGCAGCCAAGCTAAGTTGAAACATTTAAATAGACGTTCCTCGTGATTTAGCCATCCAAAGGCAGTGAAACTTGGTACAGCAAATGACTACATAAATTGCAATGGACTGGTATCTTATTTAGTACAATTGTTCACATAATCTCAAGATGGCGGCTGTGCGAAATTTTAAAATTAACTTTTTATTTCTTGTGTTCTAAATATGCGATCGAAATCAACGTTTGAATAATGAACCAACACAATAATCCTCGTCTAATAGTACATAACTCTTTGTTCTATATATAAAAGTCCATCATGCTGACCATCTGAAATATGTAGACGCTTCTCAATATCTACGAATCGATTAGCCTACATCAATCAAACCGAAAACTTGTATGTTCATAGACGCAATTAATTTAAGTAGGACATATGAAAATAGGCCATTTAGTTCTTCTCGGAACTAAT
Source organism: Meconema thalassinum (assembly GCA_946902985.2). Lineage (NCBI taxonomy): Eukaryota > Metazoa > Arthropoda > Insecta > Orthoptera > Tettigoniidae > Meconema > Meconema thalassinum. The sequence goes on from OX336392.1 coordinate 376,346,114, forward strand.
TGTTAAAGTTGTTTTCGAAACTCTCCCCAGTTCTACTCTACGCCATTGTTAAGATGGTACTAAAATGAAGGCCACCTCCTGCCAAATCATACCCTAGTTACCAATACAATAATAATATTGTTGTTTTAAGGGGCCTAACATCTAGGTTATCGGCCCCATACCAATACAAACACTGGCTTGCCACGGTGGGTGAGTGGATAACGTGTCGGACTACCAACCCCAAGATTGCAGGTTCGCTCCTGACCGTGGTAAGTGATTTTTGAAAGGAGGCAAAAATACGACACGCATGTCATACGATGTTGGCATGTCAAAGTACCCATTTGAATTCAGTAAGCCGTGTTCATAATGGCAAAATTAATCTCGGGAGTTTCCGCCAACACAAAGTTCCTCATTTCTCTACTAGAAAGCGCTATAGTGTTCAAGGAGCTTAGATACCTAACCTCCTTGACTTTCATAGTGATTCAAGGAACAACGAAATTTGACATGCAAGCTACCCTCTGGGTGTCAAATTACAAAGCTTACACCCGGCACCCATGGCCATACGATATTATTATTATTATAATACAAACACTGGTACAACCATTAGAATGGCTGAGGTTATTTAGACAGAAAGCAAACACATCCAATAGGCTACACGGCGTCATGATCGTGATGTCACAGAGGCCGTAAATGAATCACATAATAATAATAATGTTATCTGTAAGTACTGCGGCTTTTAGAGACGCCGGCATGACGGATATTTTCTCCGAAGTGGACCTTTAAACCGTGAAGACAGGCTTATGGGTGATTTTAACGCAAGGTTTAAATAATGCTCTGTATTTTCTTTTTGGTCAGCCCTCATTTCCTGTGACCTATAGTACCTCCCTTCATGGCCTCGAACTACACCTTGAAAAAGTTAACATGTCCATAGTTTTGCGAGCACCCAGTTATTTCTGACTTATTTGCTGCCGGACCAGATGTAGGCCTACCCATGGCGCCAGAACTCCCGCGACAGTTATTGGCTAACGTGAGTCAATACGATACGTAAAAAACATTAGGGAAATCCCACCTAAGGTAGTTTAGTGCATCGTAAGGATTACTGAAATTTAAGGTAATTGATTTTCAGCCACTATCAATGCCAATTATCCTGGTATGAACATTCTAGTCTCTTGTCTGCACATCAAATTCAATAAATGTAAATAAACCTCATTCTTTGTTTGGAAATAGTTTATTATAATATTGTATGACACCAGGTTGTATATTACTTCATTAAACAATACCAACAGCAACAATAATAACAATATCAATAAGAAAACATTTTTTTTTGTCGTGTAGCCTCCTGAGAGGCCGAGTGCAGGTCTTTATAGTCGTCGCCCGTGGGCGACCTGCGCGTCGGGATGAGAGATGGAATGGATGGAGATGAGTGAAACTGGGCAAGGATGTGGAAGGAAGCGGCCGTGGCCTGTCAGAAGGTACTGTCCCAGCATTTGCCTGGTGTTGAAAATGGCAAACCACGGAAAACCATTTCAAGGACAGCCGACGGTGGGGCTCGAACCCACGCGTCTACCGAGTCAACAGAGAGCTTGGCCCCATGACCTAACGCAGCGCTTTAGCCCGCATAGCCACTACTGTCGGTAGAAAAACAATAATACTGTAGTAGCATATAAGAAAAAGGAGATTGATATTTTTTGGACATATTTACAGAATGGATGATTCCAGCTTACAAAAAGGATATTCAAGTACCTTCGGGAGAAAAGGTCAACGACTAGCTGGATTCAAGAGGTAAAGAAAGATTTAGAAAGAAATAATACAACAGATAATAATTATAATTATTATTTATTTAATAATTATCGTATGGCTTGTATTGCCGGGAGTGTCCGAGGACATGTTCGGCTCGCCTGAGTCTGTAGCTGCTTCCACCGGACACCCTTAGGGTGAGCTACAAGTTCCGTTCAATTTCAAGTAGTTCCAACTTTCGCTACCAGATATCAATGATACCTAGTGGTGAACGTTGGAACATTGATAGAGCGTTCTGACGAAATCTAACCCAACAAATTTACCTTCACACAAGATTAGTCTGTGAAAGGATCTTTTACATGCCATAAATCTATGACATGGGACCGCCGGCTTTACTTCCCCTCCGAAGGAAGGCATACTGAAGGATTTTTAACACTCTTAAAAAATCCGACGACTTCGGCCGGGTATGAACCCGCTATCTTGGGCACAGCAGTTCAGCATGCTACCAACTACGCCACCGAAGCCGCTCATAATAATTATAATGTTATTGGTTTTACGTCACTTTTAACTACTCTGGCTTTTAGAGACATCGGGGTGCTTGATTTTGCCCCTAAGGGGATCTTACGTGCCAGTAAATCGACTGACACGGCTCTCTTGCATTTGCGCACCCTCAAATGCCAGCTGACTGCGCCAGGTACGAACCACGACCTTGGACTCGTCAAGCGAGAACGTTACAGCTAATATAGCAGAAGACACGGTGGACAGAGAGATGTTTCGAAAGAAGGTGTTAAGTAAGGAAGGATTCCAGGGATGACTGGAAAGGAAACGTGGGACGAAGTGGTCTGAGGACAGTAAGAAGCAGCATAATCTAAGAATGAAGAAATATTGGGGAGAACGGAAGAGAAACCAACATAGAGTGAAGAATTAAAATTGGTGCGTGATCCATAGCAGGCCTCATCGTAAAGAATAATAATTATAGTAAACTTGTGCAGTACTCTCAAACTCATCCAGACCGTGCGTGAGCACTCAGAGATTGCCTTGTGTAAACAGGTGTAATGTTATACATGATTTACCTTCCAGTGGGTGTGCATTGAACACCCTCACAAGCGGGCGCACAGGAGCTCTGGGTGCTGCCTCCAGACAATCATCATTCCCACCCCTAAAACCGCACCGCGTTTGATGCAAAAGGAAGAAAAATCATTCATCACCCTCTTCATCGACTTAGGAGAATATACTGTATTTATGCCCAGAATATTTTAAGTCTCATCAACAGCCTCTATTGTCTTCCGAACTGCTGTCGTACTGATTTTCGTCAAGAACCTCAACATCTGAGCCATGAATGTCCTCTGCATTGTCCTTTGAACATATCCCTGTTCGTCGTCTCCTCTTTCGAACCAATGAAGAACCCAAATAAAGCCCTCTTCGGAATGATACAGATTCACCCTCCGAAAAACAATCAACACTAAGAACCAACAAAAGTAATAATAACTAGTTGAAACCCGTCAAAAATGACGGTCAATTGAAAAATATTTACTGAAGAATTTTCTTATGTAGGCCTACTGTATATTCTTTGTACGATTATTTTTTGGCTCTATTGAAACTATAAGGGCGTCAAAAGATTGCACTCTCAACATTGCAAAATACTGCTGGCCATGACTGAAAAATTGATGAGGCAAATTGAGACCTATACGTTCCAGAGTTTTCCCTTGAGCTTCATTGATTGTGACAGAGTTTGCCAAATAAATTGGAAAATATTGCCTCTTAAAACAAAATGATAGTGTTTTATCGGATGCTGTTAAATCAAGTAGAAGGATTAGACCTCTCTGCCTAATTTTAACTGCACTTATTATTTCGAAATCCAAGCAATATAGTTGCATTTAGGAGCCCTTGGGAAACGTTCAGATATCCAAGCAGCATAACGGTTCAAGCGTTTGGAATATGTGGAGGCAAGTCATTTAGTTCCAAGGAATTCAAGAACTCTGAGGAGTCTAATAAAACTGGCCGCAAACCGTCACATATAATTTTGGAATATAACGAAGAAATGCGATGATGTGCACCTCCATACACCTTAAAACAATGTGGACCGTATGGGTGTGGCACAGTAACATTGGCACCAAATGAAACGAAGGACATAGCATTGTACTGCCGATTAGTCTCTCTGAAATTCCTTGAGATATCATCTCCAGTGAAAAATAATTGTTGCAGCATGTCAAATATTTTATATTTAGTCAGATTAATTTTACCATTACAACAGCAAAGGTCAAAGTAACCAAGTGAAAATTTCTCTCAAGAGAAATACAGTGCAGAACAATGTTTACATTTGTTCGTCAAGGACCCTACACTGTAACGGTATAGTATCTGGAATTGTATCTGAAATACCGTATTCATATTGGAGTTTAAAAGTGGCTTCGTATTTTTCTCCGATTTCCCACTTGTTTGCGGCTAATGTTCTATTTCGTAAAATGGGTTTATTTATAGCAGCATTTCTCCCCAAATTAACGTCATATTAAATAATACTATAGTGGCCTGCATCAACGCAGCAGCCAAATATTAAATAGCAAATAATAACTTACTTCCATTGCCAAAATCAACTGCGTGGTTAGACTCATTGTTATGTACTTAAAAAAAATCAATAAACAATAATATTCACTTATACAACTAAGTTCAGAGACTTCCATTCTCAAGTTGGTTGCTGATGAGAATGCGATGAGACTGATCGCCAATAATAAAATCCTTGCAATTTTTGCAATTTGCTTGCAAACGCAACTCAGGATGACTAACTTCATTTTGAAATTAACAGAATGAAACTGCTCTAAATAATCAATTTCCATCACCTGTTGAAGGTACAATACTTTGCATTTCCATGACAGTAAATTATGCAAGGGAGCATAGAATCACTTCGCCACTACTGGAATGAGCATGGACTCACTTCGCCAGCCACTGTAATGGAGGGAGTTTTAGAATTATATGTTCAGTGTTTTTCAAAGATCGTATTAACACAGGGAAGCCCAGTCTTAAGGCTACATTCTGAGCTATCGCCCCAGATTCCAGGTTCGATCCCTGCTCTGCCAAGAAATTTAATTCTGGTCTGCGGGTTGGAACGGGGCGCACTCTTGAGGCAAACCTAAGAAGAGCAAAATTTGATTCCCATCTCAACAATCTTGGATGTGGTTTTCCGTGGTTTCCCACTTCCACTCCAGGCAAATACCGGGATAGTTCCTAACTTAAAGCCTCAGTCGTCAACTCTCCATTCCCCATACTAATTACAAATGCACACATCAATACAGCCATCACATTAACACAGGTTATCAGAGAAAGGTTTACACTCACACACCAAAGTAGACGGCGCTGAGTGACCACGATGTCTGAGTCCATCAAAGGAATTATGTTCGACAATTTTCTCTCAAGGCGAAGCGATTGTGCCGATTTTAATTTAATAATTTAAAAGTATCTGGCAACGTAAATCATGGAGAATTCCTTACCTTACGGGAATAATAAACGTAACATATGTTTAGACAATGTAATACCAATTGCAAGATAGAATAATTGGGAAATAAAATTACATGTCTGAAGTGGGAATCAAACTCCTCCGACGATGCATAATCAATTTCGTTGTCCACAATGTTAGCCGCTGAGCCACCCAGACAACGAAATTAGAGTGCAATATTAAGTGACGTAAACAACAAACGCACTCAACTGCCAGTTATAGTTCATCAATATTTCCCTTATTTCATGATTCTATTCCAGAATATATCGGGATACAACATAAGCGATATTTCCCTTTTCAATTCTCATAAACATAAACACATTACGATACGGTGGATCGTTTATCCGCCATTTCTCTCATGAAGAAACGCCATTGAGGCAACGCGCAATAGCCACATATATTACATTTTTCTTTAAACATATACAAATATACCGTAACATATATTTTCCTTTTAAAGACACACTGCAAATCTGCATGCCAAGAGCTTTCGTTAGAATGCCATACGAAGCCAATCGGTTAAGTCGTTTTCAAAATCTCGTGTGTACAAAAAATACCTTAGTGTTTTAAATATATATGGCAACAGAGAATTCGTTACTTTACGGGAATGATAAAAGTGAAATATATTTCTACAATGTAATACCAATCGTAAGAAGGAAGAAAACAAAAAAAACATATCCGAGGTGGGAATCGAACCCAATCGACCATACAAAGGATGGCAACAGAGAATTCGTTACTTTACGGGAATGATAAAAGTGAAATATGTTTCTACAATGTAATACCAATCGTAGGAAGGAAGAAAACGAAAATAAAAAAAACATAACCGAGGTGGGAATCGAACCCTCTCGAGCATGCAAAGGATGGCAACAGAGAATTCGTTACTTGACGGGAATGATAAAAGTGAAATATGTTTCTACAATGCAATACCAATCGTAGGAAGGCAGAAACCGAAAATAAAAAAATATCCAAGGTGGGAATCGAACCCTCTCGAACATGCATAATACATATTTCTAGGCAGTAACCTTATCCCCTTGGCCAACCAGACAACTATGGGACACTTCAGTATTAAGCTATCTAACCAGTATACACACTCAAGCTGCAGTTTAAGTCCTTCAATTCGTGGTTTATTTAATATAATTGTAATTCAATGCATATTGTAAAAACATAATTAAAATTATTGGAGACCCTTTTTAATTCTCATGAACAAAGATCTCAGTTAGACGCGACCGGAATCGCCATTTTCCTTGTTGAGAAAGGCCATTGTGCGCATGCGCGGGAGTGTCAAATATTACATATTTCTTTAATCATTTAAAAATATACCGTAACATATATTTTCCTTTTAAAGAAACTCTGCAAATCTGCATGCCAAGAGCTTTCGTTAGAATGTCTTACGAAGCCAATCGGTTAAGTCGTTTTACAATCTCGTGTGTACAAAAAAAGCTTAGTGTTTTAAATATATAGATGGCAACAGAGAATTCGTTACTTTACGGGAATGATAAAAGTGAAATATATTTCTACAATGTAATACCAATCGTAGGAAGGAAGAAAACAAAAAACACATATCCGAGGTGGGAATCGAACCCTCTCGACCATGCAAAGATGGCAACAGAGAATTCGTTACTTTACGGGAATGAAAAAAGTGAAATATGTCTCTACAATGTAATACCAATCGTAGGAAGGAAGAAAATGAAAATAAAAGAACGTATCCGAGGTGGGAATCGAACCCTCTCGACCATGCAAAGGATGGCAACAGAGAATTCGTTACTTTACGGGAATGATAAAAGTGAAATATGTTTCTACAATGTAATACCAATCGTAGGAAGGAAGAAAACGAAAATTAAGAAAACATAACCGAGGTGGGAATCGAACCCTCTCGACCATGCAAAGGATGGCAACAGAGAATTCGTTACTTGACGGGAATGATAAAAGTGAAATATGTTTCTACAATGCAATACCAATCGTAGGAAGGCAGAAACCGAAAATTAAAAAAAAACATATCCAAGGTGGGAATCGAACCCTCTCGATCATGAAAATAATACATACTTCTAGGCAGTAACCATATCCCCTTGGACATCCAGACAACTATGGGACACTTCAGTATTAAGCTATCTAACCAGTATACACACTCAAGCTGCAGTTTAAGTCCTTCAATTCGTGGTTTATTTAATATAATTGTAATTCAATGCATATTGTAAAAACATAATTAACATTATTGGAGACCCTTTTTAATTCTCATGAACAAAGATCTCAGTTAGACGCGACCGGAATCGCCATTTTCCTTGTTGAGAAAGGCCATTGTGCGCATGCGCGGGAGTGTCAAATATTACATATTTCTTTAATCATTTAAAAACATACCGTAACATATATTTTCCTTTTAAAGAAACTCTGCAAATCTGCATGCCAAGAGCTTTCGTTAGAATGTCTTACGAAGCCAATCGGTTAAGTCGTTTTCACAATCTCGTGTGTACAAAAAACCGCTTAGTGTTTTAAATATATAGATAGATAGATAATATAGCACTGAGCTGAGCGGAAGAAGAAGAAGAATTCCAAGAGGATGAAGAGATTTTGGGAAGAAAAGTGGGAAAACACCCGAAGATGAAATAGTGAATTAAAGTTCAATTGCTCTCCTAAAAGAGAACAATCGATTACAGTAAATAGATAATAATATAATAGCACTGTACGGTTGATATGAAAATTAAAGGAAATGAATAGATAAACAAAGTCATTTGCAGGATTGTATTGAAACGTTTTCGCTTGCCCCTAACTGTTGGGTGATAAATGTAACTGTTTACCTCTGCCTAAGCTATGTTGTTTTAATGGGCGCCAAGACTTCAACGCAATGCTGAAATCTAAATTTGTATTTAACAACGTCTAGCTCTGGTAGAACACCTTCAAGAATCTATTCACTCAGATCGTGGTATGATTTGATCATTAACCCAACAAACAATTGTATCAGGAGAAGGAATTGGTCTATATCTAATGCTACCTACTGAAAGCAAAGATTGCATTGTAAAAGAAATGAATTTATTATATAAAACAAGTATAGCAAAATTAATAATAATAATAAGTTTAAAATTTAAATTGGAGCGTTGTGATTTGAATATTACCGATAGAAAATTACGTGAAAACGGAGTCTGATAAATTGATTTTACTCTTATTTCCAAGCTATGAAGTTACTGAATTATGAAATATAAAACAAAGAAAAATGAGAGATTGCGTATTTCTGCGTCATTAGCGCTTACCCCTGGAAATTGCCAAAGCATTTCCCTCGTTCTTGATGATGCTGTGTGCTTCCCACAGTCTCCTGGACGTCGTCATCTCCGTCGAAATTTGATGATATTCTGGTAGATTAGATAATTCTATGGTCCGTACATCGGACCCAAACTCTCGTAAAACCGCACTGGTTACGTTTTACAAAAGTTCGTCGCTAACTCCACTGAACATCGGAGCGTCACGCACTTGCGACCGTACTCTGCAAGTTCTACACAGATTGTCCTCGTTTCACGGCGCGTCGAACGATATATCCACACGTTGGCTCCCCCACTCTTCAGCCGGCTTCAGCTTGCGTGGTCCTCACTGATTGGTTGACCCACCACGCGATCTTCCCCTCCTCTGGGTCATTACACTCGGCGGGAGGGTTCCGTTTCAACAATTCGCCTTTCCTTGACGATGCGACCCAAGATTGCGTCATACTTCTCGACAGGAATCAGCTTGTATTTGAATTCCCAGTGAGTCACGTCTCTCGATATACCCTAACTGACGAAAACTCCGTAAAATTCCGTAATCAAATAATTTTCTATGATATCGTCGTTCGTAATAATTTGCTTGATAGCGTTTTCTAAGACATAGAAAACCTATCTGTATGCTTATAATTTTTATAAAATGCTCCGAAAATACCTTAATAATAATTATAATAAATTAATAATAATAATAAATTAACATGAAAAATTATCTTGGCTGAACAATTTGCCGCGTAAATACATATAGAATGGCTTCCTGCTGACTTATGCCAGTTGCATAAAACCCCTCGAAAAACACGTTACATATTCGCCTCGGATCATCGGATGATTTACCGTGACGACGGTCCATTATCCGATTATCCCAGACACGTTAATAAACCCCATCCAAAATACATATTACATAAATGAAATCACCCTAAATTACAGATATATACACTCATATTTTTTCTTCACGCACTTTGCGTCAAAGTTTGTTGTCACTATGGATTGCACTTTGCAACCAGTCCAATGTTTTACATATGGAATAGTGTTCCACGGATATTTCCGCCTCTCAAATTTCTCTATGTTGGAGAAATAGACATAATTAATGTGTGAGCACTATGTATTTATGATGTCATATCACACGCATTGAAGGTGTTCTGATATATTTATATCACCATAGAACTTCCTAATTTCACTGGAGGTCCCCTCCTTATGGTGACATTTAATTCCACTTATCACCGAGCACACGATCACACTATTGTGGCAGCGCCTCGTGACCATAATACTTAATCTCTCTTTAAAGTAGATTAAATTAATATTGACTTCTGAAAAAAAAAACAGTAAATGCGCATTACATATAACACCAAATATTTCTGTGCCGTAATCGCCCTGTCTTGTTAAGTTCCCGTTAACCATATTCTACTTAATACTAGTTCTCAACACAGACCATTTCTCCTCACACAAATAATACCATTGTACAAATTATCTTAAATTACACACTTACAAATCTTACATGGCGAGACCGTAAACAGAAATCACGTGTGCTGATATGTATGAGTTTCATGAAGGACTGTCTCGCATTCTGATGGCCCATCTTTTATCTCGTGGACGCCTTAAGCTAACAAGCCCTCTACAAGCGCTCCCCCATCTCTTGGAGATAAATGGGAACCCATCAGCGCTGCCAAAATGGCCTTGGTGCATCGAGACAATTTAGTGCTCAACAGCATCCGACAATCCCGTCATATTTCCCTGTACCTTAAAAACTCTCATTTACTTACATACTACCCCCCTGTGTGACTTCTGATACGCCTGCCTTGAAGACCAGATCTTCCACGCACCAGACACCACACTTACTCATTTGATAGGCTGGCTCGCCAGCTAAACACACTCACTTTATGACACATATTTTCGTAGACTATGTATATTATACGTCCCGTATAATCTATTTCCCTCACTATTCTCCAGCACATATGCTGTTTTGCCAATACGTTTGGAAACTATAAATGGGCCCTCGTAGAGATAAAAGAACTTGGACATGACTTTCTCTAGCTTATTTGACTGTTTCGGCACTCTAAGTAAGACTCTGTCTCCCGGCTCGAATAGGTCAAATTTAGTTTCTTTTTGTTGGCGAATTCTCTTTTGTGCTGACTTAGATCAATTCTGTTTCGCCAACTGGACAGTGTAATCCATCCCCGGTTGCTTACCCTCATTTAATCCCAACACCCTCGCTAGTTCATTTTGTGGTCTTTTTCCGAAGTGAACTTCATATGGCGTCAATTTCGTGCTCTCATGCTGGACAGAATTCAGCCAAGTCTCGACCTTGGGAAGATGTCCAACCCAGGCCGCATGCTTGTCATGCACCAGAGTCCGAAAAAGACGAGCCACTTCCCTTAATGGACGCTCTGCAGAATTACCCTGAGGGTACCTTACAGAGGAATGAACGTGTGTTATACCAGCTTCCTGCATACTGGTTCTCCATTTCTTTGCAGTAAACTGTGGTCCACTGTCAGATAGTATCCTGAGAGGAAGGCCAAACTCAGGTACATACTTATTAATGATCAGACGGCTACACGCTAGTCCCGTGGCTTTCCTTAGCGGATATAGCTTGACATACTTACTAAAAGCGTCAATAACTATAAAAATGTACTCGTAGCCGTACTGTCCTTTAACGATCGGGCCAAATAAATCCACACACAGTAGTTCGCCGGGACTACTGGTGAGAACTGCTGATCTCTCCCCCACTAAATATTTAACTGGATATTTACTCCTTTGACAGGTGTCACACTTAGCTAAAATCCTCTTAACATCCCTTCCCATTTTACTCCAAATGAAGTCACGACCAATTTCATAGAAGACCTTGGCAGCACCAAAGTGTCCTAATTCCCTATGAATGAACCAAATTAGCTCCTCCCGCAAAGTGGCAGGAACACATATTGCCCACCGATTATTCCTACATTTCCTTGCAAGAAGCCCATCCTGCATCTTGTACGTGAACCGTCCTACTTTCACATACTCTTCTTCACCTATTTCCAACCTAGCCAGTGGCTCCTTTAACTTAACGTCATCACGTTGCTCCACTAGCATATTTCTCAGTGTCTGTAACGATGCCCTGTTGCTACTGTCCACACATGCACATATTAAAATACCGTCCTCTGCTTTAACCACAGGATAATCCCTACATAAATTAGTGTCCCTCGATAGCATGTCTGCAAGAATGTTATCTTTACCTTTAATATATTTTACTGTGAATTCGTATTCCTGCAGAGCAAGAATCCACCTACTAACTCTGTTAGAACTGAGTTTACAAGTCCTCATATACAGTAATGCATGGTGATCTGTGTGGATCTCAAATTTCCCCCCTACTAAATACATTCTAAATTTCCCTAAACTGAAAACAATACCTAAAAGCTCTAACTCAGTAATCGTGTATCTTTTCTCTGCTGCAGTCAGTCCTCGCGAGGCTAAAGATACAATGCACAGATTACCCTCATCATCTTTCTGACATAATACTCCAGCAATGCCTATATGTGAAGCATCTGTCATAACCACATATTCCTTATCTTTTAACGGATATTTCAGCACTACAGCTTTCTCAAAACCTTCCTTCAGCGCTCTAAAAGCCTGATCATGCTTGGACTCCCATCTCCACCGAGTCCCACTTTTAAGCAATTCCCTGAATGGTTCTACCAACCCTGAGTATTTAAGAACGAACCTCCTGAAAAAGTTGCAAATTCCCAGGTAAGTTTTTAACTGTTTAACATTCTGTGGCACCTCTGCGTTAAGTATCTTATTAACCCTACTTTCTTCTGGTGTTACACCTCTACTCGACACTCTATGACCTAAAAATGTCACTTCTGACTGACAGAATGACGACTTAGACAGCTTCAAAGTGAACCCTGCCTGATCTAACTTCTGAAAAACTATATCTAAATGACGTAGATGCTCCTCAAAACTGCGTGAACTAATTACCATATCATCTATGTAAATGGTTACAAACTCTCCTGTGTCATCCCCTAATGCGATGTTTAAAGCCCTAATTAAAGCTGCTGAACTACTCTTTAACCCATAAGGTGTTCTACAAAATTGATAAAGGTTATATTTATGACTAAAAGCTGTAAATGGTCTATCTTCGTACATAAGTGGCACTTGCCAAAAACTGGAACTCAAATCTACACAAGTGAAATACTTCTTCCCCTCAAATGTTTGCATTAATTCCTCTATTGACATAGATTTCAGCTGATCTGAACTAATTCTACTGTTAACCAAACGAGCGTCTAAACAAATACGAACAGTGCCGTCGGTCTTGGGTACCGTGATCAAAGAATTAACATACGGACTGTTAGAGTGCTCAATAATCCCATCTTCAAGCATCTGGTTAATTTGTGCCTCAACTGCACTCTGATAAGCGAAAGGTACAGGATATCTATGTCCTGTGAATACTGACCTATCAATAACGTTCAATGAATGTGTATAGCAATTGGCCATACCAATGCGATCCTCAAAAACTCTCCTATTACACCATAACACATCATAGAGCCGAACACACTGTTCATCCTCTATATTTCCCTGAAATGCAGCCTCACGTAACGAGTCCTCTAGACTTCCGTTCGTAATCACACTGCCCACAAAACATGGAGAACCCCGCTCTACGGCTGGCGATATCTCATTTAAAGTACAAATCACACCTACAATACTACTCCTCTGAATATGGTCATTGAACGCTACTTCTACTTCAGAATCTCCCCATTTAAATTTCAAACTCCCTACATCATAACATAAGTTACCAGACACTCTACTTAGCCACTCTGAACCCAAGATAACACTGAATACTAAATTTGGAATTACAAGGCAAATCTGCTTCTCTACATGATTATTAATTTTAATGTCTACTAAAACTTGCTTAGAAATTACTTTAGACCTCTTCCCAACAGCTGTGATAACAAAAGTGCTTTTAATTGGCATCTCCTCAAAATTTACTCCAGTTCCTTTCATTTTATCATAAAATGCACTACTTATGCAACTCTTCATACAACCACTATCAATTAAAACATCTGTGTACGCCTCGGACACGTTAAATTTAACTATGGGGCTCTTACTGGCCACTTCCTGAATAATACCTTCAACATTTAGTTCATGTAATAATTCATTTCTTACATTTAGGTCATAGGGTTCCTGTATAATTGTATGGACAGGGCATGCTACAGACTGAGATTCTGACCTTACTTCGCAGCCTGGTTCGCGTTTAAAGAACCGCTACAGCTGGCCGTAGTACTACTAACTACTAAACTGGTCTGGTTGTTCTGGGCTATGTTGTCATTGTTTGGCTGTATATTACTACCACTAGGCTGTCCTCTTCCTTGACCCCTATTCTGGTTGTAAGTATTGTCATTATAATTTCTCCCTTGATTTCCCCTGAAATCATTGTTTCTCCCTTGATTTCCCCTGTAATCATTGTTCCTCCCTTGATTTCCCCTGAAATCATTATTCCTCCCTTGATACTGATTACCATAGCCATTTCCTCTGTTCTGATTTAGCTGATTACTATTATTTCTATTTTGAGCGTTGGCCCCTTCGCCACCGTTCCCTTGAACTTCCTGATGCCTGGCTTCGTTAGGTCTATTATTATTATTACCCTGGTTCCTATTGAAATTGTCCTCATAACCCCCTCTCCCTAGTGCATCAAATGTGCTTAACAAATTTTCTACTTGTGATATAGTCTTTACATTCTGGATACAAGCAGCCTCCTTGATCCTATAGGGAAAGTGCCTAAGTAGCAACCTCACCACATCACTTTCCTCCTTCAAGCCATCAAGATATTTACACACTAATACCTGCCCTAAAAAGTATTCGGTCATGGTGGAGCTTCCTTTAGGGTTATATTTACCACACACTACTCCCTCACGATGCTGCGACTGAATAACCTCATTCCAGAACTTTTCACAGAATTTCATTTTAAAATCATTAATATCAGTAAATTTGTCTCTGTAGACAGCAAACCAATTCCTCGTTTCCCCCACAAACACTTGTTCTAAAATTTCAACTACCTGGCACCACTCAATACTACCATTTTCCAACCTATCCCCGAATTTATTTTCTATAGTGTTCATGAACTCCATTGGGCACCCCTGTCGATTGCTGAACTTACCCAGTTCTACCTCCCTGTGTGTGCTATTCACAAAAACTGGCCTATTCTGACTATTTTCTTGCCTGATCCTAGCTTTTAATTTTAATTCTAATTCTGCGATTTTCTCCTCAGCCTTCCTCTCAATACTGTTTACTGTTAATTTAATGTTTCCTTCTGATTCTTCTACTTTATCATATAGCTTTGCTTGTTTCTCCTCAATCTTGCTAATGCTCTCTCTATTACTCTCTCTTAAATCATTTACTTCTGCAACTATTTGTGAGTGGACTTTCTCAATTCTACCCCCCCAGCTGTTCCTTAACCTCTTTAGTAGCTACCTGAATTTTGTCAATTTCTCCCCCCAATTGCTTTTTGACCTGCTGTGTTTCCAGTTGCACTAGTTCTTTTAAATTTTCAGCCTGTGTACTGATTCTAATTTCCAACTCCTCCTGTACTTTTCCTAATTTTCTGTCTACGTCTGCAATAATCTCTTTAGCCTTTTCTTCCATCACCCCCCTGATCTCACCTCTAATCAGTTCGAATTTGTCACTCATTTCCCTACTGTTTTGTTCTAATTTAGCATTTAAAGTTTCAGTACTCTCTCTATTTTCCTTACTGTTTTGTTCTAATTCAGCATTTAAAGTTTCAGTACTCTCTCTATTTTCCTTACTGTTTTGTTCTAATCTGGCGTTTAAAGTTTCATTACTCTCTCTATTTTCCCTACTGTTTTGTTCTAATTTTGCATTATTCTGTTCTAATTTTGCATTTAAAGCTTCTGTACTTTCTTTATTTTCCCTACTGTTTTGTTCTAATTTTGCATTATTCTGTTCTAATTTTGCATTTAAAGCATCACTACTAACTTTGTTCTGATACATGAACTCGAGAAGTAAAGTTTTTAATTCTGGTTGGCCGCCTACACTCCCTGTTTCAGTATCGGGATTTACCTCCGCTACCCCGGTACTACCATCACTCGACATACTGCTCGTATCATCATTCTCCAGTTGATGACCACTACGTAACCTCATCTGTCTTTCTTTCTCATCCCCCATAATGATATACACTGATAAAGACAAATAACCCCCAAAATACAGGCACAGAAATATATACCCTTCTCCTTCCACAAATGTTATTAGGTTTTCAGCCCCAAGTTGTCGGCGACAAATGAAACGTTTTCGCTTGCCCCTAACTGTTGGGTGATAAATGTAACTGTTTACCTCTGCCTAAGCTATGTTGTTTTAATGGGCGCCAAGACTTCAACGCAATGCTGAAATCTAAATTTGTATTTAACAACGTCTAGCTCTGGTAGAACACCTTCAAGAATCTATTCACTCAGATCGTGGTATGATTTGATCATTAACCCAACAAACAATTGTATCAGGAGAAGGAATTGGTCTATATCTAATGCTACCTACTGAAAGCAAAGATTGCATTGTAAAAGAAATGAATTTATTATATAAAACAAGTATAGCAAAATTAATAATAATAATAAGTTTAAAATTTAAATTGGAGCGTTGTGATTTGAATATTACCGATAGAAAATTACGTGAAAACGGAGTCTGATAAATTGATTTTACTCTTATTTCCAAGCTATGAAGTTACTGAATTATGAAATATAAAACAAAGAAAAATGAGAGATTGCGTATTTCTGCGTCATTAGCGCTTACCCCTGGAAATTGCCAAAGCATTTCCCTCGTTCTTGATGATGCTGTGTGCTTCCCACAGTCTCCTGGACGTCGTCATCTCCGTCGAAATTTGATGATATTCTGGTAGATTAGATAATTCTATGGTCCGTACATCGGACCCAAACTCTCGTAAAACCGCACTGGTTACGTTTTACAAAAGTTCGTCGCTAACTCCACTGAACATCGGAGCGTCACGCACTTGCGACCGTACTCTGCAAGTTCTACACAGATTGTCCTCGTTTCACGGCGCGTCGAACGATATATCCACACGTTGGCTCCCCCACTCTTCAGCCGGCTTCAGCTTGCGTGGTCCTCACTGATTGGTTGACCCACCACGCGATCTTCCCCTCCTCTGGGTCATTACACTCGGCGGGAGGGTTCCGTTTCAACAATTCGCCTTTCCTTGACGATGCGACCCAAGATTGCGTCATACTTCTCGACAGGAATCAGCTTGTATTTGAATTCCCAGTGAGTCACGTCTCTCGATATACCCTAACTGACGAAAACTCCGTAAAATTCCGTAATCAAATAATTTTCTATGATATCGTCGTTCGTAATAATTTGCTTGATAGCGTTTTCTAAGACATAGAAAACCTATCTGTATGCTTATAATTTTTATAAAATGCTCCGAAAATACCTTAATAATAATTATAATAAATTAATAATAATAATAAATTAACATGAAAAATTATCTTGGCTGAACAATTTGCCGCGTAAATACATATAGAATGGCTTCCTACTGACTTATGCCAGTTGCATAAAACCCCTCGAAAAACACGTTACAGTATGTACAAAAATACAAGATCTAGCAATTTCTAAAACATACAGATCTGTTCAAATTATTGGACCCAAGCACATGTTTGTATAAACGCTTCCTTAATCCAGCCGAGCATTCAAAACTGCAATTTTAAGTGAATAGTTATCTTCCTTTTTCCCCATTATCCAAACACAATGTGATTTTACTCTGCATGGCGCTAAATGATGGAAGGAATCAACGATTTATTTAGCGTGTATTGTAAAATAACATTTCAAAATTAACGGTGAGAAATACAGGTAGCTACCCTACTTAGGGGCAGATGACCTCACTGTTCCACCCCTTAAAACAACAATAACTAACTAGCTACACTTCCCTAGCAACTTCCTATTAACAATATATTGCACCAACAATTACCATAAACTCAAAATTTCATTGTTGTCTTAAGCTGTTACTTTCGGTCACAGAGCAGCGAGAGACTCTCCCTTCAAAGCAAACCACTGAAGGTCAAAGCAGAGTTGCTAACATCTTGGATGAATCCATAAATCGAGTGGGAACCGTTATTGCGCATTATACCAACAATCTGACAAGACAATTCCTTTCATAAACAGCTCTGTTGAGATACATTTAAAAATGGTGGAAATGTGTATGTTGAGTCTAATAACTTGAACAGATCTGTAAATGTATGATAGAAACATTGTACAATACTTAAGTAGTGGAAATTATTCGCGATACTTGGAACAGCACACGTTCCTGTGCGCTTTGAGTTTCCATCCAATTCCATCCATCAGTTATGTATTTCTAAATTCTGCTGTATTCATCCTCGTTTGCCTGCCCAGCACTCTTTGTCTTGCCTTGTTCCTGGCATTAACTGCTACTTTACATTCTTCGTCGAACCATGTATCTCTTCGTTCTTGACTTCTGTATCCCAGGGTTTCTTCTGCTGCTTGTTTAATAGCCGATTTTACATCCCTATCCTCTATCCCTATTTCGTGATCACTCGTTGCTACTTCCTTTCTCAAACATTGTTGTACCTTTCTACTATATTCATCTCTCATTTCCACGTTGTTCAGCTTCCTGCAATCAAACTTTTGTACTCGCGGATTTTTCCGGGACTGAATTCGTGATATTCGCTGTCGATACTTCATTCTGTGCAGGAAGAAGATGGATGGCGTATTAGGACGAATACCGAGGTTTACGAGATATATGAAGAGCCTACTGTTGTGACGGAGATCAAGAGATCAGGGCATTAAGTCCATTATCGTGAGTAGGGGACAGTTTTTCTCTCTTTCACCACGATATACAACTGCGCAAAGAACTCTTTCTAACCTGTTATTAGAAACCACCCCCAGGGAGGGTGGTTGACAATCTCGGGGAGGTAATTGACAACCTGAGGCTGGGACACATCGAACGTATGCCAGCTGAAAGAACTGTAAAGAAGGCAATACAGAAACCAGAGGGACGTCGCGTCGCCTGCCTGGATGTCCAAGGAAAAGATGGCTTGACGACGTGGAGGAAGATCTCCGGCAGATGGGTGTGCGAGGCTGGCGCCGTCGTGCCCGGGACCGGAACGAGTGGAAGAGGATCGTTGAGGCGGCCAAGGCTCTACATGGGCCGTAGTGCCAATGGGTAAGGTAAGGTAAGTTACGTATTTACTTGTTCATTTCTTTCTTCTTTCTTCGTTTTGCCCACTTAGGGAGCGCGTTTGAACTTGTTGACTCGGGTTGATGGTGTTTTTCTCTTCTTCTCCTCCCAAACTCTCCTCATGAACTCACTATGCCCCTTTTTACGCTCCTCCGTCCATTTTTTCCAGTGGTCTTTTTAGCTTTTTCGGTGAAAGAGTAATTTGTAATTAGAGTTCCAAAAGTCTTGCGATTCCTGATGCTGTCTTCTGTAATGTTTATTTCCTTTAAGTCCTGTTTGATTTCTTCTAACCAACTGATTTTGACCTTCTTTGAATTAATTATATCAAGCAGTTCTTTTTGCATATCTGGTGGTGTTCATTCTGCAGATGTGACCATAAAATTTCAATCGTCTCTTGCGCACGGTATCCGTGAACGTATTGATTACTGTGTACAAGTCTATGGTTTTCCTCTTAATCCATATACCATTAAAATAAACGGGGCCATATATTTTCCTGAGAATTTTATGTTCCTGGATTTTGATTTCACCAATTTGAGAGTGGCCTCCTAGAGATATAGCCTAGTTTTGGAGGCGTACAATGCTTCCGGAAGAACTTACTTGTTTATTTATGTTTTATTTTATTCCATTCCCTTCTATTTTATTTGTGAGCTTATAAACCGGTTGTCTACGGAAATGCTTGAAATTACTCGAGTTATTGGCTCAGCCAAGAGCTGTATGCCAGCCAGGTTTACATGTGGTCTGTTAGGGAGATTGGTGAAAGCCTGAGTTTAACTACTAACAAGGGAACTCTGGTAGCAATCGGATTGTAATTGGCAGAGGATACTCTTGGGAGGTCAGTTTATACGATAGTGATACATTAAATCGGGTCACATTAACATTAAGCATCAATTTAAATAGATTGAAAATACACGGAACAGGTTGGTGATGATGATAATTGTTGTTCTAAGGGGCCTAACATCTAGGTTATCGGCCCCTAATAGTTCAAATGAAAATGAAAGATGATGAAATTAAAAAATATAACTTAATCTAACTAATGACTTACAACTAACTTACGTACTAGAAGAATAAATGAATAAATAAAAATGGGAAAAAGAAATAAAAGACAGGAGGAAAAGAGATGCCCTCAATCCACGAAGAATAAGGATTAAGGAACTTGGAAGGAAGAAAAGGAAAGTAGGACAGGGGCCACCCCAAAGTCAGTGAAAAAAGGGGAAAAACGGACCCAGCTTGTGAATACCTCGGGGTCGTCAACTCCCAAACTCACCAGCCGTGAGCTCTTGAGGATGCAGCACTAACGAGGGCCCACCATAAGTGGTGGGGATACACACACCCTGCCTCGATTAGGGCCTTGAACAGAAGGCAGGAGATATTATGAAAAGAAAAAGAAGGATGACCCCTCAAATTATGAGGGTAACCGGAAAGATGGCACAAGGGCCAATTAAGGCGGGAAAGTGAAAGACTCTCTAGGCCTCGGATACTCTAATACCGTCGGGGTCGGAAGAGAACAAGTGTTGACCAAGGGAGGCCGACAGGAAAGTTAACTGAAAGGAGCCCGGCACAAGTAAGTGCAAGCAATACCGGACAGCTGGGGTCCCGTGATCGCCAACCCAAGTTGTGAGCACCTTGGGGAGCGAAACAAGGAAATGTGGTTTAATCCCGTACGGCACATTCTTGAATGTCACTTTTACTCGCATACCCAGAGTAGGTCTGAATTAGCAGGTTCCAAACAGACACTCTTATGGTGGCTTCGGTGGCGTATTCTGAGTTTTATGCCGAAGATCGCGGAAGTCAGCAGATTTTTTTAAAGCGTTAAAATCCCACAGTATGCCTTCCTTCGGAGGGGAAGACAAGCCGCGGGTCCATGTCATATATATATATATATATATTTATTTATTTATTTATTTATTTATTTATTTATTTATTTATTTATTTATTTATTTATTTATTTATTTATGACAAGTAAAAGAACTTTCCACTAAGTACAATTGTGCAAAGCTAAATTTGTAAGTTAGATTTGATTAACACTCTATAAAGGCTGTGTCCCAAAGCTCAAGTTGTCTGCTATTGACGAGCTGCAAGCAACTACTCACTAGGTACTAGGCACCACGGAGCTTTGGGACATGTGTGTTTGAGCACAGCCTCCTTCACAGACTGGGTGTTCTGAAACGCATTGGGCTTTCATGCTGGTACCAAACAAACGCTCAAGATTGCGGTGATCTGCTACTCCTTGTAAGCTCTTTGCGCTTTCATGACGAGTGCGGAGTGTTCATAAATATCAGCTGATTTAAAATAACGATACTATTTTTGGATTGCGTTGGATACCATCATAGATGCGCCTGGACGATTACTTTTTAGCCGAGCCTTAATATATTATGGTTTGTGTTTGGCTCATTAAGGGAATTCAGTTCAGGTGGGAGAGAAGAAGGGCAATCATGTTAATAAAACATTTAAATTCCGCACCTTTTCCGTTTTCCACGGGAAGAGAGTTTTCAGAAGAGCTACCTATATTTTTTTATATTATTTTATTGTTCATACTCTCTGCATGCTCCACTACATAAGTAGTACTACATGCACTTACATTACAATTTATAAATGAACAAAATAAATTACATTGTAATAATTCAATTACTAGATGACTTAATCTTAACAATATCAAACAATATTATTCATCGTTTTTCCTTAGAGCTTGAAAATCCAGAGCATTAACAAATTTAGAAAATTCCTTCAAATACTTTTTTAATAGCACAGATTTCTGAATCGGCCAGTTATCATCTCTATTAACACTATTGATCAAGAATTGCCTAATTTTTTCACTTCACTGCACACGAAAATTATATGATCTATAGTCTGAGGGCTGCTTTTACAGGCACACTCGGGATTACTACCTATATTATTAATACATTAAACAGAACAGAACAACATAGCTCGCGGGTTGAAGGAATTGGCAAAGAGTATATACCAAGTCCCAAGCAAAAATGATTAATAATTAAGACAACGATCAAAGACAACCTACAATTTCTATAACTTCTTTGTACATGTCGACATTCTTGCATGCACTTTTGTTCACGAGCTACTACAGACTTGAATGCTATGTGCTAAGCACCTTTGGATCATGACTTGTGGCGTCACATCCGGAATATTAGTCGACTATCTAGTTCACTACAGTTGAAAATGAAACTTTGTAACACAGCCTAAGTTCCAACGTTCGCCACCAGGTACCAGTTTCAATGGCATCTAGTAGCCAAGTTCACAGCTATGTGTCGTTGACGGTAGCATTTGGTAGTAAAAGTAGGAACTACTTGAAATTGATCGTCTGCAATCCTTACCGGAATTACAGATAACACACACTATTACAGCCATCGCAATTAACACCGGTTATCAGACAGATTCTACACCATCCAAAGTACACGGAGCTACATGACCACGTTGTCTTAGCCCCTAAACTGAGGAACCAACCAACCAGAGACTCTTATGCCCCAAAGTAGAGGAAATAAAATAAAACATCGAGAGAGCAAGTAATGAAATCTCGAACTGTTACAGCAAGTGTTTGCTTAGTTTGATTAAATTTGACTTTCTTGGGAAATTGGGGCACACAGTGAATTGTAGAGAATCAGCAGAGCATTAAGCGGGCACATCCCATTCCATTCTATTCCTTGTACAAATAGGATATGTTTGCTTGTTTTTAAAATGGCCAGTTGTGGCAACATGTAAATATACCACGCACCGTGTTTATCTAGCATCACTCAGATAAAAAAAAGTGTCGCAACAGAGAAGCATAGAGAGCTTAGTTCCAGAGCAAATTATCGGAGCTAATGTCTCTAGGGGATTCGAGCTTTAACGATAAACTAACTACGGTCGGCTTCAGCCCAGTGGACATATGAATACTGCCTGTATATGAGTTACTGAGTACTACAGGGTGTTAATACAATATATTCAATATTATGCAAGTAAACATGTAAACAAAAATATCTTATATATAAAAGTGAAAGTCTGTATGTGGGTATGTATGTGGGTGGATTTGTTCCGTATACAAATCTACACCGTTCCATCAATTTCAACCAAATTTTGCATACACGTAATTTAGGATCCAGAAGGAATGACCGGCTACATGAATTTTCGATAGTCTTTCTCATTCTTCTGATTTCGGCGTTTTTGCACTCGAACGAAGGCTAATGAAGTCAGAAAATAAACTGATGAAGTAATGGCAAGGTCGGCCATCTCCATAGCAACAGTAGCTCAAGACGGGACCACCAAGTTTCCATCTATCTCGGTAATAAGAGGCCATGCTACACCCACTGCCAGCTAGATCGCATCCCTCCAAGCTGCTTTAAACTGCCTGTCCATTCAACACAAGATAGGTTGCAGTACCAACCCACTGTGATCGCATCTTTCCTGGCTGCTTTAAACTGTCTGCCCATTCAACACTCAGACACGTACAGGATATACTGAATATGCTATTAATTCACCGTTAGGTTGCAGCGCCAACCTACCGCGGCCTTTTATGGGTCGATACCTGAAACGAAGGGTTTTTAACATTGGAGGCTTAATATCGAGATTGAAAAAACTCGAAAACAAGGCACTAAGTCAGTTCTTTTGCTATTCAATCAGCATAAAGAATATGATACAAATTCAGACACATACTTATGGGAAAATTTTCAATTTATAGGAAAGCGAAACATACAGTACATGGTGGTGGAGGAGATTGTTTTCATTGGGCCAAATGTCTCGCTCATTTGCCCGTAATTATATGGTACTGATGATAGTAAAAATGCAACTGCTTCCAACTATAAGGTGCGTTCAAAAAGTAACAAGCCGGAGGCTGGAATGCGCAAACCGGTGACGACATCGGCTAATCGTGGCGTGTGTAACGAGGTGTGGTTCCGAACAGAGCGTGGAAGGTCACAGCCCGTCACTAGAGGGCACGCGTGCAAGTCACGTGACGATACAAAGCGAGCAGGGGCATGCATCAATCGTCCAACGCTGCCAGTCGCATTGCAAACAGTGACATGGAGGCGTCAACCGAAGAGCAAAGAGGTGTTGTTCGGTTACTGACAGCGGAAGGAGTAGGGGTAACGGACATTCATCGCCGAATGTCACAAGTGTACGGCGAACACTGCATGTCCCTTGCAAGGGTCAAGGCGTGGGACAAGCGCTTCAGGGAAGGGCGGGTGTCGTTAGCCGATGATGCCCGGTCTGGGGCACCCCCCTGCATTACCGATGACAACGTCCAGCTGGTTGATGCACTCATTACCCAGGACCGCCGAGTGACAGTGAACGCCATAGCCGCCGTGGTCGCTCCACGACAATGTACGACCTCATACGGCAAACACAGTCGCGGCACTCCTGCAGAAATCCAAATGGGAGGTTCTCGGCCACCCTCCATACAGTCCTGACCTCTCTCCCTGTGATTACGCCATGTTTGGTCCCCTGAAAAGGGCTCTGCAGGGCCAACGATTCACCTCGGACGCCGACGTCCAGCTGTACGTGCGGAACTGGTTCACATCGCAGCCCAGGGAATTTTATGAGACAGCCATTCACCGCCTCGTGTCACAGTGGGGCAAGTGCCTCAACAGCCAGGGCCAATACTTCTAACATACAGGTACTGGTTTCTCTAATTATGCCTCCGGCTCGTTACTTTTTGAACGCACCTTATAATTTAATCTAACTTACATGCGACATGAAAATAAAAGAATAATGGCAATAAAAGACCGGGAAAAGAAATACCTCCGGCCGCCGAAGAATGGAAAGTTGATTAATTTAGGGGCTTTGTAACATCGCACTCATGTAGCTCCGTGTACTTGGCTATGTGTTGAATTTTTCTGATAACCCGTCTTATTGTGATGGCTATATTAGTGTATGTATAAGTAAAGTGAATTGTCCGATGGTAACTAATGAAATGAGATTCCTCGGTATTCAAACTTGCCCTGTTCTGATTTACCAAAGCGCACACAGCAGTACGCCATCAAAATTACAAAACACAACTTCATCATTAACATCAATACAAAACCAATGTCTGTAACAGTGACTTGAAAAAGCGGCGATCACAGTGGGTTGGTGCTGCTCTTAGCGTCTATATTTGGAAACGAGGTTGTACGCATAAACCATAAACGCATAATCGTTGAATGGGCAGGCAGTTAAAAGCAGCCAGGAGGGATGCGATCCAGTAGGCAGTGGCCACACCATTTATTATCTAAAACACGATTAAAAGAAAAATCATTGGTATTCTGAACGCAATAAAAATCTGAAACCGTATCTGTTTTATTAACAGGGGTCGTAAGAGGAAATGAAATTAAAACAGAAATACATTGGCAAACCCTGCATTCGAGATACTATTGCAGATTGTTCTTAAAGTAGTTTTTTTTTTTGTGATTAGATTTCGGATGATACGGACCAAACAGTAACTGCGGCGGTAGTAACACAGTTTGCCACCAGGACCGATGTGGCGGTAGTAACACAGAATGACACCAGGTACCGCAACGGACAGAGACAATCTAAAGATAGTGTTGACCAAAGAGGATATAAATAAAATGTTGACTAGCGGTAGCCATGACTACAGTTTGGTAATTGACAAACGAGTCCTGTTCTTTGTACATGTATCTAATCTCCTATTTCTTAAAATAAAAAGTGTGTTCATCCCAAATTTTGTTGACCCCAGCATGATCGATTGTGTCATAACACACGATGGAGGAGCTGGAAGATCAACTGCGTCAGCTTCAGTCACAGAAGTTACTACTGCAGCAACGCATAGCATAAACATAACCACCTCGACGGCCTTCATCCTCACAGGTAAGCATAGTGGCAGTGAAATTACCATCGTGGTGACTACAAAGACTCTCTAATACACCAGTGAAGTGTAAATTGTGTTATATATACATATATATACATATATTATTCCCATGTAAATCAATGACGCCACGAACGCTACAATGCAGCATACCTAGAAACCAACAAACCAACCAATCCACAAACCAAGCAACCAACAAACCAATCAACCAAACACGAAAAACGCTCCACTTACGCTAATGGACTCAATCAGGCCAGCAACAACGAATTACAACTGACGTATGAGATTTCCGAACTGTTTTCGACAGTAGCCACCTCACCTCCAAGGGGGTCTGGCGTGGCGGTAGTGACACAGTTTGCCACCAGGCCCGGTGTTGCAGTAGTAACACAATTTGACACCAGGAACCGCCATGGACAGAGAGAATCCAAAGACATGAGTGTTCATAGCGTTTGCCATGACTACAGTTTGTTGGTTGACAAACGAGTTCTGATCTTTGTACAGGTATCTGATCTTGGTTCTCAAAATAAATTGTGTTCATCCCATAATACGTTTGAATAAGATTACGATACAATATATAGTCCGTTTCTGTTCGTTCATACGTATTTTTCCTATGTATTAGTCATTTTAGTGCTTACTGACGAATGATATTGTATAATGGTGTAGTTATCACGAGTTTTAACACCCTGAACACCGCTATAGCATTTTAGAGATCATTACGGTATGGGATTAGAGAATATATTTCTTATCCTACGAAACACTTTAGGGGCTAAAGAAGCCCAATGTGTTCTCAATCAATGCATCTTATTTGACATTATACTGGGATTACACGTTGCTGCATTTACTTTAACTAGGCGAGATAGGTTGGGTGGTTCCTCTGTTTAGGGGATGCGACAACGCGGTCATGCAGCCCCGTGTACTTTGGATGTGTGTAGAATCTGCCTGATAACCAGTGTTAATTGTGATGGCTGTATTATTGTGTGTTATATGTAATTCAGCTAAGGACTGCAGACAGTCAGTTTTAAGTAGTTCCTACTTTTACTACCAAATGCTAACGTCAACGGCACCTAGCTGCAAACGTGGCTAATAGATACCACCGCAACCACAACCAGAACTTGACGGTGAACATTGGAACTTAATCAAATTAGACCTACAAATGTTACCTTCACACGAGTGTAGTTAGTGGAAGGTTCTTTTATATCACAAAAATCTATGAGATGGGCCCACTGGCTTTACTTCCCCTCCAAAAGAAGGCATACTGAGAGATTTAAACGCTCTTCAAAAATCCGATGACTTCGGCCGGGTTTGAAGTGACGTTGGGCATAGAAGCTAAGCATGCCACCAAATACGCCACCGAAGCCGCCCAATATGAGATAATAGGCATTTAAATACAGCAATACTATTCCCTAATATGCAGCTATAGTAGCCTACACACTGACTTATGTACATGAATAAGCAATTTCTCATTAATCACACCATTGTGCGGGGTTAAGTATCGTAAGCATATTATTGACTCGAGAATGATGACTTTATATTCCAAACATTGAATACTTTAAATATTGTTTCCTTTAAAAAAGGTAGATGCAACAATTTAAAAATGAAAGAGAACTATGTGAACAAAACGTCTAAATTACACCCATTACAACAAACATAAAGACTATCAGGAAAGTACTGTAATTGTGAGACTAGGTCCCTGAGAAATGTGCATATACAGCCCTTTTTGTTAGTGATGCATTCTCTACTACGTTATTGTACTCCGCAGTACCTTTCGCCTAGATTTATAGTGAGTTAATATTGCACTTGAATAACTTCAGAGCCCAGGAGAACTATGTTTTAAACTCATTTCGGGGCAAAGTGAATATACTTCGCGAACTATATTGGCATGTATTTTTCTATAACATGTAAATACACCTCCCGGGAAACGCCGGGTAAAATAGCTAGTATATCTCTCTATAGGCTATATAAAAATGAATGTTTGTCTGTTTTTATTGAATTTCCACGGAAGTTTGAGTTATTAACGCGCTTCAGACTAGTTTATGACGGTTGCGCGCAAAAACAAAATTTGTGTCTGTCTGTCTTTTTGTCTGTCTGTCTACAACTTTGCACGCACATCACTCGAGAACGGCTGAGTGGATCAACGTAAAATTTGGTACAGATGTCCATCAGATACACGAAAGTAATCATTGATGTAACTCTTCTCCATACCTCTCATAAAAGAGGGCCTACTCCTTAAAATGCATGCTGAAATGGGCGTAGGAAGACGAGACAAAACTCATATTCAGCGTCTCAATGTGAGAAACAAAACTCGGGAGCCCTACGGGCCCCGAAAACCACATTTTAAGGTCCTAAAAACAACAGATTTTGAGATATACCCAGAAAACTAATTTCATTTATTAAGCTATTGAATGAATGCAAGCCGGTAACCATGGCAACACAATCTCTGAACTCCATCTATTTCTGTAAGACGCAATGCCATTCCATTTATTGCATTACTGTGAACGTTCGCAAACGGCTATAAGGTTATCACGGAACCAACTTAAGCTGTAAAATTCATAAATACGTATATAATGCGCGTAAGGGGGTCAAGGAGTACTCTTGATTTTTTTCACGTGATTTACACGGGTGGGTATGGTACTAAAGGTCTATTATATCGCTATCCCTATATTATTAAATTATTATTATGATTATTATTATATTATGACGTACAAGGACGAGACAACACTTATTTTCAGCCCCTCGGTGGCTCGGAGGCTACTACGTTTTAAGGCACTAAAACCACGTTTCTGAGATATTCCCAGAAAACAAATTTCATTTAATAAACTAATAAATAGATGACGAGTACAGAAGAACACCAAATCAGGAGCTATATAGATATACTGAGAAAATCACAGACGTCTGGCTTTCTATGGACATGTCTCAAGGATGAACCCAACAAGACTAACTAACCGGCTTATCAACTACTGGGGGAATAGAAAGAGCTTGACACCGTCGCTAACAGTAGTTAACAAGGATATCCGAGAACTGAAGATAATGAAAAGTGATATTAGAAGCCTATCACATCTCATAAAGATTCTTAAACAGAAGAGTTTTCAGGACAGACCACCCTGTAAGAAAACCGGCATCATCTGGACAAAAGAGAGAAAGGAGAAACGTAGCCAGAGAATGCGCGAATATTGGGCAAACATCAAGTTCCTCGCCAAGCTGAAAAGTTGAACGCCGTGGTCCTTAGCTGGCCCATCCGAAAGAAGAAGAACAGGAAGAAACTAATGAAGTAATACAAGCCGGTAACCATGAAAACAGTATCACAAGAGGTGACATCCAACTTTCCATCTATTTCTGTAAGAAGCAATGCCACTCAATTTATTACATTTCTGTGAAAGTTTGCAAATGGCTATAAGGTTATCGTGGAATCAAACATAGACTGTAAAATTTAACAATGTGATTAAGGGGGTCAAGGGGTACCCTAGAATTTTTACACGTGACTTACACGTGCGATATGTGATATGTTGTACAGAAGGTCTATTATATCTCCAAACAGCAACATTATTTTCAAAAATTCCTGGATTGGAATAGTGTTTTTTGCAGCTTTTGGGAATTTGGGCCATTGGAGGCTAACAAATCCCGAATTTTCATGCACCACAAGCCTTTGTAATTTATTAAGGTGGTCTTCCTGGGGATGGGGACTTTGCATAACGGTGAGGGTCAGTTTTAATTTGACATATATTGCGTTTCGTCTACGAGGTTTTCAATATTATTTTCACGTCAGGAAGTACACGTTAGGTGAATTTAGTTTGAGAGCACATTTTAAGTAATCATATTTTTGTCGACAAACGGGTTCATCGTAAAGATGATTTTGTTTGATACTGTGTGGTTGATATATATTTATGTTTATGTACGCCTATAATTCATGTTCGGGTGCTTGGAGCATCGTAAAATTTGGTATTGTAACCATGAGTCAATACAGCAATCATTTAGAATACTCTTCAACGTACTTCACATAGAAGGGTGGGTATAAGGAACAACTTTTCAAAATACATGCTAAATTAGGCGAAAAATAAAAAAATATACTAGAAGGACGACCAAAGCATATGTTGTGCTTCTCAATGTGTGACACAAAACTAGGGAGTCGATAAAGGGTCTTCGAAAACCACATTTTATGGCCCTCAAATTAACAGTGTCTGCGATATACCCAGAAAACTAACTTCGTTCTGATAAACTTATGAAGGAATGACAAGCCCCTAACCATTGCAACAGTAGCTCAAATGATAACGTCTGGTTATTAATACCGAAGAGCGTCCGAAGAGCGGGTACTTCTGCTAGTATATACATAAATATGGAAATACTTACTTAACAGAGTTTTATTCACAAAGTAATATAAACTGGAGCTGCTTGGGTTCCCCAAGATGCCTTAAGGCACAGCATACCCCTCAATCCTTGGCCAGGACTCCTGGCTGTCACCGGGGAGGCCCGATTGCGATTCCCGGCTCTGCCAAGAAATTTAATTCTGCGCTGAGCGGTGGAACGCGGTAGTCAGCCTCGTAAAACAAAGCTGAGAAGAGGTGGTTGGATTCCTACCCCCAGCCATCTTGGAAGTGGTTTTCCGTGGTTTACAGTTCTACTACCAGCAAATATCGGGATGGTATCAAACATAAGGGCATGGCCGCCTCCTATCCAATCTGCATCTGAATTACAAATACACACAATAATACAGCTATCACAATAACACGGGTTATTAGAGACAAGCAATTGGTTGTAAAGAGGTTTGTCCAGTTTAATGTTTAGCGAACAGAAGTGGGAATTTATAATAACGTCTTCATATTACTTGCATAACAACGTTTAGATCTGTTTGAGATAAAGCAGCGAAGAGTCTCAAGTTAACTTTCAGCATAAAACCTCACTTCCACTTGAACAAGTTCCAGCCAAGTTCTAAGTTAGCTTAATGTATATGATGCACCTGAAAGTTCAGTGCGTGCCGGAAATATAATTAATATACGTACCGTAAGTAGGAAGAACATAGCTTCTACTGCTTCATCCCAGCGGACAGATGCCAGTCAATCTTGCCAACTGTTTTCTCGTGATTTTGGTTACAACCTTCTCATGGTAGTTAGTAACCCCAAATGGACTGTTTAGGTTCGGCGCATGTATCGGAGGCTATCTTTATTTGACCTTGACAATGAATCAAAAAAAAAAGACTAAATTATACCGGCCATTCTGCCAACCGCCAACCCGACACACAGTCCACCGCCTTCCAAAGCAGGCGATAGTCCTGCCTGCCGAATCAGTCGAGACGGAACACCAACCGTATTTAGCGTCCCCTTTTAGTTACCTTCTGCGATGATGATAAGACCAATAATATGTATGAATTTTCTATGTTGCAGGGGGCTCTTGCGGGTGGATCCACTTCCTGACGCCCCCTCTCCTTCCCTCCATGAACTCATAACTGGTGGGATGTGGGTATGCAAATACGGGACACCAGCCGAGAAAAATAATAAAATAACTTTCAATGGTTAATACCTAACCTAACAATTGCATCGTCATTGCATCTACTTACTTGGGCCGGGCTCCTCTCGGTCATACTTCCTGTCGTCCTCCTTTGAACAACTCTTGATCTTGAAGGTATTGGGGTTCCGAGGCCTAGGGAGTCTTTCCGGTTCCTGCTCTAATTGGCCCTTATCTCATCTTTCCGGATAGCCTCATTCTTCGAGGGGTCAGACCTCTTCATTTCGTTCCATGGTATCTCCTGCCATCTGCTCTAGGCCCTCAAGGAGGCAGAGTGTGTGCAGCCCCCAACACTTATGGTACACCCTGAATAGTGCTAGAACCTCAAGGGCTCATGGATGGTAAATTCGAGAGTTGGTGACCCAAAGGGATTCCAGAGCTGAGATTAATAAATTGACTCGGAGGTCATCACATCATGATTATACACATTTATTATAAGCTTGTGCAACCTGTCAGGTTGTATTGTAAGGTGCGTTCAAAAAGTAACGAGTCGGAGGCTGGAATGCGCAAACTGGTGACTACATCGCCTAATCGTGGCTTGTGTAACGAGGTGTGGTTCCGACCAGAGCTTGGAAGGTCACAGCGCATCCCTAGAGGGCACGCGTGCACGCCACGTGACGATACAAAGCGAGCAGCAGCATGCATCAATCGTTCAGCGCTGCCAGTCGCATTGCAAATAGTGACATGGAGGCGTCAACCGAAGAGCAAAGAGGTGTTGTTCAGTTTCTCACAGCGGAAGGAGTAGGGGGAAATAACATTCATCACCAAATGTCACAAGTGTACGGCGAACATTGCATGTCCCTTGCAAGGGTCAAGGCGTGGCACAAGCGCTTCAGGGAAGGACGGGTGTCGTTAGCCGATGATGCCTGGTCTGGGGCACCCCAATGCATTACCGATGTCAACGTCCAGCTGGTTGATGCACTCATTACCCAGGACCGCCGGGTGGCAGTGAACGCCATAGCCGCCGTGGTCGCTCCACGACAATGCGTGACCTCATACGGCGAACACAGTCGCGGCACTCCTGCAGAAATTAAAATGGGAGGTTCTCGGCCACCCTCCATACAGTCCAAACCTCTCTCCCTGTGATTATGTCATGTTTGGTCCCCTGAAAAGGGCTCTGAGGGGCCAACGATTCACTTGGGACGCCGACTTCCAGCTGTACGTGGGGAACTGACTCATATCACAGCCCAGGGAATTTTATGAGACAGCCATTCACCGCCTCGTGTCACAGTGGGACAAGTGCCTCAACAGCCAGGGCCAACCAATACTTCTAACATACAGATACTGGTTTCTGTAATTATGCCTCCGGCTTTTTGAACGCACCTTATAGTTTTATGAGATGTTTGTTTCATATTGTTAGTGGCTATTGATCTTGAAATTGACTCATTTAGTAAATCGTTCATGAAGAGGGCTCTCTAACCACCAACAATCGTTTTGCAAGAGGGTTCACAAACCACCAACAATCACTTTGCAAGAGGGTTCACAAACCACCAACAATCGCTTTGTAAGTGGGTTAACAAACCACCAACAATCGCTTTGTAAGTGGGTTAACAAACCACCAACAATCACTTTGCAAGAGGGTTCTTTAACCACCAACAATCGCTTTGCAAGAGTGTTCACAAACCACCAACAATCACTTTGCAAGAGTGTTCACAAGCCACCAACAATCACTTTGCAAGGAGTTCACAAACCACCAACAATCACTTTGCAAGAAGGTTCTTAAACCACCAACAATCGCTTTGCAAGAGTGTTCACAAAACACCAACAATCACTTTGCAAGGGTGTTCACAAGCCACCAACAATCACTTTGCAAGGAGTTCACAAACCACCAACAATCACTTTGCAAGAGGTTCACAAACCACAGATAATCGCTTTGCAAGAGGATTCACACACCTTCAACAATCACTTTGCAAGAGGATTCACATACCGTCAACAATCACTTTGCAGGAGGATTCACAAACCACCAACAATCGCTTTGCAAGAAGGTTCACAAACCACCAACAATCGCTTTGCAAGAAGGTTCACAAACCACCAACAATTGCTTTGCAAGAGGGTTCACAAACCACCAACAATCGCTTTGCAAGAGGTTCACAAACCACCAACAATCGCTTTGCAAGAGGGTTCACAAATTTCCCACCATACCCTGAGCTTGTAAACTACCCCCACCGGAGGTTACCAATCCCCCTGAGCTTATAAACCATATCCACCGGAGGTTACCAATTACCCCCCGAGATTGTCAACCAAACTCATGGGGGTGGTTTCTAACTACAGATTAGAAAGAGTTCTTTGTGCAGTTGTATATCGTGGTGGAAGAGAGAAAAACTACCCCCTACCCCCCAACAAGGGTTAAAATACCATGAGAAACACTACCGGTAATCATCTAATGCGCCTGCCCAGAACACTGCCGTCTCGGGCTCCAGCCAACAGCAATGACAGCTCTATTACAGTGTGCTAACAAGAGCCATTACAAGTTAGTGTTTACGGCAGTGCTATTGTTCCTTCCTTATCAGATGTTAATAACTCGCTGTAATGCTTGTCATTACGTCCTACCTCATGTTAATTCCGGGGAGGCATATTTACAAAATATAACAAGACTAGCAGGTACCCGCGGCTTCGCTCGTGATCAAGACAATGGGGACGATGCATTATTGCTGATAATAGGTCTATTCTATTACAACAATCTCGGCTACAGGTGGGTCCATTCTAATTCTGAAAATTCTGATACATACAGTATATTGACATGATCAGCAAAGTGGGAATTTTATAGAGTTGTAAAGGTCTGCATGGGTACGATGTTACATTATGTGAACCCATTTTAGAATTACGTTTTTGGTTTTGCCATCTTCTGCTGAGACATAACGATTTTGTTGTCCGGATACTCGCGAGCACGCCACATAGAGTTGCCCATGGGAATAAATGGTTTTGTCTAAATGTACACCTGCTGCTATTAAGTCTGTATCATTGCGCTTTTTAATAGAAATTGCGAATATTGTTTGAAGAGGGAACTGCACTCTTGCACACTGGAATGGCAAATCTATCGAAATATGGGGAATTAAAATTATTTTTCCTTACGCTATTCTGGGTGTAATTTTGCCACACTTATTGATGATTTGAACGTCAACTTGTTGCTATTAACATACCTATAGTAAAATATATCTCACTTTGGCCGCTGATGTACATTATGCAGTCTCTTCCTTTGTTACATCCCAGGGATTGAAATTCTCCAACAACCCTTTAGCCTCACATGCCTCTCTAAGTAATTAAAATTCCCAATTGTTGTTGTTTGAGTCTTCAGTTTTTTGACTGGTTTGATACAGCCCTCCACGCCTCCCTCTCCTGAGCTAATAGTTTCATCTCTACATAGCTACCACACCCTACATCCGAGGCAATCTGTTTAACCCTGGTCTACCCCTACAGTTCTTGTCCTCGACCCTACCATCCATAACTAAGCTTGCTATTCCTGGGTGTCTTAATATGTGTCCTACCCTCCTATCTCTTCTCTTCATTAGCAGTCGCCAGAAACATCTCTCCTCTCCCACTCGTCTTAATAGCTCTTCATTTGTTACCCTATCTACCCATCTGATCTTCATCATTCTCCTGTAACACCACATTTCAAACGCTCCAATTGTCCTCTTTTCTGCTGCACCATTAGTCCAAGTTTCACTTCGTTATAGTGTCACGCTCCAGACAAAAGCTTTCAAAAATGACTTCCTAATACCTAAATGTATATTCCATGTCAACATATTCCTTTTCTGTAGAAATGCTTCCTTGCCTGAGCCAATCTGCTTTTCATATCCTCTTTGCTTCGTCTATCACTGGTTATTTTGCTTCCTGAGTAACATAAGTCTCCTACTTCCCGTAGCGTTTCACCTGCCAATTTGATTTCCATAGAGATTTCTGATTTATTTCGGCTGCATTCCAATAGTTTTGTTTTACATTTATTGATTTTCATCATGAATTCTTTCCTCAAGACGGAGTCCTTACCATTCAAAAAGTCGTTCAAATCCTCTGGCGTATCGGCCAAGATGACGATGTCATCAGTAAATCTCAAAGATGAAATTATTTCTCCTTGAATCTTCGCTCCCACTTTAATTTTTTCTCCAATTTCCTGATTATTGTGTTTTTAGAGATCTTTGAAATTCGTTGCCCTCGCACATGGTGTAGATGCATTGTCAAAGGAAAACACTCCATGTTTAATGGGCCGCATAACCTGTACCGAAAGCCTATTCAGGACAGCAGTTCCTTGAACTCAGATTTGCCAACATTTTATTGTATGTTTCCATGTGGTATATCTCTGTACCTCACCATACAGAAGAGTGCTTTAAAAATCATGTCTAGTGTACATTTTGGAAAAGGTGGTGAGTGTGGTTTTTGCCGGAGTGGATACTCGCTCGAAGAAATTCTTTTCAGTAAAATAGACTGGTTCACAATTTTGTAAGTGCACATTAAGGTATGTGACGGCGGGATGCCATAAGTGTTACGGAAACGGCAATAGCCGCCACAGAGCTTCGTTGCTACTGAAATAACGACCAGACTGATATTTGTACTTAACTATACGGGATTTGTAAGCCCAGTGTTTATGAAATTGAACGTAGCTATATCGCTACCTTTATTTAGTAGCCGCTACTGTATTGTTTAAAAATTGAAAGTGGTATTGGAAGGCGCTACACCTACTTTTTTTTACCCCTGGCACTACAGACCATCAAGGGCCTAGGCCTATCATGCGACCGCTTCCCAGCCATTTGGCCTGCAGATATTGAGGTGACGCGTGGTCAGTGCATCGTGTCCCCTCGGCCGTTAATCTTGTGCTTCGTGACCGGCGCGCTGCCTCTCTATCAGACAGCTACTCAATTGTCCTCACGAAGCTGAGTGCACTCCGTTGCAGTCCTCACGTCAGTGTCTAAAATTTATGACGGAGCCGGGAATCGAACCCGGGGCCTCCGGTTGGGAGGCAGGAGGGCTACCCTGTTCTTATTGTGTTTATATATATCTTGAAAAAGATAATAAATGGATTGACATTGTCTCCTACAGGGATATATAGAAAATCGGATGTCATACCTTCAGATTCAGTTGCCATGGAAACGGACTTGCCATTATTTCATCAATCAGAGTGAAGATAGTTTTCTGCGAATATCTTTGAAACTGTTGGTTTTAGGGCCTTAAAATGTGGTTTTCGGTGTCCCGTAGGGACACACCGAGTATTGTTTCTCGCATCGAGGGGCGTTAAATGAGCTCTGTCCGGTCTTTATGCCACAACTTCGATATTTTGTCCCAGTTGAGTATTTTTGGTGACTTTTCAGTTATGTTGCCCGTTCCACGGGAACAATGATTTGTTTCCGGATGAAAGGCAGCCTATATGTTATCCCAGGGCATAAGCTGTCTCCATATCAAATTTCATCCAAATCCGTCCAGCCGTTTTAGTGTCAAGAGGTAACAAACTAACACACAGACACACACACACACAGATTTTCAAAATTATAATATATATAGGGATGTATGGCGTGTTGGTGAAAAGATACACCGTCCACATGAAAAGCAATTCTACGCGATGTGTGAACCTCCTTGCAAAACGATTGTTGGCGATTTGTTAACCCTCTCGCAAAACGATTGTTGGTGTTTTGTTAACCCTCTTGCAAAACGATTGTTGGTGTTTGGTTAACCACCTTGCAAAACGATTGTTGGTGTTTTGTTAACCCTCTTGCAAAACGATTGTTGGCGATTTGTTAACCCTATCGCAAAACGATTGTTGGTGTTTGTTAACCCTCTTGCAAAACGATTGTTGGTGCTTTGTTAACTCTCTTGCAAAACGATTGTTGGCGATTTGTTAACCCTCATGCAAAACGATTGTTGGTGGTTGGTTAACCCTCTTGCAAAACGATTGTTGGCGATTTGTTAACTCTCTTGCAAAACGATTGTTGGCGATTTGTTAACCCTCATGCAAAACGATTGTTGGTGGTTGGTTAACCCTCTTGCAAAACGATTGTTGGCGATTTGTTAACTCTCTTGCAAAACGATTGTTGGCGATTTGTTAACCCTCTTGGAAAACGATTGTTGGTGGTTGGTTAACCTTCTTGCAAAACGATTGTTGGTGTTTTGTTAACCCTCTTGCAAAACGATTGTTGGTGTTTTGTTAACCCTCTTGCAAAACGATTGTTGGTGTTTTGTTAACCCCCTTGCAAAACGATTGTTGATGGTTTGTTAATCCTCTTGCAAAACGATTGTTGGCGATTTGTTAACCCCCTTGCAAAACGATTGTTGGTTTTTGGTTAACCCTCTTGCAAAACGATTATTGGCGATTTGTTAACTCTCTTGCAAAACGATTGTTGGAGATTTGTTAACCCTGTTGCAAAACGATTGTTGGTGTTTTGTTAACCCCCTTGCAAAACGATTGTTGGTGGTTGGTGAACACCCTTTAAAACGATTGTTGGTGGTTTGTTAACCCTCTTGCAAAACGATTATTGATGGTTTCTGAACTCCCTTTAAAAACGATTGTTGAGATTTGTGAATCCTCTTGCAATCTTTCTATAGGATGGGGTAATGGGCAACATTCGGAGGACGCGGGGGTTGGCAATCTTTCTAGAGAATGGTCGGTAATCTCCGGAGGACGCAGTGGTTTGCAATCTTTCAAGAGGATGGTCGGTAATGTCCAGAGGGTGGGGTGGTCGGAAATATCCAGAAGACGGAGTAGTCGGCAATCTCTGTAGAGGATGGAGGGCAATTTCCGGAGGATGGGGTGGTTGGTAACCTATGTAGAGGATATTCGGGAATCCTCGGAGGACGGAGTGTTTAGCAATCTCTGAGGTCTCTAGAGAATGGTCGGGAATCCCGGTGGACCAGGTGGTTGCTAATATCTGGCTGGTCTAAATGAACAGCAGAACCTGACAGAACGATAACAGCAACGCTCGAGAGAGTCCACGTTCATAGACAGTGAACTTCGCAGTCACACCAACAGCTTGGCAATAGACTACCGCAGTTCAGTGTAATGGCTACAAATGCTACGCGTGCCACAGACTGAAAACCACTGGGTTAGATACTCATCGCTTTGACAAGGAGAAACAGACTGCAGGAGATCGAACATACGAGCATGAGTGAAGTACAAAGAGAGAGAAGGTTAACGCAAGACAAGAAAGGGAATTTGTAAATGGTCAGACCGTTATGTAAGGAGTGATGTCATATTTCACGATAATAACCACACGGCAAAAGAATTGAAATAAATAAAGCGGTACAAAAGAGCAATATGGATGGTTGCAGTAGTAGCCATGTGAAGTGAAGAACAACCTCCGTGCCTCGAACCTCGACCCTCATTATCGAGACACTAACAAATGAGTGTTTGCTTTCTAAATGTGCAGGAGGTAATACATACAACTGTCATCTTTTCACATGCTGCATACAATCGACACGGCAAAGTGTCTTTAGTCCTGTCCGACACGATGGAAAGTCACGCTCCGCAATTGTACAAACATGCACTTCAAAACTTCATCCTCTTCAACGTCGGCTTTGTTCTGAAAGAGTACAAGCAACACTGAGGAACTGGGGGCTTCATGTCCTACTGATGGAAGCACAGCTGCAGTCAGCCTGTGAATGGTTTGAGACTTGAATAATTTTAAGCGCTCTGGTTTGTATTGTGTCGTGATTCATTTACTGGTTATATCCTGTCTTTCGTAGCATATATTACACATCTCTAGCATATACTGAGTATACACATCTGATTTCGATGATGATGATGATAATTGTTGTTTAAGGGGCATAACATCTAGGTTATCGGTCCCTATTGATTTGGGTGATCGTGAAGATGATAATAAAATGTAAACTATAACTAAAACTTACTACTAACTTATATACTAGAAGAAGAAATGGAAAACAAAAGGCGAATAAGGCAAATAAAGGACAGGAGGAAAAGAAATGCCCTCAACCCTTGAAGAATGCGGATTGAGGTACTTGGAAGGAAGGAGAGCCATAAAAGGCAGATAGGTAAGTGAAAGAGGAGAGGGTCCGCCCCACAGGTAATGGATAAAAGGGGAAAACCGGACCCAGCTCAGGAATCCCTCAGGGTCGCCAATTCTCGAACTCACCAGCCGTGAGCTCCTGAGGGTGTAGCAATATCCATGGTGCACCAGAAGTGGTGCGGCTACATACACCCTGCCTCCTTGAGGGCCTTGAGCAGAAGGCAGGAAATAATAGGAAAAGAAAAAGAAGGCTGACCCCTCACAGAAGGAGGGTATCAGGGAAGATGAGACATGGGCCAATTAAGGTGGGAAAGGAAGAGACTCCCTAGGCCTCGGATGCCCTAATACTGTCGGGGTCGGAAGAGAACAAGAGTTGACCAAGTGAGGTCGACAGGAAAGAAGACGGAGAGGAGCCCGGCACAAGTAAGTGGAAGCAATGCCGGACTCAGCTGGGGTCCCGTGGTCGCCAACCCACGTCTCACTAGATGTGAGCCCCTGGGGGGATATCTAATTTCAATTCAGCCTATGTCAGCTCGTTCGACAAAATCGCGTATCCAACGAGTATAAAACACGCGCTCATCCATGGAGTATAAAACACCCTTGCATCCAAGGAGTAGACGTATAAAACATGCGCTCATTCAGTTAAAGTCGCCTTACTTTATCCACTAAAGGGTATATTATTTATTCTGTGTAAGAAACTTGTCGGCCGTGATAATCCAACGAACATTGATGTTTACATTCGTAGCTGCTGTAAAATTATATGAGACATAGCACTCGATTACAAACTGTTTAAGACTAACACTTATCGAAATAGTATCCTACTTTGCTGGTATAATTCCCCGTGAGGTTACTGTTTAGAAAGCAAACAGGTTTACCAACATGATGGAATATCTTTGGAACATCAGCCACTACTTGCTTTACTTAAATTTTCGTTTGTGGAAAAATAGATCGCGATATCTTACAGGATATTTTCTGAACATTACAGATGATGATGATTATATTTGTTGTTTTACGGGGCCTAACATCCAGGTTATCTGCCCCATCTGGTGCGGGTGATAGTAAAAATGAAACATGGGATGAAAACTAGAATTAAAACTAACTTCAGAGTAAACACTTACTTACGTTCTAGAAGAAGAAATGAATAAGAAAAGGAAAAGAAATAGTGGACAGGAGGAAAATAAATGTGGAATGAGGGATTTGGAAGAAAGGATAACCATGAAAGGCAGATATGAAAGGGAAAGAGAAGAGGGCCCGCCCCAAAGTCAGTGGAAAATGGGGGGGAAATCAGACCCAGCTCAGGAATCCCTCGGAGTCGCCAGCTCCCAAACTCACCAGCCGCGAGTCCTTGAGGGTGTAGCACTATCCAAAGTGCACCAGACGTGGTAGGGATACATACACCCTGCCTCCTAGAGGGCCTTTGAGCAGAAGGCAGGAGATATCATGAAAAGAAAAAGAAGGTTGACCCCTCGAAGAATTAGGATATCAAGAAAGAAGAAACATGGGCCAATTTGGCGGGAAAGGGAACGACTGGGATACCCTAATACCATCGGGATCGGAAGAGAACAAAAGTTGACCTATGGCGGACGAAAGAAAAGGTGACAGTGAGGAGCCCGGTACAAGTAAGTGGAAGCAATGCTGGACTCAGCTGGGATCCCGTGGTCATCAACCAACGTCCTACAAGTTGTGGGCCCCTGAGGGGCTGAACATTGCAGGTTTTAAGCTTTATTTCAATGATCAGACGAAGTGGCGTATTAATAAATCAATCAATCAATTACCAGGGGAATCAGCTGCACCTAGTAATATTGTTTTTTGGAGCCCGACTAGCGCTATTATCAGGAAGGTCGATATTTCTCTGCCTATATCCCGTATGGTACCAATGCAATG
Source organism: Meconema thalassinum (assembly GCA_946902985.2). NCBI lineage: Eukaryota > Metazoa > Arthropoda > Insecta > Orthoptera > Tettigoniidae > Meconema > Meconema thalassinum. The sequence continues at coordinate 376,386,846 of OX336392.1, forward strand.
CAAGCATTTCCTGCAAACGATACTGAACCCTATTAATTTTCCCTCAATGTGACTACAGACTAATACGAGGGAAAATTAATAACGCTCAGTATCGTTTGCGGGGTATGCTTTCACTGCATTGGTACCATACGGGATACAGGCAGATAAATGTCATCGACCTTCCTGACAACACGCGTTAGTTGGGCTGCATAAAATAATATTATTAGGGGCAGCTGATTCACCTGGTGTATATAATTAATCAATCAATAAATATAAATAAATTAAAAAATGAATCATTGCTGAAGATGCGGAAATTAAATAGTTATAATTCCATAATACAACTGTTACAAACGACACCATATCAGAAATGAAATGAAATGAAATGAAATACGAAGGTGGATCAAAAAGTTAGTTGCATTAACGCCTGGCAGCAGCGCGCTGTGTGTCGCAAACGTGGGCTCAGCGGAGAAAGGGACAGACACTGCCCACACGTCTGTTAGGCAGGTCGCTGTGGTGTCTCGTCTTGTATGGTGTGAATAGCGGCCAAATGCAATGGCGCGTCGGCTGGACGTTCACTCCAAATATGAGGTGCGTGCGACAATTCGATTCCTATGGGCCAAAAGGAAGAATTGCACGATTAAAGAGAAGCGTCGGGGGAAATTGAGCGCCGGTGTGATTTTGTTGCACGATAACGCAACACCTCCCAAGGCCCACCAAACGAGCGAACTGCTGCTGCGTTTCCAGTGGGAGGTATGGAAAAATCCACCCTACAGTCCCAACCTAGCGCCATGTGATTTCATCTGTTCGGTAAGCTCAAAACGGAGCTCGGTGGTCGACGTTTCCAGACCGATGAGGAGGTGAAGGCCGCTGTCTCCGTGTGGTTGCAGAACGCTGGAGGACCTTTCTATGCATCCGGCATCGACAAGTTGTTGTGCGTTCGCAGACATGTTTGGAGTCTCTTGGAAACTATGTGGAAAAGTGACGTTACATTGTATGTCATTATAGGCGTGTTGCTGTTATAGGTGGTGAAATAAATGGCCATAACTGGGAAGTGCAGCTTATTTTTTGATCTTCCCTCGTACATGCAGACCCTTAATCCAATTTTCTGATCCACTGAAATATTCTGCAAGGGCGTGATGACCCAGCGGTGAAGTTTCTTGCCTTTTGTATGGCCAATTTGTCCAGTAACCTGACTTCGAGGTGACAGTAATGGTGTTTCAAACATTGGTTTACTCCCTAGTATTGTGGTAGGGGCCGCTGGACTAGTGATAAGGTACCATCTCAACCATTGCCTTGAGTAGAAGTGAGGAATCACGATTATACCACTTCCAGGATGGATAAGATTGTAATCGAACCCACTTTTCACTATTTCTTCATGATTCTGAGTATACCCCATTCCAACTCTCTGACCAGAATTAAATTTCTTGGCATAGTGGGGAATCAAACCCAGGACTGGAGTCATAATACGTATCCTAGAACCGCATATATTCGACCAGATAAATTGAGCTAATGATTCTAGGCTCCCTCGGGACTCAAGCCACACTCCTACTCATTAGCCAATTGTAAACGTGTATTCTATTGATCCTGATCACACTTCGTAGACTTGGATAACACCGGAATTCTCGGCTCACTTCCGAGGCTCGTACGTAGCGAGATAGACGCAGTGGACTAGATAGTGTCGGGGCTTGGAAGCATTCGATGGCAAATAATGGCGCCCCGATGCTATCAGCCCCACGTGGCGAAGAGCATAATGTGCACATTGCGGAGGAAGTTCGGAGAAATCCTTCACAGGGTCCCATGGGTCTTAAGATTTGCATGCGTTAAGATGCCAGTTAAGGATTTTTCATGATGTGCCATAAACCAATTCCATTACTTTCCCCCGTGTGGATTGCCAAAGTGGCAAAGGTGGATAATCTTGACGCTCTTTGTATGCATTTTATAACAAGTAGTTCCGTGAAGAACTATACAGCCTATTTTCATATATCCTACTTATGTTAACTGCCACAATCAACATACAAAATTTCAGTTTAATTGCTGTAACAGATTCGTAGATATTGAGAACCGTCTAAATATTTCTGATGGTCGCCAGGTTGGATTTTTATTTTTGTACTATTACATTAAGATTATTGTGTACGTGTGGTATTCAAACTTCAATCGCATGATTAGACAAAAAGAAGTAAAAACGAGATTTTAAAATTACGCACAGCAGCCATCTTGTGATAATGCAAACCATTGAAATAAATTAGATGCCAGTGGATCAACATTTGTATAAGCATTTAACGTGCAACGTTTCACGGCACTCGGATAGTTAATTCGCGAGAAACGTCCATTTAAATATTTATACTTCGCGTCGCCGCCATGTTGGATTTGTGCTCACCAGGTTCCTGAAAGTCCTATAGGTGAACATATGTTCATAGTCTCTATGGACATAAAAAAAATCAGTTTTGTTGCTGTAAAAGATTCATAGATATTGAGAACCGTCTAAATATTTCGGGAGCTCACCATTTAGGAGTGTTATGTGTATAGGCCATAGAGTTATGTACCATTCAAGGACAATTATTGCCTAGGTTCATTATTCAAACTTTCACTTCGATCCCATGATTACGACACAAGAAATTAAAACTTAATTTTAAAATTTCGCACAGCCGCCATCTTGAGGTTATGTAAGGAATTGAATTAAATTAGATGGCAGCGCATTACAATCTGCAAAATCAATTACTGTACCACATTTCACTGCGCTCAGAGAGTTAAATCACGAGAAAAGTCTATTAAAATATATTTAATTCGCTTGGTCGCCATGTTCGTTTCGTACTTTACAGGTTTATGAAATATACATAGGTATACCTGTATCAGTACCCTTTATCACCGTACAAAATTGCAGGGTGATATCTGTAATAGTTTCGGAGATATAGAATGTCAGTGAAATATTTCGCACAGCCGCCATTTTGAGGTTATGTAAACAATTGAACTAAATTAGACTCCAGTGCATTACAATGTGTATAAACATTTGCTGTACCAAGTTTCATTACATTTAGATAGTTAAATCGCGAGAAAAGTCTATTTAAATGTCTCAACTTCGCTTGGCCGCCATGTTGGTTTTGTAGTCACCAGGTTTTTGAAAAACTCATAGGTGAACTTCTAGTAGTTCCCTTTATCACCGTACACAATTTCAGGGCGATATCGGTAATAGTTTCGGAGATATTGAATGCTAGTGAAATATTTCGCACAGCCGCCATGTTGGATTGGAGAGACGTAACAAAATTTGAAGGGCACGGTCGAGGTCGCCGGGAATAGTGCTATGAACTTCCCGAGTTTCATTGAAATCGGTCTAGCCGTTTCGATTTTATTAGGGGGGGACACACACACGAATCACACGCACGCACACACACACACACACACACACACACGCACACACACACGGACAAAAGGTGATCTCATAAGCCTATTTTTTCAAAATTGAAAATAGGCTAAAAATCAATCAAATTCAGATTACAATAAATTATAATATAGTAATTCCGCTGTAAGGAATTCACACACTGTGACATAAGGTAGGCTTCTGAGAAACATTGACAATAAGGATATGACTATCACACAAGGTTCCGGTATCATCCTTACTACGATTTAACACAGTCAAGTATATTACAATATTTGAATGCCAATGCCAATCGCGAAACCATAAAGCACAACTATACAAGTCAACAACCAATATTATGTCACAGATTACTTTGACTAGTTGAACAAAACAGTTCAGTTTCTTAAAATGCTCCTATCACACAAACTACTGAATCTGTTCCGTTCCCAGTCACGGCATCATAGATACGCTTGGTGTCTTAGTGTCGTGAGGCAAGAGTCACGGCATCATAGATACGCTTGGTGTCTTAGTGTCGTGAGGCAAGAGTCACGGCATCATAGATACGCTTGGTGTCTTAGTGTCGTGAGGCAAGAGTCACGGCACCTTAGATACGCTTGGTGTCTTAGTGTCGTGAGGCAAGAATCACGGCATCATAGATACGCTTGGTGTCTTAGTGTCGTGAGGCAAGAGTCACGGCATCATAGATACGCTTGGTGTCTTAGTGTCGTGAGGCAAGAGTCACGGCATCATAGATACGCTTGGTGTCTTAGTGTCGTGAGGCAAGAGTCACGGCATCATAGATACGCTTGGTGTCTTAGTGTCGTGAGGCAAGAGTCACGGCACCTTAGATACGCTTGGTGTCTTAGTGTCGTGAGGCAAGAGTCACGGCATCATAGATACGCTTGGTGTCTTAGTGTCGTGAGGCAAGAGTCACGGCATCATAGATACGCTTGGTGTCTTAGTGTCGTGAGGCAAGAGTCACGGCACCTTAGATACGCTTGGTGTCTTAGTGTCGTGAGGCAAGAGTCACGGCATCATAGATACGCTTGGTGTCTTAGTGTCGTGAGGCAAGAGTCACGGCATCATAGATACGCTTGGTGTCTTAGTGTCGTGAGGCAAGAGTCACGGCATCATAGATACGCTTGGTGTCTTAGTGTCGTGAGGCAAGAATCACGGCATCATAGATACGCTTGGTGTCTTAGTGTCGTGAGGCAAGAGTCACGGCATCATAGATACGCTTGGTGTCTTAGTGTCGTGAGGCAAGAGTCACGGCACCTTAGATACGCTTGGTGTCTTAGTGTCGTGAGGCAAGAGTCACGGCATCATAGATACGCTTGGTGTCTTAGTGTCGTGAGGCAAGAGTCACGGCACCTTAGATACGCTTGGTGTCTTAGTGTCGTGAGGCAAGAGTCACAGCATCATAGATATGCTTGGTGTCTTAGTGTCGTGAGGCAAGAGTCACGGCATCATAGATACGCTTGGTGTCTTAGTGTCGTGAGGCAAGAGTCACGGCATCATAGATACGCTTGGTGTCTTAGTGTCGTGAGGCAAGAGTAACGGCACCTTAGATACGCTTGGTGTCTTAGTGTCGTGAGGCAAGAGTCACGGCATCATAGATACGCTTGGTGTCTTAGTGTCGTGAGGCAAGAGTCACGGCATCATAGATACGCTTGGTGTCTTAGTGTCGTGAGGCAAGAGTCACGGCATCATAGATACGCTTGGTGTCTTAGTGTCGTGAGGCAAGAGTCACGGCATCATAGATACGCTTGGTGTCTTAGTGTCGTGAGGCAAGAGTCACGGCATCATCGATACGCTTGGTGTCTTAGTGTCGTGAGGCAAGAGTCACGGCATCATAGATACGCTTGGTGTCTTAGTGTCGTGAGGCAAGAGTCACGGCATCATAGATACGCTTGGTGTCTTAGTGTCGTGAGGCAAGAGTCACGGCATCATAGATACGCTTGGTGTCTTAGTGTCGTGAGGCAAGAGTCACGGCATCATAGATACGCTTGGTGTCTTAGTGTCGTGAGGCAAGAGTCACGGCACCTTAGATACGCTTGGTGTCTTAGTGTCGTGAGGCAAGAGTCACGGCATCATAGATACGCTTGGTGTCTTAGTGTCGTGAGGCAAGAGTCACGGCATCATAGATACGCTTGGTGTCTTAGTGTCGTGAGGCAAGAGTCACGGCACCTTAGATACGCTTGGTGTCTTAGTGTCGTGAGGCAAGAGTCACGGCATCATAGATACGCTTGGTGTCTTAGTGTCGTGAGGCAAGAGTCACGGCATCATAGATACGCTTGGTGTCTTAGTGTCGTGAGGCAAGAGTCACGGCATCATAGATACGCTTGGTGTCTTAGTGTCGTGAGGCAAGAATCACGGCATCATAGATACGCTTGGTGTCTTAGTGTCGTGAGGCAAGAGTCACGGCATCATAGATACGCTTGGTGTCTTAGTGTCGTGAGGCAAGAGTCACGGCACCTTAGATACGCTTGGTGTCTTAGTGTCGTGAGGCAAGAGTCACGGCATCATAGATACGCTTGGTGTCTTAGTGTCGTGAGGCAAGAGTCACGGCACCTTAGATACGCTTGGTGTCTTAGTGTCGTGAGGCAAGAGTCACAGCATCATAGATATGCTTGGTGTCTTAGTGTCGTGAGGCAAGAGTCACGGCATCATAGATACGCTTGGTGTCTTAGTGTCGTGAGGCAAGAGTCACGGCATCATAGATACGCTTGGTGTCTTAGTGTCGTGAGGCAAGAGTAACGGCACCTTAGATACGCTTGGTGTCTTAGTGTCGTGAGGCAAGAGTCACGGCATCATAGATACGCTTGGTGTCTTAGTGTCGTGAGGCAAGAGTCACCGCATCATAGATACGCTTGGTGTCTTAGTGTCGTGAGGCAAGAGTCACGGCATCATAGATACGCTTGGTGTCTTAGTGTCGTGAGGCAAGAGTCACGGCATCATAGATACGCTTGGTGTCTTAGTGTCGTGAGGCAAGAGTCACGGCATCATCGATACGCTTGGTGTCTTAGTGTCGTGAGGCAAGAGTCACGGCATCATAGATACGCTTGGTGTCTTAGTGTCGTGAGGCAAGAGTCACGGCATCATAGATACGCTTGGTGTCTTAGTGTCGTGAGGCAAGAGTCACGGCATCATAGATACGCTTGGTGTCTTAGTGTCGTGAGGCAAGAGTCACGGCATCATAGATACGCTTGGTGTCTTAGTGTCGTGAGGCAAGAGTCACGGCATCATAGATACGCTTGGTGTCTTAGTGTCGTGAGGCAAGAGTCACGGCATCATAGATACGCTTGGTGTCTTAGTGTCGTGAGGCAAGAGTCACGGCACCTTAGATACGCTTGGTGTCTTAGTGTCGTGAGGCAAGAGTCACGGCATCATAGATACGCTTGGTGTCTTAGTGTCGTGAGGCAAGAGTCACGGCATCATAGATACGCTTGGTGTCTTAGTGTCGGGAGGCAAGAGTCACGGCATCATAGATACGCTTGGTGTCTTAGTGTCGTGAGGCAAGAGTCACGGCATCATAGATACGCTTGGTGTCTTAGTGTGGTGAGGCAAGAGTCACGGCACCTTAGATACGCTTGGTGTCTTAGTGTCGTGAGGCAAGAGTCACGGCATCATAGATACGCTTGGTGTCTTAGTGTCGTGAGGCAAGAGTCACGGCATCATAGATACGCTTGGTGTCTTAGTGTCGTGAGGCAAGAGTCACGGCATCATAGATACGCTTGGTGTCTTAGTGTCGTGAGGCAAGAGTCACGGCATCATAGATACGCTTGGTGTCTTAGTGTCGTGAGGCAAGAGTCACGGCATCATAGATACGCTTGGTGTCTTAGTGTCGTGAGGCAAGAGTCACGGCACCTTAGATACGCTTGGTGTCTTAGTGTCGTGAGGCAAGAGTCACGGCATCATAGATACGCTTGGTGTCTTAGTGTCGTGAGGCAAGAGTCACGGCATCATAGATACGCTTGGTGTCTTAGTGTCGGGAGGCAAGAGTCACGGCATCATAGATACGCTTGGTGTCTTAGTGTCGTGAGGCAAGAGTCACGGCATCATAGATACGCTTGGTGTCTTAGTGTGGTGAGGCAAGAGTCACGGCACCTTAGATACGCTTGGTGTCTTAGTGTCGTGAGGCAAGAGTCACGGCATCATAGATACGCTTGGTGTCTTAGGGTGGAATTCAGAGACATTTCTTGAGGACACCTTGAGGAGACCTTGACTAAGGAGGCCTTGAGGCTTCCTCCAATCTGAAGGTCTCCTTGAGATTGATTTTGCCGTCAGAGTCATTTCCTTAAGGTCTCCTTACTCAAGGGATGCTCAAGGCTTCCTCAAGGCTTCCTCGAAAGTAAGATTCACTGGTACCAATCACATACGAAAAGTTTCACTAGTGTTATTCGAATAAGAATTAAAGCTGACGTGTCTTACAATATAATCTGATGTTCCATGATATTAACGTTGATATGTTAAACATTATAATTGATTGTCAGCTAGTCACATATGATACATGTGTGATTAGCGCGTACTTATTTCAATGTTACTTTTTGAGACTTTTGGCGACGGTCAGTGTAGCTTTTGTTTCCAGACAAGCTATGAAGCAATCTTCGCGCCCCGGTATTTCAAACCTCATGGAGTGTAGAGTGGAGTAATACAGAAATTGTGGTGTGTAAAGGGTATACATTTTGTTGTGCAAATCGTCCTCCAGTATAAAAAATACTTGAAAATAAGAAGACGGACGAAGAAGAGAACATGTCAAAATATAACGGAGGCGTTCAATTGCGTGCCTGAGCACAAGGTAAGATTTCCTCAATTTTCGTATTATTTCTGTAGTAAGACGCATCTGTTGATTATTTTAAAGCACCAATACGTCCAATGGGTCTACTGACTAAAAGGAACATAAATTAAAGAGTAGCAAAAACGTTAAGTAGTAGCCTACTTTTAAGCTTACCATACCATAACCTATTAGGCAACCAAAATCCGGAGGTATGCACAAAGTTTTAAATCATATAATGAAATGCACACAGACTTTGAAAGTATGTTACTTTTTATGAAAATCTTGTTTCATTGTATGATTATCTCCATTCACGCTTGAAAGCTGCATAGTTCAAAGACATGCCAGGCAAGTTGCCTCTCATTTTGTTTATATGGGTTTGATGTCGTCATATACAGTAGATCAGGTGTTTTACATGTTTAGGCCTATGGAATACATATTGTTTTAGAATGTTTAAATAATGTTGATTGGTTAGGTCTGGTGGATACTAAAATCATAACATGATAGTTAATCTTACTATTACCCCCCACATATTTGAAACAACTATTGTCCAAAAATTACTGATAAGTGACAGGTTAGGTGAGGACTGAAGATCCACTGAAAATTACTGTCACAGTGACTCCTATGTTCCCCCCTGCCTATATCATAATGGTGCCAGCATATTGTTCGATGTTCCATTGGATATTTTCGGTCTTATTAGGTGTGTAATAAGTGTACCGAGATAGGAATGCTGGCATATCGACAGCCTCTCAATTGTATAACATGGTATTCTATGCACTATTTATGCCATCGAAGGACAGTGGCAGTAATTAGCTACTTAATTGCCACTATGGGGTAGCCAACACAGGAGTACACTACAGAGGAAAGTATTGGGGATCACTGTGGAGAGAAAACCACTACATAGTCCTATCCACTTGTGGGGCATGAGCATGGTTAGGACAAAATAGACCCGTTTTGCAAGGGGGATTCTGAATTAAAATGTTTCCTACTCGGATAGATTGCAGATTGTACTGCATAAGTGTACATACGATGGTAGGCACACTGTCAGACATCGGAAAACCAAGGGTACTTGGCTTACTCACAATATTTGCTAGATGCACATAATATTGTGATGAGACTGTGCAAATTGTAGTAGACTTTATAGCTTCTCAGCTCATGAACTGCACAAAAAAACATAACTATAACATTCAAAGAATAATAACGATACCGTAGTTATTTATTAATGAACATTAAAGGAGAGGGAACTATTGTAAATAAAGTTGTAATGGACTTCTAATTCTGATTAAAAATAGAACCATGCCAGTTTCTTGTAATGAAATTACTGCTTTATGAAAGCAGTGCCATAAACTTGACTCTACTTTTACTAGTTAATGTTGAATGAAAATCCACAGCCTGCTTCCAGTCTCCGACCGGGTCAGGAATGGAATGAATGAAGCCCCTATCTAGCGGCGAGGATATGAACTTTGCCGGCTGCCGAGGCCTGACGCACTCCTCTGGGGCAATGATTAAATGAATGACAGATGAAATGAAATGATAGTGGAGAGTGTTGCTGGAATGAAATTTTGACAGGTAAAACCGGAGTACCCGGAGAAAAACCTGTCTGCCTCCGTTCTGTCCAGCACAGATCTCACATGGAGTGACCGGGATTTGAACCACGGACTCAGCGGTGAGAGGCCGGCATGCTGCCGCCTAAGCCACGGAGGCTTACTAGTTAATGTTAATGGTTATAATATTTATCCTTTCTTTCTGATATTTTTAATTTGTGTTTTTTTTTCTTGAGTGTTACCTTAACATAATGAATTTTCTTTTCAGAAAATGGTTGAACAAATAAACAAAAAATTGGGACAGTGAGAAAAACATTTGTGTGACGAAAAAAACAGAACATGACCCAGCGGTGCATGCTCTCTTGGGGCAGGTGTATGTCGAAATACCGTTTGCCCTGGACAGTGATACGTTCACATAAGATAGGCCGGTTGAAGAGGCAGCATCAATATAAGAAGAGCCTATCATCGAGCTGGTCATAGAACCAGATAAGGCTGGCACCACTACATCGAATGATGAAAGCCCAACAGGTTTGTCAGAGAGATAGTTTTAAGACAGTTTGCAGAACAATGTTCTCCTACGCGATATTATTCTCATTTCTATGGAGTCTGGGATTTGTAAAACAGAGAGCCATGTAGCCTAATGTCATCACGCCAGGAGATGGCAGTTCAACACGCTGTGACGGGGTAAGAGGGGTCTTGCAGTACGCATGCGCAGCCCAACTATTCCAAACCTAAATATATCGGTTGGCAGTCAGTTGCTGCTACTTCCTGCATGATAATTTGTTACCTTCTTACTTTCAATAGGCTATTATTTTAAGTCTTAGCGTTTACTTTTAATAATGTAGCAGTATCAGGTACAGTAATAGAAACTGTGACCAACTTAATGTTTTTTGAATGCGCGATACGCAGTGAGAGGGAAGACAACTGCTGTTCAAACCCAACTGCCATCTCCTGTCGAGATATCAGTGGGTTATACTTTATGTGAACAGTAGTATCTGAACACTCACATGTGAATGCAGGCGAAGTTTGGACCAACCATCGCTACTAGCCGTGGCTGTCAAAATGCTACTTTTCATGTGTATGGTAACTTTCACCTGCAGTCAAGGCTCAGAGGGAGGGTGTATCAGCTCCATGCCCGGCTGTCTTTGCTCCCAGGAATTACCCAGGTACTCATTTCTGGTGTAGGCTGAGTGAACTCCAGGGCTATATGCGTTTCCGAAAGTGGTAGTTTTGTTTCTAAAATCCACTACATGGGTGGGGATCGAACCCACTCCCTTTCAGTTAGAAGCTCAGCGACTCGACCGACTGCGCCACGCAGCCCCGTCAAGTGTAGTTAGTGGAAGGTTCTTTTCATGCCATAAATCTATGATATGAGACCGCAGGATTTACTTCCCCTACGAAGGAAGGCATACTGAGGGATCATGTTTATTTTGACATGGAGGATGCTATAGCCTCCTAAATGTCCAGAATATCTGGCAGGTGACTGTGTCGTTGAAGGTTGTCAGTACGTAAATAGCGGCTTCAGTGGCGTAGTTGGTAGCATGCTGAACTGCTGTGCCCAAGATAGCGGGTTCAAACCCGGCCGAAGTCGTCGGATTTTTTAAGAGCGTTAAAATCCTTCAGTATGTCTACCTTCGGAGGGGAAGTAAAGCCGGCGGTCCCATGTCATAGATTTATGACATGTAAAACATCCTTTGACAGACTAAACTTGTGTGAAGCTAAACTGTTAGGTTAGATTTCATCGGAATGCACTATCAAAGTTCCAACGCTCGCCACTAGGTATCATTGATATCTGGTAGCGAAAGTTGGAACTACTTGAATTTGAACGGAACTTGTAGCTCACCCTAATAAGGGTGTCCCCTGGAAGCAGCGAGCCGAACATGTCCTCGGACACTCCCGGCACTAAAAGCCATACGATAAATAAAAATAAATAAGTACGTAAATGAAATATTTCGGTGTATTCCTAAGCAAATAAAATCGTTTTACATGAATCATGCTCTAGTTGGTAGTGGTAAGGGATGTTACCATCCTCAAAATTAGGGGCTGATGAGGTGAAATGAGGTGGCTTGGATTCCACATAACAAGGACGTCACGTGGCTTATGATCACAAAATTAGTGGACTCGTAAAACAACAAGCTTCCTTTTTTCCTGATAGGCCACGGCCACTCCCCGTTCAGTGAAATCGATTTGAGTTCTACCTGTAAATTGAAAATCCACAACCTGCTTCCAGTCTCCGACCGGGTCAGGAATGGAATGAATGAAGCCCCCATTCTAATCCTGACCCGGTCGGAGACTGGAAGCAGGCTGTGGATTTTCTTTCCATTTTCAACCTGTAAATTAAGTAATTACAATTTTACCTTTCAAGGCTTAATTCCACACGAAGCAGTCTGTGTTGTGCATTATATTATCTGATTTGTATTTTAGAGAAATGAGAATTTTCAAAAAAAATCTATTCAATGAACCTCTTGAGAGTATTCTCATAAATTGTACTTGCCAGAAACTTAAATAGAGTGCAACCTTTAAATTACTTTTGTAAGGGCGGTGAAGAGGTCAAACTCTTTCAACAGTAAGGAGACTCATCACACCACATTCCTATAAAGATTTCACCACATATCCATGAAATTAATTATAATTATATCACAGTAAAATGTTTTCTTTATAACAATGCCCTTTTAATATAATCTATAGTTTACATGAACTATCAAAGGAATTCCAGACCTTGCTCATAATGAGTTACATGTAGGTTTAATGTGTTTCAGAGCCATTTCCAATGAAGAAAAGTTGAGAGCCTCATGCAGTGGCTCTAAAGATAAAACTAGCATACAAGAAAGGTGTCTTCGGATACAAACCCTGTTGGCGCAAGAAAAAAAAAAACATGTTAAGCAAGTCAGGGAAATAATATCAAGTTAAAGGAGCAGGAATTAATTCTGAAACAGCAGACTTCCTGTCCCAAATGAAATGTATTTATTAATGGTACAGTACAGTATGTAAATAAATACCTATGAAAATGAACCCTTGCATCATGTATTTAAAATAAGAAGTAAACTATGGAACATTGCAAACAGCTGCTGAACTTGTAGGCTATTGTTGTCGATGTAACTTAGACGGTAGAATAAAAAGATGGGGCACATCCCGTTGCTGTCCCACCTCTTTAAACAATAATAGTAATCAGAATAGGAAGATGATTACTCACAAATAGTTAATTTTTTATCCCAAGATGATTTGCTATTGTTGCACTGTGACTGATTAAGGCCCTAGCCTTTTTGTAGCATGTTGATAGAAAAACGAGATTGAGACACAGATTTTTTTATTCATGTAACTTACAGATGGTTATTGGTTAGGAGGCAGAACATTGAGAAAAACTGCTCCTTGAAAGAAGTTAAATTTACATTTTGATTATTTAAAAATTTTGAGACAGATGCCTAATTAAGTAAACAACTTACTATAAATGAAACTAACAATAAGATAATACAGTGAAACCTCTAAGAGACCAGTGATGGTTCCATGGAAAACTGGTCTTTTAGAGGGGTGGTCTCTTAATATGCATTAAAAATAGTATTATACTGCATATTAATAAAGTACAGTTGGAACACATAATTGATTACAATTTATCTGCATTGGTTCACAGGAGCTCTGTCATATAAAAAAGTCACCAATTGATCTCTGTTTCAGATTAGCACATCTTTTTTAACAATTTCACTTTCTAGAATATCTCTGAGTGAGTTTGAAAGTCCATTAATTTGTTCTGGGTTTGAAAAATCTTCTAGGAGAGCCGTGTTTTGTATTTTTTATACGTTACATAACACTCTATGGAAGTGAAACTTGGACTATTGGTGCAGCAGAAAAGAGGAGAATTGAAGCATTTGAAATGTGGGGTTCCAGGAGAATGATGAAGATCAGATGGGTAGATAGGGTTACAAACGAAGAGGTATTAAGATGAGTGGGAGGGGCGAGATGTTTCTGGCGATAGGTTAGTAGGACACATACTAAGACACCCAGGAATAGCAAGCTTAGTTATGGAAGGAAGGGTTGAGGACAAGAACTGTAGGGGCAGAGCAAGGTTAGAATATGTTAAACAGATTGCCTCGGATGTAGGGTGTGGTAGCTATGGAGAGATGAAACGATTAGCTCAGGACAGGAAGGCATGGAGAGCTGCATCAAACCAGTCAAAAGACTGAAGACTCAAACAACATAACACTTCCTCTATTGACATTCTATGCTGATGCAGTTCTGTGCCAACAGAACTATTGTTTACATCATCACCATCTCCAATGGGAAGGCGGACGAGAAGTGGTCTTTTGAAAGAGGTCAGACTGAGAAAATGCCTGGTCTTTGGTCGGGGAGAGGGCTGGTCCTTAAATAGAGGTAACAAATACATAGACCTTATGTGGTTTTAAATCGGTTCCAAGAAAAATCGGTCTTTAAGAGGGGTGGTCTTTTAGAGAGGTTTCACTGTAGTAACATTAAGGCGTATCCATAAGTGTTAAATCCAGGATCGGATCCTGGCTCTGGCAGCGACTGTCCTGCCCAAGGATCATGAAATTATTAGTTCAGTCAGTCACTCTTGTATAAACACGTTCCTACAGACGGGGCCACCTCAGGTTATGTTGCATTCTGGAAATTCTGCCAACACAACGACACTTACTCGGGATTGGGCCTGTTGTCCTCATTGCTGGGTGCATGTGCGTTGATAAGAGTATACCCTTTGTTTCTGCTGCGGTTAGAAGAGGTAATCTCTGAAGCACTACAGAAGTTAACCACTGAGCTGATAACATTCTTATTTACAGCAAACGCCATGCTAAACCCGGCATATTTTTACCTAACTCCATTATAGATTCTATATTCTTTTGTGTCCATTACATCGTAGTCCTGATATTGTGTTTCTTGCAATGCCAGTATTGATATGTTATGTTCATGCATCATCGTCGTCAGTTCTTTGTGCTCACCAAACTTGAGTAGTGAGTTAAAGTTTAGTATCCCAAAGTATTATTTTTGCTTCGTCCTGAGTTTTGTACGTTTAGACATATAATTTCTAAAAGGATCATTTCCCCTAAGCATCTAATTGGTGTATGCTCCCCAGAATCCAAAGACCTACGTGCACATTCATTGAATCTTAACTTGATGAAGCTGTTTTGAATATTCTCGAATCATGAGCTCAATGTTTAGAGAAAAGGAACCTTTATTGTTTCTATAGACTTCTGCCATTGGTCCACCATGGCTCTTGATAGGTATGTGGGTACAGTCATTGCACGTTCTGATTTGTTGAATGCCCCCATTTGTTAGAATTTGCTCTGCCTCCTATCATATTTTTCCTGAGAGTTCAGGATTCTTACATACTGTACATTCGAAGTTGCTTTGCCAAATGCTCGGATATAAGACAGCCTTTCATGCGCTAGATAGGCTTACTCCCCGAAGGTCACCACATACAGTCAAAAAAGAAAGAGGATGAGAGCCTAGTTACAGTATTGTTTTTGTACGATTCAGAGTTTAATGACACGGTTTCATTTTGGTATGCATAGCCTTCACATGGTCAATAAAATGTTATTGTGTCATCAATCAGAAAGTTATATTTTTGTGGTAAGGAAGATGAGTCCCCATTCATTTTCTCAGATAATGTATATTATCAACTGGAAGTTTTATGTAACTAGTCTGTAAAATAGGCTAGCTTTTTTGGTGGAGCACTGAAGTCATCTTCCCCAGAAAAATATCCCATTGAACTACTGCTCGGGTCTAAGCTGCGTGAACCTGAGAGGAATGTGCATCGCGGACTATGAGATGTGGTATTGACGAGTGATGAGGTTTCTCGGTCTGTGGATAGTACAGTACCAAATACATTGGTCGGTGACTCACTCACTCATTCGTAATACCACAGTGGTTTGAGCTACGGCCCTATGTCAGCAGTATTGGAATAGAAAGGAATACCAGATATCACGGCGGGCTGTTGACAGACTCTTCTCTTCTCTTCTCTTCTCGCCTGACCCTTCCCTGCTCTTTCCCCTCACCCCACAAGTTCACAGAGCTTGGACCCGAGCAGGTTATTGATCCATTGACCTATGGTATATGAAACATGGCCTTCAGATTAGCCTAAAACATCTGTTATACTATTTTAATGTTTAGATGAATTGGAACATCTTGGGGTATGTACTTGGTCAGAACCTAGTTTCTAAGGCTTTCTAATTCTCGACTGTGGGTTGAAACAAGGTACTCGCGCCTTATGAGGAAGAACAGAAGAGATGGGTTCGATCCCCATGTAAGCCATCTTAGAATTGGTTTTCTGCGATTCTCCAATTCAATTCCAGGGAAATACTGGCATGGTTCCTATAAGACCATAGCCACCTTCTCCTTAACTCTTATCATCAATTACAAATACACAGACACACAATAACCCATTCGATATCAAACAGATTATCCCCATAGCCTACCGGTAAGTACATAGGGTTGAAGACCATGATGTTCAAAGCCCTGAATGAAATAGCAACAGCCTGTTTCATGACTTTCACCTAGGCTATTAAGACACTAATTTTTCACAGGAAATTCAAAGACCGGTACTCTCCATTTATTGATTGGGATGTGTCTCCAATTAATGCAGTCAGAAGCAAAATGGTTTTCCCTACAGAGATCACTATTTTGCGTGTTATATTGTTGTTGTTAATTCATTGTAGGGTCTTGGTAATCAGCCTTGTGCAGTAGATTGCGTATTATAGACCTATCAGTAGTGTGCATGTATGTAGGCTATCTAATCACTTTTAACCCAATAATGAGGCCAGGAAACCGGATTATTACGAGATGTCATCTAATGCGTGTTTCTTGCGTACGTATTCCTAAGGGCTAATAGGCTACTTTACATTGCCGGTATTGTAGGTTATTTAGGGCCGTGTATCAGTACTGGAGGTATGAACGTCTTGCATCAAAATAAGCTAACAGGCTAATCATGTAACTTATGTATAACCTAATTAATAATAAACACGTAGGCCTACATATCAGTCTGATACGATACGGTACTGGTAGGCCTATGATATAAATTTCGGCTCTTTTCCTGTGGAAAATACAAACGGACGGGAGCCAAATTATTGTGGGTGATAAATATTAATGCAATACAGTCAGAATATCTTTAAATAAACAAATAATAGGCTACACTTTAAAAATACTAACCTACACTGTAGTACCGTACCTAACCAACAAAAGTATGGGGACTTTTACCGTACCTTAATTAGGTACCGTTCTTATCGTACCGCTATTTGGTTTTATTTCGAATGTTCCTATTACCGATACCTGAAAGTTTATCGTGGCATAAAACCGTAGACTAATAACTAAAATCTGTAATATTGGAGAAAGTGGAAGTCAGCTTCTGCTTTAAAACTGAACTAAAGGCAAAATCACGTTTGTCACAACATGTTTTGAAAAACGGCAGCTCAGAAAATATTTTCTATGGATTCTAGAAATCTCTTATATATCGTCTTCGTACGTATTCGTCTTCAAATAATGCTTTAGTATAATCAAGATAGTCGTCGTCCGCCAAGAATACGCCATTTTTCTTGTGATAAGGATTCCTTAAGGTAGCTTGTCCCCTACCTTAGCACACGGCAAGTCGTGCGCAGTCGCGAAGGAGTCCTTGAGCCCAAGGCTTCCTCAAGAAATGTCTCTGAATAGTATTTCTGCTCAAGGAAGCCTTGAGGTCTCCTTAAGGAAGGCTTGAGGTCTCCTTAAGGAAGGCTCAAGGGAGCCTTCAAATGGCTTCCTCAAGGAAGCCTCAAGGAAGCTCTCTGAATGCAAATGGCTTCCTTAAGGCTTCCTCAAGCCCAAGGTCTCCTCAAGGTGTCCTCAAGAAATGTCTCTGAATTCCACCCTTAGTGTCGTGAGGCAAGAGTCACGGCATCATAGATACGCTTGGTGTCTGTCGTGAGACAAGAGTCACGGCATCATAGATACGCTTGGTGTCTTAGTGTCGTGAGGCAAGAGTCACGGCATCATAGATACGCTTGGTGTCTTAGTGTCGTGAGCAAGAGTCACGGCATCATAGATACGCTTGGTGTCTTAGTGTCGTGAGGCAAGAGTCACGGCATCATAGATACGCTTGGTGTCTTAGTGTCGTGAGGCAAGCGTCACGGCATCATAGATACGCTTGGTGTCTTAGTGTCGTGAGGCAAGAGTCACGGCATCATAGATACGCTTGGTGTCTTAGTGTCGTGAGGCAAGAGACACGGCAGCATAGATACGGTTGGTGTCTTAGTGTCGTGAGGCAAGAGTCACGGCATCATAGATACGCTTGGTGTCTTAGTGTCGTGAGGCAAGAGTCACGGCACCTTAGATACGCTTGGTGTCTTAGTGTCGTGAGGCAAGAGTCACGGCATCATAGATACGCTTGGTGTCTTAGTGTCGTGAGGCAAGAGTCACGGCACCTTAGATACGCTTGGTGTCTTAGTGTCGTGAGGCAAGAGTCACAGCATCATAGATACGCTTGGTGTCTTAGTGTCGTGAGGCAAGAGTCACGGCATCATAGATACGCTTGGTGTCTTAGTGTCGTGAGGCAAGTGTCACGGCACCTTAGATACGCTTGGTGTCTTAGTGTCGTGAGGCAAGAGTCACGGCATCATAGATACGTTTGGTGTCTTAGTGTCGTGAGGCAAGAGTCACGGCACCTTAGATACGTTTGGTGCCTTTTTGTATCGTGAAGCAGCAGGCCTGTGTGCTTGTGATGCAAACACTCGACAATGGCATAATGGTTCTGGAAAAAGAATATGAGTACTACTGAATGTGTGTTTCATTTTACATGAAGGGTGAATGCTTTAAATGACAAAAGCACATGCAATTTCATTAGATGTTTGATATGCACCAACAGAATCAATGTAATGAAAATGTATGAACATTTACATTCAAAGGATAAAATAGTTAACGTACTGAAAAGGCATTATCATTTACTGATACCAACATTACAATTAATGATTTATTGAAAACAAAATATTAAGCAAACGGTACATTTATGACCTGACAATACAATAGAATTTTCATGGCTTTGAATCCAAATTAGAATCATGATTCTAGTGTTTCAAACGTTTTAGGCTAATTGTAAAGTTTTTCATTGAAAAGTTTAAGAAGTTTTGAAGCAACGCATTTTTTCTCAAGTTTCATAATACTTCAGCCATTATTCTACGACAGATTAAGGCACATATGCGTATAAAGACACTGTGAAAATTTCAAGTACATCGGTGCAGTTATTTCTGAGTACAATATTTGCATTCAAAAATGTTGTAAGAAATGGCTGTCAGCCTGCACAGGTAGATGAATAAGGATTTGTATGTTTAGATGTTTGCCAAAGTTTACAAACTTCACCAACTCTTATCTCGGAAATAGATTAACATTATTGCTCCAAACTAACTTCCTATGATATTTCAATATACTAAGAACCCAAACCATCAGCAAAATTGAATTTTACAACCGAAACCAAAGTTAGCGCCACATTAAGTGTAACGTCTATCAGATCTTCCAAAGACGAGTTTTTAGGGTCATGCAAAACTTTCCAAAAATAATCTACATTGTTTTGCCCCTGGTATTGGCATTCAACAAATCAACAAATGTAAAACAAAAATAATTTACTGCAGCCAAAATAAATCAGAAACCTCTAATGACTTCAAATTGGCAGGTGAAAAGACTAAGGAAGTAGGAGACTTATGTTACTTAGGAAGCAAAATAACCAGTGATAGACAAAGCAAAACTATGTTGGCTCAGACAAGGAAAGCATTTCTGCAGAAAAGGAATCTGTTGACATCGAATATAGATTTAGGTATTGGAATGTCATTTTTGAAAGCCTTTGTCTGGAATGTGACGCTCAAAGGAAATGAAACTTGTGACTGTTGGCGCAGCAGAAAATAGAATAAAGGCATTTGAAATGTGGTGTTACAGGAGAATGATGAACATCAGATGGGTAGATGGAGTAACAAGTGAAGAGGTATTAAGACAAGTGGGAGAGGAGAGATATTTCTGGTAACTGCTAATGAAAGGAGAGATTAGGTTGGTAGGACACATACTAAGACACTCAGGAATAGCAAACTTAGTTATGGAAGGAAGAGTTGAGGACAAGAACTGTAGGGGTAGACCAAGGTTGAGATACTGTATGTTGAACAGATTGCCTCAAATGTAAGGTGTGGTAGCTTTGTAGGGATGAAACGATTAGCTTAGGACAGGTAGGCTTGGAGTGCTGCATCAAACCAGTCAAAAGACTGAAGCCTCTAACACACATATTGTTATGATCAAAGCATTAATTTAATTAAGTAGGTATATTGGCTATCACGGCCAATGAATTAAAACTCAGCAATGTTTCTATGTTTAAGCCGTGTCTTGTGCGGGTTTCACCTAGGAACACCATACTGGCTCATCAGTGGGCTCTTGGTATCCGTGCCTGGACCCCCACAGGAGTAGCGTACTGTGCACTACCTCTATTCTGTTGAAGCGCACTTGCGCTTCTTTACTTCGTGAGCTAAGAGCTCAAGCAGCCTTTCACCTCCTTATGAAGGCTTCCAAAGTGTGCCAATATACCAACTTTCTGTAAGCCTATAGGAAGGTGAAAGGCTGCTTGAGCTCTTAGGTCACGCAGTAAAGAAGCGCAGGTGTGCTTCATAAGAAGGGAGGTAGTGCACAGTTCGCTACTCCGGGGTGAGCCTGGGCACGGAGACCAAGAGCCTGCTGATGAGCCAGCATGGTGTTCCTAGGTGAAACACCGCACAAGACACGGCATAAACCTGGAAAATTTGCTGAGTATTAATTTATTATTGAGTGCGCCATCCATTCAAACGAACACAATTTAAACACTTCAGAAGAAACATCATTTCCTCTTTTATCGTCAGGTATAATGGCCTAGCAGATGTATTTAATGGTTTCACCGGTGTCGTGCCGCAAGCGACCCACCAATTTGCCATCGTGCCTCTAGCGACCAAAGCACTGATATATGG
Source organism: Meconema thalassinum (assembly GCA_946902985.2). Classification (NCBI taxonomy): domain Eukaryota; kingdom Metazoa; phylum Arthropoda; class Insecta; order Orthoptera; family Tettigoniidae; genus Meconema; species Meconema thalassinum. Next base: position 376,407,441 of record OX336392.1, read on the forward strand.
GTGGAATCTGGAAATATCTAACACATCTGTCTCTCCAAAAATTCCGTAAAAAATTAAGAACTTATGTCCAAAGGGACGTAAATCCAAAAAATTGACGGGTTTTCAGTTTTTCTTTTCATAAACAAGTTTATAGGTTCTCGCAACTTATAGCAAATGTTTTAATACGTCATATATCCCATTTTAACAGAGATCTATGGATTGAGTTCATTTACAAAGTGATGTAACTCCAAAGGGTATTTATTTCCAATGTGTCTTATATCCATGTTGACCAATCCGATGGGTATGGCCATGGCTAACTTTGAAGAATATGTAGAGCATTAGGTTGCGTTTGTTGTGTTTAAATCATTTAAATGTTCATAAATGCCACTCAAAGCGTATGTCAATATATGATTCAATCCCAAAATGTCCTAACTCCAACTTACAGGAGACGATTACCACCATTTCCATTGATAGGAGATTGTTAAAACATAGTGTCAGGATGTTCATAAAAGTAATGAATGAAATTACATTATATTCACAATCATATCTGAATTTAATTATACGAAGATACAAAAACGCGATTTATGAAGTTTTGCATTTCATGGATTTACGTCACTTTGGAAATAAGATCTTCAATACTTCCCTCGAGCAATGGGTAGCATGGGACACTGTAAGCTACTGGCAGGGTCGCCACAGCCACGATTTGTACTGGGTCGCACTCGGCACGTAATCGTTCACCACTCTATTCTCATCCATAATTTCCTCTTGAAAGGAAGGCCTCAGGGCTCAGTATCTCCGACCACTACATCACATACTTTTCATGTTGAAGGATGATTCTAAAATTCTAAAACATTGGATTACTTTCATTAAACCTACATCTAAGACAGCTCAAATATTCATTATCATCTCAGTTGGTGGTCTCAACAGGAGTTATTAATTCGCGTAACAGCTACTGAATAAGGATAGCCATTATAGTGATATCGTTACTCAAGCTTATTCTCGGCTCAAACGTGATATCAAAAGCAGAGACAGCGGAATACATCTGGTGTGCAATATATTTAGGAAAGGCATTTCATAACCTATGAGGAAGATAAGCATGACTTAGTGTCCTTCTTTGACGTAAGATAACACCATATTCTGAATTAGAACCAAGACAATGCCTTATTCACCAATACACAGGGTCATAATTTTAAATCCGCCCTGTACGCACCGCTAAGTCGGTCAAGATGACCTTGGCAGAAGTAGCCTTATCTCCCCAATTGACACGTGCGCTGAGATCGGCAATGTTGCAATATGCTGTCAGTATCTCCGATGTCTTAAGTTTGTGAAGTGCTAGTTGAATTGACCTAATATACAGTGCAGTCTCGGGGCAATTTTACAGTTTATATATTGCCTTAAAGTGATGTTTTCTATACAGCAACGTGTAGGTATTCATTGTGCTTTGTTATGCAAAGTATTCTTCTGTTAGAGAGTGTTGTTTTCGATTCATTCGGAAATTTCCTGGTATCCGTCCTCCTTATAGGAACACGATACGCGATATTGTAAAATGTTTCGCTCCACCGGGTCCGTTCTCGGCAAGTTATAACGAACGTCACCCAGGGAGAAATTCGCCGTGTGTCTGGAAACTTGTTTACGAGGTGCAAGGCATGCTTGCCTGCTGACGGACAACAGTTTGAACATTTCCTGTAAAACCAGATAAGTTTTTCACTAGAAATTGCTATTAAACGACTATATGTTGACGCGAAGTAGCGGGGAGAAGTCGTGCACTTTCCGCGCCTTGATTGGTAACGGAGGGGAGACTTAAATTGATGACCCAGTATTTGAACTTTATTTGATAATATACTATAGTACGGGCTTCACTCATCTTGTGTGTACACATTCATACCTATGGACATTAAAATTATTGACAAAGGAATTATGTTACCTTAATTTCCAGAAGCACGAACAGGAAGAAAGAAACTGAAAATGTACCTGGAACAAAAGAAGGAGCTTATGTTATATATGTGTAATACTGTGGCATATGTCAACAATGCACGTGTTTTGGGGTTCATTATTAGTCTGAGCTTCTGTGCTTCAAACTCTTCCACAATATAAAAATACCAATTTACAGAATGTATGAATTAATGAATGAATGAATGAATGAATGGACAGATGGAACCGTAGAAACATCAGAAAGGAAGTATTACTACAGGTGCGTATAAACTTGAGCATTCGTCCCAAAGGAGCATTTGCCGATGGAGGGATGGGCACAATCACGCCCCGCATGAGCACGGAACCACTGTGTTCTGACATCGTGCACTCCGAACAGGGAGCCCCGTCTGTGCTTTGTACAGGTACATGTAGTGTATTGTGAGAGTCTTGCCTGACCAGTCCACACTGAGCAAGTGCTCACTTTTATGTACCGACTAGAGTCGGATCAGGCTGAGGCATGCGGATCCATTCGGTTTGCCCTGTACACATCTGAGCAAAACAGGGAAAACGCATGCTCATTCTGGGCGAATGCTCATGTGTACACCTGCCTTAAGGCGTATTACGATAAAGCACCAAACGGAGAGCATTTCCCTCAAAGAATCTTTTGTGCATACATGCAGTAATTTTGATACTGAGAATTAGACGATGACCGTTGAAGAATTTAAACTAGAAGTTTCCATACAGCACGCCGGAGTGCTTCTGGCACAGACTACCGTGCAGCGATGGTGGTGGAAGACTATATATCTGTCTCTCTCGCTCGCTTTCCTGTCACACTCCCTCCCGTTCTGCCTTCGCTGTTTTATGCTTGATCGAACATTTATGCACTCTAAACGATTAAAATATGCATGTAATTATGCAATAAAAATTTACAAAATATGCAGTTATGTTCAGAATTTACAAAAAATCCAATAAAACCCCAAATTTTCATTTGCATATGCGCATACTTATCAGTATTTCTGAACTGTTAATGTTAAGCAAGTAATCTGCAAATACAACGGCTACGGCGGCGTAGTTGGTAGCATCGTGAGCTTCTATGCCCAAGATCGCGGGTTTAAACCCGGCCGAAGTCGTCGGATTATTTTAAGAACGTTAAAAATTTCTCAGGATGCCTTCCTCCGGAGGGGAAGTAAAGCCGGCGGTCCCATGACATAGATTTATGGCATGTTAAAGAACCTTCCACTGCTTACAGCTGTGTGAAACTAAATTAAATATTTGTTAAACATTTGGCTAACATTCTTAGGTTCCTACGTTCGTCGTCAAGAGCCGACTGCGGTGGCATCTGGTAACTAAGTCCTGAACTAGTTGGTCGTTGACGGTCGCGTTTGGCGGCAAAAGTAGGAATTACTTGAAAAAAAAACTCAATGTCTGCAGTCATTACTTCAATTAAAACAAATACACACACTAATACTGTCATCACAATTAACACCGGTTATCAGACAGATTCTACACACACGCAAAGTACACGGTGCTACATGACCGCGTTGTCGCAGCCCCTAAACTGAGGAACCAACCAATCTGCAAGTACCGGTACGTAGAGAAACGTACGAAGCACAATGTAGATGAGGCGGTCAACCAACGAATTTGAAGAACAGTTTGTTTGTTCGTTTGTTTGCATTACGTCCGTTGCACTACGATCCCATATTGGCTGGTCAGACGCGGCGAAGAGCTGTCGCAGCGCCATCAGTCAGGGCAGGCAACCCAGCCAAGAGAGACAGAAACCAGTATTCCAGCGTGCGGTGCAGCAACAGCTAGCACGCCGGGTATGATGATTTTGATGATAATTGTTGTTTTAAGGGGCCTAACATCTGGGTTATCATCCTCTAATGGTTTGGGTGATAGTGAAAATGAAAGATGATCAAATGAAACCCATAACTAAAAACTATCGACTGACTTACAAACTAGAAGAGGAAATGGGAAACAAAAAGGAGAATGTAAATAAAAGACAGGAGGAAAGGAAATGCCCTCAACCCTCGAAGAATGAGAAATGAGGGACTTGGAAAGAAGAAGAGCCATGAAAAACAGAGAGGAAAGAAAGAAAGAAAGAAAGAAAGAAAGAAAGAGAGAAAGAGGAGAGGATCCGCCCCAAAGGAAATGAAAAAGGGGTAAAACTTGACCCAGCTCAGGAATCCCACAGGGTCGCCAATTCCCGAGCTCATCACCCGTGAGCCCTTGAGGGTGTAGCAGAATCCATGGTGCACCAGAAGTGGTGGCGATACGCATACCTTGCCTTCTTTAGGGCCTTCAGCAGAAGGCAGGACGTATCAAGTAAAGAAAAACAAGAGATCTGACACCTTGAAGAATGAGGGATAAGGAATGATGAGAGAAGGCGAAAAAGTGAAAAACTCCCTAGACCTCGGATACCCTAATACCGTTGGGGTCGGAAGAGAACAAGAGTAGTCCGAGGGAGGCTGAAAGAAAAGGTGGTAGGTGCCCAGCACAAGTGTAGAAGCAATGACTGATTAAGCTGGGGTCCCGTGGTCGCCAACTCACGTCCTACTAGTCATAAGATCCTGAGGGAGTTACAGAACTCAACCCGCCGACGATTGCTGGTATAAGTAATACACATTTGTTAGAATGTAAAGCGACATTTATCTGGGAGCCCACTGGAACTAGGCTGCTCATTTGTATGCATGGGGACGGAGCTGTAAGGAAACTCGACTACATACACGGTCTGGGAATTAAAACATTGTTTATAGCACATTTTACAGGAGGATGAGGGGCAATCAGCAATACCGTGGCAGGAGTGGAAGTTCCTCATTCCAAATACGAGGAGACCCGTGTGTAAAATCTCGCATTTCAACAGAATTGTCGTTCAGCATTAGCGTCGAACAACAATAACATTCGACACGACACAGTTCAGGCAGAGGCTGTGCGCCTGGCCTTCCTTTTATGCAGGCTCGACGCAACACAGTTCAGGCAGAGACTGGCTGTGCGGTCGGCTCTTCTGTTAAGCGGGCTCGACGTCATAGTTATGGCAGGGACTATCCAAGGCTCAAAGCGACACAGTTCAGGCAGAGGTTGGGTGCCCGGCCTTCCTTTTATGCAGGCTCGACGCGGCACAATTCTAGCAGGGGCTACCATCTTCTTGGTTTCTTTGAACATTTGTTTGTCTTCATTGCAAACAGACTTGTTGCGTGGTTTAGCGGTAACGTTCTTGCCTGCGGTGCCTATGGTTACAGGATCGAACATTGGCGAAGTCAATTGGCATTTGAGGGTGCGCAAAATGCGAGGAAGCCGTGTCAGTAGATTTACTGGTAAGTCGGTGAAACATTCAGTCACCCCGGCGTCTCTAAAAGCCGTAGTTGTTATCAGGGACGTAAAACCAATAATATTGTGATTCCATTGTGTACATGTCTTGCCCGTGATCTGATTTCGCTCTGGCTTAGAACCAGGATGTAGCGCGGATTGCCATCATATCGGGCGTAGCGAGAATCAGTCCTGTCTTATCACTAAACTCTTGCCGAGCGCCCCCACTCGCAAGGCCTGAGCTGGAGAGACATGCACGCAAAACGTCCGTCTCTTCAGAACAGGTTGTTTGTTATAGTTTAATGTAAGGCTTTGATACCGTGGCTATTTCAGCTCCGTATACAAATTTCAGTACTTTTCTGATAATCTGTGTTATTGTGCTGCTGTAATAGTATGTATATTTGCAACTGGGACGAGAATTTTGAATGGCTGACCGTGACCTGAAGTAAGCAATGATCTCGGAATTCGTCTGGAGTAGAAGTGGGAAACCATGGTGACTTAAGTCATTTCTACGATGGTTTAAGTGGGATTCGATCCCAAACATCCGAGGTGGGAGTTCAAAACGCTAACCACTACACCACCAGGTAGGCCTCGGAACAACGACCCGCCGCTAATTGCGCCCTTAACGAAACCGTGCTTTTCAGTCGATCAACACAACTGTACCCAATTCTAAAGATATTTACATGAGATTAATAAATACATTCCCTTGGATGACCAGTTTCGATCGTCAAGCGATCATCATCAGATCCTTTACACTTAGGTCGTTAATTCTGTGTCCACATAACATTAAAGGTTCCGTGGCTCATAATCGCGAGATTATCGGTCGCGTAGAACTTCAAGCTGCCTCCCTTCGTACCAAAATTAAGGCTACTTCCTCTAATTACGGAAATCCTAGTCTAAAAATAGACACACTTGTATAGCCGTTACAATGGCACATGTTATCAGACAGTTTCCACACATACCCAAGTTCACGTGGCAACACGAGTAAGATGTCTCAAAATATCTACAGAAACGAAATAATTTGGAATTGAAGATAAATTCCTGCGCAGGAGAGCTTGCTTTGTCCTCTCAATAAATCACACATAAACGGAATTGACAAGGTATCCATTTCATAGCTCAGTGGTCACGCGTGAGGCACAAAAAGCATATCGCAGAATTTTGCGGTCCACCACACAGGTAAGTCTATCTGGACATGCTAAGTGAGTTGAATGGAGATCGTGGAACGTGGCGATTGATAATGTGCGTGGCGCAGAATGGAGTGATACTTCTACAGTTGAGCGAGTCAGTGGAATAACCATTCATCCAAACTGATCAATTTTGAGTTCTATCCGGGATAAATACCCTAGCACCTTCTTCTAGCTGATTTATAATTGTACTAGCTGTACCCGGCATGCGTTGCAATGCCAATCAAAGAAAGTGTTGGCTTTGTAACTTTGTATGTTGAAGTGCTTTTGGATTCCCAATATTGTTTTTCCTTTTCCGTTAACCACCTCTAAACTATTGTAAAATTGATTTACTATCTCAAAAATAAATCATGGGAACGTGCTCAATAACTCACCAAATTTTCATCGCAATGAAATGAATGGTATATGAACGCAAACGGGACTTTGTTGAAACGATTCGAGCACCGTCACCCATTTGTTGAATATACTCGTACGCTACCTATTGTAAAATGGATTTACTAAGTGAAAACCTTCCCTGGCGTGTACACAAGAACTCATGAAAGTTTCATCGCAATCGGATGAATGGCATATGAACGCATACGGGTTTTTGATTAAACTATTCGCGCGACGACACTCATTTGTTGAATCTACTTGTGCGCCACCCATTGAAAAACGGATTTACTAATCCATACACCTTCGCAGGTCTGTGCTCAACTCCCCAAAGTTTTATGATAATCGGATGAATGCTATATGAACGCATACGGGACTTGGTTGAAACGATTCACGCGCTGTCGCCCATTAATTGAAACTAATCCTGGGCTACCAATTGTAAAATGGATTTACTAAATCATAAATCTTTGCGGGAGTGGAAATAACATTTCTCCAAATTTAATTGCAATCGCATGAATGGTATATGAACGCATAAGGATTTTTTTAAACGATACGCACGCCGTTATTCATTTGATGAATCTACTTGTGCGATACCTATTGTAATGTGGATGTACTAAACCAGAAACCTTCCCTGAAGTGTACACAACATCTCACCCAAGTTTCATCGCTTTAAGACAAATGGTTTATGAACGCAAACGGGACTTTGTTGAAACGCTTCGCGCATCGTCGCTCATTCGTTGAATCTACTCGTGCGCTACCTATCATGACATGAATTTACTAAGACAGAAACCTTGCCTGTAGTATGACGCTCTCACCCAAGTTTCATCGCTATCGGACGAATGGTATTTGAACGCATACTGGACTTTGTTGAAACGCTTCGCCCGTCGTCGCACATTTGTTGAATCTACTCGTGCGCTACCTATTGTAAAAAGGATTTACTAAGTCAGAAACCTTTCCTGGAGTGTGCACAACAATACAACCAAAGTTTCATAGCAATCGGATGAATGGTATATGAACGCATACGGGACTTTGTTTAAGCGATTCGCGTGCCGTCACTCATTTGTTGAATCTACTCGTGCGCTACTTTCATATTTATTCACCTTTTAAACCTTCTCAGGACTTCCACAAATAATTCAAGACCAAAAGTAGCCAAATCGGTCCAGCCGTTCTCGAGTTTTAGCGAGACTAACGAACAGCAATTCATTTTTATATATATAGATTTACTGTACATACTGTACTCGTTAAATGGTTCCAGCAAGTTAATATATTATTATTATTATTATTATTATTATTATTATTATTGCGGCTTCGGTGGCGTTGTTGGTAGCATACTGAACTGCTGTGCCCAAGATCGCGGGCTCAAACCCGGCCGAAGTCGTCGGATTATTTAATAGCGTTAAAATCCTTCATTATGCCTTCCTTCGGAGGGGAAGTCATGTCATAGATTTATGGCATGTAAAAGATCCTTCCACTAACTTAACTTGTGTGAAGCTAAATTTCTAGGTTATCAAAGTTCCAAAATTCACCACTACAGTAGATGTCAGTGACATCTGGTAGTGAAAGTTGGAACTACTTGAAATTAAACGGAACTTTTAGTCACCATATGGGTGTCCGCTTGAAGCAGCTACAGCCTCTGGCGAGCCGAACATGTCCTCGGACACTCCCGGCACTAAAAGCCATACACTAAATAAATACATGAAGAAATAAATTATAAATTATTGATGTTACATTTCGGCCAACTAAGGACCATCTCACTTCAACGGTGATGTTCCTTTTTCTCTTTTGTCCACGCCTTTCCAGTTTTCAGCATCGGCGTTGTTTGGAAACTCCGATGCTCTAAGAGTTTTCTCTTAAGCTGGTCATGCTCCTGGATATCTTCACATGAGATTCCAATCTCGTGCCGATCATTTTGTATCCCTCTGAACAAGGCTCTCGTAGTATTTTTCTCAGAGAAACCTGAAAATGTGATACATTAATCGTGACGTTATTCGGGCCACGTGCCTATAAAACGTAATCCGTCTTCTCTGCATCGTGTCTGTAATTTTCTTCACATCGGGGGCGTGGTGGCGTAGCGGTCAAGTTGTTTGCCTCTCACCAAGGCGGACCAGGTTCGAATCCCGTTCAATGCATGTGAGACTTCCGAAGTTAAATGCCATGTCCTGTGGTTCGGATTCTACGTAAAAAGGAGGCAAAGTACAAGCTCCCTTGTATATAAATCCTGGTTATGCTGTCTTCAAAAATCACTGTTCTCTTTAACCGGACCTAAGATTGTCCACAAAATCTTCCTTTTCTTGGTTTCCAATTTCTCCTAATTCCTTTCTTGTTCATGATGATACTTTCCGCTGCATATAAATCTTGTAGCCGGCTGGCAGTGATATAATAATAATAATAATAATAATAATAATAATAATTATAATAATAATAATAATAATATAGTATGGCCACGGGTGCCAGGTGCAAGCTTTAGTATTTGACACCCAGAGGGTAGCTTGCCCGTCGAATTTCGTTGTTCCTTGAATCACTATGAAAGTCAAGGAGGTTAGATATCTAAACTCCTTGAACAATATAGCGATTTCTAGTAGAGAAACGAGGAACTTTGTGTAGGCGGAAACTACCGAGATTAATGTTGCCATTATGAACACGGCCTACTGAATTCAAATGGGTTCTTTGACATGAGAACATCGTATGACATGCGTGTCGTAAATTTTTGCCGCCTTTCGAAAATCACTTACCACGGTCGGGAGCGAACGTGGAAGCTTGGGGTTAGTAGACCGACACGTTAACCACTCACCCACCGTGGCAATAATAATAATATGGTGTTACTTGAACGACTGTCTCTCCTTTGAGACAGTATCAGAGGACTCAGTGCTTTCTCAACTTGATTACCAGGCTGTGGGGTCTTTGTACGTAAACAGTGCTATCAGATTAGTATCGCACGGAGTAGAGATGACGCACGCCTTATGAACTGCCAGCCCGTCCACAACAGACGACGAACCATGTGATCAGTATATTTATGCGCTGTTCGTCACAAGTGTTCATAGGTACACCCGAAAGTCGCAGGAGGAGTTTCCACGTGCCCTATAGTACGGTGCGTTCTAACTTCATTGCATTCATACTAAGACCCAGCAGCCTGTTGATTACACAGTTTTTTTTAGCGTGTGGATTTTAATGCCGGGAGTGTCCGAGGACACGTTCGGCTCGCCAGTTTTTGTAGCTGCTTCGAGGCGGACACCCAGTGGGTGAGCTACAAGTACCGTCACGTGTGGAGTGTTGTCTAGGGAGAAAAGTTTGAATGTAAGGACGAGAAGTTGGAAGGTGGCGGCTGTGGCCTATAGTTAGGGACCAACCCCGGAATTTGCCTGGAAGGAAGATGGGAAACCACAGAAGACCATCTTCAAGGTTGCCGGCGGGGGATTCGACTTCCTCGCCTCCCGGATGTGAGCGACTGCCAGCAGTCATGCCGTAACGACCACGGCTAACTCACCCGGTTATTACACAGTAAATGGTTTACAAGAGACAATATATATTGTAATTTAATTTATGAAGATGGTGAGTTAGTGTCTGACAAGATTTCTTAAACTCACAGGTAACAAACTCCTTGGTTAAACAATTGAGCAGTTAAAATGGCTTCCGAAAGATTCGAAGAATTTTAGAATGATACCGCAAGAGCCTGTGAGAAGACCTGATACTCCCAGAGACAACTGTTGGATCCTACATACAATATTGTTCTCAGTATTTACTTGTTCTGGTTAATTCCTTCCAGACAATAGACTCGGTCATGATTCCGTATTGATTGACCAATCAAAGTATAATAAAAATTGGGGTATCCACCTGATCAATACACAAAATTTATATGGGTCTATATTAAAACCATTTGGTACTTGTTTTAGGGCCTATTATGATGGCCCCTTCATCAGCCAAAAACATACAGATTATCAGTATAATCATAGGATACATTGATAAAACTAACATGTAAAAACAATGGATGAAAATGGAACAAAATCATGAAAAGATGATGTGGTGATAAAAACAATAGAATGAGACAAATTACAGAGACATTTAAAAATGTTAACAGGTGACAATATGAAAAACACTTTAAAACAACATTTTAAAAGGGGGGGGGGGGGCACTTTAAGTGCTTGTCAAGACAAATCTTTCGTGTGTCCATATGAAAACAAAAATACCAGCAGGGTATCGTGTCTGAAAGCAAAAGTTCATTCCATGAAAATCGTAGAATATGTTGTTACCAAACCAATCCTATTGGACCTGACTGTCTTGTAAACTCCTATTAAAAGGAGGATTGTTTTAAGTTCTAAGATCAATATTTCGCCTATGCCGAGGATCGAAACAGGCCAAGTTAAACAGAGTCTCTTGAGAATAGAAACACGGGGAAATTTCTTAAAAACTTGAAAACATGTATAGATCAGTCCAAAAGATCCATTTTCTAAGTGGCAAAAAGAGCCTTAGAGAGACCAGAAAAACGAAACGAACACCAGATGTCCGAAGCAGGAGGCGCAGTGTCCAACAGACTTCCAAATCTGATGAAGGGACCAGCATAATAGACCCCGAAACATGTACCAAATGGTTTTAATATAGACCCATATATAAATTTTGTGTATTGATCAGGCAAATACCCCAATGTTATTATACTTTGATTCCTTCCAGATTGAACTCTTAATTGTTGGATGTATAAGGAACACGCTTCTATTAAAATTATTATTGTTGTTTTTTGGGCTATTGACGTGTGAAAATGAAATTAAATACCATACGTTTCAAAGGAACCTATCCTCCTTTTTCAATGGAATTAAAACAATGTGGCCAAATTAAGTGTGTCAATGAGATTACAAAACAAGATGTTCAGCAAAGAACATATAGCCTACTTTCTCCTAAATGTATGGGTATCTTTATGACTCTTTGTCCTCATCCCTAAAACAATCACCCCAACCACAATGTATTGTTTGTTTTCTTTTATATTGATAATAAGCCAGTAAGTGTCAAGATAAATATTATATACTTTATGATGATTGAATAACAAAACTACTAACTTATTGTAATGCATTCACGTCCGTTAATCTCTATATTATGCCAGCCTGCAAAATTAAGAATCTTCCGCCCCAATCACAGTAGGTGGTGTTGCGACCTATCAGTGAATTAATCTTTATCTTGTACGCCTATGCACTGCCATCGTAATGTACTACGATGGCAGTGTTCTATGGGTGTTGAATGAGTAGGCAGTTTAAAGTAGCCAAGAGGGAGGCGATCCAGCTGGCAGTGTTTAAAGGTATTCGGAGCGCGATCGTGGCTAATAGTTGAACTACCAGTATTACAAAATTGCCATACTTCAGGAGGCCAGCTCAGGCATTTACACAGCGTTATGTTTGGAACAATATTACCCACATAACCCACAAGAGGACAGCACCGTACAGAGGCATTAAGAAGGCTGTGGTTAATGACAACGTGTATCTAGTTCTTCTATTCTCCTTTTTCTAATTCTTCTGTTTATGTGCGATGCTGGGACTGTGATTTTATTAATATACGAGTGTATACTTTATCCTCTCCTTTGAGCTAAATGACATTTTATTCAGTGTCTGTGGAAAAAGCTCGTGCACATCATTTGTAAAAGAATTCAAGAAAAAAAACCTAACTGCAGCAGTACTCGATCCCCAGCCAACTGCGTGTCAGACTAACATGCTAGCCCAGAGCTAACCGTATCCATGACGTCAGGTGTTCTTAACTGACATATTAGATACAAACTGTTGGCAAATAATGACTTTAAATAAACGATTTCTTCACTGCAGTACATCTTCATTAAAGATCATTTCATACAAAGTTTATATTATTGTATCAGTACGGTATATCACATACAACATACTAAAACTACTGAAATATAAGACAGGCACATGAGGACAGCTGCCATCTTGTCGTGTGACACAAACGGCTCAGCTCTTTTAAGCCACTCATACTGTATAATATTATAATATTAAATTATAATAAATAACGGATCACGACCTTCAGGATAGCTTAAACCCCCCTAGGCTCGATAATCGGAATTGGTGGGTCTTAAGCTATTTATTAAAATGGTTGCATAATTCACACGGCCGCCATCCTGAAATGGCATGGCCGATGACCTTGAATTTTGGGTGAAACACGCGTCCTATATAAAGGTATGTTGTCACCAAATTTGGTAGAGATCGGATGATTAGTTTAGCCGTAATTTGATTTTACGTTTTGAACATTTGAGTGGCCGCCATTCTGTTTTGGTAAAGATGGCGGCGATATAAAGTATGACACTGAGGTGTCCTTTACTAGTGCTACCTCTGTACTAAATTTCGTTCAATTCGGTTTCACCGTGTTCGAATTGATAGGGGGGGACAGACATTCAGAGTACACACACTCACACACACACAGACACACACACACACACACACACACAGACTCACACACACACATACACACACACACAGACTCACACACACACATACACACACACAGACAGACACACTTTTTTCGCCCTGTGTTGATCTCATAAGTCTACTTTCATTTTTTGCAAAAATCGAAAGTAGGCTAATACTAGAGAAATTCCTCTGTTCATCACCAGAGAGGAACGAGAAGGTTAAGAGGGTGCGGGGGGAAAATATTGAGACTCCTCGAAGGTTGAGGATGTCCAAATAAGGAGAAGGTGGTGGGGGAGGGGGGAGAGGGTTTGATGGATATAAGGAAATAGAAACAAAAGAAACAAAACCCAACGTCATACAAGCAACGGCGAAGAAACAGGTTGGTTGGTTGGTTCCTCAGTTTAGGGGCTGCGACAACGCGGTCATGTATCCCCGTGTACTTTGGATGTGTGTAGAATATGTCTAATAACCGTTGTTAATTGTAATGACTGTATTAGTGTGTGTTATCTGTTTTTTAATTTACTGCAACTGCAACTTAGAATTTTTCAAATAGTTCCTACTTTTGCCGCCAAGCGCCACCGTTAATGACTACTAGGCCAAGTTCAGAACTTTAGCTACTAGACGTCACCACATTCGGCTCTTGGCAACGAACTTAGAAACCTAAGAGCGTTGTTTACATTCTTAACCTATCCAATTTAGCTTCACACAGGTGCAATTAGTGGAAGGTTCTTTAACATGCCATAAATCTATGACATGGGACCGCCGGCTTTACTTCCCCTCCGAAAGAAGGCATACTGAGGGATTTTAACGCTCTTAAAAATACGACGGCTTCGGCCGGGTTTGAACCCGCTACCTTGGGCATAGAAGTTCAGCATGCTACCAACTACGCCACCGAAGACGCCGGCGAAAAAAAAAACATGGAAACTCCTCCAGTGAAGAACAAAGGCTTCTCTTTTCCTTATTGTACGCGTCTAGTGAAGTCCAGCGTACCTCCTCATGAACTTCCTTCCCATGATCTGTTCTTCACCGCTGTGGCTATTAACCTCTCATGACTTGATGGTGTCTTGCGGTTCTTAGCAATTAACCAAGGTCACATTGACCTTCAGCGTGAGCAAGTGTCTCACGTATCTGCACCGAGAACCGTCCCGAGTCCACACAGGAACAACTCTATCAGCGGCATCATTATGATTATTATTATTAATTTTTCCTTATGCCCCCCCCCCCCCCCCCTAAGGATTACGATTGAACCTATCAAGCTGATCTTGCCTTCTTGTCCTCCCAAATTATCTTAATCTTTTCGCTATGGCTCTTTACATGCTCCTCCGTCCAGGTTCTGTAGGATGTACTCGTATTTGAGTGGTTTGAAAATTAATAATTGTCCACTACTTCCCAGAATTTATTACAACTATTATCATCATAATTATATACAAAACTCTAAGGTCTATTTCACAAAACTTAAGCTCTTAAACCAGAAGGAGATAGATGGTGCGGTTTGTACCAAAATCCTCCAAATCGTCTATAAGTACAAGAAAAATCCCGCATATCTTGAAAAATGAACGGATATATATGTATTTGTTTTAAAAGTGCAATAAGCAAGACGATAGCCCCTGCCGGAACTATATCGCGCTGAGCCCGCATTACAATGAAGCTGGGCGGGTGGTTTACATACATGTGAGATTTCTCGCTAGGGTCCGCTAGTTAATCATTTATTTATTTAGGCTATTTACTTAGCGTATGGATTTTAGTACCGGGAGTTTCCGAGGACATGTTTGACTCGCCAGAGTTTGTAGCTCCTTGCTTGCGCACACCCATGGGGTGCGCTACAAGTAGCATTCAATTTTAAGTAGTTCCAACTTTGGCCACAAGATTTCACTGACACCTAGTGGCGAACGTTGGAACTTGATACAGCGTTTCTACGAAATGTAACCTACAAATTTGGCTACACACTACAAATTGTAGTGGTAGGTTCTATTTCATGCCATAAATATATTACATGGGCCCAATGGCTGTATACCCCCTCCAAAGGAAGACATACTGAAGGATTTTAAAGCTCTTAATAATCCGACGACTTCGGCCAGGTTTGAACTCACGATCTTGGGCATTGCAGTTCAGCATGCTACCGACTACACCACTGAATAATAATAATAACAATAATAATAATAATAATAATAATAATATCATAACGTATGGCAGTCCGTATACTGTATATGGCACAGTGGCTAGCATTCTTGGCTGTCACTCCGGAGATTCTGGTTCAATTACCAGATCTATCAAGAAATTACGAGTACATCTGTCTGAGAGTCAGAACGGGGTTTACTCAGACACGTGACGTAAAACTGAGGAGATGGGGATTTAATGCACACCTTTGCCATTTGGGAAGTAGCTCACCGTGGTTTTCCACTTGTACTCCAGGCACATGCCCGATGGTAACTAAATTAAGGCCATATTCTTCCCCCAAACCTAGTCTCAATTGTAAATACACGCACACTTATACAGTAGACACGATAACATAGGTTATCAGACATATCCCCTCCCCGAACACACACACACAGCAAGTAAACGGGGATATATGATCATGATGGCGCAAAGCTCCTAATTCAGTGAATAACAACAACCACCCTAATATGGCATGTAAATCTCTCCACGGAAACAGAAACCACTACTTTCTAGTCGTATACACCGGGCAGCAGGAATAGCAATGGTAGCTGATACCACGAAATGCAATTGAAAACCATTACTGGAAACGTACGCTAATACAGTGAACAGTGCGTTCCTAGCGGCATGGCCACAAATTACACCTTGATTACAACGTACTATCAATGAGATTGTAATATGCATTAATCGGTGGAGGAAGAATAATTTATTCCGGTCGTCCTCACTGAAAGTCTCAACACAATTTTTCTGAAAATATTTAGTGTTACAGAGCAATATTGCTTTAACACTTCATTCATTCTCTTCCATATTGACAGTTGTCATAGTACGATAACATCTTGATAATTCTTACTTGACGTATCACGGTACTGAAACATTTCATAGAATAATTGCCTTGTTCAAATTTTCATACACCTACACATTTGCATATACCAAACAATTTTTTTAGATCGTAGGTTTCCGCGGCTGGTGTCTAGTTTATCATCTAGGCTTACAGTTTGAGTACCAGCTCGTACCTACCCATGATTAAGGCTGCTGCAATGACAGCCGAAACGTCGGGAAGCAATCACCGATACACGACGCGGCTCTATCTTGTAAGCCCAGATGTTAATTGTTTTTAATGTTCGCCGTTTCGCATAAATTAATATATCATTAACACACATGGGAATCATTGACTATACAATGAATATGAAAAGAAGTACAATTAATTTTGAGATAATATAACCTACCTACAGGTTGATTATGGTGATGGAAGTTTGAAATAAGCAGTCTTGTGACTTCAAATGATAAAAATCTACGTTCAATTTCAACTATTGCATAATGGGAATATTTTATCTGTATCATGTGTTTAACTATTATTTACGACAGCATCAAACATGGGTGTCTTTCTTGCTACTTGGTAATGAACCATTTTTTTGAAAGTTTATTGAAAAAATAATTTCGTGTGCCTTATTGACTATAACCTAGGCTATTACAATCTGGACGTGGTTATGAAGAAAATAATGTTTGAGTGTCGTATTGACCATATTAGAATCTGGACGTCATTTTGAAGAAATTAATGTTTGTTAACTTTACTTGTAGTTGTTACAATGTATTAGAAAAACCCCTACGAATTGTAAATAGCTTTAAATATTTATAATTGTCCTTGCAAACGACAATTAACTCTTTCACAATTCATGCAAGACAGCGAGCGGTAACAGCGATAAAAGCTACATTTGACATCAAAGCCATTACAAATTTATCCCCGAGGTCCGCCATGGTCTCTTTGACTCAAAACTCTTACCAATACGCGCTTATGGGAATGAGGTAGTATGGCACAAAATAAGCATTAGGGATTATGTAATACTTGAGAAGTTCAAAGCAAGATATCTGAAGGCGGTGCTTGGAGTTTCTTAATACACCCGCTCAAGGCTGGTATACGAACTTGCTAGAAAGCCCTTCCTATTAGAAGATTAGAAATACAAGATATTGCTGCCAACTACGGACACCTGTAAGAGGTCAACAGATGATCGAACCCTAAAAACAGATGACATTTGGACAGAGTTCTACTCAACAGAGGCCATAGAGCCTGGACAGCAGCAAACCAAGACTTACGAAATGTTGTCATGACCAAAATTGTGAACACTACCATGTGATGAACTGCAAAAACCGTGGAAAATCCATCATAGCCTTCTGCAAAAAATGATGAATAGACAAGTATTTGTATCTTTTATAATTTTCACAATTCGTGCGCACTTGTATTTAATATAATATTTTATGTCAATTGTAACTAATTATTATTATTGTACACGTAATTAAATAAGTAAGCTTTTGTTAAGTATTATTATAGGCCTGCAAAAAAAACTGTGGTGCAAAATTAAAATCCCATTGTCTTATGTTATTTATACGTGTAATTGGCCTAATCCAGATTGGTATGGCTGAAGAAGGTTTACGTTAAAACCGAAATATGTACCGCAGATATGGGAACACACGCTATCAATAAAGAAATGTTATATTGAAAAGTGGAAAACTTGTAAAACGAAGGGAAAAAAGGTCTGTTTGATTAACTTCGCTGTGTTGAATTCAAAAATACCTTTTGATTTTCCCTGTCACATCTGGTAAATTGGCAATAGTGAAAAATGTTATTTTCAGTGAAACAATAAAGAGGGAATTGACTTAACAAGATGTTATAATGAAAAACTGACACCATTTTGGGACTCGGAACATTAAACTCTACCATAATTGTCTTTTTCGAATTTTCCGCAAATCATGCAGGCCTATGTATTACTTGTTCTTTATGTAATGAGGTAATTAGATTTGTTTTTAAGTAAATCAATTCTTTTTTTTTGTGCTGAAGAAGAGTCAACGTGACTTGAAACGTGTTCATATTCCTTTTGTAAGATTTTAAATGTGTAATAGTATAGAGGATGCTAATTCTTAATTTAAGAGGCCTATCATCTAGGTTATCGGCCCCACATTAAATTATATGAAATGAAACAATGAAGATAAAAATATCCCACTGACAAGGGATGAAAACTAAAATGTTTTATACAAAATAAACAGTGAGCCCTAACATTTATGCATTATTTGGATAAAGGAAGTAAAAACGAGGATGATAAAATCAATAAAACAAATAAGGCATTTAGAACACTAACAAGTAGTTCCGTAAGGAACTAAATAGCCTATTTTCATATATCCTACTTGTCTTGTCCCTTAAAATTCCCCTGCTTATTACAAGGTATTCCGAGAAACATCTATACGAATATTTAAATTTCGCATCGCCGCCGTGTTTTATGTGTGTTCATGAGGATATTAAAAATCCCATAGGTGAACTTATGTTAATAGCCTCTTTGAACATACAACATGTCACTTTGATTGCTGTAATAGATTCGGAGATATTGAGAACCGTCGAAATATTTCGGATGATCACCATTTTGGATTGTTCTATATGTAGTCCATAGAGTTATGTACCATTAGATGAAAAATATTACATAAATGTATTATTCAAATGTTCACTTCAATTGCATGATTAGGAAACAAAAATATTACAAGCCCTACAGTGGTCGCATATGATGAGTAACATCTGACATGTTATTCGAATAATTCCTATTACTTACTCGCATTTTTAGCCTACTTTCGATTTTTGCAAAAAATTAAAGTAGACTTATGAGATGCAACACAGGGCGAAAAAAGTGTGTCTGTCTGTGTGTGTGTGAGTCTGTGTGTGTGTGTGTATGTGTGTGTGTGAGTCTGTGTGTGTGTGTGTGTGTGGGTGTGTGTCTGTGTGTGTGTGAGTGTGTGTACTCTGAATGTCTGTCCCCCCCTATCAATTCGAACACGGTGAATGCGAATTGAACGAAATTTGGTACAAAGGTAGCACTAGCAAAGGACACCTAAGTGTCATGTATTATATCGCCGCCATCTTGACGGAAACGTAATGGCGGCCACACAAATGTTCAAAGCTTAAATCAAATTACGACTAACCCAATCATCCGATCTCTACCAAATTTTGCAACAACATACCTTAATGGGGGGAGCATCCTTTGACAAAACCAATAGGTCATCAGCGTAATAGTTTGCGGATGGCGGCCATCTTTGTGTGAAAATCGATTCCCCCTATTAATTCGAACACGGTGCAACCGAATGGAACGAAATTTGGTACAGAGGTAGTACTAGCAAAATGCACCTCAGTGTCATGTTTTATATCGCCGCCATCTTGACGGAAACGTAATGGCGGCCACACAAATGTTCAAAGCTTAAATCAAATTACGATTAACCTAATCATCCGATCTCTACCAAATTTTGCAACAACATACCCTTATGGAGGAAGCATCCTTTGACCAAATGAATAGGTCATTAACCTAATAGTTTGCGGATGGCGGCCATCATTGTGTGAAAATCAATTCCCCCTATTAATTCAAACACAGTGAAAACGAATGGAGCGAAATTTGGTACAGAGGTAGCACTAGCAGGGGGCATCTGTGTCATGTTTTATATCGCCGCCATTTTGACAGAAACGTAATGGCGGCCACACAAATGTTCAAAGCTTAAGTTAAATTACGACTAACATAACCATCCGATCTCTACCAAATTTTGCAACAACATACCCTTATGGAGGAAGCATCCTTTGACCAAATGAATAGGTCATTAACCTAATAGTTTGTGGATGGCGGCCATCTTTGTGTGAAAATCAATTCCCCCTATTAATTCAAACACGGTGGAACCGAATGGAACGAAATTTGGTACAGAGGTAGCACTAGCAAAGGGCACCTCAGTGTCATGTTTTATATCGCCGCCATCTTGACTGAAACGTAATGGCGGCCACACGACTGTTCAAAGCTTAAATCAAATTACGATTAACCTAATCATCCGATCTCTACCAAATTTTGCAACTACATACCTTTATAGAGGGAGCATCCTTTGACCAATCTAATAGGTCATCAGCGTAATAGTTTGCGGATGGCGGCCATCTTTGTGTGAAAATCAATTCCCCTTATTAATTCAAACACGGTGAAACCGAATGGAACGAAATTTGGAACAGAGGTAGCAAAGGGCATCTCAGTGTCATGTTTTATATCGCGGCCATATTGACAGAAACGTAATGGCGGCCACACAAATGTTCAAAGCTTAAGTTAAATTACGACTAACATAACCATCCGATCTCTACCAAACTTTGCAACAACATACCTTTATGGAGGGAGCATTCTTTGACCAATCTAATATGTTATTAGCCTAATAGTTTGCGGATGGCGGCCATCTTTATGTCAAAATTGATTCCCCTATTAATTCGAACACGGTGGAACCGAATGGAACGAAATTTGGTACAGAGGTAGCACTAGCAAAGGGCACCTCAGTGTCATGTTTTATATCGCCGCCATCTTGACTGAAACGTAATGGCGGACACACGAATGTTCAAAGCTTAAATCATATTACGATTAACTTAATCATCCGATCTCTACCAAATTTTGCAAGTACATACCTTTATAGAGGGAGCATCCTTTGACCAATCTAATAGGTCATTCGCCTAATAGTTTGCGGATGGCGGCCATCATTATATCAAAATTGATTCCCCTTATTAATTCGAACACGGTGGAACCGAATGGAACGAAATTCGGTACAGAGGTAGCACTAGCAAAGGGCACCTCAGTGTCATGTTTTATATCGCCGCCATCTTGAATGAAACGTAATGGTGGCCACACGAATGTTCAAAGCTTAAATCAAATTACGATTAACCTAATCATCCGATCTCAACTAAGTTTTGCAACTACATACCTTTATGGAGGGAGCATCCTTTGACCAATCTAATAGGTCATTCGCCTAATAGTTTGCGGATGGCGGCCATCTTTGTGTCAGAATCGATTCCCCCTATTAATTCAAACACAGTGAAACCGAATGGAGCGAAATTTGGTACAGAGATAGCACTAGCAAAGGGCATCTCAGTGTCATGATTAATATCACCGCCATATTGACAGAAACGTAATGGCGGCCACACAAATGTTTAAAGCTTAAATCAAATTATGACTAACATAACTATCCGATCTCTACCAAACTTTGCAGCAACATACCTTTATGGAGGGAGCATCCTTTGACCAATCTAATAGGTCATTAGCCTAATAGTTTGCGGATGGCGGCCATCTTTATGTCAAAATTGATTCCCCCTCTTAATTCGAACACGGTGGAACCGAATGAACGAAATTTGGTACAGAGGTAGCACTAGCAAAGGGCACCTCAGTGTCATGTTTTATATCACCGCTATCTTGACGGAAACGTAATCGCGGCCACCCAAATGTTAAAAGCTAAAATGTAATTACGACCAACCTAATAATCTAGTCTCTACCAAATTTTGCAACACCATATCTTTATGTGGGAAACATATTCTGACCAAACTGCAAGAACATCAGCCCAATAGTTTGCAGATGGTGGCCAAGTATGTGTGCAAATCGATTCCCCCTATCAATTCAAACACGGTGGAACCGAATTGAACGAAATTTGGTACAGAGGTAGCACTAGCAAAGGGCACCTCATATTCATGTTTAATATCCCTATAGCACGTTGTATTTCAACAAGCTACTACAACCAACATTCAATCATACTCCTTGAAAAGGACAAAGAGTTATAACAATACCCATGCATTTAGGAGAAAGTAGGCTATATGTTCTTTACTGAACATCTTGTTTAGCCTACTTTCGATTTTTGCAAAAAATGAAAGTAGACTTATGAGATCAACACAGGGCGAAAAAAGTGTGTCTGTCTGTGTGTGTGTATGTGTGTGTGTGAGTCTGTGTGTGTGTGTGTGTATGTGTGTGTGTGAGTCTGTGTGTGTGTCTGTGTGTGTGAGTGTGTGTACTCTGAATGTCTGTCCCCCCCTATCAATTCGAACACGGTGAATGCGAATTGAACGAAATTTGGTACAAAGGTAGCACTAGCAAAGGACACCTCAGTGTCATGTTTTATATCGCCGCCATCTTGACGGAAACGTAATGGCGGCCACACAAATGTTCAAAGCTTAAATCAAATTACGACTAACCTAAACATCCGATCTCTACCAAATTTTGCAACAACATACCTTTATGGGGGGAGCATCTTTTGACCAAACCAATAGGCCATCAGCGTAATAGTTTGCGGATAGCGGCCATCTTTGTGTGAAAATCGATTCCCCCTATTAATTCGAACACGGTGCTACCGAATGCAACGAAATTTGGTACAGAGGTAGTACTAAAAAAAGGCACCTCAGTGTCATGTTTTATATCGCCGCCATCTTGACGGAAACGTAATGGCGGCCACACAAATGTTCAAAGCTTAAATCAAATTACGACTAACCTAATCATCCGATCTCTACCAAATTTTGCAACAACATACCCCTATGGGGGAGCATCCTTTGACCAAACTAATAGGTCATCAGCGTAATAGTTTGCGGATGGCGGCCATCTTTGTGTGAAAATCGATTCCCCCTATTAATTCGAACACGGTGCAACCGAATGGAACGAAATTTGGTACAGAGGTAGTACTAGCAAAAGGCACCTCAGTGTCATGTTTTATATCGCCGCCATCTTGAGGGAAACGTAATGGCGGCCACACAAATGTTCAAAGCTTAAATCAAATTACGATTAACCTAATCATCCGATCTCTACCAAATTTTGCAACAACATACCTTTATAGAGGAAGCATCATTTGACCAAATGACTAGGTCATTAGCCTAATAGTTTGCGGATGGCGGCCATCTTTGTGTGAAAATCAATTCCCCCTATTAATTCAAACACGGTGAAACCGAATGGAACGAAATTTGGTACAGAGGTAGCACTAGCAAAGGGCATCTCTGTGTCATATTTTATATCGCCGCCATATTGACAGAAACGAATGGCGGCCACACACATGTTCAAAGCTTAAGTTAAATTACCACTAACATAACCATCCGATCTCTACCAAACTTTCCAACAACATTTCATTATGGAGGGAGCATCCTTTGACCAATCTAATGGGCCATTAGCCTAATAGTTTGCGGATGGCGGCCATCTTTATGCCAAAATTGATTCCCCCTATTAATTCGAACACGGTGGAACCGAATGAACGAAATTTGGTACAGAGGTAGCACTAGCAAAGGGCACCTCAGTTTCATGTTTTATATCGCCGCCATCTTGACGGAAACGTAATGGCGGCCACACAAATGTTCAAAGCTTAAATCAAATTACGATTAGCCTAATCATCCGATCTCTAGCAAATTTAGCAACAACATACCTTTATGGAGGGAGCATCCTTTAACCAAACTAATAGGTCATCAGCCTAATATTTTGCGGATGGCGGCCATCTTTGTGTGAAAATCGATTCCCCTTATCAATTCGAACACGGTGAAACCGAATGGAACGAAATTTGGTACAGAGGTAGCACTAGCAAAGGCACCTCATATTCATGTTTAATATCCCTATAGCACGTTGCATTTCAACAAGCTACTGCAACCAACATTCAATCATACTGCTTGAAAAGGACAAAGAGTTATAACAATACCATTGCATTTAGGAGAAAGTAGGCTATATGTTCTTTACTGAACATCTTGTTTAAGAATGAACTCATAGTGCTACCTTATGCCAGCAAACATGAAGGATTCCTTCGTGTTATTGTATTACCATCGGTAAGTTCTCATTACTATTATTTCTGCAATAACTACTTGTAAAACTCCAGTGACTAACCTTTTCAGCAAATATGATGTAATAGTGCTGTAATTTGGCCGACAGTACCTCGAGTGCTTACAGCAAAAGCAGTAAGATTTAATAAAACGTTGTTTTCAGCAAAACTCCTGTGCCAAATCATTTCAGCAAATATGATATAGGCTAATGAATATTTTCACAACAAAAATGGCTGTTTGAAGATGATTTATTGTATGAATATCTGTAATGGAGCCTCCAAACCTTGAAGTAAACCGTATGCAATTTACATTCCACATAGACACATGGCCGACAGTATGTCGTTGTACCAATCTCCGCCACCGCGCGCATACATTGTTTCCGTTGCATTTCTGTCCCACTTCCGTCCCTTTTTACAAAATCACCCTTCACAAAAATATACAGCAACCGAGTAGAATGATGCTACACATTAAAAATATCCAGCAACCGAGCGGAAAGATGTTACACATCAAAAATAAATAAATAAAGGAATATATTTAAAGTTTCGCACAGACGCCATTTTGTAAATGTGAAAACACGTTGAATTGAATAAGATGCCAGTAGATTAAATCTTGTATAAACATTTATCCTACATGTTTCACTCCGGTTGATTGATTGAATCTCGATAAATACAATTTAAATATATTAACTTCGCTTGACCGCCATGTTGGTTTCGTAAAGAACAGGATTCTGAAAGTTTCATAAGTGAACTTAGTACCCTTTATCAACGTCCGTTGGATTTTTAAGAGCGTTGAAAATCCCTCAGTATGCCTTCCTTCGGAGGGGAAGTAAAGCTGGCGGTCCCATGTCATAGATTTATGGCATGTTAAAGAACCTTCCACTAATTACACCTGTGTGAAGCTAAATTGGATAGGTTAATAATGTAAACAACGCTCTTAGGTTTCTACGTTCGTTGCCAAGAGCCGATGCGGTGGCGTCTAGTAGTAGTTGACGGTGGCGCTTGGTGGCAAAAGTAGGAGCTATTTGAAAAATTCTAAGTTGCAGTCTGTACTTAAATTTAAAAACAGATAACACACACTAATACAGTCATCACAATTAACACTGGTTATCAGACAGATTCTACACACACCCAAAGTACACGGGGCTACATGACCGCGTTGTCGCAGCCCCTAAACTCAAGAACCAACCAACCATCAACGTACACATTTCAGGGTGATGTCAGTAAGGTAGTTTCGGAGATATGGAATGCCGTTAAAATATTTCGCACAGCCGCCATGATGAGACGTATCAAAATTTGAAGGGCACGGTCGTGGTCGGATAGAATAGTACAACGTTCTTACCGAGTTTCATTCAAATCGTTTCAGCCGTTCAGATTTATATTATGGGACACACACACACGCGGACAAAATATGATCTCATAAGCCTACTTTTACTTAAATTAAAATAGGCTAAATATAGATATGTACACACTAAAAGCATGAAAAAACTAAACCTAAATTAGATGTCTTTAATTATTTTAAAACTTAAAACAAAGTAACCACTCTCCCCCCATTAACCAGATGACGAGGTCTGCTGACGGCCCGTCAGGGGAGGGTGTTAGGCAGTTTGAGAGTTCTTCGCATATCGGTGTAATAGTATTGACTAGGAGGTTTAAATGAATATTTACTTATTTGAATGTTCTCCATCAGCAAGGATTTCATTAGATATAATAATGTTATTGGTTTTTCGCCCCTTTTAACTACTGCAGCTTTGAGAGACGCCGGCGCCAGGGTGCCAGAATTATGTCCCGAAGGGGATCTTTAACGATCCAGTAAATCTACTGATACGGCTCCCTCGCATCTGAGCACACTCAAATGCCAGCTGACTGGACCAGGATTCAATCCTGCAACCTCGGGCACAGCAGGCGAGAACTTGACCACTGAGCCACACTGCCAATCGATTTCATTAGAAAAACATCCTATAAATTCCAGATTATATTGGTGGCAATATTATACACACATCAAAAAAAGTTTTGCATCACCTCGGTTCCCAGATCTCCGGCATATAGACGTTGACTGTGTATATTGTATCCAAGATACAGTCCCTTTGACTGTTCATAGATGTCACTAAAACTGCTCAAAGATGTAAACAACCATGCATGAGCAGGGCCTATTAGACGGAGGGGGTACGACAGCCGATCAGTTCCAGTCATTCCACCAGGACGAAGGTACGCTGCTCATGTTGTCTGTAGTTCTACCATGCCTAGAAGGTCAATACCGCAGTTCGATCGCGTCCGCATTGTTACTTTGTGTCAAGAAGGGCTCTCAACAAGGGAAGTTTCCAGGCGTCTCAGAGTGAACCAAAGCGATGTTGTTCGGACATGGAGGAGGTACAGAGATACAGGAACTGTCGATGACAGGCCTCGCTCAGGCCGCCCAAGGGCTACTACTGTAGTGGATGACCGCTACTTACGGATTGCCGCTCGGAGGAACCCTGACAGCAATGCCACCATGTTGAATAATGCGTTTCGTTCAGCCACAGGACGTCGTGTTTCAACTCAAACTGTGCGCAATAGGCTGCATGATGCGCAACTTCACTCCCGACGTCCATGGCGAGGTCCAGCTTTGCAACCCCGACACCATGCAGCGCGGTACAGATGGGCCCAACAACATGCTGAATGGACCCCACGGAATTGGCATCACGTTCTCTTCACCGATGAGTGTCGCATATGCCTTCAACCAGACAATCGTCGGAGACGTGTTTGGAGGCACCCTGGTCAGGCTGAACGTCTTAGACACACTGTCCAGCGAGTGCAGCAAGGTGGTGGTTCCCTGATGTTTTGGGGTGGCATTATGTGGGGCCGACGTACGCCACTGGTGGTCATGGAAGGCTCCGAAACGGCTTTACGATACCTGAATGACATCCTCCGACCCATAGTGCAACCATATCGGCAGAATATTGGAGAGGCATTTGTCTTCATGGACGACAATTCTCGACCTCATCGTGCACATCTTGTGAATGCGTTCCTTCAAGATAACGACATCGCTCGACTACAGTGGCCAGCATGTTCGCCAGACATGAACCCTATCGAACATGCCTGGGATATGTTGAAAAGGGCTGTTTATGGACGTCTTGACCCACCAACCACTCTGAGAGATTTACGCCGAATTGTCGTTGAGGAGTGGGACAATTTGGACCAACAGTGTCTTGATGAACTTGTGGATAGTATGCCACGGCGAATACAGGCATGCATCAATGCAAGAGGACGTGCTACTGGGTATTAGGGGTAGTGGTGTGTACTGCAATCTGGACCACAAATGCTGAAAGTCTAGCTGTATGATGGTACAACATGCAATGTGTGGGTCTCATGAGCAATAAAACGAGCTGAAATGTTGTTTGTGTTGATCTCTATTCCCTTTGTATTTAACGGTTCCGGAACTCTTGGAACCGAGGTGATGCAAAACTTTTTTTTGATGTGTGTATATTATTATTATTATGTGCGTATGGACCCTATCGGATCACGCATTACATTTATGATTCGCCTTTCTAACAGACCATATTGCTTTCATTCTTTCACTGTGCGCTTGTTTCCTTTCTTCTGACCACTTAGTCC
This sequence comes from Meconema thalassinum, assembly GCA_946902985.2. Lineage (NCBI taxonomy): Eukaryota > Metazoa > Arthropoda > Insecta > Orthoptera > Tettigoniidae > Meconema > Meconema thalassinum. Next base: position 376,434,925 of record OX336392.1, read on the forward strand.
CCGATCTTCTGGGGACTTCATTCTCTGGCTGTACCACCCATTTATTTATCTTCTGACGGTAGACATTTCTGTCTAGTATTTCTGACGTTTCTATCCGGGCCTTTTCCAGGTCATTTTTAACATCTTGTATCCAAGATACGTTCTTCAGTTTTCCAGAGTATGTCAAAATCTTGTGAGTTACCCTTGAAGATGAGAGTCTGTGAACGTGTCCATAGAATTTCAGTCTTCGTTTCCTGATGTCTGCGGCGAGGTTTGATAGTTTTTCCGTGGCTTTGCGTGATTTGAGTCTATACCCTTCTTCACTTTTCTCTGGGCCCAGAATTTTCCTCAAGATCTTTCTTTCCTCCTTCAAGATATTTTCCAGATCACCTTTCTTATTAAGTACTAAGGCTTCACTTGCATACAGCACTTCAGGTTTAATCACCGTATTATAGTGTTTGATTTTTGTATGTATGGACATACATTTCTTGTTATAGATGTCACGGGTTCTCCAATACGCTCTTTTGAGTTTTTGTAATCGAACTTTCTGAGCTTCCTTTTCCAATCCTGTTGGTTCTAGGATGTCACCGAGATATTTAACGTGTGGAACCCGTTTGATGTGCCCGTATTTTGTTTGTAGTTCCTGGATGTCGAACCTAGTGCAAATAAACTTGGTCTTCTTGAATGAGATTTGTAACCCAGTTTTCTCAGCGCATTCCTTGAGGACTTCAATCTGTTTGATCGCTAAAATATCGCTGTCTGCTAGTATCGCTAGGTCGTCTGCGAAACTAAACAACTGACCTTGATGTCATCATTCTTTCGTCCAAGTTGAATTGGTTTCCAGAGCTTCTGGGCATTCAAGTCCTTCTCCCATTCTCGAATGACTTTATCTAGAACAAGGTTGAAGAGCAGTGGTGACAATCCGTCACCCTGTCGCACGCCGGTCTTAATCGCAAAGGGCTCTGATAATTCACCCAGAAATGTTACTTTATATTTTTGAGTGTTTCCTTGATGAGTCTTAATGTCTTTGGATCAAGTCCTAGTTCTTCTAAGATGTTAAAGAGAGACTGTCGATCGACCGAATCGTACGCCTTCTTAAAGTCGACGAAACTACAAATGATCGGAGAGCTTCGGGTCGCTCTATATTTAAATATCGTCTTCAAGTTAAACATTTGTTCAACACAAGAACGCTCAGTCGGAAACCAGCTTGATATTCACCAATTTTGTGTTCAAGCTGTTCTTGTACTCTTTGAAGAAGACACGCGGAGAGAATCTTGTAGGTGACTTGAAGGAGAGAAATCCCTCTGTAGTTATTCACATCCGTTCTGTCACCTTTCTTGTATAACGGATGGATGAGTGCACATTTCCATTCTTCAGGTAGCTTTTCTGTTTTCCAGATATCCATGATAATTAGTGTGAGCTCCTCAAGTGTATTTGGGCCTATGTTCTTTAATAGTTCTGCAACTATGCCATCTTCTCCAGACGCCCTGTTACTTTTGAGTCTGAAAATGTGTCTCTGGATTTCTTTTTAGTAGGTGGTGGAGATTCAGGGTTTACATGTACGGGAGTCTCTTTGGGCCATCGTGATGTTGGCTCCTCGCAATTGAGTAACTCAGAGAAATACCGAGCCAGTTCATTACAATTATCCCGGTTGGACAACGCGAGGTTTCCGTCTTGTTTTCGGAAACACAAGTTCTGTGGGGTGTATCCTCGGATTCTTCCTGCGAACGTTCTGTAGAAATCTCGCGTTTTGTGATCTCGGAAGTCTTGATCTATAGATTCCAATTGGTCCTTCATGTGTTTCCTCTTAGTTTGTCTGATTACTTTTGACACTTCCTTCCTGGTCTGAAGATAGTGTTGTTGAGTCTCGAGTGACTTCTTACTGTTGTATTTCTGAAAAGCTCTTTTTCTCATTTCCAGTGCTTCTTCACATGCAGAATCCTACCACGGGTGTTTCGTATTCTTCTTCAATGGAATAGTCTCTAGCCCTCGTAATGATCTTGTCATGGAACTGCTTCCAGGTGCTTACCTTTTCCTTTTCCCATTCCTCTGTTATGTTACTGTCCTTTATCCTTCTCGTGTCAAATTTCTGAAGATGAGATTTCTTGGGGTGGATTCTTTTCGGGGTAAATTTCACTTTGATTCGCACTAGATAATGGTCGGAGTCAATATTGGCTCCTCTTCGAACTTGCACATCATGAATTTCTTTCTGTAAAGGATGTGTGATGGCCACATGGTCGATCTGATATTCTCCAAGAGATTGCACAGGTGATCGCCAAGTCTTCTGTTTTCGAGGGTGCTTCCTCAGAGAGGTGGACATTATCTTCAAGTTGTTCTGTTGGCACAGTTCAATGAGTCTCATGCCATTCTTGTTGGTGAATTTATGAGCTGGGTATTTGCCTACAGTCTTTTGGTATTCTTTTTCTTTGCCGATCTGTGCATTGAAATCACCTAGTAATATCCTTGTGTCTTCTCTAGGAACCGTTGCCTCGATCTTTTCGAGTTTAGACCAGAACTGTTCTACCTTCTGCAAGTCCCTTTTATTTTCAATGTTCGTGGGGGCATGTGCGTTAATTAATGTGTATTTTTTTGTTCGCACATTGTATGCGCATAGTCATTACTCTATTACTTATGGGAGTGACTTCTTTTATCGAATCAACTATGCTCTTGTGAACTACAAATGCCATACCCAAGAGGGGGGTGCCACCTCTTCCTATTCGTTTGTCCGTTTTAGTTTTGAAAATACGGTAGTTACCATAGTCTAGTGTGCTCTCATCTGTAAAGCGTGTTTCCTGAAGAGCTAGTATCTGTATCCTTTGTCGATCTAGTTCTGATGTTAAGGTGTGTAGTTTGCCTGGTTTCAGTAATGTGTTGATGTTGAAGGTCTCGATGTATGTGGGTGTCTTTGATGTTAGTTTGCCAGAGAACTCCGACTTTCTCTGTGATCGTGGTTGCCCAGGTACCCCAGAGACCGAAAACCTGGTTGCCGTCCATGGACGGGTGGATTGGTTACCACCTGGGGTAATTCTGTAGTTACTCGCACGAATCATAACTGCTTGTAATCAAGGATTAATCCAGTGTTTCCACTGGGAGTTTAGGACCAGGGATTGCTAGTTCCTGGAACATAAGCTATGCAGCCGTACCTACTAGGTAAGCAGACGCTGACCACTTTGCCGCTCGATCCAAGTCAGACGCGAAGTGGATTTCAATTTTGGTTCCTCCGCCCTCGCTGCCATTGAGACATAGGTCCTCCTCTGCCATCGAAGCCGTTGACCATTGTTTTATTCACCTCAGTTGATCCGTGGGTGCTTATTTGACTAGGTCTTATTCGCACCTTTCCTGTATATCTGCAGGAAATTCCCCATCAGCCATCGGGACGCGCCGTGTCGGGGTTGAGGGCCCCCTTCCCAGTGTCTCACGCAGGGTTATGCTTAGCTCGTACTCAGTTCGGAACTAAACCCCCACGTGAGCTGACTAGGTGATAATGTAGTATGCTGTCTAGTACAAAAGCGTCACATTGCCGGTCGTAAAGATGGCTGACAATAGTGGCCGGTTGTGTGACCTAGGTAACACCGAGACTATACAGAACAGTGCGTATCCTATTCATGGCCTCCATGGGATCAATGACAAAAGAAAACAAAATGGAGACAGTTAGGTCAAAGGTGTTAGTCAGATATACGGAGTGACCTCTAGATAGTGTTATCTATGGAATAATATTGTCGCAATTACCAAGATGGCGGACATTTATAGCACAAAATTCATATTAAATATTACTTTAAAACACTATTACACAGGAACACATACTCTAGATAACACTAGCACACATTCAGCACTAAAAGTAAAGCCACTATTATTCCCTGGAAGCCACAAACGAAGCACAGTTCCTCCGTATTGGCCGATATAAGACGCAGCATCATTACCCATGATCTCACCCACTGGGCACGGATTATATATATATATATTTATGGTTAAAAACTTTAATGTTTAATCCTAAAAAAAAATACCACTACTATCAAATTCATTACGTCAAATCCACTTTCTGAAGTTCGACATCAATCACTCTTACTTTCCTTATCGATAGCTCACGTATTGAAAACTCTTACTTTGCTGGTTTAAAATAGCAATCGTGCCCAACTTTAGGAGGTTATAGGACTACTTCCTCTGGAAACTTCCTTTAGCATTCGGTAGAAGTAGTCATTTGTTGCAGGCAATTCGATTGAAGGCTTTATAGAGTAACTTTCAGAAGGGCCAAGTCGTAGCAATCACCAATATGGATTTTGGAGTATATTATAGGCTACAAGTATGTTACGGGAAAAAATAGAATTCACGATTCCGAACTGAAACATTAAAATTCTGTTCGGAGATTCCCAACAATCTATCATTCATTCATTTTTAATATAAAAATGTAATAAAAATAAAAAGTTAATAAAATTTATAATAAATAATTATGAGAAATAAAAAATAAAATTTTAAGAAACAGAAAAAGAACATTTTTTAAATATAAAAATATAAAAGAGAATTATAAAATAAAGATAAAAATATATATAAAAAGAATACCGGTATAAGAAAAAATTGAAAAAGTTAAAAAAAAATTAAAGTTGAAAAATCATAAGTTAAAAAGTTAAAAAGTTGAAAAATCATAAGATAGTTGAAAAATTATAAAAAAAAGTTAAAAAATATAAAAAATAAATAAATTAAAAATAAATAAAAATAAAAACTGGAAAATGTAAATATAAAAGATATAAAATAAAAATGTGAATAGAAAAATAATAAATAAACCAACTAATAAAAAAGCAAATAAATAAATCACAAGCCCGTCTAATTGCCATATCCAAGGTTCTGTAAGTTTAAAGTAGCACTCCACCATGGTAAAATCTAAGTTAAATTAAGATTGCTGTCATTGTTGTTGCTTTATTTAAGGAGGCTTGGTTGGACATCCTAGCCACTCAGCCCCGTGTACTTGGGTTTGAGTGTGTGTAACTTTGTATATTGTGATGGCTGTAGTAGTGTCAATTTGTAATTATTGTGAGGATTAAGAAAGAGGCGGCCGTGGCCTTAAGTTGGAAACCATGGGAAACCATGGGAAACCATAGGAAACCACTTCCAAGATATTGAGGTGGGGATCAAACCCACCTATTCTCGGTTTTGCCTCAGGAGGCTGAATGTACTCCATTTCAGCCCTTAAATCAGAATGAAATTTCTTTGCTGAGCCGAGAATCTAACTCGGAGCTGTGCGGTGATATCCAAGAATGTTAGTCACTACGACACGAGACGGACAAGCAATGCAGTCATCCATGCTCGGTACAGAAGACCAAAATAATATCAACCAGGGCATCCAGGGGAGACAAGTCGAGTAGGTTGGATATGTCCAAGAGATGATGGACGATAGAGGGATGCAAAGGTTCAGGAGGAAAGGCTGGCGGGGAAAACATCGTATAGAGAGACCTAGAAGGCGATGGCGAAATCAATTGATTCAAGACCTGACAACTGGAGGAGCAATGGGAGACTGCGCTAACTGAACCAAGAAAGAAACAGCTGGTGAGGTGTTGAGAGAGTGGCCGAACGTCAGCTTGACGGACAGCGCCAGGGTAACTGATGATGATGATAATAATTGTTATTTTAAGGGGTCTATCATCTAGGTTATCGGCCCCTAACGGCCTGGATGACAGCGAAAATGACAATGATATGAACACCGTAACGAAAATTAAGTGAGACTGAAACTACTTTCAAAATGGAACTCAGATTGAAAGGACTTACAAAACGGAGAGCGGAAATACTTACAAGAGGGAATTTAGAAGGTAAATACTCACAAAAGAAATAGATTGAAAAAACACGCACAAAACGTAGGTTAGGTTCAAAATACAATGAAGAGTCGAAATACTTACAAAATGCAAATGAGATTGAAAATACGTACAAAATGGAATTGAGTTTCAAAATACTTACAAAATGCGAATGTTATTGAAAATACACAATGCAATTTCGATTGAAAAAGCCCACTTCAGATTCAAAATACTCACAAAGTGTAATTTAAATTAAAAATAAGTTACTTACAAAATTCAATTGAAATTTAAAATGCTTACAAAATGTATGGTGGATTCAAACTACTTAGTTGGATTGACAATACTTACAAAAAACAATTTAGATTGAAAATACGCCAGAGCAAGTAAGTAAGTAAGTTGCTGTAGATGTGCTGAGGAATAAGCGTAGACAATCTATTCCACAGTTGACTGTAGCAGTAGTGATCACTGGAAAGGTCATCGTCTCAAAGTTTACCATTTGAACTTTATAATTTTGAATTAAACAAGTATGTAAGAGAATACAACACACAATTTACATTTTCATGACTTAATAAAGGAAAACACAGACTCAGTGGGCCCGCTGTCATTGTAAGTGGTGAAAGTGTTTACGACTGAACGAGTGACAGCCGTGTGCTTGGAACATCTGTTCACAGGTCGACGAATCTCCGACGTAGCCATGCACTTATATTGCGACGTTGGCATGCACTTCTATTGCAATAAGCTGGAGGTTCTAATTTATAAGTCTTGGGTCCTGGCGCAGGCAAGGACGAACACGAGAGCTTTACATATCCCTTTTCTCACATTACTTTAAAAATATGATGGAATAGTTCCTTATTAGAATTCCCGGCACATCCCAATTCTACAACTTAACAATATAACATTTTTACATAACTCTCCATATTATATGCTGTAAATGAATCAATGACGCAACCAGGGGATACTAAAGGTGCGCGCGCACCCCTATCCTTTATTCATGCACCTCCAATGACAAAGGAAATACAGGTTGAAATCTTAAGCAAAAACAAGTTTTGTAAGAGAGTAAGGGACAAAGAAAGAACGACAGAAAGAAATAAACAAACAAAGATAGTAAAGAAGGGAGACAAGGAGAAAGAAAGAAAGAAAGAAAGGAAGGAAGAAAGGAAGGAAGGAAGAAAGAAAGAAAGAAAGAAAGAAAGAAAGAAAGAAAGAAATAAAGAAAGTAAAGAAGGGGACAAGGAGATATAGAGAAACAAAGAAAGTAAAGAAGGGGGACAAGGAGATATAGAGAAACAAAGAAAGTAAAGAATGGGGACAAGGAGATATAGAGAAAAAAAGAAAGTAAAGAAGGGGGACAAGGAGATATAGAGAAACTCAGAAAGTAAAGAAGGGGACAAGGAGATATAGAGAAACAAAGAAAGTAAAGAAGGGGGACAAGGAGATATAGAGAAACAAAGAAAGTAAAGAAGGGGGACAAGGAGAAATAGAGAAACAAAGAAAGTAAAGAAGGCGACAAGGAGAAATAGAGAAAGTAAAAAAGGGGGACAAGGAGATATAGAGAAACAAAGAAAGTAAAGAAGGGGACAAGGAGATATAGAGAAACAAAGAAAGTAAAGAAGGGGACAAGGAGATATAGAGAAACAAAGAAAGTAAAGAAGGGGGACAAGGAGATATAGAGAAACAAAGAAAGTAAAGAATGGGGACAAGGAGATATAGAGAAAAAAAGAAAGTAAAGAAGGGGGACAAGGAGATATAGAGAAACTCAGAAAGTAAAGAAGGGGACAAGGAGATATAGAGAAACAAAGAAAGTAAAGAAGGGGGACAAGGAGATATAGAGAAACAAAGAAAGTAAAGAAGGGGGACAAGGAGAAATAGAGAAACAAAGAAAGTAAAGAAGGCGACAAGGAGAAATAGAGAAAGTAAAAAAGGGGGACAAGGAGATATAGAGAAACAAAGAAAGTAAAGAAGGGGACAAGAAGATATAGAGAAACAAAGAAAGTAAAGAAGGGGACAAGGAGATATAGAGAAACAAAGAAAGTAAAGAAGGGGGACAAGGAGATATAGAGAAACAAAGAAAGTAAAGAAGGAGGACAAGGAGAAATAGAGAAAGAAAGAAAGTAAAGAAGGGGGACAAGGAGATATAGAGAAACAAAGAAAGTAAAGAAGGGGGACAAGGAGAAATAGAGAAAGAAAGTAAAGAAGGTGACAAGAAGAAAGAAAGAAAGAAAGAAAGAAAGAAAGAAGGAATGAAAGAAAGAACGAAAGAAAGTAAAAAAGGGAGACTAGGAGAAAGAAAGATAGAAATAAATAGAAGAAGTGTATCTATCACGTGCTAGTAAATCTACTGACACTGCTCCCTCACATTTTCGCACCCTAAAATGCCAACTGACTGCACAAGATCCTGTAACCTTGGGAACAGCAGGTGAGAACGTTACCACTCAGCCACGCAGCCTGCCATAAATCAATAAACCATGAACACTAACTCCCCCAGTGTGATGAAATAATTTTACTGTGGAATGCAGTCGAAATAAATCAGAAACCCATATGGCCATCAAATTGGCAGGTGAAAAGATATAGGACGTAGGAGACTTCTGTGACTTACGAAGCAAAATAACAAGCGATGGACGAAGCAAAGACGACATAATAAGTAGGTTGGCTCAGGCAAAGAGAGAATTTCTACAGAAAAGGAATCTGTTGACATCGAATGTAGATTTAGGTATTAGGAAGCCATTTTTGAAAGCCATTGCCTGGAGTGTGGCGCTCTATGGAAGTGAATCTTGGTCTGGTGGCGCAGTAGGAAAGAGGAGAAATGAAGCGTTTGAAATGTGGTGTTACAGGAGAATGATGAAGATCAGATGGGTAGATAGAGTAACAAATGAAGAGGTATTAAGACGAGTGGGAGAAGAGAGATGTTTGTGGTCTGCTAATGAAGTGAAGAGATAGGTTGGTAGGACACATACTAAGACACTTAGTTATGGAAGGAATGGTCGAGGGTAAGAATTGTAGAGGTAGATCAAGGTTAGAATATGTTAGTATATGGTGTGGTAGCTATGTAGAGATGAAACGATTAGCTCAGGACAGGGAGGCATTGAGATCTTCATCATACCAGTCAAAAGACTGAAGATTCAAACACACATGTGAAATCTCCAATTGGCAATGAGGTCATTATGAAATGAACTCGAGAGGTCACAGGTCTGAGTACACCGGCACGGGCCTGGTTAATGCAACGTTCGCCAGCTGTTTTATTGTTTTAGACCTGAAGTAAATGTCGACTCAAAATTAACATGCGCAGCAGGGGTTTATATATTCCCCTTGAGATAGGCTACACGAGCTTGTATTCATTCTGTTCTCCGTCACACACAGAATGAGGAACAACCCATCAGAGCTAAGCGGTACGTGGGTCATTGGGGTTTTAGGCTGGGAGAGTTGCCTATATTAGGTGTTTGGTAAAGCATCCCTGTGTACAATCATGTGAAAATGAAAATCCACAGCCTGCTTCCAGTCGACCGACCGGGTCAGGGAATGGAATGAATGAAGCCCCCATCTAGCGGCGAGGATATGAACTGCGCCGGCTGCCGAAGCCTGTCGCACTCCGGTGGGGCAATGATTAAATGAAGGACAGATGAAATTAAATGATAGTGGAGAGTGTTGCTGGAATGAAATTTGTGAAGGGAAAACCGGAGAACCCGGAGAAAAACCTGTCTGCCTCCGCTTTGTCCAACACAAATCTCACATGGAGTGACCGAGATTTGAACCACGGACCCACCGGTGAGAGGCCGGCGTGCTGCCGCCTAAGCCACGGAGGCTTACGTGTACAATCATGTATTAAATACAAATGTTGTAAAGTATTTATCTGATAATCTGTGTTACTGTTGAGACTGTTGCAACATCTAGGTCATCTGCCTCTAATGATATGGATGATAATGAAGATACATGATGAAATGTAAAAATACTTTCTACAGCTAACTACTGACTCGTATCTTACTTACATACTAGACTAGACTTGCCCTTGAAACCTTGATGTTCCTTCAGAGTTATTCTTGGTAGAGCACGCACAGTGCGAAGAGCAATACGGCGTGCACAATAGATACTCTAGCAGTCTAGAAATAGATTGATTGATTGAATTTCCAGGGCCGAAAGTCACGGGAAGGGTAGTCTCCTAAGAAAATGTGCCGTGTATGACTCCTGAGCGTTGCGGCTAGCTGAGCAGTCTGTCACAGACACGAGTGTAGTGAAGATGGCAACACGTCACGAGTTAATCGACTTTCAACGTGGGATGATCATCGGCGCACGGCACATGGAGCATAGCATTTCGGAGATTACACGCGAACTCGGATTTCCGAGTTTAACAGTTTCGAGGGTGGATCTTAAATATCCCAGAGATCATGATACCATACACGTAAACCACCGCACGGGACGACCACAGGTGTTTAACGAACGGACATCACGTCACCTCAGCAGAACCATACGGAGCGTTCGAAGGGCTACTGTGAGTCAGATCACCGCCCAGTTGAATGTTGGGAGTCAGGAACCCATTTCTTGTCGAGTCGATGCCTCGCCGTATTGCTGCCGTTTTGAGGGCTCGCGGAGGAGCAATTTGTTGTTAAAATCATATTCCGTGACTTCCCATCACTTTTGGGCACAGTGTAAAATCTCCTTTACAGTAGCGCCCTACTGTACAGTACATGGGCTTATCTACATAATAACAAATATTCTGTTTGTTGTTGTTGTATTTCATGTTTAGTTTGAGGGGTTTGGACATCGTGTTAATTTAGCCCAGTATACTTGGGTGTGTGTGAAAGTTTTTCCTGATCTGAATTAATGTGTTACTAGTTACTAGTGTGTGTATTTTTAATCGAATCTGCGATTGGGCAGGAGGGCGGGGGGAGGGGAGGGGGGGGGGGGTGACCTTAAGTTAGGAACCATTCTGGCATTCGCCTGGAGTAGAAGAGGAAAACCAAGGAAAACTACTTCGAGAATGGCTGAGGCCGGAATCGAAGCCATCTCTCCTCAGTTTTTAAACCATATCATATATCATTGCATATTAGTACATTATGCAACGAGCCTATAATGGCAATAATTAAGACATGAGTATGTTTATAAAACGAGCGTATGCGAGTTTTATAATTTTCATATGAGTGCCTTAATTGCCATTATAGGCGAGTTGCATACGACTGTTTATGTTCGACGATAATTATTTTAACTAGTTGATGTTCGAACATAAATATTCAGAAATATCTGTCGAGATTTCGCCTGTTTTATGCACTGAACAGAACGATGATGATGATGATAATTGTTGTTTTAAGGGGCCTAACATCTAGGTTATCGGCCCCTATGAACAGAACGCATGGGACACAGAGAATGCCTTGTATTTGACCATATTCTCCTCGATTACCCCACTATGACACTAGGCAACGCAGTGAAATTTAAATTAGAAGGCCTTGGAACTCAGCGCAGTTGCGATGCTATCCTTATCTAATTGGTCAAACAACTGTTTCTTGACCTGTGATTGGTGCGAGAAACTGTTTCATAATGATAAATAGTGTTATAATGACCATCATTATGATACATTTTTCTGACATATAATAGTCAGGGTCAAACATAAAATATCGTATCACATCATAAGCAAAGGGATTCAGTTCAGAATGATGCGATAAAATACGTTCGATATACGTAACATTCACAATAATAATCATATTTTTATTATTAATAATAAGAATAACAAGAAGAAATTAATATCTATTAACGCCAAGATACGACATTACTGTACAGTAATAAGACCGGAGGCTTTATCTGGTGCCAAATGCCTTGCTATGTGTAGAAATGGTATGATCGAGAACCTAGAAATAATAGAAAGGCAGATCTTGAGAAAAATCCTAGGTTCAATCAAAGAAATAGATGAATTCTGAAAACGGCACAATCATGATCTCTACTCACATGTAGAAAAGATCACGGACACTGTAAGGGAATGATAGCTTTCTATGGCCACATTGCTCGTATGAGTTCTACAAGCTTGAGCAATAGGATCTTCAGTTTTCTTCTTTACAAAACCGAGGGGGCGTGGTTCACCGAGGTAGAAAAAGGACCTGCGTGAAATGGGAATATCCAGAAACGTGTTCCGCTAAATTCAAAATTCCAAGAACATCAATGTTTGCAAGAAGAGCCAAAACTAAAAACTGGCAAAACATGGACAGGAGCGAGGAAAGAACAGCATAGTAAACGAATGCGGGAATATTGGGCGAACGTTAAGGCCCAGGCGTAAAGACATGGAATAGAACGGTTTAAATAGCGTGGTCAAAACGACAGCAAGAATATTCACAATAATAATAATAGTAATAATCGTAATAATAATAATCAAAATTTAATTTTCATCAGTCGATCAAAACACGAGTGTACCGAATTTTAATGGGTGGTTCCTTAATCTTGAAAAAAAAAAAAAAAAAAAAAAAAAAAAACCATGAAATTAATTTCTTTTTGAGATTTGGAACCACCCATTAAAATTAGGTACAATCTTGTCGACCAACTGAAAAACATTACATTTCGATTAATCAACACTGAAAAATGGCTTCCCGCACGATGATAATAATAATTATGATAGTAATAATAATAATAACAGAAATGCAATATACAAAAGAGTGCATGCATACCCAGTATCGGCTTGAAAAGCAAACACCATGTAGGGTACAAACAATACTTTAGCGAATTGTTTGGCAGATTCACAGCTATTAGCCTGATGCTATAATTGAATTTCCGAAGTAGTTGCATAAAAATAACTCGTAACATAATGCAGTAAACAGATGCGAGAGGTAGGCTATACTCTTCCAGTAAGACAGATTAAAGAAGACTTTTGAGAGCAATGCTCGCAATGTTAACAAACTTATATAGTAAATCGAAGGTGGTAACGGGGCATGAGGCAGCGTAAACAAAAGATTTATTGAACTTCGTGGTTTGTTGAGGGAGAGAACATAATGATCAACATCAAACTAATATAATGAATAAACCTGCACTTCAAAAATAATTTACGAAAGTAGTCAACGGAAGAATTCATTATTAACAAGAGTCATTAAAATAGAACATCAAACAATTGTTACAAAATATTTGAAAGGATTAGCGCAGCATTGACGCTTAAATCTCTTTCACATTCGTCTCGTTCTTCGTAATTTAAATCATCCATAAGGCTAGTTCATGTCGAACGGAAATGCGCTGGATATGTCTGCCTGCTACACCGAATTGTGATGAATATTTGATCCTTCATTACGAGACATTAATTCCGATCGCACGCCGTAAAATTTCCAATCTCCGCAATGAGTTATAAGCTTGTAGTTTTACGTGACCACTAATCTTGACACTCTGAGCGACGGGACTTTTATTGTCACATGGAACCCAAACTACAGGACGTGATATTTCACTTCGAGGTAATGAGTTTAGGGTGTCGGTATAAACACCTTCAATGGTATAACTTTAATCAATTATTATCTCTGAGTCAACCAATGAAACTCTTTACATAAAATGTACCTTGCATGTAGAGTACATGTGCAACTTTTAAAACTGTCAACAGTTCTGTTAATCATACAAAGAATTCAAAATGGTGACTGTAAGTTGTCGAATTTTCACTGTTCTCCTGATATCTATTATGCTCTGTATTTTGAAGTCACTTTGTACGGTAATAGCTACAATACTGACCTCTTTCAGACCATTACTATTAAATTTAGTATATTTAACCATTTGACAAATTAGCATAACAAATTTGCATATTCGTTTCGTGGAAATACCTCTTTTTTACAAACAATCATCGAACCAAGGCTAACGATTTAGGTTATTTGTTGTTGATTCATTTAGGGGCATCGTGGTCATATTAACCCCGTGTCCTTGGGTTTGTGTGTAATTTGTCTGATAACCTGTGGAACTGTAATGGCTGTATTAGTGTGAATATTTGTAATTCAGATGAGGATTGGGAAGGAAGTAGCCGTGGCCTTAATTCAGGAACCATCCCGGCATTCGACCTGGAGTAGAAGTATGAAACCACGGAAAACCACTTCACGGATGGCTGAGGTGGGAATCAAACCCGCCTCTTCTTAGTTTTTCCCCACGAGGCTGAGTGTACCCCGTCATTTGTGTAGACTCTATCACTAACAACACGTGAGAAACAAGTAGATCCCTCAAGAACTAAATAGCATATTTTCATATATCCTACCTATGTTAATTGCCTCTATCAAGATACAAAATTTCAGTTTGACTGCTGTAATAGATTCGCAGATTAAGAACCGTTTAAATATTTTGGATGGTGGCCATGTTTGATTTTTATACATGTGAGGCCATAGAATTATGTAGACTACAATTACATGAAGATTATTGCGCAGGTGTTTTATTCAAACTTCAATCGCATGATTGGGACACAAGAAAAAAAACAAGATTTTAGAATTTCGCACAACCGCCATCTTGTTATAAAAACAATTGAAATAAATTAGAAGTCAGTGGATTAAAACGCGTATAAGCATTTACCGTACCAGGTTTCACTCCGTTCGAATGGTTAAATCACGAGAAACGTTAATTTAAATCTTTAAATTTAGTGTCGCCGCCATGTTGGATTTGTGCTCACCAAGTTATTGAAGGTCCCCATAGGTGAACGTATGTTCACAACCTTTATCAACATACAAAATTTCAGTTTGATGGCTGTCATAGATTAGTAGATATTAAGAAACAACATAAGATTTCGAATGGTTGCCATCTTGGATTTATATATATGTAGGCCATTGAGTTATGTACTATTGGATGAAAATTATTGCGTAAGTTCATTATTCAAACGTTGACTTCGATCCCATGATTAGGACACAAGATATAAAAACAAGATTTTAAAATTTCGCACAGCCGCCATATTTTGTTTATGTAAACAATTTAACTAAATTAGATGTCAAGTGCATTACAATGTGTATAAACATATACTGTACCATGTTTCAGTGCGCTCGGGCGGTTAAATCGCGTGAAAAGTCTATTTAAATATTTCAACTTCACTTGTCCGCCACGTTCGTTTCGTACTAAACAAGTTTTTGAAAGTCACAAAAGGGAACCTTTAGTAGTGTCCTTTATTACGGTACAAAATTTCAGGGTGATATCAGCAATAGTTTCGGAGGTACAGATTGTTGGGGAAATATTCCTCACTGCAGCCATGTTAGATTGGTGAGACTTAATGAAATTTGAATAGCACAGTCGGGGTTGGATGATATAGTACTATAACCTTACCGAGTTGACTCGGCAAAATTAATCTCGGGAGTTTCCGCCAACACAAAGTTCCTCATTTCTCTACTAGAAAGCGCTATAATGTTCAAGGAAGTTAGATATCTGACATCTAACCTCCTTGACTTTCATAGTCAAGGAACAACGAAATTCGACAAGCAAGCTACCCTCTGGGTGTCAATAACAAAGCTTGCACCCGGCACCCGAGGCCATACGATATTATTATTATTATTACCGAGTTTGACTGAAACGCTTCAACCGTATAGATTTTATTAGGGAGGACACACACACATACACACATACACACGGACAACAGGTGATCTCATAAGGCTATTTTTTTCATAAATGAAAATAGGCTAAAATATAATTTTAATACGCCTTATACTTTAGGAGTTCCAATGGATTTGAGAAACAAAGTTTTGAGAAAATGAACGACGAAGTTACCTGGCTTCTTAAATAAAGTAGCTTTTAAGAAGATAACTCCTAAACTAATGCAGATATTTGTAAAACTCTTGCAACAAAATGAACTACAAGAATAAGGTTATATTTTTAAAAAATCAACAGAAATTTTCAAGGTGTTCAAGGTGTGAACCCTTAAAGAAAATTATAAGACCACATGTACAGCACAATGTGAGTTATCGCAGTGGAACAGGGGAATGATATTTAGAAGAGAACTTACAAATCCTAATTTGCCCCATTTTAATAGTGGTAATTAACTAATACTTGTAATTTTTCCCAAGCGTGTATTTACATATTAGCCTACTTTCGAATTTTGCAAAAAAATAAAAGTAGAAACATGAGATCTACACAGGGCCAAAAATTCTGTGTCTGTCTGTGTGTGAGTCTGTGTGTGTGTGAGAGAGCGTGTGTACTCTGAATGTCTGCCCCCACCCCCTATCAATTCGAACACGGTCAAACCGAATTGAACGAAATTTGGTACAAAGGTAGAACTAGCAAAGGGCACTTCAGTGTCATGTTTTATATCGCCGCCATCTTGACGGAAACGTAATGGCGGCCCCCCAAATGTTATAAGCATAAATCAAATTACGACTAACCTAATCATTCGATCTGTACTAAATTTTGCAACAACATATATTTATATGGCGAGCGTCTATTGACTAAACTACATGGTCATCAGCCCAATAGTTTGCAGATGGCGGTCATGTTTGTGTGCAAATCGATTCCCCCTAACAATTCAAACACGGTAAAACCGAATTGAACGAAATTTGGTGCAGAGGTAGCACTAGCAAAGAGCACCTGAGTGTCATGGTTTATATCGCCGCCATCTTGACGGTAACGGAATGGTGGCCACCCAAATGTTAAAAGCTTAAATCAAATTATGACCAACCTAATCATTTGATCTCTACCAAATTTTGCAACAACATACCTTCTTGTGGGAAGCATCTTTTGACTGAACCACAAGGTCATCAGCCCAATAGTTTGCAGGTAACGGCCATGTATGTGTGCAAATCGATTCCCCATATCAATTCCAACACGGTGAAACCAAATTGAATCACATTTTTTACAGAAGTAGCACTATCAAAGGGCACCGCTTATTCATGTTTAATATCCGTATAGCACGTTGCATTTCTACAAGCTACTACAACCAACATTCAATTATACTCCTTGAAAAGGACAAAGAGTTATAACAATACCCATGCATTTGGGAGAAAGTAGGCTATATGTTCTTTACTGAACATCTTCTTTGTATCCCCCCCCCCCCCCATGTTCGTGTTGACCAACTGAAGAGCTACAAATAACAGTTTGTATAGGCAACACTCAAAGAATGGCTTCAAATCATTTCATCAGTTAGAGGCTCACAACGTATCTCAGCATTATCACCGTGTACTTGTGTGTTAGTTGTTGTTGATTCATTAATTAGAGTGTGCAGATAACCTGTTTCATTGAGTGGTTGTTGTAGTGTGCGCATTTGTAACACAGATTAGACCACCTTGTGGTGGAGCAGCCAGCATACTTGTCTGTCGCTCCGGAGTGGAGGTCCGGGCTGAATTCCCCGCTCTTCCATGAAATTTCATTCTAGTCTGAGGGCTGGGATGGGGCACACTCAGCCTCTTGTGGCAAAACTGAAAGAAAATGGGATCGATTCCCATCCAGCCATCCTGGAACTGGTTTTCCGTGGTTTCCCACAGTTACTCCAGGTAAGTACCGGGACGATTTCTAACTCAAGGCCGCTAATGCTTTATTCCCAATCCTCACTTAAATTACGAATACACACTTATACAGCCATCTAAAGAACATATGTTACCAGACACTGATCCAAGGCTGAATGATCACTATGCCCAAACCACTCAATTGAAACAATAACAGCTATTTGAGATTAGGAATGGAGAGGAGGCGGACGAGACCTGAAGTCAAGACCTAGCCAGGGATTTGCCAGGAGAAGAAGTGGGAAACTGTGGAAAACCACTTCCTAGATGGATCATGAGGGAGTCGAACCAACCACTTCTCAGTTTTGCCTCACGAGCCTGAGTTGACCCTGTGCGAAATTTCACTGAAACCCACTTCTAGGATGGCCGAGTTCTCAGACAATACTATTCTATTTCTGAAAGAGCTGGGATTCGAACCCAAGACTTTTGTGACCCAAGATTACGGAAGATGCCATGAAGCCATCATTACTTCCGACTTAACATTTCAGTGCTAGACTAGAGTTTCGTTCGCTAAATCGCGACATCTCCAACAAAACTCAATTTATCGTGATATATCGAATTGAATGGCTTCTTGTAATTGACTAGTTAAAGTGATTTTCCTTCTGACCCCTAGATAATTCAAAGGTAACACTTAAACTTCAAGTCGGAAGTAATGATGGTTTTACTATACTTGTGTTTTCAGCCTAATTTCATTTATGAAACAAGATGTTCAGTAAAGAACATATAGCCTACTTTCTCCTAAATGCATGGGTATTGTTATAACTCTTTGTCCTTTTCAAGGAGTATAATTGAATGTTGGTTGTAGTAGCTTGTTGAAATACAACGTGCTATAGGGATATTAAACATGAATATGAGGTGCCTTTTGCTAGTGCTACCTCTGTACCAAATTTCGTTCAATTCGGTTTCACCGTGTTTGAATTGATAGGGGGAATCGATTTGCACACATACTTGGCCACCATCTGCAAACTATTGGGCTGATGATCTAGCAGTTTGGTCAGAATATGCTTCCCACATAAAGATTTGTTGTTGCAAAATTTGGTAGAGACTAGATTATTAGGTTGGTCGTAATTACATTTTAGCATTTAACATTTGGGTGGCCGCGATTACGTTTCCGTCAAGATGGCGGTGATATAAAACATGACACTGAGGTGGCCTTTTCTAGTGCTACCTCTGTACCAAATTTCGTTCCATTCGGTTTCACCGTGTTCGAATTAATAGGGGGAATCGATTTTCACACAAAGATGGCCGCCATCCGCAAACTATTAGGCTAATGACCTATTAGTTTGGTCAAAGGATGCTCCCCCCATAATGGTATGTTGATGCAAAATTTGGTAGAGATCGGATGATTAGGTTAGTCGTAATTTAATTTAAGCTTTGAACATTTGTGTGGCCGCCATTACGTTTCCGTCAAGATGGCGGTGATATAAAACATGACACTGAGGTGCCCTTTGCTAGTGCTACCTTTGTACCAAATTTCATTCCATTCGGTTTCACCGTGTTCGAATTAATAGGGGTAATCGATTTTGACACAAAGATGGCCGCCATCCGCAAACTATTAGGCTAATGACCTATTAGATGTGTCAAAGGATGCTCCCTTCATAAAGGTATGTTGTTGCAAAATTTGGTAGAGATCGGATGATTAGGTTAGTCGTAATTTGATTTAAGCTTTGAACATTTGGGTGGCCGCCATTACGTTTCCGTCAAGATGGCGGCAATATAAAACATGACACTGGGGTGCCCTTTGCTAGTGCTACCTCTGTACCAAATTTTATTCCATTCGGTTTCACCGTGTTCGAATTAATAGGGGTAATCGATTTTGACACAAAGATGGCCGCCATCCGCAAACTATTAGGCTAATGACCTATTAGATTTGTCAAAGGATGCTCCCTCTATAAAGGTATGTTGTTGCAAAATTTGGTAGAGATCGGATGATTAGGTTAGTCGTAATTTGATTTAAGCTTTGAACATTTGTGTGGCCGCCATTACGTTTCCGTCAAGATGGCGGCGATATAAAACATGACACTGGGGTGCCCTTTGCTAGTACTACCTCTGTACCAAATTTCGTTCCATTCGGTTTCACCGTGTTCGAAGTAATAGGGGCAATCCATTTTCACACAAAGATGGCCGCCATCCGCAAACTATTAGGCTGATGACCTACTAGTTTGGTCAAAGGATGCTGGCCCCATAAAGGTATGTTGTTGAAAAATTTGGTAGAGATCGGATGATTAGGTTAGTCGTAATTTGATTTAAGCTTTGAACATTTGTTTGGCCGCCATTACGTTTCCGTCAAGATGGCGGCGATATAAAACATGACACTGAGGTGTTCTTTGCTAGTGCTACCTTTGTACCAAATTTCGTTCAATTTGCGCTCACCGTGTTCGAATTGATAGGGGGGACAGACATTCAGAGTACACACACTCACACACACACACACAGACTCACACACATACATACACACAGACAGACACACTTTTTTCGCCCTGTAGTGATCTCATAAGTCTACTTTCATTTTTTGCAAAAATCGAAAGTAGGCTAAAAATAGGCTTATGAGATCACCTTTTGTCCGTGAGTCTATGTGTGCGTGTGTGATGGTGTGTGTGATGTTGTGTGTCCCCCCCCCCCTAATAACTGCTAAACGGCTAGGGAGAGTTCAATGAAACTCAGTAAGTTCATAGCACTATTACAGACAACCCCGACCGTGCCCTTCAAATTTTGTTACGTCGCACCAATCCAACATGGCGGCTGTGCGAAATATATCACCAGGATTCAATATCTCCGAAACTATTACCGATATCTTCCTGGAATATTTTACGGTGATAAAGGAAACTACTAGAAGTTCACCTATGTGACTTTTGAAAACCTGGTAACTACAAAACCAACATGGCGGACAAGCGAAGTTGCGACTTTTAAATAGACGTTTCTCGCGATATAACCAACCAAACGCAATAAAAACTTGGTACTGTGTATGTCTATACACATTGTAAAGCACCGACATCTACCTTCGTTCAATTGTTTACATAAACTCAAGATGGGCTGTGCGAAATATTTCACCGGCATTCTATATCTCTGAAACTATTAGCGGTATCGCCCTGAAATTTTGTACGGAGATGAAGGGAACTACTGGAAGTTCGTCTGTAAGACTTTCAAAAACCGGTTAACTACAAAACTAATATGGCGGCCAAGCGAATTTGAAAATTTTAAATAGACCTTTCTTGCGATTTAATGATCTAAACGCAATGAAACTTGGTACAGGAAATGTTTATACACATTGTAATGCACTGGTATATAATTTAGTTCAATTGTTTACATAACCTCAAGATGGCGGCTGTGCGAATTTTAAAATTAAGTTTATATTTCTTGTGTCGTAATCATGCGATCGAAGTGAAAGTTTGAATAATAACCTACGCAATAATTTTCCTTTAATGGTACATGACTCTATGGACTATACATATAACAATCCATCATGGCGACCATCCATCTCTACAGTATATCTACGAATCTATTACAGCAATCAAACTGAAATTTTTAGTGTTCATAGGGGTATGAACATAAGTTAACCTATAGGACTTTCAATAACCTGGTGATCACAAATCCAACATGGCGGCGACTGAAATATAAATATCCACATGGTCGTTTCTCGCAATTTAACCATCCGAGTGCAGTGGCACTTGGGACAGTAAATCCTTATACAGATGTTAATCCACTGGCATCTATTTTTTTCAATTGTTTCTATAATCACAAGATGGCAGGTGTGCGAAATTTTAAAATCTCGTTTTTACTTGTTTTGTCTTAATCATGCGATTGAAGTTTGAATACTACACGTACACAATAATCTTCATGTAACAGTAGATAACTCTAAGACCTACGTATATAAAAATCTAACATGGCGACCATCCGCAATATTTAGTCGGTTCTCAATATCTACGAATCTATTACAGCAATCAGACTGAAATTTTGTATTTTGATAGAGGCAATTAACATAAATAGGATATATGAAAATAGGCTGTATAGGTCTTCACGGAATTACTTGTTATTTTTTTGATAAAATCCCAGATAACCCGACAATTGGGTCCGGAGGACCACACGTAACCACGGATGACAGTTGCTCAGCTTATAGTCTAAGAATTGCGAGGACCTAATTCTCATATGAAGCAGCTACATAATTGTCCTCATGAGGCTGAGTGCAACCGGTATCATTCCTCACGTCAGATTTAAAGTTTCTAGTCGAGAAAGAAGTCGAATGTGGTTCCTCCTGGGTAAGAAGAAAGCATGCTAACCCTTCTACCTAGAATATTTTTCTAGGAGGGAAAGTTCCAATCCAACATCAGCCAACCTGAGATGGTTTCCCGTGGTTTTCCACTCGTATACTGGTCGAATGCCACGATGGTATTAAACCAAAGACCACGACTGCCTCCTTCCGAACCCTAGTCTCAACTGGGAATTAACAGATAAATCCTACACACACACATACACAAGTGCACGGGGATAAATATCCGCAATGTCACAAGCCTGTAAATGAACCAACTACAGAAAAGGTACGCTCAACACAATAGAAATGGCTCCGGTTCGAAACCTGAAACCAAATATAGCTGAGTCAGGTGGCGTATGCATATTCCTTGCTCAGCACTAACTTGATGAATGCAGGACCCAGTTGAGCTATTACGTTGCACATGCTGTTATTCATACGCAAAACAAATGACTAACGTTGCACGCGAGAGAGTGACAAATCCAATCTTTAGACCGCAAGAGTTCACTTGATGTGGTTGGGGGCCATGTGGCTGTAATTAGCCAGTAAGATCAAAGCGTGCCGCTTCTACATTACAAGCTCCTCCACCCACTTGCTCTCTCACGTATAAATTAATTTTAGCAACAAAGTAGCACCTCGAATGTCCGCTTGAAAGGTGAGACAGTGGTGGATCGGCACCATTACAGACGACGGTGCTAACTGATATATACTCACTAAAATGTTAAAAGTAGAGACCGGATTCTTAGGTTTTTACCTTTCTTTTTTATCCTTACTTCTATTTACTTACATACTTTTCCGAATCATACTCAAACGAGCCATATTCATGAGTTTTGTAGTACCGTACCTAAAGAAACTAAATGATATGCCAGCACCTAAAAGTACCTAATTGTAGTTTTGTTATATATATGTTAGTATATTTGAATTTTTAGTCCATAATTATTACAAGAGTTTAGTGCTTTTTTCAGGATTAGGGCATAACCCAACTCTTTTAGTTACATTAGTGTTGACCGACTGAAAAGCACTAAACTCTTGTTTACTAAGGCAACACTGAAAAAATGGCTTCAAACCCCACAATGTCCATAATTATTAAAAATAAACCACAGGACAGGGATTATTCCTTGCTCTAGTTGATTGAATCTTCTGGCAGGTGGGTTTATTTTATTTTTTATTTATTTATTAATCAAAGCACAAACTACAGCTATGCTAGCCCTTCACGCTTGTACAAATAACAACCAAATAACAATTTAAAGTAAAATATAAAATAAAATTTAACAAATCACCAAACAAAACAAGTCCAGATCTAGAGCCGGTAGAATGTCCTTGCTCGTAGCCGTGTCGTCAGTGGCCAAGATGACAGTTCTAAATACAGTTTAAGTTCTCCTTCGCCTGCTTCAGGAACGTTCTCTTGTTTGTGGAGATGTCCAACTCGAGTTTACTTGCAATGCTATTGTACAGGGAAGGATCTTTCGATTATGGAATGTTTAGTGTGTGGAATGTGCAGAACATCTTTGAGCCTGGTAGAACGGGAAGGGGCTCTTAGTTTGAAAAGTGACAGCAGGCGTTCCGAACGGTAATGGCCATTTAAAATAAAATGTAGGAAGGACAGGTCAGTTTTAGTTTCTCTCAAACACTTTCAGCACTTTCCAGCTTATATCTAATTGTTTGGTCATTTACTGTCCGGAAAATGAGGATAAATCTCTTATTGTTTCCAAGTTCCCTATATTCTTAATAAACAAAGTTAATTAAACAGATAGAGTGTTAAAATCACATCTGGCATCCTTCGTTTTATGGAATATGGATAATTAACATATTTAAGGAGAGGAAATATTGTCTAAAAGTGTGAAGTTCACGGTGATATTATATAAAATATTTACACTCTCGTTACAATCAGATTCCCTACCAACAATTCATTAATGTTAAGCTTTGCGTAGTTTATATCAAATTTACTGCACTTTAAACCAAAAAGCCTACTGTATTTATAAACCTATTCTAACTATTAAAAACGTAAAAACAACTATTTTAGGTTTTTGAAAACCTAAAATGACAAATTTAAAAACCTAAAAATCGGTCCCCAGTTATGAGACATTAGAGACATAAGTAGCTGTTGGCCATTTCCCCAAGTTACATCCAAAATGGGACACCAGACAACTCAAAAAAGCTGATAAATATGTGGAAGAGAATAACACCCTGAATAATTCCCTCTAAATGCTATGTAGCCTATTTACAGATGAATAAACACCCATTTGTCGAGTTCTTTTTACTTAGCCCATTCTACATCAAGACTCTAAAGCAATTTGACATATTCTCCCTTCTCATATTGGTTCAATATATTACATGCTTGCCACGGTGGGTGAGTGGATAGCGTGTCGGTCTACTAACCCCAAGATTGCAGGTTCGCTCCTGGCCGTGGCAAGTGATTTTTGAAAGGCGGCAAAAATAACGACACCATGTCATACGATGTTGGCATGTTAAAGAACCCATTTGAGTTCAGTAGGCCGTGTTCATAATGGCAAAATTAATCTTGCGAGTTTCCGCCAACACAAAGTTCCTCATTTCTGTACTAGAAAGTGTCATAGTGTTCAAGGAGCTTAGATAACTAACCTCCTTGATTTTCATAGTGCTTCAAAGAACAACGAAATTCGACATGCAAGCTACCCTTTGGGTGTCAAATAACAAAGCTTGTACCCGGCACCCGAGGCCATACGATATTATTATTATTATTATTATTATTAATATATTTCATGAGTTACATTATACACGAATGTAGTTATATACGTTTCCATTAGAGGCGTACTCGGATTTTTTTTTTTTTTTTAGGGGGAAGGGGGGTAGTGGATATATATGTAGAATTAGTCTTATGTGGTGAGTAGCTCTAGGGCAGGGGCGTCCAATCTTTGCACGCTTGGCGTGTCAGCTATGCATCTGCCTCACTTGGCCTGCCTTGCTGCCTGTCCTGACGACCGGGCCTGTCTGGGGAACAAACCAGACTCCTAGTCTCGTTGTATTCGTTTCTTCCAGGAGTGTTTCCATGGAATAATTTCGCGGTTAGGAATAGTGGTTTTGGATGTAGGCATGGACAGCCTTGGTTGGTTGGTTCTTCAGTTTAGGGGCTGCGACAAGGCGGTCATGTAGTCCCGTGCACTTTGGGTAGGTGTAGAATCTTTCTGATAACCGGTGTTAATTGTGATGACTGTATTAGTGTGTGTTATCTGTTTTTTTTTTAAATTCAAGTAAGGACTGTAGACTTTTGATTTTTACAAATAGTTCCTATTTTTGCCGCCAAACGCCACAGTCAACGACTACTAATTCAGAACTTAGCTACCAGACGCCACCGCAGTCGGCTCTTGGCAACGAACGTAGGAACCTAAGAGCGTTGTTGTTTACATTCTTAACCTATAGACTACAATTTAGCTTCACACAGGTGTAATTAGTGGAAGGTTCTTTTACATGCCATAGACAGCCTAAATGGCTATATGGCCCCTAATTGGGGGCTGACACTTGTGCTTGAGCCACCAAAAATCCAATTGAAGTCATGTTTAGACTCTACATTAGCAGGCAATTCGACTATAGGACTAGATGGTTGCGTACCGTGACGTTCAGAAGGGCGAATACTCTAACTAATACGTGGCCTGTAGTCAGCCATTACAGCTCACAGAAGTCAAACATCGGTATTTCTTTGAACAAATGAATAGCTTCACCAAATAGAATAAAAATATTAATATTCGAAACTTAACGGGAAAGGTGGGGTGGGGTGAGGACTGCTTGAGCGTTTAGCTCTCGCAATGAAGAGGCGCGGGTGTGCTTCATAAAAAGGGAGGTAGCACGCAAGTTGCTATTCTTGTGGGGGTTCGGGCACAGACACCGAGAGCCAGCTTGGTGTCCTAGGCGAAACCCCAAACAAGTCATGGCACAAACCTATACAAATTGCTGAGTTTCAATTTCTACTTTGTTAAATATATATGTCTCAAACTATAATTGGCAAAGATATAAAACTTTGAATGGTTATTAAATACAGTTCGCTCATTATAATGCAGAAATAGTACATGTTGCAACGAGCCTATAATGGCAATAATTAAGACACGAGTATGTTTATGAAACGAGCGAGGCGAGTTTTATAATTTCCATACGAGTGTCGTAATTGCCATTATAGGCGAGTTGCATACGACTGTTTATGTTCGACGATAATTATAACTATTTTATGTTCGAACATAAATATTCATAAATATCTGTCGAGATTTCGCCAGTTTTATGTAGTGAACAGAGCGCATGGGACGCAGAGAACACCATGGCCTCCTGGAATACCCCACTATGACACTAGAAGCCACGCAGTGAAATTTAAAATAGAAGGAAGTCAGCGCAGGTACGATGCTATCCTTATCTAATTGGTCACACAACTGTTTCTTGAGCTGTGATTGGTGGGAGAAACTGTTTCATAATGAAAAAAAAGTGTTATAATGGCCCTCATTATGATACAGTTTTACATTTCTACATCGCTGAACATAAACATATTTTATAATATTATTGCAGTCATGCATTATTATAGCACCAAACTTTCAGCTTTTTTTTGTACAGTTGGACAGCGTTTACATGATAAGTAACTCCCAATTAAAAATATTTGCATGAATGTTCTTTTGAGCTGTTGGTAAAATTCAAGGCTGCAACATACATCAAATTAATTGGTACACATATTCAGGAATTTTCATTTACATATTCTTACTATAAATAGTTTTTTTAGTTTTTTCGGTAAAAATATTATCTCAATGGGAAGTATAATTGATACACAAAATATTTTGGTGAATGTTGTTTATACTAGTACAATCCAGAATCATGCAAAATTTCATGGCCATTTCTTGAATATAATTTGTCTTATCATGTAAACGCTGTGTGGAAATACAGTTTTCGGGAAACGAGCTTCAAACTTACCTAAGGTTAGAATTTAAAGAAAGAACTTAAGCGACAGCAACAAACATTTAGAGGCATATCTCAGGAAGTATTAAAGATAGTTTCATTTTAATTTTGTTTTCACCAAATGAAAGATAAAAAATTAGTTATTTAAATAATTCATTAAAATGAAAGTAACCTGCCAACCTGGACCCATTGTTTGGGAAGCCAGGCTCTGCCTGTCACAAGCCAGGACAAAAGGTGAGTGATAGAGGAGTAACACCTCTTAAAAAAACCATGGTCCAGTTGGCCCGACTGGTAGTACCATGTATGGGCCCCTTACCAGGGTAACGGTGAAGACCTCAACGGCATTTATGGTGGAGAAGGTAACTTTCGGTACAGCATAATTGGCGGAAGGGGCAACCCAGTGCTCGGGTTAATGAGTAAAAGGTATATGGAGGCCATATATCAGTCTTAGGGGTATGACGGTTCCACATGTTAGTGGCGATACTCCGACAGCGTCTGTTCCACATGTTAGTGGCGGCTGATTAATAACACTCAGAAGTGGAACTCTGAGCTTAACCTGACTAGAACCTCAATTCTAGTCAAATCCCTAATCCAAGTTAATCAACATGGATGTATCACGTTCAAAAACACCTTACCCCAGTGGGTCAAATCCCACGGTTGAAAAACCGCAAGTGGTCTATTCGGATTCTGGGGAGACCACAGACGTGTACGATGAGGTAAGTCGGAGTGCCTCGACACCCCGTAAGAAAATTAAACCTAAATCAAAGATTTGGCTAATGACGTTTAACGTAAATTCTCTCTTGAAGATGGGGAAACTCAAATCCATTTTAGACAAATCACGAGAACGTAAAATCAAGATTATTGCTTTTCAAGAATCTAGATTTACAGATGAATATCCTTTCAATTCTGAAGGTTACAGGATTTACAAAGGGAAGCCAGGAGCACGAGCTATGAAAAATTGCCCACAATTTGGTACTGGATTTATAGTCCATCATTCCTTACTTGATTCAGTTACAACCTTCCACTCTCCCTCCGGTCGTCTCTCCACCATGACAATAAAATCAGCAAACAAAATTTACACTCTCATTAATGGACATGCCCCAACTAATATCACCAACAGAAAGGCTGTAGGAAAAGTCGAAGAATTTTGGAACCAATTAGATGATATACTTCAAAGAATCCCAAGGAATCATGTTAAAATACTTATGGGTGATTTTAATGCCCAAATT
Source organism: Meconema thalassinum (assembly GCA_946902985.2). Taxonomy (NCBI): domain Eukaryota; kingdom Metazoa; phylum Arthropoda; class Insecta; order Orthoptera; family Tettigoniidae; genus Meconema; species Meconema thalassinum. The sequence continues at coordinate 376,462,463 of OX336392.1, forward strand.
GGCAAAGAAACGAAATATAGATATTGGGTAGGTAAATGGTCAGGACATAATCAGACCAAGAGTTTAGTTAGGCAACACTGAAAATATGGCTTCAAACTCCACAATAATCAGACCAATCGGAATGGTATGCGTCTTCTTGAAATCTGCAAGAACCATGACTTATTCTTCAAATCAACATTTTTCAAAAAGAAAACCTCTCAGTCCAAGACGTGGGTGTCACCTAACCCACTGTTAGGAGAATATCAATTGGACCATGTGCTGATCTCCAGAGTAAATACTCTCGAAATAATGAAACTTAAAGTCCTTAAGGGGTTAGCTCTGGATTCTGACCATTACCCTACAAAATTTTCATTAAATATTATTCCAGAGAAAAGGCGATTCTCTCAGAAAATCCCACCCCGTAAATATGATGTTCAAAATATTCAAGGTAATGATAAATTTAAAAACGAGACTCAACAATTGAATCCACAAAACTGGCAACAGCTCCAAGCAGGATTAATAAAAACAACCGAGAAAATAGCACCACACATGAGAACACGCAAACATCCGTGGTGGACAGCCGAATGTGATGACCTTGTAAGGCTCGGCAACAGGCATGGCACAATTGGTCTTGCAACAAAACTCCTAAGACTCTGCAAGATCTCAAGGATGTCAGAAGAACAGTCACAAAATCAATACGAAGAATTCGCAAGCAGAATGACAACAAAATATTACAAGAAATAGAAGCTGACTTCAAACAACATAATTCTAGAAACTACTATAGAACTTTTCGCCAGAAGCTCATTAAATATTCCCCTCCATCACTTCAATTCAAAAATGAACATGGGGATATTGCTCATAGTAACACAGAAAACTGTGAAATCCTTGCAAACTACTTTTCGGTATTGCTCAATTGTGAGAAACCTCAAGAAACATTCACTTTTATCCACACGCAACAAAACCAAGATTCGTATCCACCCAACGTTCAGGAAATAAGAGAGATAATTAAATCATTGAAAAACAACAAAGCGTCGGGGGAAGACCAAATTGTTGCCGAGTTGTGGAAAAATGCAGGAGAAAATCTCATTGTAAAACTCCAAGAAATTTTAGAAGAAGTTTGGCGAACTGAAAAAATCCCCGCTGACTGGAAGATGGCACTCATACATCCCTTGCACAAAAAAGGAAATCGGACGGATCCCAACAATTATCGTGGAATTTCATTACTATCCATAACATACAAAGTTTTGTCTAAAGCTCTCCTGAATCGTGCAGAAATTCAATTGGATCCAGTAATCGGCGAATACCAAGGTGGCTTCAGGAAAGGCAGGTCGTGTGTGGAACAAATTATCAATTTAAAAAACTCAATGAAATATTTCCGCAATACATCGAACAAACACTATGTCATTACATTTGTTGACTTCCAAAAGGCGTATGATAGCATCGACCGTGAATCCCTTTTCAAAATACTCAAAGAATTTGGATTAGATCAAAAGACAACAAATATTATTAAGGAAACACTCATGGAAACCAAATCTAAGGTTAAATTTATGGGAGAACTGAGCAGAGAATTCCCCATTGACACAGGAGTCCGACAAGGATATGGATTGTCCCCGTTGCTTTTCAATTGTGCACTAGAGAAGGTTGTACGAGAATGGCGAAAAGCAGGTGCACCGACGCATAGGATAGGACCAAAACTTAAAGGCATAGAATTAGACTGTTTGGCATTTGCTGATGACATGGCATTAATTGCCCAAAACATCTCTGATGCGCAATACCAACTTGAACTTCTACAAGAACAAGCAAAGAAAATTGGATTGCAAATCTCATTTGATAAAACAAAATTTATGACAGATATAAAGAATGCCCCATCTGAAATTGAAATTGGTACTGACCATATATCTCGTGTGAAGGAATTTAAATATTTGGGTGAATGGATTACCGACAATTGTAATGAAAAGAGGTCCATTACAACAAGAATTCAAAAAATGGAAACTGCTTTTCAGTTAACGAAAAATACTTACAACAAAAAGAGTCTTTCCTGGAAATGCAAAATTCAACATTATACAACAGTGATCGGGCCCGAAGCTCTCTACGCTTCAGAAACTCTCACTCTTCAACATAGAACACTTCGAGATCAGTTGGAAGTGAAGGAACGTAAAATAATGAGGAAAATCTTAGGGCCGAGAATCAAAGATGGTGTTCATCTTCCAAAGCCAAATGCTGAAATATATAAAACCATCTCCAAAATCACAGACAAAATGCGTATGCGACGAATCCAATTCTTGGGGCACCTGGAAAGAATGGACCCAAATAGACTAACTCACAAAATTCACACATACTTGAAAAACAAAACAACTAGATCAAATTGGTACAAACAGACTGAAAAGGACTTGCAAGAATTAGGATCGCCAAATCTCCTAGACCGAAATGTCATCAGAACACTTGCACTCACACGGGGTTTCGAGGAGGAAGAAAGACGGCCATACCACCATATCTGGTCTGCACAACGGAAGCAAACCCATTCGTTGCGTATGAAGGTGTACTGGGCTGCAAGAAAGGCTAACCATTGTTGATTCCGCGTGGTCCTAAGAGACCCATTCGCGAAGAAGAAGAAGAAGAAGAAGAAAGTAACCTGAAACGTGTACCTCCCCCATTAAATCTGTGTTCTTTTTTGGACGGTTAATCTGCCTGTTAATCGGAGTTTATAAGAGAGGCGGCAATCTAATCTCTAATCATACGTTTTAATACGAGTAATTGAGGTAAGCTCGGATGATGAACTGCGTGACAGTCTTGAGACAGACGATCAATCCCTTAAGCTTCTTGTAAAACGGGCACAAATTGAACATACGTAAAAGGGAGGTCGGTAATATCGGAGGTAGAGCTATTTGTTCTTGCTGTATCCAGAGGTCTCGTTAGCACCTTGGGCGACCTCCCACACTCTCTAGCGTGGGAGACCGCTCCTGTGCTGTACCTGAACTGCTTTCGACGTGAGCAGAATAACGATATGGGAGCCTGCACTTTGAATATTCCCCATCCCATACTGGAGGTTGCCATTGCGGAGGTTAGATGTTCGAAATGGTGACAGCATTGGTGGTTGATTCAAGTGTGGGACATAGAGTTTATCTGCAGCTAATGGCAAGAATGCTAATGAAAATTACCTGTCAGAAGAAGAATTTAACCATTTAAAGGTTGGCAGCCTGTATATTAACCACCTATTGGTAGGGAATTTATATTGTCAAAGATGCTGATGGTTGAATCAATCAGTCATATTTCTAAGAATTTACAGAAGGAAGTGCTAGTATTACTAAAATTCAGATATTATATATTCATCTCCTTGACCTAAGGTGCTGGATAAAATGTTAATAACGTATGTATCAATAAAAACAAAACAAAAATAAAGTGTAAAAGTAAAACAAAATATAAATATAGAAATTGAAATCATTATAATATACAATAAACAAAAATAAAAGTTATAAAAATAATTATAAAAAAAATTACGTTTACAAAAATATATATAAGCATCGAAATAATAAAACTAAAAATATATATTTTGAAAATAATCACCAACTGTAAATAAATAATTTAATTAATCATAAATATTAAAATTAAATCTATAAAAACATAAGTTATATAATTTAAAGAATCAAAATTAAAATGTAAATAGCTTGCACATGAAAACCGAAAATAACAAGAAGTTCCGTTAAGAACTGTACAGCCTACTTTTCATGCCAATGATTATTCTACAGAATATGAATCTATCTAGAATAATGACTAAATTAAGTTGGTAATATCGAAATATCGAATTATTTCAAAATATACCTGGTATAATGTAGCCTAATAGAGCACTACATTTGGCAGCCCTGGTGACTGAATATATTCTTAGTTCCATCTCTTAAGGTACAGAATACAAAATTTGGTTGAAGTCCATTGGACGTTACATGCAGTTAGACACTGGATCTATCAGCACGCGTAAAAGCATGTTGGCAACAATGTCATGTGTGTGCTTGTCAGAAATAATCTGAAATATTATGATATCTTGTTGTGCCAATTTCGGATGAAATCCATTTGTTAGTATAGAAGTTACATGTATTTAAAAATTGGTCTTATCAGCAGGCATAGAATCGTGTTGGCAGCACTGACTTATATTAATTACTCCAAATTAATCTAGAATGTCAGGTGCTATACGTGTGCAAAGTATAGAGCTGTTGGCTTGCATACTTTCTGATATATTGATATTAAGGTAAAAATAATATAGACAGCATTTATTAACCGTTGGTAGCCCTGATTGCTCTTAACAATACTTATAGTCATATCTGTTATGTTACACATTGCACATACGAAACTTGGTTGAAATCCAACTGATAGTATAGAACTTACATGTATTTAAAAATTGGTACTATCAGTAAGCTTATAATCATGTTGGTAGAACTGAAGTATATAAGTTACTCCAAATTAATCTAAAATGTCAGATTATACGTGTGCATAGTTTAAATCTGTCGGCTTGCATACTTTCCGATATATTGGTATTTGGATTTTAAAAAATAGAGAGAGCAATTATTAACAGTTGGCAGCCCTGGTGGCTCTTAAGAATACACTCAGTCATATCTATTTATGTACACATTTTACATACAAAATTTGGTTGAAATCCAATTGATAGTGTAGAAGTTATATGCATTTAAACATTGGACTTATCAGAAGGCTTAAAATTATTTTGGCAACACTGTCATGTATGGCCTCCTGGGAATTAAACTGAAAGAGTATTATCTACATGTGTGCCAATTTTGGAATAGCTCCCAAGCATACCTTGCAAGATATCCAACATGGAGCTCAAATTTCTAGTGCGTTTTTTCAGCAGTTGGTAGCTCTGACATCATTTTCAAATATGGACGTGAGATATTCCAGTGCACATCTTTACACATACTAAATTTGGTTTTGATTGCTGCAGCCGTTTAGGAGTTGATAGGGGGGTGGGGGACACACACACAGACAGACAGACAGACACACATTTTCCCGGATCGAACTCATAAGTCTACTTTTTCCTCATTTTTGCAAAATGTGAAAAGTAGGCTAAAAATAAATTGTTTTGCCCTATAAAGGGTTAAGAAAGGGTGTAGAGCCATGGAAGGCAGGTAGAAAAGTTAAAGAGACGAAGGTGTGCCCTAAAATGAGTGGAAAATAGGAGAATTAGACCCAGCTGGGGAATGCCTTTGAGTGGCCAGCTCTCCATCGTGAGCCTATCAGGATGTAAACTCCTTGGTGCCACCCAGGGTACATAATGTAGGATTGACTACGCTATCCCAGTCCCATACGGACCTCTTTAAATAGACAAGGACTACTTAGCAAAAAGAAAAAAGATGTACTCTGTCGCCTCTAAAAATTAGGCTATCAGAAAAGAGGAGTTATTTACTCATTTAGGGGCCTTTCGACATCGTGGCCATGTAGCCCTGTGTTCTTGGGTGCGTGTGGTATTTGTCTGATAACCCATATTATTGTGATGGCGGATTGGGTAGAAGGCGGTCCTGGCCCCGGCATTCTCCTGGGGTAGAAGTGGGAATCCACTGAAAAAACTTCCAGGATGGCTGAGGTAGGAATCGAATCCACCTCTTCGCAGTTTTGCCTCGCGAGGCTGAGTGTACCCCGTTACAGCCCTCAGACCACAATAACATTTCTTGGTAGAGCCGGGAATAGAACTTGAACCTCCGTGGTGACAACCATGAATTTTAGCCGCTACGCAATGAGGTGGATGATGTCAGAATAGAAAAGGCAGGAAAATGAAGAACACAAGGTCTAGTTGTTATAACGACAACCGACAAACTTTAAATTGATGATATAAAACAAACAAACTCCGTGGCAAGGCGTGTCATGGAGGGCCTGACCAACCAAGTGACCGCTGCCTAGCCATTTGGCCTACAGATTTCAGGATGAGGCGTGGTCAGCACGTCGGGTTCTCTTGGCTGATAACCAAGATTACCTTGATTGGGCCGCGGTCTCTTTGCTGGACGTGTGATCAATTGTCCTAACGAGGCTGAGTGCAACGTGTTGCAGGCCTCACGTCAGTATCTAAAATCTCTTGCTGGAGCAGGGAATCGAACGCGCGACATCCGGGTGAGAGGCAGGAGCATTACCCCAACATCACAGGGCTGACTAATTGAAGATAGGGTATATTGGTAACCGCAGCTAGGGTTTTGGGAAAAGGCGGCCATTGAATTAAGTTAGGAACAGATCCAGCATCCACGGAAAACCAACTCTAGGACAGCTGAGGTGGTAATCGAACCCATCTCTACTCAGATTTTCCTCACAAGGCTAGGCGTACCCCGTTCCAACCCCAGACTTAATTTTTTTTTGGGGCCTAGCCGGGAATCAAACCCAAGATCTGGAATCGCAACACCCTTTAAATCTTAACATTAGGAATATGCTCGCATTTTGACTTCGATTTGCTTTATTAACCCGTTGAGTGCTACGCCCGTCTATGAACGTTGCACAAGAACATTTATTTTTCATATTCCCCATTTTCTTTCGAGTGCCGAGTGCATGTTATTCCATCTGTTGGGCATTATGTACATGAGTTTGTATTTTAGCTTCCGGAAGTAACTAACAAAGCATTTCGTAGCCGTCTTTCCTCTACAGGGTGAACAAAAAATGCCGCACTTGGAGGTCGGCATGCGGTTCCTCGTCGAAATTCACGACAAAAGTTTATGTTGCAAAACCTAGTCCCACCAATAGGTTTAACAGAAATACGTGTTAAGATACGAGGCTCCGGCGACGCTGTAACTGCATGCAGCGTTGCCAAAAGCAGGTCGTAGGAACTCGACGCTCTACCGAAGCTTTCTCTGTACATTCCGATGAACTGCAGGATGTGACAGTGTTGCCAGCTTCTCGCTTTCATACTTGTGTTTTCAAACAGCACCCGATCCGATTTTGCCATTGAAACTTTTGTCTTGCAATTGGATGAGGAATCGCATGCCGACCTCCAAGTGTGGAATTTTTTGTTCACCCTGTATAGCTGGAGTTTATCTGAGATGTAAACAAGCATGGCGGAATAACAAGCAACTTCTTCACGCCTCGCTGTGATTTCGGATCAAAGAATAACAATTTTTGTGCTAGTGATGAGCAACAAGAATTAGTTGCCTACTGATTTTAGGAAATAATTTAATTTTGGGCCCTGGTGCAAGTGTGGGCACAAACACTGTAATTAAGATTCGTCTCAAAATGAAAATTAATATAAATGTAGGATTTTGAATTTACATGTTGATTAATAAAGACACTAAATCTATAGGCATTTTGAGTCCCCCTGATAAGTTAAAAAATTACGACTTATAAATATTTTTAAAGACTCGAATGAAAAAAACTCAACATTTAAAGTGTTAATTTAGGCTAAAGAAGACTTCATTTAAAATAAAAACATGAACTGATCTTTATCTTTATAATAAATGGTATTGACTATGGTTGAGAAATTCTGTTCCTATACACCTTTAATTAAAGTTTTTTTACGATCAAATATGCTATCCGGGACTCATTTTTGAACGTTTTAGACTGAAAAATCGTATTGATGTGCCTTTGAGTTTAGCCAGCGCAAGGTAATACAGAGCTCAGACGATCGGTTTATTTTTTCAACTTTCTTTAATTAAATATTACTCTTCTTCCTTTGGCCATTGATGAATGTTTCCAAACGATTACAATCACACTGTCTTTTACATCTACGAGATACCGTCGTTTTGACTTCATAGGGCTAACTAGTTTTGTAACGCATTATCTATTGTCAATAATGAAAATGTGCATGTCAGCTAGCAAGCAAGCGTGTGAGCCAGTCAGTCAGCTAGCGAGCGAGCCTTTCTCAGAGTTAAGCGCCCAAGGTCAAGTTCTACAAGTGAAAACTTCCCAGTAGAGTAGAAAGTAATGTAAGTGCTCCTTTGTGAAGCTGGGGAGGGTATCTTGTGGAACAAAACTAAAAAGAAGAAAAAAAGAGAAATCCAAACACTCAAAATACAATAATAAAATAAAACAATAAAATGCAACAAACGTGAAAAACAATGCAAACAAGATGTTCAGTAAAGAACATATAGCCTACTTTCTCCTATATGTATGAGTATAGTTATAACTCGTTGTTATTATCAAAGAGTATAATAGAACTATTCTTTGTTGAAGATCTTAGAAACGATTTACCTCTACCAAACGCCACAACCTAGATAAAAACTGCTACCATCATTGAAGAAAGAGATAAGAAGTATATCAAGAATGTTATGGATCTGGAGACATAATCGACCGGACTGGCGGCGTGGCTCAGCGGTAACGTTCTCGCTTGCTGGGCCCTAGGTTGCAGGTTCGTATCCTGGCGCAGTCAGCTGGCATTTGAGGGTGCACAAATGCGAGGGAGCCGTGTCAGTACATTTACTGGCACGTTAAAGATCCCCTTCGGGCCAAAATTCCGGCACCCCGGTGTCTCTAAAATCAGCAGTAGTTAAAAGGGATGTAAAACCAATAACATTATTATTATTATTACGACCTGCCGTGGGCAACATCCAACTTTGAGTTGAGGCATGTCTTTACACGTCTGGTTGTGCATGGCTTTCACAACCCTAATTGAATTAACAAATCTTTCCATGACCCTACAGAGACGTGTGTATACAAACTATGTGGATATTTTCGATAATATAATCCTAACAGAGCGAGTGCATTCTAGCGGCCAGAAGAAGAAACTTTTCAATAAAATCTGGAAGTTACCTTTTTGGCAGCTAGATGTCTCGAGTAAATCTGCTGGCGAATTATGTTTTAATTAAATATATATTTTACACCATAATGTGCACAATATAACGCTTAATAACATTTTCAAGTAACGCAAAATAGGCTGTTACAAACCCTTTAAAATAAAAAGTTAAAATGTATCGTAGTATCATCTTGTCATTCTTCAAATTCGATGCGCATAGAATGATAACGGTATAGTAATCAATGGATCCCCACGTAGACTAGTCGTGACATCTATTGGTGAAATATCGAACAATATTATCCTAACAGAGCGAGTGCATTCTAGCGGCCAGAAGAAGAAACTTTTCAATAAAATCTGGAAGTTACCTTTTTGGCTGCTAGATGTCCCGAGTAAATCTGCTGGCGAATTATGTTTTAATTAAATATATATTTTACACCATAATGTGCACAATATAACACTTAATTTTAAAACATCTGAGTCATTTCAAAACAATAAACATATAACATTTCAAGCAAAAAACCTAGCTCTGATCGGGTTTGAACCATAGGCATTTGAGCGATAGGCTAATGCTCTACCACTGAGCTAATTGTGTCAACGAATATCGTTCTATTTAAAATGACTTACATAGAACTTGTTAGCAAATAATGATTTATACTAAACGATTTCATCACTGGAGTATATTGTTTATATATAAAGCATTTCATACAAAGTTTATTTATTTTTTATCAGTACGCTATATTGCATGCAATACTCAAATTAGTGAAATATAAGTCCGGCACAAGATATTCGCTGCCATCTTGTCTTATTACTGAATCAGTTCAGCTTTTTAAAATCACGTCTGCACTATAGTATTACAAAATAAACTTTTAATTTCGAACGTGCCTCTTCCTTTAGAACAGTTAAAACGATTCTCGGCTCGATAATCGGAACTGGTGGGTCCCATGATATGGATTATAAAGTTTGCATAATTCGCACGGCCGCCATCCTGAAATGGTATGGCGGACGACCTTGTAATTTGGTCACAAGACGCATCCTATACGAAGGTATGTTGTTACCAAATTTGGTAGAGATCGGATGATTTGGTTAGTCGTTATTTGATTTTACGTTTTGAACGTTTGAGTGGCCGCCATTCAGTTTTAGTAAAGATGGCGGCGATATAAAACATGACACTGAGGTGTCCTTTGCTAGTGCTACCTTTGTACCAAATTTCGTTCAATTTGCATTCACCGTGTTCGAATTGATAGGGGGGGACAGACATTCAGAGTACACACACTCACACACACACAGACACACACACACAGACTCACACACACACATACACACACACACAGACTCACACACACACATACACACACACAGACAGACACACTTTTTTCGCCCTGTGTTGATCTCATAAGTCTACTTCCATTTTTTGCAAAAATCGAAAGTAGGCTAAAATACATAAAATATATAAATTATACATCAAAATATGAAAACTGTGAGAAACATACGAAAAAATATGAAATATAAGAAAAAAAATGTAACACATTGAATTACCAGTACATGAAATATATGAAAAAATTAAAAAGAAAAATTAAAATAAAAAATAAAGAATAAAGACATATTTACAGAATGGATGATTCCAGATTAACAAAAAGGATATTCAAGTACCTTTGGGAGAAAAGGGCAAAAACTAGCTGGATTCAAGAAGTAAAGAAAGATTTAGAAAGAAATAATATAAGTGAAGAAGAAACGGTGAACAGAGAGATCTTTAGAAAAAGGGTATTAAGTATGAAAGGATTCCAAGGAAGATTGCCAAAGAAACCTGGTGCGAAATGGTCCGAGGACAGAAAGAAGCAGCATAGTGAACGGATGAAGGAGTACTGGAGGGAACGGAAGAGAAAACAACAAAGTGTGAAGAATTGAAATTGGCATGTGGTCCCTAGCAGGCCTCATCGGAAAGAAGAAGAAAGAATAAAAAATATAAATGGGCCTATAAATATCAAAAAGATAAAAAGTATAAAAAATTTGAAATAAAAAAAAAAGAATGAAACTGGGCAAATAGTTGGAAGGGCATGACCGTAGCTTATCGGAATGTAGGCCTACCAACCTGGACTTTGACTGGCATGTAATTTCTGAAACTGTTTAAAAGGTGGCCGAGTTTTGGGTTGAACCCACACTCTCCTGAGCCCAGGAATAGCCTGGTTTCATGGCCTTGCATAGCTCTCTGACCCTAGGGAAAGGAACAATAAACTCTAGTCACAGGGGAGGAGCGAGAGAGCAACCTAATTATTCTTGTCTTCACACTGCATTTAACAGTCCGGTCAAGCACTGGAGTTAAGTGCGTGTCACGAATGACTGACGTCAATTAGCATAACACCATGATGGGGAAGTTCTAATAGGTCATTAACAATGTCAACTGCACGATTGTTGAACTAACTTGCGGAAATGATCTAATGCCGTGATTCTCGAGCACAGCGGTCCAGTGAGAACGAAGTGGGGGATATCCTGATGAGCCAAAATAGTGACCACTCTTACAAGACGTGAACATCACACGCAAGTAGGCACCAAACAGAATGGCATAATTATATCCTAGAAAGATAAACTTTTTCCCTAGAAGACATAAGGCTCAAGGATTCGCTACCAAATACAGACTTTAACAAAGAAGTAATAGAAAGAAGGAAGCAGAAAGAGTAAGAGAAAGTGATAGATACCGACTTCTTCAGAACGGACGCCATGAAAAATGGACAATGGGCCAACAGTATTCAAACACAAAGGTCTCGCGATTAACGGATTCTACCATAAAATGTGTGTATATACAAAAAAATATCATCGAGCAAATGAACAATATAGGCATACATGTGCAAAGCCTCCGTGGCTTAGGCGGCAGCGCGCCAGCCTCTCACCGCTGGGTCCGTGGTTCAAATCCCGGTCACTCCAAGTGAGATTTGTGCTGGACAAAGCGGAGGCAGACAGGTTTTTCTCCCGGTACACTAGTTTTCCCTGTCACAATTTCATTCCAGAAACACTCTCCACTATCATTTTATTTCATCTGTCATTCATTTAATCATTGCCCCGGGGTAGTGCGTCAGGCTTCGACAGCCGGCACAGTTCATATCCTCGTCGCTAGATGGGGGTTTCATTCATTCCATTCCTGACCCGGTCGGTCGACTTAAATCAGGCTGTGTATTTTCATTTCATGTGCAAAGTATGTGGCAATTATACGAACTTGACCACTTCTATCAGTGCAAAAACAGGACATAGTCTTGAAATGAACTTATAAATGCAAACAAATAGACAGTTGTGGAATGCTTATTCAAGTGCAAATTGGATTCTATTAATAGATATTGTAAACATTTTACTGTCCAATCGGCTGCAATAAACCTATTATTAATATCACCAGCTATTGCAGAACACGTCGACAACTAATATCTTAAGATAATGTACTGTATATAGGTTTGAAATGGCATTTTTGACCAAAAGTGTAATGTTCGATTTTCAATTGTAGATGGAAGTCTTACTATTTTGTCTGCTTCAAATTAACATATATTTTATGTTGATATCCCACCTGTAAGTTGCTAAACACTACTGTATTTTAAGGGTGCGCGTGTGCACAGGTCTAGGAGGCGTGGCTCCACAGCATGTTACTTACATCTAAATATCCAGGAATATCAAATAAGGTAAGAAAAGCATGAAAAAGGCATATATAACCTAAGTGCAAGTGTAGGGTCCAAGTTTTATCATACCCAAAGAACTACCGTTTTTAATATGACAAAGTAAGTGTAGGTTATATAGTCATATCACAAATGAGTAATTTCATTTACGTTATTCTCAGAATTAAAGTCTATAACATTTTGTGCGTGTCAAATTAACAAAATCAACATCAAATATTAATATTAGTAATATTGTTGATACATCAAATTAAAGCTAATGAATGTAGCAATGCTTTGGAAACTTTACCCACCTTGTTGATTTGTGCAATCATAAAATTGCATTTCTTTTTTGAAAAATGAAAAATAACTCCAACTCTCTGTCCGTTGCAGATAGATGCACGATTCTAGTTCAGAGCTTTACATGCGTGAAATAGAAGAACTCAGTAAAATATATGATGATGCTTAAATACGTATAATTTAGTAATTTTAGAGCATTTAAAAAAATCGTTTGTAGGCTATTTTGATTTACGCAAAATAAGCCGTTGAGATCACCTTCTGTCCGTGTGTGTGTGCGTATGTGTGTATGTGTGTATGTGTGTCCCTTATAAAATCTAAACAGTTGGAGCGATTTCAATGATTCTCGGTAAGGACATAGTACTATTTTGGCCGACCCCGACCGTGCCCTTCAAATTATATTGCGTCCCACCAATCTAACTTGACGGCTGGGCTAAATACTTCACCGGCATTCTATATCCCCGAAACTCTCACTGATATCACCCTGAAATTTTGTACGGTGATAACGGGAACTACTAAAAATTCGCATATACGACATTCAAAAATCTGTTAACTACAAAATGAACATGGCGGCCAAGCAAATTTGAAACATTTAAACACACTTTTCTCGCAATTTAACCGTCCAAACGTCGTGACACTTGGTAGAGCAAATATTTCTACACATTGTAATGCATTGACAACTAATTCAGTTCAATTGTTTATATAACCTGAAGATGGCGGCTGTACGAAATTTTAAAATTAAGTTTATATTCCTTGTGTCCTAATCATGCGATCGAAGTCAACGTTTAAATAATGAACCTAGGCAATATCAGTCATTTAATAGTAGATAAGTCTATGGCCTACAATCCAACATGGCAACCATCCAAAATATTTAGACGATTCTCAATATCTATTAATGTCTGACAGCAATCAAACTGAAATTTTGTATCTTGATAGAGGCTATAAACATAAGTTCACATAGTCGACATTCAATCACAAATCCAACATGGCGGCGACGCAAAATTTAAATATTCAATGGACGTTTCTCGAAATTTAACCAGCCATGCGCTAAAGGAAATAAAAAAGATAGAAACACGTTTTTTCCCAATTAGATTAGTCGGGATAATTATACAGAGGTGTCCTAATTATTATGGCAAAGCCGAATAGAACCACCCTCTTTATTTGCATATTAAGATGCAATGCATTAAAATGGAAGATTTTATTAGAGTCCAAGTCTCATTGCAAGATCTTTTTTGGTTTTACTGTATTTTGTCTTGTATTCGACGAGATATATTTTACGAACCAACACCGTATGCATTTACGCATTTCTTACGCATTTAAATTTAAAGCACTTTAATCTTATTATATTTTTTATTAGACAATGGACTTTCAAAGACCAATCGTTAAAAAAGAAAAACGTGTGCTGACGGAACTTACCCTGACCTAAAATTCAATCTGCAGCAATTTCTTGTTTTGTTACGAGTAGTGTATGGCATAGGAATATTCTTAATAGAAGGAATTATTTCAGAGCAAATCATCGATTGGAAATCATTAATTTAATTAATTTCAGACCGCGTTAGCTCAATTGGCAGTCAAGACTGATCGATCTGGTTAGGATGCCACAAAACGCATTCTCTTCATCAGGGTACAGGAAATCTATACAATGTTAACAATGAAGAATTTCGTTCTATTCAGTTTTACCGCCACAATTTGGCCATCTGAGTATTTTATATAATACACTGCTCAACAAAAGTTTGGAACACTATACTAATATAATAAAGCAGAAGAGTTTGTTTGTTTAAACGCGCTAATCTCTGGAACTACCAGTCGGATTAGAAAAATTATGTTTGTATATGATAGCCAGATTCAAGAGGAATAGTTTTGGCTATGTGGAATTAGGCTACATCTCTCAGGTAACCTTAAATATTGATTTTTGTTCAGTAAGTCGGAAGAACAAGCGCTGCCGAACAGCTTCAATAATATCTAAGTCTATTGTTGCCTGGCAGTGCGAGCTGCATCACGTCATCCCTACCAGTGTCCTGGTGCAGAATTGCGAACTGCTTATAAATTTCAGTCACGGGGAGTGAAAATGAAAATCCACAGCCTGCCTCCAGTCGACCGACCGCGTCAGGGAATGGAATGAATGAAGCCCCCATCTACCGGCGAGGATATGAACTGTGCCGGCTGCCGAAGCCTGTCGCACTCCCCTGGAGTCACGGGGAGTAATTAGTGCAAAAAGATTTCATAGGCCCCTTAAAACAATTATCATCATGACAACAGTTTGACTCTGTAGGCTATAAGGGCGATGGCGTTGGTGCAGTATACTGAGGTTATCAGCTGCAATAAGTGTTGGTGCTTTCCGATCCTTATCTTTGAGCGCTCCAGTTCTGTAGTAGTATTCATTATCATCCATAAATCAAACAAATCCACCGGGCGAAGCCGGGCACTACTGCTAGTATATATATTACTACAATGATTTCTTATAGTAAACCCATTGAGGTCTATACAAAAACTTATTAACAAACTAAACAACAGTCCTTATGAATGCAATGACAATCGTGGTTAGATAACAATGAAACGGTACAAAAACAAAACGAACTCGCTTCTAAGTGACCCTTTTGAAAACAAAAACATTGAAAATCCGTATCTCGTGATGAACAGAAAAATTCAGAAAAATATTACATGTGTTATTATTATCATTATCATTATCATCTTATTAGACTACTAGCAACCCACCCCGGCTTCGTCCGGGAACAGTTATGAATGCAAGGTGATAGGCTACTTTTAACCGAGGTCTTATAAGATTTCCATGTATACGACATTAGTCGTTTTCCTTCCAGCACTGGACACGAAAAGATTTCGGTTTGATGTAACACGCGAAAGACCCACGTAAAGCTGTACATGAGAAAAACATTCTCCACTGAGATCAACTCTAGTCACGCTAAGTGTCTGACCCTGTGCTTTGTTTATAGTCATGCTAAAGCAGACTCTTAACGGGAATTGTACTCGTTAGAAATGATAAGGCAAATCTGAAGGAATCATAGGGATCCTGGGTACTAAGACCGTTTCTCCTGTACCACAGCTAGTTAAGATAGTTGCTTCAATGGAACAGTTTTCCAAAGTTGTCACTATTGGAAATATCTGTTCCCGTAGGAAACAGGATGTAAAATTGTCCGATTGCGCTATGTACATTAAAAAATTCACAAAGAAATTTGATACAATGGTCCGGTTAGCACAAAACCGGACCATTGTATCAAATTTCTTTGTGAATTTTTTAATGTACATAGCGCAATCGGACAATTTTATATCCTGTTTCCTACGGGAACAGATATTTCCAATATGGATTAGCTAGGTAAGCTAACATTATTTTTGAAAGGAAGTATTGACTTCCATAGTACATTGGCGCTGCTCGTGGCAACATTTGTGCCTTGCAGCGGCCTTCACAGTATGTACTAGCCACGCGTCTTGGTGAGGTGTACCATAACCAACTGAAGAGCCCATTGGTACACTGGGGCGAAACGCTGGCAACTGTTTTGTGCTAACCGGACCATTGTATCAAATTTCTTTGTGAATTTTTTAAAGTTGTCACTACCAATCGCGTCCCATTGCATAACTTTGGTGGGTGTAAATTACTTAGCAATATAAAAGGCACTTCCACTTTTAAAATAAGCTTGTGTGGTGGCAAGCCCGAAGGAATTCTGTAAGGTAATGAACAGCTTCTTCACCATCGACTACTGCGTCTACTGAGTAATATACTTGAGCCTGGGCAGTGAATTTGGAGAACACCAAGTCATTAATTTTCACAACTTGTTCGTTTGTCTGCGATAATATTGCTCTTTCATTAAACCATGAATGAGACTTGTTAGATAGGTAATGGATTTGAGGATAAACGCTATCAATCAATTCTTGAATGCTGCTTACTAAAACACAAAAATCGTGACTGAGGGCAATTTTCCCGTCATTTACCGGTAAATCTCCATTTCGGACTCTAAGTAACAAATTAGCCAACAGACTATTATCTTCTGAAGACAAGATTACTCTCATGTTAGGTTTGAGTGCCAATTTTGTTATATCGAGCCAGATGGAAGATATTTTTAATGAAGCGTTCACTTCGTCGGCTCTCGTTCCTCTGGTAACAACTGGTATGATTTGACGAAAATCTCCGGCGAACAAAACTGTGCAGTCACCCATAGGTGTGTTCCGATTCCTTAGATCACGCAAGGTCCTGTCTACAGCTTCAATGGAAGTTTTGTGCGACGTTGTAGCCTCATCCCATACAACTAAAGAACACTTTTGGATTAAACTGTCAGTGTTACTTTGTTTTGAAATATTACATACGCTTCCATCATTACTGCTGACTTTCAAATGAAATTTAAATGTTGCACGTGCTGTTCTCCCCCCTTCCAAAAGAGTGGTCGCAATTCCAGATGATGCGACGACAAGAGCAATATTACCACCAGACCTCACTTTGGCGAGCAACAAATTAATCAAGAACGTTTTGCCTTTGCCTCCAGGGGCATCGAGAAAACATATTGTACCTTCCTTCTTGGTGATGCTAAATATGATGGTGCCATAAACTTGTATCTGATCGTGGTTCAGACGGTGTTTTTTGAGCAACGGTTTGAAGGAGCCGAGGACGAAGTCTTTCTTTCTCTTGTGACAATCGAGAAATTATTTGTTGCTCTGCTTCATTGTTACGTGATAAGTGCTTCCTTTTCGTTGTCAGTGAACTATGACCTATATCCGTTTAACATCTCGGCATGATGGATTAAAATCACTGACTTGACTAATAATTATAACGAATTCTTGTCAGACGTAATTTAAGAATGGCGAGGTGCATGAAACACAAATCCCCCCTCCGTCTAATCCTAAATTGTCTGTGTATTTTGCGGAACGAAAAGTTCACCAGAGAAACGGAGAAAAGCCGAGTTGCACTTCCAGGGGAATGACGAGGTGCATGAAACACAAATCCCCCTTCCGTCCAATCTTAACTTAACTGTGTATTTTGCGGAACGGAAAGTTCACAGGCAAAATGAAGAGTTGCACTTCCAGGGAATGGCGAGGTACATGAAACACAAATCTCCCTTCAGTCCAATCTTAACATGACTGTGTATTTTGCGGAACGAAAAGTTCACAGGTGAAATGAAGAAAAGCCGAGTTGCACTTCCAGGGAAACTACAAACACAACCACCCTACTCTGAAGTCTTAAATCAACACGATTCGACGGTTTGGTGGTGGCTGTATCTGGGGTAACAGGTTTGCCCGCTAGTTAGGCTGTAACAGGGATGATAGACTCACCCTTAGCTAGCTCGTAAACTGTCACCTCAGTATTTGAAAGGACATGGTTGGAAGAAATAAAAACATAAAAACACTTATAGGGGGCGATGTATTGAAGATAGAGATATGCTCTCGTGGACTTTTTGTAGAACTTTTCATGCTGAACAATTCTTACACTCATAGTATTTAGATATTTATAACGGTTCGCCCAGCGTAAGCTTACAAAACGCTAGGTTTTTTCGACTTTTTCACTGAAATCGTTACTGCTCGGCTTCCTTTCATCATAAATAAATTATTTTCTACAGAAATCATCCTCGAGATATCCTTTACAGAATGGTGAAAACCGCATCAAACTCCATCGAGAGGTTCTCGAGATTACCCGTGACATCCAAGAATCGGGGACTTTGTTTTATACTAAGTAGAGATATATTACGCTAAGGTGTATGTTTCATAAAACTCAAGCTCCTAAACCAGAAGGAGTTAGAAGGTGTGGCTTGTACCAAAATCTTCTAAATCCTCTCAATGGTACAGGAAAAATCTTGCAATTCTTGAAAAGTCAACGGAAATATATTTATTTGTTTATAAAGTGCTTTTAAACAAATAAACAAGACGATAGCCCCTGGCAGAACTGTCTCGCGGCATGCCCGCATAGCACTAGGGATGGGTGGGTAGTCTGTACACATGGGGCACACACAACCTATTATGCGAGAGTTCTTGCATGGGTCCGCTAGTATGCATATAACACTATGGTGCATGTTTCACAAAACTCAAGCTCTTAAACCAGAGGGAGTTAGAAAGTGCGGTTTGTTCCAAAACCATCCAAATCGTCTCAAAAGTACAGAGAAAATCTTGCATTTCTTGAAACGTCAACGGAAATAATAGTCTATGTATTTGTTTAAAGAATGCGTTTTAATAAATAAAGAAGACGAAAGCCCTGGCAGAACTGTATCGCATCCAGCCAGCATTACATTAGAGCCGGGCGGGTGGTTTATGCACATGCGAGATTTGTCGCTCATGTCCCATAGTTAATATTAATTACTGATATTATTCCCGCCTTTATCAGTTAAAAATAATAATACATGTCTTTTTTAACGTACACTGTGTTATATAACTAGATGGGCAAAAACGTGTTGTCCGACTTAAAAGTATAAATTGATAATTTGTAGTGACAACCCTCAAACTTTTGCATTCTAAGCCAGTGCATACATGCAATCCTTAACCGTCTTGGAATTCGATCCCTTGACCTGCTGTGCATTCTTCACGGTCGAATTATTTCCCTCCGGTTGTAAAAACTTCGCGAGACGAAGTAGTCAGTTCAAAAGTGGCTAGCGAGGTGTGGGGCCCTTGGCGTAATTATCCCACAGTGCTGGCGAATAATCATCTGTTTGTAATGTTACGTGCTAGGCGTGTTTTATGGTTTTAATAATGACAAATTCCCAGCGTGTCTGAAGAACTATTAGCTTAAGCGTGAGAAGAAATGAACCTCATATCCTCAGGCAGATTTCCCCCTGTAAATGAGCCCGGGGTCTCACGGCTCAATTATATAATCACAAGAGACGTTTCTGGATGAAGTTAATCCACAGTGACGGCGTCCCCGGGTGTTGAACAGCTTCCTTCCTTTAAAGAAGATGGATTTATTCTACGGTGATTTATACGAGAGTAATTATGAGTGCTGTAATAGTAACTCCCGAATTAATTCATTCATATATTTATTTATTTATTTATTTCACATATTCAATTATTTTATTAATTTAATAATTTTTGTTATTGCTGTTTTAAGGGGCGGAACTACGAGGTAATCTGCCCCTCTTAACACAGATTAAGGAATACAAATTTGAAATTGAATTTAAAATTTATAGTTGGACACCTAAATTTGAAAAGACCGAAAATTAATGGAAAAAAATTAAATAAAAATAATAATTATAATACATTTCAATCTTTACATTGAACAAGCAATGAAGGAAATTTGAGAAAAAATTAATGTGGGAGTGAAGATTCAAGGATAAAAAATTTCAACTCTGAGATTTGCCAATGACATCGTCATCTTGGCCGACACGCCTCAGGATGGACTCCGTCTTGAGGAAATAATTCATGATGAAAATTAATAAATGAAAAACAAAAATATTGGAATGCAGCCGAAATAAATCAGAAACCTCTATCGACATCAAATTGGCAGGTGAAAAGCTGAAGGAAGTAGGAGACTTCTGTTACTTAGGAAGCAAAATAACCAGTGATGCACGAAGCAAGGAGGATATAAAAAGTAGGTTGGCTCAGGCAAGGAAAGCATTTCTACAGAAAAGGAATCTGTTGACATCGAATATAGATTTAGGTATTAGGAAGTCATTTTTGAAAGCCTTTGTCTGGAGCGTGGCGCTCTATGGAAGTGAAACTTGGACTATTGGTGCAGCAGAAAAGAAGAAAATTGAGGCGTTTGAAATGTGGTGTTACAGGAGAATGATTAGATGGGTAGATAGGGTGACAAACGAAGAGGTATTAAGACGAGTGGGAGAGGAGAGATGTTTCTGGCAACTGCTAATGAAGAGAAGAGATAGGTTGTAGGACACATACTAAGACACCCAGGAATAGCAAGCTTAGTTATGGAAGGAAGGGTCTAGGACAAGAACTGTAAGGGTAGACCAAGGTTAGAATATGTTAAAAAGATTGCCTCGGATGAAGGGTGTGGTAACTATGTAGAGATGAAACGATTATCTCAGGACAGGGAGGCATGGATAGCTGCATCAAACCAGTCAAAAGACTGAAGACTCAAACAACAAACAAAAATTTCGAAAAACCAAAAAAATTCAGCATTCAAAACGAACAAGTCGTTGAGTCAATGTACACTGGAAAATTTAGATTGCTGGCCCTAACCCACTCTCACTTATAAAGCGAATAACGAGATCAGAAGCCACCGCGTCATCGGCTAATATAAGTTTGAGTGTCATCTGCAAACCAAGGTTTCTTCGTAAGTCAGCAAGATCCACACACTCGGTGAAAACGTGGGCCACGGTGAAAACGGCTCCACAGGTACGAGTGCGTGTATCTTGTATGACCTATCCTTATTCTTTCATACATTCAATAAAGCGGAACATGAAACGCTTAAGCCATATTAATCCCATGTATTTTTAAGGTAGACTATAGGGAAGAACACCCATTACAATTGGTTACAATTGTGTTGACCGACTGAAAAGCATTTCAAACTTCGTTTACTGAGGCAAGAAACATCGCTTCCAACACGATAATATTTGTCTATTTATTTATGTAGGCCTATTTATTTAAATTTTATTGAACATACTAGCAGGTACCCGCGGCTTCGCTCGCGATCAAGACAATGGGGACGATGCATTAATTGGTCTATTCTATTACAGCAATCGCGGCTACAGATGGGTCAATTCTAATTCTGAAAATTCTGATACATACAGTACAGTATATTGATATGAGCCGAAAAGTGGGATTTTTTTAGAGTTGTCAAAATCTGCAGGGTACAATGTTACATTATATGAACACATTTTAAAATTACGTTTTTGGTTTTGCCATCTTCTGCTGAGACATAACGATTTTGTTGTCCGGATATTCGCGAGCACGCCACATACAATTGCCCATGGGAAAAAAAAGGTTTTGTCTAAATGTACACCTGCTGCTGTTAAGTGTGTGTCATTGCGCTTTGTTAATAGAAATTGCGAATATAGTTTGAAGAGCGAACTGCACTCTTGCACACTGGAATGGCAAATCTATCGGAATATGGGGAATTAAAAGTATTTTTCCTTAAGCTATTCTGGGTGTAATTTTGCCACACTTTTGATGATTTGAACGTCAACATGTCGCTATTAATAGACCTATAGTAAAATATATCTCACCTTGGCCGCTGATGTACTCGTACATTATGCAGTCTCTTCCAGTGTTACGTCCCAGGGATTGAAATTCTCCAAAAACCGTTTTGCCTCACAAGCCTCTCTAAATAATTAAAATTCCTCATTGTTGTTGCTTGATTCTTCAGTTTTTTTACTGGTTTGATGCAGCCCACCATGCCCCCTATCCTGAGCTAATCGTTTCATCTCTATACAGCAACCAAACCCTACATCCGAGGCAATCTGTTTAACCCTGGTCCACGCCTACAGTTCTTTTCCTCGACCCTCCCTTCCATAACTAAGCTTGCTATTCCTGGGTGTCTTATTTATGTGTCCTACCAACCTATATCTTCCCTTCATTAGCAGTCGCCAGAAACAACTCTCCTCTCCCACTCGTCTTAATACCTCTTCATTTGTTACCCTATCTACCCATCTGATCTACATCATTCTCCTGTAACACCACATTTCAAACGCTTCAATTCTCCTCTTTTCTGCTGCACCATTAGTCCAAGTTTGACTTCCTTATAATATCACGTTCCAGACAAAAGCTTTCAAAAATGACTTCCTAATACCTAAATGTATATTCGATGTCAACAGATTCCTTTTCTGTAGAAATGCTTTCCTTGCCTGAGCCAACCTGCTTTTTATATCCTCTTTGCTTCGTCCATCACTGGATATTTTGCTTCCTAAGTAACAGAAGTATCCTACTTCCTGTAGCGTTTGACCAGCCAATTTGAGGTCCATAGAGGTTTCTGATTTATTTCGGCTGCATTCCAATAATTTTGTTTTACATTTATTGATTTTCATCATGAATTCATTCCTCAAGACGGAGTCCATACCATTCAAAAACTCGTTCAAATCCTCTGGCGTATCGGCCAAGACGACGATGTCATCAGCAAATCTCAAAGATGAAATTATTTATCCTTGAATCTTCGCTCCCACTTTAAATTTTTCTCCAATTTCCTGATTATTGTGGTATTAGAGATCTTTGAAATGCGTTGTCCTCGCACATGGTGTAGATGCGTTGTCAAAGGATAACATTCCATGTTACGAACATGGGCCGCATAACCTGCGCCGAAAGCCTATTCTGGACAGCAGTTCCTTGAATTCAGATTTGCCAACATTTTATTGTATCTTTCCATGTGGTATATCTCTGTACCTCAACATACAGAAGAGTGCTTTAAAAATCATGTCTTGGGTACATTTTGGAAAAGGTGGTGAGTGCGGTTTTTGCCAGAGTGGATACTCGCACGTAGAAATTCTTTTCAGTAAATAGACTGGTTCACAATTTTGTAAGTGCACATTGAGGTATGTGACGGCGAGATGCCTTAAGTGTTACGGAAACGGCAATAGCCGCCACAGAGCTTCGTTGCTACTGAAATAACGACCAGACTGATATTTTTACTTAACTATACGGGATTTGTAAGCCCAATGTTTATGAAATTGAACGCAGGTATATCGCTAACTTTATTGAATAGCCGCTAGTGTAGTGTTTAAAATTTAAAAGTGGTATTAGAAGGCGCTATTCCAATTTTTTTTACCCCTGGCACTACAGACCACGAAGGGCCTAGGCCTATCATGCGACCGCTTCCCAGCCATTTGGCCTGCAGATATTGTGGTGACGCGTGGTCAGTGCATCGTGTTCGCTTGGCCGTTTATCTTGTTCTTCGTGACCGGGGCGCTGCCTCTCTATCAGACAGCTACTCAATTGTCCTCCCGAAGCTGAGTGCACTCCGTTGCAGCCCTCACGCCAGTGTCTAAAATCTCTGACGGGACCGGGAATCGAACCCAGGGCCTCCGGATGGGAGGCAGGCACGCTACCCTGTTCTTGTGTTTATATATCTCTTGAAAAAGATAATAAATGGATTGGCACTGCCTCCTACAGGGACATATAGAAAATCGGATGTCATACCTTGAGGTTCAGTTGCCATGGAAACGGACATGCCATTAGTTCATCAGTTTACCAGGGTGAAGATAGTTTTCTGCGAATATCTTTGAAACTGTTGGTTTTAGGGCCTTAAAATGTGGTTTTCGGTGTCCCGTAGGGACCTACCGAGTATTGTTTCTCGCATCGAGGGGCGTAAAATGAGCTTTGTCCGGTCCATATGCGACAACTTCGATATTTTGTCCCGGCTGAGTATTTTTGGTGACTTTTCAGTTATGTTGCCTGTTCCACGGGAACAATGATTTATTTCCGGATGAAAGGATGCCTATATGTTATCCCAGGGTATAAGCTGTCTCCATTTCAAATTTCATCCAAATCCGTTCAGCCGTTTTAGTGTCAAGAGGTAACAAACTAACACACGGACACACAGATTTTCACAATTATAATATACTAGCAGGTACCCGCGGCTTCGCTCGCGATCAAGTCAATGGGAACGATGCAATTGTACACCTGCTGTTAAGTGTGTGCGATTGCGCTTTGTTAATAGAAATTGCGAATATTGTTTGAAGAGGGAACTGCACTCTTGCACACTGGAATGGCAAATCTATCGGAATATGGGGAATCAAAAGTATTTTTCCTTACCTATAGTAAAATATCTCTGACCTTGGCCGTTGATGTACATTATGCACTCTCTTCCAGTGTTACATCCCAGGGATTGAAATTCTCCAACAACCCTTTTGCCTCACATGCCTCTCTAAGTAATTAAAATTCCCAACTGTTGTTGTTTGAGTCTTCAGTTTCTTGACTGGACTGATGCAGCCCTCCATGACTCCCTCTCCTGAGCTAATCGTTTCATCTCTATATCGCTACCACACCCTACATCCGAGGCAATCTGTTTTACCCTGGTCTACCCTACAGTTCTTGTCCTTAACCCTCCCATCCATAACTAAGCTTGCTATTTCTGGGTGTCTTAATATATGTCGTACCAACCTATATCTTCTCTTCAATAGCAGTCGCCAGAAACATCTCTCCACTCCCACTCGTCTTAATAGCTCTTTATTTGTTACCCCATCTACCCATCTGATCATCATCATTCTCCTGTAACACCACATTACAAACGCTTCAATTCTCCTCTTTTCTGCTGCACCATTAGACCAAGTTTCACTTCCTTATAGTGTCACGCTCCAGACAAAAGCTTTCAAAAATTACTTCCTAATATCTAAATGTATATTCGATGTCAACAGATTCCTTTTCTGTAGAAATGATGTCCTTGCCTGAGCCAACCTCTTTGCTTCGTCCATCACTGGCTATTTTTCTTCCTAAGTAACAGAAGTCTCCTACTTCCCGTAGCGTTTCACCTGCCAATTTGATGTGCATAGAGGTTTCTGATTTATTTTGGCTGCATTCCAATAATTTTGCTTTACATTTATTGATTTCCATCATGAATTATTTCCTCAAGACGGAGTCCATACCATTCAAAAACTCATTCAATTCCTCTGGCGTATCGGTCAAGATGACGATCTCATCAGCAAATCTCTAAGATGAAATTATTTCTCTTTGAATCTTCGCTCCCACTTAAAATTTTTCTCCAACTACCTGTTTATTTTGTTTTTAGAGATCTTTGAAATGCGTTGCCCTCGCACATGGTGTAGATGCATTGTCAAAAGAAAACATTCCATGTTACGAACATGGGCCGCATAACCTGCACCGAAAGCCTATTCTGAACAGCAGTTCCTTGAACTCAGATTTGCCAACATTTTATTGTATCTTTCCATGTGGTATATCTCTGTACCTCAACACACAGAAGAGTGCTTTAAAAATCATGTCTTGTGTAAATTTTGGAAAAGGTAGTGAGTGTGGTTTTTGCCGGAGTGGATACTCGCTCGTAGAAATTCTTTTCAGTAAAATAGACTGGTTCACAATTTTGTAAGTGCACATTGAGGTATGTGACGGCGGGATGCCTTAAGTGTTACGGACACGGCAATAGCCACCACAGAGCTTCGTTGCTACTGAAATAACGACCAGACTGTTATTTTTACTTAACTATACGGGATTTGTGAGCCCAGTGTTTATGAAATTGAACGTAGCTATATCGCTACCTTTATTTAGTAGCTGCTACTGTAAAACTTTCTTCAGCTATTCCCAATTAATTGGGGTCGCCGTAGCCAGCCAGGCTCATTTCGGTTTTGGCCGGGGATTTAAGGCCGGATGCTCTTCCTGACGCCACGTGATTTTCCAGGTGAAAATTCCACCCCGCTGTCACCGGGATTCGAACCCCGGCCGTCCTGGTGAAAGGCGAGAAGCTAAGCCACTGCGCCATCACGCTTCCCTAGAAGCCGCTACTGTAGTGTTTACAAATTAAAGGTGGTATTAGAAGGCGCTTTCCCTATTTTTTTACCCCTGGCACTACAGACCATGAAGGGCCTAGGCCTATCATGCGACCGCTTCCCAGCCATTTGGCCTGCAGATATTGTGGTGACGCGTGGTCAGTGTACCGTGTCCCCTCGGCCGTTAGTCTTGTTCTTCGTGACCAGGGCGCTGCCTCGCTATCAGACAGCTACTCAATTGTCCTCACGAAGCTGAGTGCACTCCGTTGCAGTCCTCACGTCAGTGTCTAAAATCTCTGATGGAGCCAAGAATCGAACCCGGGGCCTCCGGATGAGAGGCAGGCGCGTTACCCTGTTCTTATTGTGTTCATATATATCTTGGAAAAGATAACAAATTGATTGACTTTGCCTCCTACAGGGATATGTATATAAAATCGGATGTCATACCGTGAGGTTCAGTTGCCATGGAAACGGACTTGCCATTATTTCATCAGTTTATCAGAGTAAAGATAGTTTTCTGCGAATATCTTTGAAACGGTTGGTTTTAGGGCCTTAAAATGTAGTTTTCGGTGTCCCGTAGGGACCTTCCGAGTATTGTTCCTTGCATCGAGGGGCGTAAAATGAGCTTTGTCCGGTCTTTTTGCGACAACTTCGATATTTTGTCCCGGTTGAGTATTTTTGGTGACTTTTCAGTTATGTTGCCTGTTCCACGGGAACAATGATTTATTTCCGGATGAAAGGATGCCTATATGTTATCCCAGGGTATAAGCTGTCTCCATTTCAAATTTCATCCAAATCCGTCCAGCCGTTTTAGTGTCAAGAGGTAACAAACTAACACACACACACACAGACTTTCACAATTATAATATATATAGGGATATAGGGATATAGGGATATAGGGATATAGGGAATAGGGATATAGGGATATAGGGATTAACAGTATATTTGGTTATGAATTATCACCTACAGTAATATTTCATTCATTTATAACTAATCAATTTTATTGGACTAACTATTTTCAGAGGTGCGTAGTGGCGCAGTTGGCCTCTCAACACGGTGGACGGGATCGATTCCCGGTCAATGCGTGTGAGATTTTCAAAGTAAAATGCCATGTTCTGTGGTTCGGATTTCACGTAAAAATGAGGTATTGCGCCTCCTCATGATCGCGAGATTAACGGTCACGTAATACTACAAACGTCCTTTCCTTACTTAACTAGTTTTACAGTAACACTTTTCTGATAGTGGGAAATACCCTCCTATCAACCTCCACTCCCACATCGTTAATTCGTACTCAGGCTGTCGACTATGCTTTAAGACAGGCATAGTACTCGTGCACATTCAAGTGCGCAGTATTTATTAGCACATCGATTACAAGCGAGACATCCGACACGTATATCGACCAGCGAGGAAGAAGGAAACTGTCCTGGTTTTGTGTTAGAACACGATAACCACCAGCGACTTGACACACGATCAATCAAGGGTGTGAAAGAACAACATCCATCATAACATACATGTTTCTCAAGGCCCGACACTAAGCACGGCTTGTTCCGGGAATCTCACGAAACCGCTCGATATAAACATTATAACTCTGTGTTAATATCTTCCTACAGGCAAATTGTGGAACATTATTTCCATTGGTATGAACATAAGGAAGCTCAGAACGGACATCTTTAGAATCTCTTCAACGTGCAGGAAGTACAAAGGAGCGTCTGGTTGTTACGTCATGCCATCTTCTTTTACTGGAAGTATTGTGGGTGAGTGGTCAACGTGTCGGTCTACCAACCCCGAGCTTGCAGGTTCGCTCCTGACCGTGGTAAGTGATTTTTGAAAGGCGGCAAAAATTACGACACGCATGTCATACGTTGTTGGCATGTCAAAGAACCCATTTGAATTCAGTAGGCCGTGTTCATAATGGCAAAATTAATCTCGGAAATTTCCGCCAACACAAAGTTCCTCATTTCTCTACTAGAAAGCGCTATAGTGTCAAGGAGCTTAGATATCTAACCTCCTTGACTTGCATAGTGCATCAAGGAACAACAAAATTCGACATGTATGCTACCCTCTGGGTGTCAAATAATAAAGCTTGCACACGGTACCCGAGGCCATACGATATTATTTATTTATTTATTCGTTAATTCCCCATAAGGAGAGCGTTACAACACAATCAATTTTCATGTTTCATTCTGGACCTTTCTTCTTTTTTCCCAAAAACCTCTCATATACACACTATGTTTCCTCTTTCTCTCTTCTGTCCACCTCTTTGCTGGTTGTCTCTCTTTGGGAGTTTGCTCAAACTTCAGTAGTCTAAGTTTTTCTCTGTATTTTCTCCTGTCTGCGATGTCTTCTGTAGAGATGTTTAGTTTCTTAAGGTCTTCCACGGTTTCCTTTACCCAATTGGTTTTTAGTGTGCTATTCGTAACTATATTAAAAATTTTCTTGGTCAGTCTGTCTTCCGTCATCCTATGTATATGTATATATTATTATTATTATTATTATTATTAGACTATTATTATTATTATTATTGTTCAACGAAATGTGACTGATGTGTTACAATGAACACAATGTGTACTGGATAATAATTATAATGTCCGCGCGCCACGAGAAGACACGCTGCGACGGGGAGCGGGAGTTTGGATATGCGCATGCATGGTCTGTCTATAGCTGACCTAAATATAGGGTGTCATTTATGTACTTGAGTACCCTTAAGGGGCGTGTAGGGGATGGGTATAGGATCAGTTTGAGATAGGGAACCTGGGGTCGTAACGGCCTCCTAACCCCAGAAAACAGGTTTGTTTAGGCCGACCGTCTCTGTAAAGTAGGGGAGCGCACCATGTGTTATTCTGAGTTCAGGCACTCTTTCGCTGTCAACGATCTTGGCGCGACCACCGCGCAACGCTGCGTTAGCCGAGAGCTGTATTCCTCTTGCCAATTGATAGTTCCGTCGTCTTGAACTACTACAGAAACACAAGTAACTCCTTGATACTAACAATCAAAAGGCAATTAATTTACAGAATCAACGATAGTTTTTAAAAATATCAGCACAGAATAAACACGCACTGTGACTACGACCCCTCTTTCCCCTCTAAAAAATAAAGAAAAGGGAAAAGAAAAAATTACAGTCAGTCAGTCAGGAGGGGGCCCCAGGACTTTTTCAACAGACTCCATTACCCATTAACTTAGGCTTCCCGCGCGGGCACCTCTTTAAGGGTCAACCTGTATTTGAGTCTGACATCTTTTACAACTCTTTAAGAATCACCCATTATTTCAATATGATATCTTGCAAACCTCTTTAAGGGTCACCCTGTATTTGAATTGAATCTAACATACTGCACACCTCGTTAAGTGTCTCCCTGTAATTTGCTCTGACATCCTGCACACCTCTTTAGGAGGCACCCTGTATTCTTATCTCGCATCTTGTATATCTCTTTAGGAGTCGCCCTGTATTCTTGTGTGACATCTTGTACACCTCTTTAGGAGTCACCCTGTAATCTTGTCTGACATCTTGTGCACCTCTTAAAGGGTCACCCTGTATTCTTCTCTGCCATCTTGTACACCTCTTTAAGAGTCACCTTGTATTCTTATCTGGCATCATGTATATCTCTTTATGAGTCACCCTGTATTCTTATCTGGCATCTTGTATATCTCTTTATGAGTCACCCTGTATTCTTATCTGGCATCTTGTACTGTATTTTGCTCTGACATCCTGCACATCTCTTTAGGAGGTACCCTGTATTCTTGTCTGACATATTGTGCACCTCTTTAGGAGTCACCCTGTATTCTTCTCTGCCATCTTGAACACCTCTTTAAGAGTCACCTAGTAATCTTATCTGGCATCTTGTATATCTCTTTACGAGTCACCCTGTATTCTTATCTAGCATCTTGTACTGTATTTTGCTCTGACATCCTGCACACCCTGTATTCTTGTGTGACATCTTGTACACCTCTTTAGGAGTCACCCTGTAATCTTGTCTGACATCTTGTGCACCTCTTTAGGGGTCACCCTGTATTCTTCTCTGCCATCTTGTACACTTCTTTAAGAGTCACCATGTATTCTTATCTGGCATCTTGTATATCTCTTTATGAGACACCCTGTATTCTTATCTGGCGTCTTGTACTGTATTTTGCTCTGACATCCTGCACATCTCTTTAGGAGGCACCCTGTATTATTGTCTGACATCTTGTGCACCTCTTTAGGAGTCACCCTGTATTCTTCTCTGCCATTTTGTACACCTCTTTAAGAGTCACCTTGGATTCTTATCTGGCATCTTGTATATCTCTTTAGGAGTCACCCTGTATTGTTATCTGGCATCTTGTACTGTATTTTGCTCTGACACCTCTTTAGAAGGCACCCTGTATTCTTATATGGCATCTTGTATATCTCTTTAGAAGTCACCCTGTATTCTTGTGTGACATCTTGTACACCTCTTTAGGAGTCACCCTGTATTCTTCTCTGCCATCTTTTACACCTCTTTAAGAGTCACCTTGTATTCTTATTTGGCGTCTTGTATATCTCTTTAGGAGTCACCCAGTATTCTTATCTGGCATCTTGTACACCTCTTTAGGAGTCACCCTGTATTATTTTCGCTTCGCTCAAAGCCCCAGGTCGCTCGACGCCCCAGGACTCTTTCAACTGACTCCATTAACCATTAGCTTCTGCTTCCCACGTGGCTGCATGACGTCACGCACTCGCTTCCCACGCGGCTGCATGACGTCACTTCCCGCGTGGCTGCATGACGTCACTTCCGTATCCGTAACGCATAACTTTAGACTCAAGCATAACGACGAAGTCGACAAGATCATTTGAAATGATAAAAAATGAAGGGATGGACCCCGGGAGAACCGAACCCGGGATCACCAGGGGACCGCGCATCGCTGCTATCCTCTCGGCTAACGCAGCGTTGCGCGGTGGTCGCGCCTAGACCGTTGACAGCGAAAGAGTGCCTGACCTCCGAGTAACACATGGTGCGCTTCACTACTTAACAGGGGCGGTGGGCCTGAAACAAACCTGTTTTCTGGGGTTAGGAGGCCATTCCGCCAGGTTTCCTATCTCAAATTGATCCTATACCCATCCCCTACACGCCCCTTAAGGGTACTCAAGTACATAAATGACACCCTGTATATCCACAGTAAGTTCCCGCTATCTCCCTCATTGTGCTCATTGTTGATCGAGCCTTAAGTACAGAGAGTCCAGTTTGGATGTATCGGAGACCCTCGCTAGCCCGCTCGCCCGCGGCGCGAGCCTGTCTCCCGCCACGCACTTTGCCGTTATGCGGCGCCCGCGCAGCACTGAGTCATTGAGTAAAGGAATTTGTACTTACCTAGTTCACAGTTGGTGCTGAAAATGTTCGCCATTCACTGCTACACATCGCTGGCACCTTTTTATGAAACTGGCATTTACTCTCTGAAGTTCCTCAGGACCGATTGACTGTATTTCAGCTGTAATATAGTCTTTAAGCTCATTTATAGTGTGAGGGTTTCTCGCATACACTCTATTTTTAAGCGTCCCCCACAAATAAAAGTCACATGGTGATAAGTCTGGGCTTCGCAGGGGCCACACGTTCCGACTTATAATCCTAGTGCTAAAAATGCGACGCAATTCTGTTATGGATGCTTCGTCATTGTGAGCAGTGGCAGAATCTTGTTGAAAATAAGTTGACAATCGCTCTCCGTAAGTCAGTTCGTCAAAAAAAATTGTCAAGGATCACATTGACGTACAAATTTAAGTACAAATTCCTATACTCAATGACTCAGTACCGCGCAAGCGCCGCAAAACGGCAAAGTGCCTGGCGGGAGATAGGCTGGCGACGCGGGCGAGCGGGCTAGCGAGGGTCTCCGATACATACAAACTGGACTCTCTGTATGTAGTCTGCCACTGAAGGCCCCTTTCCACTTTTCCCACTTGCAGAGTTCAGTGTACACTAATTTCAAATACAAATTTTGACAGCAAAGACCCAAGACAGAGATTGGGAAGAAAATTGCTTGTCGCAAACGTTTCAAGACCTTGATGTAAGGAGTTTGGATCACTGTTCGACCTGCATTCGACGCCACTGCCCTGATTTGGGGCCTTCTCAGGACTGTTTCTTACTGCATGACAATGCAAGACCCCATACTGCCGTAGCTAATACATAGTATCTGGCCAGACATTCTGTTATTGCCATCCCATATCCGCCATATTCCCCCAACCTCTCCCCCTCGCGATATTTTCTTGTTTCCGCGAGTGAAAAGGCGACTGAAAGGAAAGATTCATCAAGATATCGTGAACATCCAACGGCCTGTGATAAATGAGCTTACAAACATCGCAGTTGACAATTTCCCTGCTTGCTTCCAAGACCTCCAGAAACGTTGGCACTTGTGTATAGAGAGACAAGAGGACTACTTCGGAATCGCGACTTGTTTACTTGTTGGTAATTTTAGCCTACTTTTCACATTTTGCAAAAATGAGGAAAAAGTAGACTTATGAGATCGGGCAAATGTGTGTCTGTCTCTCTGTCTGTCTGTCTGTCCTTCTGTCTGTCTGTCTGTCTGTCTGGCTGTGTGTGTGTCCCCCCCCCCTATCAACTCCTACATGGCTGCAGCAATCGAAACAAAATTTGGTAGGAGTAAAGATCTATACCTGAATATCTCACGGCCATATTTGAAAATGATGTCAGTGCTACCAACTGCTAAAAAATCGCAATTGAAATTTGAGCTCCATGTTGGATATCTTGGAAAGTATGAATGGGAGCTATTTCAAAATTGGCACACGTACAGATCATAATATTTCAGTTTAATTTCCAGGAGGCTAAACATGGCAGTGTTGCCAAAATGATTATAAGCCTCCTGATAGGTCCAATTTTTAAATGCATATAACTTCTATACTATCAATTGGAATTCAACCAAATTTCGTATGTTGTATGTGTACATAACCAGATATGACTGAGCGTATTCTTCAGACCTACCAGGGCTGCCAACTGTTAATAAATGCTCCTAATTTATTTTATCCAAATACCAATATATCAGAAAGTATGCAAGCCGACAGCTTTAAACTATGCACACGTATAGTCCCTGACATTCTATATTAATTTGGAGTAACTTATATACGTCAGTGCTACCAACATGATTCTAAGCCTGCTAACAGGTCCAACTTTAAATACATGTAACTTCCATACTATCATTTGGATTTCAACCAAATTTCGTATGTGCTATGTGTACCATAACAGATATGACTATGCGTATTCTAAGGAGCAACTAGTGCTGCCAACTGTTAATATGTGCTGTCCCTATTTTTGTTACCCTAATATCAATATATCAGAAAGTATGCAAGCCATTAGCTCTAAACTTTGCACACGTATAGTACCTGGCATTCTAGATGAATTTGGAGTAACTAATATACGTCAGTGCTGCCAACATGATTCTAAGCCTGCTGATAGGTCCAATTTTAAAATGCATGTAACTTCTATACTAACTAATGGATTTCATTCAAAATTGGCACAACAATAGCTCATATTATTTCAGATTATTTCTGACCAATACATGCATGACATTGTTGCCAACATGATTTTACGCGCGCTGTTAGATCCAATGTTTAACTGCATGTAACGTCCAT
Source organism: Meconema thalassinum (assembly GCA_946902985.2). Taxonomy (NCBI): domain Eukaryota; kingdom Metazoa; phylum Arthropoda; class Insecta; order Orthoptera; family Tettigoniidae; genus Meconema; species Meconema thalassinum. The sequence goes on from OX336392.1 coordinate 376,495,970, forward strand.
GCTATTCCTTGGACTTCAACCAAATTTTGTATTTTGTACCTTAAGAGACGGAACTAAGAATAAATTCAGTCATCAGGGCTGCCAACTGTAGTGCTCTATTAGGATACATTATGCCAGGTATACAGTATTTCGAACTAATTGGAAATTTCGATATTAGGAACTCAATTTCGTCATTATTCTAGATAGGTTCATATTCTGTAGAATAATCATTGGAATGAAAAGTAGGCTGTATAGTTCTTCACGGAACTTCTTGTTCTGTATGTGTACAATTTGCCACCGAAGAATTGCCCCCATTTGCAAACAAATGAATGAATGGATGAATGCACCAGCGTCCTTCTTCAGAGAGGGTTCATGGAAACTTGGTGAGCGTTGGGACAGGTGCCATAAAAGTAAAGGTGAATATCAGTCGACTACCTGAGTTGCGATACAGTGCATATTACATTATTTAAATTATTCATGGTGGTTCCGTATTGATATGATAAAAGAGTTATTAATAACAATTATACACCCGCCTGACTCAATACTATAAAGAAATTAATTATTAAACTTGTTCTTAGTACATGTTTCGGGGATTAATCAAATGTTATCCCCTTCTTCAGCTAAAATCATATTGAAAACAAAATAAAGCGTAGCACTGTAATATGAAAGGTTATTAAACCTAATATGGTGCACCATATATTTAGGTTGTAAAAATTATAATAAAATGAAGTAGTTGGTGACGGTGATCAGCCAGCAGATGCTAATGAAGATGTACAACAAACAGTAGACACTACATTCACAGTTCCGTATTGAGAAGGTCAAATACATAGTGTGTTTGTTTGTGGACATCAGCCTATGTTTCATTTGAACAACTTTAATCTACCAGCGTTTAGTTTGCGTCTATGTTGGGCATTATCAGGACTAAATAGCAGCTATTTGTTGTCATCACAGGCTTCGTCAAGCAGCATAAATCGAGTGCGGGCCAATATATCCCCAATGAGCCAGTCTAAACGAGTATCTTCGGGTAATTTCGAGTGTTTCCATTTCGTACACGATGAGCGATGACGTAATCTATAACTGTAAAGAATATACAGGTATGTATGTCTACCCCTTATTATTCCCGTTTTTCCTACGGGGTCGGGGATGAGATGCGATGTAAGTCTTTGTGGCGGATGATTTTTACGGCCGGATGCCCTTCCTGACACCAACCTCATGAGAGGAGTTAATGAGAGATGAAATGAATGATGGTGAATAAAACTGGGCAAGGATGTGGAAGGAAGCGGCCGTGGCCTGTCAGAAGGTACCGTCCCAGCATTTGCCTGGAGTTGAAAATGGGAAACCACGGAAAACCATTTCAAGGACGGCCGACGGTGGGGCTCGAACCCACGCGTCTACCGAGTCAGCAGAGAGCTTGGCCCCATGACCTAATGCTGCGCTTTAACCAGCGTAGCCACTACTGTCGGTTGTAAAGAATATACAGGGAATATTCTTTTTTCTGCCCAAAACATTACCGAATACTGTATTTTCATCCTGAGTATAATAATATGGTAGACCACTGTGGCTAGCTTCCAGTCCGAGCTTGTAAATAAGAAATCGTTTGATGACAAATCTTATATCGTCACTGTACCTGCAGAATCCGCTATGTAACAATGTCGTTCATTTCTGTTTTGTCACCTAACGCAAGTCACGCCTCCAAGGTCTGGTGAATACACCGTTCAACCAAACAATCCAGTTCGGGTTAATTTGGTTGGTTGGTTGGTTCCTTAGTTTAGGGGCTGCGACAACGAGGTCAAGTAGCCGCGTGTACTTTGGGTGTGTGTAGAATCTCTCTGATAACTGGTGTTAATTGTGATGACTGTATTAGTGTGTGTTATCTATTTTTAATTCAAGTAAGGACTGCAGACGATAATTTCAAGTAGTTCCTACTTTTGCTACCAAATGCTACCGTCCACGACACCTAGCTGTGAATTTCGCTACTACTAGATGCCATCGGAACCAGTTACCTGTGACGAACGTTGGAACTTAAGAGCATTAATCAAACCTAACCTACACATTTTGGCCTCACACAAGTGCAGTTAGTGGAAGGTTCTTTTTCATGCCATAAATCTATGACATGGGATCGCTGGCTTTACGTCACCTCCGAAGGAAGGCATACTGAGGGCTTTTTAATGTAGGGTTAATTTACAATGCTTGTAAAGATAGGAAAATGAACCTTACGAGATTGTTGCGCAGGGCTACATATTCACATATGATTGGGGGCTTGACCAGTTTTAAGGTAAAGTATGGGAGAAAACAACATTGCCATATAGCGGATTTTGCAGGCGCAGTGACGAAATATTAAAATAACTGGGAAGAAATTTCACCTTTTACTAAAACTGAAATATCTTGACAATTAATTGTGCTTCGACGACCTTTGTTGGCTTAAGGCACTATGCACGTTACACAGTTCCCAGTTAGTTCTAACTTACTTTAATCTAACATACGTGTTTTAAAATCATTGCGGATATTTATTTCACAAAGGTCTATCTTATGGATGCAATGCCGTAACGAGTGAGTCAATTGTTGTGTAAGACTCACGCGCCCAAGAGCCAGATAGCCTGCCCGGCAGCAACATGCAAGCCCTGCTGGCATTTTGTTTCAGCATTCGTTCTTAGATGATGTGTGTGCTCACACCACTATAGTTACTTACTGAGTGATTGTTGTATTAAGGGGCGGAACTACGAGGTCATCTGCCCCTTCACACCACGATGATACATTCTAAACTTGAAACGGTAAATGTCTGTACAGGTCATTAACACAAAGGCACGAGAACAGCAAATGTATGGGAAGATGTGCAAATGGTACGGAGCAGCATCGGTCGTCGTCTTCTTCTTCTTCTTCTTCTAATAATAATAATAATAATAATAATAATAACAATAATAATAATAATAATAATCAGAAGAGAACTGTGTTATAATATCGTGGCTAATCACAACCTCGAATAAGGAGAGAATGACTTCCTATTTTCACTTTCAGTGGGAATTACATTTTATCGTCCACTATAAAATCCGAGCTCTTCATTTAAGAGCACTTCACTAATCTGTGCAATCTGACCAATTATCCTGGCACTTCATTTAAATGGACTAATCTTCGAAATTCTCTTCAATTCATTTATTTTAAGTGGAATGAAATTTCACTGCCCATTGTTGCGGAAACTAAGGTATGTGCTATAAAGGTGCATATTAAGTATTCTACTTAATATTTTGTGGAAACGAGAGCACTGTACAATAAACACAGCATATAGCCTACTATGATACAACAGTGTTTATTTGTCACGGGAGTCATTAAGTACCATGCGAGTGCCTTGATCTTTCACAATTACAAATGAATGCTTCACGAAATAAAGCGATGTGAAACATTTCCGAGACAAAATAATGTACTGCTCTTAAAATTAGAGTACAACATAAAGTTTCCACTTAAGAGGGCACAAATTGAGAAGAAATATATACAAAGAAATATTACTTTCTTGCCATGAATTTGGTTCCAATTCGATCGCTCGAACATGATTTTTAAATTTCGCACAGCCACCATCTTTAATTTCCCTTATAAATGAATTTAATTATACACCAGTACATCAAGATTTGTAAAAAGTTTTACCACGCAAAGTTTCATTCCGCTTGGGAGATAAAGTCGCGAGTAAAACCCATTAAAAAAAAAATTTGCGTGGCCACCATGGATTCTTTTTTGCACCCATTAGATTATTGACAATTACATAGATTTTATTTTATTTGCTTCTACCGCCGTACAAAACTTCAGTTTCATCGCTGTAATAAAATCGTAGATAGAGAACAGGTAAAATATTTCTCATGGCCACCATGTTTTATTTTTATATGTAGGACATACATTTATGTACAAGTATATGAAGATTATTGGGGTGGTTCAATCGCTTAATGGAGACAAGGAATTAGACATATTTGGAAATTTCCCACCGCCGCCATGTTGAATTTCTGAAAACAATTGAATTAAATTATATGCCAGTGTATTATCCTTTCTATAAATATTTTTTATGCCAGGTTTCATTGGGTTCGGGTGAATATTTTGCATGAAACGTCCGTTTAAATATTTAAACTTCACACGACTGCCATTTTGGTTTTGTACTTATGAAGTTCTTGAATGTAATTCAGGAGAACGTAGTATAGTAACCTCTATGGCCATACAAAATTTGAGGTTGGTAGTTGTAATACTTTCGGAGATACTGATGCAGGTAAAATATTTCGCCTGGTCGCCTTGTTGGATTGGTGATATTTATTTAAATTTGAAGTACACGATCGAGGTCGGACAAGATGGTAGTACGTTCTTACCAAGTTTCTCTGAAATCGCTCCAGCTGTTTAGATTTACTAGGGAAACTCACACACGGATGAAAGGTGATCTCATAAGCCTTTGATAAATGAAAATAGCCTTGTAATTAAAAATAAAAATTTAAATATAATATATAATTTAGGCCTAAATCGTAATCTTTAGAAATGAAAATAAATAAAAATAAAATTATAAATATAAAATGATGCAAATTAAAATGAAACAAAAATTGTAGTTAACATTAACAATACTTAAATAATTCAATGAATAGAACAATAGTTCTGTCGCGTGAAGTGTTAAAAGAGAGCAATTATTCTATGTTTGTGACGTGTCTTGAGTGGGGTTTCACCTAGCTGGCTCATCCGCGGGCTCTTAGTGCCCCCGCCTGGACCCCCACAGGAGTAGCGAACTGCGCGCTACTTCCATTTATATTCAGAGAAACTGCACCACTTTACTGCGAGATCTAAAAGCACAAGCAGCCTTAACCTCCCTATGAAGGCTTCCAAAAAGATGGTATATTGGCTTTCACGGCCAGTGAATTAAAACTCAGCAATTCTTCTAGGTTTGTGCCGTGTCTTGTGTGGGGTTTCGCCTAGGACCCCAAGCTGGCTCATCAGCGGGCTCTTGGCGTCCCCGCCCGGACCCCCACAGGAGTAGCGAACTGCGCGCTACCTCCCTTTATATTGAGTGCAACTGCACCACTTTACTGCGAGAACTAAAAGCTTAAGCAGCCTTAACCTTCCTATGAAGGCTCTCAAAAAGATGGTATATTGGCTTTCACGGTGTGTGGGGGTCCGGGCGGGGACACCAAGGGCCCGCTGATGAGTCAGCTTCGTGTCCTAGGTGAAACCCCACACAAGACAGGGAACAAACCTAGAAAAATTGCTGAATTTTAATGCTCTGGCATGAAAGCCAATATACCATCTTTTTGTTAAAAGAGAGTTTGTGGTCGTATCTCTATTGCGGAATGGAAACCCCTGCTCTTCATGTGACAAGGGATATAAAAAGAACAGATTATATTTTTGCATAAACAGAAGAAGACTAGTTTTGTTTTTATTGTGAGGCGTTATCAAGTCCATATGTATGGCGGCTAGTATTTCAAGTAGGAGGCGTGGACAGAGGGGCTAAGAAACTGGCCGGGATCCCACAGTGGAGAAGCGAGGAACGTTTGATGAATGCGGCCCGTCATGCTGCGCGCTGCTCTCGGCGATTTATGTGACTCTATGCTCGAAACTGTTCGTATTTTATTTAGCCCATGAACACACTGCAGATACTAGCTTTGTTCCTCATCCATCCACTACGTTCGTTACACATTCACTGGATAGATGCCTCAAATATATTGACTTAAATGTACTCTCAAATACATACACGTAATATGCCATTACAATATCAGGCTCATCACAAAAGGGAAAGAGAATCTTTTGTCTGTTCATTATTTAGCATTTCAGTTTTTTTGAATTACAGAAATGAACAACATATCAGTGATTTAATATTTCTATACGGAACTCTAGATGAGGTAATTGTAAATACCAATTGTAAATGCCTAACCCAACTCACTGGAGAATTCAATTTAATTTCACCTGAGCATAAAGCAATGGCGTAGTCCGTTCTCACGGATAGATATATTTTTAATAAAGAGGGAAAGTGAAATCCAGCCAGTTCACCGTTATCACTTGAAACAAGATGTTCAGTAAAGAGCATATAGCCTACTTTCTCCTAAATGCATGGGTTTTGATTTAACTCTTTGTCCTTTTCAAGGAGTAGGCAATTGAATGTTGGTTGTAGTAGCTTGTTGAAATACAACGTGTTATACGGATATTAAACATGAATATTAGGTGTCCTTTGATAGTGCTACCTGTGTACAGAATTTCATTCAATTCGGTTTCACCGTGTTTGAATTGATACGGTGAATCGATTTGCACACATACATGGCCGCTATCAGCAAACTATTAGGTTGATGACCTTGTAGTTCAGTCAAACGATGCTTCCCACAAAATGGTATGTTGTTGCAAAACTTGGTAGTAATCAGATGATTAGGTTGGTCGTAATTTGATTTAAACTTTTAACATTTGGGTGGCCGCCATTACGTTTCCGTCAAGATGGCGACGATATAAAACATGACACTGAGTTGCCTTTTGCGAGTGCTATCTCTGTACCAAATTTCGTTCAATTCGGTTTCACCGTGTTTGAATTGATAGGGGGAATCAATTTGCACCAATTTGTACCAAATTTCGTTAAATTCGGTTTCACCGTGTTTGAATAGATAGGGGAGTCGATTTTCACTATGCGCAAACTATTGAGCTGCTGATCTTGTAGTTTGGTCAAACGATGCCTATCACATAAAGGTATGATGTTGCAAAAATTAGTAGAGATCAGATGATTAGGTTGGTCGTAATTTGATTTAAGCTTTTAACATTTGGGTGGCCGCCATTATGTTTCCGTCAAGATGGTGGCGATATAAAACTTGACACTGAGGAGCCCTTTTCTAGTGCTACCTCTGTACCAAATTTCGTTAAATTCGGTTTCACCGTGTTTGAATAGATAGGGGAGTCGATTTTCACACATACATGGCCGCCATCTGCAAACTAGTGGGCTGATGATCTTGTAGTTTGGAAAAATATGCTTCTCACACAAGGTATGTTGTTACAAAATTTGGTAGAGATCAGATTATTATAGGTTGGTCGTAATTTGATTTAATCTTTTAACATTTGGGTGGCCGCAATTACGTTTTCGTCAATATGGCGGCGATATAAAACATGACACTGAGGTGACCTTTCCACATGCTACCTCAGCACCAAATTTCGTTCAATTCGGTTTCACCGTGTTTGAATAGTTAGGGGGAATCGATTTGCACACATACATGGCCGCCATCCGCAAAATATCAGGCTGATGATGTTGTAGCTTAGTCAAAGAACGCTTCTCACATAAAGGTATGTTGTTGCAAAATTTGGTAGAGATCGGATGAATAGGTTAGTCGTAATTTGATTTAAGCTTTGAAAATTTGGGTGGCCGCCATTACGTTTCCGTCAGGATGGCGGCGATATAAAACATGACACTGAGGTGCCCTTTGCTAGTGCTACCTCTGTACCAAATCTCGTTCAATTCGGTTTCGCCATTTCGAATTGATAGGGGGGACACACATTCAGGAGGTGGAAACATCTATTGCCACAGCGTTTCTACAATATCATTATGCATTAAAAAGGCATTTCGGCTAATTTAAGTATTTTTGTAGAATATTCAGCACTTCTGAACTGTTACCAATTTTATTATCGCCCTCGTGCGGTCTATTAGTCTTCAGGCCAGTTAACACACACTATAGAATAATATTTTTACTCATGAAATGACTTATAACACCTCCTCAGAATAACACTTCGCCGCGAATTTCTACAGCATCCCGATAAGAAAGAAGAACTCGTGTTCCCGTCGACAGTCCTGCAGTACCAAAACAGGTCAACTCGCGTTACGACCTACTACTGCCTCAAAAATACCTCACTCGTCATACCTAGTCCAATATGTTTGACCTTGTGCTGGGTTGGTTAACATCCCTGTTGCTGTTGTTGCTGCATAAGGGCTGTAACATCGTGATCATTTGGGTGTGTGCGTGTGATAACTTGTGTTATTGTGATGTCTGTATTAGTGCGTGTAATTGTAAATTTGGAATAGGATCGGGAAGGAGGTGGGCGTGGTCTTATTTAGGAATCTTCCCAGCATTTTCCTGGAGTAGAAGTGGGGAAACCACGGAAAACCACTTCAAGCCCCTAAAGGAAACACACACCTGACATCTTCTGATGAAAGAATGTTTGTCAACTCTTATTATTTACGGAGCCTGTTTCCTCGAATCGTTTAGCGAGCCTCCTAATTGTACTGGCATTAGGCACAGGTCTTCCTGGAAACTTGTTTCGAAAATTTCGTCTCGTTTCATAACAAGATTTTCTACTTTTCATGTACGAATTATGGATATACACACGTTCGCACAATGTGCATTGGTGTCTAGGCATGACTAACAATCACAGTAATCACAATATTCACTAAACATGCAACACTAACGTCTAATCATTTCAGGTACATGTCCATATGTATGAAAAAACACGTGTGAACTAACGATATGAGTCAGTGGAGCGCGCAAACTACCGGCTGAACCGGGTACACGCACCCGTTATCTGCGCCAGTCATAGCCGGCTTAGCTTGCCGTGTTTACTCGCGCGCACACACATAATGACCCTGTATAATACAATGACTTCTTATAGTAAACCCATTGAGGTTTATACAATAACTTATTAAAAAACTAAACAACAGTCTTTCTGAAAGCAATAACAATCGTGGTTAGATAACAATGAAACGGTAAAAAAACAATGTGAGCTCGCTTCTAAGTGCCCTTTTTGAAAACAAAATCATTGAAAATCTGTATCTCATGAAGATTAGTTGTTGATGTTGTTGTTTGAGTCTTCAGTCTTTTGACTGGTTTGACGCAGCTCTCCCAGTCCTGAGCTAATCGTTTCATCTCTACATAGCTACCACACCCTACGTCCGAGGCAATCTGTTTAACATATTCTAACCTTGGTCTACCCTTAAAGTTCTTGTCCTCGACCCTTCCTTCTATAACTAAGCTTGCTATTCCTGGGTGTCTTAGTTTGTGTCCTACCAACCAATCTCCTCTCATCATTATCAGTCGTCAGAAACATCCCTCCTCTCCCACTAGTCTTAATACTTCTTCGTTTGTAACTCTATCTACCCATCTGATCTTCATCATTCTCCTGTAACACCATATTTCAAACGCTTCAATTCTCCTCTTTTCTGCTGCACCAATAGTCCAAGTTTCACTTCCATTGAGTGCCACGCTCCAGACAAAGGTCTTCAAAAATGACTTCCTAACACCTAAATCTATATTCGATGTCAACAGATTCCTCTTCTGTAGAAATGCTTTCCTTGCCTGAGCTAACCTACTTTTTATATCCACTTTGCTTCGTCCATCACTGGTTATTTTGTTTCCTAAATAACAGAAGTCTCCTACTTCTTTTAGTATCAGTCTTAAGTAGTCCTCCCCACACACGGAGGAGGCATGCACTGTGTCAACGTTACGATAGACTTTTTCAAAGAAATGAATGACTGACATTTTTCGAGAATTGAAGGTATGGGTGGGCGACAATGCCTCGCCAAAAAGAAAACATTTCAGGAGAATCTCCAGACGTACCCACCTCAGTGGCGGCAGAATATTTTGCCGATGGCATTGGAAAGCTGGTGTAACGATACGAAAATGTTGCAATCGTTTTTGGGATTATGTTGAGACATAAGAATAAAACAAGCAAATATTTAGTAGTAAAATCAGTTTGGTATGTCAATCTGTTATTTTAATATAGTCCATCAGAACTTGAAAATAAAACAGCCCTCGTACTATACACCTACTCCTGGTGAACACTAGAATAATTTCATCGAGCACCACTCACTCCAAAGTCATACAAGTTATTCCGAAGGATAAATCAATTTTTAATTTTATATGAGAAGCGATTTTTGAATGCATAAACTCATCACTTCTCCAGTACGCACCTGTACCTATTTATCTTGACAACGTTATTCCAGTTATGAAGTGTGATTGTACCTATTTAACACAAGAGCATTCATTTGCTTTCTTCTCTTCCCAAATACGCTTCATTCTCTCACTATGAATTCTCTCCCTTTCTTCTCCCCATGCAGCGGGGGATCTCATCCGGGGTTTACAGTAAAGTGATGCTTGTTCAGCAACGTCCCATAAAATTTCATCTGTTATATTTATTTCTTGAAGGTCATTTTCAATTTCAATTATCCAGTTCTTGAGGTTTTGTAGGAGGCATAATTTAATATCCTTTTAGTAGGGCTTTCATTGTCCATTCTTTGAATACGTCCAATAAGTTTCAATCGTGTTATTTTAATAGTGTCGGATATTTTCTCGGATTGTTGGTATAACTCGTGAGACCTCCACACTGAGCTGAATATATTCCTAAGACTTTCTTTCTTGGTTTTATAAAGTTATAGTTAGTTGATGATGGTGATAATTGTTGTTTAAAGGGACCTAACATCTAAGTTATCGGCCCCTAATGGATTGGGTGATAGTGAAATGAAAGATGATCAAATAAATACTACAACTAAAACTAACTACTCTCTTACAAACTACCTATAGAAGAAGAAAAGGAGAATGTAAATAAAAGACAGGAGAAAAGGACATTCCCTCAACCCTCGAAGAATGAGAATTAAGGGACTTGGAAGGAAGAAGAGCCAAGAAAGGCAAAGAGGAAAGGGCAAGAGGAGACAGCCCTCACCAAAGGCAATGGAAAAAGGGGAAAAACCGGACCCACCTCAGGAATCTTTCGGGGTCGCAAACTCCCGAACACATCAGCCGTGAGCCCTTGAGGGTGTAGCACTATCCAGGGTGTTCCAGAAGTGGTGGAGCTACATACATCCTGCCTCTTTAAGGGTTATGAGCAGAAGGCAGGAGATACTTGAAAGAAAATAAAGAGGTCTGACCCCTCGAGGAATGAGGAATCAGGAAAGATAACAGAAGGGCCAATTAAGGTGGGAAATGAAGAGACTCCTTAGGCCTCAGATACCCTAATACAGTAGGGGTCGGAAGAGAACAAGAGGTGACCAAGAGAGATCGACAGGAAAGAAGACGGAGAGGCGCCCGGCACAAGTTAGTGGAAGCAATGCCGAACTCAGCTGGGGTCCCGTGGTCACCAACTCACGTCCCACTAGATGTGAGTCCCTGGGGGGGGGGGTTATAGTTAGTGATCTGTCTCCAACAATGAGGGTTTCTACTGCATACGAGAAGTAGTCTAATTTCGAACATGTTCTTCATATCACTCCTATTTACACCACTTCATAATCATTAAAAACAATATTATTCTCTCCTTTAAGATTATCCAGTTCCCCGTCCCATATACTATCTGCCTACTCCTGATGGACACCAGAATAATTCATCGAGAGCCACTCACTCCAAAGTCATAGAAGTTATTCCGAAGGAAAACTCATTTTTTATTTTTATACGAGCAGTGATTTTTGGACGCCTAAAATCATTAATTATCCAGTCCAGCATTCGTATAATCCTTCAAGTTGAATATTACCGAGTTATATTGTTAATTTTGCGTTCAGAGATAATGATTTTCTTTGTATCTGTTTCAGGTGATCCTATAAGCTTTTTGTAATTCTGAGATTCTCTAATTGATTCACGATTTAATCCAGATGGTTATATCAATTTTCTTAAGTATTAGAAATTAGGAGATAGAGGGCGTTACCAAATCGACTTCATTATGGTCAAGCAGAGGTTTCGAAACCAGATTTTGGATTGTAAAACATATCCTGGTGCTGACATAAACTCTGACCACAATCTGGTTGTAATGAAATGCAGATTAAAGTTGAAGAAACTGAAGAAAAGTCAAAAGCCAAAAAGGTGGGCAATAGACAGACTGAAAGAGAAGGATGTAAACGAAAGATTCAAGAAGAGTATAAAGGAAGGACTAATGAAAAACCCGAAACAAACTTCAATTGCAGACGAATGGGCACTTTTGAGGAATGAAATAACAAAATCCGCAGAAGAAAACATTGGTAGGAAGGAGAGAATAGGTAGAAAACCGTGGATCACTGAGGATATACTCGAATTGATGGATGAAAGGCGGAAGCACAAGAATGTAAGAGATGAAAAGGGGAAAGCAGAATACAGACGTCTGAGAAATGAGGTTAACAAGAAGTGCAAGGAAGCGAAAGAAGAATGGTTGAAAGAGAAATGTGCTGGTATAGAAAATTGTCTGAAATTAGGAAAAGTAGACACAGCTTATCGAAGGATTAAGAATATTTTTGTGGAAAAGAAGACTAAGTGCTGTAATATTAAGGACACAAATGGAAAGCCTCTAACAGATAGGGAAGAAAAGGTTGAGAGATGGAAAGCTTACATAGAGAGTTTGTATAAGGGAAAGGAGATTGAGAATCATGTAATGGAAAGGGAGGAGGAAATTGATGAGGATGCGAAAGGAGATTTAATATTGAGATCAGAATTTGATAGAGCTTTGGAAGACTTAAGCAGGAACAAAGCACCAGGCATAGATGATATACCGATTGAGTTGCTACGCTGCATAGGAGAGGAAGGTCTGATCAGGTTATTTCACTTGGTGTGTAGGATTTATGAGACAGGTGAGGTACCCCCTGATTTCAAGAAGAATGTAATCATCCCTATACCAAAGAAAGTGGGAGCTGACAGATGTGAAGATTATCGTACAATCAGCTTGATTACTCATGCTTCAAAGATCCTGTCTAGAATAATTTACAAGAGGATTGAGAGCCAGATAGAAACGGAGTTGGGTGAAGACCAGTTTGGTTTCAGGAGAAATGTAGGAACAAGGGAAGCTGTACTAAGTCTTAGGCTGATTTTGGAAGGTAGAATAAGGAAAGATAAGAGAACGTTCATGGCTTTTGTAGACTTAGAAAAGGCTTTTGATAACGTTGATTGGACTAAATTGTTTGACATTTTGAAATCGATTGGAATAAAGTACAGGGATAGGAGGGTGATATACAATCTATACAGAAACCAGACTGCAGTCATTCGAGTTGAAGGACATGAGAGAGAAGCTGGTATTCAGAAAGGTGTAAGGCAAGGCTGCAACTTATCACCCATACTTTTCAATCTTTACATTGAACAAGCAATGAAGGAAATTAGAGAAAAATTTAAAGTGGGAGTGAAGATTCAAGGAGAAATAATTTCAACTCTGAGATTTGCTGATGACATCGTCATCTTGGCCAACAAGCCTGAGGATTTGAATGAGTTTTTGAATGGTATGGACTCCGTCTTACGGAAAGAATTCATGATGAAAATTAATAAATGTAAAACAAAAATACTGGAATGCAGCCGAAATAAATCAGAAACCTCTATGGAGATCAAATTGGCAGGTGAAAAGCTGAAGGAAGTAGGAGATTTCTGTTACTTAGGAAGCAGAATAACCAGTGATGGACGAAGCAAAGAGGATATAAAAAGTAGGTTGGCTCAGGCAAGAAAAGCATTTCTACAAAAAAGGAATCTGCTGACATCGAATATAGATTTAGGTATTAGGAAGTCATTTTTGAAAGCCTTTGTCTGGAGCGTGGCGCTCTATGGAAGTGAAACTTGGACTATTGGTGCAGCAGAAAAGAGGAGAATTGAAGCATTTGAAATGTGGTGCTACAGGAGAATGATGAAGATCAGATGGGTAGATAGGCTTACAAACAAAGAGGTATTAAGACGAGTGGGAGAGGAGAGACGTTTCTGGCGACTGCTAATGAAGAGAAGAGATAGGTTGGTAGGACACATACTAAGACACCCAGGAATAGCAAGCTTAGTTATGGAAGGAAGGGTCGAGGACAAGAACTGTAGGGGTAGACCAAGGTTAGAATATGTTAAACAGATTGCCTCGGATGTAGGGTGTGGTAGCTATGTAGAGATGAAACGATTAGCTCAGGACAGGGAGGCATGGAGAGCTGCATCAAACCAGTCAAAAGACTGAAGACTCAAACAACAGAAATTATCTACCTAAGTAATTTTTCAAAACTGAGTAATCAGAGGTTGTTTGTATAAGTATCGAGGAGATCCTTCCGTGTATCGAAGAGATCCTTCCAGGTATCGAGGAGATCCTTCCATGTATCGAGTAGATCCTTCCGTGTATCGAGTAGATCCTTCCGTGTATCGAGTATATCCTTCCAGGTATCGAGGAGATCCTTCCATGTATTGAGTAGATCCGTCCATGTATCGAGTAGATCCTTCCGTGTATCGAGGAGATCCTTCCAGGTATCCAGGAGATCCTTCCATGTATCGAGTAGATCTTTCCGTGTATCGAAGAGATCCTTTCGTGTATGGAAAAGATCCTTCCGTGTATCGAGGAGATCCTTCCATGTAACGGGTTCTCTCATGAAATTTGAAATAAAGTTTTACATGCCATTTTATGAAGTATTTCCAGTAAATGCATAGCTTCTTGTCTATTATTTTACCTTATTATTATTACTATTAATGTTTTTGAAGGTATTGTATCTAATGAAACCCTGTACTTAAAACCTGAACAACTCGCTGAAAGTTTAATCCGTCGACCAATTATATTTTTTTGACCCAAAGAGCCTGAGGGGGTCTGCCGACACCACAGTAGTTACCGTCCGGTGGAATATATGAACTGTAGAAATGCATTGGCCACTCGTCAGCGAGATACCCTGTGCATTAGTTAACTGAAATGAATAAACACGTGAGCTATCAGACGAATTCTAAAATATTGGTCAATTCTTTCTCCACATCCAATGTGGATATGACTACATACAAGTTACATCCATTTGGAGATTGGAATCTCGTGCTGAGAACTTAGTTTTATTGTAAATACGAGTAAAATTCAAATAATGGAATTGGGGTAATCGGTAAATGATATGAGAGTATTGATTTGACCGCGGCATGATATAGGTGTCTACCCCACACCTTTATCTGGAACAGCGATGACACATTAGCAGCCCCAACACAGAGAGCATTGCCCAACAAATGGCCGCTTACAGTAATGGGTTATAGTGACGTTATGGGTTCAAGTCCCTTTAACTGCTGTGGTATAAAAGACGCTTACGCTGGACTGTTATAACTAGGGCTCGGATTTTTAGTAAATATCATATTTTTCTCTTTGCCTCTATTTTCATGCCCGATTGGTGTCTGATAAAAATCAAGTGATTATAGTCACAATATAGTGGTTTTTATTTGTCACATAAATGCATATTTCAAACATATTTTACCGTTAGGTCGTATTTTGAGCTTTTTATCATTTCAAATGGTCTTGTCAACTTCATCGTTATGCTTAGGTCTACCGTTATGCGTTACGGTTACGGCATGTATGACGTCATCATGTTGTTCAGTGCATATACACCGAGTCTGAGTTTACTCCTGGGCTCTGGCGTTATGCGATACGGAGACGGCGAGTGCGTGACGTCATGGAGGAGAGTGCACCTCCCGCTCTCCGTTCCCCACGCGGGAAGCCTAAGTTAAAGGGTAATGGAGTCTGTTGAGACTGAGTTTACTCCTGTGATCTGGCATTATGCAATACGGGGACGGCGAGTGCGTGACGTCATGCAGCAGAGTGCATCTCCCGCTCTCCGATCCCCGCGCGGGAAGCCTAAGTTAATGGGTAATGGAGTCTGTTAAAAGAGCCCTCCTGAGCCTTTCTAACATGTGTAGTATTTGTAGCATGCGTCATTTAAAATGATATAAAGTCTAGTCTCTCAGACTGACTGTATCTTTTTGTTTGTAAGAAAGTCATATTCAGTTGTTTGACGGCAGCTGTAGGTTACCGAACAGGAACTAGTGTTTACAGAAATAGACTGCAAATAACCACTTAAAATGTATATTCAGAAAAATATTATGAAAATAGGAATAAATAATTTAGTTAACAATTTAATCTCTAAGCCATATTTAAATGTCATTTTCTGGTCATTTTTTTTAAATATTTTTTGAGTCATATTTCGTTATTTTGAAAGTCATATTTTCTTGTATATTCGGGCTATTTTTAGGTCCTAGCCATCCGAGCCCTAGTTATAACTTGGCCCTTGCAGGAGTTATTTATCGTGTCAATGCCTGGAATTCGAAGACTAGCAACATGAAAAAAATACAAGTAGTTGCGTCAAGAACTATACAGCCTATTTTCATATATCCTACTTATGTTAATTGCCACTATCAACATAAAACATTTCAGTTTGATTGCTATAATAGATTCCTAGATATTGAGAACGACTAAATATTTCGGATGGTCGCCATGTTGGACTTTATATAATTATGTAGGTCCTAGAGTTAAGCACTGTTACATGAAGATTATTGTGTACGTGTAGCATTCAATCTTCAATCGCATGATTAGGACACAAGAAGTAACAACGAGATTTTAAAATTTCGCACAGCTGCCAGCTTGTGGTTATGGAAACAATTGAAATAAATTAGATGCCAGTGGATTAACATTCGTATAAGGATTTACTGTACCAAGTTTCACTGCACTCGGATGGTTAAATTGCGAGAAACGTCCATGCGAATATTTTTATTTCGCGTCGCCGCCATGTTGGATTTGTGATCACCAGGTTATTGAAAGTCCAATAGGTGAACTTCTGTCCATAGCCCCAGTGAACATAAAAATATTCAGTTTGATTGCTATAATAGATTCGTAGATATTCAGAGCCGTCTAAATATTTCGGATGGTCGCCATGTTGGATTGTAAAATGCATAGGCCATAGAGTCATGTACCATTAAATGAAAATTATTGATAGGTTCATTATTCAAACTTTCACTTCGATCGCATGATTACGACACAATAAATAAAAACTTAATTTAAAAATTCGCACAGCCGCCATATTGAGGTTATGTAAATAATTGAAATAAATTAGATACCAGTGCATTACAATGTGTATAAACATTTCCTGTACCAAGTTTCATTGCGTTTGGAACATTAAAGTGCGAGAAAGGTCTATTTAAATTTTCAAATTCGCTTGGTCGCCATGTTCGTTTTGTAGTTAACCAATTTTTGAAAATCTTATAGATGAACTTCCAGTAGTGCCCTTTATCTCCGTACAAAATTTCAGGTTGATACCGCTAATAGTTTCAGAGATATAGAATGCCAGAGAAATATTTCGCACAGCCGCCATCTTTTAGTTATGCAAAAAATTGAACGAAGTTAGATGTCTGTGCATTAAAATGTGTATAAACAAATACTGTACCAAGTTTCATTGCGTTTGGTTGGTTAAATCGCGAGAAACGTCTATTTAAAAGTCGCAACTTCGCTTGGCCGCCATGTTGGTTTTGTTGTTACCAGTATTTCAAGAGTCACATAGGTGAACTTCTAGTAGTTCCCTTTATCGCCGTAAAAATTCCAGGGTGATATCTGTAATAGTTTCGGAGATATTGAATGCTGGTTTAATATTTCGCACAGCCGCCATGTTGGATTGGTGAGACGTAACAAAATTTGAAGGACACGGTCGGGGTTGCCTGGAATAGTGCTATGAACTTACCGAGTTTCATTGAAATCGCTCCAGCCGTTTAGAATTTATTAGGGGGACACACACACACACCTCACACACACACACACACACACACACGGACAAAAGGTGATCTCATAAGGCTATTTTTTCAAAATTGAAAATAGGCTAAAAATACTAGAGGCATTCGAAATGTTGATCCATGGAAGGAGACTAAATATACTATGGACTGAAAAGGTTACGAACGGAAAATGTACAAATACGGGGGGTTTACTTAATTGGATAAGTACATGTAAGCGTATTATTTTGTGATAAATATATCATGTTTTCAGTTTAAGGTGTTTAAAATATTTTTTACCCGCCTAATGTAATTGTGCACAATTTGTGTTTACCTACTGGAAAGATTTCTATAATAGAACTAGGCAAAACTAAAAATTGGCTTCTAATTCGTCGTCCTCAGAAGAACAAAAGTGGTCTTCAACTTTCGTCTGCCATTAAATGTCAACAAACTTCTCATTTAGGTCATGTACTTAAGAGGCCAAAAATATCAGCTGCTTCATCTAATATTTCAGAGCAAGATAGATGGCCGTGTGCATGGCAGGAGGCTAATGTCCTGGCTTCAGAACATAAAGGAGTGGTCAGAGGATTCGATCTGCAAGAGAATTGTTCCGGCTTACGTAATACAGAAACGTCTTCAACTAGGAGATCACCATCGTTTGGGGAACCAAAAATGGTATTTGAATAATAATAATAATAATAATAATAATAATAATCATTGGATGAAAAGAAATCGCATGAGCTCTATCAGAATTCGGAGAAAATCTCTGACTGAGGAAAAGACGTTTAAAATTCTATGTGCATATTCTCAGAATGAGTGATCATTGGCAGACTAAAAGGATTTGAAATCTTATTTGCTCAAAGAAAGCTAAGTACAACTGGCTGCTTGAAGTTGAAAAAGACCTTCAGGAAATATATGTCACAAGCGATGTAGTACTGGATAGATCTAAATTCACAAAAGTAGCTAACAATCATCATTTTTAGACCCAAATATTACATTCAACAGAAGCTGGACAGAGGAGAGCAGAACGAGCCCTATCTTGAAGAGAATTTGGGAGGACAAAAGAGCAAGTCAGCTACAGTTTGTAGGTTCAATCGCGTTCCTTAGACGGGCATAACGATAAAAATATTGCTAAAACCTGCAAAAAACAGTGAGTTAGCAGAAGAAATAAAGAAGATATGGCATCAAGAAGAGATGACTGTTGTTCCACTTATCCTCTTAGAAACAGGTGATGTACCGACATCTCTGAAGAGAAACCTGCAAGTAATGCAACTTCGCATCATTACAGTGACATGTGTTCAAGAATCTGCCATTCAAAGTTGGGAACAAACTCATGGTCTTGAGTGTTAAAATAGAGCATATTTTACTAACAAGAGAACTGTGTCTACCCCCTGATCGGATTGTATTGTATTTGGCAGAGGATATCTGTTGGAAGGTCACTCTATATAATGGTGGTAGCATAGAAGCAGCTACAAACTCTGGCGAGAGCCGAACATGTCCTCGGACATTCCCGGCACTAAAAGCCATACGCTAAAAAAAGGTGGTAAAACTAATCGGCTAAAATTAGCATTAATCCTATATTTACAGCGATTGAAAAGACGTGAAACAGGGAGACAGCGCGTGGAAATGGAAGGCTGGTGGTATATTTTGCCTTCTGCACTGACATCTTGTTCCGCACTTTTCAATCGTTATAATATAAATAGAGGGAAAGTGAAATTCTGGTTCTTGAAAGCTGTTCTCGGCTTGTCAAAATATAGCCTACCAAGACTCTCCTATGAACTTACTGAAGAATCGTTCTTCATAGAAGACTTGAGAATAAAATACCGAGAAAATAATCAAAGAGAGACAACGAAAAATAAAACAAAAATACGGGGCGAATTTTACTCCACTGACGCCATGACGACCAGTGACTGGAAACAAACTAAGTTCAACCTCAGACACATCCTGAGAGGATTCGCTACCCATGGATTACATCACAAGATTTGTGCAAATAAACGATTCCATGACCCTGTGTGTGTGAAAGATGCAAACGTCAATGTGATAGATATCACGCGGTTTACCGTGAACTCAGAGCAGAATTTCTGACAAAATTCTGTTCCTCTATGTACACTTTTGCCCATTGTGCGTATTTCCTACTTAAATTAAATAAATAGAGACTGAATGTTAATTTTGGCTGATATTTTTTACTGGCAATTACAATCCGATCAGGGTGGTAGACGCTGTCACAACACCCTTGTCATACTTAAGCCCTGACAGTGCGCACTCATCACTGACAGGTCCATACTGAAGAATAAGGAAAGCAGTTTACTCATATACCCTCAACACTCCTGAGACTAGTATGACTAGGTGGTCACACTGAAGACCAATTTGGCTAGCCCACGGATGACGCAACACTCTTTACTCTTCATTTTCCAACTATGAAGTGCATTGTTAAGTTTCAACTACAATTTAAAGCAGAAATTGCTCACTAGCCCATGTTTACAAAATTATTTACTTAATCATAATCCTAATAAGTTACTTAGATTCATCACTTTTCATGTACTACAAGTAAGATCTCGACAGCAAGCACTCTTTCACATCCCAAGATCAAGAAGTGTTCTCCATTATAATTCAACATTAGTTAAAATGTTATCACTTTATAATTCAATCGATGCTCAAGTAGATGTATTCACTGTTACTAACTCACTCAATAAACAAGTAAAAGCAGCTGTTCTTTGAATACTAGGTAGCCTACTCTTTCCTATTTTATTTTTGTATATTCTTTTTACTATTTTGTACCTTTTTTTTTCATTCTAGGCTTTAGTGTATATTTTCCTAATTTCTTTTGTAGTGTTTTATTTTGTTCTTCAATTGTGTACAATTTTCTCTCTCTCTCTCTCTTATTATTGATGCATTTTGTAATTCTTAGCTAGATTTGTCAAGAAGGAATGTAATTTAGGCTTATGCCTGTGTTCCTTCATATTGTTCAATAAATAAAAATAATAATTATTATCATTGAACAGACGAGCTTCCGTGGCTTAGGCGGCAGCACGCCGGCCTCTCACCGCTGGGTCCGTGGTTCAAATCCCGGTCACTTCATGTGAGATTTGTTCTGGACAAAGTGGAGGCAGACAGTTTTTTCTTTGGGTACTCAGGTTTTCCCTGTCACAAATGTCATTCCAGGAACACTCTCCACTATCATTTCATTCCATATGTCATTCATTTAATCATTGCTCCAGGGAGGTGCGACAGGCTTAGGCAGCCGGCACAGTTCATATTCTCTCCGCTAGATGGGGGCTTCATTAATTCCATTCCCTGACTCGGTCGGTCGACTTGAAGCAGGCTGTGGATTTTCATTTTCATCATTGAACAGGCTGAGGATTTGAATGAGTTTTTGAATGGTATGGATTTCGTCTTACGGAAGGACTTCATGATGAAAATTAATAAATGTAAAACAAAAATACTGGAATGCAGCCGAAATAAATGAGAAACCTCCATGGAGATCAAATTGGCAGGTGAAAAGCTGAAGGAAGTAGGAGATTTCTGTTACTTAGGAAGCAGAATAACCAGTGATGGACGAAGCAAAGAGGATATAAGAAGTAGGTTGGCTCAGGCAAGGAAAGCCTTTCTACAAAAAAGGAATCTGTTGACATCGAATATAGATTTAGGTATTAGGAAGTCATTTTTGAAAGCCTTTGTCTGGAGCGTGGCGCTCTATGGAAGTGAAACTTGGACTATTGGTGCAGCAGAAAAGAGGAGAATTGAGGCATTTGAAATGTGGTGTTACAGGAGAATGATGAAGATCAGATGGGTAGATGGGGTTACAAACGAAGAGGTATTAAGACGAGTGGGAGAGGAGAGATGTTTCTGGCGACGGCTAATGAAGAGAAGAGATAGGTTGGTAGGACACATACTAAGACACCCAGGAATAGCAAGCTTAGTTATGGAAGGAAGGGTCGAGGACAAGAACTGCAGGGGTAGACCAAGGTTAGAATATGTTAAACAGATTGCCTCGGATGTAGGGTGTGGTAGCTATGTAGAGATGAAACGATTAGCTCAGGACAGGGAGGCATGGAGAGCTGCATCAAAACAGGCAAAAGACTTAAGACTCAAACAACAACAACAACAAGAACAGGCTCTCCTGGTCTAAGATCACTTTAGTTTCATACGGGTTATATGGCAAACGCAGGATATGTGACATACTGCATAATAAGAGCAGGCCATCCAGCGTACATCCTGCGGCAAATCCCTCACAGTTTCCAATACATCACGCATTAGTCTGCGTACTCGCCGCCGCAAGCGTTATCAATGCCATCATTGAGGTATTTACCGTAGGCGTCGAGCTGACATTTCATCTCCCGTCCTGTGCTTCACTCACAACTTGTCCTACTGCACTGAATCAATTTCAATACGCGTATCCGTTGTTGAAAAATGGAGTTATCAGTTGTTAGTACACGTATCTTACAAGTGGTACAAGCCAATTATATAGAATGTAAAGTCTTGAAGCTATTCTTTTAGTATTGCCTAGACAAACTCGTAGTTCCGTCCCTTAAAACAACAATACCTAACTAACTAACTAAACTGTTTATTATATTGTGTTGGTCCAGCTGTATGCACGTCCATAATACATATACGTAATTCACAAAACTTTATAACGCAAACTAACCTCGAGTAACTATGCCCATCACTTTTATTCCTACGGCTTTCGAAACGCGTTCTTCAATGCGAAATTACTCGACGTGCTACTACTCGATGGAAGTATCAAGGTACGGCAATAGTATGGGTTATATGATTGGTCGAAATTGATTTCTGGCAGGTGAACACGCACTGCTTTGTTATGCAAACTCTGATGTCAACTAATTGAAACACAAACCACATGGGCTGTCTTCGTGTCAACAATTAAATGATATACTGTATTCTATTATGAAACTTTGTAACTAATATTTTACCTAATAAATAGGTAAATAAATTATATAAATGTCATTGGTTTCACGTCCTTGTTTACTACTGAGACTTTTAGAGACGCCCGGGTGCAGGAATTTTGCCCCGAAGGGGATCTTTAACGTGCCAGTAAATCTACTTACACGGCTCCCTCAAATTTGCGCGCCCTCAAATGCCGACTGATGCGCCGAGATTCGATCCCGCTATTTTGAGCACAGCAGGCGAGAATGTTACCGCTGAACCACGCAGCCAGTCATGTAAATAATTGATAATCCACCTTAAAGTCAATAATGTATTGAGACTAATTATAACGTAATACCAGTTTCGGCTAACTTGTAACCATCTTCAGTTATACTAAACTAAAAATATTAATGTAAGATCATCAATCTAACTTAACATTCTATGAAAAAGCAAGCTTGTAGTTTAACGTGACCGTTAATCTCGAGATCATGAGCCACGGGACCTCCTTTTTACGTGGAATCCGAACCACAGGACATGGCATTTCACTTCGAAAATCTCACATGCATTGACCGGGAATCGAACCCGGACCGCCTTGGTGAGAGGCGTACAGCTAGACCGCTGAGCCACCACGCCCCCTAACATTCTATGAAAAAAGAGATGAAGAGTAGAATAGTACATTATGCAACGAGCCTATAATGGAAATTATAAAACTCGCATACGCTCGTTTTATAAAAATACTCGTGTCTTAATTACCATTATAGGCGAGTTGCATACGACTGTTTATGTTCGACGATAATTATAACTTTATTATATGTTTTAACATAAATATTCATAAATATCTGTTGAGAGTCAGCTACTGGAATTTTGTGATCGCAGAGCGAGCGTTGGGTGTTATATCTCTGTCTTTCAAAATCTTTGAACGACCGACGCATGCGCTCTGTGTGTTTGCAATGCCATATGCAAACCATATGTTTACATCTGCCGTCCCTCAGTAATATTGTCACCGGTGGCATTTGAAGACAATGCGCTGTGTAGAAATTAGTGTTGGTGATTTTAAGGTACAGTGCTATTTCTTGTCTCATATTCGCTAGTTTATTTACGCGAACATATGGACGGAGGGTATTCCATGTCGGTAATTTATTATAGTTCTATGTTGTGTTTATGTCTGACATGTTGGATTTTGAGCGCATGCGCGAAGTTATCGTTACCTAATTGGTCAATGAACGAGCTCTGATTGGCTGGAGAAACTGTATCATAATGGAAAACAGTGTTATAATGACCATCATTATGATACAGTTATCTGACACATAATAGTGAGGGTGAACATAAATAAAATATTCACTTTAAAAAGAAGACAAACTCTTTATAGTGAATATTTTATTTCTACTCTTCATCTCCTTTCGCATAGAATATTAATGCTAGATTGATGTTCTCAGTTGAATATGTTTTTAAATTTTTATTTTTACTGAAGATGGTTACAAGTTAACTGAAACTGGTATTACTTTATGATTAGTTTCAATACGGCGACTTTGGTGGCGTAGTTGGTAGCACGCTGAGCTTCTATGCCCAAGATCGCGGGTTCAAACTCAGCCGAAGTTGTCAGATTTTTTAAAAGCGTTAAAAATCCAACAGTATGCCTTCCTTCGGAGGGGAAGTGATGTCGGCGGGCCCATGTCATAGATTTATGGCATGTAAAAGAACCTCCCACCAACTACAATATTGTGTGAAGCTAAATTTGTAGGTTAGATTTGATTAACGCTTTATTAGTTCCAACGTAGCTTACCACGGTGGGTGAGTGGTTATCGTGTCGGTCTACCAACCCCAAGCTTGCAGGTTCGCTCCTGGTCATGTAAGTGATATTTGAAAGGCGACAAAAACATGACACGCATGTCATACGTTGTTGACTTGTTAAATAACCCATTTTAATTCAGTAGGCCGTGTTCATAATAGCAAAATTAATCTCGGGATTTGCCGCCAACACAAAAGTTCCTCCTTTCTCTACTAGAAAGCACTATAGTGTCGAGGACCTTAGATATTTAATCTCCTTGACTTTCATAGCGCTCCAAGGAGCATTTAATTCGATAGGCAAGCTGCCTTATGGGCGTCAATTAACCAAGCTTGCACCCGGCACCCGACGCCATACGATATTATTATTAGTATTATAGTTCCAACATTCGCCACCAGGTGCCAGTTGCGGTTGCATCTAGTAGCCAAGTTTGTGGCTAGGTGTCGTTGACGGTAGCATTTGGTAGCAAAAGTAGGTACTACTTGAAATTGATCGTCTGCAGTCCTTACCTGAATTACAGATAACACACACTAATACAGCCATCACAATTAACACCGGTTATCAGACAGATTCTACACTCACCCAAAGTACACGGGGCTACATAACCACTTTGTCGCAGCCTCTAAACTGAGGAACCAACCAGTTTCAATACATTATTGAATTTAAGGCGGATTATGATTTATGTAGCCTACCTAATCACTAGGTATAATTTTAATTTATATGCCAAATCTGACAAATTATTTGTAACATGATGAATTGCATATCAATACACATTGTAACTAGTCGGTAATACCGGTTTCTGCACAATGGCCATTTTTAACCCAAATTGCGGTAATGGCTTCATCTCTCCTCTTTACAGTACAAAATAATATGTAATGTATGTGGAAATAAGTATGATTATACTTGGAGTTTATATCTACAATTCATTCCAGACATTATGCATTCACCATAGTACCGGTATTTCAAAAGATGAAAAAGGATCGAATATTCACATTTATCTCAATTTTAAGAATGTCCAAGCTGTGTAGTATACCATATATTTGATAATTTAGATATTCCTTTGCCGTATAATGTATACAAATAACGCCCCATGTGCGTACCGAAGCTGATCATTCTAGCGCAGCCATCACAGCACCTTTCGATAAACGAAAACCAGCAATGAATAAAGATTCAATACAATCAAAATACAAATCCATGATACAAATCATAACATGTTCACAGCAGGTAGGAGAAAAACAACAAGCAACCACGGAGTGTGACTACTCGGAAGGATTAATGTTTAACCAGCACAAATAGCACCGAGTAAATATGACCAACTTGTCGACCACATTCATTCCCTTGGCTGCTCTGCCTAGCGATTGAAAAACACAATATGGCATTTTATGCTGGGAGTAAGCTACTCCGAACTTTACCCAGCAATTGAAAAACAGGCCCGAAGTGTTAGAAAGAGTCAAGAATCTTAACTTAGCCACTCAAAAGACAATAAATAATAATAATAATGCAGTAGATTATTGTGCCGTTTCTTGTACGCACCAATTTCTCCACTTGGTCCAGGATCATTCTCAGGATTTTTCTTTCTTTGGCTTCTAACTTTTCTATCTGCTTTAGAAGTTATAGATTTTCTTCGTAAAATAGGACAACAAAATGTATTGATGATGATGATGATAATTGTTGTTTTAAGGGGCCTAACATCGAGGTTATCGGCCCCTACAAAATGTATTAGAACCAATAGAAACCTATCATATTAGACAAATTCCTGTCTTTCTTACAATGCAAAGCGTCCCAAAAATATGTTCATGATGGTAAAAAATTAGTTAATTCTGTCAAATAGTTCCTGAGATATTTTATATTTTCGTGTATGACCCCCTTTAAGTGGGAAGCAGAAGAAGACGCTAACATGTTTCACTGAGCTTGTTGAAGTGCCACATTTTCTCAGTTATTTCCGTTTCCTAATAGAAGGCTTGAACTCCCTTACGTAAGAACACCGCAGTATGAAGCTGTTAACACGCAAACAGAGAGGTGCGTGATCCATGAAGGAATTACAGTTTAGTGATATCTACAAAGAATATCAATCCACAGGGAGACTTTGATCCAACTTCAAAGTACGGTACTTCATGCGGTGAGTGAACATTAAGAGTGGCAACTGGCTGCACCACTCTCAGTTATACTTGACTGGATGTGGGTCCAATAATCCAACGTTCAGTGCAATTAAATGGGTCAAGTCAAAAAGTGCCTTTGTAACATTCCGACGGTTATCGGAAAAACATAAAGAACTTGATAGCTTTGTTAATATTGTTTTAAAGATCCAAATTTGTGTTTGCTTGCACTAAATAACTCCATCAACATATTCGTATACTGGTTTCCCCCATTAAATACTAGGTTAAGTAAAGCTAAATAGAAATAAGTTTTGTACTTAGTCTTTTACTTGAGCCTGTGGCATAGATACTTATTACCATAAGATTAGTGCACACACAGCGAAGAGGTTAGACTTGCTACGGAATAAAACCAGCTGGTTGTCGGCTGCAAATGACAAGACATCCAACCTCATGGGAAGAAACACCCCTGTACGTTGAACTTAGGCAGATCTTGACTTGAGGTTTACTTTATTTCTCATTTAGAGAGGCAAACATTTTGTACTTGAGCCAGTTTTGCCTTTATAACATCGAACTTTGAGAGTAGAAGAAAATGGTGGTCATAACTCAATTTCGACAAAAATGTCAATAGGGCAGTTCTTGACCTGACCCATTAAATTGGGTTACACAACTACACACATCAAAACACGTTTGGCATAACACTTGTTTGCCATGATGCAGAGTGTATGTGAGATTGTGGGCGAGCTTATTGCAAAAGAGGCGGCGTTCTGTCAAATATCCTACAGACTTTATTAATGTGTGAAAAGAAAATTACAAACTCTACGAACAGGAAGACGGGACTTATACAGTATCTGTTGTAATCTTGCCATCCTGTGGCTGGAGTCCGCACGACCACATATGCATTTTACCAAGAATCAGTCAGCACGAGAGTCAAAATATCCCGGGTCGCCAGATGGGTTAAAGCTAATCACAAGAAACGACATCAAATAAAAAAAAAATGCTTTACTGATTTTTGGCTCAATGCAACAATAAGGATAGAAGGAGATTCAACTGGGCATAACACAACATGTAAAATTATCTCATTTTATTCTAAATTTTAAAATTGACTGCAGAATGATGCTCAAGGTAACATCATTCCAGTGCGACGGCACACACTACTATTTACACAATGTACAGAAATTTTCCAACACATTGAACAATTGTCTTTGGAGACACAAGTCTGATTATCAGTCCTGTAGACTGTGTTCCAAAATTATATCAATTATTTACGATGAAATCCAGTTCAAATTAAATTGTCTTTACTGGAAATATTGTAGTTCACTGGTTGAATTTCTAACATGATATTAACACTCGTAGAAATTCTCACTGTTTATAATTGTTTATAGATTTTTTAACTTCCACTTATTTTTCCAGTTTCAAAAATATTGTCAAAAATATTATCTTTGACCGAACACTAATTATGTACACATATTAATAACAACATCTGAAAAGTATTTGACCCTTGAGCATAGCATCGAAGATCTGTGCGAAGCACAACAAAATTTATTGTTCTTCCAAAATTAAACATTTCGAGAAGTGATTCGATTATGAACTTAAAATTCCAAAGAAATATGATTTCTGAATCATCAACTGGATCAAAAAAATTGTTGAACCATTCAACTATTCGATTTTCCACTTGGAATTATTATTAAGAAAAATATTTATATTTGTTGCTATTTTAGTAACTTTCACAACTTGCAATTCTTGAACAGAATGCGGAAATAAGAATTGTAGCTTTATAATAAATTCATTTAGTTCATGACAATAGGATTGAAAACATCCTTTAAGTAATTCGTGGATACAGAATTTTTTTTCAATTGGCAGTGGCCCATTCAATTATTTGTGTAAGAACACAATATCCCAACAACAACGGCAAAGGTCTTTCTCTGAAGAAGAATAAAATTTTATCATGACAGAACCGGGTTCTAGCAAATCCAAAGTATTAATGGAATACGTAAACAAGTTTGAAATAATTACTGATGGTTTGGTCATTCATTCGACGAAATGTGTGGTTCCAATACTCCTCCTATAAACCTGAGCCATCGAACCTGCTATTTGATTGATGCTCAAAAAAAAACCTCCTCATTCCTGCGACTTAAACATGCGCACCTGGGAATGGCATTTCAACTACTCTACACACATAAATTTTCTTCCCAAAATTTATACAATAAATCAAGCCTCTGCTTGCTATCAAAACTGGAAGATCTATAAACTTACAAGTTTATTTTATTTTACCATTCAGTTCAAACCGTGAAGTTACCACGCTTGTGATATTCTCTATTTCACTTTCGAATGTGTGCCTACGTCATGATTTTATATAAATACAAAAAAAATCCTAATTGATACAAATATCATTGGCTTCCTGTTTCATGCCTTTCCGTGTTATCTGAAAAATATACTTTGCTCAATGCAAATATTAACTGTTCAACCAGAACTATAATGTTGGAGGAATACGGGCTTGTGCTATCCACTAGCTTTCGGAAAATCACCTGTTCCAAACTAGGAATGATTAAACTAATCCTTAAGCTCTCTCTCAATGAATGTGATTATAAGAAAATGTAAGATCCAAGAATTATTTAGAAAAATTATGAAAATTACTATTATTATTATTGGATTATTATTGTTATTATTTCCTTAAATATGTTTAATTATTATTTCTTTATATGAAAAACCACATGTTCGACTCTTCGAATATGGATAAAATATCCATTCCTCAACAAAAATAAATATTAACTTCTACAGTTATATCGGCTGATTACCGTGATTCTCAAATAAAATGAACATTCAAATAAATGCTCGGTATGCTCGGTCATCGATCCTAAACTGTTCTGAGTGCTGAAAATACTCAGAATAACCCTAATGTGTCTTGCGTAAACCAATGCAAGATTTAAATACGAAGAAAAATAAATGTGTTGGTCATCTGCAGAAAATGAGTTTGTTCCAATTAACTAGGCATAATATAAAAGTCAAATGTGGCTTACATTTCTCGTTGGTCTTGAAGCGTAGTGAACCTGGTCTGTACCAGATTTATCCAGATACATGTCCTATTGGACACGCACGTCTAATCCTTGTATCGGCCGCCATTATATACCCACAATCTGTCTAGCACGACATAGTGGAAATATTTCTTGAAGTTCGAAGTAACTGCTGATCCATTTTAATATTGACTTCAATTAAAGCCATAGCAGTTTGCTTAAATGGGGTCAGATCCAAATGATCTCTTCTCAAAAGCGTCAGTTGTAACATAACTCACGGTAATCTTTTCAGTACAGGAAAACACTGATAGTCTAAAACAATCAACGGTTGTTCTGAAGATCGTTCCCTGGGCATGGCTTCACACCATCTATCATGCGCGAAGCAACATATAGTTTCCCTTTGTCGGCTAATGAACAGCACCGTGATAGACTGGCCTTCAATATACTGAAAGATCTGAGTGGTTATTAAGTTACAATTTGTGAAACTGACAAGTTGGATTAAAACATCCAAGTATTGAATTATTGTTACTGGACTGTGACAGAATAATATCTAGACAAAGTCTAGCATATGTCCATATAGAAACAAAGTGTTTTGCCAATGTCCGTAGAAAATAACAATCACCTTAGTGATTCCCTCTACCGGAAACTTACTACGTTCCCCACGTATCGTAGCACTTTTGTGACTATCACAATTCAAAGATATCTTCTGCGTAGATTCGGCAACCATGTGCCTTGGCTCGACGTAGCAGCAGCACCTTGTCCTACAAGAGCTTGGTTTGAAGTGAGCTGCTTATGCTTGGGCCGAGCGGCTTTTATACAAAACGGTCGGCTCCATGCTGGATCACGCTGAAATCTGTAAATCCTCATATCTCCGGTGTCTCTGGTCTGATTCACTTGAGACTAAGTGCATCCTCTTTCATTTGGCCGTGCCAGTAATCTGATCCAAGTATCAAGTCTCTACTCCATGGCTAACTATTTAATCACCAAATAGTCTCGACCTCTGCTACTATTTGCCACGTCACTTAACATCTTCTTGGCTGCATAAAGTTTCCATTACAATCTAGAAGGAAAGGAGCGCGATATTCAAATATCTCAACTTTCAAAAGCGGCTGTAGCCTTTCCCTTGATACCTAGGTGTCTGAATCTTGGAATACCCATTCCTAGAATTGGGCACAGTTTCAATAAGGAACATGGCCACCACGGGCGTCCAGCAGGGCTCCTACTCGCCGTGCCATACCACGAATCAAGGTGTCCAGGTCCTCTTGAGGCAGACGACCCCACTCTTCGACGGCGGTCTCCATGATGTCTTGGCGGGTTATGGGAGGGCTTGGACGCTGAGCAATAGCACGCTTCAGCATATCCCAGACATGTTGGATACAGTTCATGACCGGCGATATCACAGGCCATTCCATACGTGCAATGGCGGTCTCCTGGAGGAAGTTTTGTACCACCGCCCTCTTGTATGGCTAAATAGCATTAATACCAACAAACTCGACAGCTAACTCAATACAACTATGCACACGATCACAGGATGTCCAACAACTACTCCTACATTTTGGCTCCCAACTTTAAGTCACATTCAACCACCAGTACTCAGAAGATAGGATGCTTTGGTACGTGAATATAAGAAAATTTTGGACTACCCTGACCTTCCCATTCATGACTTCATCTCAAGTGCAATATCTGACAGGTTAAAATCCAGACAACCAGCAATAAAATCTGCTGTGGAACTTTATAACAAGGGATTTGATATAAGCTAAGATGGGAACAAAAATGGATCCAGCATTCACCATCAGATGTAATAATCAGTATAAATACTCCCAACAAACCAGAGGGATTCGATTTGCCTCGACGTACGTGGAAGACTGTCAACAGGATTCGCACAAACCATGGAGTGTATAAGGACTTACTCTACAAGTGGAACAAAATTCCCAATCCTGCATTTGTTTGTGGAGCGACACCCCCAGACCATACAACACATTGTGCAGCAGTGTAGTATTACGTCATACACAGGGAAATTAAAGGATTTTGTCGTGTTGACTCCAGATGCTGTTAAGTGGATAGACAATTTAAATTTAACATTATAAGTGCCAATTGTGACTGTAGGATACACTAATATTCTCTGTTTTGCTTTTATTGTGATAACTAGCTGTACCCGGCGTGCGTTGCAATGCCAATAAAAGAAAGTGTTGGCTTTGTAACTTTGTATGTTGAAGTGCTTTTGGATTCCCAATATTGTTTTTCTTTTTCCGTTAACCTCCTCTAAACTATTGTAAAATTGATTTACTATCTCAAAAAAATCATGGTAGCGTGCTCAACAACTCACCAAATTTTCATCGCAATGAAATGAATGGCATATGAACGCATACGGGACTTTGTTGAAACGATTCGAGCGCAGTCACCCATTTGTTGAATATACTCGTACGCTACCTATTGTAAAATGGATTTACTAAGTGAAAACCTTCCCTGGCGTGTACACAACAACTCATGAAAGTTACATCGCAATCGGATAAATGGCATATGAACGCATACGGGGTTTTGCTTAAACGATTCGCGCGACGACACTCGTTTGTTGAATCTACTTGTGCGCCACCCATTGAAAAATGGATTTACTAATTCATACACCTTCACAGGACTGTGCTCAACTCCCCAAAGTTTTATGATAATCGGATGAATGTTATATGAACGCATACGGGACTTGGTTGAAACGATTCACGCGCTGTCGCCCATTAATTGAATCTAATCGTGCGCTACCAATTGTAAAATGGATTTACTAAATTAGAAATCTTTGCGGGAGTGGAAGCAACATTTCTCCAAATTTCATTGCAATCGCATGAATGGTATAGGAACGCATACGGAATTTTTTTAAACGATACGCACGCCGTTACTCATTTGTTGAATCTACTTGTGCGATACCTATTGTAAAGTGGATGTACTAAGCCAAAAACCTTCCCTGAAGTGTACACAACATCTCATGTTTCATCGCTTTCGTACAAATGGTATATGAACGCATACGGGACTTTGTTGAAACGCTTCGCGGGCCTTCGCTCATATGTTGAATCTACTTGAGCGCTACCTATTGTAAAATGGATTAACTAAGCCTGAAACGTTCCCTGGAGTGTACACAACAACTCACCCAAGTTTAGTAGCTATCAGACGAATGGTATATGAACGTATACGGGACTATGTTGAAACACTTCGCGCGTCGTCGCTCGTTTATTTAATCTACTTGTGCGATACCTATTGTAAAGTGAATTTACTAACCCAGAAACCTTTCCTGAAGTGTACGTAACATCTCACCCAAGTTTCATCGCTATCAGACGAATAGTATATGAACGCAAACGGTACTTTGTTGAAACGCTTCGCACATCGTCGCTCATTTGTTGAATCTACTCGTGCGCTACCTATCATGACATGGATTTAATAGGACAGAAACCTTGCCTGTAGTGTACACAACCTCTCACCCAAGTTTCATCGCTATCGGACGAATGGTATGTGAACGCATACAGGACGTTGTTGAAACGCTTCGCCCGTCGTCGCTCATTTGTTGAATCTACTCGAGCGCTTCCTATTGTTAAGTGGATTTACTAAGCCAGACACCTTCCCTGAAGTGTACACAACATCTCACCCTAGTTTCGTCACTATCAGACGATAGTATATGAAGGCATACGGGACTTTGTTAAAATGCTTCGCTCGTCGTCGCTCATTTGTTGAATCTACTCGTGCGCTACCTATTATAATATGGATTTACTAAGAGAGAAACCTTGCCCGTAGTGTACACAACATCTCACCCAAGTTTCATCGCTATCGGACGAATGGTATATGAACGCATACGGGACTTTGTTTAAGCGAATCGCGTGCCGTCACTCATTTGTTGAATCTACTCGTGCGCTACAACTTTCATATTTATTCACCTTTTAAACCTTCTCTGGACTTCCACAAATAATTCAAGACCAAAATTAGCCAAATCGGTCCAGCCGTTCTCGAGTTTTAGCGAGACTAACGAACAGCAATTCATTTATATATGTATAGATAGATGTCCTAGAATTTTTTCTGGTATGTATTCTGAATATTGTTGTGTTTTACAAGCCTCCGTGGCTTAGGCGGCAGCACGCCGGCCTCTCACCGCTGGATCCGTGGTTCAAATCCCGGTCACTCCATGTGAGATCTGTGCTGTACAAAACGGAGGCAGCCAGGTTTTTCTCCGGGTACTCCGGTTTTCCCTGTCAAAATTCCATTCCAGCAACACTCTCCACTATCATTTCATTTCATCTGTCATTCATTTAATCATTGCCCCAGAGGAGTGCGTCAGGCCTCGGCAGCCGGCACATTTCATATCCTCGCCGCTAGATGGGGGCTCCATTCATTCCATTCCTGAGCCGGTCGGAGACTGGAAGCAGGCTGTGGATTTTCATTTTTTTCATTGTTGTGTTTTACAATGTGTTGCCATACGCTAAATAAATAAATATACAACCGCCGCTCGATGCAAAACTTTCATTGATGTGTGTAATTAAATGCGGCTTCGGTGGCGTAGTCGGTAGCATGCTGAACTGCTATGCCCAAGATCACAGGTTTAAACCCGGTCGAAGCCGTCAGATTTTTATGAACGTTAAAATCCTTCAGTATTCCTTCCTTTGGAGGGGAAGTAAAGCCGGCGGGCCCATGTCATAGATTTATGGCATGTAGAAGAACCTTCCACTAACTACAATTGTGTGAAGCTTAATTTGTAGGTTAGATTTGATTAACGCTCTATTCAGTTCCAACATTCGCCGCCAGGTGCCACTTGCTGTGGCTTCTAGTAGCAAAGTTTGCAGCTAGGTGTCATTGACGGTAGCATTTGGTAGCAAACGTAGGAACTACTTGAAATTGATCGTCTGCAGTCCTTACCTGAATCACAGTCCGGCTCCGTGGCTAAATGGTTAGTGCGCTAGACTTTGGCCCGAAATGCTCAGGGTTCGATTCCCGGCCGAGCCATCAGGGATTTTAATCTCCTTGGGTTAATTCCCGTGGCTCGGGGACTGGGTGTATGTGACGTCTTCATCATCACTGCATCCTCATTACAACACCCACGGACGTCAACTAGAAAAACCTGCACTCAGCCTCTCTGAAGACTACACGATCATTATCATTACCTGAATCAGAGATAACACACACTAATACTGCCATCGCAATTAACACCGGTTATCAGACAGATTCAGCGCACACCCCAAGTACACGGGGTTACATGACTGCGTTGTCGCAGCCCCTAAACGGAGCAACCAACCAGCCAGTTGAGGAAACGGTAAGAGCTTTGTTTTAAAGATGGCATACGCTCAGACACTGGTTTTGCTTTCCTAAAATGTTTTTATAGTGCCTATTGTCTAATAGAGAGAAATTCTAACAAACCCCAGCCATTACCAATGAATAATGGAAAGCAGTGTATTTCGAGTTTCGTCACGTTTCAATGCTGAATTTGTAATAAGAAAGGATTACCTGCAATATCTAGTGAACCCTGTGGTATACACAACTAAGAACATTACCACTTACCCATTATGCTAAACACGAATATTTGACACTGAGTCAACTATTCAATTGGCTGTACACATTGTGTTTATTAAAGTCTATAATAATACAGAGAAGAATGTGCAGGACTACAGAAAGCATAACGGGAACCAAAGAAAAAGGAGTTTAATGTTTTTTGGAGATATTTACAGAATGGATGAATCCAGATTAACAAAAACGATATTCAAGTACATTTGGGAGAATAGTTCAACAACTAGCTGGATTCAAGAGGTAATGAAAGATTGGACAGATTGGAAAGTGTGGACAGAGAGATTTTTAGAAAGAAGATAATGGTGCTTGAAGCCATTTTCGGTGTCGTCTTAGTAATCGAGATTTGATGTTTTTCAGTCGGTCGATACGATTGTACCCAATTGTGATGGGTAATTCCCTAATCCTGATAAAAAAAAAAATACATTAGATTATCAAATACACTTGAATGACCAGTTTCGATCGGCAAGCAACCATCATCAGATCTATTACACTTAAGCTATTACATTTATTTGTAAACTAGCAAAAGTACCCACTCTCCGAACGGTCTTCGGTATTAATAACCAGACGTTATCAATTGGGCTACTGTTGCAATGGTTTAGAGGCTTGTTATTCCTTCATACGTTTATGAGAACGAAGTTAGTTTTCTGGGTATATCGCAGACACTGTTAATTTAAGGGCCATAAAATGTGGTTTTCGGAGACCCTTTATAGACTCCCTAGTTTTGTGCCACAAATTGAGAAGCGCAACATATGCTTTGGTCGCCCTTCTAGGATAATTTTTATTTTTCGCCTATTTTAGCATGTATTTTGAAAAGTTGTTCTTTATACCCACCTTTCTATGAGAAGTACGTTGAAGATTATTCTAAATGACTGGTGTATTGACTCATGGTTACAATACCTAATTTTACGATGTTCCAAGCACAGGAACATGAATTATAGGCGTACATAAACATAAATATATATCAACCACACAGTATCAAACAAAATTATCTTTACGATGAACCCGTTTATCGACAAAAATATGATTACTTAAAATGTGCTCTCAAACTAAATTCACCTAACGTATACTTCCAGACGTGAAAATAATTTTGAAAATCTCGTTGACGAAACGCAATATATGTCAAATTAAAACTGACCCTCACCGTTATGGAAAGTCCCCATCCCCAGGAAGACCCCCTTAATAAATTACAAAGCCTTGTGGTGCATGAAAATTCGGGATTTTTAGCCTCCAATGGCCCAAATTCTCAAAAGCACTATTCCAACACTATTTCAATCCAGGAATTTTTGAAAATAATGGTGCTGTTTGGAGATATAGTAGACCTTCTGTACAACATATCGCATATCGCACGGGTAAGTCACGTGTAAAAATTATAGGGTACCTCTTGACCCCCTTAATCGCATTGTTGAATTTTACAGTCTATGTTTGATTCCACGATAACCTTATAGCCATTTGAAAACTTTCACAGAAATGTAATAAATTGAGTGGCATTGCTTCTTACAGAAATAGATGGAAAGTTGGATGCCACCTCTTGTGATACTGTTGTCATGGTTACCGGCTTGCATAACTTCATTAGTTTCTTCTTGTTCTTCTTATTTCGGATGGGCCAGCTATGGACCACGACGTTCAACTTTTCAGCTTGGCGAGGGACTTGATGTTTGCCCAATATTCGCGCATTCTCTGGCTATGTTTCTCCTTTATCTCTTTTGTCCAGATGATGCCGGTTTTCTTACACGGTGGTCTGTCCTGAAAACTCTTCTGTTTAAGTATCTTTCTGAGATGTGATCGGCTTCTAATATCACTTTTCATTATCTTCAGTTCTTGGATATCCTTGTTAACTACCGTTAGCGACGGTGTCAAGCTCTTTCTATTCCCCCAGTAGTTGATAAGCCGGTTAGTTAGTCTTGTTGGGTTCATCCATGAGACATGTCTGTAGAAAGCCAGACGTCTCGTCCTGGCCACATCTGTGATTTTCTCAGTATATCTATATAGCTCCTGATTTGGCGTTCTTCTGTACTCGTCATCTATTTATTAGTTTATTAAATGGAATTAGTTTTCTGGGAATATCTCAGAAACGTGGTTTTAGAGCCTTAAAACGTAGTAGCCTCCGAGCCACCGAGGGGCTGAAAATGAGTTTTGTCTCGTCCTTGTACGTTATAATATAATAATAATCATAATAATAATTTAATAATATAGGTATAGCGATATAATAGAATTTTAGTACCACACCCGCCCATGTAAATCACGTGAAAAAATTCAAGAGTACCCCTTGGCCCCCTTAAGGGCATTATATACGTATTGATGAATTTTACAGCTTAAGTTGGTTCCGTGATAACCTTATAGCCGTTTGCGAACGTTCACAGTAATGTAATAAATGGAATGGCATTGCGTCTTACAGAAATAAATGGGCTTCAGAGATTGTTGCCATGGTTACCGGCATGCATTCTTTCGATAGCTTAATAAATGAAATTAGTTTTCTGGGTATATCTCAAAATGTATATCTTAAAATGTGGTTTTTGGGGCCCGTAGGGCTCCCGAGTTTTGTTTCTCACATTGAGACGCTGAATATGAGTTTTGTCTCGTCTTTCTACGCCCATTTCAGCATGCATTTTAAGGAGTAGGCCCTCTTTTATGAGAGGTATGGGGAAGAGTTACATCAATGATTACTTTCGTGCCTCTGATGGACATCTGTACCAAATTTTACTACGTTGATCCACTCAGCCGTTCTCGAGTGATGCGCGAGCAAAGTTTTACACAGACAAACAGACAGACAGACAGACAGACAAATTTTTGTTTTTGCGCGCAACCATCATAAACCAGTCTGAAACGCGTTAATAACTCAAACTTTCGTGGAAATTCAGAAAAAAACAGACAAACTTTCATTTTTATATAGCCTATATAAATAAATGGTTGAATGTATTTACAATATGTACACTTATTTAGTTACAGTAGTGGTTAAATTAATGCATTTAGTCAACTATAAATAATTATTTCAACCACTACTACAGCTAAATAAATGTACATATTTTAAATACTTTAACTCATATTTTTAGCCTATTTTCATTTATGAAAAAATAGTTTTATTAGATAACCTATAGTCCGTGTGTGTGTATGTATGTATGTGTGTGTGTACGTCCGTGTGTGTCGTCGTCGCCCCCCCCCCTCCACCCCTACCTCCACCCTTTCATAATAAAATCTAAACGGCAGGAGCGGTTTCAATGAAACTCTGTAAGGTCATAGTACTTTTTTGGCCGACCCCGACCGTGCCCTTAAATTTTATTACGTCTCACCAATCCAACATGGCGGCAGTGCAAAATATTTCACCTGCATTCTATCTCCGAAACTATTTCTGATGAAAAAAAAAACACAGCCTGTTCCAGTTGACAGACCGGGTCAGGGATGGAATTAATGAAGCCCCCATCTAGCGGCGAGGATATGAACTGTGCCGGCTGCCGAAGCCTGTCGCACTCCTCGGAGGCAATGATTAAATGAATGACAGATGAAATGAAATGATAGTGGAGAGTGTTGCTGGATTGAAATATTTGACAGGGAAAACCGGAGTACCCGGAGAAAAACCTGTCTACCTCCAGTTTTGACCAGCACAAATCTCACATGGAGTGACCGGGATTTGAACCACGGACCCAGTGGTGAGAGGCCGGCGTGCTGCCACGGAAGCTTCCGAAACTATTTCTGATATCATCCTAAAATTCTTCACGGTGATAAAGGCACTACTATAAGTACACCTATTTGACTTTCAAAAACCTGTTAGTTACAAAACGGACATGGCGGCCAAGCCAAGTTGAATCATTTAAGTTGACTCTTCTCGCGATTTAACCATCCAAACGCAGTGAAACTAGGTACAGCAAATGTTCATACACATCGTAATGCACTGTCACCTAATTTAGTTCAATTGTTTTCATAACTGTGCGAAATTTGAAAATTAAGTTTTTATTCTTTGTGTCCTAATCATGCGATCGAAGTCAACGTTTGAAAAATGAACCTATGCATTCATCCTCATCTAATACAGTAGTACATAACTCTATGACCTACATATATTAAAATCCAACATGGCAACCTTCCGAAATATTTAGACGGTTCTCAATAGCGATTAACTGATGCCAACAATAAAACTTTCAATAACCTGGTGAGCACAAATTCAACATGGCGGCGACGCAAAATTTAAATATTAAAATGGACGTTTCACGCGATGTAACCATCCGAGCGTAGTGAAACTTGGTACGGTAAATGCTTATACAAATTTTAATCCCCTGGCATCTAATTTATTTCAAATGTTTTCATAACCACAAGATGGCGGCCGTACGAAATATTAAAATCTCGTTTTAATTTCTTGTGTCCTAATCATGCGATTGAAGTTTCAATAATACACCTACACAATAACCTTCATGTAATAGTTTATAACTCTAAGACCTACATAGATGAAAATCCAACATGGCGACCATCCAAAATATTTAGTCGGTTCTCAATATCTACGAATCTATTACAGCAATCGGATTGCAATTTTTTATGTTGATACAGGCAATTAACATAAGAAGGATATATGAGAAAAGCTATATATTTCTTCTCGGAACTACTTGTTATTCATAGATTTTAGAGCCTAAGTGTAATGGATCTGATGATGATCGCATGACGGTCGAAATTGGGCATCCAAATGGACTTATTAATCTCGTGTTTGTTTTTCAGGATTAGGAAATGACTCATCACAATTGGATACAATCGTGTTGACCGACTGAAAAACATAAAATTTCGAAGGTGTTAAGTGTGGAAAGATTCCAGGGAAGAGTGGAAAGGAAAGAAGCTGCGTAGTCTAAGAATGAATAAGAAATGGGAACGAGGGAAGAGGAAACAAGAAAGAGGGAAGAAACGGAATTGTCACGTGGTCCAAGGCAGGGCTCATCGGAAAGAAGAAGAATAGAGAGGATAATATATGATGATGATGATAATTGTTGTTTTAAGGGGCCTAACATCTAGGTCATCGGCACCTTATGGTTTGGGTGATTGTGAAGATGAAAATGAAATGTACTGTAAACTATAACTATAACTAAAACTAACAAACGTATATAAGCCTACTAGAAGAAGGAATGGAAAACAAAAAGGAGAAAAAGGCAAATAACTATCGAAGAATGCGGATTGAGGGACTTGGAAGGAAGGAGAGCAATGACAGGCAGATAGGAAACTGAAAGAGGAGAGGGTCCACCCCAGAGGTAATGGATAAAAGGGGAAAACCAGACCCTGCCGTGAGCCCCTGAGGGTGTAGCAATATTCAGGGCAGAAGGCAGGAGATAACATTAAAAGAAAAAGAAGGCTGACCCCTCGCAGAAGGAGGGTATCAGAAAAGATGAGACAAGGGCCAATTAAGGCGGGATAGGAAGAGACTCCCTAGGCCTCGGATACCCTAATACCGTCGGGGTAGGTAGAGAACAAGAGTTGACCAAGTGAGGTCGACAGGAAAGAAGACGGAGAGGAGCCCGCACAAGTAAATGGAAGCAATGCCGGACTCAGCTGGGGCCCCATGGTCGCCAACCCACGTCCCACTAGATGTGAGCCCCTGGGGGAAGGGAAATATAAATCGAGAGAGAAATCTAATGAAAAATAGACCGAATAGTCTTGAGAATGAGCTATAAAGAAATTAAGAATGGCGTTAGGAAAATATTCTTAAGTTTAATATGACGTAAACATGAAAATTAGGAAATTTTGAAAATTAACGTCATTATGAGGCCCTTATTACAGTAGTTAGATTTTTGTTGCTGTTAATGTGTATTAGGTGCTTTGAGAATCAAAGGTTGTGAGCCCGGTGTATTTGGGTGAGTGTTGAATTTGTCTGATAGCCTATGTATTATGGTGGCTAAGTGTGTGTAGCTGTAATTGTTAGAGTGGGGGATGGGGCAGGTGCCCCGAAACGTGAAGAATGGTACTATCCCGACATTTCTGGAGGGAATGTAGAAACCCTCTTCAGCACCAGGATTCGAACCTTCATGTCCGAACTTGTTGCAGCTCTCCGTCGCAGTCTTGGTGAGTGATCTAATGCCCACGTCTACGCCAAAGAGTATAATAGTTAGATTTCCGTTGTTGTTGTTGTTAATTCATTTCAAGGTCTTGGGGTATCTTGGTCATCATCCCTGTGTAATTGGGTGTGCATTTAACGTGGCTGATAACCTGTATTTATGTGATGACTGTAGTAGTGCGTGTCGCTGTATTACGGATAGGGATAGCGGCTTCGGTGACCTAGTTGGTAGCATGCTGAACTGCTGTGTCCAAGATTGCGAGTTCAAACCCGGCCGAAGTCATCGGACTTTCTTAAGAGCGTTTGAATCGTTTAGTATGCCTTCTTTCGGAGGGGAAGTTAAGCTGGCGGTCCCATGTCATAGATGTAAAAGGTCCTTCCACTAACTTAACTTAGGTGAAGCTAAATTTCCAGGTTAGATTTCGTTGAAACGCTCTATCAAAATTCCAACGTTCACCACTAGATATCAGTGACATCTGGTATCGAATGTTCGAACTACTTCAAATTGAACGGAACTTGTAGCTCACCCCATGGGTGTCGGCTTGAAGCAGCTACAGCCTCTGGTGAGCCGAACATTTCCTCGGACACTAACTAAATAATAAGGGACTGTGATGGGGGTACGTGCACCGGGTCTAACTTGGCAATGAAAGGGAAGCTTGTAGTTTAACGTGACCGTAAATCTCGCGATCAAAAGCCACGAGATCTCCCTTTAACGTGGAATCCAAACCACAGGACATGGCATTTAACTTCGAGAATCGCACATTCCTTGACCGGGAATAGAACCTGGTCTCCCTTGGTGAATGGCTAAGAGTTTCACCGCTGCGCCACCACGCCCAAAATCCTGTCATTTGCCTTGCGGGAGTGTGGGGCAACCCGGGGAAAACCAACAATTAGGATCACTACTGTGAGCTCTGGGATTCGAACCTACGATCTCCGAACTTGCTGCAGCTGTCCGCGCGGTTGCAGTGCATGATATAACGAGCACGGCTACGTCGCGGGATGAGTTATATTTCCAACATTGTGTGATGAAGCAAACACTAGACAACATTGTTCCATGTGTAATTACACAGAAAATCAAGCGGTACTCGTGGGCAGATAAAGTCTGCACTTAACTCGGTTACGAGGAAGCCATTTGATGACGCCTCTCCAATCCTCAAGCTCCA
The DNA here is from genome assembly GCA_946902985.2 of Meconema thalassinum. Classification (NCBI taxonomy): domain Eukaryota; kingdom Metazoa; phylum Arthropoda; class Insecta; order Orthoptera; family Tettigoniidae; genus Meconema; species Meconema thalassinum. The sequence continues at coordinate 376,537,800 of OX336392.1, forward strand.
GTCACTCACACAAAGCAAGTATTATCAAGGAAATGGCAAATGACGTACTAAAGCTACCTGCATGCGTAATGACACGCACTTAGTGGTTGAAATTGTGCCTATCCGGAGAGCATTGCTTTCTACCAGGGAAGATGAGATGTTGCTAACTCATTTGAGGAGCTTTGGACATAATGATCATCTGCCCGTGTAGTTGAGTGTGTTTTGAACGTTTTTGATAACCTGTATTCCTAAGATGTGTGTTAGGTAGTCAGCCCGAAGGCTGGTTGGATCCTCAAAAAGCACCGCCGTTAGGTTATGTGAGTAGATACCCACAAAAACCCAAGGCAGTGCTATATTGAGGCGTTATAGGCAAGAAGAGGAGTGAGGTAGTTTGCCATTGCTTTCCTCACTGAGTCAGAACAGTAGTCCTAACCCTATGAGTAGAACCTTTCACAGCATTCACAGGCACTGACTGTGCCCCGAATGCCATTACTAAGCGCCACCCATACCTCAGTAGCTTCCATATAATCACAGCCATGAGTGAGACTGAGACATCGGTGAAAAACCACCTTTTACTCTAGCCTGTGCCAACTGACAAATGCAAATGTACTGTATTCATCATGAGATGGCAAACAGGCCATTCCTAAGATGATATCTAGGTTATCGGCTTCTAACGGTTTGAGTGATAGTGAAAATGAAAGATGTTCAAATGAAACCAGCTAAAACTAACTACCGACTTAAAAACTAGAAGAGGAAATGGCAAACATAATGGAGAAGAATATAAATAAAAGACAGGAGGAAAGGAAATACCCACAACCCTCGAAGAATGAGAATTGAGGGATTTGGAAGGAAGGAAAGCCATGGAAGTCGGAGAGAAAAGGGGTCCGCCCCAAAGGCAATGGAGAAAGGGGGAAAACTTGACCCAGCTCAGGAATCCCTCGGGGTTTCCAAATCCAGAACTCACCAGCCGTAAGCCCTTGAGGGGGTAGCACTATCCAGGGTGCACCAGAAGTGGTAGGGCTACACACACCCTGCATCCTTTAGGGCCTTCAGCAGAAGGCAGGAGATATCAAGAAAAGAAAAACAAGAGGTCTAACCCCACGAAGAGTGAGGGATCAGGAACGATTAGAGAAGGGCCAATTAAATCTGGAAAGTGAAAACCTCCCAAGGCCTCGGGTACCGTAATACCGTCGGTTACGGAGGAGAACTAGAGTTGACCAAGGGAGGCCGAAAGAAGAGGTGATAGTGAGAAGTCTGGTACAAGTAACTGGAAGCAATGCCGGACTCAGCTGGAGTCCCGTGGTCACCAACCCACGTCCCACTAGTCGTGAGCCCCTGTTGTGATATTCCTAAGATGAGTTCAGTCGTGTGTGTAACTACTGTATTCGGGGCAGGATGATGATGATGATAATTGTTGTTTAGAAGGGCCAAACATCTGGATTATCGGCCCCTATTGGTTTGGGTGATCATGAAAGAGATATGGAAACTACAAGTATAACTTAAACTAACTACTGAACTGCATCCAGAAGAAAGGCAGACCGCTCGAAGAATGAGAATGCCAGTAGATTAAATAATGCATAATTGTGTGCCGTACCATGTTTCACAGTGCTTGTATGATTAAATCGCGAGAAAATACCATGTAATTCTTTTTAACATCGCTGGTGATGTTGGTTTTGTACGTAGCAGGTTATTGAAAGTCACATAGATGAACTTCTAGTAGTGCCCTTTATCACCGTATACGATTTGAGGGTAATATCAGTAACTTTTGCGGACATATAGATCGTCGGTGAAATATTTTCATTGAAATCGCTTTGGCAGTTAAGCTTTTATTAGGGGCAGACACACACGGACAAAAGGTGATCTCATAACCCTCCCAAAACTCATCAATTCTTGTAGGTTTGTGCCGTGTCTTGTGTGGGGTTTCGCCTAGGACACCAAGCTGGCTCATCATCGGGCTCTTGGTGTCCCCGCCCGGACCCCCCACAGGAGTAGCGAACTGCGTTTCTGACTTCTGACCTTCATCTGACTTCAACGAATATTTGAAAAAAAAAACAAACAGCCCAATTGGTCCAGCCGTTATCAAGTTTTGCGCTTAGCAACACATTTAGCGATTCATTTTTATTATATACTGTAGATTATATGCAGAAGTTACTTAAAAAATCTGAGCCGGCTCAGTTCCAAGTCAAGATGGCAGCTGATCTCAAGTTCTGACATATTTCACTAATTTGAGTAGTCTATGCTGCATGCAATATATCCTACAGATAGAAATAATATAAACTTTTGTATGAAATGGATTATAATGAATAAGGGTATACTCCAGTGAAGAAATCGTTTAGTCCAAGTCATTATTTGATAAGACGTTGTATGTAAATCGATAGATAACGTTTGACTTCGGTGGACACGTTTGGCTCTGTGGTTAGAGCTTTGGTATTTCACCCGGTCGACCGGGGTCAAAACCAATCAAAGTTGCTCTTTTTGCTTGATTCCTTTTATATTTATTGCTTTCTAAGTACTGAGACGTTATACAATTGAACGTTATATTGTACATTTTGCAATGGAAAATTTATATTAATTAATACAAAGTTCTCCACCAGATCTGCACAAGTGACATCTACTAGCAACAAGTTGAATTATGCGTGTGCTAACCACGGTCTAATAGATGCGAGCTGCACTCTATACCGGTCTTGACATTCCCAGTTAGTGAACCCATGCATACGGTGCAATTGAAGATTTTCCTCTTGTTGTCGATAGAACACACTCGCCCCTAAGGATAGGCGCGATTAAATAATAGCTGTGCAGTAGGTTTATTAAATGTGTTTCTCCCAGTGATACGTTTAGAACAACGAAGTTTTTTTTCCAGTTTCAATATGATAAGTACTCGGTGTTAATATACTGAATTCCTGCGTTGTTTGGAGTGTTTGCTGATGAAATTTTCAAATGTTGGGGTAAATTATAAACTATGGTTTGAACGCCGCTGCTCAAATCCAGTATGTCATACTGTTGGGTGACATTTTGCACTTCAAATAAGAAGAAAATAAGGACAAAGAGTTATAAGTATAGGCCTACCAATACATTTAGGAGAAAGTAGGCTATTTTTTCTTTCCTGAACATCTTTTTCTATAAAGAAAATTAGGCTAAAAATGCTACATGTGCAAATATTTGTGATGTTCACAATTCCCTTGATAGGATAAATTCTTGTTTTGCTTTTGTTCATGTGAAAGATAGCACTACTATAGAAGTAGGCTGAATTCTTTAACGTATGGTATGTTATATTCTATAGACAAGAATTCGGAAGACAAACAGAGTAAGGAGAACGGAGGTTCATATCTGAGTGTAATCAAGCCTCTCTATGCAGCTGATGGAATACCAGCCGATCATCTGATCACAACTCCTTCCCGATATTAAGAATTCCACACTAAATTCCTTTGATGGCATCTCCTCCTTTAGTACACACATAGGACGGGATGCTCGGTCAAAGAGGGAGGGTTATTCAATGTTTGATCGGGGAGCTTCAAGGAGACACAGGCATCGGTCACAAGACGCATCTCACTGAGCAAGTGGAACATTTAGCCAAGAGCAACATGCTTTTCTTGTATGCATAGCTTTGAAGTCATTTCCAGCGTTGCCATATTGGCAATTGATATTGCAACTTTTCAGTCGGTCAACACAATATGATCCCAATTATTGGCACATGTGAAATAAATAACCTGAAAATGATTGCAAGACATTAAGTCTCCAGATTGATTGTGTGTCCCATATGCGCTCATATACCAATCATCCGATTGTGATTAAACTTTGGTGAGTTGTTGTGCACACTCCCGCAAAGATTATGAATTAGTAAATCCATTTTACAATTGGCGGTGCACGAGTAGCTTCAACAAATGAGTGGTTAGCGCAAGAATCGTTTCATTATCGCCCCGTGTGCGTTCATATACCTATCATCCGATTATGATCAAACTTTGGCGAATTGTTGTGTACACTCCCGCAAAGGTTATGAATGAGTAAATCCATTTTACAATAGGTGGCGCACGAGTAGTTTTAACAAATGAGTGATGGTCCGCGAATCGTTTTAAAAAAGTCCCGTATGTATTCATATACCAATCATCCGATTGCAATGAAACTATGGTGAGTTGTTGTGCACATTCCCGCAAGGGTTATGAATGAGTAAATCCATTTGAAAATAGGTGGCGCACGAGTAGTTTCAACAAATGAGTGTTGCTGCGCGAATCGTTGAACAAAGTCCCGGAGGCGTTCATCTAGGCAACTAATCATCCGATTGTGATGAAACATTGATGAGTTATTGTGCACACTCCTGCGATGGTTGTGAATGAGTTAATCCATTTTACAATAGGTGGCGCACGAGTAGTGTCAACAAATGAGTGATGGTGCACGAATCGTTTAAACATAGTCCCGTATGCGTTCATATACCAATCATCAGATTGCGATGAAACTTTGGTGAGTTGTTGTGCACATTCCCACAAAGGCTATGAATTAGTAAATCCACTTTGCAATAGTTGGCGCACGAGTAGATTCAACAAATGAGTGTTGGTGCGCGGTTTTTCGTTTTAGCCAAATTAACTTTTGTTAGTTTTCGTTTTAGAAAACTAAATTTCTTGGACACGTCTTACTGCATGACACCTTCCTACGGATTGTCTTCGAATGCAAGGTTCTAAGGAAAAATTCGAGCGGAGGACCGCGTCTCTTATACCTTAGAAACAAAATCACTCGGGTGGGTTCTGCTTCCTATGTCATGATGAAGACAACTGCTGAAGATCGTGGGCTGTGGCTGCAGTGACAAGGCTTAACCTCTAGATCAGTGGTTCCCAACCTTTGTCAGCTGACGCCCCCCTTTTCAGGTACGGGAGTTAATCGCGCCCCCCTCCTCCTCCTCCCCTTCCTCCCCACCACTAATCGCTTCTATAACCTCTTCGATTGACGCGGAGGATATAGGCCTAACCTAATAACACTAAATAATGGAATAGGCCTATCTTTTACATACTAACTTAATTTTAGCACAATACAAAGAACACACTTTTACAACAAATGTCAGTGAGAGGGTTGACACTGTTTTCTCTTGGTAAGATTCGGTATGTTTGGTTTGGTATTTTGACAGAGCACAGCGGAGATCACTTGCAACATCAAACTGATAGCTCTGCTTTGTTTCTATGACACTCAGCGTTGAAAATCCTGACTCGCATAAATATGTCTTTGAAAATGGGACAATGACACGCAATGCAAATTTGGCTATTACAGGATACACTGCAAGACAGTTTACCCAAAGGCCACCCAGTCCTAATATTTTAGAATCATCTTTTAGCTTTGATTCACACTTCAAATTTATGGCGTCTTTTTGAAGCTGTGCTGGCAGTGCTTCAATGTCAATCGAATTTCTTGTCAACATCCAGGACCATTCTTCCCACGAGATATCAGGAAAGTAGAAGTTGAATTCTTGTGCCAGGGAATCCAAATGTGGCTGAATCTGCACCTAAGTTTATTACGATTACGTTCATTTTCCGGCAACATTTCATTAAGGCGGTGAAAGGATGAGAAGTTGTTCAACTGAAGCCGGCGTTTCCATAACTGGTTTTTTTTTTCTTCAGGAATGCATAACATTGGAGTATTTGCCTTGGAGCTTTAAGTTCAAACTGTTCAAAGCTTCAAAGAAATCACAAAAATATGCCAAACAGACGATAAAATTGGCATGATTTTGCTCCTTACAACACAGCAAATTCCTTATTTCACCTCCAACCTTGCGGCTCCGCCCAGGTTTGTGCTGACAGTTGGCAATTACCAGTGCTTTTGAACGATTGACTTGGTGCGACAATCACTTGGAGAGTTTCCAAAAATGTTTGTTTTACTAAATTGTAATATTCGAGTTAAAAAGCTTAATTTGGAAATCACTTCACGGCCCCCCTTGATAAAGCCCCACGCCCCCCAGATTGGGAACCCCTGCTCTAGATAATGATGATGAGTTGTCGTTTGCACGCACGCGAAAGTTTATGAATTAGTAAAACCTTCTCACAATAGGTGGCACGTGAGTCGTTTCAACTAATGAATATTTCATGTAGTTTAGACGCATTTAAGTGTTTGCTTCTCACATGGACAGCTCTATGTGGCTAGCTCATGCGTCGGAAAGCCTAAATTATTTCTGTACGCATCAGACGAAACAACAAAACATATTGTAAATCCAAAAATATATAATTTATTTTCAGTTTTTTCCCCCTTTCTTATTCGCATAACCCAATAATTGGAGTTATAGGGTGTTGAGCGAATGTAAAGCAGCAATATCAATTGATTTTCTTGTATCACGACTCTTATGACCCACTTCAGTCCTGCAACGTTTGCATTACAAATATTAAGCCCACTTGGTTTAAATACGATCTGGCCTGCGCAAGTGTTTGTTTATTGTAGCGGCTTGAGCCTTGCGGGACAAGAAGGATATACAGGGTGTTTCTAAATTCCCATTACAGACCTTGAGTGGACCAAGACTGTTAAGCTTAGCATAGGAATTTGTGTCCGAAAACGTACCGTCTTCCCGCTACCCGCAAAAAAAAAACAAAAAAAAAACACAACAGCACACGTTGACAGCTCCCGCACTTTCAGTGCACTGTGCGACTCCTGCTGCTTGTCGTCTGGGTCCAATTACATGTGGGGCTCAATGTGACGACCGCTGAGCATCTGGGAAACAGTGGATAGGTTGTGGTAGCTTGATTGGTTGGCCAGCACATTCACCTGACTTGACACCACCAGACTACTATGTGTGGGGTCACGTGTAAACCTTGATTGACGAGCCATGAATGGCAGATAATGAAAAAGGCAGAGGATGCTCACCATCGTCGGTGGAAAACAGGGGATAAACGTATCCAGCTCAGGATCTTTCAGGGTTACTAACTAACGATTCGTGAGCCTTTGAGGGTATAATAGCCAATGAACCCGTGGTCTTAAGAAGGAGTCCATCTTTCCATTTCAACTACCTAGAGTAGAAGTGGGAAACCGCAGAAAGAATGGGTAAGTTGGGAATGGAACCCACCTCTTCCCAGTTCTGTTTCACGACGCTGAACGAACCTCGTTCCAAACCTCAGACCAGAGTTAAATTTCTTAGCAGAGCTGTGAGTCGAGCCCGGAACCTAGGGAAGACGACCAAGGCTCTCCCTAAACGAAGCTCTTCATTTGGTAGAGGGCAGACACACACACATGGATTAAAAAGTAAACTCAATCTTATTTTCCCATTATTATTGGTACTACCAGCCCTACGAGGGGAATAAACCCTGAAAAGGAGTAGTGTGTACCCGTGGTCGACAGGTTCACATGAGGAAACACATTGTCGGTAATGCTTGTATTGAAGTTTCATTATTAGGATGGATCGTGAAAACATCAAATGCTGATAGAGGAGAGCACATTAACATAGTAGCAACGTTAGACGGAAACAAGCTCTGGTATTGCAATGAATACGATAATTTCCTACGATTTAGTAAACATTACGAAGAGTAATGGGCTCTAAAGAACAATCACAAGCGAACTGTGGGTGTTTATCAAACGCAATGATTTCTCGTAATGGGGACAACACTCAAGGGTGATGTGCATGCTGCCTCCATTCATTGAATTGGTCATCTGAAATATTCCACATCGGCTGAACAACTAGTTTTGAAACAGGAAATTAAATCTATCCACAGTGAACTATAATGATTAGGGCTCGAATGTTGATGACATGTCATCCTTTTACTGAGCTGTCTAAAACAATGCCGAAGTACATAGAAACTCCGGACGGGCCACCCCGTCTTCAAATATGTCATTTTTATTTTGCATCTTTTTGCATTTTTTTTGTGTGCTATTTTTCCATTTTAAGAGCATTTTTTAACGTTTTGTAGATTATTTTGGTCATATTTTACAGAAATCGGCCTTTTAAGGTCTTTCTTTTTTAAATTTAGTCATGTCACAGCCTTATATGAGAGAGTTACGAAGAAGCTAGTAGCTACATTTTACATCAGAATGACATTCGTAGTGCAGTGGAATTCAGACTCAAGTAAACATAAACCTTTTGTTAAGTTCTAGAAATCTATTTTGTTTGACTTTTCAGTTTGAACTAAGGATGTCGTTTTTTAAATATTGGTGAGTTACTTATTATGAGATCATTTTTTCCATTTTATAGTGCATTTTTCGAATTTTTGAAATATTGGTGAGTTTATTATTATAAGACCATTTTATTCATTTAATAGTGCATTTTTCGAATTTTTAGGTCATTTTTTACAGTCATTTTTGAAAATTTTAAATGCATTTTTTAAACTTTTTTACGCATCAACATCCGGACCCTAATAATAACCATCTTGACAGTCTCAGAATATGCACAGGATGTTGTGGTCGTCTCGATCGACTTACTAGTATTCAACAAAGCTACAACATAAACAAAACACACATCTAGTTGTGCTACCAACTGTTGCAACAAGTATTCCCCCTTCCAGACACAAAACGCACATCAAGTTGTGCTACCAACTGTTGCCACAAGTACTCCCCCTTCCCAGGTATCAGAAGAACAGATACATTCTTTGTGATCAATAAGGATGGCAAAGAGGATACTATGTACATGATCGCCTCAAGCCGGTCTACCTTCCTGCCTCTCCTGTATGTACATCACATTCTAGTGATCAACGTCTTCTTCTACCACCAGGACCGGTTTCACACAAGTTGCAGGATGAATCTGTACCCACTACTACACGGAGTGGGAGAAGTGTTAGATTCTTTGCGCGATTCCTCGAACTTTGTTACTCTATTTAAGATGCCGACATTATTTTTAGCCTACTTTTCACATTTTGCAAAAATTGAGGAAAAAGTAGACTTATGAGATCGGGCAAATGTGTGTCTGTCTGTCCTTCTGTCTGTCTGTCTGTCTGTGTGTGTGTCCCTCCCTATCAACTCCTAAACGGCTGCAGCAATCGAAATAAAATTTGGTAGGAGTAAAGATCTATACCTGAATATCTCACGGCCATATTTGAAAATGATGTCGGTGCTACCAACTGCTGAAAAATCGCAATTGAAATTTGAGCTCCATGTTGGATATCTTGGAAGGTGTGAATGGGAGCTATTTCAAAATTGGCACACGCATAGATAATAATATTGCAGTTTAATTTCCAGGAGGCCATACATGGCAGCGTTGCCAAAATGATTATAAGCCTGCTGATAGGTCCAAATTTTAAATGCATATAACTTCTACACTATCAGTTGGATTTCAACCAAATTTCGTATGTGCTATGTGTACATCAACAGATATGACTGAGCGTATTCTTAAGAGCCAACAGGGCTGCCAACTGTTAATAAATGCTCTCAATTTATTTTATCCAAATACCCATATATCAGAAATATGCTGGCCGACAGCTTTAAACTATGCACACGTATAGTACCCGACATTCTAGATTAATTTGGAGTAACTAATGGACCTCAGTACTACCAACATGATTCTAAGCCTGCTGATAGGACCAATTGTAAATACATGTAACTTCTATACTATCAATTGGATTTCAACCAAATTTCGTATGTAGTATGTGTACTATAACAGAAATGACTATGCGTATTCTTAAGAACAACCAGGGCTGCCAACTGTTAATAAATGCTGTCTCTATTTTTTTTACCCTAATATCAGTATATCAGAAAATATTCAAGCCAACAGCACTAAACTTTGCAAAAGTATAGTACCTTACATTCTAGATTAATTTGGAGTAATTAATATACGTCAGTGCTTCCAACATGATTCTAAGCCTGCTGATTGGTCCAATTTTAAAATACATGTAACTTCTATACAAATAAATGGATTTCATCCAAAATTGGCCCAACAATAGATCATGATATTTCAGATTATTTCTGACCAATACATGCAAGACATTGTTGCCAACATGATTTTACGCGCGCTGTTAGATCCAATGTTTAACTGCATGTAACATCCATGCTATCCATTGGACTTCAGCCAAATTTTGTATTCTGTACCTTAAGAGATGGAACTAAGAATATATTCAGTCACCAGGGCTGCCAACTGTGGTGCTCTCTTAGGCTACATTATGCCAGTTATATTTCGAACTAATATGAAAGTTCGTTATTACCAACTCAATTTCGTCATTATTCTAATTAGGTCCATATAGATTAATCATTGGAATAAATCTTACATTTCGAGAAAAGTAGGCTCTTTAGTTCATCATAGAACTTCTTGTTCTTGTGTGTGTTCATGTATTAATATGTGTTTGTGTCTGGAAGGGGGACTACTTGTTGCAACAGTTGGTAGCACAACGTAGATGTGTGTTTTGTTTATGTTGTAGGTTTGTTGATTATTAGTAAGTCGATCGAGACGGCCGCTACGATATAAAATAGTAAAAACGTATTGCCCCACACAATTTCACTATTCTCAATCCGAGTTGCAGCACTGAGCAAATTGGCACTCGAAGGTGCTATGGACGTAAACATGTGTAACACGACTTGAGTTTCGCGAGTAGTTATTGAAGTTTGTTGACAGTAAATATGTAAACACGGGTAACTGAAATAAGGTGTTATATGTTTTTGTATATTTCTTTTGTTTATTTACAGTAATTGTGTACACACATAGCACCGTAACTGATGGCCATGCCATGAACAGACCAGAGTTACTCTGTCAGTGTGTACAAACTATTAAAAGTTGCTCAATATGACGGCCACCAAACACAGTACAAGCATGGCAACGACGTACGAGATTCTGTATGACCGCGCTACTTTCCGGACGGTAAAGGAACCACTAATACAGCATTGGTCACCTGCATGTTTATGCCCATCCGTTCACTGGCTACCTGTGTTATACCTCAATGTACACATTTACTGTCGATATGCAATACGCATAAATAATTAGTCAGAATTTTAGAATAACAATGCCATTGTTATAGGAATTAGTGTTCAATTATTATTGTAACTAAGAATTTTCTAATGATGTATTATTAAGTAACATGGTTACAATACGAACAGTTATACTTTGGCTACGTAATAATTCATTTAATTCCAGTGGAAAACTATCAAGATCCATTGCTATAATACTTTTACAAATTCGTAAGAATATTTACTGAAAATGCAGTAAAAGTAATGTCGATATTTGCTGCAAAAAATAAACGTTTTTTCCCATTATCAAGATATGAATTCTTTTCCATGTCAGCCTTTGAACCTTATTTTTTATCCTGAAAAATGTGTATTATGTGACGAACGTTTTCCCTTTCAAATACAAAATATATAAAAAATACATTATAAATATAGAAGAATTGTACCCATTCGTCATCATATGGCACATGTGTTCGTATCCCAGCTAACTCACGGTCTTTCGAGGCATGGGGCGTTCAACCCACTATACGAGCACATATTCAGGATTTGAGTCTGTCAGGTGACTACTCTACTTGAAAGAAACAACATATTCCTAGGTATAACATTTAATGGTAGTAAATCATGGCAAAACAAAACAAAACACAAAAAATATTTTACATTTATTTCCCACAACAAAATCAAAATTCTCTGTGAGTCTCTTGTCATCAAGATTGGTGCTCCACCACACTCAAGTGTAGCCTAAACATCCTATTGTTGATACTCTTTGACATTTGGAGTGTCCATATTGTTCTTCACGTGCCACAATTTAACACAAATTGGAATATCTCAACACAACAAAAACAAATTATATTTAAATGACATTAAATCTGCAAGTAAGAAACATTTATCCGTTTTACACGGAACATTTACTTTAAATAACATTGATTCATTAGCTTATGCCTTGTTATGAAAGCCGGATCTAGATCCTATAGGCTTTCATATAGCCGTGGTAGGATTTTTCGAGATCTCGGAAATTAAGCGCCGCCCAGTGTTCAAACCTATTCCAATCGAATCAGAGTCGAAAAAAAAATTTCAAAAAATGTCGGTCTGTATGTACGTACGTACGTATGTGCGTGACGTTTTTGCGTTTAGCAAAGTACAGGTCGCAATTTTCAAGATATCATGCTGAAATTTGGTACGGTAAAAGCTTTGGGGCCTGTGAGGAACCCTATTGTTGGGCGTTAAAAACGGTGCAGGGCCGGATCTTTTTGGGGGGCCCTGAATTTCGTCCCTTATTTTGGAATCAATATATCTCGGAAACGGCTGGTCGTATCGAAAAACGTTAAATGTACAGGTGTAAGATCTCCGCGGTATGCAACTTTTTTATTCTTAACGATTTTTTGATATCTCTCACCGTTTTCTTTTTTTGGGGCCCTGAAAATGTCCATTGTGCGTGACATTTTTGCGTTTAGCTAAGTACTGGTCGCAATTTTCAAGATATTAAGCTGAAACTTGGTACGGTGAAAGAGTTAGTGACTGTGACGAATCCTGTTGTTGGGCGTTAAAATCGGTGCAGGGCCGGATCTTTTTGGGGGGCCCTGAATTTCAAACTTTTTTTTGGAATCGATATATCTCGGAAACGGTTGATCGTATCGAAAAATGTTAAATGTATAGGTGTAAGATCTCCGCGGTATGCTACTTTTTTTACTCAAAACGATTTTTTGATATCTCTCACCGTTTTCTTTTTTTGGGGCCCTGAAAATGTCCATTGTGCGTGACATTTTTGCGTTTAGCAAAGTACAGGTCGCAATTTTCAAGATATCGAGCTGAAATTTGGTACGGTGAAAGAGTTGGGGCCTGTGACGAACCCTATTGTTGGGCGTTAAAATCGGTGTTGGGCCGGACCTTTTTTGGGGGCCCTGAATTTCATCCTATTTTTTTGAATCGATATATCTCGGAAACGGTCGGTCTTATCGAAAAATGTTAAATGTATAGGTGTAAGATCTCCGCGGTATGCAACTTTTTTACTCAGAACGATTTTTTAGCCTACTTTCGATTTTTGCAAAAAATGAAAGTAGACTTATGAGATCAACACAGGGCGAAAAAAGTGTGTATGTGTGTATGTGTGTGTGTGAGTATGTGTGTGTGTGTGTGTGTCTGTCTGTGTGTGTGTGTGAGTGTGTGTACTCTGAATGTCTGTCCCCCCCTATCAATTCGAACACGGTGAATGCAAATTGAACGAAATTTGGTACAAAGGTAGCACTAGCAAAGGACACCTCAGTGTCATGTTTTATATCGCCGCCATCTTTACTAAAACTGAATGGCGGCCACTCAAACGTTCAAAACGTAAAATCAAATAACGACTAACCAAATCATCCGATCTCTACCAAATTTGGTAACAACATACCTTTGTATAGGATGAGTCTTGTGACCAAATTACAAGGTCGTCCGCCATACCATTTCAGGATGGCGGCCGTGCGAATTATGCAAACTTTATAATCCATATCATGGGACCCACCAGTTCCGATTATCGAGCCGAGAATCGTTTTAACTGTTCTAAAGGAAGAGGCACGTTCGAAATTAAAAGTTTATTTTGTAATACTATAGTGCAGACGTGATTTTAAAAAGCTGAACTGATTCAGTAATAAGACAAGATGGTAGCGGATATCTTGTGCCGGACTTATATTTCACTAATTTGAGTATTGCATGCAATATAGCGTACTGATAAAAAATAAATAAACTTTGTATGAAATGCTTTATATATAAATAATATACTCCAGTGATGAAATCGTTTAGTATAAATCATTATTTGCTAACAAGTTCTATGTAAGTCATTTTAAATAGAACGATATTCGTTGACACAATTAGCTCAGTGGTAGAGCGTTAGCCTATCGCTCAAATGCCTATGGTTCAAACCCGATCAGAGCTAGGTTTTTTGCTTGAAATGTTATATGTTTATTGTTTTGTAATGACTCAGATGTTTTAAAATTAAGCGTTATATTGTGCACATTATGGTGTAAAATATATATTTAATTAAAACATATTTCGCCAGCAGATTTACTCGGGACATCTAGCTGCCAAAAAGGTAACTTCCAGATTTTATTGAAAAGTTTCTTCTTCTGGCCGCTAGAATGCACTCGCTCTGTTAGGATTATATTGTTCGATATTTCACCAATAGATGTCACGACTAGTCTACGTGGGGATCCATTGATTACTATACCATTATCATTCTATGCGCATCGAATTTGAAGAATGACAAGATGATACTACGATACATTTTAACTTTTTATTTTAAAGGGTTTGTAACAGCCTATTTTGCGTTACTTGAAAATGTTATTAAGCGTTATATTGTGCACATTATGGTGTAAAATATATATTTAATTAAAACCTAATTCGCCAGCAGATTTACTCGAGACATCTAGCTGCCAAAAAGGTAACTTCCAGATTTTATTGAAAAGTTTCTTCTTCTGGCCGCTAGAATGCACTCGCTCTGTTAGGATTATATTATCGAAAATATCCACATAGTTTGTATACACACGTCTCTGTAGGGTCATGGAAAGATTTGTTAATTCAATTAGGGTTGTGAAAGCCATGCACAACCAGACGTGTAAAGACATGCCTCAACTCAAAGTTGGATGTTGCCCACGGCAGGTCGTAATAATAATAATAATGTTATTGGTTTTACATCCCTTTTAACTACTGCTGATTTTAGAGACACCGGGGTGCTGGAATTTTGGCCCGAAGGGGATCTTTAACGTGCCAGTAAATGTACTGACACGGCTCCCTCGCATTTGTGCACCCTCAAATGCCAGCTGACTGCGCCAGGATACGAACCTGCAACCTAGGGCCCAGCAAGCGAGAACGTTACCGCTGAGCCACGCCGCCAGTCCGGTCGATTATGTCTCCAGATCCATAACATTCTTGATATACTTCTTATCTTTCTTTCTTCAATGATGGTAGCAGTTTTTATCTAGGTTGTGGCGTTTGGTAGAGGTAAATCGTTTCTAAGGTCTTCAACAAAGAATAGTTCTATTATACTCTTTGATAATAACAACGAGTTATAACTATACTCATACATTTAGGAGAAAGTAGGCTATATGTTCTTTACTGAACATCTTGTTGATATCTCTCACCGTTTTCTTTTTTTGGGGCCCTGAAAATGTCCATTGTGTGTGACATTTTTGCGTTTAGCTAAGTACTGGTCGCAATTTTCAAGATATTAAGCTGAAATTTGGTACGGTGAAAGAGTTAGTGACTGTGACGAATCTCGATGCTAGTCAGCCGTGTCCAATTGGGCACAGTATATAAGTACAAAAGTACAAAAAATATTATAATATATAACTATAAGAAATATAGATGGGCCGGTCGTAAACGCGTGAGAATTTTTCATAAAGTCCGAGTAGAACACTGAGACCACATGCACTGACGAGGACACATTGCGCACTTTATTTGTATTGATCACAAAGGTATTAAGGCTCACTGTGCATGGAGACACCACTGCGCACATAATATGTACCGGTCAAGAAGGAACGGCCCACATTTACCAATTATTTCTGTATTTGTGTATATTCTTCTATTTTGGGCGCATATCACTAACTTTTATCACATCAGTAGAAGCCGCACATTCGTGGAGCAGTTGTGGAGAGCCACCACTATTAGTGCGTGTGGTATTGTGCGTTTTATTTGCTGTAACACAAATCAACGCTTGGAAATTAAACTCGCTTGAACGCTAACGTGTCCATGCTAATTCCAGACACACCTCCTCCCCTCCTAGGCCAAAAACATATCCCGGTTAAAATTAGGTATCCAAAGCAATAAGTCTTCCCACCAGCGACTCACATCTGGATGACGATTGTTGTTTCATGGGGCCTAACATCGAGGTTACCGGCCCCCAATGTTTTGGGCGATAGTTCAAATGATTATGAAACATAAAATACTATGACTATTGTAACTACATTCTTACCACTAACTTACAGACTAGAAGAAGAGAGAGAGAAAAGAAAGGAACTAAATTATATGGGGGGAAAGAAATGCCCTAAACCCTCAAAGAATGAGGATGAAGGGACTTGCAGGGAAGGAGAGCCATGCTAAGCAGGAAAGATAAAGAGAGTCCGTCCCAAAGTCGGTGGAAAAAGGAACAAACGAACCAAGCACAGGAATCCCTCAGGATCGTCAACTCCCGAGCCCACCACCCCACAGTGGGTCAAAATCGAAATCTAGGGGGACAAAATTATTTTTACGTTTTAATCATGAATTTAGAGTGAAAGCAACGTATATAATTTGTTTACTTCATAATAAAAATCAGTTAAGACCTTTTTAAGCTACGACTACACATGCAAGAAATTTTCTATGACTAGGAGTTGGATAGAGCATTCAGATATCTCTTCAGAACAATTTTCTACCCCTAATTTACTACTAACAGAGTCACAAAGTTCCACTTTTGACATAATCGTCGAACCCAATGCTTCAAACAGTTGTAAACGTGTGAGATCTGGTTGCGCGGAATCTTCTAAAACGTAAAATAACTAAGTAAGTTGCAAAAAGATGCAAAAAATCTTATAACAGGCGTAAACTACAAGACTTTATCTACATTTTAACACTAAGTAGAAAGTGACGCAGAGTGACGCGACAAACTAAAAATCTAAGTGAAAATATAATTTAAAAAATAATAGTTCAATGTTATATAATGCAAATATAGCTAAAATTACATAACAATTACGCCCATTAATAACTGAAACACGTTACAAAGATCATACCTTCAGCTGCATGTTCCATCTTAAAGCATCACACTAACCACAAAGACAACCAAACCACAGCCACTTACATTTACCCTCCAATTCAGACTGCTCGAACAGTGGTGACAGATTTACACTAAGATGTGTTTATATCCCAGAATAGTGAGCGGAAATTATATGAGAATGCTGTAGAAATAATACATTTTGATTTTTTTATTATGAAAATAAATAATTTTGTCCTCGTAGATTTTGATTTTGACCCACTCTGCACCCGTGAGCCGTTGAGGGTGTAGCACTATCCAGTGGTAGGGCTACTCACATTCCGCCTCCTTTAGCGCCTTGACCAGATGGTAGGAAAGAAGAGAAGGGATCTGACCCCTCGAAGAATGAGGGTATCAGTATAGATGAGACAAAGAGGAAATAGGCGCGAAAGTGAAAGAGATCCTAGGCCTTGGATACCCTAATCCTGTCAGGGTGGGAATAGAATAAGAGTTGACTAAGGGAGGTCGACAGGAAATAACACAGAGGAGAGCCCAGAACAAGTACTGTAAGATGAAGCAATGACGGACTCAGCTAGGGTCCCGTAGTAGCAAACCCACGTCCCACTAATCGTGAATCCCTGGTAGATCACAACTGGACCTCCGTGGATGGGCGACCACGGCATCCCACTTCCTAGAACCGGCTTCATCTATTCATTTTCATATTTCATATCGATCTTCTTTGGTCAAATCTTGCTCTCTTCCAACCACGACGATATTAGGCCCTTTTTTTTCATCTAACCTGATGCTCTTGTTTATCGAGTGTCAGGTATAGGGGATGGTGCTCCTGGATTTGAATGAGGAACCATCCCAGCATTTGCCTGTAGGATGCGTGGGGAAAGAAACCAGAACTACCACATACAGAATGGTCGTTATCAATCTGGCATCCAAACTTCCCATCTCACGATTTGATGTAGTTTTCCTGGCAGGAGGTTCAAAACAATTTTAGTGGCTAGCATTCTAAGCCGTTGTCCAAATGGTCCGGGTTGGAATACCAGCTTGGCCAAGGAATTTAATTCTTGTCTGTGGGCTGCAACGGAGTACACTCAGCCTCGTCAGGCAAAACTGAAAAAATAATTGGTTCAATTCCCACCTTGGCCATCCTAGAAGTGGTTTTCCGCGTAATCCTCATTTCTACTCCAAGGAAATGCTGGGATGATTCCTAACTGAAGGCCACGGCAGCCTCCCTGCCATTTCCTGACCCCAATTACAAATATACACACACACACCCCCAAAGATGCAGGACTACATGACCACAATGTCCAAACCACTCAAATGAAACAACTACTCAAAACAGATTTTTATTTAGCGTATGGCTTTTAGTGCCGGGAGTGTATGAGGACATGTTTGGCTCACCAGAGGCTGTAGATGCTTCAAGCGGACACCCGTGGGGTGAGCTACAAAATCCGTTTAATTTCAAGTAGTCCCAACTTTCGCTACCGGATGTCACTGATGCCTAGAGATGAACGTTGGAACTTTGATAGAGCGTTTCAACGAAATTAAACGTAGAAATTTAGCTTCACACAATTTTAATTAGTGGAAGGATCTTTTACATGCCATACATCTATGACATGGGACCACCGGCTTTACTTCCCCTCCGAATGATTTTAACGCTCTTAAAAAACCGACGAGTACGCCCGAGTTTGAACACACGATCTTGGGCGCAGCAGTTCAGCATGCTACCGACTACGCCACTGAAGCCGCACTCAAAACACATAAGGTGCGGGATGAGTTGAAGTGTAAAATCGAACTTGAAAATAATAACAAGTAAATCACAGCAAGTGTGTTGATTAGCGGATGTTTCACTTTGTAAACCAGTGTTACTGTGGTGACAATGAGGTTTAGCCGATATTCAGCTGTCAAAAACTGTTGGCAATGATGTGAATGAAATATTGATTATGATGGCCAGGGTTGAAACAAGTGACGGGGTACATATATTAGCAATTGAGACCTAAGTGTGTTACTAAATATGTAACTGTACTTTTTTATTGAAAGTTTGTAGGTTTACGTGACCGTTAATCTCGCGATCATGAGTCACGGGACCTCCTTTTTACGTGGAATCCGAACCACAGGACATGGCATTTCACTTTGAAAATCTCCTATGCATTGACCGGGATTCGAAACCGGTCCGCCGTGGTGAGAGACCAACAGCTTGACCGCTGCGCCACCACGCCCCTAAACTGTACTTTATATTGTCTAGGATAGAGATCGATACATTCCTGTTTTATTATTTATTTATCGTATGGCTTTTAGTGCCGGGAGTGTCCGTGGACATGTTCGGCTCGCCAGAGTCTGTAGCTGCTTCAAGCGGACACCCATGGGGTGAGCTACAAGTTCCGTTCTATTTCAAGTAGTTCCAACTTTCACTACCAAATGTCACTGACATCTAGTGGAGAACGTTGGAACTTTGATAGAGCGTTTAAACGAAATCTAACCTAAAAATTTAGCTTCACACAAGTTTAGTTAGTGGAAGGATCTTCTACATGCCATAAATCTATGACATGGGCCCGCTAACTTTACTTCTTCTCCGAAGGAAGGCATACTGAGGGATTTTTAACGCTCTTAAAAAGTCCAACGACTTCGGCCGGGTTTGAATCCGCGATCTTGGGCACAGGAATTCAGGATGATACCTGTCATTTGCCAGGAAGAAGTATGGAAGAAGCCTGGTAAATATAACACTCAGGATGGGTGTTATCAACGTCTGGATTCGAACCATTGGACTCCGGACTTCTTTGACGCGTGGCTGTGCTGTAGAGTGTGTAATATAATAGCGATTACATGGCTGCATGTGTTAGGAGGCGACACCTCTACTTATCAACTAATATGTTCCGCTACACCGTTACCGAGATAACACACTCACCTATCGTCACGTACGGCAACAAAATAATAATATTATTATTAATAATAATAATTTCCACGAACACTCAGCGTCTGGTGTTATTTTCATTGGAAATTAGCGTAGCTGAGAGTTTGCAACCCCACACCCTTTAGGAATTCCATTGAGAGGAAGAGCCTACGTCTGCGGAAAAGAATTAGAGCAGGAAAAGTAATCAATCCATCTTTAATTCAATGATAGATTTATCCTTCCTACAAGATTAATTTGGAAGCCTCCGTGGCTTAGGCGGCAGCACGCTGGCCTCTCACCGCTGGATCCGTGGTTCAAATCCCGGTCACTCCATGTGAGATCTGTGCTGGACAAAACGGAGGCAGACAGGTTTTTCTCCGGGTACTCCGGTTTTCCCTGTCAACATTTCATTCCAGCAACACTCTCCACTATCATTTCATTTCATCTGTCATTCATTTAATCATTGCCGCAGAGGAGTGCGTCAGGCCTCGGCAGCCGGCACAGTTCATATCCTCGCCGCTAGATGGGGGCTTCATTCATTCCATTCCTGACCCGGTCGGAGACTGGAAGCAGGCTGTGGATTTTCATTTTCACAAGATTAATTTGAATAAGGTAACACTCGAATTACAAATAAGAAAACTCAACAACTAAAATCTAAATTAGGATTTACTTACTAATGGTCATTGTTGTTGATTATTGTAGGGACTTTGCAACATCGTGGTCATATAGCCCCGTGTACTTTTGTGTGTGTATGAGTGGAATTTGTCTGATAACCTGTCTTATTGCGATAACTGTATTAGCATGTGTAGTTTTATTTAAGATAAGGATTGGGAAGGAGACGGCCATGGCCTTAATTTAGGAAGCATTTTCTAGAGTAGAAGTGGGAAACCACGGGAAACCACTTCCAAGGTAACTGCGGTAGGAATCAAACCCATATCATCTCAATTTTGCCTCACGAGGCACAGTGTACCCCATTCCAGCCCTCAGGCCAGGATTACATTTCTTGGCAAAGCCGGGAATTGAACCCGGGCCTCTGCGGTGACAGCCAAGACGGCTAGCCACTACGCGACGAAGCTGACTAATAATGATCAGTATTACACCTCGTAGTTAGATGATCGCAACACGAGATCTCTTTTGTCTCCTTCTGGAGTTAATTTTACATTCTCCTAAAGGAATAAGTATGTATAACAGGGCCGTTCCTTCTTGACCGGTACATACTACGTGCGCAGTGGTGTCTCCACGCACAGTGAGCCTTCATACCTTTGTGATAAATGCAAATAAAGTGCACAATGTCTCCTTGGATACGTATGTGCAAATTCAGTGGTCTCAGTGATATACTCCGGCTTTAAGAAGAAATTTCACACACTTACGACCGGCCACGATTAACAGGCACATCTATTTTTTATTTTTATTTTAAATTTACTCTTCATACTCTCTGCATGCTCCACTACATAAGTAGCACTACATGCACTTACAATACATTTTTACAAATGAACAAAATAAATTACATTTTAATAATTAAATTTCTAGATGACTTAAACTTAACAATATCAAACAATATTAGTTTTCGTTTTTCCTAAGAGCTTGCAAATCCAGAGCATTAACAAATGTAGAAAATTCCTTTAAGTACTTTTTTAATAGCACAGATTTCTGCATCGGCAAGTTATCGTCTCTATTAACACTATTAATCAAGAATTGCCTAATATTTTACACTTCACTCCACACGAAAATCATATGATCCATAGTCCGAGGGCTGCTTTTACAGGAACACTCGGGATTACGTATAATTTTAAGTCTGTGTAAGTACGAAACAATATTTCCATTTCCAGTCAGTATTGTAGTCATATTCAGTGTTAAGGTGATTTTGGATTTTAATCTACCTGCAACTGTTGGAAGGAATTCTTTTGTAAGTGTGCCTTTTGAAGTTTATTCCCGTTTTTGCTGCCTTTCATGAATTGATTCTTCTTTGAGATTTTTCAAAATGTTGAGATGGGTATTCTGACGAAACAAACCTCACTTAATTTTGTTAATAATATTCAACGTAAATCCTCTCGGAATATATTTGAATGCCATTTTAAAAAATCCTTAGGCTTTAATAACTATTTCGTTTTTATTCGTCTTAACTTGATACACCATCTTATATCGTCTCTACCACCAGCGATCCTCTTGTTATCCTTGTAAAAAAAAAACAAGGTCATAAGACGCTCAAAATCTCAAATAGAATGAAATAGAAAATCTCAAGACATTTCCAACCCCAACTAAATAAGAAGTCGTTAACTAAAATTACATTTCACTTCAAATAATAATAATAATAATAATAATAATAATAATAATAATCTACCCCGAGAGACAACACCATAACACTCCAGTTACTTCAAATGCGATGTAAGTAATATAATCTTGACAAAATGGCTAACGTTTTCAACCGCCAAAGTTTTTCTCGCGGAACTCTTATTTGAACTCCTCCAATCAGTTTATTAGGTGGATAAAACAACAATAGCAAACAGTTAGTTTATGCACACAGCCCTCTCAGTAGGTTTGGGCGGTAATTTTTAATCGATTTTCGGTAGGTCAGGTGACTTACGTCAAGGATTTCCGGGACAATGTTAGTTCTTTTTAAGCTCTTTAGCACAGAACTCTGCACGCTGGTGCCACCTATCACCAATAAAAGCAACTGCTTCAACATAATACAGAACAATAGCCAAACATACAATTCATAATTCCAGAATACAGCCAGTTTACAAAGTTTTGAGCGGAATTCACTGCTCAATAATAATAATAATAATAATAATAATAATAATAATAATGATAATAATAATAATAGCATAAAAGGAATAAATTGAAACAGAAAGCTATATGAGCTCATACTACCTGAAGGGAACAGAGAAGGAACGTTAAGTTATATTAAGCAGTAACATGTTATTTAAAAAAGAATACCGAACTGTTTTAATATCAAGTTGACTAATCTTTAACAACAGAAGAAATACGGTAGTTAAGATCCATAAATTCCAAAGCGTTTCAAATAATAAAACGTCACTTGTACGAGATGAATCCAGAAATTAAGTTTTCCTATTATGTGTCAGCTATTTTTCGACACAGGCATCAAACGAATTGAGACACTTGTCATAGCGTGGTATCAACTCTTGTAGTCCTGTGTCATAGAAGTCAGCCGCATACTAATGGAACCAGCGTGTGACAGTTGTCTTTAGCTCTTTGTCGTTGTGAAAATGCTGATCGGAGAACGGGAATTTTTTGAGGTGCAAGAAAAGTTGGACATCGCTGGGAGCAAGGTTATGCAGAAGTTTGGCTGGGAACTGTTTGATCATCCACCGTACAGTCTTCATCTTGCTCCCAGCGATGTCCATCTTTCCTTGTACCTCAATAAATTTCTGTTCTCCGATCATCATTTCCACACTGACGAAGAGCTAAAGACGACTGTCGCACGCTAGTTCCATTAGCATGCGAAAGACTTCTAGGACACAGGACTACAAAAGTTGATACCACGCAATGCCAAGTGTCTCAATTCGTTTGGTGCCTGTGTCGATGAACAGCTGACACATTGCTGTACCTGCAGACAATAAAGTCTTGCATAGAGCTATGTTTTCTTTTACAAACAATAAGAAAACTTACTCTCTGGATGTGCCTCGTAGTAACAATTCTTCGCGACAAAAGCTAACCATATGTTGGCCACCTAACTCTCTTTGGACCAGCCACCGGTAAGTTGACAAAGAACAGCACTACAAACCTGCTGGTGGTTAGAGAGGAATTTACTCTCATCAGTAAGCTCTGAGCAATAGACTTGGTTACTAAAAGCAAAGCCAACTCCGTACAGGCCATGGAGGCCCTGGGAGTAGTGGAAGGTAGGGGCTTCCACTTTTTGTGACATCGGTACTGGATGGGATGGAGTTGTCAGCTCCACGCCCGGCCGCCTTTGCTCCCAGGAATTACCCTGGTACTCATTTCTGGTGTAGACTGAGTGAACCCCAGGGCCATTTGCGTTTCCGAAAGTGGTAGTTTTGTTTCTAAAATCCACTACCTGGGTGGGGATCGAACCCACTCCCTTTCAGTTAGAAGCTCAGCGCCTCTACCGACTGCGCCACGCAGCCCCCAGACTTAGTTGCTACGTTATCTAATCTACTGTATTTGGACAAAAGCGCGTTGACTGACTGAAAAGTATTAATTGATAGTTTGTACAGGCAACACTGTTAAAATGGCTTCAAAATTTCACAATTCAAAATTCTCCAATCCGAATGTATGGATATATTTTTTTTAGACACTCTAGCTTCAAATTATCAAAGTTTTACCGTATATTCTCAACAAAACTATTCGCCTCTCCACCGAACCACGTTGACGCACTCGTACATATTGTACACGAGAGCCCATGGATGATGACCATGTTGTTCAACACCCTTTAAATACAGAGGGATAACAAGCTTCCTTTGGAAGGGTTATCTGGCTAAGTGACGGAGTCCATGAACTTGAAAACTTGAAGTTATAATGATCCATTAAAATGGCTTATTGGCATCCCTTATCATCTTAATAAATCGTGTAAGATTTACGAGACGTTTATTGGCTAGCGTCAAATTTCACACGATTATTTTGTCATTCATTTCCATTACTGGACTGGCAACAGAGCTGGTGGTCTCATGTTCAATACACAGGCCACAAGACAAGTGCTTGGAACGGCCTAAGTTTTCCGAATTGCTCCGATTTTTTTCTACGGCGTTATGCAGCAAAACACAACACTATTTATTGCTCTCTATTTTTTAACAGCCAATGATATATAGGCAGCGTCTTTTATTTCACTTACACCTCTTTCTAATATTTTATTTATTTATTTGTCGTAACTTAGAAGCCTCCGTGGCTTAGGCGGCAGCACGCCGGCCTCTCACCGCTGGGTCCGTGGTTCAAATCCCGGTCACTCCATGTGAGATCTGTGCTGGACAAAACGGAGGCAGACAGGTTTTTCTCCGGGTACTCCGGTTTTCCCTGTCACAATTTCATTCCAGCAACACTCTCCACTATCATTTCATTTCATCTGTCATTCATTTAATCATTGCCCCAGAGGAGTGCGTCAGGCCTCGGCAGCCGGCACAGTTCATATCCTCGCCGCTAGATGGGGGCTTCATTCATTCCATTCCTGACCCGGTCGGAGACTGGAAGCAGGCTGTGGATTTTCATTTTTCATTTGTAGTAACTTACATGTGTCAGTACTGTAGTTAGTAAATAGCCGTTTCCCTGTTCATTATTATCATTATGATTAGGGGAAAATGTCCTGGATCTTACGTCTATTATATTACTTATCACAACCACAAACGGTTATATTTTTAACGAAGCTTTTCTGTTAGTTTGTAAGTTTGATGTATCAGCTCAGTAGTCCTAGTAGCAGCATTCATTCCCATCTATAAAACAAATAAATAAATCCACCGGGCGAAGCCGGATACTACTGCTAGTACAAGATAAATGCATCCAGAGTAATAAATGACCCACACCAGTTCATGATTAAGATAATACGTAACTCAAATCAAGGTGTTAAGTTATTTTTAGTTTTACAGTCAAAATTTAAGTTTTAGGTCTGTAGAACACATTTTAAAATTGATATCTAGCCGAAATAGGATCTTACCTTACATACGAGTTAGAACTATGTGCAAGAAGAAACCACACCCCTTTCTCCTGAGTTGTCATTCAGTGTTTCTAAAACGGAATCGGTCCACGTTAGATCCAGAACAAACTCAATGTTATCTTTCTAACGAGGTTTTGTTGTTCTTGAAAAGTATGGCAAAGAGTTCTGTTTACTTTATCCCTTACAACACAAAGTTAGAATCAAACATTCATTAAGACCACCTAGTGTTGTATAAGCTAGCATTCTTGGCTATCGTCCCACAGGTCCGGGTTTGATTCTCCCCTGGTTTGACTCTCGGCTATGTCAAAAAAATTTAATTCTGGTGTGAGCGCTGGAACGGGGTACACTCATCCTCGTGAGGGAAAGCTGAGTAGAATTGAGTCCGGAGTGAGTAGTGAACAGGAGCGGACGCCATAGTACTCAAATTCCGAGTAACAGATAGACCTAAGTTTAAATGACATAATTCCATTTTAATAAAAAATCCTCTCGGCACGCCGGAAGGCGGAGGTAGATTTCACCGGGCAAACTAGGGGATTGGCTATAATAGGCAAAATATGCAGGTTTTCGTAGGAGGATCAGACCTCATTGATTGCAAGAAAGTATTTTACAATTGGAGGTTAAAAATCAACTTTTTTTCGTTTTTGTATGCATATTTTTATCATTTTATTGTCTTATGGCGATAGTAACCTTCTTGTCATTCGGGGTTCATTTTTATACTTCTGATCACACTGTCCTTATGCAAGGTTTGGAACTGATGTGTAACTATCAGACAGTCTGTTACTTCTTCTCGCAAAATTTTATCTCCCGCAGAGATTTTTGTTGGTTCCTCAGTTTAGGGGCTGCGACAACGTGGTCATGTAACCCCGGGTGTGTAGAATCTGATAAACGGTGTTAATTGTGATGACTGTTTTTTGTCTGTAATTCAGGTAAGGTCTGCAGACGGTCAATTTTAAGTAGTAGTTCATAATTTTGTACCATATCCTAACGTGAACGACACCTAGCTGTGAACTTGGCTACTAGATGCCACCGCAACCAGCAACTTGCAACGAACGTTGGAACTTCTCCTCCAAAGGAAAGCATGCTGAGGTTTTTTTTAGCGCTCTTAGAAAATCCGACGACTTTGGCCGGCTTTGAACCAGCGACCTTGGGCATATAAGTTCAGCATGCTACCAGTTAGCCGCTTCCCACAGTCAGATGGAAAAATGAATGAGATCTCGTGCAATGGCGTTGTCTTGGCAACCTCTGATAGCTCATCCCTCATCAATTTAGAAGCGTTGTCACGGTAACCTCTGATGGCACTTGGCATGTTCTTTAATTCCGAAATCATTTTTTTCTTCCCTTGGCGTAATGGTAGGTCAGATCAAAAATTCTTTCAGACAAAGTTTTAGGTAATTATTAGGGGAATATTTTCCATTATGTACGGGTTTGATAGTGTGCCTATTAAGAGAGATATGATTAATGTTTCCCGAAAAAAACACTTTTTTCCTCCCCTTTGGTCAATGGTTGGTGCTATCAAAAAACCTATTTGACATAAATTTTTGGCACTTATCCGACAAATATTATGAACTTTGAATTTATTCGATATTTCACGTATTAAGAGAGTTATAGCGACATTTCACTTTTTCGAAAAAAAGCCCCCCCCCCAATTTCCCCCCCCCCCCCCTTTAACCGATTTTGCCCATTAACGAACTCGACCGATTTTTTAAGGGGTTACATATTATGTAAAACATTAAAGTGATTGGTGCAAAATTACGGCAGTTATCGTGTCCACAAGAAACTGATATATATGCATATATATACACACACATATATATAAACTTTTGAACTGACAGTGGTTTGGGGTCTGGGGGATGTGAAACGCGAAGATATGTCGAAATTTTCCGGAAGTCGAAACATGGCACCCATTGCAATAGTTAGCTTTCTGATGAAATCTACCTAAAATAGGCTACATAATTTAAAATACTACCATCAACGACACCTAGCTGTGAACTTGGCCACTAGATGCCACCGGAACCATCAACTCGCAACGAACGTTGGAACTTCCCCTCCGAAGGAAAGCATACTCAGGGTATTTTGGCGCTCTTAGTAAATCCGACGACTTCAGCCGGGTTTGAACCCGCGACCTTGGGCATAGAAGTTCAGCATGCTACCAGTTCCGATACCGAAGTCGTTTCCCACAGACATATGAAAACAGAATGTGATCTCGTGCAGTGGCGTTGTCATAGCAACTGCTGATGGCTCAACCCGTATCAATTAAAAGTAAAGTTGTCATGGCAACCACTCTTGGCACTTGGAATTTTCTTATAATTTAAATCATTTTGCTCACTCCGTGGCGTAATGGTGGGTCATATCGAAAATTCTTTCAGACAAAAGTTTTAGGTAATTATTGGAGGAATATTGTCCATTTTGTACGGTTTTGATATTGTGCCTATTAAGAGAGATATGATTAATGTTTCCCGAAAAACCAATTTTTTTCCACCCCTTTGGTCAATGGTTGGTGCTATCAAAAAACTTATTTGACATAAATTTTTGGCACTTATCCGACACATATTATGAACTTTGAATGGATTCGATATTTCACGTATTAAGAGAGTTATAGCGAAATTTCACTTTTTCGAAAAAAGCCCCCCATTTTCACCCCCTTCGACCGATTTTGCCCATTAACGAACTCGACCGAGATTTTATAGGGATACATGTTATGTAAAAAATTCAAAGTGATTGGTGCAAAATTACGGCAGTTATCGTGTCCACAAGAAACTGATATATATATATATATATATATATATATATATATACATATATACATAAATTATATATAAACTTTTGAACTGACGGTGGTTTTGGGGTCTGGGGGATGTGAAACGCGAAGATATGTCGAAATTTTCCGGAAGTCGAAACATGGTACCCATTGCAATAGTTAGCTTTCTAATGAAATCTACCTAACTGAGTACTGTATAACTTGTGCATTATAACTAAAGCCCTTTCGCCATGCGGACATAGTTTGCAAGGCTGTGCAGATAGCAGATAATCTGAGGATAATGTTTGAAGTAAATGTTCAGATAGGTTTTAGAATACAATCCGAACTTGTTGAATATCATTACTAAGACCCGGATGTTTATGACATATTTTTCCGTTAGGTCTATGTTTTTTTCATGATAAATGTAAGATGATGAATTACGCTAATCTCATTCAAATTATGTCATTAAGCACAACAATAACACTCCGAATTGAAGAGGGCTGAAATTCAGGCTGTAACATAGCACATGATAGCATAGCCTAGGGGAACGACTTTCTCCTCTAATATCTAAATGAAAATGAAAATCCACTGCCTGCTTCCAGTCTCCGACCGGGTCAGGAATGGAATGAATGGAGCCCCCATCTAGCGGCGAGGATATGAAGTGTGTCGGCTGCCGAATCCTGTCGCACTCCTCTCGGGCAATGATTAAATGAATGACAGATGAAATGAAATGCTAGTGGAGAGTGTTGCTGGAATGAAATTGTGACAGGGAAAACCGGAGTACCCGGAGAAAACCCTGTCTGCCTCCGTTTTGTCCAGCACAGATCTCACATGGAGTGACCGAGATTTGAACCACGGACCCAGCGGTGAGAGGCCGGCGTGCTGCCGCCTAAGCCACGGAGGCTCCCTCCTCAAATATCTAAATATGTTTTGTTTATCTGCGCAGGGCTCTAATTATAACCACACACAATAATGCACCAATTTAAATAGGAACTGTTGATTTAAAATATAATTAACAAAACAGTGCAGACATAATTCCTGAATCTGGTCACAACAACAATTCAACAGAACACAGGCTAACATATTTAAAATACATCAACATTAACATAGAAGTGAACACGAACATATGTAAATAAGATTGACGCGTTACACAAGTTGTTTACAAACTTATGTAAAACCATTGTATATATACTGTTTATGTTCGACCCTGACTATTATATGTCAGAAAACTGTACTCTAATAAGGCTCATTATAACACTATTTTTCATTATGAAACAGTTTCTCCCATCAACTAGAGCTCAAAAAACAGTAGTTTGACCAATTAGATAATTAGATGCGCTGAGTTCCACGGTCTTCTAATTTAAATTTCACTGCCTGGCCTAGTGTCATAGTGGGGTAATCGAGGAGGCCATGGTCAAATGCAAGGCAATCTCTGCGTATCATGCGCTCTGTTCAGTGCATAAAATGGCGAAATTTCGACAGATATTTTTGAATATTTATGTTCGAACATAAAATAGTTATAATAATTATCGTTGAACATAAACAGTCGTATGCAACTCGCCTACAATGGTAATTAAGACACTCGTATGGAAATTATAAAACTCGCATACGATCGTTTTATAAACATACTCGTGTCTTAATTATTGCCATTATAGGCTCGTTGCTTAATGTACTAATTTGTGATTTAAGTGTAATTCATAAACATAGTAATTAACTAAGCCTAAGTGTGCAGGATCTGAGAATGAACGCTTGATGTTCCAAACATGTCATCCAATTTAAGCACCCAGCCACCCTTTTTTCTTGTTGTTATACATAAATGCGTCTTATTTTGTGATAAATATCTTATGTAATGTTTTCATGTTAGGCCTAATGAAATTGGGCACAAAATTTGTGTTCACTGACTGGAAAGCTTTCATTATTGAATAGAAGAGGGTTCGACTCCCACTTCAGACATTTTGGAAGGGGTTTTCCAAGGTCCCCCCAATTTCCCCCCAAGAAAATGCTGGGATGGTTCCTAACTTGGCTTCAGGCCGCGGCTGCCTCCTTACCAATCCTGACGTGTATTACTAATACACACACACACGAGTATAGCCACAAAAATAACACAGGATGCCACACAAATTCTACACACACCCAAATTGCAAGGGGCAATTATTATACACGGTGTCATTGATGTACTTGAGTACCCTTAAGGGGCGTATAGGGGATGGGTGTAGGATCAATTTGAGATAGGGAACCTGGGGT
This sequence comes from Meconema thalassinum, assembly GCA_946902985.2. Taxonomy (NCBI): domain Eukaryota; kingdom Metazoa; phylum Arthropoda; class Insecta; order Orthoptera; family Tettigoniidae; genus Meconema; species Meconema thalassinum. Next base: position 376,567,801 of record OX336392.1, read on the forward strand.
CGGAATGGCCTCCTAACCCCAGAAAACAGGTTTGTTTCAGGCCCTCCGCCCCTGTAAAGTAGGGGAGCACACCATGTGTTACTCTGAGGTCAGGCACTGTTTCGCTGTCAACGATCTAGGCGCGACCACCGCTCAACGCTGCGTTAGCCGAGAACTGCGGCGAGGCGCGGTACCACGGTGGTCCCGATTTCATTTCTCCTGGGGTGCCATGCCTTCATTTTTTTATTTTTTTTATTTTTTAGAGAGGAAGGAGGGGGCGTAGTCACAGTCCGTGTTTATTCTGTGCTGATTTTTTTTAAACTATCGTTGATTCCGTAAATTAATTGCCTTTTGATTATTAGTATCAACGAGTTACGTGTTTCTGTAGTAGTTTAGGACGACGGAGCTATCAATTGGCAAGAGGGATGCAGCTCTCGGCTAACGCAGCGTTGAGCGGTGGTCGCGCCAAGACCGTTGACAGCGAAAGAGTGCCTGACCACAGAGTAGCACATGGCGCGCTTCCCTACTTTACAGGGGCGGAGGGCCTGAAACAAACCTGTTTTATGGGGTTAGGAAGCCATTCCGACTCCATGTTCCCTATCTCAAATTGATCCTATACCCATCCCCTACACGCCCAATAAGGGTATTCAAGTACATAAGTGACACCCTGTATATGAAATGCAGCCAATGACCACAGCAGGGTATTTTAATTGAACGCCCGACGGCTCTCAACAAGTTCAATTTCAAGTAGTTCCAACTTTGGCTTCCAGATGCCACCTCACTGGCACCTAGCAGCGAACGTTGGAACTTGATAGAGCGTTTTCATCCAACGAAATGTAACCTACAAATTTGGCTACACACTACCAATTGAGGTGGTGCTTCTTTTACATTCCATTAATCAGACATTGGCCCGCTGGCTTTACTTCAATATGATCGCTATATCTCAGCCCCCTAAAATAAGCAACAACAACAAACATGCAATAATGTTCTGTGGTGTAAAACATTTATAACTGTATTCGCTTGGTCGGAAACCTTTGAGTTAGGGCTTTATTGTGCCATTATAACAATTAAATTGATGCAAATGTACGTACAAGGAACTGACAGCGGTAGCTATGCTCGCTAACGCGCAGCGCTATGTCATGGGGACAAGCTCTCTGCGGATTCTGTAGACGTGGGTTCGAGCCCCATCGGCCGTCCTTGAAATGGTTTTCCGTGCTTTCCCATTTCCGACTCCAGGAAAATGCTAGGACGGTACCTTCTGATAGGCCACTGCCGCTTCCTTCCACATCCTTGCCAAGTTTCATTCACCTTCATTGATTTCATCTATCATTGGCTCCTCTCATGAGGTTGGCGTCAGGAAGGGCATCCGGTCGTAAAAACCATCCACCACATAGAATTTCATCGCATCTCATTCCCGACCCCGTTGGAAACGGGAATAATAAGTGGTTGACATGCAATATAGGTAGAAGGAAAGTGCTACACACGTTAGGCATAAACCTGGATTGAGAACAACCTCTAATTGGAAGGATTTTGACAAGTTCAACAAACTGTAAAGAAAAATTGAAAGAAAAAGAAAAAAAGTTAAATATTGTCAAAAAGAAAGTTCCTCCGCTTCACTGAGGGACATCGCATCATGGATATGTTTCTGAGTGCGCAATGATATTTCTGCCTGTCTGTTAGGTAGTCAGCCCGGAGGCAGGTTGGATACTCAAAAAGCCCCGCCGTTAGGTAATAAAAATATGATATCGTATGGCCTCGGGTGCTGGGTGCAAGCTTTGTTAATTGACACCCATAGGGCAGCTTGCATGTAGAATTTCGTCGTTCCTTTGAACGCTATGAAAGTCAAGGAGGTTAGATATCTAAGCTCCTTGGCACTACAGCGCTTTCTAGTAGAGAATGGAGGAACTTTGTGTTGGCGGAAAATCCCGAGATTAATTTTGCCATTGAACACGGCCTACTGAATTCAAATGGGTTCTTTAACATGCCAACAACGTATGACATCCATGTCGTGATTTTTGTCGCCTTTCAAAAATCAACTTACCACGGCCAGGGGCGAACCTGCAAGCTTGGGGTTGGTAGACCGACACGTTAACCACTCACCCACCGTGGCAAGCTACCGCAGTTAGGTTATGTGGGTAGATACCCACTAAAACCCCAGGCAGCGCTATATTGAGGCGTAGTAGGCAAGAAGAACAGTGAGGTAGTTTGCCACTGCTTTCCTCACTGAGTCAGTACAGCAGTACTAACCCTATGAGTAGAACTTTTCACAGCATCCACAGGCACTGACTGTGCCCTGAATGCCATTACTAAGCACCACCCATACCTCAGTAGCTTCCATATAATCACAGCTATGAGTGAGACTGAGACATCGGTGGAATGCCACATTCTACTCTAGCCTGTGCCAACAGACAATTGCAAATGTATTCCATTAATCAAGAGATGGCAAATGAAGTATCGAAATGGTGTATTAAATTATACTGTAAATAATTGATGCGGGTAGTATCTGCACACCCGCTTAGGGGTATGGTGCGCGATAGACCGTCTCACTTTCAATGTGTACCGTATCAATGAAATGCTGTAGTATCTGACTCTGTTTTTCGAAATAGAAATCGTTTACCCCATTTGACATATGATGGAAACAATATCTTCTGACTATATTCTGCCAAAAACGAAATAAGAGGAATTGAAGGTGGGGTTTTCATCCTTGAGCGACTAGCGATGAAGCTATTCTTGCGCGTGAAAACAAGGGCTAAGACATTTTGCTTTAGGATATACGTAAATCCCTGCGTGGGTGGGGATAACCGCAAAATCCTTCGCCATGCGGATCTAGTTCGCACGACTGTGTGGATAGTGGATAAGCTGCGGATAATATGTACAGTAAATTTAAGGATAGTTTTTAGAATACAATGTTGAACTGGTTATTTTTTAAATTATTTTATTTTTTGCTAAGATCTGCGTCTTTGACGTTTCTTGTTATTTCCCTATTTGCTTTCGCTTGGATTCTATGAGAATAATAAATAAGTGAGAGAAGCCAGTCAGGGAAATACCCTCCATTAGTGTTGGCTTATGCCAAAAATGAAATCCTTTATACCTGCGCTTGCCAGCGTGGGTATATCTGACGAAGAAGTAAAAATGAAAATCCACAGCCTGCTTCCAGTCGACCGACCGGGTCAGAGAATGGAATGAATGAAGCCCCCATCTAGCGGCGAGGATATGAACTGTACCGGCTGCCGAAGCCTGTCGCACTCCCCTGGGGCAATGATTAAATGAATGACAGATGAAATGATAGAAGAGAGTGTTGCTGGAATGAAATTTGTGACAGGGAAAACCGGAGTACCCGGAGTAAAACCTGTCTGCCTCCGCTTTGTCCAGTACAAATCTCACACGGAGTGAGCGGGATTTGAACCACGGATTCAGTGGTGAGAGGCCAGCGTGCTGCCGCCTAAGCCACGGAGGCTTAACTGACGACGAATTAAATGCTTTAATTTGCCACCAGCTGTTGCACTTGCCGTGACTAAGAGGGACAAATCTCAGTCAACATTGTCTTGTGATTCAAACATAGGCCGAGCCTAGGGGAACACATTTCTCCTCAAATGTCTAAATATGTTGATTCAATCGATTTCTTTATGTTCTATCTAATAAATTAAAATAATATATTATAGTAATGCCAATGGATTCAGATAAAAAAAACGTGCAGATGCGGATAAAAGTCGTGCGGATACAGATAACAGTTGTGCGGATATGAGCCGGATACGGGTAATAGTCGTGCGGATGTGGGGCGGATACGGATAGCAGTCGTGCGGATGCGGAGATGGGTGCGAATAACAGCCATGTGGCTGTGAATAAAATAAGTGCGGATATGAGGCGGATACGGATAACAGTCGTACGGATGCGGATAGAGTTTAGTTGATCCGCGCAGGACTCTAGATGTAGGTCACCACGTCGATAGTGTGAAACCACTTTGTCTCCAGCAATAGCCCTTTGCTCTCAGAGATATTAAATTCTAAGTACCTCACAATTAATAGGCTGTCTGTCAATGGGTCAACTGTACAGTACTGTCTGAGGAGTTGATGGATGCTACAAACCGGTCCGACAAATCGTCTTGTACTTGGTCCACGCGTGACGAATGAGACACAGACTCTAAGTGCCGACCCACTGATTAATCTCGACAAGTGTTAGAAAACTGTCCTGCGCCAGACTCGCGTACATTATCTCTGTATCTTGACAAATCGCCCACCGCGCTGTCTGCTGTGTAATTCAACCGGTAAAGAGGAGAGACAACAATACCGGCCCATGACCCTGGATATACACAAGGCGTTCATATACTCATTGTCTCTATGCAGACTACTGTAGTTCAGATTATTAGAGCAATACGTATTTTTAACTACTTTTCTCATTTTGAAAAAAGAAAATGAGGAAAAAATAGACTTATGAGATCGATCCGGGCCAATGTGTGTCTGTCTGTCCGTCTCTCTATGGGTGTGTCCCCCGCTATCAACTCCCAAACGGCTTCAACTCTCGAAACCAAATTGGGTGAGTAAAGATCTAAACATAAATAACTCACGGCCATATTTTAAAATGGTGTCAGTGCTACCAACTGCAGAACTGTCACACTTGAAGTTTGAGCTCTATATTGGACAGACTATCTCAGAGGTTATGCAAGGGAATTGTTCCAAACATGGCACTCACGCCTATAATTACAATCCAGATTAATTTTCAGGAGCCCATATATGATAGTGCTGCCGACATGCTTCTAAGCCTGCTGATAGGTCCAGTTTTAAAATGCATATAACTTCTATACTATCAATTGGATTTAAACCAAATTTCGTATGTGCTATATGTCCCATAACAAATGTGACTCTGCGTTTTCTTAAGAGCCACCAGGACTGCCAAACGTTAATAAATGCTCTCTCTATTTCTTTTATCCAAATACAAATTTATCAGGAATTATGCAAGCCAACAGCTTTACACTTTGCACACGTATAGTACCTGACATTCTAGATTAATTTGCAGTAACTGATATACGTCAGTGCTGCCAACATGATTCTAAGCCTGCTGATGGACTCAATTTTTAAATACATGTAGCTTCTATATTATCAAATAGATTTCATCCAAAATTGGCACTACAATAGATCGTAATATTTCAGAATATTTCTGAGCGACACATAAAATGGCATTGTTGCCAACATTACTTTACGCGCACTGATAGATCCAGTATTTAACAGCATGTAACGCCCATACTATCCATTACACCTCTACTAAATTGTGCATGTGCTTTCTGTACCTTAAGAGGTGGAACTAAAAATATATGCAGACTCACTAGGGCTGCCAACAGTAGTGCTCTATTATGTATATTTCAAACTAATTAAAAATGAAAGTATTACCAACTTAATATCGTCATCATTCTAGATTGGCCAATATAAATGTATCATTGCCATGAATCTTAAATTTTAAAAAGAGTAGGCTTTTTAGTTCGTCACGAAACTACTTGTTGTTCTATTAGAGATATAATCATTCATTAATCGTGGTATTGATTATTGAAATCACTTGTAACCTCCCACAGTCTTAGAGCATTTGCCCAAACATATTGATGTGTTTAAAGAAGACTCAGATTTAGTGTTGATTGGTTCCTCAGTTTAGGGGATGCGACAACGCAGTCATATAGCCCCGTGTACTTTGGGTGTGTGTAGAATCTGTCTGATAACCGGTGTTAATTGTGATGGCTGTATTAGTGTGTGTTATTTTTATTTTATTTTTTAATTCAAGTAACAACTGCAGACATTCGATTTTCAAGTAGTTCCAACTTTTGCTACCAAACGCCTCCTTCAACTACCAACTAGTTCTGAACTTGGTTACGAGATGCTACCACAGTCGACTCCTGGCGACGAACGTTGGAACCTAAGAGCGTTAGTCAAATCTAACGTATAATTTAGCTTCACACAAGTGTAATTAGTGGAAGGTTCTTTATCATGCCATAAACCTATGACAAGATTTAGTGTAAATACTCAGATGTAATTACTATAGTTCCCAAATCGAGTCTTGTGTACATTAGCCTAAGTGAGTTTTCAGTAAGTGTACAATTTGCCACCGGGAAATTCCCCCCCCCCCCCCTTCCCCCTTAAAAATAAAGTAAATGTAAGAACGAATATAAGGCAATACATTTCATTCGAATATACGTATACATGCGTTGGTATTGTTGTTTGAGTCAGCAGCCCTTTGACTGATATGATGCAGCGTTCCTTGCCTCCTTGTCCTGAGCTAATCACTTCATCTCTGCATAGTAACCACACTTTACATCCGAGACAATCTCTTCAACATACAGTATTCTAACCTGAGAGAAAATCTAAGAGGCGTAGTTGGTAGCATGCTGAACTGCTGTTCCCAAGATAGCGGGTTCAAACCCGGCCGAAGTCGTCGGATTTTTAAGAGCGTTAAAATCCTTCAGTATACCTTCCCTCGGAGGGGAAGTAAAGCCGGCGGTCCCATCTCATAGATTTATGGCATGCAAAAGATCCTTCCACATACTAAACTTGTGTGGAGCTAAATTTCTAGATTAGATTCCGTTGGAACGCTCTATCAAAGTTCCAAACTTCACCACTAGGTATCATTGACATCTGGTAGCGAAAGTTAGAACTACACCCTCTGGGTGTCCGCTGGAAACAGCTACAGACTCAAGCGAGCCGAACATGTCCTCGGACACTCCCGGCACTAAAAGCCATACGATAAATAAATAAGTATATAAATTATTACCACTGAATCTTGCTAACGACATTATTATTTTAGACAAGTCACCATAGGATTTGAATGATTTTCTAAACGGCACGGCACAATCTTTAAGGAATTTATGACACCAATCAATAAACTAAATGTTTAAAAAAATGTAATCCGATGCAGCCCGAAGAAATCAGAAAACTCTTTTGACATTGAATTGGCAGGTGAAATGCTAAACAGGAGAATTCTGCTTGCGAAGCATAATTACCATTGTTGTTGTTGTTGTTGTTGTTGTTGTTGTTGTTTCATTTAGGGGGCTTTGCAATCATCGTCATGTAGACCCGTGTTGGTTGGTTGGTTCTTAAGTTTAGGGGCTGCGACAACGCGGTACTTTGGGTGTGTGTAGAAACTGTCTGATAACCAGTGCTAATTTTGATGACTGTATTAGTGTGTGTATCTGTTTTTTTAAATTTAAGACAGACTGCAACTTAGAATTTTTCAAATAGTTCCTACTTTTGCCGCCAAGCGCCACCGTCAACGACTACTAGGCCAAGTTCAGAACTTAGCTACTAGACGCCACCGCAGTTGCCTCTTAGCAACGAACGTAGAAACCTAAGAGCGTTGTTTACATTCTTAACCTATCCAATTTAGCTTCACACAGGTGCAATTAGTGGAAGGTTCTTTAACATGTCATAAATCTATGACATGGGACCGCCGGCTTTACTTCCCCTCCGAAGGAAGGCATACTGAGGGATTTTTAACGCCCTTAAAATTCCAACGGCTTCGGCCGGGTTTGAACCCGCTATCTTGGCCATAGAAGCTCAGTATGCTACCGACTACGCCACCGAAGCCGCTATACACCCGTGTACTTGGGTGTGTGTAGAATTCATCTGATAATCTGTGTTAATGTGATGACTGTATTAGTGTGTGTAGTTGTAATTCAGTTGAGGATTACGAAGGAGGTGGCAGTGGTCTTTAGTCAGCAAACATCCCGGTATTCGCCTGGAGTAGAAGTGGGGAACCACGGAAAGCCACTTCCAGGATGGCTGAGGTGGGAACCAAACCCGCCTCTTTAATGTTTTGCATCCCTGGGCGAAGCAATAAAGCAAAACTGATAAATGGCTTCAAAACTTTCTTTACATTTCGAAATATTGCGTTATTTGCGTGTTTCTGAATATTTCATAACGAATTCGCACAAAATAATGTTTATTTGTTTGTTTGTTTGTTTGTTTGGAAGCTTGTAACTCAAGGTGATGTCCCCTAGCAGCATACTGGCTAGCATTCATGGCTGTCACAACGGAGGTTCGACTACCGGCTCTGCCAATAAATTTAATTCTGATATGAGTGCTGGAACAGGGTTCAATTAGCTTTGTGAGGTATAATTGAGAAAAGGAGGTTTCGATTCCTACCTCAGTGATCCTAGAAGTGATCACCCACTTCTACTCCAGGCAAATGATTGGTTCCTAAGTTAAGGCCACGGCCACCACGGGCCCAAAGTCTCGTCCTAGGTAAATAAATACACACACTAATGCAGTCATTATAACGACACAGGTTATCAGGTAGATACAGACAACGCAGGCTAAAGAGCAGCGTTAGGTCATGAGGCCAAGCTCTCTGTTGACTCTGTAGACATATCCGTTCGAGCCTTACCGTCGGCCGTCCTTGAAATGGTTTTTCGTGGTTTCCCCATTTTCAACACCAAGCAAATGCTAGGACGGTACCTTCTGATAGGTCACGATCACTTCCTTCCACATCCTTGCTCAGTTTCATTCATCGGTATCCATTCCATCTCTCATCCCGGCGTGCAGGTTGCCCACGGGCGTCGACTAGAAAGACCTGCACTTGGCCTCTCAGGAGGCCACACGACAAAACAAATCATGATGGATTTCACACGCCCAATTACGAGGGGCTACATGACCAAGATGTCACGAAGTCCTCAGAAATGAATCTAGAACAATAAAATGTTGTTTCCGATACCCATCACAGCCATTACACCAATCATGTCTATAGTCATCCTCCCATTCAGTAGAACGGGAAACCCCTCAAAAAGACTTTATATTTTGCTGACGAAGACCTACCGGGGCTGATCTTGAGTTATCCACCGTGAAATATTAATCAATGTTCAGTTGATCTCCAGGTTTTATAGCTGGAGATATTTGGACCACACTGCACTCGTGAGGGCAAATATCACATTGTTGAGACACACGCGGCGAAACGAAATCGCGAACAGACTTACACAGGTGGCCAAATTGTTATGGTAAAGCGAAATATAACACAATTCTTAATAGCTAATTGGTTTACAGAATCTTCAACAGTATATATATTTCTTGTATCCTGATGAAGAGAAATTGTTTTTGTGACATCCTAACCAGATGAGTCGTGGTCGTCAATTGAGTTAACGCAGCTGACATTTCATTAAATTAATCAATTTCAGTAGATAAGCCATACAACTCGCAACAAAAGAAGAAAAGAGGACAGATTTAGTTTTGGGATTGAGCAAGTTCCGACACCACACCGTTTTCCTTGCTTAAAGACTGACGTGTTAATGTATGTTGTTTAATAGATAATAAAATAAGATTTTAAAGTTAAAATCGTGGAAAAGTGAGTAAGTTCATATGATGTTGCTTCGTAAGAATATATTGTGACCCATTTGGTGAGTACATCACAATATACAACCAATAAATATCCTACAACGGAAACTCGGACTCAAACAAAATCTTCCATTTTAATGCATTGTATCTTATTTTGCAATAAGTAATTTGGTTCTATCCAGGTTTATCCATAATAATTTGGCCAACCCTGAATTTAAGATTGCATTTGCTATGACGTCAAGCGAGCCTGCTATAGCAGTGCTCTGAACTAGCGGCGGACAGAGAGACAAAGAATTATCAACACGATTGCTACTAAACACTTCAGATGGCGCTAACTGAATAGTTGAACAAAACAGTTCAGTTTCTTTAACATGCTACACCACACAAACTACTGAATCAATGCAATGCAAATTTTCACAAGATAATGTAGTTAAGTTACTGAAAAGGCATTATCTTTCACTGATACTATACTGATTTTTCGAAAACAAAATATTAAGAAAACGGAGCATTTATGGCCTAACTATTTAAGTTTAGGGGTCTGGTACATTTTCTTTTCAAATGTTATGCTCCTATCCTTTAGGACCATTCTGGTGAAAAAAATATGTCGTTATGAGCAACAGATTTTGTTTGAGTCCGAGTTTCCGTTGTAGGATATTTATTGGTTGTATATTGTGATGTACTCACCAAATGGGTCACAATATATTCTTACGAAGCAACATCATATGAACTTACTCACTTTTCCACGATTTTAACTTTAAAATCTTATTTTATTATCTATTAAACAACATACATTAACACGTCAGTCTTTAAGCAAGGAAAACGGTGTGGTGTCGGAACTTACTCAATCCCAAAACTAAATCTGTCCTCTTTTCTTCTTTTGTTACGAGTTGTATGGCTTATCTACTGAAATTGATTGATTTAATGAAATTCCAGCTGCGTTAACTCAATTGACGACCACGACTGATCTGGTTAGGATGTCACAAAAACAATTTCTCTTCATCAGGATACAAGAAATATAGCCAACATACACTGTTGAAGATTCTGTAAACCAATTAGCTATTAAGAATTGTGTTATATTTCGCTTTACCATAACAATTTGGCCACCTGTGTAAGTCTGTTCGCGATTTCGTTTCGCCGCGTGTGTCTCAACAATGTGATGAGCAACAGTTCTTGAGTTACGATTTAAAAGGCAAAGACTTGCACCCACTTTTCGTCCTGTCAATGTGGTATGTAATATTTATGCTTGTATGTTTATCGCTAGATTTCCGAAAGTTGCTTTTTTAACATCCGTTTTACTGATAACTCAAAAACTAATTGACATACTCTGATGAAATGTTTTGGGTGTGTTTATACATATTATATCTACAACATTGTGCAAATTTATGACTCTTACTTGGATAGTTTTATCTTTAAAAGAAATTGTGGTAAAAGAAATGTTATACAAATTTGGTTTTTCTTATTCAATACAAAATTAAAAATACTATTTGCTGAATGTGCTTGAATTTGTAAAAGAGAATATTAAAAGTAAAATAATACAAAAATACTTAAGAAAGTTGAAAATTAATGGAGTAATCCCAGGGACGCCTGAGCCTTGCATTATAAACAACCAACAATTTGAATTTTGAAGAAATATGCTAATTATTTATTTAAGTCAATGGCAATGCTGTTTCAATGTAACACAATATCATTGCTTCATATGTACACAATTTCATTATTGTAAGTATTGTGGTTACAAAGAAAGAAAATGTTCCATGTTGCTAACATTTTAGCATGATAAGCTGTACCAGATCCTTAAAGGGTTGACAATACAAAATGAAGAAGATTTCATGGCTTGCAATCCAAATTAGAATCGTGATTCTAGTGCAAGTCAGATTAATGCACACATGCACGTAAAGATACTGTGAATATTTCAAGTACATCGGTGCAGTTATTTCTGAGATAATGCAAAACATTTGCATAAAAATAATAGTTGTAAGAAATGGCTGTCAAAGAAATGTCTGCAAAGGTAGATGAATAAAGATTCAACGCAAAACACGAAGTTATGAAAATGTTACGTAAAATAACGTTGATTGGAGTAAGTTGAATGACATTTTGAAAAGGACTGGAATGAAGTACAGGGATACAAAGATGAGCTAAGTTACTATCTGTAGAAAATCCAGACGGCAATTATTCGAGCTGAAAGACATGAGAGAGAAGCTGGTATTCAGAAAGGTGTATGGCAAGTCTGTAACTTATCACCCATATCTTTCAATGAAGGATATTATACAAAAATTTCCAAGTACGAGTAATGATTTAAGGAAAATTAAATTTAACTCTGAGATTTTCTGATTACATTGGCAATTTAGCCGATTCACCAGAGGATTTGAATGAGGTTCTAAATGGTATGGACTCCGTCTCGAGGAAACAATTCATAATGAAATCAAAACAAAATGGAATGCAACTGAAAGAATTCAGAAACCTCTACTGACGTCAAATTGGCAGGTGAAAATCTAAAGGAAGTAGGACACTTCAGCTACTTAGGAAGAAAAATAACCAGTGATGGACGAATCAAAGAGGATATAAAAAGTAGGTTGTGTCAGGCAAAGAAAGCATTTTTACAGAAAGGAAACCTGTTGACATCAAATTTAGATTTAGGTAGTAGAAAGTAATTGTTAAAAGCCTTTTTCTGAAGCGTGTCGCTTTATGGAAAGGAAATTTGGACTGTTGGCGCAGCAGAAAAGAGGAGAATAAAAGCGTTTGAAATGTGGTGTTACAGGAGAATGATGAAGATCAGATGGGTAGAAATGAAGAGGTATTAAGACAAGTGGGCGAGGAGAGATGTTTCTGGCGACTGCTATTGAAGAGAAGAGATAGTTTAGTAGGACAAATACTGAAACACCCAGGAATAGCAAAGTTAGATATGTTAAGAAAAGAGCTGTAGGGGTAGACCAAGATTAGAATATGTTAAACAGATTGCTTTGGATGTAAGATGTGGTAGCTGAAACGATTAGCTCAAAACAGGGAGGCATGGAGGGCTCCATCAAACCAGTCAGAAGACTGAAGACTCTAACAGTAAACAAGATTTACAGTCCTAATATAGCGTTGAACTCAAAACACGAAATAATGCAATTGTTGAATAAAGTCACGGAGAATTATGCAACGAACTGGGTTGTAGTTCAAGGCCGGAGTTAGGGTTACACCGTATCCTCTGATTCACAATTGAATTCGGAGTAGCCTACGCTTATTTCATTGTACAATCAGGTATTGTTAGTATTATAGTTTTAACCAAATTAACTAACAAATTTGACTTAATTTGTAATGCGGTAATTGTTAGTAGAAACTCCAATAAATAGTCAGTCAATCACAAAAACCAAAAAAGTCACAAGAACGTACACAGCGCCACCAGAACTAGGTCTATGTCACGGGCCACGGCTAGATATCGCACGCCATGCAATTACGGAGGAATGTTAAGCACTTCTGGAAAATATTTCACACCACCGCTGTTATTGATCTGTTAAAAAGGGAAGCTTGATGGTATGTACGTTGTTGTTTACACCATGAATAGGAGATACTGTTAAGCTTCTGATTCATTAATATGTTGAATATGAAAAAACAGTAATCAATGATCAAGAGAGAATTCTATAAATTGAATTTAATTTCCAAGCTGCTAGTTCAACCAGCTCGTGACACAGTGGCTTGGCTGCCAACCTAGAAATCCAGGTACTATCCCCGATCAGACAAGAAATTAAAGAAAAGGTGTAAGGGTTGGAATGGGATCCAATCATCCACGTGATGTAGAACTCAAGAGGAGATGGGTTCAAACTCACCAAGGCCAGAGTTAGGTTTACATCGTATTCTCTGATTACCCTAGTAGCAATGCAAGAAATAGCTTGTGTATCCGATATCCTGAATCTACCCAGCTATCTCTTCTATACAACAAGGTCGGTCTAAATACTGTGCGATGTAGTGAGAGTTTCGATGCTACACTATTTTCGTTCTTGCAGAATACAGTAGATCGCAACCAAACATTCCTTTCAACATATCAATAACAGTTGTGGTGAATGAATGAATGAATGAATGAATGATCGTGTGGCCTCCGGAGAGGCTGAGTGCAGGTATTTCTAGTTGACGCCCGTGGGCGACCTGCGCGTCGTAATGAAGATGTCACATACACCCAGTCCCCGAGCCACGGGACTTAACCCAAGGAGATTAAAATCCCTGATGGCTCAGCCGGGAATCGAACCCGAGGCACTTCGGGCCAAAGTCTAGCGTGCTAACCATTTAGCCACGGAGCCGGACAACAGTAGTGGTGAGAAATATGGAAGTGGCTTTCCGTGATATCTCACGTCTCCTTCAGGAAAATGCCGGAATATTACCAAACGTTAGGCCAAGATCGCCTCCTACCTAATGAAAATCCACAGCCTACTTCCATTCGACCGACCGGGTCAGAGAATGGAATGAATCAATCAAGCCCCCATCTAGCGGCGAGGATATGAACTGTGACGGCTGCCGAAGCCTGTCGCACTCCCTGAGGTAATGCTTAAGTGGATGACAGATGAAATGAAAAGATAGTGAAGAGTGTTGCTGGAATGAAAATGTTGACAGGGAAAACCAGAGTACCCGGAGAAAAACCTGTCTGCCTCCGTTTTGTCCAGCACAAATCTCACATGGAGTGACCGGGATTTGAACCACGGACCCAGCGGTGAGAGGCCAGCGTGCTGCCGCCTAAGCCACGGAGGCTTCCTCCTACCTAATCCTAGCTCCAATTACAAATACATATACTAATACAGCTATCATAATAACACAGGTTATCAGACAAATTGGGGCTACATGACCACGATGTCGTAAAGCTCCTAAATGAATGTACCAATAAACAACATACGTCTTGTTCACTCTATAACTTTGACTTGCTATTACTTACTACAGTATGTATGATAAAATCTCGTAGAACAAGAACGGTTCGGAATACCGGAGGTCATGAAGAGCCAGGGTTCACGCCCTGTGACTTGCACGTCACTCTACATAGAATGGTGATGAGTCTTGGGTTCATGTCCTATAATCCGATATCCGATTAATTTCATCGGATTCACCCAACATAAAATAACACTTAAGTTTGGCTTTCAGCCCCTTGACTACTGAAGTGATTCATACATGTGACGGTGCATGTTAAGAGGTACAGGGGATAATGCGGTTTAAACTGAAAACTCACAAACTATCAAATTCATTTATCATGCAGGGTTGCAGTCATCTGACTAACAAAATGAAGTGTAATAATATTATTATGGGTGATAATATTTGAGTGCATACAGTGAATAAGTTGACCGCTCTCATCCGGACCGTGTGCGACTCAACCAGATAAGTAGCCTTGACAATACAATATGAACTGACCATTTAACAACAATCACATACACACACTAAGCAAGCAAAATTGCAGGTTGATTAGTTAGTTACTTCGTTCTTGAGGTTTTAAGAGGTGGAACTACGAGGTCATCTGCCCCTCTTAACACCGATAAAAGTATAAAAATTAGGAATTGAATTTAAAATTTAGAGGTGGACACCTAAATTTGAAAAGACCGAAAACTAATAAAACAAAACAAAAAATTCTTGTTCCTTCCTCGATTTCGGCCATCTTTGGTCCGCGTAAAATGGTCCATTGCATACACTGTCTCTTATTTGCTTTATCCTAGATTAAACTAATAATTATAATATAAACAAAAGTTACGGAAAAACGAAAATTCAGCATTCAAAAAGAATTAGACTTTGAGTCAATATACTCTAGAAAATTTAGATTGCTGGCATTTTGGAGGTCAATCACCACGTTCACTCTCTTAACAAAACATCACATAGGCTGTACCTAGCAAATATTGACTAGTTGAATTATCTTAACTACTAAGTTGCGAAGTAGGATCGGAGTAACAAGAAGAGACAGGGTGAGGAATGAAAAGGTCAGGGAAATAGTGAAAGAGAAGCCCTTGCAAGGTAAGATTGAGACATCAAGACTGAGATGGTATGGACACTTAAAGAGAATGGATGAGAAGAGGATTCCCAAGAGGATACATGAGATGCAGATGCAGAAGAAACGACCAAGGGGAAGACCAAGAGATGGCTGAAAGGAGTGGAGGAATGTGTCAAGAAGAGAGGCGAGGACTGGACCAGAGTGACAGCGGAGAGGTGGTGGGAAGAAAGGACTAAGTGGCGAGGCTTATGTTCCAAAACAGACCCAGCCTGGGGCTGGAAACTGTACAAGATGATGATGATGATGACTAAGTTACTACAACTAAATAAGTGTACATATTGTAAATACTATCACCCATACTAGACATAGATTTAATAGGCTAAGTGTAATGGATCTGATGATGATCGCTTGACGATCTAAACTGGTCATCCAAGTGTATTTATTAATAACATGCATTTTTTTTCAAGATTAGGAAATAACTCATCACAATTGTGTTGACTGACTGAAAAGAATCAAATTTCGATGACATAAAAAACACTGAAAAAGGGCTTCATACACCATAATGTTACTGAGGCTTTTAGAGACGCCGGGGTGCCGGGATTTCGCCCCGAGAAGGAACTTTAACGTGCCAGTAAATCTACTAACATGGAAGGAAGGAATCTTTTAGTTTTACTCATGCGATCATGAGCCACGGGACCTCCTTTTTACGTGCAATCAAAACCACAGGACATGGCATTTCACTTCACATGCATTGACCGGGAATCGAACCCGGTCCACATTGGTGAGAAGCTCTAGTAACATGGCTCCCTCGCATTTGCACACTTTCCAGTGGCAAACAACTGTGCTAGGATTCGACAGCAGGCGAGAACGTTACGCTGTGACACTCGTAATTGATGAATGCTGACAGCACAAGAATGTTAAAGATAAGCTCTAACATACAGAATTCAGGTATTTCAGTCAGTTTTTAGCAAATTTTACATGTTTTAGGTTGTCTTTTCGAATTTATAACAGTAGATGGACGAAGCAAAGAGGATCTAAAAAGTAGGTTGGCTCAGGCAAGGAAAGTATTTCTACAGAAAAGGAATCTGTTGACATCGAATTTATATTTAGGTATTAGGAAGTGATTTTTGAAAGCCTTTTTCTGGAGCGAGCACTCGATGGAAGTGAAACTTGGACTATTGGTGCAGCAGAAAAGAGGAGAATTGAAGCGTTTGAAATGTGGTGTTACAGGAGAATGATGAAGATCAGATGGGTAGATAGGGTTACAAACGAAGAGGTATAAAGACGAGTGGGAGAGGAGAGATGTTTCAGGCGACTGCTAATGAAGAGAAGAGATAGGTTGATAGGACACATACTAAGACACCCAGGAATATCAAGCTTAGTTATAGGAGGAAGGGTCGAGAACAAGAACTGTAGGGGTAGACCAAGGTTAGAATATGTTAAACAGATTTCCTCGGATGTAAGGTGTGGTAGCTATGTAGAGATGAAACGATTAGCTCAGGAGAGGGAGACATGGATAGCTGCATCAAACCAGTCAAAAGACTGAAAACCCCAACAACAACAACAACAACAACAGTAGCTGGTAATGAGATTAAGTAATCCAATAAAAATATTACTATTTGGATACAGGTTCATCGAGTCTCAGGAATAGCACCATAGACGTGTGCAAATTATTAGGCTCAATGTCAGTTTTCCTAAATATTGCATTTAGAGCTGTCAATCGATTAAAAATTTTAATCGATTTCACACAGTATCAGTTCGAGAAAAATAGATCTTTGAATAATATATTTTAAAATCGTTACAATTCCATTTGCTATGAGGGATAAAATAATTTTAAATTTTAATTGTATTTTTGGAAAAAAGAAGCCTCCGTGGCTTAGGCGGCAGCACGCCGGCCTCTCACCGCTGAGTCCGTGGTTCAAATCCCGATCACTCCATGTGAGATCTGTGCTGGACAAAACGGAGGCAGACAGGTTTTTCTCCGGGTACTCCGGTTTTCCCTGTCAAAATTTCATTCCAGCAACACTCTCCACCATCATTTCATTTCATCTGTCATTCATTTAATCATTGCCCCCAGAGGAGTGCGTCAGGCCTCGGCAGCCGGCACAGTTCATATCCTCGCCGCTTAGATGGGGGCTTCATTCATTCCATTCCTGCCCCTGTCGGAGACTGGAAGCAGGCTGTGGATTTTCATTCAATTGTATTTTTGGCGTGCAAGTAAGAAAATAAATTCAAAAGCATTGAATTAGATAAAAGCAATTATCGCTTTAATCTTCCTGAAGCAAAGGCATGAATATCAGCTAGCTTAAATGAACTGCCAATCTGACAATAGCTGATGCTAGCACGCCAAATGACAAAATAATAATACACTACACAGGTTTTGTGCTACCGGTACTTTTCCTACTATTTTAATCGGTTCAATTAATCGAATAAAGCACATTGATTGGTTAATCGTATTGTCGGAGTAATCGGTTAATCGGTCTGATTTATCTATTCAATCGACAGCTCTAATTTCATTTATAATTTCCACAACTTAAAGCACTAAATATGTTAAGGGGAGACTTAGGGCCAAACGCATGACTTGGAACAAAGTCCTATAACTTCGAAAGTTTTAAAGATACAACATTGAAATTTTGTAGCAATATTTATAACTTAATGATGCATAGCTGTGGTTAGTTTCATTGACTTCCAATAACAAATAAGACTTCCACTGAACATTATTTTTTTAATCGGTCATTTCAATATTGATGGAATCTTTATGAAAAACTCTTTAGACAATGTTAATCAATTCTGTCTAACACAATTTTAATTAGGCTTGTAGTTGTTTTTATATAAGAATTTACATTGTTTGATAAAAAAAAACTCAAATTTACTTAAATACCTTAACAAGGCACCGACATTATTTCAAATGTGTAACCATCAGTCCTAATTACATTTTCTATTAATTAACTCCCAGAATTATATTTTTACAATTTACATTAAAAAGAGGGGTTTTGCTAATGCAAAATACCACAAATTTGTGTTTAATTCCATTATTGAACTTTTCCTATGAATTTTGAGCACAGTGATTTGACTGATGGTCCGCTCTTTAACTATGCTACGATTCTAATAATAATAATAATAATGTTATCGGTTTTACGTCCCTCTTAACAACTGTGGCTTTTAAAGATGCCGGGGTGCCGGAATTTTCCCCCAAGGGGATCTTCAACGTGCCAGTAAATGTAACACCCTCAAATGCCAAATGGCTGCGTCAGAATTCGACCCTGCAACCTTGCACCCAGCAAGCGAGAACATTACCACCGAGCCACGCAAAGATTCGTGGACCATTGATTCAAATCACCTGATTTAGATGGTACATTTCTAAGTTAATGAAAAAATTGGATTTCGGCCCAGCTCTGATATCTCTCGGAATCCCCAATTCCGAAAATTCCAGACGGAATTCCTTATGAGAAAAGTTGTAAGTCCACAGAAGTAAAACATTACTAAGTATGACAATAAAACATGTAAGCAGTTGGTAAATGAAATGATTTTGAATACTAAGTTGCGACTGATTTAATTTATTTCAGTCTAATAATTTTCACACATCTATAACTCAACTGGGTCTGGTTGGTTCCTTACTTTAAGGGCTGTGACAACGTGGTCATGTAGCCCCTTGTACTTTGGGTGTGTGTAGAATCTGTCGGATAACCGGTGTTAATTGTGATGGTTGTATTAGTGTGTGTTATGTGTAATTCAAGTAAGGACTCCAGACGATCAATTTCAAGTAGTTCCTACTATTGCTACCAAATGCTACCGTCAACGACACCTAGCTGTGAACTTGACTACTTGATACCACCACAACCAGCACCTGGCAGAGAACGTTGGAACGTAAAGAGCGTTAATCATATCTAACCTACAAATTTAGCTTCACACAATTGTAGTTAGTGCAAGGTTATTTTACACGCCATAAATCTATGACATGGACCCGCTGGCTTTACTTCTCCTCCAAAGGAAGGCATACTGAGGGATTTTTAACGCTCTTAAATTATCCGATGACTTTGGCTGGATTTGAACCAGCGATCTTGGACATAGAAGCTCGGCATGCTACCAACTACGCCACCGAAGCCCCCGACAACTGGGTCTCTTTCATTAACAAGCGGACATATAATTTTAGACTACGGTTTATTTAGTAAGTCCTCAGGTTGGGTTTATGTTACACTTAAAACATTTCAGTAAGCTACAGATCAGCAGCACATCCATGTCTGATGCTGGATACGCACCAGTAGTAGGTACTAGGAACAGTTGAAGAGTACCATGCGTCTACCCAACAAATTATCTATGAGGCCAAGACGTGGAGGCAAATTACTTTCTCAAACCAAAGTAAGTATACACTATATCTTCCATATTGAGTCTGCAACGAGTTGTTTAAAAGTCTGATGACCTAGTTCAACGCCATCATTGGGTCCGTTTTGAAAGGAACGTTAAAACTTTGAAAATAACGGGTTAGAATTCACCATAAAAAGGTATATTTGGAAGGGTTTTCATCGAGACCAAGCGTAATTCACATAATCCTATTTGTCAACGACGCAGATTTTCAATCATCAAAAATATATCTCTAGTTTTAATATTTCACGCAGAGAATAGTTGAACGTTAATTTAGTAGTTAACCTAGTAGTCGTATATAAAGTTCAAGCTTTTATGCTGGGGGGCTTTAAATCAAACCACTACTGATTCAATCAATGTCTACGTACGCCACTAGAAAAGTATACAGCATTGCGCCAGTGCTCTGAAAGTTTCCGGAAGTCCAATTAGACGTCAAACATCTTGGCTTGTTGGACATCTTTTGAGACCGCAAATAATTTAACGTATTACCCGGGACTATTTGACCACACAAGAGGGCAGTAAGATTAACTACATAAATCAGAATACTTAATATATTTAATAGCATATTCAATTTAAACATTATAAGCTTTCAGTAACATTATGCAGTCTAGTTACCAAATAAATACGAAAGCGAAAAATAGACTATACGCTGTGAAAGAAAATACACGCAAAATTGTATAATTCACCTCCCTTTGGGCCATTTCTAATTTGGGTTAGTTGGCAAGTTTATTCATATAAAACACTAATCAAGATCACAACAGAGATTATGCTCATTTTGGTAGCTAAATAGTCTATCTTATGTCAAGCATGATTTAATTTAAAAAATGCAAATAATTTTCATTGGAACTGTTGATAATAAGTTGAATTACAAAATTATAGTAGAGGGGGAAATAAATGCTAGGATATATCATATACGCTCAGTCATAAATATATAACAATTCCCGTAAATTAGGAAACATCTGGGCAGTGACATAATCATCCATCACATTTTTGCAAAATTTTACCTACCAATTTTGACAGTGTAAATTTTCGATTCGATTGTTCTAGAGACGACTATTTCTGACAAGAAAAAACACATCGATAATCAAGGTATTAACCAGCATAATAAACACTGGGAATCATTTATCGCTGTAGTCATTGACGAGTAAAAAAATCATTCTATATATACCGGTACTCTACAAAAATTTGTATTTTTTTAAAAACACTTACGATGGCAGCAATTAACTTCCGGTCGTTATAATGCTATTAATACTAATATTTTGATGTGGTCGGTGTATTGCGGCGAACTGAATATCGTGCCACTTTGCGTCTTACCTGGTGCTCGCGACTCCTCGGGTTGCTTCGCTTCAGTTCGGCTCGACTTGCCCCGCACTACTGACTGACTGACGGCACGCAACGCAGCCCACAGGCTAGCTAACTAACTCCGGTAGCTGCGCGCCTCACTGCGACACCCATCGATCGCTCTAAGCTCCGCCTGCCAGCCCATCGCGGAGCGAGTCTGGTGGTTCTAGTGCGAAGCGCGGGAACTGAGGTATGCGGTGTACTACAGTATACTACTACAAACGTTACTACGTACGCTTCGAGAAACCTGCTCAATCGAGTACCACTGGTGGAGGGGAGACTTCCAAGGCCATTTCCTTCTACTACTTCTCTCTCCAACAGCGACACAAAGTTGGGGACCGGTGCGCTCTCTGTTTCGACTTCCGGAAAATTTCGACATATCGTCGTTTTTCACATCCTCTAGACCCCAACAGCACTGTCAGTTCAAAAGTTTATATAATAATAATAATAATAATAATAATAATAATAATAATAATGTCGTATGGCCTCGGTTGCCGGGTGCAAGCTTTGTTATTTGACACCCAGAGGGTAGCTTGCATGTCGAATTTTTCGTTGTTCCTTGACTATGAAAGTCAAGGAGGTTAGATGTTGGATATCTATAGCGCTTTCTAGTAGAGAAGTGAGGAACTTTGTGTTGGCGGAAACTCCCGAGATTAATTTTGCCATTATGAACTCGGCCTACTGAATTCTAATGGGTTCTTTGACATGCCAACATCGTATGACATGCGTATTGTATTTTTGCCGCCTTTCATAAAATCACTTACCACGGCCAGGAGCGAACCTGTAATCTTGGGGTTAGTAAATCGACACGATATCCACTCACCCACCGTGGCAAGCTAGTTTATATATAATGATATATTATATATTTATATAAAATATAGGCCTATTATACGTTATTATTTGCGTAGGTTCATTATTCAAACACAAGAAATAAAAACTTAATTTTAAAATTTCGCACAGCCGCCATCTTGGGGTTATCAAAACAAATGAGTTTAATTCGAGGTCAGTAGATTAATTTTTATGTGAATATTTATTGTACTAAGTTACACTACACTCGGATAATCAAATCAAGAGTAAATTTCATTTAAATGTTAAAAAATTTGCCTGACCGCCATGTTGGTTTTGTGATCACCAGGTTATTCAAAGTCCCATAGGTGAAATGATGTTAATAGCCTCTATCAACATACAAAATTTCAGTTTGATTCCTGTAATCGATTCGTAGATATTGAGAGCCGTCTATATATTTCGGATCGTCACCATGATGGATTGTTAGGTCATAGAGTTATGTACCATTCAATGAAAATTATAGCGTAGGTTCATTATTAAAACTTTAATTTTAGTCGCATGCTTATGACACAAGAAATAAAAACCTTAATTTTAAAATTTCGCACTATCTTGAGGTTATGTAAGCAATTGAACTAAATTAAATGTCAGTGCAATACAATGTGTGTAAACATTTTCTGTGCCGAATTTCACTGCGCTCGGATGGTTAAATCGTGAGAAAAGTCTATTTAAATGTTACAACTTTGCTTGGCTGCCATGTTTGTTTTGTACTTATCGGTTTAGTGAAAGTTGCAAAGATGAACTTCTAGTAGTACCCTTAATCACCCTACAAACGTTCGGGGTTATATCTCTTACTATTAAGGAGATATAGAATGCCAGTGAAATATTTCGCGCGGCTGCCATGCTGGAAAGGTGAAACGAAGACACGATCGAGGTTTGATGAAGTACTAGTATGTACGTACCGAGTTTCATTGAAATCGCTTCGGCTGTTTAGATTTTATTAGGGAACACACACACACATACGC
The DNA here is from genome assembly GCA_946902985.2 of Meconema thalassinum. NCBI lineage: Eukaryota > Metazoa > Arthropoda > Insecta > Orthoptera > Tettigoniidae > Meconema > Meconema thalassinum. The sequence goes on from OX336392.1 coordinate 376,590,528, forward strand.
ACACATACACACACACACGGACAATAGGTGATCTAATCAGCCTATTTTTCTTTCATACCTGAAAATAGGCTAATAACCACCAAAAAACTAAAATAATGAAGTCACGATTGACGAAAATCTTGATAAAATTTTTCACTATAAAGAAAAACCATAATAGTCCCTTAAGTCAGAAGGGCAAGTATTATGAAAATAGGTAATTATAGGCGCTATAAAATCAGTGTATTTTACTCCAGTAAACATGAAACATATTTATACGAGGATCACTTACTAAGTTATGGCAACTATTTTATTTTAGACAAATGCATTGTTATACAAACATTTCTTTATACTCGCATGAAAATACATAATCATGTCCGAGTTTCTCAGGAAGTATTGTAGGCCAGGGAGAAGAGTGAAATCAAGAAAATGTTATCGTATGTCATAATATTGAAAACACTAGTTTGCACACACAACACATGAACATCCTTCGAAGTAATCTTCAAGCCAATCAATTGTTTGCTGCCAACGATGAGGAAGATGACCTATAGCATCAGCTGCGCCATTATTCAATCTGGCAATCTGGCTTCGGCTTTGTCTTCTCGTGTATGGAAACCTTTCTCACGCAATGGTGCTTTCAATTTCGGGGTCAAATTGAAATCCCCTGGTGACAAATCAGGAGAGTAAGGAGGATGCCCTAGTACATCCCATCTCCTGCGCCAGTAATGTGTCTGAATAATTGTCGTTGCATTGGCTGTTGCATTGTGCTATTTTTACGTATGCGCGTTGTTATAGTCGGCTCAGATCCATACTTGACAAACTATAAACATCAACAAGTAGTTCCATGAAGAATTAAATAGCCTAATTTAATATATCCAACTGGCCTTACTTAGGACACGAGAACTGAAAATAAGATTTTAAAAAATTGCACAGCCGCCACTTTTAGGTTCTCATAGAATTCCATTAAATTAGAAGTCAGTACGAAGATACACCGTGTCAAGTTTCACAGCTCGGATGAAAAGCTGCAACAAAAATCCATTTAAATATTTAAATTTCGCGTCGTCGCCATGTTGATTTTGTGCTCATCAGGTAATTGAATGATTGATAGCCTCTATCATCAAATAAAACTTCAGTTTGATTGCTGTATTGTAATAGATTCGTAGAACTGTCTAAATATTTCTGCTGGTCGCCATGTTGGTTTGTTATATGTGTAGGACATAGAGTTATGTACCATTAGATGGAGATTATTGCGTAAGTTCATTATTCAATCTTTCACTTCGATCGCATGATTAGAACACAGGAAATAAAATCTTAATTTTAAAATTTCGCACAGCCACCATATTGAGGTTATGTAGACTGAATTAAATGTCAGTGCATCTCCATGTGTATAAATATTTGATTTACCAAGATTCACTGTGCTCGGATGGTTAAATCGCGAGAAAAGTCTATTAAAATGTTTCAAATTCGTTTGGCCACCACGTTCGTTTTGTATTTAACAAATTTATGAAAATCTCATGGATGAAGCTCTAGTAGTACTCTTTATCACCGTACAAAATTTGAGGATAATATCTGTTACTGTTGCGGAGATGTAGAATGCCAGTGAAATATTTCGCGTGGCCGCCATGTTGGATAGATGAAACTTATTCAAAATTAGAAAGGCACGGTCGAGGTCAGACAAGTTAGTAGTAACTTATTCACTTACCGAGTTTCATTGAAATCGTTTTGGCCGTTTAGATTTTATTATGGGGACACACACATACACACACGGACAAAAGGTATTCTCATAAGCCAATTTTTTTTCATCAATGAAAATAGGCTAAAAATGCGCTGACTGACTTTTACGCGCATCCCTCTTCTCCTGTCTTGCATTTCTACTCCATCTATCGGCATCCATATATAGCCTACTCTATATCCTGCTGTAAATGTTGCATATCAGAATATGTGGATTGCGGTCCGAGAGTCCTGGAAAAAGAAAGTTGCCAGGACTTAGTAAGTGACCCTCGTATTGTAACGTAATCTTGATTACGGTACAAATTATTATTATTATTATTATTGAAATATCAAAGTTATATCGTTTTATTCACCCATTAATATCAAGGGAGGGGCCATAACATATTCACGTCATTACCATAATCATATATAATACTGTCAAGTGTTTAGATTTAGAAACAGGGTTTTTATAGAGGTCTAGGGCTGTTTTATTAGTTAAATTGTAAAGACAGGACGGGCATGGTTGGAAGAAGTTACGGACGGTGAAGCAACATATTGCAAGAAAATGTATTTCTGTAACGAAGCCAAGCTGACAGGAGACAAGGGCTTGGAGAAAGATTTGGCGGAAAATTATACATGCGCAACGAGAGGAATAGCGGGTACTGAGTGGAATATTTGAAGTACACAGGCCTGTATTCCCGCTCGGAGAAGTAACGCGACGCTTGAGGACTGAGAAATGCTTTGCTATAATTGGTCTGATGGGTCGCGGGCAAATTTATGCCGCGAAACATCGGGACCATTCAGAATGTATAAAAGCCCAGCGCGACTTCAGCACTGGCTATTCAATTCTATTCTATTCTGTCATTCACTTATTCGATCACGCACTCACTCATTGACTTTGTGAGTCGTAGACTCTGTCAGTCCCTCAGTAAGATGGGACTTAGTGAATTCAATTAGCCTGGTTTGTTCAAATTTGCTTACTATGGTGATCAAACTCAGAAACAAGCAGCAACAACAACAACCACAACAACTAGACGAAGTACAGTTAGCAAAGTGAAAACATATGTTTTCAAAGGTCAATGAACGCGTGTTGGCGTAAGATCTCAAATTAGCCTACAAGCAGACCAACGAGATGGACTTTGAACCACAAGGCACCAGGTATGTGGACCGAGTTATTATCAACACAGAAGATCAGCGCTAGCGAGAAGACAGTCAATATTGCCCAGCAATTAGGGAATATTAATGCACATATTGTACACAGCTCGAAACCTCAGATCAAATGTTATTAATAATTTTGTTGTAAATAAACCAGTATTAGTTAAAATGTCTTGTTCATTGGGGGTTGAATATATAGGATAGTTGGAATCCAAAGAGTATCTCATAGAGCAAGTTTATTGCCCTACTGATAGATCCTGGCTCAAGGAAGGGAGCGGCCGTGGCTAAATAAAATTTTTATGTGTTATCTTTAAGATAACTGGCGCCCAGTAAAACTAAATTAATAAAGTGTATGTCGTCTGTCTAGACAGGCCAATGCTAAATAAGAACGATGAGGTGGTTTTAAGGAGTCTTGAGTGTAATATCTGTAGAAACGTTATAAATGATCGCCCAACTTGTAGAGCGATATCCAACGACAAATTTAGCCGTTACAGTATGTGCAAAGCCGATGATTCTAAACAAAGGTGCAAGAGATGCAAATTGACAAATGTCGAGCTCTACTGATGACTGACAGATGACATGCAGATTAACCGCGAGCTCAAATAGACATTAACTAAAGAGACAGTCTCTTCAGTTCCTCGCGAGACTAGCTCAAGTGCCAAGTTGTTCTGGGGCATCAATAGCAGTTTCCTTAAATCAAGTTTTTACACACTGTTATGTAGGAAACAATAACGGGCTGGGAACAACTGTGAAAGTGTTCTTGCGAGAAATAAATATCAGAATCTTCCTTTTCACCATTCTCCCATGACCAATAAATACTTCATTCATGAATTGGAGTCTCTACGTTTGGACTTTTATCAAATAAAGAAGCGAATGATAAATGGCAATACGCGATCATTCCATTTGGCTTGTGGCACTGATAATAGCCATGCTTCCTGCTCTGGAACGTGGATACTGAACAACTATAAATTACATAATCGTTACCACAGTGCATACATATGAACTCTTGGCTACTGAACGAGAATGTTCCAGATTCACGCTCGCAACATCTCAGATCCCATTTGGGATTATATTTATTTGTTGTTGTTTCACCGACTGGGGAGCGTTATCGACCTGAGGCCGGATTATCTCTGAGATCAGGATACGAATGGGTTTGAATTCTATTGTTAGCCGTCCTTAAAATGGCTTTCCATGCTTGACTAACTTCGACTCAAGTCAAATCCTTTGACGGTATCATCTAACAGGCCACAGCATCTTCCTTCCAATTTGTATCGCTCAATTCTAGCCTATTTTCACCATATGAAAATAATATAGCCTCATGAGATCACCATATGACCGTGGGTGTGTGTGAGTCCCCTCCACCCTAATAAAATCTAAACGGCTGGAGAGATTTTAAAGAAAGTTGGTAATAAACTTGGTCATTCGTTTGGGATGTCAGAAAAGTAAAATGCTATACACAAGAAACTATGCACATGTATTGCTTGTTAACGGTACATACGTGTTAAGGAGAGTCTGGAGTTTGTGTCACGCACATTAGCACTCAACATGTCCACCATCGCGCACGGGGCACAATAATGATACCTTGAATCTACGTTGCGCCACGTGGGTCGCAGAATTTCTGGAGTGATTTGCTGAAACGACGCTGTAACTCCCTCTGTAGGTCAGCCAGATTCTGTGGTCTTTGTGCGTACACTGTCGACTTGACGTAACCCCATACAAAGAAATCTGGAGGAGTTAGGTCAGGGCTATTAGAAGGCCATGGGATAGGTCCATCACGGCCGCACCAGCGATCGTTGAATATGAGCCCCATACAAAGAAATCTGGAGGAGTTAGGTCAGGGTTATTAGAAGGCCATGGGATAGGTCCATCACGGCTGCACCAGCGATCGTTGAATATGAGGTTTAATTGTTCCCTCACCATGATAGTCCAATGCGATGGAGCACCATCCTGTTGATAGATAATCATGTCCAATATCCCATCTTGCTGTAATTGAGGGACCACATACTGCTCGATCATGTCAATATAATTGACGGCACGAACAGTCTCCTCCGCAAAAGAGAATGGTCCGTAGACTTTCTGAGAGGTCACTCCACACCACTCATTCATTTCTGGCTCTTTCGAGTTCGTATGAGACATTAGCATGCCATACGACACACTGAGCGCGTTGTAGTGGTGTAACGACCATCTTCACTCAACTGTGTAACAACGCTGAGCACTGAACACGCGCTGACGTGTACCGCTCTGTACCTGACATCTGGTGATTGCACTATGAACTACACTGCTGCGTTGTCTCGGGGATATCATTGTTGCAAAGATAATCATTGTTAACTCCCATCATTGTTACGTACATTACAGAAAAGTGCATAGATATGCATCAACATAATAGCTATAACGTTATATTTTTCTGACATCCCGAACGGATGGTCCAACTTGGACCATGCTTGTAAATTTTAATACGTTTCACCAATCCAACATGGTGGCCGTACGAAGTATTACACCGGCATTCTATATATGCGAAACTGTTACTGATACCACCTTGACATTTCGTATGTGACCTTTAAACAAGTAGTTCCGTGAAGAACTATACAGCCTATTTTCATATATCCTACTCATGTTACTTGCCTCTATCAACATACAAAATTTCAGTTTGAAGGTTGTGATAGATTCGTGGATATTGAGAACCGTCTAAATATTTCTGATGGTCGCCAGGTTGGTTTACATTAAGATTATTGTGTACGTGTGGTATTCAAACTTCAATCGCGTGATTAGAACACAAGAAGTAACAAGATGTTCAGTAAAGAACATATAGCCTACTTTCTCCTAAATGCATGAGTATTGTTATAACTCTTTGTCCGTTGCAAGGAGTATAATTGAATGTTGGTTGTAGTAGCTTGTTGAAATACAACGTGCTATAGGGATATTAAACATGAATATGAGGTGCCCTTTGCTAGTGCTACCTCTGTAAAAAAAATTCATTCAATTCGGTTTCACCGTGTTTGAATTGATCCGGGGAATGGATTTGCACACATACATGGCCGCTATTTGCAAACTATTGGGCTGATGACCTTGTAGTCAGTCATAAGATGCTTTCCACAAAAAGGCATGTTGTTGCAAAATCCGGTAGAGATCAAATTATTGGGATGGTCGAAATTTGATTTAAGCTTTTAACATTTGGGTGGCCGTCATTCCGTTTCCGTCAAGATGGTGGCGATATAAAACATGACACTGAGGTGCCTTTTGCTAGTGCTACCTCTGTACCAAATTTCGTTCAATTCGGTTCCACCGTGTTTGAATTGATAGGGGAATCGATTTGCACACATACTTGGCCACCATCTGCAAACTATTGGGCTGATGATCTAGCAGTTTGGTCAGAATATGCTTCCCACATAAAGATTTGTTGTTGCAAAATTTGGTAGAGACTAGATTATTAGGTTGGTCGTAATTACATTTTAGCCTTTAACATTTGGGTGGCCGCGATTACGTTTCCGTCAAGATGGTGGTTATATAAAACATGACACTGAGGTGGCCTTTTCTAGTGCTACCTCTGTACCAAATTTCGTTCCATTCTGACACAAAGATGGCTGCCATCCGCAAACTATTAGGCTAATGACCTATTAGATTTGTCAAAGGATGCTCCCTTCATAAAGGTATGTTGTTGCAAAATTTGGTAGAGATCGGATGATTAGGTTAGTCGTAATTTGATTTAAGCTCTGAACATTTGTGAGGCCGCCATTACGTTTCCGTCAAAATGGCGGCAATATAAAACATGACACTGGGGTGCCCTTTGTTAGTGCTACCTCTGTACCAAATTTCATTCCATTCGGTTTCACCGTGTTCGAATTAATAGGGGTAATCGATTTTGACACAAAGATGGCCGCCATCCGCAAACTATTAGGCTAATGACCTATTAGATTTGTCAAAGGATGCTCCCTCCATAAAGGTATGTTGTTGCAAAATTTGGTAGAGATCGGATGATTAGGTTAGTCGTAATTTGATTTAAGCTTTGAACATTTGTGTGGCCGCCATTACGTTTCCGTCAAGATGACGGCGATATAAAACATGACACTGAGGTGTCCTTTGTACCAAATTTCGTTCAATACGAATTGATAGGGGGGGACAGACATTCAGAGTACACACACTCACACACACACACACACACACACACTGACTCACACACACACATACACACACACACACACACACACAGACACACTTTTTTTTCGCCCTGTAGTGATCTCATAAGTCTACTTTCATATTTTGCAAAAATCAAAAGTAGACTGAAAATAAAAACGAGATTTCAAAATTTCGCACATTTGCCATCTTGTGATTATGGAAAAAATTGAAATAAATTAGATGCCAGTGGATTAACATTTGTATAAGCATTTAACGTGCAACGTTTCACTGCACTCGGATAGTTAATTCGCGAGAAACGTCCATTTAAATATTTATGCTTCGCGTCGCCGCCATGTTGGATTTGTGCTCACCAGGTTACTGAAAGTCCTATAGGTGAACATATGTTCGTAGCCTCTATGAACATAAAAAAATCAGTTTGATTGCTGTAAAAGATTCATATATATTGAGAACCGTCTAAATATTTCGAATGCTCGCCATTTTGGATTGTTATATGTATAGGCCATAGAGTTATGTACCATTAGAGGACAATTATTGCCTAGGTTCATTATTCAAACTTTCACTACGATCGCATGATTACGACACAAGAAATAAAAACTTAATTTTAAAATTTCGCACTGCCGCCATCTTGAGGTTATGTAAACAATTGAGCTAAACCAGTGCATTACAATATGTAAAATCATTTACTGTACCTCATTTCACTGCGCTCAGAGAGTTAAAGCAGGAGAAAAGTCTATTAAAATGTTTCAACCTCGCTTGGCCACCATGTTCGTTTTGTACTTTAGAAGATTATGAAAGTTACATAGATAAACTTGTATCAGTACCCTTTATCACCGTACAAAATTTCTGGGTGATATCTGTAACAGTTTCGGAGATATAGAATGTCAGTGAAATATTTCGCACAGCCGCCATTTTGAGCTTATGTAAACAATTGAACTAAATTAGACTCCAGTGCATTACAATGTGTATAAAAATTTTCTGTACCAAGTTTCATTACGTTTGGATAGTTAAATCGTGAGAAAAGTCTATTTAAAAGTCTCAAATTCGCTTGGCCGCCATGTTGGTTTTGTAGTCACCAGGTTTTTGGAAGTCTCATAGGTGAACTTCTAGTAGTGCCCTTTATCATCGTACACAACTTCTGGGTGATATCGGTAATAGTTTCGGAGATACTGAATGCTGGTGAAATATCTCGCTCAGCCGCTATGTTGGATTGGTGTGACACAATGAAATTTGAAGGGCACGGTCGGGGTCGGCCAGAATAGTGCTATGATCTCACCGAGTTTCATTGTAATCGCTCCAGCCGTTTAGAATTTATTAGGACACACACACACACACACAGACAAATGGTGATCTCATAAGCCTATTTTTCATAAAATGAAAATAGGCTAAAAATCACGGTAAGTACAAAAGAAACATGGTGGCCAAGCGAAGTTAAAATATTAAAATGAAGTTTTCTCTCGATTTCATCATCCGAGCGCAGTGAAACTGTTTATGGAGAATTTAATCCATTGGCTTCGAATTAAATTCAATAATGTTTTCATAAACTCAAGATGGTGGCTGTACAAAATTTTAAAATTATGTTTATTCTAGTTTTGTATCCTAATCATGTGGTCGAAGTGAACATTTGTATGAACCAACAAAATAATCCTCATCTACTGGTATATAACTCTATGGCCTACATATAGAACAATCCAACATGGCGATCCCTTTGAAGGCTGTTAGAGAAAAAGATATTGGTACATTCGAATCTAGTCCGGCAAATATAACTACCGTCTTGAAAGTTCATTGATCAGCTGGTGTCAACGCGGTGTTCACAACAGTTTTGGGGAGATGTCGAGTATTTCTCGATTTAAATCGATCTAATGAATCAGTTTCTTTTGGTTGGCAACTCGGCCCTGAGCGACATAATCGAAACAATAGGCCATATTATGTTCATCTTGACAAAAGCTTTGTGTAATTGCTGCCTTATTAAAAGAAATTTACATGTTTAGACAAAAATAAATAACGTACTCTAACAATCGCGAAAAGGAACTTCCGTTCTTATAAGCTAGTGTTGGGAGGCGGGGTGGATTGTTATTTTGAGCGTGTGGTTAGTTTTGAAGGATGAAGAAAGCTGAAAGTCATTTATTCGAACATAAACAATGACATAGAAACGCCAACAGTGTCGTGTGGTGATGCAAAAGAAGATCACAACAAACAGCTTTCAACCGCGTGTAACAGTAGGACGGAAGACATTCCCGAATGCTGGGATTTGGAGAAGAAGCAGGAATTTTGCTGTAAGTACGAGAATGGTTGGTGGTAAGAAATAAAACACTTGGCTGCAAAATTTGTAAAGAAGTTGGCGACTTGGGAACTGATACCACATCACGAGTGATGAACAGTTCACAGCAGTGGGTTTCAGTTTCTATTTGTGCAACTGGTGAAACTGAAAAGAAATCTTAGCAAATGCTTTCTCTCTGAAGGAAGAAAATTAAACATAAAGAGAGTTCAGCTCATCAGGCCATAAGAAAAGCTGAATGCCGTAGAATGGATTCCTTCGAATTATGGTGTTGGAGAAAAGTTCTTCGAGTTCCATGGACTGCCAAGAGAACAAATAAGCCAGTTTTACGGCGAATAAAACCAGAGTTTACCTTGGAAGGCTTATTCCTGAAACAAAAACTCAGCTACTTTGGACACATCATGGGAAGACATCATTAATTAGAGAAGACCTTAATACTGGGGAAGATAGAAGGCACAAGGAGAAGAGGGAGGCAAAGAAAGAGATGGAAAGATGGCATCACAGAAGCACTAAATTCTAGCTGGGAAAACTTCGGGGGGCAGTGGAGGACAGAGGAAATTGGCGTAGTTTAGTACATGGGGTCACGAAGAGTCGGAATCGACTAAACAAATAGAGAGAGAGAGAGAGAGAGAGAGAGAGAGAGAGTAGACAGCTTGGTTTGTCAGCAGCGCCGACTACTTGCTCTTGTAGGAAATGCATATGAACAGTGTGCATTTAAGACCATCTATGCCACCACGTTGTTTCTTTCCATTCCCTTTATCTGGTATCCAGTGATGTTGTGGTGTATGTTATAATAGATGCACACAGCTCAGCAGAGGCGTAACTAAGATTTGCTTCTCGAGGGGGTTGAGCGGAGTCAAATCCTAACTAATTGCGCTTTTGGTTTTGCATTTGTTGTTTCCTACTTTTTTATTTTTGCTTTCTGTTTTAAGTTTTTGTGTTTGTTCTTGGTTTAGTTTTCTGCATTTGCTTCATGTTTTTTTGTTTTGTGTCTGTTTTCTTTCTTTGTTTTTATTTTTGAATTTAGCTTCTTGCTTTGTATTTGTATGTCGTGTGTTAGTTTTCTGCTTTTATTTTTGAGTTTTACTTTTTTGCTTTGTATTATAATGTTTTGTGTTTGTTTTCTGCTTTTGCGTTTGAATTTTGCTTCAAGTATTTTTAGCCTACTTTTCACATTTTGCAAAAATGAGGAAAAAGTAGACTTATGAGATCGGGCAAATGTGTGTCTGTCTGTCTGTCTGTCCTTCTGTCTGTCTGTCTGTCCTTCTGTCTGTCTGGCTGTGTGTGTGTCCCCCCCCCCTATCAACTCCTAAAAGGCTGCAGCAATCAAAACCAAATTTAGTATGAGTAAAGATGTGCACCGGAATATCTCACGTCCATATTTGAAAATGATGTCAGTGCTACCAACTGCTGAAAAAACGCACTAGAAATTTGAGCTCCATGTTGGATATCTTGCAAGGTATGCATGGGAGCTATTCCAAAATTGGCACACATGCAGACAATACTATTTCAGTTTAATTTCCAGGAGGCCAACCATGACGGTGTTGCCAAAATAATTTTAAGCCTTCTGATAGTTCCAATGTTTAAATGCATATAACTTCTACACTATCAATTGGATTTCAACCAAATTTTGTCTGTAACATCTGTACATAAACAGATATGACTGAGCATATTCTTAAGAGCCAACGGGGCTACCAACTGTTAATAATTGCTCTCTCTATTTTTTTAAATCCAAATACCAATATATCAGAAAGTATGCAAGCCAACAGCTTTACACTATGCACACGTATATTCTGACATTTTAGATTAATTTGGAGTAAATTATATACGTCAGTTCTACCAACATGATTATAAGCCTGCTGATAGTACCAATGTTTAAATACATGTAACTTCTATACTATCAGTTGGATTTCAACCAAATTTCGTATGTGCTATGAGTACCATAACAGATATGACAATAAGTATTGTTAAGAGCAATCAGGGCTGCCAACTGTTAATAAATGCTGTCTATATTGTTTTTACCCTAATATCAATATACCAGAAAGTATGCAAGCCAACAGCTCTATACTTTGCACACGTATAGCACCTGACATTCTAGATTAATATGGAGTAATTAATACAAGGCAGTGCTGCCAACATGATTCTATGCCTGCTGATATGTCCAATTTTAAAATACATGTAACTTCTATACTAACAAATGGATTTCATCCAAAATTGGCACAACAAGATATCATAATATTTCAGATTATTTCTGACCAGCACACGCATGGTATTGTTGGCAACATGCTTTTACGCGTGCTGATAGATCCAGTGTCTAACTGTATGTAACGACCATTGGACTTCAACCAAATTTTGTATTCTGTACCTTAAGAGATGGAACTAAGAATATATTCAGTCACCAGGGCTGCCAACTGTAGTGCTCTATTAGGCTACATCATACCAGGTATATTTTGAACTAATTAGATATTTCGATATTACCAACTTAATTTTGTCATTATTCTAGATAGGTTCATATACTGTGGAATAATCCTTGGCATGAAAAGTAGGCTCTTTAGTTCTTCACGGAACTTCTTGTTTGTTTTGTGGTCGTTTTCTGCTAGTGTTTTTATTTTTGAATTTTGTTTTTTGCTTTATATTTTTATGTTTTGTATTTGTTTTCTGCTTTTGTTTATGAGTTATGCTTTTTTGCTTTCTGTTTTCTGTTTTGTGTTTGTTTTCTGCTTTTATTTTTGAGTTTTGCTCTTTTGTTTTTATTTTAAGATTTTATATTTGTTTTCTGCTTGTGTTTTTGTTTTTGAATTTTGCTTCCTGATTTAATCTTGTTTGTTTGTTTTTGCTGTGTACTGGAGGAAAAATAAGGCAATGGAAGCAAACTTACAAGTTTTCATGTTTGATCCTGTCGCTTGACATCAATCTGAAAAGTGGCTTTATTCTTCTTCTTCTGCTTCTCCTTTTGTGACCGCATAGGATCACTTTAGTCAGCCCATCGTTCAGATCTTCTTTGAAGTGATTGTTTGGGCCTTGCGTTCCTCCCAGTACGTCTTAAGACGTTTTGATCGTCGTGCCCTTTCCTCGGTTGGAAATGTGCGAGTTGTGGACTATCTTCTTGTAAGGGTAATGCACGTTTTTGTATTCTTGAGTTTTATATTCAACTTTATCTTATTTGTGGTGTCGTCTATTTTAAATAAAAATTTCATCAAATAAAGTTTTCTTAAAAATTATTTGGCTCTGGGGAAGGGAGGATTGATCCCCCATTCACCCTCCTGTAATTACGCCACTGCAGCTCAGTATATGTTGAGTTGCCTGCAGTAATAGGAGCATTGGATAAGTACATAAAGAGTGTAGTCTTATCCCCTGATATCTCGGCAACTTTACTGCTATAATTGTGTAGCGGGACGATCTAGTCTAAAGGGGAGAGATTCAAATGACTACAAAACAAAAAGATCCGTGACGAACTAATATACCCATGTGAGTAGTCTCGATGGAAAATATGCTTCTGCCTCCGGCTAGCGTCAGGACTCAGGCGTGTACCGTTCTCCCATTGAGCAGTTGCATATTTTTGGATTTGAGGCTACAAGGTATCAACTCTACAATGATAAGGCACAACTCTACTCTAAAGACTTTAATTCAGTAAAACTCATGGCTTCAAACAAATAATGAGAACACAAATCCCATAAACAATACATAAACAAACAAAGTTACCCCCACAATCCATTAATTATTCACATAGTTGAACAAATTAAATCCATATCACTATTCAATCTTTTACCATTATGTGGACTTTAAACTTTACTCATGTGCACTGATGCACATGTAATGTTTCACAAAACTGAACTATTACATTCATGTCACCTAATGTGACTTCTTTATATTCACAAAGTTACTTGTATCCTACAATACATCTTAATTTACATCATGTGTACTATCTGTGTTACATCTCTCTCCCACCAAATGCTTTCATGCATTAGCCAACTCATGGTTTGCACTACATCTACTTGCAACACCACAATTACGTAAGTCTACCCCTCCACTCCCTTCTTTTTATAGTTACACTGCATGTCATTGTGATTTCATTAAATAACTTCTGTTATCGTTGTGTCGGATAGTATACTATTACGCTACCCTTACGAGCGTAGCCTGTGGCAACGAGTAACCAACTTCATTAACTAGGTGTCAGTGACAGTATCAAATACAACATCCAACCATTCGTTAGATTGCTAAATTTTTATATCATCAGGGAAATCTATGATTAGCAATGTGTTTCTAAACCACACACATTTATTACACATTATAACAATTCTTCCTTTCATTGACAAGCAAGGTCTTAAATCTGTCCGCTCAAGAACGCGAACCTTCACAGTTGGTTCAGCAACCCCAGCCCCTTGGACTGCCTGCATACAATGGACAGGGTAGGGTCGTTCACGGCTGTAAACCGCCCCTTTGTCTACCCGTTTCCTGGACTTTTATCTCCCAAGCAGTATTACAACTTTGAATATAACATTGTGGTCACAATGATCCACGTGATCCCATATGATCTGAACTGAATATTATGCAATGGTTCTGGGTGAGCTTGAATATTTAATCCTATCCTTAGGACATTAATAACGGCCTCAACAGGTCCGTATCACAATATGAAGGCACGAGATTCATAGAACACAGGTCTAGTGGTTAGCTGGTATCTCAAATAAAATATTACGGTCAGTCAACAGCTGCCGCCAATGATTCGCTTCAACGAGCTGAATCACTCAACATTAAGTTCTCGGGGAATCAGGTATAGCGTCGAGGTGTCCAATGTTCTCCCCGCGCTTACCACGGGATTCGGACCCGGAACATTTCATATCCAACATCGGAGATAGGGTTACACACTAAATACGCTCCGGCATAAATTAATATCTCTGTACGCTCATGCTGTACGAGATTTCACACGTCGATTAGATCACCTGGCCTCTTACCTGTCCATGATCTCGCCTTATAATAAAGAGAACTTTAACTGTACTCTACAATGCTTAATCAAGCCACAAATTCAATTCGCTGTCAAGCTCCAACATTCCCGTGCATAATTATATCCCCATTAATACAATATATTTAATATTAACTCTTTTCTCTTCCCTTAATGTAATCTACTGCTTGGCTAGATAAATAATCCAATTAGCCTAACTATATCTTGCTTAAAACCTTTCATCCTGATGTATTCAATTATACCGTTTATCATTATTATAATTATTATTATTATTATTATTACTGACATACATTATCCTTCCGACACAACGTAACTACTTCAATGATCGAACATTCGCGTTTGTCACGTTAAGTTTCACATAACAGAATTGCCATTATTTATTAGTAGCATTAATAGTGGTAACGATTAATCCACTCTCTGATGTATACAACATCTTAACTTTACTGAAATCAAACAATAAACATATGAGGATATGTCTCCTAGTATTGATTCTTACTGGCATATTTTATACTTCCGAAATCACATTACATGCAGTGACTATCCCTCTATAGTAACATGATTTGTGGGGTACTTACGTCGGCTTTATCCAGTGTCACCTGCCATCGGCTTACTTAGTGACACATTGCCATCTTGCTAATACACATATTATATGACATCTGATTCATAAACACACGACACTTTTCAATTTTTATAATGAAGCTAATGCTTCCAAAACACATGACACTTTTCCATTTTTATAATGAAGCTAATGCTTCCGAAACACATAACACTATATAACACTGGTTATATTATGACTTTAAGAGATATTTACATAACATCGGTGCACAAACACACGTTACACTTTAATTCCTGATTGGTTGACATTCCCTAGCATGTATCGAAAGTACAGGTGCTGATGGCCCTTCCTTCGGTCCTACCCCTTCCTGATTGAATCTCCCGATCATCTGCTCACGGATTCACCAACAGTTTCTCGATCATCCCTTGATAATCTTCCTACTATTGCAGCGATATGCTTACATCTCGTCATGAACGCTACTTACTGGTATACTCCAAATATGTATAACCAATCACTATACTTTACTGCGCTCAACATTGTACATTGTATTTACATGAATTATTACTTTTCACAGTCCTGCCTAGTATATCACACGGCACTTAATAAACATTATATAACAGTCTTACTGCACGGCTTCCCACATTGAAGTCCGAGCATCCTCTCCTAACTTCGGTAATATGCATTACGCATAATCAAGTTTGTTAATTACCGACTTCATTCTTAGTTCATGACCATGCATGAATATATTCTCACATGTGTGTTAGATTGCATAGCTAACACTGATTACCAGTGACATGTTTAAGTCTTTGTGTGCGCCTGGGCGCTGCATGTCCTTTTCAACGGCGACTGCTTCAAAACAACTCTCCCTCCGACTCGGTCTAAAACTGTCACGAACTGTAACTGCGGTCAACTGTAAAACTGTTCCCTTCGACTGGGTCCACCCTCTTATATCTGTTTCACACAGAAAGTAGGGCAAGAATTCCCGCGATAAATCAGCTCCTCTCCTAGGGTGATTCTGAACTTGGAATAATATCCATATTGTTCCTTTTTCTTCGCTGGTCACAAAAATGTATGTGTGTTCGAGTATCGATCGGCCACTTAATTTATATTAATTATCTTATCCATGGCTTGGGGACGCTACTTCACTGGGAATCCCTGGCAACATCCTCAAGTCCATCCGCGAACACCCAAGTCCTGTAACATTACGCACTGCATTAAACATGCCTTGATTTCGCCGTTTTATGGCTCTAAAATTAGCCTCCTGGCTAAAGATTCACCTGTGCGCAACTCTCATGTCATTGCATTGCTCCAATCATGAGTAATCAATGATTTTCCTTGGGATCTTCCCGTTCCAGTCTCAAGTCTATTCTCAAACGGGGAAGAACCTGGTCATTATTTAACCTCCCGACCCCTTGCAGACGACTTATCTGGGTCAGCAAGATTGACGTGGCGCCACGGGCCTCCTCCCACAATTCTGGGGCTATTTGCTAAACGTCAAACTTTGAAACTCCTGTGTTTCAAATCCAGCATAGCCTACTTCATGTAATCCAAATAATGCTATCTTCCACTATTTTCCTGCATTATTTCACTAAATAATGTCAGTAACAACTGATATCACACCAGTAATTAAATATATAATTTCTTCTAGGGGTTCTTACAATGAAATACCCTCCACAGATCTCGGGTTCGTTCCCTGGTGGAACCTTCATTCAGAGTTCAACTTATCTCCGAGATCCACGTTCGAGACCAGTCAGCATGACCACCTCGGGTTCACTAAAGAGCCTACTTTTCTTAAAATTTAAGATTCATGCCAATGATTAATCTACTGTATATGGATCTATCTAGAATAATGACGAAATTAAGTTGGTAATATCGTAATTTCTAATAAGTTCGAAATACTGTATACCTGGCATAATGTAGCCTAATAGAGAACTACAGTTGGCAGTTCTGGTGACTGAATATATTCTTATTTCCATCTCTTGAGGTACAGAATACAAAATTTGGTTGAAGTCCAATGGATAGCATGGACGTTACATGCAGTTAAACATTGGATCTAACAGCGCGCGTAAAATCATGTTGGCAACAATGTCATGCATGTATTGGTCAGAAATAATCTGAAATAATATGATCTATTGTTGTGCCAATTTTGAATGAAATCCATTAGTTAGTACAGAAGTTACATGCATTTTAAAATTGGACCTATCAGCAGGCTTAGAATCATGTTGGCAGCACTGACGTATATTAGTTACTCCAAATTCATCTAGAATGCCAGGTACTATACGTGTGCAAAGTTTAGAGCTATTGGCTTGCATACTTTCTGATATATTGATATTAGGGTAACAAAAAATAGGTACAGTACATATTAACAGTTGGCAGCCCTGGTTGCTCTTAAGAATCGGCATAGTCATATCTGTCATGGTACACATAGCACACACGAAATTTGGTTGAAATCCAAATGATAGTATAGAAGTTACATGTAATTAAAGTTGGACCTCTCAGCAGGCTTAGAATCATGTTGGTAGCACTGACGTATATACGTTACTCCAAATTAATATAGAATGTCTGGTACTATACGTGTGCATAGTTGAAAGCTGTCGGCTTGCATACTTTCTGATATATGGGTATTTGGATAAAAAATATTGAGAGCATTTATTAACAGTTGGCCCTGGTGGCTCTTAAGAATACGCTCAGTCATATCTGTTTATGTACACATAGCACATACGAAATTTGGTTGAAATATAATTGATAGTGTAGAAGTTATATGCATTTAAAATTTGGACCTATCAGCAGGCTTATAATCATTTTGGCAACACTGCCATGTATGGCCTCCTGGAAATTAAACTGCAATATTATTATCTATACGTGTGCCAATTTTGAAATAGCTCCCATTCATACCTTCCAAGATATCCAACATGGAGCTCAAATTTCAATTGCAATTTTTCAGCAGTTGGTAGCACTGACATCATTTTCAAACATGGCCGTGAGATATTCAGGTATAGACCTTTACTCCTACCAAATTTTGTTTTGATTGCTGCATCCGTTTAGGAGTTGATAGGGGGGGGACACACACACACACAGCCAGACAGACAGAAGGACAGAGAGACAGACAGAATGACAGACAGACCGACAGACTGACACACATTTGTCCGATCTTATAAGTTTATTTTTTCCTCATTTTGCAAAATGTGAAAAGTAGGCTAAAAATCTGCAGTAATCGCCTGAGGAGGACTTCTAACTCTTATTATTCACGTTTTTACGGGGTGGATTGAGGTGAAAAAGGTGTTCCTGATGGACGTATTTTCTTCCTGATACTCAATTTATAGGAAGAGTTAATGAAAATGAAGTGAATGAACATAAATGAAAATGGATTAGTAAATTAATAGAAAGGAGATGGAATGAGCCATCCCCACATTTGATTGGGGAATTTTGAACAAAACGTTTGGCACGGTGTGTGTGTGTGTGAAGTACTGTGTATGTCACTGCAATTAATTTGGTCTATTATTGGAAGAGGTAATATTACACTTGGAATGAGTTAGCATACCAATATTCTAAGCGACTTCAATAGTCTGTTTTAAACTCGAAATGAGAGGGGGTATAAAGTCTAAGTTCATCTTTCAATATTTCTTAACCCTAGAATGGTAGCGTTCGTCTCCGCGACAGAAACAATTCTGCTTCCCCCACTCCTTTTGTACAACCTCACTAGTGTTTCGCAGTCCCAAAATACAAAGCAAATTATTCAAAATCCATTAAACCCCTCCCCAAAAAAACATTAAAATTAGTCAACATTTATCAAAAAGCTCAACAAGTAGAAAAAACGAAAAGAACTAAAAAAAAACACAAAAATCGAAATTAGTCAAACTCCAAAAAGATGATGATGATGATAATTGTTGTTTTAAAGGGCCTAATATATAGGTTATCGGCCCCTAATGGTCTGGGTGATATGAAAAATGACAATGAGATGGAAAACATAAAGAAAATTAAGTAAGACTGATAATACTTACAAAATGTAACTCAGATTGAAACGACTCACAAAAAGTAAAGTGGAAATACTTATAAAAGTTAATTTAGAAGGAAAATACTCACAAAAGAAATAGATTGAAAAATACGCCCAAAATGTAGTTGAGTTTCAAAATTAGTAGAAAATGCAATGTATATCCGAAATACTTACAAAATGCAATTGAAATTGAGAATAGTTACAAAATATAATTTAGATTCAAACGACTCAATTGGATTGACAATACTTACAAAATGCAATTTAGATTGAAAATACTTACAAAATGGAAGTTAGATTAAAAATACTCACAAAATGCAATTTTGAATCAAAATACTTACAAAATGCCCACCATACAAAAAATGCAATTTTCATTGAAAATACTTGCAAAATTCTGTTTAGGTTGAAAATACTTACGAAATGCAATTGAAATTCAAAATACTCACATAAGTGTCTCCACCTACATTCACAGACTTACTGAAAACAATTTAGATTTTCAATCCTTACAAAATGCAATTTTGATTGAAAAAAAAAAACTCCAAAATGTAGTGTTCGCTGAAGTTAATTTAGATACACGGGGGCAAATTCACAAAAACAGTGCAGGAATCTTAAAGAGAAAAAGAAATAGAATGAAAAGAAAACAAGAGGTCTGACCCCTCGAAGATCGAGGGATCAGGAAAGATGAGACAAGGGCCAATTAAGGCGGGAAAGCGAAAGACTCCCTAGGCCTCGGATACCCTAATACCGTTGGAATCGGAAGAGAACAAGAGTTAACGAAGAGAGGTTGACAGGAAAGAAGACGGAGAGTAGCCCAGCACAAGTAAGTGGAAGCAATGCCGGACTCAGCTGGGGTCCCGTGGTCGCCAACCCACGTCCCAATAGATGTGAGCCCATGGGGGGGGGGGGGGGGTCCAAAAAGGAAACAATCACAATTAGTCAAAATTAGAGAAAACGAGTTTAAAATTTCAAAAAAATAAATTATAAGGTGCGTTCAAAATGTAACGAGCCGGAGGCTGTAATGCGCATACCGGTGACGACATCGGCTAATCGTGGCATTTGTAACGAGGTGTGGTTCCAACCAGAGCGTGGAAGGTCACAGCTCGTCGCTAGAGGGCATGCGTGCATGTCACGTGACGATATAAAGTGGGCAGCAGCATGCATCAATCGTCCAACGCTGTCAGTCGCATTGCAAACAGTGACATGGAGGCGTCAAACGAAGCGCAAAGAGGTGTTGTTCGGTTTCTGACAGCGAATGTCGCTGAATGTCACAAGTGTACGGCGAACACTGCATGTCCCATGCAAAAGTCAAGGCGTGGCACAAGTGCTTCAGGGAAGGACGGGTGTCGTTAGCCGATGATGCCCGGTCTGGGGCACCCCCCTGCATTACCGATGACAACGTCCAGCAGGTTGATGCACTCATTACCCAGGACCACCGAGTGACAGTGAACTCCATAGCCGCCGTGGTCGGATTGAGCGTCGGAAGTGTGCACACTATCATGAAGGAACGACTGCACTTGCGCAAAGTGTGTGCCCAATGGGTGACCCACAGTCTTCAACCACACCAGGAAGCATGTCGAATGGCCTACTGTTTTGGTCTTGGTGGGACGATTGATGCATGCTGCTGCTCGCTTTGTATCGTCACGTGACGTGCACGCGTGCCCTCTAGCGACGGGCTGTGGCCTTCCACGCTCTGGTCGGAACCACACCTCGTTACACACGCCACGATTAGCCGATGTCGTCACCGGTTTGCGCATTCCAGCTTCCGGCTCGTTACTTTTTGAACGCACCTTATAGTTAATATCCAAAAGAGAAGTTAACAATAATCAAACAATATTATTCAAAATCAGTCTCCATTCTGCTGGCCTAGAGATTGAAATAAATGTTGACGTAAGTGGTATTTACTATCAGTTACTGAAATCGTAGCCGTCACTAATGCAACCAATCTGTATTCCCTATGACAACAAGAGACTCATGAACCATTGCCCACGCATCAGCACTGCCAACAGCACGTTCAATGTATGTTGGCCTACGGTCACCAGTCGATGACTCATGAAGTACTTGACACCTCACGAGGTGAGTACTCACTACCAACAGACGATATTGGATCTTATAATAATTTTTTTATGCGCACCATTTGTGCAAAGTAAGATAAACAACTTCATTCAGAAGTCTATGATAGAACCTCCACATTTTCTGCATGCAATGTCATGATAACGATCACACAGTAGGTCGCAGTGCTTACAAACACAGTTCATGCCTGGCTCGAGGAAGGACTTCACATTGTACAATCTGTGATGATATCTGTATACGGTCAGCGAGTTCATGAAATGCCGTAAATCCTGATTCGCATCAGACCATTATCTATTAACCATAGCCTCTGTCGTTTAAGACTCCATCCAGATATCCTTTTTCTTTGATGTCCTGTCCTCCAGTATCTTCTTCCAGTGGATCGTAAAAGACAAAGAGTGCTTTTATCTTAGATATTTAAGAAGGAAGGACTCTCTGGCTAGTTCGTAGACTAGTCTTGACCGGGTGTAGGCCTATTTGGATAATCCAAGGACGGCCTTCAATCATCTTGCTTTGACCATTTCTAATGTTTCGAGGTCCCCAGCGCTAAAATTCCTCCAGATGATTTCTATCCCATATGTCAGAATAGGGAATAGGTCTTAGAGGATATGTCATTGATGCCAAACCGAATAGAAAACAAAAACCAATAATATTAATAATAATAATAATTAGTTTTTCGAGGAAAACGTGGGGGAATCTTCAAAAGACAGATTGCAAGCTTCCGGACTTACAACTGTGCAGGATTCTTACCTACTAAAAACCCACAAACCCTATACTTGGCTTAAGGCCACCCCGGAACTGCCTGTTCAGCCTTACTTCAGGGTGGAGCCACTGTTACGACCAGAGGTCTCAGTCAATTTCATTAAATGTGTTGATAATGAAATTCCTCATCATCATCTTCACTGTCTTCAGCAACCAATCTTCTCGGTTCCTCTTCTTTTTTTGTTTTCAGCAGCTCAGAGATGTAGACTGCAATCTGTGCCCAACTTTCTCTGCTGCTGAGCATTTTATCCACCACATTGTCTGGTGTAATGACACCAACTTTTGTCTCCAGAAGCCTTCGAAGATTTCTCCACCTCAAGCATGCAAAGAATGTGTGCTAAACATCGTCCCATTGATCATCACAATAACGACACCGTGAACTCGGTGAAATTCCCATTCGATGGAGGTATGATTCATAATAACCATGGCCAGAGAGAAACATGGTAATGTAATAATTAACCTCACCATGTTCCCTCGACAACCATGGCTTCAGTTGCTTGATGAGCCTAGCGGTCCACCTGCCACGATGTTCACGTTCCCATTCTTCTTGCCAGTCCAGAAGAGATCTGTCTCTTTCCTCCCTCTTCACGCGTATCTTAGAATGCTCGTCTTTGCGCAAGTATATACGGCGCCTTTCCTTGGCCAGGATGTAAATGGGTATCGCCCCAGCTATTACTAGCACTGCCGGTCCAGACACTGTACGATAGGCAGAGGTTATTCTGAGGGCAGCTCTTCTGTGAACAGAGTTTATCCGCTTCTTATACATCTCAGAGCGAAGAGCTACTGACCAAATCTCTGCACCATAAACAATAACTGATTCCGCCACTCTCATCAGCAGTTTCCTCTTCAATGGTGAAGGGCCACCAATATTAGCCATGAGCCGCGACAAGTTGTTAACAATCCTTGCAGCCCTATCAGCAATCTTGCTGATATGATTCCAGAATGTTAACTTGCTGTCAATCATAACACCCAAGTAACGAACAGCAGGAGCTGTTTCTATCACTTGATTATCTTCTAGCATTGGTACAACTCGTGGAACTCTCTTCTTAGTAGCAAGGACTAGTTCTGTTTTATGAACTGCTAGTTGGAGACCATGTTCATTCATCCAGGTGGAAATTCTTCGCATTTCCTGATTAAGTTTAAGTTGCAGACCCTCCATGGAGCACCCCATAATGAGCACAACAAGATTATCAGCATATCCCACCAAAGAAGTTTCCTCTGGCATCTCCATCCGTAAAATGCTGTCATAATTTACGTTCCATAAACCAGGACCTAACACGGAGCCTTGAGCTGCCCCCGCTGTTACCTTGCGACACTTGACTCCTTCATCTGTGTCATACTGTATCCAACGATCACAAAGATAATTCCTCAGAACGGACGCCAAGTAGCGAGGAATGTTAAATGTTGTTTCAAGTGCAGCTATTATGTCAATCCACCGGGCAGAATTGAAGGCATTTTTCACATCCAGAGTAACCAGTAAGCACATTTTCCTAGAGAAATGGTTGCCATGCTCAATGGATCTGACAGCCATCACCACTTCTTCAATGGCGCTAATGGTGGACTTACCCTTCACAAAACCGTATTGTTTGGGGGACAGACCTCCTGCAGCAACAATCGCTGCCTGAAGCCTTCCTTTAATCATCTTCTCAAACAGTTTGCCAGCCATGTCCAACATGCATAGAGGTCCCTGACCTGAAGCAGTAGTGGGATCTCCTTTGCCTTTAGGCATGAGCACAAGCCTGGCCACTTTCCACGGGGTCGCAAATACTCCCTGTAGTAAACAACAATTATACATGTTCAGCAAAACATCTGGTTCCTCTTCGGATATCATCTTTAACACTACAGCAGGAATTCCATCCGGCCCTGGTGCCTTCTTATTCTGAAAAGATCGTGCTGTAGTTTGTAATTCCTCTCTAGTGAATAGCGAAATATCATCTAGCATCACCGGCATGTGATCGGGAAATCTCTCTGGATGATTAGGAAATAGCTCATCTATAATAGCTTCCTTCTGGGATGCCGTCATAGCTGCAGTAGACACCATAATGCCGCCGAGCTTCTTACTGACAATTTTGTAGCCCAGACCCCATGGGTCCTGATCCAGATCGTTAATGAGCTCGTTCCATTTATGTGCCTTACTTTGAGCAATGGCCCGTTTGAGAGCCCTCCTCGCTACTCTACACTCTTCTATCGCATTTGCAAACTCTGGAGAATCTCTGCGTAGCCTTTGTGCCCTTCTCCTTAATCGAAAACACAATCGTCGAGCCTCTGCTACTTCAACATTCCACCAATAGGCTGGCCGTTTGTTAGGAAAAATCTTCTTTTTGGGCATGGATGCTCCGCAAGCCTTAACAATGAAATCAATGGTCGACCTAACCAGGGTTTCTGCAGAACTCGCGGGGCTATGTTGAAACAAATCCTCCAGAACCTTTTTCCCTTGTGCTATTACTGCAAGAAGAATTTCACCATCCATGTGATCAACGTTCCATCTAAACGGTATCGGAATTTCATGGACTAGGCCTCCTCGAGGCCTAGTATTAAAAAGGATGTATCTATGATCACTGTTGTTATAATCTAGCATTACATGCCAGTCTGCAATGCAAGCAGCAAGATCTGCAGAGACAAACGTTAGGTCTGGTGTGGTTCCGTTTTGCCCAGGCCGACAAAATGTTGGAACATCACCGCTATTTAGCTGCACCAAGTCCAACCTAGCAGCCATCTCCAAAATTATATGGCCTCTCCCGTTTGTATGAGCCAATCCCCACTCAACTGCTCGACCATTAAAATCACCGGCCACCAGAATACCCCCAGTTACTGTACCTAGGAAATCCTCAAGGGCAGATAGTCGGGTCTCAAACTGCCGAATTGATTCATTGGGTGTTAAGTAACAGCTTACATAAGAAATATTTCTGCTCTTGACCCAGACAAATCCATTTACAGCACCAGACTTTTCAATAAAAACTCTGCTTGGATCCGCTACCCATATAGCAGCCGTCCCACTTTCATCAGAGTACCAAGATGGAATATCCCTGTTCTTATATTGTTCGCTAATAAGCACAACATCGCTATTCTTTTCCGCGGCAAACTGAACTAGGAGATCGTTAGCCACCCTGCTACGATGAATGTTGCCTTGTAGAAATCTTAGCATTTTGACTGTTGAGCACTCTCCAATGCACGTCGAAAGACAGCACACATACCTGACCCGATCACATGGTCGTCATTCTTGCCTTCACACGCGCAGATCGAGCATTTTGGGGCAGTCGTGCAGTGAGCAGCTTTATGCTCCTTTCCCCCGCATCTGTAGCACAACTTCGACCTGTCAGGACCCGTACATTGTCTTGCCATGTGACCATAGCCCATACATCGAAAGCATTTCAGCACATTGGTCCTTTTCCGAATACGGCAGCTAACCATGCCTATCTTAATATGCTGATCAAGGAGCAACTCATTTGCCGCATTGGAGTTTAACACAAGTATGGCCATACGCTGTTCTCTGGAATTGGGCTTGGTAATAGTAACTTTTATATCTCCCATGTTATCCTTAAGCCGGTCCTCTAATGTTGCCTGGACTTCCTCTGCTGTTGTAAGACAGTCCAAATCCCTAATTTCCAAGGTTATGGTAGGAGCCAACATTTTGACTTCACCCAAACCCTCAGCGGCTTTGGAAATCATCTCCCTGAACTTAGATTTATCTCCATTTTTCCCTTTCATTTCAAGGAGCACCGCACCAGTCGACGTTCTGCGAATCGATTTAAGGTTTACGCCACTGCAATCAGATGTTGCTTGCTGACGCAATGATTGAAGAACTTCTGAATATGTCTTCCCCTCAGTAGGCTTGATAACAATTGCCTCGTTGCGTCTTCTATCCTTCGTTTTATTTCCCTTCTGATGTAGAGAATGATTACTTCTAAGTTCTCCCTTTTCGTCCTCCAGAATAACTTTACCGCTATGACCCCTGTGTTTCCTTGTTCGAACTGTTTGCCAGGCATCTTCTGCTAACTTCTCCACGGGAGGTTCAATGACCACAATTTCATTTGCAGATGTTTTCGGAATTGGTACTGCTCTCAATAACAGTAATCATTGTTTCTCCTTGACTAGCAGCCTTCTCGCATATGGGAGTACTAGGTCGAGTGATAGTAGTGACCTCTGTTGCCAATCTAGTTTTGCGGCAGTGATCGAGGACATCAAAAACCTCTACTAACTGCGCTAGACTATTCTTGATATTATTACTCACATTTCTTTGAGTTTTGGTAGCTGCCATCATGATCTTTAGTAATCCTATTCCTTTCAGAATCTCTGACTCTTCTTTTATGTCTATTTCATTTCGACATTTACCTTTGTCCGCAGTGAACCTCAATTCATCTGAACCTCCATTCTCACCCGAGATTATTGTATTCTGCCCCGCCATGACATTAGATACAACGTCCAGCTCCCTAGATGAAGTAGTTCTTGTAGACGCCACACATCGCGCGCCATTGGAATCTCCCACTTTGGCCTGAGCGCTGGTATCTGCGCCGCTTACAATCTCGGTGGATTCCACACACAATCTCTCCATGACACCGATCTCTTCTCTTCTGTTGGACATAACCTTACTTTCCACAAGCGACGGGGACACAATTCCTGAACAGATGGAAGAATTACTCACCCAGCCACCCCTAAGGTAGAGAAATCACTTCGTCGTGCGGAAGAGGCTCTGCCACACAAAATCCAACCCTTTCAACTAATAAAGTCACTGAAATACACCGTCAAACTCACTTAAACCACGAAAGCCAAGACGCACCAACCGCTCGGTACGACAACAATAGATTAATAATAATAATAATAATAATAATAATTATGAATTTACTAAAATATTTTTATAAATCTGCAATAAATACATCAATGATACACGAAAAAGCATTTAACTACATTAAAATAATAATAATAATAATAATTAAGACATGTTTCGTTCATTGAGCAAAAATCTTCAGGTCAATTTAGTGAAAAGGAAAGGAAGGTTGCTTGCAGTTTTACGTGAACAATTAAATCACGAACATGAACCACGGGACCTCCATGTTACGAAGTGGAAATCGAACCACAGAACGTGATATTTCAAAGATCTCCCATGCAGTGACCGGAAATCAAAACCGGTCCACCTGGGTGAAAGCCAAGCAGCTTGACTGCTGCACCGTAATGGCCCCTCTATTTTGTAAATTCACTTATATTTTCAGTCAGTATAAACAAGATACCGGTCACGGTTGTCGAGAGTACTAACACGCTCCTCGCGCCTCGCTAACATCGGGAGAGCGTGGGGTCGAATCAAACTTCGGCTGTCTTGAAAATGGTTTACATGGGTTCCTGTCGTCACCATCACGCAAATGCTGGGATAGTCCCTTTCAATAAGACCACGGCCGACTTCATTCCAATATCCTTTCCCTGACCCTTCCTTAATTAGACACAAGTTAGCGGTCACCTGTCACCATCCCCAGTTGTATCTGCTGACAAAGTGTGTCCAGTTCCCATATATCGTACTTGAGACGGTAGAGGAACGATCCCTCGCAGAGTCCGTGGGTGTTGCCGAGCTTTGGGGATAAGCGACTAAAATAAATAAATACATAAATAAATAAATAAATAAATAAATAAATAAAAAAGATACGAGCCTTACAGTAGTCGCATATGATGTGTACCATCTGACATGTTATCCTACTGTGAAATTGAGATGAAATGTGTGTGAAGTCATCTGACTTGCTATCCTACTCGTATACTACACAGCTTGGACATTCTTAAAATGATAATTTACGCTCCGTTTTCATACTGGTATTATGATGAATGTATAGATTGAATTGGAGATATGCTACTGTCACACTTGTTTCAACAAACATCACATATTATATTGTAAATTAAGAGGAGGAATGAAACCATAGTCTCTAGCCTATCTACAGACTACTAGAAATAATGTTCAATACAATCAAATTTCCCAACTCCTGCTTGGTGCAAACTATTGTAATTAAAATTAGATAAATCGTAATTTCATGTAGATTCTGTTAAAATTGGAGTATAAGACAGGTAGGCCTACTCATTTTCACGTGCCGGTAATAATATGGAAGTATTTTTTAGCCTACTTTCGATTTTTGCAAAAAAATGAAAGTAGACTTATGAGATCAACACAGGGCGAAAAAAGTGTGTCTGTCTGTGTGTGTGTATGTGTGTGTGTGAGTCTGTGTGTGTGTGTGTGTGTATGTATGTGTGTATGTGTGTGTGAGTCTGTGTGTGTGTGTGTGTCTGTCTGTGTGTGAGTGTGTGTACTCTGAATGTCTGTCCCCCCCTATCAATTCGAACACGGTGAATGCGAATTGAACGAAATTTGGTACAAAGGTAGCACTAGCAAAGGACACCTCAGTGTCATGTTTTATATCGCCGCCATCTTTACTAAAACTGAATGGCGGCCACTCAAACGTTCAAAACGTAAAATCAAATAACGACTAACCAAATCATCCGATCTCTACCAAATTTGGTAACAACATACCTTCGTATAGGATGCGTATTGTGACCAAACTACAAGGTCGTCCGCCATACCATTTCAGGATGGCGGCCGTGCGAATTATGCAAACTTTATAATCCATATCATGGGACCCACCAGTTCCGATTATCGAGCCGAGAATCGTTTTAACTGTTCTAAAGGAAGAGGCACGTTCGAAATTAAAAGTTTATTTTGTAATACTATAGTGCAGACGTGATTTTAAAAAGCTGAGCTGATTCAGTAATAAGACAAGATGGCAGCGGATATCTTGTGCCTGACTTATATTTCACTAATTTGAGTATTGCATGCAATATAGCGTACTGATACAAAATAAATAAACTTTGTATGAAATGATTTATATATAAATAATATACTCCAGTGATGAAATCGTTTAGTATAAATCATTATTTGCTAACAAGTTCTATGTAAGTCATATTATATAGATCGATATTCGTTGACACAATTAGCTCAGTGGTAGAGCGTTAGCCTATCGCTCAAATGCCTATGGTTCAAACCCGATTAGAGCTATTTTTTTTGCTTGAAATGTTATATGTTTATTGTTTTGTAATGACTCAGATGTTTTAAAATTAAGCGTTATATTGTGCATATTATGGTGTAAAATATATATTTAATTAAAACATAATTCGCCAGCAGATTTACTCGAGATATCTAGCTGCCAAAAAGGTACTTATTAACTTCCAGATTTTATTGAAAAGTTTCTTCTTCTGGCCGCTAGAATGCACTCGCTCTGTTAGGATTATATTGTTCGATATTTCACCACTAGATATCACGACTAGTCTACGTGGGGCTCCATTGATTACTATACCATTGGCATTCTATGCGCATCGAATTTGAAGAATGACAAGATGATACTACGATACATTTTTACTTTTTATTTTAACGGGTTTGTAACAGCCTATTTTGCGTTACTTGAAAATGTTATTTGAAGTAAAGAACAAAACGATTTCACATAGTAACTGAATTGAAGCCGTTGGTGTTAGTTTTATTTCAGGCAAATAGCAATCGAAAATATCCACATAGTTTGTATACACACGTCTCTGTAGGGTCATGGAAAGATTTGTTAATTCAATTAGGGTTGTGAAAGCCATGCACAACCAGACGTGTAAAGACATGCCTCAACTCAAAGTTGGATGTTGCCCACGGCAGGTCGTATATGTAATAATAATAATAATAATAATAATAATAATATTAATGTTATTGGTTTTACATCCCTTTTAACTACTGCTGCTTTTAGAGACACCGGGGTGCCAGAATTTTGGCCCGAAGGGGATCTTTAACGTGCTAGTAAATGTACTGACACGGCTCCCTTGGGTAGTTTATTAGCTGAGGAATAACCCACCCACCAAGGGAAGATGATTAAGAAAAGGAAGTAGATTTTGGATTGGAGAAAAAGGATAGAAAAATAGGAGGAGAGTCCCACAAAATTAATAAGTTTAACTTTAAACACACTTAAAGGTGGTTGCCACCGAAAATCCGCTTTCGGATACCTAAAATGAGTAAGGTCTTGGTCTAAGCTGACGAGAAACACAGATAGAACTTGGGCGGTTTGCAAGAGAGTGGCTTTCGTATAATCCCTCTCAAGCATATATAAAACTACTATGGGGAAGAGTGATGGTCTGGCAAGACTGAGAGGAACAAATTTACTGTATGTCTGCTCAAAGAAATTCGTTTTTGCAAAATAATTCGAAGAATGCCAATGATTTAACTCAGGTTTAGTATTTTCAATTTCCAAAATTATGGAGTTCCGGTAAAGGCGACCAAGTGTCTCTAAGAAGGTAAATGATAAAATATTATACCTTATGGAGTAATTTTGGTATATGAACCAATGGTTGCATTGGAAAATGGCTAAGCTTTTACTCAGCGAGGAGCCGGCTAAAAGTTTAGACAAAAAGAAACACGTGTCTTTTAGAAAACTGACCATAAGTTTTCGGAGAGGGTCTCCACAAGCAGGTAGCTGGCTTAGCGAGCTTTACTTGCCTTACTGGCCAATTAGAATTAGCTATTAAAGCTAATAGAAACTTTAGTGAGATGAAAATTAAGAGTTCTTGCTCAAATGCAACAAATGGTGAAAGCCCTATTAATGATTTTAATGGCATTGAGTAGGGAGAGCCAAGGAAGACAGGATTTTGCCTAAACTTTGTATTAGAAAATGAAAAAGTGAAAAGAAACGCTTCATTTATTTAACAATTCAAAGAAGTTTGAGGAAATTACCAATTATGTAATATAATTTTGACAAACATAGTTCATTTAAACTTTTTTAAGAAATGGGGTCGCAGACCTCCTCACATTAAACGATTGCTCCAGGCAATTGACAATTTATGAGGTTTGAAACCTTACATGTTTCTAAAATCTTTATAAGAAAATAAAAAGACATGTGTAGTAATTAAAGTTTAAACATTTAAATTTAGTACAAAGAGTGTACTTTAAGAAATTCTTGAGAGAATGTTCTAGAGAAAGTGACAACTTCGAAAATAACAATAAGAAAAACATGAAGAATAAGATGGAAGTTTCTACAAATTCTTATATTTAAACAGAATTACTATATGAGAATTATACAAAAGAGGGCAGGTCACTTACTGTGAAACCTGAAGACAGTTAAAAGGAAGGTTCTAGACTTCCCAAGTTTGAGCAGGAATCACTAGCCAAATGGGACAGTTTCCATTTCGTGAAACCTGAACATTACTCGCTCAAGAGTTTAAGGAATTGTTTTCCCTGATTATAGGAAAGGAACAATGTGAATTTGAATCGTGTGTCACACACGTAATTATACAGAATTTAATTAATGTTGAACTAGCAAAGTTGGAAGGGCACTTCGTGAGTGACACCTTATAGAAAAGTTACAATTTTATTAATATGGGTGGTTAGTAGAAGGTTGAGGAAAGATCATTGGGATATAGGATCAATGTTCATGGCCATATTTAATGTAAACGGACGATCGCGACGCGGTAGAAACGTGGAGCAAGCACTGGTTATCACTGTAGTCTATAAAGATGGATGCAAAGTTCACTATAGAAACACTAAAGTTTATGAGAAAGAAAATTATTGCAATTATGGAAATAACTGATTGCACTATATAGGTGAGAGTCTATTTCTTGAGAAAGTTGTGAGTTACAATTAAATGTGCCATAGAACATTCCAGCGGTTCCAGCGGTGGAAGAAAGTTAGCTATTGAGCTTTTAATTCAGGAATGATATTCTTCAATTTTAAATAACATACTCACAAGTGAGTGAAAATTTCAACGGCAGGACTTGTAGATGAAATACCGAATCTAGAAGGTTCCAGAACGACCTTGGTAGAAAAATGGGGTTGAGAAAATCCAACGGAGGAACTAGCTTGGTGAATTATAGACAGCGGGTATTAGGTAATATCCCACGTAGCGAGAGGATTTCTCATTTGAATAGTTTAAGAAAAGCTCTTTTTTAGTAAGATTAGCTTATAAGAGCAAAAGCTCAACATGGCAAATCCCACGAAGAATGATTTTTGCCCCAAAATAAATAATTTCACACTGTCTATAAAAGTATCGATAAAAGCACGTGGAAGTTAAAACCATGAAGATGAGGTTAAAACTTTAAGATGGTACTTATCTTGATTTCATGTTGAAGGCGAAGTTTCCTTTGATGACAACTACCTTGCCAACATGGCGTAGAAGAGTGTGTGTCTCTTGGTTTGAGGAGGCTGGCTCGAGAGGAGCCTTAACTGATCGAGTCAACTGCCGACTGAGAAGTGAGACCTGCTCAACGGAGCACGGAGGGTCCAAGGAAGGGGAAAAGAGTGGGGGGTAGGAGACAAAAGGAGAACATATAAACATTGCCAATGTTACAACAAAAAATGATCTTCTCTTGCTGAGCTGGTCTTCAAAGAGTTGATAACAGATGATACTAGCGCAGCATGGTGAGTAAAGAAGTAGACGTAGTCCTCTTGCTCAAGGAGAAAATAGCTGGCGATGGTAACAGGATCTGGTGGCCAAATGGATAAGTAAGTCCTCTAGCACCAGGAAGAATTGAGGAGCTTCAGAGATTCGCTGCGAGATGACGCTAGGTGGGTCACAGAAGTTATATATCTAGAACAGACTTATGAAGACATAAGAGATTTGCCCATCAAGGAGAAAACAAAAGATCACTGTTGGTGTTTGACAAAGAGGAAGGAAGAAATGAACATGCAAGGAGCAATAAAAATTATATCTCAGGTACCGTGTATTCAAAGAATACACCATACTGGGGGGTCAAACACCAACAGAGAGCAAATAAGCAGTTACACATTTAATGGAAGAGGAGCGATCAAAGACAGGGGTCTTGTAATCGAACCGTTAGTGGTCAAGACTCTGACCACCCTGACTCTCCCATCTCTTCCAGGATAACACTCGGTCACTCTACCGGAAGTCCAGACTAGAGGGGGAGAAACATCCCTAACCAAGACCAAGTCCCCCACTTTAATGTCTGGACTGGAAAGAAACCACTTCTGCCTCCGTTGCAAGGAAGTTAAATATTCCAAGTTCCATCTCTTCCAAAAAGAATTACGGAGGGCTTCAAGTTTACGCCATGCGATAGGTAGATTAGAATCCCTGTAAGAATTGGGAAGAGGAGGAGGGGCAGAAAGAGAAGTGCCGATAAGGAAGTGACCAGGGGTGAGTGGAAGTAGGTCATCAGGGTCATTGGAAAGCGGAGTTAAAGGGCGAGAATTAACAACACCTTCAATCAGAACAGACAGTGAATTGAATTCTTCATAAGTCAGAATTCGATTACCTAAGACTTTTCTTAAATGACGTTTAGTGAGCTTTACGCAAGATTCCCACCTACCACCGTGATGAGGAGCGTAAGGAGGTATAAAGTGCCATTTGAAACCTTTTGAATAAGAAAAATTAGAAATTTGTTCCATGGCAGGAGAGGAAGTGAGAGCTTTCTTCCACAGGGAAGCTGCGCCCTGAAAAGTGGAAGCGTTGTCAGAGAAAACTCAGAAGGAACACCACGCCTAGCAGTGAAACGAGAGACAGCTGATAAAAAATAAGAAGTAGAAGCATTAGTTACTAGTTCCAAGTGGATTGCACCGGTAACCATGCAAACAAAGAGAGAAACATAAAGCTTACCAAACAATTTGCGTTTAGCTTCAGGAGAATTTCGTTGATATTGGAACGGACCCATATAGTCCACACCAGTTAAAGCAAATGGGCGTATAGGAGAAGAGCGAAAGGAAGGCAAATCGCTCATTAATTGAGTTTTGATTTTAGGTTTCGCTTTGAAACAAGGAATGCACTTGTGAATTACAGAAGAAACTTCATGAATTCCATTTATAATCCAATACTTTTCCCTTAAGAGGCAAAGCAGAGTGCGTGTACCCACATGAAGATTACGGTAATGAAAGTCACGTATAATTAAGGAAGTTACGTGATGTTTGGAAGGCAAAATAACGGGATGCTTTTTGTCCTCAGAGAGCAAAGATTGCGAAAGTCTTCCACCTACCCTGAGTAACCCATGGTCATCAAGGAACGGGGCCAAAGCACGAAGACGACTGGATTTGGGAAGATCCCTTTTAGAAGAAAGTAAAGACAATTCAGAAGAAAAGGCTTCTTGCTGTGTCAGTTGTAAAACCTTAATGGTAGCGAGAATCAGTTCATGATTGGTAAGATGTGGTTTAGGGAGAAGAGGTTGGTCAACCACAAGATATTTCCATCTAAGGAGATAGGCGACAATTCGTAGTAATTTATGAAAGTAAGAGTAGCGGGACAACAAGGGATGAGAAGCGTTGGAAACAAGACACGAAGCAATGGATAGAGGTACTTTAGCGTCAGGCAAGTTGGAGTTTGTAGCTGGGGGTTTAGAAGGCCATGAAGAAGATTCTTCGATTAGCCACGAAGGCCCATGCCAGTATAATGGGGAAGCTTCCAATTGAGAGGGTAAACAACCACGAGAGATAATATCGGCTGGATTATCAGCACCGGGCACATGCCTCCATTGACATCCAGAAGAAAGAGTTTGAATTTTGGAGACTCTGTTTGCAACAAAAGTTTGCCAATGAGAGGGGCTCTTGGCGATCCACGAAAGAGTGATCATGGAATCGCTCCAGAGATAGATTTGCGAGAATTCGACTTTTAATACTTCCCGTAACTTCTTAACAAGTTCGGCAGCCATGAGTGCAGCGCACAATTCAAGCCTAGGCAAGGTAATAGCTTTAAGAGGAGCGACTTTCGATTTGGCACAAACAAGGTTGGAAACTGAAGATCCATAGAATGAACCGTGATAAACTAAATATGCGCAGCAACCATAAGCTTTTTCGGAACTATCCGCGAACACATGAAGGAAAAAGGGTGTATTAGAATGAGAGCTAATTAAATTCCTGGGAATTTCAATGAGGGAAAGATCCAACAAATTACTGCGAAACGAGAGCCAGCGATTAAGAAAAGAAAGAGGGACAGTATCATCCCATTCACACTTAAGCGACCACAGCTCTTGCATGAAGAGTTTGGCTATAACGATGACTGGGGCAAGGAATTGAAGTGGATCAAAAATTTTTGCAATTTCAGAGAGAATTTGTCTTTTTGTATTAGGAAGCTCTTCTGCGAGCGAAACTTTATAGATAAGAGTGTCAGTGCTAGTGCACCAGTGAACTCCTAGAGTTTTTATAGATTCGGAGTTTCCACAAATTTCGACAGAAGAAGGATCTACGTCTTCGATGGGAAACTGAGCGAGAAACTCAGGGGAGTTGGAGTTCCACTTATGGAGTGGGAAACCTCCATTCCTTAACAATGCCTGAAGTTCTAAAGACACAAAAGAAGCTTCCTCTAAAGAGGGGAAGGACTGCAAGTAATCGTCAACATAAAATGAAGTTGTTAGTGCTTCAGAGGCTTTGGGGTTAAATAAATGACCATCTTGTGAGGCTAGCAAGTGTAGGGATCGGATAGCAAGGAAAGCAGAGGGTTTTAAGCCATAAGTAACCGTTTTCAAGCGAAATACCTTAATGGGCTTACTGATTTCATCACGCCACAAGATTCTTTGAAGATCTCGTTGTTCTGGTTGAATTAACACTTGACGGTACATCTGTTTTATGTCGGCTATGACAGCTATGGGAAATAATCGAAAGTTTAAGAGTATAGCAGATAGATCTGATTGAATAGCAGGACCAGAATAAAGAGTGTCATTAAAGCTGTTGCCATTAACGTCGGGTGATGAACCATTGAAAACAACTCGAATTTTATCTTTTACAAGAGGGTTTTTCCACACGGGATGATGATTTAAATAAACCGTTTCAATTGGGGGGTGTAATTCATCATCAGATTTGTTAACAACTTCCATATGATCTAAGCTTTCATACTCATCCATGAAATCAGTGTACTGTTGTTTAACAAGAGGTTCCTTCTTGAATTTGCTCTCGATAGCGAAGAGAGCTTTTCGAGCTTTAGGCTGAGAGTTGATAAGTTTAGGAGGATTATGTAATCTTGGCATTTGAACGACGAACCGGCCATCAGAAGAACGAGTGGTGGTGTTCAAAAAAAGTTGCTCACAGAATTCATTTTCTGAAGAGGGTACATTAGGAGAATCAACATTTTCAAGCCTCCAGAACTGTTCTAGGTCAGTATTGGAGAAGTAACATTGCGATGCGGGTTGAGGAGAATAATGGGGAAGTTGACCGGTGACGATCCATCCAAAATTAGTGTCTCTGGCGACCACGTTTGAGGATAACTTACGAACCTGTTTACGTAGGCAATTCCAGAAAACATTGGCACTAAAGAGTATGTCAATAGGGTTTTGCATATTGAAAAAAGGATCGGCTAGCCTTAAATGCGAGGGAATGTTTAACCATGAAATATCCACAGAGTGACTTGGAGTGTCTTCTCCAATGCTATTGAGAATTAGACAATTAAGTTTAAGAAAGTTGTTTCTATGACAAGTATCTCTTATAGTTAGCTTTGAGAATTGTAAAGCTTGCCATTTTTAGCTGTTGATGCCTGACACGTTGATAGAAGTGGGGTTTACAGGTAGACCTAGTTTTCTAATCAAGGAATTAGACACAAAATCATGAGTTGCCGCTGAGTCTAGAAGACCGCGTGCACGGACCCAGTTGCCAAAGTTATCCTGAACTTCAATTTGAACAGTAGACAACAATACTTGGGCACTGCGTATGGACTTGGCATTTTGAATATACGATGAAGCATTAGAACTGTTAGCACTATCATTTTTCGGAGAAGTAGATGCTGTCGATGACCTTGCCTTATCATGACGATGTAGCAAAGTATGATGAGCCTTTTCACAATGGTAGCAAAGTCTTGTGGACTTGCAATTAGAAGCAGAATGCGTAGGCGCTAGGCAGTTGAAACAATGTTTGTTTTGAGAGACTAATTTTCGTCTGTCGTCGACTGACATTTCTTTAAAAGATTTGCCGAGGTATAGGGCATGGGGATCTTTACAAAGTATGCACTTTACAGGTTCGTTTAAACTTTTGCGAGGTTCGCTTTGCGTGTTTAAAACAATAGAGCTAGCAACACGACGTTCACTAGACCTAGTTGGGTAACCAGTGGAGTTTGATTTAAATTTAGATGAGCTGGACCCGGGTTTTTGAGTATTAGATGCTAAGCGTTCGCGTTTAGGTTTGATAGACATTAATTCAAATTGAGAACTGGGAGAAGAGGGTTCACTTTGATTAGCTAGAGCAGTTAAAAGTTGGCATCTGGCATTTATGAAAGTGACTAAATGCTCGTAAGAGTAGTCGTCTTCTTTAGAAAGTTCAATTTCCCAAGCTTTGAGGGTAGCAGCATCAACTTTAGAGACTACTAAATGTATTAGGAAAGTATCCCAATGTTCAGTAGGTTGATCTAATTGGGACAAAGCTTTAACGTGGAGTTGGGTAGTGTCAACTAAAGTACGCAAACTAGTGACGTCATTGTGCTGTGACGCAGGTAGGTTAAATAGAGCCTTCATATGGCGTTGAATACGTAAACGTAAATTTCCATATCTTTCCTTTAATAAGTTAAAGGCAATGGGGTAATTTTCGGCACGCAGAGGAAGTGCTTCGACCAACTGCAAAGCTT
Organism: Meconema thalassinum; assembly: GCA_946902985.2. Classification (NCBI taxonomy): domain Eukaryota; kingdom Metazoa; phylum Arthropoda; class Insecta; order Orthoptera; family Tettigoniidae; genus Meconema; species Meconema thalassinum. The sequence goes on from OX336392.1 coordinate 376,627,650, forward strand.
GACCTCGGAGGATAGATCTCAAGTAATGAAACTTGTAAATGACTTGAATGTCTTCGTTGTCATGAACAAGGGAGCAAAATAATTCATAGAAAGAATCCCAAGTGGATTCATCTCCAGAGAAATGGGGTAAATCAATTTTAGGTAAAGTTGGTTTGGGCTTGTGAGTACCCTCACGGAAAGAAGTTTGTGGTTCGTGAAGGGAACCAAGAACAGAAGCGTCCTTTTTCTGCTCCTCTTCGAGTTGGCGTATTATTTTGAAAGCAGAACCTATGCCTTCGTAATATAGGTTTTCTACTTCGACACGATCTTCTGTTTGATTGAGCATGCAAGTTTCTATTTCAGTTTGAATGTTACAGTAGTTTTCATAAGAACGTTCAAAATCCTTTACACGATGTTTCAACCAGTCTAATTGCGCTTCTGAGGGATCTAATTCTTTTATGTACCTTCTGAATCGGGTAATTTGCCCTTTATAGGATGCTCGTTTAGAAGTAAGTTTTTCATCCTTATCCTTATCAGTGGGAGCCATATTAAAGAAGGTAGATGAAAATGTAACTCACGAAACTGTGGAACCTTGGAAATGCTGTCAAGCTGGCAGCAGCGAATGAGTAGAAAGAACGGGGCACACCAAAGGAGACAGGAGCGGCCTCTTTCCCCTTCACAGGCTTTGCAAGATGTGGTTATAGCTGAAAGATTCAAAGCAGATATTAATAATTTGCCGAGTATTGTCAAATGACACTTTTTTTTAAGAAAAAATGGAAAATGGACTCTCCCGGGTTTCGGCACCAAATATTGGGTAGTTTATTAGCTGAGGAATAACCCACCCACCAAGGGAAGATGATTAAGAAAAGGAAGTAGATTTTGGATTGGAGAAAAAGGATAGAAAAATAGGAGGAGAGTCCCACAAAATTAATAAGTTTAACTTTAAACACACTTAAAGGTGGTTGCCACCGAAAATCCGCTTTCGGATACCTAAAATGAGTAAGGACTTGGTCTAAGCTGACGAGAAACACAGATAGAACTTGGGCGGTTTGCAAGAGAGTGGCTTTCGTATAATCCCTCTCAAGCATATATAAAACTACTATGGGGAAGAGTGATGGTCTGGCAAGACTGAGAGGAACAAATTTACTGTATGTCTGCTCAAAGAAATTCGTTTTTGCAAAATAATTCGAAGAATGCCAATGATTTAACTCAGGTTTAGTATTTTCAATTTCCAAAATTATGGAGTTCCGGTAAAGGCGACCAAGTGTCTCTAAGAAGGTAAATGATAAAAGATTATACCTTATGGAGTAATTTTGGTAAATGAACCAATGGTTGCATTGGAAAATGGCTAAGCTTTTACTCAGCGAGGAGCCGGCTAAAAGTTTAGACAAAAAGAAACACTTGTCTTTTAGAAAACTGACCATAAGTTTTCGGAGAGGGTCTCCACAAGCAGGTAGCTGGCTTAGCGAGCTTTACTTGCCTTACTGGCCAATTAGAATTAGCTATTAAAGCTAATAGAAACTTTAGTGAGATGAAAATTAAGAGTTCTTGCTCAAATGCAACAAATGGTGAAAGCCCTATTAATGATTTTAATGGCATTGAGTAGGGAGAGCCAAGGAAGACAGGATTTTGCCTAAACTTTGTATTAGAAAATGAAAAAGCGAAAAGAAACGCTTCATTTATTTAACAATTCAAAGAAGTTTGAGGAAATTACCAATTATGTAATATAATTTTGACAAACATAGTTCATTTAAACTTTTTTAAGAAATGGGGTCGCAGACCTCCTCACATTAAACGATTGCTCCAGGCAATTGACAATTTATGAGGTTTGAAACCTTACATGTTTCTAAAATCTTTATAAGAAAATAAAAAGACATGTGTAGTAATTAAAGTTTAAACATTTAAATTTAGTACAAAGAGTGTACTTTAAGAAATTCTTGAGAGAATGTTCTAGAGAAAGTGACAACTTCGAAAATAACAATAAGAAAAACATGAAGAATAAGATGGAAGTTTCTACAACTTCTTATATTTAAACAGAATTACTATATGAGAATTATACAAAAGAGGGCAGGTCACTTACTGTGAAACCTGAAGACAGTTAAAAGGAAGGTTCTAGACTTCCCAAGTTTGAGCAGGAATCACTAGCCAAATGGGACAGTTTCCATTTCAAGAAACCTGAACATGACTCGCTCAAGAGTTTAAGGAATTGTTTTCCCTGATTATAGGAAAGGAACAATGTGAATTTGAATCGTGTGTCACACACGTAATTATACAGAATTTAATTAATGTTGAACTAGCAAAGTTGGAAGGGCACTTCGTGAGTGACACCTTATAGAAAAGTTACAATTTTATTAATATGGGTGGTTAGTAGAAGGTTGAGGAAAGATCATTGGGATATAGGATCAATGTTCATGGCCATATTTAATGTAAACGGACGATCGCGACGCGGTAGAAACGTGGAGCAAGCACTGGTTATCACTGTAGTCTATAAAGATGGATGCAAAGTTCACTATAGAAACACTAAAGTTTATGAGAAAGAAAATTATTGCATATTGTCATTTAGACTTTCACGGCCCGTGTTATTATTCATAATGTTGAATTTTGGGCTTATGCCGTGTTTTATTATATTGCAATTCGACGCGTTTCGAAAGAAACCATGTCTTTCATCGTCAGGAATAATCTGGAATACGACAATGTTGCTAAGAGAAAGCAACGAAGAACATATAGAAGGTGCCCAAAGATGGACGCCATTATAGCCCCATGTTAGGGACAACGGAAAGCAGCAGTGAATTACTTTCTCAGGGTTCTGATAATAGGTAGCCAGGATTCACTGAGATTGTAGCCGGTGTCGCGGTTGAAATTATCTGGGTGTTTACGTATTTCAACCGCCTCCCTGATGATTCTGGGACGATATTGCTTTATACGGGCAAGAACATCCACCCCTTGGAACATGACATCATGGTATCCTTACAACTCTAACTACCAGGGCTAGGAGGATTTGTGAAGTGTCTTCTTTACAAGAAGAAATTAACACCCTGCGAACCACCTTTGAGAGCAACGGTTATAGCAAGGCTTTGATTTCTACGGTTCTGAAACCAACAAATAATAATAGGACGTCAGTTGAGAAAAGAGATGTAAGAGGAACTGCTTACCTTCCGTACATACATAACACAACGGATCGTATTGCTAAAATCCTACGCCGATACAACATACGGACTGTATTTGGAACTTCTGTTAAGATTAGGCAACTCCTGCGACCAACTAAGGACAGTTTGCCTAAATTGCAACAACCGGGTATCTACAGAGTTCCCTGTACTTGTGGCAAGGTTTACATCGGGCAGACTTCGAGAACAATATGCACTCGCATTAAGGAACATAATAGATGTATCAGGCTCATTCAACCTGATAAATCAGCTGTTGCCGATCATGCTTTAACACCTGGCCATGATGTCATGTTCCAAGGGGTGGATGTTCTTGCCCGTATAAAGCACTATCGTCCCAGAATCATCAGGGAGGCGGTTGAAATACGTAAACACCCAGATAATTTCAACCGCGACACCGGCTACAATCTCAGTGAATCCTGGCTACCTATTATCAGAACCCTGAGAAAGTAATTCACTGCTGCTTTCCGTTGTCCCTAACATGGGGCTATAATGGCGTCCATCTTTGGGCACCTTCTATATGTTCTTCGTTGCTTTCTCTTAGCAACATTGTCGTATTCCAGATTATTCCTGACGATGAAAGACATGGTTTCTTTCGAAACGCGTCGAATTGCAATATAATAAAACACGGCATAAGCCCAAAATTCAACATTATGAATAAAATTATTGCAATTATGGAAATAACTGATTGCACTATATAGGTGAGAGTCTATTTCTTGAGAAAGTTGTGAGTTACAATTAAATGTGCCATAGAACATTCCAGCGGTTCCAGCGGTGGAAGAAAGTTAGCTATTGAGCTTTTAATTCAGGAATGATATTCTTCAATTTTAAATAACATACTCACAAGTGAGTGAAAATTTCAACGGCAGGACTTGTAGATGAAATACCGAATCTAGAAGGTTCCAGAACGACCTTGGTAGAAAAATGGGGTTGAGAAAATCCAACGGAGGAACTAGCTTGGTGAATTATAGACAGCGGGTATTAGGTAATATCCCACGTAGCGAGAGGATTTCTCATTTGAATAGCTTAAGAAAAGCTCTTTTTTGTAAGATTAGCTTATAAGAGCAAAAGCTCAACATGGCAAATCCCACGAAGAATGATTTTTGCCCCAAAATAAATAATTTCACACTGTCTATAAAAGTATCGATAAAAGCACGTGGAAGTTAAAACCATGAAGATGAGGTTAAAACTTTAAGATGGTACTTATCTTGATTTCATGTTGAAGGCGAAGTTTCCTTTGATGACAACTACCTTGCCAACATGGCGTAGAAGAGTGTGTGTCTCTTGGTTTGAGGAGGCTGGCTCGAGAGGAGCCTTAACTGATCGAGTCAACTGCCGACTGAGAAGTGAGACCTGCTCAACGGAGCACGGAGGGTCCAAGGAAGGGGAAAAGAGTGGGGGGTAGGAGACAAAAGGAGAACATATAAACATTGCCAATGTTACAACAAAAAATTATCTTCTCTTGCTGAGCTGGTCTTCAAAGAGTTGATAACAGATGATACTAGCGCAGCATGGTGAGTAAAGAAGTAGACGTAGTCCTCTTGCTCAAGGAGAAAATAGCTGGCGAAGGTAACAGGATCTGGTGGCCAAATGGATAAGTAAGTCCTCTAGCACCAGGAAGAATTGAGGAGCTTCAGAGATTCGCTGCGAGATGACGCTAGGTGGGTCACAGAAGTTATATATCTAGAACAGACTTATGAAGACATAAGAGATTTGCCCATCAAGGAGAAAACAAAAGATCACTGTTGGTGTTTGACAAAGAGGAAGGAAGAAATGAACATGCAAGGAGCAATAAAAATTATATCTCAGGTACCGTGTATTCAAAGAATACACCATCCCTCACATTTGTGCACCCTCAAATGCCAGCTGACTGCGCCGGAATTTTGGCCCGAAGGGGATCTTTAACGTGCCAGTAAACGTACTGACACGGCTCCCTCGCATTTGTGCACCCTCAAATGCCAGCTGACTGCGCCAGGATACGAACCTGCAACCTAGGGCCCAGCAAGCGAGAACGTTACCGCTGAGCCACGCAGCCAGTCCGGTCGATTATGTCTCCAGATCCATAACATTCTTGATATACTTCTTATCTTTCTTTCTTCAATGATGGTAGCAGTTTTTATCTAGGTTGTGGCGTTTGGTAGAGGTAAATCGTTTCTAAGGTCTTCAACAAAGAATAGTTCTGTTATACTCTTTGATAATAACGAGTTATAACTATACTCATACATTTAGGAGAAAGTAGGCTATATGTTCTTTACTGAACATCTTGTTTATCATTTTAAATGATCTTGTCGACTTCGTCGTTACGCTGGGGTCTGGCGTTACGTTACGGTGACGGGACGAAATGTACCCAGATGCACTGAGTTGTGTGACGTCATAGTACCGCTCGGTGCATGTGTACCCCGTGTACTTCGTTAGTATAAGACAAAAATCTCCGATTCTTGGATGTCACGGGTAATTTCGAGAACCACTGGATGGATTTTGATGCGATTTTCACCATTCTGTAAAGGATATCTCGAGGAAAGATGCTGTAGAAAATAAATTATGTATGATCAAAGGAAGCCAAGCAGTAAGGATTTCATTGAAAAAGTCGAAAACAAACTTGGCGTCCGTGCACTTCTTAAGCTTACGCTGGGCAAACCGTTAAAAATATCAATATACTATGAGCGTAAGAATTGGTCAGCATGAAAAGTTCTACAAAAAGTCCGCGAGAGAATATCTCTATCTTCAATACATCGCCCACTATAAGTGTTTTTAGACTGGATGAAGGGGTACGTCCTCGCGCGCTCTTGTGAGCTTGCGGCATCCCCCGCGCTGGACCTTGCTTTGCCCTTGGTTTGCACTTGCCCTTCGCGAGTAATTTGAAACAAGATAAGCAAGTATTATGCAGATAATTTTCTAACATGTCAAGAGCCTTTATAGCATTTTTCAGCATTTGTAGCATTTAAAATGATACAAAGTCTAGTCTTTCAGACTGACTGTCACTTTTTATGCTCCATTAATAATTTGCTTTTTTTCGATAATGTTCGTGCGTGGAGTTGAGTTTTAAATTAGTTATGAATACGCCTAATTGACAGTAAATGGAATTCCTATAGTGGTCTATGAAAGGCTAGGCCAGTTCTCGTATACAATCATCGATAGACTATATTACATTGATCACTGCATTACCGCAATGTGGGTTAATATCTGAATGGCAATTGTGAAGACACATAATACCGGCTTTGCCAACTAGTTACAATGTTTCATATAAAAGCATATCATCATTTGAATACTGATACGAAGACATGTGGTTTGTGTTTCAATGAGTTGACACCAGAGTTCGCATGAGCGTTTACCGTTCAGTATGAAAGTATTGAGGAAAGTTACTCGGCATGTGGATTGTTCGGAATTGACTTCCAACTTGGCCACAGATGGTGCCACCTCCCAAGCTCCATAGCCATTAACATTATGTTGGACTGCAGTGTCTAAGTGTTTTATCTGTCGCTCATGCTCTTTATATTGTTACTCTTTTAATCTGTGATATGTAATAAAAGGCTGAAGAGTGTTAGAATAGTGACTAGTGTGTGTGGTCAGTTTTATGCCTCCCTATCCCTCCACATTTGGTGCCGAAACACTCGGGAAGACAACGGATTAATTTCTACAACGATGTATCTACGGACGAGCTTTTTATACTACAGGGAGCTCCACGAGACTAGCTTTCTACACTACAGGAAGTTCCACGACGAGGGAAAAAAGGATACTCCACAACACCACACCACGTCAGATGCTGAGGTGCCTCTATTAACCTACACTGCACTCTCAGATAAGTAAACTTAATACGAAAGTAAATCGCATATCGAAACTGTATTATGAGTTGTCTGCATGAATTTGTGTGCATGTATTATTAAGGAATCCAGTGTACCTTTAATCTATAAGTAGAATATCTTCCACCGCTGGACTTTGGATCCTGCAACGCATGTGTAGTTCCTTTCGGTTCCGCACGATCTGAGCGCACAGGCCTACAGCAACACTAACGAACTGAGCACACAGGCCTACATCAATAGTAACGATCTGAGCGCACAGGCCTACACCAACATTACCGCGCACTCTATTAACAAGTTCTTAAGATCTTCCAAGGACCTAGCACGCCATCTGTCAGCTCTTAAAGATACTCCGGTCATCCTCTCCTCTCGCTACGTCACGTCTAGACCGAGATGCCGATCAGTTAACCGTAAAGATTTATTGCACCCAAAATGCCGACTGAGCAAGAGATCGCTGCTGCAGCGACCCTACACAATTTGAAAAGGAAAAGAACACGAGATAGGGCAAATGCCACACGCTTCATTACAGCCATTAACAGCCTTACAGAAGACGCAGCACTGGAAGACTTTACTTTCCACCGCGACAGACTACAGGAAACACTCTCTAGCCTAACCCAACTGGACGATGCTATTCACGATCTACTATCTGACACAGAATACAATGTTGACATTACTGTATGTGACGAATATATTGACAATGCAAAGCGCGCCATACAGAAAGCTACCATTGGAGCGGACAAGAAGCTTTACTCTGTCACCCCTACTTTGTCCACTCCCACTGCCATGCCCACGTCACAACCAATTAAGTTACCCACCATAAAACGTAGTCCCTTCACGGGAGATATAGAAGAATGGTCTCGCTTTTGGGAGCAGTTCACTACTTCCATTGACCAGAATCCTACAGTATCGCAGGTCGACAAACACGTCTTTCTGAGAGGTTACCTAGAAGGGGAACCCAAGCATCTCGTCGACGGTATTGCCATCACAGCTGGCACTTATAATGCCACAAAGAAAATTCTCATTTCCAAGTACGGAGATGAAAATAGAATTATCCTGGTGCACTTAGACTATCTGGAAAACATACCGCCGATACACTCTGCCACCCCCGAGTCCCTAAATCACACTTACATTGAGTGCAACCGACGGATTCAAGCACTGCAGGCTCTGGGAGAAAATATTTCCAACTACGGTCGCGTGCTAGCCCCCAAGATACTAAGAGCGTTCCCAGACGATATCTGCCGGCGTTGGATCATCCACACGCGGAGAGACAACGTTAGTGAAGGTGACATCATCAAACTCATGTGTTTTTGAACGAAGAGGTTGAAGGCGCCCTTATCAGTCAAAAGATTCGGGGGGAATCTATCAGCACCCGGCTTCTGTCCCAGCAACAGCAGCGTTCCAGATTTACGCTCACGCGAAAAAAGGGAAGAAGAGAGAGAAGGAAATACCACAGCCATTTTGCATCTTTTGTGAGGGAAGAGGACACTGGGCTCAGGATTGTACTAAGGTAACCGGGACTGACGCTCGAACTCAGAAATTGAAGCAGTCATCGCGTTGTTTCCTCTGTCTTAAACGAGGCCATCACACAAAAGACTGTAGCAGGAAATGAAGAGCTTCGTGTTCCCAGTGTGGAAAAGGTCACCATAGAGCGATTTGCAACAACTTAAATCATTCCCCTGTCGCGAATTGCACAGAAACAACCGCCGTTGGTAAAATAAACGTCACTACTCCGGGATTTACCCATCTCCAGACTGCTAGAATATGGATCTCGGGACCAACGGGTTCGAGTAAGCTGACGTGGTGCGTTCTCGACGGAGGTAGTCAATCCAGTTTCGTCAAAAGTTCTTTGGTCGATGAACTGGGTCTGGAAGTCATTGGAGACGCATCATTAAAGGTCCACGCGTTTGAAACACCATCCAACACATCACATTCACGTAGGTTCATTCGCCTGAAGACGAGAGGATTTTGGGACAGTTCCCAAGTAACCTTGACGACATTTGAAACCACCAACTCCTTTTCTCACCACCCAGCAGTACCACGAGATATCACGACAAATGGACAAACGCGGAAACTGCAATTGGCTTACCCTACAGATGATTCAGCTGACCTTCCAATCAAGCTGTTAATCGGAGGAGATCAGTATTGGACAATCGTCAGTGACTCTGCCCCGATACGACTCTCCTCGTCAGTTGTGTTAATTCCATCGAAATTTGGATGGATATTCACCGGAAACCGCTCAGGTGTATCAGCTATTAACACGGTTGTAAACTTCGTCGATGTATGTCACTCCATGCCCTGTGACGACTCTCTACGACGTTTTTGGGATCTGGAGTCCGTTGGAATTACAACTGAACATGACCGAGCAATGAGCGCTAAAGACACCGCAATTCTAACACAATTTCACGCGTCTTACTGTATTGAGGACCAAAGAAGAGTCGTGCGATTGCCACGCAAGGAAAATATGGAACTTGCCAACAACTATCATATTGCGAAAAAAAGATTCCAATCACTGGAAACCCGATTCCGGAAGAACGAAGCCCTGAGACAAACATATACGAACCACATGATGGACTACATAAGGAAACGTCACGTGGAACTAGCGCCAAGGGAGACCCGTACGGATGAGTTTTATCTTCCTCATCACTTAGTAAAGAAAGAGAAACATGGAACCATTAAATGGCGTATAGTCTTCGACGCATCGTCACACGAAGAAAACGCGCGCCCACTCAACGAGAACCTGGAAATGGGACCCGACCTACTCCCCGAACTGTTTACAGTATTGTTGCGGTTCCGTTCATTCCCGTACGGTGTGATAGGAGACATCAGCCAAGCGTTTCTTCAGTTGTCCCTTCACGAAGAGGATAGAGACTTGACCAGATTCCTGTGGTACCGTGTTGTCGAAGATGAGAGTGGTGCTCAAGTGGCTTCCAATGAGAGAGCGATTTTCCGCTTCACAAAACTCCCATTCGGACTGACTTGCAGCCCATTTCTCCTTTCAGCTACGCTGAGAGAACTAGCCACTAGAAACAGATCTCAGTTTCCTTCCGCGGCTTCACTCATAGATGAAAACACATTCATGGACGACATTATCGCAGGTGCCCGAGGAGAAAATGAAGCGATCGCAATTTACTATGAACTCACCTCTCTCATGAAGAAGATAAGTCTACCCATGTTGAAATGGGCCACGAGTTCCCAACAGCTGATCCAGATATGGAAGACCGAAGGAAGAGAGATCACCACGGAAACACACGTTCTTGGCGTTCCATGGAACACAGTAACAGACTCACTCACTATAGATGTTACAGAAATCACAACTAGACTGAAGGACCGCCCCGCTACGAAACGACACCTACTCCAAGCGACTGCTACTTTCTACGACCCATTGGGTTTAATGACGCCGGTATCAATACTGGGGAAAATCCTATTTCAGGACACATGGCATAGAGGACTAACATGGGATGAACTCCTACCGCAGGACCTTGCCAGTCGCTGGCACAGCTGGACTTCAAGTCTACCCCAACTCTCGCAGATCACCGTCCCAAGATGGGCAGGAATGCCCGAACGAGACATCACAGATGTCCATGTGTTCTGCGACGCCTCAGAGCGAGCGTATGGAGCTGTTTTGTATATACGATCTCTCTACAATGGCACCACATCTGCCCACTTGCTGTGCAGTAAAAGTAGACTTGCGCCAGTCAAGAAAGTGACACTACCACGTTTAGAGTTGCTAGCAGCGGCGATAGGCGTTCGACTCTTGAATTACTGCGCTAAGGCGCTGCCCTTCGACACACGCGGAGGGACCCTGTGGACGGACTCAAGAGTAACCCTAGGATGGATTCAGAATGATCCGAGTCGTTGGAAGACGTTCGTCTGCAACCGCGTGACCGAGATTCAATCCTCTACCATTCCGTCACAGTGGAGACATTGTCCAGGCAAGGACAATCCAGCAGATCACTTGTCACGAGGATTGACGGCAGAGAAGATCAAAACTCTGCAGGCCTGGTGGAGAGGACCATCATGGCTATCTCTCGACCGATGCCGTTGGCCACACAGCTCACCCATCTCTACGCCCCTCCCTGAAGCAAGAACTCCCGCTCAGGATGTGCTCCAAATTGAATCACCAGACCCAGTAATTGAAGCTACCAGATACAGCTCCTATATCAAACTTCTTCGTGTAACCGCATGGGTTCTTCGCTTCGTACGCCTACTTAGACATGAGGACCAACCAACGGGGGAACTGACAGCAGAAGACATAAATGGAGCCCTCCGCTATTGGATAAAGGCAGTGCAAATGGAATGTTTCCCTGCCGAAATTGCAGCTCTCGAACGGAAGACCCCTCTGCATGAGAAATCGAAGATCAAATGTTTCAATCCATTTCTCCACAATGGCATACTTCGCCTCGGTGGACGCCTACAATATGCTGCGGTTTCAGAGAGTGAACGGCATCCAATCATCATGGAAGGACGACATCACTTCACACAACTGCTGATAAGAGACAAGCACATACGGCTCCATCATCTCGGAGTACAGATTGTTCTCTCTGACCTCCGAAGCACCTACTGGATCCTTGGTGCTCGCCGTGCCATCAAACACGTCCTTCACCAATGTTTACCCTGCAAGATGGTAAAAAATGTTGGCGGCCAGGCAATAGAAGCTCCACAGCCCTCCGAACGAGTGACCCCGAGCAAGCCATTCGCTGTCACAGGTATCGACTTCGCGGGCCCGCTGTACGTCAGGGCAAGAACATCAGCCAAAAAGTGTTACATCACCCTCTTTACGTGTGCCACTACACGGGCCCTACATTTGGAGTTGAGTGGTGATATGAGCGCCGACAGATTCATGCAAGCACTACAGAGATTCGTCGGTAGGCGTGGTCTGCCACACACTATTTATTCGGACAACGCCCAGACCTTTCACGCGGCTAACAAGGAACTGAGTGGCATTTGGGCTTCACTGTCTGCGCCGAAGACTCACCGCTACCTCTCCGAGCACGGTGTAACTTGGAAATTCATCGCCCCACGCGCGGCTTGGTGGGGAGGATGGTAGGAGAGGATGGTTGGATCGACGAAGCGGTGCCAACGGAAGGTACTTGGACGCTCCAGCATCGACGAAGAAGGACTTCAAACAGTACTGGTCAGCATCGAAGCCGCACTGAACTCTAGACCCTTGACTCACAATGGAGACACCGGCGATGTGTTGACTCCCGCACACTTTCTTGTGGGAGAGAAACTCACTACAGTTCCATCTGGGCCTGAACCACCAACGGGAGTTCCTGTTCGAGAATTCCGACTGCGTCAACAACTGGCAGACGACTTCTGGAAGCGCTGGAGTAAGGAGTACCTACTGTTGCTGCAGAGCTTCCATCAAGTCCAGCAGCCCAAGAAGAACTCCACGCTTAGGGTAGGCGACGTCGCGCTCCTTCGAAGTGACCTTCAGCCGAGACATCTCTGGAGAAAGGTCCGGATCCACGAGCTGCGTACTGGAAGGGACGGGATTGTAAGGACTGTAATCCTTTCCACAGCAGATGGAAAACAGCTGGCCCGACCTGTTCAGCTGGTCGTAGCTCTAGAGGTAGACCAGGGTGGGGAGGATGTTGGGAATTGACTTCCAACTTGGCCACAGATGGTGCCACCTCCCAAGCTCCATAGCCATTAACATTATGTTGGACTGCAGTGTCTAAGTGTTTTATCTGTCGCTCATGCTCTTTATATTGTTACTCTTTTATTCTGTGATATTGTAATGAAAGGCTGAAGAGTTTTAGAATAGTGACTAGTGCGTGTTGTCAGTTTTATGCCTCCCTATCCCTCCACACGGATGCCCATCACTTTTATCCAGAGATTGAAAAACAGACTCTTAATAAACCATAATTGTTTTTAGCAAATATGATTTAATGAATATTTTCACACCAAAGAACGACAACTTGATGATGATTTATTGTAGAAATATCTGTAATGGCACCTCCAAACCTTGTAGTAATCCGTATGTTGTATACTTTCCACATGGTACCACTGCCAGCTGGATCGGATCTAGCTGGCAGTGCGTCTTACACACTTCCGTCCAATCCACTTCCGTTCCATTTTTCAAAATCACTCCCACACAAATAGCCAGCAACCGAGTGGAAATATGTTACACATCCAAACCTTCATTTATAACCAATTTATTAAAGCCAAGCAGTAACGATTTCAGTGGATTGAGTTTGGAAGAAAATTAAGCTTACGCTGGGTAAACCGTTAAAAATATCTACATGCTATGTGTATAAGAATTGTTCAGCATGAAAAGTTTTACAAAAACGTCTCGGATAACATATCTCTATCTTTAATACATTGCCAACTATAAGTGTTTTTACGTTTTCATTTCTTCCTACAAAGTCCATTCAGTGAAAATTTTAATTACAGTACTAGCTCCGGATATTGTTTACGAACTAGTGAGTACGCTTATCACCCCAGCTTCGGCCGGCATCAAACTGATGAGTCGTGTCGAATTAAGACTTCAGAGAAGAGTAAATGTATTCGGTGTTTTTCTGTTTACCTCGGCTTTTCTGAATTGCGTCTGGGACCTGCCATACGTGCATCTTTGATGGTTTCGTCAGGTAAACCGTTTAATACACCGGGCGACGCTGGGGCAGGTTGCTTGATCATGTTACCATCCGGGTAAACCACCGCACGGGACGACCACAGGTGTTTAACGAAAGGACATCACGTCACCTCAGCAGAACCATACGGGATGATCGAAGGGCGAATGTGAGTCAGATCAGCGCCCAGTTAAATGTTGGGAGTCAGGAACCCATTTCTTGTCGAGTCGATGCCTCGCCGTATTGCTGCCGTTTTGAGGAGAAGCAACTCGTTATTAACATCATATTCCGTGACATCCCATGACTTTTGGCCACTCAGTGTATATTATAGCGGCTGCTACCTGTCTCTGCATGGACCCTTAGGTAAACATGGGCGCCAGTGCAGCACTCCTACGTGGGAGTGGAGTGTTCCTAGCATTCCTAATGACTGCTGTGACTGTCTGTTTACATTCTATAGACCGTGGGTGCAGGCCCGTCTGCTCTCCGCAGGAAGCCAATTATACTGTAGATAAGTGATACAATCGATATCCTCGTTGAGTTGGCAGTTATCATAGAGGATTTTGGTGTTCAATTTGAAGGCTCAGGTCATCTAGGTCATTAGACTCGGGTACGCGTGCGAGCAGAGAATTATTATTATTATTATTATTATTAGACTACTATATTTGATATGCTGCCAATGGCCATAGCGGGGTATTTTTAATTCAACGCCCGAGGGCTCCCCATCAAGTTCAATTTCATGTAGTTCCAACTTTGTCTACCAGAGATGCCACTGTCACTGACACCTAGCTGCGAACGTTGGAACTTGATAGAGCGTAAAAATTCCCCCCTCCCCTCCCAATGAAAGGCATTTTGAAGGATTTTAACGCTCTTAAAAATCCGACAACTTCGGCCGGGTTTGAATTTGCGATCTTGGGCAAGGTAGTTCAGCATGCTACCGACTACGCCACCACCTATGTAATTGTAGTAGTAGTGATTGATGTTTAAAGTTATGGGTGAGAATGATAGGGGGTGGCAAAATGAAAACTAGAACTTAAACTAGAACTAGTTGCTTAGCAACATCGCGATCATGTAGCCCCGTGTACATGGGTGTGTATTCGTAATTGAGGTAGGATTTAGATACGAAACAGCCGTGACCTTAATATAGGTATCACCGCGGCATTTGACTGGAGTAGAAATGGGAAACCAAGGAAACCCTTCCAGGATATTGAGGTTGGAATTGAACGCACCTCTTCTCAGTTTTGCCTTATGTGGCTGACTGTACCCCGTTCCAGCTAATAGACAAGAAATACATTTTTGGTAGAGCCGGGAATTCAACCACCGCGATGACAACCGAGAACGCTAGCCATTACGCAACGAGGCGGACCTGAAATAAATTACATCTGATTAAGTATGTTACGGACTATTTAAGAGTGGGAAAACTATGGAATGACATGTTTCGCTCGTCAAGCGAGCGTCATCAGATCCAAATATACCAAGACAAACTACAGTAGCTCTACAAGACACTACCAATCCCACGATAGGGATCTTTTATAAAATAGAATCTGATGGTGCTCGCATGACGAGTGAAATATGTCAACCCATAGCTCCGTTCTCCCTCCCACTCATACCAGGTAAATCAGCTCTCCCTAATACCGGGTGAGTTAGCCGTGGTCGTTACGGCGTGGCTGCAGGCAGTCGGTCACATCCGGGAGGCGACGAGGTCCGAATCCCCCCGCCGGCAACCTTGAAGATGGTCTTCTATGGTTTCCCATCTTCCTTCCAGGCAAATGCCGGGATTGGTCCCTAACTATAGGCCATAGCTGCTACCTTCCAATTCCTTGTCCTTACATTCACACTTTTCTCCCCAGACAACTCTCCACTTACTTGTAGCTCACCCCATGGGTGTCCGCATAGAATCAGCTACACACCCTGGTGAGCCGAACTTGTCCTTGGACACTCCCGGCACCAAAAGCCATACGCTGAAAATAAAAAGTTGTCCCTAATAATATTGTTTTATGCAACCCAACCTACGTTGCTGTTAGTAGGAAGGTCGATATTTCTCTGCTTGCGACTCGTATAGTACTAATACACTGCATATATTTCCCTCGATGTGACTACAAACTTATACGAGAGTAAAGTAACAGTGTTCAGTATCGTTTACAGGATATGCTTGCAGTGCATTAGTACCGTACGGGATACAAGCAGAGAAATAGCGACCTTATTGACAACAGGCGTTAGTTGGGCTGCAAAAAACAAGATTATTAGGGGCAGCTGATTCACCCGGTAATATTCACAACATTTTATATATTTAATGATGCGTAATTTTTTCAAGGTATTTTTTCGCATGTCCCAGCAATTGGGATTATTTATTGTTGACCGACAGAAAAGTTTTATATACCAACATTCGGATCACATGTAAAAAGAAGTCCTACAGTATAGTTTTTGCTCGCGAGGATAAGTGTTTCGTACTGGACATAGGCTAGACTAGCCTAGTACATTCCACCCCAAGGTGAATGACTCACCTCAGGATAACCTTCAGTGTGAGTGACCCAATTCGCGTACGTTTCTCCCATACATCATATTTCTCTTTTCAGCAAGTGAGAAACGAAGGAGTCTTGAACCAGACGGCAGAGTGAGACGTGGGAAGTCTAAATACAGGGGCCATCAATTCATAATAGAACGCTTTCCTTGAAGTTGTGCCGTACAAATCAATCCAGCTCAAGTCTATTAAAGCAAACAAACAAAGATTTTCTGAGAAATGAACGCCCTTTGTATTTGAGGAAGCCTGTATAAGGTCAAAGGGCCTCACACTGACTGATATTTACTGGCCTATACCCACTAAGTGAATTCTTAACAATGTGATGAATTGGTTTAATTGATTTTTATCGACACATTTCTACTTTTATTACCCTAAAGAACAAAGTACGTTCCGAGGTGGACTGTGTGAAGCAGTTAGCTACGCACTCATTTTGATGATAATGATGATGAGGATGATGATGATGAAGATGATTGGTGTTTTAAGGGGCGGAACAGCAACATCATCTGCTCCTAAAGCACTCAACTCAGGTTCGAATTCAAATAAAATTGTTTTAACAATGTCAGTTTCTTGTCTAGTACCCTCGCTTCTTTAATTATACTATTACTAGGGCGCCCGTACTGCTACGCAGCATTCTTTTCAGTATTGGAATTAAAAAATTACGACATTATGTAATAGTTTGTAATCGTTATTTCACAATACTTGCTTCCAGACAATGTTCGCTGTGCGTCGACCCTTAGTTTTTAATTTCTACTTCCACATCTTTAAATGATTTTCCTCGGGATAAGGCAACATAGAACATTCCATGGCCTAAAACAAGATCAGGCAAGTAGATTCCAACTCGATGAAGCGTTTGAACCTGCGCTTTGTTGATTGTAATACAAAGCGCTAGTGTAATAGGAAATTTCCGTCATTAGAACCAAAGTTATGATTGCTACAAAGAGAAAATATGTTGACAAAATGAGATGTAATATCGAATGTTCACTCATAACATTCCTCAGAATCAGCTGATTTGAACGATTAAGAGCTCAAATGATAGCGCTTGATTCTCTGAGTGTTCTTAGACTAAAACGACCTTCTTAACACAATTAGTGCCGAAGATATGATTGCTTCAAAGTTGGAAAAAGTTAAAAAAATCAAATAATTTGAGGAAGGCGTAATTTAAGTGATTTGTAATACTTGATGACAAATCTGTGCATGAAAAACCTTTCATTGAAAAAAAGAATGAGAAAATCGGCCGGATAGTATCGCCGGACGGACTCGGATAAGTTATCAACAATATTTTTAATAATATAGATGATGATAGCATCAATGTGACAAAAATTGGTAAAAGTTCAAGAAATCAAATAATTTGAGGAAGGCGGAAGTTAAGTGATTTGTAATACTTGATAATAAATCCGTACATGAATACCTTTCAATTAATAGTGGTATGAAGGAAATCGACCGTACAGAATGGCCGGACGGACTCGGTTAAGTTTTCATTATTATTCCTAATATTCGCTTCGGCACTCAAACATTCCTCAGAATCAGCCAATTTAAAAATTTAATACCTCAAAAGATAGAGCTTGATCCACTGATAGCTCTTAGACAAAGACCAACTGTATAACTCAATTACAACTAAAGATATGATTGCTACAATGATAAAATATTTTGAAAAACTGAGATGTATTATCGTATGTCCACTCATAACTTTCCTCAGAATCAGCCGATCTGATTGGTTAAGAGCTCAAATGATAGCGCTTGATTTCTTGAGTGTTCTTAGACTAAAATTACCTTCTTAACAGAATTAGAACCGAATGTATGATTGCTTCAAAGTTGGGAAAAGTTGAAAAAATCAAATAATTTGAGAAGGCGCAATTTAAGTGATTTGTAGTACTTGATAACAAATCTGTGCATGAATACCTTTCATTTAAAAAAAGAATGAAGAAAATCGGCCGTATAGTATGGCCGGACGGGCTCGGATAAATTTTCAACAATATTTTTAATAATATAGATAGCTTCAATGTGAAAAGAAATGTTGGAAAAGGTTCAAGAAATCAAATAATGTGAGGAAGGCGGAAGTTAAGTGATTTGTAATACTTGATAGCAAATCTGTGCATGAATACCTTTCATTTAAAAAAGGAATGAAGGAAATCGACCAGATAGAATGGCCGGACCGACTGGGTTAAGTTTTCATAAATATTTGTAATATTCGCTTCGGCACTCTTAACATTCCTCACAATCAACCAATTTAAATATGTAATGCCTCAAAAGATAGAACTTGATCCACTGATAGCTCGTAGACCAAAACGAACAGTGTAACTCAATTAGAACCAAAGATATGATTGCTACAATGAGAAAAAAATGTTGAAAAAATGAGATGTAATATCGTATGACCACTCATAACCTTCCTCATAATCATCCGATTTGAATAGTTAAGAGCTCAAATGATAGCGCGTGATTCACTGAGTGTTCTTAGACTAAAACGACCTTCGTAACTCAATTAGAACCGAAGATATGATTACTTCAAATTTGAAAAAAGTTGGAAAAAGTTGAAAAAATCAAATAATTTGAGAAAGGCGTTATCTAAGTGGTTTGTAATACTTGATGACAAATATGTGCATGGATACCTTTCATTTAAAAAAGGATGAAGAAAATAGGCCGGATAGTATGGCCGCACGGACTCGGATAAGTTTGCATCAATATTTTTAATAATATAGATTATTATGATTATTATTATAGTCGCCTCCGTAGCGTACAGGTCAGCATAGTTAGCTGCCGCCCCGGAGGTCCTGGATTCGATTCCCGGCTCTGCCACGAAATTTGAAAAGTGGTATGAGGACTGGAACGGGATCTACTCAGCCCCGGGTGGTCCAACTGAGTAGATGGGGTTCGATTCCCACCTCAGCCATCCTCGCAGTGGTTTTCTGTGGTTTCCCACTTCGTCTTCGGGCAAATACCGGGATAGTACTGTACCCGTAATAATCGAGAAGTTACATGTTGATCATCCAAAGCACAGCTGGATTGCAGAATAATGAATGTTTCCGGCTAAATGAACAATCAAAATCACGCCAACAAGCTCTTCGGGATTATACACAGTAGTCTACGAGAGTGTTATGGATCAAAACAAACTAGTCTCGGGGCTTTGTTGGATAAGAGGAGATCCTATCTAAATTAGGCTGTTCCATAACACGTTTCTGATTATAGTATAAAATAAGGTACACGAAACAAGGCGTATAGAAATATAAATGTATTAATAAAACTAAATAACAATAAATAACAAATAGCACCCTATTATCCTTACTCATTTACGCCACTGGGGTACTCAAGACTCCACACATACACACAAACGTTCCTAATTACAATATATAAAGACTCTGCCATTTACGAAATCATAAAATAATAAAACAATTTTATTGAGATTTAATGAGCCTCGCTTTCCATCTAAAAACGTTTAACTTTAATGGCGATTGCCTGCTGCATAGCTGGTTTACTATCTCGTAAAGCTATGGCACGGTCTACAGATATTTTCATTCATTAATATACTCAGCTGCGAAACTGGTTGCATTATATAACAAGCCGACCTTGGCAGATTAACGGGGCTTGCTTGCCTTACAGCTGTCAAAGATCCCCGTCTCATTCTAGCATATGAAATACGTAAAATGAACTCAGTGAAAACACATCGTATTCTCCATCATTTAAACGTTACAAAACTCCTCATAAAACAATCATTCCTATGACAAATACACACACAATTTAATACACACTTTCTTCCATTCTACTTGAGAAAATAGGGTTATTCCACATCATCAACCCTCTGCGAATGCGGGGCTCAACAAACTACGGCCCACCTATACCAGTGCAGATTATGTCCTGCAAGATGCACCATCGGTGATCTGATTTCCGCAAGATCTGAAGCCATAGAAATTGCCAGATACTGGGATAAAGTTGCTTAGACTGTCATCTTTGTTTTGTTTTCCTACTTCATTTAACATTCCTTAACGTAATATTACTTTCAATTTCAAATAGTTTGTGTTATTCTTATTATGTATATATCTATGTATATATTGTATGTTAAATAATCTGATGCTTTTGACTCTAGTAAATAAATACCATTCACTTACGCCATTTGCAACTGACGAAGTTTCTATACACGCCTCATTCATCGCTATCGCAAACACTCACTTCGAAAACATATACTCCTAAAAGCTTTAGACAATATTAAAAACATGAAGTAAAAATTATTATTAAAATAATGAAAACGCTTAATTAAACAAATATGAAAAGTTTATATACAATATCTACACATGCCTATCGTTCCAAAAACATTTACTCTCATAACGATATTACTCAGATAGTAAGATTATTAAAACTATCTCTGGTTTAAAATTTCCCTTCTTCAATACTTTAATATTTACTATGCTATACCATCAAACTCAAAATTTGTTAGTAGTCATCTCCGGTTCGATATGACCGATCAGTAAAGATGAGTTCATATTATTACTACAATTCCAGGTTTAATATAGATTAATAATAGTTTAGTGGACAAGGACCCTGCACATAAGCGAAGTAACAATGACGGAAATTGATCGAGGGTTTAAAAAACTGAGACCAAAAACTTCAGCGGGCCCGGACCAAATACCCCCTTACGTAATTAAGGGTTGCTCACAGATTTTAAAAGGCCCCCTTCATTTTCTTTATAACCTAGCAATTAGTACAAATACATTCCCAGATATTTGGAAAAAGAAACTCGCGTCTGTCCTATTTTAAAATCAGGTAACCAAACATTAATAAAGAACTATCGACCCGTGAGTATAGTATCAGCTGTTGCAAAGATTTTTGAATTTACCTTACATGACCGTTTGTTACTCATGTAGCACCAGCCATATCATAACAACAACATGGATTCATTCAACGGAGATCCACATTCACAAATCTGATGAATTTCTCCCTCGAAGTTTCATCCGAGTTGGATATCGGAGGACAGACGGATGCTATTTTCACGGATTTTGAAAAGGCATTCGATAGTGTAGATCAAGATATTCTTTTGACAAAATTAAACAATTTCGTTTATTCACAAGCAAATTTACGATTTTTAGCTCGTGTCTGTCTGGTAGAAAGCGATATGTATACTTTCTCGGAAATTCATCAATGGATTATACCGTAAATTCCGGAATTCCCCAGGGATCGAACCTAGCACCAATTATGTTTCTGATAGCAATCAATAACATTTCTGAATGTATAAGGTGCGTTCAAAAAGTAACGAGTCGGAGGATGTAATGCCCAAACTGGTGACGACATCGGCTAATCGTGGCGTGTGTAACAAGGTGTGGTTCCGACCAGAGAGTAGAAGGTCACAGCCGGTCGCTAGAGGGCACGCGTGCACGTCACGTGACGATAAAAAGCGAGCAGCTGCATGCATCAATCGTCCAACCAAGACCAAGACAGTAGGCCATTCGACATGCTTCCTGGTGTGGTTGAAGACTGTGGGGCACCCATTGGGCTCACACTTTCCGCAAGTACAGTCGTTCCTTCATAATGGTGTGCACACTTCCGACGCTCAATCCGACCACGGTGGCTAAGGCGTTCACAGTCACTCGGCGGTCCTGGGTAATGATGGCATCAACCAGCTGGACGTTGTCATCGGTAATGCAGGGGGTGCCCCAGACCGGGCATCATCGGCTAACGACACCCGTCCTTCCCTGAAGCGCTTGTGTCACGCCTTGACCCTTGCAAGGGACATGCAGTGTTCGCCGTACACTTGTGACATTCGGCGATGAATGTCCGTTCCCCCTAATATTTCCGCTGTCAGAAACCGAACAACACCTCTTTACCCTTCGTTTGACGCCTCCATGTCACTGGTTTGCAATGCGATTGGCAGCGTTGGACGATTGATGCAAGCTGCCTGCTCGCTTTGTATCGTCAGGTGACGTGCACGCGTGCCCTCTAGCGACGGGCTGTGACCTTCCACGCTCTGCTCGGAACCACACCTCGTTACGCACGCCACGATTAGCCGATGTCGTCACCGGTTTGCGCATTACAGCCTCCGGCTCGTTACTTTTTGAACGCACCTTATATTAAGCACTCTAAATGTCTTCTATACGCTGTTGATTTTGAGATATTCCGTCCTATATCCTCTGCTCATGACTGCTATCTTCTACAAAATGACTTGGACAACATCTTTGAATGGAGTAGGACAAATGAACTTAATTTTAATCTAACGAAGTGCGTAACAATGTCATTTACCCCAAGGAAGAATAAAGTCAGTTTCCAGTAGAAGCTGGGGTTGAACACCCTGCGGGAGATTGATGGGGGTAAGTGACCTGGGTGTGGTACTGGATAAAGGTTTGACTTTCGCTTCTCACATAAACAAGGTAACAAGTGAGGCGTACCGAGCACTAGTCTTCGTCATTAGAAATGTAAGACCTTTTCGGGAGGTGAAAACGGCCATTACACTCTATAATGCTTACGTAAGAGCGAAATTAGAATATGCAAGCGTAGTGTGGAATCCGTGGCGTAAAAATACATAAGATTACTAGAAGGAGTACAGAAGCCATTCGCCAGATTTCTACATTATAAAATGAGCGGAAATTACCTATATATGGTCCCATATAAAATTTTATCGAATAATCTAAGAATTATTGCTTTGGAAGATCGTAGGAAAATAAATGACTCCAATCTGACACAAAATTGTAAATTCTACGGTAGATAACTCGTATTTTTTATCGTTGCTGTATTTCAATGTTCCACGTCTATCCTCAAGAACGTCGACAACTTTTAGGAATAAGAAAACATGCACCATGTCACACAAACATTCACCGCTTTATAGACTCTGCAGTAGTTACAATAAAGCTGTATTGTATAATAAAAGTCTAGACTTCGATCTTAGTCTCCAAGAATATGTAAACGTATTTAAGACCACATGGCCACGAATTGATTGCCGGCGGTCGAGATGGGAACTATTCCTAGTTTACATGTGTCACATGTCGGCCTGCTTCGTTGACAAGTACAGTTGCGCGAGTAGGATATGACTCAGCTCCAATAGTCTCAGTTATCGATTGGCTGTCCGTGGTGACATGAGCTTCTGTGACGCGCAGTGCTGCTTTTCTTATGCGCAGAATGAACTCTTGTCATCGCTGTGTTCCCCGCTTCGTCCCGCGGGGCTCCTGCTACAATCAACAACAAACACTGGCGCAGCCAGGCTCAGCGGCAATCAAATATTAAATGGATAATAATTAATTAATAAAAAGGTAGAATATGTAACAGCATTAGAGTTAAGCTATAAATAATATTATTATGTAATTAATTTAGATGTTAACATTAGATTTAAGATTAGATTTAAGTTATGAAAAACATTAGAATTACTGTTTAAAAAAGTGTAGGCTTACTTTTATTGGGGTTTAAGACCCTGTTGTAAACCAGCATAAATAAATAACGTTTCCCAATGTCGTTCCACCTACTCCCGACTTCTATGTCGTAGATCTAACCTAATCTCCATAACTCTACTAATACACAATAGTGCTTAAGCTACTTCTCACAGCAGTACTTCAATGCAATTAATACGGCAATTCCCTCGTATTTCACAAACATCTATATACGGCATGAATCTCTCGTATATATCCAATACACAACTTTAATGACATCACCTCAATTGTTCCCAACAATTGTTCAATAGTACTTGCATTACTTCCTTCTAGCATTCATTGCATCGTTGTTCCAATCCACTGCTTACATGTTAACAGCAATATCTGTTCTAATGACACACTTATCGTTCTCAAGACGATTATAATGACAGATCTTTGAGGTTTACTAAACGTTGTTACTCTGATATAAAATGCCATGTCTCTATACACTTAATAAAATTAAATACACATGTTTCTCGATACTGATCATTACTACAAAGCTACATGGCTGCAATACTACATTGACAAATAACGTAGTGTTACATTTGTGTATTAATAACAACCTGTGTTATTTCAGCGTCCAATAAGGATCAATCACGACTGGATGAGATTCTATCTAACGTTCCTTAATGTCGGAAGAATTATCTTTCAAGATGATATGTCTTAATTAATTTACATTTAATGAAGGGCATAGCCTTCCTTCAATTCAATATAGGTTTGCCAACGACCAAATGTATCTTCATTCTACACAAATAATGTTCATAAGTACTTGACTTCACGTCGTAATAATAACGAATATAACTTGCTAGATCGACGGATTGTTAATATTAATGGGTGATATTTCACATTATATCACGCGTAGATCTCTTCTCCTAACTTGAATTCTTCATACAATAAGAATGCCCAATTCATTTTACTCAAAAATGAATTTACTGAATATCAAAGACAAACTGTCTGAAATCTTGAATAAAAAACGAAAATCGTCGAATAATAACTTCTTAAAGTTTTTCCAAGTGGAAATTAAATTCTCAAACAAATTGACTTCAGTTCAGAAACTTAATCATTAAAATTTTCACGTATAGATGACTCAGGACCATCATCCTATATGATCTTGTAGAATAAACTTGATAAACATCGAAGTGAAAATACATGAATTAAATACAGGGGATTGTTGTTCACAAATGCTGTCATAATACTCAAACTACTAAATAATGAAAAACATTTCTACCTTTGTCTTGTAGACAATTGAAGTTCATTATCAGGTATTCGAAAATACCTAACTGTATCATCTCCCAGGTATTGTTGAAACCAAATCCGTTCCACGCCAGTGGTGGCTCAGACGCTAGCGCGAGAGACTGCGGAGCATGTGGTCTAGGGTTCGAATCTTGACTCAGGCACCAATGTTTGTAAAGATAGACGAATTAGTTAGCAAGTACTTCTCGCGGCTCTATTGCAGGTGATCTGAGGGCTGGAATTGGTTAACAGAGCCTCATGAGGCAAAACTGTGGTGGATTAGATTCCCACCGCACACATCCTGAAATTGGTTTTCCGAGGTTTCGCACATCCTCTTCAAAACTGAGGCGGATTAGATTAATTTCACAAAGCGGCAAGGTCAAGTTATGTATGACACTTGTGAAACCGGTTCTGCTATATGGATGTGAGCCATGGGCGACTTCACAATCACTGGAAGAGTGCATTTGTGCATTTGAGTGGAAAGTAGTCAGAAAGATCCTATTTACAATATTGTGGAAGGAAGATGGGAAAAGAGGGAAAACGAGGACTTATACCAACGGTTTAGGAAAGCTGATGTGGGTAGGATCATCAAAGGAAGACGACTCCAGTGGATAGGACATATCGTAAGAGCTGTGGAATCTATCCCTAACAGAGTCCTTAATGCTCAACTGATTGACAGACGCCCAAGAGGCCGGCCGAGGACGAGATGGAAGGATAGGGCAATGAGAACGTTGCAGCAAGTGGAACCAACAGCAGTACTGGATAATGCAATGGATAGTAGTAAATGGAATGGCATTTGTAACAAATATTTGAGATTGTGATTGGGATATTGATCCTTCTTGAGTGATTGAGTAGGATAGTTTTATGCAATGTTGTGTAGCCTATTTGATGTGTATGTTATGTTTCTTTGCTTTCAGTCATGGGCCTAAATGGCCTGCTAGGTACAATAAATGATGATGAAATGATGATGGCTACCTCGGATGAACCCGAAAAACGGGCACAGATACGCAGAACACGTAATTTAAAACAGGAGGTGCACGCACATACCAAGAGCAGGTATTACAAAGTATACTGTATAGTAGCAAGAGCGCGGTAGAATGTGTCATAGTAGACAGTGCGCGAGGGTTCGAAGGTTCAAGTGTAATGCAAGTATGTTTTTGTAACATGCAGTAGTCTGGGATGTGGCAAGGTTGTATACTTAATAGTTTTCACAGACTGATTTGTATACATGGCCCTGTAAAAGCCTGTGTCACCGTGGAGGCCCCGTTTTGATTCGCGGCTCCACCACAGAATTTAATTCTGGTCTGAGGGCTGGAACGGGGTTCACACAGCCTCGTGGGGCACACTAACTCACTAGAGGTGGGTTCGCTTCCTGCCTCAGCCATCATGGAAGTGATTTCTCGTGGTTTCCCACTTCTCCTCCCGGCGATTGCAGGGATGGTTCCATTTGATGGGTCCACGGCTGTCTTCCTTACACTCCCTTTGCCGCCTTTTCCTTCATTGGACCCAAGTTCGTGGTCGCCTTTGAGAGCCTTGAGCAACAGGCAGGAGTTTTCATGAAAAGAAAAAGAAGGCTGCCCCGTCGAAGAATGAAGGTATCAGGAAAAAAGAGGCAAGGGCCAACTAAGGCAGGAAAGTAAATGACTCCGTAGGCCTCGGATACCCTAATACCGTCGGGGTTGGAGGAGAACAAATGTTGACCAAGGGAGGCCAACAGGAAATATAACAAAAAGGAGTCCAGAACAAGTAAGTGGAAGAAATGCCGGACTCAGCTGGGGTCCCGTGGTCGCCAACCCACGTCCCACAAGTTGTGAGCCCCTGGAGGGGAAATTTGATAGAAGCACACGTGATATAATATACTCTTTTCTGCTCTTCTTGAAGTCCACCAATTGAGCGTGGATTTGAATCTCAGTCGCAATTGATTCATTAATAGCCAGATGTCGCCCTAGTCTGACATCAAAGAGCTCTCGCGGGGGCGTATCAAAGCAAGGACCGCACTCAGAACTCTGAGAGGTGTGTAAACACTTGTGATAGGACGAGATTCTTGAAACATTTCTCTGGCTCTATCAAAAACCCTTGCTTATAAAAAATCTTGAAATTCACAGCACGTTAATATGAATGGTTATTTACTGTGCCCCACGGAGAGTGTAGTAGCTTCCTCGTCAGAACAGTCCTGGGTTCAATATCCGGGCATGGCCATGACTTCATGTTCTGATGTGGGCTGTAATGCGGTTAACACAGCCCCACTAAATATATTGTATGAAATGAGGACTCAATGCAGTGGCGTAACTACGGGTGGTTATTACGGGGATCAATCACCCCCTCCCCCCCACCCTGAGCCAAATAATAATCTCTACAAATTATAAAACAAAGTCCCCGATTCCTGGATGTAACGGGTAATCTCTAAAAGCACTGATGGATTTTGATGTGGTTTTCACCATTCTTTAAAGGATTTCTCGAGGAAGGTTTCGTTAGAAAAACATCCATTTATGACCAAAAGAAGCCAATCCGTAACGATTTCGGTGAATCGAGTCGAATAGAAACCAGCCGTCCTTGCGCCTTTTAAACTTACGCTGGGTAAACCGTTAAAATATCTACAGTACTATGAGTGTAAGAATTGTTCAGCATGAAATGTTCTACAAGAAAAGTCGCCAACAGCATATCTCTTTCTCTAACACATCGCTCACTGTGTTTTACGTATCTATTCCTTCCAACCATCTCCATTCAGTAGGAATTTAAATTACTAGCTTCGAAGCGAGTTTATGAGCTAGCAAGGGAGCCTATCAATCCAGCTTTGGTCAGCATCAAACTATCGAGTCGTGTCGAGTTAAGATTTTGGTGAAGAGTAAGCCTATATGTGATTGGAGCTTCGCTGTTCACCTCGGCTTTTCTGAATTGCGTCTGGGACCTGCGGTCCGTGCACCTTTTGAGTTTAAGCTGGGTAAACCGTTAAAGATACCGGGCGAAGCCGGGGTGAGTTGCTAGTATTGTATATACGACACAATTGATTAACCAGAGTCTGACGATGTTAGCTTAACGAACGTATATTCCTAAATTTTAACTCGTTAACAACTCTGTCACATAACCATCACATTGCTTGTGATCGCCTATATTATATATTATATTCCAAAGATATTTTGGGGAAAGGTCTTTGTGAGTGACCGTAGGACTCTAGAGGAACTAAAGGTCAGATTCCTTTGTAAAGCTTTGTAGAGAACCCTTTTATATTGACGATCTAAGTACTACTCTAGTTCTGCCATTTACAAGACAGAGCGCAAAAGTACTTGATGAAAAAAGAATGAAACATGCCCAAATATGGCTAAAATTTTATGCCATCGATGCTCCTCAACACAGAAGAACCTAGTGCAAGATTAATCTTCCATGAACCATCTATCAGGAATCCTGATTCTCAACCGCCTGACAGTGAGGAAATAGAGAGTATAATCAATAACCAGAAAAATAATAAAGCCTCAGGTGAAGATGGAATAGTAGCAGAGATGTGGAAATGCGCAGATGAACAGTCCTTGCAGAGCATCCAACAGATCATACAAGACATATGGACAACAGACACCCTACCGGAAGGGTGGACATAAACAGTAATTCACCCGTTACACAAGAAGGGAAGCAAGACTGACCTCAAAACAATTACCGAGGTATCTCCTTATTGCAGGTTACCTACAAGGTTCTTTCGAAAGCTCTGTTATCTAGAGTCACCAACCAACTAGACTCTCAATTAGGGGAATACCAGGCCGGCTTTCGAAACAATCAATCTTGTCCAGAGCAGATAAAAAACTCAAGACCATCCTCACTTATAAGAGTCGTAGGGGTCAACACTGGGTAGTTGTCTAAGTGGATTTTCAGAAGGCATGCGACTCGGTGGACAGAGAGAGTCTTTTCTCCACCTTTGGAGAATTTGGCCTTGATGAAAAAACCCTTAAACTAGTCCTGGCCACCTTGACAAACACAACATCTAAAGTCAAGTTCAGAGGTGAACTATCCGAGAGCTTCCCCATCAAGACGGGAGTTAGACAGGGTGATGGACTCTCCTGCATCCTGGAGAAGATCATAAGGGAATGGATGGTGCGACTAACACCAAGGACTGGTCTGCGGCTTGGATACAAGAAAGATAACCTTCATGTGTCATGCTTGGCCTTTGCCGACGACCTCGCCATACTGACCAACATTATAGAGGAAGCTACTCAGCACCTACAGAGTCTTCACGATGTAGCGGTTCGGGCTGGCCTGTAGATCAACATTGGGAAGACTGAATTAATGACTAACATCAAGGAAGCCCCGTCCACAATTCCACTTGAGGGGGTCTTCATCCGAAAAGTCCCAGCGGTCAAGTTCCTAGGAGAGTGGATCTCGGCAAACCAGAGTGAGAATCTGGCCATAGTTACCAGGTGCACCAAGTTCGAGAGGGCCTATCACTCCTGCCGCAGCATCTACGCATCGAAGTTCCTCTCCAAAAACCTAAAACTCATACACTACAATTCAGTAGTAAAACCATCTGTTCTGTACGCCTCTGAATGCCTCGTGATGGCCAGGAAAGGCCCACTCAGGAAACTTGAACTCAAGGAGAGGAAGATCCTGAGGAGGATACTAGGACCTATACGGGAAGAGGGAGGCACCTACAGAATTCGGCACAATGATGAGCTTTACAGCCATCAAGAAGACATTGTGACTTTTATAAGAAAGAGGCGCTTGGCCTTCTATGGACACTTGACCCACATGATCCCTTGCTGGCTCACCAGTAAGATCTTCACCGTGGCAGGAAGAGGGAAGGCCTCTAGGACCAAGTGGATCTCTACGGTCAGGACGGATTTAGACCACCTAGGGATCCCACTTAATTCCATACAGGACCGCCAACAATTCCGGCAAGCCATCCGACAGGGAGTTTTTCCTGTATCACTGACAGCTAGGAAGAACACTGGTGTCAGCAGACCACCATGGACGGAGGGAAGAAAGCTGGCTCATAGTCAGATGATGAAAGAGTACTAGAAGAAGAGAAAAGACAAAGCGACGAGGAGATACGAGCCCCGTGGTCCTCAGCAGGCCCAAACGACGACGAAGAAGATGCTACGGTGGAGCGAAAATGGACGGGAAGCAACTATGAGCAGCGTCATGCAGTTACAAGGATGGCAGTCCATGGCTTCCATTACAAGATATGTGCGACTGAGCAATTCCATGAGGTGAACGGAGAGTTTGAGTGCTCTCTGTGTGAGAGGAAGTGTGTGATCGCAATCACATATTTACGTGTAGAAAGAGAACATCTTAGTGCTGGTTGCCACCTCAGAAGATGATTTACAGCGTTAAATGTATAACCTGAAACTAGTCTCAGAAAACCACTCAATGGAAATATTTCTAGAGAAAACTAAGATAATGGCATTCTGTGGCACGGAAACAGTAAGAAGTAAGATATTCTTGGATAATAACATTTTGGAAAGAGAAAAGATTTTAAATACCTTGGTTACAAACTATCTTGCCTTGAAGAAATAGACATATCCGAGAAAATCTTTAAATTCAACAGATGTTTAGGAATCATCAATAAAGTTTTTAGACCATCATTAGTTCAGAAACGCACCCGAACAAGAATTCACAAACCCCTAGCAAGACCAATACCTTGTTATGGTAGCGAAGCGTGGACCCTGAGGAAATGCGATGAGAGACGAATAACTACCGCCGAAATGAAATATATTCGACGAACAGCTGGAGTCACTAAGTGGGATCACAGAAGTGCTGAATGGTCTTAACAGCAGATCTATATTGGAATACATCCATGAATACCAAAGAAATAAGCTAGGACACTTCAACAGGATGGACAGAAGCAGGATCCCTAAAGCAGTCGTCAACTACTGCCCCGGTGGGAAGAGATCTCTAGGTCGCCCCAGGAAAAGATGACGTGAAGATTCAAATATTTTGTGTAGACCGTAACAGTTCTTCTAGGACTAACACATGTGAGGTGGATGATGATGATGATGATGATGATGATGAAGAGAACAAGGTAAATCAACGAATAGCCTATACAAAAGAGGTGTAACTGTTATTCTAATTGATTTTCACATATACTGTACATTTATGGCCATTTGGCTGCAATACATTCTCATTATTCGAGGGTCATTTCATAAATAACGCACAGGTTGGTATTACTGCGGATGGCATGACGCAACAACAATGCAAATTATGCCAGATGGTATTGGGAGCTTGAGGAAGAAGCACGTGTTGATTTCTTGCCCTGTACTCTAACCTAAAATTGGCGAGAGGTAGAAAGGGACCCTGCATAGGTGTCGGGTACTTTGACTGTTGAAGACCAGTGGTCGCACGTCAAGGTCGAAACTTTACGTGGCAAAAATCCGACAGAAATACACTTTGCGTTAAGTGAAGTTTGTGGTGAGTTTACAGTGGACCGTAGAACAGTTTCACTTTGGGTTAATCGTTTTCGTGGTGATCGTACGAGCATAAACAATAATGCAAGACCCGGAAGGCCAAAAACGTCAATAGATGAACGAAGCGGAAACTTGTGATATTTAATATGCTCTTGAAAAAGATCGCCTTGCGACTTGTGAGGGACTCTCTGACGCCACGGGAATTCCACCAACATCAGTATTCCGTATTCTGACAAATGATTTGATGCACAAAACCAGATCTCAGTTGCTCGAAGCTGGGTCACTCATTCTCCATTCTCAATGCTCGCCCGCATATCGCCAATGCAATGTTGTAGGCCAAAAACTGCGCAGTGTTGCCACATCCTCCGTACAGCCCAGACATGAGTCCACCAGATTACGACTTGTCCTGAAGTTGAAAGAGCCTATGTGTGGACGTCGTTATCCTTCTTTCTTAGGGGCCGATAACCTAGACGTTAGGCCCCTTAAAACAACAATTGTCATCATCATCATCAACCTTCTTTCTTCCATCGATACTGGAGCCATTCGACAGATGAACAGAACTTGTGTCCTGGATGGAATAATATAACTTCCGAAAACGTTGGGATTCAGTCATAGAGAAGCAGGGACTCTATATTGAAGGGCTGTAAAGAGATATGGAAAAAACAATAAACATATAAATTAATTATATGTACCACGATGCAAATGTAAATATTATATGTCAGAAAACTGTATCATAATGAGGGTCATTATAATACTATTTTTCATTTTGAAACAGTTTCTCCCACCAATCAGAGCTCAAGAAAAAGTTGTCTGGCCAATTAGGTAAAGATAGCATCGCACCTGGGCTGACTTCCACGGCCTTCCATTTTAAATTTCACTGTGTGACTTCTAGTGTCATAGTGGGGTATTCCAGGAGGCTATGGTATTCTATGCGTCCTATGCGCTCTGTTCAGTACATAAAACTGGCGTAATTTCTATAGATATTTATGAATATTTATGTTCAAACATAAAATAGTTATAATTATCGTCGAACATAAACAGTCGTATGCAATTCGCCTATAATGGCCATTGAGACACTCGTGTCTTAATTATAGCCATTATAGGCCCGTTGCATAATGTATTATAACAAATTTGTGTATTATTTATGAAATGACACTCGTATTCCAAAGAGATCAAACACATTCTCTTTCCTACTAAATTCCCTTGCCAGGCACGCTTGTGACGTACATGAGAGTCCATTATTTTAAATCAGTGCATATAAACGTCCATGAGATCTCCATTAATATGTGTAAAGCAATTTGTCTGGACAGCGATTTATAGCACAATAGACATATTGTAAGTACCTGTTATCGTAAAACATACGCACGCCCGTCTTCAAATTGCATGTTTTCACAAAAGGTTATCACAAACAATGCACCGGTTATGTGGCAGAGTCGTAAACGAGTTATCGCGCTCCGACCAGAACGGAAAACACGGTAAACAATCATTGCAATACTACGTGCGCTTCAAGAATAGAGCAGCCTTGTTTCATGAGAGGAGCCCCATTGTTCTTTGGCCAAAAGCAAAGGCACGCGTGGGCGGAGGATGGATCTCCCGGTCCTCAAAGGTGCTGAATACTTCTTTTCATGCTTCAATTAGGGCATTAGGTCATCTTAGGCCATCATCCTCTATTTCATTTTTATGATCACCTGTGCAATTGCGATGACTGTAATTGTGTGTGAAATTCTCAAGGAAATCGGGACCTATCCTGAGAGAAAAGGGCTTTTGGGTTTAAAACTTAAGCTCTATTTCGTAAGACTGGATTTCCTAACTTCTCATAGACATGATGACTTGATGGCAACGTTTCAACACTCAGCTACTCTAAGAGGAAGCCGAGAGCAACAAGTAGTTCCATGTAGCCTATTTTCATATATCCTCAACATACAAAACGCCAGTTTGATTTCTGTAATGGATTCGTAGATATTGAGAACCGCCTAAATATTTCGGATGGTTGACATGTTCGATTTTGTATAGGTATGCTTTAGTGTTATGTACTATTACATGAAGATTATTCTGTAGGTGCATTATTCAAACTTCAATCCCATGATTAGGACACAAGAAATAAAAACGAGATTTATAAATTTCGCACAGCCACCATCTTGTGGTAATGAAAACAATTAAAATAAATTAGATGCCGGTGGATTAAAATTTAAGCATTTACCACGATTCACTGCGATCAGATGGTAAAATCGCAAGAATCGTCCATTTAAATATTTAGATTTCGCGTCGCGGCCATGTTAGTTTTGTGCTCATCAGGTTATTCAAAGTCCCATAGTTGAATTTATTTTCACAGCCTCTATCAACATACAAAATTACAGTTTGATTGCTGTCATAGATTAATAGATATTGAGAACCGTCTAAATATTTTGGATGGTCGCCATGTTGGATTTTTAGCCTATTTTCAATTTAAAAAAAATAGGCTTATGAGATCCCCTTTTGTCCGTGTGTGTGTGCGTGTGTGTGTCCCCCCCTAATAAAATCTAAACAGCTGGAGCGATTTCAATGAAACTCGGTAAGTTTATAGCACTATTCCGGGCGACCTCGACCGTGCCCTTCAAATTTTGTTACGTCTCACCAATCCAACATGGCGGCTGTGCGAAAAATTTCACCAGCATTCAATTACTCCGAAACTATTACCGATATCACCCTGGAATTTTGTATGGTGATAAAGGGAACTACTAGAAGTTCACTGATGTGACCTTTGAGAACCTGGTAACTACAGAACCAACATAGTGGCCAAGCGAAGTTGAGACTTTTAAATAAACGTTTCTCGCCATTTTACCATCCAAACGCAATGAAACATGGTACAGTATATGTTTATATACATTGTAATGCACCGACATCTAACTTAGTTCAATTGTTTACATAACCTCAATATGGCGGCTGTGCGAAATATTTCACCGGCATTCTATATCTCTGAAACTATTACCGGTATCACCTTGAAATTTTGCACGGAGATAAAGGGCACTACTGGAAGTTCATATATGAGACTTTAAAACCGGTTAACTACAAAACGAACATGGCAGCCAAGCGAAGTTGAAAGTTTTAAATAGACATTTCTCGCGATTTAATTATCCAAACGCAATGAAACTTGGTACAGCAAGTGTTTATACACATTGTAATGCACTGATATAAAATTTAGTTCAATTGTTTACATAATATCAAGATGGCGGCTGTGCGAATTTTTAAATTAAGTTTTTATTCATTGTGTCGTAATCATGCGATCG
Source organism: Meconema thalassinum (assembly GCA_946902985.2). NCBI lineage: Eukaryota > Metazoa > Arthropoda > Insecta > Orthoptera > Tettigoniidae > Meconema > Meconema thalassinum. The sequence goes on from OX336392.1 coordinate 376,661,941, forward strand.
AAGTGAATGTTTGAATAATGAAACTACGCTATAATTTTCCTTTAAAGGTACATGACTCTATGGCCTATACATATAACAATCCAACATGGCAACCATCCGGAATATTTAGAATATACTAAAGCAATCAAACTGAATTTTTTTAACGTTCATAGGGGTCATAGAACTTTCAATAACCTGGTGATCACAAATCCAGCATGGTGGCGACGCGAAGTATATTCACATGGTCGTTTCTTGCAATTTAACCATCCAAGTGCAGTGAAACTTGGTACAGTAAATTCTTATACAAATATTAATCCACTGGCATCTAATTTATTTCAATAATTTCCATACCACAAGATGGCAGCTGTGCTAAATTTTAAAATCTCTTTATGTTCGACCCTGACTATTATGTGTCAGAAAACGGTATCATAATGATGGTCATTATAACACTATTTTTCATTATGAAACAGTTTCTTCCACCAATCAGAGCTCAAGAAACAGTTGTTTGACCAATTAGATAAGGTTTGCATCGCACCTGCGTGGAGTTTCAAGGCCTTCTAAACTGCGTTGCCTAGTGTCATAGTGGGGTAATCGAGAAGGCCATGGTCAAACACAAGGCATTCTCTGCGTCTCATGCGCTCTGTTCAGTACATAAAACTGGCGAAATCTCGACAGATATTTATGAATATTTATCTTCGATCATAAAATAGTTAGTCGAACATAAACAGTCGTATGCAACTCGCCTATAATGGTAATTAAGACACTCGTATGGAAATTATAAAACTCGCGTACGCTCGTTTTATAAATACACTCGTGTCTTAATTATAACCATTATAGGCTCGTTGCATAATGTGCTATTTCTTACTTCTTGTGTCCTAATCATGTGATTGAAGTTTGAGTACTACACGTACATTATAATCTTCATGTAACAGTACATAACTCTAAGCCTTACATATATAAAAGTCCAACATGGCGACCATCCGAAATATTTAGACGGTTCTCAATATCTACGAATCTATTGCTGCAATCAAACTGATCTTTAGTATGTTGATAGAGGCAATTAGCATTAGTGCGATATATGAAAATAGGCTGTATATTTATTCACGGAACTACTTGTTATATATGTAGGCCCTCGAGTTACGAACTATTAGATGACGATTATTGCGTAGGTTCATTACACAAACATCGCATGATTAGGACAAAAGTTATAAAAAATAATTATAACATTTCGCACAGCCGCCATCTGGAGGTTATGTAAATAATTCAACTAAATTAGATGTCAGTGCATATTGTTACGGCTGTGAGTTTGTGTCATCACTCGCCGCATGAGTCACAACTGCCCCAGGGCTGGGCTGTGGCCTGCCTCCTGTATTGCGCGCGCCTTATGCAACAGGGCTACTAGGACAAAGGGATAGTCCAGAATATTTGAGACTGGACCAGCGATGGGAACCTCGAGAAGCCGTGGACCCTGGATGGATCTAGAAGCATTTATTGAGTCACCGGCCTGCTATATAAGAGTGACCCGTGAAGCAGTGGTTGTTGTTGTGTTTTACGAGCTAGTGCGAGCGTTTATCGTGAGCGACAGAAGTGTGGTGACTTGCGTAACCCCTAGTGGAGCGGGGAAGAAAGAAACATACAGGGGACTGCCTGTGTTTTGAGTGAGTGTGCTTTCACTGAGTGTCGGAGATATGGTGGTTACGAAATCCAGTGACATTGTTTCCCCAGCTTGTGGACAGCGAAGCAGCGGGTAGCGGATTATCGTAAGTAACTGTGGTTGTTATACATGAGGAAGAGGGGCAGGTAGTTTCTGTCAAGGCCACCGGACTCATTAAGACGGTTTAACTTCTGTGGTTTGTTGACAAGTAAAAGGGGCAAGAGCGCTCAAGGAAGAGACTTGAGGAGACTGGAGTAAAGATCTAATTGTCTGTAATTGCTGATGAGTAGTGTAATTTTCTGGCCGCAATAAAGTTAATTATTTCTTTAAGCAGTAATTGGTATTTTGCTTCTTACCCACCGTAATCCAGTTAACAAAAGTGCCACTAGGGGGGTGGCACGTAACAACTGGTGTCAGAAGCGGGATTACGAACTCAAGCACAACACCTGACGGTCCTGGTTTCAAAACCCGAGCAGGTCATTTTCTCTAATTTTCCTGTGAGTGCATGCCCTTTACAAGGCAAAAAAACTAAAATGGAGGCGCAATTGGCAGCATTACTAGAAAAGTTAAATGGCATAGAAGACGGCCAGAAGAATTTAACCAAGGACCTAACTGCCAAAATGGAAGACGGCCAGAAGAAGATGGAGGACGGCCAGAAGAAGATGGAGGATGGCCAGAAGAAGTTAGCAGAGGACCTGAAGCACAGCCAGAATAAGATAGCAGAGGACTTAACCGCCAAATTTCTGGATGGCCATAAAAATCTGGAAGAGTGTCTGCTGACGAAATTAGAGGAGAGCCAAAGGAAATTAGAACAGGGCCTACGTGAGGAAGTCGCAGCAGTGGAAAAGAAGTTCGACGCCTTACAAGTGGAAGTTGCCGAGCTGCGCCAACGCCCGCTGATGGGGGTGGAGGAGAAGTTCAACGCTTTGCAAGTGGAAGTTGCCGAGCTGTGCCAACGACCGCTGATGGGGGTGGAGGAGAAATTCAACGCCTTACAAGTGGAAGTTGCCGAGCTGCGCCAACGCCCGCCGAAGGGGGTGGAGGAGAAATTCAACGCCTTGAAAGTGGAAGTTGCCGAGCTGTGCCAACGACCGCTGATGGGGGTGGAGGAGAAATTCAACGCCTTACAAGTGGAAGTTGCCGAGCTGTGCCAACGCCCGCTGATGGGGGTGGAGGAGAAATTCAACGCCTTAAAAAAGGAAGTTGCCGAGCTGCGCCAAAGCCCACTGACGGGGGTGGAAGAGAAATTCAACGCTCTACGAGAGGAAGTTGCCGAGCTGTGCCAACGCCCGCCCACCGTTACACCGGGAATATCAGGAACGGGACATAGCAGAGTGACGCCCCCAACCTTCGACGGAAAGGTCCCGTGGAGCACCTACTTACGTCAGTTCGAGGCGGCCTGTTCCATGAATAACTGGAACAACACAGAAAAGGCTACAGCTCTCATTGTAGCGCTGAGAGGTGACGCCCTTAACGTCCTTCAGGCCATCCCGACTGGATCCCAGGACTACGCTTCCCTGATCGCCCATATGGAGTCCCGATATGGAGATAGCCATCTCCAGCAGGCCTACCAGATGCAGCTCCGGACCCGGGTACAGAAGAACGCGGAAACCCTGCAGGAGTTCGAGATGGACATCGCACGCCTCGTAAGGCTCGCCTACCCAACAGCGCCGGCCGACTTTCTGGAGAAGATAGCGACGCAGACTTTCACCGACGGGCTACGGGACTCGGACACTCAACCAGGCGCTGCGTCTCGCGCGCAATAAGACCCTGGCAGATGCGCTGAGCCACGCACTTGAGTTCGAGACGGCAAAACAGGCATCCAGAATGCACGCGCGGGAGCGTCAAGTGGACGTCGACGAACCAGTAAAAACCAACGAGACCAAGCCCCTGGCCGACGAATTGATGGAAGCGCTAAGCCGTTTCTTCAAGAATCGCAGTACCACCAACAAAAACGTAGCCGAAGGACATCCGGAGAGGCGGCCCGGAAGAGGACTACCGACCTGCTGGACCTGCCGTAAGAGAGGCCACCTGAGCAAGGACTGCGGTGATCGCCGCCGCCAAGGGATTCCGTCGGGACAGTCAGTCGTAGGGAAACCGCGCGGCCCAGAAAGGCAAGTATCAGCCAGCCTAGGGGGGCAAAGGTTAGCTTGTGACAGTCGTCAAGCCCCGGCAGTCCAAGTTCGTGTGACGCAGTTACGGAGGGATAATAGCAGCCTGATGGTCGACGGAGTCGTCAACGGAGAGAGCTGGCCCATGCTAATCGACACGGGAGCATCGAGGACCATCGTCAGTCCCACCGTGATCCCGAAGTGGAGAGTGCAACCCACACAAAGGAACCTCCAGCTAATAACCGCGACCGGAGAGACCGCACCGGTACACAGCGAAGCATCACTGGAGTTCGTCATTGGTCGACGGGCGATAAAGCATCCAGTGCTTGTGGCTGACGTATCAAATGAAGTGATCATCGGACTGGACTTCCTGGACCAGAACATCATCTTGGATCTGAGTACCAACACTCTGCACTTCGGAGGTGAGGAACTTGCTTTGCAACCTGTGCACGAGTCCATCACCGCACGGCGAGTAAGGCTGAGAGAAGACGTCATCGTTCCCGCCAGGACGGAGGTCAGCGCTGCCGTAATTGTCGATGGAGGTGCTGAGGGAGTGGCGGCTGTCATCGAGCCAAAATATGAGGACATCCAGACAAAAGGATTGCTAGTTGCCAAGACTCTCATCAACAAGACGTCTCGGCCGTACGTCCGCCTGTCCAACCTGAACGACTACGACATTACGGTTCATCGGGGCACCAACCTAGGAGTCTGCGAGCCCATTACCTGGATTGCCCGCATCACAGATACGACAGACGGACACCTGCAGACGGACAACCGAAGAAGACGCACACTGCCAGAAGAACTACTGAAGCTGTACCAAGGATCCCAGGACCATTTAGACGAGGAACAATCACGCCAACATCGGGACCTGATACACGAATTCCAGGATGTCTTCTCCGTGGGAAGCAAAGACTTCGGCAGGACAAGCTTGGTCCAGCACAGAATCGACGTTGGGGACAGCGCACCGATTAGGGCCCCATTCCTACGTGTCCCGCTCGCCAAGCAAGCCGAAGTCGACCGGATGGTTGAAGAGATGAAGGATCAAGGGGTGATTGAGCCATCACATAGTCCTTGGAGTTCTCCGGTCGTGCTTGTGAAGAAGAAGGGCGGTTCCACCAGGTTCTGCGTGGACTACAGGCGGGTGAACGATGTCACGAAGAAGGACATCTACCCTCTACCCCGGATCGACGACACGCTGGACACCATATCAGGGTCAAGATGGTTCTCCACCTTGGATTTGAAGAGTGGCTACTGGCAGGTGGAGGTCCACCCTAAGGACCGCGAGAAAACGGCGTTCTCTGTGGGCAGCGGGCTCTGGCAGTTCACCGTCATGCCATTCGGTCTGTGCAACGCCCCTGCGACCTTCGAAAGGCTAATGGAGTCCATTCTGAGGGGACTACACTGGAAGACCTGCCTGGTCTACCTAGACGACGTCATCGTTCTGGGGAGAAGCTTCGAGGAGCACTACAGCAACCTGAAGGAGATCTTGATGAAGCTACGGGCTGCCCAGCTGACGTTGAGCCCCAAGAAGTGTCAGCTCTTCCAGAAGTGGGTCCAGTACCTTGGGCATATCGTCTCCGAGGAAGGGGTGCGCACCGACCCAGAGAAGACCGCATCTGTGAGGGAGTGGCCAGTTCCGAAGGACAAGTCCCAACTACGAACCTTCCTGGGACTCTGCACTTATTACCGTCGCTTCGTGAGAGGATTCGCCGACATCGCCAAACCTTTACATCGACTGACTGAGAAGGACCAACTCATCACGTGGACAGCAGAATGCCACAATGCCTTCGAGCAACTCAAGCAGGCTCTGTGCACCGCGCCTATTCTGGCCTACCCCAGACCTGGAACAAGGTTCATCGTCGATACCGATGCCAGCGACTTTGGCATAGGGGGGATCCTGTCGCAAGTAGTGGACGGCGAGGAGAGAGTAGTGGCCTACTTCAGCAAGGCCTTGTCAAAGCCAGAAAGGAACTACTGCGTCACCAGGAAGGAGCTGCTCGCCATCGTGAAGACCATTGAACACTTCCACAAGTACCTGTACGGGCAAGAATTTCTCATCAGGACCGACCATGCACCCCTGCGGTGGCTCCTGAACTTCAAGCAGCCCGAGGGTCAACTCGCGCGGTGGTTAGAGAGGCTTAAACAGTACAACTTTGAGATTCAGCACAGGAAAGGCCAACTGCATTCTAACGCCGACGCCCTGTCACGAAGACCGTGCCCCGAAGACTGCACCTTCTGTACTAGGAGGGAGGAGAACACCGGGATACAGTGCCGGAGGACTACTGTGGAACTTCAAGGGAACTGGAGCCGCGAATCTTTCACGCGGGCACAAGCAGAAGATGATGACCTGGGACTGATAGCCGAATGGAAGCGGGCCTGTGTCCCCAGACCCGGGTGGAACATTGTGAATGACTGCAGCCCAAAGTTTAAGTCCTACTGGGCGCAGTGGCACTCGCTGATTGTAAGGGATGGCCTCTTCTGCCGCGCTTGGGAGAGCACCGACGGGAAGACATCTCGGGAACAAGTCATCGTTCCAAAGGCTATGACGGAGGAAGTCCTGAAGGAAGTCCATGGAGGATCATCTGGTGGACACCTAGGGATAAAGAAGACCCTGGAGAAGCTGAGAGAGCGGTTCTACTGGATCGGATGCCGAACCGACGTGGAGAACCACTGCGCGAGGTGCCACGATTGCGCAGCCAGCAAGGGCCCAGGACGAAGACGACGGGGTCCACTGAAGACCTACAACGTGGGCGGCCCCATGGAGAGAGTGGCCATCGATGTTGCTGGGCCATTCCCGTTAAGCGAGGCAGGGAACCGCTACATATTAGTCGTCAGCGACTACTTTACCAAATGGCCGGAGGCGTATGCGCTCCCTAACCAAGAAGCCGCGACGATCGCAGAGACCCTGGTGAAGGAATTCGTCAGCCGGTACGGAGTACCCCTGGAGCTGCACTCCGACCAAGGGAGGAACTTCGAGTCGCAGGTGTTCCAGAACCTATGCCAGCTGCTGGAAATCCGGAAGACAAGGACAACGCCGCTACACCCTCAGTCCGACGGGATGGTAGAGCGATTCAATCGCACCATCGAGAACCATCTCCGAATAGTTGTCAGCGAGCACCAGAGGGATTGGGACAAGCATCTTCCACTATTTCTCCTGGCCTACCGCGCCGCCGTGCATGAAGCCACCGGGTGCACACCAGCCCGGGCCATGTTTGGGAGGGAGCTCCGTCTACCCGTCGATCTTGCCTTCGGCCGACCTGGGAATGATCCGATCCCGGTAAGCCAGTATTGTCAAGAACTGGTCGACCAACTGGAGGACGTGCACGCGTTCGCGAGGAGGAAACTGCGGATCGAGACCGACCGAATGAAGACCCGATACGACCAGCAGACGGATGCCGGCGGATTCCACGAGGACGACCTGGTCTGGCTCTTCAACCCATTACGGAAGAAAGGCCTGTCACCCAAACTGCAGAAGACCTGGGAGGGCCCGTACCGAGTCGTGAAACGGATCAACGATGTCGTCTACAGGATCCAGCGGAGCCCGAGGGCGAAGATGAAGATCGTGCATCGAGATCGCCTGGCAGCCTATGGAGGGACACAGACTGACCAATGATTGATCGGGACGATCAGCCTTTTTAGGAAGGGGGTGGTGTTACGGCTGTGAGTTTGAGTCATCACTCGCCGCATGAGTCACAACTGTCCCAGGGCTGGGCTGTGGCCTGCCTCCTGTATTGCGCGCGCCTTATGCAACAGGGCTACTAGGACAAAGGGATAGTCCAGAATATTCGTGACTGGACCAGCGATGGAAACCTCGAGAAGCCGTGGACCCTGGATGGATCTAGAAGCATTTATTGAGTCACCGGCCTGCTATATAAGAGTGACCCGTAAAGCAGTGGTTGTTGTTGTGTTTTACGAGCTAGTGCGAGCGTTTATCGTGAGCGACAGAAGTGTGGTGACTTGCGTAACCCCTAGTGGAGCGGGGAAGAGAGAAACATACAGGGGACTTCCTGTGTTTTGAGTGAGTGTGCTTTCACTGAGTGTCGGAGATATGGTGGTTACGAAATCCAGTGACATTGTTTCCCCAGCTTGTGGACAGCGAAGCAGCGGGTAGCGGATTATCGTAAGTAACTGTGGTTGTTATACATGAGGAAGAGGGGCAGGTAGTTTCTGTCAAGGCCACCGGACTCATTAAGACGGTTTAACTTCTGTGGTTTGTTGACAAGTAAAAGGGGCAAGAGCGCTCAAGGAAGAGACTTGAGGAAACTGGAGTAAAGATCTAATTGTCTGTAATTGCTGATGAGTAGTGTAATTTTCTGGCCGCAATAAAGTTAATTATTTCTTTAAGCAGTAATTGGTGTTGTGCTTCTTACCCACCGTAATCCAGTTAACAAAAGTGCCACTAGGGGGGTGGCACGTAACAATATGTTACAGGGAAAGTCGATTCTTAGTAAGAGTTGACTCTCCCTAGGCAGAGTCAACTCTTACTAAAAGTATCAGTAATAGTTGATTGAAAACAAACAGATCAACTTTTCCTAGGGAGAGTTAACTATGCCTGCTGTGGTTCAGTAAAAGTTGATTCACAGATGTTGTTCTGAAAATGTAACCGCGCGCGCCAAACCTTTGTTATGATTATTAAAATATTGCCATTTTTTGGACTCGTACTTCCATTATTGGACCGACCGTTATCGATCTGAACCTTTCTTTGTTTTATTACCTCACCACACAACAGGCAGTTGCCATTCGTCATTACTCGTCTCTTTATTGTTGTGCAATAGTGACAAAAGATTCATTTACGTTTAAATAATTAGTTTGAGTGTGTAATAATCTTGTCAGACACCACGGCAGAACGTTTTCGTGAAAAACTGCAGCAGGAACGTTTGTCTTCCAAGGTAAATTCACTGACATTGACCAAATTGAAATATGATAGCTGCATTCAAAAAGTGAAAAATCTAAAAACTGCAATTAAAAAAGAAAGTAACGATATCAGGTTTTTAAGACGATAAGACATTATTGAAGTAAATGGTATCACAAAACTAATACACCCTGTCACAGACCAAGACAGCATGGTATTATGTTTTTGATGAAGAGTTGTTTGGAGTTCTTAATGAAGCGCACATAGCCTATCCACTGGACACGGAGGAAGATATCGTATGATTCAGCAATTGAAAGGGAAATTTCAAAATGTTATTACAAAGGACATTTTACTATTTTTAAGCTTGTGCGAACCTTGAGATCAAAAATTGAAACATATAGGAAAGGACTGATTGTAAAGCATTTGTTATTCAAGGAAATGAATTCACGCTGTCATTTGGTCTTGATTGACTTTCAGTCGCAACCTGATGAGGACTTCAAATTTATAATGGTGTACCAGGACCATTTAACAAAGTTTGTTGTGCCAAGACCACTGAAATCAAAGACTGCAGACGAAGTGTGTAATAATATCGTTGATATTTTTTACTTTGTTAGGCGCTCCTTGTATTTTACAATCAGACAATGGGAGAGAATTTGTTGGTAAAATTATTGACAGTCTGGTTAATACATGGCCGAACTTCAAAATGGTGCACGGCAAACCACGACATAGTCAAAGTCAAGGTAGCGTAGAAAGAGCCAACCTGGACATAGAGAATATGATAACAACCTGGATGCAAGACCACAAAACATCAAAACGGAGTGAAGGCTTAACGTTTATTCAACTCATGAAAAACAGTGCCTTGCATAGTGTGATAAAACGATCCCCGTATAAAGCAATGTTCGGTTGTCCCCCGAGACATGGCTTATCTAGTTCAAAACTACCAACTGAGGTACTGGCAAATTTAGAAAGAGAAGAGGATCTTCAATGCGCAATTGATGAAATTCAGCAATAACAAGTAAACGAAATTGGAAGTAACGGGAATGTCAATCCTGATGAAAATGAAACAAACCAATATATATCAAGTGGTGAAAAGCTCGTAGATGATAGTGATTATCTCCTCACTGACCTGGACAAGTCTACTGAGGGCATCAAGAGACAGAGAAATGAAGCTTTCTATTCTCTAGAACAAGCTAAACGCATGAAAAACCTTCAAATCACATTCATCTGCCAGTAGAAAAAGGAGCATCAGTTCGAGTTCCAGTCTCTGATGTTGACAGTGGTAGAGGAGATGCTTGATCTATCCTTGGCGTGGTACTGGAGGTTGTCGATGATGGATTTTATCGAATTGGAACGTGAAATGCGATTCTAAAGCAGCTTTTCTCAACGTAAGTTTTCAAAGCTAAAATAAAAGATATCTCTCTCTCTCCTCTCTCCTCTCACTGCCCATAGTATTAAATTGTTCAGATTTCAATTATTACATTTTTTCGGGTCTCAATTCAGTAAATGTCCTACGAACATTATCCAAGAAAATGAAGTTCCTATGGATAAATCAATAGCTGTGAGGACTGTTGCAACTTCACAATCACTTGGAAGTTGACAAGGTTTTTTTGAAATGTTCTTGCAACACTAAATGCGAATCCAAGAAGTGCATGTGCAAGAAGAAAAGTGTACTTTGCAACTCAAAGTGTCACAAATCTTTACCTTGCTGTAGTAAATGATAAATATTTCTATCTCTTTATGTATTTTACAGGTTTTTATTTTTATTCGTTTCTCTTAAACATTTCTCTCTCTTAATGTATTGGTTTTGTCTCCCTATTCTTTTTTTTATTAGCTAGTACCGTTTCCTTGCAAATAGTCAACTGTTACTACCTCAAGACAGTGAGAGTATACTTTCCCTAGGTAAAGTCAACTCTGACTAATAAATGTTGATCGAAATTGAACACATACCGCTTTTAATCAACTTTTACTGAAAAGGTCAGTAAGAGTCGACTTTACCTAGGGAGAGTCAACTCTTACTGGAGAATCGACTTTCCCTGTAACACATACAATATGTATACATACAGTGATTCTGGGAATGTTCTCCGCTGCGCCTACATGCGTCTGCGAGAGCTAGCTTCAGCAGTTACGTTGGCAGCATGGCTGCCGGTTGCATCATAACAAACAAACAGTAAACTTTGTACTCACCAAAGCCATTCATAACAGATGCTGGAAGTGTTGTCCTTATGTTTGAAGACAGACATCAACACGTCTACACATATTGTCGAAGACTTTCACTAAAGTTTCTTGCGGAATTGAATGCAAATACAGTAATTAATGATATTCACTTTAAGTTCCTCAATCGTTTTTTTTTTTTGGATTAGTTTAATATACCTCAGTTTTCGCCGCACCCCAAAGGATATAATCTGGTGGGGTTAAATCGGAAGACCGTGGTGGCCAGGGCCTTTAGTTATTATTCTATCGCGTCTCTAAAAGCCAGTGTAGTTAAAAGGGACGTAAAACCAATAACATTCTTATTATTCTATCCCAAAAAAATGATTAAAAAAGTGAAGCGACTGGTGGGACGTATGTGCTGTAGCATTGTCCTGTTGAAAGAACGAGCATTCAATTTCGTCTTCATTTAACTGAGCAATAAACTTGTAAATTATCTCAGAGCCGTAGACATAAGAATTCACCGAACTGTCAAAGAAGATTGGCCCTATTACGCGTGCTCGTGATATGGCAACACATACGCCAATTTTCTGCGAATGCAATGGTAATTGTCTTAGTGCATTGGGATTGTCTGAAGACCAGTGTGGCTCTAGCTACGAACGAGTAAGGTCACGCATGTCTGGTGCATCTGAGTAGTGAGAGTGCAGCCAACACACAACAGTTAAGTGCGCCGAATAGCTTCGCCTACGCTTAGTACAGGCTCTTTGTCAATTGGGTAGAACCCCAGGAAGAAAATGCAAACCATCAGGAAAAATACGTTGAAATGCTCTTTCCAACGGAACACCACGCGTCCGTCGGCAGCGGAAATTCACACCTTTGTGGCGGACATGCTGAAACTCACGGTCGACCAACTGGAGACCCTGCAACTTGACGCACCGTCCAACTCTGTTTTTATCAAGGTAATCTCTCAATCTATTATGGACAAACTTTTGAGTAAATTTGCGGGAACACACAGGCTTACTTTGTTTAATGGGGAGTCTGTTTCGGTAGAAATTGCCGCTGCCGGCATGGAAGCCACGCGGGTAAGGCTCTTTAATATTCCGCCTGAATTATCAAATGATACAATACGCACCCATTTTGCAAAATATGGTACAGTCAAATCCATCACAAATGAAAGTTGGTCCCAGTATTACAAGTTACCAGTTGCAAATGGTATCCGACAAATACAAATAGATTTAAAAAAAGCAAATTCCGTCCTTTATCATGATTGATGGGCACCGTAGACAGGTTAGCTATGAAGGGCAAGTTAAAACTTGTGCCATATGTCAAGCTATGGACCATCTGCGTAGCGACTGTCCGCACCGATACTCGGCCATGACGCGCCTTGAACGCGACACACGGACAACTAGCCTTGCGGCTACGGTCACCCCTAGTTCCAGCCGCCGTATAGACGACTCCCCGCTTCACAGCCCAGGCGATACTCAAGCACGCTACGATACAGGCTTTCCCCCGCTAGACAGCACGCCTCCAATCGAGACGGAGCCTGTCACACTGGCTGGCAGCATAGGTGTGCCTGACATGTATCCAGAGTCTGTGGTCTTGCACCAGGAAGAGTCTTCACAGCAACCCTTGGATGCTGACCGGTCACCCCCTCCAGTTGCCAAACCTACCCATAGTTCCCCCCAAGGAGAAGGCTCGGCACAGGAAAATTCGGGGATACGCAAAACGACCACCTGGTCTGAGGACATTGAGGAAAGCATGCTCGTTAGCCGTGGGCATACTTCTGATGACTCAGATGCTTCGCTCGCAACCCCAGTCGTGAAAAATCGTAAACCTAAGCGCAAGGTTAACTCTACTTCCTATGAATCCGATGCTTCGCTCGCCACCGAACTTGTTAAAACCCGTAGAGCACAGAACAAGCCTAAGCAGCTGAAGAAAGGTAAAATACGTGTCAGTGAGATAGATCCCCGTTTCCGAGTGCCGGAAACTCCCAGAAGTTGTCCAACAGAGGCCTCACCTGCTGCGAGCCTTACTAACGGCGAAGCCCTTGAGGTTCAGCAAATGATGTCGGACCTGTGTCATATGGCAACCCTTCCTAGCCCCGGACCCATTCTTTCACTTCTACGCAAGTGCGGTCAAATGGGTCAGCATGAGGGAGTCCCCGAGTTCGTTAGCAAGATGCGGGCTAAATATAGTGAGCAGTCCCGGGAGGCACTGCAGGATTTGGATCTACAGTTAGCTCCCCTCTTAGCCGATATCAACTATGGACCATAATTCACATTTGAAAACCTATGCCACAGTAAATGTTCCTGGCTTGAGGAATCCGGCCACTCAGGCGCTGTTAAGCCGTTTTCTGCGTGAATATGATGTTGACATTCTTTTTCTACAAGAAGTCAGCGAATGCAACATTGGCTTCCTCTATGACCATGACTATATAGTGTGCCCTTGCAGCAAGAAATATGCAAACCACAGTATGCCAGCATTGCTCAATTCGGGATTTTTCGGGGCTGCGGTAAGTTCTCCCACTCTGTGACTTACATATTTTGGATTAAATAGAGGATACACTTGCAAAAATAACAACAAAATCAACTCCTATTTTAACTCATTTAATTAATCAAAAATTATGGCGCTACAAACAAATAAACACATAAACTACTGACCAATATCATTCTACTTGTCCAAAGTGAACAAGGAATAGCATAAAAATAAAACAAATATTAGATTAAAACACATGGTTTTCTTTAAAACCAACAATTCACGATTATTTTCACTTCCATAAAGTACTTATCTTAAAGTTCCAAATAACTACGAGCTTCTTTGGCTCGATACTTTCCCATAATAATGGTGTCATATTTTTGTACACCTCAAGAATTATTTTTATCTTTTCTTATCATCAAAACAAATATATAATTACATTTAAAATTACATGTTAATTATTCACTTCAATATTTGGGCATATCACATGTTCTCCATATTTACTATCTCTCTCAAGTTTTGCAAATTCACTACGGTGATCGGGAAAACTATTTGTGTACTCCAGAGTTATAAAGATTACTTGACAAAGTCAAAAACTATGATCACTCCCGAAACCTAGTTATCTTCACAAAACTCGTGGATTCCCTTTTTTTTCATACAATATTACAATAGGGATTTTATTTAATTCATTTGTCTTATAAGACCATTATCACATAAGAAAACTACGATCTGAATTGGCAAGCGATAATATCAATCTACAAGGACCTCCGTTCAACGCCCGGGTCATTAACAACTTTAAACACTCACGGTGTATTTAACACATCTTACAATACGGTTTTTACCCACCCTCGCTCTATGAGGGTCAGGCCATTATACTCGGGCGTGATTTATGACAAGGAAAGCGACTCTCTGCCTAACCTACGGTGGCAGCTCTCTTCAATGCTTTAAAACAAACCTTCACATTATTCTCAGTTCTGTGGAGAGACCTGGCTTTTACTTCACTTATTTCCATTCAACAATATTCTTTGGCTCATAAACCACTTTCGTAACCTTGGCATTTATTAATTATGAGAGGGTCCTCATTGATTGGGAAGATTAATACACATTCTACGACGAATAATTAGGGGCTTTAACAACAAGAGGATTCTAGGTTCGAATCTCTTAACATGCCTCGGGAACATTTCCACATCAGAGGACTTATACAAAACGCGTTTTAGGGTCAAGCCGTAGCTTACAGGACCTACGCTCAATAATACCATACATTAGCTCCCTTTTAAATAATACACACATGGCCTCGTGATCCACGTCACAATTTAGAGGACTTTCAACATATCTCAATTCACTGCAATCAACTACCCTCCATAAGTAACTTACCAAGTACTTTAACTTTTACGCGTTCCTAGCGTGACTTTTTATTTAATTGCGTTCCATTACGCTACACATTACTTTACGGCCGAAGGTCTTCCAAAGAACTGATAAATTTCATAGTAACAATTGATACATATCTTAATTCTTATATTAATCTTTTCCGTTGACAATAAATCGCTCCCTTTTTAAGAGCATGCATTCACATCATGTCTTATACATTTGTTAAGGCTTCCACGCTCTATATTTTTATATCATTCAATTTAATCTTTATTTAGATTTCTTTACCTTGTTATTCACATCATGTTTTCATTCCTTACAAAAGCTCAAAAGCTATTTCTTTCATATAATTCAAATTTACCTTTATGTAAATATCTTTGTTATAATTATTATTATCACGCTTGCTTTTATAACATTCATTAAATACTGACATTTTATTCCATGCCTTTCCTCTACAGGATTTATTATTTCACATAATTATTTATTATTTCTTAAAACTTTATTTTCGTTCAGATCGCGTTCTTATTTAGTTATTATTCATTTAAAAACATCCCTTCTACTCAAAACTCCGGTGGAATTGTACACAAAATTTTTCCCGACACCAAAACATAATGAAAATCTTTACTTACATGTTTAAGGTCGCTTTATGACCTTTATTCTCGTTTGATGTGACATTTTGGCCCACCTTCTTGACCTACTCCATATTGTACAATCTCATCTTATGTACAGAAATTTCTTGACACATATTCACTATATTTAACACTGACAACATTTTTTTTAATACACTGGTGTATCCGTTTTGAACACACATTAAAACACTAAAAAATATTACTCTGGTACATATTATAACACATATCACTGTGCATAAAACGCTTTCACTTTACCTAAAACACTTAAAATGATACTCTTATTTATTTTCTTACAATATTTACACTTCACTCCTATCACACGGGTGTATCTCAACGATTTTTACAATTTCTGTCGGCTGTTGATGATCCTTGATGTGAATCCTATCGACCTGCATTGGACGTGTGATTTTACTCGTTCAAAGTTTCTCTCTCCTACAATGGAAACTACTGGTTTCAGTCTCTCAAAACCGCTTCTATTGTCTATTACTCGGCTTTACTTTATCTGCGTTAACTAGGCGATAAATGTCTTAATTTTGCCGTCACCTCTATTTATATATGGTGGTCTATCGCCCCCTATAGTTTCTATATCTTGGCCTCCCTTCGAGGACCGTATACTGTCTATCGTACCGTTTAGTTTCTATATCTTGGTCTCCCTTCGAGGACCGTATACTATCGTATATTTTTGACGTTTTCTCACTAGAGTACGTTTCCCTCTGGTTTCGAACCTAAGTTCCTAAGTTCCTTTCGCTTGAACTTCTATCTTTCGCGATCGTAATTACTGTTTGGTTCCTTTACAGGACTTAATGTCTTTAACAATGTCTTTACTAGACGTAACGCCGTTTATTTGTTGGAGTTCTTATAACTTCGTAACTGTATTGAACTAGTGTTCTTCTGGAACTCGAAGTTCCCTACTGATCGCTGTGTCTTACTTTGGCGATATTGCTTTAAAGTCCGTATATTTAATGTTCTTTATAATTTAGGACTCTTCAAAGTCTCGAACTGCTAACCCTCAGCGTAGCGTACTTATATCGTAACTGGTCTACACTCGGTGAACTTGTAGCCTAGCCTCCCACAGGCTCTGGATCGATGTCTGATACAGCTTAACGTCCCCCTCACGGGCTCTTGAATACTGCGTATACGATGTGGTGCAGCACTTCCGCTCACGGAATGCTCGTAGACTGAATGATTATGATGCTCCAGCGTAACGCCCCCCTGGACGGACTAATACTGCATGTACTGATACAGCGTGACGTTCCCCTCACGGGCTCTCGTAGACTGCATGCACTGATGCAGAGTAACACCCCCTCACGGGCTGTCAGAATAACTGCATGTTTGGTCTGGCTCTGCCAGGAGCTTTATACTATTCAGCCACAAAAAGATAAAACTCTAGTCCTTTTCGTGACCAACTTTTGAACTAATTGTCGCACAATTATAAAAATTGTATCTCCAGACAGCTCGTCTTCCAAACGTAAAATAATCTTCCTGTGCATGGAAATCGATCGTGCATTTCCGAGATATTAATTAATTTCTCGTCCTCGTTCTCGTTCTCCCACTCCTTGGGTCTCGGTGAACCCCCAATGACGTCTACTTGCGTTTGCAGTTTTCTCCTGTGCAATTTTTACAAGGTTTTTCTTTACACAAAAATTTCTAATCCAAATTGATTCACCGTACTGTATCTGTTTACTTATTTTTATACTCGTAAACGGGTTAAATTTAATTATTCCTGTTCTGACTCGGCAGCGAGGTTGCCATATTCCTGCAACGTAAGAGCAATTTCCGAGTCCAGCTTCTTCGTCTTACAGTCAAAACTTTCCACTCGTTCTAATAATATCCATGACTGGCTCCTTATAAATGTCAAGAGGCATGAGCTCATCTAAGGAACACCTGGCCCTAGCGCTTGCACCATGTTAGGCTATAATCCTGGTTTGAAATCTCTCTCCGTTCCCTTAGAGACTGTATGATTCTTTCATTCCTTTCTCAAAGTACATGGATTCGACCCTCTTTGAGGCCATGGTACATGGGTTCATCTCTCCCCTCCTTAGGTAAATAAATTTTCGAAAAATTTTGAGGATATTTATTTCAATTATTTATAAAAATCTTATTTTTCCTTTAATAGTCGAAGCCATTATAACGTTCTCCGTCCTTTTTGTTTCTTTATTCCTAAAAAATCCCACGATAATTTGATTTCTTTCATCTTTTTAAGTCATATCCGGTAATTGTGTCGGTTGGGTACGCTCTGTCCCTACCCTTTCTTTCTCCTTTTTATTTGTCTGGATATCAGGTTTCCAGAACCTCATTCTTCTTTACGGGTGTTGTCTATTCCTACCCGTTCCCTTATTTCATCATTCTCCTTCCTTAAATTGAAATTTTCTTCTTCAATAAAATCAATTATTTCTTTAAAGTTCCCTTCCTCTCTGGTTTGTATTTGGATCTTTCTTAAAGGTCCCATTCATTCATTCATTCCCCTAGTGGACGTCTACACTTCAGGGTCATAAATTTCTTGTCACGTTCGGGTGTTTTGTTAGTCTTCCTCTAGTCTGGTGTGCACCCTCCAGGCTTGCGTCAAACAGTTTGTTTCTTTTCTTCTTTTATAAGACGGACATCCTGCCGGTCTGTTTCTCTTTCCACATTACGTATTGTCAACTTAATGACCTTCTTTTAACGCATTACGGGTGCAACTGGCTTTACCCGTAACATCCTCATTATTATTGTCAGACTCCTCAAGTCTGTAAAATTTCATTTTAATTCTTAAGAGCTCGGTCTAACCTCACCTGACTCTTTTCGGTTTTCTACCACCTTCCTCATCTCTTTTTGAGATGGTATTTCAGACAAAATTAATTGTATTCCTTTTATTCTTCAACGGTTGCATCTGGCTTAACCCGTTGGTTCCAATGGAATAATTCTTTTCTTCATCTCGCATCGAGATGGCATTTCGAAAGAGTATTTCTTTTTTCGACTTTTCCAATTCTTTAGATCCTTCAGATCTCCCGTCTTTCTCTTCTTTTTATCCTTCCCTTTCTTTTTACGAAGTTTCCAACTGAAATATGCCTGAGCGTCCTCTTCCTCCAAGGCATTGTACATTGTCTCTCCTCCTTTCCTAGTTTCCATGGGGTATCTGTTTTCCTGTAAACCGACTACCAATTGCGGTTTTCCTCTTTCCTGATTTTCTTCAAAGGCATCTCCTTCCTTCTTTTCATTATCTCCAGCAATCTCATCTTTTCCTTTGAGGTTTTCTTGGCTCGTGTCTGGACCTCTTTCCAGTTTTTCCTCAGTTTTCCCTTGACTCTTATATAATATCATCAAGTCATTTTGGATCTGGCCTACTTCCATATGAGTTTTTCCTACTTCGACCTTTAATGTTCCGATGGTTCCCTGAACATCATTAATACCCTGACTTATTTCATCTATCTTATGGTTACTTTCCTTATTTTCGTCCTCTCGTTGTTTTCTTTCACTCTGGAGATGCCCCTCGTATATACCTAATCTTCGATTTATTTCACCCTCATACTTCTTTAAGTTATCATCTACCTGCCCGGTAAACAGCTCAAATTGACTTTTCATATCCCGCGCATCCTTCTGATTTTGATTTTTCATCTCAGTTACTTCGGTCTGAACTACACCAATTTTGTTCTCGAGGGTTCCTACTTTCTCCTCAACCTTTCCAAATCGGGTTCCTAGCTCATTCACACTTTGGTTTATTTCATCCCGGGATGTTTTACAGATATCGCTGTTAGATTTTATCTGAGCTTCTAATTTTTTCTGCACACCTTGGATCTGGGTTACAAATTTCTTTTCACATTCCTCTACATTTTCTTTACATGCTTTTTCCATGCTATTTAATTTAGTTTCTATAGTACCAAAATTATCCTCTAAAATTTTAAAATTTTCTCGGCATTCATTTTGTGATTCTCCCATATTTTTGTTCATAGTATTTATTTGGCCTTGCAATTCTGACTGAAATACTTTATTTTCCCTTTGAATTTCACTTGCGATTTTCCCTTTTAAATCATTTAATTTGTCCCCAAACTTAGTGTCAAAATCTTGAAATTTGGTATTCATTGTTTCTTCTAAAACCTTGGACCCCTCTTTCATTTCCTTAATTTCAACCTTCAGTTCCTTATCCATTTTTATACAATTAGCTTCGATAGCTTCTAATTTAGTTCCCATGTTATCACTTTTAGCTTCGATATCTACTAATTTAGTTCCCATGTTATCACTTTTAGCTTCGATATCTACTAATTTAGTTCCCATATTAGCACTATCAGTTTTTAGTGACTCTAAACTTTGATTCATGGATCCTAACTTTTGGTTATTTTCCTCCTGTTGGCTGTCCAACTTATTCAAACTCTCATTTATGGATTCGAACACTTTGTTATTTTCATCCTTTTGGAGGCCCAATGTATTGTTTATAGCCTCCAACTTCTCATTGTTATCGGCTTTTATAGCCTCCAAAAGCCGTTGCATCTCTTCACTCAATGCCATCTTATTAGAATATAGTGGGCTACTAATGCCACATCGCTAGAACATGCTTGAGAGATAGTAATCTGAACCATTGTGTCCCAATTTCTTTAAAAATTTACTTTGGTACGGGTGTTTACTACACCGTACCCTTTTGATACTCTTCTTCAAACTCAAAGACCTTTATGGAAGTATTTAAAATTCAAAATTTCGAAAAACCATTTTTTTAATGAAAATTTTGATTTTTCGAGAAAACTCGGGTTTTCCCTAGGAAAACTCAGCCCTGCGTACTGGGCGCCATGAAAGAGATAATGGTTTTCCTAGGTGTATGATAAAATCATACAGGCCCCACGTTGAAGCCACTACACAAATAATTTGCTGGGGGGTTGTTTAAATCCAGGGCTGCTCGGTGTGAGTTTCTAGGGACCCATGCGGTCAGTTAACATTATACGTTGTAGCTACTCCTATCATTACTTTACTTTTACATGAATCGACCGTCTTTAGTGTTCCTCTAATTATTAATCCAAGCACAGTATTTCTATTCACCCCCCTGTGCCGTTGCAGCAAGAAATATGCAAATCACAGTATGCCAGCATTGCTCAATTCGGGATTTTTCGGGGCTGCGGTAAGTTCTCCCACTCTGTGACTTACATATTTTGGATTAAATAGAGGATACACTTGCAAAAATAACAACAAAATCAACTCCTATTTTAACACATTTAATTAATCAAAAATTATGGCGCTACAAACAAATAAACACATAAACTACTGACCAATATCATTCTACTTGTCCAAAGTGAACAAGGAATAGCATAAAAATAAAACAAATATTAGATTAAAACACATGGTTTTCTTTAAAACCAACAATTCACGATTATTTTCACTTCCATAAAGTACTTATCTTAAAGTTCCAAATAACTACGAGCTTCTTTGGCTCGATACTTTCCCATAATAATGGTGTCATATTTTTGTACACCTCAAGAATTATTTTTATCTTTTCTTATCATCAAAACAAATATATAATTACATTTAAAATTACATGTTAATTATTCACTTCAATATTTGGGCATATCACATGTTCTCCATATTTACTATCTCTCTCAAGTTTTGCAAATTCACTACGGTGATCGGGAAAACTATTTGTTTACTCCAGAGTTATAAAGATTACTTGACAAAGTCAAAAACTATGATCACTCCCGAAACCTAGTTATCTTCACAAAACTCGTGGATTCCCTTTTTTTTCATACAATATTACAATAGGGATTTTATTTAATTCATTTGTCTTATAAGACCATTATCACATAAGAAAACTACGATCTGAATTGGCAAGCGATAATATCAATCTACAAGGACCTCGGTTCAACGCCCGGGTCATTAACAACTTTAAACACTCACGGTGTATTTAACACATCTTACAAGACGGTTTTTACCCACCCTCGCTCTATGAGGGTCAGGCCATTATACTCGGGCGTGATTTATGACAAGGAAAGTGACTCTCTGCCTAACCTACGGTGGCAGCTCTCTTCAATGCTTTAAAACAAACCTTCACATTATTCTCAGTTCTGTGGAGAGACCTGGCTTTTACTTCACTTATTTCCATTCAACAATATTCTTTGGCTCATAAACCACTTTCGTAACCTTGGCATTTATTAATTATGAGAGGGTCCTCATTGATTGGGAAGATTAATACACATTCTACGACGAATAATTAGGGGCTTTAACAACAAGAGGATTCTAGGTTCGAATCTCTTAACATGCCTCGGGAACATTTCCACATCAGAGGACTTATACAAAACGCGATTTAGGGTCAAGCCGTAGCTTACAGGACCTACGCTCAATAATACCATACATTAGCTCCCTTTTAAATAATACACACATGACCTCGTGATCCACGTCACAATTTAGAGGACTTACAACATATCTCTATTCACTGCAATCAACTACCCTCCATAAGTAACTTACCAAGTACTTTAACTTTTACGCGTTCCTAGCGTGACTTTTTATTTAATTGCGTTCCATTACGCTACACATTACTTTACGGCCGAAGGTCTTCCAAAGAACTGATAAATTTCATAGTAACAATTGATACATATCTTAATTCTTATATTAATCTTTTCCGTTGACAATAAATCGCTCCCTTTTTAAGAGCATGCATTCACATCATGTCTTATACATTTGTTAAGGCTTCAACGCTCTATATTTTTATATCATTCAATTTAATCTTTATTTCGATTTCTTTACCTTGTTATTCACATCATGTTTTCATTCCTTACAAAAGCTCAAAAGCTATTTCTTTCATATAATTCAAATTTACCTTTATGTAAATATCTTTGTTATAATTATTATTATCACGCTTGCTTTTATAACATTCATTAAATACTGACATTTTATTCCATGCCTTTCCTCTACAGGATTTATTATTTCACATAATTATTTATTATTTCTTAAAACTTTATTTTCGTTCAGATCGCGTTCTTATTTAGTTATTATTCATTTAAAAACATCCCTTCTACTCAAAACTCCGGTGGAATTGTACACAAAATTTTTCCCGACACCAAAACATAATGAAAATCTTTACTTACATGTTTAAGGTCGCTTTCTGACCTTTATTCTCGTTTGATGTGACATTTTGGCCCACCTTCTTGACCTACTCCATATTGTACAATCTCATCTTATGTACAGAAATTTCTTGACACATATTCACTATATTTAACACTGACAACATTTTTTTTAATACACTGGTGTATCCGTTTTGAACACACATTAAAACACTAAAAAATATTACTCTGGTACATATTATAACACATATCACTGTGCATAAAACGCTTTCACTTTACCTAAAACACTTAAAATGATACTCTTATTTATTTTCTTACAATATTTACACTTCACTCCTATCACACGGGTGTATCTCAACGATTTTTACAATTTCTGTCGGCTGTTGATGATCCCTGATGTGAATCCTATCGACCTGCATTGGACGTGTGATTTTACTCGTTCAAAGTTTCTCTCTCCTACAATGGAAACTACTGGTTTCAGTCTCTCAAAACCGCTTCTATTGTCTATTACTCGGCTTTACTTTATCTGCTTTAACTAGGCGATAAATGTCTTTACTTTGCCGTCACCTCTATTTATATATGGTGGTCTATCGCCCCCTATAGTTTCTATATCTTGGCCTCCCTTCGAGAACCGTATACTGTCAATCGTACCGTTTAGTTTCTATATCTTGGTCTCCCTTCGAGGACCGTATACTATCGTATATTTTTGACGTTTTCTCACTAGAGTACGTTTCCCTCTGGTTTCGAACCTAAGTTCCTAAGTTCCTTTCGCTTGAACTTCTATCTTTCGCGATCGTAATTACTGTTTGGTTCCTTTACAGGACTTAATGTCTTTAACAATGTCTTTACTAGACGTAACGCCGTTTATTTGTTGGAGTTCTTATAACTTCGTAACTGTATTGAACTAGTGTTCTTCTGGAACTCGAAGTTCCCTACTGATCGCTGTGTCTTACTTTGGCGATATTGCTTTAAAGTCCGTATATTTAATGTTCTTTATAATTTAGGACTCTTCAAAGTCTCGAACTGCTAACCCTCAGCGTAGCGTACTTATATCGTAACTGGTCTACACTCGGTGAACTTGTAGCCTAGCCTCCCACAGGCTCTGGATCGATGTCTGATACAGCTTAACGTCCCCTCACGGGCTCTTGAATACTGCGTATACGATGTGGTGCAGCACTTCCGCTCACGGAATGCTCGTAGACTGAATGATTATGATGCTCCAGCGTAACGCCCCCCTGGACGGACTAATACTGCATGTACTGATACAGCGTGACGTTCCCCTCACGGGCTCTCGTAGACTGCATGCACTGATGCAGAGTAACACCCCCTCACGGGCTGTCAGAATAACTGCATGTTTGGTCTGGCTCTGCCAGGAGCTTTATACTATTCAGCCACAAAAAGATAAAACTCTAGTCCTTTTCGTGACTAACTTTTGAACTAATTGTCGCACAATTATAAAAATTGTATCTCCAGACAGCTCGTCTTCCAAACGTAAAATAATCATCCTGTGCATGGAAATCGATCGTGCATTTCCGAGATATTAATTAATTTCTCGTCCTCAACTGTGTGGGTGGTGCTGTTCTTTTTTTATTCTCCCACTCCTTGGGTCTCGGTGAACCCCCAATGACGTCTACTTGCGTTTGCAGTTTTCTCCTGTGCAATTTTTACAAGGTTTTTCTTTACACAAAAATCTCTAATCCAAATTGATTCACCGTACTGTATCTGTTTACTTATTTTTATACTCGTAAACGGGTTAAATTTAATTATTCCTGTTCTGACTCAGCAGCGAGGTTGCCATATTCCTGCAACGTAAGAGCAATTTCCGAGTCCAGCTTCTTCGTCTTACAGTCAAAACTTTCCACTCGTTCTAATAATATCCATGACTGGCTCCTTATAAATGTCAAGAGGCATGAGCTCATCTAAGGAACACCTGGCCCTAGCGCTTGCACAATGTTAGGCTATAATCCTGGCTTGAAATCTCTCTCCGTTCCCTTAGAGACTGTATGATTCTTTCATTCCTTTCTCAAAGTACATGGATTCGACCCTCTTTGAGGCCATGGTACATGGGTGCAATAGTTAACATGGGCACCACTGCTAGGGGTACGGCCATTATCTACCGTAAAGGCACCCTAGTAACTGATGTGGAGATGGATCCTTCCGGGCGTATAACGTCTGCTACGGTACATGGTGTCAGGATCATAAATGTTTACAGTCCATCTGGCTCCAATTATAAATCTGAGAGAAACCTTTTATTTAGGCAAGACATCTTACCCCACCTGGTAACGAATCTCCCCATTCTATTGATGGAGGATTTCAACTGCACCTTACGCCCCCAGGATCAGACGGGTTCCTTCAATTTATGTCCTGGGTTACAGGGACTCACCCAGAGCATGCAACTAATAGATATATGGCCACACATACATGGCAACCAGATCCAATATACATTTTGCCGTGGCGCCTCTAAATCCAGGATTGATCGGTCGTATATGTCCAGTACGCTTGCCTCACGTGTACGCGGCTGTCGGATAATCCCTGTCGCCTTTAGTGATTCCAATGGCTTTTTATTTACGGCGCGAAGTGCCGTCCCTGCACACACAATACAAGGGCGAGGCACGTGGAAAATGAATACCAACTGCTTTGAAAGGGAAGAGGATTCACAACGTTTTGAGGCTGTGTATCGGCAGTGTCAACGACTGAAACACCGTTACAACAATGTGGCTGACTGGTGGTTAGAAAAGGTGAAGCCGGCCATTCGGGCAGTCGCCAAAGCCATAACCTCTGAACGTAATCAACGTTTATATCGGAAACTGGACTTCTATGACACCGTGTTACAGGACCTCCACCATCGAGAACAACTAGGGGAAAATGTGTCGGTGGCACTACGCACGATTAAGACAACCATCTGCCATGTCCGAGAAAGCAATTTAGTCACCCTGCAGCAGCATGTCAAGAAATATTCCTTGATTGACAGGGAAAAGATGTCTGTTTATCAGCTTGGCCGTCTCCGCCGCTCGCAAGGGCGTCAGTTTATTCGTCAGTGGACGGGACCGGATGGGGGCATATTAACGACCCGTGAGGAACTACTTGCAGAAGGTGAGCGCTATTTTCGGGAGATGCTGGCTGAGGAACCAGTCTTGGAATCGGCAGGTAACCAACTCTTGACGTCTACGAACCGGCACCTGGACAACGAATGCATGCGTCAACTTGG
Organism: Meconema thalassinum; assembly: GCA_946902985.2. Taxonomy (NCBI): domain Eukaryota; kingdom Metazoa; phylum Arthropoda; class Insecta; order Orthoptera; family Tettigoniidae; genus Meconema; species Meconema thalassinum. The sequence goes on from OX336392.1 coordinate 376,687,378, forward strand.
CGCCCCAATCATGAAGGCAGAGATCGACTATGCTCTCCGAAACACAGCTAATAACAAGACTCCGGGAATAGATGCTCTGCCGTATGAATGGTACAAACACTTCTGGCACCTTGTTGGGGATGAGGTCACCCAAGTCCTCAACTACCTATTCACACATGAAGTACCCCACGGCTTTACGGAAGGCGTTATCCTTTTGATTCCCAAGATTAATGGTGTGCGTGGTATTGCTGACTACAGACCAATAACTATTCTCAACACGGATTACAAGTTGCTGGCCAAAGTCCTAGCACTTCGGCTCAAAAGTGTGCTGCACAGCCTGATAGGCCCTGGTCAAACCTGCACGATACCCCAGAAGACCATTCTGCATAGCATTCTTGCTATCCGAGACCTCATTCTTTATGCTTCAGGTAATGGAAATCACGCGGCTGGCTTGCTGAATATTGACCTGAACAAAGCCTTTGATAGGGTCGCCCACGCATATCTTTGGCAAACTTTGCGTCACTTTCACATTCCTCTGGGCGTCATAAACTGCCTCCAACGACTCTACGCATCCGCTTCATCCAGAGTGTTGATAAATGGATTTTTATCCCGTCCAATTCCCGTCCATAAATCCATCAGGCAGGGCTGTCCATTGTCGATGGTGCTCTTTGTTTTGGCTATTGAACGCCTGATCCGCAGTCTGGACGAGAAACTCCAAGGTATCGATCTGCATGGTGCCCATATCACCCTGCGGGCATATGCCGATGACGTGACCGTCTTTATCACTGATGAGTCAGAACTTACGTCTACGAATAGCATCATGGACACCTACGCCCTAGCATCAGGTGCACGCATCAATGCTGCGAAGTTATCGCTCATGCCCATCTGCTTGCCTACAACAATCAGGACTCCGCACGACCTAGCCATTCCCATAGTTGACAGGTGTACAATCTTGGGGATAACTTTCTTCCCCGATTTTGCAGAAACTGTCAGCTACAACTGGAACCGGAGGCTAAATACGCTGAGATTTCAATTAAAGGAAGAACTGACGAGAAGATTGAACCTGATGCAGAAAGTGTGGTTTATTAATACCTTTGCCCTGTCCAAAGTATGGTTTTTGGCACAAGCAATCCCAGCTCCGCACGTTCTCTGCCAACGAATGGAAATGGCCATCGGGTATTTCCTCTGGTCTGGATACCGCTATCGGATTCGTCGAGATCAAATGAACCTGCCACTCCGAAGAGGTGGACTGCAACTTGTGGCAGTTGAACACAAATGTGCCACCTTGCTGGCCGCACAGCTTTTTCGAGCGCAACACCATATGGGGGACCCCTTTGACACTGTCTGCATCCAGTCACTTGTCCCAGGTGCGAATCCCCAGATGCTCATCCCAGCCAATGTTTTCAAGAAGGAACTCGCAATTCTTAACCGTCTGAAATCCAGTGTCTCCACACCCTTCACCGCCCTCCCTACCAAGGTGCTTTATAGGTATCTGCTCGCCGAAAGACTCTTCACCCCCTATATACAGATGAAATATCCTACGCGAGCCTGGTCGACTATTTGGGAGAACCTGTGGAATCCCTGGATTCCACTGGAATGGCAATCGATATTGTATGAGTACCTCAATGAAATTGTGCCGACCAGAGAAAAACTGTCTCGGCATGGGCAGAGTGATGTCGACCTGTGTGACGCCTGTGGTCGCACTGACACATTAGACCATCGGGTCACTACGTGTGGGAATGCGACAGTCGTCTGGACTTGGACCCTCCAGGCAGTATCTGGAATCTGCGGACGGCCGCTGGACGTGTCCGATGGCATGAAGATGCAACGTTTTGCAGTAACACATTCCACTGGGGAAAAGCGTAACGCCATCCTCTGGTTCACGGCGGGAGCGATTCATTAAAACCTCTCTCGCCACAGGTCTCGGGACCACACACTGGTGGGGTTCTTGGACCACCTCCGCAGGGAGAGATGGAAATCCGCCAAACATGGAACACTGACTGCAGCGTTTGGACGGCTGTTATGTATGTTTAGAATTGGACAGCCACGAGTTCTTATCGTCAGCCTGGAGTGTTTAATGCGTATAAGTGCTTGTGACTTTAAAATGGTGCAGTGACGATTACTTTCTGTGTTGACCTTTACAAAGGTGCAGTGACAATTTGCTTCTGTGTTGCTTTATAAACAATGGTGCAGTGACTTTTATTTTCTGTATTAACTATTCACATTGTGCACTGACAATTCCTTTCTATGTGTGTAAAGTTATTACTATGTAAATAAAACCACTTATCTAAAAAAAACAAAAAACAAAAAAAAACACCAAATTCGTGAGTTTTGGGAATTTACATAGCCGGATATGTGAAACCATGCTTCATCTGAAAAATACGTTTTATTTAAAACGTCAAGTCCATGTCGATTTATAAATCTTTGGAACCATTCACAGTACATCACTCTTTTTCCGTAATCAGTTCGTTTTAATTCATGAACCACGGTAAAATTATAAGAGAACAACTGAAGCTTGTCTCTTACAGCTTTCTGTGCTGTCGACTTAGAGATTCTTGTTGGTTGAGCTAATTTTCGTGTTGATTTACGTGGACTACGCAGCATTATATCGGAGATTTCTTCACGTTTTCGTCTACCTGTTCCCGGTACATCGTGAACTGAGCCAGTCACACGAAATTTACTTATCAAATCCCGAACGGTATCACGGTTTGGACACATTGAATTAGGAAACCGCGCCTGAAATTTTAATTTCTCATTTTCTGTAAACCGATCACCTTCGCGAAAAACGTATTCCACCAAAAACAAAAACAAAAAAACTCTCTCTTCAGTAGTAAACATTACCGCCTGTATACTGTTGCACTCTTCCAATAATCTATCTGAACGCTCGCTTACTGCAATACACACTGAAGACATACACGCTCGCTTATCGCAATACACACTGACAATTTCGACAGAATACAGCCCACACACGCGGGAGTCCCCCTTTCAAGGACACAGTGCTGCCAACTAAACTGATGACGCAACCACTCGCAGTTGCACTTAGCCACTGCGGAGAACATTCCCGGGTGCTCTGTATTTGATGTACAAAGGTTCACTCCGCACGGATGATTAAATCGCGAGAAAAGTCTATTTAAATGTTTCAACATCGTTGACCACCATGTTCGTTCTGTAGCTAACAGGTTTTCGAGAGTCTCATAGATGAACGTCTAGTAATACCTTTTATCACCGTACAAAATTTCAGGGTGATATCGGTAATAGCTTCGGAGATATAGAATGCCAGCAAAATATTTCGCACAGCTGCTATGTTAGAGTGGGGAGACGTAACAAAATTTGAAGCGGTCAGTCAGGGTCAACCAAATTAGTACTATGACCTTACCGAGTTGCATTGAAATCGCTTCACCCGTTTAGATTGTATTAGAAAAAATTCACACACACAACACATACACACGCACGGGCAAAAGGTGATCTCCTGAGTAAGCACGCAATTTGCCTGACAGTGGTGGCCAAATGGCAGCATATCTTACAGGGGAGTTCCTATCTTGTCTACGTGTCAGCAGGACTCACGATCGGCGATGCTATTTCAAAAGCTTGTCAACACACCCACACAAGGGCGACTGATGCCGTAATGGTGTCTCAGCCATTCCAATAGATGCAGGTACACAGCGCACCTGCACGGAATGCCAACCGCAGCGCTGCAATGGCGTAATATCACAACGGGTATTACTTAAAAAACGCCACTCGTATTTCTTTTTTCTTTTCACTGCCTGCTAAATATCGCTACATCATTCTCCTGCGAGTACCTAACTTACGTTAATATGGAAGGAAACACTAATATTATCGAAATAACAGCGTGATTTCGAGGTAGGTATAGTGAAGCAAAACATAAAGAAGATCGTTAAATAATCAACAGTATTGCGTGAGTAGGAGGTGTCAATCAGATTTATTTCATCAATATCCGCCTTAGACAGGAGAAGTTTTAGTGAATTGTTTATTCGGAAATATAAACAGTTTAAACTAATCTCGAAATGGTGACCGCGGAAGCTAAAGAAATTCAAGACTCAGGATGCGAAGCCAACAAGTTCAGCATAAAGATTCCTCCGTTTTGGTCTGAGAAGCCCAAAATCTTGTTGTTTTTTATTTTTTTATTTTCAAGTAGAAACTCAGTTCAACATTAATAGAATCACGTCGGGGTCACCAATGTTGCTGTCTATATACCCTGATTAACAGTTGTACTAGATTTATATTAATAAACATAAGCCTATCATTTCCTGATTCATCATCACATTGTTTTTAGTCTAAGTCTCTCATAACAAAGAGTTCAGATTTCTCTTTTATTTTCACTGCCTGCTAAATACCGCTTTATATCTACCAAGAAAACCTATTAAAACTAACGATAAATAACTGGGAGGAATCAGAAAATAATTATCAACATCATTTAAAAACGTAGAGAATCTAAAGAGGAAAGGGAATCCCAGAACAAATTGGATACGGGGGAAATATTGACGGTATTTTGCAAGCTGTTCAACAAAAAACTAATGTGTACACATTTCAGAACTTTCTCTAAGAAAAATAATACTTGTATTCGCTCTGTTACGTGCAGGGTATTCCCCAACAATCCTTCTGTATTTTCTTTCCTTCCTATTCGGGCGTTGAAATCACCAGCCAGGATATTCAAATTTTATTGAGAACTATCGAATCCTTGAATAAATATTGTGATGATGCCCTTTATGAGAGTCTGAGGCCTGGAGGAAATAATATTTGAACCAAACGAAGGAAAATCGGAATGACATCAGTCAACCAAAGGAAGGCAACTGCCAAAATTATCACAGCAATTGAAGCAAGATCTTAAAGGATAATGGAAGGACAGTTTTGTAAAGTGACATGGTAATCATAGTAACATTTCAGCCAAATAGGCCCTAAATCATGAGTTAAAAGAAACTAAGTCTCGAGACCTAGAGAAAGTATTGAAGCAAAATCAATGCGAGGGAATTCTAAAAAAAAACTGATGAGGAGGAATTGCAATACCATTCTGTTATAACTGAAAGGATGACTCACTAACATTAAAGAGAATTATGGGACTTTGAAAGCTGTTTAATGAACTGCCTCTTAATTAAAAATTACAGTAGTTAATATACAATTTAATTGGCAAAAATACGTGTTGACTGACTGAAAACTGAAAATAGTTTGTTGTTGTATGAAGTATATCCGAACACTTTGAAAGTGCAAAGAACTACGAGAAAAGAAGCTACCTAAATCAATAAATGAAACCACTAAGCCTCATGAATATAAAAGGAAGCCATAAAAGAACTCTAAAACACTAAAGCACCTCGGGAGGATACGATAACAGATCAAAATGGGCAATTGGAGGCGATAAAGCAGCGGAGATCTGACATCATCTGTCAAGGGATATCTGGGAAAATTAAATACCCCTCATATACCCATTCAAATTAAAGAGGGAATAGTCCGCTACCGAATAAGCTACCTGAGAGTAAGATCGACAGGAGGCAAAACACAAAAGTTGTTGTCGTCGATTAGAATAAAGCATGGCTCTATTATTCGGTAGAAACTCTTAAATTATTTGCAAGAATTAGGAATGCGTAGAGAAACTAGGATATTATGAATAAAACACTAACTTAAAGGGGACTGTCTCTAAATGTATATTTTATGGGGACATCTCCAAGAGCTTGGAGACTAAGACTTGGTTCAGGCAGGAAGACGATCTGGCATAAATTCTGTTCAACATCGTCGTAGTAAAAACAATGAGAGCATGACTTACAGCCATAAAAGAAGAAAGAATGGATGTAATTTGTTTATTGATATATGAAATAATTAAACGTCCTTAAGCTCCCAGCAAGTTCAGTTTCAAGTAGTTCCGGCATTGGCTACCAGATGCCACTCTCACTGACACCTAGTGGCGAACGTTGGAACTTGATAGAGCGTTTCTAACCTACCATATACAACCTTCAAATTTTGCTACACACTACCAATTTTAGTGGTAGATTCTATTACATGCCATAAATATATGACATGTGCACGCCGGTTTTGCTTCCCTTCCGAAGGGAAGCATACTGAATGATTTTAACGCTCTTAAAAATCCGTAATTTGCTTATGTCTCAAAGTTAAGGGCGTGAAGGCGAATTGCCTAGTGATCACTGATGATCAACGATTAGTAGCTAAAGATAATGAGCAATAAAAATCCATGCATTTAAAACTACGTGAGATCTGAAGAAAATATGTCTGAGGATTTTCTACGAAGTAACACAGAACATGGAATACAATCGTGATAAAGTAAACATCTGAAAACAAAGTTTGAACAAATGAAGAGAACGGACAAATCGCAATATCTTGTTAAATGGATCCAGCCAAAAGGACTTGATAAAGAGGTAAATTGAGGAAAAACTAGAGAGATAGTTTTCAATAGTAGAGAATAGATATAGCAGCAATGATACAGTATATCCCATACGATAAAGATGGTGGTGATAATGAATACAATAACATTGTTTTAACATCTATTTTATCAAAAGTCAAAGATAAAAGAACCCACAATCATGGTTGTCAAGTCAAGCCAGGATGATTTTATAAGTAAATAATGCCTCATACTGATAGAAAATTATGATGATTATGATGATGATAATTGTGTTTTTAAGCGGCATAATATCTAGGTTATCGTCCCCTAATGGTATGGGTCATGGTCAAAATGAGTAATGGAATGAAACCTACAACTAAAACAAACTTGTGACGTAACAACTACCTTACGAACTAGAAGAAGAAATGAATGAAAAAAGGAAAAGAAAAGAAATAATGGACAGGAGGAAAAGAAATACCCTCAATCCACGAAGAATGAGGATTGAGGGACTTGGAAGGAAGGAGAGCCGTGAAAAGCTCATAGGAAAGGGAAAGAGGAGAGGGCCCGCCCCAAAGTGAGCGGAAAAAGGGGAAGAAACGGACCCAGCTTAGGAATCCCTTGGAGTCGCCAACTCCCAATCTCACTAGCCGTGAGCCATTGAGGGTGTAGCACTATCCAGGTGTACCAGAAGTGGTGGGGCTACATAAACCCTGCTTCTTTGAGGGCCTTATGCAGAAGGTAGGAGATAACATGAAAAGAAAAACAAGGCTGACCCCTAGAAGACTGAGGGTATCAGAAAATATGAGACAAGGGTCCATTAAGGCGGAAAAGTGAAAGCCTCCCTAGGCCTCAGATACCTTATTACCATCGGGGTCGGAAGAGAACAAGTGTTGACCAAGTGAGGCCGACAGGAAAGATATCTGACAGGAACCCGGCACAAGTAAGTGGAAACAATGTCGGACTCAGCTTGGATCCCGTGGTCACCAACCCACGTCCCACAAGTTGTGAGTCCCTGAGCTGAATAGAAAAGGAGAAACGGAGAAACTAGAGAAGAAATACAAAATCAGGAAGAATCTAGGACTTGGTATATGGAGGAAGAGATGCAGTCAGGCAGACAAGATTACAGGCACCATACTCAAGAGGAGACGGAAGATCCATTGGCAGCTCACGGTGATGAGCGACAGACAATCTTTAAATATATCACCTTAATAAATGCGACTGAAAATGGGTTCAAGAAAGATGTGGAGGAGGTTGTCATTAATCAAAGTGTCCTGGAATAGTGATACCTTTTGAGCTAAGGTTCTTCCAGGAGAAACAATCTACGAGGGAAGTTACTAAAATAAGTTTCGTATTTTTCCCCCGAGGAACCCTTTATTGCCAAAATGACATACAATGATACTTACTTAGTCGAATCCTCTTCTACCCGTCGGTGTCGAGGTTTTACAAGGGGAGCACCAAGCTTTCCTGTCTCTGCTCAGCCGTTTTGCTTTCCTCCATTCCATTCCTCTCTCCTCCACTGCCCTACTGACATCTTCCTCCCAGTACTTGTCATTTCTGAAGTTCAGTTGCCAGCTCTATTTCTTTCCCCTGAATTCCCATCACGTTCCATGTTCCTATTCTCATTATCCTTTTTCCTCGCATAGTCAACAAAGATTTAATCAGACCTGATTTTTCCTTTTGATATCTTATAACTTTGAGAGCCTCCGTGGCTTAGGCGACAGCACGACGGCCTCTTACTACTGGATCCGTGGTTCAAATCCCAGTCACTCCATGTGCTGGACAAAACGAAGGCAGGCAGGTTTTTCTCCGGGTACTCCAGTTTTCCCTGCCCCAAATTTCATTCCAGCAACACTCTCCCCTGTCATTTCATTTCATCTGTCATTCATTTAATCATTGTCCCAGGGGAGTGCGACAGGCTTCGGCAGCCGGCACAGTTCATATCCTCGCCGCTAGATGGGGGTTCATTCATTTCATTCCCTGACCGGGTCGGTCGACTGGGACCAGGATGTGGATTTCCATTTTCATCTTTTAACTTTGAATTGTCGAGCTAGTGAGTTGATGGCCCACTGCACCTTAGTCCAGTGGAGGGGCTGCCTCCTCATAGTTCCTGGACTTACTAGATTTTGACAGGGTTATCTCCCTTCTCCTGTGTTGACAATCCCGTCACTTGTTTCTGGTGTTCGAGACCTGCTAACTCGTGGATATACCGCCCAATCTCGGTCCCTGACTGCACTCCGCCACAGTAATTCAGTTTTGACCACCCCCCACGTCACGACGTGGACGTGTCAGACAAGAGTTGCCCCACATAGTTACAGCCCAAGCCCCCTGAATGCCCTGGGGCGAGGGACACACACAGTAATAATAATGTTTATGTTCGACGATGTCGAAAAGTAAATATAATATTTCAGAAAACTCTATCATAATGAGGGTCAATATAACACTATTTTTTATTATGAAACAGTTTCTCCCACCAATCAGAGCTCAAGAAACAGTTGTGTGACCAATTAGGTAAGGATAGCATCACACCTGCGCTGAGTTCCACGGCCTCCCAATTTAAATTTCTCTGCGTGGCTTCTAGTGTCATAGTGGAGTAATCGAGGAGAGCATGGTCAAATACAAGGTATTCTCTGCTTCCCATGCGCTCTGATCAGTACATAAAACTGGCAAAATCTCGACAGATATTTACGAATATTTATGTTCGATCATAAAATAGTTATAATTATCGTCGAACATAAACAGTCGTATTCAACTCGCCTATAATGGCAACAATTAAGACACGAGTATGTTTAGAAAACGAGCGTAGCGAGTTTTAAAATTTCCATACTAGTGTCTTAATTACCATTTTAGGCGAGTTGCACACGACTGTTATAACTATTTTATGTTCGAACGTAAATATTCATAAATATCTGCCGAGATTTCACCAGTTTTATGTACTGAACAGAGCGCATGGGACGCAGAGAATACCCTGTATTTGACCATGACCTCCTAGAATACCTCACTGTGACACTCGCCACGCAGTGAAATTTAAAATAGGGAGGTCATGGAAGTGAGCACAGGTGCGATGCTATCCTCACCTAATTGGTCACACAACTGTTTCTTGAGCTCTGATTGGTGGGAGAAACTGTATCATAATGAAAACTTGTACTATAATGAGCCTCATTATAGTACAGTTTTCTGACAGAATATATTTACATTTTACCCGGGTCGAATAAAAAACTCGCTTCGCTCGTTTCATAAACATACTCTTGTCCTAATTATTGTGATTATAGGCTCGTTGCATATCTTTTTTACGCCACTTTTAACTACTGTGGATTTTAGGGACGCCGGGGTGCCAGAATTTTTCCCCGAAGGGGATCTTTAACGTGCCGGTAAATCTACTGACACGACTCCCTCGCATTTGCGCACCCTCAAATGCCCACTGACTGCGCCAGGATTCGATCCTGCAACCGTGGGACAGCAAGCGAGAACGTTACCGCTGAGCCACGCAGCCGGCCAAACTGACATACAACATGGAATCATGAACTATAGTTCCGGCATTGAGACACTTGTCGTAGCGTAGAGTCAATTTGAAGATACCGGCAGCGGTAGCTACGCTCGCTGAAAGCGCAGCGTTTGGCCATGGCGCCTACCTCTCTGCTGAGACAGTAGACGTGGGTTCGAACCCCACCGTCGTCCTTCCTTGAAATGGTTTTCCGTGGTTTCCCCATTTTCAGCACCAGGCAAAAGCTGGGACGGTATCTTCAGACAGGCCACGGCCTCTTCCTTCCACATCCATGCCCAGTTTCATTCATTCATTCCACCTCTCATTCAGGCGAGCAGGTCACCCACGGGCATCGACTAGAAAGACCTGCACTCAGCCTCTCAGGAGGCCACAAGACAAAAAAAATGAAGAAACCACTCAGGTATAACACGGTGGGTAGCCTTACGTTACGTACCATCCCGGCATTTGCCTGGAGTAGAAGTGGGGAAACCGGCCGTCCCCGTGGTGTTAGGTTAGCGCGCCAGCCTCGGACCCGGAGATCCCAGGTTCAATTCCCGGCTCCGTCTGGGATTTTAGAAACTGATGTGAGGGATGGAACGGAGTGCAGTCAGTTTCGTTAGGACTATTAAGTAGCCGTCTGACATTGAGACAGTGCCCCGGTCACCGAGACCAAGATTAACGGCTGAGGGGATCCGACGCGCGGACTATATTTTGGCGGCCAAATGGCTGCGCAGCGGTGGCTTGGTAGGCCTAGGCCTAGGCTCTTCATGGGCTGCAGCGCCGCGGAGTTTGGTTTGGTTTCTAGAAGTGGGAAATCACAGAAAAACCAGTTCCAGGTTGGCTGAGGTAGGAATCGAACCCGCCCCTCTCATTTTTACCTCACGAGACTGAGTGTACCACGTCCCAGACTTCGGACCAGAATGACATTTGTTGGCATAACCGGGAATCCAACCGGGCTCTTCGCGGTGACATCTAAGAATGCTAGCCACTACACAACGAGACGGACTGTTATTTATCGTGTTATTTATATCGGACCAATAGTATTTGGTGCATTCAGCAGGTTTGGCCACGACCCCTTGATGGTTACAGAGAGTCATTTCTCCACGGTATTCATCGGTCTGGTTGCTAGGACAATAAAAACAAAGCTATTTCGATCTTCGAGATAAAGTCTGGAATTACACGCTACTGCAAAGAAAAGAATTGCGAATTGACGCAGTTACAACAACAGACAATCAGTTATAATCCTCATAAAAAGAAGCTCAAACAAATACACAAATACAGTAGTGAGACATAGGTTGTTGACCACAAAACGTTATCTGAGGACGACGTTGATTCTGTAGTTACGAATCTCATTAAACTTTCCTGTCGAACTCCCTTGGTCAACTCTTGAACTCCTCCAACCATAGCTGCATCATATCCCATCTTAGTTATTAAAAACCCTACTACAGCGATCACAATGACACAGGTTATCAGACAGACTCCACAGTCATCCAAGTACACGGGGCTACACGACTACGATGTCGCAGGGCTTCTAAATCAACAAATAAAACGAAATAAATCTTCATTTAGTTACTCATCATCTCAGTGAGCCACTGGCCATCTGTCTTCAATACCATGTTCATGTGCCTACAATAGACTGTTCATCTGCCTTCAAAAGACTGTTCATCAGCCTTCAATGGACTTCAATAGACCGTTCACCTGCCTTCAATAGTCTGTTCATCTGCCTTCAATATACTGTTCATCTGCCTTGAATAGACTGTTCCTCTACCTCCAATAGCCTGTTCATCTGCCTTCAATAGACTGTTCATCTACCTTCAGTAGACTGATCCTCTGCCTTCAATAGCCTGTTTATCTGCCTTCAATGGACTGTTCATCTGCCTTCAACAGCCTCTTCATCAGCCTTCAATGGACTGCTCATCAGCCTTCAATAGCCTGTTCATCAGCCTTCAATAGCCCGTTCATCTGCCTTCAATAGCCTTTTCATCTGCCTTCAATAGCCTCTTCATCAGCCTTCAATAGCCTGTTCATCAGCCTTCAATAGCCTGTTCATCAGCCTACAATAGCCTGTTCATCAGCCTTCAATAGTCCGTTCATCTGCCTTCATTAGCCTGTACATCTGTCTTCAATAGACTGTTCATCAGCCTTCAATAGCCTGTTCATCTGCCTTCAATAACCTGTTCATCTGCCTTCAGTAGACTGTTCATCAGCCTTCAATAGACTGTTCATCAGCCTTCAATATACAGTTCATCTGCCTTCAATAGCCTGTTCATCAGCCTTCAATATACAGTTCATCTGGCTTCAATAGACAGTTCATCTGGCTTCAATAGCCTGTTCATCAGCCTTCAATAGCCTGTTCATCAGCCTTCAATAGACTGTTCATCTGGCTTCAATAGACTGTTCATCAGCCTTCAATAGCCTGCTCAACAGCCTTCAATAGCCTGTTCATCAGCCTTCAATAGCCTAATCATCTGTCTTCAATACCCTGTTCATCTGACTTCAATAGCCTGTTCATCAGCTTTCAATAGACCGTTCATCAGCCTTCAATAGCCTGTTCATCTGCCTTCAATAGACTGTTCATCTGGCTTCAATAGACTGTTCATCTGCCTTCAATAGACAGTTCATCAGCCTTCAATAGCCTGTTCATCTGCCTTCAATAGACTGTTCATCAGCCATCAATAGCCGGTTCATCAGCCTTCAATAGCCTGTTCATCTGTCTTTAATAGCCTGTTCATCAGCCTTCAATAGCCTGTTCATCAGCCTTCAATAGCCTGTTCATCTGCCTTCAATAGCCTGTTCATCAGCCTTCAATAGCCTGTTCATCTGCTTTCAATAGACAGTTCATCTGCCTCCAATAGCCTGTTCATCAGCCTTCAATAGCCTGTTCATCAGCCTTCAATAGACCGTTCATCAGCCTTCAATAGCCTGTTCATCTGCCTTCAATTGATCGTTCATCAGCCTTCAATAGCCTGTTCATCAGCCTTCAATAGCCATTTCATCTGCCTTCAATAGCCTGTTCATCAGCCTTCAATAGCCTGTTCATCTGCCTTCAATAGCCAGTTCATCTGCCTTCAATAGATTGTTCATCAGCCTTCAATAGCCTGTTCATCAGCCTTCAATGGACTGTTCATCAGCCTCCAATAGCCTGTTCATCTGCCTTCAATAGATTATTCATCTGCCTTCAATAGCCTGTTCATCTGCCTTCAATAGACTGTTCATCAGCCATCAATAGCCGGTTCATCAGCCTTCAATAGCCTGTTCATCTGTCTTTAATAGCCTGTTCATCAGCCTTCAATAGCCTGTTCATCAGCCTTCAATAGCCTGTTCATCTGCCTTCAATAGCCTGTTCATCAGCCTTCAATAGCCTGTTCATCTGCTTTCAATAGACTGTTCATCTGCCTCCAATAGCCTGTTCATCAGCCTTCAATAGCCTGTTCATCAGCCTTCAATAGACCGTTCATCAGCCTTCAATAGCCTGTTCATCTGCCTTCAATTGATCGTTCATCAGCCTTCAATAGCCTGTTCATCAGCCTTCAATAGCCATTTCATCTGCCTTCAATAGCCTGTTCATCAGCCTTCAATAGCCTGTTCATCTGCCTTCAATAGCCAGTTCATCTGCCTTCAATAGATTGCTCATCAGCCTTCAATAGCCTGTTCATCAGCCTTCAATGGACTGTTCATCAGCCTCCAATAGCCTGTTCATCTGCCTTCAATAGATTATTCATCTGCCTTCAATAGACTGATCATCTGACTTCAATAGCCAATTCATCTGCCTTCAATAGCCAGTTCATCTGCCTTCAATAGCCTGTTCATCTGCCTTCAATAGATTGTTCATCAGCCTTCAATAGCCTGTTCATCAGCCTTCAATAGCCTGTTCATCTGCCTTCAATAGCCTGTTCATCTGCCTTCAATAGCCTCTTCATCAGCCTTCAATAGCCTGTTCATCAGCCTTCAATGGACTGTTCAACTGCCTTCAATAGCCTGTTCATCTACCTCCAATAAACTCTTCATCTGCCTTCAATAGCCTGTTCATCTGCCTTCGATAGAAAGTTCATCTACCTCCAATAGACTCTTCATCAGCCTTCAATAGACTGTTCATCTGCCTACAATAGAGTCTTCATCAGCCTTCAATAGCCTGTTCATCTGCCTCCAATAGACTGTTCATCTGCCTTCAATAGCCTGTTCATCTGCCTTCGATGGACTATTCATCTGCCTCCAATAGACTGTTCATCTGCCACCAATAGACTTTTCATCAGCCTTCAATAGCCTGTTCATCTGCCTCCAATGGACTCTTCATCAGCCTTCAACACACTGTTCGTCAGCCTTCAATAGACTGTTAATCAGCCTTCAATAGACTGTTCATCAGCCTTCAATGGACTGTTCATCAGCCTTCCATAGACCCTTCATCAGCCTTCAATAGACTGTTCATCTGCCTCCAATAGACTGTTCATCAGCCTTCAATAGCCTGTTCATCATTCTTCAATGGACTGTTCATCAGCCTTCAATAGACTGTTCATCTGCCTTCAATAGATTCTTCATCAGCCTTCAATAGACTCTTCATCAGTCTTCAATGGACTGTTCATCAGCCTTCAATAGACTCTTCATCAGCCTTCAATAGCCTGTTCATCTGCGTCCAATAGACTCTTCATCAGTCTTCAATAGACTGTTCATCTGCCTCCAATAGACTCTTCATCAGCCTTCAATAGCCTGTTCATCTGCCTCCAATAAACTGTTCATCAGCATTCAATAGACTGTTCGTCGGCCATCAATAGACTCTTCATCAGCTTTCAATAGCCTGTTCATCAGCCTCCACTAGACTGTTCATCTGCCTTCAATAGACTGTTCATTAGCCTTCAATTGACTCTTCATCAGCCTTCAATTGACTGTTCATCAGCCTCCAATAGACTGTTCATCAGCCTTCAATGGACTGTTCATCAGCCTTCTATAGACTCTACATCAGCCTTCAATAGCCTGTTCATCAGCCTCCAATAGACTGTTCATCAGCCTTCAATGGACTGTTCATCAGCCTTCAATAGACTCTTCATCAGCCTTCAATAGACTGTCATCTGCCTCCAATAGACTCTTCATCAGCCTTCAATAGCCTGTTCATCTGCCTCCAATAGACTCTTCATCTGCCTTCAATAGACTCTTCATCAGCCTTCAATAGCCTGTTCATCTGCCTCCAATAGACTCTTCATCAGCCTTCAATAGCATGTTCATCTTACTCCAATAGACTCTTCATCTGCCTTCAATAGACTCTTCATCAGCCTTCAATAGCCTGTTCATCTGCCTCCAATAGACTCTTCATCAGCCTCCAATAGACTCTTCATCAGCCTTCAATACGCTGTTCATCAGCCTTCAATAGACTGTTCATCAGTCTTCAACAGCCTGTTCATGTGCCTCCATTAGACTCTTCATCAGCCTTCAATAGACTGTTCATCAGCCTTCAATAGACTCTTCATCAGCCTTCAATAGCATGTTCATCTGCCTCCAATAGACTGTTCATCTGCCTTCAATAGACTGTTCATCAGCCTTCAATATACTGTTCATCAGCCTTCAATAGACTGTTCATCAGCCTTCAATAGCATGTTCATCAGCCTTCAATAGACTGTTCATCAGCCTTCAATAGCCTCTTCATCAGCCTGCAATAGACTGTTCATCTGCCTCCAATAGACTGTTCATCGTCTTCTTTTGGCTGTCATCAGCCTTAAATAGACTGCTCCTCTGCCGTCAATAGACTGTTCATCGTTTTCTTTAGGCTGTTCATCTGCCTTCAATAGACTGTTCATCGTCTTCTTTACACTGTTCATCTGCCATCAATACACTGCTCCTCTGTCTTCAATAGCCTTGGAATCTTCCTTTTGTAAGCTGTACATCGTCTTCTTCAGGCTGTCATCTGTCTTCAATGGACTGGGAATCTGCCTTTAATAGGCTTATAATCTTTTTTCAATAGATTATTTACCTTCCTTCAATAGTATATTTATCTGTCTTCATTAGACTGCTCATCTATTTTCAATACGACGTTCAATTGTGTTCATCTGTTTTCAATGGGCTGTTCATCTGAGTTGAATTGGCTTCTCACCTACTCAATGAGCCACTGCTCGTCTGGTTCCATTAAAATGTACAACCCAACTTCATCTGTGTGCAAGGCACGTCTTCTCAAGGCGACACCAATAAAATGTGCTTTTATTACATTTCCGTTTAAAAGGTAAATATTGAACATTGCGTGAAAGAATTTTTAAAACTCACAGAAATAGTTTATTTTCCTCAAACAAGCACACACAATCTTATCAGCTATCTCATACATAGTCATACAATCAGGATATGAAACATGTTCAGTCTCACACGCACCTTACACTGGAGGACATCCCGGTTCGCCTTAAAACTGGGTCAGTCCGAGATATTCCGGACTACACTGAAACATATTATGATGCTAAAACTCAGCAATTCTTCTAGGTTCGTGCCGTGTCTTGTGTGGGGTTTCGCCTGGGACACCAAGCTGGCTCATCAGCGGGCTCTTGGTGTCCGCACCCGAACACCCTCAGGAGTAGTGGTGTCAATGAGGACACCAAGAACCCGCTGTCCTAGGCGAACCCCCACACAAGACACGGTACGAACCTAGAAAAATTGCTGAGTTTCGATTCGCTGGCCGTGAAGTCTTCATAGGGACGTTAAGACTGCTTGAGCTTTTAGTTCTTGCAGGAAACAGATGCAGTTGCACCTTATATAAAGGGAGGTAGCGCGCAGTTCGCTACTCCTGTGGGGGTCCGGACGGGGATACCAAGAACCCGCTGATGAGCCAGCTTGTTGTCCTAGGCGAAGACATGGCACGAACCTAGAAGAATTGCTGAGATTTAATTCGCTGACCGTGAAAGCCAATATGCCATATACAGTATGTTGTTACTATAATACAAATCAATTATAGAGTGACGTGTAATTGCATCTTAATTATAGGGGGGCTGATACACATGGAAATATTAAATTTTTTTTTGTTTGTTTTTGATCTTGAATGAAAGAATACACATTTCTTTACCTACATCTGAAGGTTTATATCAAAATTTCGATTTTGACCGAGATATTTCGATTTAAATTCATTCATATATATTATAATTGTGAAAGTCTGTGTGTGTGTTTGTGTGTTAGTTTGTTACCTCTTGACACTAAAACGGCTGGACGGATTTGGATGAAATTTGAAATGGAGACAGCTTATGCCCTGGGATAACATATAGGCTGCCTTTCATCCGGAAATAAATCATTGTTCCCGTGGAACGGGCAACATAACTGAAAAGTCACCAAAAATACTCAATCGGGACAAAATATCCAAGTTGTCGCATAACGACCGGACAAAGCTCATTTTACGCCCCTCGATGCAAGAAACAATACTCGGACGGTCCCTACGGGACACCGAAAGCCACATTTTAAGGCCCTAAAACCAACAGTTTCAAAGATATTCGCAGAAAACTATCTTCGCTGATAAACTGATGAACTATTGCAAGTCCGTTTCCATGGCAACATAACCTCAAGGTATGACATCCGATTTTCTATATATCCCTGTAAGAGGCAATGCCAATCCATTTATCATCTGTTTTAAGATATATATAAACACATTAAGAATAGGGTAGCGCGCCTGCCTCTCATCCGGAGGCCCTGGGTTCGACTCCCGGCTCCGTCAGAGATCTTAGACACTGACGTGAGGTCTGCAATAGGGTGCACTCAGCTTCGTGAGGACAATTGAGTATCTGTCTGATAGTGAGGCAGCGCCCCGGTCACGAAGAACAATATTGACGGCCGAGGGGACACGATGCACTGACCACGCGTCACCACAATATCTGCAGGCTAAATGGCTGGGAAGCTGTCGCATGATAGGCCCTTCATGGGCTGTAGTGCCAGGGTTTAAAAAAATTAGGGAAAACGCCTTCAAATACCACTTTTAATTTTTAAACACTACAGTAGCGGCTACTAAATAAAGGAAGCGATATAGCTACGTTTAATTTCTCGTATAGTTGGGTACAAATATCAGTCTGGTCGTTATTTCAGTAGCAACGAAGCTCTATTGCCGTTTCCGTAACACTTAAGGCATCCCGCCGTCACATATTTCAATGTGCACTTACAAAATTGTGAACCAGTCTATTTTACTGAAAATAATTTCTACGAGCGAGTATCCACTCCGGCAAAAACCACACTCACTACCTTTTCCAAAATTTACACAAGACATGGTTTTTAAAGCACTCTTTTGTATATTGAGGTACAGAGATATACCACATGGAATAATAATATAATAATATTATTATTACCACATGAAAAGCTACAATAAAATGTTGGCAAATCTGAGTTCAAGTAACTGCTGTTCAGAATAGGCTTTCGGTACAGGTTATGCGGCCCATGTTCGTAACATGGAATGTTTTCCTTTGACAATGCATCTACACGCTTTGCGAGGGCAACGCATTTCAAAGATCTCTAAAAACACAATAATCAGGAAATTGGAGAAAAAGTTTAAGTTGGAGCGAAGATTCAAGGAGAAATAATTTCATCTCTGAGATTTGCTGATGAAATCGTCATCTTGGCCGATACGCCAGAGGATTTGAACGAGTTTTTGAATGGTATGGACTCCGCCTTGAGGAAAGAAATCATGATGAAAATAAATAAATGTAAAACAAAATTATTGGAATGCAGCCAAAATAAATCAGAAACCTCTATGGACATCAATTTGGCAGGCGAAACGCTACGGGAAGTAGGAGACTTCTGTTACTTAGGAAGCAAAATAACCAGTGATGGACGAAGCAAAGAGGATATAAAAAGTAGGTTGGCTCAGGTAAGGAAACCATTTCTACAGAAAAGGAATCTGTTGACATCGAATATACATTTAGGTATTGGGAAATAATTTTTGAAAGCTTTTGTCTGGAGCGTGGCGCTCTATGGAAGTGAAACTTGGACTAATGGTGCAGCAGAAAAGAGGAGAATTGAAGTGTTTGAAATGTGGTGTTACAGGGCAATTATGCAGATCTGATGGGGAGATAGGGTAACAAATGAAGAGGTATTAAGACGAGTGGGAGAGGAGAGATGTTTCAGGTGACTGCTCATGAAGAGAAGATATAGGTTGGTAGGACACATATTAAGCCACCCAGGAATAGCAAGCTTAGTTTTGGATGGGAGGGTCGAGGACAAGAACTGTAGGGGTAGACCAGGGTTAAAGAAATTGCCTCGGATGTAGGGTGTGGTAGGTATGTAGAAATGAAACGATTAGCTCAGGAGAGGGAGGCATGGAGGGCTTCATCAAACCAGTAAAAAAACTGAAGACTCAAACAACATCAATCAGGAATTTTAATTACTTGGAGAGGCATGTGAGGCAAAAGGGTTGTTGGAGAATTTCAATCCCTGGGATGTAACACTGGAAGAGACTGCATAATGTACATTAGCGGCCAAGGTGAGATATATTTTACTATAGGTCTATTAATAGCAACATGTTGACGTTCAAATCATCAATAAGTGTGGCAAAATTACACCCAGATTAGCTTAAGGAAAAATACTTTTAATTCCCCATATTCCGATAGATTTGCCATTCCAGTGTGCAAGAGTGCAGTTCCCTCTTCAAACAATATTTGCAATTTATATTAACAAATCGCAATGACACACACTTAACATAAGCAGGTGTACATTTAGACAAAACCATTCTTTCGCATGGGCAGCTGTATGTGGCGTGCTCGCGAGTATCCGGACAACAAAATCGCTATGTCTCAGCAGTAGATGGCAAAACCAAAAACGTAATTTTCAAATGTGTTCAGATAAAGTAACATCGTACCCTGCAGACTTTCACAACTCGATAAAATTCGCACTTTGTTGTTCATATCAATATACTGTATGTATCAGAATTTTCAGAATTAGAATGGATCCACCTGTAGCCGCGATTGCTGTAATAGAATAGACCAATTATCAACAATAATGCATCGTCCCCATTGTCTTAATCGCGAGCGAAGCCGCGGGTACCTGCTAGTTCATTCATATACTGAACTGTCAACTGTGTGGGCGTGTAAGTGGAAATGTATATACTATGCTTAGAGCCATTTTCCCAAAAGTTTAATTTATTCACACAAAAACAAAATAGCTCAAGAACTAATGGTCTAAATTTCATGAAATTTGCAATTCCCCTTGTTGGAACCATGTTATAGAGGATGAACCTCATTTATTGACTTCCTTTGGAGAATGTTCTCAGGTATCGGAAATTTGTCAACTACTGGAATCTAGATAGGTTTGCCCTTGTTGCCATGGTAACTACTGTAGGTGTCGGGAATTTGTCGATGCAACACGCTTAAACTACTGGAATCTAGATCTTCTTGCCCTAATCGTTAGTAAGAGTTAGTGAGAACGGCCCTAAACCTGCAGATTTTCACTGTAGAGTGCATATTCTCGATACATACCTATAGCAGTAAAGTGCCGACAGATAAGAGGGTTAAAATGCACTTCAACTGTTTCGAAGCTCCTATTACTGAAGGAAGCCCAACTTACTGAGCTGTATACATCAGTTGTATTCTGTACAAACAGCGGTTAGCCCACATATTTATATAGATGTACTGTATTACTCCAGTAGCTCTGTCGCGATTGAAGTTCGTCGGGGCGCATCCTGCCTGTCAGATCATCTGAGCAGTCCAGTGAACTGAATTGCTATGGGCTGCCTTCATTAGTGAATGGCTAAGCTTTCAACAAAACTTAATATTCATGAGTATTCACATATCTGTATTCACTACCACTAAACTGTTGATCACGATAGCTGCCTGAATAGGGATTGCTGCTCTATATCGAGCGGAAGTTATCTACTACCCTTGATGTATTTTGGTGAGAGAATGGTGTTGGTGAAAGTCGTTTTAACCTTCCAATGGGCGCGTGGAACTTCATTATTCACAGTTGGAAGTACTGGTAACATATACCACCTACCAGATGTCGTTTTCCTCAGTACTAGCAGTCATCACTCAAGGTCAAACGAGGTGGACCCCACCCCGGCAGCACTCAGTGCTGTACCCGCCCAAGCGTGTACGTATTTTTAGCCTACTTTCCATTTTTTCAAAATATGAAAGTAGACTTATGAGATCTACACAGGGCTAACTAGTAGTTCCGTAAAGAACTATACAGCCTATTTTCATACATCCTACTGATATTAATTGCCTCTATCAACATACAAATTATCAGTTTGATTGCTGTAATAGATTCGTAGATATTGAGGACTGTGTAAATATTTTGGATGGTCACCATGTTGGATTTTTATATTATATGCCTTAGATGTATGTCAGAAGTACCCGTTTTTCGAACGGTGTTCGGTGACACCAGACATTATCAATTGTTAGTGGTTAGCGGTTTGTCATTCCTTCATAATTTATCAGAACGAAGTTAGTTTTCTGGGAATATCACACACACTGTTAATTCAAGGACCACAAAATGTGGTTTTCGGAGACCCTTTATAGACTCCACATTGTGTCTCACATTGAGAAGCGCAACATATGCTTTGGTCGTTCTTCCAGGATAATTTTTATATTTCGCCTATTTTAGCATGAATTTTGAGAAGATATTCCCTATATCCATCCTTCTACAGTATGGAAAGTACGGCGAAGGGTTTTATAAATGATTGGTTTATTGACTCTCATGGATACCATACCTAATTTTACGATTCACCAAGCTTCAGAACACGAGTAATAGACGTACACAAAGATACACTGAAAGACAGACAATTCTATTGTCTGCAACATATCACCCAGATATATTTACCACACAATAGTCTATCAAACAAAATCATCCTTATGATGATCCCGTATGTCGACAAAAAAAAAGATTAGTTAAAATGTGTTCTCAAACTAAATTCACCTAACGTGTACTTCCTGACGTAAAATAAAATTGAAAGCCTTGTAGACGAAACGCAATTCACGTCACATAAAAACTGACCCTCTACGTTGTGTTAGGTCCCCATACACAGGAAGAAAAGGAAGCTTGTAGTTTAACGTGACCGTTAATCTTGAGATCATGAGCCACGGGACCTCCTTTTTAGGTGGAATCCGAACCACAGGACATGGCATTTCACTTCGAAAATCTCACATGCATTGACCGGGAATCGAACCCGGACCGCCGTGGTGAGAGGCATTCAGCTAGACCGCTGAGCCACCACGCCCCTCTACACAGGAAGACCCCTTTCATATTATAAAGGCTTGTGGTGCATGAAAATTCAGGTTCTTTAGCCTCAAATGGCCCGAATTCCTAAAAACCACAAAAAATGCTGATTCAATTCAGGAATTTTTGAAAATAATGTTGCTGTTTGGAAATATAATAGACCTTCTGACTATATGTCGCTCATGAAAATTGCATGAAAAAATTCTAGGTTACCCCTTGACCCCCTTAATTTCATTGATGAATTATACAGTCTACGTTGGTTCCGTGATAACCTTATAGCCATTTGCAAACTTTCACAGAAAAGTAATAAATGGAGTGACATTGCTTCTTACAGAAATAGGTGGAAAGTTGGATGCCAACCCTTGAGATAATGTTGTCATGGTTACCGATTTGCATTCCTTCATTAGTTTGTTAAATTAAATTAAATTAGTTTTCTGGGAAAATTTCAGAAACTGTTGGCTTTAGAGCCTTATAATGTAGTTTTCGAGGATCCTTTAGGGCCCCCGAGTTTTGTTTCTGGCACCGAGGGGCTTTGTCTCGGCGTTGTACGCCATAATATAATAGGATACTAATAATAATAATATAATATAGGGATAGGAATATAATAGACCTGCCGTACCACAACCGCAGGTGTAAATCGCGTGAAAAAATTCTAGAGTACCCCTTGACCCCCTTAAGCGCATTATACGTATTGATGAATTGTACAGTATAATTTGGATCCGTGATAACCTTCTAGCCTTTTGCAAACTTTCACACTAATGTAATTAATAGAATTGCATTGCATCTTACAGGAATAGATGGACCTCTGCGATTCTGTTGCCATGGTTACCGGCTTGCTTTCGTTCATTAGTTTATTAAATGAAATTAGTTGGTTTTAGGGACTTAAAATGTGGTCCCCGACTTTCGTCTCTCACATTGAGGGGCTGAACATGAGCTTTGTTTCGTCCTTCTACGCTTATTTCAGCATGTATTTTAAGGGGGTAGGCCCCCTTTTATGAGAGGTACGGAGAAGAGTTACATCAATGATTAGTGTCATGCCTCTGATTGATATCTGTACCAAATTTTAGGTGCATACACCCAGCCGTTCTCGAGTTATAAGGGAACAATGTTGTCCACAGACAAACAAACAAACAAACAAACAAACAGACCGACAAAAATTTTATTTTCGCGCGCATCCATCATAAAACAGTCTGAAACGCGTAAATATCTCAAATTTTCGTAGGAATTCAGAAAAACAGACAAACTCATATTTTTATATATAGAGAGATATACTGCACTGCTCAGCGTTGACCGTGTTTTATAGGTTTTACTCGCTAACCGTTGGAGATACATGAAATATGATAAGGACCTTTCGGATAGAAAACTAAATTTTAAAATTGCTATTTCTTACCGTTCTCAATTTATTTGAAATGGAAACATGAAATTTTGAAACCAAAGGGTGTAGTGGCGTCACTAAAACGGTCGCCATTTTTAAATAGTGCAAAATATCTAAATCAAAAGTAGCCTATATGTAAGCCTGATAAATCAGCTACATCCATGCAAAATGTCATTAAATCGGACCAGTGGTTCTAGCGTGATTGAGTAACAGACAGACACACAGACAGACAAACACCATCTCATTTTTATTTATTAGTATGATTACATGAAGATTATTGTGTAGGTGTTCTATTCAAACTTCAATCGCATGATTAGGACACAAGATATAAAAGCGGAATGTTAACATTTCGCTCAGCCGCCATCTTGTGGTTATGAAAATAATTTAAATGAATTAGATGCCAGTCGATTAAAATTTGTATAAGCATATACCGTATCAAGTTTCACTGCACACGGATGGTTAAAACGCAAGTAAAAGCCAATTGGAATATTTAAATTTCGCGTCGCCGCCATGTTGGATTTGTGCTCGCCAGGTTATTGAACGTCCCATAGGAGAACTCATGCTTATAGCCTCTATACACTTACAAAATTTCAGTTTGATTGCTTTAGTAGATTAGTAGATATTGAGAACCGTCTAAATATATCGGACGGTCGCCATGTTGGAATTCAATATATTTAGGCCATAGAGTTATCTACTCTTAGATGATGATTATTGTGTGCGTTCATTATGCAAATGTTGATTTCGATCGCATGATTAGATTACAAGAAATAAAAACTTAATTTTCGAAACACGCACAGCCGCCATCTTGATGTTACGTAAACAATTGAACTAAATTAGATACCAGTGCATTGCAATGTGTATAAACATTTTTTGATCGAAGTTTCATTGCGTTTGGATCATTAAATCGCGAGAAATGCCTATTTAAAACTTTCAACTTCGCTTGGCCGCCATGTTCGTTTTGTAGTTAACCTGTTTTTGAAAGTATCATAGATGAACTTCCAGTAGTGCCCTTTATCTCCGTACAAAATGTTATGGTGGTGCCGGTAATAGTTTCAGAGATATAGAATGCCGGTGAAATATTTCGCACAGCCGCCATCTTGAGGTTATGTAAACAATTGAACGAAGATAGATGTCGGTGCATTACAATGTGTATAAACCTATACTGTACCATGTCTCATTGCGTTTAGTTGGATAAATGGCGAGAAACGTATATTTAATAGGCGCAATTTCGCTTGGCCGCCATGTTGGTTTTGTAGTTATCAGGTTTTCAATGGTCACATAGGTGAACTTCCATTAGTTCCCTTTATCACCGTACAAAATTCCAGGGTGATATCGGTGATAGTTTCGGAGATATTGAATGCTGGTGAAATATTTCGCACAGCCGCCATGTTGGATTGGTGAGACATAACAAAATTTAAAGGGCACGGTCGGGGACGCCCGGAATAGTGCTATGAACTTACAGAGGTTAATTGAAATCGCTCTTGCCGTTTAGATGTTATTAGGGGGAGACACACACAAATCCATCACACACACACACACGCACACATAAACAGACACACGGACAAAAGGTGATCTCATAAGCCTATTTTTCATAAATGAAAATAGGCTAAAAATTGTGTGTATGTGTGTGTGTGAGTGTGTGTATACTCTGCATGTCTGTCCTACCCCTATCAATTCAAACACGGTGAAACCGAATTGAACGAAATTTGGTACAGATGTAGCACTAGCAAAGGGCGCCTCAGTGTCATATTTTTATACCGCCGCCGTCTTTACCGAAACTGAATGACGGCCACTCAAACGTTCAAAACTTAAAATCAAATTATGACTAAACTAATCATCTGATCTCTACCAAATTTGGTAAGAACATACCTTTATATAGATCGCGTCTTTCACTCAAACTACAAGGTCATCAGCCGTGCCATTTCAGGATGGCGGCCGTGTGAATTATGCAACCATTATAATCAATAGCTTATGAACCACCAATTCCGATTATCGATCCAAGGGTGATTTAAACTATCCTAAAGGACGTGATCCGTTATTTATTATAATTTAATATTGTAATATTATAATGTATGAGTGGCTTAAAAGAGCTGAGCCGTCTCTGTCACATGACTATATGGCAGCTGACCTCTTGTGCTTGTCCTATATTTCAGTAGTTTCAGTATGCCATATGAGATATAGCCTACTGATAGAAATAATATACACATTGTATGAAATGTTTTATAATGAAGATGTACTGCAGTGAAGAAATCGTTTATTTCAAGACATTATTTGCTAACACGTTGTATCTAAGTCAGTTAATAACACTCCGGTGTTAAGGTCATGGTTGGCTCTGGGCTAGCACGTTAGTTTCTCGCGCGGTTGACTGGGGATCAAATACTGTTAGAATTAACTTTTTTCACTTGAATTCTATTACAAATGGTGTGCACGAGTTCTTTACATAGATACTAAATAAAATTCCATTTAACTCAAAGGAGAGGCTAATGTATACACTCGTTTATTAATAATCACAGCCCCAGCATCGCACATAAACAGAAGACATCAGAAAAAGGAGAATAGAAGATCAAGATACACGTCACAAACCACAGCCTTCTCAATGCCTCTGCCCGGTGCTGTCCTATTTCGAATTACGTGGGTAATTGTTCCAAACATTCTGCTTTGTGAATCCCTGGCCTCCTGAAGTATTGCAATTTTGTATTATTTCAACTTGTAGCCACGACCGCGCTCTGATTACCTTTAAGCACTGCCAACTGGATCGCCTCCCTCCAGGCTGCTTTAAACTGCCTGCTCATTCAACACTCAGAGGCGCACAAGATATATATTAATTCACTGCTAGGTTGAAGCACTAAACTACTGTGATCGCCGCGGATTTTTAAAGGGGAAGATACCCAAAACGAGGGGTTCTTAAGTTTCGAGGCTTAATATCGAGGTTAACGGACGTGAATGCATTACAATAAGTTGGTAGTTTTGTTATTCAATCTTCATAAAGTATATAATATTAATTTTGACACTTACTGGCTAATTATCAATATAAAAGAAAACAAACAATACATGGTGGTAGAGGTGATTGTTTTAGGGATGAAGACAAAGAGTTATAAGTATACCCATACATTTAGGAGAAAGTAGGCTATAAGTTCTTTGCTGATCATCTTGTTAAGCTTCGAATGTTGTGTTGGTTAATGCGAAATATTTAAATACCAGTAATTCTCAATTTTATAAGTGTAGTTATTATTTTACCAAGTTTCTATCACAAATTTTTGTTATAGAATTTGATAAATCGTGTGCGGCTTTGGTGGCGTAGTTGGTAGCATGCAGAACTGCTATGCCCAGGATCGCGGGTTCAATCCCGGCCGAAGTTGTCGGATTTTAAGAGCGTTAAGATCCTTCAGTATGCCTTCCTTCGGAGGGGAAGTAAAGCCGGTAGGCCCATGTCATAGATTTATGGCATGCGAAATATCCTACCACTACAATTGGTGGTGTGTAGCAAAATACGTATGTCATATTTGGCTGGTTAGAAGCGCTCTATCAAGTTCCAACGTTCCCGCTAGGTGTTGGTGACAATAGCATCCAGTAGCCAAAGTTGGAACTATTTGAAATTAAACTTGTTGTGAGCCCACGGGCGTTCAATTAAAATACCTTGCTATAGCCATTCGGCTGCAATTCATATAGGCTACTGTATAATCTATCATGTGTTCTTATCCACGCAATCATCCAAATTACTGTCATCATCTGTGTTTCCTTTTTGTTTTTTATTTATATTTATATCAACAGGAAAATTCTATTTTAAGATTATTATTATTACTTTTGTTTCGTATTATTGTAGACCACCTCGTGGTGTGGAGGCCAGCATTCGTGTGTGTTACCCTGGAGGTCCATGTTCGAATCCCGGCTCTGCAAAAAAAAAAAAACTGGTCGAAGGGTTAGAACGGGGTACACCAAGTTTCTTGGTTTCCCATTTTCACCACCAGGCAAATGCCGGGGCGGTTCCTTCCAAATTCCCTTCCCTGACCCTTCCATACTTAGGCCCAAGTTAGCGGTGGGCGATCGGCCTGTCATGATCTCCAGTTGTATCTTTTGGCAATTTTTGTGGAACAGCTCCCAGACACCGTCCTTGCGACGGTAGAGGAATGATCCCTCACTTAGTCCGTGGGTGAGACCCAGCTTGGAGGATAAGCGTTTAAAAATGGCTGAAATGAGAAAGGTTTCCACACCTCATATTTTATTCTAATTGATGAACCACTGTCACATAAAGAGGTAGAAATCATTATTGCTATTATTATTATTATTATTTTTAATTTCTCATAATTAGCCTATGGTACAAATCAGTTTACAATATACAGATTTGGAATCCTGTAAACTTATTACTGAGATAAAAAAAAAACCTGACAATATGGCACGTGTCCAGCAGCACTGCCTTCTGTATTCTGACAATCAGGTGATTCATTTGCAGTTCCTCCAAAGCCATTGCCAACGTCATTGGAACAACTCCCGTGGAAGAGATCACCACTGTCAAAATTCTCGTGCATTTTAGATCCCATAGTTTTCGTACTTCTTCCACCAACGGTGCGTACTTGTTTGTCTTTTTAGCTTGGGTAGTTTGCATATTCTGGCTAAGTGGGACAGCAACGTCAATCAAGTAGGCCTTTTGGTGTCTTTTGTTGAGATAGGCAATATCAGGTCGATTGGCCAAGATTTTCTGGTCGGTTAAAATAGGTCTATCCCAATACATCTTATAATCCTCATTTTCAAGCACGTTGGCAGGCTGGTAATTGTAGTACACCATGCTCGTATCCAGAAGTCCAGATTTTATAGCTAGCTCTTGATGTAAGATCTTAGCAACATCATTGTGCCTCTTGGTACACTCTATACCAGCCAGCGTAGAGCAGCCACCGATGATATTTTCGGTGGTTTCCAGCGCTGAGGTGCATCTACGACATCAATCATCTGATACATTCTCTTTAAGGATGTGCTTTCTATTTTTTTTGTTGCAATGACACGATCCTGTATCGCAATCACAAAGACCTCAGTTTCACTGAAGAGCGAACCATGCTTCAACCATAAGTTCGACAATGATCGGTCGACATGATGTTGGCTGAGCATGTGAGGGTGTACACCATGCAGTTCTTTTCGTAACCATGCCATCTGGCGCTGTTCAAACGAAGTAACGTGCTCTTTTGTGTCATATTGCATGTCTGCAAGTCGTAGTGGTGTGAATCTCTTATCACTTTCAACAATAACTTCATACAGAGGAGTATTTCTTGCGCTAAAGAAGTACTGTCGCAGACGTTCCACTTGCCTACTTTGGGCGATTGTGAGATCAGTGACACCTCGACCGCCTTCGCTCCGTGGTAGTGTGATACGCTCGATCGCTGCCTTTGGATGATGAAGCCGATATTTTGTCATTGACAATCGTACTCTCCGTTCTATCTGCTCCAAATCTGTCTTAGAACACTTAACGATCCCGAACGAATACGTAAGTACAGGTACTGCCCAGGTGTTAAGGGCTTTGACCTTCTTGCCTGCATCCAAGTATGATTTCAAAACCATATCCACTCGATTAAAGAACTTCTGTAAATTGGCTTTAATTTGTGTGTGTCATATCCCTCGAAGCTGGAGAAAGTCCAAGTATTTGTAGGCCTCCCCCTCATCCAAACACTCGATTAGCTCATCTAGACCAACATCAAAGCCCTCTGCTCTATCAAGTTTCCCTCTTGCCAGTATGATCGCCTTGCATTTTTTAAGTCCGAATTCCATCGCTATATCGTCGCTAAACGTCTGCGTAATATCTAAGAGCCCTTGCAGTGACGCCGTGTGCTTGCATAGATTTTTAAGTCATCCATGTACATTGTATGTGAAACCTTCTGCTTCACCTCACCAGCTCGCATCTCAAATCCCATTCCACTCTTATTTAACTGCCCACTGAGCGGGTTTAAGCACAGACAGAACCATAGAGGACTGAACGAATCTCCCTGAAATATTCCACGGTTAATTCGAATTGCACGGGATGGAGTGACTTGGCATCGGTCTTTTAGATGAAGTTTCGCATTCCATCTAGACTTGATAGATTGTAGGCATTGGACAATGATGGGATCGCACTTGTAGATTTTTAGCCTACTTTTCAGATTTTGCAAAAATGAGGAAAAAGTAGACTTATGAGATAAATCCGGGTAAGTGTGTGTCTGTCTGTCTGTCTGTATGTCCTCCTGTCTGTCTGGCTGTGTGTGTGTCCCACGCTATCAACTCCTAAACGGCTGCAGCAATCGAAACCAAATTTAGTATGAGTAAAGATGTATACCGGAATATCTCAAGCCCATATTTGAAAATGATGTCAGTGCTACCAACTGCTGAAAAAACGCACTCCATGTTGGATATCATGGAAGGTATGCATGGGAGCTATTCCAAAATTGGCACACATGCAGATAATACTATTTCAGTTTAATTTCCAGGAGGCCATACATGACAGTGTTGCCAAAATTATTTCAAGCCTTCTGATAGGTCCAATATTTAAATGCATATAACTTCTACACTCTTAATTGGATTTCAACCAAACGTTGTATGTAATATGTGTATATAAACAGATATGACTATAAGTATTCTTAAGAGCAATCAGGGCTGTCAACTGTTAATAAATGCTGTCTATATTTTTTACCCTAATATCAATATATCAGAAAGTATGCAAGCCAACAGCTCTATCCATACTTGGCACACGTATAGCACCTGACACTCTAGATTAATTTGGAGTAATTAATATAAGTCAGTGCTGCCAACATGATTCTATGCTTGCTGATAGGTCTAATTTTAAAATACATGTAACTTCTATACTAACAAATGGATTTCATCCAAAATTGGCACAACTAGATATCATAATATTTCCGATTATTTCTAACCAGCACACGCATGACATTGTTGCCAACATCTTTTACGCGTGCATATAGATCCAATGTCTAACTGCATTGGACTTCAACCAAATTTTGTATTCTGTATCTTAAGAGATGGAACTAAGAATATATTCAGTCACCAGGGCTGCCAACTGTAGTGCTGTATTAGGCTACATTATACCAGGAATATTTCGAACTAATTAGACATTTCGATATCACCAACTTAATTTCGTCATTAATATTCTAGATAGGTTCATATACTGTAGAATAATCATTGGCATGAAAAGTAGGCTCTTTGGTTCGTCACGGAACTTCTTGTTAATATTTCGATCAAATATGAATGAGGTACGGAGTCATAGGCCTTCTTGTAATCAATGTAGGCCATACAAGTTTCTTTGTCCTTTCATAGCCAAATTTACGATAACTGAACCTATTATAACTTGATCCTTGCAGCCTTGCGTTTTCCGTCGGCACCCTTTCTGCTCTTCGGCGAGTATCCCATTCGCCTCGCAATGTGTATAGGGCCTACACTCGTTCCGCAATTATAGCCATAAATAGCTTGAAAAAGCACCGACAGACAAGTGATGGGCCTGTAGTTCGACGGATCTCTTGATTATTCTTCACCTTTTGGTATCAAGAAGGTATCTCCCATGAACAGACATTTCGGAGCTTCCTCAGTAAATCGTAAAATTCGGGTGAAGGCTTTGGCTATTGCTTCATGGGCACCTGTGAACTTCTTATACCAGTAGTTGTGTATAAAATCTGGCCCAGGTGCTTTCCAGTTCTGTGTGCGTAGAGTCGCTGCCTTCACCTCATGCTCCATGATGTCAGGGCTATTCATTTCATTAATCGCATCAGAAAACTTCTCCTCTTCTTCTATCATACAGTTGGCACGAAAATTGTGGTCTTTGGACTCTTCCCAAATATTAGCCCATAAATTAGTGGCCTCTTCGATTGAAGGAGTATTATTCTGACGTTCAGGATGTGAGTTTTGCAAGCTGTTGTAGAATTGTTTCTGGTTCAATGCAAATGCTCTATTCTGATCCTTCCTCTTTTGACTTTCTTTGTACCTGCGTAGCCGTTTACTATAGACAGCCAATCTCTGAGTGCGCGTATCTATTATTTTCGACAGCTTGTCTTGATCCAGCTCATCTAAACGACTTGGTTGTATTATGCGCACTACATTCCTGATTTGTCTAAGGGACCGATTTCCTCTTTTGAATTGTGTCAGTTGACCAAGTTCTCTACGAAGCTCCTCAATCTTCTTCTTCAGGCGCTTTTACCATGGGGGAGGCATCAATGAGCTCGCACGGACCCTTGCATATTGTGGCACAAATTTAATACCAATCGCTTGTACGGCAGCTAACGCACCACAATAAATCACCAGTTGAACGTACTCTATATCATCTACGCCATCTAGAGCTTTAGAGACAACTGTGTTGTTAAGATGGCTCACGATTACGCTAAACTTTACCGAGGTGTTTACCTTCAGGATCGTGAGACGACTACATGAGTTAGTCCCATAGTAATTCTCATCGCTTGTTGGAAACAGAGGACTGCTTGTTCACACAACGCAGCGTACTGTAAATCTTGATGCAAACGGTCTTGTGACTGAGATTCTCTTTCCAACTGAAATTCATCTTTTTCTTCCAAAGAAACCTGTTCTTCCCGTAATTGCAGTATGAGATCTTCGGAGTCTCTGATTTGCAGTTGTTCTATGACTTCGCATTTTATTTCATTGATTTCCAAAGTTGACAACAACTTTTTTTCCGACAATAGCTCTTCTTCTATTCGCTAAATTTTGTTCTGTGAGGCGCTGAGACAAGCCAGGGTATTTCTCAATAAATGTTTGCCACAGAAGGTGCCTGTACATAGTCATATCAGTTTTTAGTTTCGTAACGGAATAATAGAGACGCATAACTTCCTTGTCCATGTCATTTGACCATTGAATGCGTCTTTTCGGTAGTCCTGCAGCAGTGGTTGACGTCTCTGATGACGAAAAAACATCTACTGAGGACGCAGCTGGGAGATCTTGGGTGCTGCTTATAGTTATTAACGGTGAATTGTCTTCAGTATGAGCTCGACCGATCGGAAGTATATCCGTTTTCGGCCTCTCACGGTTCGATGGGAACCTCATCCCAGGGCCAAGTCCAGAGTTCTCCTATTGCAAATTCCTCCTCCTACTGATTTTACGTTAAATTATAGTGCTGTTCAGTCTACTCACCGAAAAGAAATGAAACAAACGGCCCCTAGCCAACATTATTAGATCATATGAATTGTCAGAGGAAAATTATGAAGAACTTCGTGCTATGATCGACGTTATTCGAATAGTTCACTAAAGTTGGACATTGCATAAGCATGCACTATATGAAATCATAAGTACTCACAGTGACAGGAGATGTGGAAACAGGATACACTATTGTAACTGAAGGCCAGACACAATTCAAGAATCAGTAGCTCCGTTTAGTTGATATCTTCTCACATAACCCTAACCTGCGTGCCGTATGAATCAGAACAACATTTCGCAATAATTAGCCGGACAGATGATGCAATTGGTCAGTATATAGATTAACAGCGAATCAATACACAAAACAAAAACTCTCTATTATTATTATTTTATTATTATTATTATTACTCGTATTATTATTATTATTATTATTATTATTATATGATTACCAACAGCGGTAGCCAAGCTCCCTGTGGACTCACTAGACGTAGGTTCGAGCCCAACCACCAGCCGTTCTTGAAATGGACTTCCGAGGTTCCCCGTCTTCAACTCCAGGCAAATGCTGGGACTGTACCTTCTGACAGGCCACGGCCGCTTCATTCCACATACTTGCCTAGTCTCATTCACCATCATTAATTTCATCTATCATTGACTCCTCTCATGAGGTTGCCGTCAGGAAGGGCATCCGGCCGTAAAGCCATACGCCACATAGAATGTCAATGTATCTCATTCCCGACACCGTTGAAACGGGAGTAAGTTAATAAGGGGTAGACATACATTATTATATGACTATTATTATCATTATTATGAGAAGCATGATGGCGCAGTAGCTGAGCTGCTCGTCTTTCACCCGGATGGCGGGGTTTGAATCCCGGTGAGAGATGGGTGGAATTCTCACCTGAAAAATCACGTGGCGTTAGGATGGGCATCCGTCCTTAAATTCCTGGCCAAAACCAAAATGAGCCTGGTTGGCGCCAATTAATTGGGATAAGCCGAAGAAAGTGTATTATTATTATTATTATTATTATTATTATTATTATTATTATTATTATTATTATTATTATTGTTACGGAACCAGCAATCATGGGATCATGTAGCAGTGTATGTGGAGGATGTCCTTCGCCAGAAAAAGCGAGATCGGGAAGCGTACGAACGCCCTTAAGAAGAAATGAAGAAAGAAGAAGTCTGAAAGGCTAAGTAAGCACGACATCACCCTGAAGTAATGCGAGAGCGGTTCCGGGGTGATGAACGCATCGTGGGAAAAGGGATGTGGTTTTTAGTGGGTAAAAATCCCACACTACTGTGGAGTGCGGACCCTTCACATGTGTCTTTTGAAGATTTTCCACAGTCCCTCGTAAATAAATATTATTATTATTATTATTATTATTATTATTATTATTATTATTATTATTATTATTATTATTATTATTATTATTATTATTATAAGTCTTAGCAATGTTATGCCTAACCAAAAAGTGCAATTGCACCTATCTAGGGGATGATAATGAATTCGCTTTCTACTCTTCCCAAAATCACTCGCTATAACTTTTCTTCCTTGGTTCTGTCCATGCAGTGGTGGTTCTCATCCGGGAATTTGCAGCAAAATGATGTTTGTTCAACAACGTTCTGAAACTAAGCCTGTCCCATAAAATTTCGTCCGTCACGTTGATTTATGGAAGATCTTTTTCAGTTTCGATTATCCGGTTGTTCTAGACTTTTGGTGAGTAGGCATCATTAAATATTCTTTTATAAAATCTTTCTTTGTCCATTCTTTGAACATATTCATAAAATGTCAATCATCGTTTTCTAATAGTGTCTGATATTTTTCGGAATGTCGATGTAACTCGTGACTCCACACTCCCTCTAGGGGCAGATGACCTCGTAGTTCCACCCCTAAAAACTTAATAACTAACTAACTAACACTCCCTCTATGCATACTAAGGATTTTCCTTTCTTTTTATCTTAAATTATAATTAGTGATCTGCCTCCATTGATCAGGATTTCTGATGCATATAATAAATGCTTCAGGTTTAATTACCGTGATATAGTACTTTCATTTTGAATTTCGAGATATATATTTTTCGTTTTATTTGTTCCAGGTGATTCTGGCATACTCGGTAATTTCCGCGGTCATCCTCAGAAGACAATAGGTGGCCAAGGTGCCACTGAAAGAACTGCTGGACTGAACTCTGGGTCTTGTGATTATCCTCAGTGGACATTAGGTGGCGATGGTGCCACTAAATACCTGCTGGACCAATCTCGGGTTCCCATGGTCACCATGTAAGTGTTGATTCTGCTATCAGGAGACTTGCTGTGTGGCTACTGGGCTGATCTCTGAGCGCCATGGTCACCATGTAAGAATTGATCCTGCTATCAGGTGACTAGCTATGTGGCTACTGTGCTGATCTCTGAGCGCCCTGGTCACCATGTACGCCTAAGTGTTGCTCCCTCTGTCAAGGGACTTGCGGTGTAGCAGCTGTGCGGAAGACTGTTATCTCGACCAGTAGGAAGGAAGGTAGTCCTCACAGGATGTCTATTCATAACCCACACGTGCGCCACTCTGATAACAACCCACGTGTTGCATCGTATATGAACACCTTCATTGAGCCGTCATAGTCAGAAAGCTCACTTACCTCTTGCGTGGTATTTAGCACTTATATAGTACATTATGCAACGAGCCTATAATGGCAATAATTAAGACACGAGTATGTTTATAAATCGAACGAAGCGAGTTTTATAATTTCCATACGAGTATCTTAATTACCATTATAGGCGAGTTTCATACGACTGTCTATATTCGACGTCAATTATAACTTTATTATATGTTCTAACGTAAATATTCATAAATATCTGGCGAGATTTTGTCATTTAAGTGCATGCGCTGGGAATTGTGTGGGCTAAACATTTGCTCTCTACACAATTACACATTCCAAAGCTGTGAAACATTTTTTAAATCCAGAACTAGTACCAACAGATGGCGCACAGGTACTATGGTGGATCAATTTGTTATTTTGGTCAAATAACACATAATAGGCTGTAACAAACGCTTTAAAATTAAAATGCATCGTATTATCAACTACTGTAGTTATTCTTCAAATTCGATGCGTATCGAATGTCAACGGAAGGCAAATCAATGGAGTCCCAAATAGAACAGTCATGACATCTGGCGGAAAAGTTTCACATAAGAAATCCCTTTACTGAACAGAGAGCTGGGTCATATGTTTGCTCCCTCCATGACGTGATTATATCAACACCAGCATTCACTTTTGTCACCAAAATCGCACAAAAGCAATACCCGGTGTAAAAAAAAATTGGGGTTGGGGATATTAAGGTACAGTGCTATTTGTTTTCCCAATTTCCCCAGTTTATGTAAGCAAACATTTGGGATCGGATTTTCTTTACATTGTCAACTTTCAAAACATGTAATTCATGTCCGACATGTTGGATTTTCAGTGCTTGTGCGAAGCACAACTGTTTCATATTGACAATCTTGAGCTCTGATTGGTGGACAGAAACTGCATCATAATGAAAACTAGTACTATAAAGACTCTCTTTAGGTCTATAGTACAGTTTTCTGACATATAATATTTATATTTCGACATCGTCGAATACATTTTGCATTCTAAATTCAACGTTTTGTACAGCATCGATAATTGCTGGCTGCCATGTGGGTGATGGCTCATTGTCTGCAATGCACGTGGTAGCGGCGTATTGATCTGTCAATTAGAACTATTTGTTCCCACGAGAACTATCAGAAAAGTGCAAAGTTACGGTAAACGAACACTACCAGGTGAATCAGCTGCCCCTAATAATATTGTTTTATGGAGCCCACATAGCGTTGTTATCAGGAAGGTTGATATTTCTCTGCTGCATCCTGTGTGGTACTAATGCAATGTTAGCATATCCTGCAAACGATGAAAATGAAAATCCACAGCCTGCTTCCAGTCTCCGACCGGGTCAGGAATGGAATGAATGAAGCCCCTATCTAGCGGCGAGGATATGAACTGTGCCGGCTGCCGAGGCCTGACGCACTCCTCTGGGGCAATGATTAAATGAATGACAGATGAAATGAAATGATAGTGGAGAGTGTTGCTGGAATGAAATTTTGACAGGGAAAACCGGAGTACCCGGAGAAAAACCTGTCTGCCTCCGTTTTGTCCAGCACAGATCTCACATGGAGTGACCGGGATTTGAACCACGGACCCAGCGGTGAGAGGCCGGCGCCTGCAAACGATACTGAACACTATTATCTTTCCCTCGATGTGACTACAGAATAATACGGGAGAAATATAATAGTGTTCAGTTTCGTTCGCGGGATATGCTTGCAGTACATTTGTACCATACGGGATGCAGACAGATACAAATCGAACATCCAGACAGCACGCGTTAGTTGGGCTGCATAAAACAATATTATTAGTGGTAGCTGATTCACCCGGCATATATACACACATCAAAAAAAGTTTTGCATCACCTCGGTTCCCAGATCTCCGGCATATAGACGTTGACTGTGTATATTGTATCCAAGATACAGTCCCTTTGACTGTTCATAGATGTCACTAAAACTGCTCAAAGATGTAAACAACCATGCATGAGCAGGGCCTATTAGACGGAGGGGGTACGACAGCCGATCAGTTCCAGTCATTCCACCAGGACGAAGGTACGCTGCTCATGTTGTCTGTAGTTCTACCATGCCTAGAAGGTCAATACCGCAGTTCGATCGCGTCCGCATTGTTACTTTGTGTCAAGAAGGGCTCTCAACAAGGGAAGTTTCCAGGCGTCTCAGAGTGAACCAAAGCGATGTTGTTCGGACATGGAGGAGGTACAGAGATACAGGAACTGTCGATGACAGGCCTCGCTCAGGCCGCCCAAGGGCTACTACTGTAGTGGATGACCGCTACTTACGGATTGCCGCTCGGAGGAACCCTGACAGCAATGCCACCATGTTGAATAATGCGTTTCGTTCAGCCACAGGACGTCGTGTTTCAACTCAAACTGTGCGCAATAGGCTGCATGATGCGCAACTTCACTCCCGACGTCCATGGCGAGGTCCAGCTTTGCAACCCCGACACCATGCAGCGCGGTACAGATGGGCCCAACAACATGCTGAATGGACCCCACGGAATTGGCATCACGTTCTCTTCACCGATGAGTGTCGCATATGCCTTCAACCAGACAATCGTCGGAGACGTGTTTGGAGGCACCCTGGTCAGGCTGAACGTCTTAGACACACTGTCCAGCGAGTGCAGCAAGGTGGTGGTTCCCTGATGTTTTGGGGTGGCATTATGTGGGGCCGACGTACGCCACTGGTGGTCATGGAAGGCTCCGAAACGGCTTTACGATACCTGAATGACATCCTCCGACCCATAGTGCAACCATATCGGCAGAATATTGGAGAGGCATTTGTCTTCATGGACGACAATTCTCGACCTCATCGTGCACATCTTGTGAATGCGTTCCTTCAAGATAACGACATCGCTCGACTACAGTGGCCAGCATGTTCGCCAGACATGAACCCTATCGAACATGCCTGGGATATGTTGAAAAGGGCTGTTTATGGACGTCTTGACCCACCAACCACTCTGAGAGATTTACGCCGAATTGTCGTTGAGGAGTGGGACAATTTGGACCAACAGTGTCTTGATGAACTTGTGGATAGTATGCCACGGCGAATACAGGCATGCATCAATGCAAGAGGACGTGCTACTGGGTATTAGAGGTAGTGGTGTGTACTGCAATCTGGACCACAAATGCTGAAAGTCTAGCTGTATGATGGTACAACATGCAATGTGTGGGTCTCATGAGCAATAAAACGAGCTGAAATGTTGTTTGTGTTGATCTCTATTCCCTTTGTATTTAACGGTTCCGGAACTCTTGGAACCGAGGTGATGCAAAACTTTTTTTGATGTGTGTAAATAGTAATCACATGTAATTTATTTCAGTTCAAATTTCACATAATACAGTACGGTAAGTTAGTTAGTTATTGAGGTTTTAAGGGGCTGAACTGCGAGGTCATCTGCCCCTATATTCCAGTAGATGTAATGGCTTCAAAGCTATCTTTACAAGTTACTTTCCTTATTTCTAAAACAAGAAAGCAAAATCAAAAGAAAACAATTAAAATAAAATAAAGAAATACATAAGAGTTGTTTGTATTATGAATGGTTCGATTTGACTCAACTTTCAGTGTTATTGTCTTTTAACTCCTGAAATAGTTTTCACATGTCGAAAATGAGTGGTGAATTTATTCCACAGAAAGGTTAATTTTGCACGTATTTCTTTAATCCCTTTTCCTGATACCGGTGTTAATTAAAGAGTAACGATTTTAATGAATGTGTCGAATCGACCCTGGTGCTTAGTTCAGGGCTGTATTGTCTGTAGTCGTCCACGGAAATTAAGTGTTCTTCTGTTGGTAGCACTGCAGTGGAAGGACTACGAAGGTTACATAGCTCCCGTGTAAAAACACGGCCTACCTCCAGCTGTCTTTTTTTTTTGCGATATAAAATTAATTGTAAGAAAGTAGTGCCAACCAAAACGAAGGGGCGCTGATTGACGTGACAGTAAACCCTAACATAGGGGACAGTAGAAATAGATGACGACTGTGCAGATATGCCAAATATAAAGGATTTTAGACTGGGTTAGTAACAATAATCCTTAGCATGCATTCTGAGATCATTATCGCTGATTTTGAACGGTATGGGTGTTTTCGGCCCGCTCATAAAAAATAATGTGTTATTAAAAATACGGAGTAGGAAAATGAACGGTACAATAAACTAACTTTCACACGGAATCCCAAGATGAACAAGGAGAAAGGCAGCATCCGCTTGCATTTCAAACCACTGTTAGCTTTCAGAAACAGAAGAATCTCACTACGCCCATCAGCTGAATATGTTCCACTGTGTTTGCTCACATGGCCCATATCAAATCTTTGCATACCGCTTTAGACAGAGGATGTAGAGTGCCTGTGATCGTAAAGGATCTATGACAACCAAAACATAAGGGGGGGGGGGGGGGATTCTCGTTATGGCTATTACATTCTACCGCGGTCCTGGCTTCCTAACTCGGCTGAACGCGAGGGAAATTGTTAATTATACATATTAAGAAATGCAATCTTCGGGACCACATTTAATGGAGTTGTTTTTAACGCCTATAACTAACAGTGAATTTTCATGCTTTACAAAAGGAACATCGATGTAACTGATTGTGGCTAACTGCAGTAAAAGTGGCGAGTTGTAGTCGGACAGTTCCGTGAAATCTATGAGAGCAAAGCGAGGAATGTTTGCCAGAACAACACTTTCAAAATAACATATGTTAATTAGCGACGCCCAGGGGTTATATTTCAATATTTATTTGAAAAAGAAGTAAATTATTAATTATTTGATTAACGAATGCAATTCATTCGAGCATTAATTTATTTATTTATTTATTTATTAATCATTAATCGTTGGCCGTTGGCCGTTAACCGTTGACCGTTAATTGTTAATCGTTAATTAGTAATTATTAATCAGTAATTATTTATTATTTATTCATTTATTCATGCATTCATTCATCCATTCATTATTTATTTATTTATTCATTTATTTAACAATAGTGAAGTTGTTCTTTCTTACTCTTAATCACATTTTAAATAATCAGTAATACGAGATAGGAATAAATAATCAGTGAGGATGAACCGTAAACATAACTTACACGAACAGTGATTATATAACTCGTATGAAGCATGTTATCATTAAACATGAATAACAGTAAAGAATTATAACAAGATTAGCTGACAAGTCAGACAAATTAGATTGGAGATGAAAGAGTAGTAGGACAAAAATATGATGATAATGACGATAATTGTTGTTTTAAGCAGCCTAACATCTGGGTTATCGGCCTGTAATGGTTTGGGTGATCGTGATAATGAATGATAATGCTATGAAACCTACAGCTAGAACTATCTACGGACTTAACATCTAACTTACGTACTAAACGAAGGAATGAGTAAATAAAAAAGAAAAAGATATAATGGGCAGGAGGAAAAGAAATGAGGAATGATGGACTTGGAAGGAAGGAGAGCCATTTTTTAAAATTTTATTGTATGGCTGTTAGTGCCGAGAGTGTCCAAGGACATGTTTGGCTCGCCAGATTATATAGCTGCTTCTACGCGGACACCCATGGGGTGAGCTTCATGTACCGCCACGTGTGGAGTGTTGGAGGAAAGTTTGATTGTAAGACCTAGGAGTTGGGGGGTAGAGGCTGTGGCCTATAGTTAGGGACCAACTCCAGCATTTGCCTGGAAGGAAGATGGGAAACCACAGAAGACCATCTTCAAGGTTGCTGGCGGTGGGATTCAGACCTTCCTCGCCTCACCGATGTGAGCGACTGCCTGCAGCCACGTTGTAACGACCACGGCTAACTCATCCGGTAGGAGAGCCATGAAAGGCACATAGGAAAGGGAAAGAGGAGAGGGCCAGCTTCGAAGTCAGTAGAAAAAGGGGAAAAACGGACCCAGCTCAGAAATGTCTCGGATGCGCCAACTTCCAAACTCACCAGCTGTGAGGCTTTGAGGGTGTAGCACTACCCAGGGTGCACCAGAATTGGTGGGGCTACACACACCCTGCCTCCTTTAGGGTCTTTCAGCAGAAGGCAGGAGATATCGTGATAATAAAGGGAAGGCTGACCCCTCGATGAATGAGGGTATCAGGAAAGATGAGACAAGGTCCAATTAGGCGGGAAAGTGAAAGACTCCCTAGGCCTTGGATACACTAATACCGTCGGGGTCGGAAGAGAACAAGTGTTTACCAAAGGAGGTCGACAAGAAGGATAATTGAAAAGAGCCCGGCACAAGTAAGTGGAAGCAATGCCAGACTCAGTTGGGGTCCCGTGATCGCCAACCCACATCCCACAAGTTGTGAGCCCCTGGCGGAATACACAATAATATTAATAATAATAATAATAAATAATAATAATAAATCTCCCTCGAAGGGCACAAAATTATGCCCAACAGCAAACACCCGCGTAAATGCCTCAAAGTCCAAGAACAAAATATTGAAATAATAAAAGAATTCAAATATCTCGGTGAATGGACTAGTTGGAATGCTGGGAAATGCAAAACAATGGAATCCAGAGGAAATAAACTTGATCTAGCCTTTCAACTAACAAAAGATACATACAACATGAAATCCTTTTCATGGTGGGTCCAAAGTTAAACATTATAAGACAGCGATTAAACCAGAAATACTGTACGCAGTAGAAACGCTAAACATGAATTTCAAGGCCAGATGGAGGCACTCGAACTAAAAGAAAGGAAAATTTTAAGAAATATCATAGGACCAAAATTTCAGGATAATATGATAATACATCAGAATGAGACTCGCTACAAGAAAATTGAAAAACTCTCAGATATTATGCGAAAAATGAGGATAAATTTTTATGGTCATCTTCTCAGAATGAACTCTAATAGATTAACCGAACAAATCTTTGATTTCTTCTGTAACTGCAAAAGAAAAACCCACATGATTTATATAAACTGAAAAAGACCTAGTAGAATTAAATATTACAGAAAATTCACTATTCAATTGAAAATCGAAAATATTTACTGAAAAGGAGTATATTAGGTTCCAAGACAAATATGCACTAAAATCCAAACCCATCATCTCGGTAGAACAGAGGTAAAAACATCAGAAAGAATGAAGGGATACTGGGACACTAAGGAAAGACCAACACACAGATAAATGATTGATTCAACGTACCCCATAAAGGGCGAAACGAAAGAATAACAATAATCATAATATTTTATTTTATATTTTTACGAAGGAGAAGAAATGTATTTACACACACACAGTATCGGACTCCTGATTGGCAGACTACCGACTAAAACTTACCCCGTGAATTCTGGAACAGTTTAACATATTACTTCAGGCTAGGACCATATACTAGGACACTTATCCTCAACTATTCTTCATTCGTGACTATCCAGGATAGTTTTTCTTCGAAGAATTCCTTCAGTTTAATGAGCTACATTGTTTCAGTGCGACTCATCTTGAAGCAATTTCCACGATGTTTTCTGGGGAGATATAATGTCCACTCTCCTTTTCAACTAATTCCCTCTCATCAATTCACATCTCTCAGTAGATAAAATGATGTGTTGGTCACCATCAATAGCTTCAGAGCTAGAACCTAAGAATTACACACACCAAAAAAATGATTCTTTTAATGTACAAGTTGATTGTTAGTAGGAAAAATGGGGAGAAATGTCCATGCATGTATGTTTTCGCAACACGGTAAACGGATTTTCTGAACCAAACTGTTTTCAGGCACGAATCACTTGAAGGTTTTTAGCATAGGAGCATAGTTTCGAAGTTGAGGGAAGTCACTGTTTACTATTGTGAGTTATTTCTGTTTCAAGCAGTGATCGTGTTCTAGAAAGTCTCGTGTTACCAGCAGAGTTAGCCATTAAACCGTTAGAAGAGGAATCAGGTGAATTTCACTGTGACGTCACAGACTTTATATTTGAAGAGAATGCTTCGAGAACTTTCTAGCCGATGTTTCTTGGATTATATGGAGTTTAGCGTAAATCCGACGGAGGACCAATTTATTGTTGGGAATATACCTTCCCCATCTTCTCGAGTTAAGACCGAAAATACCCATGTCCAGTCAGAAGTTGGGCAGGATAATAAGTTATCTCTCCATGCTTTCTCTCCGTCCAGCGTTGTACCTGAGGGATCAGCCTCTTGTCCAACGCCTCTTTCCCTACTTCTCAGCTGTTCTGCCATCTCAGGAATGTCTGCACTCTTGCATCCTGGTGCGCACTTTTCCATGCCCACGTCAAACTTCTTCTGGAGAATAGTTTTCCACTCCTTAGAGAGGAGGTGAAGGGGAATAACTCCACCAAACACTAGGCCTGCGTCCGCGGAAACAGTACAGTATGCAGACGACACCCGTAGTGCACTCCGTTTCTGGACTTGGGCAAGTTTCTTCCGATACAGTATATGTTCTAATCAAAGGAATACGCCTAAATTTTGGCTCCATATAAGAAAACCGATTGTACCGCTGACATCGGAAACCTCCATTTTCTGGATTTAGGACCACCAACATTAGTCATAAGCCGCTTTGCCGGCTGTCTTCCTAATAATAATAATAATAATAATAATACGTGTCGCGTAGTAAGGCTGTTCTTGGGCAATCAGGCCTGAAGCAGTGAGGGAAATATGAAGCTACTACTCAATGCAGTCACCAAGAATTTGCTCCTTATGATATATACGGTATCTGGGATTGTAAATGTTTTATTTCCAGCAAATATACTGAGAATGTGTAAGCGCATGCGCAAAATAAATAAATAAATAAATAAATAAATAAATAAATAAATAAATAAATAAATAAATAAATAAATAAATAAATAAATAAATAAATAAATAAATAAATAATAATAATAATAATAATAATAATAATAATAATAATAATGATAATAATAATAAAAGTGTAGCAGGTGGAGACTCCCGTTGGGATTGCTTCACTCAGGGAATGGCGTCCCTGCCCATGCAACCCCGGGTCCCTCTGGCCCGGAGGGTAGTACCTGGTAAGGGTGGGGTAGGCAGGACTCCTGAGCCGAAGGCTACTTGCCTAGGATATGGAAAACTCCAAAATTAAACCTACAATGGTAGCATCTGACCCGGAACGAGCGGTTACCAACAGCGTCTGTATCCTATGCTAGAGACGGCTGATAACAAAACCTGGCTGTAGGTATAAAAAGCAAACCCATCTAATGCATGATGGAGAAATTAACGAGTAATGCCTCGGATGAAATGCAGCTGCCTGGGGAGCACCAGGGCACGTCTGGAGCCGGTGCTGGACGTGGCAGTATGCGAGCCGCCGGTAGTAGAGGGCTGAACATGCGGGCCCCTACCGGACAAGATCCCGAAAATACTACAACC
Source organism: Meconema thalassinum (assembly GCA_946902985.2). Classification (NCBI taxonomy): domain Eukaryota; kingdom Metazoa; phylum Arthropoda; class Insecta; order Orthoptera; family Tettigoniidae; genus Meconema; species Meconema thalassinum. The sequence goes on from OX336392.1 coordinate 376,731,720, forward strand.
GACAAGCGTTTGCAAGATGAGCCTGAGCAGCGAAGTGACTCATTATCTAGTACGTCACCTGCTGAAGGTGCTTCACAGGTAACTCAACCTGTGCTCACCCAGGCAGGACTGCCACGACAGCGTATTAAATGGACAAATGTCATGAACGAAACCATGATACGCACTTATTTTAGGGTTACTGACGTCGGGCAGGATTCAGTCGGTTATAGAAAACGCTTACATTCTGAATTTCGGTTGCATTACCCTGAACTAACTGTGACCGAACAGTGAGTATCTGATCAATACAGGGCTATTCTCTGGAATAATCTTATCCCTGAAGTCAGAATGAACACTATTAAAGGAGAGGTATGGCGAGAGAAGGAAGGCGTGCCTGGAGATACCCAGAAGAGTTTGGCTGAAGAACTGGAATCGGCACAAGCTGATAGCCAGAACCTTCAAGAAGTAGCCTATATTCAGTTTCCATGCAAATTATCGATCATCACCACATTGGAAAGTTGAAGACTGAAATGATGGCTACAACATAGAGTTTTATGGAACTGATGCAAATTGCAGGCCGAAAATACAAAAAGTTAACGGTTCAAGAAAGCTGACAAAGATACTGAGTATCAGGAATCCGGATGTTTTGCCGGAACATGTAGAAGCATCTGCAAATATGGAGTCCTTTCATAATATTATTTACTGTGACGCAGTAACTGTGGTGAGAGGTATGGTTATTGAACAACGTGAACGAAGAAAGCAAATGCCATCGATGCCAAACTGCGAAAGAAAACTTGTTGGAAGGATTGAACAGCTCAGGGCAGATGATTGGTTGGTTCCTCAGTTTAGGGGCTGGGACAATGCGGTCATGTAGACCCGTGTACTTTGGGTGTGTGTAGAATCTGCCTGATAACCGGTGTTAATTTTGATGACTCCATTAGTGTGTGTTATCTGTTTTCAAGTCATGTAAGGACTGCAGATATTGAATTTTTTCAAGGAATTCGTTTTTGCCACCAAACGCCACCGTCAACGACTACAAGTTCATAATTTGGTTACCAGATGCCACAGCAGTCGACTCCTGGCGACGAACGTCGGAACCTAAGAGCGTTTAGTAGAAGGTTCCTTAACATGCCATAAATTTATGATATGGGACCGCCGGCTTTACTTCCCCTCCGAAGGAAGGCATACTGCTCAGGGCAGATATTGCAAGAATGACACAATATGTTCATGGTACAAGAACAATAAAAGTACTGAGGAAAGCTGAGCATATAATGAGACAAAACACAGACCACACACAGCGAGATGTACCGAATTCAACACCTGAAGAGTGCCTAGGTACCTTGAAACAAAGGCTGTCTGTTTTATCCGCCTGACTTGCAAAGTATAGGGAGAGTATGAAGAGGAAGAACGATAACTTCCTTTTCGCCAACTCAGAGAGAAGATTCTATCAGACTCTGGGTAAGAGAAAGGATTCTGCGGACAAAAACTATCCGACTAAAGAAGAAATTCAAGAATTTTGGGGCAAACAACTGTCTACAGCATCTCATCATGCCACTGAATCAAGAACAGCAAGTTTCCCAGCGATTTAAGCAAATGCAGCACGAAAAATTTACCATAAATGATATCAAGGAAGTTATCAACAAGTTGGTGATTTGGAAAGCCCCTGACCCTGACCAGATTCAGAATTTTTGGTATAATAAGTTATGGAGCATTCACGATCGACTAGGTGAATTCATAATGATGCCATCCTTCATCCTGATAGATTGCCCGAATTCCTCACACGTTGTGCCCAATTCTTGGAATGGGTATTCCAAGATTCAGACACTTAGGTATCAAGGGAAAGGCTACAGCCGCTTCTGAAAGTTGAGATATTTGAATATCGCGCTCCTTTCCTTCTAGATTGAAATGGAAACTTTATGCAGCCAAGAAGATGTTAAGTGACGTGGCAAATAGTAGCAGAGGTCGAGACTATTTGGTGATTAAATACTTAGCCATGGAGTAGAGACTTGATACTTGGATCAGATTACTGGCACGGCAAAATGAAAGAGGATGCACTTAGTCTCAAGTGAATCAGACCAGAGACACCGGAGATATGAGGATTTACAGATTTCAGCGTGATCCAGCGTGGAGCCGACCGTTTTGTATAAAAGCCGCTCGGCCCAAGCATAGGGGCTCACTTCAAACCAAGCTCTTGTAGGACAAGGTGCTGCTGCTACGTCGACCCAAGGCACATGGTTGCCGAATCTACGCAGAAGATATCTTTGAATTGTGATAGTCACAAAAGTGCTACGATACGTGGGGAACGTAGTAAGTTTCCGGTAGAGGGAATCACTAAGGTGATTGTTATTTTCTACGGACATTGGTGAAACACTTTGTTTCTATATTGACATATGCTAGACTTTGTCTAGATATTATTCTGTCACAGTCCAGTAACAATAATTCAGTACTTGGATATTTTAATCCAACTTGTCAGTTTCACAAATTGTAACTAAATAACCACTCAGATCTTTCAGTATATTGAAGGCCAGTCCATCACGGTGTTGTTCATTAGCCGACAAAGGGAAACTATATGTTGCTTCGCGCATGATAGATGGTGTGGAGCCATGCCCAGGGAACGATCTTCAGAACAGCCGTTGATTGTTTTAGACTATCAGTGTTTTCCTGTACTGAAAAGATTACCGTGAGTTATGTTACAACTGACGCTTTTGAGAAGAGATCATTTGGATCTGACCCCATTTAAGCGAACTGCTATGGATTTAATTGAAGTCAATATTAAAATGGATCAGCAGTTACTTCAAACTTCAAGAAATATTTCCACTACGTCGTGCTAGACAGATTGTGGGTATATAATGGCGGCCGATACAAGGATTAGACGTGCGTGTCCAATAGGGCATGTATCTGGATAAATCTGGTACAGACCAGGTTCACTACGCTTCAAGACCAACGAGAAATGTAAGCCACATTTGACTTTTATATTATGCCTAGCTAATTGGAACAAACTCATTTTCTGCAGATGACGAACACATTTATTTTTCTTCGTATTTAAATCTTGCATTGATTTACGCAAGACACATTAGGGTTATTCTGAGTATTTTCAGCACTCAGAACAGTTTAGGATCGATGACCGAGCATACCGAGCATTTATTTGAATGTCCATTTTGTTTGAGAATCACGGTAATCAGCCGATATAACTGTAGAAGTTAATATTTATTTTGTTGGGAAATGGATATTTTGTCCATATTCGAAGAGTCGAACATGTGGTTTTTTCACATAAGGAAATAATAATTAACCATATTTAAGGAAAAAATAACAATAATAATCCAATAATAATAATAATAATTTTCATAATTTTTCTAAATAATTATTGGATCTTACATTTTCTAATAATCACATTCGTTGAGAGAGAGCTTAAGGATTAGTTTAATCATTCCAAGTTTGGAACAGGTGATTTTCCGAAAGCTAGTGGATAGCGCAAGCCCGTATTCCACCAACATTATAGTTCTGGTTGAACAGTTAATATTTGCATTGAGCAAAGTATATTTTTCAGATAACACGGAAAGGCATGAAACAGGAAGCCAATGATATTTGTATCAATTAGGACTTTTTTGTTGTGTTTATATAAAATCATGACGTAGGCACACATTCGAAAGTGAAATAGAGAATATCACAAGTGTGGTAACTTCACGGTTTGAACTGAATGGTAAAATAAAATAAACTTGTAAGTTTATAGATCTTCCAGTTTTGATAACAAGCAGAGGCTTGATTTATTGTAAAAATTTTGGGAAGAAAATTTATGTGTGTGGAGTAGTTGAAATGCCATTCCCAGGTGCGCATGTTTAAGTCGCAGGAATGAGGAGGTTTTTTTTTTGAGCATCAATCAAATAGCAGGTTCGATGGCTCAGGTTTATAGGAGGAGTATTGAAACCACACATTTCGTCGAATGAATGGCCAAACCATCAGTAATTATTTCAAACTTGTTTACGTATTCCATTAATACTTTGGATTTGCTAGAACCCGGTTTTGTCATGATTAAATTTTATTCTTCTTCAGAGGAAGACCTTTGCCGTTGTTGTTGGGATATTGTGTTCTTACACAAATAATTGAATGGGCCACTGCCAATTAAAAAATAATTCTGTATCCACGAATTACTTAAAGGATGTTTTCAATCCTATTGTCATGAACTAAATGAATTTATTATAAAGCTATAATTCTTATTTCCGCATTCTGTTCAAGAATTGCAAGTTGTGAAAGTTACTAAAATAGCAACAAATATAAATATTTTTCTTAATAATAATTCCAAGTGGAAAATCGAATAGTTGAATGGTTCAACAATTTTTTTTGATCAAGCTGATGATTCAGAAATCATATTTCTTTGGAATTTGAAGTTCATAATCGAGTCACTTCTCGAAATGTTTAATTTTGGAAGAATAATAAATTTTGTTGTGCTTCGCACAGTTCTTCGATGCTATGCTCAAGGGTCAAATACTTTTCAGATGTTGTTATTAATATGTGTACATAATTAGTGTTGGGTCAAAGATAATATTTTTGACAATATTTTTGAAACTGGAAAAATAAGTGGAAGTTAAAAAATTCTATAAACAATTATAAACAGTGAGAATTTCTACGAGTGTTAATATCATGTTAGAAATTCAACCAGTGAACTACAATATTTCCAGTAAAGACAATTTAATTTGAACTGGATTTCATCGTAAATAATTGATATAATTTTGGAACACAGTCTACAGGACTGATAATCAGACTTGTGTCTCCGAAGACAATTGTTCAATGTGTTGGAAAATTTCTGTACATTGTGTAAATAGTAGTGTGTGCCGTCGCACTGGAATGATGTTACCTTGAGCATCATTTTGCAGTCAATTTTAAAATTTAGAATAAAATGAGATAATTTTACATGTTGTGTTATGCCCAGTTGAATCTCCTTCTATCCTTATTGTTGCATTGAGCCAAAAATCAGTAAAGCATTTTATTTTTATTTTGATGTCGTTTTTTTTGCGATTAGCTTTTACCCATCTGGCGCCCCGGGATATTTTGACTCTCGTGCTAACTGATTCTTGGTAAAATGCATATGTGGTCGTGCGGACTTCGGTCTAAACGGGCACAACGTGGCATCACATATTTGCTTCCAAAAGATCTTCAGAATACATGGGACCCTACAAAATATCGTCCCATTACATGTCTGCCCACGTTGTTTAAGATCATTACATCATGCCTGGCTAACAGGATATATGCACACTGTGAAAGAAACAACATAATTGCCGAGCAGTCGTTTCGGTGGTGGAGCAGTCAGCAGCAGTCGGCGTCATATTCTCCTCAAGCCACCCGCAGTGGCCCACCACGAGCACATCGGCTAAGAATACTCCTGGCAAGGCTAAGCGACCAGCACGATCTCTACAGACCAGTGTAGCACAGCATTTTCAGGAAGTGCGACCAGGTCCCAGTGGCCAGAAGGGGACACCTAAAGCCAAGACGAACACCAAACCACAGACGCCAAGATCCCGAACGCCTTCACCTGCCAAAGGCCGGACCCAGACCGCCACCACGTCGGAGACTCCAAATACCTCTGATTCCCACTCCGTCACATCAGCAGAAACCATGGCAACCGCCGAACAGATCCGAGAATTGATTGAATTGGTGCGCGGATTCGACCATCGTCTGAATTTTTAGAGCCAGGCGAGCAGCATCACGAACCACCCCACGCAGAATAGGAGGAGGACGATCTGGAACCAGACTATCAACCCGGCTTCCAATGGCGCACCCTAGCGCCCATGGACTACACCAAGGGTCTTCCAACACCATCCGACCAACGAGTTTGGAACCTGGCCGCCGCTCTCAAACAGCAGCTCGTCTACATTCCAACCGGCAGGGATCATCACGACGCACAAACCATCCTCTTTCTCCTGTCCAATTGGAGACATCTCGACCCGTGTCAACGGAAGTATGCCTTCAACAGGGCCAATCTCTTGTATGCAGCCCTGACCAAGGGATGGTCATTCGCCATGCAGATGGATAGCGCTGGAGGCGACGAGATCCTCGAGTTGCCTCCGAACTTCCAGTATCAGCAGCCAGTTCGTCAGCCCGCGGTCACCCGCGGAGGGCTTCCCAGGGGAGCCGGCCGAGGACGCGGACCACGCGGGGCGGACGAGGGGCGCCAGCCAAATAAGGATCCCCATTCTGCGGTCCTCCCGGCGGATCACAGTACGGGGGCGGCAGGACGTACTGCCGACCAGCTTCGTTCCCTCCAGATTATCTCGCACCCGGTCCTGGCGTTCGTTGTGGGAGTATGAAGAAGCCATGGCTCGTTTTGGAGGAAATCATACCGCAGCTGAAGCTAGTGACTGTTTGTATTGTGAAGAATGAGGGACGCCCGATGAAGTTGGATCAAGTAGGGCTCAGAAGGAACTTTCTACCTTTTTTGTTGAGTGTACCAAGTGATTTTGTTGTATATAGATAAATTAGTGTTTTGTGTCAAGGGCTACGCTCTGTTTTTTCTTTGGATGATCATTGATTGTTGTTCTTTGTATTAGTTCCATTTGGAACACCTCCTGTATTTGCTGGCATGTAAAAATTTTTCAGAATAAAGCAGAGGGCCTTCAGCCCGACCGCTCCTCGCCGAGCGGCTGCGCCCGTGCGCCCGGCTTCGCCTCCTTTGTACACGCTCGTCGTCTTTGTGCATATAAGGAGCGGGGTCGGGCGGCTCGGGAGCAGTCGTTTCGGTGGAGGAGCAGTCAGCAGGTTGGCAAAAGGGTTCAAAAGGGTGCAAAGAACAACTAATAATTGACTCAGTTTTGTGTGACCAGACACACTTGAATCACTGAAACCTTTATATGGCGTACATCGATTATAAGGAGGCCTTTGACTCTGTGCCCCATGGCTGGCTAGTAGCAGTGCTGCGATTTTATAAGATCAATGAGGTATACGTCAGTTTCTTGAAAAGAGTTATGCCAGCATGACAAACTAGACTGTGTCTCAATACACCACGCGGGGACATACGAACAGATGAGATATCGATTCAGAGAGGCATCTTTCAAGGACACTCCCTTAGCCCCTTATGGTTTGTCCTGGCTATGAATCCTTTATCTGCCCATCTTAACTCTACTTATTACGGCTTTTCTATCAAGAGTGGAAAGAGAGTTGGTACTCGGCTAAATCATCTACTATACATGGACGACCTTAAACTCTATGCCGAAATACAATCGCATCTGGAAAACGTGCTGAGAATAGTTGAAACGTTCTCACGAGACATACAAATGAAGTTTGGCTTGGACAAGTGTCGGACACTAAAGCTAGTGAAGGGAAAAGTACAGAAGTCCGGGTATGAGCTGGTTGATGGACATCATATTAAGGCTATGTTGGCAGAAGACACATACTATACCCGGTTTGTTCACACGCCCGTGACATTGTTGACATTATTATTTTGGAAAGAAGAGTTATTAATTGAAGAGATTGAGGGAATGGATGGTTTGAATAGCGCGCGGAGGAGACTCAAGAGTGCTGAGGGAAGCATGCATCGCAGGGGCGAGTGACGTGAGTTTGTGACGTGGAGCCCGCATACGTCGCGAGATTTTTTTCTGGAATTACCTCTAGGAGAAGAGATGGACGCTAGGAAATTAGCACACTTTACTGGCAATTACAAGAGAAGGAATTTGAGCCACCAAGCGTTAAAATCGGTCCAGTAGAAGCCGAGATACGAGATGGAAGTTTCTGGAACAATTTCTCGCTGGACTATATAAAGGGCACGATTCTCAAGATAGTTACATCATTACAACGGAGCATTTGCTCATGTGCGGAACTACGTAACATGAAGTGACAGTATACACGCCGAGATTCTGACTGTCGAAGGACTTAGTCGCTGTACCAGTCAGTGGTCAGCAAGACTTGGTTTTTGTTCGAGTGAACAAACTTAACTTTTGGCAGCGAATGGACTTAGAATATCCACTGACTTTGAGGTGACATATTCTACAGTCAGGTGATGGAAGTGTCGAAACCATTCACAGAAGTTAGCCTACAGAACGATGTATTTCTTGTGGTGACTATACATCAGGCACTTCGAATTTCATCAGGAGAAGTATTTATTTCATCAGTTCGTTTATGCAGCTAATAGGTGTTCCTATCTTAGCGTGCGAACGAAACCGCATTATTTGAATATGAGATTTATTCTCAAATCTACAAAAGTACTGTACCAGTCTATGACTGAGCAACTTTTCGTCATGTTACACGGTACTGGTGATAGCGGGAGTTATTTCTAACGAGTGACTACGAATATCAACATGCGCTGTTAAACTACTCGTAGGATTGGTAGGACATGGAGACAAACGAGGTATACGGATACAGCAGATGGCCATGGGAAGACACTGTTGGAATAGTGTCCACCGCAGGACACGCTCTTCCTACACATCAAGAATGAAGTAAGACAACTATTCATGTACTATCCACTAACCTGTAGTATTAGAGAATTCCATATTTTTGATTGTATTTGTCTCGATGACAAATGGAACTGCTGTCTGACAATTTATTTTTCGATCTACGATTTGTCAGGACAGGCATTAGTTCATGTTCCGACATGAAATATTTCGATTATTTCAAGGGATAGGAGTATTTTTCTTTAATTCTTATTATGAGAGCAGAAGTTGGGATAGGAGTATTTTTCTTTAATTCTTATTATGAGAGCAGAAGTTATTGTGACTTGGATTATTTAAATAATTTGTTTTATTTAATAATAATAATAATAATAATAATAATAATAATAATAATAATAATCAAGTGTGAAGTGAATAAGTTAATAATATTATAAATAATAACGATGCTATTTAAAGTTATAAATAATTAGGGAGTGATAATACCGAACATTAGGAACTAAATTTAATTAATTCTTAATTGTTTATTCATCATCATCATCTTCATTTCCCGTTTCCAGCTTCCTGGGTCGGGTTGTGAATTAAGGACCTCCATCGTTGCCTGTCTCTCCACCACTCCTCTCCTGATTTTAGTACATCTTCGGGTTTTCCTCCCTTCTTTTCTACACACTCCCACACTGTATCTGCCCATCTCTTCCGGGGCCTTCCTCGTGGTCTCTTCCCTGTCATCTTTTCACAGAAAGTTTTCTTTGGTACTCTCTCCTCTCCCATTCTCATCATATGTCCATACCACTTTAACTTTGTTGTTTCTATCCTGTCCTGCAGCTTCAATATTCCTGTCCTTTCTCTAATCTCTTCATTTCTAACTCTATCTCTTCTGGTCTTGCCCTCTATACCTCTTAGGAATTTCAGCTCTGCGGCTTGTATTCTACTCTCCTCCCTTTTTGTAGTAGTCCACGCTCCAGCTGCGTATGTTAGTATGGGTCTGTAGTAGGTTGAATATAATACTTTTTTGCATTTCTTTGGGACATCTCGGTTCCACACAATACCCCTTACACTCTGGTAAAAACTGTTCGCTTGTTGTATTCTCTTTCCAACTTCCTCAGTTATCTTTCCATCTTGGGGGGCGTGGTGGCTCAGCGGTCTAGCTGTATGCCTCTCACCAAGGCGGTCCGGGTTCGATTCCCGGTCAATGCATGTGAGATTTTCGAAGTGAAATGCCATGTCCTGTGGTTCGGATTCCACGTAAAAAGGAGGTCCCGTGGCTCATGATCTCAAGATTAACGGTCACGTTAAACTACAAGCTTCCTTCCTTTTTATCTTTCCATCTTCTGCGATCACACTTCCCAAATACTTGAAACTTTTAACGACTTGTAGAATTTTGCCCTTCAATTCTATCTTTCCTCTTCCTTTCTTCCTTCCTCTTGACATTACCATTATCTTGCTCTTCTCTGTGCTTACTTTCATCCCAAATTTCTCTATCTCTTGGTTCCATACATCTAGTTGTTTTTGTACATCCTTTTCATCCTCACCCCATATAACTATATCATCTGCTAACAGCATGGCCTTTGTTGCTTCGTGTCCCAATCTCTGTTTGACATTCTTGTGGATTTCATCCATGACTATGATGAATAGTAATGGGGACAATACACTTCCCTGTCGGAGACCCGTTTCCACTTTAAACCATTCTGTTTCTCCTATACTGGTCTTCACGCTACTGACACAATTTTTGTACATAGCTTTTAACATTTGGACTTCTGCTCTGATAACTCTTCTTTTTCTTAATACATCCCAAACCACCTGTCTAAGCACACTGTCATATGCTTTCTCAATATCAATAAATGTCATCACCATGTCTTTTCCAAATTCCCATCTTTTCTCCATCATTTGCCTTAATGTAAAGATTAGGTCAAATGTTGATCTGTCTTTCCTAAAACCATAGTGTTCTTCTTCCAACTCTCCTTCTATCTTCCGCCTCAGTCTACCTTCCAATACTCTCTCAACGATCTTAGCTACATGAGCAATAAGAGTGATCCCTCTGTAGTTATTACATTCCTTTTTGTCGCCTTTCTTAAAAATCGGGATAATTAAACCCTTTCCCCATTCTTCTGGAATTTCTTTCTTCTTCCAAATTAAATTGTTTATTGTGATTAAATAATTAGTGCATTAAATAAAAATAATACAAGATGTTAGTAATAATCACTTACAGATGAGATTTAAATATTCATTTATTAAAGAAATATGGCGATAATAATCATTTATGACATTGATGATGCCTTAATATTTTTTGTAATAATAATAACAATTTGTGGATGAATTTAATTAGTTGGAAGGACTTAAATTAAATAACTTTGTTTATTTTTGAATACAAGTTTGGAAGTTCAAATAAATTTAAATGAGTTTATGAATGAAGAGAATGAAGTAGTAAGATATTTGAGCTCAGAATTATTTTTTCCAAAAGCACTTAAAAAAAATATATTCAGATGAAAAGAAAGGAAACGGCAGGTATTTAATGTATCAAATCAGGGAGAATTTATGTAAATGGGAGGCAAGGAGAGATTGATCAGAATTTACTTTATTGGTAAAATAACACTGAAGAACACAGTCTAGTAATTAACAGAATATTACAAGAAAAAAAAATATATGATAAAAAAAGAGATTAATATGAAGTTGTGGGCAGAATATTTTGGTGATGATTTCAGTGTGCGTTTGGCGACACTTAAAGTTGTGGAGACCTTTGGGATCATCCAAGAGGGCTTTTGTTCCCGTAGTTGTGGGCGCACAAGGATGTGCGTATGTTTTTGTAAGAGTACTGTATGTGGGCTAAATTGTAAAAGAAGGGTTAGGCAATGAGGACCGCCCCATATTCTTGTCAGATTCCACTACTCTGTCAATCCAAATATTAAATAATATTTTTTTTCTGGATCAACTCGAAGTTCCGATGGTATGCCTAAATAAATAAATGAAGAACATAAATTTAGATTTGTTGAACCTGACCGAGAAACAAAATAATCAGATGAAAAGTGAAAATGAATTAAAATAAATAATCAATGAATTTTTATTTTTGGAATAATAATAATAACAACAGTGGAAATGAGCAAATAAAATGTTCATCATGTGAGAGGTTGAGAAAAATTGTTATAAATAAAGTGAAGGAAAATTTTGAAATTTATTAATTAATAATAATAATAAATCTTTTTTTTTTTTTTTAGATTATATGAAAATTTTGGTGATATAAAATTTTGATGATATAACATTTTGGTGTAGAGTAAATGATTTAATCCGCTGATGGTGGATAGCAACAATTTATATTGTTTAAAACATTTTTTTTGTAATTTTAATAACATATGGAAATAATTTAATTTTTTTGACATTTAAACAAATGAAAGTGAGAAGAGAAGAAAGTTAATTTTTCAAAATATTATGAAAGGTTCTTTTGAACAAATTTTGGTTTTTGAAATTGAAAATCTTTATGAACAATTATTTACATTCGACTTCATGTCATTCGAGTATTGATATTGTTATGAAACAACGAATCAGTGATATTTTAGCCTACTTTCGATTTTTGCAAAAAATGAAAGTAGACTTATGAGATCAACACAGGACGAAAAAATGTGTGTCTGTCTGTGTGTGTGTCTGTCTGTGTGTGTGTGTGTGTGTGTGTGTATGTGTGTGTGTGTGTGTGAGTCTGTGTGTACTCTGAATGTGTGTCCCCCCCTATCAATTCGAACACGGTGAACGCGAATTGAACGAAATTGGATACAAAGGTAGTACTAGCAAAGGACACCTCAGTGTTATGTTTTATATTGCCGCCATCTTGACGGAAACGTAATGGCACCCACACAAATGTTCAAAGCTTAAATCAAATTACGACTAACCTAATCATCCGATCTCTACCAAATTTTGCAACAACATACCTTTATGGAGGAAGCATCCATTGACTAAATTAATAGATCATTAGTCTAATAGTTTGCGGATGGCTGCCATCTTTGTGTCAAAATAGATTCCCCCTATTAATTCAAACACGGTGAAACCGAATGGAACGAAATTCGGTACAGAGGTAGCACTAGCAAAGGGCACCTCAATGTCATGTTTTATATCGCCGCCATCTTGACGGAAACGTAATCGCGGCCTCACAAATGTTCAAAGCTTAAATCAAATTACGACTAACATAATCATCTGATCTCTACCAAATTTTGAAACAACATACCTTTATGGAGGGAGCATCCTTTGACCAGTCTAATTGGTCATTAGCCTAATATTTTGCGGATGGCGGCCATCTTTGTGTGAAAATCGATTCCCTCTATTAATTCGAACACGGTGAAACCGAATGGAACGAAAATTGGTACAGAGGTAGCACTGGCAAAGGGCACCTCAGTGTCATGTTTTAGATCGCCGCCATCTTGACGGAAACGTAATGACGGCCACCCAAATGTTAAAAGCTTAAATCAAATTACGACCATCCTAATAATTTGATCTCTACCAGATTTTGCAACAACATGCCTTTTTGTGGAAAGCATCTTATGACTGACTACAAGGTCATCAGCCCAATAGTTTGCAAATAGCGGACATGTATGTGTGCAAATTCATTCCCCATATCAATTCAAACACGGTGAAACCGAATTGAATGAATTGTTTTTACAGAGGTAGCACTAGCAACGGGCACCTCATATTCATGTTTAATATCCCTATAGCACGTTGTATTTCAACAAGCTACTACAACCAACATTCAATTATACTCCTTGAAAAGGACAAAGAGTTATAACAATGCATTTAGGAGAAAGTAGGCTATATGTTCTTAACTGAACATCTTGTTCCAAATAAGTCTAATTTTGGAATAACACCGAATGAATCAAGTGACTAATTTTTTCATTTGGAAATGTTTTGCTACGAATATTTGAACAATCAAATGCAATCTTTCGAAAAGTAAACTACGAACATGTAAATATTAGGAATCACTCAGAACTCTTCATTGAACAGTGATTATCAGTGTAAATATTTTTTTTTTATATCAGAATGGACTAATTAATTTTCTGATTATCATGTCTGCGACATTCTAGTAATAATTTTAGGGACTGTTGATTTCTCATGTGTGATTTGTTTTATCTTTGTTGAGGTTTTTTCCTTTCTAATCATATTTTTATCTATAAATAAATTGAGATCTTAAGGAATATGCTAATTCAAAATAATGTATCACCTTACCTTATTTGTGAATTACCGAGATCATGGATTCCAGATTAGACCCAAGTATTCACCTAGATAGATCCTGAGATATATTTTCTCGTGCTAATCTGATGTCGGTATTTTACAAAATGTGGTCGTTGGATCTCGATCCAAACGGGCACAATACAAATACATACCGTAGTAGTAAACCAAGCTAGGAATATTGACCATGTGTCAATAAAGAAATATCTGTCCTGTGAATTTGTCAAACGATTAAAACAAATCATTAAAACGCACTTGAACAGCAACAAGTAGTTCCGTGAAGAACTATATAGCCTATTTTCATATAACCTACTAATACCAATTGCCTCTATCGCATGATGGGGACAAAAAAAATAAAAACGGGATTTTAAAATTTCGCTCAGCCGCCATCTTGTGGTTATGAAAATAATATAAATGAATTAGATCCCAGTCGATTAAAATTTGTATAAGCATACACCGTATCAAGTTTCACTGCGTTCGAATGGTTAAAACGTCCAATTGAATATTTAAATTTCGCGTCGCTGCCATGTTGGGTTTGTCCTCGCCAGGTTATTGAACGTCCCATAGGTGAACTTATGCTTATAGCCTCTATACACTTACAACATATCAGTTTGATTGCTGTAGTAGATAAATAGGTATTGAGAACCGTCTAAATATTTCGGATGGTCGCCATGTTGGATTTTAATATATGTAGGACATAGAGTTATGTACTATTAGATGATAATTATTGTGTGCGTTCATTATGCAAATGTTGATTTCGATCGCATTGCTATGAACACAAGAAAGAGAAACTTAATTTTCAAAATTCGCACAGTTGCCACCTTGAGGTTATATAAACAATTACACTAAATTAGATACCGGTGCATTACAATGTGTATAAACAATTGCTGTACCAAGTTTCATTGCGTTTGGATCATTAAATCGCGAGAAAAGTCTATTTAAAACTTTCAACTTCGCTTGGCCGCCATGTTCGTTTTGTAGTTAACCGGTTTTTGAAAGTCTCATAGATGAACTTCTAGTAGTGCCCTTTATTTCCGTACTAAATTTCATGGTGATTCCGGTAATAGTTTCAGAGATATAGAATGCCGGTGAGATAATTCGCACAGCCGCCATCTTGAAGTTATGTAAACAATTGAACGAAGTTAGATGTCCATGCATCACAATTTATATAAACATATACTGTACCAAGTTTCATTGCGTTTGGTAGGTTAAATCGTGAGAAACCTCTATTTAAAAGTCGCGACTTTGCTTGGCCGCCATGTTGGTTTTGTAGTTATCTGTATTCCAAAAGTCACATAGGTGAACTTCTAGTAGCTCCCTTTATCACCGTACAAGATTCCAGGGTGATATCGGTAATAGTTTCGGAGATATTGAATGCTGGTGAAATATTTCGCACAGCCGCTATGTTGGATTGGTGAGACGAAACAAAATTTGAAGGGCACGGTCGGGGTCGCTCGGAATAGTGCTATGAACTTACCGAGTTCCATTGAAATCGCTCTTGCCTTTTAGAAGTTATTAGGGGGACACACACCATCACACACACACGCACACAGCGACAGACACACGGACAAAAGGTGATGTCATTAGCCTATTTTATTATAAATGAAAATAGGCTAAAAACCTAGTTATGGCTTTGTGGTGTTTGAAGCCATATTTTCAGTGTTGCCTTAGTAAACCAGAGTTTAGTGCTTTTCAGTCGGGCAACACGAATGTACCCAAAAGAGATGGGTTATGCCCTAATCCTGAAATAAATTACATGAGATTAATAAAACACTAGGATGACCAGTTTCGATCGTCAAGCGATCATCATCAGATCCATTACACTTAGGCTATAAAATCTATGTTTGAAATACAGGTGAAAATATTTACAATATGTACAATTATTTAGTTGCAGTATTGGTACTGCAAATGTCAGTGTATGCTAAATGCAGTATATATGATGTTAGGTGAAATGCTAAATGGTGATAGCTATCGGGAGTTTGTATTTTGGAGAGATTATATGGTTGTAAAAATCAACTATGGTTAAACTATAAAATCATAGGCTAACTACTTATCTGATTGTCTTCCTTACTACAGCTACTCGCAGTTTTCGTGCTCACTGAACTCACAGTGCGGTCGACTGCGGTGGTTATCCTAATGACTGGTTTTTCACTGCCTTCTCCCCCTGCCCATACATGCTGTGCGGAGTCATAGCGATGTGTTTATGTGAGGTGTTGCCAACCTAGATAAGATGTATGTTATTGAATGAGGTGGGTTTACAACTATTAAAGACCGTGGATTAGCCCTCGCCACGCGTGGACCATAAGCCATTCGAACTAAGCGTTGACGGTCTTATGAGGACGTCCCGGCACCTTTAATACTGCCGCGATTATGGGCCTTGGTTTATTGCAGAAGAAAAGCACATCGTAAACCTGATCCAGATAACATTTACCTATTAAAAAACCCCTAGTTCCCCCCCCCCCCGCCCCTTTTATTATCTAGCTTGGCTGTGTCGCTAAATTGTGTCTTGTTTCCGAAAGGGTGTGTTTTTTAGTGGCATGAAGAGGGGTGAGCTCTCTAAGAACGTGTGTTCATTTAGATTGTTGGGATTGTTTCGTTTGGCTAGGTGTATCTCGATTGCTTCCTTTTGTGCCCAATAGGACACGGCACACCGGCATCGAACTCGGCACTTATCATAGAAGACCAGGCCCATGATTATGCCTAGAGTCGAACCATTGATCTCTGAGGGGGAACAGCTACAGGGAACCCGAAGAGCAATGAGTTGTATAATGACAAAAAATCACAATAGCGTGATTTCACGGCTAGAATGTGAATATCATAGTTTTTTAATGTGAATATTGTAAGAAAATGCAGTCATATGTACGTTTTGGAAGCATAGAAGCATGAAAGCAAACCAGCTTGACAGTTGACTAATCGCAGCCAGCAGAGGGGCGTGGATTCGTGACGCCGAAGGAACTCATTTCGTCTGGACCGCCACGACAGCTCAAAATTAATGACTCTGGGGTTCACCAATAGACAACGCTTGAGACCGGAGAGGGGGTAATTGTCCACGGAAATTAATTGATTACAGCCAATTGGAGCATTGAAATGGAGTGAAATGTACACCCAGGTTAATATATTCTAGGAGAGATAATTTAGGAGTGGTCTCACACCTAAATTAAAGCCTATATCTTGAAATGAGCCTGTGAACACAAGGCCTACGCGCGAGAGGAATGATTTGGAAACCCGCACGAGGGGATTTACCAGGCTGGCGTCATGACGCTATGGAAGAAGGCAATTAATTGTAATTAATTGGCCGAAGTGATCGCTTGCACGCGAGTGATTATGGGACCTCCACACCTAGACAAACGAGGTGTATACGTCATTTTGGCTGGAAATGCATTATTTCAAGAAAGGAGTCGTTCCCGTATCTCCAATGGACTACGTTTTATAGGGGGGAGCAGCGCAGACCAAGCCAGTTCTTCTCAAGTTCTTCTAGAGTTCATCTGCAGTTCATCTCCAGTACGTCTTGACTCAACACGTACCTAAAACGCTGCCAGAAAGTGCGCGGAATGTTAAAGTATCGACGCTCAAGTATATTTGAAGAACAATGGAAGCGCATCATACAGCTTCTTAATAGTATTCATGAATCGCATAAGATTTAATCTACAGCAGATATTTATCCAATATCATACGCAAGTATAAGCTCGCTACAGCGTAGGATTGATTTAGGATGGTATTGGACAATGAATATACCAGGAGGTAATGTCATAGTCATAAATGACACATTATCATCAGGATCACTACAATTATGGGAGCCTGGAAGGCATCACAAATAAACGTGACAGTGAACTGAACAGTATTGAAGGTTACGAGAATCGAACGCACGCACACGCAAGATAGACTTTCACGGAGACCAGCGGTTGTCGTAGCTGCCTCGCATCTCTGAGGTCAGGCGTTAGTAGGAGTCCAATTAAGGATCCACATGTGAAATAGTGCGAGAAGTGTATATAAGTTTTATTACAGTGATTTCAAAGTGTTTATGTGTATTGTGAAATAATATGTATTGTGTTAAAATGAGAAAAGCCAGTGATAAAAATATTATTACCATGTGTCGTGTGAGATATAGCATGATGGCTTAGACCAAGCATCATGGTAGGCTCGTTGCTGGTGTGCTGGAATAATCCAGCGAAAATGAAAAGTGAGTACAAATTCAAAATGTTAATATAATTAGATAGTTCACCATACAACGAAGCATCACTTTAAGACTAAGATGTAACAGTCACTTATGTACGAGCTTTCACCACTCGTATTTTGGTAGAATATGGCTTGGAAGGTGATTTGTTTAGGGCCACTCAGGCCTAAGATAGTGATGAATGTAACGGTAACGTTAAATATTAATAATAATAATAATCTGGGGTCGGTAACAGTAAAAATTAAAGTAATAGGCATTTCAGGCCTAAAGAACGTACAAAGTGTGTCATGTCTAAAGTAAAGATACTGTATTTTGTAAACAGTAAGAAAGTAACGTAAAATATATCGAGATATGAGAGTTTTTCAGTGTCAGTGAAGTGGTGAATGAATATTTAATATGGTCAATTCTCCGGATTGTATTTGAGAACCATTAAAGTAATGTAAGCCAGTAAATTTAGGCTTGGTTAGGAGCTATTTAAAGCTTTGGCTTAAGAATAATTGCAGAGAGGACGTGAGTGCTTTAATAATTGAGTCATCTATGAGAAGTATTGTTTGAGCCGCATACCGCGAGCAAGGTAACGTAGAATCAAGTGATTTACGTCAATGAAGTTGCGGGGAACATTCTAACATAGCTTGCACATTAGGGGAAAAGTTGGCTAATCTACGAGATAGTATTGCCGTGGAGCATACTTTTATTATTCGCAGCGTGTGGTACGGAGGTTGTCTGTATCCACGGCTCGCAGGAATATTTCCACGAGGGATGCTCTTCGAGACCCTGCGTGAGCCATGTATTAATTGATCTGCCCTGAGAGGTAAGAATCAATGTTCGACGCATAGGAAACGCAGATTTCCTTATTATTATTTTAGGCAGCTGCTGATGAGAAATCTTGGATTCTCAATCGTGATGCGCGCCCGAAGCCACTTGTATCGCCACAGAACGGCAAGGCTATTACAGGATCCATCCCCTGCCATGAATGCTAATTAGGAGCCGAGTTGAGCCCATTACACTATAAATGTAGGTGTTAAATAATTAGAATGACTCAATTATTAGAGACAACACTCAGTGTAACTCCATTGTACTGCAATTGTAAACAAAGATGACCTTGCTAGCAGCCTAGGGGGGTGGTATGTAGACCACGAGGACGGCGGCCATCTTGCTCGGCCAGCTGGAACTAATTTTATTGCCTGCTTGAAAGGGAGGTCTGTTGACCTGGTCCCTTTATTTTAGAAGCATAGTGGGACACTGAAGAATCTCGATATTTCGAAATGTAATTAAGATATGGTTGTTGTGATGATGCCAATTGAATTAAATGATGTGTTTCAACACACATACCTTGTTGGATCATTGTGATCGGATACTATTTGGCCCAGTTATTCTCTGAGGAGGAACGCTGAACCAAATACATATAGGCATCTTTTAAAAGTGCATTTTGCCCAGTTCACACTAATGTATGCAGACGGGTAGGTGATTTCTATGACATGATACGTTTGTAACGATAATAATTTCGACCAGACCCAGAAAATCGTTGTATGGTGAAACTATAAACATTTCTATCCATGTGTATTTTGGAAGGGAAAACGTACCACTTTAGCGTTTCATATTGATGGGAAAAAGGAATACGATTCTCACGACACAACCCTTGTTAATTAAGGCATAAGATAATTAATTTATGTTAATGAAAGTAAATACCCGTAAAAAAAGGAATAATGTTTATTTATTGAAGAATTAATGTCATTTAAAGTGATAATCTGACTATTGTGTTGTGATACTCCAGTATATGTTAAATTGTGCCACGGGAAGAACGCTATGGACACTCGTAGATGTCTGAAAGTATCACTGATAGGATGCTAGAAATAGATTTGAGTGCAGTGAAGCACTAACTTTAAGAAGAGGCTCACAAATAACCTTGATTTTCATTGTGGAAAGTAAATGTAAAATATCCTATTATTGTATTTTTGTTGTATAGCCATGATTTTATATCATTAAATGTTGTATTTAGGAATATGTTGTTTCTTTCATGTAGAGTAGTTACCTGACAGACTCAAATCCTGAGCATGTGGTCGTATGGTGGGCAGGAACGTCCCATACCTCGAAAGACCGTGAGTTGGCTGGGATACGAACACATGTTCCATATGATGACAATTGGGTACACTTTATGTCAAGAGCTCTGCCTTTCGATTCGTGATGGATAATTTTAAGGTCCGACTCTATGTTGGTAAAGCTGTGCCCCGCGTCACACATATGTTCGCAAACGGCTGAATGTGTTCCGTATCTTATCGCATTCCTATGTTCGTTATAACGTGTGTCTATTCGTCTTCCACTCTGCCTGATATAATTAGCTTGACAACCGGTGTCTTGGCACGTTATAGAATATATCCCTGACCTTGAATACAGGTCACGTTTATTTAGATTACTATTTAGGGGGTGCCTAGCGGTTGTGTTTTTCGTTGTGAAAGCTATCTCTATGCCTTGATTTTTGAATAGGTTAGTGATTTTATATGTATTCGCATTCACATAGTTGAAACGCGCAAATTTTTTCTCATTACTGTCCGGTTTGGGAATCGTTTTATCTTTATTTTTATGTTTGTCTATAATTTGGTTTATTTTGCTTGGCGGGGAGTTGTTTTCCTTTGCTATTTGCTTAATAGTTCTTATTTTCTTATTATAGTTGTCTTTTGACATGGGTATGTTTAAAGCCCTGTGCACCATTGAATTGAAACCCGCTAGTTTGTGCGTACTGGGGTGATTGGACTGATTGTCGATTGCATGCGAGGTTTGTGTTGCATTCCGGAATATGGAATATGAAAGGTCGTTGTCTTTATCTTCAATAGTTATATCGAGATAATTTATTTTTCGGTCTATTTCGGATTCCTTAGTGAATTTGATAGAGGGGTGTAGGCTATTAATGGATTGGAGAATTGTTTCTTCGCTTGTTAGTTCAGTATCGTAGATGCAAATTACATCATCTATGTATCTTTTCCATATTACTATTCCCTTGGTTGAAGTCATTTCTAAGAACGCATTTTCTAGTGCACTGATGAAGATGTCAGCGATTAACCCACTTAGTGGCGATCCCATCGCTAGAGGCCTTCTCTCTGTGTGTACATTTTATTGTCGAATTGAAACACGTTTTGGGTGAGAACGACCCTCAGTAATCTCACAATCTCTTCACTTTCTTTTACCGAATTGTTGGATTTTAAGTTGTTTTCGATAGTGTTGATTGCTTCAATAATCGGAATATTGGTGTACATGTTAGTTACATCGAAGAATACTGGCCTGAAGCTAGGTTTCATTTGTAGGGTGTTCAATGCTGTTACTAGTACATGTACACCAATATTCCGATTATTGAAGCAATCAACACTATCGAAAACAACTTAAAATCCAACAATTCGGTAAAAGAAACTGAAGAGATTGTGAGATTACTGAGGGTCGTTCTCACCCAAAACGTGTTTCAATTCGACAATAAAATGTACACACAGAGAGATGGCCTAGCGATGGGATCGTCACTAAGTGGGTTAATCGCTGACAACTTCATCAATGCACTAGAAAATGCGTTCTTAGAAAAGACTTCAAAGGGAATAGTAATATAGAAAAGATACCTAGATGATGTAATTTGCATCTACGATACTGAACTAACAAGCGAAGAAACAATTCTCCAATCCATTAATAGCCTACACCACTCTATCAAATTCACTAATGAATCCGAAATAGACCGAAAAATAAATTATCTCGATATAACTATTGAACGTAAAGACAACGACCTTTCATATTCCATATTCCGGAAAGCAACACAAACCTCGCATGCAATCGACAATCAGTCCAATCACCCCAGTACGCACAAACTAGCGGGTTTCAATACAATGGTGCACAAGGCTTTAAACATACCCATGTCAAAAGACAACTATAATAAGTAAATAAGAACTATTAAGCAAATAGCAGAGGAAAACAACTTCCCGCCAAGCAAAATAAACCAAATTATAGCCAAACATAAAAATAAAGATAAAACGATTCCCAAACCGGACAGTAATGAGAAAAAATTTGCGCGTTTCAACTATGTGAATGCGAATACATATAAAATCACTAACCTATTCAAAAAGCAAGGCATAGAGATAGCTTTCACAACGAAAAACACAACCGCTAGGCACCTCCTAAATAGTAATCTAAATAAACGTGACCCGTATTCAAGGTCAGTGGTATATTCTATAACGTGCCAAGACACCGGTTGTCAAGCTAATTACATCGGGCAGATTGGAAGACGAGTAGACACGCGTTATAATGAACATAGGAATGCGATAAGATACGGAACACATTCAGCCGTGTGCGAACATATGTGTGACGGGGGGCACAGCTTTACCAACATAGAGTCGGACCTTAAAATAATCCATCACGAATCGAAAGGCAGAGCTCTTGACATAAAGGAAGCAATCGAGATACACATAGCCAAACGAAACAATCCCAACAATCTAAATGAACACACGTTCATGGAGAGCCCTCTTCATGCTACTAAAAAACACACCCTGTCGGAAACAAGACACAATTTAGCGACACAGCCAAGCTAGATAATAAAGGGGGGAGGGAATTAGGGGTTTTTAATAGGTAAATGTTATCTGGATCAGATGTACAATGTACTTTTCTTCTGCAATAAACCAAGGCCCATATTCGCGCCAATATTAAAGGTGCCGGGACGTCCTCATAAGACCATCAACGCTTAGTTCGAATGGCTTATGGTCCACGCGTGGCGAGGGCTAATCCACGGTCTTTAATAGTTGTAGACCCACCTCATTCAATAACATACATCTTATCTAGGTTGGCAACACCTCACATAAACACATCGCTATGACTCCGCACAGCATGTATGGGCAGGGGGGAGAAGCCAGGGAAAAACCAGTCGTTAAAATAACCACCGCAGTCGACCGCACCGTGAGTTACAGTGAGCACGAAAACTGGGAGTAGCTGTAGTAAGGAAGACAATCAGATAAGTAGTTAGCCTATATTTTTATAGTTTAACCATAGTTGATTTTTACAACCATATAATCTCTCCAAAGTACAAACTCCGGATAGCTATCACCATTTAGCATTTCACCTAACATCATATATACTGCATTTAGCATACACTGACATTTGCAGTACCAATACTGCAACTAAATAATGGTACATATTGTAAATATTTTCACCTGTATTTCAAACATAGATTTTATAGCCTAAGTGTAATGGATCTGATGATGATCGCTTGACGATTGAAACTGGTCATCCTAGTGTTTTATTAATCTCATGTAATTTATTTCAGGATTAGGGCATAACCCATCTCTTTTGGGTACATTCGTGTTGACCGACCGAAAAGCACTAAACTCTTGTGTTGCTAGTTAAAGCTGTTAACACGTATGCTGTGTCAGTGCTGAGCTACTCCTTGGGCATAGTCAAATGGTGTAAATCAGACATCGAAAGTCTTGAACGAAAAATGAGAACGATGCTCACAACAGGAAGGAAACACCACACACGGTCTTCAATAGAGTGAATGATTCTTCCCAGAAGCCTTGGTGGACGTGGGTTCGTTGACATTGATAACCAGATGAAACGACAGATAGACAGCCATAGGGAGTCTTCTACCCAGAAGCGAAATCATCTGTACTTCACAGAGCCATCAGAGAGGCGGACAAATCAATGCCACTGGTCTTGTGTCAACACGAGATTCAACACCTCCTACATACTGACCTTCAGAAGATGGAAGCATGGATATCAAAACCTTTGCACGGAAGAAATCCTAATCAGGTGAATCAAGCAAATGTTGTTATAACTGCGTCAAACTACTGGCTCACTTCAGGACAAGTATTTCCTGAAACTGAAGATTTAATGTTTCCAATTTATGACCAAGTCATCCCTACAAGGAAGATCCCGCTGTACCAGATGACAAGTGTCACTACGGCTGTCAACAGTCAGAAACAATACAGCACATTACATCTGCATGTAGGTGTTTCCTGGAGACGGAACACAAAGATATGATGCTGTTGCAAAAATCTTGCATCAGGAATTGGCTGATAAGTTTCGGCTTCTAAAAGGAATGAAAGTTCCGTATCACCAATATCTGGCCAGAGTGTGTTCTTGAAAACAATGAATGCAAGTTGTATTGGTACCGAACTATTTTGACTGATCAATCGGTATCACACAACAGGCCGGATCTGGTGCTTGTCAGCAAGAAAATCAAGCAAAATACCTTGATTGATATTGCGATTCCTAACAACAAGAATATCCATTCAAAACACATAGAAAAGATCGGCAAATATAGCGAGTTGGTCGGCCCTATCAAAAGGCAATGGCATGTAGAACGGGTAAAAACCATTCCTATCATTGTCTCAAGTACGGGCATGATCCCAAGTACCTTGCTCCAAGGCCCTGGATCGGGATACGCAACTGTACAAACTAATGCAGAAGGAAGTAGTTCTCTCAACAACCCGAATCGTTCGGAAGTTCATGGGTAGCGGCTTTCCAGCTTAGAAGTGGCTGTTCCGGTAACTATACTTTGGTTCCCTGAAGCCCATATAGTTATTTTGTGATGTATCAGCAATGTGTTATATGTTCTTTATAAAACAACTAGGTGACCCGGCGAACTCTGTTCCGCCTTAGAGGCAATAAATAAGCAGATTTTCGATTTTATTAAGTTCAATTTTTTATTAGGAAATACAAATAAAAAAATTAAGTATTTTAATGATTCTTTATTGTTCATATATTTTGGTGCATAGGTTGCACTCTTCAGTTAAGTACCTTGTGATACACGACATTTCTTGTTTTATTATCAGGCGCAAGAACAAACAACGCAGATGGTGTTCCGACCCGTGAACATGCCACATATAATTGACCATGGGAAGAACATGGATATTCCAGATTCAAACCACAAACTTTCAAGGATTGGCCTTGTGATTTGTTAATGGTCATGGCGAATGCAAGACGGATCGGAAATTGAAGTATTTTAAACTCAAACGGCATATCGGTTGGGATCATCGGGATTCGCGGAATGAGAACTTCCTCACCTTCGAATTATCCTTTGAGTATCGTCGCGTAAATCACATTGTTCATCAATTTACTTAGCCAGGCACATCCAAGGAGTTTAAAAATTCAATTGGATAGTTGGTGGCTTCATCTTCATTTGTTACACAGTCAATAGATTTGAATGAATGCATTGTTCCAATGATCTCATTCTGAATTTTGTAGTTTATGTCATCTACATCTTTATTCTTATCCGCTAAAATTGCTCGCTCACTCAACCATTCATTATTTTTGTAATTAGTAATGATGTATGGGAATACTTTGTTGATAAGTTCGTCTTTCGATGAGACAAAGTTACAGAAATTATGAGGAAATGAAATCAATCCGCTCGATTCGTCGACAGGTACTTGACCATTACCGATAGTCAGCAATTGCTTAGAGAAATCTTCAGCAGATGTATCATTGAGCAATGCAACTCTCATGTTTGTTGTTAGCTGAAGTTTCTTCACATAGCGCCATAGATTCGATGATTTGAGGCAAGCGTTTATTTCGTAGGCAGCCGTTGATCTTGGAATTACTGGCAGTGTTTGGCGGAAATCGCCAGACAGTAAAATTATTGCTCTTCCAAAACATCTGGAGTCATTGCGTAGATTTTTCAATGTTCGGTTAAGTGCTTCTAATGTATGTTTATGCTCCATTGTGCATTCGTCCTAGATGATGATTTTCGATGCTGATAAAACTTTGGCCATTGCTGATTTTTTTTGCAATATTTCATGCTGGTTCTTCAATAGTTTGAAGATTTAACTTCAATTTTAATACTGAATGAGCCGTACGACATCCTTCTAACAATGTGGCTGCTATTCCAGAAGAAGCAACTGCAACCGCAATGTTGGATTTCGCACGAACAGTGGCTAAAACTACTGACATGAGGAATGTTTTACCAGTTCCACCAGGGGCATCCAGGAAATACGAACCACCATTTCCATCATCATTTGCCTTTATTAATGTATCATAAACTTCCTTTTGTTGGGTATTCAACAGGGGTACATTCGTTTGAACTACTAAATCTAATTCCTGGTGACATGTCTTCTGACATATTATCCTTGTATTTGTGCCACAGGTTAGATGGGTTCGATGGAAAGCATGCCGAAATGATGATAACAAATAATGTACGTATCTGACTTGGAGATGCAGAGATAATGACTTCAACGATTGTCGTATCCCAATGGGTATCGTTTTCTAGTAAATTGAGTTCTTCACATGCGGCACGATATGTTGGGAATATTATACCATTAACAGTCCGTATTGTCTCAAATGACGTTGGCCCACCCACATTTACCAGCAACAACCGCAAATAGAAGCATTCATCATGCTTTGGATGAACTGTATATATACGACCAAGAGCATCAGTAGAACGCTCATCCGGATAACCAGGAACCGCATCGCCTTGCTTCCGTCGTTGAAAATTCTTCGATGAAGCATTCCAAGTGTAATAACGTGGCATCTCCGAGAAAAGCAAAGTTCGTGCAAACGGATCGCTTAGCCAGATCGCAAAGAAACTGGTCAATGTTGTCAATGGCTTTGTCGGGAAAGATTCGATCGTCTTTGTCGCGGCTTTGGTAATGATGATTCAAAGAGAATACAAATTACGTTGAGTAACTAACGGGATTTCATGTTAAGAGCCTCATTTTCTATACCGGTAGTGGAGAGTGCTACTCGCATCCAGTCGGCCGTGTCTCGTCAAGAGCAACTGTTGCCTGGAAACGACTTGCCTTAGCTGTCATTTGCGTTACGTTTAATAGTGACTTGTATCTCTTTGACGTTTTATGTCACGTCACGGGGTAAAAAGTATCCTATGTCCGTTTCCTGGTTCTAAGCTACCTCCACACCAATTTTCAGCCTTATCGGTTCAGCCGTTCTTGAGTTATAAATAGTGTAACTAACACGACTTTCTTTTATATATATAGGTAATAATAATATTAATAATAATAATAATAATAATTAGGGCTGGCAGAGGTCCAGAGAGACCTACAACAGGTCAACATAGAAAATCTTGAGGACCGCACCAAGTTCCAGAATAAAATCACTAATGTTAAGTTTGAGCAAAAAAATGGACAGCTGAGCGGAAGAAGGACCATTCCGAGAGGATGAAGAGATTTTGGGAAGACAAGAGGGAAATCGCCCGAAAATGAAATCATGAATTCAAGTTCAATCGCTCTCCTAAAGGGGAACAACCGATTAAATAAATAAATAAATACAGTAAATAATAATAATAATAATTTTATTTATTTATTTATACGTGTCCAAAACATAACATATTATAAATATATATATATATACAAAGATTACAAAGTATATGTGCATCTTTATATTCCATGTGATGCCCAGAATTCCGCTGCACGAACTGCCTTATCACTGGCGGCTACCAGATCGTCCATGGAGACAGGTTCTGATAGTTTCCTGCAGTAGGTGCTGGTGGGCTTGATGTTCACCACACTCACATAGTTCGTCCTATGAGATGAATCCCCATTTCTTCATGTTCACTTTACACCGAGATACTCCAGTCCTCAGTCTATTAAGGACCTTCCATGTCTCGTATGGGAGGTGATGACCTGCAGCAAGTTCTTCTTTGGGGTTGTCCCAATATTTCTCTGATGATGAGCTATGCCAGAGTTGTATCCGACGGTTTGCAGGTGGTGTCTGAATTGGTTGTGTCGTCTGGAGGAAACTTTTTCTCGATTTCAATCTTGGTAGTTGATGTTCACTTCCAAATAGGGGGTGTCTTGGGTCCGTCTCCTGTTTCTTTCTTTCTATTTCAGCTGCCGTTCTTCTTCGGATATCTGGAGGTGCTACACCCATTAGGTGGTATATTTTGTTAACAGGGGTTGCCCGCAGGCAGCCTGTTACAATCCATCCTGTTTCATTTAGAGCATGGCATGGCTGGAGTTGTGCCATACAGGTGCTGCATATTCAGCAGCGGAGAAGCACAGAGAAAGGGCGGATGTGCGGAGGACATCTGGATGTGCTCCCCAGTTGTTGCCGGTCAGTTTCCTAATAATGTTATTCCTAGCACAAACTTTCATTTTTGTATCTGTGCATTGGTCTTTGAAGGTGAGGGAACGGTCCAACTTTATTCCCAGGTATTTTGGGGTGTCACAGTGGGTTAGTTGTTGACCTCTCCAGGTTATTCTCAGTTTCCTCCAAGCCTCTCTGTTCCGTAAGTGGAATGCACACACTTGTGTTTTGGAAGGGTTTGGCTTCAAGTAGTTGCTATCATAATAGGCAGATAGTGCTTTACGACCTGTTGTGAGTTTTCCTTCCACCTCCTCAAAAGTTGTCCCTTGGGCAGCAATTGCTGTGTCATCTGCGTAAATGAAAGATTTTGTGACAGGATTAATTGGCTGGTCATAAGTGTACATATTAAACAACAGTGGGGCTAGCACACTTCCTTGTGGGATACCATTTTTCTGTGTCCTCCATCGGCTCCTTTTGTTTTGTAGGATAACAAAGAAACGTCTGTTTTGTAGCAGACATTTTATAAACTGTGTTAGGTGGAAGTCTTTCGTGATGGCATAGATCTTCGTTAATAGAGTCTTGTGATTGATGGTGTCATATGCGGCAGTAAGGTCAACAAAGGCGACACCGGTGATCTGCCCGCGTTCATATCCATATTCTATGTGTTGTGTCAGGTTCACGATCTGTCCACAACACGACCTCCCGGGACGAAAGCCTGATTGTTCTCTAATCAGAGTTTTGTCAACTTGGTCCGAGATTCGATTGAGGATCATTCTCTCCAGAACTTTATAGAGATGGCATAGGAGTGATACCGGTCGGAAGTTTTTGGCATCCGTTGGCTGTTTCCCAGGTTTCAGTAGGGCCACAACTTTGGTTTTTCTCCAGATCTTTGGTATTTATATTCTTGAGACACAGGTGTTCATCATATCTAGGATCCACTTCCTGGTTGCTGGTCCAAACATTTTTAATTGTTCCATCCTCAAGTCATCTAATCCAGCGGCTTTATTGTTCTTCATTGAGCATATTGCGGTTTCTAATTCTTCCAGTGAGAAAGCTGTGCCAATATAGTTATTCTCCTCAGTAATTCTCTGGATCTTTGGAGTTGCAGATTTTTTATTAACTTTGCCATTCAACAATAGCTGCTGCGTTATCTGGTTAGGTGCTATATCAGGAATGGCCGAGGGAGTAGTTGTTGGCTCATTTCCAAGGTCCTTCAGCAATTGCCATGCCTTTCTACTGTTTTGTTTCATAACAAGCTGCATCATGAGATCACACCATTTTTCTTTCCTTGTAGCTGATATGGCTAGTATCAGGTCTTCACCAGTCTGTATTGTTTCTTCAGAAAATGGGTTATCTTCAAAGAGGTGTTCATATTTATTTATAAGTGTTCTTTTTATCTTTGTCCAGTCCCTGTATATAAGTTATAATAATAATAATAATAATAATAATAATAATAATAATAATAATAATAATAATAATAATAATAATAATAATAATAATGGTATTTTGGCAAAATGTCAAATTTCTCAAATTTCAGAATTTTATTGCGACCAAAGTTTAAAAAATCAGATAAGCTACTTTGCGATCTGAATCATCCTCAATAAAAACGTAGAGTGCTGTACTTCCTCCTGCAATCTTATTTATCTTCATTTTATCCATTAAAAGGTGTATATTCATCTCGTCAATTCTAAACTAATTTAAGTTTACTTTAAAAGTACACTAACTCAAAGCCAACTTGCTCTTTCGCCTTTGATGCAAAATTATGAAGGGCCTTTACGTGGTAGGCTTCCACAGGGGTCTAGTAAATCAAGGTTCTCATGAAACCCCACAGGTAGTATTCTAGCAGTGAAAATGCCGAATGAACGTGCTCGCCAAGTGAGTATCATCAGATCCAAATATGTATTGGTTAAACATTTGACTAACGCTCTTAGGTTCCAACGTTCGTCCCCAGGTGCCGACTGCGGTGGCATCTGGTAACCAAGTTCTGAACTAGTAGTCGTTGATGGTGGCGTTTGGCGGCAAACGTAGGAACTACTTGAAAAAATTCAATGACTGCAGTCGTTACTTGAATTGAAAACACTTAACACACACTAATACAGTCTCACAATTAACACCGATTATCAGACAGATTCTACACACGCAAAGTACACGGGGCTACATGACCGCCTTTTCGCAGCCCCAAAACTGAAGAACCAACCAACAATAACATATATAAATCTTAATCATACGCAATTTAATTCAAGTTATTTTTCACATATCCCAGTGATGTTTGTGTTGACTGACTGAAAGCTAAAATATTAATTTACTCAATTTAATTTACTCAAATAGATAGGGATTCGCCACTTACCAGGCATGCTGCAACTGCTTGCATGAATCTTGAAGATAAGTTACATTCACGTGTGGACAGTCAAGTCAAATTAGCATATTTCGTGTTACTCATAATACAGGGACGTCCTATTATTAGCCTATTTTCATTTATGAAAAAAAAATAGGCTTATGAGATCACCTTTTGTCCGTGTGTCTGTCTCTGTGTGCGTTTGTGTGTGTGTGTGATTCGTGAGTGTGTCACCCCCACCCCACCCCCCTTAATAAAACCTGAATGGCTGGAGCGATTTCAATGAAACTCGGTAAGTTCATAGCACTATTCAGGGAGACCCCGACCGTGCCCTTCAAATTTTGTTCCGTCTCACCAATCCAACATGGCGGCTGTGCGAAATATTTCACCAGCATTCAATATCTCCGAAACTATTACCGATATCACCCTGGAATTTTGTATGGTGATAAAGGGAACTACCAAAAGTTCAATTATGTGACTTATGAAAACCTGGTAACTATAAAACCAACATGGCGGCCAAACGAAGTTGCGACATTTAAATAGACGTTTCTCGCGATTTAACCAACCAAACGCAATGAAACATGGTACAGTATATGTTTATATACATTGTAATGCACCGACATCTAACTTCGTTCAATTGTTCACATAACCTCAATATGGCGGCTGTGCGAACTATTTCACCGGCATTCTATATCTCTGAAATTATTACCGGTATCACCCTGAAATTTTGCACGGAGATAAAGGGCACCACTGAAAGTTTATCTATGAGACTAAAAAATAAAAGTCCTCTCGGCACGCCGGAAGGCGGAGGTAGATTTCACCGGGAAAACTTGGGGATAGGCAGAATATGCAGGTTTTCGTAAAAAGATCAGTACTCATTTATTGAGAGATTTTTTTTATAATTGGAGCTTAATTAACTTTGTTTTTCATCATTTTATGCATATTATAAACATTTTATTGTCTTATGGGGACGGTAACCTTCTTGTCATTTGGGGTCCATTTTTAGCCTATTTTCAATTTTGAAAAAAATAGGCTTATGAGATCACCTTTTGTCCGTGTGTGTGTGCGTGTGTGTGTGTGTGTGTGTGTGTGATTCGTGTGTGTGTGTCCCCCTAATAAAATCTAAACGGTAGGAGCGATTTCAATGAAACTCGGAAAGTTCATAGCACTATTCCTGGCGACCTCGACCGTGCCCTTCAAATTTTGTTACGACTCACCAATCCAACATGGCGGCTGTGCGAAATATTTCACCAGCATTCAATATCTCCGAAACTATTACCGATATTACCCTGACATTTTCTATGGTGATAGAGGGAACTACTATAAGTTCACTTATGTGGCTTTTGAAAACCTGGTAACTACAAAACGAACATGGCGGCCAAGCGAATTTGCGACTTTTAAATAGACGTTTCTCGCGATTTGACCAACCAAACGCAATGAAACTTGGTACAGTATATGTTTATATACATTTTAATGCACCGACATCTAACTTCGTTCAATTGTTTACATAATCACAAGATGGCGGATGTGCGAAATATTTCACCGGCATTCTATATCTCTGAAACTATTAGCGGTATCTCCCTAAAATTTTGTACTGAGATAAAGGGTACTATTGGAAGTCCATCTATAAGATTTTCAAAAACCGGTTAACTACAAAACGAACATGGCGGCCAAGCGAATTTGAACATTTTAAATAGACCTTTCTCGCGATTTAATGTTCCAAGCGCACTGAAACCTGGTACAGGAAATATTTATACACATTGTAATCCACTGGTATCTAATTTAGTTCAATTGTTTACATAACCTCAAGATGGCGGCAGTGCGAATTTTAAAATTAAGTTTTTTTATTTCTTGTGATGTAGTCATGCGATCGAAGTGAAAGTTTGAATAATGAACCTACGCAATAATTTTCCTTTAATGGTACATGACTCTATGGCCTATACATTTAACAATCCAACATGGCGACCATCCGAAATATTTAGACGATACTGAATATCTACGAATCTATTTTAGCAATCAAACTGCATTTTTTAATGTTCATAGGGGCTATGAACTTAAGTTCACCTATAGGACTTTAAATAACCTGGTGATCACAAATCCAACATGGCGGTGACGCGAATTATAAATATTCACATGGACGTTTCTCGCAATTTAACCATCCGCGTGCAGTGAAACTTGGTACTGTAAATCTTTATCCGAATGTTAATCCACTGGCATCTAATTTATTTCAATTTTTTCCATAACCACAAGATGGCAGCTGTGCGAAATTTTAAAATCTCCTTGTTTTTTCTTGTGTCCTAATTATGCGATTGAAGTTTGAATACTACACGTTCACAATAATCTGCATGTAACAGTACATAACTCTAGGACCTACATATATAAAATCCAACATGGCGACCATCCGAAATATTTAGTCGGTTCTCAATATCTACGAATCTATTACAGCAATCAAACTGAAATTGTGTATGTTAAATAGTGGCAATTAACATAAGTAGGATATATGAAAATAGGCTGTATAGTTCTTCACGGAACTACTTGTTATACTTGTGGTCACACTGTCCTGATGCAAGGTTTCGGCACTGATGTGTAACTATCTAACTGTCTGTTACTTCTTCACGCAAATCTTTATCTCCCGCAGAGATTTTGGTTGGTTCCTCAGTTTCGGGGCAGCGACAACGCGGTCATGTAACCCCGTGTACTTTGGGTGATAAACGGTGTGAATTGTGATGGCTGTATTAGTCTGTAATTCAGGTAAGGACTGCAGACGGTCAATTTCAAGCAGTAGTTCCTAATGTTGCTACCAAATACTACCGTCAACGACACCTAGCTGTGTACTTGGCTTCTAGATGCCACCACAACCAGCAACTCGCAACGAACGTTGGAACTTCCCCTCCAAAGGAAAGCATACTGAGGGATTTTTAGCGCTCTTAGAAAATTCGACGACTTCGGCCGGCTTTGAACCCGCGACCTTGGGCATAGAAGTCCAGCAAGCTATCAGTTAAGTCACCGAAGACGCTGCACACTTAGTCAGATGGAAAACTGAATGTTATCTCGTGCGATTGCGTTGTCATGGCAACGTCTGATGGCTCATCCCTCATCAATTTAATAGTGTTGTCATGGCAACCTCTGATGGCTCTTGGCATTTTCTTATAATTCCGAAATTATTTGTCTCATCCCTTGGCGTAATGGTGGGTCATTTCAAAAATTCTTTCAGACGAAAGTTTTAGGTAATTATTAGGGGAATATTGTCCATTTTGTACGGTTTTGATATTGTGCCTATTAAGAGAGATATGATTAATGTTTCCCGAAAAACCCACTTTTTCTCACCCCTTTGGTCAATGGTTGGTGATATCAAAAAACTTTTCAAACATAAATTTTTGGGCCTTATCCGACACATAGTATGAACTTTGAATGGATTCGATATTTCAAATATTAAGAGAGTTATAGCGATTTTTCTCTTTTTCGAAAAAAGACCCCCCCCCCATTTTCACCCGCTTCGGCCGATTGTGCCCATTTACGAACTCGACCGAGATTTTATAGTGATACATTTTATGTACAAATTTTCAAGTGATTGGTACAAAATTGCGGTAGTTATAGTGAAGAAAGTGATATATATATAGATACATATATACATAAATTATATATAAACTTTTGAACTGACGGTGGTTTTGGGGTCTAGGGGATGCGAAACGCGAAGATATGTCGAAATTTTCCGGGAGTCGAAACATGGTACCCATTGCAATAGTTAGCTTTCTAATGAAATCTACCTAAAACGGTTAACAACAAAACGAACATGGCGGTCAAGCGAAGTTGAAAGTTTTAAATAGACTTTTCTCGCGATTTAATGATCCAAACGCAATGAAACTTGGTACAGCAAATGTTTATACACATTGTAATGCACTGGTATGTAATTTAGTTCAATTGTTTACATAACCTCAAGATGGCGGCTGTGTGAATTTTTAAATTAAGTTTTAGTTTCTTGTGTCGTAATCATGCGATCGAAGTGAAAGTTTGAATAATGAACCTACGCAATAATTTTCCTTTAAAGGTACATGACTCTATGGCCTATACATATAACAATCCAACATGGCGACCATCCGGAATATTTAGACGGTTCTCAATATCAACGAATCTACTACAGCAATCAAACTGAATTTTTTTAATGTTCATGGGGGTTAGAAACATAAGTTTACCTATAGGACTTTCAATAACCTTATGATCACAAATCCAACATGGCGGTGACGTGAAGTATAAATATTCACATGGTCGTTTCTCTCAATTTAACCATCCATGTGCAGAGAAACTTGGTACAGTAAATCCTTACATGAAAATCCACAGCCTGCTTCCAGTCTCCGACCGGGTCAGGAATGGAATGAATGAAGCCCCCATCTAGCGGCGAGGATACGGACTGTGCCGGCTGCCGAGGCTTGACGCACTCCTCTGGGGCAATGATTAAATGAATTACAGATGAAATGAAATGATAATGGAGAGTGTTGCTGGAATGAAATTTTGACAGGGAAAACCGGAGTACCCGGAGAAAAACCTGTCTGCCTCCGTTTTGTCCATCACAGATCTCACATGGATTGACCTGGATTTGAACCACGGACCCAGCGGTGAGAGACCGGCGTGCTGCCACCTAAGCCACGGAGGCTTCACAGTAAATCCTTAAACAAATGTTAATCCACTGGCATCTAATTTATTTCAATTGTTTCCATAACCACAAGATGGCAGCTGTGCGAAATTTTTAAATCTCGTTTTTACTTCTTGTGTCCTAATCATGTGATTGAAATTTGAGTACTACACGTTCACAATAATTTTCATGTAACAGTACATAACTCTAAGCCCTACATATATATATAAGTCCAACATGGCGCCCATCCCAAATATTTAGACGGTTCTCAATATCTAGGAATCTATTACAGCAATCAAATTGAAATCTATTGTGTTGATAGAGGCAATTAACATTAGTAGGATATATGAAAATAGGCTGTATAGTTCTTCACGGAACTACTTGTTTTTACTGTAGGTCAAAACACACTATTTCACAAAATGATGACATTTCTGACTGTGGAAACTTGCTATTGCTATTACTCCGGCTGTTGTTTGTTGTTTGTTGTTTGAGTCTTCAGTCTTTTGACTGGTTTGATGCAGCTCTCCATGCCTCCCTGTCCTGAGCTAATCGTTTCATCTCTACATAGCTCCGACACCCTACATCGGAGGCAATCTGTTTAACATATTCTAACCTTGGTCTACCCCTACCGTTTTTGTCCTCGACCCTTCCTTCCATAACTAAGGTTGCTATTCCTGGGTGTCTTAGTATGTGTCCTACCAACCTATCTCTTCTCTTCATTAGCAGTCGCCAGAAACATCTCTCCTCTCTCACTCGTCTTAATACCTCTTTGTTTGTAACCCTATCTACCCATCTGATCTTCATCATTCTCCTGTAACACCACATTTCAAATGCTTCAATTCTCCTCTTTTCTGCTGCACCAATAGTCCAAGTTTCACTTCCATAGAGCGCCACGCTCCAGACAAAGGCTTTCAAAAATGACTTCCTAATACCTAAATCTATATTCGATGTCAGCAGATTCCTTTTTTGTAGAAATGCTTTCTTTGCCTGAGCCAACCTACTTTTAATATCCTCTTTGCTTCGTCCATCACTGGTTATTCTGCTTCCTAAGTAACAGAAGTCTCCTACTTCCTTCAGCTTTTCACCTGCCAATTTGATCTCCATAGAGGTTTCTGATTTATTTCGGCTGCATTCCAGTATTTTTGTTTTACATTTATTTATTTTCATCATGAAATCTTTCCGTAAGACGGAGTCCATACCATTCAAAAACTCATTCAAATCCTCAGGCTTGTCGGCCAAGATGACGATGTCATCAGCAAATCTCAGAGTTGAAATTATTTCTCCTTGAATCTTCACTCCCACTTTAAATTTTTCTCTAATCTCCTTCATTGCTTGTTCAATGTAAAGATTGAAAAGTATGGGTGATAAGTTGCAGCCTTGCCTTACACCTTTCTGAATACCAGCTTCTCTCTCATGTCCTTCAACTCGAATGACTGCTGTCTGGTTTCTGTACAGATTGTATATCACCCTCCTATCCCTGTACTTTATTCCAATTGATTTCAAAATGTCAAACAATTTAGTCCAATCAACGTTATCAAAAGCCTTTTCTAAGTCTACAAAAGCCATGAACGTTCTCTTATCTTTCCTTATTCTACCTTCTAAAATCAGCTTAAGACTTAGTACAGCTTCCCTTGTTCCTACATTTCTCCTGAAACCAAACTGGTCTTCACCCAACTCCGTTTCTATCTGGCTTTCAATCCTCTTGTAAATTATTCTAAACAGGATCTTTGAAGCATGAGTAATCAAGCTGATTGTACGGTAATCTTCACATCTGTCAGCTCCCACTTTCTTTGGTATAGGGATGATTACATTCTTCTTGAAATCAGGGGGTACCTCACCTGTCTCATAAATCCTACACACCAAGTGAAATAACCTGATCAGACCTTCATCTCCTATGCAGCGTAGCAACTCAATCGGTATATCATCTATGCCTGGTGCTTTGTTCCTGCTTAAGTCTTCCAAAGCTCTATCAAATTCTGATCTCAATATTAAATCTCCTTTCGCATCCTCATCAATTTCCTCCTCCCTTTCCATTACATGATTCTCAATCTCCTTTCCCTTATACAAACTCTCTATGTAAGCTTTCCATCTGTCAACCTTTTCTTCCCTATCTGTTAGAGGCTTTCCATTTGTGTCCTTAATATTACAGCACTTAGTCTTCTTTTCCCCAAAAGTATTCTTAATCCTTCGATAAGCTGTGTCTACTTTTCCTAATTTCAGACAATTTTCTATACCTGCACATTTCTCTTTCAACCATTCTTCTTTCGCTTCCTTGCACTTCTTGTTAACCTCATTTCTCAGACGTCTGTATTCTGCTTTCCCCTTTTCATCTCTTAGATTCTTGTGTTTCCGCCTTTCATCCATCAATTCTAGTATATCCTGAGTGATCCACGGTTTTCTACCTATTCTTTCTTTCCTACCAATGTTTTCTTCTGCGGATTTTGTTATTTCATTCTTCAAAAGTGCCCATTCGTCTGCAATTGAAGTTTGTTTAGGGTTTTTCATTAGTCCTTCCTTTATACTCATCTTGAATCTTTCGTTTACATCCTTCTCTTTCAGTCTGTCTATTGCCCACCTTTTTGGCTTTTGACTTTTCTTCAGTTTCTTCAACTTTAATCTGCATTTCATTACAACCAGATTGTGATCAGAGTTTATGTCAGCACCAGGATATGTTTTACAATCCAAAATCTGGTTTCGAAACCTCTGCTTGACCATAATGAAGTCGATTTGGTAACGCCCTGTATCTCCTGGTCTCATCCATGTGTATATTCTTCTATTGTGGTTATTGAATAAGGTGTTAGCTATGACCAATTCATGCTCGGTGCAGAATTCTACCAGCCTGCTTCCTCGATCATTCCTTTCACCTAATCCGAAATCTCCTACTATCTTCCCTTCTCTCCCTTTTCCTACCACAGCATTCCAATCTCCCATTACTATAACATTTTCATCACCCTTGATATACCTCAGAATTTCGTCTATTTCTTCGTAGACCTTTTCAACATCCTCATCATCAGCTTGACTGGTAGGCATATAGACTTGTACCACTGTAGTGCAGGTAGGTTTTGTATTGATTTTTGCTACAATAATCCGTTCACTATATTGCTCATAATATTCCACCCGCTGTCCAAGTTTCCTACTCAATATGAGGCCAACCCCTGCTTGGCCATTGTTTGATTTAGTGCTAATGACCCTATAGTCTCCTGACCAAAAGTCCTGTTCTTCCTGCCAGCGCATTTCACTAATCCCAACCAAATCCAACCTCAACCTATCCATTTCCCTTTCTAAGTTTTCTAACCTTCCACTTCCTAGCAGACTTCTAACATTCCACGCTCCGATCCGTAGAATGTCAGATTTCCTCTTTGTCACTTCTGTGATGTTAACCCCCTCTCGAGTAGTCCCCACCCGGAGATCCGAACGGGGGACTAGTTTACCTCCGGATTGAAATTTTACAAGGGAGGAGGCCATCATCACATGTAATTATGCATAGAGAGGTGCATATCCTCGGGAATAGCATACGGCTGTAGTTTCCCGTTGCTTTCAGCCGTGCAGCAGGACACAGTGTAGCCATTATTGGCTTATATTATCAATATCTTAACCGTCTATAAGACTAGTAAAGAATTGATTTATTCTGAAAGGCTGCTACTCCCTTTCAGAATAAGTAAAGAGCAATTCTACTAACAAAAATACTAACCTTCTACCGTACTAACAATTAAATACCAAAACTCTACTAACAAAAAACTGAAGTTCCACCAACAACAAATACTACCACTAAAACAGTCTGTCAACAGGCACACTCACATGCACCCTCACACATCACAGTCTACTGAAACAATGAACTATAACTAATAAACAATGCAACTGCTACCAGACACACTCACACACCACAGTCTAATAGAACAATGACATATATCTAATAGACAAACTAACTACCTACTTACAACTAAAACTAACTACATACTTACTGTACTTTTATTTGAATTGACAATATTTACAAAATGCAATTTAGATAGAAAATACTTACAAAATGTAATTTAGATTCAAAATTGTCACAAAATGCAATTTAACCCTAGAACTGCTGCAGGTTTATCTGTCAAATGCTGCAGCAAAATTCCCATAAAGTACACACTAAAGGAATTTGGTATCTGTAAGCATACTGTGTTCATGAATATGACTTATCATACACCAATATAAAGCTGAAAGACTGTTCTATATTATATTGATATAGGTGAATCATTCAGACTCGTCACTTTGAATTAATCGTAAAAAGTATTTTATAAAAAATAAAAAAATAAAAAATTATTGACTTTTCTGCTCTAGAAAACCATATTGCCGAGTTAAATGTTCATCAGAGACATCATAAATGAAAAGATCATAGTTTTTTGTTACTAATTCAAGAACCAGTTTCAATTAATTCCTGTTATTTACTAAAAAGAAAATTATTTTTACAAAAATATGACATTTCTCGATTTTGAAGTACATAATCGGCGCGCGATTACGGGGAGGCAAGTTCACAGGCTCAGGATGATGAACGATAAACGGTACATTTTTACCTGGAAAGTCACTTTCTTCGGGTTGAATATCAGTCTAGTTCACACTTACCACTTCACGGCTAACATTAGGCATGTGTACAGGGTCTGTCGGAACATGATAAACATCGCTTGCATTGATGGGGATTTCCATAACTTGTGTGACATCCTGTTCGCCGGTATCACTGCCACTACTTTCTAGTTTCTACTCCGGCTAGTGCGACATAATTTGTATTGTAGAGTGGATCTCAGGAGAGTTTGTGCCCACGAGCAATTTTTGGCTCGTATGTCGAGAGCCGTTGCGTAGTGGTCAGCGTGATTAGCTGCCACCCCGGAGGTCCACGGTTCGATTCCCGGCTCTGCCACGAAATTTGAAAAAGTGGTTTGAGGACTGGTACGGAGTCTACTCAAACTCGGGTGGCCCAAATGCGTAGAGAGGATTCGATTCCCATCTCAGCCATCCTCGAAGTGGTTTTCCGTGGTTTCCCACTTCGTCTTCGGGCAATGCTGGATGGAACCAACCGCAAGGCCACGGCCGCCTCCATCCCACTTTCTTGCCTACCCCTCCCACTCTTCCCATCCCTTCATCAGGCCCCTGTTTGTTTTGCAAGTGAGGCCACCTTGGCGTAGTGCTGGTCACACACCCCAGTTGTATCCCCGACTCAGAGTCACAAATTCCAGGACACTGCCCACAGTGGCGGTAGAGGTTGGATCTCTCGCTTAGTCCGTGGGAACAGCTATCCCTGGAGGGTAAAACGATAACGGACGGAAGAGAATGTCAAGAGCACCGTGGTGCAAAAACGCCTGCCTTAGGAGGTACTACTGAGGGAGTTACAGGCCAAGGATCCAAATTGCGAGGTCAGGGAGATCGCGATACAACAGCGAGAAGTAATAAAGTCTTGTAAGGTACTTGCATCTCCCAGAGTGCAGCCACCCACTGCGACACAACGTGTCCAACCTTGGCGACAATCTCGTTATTTCAGACCACCTGCCATGGCCACCCAATGTCTCGACATGCAGGCGATGCAACTGACAGTCCGGCTGCACTGCCAATACGGGGTGAAACAAGATGAAGATGATGATAATTGTTGTTTTAAGGGGCCTAACATCTAGGTTATCGGCCCCTTATGGTTTGGGTGATCGTGATATTGAATAAATAATGCCATGAAGCATACAGCTAAAACTAACTACGGACTTAACAACTACCTTACAGGCTAAAAGAAGAAATTAGTAAATATAAAAGGTATTCAAACCTGAAGCTCTCTATGCTTCAGAGTCTCTCAATCTCCAACACAAAACACTATAACACCAAATAGAAGTGAAAAAACGTAAAATAATGAGAAAAATCCTTGGGCCAAGAACAAAAGATGGTGTACATTTTCCAAAGCCTAATACAGAAATATACCACAAGAAAACACCGACACAATGCGAAGCGAAGAATCCAATTTATGGGACATATAGAAAGAATGGACCCGAACAGACTACACACAAAATACATACTTTCTTAAAGAACAAGGCTACTAAACCGAATTGGCATAAATTTACAGAAAAAGACTTTAATGAATTAGGATCACCAAACTTACATGACCGGAAGGAAATCAAGAAAATCACTCAGACGAGGGGTTTCGAGGAAGAAGAGAAGAAGACTACACAAAATCAATGATCAGAGCAAAGGAAATGACCCACTCGTTGCCAATGAAGGAATACTGGGCCAAGAGGAAGGCTAGAAAGTGTTGATTTCACGTGGTCCTAAGCGACCCATTCGAAAAGGAGAGGAAGAAGAAGAAGAAGAAGAAGAAGGAAAAGAAAAGAAATAATGGACAGGAGGAAAGGAAACCCTCGAAGAATGAGGATTCAGGGAGTTGGAAGGTAGTAGAGCCATGAAAAGCAGAAAGGAAAAGGCGAAAGAGGAGAGGGTCCACCCCAAAGACAGCGGAAAAAGGTGAAACAACGGACACAGCTCAGGAATCCCTTGGAGTCGCCAACTCCCACACTCACCAGTTGTGAGCCCTTGAGGGTGTAGCACTATACAGGGTGCACAGGAAGTGGTGGAGCTACACACACCCTGCCTCCTTGAGGATCTTGTGCAGAAGGTAGGAGATATCATGAAAAGAAAAAGAAGGCTGAGTCCTCGAAGAATGAGGGTATCAGGAAAGATGAGACAGGGGCCAGTTAAGGCGGGAAAGTGAAAGACTCTCTAGGCCTTGGACAGCTGAATGCCATCGGGGTGGGAAGAGAACAAGTGTTGACCAAGGGAGACCGTCAGGAAAGATAACTGAAAGGAGCCCGGCAAACGTAAGTGGAAGCAACGCTGGTAAAGAACATGTAGTTATCGTTAAAACTCCCTGTCCTTATCAATCAGCATAATTGAATGCTTCTGTGATTAACGTTAAGAGTTGTACCATGTAGTACTCGTTATTTAATAAGTCTTGTTGTAATTCAGTCTTGCAGCCAGAGGAATTGATTCTAACATTAGATTAGTAGAAGCCTCCGTGGCTTAGGCGGCAGCACGCCGGCCTCTCACCGCTGGGTCCGTGGTTCAAATCCCGGTCACTCCATGTGAGATCTGTGCTGGACAAAACGGAGGCAGACAGGTTTTTCTCCGGGTACTCCGGTTTTCCCTGTCACAATTTCATTCCAGCAACACTCTCCACTATCATTTCATTTCATCTGTCATTCATTTAATCATTGCCCCAGAGGAGTGCGTCAGGCTTCGGTAGCCGGCACAGTCCATATCCTCGCCGCTAGATGGGGGCTTCATTCATTCCATTCCTGACCCGGTCGGAGACTGGAAGCAGGCTGTGGATTTTCATTCATTAGATTAGTAGCCTACTGTACGGAATCATATTCATATGTCTAGCTGCAGAGAAAGCCTCATGTGAGATTACATACTTGTTTCATTTCTTCATTATTGTTGTGTCCTGGCCGTGGTAAGTGATTTTTGAAAGGCGGAAAAAAATACGATACGCATGTCATACGATGTTGGCATGTTAAAGAACCCATTTGAATTCAGTAGGCCGTGCTCATAATGGCAAAATTAATCTCGGGAGTTTCCGCCAATACAAAGATCCTCATTTCTCTACTAGAAAGCGCTATAGTGTTCAATGAGCTTAGATATCTAACCTCCGTGACTTTCATAGTGCTTCAAGGAACAACGAAATTTGACATTCAAGCTACCCTCTGGGTTTCAAATTACAAAGCTTGCACCCGGCACTCGAAGCCATACGATATTATTATTATTATTATTATTATTATTATTATTATACCGACAGTAGTGGCTGCGTTCGCTAAAGCGCTGCGTTAGGTCATGGGGCCAAGCTCTCTGCTGACTCGGTAGACGCGTGGGTTCGAGCCCCACCGTCGTCCGTCCTTGAAATGGTTTTCCGTGGTTTCCCCATTTTCAACTCCAGGCAAATGCTGGGACGGTACCTTCTGACAGGCCACGGCCGCTTCCTTCCACATCCTTGCCCAGTTTCATTCACCATCATTCATTTCATCTCTCATTAACTCCTCTCATGAGGTTGGTGTCAGGAAGGGCATCCGGCCGTAAAATCATCCGCCACAAAGACTACCATCGCATCTCATCCCCGACCCCGTAGGAAAAACGGGAATAATAAGGGGTAGACATACATACATTATTATTATTAGTATTATTATTATTGTTTGAGTCGTCAGTTTTTTGACATTTTAAATAATAGGGCTGTGTACAATCTCAGGATGGTAGAATGGAAATAGTGTCGAAGTGCATAAAAGCCAATGTAGTGAACCCATGGGCCATAGGGTCCATGATGGTCGAACCAATGTCCTTAAGGAAGAAATGAAAGAAACGTATAGTTTCTTAAAGGAACGGAGAGAGATTTTAAGCCAGGAATATAGCTTAACATTGTGCAAGCGACTAGGGACAGATGCTCCTTAGATGAGATCACCCCACTCGACATGCCAGAGAGGGCTGGTCACGAGTATTAATAACTGAGTGGAATCTTCCACCGTGATAGAAAGAGAAGCCTGAATCGGAATTCAAGCTGACGTGGCTGGAAATTGACAACGTCGCATATGCACCAGAAGAGGAATAATTAAAATTAACACGTTTACGAGCATAATAATGAGTAAACAAGCACAGTACAGTGAATCATTTTGAATGAGAGATTTTTCAGTATAGAGAAACCATGTAATAATTGTGCAGAAATAAACTGCCGACGTAAGACGACGTCATCGGTGAATTACCTAAGCCTCTGTGGAGGGGAGAGACCAAAAGGAATGCAACTCCCACACAATTGAGGACGAGAAATTAATTAATATCTCCAAATTGCACGATCGATTCTTAGGTGCAATAAGATCATTTGACATTGAGAAGACGAGCTTTCGGAAGGTATAATTTTTATATTTGTGGCACCATTATTTTAGAAGTTGACCACAGGAAAGGCTTGAGTCTTATTTTTTTGTAGTAAAACAGTATAAAGCTTCGGGCGTTTCCAAGCCAATCATGCAGTATTCGAACGGCCCGAGGGGTATCGCCACGCATCACGCATCACGAATCCGTCCAGGAGGACGTGAAGTTATATCAGCACATGCAGTTATTCTGAGAGCCCGTGAGGGGACGTAACTCTGCGTTACATCGATAACAGCTACCAGTACTCCTTGA
The DNA here is from genome assembly GCA_946902985.2 of Meconema thalassinum. Classification (NCBI taxonomy): domain Eukaryota; kingdom Metazoa; phylum Arthropoda; class Insecta; order Orthoptera; family Tettigoniidae; genus Meconema; species Meconema thalassinum. The sequence continues at coordinate 376,775,576 of OX336392.1, forward strand.
GGGGAGAAACGCTGTTTAACACCACCGAAGTAAGATCCAATAGCCACAGGCGTCACAGTACTAACGACTTGCTTGCCTCCATAAGGAGCATTCAAGGCGAGATTTTAAAGTATCGCCGTAGTGAAGTATTAGGAAAATCCTAATTATAGGATTTAGGCCGACTGTATACAAGTTAAAGTGAAAATTCGCAAGATATAGTCAGAGCAGGCTGCGAACGTCGGACTTAAAGGCGATAGGTCGTTATATGTTCGAACGAACAGATCATAACGTACGGAAGTATCGTACCAGACAGATAAACTGTTATTTAAATTGAAGCAACCTAAAAAGGAAGAACAGAATAAGGTTCGAACGTAGGAGCGTTAAAACAGTTCCAATAAATAGAATAGGAGACTATAAACATTAGCTCCAGATATCAGGCGAACAATTCTAATAGTACTAGAATCAAGAAGTGCTAGCTGCTAGAAACTAAATCTATAGGTCTTAGAGGAGACCTCGATCCATATAGACTCTCGTTAGGATCGATAGACAGATCTACAGAGAAGCCGTTCAAGCTAGATCAATAGCCAGTTATCCAGGATAGGAATAGCAGAATTGAACTCCAGGGAACAGTAGATGTTTCGGGACTTTCTGATTCTTCAGAATAGGAAGCCGACATCGGATAAATCTCACCCTTGGAGACGGGAATTAAAGAAGATCACGTGTGATAGGCTCAGAAGTACGGCCTAGTGATCGGGTAATTGTGAAGTGTAAAATAATCAAGATTGTGTGTTAAATAATATTTTTAGTGTTATTATGTGTTCAAAAGGGACACACCAGTATATAAAAATGTCGTCAATATTAAGTGTTCTAGATATAGGTCAAAAAGTGTTTTTACGTAAGATGAATACCTTCAATATGGTGTAAAAAGTTCAAAGTGGGCCCCAAAAATGAAACACCATACCAGATTTAAGATCAGGGATGATCTGGAAAATATGTAAGTACAAAATTCATTTTTATTTTGGTGTCAGAAATTGATTGTGTACAAAACCCACCAGAGTTTTTGAGTGAAAGGGATGTGTTTTAATGAATGAATAATGAATAATCAAGAATACGGTCTGAACAATAATAAATAAATAGAGAAATTATGAATAATTATGTAAAGAATAAATCCCGTAGAGGAAATAGGTGAATAAAGGGTTAAAGTATTTAACAAATGTCATAAGAGCAAGCGAAATATCAGTTAAATATCATGAAAGACATTGAAATAAAGTAAAGTTGAGATATGAAAGAAATAGCTTTTGAGCTTATATAAAGAATAAAGAATAATAATAATAATTAAATATGGAAATGTTAAATAAAAATCAAATAAATTGATATGAACATAAGAACGTTAAGCCTTAACGTATGTGTAAGAAATGAGGTTCAATGGAATATTTTAAAACAGGGAACGATTTATCGACCATGGAAAGATTAATATGTGAATTAAAATAATATTGAATTGTTACTAAAGAGATTTTATCAGTTCTTGGGAAGACATTTTCGGCTTAAAATAATGCATAGCGCATAATGAGCGCAAATATAATATTAAAGTGTCACGCTCGGAACGCGTAGTAGTTAAATACTTGGTACATTACTTATGGAGGGTAGTTGATTGCAGTGAATGATAATTGTATAAGTCCTCTATTTGTGACATTAGTATCACGAGGCATTGTGTATGTATTTAAAAAGGGAGCTAATATATGGTATTATTGAGCGTATGTCATATGGGCCACGGCCGACTCTAAATCGCATTTTGTATAAGCCCTCTGTATGGGATTAGTTCCCGAGGCACCTGAAGAGATTCGAATGCAGGATCTTCTTATGATAAAAGCCCCTGAAATTCTCCGTCGTCGTATGTGTATTTAATCTTCCCAATCAATGAGGACCCTCTCATAATTAATAAATGCCAAGGATATGAACATGGTCTGTGAACCAAAGAATAGTTGTTTGAATGTTACGGTACAATAAAGCCTGGTCTCCTCAGAACTGGATAGAATGGAAAGGTTTGTTTTGAAAGCCTTGAAAATAAGCTACTAAAATGTTGGGTCAGACGGGAAATCTCCACCACCCTAACAGGTCATAAATCGCACCCCAGTAGTAGAGACTAGCTCTTTTAAAGCGAGATGGAACAGAGACCGTCTCGTAAGCTGTTGTAAAGAGAGACGAATACACCAGGAGTGTTTAGAGTTGTAAACGACCCGGGCATTGAACCGAGGCCCTTAAAGATGGATATTTCGTTTGCCGGTTCAGATCGTAGTTTCTTATATGATAATGATCTATTAAGACATAAGAGATAAATAACAATCCCTATTGTAATAATGTAAGGACGTGGGATTCCACGAGTTGATTGAAGGCAACTGAGTTCGGGAGTAACTATAGTTTTTTGACTGTGTCAAGTACCTTCACGCTCTGGAGTACACAATTGATTTTCTGATTACCTTAATATGTTTGTGAAATAAAGAGAGATGATAACAACTGAATGTGTGGACATGCCCAAAAATATTGAGTTAGATAATTAACCTATATTTTTAAATATAATTATATATTTGTTTTAAAGAATAAGAAAATATAAAAGACAGTGTTTGAGGTGTACAAGAATGACACCATAATAATGTAATTGCATGGAGCCAAAGAGCTCGGAGTTATGTAAACTTAATGTTAGTGCTTTATGGAAGTGAGACTAAGTAAGAATTGTTGGTTTATGTGGAAACCACAGGTTTTGAATTCAATATTTGTTTATTTTATTTTGTGATCCCTTGTTCATTTGGAACAAGCAGTTGATATTTTGGTCAAGAATTAAAGTGTTAAAATGTTTGTAGCGCCATTAATTTTATTAATTGAATATGTTTAAATAGGAGTTGATTTTGTTGTTATTTTTGCAAGTGTATCCTCTAATTAATCCAAAATATGTGAGTCACAGAGTGGGGGAACTTACCACTGCCCCGAAATCCCGAATTGAGCTACGCTGGTATACTGTGATTGGCATATTTCATGCTAAATGGGCACAGGGGGATATATAAATACTGTGCTGGATTAATAACTAGAGGAACACTTAAGTCGGTCATATCATGTAAAATTAAAGTAATGATAGGAAAAGCTACAACGTAAAATATTGACTGACCGCATGGGTCCCTGGAAACTCATACCGAGCAGCCCTGAATATATATGATATATAAACCCCCTAGCAAAACTAAACATGGCGCCCAGTACGCAGGGCTGAGTTTTCCTAGGGAAAACCCGAGTTTTCTCGAAAAATCAAAATTTTCATTTTTTGAAAAAAAAAATGGTTTTTCGAAATTTTGAATTTTAAACACTTCCATAAAGGTTTATGAAATTGAATAAATGTAGTAAAAGGGTACGTTTAAGTGAATACCCGTACCAAAGGAATATTTTAAAAGAAATTGGGACACACCGATTCAGAGTATCATCTCTCAAGCATGTACTAGTGTGGTGGCATTTGTGGCCCACTGTATTTTTATAGTAGAAAAGATGGTGACGATGATGGAGTTAAAGGAGTGTTTGGATGAACATTTCCATAAGAATAGGGAGGAGATAATAAAAATAAGTACGCAAAGTACGGAAGATGTAAAAAAAGAGAATAGGGTAGAGAGGCAGGAACTTTTGGAGGCGATAAAAGCCGATAGTAATGAGAAGTTGAACGCTTTAAAAGCTGATAGTAATGAGAAGTTGAACGCTTTAAAAGCCGATAGCAATGAGAAGTGGGAGGCCATAAACAATAAATTGGGAACAATAGACAATACATTGGGTCTCCAAAAGGATGAAAATAACAAAGTGTTCGAATCTATAAATGAAAGTTTGGAGTCAATAAAAACTGATAGTGCTAATATGGGAACCAAATTAGAAGCTATCGAAGTTAACTGTGTAAAAATGAACGATGAATTGAAGGCTGAGATAGAGGGCAAATTGAATAGTATAAAAACAGAAAATTCCGATCATTTGTCAGCACAATCCAGGGCTTTGGAAGATAAACTAGGAATAATGGAAGGGAAATTTGAAAACGAATTACATTCCTTTCAGGATAAGATTATAGGTGATAATTTCTTGAAAAGTCAAGCCATGAACACTAAACTAGAGGCCATGGAGACTAAAATACAAAGTAATATAAATGAGAAATTAGAAGGGATAATGAATAACAAATTTCAAGGTTTTGACACTAGGTTGGAGGACAAGTTCATTGAGTTAAAAGGGAAAATCACAAGTGAAATTAAACAGGAAAATAAGGTACTTAAGTTAGAATTGCAAGACCAAATAAATGTCTTGAAGGAAAGTACAAAAACATCCCAAGTCAAATGTCAAGAAAATTTTGATAATTTAGAAGATAATTTTAAGGCTATAAAAACTAAGTTAAATAAGATGGAAACAACATGTCGAAAGAATGTATACGATTGTAAAAACGAACTTGTAACCCAGATCCAAGGTGTGCAGAAAGAATTGAAAGATCAGATAAAATCTAACAGCGATATTTGTAAGGCATCCCGGGATGAAATAAAACAAAGCGTGAATGAGCTAGGAGATAGATTTGAAGGGGTTGAAGAGAAAGTAGGGATCCTCGAGAACAAAATCGGTGTAGTTCAGACTGAGGTAACTGAGATGAAAAATCAAAATCTAAAGGATGTTAAGGAGATGAAAGATCAAATTGATCATTTTACCGGGCAGGTAGATGAGAATCTGAAGACATATGAAACGAAAATAGATCAAAGATTAGGTGTATACGAGGGGCATCTCCAGAGTGAAAGAAAACAACGAGAGAACGAAAGTAAGGAAAGTACCCATAAAATAAATGAAATAAGTCAGGGTATTATTGAGGTTCAGGAAACCATCGGAACATTAAAGGTTCATGTAGGAAAAACCAATAAGGAAGTTAGTCAGGTCCAAGATGAAATGATGAAATTGTATAAGAGTCAAGAGAAGACTGAGGGAAGGCTTGAAGGAATAAAAATAGATATGGTCAAAGGACGAAAAGAAGTGGAGAAGCAAATAAAGGAGATACGAGAGGGCCTGGAAACCATAGGTGACGTTAAGCCAGAAATTATAGACCAACATGCTAAGATCATTAAGAAAGAGGTAGAAGACCAAATAAATGGATTTAGGGATAGCTTCAGGGATGAGAAATTCCAACTCAAAAAGATAGAGGAAGATATTAAAATGAATCAAGAAAGAATTCAGAATGAATTAAGATCCCGATTGGAGAGGACGGAACTTAAGAATAGTCAAATGGAAATCCAACTCATGGCAAATGAAGAAAGTGCCCGAAGAGAAAGGAAGTTAGAATTCGAAAATCAGGAGGAGTTTCCAAAGACAGGATGGGTAGATTCCCGTGAACAAGGCACAGATGCGGAGAGGGACTTAGGAGGGGAGAGCCCTTATAAGATCCCAGGATATCCAATGGCGATGTCAACACCGTACACAAATCAGAAAAATGGCCAAATAATAAACATTATTAAATCCAATGAGGACAGACCAGTAAAGTTTACGGGTAACAACATGTCTATTACTCCAAAATACTGGCTAAAAGAAGTGGCAGAGTATCTAAATGAAATGAAGGTTCCTCAGGATCGGAGACTGAGAGCTATTGAAAAGCTGTTGGCAGGTGATTGTCTCACCTGGTTCAGAAGCTTCAGATACACTTTTGATACGGTGGAAGGCTTTAGGGAAGCATTTTTAAAGCGATATTGGGCAGCAGATGTCCAAGAAAACTTAAGGCTAGATCTGTACTCTAGGAAGTACAGCACCAATGCACCTACTAAATACTCGGAATTTTTCACCGCTCAGCTGTGTAAATTCCGCGAACTGGATATTGCTCCGGCAGAAAACGACCTGTGTGCCGCCATTGCAAGACAGCTTCCATATGAGATTCAGAGGCTGCTAATCTCATCCAAAGCCAGAAGTGCTGTGGAAGTGGAAAGCGTATTACGTCAGTTAGATATGACGACTTCGCACGTAACACCTCGGCATCAGAGACAAACTGAGCAAGTACACATGGCCAGCAGTCAGGAAACTGGAGAAAAACCAGCGACCAGGAATCAGTCTACCAGTACGGATACTCCAGGACGAGATCGAGAGTATGGGCACCAGGAGCCTAGAAGGATACAGCCATATTACAGGGGAGGATATCGAGGAAGAAATCCTAGAACGACGGGTTATAGGCAACAGGAAAGCCGACCCTATAACAATAACCAGCAAAGGCCGGACAATAGAAAGAAATGGGAGAATTATCCCAGGAGGAATGTAAGGCCAGACGATAGGGATGATGAATATCGGGCCGAAATAGAAGAAAGATATCAGGAGAGTCTTCGTTATATGAACGAAAGACCAGATGAACCTGATAGGCAAAAAGTCCGTTGGAGTGAGGCAATCAAGAACCGGAAATCACCCGACCGACTAGACGGAGCTCAAAGCTTGGAACTACAAGCTCAGCTAAAGATTGAGGGAAAAGGGAGCCCTCAGGATAAAAAAAAACTCCAAATTTAAATTGTCAAAAGTGGAAACATACCAGGAGCTGGGAGGAAGTAGAAATTGTAAATTGGATAGCCAGACCAGATGAACTAATTAACGAGGATGTGGAAGGAATCCCACCTGTTAAAAGAGAACTACCTATAATTATGCTTAGGATAGAAGGATTACTGGTCAGAGCATTGATTGATACTGGATCCACAATAAGTTTAATTACACAAACCCTTCTGAATGAATTGGAAACAAGGGGCCGAGTACTAAAGATTCCCACATCAAGTGTAAAGATTAAGGGAATTATTCCTGAAAAATCTTTGACATGTAAATTTCAGGTATACATTGATTTAATCATGGGTAACGCTGAAATTTCGCAGTGCTTTTTGCTGGTAAATCAATTACCTTATAATGTCATATTAGGTATTGATTTTATCCGTGAGAACAAGGTCATTATAGACCTAGCGCAAAATTGCATTAGAATTCAAAGAGAGGATGTGGATGAGCAAAACATTAACCTACAGGATCAGGAGGCGAAAATAGCAGAACAGGTATGGCATATGGAAGAAGTAATTGAGGAAGATGATAAGGACATAGAAAAGATATTGGAAGTCCTCAACATAGAATTCGAAGATAATGTGGAAAATGAGTTCGAGACCAACCTGTCCGGAAAGGTGGAGGAAGCTAAAGTCAGCCTCGAAATTAAGGAACAGTTAAAGAAATTATTATTGGAGTATAGGGACGTATTTGATTCCAAGCCAGGGAAGATTGAAAATTTTAAATACGCGTTCCAAGTCAACGATTGGGCACCGTTCAAACAAAAACCATACCCGGTTGCGGAAAAACATTACCCACAAACCAAGAAAACACTGCAGGAGATGATGAATGCAGGTGTTATAGAAAAGATGGCGACACCATATGTTAGTCCATTAGTGATTGTGAGTAAACCGGATGGCTCAGTAAGGGTGTGTTTAGATGCCAGAAATCTAAATGCAAAAATTATACCAGAAAATGATTCGGCACCACCCATAAAAGAAATACTGAGGAAGTTTAAAGGCAAGAAGATTTTTTCAAATATTGACATGACTTCTTCGTATCATCATCTCGAACTGGAAGAGAAAACCAGCTTGTTGACTGGATTTCAGTTCGATCAACAAACATACTGCTTTAGAAGATGTCCGTTTGGATTAAAGACTGCAGGATCGGCATTAATAAGAGCGCTGGATCGAAACCTGTCAGAGGAAGTGAAAGATTGCACTATCCGATACGTAGATGACATTTTGCTTACCTCGGAGAACATTGAGGAACATTTAGAAAATTTGAAGAAATTATTAGAAGACCTAAGAAGGGCAAATTTTAAGATAAATTTAAAGAAGTCGAACTTCTGTCAAAGGCAAGTGACATTTTTAGGGCATGTGATTGACAAGGATGGTGTTAAACCAAATCCATGCAAATTGGAATCGATAAGGGATTTTCCAAGGCCTTTGAAAGTGAAGAACGTTCGCCAGTTTTTGGGATTGATTGGGTTCTTCTCAGGACATTGTCCATCATACACCAAAACTGTTGCACCACTACAGGACCTTCTGAAGAAGGGGGGCAAGTGGAAATGGACGGAGGAAGCAGAAAAAGCATTCGTGGAGGCCAAGGAAATGCTCTTAAATTACGTGAAGTTAGGATATCCTGATTTTAATCAGAGATTTATCATTCAGACAGACGCATCCCAGATTGGAATAGGGGCAATGCTATATCAGGAGAACCCGGAAAACCCTGATAAGAAGAATTATCTAGCTTTCACAAGTAGGAGACTGAAACCACACGAGAAAAATTATACGATCAGCGAGATCGAGCTGTTAGCGATATTGCACGCGTTGCAATATTGGCGGAAGATCGTATATGGGTTTCAGGTCATTCTAAGGACGGATCATAAAGCCTTAACCTTTTTGATGAAGACTGATTTATCCAGTCAAAGGTTGATGCGTTGGGCTTTATATATTCAACAATTTGATGTCAAGATAGAGTACTGCCCAGGAAAGGAAAACATAGTTCCAGACTACTTAAGTAGACAGCCAGAGTCCATAGAAGAGGAAGTAATGGCTATAGATTTGGAAGACAGGGATCAGCATACTCTTAATGAGTTAAGAAGCATTAGTCAAAGGCAACGGGAGGATCCATGGATGAACATGCTCATATCATTCCTTGAGGGAAGCTTGATAAGAGGAACACCAGCGTACACGGAAGCTGAGAAGATAGCACAGGACTACACGTTTTATAATGGGTTATTATATAAGTTTGTGGACTCTGACCATACGAAATTAAGGATTGTTGTACCTGCAATTTTGCAGAGGAAAATAGTATGGTTAGCCCATAGATCGTTCGGACATATGGGAGTCGACAAAACAGTCTCGATGCTGAAAGAAGCATTTATATGGCCGAGACTGAGAGAAACTGTAAGGGATACGCTAAAGACATGTGATCTATGTCAAAGGATTAAACCTAATGCATTTCTGATGAGACAGAAGCCTATACCATTGTTGCCCGAAAGGCCCGGCCAAATCATATCTATCGATAATTTTGGACCTTTGCCAAAGGCAAGAAGAGGAAATCGACACATAATGGTGGCTATGGATGTCTTCACTAAAATGGTTGTCCTTGCTCCCATACAGAAGACTAGTACCAAACAGGTGTTAAAACGACTTAAAGAAAAAGTGATACCGATTCTGGGGAAACCTGAGAATGTGTTGTCGGATCACGGCAGTTGTTTCACCAGTGTAGAGTTCAGACGAGAATTAGAAAGACTTGGAATACGTCAAATTTTGTCAAGTATTCGCCATCCTGAGGCAAACCCTGTAGAGAGAGTTATGAGAGAAACGGCCAAGTATTGTAGAATATACTGTGCCGAAGAAAATTGGAAGTGGATAGATATTTTGGATATTATTGAATTTTGTATAAATAATACAATCCATGAATCCACAGGAGAGATACCCATAACGTTACATCGGAATGAGCAACCAGAAAGACCTTGGAATCTGGTAATTCCTAGACCAGCAGACGCTCAGCCGGGAAGAGATGTACGAATTAGGAGAGCCTTTGAGCATCTTAAAGCTCAAGCCGACAGGAGGCAGAGAAGAAATAGGCATAAGAGGTATCATCGACCATTATTAGCAGGAGAAATGGTGTTAGTGAAAAGACCAGCCATTTCGGATCCAGGGAACCGTGTGTACAAGAAGTTCCAGAAAATGTACCACGGACCATATCAGATAATCAGAGATTTGAGGAATAACGCATATAGAATTCGGCATTGTGAAACGGATCACGAAGTGACCATGAATTCAGCAAATTTGAAATTATATTACCCTCCCGAAGATTTTGATGAAGAAAATGAACAAGCCCTGGTCGTGGAAACATTTAGAGATGAATCCGCTTTTGACATAAACAAGAATAAGGAAGAAATAGAAAATAGAGCTCAAGCAATCGAGTGCGAATGCGAATTGGAGAAAGTATATTGGGAAATTAAAGAAATAATTGAATTTATTGAAGAAGAAAATTCCAATTTAAGAAAAGAAAATGATGAAATAAGGAAACGGGTAGGGATAGACCAAACCCGTAAGGGAGAATGAGGTTCTGGGAACGTAAAGTCCAGACAATGAAAGAAAGAAAGAAAGGGTAGGGACAGAGCATACCCGACCTACACAATTACCGGATACGACTTAAAAGAAGTAAAAACAACAGTAAATACGGATGACGTCATGATGGATTCGACGAATAGAGTAATACAAATTAAATTGAAATAAATTTCCTCAAAAATTTCCAAAATTTATTTACCTAAGGAGGGGAGAGATGAACCCATGGGCCATAGGGTCCATGATGGTCGAACCAATGTCCTTAAGGAAGAAATGAAAGAAACGTATAGTTTCTTAAAGGAACGGAGAGAGATTTTAAGCCAGGAATATAGCTTAACATTGTGCAAGCGACTAGGGACAGATGCTCCTTAGATGAGATCACCCCACTCGACATGCCAGAGAGGGCTGGTCACGAGTATTAATAACTGAGTGGAATCTTCCACCGTGATAGAAAGAGAAGCCTGAATCGGAATTCAAGCTGACGTGGCTGGAAATTGACAACGTCGCATATGCACCAGAAGAGGAATAATTAAAATTAACACGTTTACGAGCATAATAATGAGTAAACAAGCACAGTACAGTGAATCATTTTGAATGAGAGATTTTTCAGTATAGAGAAACCATGTAATAATTGTGCAGAAATAAACTGCCGACGTAAGACGACGTCATCGGTGAATTACCTAAGCCTCTGTGGAGGGGAGAGACCAAAAGGAATGCAACTCCCACACAATTGAGGACGAGAAATTAATTAATATCTCCAAATTGCACGATCGATTCTTAGGTGCAATAAGATCATTTGACATTGAGAAGACGAGCTTTCGGAAGGTATAATTTTTATATTTGTGGCACCATTATTTTAGAAGTTGACCACAGGAAAGGCTTGAGTCTTATTTTTTTGTAGTAAAACAGTATAAAGCTTCGGGCGTTTCCAAGCCAATCATGCAGTATTCGAACGGCCCGAGGGGTATCGCCACGCATCACGCATCACGAATCCGTCCAGGAGGACGTGAAGTTATATCAGCACATGCAGTTATTCTGAGAGCCCGTGAGGGGACGTAACTCTGCGTTACATCGATAACAGCTACCAGTACTCCTTGAGGGGAGAAACGCTGTTTAACACCACCGAAGTAAGATCCAATAGCCACAGGCGTCACAGTACTAACGACTTGCTTGCCTCCATAAGGAGCATTCAAGGCGAGATTTTAAAGTATCGCCGTAGTGAAGTATTAGGAAAATCCTAATTATAGGATTTAGGCCGACTGTATACAAGTTAAAGTGAAAATTCGCAAGATATAGTCAGAGCAGGCTGCGAACGTCGGACTTAAAGGCGATAGGTCGTTATATGTTCGAACGAACAGATCATAACGTACGGAAGTATCGTACCAGACAGATAAACTGTTATTTAAATTGAAGCAACCTAAAAAGGAAGAACAGAATAAGGTTCGAACGTAGGAGCGTTAAAACAGTTCCAATAAATAGAATAGGAGACTATAAACATTAGCTCCAGATATCAGGCGAACAATTCTAATAGTACTAGAATCAAGAAGTGCTAGCTGCTAGAAACTAAATCTATAGGTCTTAGAGGAGACCTCGATCCATATAGACTCTCGTTAGGATCGATAGACAGATCTACAGAGAAGCCGTTCAAGCTAGATCAATAGCCAGTTATCCAGGATAGGAATAGCAGAATTGAACTCCAGGGAACAGTAGATGTTTCGGGACTTTCGGATTCTTCAGAATAGGAAGCCGACATCGGATAAATCTCACCCTTGGAGACGGGAATTAAAGAAGATCACGTGTGATAGGCTCAGAAGTACGGCCTAGTGATCGGGTAATTGTGAAGTGTAAAATAATCAAGATTGTGTGTTAAATAATATTTTTAGTGTTATTATGTGTTCAAAAGGGACACACCAGTATATAAAAATGTCGTCAATATCAAGTGTTCTAGATATAGGTCAAAAAGTGTTTTTACGTAAGATGAATACCTTCAATATGGTGTAAAAAGTTCAAAGTGGGCCCCAAAAATGAAACACCATACCAGATTTAAGATCAGGGATGATCTGGAAAATATGTAAGTACAAAATTCATTTTTATTTTGGTGTCAGAAATTGATTGTGTACAAAACCCACCAGAGTTTTTGAGTGAAAGGGATGTGTTTTAATGAATGAATAATGAATAATCAAGAATACGGTCTGAACAATAATAAATAAATAGAGAAATTATGAATAATTATGTAAAGAATAAATCCCGTAGAGGAAATAGGTGAATAAAGGGTTAAAGTATTTAACAAATGTCATAAGAGCAAGCGAAATATCAGTTAAATATCATGAAAGACATTGAAATAAAGTAAAGTTGAGATATGAAAGAAATAGATTTTGAGCTTATATAAAGAATAAAGAATAATAATAATAATTAAATATGGAAATGTTAAATAAAAATCAAATAAATTGATATGAACATAAGAACGTTAAGCCTTAACGTATGTGTAAGAAATGAGGTTCAATGGAATATTTTAAAACAGGGAACGATTTATCGACCATGGAAAGATTAATATGTGAATTAAAATAATATTGAATTGTTACTAAAGAGATTTTATCAGTTCTTGGGAAGACATTTTCGGCTTAAAATAATGCATAGCGCATAATGAGCGCAAATATAATATTAAAGTGTCACGCTCGGAACGCGTAGTAGTTAAATACTTGGTACATTACTTATGGAGGGTAGTTGATTGCAGTGAATGATAATTGTATAAGTCCTCTATTTGTGACATTAGTATCACGAGGCATTGTGTATGTATTTAAAAAGGGAGCTAATATATGGTATTATTGAGCGTATGTCATATGGGCCACGGCCGACTCTAAATCGCATTTTGTATAAGCCCTCTGTATGGGATTAGTTCCCGAGGCACCTGAAGAGATTCGAATGCAGGATCTTCTTATGATAAAAGCCCCTGAAATTCTCCGTCGTCGTATGTGTATTTAATCTTCCCAATCAATGAGGACCCTCTCATAATTAATAAATGCCAAGGATATGAACATGGTCTGTGAACCAAAGAATAGTTGTTTGAATGTTACGGTACAATAAAGCCTGGTCTCCTCAGAACTGGATAGAATGGAAAGGTTTGTTTTGAAAGCCTTGAAAATAAGCTACTAAAATGTTGGGTCAGACGGGAAATCTCCACCACCCTAACAGGTCATAAATCGCACCCCAGTAGTAGAGACTAGCTCTTTTAAAGCGAGATGGAACAGAGACCGTCTCGTAAGCTGTTGTAAAGAGAGACGAATACACCAGGAGTGTTTAGAGTTGTAAACGACCCGGGCATTGAACCGAGGCCCTTAAAGATGGATATTTCGTTTGCCGGTTCAGATCGTAGTTTCTTATATGATAATGATCTATTAAGACATAAGAGATAAATAACAATCCCTATTGTAATAATGTAAGGACGTGGGATTCCACGAGTTGATTGAAGGCAACTGAGTTCGGGAGTAACTATAGTTTTTTGACTGTGTCAAGTACCTTCACGCTCTGGAGTACACAATTGATTTTCTGATTACCTTAATATGTTTGTGAAATAAAGAGAGATGATAACAACTGAATGTGTGGACATGCCCAAAAATATTGAGTTAGATAATTAACCTATATTTTTAAATATAATTATATATTTGTTTTAAAGAATAAGAAAATATAAAAGACAGTGTTTGAGGTGTACAAGAATGACACCATAATAATGTAAATGCATGGAGCCAAAGAGCTCGGAGTTATGTAAACTTAATGTTAGTGCTTTATGGAAGTGAGACTAAGTAAGAATTGTTGGTTTATGTGGAAACCACAGGTTTTGAATTCAATATTTGTTTATTTTATTTTGTGATCCCTTGTTCATTTGGAACAAGCAGTTGATATTTTGGTCAAGAATTAAAGTGTTAAAATGTTTGTAGCGCCATTAATTTTATTAATTAAATATGTTTAAATAGGAGTTGATTTTGTTGTTATTTTTGCAAGTGTATCCTCTAATTAATCCAAAATATGTGAGTCACAGAGTGGGGGAACTTACCACTGCCCCGAAATCCCGAATTGAGCTACGCTGGTATACTGTGATTGGCATATTTCATGCTAAATGGGCACAGTAGTGAGTTCTGAGCGATCTACAGAGTTCTGTAAGAAAGAAGTTAGTGCAGTGGCGAAACAGTCCCTGCTTTTCTCAGCATTTAGACCGACCTCGCTGTATGGAAGTGAGAGCTGGGTAGATTCACGATATATGATATTAAGCTAAAGATAACTGATATGAGGGTAGCTCAAATGGTTGTTGGAACATAAAGATGGGAGCAAAGACAGGAGGGTACTCGCAATGAAGAGATAAAGGTTAGTTAGAAATAAACACGCTAGATGAAGCTGTTCGTACGAGCCGACTCAGAAGGTGGGGTCAATTGAAGAGAATGGGGGAGGAGAGATTACCTAAGAGGTTAATGAATTCGGCTCTGGAGGGCAAGAGAGGCAGAGATAGACCTAGAAGGCGAGGGTTAGATTCAGTGTTGAATGATTTCAAAGTGAGAAGTGCAGAAACAAAGGAGGCTAGAGTGTTAACTGCCAATAGAAGAATATGGAGGCGACTAGTTCGCAAACAGAAGCTTGCAGACTTTACTGAACGCTGAAAGGCCAAACATTCTCAATAGAAATTTTAGTTATTTATTTGCATTTTGATCAATTATGTAATATTCAAAAATTGAGCTCTGACTTCATTTTTAGCCTACTTTTCACATTTTGCAAAAATGAGGAAAAAGTAGACTTATGAAATCGGGCAAATGTGTGTCTGTCTGCCTGTCTGTCTGTCCTTCTGTCTGTCTGTCTGTCTGTCCTTCTGTCTGTCTGTCAGTCTGGCTGTGTGTGTGTCCCCCCCCTATCAACTCCTAAACGGCTGGAGCAAACGAAACAAAATTTGGTAGGAGTAAAGATCTATACCTGACTATCTCACGGCCATATTTGAAAATGATGCCAGTGCTACCAACTGCTGAAAAATCGTAATTGAAATTTGAGCTCCATGTTGGATATCTTGGAAGGTATAAATGGAAGCTCTTTCAAAATTGGCACACGTATAGATAATACTAATGCAGTTTAATTTCCAGGAGGCCATACATGGCTGTGTTGACAAAATGTTTGTAAGCCTGCTGATAGGTCCAATTTTTAAATGCATTTAACTCCTACACTATCAATTGGAATTCAACAAAATTTCGTATGTTGTATGTGTACATAACCCGATATGACTGTGCGTTTTCTTAAGAACCACCAGGGCTGCCAACTGTTAATAAATGATCTTAATTTCTTTCATCCAAATATCAATATATCAGAAAGTAGGCAAGCCGACAGCTTTAAACTATGCACACGTATAGTACCTGACATACTATATTAATTTGGAGTAACTTATATACGTCAGTGCTACCAACATGATTCTAATCCTGCTGAGAGGTCCAACTTTAAATGCATGTAACTTCCATACAATCATTTGGATTTCAACCAAATTTCGTATGTGCTATGTGTACCATAACAGATATGACTATGCGTATTCTTAAGAGCAACCAGGGCAGCCAACTGTTAATATGTGCTGTCTCTATTATTGTTACCCTAATATCAATATATCAGAAAGTATGCAAGCCAATTGCTCTAAACTTTGCACACGTATAGTACCTGGCATTCTACACACATCAAAAAAAGTTTTGCATCACCTCGGTTCCCAGATCTCCGGCATATAGACGTTGACTGTGTATATTGTATCCAAGATACAGTCCCTTTGACTGTTCATAGATGTCACTAAAACTGCTCAAAGATGTAAACAACCATGCATGAGCAGGGCCTATTAGACGGAGGGGGTACGACAGCCGATCAGTTCCAGTCATTCCACCAGGACGAAGGTACGCTGCTCATGTTGTCTGTAGTTCTACCATGCCTAGAAGGTCAATACCGCAGTTCGATCGCGTCCGCATTGTTACTTTGTGTCAAGAAGGGCTCTCAACAAGGGAAGTTTCCAGGCGTCTCAGAGTGAACCAAAGCGATGTTGTTCGGACATGGAGGAGGTACAGAGATACAGGAACTGTCGATGACAGGCCTCGCTCAGGCCGCCCAAGGGCTACTACTGTAGTGGATGACCGCTACTTACGGATTGCCGCTCGGAGGAACCCTGACAGCAATGCCACCATGTTGAATAATGCGTTTCGTTCAGCCACAGGACGTCGTGTTTCAACTCAAACTGTGCGCAATAGGCTGCATGATGCGCAACTTCACTCCCGACGTCCATGGCGAGGTCCAGCTTTGCAACCCCGACACCATGCAGCGCGGTACAGATGGGCCCAACAACATGCTGAATGGACCCCACGGAATTGGCATCACGTTCTCTTCACCGATGAGTGTCGCATATGCCTTCAACCAGACAATCGTCGGAGACGTGTTTGGAGGCACCCTGGTCAGGCTGAACGTCTTAGACACACTGTCCAGCGAGTGCAGCAAGGTGGTGGTTCCCTGATGTTTTGGGGTGGCATTATGTGGGGCCGACGTACGCCACTGGTGGTCATGGAAGGCTCCGAAACGGCTTTACGATACCTGAATGACATCCTCCGACCCATAGTGCAACCATATCGGCAGAATATTGGAGAGGCATTTGTCTTCATGGACGACAATTCTCGACCTCATCGTGCACATCTTGTGAATGCGTTCCTTCAAGATAACGACATCGCTCGACTACAGTGGCCAGCATGTTCGCCAGACATGAACCCTATCGAACATGCCTGGGATATGTTGAAAAGGGCTGTTTATGGACGTCTTGACCCACCAACCACTCTGAGAGATTTACGCCGAATTGTCGTTGAGGAGTGGGACAATTTGGACCAACAGTGTCTTGATGAACTTGTGGATAGTATGCCACGGCGAATACAGGCATGCATCAATGCAAGAGGACGTGCTACTGGGTATTAGAGGTAGTGGTGTGTACTGCAATCTGGACCACAAATGCTGAAAGTCTAGCTGTATGATGGTACAACATGCAATGTGTGGGTCTCATGAGCAATAAAACGAGCTGAAATGTTGTTTGTGTTGATCTCTATTCCCTTTGTATTTAACGGTTCCGGAACTCTTGGAACCGAGGTGATGCAAAACTTTTTTTGTTGTGTGTAGATGAATTTGGAGTAACTAATATACATCAGTGCTGCCAACATGATTCTAAGCCTGCAGATAGGTCCAATTTTAAAATGCCATGTACCTTCTATACTAACTAATGGATTTCATTCAAACTTGGCACAACAATAGATCATATTATTTCAGATTATTTCTGACCAATACATGCATGACATTGTTGCCAACATGATTTTACGCGCGTTGTTAGATCCAATGTTTAACTGCATGTAACGTCCATGATATTCATTGGACTCCAACCAAATTTTGTATTCTTTACCTTAAGAGATGGAACTAAGAATATATTCAGTCACCAGGGCTGCCAACTGTAGTGCTCTATTAGATTTCATTATGCCAGTTATACAGTATTTCGAACTAATTAGAAATTTCGATATTACCAACTTAATTTCGTCATTATTCTAGATAGATCCATATAGATTAATCATTGGCATGAATCTTGAATTTTAAGAAAAGTAGGCTCTTTAGTTCGTACGGAACTTCTTGTTACAAAATATGTTAGTCAATTATTATAGTTCTTTACCTTTTCGTTATTCCGTCCATCATAACTTCCTTCTTTCTCAACTTTGTTGACCAATTTAACTTGTCAGATTCGCCTTAACACAAAATGATTCTTTTGATTATTACTTATACTGCAAATTGCGGGGGAATTCAACGTAGCCTGTGCTGGCTGTAAACTAGAGTTATTTCATTCCTGTCTTCCCCATTTTGTGTGCATGTTCTTTATGCTTGGCTGTTTAATGCGTCTGTACCACACAACGTCTGGTCACTCTGCCAACAGACTTCAGTTCGAGACCTCCTTTTCTCAAACTGACCTCAATTCCACTGTGACATTTAGTGGGATGTTGTGTCCGGTCCCGTCTTAGAAGAGAGAAGAAGTAATATCTTACTATAACTACATAATTTACTACCGTATGCAAATGTGCAATCATTGTTCGAGCATTAAGAGCTACTTACCACCACACATTCAACACATATATCATTAGGAATTTTATTACACTCATTGAAACCGTGGTGAAACAACTCGTAAGGCATTAGCTTCCCAACTGGAGGGCCGAGGTTCAGTTAATGTTAGTAACATGAGTTAAGTCCCCCTAGGATCTCTCCATATATAACAAGTAGGAGTCCCCGCAGCACGACCTGCTTTTGATGAGACAGTGGCGCAGCAGCAAGGGGCCAGCAAGAGGGGTTATAATCTCAAACAACAACTTCGTTGGCGGCAAGGCCTGATGCCTAGCATTTCGAGCCTTTGGCCCGATTGTGTGGTAATGTAGGAAAATTATAAAATGTTTTTCTAGGCAATGCTGACACCATCACGTGGTTATGAAAGCCGGACGTCCTGGGAAATAGAAAGTATATTACAGCTGTAAAAACATTATTTAACGTATTGAAGAGGTGAAAACGGGTTAATATAGATAATTTTCCGTAGAATTCAATTAGACCATCGTTTAAATTTTTACCTATTATTATATACATTTGGGCCCCATTTTTTTTTTCAAAACCAAAAACATTTAATAACATGTTCAGGGCCCCAAAATAAGAAAACGGTGAGAGATATCAAAAAATCGTTATGAGTAAAAAAGATGCATACCGCGGAGATCTTACACCTGTACATTTAACATTTTTCGATACGATCAACCGTTTCCGAGATATATCGATTCAAAAAAAAGTTTGAAATTCAGGGCCCCAAAAAAAGATCCGGCCCTGCACCGATCTTAACGCCCAACAACAGGATTCGTACAGTCACTAACTCTTTCACCGTGCCAAATTTCAGCTTAATATCTTGAAAATTGCGACCAGTATTTAGCTAAACGCAAAAATGTCACGCACAATGGACATTTTCAGGGCCCAAAAAAAAAAGAAAACGGTGAGAGATATCAAAAAATCGTTTTGAGTAAAAAAGTTGCATACCGCGGAGATCTTACACCTGTACATTCAACATTTTTCGATACGATCAACCGTTTCCGAGATATATCGATTCAAAAAAAAGTTTGAAATTCAGGCCCCAAAAAATGATAAGGCCCTGCACCGATCTTAACGACCAACAACAGGATTCGTCACAGTCACTAACTCTTTCACCGTACCAAATTCCAGCTTAATATCTTGAAATTTGCGACCAGTACTTAGCTAAACGCAAAAATGTCACACACAATGGACATTTTCAGGGCCCCAAAAAAAGAAAACGGTGAGAGATATAAAAAAATCGTTTTGAGTAAAAAAGTTGCATACCGCGGAGATCTTACACCTATACATTTAACATTTTTCGATGCGATCAACCGTTTCCGAGATATATCGATTCCAAAAAAAAAGTTTGAAATTCAGGGCCCCCAAAAAAGATCCGGCCCTGCACTGATTTGAAGGCCCAACAATTGGATTCGTCACAGTCACTAACTCCTTCACCGTACCAAATTTCAGCTCGATATCTTGATTATTGCGACCTGTACTTAGCTAAACGCAAAAATGTCACGCACAATGGACATTTTCAGGGCCCCAAAAAAAGAAAACGGTGAGAAATATCAAAAAATCGTTTTGAGTAAAAAAGTTGCATACCCCGGAGATCTTACACCTGTATATTTAACATTTTTCGATACGACCAACCGTTTCCGATATATATTGATTCCAAAAAACAGTTAGAAATTCAGGGCCCCCAAAAAAGATCCAGCCCTGCACCGATTTTAACGCCCAACAATAGGATTCGTCACAGTCACTAACTCTTTCACCGTACCAAATTTCATCTTAATATCTTGAAATTTGCGACCATACTTAGCTAAACGCAAAAATGTCACACACAATGGACATTTTCAGGGCCCCAAAAAAAGAAAACGGTGAGAGATATAAAAAAATCGTTTTGAGTAAAAAAGTTGCATACCGCGGAGATCTTACACCTATACCTTTAACATTTTTCGATACGATCAAGCGTTTCCGAGATATATCGATTCAAAAAAAAGTTTGAAATTCAGGGCCCAAAAAAAAAGATCCGGCCCTGCACCGATCTTAACGCCCAACAACAGGATTCGTCACAGTCACTAACTCTTTCACCGTACCAAATTCCAGCTTAATATCTTGAAATTTGCGACCAGTACTTAGCTAAACGCAAAAATGTCACACACAATGGACATTTTCAGGGCCCCAAAAAAAGAAAACGGTGAGAGATATAAAAAAATCGTTTTGAGTAAAAAAGTTGCATACCGCGGAGATCTTACACCTATACATTTAACATTTTTCGATGCGATCAACCGTTTCCGAGATATATCGATTCCAAAAAAAAAAGTTTGAAATTCAGGGCCCCCAAAAAAGATCCGGCCCTGCACTGATTTGAAGGCCCAACAATTGGATTCGTCACAGTCACTAACTCCTTCACCGTACCAATTTTCAGCTCGATATCTTGATTATTGCGACCTGTACTTAGCTAAACGCAAAAATGTCACGCACAATGGACATTTTCAGGGCCCCAAAAAAAGAAAACGGTGAGAGATATCAAAAAATCGTTTTGAGTAAAAAAGTTGCATACCGCGGAGATCTTACACCTGTACATTTAACATTTTTCGATACGATCAACCGTTTCCGAGATATATCGATTCAAAAAAAAGTTTGAAATTCAGGCCCCAAAAAAAGATCCGGCCCTGCACCGATCTTAACGCCCAACAACAGGATTCGTCACAGTCACTAACTCTTTCACCGTACCAAATTCCAGCTTAATATCTTGAAATTTGCGACCAGTACTTAGCTAAACGCAAAAATGTCACACACAATGGACATTTTCAGGGCCCCAAAAAAAGAAAACGGTGAGAGATATAAAAAAATCGTTTTGAGTAAAAAAGTTGCATACCGCGGAGATCATACACCTATACATTTAACATTTTTCGATACGATCAACCGTTTCCGAGATATATCGATTCCAAAAAAAAAGTTTGAAATTCAGGGCCCCCAAAAAGATCCGGCCCTGCACTGATTTGAAGGCCCAACAATTGGATTCGTCACAGTCACTAACTCCTTCACCGTACCAAATTTCAGCTCGATATCTTGATTATTGCGACCTGTACTTAGCTAAACGCAAAAATGTCACGCTCAATGGACATTTTCAGGGCCCCAAAAAAAGAAAACGGTGAGAGATATCAAAAAATCGTTTTGAGTAAAAAAGTTGCATACCCCGGAGATCTTACACCTGTACATTTAACATTTTTCGATACGACCAACCGTTTCCGAGATATATTGATTCCAAAAAACAGTTAGAAATTCAGGGCCCCCAAAAAAGATCCAGCCCTGCACCGATTTTAACGCCCAACAATAGGATTCGTCACAGTCACTAACTCTTTCACCGTACCAAATTTCATCTTAATATCTTGAAATTTGCGACCATACTTAGCTAAACGCAAAAATGTCACACACAATGGACATTTTCAGGGCCCCAAAAAAAGAAAACGGTGAGAGATATAAAAAAATCGTTTTGAGTAAAAAAGTTGCATACCGCGGAGATCTTACACCTATACCTTTAACATTTTTCGATACGATCAACCGTTTCCGAGATATATCGATTAAAAAAAAGTTTGAAATTCAGGGCCCAAAAAAAAGATCCGGCCCTGCACCGATCTTAACGCCCAACAACAGGATTCGTCACAGTCACTAACTCTTTCACCGTACCAAATTCCAGCTTAATATCTTGAAATTTGCGACCAGTACTTAGCTAAACGCAAAAATGTCACACACAATGGACATATTCAGGGCCCCAAAAAAAGAAAACGGTGAGAGATATAAAAAAATCGTTTTGAGTAAAAAAGTTGCATACCGCGGAGATATTACACCTATACATTTAACATTTTTCGATGCGATCAACCGTTTCCGAGATATATCGATTCCAAAAAAAAGTTTGAAATTCAGGGCCCCCAAAAAAGATCCGGCCCTGCACTGATTTGAAGGCCCAACAATTGGATTCGTCACAGTCACTAACTCCTTCACCGTACCAAATTTCAGCTCGATATCTTGATTATTGCGACCTGTACTTAGCTAAACGCAAAAATGTCACGCACAATGGACATTTTCAGGGCCCCAAAAAAAGAAAACGGTGAGAGATATCAAAAAATCGTTTTGAGTAAAAAAGTTGCATACCCCGGAGATCTTACAACTGTACATTTAACATTTTTCGATACGACCAACCGTTTCCGAGATATATTGATTCCAAAAAACAGTTAGAAATTCAGGGCCCCCAAAAAAGATCCAGCCCTGCACCGATTGTAACGCCCAACAATAGGATTCCTCACAGTCACTAACTCTTTCACCGTACCAAATTTCATCTTAATATCTCGAAATTTGCGACCATACTTAGCTAAACGCATAAATGTCACACACAATGGACATTTTCAGGGCCCCAAAAAAAGAAAACGGTGAGAGATATAAAAAAATCGTCTTGAGTAAAAAAGTTTAATACCGCGGAGATCTTACACCTATACATTTAACATTTTTCGATGCGATCAACCGTTACCGAGATATATCGATTCCAAAAAAAAAAGTTTGAAATTCAGGGCCCCCAAAAAAGATCCGGCCCTGCACTGATTTGAAGGCCCAACAATTGGATTCGTCACAGTCACTAACTCCTTCACCGTACCAAATTTCAGCTCGATATCTTGATTATTGCGACCTGTACTTAGCTAAACGCAAAAATGTCACGCACAATGACATTTTCAAGGCCCCAAAAAAAGAAAACGATGAGAGATATCAAACAAGATGTTCAGTAAAGAACATATAGCCTACTTTCTCCTAAATGCATGGGTATTGTTATAACTCTTTTTCCTTTTCAAAGAGTTTGATTGAATGTTGGTTGTAGTAGCTTGTTGAAATACAACGTGCTATAGGGATATAAAACATGACACTGAGGTGTCCTTTGCTAGTGCTACCTCTGTACCAAATTTCGTTCAATTCGGTTTCACCGTGTTTGAATTGATAGGGGGAATCGATTTGCACACATACTTGGCCACCATCTGCAAACTATTGGGCTGATGTTCTTGCAGTTTGGTCTGAATATGTTTCCCACATAAATATATGGTGTTGCAAAATTTGGTAGAGACTAGATTATTAGGTTGGTCGTAATTACATTTTAGCTTTTAACATTTGGGTGGCCGCAATTACGTTTCCGTCAAGATAGCGGTGATATAAAACATGACACTGAGGTGCCCTTTGCCAGTGCTACCTCTGTACCAATTTTCGTTCCATTCGGTTTCACCGTGTTCGAATTAATAGAGGGAATCGATTTTCACACAAAGATGGCCGCCATCCGCAAAATATTAGGCTGATGACCTATTAGTTTGGTCAAAGGATGCTCCCTCCATAAAGGTATGTTGTTGCTAAATTTGGTAGAGATCGGATTATTAGGTTAATCGTAATTTGATTTAAGCTTTGAACATTCGTGTGGCCGCCATTACGTTTCAGTCAAGATGGCAGCGATATAAAACATGACACTGAGGTGCCCTTTGCTAGTGCTACCTCTGTACAAAATTTCGTTCCATTCGGTTCCACCGTGTTCGAATTAATAGGGGGAATCAATTTTGACATAAAGATGGCCGCCACCCGCAAACTATTAGGCTAATAACCTATTAGATTGGTCAAAGGATGCTCCCTCCATAAAGGAATGTTGTTGCAAAGTTTGGTAGAGATCGGATGGTTAAGTTAGTCGTAATTTAACTTAAACTTTGAACATTTGTGTGGCCGCCATTACGTTTCTGTCAAGATGGCGGCGATATAAAACATGACACTGAGGTGCCCTTTGCTAGTGCTACCTCTGTACCAAATTTCGTTCATTCGGTTCCACCGTGTTCGAATTAATAGGGGGAATCAATTTTGACATAAAGATGGCCGCCACCCGCAAACTATTAGGCTAATAACCTATTAGATTGGTCAAAGGATGCTCCCTCCATAAAGGAATGTTGTTGCAACGTTTGGTAGAGATCGGATGGTTATGTTAGTCGTAATTTAACTTAAGCTTTGAACATTTGTGTGGCCGCCATTACGTTTCTCTCAAGATGGCGGCGATATAAAACATGGCACTGAGATGCTCTTTGCTAGTGCTACCTCTGTACCGAATTTCGTTCCATTCGGTTTCACCGTGTTTGAATTAATAGGGGGAATTGATTTTCACACAAAGATGGCCGCCATCCGCAAACTATTAAACTAATGACCTAGTCATTTGGTCAAAGGATGCATCCTCTATAAAGGTATGTTGTTGCAAAATTTGGTAGAGATCGGATGATTAGGTTAATCGTAATTTGATTTAAGCTTTGAACATTTGTGTGGCCGCCATTACGTTTCCGTCAAGATGGCGGCGATATAAAACATGACACTGAGGTGCCTTTTGTTAGTACTACCTCTGTACCAAATTTCGTTCCATTCGTTTGCACCGTGTTCGAATTAATAGGGGGAATCCATTTTCACACAAAGATGGCCGCCATCCGCAAACTATTACGCTGATGGCCTACTGGTTGGTCAAAGGATGCTCCCCCCATAGAGGTATGTTGTTGCAAAATTTGGTAGAGATCGGATGATTAGGTTAGTCGTAATTTGATTTAAGCTTTGAACATTTGTGTGGCCGCCATTACGTTTCCGTCAAGATGGCGGCGATATAAAACATGACACTGAGGTGTCCTTTGCTAGTGCTACCTTTGTACCAAATTTCGTTCAATTCGCATTCACCGTGTTCGAATTGATAGGGGGGGACAGACATTCAGAGTACACACACTCACACACACAAAGACACACAGACACACACACACACACACAGACTCACACACACACACAGACAGACACACTTTTTTCGCCCTGTGTTGATCTCATAAGTCTACTTTCATTTTTTGCAAAAATCGAAAGTAGGCTAAAAATCGTTTTGAGTAAAAAAGTTGCATACCCCGGAGATCTTACACCTGTACGTTTAACATTTTTCGATACGACCAACCGTTTCCGAGATATATTGATTCCAAAAAACAGTTAGAAATTCAGAGCCCCCAAAAAAGATCCAGCCCTGCACCGATTTTAACGCCCAACAATAGGATTCGTCACAGTCACTAACTCTTTCATCGTACCAAATTTCATCTTAATATCTTGAAATTTGCGACCATACTTAGCTAAACGCAAAAATGTCACACACAATGGACATTTTCAGGGCCCCAAAAAAAGAAAACGGTGAGAGATATCAAACAAGATGTTCAGTAAAGAACATATAGCCTACTTTCTCCTAAATGCATGGGTATTGTTATAACTCTTTGTCCTTTTCAAGGAGTATGATTGAATGTTGGTTGTAGGAGCTTGTTGAAATACAACGTGCTATAGGGATATTAAACATGAATATGAGGTGCCCTTTGCTAGTGCTACCTCTGTACCAAATTTCGTTCAATTCGGTTTCACCGTGTTTGAATTGATAGGGGGAATCGATTTGCACACATACTTGGCCACCATCTGCAAACTATTGGGCTGATGTTCTTGCAGTTTGGTCAGAATATGTTTCCCACATAAAGATATGGTGTTGCAAAATTAGGTAGAGACTAGATTATTAGGTTGGTCGTAATTACATTTTAGCTTTTAACATTTGGGTGGCCGCGATTACGTTTCCATCAAGATAGCGGTGATATAAAACATGACACTGAGGTGCCCTTTGCTAGTGCTACCTCTATACCAAATTTCGTTCCATTTGGTTTCAGCGTGTTTGAATTAATAGGGGGAATCGATTCTGACACAAAGATGGCCGCCATCCGCAAACTATTAGGCGAATGACCTATTAGATTGGTCAAAGGATGCTCCCTCCATAAAGGTATGTAGTTGCAAAATTTGGTAGAGATCGGATGATTAGGTTAATCGTAATTTGATTTAAGCTTTGAACATTCGTGTGGGCGCCATTACGTTTCAGTCAAGATGGCGGCGATATAAAACATGACACTGAGGTGCCCTTTGCTAGTACTACCTCTGTACCAAATTTCGTTCCATTCGGTTCCCCCGTGTTCGAATTAATAGGGGGAATCAATTTTGACATAAAGATGGCCTCCATCCGCAAACTATTAGGTGGATGACCTATTAGATTGGTCAAAGGATGCTCCCTCCATAAAGGTATGTAGTTGCAAAATTTGGTAGAGATCGGATGATTAGGTTAATCGTAATTTGATTTAAGCTTTAAACATTCGTGTGGCCGCCATTACGTTTCAGTCAAGATGGCGGCGATATAAAACATGACACTGAGGTGCCCTTTGCTAGTGCTACCTCTGTACCAAATTTCGTTCCATTCGGTTCCACCGTGTTCGAATTAATAGGGGGAATCAATTTTGACATAAAGATGGCCGCCTTCCGCAAACTATCAGGTGAATGACCTATTAGATTGGTCAAAGGATGCTCCCTCCATAAAGGTATGTAGTTGCAAAATTTGGTAAAGATCGGATGATTAGGTTAATCGTAATTTGATTTAATCTTTGAACATTTGTGTGGCCGCCATTACGTTTCCGTCAAGATGGCGGCGATATAAGACATGACACTGAGGTGCCTTTTGTTAGTACTACCTCTGTACCAAATTTCGTTCCATTCGGTTGCACCGTGTTCGAATTAACAGGGGGAATCGATTTTCACACAAAGATGGCCGCCATCCGCAAACTATTACACTGATGACCTATTGGTTTGGTCAAAGAATGCTCCCCCCATAAAGGTATGTGTTTGCAAAATTTGGTGGAGATCGGATGATTAGGTTAATCGTAATTTGATTTAAGCTTTGAACATTTGTGTGGCCGCCATTACGTTTCCGTCAAGATGGCGGCGATATAAAACATGACACTGAGGTGCCCTTTGTTAGTACTACCTCTGTACCAAATTTCGTTCCATTCGGTTGCACCGTGTTCGAATTAATAGGGGGAATCGATTTTCACACAAAGATGGCCGCCATCCGCAAACTATTACGCTGATGACCTATTGGTTTGGTCAAAGGATGCTCCCCCCATAAAGGTATGTCGTTGCAAAATTTGGTAGAGATCGGATGATTAGGTTAGTCGTAATTTGATTTAAGCTTTGAACATTTGTGTGGCCGCCATTACGTTTCCGTCAAGATGGCGGCGATATAAAACATGACACTGAGGTGTCCTTTGCTAGTGCTACCTTTGTACCAAATTTCGTTCAATTCGCATTCACCGTGTTCGAATTGATAGGGGGGGACAGACATTCAGAGTACACACACTCACACACACACACACACACAGACACACACACACACAGACTCACACACACACATACACACACACAGACAGACACACTTTTTTCGCCCTGTGTTGATCTCATAAGTCTACTTTCATGTTTTGCAAAAATCGAAAGTAGGCTAAAAATCGTTTTGAGTAAACACGTTGCATACCGCGGAGATCTTACACCTATACATTTAACATTTTTCGATGCGATCAACCGTTTCCGAGATATATAGATTCAAAAAAAAAGTTTGAAATTCAGGGCCCCCAAAAAAGATCCGGCCCTGCACCGATTTTATCACCCAACAATAGGATTCGTCACAGTCACTAACTCTTTCATCGTACCAAATTTCAGCTTAATATCTTGAAAATTGCGACCAGTACTTAGCTAAACGCAAAAATGTCACGTTCAATGGGCATTTTCAGGGCCCAAAAAAAAAGAAAACGGTAAGAGATATCAAACAAGATGTTCGGGAAAGAACATATAGCCTACTTTCTCCGAAATGTATGGGTATAGTTATAACTCTCTGTCCTTATCATCTCCTAATTTCTTCCTATTTGAAGTGCAAATTGGCACACAGGATTTGAACAGTGGCGTTCAAACCATAGTTTATAATTTACCCCAGCATTTTGCAATTTCATCAGCAAACACTCCAAACACCGACTACTTACAATAATTGAAACTTCGTTGCTCTAATAAGGCCCATCTACAATGCGCAGTCGGCAGTCCGTAGTTGGTAGTCCTCGGTCGGCAGTCGCGATCGACTCCGTGTATACTATAGGCACCATACACAACATGAAGTTGCAGTTGGTAGCTGGCAGTTGGCCGTCGAGAATTTTATCCTTGACTGCCAACTACCCGACTGCAGCAATGTAATAGCCAATCAGAGCAGATCAGAAACTGACGTCACGTTGTTGTTCTGTGTCGTGTACGAATGATATAGAACTAAGTGAAGTAACTTCGCAACCCGTTAATTTATAGGCTAATCTTAAATACACGGTATAACAAAATAATCCATCTCCAAATCATCCATATTGCAAGTTTTGAGATTATCAACAACGCCTCTGTGCACAAGGAATAAACGAATGTTACTGTCTTATTACTCCTAGCAGTCGTTAAGACTGGGTTCACTAACTGGCCGGTATAGAGCGCTGCTCGAATCTATAGTTTCTGCATAGTACAACTGAAGGCTGGAAGATGTCACTCCAGTGGAGAATGTCGTTTTTTTTAATATATAATTTCCATTGCAAAAAGCACCATATAAAGCTTTATTTTATAACGTCTCAGTACTCAAGAAACAATAAATATAAAAACTAGTCGTGATATCTAGTTGTGAAATATCGAACAATATAATCCTAACAGAGCGAGTGCATTCTAGCGGCCAGAAGAAGAAACTTTTCAATAAAATCTGTTACCTTTTTGTCAGCTAGATGTCTCGATTAAATCTGCTGGCGAATTATGTTTTAATTAAGTATATGTTTTGCACCGTAATATGCACAATATAACGCTTAATTTTAAAACGTCTGAGTCATTACAAAGCAACAAATATGTAAAATGTCAAGCAAAAAACATGTCTCTGATGGGGTTTTAACCATAGGCATATGAATGACAGACTAACGCTTTACCACGCAGCCATTTGTGCCAACGAACATTGATCTATATAAAATGACTTACATAGAACTTGTGAGCAAATAATGATTTATACTAAACGATTTCATCACTGAAGTATATTATTTATATATAAAGCATTTCATACAAAGTTTATTTATTTTGTTTCAGTACGCTATATTGCATGCAATACTCAAATTAGTGAAATATAAGTCAGGCACAAGATATCCGCTGCCATCTTGTCTTATTAATGAATCAGCTGAGCTTTTTAAAATGACGTCTGCACTATAGTATTACAAAATAAACTTTTAATTTCGTACGTGCCTCTTCCTTTAGAACAGTTAAAACGATTCTCGGTTCGATAATCGGAACTGGTGGGTCCCATGATATGGATTATAAAGTTTGCATAATTCGCACGGCCGCCATCCTGAAATGGTATGGCGGACGACCTTGTAGTTTGGTCACAAGACGCATCCTATACGAAGGTATGTTGTTACCAAATTTGGTAGAGATTGGATGATTTGGTTAGTCGTTATTTGATTTTACGTTTTGAACGTTTGAGTGGCCGCCATTCAGTTTTAGTAAAGATGGCGGCGATATAAAACATGACACTGAGGTGTCCTTTGCTAGTGCTACCTTTGTACCAAATTTCGTTCAATTCGCATTCACCGTGTTCGAATTGATAGGGGGGGACAGACATTCAGAGTACACACACTCACACACACACACACACAGACTCACACACACACATACACACACACAGACTCACACACACACATACACACACACAGACAGACACACTTTTTTCGCCCTGTGTTGATCTCATAAGTCTACTTTCATTTTTTGCAAAAATCGAAAGTAGGCTAACAAAAAATCGTTTTGAGTAAAAAAGTTGCATACCGCGGAGATCTTACACCTATACATTTAACATTTTTCGATACGACCAACCGTTTCAGATATATATCGATTCAAAAAAATAGGATGAAATTCAGGGCCCCAAAAGAAGGTCCGGCCCTGCACCGATTTTAACGCCCAACAATAGGGTTCGTCACAGGCCCCAACTCTTTCACCGTACCAAATTTCAGCTCGATATCTTCAAAATTGCGACCTGTACATTGCTAAACGCAAAAACGTCACGCACATACGTACGTACGTACGTACGTACATACAGACAGACTTTTTTTTGAATTTTTTTTCGACTCTGATTCGATTGGAATAGGTTTGAACACTGGGCGGCGCTTAGTTTCCGAGATCTCGAAAAATCCTACCACGGCTATATGAAAGCCGATGCGGCTTTCATAACAAGTAGGAGTCCCCGCAGCACGACCTGCTTTTGATGAGACAGTGGCGCAGCAGCAAGGGGCCAGCAAGAGGGGTTATAATCTCAAACAACAACTTCGTTGGCGGCAAGGCCTGATGCCTAGCATTTCGGGCTTTCGGCCCGTTTGTGTGGTAATGTAGGAAAATTATAAAATGTTATTCTAGGCAATGCTGACACCATCACGTGGTTATGAAAGCCGGACGTCCTGGAAATGGAAAAATATATTACAGCTGTAAATACATTATTTAACTTATTGAAAAGGTGAAAACGAGTTATTATAGATAATTTTCCGTACAATTCAATTAGACCATCGTTTAAATTTTTACCTATTTTTATATACATTTGGGCCCCATTTTTTTTCAAAAACCAAAAACATTTAATAACATCTTCAGGGCCCCCTAAATAAGAAAACGATGAGAGATATCAAAAAATCGTTTTGAGTAAAAATGTTGCATACCGCGGAGATCTTACACCTGTACATTTAACTTTTTTCGATGCGACCAACCGTTTCCGAGATATATCGAATCCAAAAAAAAATTGAAATTCAGGGCCCCAAAAAGAAGATTCGGCCCAGCACCGATTTTAACGCCCAACAAAAGGATCCGTCACAGTCACTAACTCTTTCACCGTACAAAATTTCAGCTTCATATCTTGAAAATTGCGACCAGTACTTAGCTAAACGCAAAAATGTCACGCACAATGAACATTTTCAGGGCCCTAAAAAAAGAAAACGGTGAGAGATATCAAAAAATCGTTTTGGGTAAAAAAAAAGTTGCATACCGCAGAGATCTTACACCTGTACATTTAACATTCTTCGATACGACCAACCGTTTCCGAGATATATCGATTCCAAAAAACAGTTAGAAATTCAGGGCCCAAAAAAATGATCCGGCCCTGCACCGATTTTAACGCCCAACAATAGGATTCGTCACAGTCACTAACTCTTTCACCGTACCAAATTTCAGCTTAATATCATGAAAATTGCGACCAGTACTTAGCTAAACGCAAAAATGTCACATACAATGGACATTTTCAGGGCCCCAAATAAAGAAAACGGTGAGAGATATCAAAAAATCGTTTTGAGTAAAAATGTTGCATACCGCGGAGATCTTACACCTATACATTTAACATTTTTCGATACGATCAACTGTTTCCGAGATATATCGATTCCAAAAAAAAGTTTTGAAATTCAGGGCCCCCCAAAAAAATCCGACCCTGCACCTATCTTAACCCCCAACAATAGCATTCGTCACAGTCACTAACTCTTTCACCGTGCCAAATTTCAGCTTAATATCTTGAAAATTGCGACCAGTAATTAGCTAAACGCAAAAATGTCACGCACAATGGATATTTCAGGGCTCCAAAAAAAGAAAACGGTGAGAGATATCAAAAAATCGTTTTGGGTAAAAAAGTTGCATACCGCGGAGATCTTACACATGTACTTTTAACATTTTTCGATACGACCAACCGTTTCCGAGATATATCGATTCCAAAAAACAGTTAGAAATTCAGGGCCCCCCAAAAAGCTCCGACCCTGCACCGATTTTAACGCCCAAAAAAAGGATTCGTCACAGTCACTAACTCTTTCACCGTACCAAATTTCAGCTTAATATCGTGAAAATTGCGACCAGTACTTAGCTAAACGCAAAAATGTCACACACAATGGACATTTTCAGGGCCCCAAATAAAGAAAACGGTGAGAGATATCAAAAAATCGTTTTGAATGAAAAAGTTGCATACCGCGGAGATCTTACACCTATATATTTAACATTTTTCGATACGATCAACCGTTTCCGAGATATATCGATTCCAAAAAAAAGTTTGAAATTCAGGGCCCCAGAAAAGATCCGGCCCTGCACCGATTTTAACGCCCAACAATAGGATTCGTCACAGTCACTAACTCCTTCACCGTACCAAATTTCAGCTCGATATCTTGATTATTGCGACCTGTACTTCGTTAAACCCAAAAATGTGACGCACAATGGACATTTTCAGGGCCCCAAAAAACGAAAACCGTGAGAGATATCAAAAAATCGTTTTGAGTAAAAAAGTTGCTTACTGCGGATATACTACACCTATACCTTTAACATTTTTCGATACGACCAACCGTTTCCGAGATATATCGATTCCAAAAATAAGTTAGAAATTCAGGGCCCCCAAAAAAGACCCGGCCCTGCACCGATTTTAACGCCCGTCAATAGGATTCCTCACAGGCCCTAAATCTTTCACCGTTCCAAATTTCAGCTTGATATCATAAAAAGTGCGACCTGTACTTTGCTAAACGCAAAAATGTCACGCACAATGGACATTTTCAGGCCCCCAAAAAAAGAAAACGGTGAGAGATATCAAAAAATCGTTTTGAATAAAAAAGTTGCACAACGCGGTGATCTTACACCTGTATATTTAACGTTTTTCGATACGACCAACCGTTTCCAAGATATATTGTTTCCAAAAAATTGGATAAAATTCAGGGCCCCCCAAAAAGGTCCGGCCCTACACCGATTTTAACGCCCGACAACAGGATTCCTCACAGGCCCTTACTCTTTGACCGTTCCAAACTTGAGCTTGATATCTTAAAAATTGCGACCTGTACTTCCCTAAACCCAAATATGTCACGCACAATGGACATCTTCAGGGCCCCAAAAAAAGAAAACGGTGAGAGATATCTAAAAATCGTTTTGAGTAAAAATGTTGCATACTGCGGAGATCTTACACCTATACTTTTAACATTCTTCGATACGACCAACCGTTTCCGAGATATATCGATTCCAAAAAAAAGTTTGAAATTCAGGGCCCCCAAAAAAGATCCGGCCCTGCACCGATTTTAGCGCCCAACAACAGGATTCGTCACAGTCACTAACTCTTTCACCGTACCAAATTTCAGCTTAATATCTTGAAAATTGCGACCAGTACTTAGCTAAATGCAAAAATGTCACACACAATGGACATTTTCAGGGCCCCAAAAAAAGAAAATGGTGAGAGATATCAAAAAATCGTTGTGAGTAAAAAAGTTGCATACCGCGGAGATCTTACACCTTTACATTTAACATTTTTCGATACGATCAACCGTTTCCGAGATATATCGATTCCCAAAAAACGTTTGTAATTCAGGGCCCCCAAGAAAGATCCGACCCTGCACCGATTTTAACGCCCAACAACAGGATTCGTCACAGTCACTAACTCTTTCACCATACCATACCAAATTTCAGCTTAATATCTTGAAAATTGCGACCAGTACTTAGCTAAACGCAAAAATGTCACGCACAATGGACATTTTCAGGGCCCCAAAAAAAGAAAACGGTGAGAGATATCAAAAAATCGTTTTGAGTATAAAAGTTGCATACCGCGGAGATCTTACACCTGTACATTTAAAATTTTTCGATACGACCAACCGTTTCCGAGATAAATCGATTCAAAAAAACAGTTAGAAATTCAGGGCCCCCAAAAAGGATCCGGCCCTGCACCGATTTTAACGCCCAACAATAGGATTCGTCACAGTCACTAACTCTTTCACCGTACCAAATTTCAGCTTAATATCTTGAAAATTGTGACCAGTACTTAGCTAAACGCAAAAATGTCACACACAATGGACATTTTCAGGGCCCCAAAAAAAGAAAACGGTGAGAGATATCAAAAAATCGTTTTGAGTAAAAACGTTGCATACCGCGGAGATCTTACACCTATACATTTAACATTTTTCGATAAGATCAACAGTTTCCGAGATATATCGATTCCAAAAAAAAGTTTGAATTCAGGGCCCCCCAAAAAGATCCGTCCCTGCACCGATTTTAACGCCCAACAACAGAATACCTCACAGTTTTTAACTCTTTCATCGTACCAAATTTCAGCTTAATATCATGAAAATTGCGACCAGTACTTAGCTAAACGCAAATATGTCACGCACAATGGACATTTTCAGGGCCCCAAAAAAAGAAAACGGTGAGAGATATCAAAAAATCGTTTTGAGTAAAAATGATGCATACCGCGGAGATCTTACACCTGTACATTTAACGTTTTTCGATACGACCAGCCGTTTCCGAGATATATTGATTCCAAAATAAAGTACGAAATTCTAGGCCCCCAAAAAAGATCAGCCCTGTACCGATTTTAACGCCCAACAATAGGATTCGTCACAGTCACTAACTCTTTCAGAGCTCCAAATTTCAGTTCGATATCTTGAAAATTGCGACCTGTACTTCGCTAAACCCAAAAATGTCACGCACAATGGACATTTTCCTGGTCCAAAAAATAGAAAACGGTGAGAGATATCAAAAACTCGCTTAGAGCAAAAAAGTTGCATACTGCCGAGATCTTACACCTGTACATTTAACTTTTTCGATGCGACCAACCGTTTCCGAGATATATCGATTCAAAAAAAAAATGAAATTCAGGGCCCCAAAAAGAAGATTCGGCCCAGCACCGATTTTAACGCTCAACAATAGGATTCGTCACAGTCACTAACTCTTTCACCGTACCAAATTTCAGCTTCATATCTTGAAAATTGCGACCAGTACTTAGCTAAACGCAAAAATGTCACGCACAATGAACATTTTCAGGGCCCTAAAAAAAGAAAACGGTGAGAGATATCAAAAAATCGTTTTGGGTAAAAAAAAGTTGCATACTGCAGAGATCTTACACCTGTACATTTAACATTCTTCGATACGACCAACCGTTTCCGAGATATATCGATTCCAAAAAACAGTTTGAAATTCAGGGCCCCCAAAAAAGCTCCGGCCCTGTACCGATTTTAACGCCCAACAATAGGATTCGTCACAGTCACTAACTCTTTCACCGTACCAAATTTCAGCTTAATATCGTGAAAATTGCGACCAGTACTTAGCTAAACGCAAAAATGTCACACACAATGGACATTTTCAGGGCCCCAAATAAAGAAAACGGTGAGAGATATCAAAAGATCGTTTTGAGTGAAAAAGTTGCATACCGCGGAGATCTTACACCTATACATTTAACATTTTTCGATACGGTCAACCGTTTCCGAGATATATCGATTCAAAAAAAAAGTTTGAAATTCAGGGCCCCAAAAAAGATCCGGGCCTGCACCGATTTTAACGCCCAACAATAGGATTCGTCACAGTCACTAACTCCTTCACCGTACCAAATTTCAGCTCGATATCTTGATTATTGCGACCTAGACTTCGTTAAACCCAAAAATGTGAAGCACAATGGACATTTTCAGGGCCCCAAAAAAAGAAAACGGTGAGAGATATCAAAAAATCGTTTTCAGTAAAAAAGTTGCTTACTGCGGATATCCTACACCTATACATTTAACATTTTTCGATACGACCAACCGTTTCCGAGATATATCGATTCAAAAAAGAGGATGAAATTCAGGGCCCCAAAAAAAGGTCCGGCCCTGTACCGATTTTAACGCTCAACAATAGGGTTCGTCACAGGCCCCAACTCTTTCACCGTACCAAATTTCAGCTCGATATCTTAAAAATTGCGACCTGTACTTCCCTAAACCCAAATATGTCACGCACAATGGACATCTTCAGGGCCCCAAAAAAAAGAAAACGGTGAGAGATATCAAAAAATCGTTTTGAGTAAAAAAGTTGCATACTGCGGAGATCTTACACCTATACATTTAACATTCTTCGATCCGACCAACCGTTTCCGAGATATATCGATTCCAAAAAAAAGTTTGAAATTCAGGGCCCCCAAAAAAGATCCGGCCCTGCACCGATTTTAACGCTCAATAACAGGATTCGTCACAGTCACTAACTCTTTCACCGTAACGTACCAAATTTCAGCTTAATATCTTGAAAATTGCGACCAGTACTTAGCTAAACGCAAAAATGTCACGCACAATGGACATTTTCAGGGCCAGAAAAAACGAAAACGGTAAGAGATATCAAAAAATCGTTGTGAGTAAAAAAAGTTGCATACCGCGGAGTTCTTACACCTATACATTTAACATTTTTCGATACGACCAACCGTTTCCGAGATATATCGATTCAAAAAAATAGGATGAAATTCAGGGCCCCAAAAAAAGGTCCGGCCCTGTAACGATTTTAACGCTCAACAATAGGGTTCGTCACAGGCCCCAACTCTTTCACCGTACCAAATTTCAGCTCGATATCTTGAAAATTGCGACCTGTACTTCCCTAAAACCAAATATGTCACGAACAATGGACATCTTCAGGGCCCCAAAAAAAAGAAAACGGTGAGAGATATCAAAAAATCGTTTTGAGTGAAAAAGTTGCATACCGCGGAGATCTTACACCTATACATTTCACATTTTTCGATACGACCAACCGTTTCCGAGATATATCGATTCAATAAAATAGGATGAAATTCAGGGCCCCAGAAAAAGGTCCGGCCCTGTACCGATTTTAACGCTCAACAATAGGGTTCGTCACAGGCCCCAACTCTTTCACCGTACAATATTTCAGCTTGATATCTTGAAAATTGCGACCTGTACTTTGCTAAACGCAAAAACGTCACGCACATACATACAGACAGACTTTTTCCAATATACCACGGCTATGTGAAAGCCTATAGGATCTTTAGATTCTAGGCAATGCTGACACCATCACGTGGTTATGAAAGCCGGACGTCCTGGGAAATGGAAAGTATATTACAGCTGTAAATACATTATTTAACTTATTGAAAAGGTGAAAACGGGTTATTATAGATAATTTTCCGTAGAATTCAATTAGACCATCGTTTAAATTTTTACCTATTATTATATACATTTGGGCCCCATTTTTTTTTCAAAAACCAAAAACATTTAATAACATCTTCAGGGCCCCCTAAATAAGAAAACGGTGAGAGATATCAAAAAATCGTTTTGAGTAAAAATGATGCATACCGCGGAGATCTTACACCTGTACATTTAACGTTTTTCGATACGACCAGCCGTTTCCGAGATATATTGATTCCAAAATAAAGTACGAAATTCTAGGCCCCCAAAAAAGATCAGCCCTGTACCGTTTTTAACGCCCAACAATAGGATTCGTCACAGTCACTAACTCTTTCACAGCTCCAAATTTCAGTTCGATATCTTGAAAATTGCGACCTGTACTTCGCTAAACCCAAAAATGTCACGCACAATGGACATTTTCCTGGTCCAAAAAATAGAAAACGGTGAGAGATATCAAAAACTCGCTTAGAGCAAAAAAGTTGCATACTGCCGAGATCTTACACCTGTACATTTAACTTTTCCGATGCGACCAACCGTTTCCGAGATATATCGATTCAAAAAAAAATTGAAATTCAGGGCCCCAAAAAGAAGATTCGGCCCAGCACCGATTTTAACGCTCAACAATAGGATTCGTCACAGTCACTAACTCTTTCACCGTACCAAATTTCAGCTTCATATCTTGAAAATTGCGACCAGTACTTAGCTAAACGCAAAAATGTCACGCACAATGAACATTTTCAGGGCCCTAAAAAAAGAAAACGGTGAGAGATATCAAAAAATCGTTTTGGGTAAAAAAAAGTTGCATACCGCAGAGATCTTACACCTGTATATTTAACATTCTTCGATACGACCAACCGTTTCCGAGATATATCGATTCCAAAAAACAGTTAGAAATTCAGGGCCCCCAAAAAAGCTCCGGCCCTGTACCGATTTTAACGCCCAACAACAGGATTCGTCACAGTCACTAACTCTTTCACCGTACCAAATTTCAGCTTAATATCATGAAAATTGCGACCAGTAATTAGCTAAACGCAAAAATGTCACACACAATGGACATTTTCAGGGCCCCAAATAAAGAAAACGGTGAGAGATATCAAAAGATCGTTTTGAGTGAAAAAGTTGCATACCGCGGAGATCTTACACCTATACATTTAACATTTTTCGATACGGTCAACCGTTTCCGAGATATATCGATTCCAAAAAAAAGTTTGAAATTCAGGGCCCCAAAAAAGATCCGGCCCTGCACCGATTTTAGCGCCCAATAACAGGATTCATCACAGTCACTAACTCTTGCACCGTACCAATTTTCAGCTTATTATCTTGAAAATTGCGACCAGTACCTAGCTCAATGCAAAAATGTCACACACAATGGACATTTTCAGGGCCCCAAAAAAGAAAATGGTGACAGATATCAAAAAATCGTTGTGAGTAAAAAAGTTGCATACCGCGGAGATTTACACCTTTACATTTAAGATTTTTCGATACGATCAACCGTTTCCGAGATATATCGATTCCCAAAAAACGTTTGAAATTCAGGGCCCCCAAGAAAGATCCGGCCCTGCACCTATTTTAACGCCCAACAACAGGATTCGTCACAGTCACTAACTCTTTCACCGTACCGTACCAAATTTCAGCTTAATATCTTGAAAATTGCGACCAGTACTTAGCTAAACGCAAAAATGTCACGCACAATGGACATTTTCAGGGCCCCAAAAAAAGAAAACGGTGAGAGATATCAAAAAATCGTTTTGAGTAAAAAAGTTGCATACCGCGGAGATCTTACACCTGTACATTTAATTTTTTTCGATACGACCAACCGTTTCCGAGATATATCGATTCCAAAAAAAAGTTTGAAATTCAGGGCCCCCAAAAAAGATCTGGCCCTGCACCGATTTCAGCGCGCAACAACAGGATTCGTCACAGTCACTAACTCTTTCACCGTACCAAATTTCAGCTTAATATCTTGAAAATTGTGACCAGTACTTACCTAAACGCAAAAATGTCACACACAATGGACATTTTCAGGGCCCCAAAAAAAGAAAATGGTGAGAGATATCAAAAAATCGTTTTGAGAAAAAAAAGTTGCATACCGCGGAGATCTTACACCTATACTTTTAACATTTTTCGATACGATCAACAGTTTCCGAGATATATCGATTCCAAAAAAAAGTTTGAAATTCAGGGCCCCCAAAAAAGATCCGGCCCTGCACCGATTTTAGCGCCCAACAACAGGATTCGTCACAGTCACTAACTCTTTCACCGTACCAAATTTCAGCTTAATATCTTGAAAATTGCGACCAGTACTTAGCTAAATGCAAAAATGTCACACACAATGGACATTTTCAGGGCCCCAAAAAAAGAAAATTTGTGAGAGATATCAAAAAATCGTTTTGAATAAAAAAGTTGCATACCGCGGAGATCTTACACCTGTACATTTAAAATTTTTCGATACGACCAACCGTTTCCGAGATATATCGATTCTAAAAAACAGTTAGAAATTCAGGGCCCCCAAAAAGGTTCCGGCCCTGCACCGATTTTAACGCCCAATAACAGAATTCGTCACAGTCACCACCTCTTTCACCGTACCAAATTTCAGCTTAATATCTTGAAAATTGTGACCAGTACTTAGCTAAACGCAAAAATGTCACACACAATGGATATTTTCAGGGCCCCAAAAAAAGAAAACGGTGAGAGATATCAAAAAATCGTTTTGAGTAAAAAAGTTGCATACCGCAGAGATCTTACACCTATACCTTTAACATTTTTCGATACGATCAACGGTTTCCGAGATATATCGATTCCAAAAAAAAGTTTGAAATTCAAGGCCCCCAAGAAAGATCCGGCCCTGCACCGATTTTAACGCCCAACAACAGGATTCGTCACAGTCACTAACTCTTTCACCGTACCGTACCAAATTTCAGCTTAATATCTTGAAAATTGCGACCAGTACTTTGCTAAACGCAAAAATGTCACGCACAATGGACATTTTCAGGGCCCCAAAAAAAGAAAACGGTGAGAGATATCAAAAAATCGTTATGAGTAAAAAAGTTGCATACCGCGGCGATCTTACACCTGTACATTTAAAATTTTTCGATACGACCAACCGTTTCCGAGATATATCGATTCTAAAAAAACAGTTAGAAATTCAGGGCCCCCAAAAAGGATCCGGCACTGCACCGATTTTAACGCCCAACAACAGGATTCGTCACAGTCACTACCTCTTTCACCGTACCAAATTTCAGCTTAATATCTTGAAAATTGTGACCAGTACTTAGCTAAACGCAAAAATGTCACACACAATGGACATTTTCAGGGCCCCAAAAAAAGAAAACGGTGAGAGATATCAAAAAATCGTTTTTTAGTAAAAAAGTTGTATACCGCAGAGATCTTACACCTATACCTTTAAAATTTTTCGATACGATCAACGGTTTCCGAGATATATCGATTCCAAAGAAAAGTTTGAAATTCAGGGCCCCCCAAAAAGATCCGGCCCTGCACCGATTTTAACGCCCA
The DNA here is from genome assembly GCA_946902985.2 of Meconema thalassinum. Lineage (NCBI taxonomy): Eukaryota > Metazoa > Arthropoda > Insecta > Orthoptera > Tettigoniidae > Meconema > Meconema thalassinum. Next base: position 376,816,152 of record OX336392.1, read on the forward strand.
ACCACAGAATTCGTCACAGTCACTAACTCTTTCATCGTACCAAATTTCAGCTTAATATCTTGAAAATTGCGACCAGTACTTAGCTAAACGCAAAAATGTCACGCACAATGGACAATTTCAGGGCCCCAAAAAACGAAAACGGTGAGATATATCAAAAAATCGTTGTGAGTAAAAAAGTTGCATACCGCAGAGATCTTACACCTATACATTTAACATTTTTCGATACGATCAACGGTTTCCGAGATATATCGATTCCAAAAGAAAGTTTGAAATTCAGGGCCCCCAAGAAAGATCCGGCCCTGCACCGATTTTAACGCCCAACAACAGGATTCGTCACAGTCACTAACTCTTTCACCGTACCGTACCAAATTTCAGCTTAATATCTTGAAAATTGCGACCAGTACTTTGCTAAACGCAAAAATGTCACGCACAATGTACATTTCAGGGCTCCAAAAAAAGAAAACGGTGAGAGATATCAAAAAATCGTTTTGGGTAAAAAAGTTGCTTACCGCGGAGATCTTACACATGTACTTTTAACATTTTTCGATACGACAAACCTTTTCCGAGATATATCGATTCCAAAAAACAGTTAGAAATTCAGGGCCCCCCAAAAAGCTCCGACCCTGCACCGATTTTATCGCCCAACAAAAGGATTCGTCACAGTCACTAACTCTTTCACCGTACCAAATTTCAGCTTAATATCGTGAAAATTGCGACCAGTACTTAGCTAAACGCAAAAATGTCACACACAATGGACATTTTCAGGGCCCCAAATAAAGAAAACGGTGAGAGATATCAAAAAATCGTTTTGAATAAAAAAGTTGCATACCGCGGAGATCTTACACCTTTACATTTAACATTTTTCGATACGATCAACCGTTTCCGAGATATATCGATTCCCAAAAAACGTTTGAAATTCAGGGCCCCCAAGAAAGATCCGGCCCTGCACCGATTTTAACGCCCAACAACAGGATTCGTCACAGTCACTAACTCTTTCACCGTACCGTACCAAATTTCAGCTTAATATCTTGAAAATTGCGACCAGTACTTTGCTAAACGCAAAAATGTCACGCACAATGTACATTTCAGGGCTCCAAAAAAAGAAAACGGTGAGAGATATCAAAAAATCGTTTTGGGTAAAAAAGTTGCTTACCGCGGAGATCTTACACATGTACTTTTAACATTTTTCGATACGACAAACCTTTTCCGAGATATATCGATTCCAAAAAACAGTTAGAAATTCAGGGCCCCCCAAAAAGCTCCGACCCTGCACCGATTTTATCGCCCAACAAAAGGATTCGTCACAGTCACTAACTCTTTCACCGTACCAAATTTCAGCTTAATATCGTGAAAATTGCGACCAGTACTTAGCTAAACGCAAAAATGTCACACACAATGGACATTTTCAGGGCCCCAAATAAAGAAAACGGTGAGAGATATCAAAAAATCGTTTTGAGTGAAAAAGTTGCATACCGCGGAGATCTTACACCTATATATTTAACATTTTTCGATACGATCAACCGTTTCCGAGATATATCGATTCCAAAAAAAAGTTTGAAATTCAGGGCCCCAGAAAAGATCCGGCCCTGCACCGATTTTAACGCCCAACAAGAGGATTCGTCACAGTCACTAACTCCTTCACCGTACCAAATTTCAGCTCGATATCTTGATTATTGCGACCAGTAATTAGCTAAACGCAAAAATGTCACGCACAATGGATATTTCAGGGCTCCAAAAAAAGAAAACGGTGAGAGATATCAAAAAATCGTTTTGAGTGAAAAAGTTGCATACCCCGGAGATCTTACACCTATACATTTAACATTTTTCGATACGATCAACCGTTTCCGAGATATATCGATTCCAAAAAAAAGTTTGAAATTCAGGGCCCCAAAAAAAGGTCCGGCCCTGTACCGATTTTAACACTCAACAACAGGGTTCGTCACAGGCCCCAACTCTTTCACCGTACCAAATTTCAGCTCGATATCTTAAAAATTGCGACCTGTACGTCCCTAAACCCAAATATGTCACGCACAATGGACATCTTCATGGCCCCAAAAAAAGAAAACGGTGAGAGATATCAAAAAATCGTTTTGAGTAAAAAAGTTGCATACTGTGGAGATCTTACACCTATACATTTAACATTCTTCGATCCGACCAACCGTTTCCGAGATATATCGATTCCAAAAAAAAGTTTGAAATTCAGGGCCCCCAAAAAAGATCCGGCCCTGCACCGATTTTAGCGCCCAACAACAGGATTCGTCACAGTCACTAACTCTTTCACCGTACCAAAATTCAGCTTAATATCTTGAAAATTGCGACCAGTACTTAGCAAAATGCAAAAATGTCACACACAATGGACAGTTTCAGGGCCCCAAAAAAAGAAAATGGTGAGAGATATCAAAAAATCGTTGTGAGTAAAAAAGTTGCATACCGCGGAGATGTTACACCTTTACATTTAACATTTTTCGATACGATCAACCGTTTCCGAGATATATCGATTCCCAATAAACGTTTGAAATTCAGGGCCCCCAAGAAAGATCCGGCCCTGCACCGATTTTAACGCCCAACAACAGGATTCGTCACAGTCACTAACTCTTTCACTGTACCGTACCAAATTTCAGCTTAATATCTTGAAAATTGCGACCAGTACTTAGCTAAACGCAAAAATGTCACGCACAATGGACATTTTCAGGGCCCCAAAAAAAAAAGATGGTTAGAGATATCAAAAAATCGTTTTGAGTAAAAAAGTTGCATACCGCGGAGATCTTACACCTGTTCATTTAAAATTTTTTGATACGACCAACCGTTTCCGAGATATATCGATTCAAAAAAACAGTAAGAAATTCAGGGCCCCCAAAAAGGATCCGGCCCTGCACCGATTTTAACGCCCAACAATAGGATTCGTCACAGTCACTAACTCTTTCACCGTACCAAATTTCAGCTTAATATCTTGAAAATTGTGACCAGTACTTAGCTAAACGCATAAATGTCACACACAATGGACATTTTCAGGGCCCCAAAAAAAGAAAACGGTGAGAGATATCAAAAAATCGTTTTGAGTAAAAAAGTTGCATACCGCGGAGATCTTACACCTATACTTTTAACATTTTTCGATACGATCAACAGTTTCCGAGATATATCGATTCCAAAAAAAAGTTTGAAATTCAGGGCCCCCAAAAAAGAACCGGCCCTGCACCGATTTTAGCGCCCAACAACAGGATTCGTCACAGTCACTAACTCTTTCACCGTACCAAATTTCAGCTTAATATCTTGAAAATTGCGACCAGTACTTAGCTAAATGCAAAAATGTCACACACAATGGACATTTTCAGGGCCCCAAAAAAAGAAAATTTGTGAGAGATATCAAAAAATCGTTTTGAATAAAAAAGTTGCATACCGCGGAGATCTTACACCTTTACATTTAACATTTTTCGATACGATCAACCGTTTCCGAGATATATCGATTCCCAAAAAACGTTTGAAATTCAGGGCCCCCAAGAAAGATCCGGCCCTGCACCGATTTTAACGCCCAACAACAGGATTCGTCACAGTCACTAACTCTTTCACCATACCGTACCAAATTTCAGCTTAATATCTTGAAAATTGCGACCAGTACTTAGCTAAACGCAAAAATGTCACGCACAATGGACATTTTCAGGGCCCAAAAAAAAAAAGATGGTTAGAGATATCAAAAAATCGTTTTGAGTAAAAAAGTTGCATACCGCGGAGATCTTACACCTGTTCATTTAAAATTTTTTGATACGACCAACCGTTTCCGAGATATATCGATTCAAAAAAACAGTAAGAAATTCAGGGCCCCCAAAAAGGATCCGGCCCTGCACCGATTTTAACGCCCAACAATATGATTCGTCACAGTCACTAACTCTTTCACCGTACCAAATTTCAGCTTAATATCTTGAAAATTGTGACCAGTACTTAGCTAAACGCATAAATGTCACACACAATGGACATTTTCAGGGCCCCAAAAAAAGAAAACGGTGAGAGATATCAAAAAATCGTTTTGAGTAAAAAAGTTGCATACCGCGGAGATCTTACACCTATACTTTTAACATTTTTCGATACGATCAACAGTTTCCGAGATATATCGATTCCAAAAAAAAGTTTGAAATTCAGGGCCCCCAAAAAAGAACCGGCCCTGCACCGATTTTAGCGCCCAACAACAGGATTCGTCACAGTCACTAACTCTTTCACCGTACCAAATTTCAGCTTAATATCTTGAAAATTGCGACCAGTACTTAGCTAAATGCAAAAATGTCACACACAATGGACATTTTCAGGGCCCCAAAAAAAGAAAATTTGTGAGAGATATCAAAAAATCGTTTTGAATAAAAAAGTTGCATACCGCGGAGATCTTACACCTATACATTTAACATTTTTCGATACGATCAACGGTTTCCGAGATATATCGATTCCAAAAGAAAGTTTGAAATTCAGGGCCCCCAAGAAAGATCCGGCCCTGCACCGATTTTAACGCCCAACAACAGGATTCGTCACAGTCACTAACTCTTTCACCGTACCGTACCAAATTTCAGCTTAATATCTTGAAAATTGCGACCAGTACTTTGCTAAACGCAAAAATGTCACGCACAATGTACATTTCAGGGCTCCAAAAAAAGAAAACGGTGAGAGATATCAAAAAATCGTTTTGGGTAAAAAAGTTGCTTACCGCGGAGATCTTACACATGTACTTTTAACATTTTTCGATACGACAAACCTTTTCCGAGATATATCGATTCCAAAAAACAGTTAGAAATTCAGGGCCCCCCAAAAAGCTCCGACCCTGCACCGATTTTATCGCCCAACAAAAGGATTCGTCACAGTCACTAACTCTTTCACCGTACCAAATTTCAGCTTAATATCGTGAAAATTGCGACCAGTACTTAGCTAAACGCAAAAATGTCACACACAATGGACATTTTCAGGGCCCCAAATAAAGAAAACGGTGAGAGATATCAAAAAATCGTTTTGAATAAAAAAGTTGCATACCGCGGAGATCTTACACCTTTACATTTAACATTTTTCGATACGATCAACCGTTTCCGAGATATATCGATTCCCAAAAAACGTTTGAAATTCAGGGCCCCCAAGAAAGATCCGGCCCTGCACCGATTTTAACGCCCAACAACAGGATTCGTCACAGTCACTAACTCTTTCACCGTACCGTACCAAATTTCAGCTTAATATCTTGAAAATTGCGACCAGTACTTTGCTAAACGCAAAAATGTCACGCACAATGTACATTTCAGGGCTCCAAAAAAATAAAACGGTGAGAGATATCAAAAAATCGTTTTGGGTAAAAAAGTTGCTTACCGCGGAGATCTTACACATGTACTTTTAACATTTTTCGATACGACAAACCTTTTCCGAGATATATCGATTCCAAAAAACAGTTAGAAATTCAGGGCCCCCCAAAAAGCTCCGACCCTGCACCGATTTTATCGCCCAACAAAAGGATTCGTCACAGTCACTAACTCTTTCACCGTACCAAATTTCAGCTTAATATCGTGAAAATTGCGACCAGTACTTAGCTAAACGCAAAAATGTCACACACAATGGACATTTTCAGGGCCCCAAATAAAGAAAACGGTGAGAGATATCAAAAAATCGTTTTGAGTGAAAAAGTTGCATACCGCGGAGATCTTACACCTATATATTTAACATTTTTCGATACGATCAACCGTTTCCGAGATATATCGATTCCAAAAAAAAGTTTGAAATTCAGGGCCCCAGAAAAGATCCGGCCCTGCACCGATTTTAACGCCCAACAAGAGGATTCGTCACAGTCACTAACTCCTTCACCGTACCAAATTTCAGCTCGATATCTTGATTATTGCGACCAGTAATTAGCTAAACGCAAAAATGTCACGCACAATGGATATTTCAGGGCTCCAAAAAAAGAAAACGGTGAGAGATATCAAAAAATCGTTTTGAGTGAAAAAGTTGCATACCCCGGAGATCTTACACCTATACATTTAACATTTTTCGATACGATCAACCGTTTCCGAGATATATCGATTCCAAAAAAAAGTTTGAAATTCAGGGCCCCAAAAAAAGGTCCGGCCCTGTACCGATTTTAACACTCAACAACAGGGTTCGTCACAGGCCCCAACTCTTTCACCGTACCAAATTTCAGCTCGATATCTTAAAAATTGCGACCTGTACGTCCCTAAACCCAAATATGTCACGCACAATGGACATCTTCATGGCCCCAAAAAAAGAAAACGGTGAGAGATATCAAAAAATCGTTTTGAGTAAAAAAGTTGCATACTGTGGAGATCTTACACCTATACATTTAACATTCTTCGATCCGACCAACCGTTTCCGAGATATATCGATTCCAAAAAAAAGTTTGAAATTCAGGGCCCCCAAAAAAGATCCGGCCCTGCACCGATTTTAGCGCCCAACAACAGAATTCGTCACAGTCACTAACTCTTTCACCGTACCAAAATTCAGCTTAATATCTTGAAAATTGCGACCAGTACTTAGCAAAATGCAAAAATGTCACACACAATGGACAGTTTCAGGGCCCCAAAAAAAGAAAATGGTGAGAGATATCAAAAAATCGTTGTGAGTAAAAAAGTTGCATACCGCGGAGATGTTACACCTTTACATTTAACATTTTTCGATACGATCAACCGTTTCCGAGATATATCGATTCCCAATAAACGTTTGAAATTCAGGGCCCCCAAGAAAGATCCGGCCCTGCACCGATTTTAACGCCCAACAACAGGATTCGTCACAGTCACTAACTCTTTCACTGTACCGTACCAAATTTCAGCTTAATATCTTGAAAATTGCGACCAGTACTTAGCTAAACGCAAAAATGTCACGCACAATGGACATTTTCAGGGCCCCAAAAAAAAAAGATGGTTAGAGATATCAAAAAATCGTTTTGAGTAAAAAAGTTGCATACCGCGGAGATCTTACACCTGTTCATTTAAAATTTTTTGATACGACCAACCGTTTCCGAGATATATCGATTCAAAAAAACAGTAAGAAATTCAGGGCCCCCAAAAAGGATCCGGCCCTGCACCGATTTTAACGCCCAACAATAGGATTCGTCACAGTCACTAACTCTTTCACCGTACCAAATTTCAGCTTAATATCTTGAAAATTGTGACCAGTACTTAGCTAAACGCATAAATGTCACACACAATGGACATTTTCAGGGCCCCAAAAAAAGAAAACGGTGAGAGATATCAAAAAATCGTTTTGAGTAAAAAAGTTGCATACCGCGGAGATCTTACACCTATACTTTTAACATTTTTCGATACGATCAACAGTTTCCGAGATATATCGATTCCAAAAAAAAGTTTGAAATTCAGGGCCCCCAAAAAAGAACCGGCCCTGCACCGATTTTAGCGCCCAACAACAGGATTCGTCACAGTCACTAACTCTTTCACCGTACCAAATTTCAGCTTAATATCTTGAAAATTGCGACCAGTACTTAGCTAAATGCAAAAATGTCACACACAATGGACATTTTCAGGGCCCCAAAAAAAGAAAATTTGTGAGAGATATCAAAAAATCGTTTTGAATAAAAAAGTTGCATACCGCGGAGATCTTACACCTTTACATTTAACATTTTTCGATACGATCAACCGTTTCCGAGATATATCGATTCCCAAAAAACGTTTGAAATTCAGGGCCCCCAAGAAAGATCCGGCCCTGCACCGATTTTAACGCCCAACAACAGGATTCGTCACAGTCACTAACTCTTTCACCATACCGTACCAAATTTCAGCTTAATATCTTGAAAATTGCGACCAGTACTTAGCTAAACGCAAAAATGTCACGCACAATGGACATTTTCAGGGCCCAAAAAAAAAAAGATGGTTAGAGATATCAAAAAATCGTTTTGAGTAAAAAAGTTGCATACCGCGGAGATCTTACACCTGTTCATTTAAAATTTTTTGATACGACCAACCGTTTCCGAGATATATCGATTCAAAAAAACAGTAAGAAATTCAGGGCCCCCAAAAAGGATCCGGCCCTGCACCGATTTTAACGCCCAACAATATGATTCGTCACAGTCACTAACTCTTTCACCGTACCAAATTTCAGCTTAATATCTTGAAAATTGTGACCAGTACTTAGCTAAACGCATAAATGTCACACACAATGGACATTTTCAGGGCCCCAAAAAAAGAAAACGGTGAGAGATATCAAAAAATCGTTTTGAGTAAAAAAGTTGCATACCGCGGAGATCTTACACCTATACTTTTAACATTTTTCGATACGATCAACAGTTTCCGAGATATATCGATTCCAAAAAAAAGTTTGAAATTCAGGGCCCCCAAAAAAGAACCGGCCCTGCACCGATTTTAGCGCCCAACAACAGGATTCGTCACAGTCACTAACTCTTTCACCGTACCAAATTTCAGCTTAATATCTTGAAAATTGCGACCAGTACTTAGCTAAATGCAAAAATGTCACACACAATGGACATTTTCAGGGCCCCAAAAAAAGAAAATTTGTGAGAGATATCAAAAAATCGTTTTGAATAAAAAAGTTGCATACCGCGGAGATCTTACACCTTTACATTTAACATTTTTCGATACGATCAACCGTTTCCGAGATATATCGATTCCCAAAAAACGTTTGAAATTCAGGGCCCCCAAGAAAGATCCGGCCCTGCACCGATTTTAACGCCCAACAACAGGATTCGTCACAGTCACTAACTCTTTCACCATACCGTACCAAATTTCAGCTTAATATCTTGAAAATTGCGACCAGTACTTAGCTAAACGCAAAAATGTCACGCACAATGGACATTTTCAGGGCCCCAAAAATAGTAAACGGTGAGAGATATCAAAAAATCGTTTTGAGTATAAAAGTTGCATACCGCGGAGATCTTACACCTGTACATTTAAAATTTTTCGATACGACCAACCGTTTCCGAGATAAATCGATTCAAAAAAACAGTTAGAAATTCAGGGCCCCCAAAAAGGATCCGGCCCTGCACCGATTTTAACGCCCAACAATAGGATTCGTCACAGTCACTAACTCTTTCACCGAACCAAATTTCAGCTTAATATCTTGAAAATTGTGACCAGTACTTAGCTAAACGCAAAAATGTCACACACAATGGACATTTTCAGGGCCCCAAAAAAAGAAAACGGTGAGAGATATCAAAAAATCGTTTTGAGTAAAAACGTTGCATACCGCGGAGATCTTACACCTATACATTTAACATTTTTCGATACGATCAACAGTTTCCGAGATATATCGATTCCAAAAAAAAGTTTGAATTCTGGGCCCCCCAAAAAGATCCGTCCCTGCACCGATTATAACGCCCAACAACAGAATACGTCACAGTTTTTAACTCTTTCATCGTACCAAATTTCAGCTTAATATCTTGAAAATTGCGACCAGTACTTGGCTAAACGCAAAAATGTCACGCACAATGGACATTTTCAGGGCCAGAAAAAACGAAAACGGTAAGAGATATCAAAAAATCGTTGTGAGTAAAAAAACGTGCATACCGCGGAGTTCTTACACCTATACATTTAACATTTTTCGATACGACCAACCGTTTCCGAGATATATCGATTCAAAAAAATAGGATGAAATTCAGGGCCCCAGAAAAAGGTCCGGCCCTGTACCGATTTTAACGCTCAACAATAGGGTTCGTCACAGGCCCCAACTCTTTCACCGTACAATATTTCAGCTTGATATCTTGAAAATTGCGACCTGTACTTTGCTAAACGCAAAAACGTCACGCACATACATACAGACAGACTTTTTCCAATATACCACGGCTATATGAAAGCCTATAGGATCTTTAGATTCTAGGCAATGCTGACACCATCACGTGGTTATGAAAGCCGGACGTCCTGGGAAATGGAAAGTATATTACAGCTGTAAATACATTATTTAACTTATTGAAAAGGTGAAAACGGGTTATTATAGATAATTTTCCGTAGAATTCAATTAGACCATCGTTTAAATTTTTACCTATTATTATATGCATTTGGGCCCCATTTTTTTTTTCAAAAACCAAAAACATTTAATAACATCTTCAGGGCCCCCTAAATAAGAAAACGGTGAGAGATATCAAAAAATCGTTTTGAGTAAAAATGATGCATACCGCGGAGATCTTACACCTGTACATTTAACGTTTTTCGATACGACCAGCCGTTTCCGAGATATATTGATTCCAAAATAAAGTACGAAATTCTAGGCCCCCAAAAAAGATCAGCCCTGTACCGATTTTAACGCCCAACAATAGGATTCGTCACAGTCACTAACTCTTTCACAGCTCCAAATTTCAGCTCGATATCTTGAAAATTGCGACCTGTACCTCGCTAAACCCAAAAATGTCACGCACAATGGACATTTTCAGGGTCCAAAAAATAGAAAACGGTGAGAGATATCAAAAACTCGCTTAGAGCAAAAAAGTTGCATACTGCCGAGATCTTACACCTGTACATTTAACTTTTTCGATGCGACCAACCGTTTCCGAGATATATCAATTCAAAAAAAAAATGAAATTCAGGGCCCCAAAAAGAAGTTTCGGCCCAGCACCGATTTTAACGCTCAACAATAGGATTCGTCACAGTCACTCACTCTTTCACCGTACCAAATTTCAGCTTCATATCTTGAAAATTGCGACCAGTACTTAGCTAAACGCAAAAATGTCACGCACAATGAACATTTTCAGGGCCCTAAAAAAAAGAAAACGGTGAGAGATATCAAAAAATCGTTTTGGGTAAAAAAAAAGTTGCATACCGCAGAGATCTTACACCTGTACATTTAACATTCTTCGATACGACCAACCGTTTCCGAGATATATCGATTCCAAAAAACAGTTAGAAATTCATGGCCCCCAAAAAAGCTCCGGCCCTGTACCGATTTTAACGCCCAACAAAAGGATTCGTCACAGTCACTAACTCTTTCACCGTACCAAATTTCAGCTTAATATCGTAAAAATTGCGACCAGTACTTAGCTAAACGCAAAAATGTCACACACAATGGACATTTTCCGGGCCCCAAATAAAGAAAACGGTGAGAGATATCAAAAGATCGTTTTGAGTGAAAAAGTTGCATACCGCGGAGATCTTACACCTATACATTTAACATTTTTCGATACGATCAACCGTTTCCGAGATATATCGATTCCAAAAAAAAGTTTGAAATTCAGGGCCCCAAAAAAGATCCGGGCCTGCACCGATTTTAACGCCCAACAATAGGATCCGTCACAGTCACTAACTCCTTCACCGTACCAAATTTCAGCTCGATATCTTGATTATTGCGACCTAGACTTCGTTAAACCCAAAAATGTGAAGCACAATGGACATTTTCAGGGCCCCAAAAAAAGAAAACGGTGAGAGATATCAAAAAATCGTTTTCAGTAAAAAAGTTGCTTACTGCGGATATCCTACACCTATACATTTAACATTTTTCGATACGACCAACCGTTTCCGAGATATATCAATTCAAAAAAATAGGATGAAATTCAGGGCCCCAAAAAAAGGTCCGGCCCTGTACCGATTTTAACGCTCAACAATAGGGTTCGTCACAGGCCCCAACTCTTTCACCGTACCAAATTTCAGCTCGATATCTTGAAAATTGCGACCTGTACTTCCCTAAACCCAAATATGTCACGCACAATGGACATTTTCAGGGTCCAAAAAATAGAAAACGGTGAGAGATATCAAAAACTCGCTTAGAGCAAAAAAGTTGCATACTGCCGAGATCTTACACCTGTACATTTAACTTTTTCGATGCGACCAACCGTTTCCGAGATATATCAATTCAAAAAAAATTGAAATTCAGGGCCCCAAAAAGAAGATTCGGCCCAGCACCGATTTTAACGCTCAACAATAGGATTCGTCACAGTCACTCACTCTTTCACCGTACCAAATTTCAGCTTCATATCTTGAAAATTGCGACCAGTACTTAGCTAAACGCAAAAATGTCACGCACAATGAACATTTTCAGGGCCCTAAAAAAAAGAAAACGAAGAGAGATATCAAAAAATCGTTTTGGGTAAAAAAAAAGTTGCTTACCGCAGAGATCTTACACCTGTACATTAAACATTCTTCGATACGACCAACCGTTTCCGAGATATATCGATTCCAAAAAACAGTTAGAAATTCAGGGCCCCCAAAAAAGCTCCGGCCCTGTACCGATTTTAACGCCCAACAATAGGATTCGTCACAGTCACTAACTCTTTCACCGTACCAAATTTCAGCTTAATATCGTGAAAATTGCGACCAGTACTTAGCTAAACGCAAAAATGTCACACACAATGGACATTTTCAGGGCCCCAAATAAAGAAAACGGTGAGAGATATCAAAAGATCGTTTTGAGTGAAAAAGTTGCATACCGCGGAGATCTTACACCTATACATTTAACATTTTTCGATACGGTCAACCGTTTCCGAGATATATCGATTCCAAAAAAAAGTTTGAAATTCAGGGCCCCAAAAAAGATCCGGGCCTGCACCGATTTTAACGCCCAACAATAGGATTCGTCACAGTCACTAACTCCTTCACCGTACCAAATTTCAGCTCGATATCTTGATTATTGCGACCTAGACTTCGTTAAACCCAAAAATGTGAAGCACAATGGACATTTTCAGGGCCCCAAAAAAAGAAATCGGTGAGAGATATCAAAAAATCGTTTTCAGTAAAAAAGTTGCTTACTGTGGATATCCTACACCTATACATTTAACATTTTTCGATACGACCAACCGTTTCCGAGATATATCGATTCAAAAAAATAGGATGAAATTCAGGGCCCCAAAAAAAGGTCCGGCCCTGTACCGATTTTAACGCTCAACAATAGGGTTCGTCACAGGCCCCAACTCTTTCACCGTACCAAATTTCAGCTCGATATCTTGAAAATTGCGACCTGTACTTCACTAAACCCAAATATGTCACGCACAATGGACATCTTCAGGGCCCCAAAAAAAGAAAACGGTGAGAGATATCAAAAAATCGTTTTGAGTAAAAAAGTTGCATACTGTGGAGATCTTACACCTATACGTTTAACATTCTTCGATCCGACCAACCGTTTCCGAGATATATCGATTCCAAAAAAAAGTTTGAAATTCAGGGCCCCCAAAAAAGATCCGGCCCTGCACCGATTTTACCGCCCAATAACAGGATTCGTCACAGTCACAAACTCTTTCACCGTACCAAATTTTAGCTTAATATCTTGAAAATTGCGACCAGTACCTAGCTAAATGCAAAAATGTCACACACAATGGACATTTTCAGGACCCCAAAAAAAGAAAATGGTGAGAGATATCAAAAAATCGTTGTGAGTAAAAAAGTTGCATACCGCGGAGATTTACACCTTTACATTTAACATTTTTCGATACGATCAACCGTTTCCGAGATATATCGATTCCCAAAAAACGTTTGAAATTCAGGGCCCCCAAGAAAGATCCGGCCCTGCACCGATTTTAACGCCCAACAACAGGATTCGTCACAGTCACTAACTCTTTCACTGTACCGTACCAAATTTCAGCTTAATATCTTGAAAATTGCGACCAGTACTTAGCTAAACGCAAAAATGTCACGCACAATGGACATTTTCAGCGCCCCAAAAAAAAAGAAGGTTAGAGATATCAAAAAATCGTTTTGAGTAAAAAAGTTGCATACCGCGGAGATCTTACACCTGTACATTTAAAATTTTTCGATACGACCAACCGTTTCCGAGATATATCGATTCAAAAAAACAGTAAGAAATTCAGGGCCCCCAAAAAGGATCCGGCCCTGCACCGATTTTAACGCCCAACAATAGGATTCGTATACAGTCACTAACTCTTTCACCGTACCAAATTTCAGCTTAATATCTTGAAAATTGTGACCAGTACTTAGCTAAATGCAAAAATGTCACACACAATGGACATTTTCAGGGCCCCAAAAAAAGAAAATTTGTGAGAGATATCAAAAAATCGTTTTGAATAAAAAAGTTGCATACCGCGGAGATCTTACACCTTTACATTTAACATTTTTCGATACGATCAACCGTTTCCGAGATATATCGATTCCCAAAAAACGTTTGAAATTCAGGGCCCCCAAGAAAGATCCGGCCCTGCACCGATTTTAACGCCCAACAACAGGATTCGTCACAGTCACTAACTCTTTCACCATACCGTACCAAATTTCAGCTTAATATCTTGAAAATTGCGACCAGTACTTTGCTAAACGCAAAAATGTCACGCACAATGGACATTTTCAGGGCCCCAAAAAAAGAAAACGGTGAGAGATATCAAAAAATCGTTATGAGTAAAAAAGTTGCATACCGCGGCGATCTTACACCTGTACATTTAAAATTTTTCGATACGACCAACCGTTTCCGAGATATATCGATTCTAAAAAACAGTTAGAAAATCAGGGCCCCCAAAAAGGATCCGGCCCTGCACCGATTTTAACGCCCAACAACAGGTTTCGTCACAGTCACTACCTCTTTCACCGTACCAAATTTCAGCTTAATATCTTGAAAATTGTGACCAGTACTTAGCTAAACGCAAAAATGTCACACACAATGGACATTTTCAGGGCCCCAAAAAAAGATAACGGTGAGAGATATCAAAAAATCGTTTTGAGTAAAAAAGTTGCATACCGCAGAGATCTTACACCTATACTTTTAACATTTTTCGATACGACCAACGGTTTCCGAGATATATCGATTCCAAAAAAAAGTTTGAAATTCAGGGCCCCCAAGAAAGATCCGACCCTGCACCGATTTTAACGCCCAACAACAGGATTCGTCACAGTCACTAACTCTTTCACCGTACCGTACCAAATTTCAGCTTAATATCTTGAAAATTGCGACCAGTACTTTGCTAAACGCAAAAATGTCACGCACAATGAACATTTTCAGGGCCCCAAAAAAAGAAAACGGTGAGAGATATCAAAAAATCGTTATGTGTAAAAAAGTTGCATACCGCGGCGATCTTACACCTGTACATTTAAAATTTTTCGATACGACCAACCGTTTGCGAGATATATCGATTCTAAAAAACAGTTAGAAATTCAGGGCCCCCAAAAAGGATCCGGCCCTGCACCGATTTTAACGCCCAACAACAGGATTCGTCACAGTCACTACCTCTTTCACCGTACCAAATTTCAGCTTAATATCTTGAACATTGTGACCAGTACTTAGCTAAACGCAAAAATGTCACACACAATGGACATTTTCAGGGCCCCAAAAAAAGAAAACGGTGAGAGATATCAAAAAATCGTTTTGAGTGAAAAAGTTGCATACCGCGGAGATCTTACACCTATATATTTAACATTTTTCGATACGATCAACCGTTTCCGAGATATATCGATTCCAAAAAAAAGTTTGAAATTCAGGGCCCCAGAAAAGATCCGGCCCTGCACCGATTTTAACGCCCAACAATAGGATTCGTCACAGTCACTAACTCCTTCACCGTACCAAATTTCAGCTCGATATCTTGATTATTGCGACCAGTAATTAGCTAAACGCAAAAATGTCACGCACAATGGATATTTCAGGGCTCCAAAAAAAGAAAACGGTGAGAGATATCAAAAAATCGTTTTGAGTGAAAAAGTTGCATACCGCGGAGATCTTACACCTATACATTTAACATTTTTCGATACGATCAACCGTTTCCGAGATATATCGATTCCAAAAAAAAGTTTGAAATTCAGGGCCCCAAAAAAAGGTCCGGCCCTGTACCGATTTTAACGCTCAACAACAGGGTTCGTCACAGGCCCCAACTCTTTCACCGTACCAAATTTCAGCTCGATATCTTAAAAATTGCGACCTGTACGTCCCTAAACCCAAATTTGTCACGCACAATGGACATCTTCATGGCCCCAAAAAAAGAAAACGGTGAGAGATATCAAAAAATCGTTTTGAGTAAAAAAGTTGCATACTGTGGAGATCTTACACCTATACATTTAACATTCTTCGATCCGACCAACCGTTTCCGAGATAAATCGATTCCAAAAAAAAGTTTGAAATTCAGGGCCCCCAAAAAAGATCCGGCCCTGCACCGATTTTAGCGCCCAACAACAGGATTCGTCACAGTCACTAACTCTTTCACCGTACCAAATTTCAGCTTAATATCTTGAAAATTGCGACCAGTACTTAGCAAAATGCAAAAATGTCACACACAATGGACATTTTCAGGGCCCCAAAAAAAGAAAATGGTGAGAGATATCAAAAAATCGTTGTGAGTAAAAAAGTTGCATACCGCGGAGATGTTACACCTTTACATTTAACATTTTTCGATACGATCAACCGTTTCCGAGATATATCGATTCCCAATAAACGTTTGAAATTCAGGGCCCCCAAGAAAGATCCGGCCCTGCACCGATTTTAACGCCCAACAACAGGATTCGTCACAGTCACTAACTCTTTCACTGTACCGTACCAAATTTCAGCTTAATATCTTGAAAATTGCGACCAGTACTTAGCTAAACGCAAAAATGTCACGCACAATGGACATTTTCAGGGCCCCAAAAAAAAAAGATGGTTAGAGATATCAAAAAATCGTTTTGAGTAAAAAAGTTGCATACCGCGGAGATCTTACACCTGTACATTTAAAATTTTTTGATACGACCAACCGTTTCCGAGATATATCGATTCAAAAAAACAGTAAGAAATTCAGGGCCCCCAAAAAGGATCCGGCCCTGCACCGATTTTAACGCCCAACAATAGGATTCGTCACAGTCACTAACTCTTTCACCGTACCAAATTTCAGCTTAATATCTTGAAAATTGTGACCAGTACTTAGCTAAACGCATAAATGTCACACACAATGGACATTTTCAGGGCCCCAAAAAAAGAAAACGGTGAGAGATATCAAAAAATCGTTTTGAGTAAAAAAGTTGCATACCGCGGAGATCTTACACCTATACTTTTAACATTTTTCGATACGATCAACGGTTTCCGAGATATATCGATTCCAAAAAAAAGTTTGAAATTCAGGGCCCCCAAAAAAGAACCGGCCCTGCACCGATTTTAGCGCCCAACAACAGGATTCGTCACAGTCACTAACTCTTTCACCGTACCAAATTTCAGCTTAATATCTTGAAAATTGCGACCAGTACTTAGCTAAATGCAAAAATGTCACACACAATGGACATTTTCAGGGCCCCAAAAAAAGAAAATTTGTGAGAGATATCAAAAAATCGTTTTGAATAAAAAAGTTGCATACCGCGGAGATCTTACACCTTTACATTTAACATTTTTCGATACGATCAACCGTTTCCGAGATATATCGATTCCCAAAAAACGTTTGAAATTCAGGGCCCCCAAGAAAGATCCGGCCCTGCACCGATTTTAACGCCCAACAACAGGATTCGTCACAGTCACTAACTCTTTCACCATACCGTACCAAATTTCAGCTTAATATCTTGAAAATTGCGACCAGTACTTAGCTAAACGCAAAAATGTCACGCACAATGGACATTTTCAGGGCCCCAAAAAAAGAAAACGGTGAGAGATATCAAAAAATCGTTTTGAGTATAAAAGTTGCATACCGCGGAGATCTTACACCTGTACATTTAAAATTTTTCGATACGACCAACCGTTTCCGAGATAAATCGATTCAAAAAAACAGTTAGAAATTCAGGGCCCCCAAAATGGATCCGGCCCTGCACCGATTTTAACGCCCAACAATAGGATTCGTCACAGTCACTAACTCTTTCACCGAACCAAATTTCAGCTTAATATCTTGAAAATTGTGACCAGTACTTAGCTAAACGCAAAAATGTCACACACAATGGACATTTTCAGGGCCCCAAAAAAAGAAAACGGTGAGAGATATCAAAAAATCGTTTTGAGTAAAAACGTTGCATACCGCGGAGATCTTACACCTATACATTTAACATTTTTCGATACGATCAACAGTTTCCGAGATATATCGATTCCAAAAAAAAGTTTGAATTCTGGGCCCACCAAAAAGATCCGTCCCTGCACCGATTATAACGCCCAACAACAGAATACGTCACAGTTTTTAACTCTTTCATCGTACCAAATTTCAGCTTAATATCTTGAAAATTGCGACCAGTACTTAGCTAAACGCAAAAATGTCACGCACAAAGGACATTTTCAGGGCCAGAAAAAACGAAAACGGTAAGAGATATCAAAAAATCGTTGTGAGTAAAAAAACTTGCATACCGCGGAGTTCTTACACCTATACATTTAACATTTTTCGATACGACCAACCGTTTCCGAGATATATCGATTCAAAAAAATAGGATGAAATTCAGGGCCCCAGAAAAAGGTCCGGCCCTGTACCGATTTTAACGCTCAACAATAGGGTTCGTCACAGGCCCCAACTCTTTCACCGTACAATATTTCAGCTTGATATCTTGAAAATTGCGACCTGTACTTTGCTAAACGCAAAAACGTCACGCACATACATACAGACAGACTTTTTCCAATATACCACGGCTATATGAAAGCCTACAGGATCTTTAGATTCTAGGCAATGCTGACACCATCACGTGGTTATGAAAGCCGGACGTCCTGGGAAATGGAAAGTATATTACAGCTGTAAATACATTATTTAACTTATTGAAAAGGTGAAAACGGGTTATTATAGATAATTTTCCGTAGAATTCAATTAGACCATCGTTTAAATTTTTACCTATTATTATATGCATTTGGGCCCCATTTTTTTTTCAAAAACCAAAAACATTTAATAACATCTTCAGGGCCCCCTAAATAAGAAAACGGTGAGAGATATCAAAAAATCGTTTTGAGTAAAAATGATGCATACCGCGGAGATCTTACACCTGTATATTTAACGTTTTTCGATACGACCAGCCGTTTCCGAGATATATTGATTCCAAAATAAAGTACGAAATTCTAGGCCCCCAAAAAAGATCAGCCCTGTACCGATTTTATCGCCCAACAATAGGATTCGTCACAGTCACTAACTCTTTCACAGCTCCAAATTTCAGCTCGATATCTTGAAAATTGCGACCTGTACCTCGCTAAACCCAAAAATGTCACGCACAATGCACATTTTCAGGGTCCAAAAAATAGAAAACGGTGAGAGATATCAAAAACTCGCTTAGAGCAAAAAAGTTGCATACTGCCGAGATCTTACACCTGTACATTTAACTTTTTCGATGCGACCAACCGTTTCCGAGATATATCAATTCAAAAAAAATTGAAATTCAGGGCCCCAAAAAGAAGATTCGGCCCAGCACCGATTTTAACGCTCAACAATAGGATTCGTCACAGTCACTCACTCTTTCACCGTACCAAATTTCAGCTTCATATCTTGAAAATTGCGACCAGTACTTAGCTAAACGCAAAAATGTCACGCACAATGAACATTTTCAGGGCCCTAAAAAAAAGAAAACGAAGAGAGATATCAAAAAATCGTTTTGGGTAAAAAAAAAGTTGCATACCGCAGAGATCTTACACCTGTACATTAAACATTCTTCGATACGACCAACCGTTTCCGAGATATATCGATTCCAAAAAACAGTTAGAAATTCAGGGCCCCCAAAAAAGCTCCGGCCCTGTACCGATTTTAACGCCCAACAAAAGGATTCGTCACAGTCACTAACTCTTTCACCGTACCAAATTTCAGCTTAATATCGTAAAAATTGCGACCAGTACTTAGCTAAACGCAAAAATGTCACACACAATGGACATTTTCAGGGCCCCAAATAAAGAAAACGGTGAGAGATATCAAAAGATCGTTTTGAGTGAAAAAGTTGCATACCGCGGAGATCTTACACCTATACATTTAACATTTTTCGATACGATCAACCGTTTCCGAGATATATCGATTCCAAAAAAAAGTTTGAAATTCAGGGCCCCAAAAAAGATCCGGGCCTGCACCGATTTTAACGCCCAACAATAGGATTCGTCACAGTCACTAACTCCTTCACCGTACCAAATTTCAGCTCGATATCTTGATTATTGCGACCTAGACTTCGTTAAACCCAAAAATGTGAAGCACAATGGACATTTTCAGGGCCCCAAAAAAAGAAAACGGTGAGAGATATCAAAAAATCGTTTTCAGTAAAAAAGTTGCTTACTGTGGATATCCTACACCTATACATTTAACATTTTTCGATACGACCAACCGTTACCGAGATATATCGATTCAAAAAAATAGGATGAAATTCAGGGCCCCAAAAAAAGGTCCGGCCCTGTACCGATTTTAACGCTCAACAATAGGGTTCGTCACAGGCCCCAACTCTTTCACCGTACCAAATTTCAGCTCGATATCTTGAAAATTGCGACCTGTACTTCACTAAACCCAAATATGTCACGCACAATGGACATCTTCAGGGCCCCAAAAAAAGAAAACGGTGAGAGATATCAAAAAATCGTTTTGAGTAAAAAAGTTGCATACTGTGGAGATCTTACACCTATACATTTGACATTCTTCGATCCGACCAACCGTTTCCGAGATATATCGATTCCAAAAAAAAGTTTGAAATTCAGGGCCCCCAAAAAAGATCCGGCCCTGCACCGATTTTAGCGCCCAATAACAGGATTCGTCACAGTCACTAACTCTTTCACCGTACCAAATTTTAGCTTAATATCTTGAAAATTGCGACCAGTACCTAGCTAAATGCAAAAATGTCACACACAATGGACATTTTCAGGACCCCAAAAAAAGAAAATGGTGAGAGATATCAAAAAATCGTTGTGAGTAAAAAAGTTGCATACCGCGGAGATTTACACCTTTACATTTAACATTTTTCGATACGATCAACCGTTTCCGAGATATATCGATTCCCAAAAAACGTTTGAAATTCAGGGCCCCCAAGAAAGATCCGGCCCTGCACCGATTTTAACGCCCAACAACAGGATTCGTCACAGTCACTAACTCTTTCACTGTACCGTACCAAATTTCAGCTTAATATCTTGAAAATTGCGACCAGTACTTAGCTAAACGCAAAAATGTCACGCACAATGGACATTTTCAGCGCCCCAAAAAAAAAGAAGGTTAGAGATATCAAAAAATCGTTTTGAGTAAAAAAGTTGCATACCGCGGAGATCTTACACCTGTACATTTAAAATTTTTCGATACGACCAACCGTTTCCGAGATATATCGATTCAAAAAAACAGTAAGAAATTCAGGGCCCCCAAAAAGGATCCGGCCCTGCACCGATTTTAACGCCCAACAATAGGATTCGTCACAGTCACTAACTCTTTCACCGTACCAAATTTCAGCTTAATATCTTGAAAATTGTGACCAGTACTTAGCTAAATGCAAAAATGTCACACACAATGGACATTTTCAGGGCCCCAAAAAAAGAAAATTTGTGAGAGATATCAAAAAATCGTTTTGAATAAAAAAGTTGCATACCGCGGAGATCTTACACCTTTACATTTAACATTTTTCGATACGATCAACCGTTTCCGAGATATATCGATTCCCAAAAAACGTTTGAAATTCAGGGCCCCCAAGAAAGATCCGGCCCTGCACCGATTTTAACGCCCAACAACAGGATTCGTCACAGTCACTAACTCTTTCACCGTACCGTACCAAATTTCAGCTTAATATCTTGAAAATTGCGACCAGTACTTTGCTAAACGCAAAAATGTCACGCACAATGGACATTTTCAGGGCCCCAAAAAAAGAAAACGGTGAGAGATATCAAAAAATCGTTATGAGTAAAAAAGTTGCATACCGCGGCGATCTTACACCTGTACATTTAAAATTTTTCGATACGACCAACCGTTTCCGAGATATATCGATTCTAAAAAACAGTTAGAAATTCAGGGCCCCCAAAAAGGATCCGGCCCTGCACCGATTTTAACGCCCAACAACAGGTTTCGTCACAGTCACTACCTCTTTCACCGTACCAAATTTCAGCTTAATATCTTGAAAATTGTGACCAGTACTTAGCTAAACGCAAAAATGTCACACACAATGGACATTTTCAGGGCCCCAAAAAAAGATAACGGTGAGAGATATCAAAAAATCGTTTTGAGTAAAAAAGTTGCATACCGCAGAGATCTTACACCTATACATTTAACATTTTTCGATACGACCAACGGTTTCCGAGATATATCGATTCCAAAAAAAAGTTTGAAATTCAGGGCCCCCAAGAAAGATCCGACCCTGCACCGATTTTAACGCCCAACAACAGGATTCGTCACAGTCACTAACTCTTTCACCGTACCGTACCAAATTTCAGCTTAATATCTTGAAAATTGCGACCAGTACTTTGCTAAACGCAAAAATGTCACGCACAATGGACATTTTCAGGGCCCCAAAAAAAGAAAACGGTGAGAGATATCAAAAAATCGTTATGTGTAAAAAAGTTGCATACCGCGGCGATCTTACACCTGTACATTTAAAATTTTTCGATACGACCAACCGTTTCCGAGATATATCGATTCTAAAAAACAGTTAGAAATTCAGGGCCCCCAAAAAGGATCCGGCCCTGCACCGATTTTAACGCCCAACAACAGGATTCGTCACAGTCACTACCTCTTTCACCGTACCAAATTTCAGCTTAATATCTTGAACATTGTGACCAGTACTTAGCTAAACGCAAAAATGTCACACACAATGGACATTTTCAGGGCCCCAAAAAAAGAAAACGGTGAGAGATATCAAAAAATCGTTTTGAGTAAAAAAGTTGCATACCGCAGAGATCTTACACCCATACATTTAACATTTTTCGATACGATCAACGGTTTCCGAGATATATCGATTCCAAATAAAAGTTTGAAATTCAGGGCCCCCCAAAAAGATCCGGCCCTGCACCGATTTTAACGCCCAACAACAGAATTCGTCACAGTCACTAACTCTTTCATCGTACCAAATTTCAGCTTAATATCTTGAAAATTGCGACCAGTACTTAGCTAAACGCAAAAATGTCACGCACAATGGACATTTTCAGGGCCCCAAAAAACGAAAACGGTGAGAGATATCAAAAAATCGTTGTGAGTAAAAAAGTTGCATACCGCGGAGATCTCACACCTATACATTTAACATTTTTCGATACGACCAACCGTTTCCGAGATATATCGATTCAAAAAAATAGGATGAAATTCAGGGCCCCTAAAAAAGGTCCGGCCCTGTACCGATTTTAACGCTCAACAATAGGGTTCGTCACAGGCCCCGACTCTTTCACCGTACCAAATTTCAGCTTGATATCTTGAAAATTGCGACCAGTACTTTGCTAAACGCAAAAACGTCACGCACATACATACAGACAGACTTTTTCCAATATACCACGGCTATATGAAAGCCTATAGGATCTTTAGATCCGGCTTTCATAACAAGTAGTTCGTGAAGAACTATACAGTATATTGTCATATATCCTATTGGTCTTCTCTATTAAATATTCTTCTACCTATGAGACGGATCGCCATGTTGGATTGTTGTGTATGTAAGCCGTAGAGTTATGTACGATTAGATGAAGATTATTGCGTAGGTTCATTATTCAAAAGTTCACTTCGATCGCATGATTAGGACACGAGAAATAAAAAATCAATTTTAAAATTTTGCACAGCTGCCATCTTGGGGTTATGAAAACATTTACATTTAATTATATGCAACTAGATTAAATTGTGTATGAACACTTACCGTACTACGTTTCACTGCGGTTGGATTGATAAATCGCGAGAAATTTCCATTAAAATATTTAAATTTCGCGTCGCCGCTATGTTGGATGTGTGCTCACCAGGCCATTGAAAGTCTCATAGGTGAACTTATGTTAGTAGACTTTATGAACATACAAAATTTCAGTTTGATTACTGTCATAGATTGAGAACAGTCTAAATATTTCGGATGGTCGCCATGTTGGATTTTTATATATATAGGCCATAGAGTTGTGTACTATTAGATGATTATTGCGGAGGTTCATTATTCAAACGTTGACTTCGATCGTATAATTATGACACAAGAAATAAATAGGCCTAACTAACCCCGTGGCACTACAGCCCTTGAAGGGCCTAGGCCTACCAAGCGACCGCTGCCCAGCCAATTGGCCTGCAGATTTTGGGGTGACGCGTGGTCAGCGCGTCGGGTCCCCTCGGCCGTTAATCTTGGTTTTCGTGACCGGGGCACTGTCTCACTGTCAGACAGCTACTCAATTGTCCTCACGAGGCTGAGTGCACCCCGTTCCAACCCTCACGTCAGTTTTAAAATCCCTGACGGAGCCGGGGATCGAACCCGGGGCCTCCGGGTGAGAGGCAGGCGCGCTACCCCAACACCACGGGGCCAGCTAATAAATAGGCCTACTTAATTTAAAAAATTTGCACAGCCGCCATATTAAGGGTATGTAAACAATTGAACGAAATTAGATGTCAGTGCATTACCTTGTGTATACACATTTTCTGTACCAACTTTCACTATACTAGGATGATTAAATCGTGAGAAAAGTCTATTGAAATGTTTCAACTTCGCTTGGCCGCCATGTTCGTTTTGTACTTAACAGATTCTTGAAAGTCACATAGTTGAACTTCTAGTTGTGTTCTTTATTACAGTACAAAATTTCTGGGTGATATGAGTAATAGTTTTGGGGACATAGAATGCCGGTAAAATATTTCGCACAACTGCTACGTTGGATTGGTGAGACGTAATACAATTTGAAGGGCACTGTCGGGATCGGACAAAATTGTAGTATGTCTTTACCGAGATTCATTGAGATCGCTACCCCCGTTTAAATTTTATTAGGGACACACACACACATACGCACACATATACACACACACACGGACAAAAGGTGATCTCAGACGACTATATTTTTCATAAATGAAAATAGGCTTAAAGTGAATGTACGTGATATTTTGTATGTATGTACTCGTATGTATGTGTATGTGTGTGTGTGTATGTCCTTTATGCGTTCATATACCATTCATCCGATTGCGATGAAACGTTGGTGAGTTGTTGTGTACACTCCCGGGAAGGTTTCTGACATAGTAAATCCATATTACAATAAATTGCGCACGAGTAGATTCATCAAATGTGTGACGGCGCGCGAACGGTTTCAATAAAGTCCCGTATGATTTCATATACAATTCATCCGATTGCGGTGAAACTTTGGTGAGTAGTTGTGTACAGTCCTGCGAAGATTTTTGACTTAGTAAATCCATTTTATTATAGGTAGCGCACGGGTAGGTTCAACAAATGATTGACGCCACCCGAATCGTTTAAACAAAATCCCGTATGCGTTCATTTACCATTCATCCGATTGCGATGAAACTTTTGTTAGTTGTTGTGCACGCTCCCACGAATGTTTCTGAATTAGTAAATCCATTTTACAATATTTTACAGGCGGAAAAATAAAAAATATTGTGTATCCAAAAGCACTTCAACAAACAAAATTACAACACCAACACTTTCTTTGATTGGAATTGTAACGCATGCCGGGTAGAGCTTGTTAATTAATATATAATCATTTATTATTATTGACTAAGGTGTAGTGAATTTATTAAATACCTATTGTTATTCTTTGAGATATTTTATAAATACAAATTAACTACAATTTTCAAAACAAAACAAAGTCGTGATACGGTGATAGAATTAAAGATATTTCAACAGTTAAAAGTTCAGAAATCATTGCAATGGTAAAAAGAAGATACGAGCCTTACAGAAGTCGCATATGATGTGTAAGATCTGACATGTCATTCTACTATGAAATTGATATGAAATATATGTGAAGTCATCTGACATGTTATCCTACTCGTATACTACACAGCTTGGCCATTCTTAAAATGTTAATTTACACTCCGTTTTCATACTGGAACTTTAATGAATGTATAGATTGAATTGGAGATATGCTACTGTCACACTTGTTTCAACAAACATCACATATTATACAGTAGGAATGAAACCACAGCCTCTAGCCTAACTATATACTACTAGAAATAATGTTCAATACAATCAAATTTCCCTACTCCTGCTGGGTGCAAAATATTGTAATAAAAATTAGATAAATCGTAATTTCATGTCGATTCTGTTAAAATGACGCATAATGTTATGATAAATATCGTTTAAATCGATAATCTGGTAGCAAAGTTTTTGCTGCGACTGGGGTTCGAACCTGAGACCTCATCATTCGCAGACCAAGACGGTATCATCGCAGCTATTAAAACAACAGATATTTAGAGTACAAGACGATTGCTTATTTTCACGTACCGCCATGAAAGGTTAGCCCAGTTCCCATATAAACACACAATGTGGGTTAATATCTGAATAGCCATTGTGCATAAACATAATACCGGCATTGCCGACTAGTTACAATGTTTCATATTAAAGCGTATCAACATTTAAATACTGATACGAAGACTTTGATCATGTGGTTTGTGATTCAATCAGTTGACACCAGAGTTCGCATAACTTTGCATTGAAAAACACGTTACTCGGGGAGTGGATGCCCATCACTTTTATCCGGAGACTGAAAAACTGACCCTTAATAATTCATAATTGTTTTCAGCAAATATGATATAGTGAATATTTTCACACCAAAGAACGACGAGTTGAAGATGATTTATTGTAGGAATAGCTGTACTGGGGCCTCCAAACCTTGACGTAAAACGTATGTGATAGTACGACGTGGTACCAATGTCCACCACCGCGCGCGCTCATTGTTTCCTGTTGCGCTTTTCCGTCAATCCCACTTCCGTCCCTACTTTCAAAATCACTCCAACAAAAATATCCACTCCCGGCACTAAAAGCCATAAGCTAAATAAATAAATAAATAAATAAATAAATCCAGCAACCGAGCGAAAAGTTGTTACACAGCAAAAAGATGATGATAGGAATATTTTTAGCCTATTTTCATTTAATGAAAAAAATAGGCTTATGAGATCACCTTTTGTCCATGTGTATGTGCGTGTGTGTGTGATGGGGTGTGTATGTGTGCGTGTGTCCCTAATAACTTCTAAACGGCTGGAGTGATTTCAATGAAACTCGGTAAGATCATACACTGCCATCGTGATGTCCAGGCCGTCAGGCAGCGGCCATTGTCACGTGATCAGCTGATCGACAGAGTGGGAGATGTAACGGCCATTTGCTTAAATATGTGTCGTTTGTTGTGTGCTGTTTATACATTTTAATTAGTGTCCGAGTGAAAAGCAATACGTATGAACGCTACTACTTACGTCATCCAGAATGAGGATTATTCCGTTTGTTTCCTGAAGCAAATGCTCATTCTGTAGGTAGGTTATTAGCCTATAGGCCTATCTACAAAAAGTTTGAGTTGCAGGTATGTTGAATGTTGTGGTTCAGTTAGAACCTTTGCATCGCTTATTTTCGACTAATGCAGGCTTTTTGGATGGTAATACAATATTCTATTTGCTCATTGTAACAATTATTCCTGCCCAGGTCCCTGGCATGTCGAAAAGTTGTTGTGTTACCGGTTGCGAAAGCAACTAGTATGATGGAGATGATTAGGTTATCTGCCTTGTTTTTTCTTCCCCGCCGACGAAAATTTAAGAAAGCAATGGAAACTTAAAATTCCTAGAAAAGATTTGCGCATTACAGGGAACACAAGAATGGTCTGTGCATTGATTACAGTTAAAGATAGGTTACGTTGTGCAGCATGAGCCACGAGTAGGTAGTTTAGAATGTGATCTGTTGAATAGCCTAGAATGTATGTAGACATGTAGGCCTATAGTAGACAGATAGGCTACATTAGTTATTAATTTTTCTGTACAGTAGCTTACTCCATAAGAGGTTAAACTCTAGTGCTGGTATCACAACCGTAGCTCAATACTGACTGAAATTATGACACTTAGATTAGGATATTCAGTAAAACTTTTGAAGAGGTATTCCTTTGTATAAAATTTTAAGTAAAACTTTTTTTATCTACTGAAATTAACGATTAACATTTTCCTGGTGGTCAAGTAGTACCGCAGTGAATTGGTGCATACAATTTTATGCGAAGAAGTGGTTCTTGAACCTTATTTTTCTGACGGGAGGCCAAGGGGGACATAGTGTTTTTATACTTAATTATGCGTATTCGAAGAATATCCTGTTTTGTGAACGTCATTCATTTTTGTGAGAAGAAATGAAGTTGGACAACAGTGATAGCATTAGTTTTAGTTTTTTTTTTTGTGGAATCCTCTGTAAAGTGACATTGATCTTTTGAAAGTTAACCATTTTTCTGACAGGCCAAGGGGGATAACGGTTATATTGTACAAGAGATACTTATTTGAAGAAGATCCTCATTAAAGTAACAGTGGCTTTTGGCCCCGATTACTTTGGTTAGTGCATAAATATACAAAAATTCAAAAGTATATTTTTATATCTGGATTTTGCTGGTATTGTTTAGAGAGGAGGAATAATTTTCATAACTTTGTTTTACTGACTGTCAAGAATGGCAGATTTCTTACTTAGCCTTTTTTCTCATGCAAGTCCAGAAGTGAATAGCTAGTATATTTTTGTAATGTTATTCTGTTTTACTGGTGAGTAAGGATACTGGCAGTTTTTGTGCGTGAGATCCAGAAAGGATGTTACCTTCTCTGTTGATTTATTTCTGATAAACGAGGTCTAGAAATGAATATTTCACTTGCTACCGTATATAATGATTTTTCGGGGCAGTGTGTTCAAGAAGGCAGTGATGGGGAGGGCGTCTGGTTATCTAAAAGAAAGGAAAATAAAATACAGAATTAGAGATGAACATAATTTGGTCTCTTATCCTTGCAAGAGAGATTCTGTAGTTTTCTCGAATGTTATAACTTAAGCTCAGTTCGAGGGTTTTTCTGGCAGTAGGCACAGAAAAGTGTACCTGTCTATGTATTGTTTCTGTGGGTACATAGATTTATTTTATTAACAAATTGTTCCTGCAAATTGTTTTGTGTATTGAAATATTTGAATATTTCCTTCTTTTAATCCCGAGCTTAGCCATATGCGATTTATCGACGTTGTGGTACATCTTGAGTAACTGTTACAATGCCTCTTTTTATTTATATAGCATGTACAGGACGTCTAAATGCTGCAATTTTGCCCTGTCTGTATGCGTCAACGTCCTTGTAAGTTCACAGGGGATGTGTCATTTTGTTCACTCGTAAAATGCCCGCTACAACGGCAGGATTCGAACTAGCGGAGCGATAATTAGGCCTATTTAGTGGTAACTTATCTAACTGCCAGTGAACTCCAAATAGTTTTAAAATTTTCCTACAAATATGAATTTATATTCGCTTTGGAGTGACTGCGAGTGAAAGGAGCCGTCTGACTTGCTGCGGCGACTGTACCGACCCTAAGTGTGACGTCACTACAGGAACCTTGCGGCCTGGACATTACGATGGCAGTGGATCATAGCACCATTCTGGCCAACCCCGACCGTGCCTCAACATTGCGGCTGTGCGAAATATTTCACCAGCATTCAGTATCTCCGAAACCATTACCGATATCACCCTGAAATTGTGTACGGTGATAAACGGTAATACTAGAAGTTCACCTATGAGACTTTCAAAAACCTGGTAACTACAAAACCAACATGGCGGCCAAGCGAAGTTGAGACTTTTAAATAGACTTTTCTCGCGATTTCACCATCCAAACGTAATGAAACTTGTTACAGCAAATGTTTATACACATTGTAATGCACTGGCGTCTAATTTAGTTCAATTGTTTTCATGACCTCAAAATGGCGGCTGTGCGAAATAATTCACCGGCATTCTATATCTCCGAAACTATTACAGATATCACCCTGAAATTTTGAACGGTGATAAAGGGCCCTGATACAAGTTTATCTATGTAACTTTCATAAACCTGTAAAGTAAAAACCAACATGGTGGCCAAGCGAATTTGAAACATTTTAATAGACTTTTCTAGTGATTTAACTCTCTCAGCGGAGTGAAATGTGGCACAGTAAATGGTTATACATATTGTAATGCACTGGCATCTAATTTAGTTCAATTGTTTACATAACCTCAAGATGGCGGCTGTGCGAAATTTTAAAATTAAGTTTTTATTTCTTGTGTCGTAATCATGCGATCGAACTGAAAGCTTGAATAATGAACCTACGCAATAATTTTCCTTTAATGGTTCATAACTCTATGGCCTATACATATAACAATCCAAAATGGCGATCATCCGAAATATTTAGACGGTTCTCAATATCTACGAATCTTTTACAACAATCAAACTGATTTTTTATGTTCATAGTGGCTATGAACATAAGTTCACCTATATGACTTTCAGTAACCTGGTGAGCAAAAATCCAACATGGCGACAACGCAAAGTACGTTCCTCGCGGTTTAACCATCCGAGTGCAGTGAAACTTGGCACGTTAAATACTTATAAAAATGTTAATTCATTGCCATTTAATTTATTTCAATTGTTTTCGTAAGCACAAGATGGCAGCTGTGCGAAATTTTAAAATCTCGTTTTTACTTCTTGTGTTCTAATCATGCGATTGAAGTTTGAATACCACACGTACACAACAATCTTCATGTAATAGTACATAAATAAAAATCCAACCTGCAAACCAACTAAAATATTTAGAGGGTTCTCAATATCTACGAATCTATTACAACCTTCAAACTGAAATTTTGTATGTTGATAGAGGCAATTAACATGAGTAGGATATAAGAAAATAGGCTGTATAGTTCTTCACGGAACTACTTGTTTGTTCTTTTTTGTTGATTTTGGAAGCTTGGACATGGTTATCATTTAGCCCTGTGTACTTTAGTGTGGGTGAAATTTGGCTCATAACCTGTGTTATTGTGGTATCTGTAGTAGAGTGTGTATTTTTCATTCAGTTGAGGATTTGGAAGGAGTTGGCACTGTGCTTACCTTAGGAACCATCTTGGCATTTGCCCGGAGAAGGAATCATAGGTAATATTTAACGGCAAAACAATTCAGAAGATCCTATAAAAGGAGGTCCCTTTTCCACGAACCCGTGAAGTTGTAAACTGCTCATTTTCATCCAGAATGTACCATGCATGGTGGGTTATATGTACCCTGCTCTTTTAGTGCCTCCATTAATAACCACTTCCAGGATGTCTGAGGCGGGAATCAAGCCGACCTCTTCTCAGTATTGCCTCACGAGACTGAGTAACTGAAATATATTGATTGACTTACTTTGATAATTTATTGTAAACATGCACATTTTATACTACTATAATTGACTGTATACATAGCCACTGTTTTCCTATATTAAGAAAATTTTGTTGGGTTACTTTTCACATTTTGCAAAAATGAGGAAAAAGTAGACTTATGAGATCAATCCGGACAAATGTTTGTCTGTCTGTCTGTCTATCTTTCTGTCCTTGTGAATGTCCGCCTGTGTATGTCCCCCTATCAGATCCTAAACGGCTGCAGCAATCGAAACCCAAATTGGTATGAGTAAAGGTCTATACCTGAATATCTCAAGCCCATATTTAAAAATGATGTCAGTGCTACCAACTGCTGAAAAACTGCACTTGAAATTTGAGCTCCATGTTGCATATTTTGGAAGGTATGCATGGGAGCCATTCCAAAATAGGCACACATATAGATAATAATATTTCAGTTTAATTTATGGGAGGCCATACATGGCAGTGTTGCCAAAATGATTCTAAGCCTGCTGATAGGTCCAATTTTTAAATGCATATAACTTCTACACTATCAATTGGATTTTGAACCAAATTTCGTATGTAATATTATGTGTACATAAACAGATATGGCTGAGCGTACTCTTAAGAGCCACCAGGGCTGCCAATTGTTAACCCTAGTCTAGTCGCGCGAGAATAATTACGCTATTAGTCGCGCACGGAGGAAAACTCCGGGTTTATAAAAAAATCTATTTTATTAGGTTTATTTTGGCAAACATATTTTTAGAATCACATATTATGGCCTGAAAACGAACATGTGTTTTCTCTGGCATATTTTCTAAATAGTTTGTTTAAAATAATAGGCCTAGTTAAATGTTTAACAACATTGCATATGGTAATTAAATTAAATCCATGAGTGTTGTTGTTACCTATAACCACATCATACAAAATATGTCTTAACTAAAACAAAAACGTAAGTTTAGAAAAGTAAAACTGCAAGGTCATCGGATTACAGAAATATAAAGTCTCGAAATCATATGAAATAATTTAATGTGTCTGAAAACATTATGTAGAAGTTTATAAAATAAAATATACTTGTAATAAATGTTCAAAACTGTCCAATTAGGAATAATTAATGTATACCGGTAATACAAACATAAACATATGGTTTATAGGTTTTCTTTTTTAGATATCTCTGCATAAACAATCTTACTTGTATATTCTTTCATAAAAGAAACACAACACAATCACATTTTACCTCAGTATAACTTCGGTCACTATTCACACATCACTGTTATAGTTAGTTAGTTATCGTTGTTTTAAGGGGCGTAACATCGAGATCATCTGCCCTACACATCACTGTCATCGTCATTTTGACCTTCGGCGGTGCTTGCGCAATCCCGGCAGTATGTTACTCTATGTTCTGTGCACAGAAACTTGTGACAGGATAGACAAGATACCTTCGATGAGCGGTTTTGTTTCCAAGAACAAAACGCGCAGCGTCCGCTTCCTTCTGCAGCATTTTGACAGGGTTGTGGCTCCTCTTCAATCCCAGCAAGTCCTCGTATCTTCATCTTCAGCTGACGTGGAATATTCGTTAGTGAGTGTCTCCTCTTCAAATAATCTAAACAGAGCTCTCGGGACAAATTTTTCAGGAATGTGCGCCTGTTTGTCTCTTCCTTCGCGTTAACTAAGAAAATAATGTAGGCATTTATTGCTCCAATATTCATGAGAGCAAAAAAGAGTGATAATGGCCATCTCTGAGTTCGCCTCGCTACTGTGTACGTTGCTTTTAACTTGTCCAATGTATCTACTCCTCCTTTTGTGAGATTATAAAAGGTCAACATCTCCGGTTTCATTGCATCACCGGAGTCCTCATCAATGGAGTCCGAGTTGTGGAAACTAGACAAGAGAAGTACAAGTCTATTTCTTTTGGGCACGTAGGAAAGTAGTGTACTATTATCTCCAAACCCAAATAGGCTACTAAATTCCTCACGTCCCTTGCTCTCTGTAAACAAAGCGGGTATTTCTCGTTTGTTTTTTCTCAAAGTGCCAACGACCGTCAAACGGTGAACTTTCAACAAATCATTTGCAAGCGGGATTGAAGAATACCAATTATCTACGGTTACGTTGCGTCCTGAACCAGATATTGGTCGGATTAGTCGGAGAACTACCTGATGTGGAGAATTGCTCACTTGGTAAGGTCCATCTGGTTGGCTTCCTAAATATACCTCCATTTTTTGAGCGTAATACGTCCGGGCATCGGCGAGAGCAAAAATCTTAATTCCATACTTGGCTGGTTTTGATTTTATATACTGCCGAAAACTACATTTCCCTCTAAATGGCTCTAACATTTCATCAATAGTCACATATTCACCTGTGCTATAATGCTCAGTGCATTGATATATAAATTTCTCGAAAATAAAACGTAACGGAGCAAGTTTATCATATTGCCGTCTCTCTTCCCGCGTGTTAACATTGTCAAACCTTATGGCTCTTAACAAAAATCTCAATCTTTGCAATGACAGTGGTTCTGAAAAAATCGACACCTGTGAAGTCCTTCGCATATAAGTCCTCTAGATTTTGGTGAGACGAGTGCAGCGCTCCGGCCATGTATAGAAGACCAAACAAAGCTTTCATCTCCGTAAAGTCTGTCTCTCGTGCGTCCCTTTCACGCTGATATTTACCTCTGTTACGCTTTATCCATATATTTGTACAATTTCATTCACCATATAGTCGTCAAAAAAGAGATTCCAGGCTTCTAGAGCAGTTTTAGCACTTGTGGCCAGACCTCGAACACAAGGAATATGACTTCTAATTATATTGTGAGCTCTGGTTCTCACATTTTGTGGTGGACAGTGGGTGTACCATATTGTATTGTTGTCCTTGCCAAGTAGATAACCCCTTCGACCTCTATTTATGTTATAAATAGGAATAGTTTCAAGTTCGTCTGCAGACTGCTCACTTTCTGAAACGTGATCACTATTTTCTAGGATATCCTCATTTTCATCAGATGAACCCCCAACATCCGATTCCTCTGGAATTTCTTCAAGCAAAAGTCTGATACGCTCCTCCTCACGTAGATCCATTTTTCTGCAGACAATAGATCAAAATCCCATAAAGCCTTTGCGATAGTAAAGAAATCCGCTAAATATAACGCGACGAAAAGTATTCCTTAGTAGCCACACAGGGGATCCTCATCCAGGTTTGGAAAATATATACTGGTTTGCAAGGAAATTAATTTAAAAATTGTTATTCCACGTATCAACATAACTTACCAACGATTAGTAAAGGTAGATCACAAATAATACCACTTCACGTACAAAACGAGTTCACACACAAAGTAAGAATACGACGGCACTTGTTAGTCGCGCACGGAAGAAACGTCCGGGTAATGGACAGCGGTCGCTAGAGTGATACTTTCCCCGCACACAGGAAGAGTAACCTTGACGAATTCCAGACTGGGCGAGTCCAAATGAACCAGGGAGAAGGTATAGGGGTGGAAAGGGCAATCCGTGAACAAAGAAGTACTCTCTCATGCATAATAAAATGGACCCGGAGGAAATCTCCGTGCGCGACTAATTAAAGGTTAATAAATGCTCTCTCCATTTTTTAATCCAAATACCAATATATCAGAAAGTATGCAAGCCGACAGCTTTAAACTATGCACATATATAGTACCTGACATTCTAGATTAATTTGGAGTAAGTAATATACGTCAGTGCTACCAACATGATTCTAAGCCTGCTGATAGAACCAATTTTCAAATACATGTTACTTCTATACTATCAATTGGAATTCAACCAAATTTCGTATGTGCTATGGGTACCATAAAAGATATGACTTTTCATATTCTTAAGAGCAACCAGGTCTTCCAAATGTTATTAAATGCTGTCTCTATTCTTTTACCCCAATATCAATAATCAGAAAGTATGCAAGCCAACAGCTCTAAACTTTGTGCACGTATAGTACCTGACATTATAGATTAATTCGGAGTAACTATTATACGCCAGTGCTGCCAACTTGATTCTAAGCCTGCTGATAGTTCCAATTTTGTAATACATGTAAATTCTATACTAACAAATGGATTTCATCCAAAATTGGCACAACAAGAGATCATAATATTTCAGATTGTTTCTGATCAACACATGCATGACATGATTTCTAACATGATTGTACGTACGCTGATATACCCAATGTCTAACTGCATGTAAGTTCCATGCTATCCATTGGACTTCAACCAAATTTTGTGTTCTGTACCTTAAAAGATGGAACTAAGAATATATTCAGTCACCAGGGCTGCCAACTCTAATGCTATTAGGCTACATTATGCCAGGTATATAGTATTTCAAACTAATTAGAAATTTCGATATTACCAACTTAATTTCGTCATTATTCTAGATAGGTCCTTATAGAATAATCATTGCCATGAATCTTGATTTTAAGAAAAGTAGGCTCTTTAGTTCGTCACGGAACTACTTGTTTTTTTAATTTTAGATGGAAAGATCTATGTGTTTTCATCGTTACAATATGCACTGTCCAGAAAATTCTGAAATACTTTACACATATTTTAAATTTCATTTCAATTCCTACTCATTTGTATAACCTGTAAATTCACTTTTATTGAATTATATACACATCAAATATATTTTGCATACATTTACCACATCAAGCGGCGGTGGTACAAAACTTCCTCCAGGAATCCGCCTTTTCACGAATGGCCTTCGATGTCTCCAGACATGAACTGTATTGAACATTTCTGGGATATGCTGAAGCGTGCTATTGCTCAGCGTCCACGCCCTCCGATAACCCACCAAGAGATCATAGAGGCCGCCGTCGAAGAGTGGGTTCGCCTGTGTTAGAGGAGCAGGACAACTTGATCTGTGGTTTACCACGGCGAGTAAGAGCCCTGATGGACGCTCGTAGTGGCCATGTTGCTTATTGGAACCTCACAGGATGGAAATATATACAACACACATCAGTCCCTGCTTAAGAGGTCAAATGTGTTCTTGTCAGTAATTTTCTTTTCACACATGAATAAAGTGTGCAGGATTTGTCAGAATGCCGTCTCTATTGTAATAACCTCCCCCACAATTCCATATACGCTCGGCGTCATGGCAAAGGTTAAGCAAAACTTTTTTGATGTGTATATTATTACAATATGATAACAGCTTAGACGTCCGAGCAAAGAAAATGAACGTAGCATTCAGATCACCAGGTATGTATACAAGAAGAAGGCATTATCATGGGACACTGCAATTAAACATTACAATACACCGGTGAGATCTGAAGCACTCTTTGGAGCTGAAACATTAAAGTTAATGCAGAAAGGTGACATAAACAATGTCATACTCATGGAGAAAACCTCGATTCGATGCATCATTGGCCCAAGAAAAACAGGAACAAACTATAACAGACCACGACCTAGCAAGGAAATATACACCCATGTGGAGAACATCATTCACACCATGCGCACACGACGAATGCCATTTTTTGGGCATTTAAATAGAATGAATAATGACAGGCTAACGAAACAAATTAATTAAATTCTAAAACTTAAAGTTCAACCAGCGTGGATTACACAGATATTAAAGGATCTTAAGGAAGCCTACATTGCCATTACAGATACATGTAATAGGAATTTATTACGGAAACAAAAGTTTGGTGCTTTTCAGTCGGTCAACACGAATGTACCCAAATAGAGCTGGGTTATGCCCTAATCCTGAAATAAATTACATGAGATTAATGTTGTTTTTGAAATGGCTTTAGCGAGCAATTCAATGACGTCGTTTGTGGAGGCGAAGGGGTTGATATACAAGGCAATAATAGTGATGTCTGTAGTCCTTATATTGAGTAAGTTTTCTTCCTTAGGTTATATGTTGCTTTTATGGTGCCAATTGTAGGTTTCAAAAAACAAGAGACTCCACCTTCCGTTCTGCCTTTCTTTGCGCTTGCGAGCATTTGTATACTATAATATCCAGGGATGTCTATAGGTTCTAATAGGAAGGTCTCAGTTGTTATCAGGGCGTCCGGTATCTGTGTCATTTCTGGTGGAATATACTGAAGAGCATTCCTTAATCCTTCTGCGTTCCATGGGATGAACTTGGTAGTTCTATTTTTATTCAAGGGAGGGGAAAAATATGAAAGAACATAGGCAAACGCCCAAATGCTTTCTATCTTGACATATCTAGTTCAAAAATACAAAATACATCACCTTCCCTCGAAATCCTCCTCTGTTTAGTATATCTTGTGGATAAATTTCAATTTCTTGGAGATCCTTTCTTGTTTCTTCAACCCATTTTCAGATGGGCCTCCAACTTAGCAATGTAAATTAATATCCTGTTGGCCAACCTTGTGTTGTTCATCCTTGTGAAGTGTCCATAAAATGTCATCCCTTTCTCACCTTATAATATCGCAAATGCACAATTATGTTTAAAAGACAGTGAATTCATTCCATTTTGTTATTTCAAAGTTCTTTCATTTAACTCTTTCTTTTGTTAAGTTGTTATTTATGTTGTTGATTTTCATGGATGTCCGTTTCATTTTTGAGTCAAGAGTTGGAAGAGTTGTTCAGCCCTGTCTATGTGGCTTGCATATCCAGTGCCAAGTGAGGCAAGGCCTGCAAGAACATTTTGTACAGTCCTGTCTAGGTGGCTTGGATATCCAGTGCCAAGTGAGTCAAGGCCTGCAAGAACATTTTGTCAAGCCCTGTGTGTGGGTTGGATGACCAGTACCAAGTGAATCAAGACCTGGAAGAACATCTTGTACAGTCCTATCTGTGTGGGTTGAATGTCCAGTGCCAACTGAGTCAAGACCTGGATGACCATCTTGTTCAGCCCTGTCTGTGTACCAAGCCAACAGAGTTTACAGCTCTGCCGCTAGGTCTTGAATGTCGATACAAATGGCCTCAGCCCACCCATCAGAGAAACTGACAAATGTGTTCCATCATAATCCCGAAATAAAGAGAAAGTTCTGTCTCTAAACTGACAGTAATAACCACAACAGCTTACAAGACGAATATAAAACAAATCTATAGCAATTTTGCTAATAATAGGCTAGGGTTCTTAGAAATCTCGAAATGTTATTTCTTGGAATAAAGGCTACGAACTGTGGCACGCCTACCCAAATAAAATCGTGGTGTTGATTGTCATAAGAAAATCAAAGATAACATAATTTTTCTCAATGAGATTTTTGTACATGATATTGTTTTAGATCCCTTATTTGGGGGTGGTAGGATCTAAAACGGAAGAGTTATTGTGTTGATTTAGAAGGAAGTGCCAAAAAGGGGGTAGCTTCCCGTAGTCGGGCAAGCTGACCAGTGTAGAGTGTTGTTTAGTGTTAGGGTGCTCCTATAAATGATGTAGGTGTATTTTAGGGGATGGAACTTAATGTACAGGTCAACGCGCTGTCCGTCCATCTGGCTGGTTAGATAATCGACTTGCACGCGTCAGCTATATGGCGCGTGCCGCTCCTAGCAGTCAGGCCGGTACGGGAATACAATGATGCTTGCACTAGCAAGTATCTGGCTACTATAAGTCACGTCTAATAGTGACGGAGGATTCAGGATGGACTTTAGGTCGTGAAGAGGCGTGTAAAATAGTAATACAGGTGTGTTGTACTGACCAAGTGTTTATTGGTCAGTAATAATGGAGTTATGAGTCCCTTTTAAGGGATGTGGTGATGTTACAATGTGTACAAACTTGTCTATACAAATTGGGGGTACGGGTTACAAAGTATAGGATTCTGAACACCTGCTGACTCACTCACCTGATGATACCAGCAATAGCCTCGGGCCGCCACACTGTAAGACTGATAATTGAGAGCTTGACCTCCTTAAGACGCCCTCTTATATTCTTCGGCGCTGTGCTGTCAGCATTGTGCTGAATAGATGTCCTAGTTAATTGTGTGTCGCTGTTTTGTGGTAGTGATGCAAGGATTGGGCCAGCTTTCCAGAATGGCTAGCTGTCCTTGCGGTGTTAGTAGATGTTGGTCTGGACTTACAAGGATTGCCAGTTAGGAGATTTAAATAGATGATGGGGGGATGGTCTCCAAGGGGTGCATACCCCTGGGGTACTGTACAAGCCTCTTCCCCTATTTAGCTCGCGTCCCCGCGAACGGGAACGGAACTTGGGGTTGGGATGTTGATGTTATAGATGTAGTCGATGTGGTTGTTTTTGAAGTCCCCTCGTATCTTCTGTAGATGTCTTCCTCGTCGTCGTCGTCGTCGTCGTGTGGTGATGTCGTGTTGATGTGTGTGCGTGAGATCAGCTCGTGTTGAGAGGGGAGGGTTATGGGATATACATATATACATAACATTGACATTGGCATAAAAATATTGCAACAGAAATCGACATTGGCATTTTGGAAGTTTGATGGAAAAAAAATACATGGTGCTGATGGTACATTGTTGTGCAGGGAGGAAAAAAACCCAGGGCCGAACGGATGATTGCGTCGTCCGCCCTATCTTAGGGAAAAAGTGCTCCCTGCAATAAGAAAGGTAGAAGAAAATAGAAAAAATGGGTGTTCCAGGGTATAATTTAAGGGAATTATTCAAAAGGCATTTATTGGTTTGGGATAAAACGGAACACCCTGACAAATGGGGAAGTTAGAAGAAAGAAAAATGAAAGAAAACAAATCACAGACATTGTGTACATGTAATCTTAAAAAATAGTATACTGTTTAATGTGATTTTGAGATGTGCATATATTAAGGTGTATGAATATCATTTGTCACCTCCGCAGACAATGTGGGGGTGCGGAGTATTCTTTGTACATTTGTAGGAGAATAATTGCCCGTGGGCGCATTAAGTTATAATCTTACATTTATCAATTACAATTATCTTATGGACTAACTTAAGCGCGCTAAATTTCTTATAATTCTAGTTCATATGGTACCTCATTGTTATCCTTTCTAACTACAATGTATGCTAATAGCTTTGCCCCCTGTGGGTGGGCGCGGCTATCATGGCGACACAACCCGTCCTGTACATAAGGAGTCCGCGTTGTGTGGCCGTATGTCACCTCTCATGTTAGGTGAGATGTTTACTAAATGTTGATCTGACCTGCGGTAGGGTATATCCCACAGGCATATCTCCCCCGTGGTGCGGATTTATTACCTGTAAGCAAGATGTGTGTAGAGGGGAGGAAATTGTGTGTGTGAGTGGGAGTTGTCAAGACGTGTATGGGCGTGTGCAAAATATTCACAGGGGGCTATATACAATGTCGCCACCTGTTGGTAAAGAAAATAAATTAATGACATGTATGTGTATATATGGGGTGTTCACCCTTGTTATGCGGCCTGTAAAACATGGTATCATGAACCTGGTGCTCAACCCAGGGTTGCTACCTGGTAGCGGCTGCCGGTACCCATTGGTCGGTTGTCGGCGCTGGACCGATACCTAGCCGGATGCAAGAGAATGTAACATGGTATATATATATAAGCATAACAGTAGCAATGATATATCCATAAGAAATCTAGAGAGTGCCCATATTGGCGCCACTCTCTACGCTGATAAAAAGAATGTCCATACTTATGGCTGTAAATCAAGCAAATATAAGATTAATATCCCTGTCCATATGAAATTGTTTTACTCCTGTCTACCAACGTGCTAGTGTACTCCTGTCTGCCACTAACCTTATGTCTACTTATAGACTATATATATGAAAAGTGGCTCCAAATATCGCCTTAATCTAGTGTTGTCTAACCTAATGTATTATCCTAACACCATTTATCGTACTATGTTATCGGGCTTATCCCGGTAGCGAAATGTTAGTTACCGGGTGCCGAGATATTCTATCTTAATCTATTGTATTATAATGTGTTATCTTAATGTGTTGTCGGTCTTACCCCGGTAGCGGAATTGTGGTTACCGGGTGCCGATCGGCTTAATCTTAACATTATCTACCTTAATTATGATTAAAAATAAAAAAAATGGCTACTACTATTAAGCCGAATGGATGGCCTTACTCTAATGCCGAAATGTGCTGTGCCATTACCTGGCAACAGCGGTTAATAAATTTGCTTAATTCTAAGTTGCGTATCAAATGCAACTGTTTTACAGCTAAAATTTCGACCAGGGCGATCGCCCGGGGCAGGTTTTACCCTCCCCAGATCACCACCCGCACGAGTCCTAGAAACACCGGTTGTCTCTAGGATCGCCGGATTCCGCCCCCTTAATTCTAGTTGTCGACGTCTATTCTAGGTGATTATGAACTAGTATTAACCTAGTCACAGGCGGCTTACGTTGCCGCAAAGCAAAACGTTTCGCCTGCTGTACCATCCTGCTCGTTGCCATTGTTGTCCATATGTTGTCATAGTTGGGTCTGCCCACTGTAACCCCTGTAGACAGCTCGTTGCATGTCTATTTAATGCCCTCTGACTGCCCGCTGCGTCGCCATTTATGTGGGCATTGGACATTGTCCAATGGCATAATGTTATCTTCGCCTTCATTGGCAAACGTAGTCTGCTTTTCGCAGTAATATTTCTCTTCGCCTTTATCGGCCGCAGTAGTATGCTTTTCGCAATAATATTTCTCTTCGCCTTTATCGGCCGCAGTAGTATGCTTTTCGCAATAATATTTCTCTTCGCCTTTATCGGCCGCAGTAGTATGCTTTTCGCAGTAATATTTCACTCCAGCGCACAGGAGTCTTGCTTCCCGCTGTATAAGCCCTACTTACTTAATTTTAGCTAGAAGTCTAGTCATAATGGGGTCGTCTCTAGGGTCATCCCCTGAGTCCGGCGCGGAGTGAGCTATTTCTCCCACCATCCTCAGAAAGACTTCCCTGCAGGTCTTGGCTTCGACGACCGTGGCACATAGTGGGTGTAGCATCCCTTCCTCCCAGGGGCAGTTTAGGTGCACCTAGGATTCCAGAGCTTGCCCGGCCAGGCCGCGAGTGCCTCAACCTTACGTGGTTCGTCTGTTCGGTCTAGTCGTCAAGTTAAGTGAGGTCACTGCGCTGTTGAGCCAACTGGGGTAAGGGTCGACATCACCTTCCCCAGCTCTGCTCCAGTGTGGTGCCTTTGGCCTTTGGCTTATGCCGTTATCACCAATCAGAGTGTTTCAGATTCCTTTGCAAAAAAATAATAAAAAAATATGGGCGTAACCTTTGTAGATAATTTAATTTTTGTGTAGAATGTAAAATATTTCAGTGTTGTGGGGTTGTAGAGCTTCTAAGTGCATAGACTACTTCTGGTCTACTATTGCTACGTCGGCTGTCCAGCGATAATGCTCTGTTAACCCTTTATGGAGGTGTTAGTAGGGTCTATGACGTCAGGTACCCTGTTATTAGGATCTGGGGGTAGTTATTTGTAGAGTGGGCTGAAAGCATGGTAGGAAGAGGTTGTGCATCTTTTGGGCTCAAATAAATGGTGGCCTTGAGCCGGTAATGCTACTAGGATTGCTCCTACAATGAGTGGACTGGGGCAGGTAATTCCCAGGATTGCAAAAATATAAAAATTCCATGCAGGTTTGATAGTAATATCCCTGGTAAATGGATGGGATACTCATGCATGTATCTGGATATGAGGCATCTGCACTCATGTACGGATAGGTGTAGGGTGAGGCATAATACTAATATATTCCTGTCATGCGGGAGTATTTAATTAACAAAAAATGGTTAATATATGTAACTGTGGCCTCATCTCTCATTTGGAGATGCGCATTATGCTTAATTGATGTTTGCCGACCCACCCCTAATACTCAGGTGGTAGCATCGTGATCCAAGGCGTAGTAAGCCTTCTCTTTAGACGCATGAAGTCTATCAACCCCTTGTGTGTACTTTGTAATGTAGTGTAGCTGTTTTGATCGTGTTCATGTGTCTGCGTTGGTCGTGTTGGACGTGGGAAGGTTATTGGAAGGGAGTAAGGTGGTACGATGGTAGCCTGTGCTTCTGTCATCCTCCCTTGGTCATGTCTGCTTTCTATCCGCTCCTTGGGATAGTAAAGCGTCACGACCTAATCTGGTCTGCCATTTGTAGTGTGAATGTGGCCAGTGGTCGTAGTGCGACTGGCCATGCCCTAATCGCCTGTAATGATTTTTGAAAACAGAAATCCAGAAAGGAAGTTATTGGGGGGGGGGAGGTCTTGTTTCCTCAGAGCCCCTGTCTGTGTTCGCTTCTAATTAGTGAGCGCGTGTGTGTGACTATGTCCCGCTACACCATGCGGACGGTTGGTCTGTTACAGGCTAAGTCGTAATGTGTATCGCGTGTATGGGCAGGAGGTGCCCGTGGCCTGTCAACGCCTTTGAGAACGTGCTCCTATGGGCCCAAGATAAGTTCCGATCTGTCACGTCTTGTCCATTGCTAAATGTTTTTGCAGTGTTAAAAAAATGTATGGTGTTATGATTGTTTTGCGTTTGTAATTTCACGGCCAATGCCGATAAACAATAGTGTCTTGTCACCAGCGGTATTGCAATGTGACGAAGTCTGCAAGTCAGCAGTTTGTATGTGTAATGGCAGGCTGGGATGTTATGTATGTCATCCGCCGGCATGTGCTTTCCTGCACGTATGCGGGTGTTGTCATTGTTCTAGATTCCTGGCGGACTAATGTAGCAATTCGTACTATTTGCTAATACTATTGTGTGGTCACTATTCCGTAAGACCTTTGTCTTACGAAATTTCTATACTTGTGTCTGGGAAATCTATTTTCCCTGTCAGGTGTCACTGAAATTCTATGCCTGGCTTTTGGCCGAAGGAAATGTGGTATTATCTGGTTCTGTAGTTGTATGGGCCAATTTTGGAGTGATTGGAAGCCTGGATAGCTGTTGTCCTGGTGTCCGATTTTCGCTGGGATTTGAACCCGTGATCTTATGTCATTCTCTGTGTTTTGTGTCTGCGTTGTGTTTCAGGGATTGAGGTGTCCTCAGTGTGGTTTTTGCTTGTGTCTCTCGTACCAAAAATACCGTTGGCTAGTTAGTTTTTGGTACGAGTGTGGTGTGTGATCATGGGTTCGGACCCGGGGTGCTGTA
Source organism: Meconema thalassinum (assembly GCA_946902985.2). NCBI lineage: Eukaryota > Metazoa > Arthropoda > Insecta > Orthoptera > Tettigoniidae > Meconema > Meconema thalassinum. The sequence continues at coordinate 376,860,050 of OX336392.1, forward strand.
AAGACTTGGTATGCCGCTATTTGTGCCGTATATATTATGGCACATTCCCCGTGTATTTGCAATGCGCAAATGAAAGTACGCATACCTGTGAAGAGTTTGTATGTTTTTGAATTCTCCTCGTAGTGTAATTTGTGAGTTATGAGGTGTTTGGACTCGGCTTAAATGATGCCGTGTGTTCTGCTCTGAGAGCTGCTAGCATATTGCTGTCTGTAAGCGTGCAGGTTACCCATGAGACTTGTGTTATCGCTGAGTGTGTCAGTATTGAATTACAATGTTTTGCGCGCTCGCTTGTTACTTGTTTTGATAATGCTTTGTGTCCGGCACATGTGTGTCTAATCGGCTTGCTCTCTGTGACTGTGAGTAGTGCTTTCCGCACTGTGAAAGAACCTTTCACTAACTACATCCGTGTAAACAGTACATGCAGGTCCCTGTCCATTGTACAAAATGTCGTTATACACGAGTGTCTCCGGGCCGCTAGTCGCGTGTTTGGTGATTATGTGCCGGAGGCGCTTTTGTTGTTTTTCATTTATGTCATTGTTAGTGGAACTGTCCCAATCTATTTTAGCTTACTATTTTTCTATCCTGTAATTGGATAGCTACCCGACCTTATGTTCCTGGTATTCAGAAGGTTGCGGGTTTTGAGACCGTCTTTTACCCAGAGTAATTGTTTCTGGCGCCATTCTAGGCTGTGCCTCCGGGACAGTTCTGGTGAGTTTTAGGATCGTATCCCGGTGCGGTCAGTGAGGTCTGAAGGCTATTTCTTGTACTATTGTGTGATTTCCAAAAATGTGCAGGGTTTCCCAAAGTCTGGGATTTTCATCCTACGGTGTGTTAGCGTTTTAGCTTGCGTGTTGTTGTGGAAGTGAGAAAAAAGTCATATTATAGGCAGTGTAACGTGTCACGTATGCCTATTGATGCAATATATATAGTTCAACTTGGCCAATTTTTCCTTTATCGGGCCTAATGACTGAGGCAGAGAAGAGAAAAAAAATGAGCTATGCCCCGCTCCGTATTAAGAGAGCACTTTGAAAAGGTATAAAAATATATTGTATCACGCCTGTTCACTGCTGTATGCTTTATTAAAGTGGGTTGGCAGGTGGCGATAGTCTGTAAAAATTATGTCGTGAGCAATATGAAAAATGTTTAAAAGTGAGAAGTAGTACCTGAGCGTGCTATCCACCTAGTTGGTGACGTTAGTACTATAGTAATCTAGTTACGTCTCAGGGAAAACTACCACTTTTGAAAAATAGTTTGAGATTCTTAATTCTTGCTACAATGAGGGCTCTCGCCCGTCACAAGGGAATCTATCATACTGTGAGACCGGATCATAGAACACTTAGTCATTTCTACCTAGAAAGACCCGCTTAAGCTCTATGCTGTGATTTGATGCTTAAGCTGTGTTCAAAATAGCTTTTTCCGGCCTTAAGCCGCGTAGCTCACCTGATGGGCTTCCACTTGGCTTTGCATATTAGAAACTTTACGTTATCCAAGTTATATATGGACCACCCATGCTCAGTAACCATGGATGGCTTGTGAAAAGAAAAAAAAATACTAAGGGCCCCCAATAAAAATCAAGATGGATTTAGAATTATATACTTTTGGTTTAGCCATGTTGTACTGCATATAGATGTAAAAAAATGTACCGTTTATGTTAGTGAGTCTGTATGTATTTATTGGCGTATTTCTCCCGTGTAAACGAGCTTATGTGTGTCCCTAATATAGGTTCAAGTGATATTAGCTTATTTCTGTGTCCCTGGTGGAAGTCGTTACTCCGGTCCGAGCGTCCTTGCTCGGAAAGGTGAAGGGTTCTGCCCTGTTATGAGATTATAGGCCCCTGAAATCCACTGAGGCGCTTCTTTGCCATTTTCGGGGGAGTTTGTAGCAAAGTAAGCCTGGGCCTACTTCCACCGTAGCGCGTGTCTGTAGGTTTGAGTGTGCCTGTTTTCGAGGGCCTGATTGCGCTCTGCGCTACCCTAGTAGAGTTTACGGGGGTGTGTGTGTTTTTTCCTGAGTGGTTTTGTGGGGTAGGTAATAACACCTCTCCTGTACCCCGTGTACCGTGTGTGAGTGCGTGGTCACAATGTGCAGGCGTGTATCGTGCATCCTGAGGGACTGAATGCAACACCCTCTTATGCATTCGCACCTGTGGTATGACTGCCGGTGTTCGCCTCCGTCCTGGCAAAATTTCCCTCTGGACTAGCGGTAAAGGCCGTTTGATTGCCTTTGTATGCCCTAGCGATGTAGTGGCGTGTAGTCTGACCTCTTCCTGGCCTGTGGCCACGGTAGACTCCTGCCATTGTGTTTGTCTATTTATGTGGGTGTGTGTAGGCTCAATGTGCTGTAGGGCGGGCTCTATGTCCTCAGCCCATGACGTGGTTATCTCCCGTTGTCTCCCTGTCATACTATGTGTGTCTGAGGGTCCTGGCTTCAACTCCCTCTCGTTCGTCCGTTCAGAGGGGATTGACGTAGGTCCTGCTCCTCGGTTTGGCAAAATTGCCTTCTGAGCCGGTGCTAAGGGATGTGTATTGGTGTAAGCTTGTCCCCGCAGTGTATTGGAGTCTAACCTGGCCGTCTCCTGGACTGTGGCCATGGTGACCTCCTTCCCATGTGTGGCAGTACATGGCGAGAGAGACATCCTCGCAAATTGCCGAGTTAGCGTATCTATGCTTATGTCCTCTCCCGGCTGGGCTTGTGGCCCTGCCATGTACTCAAAGATGGCTTAGTGAGCCCGGAGCTCCTTATGTTCGCCCCAAATTTGTGCGCATTGCCTATTGAGGCACATGGCCTGCTGGCAAGTTGCTGTATCAGTGTCGTTGTGCTTTGTATAGTTCTGTGGCCGCCAGCTGGAGAAACGCCTGTTCGCGAATTAACTCCTTGTACTGGGTGTGTAAAATCGTGTAGTGCACCCTCAACCTGTCGAGGGTTGCATTATTTATTACGGGACCATGTGTGGTGATCAATTGGTCGTGTATTCCGTGCCTTTGGATATGGATCCTATTGAGGTGTTCATGTATGTTCCTCAAGAGCGTATGTGCGCATCTTAATCGCTCTGTCGTACCCTCTGGCGGAGTGTATGGCTGTTTGCCCTGTATTGCCCCGATTTTTGTTTGGAGTGCCCGTATCTGTGTTTGCCGGCTTTGTATGTGCCTCTGGCATCTGAATAATAATGCTAATAATATTGGCGTACCCCTACTGCCTCTATGACTTACAATCTCTGTTGTTTCTGTATGAGGTGCCTTTCTAAATGAAATGTATGCGTCTTCTAAGAAAAAAACTGTGCGTGTTTGTCAGTGTATTCTTATTCTCTCTGATTCCTTCTGGGGCTGGGGGGTTGGTTTGGGAGAAAAAAATTCCCTGTGTAAGTAGTACGGAGCAAAAATGCTGCTCTCTGTCTGGGGAAAAAATTCACAATTTTGCTTGGCTTTTTGCGGTACGGAAGGGGTCGTTTCTACTACGAGGGCTCGTTGGTTGAGTCCTATTTTACTGTGCGTAGTAGCGGCGCATCCACCATCTGTTTTAGATCCCTTATTTGGGGGTGGTAGGATCTAAAACGGAAGAGTTATTGTGTTGATTTAGAAGGAAGTGCCAAAAAGGGGGTAGCTTCCCGTAGTCGGGCAAGCTGACCAGTGTAGAGTGTTGTTTAGTGTTAGGGTGCTCCTATAAATGATGTAGGTGTATTTTAGGGGATGGAACTTAATGTACAGGTCAACGCGCTGTCCGTCCAGCTGGCTGGTTAGATAATCGACTTGCACGCGTCAGCTATATGGCGCGTGCCGCTCCTAGCAGTCAGGCCGGTACGGGAATACAATGATGCTTACACTAGCAAGTATCTGGCTACTGTAAGTCACGTCTAATAGTGACGGAGGATTCAGGATGGACTTTAGGTCGTGAAGAGGCGTGTAAAATAGTAATACAGGTGTGTTGTACTGACCAAGTGTTTATTGGTCAGTAATAATGGAGTTATGAGTCCCTTTTAAGGGATGTGGTGATGTTACAATGTGTACAAACTTGTCTATACAAATTGGGGGTACGGGTTACAAAGTATAGGATTCTGAACACCTGCTGACTCACTCACCTGATGATACCAGCAATAGCCTCGGGCCGCCACACTGTAAGACTGATAATTGAGAGCTTGACCTCCTTAAGACGCCCTCTTATATTCTTCGGCGCTGTGCTGTCAGCATTGTGCTGAATAGATGTCCTAGTTAATTGTGTGTCGCTGTTTTGTGGTAGTGATGCAAGGATTGGGCCAGCTTTCCAGAATGGCTAGCTGTCCTTGCGGTGTTAGTAGATGTTGGTCTGGACTTACAAGGATTGCCAGTTAGGAGATTTAAATAGATGATGGGGGGATGGTCTCCAAGGGGTGCATACCCCTGGGGTACTGTACAATATCTAACTGGGTAGAACCAGGTACGGCACTCCAGTTTGGCAGAGAAGGCAAACCAAATCTGGACATTTTGAAACAGGAATAGAAAACCGTCTACCATGCTGGCTCATATCTACTATACTGTTGTACACCCTCCCAAGATGGTTATAGGCATATTAAATCCAATTTACAATAGATAGCGTGATAGTAGGTTCAACAAATTAGTGTTGGCGTTGCGATCATATACCATTCAACCGATTGGGATCAAATTTTGGTGAGTTCTTGTGCACACTCCCGGGATGGTTATAGGCATAGTAAATCCTATTTACAATAGATAGGGCGCGAGTAGCTACAACGAAATGGCGCGCAATTCGTTTCAATAAAGACCCACATGCGTTCATATGCCATTCATCCGATTGCGATGAAATTTTGGTAAGTTGTTGTGAAGGTCTGTGAAGGTTTCTGACTTAGTAAATCCATTTTACAGTAGGTAGTGCACGAGTAGATTCAATAAATGAGTGACAGTGCGCGAATCGTTTCAACAAAGTCCCGTATGCGTTCATGAACCATTCATACGATGTGACGAAACTTTGATGAGTTGTTGTGTACACTCCTGCAAAGGTTTCTGATTTAGAAAATCCATTTTTCATCAGGTAGCGCACGGAAAGATTCAAAAAATGGGTGACGGCACGCGATTCGCTTCAATAAATTTCCGTATGCGTTCATACACCATTCATCCGATTACGGTGAAACTTTGGTGAGTTGTGTACACTCCAGCGAAGGTTTATGACTTAGTCAATCCATGTTACAATAGGTAGCGCACGAGTAGATTCAACCAATGAGTCGTTTCAACAAAATCCCGTATGCGTTCATAAACCATTCATACGATTGCGATGAAACTGTGGTGAGTTGTTGTGTACACTCCGATGAAAGTTTCGGACTTATTAAATCTATTTTATAATATGTAGCACACGGGTGGATTCAACAAATGAGTGACGGTGCGCGATTCGTTTCAACAAAGACCCGTATGCGTTCATATACCATTCATCCGATTGCGATGAAACTTTATTGAGTTGTTGTGTATACTTCTGTGAAGGTTTCTGACTTAATAAATTCATTTTACAATAGGTAAGGCACGGATAGATTCAACAAATGAGTGACGGCGCGCGATTCGTTTCAACAAACTCCCCTATGCGTTCATATATCATTCATCCGATGACGATAAAACCTTGTTGCGTTGTTGTGTACACTCCTGCAAAGTTTTTTGACTTAGTAAATGAAAATTAAAAATCCACAGCCTGCTTTCAGTCGACCGACTGGGTCAGCGATGGAATGAATGAGGCCCCCATCTAGCGACGAGGATATGAACTGCCGAAGCCCATCGCACTCTCCTGGGGCAATGATTAAATGAATGGCAGATGAAATGAAATGAAAGAGGAGAGTGTTGCTGGAATTGTCACAGGGAAATCCGGAGTACCCGGAGGCAAACCTGTCTGCCTCCGCTTTGTCCAGCACAACTCTCACGTGGAGTGACCAGGATTTGAACCACGGACCTTGCGGTGAGAGGCCGGCGTGCTGCCGCCTAAGCCACGGAGGTTATGACTTAGTAAATCCATGTTACAATAGGTAGCGCACGAGTAGATTCAACAAATGAGTGACGGCACGCGAATGGTTTCAAAAACGTCCCGTATGCAATCGTCTAACTTACCACTCATCCGATTGCGATGTAACTTTGGCGAGTTCTTGTGTATAGGCCTACTCCTGCAAATTTTTCTGACTTAGTAAATCCATATTACATTGGTAGCGCACGAGTAGATTCAACAAATGGGTGACAGCGTGCGAATCGTTTAAACAAAGTCCCGTATGCGTTCATATGCCATTACTTATTTAATCGTATGGTGAGTACAACAAGGAATTCATAAGTCCAGGTCCAAGTACTTCAACCACACAACAGCACTATCAGAAATATGAAAGGCGGCTTCGGTGGCGTAGTCGGTAGCATGCTGAGCTTCTATGCCCAAGATAGCGGGTTCAAACCCGGCCGAAGCCGTCGGATTTTTTAAGAGCGTTAAAAATCCCTCAGGAGAAGTAAAGCCGGCGGTCTCATGTCATAGATTTATGGCATGTTAAAGAACCTTCCGCTAATTGCACCTGTGTGAAGCTAAATTGGATAGGTAAAGAATGTAAACATCGCTCTTAGGTTTCTAAGTTCGTTGCCAAGAGCCGACTGCGGTGGCGTCTAGTAGCTAAGTTCTGAACTTGGCCTAGTAGTCGTTGACGGTGGCGCTTGGCGGCAAAAGTAGGAACTATTTGAAAAATTCTAAGTTGCAGTCTGTACTTAAATTAAAAAACAGATAACACACACTAAAGCCTCCGTGGCTTAGGCGGCAGCACGCCGGCCTCTCACCGCTGGGTCCGTGGTTCAAATCCCGGTCACTCCATGTGAGATCTGTGCTGGACAAAACGGAGGCAGACAGGTTTTTCTCCGGGTACTCCGGTTTTCCCTGTCAACATTTCATTCCAGCAACACTCTCCACTATCATTTCATTTCATCTGTCATTCATTTAATCATTGCCCCAGAGGAGTGCGTCAGGCCTCGGCAGCCGGCACAGTTCATATCCTCGCCGCTAGATGGGGGCTTCATTCATTCCATTCCTGACCCGGTCGGAGGCCGGAAGCAGGCTGTGGATTTTCATTTTCATAACACACACTAATACAGTCATCACAATTAACACCGGTTATCAGACAGATTCTACACACACCCAAAGTACACGGGGCTACATGACCACGTTGTCGCAGCCCCTAAACTTACGAACCAACCAACCAGAAAGATGAAACAGGTCGCTGGGGCTTACGAAGTAGGCATGAAGAGGGCAGCGCAGGATGACACGGTCCATGTTCTGCTCTTCTTCACTGCATTCGCACATTGGAGAATCCATCCAGCCCCACTTATGGCGCAAGAAATTTCAGCGACCATGCCCAGTTCTCAGGCTGTTGAGGCGATACCATAGTTTTCTTGGAAGGTCAAATCCATTCATTTTCCGAGTTGGATTTATCTCACGAGCATTAAGTTAGTACCAGATGTTGAATTTGACCACTCTTCCTGCCAGCTCCGGTTTAGGTTAAAATTGTCCCTCAAGAGTCGGCCGACCAATACACTTGCTGGTCTCCTAGATCGAAGTCAACAAAATTCCTCGTGAATTGGTAATGAGGGAGATGACCGGATCTTCTTTGCTTCTCTCAGCAGAGCTTCCTTTCTCCTCAGGTGGGGTGGTGGGATATAGCTAAGAACGGGTAACCAGTGGCGAGGTGTAGACTTTACAGTACCAGTTATGCAGCGCATGATTTCATTCATCTTAGTATCCACTTTATGCACATGTGCACTTTCCAGCCATACAGGGACACAGTATTCCGCTGTAGAGTAGACAAGACTAATGCCCGTCAATCGTAAGCAGTTAGCCGAGGCGCCCCATGAACTACCGCAAAGCTTGTGTAGGATGTTTTTCCTTGTGGTCATTTTGTGAGAGAGTTTGGTGAGATGTTCTTTGTAGCTTAAAGTTATATTCAGGGTGAATCCTAGATATTTCGGGAAAGGGTTGTACTTAAGTTTATCACCAAGGAATAAAACAGATGGCTCGTAGTTTGCGAGTCGGTTGCTAAGATGGAGACATGAAACCTCAGTCTTAGAAGCGCTTGGAATCAATCGCCATGACTTGAAGAATGTTGCCATTTTGTCCAAGTCTGCTGAAAGAATGCCTTCTCCATCCTCAACATTTATCCGGTTGCGATGAAACTTTGGTGAGTTGTTGAGCACGCTCCCACGAATGTTTCTGAGAAAAGTGAATATATTTTACAATAGTTTAGAGGCAGTTAACGGAAAAAGAAAAAATAGTGTGTATCTAAAAGCACTTCAACAAACAAAGTTACAACGCCAACACTTTCTTTGATTGGCATTGCAAAGCATGCCGGGTACAGCTATTATTCAATAATTCAATATTGTAATTGAAGGGTTCATTCCAAAAAACCAGACAAGTCCAAAAATTGCCTTTTTGATATAAATACATATTCTTCATCTTCGTATAGATATTTATGCTGTCTCCAAAAGGAAGACAGGTCGGGTTATATACGAGTGTGATATATTGGGGATTCTACGAAAATAAGACAAGTTTAAAAAAAAGGAAGCTTGTAGTTTAACGTGACCGTTAATCTAGAGATCATGAGCCACGGGACCTCCTTTTTACGTGGAATCCGAACCACAGGACGTGGCGTTTCACTTTGAAAATCTCACATGCATTGACCGGGAATCGAACCCGGATCGCTTTGGTGAGAAGCATACAGCTAGACCGCTGAGCCACCACGCCCCTCAAGACAAGTTTAATGCTTTTTCATTGCGTTTTCAAGATAATTAATTACCTGGTATGTTTGGCATTGAATAATGATTTTTACTTTGATAGGATTTTCATAATATACACCTACAATCGTATTTGAGGATGTATTGTATTCTACTAAGATATCGGCAAAAACAGACTAGTCCAAAGGTTTTCTTTTAGGTTTGCTGAACTATCCTCATAAAAATATATTTCCTTTATGTGCAATGTTAAGCTATTAGTGAGACAATGGTAGGTCTAAAAGCAAATTTTATTTCATTCAACACAAATGAATCTACCGGTATATTGTTTTTGTTTTATTTTTTTTGTTTCTGAGGAATTAAATGTTTGGACTTGTCTGTGCGAAACCACTCAGTAGGCCTACAACTCAACGAGACCTCCTCGCAAGACAGGCAAGCTCGGAGCTGGTGTAGGCAGTCGGCTTCAGTGTCCTGTGCCGTTCAAAGTCCTGTAACACTTTGTCAGACATTTTTTGATCTTGCCTACCCTTCCGATTGGTTACGATAATAACCGACTACTAACGAATCTTGAAAAAGACCCCCCGCGCTGAGTATTCAAGTTCCTTTTCTCAATTGGTGTCATCAGTCAAATTACTTACGTTTCTAAGTATTAATTTATGATTTCTATTCAGAGAGTTTTGAACAGGTTTGGCGCACAGTCCACATTTTAAGAATGATCGTGTTATAACCAGGCTGCGGGGTCTTAGTACGTAAACAGTGCTATCAGATTAGTATCGCACGGAGTTGAGTTGGCGCACGCCCTATGAACTGCCAGCCCGTCCACAACAGACGACGAACCATGCGATCAGTCCATTTATCCGCTGTACGTCATATGTGTTCATTGGTACACCCGAAGGTCGCAGGAGGAGTTTCCACGTGCCCTATAGTACGGTGCGTTCTAACTTCATTATACACGTACTAAGACCCCAAAGCCTGGTTATAACTTAATAAGGCTACTCTAAGAGTTATGTAGAACATCTAAAACAATAATTTCAACGCAAGCAGTCGTCGTCGTCGTCGTCTTCAGAAACCACTTGGCAACAATCATTTTCCTTTCAATATACACAAAGAGTTTTGGAGTCAGTCATCGTTGATTCATACTCAGGAGATGTCTATAGAATTGTATTCGACTCCTCTCCATCGACTTTATAATTCCTTCAGTTTCTTTGTATAAGTCTCTGTTAGGCCTCAATCTCCGATGTCCATCCACATATCTAGGTCCCAGAATCTTCCAGAGAATCTTTCTTTCTTTCTTTCTTTCTTTCTTTCTTTCTTTTCCAGTTGTTCCTCAGAGCAGTGCTGGAACTAGGATACTGGAATTATCTTCACCTGGTTGGTTACAGCCGTTTGGATATTTACTAGTTTCTCAAAACGACGTACCTTGAGATGTGTTTTCAATTTTGGGAAGAGCAAAAAGTCACAAGGACTCAAATCGGGTGAAAAAGGAGGCTGAGGATCTACAGAAGTGTTCTTACTGCCCAAATGCTGGTTCACTGAAATCGCTTTGTGACAAGGCACATTGTCGTGATGCAACATCCAGTTCTGTTTGATGTTTGGCCTAACACGTATGATCCTTTTCGAGAGTCTTTCAAGAACCTTTCTATAAAAGTGTCACTGATTGTCAGAACGCACGCGCAAAACCTGCGTCACTAAAATAATTGCTACGGAAAATCGTGACTCTAGCGAGGTCCAACTCTCACTTATGGTGTATCACGTGTGCACCTTCCTCCCCTCCAAGTCCCGTGTCACCAGTGTTGCCTCATCGCACACTACGCTACCAGTCTCACTACTTAATTTATACACTACGTAGTTTGCCAGATTCACCCAAGTGATTGGTTTCTGGGAATGTAAGGGAATGTAAGCTGTGTAGTTCTTAACCCTCCAGCTGGCACGCTGAGGTTTGAAGTATGCCACTGCTTTTTTCAACTTGGCAACACTGTAGGTTATCTAATGCTGGTTGCTCCTGTTCTATTCCTGCAGTGTTGTTGAATGTGGAAGCTGGAATCTCAGCGAGTGCACCAGAGTGGCTCTATTGTTGCTTTAATTCGGACCGAGTCACAGCTGGGCTATTATGTGCCCCGCGCGCTCGTTGAAGTAAGTTAAAGTATTTCGGCTATAGGCCAATTCATTTATTTATTTATTTATTTTCAAGCACTTCAACGTTTAAAAGACTCTATCACTACTATTTCTTCAATTACAACACGTTCTTCGTTTATTTAGGAGATTGCCCGGGGAGTATCTTGTTCGGAGGCAGGAATTTCTTAGAATGAAACCAAGTACGATGACCGCGACTGTTAATATACAGTGGTTAGTCGTGACTGATAATATACAGTAGTTAGTGCGTATTAATTAGCAACATCTGATCTGCTTGTTCTGTTTAACTGCGCTGAGTTCCCAATTATTGCCTTAATGCGGTTAACAAGACAGCAGATGCACGAGCCGTAATTTCCGCTCCAGGAAAGGCAATATGTATCACAGTGAGAATATATCACGGTATAATATAGCAATGTACAGCCGCCAGTAAATAATTTTCCTGTATTGCTGAAGATATTTTCAATTCACCTTTTTCTTAATGCGTTGTTACAGTTTTCTCTATACATAATACAAACTTTCTATCTAAATATTTTGAAGATTAAGCTAAAATGTTGTATTTATCCCGTATGAGATGTTTCATGACAAAATAAAACCTCAGTTTCATTTTTGCCTGCTTGTTGGTTTGTCGTTTGATATTAGCTAACATCAAATGAATATTCGCATGAAAGTACAAGCCAGCAGGGAATGTTCTCCGCAGTGCTGCTGCTTGTATCAAAACAAATAAACAGTAAACGTTCTCACCACAGCCATTCATAACAGATGCTGGAAGTTTTGGAAGACTGACTTCAACACGTCTACACATATTGTTGAAGACTTTCTTGAGCTAATTTGCGTTTTGATTTTCTTGGACTGCGCAGCATTATATCGGAGATTTCATCAAGTTTTTTGTCTGTTAAAACCGTAGACCGGCCTGTTCCCGGTACGTGGTGAACTGAGCCGATCACACGAAATTTACTTGTCAAATCCTGAACGGAACCGGTATCCCGGTTTGGACATTTTAAATTAGGAAACCGCAGCTGAAATGTAAGTTTTACATTTTTTATAAACCGATCCCCTTCGCGGAAAACGTATTCCACCAAAAATGCTCTGTCTTCAGTAGTAAACATTACCGCCTGTATACTGATGCACTCTTACAATAATCTATCTGAATGCTCGCTTACTGCAATACACACCTCTTCACTGTACCGCTGTCTTGACAAAGACACCGTGCTGCCAACTAAACTACTGATGCTACCCATAGCAGCAGCACGTAGTCGCTGCGGAGAACTTTCCCTAGTGCCCTGTAGGAGGTGTCTTTAAAATTAAAATAAAGGCTACACATTATTTAAATAATACAAATGGAGGTGGTTTTCCCTTTCTATTCCAGATAAATGACTGGTTTATTTCCTAACTTAAAGCCACGGCTGCCTCCATCCCAATCCTTGCTCCTATTAGAAAAATACTTGCACTGATGCTGACATAACAATTACACAGGTTCCCAGACAAGTTATTTATACAGGGTGGTTGGAGTTTAACTGGACAGCCGGGAACATATCATTCCTTAGGTCAGGATGCGCCGAAACACGTAAATAATGTATAATGAAAGGTGCATGGTTTAGCGGAAAAAAATGGTTTATTAACAGTTTTTAAACATGTATAGCAGGCGAATTGTTGGTCCTATGACTTTGGGATTGCACCATGCAGTGCAGATTAAAAAAAAAAACAAGAAGTAATGTCTGGGATTGATCTGCATACGGCGAGTGGTTCCCTAACAATTCCATGTGTTTTTTTTTCTTTCGTGTGGCCCCCTCAGAGGCCGAGTGCAGGTCTTTCTATTCGACGCCCGTGGGCGACCTGCGCGTCGGGATGAGAGATGGAATGGATGAAGATGAATGAAACTGGGCAAGGGTGTGGAAGGAATCGGCCGTGGCCTATCAGAAGGTACCGTCCCAGCATTTGCCTGGTGTTGAAAATGGGAAACCACGGAAAACCATTTCAAGGACGGCCGATGGTGGGGCTCGAACCCGCGCGTCTACCGAGTCAGCAGAGAGCTTGGTCCCATGACCTAACGCTGCGCTTTAGCCAGCTGAGCCACTGCTGTCGGTAATTCCATGTTAAGACAATCACTTTCGGGAAGGCTCTTTGCCATGTCCAGGCCGGTAACATCGCATCAGCTGTCACGGGTCCATCACTACTTTCACTTCAAACAGCTCCCCCTACAGCACAACCTGCCACTGCGCTCTCACAACTACTTCAATTACTATCCCAACTTTCAGCTATTGCACTAACATAGACCAACACTCAGCCAACGAACACAGGATTCTGGGACCGCTAGGTGCCTGCCTGGGGGCTGGATCCGAACCCGGTCGCCCGGGATGGCGCCTGGCGGACAGGGAAGCACACTACACGTCATAAACTACATAGCACATACACAGCTTACAAAATCATTAAATCCTTCATCATTCCCAATAGCGAGGCTTATTATATTATCACTATTATTATTATTACTATTATTATTTTATTTTTAAACAAACAACCTACTACAGGTCTTTCCATCTTTCATACTATCAAACGCCAACCCACTAGAGGTCTGCCTTCCTTCCTAAAGCTTAAAGACATAACTTCAAATCATCATTATTACATTATTATTATTATTATTATTATTATTATTATTATTATTATTATTATTATTATTATTATTATTATTATTTATTTTTTTTATACATCGAGTTGAGCCTCTATGGACTGCGTGGTAACAACCAACTTCACTTTAGTGTCTAGGTCTTGCTCTTGTTCCGGCTTTGACTTCCTGCCAGTATCTTCTGACCCCAGCGACGAGTGCCTGTTTATGTTCCTCGGACAAAGGTCCTCTCCGTCTTCCGGAAGTTGATGCCATTTTAAAACCTTGGTAGTTGTTCACCAATCTTCTAAATGTGTTCCTGTCACAAATTTCTCGGTCTAGAATACCAATTTGTCTGAGATCTTTTTCGCATTCCTCGAACCATTTCGGCCTTGTTGCCTTAGACTTGATGAAACTCCATATTCTTTTGGTTAATCGATCATCAGTCATTCTCATGAGGTGACCGTAAAATAGTAGCCTTCTCTTCTTAATTGATGCTGTGATAGGGTCTATGTTCTTGTACAAGTCCTCATTTGCTCTCATTCGCCACTGTCCATCAACACATCTATTACCAAGACTTTTTCTTAATATCCTACGCTCTCTTTTTTCCAGTTGGTCGGCTTGACCTTTAGTGTTCATGGTTAATGTTTCGGACGCATATAATCCCTCAGGTTTTACAACTGTGGTATAGTGTCGGAACTTGGCCCCTATACTCATCGACTTTTTGTTATAGATATTTTTTGTAATGTGGTATGCCTGGTCTAACTTCCTCATCCTGACATTAATTGCTTCCTCTTCTAATCCATTCTGCTGGATGACTTCACCGAGATAACGGAAATTTGTGACTCGACTGATTTTTCCAAGGTTAGTGATAATCCATTCAGGTCCATCGCAGATGTTTGTCATATATTTTGTCTTCTGAATAGAAATCTGGAGTCCTACCTTTTCAGCAATTTCTGACAGCCTATTGATCTTGTTGACTGCTGAATCTATGTCGTTAGCAAAAATGGCCAGGTCATCCGCAAAGGCCAGACAGTCAACGTATATCCCTTTGTGCTTAGGACCAAGTCTGAACCGATCTTCATTTCTTCCTTCTTGGTCTAACATCTTCCTCCATTCTCGAATGACTTTTTCCAAAACACAGTTGAAGAGGAGTGGAGATAGTCCGTCTCCCTGTCTGACGCCCGTTCTAATTGTAAACGGTTCTGATATCTCTCCCATAAATTATTATTATTATTATTATTATTATTATTATTATTATTATTAACAAGCGAAGCAACTGCTGATGTCGTGCCTTGGACGCGAGGACGTGTGGCGGTCTGGTAAACGAGACTCTTTTTTTTCGCTATATAACAAGTTTAGAACACGCAATTTAATTAATAACAGTTCAGTATATTTTCAACTTTAAATTCTCCAACGTTAAAATACTTCATAAGCTTATTGCCAACAACTTTAAACTACGCCAGGGGCGTCCGGGGAGGCCGTCGGTCGTTCCGCAACCGACGGCTGCCCCGGCAGGCACCTCTATATTTCAACTTAATCTTACAACACTCAATTCAATTTAACAAATTATGCTTAAAACCCCTTCCCAATTTATACACCAGGCTAAGGAGCGCTTAGCCGCACCGTGTACCTGGCACACACACCGCTGTCTCGCTCGCTTCCCTCGCGCAGCGAGCGGCTACTTTAAATGATTAGGAGTACATGTCTTATCTTAGTGGGGAAGGGAAACTTATTCGGAACTTTGTTGTTCCTAGTCTGTGGGAACTGGTTCATTCATTCATTTATTTGCAATTGGGGGTGTATCCCCCGGTGGCAAATTAGATATACATAACAAATAAATAATTATACATAACAATTCAATAACAATTAAACTGGAGTATTTACACAAATCGTCAGTCTTTTCTTAAATACACCTATATGTTTGGGAAACGGCTCTAAGACTGCGGCAGGTTGAGAATTCCAGTTATCAATGGCACGGTTTACGAATTAATATTTACCATAATTTGTACGCTGTGGTCTGGCCTTAACTTTGAAAGAAAGATCACTCCGACTCATGTAAGTGGGCTTTCCCATACGTTTGCTAAGCTCACCCCATGCTGGTTGATTTGTATACGTGTTGTAGGCCTACATAGCGCAGAGTCTAGATTTTATCCTCCTGGCCTCAAGTGATTCCCACCCAAGTTTCTTTAACATATGGCTCACACTGCTCCTGGGATTAAAATCACTGAACACAAATCTAGCAGCCTTTCTTTGTACCATTTCCAACTCATTGATGAGCCCTACTTGATATGGATCCTAAGCCGCCGAGGCGTATTCTAGAATAGGTCTAACCATTCTTTAACAGAGGTACTACTTCCTTTTAATACCCTCATTACAAATTGCAGGGATTTGTAAGCTTTAGAAACTACACATCCTGCATGAGTACTCCATTTCATATCATTCCTTACGTGAACGCCCAAATATTTGCAAGAATCTTCTTCTACAAGTATTTCCGAGCCAATGTTATATTGAAAATCTTGCTTTCGCCCTTTCCCTATTTTTATGAGACTACATTTTCTTGTGTTTATTTTCATTTTATTTTCTATCGCCCACGCATAGACCAGGTTCAGGTCATCTTGAAGTACTGTGTTGTCTTGTGAGTCATGTATCTTTCGATATATTACACAATCATCCGCAAACAATCGACAGTCACTGCGAATCCCATTTGGTAAGTCATTTATAAACGCCAAAAATAAAAAAGTTCCAATTACGCTGCCCTGAGGAATACCCGACGTTACGGTAATTTCGTCCGAGAATAGGCCATCGACTTTCACTTTCTGGGAACGACCCATCAAAATTTCTTGGATCTATAATATTACTCTTCTATCAATCTTTGTTGAAGCTAATTTATGTAGTAGCATGCCATGCGGCACGACATCAAATGCCTTCGCAAAATCTATAACTACGGCGTCGACTGAAACCCCATTGTCTACCGATTCGCTAATATCTTGAAAAAGTAATAGCATCTGACTCTCGCATGAGTAACCTTTCCGAAATCCATGTTGTCTATCATTAAACCATGATAATGTTTCCCACTGTTCCCTCAAGTAGTCCCAAATGAGATGCTTCATCTGTTTACAAACGATGGACGTAAGGCTAACCGGCCTGTAGTTGCCCTATTCAAGCCTGCTCCCACCCTTAAATATTGGGACTACCGTAGCTCTATTCCAGTCATCTGGGATTTGCGCATTGTTTATAGACACATTAAACATCACCTCAAAGTATCGTGCCACGGCCCTACCTCCTAGTTTAAGTACTTCACTAACAATATTATCAGGACCCTTGGATGTAACGTAATTTTTGTATTAGCTGTACAGTTGCTGACTGGTTTAATTGGAACAGGGGTGCCCCTGATTCGCCGTTAAGGTCCAACACACAGCTATTGGATTTATTGAACACACTACCGTATACTTGTCACTATCATATCTTTTATTGTATAATTTCCTAATTTTCCGCTTTAGATCCCTGATTTCTCATGTGTAATACTCAGGATCTGGGTTTTGTTTCAGTAATTTAAATGGGACAAATGTATCAATAGCGCTATTTAAAATTTTCAAAAAGTTAGTCCACAGGATAATAGTGTGCTTTCCTTCCGATGCCCATTCTTCAAATAGTTCATTCAAATACCACTGATATTTGCCCTGATCCACCCTGCGATACTGGAATATGATCTTTTTTGCTTTTTCATTGTCTAATTTTGTAATGTCACCATTTCTAATATTTAATTCAACCCCAGAATGGTCACTAATTTCCGGTACTTTCAGACAGTTAATATACATCTCTACAGGCCTTGCGAGATAAACATCTAAGGTATTATTGTCTCAAGTAGGGAAGTCAACTACTTGGGAAAATCCCCCCTCCCTTATGAATTTGTTTGCAGCGCTCTGAGCTTGCCCACAGCTAGTTGACTCACCAGACCAGTCTACTTTGGGGAGGTTTAAATCTCCGGCAATTATTATGCTCTTTTTCATAGCATTACCCGTACAAGTTTTATCATACAGGGTGTCGAGAAGCGAAAAGTTATCTTTCGGTGCTCTATACGCCCCTATCACCTGAAGAGGGAATTTATTTCCTTTATCCGAGATTTGTGTCACTCCATGTGAGATCTGTGCTGGACAAAACGGAGGCAGACAGGTTTTTCTCCGGGTACTCCGGTTTTCCCTGTCACAATTTCATTCCAGCAACACTCTCCACTATCATTTCATTTCATCTGTCATTCATTTAATCATTGCCCCAGAGGAGTGCGTCAGGCCTCGGCAGCCGGCACAGTCCATATCCTCGCCGCTAGATGGGGGCTTCATTCATTCCATTCCTGACCCGGTCGGAGACTGGAAGCAGGCTGTGGATTTTCATTTTCATCCGAGATTTGTACACATAACATTTCATAATCCGTATCAGCCCACTTTAAGAAACTAGCTATAGTTTTGCGCACACAAATAAATAGCCCACCACCACGCTTCCCCCGAACCCTCCTGTACATTTCGTAGGTCCCTTGAATCATTTCGTTACTGCGACACCTGGAATCCGGGGGCCCAACTTACTTTTGTTTGAGAGGTCCGGGCCGCTTCCACAACAAATCACCTCCAGATGATGTGTCCCAACAGAAGAGCTCCAAAGGAGTGGAAGGAAGATGGAGAAGGGGACAACACACACAGGCTATCGTACAGACACCCCCCAATAACCGACAGAACTGCTGTCGGCGAAATAATGCCACAACAAAAGATTAAAATTTTATAAATAAAAGGTTTAATATTAAAAATCTAAAGGAGCACCTTCACCAGAAACAGAACATGCATCAGCCAGCATAATTTACAATGAATGCAAGAGACCGCCTAACATGCTTGCTTGCAAGGCCAAGAAAAGAAAAGACTTAAATTAAAAGAAAAATGTTAAAGCCCAAAAGTAAAAATACAAATTACATGCATAACACAATGAGAAAGGGCTTGATAATTTGCAAGAGAATGCAATAGCGATCCGGCATGCGTAGATCCCGGCCACGATGAAACCAAAAAAAAATTAAATTAACCAAATTAAATTGTATCAGAAAACAATTCATTAATTTGCATGATGGAGATACACACAGGAACAATTACGAAAAACACAATGTTAAACCGACAAGGTTAAATAAAAAAAAAACATCTTAAGTTAACACAACACGTTTGAGTTTCGCGGTGGACGCCAAGAGACTGATCTCGAGACCATAATGCATCTCTTCATAACATGGCCACAAAAACACAAGGAAACCGCATGCCTGATCGAAATTACGGCAAACAATAAATAAAATTAAATTTAAACATTAGCAGAAGGAAATGAACGGCGGAAAACGATATGTCTAAATACTATTACAATAGTGAAAGGCAACGGATCAAGAATAAATTACTATATCAATCCCAAGATTGGCAAAAGAAAATAAATAATAATTTAAACGTAAAATAAATTAGAAATGTGTCTCCATAAGGTACGAAGAAAAGAGAACAAAATTAAAATAAATCAGGAAACGTAATTAAAACAGCAATAAAATTAGGCCTATAAAACAAATGAGGAACAGAATTAAAATATTACTATAAGATGATATCGGAGCTCCATAACAATAATATAAAAGAAAATTTAACTGATAACGTACCTTATTTCCTTCTCAGCGGAGACACACTAATAATAAAATAATTAACACATAATTTTAAATTCTGTACGTCACTACATGTGCTTCACAAAAATGGCTAACCCGGCACATGCGTTGTTTGGGTCACAATCACAGGTCTGGTTCGAGATTCGACCACATTTCACACGTCCACTTCACGGCGAAACGATGAAATTCCCAGCCTGAAGAGAACAGGCAATTCCTTTTTCTCTTGAATACATTAATATTTCGTAGAGAATGGGGGCTAGAGCCCCCATCAGCGGTGACACCTTTCGCGACCAGTCGGCTTGATTTCTTGTTTTCAAAACAACTAACGGACTCCACAAAATGGCGGAAAATTTTGGCGTCAAACGCCGAACTGCATACATGTAAAATTTATTGTCCAATCACAGCTTGACACCTCAATCAAAATGTCATAAATAGGAAATTAATTTGGCGGTATCATGAATACACTGGCATTTGTTTCATGACGAAGAATGTAATTGTCTTTCAATTATGTCATGCGTATAAAGAGTTTAATAAGACACAGCAAACACCATCTATCGGACAGACAGGAACTACTTGGAGTCTTTCCAAAGTCCGACAGCAGGTACCATCTCGTGGTCACAGGCGGAACTGAGCGACGAAGCGGTCGTTTCACAAATGTCAAGAGCTGCATCCATGGGTAAATACATGTTTGATATGTTGGGACGGGCACTTGCACGTAACAGTCTCCCTCCCTTAAGTGTGAACATGGTTCACGAATATGCCTAGGCATAGACAGTACTCCTTAACTTGTCGATTCACCAGAGATGTTTCCCGAAGATAATGTTCACCAGTTAACTCCAATTGATGGATGAAACCGCATCGTTTTGGTTAGGAAGAATGCAGGGTCAGATTATCAGTGATGGGATAATTGATCACCTCGCAAACCACTTAGTCAACAGCATCACTGTGTCCAAAAATCTTCAGAAACGCAGTACACCAGCACCAGCAGTGCTTTCAGAGTCCGAGACACGTTAGATACATTTTCAATAAGTCCAATTTAGTTCGCTTTAGACGAAATAGGAGGAAGCAGTGTGCCATATATCATTCGACGCGTGGGCAGCCATTTACAAAAATATAAGTTAATCTAATTTCAAAAAAGGTTTACAGAATTACTAATTCTTACTATATTTTACAAAGAGAAACAAGGTTGAATTTAAATGAAGAAAATATTTCTGACCATGCCCTAGATCCGTGCTTACAAAATTTCATTAACAAGTTTACCTTTTTACAGATTCGAAGTACATTTCAAGATTACATGAGTTAGACGACTATACATTTAGAAGGAACTACGGTAGAGGAATGACCACTACAATTCCCAAAGGGAACAGGAATACAAGGTTACCATGAGTTAGATCTCCCACCGAGTCCAACTTACATGTTAGCATCTTCCATGAAAACATCAAAATAAGGTACACTTTTACAATTTACCATTACAATGGGAACTTCCCAACAATTACATTTTGTATCCCATCAGAGTTTGCATACCCAGTTAAAAATTCCAGAAGGAACAGATGCCTGAAGGCTTCAATGAAGGTTAGGGATACTCTACATTATACAAAATTTGTTTTACAAATTTTACGGTAGCATTTCCTCATTTGACACCTCTCCACCTCGCTTAATGTGCGACAGATGCACTCTTGAAATTTTGTTGGCCTTAGGGTTTCGAACAAGAAGAGTAACAGGAGTCAAGAATGCCTCTACATAACATGGGCCCTTAAAACGAGGGGTTAACTTGCTTGAAACTAGATTACTGACGCCCTTGGGCTCGAAATTGCGGACGTACACAACATCACCAATTTCCAAATCAGCTGGCTTGCGACAGGCATTGTGTCGCCTGGCAAGCTGGTCATGTGATACCTTAATATTCTCTCTAGCCTTGTCGAATTTCGCCCTCATATCCTCGGGCGTGAAACTGTCTGGAAGGAGATCGTGCAGGTTCCACAGATTAGACAACGGAGAATTGGCCATAAAGGAAAACATTAACGAAAAAGGGGTAGCTTGCGTGCTCTCATGCACGGCGGAGTTGAAAGCAAAATTGAGCCAATGCAAATTAGAATCCCACTTGGAATGGTCGTCGTGGTGGAAAGCAATCAGAGCAGAACGGAGATTACGATTGACTCGCTCAGCGAGAGACGGGTTAGGAAAATAGGGAGTGGTGGTTACATGCGAAATAGCATAATCAAATAAGAATTGACGGAACTGATGAGATACAAAGCACTTGGCATTATCTGACACCAGATACTGACATGGCCCAAAGGACGAAAAGATGGAATTAAGACACTTTATGACGGAACTGGTCGCAGCCTGTCTGGTGGGGAAAATCCAACTAAACCGGGTGAAACCGTCATTGCAAACAAGCGCAAATTGGTTTCCCCGACCAGAGCGAGGGAACGGTCCAACGTGGTCGATAAAAAGCCTCTCCATGGGTCTAGATGCCGGTTCAGATGACAACAGGCCAACCTTAGTAGAAACCGGAGGTTTGCTAATACTGCATGCAGCACAATTCCTAATGAGCCTCCTGATGTCGCCATCCATACCTTGCCAAATGAAAAACTGTCTGATTTTAGCTCGGGTCTTGAATACTCCTAGGTGGCCACCAATAGGAGATTCATGATAGTAACGAAAGATTTCCGGAATGAGGACCGACGGGAGCACAATTTTAGGTAGGCGGTCATGACGAGACGAACAACACAATACACCGTCCTTCAGAGTGTAGGGCTTGATCACTTCACCAGAATTGATTCGGTCAATAAGGCTAGATAAGGAGGGGTCTTCTTTCTGGAATCGTCTCACATCCTCAAAAAGCACAGGGGAATTGCTAAGAACGGCATTGACACAATTTACAGCAGATATAAGGTTTACGGGTTCACATTCCTGAACATCCTCTTCAGCAGTTTCCTCGTACATGCGGCTTAAAGATTCAGCTACCGCATTTTCTGACCCACGAATATGTTGGACAGTGAACTGGAACGACAGAATCCTAGTTGCCCACCTAGCAATTCTACCAGTTTTGCGGGGTTTCCCTAAGACCCAGCTCAAGGCTTGGTTATCGGTCTCAAGGAGAAACTTGGTGTGCTCAAGATACATACGGAATTTTTCTAGAGCGAAAAACACAGATAACCCTCAAGTTCGTAAATGGAATACTTCCTCTCTGCGTCCGTTAAGGTACGAGAAGCGTATGCAATGGGTGGCCTACCCAGATCAGATTCCTGCAGTAGAACACAACCAACACCACGACCAGACGCATCAGTCTGCACAATGAACTGCTTCCCAAAATCCGGAATGGCTAACACAGGGGCGTTAGAGAGCGCAAGCTTAAGATCTTCGAAGGCTGCCTGCTGAGAGGGACCCCACTCGAACATCACAGCCTTTTTGCGTAATTGATTTAGAGGAGCAGCGCGGTCGGCAAAGTTACTGATAAACTTACGGAAGAAGTTCACCATACCAATGTAACGAGCAACACCCTTGGCGTTCTTGGGTGGTTTAAAATCTCTGATGGTCTGCGTACGAGACTGGTCCACTGAGATACCAGATTCAGAAACAATATGTCCCAAGAAGGAAATTTTGGGCTTGGCAAAGGAAACCTTGGACAATTTGACGGTAAGTCCAGCGTCACGCAACCGATCAAGTACAATTTTCAGATGATCAACGTGTTCCTCGAAGGACTCGGAATAGATCACCACATCGTCAAGGTAGTGGTACACAAACTTGAATTTAATTTCTGAAAATACCTTGTCCAGAAGTCTGCTCAACACAGCGGCTCCGGTGGATAGGCCAAACGGGACACGGGCATACTCAAACAGGTTCCAGTCAGTGGAAAAAGCAGTAACATGCCTGGATTCAGGAGAGAGGGGAATTTGGAAGTAGGAAGAATTTAAATCGAGGATCGTGAACACCTTCGCGTTGCGAAACCAACTAAAACATGTGTGAAGGTCCGGCAAAGGAATGGATTGCAAAACAACTTTTTGATTAAGAGCCTTATAGTCGACCACCGGCCGAAAACCACCGTTAGGTTTTGGTACAAGAAATACAGGGGATGAGTAGGCAGAGATAGAGGGTTGGATTACACCTTCTTCTAACATCTTATCGATAATCTTACGAAGTTCAGCCATCTTGGGCGGGGCAAGGCGATACGGGCTGGAACGCACCGGCACAGAATCGGTTAGCTCAATCTTGTACTCCATCAAATGGGTTACACCCAGCTTGTCAGTAAATACATCGCTATACTCCTGACATAACCTCTTATTGGCATCCTTTTGAAGACTCGTTAAATTTTCCAGATCGAGATCCTCAATAGTCATAGGTTCACTAACAGAATTGACAGCAGGAGAAGATAAAACCGGGTTAAATGATAATTTACTCTGTGGATTAAACTTAAACCATAAGTTGCGAGCACCAAAATCAAGAAGCATACCAACGTGTGACATGAAATTAGCTCCAATGACCACAGCACAAGAAAGATTTCTGGCAACCAAAAATTTAAATTTCCAAGAAAAATTTAGAATATGAATTTTGACTGTCATACTACCCAAAATACTTAAATTTGAACAATTTGCCGAAATAAAAGATTCATTGTTAGGCTCTAACTCAGGAAATTTGCAAACACTCTTCATAGATAAAAACCAGTCCTCACCTATAAAGGATGCGACACTACCAGAATCAAGCAATGCAGAAACGGGCTCGTCATTAACACAAATTTCAATAAACGGGGATATTCCTTTAGCCACAGGAGAAATTCCAAAATCATTACTCACTCTAACACGATTACAAGTAGGTGACGAGGACACCCGCACCACAGGTTTCACACAACGTTTAGAATTTGGCTGACTTGCCACGCCATTGTTCACCGACAGGTTAGGTAGGTCAGCGACATAAGCAGAATTAGCACATGAAGATTTAGTTTTCAACGAGTTATCAAGACTATCATTGGTAGGGCGACCAGAAACTTCACAGGGTTTTCCCAAACTCCTACGCACAGAAATATCCTTGGAAGTAACACCCGAATTGGTCTCCTCAACGTTCCGTCATTGGCGATACACAGCCTGGTTACTCGGACACACCTTCTTGACATGTCCCACGCCACCGCACGTGTGGCACTTAATGTTGGGTCGAGGATGAAACATAACCTTTGGCGGGGGACGAGACATCAAGGAAGGAGGGGGACAAGACATCAAGGAAGGAGGAGGAACATTAGCTACCCGAAGGGAATCTGCATGTTTCACAGCCATAGCCTCTATAACGACCTGTTTCAGCTCGACAAATGAAGAAGGCCTGGTACACATAGTCATGTATGACCTATATTGAGGCGAAAACCCATTTACAATTGATGACACCAACTGTCGCTCTGTTAAAGGGGATGCAAAAACCTGGGCATACACCTTAATGTCGCTGACATAGTCGCTAAGGGACTCGTCCAACCTTTGGACACGATAAAGGAACTTTTGCTCGAGAGCACTTAGGGCGCTTGCAGGGACAAAAAACCACAACACTTCCCTAATAAACATGGCTAAGGACATGCGGAGGTGGATAGCTTCAACAAGCTTATCGCGCAGCATACCGGATTCAACTGGATACAAAAGTTGGAAAATCTGAATTTCCGACATCCCAAAAATCGAGGCATGGTTGCCCAACTCGACCACTTGCTTTAAAAATTGTACCACTTGGGTAACGTCATCAAGGTTGAAATGCTTTAACTTAGTTAAGAAACCAGAAATAGGATGAGGAATCGACCCATAATTAACGGTAGGCGAGAATGTAGCATTAGGAAAAGGGACATTGTTACCAGGGTAGCCCGCTCGCACACCCTCTACAGGCGACAAAACATTTATATTACTAGAGAAGGAACTGGGATGCAATGGGTCGGCAGGACCCAGGAAATCATTAGGTGACCTAACATGAGAAGAATGACCGTATGCAGGATTAGGTGGTATGGACGAGCCAGCGCCAGGCAACAGAGGGGCAGGCAAACTACTACTGGTAATCGATCCCAAAACCTCAGACCTAGTAAACAGAGGTGATTCACGTTCAACCCCAGAAGAACTCTCCAAATTCACAAGGTTATCTCTTAAGTCAATTAAATAGAAAGCACTATTGTTGTCGGCCATTTTGGAAAACACAGAATGCAGACAGCCAATATAGAAGGAAACAAATTTCAGGAATTACAAGGACAGTTTACACTTTCACAACAGTACCACAACCACCAATTACCAACACCAAAGATTAGGCTGACACTCGAACACCATCACCATACTACACAAAATCATGCACAAAGCTGTCCAGAACTGCATACGTCACCGCCTGCTTGGCTCGAGAACAGAAAGCTAAATTACAAAAATTGGCACGAAACATCTGGCTAACAACCACCGACAGAGCTCCAGGACTCCTTCACACGAAGCAAGTAGGCTATCAGAACATTAAGAAATCCCATTTCCCATGCCAAGAACACATGTCAGTCACTCACCGAGCTGCAACTTCAGTGGGGATGCTGCACACAAACAGGACAAAATACAGCAGCAAACGCCTCGCTTCAAAACCGGTCACATACATACAGCACATGGATATCCAGAGGCAAACATGAAATAAAACAAATGACAAGGATTAGCAAAACATAACATCAAGTGCACTGGCCTGACAAAATCCCACCAACAACTGCCCCATCAGTACTAGAGGGGTCCATAAAACAGCCTGCGGGTACAGGGGAGGGGATGGTTACGGAAGTGAACTCGAACGCGGTCTGCTACCACTGCGCCACCTGAAATGAAACCCGCCGCATGGCCAGCAGCACGTCGGTAACTCGATGACCAACGCTCTGCTTCACCACTGCGACACCTGGAATCCGGGGGCCCAACTTACCTTTGTTTGAGAGGTCCGGGCCGCTTCCACAACAAATCACCTCCAGATGATGTGTCCCAACAGAAGAGCTCCAAAGGAGTGGAAGGAAGATGGAGAAGGGGACAACACACACAGGCTATCGTACAGACACCCCCCAATAACCGACAGAACTGCTGTCGGCGAAATAATGCCACAACAAAAGATTAAAATTTTATAAATAAAAGGTTTAATATTAAAAATCTAAAGGAGCACCTTCACCAGAAACAGAACATGCATCAGCCAGCATAATTTACAATGAATGCAAGAGACCGCCTAACATGCTTGCTTGCAAGGCCAAGAAAAGAAAAGACTTAAATTAAAAGAAAAATGTTAAAGCCCAAAAGTAAAAATACAAATTACATGCATAACACAATGAGAAAGGGCTTGATAATTTGCAGGAGAATGCAATAGCGATCCGGCATGCGTAGATCCCGGCCACGATGAAACAAAAAAAAAAAAAAAATAACCAAATTAAATTGTATCAGAAAACAATTCATTAATTTGCATGATGGAGATACACACAGGAACAACTACGAAAAACACAATGTTAAACCGACAAGGTTAAATAAAAAAAACATCTTAAGTTAACACAACACGTTTGAGTTTCGCGGTGGACGCCAAGAGACTGATCTCGAGACCATAATGCATCTCTTCATAACATGGCCACAAAAACACAAGGAAACCGCATGCCTGATCGAAATTACGGCAAACAATAAATAAAATTAAATTTAAACATTAGCAGAAGGAAATGAACGGCGGAAAACGATATGTCTAAATACTATTACAATAGTGAAAGGCAACGGATCAAGAATAAATTACTATGTCAATCCCAAGATTGGCAAAAGAAAATAAATAATAATTTAAACGTAAAATAAATTAGAAATGTGTCTCCATAAGGTACGAAGAAAAGAGAACAAAATTAAAATAAATCAGGAAACGTAATTAAAACAGCAATAAAATTAGGCCTATAAAACAAATGAGGAACAGAATTAAAATATTACTATAAGATGATATCGGAGCTCCATAACAATAATATAAAAGAAAATTTAACTGATAACGTACCTTATTTCCTTCTCAGCGGAGACACACTAATAATAAAATAATTAACACATAATTTTAAATTCTGTACGTCACTACATGTGCTTCACAAAAATGGCTAACCCGGCACATGCGTTGTTTGGGTCACAATCACAGGTCTGGTTCGAGATGCGACCACATTTCACACGTCCACTTCACGGCGAAACGATGAAATTCCCAGCCTGAAGAGAACAGGCAATTCCTTTTTCTCTTGAATACATTAATATTTCGTAGAGAATGGGGGCTAGAGCCCCCATCAGCGGTGACACCTTTCGCGACCAGTCGGCTTGATTTCTTGTTTTCAAAACAACTAACGGACTCCACAAAATGGCGGAAAATTTTGGCGTCAAACGCCGAACTGCATACATGTAAAATTTATTGTCCAATCACAGCTTGACACCTCAATCAACAATGTCATAAATAGGAAATTAATTTGGCGGTATCATGAATACACTGGCATTTGTTTCATGACGAAGAATGTAATTGTCTTTCAATTATGTCATGCGTATAAAGAGTTTAATAAGACACAGCAAACACCATCTATCGGACAGACAGGAACTACTTGGAGTCTTTCCAAAGTCCGACAGCAGCTACCATCTCGTGGTCACAGGCGGAACTGAGCGACGAAGCGGTCGTTTCACAAATGTCGAGAGCTGCATCCATGGGTAAATACATGTTTGAAATGTTGGGACGGGCACTTGCACGTAACAGTTACTATTGATATCCTCATATAACCAAGATTCAGTAGCAATGACAATGTCCGGAGAATATGTCTCTACAGGATTCCAAAATTCAATTAATTTATTTCCTATACTCTGACAATTAACCTGCAGTAATCATCGAGTCTTATCCTTCGCCCCAAATATCCCGAAATAGCTCCTTCTGTTCCCGTTGGCTGGCAAGCTCTGGACTTGCTCCTCCTCACAAAAGCCGGCACGAACCGATGACCCTCTTATGTAGGCTCCCTAGGTTGAAAGCACCCCGTCGATTTAAATGCAGCCCGTCTCGGGCGAAGTCTCGGCCACTAATCCAGCAGTCACGCATCTACGTATACTAATCCCATTTGTGCACATACCCAGTCCATGCGGTCATTTACAGTTTTAACTCGTCTTAACGGAACATCTCCCCGTCGCACAATGCCACTCATTATAACTTTTGCATTCCTAAACTTGTTTTTAGCTTTTCTGCCTAGTTCGCAGAGCTCCCCCATGATGTAATCCGCTGTAGCCCTTTTCTTCAAATCGTTCGTCCCAACATGGAGCAACAACACTTTAACATTTTCGCAGTCCTCTAAATTTGCTTCTTCTACTTGTTGGGCAAGTTGGTCAATTTTAATACCCGGATAAAACCGCACTTTCGTACCTGATTTCCTTGAGATATTCACACTCTACCGTATCATAGAATCACCTATTAGTAGTGTGTTTTGGCCGGTTCTAAATCCACCGCCACCGCCACCGCTGGAATACTAAAATGGCAATATCTCGCGAACCAATCAGGCTAGAGACTTGTACGAGGTGTCAAATTACTCAGGCGAACACTCCCTTTCCATTGGACAACATATCTCCACCCTAAAATAAAACCTACCCTACTAGGGGGTGAAATTGTAATTTTTTAGAGAATCTCTGTTACCAATTGCAACATGTGAGAGTATGAATGCCGATATGGATTTAAACGTTGTTCCACATAAAGTGCATATGTTTGGTGGAAAGTCACTATGAATTAGCATGCCCACTCATGGCTTTTGAAGAGGGTGGAGGAGCGGTTCCCTGTGGACGGGTCCTTGTTGACAGGTCCCTGTGGACGGGTCATTGTTGCCGGGTCATTGTGGACGAGTCCTTGTGGACAAATCCTTGTGGACAGGTCCTTGTGGACAAGTCCTTGTTGACAGGTCCTTGTGGATGAGTCCTTGTCCCTTTGGACTGATCCCTTTGGACCGGTTCCTACGGACTGGCTCATGAATTTATTTAAATTATGTCAAAGGGTCTAACTACATTTCGCGTGTGTTGAACTGACGTTGTTCCCCAGTCTCTACTACTATAATGGGATAACGATATGAAAGGAAAATGGCGAAATACATGTGAGCACGTGCGAGATGTCATTATTAGCATTCTCCTTGTGAAACAAGTCACATCCTGTTTTGGTTCATACGTGAGAAAATGCAAGTTCATGTGTAATATGACCTAAAAAACAGGTGTTCACCTGTGCACGTGCACGATAAGTCCTAACAAGTCACAACCTGTTTTGACAGTGGTGAGAGGTGAAGGGGGGAGAGTCAGTGAAAGAGAGAACACAGGTGAAGAGAGAAAGAAATATGTATTGCTCATCTTATGAATCAATAAGCTTAGGGACCTGTATGAGAGGTCGTTGGACTTGGGGTGACATTCAGTTTTTGAATATACTATTTATTTATGTCAAAAGGACCTAACTGCACTTTTGTTAATATCTCGCTAACTAATAATCAGAGAGGGTCAAGTGAGGTTTCATGGGACTCAGGATGGTCAACCCTTTTCCATGACCAACGAATTTACCCAAATGATCTAAGGTCATTAGCTTTTTAATATCTCATGAATCAATAAGGCTAGAGACCTGTATGAGAGGTCGTTGGACTTGAGGTGACATTCTGTTTTTGAATATATTATTTATTTATGTCAAAAGGGCCTAACTACACTTTTGTTGATATCTCGCTAACTAATAATCAGAGAGGGTCAAGTGAGGTGTCATAGGACTCAGGATGGTCAACCCTTTTCCATGACCAATGGATTTACCCAAAAGATCTATGGTCATTAGCTTTTTAATATCTCATGAATCAATAAGGTTGAGAGGTCGTTGAACTTGAGGTGACATTCTGTGTTTGAATATATTATTTATTTATGTCAAAAGGGCCTAACTGCACTTTTATTAATATCTCGCTAACTAATGATCAGAGAGGGTCAAGTGAGGTGTCATAGGACTCAGGATGGTCAACCCTTTTCCATGATCAACGAATTTACCCAAAAGATTCAAAACAGCAAGGTCATTGACCTATGATTTTATAAGCTAATAATCAGAGAGGCTCAAGTGAGGTGTCGTGGGAATCAGGATGGTCAACCCTTTTCCATGACCAACGAATTTACCCAAAAGATTCAAAAAACAGCAAGGTCATTGACCTAATATTTTATAAACTAATAATCGAATATCAACATGTGAGGTGTTATAGGACTTAGAATGGTCAACCCTTTCCCATGGCCAATGAATTTACCCAAAATACCCAATACATCAAGGTCATCGACCTGAGATTTTATAAACTAATAATCGGATACGAACATGTGAGATGTTTACCATGTATGTGATGAAACATAGCTAGGTAGAGAAAGAATTAGTGTAGGCTACATGTATAGTGATTGACAAGTCTTTTACCATTGAAACTTGTTTTTCAGATCAAACTGCAGTATAGAGAGAGTATAGGTTATAGGTATGGGTTAATAAATGACGAACGGTGTAAAAACAAACTCTGATTTATCGATTCAAGAATTAAGAGTAGACTATCTTTAATTGATTGGTTAAAGAGGATAGCTAAAACACAAAAATGCTCAGTGGTTACCGGGACAAGATGGTCGCTACACACACAACAAGCTTTAAATACTTGAGGCTAATAATCTATAAACACACACACGCTTGTTCTAAACTAAACTGTGTTGCTGTCAGTGCTCAGACAGTAGGCTGATGACAAAAAATGCATTGCTATCAGAAATATAATCATTTCCGGTTGTATAATGTTACCAGCTATCCATTTTATGTTGCAGTGTTAAGCACTTTTAGCTCTTGTACTGGTGGTCTTAACTCGATTTCCAGGTCTCATGCCTAGAACGAGTCAAACTAAGAAACAAGGACATGGTGGTGTAGTGGTTAAGCTGTTAGCCTTTTCACTAGGGTTCTATTTCAGGTTAATATGCATGTCATAAACATATTAAACAAAACAAAACAGAGATAACGTTCAAAACTGATTACATTTGTGTCTTTCCAAATTATTACTTGGATTACAAATACAAAGGTGAACTGGGTTTGATATACAGTTAATGCTGTCTATCACACACTAGACTGTAAGAAAGCCAAAAGAGCAAAAGGCGTAGGTAGAGCAGTGGTAAAATTGTTATATGTAGAGAACTACCTAGCGGTTTTATGAACTGGCAAAGCTATATCGCATAAACAGTGCAGGATACAATCCAGCAATCAAATTTGTATCTTGTGGAACAGAGAAAATGCACTTTTACCTTGATGGATAGCAAATGAGTGCAGATGAATGACCTATGCATTAGCCTACCATAGGGTTATAACCACGAGGTGGAGGTGTGATTCTATATTTTATTGTTTAGAGACATGGCTTTTTTGTAACCAGTAGATTTAGTATTTTGTAAATATTCATTTTTGTAATTGTAAAATAGTGGAAACATTTTTTTGTAATAGTAAATGTTAAATGTAAACCTAAAAGTTATTTGGGATAAGTGTGCATGTCAAGGATAAATAGCGTGGTTGTATTTGTTTTTCAAAGACAGGTATGGTTGTGTGAATGTATGACTATAGATAGAATGATAGAGAGAGAGAGAAAGTGTGTGTGTGTGTGTGTGTGTAGCATTGATTGTTCAACCAAAGCAAACACGGCAAGGTGGGATGGTGGGGTAATTAATGTATATAGCAAATGGTAAATAGTATACTGTAGTTTTTTTACACTTGTGTTTTTTTTAATGCAGCGGTAGATAGGTGTTATTTTGTAAAACAGTCTTACCTACAGTAGTAGTATTATTATTATTAGTAGTAGTAGTAGTAGGCCTATACGTTTTTGGAAACAAACAGAAAGAGAATGCACTATTTCCATGGCCAAGCACTTCCATTAAAATAATTTCAAGTAAATTTTAATCAGCAAATGTGTGTTTTACAAAACTAAACTTTCAGCATGGACTAAATCATAAACGTGTCGTCTGTGATATGAAAAAAAATAGGAAATCCATGTTTCCATATCATGGACTGATCCCTATGGGTTGACCCATGCATTTAGCCAAATTATGTCAAAGGGACGGGTCCAAAGGGATTAGTCAAAAGGACCTGTCAACAGGGACCCGTCCACAGTGACCCGTCAGCAGGGCCCCGTCAAAAATGACTCCCTTCAAAAAGGACCCGTCCAGAGGGAGTAGTCAACGGGGACCAGTCCAAATGGGCAAATCAACAGGGATCAATCAAAAGGGGTTATCGTCTCAAGCTCTGTCATACCCCCCTTTGATTATTGGTTTGCTTATCGACAAGCGCCGCTTGGATTACTTTTTAATCACCCCTCGTGGGATAGCCGCCATCTTTAAAAAGGTCGAGGGAACATAGGTGTTTACCAGCAGTCATCGGCAAAAAGTCCAACAATACCTCATACAATGCCCTAGTCTTATTGGTTCGCGAGATATTAACAAAAGTGCACTTAGGCCCTTTGTCAAAATTTCAAAAATAGATTCAGTGTTATGCAATCAATAATAGTTACCTCTTTAACTATATACTTGTTTTCGTTGACCATGAAGCCTTGAGTATCCATCATCAGTGTATGAGACATGTTTACGATGCATAAATCAAAACCAACTGACTACTCACTACTTGGGTTTAGAAATTACATTTACTCAAATCACATTCTAGTAAAAAATCATGCCTACTATAAACTACACCCACTTTTGCACTCACTTTTACATTCACTTTTGCACTCACTTTTGCACTCACTTTTACACTCACTATTGCACCCACTTTTGCACCCACATTTGCACTCACTTTAAACTATTATTTCTATTATCGAGCGAAATTTATTGGAGATTATTTCATGCTTGAAAATTGATATGGAAGTATCAACGAATAGTTATGGTAAGCCATATGCATACTATAAAGGTTATACGTATATTGCAAAACGAACCAATAAAATGGAACTGTTATTTGACATTGTTCAAAACATCGTTTCAAACAGTGTCAAAGTGAACTAAAAAGTAAAAATAGTTAGGTCTTAAGTGTGAGTGATCATCAATGTAGTGTGACAGATAAGACATCGTTGCTGTTTAAAATATACTTCAAATGTTAAAACACTAGTCCGAAAAAAGGTATGGTAAACCGCGTGTTGTGCAATCAATGATAGCCACCTCTTTAAATATATACTGTACTTGTTTTCGTTGACCTTAAAGCCTTGAGTATCCATCACCAGTGTATGTGACATGTTTACGCTTGCATAGATCAAAACCAACTGACTATTCACTACTTGGGTTTAGAAATTACATTTACTCAAATCACATTCTAGTAAAATTCATGCCTACTATAAGCGACACCCACTTTTGCACCCACTCTTGCACTCCCTTTTACACCCACTCTTGCACCCACTCTTGCACCCACTCTTACACCCACTCTTGCACCCACTCTTGCACCCACTCTTACACCCACTCTTGCACCCACTCTTGCACCCACTTTTGCACCCACTCTTGCACCCACTTTTCCTCTCACTTTAAACTATTATTTATATTATCGAGTGAACTTTGCTAGAGATTAGTTCATGCTTGACAATTGACATGGAAGTATCAACAAATAGCAATGGTATGCCATACGCATTCTATAAAGGATATACATATATTGTAAAACGAACTAATAAAAATGGAACTGTTATTTGGCGTTGTTCAAAACATCGTTCAAAACATTGTCGAGGTGAGCTGAAAAGTAAAAATAGTGATGTCTTAAGTGTGAGTGATCATCAATGTAGTGTACCAGATAAAACATCGTTGCTGTTTAAAAAAACTCTTCAAAATGCTAAAACACTTGTCCCCAAAAAAGATATTGCAGCTCAAGATAGTGCATTGTTTGTTAAGAAGCATGTATCATCTCCTCAGAAAGTCGTGTTAGGACAGTTGTCAATGTCTGAAAAACTCCCAACATTATCAAAGACAACACAGACTGTGCAAAATGTGATATTGCAAAAGGATCAAAAAGGACTATATAGTAATAGTGATGAGGATTATAATGATCATGATGATGATGATGATGATAATGATAATGGTTATGATGATGATGATGTTGATGATGAAGATAATAATGATAATGGTAATGGTTTGTTTACACCTAAAAAATCATTTGTTAAATTTGTCTACTGGAACAATCCAAGTAAGCTAATCCGGCGGCTTCAGCAACTGCATGTCTATAAACAGGCTGGTTATACTGAATATGAGGAAGAACTATTGGATATAGAAAATGAGCTTCGTCGTGCTAAAATTATTATGTAATGGATCCACATAACCGCTTAAACTATTTCTTAACAATACATGTTATATTTTCTACCACTATGCTACCACTTTGCTCTCACTTTTGCTATCACTTCAAACTGCACATATTAAATATAAAAGCCAAAGCTAAATGATTTTATTATCAGAACAGTTATAACCTTTGTAGTGAGCAAATCATACTAACAGGTTAGTTGCTAATATGGAACTTACTAAAACTAACAAAGGTAAACAACGTGTACTCTATAAAGGCTACTCTTATAACTATAATCGTCAAAGTGTAAAAGGGATAATATTTTGGCAATGCTCAAAAGACAGGTCAAAAAAAATGTCGAGGCAATTTAAAAAGTAGAAATGGTAAGATTTAAGTGTGAGTGATCATCAATGTGGTGCACCAAATGAAACACTGTTGGTGTCAACAATTAATCATGACAATGCTAAAAAGCTAGTACAAGAAAAAAATGTTGCTACTCAAAATAGTGCAGTGTTTATTGAGCAACATTTAACCCCTGCTGTAAAAGTTATGTTTAATACATCTTCCACATCTCAAGAGTCATCAACATCACAAACTAAGCAAAAGGTTGTGTTGTTGTTGTTTTAAGGGGCTGAACTACAAGGTTATCTACCCTTCATATGCAAGAGAATCAAAAAGGACTAAATAGTAATAGAGAAAAAAGAAATGTATTTTGAATGTAACTATTGTACAAGTACTTATATTAAATAAATAAAAATATTGTATGGGTATTGTCTGTTTTTTCTTAATTGCTATACCCACGTCCTACTATATTAATGCCATTGTTAACCATCAACAATCTCCACCTATGTTCAGAAAGAAAGTGATCTTAAACAATACACTCTATCTATGGTTTGTGTACCGAGTATCATAATAATACAGTGTCGTCAAGCCATATTCAGGCAATAGTAATGTTAGGTAAGGGGTTCGAACCCTTGCTTCCTTGTACAGGATTAGTTTTTACTCAACAGCAACCCATAATACTGTACAGCATCCCAGGGGTATGCACCCCTTGGAGACCATCCCCCCGGCATCTGGCTAAATCCCCTAAAATGGCAACCCTTGGAAAGCCGGGGCAACATCCATTAATACTGTAAGGACAGCTTGCTACTCCATAAAGCAGCTCAAGCCTTACGTAATCACCCCCAGGGGCTCACATCTTGTGGGCGTGGGTTGGCGACCACGGGGCCCCAGCTGAGTCCGGCATTGCTTCCACTTACTTGTGCCGGGCTCCTCTCTGTCTTCTTTCCTGTCGACCTCACTTGGTCAACTCTTGTTCTCTTCCGACCCCGACGGTATTAGGGCATCCGAGGCCTAGGGAGTCTCTTCCTTTCCCGCCTTAATTGGCCCTTGTCTCATCTTTTCTGATACCCTCCTTCTGCGGGGGGTCAGCCTTCTTTTTCTCTTCCTTTTACCTCCTGCCTTGTGCTCTAGGCCCTTAAGGAGGCCGGGTGTATGTAGCCCCACCACTTCTGGTGCACCCTAGATAATGCTACACCCTCAGGGGCTCACGGCTGGTGAGTTCGGGAGTTGGCGACCCCGAGGGATTCCTGAGCTGGGTCCGTTTTCCCCTTTTGTCCCTTACCTTTGGGGCGGACCCTCTCCTCTTTCACTTTCCTATATGCCTTTCATGGCTCTCCTTCCTTCCAAGTCCCTCAATCCGCCTTCTCCGAGGGTTGAGGGCATTTCTTTTCCTTCTGTCCTTTTATTTGCCTTATTCTCCTTTAATTTTCCATTTCTTCTTCTAGTATGTAGGTTAGTAGTTAGTTTTAGTTTTAAGTTCGCTTTTCATTTTCATCTTCACGATCACCCAAACCATCAGGGGCCGATAACCTAGATGTTAGGCCCCTTAAAACAACAATTATCATCATCATCAATCCTTACGTAATCATTACACTCAGCGACATAGTACTAACTGGGGCAGCATGCCAACACAATGCTGACAGCAGGACGTCAAAAGGTATAAGAAGGCGTCCTAATGAGGTCAAAGGATCTCTTCATTGTCAGTGCTTCATCGAGACAGCCGGAGGCTACGCTGGTGTCAACCGAGGTGAGTCAGTCAATCGTGTTCAGAGTTCCTATTTTTGTAACCCGTAACACACCACTTGTACACATTGTGAACGTAATTTCATTCCCTACAAGGGACTCACACAAAGAATCACAGACCAATAAAACACTTGGTCCACACTCTACACTAGCATTACTGTTATACGCCTCTTCACATCCCAACGCCCTTCCTTATTCCCGTCACGTAAAGACGTGACAGACGGTAAGCCATTAGCGCTAACTCAGGTACCTTTGCGTTTCTCTAGCCGGCTCGGCTGCCAACAAGCGGCGCGTGCCACTCGGCTGATACAAGCAGATTCAATTACATAATAAGCAGTCAGCTGAGCGATTAGCGCAGCGACCCTTTACAGTGGGTCCCATCCCCTCAAACACTACCACATTATTTATAGGGACGCCCCCTAGTTCCTAGCACACCACAACACACTACACTGGTCAGCTTGCCCTGTCAAGGGAAGCTACCCTTTTAGGCACCACCTTCTAAATTGGTACAACTACTCTCCCTTTTAGATCCACCCCCAAATAAGGGATCTAAAACACTGGTGGAGGCGCGGTCCTACGCATAGAGAAAAGGGACTCAACCAACAAGCCCTCGTAGGTAAAACGACCCCTTCCGTACCGCAAAAAGCCAAGCAAATTAGTGAGAAAATTTTTCCCCCAGACAAAAAGCACCATTTTTTTTGTGTGCTCCAAATTAGCTACACAGGGGAAATTCTTAATAAACCAACCCCCTAGCCCCATACAGAATCAGAGAAATATAAGAATACACTGTCAAACACGCACAGATTTTTTTTTATTATTCTTATTGTAGGCCCATACACTGCAGTCAGAATGGCACCTCATGCAGAGATTGCAAGCCATAGAGGCAATAGGGGTACGCCAATTTTATTAACATTATTGTTCAGATGCCAGAGGCACATACAAAGACGGCAAACACAAAATACGGGCACTCCAAACAAAAATCGGGGCAATACAGGGCAAACAGCCATACACCCCGTCAGAAGGTAGGACAGCGCGATTAAGATGCGCACATACACTCTTGAATCACATACATGAACACCTCAATAGGTTCCATATACAAAGAAACAGAATATACCAACAGTTAATCACCACACATGGTCCCGTAATAGATAATGCAACCCTCGAGAGAATGAGGGTGCACTACACAAGTTTACACGCCCAATACAAGGAGCTAATTCGCGTCCAAGCGCTTCTCCAATTAGCGGCCACAAAACTATACAGAGCACAGAAACATTAATACACTAATACAGTAATTTGCAAACGGGCCATATGCCTCAATAAGGCAGTACACCCAAATTTGGGACAAATACCGTGAGCTCCAGGCCAACAAGGCCATTTTTGAGTTCATGGTAGGGCCACCAGCCCACCCGAGAGAGGACATAAGCGTGGATACGCTGACTCGACAATTTGCGAGGATGTCCCTCTCGCCACGTACTGCCACAGAATGGAAGGAGTTCGCCGTGGCCACAGTCAAGAAGACGGCCAGGTTAGGCTCCAACTTACTACAAAATAAACCTAACACAAACACACGTCCTTCAGCTCCGGATCGGGAGGCAATTTTGCCAAACCGAGGGGCAGAGCCTAGAACAATCCCCTCGGAACAGAGGGACGAGAGGGAGTTGAAGCCAGGGCCATTAAACACACACGATATGACAGGGAAACAAAGGGACATAACCACGTCATGGGCTGACGACATAGAGCCCGCCCTACAGTACATAAAGCCTACATACACGTACACAGATAGGCTAACACATTGGCAGGAGTCGGCCGTGGCCACAGGCCGAAAAGCGGTCAGACTACATGCCACCACATTGCTAGGCCAGACACAAGCCATTAAGCGACCTTTACCGCCAGTTCAAAGGGCAAATTTGCCAGAACAAAGGCGAACACCGGTATTAGTCCCTCAGGATGCACGATATACGCGCGAACATTTTGACCGGGCATTACCACACAGTACACGGGGATTAGGAAAAGTGTTATTAACTATCCCACAAAACCACGCAGTTAAATATATACACACTCCCGTAAAATCTACTAGGGCAGCGCCAAGCGCAATTAGGCCCTCGAATACAGGTACATTTAAACCTATAGACACGCGCTACGGTGGAAGTAGGCCAAAGCTTACTTTGCTAGAAATTCCGCCGGAAGGTAGCAAAGGAACACCCCAGTGGATTCCAAAGGCCTATAATCTAATAACAGGGCAACACCCTTCACCTTTCTGAGCACTGAAGCTCGAAAGAGGATAACGACTTCCACCAGGGCCACAGAAAATAAACTAACATCGCTAACACCAACATTATAGGCCACATAAATTCTTTCACACGGGGGCGATAAGAAAATGGTCCAACAAGTACATAATAAACATAAAATTGCATATTTTTCGTTCTTATTTCATGTATATACAAGGCAACATAGCCAAATTAGAAGGAACAATTCTAAATCCTTCCGTTTTTTTTTTCGGAACCATGGCATTTTTCTCTCAGGCCATCAATGGTTATTGGGCGAAGTGGTGAATGCCATAACGTAAAGTCTCTAAATATGCTAAGCCATGTGGAAGCCAAGCAGGCTTCAGGCTGAAAGAGAGATATTTTGAACACAGCTTAAGCATAAAATCACAGCATAAAGCTTAAGTGAGTCTTTCTAAGTAGAAAATGACTAAACGTTCTATGTTAGGATTCCACAGTTTGATAGATCCTCCTGTTGCGGGCGAAAGCCGTAAGTGTGGCAGGAATTAAGACTCTCAAACTAACTTCAAAAATTTGGTGAGGTGTGCTTTAGCCAACTGAAAAGCCCAATTGCACACCGGGACGAGACACTGTCATTGTGGTGAGTTACAATTACTTTGAAAGGCAGGTTTGACTCCCATAGTGCACTGGCTTTGCTCGTGACGTGGATACAGGTGTATCAATTACGTCTTGCAATGGCCTTCCTAATGTGTACTAGACAGTGTCGGTAGATTCCCCTGAGACGTAACCAGTTTACGGTAGTACTCACGTTACCTAAATGGTAAATACTACACTCAGGTCCCAAGCACATTTTTTTTTTTTACATTTTTTATGGTGTTCACGACATAATTTTTAGACATAGGTACACGTAAAGGCGGAAATACTGCCAAAAGGAAAGGAAGTAATCCCACGGGCAGGCGTGAAAAGAGGGCCAAGAAATAGCCCACTGACCGCGCCGGGATACGATCCTAACACTCACCAGAACTGTCCCGGAGACACAACCTTCATGGTGCCGGATACAATTACTCTGGGTAAAAGGCGGTCTCCAAACCCGCAACCTTCTGAATACCAGGAATATAAGGTTGAGTAAATATCCAGTTCTAGGATAGAATAATGGGAAAGCTAAGACAAATTGGGACAGTCCCACTAACAGCGGGTCATAAACGAAAACCAATACAATCGCCTCTGGCATCTGGTCACCAAACACGCGACTAGCGGACCAGACACACTCGCGTACAACGACATTTTCTCCAGGGATAAAGAACATACTTGAACAACGATACAGTTAACACAAAATCTGGGGACACACATGTAGTCAATGGAAGGTTCTTTTACAAGTACGGCCAACGCATATGATATTTCCGAAGTGAAATGCCATGGCCTGTGGTTTGGATTCCAAGTAAAACGGAAATCCCGTGGCTCATGATCTCCAGATACGTTCACGTTAAACCACAAATTCCCCTCTTTTCTGTCACAATGCGAAAAGCCCTCATCACAGTCACAGAGAGTAAGCGATTGAAAACACATGTGCCGGACACACAGCATTATCAAGACAAGCAACGAGCGTACGCGCAAGACATTGTAAGCCGATACCGCCATACTCAGCAAGAACGCAGGCCTCAGTGATAATCTGTACGCTTACAGACAACAGCTCTCAGAGCAGAGCGCACGGCATCATTCACGCCCGATTTAGAGACCCTATATCTTCCAACATTACACTACAAGGGGAAATCAAAAACGTACAAACTCTACACAGGTATGCATGCTTTCATTTGCGCACTGCACATCAACGGGAACGTGCCATTTTTAAATGCGGCACGAAAATAATCACGCCAAGTCTTTACAGACAACCGGATTCGAACCCATGACCACACACCACACGCGTACCAAAAACTAACTATCCAATGGTATTTTTGGTACGCGGAACACAAGCAAAAACCACACTGGGAAAGCCCCAAGCCCTGTCACACAACGCAAACATGAAACACAGAGAATGACATAAGGTCACGGGTCTGAGTTCCAGTAAAAAATTTAGACACAAGGAGAACAGCTATTCAGGCGTCCCATCATACTGAAATTGGCCCATACAGGTGCATGAACAGGGAATACTACATTTCCTCCCACCAAAAACCAGACATAAAATTTCGCATTACACCAGGCATAGAGGAATACATTTCACAAACACAGGTAGGAAAATTTCGCAAGACACAGGTCTTAAGGAACAATGGCCACACGACGTCATTACCTAACTAGGGCGAATTGCTACATTAGGCCGCTAGGAATCCAAAACAATGACCACACTTGCATTCGTGCAAAAAGGCACATACCAGCGGATGACAAACAGTAACTTCCCGGCCTGGTATCACACATACCAATTGCTGACTGCAGACTATTCACACTGCAATACTGCGGTGACGAGACACTATTGCGTATCGCCCGTGACCGTGAAATTACACACACATAACAATTATAACGCCATACATTTTTTTTTCTCCACACTGCAAAATCATTTGGCAATGGACAAGACGTGACACAGCGGAACTAATCTTGGGCCTATAAGGGCACGTTCGCAAAGACGTTGAAAGGCCACGGGCGCTTCCCGCCCATACACAACATACACAGTAGGACTTAGCCTTATAACAGACCAACCGGCCGCGTGGTGTAGCGGTACATAGGCACACACACGCACTCGCACTCACCAATTAGGAGCGAACATAGGGACTTTGAGGAAACAGGACCTCCCCTTAATAACTTCTTTTCGCCATTCTATTCCCGAAATAAATCATTCCAGGCGACTAGGACATGGCCTATCGTACTACGACCACTGGCCACATCTACACTGCAAATGGCCGACCAGATTAGGCCATGCAGCTCTACTATCCCAAGGCGCGGATAGAAAGCCAACATGGACCAAGGGAGGATGACAGGAGAACAGGCTACCAGCGTACCACCTTACTCCCCTCCCATAACCTTCTCACGCCCAACATAAACAACGCAACCACATCTACACGACCAAAAACAGCTACACTACATTACAAAATACACACAGGGGTTGATGGACTTCATGCGTCTAAAAAGCAGGCATGCTACGCCTTGAGCCCCGTTGCACCGCCTGAGTATTAGGGGTGGCTCAGCAAACATTAAAGAAGCATAATGCGCCTCTCCAAATGAGAGAGGAGGCCATAGATACATATTAACCATGCTTTAGTACTTAAGCTCTCCCGCATGAAAGGAACATATGGTATTATGCCCCATCCTACACCTATCCGTACATGAAGGCAGAAACTTCATATCCAGACACATGCATGAGTATCCCATCCAATTACCAGGGATTTTAATATCAAACCTGCATGAATTTTCGTATTTTTGCAATCCCGGGAATTACCTCCCCACTCCACTCACTATAGAAGCATCCCAGTGGCATCACCGGTTTCAGGCCACCACTAACGTGGAACCCAAAGGTGCGCAAACCCTTCCTACCATGCTTTAAGCCCACTCAACAAATAACTACCCCCAAATCCTAATAACGGGGTACCTGGCCTTACAGACCCTACTAACACCTCCATTAAGGTAAAGAAAGCATTATTGCTGGGAAGCTGACATAGCGATGGTAGGCCAGAAGTAGCCTATGTATTTAGAAGATCTACAACCCCGCTACACTGGAAATATTTTACATTTCACACAGAGGTTGAACCATTTACACAGGTTACGACACATTTTTTTTTCTCTCTTACAAAGGAATCTGATACGAACTGATGGTTGACAACGGTGTAAGCCGAAGGTCGGGAGAACCACACTTTGAGAGCTGGGGAAGGCGATGTGGACCCTTCCCCAGTTGGCTCGACAGCGCAGCGACCTCACTTAACTGACGATTAGACCAAATAGACGAACCACGTAAGGTCAAAGCATTCGGGACCGGACACGGGCAAACATCGAGATCTAGGGGTGCATGTCGCTTATCCCCCTTGTCGGAGAAGGTTACACCCACTATGTGCCACGGTCATCGAAGCCAAGACCTGCAGGGAGACTTTCTGAGAATGGCGGGAGAAATAGCTCACTCACCGCCGGCCTCGGGAACTATCCCTAGAGACGACCCCATTATGACTAGACTTCTAGTTAAGTTTAAATTTAGGTAGGCACGGCTTCCATAGCGGGAAGCAAAACTCCTGTGCGTTGGAGCAAAACACACTGCGGCCCATAGAGGCAAATTCATATATCAATGCGAAAAAGCATACTACGGCGGCCCATAGAGGCAAATTTATATATCAATGCGAAAATGCATACTACGGCGGCCCATAGAGGCAAATATCACTGCGAAAAGCAGATTGCGACGGCCGATTAAGGCGAAGACAATATTATGCCATTGGACCACACTGTCCAATGCCCACATAAATGGCGACGCAACGGGCAACCAGAGGGCATTAAGAGAGGGGCATTGCGCGCCCCTCACAGGAGCCAAGTGGGCGGCTCAACTACGTTAAATCGGAACAGCAAACGGTCATGAACACGGAAGTTACAGCGGGCGAAACGGTTAGCTTAGTGGCACCGTAAGCGCCTGCGCATAGATTAGTCCTAGTAATAGACGTCGACACCTAGAATTAAGGGGACGGAATCTAGCGACCCTGGAGACAACCGGTGTTTCTGGGGCTCGTGCGGGTGGTGATCTGGGGATTTAATTGCCCCAGGCGATCGTCCTAGGCCAAATTTAGTTGTAAGACGGTTGCATTTGACACGCAACCTAGGATTAAGCAAATTTATTCACCGCTGTTGCCAGGTATGGCGCAGCACATTTCGGCAATAGATTAAGGCAACCCTCTCGGCTTAGTAATAGTCTTTTTTTATTATTATTAGACCATAATTAAGTTAGATAGTATTAAGTAACGCCGGTCGGCACTCGGTGACTATAAATCCGTTACCGAGGTAAGCCCGACAATACTTAGGATAAACTAGGTTAAAATAGGCATAATCAAAGTGGAATATATCGGCACCCGGTAACCACAATTCCGCTACCGGGGTAAGACCAACTATATATTATTTGCGGCATTACGGCACCGTATGGGGTAAGCCCGGCCTTGCAGCTAAGTAACATTAATCATGCTATTTTTTTTTTCAGTGAAAGAAGAGCTTCAACCAGTACTAATATGTTTTTTTTCTAAACCTCGCCATTTTTTCACAGGCATCGTCACCAGATACAGGAAACTGGTGACGGGAATTTCACTGCCATATAGCAGTGGCATATTATTTACAGCATGCCATGATGTGTACTATTTTTTTTTTTATTTTTCAACTTGCACTAATCCCGACACACTCGCAAACACTCACCACATTTTCTTTTTCAGCTACACACTCTAAAATAAATCTGCACAGCAGGACTGGTGCCTGTGGGGTACCAGGCTTACTGGCAGATCAACTAAAATATAAACACATAAAGCGTCAAAATGCGACGCAGATTACGACAATGAGGGCGCAACCGATTTGTGGCAGTGACTCTCATTGTCAAGTGTGAAAGCATTCACCCACAGAGGATGCTTCACAGGTTAGGTATTAAGCATACATGCAAGCGGTACGACCACTATACCGTACCAAGAAGTGGCCGTACAGAATCAGCCGTGAGACGGCAAGAGTACGTACAGACGGGTAGCGTGCACGCGAGGTACCTCACAAAAACTATAATTATAAGGGATTAGCG
This sequence comes from Meconema thalassinum, assembly GCA_946902985.2. Classification (NCBI taxonomy): domain Eukaryota; kingdom Metazoa; phylum Arthropoda; class Insecta; order Orthoptera; family Tettigoniidae; genus Meconema; species Meconema thalassinum. Next base: position 376,904,421 of record OX336392.1, read on the forward strand.
CGATTAAGTAGACATAAGGTCATTGTAAATTATAATTTTTCAGGATAAACTGTATACCATTATTCCACTAGACATTAAGTCATTGTAATTTATAATTTTTCAGGATAAACTTTATACAATTATACACTATATATATTTTTGTTTGTTCACCAAGATGCCAATGTCCATCATGTGTATGATTTGTTTTCTTTCATTTTTCCTTCTTCTAACTTCCCCATTTGTCAGGGTGTTCCGTTTTTCCCACACAAATAAATACTTTTGAATATTTCCCTTAAATTATACCCTGGAACACCCATTTTTCTATTTTCTTCTACCTTTCTTATTGCAGGGAGCATTTTTTCCCTAAGATGGGGCGGACGACGCAATCATCCGTTCGGCCCTGGGTTTTTCCTCCCTGCACAAATATGTAACACATCACCATCAGAAACCATGTTTTTTTTTTAAACTAGCAATATGCCAGCAAATGCAAGGGCAATTTTTTTTACATATCGAATTTATTTTAATGTTCAATTTTTCTCAAAATGTCAATTTTTTTCCCAATGTTAATCAAATCTTTCGCAAATGTCAATTTTTTTTGTTTGTTTTTTCACAATGTCAATGTATACATATATATGTAAATCCCATAACCCTCCCCTCTGAACACGGGCTCACCTCACACCCACACTTCGATACGACGCCACCAGGAGATACGAGAGGGTTTTCAAGGACCACTACGTCAACATCCCAACTTCCAGTTCCGTTCCCGTTCGCGAGGACGCGAACAAATGAAGGAAGACTCTTGTACAGCATCCCAGGGGTATGCACCCCTTGGAGACCATCCCCCCGGCATCTGGCTAAATCCCCTAAAATGGCAACCCTTGGAAAGCCGGGGCAACATCCATTAATACTGTAAGGACAGCTTGCTACTCCATAAAGCAGCTCAAGCCTTACGTAATCATTACACTCAGCGACATAGTACTAACTGGGGCAGCATGCCAACACAATGCTGACAGCAGGACGTCAAAAGGTATAAGAAGGCGTCCTAATGAGGTCAAAGGATCTCTTCATTGTCAGTGCTTCATCGAGACAGCCGGAGGCTACGCTGGTGTCAACCGAGGTGAGTCAGTCAATCGTGTTCAGAGTTCCTATTTTTGTAACCCGTAACACACCACTTGTACACATTGTGAACGTAATTTCATTCCCTACAAGGGACTCACACAAAGAATCACAGACCAATAAAACACTTGGTCCACACTCTACACTAGCATTACTGTTATACGCCTCTTCACATCCCAACGCCCTTCCTTATTCCCGTCACGTAAAGACGTGACAGACGGTAAGCCATTAGCGCTAACTCAGGTACCTTTGCGTTTCTCTAGCCGGCTCGGCTGCCAACAAGCGGCGCGTGCCACTCGGCTGATACAAGCAGATTCAATTACATAATAAGCAGTCAGCTGAGCGATTAGCGCAGCGACCCTTTACAGTGGGTCCCATCCCCTCAAACACTACCACATTATTTATAGGGACGCCCCCTAGTTCCTAGCACACCACAACACACTACACTGGTCAGCTTGCCCTGTCAAGGGAAGCTACCCTTTTAGGCACCGCCTTCTAAATTGGTACAACTACTCTCCCTTTTAGATCCACCCCCAAATAAGGGATCTAAAACAATACTATACTTTGAAACATGTCACATTTCATTGCAAAATGTCAACTGTATCGTTTTCTAAGACCCCAGCTGCTGGCTAGTAGCTAGCAGACAGTGCAACAGAAACAGTGTCACCATGTTCATTCTTTAAAAAATTTCAATATTTATTATTCTTTTTCTTATTATTGTTCATTAAGAGTAGTGTAAAGTTGTCTTTGTGACGTAACTGTTATAATAGTTAGCTGGCACTCTAAAGCTCTTGAGTTCAATTCGAGCTTTATCATAAAATTTTAAAAGTATATTAGAACTATAACAGGTCTACTAAGTCTCGGGTGATTCAAATAAGTAGATGTGGTTTGATTCACACTTTAACGATAGAACACGACGGTTTTTAATTTTTTAAAATAATGATAGCCATTTGTTCATTTTTTTCATTTTCACATTTCACACATTGCCATTTGTCAATTTTCCATGTACACGATTTGAAAATGTCAGTTTAAAGTTTTTGGATTTCATGATACGGAAACAAGAATTTTCCATTTTGTTGTTTACACATTTGTCAATTTCCCATTTACATTTTTTAAATGTCAGTTTTAAGTTTTTTAAATTGAGTTGATATGGAAACATGGATTTCCTATTTTTTTTCATATCACAGACGACACGTTTATGATTTAGTCCATGCTGAAAGTTTAGTTTTGTAAAACACACATTTGCTGATTAAAATTTACTTGAAATTATTTTAATGGAAGTGCTTGGCCATGGCAATAGTGCATTCTCTTTCTGTTTGTTTCCAAAAACGTATAGGCCTACTACTACTACTACTACTACTACTAATACTACTACTGTAGATAAGACTGTTTTACAAAATAACACCTATCTACCACTGCATTTAAAAAAAACACAAGTGTATAAAAACTACAGTATACTATTTACCATTTGCTATATACATTAATTACCCCACCATCCCACCTTGCCGTGTTTGCTTTGGTTGAACAATCAATGCTACACACACACACACACACTTTCTCTCTCTCTCTCTATCATTCTATCTATAGTCATACATTCACACAACCATACCTGTCTTTGAAAAACAAATACAACCACGCTATTTATCCTTGACATGCACACTTATCCCAAATAACTTTTAGGTTTACATTTAACATTTACTATTACAAAAAAATGTTTCCACTATTTTACAATTACAAAAATGAATATTTACAAAATACTAAATCTACTGGTTACAAAAAAGCCATGTCTCTAAACAATAAAATATAGAATCACACCTCCACCTCGTGGTTATAACCCTATGGTAGGCTAATGCATAGGTCATTCATCTGCACTCATTTGCTATCCATCAAGGTAAAAGTGCATTTTCTCTGTTCCACAAGATACAAATTTGATTGCTGGATTGTATCCTGCACTGTTTATGCGATATAGCTTTGCCAGTTCATAAAACCGCTAGGTAGTTCTCTACATATAACAATTTTACCACTGCTCTACCTACGCCTTTTGCTCTTTTGGCTTTCTTACAGTCTAGTGTGTGATAGACAGCATTAACTGTATATCAAACCCAGTTCACCTTTGTATTTGTAATCCAAGTAATAATTTGGAAAGACACAAATGTAATCAGTTTTGAACGTTATCTCTGTTTTGTTTTGTTTAATATGTTTATGACATGCATATTAACCTGAAATAGAACCCTAGTGAAAAGGCTAACAGCTTAACCACTACACCACCATGTCCTTGTTTCTTAGTTTGACTCGTTCTAGGCATGAGACCTGGAAATCGAGTTAAGACCACCAGTACAAGAGCTAAAAGTGCTTAACACTGCAACATAAAATGGATAGCTGGTAACATTATACAACCGGAAATGATTATATTTCTGATAGCAATGCATTTTTTGTCATCAGCCTACTGTCTGAGCACTGACAGCAACACAGTTTAGTTTAGAACAAGCGTGTGTGTGTTTATAGATTATTAGCCTCAAGTATTTAAAGCTTGTTGTGTGTGTAGCGACCATCTTGTCCCGGTAACCACTGAGCATTTTTGTGTATTAGCTATCCTCTTTAACCAATCAATTATAGATAGTCTACTCTTAATTCTTGAATCGATAAATCAGAGTTTGTTTTTACACCGTTCGTCATTTATTAACCCATACCCATAACCTATACTCTCTCTATACTGCAGTTTGATCTGAAAAACAAGTTTCAATGGTAAAAGACTTGTCAATCACTATACATGTAGCCTACACTAATTCTTTCTCTACCTAGCTATGTTTCATCACACACATGGTAAACATCTCACATGTTCGTATCCGATTATTAGTTTATAAAATCTCAGGTCGATGACCTTGATGTATTGGGTATTTTGGGTAAATTCATTGGCCATGGGAAAGGGTTGACCATTCTAAGTCCTATAACACCTCACATGTTGATATTCGATTATTAGTTTATAAAATATTAGGTCAATGACCTTGCTGTTTTTTGAATCTTTTGGGTAAATTCGTTGGTCATGGAAAAGGGTTGACCATCCTGATTCCCATGACACCTCACTTGAGCCTCTCTGATTATTAGCTTATAAAATCATAGGTCAATGACCTTGCTGTTTTGAATCTTTTGGGTAAATTCGTTGATCATGGAAAAGGGTTGACCATCCTGAGTCCTATGACACCTCACTTGACCCTCTCTGATCATTAGTTAGCGAGATATTAATAAAAGTGCAGTTAGGCCCTTTTGACATAAATAAATAATATATTCAAAAACAGAATGTCACCTCAAGTCCAACGACCTCTCATACAGGTCCCTAGCCTTATTGATTCATGAGATATTAAAAAGCTAATGACCTTAGATCTTTTGGGTAAATTCATTGGTCATGGAAAAGGGTTGACCATCCTGAGTCCTATGACACCTCACTTGACCCTCTCTGATTATTAGTTAGCGAGATATCAACAAAAGTGTAGTTAGGCCCTTTTGACATAAATAAATAATATATTAAAAAACAGAATGTCACCTCAAGTCCAACGACCTCTCATACAGGTCTCTAGCCTTATTGATTCATGAGATATTAAAAAGCTAATGACCTTAGATCATTTGGGTAAATTCGTTGGTCATGGAAAAGGGTTGACCATCCTGAGTCCCATGAAACCTTACTTGACCCTCTCTGATTATTAGTTAGCGAGATATTAACAAAAGTGCAGTTAGGTCCTTTTGACATAAATAAATAGTATATTCAAAAACAGAATGTCACCCCAAGTCCAACGACCTCTCATACAGGTCCCTCACCTTATTGATTCATAAGATGAGCAATACATATTTCTTTCTCTCTTCACCTGTGTTCTCTCTTTCACTGACTCTCCCCCCTTCACCTCTCACCACTGTCAAAACAGGTTGTGACTTGTTAGGACTTATCGTGCACGTGCACAGGTGAACACCTGTGTTTTAGGTCATATTACACATGAACTTGCATTTTCTCACGTATGAACCAAAACAGGATGTGACTTGTTTCACAAGGAGAATGCTAATAATGACATCTCGCACGTGCTCACATGTATTTCGCCACTTTCCTTTCATATCGTTATCCCATTATAGTACGTAGTAGAGACTGGGGAACAACGTCAGTTCAACACACGCGAAATGTAGTTAGACCCTTTGACATAATTTAAATAAATTCATGAGCCAGTCCGTAGGAACCGGTCCAAAGGGATCAGTCCAAAGGGACAAGGACTCATCCACAAGGACCTGTCAACAAGGACTTGTCCACAAGGACCTGTCCACAAGGACCTGTCCACAAGGACTTGTCCACAAGGACTCGTCCACAATGACCCGGCAACAATGACCCGTCCACAGGGACCTGTCAACAAGGACCCGTCCACAGGGAACCGCTCCTCCACCCTCTTCAAAAGCCATGAGTGGGCATGCTAATTCATAGTGACTTTCCACCAAACATATGCACTTTATGTGGAACAACGTTTAAATCCATATCGGCATTCATACTCTCACATGTTGCAATTGGTAACAGAGATTCTCTAAAAAATTACAATTTCACCCCCTGGTAGGGTAGGTTTTATTTTAGGGTGGAGATATGTTGTCCAATGGAAAGGGAGTGTTCGCCTGAGTAATTTGACACCTCGTACAAGTCTCTAGCCTGATTGGTTCGCGAGATATTGCCATTTTAGTATTCCAGCGGTGGCGGTGGCGGTGGCGGTGGATTTAGAACCGGCCAAAACACACTACTCCTATTATCATAACGTCATCCTCAGTTCCCACAGCCTGGTTTGTAGGTTCATTCCCTGGAATACGCTCCGTCAGATCCTTTAACGTCTCCTCCGATTCGTTAAGCTTTGCCTTTAAATCCTGTATCTGTCTCAAAAGTTCCGGATTGTCACATCATCTACAGAACCAGTTACCTGCATCACATTCGTCCTTCTTCACCCGAACACAGCCAAAGTTATTTATTTAGCGTATGATGAAAACAACCTATAAACTATTTACCTATCCAGTGGAAGATAAGCACAGAGTAAATACAAATTATCATGTATATACAAAGCAATTTACGAAGCTTTAGAGAAAAAATAACAGGAATAAAACAATATATCAAAATATACGTATATAAATTTTATACATCACTATCTACCTGACAACTTCGACAGTTCAATTGTAAACATTGAGTGTGAGTGATGTACGTCTCACTAAATGTGAATGTCCAATTCCGCTACCCACTTCACTGCTTCCGGTGTTGCTGAGTTGAGGTCTTCCATGGTGCCAGAGAAAGCACGGAGTGGGCATTCCTGCACTACATGTTTCATCGTTTGGCGAACCTCCCCAATTAAATGGGGGGAAACTGACCAGCCCCATGTGTGTAAAGTAGATGCTGTTCTACCTACTCCACATCTCATGCAATTTAGTCTACTCCAGGTGCAGCGTTGCAGTTCGAAGCCTGCCAGTTTGGTAGATGGATTATTAATGTCCACTATTGCACGAGGTGGGGATAAAGACCACTCTGTTGACCACTTAGAAATGGAGTTGAAGGAAATGGATGTTAACTTCACAGTCGTCTTCCAAGCAGGCTGACGAGACTTAAGGCAGTCAAAGTGAAACCTTGTCTCGCACAACCCGCACATCACGCCGCTTCTCAAAACGTTGCTGCACGTGGAACACTTTACAGACACCTGGGTAACACTAGAAGTAGCAGGACCTGGATTTACTTCCACTCCACCAATAACTAATAACGCTGCAATTACTAGGGCGATGAGCAACAAGTTACTCGGACCCGATGTTGCACACTTGCACTGGGAGGCCCGGTTCCACTTAACCATCCGAGCATTCCACGCCCCGATCCTCGCGCGATAAGACTCCACCGGGCAGCCCATTATTATCTGCAACAGGAAAACACGTCCGCTCACTTCAACTGACTTCACTGGACTTCACTGGTTGGGCGTAGTCAGTTGGCATTTGAGTCAGTTGGCATTTGAGGGTGCGCAATGCCAGGGAGCCGTTTCAGTATGCCTTCCTTCGGAGGGGAGGCATAGCTGGCGGTCCCATGTCATAGATTTATGGCATCAAAAAGAACCCCTAAACTATGGAACCAACCAACCAACCCGTACAAATTTGAATTAAAATAAAATAAAAATCACATAGGAGTTAATTATTTTTAACACTAGAAAGATGCTGTAACTAAAATGGAGTTGCGAATGAGGCCTTCATAGGGTGGTTATGGCTGCTTGAGCTGTTAGTTCTCACAATAAAGAGGAGCAGGTGCGCTTCATAAAAAGGGAGGTAGTGCGCAGTTTGCTACTTCTGTGGGGGTCTGGACAGGGACACCAAGAGGCCGCTAATGATCCAGATTGGTGTCCTAGGCGAATCCCCACACAAGACATAGCACAAACCTAGAAGAATTGCTAAGTTTTAATTCATTGGCCGTGAAAGCCAATACACCTGTGTTAATTTGTATTTAGGTTTTAGATTCCATTTTCTTGTTTTCTGCCCTGGGCCTCAATGGCCTGTTAAATGCAATAAATGTCGATCATATAAATCTTAATCATATTTCATTTATTTCAGGTTATTTTTTGGCATATTCCAGCAATTGGAATTATATTATGTTGACCGACTGAAAGTTACAATAAGCTATCAATTGTTAATAAGGCAACACTGAAAAATGGCTTTAAAGCCATGTATATTGATCAAATATTACCATTATCTGATTATGTTGGTAGTCCAGCCCATAAGTGTCTCTAGTTGCTTAAGTAAATGCGTGTAACCCACTGCGCTGATGAAAGACCTTGTAGATGTCACATCTTGCATGTCAACAGTAATAATAATAATAATAATAATAATAATAATAATATCGTATGGCCTCGGGTGCCGGATACAAGCTTTGTTATTTGACACCCAGAGGGTAGCTTGCATGTCGAATTTCGTTATTCCTTGACTATGAAAGTCAAGGAGGTTAGATGTTAGATATCTAAGCTCCTTGAACACTATAGCGCTTTCTAGTAGAGAAATCAGGAACTTTGTGTTGGCGGAAACTCCCGAGATTAATTTTGCCATTATGAACTCGGCCTACTGAATTCAAATGGGTTCTTTGACATGCCAACATCGTATGACATGCGTATCGTATTTTTGCCGCCTTTCAAAAATCACTTACTACGGCCAGGAGCGAACCTGCAATCTTGGGGTTAGTAGACCGACGCGATATCCACTCACCCACCGTGGCAAGCTATGTCAACAGTATCGCTGCAATATCTCAACCCAGAATTAAACATCTTGACTGGGTCACCGGAGTGGTAGCCAACAACACCTTCTGGTTTGTGAAACGTGTCTGTGAAGATATCTGTGGGGAAGCTGGGTGCATGTACCGAGCAGCTGACGGATGGCCTGGAGAGCCGTGAGCGATGGTGGCCGTCATACAACACACGACTAGAGGCCAGGAGTCACCAATTAAACTGATCAGGACACGTCATCACTCCGCAGGTTCTTAATGAAGGGGAGGACTGCAGACACGCCAACCCTCAATACGTGATCACTACATTCTTTATTTCTGGTAACAGACGAGACTCACTGAGTTGTTTTGTTCTTAATGTTGGAACATCTTGGCCATCATCCCCATGTACTTGAAATATTGTCTGTTTGTTTCACTCCGGCATCACTCTTTCGACTTGGACGAATAATATGTGAGATTTCTATAAATATCAGCCAATTAAAGGTGCTAATTATTGTCGCGCTCTTATCACACCCAATTAAACACAGTCGAACCTCGATAACTCGAATAGTTGACTTATCGAATTTGACTTATCGAAAATTCGAGATAGCGAGATACGTAGCAAATATGTTAGATTTTGTGACATACCGGTCGCATTATGGAATTTGACTTATCGAAAATTCGGGATATCGAGTTACGTAGCAAATATGTTAGAATTTCTGATAGCCTATACTGGTCACATTATCGAATTTGACTTATCAAAAATTCGAGATATTGAGTCACGTAGCAAAAATTTTAGAATTTGTGATATACTGGTCGCATTATTGATCTTGACTTATCAAAAATTCGAGATATTGAGATACGTAGCAAAAATGTTAGAAATTGATACGGGTCACATTATCAAATTTGACTAATCAAAAATTCGAGATATCGAAGTACATAGCAAAAATTTTAGAATTTGTGATTTACCGGTCGCATTATCGAATTTTACTTATCGAAAATTCAAGATATCGCGATAGGTAGCAAAAATGTTAGAATTTGTGATACAGCCTACTGGTCACAAAATACTGTGTGTAGGCTTACGACATAAAAATAAAGTTTTGAAGCCATTCTTACATGTTGTCTATACAAACTCTTCAGTCAGTCAACATACATTTGCCCACTGACTGGGCGGGGTACAGAGAATACAGTAAAATAAATAAATCACACTCCTGGAAAAAATTGCATGTATTAGTTTATGATCACTATTATAATGGGGCAATATTGAGGATTAAGTGCATGGACCTTCAAGCGTCTATCATCACATCCTCATCACTGTGTTGAGGTTTAAATTTATTTATTATTCTTTTTAGTCGGTTTACCTTCCAGGGTTGGGCTTTTTCCTTAGACTCAGTGAGGGATCCCCCCTTACACAAATATATTATCTAACTACAAATTGTAGTGCGTTAGTTAGTGTTTATAATATGATTTGCAATTTGAATCTCGTGATAAGGTTAGTTTCTTTTGTTTAAAAGGATTTTGAATTACGTATTAGTACTGGTATTACGCACTTGTGTACAGTTTATAACAAAACAGTATAATAAATAAATAAAGAGAAATAAAATCGGAGCATGCACTTGAATTCTACAGTATGTTTTAACAAACACACTACAGTTAAGGCCATGGTCGCCTCCTCCCCAATCCTCATCTGAATTACAAATACACACACTAATACAAGCATCACTGTAAGACAGGTTATCAGACAAATTTCACACACACCCAAGTACAGGAGGCTGCATGATCACGATGTCACAAAGCCCCTAAAATGAATCATCATCGTTATATATTTATTTATCGTAGGCCTATGGTTAGCAACTAGGTGAATTACAATATACTGTGTGTAAATATATAAATAAGTAAATCATGTTATGTACAATGTACACATCACAAGAACATTGGTTGCGTTTGCATACATAACGAGATATCCAGTTGAAGCCAGTCCAGAAAGGGGGATGCAGCAGAAATAACATCTTGTGGCGATCCAGCATACTTCCTCAGCGGACATTCTTGAACAACATGCTCTACAAATTGAAGAGGAGCTCCGCAGTCACAGACGGGAGAATCGTGAAGTCACCTTTTATAAACTGTAGCATGGCGTTATATCTGGCGAGCCCTGTTCTTAGGCGGTTTAACCTTATCCTCTGGTTTCTCTTCTGGTTAAATCCCGGAAGTCTAATAGTAGGAATCATCATCATCATCATCATCATCATCATCATCATCATCATCATCATCATCGTCGTCGAGATAACAAACAAAAGTGCCAGGGATACAATTTAAGTTTCAAGACATCGAAACATTCCAGTTATAGAAATTCGACTCAATGAGAAAAAACACATGTTTGTACGGGAAATAATGATGACAAAAAATAAATCTCAGGGACAGACTTTCGATAAAATCTGCCGTTACTTGACGAAACCCGTCTTTACTCATGGACAGCTTTACGTAGCCCTTTCACGGGTAAGATAGTTTAGCTGGCTATCGGTTGTGTCACCAAGTAACAAAATAACCAACTGTGTGTTTAGAGAAATCATTGATAGAAAAATTCAAAACGTATCTTAACAAAATGCATTAACTTGGAAGAAATGTGATTTGGCTTCTTAGATAAATTTCTGTACACCTCACTCGAGAACTAGGCCTACTGTATGTGAAAGAAGTCCTGGTTGTATCTCAAATATCCTCTGTGAAGTTATCATTCCACAGCCCAGTTGGATCCTTCCTTCCTGCACTGGTATCAACGTTTTAAGTTTGTGAAGTTTTATTTCGTAAATAAATGTAATGTTACTAATAGCTCAGGCCGTTCTTTACATTGCACTGTTATTGCGTAGATACTCTACGCGGGCTCTGCTAGTTAACATACATAGGATATATGAAAATAGGCTGTATGGTTCTTCATGGAACTACTTGGTATTTCTTGTATCCTAATCATGCAATTGAAGTTTGAATACTACACCTACACAATAATCTTCATGTAATAGCACATAACTCTAAGCACGGCGACCATCCGAAATATTTAGGGGGTTCTCAATATCTACGAATCTATTACAGCAATCAAACTGAAATTTGGTATGTTGATAGAGGCAATTAACATAAGTAAGATTCAACAATGAAAATAGTCTGTATAATTCTTCACGGAAATGCTTGTTTCATAAATGAAAATAGGCTAAAAAGGCAATTTCTATTGAACATACTATCAGATATAATATGTAAATAAAATAATTTTTAGTACAGTATATCTTGAATTTTCATCGACAGCTTCGGCGGCGTCGTCTGTAGCATGCTGAACTGCTATGCCCACGATCGAGCGTTCATACCCGGCCGATGTCGTCGGATTTTGAAGAGCGTTAAACTCCTTCAGTATGCCTTCCTTCGGAGGGGGAACTAAAGCCGGCGGTCCCATGTCATAGATTTATGACATATAAAAGAACCTACCACTACAATTGGTAGTGTGTAGCTAAATTTGTAGGTTATTTGGTTTAGAAACACTATCAAGTTCCAACGTTCACCGCTGGGTGAGAGTGTCAGTGGCGTCTGGTAGCCAAAGTTGGAACTACTTGAAATTGAACTTTCATTCATCTTCATTCACTTCATTTCTCATTGACTCTTCTCGTGAGGTTGGCGTCAGGAAGGGCATCCGGCCGTAGAACCCATCAGCCACGTGGAATTTCATCGAACCTCATCCCCGAACCATTTGGAAACGGTATTAATAAGGGGTAGACATAGATAGATCTTGAATTTCCATGTAATATCAACCGGTTTAAATTATCATGTGGCCTCCGAAAAGGGCGAGTGCAGGTCTTTCTAGTTGACGCCCGTAGGCGACCTGCGCGTCGTAATGAGGATGAAGTGAGGATGAAGACGTCACAAACACCCTGCCCCGTGCCACGGGAATTAACCCCAGGGGATTAAAATCCCTGATGGCTCGGCCGGGAATCGAACCAGAGGCACTTTGGGCCATTTATCCATGGAGCCAGACATGCCAACTGGTATAATAATGTTTTGGTTTTATGTCCGTTTTAACTACTGTGGCTTTTAGAGACGCCGGGTGCTGGAATTTTACCCTGAAGGGATCTTTAACGTGCCAGTAATCTATTGACAAGACTCCCTCGCATTTTCGCACCCTCAAATTCCATCTGACTGCACCAGGGTTCGATCGTGCAACCTTGGGCACAGCAGGCGAGAATAATATCGCTGATACACGCAGCCAGGAACTGGTATATTAGGTCATGAAGTGGTCTTGGTTTAAAGTCAATTGAATCTGTTGTTTATAAAATTTGTGAACTTAGAGCAAGGCAACCAATGCTGACGATGACCCCACTGAAGGGTTATTTATTATTATTATTATTATTATTATTTATCGTATGGGTTTTAGTGCCGGGAGTGTCCTGAGACATATTCGGCTCGCCTGAGTCTGTAGCTGCTTCCAGCGGACACCCTTAGGGTGAGCTACAAGTTCCGTTCAATTTCAAGTAGTTCCAACTTTCGCTACCAGATATCAATGATACCTAGTAGTGAACGTTGCAACTTTGATAGAGCGTTCCGACGAAATATAGGCTAATCTAACAATTTAGCTTCACACAAGTTTAGTTTGTGGAATGATCTTTTACATGTCATAAATCTATGACATGGGACCGCCGGCTTTACTTCCCCTCCGAAGGAATGCATACAGAAGGATTTTAACGCTCTTAAAAAATCCGACGACTTCGGCCGGGTTTGAACCCGCTATCTTGGGCACAGCAGTTCAGCATGCTACCAACTACGCCACCAAAGCCGTTACTGAAGGGTTGAAAACATGTTACATTATTAAATAATATAACATTACAGTAGAAACAGGTGTCCTTAATAAATATAATTAATACGTAAATTAAACACATTATGTTAATGTTAAGGTTAAAGTTTTTGCTTCGTAATCCTAATTAGTTAAAAACAAAGAAAAGTCCCTGGTGGTATGGCGTTTCTATTCTTTACTCCGAACTGCGATATCCTCACTCGACAGAGACCAAGCTGGGTGCTAGGGATGTCGGTGCTATGACGGCTCAGAGACGAAACAGTAGTTGCAAACAAAGTTGGAACACCCACCCACCCACCCACCCACCCATCCGTTCTGCCGCCCATCTTGTTCCTGCTTGTTGTGTGTATCAATGAATTGAATCCGTCAAGCGCGAACAGTGTCGGCAGAAACTGATACACAACAACTCTACTCGGGGCTGATAATGCCTTTATCCCTTGCACAATTGCATGTCACACAGAGATCTAGTGCTACCGAGCAATTCAGCTTGACGTACACACAGGGAATAGCAGCGTAGCCGTTACGATAGCACCATATATTTAATTCTAAGAGAGCCTTATACACCAAATGGGTATAAATATTATTTTTCGAACTTAATTAGAAAATAATCCAGTCTACAGTAAGCACCCGTTTCTCGTTTTTCCTCAGCTTATTTATCATTGCACCTGATATTGAACTGGCAGGTAAACTGCGACGACGATGATGATGATGATGATGATAATTGTTGTTCTAAGGAGCCTAACTTCAAGGTTTTCGGCCCCTAATGGTTTGGGTGGTAGTGATAATGAATAATGGCATGAATCCTACAACTTAAACTACCTATAACTACTGACTTACTAACTTAGAGTACATACTAGAAGAAGACAAAAAGGAAAAGAAAAGATACAATGGATAGGAGGAATAGAAATGGCCTCAATCCACGAAGAATGAGGATTGAGGGACTTGGAAGGAAGGAGAGACATGAAAGACAGATAAGAAAGGGAAAGAGGAGAGGGCCTGCTCCAAAGTCACTGGGAGGAACAGACCAAGCTCAGGTATCCCTCGGGTTCGCTAACTGCCAAACTCACCAGCCATGGGCACTTGAGGGTGTAACACTACCCAGGGTGCACCAGAAGTGGTCTTGAGGGTCTTGTGTAGAAGGCAGGAGATATCATGAAATGGAAAAGAAGATTGAGCCCTAGAAGAATGAGGGATGAGGAAAGATGAGACAAGGGCCAATTAAGGCGGGAAAGTGAAAGACTCTCTAGGCCTCGATACCCTAATACCGTCGGGGTCGGAAGAGAACAAGTGTTGACCAAATGAGGCCAACAGGAAAGATAACTGAAAGAAGTCCCGGCACAAGTAAGTGGTAGCTATGCCGGACTGAGCTGGGATCCCGTGGTCGCTCACCCACGTCTCACTTGTTGTTAGCCCCAGAGGGGACAGGTAAAAGTCAAAGGAGCAGAAGATAATTATAATGTTATTGGTTTTACGTCTCTTTTAACTGCTCTGGGTGTTAGAGACGCCGGGGTGCCAGAAATTTGCCCAGAAGTGGATCTTTAACGTGCCAGTAAATATTCTGGAACGGCTCCCTCGCATTGTTCACCCTCAAATACCAACTGACTACGCCAGGATCCGATCCTGCTACTTGGGGAACAGCTGGCGAGAACGTTACCGCTGAGCCACGCAGTAAGTCGGGGAGTGCTAACCTACGTTTTATATCCTTTTTCCTTCGTCCATCAGTGGCCAATTTTAGCCTACTTTTCACATTTTGCAAAAATGAGGAAAAAGTAGACTTATGAGATCGGGCAAATGTGTGTGTGTCTGTCTGTCTGTCCTTCTGTCTGTCTGTCTGTCCTTCTGTCTGTCTGTCTGTCTGTCTGGCTGGCTGGCTGTGTGTGTGTCCCCCTATCAACTCCTAAACGGCTGGAGCAATCGAAACAAAATTTGGTAGGAGTAAAGACCTATATCTGAATATCTCACGGCCATATTTGAAAATGATGTCAGTGCTACCAACTGCTCAAAAATCGCAATTGAAATTTGAGCTCCATGTTGGATATCCTGGAAAGTATGAATGGGAGCTATTTCAAAATTGGCACACGTATAGATAATAATATTGCAGTTTAATTTCCAGGAGGCCATACATGGCAGTGTTGCCAAAATGATTATAAGCTTGCTGATAGGTCCAATTTTAAAATGCATATAACTTCTACACTATCAATTGGAATTCAACCAAATTTCGTATGTACTATGTGCACATACACAGATATGAATGAGCATATTCTTAAGAGCCAGCAGGGCTGCCAACTGTTAATAAATGCACTCCCTATTGTTTTTATCCAAATACCAATATATCAGAAAGTATGCAAGCAGACAGCTTTAAACTATGCACACGCATAGTACCTGACATTCTATATTAATTTGGAGTAACTTATATACGTCAGTGCTACCAAGATGATTCTAAGCCTGCTGAGAGGTCCAACTTTAAATGCACGTAACATCTATACTAACATTTGGATTTCAACCAAATTTCGTGTGTGTTATGTGTACCATAACAGATATGACTATGCATATATTTAGGAGCAACCAGGGCTGCCAACTGTTAATACATACTGTCTCTATTTTTGTTACCCTAATATCAATATATCAGAAAGTATGCAAGCCAATAGCTCTAATCTTTGCGCACGTATAGTACCTGGCATTCTAGATTAATTTGGAGTAACTAATATAGGCCTACGCCAGTGCTGCCAACATGATTCTAAGCCTGCTGATAGGTCCAATTTTTAAAATGCATGTAACTTCTCTACTAACTAATGGATTTCATTCTCAATTGACACAACAATAGATCATATTATATCAGATTATTTCTGACCAATACATTTATGTCATTGATGCCAACATGATTTTACGCGCTGTTAGATGCAATGTTTAACGTCCATGCTATCCATTGGACTTCAACCTAATTTTGTATTCTGTACCTTAAGAGGTGGAACTAATAATATATTCAGCTACCAGGGCTGCCAACTGTAGTTCTCTATTAGGCTACATTATGCCAGGTATACAGTATTTCGAACTATTTAGAAATTCCGATATTACCAACTTAATTTCGTCATTATTCTAGATAGATCCATATAGATTAATCATTGGCATGAATCTTAAATTTTATGAAAAGTAGGCTCTTTAGTTCGTCACGGAACTTCTTGTTCTTCTTAAGTTACAGAAGTCTCCTACTTCTTTAGCTTTTCACCCGCCAATTTGATGCGCATAGAGATTTTATCGGCTGCATTCCAATACATTCTACATTTATTAATTTTCATCATGAATAAGGTATGTACGCCGTTTTATTTCATACAGTATGTCCATTATATACAATCATATCTTTGGTATAACCGGAAATCCTATCTTGAACGGTAAAATTTGTAAGTTCCGTTCGATTCCGTTGAAGGAAAGTTGTACGCCACATAGTGTAGTGGTTAGCAAAGTTGACTGCCATCCCAGAGACTCGAGCTTTGCGATGTGTCCCAGCTCTGCCAGTGATTTCATTTTGTTTTGAGATACTAGAACTGAATCAAATGTCCAAGTGTAGTCAGTTTCGGTGACTTGCATCAGACTAGTTTGCTTTGTTAACATTGTCACTTGTCGGTGCGTGGCAATGCGGCACCTGATACAGGAACTGTGAGGTGGTTTCTGTATTGCTGGAGGCGCCTTGCCGCCAGGTGTGTGTGGGAGGAGTGACGCTTTCATCACGCACGCCTCTCACTTAGCGTCGCGTTTTGGCGTCGTAATTCGATCAGGTACCGCGCCGTGACGCTCACAGCGAGGATTTTCTCACCTTAAATGGTCCAAGAGTCGATACGTGCAGCCATTAGTGTGACCTAAGATTCAGTATCTCAAAACTTATGTTTGTTATGACGAATTCATTATTCATTTTCTTAACAAATGGTTGATGATGATATAATTGTTGATTTAAGGGGCCTAACATCTAGGTTATCGGCCCCTATTGATCTGGATGATAGCGAAAATCACAATGAAATGGAAACCAGAACGAAAATTAAGCTGGACTGAAAATACTTACAAAATGGAACTCAGATTGAAATGACTCGCAAAATGAAGAGTGGAAATACTTACACAAGGTAATTTAGAGGGAAAATACTCACAAAAGGAATTTGGATTGAAAAATACACACAAAATGTAGTTTAGGTTCAAAATACTGACAAAATTCAATGTAGATTCGAAATACTCACAAAATGCAATTGAAATTGAAAATACGTACACAATTCAATTTAGGTTCAAAATACTTACAAAATGCAGTCGAAATTGAAAATACACAATGCAAGTTAGATTGAAAAAGCCAATTTCAGATTCAAAATACTCACAAAGTGCAATTGGAAATCAAAATACTTACAAAATGCAATGAAATTGAAAATGCATACAAAATGTATGGTAGATTCATAATACTCACAATATGTGGAAGCCCGCGATTCAAAGTACTGTACTGACAAAATGTAATTGAGATTGAAAATGCTTACAAAATGGAGTTTAGATAGAAAATACTTACGAAATACCGACAGTAGTGGCTACGCGGGCTAAAGCGCTGCGTTAGGTCAAGGGGCCAAGCTCTCTGCTGACTCGGTAGACGCGTGGGTTCGAGCCCCACCGTCGGCTGTCCTTGAAATGGTTTTTCGTGGTTTCCCATTTTCAACACCAGGCAGATGCTGGGACAGTACCTTCTGACAGGCCACGGCCGCTTCCTCCCACATCCTTGCCCAGTTTCATTCATCTTCATCCATTCCATCTCTCATCCCGACGCGCAGGTCGCCCACGGGCGTCGTCTAGAAAGTCCTGCACTCGGCCTCTCAGGAGGCTACACGACAAAAAAAAACTTACGAAATGCAATGTAGATCGAAAATACTTACGAAATGCAATGTAGATTGAAAATACTTACAGAATGTGGTTGAGATTCAAAATACTCACAAAATGTAATTTAGAGACACGGGGAGCCAATTCAGAAAAACAGGGCGGGAATCTTTAAGAGAAAATGAACTATAATGAAAAGAAAAAGAAGGCTGATCCCACGAAGAATGAGGGATGAGTAAAGATCAGAGAGGGGCCAATGAAGGCGGGAAAGGAAGAGACACCCTAGGCCTCGGATACCGTAATTCCGTCGGGGTCGGAAGAGAACAAGAGTTCACCAAGAGAGGCCGACAGGGAAGAAGATAGAGATGAGCCCGGCACAAGTAAGTGGAAGCAATGCCGGACTCAGCTGGGGGTCCTTGGTCACCAACCCACGTCCCACTAGATGTGAGCCCCTGGTGGGGGTCTTAAAAATGGAGGCCTTCAACTTTCAGATTGTGTATTGTAAAGCGAGTACTAGCAATTTAGATGTAAAATATATGAGACTTCCAGCTTCGTATGAGTTCCTCTGACCACTGAGCTAAAGGGACAGGCATCTCAAATCTCTGAGGTAAAAGGTTCATTCTATGAAGCAAGAATTTTCTTGGCGTAATAACTGTCTCTGCTTTCCACATCAATTCTCGTAAGGCCACCCGTTGATGTATTGGCTAGCATTCTTTGCTCTCATCCGAGAGATCCGGGTTCGATTCCCAGCTCTTCTAAGAAATTATTTCTAGGCTGAGGGCTGGAACGGGGTACATTCAGGTTCGTGAGGCAAAATGAGAAGAGTTGGGTTCGAATCTAACCTCAGCTCAGTGGTTTCCCGTAGTTTCCCACTTCTACTTCAAGCAAATGCTGGGATGCTTCCTAACTTAGGACCCCGGCCACCTCCTTCCAATCCTTAACTGAATTACATAGACACTTTAACACCGCCATCACAATAACACATTATATCTGAGAAAATTACACACCCACACTCAAGCACACGGGGATAGATGATCGCGATGTCCAAGTCCCTCAAGTGAAACAACGACAGCAGTCAGTTCAGGCATATCTCAGACGTCACTGGGTCGCAATTTTATTCAACAATTAAATATATTTGTGCCAGGTTTCATAAATTGGCTAGGTATTCTATATATGGTATTCGTCTGATAACTTGTGTTATGGTGGTGACTGTAATGGCATTTGTAATAATTAGGATCTGGGACTGAAAACAAGTACCTTGCCCAAAGAAGAAGTGGGAATCACGGAATCAGGATGGTCGAGTTGAGAATCGAATCCATCTCTACTGAGTATTGCCCCATGATTCTCAGTGTATTAGGTTTAAGCCGGTCCAGTGGTGTTGGGGTAGCGCGCCTGCCTCTCACCCGGAGGCCCCGGGTTCGATTCCCGGCTCCGTCAGGGATTTTAGAAACTGACGTGAGGGCTGGAACGGGGTGCACTCAGCCTCGTGAGGACAATTGAGTAGCTGCCTGACAGTGAGGCAGCGCCCCGATCACGAAAACCAAGATTAACGGCCGAGGGGAACCGATGCGATGATCACGCGTCACCCCAATATCTGCAGGCCAAATGGCTGGGCAGCGGTCGCTTGGTAGGCCTAAGCCCTCGCGGGCTGTAGTGCCAGGGGTTATTATTTATGTATTTATATTATTCCGTTTAAGCCCTCAGACCAGAATTAAACATAGTGGCAGAGCCCGAAATCCAACACGGACCTCAGGAGTGACCGTCAGAGATATTTGCTACTACACCATAGGGTAATTGAAAGAAAGAAAGAAAGAAAGAAAGAAAGAAAGACACTGATAGTCAGTCTGAAAAACTAGACTTTATATCATTATAAATGCTACACATGCTACAAAATGCTGCGTGAACTCAAAATCCGTTAGCAAAAAAAAAAAAAAGTGACAGTCAGTCTGAAAGACTAGACTTTGTATCATTTTGAATGCTACAAATGCTGAAAAATTCTAGGAAGGCTGGAGGCTCCTCGCTTCTCTCGAAGCCAAAGACTCTTGACATGTTAGAAAATTACCTGCATAATAATTATCTTGCTTTATAATACTTTACCTTGTTTAAAATTACTTGCGAACGGCAAGTGCAAACCAAGGGGAAAGCAAAGTCAAGCGCGGGGGATGCCGCAAGCTCACAAGAGCGCGCGGGGACGTGCCCCTTCCATCCAGTCTAAAAACACTTATAGTGAGCGATGAATATATGCTCTCGCGGACTTTTTTGTAGAAATTTTCATGCTGACCAATTCTTACGCTCATAGTATATTGATATTTTTAACGGTTTGCCCAGCGTAAGCTTAAGAAGCGCACGGACGCCAAGTTTGTTTTCAACATTTTCACTGAAATCGTTACTGCTTGGCTTCCTTTGATCATACATAAATTATTTTCTACAGAATCTTTCCTCGAGATATCCTTTACAGAACGGTGAAACCCGCATCAAAATCCATCCAGTGGTTCTCGAGATTACCCGTGACATCCAAGAATCGGGGATTACTGTCTTATACTAACGAAGTAGAGATTGTCGGGGAACACATGCACCAAGCGGTACTATGACGTCACACACCTCAGTGCATCTCGGTACATTTCGTCCCGACACCGTAACGTAACGCCAGACCCCAGCGGAGTCGACAAGATCATTTAAAATGATAAACAAGATGTTCAGTAAAGAACATATAGCCTACTTTCTCCTAAATGCATGGGTATTGTTATAACTCTTTGTCCTTTTCAAGGAGTATGATTGAATGTTGGTTGTAGTAGCTTGTTGAAATACAACGTGCTATAGGGATATTAAACATGAATATGAGGTGCCCTTTGCTAGTGCTACCTCTGTACCAAATTTCGTTCAATTCGGTTTCACCGTGTTTGAATTGATAGGGGGAATCGATTTGCACACATACTTGGCCACCATCTGCAAACTATTGGGCTGATGTTTTTGCAGTTTGGTCTGAATATGTTTCCCACATAAAGATATGGTGTTGCAAAATTTGGTAGAGACTAGATTATTAGGTTGGTCGTAATTACATTTTAGCTTTTAACATTTGGGTGGCCGCGATTACGTTTCCGTCAAGATAGCGGTGATATAAAACATGACACTGAGGTGCCCTTTGGTAGTGCTACCTCTGTACCAAATGTCGTTCCATTCGGTTTCACCGTGTTCGAATTGATAAGGAGAATCGATTTTCACACAAAGATGGCCGCCATCCGCAAAATATTAGGCTGATGACCTATTAGTTAGGTCAAAGGATGCTCCCTCCATAAAGGTATGTTGTTGCTAAATTTGCTAGAGATCGGATGCTTAGGCTAATCGTAATTTGATTTAAGCTTTGAACATTTGTGTGGCCGCCATTACGTTTCCATCAAGATGGCGGCGTTATAAAACATGACACTGAGGTGCCCTTTGCTAGTGCTACCTCTGTACCAAATTTCGTTCATTCGGTTCCACCGTGTTCGAATTAATAGGGGGAATCAATTTTGACATAAAGATGGCCGCCATCCGCAAACTATTAGGCTAATGGCCTATTAGATTGGTCAAAGGATGCTCCCTTCCAAGGCCGATCGGGTTCGATTCCCGGTCAATGCATGTGAGATTTTCCACGTGAAATGCCATGTCCTGTGGTTTGGATTCCACGTAAAAAGGAGGTCCCGTGGCTCATGATCGCGAGATTAACAGTCACGTTAAACCACATGCTTGCTCCCTCTATAAATGTATGTTGTTGCAAAGTTTGGTAGAGAACGGATGGTTATGTTAGTCGAAATTTGATTTAAGCTTTAAACATTTGTGTGGCCGCCATTACGTTTCTGTCAATATGGCGGCGATAAAAATCATGACACTGAGATGCCCTTTGCTAGAGCTATCTCTGTACCAAATTTCGTTCCATTCGGTTTCACCGAGTATGAATTAATAGGAGGAATCGATTTTGACACAAAGATGGCCGCCATCCGCAAACTATTAGGCTAATGACCTAGTCATTTGGTCAAAAAATGCTCCCTCTATAAAGGTATGCAGTTGCAAAATTTGGTAGAGATCGGATGATTAGGTTAATCGTAATTTGATTTAAGCTTTGATCATTCGTGTGGCCGCCATTACGTTTCAGTCAAGATGGCGGCGATATAAAACATGACACTGAGGTGCCCTTTGCTAGTACTACCTCTGTACATAAATTTCGTTCCATTCGGTTCCACCGTGTTCGAATTAATAGGGGGAATCAATTTTGACATAAAGATGGCCGCCACCCGCAAACTATTAGGCTAATAACCTATTAGATTGGTCAAAGGATGCTCCCTCCATTAAGGAATGTTGTTCCGAAGTTTGGTAGAGATCGGATAGTTATGTTAGTCGTAATTTAACTTAAGCTTTGAACATTTGTGTGGCCGCCATTACGTTTCTGTCAATATGGCGGCGATATAAAACATGACACTGAGATGCCCTTTGCTAGTGCTACCTCTGTACCCAATTTCGTTCCATTCGGTTTCACCGTGTTTGAATTAATAGGGGGAATTGATTTTCACACAAAGATGGCCGCCATCCGCAAACTATTAGGCTAATGACCTAGTCATTTGGTCAAAAAATGCTTCCTCTATAAAGGTATGTTGTTGCAAAATTTGGTAGAGATCGGATGATTAGGTTAATCGTAATTTGATTTAAGCTTTGAACATTTGTGTGGCCGCCATTACGTTTCCGTCAAGATGGTGGCGATATAAAACATGACACTGAAGTGCCTTTTGTTACTACTACCTCTGTACCAAATTTCGTTCCATTCGGTTGCACCGTGTTCGAATTAATAGGGGGAATCGATTTTGACACAAAGATGGCCGCCATCCGCAAACTATTAGGCTAATGACCTAGCCATTTGGTCAAAAAAGGCTCCCTCCATAAAGGTATGCAGTTGCAAAATTTGGTAGAGATCAGATGATTAGGTTAATCGTAATATGATTTAAGCTTTGATCATTCGTGTGGCCGCCATTACGTTTCAGTCAAGATGGCGGCGATATAAAACATGACACTGAGGTGCCCTTTGCTAGTGCTACCTCTGTACATAAATTTCGTTCCATTCGGTTCCACCGTGTTCGAATTAATAGGGGGAATCAATTTTGACATAAAGATGGCCGCCACCCGCAAACTATTAGGCTAATAACCTATTAGATTGGTCAAAGGATGCTCCCTCCATTAAGGAATGTTGTTCCGAAGTTTGGTAGAGATCGGATAGTTATGTTAGTCGTAATTTAACTTAAGCTTTGAACATTTGTGTGGCCGCCATTACGTTTATGTCAATATGGCGGCGATATAAAACATGACACTGAGATGCCCTTTGCTAGTGCTACCTCTGTACCCAATTTCGTTCCATTCGGTTTCACCGTGTTTGAATTAATAGGGGGAATTGGTTTTCACACAAAGATGGCCGCCATCCGCAAACTATTAGGCTAATGACCTAGTCATTTGGTCAAAAAATGCTTCCTCTATAAAGGTATGTTGTTGCAAAATTTGGTAGAGATCGGATGATTAGGTTAATCGTAATTTGATTTAAGCTTTGAACATTTGTGTGGCCGCCATTACGTTTCCGTCAAGATGGCGGCGATATAAAACATGACACTGAAGTGCCTTTTGTTAGTACTACCTCTGTACCAAATTTCGTTCCATTCGGTTGCACCGTGTTCGAATTAATAGGGGGAATCGATTTTGACACAAAGATGGCCGCCATCCGCAAACTATTAGGCTAATGACCTAGTCATTTGGTCAAAAAATGCTCCCTCCATAAAGGTATGCAGTTGCAAAATTTGGTAGAGATCGGATGAATAGGTTAATCGTAATTTGATTTAAGCTTTGAACATTTGTGTGGCCGCCATTACGTTTCCGTCAAGATGGCGGCGATATAAAACATGACACTGAAGTGCCTTTTGTTAGTACTACCTCTGTACCAAATTTCGTTCCATTCGGTTGCACCGTGTTCGAATTAATAGGGGGAATAGATTTTCACACAAAGATGGCCGCCATCCGCAAACTATTACGCTGATGGCCTACTGGTTTGGTCAAAGGATGCTCCCCCCATATAGGTATGTTGTTGCAAAATTTGGTAGAGATCGGATGATTAGGTTAGTCGTAATTTGATTTAAGCTTTGAACATTTGTGTGGCCGCCATTACGTTTCCGTCAAGATGGCTGCGATATAAAACATGACACTGAGGCGTCCTTTGCGAGTGCTACCTTTGTACCAAATTTCGTTCAATTCGCATTCATCGTGTTCGAATTGATAGGGGGGGGGGGGGGACAGACATTCAGAGTACACACACTCACACACACACAGACACACACACACACACACACAGACTCACACACACACACACACACACACATACACACACACACACACACAGACTCACACACACACATACACACACACAGACAGACACACCTTTTCGCCCTGTGTTGATCTCATAAGTCTACTTTCATTTTTTGCAAAAATTGAAAGTAGGCTAAAAATGAATGAAGGTAAGAAATGGATGAATCAAAATGAGCCATACGCCTATGGATGGTTGTTTTAAAGCTTATTATTTATGGTGATTATTGAAGTGATAGAAGCCATTTTTCAGTGTTGCCAATTTCTATTAAAGAAAGCTTTCCAGTTGGTCAACAAAAATTGTGCACAATTACATTAAGCGGGAAAAGAAATATTTATATGGCCTGTCATGGAAAACATTACCTGATATAAGTACCTCCCCCCCCCCCCCTCCCTTATTTGTACATGAAAGCGTGTTATTTTGTGACCTTTCGTAAATAAAACTCAGCAATTCTTCTAGGTTTGTGCCGTGTCTTGTGTGGAGTTTTGCCTAGGACACCAGGCTGGCTCATCGGCGGGCTCTTGGTGTCCCCGCCCGGACCCCCACAGGAGTAACGAATTGCCCGCTACCTCCCTTTATATAGAGTGCAACTGCACTCCTTGACTGCGAGAACTAAAAGCTCATGCAGCCTGAACCGCCTTTTGAAAGCTTCCTAAAAGATGATATATTGGCTTTCACGGCCGGTGAATTAAAACTCAGCAATTCTTCTAGGTCTGTGCCGTGTCTTGTGTGGGGTTTCACCTAGGACACCAAGCTGGCTCATCGGCGGGCTCTTGGTGTCCCGGTCCGGACCCCCATAGGAGTAACAAACTGCGCGCTACCTCCCTTGATATAGAGTGCAACTGCACTCCTTGACTGCGAGAACTAAAAGCTCATGCAGCCTGAACCGCCTTTTGAAAGCTTCCTAAAAGATGATATATTGGCTTTCACGGCCGGTGAATTAAAACTCAGCAATTCTTCTAGGTATGTGCCGTGTCTTGTGTGGGGTTTCACCTAGGACACCAAGCTGGCTCATCGGCGGGCTCTTGGTGTCCCGGTCCGGACCCCCATAGGAGTAACGAAATGCGCGCTACCTCCCTTGATATAGAGTGCAACTGCACTCCTTGACTGCGAGAACTAAAAGCTCATGCAGCCTGAACCGCCTTTTGAAAGCTTCCTAAAAGATGATATATTGGCTTTCACGGCCGGTGAATTAAAACTCAGCAATTCTTCTAGGTCTGTGCCGTGTCTTGTGTGGGGTTTCGCCTAGGACACCAAGCTGGCTCATCGGCGGGCTCTCGGTGTCCCCGCCTGGACCCCCACAGGAGTAACAAACTGCGCGCTACCGCCCTTGATATAGAGTGCAACTACACTACTTGACTGCGAGAACTACAAGCTCAAGAGCCTGAACCTCCCTATGAAGGCTTCCAAAAAGGCTTCCCCACACAAGACACGGCACAAACCTAGAAGAATTGCTGAGTTGTAATTCAGCGGCCGTGAAAGCCAATACACCTTATGTAATGTTTTTCATGTTAGGGCATATAAATACTTTTAAAATTATTCATTCTTTTGGGATATTGCCGTGTAAAAATAACATTTAAAATTCTAGACGTTTCGAGAGGAACCTTGCCTCCTTTTTCAATAGAATTAAAACAATGTGGCCAAAGAATGTGTGTCAATGAGCTTACATGCAACTAGAGAAATTCCTCTGTTCGTCACCAGATAGCAGTCAGAAGCTACTGTATGGACCTTGGTAGAAATACCCACCATATTAATTAGAACAGCTGATGATGATAATTATTGTTTTAAGGTGTCTAACATCCAGGTTATCGGTCCTAATGGTTTGGGTGATCGTGAAGATGATAAAGAAATGTAAACTATAACTAAAACTAACTACTAACTTATATACTAGAAGAAGAAATGGAAAACAATAGGAGAATAAGGCAAATAATGGACAGGAGGAAAAGAAACACCCTCAACCCTCGAAGAAAGAGGTTTGAAGGACTTGGAAGGAAGGAGAGCCATGAAAGACAGATAAGAACGTGAAAGAGAAGATTGTTCGCCCCAGAGGCAATGGAAAAAGGTGGAAAAACTGGACCCAGCTCAGGAACCCCTGGGGTCGCCAACTCCCGAACTCACCAGCCGTGAGTCCTTGAGTGTGGAGCACTATTCAGGGTGCACCAGAAGTGGTGAGGCTACATACACCCTGCCCCCTTGAGGGCCTTGTGCAGAAGGCAGGAGATATCATGAAAAGAAAAAGAAGGCTGATCCCTCGAAGGATGAGTGTATCAGGAAAGATGAGACAACGGCCAATTAAGGCGGGAAAGTGAAAGACTCCCTAGGCCTCGGATACCCTAATACCGTCGTGGTTGGAAAAGAACAGGAGTTGACCAAGGGAGGTCGATAGGAAAGATGACTGAAAGGAGCCCGGCACAAGTAAGTGGAAGCAATGCCGAACTCAGCTGGGGCCCCGTGGTCGCCAACCCACGTCCCACTAGCCGTGGGCCCCTGGGGGAAGTTAGAATAGTGAAAATAATAGTAAGGAAAGAGAATGAAAATGGGGTGGGGGAAATTGAAACTCCTCGAAGAATGAGGATATCCAAATAAGGGGAATTGGCGAGAGGGGGGAGGGATGAATGGATGGATGGATACGAGTATGAATAATTTTTATAGTATTCCCGGCCGTGGAAACCTTAATCTACATACAGGGTCTTTCTTATAAAATAAGAGCGCCAAGCGGTGGCTTTGTTAACCGTAGCTGGAGTCACCTTGGCCGAGCTTTTGGCGCGCCAAGGCCCCCTGCTTTAAGCGCGTGTACAATGCTGAAATCTTACTTTAGTTAGTTAGTTATTGTTGATGAAACCGAAATCCCTATAGTATTGAAAGCACGCGCATAGTACATTCGATGGCTGTTTTTTTTTTTTTTTTTAGTTCCGATGGACTGTATAAAAATAACAGATTGACATTACCAAACATGACCTTGCAATAAGCGTGCAGTTGCTCAGTCACCAGTCTAAACCTCAAGTGCTAACATGGTGAGACAGTTATCATTGCAACATCGTACTTTTATGTAAAACTTATTTTAAGTACGAGTCGGCTCGGCGGGTACGTGAAGCATTTGTTCAGCAATTTCCTGATGAAGTGCCACCTTCACTAGCACAGATTCACGTAATTGCAAATAAGTTTGACACTACTGGCTCGGTGCTCAATAAAAACATGACCGCACACGAACAGTTTTAACAGAGGATGAGCTAGATGGCATTGGCGAGAATCTTGAACGGTCTCCGAATAAATCACTCACAAAATTAGCTCAAGTAGGGGTTTCGGTTTCATCAACAATAACTAACTAACTAACTAAAGTAAGATTTCAGCATTGTACACACGCTAGCAAGGCCGCTGCATCATATAGGATTGTACACACGCTTAATGCAGGGGGCCTTGGCACGCCAAAAGCTCGGCCAAGGTGACCGCAGCAGCGGTTAACAAAGCCGCCGCTTGGATATGAAAGACGCTGTATAAATACTTGTATTCCCGCCTAATGTAATTGGGCACAACATTTGTGTTGACCGACTGGAAAGCTTTCTTTATTTACGGTGGTACTTTTAATCGATTAATCGTAGCATAATAATCGATTAATTACTACAAATAACGATTAATGCTTTTAATCAATTATTAGATTGATCGTTTATTCGATTAATTGGTTAGTCGATTGAAAATGAAAATCCACAGCCTGTTTCTAGTCGACCGACCGGGTCAGGGATGGAATGAATGAAGCCCCCATCTAGCGGCGAGGGTATCAACTGTGCCGGCTGATGAAGCCAGTCGCACTCCTCTGAGTCAATGATTAAATGAATGACAGATGAAATGAAATGATAGTGGAGAGTGATGCTAGAATAAAATTTTTGACAGAGAAAACCGGAGTACCCGGAAAAAATCCTTCTGCCTCCATTTTGTCCAGCACAGATCTCTCATGGAGTGACCGGGATTTGGATCACGGACCCAGCGGTGAGAGGCCGGCGTGCTGCCGCCTAAGCCACTGAGCCTTCCGGTTGGTCAAAAAAATGATACATTGTTTTGTCGATTAACCGATGTACTTCGTAACTTTCATTACGCTCTCACAGAAACAAAACAGTCAGTTCATTCATTAAAAAATATTGCATCATATATTTTAAACAATATACCTTCCTTTTCGAAAAGTAGGTTAAGACAAAGTAAAAAAAATGTTCCTTGCCCTGAACGGTAAACATTGAACAAGAATTCAAAATCTTTGCTGAAAACTCTTTTTTTTTTTTTTTTTTTTTGAAACCTTTCCAATTTGATTGATGTTTGTACTTCCACTGTCACTGACTCTTATTGTTAATATAGACAAGGAAGGATACTTTGTATATTTAGGCAAAAAGTAACTTTTATAGATTTCTGTGCATCATTCCGAATAGAAGCGTAACTCAACTTAAGCGATGACCTCTCATTCCAACTTCTTTTCTTATCACGTGTCTACCAATCCATTAATCGATTCTTCGGTTATTCAGTTAGACGATTATACAGTATGTCAATAAATCGATTAATCGGTTATTCAGTTAGTCGATTATACAGTAGGTCAACAAATCGATTAATCGGTTATTCAGTTAGTCGATTATTCAGTAGGTCAATAAATCGATTAATCGTTTTCAATTAGTTTCAAATTATTTAATCGATTATCAATAGATTAAGCGAACGTCGCTCATTAACAGATATACTTCAGAGTATATTTCTTGTGGTACTAAGAATTTTCTATCTTTCCTTAAGCCGAATAAAAGATCAAGTGGAAGATAAGATTAGGAGAGAACAAGCAGGGTTTCGCTCGAACAGATCATGCGTAGATCAGATCTGCACATTGAGATCATCATAGAACAATTTATTGAGTGGAATAATGCTTTTTATGCCACATTTGTTGATTTCGAGAGAGCCTTCGATTCAGTTACTAGGGAAAGCATGTGGATGGTGCTGCAGCAATATGGAATACCTAAGAAAATAATAAATATCATTAGAGAATTCTATAGACACTGTACAAGCCAAGTTTGTCATAAGGAGAAGTATCAGAGCCTTTTGAAATAGAAGCAGGAGTTAGATATGGTTGTATTATGTCACCTTTGATCTTTTTACTGGTAATAGATGTGATAATGAAGAGAACCACAGAAGGAAAAAGAAGGGGAATACAGTGGAGTTTTATGGATAGATTAGAGGATTTGGTTTTTGCAGATGATGTGTGCTTGCTGTCTGAATTTTATAGAAACGCCCAAACGAAGTTGGAAGATATGGTCAGAGAAGCAAAGAAGTTTGGACTAACAGTTAATAAGTCAAAGACCAAGACAATGTGGCTAAATGTGAAGAAAAGAGACCCTATCAGGTTGGAAAACGAAGACTTGGAAGATGTAGGAAGTTTTACTTACCTTGGAAGTGAAGTGACCAAGACCGGAGGAGCTGATGATGATGTAGGGCAATGAATTAGAAAAGCAAATGGTGCCTTCGTACAACTGTATCCGATTTGAAAAAGTAAAAAATATAACTACAAACGCAAAGTTAAATATATTTAGAAGTAATGTCAAGGCAGTATTATTGTATGGATCTGAGTCTTGGAAAGTTGTGCTCTGAAAGAAGTTCATTTTCCGTATTGACAGATTCACTATATAACAAAGGAGAAACTGTTCCGCCTAGCCAATACATTTATACCTTGGAAAGTTAGCAACCAAATTACCAGTCGACTACAGGTGTTTGTTAATAGGTGACTGAGAAGGATCTTGAATATATATTGGCCTGAGGCAATCTCAAATGAGGAGCTGTTTGTTCGAACTTCAGAGGAACACATTAAAATCCAAATAAAAAGAAGGAAATGGATTGGCCACACACTTAGGAAATCTGATAATGCCATTGAGAAGCAAGTCCTGGATTGGAATCCCCAGGGTAGCAGGAGAAGAGGAAGGCCCAAGCATTCGTGGAGGCGGACGGTAGAGGCAGAGGGGCGACAACAGGGAAAGACATGGAAAGAGGTGAAGAGGATGTCGGTCAACAGAGTGAGATGGCGCAGATTCGTGGATGCCCTATGTTTCAATGGGAACGACAGGAAATAAGTAAGTAAGTCAAGTCATACTTCTCGTGGTACTAAGAATTTTCTTTCCTTAAAACTCAGCGATTTTTTAGGTTTAAGTCGCGTCTTGTGTGAGGTTTCGTCTAGGAACACCAAGCTGGCTTATCAGGGTAGTCTTGGTGTCCTAGTCGAGACTCCATACAAGACACGGCATAAACCTAGATATATTGCTGAGTTTTAATTCCTTGGCCGTGGAAGCCAATATACCATGTCTTTGTTTTCTTTAGGTTTCGCAATGACTAAAGCAGTTGCACAAACCAGGGACGGAATCGAATGAATATATAGGACTATGTTCGGTTCTCTAGATTGGCAGTTTACAGTATTTTACGACTTTCAATAAAGAGGACGAATATTGCAATCAATATGGCCGTCACGTAACATCCACGCGACTCCGGCGGGGACCCACTTCTTAGAGTCGGAGGATCTGTCTGGAATTTCCTCGGTTGTTCCGCCAGCTAGAACAGCTCATCTTGTTAGCGAGAAATCCTTCACCCGTTAACTTCCAGGAACGCTTGAAACTCATAAACAGAACTACAACCATAATATGTAAATTGCCTTCGCTATTTTCATTACATTTACTGCTCGCTTCTTAGAAAATAATTAATAACCCTCACAAGATATTTATGGCTCTATTAAGTCTGAGTGGCATTCTGATGTCTCACAATTCCAACTATGAAGAGCATTGGCGTCTTTGAGATACCTCGTCTGTTATCATTCCAAAGTTTAACTATACAACTCAGCAATTCTTCTAGGTTTGTGCCGTGTCTTGTGTGGGGTTTCTCCTAGGTCTCCAAGCTGCCTCATCGGCGGACTCTTGGTGTCCCCGGGCGGACCCCCACTGGAGTAGCGAACTGTGCACTAACTCCCTTTATATAAAGTGCAACTGCACCTCTTCACTGCGAGAACTAAAAGCTCAAGCAGCCTCAACCTTCAGGCTTCAAAAACATGGTATATTGTCTTTCACGGCCAGTGAATTAAAACTCAGCAATTCTTGTAGGTTTCTAAGGCAGTTCGCTACTTCAGTGGGGGTGCGGTTGGGGACACCAAGAGTCCGCTGATGAGCCAGCTATGAGTCCTAGGCGAAACCCCACACAGGACACGGCACAAACCAAGAAGAATTGCTGAGTTTTACGTCACTGGCCGTGAAAGCCAATATACCATATAACTATACATCTTCAGAAGGGTTTTTCAGGTTGTTAGGCAGTGTAAATCGTTTCTTGACACCTGGCGTTTTATAAAAGCTCCTCAAATTTCAACAGTTGGTGATTTGTGAGAGGTTCCACATACAGGTCTTCTTTACATCAGAAACGTGAGTGCCAGAGCAGTTTGTCGATATTAAATGTGGTTTTCAGACCGAACATTGTTTGTGGCAATAAGGGGTGTAAAATGAGCTACGTGCGATCCTTCTACGGTAACTTTAATATTTTACCTATTATTTTGTGCTCCATTGAAATATGGAGTTCACATTTTAATTTCATAACATTATTGCTTCTGTGGCCAAGCCTCCGTGGCTTAGGCGGCAGCACGCCGGTCTCTCACCGTTGGGTCGTGGTTCAAATCCCGGTCACTCCATGTGAGATCTGTGCTGGACAGAACGGTGGCAGACAGGTTTTTCTCCGGGTACTCCGGTTTTCCCTGTCAAAATTTCATTCCAGCAACACTCTCCACTATCATTTCATTTCATCTGTCATTCATTTATTCATTGCCCCAGAGGAGTGCGTCAGGCCTCGGCAGCCGGCACAGTTCATATCCTCGCCGCTAGATGGGGGCTTCATTCATTCCATTCCTGATCCGATCGGAGGCTGGAAGCAGGCTGTGGATTTTCGTTTTTCATTGCTTCTGTGGCCAGTCCGACTTCCTCACACACCATAGTGTAAATTTTAGTACCGATCAGTGGAGGCGATGCAGGTAACAAATAAGCTCTTTTATAGATGTAGATTTTCTCCCATTTCTTTCACATTTTTATATTTCGAATCTCATAGGTTATTGATGAACTGAATCATACAGAATACAGATCACAGAATTCTAACAAAGTGTAGTACTCTCTGCATCTTTAATTGGGATCCAAATTTTCGACGGAAAATACAAAACTGAAAATATACATTACAATCATTAGGTCAGTTTTAACTTATGGTGCAGAATAATGGAGTTTAACTAAACAGGAAGAACACCAGTTGTAGGTTTTCGAAAATGTAGTGTATAGGGAAATATTTGGACAATCAATTAACTCTGCATCTCAAAGCTGGGAAAAAGGATCAAATAAATACATATACTCACTATCACAGCAAGCACCATTACTCAACATCATTAACTGCAGAAGACTTCAATGGGCTGGTCATTTACTAAGAATTGGAGATGATAAGATGGTCTTACATATCTTTAAAGAAGAACCGAGATGAAAAGGCCAGTAGGAAGACCACGAAGTTCCTGGGAGAATGAAATTTCCAAACTTTGTAGACATCTTAATGTAGACAACGGGCATGAACTCGCTAAAGACAGAGTTCAGTGGAGGCATTTTATGAGATCGTTGCGGGATCTTCGTGTCCCATAGAAGCCTTCTGGGTGAGTGAGTGAGTGAGTATAGTTGCCCACTTCGGGGAAAGGTTGCTTTGTAGCCTTTCAAATCATAAAGCAATATTACAAAGTAATTGTATTATTAAGTCCTAAAATGTACCTTGAATTTGTGTATGCACATGATTTGAGCGATATAGAAGAGGTTCAGTTCATAATTTAACTTGCAAACATAGAAAGAGGCAACACATGCCACATGGAGTGGAGTGATACTGTGGTGGTGGCTCCATCTTCACACGCAATTCCAAACAAAAAAGATAGGGGGTACGTGGTGGTGGCTCCATCTTCACACGCAATTCCAAACAATAAAGATAGGGGGTACGTGGTGGTGGCTCCATCTTCACACGCAATTCCAAAGAATAAAGATAGGGGGTACGTGGTGGTGGCTCCATCTTCACACGCAATTCCAAAGAATAAAGATAGGGGGTACGTGGTGGTGGCTCCATCTTCACACGCAATTCCAAAGAATAAAGATAGGGGTACGTGGTGGTGGCTCCATCTTCACACGCAATTCCAAAGAATAAAGATAGGGAGTACGTGGTGGTGGCTCGATCTTCACACGCAATTCCAAAGAATAAAGATAGGGGGTACGTGGTGGTGACTCCATCTTCACACGCAATTCCAAACAATAAAGGTAGGGGGTACGTGGTGGTGGCTCCATCTTCACACGCAATTCCAAAAAATAAAGGTAGGGGGTACGTGGTGGTGGCTCCATCTTCACACGCAATTCCAAACAATAAAGATAGGGAGTACGTGGTGGTGGCTCCATCTTCACACGCAATTCCAAACATTAAAGATAGGGGGTGCGTGGTGGTGGCTCCATCTTCACACGCAATTCCAAACAATAAAGATAGGGGGTACGTGGTGGTGGCTCCATCTTCCCGCAATTCCAAACAATAAAGATAGGGAGTACGTGGTGGTGGCTCCATCTTCACACGCAATTCCAAACAATAAAGATAGGGAGTACGTGGTGGTGGCTCCATCTTCACACGCAATTCCAAACAATAAAGATAGGGAGTACGTGGTGGTGGCTCCATCTTCACACGCAATTCCAAACAATAAAGATAGGGAGTATGTGGTGGTGGCTCCATCTTCACACGCAATTCCAAACAATAAAGATAGGGGGTACGTGGTGGTGGCTCCATCTTCACACGCAATTCCAAACAATAAAGATAGGGGGTACGTGGTGGTGGCTCCATCCATGATAGTCGTGCCTCTTCTTTTATATGTGTGACAAATTTAAGAGCGTTTCCGCATATATCTTTGTACAGTATTTGCTATACTAATGTAAAAAACAAAAGGGATAAAAATGGAATGGTTCTAAGAATGTAATAATAATGCTACAGAAATCGGGTTTCCGGGGGACAAAATTACGAACAGACAATGAATTTAGATAAATGATCAAAAATATCGGGATTTTAAGTTAGTGGTAGAATCCAGGAAAGGAGGGGACCTCTTTCAGAAGATCAGAAAAAGGCACTAGGTAATGGGCTCAAGAGATAGCGACAGGGCATTAAAACTGGAAGACGAAGAAGAGCTAAACAATGGAAATTACATTGATTGTTAACTCGTAGTCCATAGGGGGTCGTTTCAAGGTTAAATAAAATTTGTCCTTAGAGGCAAATGTCTCCGTTGTTTCACCTCTCAAATCAAATCGGATAGTAACATTGCATACTCGGTACAAAATAATACCCCTGGTCATAATAATCCCCACACGTGCGCCAGGCTGCATTTACCAGAGGATAAAGGCGAGATATTTTATTAAGCGCTATCATTTTAGATTTCAAAGCACGCCTCTCGTGAAACTAACCAACCACTTGAATAAATATTCAACATGTGGATTCCAGAAAGGTTTCCAGCCACGCAGCGCAGTTCAAACAGAGGAAGCGGTCTACCCTTGTTCCATTTTAGCAACGCTAACTTTGCAGTATGAAACTTGTAGCTGAAGCCAGTCGCCATGGCTAATGGAGATGATTGCCTTCTTTATTGAACATGACACTCTTCACATAACCAGACCTGGTTCACGTTCCTGGCGCAATAATGAGTACAAAATCACTCGCAGGTGAGATTTGATATCGATATCCATTTTGTTAGTAGGTAATTGGTAACTTCCCAGTCAGTCATCACGTATTTTGCCCAATTATATTAGAAAGGAAATGTAAAGATTTGAATCCATTTATTCAGTGTTGCCTGTACAAACTCTTTGCTGTAACTCTTCAGTCGGTCAACATGAATTTGATAAAAGACTGAGTGGGGTACAATGTATAAAATATTATGAATAATAAGTACATAGCATTCCTGAAAAAGAATACATGTATTAGTTATGACAGAGGCGTAACTAGGATTTGTTTCCAGAGGGGGTGATGAGCGAAGTGAAATATGAACTACTAAGCTATGAAGAGCGTTTTACTGGGTCTATTCACTTGCCTGGACAGAAGAACGTTTTCTCAAATGTTTCTTTTTGTGTTATTTTTTGACCCTTTTGTTGTAAGGTAAGGTTTTGTGACTGTTTTTGGTTATTGTTTTTTTGTTTTGTGGTTTGGTTTGTTTTTTACCTTTGTTTTTGATGTTTTGTTGTTGAATTTTAGCTTTGTATTTTTGGATCTTTAATTATTGTTTGTTTTTGATTTGTTGTTTTTGAATTTTGTTTTGATTTTTGGTATTTTAATTTGTTTTTTTTTTCTTGATAATTTTTTTCTTTGATTCTTTTGTTTTGGGATTTCAGTTTGTTGGTTTCTGTTTTTCTTTTATTTTTGTTTGTTTCTTGCTTTTGGCTTTGTGCGTGTTTGGTTTCTTATTTTGTGTTTGTTTTTGCTTTCAAATATGATATTTCGTTTTTGCTCTTTACTTTGTGTGGGTGAGGGTAGGCTTGTGTTAAATGAGACATAAACAATGGAAAACAACTGCACGTTTTTGTTTTCTTGTTTGATCTCGACAGCATTTGATATGTTTTAGTTGCACCTATCAATATTCGAAAGTGAACTGTGTTGCTTAAGTTAGTGTTAAGTATAGGTAACACTAACATATGTACACGAGAAAACAAAAATAGTCTCGAATTGGTAAGTAAACAGAAATATTCTCGAATTAGTAAGTAAACAGTAATATTTTCGAATTATTAAGTAAACAGTAATATTCTCGCATTAGTAAGTAAACGGTATAATTCTCGAATTAGTAAGTAAACAGTAATATTCTCGAATTAGTAATTAAACAGAAATATTCTCCAATTAGTAAGTAAACAAAAATATTCTCAAATTAGCAAGTAAACAGTAATATTCTCGAATTAGTAATTAAACAGAAATATTCTCCAATTAGTAAGTAAACAGAAATATTCTCGAATTAGCAAGTAAACAGTAATATTCTCGAATTAGTAAGTATACAGAAATATTCTCGAATTAGTAAGAAAACAATAAATATTCTCGAAGTAGTAATTACACAGTAATATTACAGAAAAGGTATATCAGACTTCTAGCAAAAATTTACGAGAGTAGCCAGGCAAAAATACGGACAGAAATGGAGGGAAAACACTTCGAGCTAGAGAGAGGAGTGAAACAAGGAGACCCCCTCTCACCAAAACTATTCACTTGTCTGCTAGAAAACCAATTCCGGAAAATGAAATGGAAAACAAGACACGGCATCAACATAGATGGGCAAAACCTGACACACCTACGGTTTGCAGACGACATCATACTCATGGGAAAATCTGCATCTGACTTAGAACAAATGGTAACAGAATTAAACAAGGTCTGCAAAGAAGCTGGCCTAACCATGAACCCGAGTAAAACGAAACTGATGACAAATGCGACAGAAAACCCAGTCAACATTGACGGTGAAACATTAGAGTATGTCCAGGACTATACATACCTAGGTCAAAACATTTCATTCCATAACAATACGGAGAAAGAAATTAAAAGAAGAATTGGGCAAGCATGGAAGAAATTCTGGTCCTTGAAATTCATTTTAGGAGATAAATCTCAGAAACTAAGTCTGAAAACACAAGTTCTAGAGAAATGTGTAATCCCAGTAATGCTGTATGGATGTCAAACATGGTCACTAACTTCGCAGCAGAGAAAAATGCTCCAGATAGTCCAACGCAGGATGGAACGAAAAATCCTCAATATCACGCTGAAAGACAGAATACGGAACGAGGAGATACGCAGAAGAACCAGTATTAAAGACGTCATCAACACAGCGGACAGACTAAAATGGAAATGGGGAGGCCACGTAGCGAGGATGGAGCATAGAAGGTGGACGCACAGACTAACGATGTGGGACCCCAGAACCGGTAGGAGAAACGTAGGAAGACAGAGGACACGCTGGGCTGACACATTCAAGAAATTTGCCGGACCACAATGGACAAGAAGAGCAAGAGACAGACAAGAGTGGAAGACCCTAGAGAGGATCCTTTTCAAAACATAACATGCGAGGAAAGGAAAGGACCAACTCAGTGCAACATAGTGAACCCTTAAATAGGCTACAATAGGGATAATGTATTGAGGACAGTTAAAACTCTACTAAAATAAAATGAACGTTCTAGAAACATTAACAATTTTACAAATATTAGATATAAGAACAAGAATACAGAACATAGACAATACTGTAACTAGGTTAGGAATAGATATATCAATAGCTATAAGAACAATTCAAGAACTGAGACTAACTAGCCAATAGGTGCCTCACTACTCTTTAGGACTGCTCACCTAATGAGTGTAATGGAGCAAAATCCCTGCATAGGCAGGAGGCCATTGCCCTTAGGGGATTAAAGGGCTGTATTTATTATTATTATTATTATTACCGAATGAGTATGTAAACAGTAATATTCTCGAATTAGTAAGTAAACAGAAATATTCTCGAATTAGTAAGTAAACAGAAATATTCTCCAATTAGCAAGTAAACAGAAATATTCTTGAATTAATAAGTAAACAGAAATATTCTCGAATTAGTAAGTAGACAGTAGTAATATT
This sequence comes from Meconema thalassinum, assembly GCA_946902985.2. NCBI lineage: Eukaryota > Metazoa > Arthropoda > Insecta > Orthoptera > Tettigoniidae > Meconema > Meconema thalassinum. Next base: position 376,942,413 of record OX336392.1, read on the forward strand.
CTCGAATTAGTAAGTAAACAGAAATATTCTCGATTTAGTAAGTAGACGGTAGTAATATTCTCGAATTAGTAAGTAAACAGAAATATTCTCGATAGACATTCTACCTATTGGTAAAAACCCTAAAAAAATCCGTTCAGTATTGCCTGGGATTAGCGATTTCATACATACAGACAGAGAACACAGACCAACTTGGCAGTGCCAATTGTCACATTCTGAACTATAGCGCTGAACTATACCACTTACTTGACATAAACCGTGACGGCTTCGATAATGTAAAACATAATATTGAGTTGGTGTTGTCTTGGTAACGTTTGGGTATTCCTTCATCAATCTCGCAGACGGGGAGTAGTTTTCTGGAAATCTCTCATTAACCGTTGTTTTAGGGCCTTAATTATTCACATAAATGATCCTCGATAGACACACTAACCATTGATGAAAGCTTGAATAAAATCCGTTCAGTACTTCCTGAGATTAGCGATTTCAGACAAACAGACAGAGAAAACTACCGACTTTACTATGTATAGATTGACTTATTTGAACCTAAATATAGTTTTTGAGCAAAAATAATATAACTGTGTATAATATGTACGTTTCTAATACGAGAATGATATTATTATTAGGCTATCACTCGTTTGCGAGTAATATTGTCTTCTAAAGTTGGGTTTTAGATACACCCCAATCCTGGAAACACAAGGTCTTCTTCAGTAGATACACAAGTTGTTGGGGGCAGACTCTGGTTCTTGAGGGTTGATCCTCCTATCTGTAAACCTCTTTTCTCGAATTATAATTGTCAGCCTCACTTCTTCGCCGATGTTGTTCGAAACATAGGGGAACTTGGTGGACGATGCGATGCCATGCGTGACGATTTGATGCCGTAGTCTCCATGTCGATTTGACATTTGGTTAAATTGGATTTAAAACGTCTATGAAGCGTTTCCGTTGTCTTCCTTGCTTTCTCTGTCCGATCTACAACTGCCAGTACATGTATTTTTTTTTTCAGACATTCGAACATGTCCTGCCCATCCAAGCTGATGCTTTAATATTGTAGCCTCAATGCTAGTAGTATTCGTTTCTTCCAGGACACTGATATTAGTGCGTAGGTCTTGAACTACGAGAATTCTCCTGATACAACGCTGATGGTATATCTCTAAACTCTTTATGTACCTTCTGTAGGTAGTCCAGGTTTCGCAACCATAGAGAAGAGATGGTATAACAACAGCTTGGTTGGAGTACTGATGTCATGGTTAAACACCCTTTTTCGTAGACGCCCAAACGCTGCGCTGGCAAATTTAAGGCGATATTGGATTTCAGCATCAATGTTAGCATTTGCTGAGCGATGACTGCCGAGGTAAGGGAATAATTCAGTGTGTTTTAAGTTGTTGCCATTGATCATAATAGGAGACGCAGCAAGTTGATGCGTAATTGGCGTTTTACTGGTGCTCTTATGCGCATCGTTAAAATTATTCACAGCATCCTCAAGATCATCTAGCGAATAATAATCGTAGTTTTAAGAATATTTTTAATCTTGTTTTAATTAGAATACATTTTGCCGGAGATATGTGCTGAAGAAGACTCCATCAAACGGTCGAAACGTGCACTAAATAATTCAATATATATTTCATGAATTGTATTGATAGGCATATTGTTTTTAAGAGGAATGTAGTCAATAAGTCAATACCAAAATAATGGTGGTAAATGTTATTGATTTTTACTATTATAAGAGAACTTACTAGAGATCATTTCGCTTCAATTAGTGCACTATAGTAATGAAGTACAGTACGTACTATTGTGCCCATTCAACAATGAAATATGCAAATCACAGTTTGCCAGCAATGCTCAATCGGGAGTATCGGGGTTCATGGTTTGTTCTCCCACTCTGTGACTTACACACTTTGGATTAAGCAGGGGATACACTTAAAAAATAAACAAAAATCAACTCCTACTATTAAAACATTTAATTATCCAACAATATGGCGCTACAAAAATTAAACAAATAAAAATACTGACACTCCACTTCACACTTGTCCAAAGTTGAACACGGAATTCATATTAGACAATTATATAATCACAATGACTGGTTTTCCAAAAACCAACAAACTTCAACTAAGTTTCACTTCCATATGGTGTCACTTCAAATATCTTTAAAATAAAGAGCTCCAAATGGCTCGGTAATGTTTACATACACTATGTTATCAATTTAATGCACATCAATTACTATTTACATGAGCATATCTTTTAATCATAATAATCAAAGTCTGGCTAATCATCAATTAATTTTTGGGCTTTCACAACGCTCATATGTTACCATCCCTCTCTCTCAAGTTAACAACTCACTACCGTGATTGAGAAAAATTTGCGTACTCCCGAGCTATAGAAGACTACTGAACAAGTTAAACTTAAGATTACTCCCGGAATCTAATGTCTTCAATAGAACTCGTGAATCACTGAATTATTAAACAATAAAGTTAGGGATTTATCATTTTTGTCTTAAAAGACCAGTATATTATAAGAAAGCAACGATATGAACTCTGCAAGCGATAATAATTTATATAAAGGGACCTCAGTTCAAAGACCGGGTCGTTCAAACAATCTTTAAACACTTCTGTGTATATTATGACTCAGACAGTCACGTCCTAACCTACCGCACTACCAGCGGGTGAGGGTCTAATCTTAACTACTTGGCGTGATTTATTGCAGGGAGAGTAGTCTCGCTTTCACAAGGGACTGGCTACACCAGCTTTCCACACAGCTGTTTCAAATGCAATTCTCTGAATGACAAAGCTTCTAATACAAATTCATTTAACAACATATTTAGGTTCAACAGACCTATTCTCATAGCTTCGGTATATAATAATTATGAAGTGTCCTCATTCGCGGGTAAGAAAAATTCAATAATACAACCAATATTAAGGGGCTTCAACACGGACGACTCTGAGTTCGATCCTTTCAAATGCCTCGGGAGCAGTATCCCAATTTGGAGGACTTATAACATTAGCGACTTAGGGGAGGCCTCGCCTTTTACCAGCGCTCATAATACAACATAAATAGCACCACTTTAACATACAACATACAATGCCTCGTGATCACTATCACAACTTTGAGGGCTTACACAGTTCATTCCCCATGACTATCTGGCCCTCATAATTACTTTTACCGAGCATTTCAACGCATTCCTAGCGTAACAAATTACTTCAATGCGCTACACGGCGCTCATTCATTAATTAGCCAAGTTGCCTTCAAAGAACTAAATAAATTCAAAATCAACGTTTGATCTACATCTCAAAATATATTACTCTTCTTCCCTTAACAATAATCCTTTTTACCGTAAAGAACATGTATTCATTACCAGTATTAATTCATTTCAAGGAGCTCGGAACTACTACTTTCAATATAAAATTCATCACAATATTCCTTCATTTGTATAGTTATTATTATTATTATTACGCTCGCTTTCTCATATTTATATCATTTATCAATTACACTGATATTTTACTGAATACATTCCACAAGGGATTCATTTATATTTCACATATTTATTATATTTCTCTCAAATTAATCGTTCAGATCGCGCAATCATTCTTTCACCTGTTATTAAACATCCCTACTCTATCTCTCATGAGGATTATACGCAAATCTTCCCAAACACATAATAATGAAATAGTTACTCACATGACGGTACGGTCAGCGACCGAATTCTCCAGCGATGAAACATTTTCGCCCACCAACTTTTTCTTAAGCCATTTTCATGGTTATATTTACACTCAATGACACTTCTTCAACCGCACATAAAATATATACCTTAATCACTGGGAATATAATGAATACCATTTTGTATTCGTTTTCACTTAACACCATACAATTCACTAAAATATTACACTCAAAAATTTTACTATATTTACATTACATAAAATTTATCACTTGGGCGTTAATTATTTGCCTTACACACGTGATTTCTTTTCCTTTCCCATTTCCAAGGGTTGCACTATAGCACGTCGGCTTCTTAATCTGACGAGATAATGGAAAGTCTCGATCGAACTAAACCTCACTGGAACGGCTGATCTTCTAATCCTGGGTTTGACTATCGGCTCCTATAACTTTACTGCACGATGTCGTATCTTGCTAGAAACTACTTGTTCGTCTAAATAAAAGTCTGTCCTTGATGTATTACTATCTCGATCACTCGAACTGTTTATCGATGACCTAGTAATTTCCTTGTACTTTCTGTTACTTTGATTTGTAGCTTATTGAAGTACTCCCCAATGTCTACTGTTCATTTGTCTACCTAGACAAAGCCTGGAACTACAATTCCTGATTTTTATCGTCCTGCGCTCTAGTCCCTAAATTTCCGGAACACTTGGAGTAGTGGGATGGGGAGAGAGCTGTCTACTAACTTATTGAACCCTCCTCGTATTTGCCTCCAATCTGATATCTCGCTAACCAATCATGGGATTTGAACATACAGGGTGTCCTAGCAATCGTAGTGATGCCCCCTACTTTCCTATAGCCTCTTTATTTAATTAAAAGACCAAAACTAAAAGGTCATTCGCGAGTAGTGGGGTAGTGTTGGTTTCCTCAAGTCGCGCTCGAGCTTGAATATGTATGCCTATGTTGGGAAAGGGTTAAGTGGTGGGGGAGGAGTAGGGTCGAGTGAGGGGTCGTTTAGATGGTATTTTTTCCGCTCTAGGTGATGGTGAGGTTCATTTTTAAAATGGATGGAATTTGGAAACGCCATTTGGGGTAAACATGTTGTTTTGACATTTTGGCGATGAGTGTTTTTTTTTTGCCTACGAACTTGAGGGGTTTTGTAAGAGGGCGGGCTTTTTACATGATGATTTATAAATGAATGTTTTTAAATATGTATTGAAATAAACCCCAAAAAACTAATAGGTCATCGTCTTTTTACTATCTCGCTAACCAATAATCGGATTTAAACCTATGAGGAGTCGTAGGACTCGTGGTGAACTCTCCTTTTCTATGGACGGGGTATATCCACCCCAAAATAAAAACGTGGTAAGGGGGGCAGCTGCTACACTTAGGAAGTTGTGAGCCCCCGCGACCTTGGAATGGAAGGAGCCATGCTAGGAGGGCGTGCTTGGATTCGTTTTTTTTTTCGTCTCGTCGTGCTCTTTACGGGAATGTAGGTGTCGAAAAGGTGAACTTAGGGTTTTGGGTCTAAAAGTGCGTTTTTCACATTTTTGCCGATTTTTTGAAAACGGACCATGCTAGGAGGGCGTGCTTGGATTCGTTTTTTTCATCTCGTCGTGCTCTTTACGGGAATGTAGGTGTCGAAAAGGTGAACTTAGGGTTTTGGGTCTAAAAATGCGTTTTTCACATTTTTGCCGATTTTTGGACATTTTGGTGATGAATGTTTTTTTATACGCATGCGCACTTGAGGAGTTTTGTAAGAGAGCGGGCTTTTTAAATGATTATTTATAAATGAGTGTTTTTTTAATATGTATTTAAAGAAACCCAAAAAACTAATACGTCATCGGCTTTTTAGTATCTCGCTAACCAATAATCGGATTTAAACATATGGGGTGTCGTAGGACTCGTGGTGAACTCCCCTATTCTATGGACGGGGTATTATCACTCTAAAATAAAAACTACCCTTACCCGGGGGATGAAATAGTAATTTATTTTTGTATGCTTACGAACTTGGCGGTTTTTGTAAGAGAGCGGGCTTTTTAAATGATGATTTATAAATGAGTGTTTTTTAATATGTATTGAAATAAACCAAAAAAATTATAGGTCATCGGCTTTTTACTATCTCGCTAACCAATAATCGGATTTAAACATATGGGGTGTCGTAGGACTCGTGATGAAATCCCCTTTTCTATGGACGGGGCATATCCACCCCAAAATAAAAACTACCCTTACCTCGGGGGTGGGGGGGTGAAATAGTTTTTTTTTGTGTGCGCGCACGGACGGCTTTTGTCAAAAGGACCTAACTATACGTTTGTTAATATTTTCTGAACCACTGATGGGATTTTGCCATAGGCAGTATCCTAACCCTGGGGGTGACGCCCCGTTTTTGAATGTATGATTCTTCTTTGTCGAAAGGGCCTAACTACACTTTTGTTCATATCTCGCAAACCAATCATGCTAGGGACTTGTATGAAGGGTCCTAGCACTTTGGGTGACGTCCCCCTTTGCGGGGTGAAACTACCCCCCAAAATTGAAAAATCCATATCTTGGAAACGAAGATCCCTAAAATTAGGTGTGATAGCTTAAAAAATAGGGGATGATTAGGGCTTTTACCTCGATGGATCATTTCACCCCTAAATCAGTAAATAGTCATGTTATGGGGAAAAAAACCTGTTAAACACCTAAAAATGATATATGAACCTAAGATCTTTTGTTTTTAATGAAAAATAGCAGGGGTTGGAAACAACCCCCCAAATTGAAAAATCCATATCTAGGAAACGAAGAAGCCTAAAATTAGGTGTGATAGCTTAAAAAATAGGGGATGATTAGGGCTTTTACCCAGATTGGTCATTTCACCCCTAAATCAGTAAATAGTCATGTTATGGGGAAAAAACGTGTTAAACACCTAAAAATGATAAATAAACCTAAGATCTTTTGTTTTTAATGAAAAATAGCAGGGGGTGGAAACAACCCCCAAATTGAAAAATCAATATCTAGGAAACGAAGAAGCCTAAAATTAGGCGTGATAGCTTAAAAAATAGGCCATGACATGCGCTTTTATCTGGATAGGTCATTTCACCCCTAAAACAGTAAATACTCATGTTATGAGGAAAAAATGTGTTATACACCTAAAAGCATAAGCGTTTTGTGAAACCATGCTTTAATGGACTTGTGTATGGAGGATGATTGTTGTTATTATTATTAGGTATTTATGGATTAATGTGTGGATAGATAACTAACCAGTGGGGAGCGTGATGGCGCAGGTGCTTAGCTGCTCGTCTTTACCCAGACGGCTGGGGTTCAAATCCCGGTGACAGCGGGAGTTGCAATTTTCACTTGAAAAATCACGTGGCGTCAGGAAGGGCATTCGGCCTTAAATCCCCGGCTAAAACCAAAATGAGCCTGGTTGGCTCCGGCGACAAAAAGTTTTACCTGTCAAGACTCAGTATACCCTGTTGCAGCCTTTAGAAAAAAAAATCGAACCGGGGCCTCTGTGGTGACAGTGGACTTATATTCATGATGCTTTTTAAACAAACATACGCTTGCATACTACCGCTGGCTTGAATCTGCACAGAGACACTGGCTTTGGTTTGTCTAGTGTGCCTTGGTGATATCAGCACAGCGATCTTGTCAGCAAGTTTCATATTACTCGTCTGCTTGATAGAGGACGTGCTCTGCACATGACTAGATCGTTGTTAGGTTTGACAAAGGCTTAGTGAAGCTTATTGCAACCTTGAAATGAATGTCATGGTATAGTCGGGGTTGGATGCCAAGACCTTAGGGTTGACAAACAAGTAGGTTAACCACTACACGGAGAGATGGTCAAATAATAATGTAACAGAACATATAGAAACGTTTTCTATAGTTTAACGAATTGCCATACCATGAGAGGTGTAGGTAATGGAAATTGAATCCTTAGCAGATGATTATACTACGTGTAATTTATAGCCATGCGCACGTATAAGCTATCATGTTAGAAAAAGAATTGTATGGCTTGTTTTAAACGGAGAATAATTGTGTTTACTGTGAAACACAAATCTGAATTTAAAAAGTCCTCTCGGCACGCCGGAAGGCTGAGGTAGATTTCACCGGACAAACTAGGGGATAGGCGAAAATAGGCAAAATATGCAGGTTTTCATAGAAGGATCAGACCTCATTTATTGCGAGAAGGTATTTTATAATTGGAGCTTAATTAACTTTGTTTTTCGTCATTTTATGCTTATTTTAAACATTTTATTGTCTTATGTGGAACGGTAACCTTTTTGTCATTTGGGGTCCATTTTTATACTTGTGGTCACACTGTCCTTATGCAAGGTTTCGACACTGATGTGTAACTATGTAACGGTCTGTTACTTCTTTACGCAAAATTATATCTCCCGCAGAGATTTTGGTTGGTTCCTCAGTTTAGGGGCTGCGACAACGCGGTCATGTAACCCCGTGTACTTATGGATGGCTGTATTGGTCTGTAATTCAGGTAAGGACTGCAGACGGTCAATTTCAAGCACTAGTTCCTAATGTTGCTACCACCCCTCCAAAGGAAAGCATACTGAGGGATTTTTAGCGCTCTTAGAAAATCCGACGACTTCGGCCGGCTTTGAACTCGCAACCTTGGGCATAGACATTCAGCATGCTTGCTACCAGTTACGTCACCGAAGCCGCTTCACAATTAGTCAGATGGAATTCTGAATATGATCTCGTGCAAATGCGTTATCTTGGCAACGTCTGATGGCTCATCCCTCATCAATTTAGTAGTGTTGCCATGGCAACCACTGATAGCTCTTGGCATTTTCTTATAATTCCGAAATAATTTTTCTCATCCCTTGGCATAATGGTGGGTCATATTAAAAATTCTTTCGGACAAAAGTTTTAGGTAATTATTACGCGAATATTGTCAATTTTGTACGGTTTTGATATTGTGCCTATTAAGAGAGATATGATTAATGTTTCCCGAAAAACCCACTTTTCTCCACCCCTTTGGCCAATGGTTGGTGTTATAAAAAACTCTTCAAACATTAATTTTTGGGCTTTATCCGACACATAGTATGAACGTTGAATGGATTCGATATTTCACATATTAAGAGAGTTATAGCAATATTTCACTTTTTCGAAAAAAGCCCCCCATTTTCACCCCCTTCGACCGATTTAGCCCAGTAACGATCTCGACCGAGATTTTATAGGTATACATATTCCGTAAAAATTCAAAGTGATTGATGTAAAATTACGTCAGTTAACGTGTCCACAAGAAACTGATATACATATATATATATATATATATATATATATATATATATATACACATATACATACATAAATTATATATAAACTTTTGAACTGACGGTGGTTTTGGGGTCTGGGGGATGCGAAACGCGAAGATATATCGAAATTTTCCGGAAGTCGAAACATGGTACCCATTGCAATAGTTAGCTTTCTAATGAAATCTACCTCTGGTTGGTTGCTCAGTGTAGGGGCTGCGACAACGCGGTCATTTAACCCCATGTACTTTGGGTGAATGTAGAATCTGTCTGATAAACGGTGTGAATTGTAATGGCTGTATTAGTCTGTAATTCTGGTAAGGACTGCAGACGGTCAATTTCAAGCAGTAGTTCCTAATGTTGCTACCAGGTACTACCGTTAATGACACCTAGCTGTGAACTTGGCTACTAGATGCCACCGCAACCAGCAACTCGTAACGAACGTTGGAACTTCCCCTCCAAAGGAAAGCATACTGAGGGATTTTTAGCGCTCTTAGAAAATCCGACTTCTTCGGCCGGCTTTGAAACCGCGACCTTGGGCATAGACATTCTGCATGCTACCAGTTACGTCACCGAAGCCGCTTCCCACTTAGTCAGATGTCAAAGTCAACCCCTGGCACCATCTAGCCCATGACAGGCTAAGGCCGACCAAGCGACCGCTGCCCAGCCATTTGGCCTGCAGATATTGGAGTGACGCGTGATCAGCGCGTCGGGTCCCCTCGGCCGTTAATCTTGGTATTCGTGATCGGGGTGCTGTCTCACTGTCAGACAGCTACTCAATTGTCCTCACGAGGCTGAGTGCACCCCGTTCCAACCCTCACGTCAGTTATAAAATCTTTGACGGAGCCGGGGATCGAACCCGGGGCCTCCGGGTGAGAGGCAGGCGCGCTACCCCAACACCACGCGACCGGCTTAGTCAGATGGAAATACTGAATCTGAGCTCGTGCAAGTGCGTTGTCATGGCAACGTCAGATGTCTCATCCCTCATCAATTTAGTAGTGTTGCCATGGCAACCCCTGATAGCTCTTGGCATTTTCTTATAATTCCGAAATCATTTTTCTCATCCCTTGGCGTAATGGCTGGTCATATCAAAAATTCTTTCAGACCAAAGTTTTAGGTAATTATTAGGGGAATATTGTCCATTTTGTACGGTTTTGATATTGTGCCTATTAAGAGAGATATGATTAATGTTTCCCGAAAAACCCACTTTTTCCCACCCCTTTGGTCAATGGTTGGTGCTATAAAAAACTCCTTAAACATAAATTTAATATATTCTATTTGCTAATAGGATTTGACACTGGAATTATTTTATAAGTAGTTATTTTAATGACCAACAGAGTTTAATGTTAATAAGGCACAGCTCTATTTGAAATTTTGAATAACATGTTGCATGTTATACATCATATGCAACTACTGTAAGGCTTGTGATTTTTAAGATGCCTTTATCCCCATATTAATCACCCAGTTTGCAATACTGATAACTGCAATGTTACTGAAAAAAAATTAAACAAAACAAAAATCAGCATTGAAAAAACAAAAAGTGGTTGAGCAAATATATACTGGGGAAAAGAAAATTTTTGTAAAGACTAATGTCCAACAAGACTAATTAAATCAGTAACTGTCAGGGTGGCCGAGTGGTTAAGGCGTTTGACTTAAGATAAAATTTCCAAATATATAAGGAAACAAGGGTTCGAATCCCTTTCCTGACATAACTATTGCGTGAACATGCAAGAAAACAAGAAATATACACAAACTATGTTTATCAATTTAATCATTTTTTTTTACAAGAGATAGACACACAGAATACAGCTCTTTTGGTTTATAATTTTTTTAAGCATAACATTTGTTGAAAATTATTATTTAGGGGATGGGGGTGTTGCTACGTTGACCCATTACACAATAATAGCAGCTTTACGAAGTTCATTTTCTATATTTAATAGCTCTTTCTCATAAACAATATGACCAACCTGTTTACAGGCATGCAAGAGCTGTAGACGTTCGACTAATATATTAGGATCGTTCCATTTGCTATTTTTTATGAATGGTTTCAGAATCTCGGGAAGCAGTTCATCATTATCACCATCATTATGATTAACATCATCCTCATTATTATAATCATTTTCATAATGATGATCATTATCATCGTTATCATTACCATCATAATTTCCACCTGTATCCACACTCTGTTCAATGGTTTGAGTTGCCTTTGATAGTGTTGAAATCTTTTTTTTAGATGTGCTAGAATGTTTTAACATTGTTATGTTATTATTACCACTATTACCTTTCCCCACTAACTTTTTGATGGGGTATATTATCTCTGATAGGGTTGAGTGCTTTTGAGATGTGGGTGCGTGTCTGAACATGGGTTTCACAGGAGGTGTTAAAGGTTTCTCATTAAACAACTCGCTAACAGCATGAGTGCGTTGTAGTGTATTAAACTTGAGGTTAATATTATCTTGAGCAGCACTATCTTTCTCTTGGACTTGGTTCCTTGCTTTGGTGTGGGTTTTCCTCACATTTAGACTAGCGTGATTATTAAGTTTACATTCATGATTGCTTGAAGAAAGTACGTCCAATTCTTTTGTTTTAAGCATTCCTCGACACTGTTTCGATCGTTGCTTTGAACAGCGCCAAATAACAGTTCAATTTTTATTGCTTCGTTTCACAATATATGAATATCCTTTATAGTATGCATAAGGCTTACCATACCTAGTCACTGATACTTCCATATCAACTGTCAAGCACAAACTAATCTCTAGTAAAGACAAATTGGTAATAACAACAATAGTTTAATGTGGGAGCATATATACATGCAAAAAGTGGGAGCAAAAGTGGCAGCAAATGTGGGAGAAAAAAATAACTGAGCAAAAAGTGGGAGAAAATATGGGATCAAATGTGGAAGCAAAGCAAATATAAAAAGTGGGAGCAAATATGCTAACAAATATGTCAACAAATATACCAGCAAATGTAAATACACAAGTCAAGACAGATTAAGGTGCAAAGAAAATATGCAAGCAAATATGAGAGCAAAAATTGTGTTTTTCTAAAACAACTAGACATAACCAACTTAGTCATAACCTAACCTAACCTAACCTAACCTAACCTAACCTAACCAAACCTAATCAAACCTAACCTAACCAAACCTAACCTAACCTAACCTAACCTAACCTAACCTAACCTAACCTCACCTAACCTCACCTCACCTAACCTAACCTCACCTCACCTAACTTCACCTAACCTAACTTCACCTAACCTAACTTGACTGAACTTTACCTAACCTAACCCATCATAACTTCACCTAACCTAACTTTACCTAATATAACTTCACCTAACCTAACTTTCAACTCTCAGATCAAAATTAAATTCTAGGCATAGTTGAGTTGGAACCCAAGACTTCAGGGATAACACACAAGTATACTAGCCACTACACCGCAAAATGGGCAAATTATCATGCACCACTACATAAAGTAAAAGTTTCCTTTGGTGTAACTCATTGGCTGTCAACCATAGTTTGGGAATTCAAACCCAAGACCTCAGGACTTTTGTTTTGAACATTATCAGAAATATTATTCCTTTTACATTTTGCTGCTGCTTATAGTTATAAGAGTTGGCATTCATATGGGAAGCAAAAAAAGTGGGAGCAATTGTGGGAGCCAATATGGGAGCCACTATGGGAGCAAATGTGGGAGCCAATATGGGGGCAAAAGTGGGAGCAAATGAGGGAGTCAATATGGAGGCAAATATGGGAGCAAATGTGTGAGCAAATGTGTGAGCTAATCATCTCACCTCGGATATCGCCAGTGAGTAATCATATCCACCGCTAGGTAGCGGAAACTTACTTTGTGTGTTGTATGTAACTATCTGTACAGTCCCCCAGGGGTCTGCACCCCCGGAGACCATCCCCCCATCATCTATTTAAATCACCCCTAACTGGCAAATCTTGTAAGTCCAGAACAACATCTATTAACACCGCAAGGGCAGCTAACCAGTCTGGAAAGCTTACCCAATGCTTGCATCACTACCACAAACAGGCGACACACAATTAACTGGGGCACCTATGCCATCGGAATGTCGACGAAGCAACGCCGAAGACTATAAGAGGGAACCTTAAGGAGTACAGGCTCTCTCTCAATTACCAGTCTTACAGTGCGTCGGCCGGAAGCTATCGCTGTTATCATCAGGTGAGTCAGCAGTGTTCAGAATCCTGTACTTTGTAACCTTTACCCACAAATTGTATACACAAGTTTGTACACTTACATTGTATCATTTACTACATCCCTTAAAAGGGACTCATAATTCCATATTACTGACCAATAAACACTTGGTCAGTACACTACACCTGTATTACTGTTTTACACGCCTCATTACGTCCTAAAGTCCATCCTGAATCCTCCGTCACGATTAGACGTGACGTGCAGTAGCCAGACACTTGCTAGCGCAAGTATCATTGTATTCCCGTATAGGCCTGACTGCTAGGAGCGGCGCGCGCCATAAAGCTGACGCGTGCACATCGGTTATATAACCAGCCAGCCAGCTTGAAGACCAGCGCGTTGACCTGTACGCTATGTTCCATCCCCTAAAATACACCTACATCTTTTATAGGAGCGCCCCCTAGCATCCTAACACTAAACAACACTCTACACTGGTCAGCTTGCCCGACTTCGGGAAGCTACCCCCTTTTAGGCACTTCCTTATAAATTAACACAATAACTCTTCCGTTTTAGATCCAACTACCCCCCCCCCCCAATAAGGGATCTAAAACAGATGGTGGAGGCCGGGTACCACGCACAGTAAAATAGGACTCATACAACGAGTTCTCGTGGTCAAAACGGTCCGTACCGCATATAGCCAAGCGAAATTGTGAATTTATTTTCTCTCAGACAGAGAGCAGTTTTTTTCCTTTGCGCTAGCTCCACAGGGAATTTTTTCTCCCAAACCAACCCCCCAGCCCCGGAAAGAATCAGAGAGACACAGGATACACTGACAAACACGCACAGTCTTTTTTTTTCTTTCTCTTTTTCTTAGAAGACGCATACACTTTATTTAGTATGGCCTCTCTATACCGCCTAGCTGTGCTGAGGAGCATTGGGGAGTACCAGGAATTAATTGCCTGGCACAGAGTCTTTGAAACTAGGCAGGACTACCTCAGAAGGTTTCAGCAGCTCCTGCACGCCCAGTATATGCGGATCATAAGAGCACTTGTCCGGCCACTCCGCAGCGCTAAGAATCGCAAGATTCGGGCGAAAATCCCCACCCTCCGTACATAAATCATTAAAGCACACTGGCAATTACACTGTCGACACGAGTTCATGTTCCAGCAATGGGAAACACTTATCAGGGAACACCAACGCATAGGGACCAATGGCACAAAAGTCGCTGAGCAGGCCATGAGCCTCAACGGTCAGTACACCCAAATCTGGGACGAGTACCGTGAACTCCAGAACAACAAGGCCATTTTCGAGTACATGGCAGGGCCACCAGCCCAGCCGAGAGAGGACATAAGCATAGATACGCTAACTCGGCAATTTGCGAGGATGTCCCTCTCGCCATGTACTGCCACACATGGGAAGGAGTTCACCGTGGCCACAGTCCAGGAGACGGCCAGGTTAGACTCCAATACACTGCGGGGACAAGCTTACACCATTACACATCCCTTAGCTCCGGTTCGGAAGGCAATTTTGCCAAGCCGGGCAGCAGAACCTAGGCCAACCCCCTCGCAACGGACGAACGAGAGGGAGTTGAAGCCAGGACCCTCAGACACACATGACATGACAGGGAGACAACGGGAGGTAACCACGTCATGGGCTGAGGACGTAGAGCCCGCCCTACAGTACATAAAGCCTACATACACCTACACAAGGGGGCAAATACAATGGCAGGAGTCTACCGTGGCCACAGGCCAGAAAGCGGTCAGGCTACACGCCACCACATTGCCAGGGCAGAGACAGGCAATTAAGCATTCGTACCCCAGGTGCGAATGCATAAGAGGGTGTTGCACTCAGGCCCTCAGAATGCACAAGACACGCCCGCACATTTTGCCCAGGCACTAACACACGGTACACGGGGTATAGGAAAGGTGTTATTACCTACCCCACAAAACCACACAGTCAAAAATACACACACTCCCGTAAACCCTACTAGGGTAGCGCAGAGCGCAATTAGGCCCTCGACTACAGGCACACTCAGACCAGCAGACAGATGTTACGGTGGAAGTAGGCCCAGGCTTACTTTACTAGAAATTCCGCCGGAAAATAGCAAAGGAGCACCTCAGTGGATTTCAGGGGCCTATAATCTCGTAACAGGGCGGGAGTCTTCACCTTTCCGAGCAAGGACGCTCGGACGGGAATAACGACTTCCACCAGGGACACAGAAATGAACTAATAACACTTGCACCTATATTAGGGACACACATAAGCTCGTTTACACGGGAGAAATACAGCAATAAACACATAAAGACTCACTAACGTAAACGGCACATTTTTTTATGTATATGCAGTGCAACATGGCTAAACCAAAGGTGTATAAGCCTAAATTCTTCTTGATTTTTTTGAGCCCCTAGCATTTTTTTTCACAGGTCATCCATGGTTATTGAGCATGGTTGGTCCATATTATAACTTGGATAACGTAAAGTTTCTAATATGCAAAGCCAAGCGGAATCCCATCAGGTGAGCCACGCGGCTTAAGGCCGGAAAGAGATATTCCGAACACAGCTTAAGCATCAAATCACACCATAGAGCTTAAGCGGGTCTTTCTAGGTAGAAATGACTAAATGTTCTATGATCCGGTCCCACAGTTTGATAGATTCTCTTGTGGCGGGCGAGAGCCCTGATTGTAGCAAGAATTAAGAATCTCAAACTAATTTTCAACAGTGGTAGATTCCCCTGAGACGTAACTAGATTACTGTAGTACTAACGTCACCAAATAGGTGGATAGTACGCTCAGGTCCTACTTACCATTTTTAAACATTTTTCATATTGCTTACGACACAATTTTTACAGACTATCGCCACCTGCCAACCCACTTTAATAAGCATACAGCAGTGGGCAGGCGACATACAATATATCTTCTATACCCTTTCCAAAGTGCTCTCTTAATTCGGAGCGGGGCATAACTCTTTTTTTTTGCCTCACGCACTAATCCCGAGAAAGGAAGGTGGCCAAGTTGAACTGTATGTATTTAATCCATAGGCATACGTGACACATTACACTGCCCATAACACGACTTTTTCTCACCTCCATAACAACAAGGGCAAGCTCAGGGTCACGTTCGCAGACACACCTTCCCGAGAGGAAGGAAACAACAACAACACAACTACACAAAAGCTGGGAACGATTAATACATTAAATGTTCGCCAGCAGACTTCTATTCTAACAGCGAGGCCGATTAAGAGAGCTGGTAACGTACTTGGGGAGCGCACTTTGCTGACTGAGGCAAAGCACTTGGGACAGGAAGCAGGCTTAGAGGCTAAGCGTGCCCGATACGATAAGCGGCCCGCTCCATGCCTTCCCAGTACACATGTCACTCCGGTAACAACAACAACAACAACAACTACATACATCCTACATAACACATCGGTGCAGGGCAGTGGATTTCAGGTATCGGCCCTCACGATACACGCCACCATAAATGGCCACAGAGTGCAGGCCCTAATTGACACCGGGGCAGCCGTAAGTTGTGTTAATAGGAGACACGTTATCGAAGCCCAAATACACGGTGTCACGGGTGACATCCGGCTGGTAGCGGCCAATGCTCAGACGCTAGAAAACGCGGGGGTGGCAAACATACATCTTAGGATAGGCCATTTTGCAACAACACACCCTATGTTCGTTATAGAACATCTTTCTGCGTCAGCCATAATTGGCATGGATTTTCTCGCTAGATATGAGGCTAGCATAAATTTCGCTAGCGGTCAGATGCTTTTAAAGCACGACCAGAGGCTCACCACACATCCCATGATATACACCAGGAACACAGATGGGATTCGAGCGGAGCGAGAAAATCACGAGCACCAGGCCTCTGCACTACATACTATCAGCCAGCACACAGACACACAAACTCTTCACAGAAATGCGTATTCCCATCTGCGCATTTCAAATACACGGTACATGTGCCATAATATATACGGCACAGATAGCGTCGTAACAAGTCTTTACAGTAAGCCGGGTCCGAACCCATGATCACACACCACACTCGTACCAAAAACTAACTAACCAACGGTATTTTTGGTACGATAGACACAAGCAAAAACCACACTGAGGACACCTCAATCCCTGAAACACAACGCAGACATAGAAACCAGAAAATGACATGAGATCGCGGATCCAAAGCCCAGCAAAAATTGGACACCATGGAAAGCAACTAGCCAGGCTTCCAACCACATCGAAATTGGCCCATACAAATACATGAACAGGGAATACCACATTTCCTCCCGCCAAAAACCAGGCATACAATTTCACATTACACCTGACATAGAAAATACATTTCCCAGACACAGGTATAGAAATTTCGTAAGACAAAGGTCTTATGGAATAGTGGCCACACAACAGTACTAGCTAAATAGGACGAATTACTACATTGGTCCGCCCGGAATCTAGAACAATGACAACACTCGCATACGTGCAAGAAAGCACGTGCCGGCAGCTGACATACATAACGTCCGAGCCTGCCATTACACATACAAACCGCTGACTTGCAGATTTCGTCACATTGCAATACTGCTGGTGACAGACACTATTGTTGTATCGGCATTGACCATGAAATTACAAGCACAAAGCAATCATAATGCCACACATTTTTTAACACTGCAAAAACAATTGTGACATTTAGCAATAGACAGACGTGACAGACCGGAACTTATCTTGGGCCCATAGGAGCACGTTCTCAATGACGTTGACAGGCCACGGGCACCTCCTGCCCACACACGCGATACACATTAGGACTTAGCCTATAACAGACCAACCGTCTGCATGGTGTAGCGGAACATAGTCACACACACACACGCGCTCACTAATCAGGAGCGAACACAGACAGGGGCTCTGAGGAAACAAGACCTCCCCCCTAATAACTTCCTTTCGCGATTTTATTTCTAAAAGAAATCATTCCAGGCGATTAGGACATGGCCAGTCGCACTACGACCACTGGCCACATTCACACTACAAATGGCAGACCAGATTAAGTCGTGACGTCACAGCGTCACGACGCTTTACTATCCCAAGAAGCGGATAGAAAGCAGACATGGACCAAGGGAGAATGACTGAAGCATAGGTGGATAATCCCAGCGGGATTACCGACATACCACCCAAAATCTACCATTTTGAATACCTTACTTCCCTCCAATAACCTTCCCACGTCCAACATGGCCAACGCAGACACATGAACACGATCAAAACAGCTACACTACATTACGAAGTATACATAGGGGTTGATAGACTTCATGCGTTTAAAAAGAGGGCTTACTACGCCTTGGATCTCGATGCTACCACCTGAGTATTAGGGGTGGGTCGGCAAACATCAATTAAGCATAATGCGCATCTCCAAATGAGAGATGAGGCCACAATCATATATTAACCATTTTTTTTGTTAATTAAATACTCCCGCATGACAGGGACATATTATTATTACGCCTCACCCTACACCTATCCTTACATGAGGGCGGATGCCTCATATCCACATACATGCATGGAATATCCCATCCATTTACCAAGGGTTATTACTATCAAACCTGCATGGAAATTTTTATATTTTTGCAATCCCGGGAATTACCCGCCCCAATCCACTCACTGTAAGAGCAATCCTAGCAGCATTACCGGCTCAAGGCCACCATTTATTGGAGCCCAAAGATGCGCAACCTCTTCCTACCATCCTTTCAACCCACTCTACGAATAACTACCCCCAGATCCTAATAACAGGGTACCTGACGCCATAGACCCTACTAACACATCCATGAAGGGTAAAGGAGCATTATCGCTGGAAAGCTGACGTAGCAATAGTAGACCTAAAGTAGTCTATGCACTTAGAAGCTCTACAACCCCACAACACTTGAAATATTTTACATTTTTAAATTATTTACACAGGTTACGCCCATATTTTTCTTTATTACATGAAAAGGAATCTGAAACACTCTGATTGGTGATAGCGGCACAAGCCGAAGGCCAGAGGCACCACACTGGAGCAGAGCTGGGGAAGGTGATGTTGACCCTTACCCCAGTTGGCTCAACAGCTCAGTGATCTTACTTAACTTGACGACTAGACCAAACAGACGAACCACGTAAGGTTGAGGCACTCGCGGACTGGCCGGGCTAGCTCTGGAATCCTAGGTGCGCCTAAACTGCCCCTGGGAGGAAGGGATGCTACACCCACTATGTGCCACGGTCATCGACGCCAAGACCTGCAGGGAAGACTTTCTGAGGATGGTGGGAGAAATAGCTCGCTCCACGCCGGACCCAGAAGATGACCCTAGGGACGACCAAGCTAGGACTAGACTCTTAGGTAAATGTAAGTAAGTACGGCTTCTACAGCGGGAAGCAAGACTCCCACGCGCGGGAGTGAAATATTATTGCGGCCAACAAAGGCGAAGAGATTATTATACTGCGAAAAGCATACTACGGCGGCCGATAAAGGCGAAGAGATTATTATACTGCGAAAAGCATACTACGGCGGCCAATAAAGGCGAAGAGATTATTATACTGCGAAAAGCATACTACGATTGCCAATGAAGGCGAAGATAACATTATGCCATTGGACGATGTCCAATGCCCACATAAATGGCGACGCAGCGGGCAGCCTAGGGCATTAAATGAGGGGCACAGCGAGCAACTCAAAGGGGTTAAAGTGGGCGACCCAACTACGACAACGTCTGAAAAAACAACGGTAATGAGCAGGAAAGTACAGCAGGCGAAACGGTTTTGCTTTGTGGCACCGTAAGCCGCCTGTGACTAGATTAGTACTAGTTAGTAAGACCTAGAATAGACGTCGACAACTAGAATTAAGGGAGTGGAATCCGGCGATTCTAGAGACAACCGGTGTTTCTAGGATTCGTACGGGTGGTGCCCTGAGGAAGTAAATTGCCTCAGGCGATCGCTCTGGTCCAAATTTAGCAAATAAGACAGTTGCACTTTGGTACGCAACTTAGGATTAAGCAAATTCATTAACCGCTGTTGCCAGGTAATGGCACAGCACATTTCGGCAATAGAGTAAGGCCACCCATTCGGCTTAGTAATAGTAGCCATTTTTTATTTTTAATCATAATTAAGATAGATAGTATTAAGATAACGCCGCTCGGCACCTGATGGCCGACAAATCCGCCATCAGGATAAGTCCGATAACACATTACAATACATTATAATACATTATAATACATTAAAATACATTATCATACATTAGAATACATGATAATACATTAACATAAGTATAATTGAGGTGGAATATATCGGCACCCGGTACCCAAAATTCCGCTACCGGGGTAAGACCGACAACACATTAAGAAACGACATTACGGCACCGTATAGGGTAAGCCCGGCCATACATCGATTAACACTAACCATGCCATTTTTTTTCACAGGTCAAAAGAGCTTCAGACTGTGGACACACTACCACAGGAAGCGGCATAGAAAATAGGCAATATTTAAACGTTTTATTAACCTCTCCATTTTTTTTCCGGTATTGTCACCAGGAATATGGCACTGGTGACTATGATTTTGCTGCCATATAGCAGCAGCATGCTATTAATGCCGTCTTATTATTGTATTACACCTGTGCGCACTAATTTATATTTAATATTCATCTTCACTTACAGGCTCACCACATTTTTACAGCTACACTTTAAAAATCTGCACAGCACGGCTGATACCTGTGGGGTATCAGGCTCGCTGGCAGATCAACGTACACAAGAAACATAAAGCGTCAAAAATGCGGCGCAAATTACGGCAATGAGGGCGCAACCGACTTGTGGCGGCGACTCTCATTGTCAAGTGTGAAAGCATTCACCCACAGGGGATGCTTCACAGAATAGAAATACATTGCAAGCGGTACGACCACTGAACCGTACCAGGAAGTGGCCGTACAGGATTAGCCGTGAGACAGCAAGCGTACGTACAAACGAGTAGCGTGCACGCGAGGTACCAAAAACTAGAATCATAAGAGATTAGCGCGCTTAAGTTAGGTATAAGATCATTGTAATTGATAATTTTAAAGGGTAACTTAAAACAAATTCATGCGCCCACGGGCAATTATTCCACTAGAAATCAATATATATATAATACTTCGCAACCCCACATTGTCGGCGGAGGTGACCAATAATATTCCTAAATGTTAACATATGAGCATCGCAACATAGCACATTAAACGGTATACTTTTTTGTTTGCTTGTTAAAATCACATGTACACAATGTCTATGATTTGTTTTCTTTCATTTTTCTTTCTTCTAACTTCCCCATTTGTCAGGGTGTTCCGTTTTATCCCAAATCAATAAATGCATTTTGAATATTTCCCTTAAATTATACCCTGGAACACCCATTTTTGTCTATTTCTTCTATCTTTCTCATTGCAGGGAGCACTTTTTCCCTAAGATAGGGCGGACGACGCAATTTTCCGTCCAGCCCTGGGTTTTTTCCTCCCTGCACAACAATGTACCGAATAAATATCAGCACCATGTATTTTTTTTCTTTAAACTTTCAATATGCCAATATCGATTTTTTTTCATGCACTATTTTTATAATGTCTATGCCAATGTCAATGTTATATATATATGTATATCCCATAACCCACCCCTCTGAACACGAGCTGATCTCACACCTACACATCAACACGACATCACCACATCATACGACGACGAAGAGGACACCAACAGGAGATACGAGAGGGGCTTCAAGAACAACCACATCAACTATATCTACTACATCAACATCCCAACCTCAAGTTCCGTTCCCGTTCGCGGGGACGCGAACTAAATAGGGGAAGAGGCTTGTACAGTCCCCCAGGTGTCCGGAGACCATCCCCCCATCATCTATTTAAATCACCCCCAACTGGCAAATCTTGTAAGTCCTGAACAACATCTAACACCGCAAGGGCAGCTAACCAGTCTGGAAAGCTTACCCAATGCTTGCATCACTACCACAAACAGCGACACACAATTAACTGGGGCACCTATGCCATCGGAATGTCGACGAAGCAACGCCGAAGACTATAAGAGGGAACCTTAAGGAGTACAGGCTCTCTCTCAATTACCAGTCTTACAGTGCGTCGGCCGGAGGCTATCGCTGTTATCATCAGGTGAGTCAGCAGTGTTCAGAATCCTGTACTTTGTAACCTTTACCCACAAATTGTATACACAAGTTTGTACACTTACATTGTAACATTTACTACATCCCTTAAAAGGGACTCATAATTCCATATTACTGACCAATAAACACTTGGTCAGTACACTACACCTGTATTAATGTTTTACACGCCTCATTACGTCCTAAAGTCCATCCTGAATCCTCCGTCACGATTAGACGTGACGTACAGTAGCCAGACACTTGCTAGCGCAAGTATCATTGTATTCCCGTATAGGCCTGACTGCTAGGAGCGGCGCGCGCCATAAATCTGACGCGTGCACATCGGTTATATAACCAGCCAGCCAGCTGGAAGACCAGCGCGTTGACCTGTGCGCTAAGTTCCATCCCCTAAAATACACCTACATCTTTTATAGGAGCGCCCCCTAGCATCCTAACACTAAACAACACTCTACACTGTTCAGCTTGCCCGACTACGGGAAGCTACCCCCTTTTAGGCACTTCCTTATAAATTAACACAATAACTCTTCCGTTTTAGATCCAACTACCCCCCCCCCCCAATAAGGGATCTAAAACATATCTTACAAAGTTTGACTGCATGCAAAACGTCTTTGTATAAGCTGTGCATATAATTTTCATATACAATTAAGACTAAGTGTTCAGAACTAACATGTATAGCCTTGTCTAGGGTATATAGAGGATCCTTAGCAAGAAAGACTGACTAACCCAGGAGTGTAAAGCCTTGCCATATGCAGTAAGCATCTGTTGGCAGAAATGGTTCCTAATAATGAAGGACTTAATGAATATGAAACGTGTTTTGAGTGTCGTCTTAAATCCTTACACGTATCACAACGTATAAAATAGGATTTAAGACGACACTCAAAACACGTTTCATATTCATTAAGTCCGTTATTATTAGGAACCATTTCTGCCAACAGATGCTTACTGCATATGGCAAGGCTTTACACTCCTGGGTTAGTCAGTCTTTCTTGCTAAGGATCCTCTATATACACTAGACAAGGCTATACATGTTAGTTTTAAACACTTAGTCTTAATTGTATATGAAAATTATATGCACAGCTTATTCAAGGACGTTTTGCATGCAGTCAAACTTTGTAAGATAGTTACATACAACACACAAAGTATGTTTCCGCTACCTAGCAGTGGATATGATTACTCACTGGCGATATCCGAGTTGAGATGATTAGCTCACACATTTGCTCACACATTTGCTCCCATATTTGCCTCCATATTGACTCCCATATTGGCTCCCACATTTGCTCCCATATTTGCTCCCACTTTTGCCCCCATATTGGCTCCCATATTTGCTCCCATATTGGCTCCCATATTGGCTCCCACATTTGCTCCCACTTTTTTGCTTCCCATATGAATGCCAACTCTTATAACTATAAGCAGCAGCAAAATGTAAAAGGAATAATATTTCTGATAATGTTCAAAACAAAAGTCCTGAGGTCTTGGGTTTGAATTCCCAAACTATGGTTGACAGCCAATGAGTTACACTACAGGAAACTTCTACTTTATGTTGTGTTGCATGATAATTTGCCCATTTTGCGGTGTAGTGGCTAGTATACTTGTGTGTTATCCCTGAAGTCTTGGGTTCCAACTCAACTATGCCTAGAATTTAATTTTGATCTGAGAGTTGAAAGTTAGGTTAGGTGAAGTTAGATTAGGTAAAGTTAGGTTAGGTGAAGTTATGATGGGTTAGGTTAGGTAAAGTTCAGTCAAGTTAGGTTAGGTGAAGTTAGGTTAGGTGAAGTTAGGTGAGGTGAGGTTAGGTTAGGTGAGGTGAGGTTAGGTGAGGTTAGGTTAGGTTAGGTTAGGTTAGGTTAGGTTAGGTTAGGTTAGGTTTGGTTAGGTTAGGTTTGATTAGGTTTGGTTAGGTTAGGTTAGGTTAGGTTAGGTTAGGTTATGACTAAGTTGGTTATGTCTAGTTGTTTTAGAAAAACACAATTTTTGCTCTCATATTTGCTTGCATATTTTCTTTGCACCTTAATCTATCTTGACTTGTGTATTTACATTTGCTGGTATATTTGTTGACATATTTGTTAGCATATTTGCTCCCACTTTTTATATTTGCTTTGCTTCCACATTTGATCCCATATTTGCTCCCACTTTTTGCTCACAGTTATTTTTTTCTCCCACATTTGCTGCCACTTTTGCTCCCACTTTTTACCCCCCACCTTTGCTCCCACTTTTTGCATGTATATATGCTCCCACATTAAACTATTGTTGTTATTACCAAGTTGTCTTTACTAGAGATTAGTTTGTGCTTGACAGTTGATATGGAAGTATCAGTGACTAGGTATGGTAAGCCTTATGCATACTATAAAGGATATTCATATATTGTGAAACGTAGCAATAAAAATGGAACTGTTATTTGGCGCTGTTCAAAGCAACGATCGAAACAGTGTCGAGGAATGCTTTAAACAAAAGAATTGGGCGTACTTTCTTCAAACAATCATGAATGTAAACTTAATAATCACGCTAGTCTAAATGTGAGGAAAACCCAAACCAAAGCAAGAAACCAAGTCCAAGAGAAAGATAGTGCTGCTCAAGATAATATTAACCTCAAGTTTAATACACTACAACGCACTCATGCTGTTAGCGAGTTGTTTAATGAGAAACCTTTAACACCTCCTGTGAAACCCATGTTCAGACATGCACCCACATCTCAAAAGCCCTCAACCCTATCAGAGATAATATACCCCATCAAAAAGTTAGTGGGGAAAGGTAATAGTGGTAATAATAACATAACAATGTTAAAACATTCTAGCACATCTAAAAAAAGCTTTCAACACTATCAAAGGCAACTCAAACCATTGAACAGGGTGTGGACTCAGGTGGAAATTATGATGGTAATGATAACGATGATAATGATCATCATTATGAAAATGATTATAATAATGAGGATGATGATAATCATAATGATGGTGATAATGATGAACTGCTTCCCGAGATTCTGAAACCATTCATAAAAAATAGCAAATGGAACGATTCTAATATATTAGTCGAACGTCCACAGCTCTTGCATGCCTGTAAACAGGTTGGTCATATTGGTTATGAGAAAGAGCTATTAAATATAGGAAATGAACTTCGTAAAGCTGCTATTATTGTGTAATGGGTCAACGTAGCAACACCCCCATCCCCTAAAAAATAATTTTCAACAAGTGTTATGCTTAAAAGAAATGATAAACCAAAAGAGCTGTATTCTGTGTGTCTATCTCTTGTAAAAAAATTGATTAAATTGATAAACATAGTTTGTGTATATTTCTTGTTTTCTTGCATGTTCAAGCAATAGTTATGTCAGGAAAGGGATTCGAACCCTTGCTTCCTTATATATTTCGAAATTTTATCTTAAGTCAAACGCCTTAACCACTCGGCCACCCTGACAGTTACTGATTTAATTAGTCTTGTTGGACATTAGTGTTTACAAAACTTTTCTTTTCCCCAGTATATATTTGCTAAACCACTTTTTGGTTTTTCAATGCTAATTTTTGTTTTGTTTAATTGTTTTTTCAGTAACATTGCAGTTATCAGTATTGCAAACTGGGTGATTAATATGGGGATAAAGGCATCTTAAAAATCACAAGCCTTACAGTAGTTGAATATGATGTATAACATGCAACATGTTATTCAGAATTTCAAATAGAGCTGTGCCTTGTTAACATTAAACTCAGTTGGTCATTAAAATAACTACTTGTAAAATAATTCCAGTGTCAAATCCTATTAGCAAATAGCATATATTAAATGTATGTTTAAGGAGTTTTTTTTATAGCACCAACCATTGACCAAAGGGGTGGGAAAAAGTGGGTTTTTCGGGAAACATTAATCATATCTCTCTTAATAGGCACAATATCAAAACCGTACAAAATGGACAATATTCCCCTAATAATTACCTAAAACTTTTGTCTGAAAGAATTTTTGATATGACCAGCCATTGCGCCAAGGGATGAGAAAAATGATTTGGGAATTATAAGAAAATGCCAAGAGCTATCAGAAGTTGTCATGGCAACACTACTAAATTGATGAGGGATGAGACATCTGACGTTGCCATCACAACGCACTTGTACGAGATCAGATTCAGTATTTCCATCTGACTAAGCCGGCCCCGTGGTGTTGGGGTAGCGCGTCTGCCTCTCACCCGGAGGTCCCGGGTTCGATCCCCGGCTCCGTCAGGGATTTTATAACTGACGTAAGGGTTGGAACGGGGTGCACTCAGCCTCGTGAGGACAATTGATTAGCTGTCTGACAGTGATACAGCACTCCGATCACGAATACCAAGATTAACGGCCGTAGGGAATCCGACGCGCTGATCACGCGTCACCCCAATATCTGCAGGCCAAATGGCTGGGTAGCGGTCGCTTGGTCGGCCTTAGCCCGTCATGGGCTGGATGGTGCCAGGGGTTGACTTTGACATCTGACTAAGTGGGAAGCGGCTTCGGTGACGTAACTGGTAGCATGCAGAATGTCTATGCCCAAGGTCGCGGTTTCAAAGCCGGCCGAAGAAGTCGGATTTTCTAAGAGCGCTAAAAATCCCTCAGTATGCTTTCCTTTGGAGGGGAAGTTCCAACGTTCGTTACGAGTTGCTGGTTGCGTTGGCATCTAGTAGCCAAGTTCACAGCTAGGTGTCATTGACGGTAGTACCTGGTAGCAACATTAGGAACTACTGCTTGAAATTGACCGTCTGCAGTCCTTACCTGAATTACAGACTAATACAGCCATTACAATTCACACCGTTTATCAGACAGATTCTACACTCACCCA
This sequence comes from Meconema thalassinum, assembly GCA_946902985.2. Classification (NCBI taxonomy): domain Eukaryota; kingdom Metazoa; phylum Arthropoda; class Insecta; order Orthoptera; family Tettigoniidae; genus Meconema; species Meconema thalassinum. Next base: position 376,969,368 of record OX336392.1, read on the forward strand.
AAGTACATGGGGTTAAATGACCGCGTTGTCGCAGCCCCTACACTGAGGAACCAACCAGAGGTAGATTTCATTAGAAAGCTAACTATTGCAATGGGTACCATGTTTCGACTTCCGGAAAATTTCGACATATCTTCGCGTTTCACATCCCCCAGACCCCAAAACCACCGTCAGTTCAAAAGTTTATATATAATTTATGTATATGTATATATATATATATATGTATATCAGTTTCTTGTGAACACGATAACTGCAGTAATTTTACATCAATCACTTTGAATTTTTTACCGAATATGTATACCTATAAAATCTCGGTCGAGTTTGTTACTGGGCTAAATCGGTCGAAGGGGGTGAAAATGGGGGGCTTTTTTCGAAAAAGTGAAATTTTGCTATAACTCTCTTAATATGTGAAATATCGAATCCGTTCAACGTTCATACTATGTGTCGGATAAAGCCCAAAAATTAATGTTTGAAGAGTTTTCTTATAGCACCAACCATTGACCAAAGGGGTGGGAAAAAGTGGCTTGTTCGGGAAACATTAATCATATCTCTCTTAATAGGCACAATATCAAAACCGTACAAAATGGACAATATTCCCCTAATAATTACCTAAAACTTTTGTCTGAAAGAATTTTTGATATGACCCACCATTATGGCAAGGGATGAGAAAAATGATTTCGGAATTATAAGAAAATGCCAAGAGCTATCAGTGGTTGCCATGGCAACACTTCTAAATTGATGAGGGATGAGCCATCAGACGCATTTGCACGAGATCATATTCAGAATTCCATCTGACTATGTGTGAAGCGGCTTCGGTGACGTAACTGGTAGCAAGCATGCTGAATGCCTATGCCCAAGGTTGCGAGTTCAAAGCCGGCCGAAGTCGTCGGATTTTCTAAGAGCGCTAAAAATCCCTCAGTATGCTTTCCTTTGGAGGGGTGGTAGCAACATTAGGAACTAGTGCTTGAAATTGACCGTCTGCAGTCCTTACTTGATTTACAGACTAATACAGCCATCCATAAGTTCACGGGGTTACATGACCGCGTTGTCGCAGCCCCTAAACTGAGGAACCAACCAAAATCTTTGCGGGAGATATAATTTTACGTAAAGAAGTAACAGACCGTTACATAGTTACACATCAGTGTCGGAACCTTGCATAAGGACAGTGTGACCACAAGTATAAAAATGGACCCCAAATGACAAAAAGGTTACCGTTCCACATAAGACAATAAAATGTTTAAAATAAGCATAAAATGACGAAAAACAAAGTTAATTAAGCTCCAATTATAAAATACCTTCTCGCAATAAATGAGGTCTGATCCTTCTATGAAAACCTGCATATTCTGCCTATTTTCGCCTATCCCCAAGTTTGTCCGGTGAAATATACCTCCGCCTTCCGGCGTGCCGAGATGACTTTTTAAATTCAGATTTGTGTTTCACAGTAAACACAATTATTCTCCGTTTAAAACAAGCCATACAATTCTTTTTCTAACATGATAGCTTATACGTGCGCATGGCTATAAATTACAAGTAGTATAATCATCAGCTAAGGATTCAATTTCCATTACCTACACCTCTCATGGTATGGCAATTCGTTAAACTATAGAAAACGTTTCTATATGTTCTGTTACATTATTATTTGACCATCTCTCCGTGTAGTGGTTAACCTACTTGGTTGTCAACCCTAAGGTCTTGGCTTCCAACCCCGACTATACCATGACATTCATTTCAAGGTTGCAATAAGCTTCACTAAGCCTTTGTCAAACCTAACAACGATCTAGTCATGTGCAGAGCACGTCCTCTATCAAGCAGACGAGTAATATGAAACTTGCTGACAAGATCGCTGTGCTGTTACCACCAAGGCACACAAGACAAACCAAAGCCAGTGTCTCTGTGCAGATTCAAGCCAGCGGTAGTATGCAAGCGTATGTTTGTTTAAAAAGCATCATGAATATAAGTCCACTGTCACCACAGAGGCCCCGGTTCGATTTTTTTTTCTAAAGGCTGCAACAGGGTATACTGAGTCTTGACAGGTAAAACTTTTTGGGGTCCATTCGTGAACCATGGCAAAGAGTTGGCCATCCTGACTTCTTCAACACCTCAAACCAATGTTTACTATTACTGGTGAGTTACCTTTCTTTCTTCGGCTTTTCCCTATTATTTTGAGTCGCCGGAGCCAACCAGGCTAATTTTGGTTTTGGCCGGGGATTTAAGGCCGAATGCCCTTCCTGACGCCACGTGATTTTTCAGGTGAAAATTCCAACCCCCTCTCTCACCGGGATTTGAACCCCAGCCGTCCGGGTAAAGACGAGCAGCTAAGCAACTGCGCCATCACGCTCCCCACTGGTTAGTTATCTATCCGCACATTAATCCATAATTACCTAATAATAATAATAACCATCATCCTCCATAAACATGTCCATTAAAGCATGGTTTCACAAATATGCTTATGCTTTTAGGTGTATAACACATTTTTTCCTCATGACATGACTATTTACTGTTTTAGGGGTGAAATGACCTGTCCAGGTAAAAGCGCATGTCAAGGCCTATTTTTTAAGCTATCACACCTAATTTTAGGCTTCTTCGTTTCCGAGATATGGATTTTTCAATTTGGGGGGTTGTTTTCACCCCCCTGCTATTTTTCATCAAAAACAAAAGATCTTAGGTTCATTTATCATTTTTAGGTGTTTAACAGGGTTTTCCCCCATAACATGACTATTTACTGTTTTAGGGGTGAAATGATCCATCGAGGTAAAAGCCCATATCATCCCCCATTTTTTTAGCTATCACACCTAATTTTAGGGTTCTTCGTTTCCTAGATATGGATTTTTAAATTTGGGGGGTTGTTTTCACCCCCTGCTATTTTTCATTAAAAACAAAAGATCTTAGGTTCATATATCATTTTTAGGTGTTTAACAGGTTTTTTGCCCATAACATGACTATTTACTGTTTTAGGGGTGAAATGACCAATCAAGGTAAAAGCCCATATCATCCCCTATTTTTATAGCTATCACACCTAATTTTAGGATTCTTCGTTTCCTAGATATGGATTTTTCAATTTGGGGGGTTGTTTTCACCCCCTTGCTATTTTTTCATTAAAAACAAAAGATCTTAGGTTCATATATCATTTTTAGGTGTTTAACACGGTTTTTCCCCATAACATGACTATTTAGTGTTTTAGGGGTGAAATGATCCACCGAGGTAAAAGCCTATATCATCCCCTATTTTTTAAGCTATCACACCTAATTTTAGGGTTCTTCGTTTCCAAGATATGGATTTTTCAATTTTGGGGGGTAGTTTCACCTCCAAGCGGGGGACGTCGACCCAAGTGCTAGGACCCTTCATACAAGTCCCTAGCATGATTGGTTCGCGAGATATGAACAAAAGTGTAGTTAGGCCCTTTCGACAAAAACGAATCATACATTCAAAAACGGGGCGTCACCCCCAGGTGTTAGGATACTGCCTGTGGCAAAATCCCATCAGGGGTTCAGAAAATATTAACAAACGTATAGTTAGGTCCTTTTGACAAAAGCCGTCCGTGCGCGCACATAAAAAAAATATTATTTACCCCCCCCCCCCCGGGTAAGGGTAGTTTTTATTTTGGAGTGGATATACCCTGTCCATAGAAAAGGAGAGTTCACCACGAGTCCTACGACACCTCATAGGTTTAAATCCGATTATTGGTTAGCGAGATAGTAAAAAGCCGATGACCTATTAGTTTTTTGGGGTTTATTTCAATACATATTTAAAAACATTCATTTATAAATCATCATGTAAAAAGCCCGCCCTCTTACAAAACCCCTCAAGTTCGTAGGCATACAAAAAAAAGACTCATCGCCAAAATGTCAAAACAACATGTTTACCCCAAATGGCGTTTCCAAATTCCATCCATTTTTAAAATGAACCTCACCATCACCTAGAGCGGAAAAAATACCATCTAAACGACCCCTCACTCGACCCTACGCCTCCCCCACCACCTAACCCTTTCCCAACATAAGCATACATATTCAAGCACGAGCGCGACTTGAGGAAACCGACACTACCCCACTACTCGCGAATGACCTTTTAGTTTTGGTCTTTTAATTAAATAAAGAGGCTATGGGAAAGTAGGGGGCATCACTGTGAGTGCTAGGACACCCTGTATGTTCAAATCCCATGATTGGTTAGCGAGATATCAGGTTGGAGGCAAATACGAGGAGGGTTCAATAAGTTAGTAGACAGCTCTCTCCCCATCCCACTACTACTTGGCGTTACTATTTCGTTATACCCTGCTTGGGTTCCTTAACGTAGATAGACTGTCTATTTCACTTGCCTTGGGTACTGCGAAACCTTATGATGCGTCGGTTCTTTAACTGAACCATTATATTCGAGTACCTATCGCCTGTTATTTCTCAAGTCCACAGCCTAACTTTGACTATACTTGTGAACTTTATAAAGCCTGAACTTGCCGATATTATTCCTATAATAGGATTCTAATGTGTCTCCACACGGCGATACTAATGACGATACTGCACGGCCACTCCCATACGGGGTGCTCGTTGGTGATCCAGCGTAACATGACCTCTCAAGGTCTGGTAAAGACTGCATTAACGATGATAGTGACACAGTGTCACGCCCGTAGGCTGACAATAACTGCATTTGCTGTGATGCAGCACCTCCGTACGAGGTCTGTTGTAAACTGCATGCTCCTCCTGGCACCTCCAGGCAAAAAGATAAAATCCGCGTCTTCTCCAGCACTAACTTCTGAAGTAATTGTCGTATAATTTTGAAAAATATATCTTTGGAAAGCTCTTGTACTAAACGTAAACTGGTTTCTTTGATCATGAAAATCGATCGCACAATTCCAAGATATTAAATAATTTGTCTCCTCAGATATGTGGGCGTTGAGGTTTATTTTTCCATCCCTACCAACTCTGGTCTTGGGGAATTACTAACGACGTCATGTTACGTTTGCAGTTCTTTCCTGTGCAAATATTATAAACTTTTTCCCCACACAAAAATCTCTATTCCAGAATGATCAACAATGATTTGTTTCTTTCATAAATTAAATGCTTGCAAATGGCTTAATTCTAATTATTTCTCTTCTTGCACCATTGCGAGGTTGTCATTTTCTCGCTGAGTAAGGTCTATTTCCGAAACCTCTTCTCTCTTACTCGTCGTGGAAAGTTTTTATCGTTCTATTTATAATCATGAGCCAGCTCCTATCGATGCGTCAAGCATGATCTCACGTCCGCATGACTCGTGGTCCCCCATTCTTGCGCCACATTATAACAGCCCACTTCTTGAAATCTTTTCAAGTCATTCTACAGACTGTATTATTTCCTCTCTTCTTTTGCAAATTAATTATGGATTCGACGCTTGAACCAATTACAGATGGGTTCACTATTGAGCCCGTTAGAGGAGGTATTTCGGGAACCATCCGCCGAAAAGATGGCACTTCGAAGGACCCCGTCCTTCGAACCCAAACTCCTGAGGATCGGGTGCATTTCTTTGTGGGCTAGCTCAGCACGAGAGGCTTGATCCAGGGGATCTGGGTCATTGGGCACGGAAACAGTCAAAGACGCCCCAAAGAAATACATCCAAAAAACAAATCCAGCAATAAAAAGAGATCCAGTCTTAAGTTAGATTCGTGAATGATTTATTCAAGTAAGACCCCTAATCATTTCCGAGGGTCGAAATCGTCTAATCCGCTAATCTAAATACAATTATGATTCATCCCTATTTTGACGTTAATGACCCCCGCGAAATCTAGTTACATGAAAAGAATAGCAAAGCAAACTAAGCGCGTGGTACACGAATAATTAACTCGTAGCAAATTTACAAACAAATGACTCGGCAGAATTTACATTTAACATCAAGCAAGTACAATCCCTAGGTTAGGATGGTACCACGTCTACATTTAAATTACATTTATAATTTTATCTAATGCCTATGTGAACGAAAGTATTACGACGAAATGCGTCGTAAACAAATGCTTATTACCAAAGCTAATGATAGTTTTGACCACTGACTACCAAAAAAAACATTGCATAAAAACTCTTACGTCTAATAAGGAAACAATGGGAAGAAATGCACTAGGGAATAAAGTAAACACTCTTATGCTAGCCTTCCTTCGCGAATTGACATACTGTTTGTAGTCAATCGTCATCTCAGGCATATAAGTTACGTTGGCAAAGCGCAATTACAATTGCGTCTTACAAGCTTCAGACCACGCGGGCCGCAAGTTACTGACTATCGGTCCCGTAGATCCAATGTCGTCGGTACAAGTAGTGTCAGCTCATTTAAAAGTCATCTCCCACATGGAAATGGATTGAAGTCACGGTGTCGCTAACAACAAGCAAATGGTTGCAAGATTATAGCTGTAAGTTATTTATAATAATTAATTAATCCGTTGGTTTAGGATGATTATGCTTTGATTTAGGTTGTAGGTTTAAATAAGGTTTAGTTCATTGTATTAATGACACCAGTCGTAGGCTGCAATAGGTGATCTCACTGGAGATTCCCTCAAATACCTTGACTTCAACAAGTCAGACAATAACACAGGTTAGCGCGTCTTACACCAACTGCGCGCGGTGCATCGGTCGTCTTAGCATAGCTCACAAACGCCGGAATAAACCAAGGGTAATGCGAACATTCATTCCGTCCTGCCAAATACCAAATAATGTGTTCACGGACACAACAATTACACTGGCTAGCCTAATATACACAAAGCTGAGTCAATTAACATGATATTTTAAACCTTACTACAACGCGCCAGGTGATCAAGGTCGTCGGCTAAAACATTTAAGGAATTCGCATCGACGTGCGTTCCGCTACTTCATAACAATAACAGGTGTTGACAGCTCCATAAGCTGCTCTCATAGCATGGTTATTAATACCTGTGACCTTCAAATTTCCTAGGCTCGTGACATAATGTAGCACACACAAAAAAGTAGCCGTCCATGTCGTCTCAATTTTGTTTCCCGGGTAAACCGGTTATCAGCTGGGCGCAATCATGCCTGTCTGCTTCGCGTGCAGCTCGTTTACCATAGCAAAGAATAGTGCTTTTGAAATTGTGTCTTCCTGCAAGCCTCATGGAATGTTATGAGTCATGACCTGTCCTAGTGGCAACGCAGCATTTCCCCTCGTGCTAGCATTGACAGACGTCAGCGATCATTATTCGTAATACAGATTATAGGCAGAGAACCATTCGCAATGGAACGCAAGTTTGATATTTTTCAGTGAGTCAACACGACTGTACCCAAATCAGGTGGGTTATTCCCTAATTCTGAAAAGAAATGCACATGATATTAATAAATACACTTGGATTATTATTATTATTATTATTATTATTATTATTATTATTATTATTATTATTGAAAATAAAAATCCACAGCCTGCTTCCAGTCGACCGACCAGGTCAGGGAATAAAATGAATGAAGCCCCCATCTAGCGGCGAGGATATGAACTGTGCCGGCTGCCAAAGCCTGTCGCACTACTCGGAAGCAATGATTAAATGTATGACAGATGAAATGAAATGATAGTGGAGAGTGTTGCTGGAATGAAATTTTAACAGGGAAAACCGCAGTAGCCTCCGTTTAGTCCAGCACAGATCTCACATGGAGTGATCGGGATTTGAACCACGGACCCAGCGATGACAGGCCGGCGTACTGCCGCCTAAGCCACGGAGGCTTTCATAATAATAATAATAACTTTATTATTAGTATTATTATTATTGCTATAGACCCTGTACAGTAATAAGACCAGAGGCTTCATACGGTGCCGAATGCCTTGCAATGAGTAGAAAGGGTATAATCGAGAAGCTAAAAATAAGAGAAAGGAAGATCTTGAGAAAAGTCCTAGGTTCAATCAAAGAAATGGGGGGAATTCAGAAGACGACACAATCATGAACTCGACTGACATATAGAAAAGATCACGGACTCCATTCATAACAGAAGGATAGTTTTCTCTGGCCAGATTGCTCGTATGAGTACTACAAGGTTGAGCAATGGGATCTTCAGTTCTTTTCTTAACAAGAAAACTAAGGAGGCGTGATGTTCACGGAGGTAGAAAGAGACCTGCGTGAAGTGGGGATAACCTATGAGGATATCCAAAAACGTGTTCCACTAAAGCCGAAACTCCAAGAACATCATGATTTCCAAGAAGAGCTAAAACTAATATCTGGCAAAACATGGGCTGAAACGAGGAAGGAACAGCATAGGAAAAGAATGCGGGAATACTGGGCGAACGTTAAGGCCCAAGTGCAAAGACATGGACAAGGGCAGTTGAAATTGCGTGGTCCGTAGATGGCCGAAACGACAGCAAGATGAATAATAGGCCCTAATAATGGATCAGATACTTAGGGGAAATAATTATGATAAAGTAATTTAGATGAGGCGCACCAATTTTGATGTTAATCCTCAATTCACTACTAGGAAACATGTTTCGTATATTCCTACCCTGAGTCCCACGGACTCACTTTTTTAATATAAAATTAAGAAAAAAAATGCACTTGACTTGATATGGACAGTTGATGTTAATACACTTAATTACTAACGCAAAAAATTAGAAATATTTACAAATAATGTGATATTCTCACAATAATCTCAATAAACATCAAACAACCATTTTTTTTTTCAAAATGATAAAAAATGTCAGAAACTATATAATTCGCAAATGTCATTAGCATAATTTTAAAACAACAATTACTGTTGTAGTCAACACCAAAGAAAATATCACATGTATTGTATGAAAGTGAAGATCCAGCAAGGGCCCTGTTACACAGGATCTGCATATCTTCTTCGAACATTTTTTAACTTTGGTTTTCTTCTTGGAGCCATGAATTTACAAGAGACTCTACATCAAGATCAGTGATACTTACTGAAGATCATCCAGCATGATTATGATCCATACCAAACTATAAAATAAGCATATATACTGTAAGCTCATGAATAGAAGTTGTAACATAAATATGTACCATGAGTACTCGGGACCCATTCGAGCACTTTTGCCCACTTTCCAGTCACCGCTTGCACACGTCTCTTCCACTACACATTCAACACCCAACTGAAGGAAGGTATACAGTGGCGGGAAAAAATTGGCGCAAAATCACGAGATGCACAAAGATTGAAAAAATGAATGTGAGTCCCGGGGACTCAGGTAGTGAATTAAATAAAAGATTCGCCACACGTCCAAAAAAAATGGGACTGCTAACCACAATGTCCTATAACCCAAAACTGAACACAATGTAATCTATATGTTTGGAATCATTTATCACGATTGCAATTGTAGTATTCTCCGTGACGTCTATGCTGATACTCTTCAAGGATCGAACAAGGAAGCCACGGAAAGTAGGCTATTCTCCTCCCGTCAAACACTATCGAAGCCTGATCGGATGTACAGTAGCTGTCAGAATACTCCGCAGTGTCGATATGAGAAACAAGAGCTGGAAGATACAACACCTACTGCAGTGTGATGACGTCACGCATCCTTGATGTTATCAAATAAACCAGTGATATTGTTGAATCACGTCTCCAGGTCGTTGGAGTCTGCTATAATATCAGAGATGTTAAATGGAAAAGAGCAAAAACAAAAGTTTGGTGCTTTTCAGTCGGTCAACACGATTGTACGTAAATAAGATGGGTTATTCCCTAATCCTGAAAATAAAAAATACATGAGATTAATAAATACACTTGGATGACCAAGTTGACCATTTCCAACAACCACATATTCACTCCAAACAGGCAAATTCCGCAGGTCAATCACCAGTTCCAGTATCTCAACAAAACATCACATAGACTACAACTAACAAATACTGACGAGTAGCATTACCAATACTGCAAGTAAATAAGTGCATATATCTTATATATAAAAGTAAAAGTCTGTATGTGGGTATGTGGGTTTGTTCCGTATACAAATCTACACCGTTTCACCAATCTCAACCAAATTTTGTATACACATCGTTTAGGACCCAGAAGGAACGGCTGCCCACAAGAAATTTCGATAGTATTTCTCATTCTTCTGATTTCGGCCCTTTTACACTCGAGCAAAGGCTAATAAAATCATAAAATTACTCATGAAGGAATGGCAAGGCAGGACGTTTCCATGGCAATAGTAGCTCAAGGCGAGACACGGCCGACTGGATGCAAGTTGCGCTCTCTTCTATCGGTATAGCAAATTAGGCTCTTTATATGAAATCCCGCTAGTTACTCAACTGCTCACACAGCACTATCAACCCAGTGTAGCATAACAAAAACTTGACACTAATTGTCAATACAATTTCCTCAATATCTAAATGCAAACTATAGCCTTTCATAAAATACAATAGCGTGATATTAAATGACAGAAACTAAACATACCTTTGCACCTTATTAAAATAGAATTCCATTAGGATCATTCAATTTTTATAAAACTTCATGAACTTTCCTGCTGAGTGGTTAGTACAGATGATATTTGGAAGCAACCGGTATTTTGGCTTCCGCAATAATATTCATAATCGGTGATACCAATTTCTCTGCAATGACGCTGGTAAGACCGCTGCTACGGTCAGGTTAATGAGTAGAGAGGATTACAGATCTGAGAAATGCAATCCGAACATCTCATACAAGAAATTCTTTCCACTGTGAATACAACTTAAACCAGACTTTCAGTTTTCATTGTCGGAAAAGATAGTGCTGAAATTGTAATTTGATAATGATAATTGATGTTAAAGTGCCTAACATGGAGGTTATAGGCCTCTAATTCTTTGGGGTGAAAATGAAAGATGATGATCAACACTAGAACTAAAAATAACTACAACTTACAACCAAATTACGGATTAGGAGAACAAAAGGACAAAACGGAAGGAATAAGAGAAATAAAATGCAGGTAAATGAAATGCTCTCAACCCTCAAAAAATGAGAATTGACGGATTTGATAAGGTGTGCCATGAAAGGCAGATAGGATTGGAAATAGGAGAGAGACCGCCTCAGAATCACTGGAAAAAGAAAAAATACAGATTCAGCTCAGGTATCCTCCAAAACTCAACAGCCGTGAGCCCTTGAGGGTGTAGCACCTCCAGTGGTGGGGCTACACACACCCTGCCTCCTTTATGACCTCGTGCAGAAGGCAGGAGGTATGATGAAAAGAAAAACAAGAGATCTGACTCTTTGAAGAATGAGAGTATCAGGAAAGGTGAAACAAGGTCCAATTAAGGCGGGAATTTGAAAGAATCCTTAGACCTCGGATATCCTAATACCGTCAGGGTCGGAAGAGAACAAGAGTTGACCAAGGGAGGCCGACAGTAAATATGCCAGAGAGGACCCCGGCCCAATTAAATGGAAGCAATCGCGAACTCAGCTGGGGTCCCCTGATCGCTAACCAGCGTTTCACGAGTTGTATGGCCCTGAAGGAGGGGGAGTGTCGTAATGTCGTAAGTGAACGAGAGGTGACCAAGGGTGGTCGACAGGAAAGATGACAGAAGTGAGCCAGGCACAAGTAAGTGAAAGCAAAACCGCACTCAGCTGGGGTCCCGTGGTCACCAAACCCACATCCCATTGGTCGTGAGCCCCTGGGGGATGTACTGAAGAATGATTCAACAGAATCGCAAGAACACATTATGATACCCATTTTTTCAAAAGATAACTTATGGATATGCACTGGACGGTTGATTCCGTAGTTAATTGGATATCATCGTAGGTCTCAGAGGCAAAGAAGTACCTATCATGTGCGTTACTAGCAGCGGTCAAGTACTATCCCGACATTTGCCTGGACAGAGTGTAGAAAATCCACACTCAGGATAGTTTCGAACCTACGATGTCTGGACTTGCTACACCTGCCCTCGCAGCCGTGGTGCACGATTAAACGAACACAACTACGTCGCGGGACTCTCAAAATGACGACACACACAACAGACGAAGGAGTGTTTGTGTCCGGAACAAAGTTATCGCCGGAAATCACGTAAGACAATCATCACACCTAGCTTTGTCTCACGTAAACTGGGGTTCCAAGGGTAGTTGAATGCGACATCTACCATCGGTACTTGCAACTGGCTTCTGTAATGCCATTGTTGATATGTTTTGTTCTCTTTGATAATAGATTGTTATTAAGGAAAATGTCGACGTAGTGTTTCTGTACGTAATTACCGCTGGCAGTGGTAATTTAGACTACGACATATTGGTGCCGAAAACTCAATTACGATCACGTACCACTACGACACGCTACGAAAGGATTACAGAATTACTCCTGACATACTATATAAGAGCTGAAAGGAGTAGTGACGTGCAATATCCTGCATGACATACGGCAGTTCACAACTACGCACGGGGATAAACGACGTAAATAACCATTCAATACAGGTTCTATTTTCATAAAGCAGCTTATTATGAGGTAACATATGGCATTATTTTTCTTCACTATACAATTGTGGTAAAGTTTTGATTGATAACCTCATTGTTCACGAGTAGCAATTTCCATTGCTATTTGCAAGGCCATCTACGATTTAGCACGTGACAGGTGCTACCATCTGTCGGCAACTACGGAAACTGGCTGCATTCTTTCAGTAATACAGGTCTTCTTTGACTATTCCCCATTTTCACAGCCACACAAATCATAAATCGCTTTTTGCTATATTCCGGAAGATTTTGAATCTTTACCTTAAGACGAAAGGTATCACGCGCAATATATTGTATGCAATATCTACTAGAATTGAAGTGTTATACACACTGTTAAGGTGTGTTCTACAACTGATAAGTTGACGTTTATGTTTTATTAATCACAAGCTGTACCCGGCATGCGTTGCAATGCCAATCAAAGAAAGTGTTGGCGTTGAAATTCTGTTTCTTGAAGTGCTTTTGGATACACAACATGTTAACTGCCTCTAAGCTATCGTAAAATGGATTTTCTAATTTAGAACCATTCCTGGAAGCGTGCACAACAACTTTCAAAAGTTTCATCGCAGTCACTCATTTGTTGAATCTACTCGTACGCTACCAGTTGTGAAATGGATTTACTAAGTCGAAACCCTTCCCTGGCGTGTACACAATACCTCATCAATGATTCATCGCAATCGGATGAATTGTATATGCACGTATACGGGGTTTTGGTTAAACGATTCGTGCGCTGTCACTCATTTGTTGAATCTACTCGTGCGCTACCTATTGAGAAATGTATTACTAAGTCGAAGCCCTTCCCTGGCGTGTACACAATAACTCATCGCAATCGAAGAATGTTATATGAATGCAACAAGGGATTTTGTTGAAACGCTTCGCGCGTCGTCACCCATTTGTTGCATCTACTCTTGCGCTACTTATTGTGAAATGGATTTACTAAGTCCCCTTCCCTGGTGGGTACACAATAACTGATCAATGTTTCATCGCAATCGGATGAATTATATATGAACGCATACCTGATTTTGTTTAAACGATTCGCGCTCCGTCACTCATTTGTTGAATCTACTCGTGCGCTACCTACTGTAAAATGTATTTACTAAGTTAGAAACCGTCACGTAAGTGTCCACAACATCTCACCCAAGTTTCATCGCTATCGGACTAATGGGATATGAAGACATAGGGGACTGTATTGAAACGCTCCGCATGTCGTCGTTCATTTGTCGAATCTACTCGTGTGCTACCTACTGTGAAATGTATTTACTAAGCCAGAAACCTTCCTTGGGGTGTCCACCATATTTCACCCAAGTTTCACCGCTAACGGCAGAATGGTATATGACCTTATACGGGACTTTGCTGAAACGCTTCGCGCGTCGTCCCTCATTTGTTGAATCAACTTGTGCGCTGCATATTGTATAGTGGATTTACTAAGCCAGAAATTTTCCATGACGTGTACACAACATCTCACCCAAGTTTCATAGCTACGGACGTATGGTACATGAATGCATACGGGACTTGGTTGAAACGCTTCGCGTGTCGTCGCTCATTTGTTGATTCTACTCTTGCGCTACATATTGTAATATGGATGTACTCAGCCAGAAACCTTCCCTGGAGTGTACACAACATCTCACCCAAGTTTCATCGCAATCGGATGAATGGTATGTGAACGTATACGGGACGTTGTCGAAACGCTTCGTGCGTAGTCACTCATTTGTTGAATATAAACGTGCGCTTCGTATTGTAAAATGGATTTACTTAGCCAGAAACCTTTCCTGGAGTGTACACAACAATTCACCAAACATTTATCACTATCAGACGACTGGTATATGACTTTATACGGGACTTTGTTGAAACGCTTCGCGTGTCATCGCTCATTAGTTGAATCTACTGGTGCGATACCTGTTGTAAAATGTATGTACTAAGCCAGAAACCTTCCCTGGAGTGTACACAACATCTCACCCAAGTTTCATCGCTATCGGATGAATGGTATATGAAATTATATGGCACTTTGTTGAAACGCTTCGCGCGCCGTTGCTCATTTGTTGATTCTACTCGTGCTCTACCTATTTTTAAAGGGATTTACTAAGCTAGAAACTTTCCCTGGAGTGCACACAAAATCTCAGCCTAGTTTCATCGCTATCGGACGAATGGTATATGAACGCAAACGTGACTTTGTTGAAATGCTTCGCGCGTCGTAGCTCATTTGTTGAATCTACTCGTGCGCTGCCTATTGTAAAGTGGATGTAATAAGCCAGAAAATTTCCCTGCAGTGTACACAACATTTTACGCAAGTTTCATAGCTATCGGACGAATGGTATATGAATGCATACGGGACTTTTTTGAAACGCATTGCGTGTCGTCGCTCATTTGTTGAATCTACTTGTGCGCTATCTACTGTGAAATGTATTCACTAATTTTGAAACCTTTACGTAAGTGTACACAACATCTCACCCAAGTTTCATCGCTATCGGACGAATGGTATATGAACACATAACGGACTTTGTTGAAATGCTTCGCGCATCGTCGCTCATTTGTTGAATCTACGCGTGCGCTACCTATTGTAAAATGGATTTACTAAGTCAGAAACCTTCCTTGGAGTGTACTCAACATCTCACCCAAGTTTCATCGCAATCGAACGAATGGTATATGAACGCATAGGAGACATACATACCCACCCACAGACAAACTATCACGTTACATTGATTTTTATATATAGAGATAGATAGATAGATAGATAGACTAGGTATAGAAAAGTGTCTGAAATTAGGAAAAGTAGACACAGCTTATCGAAGGATTAAGAATACTTTTGGGGAAAAGAAGACTAAGTGCTGTAATATTAGGGACACTAATGGAAAGCCTCTAACAGATAGGGAAGAAAAGGTTGAGAGATGGAAAGCTTACGTAGAGTGCTTGTATAAGGGAAAGGAGATTGAGAATCATGTAATGGAAAGGGAGGAGGAAATTGATGAGGATGCAAGAGGAGATTTAATATTGAGATCAGAATTTGACAGAGCATTAGAGGACTTAGGCAGGAACAAAGCACCAGGCATAGATGATATACCGATTGAGTTGCTACGCTGCATAGGAGATGAAGGTCTGATCAGGTTTTTTCACTTGGTGTGTAGGATTTATGAGACAGGTGAGGTACCCCCCGATTTCAAGAAGAATGTTATCATCCCTATACCAAAGAAAGTGGGAGCTGACAGATGTGAAGATTACCGTACAATCAGCTTGATTACTCATGCTTCAAAGATCCTGTCTAGAATAATTTACAAGAGGATTGAAAGCCAGATAGAAACGGAGTTGGGTGAAGACCAGTTTGGTTTCAGGAGAAATGTAGGAACAAGGGAAGCTGTACTAAGTCTTAGGCTGATTTTGGAAGGTAGAATAAGGAAAGATAAGAGAACGTTCATGGCATTTGTAGACTTAGAAAAGGCTTTTGATAACGTTGATTGGACTAAATTGTTTGACATTTTGAAATCTATTGGAATAAAGTACAGGGATAGGAGGGTGATATACAATCTATACAGAAACCAGACAGCAGTCATTCGAGCTGAAGGATATGAGAGAGAAGCTGGTATTATGAAAGGTGTAAGGCAAGGCTGCAACTTATCACCCATACTTTTCAATCTTTACATTGAACAAGCAATGAAGGAAATTGGAGAAAAATTTAAAGTGGGAGTGAAGATTCAAGGAGAAATAATTTCAACTCTGAGATTTTCTGATGACATCGTCATCTTGGCCGACAAGCCTGAGGATTTGAATGAGTTTTTGAATGGTATGGATTCCGTCTTACGGAAGGACTTCATGATGAAAATTAATAAATGTAAAACAAAAATACTGGAATGCAGCCGAAATAAATCAGAAACCTTTATGGAGATCAAATTAGCAGGTGAAAAGCTGAAGGAAGTAGGAGACTTCTGTTACTTAGAAAGCAGAATAACCAGTGATGGACGAAGCAAAGAGGATATAAAAAGTAGGTTGGCTCAGGCAAGGAAAGCCTTTCTACAAAAAAGTAATCTGTTGACATCGAATATAGATTTAGGTATTAGGAAGTCATTTTTGAAAGCCTTTGTCTGGAGCGTTGCGCTCTATGGAAGTGAAACTTGGACTATTGGTGCAGCAGAAAAGAGGAGAATTGAGGCATTTGAAATGTGGTGTTACAGGAGAATGATGAAGATCAGATGGGTAGATAGGGTTACAAACGAAGAGGTATTAAGGCGAGTGGGAGAGGAGAGATGTTTCTGGCGACTGCTTATGAAGAGAAGAGATAGGTTGGTAGGACACATACTAAGACACCCAGGAATAGCAAGCTTAGTTATGGAAGGAAGGGTCGAGGACAAGAACTGTAGGGGTAGACCAAGGTTAGAATATGTTAAACAGATTGCCTCGGATGTAGGGTGTGGTAGCTATGTAGAGATGAAACGATTAGCTCAGGACAGGGAGGCATGGAGAGCTGCATCAAACCAGTCAAAAGACTGAAGACTCAAACAACAACAATCACTAGCTGCACCCGGCATGCGTCGTAATGCCAATCAAAGAAAGTGTCGGCATTGTAACTTTGTATGTTGAAGTGCTTTTAGATTCCCAATATTGTTTTTCTTTTTCCGTTAACCACCTCTAAACTATTGTAAAATTGATTTACTATCTCAAAAAATCATGGTAGCGTGGTCAACAACTCATCAAATTTTCATCGCAATGAAATGAATGGTATATGAACGCATTCGGGACTTTGTTGAAACGATTCGAGCGCCGTCACCCATTTGTTGAATATACTCGTACGCTACCTATTGTAAAATGGAGTTACTAAGTGAAAACCTTCCCTGGCGTGTACACAACAACTCATGAAAGTTTCATCGCAATCGGATGAATGGCATATGAACGCAAACGGGTTTTTGCTTAAACGATTCGCGCGACGACACTCATTTGTTGAATCTACTTGTGCGCCACCCATTGAAAAATGGATTTACTAATTCATACACCATCGCAGGACTGTGCTCAACTCCCCAAAGTTTTATGATAATCGGATGAATGTTATATGAACGCATACGGGACTTGGTTGAAACGATTCACGCGCTGTCGCCATTTATTGAATCTAATCGTGCGCTACCAATTGTAAAATGGATTTACTAAATCAGAAATCTTTGCGGGAGTGGAAACAACATTTCTCCAAATTTCATTGCAATCGCATGAATGGTATATGAACGCATACGGATTTTTTTAAACGATACGCACACCGTTACTCATTTGTTGAATCTACTTGTGCGATACTTATTGTAAAGTGGATGTACTAAGCCATAAACCTTCCCTGAAGTGTACACAACACCTCATCCAAGTTTCATCGCTTTCGGACAAATGGTATATAAACGCATACGGGACGTTGTTGAAACACTTCGCGCGCCTTCGCTCATATGTTGAATCTACTTGAGTGCTACCTATTGTAAAATGGATTAACTAAGCCTGAAACTTTCCCTGGAGTGTACTTGTGTGATACCTATTGTAAAGTGAATTTACTAACCCAGAAACCTTCCCTGAAGTGTGCACAACATCTCACCCAAGTTTCATCGCTATCAGACGAATAGCATATGAACGGAAACGGAACTTTGTAGAAACGCTTCGTGCATTGTCGCTCATTTGTTGAATCTACTCGTGCGCTACCTATCATGACATGGATTTACTAAGACAGAAGCCTTGCCTGTAGTGGACACAACCTCTCACCCATGTTTCATCGCTACCGGACAAATAGTATGTGAACGCATACAGGACTTTGTTGGAACGCTTTGCCGATCGTCGCTCATTTGTTGAATCTACGCGTGCGCTACCTATTGTTAAGTGGATTTACTAAGCCAGACACCTTCCCTGAAGTGTACACAACATCTCACCCAAGTTTCATCACTATCAGACGAATAGTATATGAACGCATACGTGACTTTGATAAAACGCTTCGCTCGTCGTCGCTCATTTGTTGAATCTACTCGTGCGCTACCTATTATAATATGGATTTACTAAGAGAGAAACCTTGCCCGAAGTGTACACAACCTCTCGCCCAAGTTTCATCGCTATCGGACGAATGGTATGTGAACGCATACAGGACTTGTTTGAAACGCTTCGCCCGTCGTCGCTGATTTGTTGAATCTAATCGTGCGCTACCTATTGTTAAGTCGATTTACTAACCAGAAACCTTCCCTGAGGTGTACACAACATCTCAGCCCAGTTTCATCACTATCAGTCGAATAGTATATGAAGGCATACGGGCCTTTGTTGAAACGCTTCGCCCGTCATCGCTCATTTGTTGAATCTACTCGTGCGCTACCTATTATAACATGGATTTACTAAGCTTGCCTGTAGTGTACAGAACGTCTCACCCAAGTTTCATCGCTATCGGACGAATAGTATGTGAACGCATACAACTCTTTGTTGAAACGCTTCGCCCGTCGTCGCTGACTTGTTGAATCTAATAGTGCGCTACCTATTGCTAAGTCGATTTACTAACCAGAAACCTTCCCTGAGGTGTACACAACATCTCAGCCCAGTTTCATCACTATCAGACGAATAGTATATAAAGGCATACGGGCCTTTGTTGAAACGCTTCGCTCGTCGTCGCTCATTTGTTGAATCTACTCGTGGGCTACCTACGATAACATGGATTTACTAAGCTAGAACCTTGCCTGTAGTGTACACAACCTCTCATCCAAGTTTCATCGCTATCGGACGAAAGGTATGTGAACGCATACATGACTTTGTTGAAACGCTTCGCCCGTCGTCGCACATTTTTTGAATCTACTCGTGCTCTACCTATTGTTAAGTAGTTTACTAAGCCAGAAACCTTCCATGAAGTGTACACAGCATCTCACCCAAGTTTCATCACTATCAGACGAATAGTATATGAACGCATACGGGACTTATTTGAAACGCTTCGCTCGTCGTCGCTCATTTGTTGAATCTACTCGTGGGCTACCTACGATAACATGGATTTACCAAGCCAGAATCCTTGCCTGTTGTGTACACAACCTCTCACCCAAGTTTCAACGCTATCGGACGAATGGTATGGTATGTGAACGCATACAGGACTTTGTTGAAACGTTTCGGCCATCGTCGCACATTTGTTGAATCTACTCGTGCGCTACCTATTGTAAAAAGGATTTACTAAGTCAGAAACCTTTCCTGGAGTGTGCACAACAATACAACCAAAGTTTCATAGCAATCGGATGAATGGTATATGAACGCATACGGGACTTTGTTTAAGCGATTCGCGTGCCGTCAGTCATTTGTTGAATCTATTCGTGCGCTACAACTTTCATATTTATTCACCTTTTAAACCTTCTCTGTACTTCCATAAATAATTCAAGACCAAAATTAGCCATATCGGTCCAGCCGTTCTCGAGTTTTAGCGAGACTAACGAACAGCAATTCATTTTTTTATGTATAGATAATGTCTTTATGCTGCTATTTTTTTGTTCCTGACAGTGTTTACCTCTACAAGCTGTCTTTTGTATTACAAATCAGAAATACAGTAACTTTTGCGTGATATTGCTGATTGTTCTATGAATAGTATTTGCCTTTATTATTCGGGTTATATTGTAATTGGTAATTGCCCTGCTCTATGACTCTGCTAATTTGTAATGGAACCGGATATTAAATTATTAATTTAGTTGATAACCTGTTAATAACATAATTAAACTACTAAACGTTCACAATGTTCTTCCTATGTTAATGTATTTATATTAGCCATTTTAGTGCTTACTGACAAAAGCTATTGAATAGCCTAATGTTATAACTGTCATGAGTTCTAATCACATTGGGTCCCACTATAGCATTTTGGAGATTATTAAGGATTGAGTTTAGAGACTGTATTTCTTATCTTACGAAATACTTTAGAGGCTAAGGAAGTCCAATGTGTGCAGAATCTAAGCATCATATTTGACAATATACTGGGATTATACTTTGCTTAATTTACTTTAATTTGATGTGGATGAGATCATATGCATATAAATTATTCTTACAGCAATAATGTTCCTCAATATGCTGTTACGAGTATAGTACACACTGACCTACCTACGGGAATAAATCATTTGCCATTATTCACGTAATTTGTGCGGGGTTAAAAATCATAAGACGTATATTTGACTCCACAATGATGACTTTATCTTCCAATCATTGAATAATTTAAATATTATTTCGTAACAAGAAGGTAATTGCTACATTTGAAAAATAATAGAGATAACTATGTGAACACTGCTATAAGACGTCTTACTTTCCCCATTAAATCAAAAATAAACACTATCAGGAAAGTAATTGTGAGACTGAGTTCTCGAGGAATTGTGTATAGACATCACCTTTTACTATTGTTGCATGCTCTGCTACGTTATTGTATTCAACTGTATTTTTCGACTAGATTTACAGTGAGTTAATATTGCACTTGAGTAACATGAGAGTTGAGGATAACTATGCTCTAAACTCATTTAGGGGCAGAATGAATATACTCTGCTAAATATGTTACCATGTATCTTTCTACAACATATAAAGACACCCCCCGGGCAACGCCGGGCACAATAGCTAGTTGTAAATATTTTCACCCATACCTTCAGACATAGATTGTATAGCCTAAGTGTAATGGATCTGATGATGTTCGCTTGACGATCGAAACAGGTCATCCAAGTGTATTTATTAACTTCATGTAATTTTTTTCAGAATTAGGGAATAACCCATCTCGTTTGGGTCCAATCGAGTTGACCGACTGAAAAGCACCATAATTTTGTTTCCTAAGGCAACACTGAAAAATGGCTTCAAACACCATCATGAAAAAGACCAGTAGGATATATGAAAATAGGCTATTTAACTCTACACAGAACTACTTGTTTTCCCTAAATCTTTCATGTTTTAATGAATTAGAATAATTTCGTAATAAGAAAGAAGACAATCCTTTCAATTAAGACTTGACATTTCCCCAAAATTGACCAAGCTCTCGATTTTCGTCTCCTATTGAGCTCTCTCCACACAGCTATGGAGGTAGATGAATAGGAAATGTGGAGCTATTACTAGCCAATTTTCCAGAAGTCGAGCAAGTAGGTTACCTCATGGGCGCGGTAAACAAGTGAAGATAATCAACACATAGGCTAGGTAGAGCAGTGTGTACCCAGGACCAATCACTTAATTGTATAAACATTAAATATTAACTCTGCACAGTGGATTCATATTTGGTCCAGCGAGCTGGCACTTAACTAAGTGAATTACCGAGAGCTGCCCCCAGGACACTGGCTGCCCATTAATAAGGCTCTGCAAATACGTTAAGCCCAATATCAGTCAGCTAGCAGATTTCCTTCTTGATGCACGAACCAGGAAACTGTATGGGAGTAGTCACACAATAGACTCCGTGGCACAAGCACCCAGGGTGACCAACTGTCAGCCAAGTAGTCACACAATACTGTAGACTCTATGGCTCAAGCACGTAGGGGTCAGCCAAGAATAAGAGATTTAGTAGCAACAAATTTTTCCATTGTTTAACAGTGTGGTGTTATTACGGAAGTAATTCTTGCAATGAGTAATACGTAGCCTACAGTGTATATAATATTCAGTCCCGTGACACATGATCGCGAGTTTAACGGTTTCCTTTCCTTCCTTCCTTCCTTCCTTCCTTCCTCCCTCCCTTCCTGCCTTCCTTCCTCCCTTCCTTCCTTCCTCCCTCCCAACCTTCCTTCCTTCCTTCCTCCCTACCTCCCTTCCTTCCTTCCTTCCTTCCTTCCTTCCTCCCTCCCTTCCTTTCTTCCTTCCTTCTTTCCTTCCTTCCTTCCCTTGCTTGCTTGCTTCCTTCCTTCCTTCTTTCTTTCCTTCCTTCCTTCCTTCCTTCCTTCCCTCCTTCACTTGCTTGCTTGTTTGCTTCCTTCATTCCTTCCTTCCTCACTTCCTTCCTCCCTCACTCCCTCCCTTCCTTCCTTCCTCCCTCCCTCCCTCCCTCCCTTCCTTCCTTCCTTCCTCACTTCCTTCCTCCCTCCCTTCCTTCCTTCCGTCCCTTGCTTGCTTCCTCCCTCCCTCCCTTCCTTCCTTCCTTCCATCCTCCCTCCCTCCTTCCCTTCCTTCCTTCCCTCCTTCCCTTGCTTGCTTCCTTCCTTCATTCCTTCCTTCCTCACTTCCTTCCTCCCTCCCTCCCTTCCTTCCTTCCTCACTTCCTTCCTCCCTCCCTCCCTTCCTTCCTTCCTCACTTCCTTCCTCCCTCCCTCCCTTCCTTCTTTCCTTCCTTCCTTCCCTCCTTCCCTTGCTTCCTTCCTTCCTTCCTTCCTTCCTCATTTCCTTCCTCCCTCACTCCCTCCCTTCCTTCCTTCCTCACTTCCTTCCTCCCTCCCTCCCTTCCTTCCTCCCTTCTTTCCTTCCTTCCCTCCTCCCTCCCTTCCTTCCTCACTTCCTTCCTCCCTCCCTCCCTTCCTTCCTTCCCTTGCTTGCTCCCTCCCTCCCTTCCTTCCTTCCATCCTTCCTCCCTCCCTCCCTTCCTTCCTTCCTTCCCTTGCTTGCTTCCTCCCTCCCTTCCTTCCTTCCTCCTTCCCTCCCTCCCTTCCTTCCTTCCCTCCTTCCCTTGCTTGCTTCCTTCCTTCCTTCCTCACTTCTTACCTCCCTCCCTCCCTCCCTTCTTTCCTTCCTCACTTCCTTCCTCCCTCCCTCCCTTCCTCACTTCCTTCCTCCCTCCCTCCCTCCTTTCCTTCCTTCCTGACTTCCTTCCTTCCTCCCTCCCTCCCTTCCTTCCTTCTTTCCTTCCTCACTTCCTTCCTCCCTTCCTTCCTTCCTGCCTCACTTCCTTCCTCCCTCCCTTCCTTCCCTCCTTCCCTTGCTTGCTTCCTTCCTTCTTTCTTTCCTTCCTTCCCTCCTTCCTTCCTCCCTTCCTTCCCTCCTTCCCTTGCTTGCTTCCTTCCTTCTTTCTTTCCTTCTTTCCTTCCTTCCCTCCTTCCCTTGCTTCCTTCCTTCCTTCCGCACTTCCTTCCTCCCTCCCTCCCTTCCTTCCTTCCTTCCTTCCTCACTTCCTTCCTCCCTCCCTCCCTTCCTTCCTTCCTTCCTTCCTCACTTCCTTCCTCCCACCCTTCCTTCCTTCCTTCCCTCCTTCCCTTGCTTGCTTGCTTCCTTCCTTCCTTCCTTCTTTCTTATCTTCCTTCTTTCTCTCCTTCCTTCCTTCCTTCCTTCCCTCCTTCCTTCCTTCCTTCCCTTGCTTGCTTCCTTCCTTCTTTCCTTCCTTCCTTCCCTCCTTCCCTTGCTTGCTTGCTTCCTTCCTTCCTTCCTTCCTCGCTTCCTTCCTCCCTCCCTTCCTTCCTTCCTTCCTCACTTCCTTCCTCCCTCCCTCCCTCCCTCCCTCCCTTCCTTCCTTCCTTCCCTCCCTCCTTCCCTTGCTTCCTTCCTTCCTTCTTTCTTTCCTCCCTTCCTACCTTCCTTCCTTCCCTTGCTTGCTTGCTTCCTTCCCTTGTTTCCTTCCTTCTTTCCAATCATTTCCATTTCTTATTTCCTTGCTACTTTCCTTTCCCTTCCCTTCCCACCGCTCCCCTCCTCACCCCTCCCCAAACCCTTCCTTTCCCACCCCTTCCCTCCCCCCCCTCCACCACCCTTCCTTTCTCTCCCCTTCACTTCCCACCCCTTGCCGTCCCTCCTCCCTTCTTTGTCCCCCCCTTGGGGCCGATAACCTAGATGTTAGGCCCCTTAAAACAACAATTATCATAATCATCATCATAATCTTTGTTTCCCTTCCTCCATGCATTCCTTCCTTCCTCGCTTCACATCGTTCCCTTCCTTCGCACCCTTCCTTCATTTCATTCCCTCCTTCCCGTCCATCCGTCCTTCCCTCCCTTCCTCCCCGTCCTTCCATCCCATTGTTCCCTTCCTTCCCATCCTTTCCTTTTCATCCTACCCTTCCCTTCTTTCTTTGCTTACCTTCTTCCATGCTTTCCTTCCTTCGTTCCTTCCTTCCTTCCATCCATCGCACCCTTTCTTCCCGTCGTTCATTTCCTTCGCAACCTTCCTTCCTTCCCGTCCTTCTCATCGTTCCCTTCCCTCGCACCCTTCCTTCCTTCTCATCCTCTTCTTTTCATCCTTGCCTTTCCTTTCCTTCCTGATCACAATACAGAATACAAATTTACAAAATAAAATACAGAATATGTTTTTGTTCACCATATGACCAATGTTGTAGAAATAATCATTTATTTCATCCTTTTGTGCTAATATAATAAAACAAATGCTATTTACTTACCATTAATTGATCTTATAAAAAATGTATTATTGTTAGCCCACTTTTCTCATTTTGTAAAAATTAGGAAAAAGTAGACTTATGAGGTCGATCCTGGAAAATATCTGTATGCCTGTCTGTCTATATGTCTGTCTGTCTGTTCTAAACAGCCGCAGCTATCGAAAACAAAATTAGTACGAGTAAAGATCTATATCGGAATATCTCACGACCATATTTGAAATTGACGTCAGTGCTACCATCTGCTGAAAAATCGCAATTAAATTTGAGCTCTATGTTGGATATCTCAGAAGTTATCCATGCGAACTATTCCAAAATTGGCAGACATATAGATAATAATATTTCAGATTAATTTTCAGAAGTCCATACAAGCCAGTGTTGCCAACATGATTCTAAACCCGCCGATTGGTCAAATCTCTAAATGCATATGACTTCAATAGGCTACTAACGATTGGATTTCAACCAAATTTCATATGCACTATGTGTACTGCAACAGATATGACTGTGCGTATTCTATAGAGCCACCAGGGCTGTCAACTGTTAATAAATGCTCTCTCTATGTTTTAACCCTAATACAGTATCAATATATCAGAAAGTATGCAAGCCAACAGCACTAAACTTTGCACACATATAGTACCTGACATTCTACCTTAATTTGGTGTAACTTATATACATCAGCGCTGCCAACACGATTCTAAACCTGCTGATCGATCCAGTTTTAAAATGCATATACCTTCTATACTAACAAATGGAATTCAACCAAATTTCGTGTGTACTTTTTGTACCATAACAGTTATGACTATGCGTATTCGTAAGAACCAGCAGAGCTGCCAAATGTTAATAAATGCTATCTCACTATTTGTTAAATCCGAATATCAATATATCGGAAAGTATGCGAGCCATCAGCTCTAAACTTTGCACACGTATAGTACCTAACATTCTAGATTAATTTGGAGTAACTCATATACCACAGTACTGCCAACAGGATTCTAAGCTTTTTCATAGTTTCAATTTTTAATTATAATTATGTAACTTCTATACTAACAAATGGATTTTATCCAAAATTGGCACTATAATATATCACAATATGTCAGATTAATTCTGAGCATCACATACATGACATTGTTCCCAACATGATTTTACGAGCACTGATACATCCAACATCAAAAAGCATGTAACGTCCATACTATCCATTCGACTTCAACCAAATTTTGTATGTGCATTCTGTACCCTACGAGTTGGAACTAAGATTATATTCAGAGTCCCTAGGGTTGCCAACTGTAATAAGTTACGGTACTCTATTAGGCTACACTATTTCAGGTTAGGACTATTTCAAACTGCAGTACTTAAAAATGTTGGTACTACCAACTTGATTTCGTCATTATTCAAGATATGACTATATAGATTGGCATGACTCTTAAATTCTAAGAAAAGTAGGCTCTTTAGTTCGTCATGGAACTACTTGTTTACTTATCACCTTCTAAACGGTGTTATCTTTTTTTTAATAAACCATTTGCTCTCCATAGGTAATTCCTATCATTCAATCTAAAGGTCGCGGGTTCAAAGCCGGCAGAAGTCGGCGGATTTTCTAAGAGTGCTAAAGATCCCTCAGTATGCTTTCCTTCGGAGGGGAAGTTCCAATGTTCGTTGTGAGGTGCTGGTTGCGGTGGCATCTGTTTGCAAACTTCACAGCTAGGTGTCGTTGAAGGTAGTTTTTTTTTTAAACAAAATTAGGAACTTCTACTTGAAATTGACCGTCTGCAGTTCTTACCTGAATTACAGGCTAATGCAGCCATCACAATTAACACCGTTTATCAGACAGATTCTACACACACCCAAAGTACACGGGGTTGCAGGGCCGTGTTGTCGCAACCCGTGACCTGAGGAACCAGCCAACATGTCTGCGGGAGATACAATTTTGCGTGAAGAAGTAACAGACAGTTAGATAGTTACACATCAGTGTCGAAACCATGCATATGGACAGTGTGACCACAATTATAACAAGATGTTCAGGAAAGAACATAAGTAGGGGGGCAAGGGGGGTTCTAACTCACCCAGCGTTGCTCGGGCGGTGTTCATGTTAAATAATTAATATC
This sequence comes from Meconema thalassinum, assembly GCA_946902985.2. NCBI lineage: Eukaryota > Metazoa > Arthropoda > Insecta > Orthoptera > Tettigoniidae > Meconema > Meconema thalassinum. The sequence continues at coordinate 376,996,019 of OX336392.1, forward strand.
TGGCGAACCTATGGTCGGATTTTGACAAATGAGGTGTCGTTGAACTCGAGGTGACGTCCTCTTTTCTATGGACCACTCGTCATATTTTTGAGAGAAAAAAATTGAAAATTTTTGTTTTCGAAAGTAGGTGACAGTTTGAAAACCAAACATGATAAAATGTTGTGCCAAGGTTCAAACCAATGGTTTTTCATTTCCTTTATTTTCTGTAATAAAACTTTTTTATTTTTTATGTTTTTTAGAAAAAAGTTCAATTTTGAATTTTTTATATTTTGGAAACTAAAGAGTTTACAAAACATTTTGTTTGACATAAATGAATGGCCCTGACCCCCTCTACCCGCAAAATAAATTTCAATCCTGTAGGACTAAAACTGTGCAGTAGTGGGGTAGAGAGAGTTCTGAGCAACCCCCTACTTTCATATAAACTTTGGGCGATATATCCCGAACGCGTGGTTGGATTTTAACGAACGAGGTATTGTTGGAGTTGGGATGACGTTCTCTTGGCTAAGCATGTGTGTTGGTATTTTAAAAAAATGAAAATGTTTGTTTTTTGGATTGGCGCTATTTTGGAAACGGTGAATTGAAAAAAAGTTTGTTTGACGTTAATGAAAGGTGGGTATGCCCTCTAGGCGGACAGCAAGTTTCGAGGGTGTAGGAGGAAAAAAAAGATAGCATACTTTCTCGCGAACATTGGTGATCATTGGCGAACGGATGGTCGGATTTTAACAAATGAGGTGTCGTTGAGCTCGAGCTGACGTCGTCTTTCCCATAGACCGCACGTTATATTTTTCAAAAATCTTTGAAAAATTTTGTTTTCGTAAGTAGGCGATAGTTTGAAAACCAAACATGATAGAATGTTGTGCCATAGTTCAAACCAATGGTCTCTAAGAACTTTATTTTTTATAATGATACTTCTTTATTTTTGATACTTTTTGAAAACACTGAAATTTTGAATTTTTACTATTTTGGAAACTAACACGTTGAGAAATAAGTTTGTTTGACATACATGAAAGGTCCCTACCTCCTCTACCAGGAAAATAAATGTCAAGTCTCTAGGACAAAAACTATGCATTTTTTATTTTTTTATTTTGTATTTTTTTATAAAAGAGTGTTTTTAGACAGAGAGGCGGTAGCGCTTGACGTATGTTACAACGAGGCTATGATTGGCCATGGTGGATACGGGAAATGGCTATTTCGACGGGGCGATGTATGGCAAAACGAGGGGTCGCTTTTCGCTATTTTTTCCTATGAAGAATGAATGAAGGCGAATATTTTCGAAAATCTCTTATAATGATCTTTAAAATAGGTTAGTAATCACTTGGCCAGTAACCAATTAAAATTCATAATGCTATGACACGAATAAAAATAGTCGACAACAACAGAAATTGTTTTTCTATGTCTGACTGGCAGCCAGAATGGGAAAACCGAATATCTGCTCGAGAGGCCAGCTTGGAGCCTGGCTAGTTGGCTAAGAGAATGGAATGTGGTTGAGAGCTGACAACATTGGTGTCATATGATAACAGGTTGGAACCATGTGGCAACTCTGTAAAAAGGTGATAACAGCTAGCCAGGCGAGCAGCAGCAGCAGCAGCAGCAGGCAGGGGCTCCGCAGAGAGGAAAGGGGAAAGAGGGAAGGGTGAACACAAAGAGAGAACAGGAAATCACGTGACCACTACAGAGCGATGAGAGGGCGGGGTCAGAGGGCTGGGGAGGTGAGGGTAGGAGTGGAGAACCCATGACAGCCAATAGCTGAACGAGTTGTATGTCAACATGGAGTGAAGGAGTGAGACACAGGTGTGGATAGAGAAAGACAAACATGTATGGACATGCATGAAGCGCGGGGCGCCATAAACAGAGATCTCGTACATCATGATTCAATAAATAAATAAATAAATAAATTTAAAAATAAAATAAAAAGTGCACAGGTTCACACAACATGTAATTTATTGATACATTAATTAAACGTAGAGTTAAATCCTAACCATTTGACATAAAGTTTATTTCCTTTTTGTTTCAACACTTTTTCCACAAGATAATGTTTAGGAAATGCTGTTTTTTGAAGTTCATGGAATTAAATCTACCTTTTATGGGGTTGATGGTTGAGGTCATGGAGTAAATAGGTGACTGGACTGTCCAAGTTGACTTGAGGAATTCGAAATAGTTCAGTCCCCCACTGAGGCGTGTAGCCCTTATTGAAGGCAGACTTACATTTGCTCACACGAACAAAATCCCCAATTATCAGTCGGTGACGTTTAGGATCTGCTGTTTTTATGGGGTTAAACAGTTTATCCAGTCGCTGAATATTTTTGGTCACGAGGCGTGGTTTGGTCCCAATGGTTCTATGTTTGGTGTCATTGTAACGTGACACTAGCTTAGGTAACATGTCCAACCAGCGATAACTGCCCTGAGCGGTAAACGCTTTCCTCATATGGGTTTCCAATGTTCGGTTAAACCACTCGACCACGCTGGCTTTGAGATTGCTGTACGTAGTGTAATGGTGAATATCTTTAGATTTGAGAAAACTGGAGAAATCCTTGTTGAAAAATTCTTTCCCCTGGTCGGTTTGTAGCAACTGTGGTTGACGTTTGGAGTGTTGAATAATATGTTGAAAGGCCTTGGTAACTAGTGGACCAGATTTGCGATGCACAGGTTCAACAAAGGTCATGACGGTCAACATATAGCGTACACCGTCGTTAACGCCAGCATAGGGTATAATTTCAACCAAGTCAGCCTGCCAAAGTTCATTCACTCCTCGTGAAATCACCTTGAGTCGTGGATAGTGACGCCTAGCTGGGCGATGCAACTCGTGAGCAATACCCATTTTAATGGGTGAGGGCTTAAACAATAATTTTGGCATTTCGAAGTTCTTGTTCAATTTCTCGAATTTCCCAATCGTGACCGGTATGGCCGGCTTGACGTGAAGCATGCAACAACTGTAGCCGCTGGATGAGCTTATTGGGATTGTGCCAGTAGGTAACATTCACAAGGGGTTTTAATGGTTTAAATGTCACTCCCGAAGCGGACACTTTACGACGACCACTTTGACTGGTGGGAAATATTTTTGCAATGATGGTTTTATATTTTTGAGATATATTGGCATTCACTTGTTGAGCTGGATCATACTGTTTTTTGTGTGCATGGGTATCCAATAAAATGGATTTATATTTGCCAAGGTCCTCTGACGTATAATCATGGAATGAGGGTGTTCGAGAAAAGAGCAGCTTTAACAGTCCTGGCGTCAATTTATAGTTGATGTTCTTAATGACAGCTTTAGTACTGTGACCGTTTTTGTATTTCCGATTATGGATGTCTGAGAGGGCGCTACATGGCGCGGTGTTATTTTGTGTCCCGTGAGCGGGTTGTGTTTACAACATCTGATGTGACGTAACGCAGGGGCCATCGCCCTCTCTTGCCTTGTTCGGATCATGTGACTGTGGGTAGACTCGAGGCCGTGTGACGTCAGTAGCTGACGGAGGGGTGAGTTGTCTGGGGAGGTCTGTGAGAGACATTTTTGTTCTTGCTGGCTTGCTTACCAGAGCGGGACCGCAGTGTGTGCGATGCTTGCTGAGTGTGATTCGTAAGTTGCTGCAGGCGGAATTTGCTTCGCGTGGATTGGCGTGACCACATTACAGCACAGTACGTGAAGTTCGTTATACGCACTCGAGTGGGTCTCTGTATGGTTCAAACCTTCTTTAAGTTTGTTTAAACTTTATTCTTGTTTCGATTTGGATCTACTGATATCCCATTCAGGCATTTCGCCATGGAAAAGAGGACTGAGTGAACTGTGGAAATTAAACGCTGCTTAATCTTTATCCACAGTCTAACATGCATTCTAAGCGGTCGGCGATAGGAACAAGACTTTGGTGCTCGCGATCCACGACAATGAACGCTTAAAGTGTTATACAGGAACACAGTATAATCGAGTGGAGTTCTGACATAGTGAAGTAATTGTGGAGTACATCTAGCCAGATATGTTTTTAGAGCATTTTCTGAATACCTTCGCCCTGAACTGTAAATCACTTAGAGTCATGGATGAGACGAGTGTAAACCGCGGAAGCAATTTGAAGTTACTTCTACGCTATCATATCAAGATTGTCAATTCGTGTGGGAACTTCTAGATTATACCGGATCTGATGCATAGTTCCACCCGGGGTGTGGTCATAGGGAGACGTGAATCCGGGTTCGACGCCTGGATGTTGAGTCTCTACACTCAAGGCCAGGATTCTTCTGGAAGACGGACTCGGGATATTTTGTTCCGAATGACGCCCCTCTATCATCTGAAATTCAGGTATAAATCTGACAATCTTTGGTAGTAGTCGAGCATTTTCATTTGTTGTATCCAGTTGCCAATTAGTTTGTGTAATTAGTTTATTTCTTGACGGGGTTTTAAGTCAGATAATTCATTGTCTTTCTTGACCCCAGATTTTTCTTTTGAGTTCGTTTGACGAACTAGTTTATCCATGTCTTGTTGGAATTTAGTATTTATTTCTTGCTTATGCGTCAGTTTCTCCGTTCGTCGTAATTTTCTGAAATTCTCAATCATTGGGAAGACCGTCATATAGGAAGAAGATTTGCGTTTTATTATTATGATTATTTTATCAGATTTTTGCACCGTTATGGTCGTGTTACTGTAATTCTCTGCAAGTAAATTTTTCCTTCACATTTAAATCGTTTGACGTTATAATATACTTCAGCATCATGGTTTCGTGATGGGTTTTTGATTGACATTTACTCTAAAAGATTATTTGATTCCGAACTCAAGGATGTATGTTTAAATCTGGGTCTTTTTCTAAATTGTATTTTTGCTAAGCCATTTAGGAATTTGATCCTTGAAAAATACGGATATAAAAGATTTCTCTCGTTAATCAACTGTAATATTAATGTTATTAGTGAAGTAAAATTGATTGTGAAATTGAGCTCGTGGACTATTGGAACAGCGTGATATATTGTTAAGCTGGAGAAGGTTTTTTGGATCACTGTGAGTGATTATGATTGTGAAACTGATAAAATGAAGTCGATAGAAATACTGTGTGACTGACAAGTGGTGGTTGATGTGTAACTAAAGTTTGTGAAATGTTTCGTCATGTTGTTTTATCCTTTAAAAAGGATTGGTTGCAGTTTAATGGTGGTTCTTGTTGTACTTAATTTTCGTCTTGTTAGAATACGTCATCGAGTGACGTCTGTGACATTTTGTTTTCAAATCAATCGGAGATAGTATCTCTGTGATATTTACTGTGATTTAACTTAAGGTCTACTTCAAATTTCATATCTATGAAATTTAATTAGACCTGTGGCGATTTTCGAGAGATCTCTTTAAGTACAGCCATTTCTCGGTAATCTTTTTCAAATTTTGCATTTTCGTTTCACATGGTGCAAACATATTTATACATAACTGAGCTCCTTCTCTTGGCTCAACTGCGTCCTCAGTGGCGATTCCTTTTTGTACAATTTAACCAAATAAGATGGTGTAGTGATGGTGAGTGTTGCCATTGGACCTTGTTTCATTAAGAAACATTATATATGTATATACGTGTACATTATTGTATTATATTCAGGTGAGGGATTCTTTCAGTAACATTTTTACTGAATAAATATTTTATTTTACAGCAGTTCAATCCGAGAGTCATAATTCATAATAATTACATAAATTGTGCCGGGAAGATCAATGTGTTTCCTTTTCTTTTCTTAAATTTTCTCACTACTCTCTGAGATTAGTTGTATCACGTTTGCGTCTCGTGTCACATTTTGACCTGAGCGAGTTTTCCTTGTTTGCATTTTGGTTTGTCTTTGCACAATTTAGGTTTGTTGATATGCTCCTTTGTACTTCCTTCTCCTGTTGGTGGGATCTTCGGGGTGTTTTCAGCCGGGCAGTTTCAGATCCTACAATTCAGTGTTCCACGAGGGATTCAACATGTCTTGGTAAATTAAAAAAGGGTACAGTACGAGCAAACTTAATGGATGAATCCCCAATTTTAAAACTATCATCCTCATAGCGAACACCATACGTGATATCTGTGTTTCCAATAAATAGATCAATGAGATAGGGTTCTAGTGGTGATCCATAATATTTTATTAAATTTTTTTTCAGTTGAGCTTTATTTTGAGGGGTGGCCAAGACTTGTGAAAACGGAGACGATCTGGAAGGGCGAGGTGTTTCGACCATGGCCAAGGATTTCTTTATTTTCAAAAACTCTGCAAGGGGTGCGGCCTTTTTTTTTTAGGCGTAAACACTTCTTCCTCGTCATCCTCAACTTCGCTAACACTAGTCAAATCTTCCTGTTCCTGTTCCTCTTCCTCTTTGTCAGGGTCCTCGTGCAGTGTCCGAGTGGCTTGTGAAACGGTGGGTAGCGTTTCAAATGGCTTGAAAGAGGGTTTCAACATGGCTTTTAGCGGAGGTGCTAAATGATGTTGAATAAACAAAGCATGATCTGCACGTGATCGTTTCAATTGACGAGACTTTTGGCGAATAGTATTTTTGCTCTAATAATATGCTTTTTCAATTGACTCTCTGTTAACGCCATGGTGTCTTGACAAATGACTTGAGAGGGAATGAGACAGGGCCTTAAATAGCAATAAAATGATCAAACCCTAAGCGATATCGTCCTTGGTTGAGTTCACTTTGTTTGTCAATCACTAAACAGACATGACGTTGAGTGTTCCAGCACTTGCCACACAATTCAGTAAACATTTGAAAGGTCATATCCGGATTCATATGTTCATTATTAATGTGACGACTGTTCCTCTCGTCCTGGCGAAATAAAACAATGACATTAGCATTGTCACGAATCAACTGTTTGGTCATTTTAGAATACGTTTGTCCAAGATAAAAGCAATCGATATGCTTGTGTCGACCCATGCTGAAATAGCTTTGAATAATGCCTTGACGTTCAGTGGATACATCAACGAAAATCATGAGTGAATCAGGCTTTACCTCATCCGGTGAAATAACATTTTCTTGCGTGGAAAATGTGAAATAACCCATATTCTCTTTTTGTAATCCAGACATGACTTGATCCAGAAACACGTAGAGGGGTTGGTAGAGAGATTTTGCAAAAATACAAATATTTTGAAAACGCAGACCATTGGGCGCTGTAATGAGTGTTAGCAAAAGATTGGTCTTTCCACAGCCGGAAGGTCCCACAATGATGCAGCGAATGGAAGATGGAAACAGTGAACCATGGCCTTGTTCACGTGATGTGGGACAGAGATAGGAAACCATGTCCCCCACGGGGAATGACTCTTGCTGCTTAATAATCTTCATATCAACTAATGCTTAGACAGGCTAGCAGGCTGTCTATATACAAGACAACGAGCCTTGTCATAGAAACAGTAGACTCGTACTACAGGTTGACGATGGATGTCTTTGGACTTGCGTTGATGGCCAAAGCTATGTCTGTCCCCATACATAATCCTAAACAAGAAACAGATCCTGCTAATAAACACTATGTGGATAGGTCTGTAGTGTCACGCACAAAACAGGGAGATTATGACTTTAAGGGAAAGCGGTTAACCCCTGCAAATCATCCTCAAGTGTCTACAGACGTTACTACGAAAAAGTATGTGGATAACAAAGTGTATGAGTTTTATGACAAAGTGCCTCAGCTTACGGTGAATGGCTATAGCGCTAATCACCATCGGATTATTCACGTGGAAGACCCGCAAGACGAAGACGATATCTGTACCAAGCGTTACGTGACCTATGAAATGAAAAGGCTTTATAAATGTATCCCATCTGTTTTTAGTGTAACTGACAAATGAAAAACCTGTGAATGACAGAAACCATGTACCGATAATCCATGATCAGCATCTGACCTATGTGCTTGCTTCAGGTTTAAGCCACTATCGATTACACTATGATGGAACCATCCACATCAAATATGCCATACCTGATGAGAACCATTTACAAATAAAGATAAATGTTCATAGGATGTTGCCCCATAACCATGAAATGGTCAATGCAGGTGACGAATTATCCTTTCATCTCATGTTGACATGGGATGAAAAGCAAGCGGGAAAAACCATACACGATTTCCCCCTTTATGTGGAATTGGAATATACAGCCATGAAATTACAATCTGTCGTTAGTTGTGATTTAAACATTTTTGTGAAAGGTTGTTGGTCATTATCATCATGGTGAAACAAAGGTATGTGGTGATAAAGACTAAAAAAACTAAAAATAAGACCCTGTCCTTGGCAAAGCCTGGGCTTATGACATTCGTGGACAAGCCCTTGCGAAAGAAAAAAAAGAAAAAATAATGTACTGACCATAAGGAAAGCCCTTAGAGCAGTACAGAGACATGTTATTCCAAAACGTCGGCGACAGGGTTCAAAACAAGGGCGAGTGATTCCCGTACCCAAACGAGCGGGATTTTTACCTGCTTTATTTGCCGGTCTGGCTGCACTGGGTTCACTTTTGGGCGGTGCCAGTGCAGTGGCGAAAACCATTAAAGCCGCGCAGCAGGGCAAGTAACAACTCAAAGAAAGTCAGCGACATAATGAAACGATGGAAGCGATTGCTATGGGGGCTAGAAATGTCAATTTAAAGCCAGCTTTTTATCAACAAGGGTTTGGGATTTCACCATTTCGAAATATAAAAAAATAACCTCAGCCATAGCAAGACATGCCCTGAAGCATCAACAAGTGGAAAGCTATGCTAAACAACTAAAGCTTTCTCCTTTTCGAGGTGTGTTTATGCGAAACCAATTACCCCCACGACCCTGGAAACAGGAATGCGCTGTTGTCAATTTGGATGATCACCGAGGACCAGGAACGCATAATGTAGCTTATGTCCAAGAGGGATCCACCGTATGGTACTTTGATAGTTTTGGAAATTTACCCCCGCCCATGGAACTAGTGACCAATTTTGCAAACAAGATCAAGATATATTATAATGTGAAACGAGAGCAAACGTTTAACAGCCAACAGTGTGGACATTTGAGTTAAATTTTTTTATATAAGACACAGCATAAGCAAAATCCAAAAATCGAATGCTTAAGTTGCTCAACCGCCATGTCAGGGCTGTAAAACGCTCATGGTTTTGGGGGATAATGGTAAACGAGCCCTTGTTGACATGACCCAATTCACGAATCAAAAACTGAATGTCATAATTTGCCAGATTGTGGAAAAAGACACTGATGAAACGAGGAGCTGGAAAGTTCAAATTGCATTTACTATGTGCAGCTCCACGAAACTCTCCCGTAAAGTGCGAGTGATCGCGAACGGTGTCTTCAGCACTGATCAGTGGCTTTTCGCAAATATGGCATGTCGTGGCGTGGTGATACTGCTGCTGCTGTTCTGGAGATAGGATCATGGGTACTGGGAGGTCCAGTAATCCCTCTACATGGTCGGCCAACTTAACAAGTTCATCCAAAAACTATCTGGCACAATCTGGCCCCTCACGGTATTTGTAAACGGATTGTGTGGGGTCATAGGCACACACCACATTAAATCCTATGGCAAAGGGTTCATGTTTTTGAATGGGTGTGGTTGAGCTCATGGTGGGATCTGGTTCACATCCCGCCATGGGTGTGGTAAGAGCTTCGAAATCTGCATATACCACATAGGGAACAGTGTCACGCTTATGAATGTCCTTAAACTTTAACACAGCCTTGTCCCCTTGTGGCAATATCAATCTCACCGCTTCCTGAGAAACACAATCTACCCTATGACGTTCCAAAAGCGTAGGGGTTGTAAAATATTGCAAGCATCGATCACAAATATGTTTTGTACACTTTTTCTTAGACATTTGACTGCTTAGCAATCTACTTAAGCTTTTTATAAGGCAATAGTGATTTACCTCTCCGTAAGACAGATATAATAGATGAATGTGATGTCGTTTGGGTTCTATTGTGGCATAAAGAGGACCCACAATCTCATCACCATCAAGGCCATACACCATAAACGAAAAGTCTTGGTTATCATGTTCAAACCTACGGATCTCGAATAAGTCCATAGGGAACGATACTCGAGTTAAATTTAAAGTTTGTTTTAATTCATCAAACTTGGCCTTGTACTTTTCTGGTCTGTTAACATTACGATCTTGAGCTGGCTGCAAATACGCAGCCACAGCCCACAGAAAACATTCATCATCAAAATTTTCAATATTCACCACAGACTTTTTCGAAGCTATTGCTGGTGGTGTTTTAATATAGCTAGACCCAGCATTCAACGGGTTGAAATGACAAATGTTGATTTGTAGATGATGAATTTTATCTAATGCTAGACCACTTGTTCCTTGTTGCAGTTTATCAAATTTTGATAGCAAGGCATTCACCACATGGCTTTGATACCACTCGTTCAGATTATCGGCTATCAAAAGCTCTTGCATTTTACTACCAATATAAAATGTTTTTTTATGCTCACCGTCCTTGTTAGCCTATTTTCAATTTTGAAAAAATAGGCTTATGAGATCACCTTTTGTCCGTGTGTGTGTGCGTGTGTGTGTGTGTGTGTGTGTGTGATTCGTGTGTGTGTCCCCCCCCTAATAAAATCTAAACGGCTGGAGCGATTTCAATGAAACTCGGTATGTTCATAGCACTATTCCCGGCGACCTCGACCGTGCCCTTCAAATTTTGTTACGTCTCACCAATGCAGAATGGCGGCTGTGCGAAATATTTCACTAGCATTCAATATCTCCGAAACTATTACCGATATCGCCTTGAAATTGTGTACGGTGATAAAGGGTACTACTAGAAGTTCACCTATGAGACTTTCATAAACCTGGTGAATACAAAACCAACATGGCGATCAAGCGAAGTTGAGACTTTTAAATAGGCTTTTCTCGCGATTTAACTATCCACACGTAATGAAACTTGGTACAGCAAATGTTTATACACATTGTAATGCACTGGAGTCTAATTTAGTTCAATTGTTTACATAACTTCAAAATGGCGGCTGTGCGAAATATTTCACTGGCATTCTATATCTCCGAAACTATTACAGATATCACCCTGCAATTTAGTACGGTGATAAAGGGTACTGATACAAGTTTACCTATGTATATTTCATAAACTTGTAAAGTAGGAAACGAACATGGCGACCAAGCGAAGTTGAGACTTTTAAATAGACTTTTCTCACGATTTAACCATCCAAACGTAATGAAAGTAGGTACAGCAAGTGTTTATACACATAGTAATGCACTGGAGTCTAATTTAGTTCAATTGTTTACATAACCTCAAAATGGCGGCTGTGCGAAATATTTCACTGATATTCTATATCTCCGAAACTATTACAGATATTACCCTGCACTTTTGTACGGTGATAAAGGGTACTGGTAAAAGTTTATCTATGTATACTTCATAAACTTGTAAAGTAAAAAACGAACATGGCGACCAAGCGAATTTGAAATATTTCAATAGACTTTTCTCGTGATTTAACTCTCTGAGCGCAGTGAAATGTGGTACAGTAAATGATTTTGCAGATTGTAATGCACTGCCATCTAATTTAAATCAATTGTTTACATAACCTCAATATGGCGGCTGTGCGAAATTTTTAAATTAAGTTTTTATTTCTTGTGTCGTAATCATGCGCTCGAAGTGAAAGATTGAATACTGAACCTAGGCAATAATTGTCCTTGAATGGTACTTAATTCTATGGCCTATACATATAACAATCCTAAATGGCGAGCTTCCGAAATATTTAGACGGTTCTCAATATCTATGAATCTTTTACAGCAAACAAACTGAATTTTTTTATGTTCATAGAGACTATGAACATATGTTCACCTATAGGACTTTCATTAACCTGGTGAGCACAAATCCAACATGGCGGCGACGCGAAGTATAAATATTTAAATGGACGATTCTCGCGAATTAACTATCCGAGTGCTGTGAAACGTTGCACGTTAAATGCTTATACAAATGTTGATCCACTGGCATCTAATTTATTTCAATTGTTTGCATAATCACAAGATGGCTGCTGTGCGTAATTTTAAAATCTCGTTTTTACTTCTTGTGTTCTAATCATGCGATTGAAGTTTGAATACCACACGTACACAATAATCTTAATGTAATAGTACAAAAATAAAAATCCAACCTGGCGACAATCTGAAATATTTAGACGATTCTCAATATCTACGAATCTGTTACAGCAATTAAACTGAAATTTTGTATGTTATTAGAAGAAATTAACATGAGCAGGATATATGAAAATAGGCTGTATAGTTCTTTACGGAACTACTTGTTTTTATAGATGAAATCGCACACGAATTGTGTATTAACCTTTAAAGCCGTATGCAACCTTTCCGCTGAACAAATTTGTTCTTTAAAAATTTTGTAACAAGATTCCAAAAAGTCTTTTGGGATTAAACTCTCTCTAACATTCACTATGCGGCCAGAGCAAACACGTGACTTGAAACAGGACTCAAGGGGCTCCCAAGTTAAGCTATCTGCAGTGGAAAAAGACATGATTTTTTATAAAAAGGACAATCTCACCAGAGTTTTCAGCCGTAGACTGCCTGGTAAGCAATAGCCCCAAACACACACGTTCTCGTTTTTTTCAGCAGTGGTCAAGCGTTTTCCAAGACACACTAAAAAGAAATAAAATAAACCACCATGAGTATATCTATTTCAAATAGCATGTTTCATAAACAAAAATAAATAAAATAAAATCAAACAGGTTTTTTATAAATAATTTAAAAAATCTTACCTTGCTGTGAAAAAGCTCTGCGTTTGCCTTTTCCTAGGCTCGAGTGGAATGGTTTGTCTCTGTCTGACTGTCCGTCTCGTCTTTTTTTTTTACCCCAACAGGTATGTAGATTATCTAAAACAAACAAAAATAACAATCCATCAATCAAATGGTAAACCAATAATCATTTAATCATTGATTAGCATAAAATAAAATAAACAGTGCTATTCCAACACATACCTCAAATATATAAAAAATGAAAATCCACTGCCTGCTTCCAGTCTCCGACCGGGTCAGGAATGGAATGAATGAAGCCCCCATCTAGCGGCGAGGATATGAAGTGTGCCGGCTGCCGAAGCCTGTCGCACTCCTCTGGGGCAATGATTAAATGAATGACAGATGAAATGAAATGACAGTGGAGAGTGTTGCTGGAATGAAATTTTGACAGGGAAAACCGGAGTACCCGGAGAAAAACCTGTCTGCCTCCGTTTTGTCCAGCACAGATCTCACATGGAGTGACCGGGATTTGAACCACGGACTCAGCGGTGAGAGGCCGGCGGGCTGCCGGCGGGCTGCCGCCTAAGCCACGGAGGCTCATATACCTCAAATATATAATGTATCCAATATAGTAACCAACTGGGGTTGAGCACACGAATGCAATTAATTTTATACACATAAGACACGGCCTATGTTAACACAGTAACGTGTAAAACAGTAATGACTGACTGTTTGTCATAACAATCTAATACCCCCTGCGCTCCTCTCCTCGCCCAGCCCCTCGCCCTGTGTCCCTCTTACCACAGCTGTTAACATCGCTCTTGCTCTGCAATTGGCTATGGCAATGATAGGGGGAGGAGTTATACTTGCTTACTGCATTATTTCTCTGACGTCATTGCGATATTGTTCGACCTCCAAGTAACCTCTACGTCACGGTAATTTTCCATTGGCTTGTTGTCAGCTCTGGCCACATTACTGAAACGCGATAACATGTCACATCCTGTCACCCAGCCAGCCAAGCCTCTCGAGCAGATATTCTGTTTTTTTTTCATTCTGGCTGCTAGTCTCATTCGTCTCATAGCATTATGAATTTTGTCTGGTTACTGGTCAGTGTTTACTAACATGTTTTAACGATCGCCATGAGGGATTTTCGAAAATAATCGCCTTCATTCATCAGTCATAGGAAAAAAATATCTAAAAGCGACCCCTCGTTTTGCCATACATCGCCCCCTCGAAATAGCCATTTCCTGTATTCACCATGCTCAGTCATAGCCTCGTTGGAACACACGCCCAACGCTACCGGCTGTCTACAAACACTCTTTTATTTAAAAAAAATAAAAATTAAAAAAATGCATAGTTCTTGTCCTAGAGACTTGAGATTTATTTTCATGGTAGAGGGGGTAGGGACCTTTCATTTATGTCAAACAAACTTATTTCTCAACGTATTAGTTTCCAAAATAGTAAAAATTCAAAATTTCAGTGTTTTCAAAAAGTCTCAAAAATAAAAAAAGTATTATTATAAAAAAACAAGATGTTCAGTAAAGACCATATAGCCTACTTTCTCCTAAATGCATGGGTATTGTTATAACTCTTTTTCCTTTACAAGGAGTATAATTGAATGTTGGTTGTAGTAGCTTGTTGAAATACAACGTGCTATAGGGATATTAAACATGAATATGAGGTGCCCTTTGCTAGTGCTACCTCTGTAAAAAAAAATCATTCAATTCAGTTTCACCGTGTTTGAATTGATATGGGGAATGGATTTGCATACATACTTGGCCACCATCTGCAAACTATTGTGCTGATGATCTTGCAGTTTGATCAGAATATGCTTCCCACATAAAGATATGTTGTTGCAAAATTTGGTAGAGACTAGATTATTAGGTTGGTCGTAATGACATTTTACTTTTGACATATGGGTGGCCGCGATTACGTTTCCGTCAAGATGGTGGTGATATAAAACATGACACTGAGGTGCCCTTTGCTAGTGCTACCCCTGTACCAAATTTCGTTCAATTTGGTTTCACCGTGTTTGAATTGATAGGGGAAATCGATTTGCACACATACTTGGCCACCATCTGCAAACTATTGGGCTGATGATCTTGCAGTTTGGTCAGAATATGCTTCCAACATCAAGATATGTTGTTGCAAAATTTGGTAGAGACTAGATTATTAGGTTGGTCGTAATGACATTTCAACTTTTGACGTTTGGGTGGCCGCGATTACGTTTCCGTCAAGATGGCGGTGATATAAAACATGACACTGAGGTGCCCTTTGCTAGTGCTACCTCTGTACCAAATTTTGTTCCATTCGGTTTCACCGTGTTCGAATTGATAGGGGGAATCGATTTTCACACAATGATGGCCGCCATCCGCAAAATATTAGGCTAATGACCTATTAATTTGGTCAAAGGATGTTCCCTCCTTAAAGGTATGTTGTTGCAAAATTTGGTAGAGATCGGATGATTAGGTTAATCGTAATTTGATTAAAGCTTTGAACATTTGTGTGGCCGCCATTAAGTTTCCGTCAAGATGGTGGCGATATAAAATGTAAAATATTTCACCGTGTTTGAATTAATAGGGGGAATCGATTTTGAAACAAAGATGGCCACCATCCGCTAACTATTAGGCTAATGACCTATTAATTTGGTCAAAGGATGCTTCCTCCATAAAGGTATGTTGTTGCAAAATTTGGTAGAGATCAGATGATTTGGTTAGTCGTAATTTGATTTATGCTTTGAACATTTGTGTGGCCACCATTACGTTTCAGTCAAGATGGCGGCAATATAAAATATGACACTGAGGTGCCCTTTGCAAGTGCTACCTCTGTACCAAATTTCGTTCCGTTCGGTTTCACCGTGTTCGAATTAATAGGGGGAATCCATTTTTACACAAAGATGGCCACCATCCGCAAAACTATTAGGCTGATGGCCTATTAGTTTTGGTCAAAGGATGCTCCCCCATAAAGGTATGTTGTTGCAAAATTTGGTAGAGATCGGATGATTTGGTTAGTCGTAATTTGATTTAAGCTTTGAACATTTGTGTGGCCGCCATTACGTTTCCGTCAAGATGGCAGCGATATAAAACATGACTCTAAGGTGTCCTTTGCTAGTGCTACCTTTGTACCAAATTTCGTTCAATTTGCGTTCAACGTGTTCGAATTGATAGGGGGGGGGACAGACATTCAGAGTACACACACTCACACACACACACACAGACTCACACACACACATACACACACACACACACACACACACAGACAGACACACTTTTTTCGCCCTGTGTTGATCTCATAAGTCTACTTTCATTTTTTGCAAAAATCGAAAGTAAGCTAATAAAGGTCTTAGAGACCATTGGTTTGAACTATGGCACTACATTCTATCATGTTTGGTTTTCAAACTATCGCCTACTTTCGAAAACAAAATTTTTCAAACAATTTTTGAAAAATATAATGAGTGGTCTATAGGAAAGAGGACGTCAGCTCGAGTCCAACGACACCTCATTTGTTAAAATCCGACCATCCGTTCGCCATTGATCACCAATGTTCGCGAGAAAGTAGGCTATCATTTTTCCCCCTCCTACACCCTTGAAACTTGCTGTCCGCCTAGAGGGCATACCCACCTTTCATTAACGTCAAACAAACTTTTTTCCAATTCACCGTTTCCAAAATAGCGCCAATCCAAAAAACAAACATTTTCATTTTTTTTTAAATACCAACACACATGCTTAGCCAAGAGAACGTCATCCCAACGCCAACAATACCTCGTTCGTTAAAATCCGACCACGCGTTCGGGAGATATCGCCCAAAGTTTATACGAAAGTTGGGGGTGGCTCAGAACTCTCTCTACCCCACTACTGCACAGTTTTAGTCCTACAGGCTTGAAATTTATTTTGCGGGTAGAGGTGGTGGGCCATTCATTTATGTCAAACAAAAGTTTTTGTAAACTCTTTAGTTTCCAAAATATAAAAAATTCAAAATTGAACTTTTTTCAAAAAAAAACATAAAAAATAAACAAGTTTTATTACAGAAAATAAAGGACATGAAAAACCATTGGTTTGAACCTTGGCACAACATTCTATCATGTTTGGTTTTCAAACTATCACCTACTTTCGAAAACAAAAATTTTCAAAAAAAAATTAAAAATATGACGAGTGGTCCATAGGAAAGAGGACGTCAGCTCGAGTTCAACGACACCTCATTTGTCAAAATCCGACCATGGTTTCGCCAGATATTAATTATTTAACATGAACACCGCCCGAGCAACGCCGAGTGCGTTAGAACCCCCCTTACCCCCCTACTAACATATAGTCTACTTTCTTCTAAATGTATGGGTATAGCTATAACTCATTGTCCTTATCACCTCCTAATCTCTTCCTATTCGAAGTGCAAATTGGCACACTGGGTTTGAGCAGTGGCGTTCAAACCATAATTTATAATTTACCCCAGCATTTTGAAATTTCATCACCAAACACTCAAAACAGTGTAGGTATTCATTATACAACGACCACTTACAATAATTGAAACTTCGTTGCTCTAATAAGGCCATACACATGCGCAGTCGGCAATCCGTAGTTGGTTATTCTCAGACGGCAGTCGCGATCGACCCCGTGTATACTATAGGCACCATACACAACATGCAGTTGCAGTTGGTAGCTGGCAGTCGGTAGACGGTAGTCGGCAGTAGAGAATTTTATCATCAACTGCTAACTACCCGACTGCAGCAATGTAATAGCTAGCGCTCTCTATTATCCGTGTACCCGTGTACCAGCACAACCGAGTTTTTAAGATCCTTGTGCTAAGAAACCGGGTTCTACTATTTACCCGTGTACCTGTGTACCCATGTAATTACGACCGGATACACGGTTCACACCGAATATTGTGAAAGAGTGCCGTGTCCGGTAACCTTGTTCGAACAGCTATTCACGACGATATCGTGCCTTTTATACATGAATTTAGAAATCGTGTTTGCGTGTGCAATGTGTCCGCGCGCGTTTATTCGAAGCGTTGTGAAATTAATTAAATATTTGATTGATTATAATGGTTAGTTCCGAGGATGAAAGAGGAGTAGATACAAAACTATATGTAACGGAATAATAATTTATTATTTGCACTGTCATTTGTCCAGAATGCAACTAAACAACAAAATGAAAATATCAAGTGTAGGAAACGAATACAAAATAGAACAGTATAGGCAAATAAGAACAACAATATCTAGAATTATGACTCATTGACCAATTTACTTTAAGAAAGCTTTGTTTTGGAACAAGAATACTAAGAGGTTTACATTTTCTGGCAGAAGACAATTCAGTATGGCTGTGACAATGTTTCCAGCAGAGGAAGAGCACCTTTCGGAGCTTGTGGATGTTGCTGGAATACACAAATATTCTTTCGCTAGAGCAGCAACCGTAGGATATTTGTGTTCCCTTGCTCTCCACCACTCGAACGGGTTCATGTCAAAACGTATCTGTGCCTCCAAAAGAAAATCTTCAAATTGAGATTCAGGGCTTCTCCCACGTGGCATTTGATACAAGAACTCCAGAACACTACTGGTGGAGGGTTGATCGGGATTAACCACGACTTCAGCAGGTGCATCGCTCTGAAGCTTATGAAGCACTCTGTCGCGAATACGTCATCGAGCCTCTGCTGTGTCATCTACCAAACCCTTGTACCTCGGGTCGAGAAAAGAAGCAATCTGTCAGGCTGTGACATTACTATCATTTATCCCTAGGAGGCCGAACCGATCGTTCAATTCACAGACCAAGGTAGTCTGCACGTTCTCTAAGAAGCTGTCGTCCGACAACTCCTGGGTGCTGAGGTGGTTATTAATTATCGTCTGTATATGTGGCCGGACCATCGATATGGGAGAATTGTCACAGCACAAGAGAGTGGTTACCACTTCCACAGTTTCAAGGAGCTTGGTTAATACCTCCATGTAATGCCACTCCTGTTCATTTACTTTGCAGCTTCTGTACTGTGGCCTTTGGCTTGCATGTCCGGTCACCCAAGACGTTACTGACTGGGTTCCTGTTTTTCTAAAGGCGCTCGATCATGGCAAAAGTTGAATTCCAGCGGGTGTTGCAGCTCTGAATCAGGGGTTGTTCGGGCATTGAAAGTTGTTCTTGCATTTTTGTCAGCACACTGGAGGCAACGTTAGAGTGCCGAAAATGGCCAACTATCTTGCTTGCTTTCAGACACACATTAGCAGCCTTTTCATGAGCAAGAGTCTTGTTTGTAGCAAGCTGTACAGAATGTGCAGCACAAGTCACTTTATCCTTCTCCAGCACATCAAGAGCGCGCACAGCGTTAACGACGTTGTACGCGTTCTCAGTGACGATGGCGGTGATCTTGTCCTGCACATCCCATTCTTCTGCAACCAATTGTAATTCCGATGCCAGATTTTCTGCAGTGTGGCGGTCTTCCATTTCATGCGTGGTAAGCGTCATCGCCTTTAGAACCCACCGGGAGTCGATGGTGTGAGCCGTTAACGTCAGGTAAGACGTTTGTGAGCGAGATTTCCAACAGTCAGATGTAAGGGCAATGCTTGATGCCGCTGATAGTTCACCCCGCACATTATCTCTGACACCATCGGCTAGTAAGGCCAGTCTCCACTTAAGGACATCCTCTGAAATACACAAGTAATTGGGATCTACAACTGCCATGAACTGCCTAAACCCATCACTGGCACACAATGACAAAGGCAGTTGGTTCAGAGCAACCATCCTCGCAAGAGACTGGTGTATTTCCCCTGAGCGTATGGTATCGCACGGTGTGCGTTACCTTCCACGCATCGCCTGCGTCGTCTCTTGGCTCGGGATGACCATACCTGCTCCTCCTCCTCATCATCAACATGGTCACCTTCTTCAGTGTCTTCCTTTGTGGCCTCCGCTTCATGCCTGTAATAATACCATATCATTTTTAATTTCGGTGCGAAATAAAAAGCCTTCAAAACGAGGAAGGTCCTGTGCATTATGAGCGCAAATCGCGGAAAGTTACATTGGAGATAAACAAGATCACCGCCTTTCCATTTCGCCGGTACGCGCCACCACCGCGAAGATTGCACTTGACAACGATTGAAATGCACTCCTCTCCGGCCATTTCTGCGCGGAGTGCAGGATGACTCGACTGAATCGCGAATATCAGTAAAATTGTCTATGTTCACTGCACACGCCTCCAGGCACAACCCCACACCGCCACGCCACCGCACGCCCATCCTGAAGCTCCCGTAGGCCGCCACCGTTGCGATCACGATAAGCCATCTGTCTAATTGTGGGACCTTTTGTAATTTACGGCACGCGATTTCCCTCATTTTAACAATCCACCATCTAAATATTATACGTCATTGGAAGAGTGTATGACTTATGCGAAGCACTGTCGCTATTTATTTTAATTCCTTGTTTACGTGTGCGCTCAAGACCGGTGTGCGATGGAGCATCAGAGCGAGCGACGGCGTGCTGCCGTGGTGGCGCGCGGTAAATGGATAAGCGAGTGTGACGGTGGCATGAACCGAAAATAATACAGATCGTAGCGAAACTGTCAAGTAGTATGCACTAGACTGAAATGACTGGGAAAGAGGTAATTTTCAACATATGCCCAGTTCCATTCGGGAAAGGCAGCACCGCGGCGCCGGTGCGACACCACTTCGCCTTCGGCGCTGACGACATGGACTACTGACCGAAGGCGGTGGGAGTGTCGCGGAAGCGCTTGCGTCTAGTCGTAAAATTGTGTTGTTCACAGAAGTTGGTCGTATGTAAACAAACCCAACGTAAACAGTACTATTTATTGTCAAATCAGAAAGACATTTCTGTAGTAGGTCGTGTGGTAACCACGGTAAGCTTACGCATATGGCGTTACACAATTTGTATACATAATTACCTACCCGCGTTTGCTTGGCGACGTTTGTTGATTTTCCATCTTCCAGTGTATCATTTTCGAGTGGCATCCGATGGCTCCCGGGGACCCACCAGCACAGGAATACTCATTGTTTTCGGTAAAAGAACATAGAGAGCAATAGGCCTTATCAACTTTCGTTTCCGCATACTTCCACACTCAACTGCTTGCTTTCCCCATTTCCCCTCTACTACGCAGCGCATGCCAGCTGTGGTTTGACTACTATGATCGTACTGAACTGAACGCGTGTTCTTCGATCTGGGTAGAATTTTTCCCTCTAGGAGCGCCCTAACGAATAAGGGATGCACGGTGCCGGAAAATTTGAATCACTTAGTGCCGTGTTCATAGTATTTCGAAAACATTATTTTTCAAAATACAAAGTGTTGTCGTTTCACTTATTCTTAGTAATAGCAAAAACTTTATATTTTTTTGTTTGTTGTGTTCGTTTTTCTGATTCTACATTTGTTTTCAATTAAACGGGGCATTAGTGCAACAAAATGTCAAAAACATTCTTCCGAAGTTGAGAAAACGTTTCAAGCACCACGCGGGCACACGATAAGACATATAGGCCCTATACCCGTGAAACCCGTGTAGGCGGACCTTCATACACGGGTACACGGGCGGTACTACTCGTGTACCCGTGTACAAGTGTATTACCTGCTACACGGATTCTTCGAGCGTATCTACCCGTGTACACGGGTCCCGGGTTACACGGGTACACGTCAATCCGTGTCTCACGGGTAGCCCTAGTAATAGCCTATCAGAGCAGATCAGAAACTGACGTCACGTTGTTGTTCTGTGTCGTGTACAAAGAGGATATAGGCCTAAGTGAAGTAATTTCGCAACCCGTAAATTTATAATCTTAAATACACGGTATAACAAAATAATCCATCTCCAAATGGTCCATATTGCAAGTTTTGAGGTTATCAACAACGCCTCTGTGCACAAGGAATAAATGAATGGCACTGTATTATTACTCCCAGCAGTCGTTAAGACTTGGTTCACTAACTGACCGGTATAGGGCGCTGCTCGCATCTAGAGGGCTGTGGTTAGCTCCTGTATAGTTGAACTGGAGGCTGGTAGATGTCACTCCGGTGGAGAATGTTGTTTTAATTAAATATACATTTTCCATTGCAAAAAGCACCATACAACGCTTTATTTTATAACGTCTCAGTACTCAAGAAACAATAAGTATTAAAAAATGCAAGTAAAAAATTCAATTCTGATAGGATTTGAATCCCGGCCAGACAGGTGAAAGACGGAACCCCTAACCACACAGCCAATCGTACACTCACAACCCAAGCGTTATCAATCAAATGCATACAACGTATTAGCAAATAATCACTTGGACTGAACGATTTTTTCACTGGAGGTTATTTCAAACTGAGTTAATTTCATATTAAGTTCATATAATTTTTATCAGTATGTTATATTGCATGCAACATACTGAAACTAGTAAAATATAGGTCGTAACGAGAGATCAGCTGCCATCTTGTTAAATATCCGAGACGACTCAGATTTTTAAAGTCACTTCTAGACTTTAATATTACAATATAAACTTTTAATTCCGAACGAACCAAGTCGTTTAGAACAGATTAAACGATTCTTGGTTCGATAGTCGGAACTGGTGGGTCCCTCGTTATGGATTATAAAGTTTACATAATTCACACGGCCGCCATCCTGAAATGGTACGTTTGATGACTTTGTAGTTTGTGCACAAGACGCGTCCCATATGAAGGTATGTTGTTTCCAAATTTGGTAAAGATCCGATGATTAGTTTGGTCGTAATGCATTATTAAGTTTTGATCATTTGAGTGGCCGCCATTACGTTTTGGTAAAGATGGCGGCAATACAAAACATGACACTGAGGTGCCCTTTGCCAGTGCTACCTCTGTACCGAATTTCGTCCAATTCGGTTTCACCGTGTTCGAATTGATAGGGGGCAGATTTTCAAAGTACACACACTCACATACACACACACACAGACAAAAACACAATTTTTTGGCCCCGTGTTAATCTCATAAGTCTACTTTCATTTTTTGCAGTAATCGAATGTAGGCTATAAGTGGACCCCAAATGACAAGCAGACAATAAAATGTTAAAAATATGCATAGAAAGACGAAAAAAAGTTGATGTAAAATACTTTCTCGCAATAAATGAGGTCTGATCCTTCTGCAAAAACCTGCATATTTTGGCTATCAGCCTATAGCCTATCCCCAAGTTCGCCCGGTGAAATCTACCTCCGCCTTCCGGCGTGCCGAGAGGAATTTTTATATCCTCTTTGCTTCGTCCATCACTGGTTATTTTGCTTCCTAAATAACAGATGTCTCCTACTTATTCAGCTTTTCACCTGCCAATTTGATGTCCATAGAGGTTTCTAATTTTTTCGGCTGCATTCCAATATTTTTGTTTTACATTTATTAATTTTCATCATTAGTTTACTGTAATTAATGCTCATTAAGAGTATAACTGTTTCAGTGAGTCTATTTGAGCCTGGGAAGCTAAAATTGTTAATGAATAAAGGAAGAAATACCATATCAACGCCGAAGCCGAAAGGATATAAAAACATGGCCTGCCATACGAGAGTTCTCGGAGAATATTGGAAAGTTGGTCACCCAATGAGAGACCTCGTGAATACTGCACGCTCACATGTTTCATTTGCACACTATTTCCTGAGAGTGTACCACCCATCTTTAACTGCATCCATCACATAGAATTTAGTACAATAGAAACAAAGTGACTTAATATGCGAACTACAATTACTGATTGAAAATATTTCACCTATAATTGTGCATTTCCATTTTCAAGCGTTCTAGTAAAAACAAGAATGGTAATCAAAACTTATTAAGAGTGAATTGCTTATTGATTGTTGTCGTAATAGTCGTCATGGCCGTGTATGCGTGTATGCTGTCTGTCTGTCTGTCTGTCTGTTAGGTAGTCAGCCCAGAGGCTGGTTGAATCCTCAAAAAGTATTGCCATAGGTTAGATTGGTAAATACACACAAAACCTCAAAGCAGCACTTTCATAGTTTCTTTATCATTTAGGCCTACTTAGGACCACGGGGCTCGTATCTACTCTTCGGTAAAGTTGTTGCTTTCTTCTTCTTCCAATAGTCCCTCATTTTCTGACTGTGAATCAGTCTTCTTTCTTCTGTCCACTTAGCTCCTGTAGTCTTCTTACTTGTAAGGGACGTTGGGAAAACGCCCTCTCGGATGACCTGACGGAACAGCAGACGGTCACGAGTTTGTTCCAGTGGGATATCTAGTTGTTCTATATCTGACTTAACTGACGCAATCCATTTGTTCTTAGAAGCCTTGCCTCTTCCTGTTACTGTGAATATCCTGTCGATGAGTCTTTCAGAATCCAGACGTGCCAAGTGCTCATAAAAGGTCAAGCGTATTTTCTTTATAGACGTGAAGAAGTCCTCCTTGTGTTCATACAATTCATCATTATGAAGGATTCTGTAAATGTCTCCTTCCTCTCTAATTGGACCTAATATCCTCAACCCAAAATGCGTCTCAAATCAAGAAAACCATTTTGGACAGCTCGTGGGACGAAACCACTCGGGATAGAAGGTGTGTGGAAGGAAATATGGAAAATTAACGCCAGTATACATCATTACGGCCTCGAAGACGTCACACATACAGTATATCAGGGTTGCAACTGCCTAGAATAACCTGGTGTTAACTAAACAGAATCCGGTGTGGACACGGAAGAACTAAGTGATTCATGCACAAATGAGGACTCTCAGACTCCCCATTATGTGACTGTCAAGCTTCAGAGCAGACCATAGGCCACATTGTTGAGGAATGTCCCAAGAGACGTTTCAGTGGTGATTGGAGGGATATCATCAATGCCTCTCGAACAGCATTGGAATGGATAGACTCCCTTGACATCACCCTTTAACCCACGAGGACTGGCGCATGGCTATTTTTGACCCGTGGCTTAAATAATACTTTGTATTTTCGTTTTGGTCAGCCCTTATTTCCTATCTCTTACAGTACCTTCCTTTCTAACCTTGAACTTCACCCTGCAAAAGTAACATGTCCGTTACCTTGTGAACACTCAAGTTATTTCTACATTATTTACGGTCGGGTCAGATTTACCCATGGCGCCAGTCCTCACGTGACAATTTTCGGTTTACGTTAATCGGGACAATCTGTTGAAAATATCCACCTAATGTGGTGCAGCACAATAACATAGCTCACGTTCTTGTTGAGCATTAATTAAAGATGTGGAAAAGCAAGAAAGAAAAATCCTAAGAAAAAGTTTTGGACCAGTCTGTACAGGGGGAATATGGATGAAAAGAAAATCCCAAGAGTTATACCAGCACTCGGAAAAAATCTCAGACACGTTTAGGAAAAGACGATTGAAATTTTATGGGCACATCCTCAGGATGGGCAATCAGAGACTGACCAAAAGTATTCTTAACCTTGCCCTGTCATTGAAAGTTAAAAACACCTGGCTGCTTGAAGATGGAAAAGATCTTCAGGAAATACGCATTACAGATGACATTGTACTAGACAGAGCTAAGTTCAGAGAATTAGTCGATAATCACCGCGTTGCAGACCATCCAAGCACTATCACCAACAAAACCTGGTCAGAAGATCGCAAGAAGAAGCCACAGCGAGAAGATGAAGAGATTTTGTGAGATGAGAAAGGCAATGCCATCAGCTAAATAAGTTCAACTGCGCTCCTTAGTCAGGCAAGACGTAGAAAGAAGAAAAAGCACTATAATGAAGCGTACTAGGCAAGATGAGGAGTGAAGTAGTTTGTCATCGCTTTCCTCACTGAGTCAGAACAATAGCACTGACACTATGAGTAAAACCTTCCACAGTACACACTGGCACTATTTGTGCCCTGCATGTCATTACTCAGCACCACCCATACCTAAATAGCTTCCATATAATCACAGCCTTGAATGAGACAAACATCGGTGTTGTATAGGCTATATCCAGAATCTCAGATAGTTGTAACATCTCCCCCTACCTCCTAGTCTGCATTGCATCAATTTTCAAGTGTACCATCCCAAGTTTCCCACTGGCATAGCATGATGAAAATTTAAAAATTCAATTTCCATTTCCCTGAAGTTAATAGCTTGAATTTGCTGCCTGTTTTGTAAGCGGTGACAGTCCCCTGCCCCTACCATAAGACTGCTCAAGTAGTGCTCTGAGGAACTTTGATAATTTCTTATGACGTAACAAGTCATGTGGTGTTTGTGTCGCGTCAGCAAGTGATAGGAGCACACTTGTTCACTCCAGACAGGTGTAAGAAAGACCTCATTATAAGCATCATCTTGCCACAGTGGCTGAGTGGTTATCGTGTCTGACTACCAACCCCAAGGTTGCAGGTTAGCTCCAGGTCGTGTTAAGTGATTTTGGAAAGGCGACAAAAAACACTACACGCATGCCATACGTTGTTAGCATGTTACAGAACCCATTTGAATTCTGTAGGCCGTGTTCATAATGGCAAAATTAATATCGGGATTTTCCGCCAACACAGAAAATATCCTCCTTTATCTACTAGAAAGCGCTATAGTGCCAAGGAGCTTAGATATCTAACCTCCTTGACTTTCATAGCGCTCCAAGGAACAACAACATTTGATATGCAAGTTGCCCTCTGGGCGTCAAATAACAAAGCTTGCTCCCGGCAGCCAAGGTTACACAATATTATTATTATTAGCATCAGCCGTCATGCAGGCTTACAGGATATGAGAGAAGTTCATTGGGAAGCTAGAAACATACACATTTTTAGGTTATTCTCCATACAAAAATTAAGATTTCTGTCCGCACACCTTGAATTTACGGCAAAAACCTTGTACAGTATTTATCCAAGGTGAATTGTATACTGACCAAATATAGTATATCGTCGCTGAAACTGCAATACCGCCTATTTGACAATGATCTTTTCTATTTTTCCCTGATGACTGGTCACACTTCTCAGCCGCATGTGGCTGTGCCGTCCAAGAGAACAATTTACTTTAGGTTCATTTTCCTGTGTATACACTTCAACAAAAATTAGCAATAAATACACTGCACTGTAAGAGTGCATAACTAGACGGAAATATACTTTTATGTTCGACCCTGACTATTATGTATCTGAAAACTGTATCATAATGAGACTCATTACAACATTATTTTTCATTATGATACAGTTTCTCCCACCAATCAGAGCTCAAGAAACAGTCGTTTGACCAATTAGATAATTAGATGCGCTGAGTACCACGGCCTTCTAATGTAAATCACACTGCCTTGCCTAGTGTAATAGTAGAGTAATCGAGGTGGCCATGGTCAAATACAAGGCATTCCCTGCGTCTCATGCGCTCTGTTCAGTACATAAAACTGGCGAAATCTCGACAGATATTTATGAATATTTATCTTCGAACATAAAATAGTTATAATAATTATCGTCGAACATAAACACTCGTATGCAACTCGCCTATAATGGTAATTAAGACACTCGTATGGAAATTATAAAACTCGCATACGCTCGTTTTATAAAAAATACTCGTGTCTTAATTATAGCCATTATAGGCTCGTTGCATAATGTACTATTATAATTTCATTGTCATAAACATATTGTATTGCCCTGGGGGTTGGTAGCTCGAGTTAGGGCGGTGTCGTCTAAAAGACGATGTAACTTGTACGCAGGGCAGTACGTGAGTATGACTGGGTTGTGTAATGAAGAGTGGATGAGACGGGGGAGACTGGACGGTAACCTTGCTTACGCAGCGAGGAGCGAGCGCCCACTCAGTGTTTTACAAGTGTTTTAGACACGAGCCAAGCGAGACTGTGTGGCGCAGCTGAATACAAGCTTGCTGGCGGCGCACCTGGGTTCGAGCGGAGGGTTCAATAGATACAAAGAGGCAGTTTAAGAGGGTGGAATGATTTAATTATTCTACAGTACAATGGATTTACAGTTCACTTTTCTTCAACCCTCCGTTACGCGCGTGATATTTTATAACGCCATTGGTCGCTCTGAGTCTGGTGGCCCCAAGCTATTGTCCAATATCCTATTGTGGATTATTGTAGTTTTGATGGCTATATTGATTCATAAATTACAAAAATAAATAATAGATACAAAAATATATTTTACAAAACAAATTTGACTAAAAACAAGAAATAGAAAAACATCTGCAACTTCATACAACTCATTTTAAAATTTAAATTTATCATCGGTACTTTCAAAAAATTCTATAAATGAGTTTGATGAAATCACTCTGGTAAAACTCCGTGCCCCGCGATGCAAGGAATTGTGGCACAGCCTGGTCTACCTCAGCATTGGTGTGAAAGTGACGTCACGATCTTCATCCTCCACACTCTGCCGTCCTTGACTGAACATGCAACACCAGCGACCGGCCATTTGACGAGATATGACCGCTTCACCATACTCGGTCTGTAGGCGTTCATGGATGACTGACACATTAGACCCACGTGCCCATTCATACCGAATAACAGCACGCGCTTCCATTGGCGATCACGTTGTCAGTACGTCTGTCTGCCATCGTGAGTTGTACTCAAATTATATCATGCACGCCAGTTTGCTGCTCCTCTCTCTTCGCTGGCGCTCTGCGCATGCGTCATTCCCCCTCAACTAGCGCTCCCTGTATCGTTGAATCTTATGGCGATTGTGTCACCTGGTGTATCATCTGCTCGTGCAATAAAATGACCAAACTTATTTTCAGAACTTCCCTCGTGCGTTGCAGTCGGAATTTAGGCACTGCACGAGCCATATTTATTAAATACAAGCTGTACCCGGCATGCGTTGAAATGCCAATCAAAGAAAGTGTTGGCGTTGAAATTCTGTTTTTTGAAGTGCTTTTGGATACACAACATGTTTTTCAATTTCCGTTAACTGCCCCTATACTATCGTAAAATGGATTTTCTAATTTAGAACAATCGTGGGGGCGTGCACAACAACTTTCAAAAGTTTCATCGCAATCGGATGAATGGTATATGAACGTATACGGGATTTTGTTTGAACGATTCGTGCGCTGTCACTCATTTGTTGATTCTACTCGTACGCTACCTATTGAGAAATGAATTTGTTAAGTCGAAACCCTACCCTGGCGTGTACACAATAACTCATCAAGGTTTCATCACAATCGAAGAAGGTTATATGAACGCATAGGGGATTTTGTTGAAACGCTTCGCGCGTCGTCACCCATTTGTTGCATATACTCGTGCGCTACCAATTGTGAAATGGATTTATTAAGTCGAAACTCTTCCCTGGCGTGTACACAATAACTCATCAATGTTTCAACGCAATCGGATGAATGGTATATGCACGTATACGGGGTTTTGTTTAAACGATTCGTGCGCTGTCACTCATCTGTTGAATCTACTCGTGCGCTACCTATTGAGAAATGTATTACTAAGTCGAAGCCCTTCCCTGGCGTGTACACAATAACTCATCAAGGTTTCATCGCAATCGAAGAAGGTTATATGAACCCAATAGGGGATTTTGTTGAAACGCTTCGCGCGTCGGCACCCATTTGTTGCATCTACTCTTGCGCTACTTATTGTGAAATGGATTTACTAAGTCGAAACCCTTCCCTGGCGTGTACACAATAACTGATCAATGTTTCATCGCAATCGGATGAATAGTATATGCACGCATACCGGATTTTGTTTAAACGATTCGTGCCCCGTCACTCATTTGTTGAATCTACTCGTGCGCTACCTACTGTAAAATGTATTTACTAAGTTAGAAACCGTCACGTAAGTGTCCACAACATCTCACCCAAGTTTTATCGCTATCGGACTAATGGGATATGAAGACATAGGGGAGTGTATTGAAACGCTCCGCGTGTCGTCGTTCATTTGTCGAATCTACTCGTGTGCTACCTACTGTGAAATGTATTTACTAAGCCAGAAACCTTCCTTGGAGTGTCCACCATATTTCACCCAAGTTTCACCGCTAACGGCAGAATGGTATATGACCTTATACGGGACTTTGTTGAAACGCTTCGCGCGTCGTCCCTCATTTGTTGAATCAACTTGTGCGCTGCATATTGTATAGGGGATTTACTAAGGCAGAAATTTTCCATGACGTGTACACAACATCTCACCCAAGTTTCATAGCTTCGGACGAATGGTACATGTATGCATACGGGACTTGGTTGAAACGCCTCGCGTGTCGTCGCTCATTTGTTGATTCTACTCTTGCGCTACATATTGTAATATGGATGTACTCAGCCAGAAACCTTCCCTGGAGTGTACACAACATCTCACCCAAGTTTCATCGCAATCGGATGAATGGTATGTGAACGTATACGGGACGTTGTCAAAACGCTTCGCGCGTAGTCACTCATTTGTTGAACATAAACGTGCACTTCGTATTGTAAAATGGATTTACTTAGCCCGAAACCTTTCCTGGAGTGTACCCAACAATTCACCAAACATTTATCACTATCAGACGAATGGTATATGACTTCATACGGGACTTTGTTGAAACGCTTCGCGTGTCATCGCTCATTTGTTGAATCTACTGGTGCGCTACCTATTGTAAAATGTATGTACTAAGCCAGAAACCTTCCCTGGAGTGTACACAACATCTCACCCAAGTTTCATCGCTATCGGATGAATGGTATATGAAATTATATGGGACTTTGTTGAAACGCTTCGCGCGTCGTCGCTCATTTGTTGATTCTACTCGTGCTCTACCTATTTTGAAAGGGATTTACTAAGCTAGAAACCTTCCCTGGAGTGCACACAAAATCTCAGCCTAGTTTCATCGCTATCGGACGAATGGTATATGAACGCAAACGTGACTTTGTTGAAATGCTTCGCGCGTCGTAGCTCATTTGTTGAATCTACTCGTGCGCTGCCTATTGTAAAGTGGATGTACTAAGCCAGAAAATTTCCCTGCAGTGTACACAACATTTCACGCAAGTTTCATAGCTATCGGACGAATGGTATATGAATGCATACGGGACTTTGTTGAAACGCTTTGCGTGTCGTCGCTCATTTGTTGAATCTACTCGTGCGCTATCTACTGTGAAATGTATTCACGAATTTTGAAACCTTCACGTAAGTGTACACAACATCTCACCCAAGTTTCATCGCTATCGGACGAATGGTATATGAACACATACGGGACTTTGTTGAAATGCTTCGCGCATCTTCGCTCATTTGTTGAATCTACGCGTGCGCTACCTATTGTAAAATGGATTTACTAAGTCAGAAACCTTCCTTGGAGTGTACTCAACATCTCACCCAAGTTTCATCGCAATCGTACGAATGGTATATGAACGCATAGGAGACATACACACACACCCACAGACAAACTATCACGTTACATTGATTTTTATAAATATAGACAAGCTGTACCCGGCATGCGTTGCAATGCCAATCAAAGAAAGTGTTGGCGTTGAAATTCTGTTTCTTGAAGTGCTTTTGGATATACAACATGTTAACTGCCTCTAAGCTATCGTAAAATGGATTTTCTAATTTAGAACCATTCGTGGAAGCGTGCACAACAACTTTCAAAAGTTTCATCGCTGTCACTCATTTGTTGAATCTACTCGTACGCTACCTGTTGTGAAATGGATTTACTAAGTCGAAACCCTTCCCTGGCGTGTACACAATAACTCATCAATGATTCATCGCAATCGGATGAATTGTATATGCACGTATACGGGGTTTTGTTTAAACGATTCGTGCTCTGTCACTCATTTGTTGAATCTACTCGTGCGCTACCTATTGAGAAACGTATTACTAAGTCGAAGCCCTTCCCTGGCGTGTACACAATAACTCATCAAGGTTTCATCGCAATCGAAGAATGTTATATGAACGCAATAGGGGATTTTGTTGAAACGCTTCGCGAGTCGTCACCCATTTGTTGCATCTACTCTTGCGCTACTTATTGTGAAATGGATTTACTAAGTCCCCTTCC
The DNA here is from genome assembly GCA_946902985.2 of Meconema thalassinum. Classification (NCBI taxonomy): domain Eukaryota; kingdom Metazoa; phylum Arthropoda; class Insecta; order Orthoptera; family Tettigoniidae; genus Meconema; species Meconema thalassinum. Next base: position 377,027,420 of record OX336392.1, read on the forward strand.
CTGGCGGGTACACAATAACTGATCAATGTTTCATCGCAATCGGATGAATAGTATATGAACGCATACCTGATTTTGTTTAAACGATTCGCGCTCCGTCACTCATTTGTTGAATCTACTCGTGTGCTACCTACTGTAAAATGTATTTACTAAGTTAGAAACCGTCACGTAAGTGTCCACAACATCTCACCCAAGTTTCATCGCTATCGGACTAATGGTATATGAAGACATAGGGGACTGTATTGAAACGCTCCGCATGTCGTCGTTCATGTGTCGAATCTACTCGTGTACTACCTACTGTGAAATGTATTTACTAAGCCAGAAACCTTCCTTAGAGTGTCCACCATATTTCACCCAAGTTTCAACGCTAACGGCAGAATGGTATATGACCTTATACGGGACTTTGTTGAAACGCTTCGCGCGTCGTCCCTCATTTGTTGAATCAACTTGTGCGCTGCATATTGTATAGTGGATTTACTAAGCCAGAAATTTTCCATGACGTGTACACAACATCTCACCCAAGTTTCATAGCTACGGACGAATTGTTCATGAATGCATACGGGACTTGGTTGAAACGCTTCGCGTGTCGTCGCTCATTTGTTGATTCTACTCTTGTGCTGCATATTGTAATATGGATGTACTCAGCCAGAAACCTTCCCTGGAGTGTACACAACATCTCATCCAAGTTTCATCGCAATCGGATGAATGGTATGTGAAAGTATACGGGACGTTGTCGAAACGCTTCGCTCGTAGTCACTCATTTGTTGAATATAAACGTGCGCTTCGTATTGTAAAATGGATTTACTTAGCCAGAAACCTTTCCTGGAGTGTACACAACAATTCACCAAACATTTATCACTATCTGACGACTGGTATATGACTTTATACGGGACTTTGTTGAAACGCTTCGCGTGTCATCGCTCATTTGTTGAATCTACTGGTGCGATACCTATTGTAAAATGTATGTACTAAGCCACAAACCTTCCCTGGAGTGTACACAACATCTCACCCAAGTTTCAACGCTATCGGATGAATGGTATATGAAATTATATGGGACTTTGTTGAAACGCTTCGCGCGCCGTTGCTCTTTTGTTGATTCTACTCGTGCTCTACCTATTTTTAAAGGGATTTACTAAGCTAGAAACCTTCCCTGGAGTGCACACAAAATCTCAGCCTAGTTTCATCGCTATCGGACGAATGGCATATGAACGCAAACGTGACTTTGTTGAAATGCTTCGCGCGTCGTAGCTCATTTGTTGAATCTACTCGTGCGCTGCCTATTGTAAAGTGGATGTACTAAGCCAGAAAATTTCCCTGCAGTGTACACAACATTTCACGCAAGTTTCATAGCTATCGGACGAATGGTATATGAACACATACGGGACATTGTTGAAATTCTTCGCGCATCGTCGCTCATTTGTTGAATCTACGCGTGCGCTACCTATTGTAAAATGGATTTACTAAGTCAGAAACCTTCCTTGGAGTGTACTTAACATCTCACCCAAGTTTCATCGCTATCGGACGAATGGTATATGAACACATACGGGACTTTGTTGAAATGCTTCGCGCTTCGTCGCTCATTTGTTGAATCTACGCGTGCGCTACCTATTGTAAAATGGATTTACTAAGTCAGAAACCTTCCTTGGAGTGTACTCAACATCTCACCCAAGTTTCATCGCAATCGGACGAATGGTATATGAACGCATAGGAGACATACATACCCACCCACAGACAAACTATCACGTTACATTGATTTTTATATGTATAGATAGATTTTATTGTTGTTTAGGTGCATAGCCTCATCTTCCAAATCCCCCAGGGGCCCACGGCTAGTGGGACGTGGGTTGGCGACCACGGCGGCCCAGCTGAGTTCGGCATTACTTCCACTTAATTGTGCCGGGCTCATCTCTGTCATATTTCATATCAACTACCCATGGTCAACTCTTGCTCATTTCCGACCCCGACGGTATTAGGGTATCCGAGGCCGAGGGAATATTTTACTTTCCCGGCTTAATTGGCCCTTGTCTCATCTTTCCTGATCGCTCATTCTTCGTGGGGTCAGACCTCTTCTGTTCTCTTCATATCTCCTGCCTTCTGCTCCAGACCCTCAAGGAGGCAGGGTGTGTGTAGCCCCACCACTTCTGGTGCACCCTGGATAGTGCTACACCCTCAAGCGCTCACGGCTGGCGAGTTCGGGAGTTGGCGACCCCGAGGGATTCCTGAGCTGGGTCCGGATTTTTCCTATTTTTCTTTTGCCTCTGGAGTGGACCCTCTCGTTTTTCCCTTTCCTAACTGCCTTTCATGGCTCTCCTTCTTTCCAAGTCCCTCAATCCTGATTCTTCGAGGGTTGAGGGACCTTTCTTTTCCTCCTGTCCAATATTTGCCGTCTTCCTTATTTATTTACCACTAGCAGAAGTACCCGTTCTTCGAACGGTGTTCGGTGTTAACATCAGACATTATCAATTGAGCTACTGCTGCAATGGTTAGCGGTTTGTCATTCCTTCATATGTTTATCAGAACGAAGTTAGTTTTCTGGGAATATCACACATACTGTTAATTTAAGGGCCTTAAAATGTGGTTTTCGGAGACCCTTTATAGACTCCCGAATTTTGTGTCTCACATTGAGAAGAGCAACATATGCTTTGGTCGTCCTTCTAGGATAATTTTTATATTTCGCCTATTTTAGCATGTATTTTGAGAGGTGTTTCCCTATATCCACCTTTCTACTGTATGAAAAGTACGGTGAAGAGTTTTATAAATGATTGGTGTATTGACTCTCATGGTTACCATACCTAATTTTACGATGCACCAAGCATCCGAACACGAGTTATAGGCGTACATAAAGATACAATCTCGCGCAATGCGCAGTCTCGGCATTCTATACAGATTCACAGAAATTAAAGACTTCACTGCACTTAAATTATACTTCACCATATATGTTATCCCTATCCTAGATTTCTCTTCCCCAATTTGGTCTACTTCGGCTATAACCAATATTTCTAAATTGAACAGTGTCTTTAGTTTCTTCATATCAATAGTCAAAGCTCGCAATCCTTCGCTAAGGCAGTTTGCCAAATCCGACATTTTAAATCAGCTCAATATACTCGACCTGAGGAGCCACTTACAATTTACTGACCTGTGTTTCCTACATAAAATTATGAATGGTTACACAAAATGTAACATGCTCTTAAGCTACTTCCCACTCCATGTTCCCTCCCGTTCAACACGTCAGAACCATTTACACTATATACCCCGCCCACGACTTGAAGTACAGAAGCGCTCTATATTCCACCGTCTGCCAACCCTTAGCAACTCCCTTCCAAATATTGACATATTCTCTCCCTATAGAACATTCAAACATAACATTAGAAGATCCCTTTCATTCTCAATTCCTCACCCTCCTAATCACCCACTACCCCCAATCACTCCCTGCATTTAACCCGAGACTTGTCCCTTGCTGCCATCACTGCCATTGTTATTGTTATTGTCGTTATTTTTGTTAATACTATTTGAAATTGTTAAAATACTAGTGTAAAATGACCTATCATGGTTGTATCTAATAATTATTAAATAAATAAATAAATAAAAATTAAAAAAATACACAGAAAGACAGACAGACAATTCTATTGTCTACAACATATCACCCAGATATCCAAATGTGGGTATAGGCTATCTACCAAACAGTATCAAACAAAATCATACTTACGATGAACCCGTATGTCGACACAAACTAAAAACAGAAAAAAAAAAGAATAGTTAACATGTGCTCTCAAACTAAATTCACCTAACGTGTACTTCCTAACGTGAAATAGAATTGAAAGCCTTGTGGACGAAACGCAATACACGTCACATAAAAACTGACCCTCTACGTTCTGTTAGGTCCCCAACATAGGAAGACCACTTTCGTAAATTATAAAGGCTTATGGTGCATGAAAATTCAGGTTCTTTAGCCTCATATGGCCCAAATTCCTAAAAGCCACAAAAAATGCTGATTCAATTCAGGAATTTTTGAAAATAATGTAGCTGTTGGGAGATATAATAGACCTTCTGTACTATATGTCGCACGTGAAAATTGCATGAAAAAAATCTAGGTTACCCCTTGACCCCGTTAATTGTATTGATGAATTATACAGTCTACGTTGGCTCCGTGATAACCTTATAGCCATTTGCAAACTTTCACAGAAATGTAATAAATGGCGTGACATTGCTTCTTACAGAAATAGATGGAAAGTTGGATGCCACCCCTTGAGATAATGTTGTCATGGTTACCGTTTTGCATTCCTTCATTAGTTTGTTAAATTAAATTAAATTAGTCTTCTGGGAATATTTCATAAACTGATGGCTTTAGAGCCTTATAATGTAGTTTTCGAGGACCCTTTAGGGCCCGCGAGTTTTGTTTCTGGCACCAAGGGACTTTTTCTCGCCGTTGTACGCCACAATATATTACTACTAATAATAATAATATAATAAGCCTCCGTGGCTTAGGCGGCAGCACGCCGGCCTCTCACCGCTGGGTCCGTGGTTCAAATCCCGGTCACTTCATGTGAGATCTGTGCTGGACAAAACGGAGGTAGACAGGTTTTTCTCCGGGTACTCCGGTTTTCCCTGTCGAAATTTCATTCCAGCAACACTCTCCACTATCATTTCATTTCATCTGTCATTCATTTAATCATTGCCCCAGAGGAGTGCGTCAGGCCTCGGCAGCCGGCACAGTTCATATCCTCGCCGCTAGTTGGAGGCTTCATTCATTCCATTCCTGGCCCGGTCGGAGACTGGAACCAGGCTGTGGATTTTCATTTTTTCAATAATAATATAATATAGGGATAGGAATATAATAGACCTGCCGTACCACACACTCAGGTGTAAATAGCGTGAAAAAATTCTAGAGTACCCCTTGACCCCCTTAAGCGCATTATACGTATTGATGAATTTTACAGCTTAATTTGGTTTCGTGATAACCTTCTAGCCGTTTGCAAACTTTCACACTAATGTAATTAATGGTATTGCATTGCGTCTTACAGGAATAGATGGACCTCTGAGAATCTGTTGCCATGGTTACCGGCTTGCATTCGTTCATTATTTTTTAGCCTATTTTCATTTTTTGAAAAATAGGCTTATGAGATCACCTTTTGTCCGTGTGTGTGTGTGTGTGTCTCCCTAATAACTTCTAAACGGCTGGAGCCATTACAATGAAACTCGGTAAGGTCATAGCACTATTCTGGCCGACCCCGACCGTGCCCTTCAAATTTAATTGTCTCTCACCAATCCAATATGGCGACTGTGCGAAATATTTCACCAGCATTCAGTATCTCCGAAACTATTACCGATATCGCCCTGAAATTGTGTACGGTGATAAAGGGCACTACTGGAAGTTCACCCATGAGACTTTCAAAAAACCTGGTGACTACGAAACCAACATGGCGGCCAAGCGAAATTGAGACTTTTAAAAAGACTTTTCTCGCGATTTAACTATCCAAACGTAATGAAACCTGTTACAGCAAATGTTTATACACATTGTAATGCACTAGAGTCTAATTTAGTTCAATTGCTTACATAACCTCAAGATGGCGGCTGTGCGAAATATTTCCCTGACATTCTATATCTCCGAAACTATTATATATATCACCCTGAAATTTTGTACGGTGATATAAGGCACTGATACAAGTTTATCTATGTAACTTTCATAAACCTGCAAAGTACTGAACGAACATGGCGGCCAAGCGAAGTTGAAACATTTTAATATACTTTTCTCATGATTTAACTCTCTGAGCGCAGTGAAATGTGGTGCAGTAAATGATCATACATATTGTAATGCACTGGCATCTAATTTAGTTCAATTGTTTACATAATCTCAGGATGGCGGATGTGCGAAGTTATAATATTAAATTTATATTTGTTGTGTCGTAATCATGCGATCCAAGTGAAAGTTTGAATAATGAACCTAGGCAATAATTGTCCTTGAATGGTACATAACTCTATGGCCTATACATATAGCAATCCAAAATGGCGAGCATCCGAAATATTTAGACGGTTCTCAATATCTATGAATCTTTTACAGCAAACAAACTGAATTGTTTTTATGTTTATAGAGGCTATGAACATATGTTCACCTATAGGACGTTCAGTAACCTGGTGAGCACAAATCCAACATGGCGGCGACGCGAAATATAAATATTTGAATGGACGTTTCTCGCGAATTAACTATCCGAGTGCAGTGTAACGTTGCACGTTAAATGCTTATACAAATGTCAATCCACTGGCATCTAATTTATTTCAATTGTTTGCATAATCACAAGATGGCAGCTGTGCGAAATTTTAAAATCCCCGTTTTACTTCTTGTGTTCTAATCAGGCGATTGAAGTTTGAATACCACACGTACACAATAATCTCAATGTAATAGTACAAAAATAAAATTCCAACCTGGCGACCATCCGAAATATTTAGACGGTTCTCAATATCTACGAATCTATCACAACCTTCAAACTGATATTTTGTATGTTGATAGAGGCAATTAACATGAGTAGGATATATGAAAATAGGCTGTATAGTTCTTCACGGAACTACTTGTTTTTAGTTCCGTTTGGGCCGGCTGTCGACCACGTGGTTCTTATTTTCTGGCAGCTTTCCTCCTAGCCCAGTAATCCTTCATTCTGGCACTGTGAATGTCCTTCCGCTTCTGAGTCCATTTCACACCTACTCCTGGACGCACTGCTTTTGCTGTTAGTGACTGGAGAGAGTCTGATGTTCTGACTAAAGTCCTGTATTTATTCCTGTCATAGATGTTACTGGGGTCAATATCCAATTGTTCAAGGTCTTTCCTGACAAGTTTCGGCCACTTGGCGTTAGTTGCTTTCCCTCTAGAGACAGTGTTGAAAATTCTGGAGGTGAGCCTCTGATTATCCATTCTCACAATATGACCATAGAAGATCAGCCTCCTCTTCCTCATGGCTGTTGTAATGCTCTCCACTTGTTCATAGAGTTCATTGTTGTACCTGATTCTATACTTGTCTTCGTCTTTAATAGGGCCCATGATTTTTCGCAGAATCTTCCGGTCCTTTAGCTCCAATTTCCGGAGTTGTCCTTTTCTGACCATATTTAGGCATTCTGAGGCATATGGTACTGATGGTCTCACTACAGTACTGTAGTGTCTGAGTTGGAAATTCATTGAGAGGGATTTGCATTTGTACATATTCTTGCATAGGTGGTAGGCTCTCTCCAGTTTGATGCATCTATCGTTCATGGCCAGGTCTTCATTGATGTTTGGGGATATCCATTCTCCTAGGTATTTGAAGGAGTTAGTCCTTTGTACTACTTTGTCCCCCAGTGGGATTGACTCGGGCGCATCTCTGATGTTGCTGATTAACTGTGTTTTGTTGACGGCGGTCTTTAAGTTCTTGGGTTCAAAAGGTAGCTTTTCCATACGTTCCTTTGAGTTAAGAAGGTTGCTGAAATACTCTGCTAAGGCTGTGGTGCACTCCTCATTGTTCAGTTTCAGATCTCCCTCAGCTCCCCGAAGGTGAAGTGTAGGAGCTGAATAGGGAGTTATTTGTGATTTAAAAGCCTGGTAAAAGTCTCGAGTGATGTTCCGCTGGAAATCCCTCTCTGCCTGGTCAATGATATCCTTATTATTTATTTTGGCAGTAGTTTTCCGAATTTCTAAGAAATTATCATGATTGTCCACACTTTTATTACGGTTCCATTTCAGCCATGCTTGTTTTCTCTCTTCTATTGCCTTGTCACATGTAGCTGTCCACCACGGATGTTTATTCTTTCTGACTGCCAGGATGGTTATTTTCGCTGCATCTACTAGTGCCTTCTCTAGTTGGGGCCAGTCCTTCTTTTCCTTGTTCTTAGCTAGGGTCTTGGTGAAGTCATTGCTGTCTCTCAGCTTAGATGGATTGAACCTTGGAATTCGCGACTTGATGCAATGGATTCCTCTGCTTGTTTTAAGAGGGATGAAATTGGTTTTGATCAAAGAAAGATAATGATCCGAGTCAATGTTCGCACTTCTCAATACTTTGACATTTAATATTTCCTGGCTGTTCCTTCTACTAATGGTTACATGATTTAGTTGGAATTCCCCAAGCATGGGGTTAGGACATTTCCACATCATAGCTTTTCTAGGAAGGCGTTTGAAAGCTGTAGATTTGATGACTAAGTTGTAATTTCGGCACAGGTCAATCAGTCTTTCTCCATTCCTGTTTGTCCTCTTGTTTGCTGGATATTCTCCAACTATGGCCTGAAATTTCCGTTCTCTACCAATCTGTGCAATTAAGTCCGCCATTAAAATAGTTACATGGTGCTTTGGAATCCGGTCCATTGTCTCTTCGTGTACCCTCCAGAAGTTTTCCACACTCTCAATATCTTTCCTATTGGTGTCATTAGTAGGTGCATGAAAATTAACAATTGTGTATGCTTTGTTGAGAGTTCTGAAGGCTATAGTGGACGTTCTGCCATTTGGAGATGAAAAGGAGATGACTGAGTTGATCATTTTGTTGTTGACTATGAAGCCTGTGCCCAAGTGAGGCACATTCTTCATCACTCTTTCACCTGGCTGCCCTTTGTAGATCCTGTATCCCTGTGATTCGATTGGCTCGTCAGCCAAGAATCTTTTCTCTTGTAGGGCAGTTATCAGGATATTGTGGTCATTTAAAACATCTAATGTATGTTTTAGTTTTCCTGTCTCAAGGAGGGAGTTGATGTTGATGGATGCCAAATATTTAAAACGTTTGTTAGTTTCACATGAAAGTGCAAGCTCCCCAGACTCCGAAGGCTTGCTTGTCCCACCAAAGGTAGGGGTGGATTTTGTAAATTTTGTACCACCTGGGGTAGTTTTACTGTTAGTCGTTTTTTTTCATGTTGCAAGAGTTAAGAAAAAGTGTTTAGGGTGGTTACCCGCAGGTAACGAATTGTTAACTATCAAGGTTGTAAGCCTTGAAGCCCCCAACACTGATCGGCTCACTGACCCAGCTTCCCGCTGGGATTAATTAACCAACCATCCACTGGGTTGCTCAGATTCACAGGGACACCTCTTGTAGGTTATGTGCTGGAGTTGGAGTGAAAGAGGCTAGTTGGATTCTCTTGCTGAATCCAATATGTTATGTTGCAGATGTTTATTAAATGAAATTAGTTTTCTGGGAATATCTCAAAAAAGGTTGGTTTTAGGGCCTTAAAATGTGGTTTTTGGGGCCCTGAGTTTTGTCTCTCACATTGAGGGGCTGAAAATGAGCTTTGTCTCGTCCTTCTACGCCTATTTCAGCATGTATTTTAAGGGGGTAGGCCCCCTTTTATGAGAGGTACGGAGAAGAGTTATAACAATGATTAGTATCGTGCCTCTGATGGATATCTGTACCAAATTTTACGTTGATAAACCCAGCCGCTCTAGAGTTATAAGGGAACAATATTGTCCACAGAAAAACAGACAGACAGATAGACAAAAACATTATTTTCGTGCGTATCCATCATAAAACAGTCTGAAACGCGTAAATAACTCAAATTTCCGTAGAAATTCAGAAAAAAACAGACAAACTTTCATTTTTATATATGTAGAGAAATACTGCACCACTTGGTGTTGACCGTGTTTTATTGCACTAATTTAGGTTTTACTCGCTAACCGTTGGAGATACACGAAAAGTGATAACAACCTTTCGGATAGGAAATTAAATTTTAAAACTCGTATGGGCCATCAAAAGTTTGCTATTTCGTAGAGTTCTCTTTTTATTTGAAATAGAAATATGAAATTTCGAAACCAAAGGGTGTAGTGACGTCACTAAAATGGTCATCATTTTTAAATATTGCAAAATATCGAAATAAAAAATAATCTATATGTAAACCTGGTAAATCAGCTACATCCATGCAAAATTTCATTTAAATCGGACCAGTGGTTCTTGCGTTATTAAGTAACACACAGACAGACAGACACACACAATCTCATTTTTATAATATATTAGTATGATTTTTTCTTCTAGTTCGTAAGACTGTAGTTAGTATTAGTTATAGTTTTCATTGCATTCTCAACTCATGTTTCACTATCACCCAAACCATTAGGGGACGATAACCTAGATGATAGGTCCCTTAAAACAACAATTATCATGATCAACGTCATCATCATCTTCGAAAGTATTGAATACATTGTAGCACCGTGTATTTGGGAGACAAACTTCATGAATTCCTTTGCAAAGTTATCTGTGTTCCTAGACAGATCATTGCTGTGCAAAGTGTGATATGCCAGTATTTCAATGGCTGCTGCGCTGTTTGTTCAGCCTGTAACCATGTTATGAACACAGTGACATAATTAGAAGAGTTGTACTGAAGGATGATGAACCATTGTAGCGATAATGAAGTCAATGTTTGGGCCACGCCTCCCTTAATTCAGTTTGTGATACGCTATTTGAATTACATATTTAATTATAACAGTTTTCTGCTCATTTGCTTCTCTCGCTCGTTATTGCATTACAAAATAAATTACTAACATATGTATGACTATTAATTGAAATTAATTTAATTACGTGCACAGAATGTATTTATAACATGAATGCATGAAGAGACGAACAGATACATCAAATGTGAACAAGCAAGCATTTACCAACCTAAGGAAACTTAAAGAGGTCCAAACATTCAAGGATTTTCAGGTTTTTAAAATTGTCATTTTAGATTTTTAAAAACATAAAATAGGTTGTTTTAAGGTTTTTAATAGATAGAATAGTTTTTTACATAGGTTTTTAGTTTTTAAATGTAGCAAACGTTGACATAAAATGCGCAATGATTAAAATTAATGCGTAGGGAAATTGTTAGTAGAAAATCTGACTGCAAATAAAGTGTAAAATTTTACATAATGATATGTCATCAAATTATCACCGAGTACTTCACACTTTTAGGCAATATTTGATCTCCTTAATTATGTTAATTAATCAAATTCAGCTGAAGAAGATCCTGCCAGAACAGCGAGTCGCGTGCAACGATGACGCCAAGACAGCAGTCTGACGATGGTTCCACAGTCAGCCGTCTGATATCTACCACAGGGGTATCTCAAATTTAGCGCAAAGATGGGACAAATGTCTGAACAAATGTGGACACTATGTAGAAAAGTAGTGTAAGGTACAGGTACAAAGAACGGTAATGTATATTTGTAATTACCTGTATGTATTTCCTTGCAAAACAAATAGGTGCAAAAGCCTTTCTATCCGCCCTTATTTAAATAATCCCTGGCACTACAGCCCACGAAGGGCCAGGGACTACCAAGCGACCGCGGCCCAGCCATTTGGCCTGCAGATATTGGGGTGACGCGTGGTCAGCGTATTGGGTCCCCTCAGCGGTTAATCTTAATTTTCGTGACCGGAGCGCTGCCTCACTGTCAGACTGCTACTGAATTATCCTCACGAAGCTGAATGCTCCCCTTTTCATCCCTCACATCAGTTTCTAAACCCCTAATGGAGCCGGAACCGAACCCGGGGCCTCCGAGTGAGAGGCAAGCACGCTACTCCAACACCACAGCCACCCTCATATGCTGAAAATAAAAAAATAAAAAAAAGATGTTCAGAAAAGAACATATAGCCTACTTTCTCCTAAATGCATGGGTATTGTTATAACACTTTGATGTTTTCAAGGAGAATAATTGAATGTTGGTTGTAGTAGCTTGTTTAAATACGTGTTATACGGATATTAAACATGAATATGAGGTGCCCTTTGCTAGTGCTACCTCTGTACAAAATTTCATTCAATTCGGTTTCACCGTGTTTGAATTGATATCGGGAAACAATTTTCACACATACATGGCCGCTATCTGCAAACTATTGGGCTGATGATCTTGTCGTTTGGTCAAAAGATGCTTATTACATAAAGGTATATTGTTGCAAAATTTAGTAGAGATCAGATGATTAGGTTGGTCCTAATGTGATTTAAGCTTTTAACATTTGGGTGACCGCCATTACGTTTCGGTCAGGATGGCGGTGATATAAAACATGACACTGAAGTGTACTTTGCTAGTGCTACCTCTGTACCAAATTTCGTTCAATTCGTTATCAACGTGTTTGAATAGATAGAGGGAATCGATTTGCACACATACATGGCCGCCATCCGCAAATTATTGGGCTGATGACCTTGTAGTTCGGTCAAAAGATTCTTCGTACATAAAGGTATAATGTTGCAAAATTTGGTATAGATCAGATGATTAGGTTGGTCCTAATGTGATTTTAGCTTTTAATATTTGGGTGGCCGCCATTACGTTTCCGTCAAGATGGCGGCAATATAAAACATGACACTGAGATGCCCTTTACTAGTGCTACCACTGTAACAAATTTCTTCAATTCGGTTTCACCGTGTTTGAATTGATAAGTGAATCGATTTGCATACGTACATGGCCGCCATCCGCAAATTATTGGGCTGATGACCTTGTAATTCGTTCAAAAGATTCTTCGTACATAAAGGTAGCATGTTACAAAATGTGGTAGAGATCAGATGATTAGGTTGGTGGTAATTTTATTTAAGATTTCAACATTTGGATGGCCTCCATTACGTTTCCGTCAAGATGGCGGCGATATAAAACATGACACTGAGGTGCCCTTTGCTAGTGCTACCTCTGTACCAAATTTCGTTCAATTCGGTTTCACCGTGTTTGAATAGATAGGGGGAATCCATTTGCACACAAACATGGCCGCCATCCTCAAATTATTGGGTTTATGACCTTGTAGTTTGGTCAAAAGATTTTTCATAAATAAAGGTATAATGTTGCAAAAATTGGTAGAGATCAGATGATTAGGTTGGTCCTAATTTGATTTAAGCTTTTAACATTTGGGTGGCCGCCATTATGTTTTCGTCAAGATGGCGGCGATATAAAACATGAGACTAAGGTGCCCTTTGCAAGTGCTACCTCTGTACCAAATTTCGTTCATTTCGATTTCACCGTGTTTGAATAGATAGGAGGAATCCATTTGCACACAAACATGGCCGCCATCCTCAAATTATTGGGCTGATGACCTTGTAGTTCGGTCAAAGGATTTTTCGTACATAAAGGTATAATGTTGCAAAAATTTGTAGAGATCAGATGATTAGGTTGGTCGTAATTTGATTTAAGTTTTTAACATTTGGGTGGCCGCCATTACTTTTCCGTGAAGATGGCGAAAATATAAAACATGACACTGAGGTGCCCTTTGTAGTGCTACCTCTGTACCGAATTTCGTTCAATTCGGTTTCACCGTGTTTGAATTGATAGGGCGGCATAGATATTCAGAGTACACACACGCACACACACACACACACTCAAACACACACAAACAGACACACAATTTTTCGCCCTGTGTTGATCTCATAAGTCTACTTTCATTTTTTGCAAAAATCGAAAGTAGGCTAATGACAACTCAACATTAGGTGACTTCTTTAATTTTAGTTTAGTTTACATTACATTATCTGTTAAATACCGACATATTTCTAGTATTGCCAACATGCGGGAGTCTTTCAAATTATACATGATACCAATTAATGCCGATGAATTGTCAGTATTTATATACCATTCCAGTCTCTGAATATACGAACAACATCCACAACCAGAACGAGCGACTGTGGTTGCCACGCTATGTGTCTTACTGTCAGACTAATTTATATGTATGTTCACACTCTCGCACAGTCCATTAAGAAGAGGAATGTTTGGGTTGGGAAATAGCAAAGACAATAATCTGGGCTGGTCGATAAGAGAATGGCCAGCGCGATGTGTCTCGAGGTGGCATGTAATTACTGTGCCCATCTGATTGGGCTTCACGCTATTCTCAGAGGTGGGGGGGGAGAACATATCGTATGCAAGGTGAAATTATTTAATTTCAACAGCAAATAATTTTTTGCTCAATGGGTGCCACAGGGTTAAAGTGTATCACATAATGTTCGTTATTTAATAACTAAAATGTGGCAAACTATCATAAAATTCAGACATAAAAATAGATCATTGTGGCAACGTTTGGGTGTTATTACAACCAAATTCAATTATTCAATTATTTCCAATCATTTCTTCTGCTTCTTCCGTCATTTAGGCCAACTGTGGGCCAAGTTCATTTGATTTCAGCTGATTCTGGGGCTTTATGTTTGCCCAGTACTCCTTCATTCTATCACTCTGAATTCTCTCCCTTTCTTCAGTCCATGGTGACTGGATCCCGGATGTAGGATGACTCTTTAAACCAGTGAAATTCTTAATTTTTGCTTTGTATGTTTCCCTGTTGCTGCTTTCAGCTTCAGATGTTGACATTTCTTCTAGTTCCTTCTTCACCTCCTGATACCAGCAAGCTGTGTTCCAATTACAATTGTCAAAAGAAGTTTTGCATGTTGCCAGCTTATGTAATTGTGGACTAAAAATACAGTAATACACGTGCTTTATCCGATGACTGTTTGAATTATTTATTTAGGGCATGGCATTACACATGAATCACAATAATAATAATAATAATTACCTACCAAATGCGTTTTTAAAGTAAAGTGCTGCGGTCGGCATTCCGTGCAGGCATCTATTGGCAAGGCTGAGACGCATTTACGGCAACAGTCGCCCTTGTGTGGGTGTGTTGACAAGCTTTTGAAATGGCATCGCCGATCGAGAGTCCCGCCGACTCGTAGACAAGGGAAAAAACTCCCCTGTAAGATATGCTGACATTTGGCCACCAATGTCAGGCAAATTGAGCATGTACTCAGGGGAACTTCTAAACATACATGGTGGGATGATTTATGTTGTGAAAATTGTTGTGATCAATGCGCCAATACATAGAGTATGTTCACGTAAATGTTATAATTTATGTCACTTTCTTTCCTCTTTCTGATTTACTACAAACCTATTTCTCATTTCAATCTTATTCTTCTTTTTAGACCATTAATATTTTCCACTTCCAGCTTTTTTTAAGATATCTATCATTCAACATAATCAAAAATTGTAACAGATCTCGTTTCTTAGCCGTTTACTGTATTTTTAGCCTAATTAAATTTATGAAAAACAAGTAGTTCCGTGAAGAACTATACAGTCTATTTTCATATATCCTACTCATGTTAATTGCCTCTACCAACATACAAAATTTCTGTTTGATTGTTCTGATAGGTTCGTAGATATTGAGAACCGACTAAATATTTCAGTTGGTCGCCAGGTTGGATTTTCAATTATGTACTATTACATGAAGTTTGTTCTTTACGTGTGGAATTCAAACTTCAATCGCATGATTAGAACAAAACAAGTAGAAACGAGATTTTAAAATTTCTCACAGCTGCCATCTTGTGGTTATGAAAACAATTGAAATAAATTAGATGTCAGTGGATTAACATTTGTATAAGCATTTAACGTGCCAAGTTTCACTGCACTCGGATGGTTAAATCGCCAGAAAAGTCCATTTACATATTTAAACTTCGCGTCGCCGCCATGTTGGATTTGTGCTCACCAGGTTACTGAAAGTCATATAGGTGAACTTATGTTCATAGCCTCCATGAAAATTAAAAACACAATTTGATTGCTGTAAAAAAAATCGCAGATATTGGGAACTGACAAAATATTTCGGATGCTCGCCACTTTGGATTGTTATACGTATAGGCCATAGAATTATGTACCATTAAAGGAAAATTATTACGTTGCTTCAATATTCAAACTTTCACTTCAATCGCATGATTACGGCACAAGAAATAAAAATTTAATTTTAAAATTTCCCACAGCCGCCATCTTAAGGTTATGCAAACAATCTAATTAAATTAGATGCCAGTGCAGTACAATATGTATAATCATTTACTGTACCACATTTTAATGCGCTCAGATGGTTAAATCACGAGAAAAGTGAATTGAAATGTTTCAACTTCGCTTGGCCGCCATGTTCGTTTTGTACCTTACAGGTTCTTGAAAGTTACATATATAAACTAATAGTAGTGCCCTTTATCACCGTACAAAATTTCAGGGTGATATCTGTAATAGTTTCGGAGATATTGAATGCCAGTGAAATATTTCGCAAGCCGCCATTTTGAGGTTATGTAAACAATTGAACTAAATTAGACGCCAGTGCATTACAAAGTGTATACACATTAGCTGTACCGAGTTTCATTTCGTTTGGATAGTTAAATCGCGAGAAAAGTCTATTTAAATGTCTCAACTTCGCTTGGCCGCCATGTTGGTTTTGTAGTCACCAGGTTTTTGAAAGTCTCATAGGTGAACTTCTAGTAGTGCTCTTTAACACCGTACAAATTTTCAGGGAGATATCGGTAATAGTTTCGGAGATATTGAATGCCAGTGAAATATTTCGCACAGCCGCCATTTTGAGGTTATGTAAACAATTGAACTAAATTAGACGCCAGTGCATTACAAAGTGTATACACATTTGCTGTACCGAGTTTCATTACGTTTGGATAGTTAAATCGCGAGAAAAGTCTATTTAAATGTCTCAACTTCGCATGGCCGCCATGTTGGTTTTGTAGTCACCAGGTTTTTGAAAGTCTCATAGGTGAACTTCTAGTAGTGCTCTTTAACACCGTACAAATTTTCAGAGAGATATCGGTAATAGTTTCGGAGATACTGAGTGTTGGTGAAATATTTCGCACAGCCGCCATGTTGGATTGGTGAGACAAGACAAAATTTGAAGGGCACGGTCGTGGTCGACCAGAATGGTTCTATGATCATACCGAGTTTAATTGAAATCAATCCAGCCGTTTAGAATTTATTAGGGGGACACACACACACCTCTCACACACACACACACACACACGGACAAAAGGTGATCTCATAAGCCTATTTTTTCAAAATTGAAAATAGGCTAAAAATAGGCTTATGAGATCACCTTTTGTCCGTGTGTGTGAGTGTGTGTGTGTGTGCCCCCCCCCCCTCCCCACCCCCCTTAATATCTTATAAATGGCTCGAGCGATTTCAATGAAACTCAGTAAGGTCATAGTACTATCTTGGCCGACGCCAAACGTGTCCTTCAAATTTTATTACATTTCAGCAATCCAACATGGCGGCTGTGCGAAATATTTCACCGGCATTCTAGATATCACCCTGAAATTTTGAACGGTGATAAAGGGCACTAATAGAAGCTCACCTATGAGACTTCCAAAAACCAGTACAATACAAAACAAAACTGGCGGCCAAGCGAAGGTGAATCATTGTAAGAGACTTTTCACGCGTTTTCATCATGTGAGCACAGTGAAATAAGGTACAGTAGATGTAAATACACATTTTAATGCACTGGAATCAAATTTAGTTCAATTGTTCACATTACCTCATGATATGGCTGTGCGCAAATTTAAATGAAGTTTTTATTTCTTGTGTATTAAACATGCGATCGAAGTGAACGTTTGAATAATGAACCTACGCAAAAAATCTTCATGTAATAGTACATAACTCAATGACGTACACATATAAAAATACAACGTGGTGACCATCCAAAATATTTAGACGGTTCTCAATATCTATTATACTATGATAGCAATGAAACTGACATTTTGTATGTTGATAGAGGCTATGAACATAAGTTCACCTATGGGACTTTCAATAACCTGGTGAGCACAAATTCAACATGGCGGTGACGCGAAGTATAAATATTTAAATGGACGTTTCTTGTGATTTAACCATCCGAGCGCAGTAAAACTTGGTACGGTAAATGCTTATACAATTTGCAATGCACTGGCATCTAATATATTTCAATTGTTTTTATAGCCACAATATGACAGCTGTGCAAAATTTTAAAATGTGTTTTCTTTTTAATTTCTTGTGTCCTAATCTTGCTATTGAAGTTTGAATTCTACACCTACTCAATAATCTGCATATAATAGTACACAACTCTAAGATCTACTTATATAAAAATCTAACATGGCGACCATCCATATCTACGAATCTAACACAGCAATCAAACTGAAATTTTATATGTTGATATATATGAAAATAGGCTGTATAGTTCTTCACGGAACTACTTGTTTTAACATATGGATCACAAATATTCAATGATATTTATATCAGTGACGTCTCCTGGTCAACGGTTAATTGAATCCCGAATTTTTCGATGAATGTTATCATCTCCCCAGAGCACTTGTCATGATCTTACTCTGGTGCAGAAATTCAGGGAAAATGTTGTATTGACGGACTTAATTTCCAGTAGTAGATAAATGCTTATTAGTTTGATGTTTAAGCAATTTCCTTAAATAAATCGTACTTTTCACATGCACATAATGTACCCTTTTAATTGTTCGCAAGGGTACAATAAAGATGTAGTAATGTTGTTCCCATACGGGTGTCAAAACTGAAATTGCCCGATTATAATAAAATCAAACGTTGGTTAAAAGGACTAGCAACAAACAAGAAACACTTACGGTCATTCTTCCATGGATTATTCGAGGATGGCTGTAAATAGTACTGAAGACTTTAGAACACAGTCATCAATACCACAGAGAACTAAGTTCTTTAAAGTTTAATATCAGGCTGCATATTTAAGGCCACCTGAATGCGACAGCCTTGTCTTTGTTAGGCGACCCATTGGGTTCAAATTTCTGACACACTGACATCTTGAATACCTTAGTAGTGAATGCTTATGTTTGCAAATATTTTCTAATATTTCGTTTTTAAGTAAGTTAATCCACTACCACCATATGAAAAATGATGAATTATCAACCCATCAAAAGCTGCATTAATATTACAGTCAAATACAACACAAAAACAGAAAGTTTTAAGCGCACATTACACGTGTGAAGCATAACATAGTGCCACTGCAGACTTTATTTTGCTGGAAGGATTCTGTAATGGTTCAGTGTCATCAATTTCGCATAGCGACTATTGTAGATAATCATTTGGTTATATCGAACTATTTTAGATCCAATAAATCAAACAGCCTACGCCAGTCATTTACATATTAATTAAATTTGAAACATTATTACAATTATCTACTGTGCATATCAGTATGTATGGTCACACTGATAACATTATTATTCACCGGGATCAAGTTCGGCCTGGGCAAATTTTATCCCTTCTGACTTTCGAATAGTGGTCATGTAGCCGCGCGTACTTCGGGTGTGTGTAGAATCCGTCCGATAACCGGTGTTCATTGTGATGGTTGTATTAATGTGTGTTATCTGTAATTCAGGTAAGGATGGCAGACGATCAATTTCAAGCAGTTCCTACTTTTGCTACCAAATGCTACCGTCAGCAACACCTAGCTGTGAACTTGGCTACTAGATCCTACCGCAACCGGCATCTGGGGGCGAATGTTGGAAATTATAGAGCGTTAATCAAATCAAACCTACACATTTAGCTTCACAAAATTGTAGTTAGTAGAAGATTCTTTTACATGCCATAAATCTGTCATGGGCCCACCGGCTTTACTTCCCCTCATTAGGAAGGCACACTGAGGGCTTTTTAACGCTCTTAAAAGTCCGATGACTTCGGCCGGGTTTGAACCCGCGATCTTGGGCATAGAAGCTCAGCATGCTATCAACTACGCCACCGAAGTCGCACAGTGTTCAAGAGAGTACGACGTTATTGTACGTCACCACCTAAATACGAGATTCCATTGTACCACAGAACCATTTCACCTGTAGTTAGTTTACCTTTGATTTCTCATGCATCTTCAATCCTCATCTTTTCTACTTATGTTGTTGTAATTTGGCATGTGGAATGTTTTGAATTTGACCTTCGGTATCACAATATCACTGCATTTCCGTCAATACAATTTCGTGTGCGTGCCTGTGACATCATCTTCACATACTTAAAGTGTGTAGAATTTGTCCGAAAACATGCACTTTCATGTAGTCAGTACTCATATGCAAATTTTTAGTTTATTAGGATTGGCATTGTGGCCTTACGTCGTTACGTATCGTCATAGTATTTGCCATAAAAGGAAGTGGGAAACTTGGGAACAAAAACTTCTAGGGTGTCAGAAATAGAAATCAAACCTACCTGTTTTCAGTTACCCGTTTGCTAGAGCATGAGTTAATCCTCAAACCAGAATTAAGTTTTTCAGCGACATAAATATATTTTGTTTCTATTGAATTTTTCTTAAACAATTATGATCTCTAGTCAATGACCAGTTTCGAACTGTGTGGTAAGTCCCGGAAAATTATGGGTCCACACAAAGCTAGCCAGCTCATATGAACCGAAATCACTGGGTTTCGATCTGTGTGGTACGTCTCATAGAATAATGTGCCTACATGGGGATACCCATCTTATATGAAACGAAATAATGGGGTTTTGTACTGTGTAGTATCCCATAGAATAATGGGTTCACACGGGTATACCAGCTCATATGAAAAGAAATAACGAGGTTTCGAACTATGTAGTATGCCCCGTAGAATAATGTGCCTACACGGGGATTCGCAGCTCATATGAAACGAAATAACGGGATTTTGAACTGTGTGATATATCCCATAGAATAATGTGTCCACACAAAGCCAGCCAGATCATATGGAAGCAAATAACGGGGTCTCGAACTGCGAGCCATAGCCTATGTCCCGGAGTGTGATGGGTCCACATAAGGCTAGCCAGTTCATATTTTAATGTTTATTTAAATAGGGTTTCCCCACAGTTGTGGTGACATAATGTAATATTTATTTAAATCGTGTGCCACAGAGATGTTGTGACAAATGTAACTTTTCTTAAAATTGAGCCTTTGCTCTTTGACTATATATATGATATTTATATGTGGGCGCTAGCTCACAAGGTTAGGGCTTGTAAACTATTACACAAATAATAATCGGTGAAGCACGGCAGAATTCTCCCTTCTCAAGCCGTAGGATGATGCAATCACCAACCGGAATCATTAGACGAGCGGCAAGATACTATATAGACTACTGTAATGTAATTCAATAACAACTTACACATGTGGTGAAAACATAAGTGGTGGTAGTGGGATCCGTAATAAAAGATCATGCCTATGGCACTGATATAAATGAAATAAAATGTTCAATTGATAGCAGCAAACAATCACTCCCTGGGAAAATGACTCTGGTTTGGGCAAACTCCCTTTCTGATTGTTACCTCACAATGCACATTATTTTCATGATTCTAATCGCTTCTGCGTCTAGCATTCCTCCCTTGATCCTCCCCCCTACATGATTTCTAGCAACTCAATTCCCATCTCTTCATACACATTAGTTTTCTTTGACTGTCGCAACAGACCAAATCTGAATTTCTTCACGGATAATCTTCTTCCTATTTCATCTCCATTATTATCTTCTCCCCGAATAAACAATTAGAATAGCTCTCTTTGCTTTACGCTCTTATGCCATTAGTTCACGATATTACCACCAGAAGAGTTCCAAAGCCGCAGCAGCCATCTTGCACGCCTTAGTAAAGCTTCTTTAGTTCTGCTTTTCACCACAATAACAGCTTCAGCCGCCATCTTGCACGTAACGTATATAAAATCTATTTAGTTCTGCGTTTCTCCTCAACATCAGATCCCTCAGTCATAGCAGCCATCTTGCACGTTATTTATGTAAAGTCGGTTTCCCATCCATTGGTATACCTTCTCCATAGTTTCTTTACTCCATGCTAGCAAATCAGGGCGAAGATAATAAGATACCAATATAAGTACATGTATGAATCTTTTCAGGAATGCCACAATCACGCCTCCCTACAACAGCACATCGCAATTGTACCAGCTCACCCTTAAGCAGTTCCAATCATAGTTTATGGAAGCAAATAGCGGGGTCTTGAACTGCAAGCCATACTCTATATCCCGGAGAATGATGCGTCCACGCAAGGCTAGCCAGTTCATATGGAACCAAATAACGAGGAAGAGAGACGTGATAATTAATGGCTGGTTGGTGGTATGTTTTTCGCTTTATTGTAATAATATTTTCTCTCGCATGCAGCGGGCCCTTGTTAAAATATTGACAGTGGTATCACCTGGTCGGCCCGGATGGTCCGCAGCGACACTCATTTTCTCTTATTAAATGGCGCTGCATTGCGTGTTATTAAATCAGGTCTCATATCGATTCCCTCAAGAATGATCTACAGCCTGTTCCACGGTAAAATACAAGTCTTTAACAGCTAGAGTAGGGTTTTGGAGAGACTATTTGTTTTATAGGTTATGTTTTTAGGAGAACGAGAAAATGTGACCACATTCTGGGTTCGAATCCGAAACGTCTGCGTTCGTATAAGGCACGCTTTCTTCTCGCTTCAGAGCTATCACACTCAATGGCAGCTTACATTCACCTTTTGGTCACTCCAGCCTTACAATGATCAAATTGTAGTGCCCAGAGAACACTGCAAATACGTGTATGTTTAGAATTGTACCCAACATATTTTTCATTTTGAAAGCATAAAAGAAAGGATAACCAGACGAAACTGAAAAAAAAAATTGAAGTCGTATTTTCAATGTACATATAAACAATCACAGGAAAGAATAAAATCAGGTAATCGAGGGGGTCAAGAGATATGATTACTTCTTTTCTCAAACTAGCCTTATCATAATTGAATCGCCCGAAGCTGAAAAGTCATTTTTCACTACTTTTCGGGAGAGAGATAAAACGTCATTGACAGAACAGAACTTAACAAACACACTATATTAGTGATCTATATTGGGACGGGCGTGGTGGCTCAGCGGTCAAGCTTTTTTCCTCTCACCACGGTGGACCAGGGTTGATTCCCGGTCCATGCATGTGAGATTTTCAGAGTGAAATGCTATGTCCTGTGGTTCGGATTCCACGTAAAAAGGAGGTTCCATGGATCATGATCGCGAGATTAACGGTATCGTTAAACTACAAACTTACGTACTTCCTTCCTTTCTATATTGTGAATGAACTATTCAAGTTATATTCGTGTTAGCGGAATGTCCATTTCTAATAAATAAACAACAAGTTGAAACCCGTCAAAACATGACGGTCAATGGAAAAATATTTCTTAAAGGATTTTCTGATATACATTCTTTGAGCCATATATTTTTTGTCACTATTTCAACTTAAAGGGCGTCGAAAGACTGCTGTCTCGACATTGCAACATACTGCTGGCCATGACTAAAAACTTGATGAGGTAAATCCTAATTTTAACTGCACTTGTTATTTCCAAATCCCAGCAATTTTCATACATATTTCTAACAATTAATCTGGTTCCATAATGGAGACCTTGGAAAGCGTTCAGATTTCTAAGGAGCATAACTATGGCTCAAACGCTTGGAGTAAGAATGTGTAGATGAAAACAACTTAATTCCATTATCGAGGGCAAAGTATTGGGAAGGAAACCTATGGAACGTCGTTCATCAAGAACTCCAAAAGAAGCCAAAACTGAGAACTGGTAAGAAGTGGACGACTGACAGGAATGAGGCGCACAGGAAATGGATGAAGGACTACTGGGAAAAGATTAAAGCTCAAAGACGGAAACAGTTGAAGTAACGTGGTCCATAGCTGGCAGAAACGTAGAAGAAGAAGAGGAGGAAAACAAAGTTCCTTGGACATGCATTAAGGCACGACTCTTCTCTCCAAACCATTATCGAGGGCAAAGTATTGGGTAAAAACCTAGTGGACGTCCACGGATATCGTACATCAAGAAATCCATTGGAGAACTGGCATGTGGTTCTTATGGCAGCATGAAGAGACTAGCAGACCGTCAAATGTGGCTGCAGTGACAAGGCTTTGCCTTTAGTAAATAATGATGATACAGTGTAGATCACTTTCTGATGGATACGATAACTACCGCCATTTTGTACTGTACCCGTTCGTCCTGGGGATGCGATGACCCATCTGCTATTACATCGCATTCCTGGAGTTCCAGGACAGAGCGGAGTTAAATGAACCTCTAGTCAAATAAGGAATGTGTCGGAAATTCAGTTGAGTTATCGAAAAAGCAGTTGGGTAACACGAGACAAAGTATCTCTAGGGTCGTTACGGGCTTAAGTTTAATAAAATATAATGCAAATATAAATGGGCGCCATCAACTGAATTTCTATCAAACCACCTCCTTTCCTGGTTAAGCCTTACTCAAGACAAGGAAAGAAAAAAGGAAAATCACACCATCATCAGATCACAACTAAGATAAAAACAAATTTATTTCACTTTGATAGTCAGACAGACATTTTAAATATACCTCCTACCTGAGAGTATGGTCGAATGCCAACGTTAAATTGTCATTGTCCAAAAATCGAACCATCTCTTTTCTAATCAAAAATATTTCATCCACATAAAACAGAAAAATCTCTAAAGTTCTCTTGGGTTCTCAGGATCACTGTAGCACTATGTCTTTCGTCACTGACATTTGTGAAACCTGAGACCTAATTTCTCTTTAATTTAACATCATGAATGTGGATTTGAAAAAGTTATTAATCTGTCTAAACATACACATATTATAATCGCATACTTTAAATATCACGCAATTTATGGCTTGCATGGCATAATTTAAATGTTGAACATGTTAGTCAAATGCTCCTAAACATCGAATAATTAATTTACACTATTTACATTGTCATTACAAATTACTTGTTTGTGAATTACAGGAAATTCACTTCTCATTGGTCATCATTATCATCATCATCAAAATTAAATATTTCTCACATTAATTCTCATTTCAAAATTCAACATATTCCTGTCAGAATCATCAACTCATCACCATTAAATCATTTAAATGAAAATTATTATCATCACTTCATTATGCTTTCTAATTATTCACACACTCTTATTTTATCATCTACTTCAGATTAAATCATCTTAAATCATCAATACAAATTGTTTAATTCCTCAACTCAAGTTGCAATTTCTCAAATTATATCTCAATTAAATTTATTTTAATTCCATATAAATTCTTTAATCATCAGCTTCTTTAATTAATTATCACCTTTTAATTCAGTTATTCATCATCTATCCAATCATCTATTAATTTATTTAAATCAGTTTATTCATCCAATCTTTAATTCATCCATTTATTTAATTCATTGATTTATTCCAAAATTTAATTTATCAACTTATTTAAATTTCATACTTCTGGTTATTTAGATTCTTATTATTTCATCTAGTCATTCTGATTTTTATTTCATGAGGTCAGATCATTAATATGCTTAAATTTCAGATTGTTATTTCATTAATTATTATTCTCAGAAAATCTTGTATTATCAACTTTATTTATTTGTTTAATTTCCTAACAAATTGTTTAATATGGGTTATAGAACGTTGTCTTACAGTTTTATCACTTCCAAGTTATATTTCGTATTTAATTTTCATGCCAAAAAATATTATTGCCTTCACGACATCACGTTGGATCTGACTATCCACAACTACATTATATATCCTCAATTCTTCAAATATCACATTTGAATACAACAATTATTCCACAAAACTCCCTAAATATTCAGCACATACAGCATGAATCTCAACAATTACGCTAGACTGGGTTCAACAACCTCATGTCTGCTTCAAAATGCATTAGCAACATTGCAACTATCACTTGGCAACTTCCACAAAATGCCTATCACAAACTTCACTTAACCATGTTGCATGATCTACAAAAAATATATAACTGACTTCAAATTATCAACGCACACAATCTCCAATAACTGTAATTAATCTGATCACATCTAGACAACTTCTTAAACAATTGGAAAAATATTACCTTAGTAATTCAAGATTTGCTTTCAAATAGCATAAATTCTCTTACAATTCTCATAATTCACATCACAGAAAAACACCTATATGCTATAATCTCTCATATCAAAATCTGCAATACTGATCTGCCTTAAAATAAATCTGACCATTAATGATTCATCTTACAAGATTCAATTACTTTAAATCCTTCTCAAAGGTATCAAACACTATTATAACAATCATCAAAAGCATCAGCTGTAACAGCTGTTAAACTGAAATTACTCTCAAAAGAGTATAGCAAAAAAATATTGGATTGGCAAACAAGAATTACAAATGTAACCCTGATGACATTTATCTTTACTTTACTTAACAAAATTTCGACTGATATGTGACTAGTAGTTCCTTGTTTGATTCACTTACAATCTCATGTACACTCGGATGATAAAAATGAGTCCCTCAATGGCAAGTAAGATGAGTAACCACCGTACAATCGTATAAATACGAAAGACCTCGCCCCGTCGACTAATCATGATAGTGCCCTAAGCGATGGGTAAGATGAGTAACCACCATACAATCGTATAAATACGAAAGACCCCATCTCGAAGACTATATGAGTGAATGTACCAGATAGGAATCAACAAGTCTCTAGTTGTCATATAAAAGCGATATTCATTCACTAAAGTGAATAACATCTTAATATCTCCAAACAATCCAATGGAAAAAATCCCTACTGATGAATAATACACACTCGCTAGTATGCAATGAACTGACGAAGTAATTTTAGATAATCAATTGCAGATCACGAGTTCGAAATACTCGTTACACAAAAATAACTATTCATGAAAAATATCCCTACTGGAAAAATGTCTAAAAGACCAAACATCTGCTTAATAAAGCCAACCAATGGTGAGAATTTCGTATAATGATGCCTGCCATATCATATGGTCACGCCATATTCTAGCAAAATTTCGAAGCATATAAAGTCAAAGCCATGTCTTAAACAATCGTATCACTCCTATTAGAAAAATATACATGTGTGCCCAGTATTCATGAAAATAATCGTATCAGGTAGTTATAACTCTTACAGTACCTTCTCATAATCAGCTGTTATAAAATTTCCAAGATCGTCGATTTTCCCAATATAATGAATTTCTCGAAATATCGGCGTGAATATCATTCCATCCATGAAATGACGATTGCCTTCGAATCCCAAGTGAATCAGCTGGTGGACCTCCTCCTCGTCAGGAATCGAATCCATCGCTCCGTGGTGCCATCGCGCCTCTGTCTGCGTTTACTCCGACATGATAAACTTCTGGTTATCCATAGCGGATATTGTCCAAATCCTCACGAAAAAGTTCATAGAAACAGCGGACCCCCTATTCCTCTTCTACGTTACGCCACTGTTCTATACAATGTTCAGTTTGAGTGTTGAAAGTTCAATTTCCACAGCGGTTTAGAAAATAAAATGGTTTTATCAAAGTGTCTAAGTTTATGAAACACCCTGTAGCTGTGTTCATACTCGGTAATTCATAACACTTCTTAAGACTGACTTGCATTAATGCACGAGCTAATGTTCCTAAGTGCATTTGCTTACAACATTCCGTTGGCTTAAAATTGTCAATGTTACTTGGAATGCGCTATGAAATGCAAAGTCGTAATGTCATTAAGAATAACTATGTTCTTTCGAAGTTCTGTTGCAGTATCACGTAACTATTTGTCTTTATAATTCAAGTGCTGAATAAACGTTCCAACTCAACGTAGTAATGAAGTTCAGCTTCTGTTATAATGCTTGCGTATAATAATGGGAATTAACCCGCACGGCCCTACTGCTATGCCATAATAATCTCCGCATAAAGCTAGCCTCGCCATGCCGTTCTACGTTGAAATGCAGCTTGGAATAAAGTTCTCCAACTACTCGCAATGCTGTTTTAAAATATCCCGGCCGTCTATGCTTGCTTGCTGCGGCTGTTCGCCCGGCCCACTGACCTACTTGTCGCTCGCCGCTCGGAGAAGCCGAAACTGTCCCCTGCACTTTCCGTGACAGTTTCTGTTCGCTGCACGATCTATACCATGCGCCTGGCGTGTGTTACTCAGCTTGCTTTCTTGCTTGGCTCACAGAGCTAGACTGACAGTGTCTGCACCGCCTCGACCCTTACCTGCCTGATGCGGTCACGTGACGTCCTCCCCACCACCGTGGTCTTGCATCACAGATATAATCTCGAACCCCCATCATCTCGGCTATTAAGTTATAAAATAACTTAAGGGTTATCTGACTTCCTTCAAATTATTACCACATATAATGCATGTTATATCTTCTCAATGTTTAAATACCATGTTCCATATAGATCTTAATAAAGCTTCACATTTCCATCCATAATTCCATCCGCTTACAGATGTCAGTGCCTTCTTGATCTTAGATCTCCTACGTCATCCTGACATTCTTCTTGACTCGATCTGAGCGCTATCTTTCCTTAACTCTTCTCAAAACCTCAACTACGGCTTAATGTCTGCTGGCGTAGCCGATATCCTCAACTAGGTATCGGGTACAGTACCAATCGCATTCAAATGTATACATAATATATAACCATTCAAACGCTCAGTCGTGTTCGTTAAATAGATGAATTGGACCAAGGGGATGAAAATGGGGGGCCTTTTTTTTTCTAAAAAGTGAAATATCGCTTTAATTTTCTCAGTACGGTATGCGAAAAATCAGATCCATTCAAAGTTCATACTATTATTCGGATAAAGGCCAAAAACGTATCTCACAAGGTGAAAAATTGGCGTTCAAAATTGAAAGTGGCCCGTGCAGTTTTCACTACGTCATTGTACAACTTTGTAGGAATATTGTTTACTAAATTTCAGCCAGATTAGAATTTTACACTGCAATCCGTTCCCTTGTCAGTAAAGTTTTTTGATAGCAC
This sequence comes from Meconema thalassinum, assembly GCA_946902985.2. NCBI lineage: Eukaryota > Metazoa > Arthropoda > Insecta > Orthoptera > Tettigoniidae > Meconema > Meconema thalassinum. The sequence goes on from OX336392.1 coordinate 377,055,826, forward strand.
CAATTATTGACCAAAGGGGTGGTAAAATGGAGTTTTGAGAGAAAACAAAAATCTTACCTCCCTTAATAGGCTAAATATCAAAAGCATTTAAAATGTTCAATAATAATAATATTAATAATAACTCCTGGCACTAAAGGAACTAGGCCTACCAAGCGACCGCTGCCCAGCCATTTGGCCTGTAGATATTGGGGTGACGCGTGGTCAGCACATCGGGTCCCCTTGGCCGTTAAACTTGGTTTTCGTGACCGGGGCGCTGCCTCACTGTCAGACAGCTACTCAATTGTCCTCACGAGGCTGAGTGCACCAAGTTCCAGCCTTCACGTCAGTTTCTAAAATCCCTGACGGAGCCGGGAATCGAAACCGGGGCCTCCGGTTGAAAGGCAGGCGCGCTACCGCAACACCACGGGGCCGGCTTAAAATGTTCAATAGTCCTGTAAATATTACCCACAACTTTTATCTGAAGGAATTTTTGATATGACCCACATTTACGCCTAGGGATAAGAGAAATGTTTTCAGAATTATGAGAAGATGTGGATTCTCCTTTGCTAAGCATGTGGAACTTTTGTAGGTACACAACAATAATTGGCAAATTTAGTGAACTTGAAACATTCTTCTTTGCCCGGTGAAATCCACCTCCGCCTTCCGGCGAGCCCAGAGGGATTTTTATATAATAGTACATTATGCAACGAGCCTATAATGGCAATAATTTATTAAGATAAATAATAATAATAATGTTATTGGTTTTACGTCCCTTTTAACTACACTGGCTTTTAGAGACGCCGGGGTGCCAGAATTTTGCCCCGAAGGGGATCTTTAACGTGCCAGTAAATGTACTGACATGGCTCCCTCGCATTTGCGCACCCTCAAATGCCAGCTGACTGCACCAGGTTTCGAACCTGCAACCTTGGGCTCAGCAAGCGAGAACGTTACCCCTGAGCCACGCAGACAGACAATTTATTAAGACACGAGTATGTTTATACTCCATACGAGTGTCATAATTACCATTATAGGCGAGTTGCAAACGACTGTTTATGTTCGACGATAATGTTTATAACTATTTTATGTTCGAACATAAATATTCATAAATATCTGTCGAGATTTCGTCAGTTTTATGTACTGAACAGAGCGCATGGGACGCAGAGAATACCTTGTATTTGACCATGGTCTCCTCAAATACCCCACTATGACACTAGGCCACGCAGTGAAATTTAAATTAGAAGGCCTTGGAACTCAGCGCAGGTGCGATGCTATCCTTACCTAATTGGTCAAACAACGGTTTCTTGAGCTCTGATTGGTGGGGAAACTGTCCCATAATGAAAACTTTTACTATAATGAGCCTCATTATAGTACAGTTTTCTGACATATAATACTCGTATTTACATTTCGACATCGTCGAACACAAAAGTTGTTTGTGTAATGTTATGTTACCGTATGTTTAGGAATTAGCTCCGAAGTTTTCCGAGCTTGGCCTATCGGAACTAGGGCGCCGAGTGTGCACATAGTATATGAATGCTGTTAGTTGTACGACACCCGGCAGCTCTTCTCTTTGATTCAGCGACACGGCTTATCGCCCTCTCCTCTTCAGTTCACAGACTCTATCTCTCAACTTACTTCCAGACTCAAATTTATTAGAACATGGGTTTGAAGCTATTCATTTTAACTTAAGTTTCCTCGAATTGTGATGGGTCTTGTAGCTTTTACAACTTGCGAAAGACTGGAGTGAGGTAAAGTTTTGAAGGCGGAGTGCTCATAATCTGCTGAGCACAGTCAGCCCTGGGGAGTTGCGGATATACTGTAAATGACAGATTCATGCACTCAGTTTCTGTCCCAGCTGTGACCTGCTTTCCAAGGAACTCTCTATGTTAACTTATAATAATAATAATAATAATAATAATAATAATAATAATAATAATAATAATAATAATAATAATAATGAAAATGAAAATGAATTGTGTAAAATATACTGGGACACTGGTATTGTGACAGATAAAACAATAGATCACAATCGACCAGACATCATAGTGGTAAATAAGGTTGATGGCACTACATTTATAATAGACATAGCAGTTCCCAACGACAGCAACATCGAACGTAAACACAATGAAAAAATCACCAAGTATAGACAGCTTGCAGAGGAAATCAAGAGGATATGGAAGATGAACTGCGTCCGGATAGTGCCTGTAATCTTGTCAGTCAACGGCCTCATACATCACACACTCCACACGAGTCTGTAGGAATTGGATCTTCCACCGACCATCTACAAGAGTATGCAGCATTCTGTCCTATTGTCCACATGCAATATTGTGCGATCCTTCCTGGCTAGTGAATGAGTGATAATGAACTCTATAATGTGTATATACATGATATGTGTTATAGTTTGTATTATAGTTTTTATGTATTGTTGTAAAGCACTTTGTTTAACCCGTGCTTTAGAGTAACCCATGTTTGTAATGGTGAATTGAATATCGTCGAAGAAAAACGACACGCTCGTCATTAAAAGAAATTCATGTCCCCAACGACATTCCCACAATAGCTTCACTTCAAGAAATAAACTCCACTTATCAGCTGTTCCGAAGTTCCAATAAAAATAATATTTAATAATAATAATACAATTCTAAATCCTTTAAATTCCTATTATGACATTGTTTCTTTTAATCTCTACAGAAATAACTCCGTTATCAAATTGAAATAACCTTTTTTAACAGCTCTGCACAATAAACATCCGTCCATCAGCTGTTCCATACTCCTACTCCAAATTTACCTTCAACGCACAGTAACATCAACTTTAAGCACGTATTTACGTCTCAAAATCGTATAACAAATTGTTTCCACCAATATCTTTCCTTCTTTATATTATAGCACGGTACTTCAGTTCAAAACTACTCTCTGAACTTAATAAACACCTTAAATTCTACTCTCATATATGTAATTTAAATTATTTATTTAATATAAATATTACGATGTATAACGAGCCTCCGTGGCTCAGGCGGCAGCACGCCGGCCTCTCACCGCTGAGTCCGTGGTTCAAATCCCGGTCACTCCATGTGAGATCTGTGCTGGACAAAACGGAGGCAGACAGGTTTTTCTCCGGGTACTCCGGTTTTCCCTGTCAAAATTTCATTCCAGCAACACTCTCCACTATTATTTCATTTCATCTGTCATTCATTTAATCATAGCCCCAGAGGAGTGTGACAGGCTTCGGCAGCCGGCACAGTTCATATCCTCGCCGCTAGACCGGGGCTTCATTCATTCCATTCCTGACCCGGTCGGAGACTGGAAGCAGGATGTGGATTTTCATTTTCATTACGATGTATAACACGCCGGCCTCTCTCCGCTGGGCCCGTGGTTAAAATCCCGGTCACTCCATGTGAGATCTGTGCTGGACAAAACGGAGGCAGACAGGTTTTTCTCCGGGTACTCTGGTTTTCCCTGTCAAAATTTCATTCCAGCAACACTCTCCACTATCATTTCATTTCATCTGTCATTCATTTAATCATTTCCCAAGAGGAGTGCGTCAGGCCTCGGCAGCCGGCACAGCTCATATCCTCGCCGCTAGATGGGGGCTTCATTCATTCCATTCCTGACCCGGTCTGAGACTGGAAGCAGGCTGTGGATTTTCATTTTTCATTACGATGTATAACAATCCTGCTCTCCTCTCTCGTTTGTCGTTTCTTTATTAAACATGAATTAATTGTTTATTTACATATTTACAACCCTATATTTATATTTGCATTTATTAACATTTATTCAAATATTAATTTAAATATACGCTTAAATATCTATTTAAATACTTATTTAAATATTTAATTATACTTATTTAAATTTTGTAGAATATTTATGCTCATTTTTATTATTTATGTTTATTTTTTCCAATTTTAGGTAGATTTCATTAGAAAGCTAACTATTGCAATGGGTACCATGTTTCGACTTCCGGAAAATTTCGACATATCTTCGCGTTTCACATCCCCCAGACCCCAAAACCACCGTCAGTTCAAAAGTTTATATATAATTTATGTATATATATATATATGTATATATATATATATGTATATCAGTTTCTTGTGGACACGATAACTGCCGTAATTTTGCACCAATTACTTCGAATTTTTTACCGAAGATGTATACCTATAAAATCTCGGTCGAGTTCGTTACTGGGCTAAATCGGTCGAAGGGGGTGAAAATGGGGGGCTTTTTTCGAAAAAGTGAAATTTCGCTATAACTCTCTTAATACGTGCAATATCGAATCCATTCAAAGTTCATAATATGTGTCGGATAAGTGCCAAAAATTTATGTCAAATAAGATTTTTGATAGCACCAACCATTGACCAAAGGGGTGGAAAAAAGTGGGTTTTTCGGGAAACATTAATCATATCTCTCTTAATAGGCACAATATCAAAACCGTACAAAATGGACAATATTCCCCTAATAATTACCTAAAACTTTTGTCTGAAAGAATTTTTGATATGACCCACCATTACGCCAAGGGACGTGAAAAATGATTTCGGAATTATAAGAAAATGCCAAGAGCTATCAGTGGTTGCCATGGCAACACTACTAAATTGATGAGGCATGGACCATCAGACGTTGCCATGACAACGCACTTGCACGAGATCAGATTCAGTATTTCCATCTGATTAAGTGGTTGGTTGGTTGGTTCTTAAGTTTAGGGGCTGCGACAACGCGGTCATGTAGCCCCGTGTACTTTGGGTGTGTGTAGAATCTGTCTGATAACCGGTGTTAATTGTGATGACTGTATTAGTGTGTGTTATCTGTTTGTTAATTTAAGTACTGCAACTAACAATTTTTCAGATAGTTCCTACTTTTGCCGCCAAGCGCCACTGTCAACGACTACGAGGCCAAGTTCAGAACTGAGCTACTAGACGCCGCCGCAGTCGGCTCTTGGCAACGAACATAGAAACCTAAGAGCGTTGTATACATTCTTAACCTATCCAATTTAGCTTCACACAGGTGCAATTAGTGGAAGGATCTTTAACATGCCATAAATCTATGACATGGGACCGCCGGCTTTACTTCCCCTCCGAAGGAAGGCATACTGAGGGATATTTAACGCTCTTAAAAAATCCGACGGCTTCGGCCGGGTTTGAACCCGGTATCTTGGGCATAGAAGCTCAGCATGTTACCGACTACGCCACCAAAGCCGCCTGATAAAGTGGGAAGCGGCTTCGGTGACGTAACTGGTAGCATGCTGAATGTCTATGCCCAATGTCGCGGTTTCAAAGCCGGCCGAAGTCGTCGGATTTTCTAAGAGCACTAGAATCCCTCAGTATGCTTTCCTTTGGAGGGGAAGTTCCAACGTTCGTTGCGAGTTGATGGTTGGGGTGGCATCTAGTAGCCAAGTTCACAGCTAGGTGTCGTTGACGGTTGTACCTGGTAGCAACATTAGGAACTACTGCTTGAAATTGACCGTCTGCAGTACTTACATGAATTAAGACTAATACAGCCATTACAATTCACACCGTGTATCAGACAGATTCTACACTCACCCAAAGTACACGGGGTTAGATGACCGCGTTGTCGCAGCCCCTAAACTGAGGAACCAACCAGAGGTAGATTTCGTTAGAAAGCTAACTATTGCAATGGGTACCATGTTTCGACTTCCGGAAAATTTCGACATATCTTCGCGTTTCACATCCCCAGGCCCCAAAACCACCGTCAGTTCAAAAGTTATATATAATTTATGTATGTATATGTATATCAGTTTATTGTGGACACGATAACTGCCGTAATTTTGTACCAATCACTTTGAATTTTTTACCGAATACGTATACCTATAAAATCTCGGTCGAGTTCGTTACTGGGCTAAATCGGTCGTTGGGGGGTGAAAATGGGGGGCTTTTTTTTCGAAAAAGTGAAATATTGCTATAACTCTCTTAATATGTGAAATATCGAATCCGTTCAACATTCATACTATGTGTCGGATAAAGCCCAAAAATGTATGTTTGAAGAGTTTTTTTATAGCACCAACCATTGACCAAAGGGGTGGGAAAAAGTGGGTTTTTCGGGAAACATTAATCATATCTCTCTTAATAGGCACAATATCAAAACCGTACAAAATGGACAATATTCCCATAATAATTACCTAAAACTTTTGTCTGAAAGAATTTTTGATATAACCCACCATTATGCCAAGGGATGAGAAAAATAATTTCGGAATTATAAGAAAATGCCAAGACCTATCAGTGGTTGCCATGGCAACACTACTAAATTGATGAGGGATGAGCCATCAGACGTTGCCAAGATAACGCACTTGCACGAGATCAGATTCAGATTTCCATCTAAGTGTGAAGCGGCTTCGGTGACGTAACTGGTAGCATGCTGAATGTTTATGCCCAAGGTCGCGAGTTCAAAGCCGGCCGAAGTCGTCGGATTTTCTAAGAGCGCCAAAAATCCCTCAGTATGCTTTCCTTTGGAGGGGAAGTTCCAACGTTCGTTGCGAGTTGCTGGTTGCGGTGGCATCTAGTAGCCAAGTTCACAGCTAGGTGTCGTTGACGGTAGTACCTGGTAGCAACATTAGTAACTACTGCTTGAAATTGACCGTCTGCAGTCCTTACCTGAATTACAGACTAATACAGCCATCCCAAAGTACACGGGGTTACATGACCGCGTTGTCGCAGCCCCTAAACTGAGGAACCAACCAAAATCTCTGCGGTAGATATAATTTTGCGTGAAGAAGTAACAGACCGTTACATAGTTGCACATCAGTGTCGAAACCTAGCATAAGGACAGTGTGACCACAAGTATAAAAATGGACCCCAAATGACAAGAAGGTTACCGTTCCCATAAGACAATAAAATGTTTAAAATAAGCATAAAATGACGAAAAACAAAGTTAATTAAGCTCCAATTATAAAATACCTTCTCGCATTAAATGAGGTCTGATCGTTCTACGAAAATCTGCATATTCTGCCTATTTTCGGCTATCCCCAAGTTTGTCCGGTGAAATCTACCTCCGCCTTCCGGCGTGCCGAGAGGACTTTTTATGTATTAGTATGAAATATATATGTGTATCAGTTTCTTGTGGACACGATAACTGCCGTAATTTGGCACCAATCTCTTTGAATTTTTTACCGAATATGTATACCTATAAAATCTCGGTTGAGTTCGTTACTGGGATAAATCGGTCGAAGGGGATGAAAATGGGGAGCTTTTTTCGAAAAAGTAAAATATTGCTATAACTCTCTTAATATGTGAAATATCGAATCCGTTCAAAGTTCATACTATGTGTCGGATAAAGCCCAAACATTTATGTTTGAAGAGTTTTTTTATAGCACCAACCATTGACCTAAGGGGTGAGAAAGAGTGGGTTTTTCAGGAAACATTAATCATATCTCTCTTAATAGGCACAGTATCAAAACGTACAAAATGGGCAATATTCCCCTAATAATTACCTAAAACTTTTGTCTGAAAGAATTTTTGATATGACCTACCATTACGCCAAGGGATGAGAAAAATGATTCGGAATTATAAGAAAATGCCAAGAGCTATCAGGGGTTACCATGGCAACATTACTAAATTGATGAGGGATGAGCCATCAGACGTTGCCATGACAACGCACTTGCACGAGATCAGATTCAGATTTCCATCTGACTAAGTGTGAAGCGGCTTCGGTGACGTAACTGATAGCATGCTGTACTTCTATGCCCAAGGTCGCGGGTTCAAAGCCGGCCGAAGTCGTTGGATTTTCTAAGAGCGCTAAAAATCCCTCAGTATGCTTTCCTTTGGAGGGGAAGTTCCAACGTTCGTTGCGAGTTGCTGGTTGCGGTGGCATCTAGTAGCCAAGTTCACAGCTAGGTGTCGTTGACGGTAGTATCTGTTAGCAACATTAGGAACTACTGCTTGAAATTGACCGTCTGCGGTTCTTACCTGAATTACAGACTAATACAGCCATCACAATTCACACCGTTTATCAGACAGATTCTACCCCAAAGTACACGGGGTTACATGACCGCGTTGTCGCAGCCCCTAAACTGAGGAACCAAGCAAAATCTCTGCGGGAGATAAAATTTTGCGTGAAGACGTAACAGACCGTTAGATAGTTACACATCAGTGTCGAAACCTTGCATAAGGACAGTGTGACCACAAGTATAAACATGGACCCCAAATAACAAGAAGGTTACCGTCCCCAAAAGACAATAAAATGTTTAAAACATGCATAAAATGACGAAAAACAAAGTTAATTAAGCTACAATTATAAAATACATTCTCGCAATAAATGAGGTTTGATCCTTCTACGAAAACCTGCATATTCTGCCTATTTTCGCCTATCCCCAAGTTTGTCCGGTGAAATCTACCTCCGCCTTCCGGCGTGCCGAGAGGACTTTTTTTTTACGTTTATTTTACCAATTTTACTGTCGTCTCAAATCTTATGGTTTGTTGTCCAATCCTTGCTTATATGGCATTGAAACTAAGCCAAGATCATATGTTATCATCGTCTAATCCGTGATAAATGGTTTTAATATAATTAACAAACAATAGTAATATCAACCTCGCTCACATTCTCTCGCCAACACCCTTCTTGTCATGCCTCCAAGTTATCATTCAAAAATAATAATACGACTAAGTTACATTAGATAACATATCTTCATACACCAGCATTGCTGTAAATAGCATTAACCACTTTCTCGAATGTTTAATTCCTCGCAGATCCTTCTTGAACAATACTTGTATACGGCATTCCTTTCCTTCGTATAACTAATATCAGAAACTCGTCATAAATCCAACTATACTTCCACATATTTCTTCACATAAAAACTGCTTTATATTTCCATTCCACAATAGTCATCTTGTACTTTAACATCCCTTCTCATAGTGTTAAATTTCGGACAGACCGCTCCATTCCCTGCATTTAGGTCCTTTGGCACAAATCTACACCGTTTCACCGATCAGAACCAAAATTTGTATACATACCCTTTGGAACCCTGCGAGTAACACTGTCTGCATGAAATTTATGACAGACCAGTCCATTCCCTACATTTAGGCCCTTTGGCACAAATCTACACCTTTTCACCGATCTGAACCAAAATGTGTATACGTAGCCTTTGGAACTCTACGAGTAACGCTGTTTACATGAAATTTTGGACAGACCACTCCATTCGCTTTTTTATGCCCCTTGGCACAAATCTACACCGTTTCACCGATCTCAACGAAAATTTGTATACTTACCCTTTGGAACCCTGCGAGTAACACAGTCTACATGGAATTTCGGACAGACCACTCCGTTCCCTGCATTTAGGCCCTTTGGCACAAATCTACACCATTTCAACGATATGAACCAAAATTTGTATACACACCCGTTGGAACACTGCAGGTAACACTGTCAACTTTACATTTTGGACAGACCACTCGATTCTCTGCATTTAGGCCCTTTGACACAAATCTACACCATTTCACCGATCTGAACCAAAATGTGTATACTTACCCTTTGGAACCCTGCGAGTAACACTGCTTACATGAAATTCCGGACAGACCACTCCTTTCCCTGCATTTATGCCCTGCGAGTAACACTGAAATTTCGGACAGACCACTCCATTCCCTGCATTTAGGCCCTTTGGCACAAATCTACACCGTTTCACCGATCTGAACCAAATTTCACATACTTTCACTTTGGAACCCGACCAGTAACACTGTCTGCTTGAAATTTTGGACATACCACTCCATTCCCTGCATTTAGGTCCATTGGCACAAATCTACACCGTTTCACCGATTTGAATCACATTTTGTACACTTACCCTTTGGAACCTTGCGGGGGACACTGTCCACTTTAAATTTCGGACAGACCACCCCATGTCCTGCATTTAGGCCCTTTATCACAAATCCACACCGTTCCTCCCAATTGCACTAAATTATACATACACTTTGTAACCCTGCTGGTAACACTGCACACTTGATATTTTGGACAACGCTCTCCATTCTCTACATTTCGAATAACAAACAAACTGAACTTGAAAACCATTTATTAAGGCCCTAGAATCATTCATGTCCGTTGTAGTATAACTGTAAGAGTATTTTAATAAGTCTATTGTTGACTGACAATTCCGCTGCATCACGTCGCCCCTAAAAGTGTTCTGGTGCAGAATTGCGAGAATAGTTAAATCTTGCGATGCTTATAAATTGCAGTCACGGAGAGTAATTAGTGCAAAAAGATTTCTTTTGCCCCTTAAAACAGTTATCATCATGAACATATTATGCATCTGTATAAGTGCAATGGTGTTGGTGCAATACATTGAGGTTATCAGCTGCAATAAGCCTTAGTGCTTTCATATTTACCGTAATTTATTCCGAAACTTATCTTTGAGCGCCATGTGGCCATAAATTATACTAATGCTACCTCAGGAGCTCAGGACAGCCGAAGTTTTCCAAAGTGTTCTGATTATGTTCCTACGGCGCTATGCGACAAAATACGACACTATTGGTCTCTACATTTCTACCAGACAATGAGATATAGGCCCTAGGCAGTGTCTTTTATTTCACTTACTCCTCTTTCTAATCATTTTTAGAAATTTGTTTGTAAATTACATTTGTCAGTGCTGTAGTTAGTAAATAGCCGTTTTCCTATTCATTATTATCATTATTATCATTAGGGGGAAATGATCTAAATGTTACGCCCATTATACTCTACTGCTTATCACCCTCACTACAAAAACCACCACCACCACCACTAAAAGTTATATTTTTTCTGGTAGTTTGAGTATCATGTGCCAGTTCTGTAGTAGTATTCATTATCATCCATAAAACAAATAAATCCACCAGGCGAAGCCGGGCACTTCTGCTAGTATTTAATAACAATACTGAAATATATAACTTATTTCTGATTGTTTCTTTTATGGTTGCTGCAGCGCAATATTAAGTCAACAACAATGCATAACGTTGCAAAAGGGTTCAATAACAATGATGTTATTCAGTGTCCAACATATCAGAGTTTATACTGGATTTAGAGATCCCCTAAATCTCGAATATAAAATGATCATTCCTATCAAGAGGAACTATTCTTGAAATTTAATTGAATTCAAGAAAGAACCAAGCTTTCTATTACCGGGAATAATAGTTAAATTCAAAATCATTTTAATATGAATACTCTTCCAGTTCAATTTATCATTGTTAATGTTTAATGGATGAAGATTATTTTAGTTTAATGTGATGTTTCATTTGGTTAATACTTTTATTTCGTCATTTTTATGCATCGACTTCGTGATTTATATTAATTATAGAGAGATTGTGTTATGGAAATTGGATCAGGTATAATGCACCCAGTAATTTAGATCCCATTTCGCCCCGAGAATCGTAAGTTTCTCACGAATTCTTGTCCCAGTAGAGGAGTCCATAAAACAATCGCAGGTCTGCTGTATCCTCATGTAATACTTGTAGGTAGGATTTTCAGGTTTTTCTAGCCGGGGACCTTCGAGATTCTACGATCCAGCCAATCTTCAGATTACGACAAGTACATCTTCATGAAATACGGTTACAGTACCTAATGTAAAACTACTTCCTATCCAAATCCAACTTCGATTACAAAGTCACACACTAGCACAGACATCATAGTGACAAAGGTAATCAGACAACTTCTACACACACCCAAGTACACGGGGCTCAATGATAACAATGCCGCAAAACCCCAACAATAACAAGAACTATTTCAAATCTTGTTCTAACAGATGAGACCGATCCAAGGAGAACTAGCTATGTATATAATTCATGTTCCAATAATGTAATTACATATATTTTTTCCCCATCGTGGCATCCCATACTTGGTTGATGTTCTTCACCACGCTGGTGATAGTTCCTGTTAATTTACGCAGAGTGAATAGTGGCAGACAATGACATTGTCCTCGATCATTAAACCCGTCCGCAGACAAGAGAGGTGCGTTCAACGGGTGAGTGAGCAGGTATCGTTCATAGAGCGGATATTGTTAGACACTAAATCATCACGGACACTCACAACACGCACGCATTCTACACCACCTCACCTCTAGCACTGTGCTTACCAACCCTTCAAACATAAAGAACTCTCTCATGTCACTCATGTACTTGTTTTAATAATATATCATAAATCACATAAAAATTGTAGTCCTTTTTTAACGTACTATTATTTGTTTTTGTTTTTTCAATTTTTCCATTTGACAAAACAAGTTTATAACAAAAAATGCCTCTCTTGGAATTGTAAAATTCAACATTATCAAACAGTAGTCTTGCCTGCAGCCCTTTATGCAGCCGAGACACTTAATCTACAACCTAAAACACTGAGAAATGAATTGGAGATTAAGGAACGTAAAATCATGCGAAAATTTTTGGGACCAAGAACTAAAGATGGAATTCACCTTCCGAACCCTAATGCTGACATCTATTTAAAAATTACTAAAATCACAGACACAATCCGTATGAAAAGGATCCAATTCATGGGACATTTGGACAGAATGGACCCAACTAGGTTAACAAATAAAATCTATAAGTTTCTGCAGAAAAAAGGCAACAAGGTCCAATTGGTACAAACAGGCGGAAAAGGACTTGGCTGAATTAGGTTTTCCCAATCTCAAGGGTCGAGAGGAAATTAGGAAAATTACTAATACACGGGGTTTTGAGGCAGAAGAGAGAAGACCTACCAGACACTAGCTCAATCGTTGCGCATGAAGAGTTATTGGGCAAACATCAAGGCCAAGAAGTGTTGATTCCGCGTGGTCCTAGGAGACCCATTCGCGCAGAAGAAGAAGAAGATATAATAAAACATTAGGTAGGAGAAATCGGAACAATCCAAGTCGATGGCGATGACAAATTTTAAGTATCTTGGCTCTATTATAACTGCTGAAGGTCGTCTCACCGAGAAGGTCAACGTAAGAACTACTGCTGCGTGGATGAAGTGGCGAACAACGACAGGTGTCATGTGCGATAGCCAGATGAAGGACCACCTGAAATCGAAGATTTACCGCACTGTCATAGTGTCATTCGTCCCGTGGCGCTTTATAGTACTGAATGTTGACCGACCACCAAGGAAGCAAAACGTCGGCTAAAGCTCTACCTACAATGCGCAGTCGGCAGACGGCAGACGGCAGTTGAAGTCAGACCCGTACTCTCTTATGGCGTCATTCACAATGTGAAGTTGTATGTCGGTAGTAGATAGTTGACAATCGGCAGCGTGTAGTCGGCTGCCGCCAATTTTATCTTTGACAGCCAACTGCATATTTAAGAGCCAATCAGAATTGATCACAAGCTGACGTCACTTTGTCGTTTCCCGCTCGTCATCAGCTGTGTAGTTGACTAGTTGTATTCGCGGTATATTCTTCGCATAATTACAGTATATAACAAGAAGTTCCGAGACGAACTAAAGAGCCTACTTTTCTTAAAATTTAAGATTCATGCCAATAATTAATCTATGTGGATCTGTCTAGAATAATGACGAAATTAAGTTGGTAATATCGACATTTCTAATTAGATCGAAATACTGTTTACCTGGCATAATTTAGCCTAATAGGGAACTACAGTTGCCAGCACTGGTGACTGAATATATTCTTAGTTCCATCTCTTAAGGTACAGTATACAAAATTTGGTTCAAGTCCAATGGATAGCATGGACGTTACATGCAGTTAAACATTGGATCTAACGGTGCGCGTAAAATCATGTTGGCAACAATGACATACATGTATTGGTCAGAAATAATCTGAAATAATATGATCAATTGTTGTGTCCATTTTGAATGAAATCCGTTCGTTAGTATTGAAGTTACATGCATTTTAAAATTGGACCTATCAGAAGGCTTAGAATCATGTTGGCAGCACTGGCGTAGGCCTATATTAATTAGTTAATCCAAATTAATCTAGAATGCCAGGTACTATACGTGTGCACAGTTAAGAGCTATTTGCTTGTATACTTTCTGATATATTGATATTAGTGTAACAAAAGTAGAGACAGTATTTATTAACAGTTGGCAGCCCTGGTTACTCTTAGGAATCGGCATAGTCATATATGTTATGGTACACATAGCACACACGAAATATGGTTGAAATCCAAATGATAGTATAGAAGTTACATGTATTTAAATTTGGACCTCTCAGCAGGCTTAGAATCATGTTGGTAGCACTGACGTATATAAGTTACTCCAAATTAATATGAATGTCAGGAACTATACGTGTGCATAGTTTAAAGATGTCGGCTTGCATACTTTCTGATATATGGGTATTTGGATAAATACAAATGAGAGCATTTATTAACAGTTGGCAGCCCTGGTGGCTCTTAAGAATAAGCGCAGTCATATATATTTATGTACACATAGGACATACAAAATTTGGTTGAAATCCAATTGATAGTGTAGAAGTTATATGCATTTATAATTTGGACCTATCAGCAGGCTTATAATCAGTTTGGCAACACTGCCATGTGTGGCCTCCTGGAAATTAAACTGAAATATTAGTATCTATATGTGTGCCAATTTTGATATATCTCGCATTCATACCTTCCAAGATATCCAACATGGAGCTCAAATTTCAATAGCGATTTTTCAGCAGTTGGTAGCACTGACATCATTTTCAAATATGGCCGTGAGATATTCAGGTATAGATCTTTACTCCTACCAAATTTTGTTTCGATTGCTGCAGCCGTTTAGGAGTTGATAGGGGGGGGGGGACACACAGCCAGACAGACAGAAGGACAGATAGACAGACAGACACACATTTGCCCGAACTCATAAGACTACTTTTTCCTCATTTTTACAAAATGTGAAAAGTTGGCTAAAAAGATGATGGCTGAATGTACTGACCTTGGGATATAAGATATATTCATTGATCTTGTGAGGGAACGCCGTTGGATGTATGACATGAGTGAGCCCAAGTATTTAAAAGGAAACAGTTCATTGATTATAATGTTTTCCTTTGTAGCAAATGTAATGCAGTGGAAGGTAAGGCTGAATGAGAGCCCATCGTACGATAACATTTTCTATAGTAGGGCCTACCGGTATTGAAATTAGCCAAAATACATTTTCTAATGACGAAAAATAAATTAGGAAATGATGTAGTAATAGATTGAACGTGTTGGGAACCCTCGGGCTTTCAATCAAAAATGACCAGCTACACAAAAACAATTATGTTAAAAAATCAGTAGGCCTAATTCAGAGTTGGATTTGTTATGAAATATTTACAAGAGGGGATACTGAATGTACGAGTATTTTCCCTTAATTTTAACAATGCTGTGCCAGTTAGCAGCAATAAAAATAAACCGTACAGCTCCAAGTCGTCCATCCTTGCAAATTTTAGGTTAGGTTATCTACAATTGACAACTTTCTCAAGGAATAAATGAAAGTCAAGTTATTATTTACTTCTAGCATTTTAACGACTGCGTATTGTGGGTAGCTAGGTTGTGAACTACCGTCTTCTGACTGGAACTACGGACTGTCAACTACCAACTAACGACTGCCGACTGCGTATTGTGGGTAGACTTTAAGTGTCATGGAGACCAAGATGCTTAGATGGAGAGCTGGCATTACTAGGTTGGATCTCATCCCCAATGAAAGAATAAGGGAACGATTAGGTGTCGCGGCAATCAAGAACAAAATGCGTGAGGGTCGTCTGCGATGGTTTGGGCATGCGCTACGGTCAGGAGCGGACACCATTGCAAAACAGGGCTACACACTAGCGGTTGCCGGGAAAAGACCTAAGGGGCGACCGAGACAACATTGGGCCGATACACTGCACAGGGATCTGAAAAGCGTCAACCTCCATCCGGACGTGGCCCATGACCGAGTCAAGTGGAGACAGCGGATTCAAATAGCGGACCCTGCCACGAGGCGGGACAAACGCTAAAGCAAAAGAAGAAAAAGATGAAGATTAGATAAGTTATTTATTTAATCATTATATTCTAGTTTGTATTACGGTATTCATCTTGTATAAAATGTTTGCTAATTGGCTTGTTTAGCTATATGTGTGTTTTATTTTATATTTTGTTTTCTTAGTTGTTAAGCTAGGTTTAGTTTCTTATTACAAAACTTCAAGCTAGAGCATTGTATACGCTACATAGAGGGGCTCTTTAGCCTCAGTGGCATTTCTCTATGAATACATTCAAATTCAATTCAACACGCATTCGATATCACCTTCTGTCTATCACAGTATTTTTAGCATCTTGGAGCAGTTAACTGTAATCCTCATATGTCGCGGAACAATTTGGAGAAGAAACTCATTTATTTACACTTGCTCACTGTAATAATAGGTTGCAAAGATGGCAGGTACCCCTTTATCCATGTAATCTCTGCATGGTGATTAATCACCATCAATCAGGCAAATCTTCAATTTCCTGCCTAATAAAAAGGTCGGTAGAAATACTCGTTGACCGATTGAAAAAAATTGTTGTTGCTGTTAATTCCTATTAAACGATTCGTACAACTTCAGTCATGAGACCCGCGTACTTGGGTGTATGTTAAATTTCTCTGAAAACCTGTGTTTCTGTGGAGACTTTAGTAGTCTAGTGTGTGAAGTAGTAATTATTAGGTTGGGGAATAGGGCAGATGCCATGGGATATGAAGTATCCCGGGATTTTTACCTGGAAGGAGTTTGGCAAACCCCAGAGAAAAACGACACTCAGAATAGCTGCTCTCAGCGCCGGAATTGGAACCTCCAATCTTTGTACTTGCTACTGCTCTCCGTTGCAATCATGGCTAGGAATTTAACGAACATGGCCACGCCGCAGGATGTGTAAAGCTAAGGAAACAATCTGAATGGTTTCAAGGCTTTCTATCCTAAGTAATATTTAATTTCAATCTTCTTCTTCTTCTAGTTCCTATCCGTTCCGGATGTCGGCAACCATCTTAGCTGTGCTTTCTCTGTTCTGAGGCGTTGGGAATAACTCTTCCGATATCTTGAGAGATCAGTCGAGGGGCAAATGACTTCGTAGCTCTGCCCCTTAAAACTTTAATAACTAACTAACTACTAGAGTCCAGTCTCCCGATTTTTAGCCTATTTTCAATTTTGAAAAAATAGGCTTATGAGATCACCTTTTATCCGTGTGTGTGTGCGCGCGCGTGTGTGTGTGTGTGTGTGTGTGTGTGTGAGGTGTGTGTGTGTGTATGTCCCCCTAATAAATTCTAAACGGCTGGAGCGATTTCAATGAAACTCAGTAAGTTCATAGAACTATTCCGGGCGACCCCGACCGTGCTCTTTAAATTTTGTTACGTCTCACCAATCCAACATGGCGGCTGTGCGAAATATTACACCAGCATTCAATATCTCCGAAACTATTACCCATATCACCCTGGAATTTTTTACGGTGATATAGGGAACTACTAGAAGTTCACCTATGTGACTCTTGAAAAACTGGTAATTACAAAACCAACATGGCGGCCAAGCGAAGTTGCGACGTTTAAATAGACGATTCTCGCGATTTAACCAACCAAATGCAATAAAACTTGGTACAGTATATGTTTATACACATTGTAATGCACCGACATCAAACTTCGTTCAATTGTTTACATAACCGCAAGATGGCGGCTGTGCGAAATATTTCACCGGCATTCTATATCTCTGAAACTATTAGCGGTATCACCCTGAAATATTGTACGGAGAAAAAGGGCACTTCTGGAAGTTCATCTATAAGATTCTCAAAAACCGGTTAACTACAAAACGAACATGGTGGCCAAGCGAATTGGAAAATTTAAATAGACCTTTCTCGCGATTTAATGTTCCAACAGCAATGAAACTTGGTACAGGAAATGTTTATACACATTGTAATGCACTGGTATCTAATTTATTTCAATTGTTTACATAACCTCAAGATGGCGGCAGTGCGAATTTTAAAATTATTTTTTTATTTCTTGTGTCGTAATCATGCGATCGAAGTGAAAGTTTGAATAATGAACCTACGCAATAATTTTCCTTTAATGGTACATGACTCTATGGCCTATACGTTTAAGAATCTCACATGACGACCATCCGAAATATTTAGACGGCTCTGAATATCTACGAATCTATTATAGCAATCAAACTGGATATTTTTATTTTCATAGGGGCTATGAACATAAGTTCACCTATAGGACGTTCAATAACCTGGTGATCACAAATCCAACATGGCGGCGACGCGAAGTATATATATTCACATGGACGTTTCTCGCAATTTAACCATCCGAGTGCAGTGAAACGTGGTACAGTAAATCCTTATATGAATGTTAATCCACTGGCATCTAATGTTTTTCAATTGTTTCCATAACCAGAAGATGGCAGCTGTGCGAAATTTTAAAATCTCGTTGTTACTTCTTGTGTCCTAATCATGCGATTGAAGTTTGAATGCTACACGTACACAATAATCTTCATGTAACAGTACATAACTCGAGGACCTACATATATAAAGTCCAACATGGTGACCATCCGAAATATTTAGTCGGTTCTCGATATCTTCGAATCTATTATAGCAATCACACTGAAATTTTGTATGTTGATAAAGGCAATTAACAGATGTAGGATATATGAAAATAGGCTGTATAGTTCTTCACGGAACTACTTGTTTAGACAGCAGATTCGTCTCCTGCCAACACTTCTCTTTACGGGTATTTTTCCTTGCAGAATTTCTTGCAGTACAGGGTTTCTGCTTCTGTTACGCTTAATGTGACCGAGGTATTGCATCTTTCTCGTTTTCACAGTGACCAGTACTTCCATATCCTTTCCCATTCTTCGAAGGATCTCGGCATTTGTGATATGATCTGTCCATGATACTCTTAGCATACCTCGGTAGAGCCACATCTTAATGGTCTCTATTTTTTATTTATTGAGTGACTTTGTTAAAGTCCATGTTTCAACTCCGTAGTAAAGAACAGAAAACACATAGCAGCGAAGAAGTCTCATTTTTGTGGTTAATTTTATGTCATGACTTTTAATAAGTTTTCCCATTATGTTGAACACAGCTTTACCGATGCGAGACTACACTTCATCTAAATTATCCCATTGGTCGTTAACGATGGTTCCGAGATATATGTATTTCTGGACTCTTTCAACAGGTCTTTGATTGTTACACGATGACATGCGGTGTTTACATTTTTGATCATGTCCATAGTTTTAATGGAGAATGTAAACTAAAAAGCGAACATGTTTCGAGTCTTTCTGTATAAATTGTGTACGGGAAATTTGTTTGGATTATAACAATTGAATAATATTTAATATAAACGTATTGGATGGCTTTCTACATAAATAAACCATTTATACTCGCCCTCTGTAAATGTTCATGCAGGCAATCGCTGGTGGTACGTGTTAAGAGTACAATCCTTGCCGAAAGTTCTATTTTAGACTCAGTGTCTAGTCGTGAGCCAATCACCAATGATCGGATGCAACCCAAACATAAGTAGTCAGGCCACAACTTACCCCTCCATCGTCAATTACGCGAAGACAAAGAACTATCGTGCAAGTGAACTTGAGTTATTACCCATCGGAGGAGACATTGCCGGTGGTGCTGTTACCTCAGACATAGTGGTATAGTCTGCACAACACACTAATAACATTGCTCAGATGCACTCAAGAGTGTATATTGTGTTGTTGCTTACTTCTAGGGCTCAGACATAGTGGTATAGTCTGCACAACACACTATTATCATTGCTCAGATGTATCCAAGAGTGTCTATTGTGTTGTTGCTTACTTCTAGAGGCTCAGACATAGTGGTATAGTCTGTACTACACACTAATCTCATTCGTCAGATGCAACCAAGAGTGTATATTATGTTATTGTTACTACTAGGAGCTCAGACAACCTGGTATAGTCTGCACAACACACTAATATCATTGTTCAGATGCAGTCAAGGGTATATCTTATGTTGTTGCTTACCTCTAGGTGCTCAGGCAATGTGGTCATTGATCCACGTGCACTTAGAATTTTGTCTAATAATCTGTATTTTTGTGAGAGCTGTATTAGTGTGTGTATTTGTGATTCAGGTGAAGATTGGGAAGAATGCAACCGTGTTCATAAGTAAGGAACCATCCCGGCATTCACCTGGAGTAGAAGTAGAAAACCACGAAAAACTATTTCCAGGGTGGCATAGACATTAATCGAACCCACCACTTCTCAGTTTTCTCTCCTGAGGCTAAGTGTACCCAGTTCGAACCCTCAGACGAGAATTAAATTTCTTGGTAGAGCTGGGAGTCGAACCCGGTCCTCAGGGGCGACAGTCAAGATTGCTAGCCATAAAACACCATGATGTGATCTTATATACTGGAAGAAGACAAAAATAAGACAGTAATTGCCCTCAACACTCGAAGAATGAAGATTCTTGGCAAGTAGTAGAGCCATGAAAGGAAATTAAAACAGCAGAGGATTAATCAGAAAGTCAATGGAAAAAGGTGTTGAAAATGTGAAACCCTGCAAAACCATTCCAAGAAAGGCCGACAGTAGTGCTCTGTCGCTCTTGTCTATCGAGTTTAGCACTGCACCTTAGTGAGTGTAGCTACTGCCATGAAAACCTTCCTAAAAAGTAAATTAATGGCGTAATACTTGGTAATTAATTTAAGATAGAAATATATTCTTTGTTTAATTTTGAAGAACTCACTTATTCATGGACGTTACAATTTAAACGTGACATATGGTGACCGAAACTATAAATTAAAAACACTGTAAACTTGGTTCAAATATAATTTTTGGCATTAGCTAACTTCAGATGATCGTCAAGAAAACGTATGGCACACATGGAAACTGAACTTGCCCCGATCGTCAGTAAATTTGTGAATACGCGACGGTTCGCGAAGCTACGCTACAAAATTAAATTATTGTTTTCCATTCCGGGCTGCCACAAAGAGAATGATGTCTACTTTATCACCAGGAGATTGAAACATCCCAGATCACAACTTTCAAATGCTTAAATTTACTCGAGTGTGTATCTAAGCTCACTGCAAGTCACGGCATTAAGTTAGAAATTTGTCCATTAAATTTACCTTAAATATGCTCAATTCTGTTTCTTATTTACGTCGTCGTCGTATGAACTTTGCTTCATGCCCGAAGCAAAGCAAATTGTCTGCAAGTTTCTTATGTCATCGATTCCTGCAAAGCTACGTCTGTGATTCCATAAATTTTTGGGTGGTCATCCAGGTGTAATTCTATATAGAAGAAGACGTATTCATGAATGTTGAAGTTTATAAACTTCGTAGTCAGCTTGATTAAGTGCGTGAGGGAAAATTAAGTTTCTAGGAAAGTGATCATTCTAAATGTTTTGTTATTCACGAGTGAATATAATAATTTCCAGTGCAGGCCGGAGTGAAAATCTCAGGGGAGATGGCGTTAACGAAATTACGAGAGAGAGAATATATTTATGTATATCCTTTGTTTTTTGGTAACATGTTTAATACTTGCTCAGACAGTCATCATGTTGGTCATGTTTTCCATAATTCGTAAACAATCAACCTTATTTTATTTATTATGCATCAGGGAATTCCTCGCTGCATAAGAAGGAGTCTGCTATTGTTCTATTAACGTGCTTCCATATTGGTTTTGTCCTTGACGGGGTGGTTCTATGTTAACGTTAAAGGAACGTGTTTTTAGCCTATTTTCAATTTTGAAAAAAATAGGCTTATGAGATCACCTTTTGTCCGTGTGTGTGCGTGTGTGTGTGTGTGTGTGTGTCCCCCCCTAATAAATTCTAAACGGCCGGAGCGACTTCAATGAAACTCGGTAAGTTCATAGCACTATTCCGGGCGACCTCGACCGTGCCCTTCAAATTTTGTTACGTCTCACCAATCCAACATGGCGGCTGTGCGGAATATTTCACCACCATTCAATATCTCCGAAACTGTTACTGATATCACCCTGGAATTTTTTACGGTGATAAAGGGAACTACTAGAAGTTCACCTATTTGATTCTTGAAAAACTGGTAACTACAAAACCAACATGGCGGCCAAGCGAATTCGCAACTTTTAAATAGACGTTTCTCGCGATTTAACCAACCAAACGCAATAAAATTTTGTAGAGTATATGTTTATACACTTTGTAATGCACCGACATCTAACTTCGTTCAATTGTTTACATAACCACAAGATGGCGGCTGTGCGAAATATTTCACCGGCATTCTATATCTCTGATACTATCAGCGGTATCACCCTGAAATTTTGTACGGAGATAAAGGGCAACACTAAAAATTCACCTATGAGATTTTCAAAAACCTGTCAACTAAAAACCACCATGGCAGTCAAGCGAAGTTGAAACATTTAAGTAGATTTTTCTCGCGATTTAACCATCCAAACGCAATGAAACTTGGCGCATGAAATATACATAAATATTTTAATGCAATGGCATCTAATTTCGTTCAATTATTTACATAACCTCAAGATGGCGGCAGTGCAAAATATTTCAGTGGCATTCTATATCTCCGAACCTCTTACTGATAACACCCTGAAAGTTTGCATGGTGATAAAGGGCACCACTAAAAGTTTATCTATAAAACTTTCAAAAACTGTAAAGTATAAAACGAACATGGGAGCCAAGCGAAGTTGAAACATTTTAATAGACTTTTCTCGCGATTTAACCATCTGAGCGCAGTAAAATATGGTACAGTAAATGTTTATGTACATTTCAATGCACTGGTATCTAATTTAGTTCAATTGTTTACAAAACCTCAAGATGGCGGCTGTGTGAAAATTTTTAATTAAGTTTTTATTTCTTGTGTCGTTATCATGCGATCGAAGTGAAAGTTTGAATAATGAACCCACGCAATTATCTTCATTTAATGGTACATAACTCTATGGCCTATACATATAACAATCCAACATGGCGACCATCCGAATTTTTAGACAGATCTCAATATCTACGAAGCTATTACAGCAATCAAACTGAATTTCTTTTTATTCTTAGAGGCTATGAATATAAGTTCACCTTTGGGACTTTCAATAACCATGTGAGCAAAAATCCAACATGGCAGAGACGCGAAAGATGAATATTTAAATGGACATTTCTCGCGATTTAACCATCGAGTGCAGTGAAATTTGGTACGGTAAATGCTTCTACTAGTTTTAATCCACTGGCATCTAATTTATTTCAATTGTTTTCATAACCACAAGATGGCAGCTGTGCGAAATTCTACAATCTAGATTTTATTTCTTGTGCCCTAATCATGCGATTGAAGTTTGAATACTACACCTACACAATAATTCTCATGTAATAGTATCTACATTTATAAAAATGCAACATGGTGACCATCCGAAATATTTAGCCAGTTCTCAATATCTACGAATCTATTACAACAATCAAACTGAAATTTTGTATGTTGATAGAGGCAATTAACATAAGTAGGATACAGGAAAATAGGCTTTAGTTCTTCACGGAACTACTTTTTTTTTTCATTGTTATTGTTTTCGTACAGATCTGTAGTCAGTAGACCTACAGGTATGGAACTCATTTTATCGTTCAGCATGGGTCATGATTGATATTTATCTTGATTGACATTTTAATATATCGGTGAGAATTTGATAACCTTGTTTTATTAATTTTGGTGGAAACGAATAGATAAATGATAATGGGACACAAAGTATCAACTTGTGTCAAAACGTAATGTGTAGTGTTAAATGTATTTTCGCTGTTGATGCTTTGAAAGCCTGTGTGAAAATGGTTCATTAAACAGATCGTTCGTTCAGCTGCAAGTATTGATCATGATGCGTCGGTATTTAGCTTGCATGTGTGACTGGCGTTCTTTGGATTCAAGCTACCTTCCTCTAGCTAAATCGTTTCTTGTTTCGTTTGTCTGTAAATCGCATTTCGTCAGTAGTGGCTGCGCTCGCTAAAGCGCAGCATTAGGTCATGGGGCCAAGCTCTCTGCTGACTCGGTAGACGCGTGGGTTCGAGCCCCACCGTCGGCCGTCCTTGAAATGGTTTTCCGTGGTTTCCCATTTTCAACTCCAGGCAAATGCTGGGACGGTACCTTCTGACAGGCCACGGCCGCTTCCTTCCACATCCTTGCCCAATTTCATTCACCATCATTCATTTCATCTCTCATTAACTCCTCTCATGAGGTTGGTGTCAGGAAGGGCATCCGGCCGTAAAATCATCCGCCACAAAGACTTCCATCGCATCTCATCCCCGACCCCGTAGGAAAAACGGGAATAATAAGGGGTAGACATACATACAGTAGGTGATTGAATTGAAGTATTAGAAGCCATTTTTTCAGTGTTGCCTAGTTCTATTAAGGAAGGCTTTCCAGTTGGTCAACACAAATAATTGTACCCAGTTATTACATTCGGCGGGAAAACAAGCATTTATATAGCCTAACATGTAAAACATTCATCATCATCTTCTTCCCCTTTTCCAATTGACTCTGGGTGGGGGCAAATATGGTTCCTCTCCACTTTGTTCTGCCGTTCCACCATTCCTCTTCCGACACAGTGTTCCAATCCAGGTTCCGTTTTCTAATACTATTCTCCACCGAGTCCATCCAACGCATTCTTGGTCTTCCTCGTCCTCTCTTCCCTGTTATCCGTCGTTCGAGTGCTCGTCTTGGTAGCCTTACTTCATTCATCCGTTTGACATGACCAAGCCATCTCAATCTGTTTTGCTCCAGTTTGTCATTTAGTTTCTGTACTCCAAGTTCTTTCCGTATATCTTCATTTCTCACTCTGTCCCTCCTCGTTTTCTGGACCATACTTCTCAGGAATCTCATCTCAGCTGCTTGTACTCTGCTCTCATCCCTCTTAGTCATTGTCCAAGTTTCTGCTGCATATGTCATTATAGGAAAATAGTATGCTTTGTACATAACTTCTTTAGCCTTAATTGGTATATCTTTGTTCCATACTAGTCCCCGTACCTGTTGGTAGAGAGCACTCCCGAGTTGTGTTCTTACATTACATAAGATATTTATCACAAAATAACACGCTTTAAAATACAAAAATTTAATTGGATGACATGCGTCGAACGTCAAGCACTCATCTTCAGATCCTGTTCACTTAGGCTTAATTAATTACGATGTTTATATATTACACTTACCCACAATACAATGTTCAGATTCCGTAAGTTCGTAAAAATGTCTGTAACGCGTCAATATAATTTACAGCCTAAATTTTAAATACTTGCTTTCCCGCCTAATGTAATTGGGCACACAATTTGTGTTTACTGACTGGAAAGCTTTCTTTATTATTCCTGTTATAAGGGGAATGTTACAGTATGTTGTGATATACACAAGCAGATGAAATTTGTAGACCCATTATTCTTAAAGAAAATTTCCTTTTGCGAATGCTCGAAACCTTTTTTTAATTTTTTCCATCCGCCTTTATTTGCAGGTTAAGTAGGTTAATTTGTAAATGAAAATTAAATTGGGGTTGGTTTTGATTTAGTGTGGTCTTGTGTTGCAAGTTATATATATTTTTTTTGTACGACAGGAAGTACTGTAATTGTAGCCCATGTGATTGATGAACTTTTCTGATGGTTATATTTTGTGTAACGAGTTTGGATATTTACGGTTTTATTATGTTGTCGTTTCACTTTGTATCGTGTCACGTTTTCATGCCTCTGAGGTTGGGTGGTTGTTTACATTTGGGAACTAGCTCTGCTGTTTGATAGTGAGTTCAAGGATTGACAAAATGATTATTTCGCGCCACAGTTGGATCTGATCGAGAAGAAATTGAGTAACAGACACCATTAAGATTTATTAATCGATATTACGTTTTTTTTAAATTAAATTTCATTGAGTAAATCTGTTTTAGACGTCATTTTTAGTTTATAGTTATGACCACAAAATAAATTATTTATAGTCATGTACTCTACATTATTTTTCAGCCATCGACTATCGATTGTGAAACCAGCTATTATCAAGCTATACCAGTACCTAGGTTGTCCCACTTAATGCATTGTGCCCAAATCCAGTTGCCCAGATTTGAGAGCACAGGCCCAGATGCTAAGTCCAGAGCTGGGGTTTTGAATAGCGCGCGCCAAACATTCTAAGAAGCATTTAGAAGCTTTATGCAGCCAAGAGATCGCTAAGTGACGTAGCAAGGTTATCAGAGTCGAGGCTATATTTGTATAAAATATTTTTCGATGGAGTAGAAACATGAGACTAACACCAAATTACTGGCACGGACAAGGGAAGAAGAACGTGTTATATTTCAAGAAAATTGATCGAGCGGAAGCTGAGATATGAGATGTTTTAGTTTTAGCAGATTTCAAGCAGTGACGTAGAGGAGTCCGTCCACTGGGTATATAAGAGCTGGGAGCCACCACTCAATATGTTCACTTCTCCATAGGCGCTCCGTCGCTATGGATGTTCACTTCTTCGTAAGCGCCCTGTCGCTAGACACATCACGTCGCTCCGAACATCGTTATACTTCAGAATTATCTTCGTGCACGTGGTTGCAATACCCTACGTTTTTATTAGCACGCAGTTGCTGGGACTTAGTGAAATTCTACGACAGTACATGGTTACTGGACTTTGATAAGTGTTGGAAGTTTTAGTGAACTTAGAATTCATCGTAAGTTATCACTGAGGTGATATACTTTGTGGCAGAACATTGCTAACTATTACTGCTACACGGACATATGATAGACGTAGTCTATATTTTTCTTTCCACTGTCCTCTAAGATTTAAACTTGGATTATTTTCATCCAATGACCAGAACTAGCTTTTGTCTTGATAACAATTTGACCAACCAAGATAAGTCAGTACTGTTCACATACCAGTCTTGCACGGTTCAGGTCATTTAGCCGACATAGGGAAACCAGCATGCTTAGCATTGTCTGGAGAGCGAGAAACTCTGTCCAGGGAATTGGACATCAGAACTTGGACAGGTGATGAATAAGATTGTCAGAGTATTGATAATACTGAATGCATCACAGTTGGATCAAGTTACTACTGGTAATTTTTGCAGCATGGATCATTTCGATCTTACCCCTATCAAGAAGATTATTTCAGCTGTTGAAGCAGCTAATATTATAGACAGTTTTCATCACGATATTCAGGCAACGAGTATGAATACCGCTATGTCTGGTTAGACATTTTGCGGGTATATAATGGAGGCCGATACGAGATTATAAGTACGTGTCCAAATGGGGACAGAAGACTGAAATAGTGTGGTTCAGACCAGATTATCCACATCAAGTTCTAAAAGAATGTAAGCTACATTTTGCATTATTCTTTTGCGTAGTTAGCTGGAATTTCTCATTTTTCTACAGTCTTGCCAACACATATTTTTCTTCGATATTTTCTTCTGCAAATATTTTTTCAAGGCATGTGGAAGCCTTGATCTGAGTAGTTTTTACACTCGGACATGAGAAGTCAATGATTTGAATTAATGGACGAGCAAAACGAGCATTTATTTGAGTTTGAAAGTATTTTTCTAATCGCGGTCATCAGCCGTCGTAACTGTAAATTTAATAATAAATTTAAGTTGAGGAATGGATTTTTATCCATAGGCTATTTAGGAAGTCGATGATGATATTTCCCGAACAGTTTAGCAACGTTAATTCCATTTGTGGAATAATAATAATGCTGATTTAATATTTATTATTATTTTCAATATTTGTCAAAGATAATAATAATTATGATTTATATTTCTAATAATCATATCATGTAGTGTGATTTATAAAGTTGATATTTAAAACAGTTTGCTAGATCGGAGACTTGTTTTTCCGAAGGCTAGTGGTTAACGCATGCCCACATTCAACTAACAGAATAATCCTATGGGAACATTTTACACTTGCATTATGCAGTTAAATCTTTTGAAAGACACGGAAAGTAATGATACGGGAAGCAAATAGCATGTATAAATTAGGGTTTTACTAGAGTTTGTATAAATATAATATCATTTTGAGCAACGCCATGTCATAGAACGTTTGGCTAGAAATAGACACGGTGTGGAATAGTTAATGTTTAAACTGATGGTAAAATTACTGTAAACTCATTTAGGAGCTTACTAGATTACGAATCTTCCAGTTTCAGTAACAAGCAAAGGCTTGATTATTATGTATAATTTGGGAATAATTTTTTTATGTGTGTGGAAATAGTTGTATATGCCATTCTGATTGTGCATTTTAAGTCGCAGGAATGAGGTTGTTATAATGGAGCATCAACCATATTGTAGGTTGGATGACTTTGAAATAATGTTGGGAGTTGAAATATTGTTGTGAGCCACACTTTCGTCGAATTCATAACCAAGGGTTATATTATGGAACCATCATGTCAATCCACAGTTTGCCCACGTGTTCTATAAATATTTCCTAGTAATTGTTAGCCCGGAATTTTGTTATTTATTATGAGAAGACTTTACCGTTGTCTAGGTGCTAATTATGATAATGTGATTTTTGACACATTTAAATCGAATGGGCTGATGCTGAAAATAGATTAAAACTGTTCTTTCCTAAACAACCACTACAATTTTTGAGGATATTTGTGATCCTGTTAAGAATATAAACATTCTGCAAATTAATTTGATGATTAACATTTCTGACATTTTGTCAAAAGAATTGTAATTTTGATAATAGCAACAACTAATATTATTTTTGTGATAATGTTTCTAAATAATATTTCCAATTGATATTTAAATAATTGAATGGTTAAATTCAGATTTAAAAGAATTGATATTTTGTTAATAATAAATTGTTGACCATAATATTGCTAATTGAGTCAAGATCTCAGAATATTAATATTGGATCGAGAACAGAAGATACAATAAATATTTTTTCTGTTTATCGAAGTTCTTCGAATCCATGCTCGAATGTCCATGTAATTAATCTTGTGTTATATTCATTGTTGTAACTTTATATTTGAACAAATGTTGAGATACGGATTCCTGGAAAAGGTGTTACTTAATTTTCTGCTACTATTTGAAAGACAAACAAAAACAGTGATTTTTTTTTTCATCGAGTGATAATATTTCATTTCAACGTGTGAATAATTAAAGTTAGGAATCAGGATGGACAATTAAATTTGCACTGACAAACCTTACGATTGTAAATAATTATTTTGAACGAAGTAAACAGGACTATTAATCTGACTTTCGTTTCAAATGCCTAGTGTTCATGTGTTGGTGAATCTGTAAATTTGTGTATATAATGTATGATTCGTCATGCATCCATTATGCTATTTTTTAGCCAACTTTCGATTTTTGCAAAAAATGAAAGTAGACTTATGAGATCTACACAGGGCCAAAAATTGTGTATCTGTCTGTGTGTGTGTATGTGTGTGTGTGAGTCTGTGTGTGTGTGTGTGTGTGTGTGAGAGTGTGTGTGTACTCTGAATGTCTGTCCCCCCCCCCCCTATCAATTCAAACACGGTGAAACCGAATGGAACGAAATTTGGTACAGAGGTAGAACTAGCAAAGAGCACCTCAGTGTCATGTTTTATATCGCCGCCATATTTACCAAAACTGAATGGCGGCCACTAAAGGAAGAGGCACGTTCGAAATTAAAAGTTTATTTTGCAATACTATAGTGCAGAAGTAATTTTTAAAATCTGAGGCGTCTCATTTACAAGGCAAGATGGCAGCGGATATCTTGTGCCTGACTTATATTTCACTAATTTGAGTATTGCATGCAATATAGCGTACTGATACAAAATAAATAAACTTTGTATGAAATGCTTTATACATAAATAATATACTCCACTGATGAAATCGTTTAGTCTAATTCATTATTTGCTAACAAGTTCTATGTAACTCATTTTATATAGAACAATGTTCGTTTGCACAATTGGCTCCGTGGTAAAGCGTTGGCCTATCACTCATATCGCTATGGTTCAAACCGCATCAGAGTTAGGCTTTTTTTCAAGCAATATAGTTAGGCTTATTGCTTGAATTTTTATATTTATTGTTTTGTAATGACTCAGACGTTTTAAAATTAAGCGTCGTATTGTCTATATTACGATGGAAAATAAATATTTAATTAAAACAAAATTTGCCAGCAGATTTGCATGAGACATCTAGTAGCAAAAAAGTAAATTAGCATGGTCAACTGCACGCCGGCCAACGGATTAACTTACAGAATTTATTGAAAAGTTTATTTTTATGGCCGCTAGAATGCACTCGCCCTGTTAGGGTTATCTTGTTCGATACTTTTCCACTAGATGTCACGACTGGTCTACGTGAGACTCAATACCATTGGCATTCTATGCGCATTGGCATTATATGCGCATCGAATTTGAAGAATTACAAGATGATACAACGATAAATTTTAACTTTTTATTTTAATGGGTTTGTAACAGGTTATTGTGCGTTATTTGAAAATGTTATTTGAAGTAAAGAACAAAACGATTTCACATAGCACCTGAATTCTAGCTGTTGGTGCTAGTTCAGGATAGTAATTAATACTTTTATTGCAGCCAAATAGCAATCGAAAATATCCACATAGTTGGTATACACACGTCTCTGTAGGGTCATGGAGAGATTTGTTAATTCAATTAGGGTTGTGAAAGGCATGCACGGCCAGACGTGTAAAGACATGCCTCAACTCAAAGTTGGATGTTTCCCACGTCAGGTTGATTATGTAATAATAATAATAATAATAATGTTATTAGTTTTACGTCCCTTTTAACTACTGTTGCTTTTAGAGACGCCGGGGTGCCAGAATTTTGCCCCGAAAGGGATCTTTAAATCTACTGACACGGCTCCCTCGCATTTGTGCACCCTCAAAAGCCAGCTGACTGCACCAGGATACGAACCTGCAACCTTGGGCCCAGCAAGCGAGAACGTTACCGCTGAGCCACGCAGCCAGTCTGGTCGATTATGTCTCCAGATCCATAACATTCTTGAGATACTTCTTATCTTTCTTTCTTCAATGATGGTAGCAGTTTTTTTCGAGGTTGTGGTGTTTGGTAGAGGTAAATAGTTTCCAAGGTCTTCAACCAAGAAATGATTCTATTATACTATTTGATAAAAACAAAGAGTTATAACTATAATATACTCATACATTTAGGAGAAAGTAGGCTATATGTTCTTTACTGAACATCTTGTTTTAGCATTTCTTCATTAACTTTTTAACATTTTAAATAAAATGTGATAATTTTACGGATTGTGTTATTTTCAGAAAATCTCCTTCTCTCCTTATTGTTGCATCGAGCCGAAATTCAGTAAAGCAATTTATTTGTGTTTTTGTACTCACTTTAACCCATATGGCGCCCTGGGATGTTTAGATTCTCGTGCTGACTGATTTTTGGTGAAAATGCATATGAGGTCGTCCGGACTTCGGTCTAAACGGGCACAGTATATCAATCACATATTTTATTTCAACGGTTAGGTTCCCCCCCCCTCTCCCTTACCACTTCCTCCTGGTCATATAAACGCTGTTATTTGTAACTCTTCTGACAGTCAACACGAATTTGCCCAATGACAGGGGGCGTGGTACAATATATATGATATTGTATGTTAATAACACAAGTCGCCTCTGTAGCATAGCGGTCAGCATGGTTAGCTGCCGCCCCGGAGGTCCTGGGTTCGATTTCCGGCTCTGCCACGAAATTTGAAAATTGGTATGAGGACTGGAACGTGGTCTACTCAGCCACGGGTGGCCCAAATGAGTAGAGGGGGTTCGATTCCCACCTCAGCCATTCTCGAAGTGGTTTTCCGTGGTTTCCCACTTCGTCTTCGGGCAAATGGCGGGATGGTACTGCACCCGTATCCACGTGGTCATACCTGTTGAAATCCGATGGAACTGCTGGATCGTAGAATCTGGAAGCGCCTGGCTGAAATGCCCCTAAAATTCTACCAACTAGGATAAACCAGGGATAAGGATACCTCTCTTATAAAGAATGCGGTAGGAAGATGCCAGTGGTCGATGAAATGAAAACGAAAAATAACTCAAAGTGAGCTAACGAGACTCTAAAAATAACTAAATTAATCTCGAGCGTGGCGCTAGGCATCCAAAAAACTGACCCACTGGTCCTCGTAGCGCATCCTATTTCTAGTATAAATGAACAAGACATCCGAAGTATTTAAAATTGACCAACATTTTATTAATCTAAAAACTGTTGCATGGTGGACTATCTCTCCACTAAACAAAATAATTCGCCTCTACTGAAGCGTAGAAATCTCATAATGATATTAGCATCGAAACATAATCAAAAATGCTATCAAAATACAGCATCCTAATCGCATGTAAAGACAGTTTCAAAAATATTTAAACATTATTATATACATTCGTTACATATTTAAATGATCCTCAAAGTTTATGATATTGTTTACATTTATACATTATTGTACACGTTCAAATTCTTCATCAGTAATAAATCCGATTCCATCAATAAGCATTCTACAGTATTAGTTAAAGTCAAATCATGGCATATTCGACGAATGTTTAAGTTTATCGAACGCATTATCATAGCATAAAAATGTTAACAACATTATAAATCACATAGTTATTCATGTTATTATTATTATTATCTCTAAAGCTTTTAGTGGTTATTATTACAGGATTATATCAATATTATTACTCGTCTTTCCAATTAACCTTTCTCCAAAAACAAATGTTATTAATTTGAACAATCCATTCTAGAACAATTATCACAATGCTGTTTTACTTAAATGTTGGATGTATTAACCTCATACTAGCCTTCTAGTATTAATACTCGTGACTATACTGCACGTTCAAAATATACACATAATTGTATTCAGACATAGCTCAATAGCTAATTTATACTGGACAGAAAAATGACATAGATCATCCATTGATGTCTAATATCTCATTATAACAATCAAATTCGCAAACACACGTTGCTTCATTCATAGATAAGCTCTCCATAGCTTGTAAACATTTTTCCAAACATAATTAAGATCAAATAAGCTTTTACATAAAAGTCATGAAATATCGTGCATCAAATTAACATAAGTTCAAGTATCATGGACAATTTTTATCAGAACTAAGGCAAATATAATATAATCAGCTGTTCAAATAACAGTGCTTGAGAATTTTCGACATTATCATTTCGCTTTGTAACGAAAATATTTTATACAATCATTTTACAATAGTAATTTATTTCTCATTATAATCTCATGTTCATAACTATATATTTCAAGAAATTGTGGATAGGTCACTGTAAAAATAACGATTCAGCTCTACTAGACAAAAACTCGACAAGAGATCCTCACCCAAAGAAACACGAAAGATTCTACACCATAGAAATGAGCCTGTCTTAAGAAGGTACACGAAAACTATTAGAATCCAACGCTTAACCAGGATGGAGTTCAACAAACGAATCATGAACAAAAATAGAAACTGAACGATCTAATAGTGTCTAAGACAACTCCAAAAAGAAAAATCTCAAAAGCTGTAGATTGCCAAAATTAATCCATAAATCGCAAATATCTTCTCTATAAATCATTATGTTTCCATATTTATACTGCAATGAAAAATAGGCCCGCACGTCTATTAAAGAAACTCGCATGAAATGCATAAGTGTTCACATTCAAAATTCGAAATTCGTAGAAATGTCTATTCAAATAATCTTCAAGTATACGTAGCGTATTTGTCATCTGCTTGCTAACTACTATTCTTATATAAAGTTATCGTAGTCTTCTCCCTACTCTTCATATTAATCTTCTCAACAAGTTATATAATTCCATTAAATGCTCAAATTTAGAAAGAAAAGGAAGTGAATTAATGCATAAAAATAGCATTATAATATATTAATGTCAACTACAAAAATAAAATACACTACAAGACAGAAGCGATAGAGAATCGGGTCTAGCCCTGGAGTGCATTTTCTAACTACTAAGAAATATTGGTGAGAAGGAACACTCTAGAGTATGTCTAATTCATACTGTCTACTATGAAAATGGGTGGTCAGCTACCTTGTACGTTGCCATCTGGTTGAAATAGGAGTATGCGAGAAACACACTGTCCTCGTTCTGGAACTGAACCCTCGTTCATCAGGTCGCGTAGTCCTGGATACGACTGGATCTTGTAGAGAACCGAACCCGAGTCCGAACGATTGCAACGGAAAAACAGCTGTTCGCGAAACAAGTTCATCGCTCTCACACGTTCCCAAGATATAGCTGGAGCTTATTCGTAGTATGCCATCATATTTCATGCAGTTACAGTATGAATGTATAATGAACATCTCCAAGACGTTTTCCACCTCTTCTTAAAGAGTTTTCTGCTGTTATAATAATCCATGTTTGGTGCTGGTGATCATCCTAAGTAGTCGATTCCACTATTGCATCGCATTCCTGCTTTCCATTTTAGCCCATAAGTGACATAGTCATGTCTTGGTGAAGTATCCGTTCAATCAACTTCTGTTCTGAAGTCATAATGATAATATGCTTGTTTACTGTAAACTGTACTGTTGTAGAATAAAGTCTTGTACTGGCATAGAAAACATCACACAAAGTTCACTGCTCCTGATGATGAAGTTTAACACAGTCTTAAGCTATAATAAGCTGAGACATAAAAATTTGCGGTACGAACTGTCTAACTTTAATAAATACACGTCCGCGCTGCTTGCGCACGATATGAGTGTCGTACTTCCAGCGAAGTATATTGCAATCTCCTGTCTCTGCCTAGACAGATCTTTGCTTACTGTCCTGCGAAACCCATAGTGCTGTTCGTTGAGGAACGATATTGACTATCGATATCGACACTGGATCAAGTTCGACAATATTCTGATATTTTGTTATGTGCATTTATTTATGTGTGAAATACACTCAAGTTTCCTTTTCTCTAAACGTAATGCATTTGCCAATTACTATTCTGTTTCATGGCTACTATATCAAACTATATCATGTTGCATCAGATTGACGTTACTGCCGTCTCCATTTTGTAGACCTCTCTTGTACTAAAACAAAGCACGTGCTCAAGGAAGTAGAGCGGGCTGCCTAGTTGCTCCTAACCTCGCCACAGAGTATCCATGCCCTGTGTGCCGTGCAAATAGCGCCGCAGCAATACACCTGAATACACACCTGTCCAACATAGATCCAACTCATTACAAAATACGGTCTCATCACCTACTGTAAGGCCACGGCTCCTTCCCTCTTCCTAGCCCATAGAGTCCGAGGGAACCACCAACCTAGAGGGTAAATTGATTAAATAAATAAAAATAAAAAATGTTAATAACACTCCTGAAAAAAACTACATGTATTAGTGTGGGAACCGGATGAGGATCAAGAAGGCCGAGTATGGGATCTAGCGGGCGCAGGAGTAAGCTCAGCGCCATTGTCTGAATAAAAAGAAGAGAAGCAATATTCCGAGTTCCGATGAGCCGCGAAACACATTCCCTTTATTCTCTACTGTATTTTAATCAGTTTCATTGTTATAATAAATAATTCCGTTCTATATTCGATGCTTGTGAGTGTCATGATCTGGAAACCGTTTCCCACAAATGGGGGGTCGTCCGGGATGGACTGAAACAACGAGTTACGACGCAATCCACGACACGAAGTACGACGCAAAATACGACTCTGTTTTTGACCAAGTGGACGGCTAATCATATTTGTTGCTGTTGCCTACGACGCTGACGACGAGACGACGTGCAGTTTTGTGAGCCCACGACGTGCGAATCTACGACGAGGATTCATAGGCTAGCAAAATTTGTTCTTCAGTTTCAGTGACAATTAGTGGTGCAGTGACGACGACGACGACGAGGGTCGGAATCTAAACGACGACAGAGGATTGTGGATGTGGTAAGAGGATAGCGACTCGTCAGAGAGAAACGACCGGAAGCGGTATTCAACGATATCACCTACAAATATCACCGGTTTGGTGAATGAGGTTAAACAGGTTTGATAGCGAGGTTTTGAGGAAGCGATATTGACGGAAATCTACTTGATAGACGTGAGTAAACAAATAAGATGACTACACTCGGTGCAATAGAGAAAATAAATAAGAACATAAGTGATGCTCCGGTCAAAGCAATCAAAGTTTTACATAACCTCATTTTCGAGCATATACCAGACGACAGGAAAAATCGAAAGCGACTGCGAGAGTTCCCTGGATTCGATTTTGACGAAAATTCCATTGAAGAGGAAGCTAAGAAGAAATTTATCGAAGAAACATTTTCCAAGGCTGATCTGTTGCGTGTTTCTGAGATTCTTAATACCGAGATCGGAACAAAGGAGGTAATGATTAACACCATTTGTTATTACTTGAGAAATTTGGATGAACTCGCAACTAATATAGACGATGATGACGATGATGATGAAGAAGACAAAGAAGACGAAGAGAGCGAAGAGGAAGACCAGCACAGAAGGTATAGAGAACAACATAAGTTTTCATTGTCGTTCCGCGACGTAGAGGGCGCTATGAAAACATTTAACGGTAAGGATGGTTACCCAGTGATGAAATGGATCGCAGATTTTGAGGAGACGTCAATCTTGATGGGATGGAGTGAGCTGCAAAAGTTTATTTTCGCTAAGAAATCACTCGATGGTTTAGCTAAGCTTTTTATTCAAGGTGAGAAAGGAATGACGTCCTGGACTGCACTGAAGAAGGCCTTGAAAGAGGAGTTTGACGTGGCGGCAAGCAGTGCAGAAATTCACAAGTTGTTAACCCAGCGACGAAAAAAGCGCGACGAATCTCTACAGGAGTACTTTCTTGTGATGAAGGAAATCGCCAGTAGAGGTGATGTTGAGCAAGTTTCTCTGTGTCAGTACGTGATTGATGGGATCGAGGACGATTCAGGATCAAAACTTCTTCTCTATGGAGCAAAAAATTCCAAAGATTTCAAGGAGAAAATGAGAAGTTATGAGATGGCGGTGAAGTCTTTGCCAAACAAAAGCACAAAGTATAATAACAGTAATTTTCAAGGAAGTGCCAAGAGTGCCAACGAGAAGGACGGAAAGTGCTGGGGCAGTACAAAGAAGAAAGAGGCGAGTAGTGGAGATAGATGTTATAATTGCGGTGGATCTGGTCATAGTTCAAAGGAATGTGAGCACAAGGATAAAGGCAAGAGATGTTTCAACTGCAATGAGTTTGGCCACATTTCATCCGAGTGCAAAAAAGAGAGGAAGAACGATAAGAGGAATAATCAAAGTATCAATCTTATTGATGAAAAGAAAAGCTGCCTCAAGTTCAAAGAGGTTAGTTTGGGTCAGCAGAAACTTCAGGCACTTATCGACTGTGGCAGTCCTTATAACCTACTGCGACAAAACATCCATAAGACCATGGGTTCCCCAGGATTGAAGAGCACGGATCTTGTTTTGAAAGGATTCGGTTATGGTTTTGTTGCTCCTCAAAGTTACTTCACAACAGTCGTTGAAGTAGACGAGCTGGAGTTCCAAACCAACGTCTATGTTGTTTCTGATGATACTATGGAGTGGGACATGGTTATTGGTAACGATCTATTGGATCAGGGTGAGGTCATCCTGAGCAAGCAAGGAGTTACCATCAAGAAACTAGAGGTCCCAATGATGGTGATCAGGGTAGCCGACGAACAGGAATTTGATATCGAGAACTGCGTTGATGAGGAAAAAAGGGAACAGATCCAGGATTTGGTAGCGAGATATGTACCAAAGAAGACGAAATCTACTGATGTCAAGATGAAGATCACATTGAAAGAAGAAAAACCGATATTTAGCAGGCCCAGACGAATGGCACCGCTTGAGAACGAGTTTGTCGATGAGCAAGTCGAGGCGTGGCTGGAGGAAGATATCATAGAACCGAGTCAATCAGAATATACATGCCAAGTGGTGGTAGTCAAAAAGAAAAATGGAAAAAAGCGACTTTGTATTGATTTTCGTCCAGTGAACTCAATCGTTGTTAGGGATCTATTTCCCATGCCAGTTATAGAGGGTCTTCTGGACAAGTTACAGGATGCTACGGTGTTCTGCACCTTGGATCTCAGGAACGGATTCTTTCACGTGGAAGTAGAAGAAGGAAGTCGACGATATTTGTCATTCGTAACGCGTTCTGGACAGTACCAGTACAAAAAAGTTCCATTTGGATTTACCAACTCACCTGCAGTCTTCCAACGCTTTATTAAAGCTGTGTTCTGGGAGTTAATCCGAGAGAACATAGTGTTTACCTATATGGATGACTTAATCATCCCAGCGAAGGATGACGACGAGGCACTCCTACGATTGAGACGAGTGTTGGAATTAGCTGCAGAGTACGGGCTGGAAATCAACTTCGAGAAGTGCCAGTTTCTGAAGAGGAGGGTACAGTTCCTTGGATACACTATTCAACGTGGACAGATTCAACCCGCCACTGAGAAGGTTCTTTCTGTACAAAACTTCCCGGAGCCAAAGACGATCGCTGCGCTGCAGAGCTTTCTCGGATTGGCTGGCTATTTTAGAAAATTTATCCCAAATTTCTCGATTGTAGCCACACCACTGAGCGATCTGTTGAGAGGTAAGCCGGAGTTCAAGTTTGGCGAGGAACAACGACGTGCATTTGTTGAGCTCAAACGTCTTCTCGCTTCAGAACCTGTGTTGAAGATATACAACCCGAAATACGAGACGGAGCTGCACACTGACGCCAGCAAGAGTGGGTATGGCGCTGTGTTGTTGCAAAAGTACCCAGAGGACAACAAACTACATCCAGTCTCATACATGAGTAAAAAGACGACGATACAGGAAGAAAAATACAGCAGTTACGAGCTCGAGATCTTAGCTGTGGTGAATGCATTAAAAAAGTATAGGGTGTACTTGCTTG
Organism: Meconema thalassinum; assembly: GCA_946902985.2. Lineage (NCBI taxonomy): Eukaryota > Metazoa > Arthropoda > Insecta > Orthoptera > Tettigoniidae > Meconema > Meconema thalassinum. Next base: position 377,094,330 of record OX336392.1, read on the forward strand.
GAATTCCGTTCAAGATCGTGACTGACTGTATGGCATTCCAAAAGACAATGCACAAAAGGGACCTGGTCCCACGAGTAGCTAGATGGGCTATGGCCTTGGAGGAGTTTGACTATACCATCGAACACCGAACTGCAACCCAGATGAAACATGTCGACGCCTTGAGCCGATGCCCAGCAGTGATGTTTGGATTCCCTGATGGCCTTGCAACGAGGATCAAAATCGCCCAGAGAAAAGACGAAGGATTGACAGCGATAAAAGCGACACTGGAGAAAGGGCCTTACGAAAACTTCATCGTCAGAGATGGACTGCTATTTAAATTTGTTGACGGGCGAGAGACGTTGGTGGTCCCGCGAGCAATGCACCATGAAATCATCAGAGATGCACATGAGAAGGGACACTACGCTGTTAAAAGGACTGAAGAAGACGTGAAGCAGGAATATTATATTCCAGACTTGGCCAACAAGGTGAAACGAGTCATAGCCAACTGTGTGAAGTGTCTGGTGGTTAACAGGAAGGCAGGCAAGAAAGAAGGTTGGTTACATCCGATGTTCAAGGAGAGTGTGCCATTGCACACCTACCACATGGATCACATTGGACCACTTAAGTCTACACACAAGGGATATGAACACATCTTCTGTGTGATAGACGCCTTCACGAAGTTCACCTGGCTGTATCCTGTGAAAACTACCAAATCGGCCCAGACGATTGAAAAGATGGAGTTTCAGAGGACGAACTTTGGAAACCCAGTTCAAGTGATCACCGACAGGGGGCCATCGTTCACCTCCCATGAGTTCCAGGACTACTGTAAATCGCAGAGTATCAAGCACGTCTTGATCACAGCTGGACTGCCAAGAGCCAATGGTCAAATCGAGAGAGTCAACTCAACAGTGACCAAGATCATCGCTAAACTTAGCATTGACGATCCAACAAAATGGTACAAGGTTGTACCATCTGTCCAACGAGCTATCAACTCTACGTTCCAGAGGAGCATCGGAATGTCACCTTTCGAGCTGCTGACAGGAGTCAGAATGCACAACCAAAATGATCTACGTATAGTGCAACTCATCGAAGAGGAGCTGATCGATTCGTTCAACGAAAAACGTGATCAGATGAGAGAAGATGCAAAAAAGCAGATAGAAAAAGTACAATCTGAAAATCGTGCTGAATTCAACCGACGACGTAAGGAGCCTAAGAAGTATCAGGTCGACGACCTGGTTGCCATCAAACGCACTCAGATCGGTCCACATCTGAAACTAAAAACCAAAAGTCTAGGACCTTATCGAGTGACTCGAGTAAAACTCAACGACACATATGACGTCAGCAGAGAAGGAGACCATGCAGGACCAAGAATCACATCGTCCTGTGCGGAGTTCATGAGGCCCTGGCCGGGCGGATTCTCTTCATCCGTGTCGGATGAGGATCAGGACGGCCGAGTGTGGGAACCGGATGAGGATCAAGAAGGCCGAGTATGGGATCTAGCGGGCGCAGGAGTAAGCTCAGCGCCATTATCTGAATAAAAAGAAGAGAAGCAATATTCCGAGTTCCGATGAGCCGCGAAACACATTCCCTTAATTCTCTACTGTATTTTAATCAGTTTCATTGTTATAATAAATAATTCAGTTCTATATTCGATGCTTGTGAGTGTCATGATCTGGAAACCGTTTCCCACATTAGTTTATGATCACTATTATAATGGGCCAAGCATTGATAGTGATCATAAACTAAGAAGAAAATTCCTTGTTCTCTGCTTCGTCCTTCACTGATTTTTGCGTCCTTTTACTTTTCACTTGCTAATTCGATGGTATTAGGAATTTTCTATTTCTTCTGGGTGTAATCCATTATTTTTGTTTAACCTTTATTGATTTCGTCGCCTCCGTAGCGTAGCGGTCAGCATGGTTAGCTGCCGCCCCGGAGGTCCTGGGTTCGATGCCCGGCTCTGCCACGAAATTTGAAAAGTGGTAAAAGGACTGGAACGGGGTCTACTCAGCCTCGGGTGGTCCAAATGAGCAGAGGGGGTTCGATTCCCACCTCAGCCATCCTCGAAGTGGTTTTCCGTGGTTTCCCACTTCGTCTTCGGGCAAATGCCGGGATGGTACTGCACCATTATTCATAAAGGTCTTAAGTACAGACATGGTTACAGTATTTTGGGAACACCCTGTAACTTCCTAACTAGCCTCTGAAGTCTATAATTACAGCTGGTCTACAGCGAGCAAAAGCCATGCTATCAAGAAAGAGATCGGCAGAGCTCGTGTTTCCGACGAGAAACCCAAAGGTCATCGATAATAACCATGTTGACTGTGTCTAACACTATATCGATCGATTCACCTGAGAGTGATTAATACAAATTAAAGCATATTTAGCGCTATATGTAAGCAGCTACATACGTCTGTGTGTATATTTCCATGGCAGAAAGCTATTATTAAGAAAGTATGAAGAACAGAAGATGATCTGTTAACTCACTGCTGATTACGTTTCGACTGCGATATATTTTGTATCGAGTCGTGACGTGTGAAGGAGTGGGGGGAGCGGATGTGAGACCAAGACGACCTCGTGGAGAGAGCAATGAGTATAGAAACTGACAGCGTACAGGTTTGAGCCTGAAAACAGTGAAAGTAAAGTCGCCAGCTAACGGGAGTTTTAAAAACGTGTGACCGTGCTGAAGTGTATACGCTAGTTCGTTCAGCATTCTACGTGAAGTAGAAACGTGTTTAATAGGGCTCAGACATGGTCTTAAATATGTAATAGTTTATCTTTGCGACCGTGTATCTACAGCAACTAACGGGCCATGCGGATGGATACTTTCATAATACCGACCGCGAGCTCAGCTGTCATGTGTCACGAAACTCTGCATATAAACCGTCGTGGAAATGCAGCCTAGATTTGATTCACTCATCACAGTGATTATACTTTTTGAAAAGAGCACATTCTCAAGCAAGGTGTCAGAGGGAAGGAACAATATGAAGCTTATATCCATTACGATGGTAGGCTAGATTGATTTTAGAATACTGCATTAGCAGGGTGCAGCGGGGACATGTTGGCAGCAACTTTCATTTAGCATGAAGTGTGCAAGCGACTCTCGTGATGCAAGGGGCCGCGTCGACCCTTGTGAACTTGTTCACACTTGCGTTCATATATTGGAACTTGTTAGCGACTGTTCGAGTTCTCCCTCGCTTCGTGACGAGTTGATAAACTGTGTGCGGTCCGTCCGTCGGTATTCGAATATGTATGGGAAGATATCGCCAGGATATGTTGGAACTATTTCGACCGACCGGGTGTGGTTCGAGCCTAGGAGGACTTTGGTTCGTTCTATGGAAACCCAGTTGGAGTCCAGCATATTTTCTGTTGGTCTGGGGCTTAGTATGGCCAACGATATCCTTTTTTCCTCATCTAGATTCGCCAAAGGTACAGATCACTTCAACTTGTTACAGTAGCGTAGCGTGGACATTTAGAACTACCACACATTGCCATGTTTGATTTTGTAGATTAAATGGTTGAGTAGAAAGTGCAGGTTCGATGTTTATTTCGAAACTGACCTTCTATGATGCCAGGATTTTGACCCATAAAAATGAGTGCATCCTTTGTGTAATTTTGATGAATAAATTAACAATTTCAGTAGTATTTTACAGTATTTAAACTAATATGCTCATTCTTATTTGTCGAGAAACAAATGTAGGAAGAAGATCTACAGTTTTTCTTGTGTAAGAACATTTTAGTAACACAATTTTCTTTTGAGAACTTTGGTTGAGTTTTTCATATTCTAGTGTATTGTTCTTTAAGCACTTTCGCTTGGATCATCGTATTCTTTGAAGGGGATTTTCCTTTTCGTATTCTTAATACGATATTAAGAAGTTTTCGGATCCTGTTATTCTAAATGTTACTTCGAGTCCTTTGACTATATTTTTTTCTGCAATTTAATAACAGATTTAACTTGTATTTTCTGAGCGTGATTTTCGGAATGGATTGCCTAATGGGTCATTAGTCGCTTAGCCTTTGTTGCTAACCTAGATCTATGCTGTAGGACTAATCCATCGACATTTTCGCGTTCTGGAAATTCAGGGAAGATCTTATTTTGAGATTGAATTTATCTTTATAGATCGCTTTACAACCTCAGTTTGTGTGGTTGGTGAGTGTTATATTTTTTTTCTTATGAAGTTAACACTGGATTAAATTGATATCATTGCCTTTAGTGGAATAGTTTTTCTCTATTAAGAGGGTATTTGAACGACATCCAAATTTGCGAGGATAATCCCAGGGACGACTTACTATAAGTCATACGTTTAAGAATTATGGATCATGTAATACATCAATGTAAGGCAAGTTTTTAAAGATAGGTGGAATATTTCTGAAATCCACTGGGCTTTATTCGTAATCTGTTACAGAATCATATTTTTTTTTTTCGCACATGAGTTCAGGATTTTTCTATAAACAGCTGATTTTCATAATTGTGGATTTATAACAGTAAGGCTCCTATTATAGGTGCATGTTCGACTTTAGAGAGGCATGTACTATGAGTAATGTCTTTGTGTTTAAGTATATTGATGCAATGCTTTGTAAAGCATATTTTTTCTTGTTGAGGATTGAGCCAGGTGTGCCAATCAGGATTAGATTGATTGGGGTTTTAACCCAGAGAGGTGTTGTTTTTAACCTAGTATGGTTAATATTTGGTCATTGTTAACTTTATCGCTGTTATCGTGAAAATGCCTGTGTGAAGATTAATATTTTTCTGAGCAGTATTATTGAGAATCTTGAGTGGATATCCGGTTAAATATTTCCAGTAAAACTAATATAACAATTTTGCCATAAGATGTATGTTTAATAAGGAAACCGATAACTATTTAAGGCTGAATTTATGATTAATTTTTGCTTAGCTTAACTGTTCGGCAGAATTACCCTAAAACTAGAAATGAAACAATATTAAGCAGAAAGGAATGTCGTGACATCAAGTCAGTGGGAAGAGAATAATTGAAATTATTCTGGAATTTTGTGTAAATTATATTCTGTAAATATGCCATATGAATGTCTTCGTTTAATAACAAGAACATATAATGTTACTGAAGATGTCGTGTAGGATTATTAATTATAATCAGGATATTTTTGTATAAGACGTTATTTCCGTTAAGGAACCGAAATTAATTTAATGTATTCAAGTCTTATAATATTTTTCTTTTTGTAAATGCTTACCATATGGGATTGATCATTATTATTATTAATATGCCTTAGTTGAGATAATGGGTAACTTTTTTTTGAAAGACAATCCAGTATAATCAATGAGATTTTTTGATTGGTCGTGGTATCGACAAAATTGATATTTTTCTGTCTTGTTTATTCTTACAATAAACTCCTTTATTACTTGGTTTTAATTATTGCGTGATGCTTTATAGAGGTGATGGAAGGGTGTATTAAGGGGGCCATCGCTAGGTATTTTAGTGTTTTCCACACCTTTGAGATTCTTTCTTCCTCTTGAAGAATTCTTGTGTTTTGAGCTAGTCTTTTCTTTTTCTGAGCCTTGGTCAGTCTTAATACATCCTGTTAGGTATTCGAGTGGCCCTATTATCCCTGTGTCTGTTGGTAGAACTTGGGGGGTCTTAAGAGCCGGGGCATTTTCAGGTTCTATGATCCAGCTGCTATCCAGGGATTCAACAGGTATTGGTAGGTAATAGGGTACATTAGGTGGCGCCCAGCTCAGGGGCTTCGAAAAACTGGAATACCAGAGCGAATACGAGGGAGTTGAATGCCATAAATCCGCCAAAATTGAAACTGAAAGTACATAGTGGAAATTAGTTTTATGGTCATGTAACACAGATCGCGAATTGGAACACCGTGTTTCTTGTGTGACCATGAATCAAGGCGATAAAATAATGGTGAACCAATATTTTGGCACGAACTATTGGAATTCCTATGGAACAAAGCAATCACGAGGATACTCGAGCTACTTGACTTACAAGTGGTATTACAACCATTATTAATCTTTATTTTATTTTATTTTATGTATTGGAGTGGTGCCACACGCTTTGTTAATAATTTGTTCTACTTGTTTCCGGCTGATGATCATTGCTGACATCATTAAAAATAGAAGTATTTGTAGTAAATTTAAAATTTAAGTAATGGTAGAATCATAGACCTTCACCGATATAAACCAACACGCACTTGTATATGGTCGATCCCAAATCAAATGGGGCACTATGTGTTTAGACATAAGCTTATTTTAAGGTAACGCCAGACAATAAGAATGAGCATGTATGGTAAATGGTGGTTGTTTGTGGATGTTCTCGCTGTGCTTTGTTGGTGTGGTATTCTTATTTCTTGTGAAGTGTAGTGAAGCATGTCTGAAGGTAATATGGTGACTGTTGGTGACGTTAAGAAGATGTTTGAAATTATTCAACATAAAATGGACAATTTGAATCAGGACATAGAAAATATTAAGGTCCAAACTAAATCTGCATTAGACCATATGTCTGAAACTGTTATTCAAAATCAGGGTGCAGTTGCTGAAGGTATCAGGGGGGAAATTGATACTATGCAATCCTCCTTGAAGGCTATCAATGACAGTTCTAAAAGGGTAGAAAAGAAGGTTACCAGTGTAGAATCTAATATCGAAGATATCCAGGACGATAATAGAAAAACACAACTAGATATCAGTACACTACGGGCTAATGTTGGCTTGGTACAGGTTGCCCAAGAAAGAATCCAAACTAGTCAAACATCAATGCAAAATAGTCAAACATCAATGCAAAATAGTCAAACTTCAATGCAAACAGATCTTAACAATATCCAAACTAGTCAAACATCAATGCAAAATAGTCAAACTTCAATGCAAACAGATCTTAACAATGTTCAGACTAGTCAAAGGGGAATTGAGGAAACAGTAAAGGATGTAAACTCCAATGTAAGGATTATGCAAGGCCAAATCAATGATTTAAGAACAGATGTGGGATTAATAGAATCCAGTCAAAACAAAATGGAGCTAGAGGTCCGAAAAATCGAATCTAGTCAAAATCAGACGGAGGTTAAGTTAATGGAGCTAGAAAAATCTAATAAAGAGTTTCAAGTTGAGATTAGACTAGACTTTGAAAAGAGTGCGAAGCTCAGTAAAAAAAATTTAGAAGCACTTCAGCCAGAGTTTTCCCATGACACTAATCAGACCCAGAATAGCCTGGAGCAGTTGAAATTTGAAATGGGGACACTCCGAGCTCAAGTCACTGATCATACGAAACTTCTCAGGGATGATTTTGACATCGATTTGAAAGGGATCATAAGTGATAATATTGTAACATTTCGTCAAGATATCATGAAAATTAATGAGGAATGTTTTAAAGTTGAGAAATCTAAGTTAGAATCTAAACTTGCCGCTGGTCTTGCAACTAATAGCAAAGACATAATAAATGTTAGGGAAGATCTAAGCAAAAGAATGGATGGAATTCAAAATACACAGGTTAATAACATATCCGATTTAGAGAAACGTATTAACAGTGTTGAAACTAAAGTCGACCAAAGTAAGATAGAGTTAAATGAGGTCAGGGAGAAGAAAACTTCCGAGATTAATGAAATCAGAAAGGGTCTCGAGCAAATTAATCTAGAGGGGCATATCAATTTAGATACGCTAAAAGATCAATTGCGATCACTTCTACAGTCCGATTTTCGAGTTGTAGTTGAACAACCTGAAGTGATAGTACATGATGGTAGGGAAAGGATGATGCAGGAATCTTCCAACAACGAACCCAACGTTCGGCTCAGTCAAATGGAACATTCGAGTCCCATTCGAACAAGCAGGGAAACTTTTAGTTCTCCGAACCCCAACGTAGGCGTGGGTGATTATACTTCGAAATCATTGGAAAGGACACCGAATGTAACCATAATACGAAACTTTGATGACAAACCTAGGAAGTTTAGCAACTTGGATGGAATGACACCAATCGAATTTGTCAGGACATTAAGAGATTACTTTTCGGAGTCACATGTGCCACGTGAGCGTGAGCTACGTATGGTGGAAAGGTTTCTTACCGATGCTCCGTTACAATGGTTCAGGGCTTTTCGTTACACATTTGACAATTTTGAACAGTTTTCGGAAGCCTTCATACAAAGATTTTGGTCGATCGAGGTCCAACAAAATGTGAGATCAGAAGTCTATTCACGCAAGTACTCCAGTACAGGACCAACCAGCTATGCTGAATAATTTGCGTGTCAGTTAGCAAAACTCCGTTTTCTTCAGCCGCCGTTAACCCAGGAAGAACTCCTTGAAGCTATCTCACGTCAATTGCCTGCGGAAGTAAGGAGATCAATTATTTCTTCCGGAGTATCGTCTTTAACGTCGTTAGATGACTTGTTACGTCGATTAGATCATATGAGTATGATGACGCAACCTACCATAGTCAAAAATGCCAGGCAGGAATCGAAAGTTGTAAATGCGGTAATGATGAACCGTACACAGCAGACGGATCGTTTTGGGCAAAGAAGAGATGATAGAATGGGTCCTATTAGAAATACCCATCAGCAAGAGAGGAGATGGGGAAAACCAACGTAGGGACGTCCAGGAGAGACCATGGCAACGTCGCTACGAGGAGAGAAATTTCTATCGAAGAGATAATGATCGAAACCGGAATGATTATCGAGAAACGCCCTATAACAGGAATTACAGATATGATCAAAATAATCGAGATAATAGATATAATAGGAATGATAGGGATACCCGTGACAACAGAGATAAGAGACAAAATCAAGGGTACTCAAGATACAACAATTATCGGACGGAGGCATCCGATAAGAAAGTGCAACAGGAGAGGCTCAAGAGAGGGCGAGATAAGTCCACGGAGGTTGAAGGAAGAAAATCGAAGGAAAGAAAGGATGAAAATCCGGATAAGTCACAACCCAGCACTAGCAGAGAAGGTCGGAGTTCAGAAAGAACGCCTGACCGGGACAAAGAAAAAACATTTTCAAAAAGAAATTGAGCACTGAGATGTCACGCATTCTATCTGTTCACGACGACAAGAAAGAGATTACCATGACAGAGAAGTCACTTTAATAAAATGAAATAATTGTTATGAGGTAGTAAGCCTAAATGGAAGAGAAATGATAGGTCGTTTCAATGCAAAAAAAAAACTGAAAAGATATGTACAGAAGATAGTCTGAGTGTTGACTGAATAATGCTACATATGCCGAGATTACCTGGAATGGTGTAAAGAAAAGTCGAGGAGACTTTTATTTAAGGTATCAAAGGGAAAATGCACCATTATTCATAAAGGTCTTAAGTACAGACATGGTTACAGTATTTTGGGAACACCCTGTAACTTCCTAACTAGCCTCTGAAGTCTATAATTACAGCTGGTCTACAGCAAGCAAAAGCCATGCTATCAAGAAAGAGATCGGCAGAGGTCGTGTTTCCGACGAGAAACCCGAAGGTCATCGATAATAACCATGTTGACTGTGTCTAACACTATATCGATCGATTCACCTGAGAGTGATTAATACAAATTAAAGCATATTTAGCGCTATATGTAAGCAGCTACATACGTCTGTGTGTATATTTCCATGGCAGAAAGCTATTATTAAGAAAGTATGAAAAACAGAAGATGATCTGTTAACTCACTGCTGATTACGTTTCGACTGCGATATATTTTGTATCGAGTCGTGACGTGTGAAGGAGTGGGGGGAGCGGATGTGAGACCAAGACGACCTCGTGGAGAGAGCAATGAGTATAGAAACTGACAGCGTACAGGTTTGAGCCTGAAAACAGTGAAAGTAAAGTCGCCAGCTAACGGGAGTTTTAAAAACGTGTGACCGTGCTGAAGTGTATACGCTAGTTCGTTCAGCATTCTACGTGAAGTAGAAACGTGTTTAATAGGGCTCAGACATGGTCTTAAACATGTAATAGTTTATCTTTGCGACCGTGTATCTACAGCAACTAACGGGCCATGCGGATGGATACTTTCATAATACCGACCGCGAGCTCAGCTGTCATGTGTCACGAAACTCTGCATATAAACCGTCGTGGAAATGCAGCCTAGATTTGATTCACTCATCACAGTGATTATACTTTTTGAAAAGAGCACATTCTCAAGCAAGGTGTCAGAGGGAAGGAACAATATGAAGCTTATATCCATTACGATGGTAGGCTAGATTGATTTTAGAATACTGCATTAGCAGGGTGCAGCGGGGACATGTTGGCAGCAACTTTCATTTAGCATGAAGTGTGCAAGCGACTCTCGTGATGCAAGGGGCCGCGTCGACCCTTGTGAACTTGTTCACACTTGCGTTCATATATTGGAACTTGTTAGCGACTGTTCGAGTTCTCCCTCGCTTCGTGACGAGTTGATAAACTGTGTGCGGTCCGTCCGTCGGTATTCGAATATGTATGGGAAGATATCGCCAGGATATGTTGGAACTATTTCGACCGACCGGGTGTGGTTCGAGCCTAGGAGGACTTTGGTTCGTTCTATGGAAACCCAGTTGGAGTCCAGCATATTTTCTGTTGGTCTGGAGCTTAGTATGGCCAACGATATCCTTTTTTCCTCATCTAGATTCGCCAAAGGTACAGATCACTTCAACTTGTTACAGTAGCGTAGCGTGGACATTTAGAACTACCACACATTGCCATGTTTGATTTTGTAGATTAAATGGTTGAGTAGAAAGTGCAGGTTCGATGTTTATTTCGAAACTGACCTTCTATGATGCCAGGATTTTGACTCATAAAAATGAGTGCATCCTTTGTGTAATTTTGATGAATAAATTAACAATTTCAGTAGTATTTTACAGTATTTAAACTAATATGCTCATTCTTATTTGTCGAGAAACAAATGTAGGAAGAAGATCTACAGTTTTTCTTGTGTAAGAACATTTTAGTAACACAATTTTCTTTTGAGAACTTTGGTTGAGTTTTTCATATTCTAGTGCATTGTTCTTTAAGCACTTTCGCTTGGATCATCGTATTCTTTGAAGGGGATTTTCCTTTTCGTATTCTTAATACGATATTAAGAAGTTTTCGGATCCTGTTATTCTAAATGTTACTTCGAGTCCTTTGACTATATTTTTTTTCTGCAATTTAATAACAGATTTAACTTGTATTTTCTGAGCGTGATTTTCGGAATGGATTGCCTAATGGGTCATTAGTCGCCTAGCCTTTGTTGCTAACCTAGATCTATGCTGTAGGACTAATCCATCGACATTTTCGCGTTCTGGAAATTCAGGGAAGGTCTTATTTTGAGATTGAATTTATCTTTATAGATCGCTTTACAACCTCAGTTTGTGTGGTTGGTGAGTGTTATATTTTTTTTTCTTATGAAGTTAACACTGGATTAAATTGATATCATTGCCTTTAGTGCAATAGTTTTTCTCTATTAAGAGGGTATTTGAACGACATCCAAATTTGCGAGGATAATCCCAGGGACGACTTACTATAAGTCATACGTTTAAGAATTATGGATCATGTAATACATCAATGTACGGCAAGTTTTTAAAGATAGGTGGAATATTTCTGAAATCCACTGGGCTTTATTCGTAATCTGTTACAGAATCATATTATTTTTTTTCGCACATGAGTTCAGGATTTTTCTATAAACAGCTGATTTTCATAATTGTGGATTTATAACAGTAAGGCTCCTATTATAGGTGCATGTTCGACTTTAGAGAGGCATGTACTATGAGTAATGTCTTTGTGTTTAAGTATATTGATGCAATGCTTTGTAAAGCATATTTTTTCTTGTTGAGGATTGAGCCAGGTGTGCCAATCAGGATTAGATTGATTGGGGTTTTAACCCAGAGAGGTGTTGTTTTTAACCTAGTATGGTTAATATTTGGTCATTGTTAACTTTATCGCTGTTATCGTGAAAATGCCTGTGTGAAGATTAATATTTTTCTGAGCAGTATTATTGAGAATCTTGAGTGGATATCCGGTTAAATATTTCCAGTAAAACTAATATAACAATTTTGCCATAAGATGTATGTTTAATAAGGAAACCGATAACTATTTAAGGCTGAATTTATGATTAATTTTTGCTTAGCTTAACTGTTCGGCAGAATTACCCTAAAACTAGAAATGAAACAATATTAAGCAGAAAGGAATGTCGTGACATCAAGTCAGTGGGAAGAGAATAGTTGAAATTATTCTGGAATTTTGTGTAAATTATATTCTGTAAATATGCCATATGAATTTCTTCGTTTAATAACAAGAACATATAATGTTACTGAAGATGTCGTGTAGGATTATTAATTATAATCAGGATATTTTTGTATAAGACGTTATTTCCGTTAAGGAACCGAAATTAATTTAATGTATTCAAGTCTTATAATATTTTTCTTTTTGTAAATGCTTACCATATGGGATTGATCATTATTATTATTAATATGCCTTAGTTGAGATAATGGGTAACTTTTTTTTGAAAGACAATCCAGTATAATCAATGAGATTTTTTGATTGGTCGTGGTATCGACAAAATTGATATTTTTCTGTCTTGTTTATTCTTACAATAAACTCCTTTATTACTTGGTTTTAATTATTGCGTGATGCTTTATAGAGGTGATGGAAGGGTGTATTAAGGGGGCCATCGCTAGGTATTTTAGTGTTTTCCACACCTTTGAGATTCTTTCTTCCTCTTGAAGAATTCTTGTGTTTTGAGCTAGTCTTTTCTTTTTCTGAGCCTTGGTCAGTCTTAATACATCCTGTTAGGTATTCGAGTGGCCCTATTATCCCTGTGTCTGTTGGTAGAACTTGGGGGGTCTTTAGAGCCGGGGCATTTTCAGGTTCTACGATCCAGCTGCTATCCAGGGATTCAACAGGTATTGGTAGGTAAAAGGGTACAGTACCTACTGTAAGGCCACGGCCGCCTCCTTCCCTCTTCCTAGCCTGTCCATCCCAATCTTCCATCCCTTCCCATCCCTCACGAGGCCCCTGTTCGCTTTGCAGGTGAGGCCGCCTGGGCGAAGTGCTGATCACACCTCCCCAGTTGTATCCATCCCGACCAGATGTTCCAAGCTCCAGAGAGGCGGTAGTGGTGAGTTCCTTTGCTGAGTCCGTGGGAACCACCAACCTAGAGGGTAAATTGACTAAATAACAAAAAATATTGATTTCACTATGGATTATTTCCGCAATGCTAATGTTGACAAAGCGAAGGAAGCACGTAAGTTGTGGAAATGAAGCATATTTGTCTCGGTGTTAAATAAGGCACTAGAAGTTTACTCTGCTAAGGGGCCAGAATTTGCTCATTAATCCGAAATAAATGCCATGTCATTCAAACAGCACATGGAGCTCACTCACGCACTGCAAATTTGAATATCGTAAGCGGAAATGCAAACACTAGTTTGTCAACATTACAGTTGACATAGCGCGCTGGAACTACGGCGATGCACCTGCTGGTCAGTAAATGAACCTGTCCCCAAAGCCGATTGGGCCAAGTCGTGCTCCATGTCGCACAGATTTAAGATCAGACCTTCGAATCCTTAAGCTGACAGTGTGGTTTTTACTTCACCTTTTGCTAATTTCTCCCCGGTAAAGTACTGTAAAAAACCTTCTTATGTAGCGGTGCACCTTGCCCAATTTAGTTCCAAATAAATAAGATTTTAGACAATAATGGTTGGTAGGTTCCTTAGTTTAGGGGCAGCTACAACACGGTCATGAAGCCCCGTGTACATTGGGTGTGTGTAGAATTTGTCCGATAACTGGTGTTAATTGTGATGGCTGTATTAGTGTGTGTTATCTGTGATTCAGGTAGAAGGACTGCAGATGATTAATTTTTTCAAGTAGTTCCTACTTTTGCTACCAAATGCTACCATCCTCGACACCTAACTGTGGACGTGGCTACTAAATGTCATCGCAGTCAGCACCTGTCAGTGAGCGTTGGAACTAATAGAGCGTTATCAAACTAACCTACAAATTTTAGCTTCCACAAGTGTAGTTAATGGAAGGTTCTTTTTCATGCCATATCTCTATGAGATGGGACCGCCGGCTTTACTTTCCCTCCGAAGGAAGGCATACTTATACAATAATATAGACGACCCAATGACATAGCTTTTTATGCAAATGTACTTTGGTACATGGCTGATAACCAATATGATCCTAATCCGTAAATTGACTGTAGAAACAAATTTGTTTCTTTCTACTTTGTTTAGAATCTTTGGAAGGACAGATGAACTAGCTGTTCAGCCCCTTAAAACAACACTAACTAACCAAGAGTCTCAGGACATGATCAACAGCGCCATCGGTGTGTATTATTATTAATAATCGTATGACATACAGTAACATTAGATATCACAAAATAACAACATATTTACAATTAATGCCCAAGTTACTCAGATAATCCACTGAAACTGGAGTCACACGCACGAAATCCCCGAGAGTGCCTGGATATGGCCTCAGAGAACAATCACGTACAATAAGGGAGATAGTTGTCTCTCATCACCACAATCCATTTGAGCATCGCATCATCACAAACACCATGGCCAGTCTGTATTCTATTCAGTCTAGTCCATGTCATTCTGGGTATATTGAATCCAGGGTCCTTCACAGTTAAGGATGGCATATCACGGAACTCTGCAGTACAAGTTGAGTTCCAGTCCGTAGCCCATGGTTCATGACATCAATGTGTATTGGATTTGTTCGAAATCCAATGTTAATTAAGCAAATTTTTAAAAATTAAATAGATATTCCGCCCAAGTCAACACAATTTAAACAAGATGTTCAGTAAAGAACATATAGCCTACTTTCTCCTAAATGCATGGGTATAGTTATAACTCTTTGTCCTTTTCGGTTGGTTGGTTGGTTGGTTCTTAAGTTTAGGGGCTGCGATAACGTGGTCATGTAGCCCCGTGTACTTTGTGTGTGTGTAGAATCTGTCTGATAACCGGTGTTAATTGAGATGACTGTATTAGTGTGCATCTGTTTTTTAATTCAAGTAAGGACTGCAGACTTTTGAATTTTTCAAATAGTTCCTTCTTTTGCCGCCAAACGCCACCGTCAACGACTACTAGTTCAGAACGTAGCTACCAGACGCCACCGCAGTCGGCTCTTGGCAACGAACGTAGGGACCTAAGAGCGTTGTTTACATTCTTAACCTATACAATTTAGCTTCACATGTGTAATTAGTGGAATGTTCTTTAACATGCCATAAATCTATGACATGGGACCGCCGGCTTTACTTCCCCTCCGAAGGAAGGCATACTGAGGGAATGTTGGTTGTAGTAGTTTGTTGAAATACAACGTGCAACGCGGATATTAAACGTTGATTGATGGAATCCTCACCTGAATTATATATACACACACTGATACAGCCATCAAAATAACACAGGTTATCAGACAAAATTCAACACTCTCCCAAGTACACGGGGCTAATTGACCATGATGTCCATGCATCTCAAATGAAACAACAACAGCTTCCTACCCAAATCCTTCTCCGTACAATGTACACATGCTAGTAAGCCTACAGACCTCACAGTGACAGGTTTTCAGACAACTTCTACACACACCCATGTAAACGGGGCTACAAGACCATGATGCCATAGAACCCCTAAAGAATCAACAACAACAACAACAACAACAACAACAACAACAACAACAACAATAGACTCTACCGTGGATCAAGGTCAACGAATATTAATCGCTGTATTCGAGTGTTGAAATATGTGGTGTTAGTAAGTATATCATACTAATATATAACAAGAAGTTCCGTTAAGAACTATACAGCCTACTTTTCATGCCAATGATTATTCTACAGAATATGAACCTATCTAGAATAATGACGAAATTAAGTTGCTAATATCGAAATTTCCAATTAGTTCGAAATACTGTATACCTGGCATAATGTATCCTAATAGAGCACTACAGTTGGCAGCCCTGATGACTGAATATATTCTTAGTTCCGTCTCTTACGGTACTAAATACAAAATTTGGTTGAAGTCCACTGGATAGCATGGACGTTACATGCAGTTAAACATTGGATCTAACAGCGCGCGTAAAATCATGTTGGCAACAATGTCATGCATGTATTGGTCAGAAATAATCTGAAATAATGTGATCTATTGTTGTGCCAATTTTGAATGAAATCCATTAGTTAGTATAGAAGTTACATGCATTTTAAAATTGGACCTATCAGCAGGCTTAGAATCATGTTGGCAGCAGTGACGTATATTAGTTACTCCAAATTCGTCTAGAATGCCAGGTATTATACGTGTGCAAAGTTTAGAGCTATTGGCTTGCATACTTTCTGATATATTGATATTAGGGTAACAAAAATAGGGACAGCACATATTAACAGTTGGCAGCCCTGGTTGCTCCTTAGAATACGCATAGTCATATCTGTTATGGTACACATAGCACATACGAAATTTGGTTGAAATCCAAATGATAGTATGGAAGTTACATGTATTTAAAGTTGGACCTGTCAGCAGGCTTAGAATCATGTTGGTAGCACTGACGTATATAAGTTACTCCAAATTAATATAGAATGTCAGGTACTATACGTGTGCATAGTTTAAAGCTGTCGGCTTGCATACTTTCTGATATATTGGTATTTGGATAAAATAAATTAGGAGCATTTATTAACAGTTGGCAGCCCTGGTAGGTCTTAAGAATACGCTCAGTCATATCTGGTTATGTGCACATACAACATACGAAATTTGGTTTATTCCGCTTGATAGTGTAGAAGTTATATGCATTTAAAAATTGGACCTATCAGGAGGCTTATAATCATTTTGGCAACACTGCCATGTTTGGCCTCCTGGAAATTAAACTGAAATATTATGATCTGTACGTGTGCCAATTTTGAAATAGCTCCCATTCATACTTTCCAAGATATCCAACAAGGAGCTCAAATTTCAATTGCGATTTTTTAGCAGTTGGTAGCACTGACATCATTTTCAAATATGGCCGTGAGATATTCAGGTATAGATCTTTACTCCTACCAAATTTTGTTTCGATTGCTGCAGCCGTTTAGGAGTTGATAGGGGGGGACACACACACAGCCAGACAGACAGACAGAAGGACAGACAGACAGACAGACAGACACACATTTGCCCGATCTCATAAGTCTACTTTTTCCTCATTTTTGCAAAATGTGAAAAGTAGGCTAAAAATGAGATGGAGTGTGTCTGTCTGTCTGTGTGTCTGTCTGTGTGTTACTCAATAACCCAAGAACCACTGGTCCGATTTACATTAAATATTGCATGGATGTAGCTGATTTACCAGGGTTATATATTAAATAGGATATTTTTGATTTCCATATTTTGCACTATTACAAAATGGCGACCATTTTAGTGACGTCACTCACCCTTTGATTTCAAAATGTCATATTTCCATTTCAAATAAAAAGAGAACGCTATGAAATAGCAAACTTTCGATGGCATATGTGAGCTTTAAAATTTAATTTTCTATCCAAAAGGTCCTTATCACTTTTCGTGTATCTCCAACGGATAGCGAGTAAAACCTAAATTTGTGCAATAGAACACGGTCAACACCGAGCGGTGCAGTATATCTCTAGATATATAAAAATGAAATTTTGTCTGGGTTTTTTCTGAATTTCTACGGAAATTTGACTTATTTACGCGTTTCAGACTGTTTTATGATGGTTGCGCGCGAAAATAAAATTTGTCTGTCTGTTTGTTTGTTTGTCAGCGGACAACTTTGTCCCCTTATAACTCGGGAACGGCTAGGTGTATCAACGTACAATTTGGCACAGATATCCATCAGAGGCACAACACTAATCATTAATGTAACTCTTCACCGTACCTCTGATAAAAGGGGGCCTATCCCCTTAAAATACATGCTGAAATAGGTGTAGACGGACGTGAAAAATCACATTTTCAGCGACAAAACTCCACCACATTTTAAGGCCCTAAAACCAACCGTTTTTGAAATATTCCCAGAAAACTAATTTCATTTAATAAACTAATGAATGAATGCAAGCCGGTGACCATGGCAACAGATCCTCAGAGGTCCATCTCTTGCTGTAGGAAGCAATGCAATTCCATTAATTACATTAGTGTGAAAGTTTGCAAACGGCTCGAAGGTTATCACGGAACCAAATTAAGCTGTAAAATTCATCAATACGAATAATGCGCTCAAGGGGGGCAAGGGGTACTCTAGAATTTTTTCACGCGATTTACACCTGCGGTTGTGGTACGGCAGGTCCATCATATTCCTATCCCTATATTATAGTATTATTAGTAGTATTGGTTGGTTCTTAAGTTTATGGGCTGCGACAACGCGGTCATGTAGCCCCGTGTACTTTGGGTGTGTGTAGAATCTGTCTGATAACCGGTGTTAATTGTGATGACTGTATTAGTGTGTGTTATCTGTTTTTTAATTTAAGTACTGCAACTTAGAATTTGCAAATAGTTCCTACTTTTGCCGCCAAGTACCACCGTCAACGACTACTAGGCCAAGTTCAGAACTTAGCTACTAGACGCCACCACAGTCGGCTCTTGGCAACGAACGTTGAAACCTAAGAGCGTTGTTTATATTCTTATCTTATCCAATTTAGCTTCATACAGGTGGAATTAGTGGAAAGTTCTTTAACATGCCATAAATCTATGATATGGGACCGCCGGATTTATTTCCCCTTCGAATGAAGGCATACAGAGGGATTTTTAACGCTCTTATATTAAGGCGTACAACGATGAGACAAAGCCCCTCGGGCCAGAAACAAAACTCGGGGGCCCTAGAGGGTCCTCGAAAACTACATTATAAGGCTCTAAAACCAACAGTTTCTGTAATATTCCCAGAAAACTAATTTAATTTAATTTAACAAACTAATGAAGGAATGCAAATCGGTAACCAATGTCAACATTATCTCAAGGGGTGGCATCCAACTTTCCTTCTATTTCTGAAAGAAGCAATGTCACTCCATTTATTAAATTTCTGTGAAAGTTTGCAAATGGCTATAAGGTTATCACGGAACTAACGTAGACTGTATAATTCATCAATGCATTTAAGGGGGTCAAGGGGTAACCTAGATTTTTTCATGCAATTTTCACGTGCGACATATAGTAACAGAAGGTCTATTATATCTCCAAACAGCAACATTATTTTCAAAAATTCCTGAATTGAATCAGCATATGTTGCGGCTTTTATGAATTTGGGCCATTTGAAGCTAGAGAACCTGAATTTTCATGCACCACAAGCCTTTATAATTTATGAAAGGGGTCTTTCTGTGTATGGGGACCTAACACAATGTGGAGGGTCAGTTTTTATGTGACGTGTATTGCGTTTCGTGTACAAGGCTTTCAATTCTATTTCACGTCAGGAAGTACACGTTAGGTGAATTTAGTTTGAGAGCACATTTTAACTAAACTTTTTTTTTTGTTATTGTCGACATACGGGTTCATTGTAAGGATGACTTTGTTTGATACTGTGTGGTAGATATACCCATATTTGGATACCTGGGTGATATGTTGTAGACAATAGAATTGTCTGTCTGTCTTTCTGTGTATCTTTATGTACGACTAAAACTCGTGTTCGGATGCTTGGTGCATCGTAAAATTAGGTATGGTAACCATGAGAGTCAATACACCAATCATTTATAAAACTCTTCATCGTACTTTTCATACAGTAGAAAGGTGGATATAGGGAAAAACTTCTCAAAATACATGCTAAAATATAAAAATTATCCTAGACGGACGACAAAAGCATATGTTGCCCTTCTCAATGTGAGGCACACAATTCGGGAGTCTATAAAGGGTCTCCGAAAACTACCTTTTAATGCCCTTAAATTAACGGTGTGTGTGATAATCCCAGAAAACTAACTTCGTTCTGATAAACTTTTGAAGGGATGACAAACCGCTAACCATTGCAACAGTAGCTCAATTGATAATGTCTGGTGTTAACACCGAACACCGTTAGAAGATCGGGTACTTCTGCTAGTATATAATATTTTCGATTGCAAATACACATTAACATTATAACATGAGTAGTTATAAATCAATAAATAGCAAAAAAAAAAACGAAGTAAAATAATTGAACCTGCAGGGATTTGTACCACGAACATCCAGACTATGAGGCCAGGTCACTACCATTACGCCACGGATGCTTTATAATAATACTTGGTAAACAACTGGTTTAGTATAACTGTATCATATTTTGTGTTGAAATCAACGATTCCATTAGCCTTTTCTGGCGTTTCTATAAACCAGTTGATACTAATTATGTATTATTTTGTTCAATACATTACTAATATATATGGATTTTCGAGCAAAAATTGCGGCCATTTTGACAACGGGACGGCACGGACCCACAACGATATGGCATGGTCAAGCTGACCTGTTAGTCACTTCTACAGTTACATATTCCATTATAATATGTTAATATCCTACCGGTCACCTCCCTGAGGACAGTTTAAACTTCCCTATGTACGATAAGCTGAATTCTTGAGGCCAGGCCTCGTTGAATCGCAAGTTACGGTTAGGCTACAATACTTGGATGATTCATACATCCATTATCTTGAAACTAATTGGTTGATGACCTTGTAGTTTGGTCAAAACACGCTTCCTAAACTATGGTATATTGTCACAAAATTATGTACAGATCGGATGATTAAGTTAGTCGTAGTTTGATTTAAGCCCAGAATATTTGGGTGGGTGCCATTTATTTTTTGTTATGATTGCGGAAATATACAACATGACACTGACTTGTCCCTTGCTAGTGTTACCTCTGTACCAAAGGTGGTTGGATTTGGGATTCGCTGTGTTTGAATTGATAGGTGGTTTCGATTTGCACACATACATGGCCACCATGTGCAAACTATTGGGCTGATGATCTTGTAGTTTGGCCAAAGGACGCTTCCCGTATGAAGGTATGTTGTTGCAAAATTTGGCGGAGACCAGTTGAGTAGGTTAGTCGTAATATTAATTCAGCTTTGATCATTTGGGTGGCCGCCATTACATTTCCGTCAAGATGGCGGCGATATTCAACATGGCACTGAGGTGCCCTTTGCTAGTGCTACCTCTGTACCAAATTTTGTTCAATTCGGTTTCACCGTGTTTGAATTGATAGGGGGGGGGGGGCAGACTTGCAGAGTACACACACATACACACAGACATACACACTCACAGACACACAGACACACGATTTTTTGGCCTTGTGTTGATCTCATAAGCCTACTTTCATTGTTTGAAAAAATCAAAAGTAGTTTAAAAATAATACAAATTAGTGAATATTTCGATATACATTGATGTCTTCTTCAACCAATAAAGAGAAAATATTGAGAATCTAATTGAAAATGTGCGAGCATAAATTCGCAATGAACATTTGCACGTTCTTCTTAAGGAGGTCTTTAAGATGAATATACGTTACTGAAATCTAAGGAAATACTGAATGTCATGTTGTTCTATGACTTGAAGTCGAGGACGGCATGTTACAAAAGAAGACCTTGCACCAACGAGAGAGTAAGTTCAAGCATAAAAGAAGAAATTTGAATAAAGTGTCCGATGCGTTTAAGAAGGTTTATATATCGGTGCACGTTTCCCAATTTCACTCAAAATAAATGCAATTTTCGATAATAATATACGGTAGATGAGCCAATGACATAGCTTGTTAAGCAAAGTACGCTTAAGTAGACAGGCTTGAAGTCATGGACGACATGTTTTAAAAGTAGATCTTGCTCCAATGCGAGAGTAATTTCAAGGATAAAAGAAAAAATGAAGAAAGTGTCCGTTGCCTGGAGTAAAAAATAGCAACCTAAAAGACACTAATTTCAATTGAACGTGATCATTCTACTAACTCAGCATTTGATTGAAGATGGAAAATTAAACCATGGAAAACAGTTGCTGTGAAGTTCCAAGGTACTTATCTCCAAATCCATGCCAAGTGCCTCCCTTGCTTCATTAAACTCGATCCGTTGATATCATTTAATGCCACTTCGTAGCTGTGTACGTTAAGTTTCACAGCACGTTTACAAACAGAACTTTGAAGTACAGAGATCGAGGATTCTAATCCTGGTGCTTACATCCTCCATCATCATTGTGATTTTCCCCCGGTTTGCAACACAATCAAATGCTAGTTTATTTCATGTCCCGCGGAACCTACATCAATTCTAGTTTCCATCTTGGGGAAACATTATGAAAATCAATAAATGTAAAACAAAAATAATGAAATGCAGCTGGAAGAAATCATAATCCCCTATGGACATCAAATTGCAGGTGAAAATCTAAGGGAAGTAGGAGACTTCTGTTACTTAGGAAGCAAAATAATCAGTGATGGACGAAGCAAAGAGGATACAAAGATTAGGTTGGCACAGGGAAGGAAAGCATTTCAACAGAAAAAGAATCTGTTGACATCAAATGACATCAAATATAGATTTAGGTATAAGAAAGTCATTTTTGAAATCCTTTGTCTAGAGCGTAGCGCTCTATGGAACTGAAACTGGACTGTTCGCGAAGCAGAAAAGAGAAGCATAGAAGCGTTTGAAAAGTTGTGTTACATGAGAATGATGAAGATCAGATGGGTAGATAGGGTAACAAAATAGGAAGAAGTATTAAGACGAGTGGGCGAGGAGAGATGTTTCTGGCGACTGGTAATGAAGAGAAGGAATAGGTTGGTAAGACACATACTAAGACACCCAGGAGTACCAAAGATAGTTACGGACGGAAGGGTTCAGGACAAGAACTCTAGGGGAAAACCAAAGTTAGAATATGTTAAACAGATGCCTCGGAAGTAGGCAAGAGCCTACAGATTAGCTCAGAGCATCAAGGGCTGCATCAAACCAGTCAAAGGACTAAAGACTCTAACAACAATAATTACACTTATACATGTCATTACCGTCACTAAAGAATCACAGCTTATGACAAAGTGCATTTTGCTGATAACCAAGATGTTTTTATTATCCATATTGGTCCGTATTGAAATAGAATTCCACTTAATACACTAACTTTGTTCCGTCTTTTCAATGCTATTTAATTTGCAAAATGCTGTCCTAGTACATGTTTCGGACACTTCTGTGTCCTTCTTCAGCTAGGAAACATGTTAAAACCTTATAGCTAAAAATATACACTCAAAACATTGTGATTCATTAAAAAGTCATTAATGTGGACACAGGGTGTCTCATCGTCCATAGTCTACACTTGGAAAATGTCTATCCCTTTCTACAGCTAATTAATACATGTCAATCTAGTGATTGGCATTAGTCAAATTCTTCCTGTTTTCAAAGCACTTTGTTGCACTTGAGCTGCTCAATTTGATAAAAATTTCAATTTTTGATAAAACTATTTGTTTTAATATCTGTTCTGAACAGATCGGTATTGTTAAACACACTAAAATCTAGAATTGATGGTGGCTGTACTTTTATGTTAGGCTATTGGCTGATATTTGGTCGCATTTTTTCTTACACCGACCGTAATTGAGTAGTTTGATATTAAGGCTTATTATGTGATGCTATTGAAAAAGGAGGAAAGTATCTCGTATTGGGTGGAATCCTTGGGTGTCAAATGTTTCTCCAGAAGTAGTCTTTGTTGCAATCCCTATGGCTTGAGTTTTTTTAGCTATAAGGTTTTAACATATTTTCTAGCTGAAGAAGGACACGGAAGTGAAGAATTTGACTAATGCCAGTCACTAGATTGACATGTTTTAATTAGTTATAGAAAGGGATAGACATTTTCCAAGTGTATGGACAATGAGACAACCTGTGTCCACATTAATGACTTTTTAATGAATCACAATGTTTTGAGTGTGTATTTTTTAGCTATAAGGTTTTAACATGTTTTCTAGCTGAAGAAGGACACAGAAGTGTCCCAAACATGTACTAGGACAGCATTTTGTAAATTAAATAGTATTGAAAATACGGAACAAAGTTAGTTTATTAAGTGGAACCAAGATGTTCCATTACACTGTAAATAAATTAACAACGACATAACTTGTAACCAATGGCTGACGTGTGAAGCAACTCATATTAGCAGAAGCTGCACTGAGGTAATATTGCAAGCTACGTTTCTCCTATTAGATGTTCAGAGGTTGTATTATGTTCTTACGTTTCCCTTTATTCGCTTTCATGTAAATATAGCTGATAGTCTGCGCAGCTTGAAACACGAGCCGTAATTGAATGAAGCCAGCGGTGGAGTTGCAATAAGAAGGGTAGCAAAGCACTCCACTTCTGAGTGCAATTACATTCTCATTACTGACCTGCTGTCTACACGAGTTCGAGAGAGGAATATACTAGGTCAGGAGTCTCTTTGTAGCCCACTTTATCCTCACACTGGGTCAAAAGGTTCAATGTGAAGGAAGATACAAATATGGTTCTACAGGATGCTACAACAATCTGGTGGGAAATATCATTCGGAATTTGAAATCAGTAAGTTTTATTGCGGAGATAAATTAAATGTCTCTAAACAAAGCCGAATACAGTTGTTCTTTAATAGGTGTCTGAGAAGGATTTTGAATATATATTGGCCTGAGACAATCTCAACTGAGGAGTTGTTAGTTCGAACTTTAGAGGAACAGATAAAAATCCAAACAAAAAGAAGGAAATAGAACTGGATTGGCCACACACTTAGGAAATCTGATAATGCCATTGAGAAGCAAGTCCTGGATTGGAATCCCCAGGGTAACAGGAGAAGAGGAAGGCCCAAGCATTCGTGGAGGCGGACGGTAGAGGCAGAGGGGCGACAACAGGGAAAGACGTGGAAAGAGGTAAAGAGGATGTCAGCCAACAGAGTGAGATGGCGCAGCTTCGTGGATGCCCTATGTTCCAATGGGAACGACAGGAAATAAGTCAAGTCAAACAAAGTATACGGAACATTTTGAAAATGATGGTATATTGGCTTTCACGGCCAGTGAATTAAAACTCAGCAATTCTTCTAGACACGGCACATTTTGAGACATATTACAATTAATACATTCCACCTTCACTCATTTACGAACTCTGCTAACACTACACAACTCAAGAAATACCTAATGTCAAGATTCCTGAAGGAGTACGAAACATCTAAGTTGTTGAATTCGTAAACCGCGAGTATGATGACAATCAAAAATATAAATTTGTTCGTACTAATTTTTTGAAAATATGTCCGTGCCATACATTTAATAATATCCAAGATACAACGTCTGTTTGAGTAATCATGTACATATTGTAATTTGTTTTTACAATAGATTTAATAAGACTATAGGTAGGGCTGGCTGCGTGGCTCAGTGGCAACGTCCTTGCTTGCTGTTCCCAAGGTTGCAGGATCGAATCCTGGCGCAGTCAACTGGTATTTGAGGGTTCGCAATTGCGAGCGAGCCGTGTCAGTAGATTTACTGGCACGCTCAAGATCCCTTTCGGGGCGAAATTCCGGCACCCCGGCGTCTCTAAAAGCCGCCGTTGTTAAAAGAGACGTAAAACCGATAGCATTATTGTTACATTTGGTAGGTTATTTATTTAATTAAGTTATTATGTTCTAATTTGTATTATTTATTTTGTATATGACATGCCTGCTAATATTGGCTTGTTTGCTTATAAGTGTCATTTATATTTTGTTTTAATAATTGTTAAGCTAGGTTTAGTTTCTTCTCAAGCCAGAATAATGTATATGCTACACAAAGGGGCTCTCTAATCTCAGTGGTAGTTCTTTACCAATAAATTAAAATTCAAAATTATATTTTTGTGGCCTCGCTTGCATCATCTTCATACTAGATAAAGGTCCCAAAATAAAATTATTTCCTAAAATCAGTAGACAATTAATACTTGTAATAAAACAAGTAGTTCCGTGACGCTCGTTGATACAACGTTAGAAGCGACCTCTATGACGGAACTTGCTCTGATAACAAAATGACTACAATTTATGTAAGAATATCGTACATTGATGTATTGGGTTTATTAACTGCATGATATTTTATTGAAAATAAATGCATATAAGCTTCACAGCATAGGTTACCAAACAGTATACATGAATGAACACCTTTCACAACAATGTTATTGACCTCAGACTAACGGCAAGAAATGTGGGGAGAGGGATGTGGCAGCCAAGGTCTCTAAGTTTAGAAACAAGCACTTCTTCTTCTTCGGATGCCTATCCATTAATGGATGTTATCGACCACATGATTCATCTTTTGCTTATGAACTGCGATGTGGAATAATTTATCGATCCTGCAAAAATAATAATGTAAAAGCCATCATTTTTACTTATCATCTTGGTGGGGGTTTTATCCACTAATTTATGCTATCCACCCAGGAAATCCTTCTTCGGCCCCTACTTTTTTGACCTCCGATCTTTCCTTCCAGTATCAATTCGAGAAATCGATATTTGGTGTTCCGCAAGATATGCCCCAGATATGCAGTTTTTCGTCTTTTGAAGGTCCATAATAAGTTTCGTTGTCTGTTCATTCTATGCAATGCTTCAATATTAGTTTTTCTTGCAGTCCATGGTATCTTCAGCATTCTGTGGTAAATCCACATTTCTTTGTTGTTGCCGCATTTATTGTCCATCCTTCAGACCCATATAGAAATACAGACCAAATGTAGCAGCTTACATACTAACAAAATAAATTTGTGCCACCACTCCCGGGTTAAGAGCCTACATTTCTTAAAATTTAAGATTCATACCAGTGATTGATTTGACGAAATGAACTTGGTAATATTGGCATTTATGAATTGTTAGAAATATACTTTAAATATTGTAGCTAAATAGAGCACTCCAGTTTTCTTGAAATAGTATCTTTGCATAGATTCTGAGATATTGAGAGACTACTGCTCAAATGCTTAGAGAGAGTTATTAGATGGTTGGTATGTTTGCTGCCTGTGAAAATGCGCACTATTATATCCCTTATGGCATACACACAATTTATAAAATTTGTTAGTAATCCATTACTATAATGGACGATACCTAAGTTAAAAATTGAACTTATCAGTACGGGTAGAATAATGTTGGCAACACTGTCACGTATTAGTTGCTCGAAATGAATCTGCAAACATATCGTTCATACACATGTGCCAAATTGTGAACTGTTTCCTCTGCATACATTGCGACTAGGGTTCAATATTATGGAAATCATTTATCAATAGTTAGTAGCCCTCATGACTCCAAAAGTATGCCGAGTCATATCTCTTGAGACATAGCCTACATTGCATGTACGAAATTTGGTTGAAATTCCTTTTGTTTGTATGGAAGATATATGAATTTAATCGTTGATCCTATACCCTAGCATAGAATTATGTTGCTAGCACTCACTCTGAGACGATTTGCTCTAAATACAGTAGGTCCAAAGCATCTTGGACTTACAGTTTGTTAAATTTGAAGGGTGTTCCACACGCACATTACGAGATGTTGAATCTAGAGGTCAAAATAGATTTTTGTACACAGTCGTCAGCCCTGTTGACTCTTATAATAAGCACAATTATGTATCCTAAAGCAGGTCACACTTCTCCTGGGATTAAAGTCGCTGAGCACAAATCTAGCGGTCGTTCTTTGTACCATTTCCAACTCATTGATGAGCCCTACTTGATATGGATTCCAAACCGCCGAAGCCATGATGTCGCATGCCCCCAAATGAATCAACAACAATAACCACTTTGTCCTGTGGATTGTCACTAACATTGGACGGTCGCCCCTCTATCTAACATGATAGGCTGTAAACAGAGTTCCCGGAATATTCGCCATAAGCAGCGATGGGGAAAACTAATCCCAAGTTATCTGTAATATGTTGTGCGTCCTAAGCCTGGCGGCTACAATAAATGAAAGCAATTTATCCGTGCAGTTACTCTGAAAGCTGCGCTGTGATTGGTTGCTCATAATGAAACTCAACAGCATCATTAGCAGTATAATTAATTTAACTGCAGCTGACAATGAATTATCAAAAAGCCCGTTTGTAGTGGCTACGCCATTAAGTGTAACAGGATCATATACTGTAGATTGGTGCCGTGCTCAGTTTATGAGTAGACGGGGACATGCAGTATTATTAGTCTACCTCGTGACGTAGTGGAGGTCTGAGTTCGATTCCCAGACTTGACAAGAAATTGCAATCTGCTCAAAGGGTTGGAACGGGGATAACTCAGCCTCGTGAGGCAAAACTGAGAAGAGGGGGAGGGGGGTTCGATTCCCATCTCAGCCATCCGTGGTTTCCCACTTCTATTCCAGGCAAATGCCGGGATGGTTCCTGATTTAAGGCCATGGCTACCTCCTTCCCAATATACAAACACACTAACATAGACAGCTCAGGTTATCAAACAAATCAGTCCGTCTGCCTGTCTGTCTCATTTTTCGTTTGTTATTTTGTTGGTTTGTTCGTTTATTTGTTTAATTATTTATTTTGTTTGTTTGTTTATTTATTTATATATACACTCAAGTACACGAGGCAAAATGAACATGATGTCGCAAAGTCCCTAAAAGAATAAAACAACAACAAACTAAGGTACCGGTAATGAGGATGAAGGTACGTGACGAAAAGTTCGAAAATGGAATTTTCTATATTTTGGGGTGATTGATTTATAATAAACAAAATCATGTTTAAAAAAAGATAAGTAAAAAAATGGGCATTGTGTAGTTTATAAATCAACTTATTGTTCCTTGAGAGGACACTCCCTCGTTTACAGAGTCTAAAGGAAATGATTCTTACCAGCAAACTAACTTCATGTCGGTTATGTTTTGTTTCTGTGCGGTAATGTGTTGATTAAGTTGATATTCAGAATTGTGTGTGGCTTAAGTCTTTGCACTG
The DNA here is from genome assembly GCA_946902985.2 of Meconema thalassinum. NCBI lineage: Eukaryota > Metazoa > Arthropoda > Insecta > Orthoptera > Tettigoniidae > Meconema > Meconema thalassinum. The sequence continues at coordinate 377,122,924 of OX336392.1, forward strand.
GGACAAAGACTTAAAATTGTGAACACATTTTACAAGAAAAACCCAGAAAGCAAATGGACATGGAAATCTCCGAATGGAAAAATCAAAAACGAAATAGACTTCATCCTAACCAATAGACTAACAGAGGTGAAAAACATACAAGTGATAAATGGTCTGAAGTTGACACAGACCACAGAATGGTACGATTGAAAGTGAGAATACAGAAGAAAAGGAGACATTACTTAACAACAAAACTACACATCCAGAATGCATAGACAAGGCGGAATATGTAAAAGCACTACAACAAAACCTACGAGACTTCAACCAACAAACGGAGCAAAAAGTCCAACAACACTATACAGGGCTCGTAAATTGCATATCCCGCGCAGTCAAACAATCGTCAACACCTGGAAACAGTATGAAAAATAGAATAAAACTTAAGGATAGCACCAAATGTTTGATCGAAGAAAGAGAACGCCTAAAATCACAAGCCATAGAAAACGAACACAAAAAGCTGGAATATGCGGAAGTCAATAAACAATCAAAAAGGGAAATCCGAAGAGACATCAGAGAACACAACACTAAAGTGGTCAATGAAATCATGGATACCACAAAATCAATAAAGAAGATTAGAAAAAGATTAACTCCAGGCAAACATTGGATGCTGGGAGTAGAAGACAACAACGAAAAAAGACAAGCCTCAAGAGAAGAGATAATGACGCAAGCGACAGAGTTCTATATAACATTATACTCAAGTAACTCTCAAAAATCCAACTCGCATCAGGACCAGAATACATCAGAAGAAAACCTAGAGGAAGAAACACCTCCAATACTACCCAGTGAAGTAAGAGCAGCCATTCGACAAACGAAAACCGAAAAAATGCCCAGGTGAAGATGGAATTTACAATGAATTTCTAAAATGGGGTGAAGAAGACCTAATCCCAGTCATCACAACATTATTTAATACCATACTCACATCAGAAGTCATACCAATGCAGTGGAAACAAAGCATTATCATACTTCTACACAAAAAGGGAGCCAAGGACGACATAAACAACTGCAGACCGATCAACCTAATTGTAAACCTCTACAAGCTATTTATGAAGATCCTAACCAATAGAATGACAAAGGCACTGGACGAACAGCAACCGATAGAGCAAGCAGGATTCAGAAAGAGTTTCAGTACATCAGACCACTTGCAAACAATAAATCAACTCATGGAGAAAGTTCAGGAATTTAATCTAGAGGTGTATATAGCATTTGTGGATTACAACAAAGCATTTGACTCCGTAGAACAGGAAAGCGTCTTAGAAGCACTGGAAAAACAAGGCATCCCAAACAAAATCGATAGACTCCTAGGCAAACTCTACGACGGTAACCAAGCCAGAATAAAGACAGAAAGAGAAGGATGTAACATCATGATAGAAAGGGGAGTAAAACAGGGAGACCCCCTCTCACCAAAATTATTCACCTGTTTGCTGAAAAATCAGTTTAGAAAACTAGACTGGGAAGAAAAATATGGCATCAGAATCGATGGGACAAGACAAACCCATTTACGGTTCGCAGACGACATTATTTAGGTGGCTGAATCAGCGAAAGAGGTGGAACAAATGATAAAAGAATTGGACAAAACAAGTAAAGAAGTGGGCCTTACAATGAACCTGAAGAAAACGAAGCTGATGACCAATGCGTTAGAAGCCCCAATTAATGTGAACGGAGAAACACTGGAATATGTTGAAGAATATGTATATCTCGGTCAGAACATTTTATTTTCAAGTCGTTCAGAGAAAGAGGTCAAACGTAGAATAGGACAAGCATGGAAGAGCTTTAGGTCCCTAAAGTTTATACTGGCTGACAAGACCCAAAAACTCACTTTAAAGGCTGAAGTTCAGAAAAAATGCGTTATACCGGTGTTACTATATGGTTGCCAAACTTGGGCATTAACATCGAAACAAAGACAAATGATCCAGAGATGTCAACGGAAAATGGAAAGGAAGATACTTCATGTCTCATTGAGAGATAGAAAACGGAACGAAGATTTAAGAAGGAGAACCGGCATGAAAGACGCTATGACATCAGCAGACCAGCTCAAATGGAAATGGGGTGGACATGTAGCGAGATTAGATCCTAACCGATGGACGTACAAAATGACGATGTGGGACCCAAGAACAGGAAGACGAAACGTTGGGAGACAAAGAATCAGATGGGCAGACTGGTTCGTAAAATGGGGAGGAAAACAATGGACAAGAACAGCGAAGATGAGGCAGGAGTGGAAAGACCTAGGGAGACTCGCATGCAGTGACCAATAAAACAATGCATCAACTAGAAAGACACCGTTCAGTGGACATGCAGCAAAGCGGTACATATCTCTGGTGTGCAATAAAGGCTTCTCACAGAGCGGTGACCTCAAGAAACACACTGTTGTTCATACTGGAGTGAAGTAATACACTTGTAGCACATGTGAGAAGTCATTTGCACGGTGGACAGATCTAATGGAACATTTTGTCGTTCACTCAGGGATGAGACCGCATTGTCTCGCGCTCTAATTTGAGGAAACATCATCGTGTTCACTAGGGAAAATAACCTTACTGCATCACCTGTTACAAGGAATTCAAAAGGTTCGACTATCTTGCGAAACACTTGTTAATTCGTTCCGGGACCACATGTGCACAACATAGTGAATGATTTGTGGGATGTTAAAGAACGTGTATAGGTATCTGCATCCAAACGAGATGTTAAAACTCCACCGTTAAGGTTTTGTATTACATTTTAAAAAGACCTATTTGAAACGGTTCAATATACGTAGATTTTACTGAAGAGTGAAGACTTGGCAGTTCCTGTCATTGTTCAAGTGCTTAGACAGGGTAAGCTTTGTGCTTAGTGGCAATGGAAAGCTCCCAGATATTGGTTGATGGCTATTATGATTTCCGTTATACTAATGGATATTTGAGGCCTTGATATCGCCAGACTCAGAAATGAAGATTGTTGTAGCGAATGTTATGCCAGCGTAATATAATTTACTTAATATTTAAACAGCTGCACATCTATATAGAAGGCCCAATCAGAAAGAATAACCCCGAATGCTCGTCAGGACTTGCTCACCTGATGAGTTAAAACTGAGCAATTCCCTGCAAAGCAGGAGGCCATAGCCCTTATGGGATTTGTAAGGCTATTTATTATTATTATTATTATTATTATTATTATTATTATTATTATTTGTTCAAAATGGGTCGAATTGAATCTTTTGGTAAGAGGTGGTTTGTACGAAGTCTTACTAAGCAAATTAATGTCAATAAATAGCGTAATTAGTTCAACAAATACTTTTGCCGTGTTGAGAATTTTGAAGCCTCATTGACGATTATTGCATCTATTGAGTCTGTGTTTGAGGACCGTTTGTCTGTTTCATGATTGTGGGATTTAGCAGTGCATTGTAGATCTCTTTTGGCTTCTACCGGACCCTCAGACATAAGCCCTATATTCCTGAAAAACACCTCTGCATTTCTCAGCATCCCCTTGTCCATAATACTCAACTGGTGCATGATATCCGGCACTTTTCCTGACTCATGGAAAAGAGCTGACGTCACACCTGTCTTCAAATCAGGCAGCAAGCACGAAATTGCCTCATACAGACCTATATCTATCGTCCCTATACTCTCTTCAGTCTTCGAAAGAATAATACATTGCCATCTCCTCACTTTCACCAAACCACACCTCTCAGAAGAACAACATGGCTTCGTCCCTGGGAAATCATGTTTTACAAATCTGACAGTTCTGAACCATCACATAATTTCTGCAATAGATCAAAAATCTCAGCTAGATGTAATTTACGTTGACCTGGCCAAAGCATTTGATTCCGTGAACCATTTCCTTCTCCTCCACAAGCTCGCTTCACGATACAACGTACATGGATCCTTCCTGTCCCTAATACAAAGCTTCCTGTTCAATAGGCAACAACGGATAGTGCTTCCAGGGTCTGTATCGTCCTGGCTCCCAGTTTTATCAGGAGTAACTCAGGGCAGTATCCTGAGACCTCTTCTCTTCGTGCTGTATATGGACGATATAAACACATGTGTGCAAAATTCTCCGTGTACCATTCTCCTGTACGCTGATGACCTCAAGATATTCAGAAAAGTTTCCAGTTCTGACGAACACGCTGAGCTCCAGGAAGCAGTGAATGCATGTACTGATTGGTTCAACAAATGGAGGTTATCTCCATATCCCAAAAAGTGCTTCAGTGTATCTTTTTCACTCCTGAAATCTGGAAATCAGGCGGACTATAAAATTTGTGGAAATAAATTGGATACGGCTTCTCAGGTAAGAGATTTAGGTATTATTCATGATGATAAACTGACATTCTCTCCCCACATTGACCATATCAAATCTCGCGCAATGTTTAGTCTCGGCATTCTATACAGATTCACAGAAATTAAAGACCTCACTGCACTTAAATTATACTTCACATATGTTCTCCCTGTCCTAGATTTCTCTTCTCCCATTTGGTCTACCTCGGCTATAACCAATATTTCTAAATTGAACAGTGTCTTTAATTTATTCATATCAATAGTCAAAGCTCGCAATCCTTCACTAAGGCACTTTGCCAAAGCAGACATTTTAAATCAGCTCAATGTACTCGACCTGAGAAGCCGTCTACAATTTACTGACCTGTGTTTCCTACATAAAATTATGAATGGTTACACAAAATGTAACATGCTACTAAGCTACTTCCCACTCCATGTTCCCTCCCGTTCAACACGCCAGAACCATTTACACCACATACCTCGCCCACGTTTTGAAATACAGAAGTGCTCTATTTTCCACCGTCTACCTACACTTAGCAACTCCCTTCCAAATAGACATATTCTCTCCCTATAGAACATTCAAGCATAACATTAGAAGATCCCTTTCATCCTCAATTCCTAACCCCTCACCCTCCTAATCATCCACTACCCCAATCATTCCCTGCGTCTTTCCCGAGAGGTATCCCTTGCTGCCATCACTGCCATTTGTTACCTGTTATTGTTGTTGTTGTTTTTGTTAATATTATTTAAAATTGTTAAAATATTAGTGTAAAATAACCTTTTCATGGTTGTATCTAATAATTATTAAATAAATAAATAAATAAACTCTGTGATCTGATGATGCTCGCTTGACGATGAAAACATGTGATCCTAGAATTTCTCCCTCTTCTGTATTCCGTAATAAATACTTTTTATTCACATGTAATTTTTTCCAGGCCCTTTTTTCGCATTTACTAGTAATTGGGCTTACAGTATATTGTGTTGATTTACTGAAAATGTTTAATTGGAATTGCTTTTGCCGCTGAAGAAGTCAACAACATATGCCCACCATGTGATTGAAGCTGTAAATGACCGATGATGATGAAGATGATGATAATAGTTGTTGTTTAAAGGGGCCTAATATCTAGGTCATCGGCCCCTATTGGTTCAGTTGAAAATGAAAGATAATGATATTAAAAATAGAACTAAACCTACAAAATTACAACCAACTTACGTACTAGAAGAAGAAATGAATAAATAAAAGAAATAAAAAAGAGAAATAAAAGACAGGAGGAAAAAGATCCCTCAATTCTCTAAGAATGAGGATTAATGGACTTGGAAGGAAGGAGAGTCATGAAAGGAAGAAAAATGGGGGAGGGGGGGGGGGGGACCCAGCTCAAGAATCCCTCAAGGTCACCAGTTCCCATCCTCACCAGCCGTGAACCCTTGAGAGTATAGCACTACCCAGGATGCCCCATAAGTGGTGAGGCTACACACATCCTGCTTCCTTTAGTGCCTTGAGCAGTAGGCAGGAGATGTGAAAAGAAACAGAAGGCTGACCCCTCGAAGAATGAGGGTATCAGGAAAGATGAGACAAGGGCCAAATAAGGCGGGAAGGTGAAAGACTCCATAAGCCTTGGATACCCTAATACAAAGTGTTGACCAAGGAAGGCTGAAAGGAGCCCGGCACAAGTAAGTGGAAGCAATGCCGGACTCAGCTGGGGTTTCGTGGTCGCCAATCCAAGTCCCACAAGTTGTGAGTCCCTGGGTGTAAAGGACTGATAATTGTCCAGAAACTCTTCCAGTAAGTAGCTTAGTGGTGAAAGAAGTAATTTAAAAGAAAACTCAAGAAAACCAACCAGGACAAACATGATGAAGACTACGGAACAGAAATGTTCTACTCACATCACTGAGGTAAGACAGTTCAGTCAAAAACGTTATAGTCCATTATTCTCAGGGCTGCATTTTTAGCCTATTTTCATTGATGAAACAAGAGGCGTTTGCGATCACCTTTTGTCCGTGTGTGTGTGTGTGTGTGTGTGTGTGTGTCACGAATAAAATCTAAACGGCTGAAGTGATTTCAATGAAACTCGCTAAGTACATACTACTACCCTGTCCGACCTCGACCGTGTCCTTCATTGGCATTCTACATCTCCGCAACACAAACAGATATCACCCTCAAATTTTGTATGGTGATAAAGGGTACTATAGTAGTTTATCTTTGGGACATTTATAAACCTGTTAAGTACAAAATGAACATGGCGGCCAAGCGAAGTTGAAACGTTTAAATAGACTTTTCTCGCAATTTAACTGTCCGAGCGCAGTGAAACATGGTACACTTTGCAATGCATTGGTATGTAATTTAGTTCAATTGTTTACATAACCTCAATATGGCGGCTGTGCAAAATTTTTAAATGAAGGCTTTATTTTTTGTTTAGATTTTGGGTTCACATTTCTCGTAAACTAACGAACGAAACGACACTAACTTTCCTCTCCTAAATTTTCTCATTGAGCGATAAAAAATACCTGTAGAGTTTGACATAGGTGAAAGAGCATATTTTCAACGTCTTTTTTAATATTTAGGGAAAAATTACGTATTTAAAAATCCCTTAAATTGTAATGCATTACGATTTTTTTAATCGTATATGCATTATTGTAGAAAAATCATTAACGAATAATCCTTTAAAGTTCCAGGTGCCTAGCATAATTAGTTTTTGTGTGACCTGTACCAGGCATTTTTTCAATCTACCATGGATAGGACAGACCTTACCTGGTAACGGCTGCCTCCTACTTATATCACAGCGCGGACCACCTCGTGATGTAGCGTCTAGCGCACTTGGTGGTCGCCCGAGACGTCCGAGTTCGATTCACGACTCAGGCAAAAAAAATTAATTCTGTTATGAGGGATGGAACGGGGTACACTCAGCAACGTAGGGCAAAACTGAGAGTAGGAGGGTTCGATTCCCTCCTTAGTGGTTCTTCGTGGTTCCCCCACTTCAACACCAGGCAAATGCTGGGTTGGTTCCTAGTTCAAGGCCACGGCTGCCTCCTATCCTCAACTTACAAATACACACACTAGTACAGCCAATACAATAACACAGATTATCACACAATTTCCATACCAACACACCCAAATACACGGGGCTATGTGACCACAATGTCTCAGCCCCAAAAATAATAAACAACATCAGAGCGCCAGTTACAGCGTACTGGTACAGCCATCACAATGACACAGTTTATCACACAGATTCCAAACACACACCCAAGTACACAGGGCAACGATGTCGCAATGGGAAAAGAGTAAAATCAGTATGCATTAAGAAAGCAATTGCAGTTTCAAAGACAACAAGATCCAGATTAGTTTATCTCCTGGCAAGAGAATCCTTCCTCATAGAAGGTCTTAGGACACAAATACATCTACCCAACACAAATGCATCAGAGAAGCTATTGGCAACACTCATCCAAAAGCGAGAAGACGTATATTCGGAGTTTTTTGCATCTGGCGCCATGATTGAACGATCATGGACGAAAGCAAACTTTGAAATGCGTCACGTCTATACAAGAATGGCAGTACACGGCTTCCATCACATCATTTGTCACTACAAGACGTATCATGAGCCTTCAATTACATGCAAGTGTCAACTGTGTGGACATGCATGCGATCACTATGACCACTTGGAAATCTGTACAAAAAGAATAAGGACAATCAGTGATTATGCGAATCAAAAGAAATTAAGTTTTTGTAAATAGTATTTTTTAAACCTATGGCCACTTGGCGGCATTAAATGTTTAATGGAAAAAGGTCTTCTTCTTTTGCTTCAGCGATTGTACCGCCTCGTGGCAGGGTCCGCTATAAATGGAAAAAGATCAATAATATTAATTACTAAGTAATTATTATTAGATCAACATTTGATGGCAACTGATAAATTACTTATCTGCACAATGTTTAATGATATAGGCTGCGAAATATTTATTGAATTGCTAAATACGGAGCATTGTTCTAATTATAAATTATTGTTCATTCATGTTGTAGTAGCGGCCTGTTGAATCAATATTGTATCCAGCTGATGGGATTCATTAGAATTATTATCTCGTTTCGAGTAAGGTCAAATAATGGAAGGGACTGGCATTCCAAACAGGGAGTGGAAATGTTATATAGGCTATTGTGCGACACAACGGAATAGCAAAGCCAGGAATGTACAACAACAGGACTATGTTCTTGAGTTGAGGTTCTAGGAGTGAACAGATATCCGACAATTACCATGGCAGCAAGTGTTTGTTAGTTTGTTTATTTTGTTCCTTCGTTTGTATCGTTAATTCGTTGTTTCGTTGGTTCGTTGTTTCGTTGATTCGTTGGTTCGGTCGTTTGTTTCGTTGATTCATTCGTTTTGTTCATTCATTGGTTCGTTCGTTTTTTCCGTTGATTCGTTGTCTCGTTCGTTCGGTTGATTCGTTGATTCGTCCGTTCGTTTATTCGTTGGTTCGTTGTTTGGTTCGTTCGTTAGGTTCGTTCGTTCATTTATTTCGTTCGTTCGTTTCATTTGTTCGTTTCGTTCGTTCGTTCGGTTTGTTCGTTCGGTTCAGTTCGGTTCAGTTTGGTTCATTCGGTTCGTTTGTTTACATAACGACCGGTGCGCTAGCGATCCCAACTTGACTCGGTCAAATGCGAGGAAGATTGTCGCAGCACTGGTAGTCAGTGCAGGAAGAGGCCGGAGCCAGCCTGCGCATCATAGCGGGAAAGTCAAAGACTCCCTAGTCCATGGATACCCCCTAATACCGTCGGGGTTGGAAGGGAACAAGAATTGACCAAGGGAGGCCGAAAGAAAATGTGACAGTGATAAGTCCGAAACAAGTAAGTGGAAGCAATGCTCGACTCAGCTGAGGTCCCATGGTCGCCAACCCATTAGTCGTGAGATCCTGGGGAGAAAAGGATTACGAGAGGCTATACTGAAAGTAATTATGTATGTCACTTCACATGAGTTAATTGGTAACTCTATCTTACATCCGTGGCCAAGACGCTATGGAGAGTTACGAGTTGGTTTAGCCATCAGAGTTTGAAGACATTTTCAAGCTGTGTAATTTCTCGCATAGGGAGAACAGAAAGTATAAAAATATATGTTGTCACTAGTCCTCGCATGCAGCGTGAAGGATTTTGTATTACTATTATGTTGAATTATGTTGGGGTGGCGATAATATATTTACGAAATAGTTTTTTTTACAATAGATTATATCTGGGAAATATCCGATAAAGCTAAGACAGCAATTGATCAAACTATAGGATAGAGAACTGAGAATCTTAGACACTTTGCCATTGCATTTATCGTGTTGTGTGTGTGTTTGAGACAGCAGTCTTATGACTGGCTCGATGCAGCCCTCCATGCCTTCCTGTTCTGAGCTAATCGTTTCATCTCTACATAGCTACCACACCCGACATCCGAGGCAAACTCTTTAACTTATTCTAACCTTGGTCTACCCCTTCAGTGTCCTTGACCCTTCCTTCCATAACTAACTTTGCCATTCCTGGGTGTAGTATGTGTCCTACCAACCTATCGCTTCTCTTCATTAGCAGTCGCCAGAAACATCTCTCCTCGCCCACTCGTCTTAATACCTCGTCATTTGTAACCTAATCTACCCATTTGATCTTCATACTTGTCTTGTAACACCACATTTCGAACGTTTTCTTTTCTCCTCTTTTCTGCTGCTCCACTAGTCCAAGTTTCAGTCCAAACGCCTTGTTCCAAACAAAAGATTTCAAAAAAGACTTCCTAATACCTAAATCTATATTTGATGACAACAGATTCCTTTCCTGTAGAAATTCTTTCCTTGCCTGAGCCAACCTACTTTTTATATCTTCTTTGCTTCGTAAATCACTGGTTATTTTGCTTACTAAGCAACAGAAGTAACTTCCTTTAGCTTTTCACCTGCCAAATTGATTTCCATAGAGGTTTCTGATTTATTTTGGCTGCATTCCAATGTTACCGGATTAACATTCCACATTATTATTCTGAATAATTCTTTCCGACCGGCTGCGCGGCACAGTGGTAACGTTCTCGCCTGTTGTGTAAGGTTGCTGGATCGAATCCTGTCGCAGTCGTATGACAAATGTGAGGGAACCGTGTCAGTAGATTTACTACCTTGTTAAAGATCTTCTTTCTGGGCAACGTCTCTAAAATTTTTGACTCTGAGAGTCGCACATTTTTTCCGTATTGACTGAATTATATTAAGAACAAAGTTCCAAATGGTTCCGCCTCGTCAATACTGTTTAAACAGTATTGACGAGGCGGAACCATTTGGAACTTTGTTCTTAATAACGTCTCTAAAAGCCGTAGTAGTTAACAGTGGCGTAATACCAGTAATATTATGATATGTGATGTAATACACTGAGTGGCGGGAAGTCACGGGAAGGATTGTCCCATGAGAAAATGTCCTGTGTATGACTCCTGAGCGTTACGGCTAGCTGTGGTGGAGCAGAGCAGTGTGTCACAGACACGAGTCTAGTGAAGATGCCAACACGTCGCGAGTTAACCGACTTTGAACGTGGGAGGAGTCGTCATAGCATTTCGGAGATTACACGCGAATACTGTTTTCCGAGGTGGACAGTGTCGAGGGTGGATCTTGAATATCGGAGAGATTATGTTACCATCCGCGTAAACCACCGTACGGGAGGACCACAGGTGTTTAATGAAAGGACATCACGTCACCTCAGCAGAACGATACGGGGCGATCGAAGGGCTACTGTGAGTCAGATGACCGCCCAGTTGAATGTTGGGAGTCAGGAACCCATCTCTTGTCGAGTCAATGCCTCGCCTATTGCTGCCGTTTTGAGGAGAATCAACTCGTTATTAACATCATATTCCGTGCCTTCCTTGACTTTTAGCCGCTGAGTGTATTCACTAGGAGATCTCTTGGATTATATGGTCGCCAGTATTTCGTTGTTCGTATAGGACCACATAGGGTAGTGTAGGTTAAACCTGCGGGCGCTAGGTGTACAGATATGAAGAAGTAAAGAAGTAGAGGAATGAAGAAACGAAGTAAAGATTTAAAGAATTGAAGAAATAAACGTATGAATACATGAAGATGACTAAATGAATGAAAGAAAGAAATAAAGAAGTAAAGAAATAAACAATAAACAAATAAACAAATAATGAAGCAAAAAAGTAAAAAAGTAAAGGAGCAAATAAGTAAATATAATACATTATGCAACTCGCCTATAATGGCAATAATTAAGACACGAGTATGTTTATAAAACGAGCGTATGCGAGTTTTATAATTTCCAAACGAGTGTCTTAATTACCATTATAGGCGAGTTGCATACGACTGTTTATGTTCGACGATAATTATTATAACTATTTTATGTTCGAACATAAATATTCATTAACATCTGTCGAGATTTCGCCAGTTGTATGTACTGAACAGAGCGCATGGTACGCAGAGAATGCCTTGTATTTGACCATGGCCCCCTTCATCACCCCACTATGACACTAGGCAACACAGTGAAATTTAAATTAGAAGGCCTTGGAACTCAACGCGGGTACGATGCTAACCTTTTCTAATTGGTCAAACAACTGTTTCTTGAGCTGTGATTGGTGGAAGAAACTGTTTCATAATGGAACAAGATGTTCAGTAAAGAACATATAGCCTACTTTCTCCTAAATGCATGGGTATTGTTATAACTCTTTGTCCTTTTCAAGGAGTATAATTGAATGTTGGTTGTAGTAGCTTGTTGAAATACAACGTGCTATAGGGATATTAAACATGAATATGAGGTGCCCTTTGCTAGTGCTACCTCTGTAAAAAATTCATACAATTCGGTTTCACCGTGTTTGAATTGATCTGGGGAATGGATTTGCACACATACATGGCCGCTATTTGCAAACTATTGGGCTGATGACCTTGTAGTCAGTCATAAGATGCTTTCCACAAAAAGGCATGTTGTTGCAAAATCCGGTAGGGATCAAATTATTAGGATGGTCGAAATTTGATTTAAGCTTTTAACATTTGGGTGGCCATCATTCCGTTTCCGTCAAGATGGCGGCGATATAAAACATGACACTGAGGTGACTTTTGCAAGTGCTACCTCTGTACCAAATTTCGTTCAATTCGGTTTCACCGTGTTTGAATTGATAGGGGGAATCGATTTGCACACATAATTGGCCACCATCTGCAAACTATTGGGCTGATGATCTAGCAGTTTGGTCAGAATATGCTTCCCACATAAAGATTTGTTGTTGCAAAATTTGGTAGAGATTAGATTATTAGGTTGGTCGTAATTACATTTCAGCCTTTAAGATTTGGGTGGCCGCGATTACGTTTCCGTCAAGATGGCGGTGATATAAAACATGACACTGAGGTGGCCTTTTCTAGTGCTACCTCTGTACCAAATTTCGTTCCATTCGGTTTCACCGTGTTCGAATTAACAGGGGGGAATCGATTTTCACACAAAGATGGCCGCCATCCGCAAAATATTAGGCTAATGACCTATTAGTTTGGTCAAAGGATGCTCCCTCCATAATGGTATGTTGATGCAAAATTTGGTAGAGATCGGATGATTAGGTTAATCGTAATTTGATTTAAGCTTTGAATATTTGTGTGGCCGCCATTACGTTTCCGTCAAGATGGCGGCGATATAAAACATGACACTGGGGTGCCCTTTGCTAGTGGTACCTCTGCACCAAATTTCATTCCATTCGGTTTCACCGTGTTCGAATTAATAGGGGTAATCGATTTTGACACAAAGATGGCCGCCATCCGCAAACTATTAGGCTAATGACCTATTAGTTTGGTCAAAGGATGCTCCCTCCATAATGGTATGTTGATGCAAAATTTGGTAGAGATCGGATGATTAGGTTAATCGTAATTTGATTTAAGCTTTGAACATTTGTGTGGCCGCCATTACGTTTCCGTCAAGATGGCGGCGATATAAAACATGACACTGAGGTGTCCTTTGCTAGTGCTACCTTTGTACCAAATTTCATTCAATTTGCGCTCACCGTGTTCGAATTGATAGGGGGGGACAGACATTCAGAGTCCACACTCTCACACACACACACACACACAGACTCACACACACACACACACACACACACAGACTCACACACACACACACACACACAGACTCACACACACACAGACTCACATACACACACACACAGACTCACACACACACACAGACTCACACACATACACACAGACTCACATACACACACACAAATACACACACACACAGACAGACTCACATACACACACACACACAGACTCACACACACACACACAGACTCACATACACACACACAAATACACACACACACAGACAGACTCACATACACACACACAGACTCACACACACACACAGACTCACACACACACACACAGACTCACATACACACACACAAATACACACACACAGACTCACACACACACAGACTCACACACACACACACACACACACACAGACTCACACACACACAGACTCACATACACACACACACAGACTCACACACACACACAGACTCACACACACACACACAGACTCACATACACACACACAAATACACACACACACAGACAGACTCACATACACACACACAGACTCACACACACACACACAGACTCACACACACACACACAGACTCACACACACACACACACACACAGACTCACACACACACAGACTCACATACACACACACACACACAGACTCACACACACACACAGACTCACATACACACACACAAATACACACACACACACAGACAGACACACTTTTTTTCGCCCTGTAGTGATCTCATAAGTCTACTTTCATTTTTTGCAAAAATCGAAAGTAGGCTAAAAAATAGTGTTATAATGACCATCATTATGATGCACTTTTCTGACATATTATAGTCAGGGTCGAACATAAAATAAATTAATAAACAAATAAGAAAGTAAAGAAGCAAAGAAATAAAGAAGTATGAAATAACTAAGTTAAGAAGTAAAGAAAGAAATAAAAAACTTAGAAATAAAAACGTTTAGAAATAAATAAATAAATATTTATATTAAGATAATATTATATACCGTATGACATGAAGAAATAGAGAAATTATAAAATGAAGAAATGAAGTAATAAAGAAATGAGGAAATAGGTTAACAAATCAATAAAGAAATATTTAAATTTACATTGATAAGGATAAAAGAAATGTAATACAAAACACCCGTCGTAATTTAAGATCGATGGTTCACATGCGATAAACATGCCAGCAATTAGCAAGGCGAGAATTTTGACTGAATGGAGGGAGCTGAGAGGGCAGAACGTTGGCCCTAAGCCACGGCCCACTTGCCGCGTCGGTGTGACGTCATACGAGGCGCAGAAGGGATCGAAGATGATACCACAGCACCACTGCACTGTACAACACGTGGTGTGGGCGTCCACTTTACTGGCAACCGGAGACTCTCAGCCTAAGAAGTCGAGCAAACTCGCGAAACTCCATTCACCCATTGACACCAATTGCTAGTGTGACGTATCATTGGCACAGACGTGCAATCAAATTCATGTCCACCCCTTATTGCTCCAGCTTCTATGGAGTAGAAATTTTCTATGATTCCATCGCGTTTACGGGTGAAAGCTCTTCCTAACTCCAATCTCACGGAGTTGTTACCTGTACTTCAAATGAAATGGAGATGAATGAAATAGGACAAGAAATTTGAAGGAAGTGGCCATCGCCTGTCAGAAGGTATCTTCCCAGTATTTGCATGGCGATGAAAGTGGAAAACCCACGCTAAATCACTAATTAATGGATGGCCGACGGTCTTCCTATTCTAGGAATAATCTGCGCCTTAGCACGTGAAGCTTTCAATTGTATAAAAAAAATGGCCTCATGATCTGTGCGAGTCTTGCAGCGGAGCTGTATTTTTTTTAAATCGTGCACCACGGCCGCGAGGGCATCAGTAGCAAGTCAGGGGATCCTAGGTTAGAATCCTGCCGCTAACAGTGGCTATACTGAGTGTGGTTTTACCCCGGAATTTTCCACAGTCCCTCCAGGATAGTACCTTACTTCAAGTCCCGGGGCACATATCCCATCCCTGCCTCTGATACAGTTACACACACTACTAAAGTCATCAGAGCAATACACATTATCAGACGTCTCCAACCCACACCCTACTACACGGGGCTGATGACAAAGGTGTCCCAAGACCGTCCAATGAATAAACAACAACACACCCGTGCGTGTACAAAGGGAGAGCTAGAAATCCAAAGATTTCTTTAACACCATCCTATGGTGATTTTAACGGTTTTTAGCCTATTTTCATCTATGACTAAATAGGCTTACGAGATCACCTTTTGGCCGTGTGTGTGTCTCCCCTAATAAAATCTAAACGGCTGGAGCTATTTTAATGAATCCCGTTAAGTTCATAGTACTATTTCATCTGACCCCGACCGTGCCCTTCAAATTTTATTACATCTCACCAATCCAATATGGCGGCTGTGCGAAATATTTCACCAACATTCTATATCTCCGAAACTATTAATGATATCACCCTGAATTTTGAACAGTGATAAAGGGCACTACTGGACGTTCACCTAAGTGACTTTCAAAAACCTGTTAACTACAAACCGAACATGGCGGCCAAGCGAAGTAGAAACATTTAAATAGACTTTTGTCGCGATTTAACGATCCGAACGCAGTGGAACTTGGTACAGCAAATGTTTATACACATTGAAATGCACTGACATCTAATTTTGTTCAATTGTTTACATAACCTAAAGATGACGGTTGTGCGAAATTTTAAAATTAAGCTTTTATTTATTGTGTCCTAATCATGCGATCGAAGTCAACGTTTGAATGATGAACCTACGCAACAATTCCCATCTAATAGAACATATCTTTATGGCCCAAATATAATAAAATCCAACATGGTGACCATCCGAAATATTTGGACGGTTCTTAATATTTACTAATCTATGACAGCAATCAAACTGAAATATTGTATGTTGATAAAGGCAATTAACATAAGTAGGATATACGAAAATCGACTGTATAGTTCTTTACGGAACTACTTGTTTTACGTGGCTTGTCCCATAGTTCCTTCACACTTCGTTCTCTAAAGGGACCTGCTCTAATCTCAGCAATAATAACTATAAATACTTGCTCTGGCATAAATACCATAATAAGAAATAATATCAGGTATGATGAATACAAACGAGGGAAGTTCGGTAATTTTTTTTCAGGAAACCATTATTGTCAAACCGGCATACACCATGGCATCATGAACTATACACCTTGAGACACTTGTCGTAGCGTGCAAATATTCCCCTCGATGTGACTACACTACAGACTAATGTCTACCCTTATTATTCCCGTTTCCAGCGGGGTTGGGGATGAGATACGATGAAATTCTATGCGTCGGATGGTTTTTACGGCTGGATACCCTTCCTGACGCCAACCGCACGAGAGGAGTTAATGAGAGATGAAATGAATGAAGATGAATGAAATAGGGTAAAGATGTGGAAAGAAGTGACCGTGGCATGTCAGAAGGTGCCGTCCCAGCATTTACATGGAGTTGAAAATGGGGAAACCACGGAAAACCATTTCAAGGACGGCCTACGGTGAGGATCGAACCCACGTCTATCTAGTCCGCAGTTAGCTTGACCCCATGGTCTAGCGTTGCGCTTTAGCGAACGTAGCTACCGCTGTCGGTCTTGTTACTGCAGGCTAATACGAGAGAAAAACAAGAAGTTCCGTGAAGAACTAAAGAGCCTACTTTTCTTGAAATTTAAGATTCTTGCCAATCTATATAGACCTATCTAGAAAAATGACGAAATTAAGTTGGTAATATCGAAATTTCTAATTAGTTCGAAATATACCTTGTATAATGTAGCCTAATAGAGCAGTATAGTTGGCAGCCCTGGTGACTGGATATAGGCTATTGTTAGTTGCATCTCTTAAGGTACAGAATACAAAATTTGGTTGAAGTCCAATGGATAGCATGCACGTTACATCCTGTTAGACCTTGGATTTATCGGCGTGCGTAAAATCATGTTGGCAACAATGTCATGCATGTGTTGGTCAGAAATAATCTGAAATATTATGATCTCGTGTTGTGTCAATTTTGGATGAAATCCATTAGTTAGTATAGAAGTAACATGTATTTTAAAATTGGACCAATCAGCAGGCGTAGAATCATGTTGGCAGCACTGACGTAGGCCTATATTAGTTACTCCAAATTAATCTAGAATGCCAGGTAGTATACGTGTGCAAAGTTTAGAGCTATTGGCTTGCATACTTTCTGATATATTGATATTAGGGTAAAAAATAGAGACAGTATTAATTAACAGTTGGCAGCCCTGGTTACTCTTAAGAATCGGCATAGTCATATCTGTTATGGTACACATAGCACACAAGAAATTTGGTTCAAATCCAAATGATAGTATAGAAATTACATGTATTTAAAATTGGACTTCTCAGCAGGCTTAGAATCATGTTGGTAGCACTGACGTATATAAGATACTCCAAATTAATATAGAATGTCAGGTACTATACGTGTGCATATTTGAAAGCTGTCGGCTTGCATACTTTCTGATATATGGGTATTTGGATAAAATAAATTGAGAGCATTTATTAACAGTTGGCAGCCCTGGTGGCTCTTAAGAATACGATCAGTCATATCTGTTTATGTACACATAGCACATACGAAATTTAGTTGAAATCCAATTGATAGTGTAGAAGTTATATGCATTTAAAACTTGGACCTATCAGCAGGCTTATAATCATTTTGGCAACACTGCCATGTATGACCTCCTGGAAATTAAACTGCAATATTATTATCTATGCATGTGCCAATTTTGAAATAGCTCCCATTCATACCTTCCAAGACATCCAACATGAAGCTCAAATTCAATTGTGATTTTTCAGCAGTTGGTAGCACTGACATCATTTTCAAATATGGCCGTGAGATATTCAGGTATAGATCTTTACTCCTACCAAATTTTGTTTCGATTGCTGCAGGCGTTGATAGGGGGGGGGGGCACACACACACAGCCAGCCAGACAGACAGACAGACAGACAGACACACATTTGCCCGATCTCATAAGTCTACTTTTTCCTCATTTTTGCAAAATGTGAAAAGTAGGCTAATAATCGTATGTAGGATATGCTTGCAGAGCATTAGTACCATTCGGGATGCCAGCAGAGAAATATCGACCTTCCTGGTAACACGCGTTAGTTGGGCTGCATAAAACAATATTGTTAGGGGCAGCTGATTCACGGAACAATTTCGAGTAATGTGACTAATTTTATATCTATGTCTGCTGTAGAGGGTATGAAAAGCAGAGATAGATCGAGGAGGCGATGGTTAGATTCAGGTTGAACGATTTCAAGGTAAGAGGTGACCGCAGTGCTAACTACTGATAAGGGATCATGGAGATGACTCACAAACAGAGGCTTGCAGACTAGACTGGACGCTGAAAAGCAAAACAGATGATGATGATAATTGTTGTTTTAAGGGGATTAACATCTAAGTTATCGGTCCCTAATGGTTTGGGTGATAGTGAAAGATGAGAATGTAAGGGAAACTATAACTAATACTAACTACAGACTTACAAACTACTGTAGTAGAAGAAATGGTAAGCAAATAAAGAATAAGGCAAATAATGGATAAGAAGAAAAGAATAGCCCTCAAACCTCAAAGAATGAGGAATAAGGGTCTTTTAATGAATGAGAGCCATGAAAGGCAGATAGGAAAGGGGAAACATAATAATAATGTTATTGGTTTTACGTCCCTTTTAACTACACTGGCTTTTAGAGACGCCGGGGTGCCGGAATTTTGCCCCGAAGGGGATATTTAACGTGCGAGTAAATCTACTGACACGGCTCCCTCGCATTTGCGCACCCTCAAATGCCAGCTGACTGCGCCAGGTTTCGAACCTGCAACCTTGGGCTCAGCAAGCGAGAACGTTACCCCTGAGCCACGCAGCCAGACCAAAAGAAAGGGGAAACAGAAGAGGGTCCGCCCCAGAGGCAATGGAAAAAGGGGAACTACTGGGCTCAGCTCAGGAATCCATCGAGGTCGCCAACTCCCAAACTAACCAGCCGTGGGCCTTTGAGGGTGTAGCACTAACTAGGGTACACCAGAAGTGGCGGGGCTTCACACACCCTGCCTCCTTGAGGGCCTTGAGCAGAAGGCAGGATATACCAAGAAGAGAAAAGAAGAGATCTGACCCCTCGAAGAATGAGAGATCAAGAAAGATGAGACAGGGGCCAATTAAGGCGGGAAATTGAAAGACTCCCTAGGTCTCGGACACCTTAATACCGTCGGGGTCGGAAAAGAACAAGAGTTGACCAAGGGAGGTTGACAGGAAAAATGACAGAGACGAGACCGGGCACAAGTAAATGGAAGCAATGCCGAACTCAGCAACCAACGACCCACTAGCCGTAGGTACCTGGGGGTGGGGGTAAGAAAAGCAGAGGTAGATGTGATGGTCAGTTTCAGTGTTGAACGATTACTGAGGTGTAGAAGCAGAGGAGGCCGTAGTGCTAACGACTAATAAGGGATCATGCAGATGACTCACAAACAGAGGCTTGCAGACTAGACTGGACGCTGGAAAGCAAAACCATCACATATGATAATGATAAATGATAGACCACCTTTCATATGCAGGAAGCCTCCAAATCCGACGTAGCCCTACTGAACGTTTAGCTACAGTTTAGTAAGTGATATTACCGTTGCTGGTTTGTTTATTGGAAAACGATTGTGAAGACTATCACATTCAGGGTGTCAACAGTCATAATATGGTCGTGATATGCTGTAAGTAATTCACAGCAAATCAAACTTCAAACGAATGTTTGATTAAGCGACCTAAAGAATAGAGGATGACTGTTTGTGCATACATCAAACACACGCACATGCTTCGTGCTGGGATAGTACAGGGGTGAAAAGAAGTATTGCATCACTTTCTATATTTGATCACAGTATTATAGTTTTCGACTGGCTTAGTGTCGCAGCGGTAACGTTATCGCCTTCTCTTCTGAAGGGTGTAGGATTAAATCCTGGCGCATTCAGTTGGCATTTGAGGTTGCACAAATGGGAGGGAGCCGTGTAGTATATTTACTGGCATGTTAAAGATATACTTCGAGGCAAACTTTCAGCACCCCGGTGACGTCCTAAAAGCCGCAGTGGTTAAATGGAACGTAACACCAAAAATAATATTCTTGTAATCTTCAAATAATTTTTATGAAATACATTTTTCCTTCCCTTTGAGGCGTGGGGGTGAAGTGGTCAAGCTGCTTGCCTCTCACCAAGGTAACCAGGTTCAAATACCAGTCAATGCATGTGAGATTTTCGAAGTAAAATGTAACGTCCTGTGGTTTTTGATTCAACGTAAAATGGAGATCCCGTGGCTCTAGACCAGTCACGTAAATCTACAAGCTTCCTTCCTCCATTTATGATCTCAAAACAACTAACAAATCTTTATTCAAAATTTGGAATAAGAAGTTATGATTTCTTGTATAGGAATGACATGCGACCACGTGAAATGTTCAAACAATTCACAATTGTTATTTTAAAAATTCAAAATTAATTAGAAAGTTGGATATTCATTTTTTTTAAATCGTGTTTTACCCTCCAGGGTGGTGGCTCCCAGGGACTCAGCGAGGGAACTCACCCCTACCGCCTATCCAGGTAGTGTCCTAGAGCTGGGAACATCTAATCGGAAGGGATACAACTGGTGAGGTGGGATTAGCACCTCGCCCAGGCGGCCTCACCTGCAAAGCGAACAGGGGCCTCATGAGGGAAGGGGGGGAAGATTGGGATGGATAGGCAAGGAAGAGGGAAGGAGGCGGCCGTGGCCTTACGGTAGGGACCATCCCGGCATTTGCCCGAAGACGAAGTGGGAAACCACGGAAAACCACTTCGAGGATGGCTGAGGGGGAATCGAACCCCCTCTACTCATTTGGGCCACCCGAGGCTGAGTAGACCCCGTTCCAGTCCTCGTACCACTTTTCAAATTTCGTGGCATAGCCGGGAATCGTACCCAGGACCTCCGGGGGGGCAGCTAACCATGCTGACCGCTACGCTACGGAGGCGACTAAGTTGGATATTCATACTAGAACAATATCTTGTGCTGAGACCAACAGGTGACTAGATCCTACTAGACCTTTCCTCTAAGGTATGTTTAGCCTATTTCCATTTAAGAAATAAATAGGCTTATGAGAACACCTTTTGTCCGTGTGTGCGCATCTGTGTGTGTGTCTCTAATAAAACATAAACGGCCGAAGCTGTTTCAAATAAACTCGGTAAGTCCATACTACTACCTCGTCCGACCTCAACTGTGCCTTTTAAATTGTAATAATTTTCACCAATCCGACATGGTAACCGCGCGAATTATTTCACTGACATTTTATATTTCTGCAACAGTAACAGATATCACCCTAAAATGTTGTACGGTGATAAAGGTACTTCTAAAATTTCATCTATGTAGCTTTCATAAACCTGTTAAGTGCAAAACGGATATGGCGGCCAAGCAAAGTTGAAATATTTAATTGGAATTTTCTCGCGATTTAACCATCCAAACGCAATGAAACTTGGTACAGCAGTTGTTTATTCACATTGGAATGCACTGACATCTAATTTTGTTAAATTGTTTACATAACCACAAGATGGCGGCTATGTGAAATTTTAATTTAAGTTTTTTTCTTGTTTCCTAATCATGCGATCGAAGTGAGAGTTTCCATAATGAACCTAACCAATAATAATCTTCATCTATGGTACATAACTCTTTGGCTTACATATACAACAATCCAACATGGCGACCATCCGAAATAATTAGATGGCTCTCAATAACTACGAATCTATTACAGTACAGCAATCGAACTGAAAATGTGTTTGTTGATAGAGGTTATAAATTAAGTTCACCTATGGGACTTTAAATAGCCTGGTGATCACAAAACCAACATGGCGGACAAGCAAAATTTAAACATTTAAATGGAATTTACTTGCGATTTAATCATTTAAGCGCAATGAAACTTGGTACGGTAAATGTTCATATACAATTCAATCAACTGACATCCAATTAAACTCAATTGTTTTGATAAACCCAAGATGGTGGCTGTGTGAAATTTTAAAATTAAGTTGTTATTTCTTGTGTCCTAATCATGTGATCGAAGTGAACCTACCCAATAATCTTCATCTAATGGCACATAGCTCTATGGCCAACATATATAACAAACCAACATGGCGACCATCCGAAATATTTAGATAGTTCTCAATATCTACGAATCTATAACAGCAACTAAACTGAAATGTTGTAGATTAATATTGGATATTAACACAAGCTCACCTATGGATCATTCTATAACCAGATCAGCACCAAACCAACATGGCGGCGACACGAAATTTAAATATTTAAATGGATATTTCTCGCGACTTTTCATCCGAGCACTGTGAAACTTGGCACGGTATATCCTCATACATGCCTTAGTACACTGATGTCCAATTTAATGGCTGTGCATTTTATCTAGTTTTTTTAATTATTGTGTCCTAAGTAAGACCAGTAGTATGAAAATAGGCTATTTAGTTCTTCACGGAACTATTTGTTTACTCCTCTGCTCATCTTTCAGGAAATGATTAGGTAAGTATTGTTCCATTATAAACGTATGCATTGGCAACTATGGAGCATGTAAATTCATATACATCTTCATCATCACAATCATCTTCTTCTTCTTCATCATCATTATCATTTTCTTCTATCTAAAGGAGAACGTCTGCGTCTGTCCCTTATACCTATTTACCATTCAGGACCTTGCTGGTAACACTGTCTTCTTGAAATGTGAACACCTCGTTCCATTTCGTAGATTTGGTAACAAAGACTAATATAGGCAAAATATCGAATCTGTCGTAGTGGGACCAGACAAAGCTCATTTTAAGCCTCACGACGCAAGAAATAAAACACAGCAGGTCCCAAGAAGACCCCGAAAACCACTTTTAAGGTCCCAAAACCGACAGTTTTTTAGATATCTGCAGAATACTACTTCCTCTCTGCCAGCCATTACCCTGGCAACCCCAGAGTTCATTCAATCCTTCATCCGTGTGAATGCCTAATTAAGCATTTCAAGTGAAGTGACCAGTTCACTGGACCGCCAGTTTACCCGAACCGACACCACTTCACTTCTTCTTGTGGGGTCACTTAAAGCACGTAGTGAATGCACAGGCGCTTGAAGATTCTAGTCACCTTCGGAAACTAATCATCCAGGCACGACCAGCTGTTACAACTCACATGTTACAGCATGCAAAACTGTTTTTACAACGTCGTGCTGAAATCTGTATAAACCAAGGTGGTCAACATTAAGATAATATAATGTTATTGGTTTTTCGTCCCTTTTAACTACTGTGACTTTAGAGACGCCAGGGTGCCGGAATTTTGCCCCGAAGGGGATCTTTAACGTGCCAGTAAATCTACTGACACGGCTCCCTCGCATTTGCGCACTCTCAAATGCCTGCTGACTGCGCCAGGATACGAACCTGCAACCTAGGGCCCAGCAAGCGGTCAACATTAAGAACACATGCTACAATGAATATGTAGAGTACCATGCTTCCTACCTACAGACCATCACATCGTTGTCCAACGTGACTACGTACCTTCAAATAAAAGCGGTCCATTTCAACACCAAATAATAATTCACTCGTTGGAACAGGTAGATATGAATCCATAGTTGCATCCACTGGAAACAGTATTGAGCATAAAAGTATATGCCAGGCTGGGAATCGAACCTGCTGCTAGGTAGGTTGTCTGACGCAACAGCAGCGATGCGTGATTAGCTACATTTTGTACTTTATTTCATTTGTTTCGTTTTGCATTTTCTCTGATTACAGTATTTTTTACATTTCTCTTATGGAAAGGACACAAACACCCAGTTCCCGAGCCAGAGGAATTAACTATAGGAGATTAAAATCCTCTTGGTCCAGCCGGGAATCAAACCCCAGCCCATCTAGCTACTGAGAGCCGCGGTGCAAGTCTGGCTCGTATGGAATCAATCAGTAATCCTAATGGACACTACCTGTTCAAACGATTGTTTTAAACATTCATTACAATGCAGTCGAGGTCATTGAAATAACATTTATTACTATTACTATCGTACATTCCCTTTTAAGAGAGCTTGTGAACTTGAACAACTGTCACGACAACCCAGTCTTGCGGCGGCGTTCTTCCCAAATCCTCTTCATTCGAGCACTATGTCCTTTCTTCCGTTCGTCCGTCCACTTTTTTCCTGGCATCTTTGGTAGGAGTTTTATCATTTTAAATGATCCAGTCGACTTCGTCGTTACGTAACGGTGACGTCACGAAATGTACCGAGAATGCACTGAGGTGTGTGACCTCACAGTACCGCTTGGTGCATGTGTACTGAGTTCACTGGTGAGCTCTGGAGTTACGAGACGGCAACGACACCCAGCCTTTCTAGCATTTTTCAGCATTTGTAGAATTTAAAATTATATAAAGTCCAGTCATTCTGACTGACTGCCTCTTTTTATTAAATTATGCTTCATTAAGGATTCTGTAAATCTAACCCGATCATTCATGTCGTGCATCGTGACGTTTAGCTGCTTAAGGTCTTCTTTAGTTTCCTTTATCCATTTGGACTTGTTTTTACTGTTGAAGATGATATTGAAAATTTGTTTTGTAATTCTGAGCTGGTCCATTCTATATATGTGACCAAACAATTTAGCTCGTCTCTTTCTGAAAGTGTCGGTGATAGTTTCTAAGGTTTTATAACATAACATTTATACTATATTCACGCGGAATAGTATAGTGGTACAGTACTAAGGCCGTAAAGAGCAGGTAACCTACTAATGATTTTGAGATAACTATGACATATGCGTTAGTTGGGTTGCCTATCTCCAAAAATATAAGGGGTTGTTGGGCATCTCCGTTATGCAGTTGCAAAATAGCAGGTGTTAAAACAAGTGGGGGAGGAGAGATGTTTCTGATAAGAGCTAATGAAAATAAGATATGGATTAGTAGAACACACACTAAGGCACCCATCAAAAGAAAAACGAAAGAAGTGTACAGTACGAGAGGAAGACCAAGGTTATAACATGTTAAACAGATGCTCCAGATGCAAGGTGTGGTAGTTATGTAGAGATGAAACGATTAGCTCAGGGCAGGGAGGAAACGGAGAGTCTAAAGACTGAAGGTGCAATTACACAACACATTCACACACTTCAAACCTCAAAACAGTCACTGTTTTCAGAAGTTCAAAGTCGAAACGCAGTGTTCTAGTGACAGCGATTGTCTGGGTGAGCCCAGTTGTTCTGCAACTCCTTTAGCTTAAGTGTCCAGCGAATTGGAGCTGTGAAGGCGCGAGACTACCACACGCTGTGTATCCCCGGTGAATGAGCGGTCGTGTCAACCTCCTGAGCCCAATATCGAGGGTTCACTTCCCGGCCAAGGAAGTGGGATTTTTGATGATCTTGAAAATCCACTAATGGTGCAATGTCACCCCGTAAGAGATATATCGTATTACATTTGGTGATTATCAGGTAGATCGCCTAATTATGGTAAACAAATATATAACAATGTTTAGATTACATACGTTTGTAAAAACTTATGTAACGCGTCAAACTTAATAATAATAACACAACAACCATAGAAGTGAACTATACGGTCTGTAAATAAGTTTTACATAATATAGCTTTTGGGGCTATTAGGTCGAGTAAAACTTTAATAACCGACGTTTCGAGGTTACTACTTGTTCCTTTATCAAAGTTTGTCAAGAAAGAAAGAAAGAAAGAAAGAAAGGAAGGAAGAAGGGAAGAAAGAAAGGAAGGAAGAAAGAAAGATAGGAAGGAAGAAAGGAAAGGAAGGAAGGAAGAAAGAAAGATAGGAAGGAAGAAAGGAAGGAAGAAAGAATGAAAGATAGAAAGGAAGGAAGAAAGGAAGAAGGGAAGAAAGAAAGAAAGAAAGAAAGAAAGAAAGAAAGAAAGAAAGAAAGAAAGATAGGAAGGAAGAAAGGAAGGAAGAAAGAATGAATGAAAGAAAGAAAGAAAGAAAGAAAGAATGGAGGGAAGGAAGGAAAGAAGAAAGGAAGAAATAAAGGAAGAAAGAAAGAAAGGAAGAAAGGAAGGAAGAAAGAAAGGAAGGAAGGAAGAAAGAAAGGAAGGAAGAAAGAAAGGAAGAAAGGAAGGAAGGAAGAAAGGAAGAAAGGAAGAAAGAAAGAAAGAAAGAAAGAAAGAAAGAAAGAATGGAAGAAAGGAAGAAAGAAATAAAGAAAGGAAGGAAAGAAGGAAGAAAGGAAAAAAGGAAGAAAGAAAGGAAGAAAGAAAGAAAGAAAGAAAGAAAGAAAGAAAGAAAGAAAGAAAGGAAGGAAGGAAGAAAGGAAAAAAGGTAGAAAGAAAGAAAGAAAGGAAGGAAGGAAGAAAGAAAGAAAGAAAGAAAGAAAGAAAGGAAGAAAGACGGAATGAGTAAACAATGGCACAGCCTCCATAGATAAATAGCATAAGATAGGAAGCCATGTCGAAGCAAATAGTTACTCCATGACCTCCTGAGACCAAGAAGATGTTGGTAATGAAACTATAGAGAGCAGCCATGAATTACTCAAGGGAAACCATCACCTCTGTTAAAGTTGGGTTGTTTACTTATTTCAATCGCCTCCCGAATCATACGAGATGTGAAATGTTTCTCCATACAGATTACAGAAGTTTCATCAAAAAGAATTCGATGGTCATTCTGTATGGCATGTTCAGCAACCGCAGTCTTCTCTGATTGGCAAAGACGTAAATGCCTACGATGTTCATTGGCCCTTGTTGTGATTCTCATACATGTCTCTCCAATATATACGTAACCACAGGAACATGGAATCTTATATACTCCAGCACAGTTAAGACCAACTGAATCCTTCACTGATTGCAAGGATTTGCCTACGGTGACATTATAAATTAATAACACTTGGCACTACAGCCCGTGAAGGGCCCAGGCCTACCAAGCGACCGCTGCCCAGCCATTTAGCCTGCAGATATTGGGGTGACGCGTGATCAGCACGTCGGGTCCCCTCGACAATTAATTTTGGCTTTCGTGACTGGGGCGCTGCCTCACTGTCAGACAGCTACTCAATTGTCCTCACGAGGCTGAGTGCACCCCGTTACAGCCCTCACGTCAGTTTCTAAAATCCCTGACAGAGACGGTGACATTAGGTTTGAATATTGCTAATCCTGCAGTGACAGATTGCACGTATGGCAGATAGGCCAATTTTGCAGGAGGAGGATTCTGTGATAATCTGTCTTTCGGTTTAGGATGTAACATTTCATTAATCTGTCTCATCGAGTAGCCATTCCTTTGGAAAGTATCGTATACTAATTAAGCCCAAGTAAATAGGATCTGAGGATGATCGCTTGACGTTCGAAACATGTCATACAATTAAGCACCCCATTTTGTACATAAAAGCGCGTAGTATGATATAATATCTCGTTTCTGTGAGGTTAGGGTATGTAAACACTTGTTTCCTGCAGAATGTAATTGGGCACAATGTGTGTTGACCGACTGGAAAGCTTTCTTTATAATAAACTAACGTCGCATCAAGCGGTAAATCAAATGGCAGGCCTCACCTCCTCTAAGATGCGTGGCCAATCATGCTTCGTATGTGTTAAGAGCTTGGAAATGGGTGGTAATACCTACGCTTAAGAAATGGAATTTTGTCTGTGAATTAGTCGCTTCACGTGGGTGGATTGACCGGGCTGGCATCCCCCTTAATCGAGTAGAACATGTCGCCAAGAGATGACCGCAGAATTCCAAGTGGATGACGTCATGTATTCTCTCTCATTAGCATTATTGACCTCTCGCGTATTCCTGGAATATTCCAAATCCATTTTAAACACTCCGATCTTCAGTGGGAAATTAAATTACGTATCATCTGGGAATTGGCTACCCAGTAATATCCACGTGGCGTAGCTGTGCAAGTTAATTAGTGGAGATCAGGGTTTGAATCCCGGCGCTGACCATGATCATCTGGAGTTTAGAGTTCCCCAGGGTTTTACCACAAACCCAAGGGGCTCACAGCTAGTGGGGTGTAGGTTGGCGTCCACGGGACCCCGTGTCCCCACTTACGTGTGTCGGTCTCTTCTCTTATATCGATCCTTTCGACCTGCATTGGTCAACTCATGTTCTCTTCCGACCCCGATGGTTTTAGGGTATCAGAGTGATAGGGCGACTTCCATTTCTTACGCTTTTATTGAACCTTTGTTTTAGCATTCGTGACATCTTCACTTTTCGAGAAATCAGATCTCTTCTTTCATTTCATATCCCTTAGGATTTTAAGGAGGTAGGGTGAGGGTGGAGAGCGCTACACCCTCAAGGGCTCACACCACGTCGTGGTGCAGTGGCTAGCATTCTTGGCTGTCACCTCTGATATACGGGATAGATGTTGGCACTGTGAAGAAATTGAATACTTGTATTTGTCTGAGGGTTATGAACGGTGTATAGTCTGCCATCAGAGATAAAATTGGGCAGAGATGGGCTGCTTTCCAACCCAGTTGTCCTACAAGTGCATTTTCGATGTTTTTCAATTCTTCTCAACAATAATACCGGGATGGTTCTTAATTAAGGCCACGGGCTCCTCCTTCCAAATCTTAGCCTCAATTACAAGTACACCCACTGCCACATCCATCACAATGACACAAGTCATCCAACACGCCAAAGTACACAGAGACTGAATGATCACGATTTCAACAAAACTTAGGAAATCAACAACAGAAATGTATTGCCCTGAAAATTACAGAAATACGCCGCCCCGTCACTCCCGGCCATGACCCGACATGAGTAAATCCTCCCTATTGTGTCTACATTATTTTTAGAATTACTGATTGATTTGTGTTAGCATTAAGTGGTTCGACTACCAAGCGAATAATAAAGAATAATGAATACAACACCTAAAGTCATCGAAGAATTTGGATGATCAGGAAGACGAAATGTTCGGCCGTCCAAGAAGGGAGAGAACTAACCATCTATATCTGACAGAGCGGAGCCGAATAAAGCATTTCCTTTTCATCACTCATTTCATTGGTTTGATAAGCATAATTTGCAAATCGGCGAGGAAAATAATTTTTGAAGGTAATGATGTCAACTCTTGTATTCCTCTAAAACCCCTTCCAAAATTTTTCAATCAGTGCCTCAAGTGTGATAGGATAAACTTAATGTTAACACGAGTTTCTCAACAGTTTCGAGAGACTAAAACCCCAAAACACAAATAATTGCTATAAAAGACTATTAGAGGTAATGTAATGGTTTTAGCCTCAAAATGCGTGGAATAGATGACTTTTTTTATATATTCCTTAGTAAGTTTCAATGTGAGCTCAGTTTGTTGCTGTGCAGACGTGCGTCGAGTGTATCGAGCACCGCGTGAAGGTAGTGAGGTGGAGCCCCACCTCGCATAAAAATGACACGCTGTCCAGTCTGTTGTTCGAAATCTTCTATTTGAGCGAACACAAACTGTTCAAGCATGTCGAGGTAAATTAGACCTGTAATTGTTTCTTCAGCGAAAAAAAAAAAGAAGAGGTCCAATAAGTTGGTCATGAAGTAACCCGCACCACACATTGACACACATCAGACGTCGGCAGAGCAACAAACTGAGCTCACATTGAAACTTACTAAGGTATGAAAAAAACAAGTTTTCTTTTCCACGCATTTTAAGGCTAAACTCATTACTTTGCCTGTAACAGTTTTATAGCAAGTATTTAAAATCTAGGCATTATTTTTCGATGACCCTGTATATCCATCATATCTTCATAATTCTCCTGTAACACCACAAATGCATACATTCTCCTCTTTCCTGATGCACCAAAAGTTCAAGTTCAATCTCCATACAGCGTAAAACTTCAGGCAAAACCTTTCAAAACTGAATTTCTAATACCTAAATCTATATTGGATGTCAATAGATTTCTTGTATGTAGAAAAGCTTTCCTTGCCTGAGCTCACCTGCTTTCTATATCCTCTTGTTTATGTCCATCATTATATACTGTTCTGACCTGAAATGAGGGTAGGTCGAACAAGGGTGTAAATGATGGAATTTTGAGTGTGTTGTCCAAATGGGGCGAGTTTCCACGTAGGTGCGGAATCTCCAAGTAAGAGTATGTGAAAGAGTGCTGGGGGAGTGTTGGAGAGCTCTATTAAATGGGGGAGTGTTATCTAAGGGATGCCCGATCGAGAAAGGGCTATTAACTTGTCGGTTAAACGCTGTATGCGAGCTATTCACTAATCGCTGAGGGCGCACGTTACGCTCGGCAGTCTGAGTACTTCAAGGTTACTACAATGCGAATTGCATGCACAGCAATTCTATAACTAATGATGGACACTGGCAATTCAGGATGTCAGGTGGGGAAGTGAGAGGTGAAACAAAGTGTAATAATAGTTGTCTGCAATGGTTTGTGATCAATGTAGATTCTGGTTTATTGGTACCAGAGTGTTAGAGTTTGTTCCTCCAATTTAGGAACGTGTAGACAATGTTAGAAATACAGTCAGTGTTTAGGTGTTAGGTTGGGAAGGAAATGTAAAATACAAGTTTAGGATTCTGAGTCACACTTACCACTGGCAGGATGTCACAGCTCAGTCGAACAAAGCCTTCGGCGAACAACAGACCATTGGTCCGGTGGGGATGTCCTTCTTATCCTTTTGGAAGTGCTGAGTCGGTGTTTCTTCATTTGTGTTGATGTCCCAGATAGATTCAGTGTAGCTGTATGTAAATGACGCAAGCCTTAGGCAAGAGCTGAGGTCTCCACTCTGCCGGCTATGTGTAACTGAAGTGTGAGCCGTTTGTTGTTGTTGTCCCCGGCTTGAGGGTAGATTTGAGGTAGAAGAGGGGGAAGTTTAACGTGACCGTAAATCTCTAGATCATGAGCCACGGGACCTCCTTTTTACGTGCAATCCGAACCACAGGACATGGCATTTCACTTCGAAAATCTCACATGCATTGACCGGGAATCGAACCCGGACCGCCTTGGTGAGAGGCATACAGCTAGACCGCTGAGCCGGGTAGAAGAGGGTGTGAGATGTTGGGATTGAAGTGTAGTTGCGTTAGTTGTATTTGTAGTTGGATGCGTAGTTGTGTAGCCGCCTGCGGGTTCAAGGGCGTGTGGCCATATCTCTCTTATGGGGTGTAAGGTCCTAAGGGTGTAGGGACCCTGGGACCTTAACAATACTTTGCTCTCCAAGTAGCAGAAATCTATTTTTTCACCTGCCAATTGGATGTCATTAAGGATTCAAGATTTATTCCTGGTGCATTCCCTTACTTGGGTGCACATTTGTTTATATTGCTCATGAATATTTTCTTGAAGACCGAGTCCTTACCATTTCCAAATTTAGTCAAATCCTCTGGTGAATTGGCTACGATGAAAATGTATTCAAAACTCTCATACAATAGTTGAGGTAACTAAAATTGTAATCTATTTGCATGAAATTCTTCTGTCTGTCTGTCTGTCTGTAATTTTATAACTCGAGAAGGAGTGCAAAGTTATTCAGGAACCAACTTGGGGTTTAATTTTGATCCAAATTATAAAAGGGTGAAAGGGGGAAAGGTAGCCGTAATATTAATTACTGATAACTAATTAATTAATTAATTGAGGTAAACTGACGTAAAGTAAGTAATTCTAACTCAGTAAAATACACACATTAGTTTAATTTGTGTATTTCCCTGGTGGACCAGTAAAGTATGCTTGTTTAAGTACAGTAAATGTAAGCAGATTCCTCCTTGTATTTAACGTTCCACTTGAGCCTTTCAGAGGATCCCAGTCCGCGATAAAAGGCCACTCACAATATTTAAACATGTTGTGGAGTCAAGGGCTCCCATGTTGCGGTACTCGTAAGGAAATGAATCAATAATTTGTCATAACGCTCCTGTTGTAATGGCAGGCAGCCGGCCCCAGGGACCTACCCCGCACAAGAGTTGGCCCAAGTTGAACACCAGGCCACCTGGGAGTGCTCCTCTTCAACTGAACATGTACACATGGCAGCATCAGACGGGCAGTAGGAACCACTTGACTACTTGACGTGTCGATATACAGGATGTACCTCCGGCATCATATCTACGGACTTGACGAAGATATATTCAATTATGTTTTCTTTTTATCAGTAAAAGGAAGTATTTTCATCAGACTCGTTACGTGACGTCCAGTGTCCATGGAAAACTTTTTCTTTTTTTGGTATTCACTGCGCAAAATATATACCGGGTGGTTGTTAAAAAACATTCCCTACTTATTATTGTGTTTAAAGCCATTTCCCAGTGTTGCCCTAGTAATCGAAATTTGATGTTTTTCAGTAGGTCAACACGATTTTGCCCAATTGCACTGGGTGATTCCCTAATCCTGAAAAAAAATATTATATGAGATTAATAAATACACTTGGATGACCAGTTTCGATAGTCAAGCCACCATCATCAGATCCATTACACTTAGGCTAGTAAATATATGTCTACAAGTACGGGTTATAATATTTACAATATACACACTTACAGTATTACCGACAGTAGTGGCTACGCTGGCTAAAAAGCAGTGTTAGGCCATGGGGCCAAGCTCTCTGCTGACTCGGTAGATGCGTGGGTTCGAGCCCCACCGTCGGCCGTCCTTCAAATGGTTTTCCGTGGTTTCCCATTTTCAACACCAGGCAAATGCTGGGACGGTACCTACTGACAGGCCACAGCCGCTTCCTCCCACATCCTTGCCCAATTTCATTCATTCATCTTCATCAATTCCATTTCTCATCCCGACGCGCAGGTCGCCCACGGGCGTCGCCTAGAAAGACCTGCACTCGGCCTCTCAGGAGGTCACACGAAAAAAAAAAAGCTTACAGCATTTAGTTGCAGTAGTAATTAAACTAGAACAACTAGTTAAGATTTGTTAGATACGTATATGTGATTAATTGTTGAGATACTGATAGTGGTGATTGACCTTCAAGTTTGGGGCAGATGACCTCGTAGTTCCTCCCCTTAAAACAACAATAACTAACAAACTAACTGACCTTCAAGTTTTCTTGATTATGTGATTGTTATTAAATGGTCGGGTAGGTGTGCAGGTAGCGGTGTCGGCAGCTGCGCAGAAACGGACCACACATCGCTCAAACAACAAAGTTCACAATCCACAATAAGCTGACCATTTAATAACAATCACATGGTTTTAATGTTGGCACTTAGTTTTACTTTTGAATTTCAATTTATTTATTCATTCATTTATTTATGTATTTATTTACGTAATTTGATGTTTTTCGGTTGGTCAACATGATTGTACCAAATTGTGGGTTATTCCCTAATCCTGAAAAGAAAATTACATGAGATTAATAAATTTAAAAAAAATATTAATCGCATGTAAAAATATTTTTCAGGATTAGGGAATAACCCACAATTGGGTACAATCGTGTTGACCGACTGGAAAACATCAAACTAAGTTTACTAAGGTAACACTGAAGAATGGCTACAAACACGAAAATGTTTATTTTTATTTTTTTTATTTTTTATTTATTTGTGTATTATTTTATTTATTTATTTATTTATTTATTTATTTATTGTGCAGAAACTTGGACGTTAAACAGACAGCAAGCAAACAAATTATTAGTTACAGAGATGTATTATTTGAGGAGGGCGAGAAGAAAATCAAGATGGGATAAAATTGGAAATACGAGAGTCAGGGAAATTATGCAGGTAAAAAGTACTAGAAGTGGTTGAAGAAAGAAGATTACAATGGTTTGGACATGTGAAAAGGATGCAGAATAGTAGAATTCCAAATTTAATGTTACATTGGCAAGCTGAAGGTAAACGGAAACGGGGTACACCAACAAAACAATAGATGGATGGTGTAAAGAGAAGCATGGCTACGAGGCTTAACCGAGGAAGATGCTGAAGACCGAAATTTGTGGGGGAGTAGAGTATTTTTGGGTTGAAGGAATATTCCTAATAAATAAGAAGAATTTATTTATTTATTTATTTATTTATTTATTTATTTATTTATTTATTTATGTATGTATTTATTCGCTAAATCACGCACCTTTCCTAGAAGTTTTTCATGTCCCTTGGCACTTCCTGAGGTGCCTAATACCCTGTATATAACCACAATAGTAATCGTAAGAATACAGTCAAATTAGCGGACATTCATATTAAACGTGGCCCGAGGAAAACTTTGGTGTGTACCTGGGGCTGGAGTTATCAATGGGAGGAGGTAGCTACACCAAATAGTAGTAAGAATCAAGAACATACGCGTACCGTAGTCAAAGCTCTTTCTTTGTGGCTACATCTCTAGGACTTGTACAACCCTTCTCATAACTTCTTGTTCCACTGGCCAAGTGCTACAGTAGATTCAGCGATGGCTCATTTGAATTTAGGATGTAATAGTCTGCTAAGTGCACCTCTTGCTCGTCCATACCTCTTCTAGCCCAGTGCGGTGCGTTCATCATCCCTCCTACCTGTTGCTAAAACCAGCCATTTTACTGCATTTCCCCATCGAAGCCAGGACATCCTCAAACTTGGTTTGCATACTCATCACATATTTATTCAGTATTCTTCCTAGAAACATTACTCAAACTTATTACTTTATGTTGGTAGGTATAGATAATCACAATATCCCCACCTCGTCTTCACACTCGCTACGTAATTATGGTTCTGTTATACACAATTGTTCGGACGCCTGGAGCTCACCCAAAGGTCACTCACACCACAGCTAGAACATATTTGATGTGCAGCTTCAATGAGTTATACACTTGGCATATCACCTTGTTCACGTTGATTCGTCCACAGCGTAGACAATTGAACAATGCTTGGTGCAGTGAAAGGAGAGTATACTGTATCTCGCACGTGCTATTGAAGTATTTATGCTGTAGTAAACGTAATTAACTGGATATTATGAATAATTTCCGGTTATTATATATAATAAACCATAAATTTGCTAAATGTGGTAAATTATGGAATATTTATCAAATTAGCCGGCGAGTTAATATAATTCCCAACTCGCAGTGGCGAATGTGAATAATTTAAATAAAGGGTTGCACCTCACTCCTCTAACGTCATGGAGAGACATAAGCATTTACTTGTGCTACCACTGTACCAAATTTGATTCAATTAAATTGCGTCGTTTGCAAATTGACTGTGGAGAGGAGGGACAGACATACACACACAATCAGACTTTCGGATATTTGGCCCGTGTAGGCCCGAGAAGCCTACATTCCGTTTTACAAAATTTGAAGTAGATTCACGGACCCTATCTTACAGTCAGTCGCGGGGCTAATCTATTGAAAATACTGACAAAAGATAGAAAAGACACACAAAATGTTAATTTAGAGTGGAAAACACTGACAAAATAGAATTTAGATGGAAAATACTCACAAAAGTTACTTAGATTGAAAATACGCACAAAATGCAGGTTAGAGTCAACAAGAATAATTGACAAAGTGCAATTTAGATTCAAAATGCTCACAAAATGCAATTTAGATTCAAAATACTTACAAAATGCAATTTGGATTGACAATACTTACAAAATGTAATTTAGATTGAAAATACTTACAAAATGTAATGGAGATTCAAAATACTTACAAAATGTTCAACCTACAAAATGCAACTTAGATTTAAAATACTTGTAAAATGCGGTTTAGATTGAAAATACTTACGAAATGTAATTGAAATTCAAAATACTCACAAAATGCCGCCCCTACATTCGAAGACTTACTAAAAAGCAATGTAGATTGTTAATCCTTACAAATTGCAAATAAGTTTGAAAATACACGCAAGATGCAATTTAGATTGAAAATACTTACAAAATGCAATTTAGATTGAAAATAGTTACAAAATGCAGTGTAGGTTCAAAAAAATCACTAAATGTAATGTAGATACACGATGAGCCAATTCAAAAAAACAGTGTGGGAATCTTAAAGAGAAGAGGAAATATAATGAAAAGAAAAAGAAAGCTGATCCATAGAAGAATGGGGATTAGGAAAGATGAGAGACGGACCAGTGAAGGCGGGAAAGGAAGAGACTCCCTAGGTCTTGGATACCCTAATACCGTCGGGGTCGGAAGAGAACAAGAGTTGGCGGAGAGAGGTCGACAGGAAAGAAGACGGAGAGGAGTCTGGCACAAGTAAGTGGAAGCAATGCCGGACTCAGCTGGGGTCCCGTGGTCGCCAACTCACGTCCCACAAGTTGTGAACCCCTGAGGGCATATAACCTAGAGAAGAGGACAGAGAATAACATATGTGGAGTGGCATACATTCACCCAAATGATATAGTCTCTGTTCCGTATTGAATTACGTCGACCGATGATGTCAAACAGTCCAGCCGTACCTCTATAATCATCGTGTCGTGTATCGGGTTACGGTTCAAAAAGAGTATCATAGATCACAGATTAATGGATTCGGCAATTAAATTGCTCCATCAATTCTATTTATGAACAGACAGCAAAATAGGAAACAGTGCAGTGGTTTCCCCAACCGGACGGACTGGGTTCAGTGGTGATGTTGATTGCTATTTTAAGGGGTGTTACATCGGGGTTAGTTAGTTAGTTATTGTTGTTTTAAGGGACGGAACTACGAGGTCATCTGACCTTTACATCGGGGTTATTTAAGCAGTTAGTGATTTTGGTTAACTCTCCCATCATGCACCACGACCAGGGTTGACAGACGTCTTGGATTGTACAGGACAGTCCCGAATTCATGTTTAATGTCACGCGTCCCGGGCAGTTCTTATCTGGGATGGTTATTGTCTCGTATTTCCAAGCGCGTCGCCTCCGTGGTGTAGTGGTCAGCGTGATAAGCTGCCATCCCTGAGGTCCTAGGTTCGATTCCCGTCTTTGCCACGAAATTTAAAAAGTTATATGAGGATTTGAACGGGGTCTACTCAGCCTCGGGTGGTCCAAATAAATAGACGGGGTTCCATTCCCACCTCAGCCATCCTCGAAGTGTTTATCCGTGGTTTTCCACTTCGACTCCAGGAAAATGCCGGGATGGTACTGTCCCCGTTTACCTGGATAGTAGGCTGTCAGATATCCGCCCCCTCAATCGGATTGCCAATTAACAATTGCACCGGCATAGCTACATCAATGAAAATGGCACTGACAGATACTATCGAGATAAGAGCACAGAAGTACACAGGAAATCATTGTGGAACACACCAAAATAGACGGGGGTTCATACTTACCGTTACTTACCTCTTAATTATCTCGGGGTTTGAGTTGACAACAGGATCACTAAAAGTCTGTTCACACAATAACCTCCACCATGACATTTAAAAATGAGCCAAGACGAAGACGAGAACTTTGAACTGTACAAAATGCTTTATTTCTAATAAAGGGTATGATTTTACTAACACAACAAAATCAACGTGGCTATCAGTAGCCCAAGTCAATCTGACTACGTCCTCAGTAGGACTTGCAAAAATAATCATACAACATAATATAAAACATTTTAGCTCCCAAGAGCTCCAAATAACGTAATATTCATAACACTATTGGATTGGAAAAGGACGTCAGGGTGTGACATATATAAAGCATTTGGTTTCCTTTTAATAAACATGAGAATGGTATTTATAGTCGCAAGGCCGGAGTGCGGACGACCTCACTCTCTGTGAACCAGATGTTGGCCCAGCTGCGAGCTAACCTCGAACCTGTTGCATACTGGTTGAATGGACTCCCTTCTCACCTGCTACGTTACGTAAGAATATAGCTTGCTCTCTCAAGCTTTTAACTGTCTACAAGACAACTCACATTATATTTACGCAAATCTTTCAAGTACTTTGCTCACATCCTATTGGATCATTATGTTAATTCCCTAAATTTGTTAACTTCAATCCAAATGTTTAATTAGCTCTTAAATGTTTATAACAAAATCACATAAATTATTTATAACAATTAGAAATTGTTTATAATATTTGTCAAAGACAATAAAAATATTATAAGCACGCCTTTAACATCACTCTCGTTTCACATTATTTTCAAAAATATTTACAGCAATTATTTACAATAGTAACATTTAAATTGTTTAAATTATTAATTTAATAAATACATTGACCACATGTTCATTCGTTTGGTAATTTTCATAATCGTGATTAATATAATCGACCAATGAAGGTTAGTTATACATGTTAATGTCACAATCTGGTTTAATAAAGGTTTTAATAATGATTTGTGACGGCAACCTTCATTCAAAATCTTATCTCAAATTCTTTCAAAACTCGTGTTAATTCTAACAGTAAATCACTTGATTTATTTTCAACGAACTATGACAATCTTACTCCAGCGGAAAATCCTTCGCTAACAAGTTAATGCACAAACTGCATTACAAATATGCCCAAAATCATCATATATCAATCTATATGGTATTCAACTTTCACATAACTTACAAAACTTCCACAAATAATTCTTTAACATTTATTCCTGTGGGAACTTCCTTCATATTCAAGGGCATTATACCTCAGCGACTTTCAACACGCGCTGCACTAGCGATTATACATTCATAGTTCCACTTAAAATTTTTTATAATCATTACTTGTTTCAAAACTGTTTTTCTATTTAACCTTCGTGGATTTCATTCATGAACCGAAATGAAGTCAAAACTTGCCAATCACAAACAAATTTAATAGTGAATAAGCTTATATACGCCTGTCTGGTCTATCAAAATTTAAGATTTACATCTTAAAAGAAATTGTAGTATAAAAATACTATCTTCAAATAAAGTGCGACTAAAATACAAAGTAGTCGAATAGAATCCAATTAGACTGGGGAATGCAAACATCGTTATATAATTCTCTAATTGAGAAAAACTCCTAACAAAAGTTCTAGACTTTAATGCAATCAATAATTCATTATTAAAGTTACTCTTTCACAAAAGTGTCTATAATGCAATGTTCATTCATAACTGACGATAAATGTCTGTGTTGCAATCAATTCAAATAACGACTAGTATTTCCAAGATCGTCGACAACGTAAGAGATTTTAACGCTCTAAAATCATTTAAATGTTCTTCCTTCTTGATGATGACAGAAAATTGTTCAAAGTAATTAAACTGGGGTAGAATTACTTTAATAAAAAGACACGCTGTCTGAATTTAAATCTGCCATAAAAATCATTAACTTACAGTCAAATCGTGACTACAAAAATATTAATTACTGAAAAATCTAAATATCAGTCACAACTGATCCAAAATCATTAACTATGCCCATGACATCACAATGTCTTAATAAATCGTCGAAAAATGCAAAACTCATCAAGGTGTACTGAGAATAAGAATCTCAACAAGAAAATAGGGCAAAAATACATGAGGATAAAAATATGGGAAAAATGGTTGCTCAAACATCATTAATATACTCAAATACAATAAACGTTCACGACTACCTTATCTGCCGATTGACGTTCCAGAGGAAAATTCCCCAAAGAAGACTGCTGATGGATCCATTTCACCACGTTAAAGCTGAGCTCCATCCTCGAAATAGGAAATAGCACCCTCAGAGAATCGAACTGCTTCCTTCTCCGTGAATCGCTCTGCTCCTCGAAGACGAATAGACATCCTTCCGGCAATAATCTTCTTTGTGCGTCGGGATATCCCTGACCTCTCTTGAAAAATTCCCTGAAGTTCCAGTAGACAATCGCCATGAAGTTTTGTAGAAATTTCCGAAGAAATTATTCATATTCAGAGTATGAAATTGTTTCTATGGCTGTTCGATGATATTCAGCCTTTAATTACGAAACATGGGTGTAGATGGTATTCACCGCATGTTCGCTTGTGTGGAATAGCAATTAGCGAAGTTCCATGTCGCTATCTTACTCCGTTGAAGTATGTCCCAATTGCAATAAGCGCCTTAGCCTTCCATCTGCTCTTCGGTTGTAGTGTTAGAAGAACAAACTGCCGTATTCAATTGCTCCATTATACTGTATCGTTCTGTAGCAAAGCAATCTGAAGTCTTTCTATTCCACTCGCAGCGTCAGCCGTTGCGTTGATTCTGGCTATACTAAAGTGCTTCTCTTGTGGCGAGATAATCACTTTTCTCAGTCGTATAAAACTGCTAATATCTTTCGAACTAATCGGTCGAAATTGTTCAGCTTTTCTCTATAACTGCATGTAGTACTGCATAATACAATTAGCTTATCGGAGACCGCTAACTGTTCGAAGCTAACCTTGTAGAAGCTTTCTAAGGTCCGTTTCAACTTCACCTAGTTTGATATGGATCTCGTTACTATAGTGGCCTCGCCACACGTTATAAAGACGATTCTTTTCACTGCTGTTCACTTCGACGTCTCACTATAATGAATGTATAAGAAAAGAACTTTCACAATTATACTTCGATGCTCTGAGAATGAGATCTCAGAATGATCAGAGAACGAAAGAGAGGCTCCTCTCTTCTGCGCAAGCCCTTTTATTAACTTCACGAGGGGCGTTACCATCCCTTCCAAAGCG
The DNA here is from genome assembly GCA_946902985.2 of Meconema thalassinum. Classification (NCBI taxonomy): domain Eukaryota; kingdom Metazoa; phylum Arthropoda; class Insecta; order Orthoptera; family Tettigoniidae; genus Meconema; species Meconema thalassinum. The sequence continues at coordinate 377,163,550 of OX336392.1, forward strand.
TGATACTGCGTCATCGCTAGAAGTTCCAACTTCATTAATACATGACGGATTTTCAAAATTCAAAAACTGAAAATAAATTTCACCAACATTCCAAATCACTGCTTTTACTGCAAATGGATTTCCACAATTCTGCATTCCAAAAGTAATAAAAATACCATAGTTTTAGCAATCTCCGTCTTCCTTTAAACTATCGTTGATTGGTTCATGCCTCTCCTCCAATAGCATAGTTTCTTCCTCAGCAGAATTCCTCGTTTCCTGCGACTGCGTCGTAAATCTTGGAACATTCTCGACTAAAAGCATGACGTCACTGAGAATCTCAGCTCAAGTAGCCTGCTGGCATAACATTTACGTCATCCGTGCTTACGTCATGACTACCCACGTCATAACTATGACAGCCATAACTTTCCTTATAATTTCAAATATAGCCACCGTGGTCTCTACATAATTCAATTACGGGGGCATTCTCCTCCCACCACGTTTTAAAAACAGTTGCAAATTGTTTTTAAACTCAGTGTTACAAGTATCTCAACTCTCTTGAACACGAAATTGAATTATTACTGGCTTACTCTAGTATGATATTTCCTCTATGTTCCTTAATCATATATTTCTTCTACTCTGGGTTGTATGTGGTTAATGTATTCTTTCCTCTCTAATTCCTCTTCTGACCAGTATTTATATTTTCAAAGTTCTGCTGGCTCGTTGAATGTCCAGGATCGATTACAACATCCTGCCTTTTCTTTTGATTGTCAGCTTCTTTATCCCTTAATTCTTTTAAGTATTGCTGGCTTTCCTTTTCTCTTTGCTGATACTGCTCAGGTGTCATAACCTGACTTTGAGTATTCTGGTTTCTATTTTGGTTTTGGTTATTCCTATTATAGTTACGGTTATACCCATTATTGTTGTAATATCTGCCTCTTCCATTGTAGTTTCCTCGGTTGTAGTTCCAACCTCTTCTCTGTTGATACGGTCGGTAACCTTGTGATCTGTAATTTCTAAACTGATTATTCCTGTGAGGACCTACATTGTCAGTTTTCTCCTGCTCTGGCTTGTCAGTTTGTTGGACTTGGTCCATGTATACCGTATTGATTTCCTTAAACTCCTGCCTTTGACCTTTCTGGACTACGTTAGGCATTGGACTTGTGTAGTCTAACCTTCTTAGTAATTCATCCATGCTGGATAAATCCCTGATGTTGGACGAAATTATAAGTCTCCTCACCTCAACTGGCAGCATACGAGAAATCGCATCTATAAGTTGCTCCGTGGACAATGGGGGTTGCAAAAATCTCAAGCGGGACAACTGACTCGTGAAGAAATCAGCGTACCTCGTTGGAAGAGTACCTGAGTATTTTCTTGAATACACCTCCGCTCTTAACGAATTCTGCGCTTCTATAGACCAAAATCGCTTGATTAATGCCTCTGCAAACTCGTCAAAGTTACTGAATGTGTATCTAAATGCGCGAAACCATTCGAGGGGTCCTCCAATCAGATATCTCTCTACTATCTTCATCTCTCTCTCTCTGGGAATGTGAGCTTCGATGAAATAATCTTTGAGATTCCTTACATACTCTATAGGTGTCAAACTATCAGTGTTACTGAATTTTTGTGGTTTGTCTTCGAAATTCCTAATGACCGTCACGTTCCTCGGATATGAATCCGGATAGTTTTTCCCACTATCTCGATAATTCCACTCAGGTTCCATATTCCTCTCGTCATCCTCCTCTCTGAATCTGGATACACGTTCTTCAGGAGTCACGTCTCTTTCTTCTGGCTCTAGGTTATGTCTTCTAGCATAATTCCTATTCAATTCGCAAGCTAAGCCTTCTGTATCCTTGTCGGTGATTTCTGTTAAGACTTTCTTGATAATCTCTTCTTTGTAGTTCTCCATTAAACTAGCCTCTCCTAACTTCAAATTTTTCAGTTTACTCGTCGTTTCATTTACATCCGAGACAACTTTATGAATTTGATCCTCTAATGTAGATTTTAAAGTTTGCATATCCTGATCTAGTTGTGTTCTATCGTCAACTTGTTTTTCGGATAACGAATTTATCCTGACGCTTAAATCTTTCCTAATCTGTACTACTTCATTGTTAATTTCTATCTGCGTACTGGCAAGTTTTCTTTCAATCCTTTCCTGAATTTGGGTTACATGTTCCCCACTTGACTTATTCCACTCGTCTTTCCATACCGCTACGTTTGCTGTTAACATTTCGGCTATGTCTACTTCGATATCCTCTTTTAATACTCTATTGTGGTCTAATACCTGTGTTCTCATGACCTCTACATCATACTTCAACTCTGCTAAAGACGTTGTTGTTCTAACTGATTCATCGACTAACCTAGTCGCTAATGCAGTTATATTACGCGTACAAAGAGTTTTTGAGTTTTCGATTTCTTCCCTGACTTTATTTACGTCAGTTTGGACTTTAGTAATATCTACGAAAACTGTGTTGACCTCTACCTGAATCTTAGTTATGTCACTTTGCACCTCAGTTATATCCGCATGAATGTTATTAATGTCTACCTGAACATTAGATACATCAGTTCTAGCTTTTTGAATTTCTTTTTGGACTTCCTCGACCTTGTCTTGGACAGTCGCTACATCGTTTTTGACAACAACTACTTCGGCTCTAGCACAAGAAATATCCCCTCGGACATTAGCTACATCTAGATTTAACATTGTAAGGTCTCTCTGTACCTTAGACACATCATTTTTAACATCATCAACACTTTTATGCACAATAGACACATCTTTATGGACATTAGACACGTCTGTACGCATGTCACTTACAGTACTCTCAATTCCTTGGGTATTAATCTGTAAACGCGACATATTATCCTCCAAATTAGCAGCACTAGTATGAAGAACCTTCATATTCTCCTCCATTCGACTATTATTCTCCTTCATGCTTTCATTCAGCATCTGCTTCATACTACTAGTCATGCTTGCTTTCAAATTAGCAGACATATTACTAGCATTCTCCTCCATCTTTGCATTCAAATTAGCAGACAAATTACTAGCATTTTCCTCCATCATCTGCTTCATATTAGCAGACATCTCCGCTAACATTTTCTTCAAACTTTCATCTGCCATTACAATATTATTCAAAAATGGATTGCTGTAGGGACATACATCAAAAGAGCAAAATAACAACATTTGAGCAACACTTTTCACCATATATAATTTTGATCAATTTTCTGTCTTAAATTTAACTTATAATTAATCTTCGACGATACTTCATGTTGAAACAAACTCAAGCACATGTTCAAATTTCTCTGGCTCATTTTAAAATATCCTAACACAAATAATTTACATTTACAATCCAAATAATTAATTTTATCTTTAATATGACTAAAATGTCATAAGCCGGTCAAATAAAATAAGATTCCAGATTATAGGCGATTTTTCTAAGTTTCCAGCCTATTTAACCTTTCTCAAGTTGTATAAGATCTGATCTTTTCAGAGTGTAATTTTCCTAACACAATACAACATTTAATTCCTATATAATCACACTCTTAAATACTACAATTGGCCTAGACATCTAACAAAGAATCAACCTCTTTATTTGAGTCTAATGGAAACTCACGTTTTAGGTTTGCCACTCTTTCTGTTGACTCAGCCCCACGCTCTTGGGTCGCCAATCTTTCTGTTGTTCAACCTGGTAATCCATTGTTGTTGAACAAGCCCCACACGTTGACGGCGCCAATCTTTCTGTCCCCGTTTACCTGGATAGTAGGCTGTCAGATATCCGCCCCCTCAATCGGATTGCCAATTAACAATTGCACCGGCATAGCTACATCAATGAAAATGGCACTGACAGATACTATCGAGATAAGAGCACAGAAGTACACAGGAAATCATTGTGGAACACACCAAAATAGACGGGGGTTCATACTTACCGTTACTTACCTCTTAATTATCTCGGGGTTTGAGTTGACAACAGGATCACTAAAAGTCTGTTCACACAATAACCTCCACCATGACATTTAAAAATGAGCCAAGACGAAGACGAGAACTTTGAACTGTACAAAATGCTTTATTTCTAATAAAGGGTATGATTTTACTAACACAACAAAATCAACGTGGCTATCAGTAGCCCAAGTCAATCTGACTACGTCCTCAGTAGGACTTGCAAAAATAATCATACAACATAATATAAAACATTTTAGCTCCCAAGAGCTCCAAATAACGTAATATTCATAACACTATTGGATTGGAAAAGGACGTCAGGGTGTGACATATATAAAGCATTTGGTTTCCTTTTAATAAACATGAGAATGGTATTTATAGTCGCAAGGCCGGAGTGCGGACGACCTCACTCTCTGTGAACCAGATGTTGGCCCAGCTGCGAGCTAACCTCGAACCTGTTGCATACTGGTTGAATGGACTCCCTTCTCACCTGCTACGTTACGTAAGAATATAGCTTGCTCTCTCAAGCTTTTAACTGTCTACAAGACAACTCACATTATATTTACGCAAATCTTTCAAGTACTTTGCTCACATCCTATTGGATCATTATGTTAATTCCCTAAATTTGTTAACTTCAATCCAAATGTTTAATTAGCTCTTAAATGTTTATAACAAAATCACATAAATTATTTATAACAATTAGAAATTGTTTATAATATTTGTCAAAGACAATAAAAATATTATAAGCACGCCTTTAACATCACTCTCGTTTCACATTATTTTCAAAAATATTTACAGCAATTATTTACAATAGTAACATTTAAATTGTTTAAATTATTAATTTAATAAATACATTGACCACATGTTCATTCGTTTGGTAATTTTCATAATCGTGATTAATATAATCGACCAATGAAGGTTAGTTATACATGTTAATGTCACAATCTGGTTTAATAAAGGTTTTAATAATGATTTGTGACGGCAACCTTCATTCAAAATCTTATCTCAAATTCTTTCAAAACTCGTGTTAATTCTAACAGTAAATCACTTGATTTATTTTCAACGAACTATGACAATCTTACTCCAGCGGAAAATCCTTCGCTAACAAGTTAATGCACAAACTGCATTACAAATATGCCCAAAATCATCATATATCAATCTATATGGTATTCAACTTTCACATAACTTACAAAACTTCCACAAATAATTCTTTAACATTTATTCCTGTGGGAACTTCCTTCATATTCAAGGGCATTATACCTCAGCGACTTTCAACACGCGCTGCACTAGCGATTATACATTCATAGTTCCACTTAAAATTTTTTATAATCATTACTTGTTTCAAAACTGTTTTTCTATTTAACCTTCGTGGATTTCATTCATGAACCGAAATGAAGTCAAAACTTGCCAATCACAACCAAATTTAATAGTGAATACGCTTATATACGCCTGTCTGGTCTATCAAAATTTAAGATTTACATCTTAAAAGAAATTGTAGTATAAAAATACTATCTTCAAATAAAGTGCGACTAAAATACAAAGTAGTCGAATAGAATCCAATTAGACTGGGGAATGCAAACATCGTTATATAATTCTCTAATTGAGAAAAACTCCTAACAAAAGTTCTAGACTTTAATGCAATCAATAATTCATTATTAAAGTTACTCTTTCACAAAAGTGTCTATAATGCAATGTTCATTCATAACTGACGATAAATGTCTGTGTTGCAATCAATTCAAATAACGACTAGTATTTCCAAGATCGTCGACAACGTAAGAGATTTTAACGCTCTAAAATCATTTAAATGTTCTTCCTTCTTGATGATGACAGAAAATTGTTCAAAGTAATTAAACTGGGGTAGAATTACTTTAATAAAAAGACACGCTGTCTGAATTTAAATCTGCCATAAAAATCATTAACTTACAGTCAAATCGTGACTACAAAAATATTAATTACTGAAAAATCTAAATATCAGTCACAACTGATCCAAAATCATTAACTATGCCCATGACATCACAATGTCTTAATAAATCGTCGAAAAATGCAAAACTCATCAAGGTGTACTGAGAATAAGAATCTCAACAAGAAAATAGGGCAAAAATACATGAGGATAAAAATATGGGAAAAATGGTTGCTCAAACATCATTAATATACTCAAATACAATAAACGTTCACGACTACCTTATCTGCCGATTGACGTTCCAGAGGAAAATTCCCCAAAGAAGACTGCTGATGGATCCATTTCACCACGTTAAAGCTGAGCTCCATCCTCGAAATAGGAAATAGCACCCTCAGAGAATCGAACTGCTTCCTTCTCCGTGAATCGCTCTGCTCCTCGAAGACGAATAGACATCCTTCCGGCAATAATCTTCTGTGTGAGTCGGGATATCCCTGACCTCTCTTGAAAAATTCCCTGAAGTTCCAGTAGACAATCGCCATGAAGTTTTGTAGAAATTTCCGAAGAAATTATTCATATTCAGAGTATGAAATTGTTTCTATGGCTGTTCGATGATATTCAGCCTTTAATTACGAAACATGGGTGTAGATGGTATTCACCGCATGTTCGCTTGTGTGGAATAGCAATTAGCGAAGTTCCATGTCGCTATCTTACTCCGTTGAAGTATGTCCCAATTGCAATAAGCGCCTTAGCCTTCCATCTGCTCTTCGGTTGTAGTGTTAGAAGAACAAATTGCCGTATTCAATTGCTCCATTATACTGTATCGTTCTGTAGCAAAGCAATCTGAAGTCTTTCTATTCCACTCGCAGCGTCAGCCGTTGCGTTGATTCTGGCTATACTAAAGTGCTTCTCTTGTGGCGAGATAATCACTTTTCTCAGTCGTATAAAACTGCTAATATCTTTCGAACTAATCGGTCGAAATTGTTCAGCTTTTCTCTATAACTGCATGTAGTACTGCATAATACAATTAGCTTATCGGAGACCGCTAACTGTTCGAAGCTAACCTTGTAGAAGCTTTCTAAGGTCCGTTTCAACTTCACCTAGTTTGATATGGATCTCGTTACTATAGTGGCCTCGCCACACGTTATAAAGACGATTCTTTTCACTGCTGTTCACTTCGACGTCTCACTATAATGAATGTATAAGAAAAGAACTTTCACAATTATACTTCGATGCTCTGAGAATGAGATCTCAGAATGATCAGAGAACGAAAGAGAGGCTCCTCTCTTCTGCGCAAGCCCTTTTATTAACTTCACGAGGGGCGTTACCATCCCTTCCAAAGCGTGATACTGCGTCATCGCTAGAAGTTCCAACTTCATTAATACATGACGGATTTTCAAAATTCAAAAACTGAAAATACATTTCACCAAAATTCCAAATCAATGCTTTTACTGCAAATGGATTTCCACAATTCTGCATTCCAAAAGTAATAAAAATACCATAGTTTTAGCAATCTCCGTCTTCCTTTAAACTATCGTTGATTGGTTCATGCCTCTCCTCCAATAGCATAGTTTCTTCCTCAGCAGAATTCCTCGTTTCCTGCGACTGCGTCGTAAATCTTGGAACATTCTCGACTAAAAGCATGACGTCACTGAGAATCTCAGCTCAAGTAGCCTGCTGGCATAACATTTACGTCATCCGTGCTTACGTCATGACTACCCACGTCATAACTATGACAGCCATAACTTTCCTTATAATTTCAAATATAGCCACCGTGGTCTCTACATAATTCAATTACGGGGGCAGTACCTAACGTAAGGCCACAGCCGCCTCCTTCCCTCTCCCTCGCCTATCCCTCCCAATCTTCCCTTCCCATCCCGCTTTGCAGGTGAGGCCACCTGGGCGAGGTGCTGGTCCCATCTCCCCAGTTGTATTCCCCGACCCGAAGTTTCAAGCTCTAGGACACTCCCCTTAAGGCGGTAAAAGTGGGATCCCCTGCCGATTCCCATGGAGAAAGCCAAACCTGGTGGGTAAAACGACTACGAAAACGAAAATTCCCAAGCGTTTTGAAACTCGAGAGAAATGTGTGTGTTTACACCTCTGGTATACTTCTTTTTCTTCGGCTTCTTTCCTAGCATTCATCTCATTCACATGGGGACTGCTTTTCTGATACGTCTCTTCCACAAGGCTCAGTTGAGGAAGTCTTCAGGATTGAGATTCACATCCCTCATGTCTTCTCTGATGTTGTCCATCCACCTCTTTGGCGGCGGGCACGACGTCCATCAGGATTGAGTTGGAGAGCTGTTTTGGCCACCGAAACGTCGTCTTTTCGCATGACGTGACCATACCACCGGAGTCGGGCCTCTCTTGCTTTCTCCGCAATTGGGGCTACATTCAAGTCCTCTGGTCAATCGGCAAATATGAGAATGTCATCAGCAAATCTCAGAGTTCACATTATTTCTCCATGGATATTTATTCCTACTTTAATCCTCTATAGGGCAAAACTATTTTTTACTGTTATATGTATCTACATTTTAATTTATTTTAATTATTATAATTATGAATAATGTTAATTTTTTCTCTAATTTTAATGTATATATATTTAATTTTAATTTACAATTTATATTCTCATAGATTTAATTTTGATAGATTATTGAATTAAATAACTAACTAATTTCGAATTGATTTTTTTAGAATTATTTTCATAATTTTTATAGTAATGTTTATTATTTTAATTTTTACATTTCTTTTAAAATTGTAATTTTATTTTTATGACTTTTATTTTTATATTTATATTTTATTTTTACACTTTAATTATTAATGTTTTTAGTTTTAAATTTTTCAAAATTTTATCCAACACATTACGTCAAGTAGATACGTATTCCTATAATATTTGATTTTTTTTAAATACTAGCTCTTCGGCATGAAAATTCTCCGAAATTTGGCTGAATGATTCAACTATCAGCATCTTTGAAAGCAAAAACTGTCTTGATGACAGGTGGTTAATATAGAGACCATTCTCCCATAACAACCTTCATATAGCCTTTGACGCACGATGTAATTTGGTACAAGGTCGTAACCGGTTAAACCAAGGGACCATCGCAGCATTCTCATCTCCATCATGTGGAGAACCTGTCCCTGTTTTCTTGTCAAAGGTCGGCGTTCTATCCCGTAGAGAGCTACTTGGTGCACCAATGTTTCATAAATGTTTGCCTTTAAATGAACAGGCATCCTTTTATCACAAAGGACACCAGTGACTTGCCTCCACTGTAGACTTTGGTATACTACAAGCCTTCAAAAAGTTCTCTTTGGCTTTTTCTATCTGAATTTCCATTGCAAAGAGTATATTTGTTCGTAAAGACTGAAGAAACTCTCGTATTGTTTCTTTTTCTGTGAATTTATCTCCAGTATTATGTGAAGACTTTTTATGAAATTGTTAAGAAAGCCAATACAGTAAACTATTAAAATCTGTTCAGAGTAACGAAAAATATTCTGAATGACGTAGTATTAGCAAGGAAAGAAACTGTTAGTTTCAGTATAGCCAATGTATTACTGGTAAAGGTATTTGTTAATAAACTGCCCTTTGATGTCAATATGACTCTGTATAATCATTCTTAAAGGAAGTTCACTAGTTGTCGATTATGTAACGCGTCGATTTCATCTACAACACACCTGACCCTATTTTGTTTTCAGGAATATGGCAACCCTAACCATGACTGCCATTGCGAGATGCAATAACCCCAGTTATCAGGGGTTCTAATCCCTGACAGGGGACATACTGAGTGAGATTTCTCTGCATTACCTCCTGGAAAATGCTGGGATGTTACCTCATTCAAGTCCCAGAGCACCTACTTCAATTCGTTACTTTATTAATTACAACTACACACATTACTTAGCTCACCATCGAACCGTACTTTATCAGTCAAATCTGACACATACACAAATTCACAGGGCTGATGACGAAGATCTCCCGATACCTTAAAATGAATTAATAACAATAACTTTCCCAAGTGCGAACATAACCTAAACCAAATATGATTTCTATAAAAGAACAAACAATTTAATTTGACGAATAAATTCATATTCCAATTTACCTATTTCCTTTCATCTCTTATTAAATCCTCTCATGAGATTAGCCTTATGAAGGGTATCCGGACATAAAACCATACGCCTCTTGAAATACCTTGCTCACCTCATCTCTGATCTCGTATGAATGTGAATAACAAGGGGTATGAGGACAGTGTGAGCAATGTAGACAAGCATTAGGCTAACGAGGGAAGTATCAGGTAAGACAGGTCGAAACCTATCTTGAATCTTTGTGGACGCAATCCTTGTACTATAAGAGGGCAACGTGCGGAAAATCAGCCGCCATATTGAGCTGCAAGGTTCCGAAATCGTACCTGACAACCTAGTACGCAGATTATGATGGCTAGCGGAGATGGATATCCCTGTGGTACTCAAGAGTAGTAGCGAGGCGGGGCGTATATGCTGAATGCAGCGTGCGGCAGCTTCGCAGTGGCCTTGAGTGCTTGGGCCGTCAGGGCCATCCCTTACAACATGTACGGTACTCGCTACTTCCCACTGATTTATATGAGAGATTCGCCTCATGATGTCGGAGCCTTGCAGTTCAATCTGGCGGCAGATTTTCCGCACGTTGTCCTCTTATAGTACAACGATTGCGTCCACAAAGTTTCAAGATAGGTTTCGACCTGTCTTACCTGATTCTTCCCTTGTAAGGTGATGTGCGAGCTCACCGAATAATAATTTAGTGATGCCCTGGGGATATCGTTCTAATACCGCCTCTAGCCTTGATTCTGTGAAGAAGGGGGTCGACTAGTTTCTACAGGTATATACCGGATGTTTCAGTAATATGATGATGATGATGATGATGATGATGATTTTTGTTGTTTTAAGGGGCCTAAAATCAGCCCCTAATGGTTTGGGTCATAGTGATAATGAACTATAATGACATGAAACCTACAACTAGAACTAACTACGGACTTAAAAGAAGAAATGGGCAAATGAAAAAGGAAAATAAATAATGGACAGGATGTAGTGAATTGCCCTCAACCCTCGAAGAATGAGGATTGAGGGAGTTGTGAGGAAAGAGAGCCACGAAAGGCAGATAGGAGAGGGAAAGAGGAGAGGGCCCGTCCCAAAGTCAGTGGAAAACAAGAGAAAAAACGACCCAGTTTAGGAATCCCTTGGAGTCGCTAACTCCCACACTCACCACCCGTGAACCCTTGAGGGTGTATCAATATCCAGGGTGCACCAGAAGTGGTGGAGTTACATACACTCTACCTCCTTGAGGGCCTTGTGCAGAAGGCAGGATATATCATGAAAAGAAAAGGAAGGCTGACCTCTCGAGGAATGAGGGTATCAGGAAAGCTGAGACAAGGGCCAATTAAGGCGAGAAAGTGAAAGACTCCCTAAGTCTCGGATACCCTAATACCGTCGGGGTCGGAAGAGAATAAGTGATGACCAAGGGAGGCCGACAGAAAAGATAACTGAAAGGAGCCTGGCACAAGTAAGTGGAAGTAATGCCGGACTCAGCCGTGGTCGCCAATCCACGTCGCACAAGTTGTGAGCCCCTGGGGGCTGTTTCAGTAATATCAATACTGGCAATCCAATCCGCAACACTAAACAGGGAACATGTGGTCTCATGAGGTGCTATGGACGTAAACATGAGATAAACAACTGGAGTGTTCACAGTTATCTCAACATTGATGGTTAATGCACGTGGGATCATAAAGGTTAAATCACTTCCAATGATTTTGATTCTACATAAAATGAAGATTCCATGTCTTAAGATCTCAAGGTGAAAAGTCATGTAATATCAGAAGCTCTCTTGCTTTAACACTAATACAATGTAACAGCCCATTTTGGGCCCTTTTACACAGCTCATCAACATTCAAAATATTCCACCATGAACAACCAGAAATTGTTACTGTAAGTTATGTTGAGATGACCGTCGTATCATCAATCCTCGCAATCTTCACTAACACAATTTTAGACGCACCAACTTCCAAATATTTGTTAGTGAAATACTTAAGCGCTAGACCAGCACTCGAAGAATTGTTTATGAATAAGGAACTTTCATGTAAATGAAAATTTTAAGGATATCCTTTACGTTTTATGAATAATTATTTCACTAGTTTTAAGTAATAAAGGAAGCTTTTCAGTCGGCCAACACAAATTGTACCCAATTGCATTAGGCGGGAAACAAATATTTACATACCCTACAAACTAACACGCTTTTATGTATAAATACCTACTTAAAATGGATGACATGTTTCAAACGTCACGCGTTCATCCTCAGATCCTATTTTAAGAATTAGATGTGAGCAATTTGGCTGACGAAGACCTCAATGAAAGGCTGAAACATGTACGAACGATTGGATAAATGTTCTGAATTTTGTATTGATAGGAGTTATATTTTAAATGTTATCTTAATTTGGGGACCATCCTGGTATTTGCCTGGAGTAGAAGTAGGAAACCATGGAAAACCACTTCTGGGATGGTTTGAGGTGGGAATCGAACCCACCTCTTCTCATTCTGCCTCACGAGGCCCAATTATTGCCGATCCAGCCTCTGAAAGTGAAAATCCACCGGGTCAGGAAATGGAATGAATAAAGACCCCATCTAGCGGTGAGGGTATGAACTGTGCCAGATCCCCAAGCCTGTCGCACTCCCCTGGGGCAATGATTGAATGAATGACAGATGGAATGAAATGACAGTGGAGAGTGTTACTGGATTGAAATTTGTGACAGGGAAAACTGGAGTGCCCGGAGAAAAACTTGTCTGCCTCCACTTTGTCCAGCACAAATCTCCCATGGAGTAATCGGGATTTGAAGCTCGGAACCAGCGGTGAGAGGCCAGCGTGCTGCCGCATAAGCTACGGTGGCTCGTTCCAGCCTCAGACCAGAATTTAATTTCTTGTCAGAGGCGATAATCGATAATCTTGGTAGCCAAGAATGCTAATCACTACGCAATGAGGTGGACTTAATATACAGTATATGAATTTGACTAAATATTTCCAAATGCACATTTACGATATATTATTGTCTCACAGCTAATATGGGTATAGTGATGGATCTATGAAAAATATTCCGGTTTCTCGTAGTAAAACACAGAAGTACGAATGTAATTTACCAGAAAGGGATATACAGCACTCAGCCTTGCAAGGAAAACTGAGGATGTTTGGTTCGATTCACACCTCCGCATCGTCTTCTATTCAGAGTCAATCACGTTTTTCCCGAGGTATATCGAGACCACTTGAAATGTCGTGATGTCATTCCGATGGATAGCCTATCTTTCTCTCCATTTCTACTTTCATATCCACAATAGTTCAGAGCTTCTATGTCAGATGACTCACTGTTGATTGGTAGGTTTAGCGAATGGAATGTACTGAATTGCGCTGGGGATCATTTCTGATTCATACAGCTTCGTGTCGAGGGGTAGGTTTTACCTGTACCGTGTTGTTCCGCGAATAGTTCCCAACAGACGTATGGGAAGGCCAAGTCAGCACATCTCATCTCAATGTGCTGGTGTCAGTGGGGAGAGTGTTTGAACCCGGGACGTCTAGGTTTGGCTGCCCCCGTCCCGTCGAGCTGGTGCCACGATGGCGGATAAGCTGTGCTCCTAAATCGATCCATGCAAGAGCGGGAGTAATCTTAACTCGGCGGCGGTGGCGTCCACACGTCCAAGGGCGCCTCAATCGTCTGGCCACGTCTGGCCGCATGCATCATGGTCTTCTATGTTTACATGATACTGCGTGTCCACATAATCCCTTGACTGCATACATCATGGCCCTCTATGTTTACATGATGCAGCGTGTCCACACAATCACCTGGCAGCATGCATCATGGCCCTCTAAGTTTACATGATGTAGCGTGTTCACTGAATCGCTTGGCCGCACGCATAATTGAAATGTTTACATGATGTTTACATGATGTAGCGTGTTGACAGAATCGCTAGGCCGCTGGCATCATTCCCTCTATGTTTACATGATGTAGCCTGTTCACAGATTCGCTAGGCCGCATGCATCATGGCCCTCTATGTTTACATGTTACAACGTGTCCACACAATCACCTGGCAGCATGCATCAAGGCCCTCTATGTTTATATGATGCAACGTGTCTACACAATCGCCTGGCAGCATGCATCATGGCCGTGTATGTTAACATAATGCATCGTGTCTACTCAATCGTCTGGTCACATGATACATGGCACAGTGCTCATATGATACATATTATACATCGTTTCCGCTTAATCGTATGGCTTTACGTAACATGGCCCTGTGTGTGGACCATGGATATTTACACAATACAGTGTGATAGGTAAATCCCAATCCTTCAGTTATTTTAAAGGTTAACGTATAATCAAATAAACACTCCAAAGCTCCTGTAAAAGTCTGGAAACACCATCTCTCGTGGATTAGATAAAATAGAATAATGAATGTGGGTAAATTAAATAGATTGTGGTGGAATAGTTCTTATAAACCATCCAGCCATGAAAACTCCACCATTCGAGTATAATTTGTACTGTACACGTGCTTCGCGTTGGCAGCATGATTTCCACCAGAGAGAATAGTTTTCAAGGCAAAGTAAGAAGAAGTAACAAGCATCAGCTAACATATCAGGGCAGATTACAAAGATGGATCCATTCTTAATACTGCCGAGATTATTAGTATAAAAGATAATCAGTCGAGTAAATTTCAACCATTATTTTCCCTTTTGTAATTTCATAAATTAAATTCAAGGAAAAATGATTTGCTCGCGAATTTGTTGCTGTTGTTGATGATGATGCGTTATTTAAGTTCTTGGAATATCATGATGGTCAAACTGGAGCGTGTGAAGTGTAGTGGCTGTAGACGTATGTGTACATGTAATTATCACAGCCCAGTATTGGGTTAACAAAACATCATTCCCGAATTTCCCTAGAGTAAGTGCGGGTAAACCTGAGACAATGTCTACACTCTGCATAGCTTTAGCATGTACATTAGTATGCAATAAATAATTATTTTGCGAGTACCGGAATTAGAATCTCCGACATAGTCCTGTCCTCTCTTATGTCTCAAAATCAAAATAGGTACAAGGCAAGAAAAATTACTTTAATGATGATGATGATGATGATGATGTTGACGATAATTCTTGTTTTAAGGGACGTAACATCTAAGATATCGGCCCCTAATGAAATGAAATGGTATGCGATCAAAGGATTTCATTAGAAACAGCCCACTGCCAGAGATGAAAACGAAAATTGTTGGTATAAAACAGATAGTGGGCCCCAACCACTATGTCATTTGGGTAAAATAAGTTATAAAGGGGGACGATAAGAAAGAAACAATAGAAATAGAGATGAACACATTAGAAACATAAAACAGACTAAAACTAAACTATGCTACATAAAAGTCTTAAACTATTTTAAAACTGTAATAAGTAGCCACTCTCCCTCATGAACCAGATGACGAGGTCTGCTGACGGCCCGTTATCACGCAGAACAAGGGAGAGGGTGTTAGGCAGTTTGAGAGTCCTTCGCTGATCGGTCAGGTCCACACACTCCATGAGAGAGTGTGCCACGGTAAGGTGGGCGCCGCAAGTACACACTGTGGAGTCTTCTCGCTTTAGCAGGTGGGATTGCGTAGCAATCTCATGGTCGATACGGAGTCGATCGAGTACCACAGCTTCCTTCCGGATAGATCGGAAGGAAGATTTTCACACCTTCGTTGTCTCCTTGATGACTCTCATTTTGTTGGGCAGAGGCGTGGCACCCAATATGACAGGATAAAAATTACTTTAACAAGAGTGTTTAAACGATTATGTGAGCACGAAAGAATGAATAATTAAGTTATATGTAATAGCTATTACGTCCCTTTTAGTTGGTTTAGTTTTTAGAGACGTTGGAGTTCCGTCACTGTACCCTGAGAGACTGACACAGCTCTCTCGCATTTTTGCCCCCTTAAATATCAACCGACTGCGCCAGGATTTATTCCCACAGAACATTAACTAAATATTATTTACTTGGTCCAGAATGACTATGGCATTTTATAACCAGCCCCACAGGAATTTATGTTCATTATTCCAGTCGAACATAGCCTCCGCGGCTTAGGCGGCAGCACGCCGGCCTCTCACCGCTGGGTCCGTGCTTCAAATCCCCGTCACTCCATGTGAGATCTGTGCTGGACAAAACGGAGGCAGACAGGTTTTTCTCCGGGTACTCCGGTTTTCCCTGTCAAAATTTCATTCCAGCAACACTCTCCACTATCATTTCATTTCATCTGTCATTCATTTAATCATTGCCCCAGAGGAGTGCGTCAGGCCTCGGCAGCCGGCACAGTTCATATCCTCGCCGCTAGATGGGGGGCTTCATTCATTCCATTCCTGACCCGGTCGGAGACTGGAAGCAGGCTGTGGATTTTCATTTTCATTCCTGTCGAACATACAAGAAATAGTGAATAATAAAATAATTAACCCAATAAAATATCGAGTTAACTCCTAATCACTAATTTTGTTTCGTAATCTCAACATGCTGTAGTATAAAGCGATGTCCCCGAGTCTTGGATGTAACGGGCAATCTCGAGAACCACTGGATGGATTTTGATGCGGTTTTCACCATTCTGTAAAAGATTTTTCGAGGAAGATTTCTGTAGAAAACCATTCATTTGTGACCAAAGGAAGCCGAGCAGTACCGATTTCAGTTTTGTTTTTTTCCTTTTTGTCGCGTGACCTCCTGAGAGGCCGGGTAGAGATCTTTCTAGTCGACGCCTGTGGGCGACCTGCGCTCCGGGATGAGAGATGGAATGGATGAAGATGAATGAAACTGGGCAGGGATGTGGAAGGAGGCGACCGTGGCCTGTTAGAAGGTACCGTCCCAGCATTTTCCTGGTGTTGAAAATGGGAAACCACGGAAAACCACTTCAAGGATGGCTGAAGGTGGGGGTCGAACCCACGCGTTTATCGAGTCAGCAGAGAGTTTGGCCCCATGAGCAAACACTGCGCTTTAGCGAACAATCAGTACGATTTCAGTGAAACGAGTCGAGAAAAAACTTGCTGTCCGTGCGCCTTTCAAAGCTTACGCTGCCAATGGCAGAGTTTGAACCCACCCAACTATCAAGTACGGAGAAAATCAGCACCATGGTCATGCCATAAGCACGCGTAGTTACCGCGGTTGTTAAACAACTGGAACCACGGGGTGCCAATACAACGGCTCGGTTCATTATCACAACCAGACTTTTGTACGCTATTTGTTATTCCTTGCAAAGTACGGTACCGGTCAAAAGTTTAGGACAACATAAGGGAATTATGATATGTCACCTAAAACCTAAACTCGTGGCACTACAGTTCTGCGATTTGTTTACTGAGCTCTTACATCTGATAGAATATATACTTCCTGATTTCGTTCAATTGGGCCAAGTATTGTAGAAGTTATGATTTTTTAACTGTTGGAAGGTCACACCAAAAAATCACCATTTTCAGAGGTATAATGTATTGTATATTTAAAATGGTTACAGGTATTGCCCTCAATTTTCTTTTTCAAACTTAGCAATAGTTGGGGATCATTTTGGTATAAATATACAAATTCTGAAAAAAATCCAGGGCCTTTTTCTTTGCAGGTTTATACTTTTTCAAGCCAGCGCGAAAATGGTCGATGTACTGATGACAACAAAATAATCTCACGGTGAAATCCCACAAGCCAGAAATCTGTGCTTGGATGTCATCTGTTGAGTGAATGTGGAACTACTAGACATGACAAGTTAGAAGCGGGTAGGTAGCAAGGAAGCCTTACGACAAGCGTGATAAAAACAAGGGAAAATCGACCATTTTAGCGCTGGCTTTAAAAAGGATAAACCCGCAAAATAGTGGTCCTCCTATCTACTAGTGCTCAGATCTCAGAACGTAGGCGCTGTAGGGCCCGTGTTAATTACACATTATATTCTTGTTTTAATCTACTGTTACGCTAATAATAAACAAACACTACTATTTCGTATGTTGTAATTAAGCTTTCTACTATCATCGCAGTAGAGTACTCCGAGGTCATTTCCGCAAATTAGTTAACAATTCGCATAATTACAGGGTGTCTGAGACCAACACCAACGGAAAACTCCATCTTATCGCAGGAATCGCTCCTCCTCACGTAAGAAGGCAAGTAGCTGCAGAAGTTGAACGTTGGAAGCAAACAACCGATCCACGTCACCCCCTTTATGGTCATCAAATACAGTTCGTTCGACTCAGGTCAAGGAAGAGTTTTTTAAGAACAATTGCACCTCTTGTTGATACAGTAGGAAAACGAAGGCGTGAACTGTGGGAAGAACAAGTGCCTAATCCATCCCGGACTCTAAAGCAAGAACCTTCTGCAGGTTTTCACCTTCGCTATTCCATCTGGAAAACCCTCAACCGACTTCGCACAAGTGTTTCGAAATGCAAATCCAACCTTGTGAAGTGGGGCTACGCACAAGAAGCAAACCGTCAGTGAATGTGGACTACCACAGGATGAAGAGCACCTTCTGGTTTGCCAGAATTTACCATCACCGTCCACAAAAGAAGACGTTTTGCAGGCCAATGATAAAGCTCTCCTTGTAGCTGGACATTGGATGAACATTATTTAACAATGTATCTGGATACGGAAATATAATATATAGTTTACAATTCTACAGTAGTTTAGATCTTACTGCTTAAGTGTATCACATCAATTGCAGCTACACCTTCATAGATTAGTTTGGGGGAGGAAGACTGTTTTGTTTGATGGGATCGTCATTTCTAAGTTTGGCGAATAAAAAAATTAATAATTCTATTGTTGGGTGTTTAATACCTAAATATTTATTAGTAATCATTACCATGCTTAGTCTACTAAGATGAAGATGATGAAGATGATTGTTGTTTTAAGGGGCCTAACATGTAGGTTATCGGCCCCCAATGGTTTGGGTGTTCATGAAAAATTAAAATCAAGCTATAATTAAATCTAACTACAAACTTAAAACTAAAACGTAGTAAGTTTCTTGATTGGTTTAGCAGTTTACGGGCTACGACAACGCGGTTATGTAGCCCTGTGTACTTTGGGTGTGTGTAGAATCTGTCTGATAACCGGTGTTAATTGTGATGGCTGTATTAGTGTGTGTTATCTTTAATTCAGTTTTTTGTTTTTCGTGTAGCCTCCTGAGAGGCCGAGAGCAGGTCTTTCTAGTCGACACCCGTGGGCGACCTGTGCGTCGGGACGAGAGATGAAATAGATGAAGATGAATGAAACTGGGCAAGGATGTGGAAGGAAGCGGCCGTGGCCTGTCAGAAGGTACTGTCCCAGCATTTTCCTGGAGTTGAAAATGGGAAACCACGGAAAACCATTTCAAGGACAGCCGACGGTGGGGCTCAAACCACGCGTCTACCGAGTCCGCAGAGAGCTTGGCCCCATGACCTAATGCAGCGCTTTAGCCAGCGTAGCCTCTACTGTCGGTTTTAATTCAGGTAAGGACTGCAGACGATCAATTTCAAATAATTCGTACTTTTGCTAACAAATACTACCGTCAACGACACATAGCCGCGAACTTGGCTACTAGATGCCACTGCAATCCTCCCCTGGCGACGAGCGTTGGAACTTAATACAGCGTTAATCAAATCTAACATAGAAATTTAGCTTCACAGTGGAAGGTTATATTACATGCCATAATTCTATGGCATGGGCCCGCTGGCTTTACTTCCCCTCCGAAGGAAGGCATAGTCTACTAAAGGGTTTTAACCATCTTAAAAAATCCGATGACTTCGGTCGGCTTTGAACCCGCGATCTTGGGCACAGAAGCTCAGCATGCTACCAACTACGCCACCGAAGTCGCTTTACTAAGTTTAAGTCTTTTTCTGTGGGTGTCACTGTAGATTTGGTAGTGTTTTGTAGAGCCATTTGTCTTGTCCATTTGGATCTGATGAAGCTCGCTTGACAAGCGAAATATGTCACCCCATAGTTTTCTCCTTTTTAATAGTCCATAACAATGTACAGCACCATGTCTTAATCGCCTGTAATTTATTATAGGTTATTGCTGTTTCACATAATCCGGCAATTGGAATTAATTTGAGTAGACCGACTGAAAGTTATAATGTCAATTGATCCATAAAGTCACCTCCCAAAAAATTTGGACACTTTACAAAAAAACATGTACAGGGTGGTCGGGAAGTCCCTTTACATGTTATAGCATAGGACAGTTAGATATGGAAACATTGTTATGATGTGGGCGTGGTTTGGCGACCACGGGGCCTCAGCTGAGTCCGGCATTGCTTCCACTTACTTGTGCCGGGCTCCTCTCTGTCTTCTTTCCTGTCGACCTCACTTGGTCAACTTTTGTTCTCTTCTGACCCCGACGGTATTAGGGTATCCGAGGCCTAGGGAGTCTCTTCCTTTCCCGCCTTAATTGGCCCTTGTCTCATCTTTCTGATACCCTCCTTCTGCGAGGGGTCAGCCTTCTTTTTCTCTTCCTTTTACCTCCTGCCTTGTGCTCTAGGCCCTTAAGGAGGCAGGGTGTATGTAGCCCCACCACTTCTGGTGCACCCTAGATAATGCTACACCCTCAGGGGCTCACGGCTGGTGAGTTCGGGAGTTGGCGACCCCGAGGGATTCCTGAGCTGGGTTCGTTTTCCCCTTTTGTCCCTTACCTTTGGGGCGGACCCTCTCCTCTTTCACTTTCCTATATGCCTTTCATGGCTCTCCTTCCTTCCAAGTCCCTCAATCCGCCTTCTCCGAGGGTTGAGGGCATTTCTTTTCCTTCTGTCCTTTTATTTGCCTTATTTTTCTTTAGTTTTCCATGTCTTCTTCTAGTATGTAGGTTAGTAGTTAGTTTTAGTTTTAAGTTCGCTTTTCATTTTCATCTTCACGATCACGCAAACCATCAGGGGCCGATAACCTAGATGTTAGGCCCCTTAAAACAACAATTATCATCATCATCATCATTGTTATGAATAAAACAGGATTTTTTATTTCAACATTTATTTGGAGGAAACAATGTCTGGTTTATTAACAATTCCATTCATCGATCAACAACGTCAGTAGTATTCCTCCATGTTCGAAGCAGACGTTGATCCGTCGCCATGTTCTTTTATGCATCCGCTGCAGCGTGATAGTTTCAAATGCCTTGCGAACTCCATCTTTCAGTTGATCGTTGTTCACGTATCGTCGTTTACGAACGTTTTCTTTTATTATTCCCCATAGTGCGTTGTCTGGTGTGCTGAGGTCTGGGCTTCGTGGAGGCCATGGCAGGGGTGCTGGAAGGTCTCGTGATCCACGCCCAATCCAGCGGTTTGGGTAAAGTTCATTTAGCCGGTTGCGGACACTCACAGCAAAATGTGGTGGAGCACCATCTTGTTGAAGTGTCACGATGTCACTTATACGTTTAGCCCTTAATTGTGGAAGCAACCACGTGTTATTCATGTGCAGGTACCTGTGCTGGTTCACAGGACTATCGAAGAAATAAGGTCCAAGCAGATGGTCGCCGATAACCCTGCCCAAAGCATAACATGCGGCGGATTGCACTTAATTTCCTCATAAAAGTGCGGATTGCTCTTTGCTCAAATAAAGACGCTACGATTTCGTGAGCTACGATAAATCGCACACTCATCAGAGAATATAACGTTTTTTTGATCATCTGAAAGCGGGAAGCATGCGAGCAGCATTTCACGTGCATGCACACATTGCTCCAAGTACTCAACTCGTTCACTGAGGATGGCCGAAAACATGAAAGTTTCAAGTCTTTGCACATATGGTCTTTCATCGTCGATCGCGGGACGCCTAATTCCGCAGACCGCTTACGGGTTGACTTCACCGGCGATCGTTCAATCGATTCCGCCACAGCGGCACAAGTTTCGATACGAGTCGTAGGCCTTCCGCTACGTGGTGCATCGAGAACACTTCCCGTCACAAAGGTTTTCTTCTCCCACGCGAATAACGTTGGTCGTGATGGCGGTGGTATTCCAAACCTCACAGCGATGTCCTTCAAAATGTCTGACTTTGCCTTCTTCGTATTCTGACGTTCGCGAACCCCAACAGAAGGCAAATAACTGCGCAGTGAGCTCGTGACACGTGACACGACTTTCCCACGCTAACCGAAGTGCGAGACTCGGCACACGGCGGGAAATTGTTTTCTCAACAATATGTAAATAATGCTAATAATAAATATTTATAATACATGTCTAAATTTATTGCCCTACGCTATAACATGTAAAGGGATTTCTCGACAACCTGTACATGTAACATATCCTCTGATTCATCATCATCATCAGTATGATAGTCTTAGCAGCGGAACCAAACACATTAAGTCACGCTATACGACTGGGAAACTGCAGTCCGGTGATTATAGAATTGGATGCCATAACAGCGTTCATCCTGAGCGTCTGATCAATATTTCTGAACGTACCCGCTGCATTCATATTTCGGAATGGTACATTAGGTCTTGGGGCACCTACTCCAATAATTATATATTTTACACTCTACTATAACTATAACACAGCTTAGTTACCATACAAAGTGGAATAGAAAAGGCTATATTGGGCACGCAGCATATGACTTTCCTTAAAATAGAGTCCTTAATCGCTTAATTAGGACAAAACATAATTTAAAATATCGCTCAGCTGCCATGTTGAATTTCTCAAAACAATTGAACAAAATTAGTTGCCAATATATTAAGCCTTGTACAAAGAGATGTTTGTTCTTGTTTTATTGAGGGGCTTTGCGATATCGTGGTCAAGTAGCTCCATGTACTTGAGTGTGTGTGAAATGTGTCTGATAACCTGTGATACTGTGATGCCTGAATTAGAGAAGAATCTAAGATTTTGAGATTTTTCAGGAGGACATCGTGGTTAATTTTGTCGAATGCCTTCAACAGGTCTCTGAATACAGCATCCGTTTGTCATCCTGCGTCCACTGTTCTGGACACTGATTCAGTAAAATTGACCATATTTGTGATAGTCAAACGCCGGGAGAGGAAACCATGCTGCTTTTCGGATATTAAAGGTCTGACACGTTCGGCTTTTTTTTCTTTCAAGTAGATGGAAATGTGGTGGTTTTAATAATTAAGTTTTATATGAAAAGGAGAGGGTCCTTTAAGAACATCTGCACAGCCCTCTTCAGCTCTTACCTTAAAGACAGGAAGCAATATGCGTCATTTCATAGAAAGGACCCTCAAGAATTTGAAGCTAATTCCGGAATAGTTCAGGGATAGAACATGGGACTTTTAGTTTTTCTAATCTTCATAAACTATCTACTTCAAAGAATAAAGCATTGTAATTGTCTATTGTATGCTGATGACTTAAAGGTATATATCTACCGACTGCGACTTACTTCAAAATGACCTGAACAGTATTATGGAATGTACTAGAGAAAATATGTTAGGATTAAATGTAGAAAAATGTCTCTCAATGTCCTTCACCAGGAATATAAACCCTATCGTTTCTAATTACAAGCTAGGTTGCAGTGTCCTGAAATCAGTTAATGAAATCAAAGATCTCGGGGTGTTGCTAGATAGAGAACTAACGTTTACTCCCCATATACTGAATATTATAGCTGACTCAAACAAAACACCGGGATTTGTTATCAGGAATACAAAACCATTTAAAAACATAAGGACGTGTATCCACCTGTACAACACACTAGTCAGACTGAAACTAGAATATGTTAGCATTATATGAAGTCCTAAATATAGGCCTACCTCAATGTTTGAACACAAACAAAATAAATCCCTAAAAATCTACATTTTAAAAGAACAGACTACTATCCTCACATATCAGGAAATGATAATTAATTTTGATGTACACAGTTTAGAAATACGAAGAAAAATAGATGCTATGAAATCTCTTTTGAAAATGATAAGCAATTCAATTGTTGATTCTGAATTCCTTTCTCTCTTAAATTTCCATGTACCACGCATCAATTCAAGGAACAATATCACATTTTAAATTAAACCAGGACATCTGCCCACAAAAATTCACCGCTGAACAGACTATGCAATATCTTCAACGATGTTGTTCGGAGAAATAATGCAATAGATTTCAGTACTTCCTTGACAGCATTTTTGATGGAATTTCTAACCACTCTCCAGAAATAATGTTTCAAACCTTGCAAATTGTAAATTGAATTCTTACCACTGTGTCATTCTACCTAGCCTATACTGTTTTAATTTCACACCTAGTTATTTAATTAGTTTTATTTACTTATTGTATAGTTTAAGTTAGTGTACATTATAAGATAACATACTGTGTAATGTTTATTCCACTGTAATTGGGATGAAAATCCTGTTGTATGCAAATAAATAAATCTATACTAATATATTAAAGCTGAAGAGTTTGTGTGTTTACGTGTTTAAACGCGCTAATCTCTGGAACTACCTGTCCGATTCGAAAAATTCTTTTTTTTATATATGATAGCCAGATCCAAGAGGAATAGTTTAGGCTATGTAGCATTAGGCTACAACTCACAGGTAACCTTAAATATTGATTTCTGTTCAGTAAGTCGGTAGAACAAGCGCTCTCGAATAACTCTATCCGCATGCGCTGGCGTTATGGTTAGTGATACGTACACCGTTTCACCTATCTGAACCAAAATTTGTCTACTTACCCTTTGGAACCCTGATGGTAACACTGTCTAAGTGAAATTTATGACAGACCAGTCCATTCCCTGCATTTAGGCACTTTGGAACAAATCTACACCGTTTCACCGATCTGAACCAAAATGTGTATACTTACCCTTTGGAACCCTGCGAGTAACACTGTCTACATGAAATTTATGACAGACCAGTCCATTCCCTGCATTTAGGCCCTTTGGCACAAATCTACACCCTTTCACCAATCTGACCCAACAGTTGTATACTTACCCTTAGGAACACTGCGAGTAACACTGTTTACATAAAATTTCGGACAGACCACTCTATTCCCTGCATTTAGGCCCTTTGGCACAAATCTACACCGTTTCAACGATCTGAACGGCAATTTGCATACTTACTCTTTGGAACCCTGCGAGTAACAGTCTGCATGAAATTTTGAACAGACCACTCCATTCTCTGTATTTAGGTCCTCTGGCACAAATATACACCGTTTCACAGATCTGAACCAAATTTTACATACTTACCCTTTGGAACCCGACGAGTAACACTGTCTGCTTGAAATTTCGGACAGACCACTCCATTCCCTGCATTTAGGTCCTTTGGCACAAATCTACACCGTTTTCATGATCTGAACCACATTTTGTATACATACCCTTTGGAACCCTGCTGGTAACACTGTCCACTTGATATTTTGGGCAACGCTCTCCATTCCCTACATTTAGAATAACAGACAAAATGAACTTGAAAACCACGTATTAAGACCCTAGAACCATTCATGCCCGTAGTAGTGTAACTGTAAGAGTATTTTAATAAGTCTATTGTTGACGGGCAGTTCGGGCTGCATCACGTCACTCCTATCAGTGTTCTGGTGCAGAATTGCAAAAATAGTTGCATCTTGCGCTGTTTATAAATTGCAGTCACGGGGGGTAATTAGTGCAAAATGATTTCTTAGGCCCCTTTAAACAGTTATCATCATGAAAATATTATGCCTCTGTATAAGTGCAATGGTGTTGGTGCAGTACATTGAGGTTATCAGCTGCCATAAGCGTTGGTGCTTTCAAATTTACCTTCATTTTTTCCGAAACTTATCGTTAAGCGCTTTGTGGCGATAAATGATACTATTGCTACCTCAGTAGCTCGGGAGAGCCGAAGATTTCCAAAGAGTTCTGATTATTTTCCTACGGCGCTATTCGACAAAAGACGACACTATTGGTCTCTACATTTCTCATAGCCAATGAGATATAGGCCTTAGGCAGTGTCATTTATTTCACTTACTCCTCTTTATATATATTTTATTTTTTGTAAATTTGTTTGTAAATTGCATGTGTCAGTGCTGTAGTTAGTAAATAGCTGTTTCCCTATTCATAATTATCATTACGGGAAGATGACCTGAAAGTTACGTCCATTATACTGTACTAGGCCTACTTATCACACACACACCACCACCACCACAAAAATATATATTTTTAAAATATTGTTTTCTGTTAGTTTAAGTATCATGTGCCAGTTGTGTTGTAGTTTTCATTATCATCCATAAAGCAAATAAATCCACGAGGCAAAGCCGGGCGCTACTGCTAGTAAATAAATAAACAAATAATTTAGTGTGCGTAGTTGTAATTCAGACCAATATTGGGTAGGAGGCGGCCGTGGCCTTAATTTAGGAACTATCCCGGCATTCACCTGGAGTAGAAGTGGAAAACCACCTCCAGAATGGCTGAAATAAGTTTGGGTACCGAACTCACCTCGTCTCAGTTTTGCCCCACGAGGCTGAGTGTAGCCCGTTCCAGCCCTCAGACTAGAATTAAATTTCTTGGCAGAGCTGAGAATCGAACTCGAACTCCGCAGTGACAGCCAAGAGTGCTAGCCACTACGCAGCAAAGCGACGTTTGGACAAAAACTTACTGTGTTGAGTTTAACTGCGCTAAGATGATTAATTGGCAAGACAAAATTAATTTACTTATTTTAACTTTGAGTGGTCGCCATGTTGGTGTTTTGTTTCTCAGGTTCGGCAATGTTACACTTAAACTTGCGATAGCATTCTCTATCATCATACAAAATTTCAGGTTGATATCAATAATAGTTTCGCAGATATAGAATGCGGGTGAAATAGTTTGCGTGGCCACTATGCTGGATTGGTGACACTTCCTGAAATTTGACAGGCACGATCGAGGTCATACGAGGTAATAGTAAATCTTTACCAAGTTTAATCGATTTATTTTATTTTATTTGTCGTTTGGCTTTTAGTGCCGTGAGTGTCCGTGGACATGTTCGGCTCGCCTAAGTCTGTATTAGGTTCAGCTACAAGTTCCGTTCAATTTCAAGTAGTTCCAACTTTTGCTACCAGATATCAATGATACCTAGAGACGAACGTTTGAACTTTGATAGAGCGTTCCGACGAAATCTAACCTAACAATTTAGCTTCACACAAGCTTAGTCTGTGGAAGGATCGTTTACATACCAGAAATCTATGACATGAGACCACCGGCTTTACTTCCCCTCCGAAGGAAGGAAAACTGAAGGATCTTTAACGCTCTTAAAAAATCCGACGACTTTGGCCGGGTTTGAACCCGCTATCTTGGGCACGGAAGAAATCACAGTAGCCGTTTAGATTGTATTGAGGAGGACATACATTTACACATACGCACAAACGGAAAAATATGATCTCATAAAATACACACTATCTCAGAGATTCGAGGCGTAGGCCTACTGTAGATGCTGA
Organism: Meconema thalassinum; assembly: GCA_946902985.2. Lineage (NCBI taxonomy): Eukaryota > Metazoa > Arthropoda > Insecta > Orthoptera > Tettigoniidae > Meconema > Meconema thalassinum. Next base: position 377,190,643 of record OX336392.1, read on the forward strand.
CAGATTACGACAAGAATATCCAGAGCACGTGACAATCAAACACAGTGGGATTGCAGGTCAAAGATGGCGGGATAATAATTAAAAGGGCCAGGAGATGAAAGGAAATGGCATGACGTCAAAGTCAAACAAAGCAGCGAAAGAAATTTTAATTCCGTGGCAAGGTTGGTTATATATGTCAAGATTGTTGGTTTATAAATGGAACCCAGCGTCTTAGTTAAAATAAGGCGACACGGCAAACAAAAGTAAAGCCAGTGATGATAATGTAGGTTCTAATGCTCAACCCCCTGGGTCGTTCTACATGGTGCTCAAATATAGGGCCATGTAGTGGATCAAAAGCAGATTGGTTGGTTGGTTCCTCAGTTTAGGGGCTGCGACAACGCAGTCATATAGCCCCGTGTACTTTGGGTGTGTGTAGAAACTGTCTGATAACCGGTGTTAATTGTGATGACTGTATTAATGTGTGCTATCTGTTTTTAATTCAAGTAAGGACTGCAGTCATTGAATTTGTCAAGTAGTTCCTTACTTTTGCCGCCAAACGTCAACGACTGCTAGTTCATAGCTTGGCTACTAGACGCCACCGCAGTCGGATCCTGGCGACGAACGTAGGAACCTAAGAGCGTTACTTAAACTTAACCTATATAATTTAGCTTCACACAGGTGCAATTAGTGGAAGGTTCTTTGACATGCCATAAATCTATGACATGGGACCGCCGGCTTTACTTCCCTTCCGAAGGAAGGCATACTGAGGGATTTTAACGCTCTTAAAAAATCCGACGACTTCGGCCGGGTTTGAACCCGCGATCTAGGGCATAGAAGCTCAGCATGCTACCAACTACGCCACCGAAGCCGCCCAAAAGCAGATTAACTTCGATATATCCCATTCCTACTGCCACGTTGCCCTACAATCATTCATATTTCGTCATCTGGGAACCTCTGGAAACCAAATGGTTGTATATGTCGTAGTTGGATAGTGAAATCCGTCATTTGATGAAAATCCTAGGCACTTCATGAAAAGCCGGCATGTGAGGTAAAAAGGGATAGTTGCACTATCTGTCAAGGGGCAGATGACCTCGTAGTTCCGCCCCTTAAAACAACAATAACTAACTAACTAACTATCTGACGCATGGTTTCATGAAATGGCTAAAGACGACGTCACATAATGCAATTTATTTTGTACATTATGTAACTGAAAATCCAACCCGTAGTAGTAGCGGTGACCTCGTGGTGAAATGCGAGTGTTTTCCAAGATGATGATGGTAATAATTGGTGTTGTTTTAAGGGACCTAACATCTAGGTTATTGGCTCCTAATGGTTTGGGTCATAGTGAAAGATGAGATCAGAATGAAAACTATAACTAATACTAACTACACACTTACATATTTGAAGAGGAAATGGTAAACAAATAAAGGATAAGGCAAATAAAGGACAGGGAGAAAAGGAATGCCCTCAACCCTCGAAGAATGGCGATTGAGGGACTTGGAAGGAAGGAGAGCCATGAAAGATATATAGGAAAGGGGAAAGAGGAGAGGGTCAACCACAAGGTCAGAGGAAAAAGGGGACAAAACGGACCCAGCTCAGGAATCCCTCGGGGTCGCCAACTCCCAAACTCACCAGCCATAAGCCCTTGAGGGTGTAGCACTATCCAGGGTGCACCAGAACTGGTGGGGCTACATACACCCTGCCTCCTTGAGGGCCTTGAGCGGAAGGCAGGAGATAACATGAAAATAAAAAGAAGGCTGACCCCTCGCAAAAGGAGGGTATCAGGAAAGAAGAGACAAGGGCCAATTAAGGCGGTAAAGGAAGCGATTCCCTAGGTCTCTGATACCCTAATACCGTCGGGGTCGGAAGAGAACAAGAGTTGACCAAGTAAGGTCGACAGGAAAGAAGCCGGAGAGGAGCCCAGCACAAGTAAGTGGAAGCAATGACGGAATCAGCTGGGTCCCCGGGGTCGCCACCCACGTCCCACTAGATGTAAGCCCCTGCGGGGAGAGGTTAGAGAGATTCACCTAAACGTGAGAAATTATCGTCTTGGAACCACCTCGTGTTTCTATCCTAGGTGACGGTGTTCCCACACTTCAACGCGTGCCAACCACGCCGCCCAAAACTGGACACAGATTTGGATGTTTATTGTGTGCCCGCCTCCCAGCCTTTGCGACGCCTCACTCGCCATTCCTCATTGAGGCGATGGGAACAAGGATTGCTTACCAGCTGAGAGGCAAGGAAATGGCCACGCGATATTAGGGCCTGAGAATACGAGTATGGTGTAACTGCGTCACATCGCACTGGACTGCGTCTTTCAATAACAGTTGTACGTCGGCTGACCACGTGGGGTCTTTAGAGACCCGATATCTCCTTCACGATATGTAAAGCTGATATTTCATCTTTTCAGTTGGTCAACAATGAAAAATCCACAGCCTGCTTCCAGTCTCCGACCGGGTCAGGAATGGAATGAATGAAGCCCCCATCTAGCGGCGAGGATATGAACTGTGCCGGCTGCCGAGGCCTGACGCACTCCTCTGGGGCAATGCTTAAATGAATGACAGATGAAATGAAATGATAGTGGAGAGTGTTGCTGGAATGAAATTTTGACAGGGAAAACCGGAGTACCCGGAGAAAAACCTGTCTGCCTCCGTTCTGTCCAGCACAGATCTCACATGGAGTGACCGGGATTTGAACCACGGACCCAGCGGTGAGAGGCCGGCGTGCTGCCGCCTAAGCCACGGAGGCTGCATATAATCAAAATTACTAGGATATTTGAGAAATGGTTAGTTGGTTCTTCAGTTTAGGGGCTGCAACAACGCGGTCATGTAGCCCCGTGTACTTTGGGTGTGTGTAGAATCTGTCTAATAATCGGTGTTAATTGTTATGACTGTATTAGTGTGTGTTAGACATTGATTTTTTTCATGTAGTTCCTACTTTTGCCACCAAACGCCACCGTCAGCAACTACTAGTTCAGAACTTGGTTACCAGATGTCACCGCAGTCAGACGCTGGCGGCGAACGTCGGAACCTAAGAGCGTTTGTCAAATGTTTAACCTATAATTAATTTAGCTTCACTCAGGTGTAATTAGTGGAAAGTTCTTTAACATGCCATAAATCTATGACTTGGGACCGCCGGCTTTACTTCCCCTCCGAAGGGAGGCATACTGAGGGATTTTAACGCTCTTAAAAATCCGACGACTGGGTTAGAACCCGCGATAGAAGCTCAGCATGCTACCAACTACGCCACCGAAGCCGCGTATTTGAGAAATAACCTGAAGAAAGTACATGCGACAATACATACATGAAACGGTAGGCAGTACCGAGGAGAATTAATTTTGGTTTCAGCGTAGGGTGATTGCAGGTCGGGTGGAGTGCTACCACGAGGCCGGGAATCTACAATTCATCTGGTCGGAAAACTGAAAAAGGTGTGGAAAATGTATAGGAAAAGGTTTGTGGCTTAGGAGGTAAACATTCATCAGCAGGCTCTTGGTGCCTGCACCCGGACCCCCCACAGGAATAGCGAACTATGCACTACCCCCGCTTCCTATGAAGCGCACGTGTGCCTCTTAATTGCGAGAGCTAAAAGCTCAAGCAGCCTTAACCTCCCTATGAAGGCTTCCAAAAAGATGGTATATTGGCTTTCACCGCCAGTGAATTAAAACTCAGCAATTTTTCTATGTTTATGCCATGACTTGTGTGGGGTTTCGCCTAGGAACACCAAGCTGGCTCATCAGCGGGCTCATTAGTGCGCAGTTCGCTACTCCTGTGGGGGTTTGGGTGCGGACACCAAGAGCCCGTTGATGAGCCAGTTTAGTGTTCCTAGGCGAAACCCCACACAAGACACGGCATAAACCTAGAAAAATTGCTGAGTTTTAAGATGAAAGAGGTTTTCAGTGTTGACTGCACCCCGTCCCCACTCTCAAGCAAGTTTGAAAATCCTAGAGCCGGGAATCAAACGCGGGACCTCATATGTAAGAGGCTACCCGTATGACACATACCGACTCCTAAAACAACCGTATACACGTATACTTACACACACTAAAATAGTCAGCACAATAATAGTCTACAGTTCATCAGATAAACTAAACTCACACCCAAGTACGTGAGGCAAGTGACTACGATGTTTATGATCTTAAATGAATTAACAACAACAAGGATAGTAAGAAATGTATATTCATATGGTGTGTGGGCTTCTTGAATATATGGAGTCTATGTCCATTTGTGCCGGCCCCGTGGTGTTGGGGTAGCGCACCAGCCTCTCACCCGGATGCCCCGGGTTCGATTCTCGGCTCTGTCAGGAATATTAGAAACTGCCGTGAGGGCTGGAACGGGGTGCACTCAGCCTCGTGAGGACACACCATATGAATATACATTTCTTACTATCCTTGTTGTTGTTAATTCATTTAAGATCATAAACATCGTAGTCACTTGCCTCACGTACTTGGGTGTGAGTTTAGTTTATCTGATGAACTGTAGACTATTATTGTGCTGACTATTTTAGTGTGTGCTGAGTAGCTATCTGACAGAGAGGCAGCACCCCGATAACGAAAACCAAGATTTACGGCCGAGGGGACCCGATGGGCTGATCTCGAGTCACCCCAATATCTGCAAGCCATATGGCTGGGCAGTGGTCGCTTGGAAGGCCTAGGCCATTCACGGACTGTAGTGCCAGGGATTATTATATGTCATTTGTCTTTGGCATACCGAAGCCAAATGATACATTTCTTCTACCTTATGATTTAATTCGTTGCTGAAGCTCTAACGTTTTGATAGGGGCCCACAACCTAGATGTTAGGCCCCTTAAAATAACAATATCATCATCATTAAAGCCTTGAGAAAAATTAATTGTTATATTCTACAAGCTGTACTCGGCATGCGTTCCAATCCCATTCAGAGCAAATGTTGGCGTTGTAATTTTGTTTGAAGTGCTATTGGATACATAATACTTTTGTTGTTTTTCCGTTAACTGCGCCTATTATAAAATGGATTTACTAAGTCAAAACCCTTCGCAGGAGTGTACACAACAATTCAACAAAGTTTCATCGCAATCGGGTGAATGGTATATGAACGCATAAAGGGCACACAAAAGAATATCACTTCATTTTACGTATCTAGTATAGAGATGATTTCAAGTTTGTGGCTGTGCATAATTTTCAATCTATAAACCATCAATAATAATGTTATTTGTTTTATGTTTCTTTTAACTACTGCGGCTTTATAGAGACGCCGGGGTGCAGGAATCTTGCCCCGAAGGGGATCTTTAACGTGCCAGTAAATCTACTGATACGGCTCCCTCGCACTTGCGCACCCTCAAATGCCAGCTGAGTGCGTCAGGATTCTATTAAACCATCACTTTGGGAGCATGGGGTCCTTACAATTAACTCCTTGAACACCAACTAGCGTGAACATTGCTTCATTGGAGCAAGAATTATAATTCTGCATGCTTCACGTGGTCGTCCTCTTGAAATTATTCATCTCATGACCTTAGAGCTTGAGTTTCCGATGGTTCATATAAGAAGGCTTAGTTTACCAGAATTCAGTAGCGAACCGATATGATTTTCGTGACATTTTAATACCATTTGCTTAACTTAATGACGTTAATTTTAAATAACAGAGAAGCAACGAAGCAAATGTTCCAAGCGATTCCGAGCGAAGCGTTGTATTGTGCTCCACGTCGGCAACGCTGTTCAGCTTCCTCGTATCGAATAGCTACTGATCAAATACAAACTGATTAAAGAAAAGTGAATCAGTTTACGTATTTCATAGTCATACAGCATAACCAGTGCATAATATAAAGTTAATAACTCGACCAAGAACGCAACCTTCCACGGAGGCTTTTTTGTAAATAGGCGTAAGTGCGCTTCATAAAAAGCGAGGTAGCGCGCAGTTCGCTACTCCTGTGGGGGTCCAGGCGGGGACACCAAGAGCCCGCTGATGAGCCAGCTTGGTGTCCTAGGCAAAATCCCACACAAGACACAGCACGGTCCTTGAAAAGTTGCTTATTTTTAAATGATGTCCTTATTCGATTTTCTGTATAGTTCATAAACAACCTTCCAACTCAAGTACGCATAATACTTTGGTCGACAGTAGTCCTGCCATGCCCCAAGCCAGGCATCAGGATAGCTCACTACTGCACTGGAAGAGTACTTTCGTCACTTCAAATCCTGATTACACCCGTGATTAAATCAGCCCAATTATATCCTAAGCTTGTATGTGTGTCTTGTGTGTGTTTTCGGCGATTGGTCGATGCTTCATCTAATGACTCACGTCTGCACGTGGAATGAGATCCGATTACAGCATGGTAGTTGTTTCGTGCAGACATCCAAGTTCCAATTTAAGTTCACACATTAAAATCAGAGCACATTAACCTATTCAGAAACTGAATTCTAATCTGACATCAATCTCTCTAGGACTTCACTTCTTTAAGGAGTAAGAAGTACCAATAAGTAGCAATAGGTTTGGCTTGCATGTCTCTGTTCATGCTAAATACAGTCCGTGCCAGATAGAATGATTCGGGTGAGAGGTAAGAAGTTTGGAGCTTCCACTTTATTTCGCTCGATCTCTTGTCGTGCAAAGCGCTGAATTCTCTTTCTTATGCATTATCAGAAACGGGTCAGCTTAATGCACAATATAGGCTACCGGTGTAATTATAATTTATCAACAGCTAGTACTGTAGTATTCTGACATATAACAAACCTAATTGTCACCAATATAACCCCATTATAATCCAAAAGAAGATTAACTTTCGAAATGTGCAAATCGCACACTTTGTAGGCATGCTATTTGACGGGGACGTTTTTGTTGTGAAGTTTTACGAAAAGTCTCTGCCCCTTTTTAGTCATAAAAATTACATACAGGTAATTATAAATATACATACTTCTCTATGCACCTTACACTATGTTTCCACATAGTCTCCACATTTGTTCAGACATTTGTCCCATCGCAGCACTAAATTTGAGATGTCCCTGTGTTAGAATTCAGCCGGCTGACTGTGGAACCATCGTCTGACTGCTGTCTTGGCGTCATCGTTGCACGTGAATCGCTGTCCTACCAGGAACTTCTTCAGTGGACTATGGCAGTGCGAGGCCACATGTGGCAACCAGAACAGCCAACAAGCTCCGGTCATTTCACTGGGAGAGTCCGGAACGCCAACCATCACTCCGGAACTCGCCCCTAGTGATTTCCACGTTTTTGGTCCGCTGAAGAAGTTCCTGGCATGACAACGATTCACGTGCAACGATGACGCCAAGACAGAAGTCCGACGATGGTTCCACAGTTAGCCTGCTGAATTCTACCACAGGGAAATCTGAAATTTGGTGCTGCGATGGGACAAATTTCTGAACAAATGTGGAGGCTATGTGGAACAACTAGTTTCATGAAGAACTAAAGCCTATTTTCATATATCCTACTTATGCAAATTGCCACTATCAACATACAAAATTTCAGTTTGATTGCTGTAATAAGATTCGTAGATATTGAGAACCGACTAAATATTTCGGATGGTCACCATGTTGGATTTTTATGTATGTAGGTTTTAGAGTTATGTACTGTTACATGAAACTTATTGTGTTCGTGTAGTATTCAAACTTCAATCGCATTATTAGGACACAAGAAGTAAAAACGAGATTTTAAAATTTCGCACAGCTGCCATCTTGTGGTTATGGAACAATTGAAATAATTTAGATACCAGTGGATTAACATTTGCATAAGCATTTACTGTACCAAGTTTCACTGCACTCGGATGGTTAAATTGCGAGAAACGTCCATTTAAATATTTATAATTCGCGTCGCCGCCATGTTGGATTTGTGATGATCATCACGTTATTGTAAGTCCTATAGGTGAACTTATGTTCATAGCCCCTATGAACATTTAAAAAAACAGTTCGATTGCTTTAATAAATTTGTAATATTGAGAACCGTCTAAATATTTCGGATGGTCGCCATGTTGGATTGTTATATGTATAGGCCATAGAGTTATGTACCGTTAAAGAAAATGTATTGCGTGGATTCATTATTCAAACCTTCACTTCGATCGCATGATTACGACAAAAGAAATAAAAACTTAATTTAAAATTCGCACAGCCTCCATCTTGAGGTTATGTTAACAATTGTACTAAATTAAATACCAGTGCATTGCAATGTGTATAAACATTTGCTGTACCAAGTTTCATTGCGTTTGGATCATTAAATCGCGAGAAAAGTCTATTTAAAATTTTCAACTTCGCTTGGCCGCCATGCTCGTTTTGTAGTTAACCGGTTTTTGAAAATCTCATAGATGAACTTCCAGTTGCGCCCTTTATCTTTGTACGAAATTTCAGGGTGATATCAGTAATAGTTTCGGGGTTATAGAATGCCGGTGAAATATTTCGCAGAGCCGCCATCTTGATGTTATGCAAACAATTGAATGAAATTAGATTTCGGTGCATTACAATGTGTATAATCATATACTGTACCAAGTTAATTTTGCGTTTGGTTGGTTAAATCGCGAGAAACGTCTATTTAAAGTCGCAAATTTGCTTGGCCGCCATGTTGGTTTTGTAGTTACCAGGTTTTCGAAAGTCACATAGGTGAACTTCTAGTAGTTTCCTTTATCACGGTACATAATTTCAGGGTGATATCGGTAATAGTTTCGGAGATATTGAATGCTGGTGATATATTTCGCACAGCCGCCATATTGGATTGGTGAGAAGTAAAAAAAAATCAGGGCACGATCAAGGTCGGCAAAAATGGTTCTATGACCTTACCGAGTTTCATAGATATCGCTCCAGCCGTTTAGAAGTTATTAGAGGGACACACATACATCACGCACACATATGCACACACACACGGACAAAAGGTGATCTCTGTCAGTCTGTTAGGTAGTCAGCCCGAAGGCTGGTTGGATCCTCAAAAAGTACCGCCGTTAGGTTATGTGGGTAGATAACCACAAAAACCCAAGGCAGCACTATATTGAGGCGTACTAGCCAAGAAGAGGGGTGAGGTAGTTTGCCATTGCTTTCCTCACTGAGTCAGATCGGCAGTACTAACCCTATGAGTAGAATTTTCACAGCATCCACAGGCACTGATGAACTTCCAGTAGCGCCCTTTATCTTTGTACGAAATTTCAGGGTGATATCAGTAATAGTTTCGGGGTTATAGAATGCCGGTGATTCTATTTGAGTCAGTGTGTGAGTGTGTGTGTGTGTGTGTGTGTGTGTGTGTGCGTGTGTACTCTGCATGTCTGCCCCCACTATCAAAGACGATTGTCATTACTAAATAAGCCTATTTATTCATAAAATGAAAATAGGCTAAGAAATAGAGTAAGGTACGTAGAACAGTACGTATATTTGTAATTACCTGTAGAGGAGATATTGATAACTCCGCAGTACGGTTAACTCCGAAGTAATTGAAATCCCAGTGCAAGAGACGAGGTCATCGCACCAATTGTGTACACTCAACTATTTAATTTTTCTATACTATCATTTCGAAACGACAAATTCTACCATCTAGCGGTAAAATGGTGATAACCTCTATTGAATTTTGTTTTTGAACTATTCGCCTACTTTCTATTTTTGCAAAAAATGAAAGTAACGCTTATGAGATCACTACAGGACCAGAAATTGTGTGCGTCTGTCTGTGTGTGAGTCAGTGTGTGAGTGTGTGTGTGTGTGTGTGTGTGTGTGTGTGTGTGTGTACTCTGCATGTCTGCCCCCACTATCAATTCGAACATGGTGAAACCGAATTGAACGAAATTTGGTACAGATGTAGTAATAGCAAGGCGCACCTCAGTGTCATGTTTTATATCGCCGCCATCTCGACGGACACGTAATGGCGGCCACCCAAATGTTAATAGCTTAGAGCAAATTACGACCAAACTAATCAACTGATCACTACCAAATTTTGCAACAACAAACCGTTTTGTGGGAAGCATATTTTGACCAAACTACAAGGTCATGAGCCCAATAGTTTGCAGATGGCGGCCATGTATGTGTGCAAATCGTTTCCCCCATCAATTCAAACACGGTAAAACCGAATTGAGCTAAATTTGGTACAGAGGTAGCACTAGCAAGTTGGACCTCAGTGTCATGATTTATATTGCCGCCATCTTGACATCAAATTGGCAGGTGAAAAGCTGAAGGAAGTAGGAGACTTCTGTTACTTACGAAGCAAAATAACCAGTGATGGACGAAGCAAAGAGGATATAAAAAGTAGGTTGGCTCAGGCAAGGAAATTATTTCTACAAAAAAGGAATATGTTGACATCGAATATAGATTTAGGTATTAGGAAGTCATTTTTGAAAGCCTTTGTCTGGAGAATGGCACTCTATGGAAGTGAAACTTGGACTATTGGTGCAGCAGAAAAGAGGAGAATTGAAGCATTTGAACTGTGGTGTTACAGGAGAATGATGAAGATCAGATGGGTCGATAAGGTTACAAACGAAGAGGTATTAAGACGAGTGGGAGAGGAGAGATGTTTCTGGCGACTGCTAATGAAGAGAAGAGAGGGGTTAGTAGGACACATACTAAGACACCCAGGAATAGCAAGTTTAGTTACGGAAGGAAGGGTCGAGGACAAGAACTGTAGGGGTAGACCAAGGTTAGAATATGTTAAACAGATTGCCTCGGATGTAGGGTGTGGTAGCTATGTAAAGATGAAACGATTAGCTCAGGACAGGGAGCCATGGAGGGCTGCATCAAACCAGTCAAAAGACTGAAGACTCAAACAACAACAACAACTTGACGGAAACGTAATGGCGGCCACCCCAATGTTAAAAGCTTGAATCAAATTACGACCAACCAATTCATATGATCTCTACCAAATTTTGCAACGACATATCTTTTTTTAGGAAGCATCATTTGACTAAACTACAAAGTCATCAACCCAATAGTATGCAGATAGCGGCCATGTATGTGTGAAAATCGATTCCCCATATCAATTCAAACAGGGTGAAACCGGATTGAACGAAATTTGGTACAGAGGTAGTACTAGCAAGGGGCACCTCAGTGTCATGTTTTATATCGCCCCCATCTTGACGGAAAGGTAATGGCGGCCACCTAAATGTTAAAGGCTTAAAGCAAACTACGACCAACCTAATCATCTGATCTCTACTAAATTTTCCAACAGCATATATTTTGTGGGAAGCATATTTTGACCAAACTACAAGGTCATCAGCCCAATTGTTTGCAGATGGCGGCCATGTATGTGTGCAAATCGATTCCCCATATCAATTGAAACGCAACTGAAACAAAATCAAACCACCTTTGGTACAGAGATAGCACTAGGAAAGGCTAACTCAGTGTCGTGTTGTATATCGCCGCCATCAAAACAAAAAGGAATGACGCCCACCCAAAATGTTCTGAGCTTAAATCAAATTACGACTAACCTTACCATCCAATCTATACCAAATTTCACAACAATATACCTTAATGTGGGAAGCTTTTTTTTTTCAAACTACAAGGTCATCAATCAAATAGTTTCAAGGTGGTGGATGTATGAATCATGCAAGTATTATAGCCTAGCCGTAACTTATGATTAAACAAAGCCTGGCCTCAACAATTCAGTTATCGTATATAGGGAGGTTTAATCTGTCCTCAAAGAGGTGTAGGGTAAGATATTAGAATCTTATGATGGAATATGAAACCGTATCGTTGTGGGCGCGTGCCGTCCCGTTGTCAACATGGCCACTTTCTTTTCTCGCATATACATACATTTCCGTAACTTCCTAAGTTTATATCCTTTTAGGAATGTAATGAGCAAAATAATACATATTTAGTATCAAATGGTTATAGAAACGCCAGTAAACGCTAATGAAATCGTTGATTTCAACAAAAAATATGATACAGTTATACTAAACCAGTTGTTTATCAAGTATTATCGTAGGGCATCCATGGCGTAATGGTAGCGGCTTGGGCTGTTAGTCTGGGGGCTCGTGGATCAAATCACTGCAGGTTCAAATTTCTTTACTTCGTTCTTTTGGTATTTATTGATTTATAACTACTCACACTTTATAATGTTAAGCATATATACTGTAGTGTGTATTTGCAATCGAAAATATTCGTTGAACTTGTTCCGCGGTAGAGACTATTTTTGTTGTTTTTGTTGTTGATTCTTTAGAGGTTTGCGGGATCATGGTCTTGTAGCCCCGTTCACTTGAGTGTTTATAGAAGTTGTCGGATAACCTGTGTCACTGTGATGTATATAGGCTTTCTAGTGTGTGTACTTTTATACGAGGAAGGATTTGGGTCGGAAGCTGTTGTTGTTGTTCATATGAGATGCATGGACATCATGGCCAATTAGCCCCATGTACATGGGTGAGTGTTGAATTTTGTCTTATAACCTGTGTTATTGTGATGGCTATATTAGTGTGTGTGTGTAATTCAGGCGAGGATTCAATCAATCAACGTTTAATATCGCTATAGCACGTTGTATTTCAACAAGCTACTACAACCAACATTCAATTATACTCCTTGAGAAGGACAAAGAGTTATTACTATACCAAAGCATTTAGGAGAAAGTAGGCTATATGTTCTTTACTGAACATCTTGTTTTTGAAATATCATATACTCGTATTCAGTGATGCATTTATGACATAGTGGAAGTAATGAAGCATATTATTTGACTCGTCTTATTGTAGATTTAGACAAGTTATCGCGGATGTAGCCCTAGAAACACTAGTAACAACAACAAAAGTTATTAATTCAAATTTCTTTGAAAGTGTTATTAAATGACTTGAACAGATATCAGATGAAATTTTGAGAACTGAAATTGTCACAAATATTGTAGTCATTTAATTTCTATGTTGATTTTTGGATTTGTTTCCTTTCTAAACAAAATAGGGGCAAAACCTTTTTGATCCACCTTCGTACTTCCGTATTATGTTCTTTTCAGAGATACTTGTCCAATAAAAGCCAACCCTCTACTTTTTATCTCATAGGTTGAACACCTAAAAGCAAAACCACAACTCGAAATAAAAAAGAGAATAAAGCAGACGATTCACTGTCAATGAAATTCAAATGAAAATTTGCAGACCGGAAGCTTGCTAAGGTTCGGTGCCTTTTTGAATCGTGAAAGCCCTACACTATGCCTTTAGAGGCTCTTATATCTCTGATTAATGAGAAAAGACGCGTTCAGCACACTGTAGTAACGGCTTCTTGTTTTTAAACGTAACCCTAATATACCAACCGGAACTGCGCTTGGACTTGAAACCACCTACTCGGGCACTGTAAATGAACACAAGGTCCATTACATCACACAGCATGAATTCCTATGGGGTCAGGGATGAGGTGAAATGAGTGTCCATCTAGTAAATAGTTTCACACCCGGATGCCCTCCCTGACGACAGATGTCACCTCTGGATTGCCTTCTTACGCACAGTGTAATCCACAGCACATTGCATCTTCTTAGACCCGAGAATTAGTTTGCTAGTGAAGATGCAACGGAGTTTCTATAAGTTAAACATGGGGTGAAAAGTCAGAAATATTTCTGATGTTTCAATATAATAATGATAATAATATACCTTGCTCAAAAGCACTTATCTTACCTTCAGCATATTCCAGACGCCGGTTTGGAAAATCCTACTCACAAGATGTTATGGCACCGATCAGTTATTACTGATAAAACCATACTAGCAAACCGTCAAGATAATATTCTTGTGGACAAAGAGTGAAAGAGAACCTTTTTCATTGGTATCGCAGTGCCCAATTCCCATAATTTGCAACAAACCTGCTGTGAGTAGATTACCAAGTATCTGCCCTTGGCTGAGGAAATACGTCAAATGTGGAGACAGGAATGTATAGTGGTTCTGCCCATAGTCATTTATCCTACCGGCATCATCCCTACATCATTGGCTCGCAATCCAAAAATATTGCGAATACATTCTGGTCTACATATCACCATGCAGAAGGCCGTCATCTTGGAGACCTGTTCCACTGTTCTCTCGTTTCTCAATGTGCCACCCTAAAAGAAGTTGTCATGCCGTCTTGCAAACAAGCCGATGATATGTTGATTTGTCTCACTTGTGTGATGAACTTAATGTCATAATAATAATAATAATAATAATAATAATAATAATAATAATAATAATAATAATAATTGCTGTGTGATGCAATGAGTTTTGCACTCGCGCGCAGCAGCTCAAAACTGCTCTACACCAACTGAAAATAGCATTCAACACCTACCAAAAGATGCAGAAGGCAGCAATGCTGGACAGCTGTCATATAGTCAGGAAATTCTTGAGAACCAGCGAAACTTCTTGAGTAAGCACACCGAATGTTTTCCGAAGATCAGAAGAACTCTGTTAATGGAACAATTTGTGAAAATAATAATAATAATACGCATCAGAAACCACAAGCACCAAGGGAATGGCCAAAATTAAAGACATCGAAAACCAAGACAGGATAATTCTGAGAAAAAGTTAAGGTGACGTTTTTTGAGATAATTTCTGGCAAAAAGGACTCACGGAAGAATAATACATAAATGCTGAATCTATCACGACACACATCAGAAAACGCAAAGTGAAGTTCTTTACACATATCGCCAGAATGAACGACACCAGACTGCCTAAAAGATTATTCACCATAATGTCTACGTCGAAATTGGGTATTTCTGGGCACAAAGAAACTATGGAAAACTTACAACAATTACATAAAGGTATCCCATAGAGGACATTCACGACTGCAGCATTTGTAGATAAAAAATCACAAACCAAAAATTTTAATTTAGATCATAACCCCCCAAAAATAGGCGTAAATGGATAAATGAAGAGAAGAAGGCACATAGTGAACGGATGAATGGTTTTTGGGAAGATAACAAGAAGTTCCGTGACGAACTAAAGAGCCTACTTTTCTTAAAATTTAAGATTCATGCCAATGATTAATCGATATGGATCTATCTAGAATAATGACGAAATTAAGTTGGTAATATCGAAATTTCTAATTAGTTCGAAATACTGTATACCTGGCATAATGTAGCCTAATAGAGAACTACAGTTGGCAGCCCTGGTGACTGAATATATTCTTAGTTCCATCTCTTAAGGTACAGAATACAAAATTTGGTTGGAGTCCAATGAATAGCATGGACGTTACATGCAGTTAAACATTGGATCTAACAGCGCGCGTAAAATCATGTTGGCAACAGTGTCATGCATGTATTGGTCAGAAATAATCTGAAATAATATGATCTATTGTTGTGCCAATTTTGAATGAAATCCATTAGTTAGTATAGAAGTTACATGCATTTTAAAATTGGACCTATCAGCAGGCTTAGAATCATGTTGGCAGCACTGACGTATATTAGTTACTCCAAAGTAATCTAGAATGCCAGGTACTATACGTGTGCAAAGTTTAGAGCTATTGACTTGCATTCTTTCTGATATATAGATATTAGGGTAACAAAAATAGAGACAGTATTTATTAACAGTTGTCAGCCCTGGTTGCTCTTAAGAATACGCATAGTCATAGCTGTTGTGATACACATAGCACATACGAAATTTGGTTGAAATCCAATTGATAGTATGGAAGTTACATGTATTTAAAGTTGGACCTCTCAGCAGGCTTAGAATCATGTTGGTAGCACTGACGTATATAAGTTACTCCAAATTAATATAGAATGTCATGTACTATACGTGTGCATAGTTTAAAGCTGTCGGCTTGCATACTTTCTCATATATATTGGTATTTGGATAAAAGAAATTAAGAGCATTTTTTAACAGTTGCAGCACTGGTGGTTCATAAGAATACGTTCAGTCATATCTGGTTATGTACACATACAACATAAAAAATTTGGTTGAATTCCAATTGATAGTGTAGAAGTTATATGCATTTAAATATTGGACTTATCAGTAGGCTCATAATCATTTTGGCAACACTGCCATGTATGGCCTTCTGGAAATTAAACTGCAATATTATTATCTATATGTGTGCCGATTTTGAAATAGCGCCCATTCATACCTTCCAAGATATCCAACATGGAGCTCAAATTTCAATTGCGATTTTTCAGCAGTTGGTAGCACTGACATCATTTTCAAATATGGCCGTGAGATATTCAGGTATAGATCTTAACTCCTACCAAATTTTATTTTGATTGCTCCAGCCGTTTAGGAGTTGATAGGGGGGGGAGGGCACACACACAGCCAGACAGACAGAAGGATAGACAGACAGACAGACAGACACACATTTTCCCGGATCGATCTCATAAGACTACTTTTTCCTCGTTTTTGCAAAATGTGAAAAGTAGGCTAAAAATAAGAAAAGAGCCACCACAAAAGCTAGATATTTGTGTTTTAGTGCTCTCCTTAAAGGGGGAATGTACGCAAATAATAATAATAATAATTTGGAAGAATCCCACAGGTAAATCATTTCAAATACTTACGGGGAAATGATACGACCATCTACTGTAGATTAAATCCTGAAGGAAACAAAGAGAGAAACTCTAAATTACCAAAAGCCTATAGAATCACCTGGAACAGATACAACAAAGAATCAATATCTCGTAACGCAAAATTAATCACTAGAGCACGGTAATTCATCCCGAAGCATAATACGCATCAGAAACCCTGATCATTGGAGGTAGATCACTATCTAAACATTTAGAAAAACTAGAAAGAAAAGTTCTCAGGAATATCTTTGGCCCAGTGTACATAGCGGGAGTGTGGTTGGAAAGGAGGTGTCATGAGTTATACCAACGTTTCAAGAAAACATCACACACTATTAGAAAAAGACGATTGAAATTTTAAAGACATATTCAAAGACTTACAAAAATTATATTTAATAATCCCTTCTCATTAAAAGCCAAGAATAGCTGGATAATAGACATTGAACTTCAAGAAATCAACGCAACAGACGAATTTTATAGAACAGACCTAGATTCAGATCGTTGGTGAACAAACATCATTTTGTTGCAAACCCCCGAATGAGAGACATCACCGCATGCACAGCAGAAAGGAAGGAAAATCATAGTAAGCAAATGAAGAGATTTTGGAAAGAGAAGAAAGCTAATTCAAATTCATCTGTGAAATAGGTTGAAACGTGCTCCTTTGTTGGGCACAACGTCGTAGGACGAATGTGCAATTCAAACCACCTTCAAAACAATTAGAACTACAGTAAGAGACAAAGTACTGAAAACAGAAAGAAGAATATTCAGAACAAGCAATATCAAGCGGATCGACATTGGAGACTCGCTCAGTCTACAAGAAGATGGAACCGGTAATGAGCACAATATATTAGGGAGAAACGCGTACCATCTTTGGACATTTCATCAGGACATCGGAGAATAATTGGAAAATCATGAAGAAACAGTACGAGTAATATTCGATAGATTATGGAAATTACCGAAGATAAGAGAGAATTAAAAATTGCTACAGTATTGAGGATTTTAAAAATAGACAAAATTAAGAAACCCTAAGATAAAAAGGCGCACTACAAACTATCGCCTCCGTAGCGTAGCGGTCAGCATTGTTAGTTGCCGTCCCGGAGGTCCTGGGTTCGATTCCCGGCTCTGCCACGAAATTTGAAAAGTGGTATGAGGACTGGAGCGGGGTCTACTCAGCCTCGGGTGGTCCAAATGAGTAGAGGGGGTTCGATTCCCACCTCAGCCATCCTCGGAGTGGTTTTCCGTGGTTTCCCACTTCGTCTTCGGGCAAATGCCGGGATGGTACCTACTGTAAGGCCACGGCCGCCTCCTTCCCTCTTCCTCGCCTATCCACCCCAATCTTCCATCCCATCCCTCATGAGGCCACTGTTCGCTTTGCAGGTGAGGCCGCCTGGGCGAGGTGCTGATCACACCTCCCCAGTTGTATCCCTCCCGACCAGATTTTCCAGGCTCCAGGACACTCACTGCCCATAGAGGCGGTAGTGGTGAGTTCCCCCGCTGAGTCCGAGGGAACCACCAACCTAGAGGGTAAATTGACTAAATAAAAAAAACTACAAACTATGATCAAAAAACGAACAGTGTTTTAAGGGGCCTAACATCTGGGTTGTCGGACTCTAATAGTTTGGGTGTTTGTGACAATGTAAATAAAATGAAACTATAACTAAAACTAACTACTGTACATACGATACTTACAACTAAAACTACAAACTGGAAGAGGAAATGGACAACAAAAAGAAGAATGAAGAATAATAGGAACGAAAAGATACGAGCCTTACAGTAGTCGCATTATGATGTGTATCATCTGACATGTTATCCTACTCGTATTCTAAACAGCTTGGACATTCTTAAAATGTTAATTTACGCTCCGGTTTCATACAGGTACTACAGTAAATAGATTGAATTGGAGATATGCTACTGTCACACTTGTTTGAACAAACATCAAAATATTACATTGTAAATTAAGAGGTGGAATGAAACCATAGCCTCTAGCCTATCTATAGACTACTACAAATAATGTTCAATACAATCAAATTTCCCAACTCCTGCTTGGTGCAAACTATTGTAATTAAAATTAGATAAATCGTAATTTCATGTAGATTCTGTTAAAATGACGCAAAATGTTATGATAGATATAGTTTAAATCGATAATCTGGTAACAAAAATAACTACCGGGACTGGGGTTCGAACCTGAGACCTCATGATTCGCAGACCAAGACGATTTCCACGCAGCCATTACAACCACAGAATTTTAGAGTACAAGACAGTTACTTATTTTCACTTGCGGGTAAAAATATGCTCCATTATATATATATATATATATATATATTTTTTTTTTATTTTTTTTTTTTTTCGATATTATTCCGGCTTGGAATTGAGTTTAAATTGTGAACCCTTTATCCACAGGCTGTATAAAGGATTCTAATAATTATTCATCATCTTTTGATACATTTCTATAGACAACAGATATGAGAGCCAGACGGTGTTGGGAAAATATTGAGAAATCAGTGGCCGAGAGGACACATGGTTTAAGCTCCTGTGGTATTTTAGGAGGATGCGTTTATATTCTTGGGACACAGGACAGGTGCAACTTTTAGCGCGAATGTTGGCGTGGGCACGCACAATATGGCTTGTTACTAGGAAGGTTGGCGCCAAGATGAAAATCGAATGCTACAAGGTAATTGGTCTATCATCATGTGAACCACTCCCTACGGCAGAAATGTATGTAAAAACGCGCAAAGACATACAGCAGTCTGGGCCAATAATATCAAGACGCCTTGTCTTAGCGGGAACTCGGCTTGGGAACGCGCACTGGTAAATTAACGCGGGAGTTATCTACAGATTAATTCCACGATCGATTCAAGCCGGCTACAGCATAATCGTAACCTCCACACTACTACGAACTCAATGATACCGATCGCATGCTAGTCTGATAGTTATTATGGAATATTTTTTAATATATCCCCTTCCACACCTACTCTAGTCAGTGTCATTTATAAGGATCCAAGATGCTTCGAGGAACCTAGCACTAATTTTTGTACGTCTGAGGACGGAACATTATTACTTATTTCTGTGCGTCTGAGGACGTAACATTCATACTCTGCATATTTTCATGTTTGTGAACATGGAACAGTGTCGTCAATTTATAAGTATAACTTCAGTGATTTATTTATAGTCCCAGCACTATCAGTAGGACCAGTTCATCGAAGTAATTCACCAAATAGACTGTCAAGGAATATAGTACTTGATAGGTGAATATAGTAGGTATTATATCGTGTGTGTATCTGACAAAAACTTTATTTAATTCAGCACGAGATGACGCCTAAGAAAGAGAATGGATCTGGGACCCAGCAGGACATTTGCCTTAAGATGTCAATGACCAGATAAACATCTTAAAGGAGATGGCTGCAGACGTATTCCTGGCCCTGTTTAAAGGATTGAGTACCAAAAAAAATTATTTATTTATTAAATCAGCTACGGTGTTATGGGATATTTTTTTGTAAATATTTGTTTGCTTGTTTGGTAATGTAGATTATTAGTTTTTGGTTTACTGACACATTAAATATGGGACTAGCCGAGCGTTGCGTAATTTATATATTTTGTGATTGTATTTGGTTCAACTGTACGGAGCGACACGCGGAGCCCGTGCTCGCTTTCGCTTGCGTAATTCGCGGTCAAGCATTATTATTCGGAGATATGCCTTACAACAAAAATGGAACTGAATTAATTTTGAGATTAAAAATAGAATTTGGAGGGTAAAAGATTATTTGTGTGAAGAATTTTATGACGGATCAGGATTATTTTGATAGTTGCTTTCCAGCAGATTTGAACGGGATGGCACTTTGCACCCGAGTTTTTGTTGTGTATTTTTGTTAGTATGTCAATGGACGCAATATTGTTGATATGTTTTGAGCCGACCCAGTGTGTGTGTATGAGAGTCAGTCGAAGCTATGGGTGCGTTATGTGATTCTTTATGATGTGCTAGCGAGAATATATCATGGCGATTATTCTGACTTGCTCCACGTCAACCCAGTTCATGTCCTCGCGAGGCTGGACTTGTGGTATATATTTGTGTTTTCTCGCCATCCAGTGGATGGGTGAGATTTGTTGACGTTTCCAGAGTGAAACCTGCGCCTAGCTTGCCAGACTGAGAGAGGTATTTGTGGCAGTGTTGACTCATACAAGTAGGGGAGCGCTCAATCAGATAACGTGTCTTGTCATTAGAACAGGCTTGCTACCTGTACTGCAATTTAAGATGTTTAAATTCACAAAAACCTGATCGGTTATAATGAGTATTGATTGATTAAATGGGAGCTGTCCATAATTGTAAGGTAGCCACCGAAATTCGTGTTTGTCTGGCGTTTCATATAAATGTAAACATAGTTTTTCAGCCGTTAGGCTTGTATTTTGTTGTTGTTGGTTCAATTTTTGGTGTGTTTATTTTTGACGCGTTCTTGACCCGTGTCAAGTTAGGGTGCGCGAAGCTATGTTCCCAAGTTATGATGAGAGCTTTTTGGGCCTATTTCTGGCGTGTACTTTTTTTATTCCATGTGCTCTGGCACCAGCTAGGATCTCAGGGAGATTCTTCATTCTGTTAATATTATTAGATCTTGCATGTGTCAGTATTAATTATGGTGTATTAATTAAGGGTGGGTCCCATAGCCGTAGTGCGATTTAAAAGATGCACTCCGTAAGAAACATGTCTGTTTCAGTTGTAAACGGACTCGCATCAGTACTCGATTTCTTATTAACGAACAGTACACCGCACATTATATAACTTCTTGACCAGAAAAAATGGACTTGTATCCATATGTTGTGACGAGTGAGTTCTTACCGCTCAAATGCTTATGTCATGATTTTATCATTTTTGTGAAGCTGAATTCACATTGTCTTGTTGTGACGAGCGAGTTCCTACCGCTCGGTGTTATTATTAGTATTTATTAAGGGGGTGAAAGTCAGGGAGGATTTGTTTTTATTTATTATTATTATTATTATTATTATTATTATTATTGTTAAAATGGCGGACGAGATTGAAAGTCGGTTACATGTTGCTCTCCGATTTATACAGAATACCGCAGATGCAGGCGGATACACGAAGAAAGAGACTAAGGACGATATCCATAGAATGGTGAGTGTCATTGTGGATTGTTTTAGTGACATGAAATCCATGCTAGAGATTAACATTATAACTAAACAGAATTCTCATCAAGAGGTTATTGAGGTTAGCCAAAATGATTGTATAGAAACGTCAGACATAATGACTACAGAACAGGTGGCTCCATCTTACGGCAATTTCCATGAAATACTTAGTAATACGGAGACCCATGAAGGGCCACAGAGAAGTCAAGTGAACAACGGAATTATTCCACAGACGACATCTAGCGACCAACGAGTCGAGGCAATGAATACATACCATCGAGGTCATTGTCAGATACCATCTAGCGGTCTTGTACGGAACAGCTCTCGGAGAAATAGAGATGAAACGGAAAGTCTACTTCGCGAGGAGACTGATGAGGCCATGATTTCAACGCAGCGTGAACAGGGCAGGTTGCCATCTAGTGGGCAACCGGATAATCTTCAGCTGGGCAACAGAGACATTCACACTGCACCGCTTGTGCTTCTACGTTAAACAAAATAGCAGAGGCATGAGGAATACAGTGGAAGCGAAAACAACAACTTAAACAGGATCGCTAAGGAGCGGGGAAAGGATGTCTCTTTCGATGCGTGCTGGGCCCATGATTCCGGATCGAAAGAAAGATACTTTCCAAAAAAGGGAACGAATGAATTGTTTAGAACAAATCAAAAGCGGAATTAAATTTATCTAATTGATCGAAGAACCCAGAAGCGTGTAGGTCGTGACTGCGTTACAGTACGAAGCCAAGACCGACGAAATCGAACGAGAGATGAGGGAACTTAAAATTACAAATGAAAGAGGACGAAACCAAAGTGAACTACTTACTAATGTATTTAAAGTAAACTAAAACAGGTGCGCATAAGAGTAAGGATTAATTTAAACACAAAATGAAAGGTAAACTTGAATAGGTATTAAAATCACTTAATAACAAATAAAATTAATGACTAAAGATGGTACCCAAGAAAGAGGTACACAAAAATAATATCAAGAGAAAAGTGTATAAATGAACTTAAGCACAAACAAAGATGAAACAAGATTAATTAAAATGTACTTACAATCAATGTGCAACTAAACCGTAAGCGCGACTCGATAACCAAAATTTAAAATACAAAAAAAAACAAAAGATAGAGAGTATGGACGAGTCGAATAAGAGAACACCTCTACTTACGAGGATGACCTGGACTAGAATGCCCCGCGCCAAGAACAGAACTCAAAAGCTCATGATGTTGTGAAATCATGGGGTAGGGGGTGAAAGTGGTGGGGATGGGAGGAGTGTGTATGTAGGAAACGGGGGTGGAGGATGACACGGAGTTACGTAATATAACGAAGCCAGAAGAAGCAACACAAAATTAACACACAAAAATAAAGGAAATGAAAATTACATTAAATTACGTGACATTACCGGGACAGGAAATAAAAAAAAATCAATCAGCTAAGAAATATGCTTCGTAGGAAGATGTAGGCTTACACAGAGGTAGAAATGCCGAATCACAACGACATACGATGAAACAAAGAAAGTAATGCGGCGCATGGACAGTGATGAGCACGATGACCATCGCTCACATACATTTCAATAAAACAGAGGGAGGATCTGACTGAAGACGTGAGACTCAGCTCCGTAACTTCGCCGATTCCATCCATAAAAACAAGGCTCTGATGCGACAATCCACCGGAGGTCGTCATAAAAGAACGCCGAACCAGGTGGTGACGCAATACAGAGCATAATTAAGCCTCGTAGAAAAATAGCATATATTTCAGACCTGAGAGATTTGAGTAAAAATAAAACCGATTACATGAAAGGTAGGGATGACAAATAAACACAGAGGCTTCGCTAAACTAACGTAAACAAAGGCGAAGGGACTTGGGTTCATGGATCGAATTCACATCATCATAAGAAAGGGAAATTGTAAGTGAATGAAAGGAGACACAAAAATAAAATAAAAAAATGGATAAACTGAAATTCAAAAATGATAGCATGCCAGGTAAATCAAGTGATCGAATCGTACTTACGCTTAGTTGCTTTCTAGGTGCGGGCAAAGGCCTGACACGTGCACACACGTCCGTCTATCTGACGGCTCAAATTGGAAGGGAGCAACCTTCTCTAAAGGAAAGTAGTAACGCGCTCGAGAAAAATAAGTCGTAGAAACATCCCCTCTCCAGAACATAAAGGGGGCCAATGGGAGAAGCAAAGCTTAGCAACAAGTTATGCATCAACCAATGGTAAAACTGTGTCAGTAGGGGTGAAAAGTTTCACCATCTGACGAAACATTTACGCAGAATTACAAAGTTTGAACGCAGTAGGTAAGACAGAGAAACATATGTCACAATAATGCGACATGAAGGAAATGATGATAATAATAATAATAATAATAATAATAATAATAATAATAATAATAATATGACAAAAAAAATAATGAACCTGATAAAAACGGTTCAAAATTCCCCTGCTCTCCCAAAAAAAAAGGAATTTTCCTGGCCATGGAAATTTCTTTTTTTGTACAAATGGAGAGGCAAAAAAATGTAAAGGGGGAAAAATTGAATACTAAAAAATGGGTACTAAGGACCTCTAGGAGAATACAAAAAAAATGAACAGTTGACTAATCTGACCGTGAAATGAAGGTGGTACCCCCTTCATTGCTCGTCAACACTAGCCACTAACGTCAAAAGTACTGCGTTCAAAAAGAAATACAGTGAGTTCATATATTAAATGGTGATCATTGTTCTTGTTAGTTCATGATGATGCGGATATCGAAATCTTCAAGATGGATGTTACCCCGAGACTGCAAATCTCTCCAGCCTCTGATGAGAAAAGACAGACAAAGTTAAATCGTGATCACATTTAAAAAAATACAATTGGGACACCCTGTATATAGGACCGTTCGTTGCGTCAACGAGGAATATGCAATAGTGTCATAATGTCTTCGAAAGGGAAAGTACTCTCCTTTTCAGCAGCTGAAAATAAAGCCATGTATAGATCCATTGGGGGGGGGGGGTGACTGGTCCGTTAACGAGTTCCGAGAACACCCCCATCTGTGTTAGCCCAGGTACACAAAGGCTGCTTGTTGTTACTGGCTGCCCGTCAGGATGGTTACTAGACAATACACGACTTTCTAAGAACACTTGACAATTTAAAACCAAACAAAATACATGACTTCACAATAAACATCAAAATCAAGATGACACAAAGGTGCATGCTATCTGAAAACCATGACACAAAAAGTCAATTACATCAATACATTTAAAATAAATACAAAGTTCCTACAAGGTCAAACAGGAAGTGTTGAAGGGTCCTTGTCTGTCGCCGAACAATAGGAGTTAAGCCGGGGAACAGTACAAAAGAGGAGTAGGGGTGGTGACCGACCAGGTATATGCTGATGGCCTCAGGCAAAGATATAGCTCGACAGAGATGTCAGTACTCACGACACACTCGCGTACGAGAAAAAGGCCACGGGTGTCTCCTGTCTTGTCACAGGAATAAATGAAAAGGAAGCACACGAATTAAGATCAGAATAAGCTCACATGCTAGGTTGGCTATTAAGGAGCTCGGGCATCCAATTAGAATAAAAGGAAAACAAAAATACAACATTTTAGCGAGGCGAAATTCACAAGATCACTTGACAAATTTTTTCAACTGCGTGACGTGGGCCGAAGTTACTGAATTATCGTGATCGTCCACTAACTCAACTGAGACCGGATTTAAAAAGCGTGAAAAAGTCTTGGGAGTTGACCAACGTAAGCACAGCTTACTGGAAATTTGTTTGGTAGCGTCACTCAAAGGATGTAAACGACACAAAACTTTGTCCCCAATTTGAAATTTAACATCATGACGGCCTAAGTTGTAACGCTTTGCCACTCTGGCTTTTGCCTTCTTGAGGTGACCGGTAGCGATGGCCCATTTTTGAGCAACAGAGGTGGTGCGAGAAGGTTCGGAAAGATATTCAATATTCCATTTGAGCAGCAAGGGGTCGACGAGCGCTCGGCCAAGGAATAATTCAGCTGGAGTAGTTTGAACGGACGAATGGAAAGAGGTATTGAACCCGAGACTGAAATACTGTAGGTTCGTATCCCAGGAGGTTTGATCAGCATTGTGAAAAGCGGACATACAAGCCTTCAAGTTTTTGTGAAAACGCTCTACGTGATTTCCTTGCGGTTGATACGGTGACAAGAAAATATGTTGGGTGCCCCAGTTAAATACCATAGTTTCAAAAGCTTTGGAACGGAATACAGAGGCGTTATCTGACACAAGGTACTTGGGAGGACCAAAAACTCCAAATATATATCTAGACAAGAAATGGATAGTAGTCTGAGAAGTGATATTCTTTACTGGGAATAACCAAACAAACTTCGAAAAACCATCAATGACAGTTAAAATGGCTTGATTGCCAGATTTTGATCTCACGACTGGACCAAAGTAATCAATGAAAAGGCGTTCGCCGGGACGAGTGACGATACCAGCTTGGTGGAAGCCTACACGAGTGTTCTGGGCAGGTTTAGAACGCTGGCAGGTTGAACATCTTCTGACATGAGCAAAAGCATCTACTTTAATTAAGGGCCAATAAAATTCACCGGATATCTTACGGAAAGTGCGCTGCATCCCTGCATGAGTTCCCAGTGCAGAATCATGATAATATGTCAAAAGCATATCACGTACTGCTAATGGAGCAAAAATTCTAAATTTAGAAGAGTTAGGAAGAACATAGCCAATAACATCATTTCGAACACAAAAGTTGCTTACTGCCGGATCTTTGTTTGCAATTTTTGCACGGAGGTCAGTGCAAAATGGATCCTCAGACTGGAATTTCCGGATATCCACAAAAGACCAAGGACAATGTTGCAATAGGAAAAGATTTTCTTGAAGTGGTGTACTGATAGAAACGCTCTCGATTGGAGTCCTAGGAGTCTCTTCAAACATGCGTGACAGGCAGTCAGCTACCGGGTTCTCGCTCCCTTTTACGTGGATGATATCAAACTTAAAAGATGACAACCTCAAAATCCACCTGTTGATGCGTCCAAGCTTTTTCACGTGAGAAAGACTCCATTTCAAAGCCTCATTGCCGGTAAAAACAGTAAAGTGACGGTGTTCCAAAAATGTCCTGAATTTTTCACATCCAAATACCACAGCAAGACTTTCCTTCTCGAAAATTGAGTAACGTCGTTCATGTTGATTTAACATACGACTCGCGAAGGCCACTGGTGCAAATTTTCCTTCCACACGCTGGCTCAAAACACTAGAAATGGCCAAATCACTGGCGTCACAATGTAAAAAGAAAGCTGATTCGAAATCAGGCGTGTGCAGTACTGGTGCTGACATAAGGGCTTCTTTCAAAACATTGAAAGCTTTGTCCTGTTCTGGCCCCCACACAAATTTCACATTCTTCTTTTTGAGAGCATTTAGAGGTGCCGAAATGTCAGAGAAGTTTTTGATAAAACGAGAATAGAACGTGAACATACCCATTACTCTTCTCAAAGCCCTAACTGTGGTGGGTACAGGTAACTGCTGAATGCAATCTGCGCGCTCGGGTATGACACGGATACCATCGGCTGACAGAATGTGACCCAGAAATTTAATTTGAGTGCAGCCCAAAGAGGTCTTTTTTGGATTGATAGTGAGACCGGCCTTCCTGAGGCGGGAGAAAACTTCCCTAAGATGAACGACATGCTCCTCAAAAGATCTGCTGTATACGACTAAATCGTCAAGATAATTAAATACAAAATTGAACTTCAGGTCTCCCAAGATGTCGTCTAGCACGCGACTGAGGACTTGTGCACCAACAGCTATACCCATCGTAAGACGTTTAAAATTATATAACCCGAAAGGGGTGTTAAAAGCAGTGAAGTCGCGACTCTCAGCATCCAAAGGAATCTGATAATATGCACTATTTAGATCAATCATCGAATACACATTGGCCCCGTGGAAATGCTGAAAAGCACTCTCAATAGTAGGCAGTGGGAAATTATCAAAGACTACCTTCTTGTTCAATTTTCGGTAGTCTACGACTAGCCGGTACTCGCCCTCTTCTTTCGTGGGAATTAAGAAAGCAGGAGACCCATAAGCTGATTTGGAAGGAACCACTACTCCCCGATCTTGCAAATCATTGATATACTTTTTCATGGCCAAGATCTTGGGCGGATTACAAGGAAATGGAGGACTTTGAACAGGTACATTGTCGCTCAAGTCAATGTGGCATTCGTGATTTACAGCAGAAACTAAATCTTCTGTGAGGACATCAGAAAATTCCTCAACTAAATCGTTCAGAGTATCACGTTGCTCGGACATCAAAGTTAATGGAAGGTGTACGGAAAATACAGGAGACACATCAACGTAGTTAGAAGTACATTCTTCAAAGGGGAACATTTTATCTGAGTGAAATTTGAAACAAAATGAATCGTTAATAAAATCTAACTGCATGCCAGTTTTATGCATAAAGTCAATTCCTAGAATACATTGAGTGGAGAGATTGTTAACCACATGAAAAACATGTTTCCAAGAAAATCCGTGAATTTTAATGCGACATAAAAGAGTTTCGGCAACGTCGATAACTGACGATCCCGCAGAGAGGAACTGACATTTATTCTGTATGGGGTGTTTTTGCGAAGATCGAATGCTATCTGCCACTGAACGGTGGATGAAACTTCTGGTGGCGCCTGTATCCAAAATAGCAGGTGCCGAGACATTATCGAAATTTACTGAGACTCCTGGTTGTAACACAACATCAAAATTAGATGCATTGTCAAGTTTGGATGGAGGACTGCTCCGGGAGTCGAACTCAGAACACCTCCCTATGCGTTTTCATGGTTGGAATTACAATTCGGACAGGAACGAGTCGTGACCTCATTCATCCCACAGCCAAAACAGAATTTTCGGCGTTTTAAAGAACACATTTTAAAATGATGTCCAAGTTCATTACAGTTCCAACAAGTTATGCGACCAGAAGAAACATTGCGTGCGATTGTTGTTGGGTTGTGTGTAGTCTTTTCACGGGAAACAGCATAAGAGTTACGAGCCACAGAAGGGCTTGGATTAGAATTCTTAGAAAGGGACTCAGCACGGCGAGCAGACGGCTTAAACCGTAAGGTGTCGTCTTTTGTTCGGTCGACAGCTGGGTTAGACAATGTTGTCTGGGGGGAGTAGGCTAACTCGGGGAAAATCGTATTATCGGCTCTTGGGGTTGGAGTATAGTTCGAACAGGCTCGTGCATTTGATTCATACTCACGGCCTTGCAATATGATGTCCTCGATGGAAAAAACAGATGTACGCCGGATGAAGTATTTATAAGTGGGATTTAAATTCCTGTATATAATTTCCAACAGATCCCTGGGATGAAAGGGTTGGGGGAGGTTCGCTGCTAACAGACGGACTGAGGTTACATAATCGTCGATCATCTCCCCAGGAGCCTGAGTGCGGGAGTATATTTCTTGTTTGAGAGCGAAATCGAAATCTTGCGGCGTGAAACGGTCCTTAATGCACCCAACAAATTCGTCCCATGACTTATAAAAATTTGGAGAAGTGCGATGCCACATCAGCGCTTTTCCAGACAAAAGAATAGGTAAGCAACGTACAATACTGTCGGGATTAATATCGTGACAATGACACAATTCCTCCACACGTTGGATAAAACAAAAAACTGATGAGGTATTGTTTTCTCCGGAAAAAGTCAAACCCTACCTACTCACTACTGATGCAACATTTTCGTTGTGGCGAGCACTATTAACAGTACCAACAGGGGCGATGGAGCGATCTAAAAGGGGAGGGTCTATCATTAGCAGGTCCTGTGTCGTATCTTGCAATAGTGGCGTGGGTATTGTTAAAGATTCAAAGCCCATAAAATTTAACTCCTTTTTGACGGGTGGGAATTCTGACTTAGACATGACAATAGACAAGGAGAAAAGTAAAACACTTTAACTTAGTAAAATAAAGGTCACAATACCGTAATATGTCCTATTCCAGCGTTGCGAAGTACTCACTAACTTGTTGCACTCTTCACCTCGGAACTAGATTCTTTGGATGTCTTGTTCACTCGAGAAATGCTTTCACACTCCACACTTTCTTCGGGGATGGGGGAACAATTCAGTACAGGTATATTAAACTCAGAAAGACAACATTGTAATAATTGCAAAAATAATATAAGTTTGGTAATTTAAAGGGGACGATTTCACGCGTAACCAATGCTCTGCTATCCCATTTGCACCGCTTGTGCTTTTACGTTAAACAAAATAGCAGAGGCATGAGGAATACAGTGGAAGTGAAAACAACAACTTACACAGGTTCGCTAAGGAGCGGGGAAAGGATGTCTCTTTCGATGCGTGCTGGGCCCAAGATTCCGGATCGAAAGAAAGATACTTTCCAAAAAAGGGAACGAATGAATTGTTTAGAACAAATCAAAAGCGGAATTAAATTTATCTAATTGATCGAAGAACCCAGAAGCGTGTAGGTCGTGACTGCGTTAAAGTACGAAGCCAAGACCGACGAAATCGAACGAGAGATGAGGGAACTTAAAATTACAAATGAAAGAGGACGAAACCAAAGTGAACTACTTACTAATGTATTTAAAGTAAACTAAAACAGGTGCGCATAAGAGTAAGGATTAATTTAAACACAAAATGAAAGGTAAACTTGAATAGGTATTAAAATCACTTAATAACAAATAAAATTAATGACTAAAGATGGTACCCAAGAAAGAGGTACACAAAAATAATATCAAGAGAAAAGTGTATAAATGAACTTAAGCACAAACAAAGATGAAACAAGATTAATTAAAATGTACTTACAATCAATGTGCAACTAAACCGTAAGCGCGACTCGATAACCAAAATTTGAAATACAAAAAAACAAAAGATAGAGAGTATGGACGAGTCGAATAAGAGAACACCTCTACTTACGAGGATGACCTGGACTAGAATGCCCCGCGCCAAGAACAGAACTCAAAAGCTCATGATGTTGTGAAATCATGGGGTAGGGGGTGAAAGTGGTGGGGATGGGAGGAGTGTGTATGTAGGAAACGGGGGTGGGGGATGACACGGAGTTACGTAATATAACGAAGCTAGAAGAAGCAACACAAAATTAACACATAAAAATAAAGGAAATGAAAATTACATTAAATTACGTGACATTACCGGGACAGGAAATAAAAAAAATCAATCAGCTAAGAAATATGCTTCGTAGGAAGATGTAGGCTTACACAGAGGTAGAAATGCCGAATCACAACGACATACGATGAAACAAAGAAAGTAATGCGGCGCATGGACAGTGATGAGCACGATGACCATCGCTCACATACATTTCAATAAAACAGAGGGAGGATCTGACTGAAGACGTGAGACTCAGCTCCGTAACTTCGCCGATTCCATCCATAAAAACAAGGCTCTGATGCGACAATCCACCGGAGGTCGTCATAAAAGAACGCCGAACCAGGTGGTGACGCAATACAGAGCATAATTAAGCCTCGTAGAAAAATAGCATATATTTCAGACCTGAGAGATTTGAGTAAAAATAAAACCGATTACATGAAAGGTAGGGATGACCAATAAACACAGAGGCTTCGCTAAACTAACGTAAACAAAGGCGAAGGGACTTGGGTTCATGGATCGAATTCACATCATCATAAGAAAGAGAAATTGTAAGTGAATGAAAGGAGACACAAAAATAAAATAAAAAAATGGATAAACTGAAATTCAAAAATGATAGCATGCCAGGTAAATCAAGTGATCGAATCGTACTTACGCTTAGTTGCTTTCTAGGTGCGGGCAAAGGCCTGACACGTGCACACACGTCCGTCTATCTGACGGCTCAAATTGGAAGGGAGCAACCTTCTCTAAAGGAAAGTAGTAACGCGCTCGAGAAAAATAAGTCGTAGAAACATCCCCTCTCCAGAACATAAAGGGGGCCAATGGGAGAAGCAAAGCTTAGCAACAAGTTATGCTTCAACCTATGGTAAAACTGTGTCAGTAGGGGTGAAAAGTTTCACCATCTGACGAAACATTTACGCAGAATTACAAAGTTTGAACGCAGTAGGTAAGACAGAGAAACATATGTCACAATAATGCGACATGAAGGAAATGATGATAATAATAATAATAATAATAATAATAATAATAATAATAATAATAATAATAATATGACAAAAAAAATAATGAACCTGATAAAAACGGTTCAACACAGAACAAGCAACGGAGGAAAGAATTACACGGACAATAACACAGAATATGCAATCCATGTTGGAGGCCTTATCAGCCAATTTCAAGAAGATGGTACAGGAGGAAATGAACATAAGATCCTCAATACAAGGTGGTGATCGTATCAATCAAAATAGTATAGACGATTTGCGAGAATATAACCCGCTCATAAAGAATTCTGACGCGGATCATGCAACAACCTCAAATATGTTGCACATGGAAAACCGCACATACAAAGATGTGATTGAAGACTCTCGAACTGCACAATTGAAACCCACGTACTCCAACTCGCAACGAACAACCTTGAGAACAGTAGACACACACATGATCAGCTCTGTAAATGGTAGTACGACGAACATAACAGAACTACAAGCAGCAGAACCAAGAGCATGGCTATACATGGGGCGACTCCACCATAACACCACGGTAGAAATGGTACAGCGCCATCTAACCAACCTAAATGTAACAGATATCATAGAATGTGAAGAACTTCCTACCAGCCCCACACAAAAAGCACTACGAGTAGTTATACCTTTCCAAGATCTGTCAAAGGTTTACGTCCCAGGAGCGTGGCCCAATGGAGTCTTCGTGAGACGATACCGGCTTTTTCACTCCCGTAAAACAGGAATTTCCCTCACAGCTTAACCAGCTGCGCATCTTGCTTTGGAATATAGAGGGCTTAAAGAGCGCCTTAGCATTGGCAAGCAATAACCTTCTGCATTCACATGATATACTCATACTATTAGAGACTCTATTGACCAAACCTATAGACATTAATGGATTCTACGCACAGCATATTACAGCAACGCAAGGGCCAAGAGGGAGACCAATGCGTGGCACCTCATGTTACTACAAACCAAGCATTGGTAAAATTCTAAGTACATACCAAGACCAAGACACAATGATAATAAACTTTGAATGGATCTCTGTGATAGCCATATATTCAGGGCCACTAACACCTATTGAAGATCTGATAGCAACAATCATGTTCTCCATAGGACGTGTACCTCAGGACAGAGATATTATATTGGCCGGAGACTTTAACTGCAGACTAGACGTCGATAACCATAGAGCGAAAGAACTCCTCGAACTGATGACGGAGGAAGGATTGAACCTCGTCAACAAGGTTGAAGATAGAACGTACTTTGCACATTCAGGGAGCAGCACTATAGATTTAGTTTTCTATAAAGGCCGTACCATTAAGTTACTAAATTACACTGTATGTCTCACTTCAGAGGAGGCGATGATAAAGAAACACTGCCCAATCTCGACACAATTTAACGTCTCAAAAATGGACAAGAGAGAAAAACGTAAAGATACCAACCCTTCACGACAGATAGACAAAGATGTTCTTAGACAGGAATCGGAGGAATGGAAAAGTTTTGAAAAACACATAAAGTGAAAAGACATAGACGCAGCCGCGCTATCCCTGGAAAAATCTATCAAATCAGCACTTGTGTATAAGCCGGAAAGAAGATCGCGAATATGGTTCGACAAATAATGCTATCTGAGGAGAAAAAGAGTCATCGAGGCCATGCATGTCGCAAAATTTACTATGGACCAGGAGGCATTACTACAATACAGCATCTTCAAGAAGGATTACAAAAGACTACTATCGGTAAAACGTAAGGAGCATTTGGAAAAAGAGGCGATAAGAATAGTAGAGGAAGCCATCAATGACCAACTTGTAGCATTGAACCATAGAAAAACACATGGCTTTGGAAAAATAGAAATGGCTGAATGGGAAAAACACTTCCAGAACATATT
Organism: Meconema thalassinum; assembly: GCA_946902985.2. Lineage (NCBI taxonomy): Eukaryota > Metazoa > Arthropoda > Insecta > Orthoptera > Tettigoniidae > Meconema > Meconema thalassinum. Next base: position 377,224,042 of record OX336392.1, read on the forward strand.
AAATATAGACCGAGATGTCAGCAATCTTGAACCAACTAAAATGGGAACATACCAAAATGAAACCAACCCGTTCACTTCGGAGGAGGTAGAAGAAGCTATCATGTCACTCAAAAACAATAAGGCCATAGGACCTGACGGGATTTGTAACGAACACGTGAAAGACTCAACAGAGATGTTGCTTCCGCCAATCTCAGAATTAATGAACCTCTGTCTACATGAATGTAGCATCCCCACAGCATGGAGAATCTCAACTATTAAAGTGCTGTTCAAGGGTAAAGGCGATCAATCAGATCCAAACTCCTACAGAGGGATCGCTATCGAAAAGAACATGATGAAGATACTGACAAAACTCCTCGCTAAAAGGATCACAGAAGCAGTGGACCATAAACTCCCAGATGAACAGTTTGGATTCCGTAAAGGACGAAGCACTCTCCACGCCATTAGCAACCTACTCAACGACATTGAAGAAACCCTAAGACATCCTAGTGGCAAATTTCACGTAGTGTTTGTCGATTACGCGAAAGCCTTTGACTCGTTAAGCAGGTCGCTAATAATTGCGAAACTGGTTGCCATAATGGGCGAAAACAACAAGCTCACGACACTGATAAGCAACATTCTGACCACAAATTACATACAAATTGATGACCGTGTCGCAACTTCGAATTTGATAACACAAACCAACGGTGTATTGCAAGGAGACCCACTCAGCCCCCTACTGTTCAACATTGCAACATACGATGTGGTGACGGCAACTAAGCTAGGAACGGAAAATGTTAAGATATACCTCTACGCTGACGATATGGTCATTGGTTCAAGTTCCGTACATGAAGTGCAAAAAGCCATAACAAATCTCGACAGTTGGGCAAAGGATAACAAGATGGAAATTAACACAGAGAAGACAGTAAAAATGACGTTTCGGAAAGGTGACAGAGAGGCCTCGGGAGACAGAATTTACCTAGGATTGAATCCCCTCAAGACAGTAAATACATTCACATACTTAGGATTGACAATGCAAACAACAGCTAGAGCCTACCGAGTCCAAATCAAGTCTCGTGCAACGGCAGCAACTAAAGCCATATATGACATTAAATCACTCACGAAGCTCTCTTTGGGAATTGCTATGAGATTATTTGACGCGAAAATAGCGCCCATCGCCACATACGGGATAGAAATCATCTGGGAGAAACTGACCCTGGCGGACTTGAGGACGCTCGAGGCAGTGAAGTCGCGCTTCCTAAAAGCAACCCTGGGATTATCAAAATATGCAAAATCTAGACTAGTGTACGAACTTGCCAAGGAGAACTTTTTCATTGAGGACCTACGGACGAAGAGAGGACTACCATCTACGGACGCCTGGAAAAGACTAATGCAAGAGAGAGTGAAGAAGAGAGATGAAATCTGGCCCGAATTTTACATAACGGAAGCCATGACGAATAGGGTATGGACTGACACCAATCAAGACCTACGACACTTCGTTAACTCGATGGCGGTACATGGGTACCACCATAAACTGTGCGTCACCGAGTACTTTCATGACATAGACGTATCCTGTACTTGTAAATTATGTGGTAAACAATGTAGTCGGTACCACGTAATCACATGTAAGAACCGGGGTCCTTCCATTGTGAAATTTTGTGAAGGTGGAAAGTGAAAACATTAATGTATATTCACATTTATTAACCCTATGCACAATTTGTGCTCTGTATTTTCAATAAATATTATGCACATACCTTTCAGTCATTAAATTTCTTTTATTCTACTTGTTATTCATTTTATTTCTAGTATAGCCTCTGTCATGAACCTTTCTATTCACTAGAGAATGTTGTTTTAAGCGAACTTTGCTGTGTAACGCAGTCAGGACTGAACACGACCCCGTAGACGACTCTCGACGAAACCATGCTTTATTGAAGGGTGCACATTACAACCACAGAATTTTAGAGTACAAGACAGTTACTTATTTTCACTTGCCGGTAAAAATATGAAAGTAATTTTTCATGCTCCATTATAATTTTTCTTTTTTTTCCGATAATATTCCGGCTTGGAATTGAGTTTAAATTAGTTATGAATAGCCTGCTTGACAGTAAAGGGAATTCCTATAGTGGTCCATGAAAGGCTAGCCCAGTTCCCGTATAAAATATCGATATACAGTATATTATATTGACCATTGTACTACCGCAATGTGGGTTAATATCAGAATAGCCATTGTGCAGAAACATAATACCGGCTTTGCCGACTAGTTACAATGTTTCATATTAAAGCATATCATCATTTAAATACTGATACGAAGACTTTGAACATGTGGTTTGTGTTTCAATCAGTTGACACCAGAGTTCGCATGAGCGTTTACCGTTCAATATGAAAGTGTTCAGCAAAGTTACTCGGGAAATGGTTGCCCATCACTTTTATCCAGAGATTGAAAAACAGACCCTTAATAGATCTAATTGTTTTCAGCAAATATGATATAATGAATATTATTACACTAAAGAACGACAACTTTAAGATGATTTATTGTAGGAATATCTGTAATGGCGCCTCCAAACCTTGAAGTAATCCGTATGTGATATACATTCCACATGGCTGACAGTGCGTCATGGTACCAATTTCCGACGCCGCACGCCCATTGTTTCCTCTTACCTCTGCCAGCTGGATCGCATCATTCCTGGCTCCTTTCAGCTGGCAGTGCGTCTTACACACTTCCGTCCGATCCACTTCCGTCCGATCCACTTCCGTCCCATTTTTCAATATCATTCCCACAAAAATATTGTACAGCCCGGGGGCAGTACCCCCTGAGACCCACCCCGCCATCTTTTATCAAAACTACCCGCATAGGCAGACCACAAGCCTCATGCATTTCCTCAGACACAAGCGGGCCCGACATACTGCTGACGGCCACGCTTACGAAATATAAACATAAACACTGGAAATGGAGCGACAGCTATGAGGAAATGCTGACCAGGCAGTGGGGGAAGGCCTTAAAGCCTAGGCCCGGAGGAACCTCATCATCTGTTCTGTTCTGTTCTGTTCCGTGCTGTTCTTGGCCAGCGGCCCTGCCCGACGAGTTCCAGTTCTTCACCAGGTGAGATCTAGCTGTGCTCAGAGTCCTTTATCTTTGTAAAACACCTACCCTGAACGACTGTACACTTTACAAATTGTACTACATTTCATATTTGTTTAAACTCCCCAAGAGGGACATCACATCACATCTACTGGCCAATAAACACATGGTCAGTAAACATACACCATTTATTACTAATCACACTCCATTTCACATCCTCATACCCCACCTGACCTTAGTCATAATTGCCCCTGACCGTAGAGGCCAATAACCGCATCGTCAGGTTCTATTGTACTCGAGCACGCGACTCGACTGCACATTCGCTGAATTGCTCACTCTACTTAATTGGCAGGCTAGATTAGCAGCCTGCACATAGACATTCATCCCCTGGCAGGTAATTGCATCCTGCAGAGACGCCCCCAATAGCTTAAGCACTCACACCAACACACTACACTGGTAGTCTCTCCCAACTACAGGAAACTACCCTCATTCGGAAGCAGTCCTTAAAATTAGCACAACTACACTACCGTGTTTATCCCACCCCCATCCAAAGGATAAAACATATTTGGTGGAGGTGCGGCTACCACGCAAAATAGGGGTAAGGGACTCAAACAACGAGCCCTCGTGGTAGAGCGATCCATACCGCAAGTAGCCAAGCGAGACTATTTTTTTTCTCTCCCAGGATACGCTCCACATTTTTATTTTTCTCTCCCCCCTTTATTACACGGGGATTTGTATTATTACACCCACCCACACCCTCCCCATAGTGCAAGGTCGGTGGAAATTAAATGACCACGTTTAGAACCACACTAAGAGACTTGTCGCACCATTTGTCAGTTAGCACAACTCCACTCCTGCCGAAGTTAAAAATTAAGAACAGCGACTTAATAACTGAGCACACTTCAATAAGCCTCCTTCAGGAACTCGAATTAAAGGCATTAGAAATCCGCGCTCAATACGCTGCAGCGGCAGCACAAGTCACATATTTTACACGCTCCCAGGCCCAGACCAGCGCGCACGGACAAGAATCACCAGTATCTAGCGCTAGTGAGGCAGATTGCTTACCAACACTCCACCCCCTACTGTTACAGCAACTGCAAATCACAGAGCAAAAAACTGATAATCTGCTCGCGCGCATCACACAGTTATTGGATACAGACGCTGTTAAGACAGACAATCACACGACAGAGGCAGTCCTAGATATACACACTATTCTGGAGACAGTAAAACAGGATCTAGACAGGACAGTGGAAGTAGTGAAGTCCACACAGTACGACATTACACCATCGATCAGTGACGACATATCAGGCGACGAGCCCCTGGCAACGTAACACACGTGTCATACACAGGGAGTGAAGATAATTCCCCTCAAAACAACACAAACCCAAACACCTCGTCACACGATCGAAGTGTGGACAGCGTACACGAACTTGAATCCCTACAGGGCCAAAGAGAGATAAACGAGCAGGATATGAATAGGCACACGGAATATCCAATGATCCACCCCACAAAGTTCACGGGGGAGGGCCAGGATCCCGAGGAATACCTCAAGGCCTTCAATAGAACGGCTGGGATCAATGGCTGGAGCGACGAAGTCAGGAAACGGCTCCTACCTGCATACCTAACAAAAGCGTCCATGACATGGTACGAGCTCCATGAGGACAATCTAGAAGATGCCACATGGGAGGAAATCACTTTGTTGTTGAAAAGTGAATTCAGCTCACACCAGATGATGAGGACCTGTATGACCAAATTAGACAGAGGTCACAGGGGCCTACAGAAAGCGCGCAGATGTATGTAAACGCGAAACTGCTGATGTGCGACAAATACAACGCCGCTATGCCGCATAAGCAAAAAGTTAAGTTGCTAATGCAGGGCCTTAGGCCATCCTTCGTAGACAAGTTATGTATAATGAATAACCCCACGGTCCAACATATGCTCAATAATATAAAAACAATAGAGGCAGGGAGAAAGATCACGGAAAAAGCTACGGAGAAAGCCGTGAATCAACATTTTCATCCAGAAAAGGACAACACCAGCCAAAAGATGGATGAGTTAGTGGACAGGATGGAGAAGCTATCAATAGCTGCCATCCAAGCAGGTGGGGGACCACTTAGAAATGAACACACTGACACGGAAGAACTGTACTATCCCGAGAGGGAAAGGGGATACACGGAAAGGAGGCTCTACGAGCGGGAGAAAACATACTACCCTCCACGGCGGCCGACAACACCATATACTCAAGACAGGCCATATTACCCTCCGCGGTATTCACCGGTCTCATACTCAAATGTAGAGCCAACATACCCCTCACGGCGACCATCATCCCCGTACACACCAGATTACTACCCTTCAGGGTATGACCACAGCAACCCCCGGCGAAGCAGCCCGCCACCGAGCAGACAGGGCTATGCTGCCCCACAATATAGGGGAAATGGGGACTATCGGGGAAACCCACCCCCAAGCAGGCAAGGCTATGCTGCCCCACAATATAGGGGAAATGGGGACTATCGGGAAAACCCATCCCCAAGCAGGCAAGGCTATGAATCCCCACAATATAGGGGAAATGGGGACTATCGGGAGGACCCACCCCCAATCAGGCAAGACTATGCATCCCCACAATACAGGGGAAACGGGGAGTACCGGGAGAGCCCACCCCCAGGCAGACAGGGATATGCACCCCCGCAGTACAGGGAAAATGGGAATCGCCTGGAAAACCCGCCCACGCAGCAGCAGACGTACACCCTACCCTGTCGGAGACAAGAACATAGACCACCGGACAATAAACGCGGAACAACAACCCCACAGAAAGGACGGGAGGCCCGGGACACGTACACGAAGGGACCAGAACACTATCCGCTCCCCGACGAATACCCGAGGGAGTTTAGGGACGAGGCACCCTGCCCGACAGTCAGGAGGGCAATGCTTCCTACACCCAGTTACCCACCGCAAGAGGGGAGCTGGCGCAGCCACCCCGAGGGGGGACAGACATACAGCACCGGGAGACGCACACCCACGTTTTCAAAAAACGCCTAGACGGGGAGGTTCGGCTAGCTAAAAAAAAGCGGCTGAGGTTCCTCCCCTAACACAACACCAGAGAGGCCCCTCACCTAAACAGACTCGCAAGAGCAGGGGGAGGAAGCAGCCAACTAAAACAAGGGCTGGCGATCCGCCCCCGGACCGTTTCCAAACACACCCGGTACAAGGGGACGGTAACTGTCTGTTCAGGGCCATTAGCTTTTTAGTCCGCCATACCGAAGGTCACCACAGGGACTACAGGAGGGAAACGGTTAAACATATCCTGGCCAACTGGCAAGAGTACCGGGATTTCGCAGCGGACGAACAGGAAAACCCATTCCAGGACGGGGCAGGCTACAAAAGATACATGGGTAGGGATGGTACCTATGCCGGTGCCGTAGAAGTGACCGCTCTCGGCAAGGTACTTAAGATGAACATACACGTATACACTGACGTACACTCGCCGCCACTATTCACAACCACGGGATTCAACAGGGACCTGCACATACTATTTATGGGGAACCCTAGGGCGGGACACTATACGCCCCTCACAATCACGCGCGAACAAAACGCAGACAATCAGCCCACAACACCGCCGGACATGAATATATCACCGGCAGGGAAACAGGAGGAAAAAGGCAAACCCACACCCTCCAGACGGGAAACCATACCCCCTACACCACAACACGGGGCGGGAAGTGACCCCACACAGGCGCAGGACGCGAACGCGGCAGAGAAGAAACAAAAAGAACGGTACGATCGGCAACGGAAGACCGTGGAATACACACCCAGGCAATTGGTTATGGTTTCCAATTCCGCCCGTAAGAAGAACGTGTTCGAGTTCCTCCTACCACGTTGGACAGGTCCCTTCAAAGTCTGCAGGAAGGTATCTGACCTGAACTATATAGTAAACGTGCGGCATGGACACAAACTCATTAAGGACACTATATACGCCCGCCGTATGAAGGCATACTACACCCGGAAAACAACACCCACACGTAAAGGCGGGAACACTGCAAAAAGGGAAGGAAATGATTCCGCTGGCAGACGTGAAAAGAAAGCCAAGAGATAGCCTTCGAACCCCGAGGACCTCGCCAGGATACGAACCTAACACAGACATTTAACTACCACCGAGGAACATATTCGCACCAGTCTACAATAACACAAAATTTGGGGACACAATATATATGAACAGAGGTAGGGTTTTTTACCTGACGTGGAACCAAAGGCACACCGTACATGCAGACAATAGAAAAGCGTGTCAGCAAACCCACGCACATTGGCTCAACACATGCGATAAGCAGACCGCTACACTAGCAGCAGGTATTTCACACGCCATTGAAACTTGACACTATCGCCAGTCAGCGATAAGACGTAAATGAACATGCGACATTCGCGAGTACCAGACAGGCTAGGAGCGCTCTCGCTCCAGCAGTAATACACACAATCATTCACTAGAGGAAGCAAAGCCACATTACGCCCACAAATTAAATCCAGGGTCGACCAAAATTTATACAGACAACAAACATGGGACATACATACTCGGGCGTAGGTTCGTTCTAAGGTACTCGCTATAACAGCCTACTTAGGGCATTAGCGACCCCGGGACTGCCAATAGGGGACGTACCGGGAACGCCAGGCCTCTACGGAGATCACAAGACACTTTTTTTTAATCATAGCGCCCGACACCTGAATACGGGGACGCCACGGACACAGAAAAACGCCCAAACAAGACAGGTAACACCACATTTCTACGACCAAAAATCATGGCAATTTGGATTACCCCGGACACAAAATGATAGAACAAGACACAATGGGGAACGAATCGCGGAAACAAATTCCCAAACAAGCTTGTAAGCGGAAAAAAGGTGACAAGGTAGCACCTTGGCCTTACAAGAATGAAAACACATGTCAACATACAGACATTGGCGAAAGTCACGTTTCGTTAGCCTTCATACATAACATTAAAGACTTTCTGTATACAAGGACACAAACAAATACGCAAAAAAACACTGCGTTGCAAATAAGTGAATTCCAGCGCGTTGCAACACACTGTTGCCGGTAGACATTCTTGTCATAACAAGACGTGACAATGACATGCGGACATGTAGACATGATGACATGGCACAAAAACAATAACAATAACGACATACAGTGACACGGATGTTGATGCAAAATGGAGAGCGCCATTACAATAGGCTCTGCATCCAATAGTACACAAATACTGTGGGCCGGGTTAATCTCGGGAATACAGGCCACCATCGCCTACCATTACCGACACTAGGAACATGTCTACAAGGGTGATAACACGCAACACGCGGCACCTGACAATTAGCCACGCGACACGAGATAAGACTTCTCCCATAACATCCCACGCGCCAGCAGACGTGAGCGATAGGCGACCTCACACATACAGCCGCGCTAATTACAGCCACGGCCACTTCCTTCCTACACGCGCCCAACATTCAGGGGCGGATACAGACAGATTCTAGGAGGGAACAACCCCCCCCCCCCCCCTCCTCATAATTTCTTTTCTCTCTCTAAAAAACATTACAGGCAATCAGGCTATGCCAATTTATCACATGCTACCCCAACGTCATGAACAGGACACCAGGTTAGGCCGTGACGTCACAGCGTCACCGCACTTAAACATCCTAAGGGCAGCCCGAGGGCGGTGCCCACAGACACAAACATTCTCACACAACGTAGGTATCACAGACCTACAGGCACTCCACAGACTGGTATTTTAGGAGACAGTAGATGCTTTATGGTATCTCAACTTAGCCAGCGCACATCCCAAGGAGTGGGTAGAGAACACATAGTGACTAAGAGAGGATGACACACCACAAGAGGAGTAGAGATGGATAATGCCATCAGGATGGCCATGGTACCAACTACGGGCTACCATCCCAGCACCCTTCTTCCTACATACCCTGTCACCTACAACACTATCCAACACAGACATACAGACACATAAAGACAGCTACACTACATTTCAAAATATACATCGGGGTTGATAGACATCATGATTCTAATAAATTAAGGTATGCTACACCTTAGCCCCAAACGCCTACACCTGAGTATTAGGGGTGGGTCGGACACTGATATCAAGCGGCAATGCACATCTCTGTGTAGAGAGATGAGGCCACACTTATACTAACAAGTATTTATTAAATAATCCCGCATGCAAGGGACATAAACTTATTGTATCCCAACACAACCCTTTTCCTCAAGTGAGAGCGGACACGCCTCACATCCATCCCAATGCATGAAATATCCTATCCACACACCAGGGATTGTATTATTATTATTACATCCGCATGGCATTTTTAAATTTTGCACACCTGGGAAAAACCCACCCCATCCACTCACAGCAAATACCTGCTCACAGCATCATCGGCTCCCAGCCACCATAAACATGGAGTCCAACGATGCACGACCCCCTCCCACCACTCTTTAACCACATTCAGCAAATAACACCCTTTCGGATCCTAATAACAAGGGACCAAACGCCCTACAAACCTACTAACACCTCTAGGAAAATACCAAGGCATCAACGCTGGAAATCCGACACGGCAATGACAAGCCTAAAGTAGCCACTGCATTTCGAAGATTCTACAACCCCAGAACACTAAAAAAAAACATAATTACATGGTACACACAAACATATTTACAAATCACACTTTTTTTAAGGAATCTGACATCACACTAGATGATGATGAGAAGGTACATGGAGGGCAGAATCGCCACACAAGGACAGAGCTGGAGAAGGTGGTAATGAGGCCTGACCCAGTTTAATGACTGACAGACGAATGGTCGAAGCAACGATGACTTAGCGCGGGCAAACATCGAGATCTCGGGTGTGCCTAGCCTGCCCCCGTGTCGGAGAAGGTTATACCCATTATGCGCTACGGTCATCGAAGCCAGACCTGCAGGGAAGACTTTTGACGGCTAGCAGGATAATTAGCCAGCTCCACACTAGACTCAGGAGACGAACCTGGAGACGACCACATTAGGACTAGACTCTTAGCTAGTTGTAACCTAAGTAGAGCTCCTATGGCGGGGAGCAAGTCTTTCATTTCGAGGAAGTGAAGATAGTGTGCCAAGGGTCCAGCGGGACAACCCCTGGCCACGCAAGACCTCGTTCGGATATGGGGCGAAGAGGATTCCCGGACGCTAAATTCCGGGATGATATTATTTTATCGGATGATTTTTTCCCGAACGATGTCCCGTGCCCACATAAATGGATGACAGCGAGTCTCCAGAGCTTAAATGGTAACGCAGCGGGCGGCCAGAGATGTAAATGAGGAATGCGGCGAGCTCTCACAGGGGTTTTGTGGGCAAACCCAATGATAAACATAAATGAATGATAAATGGCGAATAATGCCAACACAGGCATGTACAAGATCAACGGAAAGGATATCCGCGCGAGGCGTTTGCTTCTAAGCAACGCAAGTGCACAGGCCTATATTAATTACTATGAGGGGGAAGTCGACAATTAGTTTAAGAGGAGGGGACTACAGGCCCCTGCTGGGTTCTGGTCCTGGCAGGAGGTCACAAGGGCCCCCCGGAAGGGAAACCGACCGGGACGAGCCTCCGATCAAAATTCTAGTATATAAGATACAATCCATTTAAAAGGCAACTTAGACTTAAGCAAATTTAATAAGCACTGTAACAAAACAGCAGCTACAGCACATTTCGGCACTAGACTAAGGACCATTTCGGCTTGTAAATACAAATTATTATTTTTTTTTTCATTTAAGTATTAATTAATATAACTTAGGCTAGACACTTTTTAATTAAGATAGAGCGTTCGGCACCTGGCAACTAAAACCGTTACCAGGGTAAGACCGACAACACGTTGCGGAAACACGCATATGCGACGCGAACGCGACATATGGCGTTCGGCACCTTATAGGGTAAGTCCGAACAACATTCAACGGCACATTAATGTGAACGCGGCATATATACGCGAAACGTCCGAAGCTATATCGCCGGTACAGCAACCGAAGCTTACCGACCACATGTGCTTAATTTACATGCCTTTTCTTTCAGGAAAGAGCTCCACCACTGCAGCATCGTGGGAGCACAAATGACCATGGTAAAGGTAAGGTGGACCACCGACGTCACATACACACTTCACACAATGAGTACACACTGGGGAGACACACAGATACACACATACACAAAGAGTAGAAACTAGTAGCATGATAGAATACGGCCACCTTAGACTAAGTTAGATTTAGTGGCGCTATATATTAAGATATATGAACATAAAGGGTATTTTGATAAATGCATGTAATCCACCTTTGCAGATTCACCAAGAGCCAACACGGGTGCGCACGATGGCGCATGAACAGCACTAACATATTTAATTTTTCAGGGAAGGCAGACATATATGCATCCACCCCTTGTAAATATAGCCCCCAAACACACATACCCTACACTAATTATGCCACACACAAATACACTGCTCCTAAACTATTTCAGTCGCGCCCTTAAGGCGACGGCGCCGCAGTCAGCAACGTCAAGTGACCGTGGGGCACCGAGCGATGCTGACGCAATCACACACAAAGAACGCTTAAATAATGAGCGGAAAACGATAGCCAGGGGAGACGCAGCCTTGTGAGCGTCTATCCTAGCCATCAAGGTGAATTTTTCCTACCCACGGGGAGAAACTCACGAGGGTATAACGGTTGAACGGTTTAACCACTAAACCGCAGGCACAGGTGAAAGAAATGAAGGTTGAAAGGTGCGTACGAATCGGCGGACACTAGGAGAAAGTATAAGAAAGACCAGATGAAAGCAACAGAGAAAGGTACCGAGCTCGTAAATGATAAGGTTTAGTATTAGAACTATGATTATTGTCACTATTGTTATTCTTATTATTAATATTGTTAGCACTACTATGCATCATGATAAAATGTAAACATGAATTTACTATTACCACTCATAGACACCAAACACGTTTATACACACTTTTGTCTCTTTCCTTTCTATTCTACTAACGATAAAATTTGTGAAGGTGTCCCGTTTCATCCCAACAACAATAAATAATTCGCTGAATTGCTCACTCTACTTAATGGGCAGGCTAGATTAGCAGCCTGCACTTAGACATTCATCCCCTGGCAGGTAATTGCATCCTGCAGAGACGCCCCCAGTAGCTTAAGCACTCACACCAACACGCTACACTGGTAGTCTCTCCCAACTACGGGAAACTACCCTCATTCGGAAGAAGTCCTCAAAATTAGCACAACTACACTACCGTGTTTATCCCACCCCCAACCAAGGGATAAAACAATATCGAGCAACCGAGTGGAAAGATGTTACACATCAAAATTAGATCATTTAATATTGGAGTGCAGTGAAGTGGAAAGTGAGAGAGAAATGTTAATAAACAGTACAAAAAATACATGAGATTAATTAATATCATGTAATATTTTTTCAGGATTAGGGTATAACCCAACTCTTTTGGGTACATTCGTGTTGACCGACTGAAAAGCACCGACATTTTGTTTACTAAGGCAACACTGAAAAATGGCTTCAAATCCCATAATATTAATAAACAGTGTTGTTATAGGAGGCAACTGGACAATGCACAAGTCTGTCCTAATCAAAAATTATTCAAAATCATTTTCAAAATTCGTGAACTCTCTAGACTTTCAAGTATTGAAAAAGCATTATGATGTCTGTCTAAAGTAATTTATGTTTTACACACAACTATTAAGAGCGTGCAGTGGAGCATGCAAAGAGTATACATAACAAACAAGAAAAATAAAAAATATAATATATATATATATATATATATATATATATATATATATATATATTATTTATTTTAATTTTTAGGAGAAATTCATTTACGCACATAGTGTCAGGCTCCTGATAGGCAGACTACCGACTTAAATTCCCCCCCACCATTACTTCTGAACACTATCCTGCAACCGTTTATCACATTACTTCAGGCTGCAGCCATTTTATCAGCCTATTTTCATTTTATGAAAAAATAGTCTTACGAGATTACCTTTTGTCCGTGTGTCTCTGTGTGCGTGTGTGTGATGGTGTGTGTGTGAGACCCCTTCCTAATAACTTCTAAAGGGCTGGAGCTATTTCAATGAAACTCGGTAAGATCATAGCACCGTTCCGGCGGACCCCGACCTTGAACTTCAAATTTTATTGTCTCTCACCAATCCAACATGGCGGCTGTGCGAAATATTTCACCAGCATTCAGTATCTCCGAAACTATTGAAATCCGAAACGGGGGAGGAGCTTAGGGTCAGCTGTTTGCAATATGGCGGCGAGATAGTGACGGAAGTAAGCAAGACAGTGATAGGGTGTGCGTTTGTTATGGCTTCTAATTTATGATGGCAAAATACTACATATTTTCTTTCATTGATAGAAATATTTTTATAATCAATTTAAATGCAGTGCTTAGTTACTACCAGTTAAAAATATTACCCACCTGTAGATAGTTAATTTACTGTCTGCTGTTACATATATGAAGCCTGTACTTGGGAACCTAGTGGTATCGATGTTTTTATTAATTTCACAATATATATATATATATATATCTCACATAACACAAAGGACGACTCCCTAATAATAAATTGAATCCAGCAACCCTGAATTTGCATGAATGTTTTGGGTTCAAAGAAGCGTTACTTGGGATGCTCAAATCATACTTCAATATTGCTAATATAGACCTACATACTTGCTGTTCAAAGGCAAGAATATAAATTTATTAATCTCTTGCCACAGGCCAGTTAAAATGGAGGCATCCTCTTTATCAATATATTTAATTAAATATTTAAAATACACATATTTAACAAAGCTGGAGTCTCCATTTGAACTTGTCATAAGCAAACGGAACAGATCAAAAACTACACTTTAAGCCAAATCAAATTCACTCCTCAGCTCGACATAAACCATAATACCAATTAAAACCTATACAAAACATACTCTCCTTACTGTTGTACAACTTTCAAACCAACTATTCGCACCTAAAACTGAAAAACCCTGAAATGGGAACTAATTAAAGTTAGAATAGCCTAGGCCGATCAAGTCTCCTGCTACGTTACCGCATATGTAAACTTAACATCACTATAACTTCTAAATTACGGCTAAGTGACCTATCTGCCTGAGTAGTATAGGTGTTACCGGCCTGCCTGGGATGATGGGTCACCAAACCGGTACTTAAAACTAAGATTTTACACATTAATTAACTAAATTCAACAGTAAGGAGATCATAGACAAAAACACAATCTAAGCCTAATCATACATCAATATTGCAGATATTGAGCTACATACTTGCTGTTCAAAGACAAGAATATAAATTCTCTGGCAAATTAAGGCTAGGAACAGCATTTTCCTTAAGTTTTCTAACCATTCGACTATTGTCAATCGGAAGAACCCCTAAAATTAGTTTACGAAGAGCGGATTGCATTCGGTTCTATGTACGGCACAGAAGTATTAGGCTACAAGTTTATCAGTATTTTTGATGTAGCTAAATCCTTGTGAATACAAATTAGAGACAATAACTATCAATAATCTACAGTACCGGTGCTTACGCTGTGGAAAGAAGTCGTCTTCAAAAAAATGCAGACTGCACACTGTCATGTAACGTGTAACATGTTTTCCAATTGACAGCGCCGAAGCCCATCTTTCTCTCTGAACTTTTTGTACAGGAAAGTAGTGAAGAGATTTCGTACCCATTTTATACGATTTGCAACCGTATACAGAGCAGTACCTCCTCGAATTTGACAAATTCCTTTCTGTTTCCATCACGACATCAATGCTTCACCATGAAAATAAACCTACCAGTCACAATGTTACAGCTTCAACATTCTACCGCGTGGCTGCGCCATCCAACTTTTCTGACGTCAATTACCGATATCACCCTGAAATTGTGTACGGTGATAAAGAGCACTACTAGAAGTTCACCTATGAGACTTTCAAAAACCTGGTAACTACAAAACCAACATGGCGGCCAAGCGAATTTGAGACTTTTAATAGACTTTTCTCGCGATTTAACCATCCAAACGTAATGAAACTCGGTACAGAAAATGTTTACACACATTGTAATGCAATGGCATCTAATTTAGTTCAATTGTTTACATAACCTCAAAATGGCGGCTGTGCGAAATATTTCACCGGCATTCTATATCTCCGAAACTATTACAGATATCACCCTGAAATTTTCTACGGTGATAAAGGCCACTGGTACATGTTTATCTATTCATCTATTCATAACCCTCTAAAGTACAAAACGAACATGGCGGCCAAGCGAATTTGAAACATTTTAATAGACTTTTCTCGTGATTTAACTCTCTGAGCGCAGTGAAATGAGGTACAGTAAATGATTATACATATTCTAATGCACTGGCATCTAATTTAGTTCAATTGTTTACATAACCTCAAGATGGCGCCTGTGAAAAAATTTAAAATTAAGTTTTTATTTCTTGTGTCGTAATCATGCGATCTAATTGAAAGTTTGAATAATGAATTTACACAATAATTTTCCCTTAATGGTACATAACTCTATGGCCTATACAAATAACAATCCAGAATGGCGAGCATCCGAAATATTTAGACGGTTCTCAATATCTACGAATCTTTTACAGCAATTAAACTGAATCTTTTATGTTCATAGAGGCTATGAACATAAGTACACCTATAGGACTTTCATAACTTGGTGAGCACAAATCCAACATGGCGGCGACGCGAAGTATACCTATTTAAATGGACGTTTCTCGTGATTTAACCATCCGAGTGCAGTGAAACTTTGCACGTTAGATGCTTATACAAATATTAATCCACTTGCATCTTATTTAATTCAATTGTTTTCATAACCACAAGATGGCAGCTATGTGAAATTTTAAAATCTCGTTTTTACTTCTTGTGGTCTGAAATATTTAGACGGTTCTCAATATCTACGAGTCTATCACAACCTTCAAACTGAAATTGTTTATGTTGGTAGAGGCAATTAACATGAGTAGGATATATGAAAATAGGCTGTATAGTTCTCCACGGAACTACTTGTCTTTGCCCTTAGGGCACTCTTCCGTAGTGAATTATATTTAGTGGTGATCCAGATCTGTCTTCTTTGTTCGGAGGATATTTTCAACAAAACGTGCTACCAGCTTCCAATTTTCTCCATTACGTATAGCCTACATCACCGCAACAATATTGTCAGGAGATATCTCTACCTAAATGTACTCTTAAAGAGACTATATATTTTGGATCCACCGTCCAAAGGAGAAGAAGGTGTGATTAGCATTGGTTGGTTGGTTCCTCAGTTTAGGAACTGCGGCAACAATGTCATGTAGCCACGTGTACTTTGGGTGTGTGTAGAAACTGTCTGATAACTGGTGTTAATTGTGATGGATGTATTAGTGTATGTTATCTGTTATTTTAATTCAAGTAAGGACTTCAGACATTCAATTTTCAAGTATTTCCTACTTTTGCCACCAAACGCCACCGTTGACGACAACTAGTTGTGATTAGCATTTCCTAGTTCATTAATACAGTAGATGCAATCTGGTGAATCCACCTTCCCCATCTTCTTAATATAAGAACAGATCTATCCATGCCCAGTCAAGAACTGAGTTAGATAATAACCAACCTCACCATGTTTCTTCTCTGTCCAAACCTGCACCCGAGGGATCATTCTCCTAGTCCACTGGCTTCGGTCTCCTTGCTCCTATTTGAACTGCCAATTATGAAAGGTTTTTACTCGTTCTGTTAGTCTTGCATTTTGTAAACCTACCGAAGATTAATAATAATAACAATAATAATCATAATAATAATATGTTTATTTATTTGTAGAAACAGAGAACGTAATTCTTGACACACAAGTTCAGGTCGTTCACTAGAGATTACAGAAAGAACATAATCAAAGATTACAATATGCTATCCGATAAATATAGACTACAAGCAGAAGTACCCGTTCTTCGAACGGTGTTCGGTGTTAACACCAGACATTATCAATTAGCTACTATTGCAATGGTTAGCGGTTTGTCATTCTTTCATAAGTTTATCAGAACGAAATTTGTTTTCTGGGAATATCACACACACTGTTAATTTAAGGACCTTAAAATGTGGTTTTCGGAGTCCCTTTATGGACTCACGAATTGTGTGTCTCACATTGAGAAGCGCAACATATGCTTTGGTCGTCCTTCCAGGATAATTTTTATATTTCGCCTATTTTAGCATGTATTTTCAGAAGTTTTTCCCGATATCCGCCTTTCTACTGTATGAAAAGTACGGCGAAGAGTTTTATAAATGATTGGTGCATTGACTCTCATGGATTCCATACCTAATTTCACGATGCACCAAGCATCCGAACACGAGTTATAGGCGTACATAAAGATACACAGAAAGACAATTCTATTGTCTACAACATATCACCCAGATATCCAAATATGGGTGTATCTACCACACAGTATCAAACAAAATCATCCTTAAGATGAACCAGTAAAAAAAAAGTGCTATCAAACTAAATTCACCTAACGTGTACTTCCTGATGTGAAATAGAATAATTGAAAGCCTTGTAGACGAAACGCAATACACGTCACATACAAACTGATCCTCTACGTCGTGTTAGGTTCCAATACATAGGAAGACCCCTCTTATAAATTATAAAGGCTTGTGGTGCATGAAAATTCAGGTTTTTTAGCCTCAAATGGCCCAAATTTCTAAAAGCCACAAAAAATGCTGATTCAATTCAGGATGTTTTGAAAATAATGTTGCAGTTTGGAGATATAATAGACCTTTTGTACTATATGTCGCACGAGAAAATTGCATGAAAAAATTCAAGGTTACCCCTTGACTCCCTTAATTGCATTGATGAATTATACAGTCTAGTCTACGTTGGTTCCGTGATAACCTTATAGACATGTGCAAACTTTCACAGAAATGTAATAAATGGAGTGACATTGCTTCTTACAGAAATAGATGGAAAGTTGGATGCCACCCCTTGAGATAATGTTATCATGGATACCGACTTGCATTCCTTCATTAGTCTGTTAAATTAAATTAAATTAGTTTTCTGGGAATATCTCAGAAACTGTTGATTTTAGAGCCTTATAATGTAGTTTTCGAGGACCCTTTAGGGCCCCCAAGTTTTGTTTCTGACACCGAGGGGGCTTTGTCACGTCGTTGTACGCCATAATATAATACTAATAATAATAATAATAATAATAATAATAATAATAATAATAATAATAATAATAATAATAATAATAATATATAGGGATAGGAATATGATAGACCTGCCGTACCACACCCGCATGTGTAAATCGCGTGAAAAAATTCTAGAGTACCCCTTGACCCCCTTAAGCGTATTATACGTATTGATGAATTTTACAGCTTAATTTGGTTCCGCGATAATCTTCTATCCGTTTGCAAACTTTCACACTAATGTAATTAATGGAATTGCATTGCGTCTTACAGCAATAGATTGACCTCTGAGATTCTGTTGCCATGGTTACCGCCTGGCATTCTTTCATTAGTTTATTAAATGAAATTAGTTTTCTGGTTGGTTTTAGGACCTTAAAATGTGGTTTTCCGAGTTTTGTCTCTTCCATTGAGGGGCTGAAAATGAGCTTTTTCTCGTCCTTCTACGCCTATTTCAGCATGTATTTTAAGGGGGCAGGTCCCCTTTTATAAGAGGTACGGAGAGGAGTTACATCAATGATTAGTGTCGTGCCTCTGATGGATATCTGTACCAAATTTTACGTTGTTACACCCAGCCGTTCTCGAGTTAGAAGGCAAAAAAAAAAATCGCGCGCATCCATCATAAAACAGTACGAAACGCGTAAATAACTCAAATTTCCGTAGAAATTCAGAAAAAAACCAGACCAACTTTCATTTTTATATAGAGATATACTGCACCGCTCGGTGTTGACCGTGTTTTATTGCACAAATTTAGGTTTTACTCGCTAACCGTTGGAGATACACGAAAAGTGATAAGCACCTTTCGGATAGAAAATTAAATGCCAAAGCTCGTGTATGCCATCAAAAGTTTGCTATTTCTTAGCGTTCTCTTTTTATTTGAAATGGAAATATGAAATTTTGAAACCAAAGGGTGTAGTGACGTCACAAATGTGGGTTTACTCGCTAATCGTTGGAGATACACGAAAAGTGATAAGGACCATTCGGATAGAAAATTAATTTTTAAAGCTCGTGTGTGCCATCAAAAGTTTGCTATTTCTAAGCGTACTCATTTTATTTGAAATGGAAATATGAAATTTTGAAACCAAAGGGTGGAGAGACGTCACTGAAATGGTCGCCATTTTTAATAGTACAAAATATCGAAATAAAAAGTATCCTATATGTAAACCTGGTAAATCAGCTACATCCATGCAAAACCAGTGGTTCTTGCGTTATTGAGTAACACACAGACAGACAGACAGACACACACCATCTCATTTTTATATATTAGTATGATATAGACTATGTTAAATAACTGAAGATTATAAACCACATTACTTCAGGTTATACAATAGTAGCATCTTTGGACTATAAATAGAAGCATAACCAAGTTGCAAAATTTTACACCGGTCACTAGCACAGAAATACCAACTGCTAGAAAAACGCACACTCTACTATTGTAGCGTCCCCAGTCGATACCATAAGATACATTGGGAGCTGGGTGTTATAACAGGCAAGACGGTGAACTATAGTAGACCAGACATCATTTCCATAAGTAAAAACGAAGAAATCACGCTTATAATAATATTGCAGTTCCAATGATTCTACTATATTGAGCACATGAGAAATACAACTGATGGCTATGTCGATAAATAAGTTAAATGGTTCTCCATGTCTCCCCGGTCGCCCCCAATATTGGAGTTTAACTTAGTGTCAATACATTGCATAATTTGTTCTTGGTGATATCTTATTGCATGCAGTGGTCGGTGTAGCAGGTATTTAATTTAACGATAAGTATCAGCTCATGAAGTACTCCACACTTCGCCAATTACACGAGCTCGAGTTTGATAAGGACACAAACATGAACAGTATCTTCATCCTTACAAATGAGCCAGAGGCCAAGTGTCACTGAGGCGCCGAGGGACTTAGTCTCCAGCCAGGAGTACACCACTAGTGAAGCTTGGGTTGTGTGATGGACCCCTCTCTTTCATATTTCAGGTCAATTTCTCTTGGTCAAACCTTGTTCTCTTCCAACCCTATGGTAATAAGTTATCAGAGGCCTAGGATGTCTTGTCGTTTTCCTGCTTTAATTGACCCTTATCTATTCAAACCTGTTTCCTTCAAATGATGATGATGATGATGATGATAATTGTTGTTTTAAGGGGCCTAACATCTAGGTTATCGGCCCCTAATGGTCTGAGTGATAGCGAAAATGACAATGAAATGGAAACCATAACGAAAATTAAGTAAGACTGAAAATACTTACAAAATGTAACTCAGATTGAAACGACTCACAAAATGTAGAGTGGAAATACTCACAAAAGGAATAGATTGAAAAATTCGCACAAAATGTAGTTGAGGTTCAAAATACGTACAAAATGCAATGTAGATTCGAAATACTTACAAAATGCAATTGAAATTCAAAATATTTACCAAATGCAAATGAGATTGAAAATACGTACAAAATGTATGGCAGATTCAAAGGACTCATTTGGATTGACAATACTTACAAAATGCAATTTAGATTGAAAATAATTGCAAAATGTGGTTTAGATTGAAAATACTTACAAAATGCAATTGAAATTCAAAATACTCACAAAAGTGCCTCCACCTACATTGAAAGACTTACTAAAAAGCAACTTAGATTGTCAATCCTTACAAAATGTAATTGAGGTTGAAAATACTCGCAAAAAGCAATTTAGATCGAAAATACTTACAAAATGGAATTTACAGGGAAAATACGCCCAAAAAAAGGAATTTAGATTCAAAATATTCACAAAGAGGCAAGTTAGATTCAAAATACTCACAAAATACTTACAAAATGCAATTTATATTGAGAACACTTACAAAATGCAATTTATGTTGAAGATACTTACAAAATGCAATTGAAATTCAAAATACCCACGAAATGCAATTTAGATTCAAAATACTTGCAAAACTGCAATTTAGATTGAAACTGCCGGCAAAATTCAATTGGGGTTGAAAATACTTACAAAATGAAATTTGAATTCAAAATACTCACAAAATGCAAGTGAAAATCAAAATGCTTACAAAATGCAATTTAGATTTAAAGTATGTGCAAAATGCAGTTTAGATTGAAAACAAAACTCACAAAACGGAATTTATATGAAAAGATGTATAAAATGTAATTGGAAGCGAGAAGACGTACAAAATGTAAAAGGAAAAGAAGGCGGAACCCTCGAAGAATGAGGGATCTGGAAAGATGAGAGAAGGGCCAATTAAGGCGGGACAGGAAGATACTCCCTAGGCCTCGGATACCCTAATACCGTTTGGGTCGGAAGAGAACAAGAGTTGACCAAGGGAGGCCGAAAGGAAAGATAACAGAGAGGAACCCGGCACAAGTAAGTGGTAGCAATGCCGGACTCAACTGGGGTCCCGTGGTCGCCAACCCACGTCCCACTAGATTTGAGCCCCTAGGGGGGCTCCCTTCAAATTTCGAGGGGGCAGACTTCATTCTTTTCTTCTATTTTCCACGATGATCTCTGCCTGTTATAAGGGGCCCCTCAAGGAGTAGAGTGTGTGCAGTGCACACCGCCGTTACGTGTGCAGTGCACACACTCTGGATAACATTGAGAGCTCACGGACAGTAAGGTCGTAAGTTGGTGACGACCCCGAGGGATGAGTTTCACTTCAATAATTTACATTAAACTGGCCCACTCCTCCTCCACTTTCCATCTGTCTTTCATGGCTCTACTTTCTTTCTCGTTACAGATTAGTGATTGTAGTAGGAGTAGTACGGTGGTAATAATCATCAACCTCCCTAATATTGAGACAGATGTCTTTTGTCCACCTGCACCAAGTTAGGCTCACCAGTAAGATTTGGTACACCCTTTCTGGGCCCCACTGGGATAATAAACCTCGTAATACGACCAATATTTGTAGCACATTGTTGTACTACCTTGCTGTGGGAGCAAAGATAATAATAATTGGTTTTACTTCCCTTTAACTACACTGGCCTTTAGAGACGCGGGGATGCCGGAATACTTCCCAGAAGGGGATCTTTAACGTGTCAGTAAATCTACTGACACGTTTCCCTCGTATTTGCGCACCTTCAAATGCCAGCTGACTGCTCCAGGATACGAACCTCCAACCTTGGGCCCAGCAAGCGAGAACGTTACCCCTGAGCCAGACAGCCAGTCATGGGAGCGAAGAGATTATCTCCTCCCTATGGAGGTACTATGACAAACTACTTCAGTTCTTACCTTGCGTAACACATAATATTATAGAAAGCTTTGTATATGGACCATTAACTGAAAGGTATAAACTTGCTGGGTGGGATTCAATTAGGTGGGAACCAGGTAAGCAGCCTGATCCATACTGATGACCTAGTTGTAATGGCAGACTCCGTTGAAAGCTTGCAAGCCGGCATGTTAGGAATTGATCAGAAATGTAGGGAGTATCGATTTGCACACATATGTGGCCGCCATCCGCAAATTATTGGGCTGATGACCTTTCTGTTCGGTCAAGTGATTCTTTATACACACATCAAAAAAAGTTTTGCATCACCTCGGTTCCAAGAGTTCCGGAACCGTTAAATACAAAGGGAATAGAGATCAACACAAACAACATTTCAGCTCGTTTTATTGCTCATGAGACCCACACATTGCATGTTGTACCATCATACAGCTAGACTTTCAGCATTTGTGGTCCAGATTGCAGTACACACCACTACCTCTAATACCCAGTAGCACGTCCTCTGGCATTGATGCATGCCTGTATTCGCCGTGGCATACTATCCACAAGTTCATCAAGACACTGTTGGTCCAAATTGTCCCACTCCTCAACGACAATTCGGCGTAAATCTCTCAGAGTGGTTGGTGGGTCAAGACGTCCATAAACAGCCCTTTTCAACATATCCCAGGCATGTTCGATAGGGTTCATGTCTGGCGAACATGCTGGCCACTGTAGTCGAGCGATGTCGTTATCTTGAAGGAACGCATTCACAAGATGTGCACGATGAGGTCGAGAATTGTCGTCCATGAAGACAAATGCCTCTCCAATATTCTGCCGATATGGTTGCACTATGGGTCGGAGGATGTCATTCAGGTATCGTAAAGCCGTTTCGGAGCCTTCCATGACCACCAGTGGCGTACGTCGGCCCCACATAATGCCACCCCAAAACATCAGGGAACCACCACCTTGCTGCACTCGCTGGACAGTGTGTCTAAGACGTTCAGCCTGACCAGGGTGCCTCCAAACACGTCTCCGACGATTGTCTGGTTGAAGGCATATGCGACACTCATCGGTGAAGAGAACGTGATGCCAATTCCGTGGGGTCCATTCAGCATGTTGTTGGGCCCATCTGTACCGCGCTGCATGGTGTCGGGGTTGCAAAGCTGGACCTCGCCATGGACGTCGGGAGTGAAGTTGCGCATCATGCAGCCTATTGCGCACAGTTTGAGTTGAAACACGACGTCCTGTGGCTGAACGAAACGCATTATTCAACATGGTGGCATTGCTGTCAGGGTTCCTCCGAGCGGCAATCCGTAAGTAGCGGTCATCCACTACAGTAGTAGCCCTTGGGCGGCCTGAGCGAGGCCTGTCATCGACAGTTCCTGTATCTCTGTACCTCCTCCATGTCCGAACAACATCGCTTTGGTTCACTCTGAGACGCCTGGAAACTTCCCTTGTTGAGAGCCCTTCTTGACACAAAGTAACAATGCGGACGCGATCGAACTGCGGTATTGACCTTCTAGGCATGGTAGAACTACCGACAACATGAGCAGCGTACCTTCGTCCTGGTGGAATGACTGGAACTGATCGGCTGTCGTACCCCCTCCGTCTAATAGGCCCTGCTCATGCATGGTTGTTTACATCTTTGAGCAGTTTTAGTGACATCTATGAACAGTCAAAGGGACTGTATCTTGGATACAATATACACAGTCAACGTCTATATGCCGGAGATCTGGGAACCGAGGTGATGCAAAACTTTTTTTGATGTGTGTACATAAAGGTATAATGTTGAAAAATTTGGTAGAGAACAGATGATTAGGTTGGTCGGAATTTAATTCAAGCTTTTAACATTTAGGTGGCCGCCGGTGGCCGCCATTACGTTTTTGTAAAGATGGTGGCGATATAGAACATGACACTGGAGTGCCTTTTGCTAGTGCTACCTCTGTACCAAATTTCGTTCAATTCGGTTCACCTTGTTTGAATTGATAGGGGGATCGATTTGCACACTTACATGGCCGCCATCTGCAAACTATTTGGCTGATAACCTTGTAGTTTAGTCAAAAGACGCTTGCCATATAAATATATGTTGTTGCAAACTTAGGTAGAGATCAGATGATTAGGTTAGTCGTAATTTGATTTAAGCTTTGAACATTTGGGTGGTTGCCATTACGTTTCCGTCAAGATGGCGGCGATATAAAACATGACACTGTGGTGCCCTTTGTTAGTTCTATCTCTGTACCAAATTTCGTTCAATTCGGTTTCACCGTGTTCGAATTGATAGGGGCGACAGACATTCAGAGTACACACACAGACTCACTCACACACGCACATAGACAGACACACAATTTTTGGTCCTGTGTAGATATCATAAGTCTACTTTCATTTTTTTGCAAAAATCGACAGTAGGCTAATATGTAGGATGTGTATTCTCTCAATATGGGGGAAGAAGTAGGTTCGCGGTGTATAAATGGCAAGGCAGTGGGTTCTCAGTTACGATCTACAGTATTCTGTAAGAAAGAAGATGGCGTAGCAACGAAACTCTCCCTACATCGCTCAGTATTTAGACCAACCTTGCTGTATGGAAGTGAGAGCTTGGTAGATTCAGGATATCTGATACATAAGCTAGAGGTAACTGATATGAGGGTAGCACGAATGATTGCTGGGAGAAATAGATAGAAGCAATGGCAGGAAAGTACTCGAAATTAAGAGATAAAGGCTAAGTTAGAAATGAACACGCTAGATGAAGCTGTTCGTATGGGCAGACTCAGATGGTGGGGTCATGTGAAGAGAATGCAGGAGGAGGTTGGTTGGTTGGTTCCTTAGTTTAGTGGCTGCGACAACGCGGTCATGTAGCCCCGTGTACTTTGGGTGTGTGTAGAATCCTTCTGATAACCGGTGTTAATTGTGATGTATAAATGTGTGTTATCTGTTTTTAATTCAAGTAAGGACTGCAGACAATAGATTTAAGTAGTCCCTACTTTTGCTAACAAATGCTACCGTCCACCACACCTAGCTTGCGGACTTTGGCTACTACAGTAGATGGCATTGCTGTCAGCACCTAGTGGTGAACGTTAGAACTAATAGAGTGTTATCAATTCTTACTTACTTACTTACTTAATTCCTGCCGCTCCTTCCGGAGCATAGGGCCTTGGCGAAATTTCTCCACGCAGTACGGTTCCTGGCCATTCTCTTCACTTGACTCCAGTTCTTGTCCACCTCTGCAAATTCATTTTCGATCGTCTTCTTCCAGGTCTTCTTAGGTCGACCTCGCTTCCTGGCGCCTTGAGGATTCCAGTCTAGCGCCGCCCTCTCGATAGCTCCGTCCGGCTTCCTTAGTGTGTGACCAATCCAGCGCCATTTCCTCTCCTTGATCTGGATGCTAATCGGTTGTTGATTGGTGATGGTCCAATGATCTTCATTTGAGATTATGTCCGGCCACCTCACATTCATGATGCGACGCAGACATCTGCTAATGAACACCTGTAGCTGGTTGTTGATCGGTTTTGTGACTTTCCATGTTTCACAGCCGTAGAGAAGAATCGACTTTACGTTGCTATTGAAAAGGCGGAGCTTGGTCTTCCTGGAAATGTTTCTATTTCTCCAGATGGGGTAGAGCTGGACAAAGGCACCATTTGCCTTCCTGATACGGCTTCGAACATCTTCCTCTGCTCCCCCATCATTTGTGACTATACTTCCAAGGTAGAGGAAGGACTCAACTCGCTCAATGTCCTTTCCGTTAACTGTCAAACTAGTCGTGATGTCAGAATTTATCCTCATCTCTTTGGTCTTGTTGGTGTTGATCATCAGTCCTGCACGTTCTGCTTCTCTCTGCAACCCCCCCCCCCAGCTTATCTTCTATGTCTCGGTACCGTTGTGCCATAAGACAAATGTCGTCTGCGAAATCCAGATCTTCAAGCCTGTCATTTATACCCCATTGAATACCCCTCTTCCGTCCTCCCATTACCTTCTTCATCACACTATCCAGGACCAACAGGAACAGAGTGGGGGAAAGGACACACCCCTGTCTCACTCCGGAACTGACCTTTATCTTTTCTGTTAATTTGCCTTCGTGAAGAACCTGGCACTCATACCCTTCGTACATCTCTTCCATGATTCTGATGATCTTTGTTGGAATTTTATATTCCTCGAGGGTCTTCCACATGATTCTTTGATTTACGGAGTCGAAGGCTTTCTCGAAGTCAACAAATGTGAGGTAAAGGGTATTCCGCCACTCCACACTCTGCTCCAGGATGATTCGGAGGGTGTTGATGAGATCCACACAGCTGCGATGTTGTCGAAATCCAGCCTGTTCCTTCCGAAGCCTTTTTTCTACGCAGTCTTTTATACGATTCAGGATGACTCTCGCCAGCACTTTGCTTGGAATGGACAGCAAGGTGATACCCCTCCAGTTGTTACAGTTTGTGGTGTCCCCTTTCTTCGGCAACTTGACTATCAACCCCTTCTCTTCCAGTCGGTTGGTATTTTCTCCTCCTTCCAGATCTTCTCCAACAGCGGGTGCAGCAGATCGATCGTAATATCCAGGTCTGCTTTCAGTACTTCCGCTGGGGTATTATCCAGACCTGGTGCCTTCCCGCATTTCATCTGCTTCAACGCTGTCCGTATTTCGCCCCGATTTGGGGAGTCGAGGCTGATGCTTGGGTCACTTTCTGCTTCCTCTTCATATTCTCCTCGCTGCTTACTTTCTGGTCCTCTATCTCTATTAAGAACCTCCGCAAAGTGTTCTCTCCATCTTGTCAGCTGCTGTTCACACGTCGTGGGGATCTCGCCCGTCTTGCTCTTCACAGGCCTAGTTTTATTAAAACCTTTCTTCGAAAGCATATTTGTGATGCCATAGAGCTCCTTAACGTCCCCCCTTCTTGCCGCTTCTTCTGCTTTCTCCGCCTGCTCATCAATCCACCTCCTATGATCCTTCCGTACTCTCCTCTTTACCTCCCGGTTTGCTGTTGAATACTTTGCTTGTGTGAGAGCCTTCTGCTGCCTAGTCTTGCAGGTGTTGAGCTTGGCCTTAATCTCCTTCCTATAATTTATCTTGTCCCAGGTCTGATCGGATATCCATTCTTTCCGCAGGTAGTTCTTGTACCCGAGCTGCATCTCACTGGTTTCCACGAAGATATTCTTTACCTCGCTCCACACAGTCTCCACGTCCTTCTCTGTCTCGGAGTCCAACACCTGGAATTTATTTCTGAGCTCAAGTTTAAATTGGTCCAATCTCTGCTGGTTCTTAAGCTTGCCCACATCAAACTTGTTGTGCCGAGTGTTAAACTTTCGGCGGACTGCGACGATCTTCATGCGGAAGTTGGCAACCACAAGATGATGGTCACTACCAACGTCCGCTCCTCTCTTGTTCCTAACATCTTCCAAGCTTCTTCTGAACCTCCTGCTCACCTCGATGTGATCAATTTGATTTTCTTTGACTTGATCAGGAGACACCCAGGTGACCTTGTGGCACCGCCTATGAGGAAATACCGTGCCACCCATCACCAAATCCTGACTGGCGCAATATTCCGTAAATTTCTCCCCATTGTCATTCATCTCACCAAGGCCATGTTTACCCATGATCTGCTCCAACCCCTCATTGTTTGAGCCCACCTTCGCGTTGAAGTCTCCCATAACAATGAGAATGTCCTTCTTACTTGTTTGTCTTGTGACATCTCGCAGCATTTGGTAGAATTCTTCCTTCTTCTCTGGCTCCGACTGTTCTGTAGGCGCATAGCATTGGATGATGATCACATTCCTGATCTTTGTCTTGAACCTAGCAAACATGAGCCTACTAGAAATTGGCTTCCACTCCATAAGGCTTCTCTTTGCATTTCTGTTGAGCAGTAACCCCACTCCATCCCTGTGTTCTTCATCATCGCCCCCAGAATAGAGAAATGTAATTCCATCTGTTGTCTGTATTTCACCAAATCCTGGCCACCTCGCTTCACTCAATCCTAGGATATCCAGCCCATAGCTCTTCATCTCCCGTGTCACTTGTTTCAGTCTGGTTTTCTCCATCAAGGTCCTCACATTCCAGAAACCGATTTTCGTAGTCCTCTTCATGCCAAAAGTCGTCATCAGGTTATCCGTCCGGTTTGGTAATTTCGCTTCAGTTTCCGTAATCAGTTTATTTAAGAGGAGCGAGTGATTAACCCACTGCCTCCGAGTGCCTTGGAGGGACTGCCACCTTAAGCCTGAGGCACCAGGCTGATTTTCTGTCAGGGTTTCTTCCCTTAGCCTTTGAAGAGCCAACTCCAAACTACAAGGCAGCAGTTGTTTCACCTGAGCCCCGTTAGCCGTAATTTTTTCAGGGTTCCTGTAGGGCCTTCACAGCTACCGTAGCGGTCTTGAGGCACACAAAGTCCCCACTGTACTTCACCCCTACAGGCAATCCCCTACTTAATTACGTTGCCCATCTCCCACGACGAGGACGAGGGGTTGGATTTGTGGGAGACGTTATCAATTCTAACCTACAAATTTTGGCTTCACACAAGTGTAGTTAGTGGAAGGTTCTTTTTCATGCGATAAATCTATGAGATGGGATCGCCAGCTTTACTTCCCCTCCGAAGGATGACATACTGATGCGGGAGGAAAGATTACCTAAGTGGTTAATAATTTCGCCTGTAGAGGATAAGAGAAACAGAGGTAGTCCTAGGAGGCGATGGCCAGATTCAGTGATGAACGATTTCAAAGTGAGAGATGTAGAAGCAGAGGAGGCCGCAGTGCTAACTGCTAATATGGGATCATGGAGGCGACTTGTTCTCAAACAGAGGCTTGCAGACTTGACGCTGAAAGGCAAAACAGTCTCATATGAAAATGCATGTGTGCTTTTTAGTCGATCAACACAATTATACAGGGTAACAGGGAATGTTCTCCGCAGTGTCTAGGTACTGCTACGTTAGGTGAGAGCCGGATTTAAGTTGGCAGCGCGGTTACTGCTGACAGCGCGGCTGCCGCCGCGTGTATCAAAATGAAACAAACAACAAACAGTCCACTTAAGAGATTCCTGTTTCTTGAGCTAATTTGCGTATTGATTTACTTGGACTTCGCAGCATTATATCGGAAATTTCATCAAGTTTTTCGTCTGTTAACAGCGTAGGCCTGCCTGTTCCTGGTAAATCGTGTACTGAGCCGGTCACACGAAATGTACTTATCAAATCCCGAACGGGATCGCGGTTTGGACACTTTGAATTAGGAAACCATGCCTGAAATTTTTGTTTTACATTTTCTGTAAACCGATGGCCTTCACGTGAAACGTATTCCACCAAAAACGCTCTCTCTAGTAGTAAACATTACCGCCTGTATCCTGTTGCACTATTCCAATAATCTAAACGCTCCCTTACAGCATTCACACTGACGCTTTCCACAGCACAGCACAGCTCACACGTGTGTTCTGATATCCTGCAGACCTTGGAGAAGACAAGCTAGTACCTGGCTGTCGGCGAGTGAGCGAAAGGTCTGCCAACTTAACTCCGGCTCTCACCTAACGTAGCAGTGCCTAGGCACTGCTGAGAACTTCCCTGACGCACTGTATTAGGTGTGGAGTCATCATCGTCATCATCTAAAGGCTAGCTTGCCACGGTGGGTGAGTGGTTATAGCGTCGGACTACCAACCCCAAGATTGCAGGTTCGCTCCTGACCATGGCAAGTGATTTTTGAAAGGCGACAAAAATCACGACACTCTTGTCATACGTTGTTGGCATGTTAAAGAACCCATTTGAATTCAGTAGGCCGTGTTCAATGGCAAAATTAATCTCGGGATTTTCCGCCAACACAAAGTTCCTCCATTCTCTACTTGAAAGCGCTGTAGTGTCAAGGAGTTTATATATCTAACCTCTAACTTTCATAGCGTTCAAAGGAACGACGAAATTTGACATGTAAGCTACCCTCTAGGTGTCAATTAACAAAGCTTGCACCAGGCACCCGAGGCCATACGATATTATTATTATTATTATTATCTAAAGGCTAGGCCTTGTCGCTGCTACCACATTTCTCTCTCACTTGCTGACCGTTTTAAGTCAGCTTACTGTTTATATTGAAGTCCATGAATCACAGAATCCAGATGAGCCTTCCGCGGTCTTCTTCTTCCTTTCTTCCCCAGAACTTTTCCTTCCAGTATGGTGGTCAGGAACTCATTATGACGTAGGGTGTGGCCAACGATTTTGCTTTCCTCTTTTCTATAGTAGTGATCAATTTTCTTGTTTCGTCTACTCTCTTGAGGACCCATTCGTTAGTCTTTTTCTCCGTCCAGCTTAATTTCAGCATCCTTCTCCACAACCGCATTTCCGCTGCTTCCAGGCGTAGTATGTTGTGTAGAGTACAACTATTTAAACACTTTAACCTGAAAGAAATATTACATTAATTATTTACTACTTAATTAGCACACAAACAAGATGTTCAGTAAAGAACATATAGCCTACTTTCTCCTAAATGTATGAGTATAGTTATAACTCGTTGTTATTATCAAAGAGTATAATAGAATCATTTCTTGGTTCAAGACCTTAGAAACTATTTACCTCTACCAAACGCCACGACCTAGAAAAAAACTACTGCCATCATTGAAGAAAGATAGATAAGAAGTATCTCAAGAATATTATGGATCTGGAGACATAATCGACCGGATTGGCTGCGTGGCTCAGCGGTAACGTTCTCGCTTGCTGGGCCCTAGGTTACAGGTTCGTATCCTGGCGCAGTCAGCTGGCATTTGAGGGTGCACAAATGCGAGGGAGCCGTGTCAGTAGATTTACTGGCACGTTAAAGATCCCCTTCGGGCCATAATTCCGGCACCCCGGCGTATCTAAAAGCAGCAGTAGTTAAAAGGGATGTAAAACAAATAACATTATTATTATTGTTATTATTACATAATCGACCTGCCGTGGACAACATCCAACTTTGAGTTGAGGCATGTCTTTACACGTCTGGTTGTGCATGGCTTTCACAACCCTAATTGAATTAACAAATCTTTCCATGACCCTACAGAGACGTGTGTATACCAACTATGTGGATATTTTCGATTGCTATTTGCCTGGAATAAAAGTAGGCTATTAATTAATAACCTGAACTAGCACCAACGGCTAGAATTCAGTTACTATGTGAAATCATTTTGTTCTTTACTTCAAATAACATTTTCAAATAACACACAATAGGCTGTTACAAACCCTTTAAAATAAAAAGTAAAAATTTATCGTAGTATCATCTTGCCATTCTTCAAGTTCGATGCGCATAGAATGCCAATGGTATACGGTACTAACCAATGGAGTCCCACGTAGACCAGTCATGACATCTAGTGGAGAAATATCGAACAATATAACCCTAACAGGGCGAGTGCATTCTAGTGGCCATAAGAAGAGACTTTTCAATAAAATCTTGAAGTTAATAAGTAGGCCGGCGTGCAGTTAACTTTTTGGCTGCTAGATGTCTCGAGCAAATCTGCTGGTGAATTATGTTTTAATTAAATATATATTTTCCACCGTAATATGAATCATTACAAAATAATAAATATATAAAATTTCAAGCAGAAAAAAAAACTCTGATGGGGTTTGAACCATAGGCATATGAGCGATAGGCCAACGCCTTACCACGGAGCCATTTGTGGCAACGAACGTCGTTCTATATAAAATGACTTACATATAACTTGTTAGCAAATAATGATTTAGACTGAACGATTTCATCAGTGGAGTATATTATTTATTTATAAAGCATTTCATACAAAGTTTATTTATTTTGTATCAGTACGCTATATTGCATGCAATACTCAAATTAGTGAAATATAAGTCAGGCACAAGATATCCGCTGCCATCTTGTCTTCTTACCTAAGACGGCTCAGCTTTTTAAAATCACTTCTGCACTATAGTATTACAAAATAAACTTTTAATTTCGAACGTGCCTCTTCCTTTAGAACAGTTAAATCGATTCTCGGCTGGATAATCGGAACTGGTGGGTCCCATGATGTGGATTATAAAGTTTGCATAATTCACACGGCCGCCATCCTGAAATGGTACGGTGGATGACCTTGTAGTTTGGTCACAAGACGCGCCCTATATGAAGGTATGTTATTACCAAATTTGGTAGAGATCGGATAATTTGGTTAGTCGCTATTTGATTTTACGTTTTGAACGTTTGAGTGGCCGCCATTCAGTTTTGGTAAAGATGGCGGCGATATAAAACATGACACTGAGGTGCCCTTTGCTTGTTCTACCTCTGTACCAAATTTCGTTCAATTCGGTTTCACCGTGTTCGAATTGATAGGGGGGGGGGACAGACATTCAGAGTACACACACTCACACACACACACACACTCTCACACACACACACACATACACACACACAGACAGACACACAATTTTTGGCCCTGTAGTGATCTCATAAGTCTATTTTCATTTTTTGCAAAAATCGAAAGTAGGCTAAAAAAAAGGGTCGGGGATAATTAATTGGGTGGCATGTTTCGATAGTCATGCCATCATCATCAGATCCTGTTCACCAAGGCTTAGATAAGGTAAGATGGATAAGGTTACACTAATGTTCATCGACATTTACAATTAAATTACAGAAATATTTTATAACCAGCCACAGTGGCCGAGAGCGCTAATGCGCCATCTCGCGCCTCGCTGGTATCGGGAGAGCGTGGGTTTGTCTTAGTATGTGTCCTACTAACCTATCTCTTCTCTTCATTAGCAGTCGCCAGAAACATCTCTCCTCTCCCACTCGTCTTAATACCTCTTCATTTGTAACCCTATCTACCCATCTGATCTTCATCATTATCCTGTAACACCACATTTCAAACGCTTCAATTCTCCTTTTCTCTGCTGTACCAATAGTCCAAGTTTCACTTCCATAGAGTGGCACGCTCCAGACAAAGGCCTTCAAAAATGACTTCCTAACACCTAAATCTATATTCGATGTCAACAGATTTCTTTTCTGTAGAAATGCTTTGCTTGCCTGAGCTAACCTACTTTTTATATACTCTTTTCGTCCATCACTGGTTATTTTGCTTCGTAAGTAACAGAAGTCTTCTACTTCCTTAAGTTTTTCACCTGCCTATTTGATATCATGTCGCCTCCGTAGCGTAGCGGTCAGCATGGTTAGCTGCCGCCCCGTAGGTCCTGGGTTCGATTCCCGGCTCTGCCACGAAATTTGAAAAGTGGTATGAAGACTGGAACGGGGTCTACTCAGCCTCGGGTGGCCCAAATGAGTAGAGGGGGTTCGATTCCCACCTCAGCCATCCTCGAAGTGGTTTTCCGTGGTTTCCCACTTTGTCTTCGGGCAAATGCCGGGATGGTTCCTACTTCAAGGCCACGGCCGCCTCCTTCCCCCTTCCTTGCCTATCCATCCTAATCTTCCCCTCCTCCCTTCCCTCACTAGGCCCCTGTTCGCTTTGCAGGTGAGGCCGCCTGGGCGAGGTACTGATCACACCTCACCAGTTGTATCCCCTCCGACCATATGTTCCACTGCCCAAGAGGCGGTAGTGGTGAGTTCCCTCGCTGAGTCCGTGGGAACCACCAACCTAGAGGGTAAATCGACTAAATAAAAAAATAAAAAACTATTTGATATCCATAGAGGTTTCTAATTTATTTCGGCTGCGTTCCAATATTTTTTATTAATTTTCATCATGAATTCTGTCCTCAAGACGGAGTCCATACCATTCAAAAACTCATTCAAATCCTCAGGCGTGTCGGCCAAGATGACTATGTCATCGGCAAATCTCAGAGTTGAAATTATTTCTCCTTGAATCTTCACTCCCACTTTAAATTTTTCTACAATTTCCTTCATTGCTTGTTCAATGTAAAGATTGAAAAGTATGGGTGATAGATAAGTTGCAGCCCAGCCTTACACCTTAATGAATAACTGCCTCTCTCTTGTCTTTCAGCTCGAATGACTGCTATCTGGTTTCTGTATAGATTGTAGAACACCCTCCTATCCCTATACTTTACTCCAATCGTTTTCAAAATGTCAAACAACTTCCAATTTAGTCAGACCTACTATGTTTGGTTAATATCACTTCTATAAAGCTTCCCGAGTTAAAATTTCACCGAAGCTTATGCATAGCGAATTTCCGGTCCGCGAATCTCCATTTGATTTTCATTGTCAATGATTCGTCCGTGATTATTTTCATAAACTAGTAAATTGACGGGAAAATGTGCAACATTTAGACACGACGAGTGTTATAAGCGGCACACCGTTAGCTGACATTTCGCATCATTAATACATAAGGAATGCAGAGCTTTCGCATTGTACACAGCTGAAGATCATATCATGATTGGTGCATTTTACAACTTTTATTTTTCTTACCATCAAAAATTTGCTCAGCTACAGTACATCCCAGGAAAATTGTAGTACACAGTTCCCATTGCTTCCATTACCTGAATACTAAACCGGAAGCTGGATATGCATAACCATACGCCGTTGGCGAGTGAATGAACTAAAAACAGTGTAAGCTCTATAGATGTTGTATTCTTTTTAATATGGTTTATGTGGTTAAAAATGTCAACACTGTTATTTATTAACTTATTTCTTCAACGAGCTTCAAATGTGAATGTTGTTGATTCTTTTAGCGGTTTTAGGACATCGTGGTTATGTAGCCCCGTGGACTTGGGTGTGTGTAGTGTTTGTCTGATATCCTGTATGACTGTGATGTTTGTACTAGTGTGTGTATTTTTAATTGAGGATAGTATTTGGGTAGGAAGCAGCCGTGGCCTGGAGTAGAAGTGGGCAACCTCGAAAAGTCACTTCCAGATGGCTGAGATGAGAATTCAACCCATTTCTTCTCAGTTTTTCCTCACGAGGCTGAGTAAACTCTGTTTCAAGATGTGAATGCTGTAAGCATTATCTTGTTAATGTTTGTTCCGACTAAACGTTCCTATTTAACTGGTGATATTTTATAATGTGTGTACTACGCTTCATTTATAGCGCTGCCGTGGGATTTTAGGGAGTTTCTACCCTCATCTCGTACCGGCGTGCCCCACGGGACAGACAGACATACATACATAATTTTGTTCCAAGCAATACAGTTTGCGTTAGTTCCTCCTATATGCTCATGACTCTTGAACGCAGCTGTAAATACCATTATCTTCACCGGAACAGCAAGTGTTTGTAAAAACAATTCAACTCCTTTATATGGTTCCATTCTCTGTTCCCGGCGCGCTTGCTTCTAATTGTCTCGTAAGGTAGAACAGAATGCAAATTGAATTCATAATAGGCCCTTTAATGTCCCACTGCATAACACTCTTTCTCGACTTACCAGCGTGTAGCTGAGGAATACACCCAAAGCTACCGATTTGTTCAGAGTTTCCAAGCTTGGTGTAGATACCTAAATTAGTTTTTAAATGTTATTGATTCTGTCTTGAGGAAAGAATAGTTATTAATAAGAAATGAACATCTGCCTGAATCAATACTATACAGATACAATTAATTACTTAACTTGTTTACAGTACATGTTTCGGGGATTAATTATATTTTATCCCCTTCATCAGCTGTTGAAAAAACAAAAAACAAAGCGTAGCACAGTAATAAGATACGTATTTAAAACCTAATATGGTGCACCATAAAATTTAGGGTATAAGAATAGATTAAAATGAAGAGAAACAGATGGTGACGGTGATCAGCTGCTCATGACAAATAGTAGTTCCTTGAAATGGTAGATATGTAACACCAATACTTCACCAAGCCGTGTAGCTCTATAACCAATGAAGAGCCAGTATGCTTAAAGATCCAAATATAGCCTTTTCAAAACAAAACGGCTTTAAGAAACCCGACGTGATGGAAAGTGATCATAGGTTAGTTTAAAGCATATGGTTTCTGAAAGAAAGCAATGGAAAAACAGATAAAATTAAACCAGTGACAAAGATGAAAAATATATAAAAATCATTATGCATATCTAATTTAAACGACATTGAAAGAATATAAATCAAATACATATGATAAACTTACATGTGGTTAGGACAACGTTACATTTAGAAAGTGATTTGTATATTGTTTAAAATGTTATGGGCGTAGCATAGTCCAAAGCTCAAATAGAAGGTAGTAGGAAATGAAATAACGTCAGTGCTAGTTCTGGAAAAAGGACGTAGATACGAATGGAGCGTTACTGTGAAAAGATGAACGTATGGGAAGAAGAAAACGTACAAAGTGGAAGAATTAAAACTAGAAAATGTAATGAAAAAACAATTATTAGGGGACTGTACTAGCGGTAATAGTGATTAATAAAAGCATATAATGGTGAATAAAATATTTATAATAGAAAAAAATATTAAAACATTTAATATGGTTTAATATTGGATTTAACAGTTAATTTATCTGTGAGAGTGTCAAATAAGATATTTGATTCGAAAATGATTTCATTAAGATTCACTGGGTCTGGAATTTTGCGTGCTGTGTTGATTTCCATAGATTCGAGATCGTTCATCATAGTACCTTTGTTAGTGTAATGTAATATCTGTAAATCATTATCTATGTTAGTGAATTTATGACCTGAATCTTCCATGTGTGCGGCCATGGCTGAATATTTTCTGTATTTAGTGGCATTTAAGTGATCATTATATCTTGTGGTGAAAGCTCTTCCGGTTTGACCTATATAATTTGCGTTACATTCATTACAATTTAACCTGTAGACACCGGATTTGCTGAATTTATTCTTCAAGTTGATAGTATTAGAATTAAAGAAAATTTTCTGATTAGTATTGTTTGTTTTATAAGCTATTTTCATGTTAAGTTTTTCGAATTTGTTGGTGATGTTGTAAGTATGATGATTAAAGTAAGTAAAAACTGCGTATGAAGGATTGTCTTTACGCTCAGGTTGAAGTTGCGTGATAGGTTTATTTTTCAGTTTGTTAATTATATTATTAATGTATTGACGGTTATAACCATTAATTCTGGCAATTTGATGAATAATTGAAATTTCTTTGTCAAAATCTTGTTTGGAAAGGGGTAAACTCATGGCTCTGTTCACAAGACTAATGAAAGTGGCTTTTTTATGACAGTCAGGATGGTTTGAATCTTGGCTTATAGCAGAATGGGTTTGCGTGGGTTTCCTGAAAATTTGGTAATGTAGTCTGTTATCTTTTTTAATGACGTTGGTGTCTAGGAAATTAATCTAATTATTTGTGGCGGATTCCATAGTAAATTTAATATTGTTATCAATATTGTTAAGCTGGTCTAAAACTTCATCTACCTTTTGAATATTATCGTCAATTATGATGAAAACATCATCTACCTTTTGAATATTATCGTCAATTATGATGAAAACATCATCTACCTTTTGAATATTATCGTCAATTATGATGAAAACATCATCTACCTTTTGAATATTATCGTCAATTATGATGAAAACATCATCTACATATCCACCCCAAAACTTAATTCCTTTTATTTTGCTTTCTATTTTACTTTCTAAATGGCCGAGGTAAATATTAGCGAGTATTCCTGATAATGGAGAACCCATGGCTAAGCCATAATTTTGTTTGTAAATTTTACTATTGAAAGTAAAGTAATTATTATTTAGAATAAAATTCAAAATGCAAATGAATTCATCTATTTCTACTTTGGAAAGATTGCTATTGTTTGTTAAATTCTTCTTGATGATGTTAATTGAGGTAACAATAGGGATATTGGTGTACATATCTTTGATGTCAGCACTATGTAAAGAATGCTCTTGTTTTAGCTCTAAAACTGATGTTTTCTCACAAAAATGTAAAGTGTTTTTGAATAATTTGTTTACTTCAAAACGAAAATGTTTTTTAGAAACTGTAGAGCAAACTGGGAAGTTTTATATAAAGGGCTGTTTCTGAAATTAACAATAGGTCTTATAGGAATGTTATTTTTAGCCTATTTTCAATTTTGAAAAAAAAGGCTTATGAGATCACCTTTTGTCCGTGTGTGTGTGCGTGCGTGCGTGTGTGTGTGTGTGTGTGTGTGTGTGTGTAATAAAATCTAAACGGCTGGAGCGATTTCAATGAAACTCGGTAAGTTCATAGCGCTATTCCCGGCGACCTCGACCGTGCCCTTCAAATTTTGTTACGTCTCACCAATCCATCATGGCGGCTGTGCGAAATATTTCACTAGCATTCAATATCTCCGAAACTATTACCGATATCGCCCTGAAATTGTGTACGGTGGTAAAGGGCACTACTAGAAGTTCACCTATGAGACTTTCAAAAACCTGGTGACTACAAAACCAACATGGCGGCCAAGCGAAGTTGAGACTTTTAAATAGACTTTTCTCGCGATTTAACTATCCAAACGTAATGAAACTTGTTGCAGCAATTGTTTATACACATTGTAATGCACAGGAGTCTAATTTAGTTCAATTGTTTACATAACCTCAAAATGGCGGCTGTGCGAAATATTTCACTGACATTCTATATCTCCGAAACTATTACAGATATCACCCTGCAATTTTGTACGGCGATAAAGGGTACTGATACAAGTTTATCTATGTATATTTCATAAACCTGCAAAGTACA
Source organism: Meconema thalassinum (assembly GCA_946902985.2). Classification (NCBI taxonomy): domain Eukaryota; kingdom Metazoa; phylum Arthropoda; class Insecta; order Orthoptera; family Tettigoniidae; genus Meconema; species Meconema thalassinum. The sequence continues at coordinate 377,262,916 of OX336392.1, forward strand.
AAACGAACATGGCGACCAAGCAAATTTGAAATATTTTAAAAGACTTTTCTCGTGATTTAACTCTCTGAGCGCAGTGAAATGTGGTACAGTAAATGATTTTGCAGATTGTAATGCACTGCCATCTAATTTAATTCAATTGTTTACATAACCTCAAGATGGCGGCTGTGCGAAATTTTAAAATTAAGTTTTTATTTCTTGTGTCGTAATCATGCGATCGAAGTGAACGTTTGAATAATGAACCTAGGCTATAATTGTCCTTGAATGGTACATAACTCTATGGCCTATACATATAACAATCCTAAATGGCGAGCTTCCGAAATATTTAGACGGTTCTCAATATCTATGAATCTTTTACAGCAACCAAACTGATTTTTTTATTATCATAGAGACTATGAACATATGTTCACCTATAGGACTTTCAGTAACCTGGTGAGCACAAATCCAACATGGCGGTGACGCGAAGTATTAATATTTAAATGGACGTTTCTCGCGAATTAACTATCCGAGTGCCGTGAAACGTCGCATTTTAAATGCTTATACAAATATTGATCCACTGGCATCTAATTTATTTCAATTGTTTGCATAATCACAAGATGGCTGCTGTGCGTAATTTTAACATCTCGTTTTTACTTCTTGTGTTCTAATCATGCGATTGAAGTTTGAATACCACACGTACACAATAATCTTAATGTAATAGTACAAAAATAAAAATCCAACCTGGCGACCATCTGAAATATTTAGACGGTTCTCAATATCTACGAATCTGTTACAGCAATTAAACTGAAATTTTGTTTGTTGATAGAGACAATTAACATGAGCAGGATATATGAAATTAGGTTGTATAGTTCTTTACGGAACTACTTGTTATGTATTTTGGGTAGGGCCCGTAATGTAGGAACACTGGGGTTAATGTGGACAAGTTGAGTCACTTGTTTATCATCTAAAATAAAAACTGTGTTTTTAGAATGCTTTTAAGTTTTCTTTGTGTGGACGCTGTGGGATCTTTCATTATTTCTTTAAAATTGTCATTGGTAATGAAATCTATAGTTTTAGTGATGTACTCATCTCTGTCAATGATTACTATCGTGTTTCCTTTGTCTGCTTTAGTTACAATCATATTATTATTTATAAGCTTCTTTTTTTAATTTATAGATGTCCTGCTTATTGGAATTATTGTCTAGAAAACTATTATTTTTATTAATAATTTTACGAATTTCTTTGTTGGTTTCGTGTCTTGCTCCGTTTTGTTCATTAATGGGTAGTTTTCTAATAGCGGTTTCAGTTTCTGCTTTTATTGTGGTAAGGGCTTTATTATTTAATTTAGGTTCCCAATTATGCTTTGGGCCTTTTCTCAGAATGTTAAATTCATGATCATTGAGCTTTAATTTTGTTAAATTTTTCATAGGATCCTGAAATGTGTGATGATCTTTATTCAATATGTGGTTAAACTTTTTATTTAGTAAATTATTCAGTTTGTTATCTAAAGTAGCTATTTTTGTGACATTTTCGTGTGAACAAATTGATTAACGATGAGAGAATAATTATCCCAATCCTTCTTAGAAGATAAATTTGACGCTTCAAGATGAGTTCGGTATAACATGTTATTAATATTATTCTTTCTTATGAAAAGGAATTTAATTTCTCTTTGAAATAATCTATTGTTTACCAATCTTTGTGTTCTAATCTCGTATGGGGTTAAAGGGCCTTTCTTTTGATAAAATTTTAAATGTTGGGGAATTATATTAAGGGCTCTGCATTTTTTAAGGAAATCAATATATTTTATAGTGCTAGCTAGTTTTATTTTAAGATATTTAAATTTATATCTTGCTTTCTTAGTTAAGATAGCCTGGCTCGCTTCATTGATTACATTATTTAAATGACTCATGGTGGTTCCGTATTGATATGTTAGAATAGTTATTAATAAGAAATGAACATCTGCCTGAATCAATACAATACAGATAAAATTAATTATTTAACTTGTTTACAGTACATGTTTCGGGGATTAATTATATTTTATCCCCTTTATCAGCTGTTGAAAAAACAAAACATATCAATACGGAACCACCATGAGTCATTTAAATAATGTAATTGAGGAAAGAACTCATGATGAAAACTAATAAATGAAAAACAAAAATATTGGAATGCAGTCGATAGAATTGGAAGGTGAAAAGCTATAGGGAAGTAGGAGACTTCTGTTACTTAGGAAGCAAAATAACCAGTGATGGTCGAAGCAAAGAGGATATAGGTTAGCACAGGTAAGGAAAGCAGTTCTACAGAAAAGGAATCTGTTAACATCGAATATAGATTTAAGTATTAGGAAGTCATTCTTGAAGCGTGGCACTCTATGGAAGGGGCAGCTTCGGTGGCGTAGTTGGTAGCATGCTATGCTTCTATGCCCAAGGTCGCGGGTTCAAACCCGGCCGAAGTAGTCGGATTTTTTAAGAGCGTTCTTTTATATGCCATAAATTTATGAAATGGGCCTGATGGCTTTACTTCCCCTCCGATGGAAGGAATACTGAGGGGATTTAAACGCTCTTAAAAAATCCGACGACTTCGGTCGGGTTTGAAACCGCGATTTTGGGCATAGAAACTCAGCATGCTACCAATTACGCCACTGAAGCCGCCAAAAGAATAAAAGGATAAAAGGTAAATAAAGTTAAATCATATAATAAGAACACTCTAAACAATCTCAAGGTGTGGGGTGATAAGACACTAACCCCCAAATATATCTGGCAGGAGAATATTAAATTGGAAAAGTTCATGATAAAGAAAACCATGTAAATTAAGATAAATTTACTAACTACCCAGAAAGAAATTGATTGGAAAATTATAAATGTGAAATGGAAGTTATTCTTCTTCTTTATTTGTTTCACCCAACCTTGAGGTGTATGAAATCAATCATTTTTTATTGTTTTGAGCTTTCCTTTTAGCCCAGTATTTCCCCATCCTTTGAGATCTTGCTTCCCTTTCTTCGGCAGAGAAGTGGATCGTACGCCTTTGTTTGATTTTAATTTGGAACCGTTGTTTGTTATCCTTGATGATGGTTTTGGCTGTTTTGTCCATGAGCATGGTGTCTGTGATTTGGAGCTCTACGACCTCTTTCTCAGTTTCCTTAAACCAAAGAGGTTTTGTGTTTTTATTAGGAAAGTAGTCGAAGATCCTTTCGGATAGTCTATTTGAATTAATTCGGAGGATGTGCCCATAAAAATCAATTCTCCGTTTTTTATTGTGTCCGAGAGATTTTCAGTCTTTTAGTAAAGAGTTTCGTTCCTGACACGGATTAATTTGTTGTTATGAAATTTGGGGCCTGCGATTTTGCGTAATATCTCTCTTTCCTTGACCTCCAGCATTTCAAGCGTCCCTGGGTTGTGAGAGACAATGGTTCGGCTGCATATAGGGCTTCTGGTTTAATTACCGTGTTATTATGTCTTATCTTGGTATTCAAAGAGAGAGACTTCTTGTTATAAGTGTCCTTCGTAGATTGGATGGCCAGTTCAACTTTATTTCTTCTAGATTCCATTGCCATTTTCTCTAGCACATTCCAGCTGATCCATTCCCCAAGATATTTTAATTCTTTGACGATGTCCATGTATTGTTTGCCCACTTGAAGCTTTTTTGGTGTTTTTTTTATGTTCGTCATTATTTTGGTCTTTTCAAATGAGACTTTGAGACCCATATTTAACGCTTGCCTATGGATTTCGAGGATCTGTTCCTTGGCTTCTTCCCATGTCTCAGCTAGTAAGGCCATGTCAACAGCAAAAGCTAAACAACTAAACTTAATGCCTTTGTTTTTAGTTCCTATTCTGATTCCACTGTGGGTCTTCACATCCCACTCTCTGACTACTTTTCCTAAGGCAAAGTTAAATAGCAGTGGAGAAAGTCCATCTTCTTGCCGTACACCTGTTCTAATCTCAAAAGGGATGAAGAGTTCCTCCATAAATTTTACTTAGGAGAATATATTAGTTAGTGGTTCTCTGAATACGTTTGTAGTTTTTTTTATCGAGGTCTAGTTCTTTCAGGACTGAGAATAAAGATTCCCTATCTATAGAGTCGTATGCCGTGCTTTTTCGTAGTTCATGATGTGTTTGAGGTTGATAATTTGTTCCGGACAGGATCTCCCTTTCCTGAAACCCGCCTGGTATTCCCCAAGTTGATGGACTAGTTGAGGTTCTGCCCTGTGTAGTAAGAATGTGGAGAATATCTGGTATGTTACGTCAAGGAGAGATATCCCTCTGTAGTTGTTAGGGTCTGTTTTGGATCCTTTCTTATGAAGTGGATGTATAAGGACTGTTTTCCAGTCATCTGGGATTCTTTCATGTATCCAAATTTCTTCAAAGATATATGTGAGAGTTTGTATAGCATTTTCGTTAACATTCTTCCAAAGTTCAGCTGTTATTTGATTTTCTCCCGGAGGTTCTGAGTCAGGTTTGGTTGATGAAGGTATATGAAAGTCCATCTTTTCTATGGGTTCCTCACAGTTAAGGCGATTTTCGAAATATTCTGCTAATACTTTGCAATTATCTTTGTAGTTATGGGCAACATTTCCTTCTTTATCCTGGAGGTGTAGAGTTGGGGCATTGTACATAGTCAATTTCTTCTAAAAATTCTTATAAAAGTTCCGTATATTGTTTCTGTGTAAGTTTTCATTAATTTGCATAAGTAGGTGATCATCTCGAGCTTTTTTGATCCTCTTAAGATTTTTAGTCACTAATTTTCTAACATTTAAGAAATGTTGTCTGTTTTGTCATTCTTCTGCGATTGCCACTGGTGCCATGCTTACCTTCTTAGTTCAATGAGACTATCACACTCTTCCGTCCACCACGCATTTTTTAAATTTTATTTAGTGGAGCAAGTTGTTCTTCTTTAATTATTAGACTTTCTTTTATGTGGTCCCAGCCTGATTTTGTAAATCTGCAGTGGCGATTGAAAACTCTTGAGTTCATTATCTTTTGAGGATCGTTTGTCCTATGTTTTAGTCTGTTAGTGCAGATTTTCCTATTGGGGATGGTTCTGAGTTTTATTTTAGAAAGATAATGATCAGAATTTAAGTTAGCACCCCTGAGTACTTTGACATTTAGTATTTCTTTATTAAATCCTTTTAACCGCTACATGATCTAATTGAAATTATCCTAAGAGCTGGTTGTGTGGGATCCATGTTTTCTGTTTCCTTGGTAATTTCTTGAAAGCTGTGGATTTTAAGATCATGACATGCACTTGGCAAAGTTCTATTAGTCTAACACACCATTATGGTTCGTCCTATTATGTGCTGGGTACTTCTCGACAATGTTTTTGAACTTCTTTTCTTTCTCTACTTGGGCATTAAATTCCCCCGTAAGTATGACATTATTAGCCTACTTTCGATTTTTGCAAAAAATGAACGTAGACTTATGAGATCACTACAGGGCCAAAAATGTATGTCTGTCTGTGTGTGTGTGTGTGAGTGTTCTGGATGTCTGTCCCCCCGCCCCCCTATCAATTCGAACACGGTGAAACAGAATTGAACGAAATTTGGTACAGAGGTAGAACAAGCAAAGGGCGCCTCAGTGTCATGTTTTACATCGCCGCCAACTTGACGGAAACGTAATGGCGGCCACCCAAATGTGCAAAGCTTAAATCCAATTACGACTAACCTAATCATCCGATATCTACCAAATTTTTCAACTACATATAGTCGTATGGCGAGCGTCTTTTGACCAAACTAAAAGGTCATCAGTCCAATAGTTTTCATATGGCGGCCATGCATGCTTGCAAATCGATTACCCTTATCATTCCAAACATGGTGAAACCTAATTGAACGAACTTTGGTGCAGAGGTAGCACTAGCAAAGGGCACCTCAGGTACATGTTTTATATCGCCGCCATCTTGACGAAAACGTTATGGCGGCCACCGAAATGTTAAAAGCTTAAATCAAATTACGACCAACCTTATCATCTGATCTCTACCAAATTTTGCAACATTATACCTTTATGTATGAAAAATCTTTTGACTAAACTGCAAGGTCATCAGCCCTACACATTGCGGATGGTGGCCATGTATGTGTGCAAATCGAATCCCCCTATTTATTCAAACACGGTGAAACCGAATTGAACAAAATTTGGTACAGAGGTAGCACTAGCAAAGGGCACCTCAGTGTCTTGTTTTAAATTGCCACCATCTTGACGCAAACGTAATGGCGGCCACCCAAATGTTCAAAGCTTAAATCAAATTACGACTAACCTAATCATCCGATATCTACCAAATTTTGGAACTACATATAGTCATATGGCGAGCGTCTTTTGACCAAACTACAAGGTTTTCAGCCCAATAGTTTCCTGTCGGCGGCCATGTATGTGTGCAAATCGATTACCCTTATCAGTTCAAACACGGTGAAACCGAATTCAACGAAATTTGGTACAGAGGTAGCACAAGCAAAGGGCACCTCAGTGTCACGTTTTATATCGCCGCCATTTTGACGGAGACGTAATGGTGGCCACCCAAATATTAAAAGCTTAAATCAAATTACGACCAACCTAATCATTTGATCTCTACTAAATTTTTCAACAACATACCTTTTTGTGGGAAGCATCTTTTGACTGAACTACAAGGTCTTCAGCACAACAGTTTGCAGATAGCGGCCATGTATGTGTGCAAATTGATTCCCCATATCAATTCTAACACGGTGAAACCGAATTGAATGAATTTGTTTTACAGAGGTAACACTAGCAAAGGGCACCTCATATTCATGTTTAATATCCGTACAGCACGTTGTATTTCAACAAGCTACTACAACCAACATTCAATGCTCCTTGAAAAGGACAAAGAGTTATAACAATACCCATGCTTTTAGGAGAAAGTAGGCTATATGTTCTTTACTGAACATCTTGTTTTTTCCTGACTTTTGTGGATAACATCATCTAATTGGTCCCAAAATATTTCCACCTTTCTTTGTTCTTTTTATTGTCTTCGTTTATGGGGTCACGTGCATTTACAACGGAATATAATCTATTAGCAGATTTAAAAGTAAGAGTTGAAAGTCTTTCAGATTCTCATTCAAAGCTAATAATAGAATCCAAAATGTTTTTGACTATTATGAAACCAGTTCCAAGGTGTGGTGACTTCTTCATTATTCTTTTGCCTACTTTTCCTTTGTAAATTCTGAATCATTCAGAATCAAAACAGTTTTCATCCAAGAATCTTGTTTCTTGAAGAGCCGTTATGATAGGCTAATATTGTGGCTTTTGAGGGTGTCTGTAAGATGTTTTAATTTCCCTGTTTGTAAAAGAGAATTGACATTGAATGTAGCCATGTAATTAGGTCTTCTAAACTTCATCTTGTTTGAAGTTCCAAGGCACTCTGACTCGTCTCTGTGTAAAGCTACAGGCAGACTCACCAGAATCCGAATGTCTACTTGTGCACTCAAGTGCACCTGAGGCACTTACATCACACTCTTCACAATCTTCCAAAATTGATAATTTCTTGGAGGTGACTTTTAGAGCCACGAATTTACAACCAAGGTTCTGAACCCTGTCTTATTCTCAGCCGCCCCTAACCTGGGAAACAGACGCTGACCAAAGGCCGCCCAATCTGGGAACAAACACTTTTGGATTTGGAATTTTGTGTTAGTGGTGAGACCACCAGGCTGTTCCGCTCCATCCACCATTGGGAATCCAAGATTCTTCTTCCACTATCAGGACCGTTGACCACGTTTCACCTAGTAACTCCTTATTATTATTTTTATTTATTTTAACATTATTATTATATTATTATTATTATTATTATTATTAAGCCTCCGTGGCTTAGGCGGCAGCACGCCGGCCTCCCACTGCTGGGTCCGTGGTTCAAATCCCGGTCACTCCATGTGAGATCTGTGCTGGACAAAACGGAGGCAGACAGGTTTTTCTCCGGGTACTCCGGTTTTCCCTGTCAAAATTTCATTCCAGCAACACTCTCCACTATCATTTCATTTCATCTGTCATTCATTTAATCATTGCCCCAGAGGAGTGCGTCAGGCCTCGGCAGCCGGCATAGTTCATATCCTCGTCGCTAGATGGGGGCTTCATTCATTCCATTCCTGACCCGGTCGGAGACTGGAAGCAGGCAGTGGATTTTCATTCATTCATTATATTATTATTATTATTATTAAAAAATTAAAGTGAAAACAAAATCCACATGACCAGTTGATACAATTGCTGTTATTGCTTTTCTCATCATGCGATTCAAGATATTGGTGGTTGTTGTTGTTGTTGTTGCCTCCTGATATACCCCAGTATAGTATATTATGTGGACCCTTCCACCTCGAGTGTCGGTCTTCATGGATTGGATCTCCATACTCCTCATCAGTCCTTATTCTGCTTCCTTGGAACCCCTCGATTGGATGGTTGAATATCTCCTATACTTCATTCGTATCGACGCAATGGTAGAACTTTTATGGAAATCAGGTTGTTCCATAGTAGTAGCGTCTCTCAAAGTGGTGGAGAATGAGATTTGTACAATGCTGATTACTATTATTCGGATTCCTGAATTTTATCAGATGTCATGAAAATGTTACCGTACTACTCGTAGTTTCGAAGAGTTGTTTAAATGAGTCATAAGCAATTACGACCAGTTACAGTATGATATCGTAAAGTGTGAGCGCCAAGACGTGGTGCCGGGCGGGTGTGCCGGAAGACTGTCATGGGGATGTCTCGTGATATTATATTGACTCGCTCTAATTCTCTCACGTAAATACGACCGACTTCGAATGGCTGACTCACTTGTACCACATTTTCAAGAGGCGTTTTTTTGGGAAAATCTGATATATATATATAAATCTGGTAGCGCACGAGTAGATTCAACTAATGAGCGACAGCGTGTGAATCGTTTCAACCAAGTCCCGTATGCGTTGATATACCATTCATCCGATTATTATAAAACTTTGGTGAGTTGAGTACAGTCCTGCGAAAGTGTATGTATTAGTAAATCCGTTTTTCAATGGGTGGCGCTCGAGTAGATTCAACAAATGAGTGACGGCGCGCGAATCGTTTAAACAAATTCCCGTATGCGTTCATATGGCATTCATCCGATTGCGATTAAACTTTCATGAGTTGTTGTGTACAGGCCAGAGAAGGTTTTGAACTTAGTAAATCCATTTCACAATAGGTAGTGTACGAGTATATTCAATAAATGGGTGATGGCGCTCGAATCGTTTCAACAAAGTCCCGTATGCGTTCATACACTATTCATTTCACTGCGATGAAACTTTGGTGAGTTGTTGAGCACGCTTCCATGATTCTTTTTGTGATAGTAAGTTAATTTTACAATAGTTTAGAGGTGGTTAACGGAAAAAGAAAAAAATTTTGGGAATCCAAAATTGGTTCAACAAACAAAGTTACAACTCCAACACTTTCTTTGATTGGCATTGCAACGCATGCCGGGTACAGCTAGTTACTAATAAAGTTATTTTTCTTAGCCGAAGGATTGTTTTAATTATAAAATAGGTTATAAGATAATGTTCCACAACTTGTAACCCAGTTTATGTGGGGTTTTAGGCTTCGTGGCTAAATGGTTAGCATGCTAGACTTTGGCCCGAAATACCCCGGGTTCGATTTCCGGCAGAGCCTTCAGGGATTTTAATCTCCTGTGGTTAATTCCCGTGGCTCGGGGACTGGGTATATGTGACGTCTTCATCATCACTTCATCCTCATTACGACGCGCAGGTCGCCCATGGGCGTAAACTAGAAAGACCTGCACTCGGCTTCTCCGGAGGCCACACGATAATTCATTCAGTGAATATTTAGACTTCCATTAGCGGTAAAACTATTTTTAGCCTATTTTCATTTATGAAACAAGTAGTTCCGTGAAGAACTACACAGCCTATTTTCATATATCCTACTCATGTTAATTGCCTCTATCCACATACAAAATTTAAGTTTGACGGTTGTGATATATTCGTAGATATTGCGAACCGTCTAAATATTTCAGATGGTCGCCAGGTTGGATTTTTTATTTATGTACTGTTACATGAAGATTATTGTGTACATGTGGTATTCAAACTTCAATCGCATGATTAGAACACAAGAAGTAAAAACGAGATTTAACAAGAAGTTCCGTGACGAACTAAAGAGCCTACTTTTCTTAATCTTTAAGATTCATGTCAATGATTAATTTATATGGATCTATCTAGAATAATGACGAAATTAAGTTGGTAATATCGAAATTTCTAATTAGTTCGAAATACTGTATACCTGGCATAATGTAGCCTAATAGAGAACTACAGTTGGCAGCCCTGGTGACTGAATATGTTCTTAGTTCCATCTCTTACGATACATAATACAAAATTTGTTTGAAGTCCAATGGATAGCATGGACGTTACGTGCAGTTAAACATTGGATCTAACAGCGTGCGTAAAATCAATGTTGGCAACAATGACATACATGTATTGGTCAGAAATAATCTGAAATAATATGATCTATTGTTGTGTCGATTTTGAATGAAATCCATTAGTTAGTATAGAGCAGCGGTTCCCAAACTGGGGGGTCGCGACCCCCCTGGGGGTCGCGGGCCGTTCAGAAAGGGGTCGCGAGATGTATACAAATAATGGTGAACTATGTACTTAAACTTAGATGGCCATCGGGAGTTTTAAATTAAATAACTTTGTACATTTACAGGTTGATGATTTGGGGAAACAAGGAGGAGGAGGTACAGGAACAGTTGGACGTGTGGGAAGGAGTAATACAAGGATATGGGATGAAATTTAGCATAAATAAGAGTGAGATGGTGATCACAACAAGGAAGAAGGAAAGAACCACAACGGGAATAACAATTGGTGGGGAACAGCTGAAGAAAGTGGAGAGTTTTAAGTATCTGGGAAGCCTGATACAAGATAATGGAAGAAACGATAGAGAAATAAATGAGTGGGGGAGGCAGGCAGAAGCATTTCGGAGGAGTGTGAGAAGCATGTTATGGAGCAAGGATGTCCCTCAGAACAGCAAAAAGATCATATATCGGACGTACTATGTCCCTATCCTGACGTATGCCTCGGAGACCTGGGTTATGAAAGGAAGGGAGAGGAGCAAAATACAGGCCAGTGAGATGAGGTTCTTGAGAAGCAGTATTGGAGCTACAAAGATGGACAGAATAAGAAATGAGAGGACCAGAGAATTAATGAAGGAGGAACCATTACAGGATGGTATAGAGAAATCTAGACTTAGATGGTATGGACATGTAAAACGAATGGAGGAGAAGAGGATACCCAGGAGAGTACATGAGACGAAGTGGGAAGGAAAGAGACCGAGGGGAAGACCGAGAGACAGGTGGCTGAAGGGGGTGGAAGAAAGCGTGAAGAAGAGAGGAGAAGACTGGACAAGGGTGGAGGCTGAGAGATGGTGGGAAGACAGAAGACGTTGGAGAGGCTTGTGTTCCAAACAGACCCGGCCAGTGGCTGGAAACTGTGCAAGATGATGATGATGATGATTTACAAAATATCAATATATTTTACAGATTTTGTCAAAACAAAACAGAAACATTTAATAATTTTGACATGTAATTGTTAATACATTTCTAAGTAAAAAAGACTTCTTTAGTGAGAAACATGGGCCTGTTTTTTGTCAACAAGTTTCTTAAAATTCGGCTTAGTTTTAGATACACATACAATAAGGTCGTCTTCTACGTCCAGTCGATTTCTTGCCTTGGTTTTAATGTTGACCAATGTAGAAAATCCGAGTTCGCAGAGGTAGAATGTTGCAAAGGGCATGATGATTCTCAGAGCCACTGATGTTAAGCTTGGATACTCAGCTCTTCTTTGTAGCCAGAACTTGTCAACATTTTGGGTGCTGAAGGACAGTTGCAAAGTCATGTCACAGGATAGCTCGATGAGTTTGTCATGAATCAGTGGGTTTAAGTCTGCCTCGTTCACAGCCTGCTCGTTGAAGGGGTTAAGTACCCAGTTCGAACCGGTGTGTTGATCCTCGGGAATGTAGCTAAGGATCTGCTCTTGTAGACCTTGCAAGTGAGTAGTAACCAGTTTGGACAGGTTGTCAATGTCGGGATAATATTCATCGCTTCGATCAAGGGATGTGATAAGCTCATTTGTCAGTTCAAAGTTTTCAAATGTATTCTTCTCAACCCTTGACCAAGTGGCTAATTTCTTTAAAAACGAATTGACTTTGTCTTGTGCAAAAAGTATGGTTTTGTCTCTTCCCTGCAAGGAAACGTTGAGATCGTTCAGATGATGAATTATGTCCGCTAAATAAGCAAGTTTTAACAGCCATTCATTGTCATTCAAAAAACTGGCAAGGTCTTTGTTTGCAACTTGAAAAAATGTCTTAAGCTCAGAGCGCAAAGCGAACACTCGAGAAAACACCTTCCCTCGTGACAGCCACCTGCCTCTGTGTGAAGCAAGAGGCATTTGTACTGTGCCTCCATTTCTTCGCATAACTGTGATAACAGTCGACACTGTAATGGCCGGCTTTTTACAAAATTAACCAATTTAACAGTTTCGTTCAACACTGTTTTTAGCTCAGTTGGCATGACCTTGGTAGCTAATGCCTGGCGATGCAGAAAACAATGAACCCAAGTGGCATTAGGCATGACATTTTTCATCCGTCTCACGAAACCGCTGTCTTTCCCAGTCATTGCTTTGGCACCATCACTGCAGATTGAAATACACTTTTGAAAGTCAATTTGAAGCGAATCGGTTGCAGACATGAACATTTTAAACATTTCCTCACCTGTTGCGTGGTCAGGCAAAGGTTTGCAAAATAAAATGTCTTCTTCCACACTACCGTCACCCTCAAAACGAACAAAGCACATAAACTGCGCCAAACTCGACACGTCCGTAGACTCGTCAACTTGAATGGAAAAGTACTCACTTTTCTGCAACTTTGTTTTCAACTGATCCTTTATGTCTTGAGCCATCTCGGTAATGCGCCTCCACACCGAGTTGTTCGACAGAGGAATGGTGGAAAGCTTCTTAGCTGCATCTGGGCTGATCATAGTTGAAACCATATCCTGAGCAGCAGGTAGAATGAGCTCTTCAGCAATCGTGTGTGGTTTACCTTTCTTTGCTATTCGTAAAGCAGGGGCGTGGTGGCTCAGCGGTCTAGCTGTATGCCTCTCACCAAGGCGGTCCGGGTTCGATTCCCGGTCTATGCATGTGAGATTTTCGAAGTGAAATGCCATGTCCTGTGGTTCGGATTCCACGTAAAAAGGAGGTCCCGTGGCTCATAATCACAAGATTCACGGTCACGTAAAACTACAATCTTCCTTCCTTCTTCCTTATTCGTAAAGCCACTTGATACGATGCTAGCAAAGCACTTTTGCTCATATTATTTCCACTTAACTGAACTACTGCATTTTTCTGGTAATCTAAAGCAGTTAAATTACGTTCAAAAAAATCTGCCGGCTTATCTTTAAAACTGGGATGTTTACTTTTAAATGGCGAGTCATCTTGGAAGGTTTCATACTCTCGGCCGATAACAACTCGCTGCAAATAACACACTGTGGCCGATTTCCGAGCACCGTAAATCCATACTTAATATAACTGTCACTATACTTTCTCACCTTTACCCTCTTCTGTTCATGATCATCATGAGAAGTCGAAGGCCCTGCACGCTTAACAAACTTATCCATAGTTAGAACAAAATCAAACAATACGCGAGCGAACAAAACACAAGAGACGTACAGTACAAGCCAGGCAGCTTGAAGCGCGGCTGACGCATGCGCATACGAGCCCTTCTCCTTCCACACGTCACTAACGTCACAACTACAGACAAGTCGACACAGTCGAGCTACTAGGTTCATTTGTGACTATTTAAAAGCATCTATAAAAGTTAATAGCAGGTTATAGGCACTACTACTTTTCGTTTTTAAAATAATACCCCGGTAGTGTGTCATATTATTTACTTTTAAGTTTCTCAGTAAACATCAAACAGGTCAGTAACATCAGAATAAGATTAAAATTTTAAAACCTGAACAAAGTAAATAAATAAACATTTAAACGAATAACCTACCGGTCACTTAAGTTAAATTCCAAAGTAATTTTATCCCTCCACTTTGCCCCCCCCCCCCCCCCCCCCTCACAGACACCTGTGCTAAAACGGGGGTCGCGGCTAAAACGTATGGGCTAAAATGGGTCACGGAAAGAAAAAGTTTGGGAACCGCTGGTATAGAGGTTACATGCATTTTAAAATTGGACCTATCAGCAGGCTTAGAATCATGTTGGCAGCACTGGCGTAGGCCTACATTAGTTACTCCAAATTAATCTAGAATGCCAGGTACTATACGTGTTCAAAGTTTGGACCTATCAGCAGGCTTATAATCATTTTGGAAACACTGCCATGTATGGCCTCCTGGAAATTACACTGTAATATTATTATCTATACGTGTGCCAATTTTGAAATAGCTTCCATTCATACCTTCCAAGATATCCAACATGGAGCTCAAATTTAAATTGCGATTTTTCTGCAGTTGGTAGCACTGACATCATTTTCAAATATGGCCGTGAGATATTCAGGTATAGGTCTTAATTCCTTCCAAATTTTGTTTCGATTGCTCCAGCCGTTTAGGAGTTGATAGGGGGGACACACACACACAGCCAGCCAGCCAGCCAGACAGACAGACAGACAGAAGGACAGACAGACAGACACACATTTGCCCGATCTCATAAGACTACTTTTTCCTAATTTTTGCAAAATGTGAAAAGTAGGCTAAAATCACACAGCTGCCATCTTGTGGTGATGGAAACAATTGAAATAAAATAGATGCCAGTGGATTAACATTTGTATAAGCATTTAACGTGCAAAGTTGCACTGCACTCGGATGGTTAAATCGTGAGAAACGTCCATTTAAATATTTATACATCGCGTCGCCGCCATGTTGGATTTGTGCTCACCAGGTTACTGAAAGTCATATAGGTGAACTTATGTTCAGTTTCAATGAACATAAAAAAAATCAGCTTGATTGCTGTAAAAGATTCGTAGATATTGAGAACCGTCTAAATATTTCCGATGCTCGCCATTTTGGATTGTTATATATATAGGCCATAGAGTTATGTACCATTAAAGGAAAATTATTGCGTGGATTCATTACTCAAACATTCACTTTGATCGCATGATTACGACTCAATAAATAAAAACTTATTTTTAAAATTTCACACAGCCGCCATCTTGTGGTTATGTAAACAATTGAATTAAATTATATGCCAGTGCATTACAATATGCATAATTAGTTACTGTACCACATTTCACTGCGCCCAGAGAGTTAAATCACGAGAAAAGTCTATTAAAATGTTTCAAATTCGCTTGGCCGCCATGTTCGTTTTTTACTTTACAGGTTTATGAAAACTACATAGATAAACTTGTGCCAGTGCCCTTTATTTACGTACAAAAATTCAGGGTAACATATGTAATAGTTTCGGAGATATGGAATGCCAGTGAAATAATTCGCACAGCCGCCATTTTGAGGTTATGTAAACAATTGAACAAAATTAGACGCCAGTACATTACAATGTGTATAAACATTTGCTGTACCAAGTTTCATTACGTTTGGATGGTTAAATCACGAGAAAGGTCTATTTAAATGTTTCCAGTTCGCTTGGCCGCCATAAAGGTTTTGTAGTTACCAGGTTTTTGAAAGTCTCATAGACGAACTTCTTTATGTGCCCTTTATCACCGTACACAATTTCAGGGTGATATCGGTAATAGTTTCGGAGATACTGAATGCTGGTGAGAAATTTCGCACAGCCACCATGTTGGATTGGTGAGACACAATCAAATTTTAAGGGCACGGTCGAGGTCGCCCATAATGGTGCTTTGATCTTACCGAGTTTCATTCAAATCGCTCCAGCCGTTTAGAAGTTATTAGGGACACACACACACACCATCACACACACACGTACACACAGACACACGAACAAAAGGCGATCTCATAAGCCGATTTTTTATGAAAATAGGCTAAAAATAGGCTTATGAGATCACCTTTTGTCCGTGTGTCTGTCTCTGTTGTGTGTGTGCGTGTGTGTGTGTGTGATGGTGTGTGTTATGGTGTGTGTCCCCCTATCAACTTCTAAACGGCTGGACCGATTTCAATAAAACTCGGGAAGTTCATAGCACTATTTCGGACGACCCCGACCGTGCCCTTCAATTTTGTTTACGTCTCACCAATAACATGGCGGCTGTGTGAAATATTTCATCAGCATTCAATGTCTCCGAAACTATTCCTACCGATATCACCCTGGAATATTTTACGCTGATAAGGGGAACTACTAGAAGATCACCTATGTGACGTTTGAAAACCTGGTAACTACAAAACCAGCAAGGCGGCCAAGCGAAGTTGCGACTTTTAAATAGACTTTTCTGGCGATTTAACGAACCAAACGCAATAACACTTGGTACAGTAGATGTTTATACACATTGTAATGCACTGACATTTAACTTCGTTCAATTGTTTACATAACCTGAAGATGGCGGCTGTGCGAAATTTTTCACCGGCATTCTATATCTCTGAAACTATTAGCGATATCACCCTGAAATTTTGTACTGAGATAAAGGGCACTACTGGAAGTTCATCTATAAGACTTTAAAAAACCGGTTAACTATAAAACGAATATGGCAGCCAAGCGAATTTGAAAATTTTAATAGACCTTTCTCGCGATTTAATGATCCAAACGCAATGAAACTTGGTACAGCAAATGTTTATACACATTGTAATACACTGGTATCTAATTTAGTTCAATTGTTTACGTAACCTCAAGATGGCGGCTGTGCGAATTTCAAAATTACGTATTTATTTCTTGTGTCGTAATCATGTGATAGAAGTGAGAGTTTGAATAATGAACCTACGCAATACTTTTACTTTAATGGTACATGACTGTATGGCCTATACGTATAACAATTCAACATGGCGACCATCCGAATATTTAGATGGTTCTCAATATCATCGAATCTACTACAGCCATCAAACTGAATTTTTTAATGTTCATAGGGGCTATGAACATAAGTTCACCTATAGGACTTTCAATAACCTGGTGATCACAAATCCAACATGGCGGCGACGCGAAGTATAAATATTCACATGGTCGTTTCTCGCAATTTAACCATCCGAGTGCAGTGACACTTGGTACAGTAAATCCTTATACAAATGTTAATCCACTGGCATCTATTTTTCTTTTCAATTGTTTCCATAACCACAAGATGGCAGCTGTGCGAAATTTTAAAATCTTGTTATTACTTCTTGTGTCCTAATCATGCGATTGAAGTTTGAATACTACACGTACACAATAATCTTCATGTAACAGTACAT
Organism: Meconema thalassinum; assembly: GCA_946902985.2. Lineage (NCBI taxonomy): Eukaryota > Metazoa > Arthropoda > Insecta > Orthoptera > Tettigoniidae > Meconema > Meconema thalassinum. Next base: position 377,280,172 of record OX336392.1, read on the forward strand.
AACTCTAAGACCTACATATATAAAAATCCAACATGGCGACCATCCACAATATTTAGTCGGTTCTCGATATCTACGAATCTATTACAGCAATCAAACTTAATATTGTATGTTGATAGAGGCAATTAACTTAAGTAGGATATATGAAAATAGTCTTTAGTTCTTCACGGAACTACTTGTCCTCTATTGATAACGTAGGAATCGAGTAACTTTTGTCTACTTCTTGGTGAGTTTTTGAAAACCCGAGTTGGCAACACTGTTCAAACCTGGAATCTCCAAACGGCACAGCGACATTATTTTCTCTTACGGAGTAAATCTTGGCTGCGGAGGGGTATGTTGTAATATCTACACCCTCCCATTGATTTCAGCTGGCTGAACATGGCGAGTCCTTGTAAATTGGCTGGCAGTATTGTACAACCATCTGGGCAGGACGGAGCGGCGGAGCGATGAGATGTTAGGGCCTTGTCGGCAGGACACACTGGCGGTAAATCCTCAGGGAGGCGCTTGTTCAATGCTCCAGACTAATCGACTTAACAATGCCTTAACTTAACTCTGTATTGGTATGGGTAGTTCCGGTGGTATCCTGTCCCGTACTTATGACACTCAACTGAATAAGATTGCCAGAATCATATATATTATATGGAACAGTTCTGTAGAAGGGAGGACAAATTGAGTGTTCACCATAATAATAATACTGTTGCGTAAACTTTCTCGACCAATTGCATACATAATATAGCTTTGGGGATATTAGGTCGAGTGACACTTTAAAAAACCGACGTTTCGAGACAACTACTTGTTCGTTGATCAAGGTTTGTCAAGAAAGAAAGAAAGAAAGAAAGAAAGAATGAAAGAATGATAGAAAGAAAGAAAGAAAGAAAGAAAGAAAGAAAGAAAGAAAGAAAGAATGAAAGAATGAAAGAATGAAAACATGAAAGAATTAAAGAATTAAAGAATTAAAGAATTAAAGAATTGAAGAATTAAAGAATTAAAGAATGAAAGAAAGAATGAAAGATTGAAAGAATTAAAGAATTGAAGAATGAAAGATAGAATGAATGAATGAATGAATGAATGAATGAATGAATGAATGAATGAATGAAAGATGAAAGAATGAAAGAATGAAAGATGAACGAATGAATGAATGAATGAATGAAAGAATGAAAGGAAGAAAGAAAGAAAGAATGAATGAATGAATGAATGAATGAATGAATGAATGAATGAATGAAAGGAGGAAAGAAAGAAAGAAAGAAAGAAAGAAAGAAAGAAAGAAAGAAAGACGGAATGAGTAAACAAAGGCATAGCCTCCATAGATAAATGGTATAAGATAGGAAGCCATGTCGAAACAAATAGTTACTCCATGACCTCCTGAGACCAAGAGGATGTTGATAATGAAACTGTAGAGGGCAGACATAATTTACTCAAGGGATAACCATCATCTCTATTAAAATTGTGTGTTTGTTTACTTATTTCAATCGCCTCTCGAATCATACGAGTTGTGAAATGTTTCTCCGTACAGATGACAGAAGTATCATCAAAAAGAATTCGATGGTCATTCTGTATGGCATGTTCAGCAATCGCAGACTTCTCTGGTTGGTCCTCCGGAACGACAGCCAAGAATGCTATCCACTACACAGAAGGATCGGAAATGAAATGGCAAGTTATCATGGAGAGAGAGACTTACATGGACGGACAACGCTGCGGAGAGTTTGTTCAACCCTACCCGGCAAGCTGAAAGAGTTACACGATGATGATGATTTATTTATTAATTAATTAATTTATTTATTTATTTATTTATCGTATGGCTTTTAGTGCCGGGAGTGTCCGAGGACTTGTTCGGCTCGCTTAAGTCTGTAGCTGCTTCCAGCGGACGCCCTTAGGATGAGCTACAAGTTCCGCTCAATTTCAAGTAGTTCCAACTTTCGCCACCAGATATCAATGATACCTAGTGGTGAACGTTGGAACTTTGATAGAGAGTTCCGACGAAATCTAACCTAACAATTTAGCTCCACACATGTTTAGTCGGTGGAAAGATCTTAAAATGCCATAAATCTATGACATGGGACCGCCGGCTTTACTTCCCCTCCGAAGGAAGGCATACTGAAGGATTTTTAACGCTCTTAAAAATTCGACGACTTCGGCCGGGTTTGAACCCACTATCTTGGGCACAGAAGTTCAGCATGCTACCAACTACGCCACAAAAGCCGCTATGATGATGATGATGATGATGTATTTATATATTGAGCTTATGGCTAGATATACAGGAGAATTTATACACGTATATCCAAATTCTGAATATAGACAATAGTCTCGGGAGTCACGAGAGCAAAGTCACTTGCACTGCCACTGTACTTTATTTTGCTGTACTCGGTGTTGATGTGCTGGATCGTCTGTTCTGTTCTGGGGTCCAAAGTTGCTCACGTCCGTAGGTTCAACCTAAAAGTACCCTACACGTGACCCCTGGGTGGTGCTAAGGGAGCAACAACTAATAGGCGATTAGACGTAAATCGTTTTACCTCCTTATCAAGATGCAGCACAGAATTATGACCATCACGGATGATTATGATGATGATGACGAAAGTAGCCTATACCCAGAGATATTGAATAAAGCAGTATGAATACAACCTGAGGCTCTGAACACATTGCAAGGCTACAGGCCATGGTCTACCCTATCGGTCCATGGATTCATTAAATTCAATAATACACGTGGTATTAATTGAGGTTACAATCACACTAATGAACTGTAAACATACATATAATTATCGATATCATTTTGTATGAATAATTACCGGTATTGCCCCAGGTTCTCACTGCTCGAACAGATCTGTTGTTTCACAGCACCCGAAATGAAGCGCAGTACAGAGCTTAGAAATATATCTAAAGGATGGCTTGTAAAAATATTCCTTGCAGGATGCAGAGAATATTCAACTGTGTCTATGGGAGGAGAGAAGAAGACATGGGTCGTCCAATTCCAAAACCCTTACGCCCATAAAGTAATCTCGTGTATGCCACTGCCATGGTGCAATTCTTCGAAACTAGCATCACTTGGATGACCTGCATGTCAACGGTACTGCTCCAGTACATAAAATCAGAATGAAATTTCTTGGCAGAGCCAGGAATCGAACGCGAGCCTCCAGAGTGGGTGCTAACCCCTATACTACGAGTCAAACAATTCATGTGTGAGCAAGGTCCAGAACCAGAACCATGTACCTCCACTTTTGGGTCACTTAACTTACCAGGCCGCTAATAATTTCCTCCTCTACCAAACAGTGGCGTAACTATGGGGTGATCTGGGGGATCAATCCCCCATCAAGAGCCAAATAATGGAAATTTGATGAAGCTTTCTATTTTCAATAAAATCAATTTTCGGATTGGTGACAAATGATTGGATCATGTTTGAAAGCATTTCTTTTCACTCATGTAACTTATTGAATGAGCAAAATGGTCTCAGCTGTTCAGTAATCCAGAGATGTGGCAGTGTGGCACTATCTTTCCTCATCCTTTTCCTAACTTACTCCACTGTGTAGGCCTGTTTGCCATCTCTTGATGAACGCAGTACATTTGCATTTGTCAGTTGGCACAGGCTAGAGTAAAATGTGACTTTTCACCGATGTCTCAGTCTCACTCATGGCTGTGATTATACGGAAGCTACTGAGGTATGGGTGGTCTTTGTAATGACATTCAGGGCACAGTTCGTGCCTGTGGATGATGTGCAGGGCTCTACTCATAGGGTTAGTACTGCTGTTCTGACTCAGTGAGGAAAGCAATGGCAAATTACCTCACTCCTCATCTCGCCTAGTACGCCTCACTATAGCGCTGCCTTGGGCTTTTGTGGGTATGAACCCACATACCCTGAAGGCGGTACTTTTTGAGGATCCAACCAGCCTTCTGACTGACTACCTAACAGACAGACTCCTCTGTCTGTCACCAGTCTGTCACCAGTCTGTTAGTATCCAAGTGCATGTTTCATTGTGTAAAGTGAATAATATTGTGTTTACTAGTAATACTGTTTTAAGTTAGAAAGAAGAAAGAATAGAAAGGGCCAGATGATTTGGCGAAGAAAACTATACTTTTTAATTAAATAGCATCAACATTGTTAAATTTCGAGCATTGCAAGTCCAGTACAACCCCTGTAATCCGTCACCTTTGGGACTGAGGATATGGTCGGAACGCAAAAACAGTCGGATTGTCAGAAAGTACAGAAAAATACGGATTTACAATAAAATAAACAATCTCTGAAATCAAGATATTGGGGTTCCTTTCCTTCTTTCTTGGTAGAACCACATCCACAATGTGTTGTCAAGCAGTTCAAGTTTAGTCTTTTTCAATGTTTTACGATTCTTAAGAGCGTTTTCACCATCGTCTCTGTGCATGATTCAATGTCTTCAGTGACGTAGTTGGTAGCATGCTGAACTGCTGTTCCCAAGATAGCGGGTTCAAACCCAGCCGAAGTTGTCGGATTTTTAGAGCGTTAAAATCCTTCAGTATGCCTTCCTTCAGAGGGGAGGTAAAGCCAGCGGTCGCATGTCATAGATTTATGGCATGTAAAACATCCTTCCACAGACTAAACGTGTGTGAAGCTAAATTGTAGGTTAGAATTCGTTGGGCCGCTCTAACAAAGTTACGACGTTCACCACTAGGTATCATTGACACCTGGTAGCGAAAGTTGGAACTACTTGAAATTGAACGGAACTTGTAGCTCACCCTAGGGGTGTCCGCTTGAAGCAGCTACAGCCTCTGGCGAGCCGAACATGTCTTTGGACACTCCCGGCACTAAAAGCCATACGATAAACAAATAAAATTAATTTATTTCCGATTTTTTCTCTAATCTTTTACTGTCGTAACGCTTACATTTGAGTACCTTGGCAATTTTTTGGAGTGATTCCCCTTTGTCCAATCTTCGTAGCACTGCTAATTTTTCATTTAATGAAAGAGTAACGTGTTTACGTTTCACTCCTGACATGTTCAAAGGACACACACAACTGTACAGAACACACAATGTACAGCAAACAAATTACTGTGCAGTACTGTAACGAACGCAGAAGAACAATGTCGTAAAACCAACGAACACACTAAAATCTCCACAGTGCAGTACGTACTGTCCAAAACGCGGAAGACAGAAACGATACGAGAGATGACGGAGCACTAAAACGGACAATTAGTGATAACAACAAGTAAGTACCTGTAAACAACAATGGTGCGACGGGTAATAATCAGTCACCGCTACGAGTCGGGACAAGTTTTGCTGGAGCACGGCGGATCAATCGGAGCGGCGGACGAGAGGGATTCTACTGTAAGTGCAAATATAACGTATCAAATGCTAATGAAATCAAACGCGGAAAAAATATATACCGTATAGGCCTATTGGAAGTTTTAAAATTGAGGGCGTGGTGGCGCAGCGGTCAAGCTGTTGGCCTCTCACCACGGCAAACCGGGTTCGCTTCCCGGTCAATGCATGTGACATTTTCAAAGTGAAATGCCATGTCCTGTGCTTCGGATTCCACGTAGAAAGGAGGTCCCGTGGCTTATGATCTCGGGATTAACGGTCACGTAAAACTAAAATGCTCCTTCTTCTTGGTTTTAAAATTTCGGTACTGAACATTAGATTTCAATCCCCCTCCTGAAGCAACCTCTATTTACGCCACTGATACCAAATATATGACACTCGGCTGGCTGCGTGGCTCAGCGGTAACTTTCTCGCCTGCTGTACCCAAGGTTGCAGGATCAAATCCTGGCGCAGCCAGTTGGCATTTGAGGGTGCGCAAATGTAAGAGGGATCCATGTCGGTAGATTTACTGGCACGTTAAAGATCCTGTCCGGGGCAAAATTCCGTCACCCCGGTGATTCTAAAAGCCGTAGTTGTTAAACCGGACGTAAAACCAATAATATATGACACACCTCAGCTCCTTGGTTGTTCTGTGGAACTATCTGGTTCTGTCTGTTAGGCTGGTTGGATCCTCAAAAAGCACCACTATAGGTTATGTGGTAGAACCCCACAAAACCGAGGCAGCACTATAATGAGGCGTACTAGGCAAGGTGAGGAATGAGGAAGTTTGCCATTGCTTTCCTCACTGAGTCAGTACAGGAGTACTAACCCTATGAGTAAAACCTTTCACAACATACACAGGCACTGACTGTGACCCTAGGCCATCCCATATAATCACAGCCATGAATGAGACTGAACATGAAATAAAGGAGCTTACTTTTTGATGTGTAACAACTTTCCGCTCGGTTGCTGGATAGTTTTCTGGGAGTGATTTTGAAAATTGGGGATGGAAGTGAATCGGGCGGAAGTGGATCGAACGGAAGTGGATCGGACGGAAGTGAAGACGCACTGCCAGAAAAATGGGACTGAAGTGAATCGGGTGCAAGTGGATTGGACGGAAGTGAAGACGCACTGCCAGCTGGATGTACAATTGAAAATGTGTGTATTGGAAACAAGGCAGTGTGTGCTCTGTAGCGCGAGAATGTTATGGCAATACAGTAGGCAGTGCATTTAGCAGGCACTGGTTTGACGAGCACAGTGGCAAATGTTTCACCGACTTTCATTTGTCATTGAGCAGTTTATGAAGCTTCACGTTCAAGGTTGAATATCACATGGGGTAGGACAAAGACGACAAATGACATTTAAGTAAGCGGCATTATTGTCAAGCTGTGGGTGAGTAGTCAAATATTAAATCCATAACAGAATGTTGTTATATGAGTGGAATAAAAGCTGTAGTTTCATCATATGTGAGACTAGGTCATTTCATGATTGTAGGAAGCCATGTTTTGATTGTTTACGACGAACTGTATGAGAGCCTTGAGAATAATGAATGTTATAGTTACTGAGAAATTTGCTCACAGTATTTGAGAGTACTGTCGACGTTGTGTGTCACTTTGTTATTACGAATTATTAATGTAAAAGGAAGCTTGTAGTTTTGCGTGTCCGTTAATCTCACGATCATGATCCACGGTACCTCCCTTTTACGTGGAATGCGAACCACAGGACATGGCATTTCAATTCGAAAATCTCACATGTATTGACCGGGAATCAATCCCGGTCTACCTTGGTGAGAGACTAACAGCTTGACCGCTGCGTCACAAATGTGACAGTAGCATATCTCCAATTCAATCTATACATTCATCATAGTACCAGTCTGAAAATGGAGCGTAAATTAACATTTTAAGAATGTCCAAGCTGTATAGTATACGAGTAGGATAACATGTCAGATGTTACACATCATATGCGACTACTGTAAGGCTCGTATCGTTTTCTTGACACGATCAATGTGTTACTCATTTTTGCCACAAACGTGGAGCTACCTAGTATTTCACCAAACCCATGAACTTAGGCCACAGTACACAAACAGAGCGCATCCACCATTTAATAGCATCAACCACATTCCAGTGTTAATATGTATTTTGTTCTCTAACGACTTTATCATTGGTGTTAATATTTATAAGCGAATTTGTATTCATACAAAATAAACAGTCAGGACGCGTCAATAATTAGATTTAATTATTCATATGAACTTTGCCAAGAGAAAACCATGTCACACAACAAAAATACATTCTCAGTAACTGCAATACGAAACGTTACAACATAATCAATATCTGAAACAGCGGTAGAATTTTCATTAGTAGGCTAATATCCAGTTGGCAATGTTCAAAATATAAGTTTTCTGCTCGGGAAGATTCAACCCAAAATTTCATTTTGATTTGTTCGTAGCTCCTACGGTGTATTGAAGTAAATTGGACAAAAATTCGAAGTAGGAGTAACGACTCAAGGAGAAATAGTTTCAACTCATATTTGCTGATGACATCGTCATCTTAGCCGACACACCAGAGGATTTGAATGAGTTTTTATCACTTTAAATGATCTTGTCGACTTCGTCGTTACGCTGGGGTCTGGCGTTACGTTACGGTGATGGGACGAAATGTACCCAGATGCACTGAGGTGTGTGACGTCATAGTACCGCTTGGTGCATGTGTTCCCCGAAAATCTCTACTTCGTTAGTATAAGACAAAAATCCCCGATTACTAGATGTCACGGGTAATCTCGAGAACCACTGGATGGATTTTGATGCGTTTTTCACCATTCTGTAAATAATATCTCGAGGAAAGATTCTGTAGAAAATAATTTATGTATATTCAAAGGAAGCCAAGCAGTAACGATTTCAGTGAAAAAGTCGAAAACAAACTTGGCGTCCATGCGCTTCTTAAGCTTATGCTGGGCAAACCGTTAAAAATATCAATATACTATGAGCGTAAGTATTGGTCAGCATGAACAGTTCTACAAAAAAGTCCGCGAGAGCATATCTCTAACTTCAATACATCGCCCACTATAAGTGTTTTTAGACTGGATAGAAGGGACAAGTCCCCGCGCGCTTAACCTTGCTTTGCCCTTGGTTTGCACTTGCCGTTCGCGAGTAATTTGAAACAAGATAAGCAAGATAAGTATTATGCAGATAATTTTCTAACATGTCAAGTTGGCTTCGAGCGAAACGAGAAGCCTACAGCCTTTCTAGCATTTTTCAGCATTTGTAGCATTTAAAATGATACAAAGTCTAGTCTTTCAGACTGACTGTCACTTTTAAACGGTATGAATTCTGTCTTGAGGAAATAATTCATGATGAAAATTAATAAATGTAAAACAAAAATATTGGAATGTAGCCGAAAGATGTCGAATTAGCAGGTGAAAATCTAAAGGAATTAGGAGAAATCTGTTACTTAGAATGCAAAATAACCAGTGATGGATGGAGCAAAGAATATATAAGAAGTAGGTTAGCACAGACAAGGAAAGCATTTCTACAGAAAAGGAATCTGTTGACATCGAATATAGATTTAGATACAAGGAAGTCGTTTTTAAAAGTCTTTGTCTGGAGCGTGGCATTCTATGGAAGTGAAACTTGGACTGTTGCAGCAGCAGAAAAGTGAATTGAGCTGTTTGAAATATGGTGTTACAGGAGAATGATGAAGATCAGATGGGTAGATAGGGTAACAAATGAAGAGGTATTAAGACGAGTGGGAGAGGAGAGATGGTTCTGGCAACTGCTAATGAAGAGAAGAGGTAGGGTGGTTGGACACATGGCCTACTAAGACACCCAGGAATTGCAAACTTAGTTATGGAAGTAAGGGTCGAGGATAAGAACTGTAGGGGTCGACCAAGGTTAGAATATGTTAAACAGATTGTCTCGGATGTAAGGTGTGATAGCTATTTAGGGATGAAGCGATTAGCACAGGACAGGGAAGCATGAGGGCTTCATCAAACCAGTCAAAAGACTGAAGACTCAAATAACAACAACAACAACAACGTGTATTAAAGAAAGATTTCCAGTCGGTCAACACAAATTGTGCCCAATTACATTAGGTGGATAAACAAGTAAAGAAATATTACGTAAGATATTTATCACTAAATAACTCGCTTTTATGTACAAAAATTGGGGGTTACTTAATTGGATGATAAGTTTCGATCGTCAAGCAATCATAATCAGATCCTAGTCACTTTGACTTATTTAATGTACGATGTTTACGTATTACACATGCACAAATATACTGTATGTATAAGGTGCGTTCAAAATGTAACGAGCTGGAGGCTGGAATGTGCAAACTGGTGATGACATCGGCTAATCGTGGCGTGCGTAACGAGGTGTGGTTCCGACCAGAGCGTGGATGGTCACAGCCCGTCGCTAGAGGGCACGCGTGCACGTCACGTGACGATACAAAACGAGCAGCAGCATGCATCAATCGTCCAACGCTGCCTGTCGCATTGCAAACAGTGACATGGTGGCGTCCAACGAAGAGCAAAGAGGTGTTGTTCGGTTTCTGACAGCGGAAGGAGTAGGGGGAACGGGCATTCATCGCCAAATGTCATAAATGTACGGCGAACACTGCATGTCCCTTGCAAGGGCCAAGGCGTGGCACAAGCGCTTCAGGGAAGGACGGGTGTCGTTAGCCGATGATGTCTGGTCTGGGGCACCCCCCTGCATTACCGGTGACAACATCCAGCTGGTTGATGCACTCATTACCCAGGACCGCCGAGTGACAGTGAACGCCATAGCCGCCGTGGTCGGATTGAGCGTCGGAAGTGTGCACACCATCATGAAGGAACGACTGCACTTGCGCAAATTGTATGCCCAATGGGTGCCCCATAGTCTTCCAACACACCAAGAAGTATATCGAATGGCCCACTGTCTTGGTCATCTGCAGCGCTATGCGATGGAAGGGAATGGGTTCCTGGCACGATTGGTGGCTGGAGATGAGTCATGGTGTCATCACTTCGAACCAGAATCCAAACGACAAACGCCACGATTAGTCGATGTCGTCACTGGTTTGCGCATTCCAGCCTACGGCTCGTTACTTTTTAAACGCACCTGATACCATATTTAGATTACAAAAGTTTGTAAAAACTTGTGTAACATATTAATCTTATTTACAGATAGTATTGCTCATTCGGTTTGAGGCACGCGTTCCAGCACTCAGACCAGAATTAAATTTCTTGGCAAGATGACAGTGTTTCGCCCCGGTGTGCTATTGGGCTCTTCAGTTGGTTAAAGCACACCTCACCAAGACACTGTCTAGTGCACACTGGGAAGGCCATTGCAAGACGTATTTAATACATGTGTATCCGCGTCACGAGCAAGCCAGTGCACTATGGGAGTCGAAACTCCATTCCAAAGCAATTATAACCTTACCTTGGCATTGAATATACAATTTTCATAAGAAAATATGCATTGTCCGTTGAGCCATAATATATTTAAACACAAATAGTGCTAAATGTTCCGGCATAACTCAACAAGATGACAGTGTTTCGCCCCGGTGTGCTATTGGGCTCTTCAGTTGGTTAAAGCACACCTCACCAAGACACTGTCTAGTGCACACTGGGAAGGCCATTGCAAGACGTATTTAATACATGTGTATCCGCGTCACGAGCAAGCCAGTGCACTATGGGAGTCGAAACTCCATTCCAAAGCAATTATAACCTTACCTTGGCATTGAATATACAATTTTCATAAGAAAATATGCATTGTCCGTTGAGCCATAATATATTTAAACACAAATAGTGCTAAATGTTCCGGCATAACTCAACAAAATGACAGTGTTTCGCCCCGGTGTGCTATTGGGCTCTTCAGTTGGTTAAAGCACACCTCACCAAGACACTGTCTAGTGCACACTGGGAAGGCCATTGCAAGACGTATTTAATACATGTGTATCCGCGTCACGAGCAAGCCAGTGCACTATGGGAGTCGAAACTCCATTCCAAAGCAATTATAACCTTACCTTGGCATTGAATATACAATTTTCATAAGAAAATATGCATTGTCCGTTGAGCCATAATATATTTAAACACAAATAGTGCTAAATGTTCCGGCATAACTCAACAAAATGACAGTGTTTCGCCCCGGTGTGCTATTGGGCTCTTCAGTTGGTTAAAGCACACCTCACCAAGACACTGTCTAGTGCACACTGGGAAGGCCATTACAAGACGTATTTAATACATGTGTATCCGCGTCACGAGCAAGCCAGTGCACTATGGGAGTCGAAACTCCATTCCAAAGCAATTATAACCTTACCTTGGCATTGAATATACAATTTTCATAAGAAAATATGCATTGTCCGTTGAGCCATAATATATTTAAACACAAATAGTGCTAAATGTTCCGGCATAACTCAACAAGATGACAGTGTTTCGCCCCGGTGTGCTATTGGGCTCTTCAGTTGGTTAAAGCACACCTCACCAAGACACTGTCTAGTGCACACTGGGAAGGCCATTGCAAGACGTATTTAATACATGTGTATCCGCGTCACGAGCAAGCCAGTGCACTATGGGAGTCGAAACTCCATTCCAAAGCAATTATAACCTTACCTTGGCATTGGATATACAATTTTCATAAGAAAATATGCATTGTCCGTTGAGCCATAATATATTTAAACACAAATAGTGCTAAATGTGCTTTAACCAACTGAAGAGCCCAATAGCATACCGGGGCGAAACACTGTCATCTTGTTGAGTTATGCCGGAACATTTAGCACTATTTGTGTTTAAATATATTATGGCTCAACGGACAATGCATATTTTCTTATGAAAATTGTATATTTCTTGGCAGAGTCAAGAATCGAACCCGAATCCTTGGGTCGAGTCTCCATATGTACCCCGAGATCACAGAAGACTGTATTTTATTTCGAAACATAGTCTAGTAATACTAAGAAAACCTAACAATAGGAATAAATCAAACGATATTATATTATAATCCTAGCCGTCTTCTAGGATTATCCATTAATATTAAGTTCATCGTCGTCATTTTAGTTCCCACATCCTCATGATAAAGAGGGTAAGGTTCGTTGCGAAGCGTCTCGAGGTATTAAATATAGTTTTTCCTCATATTAACACGGAAAAATCCCAGACTTTCATATATATCGCAATTATTCTGTCCATCTTAATGTTATATAAATATTGAAGTTGGGAGAGACCCAGCTTAACAGAGGAAAATAAGGCCAATATTCATTCGATTGTTAAATATGCTACACATATTGTTGACAAATGCTGAACATATCCCAGTATTGGTATGCTTCCTGGCAACCAGATGCAACTTAAATAATGTAAAAATTCTAATTACAACATTTTAAAATAAAATTTTCAAAATTTCCCGCCTTTTTAACAATGTATCTCCGTTTCCCTTCTAAATTCCAAGTTTATAAGAATTTTCGTACTTTTTCTTTTTTAAAGTATGTATCAAACCTCAACCTACAAAATGAACCTCTATTTAGATATTTTTATAGAGTTTTTATTCTGAGCACCTGAATAAAATAAAATGAATAAAAACATTGTTTAAAAGGCGGGAAATTTTGAAAATTTTATTTTAAAATGTTATAATAAGAATTTTTACATTATTGAAGCTGCTTCTGGTTGCCAGGAATCATACCAATACTGGGATATGTGCAGCATTTGTCAACGATATGTGTAGCATATTTAACAATCGAATGAATATTGGCCTTTCTTTTCTCTGTTAAGCTGGGTCTCCCCCCTATCTAGGGAATATCTGCATGGCAAAGGGTTTCCTTTCAAGATTCTTGGCTACGGAAGTGTGTATTAGGATCCTCATCACCTGCATGAGTGAGTTTAAGTTTCTTTGTGATATTCACAGTGTTAATAATACAAAGCTTCTTCCGGGCTCGTATCATGCGAATATCCGGCTTAGTACGCCGGAGGCAGGGCTTCATTTCCATCGTCTGCTCGGCCGCGCCCTCGAGATAAGAAGCTCACTTGCATGCACGAAGAATCCAATCTTTACTCCATTGACTTCTCAAACTTTAGGTACAAGAAAGTATGAACAAAGGTTCATTTAGCATACATTCAATCATGTACTCATTCTTTGTTACACACATCTTTAGGTATTTCAATGTTCAGTCTATTCTGAAAGACTCCCAGGGGCTTTCACGGCTATTAATTGTACACCATTTACGTTTGTTCGTGTCTGTTTTGTGGATTCAGCTAGCTGCACTTTGCTTGACGACAGGAGGGGAAGGGAGAGGGGGGAGGCAAAGGGGTCTGTAGCCCTGGGGCCCGGGGTGGTACAAGATGATGATTATGATGATAATTGGTGTTTTAAGGGGCCTAACATCTAGGTCATCGGCCCCTAATGGTTTGGGTGATCGTGAAGATGATAATGAAATGTAAACTATAACTAAAACTAACTACTAACTTATATCCTAGAAGAAGAAATGGAAAACAAAAGGAGAATAAGGCAAAGAAAGGACAGGAGGAAAAGAAATGCCCTCAACTCTCGAAGAATGCGGATTGAGTGGCTTGGAAGGAAGAAGAGCCATAAAAGGCAGATAGGAAAGTGAAAGAGGAGAGGGTCCGCCCCACAGGTAATGGATAAAAGGGGGAAATCCGGACCCAGCTCAGGGATCCCTCGGGGTCGCCAACTCCCGAGCTCACCAGCAATGAGCGCCTACGAGTGTAGCAATATCCAGGGTGCACCAGAAGTGATGGGGCTACATACACCCTGCCTCCTTGAGGGCCTTGAGCAGAAGGCAGGAGATAGCAGGAAAAGAAAAAGAAGGCTGACCCCTCGCAGAAGGAGGGTATCAGAAAAGATGAGACAAGGGCCAATTAAGGCGGGAAAGGAAGAGACTCCCTAGGCCTCGGATACTCTAATATCGTCGGGGTCGGAAAAGAACAAGAGTTGACCAAAGGAGGTCGACAAGAAAGAAGACGGAGAGGAGCCCGGCACAAGTAAGTGGAAGCAATGCCGGACTCAGCTGAGCCCCGTGGTCGCCAACCCACGTCCCACTAGATATGAGCCCCTGGGGGGAGGGGGTCGTACAAGAGCCCGGAGTAGACAAATACACTCAATTTAATTTCCAAAAATAATAAATTGAACATTTCTGGCAAAGTTACATTTATTTTTAAATGGACCCAGTGAAATGTAAAGTTTTGAAGCCATTCCTGGGGGTTGCCCATACAAACTGCCTCTTGTAACTGTTCAGTCGATCAACACAAATTTGCCCTGTGTAAATAATGAAAAGCTAAAGAATTTACCATTTTAGAACAAATTTAAGAAAATTGCCGTATTGATTAATAGATCATTAAATGGTCCACCAATCGATACAAATTATATTAAAATTAGTACATGTTTTGTTCCAACAATGGGACCTTCTTCAGAAAAAATAGAATGGAACCTTTAAAAACTAATCCAATAAAACTAAGTGTTGAGAAACGAAATTAGTTAAAATATATACAGGATGAAAAGAAGAAACTGGAAAACATTGAATGAGAACGATGAATATATAAACTACCGTACTTTATTGAATTTTATTTAAAATTAATTCTATTATTTCACATTTTACACAAATACTTATCCATTACATTTTATACATTTATGGTTATAAATCTTTTACTTTACATTTTCGAATACTTATTACTTTTTAGTTCCGAATGGGCCGGCTGTGGACCACGTGGTTCTTATCTCTGGCAGCTTTCCTCCTAGCCCAGTAATCCTTCATTCTGGCACTGTGAATGTCCTTCCGCTTCTGAGTCCATTTCACACCTACTCCTGGACGCACTGCTTTTGCTGTTAGTGACTGGAGAGTGTCTGATGTTCTGACTAAAGTCCTGTATTTATTCCTGTCATAGATGTTACTGGGGTCAATATCCAATTGTTCAAGGTCTTTCCTGACGAGTTTCGACCACTTGGCGTTAGTTACTTTCCCTCTAGAGACAGTGTTGAAAATTCTGGAGGTGAGCCTCTGATTATCCATTCACACAATATGATCATAGAAGATCAGCCTCCTCTTCCTCATGGCTGTTGTAATGCTCTCCACTTGTTCATAGAGTTCATTGTTGTGCCTGTCTTGTCTTCCTCTAATAGGGCCCATGATTTTTCGCAGAATCTTCCGGTCCTTCAGCTCCAATTTCCGGAGTTGTCCTTTTCTGACCATATTTAGGCATTCTGAGGCATATAGTACTGATGGTCTCACTACAGTAGTGTAGTGTCTAAGTTTGAAATTCATTGAGGGGGATTTGGATTTGTACATATTCTTGCATAGGTGGTAGGCTCTCTCCAGTTTGATGCATCTGTCGTTCATGGCCAGGTCTTCATTGATGTTTGGGGTTATCCATTCTCCTAGGTATTTGAAGGAGTTAGCCCTTTGTACTACTTTGTCCCCCAGTGGGATTGACTCGGGCGCATCTCTGATGTTGCTGATAAACTATGTTTTGTCGATGGCGATCTTTATTTTATTTTATTTTTTTATTTGCTGTTCATACTCTCTGCATGCTCCACTACATAAGTAGTACTACATGCACTTACAATACATTTT
The DNA here is from genome assembly GCA_946902985.2 of Meconema thalassinum. Lineage (NCBI taxonomy): Eukaryota > Metazoa > Arthropoda > Insecta > Orthoptera > Tettigoniidae > Meconema > Meconema thalassinum. Next base: position 377,295,970 of record OX336392.1, read on the forward strand.
TACAAATGAACAAAATAAATTACATTTTAATAATTAAATTTCTAGATGACTGTGTTAATCTTAACAATATCAAACAATATTAGTCTTCGTTTTCCCTAAGAGCTTGAAAATCCAGAGCATTAACAAATTTAGAAAATTCCTTCAAATACTTTTTTAATAGCACAGATTTCTGCATCGGCCAGTTATCGTCTCTATTAACACTATTAATCAATAATTGCCTAATATTTTCACTTCACAGCACACGAAAATTATATGATCTATGGTCTGAGGGCTGCTTTTACAGAAATACTCGGGATTACGTATAATTTTAAGTCTGTGTAAGTACGAAGCAATATTTCCAAGTCCAGTCAGTATTGTGGTCATATTAGATGTTAAGGTGATTTTGGATTTTAATCTACCTGCAACTGTTGGATAGAACTCTTTTGTAAGTGTGCCTTTTGAAGTTTGTTCCCATTTTTGCTGCCATTCGTGAAATGACTCCTCTTTGAGATTTTTTAAAATGTTGAGATTGGTATTCTATCGAAAGAAACCTCACTTAATTTTGCAGCCTCCTTTGCAATTTTATCAGCCAGTTCATAGCCTGCAACACCTGTATATGCCTTAATCCATTCAAATTTTACTATCCAACTTTTAGCCTAATTTCAATTTTAAAAAATAGGCTTATGAGATCACCTTTCGTCCGTGTGTGTGTGCGTGTGTGTGTGTGTGTGTGTGTGTGTGTGTGTCCCTAATAACTTTTAAACGGCTAGAGCGATTTCAATGAAACTCGGTTAATTCATAGCACTATTCCGGACGACCCCGACCGTGCCCTTCAAATTTTGTTACGTCTCACCAATCCAACATGGCGGCTGTGCGAAATATTTCACCAGCATTCAATATCTCCGAAACTAATCCCGATATGACCCGGGAATATTTTACGGTGATAAAGGGAACTACTCGAAATTCACCTATGTGACTTTTGAAAAACTGGTAACTACAAAACCAACTTGGCGGCCACGCGAATTTGCGACTTTAAATAGACGTTTCTCGCGATTCAAACAACCATACGCAATAAAACTTGGTACAGTGTATGTTTATACACATTGTAATGCACCGACATCTAACTTGGTTCAATTGTTTACATAACCACAAGATGGCGGATGTGCGAAATATATCACTGGCATTCTATATCTCTGAAACTATTAGCGGTATCACCCTGAAATTTTGTACGAAGGTAAAGGGCACTACTGGATGTTCATCTATAAGACTTTCAACAACCGGTTAACTACAAAACAAACATGGCGGCCAAGCGAATTTGAAAATTTTAAATAGACCTTTCTCGCGATTTAATGTTCCAACCGCAATTAAATCTGGTACAGGAAATTTTTATACACATTGTAATACGCTGGTATCTAATTTAGTTCAATTGTTTACATAACCTCAAGATGGCGGCTTAGCGAATTTTAAAATTAAGTTTTTATTTCTTGTGTCGTAACTATGAGATCGATGTGAAAGTTTGAATAAAGAACCTACGCAATAATTTTCCTTTAATGGTACATGACTCTATGGCCTATACATTTAACAATCCAACATGGCGACCATCCGAAATATTTAGACGGCTCTGAATATCAACGAATCTATTAGAGATATCAAACTGAATATTTTTTTTTTGTTCATAGGGGCTATGAACTTAAGTTCACCTATGGGACTTTAAATAACCTGGTGATCACCAATCCAATATGGTGGCGACGCGATGTATAAATATTCACATGGACGTTTCCCGCAATTTAACCATCCGAGTGCAGTGAAACTTGGTACAGTAAATCCTTATACGAATCTTAATCCACTGGCATCTAATTTATTTCAATTGTTTCCATAACCACAAGATGGCAGCTGTGCGAAATTTTAAAATCTCCTTGTTACTTCTTTTGTCCTAATCATGTGATTGAAGTTTGAATGCTACACGTACACAATAATATTCATGTAAGAATACATAACTCTAGGACCTACATATATATAAAATCCAACATGGCGACCATCCGAACTATTTAGTCGGTTCTCAATATCTACGAATCTATTACAGCAATCAAGCTGAAATTTTGTATGTAGATAGAGGCAATTAACATAAGTAGGATATATGAAAATAGGCTGTATAGTTCTTCACGGAACTACTTGTTTCTTTTTAGAATAGCTGTAGTCCTTCTTATATTCTCAATCAGTTGGTTATGATTTGTGAAGTCCGCAATGGAGTCAATCGCTATCTTACTATCTGTGTAAATAATTACTTTCTTATCTTAAATATCCTCTGTCCTACTAATATCCAAGAATTCCAGAGATTTTAGTGTGGCTAATTGCTCCGGCTGATTATTCGAACAGTTGTCTTGCAGTCTATATTTCAATTGGTCTATTAATTCATGTGATCTGAATATAGCTATGCGAGCTCCCACTCCTTCTTCACCTTTGCTTTCATCTGTGTAAATTGTCCATGGGATATATTCATTTAATGCTATTCTTCAATCTTCGGTACCAGGAAAATTGGCTGGATGGAGCCATCTCATAGGGTTTTCTGGGTGGTCAATGACATAGTTCATAGTTGTTTTTTCTGACTTGATTTTGTATAGAGTAACAACCTCTTTAGTCATTATATCTGTAGAAGTAATTCCTGTAATAATGCACAGTGCCTCATGAGATACAGTGCGGTACGAGTTTGCTATTCTCAAGAGAATAAGTCTTTGCACTCTCACGTATTTAATAAAATGTCATTTCTTTTCTAGAGATCAAATCCAGAGCGGAGCAGCATATAACTGTATTGGCAATATTGCTCCTTTATATATTGTTTCCAAAGCCTGGTGTTTTAGACCCCATCCTATTCTAGCCGATTTTGATAATGCTTTTATTAATTTAATACATTTTTCACTAACTTTATTGATGTGGTCATTGAACTTAAAGCGAGTCTCTATAGTTATTCCTAGATATTCCATCGTATCTACTTGTACAAGACGTTTCCAATTCATAAAGATATCAATTGTCTTCTTTGCTTTTCTTCTTCTTCTTGATATTAGAATAACTCTTGGCTTACTTTCATTAAAACGGGGTATGTTTTTTGCTAACCACTTAGTAACTTTCCGTAATTCCATATTCACAATATTTTCTGCTTCAATTTCAGTTTAAGCCCTGACTGCAATTGTAACGTCATCAGCAAATGGTGTTTTTACCGTGTTCCAAACTGAGCAGTGCATTATACTGTACATTCCAGTACCCCGGTTCACAACATGAACCTTGAGGACATCCTTTATTAACTATTGTTTCTACTTGGATACTATTAGAATTCATGAACGTCGTTCTATCCCTGAAGTAGATCTTAGTCAGGTAGTACAAATTTCTCGCGCATTTAAAGTATTTTAGGGCCTTTAAGACACATGGCCACCACGCAGAGTCAAAAGCTCCTTTGACATCAAGACTAACTATAGCGGTAATTTGACCATTTTTGAACGCCTCAGTTATAAATTCCTTAAGTGCCATAGCTGCATCAGTAGTAGACTTTTGAACTATGAAGCCATATTGATTTTCGTTCAGTAGTTTCTTGGTATTGAGGTAGTGATTTATTCTATTTATTAGAAGTTTCTCTAATACTTTGCCCGCCACATTTATCAGGCTTATTGGTCGGAGTTTAAAGGGATCCTGAATCTTATCTTTCCCTGGTTTTGTGATTGGTATAAGTCTCGCATTTTTCCATCGCTTCGGGAAACAAGCATTCTTCAAGCAACCATTACATAATGATGTCATAGTTCTAGGGATACTTTCATACGTCCACCGTAGTATTTTACTAGTGATTCCATCTTCAACTGGTGTCTTTTTATGACCTTGATCTTTGATTGCAGATTTAATTTCTTCTTCTGTAAATTCCCAGTCGTCCTGAGTGTCTATTGGTTCCTCTACTTCCTTCCTTATTTGCTTTTGCTGAGCAGTATCTTCCATTTCATCTTCTGAATGAGATGGTTTAGTATACACTGCATCGTTTCCTTTAAGTCTCTTGTGCAGTGACCTTCATTATTAATAAGAGTTCATACAATTCGAGTATTCTTAATTTTTCCCGACGCTGATTTATCGACTACGTCCCAGGGATTTGAAGAAATTTTACTACAGTATTCTTTCCAAAGCAGTATTTTTGCATTTCTGATTTTAGCTTGGTATTTAGTTTTTTCAGCAAAGTATTCAGTTTTTCGCTGATCTCGGAGGTCATTATTATTTAACGTTCTCTGGAATTTTCTTCTGAATGCATTTACTTTCTTCCGCATTATCGTAAGTTCTTCATTCCTCCAAGGCACTGTTCTGTGTTTTAGGCTGATAGTTTTGCCAGAAGGTCTACCAACTTTGAAAGCCTGCATGCAAACTTTCGTTTGGACAAAGCTAACTTTATTTCCTATGTCTTCCATATCTGCAGAATTATTTATGTACACTATTTTTTTGAATTTTATTTGAAATTAATTCGATTATTTCACATTTTACACAAATAGTTATCCATTACATTTTAAATATGTATTGTTACAAATCTTTTACTTTACATTTTCAAATACTTATTATTATTCATTAGTTTCATTTCCTATAGACCATCTATGGATCGCGTCATTCCAACTGTCTCCTACAGGCTTTGATGTTTGCCCTGTACGCCCGCATTCGTTCTCGGTGGACTTCCTTCCGTTCCTGGGTCCAAATCTTTCCCGTCTTCAACTTCGTTTTTTCTTGGAAACCTTTGCAAGCTTGAAGTTTCCTTTTGAGTAGGGCGCGCTCCTGAATGTCTGTTAATGTAATCCCCACTTCTTTCAGATCTTTATCCAGTTCAATGAACAAGGCCCATTTCGTTTTCCTCTCCTGAAAGTAAGTTACGTTGCGGTTGGTCAGTCTCGCTGGGCTCATTCGTTTCACATGTCCATAAAATGTTATCCTTCTCTTCCGGATGACGTCACTTATCTTCTCCACATGAGTATATAGCTCATGGTTATGCCGTCTTCTGTATTCCCCGTTGTCTTTGATGGGACCCAATATCTTCCTCTCAAAATTTTCCGTTATTTGGCCTCCAGGTTTTCGACCAAGCCTTTTTTGCTCATCGTGAGGCATTGAGAATCATACAAGACCTCCGGACGGATGACACTGCAGTAATGTTTTATTTTTGCGTTGAAGGATATTGACCTGTTCTTATAGATGTCCTTAGTTAAATGGTAGGTCATTTCCATTTTTCTCATGCGCGATGTGAATCTTTTTTCTCTGATACATTAGGTGTTATAATTTCTCCCAGGTACTTAAACTTTGCAACTCGCTTAATTGTTCCTTGTTCCACAGCAAGGTGTTTGGGCGCCGGTTCGATATTAGTTATGAACACAGTCTTCTCAAAGGAGATCTGGAGTCTTGCCTTCGCTGCTTGTGCACTAAGCTGATTAATCTGTTCCGTGGCTGTCTCTAATGAATCAGAAATGATTGCAAGATCATCGGCAAAGGCTAGACAGTCAATTGTGATGTTCCGGCTTCTGTATCCCAGTCTGACTCCGCTTGCAACTCCTTGTTTGTTGATTTCTTTACGCCACTCACGGATAACCTTCTCGAGGACACAGTTGAAGAGTAATGGCGAGAGACTATCTCCTTGCCTTACTCCTGTCTTGATTTCAAAGGTGTCTAATATCTCGCCCCTAAACTTCACCTTCGAGGTGGTGTTGGTCAAAGATTGTTGGATGATCGCTCTGGTCTTGTTGTTCAGACCAAATTTTCTTAGGATTTGGATCACGGTGTTGGGATCAATATAATCATAGGCCTTCTTAAAGTCTACGAAGGTCACCACAAATTTCTTATTCCTGATCTTCAAATTGGAGAGGATAGATCTGAGGTTTATAATCTGTTCGACGCATGATCGCCCTTTCCGGAAATCGGCTTGATATACTCCCAGTTCTGGATCTAGTTGTTTCTCTGCTCTAGTCAGAAGAGATTTCGAGAGAATCTTATAAGTTATCAGAAGGAGGGAAAATATGCCACGGTAGTTATTTACGTCTGTTTTTTCTCCTTTCATATGGAGGGGGTGAATAAAGGCAGAAGTCTAGCCATTGGGGAGTCTCTCTGTTTCCCAAATTTCGCAGATAATTTCCACTAGTTTATCTAGCGTCTTTTCACCAGTATATTTCCAAAATTCGGCGATTATAGAGTCTTCGCCTGGTGCCTTGTAGTCCTTCAACGATTGAATAATTTGTTTGATTTCTTCCTTCGTAGGTGGTTATTATTATTATTATTATTATTATTATTATTATTATTATTATTATTAGTATTGGTGTGGCCACGGGAGTGTTCAGTGCGGAGTGTATCCGATATACTAAGTGAATTAGAAAGAAGCTAAGCCTAGGAGGTAAGCTGAAATGAAGTGCAAATGTTACAGAAAGAGGCGTACTACGAAAGTACTAATCAATTACAAACATATACCAGGGTACATAGTTAAAAAGTCTCATGACGAATCCACTGGCGTGCTAGCCCGATAAGTGAGGTTAAGTTAGCAGAGTCACGGATCGCCCACCGAGGAGTAAACTCTGGGTAGTTCATACAGGCAACACAAGGCTCAAGTGTAGCAGGTGCGCACAAACATTTCACACCACACGGAGCGAGCAAAGGTACATGCTAGCATTGTGTAAAGACTTTCAGTCAGGAAAATGAACTAGATACCTCATGCAGACGGAATAAGGCTGAAGTGTTACAGTTGCGCAAAAACATTCAAATTATTATTATTGTATTGTGAAGCGACTTACCAAAGCGGAGCGCTTGGAGAGAGTTTCTGTTATTGAGGACCAGTCAAAACAAGAGAGCATTGGGAATCTTCGACCGAGTATGGAGGATCTTTTGCAACGGTGTCGAGACATTCTCAATAAGATGAAGCTTGCAACTGGCAGGCAGCGTAATATATCCAACGATGTGAAGAATGGCATAGTGGAACTAGAAGAGGCCATTGATTCTATAGCCTATTGTGATCGTACTTCACATGCGGCACAAGACGAAGCTCACAAGGTTGTATTGAATGACCTACCGAAGGACATGACCCCCAATTCTAACAGCCGGAACGAAGTTACTTCGGGAACTGTAGCTGCTCAGGAGGGGGATAAGAAGAATGAGACAGAGTCGTCAGAAATATGGACTCCTGTTACATCGAGGAGAGACAGAAGATTGGTAAAGGTTAGAGAAAATGCTGAGAATAGGCAGGAGGATTTTGCTGATAATGTTGACATAACTACCACCCACCAAGCAACCCCAAACAGACAAAAGCGACCTAGTAGGCCAAGGCGAGCAGCCTTACTGATCAGACCAGCTGAAGGTAAATCATATGCCGATATTCTGAAGGAGATTCGCCAAAAAGCAAACCCTAATGATACAGGAACTGAAGTCCGGTCCATTCGACAAACTAAAGCGGGAGACGTCCTTGTCGAGTTGGGAGCAAGTTCCAGGGATAAAGCAGCTTTTGGCAATTCTCTGCGAAATGTTCTGGGGTCCAATGCTACAGTTCGTAGGCTTGAAGCGAAGGCAACTGTTGAAATCAGAGACCTTGATGCTCTAACTACTTCCGAAGAGGTCATGGAAGCTATCCAGAGAACTATCCCAGAACTCTCTCCAGATACCAAGGTACTGGTGACGAGGACGAATACGAGGGAAGTGAAGATGGCTGTTGTCACATTAACAACTAGTGATGCAGATGTGCTCTTGAGGCAAGATCATATCACCATAGGATGGGTCAATTGCAGGATTAGACGGAGGATCATGGTATCTCGTTGTTATAGATGTCTGGACTATGGACATGTTGCTAGCAACTGCAAAGGCACAGATAGAAGTAAACTTTGCTACAATTGCGGCGGGACAGGTCACAAAGCTAGAGGATGTACGGCCTCAAAGAAATGTGTTCTTTGTGAAGAACGAGGTTTTATCAAAGATTTAGCACATGCTATGGGATCTGGCCAGTGTAAGGTCTTCAGAGAAGCTTTGGACAAAGAAAAGGCACTGAGGTTCAAATGATTCGTATACTTCAAGCCAATCTACATAGAAGTAAGACAGCCAATGATCTGCTATATCAGCTAGTCACAGAGAAGCAAAGCGATCTCTTGCTAATCAGCGAACAGTATAAAGATAAAGAGTCATCTCTTTGGTTCAGTGACACACTTGGCACTTCTGCAATCTGGGTGTTGGATTCTAAAAAAGTTATTATAAAGGTTCATGGAAGTTCTGATGGTTATGTTTGGGTGAAGACCAGAAGGGTCACCTATTTTAGTGTTTACCTAACTCCTAATGAGGCAATTGAGCACTTCCGCCGCAAAGTAAATTCTTTGGAAGATGCAATTCTAAACGCCACAGATAGTGTCATAGTGGCTGGAGACTTTAACGCCAAAGCAGTGGAATGGGGTATGCCAAGTACAGATTCCCGGGGTTAGTACATTCTAGAGATGGCATCCAGGATAGGCCTTCTAATATTAAATATTGGTACAGTCCCAACTTTCCGACGTCCAGGATGTGAAGGAACAATTCCGGATGTCTCCCTGTCATCAGAAGTAATTGTGCCATTCATTAAGAGATGGAAAGTGTTGGAAGATTATTGTGCTAGCGATCATCAATTCATCGCCTTTGACTTTGAATCAAATGTTCAGGGACGGGAAGTACCTCCCCAGAAATGTCAACGGTGGAATGGAAATAGGATTAGCATGGACAAGTTCAAAGATATCATTGGGAAGGGTGAAGAACAGATTCGAAGTGCTGAAGCACGGAGAGAGTTTGAGGTTGAGGATCTGGTTTCTGCTACCATGAAAATTATTACGTCAGCTTGTGATGTTTCGATGCCCTCCTCAGTACCACGTCACCGAAAGAGCCCTGTATACTGGTGGACCAGAGAGATAGCAGAATTAAGGAAGAACTGCCTCAGGCTTCGCCGTCTTGCCCAGAGAGCAAGAAATCGGGAAGAAGCTAATGAAAAATCAGCGGAGCATAAAGCAGCAAAGAAGCTACTTCGGAAAGCCATAACTACGAGCAAGGTTCAGAGTTGGAGAAAGCTTCAGGAAGATATTGACACTGATCCATGGGGTCTGGGTTACAAAATTGTAACACAGAAACTTGGAAGTCACAGAACATCGTGCATCATGGAGGATGATATTATGAACACCATTGTTCAAAACCTTTTTCCAACTCATCCCACAAGACCTGAGAGGAATTTTGAAAGTGATCTAGATTTCCCACTGTTTACTGAAGATGAACTTCGGGTTGCAACGCATTCTTTACGGAACAACAAGGCTCCGGGGCCGGATGGGATTCCTAATGAGGTTCTGAAAATAATAGTTGATCAAGATATGTTGTTGTTATTGTTGAGAATGTTCAATGTGTGCTTGAAATCAGGAATCTTTAGCTTTCGCTGGAAGATCTGTCGCTTAGTGCTCATTGGTAAGGGCATGGGTGACCCTGAGTTACCATCATCGTACCGCCCACTTTGTATGCTTGACACAACAGGCAAACTATTTGAGAAACTCATAAGACGGAGATTGCTTGAAGCAATAATCGCAGCCGGCGATTTATCACCAAGACAATTTGGATTCAGGGTAGGCCGGTCGACACTGGATGCAGTGCAAGAAGTCGCCGATAAAGTACGAAGAGCGGAGAGTTATAATCATTACTCTCGCCGGGTGATTCTTTTTGTTACACTGGATGTTAAAAACGCTTTCAACTCTGTCAAATGGACAGATATCATGGATGCTCTAGAATTTTCATTCCATGTTCCAAAGTATCTCCTTCGGATCTTAGACTCTTACTTGAAAGATCGTGCTCTGCTCTACGATACTACTGAAGGGATCCGTAGAGTACAAGTCACGGCTGGGGCTGCCCAGGGTTCGATTCTAGGACCTGATCTCTGGAATGTTACATACGACAGCTTGTTGTGGCTTGAAATGCCTGAAGAAACTATTCTAGTAGGATATGCAGATGATGTTGCTGCTCTTGTAGCAGGAAGAAGTGTCGAGCAGGCACAGTTGCGACTCAATATGGTAATGCGCAAAATCAATAGATGGATGGAGGAACATGGTCTGTCTCTAGCACTTAGTAAGACGGAAATTGTCATCCTAACAAAGAAGAGAATTCAGACAATACTTCCAATACAGGTAGGACAAATTCAAGTAGAGACGCAGCCAGCAGCAAAATACCTGGGCATCATGATCGACAGTAAAATGAATTTCGGAGAACAGATTAGACGGACTGCAGATAAGGCAGCCAGAGGAGTAACGTCCTTCAGTCGGCTCATGGCCAATGTTGGTGGGCCAAAATCTAGTAAGAGAAGACTATTGATGACAGCCATCCATTCAGTTCTGCTGTATGGAGCGGAAATATGGGCGGATGCCCTGGATAAGGAAATTTATAGGAAGCCACTGGCGCAAGTGCAGAGGCGGGGGGGCTTTGCGCGTGGCATCTGCATATCGCACGGTCTCTGAGGAAGCAGTTCTCGTTATTGCCGGGATTATTCCGATTTTTTTTCTAGCGAAAGAACGCAAGAACATTTACTTGAGGAAATCTGATATGGGTTTACAAAATGCAAGACGATCGGCAAGAGTACAAACCTTTCAAAATTGGCATATCAAATGGGAGCAAGGAGATCAAAGCCAATGGACTAAGAGAATGACCCCTCAGGTGCAGGTTTGGACAGAGAGGAAACATGGTGAGGTTGGTTATTATCTCAGTCAGTTCTTGACTGGCCATGGGTACTTCTGTTCCTACCTTAAGATGATGAGGAAGGTGGATTCATCAGATTGCATCTACTGTATCAACGAATTAGATAATGCTAATCACACCTTCTTCTCTTGTGGACGGTGGGTCCAAAATAGGCAGTCTCTTCAAGATCACATTGATGTAGAGATATCCCCGGACAATATTGTTGCAGTGATGCTACAAAATGAGGAAAACTGGAAACTGGTAGCAAGCTTTGTTGAAGATATCCTCCGAACAAAGAAGACGGATCTGGATCGCCACTGAAGATGATTCATTACGGAGGAGTGCCCTACAGGCAAATATAAAATGACTCTAGCCTGAAGTAATGTGCTAAACGGTTCCAGGCTAGTGTTCAGAAGTAACGGGGGAGTTTTAGTCGGTAGTCTGCTACTCAGGAGCAGGAGCCTGACACTCTGTGCGTAAATGCATTTCTTCCCCTAAAAAAAAAAAAAAGAAAAGAAAAATATTATTCCAATAATAGCATTATTTCAATCTGGTTTTTGTTATAATACAGTATTTTACTTATCTCTACTTAGTCATTAGAGCTTGTGACTGTTAGAAAGTGTACACTGGTATACTACATAATTATTTTATTTTACTATAAGTGTAGGAGCTATAATAAACTTTTGCAACTAAAACAAATCAATTAATGATCCGATTGGGTACCGGCACTCAAACCTGCAAACTTCAGCTAGGACTCCTTGAATAAATTAGTATTATTCTTTCTTTCTACGTCATGCCCGACTAAGGAGCGCGATTGAACTTATTTAGCTGATGCATTGCCTTTCTCTTCTTCCAAATCTCTTCATATTCTCGCTGTGGCGTCTTATTATTATTATTATTAGTAGTAGTATTAATAAAACTTTTTATTTCAACTGCGTTTAATGTCTTGTTATTTTATTATGGAGTTGACATTGTCCCTCCCTATATTATTCTGCTAAGGTCCCATTCTAGTTTTGTACCGAAAATAAGGTCCTATTAACACCAACCTACACATAATGGGGTACCTACAGGTTCAACATAACCCAATGTGTAAGCGAAACGCACTCACTTACTCTTTAAATGCCTCACAATTAAATAAATACCTTAAAACATGTATATTTACAATGAAATAATGCAACACGGTAACCATGGTAACAGAATCTCACAGGTTCATCTATTTCTGTAAGACGCAATGCAATTCCAATTGTTACATTACTGTGAAAGTTTCTAGACGGTTATAAGGTTATCACTGAACCAAATTAAGCTGTAAAATTCATCAATACATACAGTATAATGCACTTAAGGGGATTAAGGGGCACTCTAGAATTTCTTCACGCAATTTGCACGTGTGAGTGTGGTACGAAAGGTCTTTTTCACCCGACTATATAGGGTCTCCGAAAACCACATTTAAAGGCCCTTAAATTAACAGTGTCTGTGATACTCCCAGAAAACTAACTTCGCTCTGATATACCTATGAAGGAATGGCAAACCCCTAACCACTGAACCAGTAGCTGAATTGATAAAGTCTGATTATTCATACCAAGGATAAAGCATTCATGATTTTGCTAAGTGTACTCTTTACAACTAGAATATTCGCGGGCGAAGCCACGACGGGTAATGTTAGTTAATATTATTATACATATAAATACAGTATGTCATAGATTTCAAACGCAGTAAGATAAAATATAAAGAAAGTGAGCTTTAGGCAGGTCGTGTGTCTCTATCTTTCAGTCATAATGTCTGTGTGCGACGGCGATGGAAGATGTTTTCAGAAACGCAGGTACATACCGAAGCTTGTCGACGGAAGCGAGGGGGTAGGGGTGAGTGGCACGTTTTGGCCACATTCCTTGCATAAAGCTTCTCTCTGGCTCCCATCAAGAGTGAAATTTACTCCACTATTGGTCATTTTGAAGGCAATCTCTCCCAAAATCTGTTGACCTCCATTTCATCAGTCATAGAACTTTCCTCATAAACGGTTGTGCTCTATTTTATGAACCTGTTAACTCCGGGCAATTAAACCTAGTGTGCTATGAAATCGTTTGGTGTCATTTATTAATGTACATTTCAATTACACAAGTTTCTCTTTAGTGCATGGTAAACGGGAATACGTAAAATATATTACTGCTGTATACCAAAGAACACTGTTAATTCTTCTTTTATAGTATAACAATTTATAATAATATAATAGGAGAAAGGATAAGCTTGCCACGGTGGGTGAGTGGATATCATGTCGGTCTACTAACCTCAAGATTGCAGGTTTGCCCCTGGCCGTGGTAAGTGATTCTTGAAAGGCGGCACAAATACGATACGCATGTCATACGATGTTGGCATGTCAAAGAACCCATTTGAATTCAGTAGGCCGTGTTTGTAATGGCAAAATTAATCTCGGGAGTTTCCGCCAACACAAAGTTCCTCATGTCTCTACTAGAAAGCGTTATAGTGTTCAAGGAGCTTAGATATCTAGCATCTAACCTCCTGACTTTCATAGTCAACGAACAAGGAAATTCGACATGCAAGCTACCCTCTGGGTGTCAAATAGCAAAGCTTGCACCTGGCATCCGAGGCCATACGATATTATTATTATTATTATTATTATTATTATTATTATTATTATTATTATTATTATTATTATTATTAGGAGAAAGGATGAGAATAAACTGGCAGAGAGACAAGGCAGAGAAAGCAAAGCATCAAGTAAAGACTGTGGTCCATAGAAGGCAAATACGAAAATAAGAAAATAAAAATAATAATAGGCCTAATGGCTTATATTTATGGCTTAACCTCCCAGCTTGGCTTCACCCACATACTCTGCGAGGGTTAATTCCTCTACCGTCGTACGGACTGTGTCTGGGAGCTGGACACACTTTATCAGTGGATACAACTGGGGATGATGACAGGCCGATCGCCCAGGCGACCGCTAACTTGGGTCTAATTCAGAAATCATCAGGGAAGGAATTTTACAAGGAAGTCGACCGTGAACCTGTTGAAAGGAACCGTTCCGGCATTTGCTTGGTGGTGAAAATGGGAAACCACGGAAAACATTTTCAGGACGGCCGTGGCGGGATTCAAAACCACGCTCTCCCGATTCCAGCGAGGCACGAGTCAGCGAATTGGCATTCTCGGTCAACGTGGTCGGTTATAATAATGCCCTCGACTAAATTGGTCCTTCTCTTTATAATTTCCATTATGATTCGTTGTTTATTTTTGAAAGAAAGTTGTGGATTTGAGGTGAAATCCTTAAGTAAACCGCGGAACACCTCACTGCAGAAAAGGCACAGAAGGAGTCAAAAGCTGAAGACCCACTGAAGTGAGTGTAAGCCAAAATTCAAGGAATGGCTGGTAGCTTGTGTACTCGTAAGCCCTAGATGGCCATATCACTAAAAGAAGAATAATATTAATACTAATAATCAAACTTGAAGCTTTATATGCATCGGAAACCCTAATCCTTGATGGCGGAACTTAAACCAAAGACATAGAAAAACAAGAAAGGAAAATTTTACGAAAAATGTTTGGCCCATTTTGTATAGAGAGAATATGGAGGCAAAAATCATCCCAGGAAATATAATGTCAATCTGAAAAAGTCTCTCACACTCTTCGGAAAAGACGTTTGAAATTTTATGCACACATTGTTAGAATGAACAATAACAGACTAACTAAAAGAATTCTCAACCTGGCCCTTTCATTAAAAACCAAGAACAGCTGGCTTCGTGAAATTGAAACAGATCTCCAGGAAATCAACATCTCAGAATGTACGGGACAGATATAAATTCAGAACCTCGACAATTACGAGACAAACCCAACACCAGAGCAACTACAGGGCGCCCGAGAATGTTCTCCGCAGTAGCTACGTGCAGCTGCGAGCGTTTGCGTCATGCGTTTAGTTGGCGGCCCTGTGTCCTTGAAAGGGGGAGTCCAGCGTGTGGGCTGTAGACTGTCGAATCACAGTGTGTATTGCGATAAGCGAGCGAGCGAGCATGTATGTCTTCAGTGTGTATTGCGATAAGCGAGCGTTCTGGTAGATTTATTATTGGAAGAGTGCAACAGTATACAGGCGGTAATGTTTACTACTGAAGAGAGAGTGTTTTTGGTGGAATACGTTTTTCGTGAAGGCGATCGGTTTACAGAAAATGTAAAATTAAGATTTCAGGCGCCGTTTCCTAATTCAAAGTGTCCAACCCGTGATACCGTACGGGATTTGATAAGTAAACTTCGTGTGACTGGGTCAATTCACGATGTACTGTACCGGGAACAGGCAAGCCTACGCTTTAAACAGACGAAAAACTTATGAAATCTCCGATATAATGCTGCGTAGCCCAAGTAAATCACACGAAAATTAGCTCAACAAACAGGAATCTCTAAGTCGACAGCTCATAAAGATGTAAGACACAAGCTACAGTTGTTTGTTCCCTTATAAAGTTACCGTGGTTCATGAATTAAAGCAAACTGATTACGGAAAAAGAGTGATGTACTGTGAATGGTTCCAGCATTTGTTATGAATGGCTGTGGTGAGTACAAAGTTTACTGTTTATTTGTTACCATGCAAGCGGCAGCCGTGCTACCAACGTAACTGCTGTAGGTAGCTCTCGCAGACGCATGTAGGCACTGCGAAGAACATTCCCGGACTCACTGTATAACAGATGAACGAAGCATGAAGCTCAGTGAGAGGATAAAGAGATTTGGGAGGAAAAGAAGGCCAACACATCGGCTAAGCAGGTTCAATCGTGCTCCTGAGTAGGGCATAACGATGTAAAAAAAAATTATTAGAATTATAATTATCCAGGTATGTAACGATGAAAGCACCCTCGGTGGTACTTACGAGGGCTGTTTTTGAAGTAATACCCGTTGTATTATTACGCCTTTGCAGCGCTGCGGTCGGCATTCCGTGCAACTGCGCTGTGTACCTGCATCTATTGGCCAGGCTGAGACTCCATTACGGCAACAGTCGCCCATGTGTGGGTGTGTTGACAATCTTTTGAAATGGCATCGCCGATCGCGAGTGCCGCCGACCCGTAAACGAGAGAGAAAACTCCCCTGTATGATATCCTGCCGATTGGCCACCACTGTCAGGTAAATTGCTTATGTGGTCAGGAGAACTCCTAAACATATGCAGTTCTCCTGGTAAGCATGCAACTTGCCTGACAGTGGTGGCCAAATGGCAGAATATCTTACAGGGGAGTTTTTTCTCTTGTCTACGAGTCGGCGGGACTCGCGATCGGCGATGCCATTTCAAAAGCTTGTCAACACACCCACACAAGGGCGACTGTTGCCGTAATGGCGTCTCAGCCTTGCCAATAGATGCAGGTACACAGCACACCTGCACGGAATGCCAACCGCAGCGCTGCAACGGCGTAATATCACAACGGGTATTACTTAAAAAACGGCCCTCGTATTTAGATTTCTTACTTGAAATCCCCTCCCTCTTGGAAAGATGCTTGGATGAAGCAAAGATTGGCACCTTAGTCAAGGAAATGGGTTGGTATAAAATTGTGACAATCAGTGTTTGTGATAAAACAGTTGTAAGAGAAAAAAACTATCAGTCAGGTCAGGATTTTTTTAAAGGGAGGATAAACGTTGTCCACACTAACATTCTAGTTAGTTAGTTACTTTTGTTTAAAGGGGCGGAACTACGAGGTCACCTGCCCCAACTAACATTCTATTAGCCCATTTTCCCTGTATGTTTCTTCTAAAATATGTTAAAGTTAAAACATTTCTTAGCAGACAAAGTAGATGATGATGATGATGATGATAATTGTTGTTTTCAGGGGCCTAACATCTAGGTTATCGGCCCCTAATGGTGTGGATGATCGTGAAGATGAAAATGAAAAGTAAACTATAACTAAAACTAACTACTAAATTATATACTAGAAGAAGAAATGGAAAACAAAAGGAGAATAAGGCAAATAAAGGACAGGAGGAAAAGAAATGCCCTCAACCCTAGAAGAATGCGGATTGAGGGACTTGGAAGGAAGGAGAGCCATGAAAGGCAGATAGGAATTTAAGAGGAGACGGTCCGCCCCCAGAGGTAATGGATAAAAGGGGAAAACCGGACCCGGCTCAGGAATCCCTCGGGGTCGCCAACTCCCGATCTCACCAGCCGTGAGCCCTTGAGGGTGTAGCACTATCCAGGGTGCACCAGAAGTGGTGGGGCTACATACACCCTGCCACCATGAGCAGAAGGCAGGAGATAACATGTAAAGAAAAAGAAGGCTGACCCCTCGCAGAAGGAGGGTATCAGAAAAGATGAGACAAGGGCCAATTAAGGCGGGAAAGGAAGAGACTCCCTAGGCCTCGGATACCCTAATACCGTCGGGGTCGGAAGAGAACAAGAGTTGACCAAGTGAGGTCGACAGGAAGGAAGACGGAGAGGAGCCCGGCACAAGTAAGTGGAAGCAATGCCGGACTCAGCTGGGGCCCCGTGGTCGCCAACCCACGTCCCACTAGATGTGAGCCCCTGGGGCAGACAAAGTAGAGGTCTCCATCTTAGCAAAAACGTAAAATTAAGAAATGTCCTCAATTGTGCCGAAATTTGAAGGGCTAAAGAGTCCGGAAAGTTTTCAATTAGTGAGTCTTGGAGAGCTCTATCAAACTAAAAGAAACAAATTTTGAAAATCACTTCCGGCTTAAATGCTGTTCTGAAAAAAACAGCATAAATCGCTTTTTTTATCATTTACTTTTTCATTTAAATCCTAGACAAATTATAGTACATTATGCAACGAGCCTATAATGGCAATAATTAAGACACGAGTAGGTTTACAAAACGAGCGAAGTGAGTTTTATAATTTCCATACGAGTGTCTTAATTACCATTATTGGCGAGTTGCATACAACTGTTTATGTTCGACGATAATTATAACTATTTTATGTTCGAACATAAATATTCATAAATATCTGTCGAGATTTCGCCAGTTTTATGTACTGAACAGAGCGCATGAGGCGCTGAGAATACCTTGTATTTGACCATGGCCTCCTCGATTACTCCACTAAGACACTAGGCCAGGCAGTGAAATTTAAATTAGAAGGCCGTGGAACTCAGCACATCTAATTATCTTAATTGGTCAAACAACTGTTTCTTGAGCTCTGATTGGTGGGAGAAACTGTTTCATAATGTAAAATAGCGTCATAATGACCCTCATTAGAGTACAGTTTTCTGACATACAATAGTCAGGGTCGAACATAAATGTATTTACATAATTATTTCTCTAATGTGTTCCCTGGTTGCATATCCTCAGGCGTATTTTTTTTAATCCTCACACCGGAAGTAGTTATAAGGGCTTAAGTGAAACTCTGAATTAACTCACACTAGTACTCATAATGGTAGTAAAGGTAAACGACCGGATATGGTTGCGTTTCCGGTGAACAATCAACAGTCTACCACGTGTCATCATACCAGCACCTCGTAAGAAACGTTTAGTGTCCCCTTTACGTTTGAAAAAGTGGAAAAAACAACGAAAATTAATTACAAATGCACCAAAATAGGAACAGTGTTCATGGAAGGTCCAGTCTAAGACATTCAACGTTCAGTTGCTTGCCTGAAGGGATAGAACTGTGTTTTTTTTTTTTTTGTTTTTTTTTTTTTTTTACAAATTTCGAATCTTGATTTACGCCCATTAAATAAAGGAAACCGATTCAAAATTGAAACATCCTGCATAGATAGTTCCAAACCGAGTATAAGGTGCGTTTCAAACCGGTGACTACATCGGCTAAGCGTGGCGTGTGTAACGAGGTGTGGTTCTGACCAGAGCGTGGGAGGTCTCAGCCCGTCGCTAGAGGGCACGCGTGCACGTCACGTGACGATACAAAGCGATCAGCAGCATGCATCAATCGTCCAACGCTGCCAGTCGCATTGCAAACAGTGACATGAAGGCGTCAACCGAAGAGCAAAGAGGTGTTGTTCGGTTTCTGATAGCGGAAGGAGTAGGGGGAACGGACATTCATCGCCGAATGTCACAAGTGTACGGCGAACACTGCATGTCCCTTGCAAGGGTCGAGGCGTGGCACAAGTGCTTCTGGGAAGGACGGGTGTCATTAGCCGATGATGCCCGGTCTGGGGCACCCCCCTGCATTACCGATGACAACGTCCAGCTGGTTGATGCAATCATTACCCAGGACCGCCGAGTGACAGTGAACGCCATAGCCGCCGTGGTCGCTCCACGACAATGCACGACCTCCTACAGCCAACACAGTCGCGGCACTCCTGCAGAAATTCAAATGGGAGGTTCTCGGCCACCCTCCATACAGTCCAGACCTCTCTCCCTCTGATTAGGCCATGTTTGATCCCCTGAAAAGGGCTCTGCGGGGCCAACGATTCACCCCAGACGCCGACGTCCAGCTGTACGTGCGGAACTGGTTCACATCGCAGCCCAGGGAATTTTATGAGACAGCCATTCACCGCCTCGTGTCACAGTGGGACAAGTGCCTCAACAGCCGGGGCCCCTAACATACAGGTACTGGTTTCTGTAATTATGCATCCGGCTCGTTACTTTTTGAACGCAACTTATAGAATGGAAATTAGGTCAGGGGATATACCAATGACCACCTCGTGCCGCAGGGGCTAGCATTATTGGCTGTCACCCCTGAGGTACCGGGTTCGATCCCCGGCTCTGCCAAGAATATAAAAGTCTTGGAATCGTCTAGTACGGGGTCTCCCAGTCTCGTGATGTGAAATGGGAACCTGCAGAATACTATGGCAGGAGGAGAAGTGGAAAGGAACTGGCCACGCAAACACGCAAACTCTGGCTCGGGACGCCTGGTTAGTGATCCCTTGACGAAGCCAAGGGCTCTAATTCCGGTCGTCCCAGTCCCTAGAGGGGATATGGCACTCTAATTAAATTAATATGCCAATAAAAATTTGATATATCATTGAGTTAAACTTTTTAGGTGGCGAACAGGTGATATTTGACAGTGAAGTCAAGCTCTCAACCTAATCGGACATGTGTTCACATGATCTCCAGCAGTCTTGCTGAATGTACTTTAGTATTCTTCCCCATCTCCCCTCCGCGCTGGTTTTATCAATTTATCTATCACAAAGTAATTCCAGTGGAGGCTGAATTCCTGCCATGCCAATTGTGTGTTGACCTGCGCTCGTTTGTCTGCGCGGTATGTGTAGATAGCGCGCGCGACGCTCCCAAAGGACACGCCAGAATACTAAGTAGTCCTGGGACGACGCTTGGCCAACGCGACACGAAGGACCAAAGAGTAAGGGGGGAGAAACAACCGAATTGGAATATAAAAGACGTCGCTTTAAACCCCCGTCAGAGACAACAGCCTGTTCCTACTTTCTGAACACATACGCTTGCCAGAGAAATCCGCATTATCCGTCCCCAGTCACCCGTGTCCCAGGGAGGTCAACACGGCCCATTGCAATAGTCCCTCAGCGACATCTTGGAGGCTGGGATGGACTCACAATGATTACCTGCGGGTGATTTCATTCTCAAGGAAGTTGATTTGTAGTAAATACCCTCGACTTGCAAGTGAAGCAACACGATCTTCAACCTGTTCTCTGACTTAGTGTATTTCATCTGTATGTTGACTGCCTGAGTGGCGAAGTGAAAATGTTCTTGCCTGCTGTGCCCAAGGTTTCAGGATTGAATCCTAGCGCAGTCAGTTTGCATTTTAATGTGGGTATACGCGAGGGAGCCATGCCAGTATATTTACTGCTCGTTAAAGATCCCTTTCGGGGCAAAATTATAGGCGCAGTAGTTAAAAGGCACGTAAACCTAGTAGCATTATTATTTGGTAAATTGGCTTTCACGGCCAGTGAACTATAACTCAGCAATTTGTCTAGGTGTGTGCCGTGTCTTGTGCGGGGTTTCGCCTAGGACACCAAGCTGGCTCATCAGCGGGCTCCTGGTGTCCCCGCCCGGACACCCACAGGAGTTATGGTTGCTTAAGCTTTTAGTTCTCGCAGTAATGAGGCGCAGGTGCGCTCCATAAAAAAGGGAGGTGACAAGCAGTTCGCTACTCCTGTGGGGGTGCGGGCGGGGCACTAAGAGCCCGCTGATGAGCCAGCTTGGTGTCCTAGACGAAACCCCGCACAAGACACGGCACAAACCTAAAAAAAACAGAGTTTTAACATTATTATTTGTTTTGCGCATGGACTTAAACATTCTCAGCATATTTGCTGGGAAGAAAACGTTTACAATCCCAGATATTAAGTACTCGTACATAATAAGGAGCAAATTCTTCAATCTCTCGGTGACTGTATTCTGTAGTAGCATTACTCTTTTCCCTCACTCCTTGAGGCATGATTACCCAAGAACAACCTTACTTTGTGACACGTCGACAGTATGACTTCTTCTGCATAATCTTAGAAAGGGTGGCTTCGATGGCGTAGTTGGCAGCATGCTGAGCTTCTACGCCCAAGACCGCGGGTTCAAATCCGGCCGAAGTCGTCGGATTTTTAAGAGCGTTAAAAATCCCTCCGTATGCCTTCCTTCGGAGGGGAAGTAAAGCCGGCGGTCCCGTGTCATAGATTTATGGCATGTTAAAGGACCTTCCACTAATTACACCTGTGTGAAGCTAAATTGCATAGGTTAAGAATGTAAACAACGCTCTTAGGTTTCTACGTTCGTTGCCAAGAGCCAACTGCGGTGGCGTCTGGTAGCTAAGTTCGGAACTAGTAGTCGTTGACGGTGGCGTTTGGCGGCAAAAGTAGGAACTATTTGAAAAATTCAAAAGTCTGCAGTCCTTACTTTAATAAAAAAAAACAGATAACACATACTAATACAGTCATCACAATTATCACCGGTTATCAGACAAATTCTACACACACCCAAAGTACACGGGGCTACATGACCGCGTTGTGGCAGCCCCTAAACTTAGGAACCAACCAACCAATCTTATAAAGGCCTGGGTTGAACTTCAATTCTGCGGGAGATTCCTTCAAGTTGGTCGGGATCACGCCAGTGCTGGAGATGATCATAAGAACTGTCCTGACTTATGACATTGCTTCCTTAACAGTTCTAAAAGCTCTCTGTAATTTGACAGCTTTTCAACATGTTTTGTTAGCGTGTTGCCTCTGTTTGGGATTGCCACATCAATGTGATAACCCCCCAGGGGCTTACAACTAGTAGGACGTGGGTTGGCGACCACGGGACCCCAACTGAGTCCGGCATTGCTTCCACCTACTTGTGACGGGCTCATCCCCGTCTTCTTTCCTAACGACCTCCCTTGGTCAACTCTTGTTCTCTTCCGACCCCGATGGTATTAGGGTATACGAGGCCAAGGGAATCTCTTCCTTTGCCGCCTTCATTGACCCTTCTCTCATCTTTCCTGATCCCTCATTCTTCGAGGAGTCAGACCTCTTGTTTTCTTTTCATTGTATCTCCTGCCTTCTGCACAAGGCCCTCAAGGAGGCAGGGTGTGAGTAGCCCCACCACTTATGTTGCACCCTGGATTGTACTACACCCCCATGGGCTCACGTCTGTTAAGTTCGGGCGTTGGTGACCCCGAGGGCTTCCTGAGCTGGATCTGTTTTTTCTCCTTCTTCCGTTGCCTTTGGGGTGGGCCCTGTCCTCTTTCCTCTCGGCCTTTCTTGGCTCTCCTTCATTCCAAGTCCCTCAATTCTCATTCTTCGAGGGTTAAGGGCATTTCCTTTCCTCCTGTCTGTTATTTACATTCTTCTCCTTTTTATTTCCTATTTCCTCTTCTAGTTTGTAAGTCAGTAGTTAGTTTTAGTTGTAAGTTTCATTTGATCATCTTTAATTTTCACTATCACCCAAACCATGAGGGGACGATAACCTAGATGTTAGGCTCCTTAAAACAACAATTATCATCGTCATCATCATCTATGTGATTCATTTGTCAACAAGAACCAGTTCAGCTCTATTGTGCATGGCTGACTGGTCTGTCAATACAGTACCATCCCACTACAAGGAAAGTTTCATTTTCCAGTATACTATCTGGGGCATATTTAAGGTACGGGACTTTCTTTTGGCTCAGCAGTTGAAGGTGTATAGCCAGCTCTTGATGTACTATCTAGGTAACAAATTCATGTCTCTTCCTATATTCTGTCCCTGCGAAATGGCAACAACCTGAAATTATATGCTGAGAACAGTCTCCAATGTTGGGAAACCGTATCTTAAATAGTAGATTATTATTATTATTATTATTATTATTACTTGCCATGGTGTGTGAGTGGTTAACGAGTCGGACTACCAACCCCAAGCTTGCAGGTTCACTCCTGGCCGTGGTAAGTGATGTTTAAAAGGCGACAAAAATAATGGCACGCATGTCATACGTTGTTGGCATGTTAAAGAACCCATTTTAATTCAGTAGGCCGTGTTCATAATGGCAAAATTAATCTCGGGATTTTCCGCCAACACAAAAATGAAAAAATGAAAATTCTCACTTATAAAGCGGATGACGCGATCGTTATCGTTTAATGGAAGATCAAGCCTATTCTGCAGACGGATCCACATACTCGGTTAGTGTGGGCCACGGTGAATACGGATCCTCAGGTACAAAGTAGGGGTGGATTTCCCTTCTCATCAGGTACGAGGGGGTGCATCTCGCAAGATCTATCCTTAATCTGCACAAAATTCGGACTCCCACTTTGACGGGAAGGAGCTTCGCGACACGCGATGGTTCTCAGTTCAATGGGTCTTGGGTCAACTATCCAGTCGTATGGAAATTATAAAACTCGCTTCGCTCGTTTTATAAACAAACTCGAGTCTTAATTAACATTACTGTATATGCGAGTTGCATACGACTATTTACGTTTGACGATAATTATAACTTTATTATATGTTCTAACATAAATATTCGTAAATATCTGTCGAGATTTTGTCAGTTGACATTTGTGAACAGAGCACATGCGCTGGGCTCCCACTAACGATCAAAGATCTTCCAAAGCTTCTCTCTTCTTCTTCTTCATCTTGGGAATTGTGTGGGCTCAGCATTTGCTCTCTACCCAATAACAAATTCCAAAGCTTTGAAACATTGTTTATCCTGGACTAGCACCAAGAGATAGCGCTCAGGTGTTATGTGGGTTCATTTCGTTATTTTGGTCAAACAACACGCAATGTGCTGTTACAAACGCTTTAAAATTAAAATGTATCGTATTATCAACTAGTTATTCTCGAAATTCGATGCGTATAGAATGTCAACGAAGGCAAATCAATGGAGTCCCAAATAGAACAATCATGACATCTCACGGAAACGTTTCGCATAAGAAATCGCTTTACTGAAGAAAGGTGGGTTATTTATTGATTTCCGTGGATCTAATGTCAATGTTATATCAACAACAGCATTCACTATAATTGTCGGCGAAATCGCACGCAATGCCCTGTGTAGAAATTGGAGTTGCGGTTATTAAAGTACAGTACTGCTTCTTTGTAATATTCCCCAGTTGGTTTATGCATTGATCGGATATCCTTTGCATTGTCAACTTTCAAATCATGTAATTCATGTCCGACATGTTGGATTTTGTTTGCATGTGCGAAGCTATCAAGTACCTAATTGGGCACAGAACTGTTTCATAATGAAAATCTTGAGCCCTGATTGGTTGGAGAACAGTATCATAATGAAAACTAGTACTTTATTGACCCTCATTATAGTACAGTTTTCTGACACATATTATTTATATTTCAACATCGTCGAACATAAATAAATAAAAGTTCTCGAGCACCGTCTATAGACGGGCATAGCACTCATAGGGTTAAGTGAGCAGGATATGATGATTTTCGCTTGATGAAGGAATCAAGTCATCCTGCTGTGTGAGAATTATTTCATTAACTACAAATAATTCATGTATTTACTTCAAGCATTAGGAAATTCACTGAAACTTCCGCCCAATATAATTGGGTTAACTCGTGCTGACAGATCGAAAAGTGAAACTAAAGAATGGCTTCTAATGTTTCAATAAATGTAGTTAGTGACAAATATTACTTACATCTGATTTATTTATGTATTTATTTATGTATTTATTTATGTATGTATATATTAATTTATGTATTCATTTATTTATGTATTTATATATATATTTATTTATTTATGTACTTATTTATGTATTTTATATATGTATTTATTTATGTATTTATTTACGTATTTATTATTTATTTATGTATTTATGTATTTATGTATTTATTTATTTATTTATTTATTTATTTATTTATTGTTTTAAGTATTTATTTATTTATTTGTTTTTTGCATAGTCCTGCCCTTCCCCCTTGTTTTATGGAAGTTGGTGCTTCTGTTTCGGATAATTGAGATAGAGGTGTTACTAACTGCCCCCTCCCGTCAGCCATTAAGCTCGCTATAACTAAAGCCCTGCGCGGATGCGGATATCCGCAACAATTTTTGCCGTGCGGATATAGTTTTCATGGATGTGCGGATAGCGGATAATCTGAGGATAATAATTGGAGTAAATTTGCGGATAGTCTTTAGAATGCAATCCGAACTTGTTGAAAATCATTACTAGGACCTGTATGTTTATGACATATTTTTCCGTTATGTTTTTCTCATGACAAATGTAGGATGATGATTTACGCTAATCTCATTCAGATTATGCCATTAAGCATAATTAACACTCCGAACCCATTAAGCATAATTAACACTCCGAACTAAAATGAGTTGTAATTCTGGCTGTGTAACATTCATTTTTAACATAGCACATGACACGCATAGCCTAGGGAAACAACTTTCGCCTCAAATGTCTAAATGTGTTGCTTTAATGCTTTATCTAATTAAAAGTATTATTGTAGTGCCAGTAGATTCGGATAACAACCGTGCGAATGCGGATAACGTCTTGCGGATGCGGTGCGGGTGCGTGTAACGTTTTGCTCATCCGCACAGGGCTCTAGCCATAACCACGTTTTCCCTAGTCTGTTTGTAATCACATCAGGTAATGTGAAAGGGCATCTGCTTCTGACAGAACGCATGTTCAATGACGTCACTTCATGCGTCAGGCAGCCACAGCTCCACGTCTCCCGTCATTTCAGTGATGATGGCCCAAATGTGCCCGAAACAGTGCCTGGCTGACTGCAAGATAAACTTTACTCAATTTAGATACCTGCCATAGTATTGTATTCAGATTCATAAGCTTTCACTACCAATTATATTCATGGCGTAGCATGAGTCGAGAATAATCCACTTATTTAGGTTAGAATTCTCTGGAGGAGTGAGCTACAAATGATTCCTTTATAGGACAGAACTCCTTCAAACATTTAATTTTAGTTGTTTTTAAATTTTATTTTATTTATTATTAGCCTAATGTTAGTTATAGTTTCCGTATTTTAATTTTAATTTTCTTTTAATTGGCGAATAGAGCAATAGACCACTGAGGATCACGCTACAGTTTCATTTCTTCTTCGTCTTAAGCTTCCTCTTTTTTCATATGGACGCTGTGCTGCTGCTTCTGTTTATCCATCCAGGTTCTTCCAGTCTTCGCAGTTCTTTCGTCTTCGATCCCTTCCAAATTTTGAATAATGGTACGAAATATATCCCTATCTAACATCTGAACATCATGAAAGTTGGACCTTTCTAGATCTTGACGAACTTCTTTAGTCCATGCCGTAGTTGTGTAATCCAATTTAATCTAATTTAATTTTTATTATTATTATTATTATTAGTCTATATTATTTTATTTTTCACAATTTTTTTTGATACTTAAGAAATGTTAATGTTTAATTTTACCATGAAAAACAAGTTAAATGTTTTAGCCTACTTTCGATTTTCCTTAAGTAGACTTATGTGATCTACTCGGGCAAAACGTCCGTGTGTGTGTGCGTGCATGTCTGTCCCCCACCCGTACACCCCCTCCCCCCTCCCCCCTCCCCCCCCCCCCGTCCTCCCGCGCCCCTAATCAATGCAAACACAGCGAAACCTAATTGAACCAAATTCATTTCTGAGGTAGCACTAGCAAATGGCATGTCAGCGTCATCTTTTATATTATCGCCATCTTAACGGAAACGGAATGGCGGCCACCCAAATGTTCAAAGTTTAATTCAAATTACGACTAAACTAATCATCGGATCTCTGCCAAATTTTGCAAAAGCATATCCCCATGTGATAAACGTATTGCGTCTAATGCACAAGGTCATCAGCCAAACAATTCCAAGATGGCGGCTGAACCTAAGACCCAATAATTCAATGTTGACAGTACTTTTCATTCAGATAGTTTAATGCAAGACTCCTCTGTCACCAAATATTTTGACTATATGAGCGAGAATTTTATGCACAGCCACCATCTTGAAATTAAAAAATATAAAAATGAATAACTAGATAAACAAAAATTAGTGACAAGGCAGGACCATATATGTTAGTTAGTTAGTTAGTTAGTTAGTTATTGAGGTTTTAAGGGGAGGAACTACGAGGTCATCTGTCCGTAGGACCATATCTGGGGTCTTGTATGGCCTAGGCAGAAAACAGACTCCTTATACATTCAATGGCGGCTCACTAACTATTAGAACATTAAAATCGACAACTCAGAATGAAACTGGGTAATTAAGACGAATCTTGCCAACAAGTGAGTACCGTATGAAAGGTTTCACTTGCGATAGTCAATAGATTATCAGACTGAATATAGTGCACAGCAGCGACATTTACATTGCAAGAAATTAATAACATTCGGTATCCTAGAGCTATAATAACCCAATTTACTAACAAATCAGAACCTTGTAAGTCGTTTTTGTATGTCCGATTAGATTCAATAGATTTAATGGGCGCGCTATTAAAGTATACAAATTAGTGACTCAGGTTGTTAATGCACAATTAAGGTGAAACTTGGTAGAAGAGAGGCGTCAGCAGCGAAGGTGACAAAGTTGGCAGCAGCCAACTTGAAATTTCATAATTTAAAATTAAATAACTATCAATATTGTTGAATGATGATGAATTCGTTTGATATGGACTGTAAATCTTATTAGGAGTGAATCATTTCACAGATGCAGAGAGCTGTTTTAATAATTTTGTTAATCCAGTCTGGCAAAGAGCCAGAACGACGAAGACATAATCTAAGAACCTAAAACCTGCATGCCAACAAAGGAAAGACAAGGACTACAAAATCAGATTGGCTACCAGACAGGACAGAGCTGTTGACTAGTTGTCCACATTGCCGCTGGGTTGGCTTAGCTGACGTCTAGTCTCTCATCCCGCGCCACTGCCGTGTGGGTTGGCTACACACTGCTCTCACAAGAAGCAATCCTGAGCATATATTTTGAAACTACAAGAACGAAAATTAGTGAAGTAAAAACCTAAATGGACTATCGTATGCCCAAATCAAAATAACAGCGACTTTAAGATTTCAAGATGGCGTCTGGGCTTAATATTAGAAAGTAATAAAAATAATTCAGATTATAATTGCGCAACGAAAATGAAACTTAGCAAGAAACAAGTACCATATAAGGGTCCTTTCTGAAATAAGCCAAAAGACTAATACACCGAATACAACGAGCGCCGGCCACCTTGAAAGTATAGAACATGATAATGAGTAAAACAAGGTATTTTTAAGATACAACAACGAACATTAGTTGTAATGTAGAACCTTATAAGTGCGCCCAAAAGCGATAAGTCTTTTTTCTTTTCTTTTTTTCGAGTTTACCCTCCAAGGTGGTGGCTTCCACGGACTCGGTGAGGGAACCCACCCCTACCGCCTTTTACAGGCAGTGTCCTAGAGCTGGGAACATCTGGTCGGAGTGGATACAACTGGTGAGGTGTGATCAGCACCTCGCCCAGACGGCCTCACCTGCAAAGCGAACAGGGACTTCATGAGGGAAGGGATTGAAAGGTTAGGATGGATAGGCAAGGAAGAGGGAAGGAGGCGTCCGTGGCTTTACAGTAGGAACCATCCCGGCATTTGCCCGAAGACGAAGTGGGGAAACCACGGAAAACGACTTCAAGGATGGCTGAGGTAGGAATTGAGCCCTCTCCACTCATTTGGACCACCCGAGGCAGAGTAGACCCCGTTCCAGTCCTCATACCACTTTTCAAATTTCATGGCAGAGCCGGGAATCGAACCACGCTGACCGCTGCGCTACGGAGGCGACTGCGTTAAGTCTTTAACAAGTGAAATTGGCTGAGTATTATATTTATGGTTATATAAATCGTATCAAGTAAATTATTGGCGGCTTCGGTGGCGTAGTTGGTAGCAAGCTGAGCTTCTATGCCCAAGGTCGCGGGTTCAAATCCAGACGAAGTCATCGGATTTTTAAGAGCGTTAAAAAATCCCTCCTTCGAAGGGAAAATAAAGTCGGCGGGCCCATGTAATAGATTTATGGCAAGTAAAAGAACCTTCCACTAATTAAACTTGTGTGAAGCAAACTTTGTAGGTTAGGTTTGATTAATGCTCTGAAGTTCCAACGTTCGTCACCAGGTGCTGGTTGCGATGGCATCTAGTAGTAGCCAAGTTTGCAGCTAGGTGTCGTGGACGGTAGCATTTGGTAGCGAAAGTAGGAACTACTTGAAATGATTGTCTGCAGACCTTAAACACAGGTTACCAGACAGATTCTACAGACACCCAAAGTACACGGGGCACATGACCGCGATGTCGCAGTCCCTAAACAGTGGAACCAACCAACAATCAATTAAATTCATTGTGAACCTAGTGTAACTTAATGAGCTGTCTAGGTATCGTAGCATGCAACATTAATATCAAAAAACAAGTAGTTCCGTGAAGAACTATACAGCCTATTTTCATATATCCTACTTATGTTAATTGCCACTATCAACATACACAATTTCAGTTTGATTGCTATAATAGATTCGTAGATATTGAGAACCGACTAAATATTTCGGATGGTCACCATGTTGGATTTTATATATGTAGGTCCAAGAGTTATGTACTGTTATATGCAGATTATTGTGAACGTGTAGTATTCAAACTTCAATCGCATAGTTAGGACACAAGAAAAAACAAGGAGATTTAAAAAAAATTCACAGCTGCCATCTTGAGGTTATGGAAACAATTGAAATAAATTAGATGCCAGTGGATTAACATTCGGATAAAGATTTACTGTACCAAGTTTCACTGCACGCGGATGGTTAAATTGCGAGAAACGTCCATGTGAATATTTATAATTCGCGTCACCGCCATGTTGGATTTGTGATCACCAGGTTATTTAAAGTCCTATAGGTGAACTTAAGTTCATAGCCCCTATGAACATTAAAAATTGCTGTTTGATTGCTAAAATAGATTCGTAGATACAGTATCGTTTAAATATTTCGGATGGTCTCCATGTTGGATTGTTAAATGTATAGGCCATAGAGTCATGTACCATTAAAGGAAAATTATTGCGTAGGTTCACTATTCAAACTTTCACATCAATCGCATGACTACATCACAAGAAATAATAACTTAATTTAAAAATTCGCACTGCCGCCATCTTGAGGTTATGTAAACAATTGAACTAAATTAGATACCAGTGTATTACAATGTGTATAAATATTTCCTGTACCAGGTTTCAGTGCGCTTGGAACATTAAATCGCGAGAAAGGTCTATTTAAAATGTTCAAATTCGCTTGGCCGCCATGTTCGTTTTGTAGTTAACTGGTTTTTGAAAATCTTATAGATGGACTTCCAGTAGTGCCCTTTATCTCCGTACAAAATTTCAGGGTTTTACCGCTAATAGTTTCAGAGATATAGAATGCCGGTGAAATATTTCGCACATCCGCCATCTTGTGATTATGTAAACAATTGAACGAAGTTAGATGTCGGTGCATTGCAATGTATATAAACATATACTGTACAGAGTTTCAATGCGTTTGGTTGGTCAAATCGCGAGAATCGTCTATTTAAAAGTCGCAAATTCGCTTGGCCGCCATGTTGGTTTTGCAGTTACCAGGTTTTCAAAAGTCACATAACTGAACTTATAGTAGTTCCCTTTATTACCATAGAAAATGTCAGGGTAATATCGGTAATAGTTTCGGAGATATTGAATGCTGGTGAAATATTTCGCACAGCCGCCATGTTGGATTGGTGAGTCGTAACAAAATTTGAAGGGCACGGTCGAGGTCGCCCGAGTTTCATTGAAATCGCTCCTGCCGTTTAGATTTTATTAGGGGGGGACACACACACGAATCACACACACACACACACACACACACACGCACACACACACGGACAAAAGGTGATCTCATAAGCCTATTTTTTCAAAATTGAAAATAGGCTAAAAATCATGGACAGATTACCTCGATGTTGCGTCCTATAACCTCTAGCTAAGGTAGGAGTAATAATAATATCGTATGGCCTCAGGTGCCGGGTGCAAGCTTTGTTATTTGACACCCACAGGGTAGCTTGCATGTCGAATTTTGTTGTTCCTTGAAGCACTATGAAAGTCAAGGAGGTTAGATATCTACTGTAGGCTCCTTGACACTATAGCGCTTTCTGGTAGAGAAAGGAGGAACTTTGTGTTGGCGGAAAATCCCGAGATTAATTTTGCCATTATGAACACGGCCTACTGAATTCAAATGGGTTCTTTAACTTGCCAATATCGTACGACATGCGTATCGTGATTTTTTCCGCCTTTCAAAAAAATCACTTACCACGGCCAGGAGCGAACCTGCAAGCTTGGGGGTTAGTAATCCGACAGGATAACCCCTCACCCACCGTGGCAAGCTAAGGTAGGAGTGATGTATGAATTATGGCGCATATGTAAGCTAGAAGTCTTGTGATGGGGATATGTGATTAAGCACACCACTGCGCCTGTTTAAAGAGTCAACAGTTGCGTCCGATGGACGAGATAGGAGGTGCTGCTTGGAGCCCGGTTGGCATTGATCAACTTGAGGGGAGAGAATTATCGTAAAGAAAACGTGCGGCTCCATCGCTGGCACGAATCATCGGCCTCGCTTAATGAGATCCTCAAGACGAACAAACACGGTCTGTGTAATGCTCTACATAATGAACTCACCAATTGGCTCGCTTCATTCCACTACCCCTGTCTTTATCGCTCACTCCTCTGCGAAATGCCCATCACCGAGATACTAGAGTTACAATAAATATCCCCTAAATCCATATCTTCCTGCCTATATCACCTCGCTAACTTCAAAATAATAAAGATAATAATAATAACGTTATCTAGATAGGCAACCTCTGAAGACTAAATTCTGCAAAATTCAACAATTAAATAAATTCAAGTATTTATGAGAAGTAATTCAGCCATACGGATTGAACCGTGAAGCAAATAAAGAGAGAATTTCAAAATTACAGAAGGCCTATAGAATTACGAGCCTCCGTGGCTTAAGCGGCAGCACGCCGGCCTCTCACCGCTGGGTCCGTAGTACAAATCCCGGTCACTCCATGTGAGATTTGTGCTGGACAAAGCGGAGGCAGACAGGTTTTTCTCCGGATACTCTGGTTTTCCCTGTCACAATTTCATTCCAGAAACACTCTCCACTGTCATTTCATATCATATGTCATTCATCTAATCATTGTCCCAGGGGAGTGCGACAGGCTTCGGCAGCCGGCACAGTTCATATCCTCACCGCTAGATGGGGGCTTCATTCATTCCATTTCCTGACCCGGTCAGTCGACTGGAAGCAGGCAGTACGCCGGCCTCTCTCCGCTGGGTCCGTGGTTCAAATCCTAGTCACTCCATGTGAGATTTGTGCTGAACAAAGCGAAGGCAGACAGGTTTTTCTCCGGGTACTCCGGTTTACCCTGTCACACATTTCATTCCAGCAACACTCTCCACTATCATTTCATTACATCTGTCATTCATTTAATCATTGCCGGCACAGTTCATATCCTCGCCGCTAAATGGGGGCTTCATTCATTCCATTCCCTGACCCGGTCGGTCGATTGGAAGCAGGCTGTGGATTTCCATTTCCTATAGACTTACCTGGAACAAAAAATCAATATCCCGGAATGCTAAATTACGACATTATAGCATTATAGCATTATACGCCTCGGAAACTTTGCTCGTTGAAGGCATGTCTCTTATTTAAGACATAGAGTAGCAAGAGAGGAAAATATTGAGGAACATCTTTGATCCAGTCTTCGTAGAGGGAATCTGGATGAAACGGGAGTCTCAGGAGCTATATCATCACTCTGAAAGGTTCACCGACACATTCAGGAAAAGGCTATTAAAGTTCTATGGCCACATTCTTTGCGCAACCGATGACAGACAGACGAAGAGGGTTCACAACCTTGCTCTCTCGATGAAAGTCAAGACCAACTGGATTAAGGAAATAGAGGAAGATCTTCAAGAAGTTGGCATCGTAGAGGAAATCATACAAGACAGATCCAAATCCAATAGTTGTCAACAACTACCATTTTGCGGCAAAAAATCAGTACCAGTACCAGGAAACCATGGACTGAAGAATGGAAGAAACTCTTCAGTGCTCAGATGAAGAGATTGTGAGAGAAGAAATTTGTTAAATGAGTTCTCTCACGCTCCTTAGACAGGCATAACGATGTGGAAAAATAATGTTTTTGAATTTACGTCTCTTTTATCTAATACGCCCGGGTGCCGGAATTTTGCCCCGAATGGGAACTTAAATGTGCCAGTAAATCTACTGACACGGCCCCCTCACATTTTCACACCCCTACATGCCAGCTGACTGCGCCAGGATTAGATCCTGCAACCTTGGGAACAGCAGGCGAGAACGTTACCACTGAGCCACGCTGCCAGCCTCTCCAACTTCAAATTATTTGCCTCTCACCCGCACTCTCATGTTTCGGAATTAGCTTCGTCTTTTTCTATCCCCGCGTTGTTGCCTAATTCTCAATACTGTAAACTGATAAATTTAATTAATGATTGCATGGTCTTCTTTCTGATAATTTAAAATTAAAAGTCATTAATAATTAACGCTTGTGGGTGGCTTTATGGGTTTCGTAGTGTCTTGTAGAGATATTTTGTCTAGTATATTCAGTTCTGATGATGCTCGCTTGACGAGCGAAACATGTCATCCAATTAAACCCGCACCATTTGTTAGAGAAATGTGTTAATTTTACATTTGTGTCAGATAATAATAGTAGCTTTCTGCCCAATCTATTTGACAGATTGAAAAGGAATTCTGTTGATAAATAATAAATTACTGTTGGTCTATTTTTCACAATTACGTTATTTTGGCGCGAATCTATGTATTTGCGCGCGATAGACAAAGAAGAGCAAAGATCATCACAGATTGAGAATTTAATTGACGATTGCCTGATATTAGATCCCTCATTGAGCTCAAGAGCTGCATTCAAGAAAATGGTTAACTCTACAACAGAGACTTTAATATTCCTTCTCGTCTCCGTCTTTCGGCGGCTTCGGTGGCGTAGTTGGTAGCATGCTGAGCTTCTATGCCCAAGGTCGTGGGTCCAAACTCTGCCGAAGGCGTCAGATTTTTTAAGAGCGTTAAAAATCACTCAGTATGCCTTCCTTCGGAGGGGAAGTAAAGCCGGCGGTCCCATGTCATAGATTTATGGCATGTAAGAGAACCTTCCACTAACTACACTTGTGTGAAGCCAAAACGTGTAGGTTAGGTTTGATTAATGCTCTTAAGTTCCAACGTTCGTCACCGGGCGCTGGTTGCGATGGCATCTAGTAGTAGCGAAGATCACAGCTAGGTGCCGCGGACGGTAGCGAAAGTAGGAACTACTTGAAATTATCTTCATCAGTCCT
The DNA here is from genome assembly GCA_946902985.2 of Meconema thalassinum. Lineage (NCBI taxonomy): Eukaryota > Metazoa > Arthropoda > Insecta > Orthoptera > Tettigoniidae > Meconema > Meconema thalassinum. The sequence continues at coordinate 377,330,225 of OX336392.1, forward strand.
TACTTGAATTAAAAACAGATAACACACACTAATACAGTCATCACAATTAACACTGGTTATAGACAGATTCTACACACACCCAAAGTACATGGGGCTACATGACCGCGTTGCCGCAGCCTCTAAACTAAGGAACCAATCAACCGTCTCCGTTTACTGCTGCGTTACATTCTCTCAATCCTCCTGTACGGTGCTGAAGCTTGGGCCCTCAAAAAGAACACCAGCAACAACAAAAAACTTCAAACCTTCGAATTGTGGTGCTATCGACGCCTGCTCAGATTATCTTGAGCTGACAACGTGGCTCAGCGGTAACGTTCTTGCCTGTTGTGGCGCAGTCGGTGGGCATTTGAGGGTCCGCAAATGTGAGGGAGCCGTGTCAGTAGATTTACTGGCACGTTAAAGATCCCCTTCGGGGCAAAATTCCGACACCCCGGCGTCTCTAAAAGTCATGGTAGTTAATAGGGACGTGCAGTAAAGCCAATAACAGTATTATTATGATTATTATTATTAGTAGTAGTAGCAGTAGTAGTAGTAGTAGTAGTAGTAGTAGTAGAATATCATGGATATATCAAGTACGTAACAGTGAACTAGTGTGTTTGTCTGTTAATTAATTTGAGGGGCTTGAGACATCTTTGTCATCAGCCCCGTATAGGCCTAGTAGGGTGTGTGTTGAACACACTTGAGATAAGTTGGAACAATGGAAATGCAGCAGAATTTTCCAGAAAGCATTGTATGTGTATAGCCAGTAAACGGTGGATACATGTGAGCCTTTTACATTAGTAGTTATGGATCCGGTCAATGCCGGGTGCTTTCCAATTGGCCGGATTCTTAACTACTACAGAGGCGGCTAATTATTATAATCAAATGAAGACTTTAATACAGTCGCATTTTTTATTCAAAATCATTTTATTGACCAACTGCTGGCGCCTTTTATTACCTGTCTGTTAGGTAGTCAGCTCGAAGGCTGGTTGGATCCTCAAAAAGTACCGCCGTTTAGTTATGTGGGTAGATATCCACTAAAACCTAAGGCAGCGCTATATTAAGGCGTACTAGGCAAGATGAGGGGTGAGGTAGTTTGCCATTGCTTTCCTCACTGAGTCAGAACAGCAGTACTAACCCTATGAGTAGAACCTTTCACATCGTCCACAGGCACTGACTGTGCCCTGAATGTCATTACTAAGCACCACCCATACCTCAGTAGCTTCCATATAATCACAGCCATGAGTGAGACTGAGACATCGGTGAAAAGCCACATTTTACTCTAGCCTGGGCCAACAGACAAATGCAAACGTATTGCATTCATCAAGAGATGGCAAACAGGTCATTTTATTACCCTACTTAGTAATGATTTCTCCCCCGTGGACTAACACCTTTTACCATAAGGAATTGCGTCTGGAAACTTTTAGGATTGGGAATTCCGAGGGATACCTGAGCTGGGTCCGTTTTCTATTTTTCATTAATTTTGGAATGTACCCTCTAAGTCAGGTGATTTGAATCCATGGTTCACGAATCTTAGAAAAATTGAAGAGTGGATCATCAGAAAAATGACTACAAATCCCTGTGCTATAAATTTACACGAAAAGTAGAGTGGAGTAATCAAATCAAAACGTGTGGCATTTAGCATTAGCAAAGCTTCTCTGTTCGTGGAAACTCTAAAAAATCATTTTACTTTGAGTTTCTGAAAAGAAAATATAATTAAGGCTCTTGGTTAAACATTAGACGTAATTTCAGCGCCTTGCAAACATATTTACTGCATTAAGCCGTAAAGTATGAATGCACTTTTGGAAAGCTGGCGTCGAGTCTAATAATTTGCACACATCTGTAATATAATAGGCTCACATATAGCCACCGTTTATTGGCTATCCACATACAAGGCTTTCTGGAAAATTCTGCTGCATTTACATTGCTCCTAAGGAGAGGGTTAACTTATCTCAAGCCAAAGGACTAATATTACAAGTTAGTTATTGTTGTTCAAAGGGGCGGAACTACGAGGTCATCTGCCCCTCTTAACACTGAGCGGTAATACTTACAAAAGGGAATTTAGAACGAAAATACTCACTCAAAGGAAAGATTGAAAGATACGCACAAAATGTAGGTTAGGTTCAAAATACATACAAAATGCAATGCAGAGTCGAAATACTTACAAAATTTAACTGATATTCAAAATACTTACAAAATGCAAATGAGATTGGAAATACGTACAAAATGCAATTGAGGTTGAAAATACTTACAAAATGTAATTGAAATTGAAAATACACAATGCAATTCAGATTGAAATAACTCCCATTTCAGATCCAAAATACTCACAAAGTGCAATTGAAATTCAAATTGCTTACAAAATGCAATTGAAATTGAAAATGCTTACAAAATGCATGGTAGATTCTAACTACTCATTTGGATGTACAATACTTACAAAATGCAATTTAGATTGAAAATACTTACAAAATGTAATTTAGATTCAAGATACCCACAAAATGCATTTGAGAATCAAAATACTTGCAAAATTCTCATCCCTTCAAAATGCAATTTAGATTGAAAATCCTTGCAAAAAAAAGGGTTTAGGTTGAAAATACTTGCAAATTGCAACTGAAATTCAAAATAGTCACAATCGGATCTCCGGACTCCCGACATTATTGAAAGACTTACTAAAAAGCAATTTAGATTGTCAATCCTTACAAAATGCAATTGAGGTTGAAAACACTCGCAAAATGCAACTTAGATAGAAAAAACTTACAAAATGCAACGTAGGTTGAAAATACCTACAAAACAAAGTGTAGATGAAAAAAAAAAACGCTAAAGGGAATTTAGATGCACGGGGAGCCAAAAAAATATAAAAAAACTTAAAAAGTGTGGATATCTTAAAGAGAAAAGGAAATATAATGACAAGAAAAAAAAGGCTGACCCCTAAAAAAATGAGGGTAACAGGAAAGATGAGACAAGGGCCAACTAAGGCGGGAACGTGAAAGACTCCCTAGGCCTCGGATAACCTAATACCGTCGGGGTCGGAAAAGAACAAGAGTTGACCAAGGGAGGTAGACAGGAATGAAGACGGAGAGGAGCCCGGCATAAGTAAGTGGAAGCAATGCCGGACTCAGCTGGGGTCCCGTGGTCGCTCACCCACGTCCCACTAGATGTAAGCCCCTGGGGGGGTTATATTACAAGCCCATTCAAATATCACCTCATCACTTGCTTGCCAACCTTGTACAACATCATTACATCCATCACAGAAAAACAAATTCATGCGCATTATGAGGAAAACTCCATTCTCGCCGAGGAACAAAAGGGTTTCAGAAGGAATTCTCAAGGATGTAAGGAACAGCTCACTATTGATGCCGTGGCATTAGAGCAGGTCTGTCGTAGATCACGAAACCTTTATGCTTGCTTTATTGATTATCAAAAAGCCTTCGATTCTGTGCCTCATACATTGCTTATGACGAGCCTGAAGCTGTACAAGGTCGACCCTATTATAGTGAATTTCCTGAAGAGCGTAATGGTTTCATGGGGCACTTCCCTCCAACTTACAGCGGGTGGCACTCGATTATCTCCGTTAATACCGATTCGCCAAGGAATTTTCCAAGGAGACTCACTAAGCCCACTCTGGTTTTGTCTGGCTTTAAATCCTCTCTCGCAACTCCTGAACAGTAGTAGCTACAGATTTATTAATTAGGGTAATCACGATGAAACGTACAAGATGAACCATCTTCTTTATATGGATGATATTAAACTGTATGCATCAACTATAGTGCACCCACAATACCTCATCTCTATCACTCAGAGCTTTTACTCAGATATCCAACTGCAGTTTGGTTTCGTTAAGTGCAGAACACATTTTAGAGGCTCGCACTTTACACAAGAAATACCTGTTGGAGTGGGACAGAGAAGTATTCAACCGTTGGAGGATGGCGCATTGTACAATTACCTTGGGTTCCCCCTGATTATCCGTCTCAGGCATGGTGATATCATGTCGTACTCACTGAGCAGTATACTTCACGACTTCGCAGTGTTCTCTCTTCAAAACGTAGCGCTAACCATCTCATTAAGGCCGTTAACACCTTTGCAATGCCCGTAGTTACATACGCCTTTGGTATTATTGGATGGACTCAAACTGGCCTACAGGATCTGCAAAGGAAAACATCGGTGCTTTTATCACGCCATCGTATGCACCATCCGAAATCAGCAACAGAGCGTATGACTACCTCGATATGAAGGTGGTAGATGACTGATAGACATCATGAACCTCCATACAAAACAAGTGACAAATCTGCGTTCATTTTTTCCACAAAAAAGGAAAAACATCCTCTCTCCATCACGCTGTATCTTCAGCTGATGATAATTACACACCGCTCTATCTGTCTTTAGATTCACCAGTAAGTGAAGTGAAATCTATTGAATACAAGATCGGTAATTGGAAACAGAAGGCGCTTCACGGGAAGTTTCCACACGAGTTGGACCAGCCTCACACGCATGACTGACCCACTCGGTCATCCTTCCGGAAATAGAAGGATTTGTTGTAGCTATTCAAGATCAAGTTGTTGCAACTCGAAGCTATCGTAAATTTATCATCAAAGATACAGCAACTGAGACTGAGAAGTGTAGCCGCTGTGGCAAATGTAGTGAGACTATTCAACACATTACATCGGGTTGTTCGCACCTTGCCAACACTGACTACAAATATAGACATGATCAAGTTTCCAACAATATCCACCAGAAACTGGCCTTGTAGTACAAACCTCTCCAAAGCTCCGTGCCCTATTAGAAATACGCACCATCCACAGTAATCTATTGGGGCAAAGGAGATGTGACAGATTTTCCCGTCAGCAACAACTAGCCAGATATCATTGTCATCAATCAGTATACATCATTTACATTTTAAAAACCAACGTTGGTGTCATAATCTCAGTGATTTACAATGACTTGAAGACGGTACATGTTGTATTGTCTCCTTATTATCAGTAACGAATGTGATATCTGATCGTCACCGGATTGGAAGATAAACACTGTATATCGTACTTGACAGGACCGTTATTTGCCCTGGAGAATTGGCTCATACAGCACAGATAAGAGACCTGGCACCCGCTGTGCATAGATGGGATGAGCAAAGTGCGATACGAAATAAGCTTGAATTGCCTGAATAATACTCTTGTAGATATGATTGGTGGCTCTGATGTAGCAGAAATGACGTTTTTATATATACGTACACAAGATAAGTTCTTGGCTTGCACTATGTGTGTTCCAACCTACCCCTATTGCGCTCGGATCTTTAATAGAACTAGGCAATACTTAAAAAAAATGCCTCTATTACTTCAATTTATTTTAGAATTATTTAAATATTTTAACGTTTAATTTCACAAATGGTTTTCTGAGTTTTGAGCTATATTCCAATTGTTACTATTTAAATCAATATTCACTGGTTAGTAATAATTGTGGCAAAAGTTCCTCCTAATCAATACCTTTTATTTTAATAAATGATCACTTTGTGGTCATTGGGGATATGTTCCGAGGCCTAATGGTTTTGGCCCCTTCATCAGCCGATATAGATCAAAAATGTCAAAGAAAACAGATGGTTGAAAAGCTTAACACTAGAAAACATTCTTATCAATAAACCTATTATGGTGCACCGTAAGGAAAGATGGAACCCTAAAGATACAATGAAATAATGCGTGAATGAATATAAATAAAAATTTTGCCAAAATTATTACTAATTAGTTCATCAGTACGGAACCAGCAAGAACTTTTCAACCCTTGACTGCATAAGCCTTTATACAGATTTACATAAGCGGGGCCTGTGAGGCCCGGGTATGGACTATAGAGGAAACACTGGAGTGAGGTCAATATTAATAATACGAATGGAATTTGAATATTTCAGTACGTTCATTTAGGTTCTAGAATGGAAATTTAACATCTAAATGAGGAAATAATTGAATCAGATGTGAATATATATATATTCAAAAGTGTGATTTTAAAACATGAGATGGCCCGTGTAAATGTGTGGTAAATGACAAGAAAGCTATATTGTTACTCAAATATAAGCAACTAGCGGTAGTGCCTGGCTTCGTCCGGTGGATTTATTTATAAGGTGCGCTCAAAAAGTAACGAGCCGGAGGCTGTAATGCGCAAACCGTTGACGACATGGGCTAATCGTGGCGTGTGTAACGAGGTGTGGTTCCGACCAGAGCGTGGAAGGTCACAGCCCTTCGCTAAAGGGCATGCGTGCACGTCACGTGACGATACAAAGCGAGCAGCAGCATGCATCAATCGTCCAACGCTGCCAGTCGCATTGAAAACAGTGACATGGAGGCGTCAAACGAAGAGCAAAGAGGTGTTGTTCGGTTTCTGATAGCGAAAGGAGTAGGGGGAACGGACATTCATCGCCGAATGTCTCAAGTGTATGGCGAACACTGCATGTCCCTTGCACGGGTCAAGGCGTGGCACAAGCGCTTCATGGAAGGACAGGTGTCGTTAGCCGATGATGCCCGGTCTGGGGCACCCCCCTGCATTACCGACGACAACGTTCAGCTCGTTGATGCACTCATTACCCAGGACCGCCGAGTGACAGTGAACGCCATAGCCGCCGTGGTCGGATTGAGCGTCGGAAGTGTGCACACCATCATGAATGAACAACTGCACTTGAGCAAAGTGTGTGCCCAATGGGTGCCCCACAGTCCTCAACCACACCAGGAAGCATGTCGAATGGCCTACTCTCTTGGTCTTGGTTGGACGATTGATGCATGCTGCTGCTCGCTTTGTATCGTCTCGTGACGTGCACTCGTGTCCTCTAGCGACGGGCTGTGACCTTCCACGCTGTGGTCGGAACCACACCTCGTTACACACGCCACGATTAGCCAATGTCGTCACCGGTCATCACAGTGACACAGATTATCAGACAAATTCAACAGTCACCCGAGTACATGAGACTACATGACCATGATGTCGCAAAGCCCATAAAAGAATCAACAATAACAACAAAAACCAAGAGGCACCTTGCAGATTGAGAACTCCTAAATATTTCCAAGAACTCCGCCACTGGGGTTGGTATCACTCGTATTATATATGAATCGCAGCCAATGGCCATAGCAGGGTATATTTGATTGAACGTCCGAGGGCTCCCAACAAGTTCAATTTCAAGTAGTTCCAACTTTGGCTACCAAATGCTTCTCTCAGTAATACCAAGCGGTGAACGTTAGAACTTGAACAAAAGTTTGGTGCTTTTCAGTCGGTCAACACGAATGTACCCAAAAGAGATGGGTTATGCCCTAATCCTGAAATAAATTACATGAGATTAATAAATACACTAGGATGACCAGTTTCGATCGTCAAGCGATCAACATCAGATCCATTACACTTAGGGTACAACATCTATGTTTGAAATACAGGTGAAAAATATTTACAGTACAATATGTACAATTATTTAGTTGCAGTATTAGTAATTCAACAGTCGGAGTATGCTAAATGTAGTAGGCCTATATCTAATGTTAGGTGAAATGCTAAAATGGTGATTAGATATACTACATTTAGCATACATCGACAGTTGCATTACCAATACTGCAACTAAATAGTTGTACATATTGTAAATATTTTTCACCTGTATTCTCAAACATAGATGTTGTACCCTAAGTGTACCGTAATGGATCTGATGATGATCGCTTGACGATCGAAACTGGTCATCCTAGTGTATTTATTAATCTCATGCAATTTATTTCAGGATTAGGGCATAACCCATCTCTTTTTGGGTACATTCGTGTTGACCGACTGAAAAGCACCAAACCTTTGTTTACTTAGGCAACACTGAAAAATGGCTTCAAACCCCACAACGTTAGAACTTGATAGAGTGTTTCTACATCGCCAAATATAACCTGCAAATTTTGCTACGACTACCAATTGTAGTGGTAGGTTCATGTACGTGCCGTAAATCTATGCCATGGGCCCACCAGCTTTACTTCCCCTTCGAGGGAAGGTATACTGAATGATTTTAACGCTCTTAAAAATCCGACGACTTCGGCTGGGTTTGAACCCACGATCTTGGGCATAGCAGTCCAGCATGCAGTTTGGTATCACTCGTGAGGTCCTGTTTGGATTCCTGACGGTGCCAAGAAACTTAATGTTGGTTCGAGGGTTGGAACGATCTAGACTCAGTCTCGTGAGGTAAAACCCAGAAAAATCGGGTTCGATTCCCGCCTCATTCCTAGAAATGGTTTTCCGTGGTTCCCTTATTCCAGCCGAGGCAAATGCCAGGAGTGTTCATAAAGTAAGGTCATGGCCACTTCCTTAATCCTCACCTAAATTACAAATAGCCTACACACTACTACAGACAGAGCAATAATACAGGTTATCAGAATGATTCTACATACTGTATACAGCAAATTATACGAGGCTGAAGTTACCCCTAACACTATTTTTCATTATGAAACAGTTTCTCCCACCAAGCAGAGCTCAAGAAACAGTTGTTTGACCAATCAGGTGAGGATAGCAACGCATCTGCGCTGAGTTCCACGGCCTTCTAATTTAAATTTCACTGCCTGGCCTAGTGTCATAGTAGGGTAATCGAGGAGGCCATGGTCAAATACAAGGCATTCTCTGCGTCTCATGCGCTTTGTTCAGTACATAAAACTGGCGAAATCTCAACAGATATTTATGAATATTTATGTTCGAACATAAAATAGTTATAATAATTATCGTCGAACATAAACAGTCGTATGCAACTCGCCTATAATGGTAATTAAGAAGCTCGTATGGAAATTATAAAACTCGCATACGCTCGTTTTATAAATATACTCGTGTCTTAATTATTGGCATTATAGGCTCGTTGCATAATGTACTATTACTGCACCATTCCGTACACATTTCCTTTAATTCATGAAATGGTACCCCCCCCCCCCCCTTCCTAAGTGAACGGCCAAAATAAATAAATAAATAAATTGTGCATGGCAATCGGTCATCAAAACTGTATCCAAATTGCTGTGGTTGTAATTGCCTAAACCTGAAAATAAAATACATGAGATTAATGAATTCACTTTGGTGACTAAGTAGGAATCTAACCCTTCCCTTCTCAGCGATTAGCCTATTTATTTTTACTAAGAAATTTGACCAATTATAGATCGCTTAGAATCTAAGACTATGATGCAATAGTTTTCATTTTCTTTTCTTCTCAGAACTTCTTCATAGTTGGATGATTGTCTGTGTTTGTTCCTCCAACATCACCCTCTTAGGTCGACGGTGTACTTGTAAACTTGAAAGATTCGTAGAATTATTGATATGTCGCCGGAATTCCTCTCTGCTGAACATGATGTCATCTGTGGTCTGCAGTCTTTGTACTTTCCATCGTATCTCTTCCAGCCGCCCTTTCATGGGCGCCTGCAAGGCTGGGGGGCAAGGAGGGTCAATCACCCCCCTACCCCCCTGGAATCCCGATAATATTTCGATTGTTCCTTGACAAACCAGTTTATTTCATAAATTGGTGTTACTAATAGTTGGTTGGTTCCTCAGTTTAGGGGCTGCGACAACGCGGTCATTTAGCCCCGTGTACTTTGGGTGGGTGCAGAATCTGTCTGACAACCGGTGTTAATTGTGATGGCTGTATTAGTGTGTGTATCTGTTTTTTAATTCAAGTAAGGACTGCAACTTTGAATTGTTAAATAGTTCCTACCTTTGCCGCCAAGATGTTATTAATAGTTAACTGATTTAGATGCAGGGATTATTCCACAATTTTATTTAACTTAGTAGCTTGCCACGGTTGGTGAGTGGTCAACGTGTGGGTCTACTAACCCCAAGCTTGCAGGTTCGCTCCTGGCCGTGGTAAGTGTTTTTTTGGAAAGGCGTCAAAAATTACGACACCATATCATACGATGTTGGAATGTCAAAGAACCCATTTGAATTCTGTAGGCCGTGTTCATAATGGCAAAATTAATCTCGGGAGTTTCCGCCAACACTAAGTTCCTCATTTCTCTACTAGAAAGCACTATAGTGTTCAAGGAGCTTAGATATCTAACCTCCTTGACATTCATAGTGCTTCCAGGAACAACGAAATTCGACATGCAAGCAACCCTTTGGGTGTCAAATAACAAAGCTTGCACCCGGCACGGAGGCCATACGATATTATTATTATTAAGTCAGTAAGTTGGGGTTATTTGAAAATATCTCCAGTTATTTAGAAAATCAGCGAACTGGATTAACATTACCATTTTAATGAACTGCTTGATTTTAATTTTTGCCGATACATGGTGATACAACTACTTTTTAACTGTTTTTAAGAAATGAACATTATGACGATGATTTACAGAGAAAAGTGAACTTCTATGGACAAAAACTCTCAGCTAAAAAGAAATATTCCTGCCATGCATGTCATAAAGATAATGTACCCGACGGTTTCAGAGCAGCCAATAATGAATATCACGAAGCAAGTAAGAAATGAAACGAAAATTGCGGGGGGATACGTCTCATCATCACCTAGCGACATGTAGGTAATGAAATGAAAAATATTACAAGCCCCCCCGGAAAAATCTTGCGGGCGCCCATGCACCCTTTAGTGCTTTTAGGTAGATTTCATTAGAAAGCTAACTATTGCAATGGGTCCCATGTTTCGACTTCCGGAAAATTTCGACATATCTTCGCGTTTCACATCCCCCAGACCCCAAAAACACCGTCAGTTCAAAAGTTTATATATAATTTATGTATATATATATGTATATATATATGTATATCAGTTTCTTGTGGACACGATAACTGCCGTAATTTTGCACCAATTACTTCGAATTTTTTACCGAAGATGTATACCTATAAAATCTCGGTCGAGTTCGTTACTGGGCTAAATCGGTCGAAGGGGGTGAAAATGGGGGGCTTTTTTCGAAAAAGTGAAATTTCGCTATAACTCTCTTAATACGTGCAATATCGAATCCATTCAAAGTTCATAATATGTGTCGGATAAGTGCCAAAAATTTATGTCAAATAAGATTTTTGATAGCACCAACCATTGACCAAAGGGGTGGAAAAAAGTGGGTTTTTCGGGAAACATTAATCATATCTCTCTTAATAGGCACAATATCAAAACCGTACAAAATGGACAATATTCCCCTAATAATTACCTAAAACTTTTGTCTGAAAGAATTTTTGATATGACCCACCATTACGCCAAGGGACGAGAAAAATGATTTCGGAATTATAAGAAAATGCCAAGAGCTATCAGTGGTTGCCATGGCAACACTACTAAATTGATGAGGCATGGACCATCAGACGTTGCCATGACAACGCACTTGCACGAGATCAGATTCAGTATTTCCATCTGATTAAGTGGTTGGTTGGTTGGTTCTTAAGTTTAGGGGCTGCGACAACGCGGTCATGTAGCCCCGTGTACTTTGGGTGTGTGTAGAATCTGTCTGATAACCGGTGTTAATTGTGATGACTGTATTAGTGTGTGTTATCTGTTTGTTAATTTAAGTACTGCAACTAACAATTTTTCAGATAGTTCCTACTTTTGCCGCCAAGCGCCACTGTCAACGACTACGAGGCCAAGTTCAGAACTGAGCTACTAGACGCCGCCGCAGTCGGCTCTTGGCAACGAACATAGAAACCTAAGAGCGTTGTATACATTCTTAACCTATCCAATTTAGCTTCACACAGGTGCAATTAGTGGAAGGATCTTTAACATGCCATAAATCTATGACATGGGACCGCCGGCTTTACTTCCCCTCCGAAGGAAGGCATACTGAGGGATATTTAACGCTCTTAAAAAATCCGATGGCTTCGGCCGGGTTTGAACCCGGTATCTTGGGCATAGAAGCTCAGCATGTTACCGACTACGCCACCAAAGCCGCCTGATAAAGTGGGAAGCGGCTTCGGTGACGTAACTGGTAGCATGCTGAATGTCTATGCCCAATGTCGCGGTTTCAAAGCCGGCCGAAGTCGTCGGATTTTCTAAGAGCACTAGAATCCCTCAGTATGCTTTCCTTTGGAGGGGAAGTTCCAACGTTCGTTGCGAGTTGATGGTTGGGGTGGCATCTAGTAGCCAAGTTCACAGCTAGGTGTCGTTGACGGTTGTACCTGGTAGCAACATTAGGAACTACTGCTTGAAATTGACCGTCTGCAGTACTTACATGAATTAAGACTAATACAGCCATTACAATTCACACCGTGTATCAGACAGATTCTACACTCACCCAAAGTACACGGGGTTAGAGGCCCCAAAACCACCGTCAGTTCAAAAGTTATATATAATTTATGTATGTATATGTATATCAGTTTATTGTGGACACGATAACTGCCGTAATTTTGTACCAATCACTTTGAATTTTTTACCGAATACGTATACCTATAAAATCTCGGTCGAGTTCGTTACTGGGCTAAATCGGTCGTTGGGGGGTGAAAATGGGGGGCTTTTTTTTTTCGAAAAAGTGAAATATTGCTATAACTCTCTTAATATGTGAAATATCGAATCCGTTCAACATTCATACTATGTGTCGGATAAAGCCCAAAAATGTATGTTTGAAGAGTTTTTTTTATAGCACCAACCATTGACCAAAGGGGTGGGAAAAAGTGGGTTTTTCGGGAAACATTAATCATATCTCTCTTAATAGGCAAAATATCAAAACCGTACAAAATGGACAATATTCCCATAATAATTACCTAAAACTTTTGTCTGAAAGAATTTTTGATATAACCCACCATTATGCCAAGGGATGAGAAAAATAATTTCGGAATTATAAGAAAATGCCAAGACCTATCAGTGGTTGCCATGGCAACACTACTAAATTGATGAGGGATGAGCCATCAGACGTTGCCAAGATAACGCACTTGCACGATATCAGATTCAGATTTCCATCTAAGTGTGAAGCGGCTTCGGTGACGTAACTGGTAGCATGCTGAATGTTTATGCCCAAGGTCGCGAGTTCAAAGCCGGCCGAAGTCGTCGGATTTTCTAAGAGCGCCAAAAATCCCTCAGTATGCTTTCCTTTGGAGGGGAAGTTCCAACGTTCGTTGCGAGTTGCTGGTTGCGGTGGCATCTAGTAGCCAAGTTCACAGCTAGGTGTCGTTGACGGTAGTACCTGGTAGCAACATTAGTAACTACTGCTTGAAATTGACCGTCTGCAGTCCTTACCTGAATTACAGACTAATACAGCCATCCCAAAGTACACGGGGTTACATGACCGCGTTGTCGCAGCCCCTAAACTGAGGAACCAACCAAAATCTCTGCGGTAGATATAATTTTGCGTGAAGAAGTAACAGACCGTTACATAGTTGCACATCAGTGTCGAAACCTAGCATAAGGACAGTGTGACCAAAAGTATAAAAATGGACCCCAAATGACAAGAAGGTTACCGTTCCCATAAGACAATAAAATGTTTAAAATAAGCATAAAATGACGAAAAACAAAGTTAATTAAGCTCCAATTATAAAATACCTTCTCGCATTAAATGAGGTCTGATCCTTCTACGAAAATCTGCATATTCTGCCTATTTTCGCCTATCCCCAAGTTTGTCCGGTGAAATCTACCTCCGCCTTCCGGCGTGCCGAGAGGACTTTTTTAATTTAGAGATGAAATCAAAAATCCTCTTAGTGAGCCTGTCATTGCTCATTCTGTAAAAATGTCCATGAAATTGTAGTCTTCTCCTTTAAATTGTAACTGTACATTATGGTGTTTGGAGCCACTTTCTGTGATGCCTTTGTAAACGAAAGTTTAATGCTGTTCAGTCGATCAACACAAGTATTTCCCAAATGAGATGGATTATTCCCTAATCCTGAAAACAATTACTTGAGATTAATAAATACACTTGGATGACCAGTTTCGATCGTCAAGCGATCATCATCAGATCCATTATACTTAGGCGCTAAAATTTATGTCAGAAAGTATCGGTGAAAATATTTACAATATGTACACTTATTTAGTTGCATTATGAGTTGAGATAATTCAATTCGTCAATTCTGAAAATAATTTAGGGCCTAAGTGTAATAGATCTGATGATCGCTTGACGATCGAAACTGATCATCGAAGTGTATTTATTAATGTCATGTAACTTTTTCAGGATTAGTGAATAACCCATCTCTTTAAGGAAAAACTCGTGTTGACCGACTGATAAACTGTAATTTCCTCTATATTTCGGTAAAGTTCTTAATGTTTCCTCTTCATCCAAATATTACCTTTTGGCTTTTTAAGTATGTTTCGTTCTTTCTTCTCCGGTTCAACTTGTACTCCTCTTTTGTTCAATGTTAAGCATTCTGATCCATATATAGCCTACATACATAAGGTTGGCTACCAAAGCTCCACACATTCACTAACCGTTTTCCACTATTTACCTAAACAAACAATCAAGATCTCCACGTGCGCTTTAAATATTATTTGCCCTGCGTATGAACTGCCAGAGCTGCGCTGCGCGGTGTTCCGCCTGCCAGAGACATCTATCAGGCAATTGGGGATACTTCCTCCATTCGCACAACGTGGTCGATATTGTTACATCATTAGTCGCAAACTTATCCCGATACCAAGTCAAATTAGGACTCGCATTAGCTTTATCATAATCATAGGAGATGAGCAGCTTTGAGAGGTGCACTGCTAAAGGCAAGGAGATGTTTATAATGATTATTGTTTAAAGGATCAGAACATCCAGGTCATGTGCCCCTAGTATTTATATTAATTGCAGTAAATTTTCAATTAGAATTTATGGGAATAATAATAATAATATAACAATGAGAAACATAACAACAACAATATTATTAATAATACAACAATAATAATTCAAATTATACAAATAATAATAATAACAACAAATAATAATTATAATTTTTTGAAGCCTCCGTGGCTTAGGCGGCAGCACGCCGGCCTCTCACCGCTGGGTCCGTGGTTCAAATCCCGGTCACTCCGTGTGAGATCTGTGCTGGACAAAACGGAGGCAGACAGGTTTTTCTCCGGGTACTCCGGTTTTCCCTGTCAAATTTCATTCCAGCAAAACTCTCCACTATCATTTCATTTCATATGTCATTCATTTAATCATTGCCCCAGAGGAGTGCGTCAGGCCTCGGCAGCTGGCACAGTTCATATCCTCGCCGCTAGATGGGGGCTTCATTCATTACATTCCAGACCCGGTCGGAGACTGGAAGCAGGCTGCGGATTTTTCAATAATTATAATTTTTGCTTTTCTCCATGAGAAAAAGATAAAGGGGGTCTGGTTCTGTGAAGTAGAGAAAGATCTGTTGGAGATTGGGGAAACATGTGAAGATATCCAGGAGCGTGGCCCACTTAGCGAGAAACTTCAAAAACATCTGAGTTTTCAACTTAAGCCGAAACTAAAAACCGGGAAGGCTAAGCAACATCCATTGCGAATGAAAGACTACTGGGCCAACATTAAAATGCAGAAGAAACAGATGATATGACGTGGTCCTTAGTTGGCCGTAACGAAGGAAGAAGACTTATAATAGTCTAATAATAATAATATCGTATGGCCAAGGGAGCTGGGTGCAAGCTTTGTTATTTGAGCCTAGAGGGCAGCTTGCATGTCAAATTTTGTCGCTCTTTGGAGCGCTATAAATGTCAAGGAGGTTAGATATCGAAGCTCCTTGACACTATAGCGCTTTCTAGTAGAGAAATTAGGAATTTTGTGTTGGCGGAAAATCCCGAGATTAATTTTGCCATTATGAACACGGCCTACTTAATTCAAATGGGTTCTTTAATATGCTGACAACGTATGACATTCGTGCCGTGGTTTTTCTCGCCTTTAAAAAAAATCACTTACCACGGCCAGGAGCGAACCTGAAAGCTTGGGATTTGTAGGCCGACACGTTAACCACTCACCCACTGTGGCAAGAGGTACATTAATGACCGACTGAAGAGTGATTCTTATAATACTGTGCGTCTAGGCTTGTATATGAGCTTAACTCAACGCCAAAAGCACATTAAAGTAGCTACGAGGTTAGATTATACAAGGCTATGGGGGAAAATCAAGAAAAATCTGTTGTAATAGCCAAGGCTGTATAGGAAGGGGCAATGCGACGTATCAAACTGGCTATGGTAGTCTCCACGAAAGGGACGCTTATTCCTCTACATGGCTTTAATTTGCGCCCAAGATGTGGCATCTCTTAGAGATCTTGAGTCAGAGAGGTGTGAGCATCCTATCAGCTCTTCTCATTTTCAGCTAATAAATAACGCGAGTAAGCTGGGAACTAATTTCCTCCTTACACGTTCATGTTTTAACAACATGAGCAAGCAGCAAAGCTTTACATCAGGGCTTTAAGCAGGGCCTTGTTACAAATTCTATCACATTTATCAACAAATGTCTTCATTACATCAATTGTTTTGACGTATCCATTGATTTTTCCAATCCATGTAATATTATACAGCGTTTTCCAGGGGTTCACGACTACTCGGACGTGGTTTGGCAACCACGGACTTCAGCTGAGTCCAGCATTACTTACTTACTTGTGCCGGGACCCTCTCTAGAATCTTTCCTGTCCACCTCCCTTGGTCAACTATTGTTCTCTTCTGACCTCGACGGTATTAGGGTCTCCGAGGCCTAGAGAGTATTTCACTTTTCCGCCTTAATTGGCCCTTCTCTCATCTTTCATGATCCCTCATAATTCGAGGGGTAAGACCTATTGTTTATCTTTTCTTGATAGATCCTGTCTTCTGCTGAAGGCCCTAATGGAGGAGGGTGTGTGCACCCCCACCACTTCTGGTGCACCCTGGATAGTGGCACGCCTTCAAGGTCTCAAGGGTGGTGAGCTCGGAAGTTGGCGACCCCAAGGAATTCCTGAGCTGGGTCAGGTTTTTCCCCTTTTATCCACTGATTTGGAGACTTGCTATACTTCGATCATATTCAGAAAAAATCGTAAATGCAATTCTTGCAAATTGAACTACAGATGTTCTCTACAATACTATAATTGATAACATGATAACTGGGGAGCGGATTTTTAGCCTATTTTCATTTTATGAAAAAATAGGCTTATAACATCACCTTTTGTCCGTGTGTCTGTGTGTGAGTGTGTGTGTGTGTGATGGTCTGTGTGTGCCTAATAAATTCTAAACGGCTGGAGCGATTTCAATGAAACTCGGTAAGATCATAGCACTATTCTGGCCGACTCCGACCGTGCCCTTCAAATTTTATTGTCTCTCACCAATCCAACATGGCAGCTGTGCGAAAGATTTCACCAGCATTCAGTATCTCCGAAACTATTACCGATATCACCCTGAAATTTTGAACGGTGATCTACTAGAAGTTCACCTATGAGACTTTCAAAAACATGGTAACTACAAATCCAACATGGCGGCCAAGCGAAATTGAAACTTTTAAATATACTTTTCTCGCGATTTAACCGTCCAATCGTAATGAAACATGCTACAGCAAATGTTTATACACATTGTAATGCACTGGCGTCTAATTTAGTTCAATTGTTTACATAACCTCAAAATGGCGGCTGTGCGAAATATTTCAATGGCATTCTATATCTCCGAAACTATTACAGATATCACCCTGAAATTTTGTACGGTGATAAAGGGCACTGCTACAAGTTTTCCATGTAACTTTCAAAAACCCGTAAAGTACAAAACGAACAAGGCGGCCAAGCGAAGTTGAAACATTTTAATAGACTTTTCTCTTGATTTAACTATCTGAGCGCAGTGAAATGTGGTACAGTAAATGATTATACATATTGTAATGCACTGGCATCTAATTTAGTTCAATTGTTTAGATAACCTCAAGATGGCGGCTGTGCGAAATTTTAAAATTAAGTTTGTATTTCTTGTGTCGCAATCATGCGATCGAATTGAAAGTTTGAATAATGAAGCTACTCAATCATTTCCCTTTAATGGTACATAACTCTATGGCCTAGGCGTATACATATAACAATCCAACATGGTGACCATCCGAAATATTTGACAGTTCTCAATAAATCTACGAATCTTTTACAGCAATCAAACTGAATGTTTTCATGTACATAGAGGCTATGAACATAAGTTCACCTATATGACTTTCAGTAACCTGGTGAGTACGAATCCAACATGGCGGCGAAGCGAATTATAAATATTTAAATGGACGTTTCTCTCGATTTAACCATCCGAGGGCAGTGAATCTTTGCACGTTAAATGCTTATACAAATGTTAATCCACTGGCATCTAATTTATTTCAATTGTTTTCATAACCACAAGATGGCAGCTGTTCGAAGTTTTAAAATTTCGTTTTTACTTCTTGTGTCCTATTCATGCGATTGAAGTTTGAATACCACACGTACACAATAATCTTCATGTAATAGTACATAAATAAAAATCCAACCTGGCGACCATCTGAAATATTTAGACGGTTCTCAATATCTACGAATCTATAACAATCAAACTGAAATTTTATGTTGATAGAGGCAATTAACATGAGTAGCATATATGAAAATGGGCTGTATTGTTCTTCACGGAACTACTTGTTTGAAAATGCATATGCGCATATGCAAATGCACATTTTGAAGGTTTATTGTATTTCTTACATATTCTGAACATAGCAGCATATTTTTGCATATACAGTTGAAAGTATAATTTACAACATCTTGAACAAAATAGGTTTCGCCTGCGTGTTGGACATCCCTTGTAAGCAACTTTCCGAGTAACGGATTAATAACTAATATTTTACGCAAGCGTTCTGCCTGGTTACTTCAAGAAGGGAATGTAGTGGGCCATTCCTTTCCCCATCTCGACAGCCAGTAGCCCGGAGTTAGTTTTGTGAGGAGTTTATTCAGTTAAAGTGTTACTTTATTCTTAGTCTGCATATCCTTAACTCTAAATGCCCAAAGAGAAGAGCAGCAGAAAGTATTTATTAAAACAGTGGTAACAGTGATTATTCTACTGATGACGTCGTCCATTGTCAAATATGCTCCAAGGAAGTGAAATCTCAGAAGAAATTAAACTTGAACAACATGCAAAAACGACTGCACATACTACGGCAAAGAAGAGTGAATAAGATTGGCTCTTTGTTAAGTGCATATTTTTAGCCTACTTTTCGCATTTTGTAAAAATAAGGAAAGAGTAGAGAAGGGCAACAGAAAGTTTTTATTAAAACAGTGGTAACAGTGATTATTCAACTGATGACGATCCGGGCAAATGTCTGTCTGTTCATCTGTCTGTCCTTCTGTCTGTCTGTCCGTCCGTCTGTCTGTGTGTCATCCCGTTCCCCCCTATCAACTCCTAAACGGCTGCAGCTATCAAAACCAAATTTAGTATGAGTAAAGAGATTTGCCTGAATATCGCAAGGCTATATTTGAAAATGACATCAGTGCTACCAACTGCTGAAAAATCACAGTTAAAAATTGAGATCTATGTTGGATATCTCAGAAGATATGAATGGGAATTGTTCCAAAATTGACACACATATAGATAATGTTACATCAAACTAATTTACAGGAGCCCATACATGAGAGTGTTGCCAACATGATTATATTTCTGCTGATAGGTCGA
Organism: Meconema thalassinum; assembly: GCA_946902985.2. Lineage (NCBI taxonomy): Eukaryota > Metazoa > Arthropoda > Insecta > Orthoptera > Tettigoniidae > Meconema > Meconema thalassinum. Next base: position 377,349,636 of record OX336392.1, read on the forward strand.
GTCTTTTAATGCATGTAACTTCCATACTATCTATTGGATTTCAACCAAATTTGGTATGTGATTTGTGCACCGGAGCAGGTATGAATATGTATTTTTAGTGTCAACAGGGCTGCCAACTTTAAAAAAATTCACTCTATACATTCAAACAGTTCTAAACTTTGCATATATATAGTACATGCAAATGAAGGTTAATTTCCAGTAACCGATATACGACAGTGCTGCCAACATGATTCTACGCGTGCTGATAGTTTTAATGTTGAATCACATGTAACTCTCATACTAATAAATGAAGTCTTTCAAAATTGGCACATATATAGATCATAATATTTCAATTTAAGTTTGAGCATCCAAATTACCGCAGTCTCGCCAACCTGATTTTACGCATGCTGATAAATTCATTTTTTAAATACATGTAACGTGCATACTATCTATTGGATCTCAACCAAATTTTGCATGTACATTGTGGACCTTAAGAGATGGATCTAAGAATATATTTAGAGTCGCCAGGTCTGCCAACTGTTGATATAAGGTCTCTATAATTTGAAGAAAAGTAGGCTCTTTAGTTCGTCACGAAACTACTTGTTCAATTTAATGCATATTTTGTACATTTATGAGCATACCTGGATGCATATTTTAATCGTTTTTACTGACCATGGCGGACCGAGTTCGATTCCCAGTCAATGCATGTGAGATTTTCAAAGTGAAATGCCATGTCCTGTGGTTCGGATTCCACGTAAAAGGGAGGTCACGTGGTTCATGATCTCGAGATTAACGGTCACGTTAAAATGCAATCTTCCTTCCTTTTAATCGGTTTTAGTGCATAAATGTTCCATCCCTAATGATAACATTACTATATTTAAAGTATGTGATTATATGAAAGTTTTCGGATGGTAAGTACGAAAGGCCGTTCCAAAGAACGGGAATTTCAGCTAGTAAACAACTAACCACAATTCCGCAGCGCTCAGTGAACGGAGTTTCTGGTTGCTAGGGATCCGCTCCCTCTGTCACAGCCGTCCATTGCTGACATGACGATAGATGGCCCACTACAAAGAAATATAGCTTCTAGAACTCGTTGGGGCATAGTGCTGAGCGATCTTTGTCATTCAATGTTATCTAATTCGCTGTTCAAAATACGATCTACTCTGTCCTTCCTACAGCACGCATGTCGTTATACGAGAGGAGACGCCTGGCAATAAGCGCCATTGGAAAGCTCACAATAGCTTGCTAGGCTCATTAGGGAGAAGTATGGTGCGTCACTCGGTAGTCACATCTATCAGACTCTGATATACTGCTCCAGAGGGCGCGTGTGTGCCATGACACTGAAAACATGGCCATAGCGCGGAAACAGGGGGTTTCTCAAAGAAAGTAATTGCTAATTAGGCCTATATCTGGCAATTCTTATATTGCAATTATCATCGAATTACTGCATTTACTAGGGGCAGATGGCCTCTTAGTTCCTCCCATTAAAACAACAATAACTAACTAACTGTAATTAATAGACGACCAAATGTCAATCATGCGGATAACGATGAACATGGAGACATATTTTGTTTATTTTATGGGTTGTAGCACCTAGGTTATCGGCCCCTAGGGATGAGGATAAGGATATCTCATACACAAGCTGGAGGTGACTGATATGAGGATAGCACGAATGATTCCTGGGAAAATTAGATGGGAGTAATGAGCATGATGTAAGATGAAGTTGCTCGAACGAGCAGTTTCAGAAGGTGGGTTCATATGATGAGAATGCAGGAGAAGAAATTATTTAGGAAGTTAATTTATTTATTTATTTATTTTCGTATGGTACAAATGATCTACATATGTACATAACAATCAAAAATGAACAACAAGGCTCTTCAACCAGGGAAGCGCTGGAGCTGACGCTATCATGAACTCCTTCCATTCGCCTGCAAAGCTACGCTGTGGGAATTCCTGAATGATGTGGTGATTCTAGCCACCCCCCTTTGCACCGTCCATGACCAGTTCGAGTACGATTTAGTTGGCACCACGTAGCTCTTGGTAGATCTAGGAAGTAAATGAACTCCAATATAGAGGGTAAGAGAAGCAGAGGTAGGCCAAAGAGGCGTTTGTTAAATTCAGTGTTGAACGATTTGAACGTGAGAGATGTAGAAGCTGAGTTGGTCGCAGTGTTAACTACTAATAAGCTATCACGGAGGAAGCATATTATTCTTCATTGTTTTGCTATGAAACATAGCTTTCTATGTTCCGTAATAATTATATTATACTACCTATACACAGGACACCGGCCTACGCTTTGGACAAACCAGGATAATGTCTTATGTCAAACGATTTGTTTTGGAGGGTGTGTCATCACAGCACACGAAATTTGAAAACCAAAATGTAGTAATGAACTCATGAAATACCATACAACGTAGTTTATTACAAAAAGATTATGAATTAACTTCAGAGATCGTAAAAAAAATCGTACGTAACTATGGCATAAAAAATCATGTATTTCTGTGGAATCAATTGCACAAGTCTTAGAGCAATTCTCAGAGACACTGTATGTTGAGTCAGCAGCTAGCCATGCTTCAAGCTCACGACTTTTGACTTCCCCTCCAATCAGCCCTACACGTCTTGAATGCTGATCACTCGGGAATGTGCACATTTTCTGCTCCAGTAAACCCAGGCCCGACGTAGTGGACATTATAAATCAATCGTATGAGTTACAGCTTGTCCAGTAAAATGACACGGTTGTTGGTTGGATCAGCAGAAAATGAGAGCAGGAAGTAAGAAAGAGACCGATACTTAAATACGTTGAGCTAAGGAAAGAATGAGAATATTTCGTAGCGGTGCTTGACGTATCACTCCCTCATAACGTTTCTAAAGTTTAAAAAAAAATACCAAAATACCTGTCGTAATGGTCAGGAAAAAATCGGGAGATGATGTCTATAACCCACCCGCCATCCCAAATAGGATCACGACTTTTATAGATGAAATTCCAGCTATGTTCGCTATTAATTATGCACTAGTACAGTATTGCCTACGCCGCAATTACGATACTACTTTGAATATGCACGGTACCGTGAAACAAAATAGTGCCGAGTTCTCTTAACAGTGCGCTGAGCATGAACCAGTTCACAATGGATTGCGTAAGCACTCTCATCACTATTACAAAGGTAACTGCAAGCTTGACAAGCATGCATGATCAATCTCGTTGTGCAAGCAGGCTTTAGCGTCTGTAGGATAATTCTGCGCAAGCATTTTAATTGTACAAGGAGCTTGAAGATGGACTGAATTGAAATCATGCAAGCTTGTACAAGCCGCGTTTGCCCCCAGCGGAACGGAGCGTGTGTACCACGGATGTGCCAGCTTGTGCAAGCAAACGTCAGTCGTCAGTGAGCTCTACAGGTGGTGAAATCATTTGGACCATGTCTAGTGATCTGAAGAAGGTCAACCGTCAATAACCATTGTTCGATACTGACCAATAGCTGACAGTTATTAACCGGTTCCTCCATCACTTCACGTGAACTCCAATGTCCGCCCTGGCAGCCAGCTCGCGTGTCACGCAGGTGTCAAGTGTTGCACAGTTGCACACAGTTCTGTCCAGTCTCGCTGCTTGCACTCAGTGGCTACGGTGTAGAGTTGGCAACACTGTGCCTCGCGCTAGGAGAGCCTTGGCTTCCCGCAGACATGGAATGTAAACATATCCGCCCGTGATCGTATTCTTCTTTTTAATTAAAGGTGTTACGTGTGACAAGAGGTTCAGATAAGTTTCTTCATTCATTCTGATATAATTATGCCAATCACGCGGATATATCTTCAATTCACTCAGCAAATTAACGTGGGAATAGGTATTTCTCTTCAAGGACCACTCTTTGCACCACATATCACGCTTCTTCTTTCACGTTTTCATCGTGTGGACAAGGCGAGGCCAAATCGAGTGCATCGTCTTCCAAGCTTGCCATAGTGCAAGCGCCAAACGGCGCTTATTCAAGCATACTTGTACCGTGTGGTGTCGTAGGGAAATTTTGCATTCCTGTACAAAAAGATTGATCATGCATGCTTGTCAAGCTTGCAGTTACGTGTTTAGACACCTTGAGTAACTTCAATCGGCGTTGACTGAAAGTAGTGTTTCTTGTTTTGCTTTCTCCACATTGAATGTGTGTGCTCTTTTTTCCACTTAATTCGTGTTCTTTCAATAATTGTCATCCAAACCAATACTGTTCTACACACAAAATAAACCTAACCTGGGGCTTACTCCCCAGACCCCTTTGCTTGTAGTGCAATCAGTAATTTTTGTCCAGACAGTCATTTAACCACGTAGCGACCAATGGTTTAGTCCAGACATCCATTTTAGTGCATCATTATTTTACGTCCATACAGTCGCCCATCCTCGTTACAGGGGATTGCGGTAAAGTGAAGTTGGCATCATTGCCTCATACAAGGATCACTTACAAATGCAAATAATACACATAATTACAACGTGACGTGTATCGTATTTTGTATTTTGTATCGTACATGTTGACAACTACTGACCTCAATGTGTGCGCCTCGTTGTGAGTGCTCGCTGCGGCAGTTTCATACACTTAATACGCTGACGAACATGGCTCCGGTTGTTAAATAAACAAGAAATAAAAACATATAGACTATATGTACGTGATTTAGCACATAATATCCGATGCAGAAGTGATCAAGGTTAGTACTTACAATTGATAATGTCCCTCCAACAGATGAAATAAGGTATGAAAATGATATAACTCATTGTCGAAATGAAATCGAAGAGGAAAAGTGTGATAAGTCGTGCACAATTAATGATATTTTTAAACGTCAATATGAATTGCAGTTTCTAACTCCAGAGTTTCAGATAGAATGATGAAGTTGAAATATCAGAAGCCATGTTTCCAGATTGCCAAAGTAATCTGAGGGGGGAGACACAGCTTAACAGAGGAAAATAAGGCCAATATGCATTCGATTGTTAAATATGTTACACATATTGTTGACAAATGCTGCACATATCCCAGTATTGGTATGCTTCCTGGCAACCTGAAGCAACTTCAATCATGTAAAAATTCTAAGTCTAATGATAACATTTTAAAATAAAATTTTCAAAATTTCCCGCCTTTTTAACAATGTATCACTGTTTCCCTTATAAATTCCAAGTCTATAAGAATGTTCGTACGATTCCTTTTTAAAAGTGTGTATCATACCTCAACCTACAATATGAACCTCAACCACTAAATTACACTGTGATTTAGATATTTTTATAGAGTTTTATTTATTTTATTTTATTCACGCACTAGAAAACGAAAAGGACATAAAAAGGAATAAGGGAAAAGAAATGTCCTCAATCTTCGAAGAATGAGGACTGAGGAACTCGCAAAGAAGTAGAGCCATGAAACGAAGATAGCTAAGGGAACGGGGAGAGAGTCCGACCCAAAGGCAATGGAAAAATGAATCATCTCGACACAGCGGAAGGCGAAGGTAGATTTCACCGGGCAAAGAAAAATAATTTGAATTTTCACTAAATTTGCCAATTGTTGTATACCTACAAACGTTCTACGTGTTTATCATACGAAATGCTCCTTATAATTCAGAAAACATTTTGCCCATCCCTTGGCGTAAGGGTGGATCATATGAAAAACCTTTGCAAATATAAGTTTATGTTTGACGATGTCGAAATGTAAACATTATGTGTCAGAAAACTGTATCATAATGAGGCTCATTATAACACTATTGTTAGCCTATTTTCAATTTTGAAAAAATAGGCTTATGAGATCACCTTTTGTCCGTGTGTGTGTGCGTGTGTGTGTGTGTGTGTGTGTGTGTGATTCGTGTGTGTCCCCCCTAATAAAATCTAAACGGCAGGAGCGATTTCAATGAAACTCGGATAGTTCATAGCACTATTCCCGGCGACCTCGACCGTGCCCTTCAAATTTTGTTACGACTCACCAATCCAACATGGCGGCTGTGCGAAATATTTCGCCAGCATTCAATATCTCCGAAACTATTACCGATATTACCCTGACATTTTCTAATGTGATAGAGGGAACTACTATAAGTTCACTTATGTGACTTTTGAAAACCTGGTAACTACAAAACCAACATGGAGGCCAAGCGAATTTGCGACTTTTAAATAGACGTTTCTCGCGATTTGACCAACCAAACGCAATGAAACTTGGTACAGTATATGTTTATATACATTGTTATGCACCGACATCTAACTTCGTTCAATTGTTCACATAATCACAAGATGGCGGATGTGCGAAATATTTCACCGGCATTCTATATCTCTGAAACTATTAGCGGTATCTCCCTAAAATTTTGTACGGAGATAAAGGGCACTACTGGAAGTCCATCTATAAGACTTTCAAAAACCGGTTAACTACAAAACGAACATGGCGGCCAAGCGAATTTGAAAATTTTAAATAGACCTTTCTCGCGATTTAATGTTCCAAGCGCACTGAAACCTGGTACAGGAAATATTTATACACATTGTAATCCACTGGTATCTAATTTAGTTCAATTGTTTACATAACCTCAAGATGGTGGCAGTGCGAATTTTAAAATTAAGTTTTTATTTCTTGTGATGTAGTCATGCGATCGAAGTGAAAGTTTGAATAATGAACCTACGCAATAAGTTTCCTTTAATGGTACATGACTCTATGGCCTATACATTTAACAATCCAACATGGCGACCATCCGAATTATTTAGACGATACTGAATATCTACGAATCTATTTTAGCAATCAAACTGCATTTTTTATTGTTCATAGGGGCTATGAACTTAAGTTCACCTATAGGACTTTAAATAACCTGGTGATCACAAATCCAACATGGCGGTGACGCGAATTATAAATATTCACATGGACGTTTCTCGCAATTTAACCATCCGCGTGCAGTGAAACTTGGTATAGTAAATCCTTATACGAATGTTAATCCACTGGCATCTAATTTATTTCAATTGTTTCCATAACCTCAAGATGGCAGCTCTGCAAAATTTTAAAATCTCCTTGTTTTTTCTTGTGTCCTAATTATGCGATTGAAGTTTGAATACTACACGTTCACAATAATCTGCATGTAACAGTACATAACTCTAGGACCTACATATATAAAATCCAACATGGCGACCATCCGAAATATTTAGTCGGTTCTCAATATCTACGAATCTATTACAGCAATCAAACAGAAATTGTGTATGTTGATACAGGCAATTAACATAAGTAGGATATATGAAAATAGGCTGTATAGTTCTTCACGGAACTACTTGTTCATTATGAAACAGTTTCTCCCACCAATCAGAACTCAAGAAACAGTTGCGTGACCAATTAGCTAAGGATACCTTCGCGCATGCGTTCAAAATCCAACATATTTCTTTGTTGGCAAGCAAAGTGAATGGTCTCTGCTTTCGGAGAGCCCTGACCCGCGCATGGGCTCTGTTCAGTCAGCAAAGCCAGCGCGCCCTGTTCACTAACTGAATTAACTGAATCCCACAGATATTTATGAATATTTATGTTAAAACATATAATAATGTTAGAATTATCGTCGAACATAAACAGTATTATGCAACTCGCCTATAATGGTAATTAAGACATTCGTATGGAAATTATAAAACTCGCTTACGCTCGTTTTATAAACAGACTCGTGACTTAATTATTGCCATTATAGGCTCGATGCATAATGTACTATTATGGCCCTGATGCGAAGAATTATATGAACTTTGAATTGGTTGGAGTTTTAGCGGCATTTCTCTTTTTCAAAACAAGGCCCTTGGTCCAATTTTACCCATTAACGAACGTGATCGATTTTGATTGGTTATATTTTATGTTTAGGCTTGAAAGGGTTTAGTACAAAATGACGGTAGTTATCGTGTCCACAAGAAAGTGATATAGGTTATCTGTATAAAAAGAATGTTTATTTGTTCGTCTTTATGCGTTCATAAACCATTCATCCGATTGAGATCCAATTTTGGGGACTTGTTGTGTCCAATCCCGGGAAAGTTTAGGTATAGTAATCCTAATTTGCAATAGATAGGGCGCGAGTAGCTTCAACAAATGGCGCGCGATTCGTTTCAACAAAGTCCCACAAGCGTTCATATATTATTCATCCCATAGCGATGAAACTTAGGTGTGATGTTGTGTACACTTCAGGGAAGCTTTCTGGCTTAGTAAATCCACTTTACAATAGGTAGCACACGAGTAGATTCAACAAATGAGTGCCGACGCGCGAAGCGTTTCAACAAAATCCCGTATGCGTACATATACCATTCATCCGATTGCGATGAAACTTTGATGAATGTTTGTGTACACTCCAAGGGAGGTTTCAGGCTTAGTAAATCCATTTTACAATAGGTAGCGCACGAGTAGATTCAACAAATGAGCGGCGACACGTGAATCGTTTCAACAAAGTCCCGTATGCGTACATGTACCATCATCCGATTGCGATGACACTTTGGTGAATTGTTGTGTACACTCCAAGGGAGGTTTCTGGCTTAGTAAATCCATTTTACAATAGGTACTGCACGAGTATATTCAAAAAATTAGCGACGGCACGCGAATCGTATCAACAAAGTCCCGTATACGTTCATATATAATTCATCCGATTGCGATGAAACTTTGGTGAATTGTTGTGTACACTCCAGGAAAGCTTTCTGGTTTAGTACATGCATTTTACAATAGGTAGCGCACGAGTAGATTCAACAATACGTTCAGTAAAGAACATATAGGCCTAGCCTATTTTCTCCTAAATGCATGGGTATTGTTATAAGTATTTGTCCTTTTCAAGGAATATAATTGTATGTTGGTTGTAGTAGCTTGTTGAAATACAACGTGCTATACGGATATTAAACATGAATAAGTTATGAGGTGCCCTTAGCTAGTGCTACCGCTGGAAAAAAAAAATGTTTTAAAACATTCAATTCGGTTTCACCGTGTTTGAATTGATATGGGGAATCGACTTACACACATACATGGCCACCATATGCAAACTATTGGGCTGATGACCTTGTAGATTGGTCAAAGAACGCATTTCACTTAAAGGTATGTTGTTGCAAAATTTGGTAGAGATCAGATGATTAGGTTGGTCGTAATTTGATTTAAGCTTTTTACATTTGGGTGGCCACCATTACGTATCCGTCAAGATGGCGGCGATATAAAACATGACACTGAAGTTCCCTTTGCTAGTGCTACCTCTGTACCAAATTTCGTTCAATTCGGTTTCACCCTGTTTGAAAAGATAGGGGGAATCGATTTGCACACATACATGGCCGCCATCCGTAAATTATTCGACTGATGATCTTGTAGTTTGGTCAAAAGATTCTTTATACACAAAGGTGTAATGTTGCAAAATTTGGTAGATATCAGATGATTAGGTTGGTCGTAATTTGATTCAAGATTTTAACATTTGGGTGACCGCCATTTCGTTTTCGTCAAGAAGTCGGCGATATAAAACATGACACTGGAGTGTCCTTTGCTACTGCTATCTCTGTACCAAATTTCGTTCATTTCGGTTTCACCTTTTTTGAATTAATGGGGGGAATCGATTTGCACACATACAATGTCGCCATCTGAAAACTATGTGGCTGATGACCTTGTAGTTTAGTCAAAAGACACTCGCAATATGAATATATGTTGATGCAAAATTTGGTAGGGATCGGATGATTAGGTTAGTGGTAATTTGATTTAAGCTTTGAACATTTGGGTGGCCGCCATTACGTTTCCGTCAAGATATAAAACCTGACAATGAGGTGCTCTTTGCTAGTGCTACCTCTGTACCAAATTTCGATCAATTTGGTTTCACTGTTTTTGAATTGATAAAGGAAATCGATTTGCATACATAAATGGCCGCCATCTACTACTATTGGGCTGATGATCTTGTAGTTAGGTTAAAATATGCTTCCCACATAAAGGTATGTTCTTGCAAAATTTGGTAGAGATCAGATTATTAGGATGGTCGTAATTTGATTTAAGCTTTTTCCATTTGGGTGGCCACCATTACGTTTCCGTCAAGATGGCGGCAATATATAACATGAGGCTGAGGTGCCCTTTGCCAGTGCCTACCTCTGTACCAAATTTTGTTCAATGCGGTTCCACCGTGTTTGAATAGATGGGGGGAATCGATTTGCACAATTACACGGCCGCCATATGCCAACTATTGGATTGATGACCTTGTAGCTTTGTCAAAGAACGCTTCTCACACAAAGGTATGTTGTTGCAAAATTTGGTAGAGATCAGATGATTAGGTTGGTCGTAATTTGATTTAAGATTTTAACATTTGGGAGACCGCCATTACGTTTCCATCAAGATGGCGGCAATATAAAACATGAAACTGAGGTTTCCTTTGCCAGTGCTATCTCTGTACTAAATTGTGTTCAATTCGGTTTCACCGTGTTTGAATAGATGGGGGGAATCGATTAGCACAAATACATGGCCGTCATATGCAAACTATTGGACTGACGACCTTGTAGCTTGTCAAAGAACGCTTCTCACATAAAGGTATGTTGTTGCAAAATTTGGTAGAGATCAGATGATTAGGTTGGTCGTAATTTCATTTAAGCTTTTTACATTTGGGTGGCTGCCATTACGTTTCCCTCAAGATGGCGGCGATATAAAACATGACACTGAAGTGCCCTTTGCTAGTGCTACCTCTTTACCAAATTTCGTTCAATTCGGTTTCACCGTGTTTGAAAAGATAGGGGGAATCGATTTGCACACATACATGGCCGGGGTTGATGACCTTGTAGTTTGGTCAAAACATTCCTCATACATGAAGGTATAATGTTGCAAAATTTGGTAGAGATCAAATGATTAGGTTGGTCGTAATTGGATTTAAGCTTTTTACATTTGGGTGGCCACCATTACGTTTTCGTCAAGATGGCGGCGATATGAAACATGATACTGAGGTGACCTTTGCTAGTGCTACCTCTGTACCAAATTTCGTTCAATTCGGTTTCACCGTGTTTGAATTGATAGGGGGAATCTATTTGCACACATACATGGCCGCCTTCTACAAACTATTGGGCTGATGATCTTGTAGTTTAGTCAGAAGACGCTCGCGATATAAATATATGTTGTTGCAAAATTTGGTGGAGATCGGATGATTTGCAAAAATCGAAAGTAGGCTAACAAATGAGCGACGGCACGCGAATCGTTCAACAAAGTCCCGTATGCGTTCATATACCATTCATCCGATTGCGATGAAACTTTGGTGTATCGTTGAGTACACTCCTGAGAAGGTTTCAGACTTAGTAAATCCATTTTTCAAAAAGTAGCATACGAGTAGATTCAACAAATGAGGGACGGCGCGCGAATCGTTTAAACAAAATCCTGTTTGCGTTCATATGCCATTCATCCGATTACGATGAAACTTTGATGAGTGGTGTACACGCCGGGGAAGGTTTTCGACTTAGTAAATCCATTTTACAATAGGCAGCGCACGAGTAGATGCAACGAAGGAGTGTCGACCACGGAGCGTTTCAATAAAACCCGGTATGCGTTCATATAGCATTCATCGATTGCGATGAAACTTTGTTGAGTTGTTGTGCACGCTCCCACGAATGTTTCTAAATTAGTTAATCCACTTCACGATAGTTTAGGGGCAGTTAACGGAAATTGAAAATAATATTGTGTATCCAAAAGCTCTCCAAGAAACAAAATTACAATGCCAACACTTTCTTTGATTGGCATTGCAACGCATGGCGGGTACAGCTTGTTATATATATACTTTTGAACCGGCGGTGGTTTTGGGATCTGGGGGATGTGAAACACTAAGATATGTCGAAATTTGCCGGAAGTCACAATATGGTACCCCTTGCAATAGGTAGGTTTCTCATAAAATCAACCTTAAACGGAAAAACTGACCCAGCTCAGGATCCCTCGGGGTGACCAACTCCGGAGCCCTTGAGGATGTACTCGTAGCACACTATCCAGGACTCACCATGCATGGAGGGGTGCATACACCCTACCTCCTTTAGAGCCCGTGAGGTGGACACTCCAACACTGATCCATTGGGAAGATAACGCAGTCGTTGAAAACATAATAATCAAATCAGCGACTAAATACATTAATCATAGTTGAGCTAAGAGTGATAACAGAGACATTGCAGTTCCACAACATGAGATTCCTTCTCCCTGCTCGCGGCCTCAAGATTAATGGTGCAGGCTCGGTCACTCATTAGCCAAGTCTACCTTTAGATACAAGAAATTCATTTTAGTGAGTCAGAGTTTGTATCGACAAACAGTAAGTATGCGATCAGTCATCGAACTGAACATTCCAGTCAGCCACCAACAGAGTAGACAATTGCCCACATCACGCATCAACATTCACTTGATTCATTTAATTGAGGTTATGCAGTTAATCGACTGCATAATAAATGCATCACAGTTAGTTGACAAATTTCAAATATGAAATGGTAAATCCAATAATCCTCTGTTAAAGTTACCGATATTTGTTATCATAATGTGATAAAATTTGTTTGCCGCACACAGCTGTCAACGCTTGACCGTATTGCACAATAATTCAGTTACTGCGATGTATAATTCCGATTAATTATTCCTGGCTCATTTTTAATCAGGTTGAGATTTAATCTATGAGGGTCATTCAAAAAGAAACGAGCTGGAGGCTAAAAAATGAATACCTGGACCGTTCCTTCAAAAGTATTTCCCAGCACTCTTGATGCACTTGTCTCACTGCGACGAAAGACGGTGAATGGCCGTCTAGTAGAATTACTGCGGCTGTGTTGTGAACCGATTCCGAACGTACTGCTTCATTGCTTTGATCGCTGTACGAAAGGAGTTCAAAGTTTGCGAGTATCGTTGCGCATTCACTTTTGTTGTAAATACTTCTTTTCTTTTTTGAATCTATGGACTGTTTGTTCAGAGTTCTTGGGAGTAAGAAACTGTTATGGGGCAATAAAGTTGTTCTTGCTCATGTCTAGTTAATATTGTTGAAGGTATAATATGGTTTCCACGAGGGAAAATAAGTATGTTTTAAGTTAAAAAAAAACTCCTCTCGGCTCGCCGGAAGGCGGAGGTAGATTTCACCGGGCAAACTACTGTAGGTTTTCGTAGAAGGATCAGAAAGTATTTTACAATTTGTAACGATTCGATCCCATAGCGGTTATATTTAAAGGGTTATTCATTTATAATTATCATATTTATTATTCTTATTAATTAGTACATCAATGAGATGATTTTTATATCAGATAATTGTAAGCGGTTTTTATTATTATAGTCAGAAATATTTTTATTAACAATTATTTGTAAAGAGACGAAGTAATATATATATTGCAACAAGATTGCCAATAAGGATCAACCCAATGCGTCACAAACTGAACGACGTAGTAATAATTTCACCACGGCAAACTGCGTCACTGTCATGAGTAACCATCACGTGCGCACAATCGAGTTCCTTCTGGAAGGAATAGAAGCTTGATATTTCACTCATGGTGCAACAACCCGCCATTTTCTAATGTACGTACGCGTCAAGAATGAAGAGAGAGGGTAGCTTGCTTCTATAGTGGGGGCTGTGACACCACGTGACAAGGAAGTTATTAGTATCTGCACTCGACAAGACATCCATTGATCTACAGCTCTCAATGAAGGGAGGAAGTAATTACCTGGCTTCCTGGTATAGCATCGAACTGAGTATACAGATTCGACACTGAACGATGTCTTGCCAATATCCGTATCAGCCGATAGTGGATTATATCCCTATTTAACGGTCTTAACACAGATGGCAACGTAATTGAAGATGGTATACCATATCTACTGAGATACTACAACATTTTTTAGAAATATGAAACGCAACATCGAGATCATCTTCCACACTTTTTTTATGATGATACTTCAAAAGGGTGAGCAAACAATTAAATATCCGACGTCTCTGTAATATGTAACTTCAAGATAGATTCAATTCATTAATGTTTATTTCCTTTTAAATTAATTGCCGCATTGAGTAATTTTAAATTCAATTGTGTGACTATCACTATTCTGTTTTATTAATATTTTGTTCTTGAGTCAATAAATTCATTTTCTTTAACGTAATGCCTATTTCTTTCATAGTGGTTAGTAAATACTATAGGCAAATTCAATCATGCTCCTTGATTAAATACTGGATTGGTTAGATGACTTTGTCTCACTACGGCCCGGGTAAGTGGTCTCGACTCTACTGCTGATAGCCGAGGTTAAATCAATAAATTTCGATTCACTGTCTTAAATAGGAATCTGGCGCTCAACAACACTTATTATATTATACTATCGCAGGTAAGGTCACACCACAGTGTATATTATTTATTATTATCATGTTTGTATTATTGAACCACAATAGTCATCACCACGTTTAACGACTCATTAAAAATGTTACAAATTGGAGCTTAATTAACTTTTTCTCGTCTTTCTAGGCATATTTTTAACATTTTATTGTCCTATGGGGATGGTAACCTTCTTGTCATTTGGGGTTCATATTTATACTTGTGGTCACACTGTCCTTATGCAAGGTTTGGAACTGATGTGTAACTATCTAACAGTCTGTCACTTCTTCACGCAAAATTTTATCTCCCGCAGAGATGTTGGTTAGTTCCTCAGTTTAGGGGCTGCAACAACCTGTTCATGTAACCCCGTGTACATTGGGTGTGTGTAGAATCTGTCTGATAAACGGTGTTAATTGTGATGACTGTATTAGTCTGTAATTTAGGTAAGGTCAATTTCAAGTAGTAGTTCCTAATTTTGCTTCCAAATACTACCGTCAACGACACCTAGCTGTGAACTTGGCAACTAGATGCCACCGCAACCAGCAACTTGCAACGAATGTTGGAACTTCCCTTCCGAAGGAAAGCATGCTGAGGGATTTTTAGCACTCTTAGAAAATCCGACGACTTCGGCTGGCTTTGAACACACGACCTTGGGCATAGAAGTTCAACATGCTACCAGTTACGTCACCGAAGCCGCTTCCCTCAGGGTCAGATGGGAAACTGAATGTGACCTCGTGCAATTGCGTTGCCATGGCAACTTCTGATAGTTCATCCCTCATCAATTTAGAAGCGTTGTCATGGTAACCTCTCATGGCACTTGGCATTTTCTTGAAATTCCAAAATCATTTCTCATCCCTTGGCGTAATGGTGGGTCATGTCAAAAAAAAAAACAGACAAAAGTTTTAGGTAATTATTAGGGGAATATTTTTCATTTTGTACGGTTTTGATATTGTGCCTATTAAGAGAGATATGATTAATGTTTCCCGAAAAACCCACTTTTTTCCACCCCTTTGGTCAATGGTTGGTGCTATCAAAAAACTTTCTAAACATAAATTTTTGGCACTTATCTGACACATAGTATGAAATTTGAATGGACTCGATATATCACGCATTAAGAGAGTTATAGCGATATTTCACTTTTTCGAAGAAAAAAAAGCCCCCCCCCCCATTTCTACCCTCTTCGACCGATTATGCCCATTAACGAAATCGACCGAGATTTTAAAAGGATGCATATTATGTAAAAAATTCAAAGTGATTGGTGCAAAATTACGTCAGTTATCGTGTCCACAAGAAACTGATATATATACATATATACATATGTATACATAAATTAAATATAAACTTTTGAATTGACGGCGGTTTTGGGGTCTGGGGGATGTGAAACGTGAAGATATGTCGAAATTTTCCGGAAGTCGAAACATGGTACCCACTGCAATAGTTAGCTTTCTAATGAAATCTACCTAATATGGAGTCAGAAAAAGAATTTTGTAACAACTGGTGAACCCCGACGTGATCGGAGACGTATATAATTACTCATTATATTTCTGTCGAAGGCGAGAGAGGATTTTATATTGTGAGTACAAGGTCTGTTAGAAAAGTATCCGACTTTTTCTTTGCAAAAACCTGATGGATTTGAATCTGGCGCAGTTGCATGTGAAGAACATGAACCTTCGTGCGCATGCGTGAATTTTTTCCTGCCCCTCGATAACGTCTGTTGCTTGCAAGCAGCATTTGAGGTAGTGTGTAGTGCTGTCGTCGGTTTTTCATTGCAAGGACTGGTCACCAGTGATTAGCCTATGGTACCGGGTGAGTTAGCCGTGGTCGTTACGGCATGACTGATGGCAGTCGCTCACATTCGGGAGGCGAGGAGGTTCGAATCCCCCGCCGGCAACCTTGAAGATGGTCTTCTGTGGTTTCCCATCTTCCTTCCAGGCAAATGCCGGGGTTGGTCCCTAACTATAGGCCACAGCCGCTACCTTCTAACTCCTCGTCCTTACATTCCAACTTTCCTTCCCAACGGTACTTGTAGCTCACCCATTGGGTGTCCGTCTCGAAGCAGCTACAAAAAATGGCGAGCCGAACATGTCCTCGAACACTCCCGGCACCAAAAGCCATACGCTAAAAAAAAAAGCCTATAGTGTTCATGAAGTCGGGGTCACTGATTGTGGAGTCCAGCATGTCCTGTGAAACTTCAACACAAGTGCTCCGCCGCCAGCGGCTTAGGTGGCGTAGTTGGTAGCATGCTGAACTGCTGTGCCCAAGATAGCGGGTTCAAACCCAGCCGAAGTCATCGGATTTTTAGCCTATTTTCAATTTTGAAAAAATAGGCTTATGAGATCACCTTTTGTCCGTGTGTGTGTGTGTGTGTGAGAGAGAGAGAGATGTGTGTGTGTCCCCCCCCCTAATAACATTTGATCGGCAGGAGCGATTTCAATGAAAGTCAGTAAGTTCATAGCACTATTCCGGACCACCCCGACCGTGCCCTTGAAATATTGTTACGTCTCACCAATCCAACATGGCGGCTGTGCGAAATATTTCACCAGCATTCAATATCTCCGAAACTATTCCCGATATTACCCTGGATTTTTTTGCGGTGATAAAGGGAGCTACTAGAGGTTCACCTATGTGACTTTTGAAAAACTGGTAACTACATAACCAACATGGTGGCCACGCGAATTTGCGACTTCTAAATAGACGTTTCTCGCGATTTAACCAACCAAACGCAATAAAACTTGGTACAGTATATGTTTATACACATTGTAATGCACCGACATCAAACTTCGATCAATTGTTTACATAACCACAAGATGGTGGATGTGCGAAATATTTCACCGGCATTCTATTTCTCTGAAACTATTAGCGGTATCACCCTGAAATTTTGTACGGAGATAAAGGGCACTAATGGAAGTTCATCTATAAGACATTCAAAAACCGGTTAACTACAAAACGAACATGGCGGCCAAGCGAATTTGAAAATTTTAAATAGACTGTTCTCGCGATTTAATGTCCCAAACGCAATGAAATCTGGTACAGGAAATGTTTACACACATTGTAATGCACGGGTATCTATGATATCGGGATTAGTTTCGGAGATATTGAATGCTGGTGAAATATTTCGAACAGCCGCCATGTTGGATTGGTGAGACGTAACAAAACTTGAAGGGCACGGTCGGGGTCGTCCGGAATAGTGCTATGAACTTACCGAGTTTCATTGAAATCGCTCCAGCCGTTTAGAAGTTATTAGGGGGACACTCACCTCTCTCTCTCTCTCTCTCTCTCTCACACACACACACACACACACACGCGCGCGCGCACACACACACGGACAAAAGGTGATCTCATAAGCCTATTTTTTTCAAAATTGAAAATAGGCTAAAAATAAGAGGAAACAAAAACAACAAAAGGAAACTAAACAAAGAAAAATCAAAGAAATACAAACGAAACATAATACAACAAGAAGTTCCGTGACGAACTAAAGAGCCTACTTTTCTTAAAATTTAAGATTCATGCCAATCTATATAGACCTATCTAAAAAAATAGCGAAATTAAGTTGGTAATATCGAAATTTCTAATTAGTTCGAAATATACCTGTAGCCTAATAGAACACTACTGTTAGCAGCCCTGGTGACTGAATATATTCTTAGTTCCATCTCTTAAGATACAGAATACAATATTTGGTTGAAGTCCAATGGATAGCATGGACGTTACATGCAGTTAGACATTGGATCTATCAGCGCTCGTAAAATCATGTTGGCAACAATGTCACGCATGCGTTGGTCAGAAATAATCTGAAATATTATGGTATCTTGCTGTGCCAATTTTGGATTAAATCCATTTGTTAGTATAAAAGTTACATGTATTTGAAAATTGGACCTATCAACAGGCTTAGAGTCATGTTGGCAGCACTGACGTATATTAGTTTCTCATAATTAATCTAGAATGTTAGGTACTATACTTGTGCAAAGTTTGAAGCTGTTGGCTTACATACTTTCTGATATATTAATATTTGGGTAAAAAATAGAGACAGCATTTATTAACAGTTGGCAGCCCTGGTTGCTCTTAAGAATAAGCATAGTCATATCTGTTATGGTACACATAGCACGTAGGAAATTTGGTTGAAATCCAATTGATATTATAGAAGTTACATGTATTTAAAGATTGGTCTTATCAGCAGTCTTAGAATCATGTTGGTAGCACTGATGTACATAAGTTACTCCAAATTAATTTAGAATGTCAGGTACTATACGTGTGCATAGTTTAAAGCCTGTCGGCTTGCATACTTTCTGATATATTGGTATTTGGATAAAAGAATAGAGATAACATTTATTGACAGTTGGCAGCCCTGGTGGCTCGTACGAATACGCCCAGTCATATCTGTTTATGTACACATAGCACATACAAAATTTGGTTGAAATCCAATTGATAGTATAGAAGTTATATGCATTTAAAATTAGACCTATCAGCAGGCTTAGAATCATTTTGGCAACACTGCCATGCATGGCCTCCTGGAAATTTAACTGAAATAGTATTATCTATACGTGTGCCAATTTTGAAATAGCTCCCATTCATACCTTCCAAGATATCCAACATGGAGCTCAAATTTCAATTGCGATTTTTCAGCAGTTGGTAGCACTGACATCATTTTCAAATATGGCCGTGAGATATTCAGGTATAGATCTTTACTCCTTACAAATTTCGTTTGGATTCCTGCAGCCGTTTAGGAGTTGATAGGGGGGGGGGGGACACACACACAGCCAGACAGACAGAAGGACAGACAGACAGACAGACAGACAGAAGGACAGACAGACAGGCAGACACACATTTGCCCGATCTCATAAGACTACTTTTTCCTCATTATTGCAAAATGTGAAAAGTAGGCTAAAAATAAAAACTATGTGGACCCGACCAAAATCTACAGGATTCTCTACCGATCGCTCCACACCAACAATTAATAAAGGGTGCTAATCAATTTCCAAACCCTCCATTATAGTTGGTATTACTATGAAAAAAAATATTACAAAAGCATAAGCAGTTACAATTACATTATAAATTTGATTGTCACCAATTAGATAACCAAGTTGACCTAATTCAGCGCGAATAAGTATACTTAATGAAGTTCCTAATATTCCTTCCCACGCCCCGAAAATAAAATATAGTGTTCCAATATCCTTATGATTAGTTGAGAAAAGTCATTGTTGCGGTAAAATGGCTGAGTTATAGGCGATAAATTGCAAATTTATTTAGGAGATTTATCACTTTTATTTAACTTTATAGTCATATAATGATATTGCCTTGCCGTGTGCAATGTTTCGGTTGCAACGATTGAACGCTCTACATTGGACATCTCATGCGCCCATTGGAACGAGTTACGAAAAAATAGACCCAACTAGCCATGTTTGGTACTAAAAGAACTATTATTATTGTTGAATATCCAGTACAGCCTATTTTACAAAGTATCCTACATTAATGCTGTAGATTACAATCGCAAAATTCAATTTGTTAAAGATGTGCTGAATGCATGTTGAGAGTTGCTTAAAACACAAATGAAGTTCACATTGATTAAAAGAGGTGATAATAACGAATCTGTCAGCAGAGCAATACAGAGTTAATAGAATAAAGATGTCTGATTTTGATAAAATAGCGGCAAGAATACGCTCTCCAGGCGCACAAGTTCTTGTGGTATAAATGTGAAAGTCTTGTCCAAAGCCTGCGACCTTGTTATTTCTAAGATTAGGTTCTTGTATACATAAAACTGATATTTCATTAAGAACGTAATTTAAGAGAAATTCCTACGTGGGTGCAATGGATTTATGCGTTTTCTTGATAAATGCACAGGTCAGCCATAGTTAATTATCGATATTACATTAAAAGAATTACACAGACATGTAATTATTATTGGGTATTTCGTCTTCTAATTTCGCTACATTCCCTCGTTAGAAGAGCTATGTACTAAAACCAGTTCTAAGTTTCATAAAAATTATTATTATTCCAGAATGTGGTGCTTATATTGGCAGCCATGGGATCCAAGTCCGGATTGTAATTAAACACTGACATCCTCTTGTCCGGTCCCTATACACATAGCCCACAAAACAGACCTAAGCTGTAGTCTATAAAGAAATTATTTTTTGATGGAGAGCTTTTATATAAGCTTTGTTCTGGGACAACAGGTCAAACAGTGAATACACACACAAGCGAGCTCTCTTTCAATGAGTGAGGACTTATCTTACTCTAGATTAGCTGGCCTCCCCTCTTTTGTGGGGCAGCGCGCAATATGCTCGCATTATGGCTGAACACTTCATTAACTCTAGAGAGTGGTTACTAATCCTTGTGGACAATGGATGGCTTATTGAACCCATCGGTCAGCCTTCGTCAACGGTAGCCGCCCATTTCCCACAGTCTGTCAAGTTATCAGTCCCGTGGCGATTGGCTTCCCAAAATACATCTCCGTAGGTTTTGACGGTAACCGTAGGCTAGGTGAGAGACAATATGGTTCCCCGTTGCTTTCCTCACTCAGTCAGTGAAGCAGCACTGCATGTGACCTTGAAATAATGGTCTATATTCCGATCTGAGGACGCTCGCTTCACGATCGAAACATGCCATCGTAACTCTTCTGTAATCCATAACAAATGAGTTGTTGACTTATTGACGGTCGTTGCGACATTGCGGCCATGCAGCCCCGGGTACTTGGGTGTGTGTGGAATGTGTCTGATAACCTATGTTACTGTGATGGCTGTACTAGTGTGTGTAATTTTGATTCAGATGAGAATTTGGAAGGAGACGGCCGTGACTTTAATTTAGGAACCATCTCGGCATTCGCCTGGTTTAGAAGTGGGAAACCACGGAAAACCACTTCTAGGATGGCTGAGGTGGGAATCGAATCCGGCTCTTTTCAGTTTAGTGGCACGAGCCTGAGTGTACCCCGTTCCAGACCTCAGACCTGAATGAAATGTCTTGAAAGAGCCGGGAATCAAACCCGGGCGCCCGCGGTGACCAGTCAACAGTGCTAGCCACTACGCAACCAGGCGCGGGTTCAAGGGGGGTCATGACACCCTCCCCCATACGGAGACCAAATTTTTTTGTAAACTCAAAAAACGAAAACACAGGAACCAGACAAATAAAACTTAACAAATTTTAACTGAAAAATACTTTTTTTTTTTCATTTTATTCAATACTGAAAATTTTATTGCAATTATTATGTTCTGTTACAACTGTACATATTTACAACTTCATACCTGTTATATAAAAACGATTATTTATATAACAAAATCAACTCGTTTATTTTGTTTAGCATACCTTGTGATTACCGAATCGATGATTATAGTGATGTCACGATGAATGTGCAGCAATGCACGGATAGGAATTAGGCGCTTTTTTCGCACCAAATAATTTTGCTGACGTCCAAACTGCAAGCTTGGTTGGCAATTTTAGCTGTGACTTTCTCCCTTTGTCGGTACCAACTCGACTTGCCGAAACTGTAACGTACCTTGATACCTTTCTCGAAGCTCGATGTAAATGTCGCAAAATACGCCGTTGTAATTTGTACGAATATTTTTGGTGCGCTAAACGCATCAAATTTCTATCCATGTAGCTTGCAGAAATATTGGTATGGTTTTGTACGTTTGGTTATTTTGTGATTGTGTTGTTAGTGATACCATTTTTCGTAACAATTTCGATTCTGTGACCCCCCCCCCCCCCAAGCCAAACTGTAGATCCGCGCCTGTACGCAACGAGGCGGATCTGAATAAATGTATATGGTACATACGAGTACTTTTTAAGCACGTGTCATTTTTTTCATAATATTTTTTCGAATGACCCAGTAATTGGTATTATATAGCGTTGACCGACTGAAAAGTTGCAATAGCAACAATTGTCAATAAGGCAACAATGAAATTAGGCATTAACGTGCCTTTCAGAGCACACGTGACCTCGAAGGAAATCACCATGACAGTAGCCTTCATTATAATCTCACTCAAAATTGAGATTGAGACATCAGTGAAAATATGTTTTGCTCTAGTCTGTGCCTATAAACAAAAGCAACAAAATACCGTTTTTATCATGAGATGGCATCAGAATAATAATAATAATAATGTTATTGGTTAACTAATGAGGCTTTTATAAACGCCGGGATGCCAGAATGTTGTCCCCAAGGGCATCTTTAACCTGTCAGTAAATCTACACAAACGGTCCCCTCACATTTGCGCACCCTCAAATGTCGACTGACTGCACCGGGATTCAATCCCGCTATCTTGAGCTCAGCAGGCGAGAACGTTACCGCTGAGCCACATCAGACTTAGGCAGATGGTATGCAGATGGAAATACAATGATGAACATAAAATCTGCATCGACCTATCCGAACTGGTGTCGCAGTACAGATACGCTCGCTGATAATACTTTGAAAATCACAGCACGTCTGTTGTCACGTGACCGAGTTCCTTATTGAAGGTTATATGACAACATGTAGAATGGAGATCACAGTAGGTATCAGGCACCAAACTAATTGAGCGTGGTATCAACTCTTGTAGTCCTGTGTCATAGAAGTCTGCGGCCTGCTAATGGAACCAGTGTGTGGTATTGGTCTTTAGCTCTTCATCAGTGTTAAAATGCTGACCGGAGAACAGACATTTCTTGAGGTGCAAGAAAAGATGGAAATCAATGGAAGCAAGAAGAGGAATGTACGGTGGATGATCAAACAGCTCCCAGCCAAACTTCTGCAAAACAGTTGCTGTCCTGATCTTGCTCCCAGCGATTTCCATCTTTTCTTGCACCTCAAGAAATTTCTGTTCTCCGGTCAGCATTTTAACACTGATGAAGAGCTAAAGACGACTGTCACACACTGGTTCCATTCGCAGGGCGCAGACTTCAATGATACAGGGCTACAAAAGTTGAACCCACACTATGACTAGTGTCTCAATTCGTTTGGTGCCCATGTCGAAAAATAGTTGACACGTTGCTGTACCTGGAGCCAATAAAGTTTGGCATATAACTAAGTTCTCTTTTTTTTTATAGGAAAACTTACTTTCTGGATGCCCCTCGTAATAATAATAATAATAATAATAATAATAATAATAATAATTTAAGAAACTTTATGTTCGACCCTGACTATTATATGTCAGAAAACTGTACTATAATGCGACTCACTATATCACACTTTTTTTCATTAGCCTATTAAACAGTTTCTCCCACCAATCAGAGCTCAAGAAACAGTTGTTTGACCAATTAGATAATGATAGCATCGCATCTAAGCTGAGATCCACGGCCTTCTAATTTAAATTTCACTGCGTGGCCTAGTGTCATAGTAGGGTAATCGAGGAGGCCATGGTCAAATACAAGGCATTCTCTGCGTCTCATGGGCCGGTTCAGTACATAAAACTGGCGATATCTTGACAGATATTTATGAATATTTATGTTCGAACATAAAAAGTTATAATAATTATCTTCGAACATAAACAGTCGTATGCAACTCGCCTATAATGGTAATTAAGACACTCGTATGGAAATTATAAAACTCGCATACGCTCGTTTTATAAACATACTCGTGTCTTAATTATTGCCATTATAGGCTCGTTGCATAATGTACAATTATGTTCGACGATGTCGAAATGTAAATATTATACGTCAGAAAACTGTATCATAATGATGGTCATTATAGTACTGTTTTTCATTATGAGATAGTTTCTCCAGCCAATCAGAGCTCATTCATTGACCAATTAGATAAGGATACCTTCGCGCATGTGCTCAAAATCCAACATGTTGGACATGAATTACTTGATTTGAAAGTTCAAATTGGATATCGGATCAACCATTGTAGTTACAATCCCAAACACAAAGACGAAATCAGCACGAACCTTTACGTTAACAAGAAAATACTATGACATATGCAAGAAATTTATGAACCTGCGTCCAGAAATTAGCAACACAGCATCCTTCTATATAAATTACCGACATGGAAAGTGCACCGTACCATAATTATGTTCGCGTAAATAAACTGGCGAATATGAGACAAGAAATAGCACTGTACCTCAATATCCCCAAATCCAATTTATACACAGCGCATTGCTTTCAAACGACTTCGGTGACAATATTAGTGAATGCTAGTCTTGATCGGCACTAGACATCATGCAGGCTGTAAACAATAGCATTGCCAAGCAAAGTAAATGGTATCTGCTTCCAAAGGTCTTTGACCCACACATGCGATCGCTTCAGTAAGCAATACCAGCGCCCTCTGTTTACTAACTGAAGTGAATGAATCGCACAGATATTTATGAATATGTATGTTAAAACATATAATAAAGTTATAATTATCGTCGAATGTAAACAGTCGTATGCAACTCGCCTATAATGGTAATTAAGACACTCGTATGGAAATTTGAATCATCTCCAGAAAATAATTCAAGTTATTATTATCTATTATCTACTAGAACAAAGTATATTTCATTGTATGAAGCGATGTCACCTGTCGACATTTTATGGTCAACCACTTGTATTTTCACAAACAAATGATCACGTATGTCATAATTGAAAGGTCCTTAGAGAGCCAACTGTTTGCTATTACCCTAATATATTATCTTAATGAGCTGTGGATCTCAAGGTCAAAAGTGATAGATGGTCTTATAAGTGAATGTTTACAACGCCACTTCACCTGGTAGCCATGGTAATTTTGACAGCTTTCAGTATTATGATGACTGAGGTGACGTGAGCAAGCATTCAAGTTAGACAGCCATAATAGGGACAAATGTAATGTGGTAATTTAATTGGAAACTTCCATGTTTATTTGCATTCGTTTGAGAACAGCACCAGTGTTATCTTATTTTTATTACGTAAATGTGACGAAACTAATCATAATAGATGGAAAGGTCTAAAAGTACTGTATAATATAGATATTATCAAGCACTGAATGATCTATGATATAAGAAAGTTACTTCAGCTATATCTGGGTGATGTGGGCAAGTAATTATCTAGCAGAAGTCTACGATGTGAGATCATCGTTTCACTGAAAATAAGAACAAAAGGATCAAAGTGATAATCAAATGTCAAATTAAGTGGGTGGATTGTAAAATCGGATTTTAAGAGCCTATTACATGCCTCGTATATGTCTATTAGAGAAGTGTATCTTCTTAACATACTTTCAGCACCACATGGAATTCGTAGACGATGCACAGAAGAATTAGTGAAGTTCAATTTCTAAATTTTAAAGACATCACATTCAACTAGTATTTGGAATATGGGGAAAGTCAGTCCTAAAATGGAGTCAGAAACTGACATTTTCTACGCTGTCAGTCCACTATATAAAATATCTCATTTCATCGGCCTAGCTCCTTTCGTGCCAATCAAGGTGAAAAATACGTATGGGTCTGTCTATAAATTTAGAAGAACAGTGGCCGGTGTTGTTATTTCTATTACAGCCTTCTTGCTGATGTTGAGTGCGATGTTCTATAATCTCATGTGTGAGCTTCATTTCGTAACTCATTCTACTATCAATTTGCTATCCAAAGTAGTTCGAATCGTGTTTGTATTCCAACTATACTGTCTAGTTCTCACTGGTATAGCGACACACGCAACAATGAACATCAGAAAATTTGAACAAATCTACGATAACCTGTCAAAAATAGACAGCATACTTTTAGTGAAATCGCAGGACCATTATAGCCATTTGAGACGGTACTTGATGAGACAATTAGTGGCACTTTCTGCTTACTTAACATTACTATTCGTATTGACTTTCACCGTAGATTATGGCCCTAGGAAGAGATACGACTTCCTATTTTTCTTTATGGCATATTTCTTTAGTAGCATAGTCCACATAACCTTTGTGAATATCGTCATGTTCTTGAGAAGTCGATTTCAGATGGTGAATAATCATCTGATAACATTTAAGGAAGATTTTCAACACTGTTTGTTTCAAGATTCAGATAAGATTGACACAAGTTCAGGAACAGTATTTGTATTAGCCGATGGTAATATATTACTTCCTCAAGACCGTAGGAGTGAATCGTTTTACCGCACGATCTCTCTCAAAACACTGCGAATTGCTCACAAGAGACTGTGTGAAACATCTTCATTACTGAACTCTTTGTATGATCTAGACTTGCTCCTTTACATATGCTTCTCGTTCTCCTCCTTTCTCTATGCAGCCTATACCATCATCCTTAGTATCCGCGAAGACACTCCAGACAGCTTATTCATCAATTTAAAATATCTACTTTGGATGGTTACACACGCATTTCAGTTAGTATTAATCGCAGTTTCCTGCCACCTGACATGTTCAGAAGCCAGTAGATCGTCGTCTATAGTTACCAACTTACTTCTTACGGGTGCCTCCACCAGAGACTCAAAGAAAGAACTGACTTCGTTCCAGCTACAGCTACTCAGTTCCAGGATCCAGTTTACTGTATGGGGGATGTTTGCACTAAACATGAATTTTTTATGCACTTATAGTTGCACTGTGTCAACCTTCTTAGTCATTGTGGTAGGCAACTAGAAGTGGATGATCAGGACAGGGATTTTGATTCCCTTTCAAAAAAATAACCTTTAAAAGGCCCCCGAAATTCTTGAGAAGCTGACCTTAAGTACAGAAAAATGACCTACAGATGGCATTAAACGCACATAAACAATGTATGCAAATTCAGTAGTAAAGGTCGTACCTCTAATGAACATTCTCCTCAGTAATGCAGTGAATGACAGTGTATAGACGGGCCGGTCATTCATGGCCGGTCGTTAGCGCGTGGGAATTCTTATTAAAGCCCGAGTAGAACACTGAGGCCATTAAATATGCACATATGGTGCTAAGGACACATTGCGTACTTTATTAGTATTGATCACAAAGGTATTAAGGCTCACTGTGCGTGGAGACACCACTGCGCACGTAATATGTAGGCTACTGGCCTAGAAGGAACGTCCCACTTATACAGTACTTGCGTAGATTCTAGAATTTCTTATTTCATATTTGCAATTTCAAAATGATTCCTTGAGAGTACTTGAAGAATTGTGAACAATGTTTTGAAACTTGAGTTTTTGACTAACAGATTTTTAATTTCTGTTGAGATATTTTCGCCACTGTCACGCTGTCCAATTCATTTTCAACATGCTTAATCAATGCAATCGAATTTTCCACATTCATGCCTACATCTTCTTGATGTTTTGTGGTTGATGGAAAATAAAATGTATCTTTATTGAAAAACTAGAAGCCATTTTGAGTGTTACCAAAGTAATCTATTAAGATAAATCCTCTTCAGTCAGTCAACACGAATTGTGCTCAATAAATTACTATTATTTTAACACCCTTATGCCTGAAAAAAATCAACATTGTACCTAAGTGTTATATAACTACCGAAGTTGTGAACTTGATCTGACGATGTTCACCTGACGAACGAAACAGGTGATCCAATCAATTCTCCTCCTCCCCGCCCCACCCTCAATTGTTTAAGAAGTGTCTTAACCCTTCGTCAGTCGCAATAGATAAAGTTGCATAAAGGGTCGCAATGTGCCTGATAGATCCATGTGCCTATACTAATTTTGAAGCTTATTTATACAACTGTGAAGCATTATTCACATAATTTATACATAAACAAGTCCAATGAATATGATTTAGGAAACATTTTGATCCTAACACTAGTTAAAATGATTGGTTAAAATTTGGTTGGTAACGTGTGTACTGTGCCTTTGTTTTTTCTTTTTAATTCCTAACCATTTTAGTTTTGGGAAAAGCAAAAATTAATGGCTGTGTTGTGATATGATAGCCGCTGGCCAGGTTAGGAACGAAGAGTTGTTTACAGCCAGTGCTGAACTTGTATTGGCGCTGCGGTACTCCCTTGTTCCCGCTTGCACTAGGATAAACAAATTGCAGCGCAACTTTGCTCGGTGACAACACTTGTATTTAGTATAGGAATTGTAATTAAGTGTTACACACTTTTATGAAAGTACTAAATGTCAAAACACAAAGAAATGGAGATATAATTGGATTTTTGCGACCAAAACTATGACCAAACCTTTTTCAGAATGTGTGTTGTGTTCATTGAGTACAAGCCATATTGACGTAAAATAGTCAAAATGTCTTGAAATTTGTGGGGATCAAACTCCTAAGTATTGGCATTGTAACATAACTACTTCCAGAATAGAATCTGTGTAACAACCGCAACATAACGGGACAAGTCGCAATAATCACAGGAGTGGATTACAGTATTTAGAATGACCAAACACAGGCCAACTGCCACGTGGCTCAAGGACACCACAAAGTAAGAACTGACATAATGTAAGTTCACTCACTGGAGAGTAAGCAGCTTCTGTCTATTAGATAGGTCGCGACCCACGGCAAATTAATAAGTGCATGAATAGCACATGCATGGAAAAAATATCTGCGGTACAAAAGAAAAACAAGATGTTCAGCAAATAACATATGTTGGCTTCCACGGCCCGGATTACTATTACATTTTTTCATCTTTTATTTATGTGTTGATGTGTAACATCTTTCCGATCGGTTGCTGGATAGTTTAGTGGGAGTGATTTTGAAAATTGGGGACGGAAGTGAATCGGGCGGAAGTGGATCGAACGGAAGTGGATCGGACGGAAGTGAAGACGCACTGCCAGAAAAATGGGACGGAAGTGAATCGGGCGGAAGTGGATCGAACGGAAGTGGATCGGACGAAAGTGAAGACGCACTGCCAGCTGGATGTACAATTGAAAATGTGTGTATTGGAAATAAGGCAGTAGCGCGAGAATGTTATGGCAATACAGTAGGCAGTGCATTTAGCAGGCACTGGTTTGACGAGCACAGTGGCAAATGTTTCACCGACTTTCATTTGTCATTGAGCAGTTTATGAAGCTTCACGTTCAAGGTTGAATATCACATGGGGTAGGACAAAGACGACAAATGACATTTAAGTAAGCGGCATTATTGTCAAGCTGTGGGTGTGTAGTCAAATATTAAATGCATAACAGAATGTTGTTATATGAGTGGAGTAAAAGCTGTATTTTCATGTGAGACTAGGTCATTTCATGATTGTAGGAAGCCATGTTTTGATTGTTTACGACGAACTGTATGAGAGCCTTGAGAATAATGAATGTTATAGTTACTGAGGAATGTGTTCACAGTATTTGAGAGTACTGTCGACGTTGTGTGTCACGTTGTTATTATGAATTCTTAATGTAAAAGGAAGGACGCTTGTAGTTTTGCGTGTCCGTTAATCTCACGATCATGATCCACGGTACCTCCCTTTTACGTGAAATGCGAACCATAGGACATGGCATTTCAATTCGAAAATCTCACATGTATTGACCGGGAATCAAACCCGGTCTACCTTGGTGAGAGACTAACAGCTTGACCGCTGTGCCACAAATGTGACAGTAGCATGTCTCCAATTCAATCTATACATTCATCATAGTACCAGTATGAAAATGGAGTGTAAATTAACATTTTAAGAATGTCCAAGCTGTGTAGTATGCCAGTAGGATAACATGTCAGATGTTACACATCATGTGCGACTGCTGTAAGGCTCGTAACTTTTTTTTTTTTTTGCTAATGCCGTGTGAAAATAAAATTAAACTAGTGGGCCCGTGCGAGCTTTCGCAACGTGAATGTAGGTTTATGGTGTAGTAGGAAAGATGTGGGAGAACAAAGTTTTAATATTGAAGAAATGAATTTATTGTTGTTAAACGGCATACGTACATAAGAAGAACACAAAGAATTATGTTGTACTTGTCACAGCACCTCTCTGTAGACAATATTCGATGTTACAACGAATTCATCGGTTATTGTTTGCTCGGGAGTTTCTTCTACATCAATTTTTACATTTGCAAAGGATTGAACCCTAGAGAAAGTCTTGGAGAGACCACACCGGAGCCATCTGCTGAGTGACTCCTCAGCTAGCAGTAGGCCGCCAGATGGCTGCCGCCGCCGCGCTGCCCTGCGCTCTAGCGGCAGGCTCGCCTAGCAGTACGCCGCGCTCCCGCCAGATGGCTGCCGCTGCTGCGCTGCCCTGCGCTCTAGTGGCAGGCTCGCCAGGTTACGGTGCTCCCATTTAAATGTACATTTTTAAGGTATTTATTTAAATGTGAGGCATTTAAAGAGGAAGTGAGTGCGTTTCGGGAACACATGGGGTTATGAGGACCCTGTAGGTACCCTATATATGTAGGTTGGTGTTAACAGGACCTTACTTTCGGTACAAAACCGGAATGGGACCTTAGCAGAATAATATAGGGAGGATACCATACGTTTCGAAGGAAACTTGCCTCCTTTTTCGATGGATTTAAAACAATATTGCCAAAGAAAGTGTTTCAATGAGATTACAAAAAACTAGAGAAATTCCTCTGTTCGTCACCAGAGAGCAGCCGCCATATTATTTAGAATTAATTAGAATTAATATGGCGCGTTTTTCTACCAAGGTCCATACAGTACTTTCTGGCGGCTGCTCTCTGGTGTTGAACAGAGGAATTTCTGTAGTTTTTTGTAATCTCATTGATACGCTTTCTTTGGCCACATTTTTTAAAATTCTATTGAAAGGAGGTAAGGTTCCTTGGAAACGTATGGTATTTAATTGTAGTTTTAGACGACAATAGCCCAAAAAACATGAATATAGAACATATTATTATAGAGGGATGAGAGCAGAGTACAGGCAGCTGAGATGAGATTCCTGAGAAGTATGGTCCAGAAAACGAGGAGGGACAGAGTGAAAAATGAAGATATACGGAAAGAACTGGGAGTACAGAAACTAAATGACAAACTGGAGCAAAACAGATTGAGATGGTTTGGACATGTCAAACGGATGAATGAAGTAAGGCTACCAAGACGAGCACTGGAACGACGGATGACAGGGAAGAGAGGTCGAGGAAGACCAAGAATGCGTTGGATGGACTCGGTGAAGTATAGCATTAGAAAACGGAACCTGGATTGGAACACCGTGTCGGAAGAGGAATGGTGGAACGACAGAACAAAGTGGAGAGGAACCATATTTGTCCCCACCCAGTGTCAACTGGAAAAGGTGAAATGAAGATGGATGAATGAATGAATTATAGCCTACTTTCTCTTAAATGCATGGGTATAGTTATAACTCTTTGTCCTTATCAATGAATAGATTATAATTGAATGTTCGTTGTAGTAGCTTGTTGAACTGCAAATTGGTGTATTGTACGTTATACTATGCTAATGATTTAACTTATTTCCACTCATTACGGTACTTCCTGGACATAGTACCGACTGCGTAGCTCAATGTGTTACATTTGTCGAGTGTTCTTACGGCACCGGGGCTAATTAGTTAGCATTCTAGGCTTTGATCTTAAAGCTTGTATTACACGACACTCGTGGGCATGGCAGCTTCTACCAGTACGCGTATACACGCTGGTATAGACGCCATTGTTCCCGTGCGAATTGTACCTTCTGGGCTAGGTTCTGCCTTCCATGACAACTCTTATGCAACTCACGTAATTGAACAAGTGCCATTTTCCCGGCAGTTTTCATGGAAGATTGAGTACAACAACCAATCGAATTGCCTTCTTGTTCTAGTCGAAATCCTAGCAGCAATGTAAACAAATAGATTTGTTATGTGAGTATACTTATGAAATAAATACATCAGAATGAAATTATTTTCTTGAATTCAGTGTCTGGCATGTTTTCAACTTTATTTGAAGCAAGTTTTCCATCCACTTTGCGTTCATAATGCGAATCAACTGCAAACAACATTTCCCATATTTGATTTCCTACACTTTTGCGAATAATATATAACAATAAATTTATTGCACTCAATTTGCAAATTCTGTACATTACATGATACGTAAGTCAAGAAGAGCAAAATTGATATTGTGATACTCTTCTTTTCTTGCACTTCATCGCGTGGTAAATATCGCACTGTTCACTGCATAGAACATCTATAAATACTCCTGATTGGCTTGGTGAAAAGATTTCCTAGAACAAATATGATGATGAAAACCGTGGATCGCAAAGCGTGTCATCAGGTGTCTCAACTCATATTCTTCATTCATACTCTCCGTATGTACATTAGCATCGGTAGTGCAGAAACTTTCCTCAATCAAGTCCATTTTCTCCTCTAGTTCTCATAATAGCCCGAGTTTGCTGCAGTTGCATTTGAATTCTTAAGTTCTCAATCACAAAGGTTTCCATGGCTAGGACATATCTGACATATTGTGATAACGCTAGAACCTGGTAGGAGCCATTAGCCAGCACGGATCGACTTCCGCCGTTCTTATACAAGGAACTACGCGGTCGTGGCTAGAAGTTGAACTATTACAAGATTGTAACATACTTCAGGACACAGATTACCTACTACTAGCGCTTCAGGAGGCTAGAGATTTGAAAAGCGGAGTATTTGGAACAATTACCCACGTAACCCGCAAGAGGACAGCACCGTACAGAGAAATTGAGAAGGCTGTGGATGACAACGTGTATCTTGTTTTTTCTATTCTGCTTTCTATTTTGTCTTCTGTTTATGTGCGTTGATGCAGCCCCTATCGAAATCTGGTTTCAATAGCCCGGACTTTTAATACAACATATATTTTCCATTGTAAAATGCACAACATAACGCTTAATTTTATATCGTCTGAGTAGTTATAAAACAATAAATATAAAAGAATTCAAGTAAAAAAACTAAATCAAGTATGATTCAAACCCCAGCTGACCGCGTGAGAGAAGAACACTATACCACAGAGCCAAACATGTCCGTAACACCTAAGTGTTATTAACCGATTTACATCCAGCGGGTTAGCAAATAATGTCTTGAAATATACGATTTCTTCACTGCAGTGCATATTCATTATAATATATTATTTCTATTAGTAGGCAATATCGCATGCAACATACTCAAACTACTGAAATATAGGACAAGCACAAGAGGTGAGCTGCCATCTGGTCTTGTGATTGAGATGGCTCAGCTCTTCTAAGTCTCTCATACGGTATAATATTAAATTGTAATATTCAATGAGTCACGTCATTTAGGATAACTTAAACCACCCTCGGTTCGATAATCGGAATTGGTGGGTCCTACGTTATGGGTTATAATGCTTGAATAACTCGCACGGCCGCCATCTGGAAATGGTACGGCTGTTGACCTTCTAGTTAGGGCGCAAGACGCGTCCCATATAAAGGTATGTTATTACCAAATTTGGGAGAGATCGGATGATTAGTTTAGTCGTAATTTGATTTTAAGATTTGAACGTTTGGGTGGCCGCCATTCTGTTTTGGTAAAGATGGCGACAATATAAAACATGACACTGAGGTGCCATTTGCTGGTGCTACCTCTGAACCAAATTCCTTTCAATTCTGTTTCGCCGTGTTTGAATTCATAGGGGAGGGACAGATATATAAGGTGCGTTCAAAAAGTAACGAGCCGGAGGCTGGAATGCGCAAACCGGTGACGACAACGGCTAACCGTGGCGTGTGTAACGAGGTGTGGTTCCGACCAGAGCGTGAAAGGTCACAGCCCGTCGCTAGAGGGCACACGTGCGCGTCACGCGACGATACAAAGCGAGCAGCAGCATGCATCAATCTCCAACGCTGCCAGTCGCATTGCAAACAGTAACATGGAGGCGTCAAACGAAGAGCAAAGAGGTGTTGTTCGGTTTCTGACCGCGGAAGGAGTAGGGGGAACGGACATTCATCGCCGAATGTCACAAGTGTACGGCGAACACTGCATGTCCCTTGCAAGGGTCAAGGCGTGGCACAAGCGCTTCAGGGAAGGATGGGTGTCGTTAGCCGATGATGCCCTTTCTGGGGACCCCCCCCCCCCCCCTGCATTACCGATGACAACGTCCAGCTGGTTGATGCACTCATTACCCAGGACCGCCGAGTGACAGTGAACGCCATAGCCGCCGTGGTCGGATTGAGCGTCGGAAGTGTGCACACCGTCATGAAGGAACGACTGCACTTGCGCAAAGTGTGTGCCCAATGGGTGTCCCACAGTCTTCAACCACACCAGGAAGTATGTCGAATGGCCTACTGTCTTGTAACGATATGGCCTATTAGCAGTCTTAGAATCATGTTGGCAACACTGTCATGTATTGCCTCCAGGAAATTAAACTGAAATATTATTATCTATATGTGTGCCAATTTTG
Organism: Meconema thalassinum; assembly: GCA_946902985.2. Taxonomy (NCBI): domain Eukaryota; kingdom Metazoa; phylum Arthropoda; class Insecta; order Orthoptera; family Tettigoniidae; genus Meconema; species Meconema thalassinum. The sequence continues at coordinate 377,383,899 of OX336392.1, forward strand.
GAATAACTCCTATGCATATTTCCGAGATATTCAACATGGAGTTCTAATTTCAATTGCGATTTTTCATCATTTGGTATCACTGACGTCATTTTCAAATATGGCCGTGAGATATTCAGGTACCTATAGATCTTTACTCATACAACATTTGGTTTTGATAGCCGTTTAGGAGTTGATAAGGTGGTACACACACACAGACAGATAGACAGACAGAAGGATAGACACAAATTTGCCCGGATCGATCTCATAAATCTACTGTTTCCTCATTTTTAGCCTATTTTCATTTTATGAAAAAATAGGCTTGAGATCACCTTTTGTCCGTGTGTCTGTGTGTGCGTCTGTGATTCGTGTGTGTGTGTGTGTGTGTGTGTCCCTAATAACTTCTAAACGGCTGGAGCGATTTCAATGAAACTCGGTAAGATGAAAGCACCATTCTGGCCGACCCCGACCGTGGCCTTCAAATTTTATTGTGTCTCACCAATCCAACATGGCGGCTGTGCGAAATATTTCACCAGCATACAGTATCTCCGAAACTATTACAGATATCACCCTGAAATTTGGACGGTGATAATGGGCACTACTAGAAGTTGACTCATGAGACTATCAAAAACCTGGCAACTACAAAACCAAGATGGCTGCCAAGCTAATTTGAGACTTTTGAATAGATTTTTCTCGCGATTGAACCATCCAACCGTAATGAAACTTTGTACAGCAAATGTTTTTACACATTGTACTGCACTGGCGTCTAATTTAGTTAAATTATTTACATACCCTTAAAATGACGGCTGTGCAAAATATTTCACTGGCATTCTATATCTCCAAAACTATTACAGATATCACCGTGAAATTTTGTACGGTGATAAAGGGAACTCCTACAATTTTATCTATGTAACTTTCAAAAACCTGTAAAGTACAAAACGAACATGGCGGCCAAGCGAAGTTGAAGCATTTTAATAGACATTTCCATCTGAGCGCAGTGAAATGTAGTACAGTAAATGATTCTACTTATTGTAATGCACTGGCATCTAATTTAGTCCAATTGTTTACTTAAAATCAAGATGGCGGCTGTGCAAATTTTCAAAATTAAGCTTTAATTTCTTGTGTCGTAATCATGTGATCGAAGTGAAAGTTTGAATAATGAAGCTACGCAATAATTTTCCTTTAATGGTACATAACTCTATGGCCTATATATATATATAACAATCCAAAATGGCGAGCAACCGAAATATTTTGACGGTTCTCAATATCTACGAATCATTTACAGCAATCAAACTGATTTTTTTTAATGTCCATAGAGGCTATGAACATAAGTTCAGCTATAGGACTTTCAGTGACCTGGTGAGCAATAATCTAACATGGCGGTGACGCGAATTATAAATATTTAAATGGACGTTTTTCGTGATTTAACCATCCGAGTGCAGTGAAACTTTGCACGTTAAATGCTTATACAAATGTTAATCCACTGGTATCTAATTTATTTCAATTGTTTTCATAACCACAAGATGGTAGCTGTGCGAAATTTTAAAATCTCCTTTTTAATTCTTGTGTCCTAATCATACGATTGATGTTTGAATACCACTCGTACACAATAATTTTCATGTACTATAATAGTACATAAACAAGAATCCAACCTGGCGACCATCTGAAATATACAGACGGTTCTCAATATCTACGAATCTATCACAGCAATCAAACTGAAATTTTGTATGTTGATAGAGGCAATTAACATGAGTAGGATATATGAAAATAGGCTGTAACTTATAGTTCTTCCCGGAACTACTTGTTACATAATGTGAAAAGTAAGCTAATAGGTGTGTTTGATTACCTCCACTGGGATGAATTCGAAAATGGATTCTGACTTTCCCAGTCACATCTGGTTATTTGGCAATAGTGAAAAATTTTGTTTTGATGGCTTATAGGCCTATACAGCAGTTCCCAATCTTTTTCGACTCGCGAACCCCTTCTACAATGATCTGAGTTGGTTGAACCACTGAATTTTAAATATACAATGTACATGTAACTGTTCCTTAGTGGGGTCGCGGTACTGTTGCTAGTATTGTTAGAACACAAATCGTTAGTTAGTTAGTCAGTTATTGTTGTTTTAAGGGGTGGAACTACGAAGTCATCTGCCCCTTTAGAACACAAAGAAGCTGGCAGACTAAATTTTCATTGTATTGAAATCAAATGCATTCCTAACGTTGTTACATAACTAAATCAGGCATTTGCGGTAAATATTAATTTATTGTGGAAATAATGTGATAAATTTCCGACATTACACATAACTTATGTAACAAGGGGCATTAGAGGGTTATTTAACTATAAAATAATAATAATAATAATAATAGGGCCGTTGATTGACGATGGTGAATACATGAGACGGCATAACAATGAGCTGTACCATCATGTAGAAACGATATCTCAAGCAATTCGGAAGAGAAGAATATCTTTCTATGGCCACTTAACTCGTATGAAACACGAGAGAATCGCCAATCGGATATTTACCTATTTTCTTAACAAGGAAATCAAGGGCCCCTGGTTTTGTGAGGTAGACAAGGAATTACAAGAAGTAGGGATCACCCAAGCAGACATAATGGAACGTGATCGTTTGAAGGAAATGCTTGGAGCACACCACCAATTCCAAGAAAAAGCGAAATTAAGAACCGGCAAGAAGTGGTCTGTTGAAAGAAGGGACTTTCACAGGCAGCGAATGGGTGAACACTGGGCTTAGATCAAGGCCCAAAGACGGAAGCAGTTGAAATGACGTGGTCCATAGCTGGCCTAAACGAAGAAAGTATATGGCAATGCCGCAGAAATTAAAGAAAATAATAGGCCTAACCTCGAAACCCACCATTATGGAAAAGTGTTTGGCGAACCCCTTGATATATTTTGCGAAATTCCTGGGGGTTCACGAACCTCAAGTTGGGAAACGGTTGCCTATAATAATAGCCTATAATCACATCAAGAGAGAGACAGTTAAAGTAGTAAAATACTTTGGAGAATGGATCTCAGAAGACCTCAGTTAAATAATGGCTCTCGAACCAAGGAGGATCAAACTAGACTGGGCATACTATGCCTGCAGAAAACTGTACGCCTCGAAACATCTGTCGATGAATGTCAAAATAAGACACTATAATGCAGTAGTCAGACCTTCATTCCTCTTCGCAGGTGAGTGCTTGTTTCTAACTAGGCCCTAAATACCCTCGAGGTACAGGAAAGAAAATTCTTGCGGAAAATAGTGGAACCAAGGATCTTACCAGATGGAAGACGATTAGGTACAAACCAAATTGTGAACTGAACAAACACCAGGAAAACCTCACAGATGCCATCAGAAGGAGACGCCTGGCTTTCTACGGCCACCTGTACAGAATGGACCACCGCAGGCTGTCTTACAAGATCATCCAAGTAGCCAAGAGGGTAAAGTCACTGGGTTTAGAGACGCCGGGGTGTGGAAAGTTTGTCCTGAAGGGGGTCTGACGTGTCGGCTAAGATGACGACGTCATCAGCAAATCTCAGAGTTGAAATTATTTCTCCTTGAATCTTTACACCTACTTTGAATTTTTCACCAAATTCCTTCATTACTTGTTCAGTGTATAGATTGAAAAGTATGGGTGATTAGTTGCTGCCTTGCCTTGCAACTTTCTGAATACCAGCATCTCTCTCATGTCCTTCTGCATGAATATCTGCTGTCAGGTTTCTGTACTTTATTCCAATCGTTTTCAAAATGCCAAACAACTTACTCCAACGTTATCAAAAGCCTTTTCTAAGTCTGCATTTGCCACGAACGTTCTTTTATCTTTCCTTATTCCACCTTCCAAAATCAGCCTAAGACTTCGTACAGCTTCCCTTGTTCCTTCTTTTCTCCTGAAGCCAAACTGATCTTGACCCAACTCTGTTTCTATCTGTCTTTCCATCGTCTTGTAAATTATTCTAGTCAGGATCTTTGAAGCAGGAGTGATCAAGCTGATTGTACGGTAATCTTCAGACCTGTCAGCTCCTGCTTTCTTTGGTATAGGAAAAACATTCTTCTTGAAATCAGAGGGCCTCCACCTGTCTCATATAACCTGAAAATCCATCACCTATGCAACATAGCAACTCAGTCGGTATATCATCTATGTCTGGTGCTCTGCTAATGCTCAAGTATTCTAGTGGTCTATCAAATTCTTATCTCAAAATTAAATCGCCTTTCTCATCCTCATCAATTTCGTCTTCCCTTTCCATTAAATGATTCTCAATCTCGTTACCCCTATACAAACGCTCCATGTAAGCTTTCCATCTCTCAATCTTTTCTTCTCCATCTGATTCTTTAATAGCCCATTGCAGCACTTAGTCTTCCTTTTCCCTAAAGTACTCTTAAACCTTCAATAAACTGTATCTACTTTTCTTAATTTCAGATAATTTTCTATATCCGCGCATTTCTCTTTCAACCATTATTCTTTCGCTTCTTTGCACTTCTTGTTTACCTAATTTATCAGACGTCTGTATTCTGCTTTCCCCCTTTCATCTCAAGGCTTAAATATGGCTTTCGCATTGACTTATATTCAAATAATAATATTATGAACGATATCGGCGTTTAGTCAATATGTAATCGTTACAAAACGTATGCATGTTTCATTCCTCAGCAACCGGGTGAGTTAGCCGTGGTCGTTACGGCGTGGCTGCAGGCAGTCGCTCACATCCGGGAGGCGGGGTGGTTCGAATACCCCCGCCGGCAACCTTGAAGATGGTCTTCTGTGGTTTCCCATCTTCCTTCCAGGCAAATGCCGGGGCTGGTCCCTAACTATAGGCCACAGCCGCTACCTTCCAACTCCTGGTCCTTACAATCACACTTTCCTCCCCAGACAACATTCCACACGCGACGGTACTTATAACTTATCCCATGGGTGTCCGCATAGAAGCAGCTACAAACTCTGGCGAGCCGAACATGTCCTCGGACAATCCCGGCACTAATACCCATACGTTAAAGAATTATCATGGTTAAAATAATATGACATTCGCATTGACTTACATTCAAATAATAATATTATTAATGATATCAGCTTTTAGTCAATGTAATTGTTACAAGACGTGTGCATGTTTCATTCCTCAGCAAGAAATTATGAAACTTAAAAAGTAAATAAATCTAAAATCAGGTAATAAATCTAATTTTTGAATAATAATACTATTATTAAAACTTGGGTAATATAAACGGAAGTAAGAGGACTAACGATAAGAAATTAGTAAATCACAAAATAAAATTATCAGCATTAAAAAAGTTAAAAGCCATCGAATCATTTAGGGGGCCCATACAGCTCGAGGAGCCAAAACAATAACATATTTAATATTAAACTGTGATTGTCATAAATATTATACAATAATTATATACATTTCCAGGGAAACACACACCTTGCTATTAGAAGCAATGTTTTACATTTTCAAAATTCAAATTGTAACTATTTTATCCATTTTTCAAAATTTGGTTCTCTTTTGTGCTGACCTTCACCGTTTCCCTCATATCTCCCATGTTTATAGGACGTTGTGGACTTTTATTATTCCAAGTGGATGTTAGACCTTCAGCTACAAAATTAATCTCACACATTTCCAAATTGTTAATTAATTAAGCATTATTGTTTCATTTTTATTCTGAGCAAACTCAATTTTCTTTATAGAAAGACTAATTACAGCCAAAAGTTTTGAGTGAGTTTCATTTTGTAGTGGAAGATTTAACACTCACATAAAAAAAAGAGAAATCCAAAAACTCCTATAAACTAGCGAAATAATGTGGAAACGGTGAAAGCACGGACGAAATATTGAAAAATGGATGAAGATAAATATGATTTGAATTTTGAAAATTTAGAAATTAATTTCTGATAGCAAGATGTGTGTGTTTTCTTGGAAATGTATATAATTGTTGTACAAGATATGACAGGCACAGTTATAAAATTGAAATCGTTATTGTTTTGACTCCATAAGTGTGCAAGCTGTAAAAATAACACACTTAATTTGAGTGACATAAATTCAATGAAAAGCAATTATAAATTTTGCTGTAACATATGGAGGGTGGATCATGAAAAGCTTACAAACATTACATATTATATGGACAAATTCAATAATAGAAATATGGATTCTTATAAATCAAGGAATTTGAATTTTGATTGGGCGGCTTCGGTGGCGTAGTCGTTAGCATGCTGAGCTTCTATGCCCAAGATCGCGGGTTCAAATCCGGCCGAAGTCGTCGGATTTTTTAAGAGCGTTAAAAATCCCTCAGTATGCCTTTTTTGGAGGGGAAGTAAAGCCGGCGGTCCCATGTCATTGATTTATGGCATGTTAAAGAACCTTCCACTAATTACACCTGTGTGAAGCTAAATTGTATAGGTTAAGAATGTAAACAACGCTCCTAGATTCCTACGTTCGTTGCCAACAGCCGACTGCGATGACGTCTGGTAGCTAAGTTCTGAACTATTAGTCGTTGACGGTGGCGTTTGGCGGCAAAAGTAGGAACTACTTGAAAATTGATCGTCTGCATTCCTTACTTGAATTAAAACAGATACGCACACTAATACAGTCATCACAATTAACACCGGTTATCAGACAGATTCTACACACACCCAAAGTACACGGGGCTACGTGATCGCGTTGTTGTAGCCCCTAAACTTAAGAACCAACCAACCATGAACTTTGATTGAAGATACATATAAACTGGAAATCTTATTTTGAAGCAAACTTTCTTTATTGTCAATACGGGACCGGTTAAAGGTGTGATGTCGGTGTCTACCAGGTTCTACAACAAGGAAAAACAGAATGAAACACCAAAAAGGAATTTCAATGAAATAGATTATATTGAGCTCTGTGTGTACACAATGGACAAATTACCTCAACACTTGCAAAACAGGGAAGCTCTTGGATGCTGGGAGAGCTAGATTACCTCCTCGCGTGGTCAAGATGGGAATCAGACACCTGCAAACACCAGCAAAAACAGAAGACAGCACTCCACGTCCTAACGAAATTAGGCTACATCTTTCTCTTGTGTTAGTATCTGCAGCGTCGGTGCAAATTAGCGTAATGCTCATGGTTCTACCATAGAGTCTCACAATTGTAGCTCTGTAATCGGTCAATACGAATTTGGCCACAGACTGGGCGGGGTACAAGGTATATAATATTTGAACAATAAGTAAATAACACTCCTGGAAAGAATTACATGTATTAGTTATGATCACTATCATAATGGGCCAATTTTGTGGATTCGCGTTTTGACATTCAAGCGATCATCATCTGATCCTGATCACTGAATTGAGGTTTACATTTACCGGTATATACTGTACAATGTTATCTAACTACATAAATGTTGTAGTGCGTACAATTGGTGTTTATATTTTGACTAGCAGTAGTGCCCGGCTTCACCCGCTGGATTTATTTGTTATGGATGATAAATGAATACTACTACAGAACTTGCACATGATACTTAAACTAACATAAAATAAATATTTTAAAAATATAACTTTTTGTTGTGGTGGTGGTGGTGGGGGGGGTAAGTAATACAGTACAATGAACGTAACATTCAGGTCATTTTCCCGTAATAATAATGAAAATAATGAATAGGGAAACGGCAATTTACTAACTACAGTACTGACACATGTAATTTACAAACGAATTGAAAAATACAGTATGATTAGAAAGAGGAGTAAGTGAACTGCCTAGGGCCTATATCACATTGGCTGTTAGGAAAGTAGAGACCAATAGTGTCGTCTTTTGTCGCATTGCGCCGTAGGAAAATAATCAGAGAACTTTGGAAAACTTAGGCTGTCCCGAGCTCCTGAGGTAGCATTAGTGTCATTTATCGCCACATAGCGCTCAAGGATAAGGATCGGAATAAATGAAAGTAAATTTGAAAGCACCAACGCTTATTGCAGCTGATAACCTCAATGTACTGCACCAACACCATCGCACTTATACAAAGGCATAATATTTTCATGATGATAACAGTTTTAAGGGGGCTAAGAAATCTTTCTGCACTAATTACTCCTCGTGACTGAAATGTATAAGCAGCGCAAGATGTAAAGTAACTATTTTTGAAATTCTGCACCAGAACACTGGTAGGAGCAACATGATGCAGCCCACATTGCCAGCTAACAATAGACTTATTAAAATATTCTTACAGTTACACTACTACGGACATGAATGTTTCTGGGATCTAACGAGGTTTTAAAGTTCATTTTGTCTGTTATTCTACTGTAAGTGTAGGGAATCGAGAGGGTTGTCCAAAATATCAAGTGGACAGTGTTACCAGCAGGGTTTCAAAGTGTAAGTACATTAAGTTTGGTTCATATCGGTTGAACGGTGTAGATTTGCGCTAAAGGACCTAAATGCAGGGAATGGAGTGGTCTGTCTGAAATTTAAAGTGGACAGTGTTACCCGCAGGTTTTCATAGGCTAAGTATACAAACTTTGGTTCAGATCGGTGAAATTGTGTAGATTTGTGCCATAGGGCCTAAATGCAGGGAGTGGACAGGTCTGTCCGAAATTTCAAGTAGACAGTGTTACTCGTCGAGTTCCAAAGGGCAAGGATGTAAAATTTGGTTCAGATCGGTGAAACGGTGTAGATTTGTGCTAAAGGGCCTAAATGCAGGGAGTGGACTGGTCTGTCCGAAATTTCAAGTAGACGGTGTTACTCGTCGGGTTCCAAAGGGTAAGTATACAAATTTTGGTTCAGATCAGTGAAACGGTGTAGATTTGTGCCAAAGGGCCTAAATGCAGGGAATGGACTGGTCTGTCCGAAATTTCAAGTAGACAGTGTTACTCGTCGAGTTCCAAAGGGCAAGGATGTAAAATTTGGTTCAGATCGGTGAAACGGTGTAGATTTGTGCTAAAGGGCCTAAATGCAGGGAGTGGACTGGTCTGTCCGAAATTTCAAGTAGACGGTGTCACTCGTCGGGTTCCAAAGGGTAAGTATACAAATTTTGGTTCAGATCAGTGAAACGGTGTAGATTTGTGCCAAAGGGCCTAAATGCAGAGAATGGAGCGGTCTGTCCGAAATTTAAAGTAGACAGTGTTATTTGTCGGGTTCCATGGTGTGTAGACAAATTTTGGTTCAGATCGGTGAAACAGTGTAGATTTGTATAAATAGCAACACACAGACAAACATTGAGCTCTATATATATACCTAGGTACAGTATATAGATTCGCAGATTTTAATCTCGTTATGTCAGGTTAGTTTTATTTACAGTATATGGGTTCGTGAATTACATATGAATATTATATACGTGTATACAAATTAGAACAACACAAAGTTTAGCAGAAATAGAGAAGAATGAGGGATCAGAAAATAATTCTTATTAAGGGCCAGTTAAGGTGGGAGAGTAAACGACTCCCTAGGCGTCGAATACCCAAATACCGTCGGGGTTTGAAAAGAACATGAGTTGGCCAAGGGAGGTCGACAGGAAAGATAACAGAGAGGAACCCGGCACAAGTAAGTGGAAGTAATGTCGAACTCAGCTGGGGTCCCGTGGTCGCCAACCCACGTCCCACAAGTTGTGAGCCCCTGTGGTATAATTGTGATGTCTGTACTAGTGTGTGCATTTGTAAATTGGGGATAGAATTTGGAAGGAGGCGGCCGTGGCCTTAAGGTAGGATCGATTCGTACATTTAACGTTTCTTAAAATAATCTCCAGAGACAGAAAAATAGCATCTTGCGAGAGGAGCCTTAATCACAATATTTCTCAATGTTGAGATTGTTTTAAGGGGTCATGATTTACGGGAAGTAATCTACAGAAATTAGTGCTATTAGATAATGAGAAGCTATCTGATAACCTGTGTCACTGGTATGTCTGTACTAGTGTTTGTAGGGGAAGATGACCTCGTAATTCCGCCCCTCTTGAAACCTCAATAACTAACTAAAAGTGTTTGTATTGGGTTGGTGCATAAGTCCGTAGCGTTTTCCAAACGTTTATCCACATCAAGTTCATAAATTCATTAAACACGTAAGATACACATAAGAGAGAAGTGAATCATCAGTCAAATATTCTCCTTCATATCTACAACAGTCTGCCAACGCTCTGGTAATTTTTCGATTCCGCACCTGTAGAAATCACGTGGTTTTGAGTTGAAGAATTCGTCAAGCCATGTTCGGAACACATCTTCATCCGGAAAGGAAGTTCCTTGAAGGTTGTTCGATAGATAGAGAGCGGTAAAGGTGAAAATCTAAAGCCGCAAGATTGGGCGAATAAGATGCTTGCGGAATGATTTCCCAGCCCAACTCCTGTTTAATGCCTTTTGTCAGGTTAGCAGAGTGCGGGCGGGCTTTATCATGGAGGAGCATCACTTCATGCAGTCTTGTTGGTTGTTTTTCTTGGATTGCATCTGCAAGTCGTCTCAGTTGTTGGCAATAAGTGCCAGCAGTGATGGTTATACCTCGGGGAAGCAATTCGTAGTACAGGACACCGTCGGTGTTCCACCAGATGCATAACATTACTTTTTGTGGATGCGCGCAGGTCTTTGTACGGGGAGTTGCATGTTTGTTTGGGCTTAACCATTCCTTTCTTCTCCTTATGTTAGCGTAAAGACACCATTTCTCATCACCAGTAGCGATATAGGATAAGAATGGTCGATGTTGTTCACGAGCCAATCGATAACGAGCAAGCAGAGATGCACATATGGCCACCCGCTGATTTTTGTGATTTTGGCTTAGAGCATGTGGTACCGATACACCGGATTTTTGAACCTTACCCATTGAATGCAAATGTCGCACAATGGTGGAATGATCACAGGTCATCACATTTGCTAGTTCTCATGTACACTGACGTGAACCATTGCGATTTAATGCGTTTAAACGATCTTCATCAAATTGTGATGGCCTTCCTGAACGAGGGGAGTCACTAAGGTCAAAACGACCCACCTTAAAATGAGAAAATCACTTTCTTGCCATGCTCTCTCCAATAGCATTGTCCCTATACACGGCGCAAATGTTTCTGGCCACCTCCGCTGCTTTCGTCCCTCTATGGAATTCAAAGAGAAGAATATGCCGAAAATATTCCAATTTCTCCATTTGGCACTCCATTTTCTAGCGTCCACAACACCTCCCACTATCTGCAAATGACAAAACTTCAATCTGTAAAATCAAGAACAAACTTTGAACGACTAAGCAACAATGACAGTCGATAAATAAAACAATAGCCACCGGAATACCAACAAGCAAAACAAAAAAACTACGGACTTATGCACCAACCTAATATTTGTAACCTAGGTAGGATTTGGGTAGGAAGCGGCCGTGGCCTTAAGAAAGGTACCATCCCCGCAATTACCGAGAGTAGAAGTGGGAAGCAACGGAAAACCACTTCCAGGATGGCTCAGTTTTGCCTCACGAAGCTGAGTCTACCCTGTTCCAGCCCTCAGTTCAGAATTACAGTAAGTTCCTTGCCAGAGCCTGGAACCGAAACCGGGCCTCCGTAGTGACCGCCAAGAATGCTAGTCAGTACGCAACTGTCGGAAATGACTACTGTCTGTAAATAGTTTGACACGTTACACAAGTTTCTACAAATTTATGTAATATAGACATTGTATATTATAATAATAATAATTATTATTATTATTATTATTATTATTATTATTATTATTATTATTATTTGCGTACATTCACCTTTAAGTAGAGCGCTAGAAACACAAAAATCCTTATTTAGGCGGTGGCTCTTTTCCTCTTTATCTTCCCAAACACCTTTCATCCGTTCACTGTGTGCCTTCTTCTCTTCATCTGTCCATTAACGCCTATTCCTTTTGGGTTATGATCTAAATTCAAATTTCTGGTTTTTGATTTTTTGTCTACAAATACTATATATCTCGTGGCTTACGTTGTATACAAGGCCTGGAAATGAGGCGCCAGACAACATTGCGAGCGATGGTTCGAACTTGTTCCGTATTTCGCCGCTAGGTTCGCTGTCTGGCGCCCTTAATCGTACCTTTTGCATTACGTACAATGTGATTAGTGTGTCTGTATTTGGCGGTAAATAAGGTGTCCTAATGAGTGAGAAAGCTAAGGTGAGTTTAAAATTGACTGGTGAAGCGTGTCGTATTATAGTTGTGCTTTCGTTAAGAGCAGTAGACTGCTGTTTGACTAATATTGAGACGGGTGCTAAGTGGTCTTTATGAACAAGACGTAGTGAAAAACAAGTTTTAATCCAGTGTACTAGCGTAAAATAATGTGATATGTATGTGTGATAAATACTTAAGATATAAATCACTGAATGATTTTAATAGAGTAACTTAGTGTTATTATTGTGTTCGTCAAAAATGATGTACTGTAGCGTGCCGTATTGTAAATCTCGTTTCATAAATTTCCATTGAACAATGACATACTGAAACAATGGGTTCTAGCTGTTTCACGTGATGGGGTAAAGCCAGGGTCTTTGTGGACACCAAAACGGTCTTCTACTTTTTGTAGCAAGCATTTCAAGGATTCTGATTTTAGTATAAGTAGGCCTACTACAAAGAGAACGCTCTTACCGAACGCATTTCCGACGGTTTTTTGAGGATTACTCCGAATATAAACAAGCACAAATAAATAGAAATACGCGCAAAAGAGCACATGTTGATAGAGACATACATATCAATAATAAAAGAAAATGTTCAGGGAATTTAAATTTTACGGAAGACTATTGTGATGAACGAATTGAAGAAACCCATGATCAACCACGTGTTAGTGTAGGAACGCAATGTTCTGCAAACAAGTAAACTCATTGCAAGTCAACAAAATTAAAATTAAGGAGGGCACTAAGAAAAAATACAGTATACAGAACTACAATTAAGTCATTGAATCAGAAGATAATTTCATTGAAACAAAAATTACATTCAGTGCAACGACCGGACATACTCGATGTTCAAATATCGAAGCTCAAGAGTGAAGTGGATCGTGGGGACTTGAAGGCTAATTTCTTACTTGAACAAATTCGAGCTTCCACGAAACGAATGTTTAAATACAATGAAACAACAATAAAAATATGTGTATTGCTCTCTAATAAATCACCGTCGGCTTACCGCTTACTGAGGGATATAAATATTTTACAACTTCCTCATTCACGAAAACTGAAAACGTACATTGGTATATGAACGGAGGGACAGGTGTCACGTCACTTGCAAAAGCTAGGTTGACAGCTGAAGAAAAGTCACTGACTCACGATAATGAGAAAGTTGGTTCATTAACCATTGATGAAATGGCCATAAAGTCTAGACTATTGTATGACAAGAAATTAGACATGTTTATCGGTATTAGTGATATTGAGAAAGATGCAATTGGAATCGAACATAAATTGGCTAATAAATGATTATGCATACTGTTCAAGGGCCTGTCATCCTTCTACAGGATACCTGTTCCATTCTACTTTACATGTGGACTCGCAGGACAACAGTTATCTAGGATAACACTAACACTGGACGCACTGACTGCGGTTGAGGAATGCGGCTTCAAGGTCATCAGAATAGTGACGGACAACTGTCAGGTGAATGTGTCAATGTTTGAGGCGCTGTGTGGCGGATGTGTCACTCATGACATTCGTCACCCGAAATACGAGCAGAGGACACTTTTTCTTAGTTTCGATCCGAGTCACTTCATTAAGAATGTACGATCACAATATCTGAGTAGGGACTTCTTCTTTCTTTCTTCCGAATTTGGCCGCCTGTGGACCGCATGGAACCTAAGGCTTTCTGGTTAATCTCCTCTTCTCTTCCCAAAATCTCTTCATTCGTTCACTTCTGATCTTTCACTCCTCCTCGGATATTACCAGTTTGGCTCTAATTTTAGGTGTTTTCTCCTCGAACATCTTGATGTTGTCAATTCGGTTTCTGAACTCTTTTCTGTTGTGGATCACACCCACTGTGAGTCCCCTTTCCTTGGCGTCTCTTTTAACCTCTTCTACCCACTTGGTTGTAGCCTTCAGCTCTGTAATATACTTGAATATCCTCTTAGTCAGTCGGTTCTCGTCCATTCTCACCAAATGTCCGTAGAATTTCAACCTTCGCTTCCGCATTGTGACAGTAATTTTTTCAGTATGTTTATAGAGGTCATCATTCCTTCTGTTCTTCCATGTCCCGTCAGCAGTTTTCTGTGGTCCTAAAATTTTCCGCAAAATTTTCCTCTCCTTTTTTCCAGTTCCTGAAGATCCCCTTTTTTATTCAGTGTCAAGCACTCCGAGGCGTACAGACCCTCTGGCTTTACTACTGTGCTATAGTGTCTGAGTTTTGCCTTGTAGGATATTGCTCGTTTGTTGTATCTGTTCTGGGTTAACCTATAAGCCAAATCCAATTTTCTAGCTCTTGCCCTCTTTGCTTCTTTATCCAGCCCATTGGGTTCTATCCATTCACCTAGATATTTAATCTTCTCAGTTCTTTTGACAGTTCCATGTTTCACTTTTATGTGTCTCTCTCCAAGTAGGAGACTTTAAGACCCGTTTTCTCAGCGATTTCGTGCAGAGTATCCAGCATTTTTTGGGCATCATCTCGGCTTTGGGCTAAGAGGGCAAGATCATCAGCAAAAGCCAAACATCCGTTAGAGTTTGTTTGATTATTTCTCTCGTCTTCCTGTCAATTCCTAACTCCTCTAGGGTGTTAAATAAAGTCTGCCTGTCAATTGAGTCGTACGCCTTCTTGAAGTCAACGAATATTACTACAGTGTTCTGGCTTCTCAAAGCTCTTGATCTGAGGATGCTCTTGAGGTTGAATATTTGTTCTGCGCACGATCTCCCTTTTCTAAAGCCAGCTTGATATTCACCTATGAGGTGGTCTGCTTGTTTTTCAACTCTGTTCAGCAGTACTTTGGAGAGTATCTTGTATGCGACTGGAAGTAGAGAGATTCCTCTGTAGTTGTCGATGTTCGCCCGATGACCTTTCTTGTGAAGTGGGTGTATAAGGGCACATTTCCAGTCTTTCGGGATCATTTCAGTTTTCCAGATTTCTTCTATGATGCCGTGTATTTTTTCTGCAGCCATTTCTCCTCCGAACTTCCACATTTCTGCAGCGATGCCATCTTCGCCTGGTGCTTTGTTGTTTTTAAGCTCGTTTGTTATGCGCTTTACCTCATCTAAACTTGGTGGGTTGGAATCCGGGTTCGCATAGGATGGATTCTGAGTATTCAATCTTTCCACAGGTTCTTCACAGTTCAGCAGCACTTTGAAATAGTCGACCAAAAGTTGACAGTTTTCCTTGTCGTTCGTAGCTATACTACCATCTTTCCGTTTGAAGCACAAACTTTGTGACTGATATCCCTGTAGTTCCTCTTTGAAGGTTCTGTAAAACTCTCGCGTGTTGTTTTTTCAAAAATCTTCTTCTATCTTTTCCACCCTACTTCTGTCGTAGTTCCTCTTCTCTGATCTTATGATCTTAGCAGTTCTCTTCCTTACTTCCCTGAAATCTTCCCACCTCTCCTCGGTCTTGTTGGAGTGCCATCTCTTCCAGGCTTGTAGCCTTTTTTCAAGAGCTTCGTCACACTTTTCATTCCACCACCTATGTTTTCGTTTCCTCGCTGGATTTCCCAAACCATCAGCTGCTTTGGTCATTGCTTCTCTGATCTCTTCCCAGCTGTGCATGTTCAGCTGTGATAGGATTTCGCAGTATTTTTCCTTGTTCTGTTTCAGAGTCTCTGTATTAATTCTGGGCTTCCTGTTGGTTCTCGGTTTGGGCATGTTTGGCTGGAATTTTACTTTTAATCTCCGAGAGGTAGTGATCCGAGTCGATATTTAGGCTTTTCCTTACTTTAACATTCAGGATTTCCTTTCGGTTTTTGGTCGTTATTGCGACATGGTCGATCTGGAACTCTCCCAGCATCGTGTTAGGAGATACCCAGGTTTTCTTCTTGCTCGGGAGTGCCTTGAAGTATGTGGACATGGGTTTCAGGTTGAAATGTCTGCAAAACCCGATTAGTCTTTCTCCATTTCTGTTCGTTCTTTTATGTGCTGGATAGTCCCCCACATTTTTTCTATATCTTCTCTCTTTGCCTATCTGGGCATTGAAATCGCCAACCAAAACTTTTACGTGATGTTGTGGAATTTTGGAGGTTGTGTCTTCGAGAGTTTGCCAAAAGTTATCCACCTTCTCAGGATTTTTCTTGTTATCTTCATTAATAGGGGCGTGTGCGTTGATAATTGTATATGCTTTATTTCCAGATCTAAAGGAGAGAAGAGAAATTCTCTCGGATGGTCAGGTGAAGTTGATGAAGGACTCAGTGATGTTCCTCGTAACTATGAAGGCCGTACCTAATATCGTTACATTTGATTTGTTTTTTTTATCGCAGGTTTTCCCTTGTAGATTCTGTAACCCTCAGATTCCATGAGATTCTCGTCTAGGTATCTTGTCTCTTGTAGTGCCAGTATACAGATGTCTTTTTCCTTCAAAACGTTGATCAGTTGTTTTAGTTTGCCAACTTTCAGGAGCGTGTTGATGTTCAGCGTTCCCAGCAGATGTTTTTGCTTGGTTCGTATCTTCTGTGATGAGGTTCTGGGAAGCTCCGACTCTTCCCTGCATGACGTTCCAGGCTCTCCAGAATCCAAAGGCCTGGTTGCACCGCTTTTGGCGGTGGGGGATTTCCGTGGCCGGCTGCCCCCTGGAGTAGTCTTTCCTGAAAGTGTCTCCATCATGCCCTATGTTGAAGTTAGTTGGGAGGGCAGGCGTTACCTGTTCCTCCAGAATTAAAACTGAGGTTGTAAGCCCCAGAGTTTTGGTGTTGGTTCTTCCGCCCTCCAAACCGTTGGGAGTCTTCCTCTTCCGCCTTGGAGACCGTTGACCGTTTACTTTTTTTTGCCTCAGTTGATCCGCGGATGCTTATTTGGCCATGCCTTATTCGCACCTGTCCTGCATATCTACAGGACGTCCCCTATCAGCCATTGGGACGCGCCGTGTCGGGGTTGAGGCCCCCTACCCCAGTGTCTCGCGCAGGGTTGTGTTTAGCCCTTACTCAATTCAGAGCTAAACCCCCACGCAAGCTGACCGGGTAATAGTGCCATATGCTGTCCAGTACAAAAGCCTCACATTGTCGGTCTTAAAGATGGCTGACAAAATAGGCCGGCTGAGTGACCTAGGCAACGCCAAGAATATTAAGTAGAGTGAATATCTTGCTCATAGTTTCTATGGTAGTGATGGAAAAAGAAACAAAATGGGTGAAAGTGAGGGCAAAGATTTTAGCCACAGATAACGAGTGACTCTCTAGACAGTGTTTTCTATGGAACTTATTGTAGCAGTTAACAAGATGGCTGACACTTACTGCATAAAATTAATAATAAATATGATCCTAAAACACTATCAAAAGAGAGTAGATTCTCTGGACAACACTACCACAAACTCAGCACCGAAAACAAAGCCACAAATATTCACTGGAAGCCACAAAAGAAACGTAGGTCTTCAGTATAGGTGGATATAAGCCGCAGCACCATTACACACGATCTCACCCTCTGGTAGGAACTTCTATGTACATGACAATTTAAAAGCTAGTGATCATCTCAAGAATCTGTACCACTTACAGAAAAAGCTAGTAGTAAAGCCAGTTAGAAAATTAAGCAGGAATGTTGTATTACCAAGCAATTTAGAAAAAATGAATGTGGCAAGAGTCAAATTGGTGTTTACTCCAGAGACAATAGCTGGGCTTAAGAGCATAGAAGTCGTGTGCCCAGAGAAAGTTGAAGATAAGGACAGCCTACACGAAACAACAAAATTCTTGGAAATTTTTAGAAAATGGTTTGATATACATGACATCTGCAATACCACACACGGACTTCAATGCAGAAACACGGACAAGCTTATTTTCAGTGAAGATAATGATGAGAGTCTTTCGTGGCTGACCAATTAATTTCTGCCCTACCTGTCACAGATTCAAAGTTATCCCGATAAAAAGATGAGACGTACAAAGGAAACTTATCAAGCTTTGGTGCTAACAACTTCATCACCTGTGTCCTGCCTACGATTTATAATCAGTATCGGCTTCCATTATGTGCTTACGCGGAATCTCTCAAGTGACGATGTAGAACTGCTCTTCAGTCACCAGAGAAATAAGGGAGGTAACAATGGCATGATGGACGTGAAATCATGCCTGCATGCCATTGAGGCAACACTTAGCACAGAAATTATCGCATCTTCTAGAAGTGGGAATGTGGAGCTGAGGGAAGATGCAGTCGTAACAGGCGCCTTGACTAAGTTTCTGAAGCCTAAAAAATTCGCGGAAGGTGCAAAACCCAGCCAATGCTAAAGAAACACCCCAGCTTCCGGAGATTCTTGAAAGCCCTGTTCAAGGTAAGAATGTGGAGCATGTAGCCTATATTAAGTTCATTGAAATAAAACATTATGGTTGACATTTTAGATTAAAATCTCTATTTTTGTTTTCATAAAAGCCAGCGTCTCTATCTCCCATTTCAATTGCAATGGTAGCGGAATTTCTTGTAAGAGTGGCAGAAGAGAGAACAGAGAAAATATCAGCTCTAGCAAATTCAAGCCTGCCATTTAGTTTAATACATTTTCAATACTGAGGGGGATTAAGATATCCCAAAGCTTCTTTTATTTATCTGTTGGAAAAAATTTCTCACTTTGTCACAATAGCCGTAAATTTCATGTCTCGAAAATATTTAGTGTCAAATTTCACAAATATTTTAACTGACAAGTTTCACACAAAATGCGAAATGTTTATTGACAGTTTTTTCTCCGTAGTTCTTCTGCAAAAGTTCTTAAGGCCGCTTTTAAAGAATATTGGCGTGAACCACACGGGCAGTAGTGCAACGTTTCTGAATTTAAGAAGTAAGCCACTTGACAGAAAAAATCTTAAAGTGGAGTAAAATACAGTCAAGAGTGAGCCGTATTCATCATTTGTGGGAAACTGGAGGAAAACAGGTAAGAAGTGCTAAAAAGTATGTATTAAATGTACTTGAGTTGCATGTAACGCATAGTCAAAAGCACAAAACTAGGGCGCCGAACCGCGATCCTAGTGGCGTAAAGTGGAACTACCAGTTTGGCGTACCAAGTCTCCGCTCTATTTCCAGGCCTTGAGTATAACGTAGGCCACGATATATCTAATATATAAAAGTGAAAGTCTGTATGAATGTATGTATGTATGTATGTTCCGTATACAAATCTATACCATTCCACCAATCTCAACCAATTTTTGCATACACATAGTTTAGGACCCAGAAGAAACCGCTGGCTACATGAATTTTCGATAGTCTTTCTCATTCTTCTGATATCGGCCTATTTGCACTCGAGCAAAGGCTAATGAAGTCAGAAAATTAACTTATCAAGGAACGGCAAGGCCGGCCATCTCTATGGCAACAGTAGCACAAGATGGGTCCACCAAGTTTCCATGTATCTCGGTAAGAGGCCATGCCACTCAATTTTCTCAACGGCAACACTGCCTCAAGAAGTGATCACCAGGTTTCCACCTGTCTCTGTAAGGGGCCATGCTACTCCATTTTCTCCATGACTAGAGTCAAGAGGTAAACACCAAGCCATGGGCCTCCATTTTCTATCCAAACCACGATAAGAACATTGGAAACCTGAACGCCATAAAAATCTGAATACGTAGTTTTAAAAAAAATCGTATTAACATGGGTCGATGTAGGGAATTAAAATAATTTAAAAATTAAATACAACGGCTAACCCTGCACGCGTTCTAACGTAACAACGGCTATAGAAATCGTCACGAAACTTAGTATTAAGATTAAATGAGCTTAAATGATTCTGTTATTGATTGATTTAGAGGCTTGTCGGCATCATGGCCATGTGGCCCCATGAACATAAGTGTGTGTTTTTAGCCTACTTTTCACATTTTTCAAAAATGAGGAAAAAGTAGACTTATGAGATCGGGCAAATGTGTGTCTGTCTGTCTGTCTGTCTGTCTGTCCTTCTGTCTGTCTGGCTGTGTGTGTGTCCCCCCCCCCCCTATCAACTCCTAAACGGCTGGAGCAGTCGAAACAAAATTTAGTATGAGTAAAGATGTATACCGGAATATCTCAAGCCCATATTTGAAAATGATGTCAGTGCTACCAACTGCAAAAAAATCGCAATTGAAATTTGAGCTCCATGATGTATATCTTGGAAGGTATGAATGGGAGCTATTTCAAAATTGGCACACGTATAGATAATAATATTGCAGTTTAATTTCCAGGAGTCCATACATGGCAGTGTTGCCAAAATGATTATAAGCCTGCTGATAGGTCCAATTTTTAAATGCATATAACTTCTACACATAACTTGGAATTCAACCAAATTTCGTATGTTGTATGTGTACATAACCAGATATGACTGAGCGTATTCTTACGACCCACCAGGGCTGCCAACTTGACTAAGACTAACAGAACCAGAATAATTTGTAGCAACCAATATGAAACAGTAACCTAAAATGATTAACCACGCCATGAACACGTCCTCTTTTCTACTCAAGACGTTGGGTTCAGTTTAGGGGTACTACGGCAGCTCCCTGTACACTCAATACGTCAAAAAGATGACTATAAGAGTAAATGGTTCGTACAGAACATTACCTCCTTCACTGCCCTCAACAGATACAGTACCGTAGCAAACCTACAGGTGACTGACGTCACCAATAATTCTCATAGTAATCATTAGAAGCCATGACTGTACTTCTGTACTTGAACATTACTAAGTAAATAATATCGTACGTTTTTCATACATCAAAAAACTACATCTATACTAATATATAAAAATGAGATGGTATGTGTCTGTGTGTCTGTGTATTACTCGATCACCAAAGAACCACTGGTCCGATTTACATGAAATTGTACATGGAAGTAGCTGATTTACCTGGTTAATATATAGGCTACTTTTGATTTCAATACTTCGCACTATTTAAAGATGGTGACCATTTTAGTGACGTCAGTACACCCTTTGGTTTCAAAAATTTCAATTCCAAATAAAAAGAGAACGCTAAGAAATAGCAAACTTTTGATGGAATACACTAGGTTTAAAATTTAAATTTCTATCAGAATGGTCCTTATCACTTTTCATGTATCTCCAACTGTTAGCGAGTAAAACCTAATTGTGTGCTATAAAACAAGGTCAATGCCAAGCGGTGTAGCTGGACAAAATATTCCATCCTAACTCTCCCTCCGCGCAGCACCTCGCCTATCCCCTGTTTTAACTGTCACCTTCACATTTCAATTTATTTATGACCAGTAGCGAAGCACGGGTACTTCAGCTAGTTGTATATCTTATACCTTGTATATACATGTATTTTGCCCGTTTGACGAGAATTTCGGGGAGCCATAGAGCTTAAATGACCCTTCCGAAACCCCCATCTCCCAGGAAGACATATAGGACGGGAAGGAATGCATTCTTGGACTGGGAAAGCACTCATGAATCTGTACTCAGGGGTGTCGGGTGTAATAAGAGGTAAAACTACCAGTCCAGAGGAATACAAACACAACAAATACAATAAAGCGGCAAGGCTTACATTTAAATCGCACTCAGTTTATTCAAACTGTGGCAGACCCCTAACTACTTCCGAGAGGCGAAAACGGCTAGTCCATGCTAAACAATGTTGATAATAATGTAATTCGTCTCCGTGCGACAATCCTAATAAATTAAGCCTCTCGAAGTCCTACGCAAAAATGGAAAATCAAAGAATGCGATCTAAGAGAATGACACGTAGATCTTCCCTATACAATTACCTCTGAGATTCAATAATAATAATAATAATAATAATAGTACAATCATGATTCTACAGCAAAGATGGTTATTTACTTGTTTACAATGCAAGGTATCAGTTACATTTAAAGCATAATAAGTTTAAAGCTACGCTATGATGGTGTCATCTTCAACATTTAACGTTATGATCATTTAATCTAATACTTATCGTACGTTAATAATAACAATGATGTAAACGAGAAACGTTTCATCCAAAATTTATTTCCAAGCTAATGCTATGCACATTCTGAACCTAACAGAACGCATGAAAATCTATTCCAATTCACAACACAAATGAGTAACATGTAACCCTCTTAAATTACTTGCGCAATGGGCGCCACTGCTCCTACCTTCCTACATCGCAAATTCACTGTTTGTGAACTTGGGTCATGTTTTGTGTGGGAGAGAAAATTAGGTCGGCGACTGCATGAGTAAAACATGTCTAAAGTCGCATTATCAGGTTAGCTACTGCGTTTAGACACGTAACCAACTGATTGTCGTCAATCAATAAGCTATATTTGTATTTAAGTGTGTCGAAGAATCGAGTCTAAGTTATGGTCATCAAGGTTCATTTAAGTTTATATGGGGCCGATAACCCAGCTGTTAGGCCCCTTAAAACAACAATTATCATCATCATCATCATTAAGTTTATAGGTTTATTTACATTTTATTAGACTTCCTAGCTCTTTGTTTATATTCAGTTTTAAGTTGAAAATCCTGATATTTGATTATTACCTTCTTATTTATCAGATTAGTTCAGTCCTATCAGTTTCATTGTATTTTTAATGACCATGCTAAATTCGTAAAGTGTAAACAATTGGTGTACCAAGTATCCAATCTCAAACACATCATGGGAAGAAAAATAAATTCCAAAATATCAAATAGCACCTCTGTGTGCTGATCAATACCACTGATCCATCGATCATCTGCTGCAATAACGAGACAAAAGTCGTGTGCGTTACCAGCTCATAAAATACCAAAACTTGTACTAGCATCTAAGGGTAATCATATCCTACCGTTGTAGTGCGTTTTAACATAATATGGTTCTGACTAAATTTATACAATCCAAGCTTGAGGATAAGGTTTAATCTTGCTGTAATAACAGCTGTGTACTCTGAACTTATAGAAAGGCGCATTATTTACTCATAGATCAGACGTCCAATGTCTGGAAAAATTGTATTAATAAACCTGGGTCTTTTGCTTACAGTCCTATAAAATGACCCCTTCCTTTGAACTCAAGGTAGCCTGCTTAACTCATCTCGCAAAGTTACAATTCATAGCTTGTTTGGCAGTCGTCTGAATGTCGAATTTATATAGTTATTGTTCCACTTCTCCACATTTCATAAACAGGTTTTCAGGTAGTAATGTCTAGTGTTCACTCCACTCACAGCCTTCTAAGTAATTTTATCAAGAAAAGAGTGCGCTGTCATCGCGTTTACAAGGTCAAAATAAATGAAAAATGTGTGACATTGACTTCTTTCACGGCCAACAGGTGGTCGTTGAGTTTACTGCTCCAATAAAAATGCAGTTATTCAGATATGATTATGTAACAAAATCCTACATGTTAGAGTGTGTTGGTTCGATGAAATGTCGAACTAGAAAAAGGTCTATTTACAAAAATTGTTGGCAAATGCGTTTATCCCAAGCAATTCCAAATGATACGACATAACTTGTGGTTACTCCACCACTAGGAATACATGTTAATAATTAAGCCTACCTAAGAATGTGCGGCGTAAGGTCTTATTAAACTCATCTAATCCCCATTATGAAGGTAGTAGGGAAAGAAGTGTAGAGTACTGTCAAAAACGTGACCTAACAAGAGGAATTAAGGTGAATATTAATCAGTATATCAGGTAAAGTGACGAAGGATCACCAAATATACGCATTGACATAAAGTTTTGTGTAGATCTTAAGAAATTATAACAAAAAGGTTTTAATTTCATAGTCAATACGTAAGTTTGTGACGGCCACTAAAATAATATGCCGGGTGGAAACACGCAAGATGCAATGAATCCTAGAGATTACACAATTACCGATAACTGCCCCACCTGCAAGCGGAAGGTCGAAGACGAAACAACTGTCGCATGTGATGGTGTGTGCCAAAGATGGCATCACCTCACATGTGCAGAGCTTCAGCAAGGGCAATTCAATGCCCTAAAGACAACGCATAAAAAGAAATCGAAATTGATGTGGTTGTGTTATGATTGTGAACACGACTACTTGAAATATAAAGCAGGAAGATCAATGCATATGGTGCTTGAGTTATTGAGAAAGGATGTTAATGAAAAATTAGACAAAATGGAAATAGATATTGGTAAACTACGGAAAGGGATTGTTGATAAAGGCCGATGTACTGTTATCAAGAGGTTGGCTCAACAACCAGAAATTGAACCACGCACGCAGACAAAAGCATCGAATCAGGAAAATATGGTTATGCAAGGAAATGAAAATGATCATCGTCAGCCAAAGGATCAATTATTTATAGATATGCAATACGATAATAAAACAGATACTCAACTCCAGGACAATATAGAGTTTGAAGAGGTACGGAATGATACTTATGCAGAAGTGATAAATGGGTACAATAATAATGAAAACAAGGAACCTGAATGCGAGGTAATGGAATGCAGACCCGGAGGTATGGAAGGGGAAGAAGACAGCTCCCCAATGGATCAAGTGGCTTCATCTACTAGCCAAACAGAGGAGGATACAAACTACAGCCAACGCCTGCCGGAAGCTGCCAGAAAATACCGGAACAAGGACGGGAATCGCAACGAACGATTTTTGTCAGCCGAGCTCACCGAGTCCATCAGCAACCAGCACCCCGGAACTTCTATCAGCCGCCCTCAAAATATGATCACAAAAGCAGATCTGGAGGAGAGAATCCTTGGAAAAGTGAACCAACAAATGAAGACCATGATGGAAAATTTCTCAAAGACAGTTAAGACGATGATAAAAGAAGAAGAAGAAACCATAACGCAAAAATCACCAGAACCTCATCAAATTTCCCAAGAGAGAAATATAGTGAGGCTAGTAGACACCGGTACCAGACCACAGATACGAGAACATAAGGAGCAACAGGATCTACCCCAAGGGAAGTCAACCGAATCTAGAGAACAAAAGACCACACATTTATCCGGTGACGAAGGAAACTACGAACCGGAACCAGACCCATGCAAGTCCCAGGGCAGACGAGAAAACGAAAATGAATGGTTAACAGTGGTGAGAGGTAAAAAGAGGCACACGAGAGAACAAGGTTCCGAAGCGGAAACAGATTCGAAGAGAAAGACAAGGGGAAAACAGAATAAGGGCAGCGGAAAGAAGCGCATGGTTATACGTGGGCAAGCTAGGCCCAGATACGACGGAAATTGACATTAAAGAACATCTTAAAGAAAACGGCGTTGAGGACAGAATACACTGCGACTTGATCAATGAGAGGGTGGGAAGTAGAGCTTTAAAAATAGGTATCCCTATGAAGAATCTGGAATTAGTCCACGATGGTGATTTCTGGCCAGCCGATATAGTCTGCCGGCCCTTTCGACAACCATGGAAGTATAGGGGCCCGACATTTAGGGATTAATATTCTTACATGGAACGTAGAAGGCCTGAGGGGAGCACTGAACCTACTACCGAAGGATTTCCTGAATAACTGCGACATAGGAATATTAACAGAGACAATGGTTAAAGAGGACACGGTATTTAACGTCCCGAATTTCTATAATTTTCACGCATATGCGAAACAATGCGAGACCCGAGGAAGACCCTCAGGAGGTGTAGTTTGTGTCATTAAAGCAGAACTAGCTCTTTTTAAACTCCTGCTAAGGGAAGAAAACGTTCTGGTCATACAGACAAAGATTGGAGCCATAGTGGCAGTGTATTTTAACCAAGACTACACCGCAGCAGACATAGTTGATTGTCTAGGATCAGCTCTTAGCCAAAGCAGAAGAAGTGACAAAATAATAATTGCGGGTGACCTGAACTGTGCAATAAATAGGCAAGATAGAAAATGCGAAGAAGTGATGGCCTATCTACGAACAAAAGGGTTTACAGTACGCAACAAACGACAGGATTGGACATACATAGGTCACAATGGGGCTAGCAAATAGATCTAATTCTGACACGAGGTTTCGAATCGTGCGCAGACGCTACCCCAATCAAAAAAGAGGCAGCTCTCATCCGCAAACATATCCCAGTAAATATGTTTATAGAAACCACTGAACATAAAGCCGTAAGTGACAGGAAACATCAAACACTCAGTACGAAACTCAACATGGATGTAATAAAATCAAAAATGGTAGATAGAGATCAGATAGAGAGGAAAATACAAACAGGAGATATTGAAGGAGCTGCTACATGGCTTAGGTCATGCATAGAAGGTGGACCCACCCCGCTAAACGTAAACAGGAAAGCAAGGCCCTGGTTCGCCGGAGAATGTTACAGAAAGAGGAAAGCAACGCTAGAAAGACTGCACAAAGTTAGAGAGAAGAAACCCGACGAAACCCTCGACAGTTACCGAAGAGAAAGAAAACTCTACAAAGACCTCACCAAGAAGAAGAAGAAAAGGGAGCAGGTTGAGGAAGAGCAGAGAAGAATGATAGAGGAGGCAGAGGAAGACCCATATCGTGCCCTCCGCCCAAGAGAGCAAAAATTCCAACCTAGCATCCCCATGGAGACATGGGAAGATCACATGAGAGAAGTTATATGTGCTAAAGAAACGAGACCCCTGCTCAAGCCACCACTGATACCAGAAACAGATGAAGTTCTTACACCAGAAGAAATAGCCAAAGCCATACAAGAAACCAAGAACAACAGAACCCCAGGCCCAGATGGGATAAGAAACGAACATCTAAAGCAGACAGCCCAGGAATTCCTCCCAATATGGTTCTCCCTCTTGAACAAATGTATGGAATTAGGGGACATACCGGACGAATGGAGAAGGTCGATCATCAAATTACCGTATAAGGGTAAAGGGGACACGACCAGCCCGAATGCATACAGAGGGATAGCGTTAGAGCCCACTGCGCTGAAACTCCTACTGAGAATTCTAACGAGGCACCTGTCAGAAAGGCTCGAACCACTACTCTCGGAGGAACAATTTGGGTTCAGAAGAGGGAGATCCACGACTATAGCGGCAAAAAACCTACTAGAACAAATAAGATACACACTAGAAAAGCCCAGGGGAAACCTATACGTAGTTTTTGTCGATTATTCAAAAGCCTTCGACTTGGTCAACCGAAAGTTGCTTATGGACAAGCTAGAAGAACTAATAGGCAGAACAAGTACGACTGTACCTATATCAAATATATTAGCTAAGAACTATCTTCAAATAGACGACAGAATATGATCGGAGTGGATATCCCAAACGAATGGCGTACTTCAAGGCGATCCACTAAGCCCTATATTGTTCAATGTTCTCACATAAGACGCCGAGAAAGAAATAATAGGAGCCAACACATATATCTATGCCGATGATATGGCCATCGCAACGACGAATATAGAAGCTCTACAGACAGCAGTTGACACATTAAGCAAATGGGCAGAAAGAAACGATATAAAAATAAACGAAGAGAAGACTGAAATGGTAGTATTTAGGAAAGGGGGCAGGCTCACCGAGGTAGAAAATGTGAAATGCAAAGCGAAACCCCTCAATAGATCAAACTACTTCAAATATCTCGGTTTCACAATCCAGACAACAGGGAAGAGCTTTAGACTCCACATTAGAACAAGGACGGTGGCTGCAGTCAGAGCCATGAACGAAATCAGGAGCATCAGACTGCTATCAATCAGCGCAGCTATGGAACTATTCAGACTGAAGATATTGCCCGTCCTTGTGTATGGAATCGAACTGGTATGGGAACATCTCACATACAAACAATTAGAGGAGATTGAAAGAGTAAAAGCCAGGTACCTCAAGAGGGCTGTTGGAGTTTCAATGAGTACGAGATCGAGACTGGTGTATGAACTCACCAGGGAGAGGTTTCTAATAGAAGATCTGCGATCAACGCTGCTGCTGCCATGAAGGCATGCCTAAAACAAACTTATCCAAGATCTAAGAGAGAAGAAAAGAGACATATGACCAGACTTCTATAGTACCTGCGCGATGCAAGACAAAGCCTGGATGCAAGCGAACTATGAAATGCGACATGTCACTACAAGACTAGCGGTCCATGGCGTCCACCACAAGCTATGCTCCAATAAGACGTTCCACGACGCGAACGATACCTGCATCTGTGTCCTGTGCTCAGAAAAATGTGATCAATACCACATTCTAAAGTGCAAGAAACGATATAGGTCTATCGCTGCTTATAGCAAGGACAACTAAACTTTATATGTACGGTAATCTTTGCTGTAATCATTGCACGGTTTGTGCGCATTTCTAATTATATATTACGAGATCGTACATAAAAAGATATTTCGGCTATCAGCCAGACTCACGTGCGTGCCTCACATTTCCTCAGTGAAATGACTTGCCTGGTTTAGGTAGCAAGTAAGGCATAATGGTGGAATGCCTATTATACATGTGCCTTCCTCATAGTGTGATTCAGCCATCACTGAACCATTTATAGTGTGATCCAGCCGTCGCTAAACCCCGCCATCCTGTGGGTTTTTATTCCATTCCTAATTCCATTGTAGAAGGAATAATTGGCATTTCTTCGTCATGATAAATGTGTATTAGCAATGCCATTATGCTGTTGAATTCGTTGGTTAGCACTGAATTTACTTTTAGATTCTAACTAGCAATTGCACACTGAAGTTACGCTTATCAGCGGGTAGCAAGTAATAATGGCCATAGATTTTCCACTCACAGAGTTTAATAACAGCAGCTTGTGCCACTGTGCACACTAAAAACTGGGTGACTTTAATTCATACGTGATCTGTTCCTTACTGTATTGCACTGTTCCTAGCAATATCGTTGCACTTTTCGAAAAACGTGGTTGGCAGCGTGTTCGATGCCTGCGTAGAAATTTTATCAGAATATTAAAAATATTCAAAATCTGCGTTCACTGACTGATTTAAATTCACTTAACAGCTTTGCTGCACGCAATAGCGTATCTCAGTTCGTCGGATTAAGCTATATTCGACGGATATTTCTCGATTATGACCAGCACGATTTTAATGTAGTCACAGGACCATGCCTGCAGTAAATTGCACGTCAAGCCAAGACCATGCTTGTGATAAGAGTGTTTCAGCAAGAAGCCGGATGCACTATCTAGCCATCAGTCAAATGTGCGACTGTAAAATATTTATGGCATTCTCGGTGGGTTTTTAATATTCATGTTTCCTTTCCATAGTAAAATAAATCATGCTTCTGTGCATCAAAAATATGTACAACATTGGTTAATAATTATATTCTTATCAAATACACAAAAATATATACATTCACGGCGCGGCAACTCATATGAATCAAATGAGCGCTTTACATGCCTTCTCCTTGGAAGTCTCTGCTTCTCTCAAGGATGGTAAACTCTACATGAGCCATAGAAGTCACATGGCAAATGTGATTTCGGGTTCAGTATATATAAAAATGAATGTTCGTTTGTTCGTCTTTTATGCGTTCATAAACCATTCAAATGATTGCGATCAAATTTTGGGGAGTTGTTGTAAACACTTCCGGGATGGTTATAGGCATATTTAAGCCAATTTAAAATAGAGAGCGCGCGAGTTGTTTAAACAAATGAGAGTTGGCGATGCGTTCATATAGCCTACAATTCATCCGATTGCGACCAAATTTTGGTGGGTTGTTTAGCACACTTCCGGGATGGTTATAGGCATAGTTAATCCAATTTACAATAGATAGCGCGCGAGTAGTTTAAACAAATGTGTGTTGGCTATGTGTTCATATACAAATCATTCGATTGCGATCAAATTTTGGTGAGTTATTGTGCACACTTCCGGAAAAGTTATAGGCATAGTAAATTCAATTTATAATAGATGGCGCGCGAGTAGCTACAACAAAATGGCGTGCGGTTCGTTTCAACAAAGACCACATGCGTTCATATGCCATTCATCCGATTGCCATTAAACTTGGGTGAGATGTTGTGTACACTACATGGAAGGTTTCTGGCTTAGTAAATCAATTTTACAATAGGTAGCGCACGAGTAGATTCAACAAATGGGCGACGACGCGTGAAACGTTTCAACAAAGTCCCGTATGCGTTCATATACAATTCGTCTGATAGCGATAAAACTTGGGTGAGACGTTGTGTACACTTCAAGGAAGGTTTCTGACTTAGTAAATCAATTTTACAATAGGTGGCGAACGAGTAGATTCAACAATTGAGCGACGACGTGCGAGCGATTCAACAAAGTACCGTATGCGTCCATATACCAATCGTGCGAAAGCGATGCAACTTGGGTGAGTTTCTGTGTACACTCGAGGGAAGATTTCTGACTTAGTACATGAATTTATAATAGGTAGCGCACGAGTCTATTCAACAAATGAGTGACGGCACGTGGATCGTTTCAACAAAGCCTCATATGCGTCCATATACCAATCGTGCGAAAGCGATGAAACTTGGGTGAGTTTCTGTGTACACTCGAGGGAAGATTTCTGACTTAGTACATGCATTTTACAATAGGTAGCACTCGAGTCTATTCAACAAATGAGTGACGGCACGTGGATCGTTTCAACCAAGTATCATGCGTTCATATACCATTCATCCGATTGCGATGAAATTTGGTGATTTGTTATGTGCACTCCAGGAAAGTTTTCTGGCTTAGTAAATCCATTTTACAATAGGTAGCGCACGAGTAGATCAACAAATGAGCGATGGTGCGCGAATCGTTTCAACAAAGTCCCGTATGCATTCATATACTATTCTTTCGATTGCGATTAAACTTTGGTGAATTGTTGTGTACACTCCAGTGAAGGTGTCTGGCTTAGTACATGCATTTCACGACAGGTAGCGCATGAGTAGATTCAATAAATGAGCGACGGCACGCGAATCGTTTCAAAAGAGTCGTATATGCTTTCATATACCATTCATGCGAATGCGATGAGACTTTGGTGAATCGTTGGGTACACTCGAGGGAAAGTATAAGGCTTAGTGTATCTATTTTACAATTATAGCGTACGAGTAGATTCAACAAATGAGTGACGGCATGCGTATCGTTTAAACAAAATCCCGTATGCGTTCATATGCCATTCATCTGATTGCGATGAAACTTTGATGAGTTAGTGTGTACACGCCTGGGAAGGTTTTCGACTTAGTAAATCCATTTTACAATAGATAGTGTACGAGTAGATGCAACAAATGAGTGACACGCGCGAAGCGTTTCAACAGAATCCCGTATGCGTTCATATACCATTCATCGATTGTGATGAAACTTTGTTGAGTTGTTGTGTACACTTACGTGAAAGTTTCTAACTTAGTAAATCCATTTCACAGTAGGTAGCGCAAGAGTAAATGTTAATAATGAGTTACAGCGCACGAATCGTTTAAACAAAATTCCGTATGCGTTCATATCCCATTCATCCGATTGCGATGAAACGTTGGTGAATTGTTGAGCACGCTTCCACGAATGTTTCTAAATTATTTAATCCATTTCACGATAGTTTAGAGGCTGTTAACGGAAATTGAAGAAAGACTGTTTCTAAGAGCACTTCAAGAAACAAAATTACAACGCCAACACTTTCTTTGATTGGCATTGCAACGCATGCCGGGTACAGCTAGTATGTATATATATTTGTGTTGAAGTGTAATTCATACACATCGTACACTAATTAAGCCTAAGTGAACAAGATCTGAGGATGAACTCGTGACGTTCGAAATATGTCATCCAATTAAGTAGGTATTTGTTCATGAAAGCGTGTTAGTTTGTAGGGTATGTAAACTACTTGTTTCCCACCTAATGTAATTGGCCACAATTTGTGTTGACCGACTGAAAGCTTTCTTTAGTAGAATAAGGCAACACTGAAAAATGGCTTCTATCACTTCCATTTATGGATACTGAGTTTTGAGTTTGAAATTGCTGCTCTATGATCCATCACAACATAGGTCACGTACCAAAAGTAATTTAGTCCATAATATGGAAAATCCTATTCATGGTCGGGAGAGATTTGTATGGAAAATACCAGTACGATACATGAAAATCGGCTGTTTAGTTCTTCACAGAAGTAGGCTACTTTTTGCAAATTGTGAAGAGTAGGCAGAAATACGAGAGAAAAATCTCCTGGCATCTTTTCGGATAAAGATTCTGTAGCCTATATTCTGTAGGGATAATACTTTTCATCGATCAATATCTGTTATCGAATAACCGATTAACCGAAGCAGAAAAAACAATTAATGGTTACAAATAACAATAATCGATTTGCGTTTCATCGACTAGTCGGTTGGACGAATAATCGATTAATTGTTTTGTCGATTAATCGATGTACTTCGCTCCTCTCACTACACTCTCACTGAAGCAAAACAGACATTTATTTAAATAAAATATATTGTATCACAATCATATTTTTCAATAATGCATCTTCTGTGTTAAAACTAGGAAAAAACAAAGTGAAATAAAAATGTTCCTGTCCTAAATTTTAAACATTGAACATGAATTCAAACTCTTTGCTGAAAACTATTCGTTTTCTTTCTTCGAACCTCTTCCCAATTTGATTGACGTTTGTCCTTCCACTGTCCACCTTTTATTTGGTTAATACTAAAATAAACAAGCAAGGACACTTTGTATCTTTAGGCAAAAATAAACTTGAATGGAATTCTATACGGAAGGACACTTTGTATCTTTAGGCAAAAATAAACTTGAATGGATTTCTATACGGAAGGACACTTTGTATCTTTAGGCAAAAATAAACTTGAATGGATTTCTATACGGAAGGACACTTTGTATCTTTAGGCAAAGATAAACTTGAATGGATTTCTATACGTAATGACACTTTGTATCTTTAGGCAAAAATAAACTTTAATGGATTTCTATACGGAAGGACACTTTGTATTTTTAGGCAAAAATAAACTTTAACTAGAAGACCCGTGCTGCTCCGCAGCATTCACTTCAACAATCCTACAGCACTTCTGTCTATATGACATTTGCATGTCTTCATGCTAGTGACCTGAACAGACATTTACGGTACCGTCGCTTTTGGGTAAATGATGAAGTAAGCTTATGAGATCAAATGTGTGGGTGTCTGCCTGTCCTCTGTGTGTGTGTCCCTCTATTTACTCTGCGTAAGCTTAAAAGGCGCACCGACGTCAGGCCGAGGTGAACCGCTAACTCCAAAAACATAAGCTATACTCTTCCCTGAAGAATTAACTCGACACGACTCGGCAGTTTGATGCTGACTGAAGCTGGGGTTATAGGTCGCTCGCAAGCTCGTAAACTCACTCTGAAGCTAGTAATTTAAATTTCCACTGAATGGAGATTGATGGAAGAAATGAAAACGTAAAATCAGTTACAGTGTTTGATGTGGGAGCTGTCACGGACTTTCTTGCAGAACTTTTCATGCTGAACAATTCTCAGAGAATATCGATATTTTTAACGGTTTACCCAGTGTAAGCTTAAAAGACATATGGACGTTAGGTTTTTCTTTAACTCAATTCACTGAAATCGTAAATGCTCGGTTTCTTTTGGTCATAAATAAATGTTTTTCTACCTAATCCTTCATCGAGAAATCCTTTACGGAATGGTGAAAACCGCATCAAAATCCACCAAGTTGCTCTCGAAATTACCCGTTACATCCAAGAATTAGGAACTTGGTTTTATGCTAAGTAGATAGATATATCCACACAATTTAAGGGTACAGCGGTACAATTTGGTGTTCTGTCTACTTATGAACAATGGTATAAATTTAAAATAAAAATGGGTCTCTTATATTTGAATTTAGAGATGTAACTCGTGGTTAACATATGTGCAAATTAATAGAATTAAATAAATAATTTTAATTAGTCATAATTACTTATATTCAAAATCATTTTATTGACCAACTTCTTTTGTTGTCCTACTTAGTATTGTTTCCTCTCCCGTGGAATTACACCTTTTCCCATAAAGAATTGCGTCTGGAAACTTTCAGATTATTGGATTCCGAGGGATATCTGAGCTGGGTCAATTTTCAATTTTTTCATTGACTTTAGAATTCAAGTCAGGTGGTTTCAATGCATAGTTCATGAATCTTTGAATAGTTCAATAGCGTTCATCAGTTAAAAGACCCCAAATCCCTCCGCTCTAAATTCACACGTAAAGTAGATTGAAGTAATAAAAAAGAAACGTGTGGCATTTTGCATTTGCAAGGCTCCTCTGTTAGTGGAAATTCTAAAAAAAAAAAACATTTTAATTTGAGTTTCTTAAATGAAAACATAATTAGGGGTCTTGGTTAAACATTTGAAGTAATTGCATCGCCTTGTAAACATACTTAGAGCATTAAACCGTGAAAAGTAAAAATGCAATTTTGGAAAACTGACATCGAATCTAATAATTTGCACATCTCTGTAAAGACAGCTATCGCCTCCACCCCTACAGATAGAATAGTAAGTAAAGGCGATTGAGGAGAAATGAAAAGATAACTCACACAGAAGGAATTAATATTTATTAAGCTGTAAATTTGATTGAGTATATCTTTGTTGTAGAACTGAGGGAATGAAATAACAGGATGTAGGATAGTAATCACCTATGTAGGACAATAGTATTTTTTTTTTACCATTACCACAGGACAGTTATCGTATTAGGGATGCGGACGTCCTTGTATAACTGTTATTTAATCTGTGCCCCGTTTGCTGAGGTCTGTGCTCCTCCACAACATTCGTTTCAAAATTCTAATAGTACTTCCTTCCATTCGACATTTGCTGTTCGCTTGCCTTTTGGCTCTATTTGAACTTTGACGTCATGAAAGGATTTTGCTCGCGATAGTGCGGCATACAGAAAAGTTGTCCGTGGCTAAACACCGGTTGAGGTAAATAAATGCCTACTTGATCTAGTGTTTGACCTTGAACTTTATTGATAGTTATACAAAAAGCCAAACGTACTGGAAACTGCCTCCTTTTGAAGGAAGATGGCATAGAAGTATCTGATGGCGTAAGGTCAAGGCGAGGGAGTAGGACATTGTTTCCAACATTTACGCCAGTAATAATTCCCAGGTGTAAGCAATTGTCATGCATCTTCCAAACCAACAGTCTAGTACCGTTCAACAGACCTTGGGTGACATTTATATTTCTCAACAAAATCACAATTGAGCCTTCTTTTAGTCGAAGGATATGAGGTGGCAATCCACTTATGACTATGCTGTCTAAAAATTCTATTGGGAATTGTAGAAGTGCACTCTCATCTTCAGTAATCAAATTATTCACACTGATGTAAGTTCTCGATGATCCTGGGGTTAGGTCTAAAACTTTGTTATTGATTTCTTTACAATGTTCATTTTTAGGCGCTAAAATCGCTATTTTTGAAAAGCGTGAAATACATTTCAGCGTGGCACTAATTCTGAATTTTTTCCATCGACGTGAGGGTATTCACCGTTACCAATTTGTATCAAGAAGTTTGCAAAGTCACGTTGATCTTTATTCGCTCGCATATTTTTGTTGAGTTTAAAAATTTTGAATAATGGCCACAAAGGAGAGAACCTTACTGACATTTGGACTGATGCTGCTTTAGATCCGTGAGGCACAACGGGCAATACCTGACTAAAATCTCCACCTAAGATGATAATTTTTCCTCCAAAAGCCACGTCGTTATTCATGATGTCCTTGAGCAACAGATTTACACACATCAACGCGTGCTTATTATCCATAGGGGCTACATCCCAGATGATAAGTTTTGCTGAACGAATATAAAAAGCTTCCCAGCTGTTAACTTTTATTCCTGATACAGAACTTTCATGTAAATGTAGAGGTAACTTGAACTGGCTGTGTACAGTGTGCCCCTGAGGTAGTAACATTGCTGCAATACCAGTCCATGCAACAGAAACTTATTTAACCCCAAATTTGTGCAACTGTGAATCAAGCATTGGTAAAGAAATGTTTTCCCGGTGCCCCCTGGACCGTCAATGAAATATGCATTACTCATCTTTTTATTGCTGTTTTGTACTAACCCCAAAATTTCTGTAATTACAGCCGTTTGGTTTCCATTTGCTTGGTTTATCATCCGACTTAATTGATCCTCATTAAGTTTTGGATAATTCATTGGTAAATTTGTCTGAGGGAAATTATCAATAATAGCTGGCAATTCGAGAGAAGTAATGGGAAGACCATGGAGCTTTAATGTATTAGAAATATGTATAAGAGTGAACTGATGTGCAATGTTAGGTTCGTGAAACTGCAGATAATCTTCTGATAATGAATTCATGAAAATGTCCCATAACTATCTTACATTTGAAGGAGTCTGAAAGATACATATGTAGGAAAACAGTTGTCGTAACAGAGAAGGCATCTGAAATTGTGACGCTTCAGCCAAACAACGCTGCCATTCAGAATCGTCAATCAGCAAACCTCGCTCCTTAGCTGTTTCTTTAAAAGTAGAATAGACAACTGCTTTGTATGTTGGTAGATCCCGGAAGCTGGTAGCACCTATGACGTGAAGCAATAACAGGCGTAAATAATACCTTTCTGTTTCTGTAGGCGAAACATTATACATTCTGCCTATAGTTTTTGAAACATTTTTTCTTTTTTGCCACTGGCAGTTGCTCTTATTCCAGACGTAATGCACTGGTGTTTCAGTATATATATACGGACTTCTGGCTTGCGAATCTTGATTTAACTTGAACCACGCTTGTAATTCCGTGTTGCGCAACTGTGCTTGAAGTAAAATATCAGGAGCGTTATCGTTTTTAAAATAGATATTTTGCAAGTTTGGCAAGTGAACTGGTAATCGCACGATAGAATGTGACTGTTCATGCATGTGAAATGAAAATATCCTGAATGCGGCTTCTGTTGGACCGACATATCTAGCATTTAGGAAAGAAGTAATTTCATCGTAGTTCGCCGTTTAGCCTTCAGGACATATTTTAACAATGCAGCACATACTTGTGGATTTTAACATATAAGATATTTGTGGATGTATTTAACACTCCGAACGCTTGAGCATATTTCAACATTAATATGAGCTTGCAAGTAAAGTAAAAGAAATGGAGTGTAGGGAACAATGAATCGACTATCGATTTCAATGTCAATGCCTCGAATTGTTTTTATAATAATCCGTCCATTATTTCTTCTCCTATACGAACGATAACCATTGGCATTATCTTTGGTCTCTTCCTGAAACTGTTTAGGGAAATCTTTCTTACATACGCCATCTTTCATACAGACTGAAGAAGGATTCAAAGATCCGCGAGGACCATGTACCATATGACGCCTTACCAACTCGTATAGCGCTTCATCCTCGAGATCTGGTATTTCGGCTGACACCACACTGTCAATGTCAGAAATTTCTCGAAACTTACAATCTTCCGTTAATGTTAAGAGTAAATGGATGTGCGGGAGACCTCGTTTTTGAAATTCCACTGTATATAGATATGCTTTTACCGAAAATTTCCTTAACATTAATCAATCGTAGCAATTCCTTTACTTTGCAATGGAAAACTCTCACCTCAATATCAGGCCTGTTATTAGCCATTTCCCAGAGATGAATGCTGTTAAGTATTTCTGGCCAGCCCGCATTATAGGTGAACGTAATGGATAAATCTAGCTTTCCAAACTTCCTCACTATCGCCATCGCATCCTGATAATTTTGCAATATTTTCCTTGGGCTACCTGTAAAAGAAAATGGCAAAACTACAATACGACCGACTCTGAGATTTTCATTTTCTGCTCGTACATGCTAGGCGTCTGCTAAACCGGCATATGCATCAACTCGTAACTTCGTTTGTTGATGACGTATATATTTTAACCGGTCACCTTCCATACGACAGTAGTAATCTACGAATAAATATCAATTTTGCAAACTTGAGCAGCGACAACTAACTCAACATGACCTCCATGAACACTATTCATAGACGTATACATTTTGTAATCATCGCTCGTATTGATAGCAGTTTCGTACATATCGCTGTTGCCAACAATAAAGGAAGAATAATTATTCCACTTGTCTGTAACATGTTTTACAATTCTCTTTCTAACCTGTGAACATAAACTCTGATTGTTGTACTCACAATATGCCAATGACCTGAACAAACAATTATCGTCACCTTTAATCTTTATAACATTTGCAATTGAGTGTCGCCTCTCATTAATCATAATATGAATAATTGTATTGATTGAGCACACAACCTATAACGACGAATGATGAAACGAAAAGAAGACAGTTTGTAGCTGGTGGGACCAAAGACTATATAACAGAAAGATCGGATACACAATACAAAATGGCGGTTCCAACATTCGACTGTAGTGGCATCTTCGTGAAATTAGTTGTCTTTCGTATACTGTATTTGTCATTCAAAGAGATGTTGACATGACAGTGTCATTAGCAAAATGACTGCTGATTGTGCATGATCATTTCAGTCTCAAAGTAATCCATTCTTTGAGAAGTTTTAATTAAATTATGTGCACAGAATCCCCTTCTACTTATTGTATGGATGCATGTGACATTAGCGCCCGAGTGGAACAGGTAGAAGTAAACGATATCATGTCACGGCCGACTGAATATGAGCTGCGCTCTATACCGGCCTTGACATTCCCAGTCAGAACCCATGTATAACATGTAATAGGAAAGTTTCTACTCGTTGCCGGTAGAGCGCACTCCCCTCCCATTATAGGCGCGATAAGGAATCAGCTGTACAGTACGTATATTAAGTGTGTAATCTCAATAACCACTGGATGGATTTTGATGCTGCTTTCACCATTCTGTAAAGGTGATCTCGAGGAAGATTTGTGTAGAAAATAATTTATTTATGACCAAAGGGAGCCAAGCAGTAACGATTTCAGTGAAAAGGTCGAAAAAATAGCCTGGCGTCCGTGCGATTTTTAAGCTTACGCTGGGCGAACCGTTAAAAATATCATTATATTATGAGTGTAAGAATTGTTCAGCGTGAGAAATTCTACAAAAAAAGTCCGCGAGAGCATATCTCTATCTTCGATACATCGCCCACTATAAGTGTTTTTAGTTTGGACGGGAGGGGCATTTGGCTTGCACCTCGCCATTCTTAAATTACGTCTGACAGGATTTCCATGCACATTCATAACTGTTCCCGGGCGAAGCCGGGGCGGGTTGCTAATGACACTGTATAATTATTATCATTATAATTTCCGCATTATCAAAATTAAAATTATATCACAAAATAAAATAGCGTGCTAATAAATCTAAGAGAAATTAGACATACCTTGCACCTTCTTCGGGTACAAGGACACTACTCCAGCACCGTCTCATTAAAAGGAAAGAGAGGATCAAAATTACAGCCGGGAACAAGTAGCAGCTAATCGTGTGTTGTGTTTTGTGCTAAGAGATCTTTCGACAAATTATCAGATACCGTGTGCCTTCTTTTTCACGAAGCAGCTGTCAGGACGGGACTCCTGCTGGACGTTATTCTCGAGGTTGAACAATGCGGTTTCATAATTATTATAACTGTCTCTGATAATCACAAAACTAACACTACAATGATGAGGCATTTAGGGGGAGGGAATTTGCAACCAATGGTCAATCACCCATACGACGAGTCTAGGAATGTATTCCCTAGTTTTGATCATTGTCACATTCTAAAAAAAAACATTAGAACGCAGTTTATGTAACGAGAGATGACTGATGGTACTGGAATAATTTCAGGGAAATACTTGTCATTACTATACACAATGCAAAAGGGTGAGATCGTCAAACCGGTCAGACACCTCACTAAAAACTCATCGAACCCACTAAATTTGAAAAAATGAATGTTCGGCGTGCCAAGGAAGTGTTCTCGTCAGAAGTTATTGGTGCCATTAGTACACTGAAAGAAAATATAGGCATGCACCCGGAAGCGTACACATTCATGGACGCAGAAGCAACCATTTTTTTTAAAACGTTAATAAATGGTTCGCTATGCATGACGTAAGCATCACATATCATCATATTCAGTCTAGAAATCCAGATAAAGGGCATTTTTTTCTCATTAAATGTCAGTCGCCTAAACTGGCTAGAGGAATATTTTCTTTCTTACCTTGAAACTTTGAAAGCTGCTAGTAACGCTGCTAGAAAGGACTTCCTGAGTTCTGAGACTTACGAAGCTACCTATACAATTAATCACGGATTCAGCTGTCCAGTGCATAAGGTATCTTCTAAAAATGGGTAGAGGAAAGTCGCCAAATATGGGGAGGTTTTTTTATAGGGCTTACATTAGACAAAAGAAGGAACGGAATAATTTTGGTTTTCTCACCAATGTAAACCTCAGGCGATATACTATGTATATTACAAATATGGGCACGTTTGATGTTGTAATACCCTCTGATATTATTGTTAACTTTAAAAGTGCACTTTCCCCGTATTAGGCAACCGGGTTTCGTAATATGGGGAGGTGAGAAACCTCACGGTTTTTATTTATAATAGGCACACTGAATAGTATACCCTACTAATTAAACCATTAATTCTGACATTTTTTTCGTGTGGCCTCCTGAGAGGCCGAGTGCAGGTCTTTCTAGTCGACGCCCGTGGGCGACCTGCGCGTCAGGATGAGAGATGGAATGGACGAAGATGAATGAAACTGGGCAAGGATGTGGAAGGAAGCGGCCGTGGCCTGTTAGAAGGTACCGTCCCAGCATTTGCCTGGTGTTCAAAAATGGGAAACCACGGAAAATCATTTCAAGGACGGCCGACGGTGGGGCTCGAACACACGCGTCTACCGAGTCAGCAGAGAGCTTGGCCCCATGGCCTAACGCTGCGCTTTAGCCAGCGTAGCCACTACTGTCGGTAATTCTGACAATGTAATGAAATCATGAACACAAATAGTACAAAAATACAAAAATGATTTTTTAAAGTAAATAACAGTCCTAGTTTCCTGTTGCCGAACTTCCAAACCGTTCAGCAGAAAAATGCATAAACTTTAATGAAAACCGAGTGATTCTGATCGAATTCAACTGTAACGAGGTGCAAGGTATGTCTAATTTCTCTTAGATTTATTAGCACGCTATTTTATTTTGTGATATAATTTGCATTTTGATATTGTGGGAATTATAATGATAATATAATAGTGTCACTAGCAACCCGCCCCGGCTTCGGCCGGGAACAGTTATGAATG
Organism: Meconema thalassinum; assembly: GCA_946902985.2. Lineage (NCBI taxonomy): Eukaryota > Metazoa > Arthropoda > Insecta > Orthoptera > Tettigoniidae > Meconema > Meconema thalassinum. The sequence continues at coordinate 377,424,654 of OX336392.1, forward strand.
TGCAAGGAATTCCTGTCAGACGTAATTTAAGAATGGCGAGGTGCAAGCCAAACCCCCTCCCGTCCAAACTAAAAACACTTATAGTGGGCGATGTATCGAAGATAGAGATATGCTCACGCGGACTTTTTTGTACAATTTTTCATGCTGAAAAATTCTTACACTCATAGTATATTGATATTGTTAACGGTTTGTCCAGCGTAAGCTTAAAAAGCGCACGGACGTCAAGTTCTTTCTTCGACCTATTCACTGAAATATAAAATCGTTACTGCTTGGCTCCCTTTGATCATAAATAAATTATTTTCTACAGAAATCTTCCTCGATATTACCTGTACAGAATGGTGAAAGCCGCATCAAAATCCATCCAGTGGTTCTCGAGATTACCCGTGATATCCAAGAATCGGGGACTTCGTTTTACACTAAGTAGAGATAAGTCTTAGTCGTGCAATGCTTGGTGAACAGCGCTGTGTGAGCAAATGAGTAACTAATAAGATTTCATGAAAAAGGTCTCATTGTCTAGGCCGGTATGAGCGCATTCAGTCGGCCGTGATCATGTATGGATGCATGTGACATTAGCGCCCGAGTGGAGCAGGTAGAAGTTAACGATATCATGACGTAATTAGGGAACTCTCTGTTAATATCAAGTTAGATTTATTATTGGGGCGGGGTTGAATATCATGATACAGTATTAGTCGTTGTCGCCTAGCGACAATATGTCCGTCAAGTCATTCGATATTCTATTTTCGTGAGACCTTGAAGGAAGTAATATTCGCAATTATTTTATTACTCGAATGATATAGTCAAGTAAAGGGGGTATCAATCGACGGTGCTTGACGGGCATTACATTTTACGACAACAAACGTCGTCGTAGCGCAAATACTTCCCGAGATATTTCAGTTTTAGTACTGGGTGAAATTTTTTGAAAACTATTTTAATATATAAGATGGATTTCTATACTGAAGGACACTTTGTATCTTTAGGCAAAAATAAACTTTAATGGATTTCTATACGGAAGGACACTTTGTATTCGTAGGCAAAAATAAACTTTAATGGATTTCTATACGGAAAGACACTTTGTATTCTTAGGCAAAAATAAACTTTAATGGATTTCTATACGGAAAGACACTTTGTATTCGTAGGCAAAAATAAACTTTAATGTATTTCTATACGGAAGGACACTTTGTATTCTTAGGCAAAAGTAAACTTTAATGGATTTCTATACGGAAGGACACTTTGTATCTTTAGGCAAAAATAAACGTTAATGGATTTCTATACGGAAGCACACTTTGTATTCGTAGGCAAAAATAAACTTGAATGGATTTCTATACGGAAAGACACTTTGTATTCGTAGGCAAAAATAAACTTTAATGGATTTCTATACGGAAGGACACTTTGTATCCTTAGGCAAAAATAAACTTTAATGAATTTCTATACGGAAGGACACTTTGTATTCTTAGGCAAAAATTAACTTTAATGGATTTCTATACGGAAGGACACTTTGTATTTTTAGTCAAAATAAACTTTAATGGATTTCTATACGGAAGGACACTTTGTATCTTTAGGCAAAAATAAACTTTAATGGATTTCTATACGGAAGGACACTTTGTATTTTTAGGCAAAATAAACTTTAATGGATTTCTATACGGAAGGACACTTTGTATCTTTAGGCAAAAATAAACTTTAATGTATTTCTATACGGAAGGACACTTTGTATTCTTAGGCAAAAGTAAACTTTAATGGATTTCTATACGGAAGGACACTTTGTATCTTTAGGCAAAAATAAACTTTAATGGATTTCTATACGGAAGCACACTTTGTATTCGTAGGCAAAAATAAACTTTAATGGATTTCTATACGGAAAGACACTTTGTATTCGTAGGCAAAAATAAACTTTAATGGATTTCTATACGGAAGGACACTTTGTATCCTTAGGCAAAAATAAACTTTAATGAATTTCTATACGGAAGGACACTTTGTATTCTTAGGCAAAAATTAACTTTAATGGATTTCTATACGGAAGGACACTTTGTATTTTTAGTCAAAATAAACTTTAATGGATTTCTATACGGAAGGACACTTTGTATCTTTAGGCAAAAATGAACTTGAATGGATTTCTATACGGAAGGACACTTTGTATTTTTAGGCAAAATAAACTTTAATGGATTTCTATACGGAAGGACACTTTGTATCTTTAGGCAAAAATAAACTTTAATGGATTTCTATACGGAAGGACACTTTGTATTCTTAGGCAAAAATAAACTTTAATGAATTTCTATACGGAAGGACTCTTTGTATTAGGCAAAAATTAACTTTAATGGATTTCTATACGGAAGGACACTTTGAAGTTTTAGGCAAAATAAACTTTAATGGATTTCTCTACGGAAGGACACTTTGTATCTTTAGGCAAAAATAAACTTTAATAGATTTCTATACGGAAGGACACTTTGTATCTTTAGGCAAAAATAAACTTTAATAGATTTCTCTACGGAAGGACACTTTGTATCTTTAGGCAAAAATAAACTTTAATAGATTTCTTTCTATACAGAAGGACACTTTGTATCTTTAGACAAAAATAAACTTTAATAGATTTCTATACGGAAGGACACTTTGTATCTTTAGGCAAAAATAAACTTTAATAGATTTCTATAAGTAGGCCTACAACAATAACTAACTAACTCACTTAGTGCAATTTTGCATACGTCCCCCTTAAATTGCATTTTGTGACAATTTTGAATCTAAATTACATTTTGTAAGTATTTTCTATCTAAATTGCATTTTGTAAATATTGCCAATTCAAATAACAGTACATTAAGTATGTAGTTAGTTTTAGTTGTAAGTAGGTAGCTAGTTTGTCTATTAGATATATGTCATTGTTCTATTAGACTGTGGTGTGTGAGTGTGTCTGGTAGCAGTTGCATTGTTTATTAGTTATAGTTCATTGTTTCAGTAGACTGTGATGTGTGAGGGTGCATGTGAGTGTGCCTGGTGACAGACTGTTTTAGTGGTAGTATTTGTGGTTGGTGGAACTTAAGTTTTTTGTTAGTAGAATTTTGGTATTTAATTGTTAGTACGGTAGAAGGTTAGTATTTTTGTTAGTAGAATTGCTCTTTACTTATTCTGAAAGGGAGTAGCAACCTTTCAGAATAAATCAATTCTTTACTAGTCTTATAGACGGTTAAGATATTGATAATATAAGCCAAATAATGGCTACACTGCGTCCTGCTGCACGCCTGAAAGCAACGGGAAACTACAGCCGTATGCTATTCCCGAGGATATGCACCTCTCTATGCATAATTACATGTGATGATGGCCTCCTCCCTTGTAAAATTTCAATCCGGAGGTAAACTAGTCCCCCGTTCGGATCTCCGGGTGGGGACTACTCGAGAGGGGGTTAACATCACAGAAGTGACAAAGAGGAAATCTGACATTCTACGGATCGGAGCGTGGAATGTTAGAAGTCTGCTAGGAAGTGGAAGGTTAGAAAACTTAGAAAGGGAAATGGATAGGTTGAGGTTGGATTTGGTTGGGATTAGTGAAATGCGCTGGCAGGAAGAACAGGACTTTTGGTCAGGAGACTATAGGGTCATTAGCACTAAATCAAACAATGGCCAAGCAGGGGTTGGCCTCATATTGAGTAGGAAACTTGGACAGCGGGTGGAATATTATGAGCAATATAGTGAACGGATTATTGTAGCAAAAATCAATACTAAACCTACGTGCACCACAGTGGTACAAGTCTATATGCCTACCAGTCAAGCTGATGATGAGGATGTTGAAAAGGTCTACGAAGAAATAGACGAAATTCTGAGGTATATCAAGGGTGATGAAAATGTTATAGTAATGGGAGATTGGAATGCTGTGGTAGGAAAAGGGAGGGAAGGGAAGATAGTAGGAGATTTCGGATTAGGTGAAAGGAATGATCGAGGAAGCAGGCTGGTAGAATTCTGCACCGAACATGAGTTGGTCATAGCTAACACCTTATTCAATAACCACAATAGAAGAATATACGCATGGATGAGACCAGGAGATACAGGGCGTTACCAAATCGACTTCATTATGGTCAAGCAGAGGTTTCGAAACCAGATTTTGGATTGTAAAACATATCCTAGTGCTGACATAAACTCTGATCACAATCTGGTTGTAATGAAATGCAGATTAAAGTTGAAGAAACTGAAGAAAAGTCAAAAGCCAAAAAGGTGGGCAATAGACAGACTGAAAGAGAAGGATGTAAACGAAAGATTCAAGAAGAGTATAAAGGAAGGACTAATGAAAAACCCTAAACAAACTTCAATTACAGACGAATGGGCACTTTTGAAGAATGAAATAACAAAATCCGCAGAAGAAAACATTGGTAGAAAAGAAAGAATAGGTAGAAAACCGTGGATCACTCAGGATATACTAGAATTGATGGATGAAAGGCGGAAACACAAGAATCTAAGAGATGAAAAGGGGAAAGCAGAATACAGACGTCTGAGAAATGAGGTTAACAAGAAGTGCAAGGAAGCAAAAGAAGAATGGTTGAAAGAGAAATGTGCAGGTATAGAAAATTGTCTGAAATTAGGAAAAGTAGACACAGCTTATCGAAGGATTAAGAATACTTTTGGGGAAAAGAAGACTTAGAGCTGTAATATTAAGGACACAAATGGAAAGCGTCTAACAGATAGGGAAGAAAAGGTTGAGAGATGAAAAGCTTACATAGAGAGTTTGTATAAGGGAAAGGAGATTGAGAATCATGTAATGGAAAGGGAGGAGGAAATTGATGAGGATGCGAAAGGAGATTTAATATTGAGATCAGAATTTGATAGAGCTTTGGAAGACTTAAGCAGGAACAAAGCACCAGGCATAGATGATATACCGATTGAGTTGCTACGCTGCATAGGAGATGAAGGTCTGATCAGGTTATTTCACTTGGTGTGTAGGATTTATGAGACAGGTGAGGTACACCCTGATTTCAAGAAGAATGTAATCATCCCTATACCAAAGAAAGTGGGAGCTGACAGATGTGAAGATTACCGTACAATCAGCTTGATTACTCATGCTTCAAAGATCCTGTCTAGAATAATTTACAAGAGGATTGAAAGCCAGATAGAAACGGAGTTGGGTGAAGACCAGTTTGGTTTCAGGAGAAATGTAGGAACAAGGGAAGCTGTACTAAGTCTTAGGCTGATTTTGGAAGGTAGAATAAGGAAAGATAAGAGAACGTTCATGGCTTTTGTAGACTTAGAAAAGGCTTTTGATAACGTTGATTGGACTAAATTGTTTGACATTTTGAAATTGATTGGAATAAAGTACAGGGATAGGAGGGTGATATACAATCTGTACAGAAACCAGACAGCAGTCATTCGAGTTGAAGGACATGAGAGAGAAGCTGGTATTCAGAAAGGTGTAAGGCAAGGCTGCAACTTATCACCCATACTTTTCAATCTTTACATTGAACAAGCAATGAAGGAAATTAGAGAAAAATTTAAAGTGGGAGTGAAGATTCAAGGAGAAATAATTTCAACTCTGAGATTTGCTGATGACATCGTTATCTTGGCCGACAAGCCTGAGGATTTGAATGAGTTTTTTAATGGTATGGACTCCGTCTTACGGAAAGAATTCATGATGAAAATAAATAAATGTAAAACAAAAATACTGGAATGCAGCCGAAATAAATCAGAAACCTCTATGGAGATCAAATTGGCAGGTGAAAAGCTGAAGGAAGTAGGAGACTTCTGTTACTTAGGAAGCAGAATAACCAGTGATGGACGAAGCAAAGAGGATATTAAAAGTAGGTTGGCTCAGGCAAAGAAAGCATTTCTACAAAAAAGGAATCTGCTGACATCGAATATAGATTTAGGTATTAGGAAGTCATTTTTGAAAGCCTTTGTCTGGAGCGTGGCGCTCTATGGAAGTGAAACTTGGACTATTGGTGCAGCAGAAAAGAGGAGAATTGAAGCATTTGAAATGTGGTGTTACAGGAGAATGATGAAGATCAGATGGGTAGATAGGGTTACAAACAAAGAGGTATTAAGACGAGTGGGAGAGGAGAGATGCTTCTGGCGACTGCTAATGAAGAGAAGAGATAGGTTGGTAGGACACATACTAAGACACCCGGGAATAGCAAGCTTAGTTATGGAAGGAAGGGTCGAGGACAAAAACTGTAGGGGTAGACCAAGGTTAGAATATGTTAAACAGATTGCCTCGGATGTAGGGTGTCGGAGCTATGTAGAGATGAAACGATTAGCTCAGGACAGGGAGGCATGGAGAGCTGCATCAAACCAGTCAAAAGACTGAAGACTCAAACAACAACAACATCATTCCGAAAATAAGCCTAACCTAACTTAAGCGATTACCTCTTATTTTTTATTATCTCGTGTCTAGTAACCAATTAATAGATTATTCGGTTAGTCGATTAATCGTTTTCGATTAATTTCTAGATTGTTAATCGATTAGCCGCTCTGATATTCTGCAGTTGTTTATCTAAGACTCATGATAACTTCCAAACGAGAATATTGTTGATACTCTCTTGATCGTTAAGGAACGTTTTCCGTGTCACATGGCAACATTACAGTGTCATAGAAGATTAGCAAAGAGCATTGCAGTGTAATTACCCGGGTCCTCGATCGTAACTTGTCGTCACTCTACTACCTAGGATGAGAAACAGTCTTGGCTCCCGCTGCCAACAATAAACCAGCCACAAAGTGCATTACAACTAATGTTAGGACTAACGAATTTCTCTGCATAATTAAGTCAGACGCCTAGCAATAGCAGTCCAGTCTGTGGCCTGATAATGTGCGCCCGGGGCTGAGGGGGGGATGTGGAACATCCAGCATAAATATGAGAGTATCGTGTGGTTCTCGTACAATGCACTTCATGGCGCATACATCTGGTATCGGCGTGAGCAATGTTCCAACGCTTTGATCACTCGTAGAAAGGGATGAAAGACATCTCTGAGCTGCGCTAATGGGTTCTCTCCACGGGGGTGAAATAGGAAAATCCTAACAAGGGAAGATGGTATTTTGGCTTTCACGGCCAGTGAATTGAAACTCAGCAATTTTTCTAGGTGTGTGCCGTGTTTTGTGTAGTGTTTCGCCTAGGACACCAAGATGGCTCATCAGCGGGCTCTTGGTGTCCCCGCCCGGACCCCCAAAGGAGTAGGGAGGTAGCACGCAGTTCGCTACTTCTTTGGGGGTCCGGGTGGGGACACTTAGAGCCCGCTGTGAGCCAGCTTGGTGTCCTAGGCGAAACCCTACACAAGACACGGCACAAACCTATACAAATTGCGGAGTTTTAATTCACTGGCCGTGAAAGCCAATATATCATCTTTCTAGAAGCCTTCATAAAGAGGTTAAGGCTGATTGAGCTTTTAGATCTCGCAGTAAAGTAGTACAGGTGCACTTCATATAAAGGGAGGCAGCGCGCAGTTCGCTACTTCTTTGGGGGTCCGGGTGGGGACACTTAGAGCCCGCTGTGAGCCAGCTTGGTGTCCTAGGCGAAACCCTACACAAGATACGGCACAAACCTATACAAATTGCGGAGTTTTAATTCACTGGCCGTGAAAGCCAATATATCATCTTTCTAGAAGCCTTCATAAAGAGGTTAAGGCTGATTGAGCTTTTAGATCTCGCAGTAAAGTAGTACAGGTGCACTTCATATAAAGGGAGGCAGCGGGCAGTTCGCTACTTCTTTGGGGGTCCGGGTGGGGACACTTACAGCCCGCTGATGAGCCAGCTTGGTGTCCTATACGAAACCCTACACAAGACACGGCACTAACCTAGAAAAGTTGCTGAGTTTCCTAACAGGGAAAGTTGCCTGAGGCGTGTTTTACTGTCCCCCACTCCTAACTGGACGTGAAGGTAAATATTGTCGGAATGTGTCAACCTGGGCTGATCCTCGCGGTGTTCTCACTATCTATTCTTGTTATCTCAAAGACTTATTCGATACTATTCATTAGCAAGTTTTGGCATTATTCCAGATTCCTGGATTTCTTTAGCCTTGCATTTAAAGCTCAGGTTCGGTCAATTTCTTTGTGTTTCCCAGTTACTATTAGAAGAGTGCAGTGCAGTTTTTAAATTATATTGAACAACTGAAAGTAATGTATTTATATTTCTAACTCACCACACTCCTCGCACTTGAACACATCTCACTGCATCCGCAGTAACGACGCACTGTTTGAAACCTCATACAGCTGAGTAATATGGCGGCAATTGAAGCCACCACATCAAACAAACGAACATCAGCGTCCGCACGTCATCGACTACTGTACACCAAAAAAGTGACAGTCGGTCTGCAAGACTAGACTTTGTATCATTTTAAATGCTACAAATGCTGAAAAATGCTGGAAAGGCTGGAGGCTTCTCGCTTCGCTCGAAGCCAAAGACTCTAGGCATGTTAGAAAATTATCTGCATAATACTTATCTTGCTTTATAATACTTTACCTTGTTTCAAATTACTCGCGAACGGCAAGTGCAAACCAAGGGCAAAGCAAGGTCAAGCGCGCGGGATGCCGTCACGCTCCCCAGAGCGCGCGGGGACGTGCCCCTTCCATCCAGTATAAAAACACTTATAGTGGGCGATGTATTGAAGATAGAGATATGCTCTCGCGGACTAATTTTGTAGAACTTTTCATGCTGGCCAATTCTTACGCTCATAGTATATTGATATTTTTAACTGTTTGCCCAGCGTAAGCTTAAGAAGCGCACGGACGCCAAGTGTGTTTTCAACTTTTTCACTGAAATCGGTACTGCTTGGCTTCCTTCCATCATACATAAATTATTTTCTACAGAATCTTTCCTCGAGATATCCTTTACAGAACGGTGAAAACCGCATCAAAATCCATCCAGTGGTTATCGAGTTTACTCGTGACATCCAAGAATCGAGGATTTTTGTCTTATACTAACGAAGTAGAGATTTCGGGGAACACATGCACCAAGCGGTACTATGACGTCACACACCTCAGTGCATCTGGGTACATTTCGTCCCGTCACCGTAACGTAACGCCAGATCCCAGCGTAATGACGAAATCGACAAGATCATTTAAAATGATAAAATTCACCTAGTCTACGTATCGTGGTATACAGGGTGATTCTTATAAACGTTTAAAACTCTCTATAGATGGCATTGAGACAAGTAATTTGATATAGGACACTTAGGGTTGAAAGTGTCCGGAAATAACTTCAAAGTGAACCACAACTGTTAAACATATGACGTCATCAGGTGACGGCTCAGCTAGAGCGGTCAGGCCCGTGCTACCTTACGCACACCAAGGCAAACGTTGAATATCATATCACTCTCTGGCTCCGTGTCTTAATGTCAACAAACAATCTGCTTCCACTTGAAAGGAGGAGAGAGAGAACAAAGAAAGCTGATGGATAGGCCCCGGATTTTAACCGGATTTGAACCTCGAAACCCACGCGCCCGAATCGCACACGCAGACTCGGAGCCAGAGTGATATGATATTCAACGTTCACTTTGGATGGTGTGATGTGCGTAAGAGTGCACGGGCCTCACCGCTCGATCTGAGCAGTCATCTGATGACGTCACATGTTTAACAGTTGTGGTTCACTTTTAAGGTATTTCCGGACACTTGCGACCCTAAGTGTCCAATATCAAATTACTTGTCTCAATGACATCTACGTCGCCATAGAGAGTTTTAAACACTAATAAGAGACACCCTGTATATGCACCCAGTGTCGCGCTAGCGTGGCCACATCGATAAGAAACTACGCAGAGCATCTTTGTCGTTGCGCCGAGGAAACGCTCTCTGCTGCGTCTATGTCGCCATGTCCACCAAGCATGGCCACCTACATTTTGAATCAATGTAACGTACTAAGGTGACCGTGCCGTGGCATTTCTGACGCGGCTACAAAGTCGCAAGCTTGGTCTCAGCCATAGAGTCTAGATAATCGCTCCAAATAGCTAATAAGATGGCTATTTGATCGCTCTATTAGTGTTATCTCCGTGGGCCATGAAACGAACGCAACAAACCATGCGTTTAACAATAAGCCCATAACCATAGTGATTGGGTGTGCATTATAATTTAACTAATTCCATTGTGGTAGATTTGTTATGAACGATGTTACCCTGAGAGATTATCGATGCCGTCCAACCTCTTTCCAAACACAACGCCTGTTTTTGCGGCCAATGGTTAAAAGAGCTTCAAACCAGTCATATGGCCGTTCCCGATATGTTTTAGTGTCATTTGGAATATTTCATTGGTCAACAAGAACCAGCTGGTCTATGTGCCTGTCAGATTCCATATTTCAGTGAACTACATCGCCATCTGCAAGCATCGAGAAAGTAAGTTATTATTGCTTTAAGGGGTGGAACAGCGAGGTCATCTGCCCTTATAAGAAAGCAAGTCTTAAGTATTTTTTGTGAGGTAACTTTCCAACAAAGGATCACTAAGTGTTTTGAGAATCGGTAGGCTAAGTGTCTAGTTTATTAACAGATATCATGTGTGTGTATGCCATACAGTAGTCTCGGTATGTCACTACACGGCACCATGTAAGTTAGGAGATTATGTTCCCGTAATTGGACCCCCATTGGCTGTGAGACTGCTGTATCCTTCAATACCCGAATGGGCAGTTTGTGTGTGTGAGTGTTTGTGTGGTTTGAAGTTCTGTTTTGACCTTTGGTCGCAAGAAGAGGCATTGTTTTTGGAAAGAGGTTGGGCGGCATCGATGGTCTCACGGGGTAAACATCGTTCATAACAAATCTACCGCAATGGAATTATTTAAATGATAATGTACAATCACAATGGTTATGGGCTTATTGTGTGTGTATTACTGTAAAAAATACCCTAGTGTACAATTGTTCGAGCTCTAGTGAATGGGTTAAGGTTGAATGAATATACCGGAGAATTCTCACATGTTTCAGCTAGCAGTTAAACATCAACTCTGAGACACATTTAAATAAGAACAAGAAAACCGAGGGAGAGAGAGAGAAATATAAACACAAGTGGAAATTGCATGAAGAGGGAATATCCCAGAATACATACAAGAGTGAAGAATAAATACACTCAACTGAAATATTTAGAAAATAAGGTAACAACGCACGTGATTATAACTTCTTGGACGGCTCGTTATCTCCGACAAACATCATAACCAAACGTTACGAGCAGTTTACAGCGGAAAGTACGCAGTTTCAGAAGGAAACGAACCCGAATTTCAATGTGACAACCTCAAATGCCACAGTAACCGTGGACTAGGCCTACCGGGGAACCACGTTAAAAAACGCGCCAATACTCTACCTCATGGTGGTGTGGAAATCAGTATTCGTGTGCGGAAAAATAGTAGGCTATCAGTTTCAACACTTAGCCTACGTCTCGACCGTATGACGACCCTGAGAAACGCTCTACTTTATAGTAGAGTGTAAAACCCAGTGATGCAAGGCACGTTTTCCGGTGGCGCTTGAGGTGTTGTCTGGTGTTACTTGGGGGGTCTGGTAGTACTTGAGGTGTTGTCTGGTGGTACTTGAGGTGTTATCTTATGGTAGGTAATGAAGTGTCTGGGTAAAATTTGAAAGTGCAAATACAATGTTAATCTTATACTAATAGAAAGGTTCTGTTTTGAATAAATGGCTCCGATTGTCAACTGGAAAATATTCTTCACATGTTTACCTGTCAATATGGTTTTCTGTATACATGATGTCTTTTGGAATCTTCCAAGTTGCAGCTAACATAACATTTAGGGACATATCTTCCGTCAAAAACGAGGCTTTCAAGTGACAAGAGATCTACTGTTTGGAGAGAATAAGAAAATGTTATTTTTATATAGATTGTAAAACTTTCCATAGTTAGATACGAGTTCAGTTAGTGGAATGTTCGATCGAAGAAGTTTACGCTGGAGTCTGAGATGTATTTTGAGGGAAAATAATTGTTGCGTCCTCGCCTGATGGCACGGACTTAAGCCATAGGCCGATAAGGGGTTCTCCAAGCTCAAGTACCAGGATCGTTATCGTGTACTTCCGATAGATTCTGATAGCGATTACAGCACACACCTATTACACAAGAAAATGGGAGTGGGAGGTGATTCAGGAATCAGGGAATGCTTCCCAATAAAAGAGATTGAAAGCTTAACTACCAGTTTATTCCTTAAGGGAGTGACGGAATCCTACCACATGGATACAAGGATTCAATTCTGAAAGGAAATAGAAATATTGGTTCTCACCTGTTTCCTGTTACCTCAGCTGGTGCCCTGAAGTACCGGCTCAGCTCCGTGCCCCTTGGTCAACGCTCAACTTGCCCGATCTCCCGATTGACAGGCAAACGACCACTCACCCTCAGACTTCCGTCTCTGCAGTGCCTGACTGACCCCTCACACCAGAGTCCGCAGCTTTTGGTTGAACGGGGGTTGAATGTTCGGTACGGTTTCGCCTTGAACCGACACCGGGACATAACAATATCTCATGTGACAGACCCTTTTGAAGTAGTGGTTCATCGGATTTTCCACTGATGTAAATTGTTATTTTATTTTCATTAGGCCTATGCATAGCACATTGGATATTTGATATACTGTATACTTGAACAAAGAAACTTATAATAAATATAAGGTGGCAATAATACAGGGTCATCGAAAAATAATGCCTAGATTTTTAATAATTGCTTTAAAAAACATGTCGCCTCCGTTGCGTAGCGGTCAGCGTGGTTGGCTGCCGCCCCGGAGGTCCTGGGTACGATTCCCGGCTCTGCCACGAAATTTGAAAAGTGGTTTGAGGACTGGACCGGGGTCTACTCAGCCTCGGGTGGTCCAAATGAGTAGAGGGGGTTCGATTCCCACATCAGCCATCCTCGAAGTGGTTTTCCATGGTTTCCCACCTCGTCTTCGGGCAAATGCCAGGATGGTACTGTACCCTTTTACCTACCAATACCTGTTGAATCCCTGGATAGCAGCTGGATCGTAGAACCTGAAAATGCCCCGGCTCTAAAGACCCCCCAAGTTCTACCAACAGACACAGGGATAATAGGGCCACTCGAATACCTAACAGGATGTATTAAGACTGACCAAGGCTCAGAAAAAGAAAAGACTAGCTCAAAACACGAGAATTCTTCAAAAGGAAGAAAGAATCTCAAAGGTGTGGTAAACACTAAAATACCTAGCGATGGCCCCCTTAATACACCCTTCCATCACCTCTATAAAGCATCACGCAATAATTAAAACCAAGTAGTAAAGTAGTTTATTGTAAGAATAAACAAGACAGAGAAATATCAATTTCGTCGATACCACGACCAATCAAAAAAAAAATCTCATTGATTATATTGGATTATCTTCCAGAAAAAATATATATATATTACCCATTATCACAACTAACTTTTAGCTGATTAAAATATAAGGCATATTAATAATAACAATGATGATCAATCCCATAGGGTAAGCATTCACAAAAAGAGAAATATTATAAGACTTGAATACATTAAATTAATTTCGGTTCCTTAACGGAAATAACATCTTATACAAAAATATCCTGGTTATAATTACTAATCCTACACGACATCTTCAGTAACTTTATATGTTCTTGTTATTGAATGAAGAAATTCATATGGCCTATTTACAGAATATAATTTACACAAAATTCCAGAATAATTTCAATTATTCTCTTCCTACTGACTTGAAGTCACGACATTCCTTTCTGTTTAATATTATTTCAATTCTTGTTTTAGGGAAATTCTGCCGAACAGTTAAGCTAAGCAAAAATTAATTGTAAAGTCAGTCTTAAATAGTTATCGGTTTACTTTTTAAACATACATCTTATGACAAAATTGTTATATTAGTTTTACTGGAAATATTTAACCGAATATCCACTCAAGATTCCCAACAATACTGCTCGGAAAAATATTAATCTTCACACAGGCATTTTCACGATAACAGCGATAAAGTTAACAATGACCAATTATTAACCATACTAGGTTAAAACAACACCTCTCTCTGGGTTAAAACCCTAATCAATCTAATCCTGATTGGCACACCTAGCTCAATCCTCAACAAGAAAAATATGCTTTACAAAGCATTGCATCAATATATTTAAACACAAAGACATTACTCATAGTATATGCCTCTCTAAAGACCAATATGCACCTATAATAGGAGCCTTACTGTTATAAATCCACAATTATGCAAATCAGCTGTTTATGGTAAAAATCCTGAACTCGAAAAATATGATCCCGTAACAGATTGCCAACAAAGCCCAGTGGATTTCAGAAATATTCCACCTAACTTTAAAAACTTGCCTTACATTGATTCATTACAAAATCCATAGTTTTTAAACGTATGACTTATAGTAAGTCGTCCCTGGGATTATCCTCGCAAATTTGGATGTCGTTCAAATACCCTCTTACTAAAGAAAAACTATTGCACTAAAGGCAATGATATCAATTTAATCCATTGTTAACTTCAAAAAAAAAATATATATATAAACTGTATATAACGCTGCCCAACCACACAAACTGAGGTTGTAAAGAGGTCTATAAAAATAAATTCAATCTCAAAATAAGATCCTCCCTGAATTTCCCGAACGCGAAAATGTCGATGGATTAGACCTACAGCATGGATCTAGGTTAGCAACAAAGGCTAAGCGACTAATGACCCATTAGGCAATCCATTTCGAAAATCACGCTCAGAAAACACAAGTTAAATCTGTTATTTTAAAAAAAACTGAAGAAAATATAGTCCAAGGACTCGAAGTAACATTTAGAATAACTGGGTCCGAAAACTTCTAATATCTTAATCAAAATACGAAAAGGAAAATTCCCCTCCAAAGAATACGATAATCCAAGCGAAAGTGCTTAAAGAACAATGCACTAGAATATGAAAACTCATCCAACGTTCTCAAAAGAAAGTTGCGTTACTAAAAATGTTCTTACACAAGAAAAACTGTAAATCTTCCTCCTACATTTGCTTCTCGACAAATAAGAATGAGCATATTAGTTTAAATACTGTAAAATACTACTGAAATTATTAATTTATTCATCAAAATTACACAAAGGATGTACTCATTTTTATGAGTCAAAATCCTGGCATCATAGAAGGTCAGTTTCGAAATGAACATCGAACCTGTACTTTCTACTGAACCATTTAAACTACAAAATCAAATATGGCAAAGTGGTATTTATAAATGTCCACGCTACACTACTGTAACAAGTTGAAGTGATCAGTACCTTTGGCGAATCTAGATGAGGAAAAAAGGATATCGTTGGCCATAATCAGCTCCGGACCAACAGAAAATATGCTGGACTTCAACTGGGTTTCCGTAGAACGAACCAAAGTCCTCCCAGGCTCGAACAACACCCGGTCGGTCGAAATAGTTCCAACATATCCTGGCGATATCTTCCCATACATATTCGAACACCAACGGAAGGACCGCACACAGTTTATCAACTCGTCACGACGCGAAGGTGAACTCGAACCGTCACTAACAAGTTCCAATATGAGAACGCGCGTGTGAACAAGTTCACGAGGGTCGACGCGGTCCCTCTCGACACGAGAGTCGCGTGCACACTTCATGCCAAATGAAAGTTGCCTTCGACAAGTCCCCGCTGTACCCTGCTAATGCAGTATTCTTAAATCAATTTAGCCTACCATCGTAGTGGATATAAGCTTCATATTGTCCCTTCCCCTTGACACCTTGCTTGAGAATGAACTCTTTTCAAAAAGTATAATCACAGTGAAGAGTGAATCAAATCTAGGCTGCATTTCCACGACGGATTATATGCAGAGTTTCGTGACACATCACGGCTGAGCTCGCGGTCGTGGTTATAAAAGTATCCATCCGCATGGCCCGTTAATTGCTGTAGACACACAGTCGCAGAGGTAAATTATTACATGTTTAAGACCATGTCTGAGCCCTATTAAACACGTTTCTACTTCACGTAGAATGCTCAACGAACTAGAATACACTTCAGCACGGTCACACGTTTTTAAAACTTCCGTTAGCTGGCGATTTTACTTTCACTGATTTCCAGCTCAACCCTCTGCGCTGTCAAGTTCTATATACATTGCGCTCTGCACGAGGTCGCCTGAGTCTCACATCTGCTTCCCCCACCACCACACACACGTCATGACTCGATACGAAATATATCGCAGTCGAAACGTGATCAGCAGTGAGTTAACATATCATCTTCTGTTCTTCATACTTTCTTAATAATGGCTTTCTTAATAATAGCTTTTTGCCATGGAAATATACATATAGACACATGTATCTGCTTACATAAAGCGCTAAATATGCATTAATTTGTATTAATCACTCCCAGGTGAATCGATCGATATGGTGTTAGACACAGTCAACATGGTTATTATCGATGAGCTTCGGATTTCTCGTCGGAAACACGAGCTCTGCCGATCTCTTTCATGATAGCATGGCTTTTCCTTGCTGCAGACCAGCTGTTATGATCGACTTCAGAGGCAAGTTAGGAAGTTACAGGGTGTTCCCAAAATACTGTAACCATGTCTGTACTTAAGCCCTTTTATGAATAATGGTGCATTTTCCCTTTGATACCTTAAATAAAAGTCTCCTCAACTTTTATTTACACCATTCCAGGTAATCTCAGCATATGTAGCATTATTCAGTCAACACTCAGTCTATCTTCTTCACATATCTTTTCAGGTTCTTTGCATTGAAACGACCTATCATTTCTCTTTCATTTAGGCTTACAACCTCATAACAATTATTTCCGAACGACCTAGCAATCTTATAGGGTCCGTGGAAGACATAGGAAAACTTGGTGAATTGCTTCTTAGCCACATCTGCTTTCGTCGGTTTCTTGACGAGAATCATCTCGCCTACTCTCATCGGTGGCCGATATCTTTTATTTCTGATTCGTTTATGCCGCTTCTCGGCTGCATCCATCAAGCTTTCTCTAGCTGAATTAATTCTTTCTTGGACTGTAGGCTCCCTGTCCTTAGGTAGAAATCTCACGATTTCTGTCCAGGCTCTTTCTGGCCTCTTATTATGGTGAACAACCATAGGTATATCTGATAAGCTCTCATGGAATGTGGAATTCATGCATCTTTCCATGAGTGGGATGAACTTCACCCAGCTCGCATGATCCTCAGGACAGTAAATTCTCGCGAACTTGCTAATTTCTGCCATAACACGTGATCTAGGATTTCCATTCTAGGGATATCTCTATTAATTTCGTTTCCATCCATTTCCTCCATCACTACATCCTCTATACTTTCTTCCTTGAATCTTATTATTCCTTTGTCCATGTCGATGATTGCTCTAGCTTGAGTAATAAAATCGATGCCTAGTATGACGTCAAAATTAATATTCTTAACGACTATAAAAATATGTTCATAACTTCTCTCATTGATCCAGAATTTCATTAGAATCTGCACTTTGCATTTCATAGTTTTATCCTTAAATATCCCACGAATTTTTGTTGGAGATGCTGGAAGAATGGTAAATTGGTTTTCTGGTTTCAATCTCTCAAAACAGTCCTCGTCAACTATAGAGATCATAGCACCTGTGTCCATCAAGGCTTTACAATGTTGTAGACCAATTAGTATATCAATAACGGGAAGTTCAACTATCCTTCCTCTCGGTTTCGTTTCTGGTTCAAATAGAAGGTCTTCGTCAGTAGCTTCAAATATTTCAAAAATCGTGATATCAGAGGAATGCGTGGCAACGTCAGTTATTAATTTCGCCCGGAAATTGGCGTTTTTTTTTCTCGATCCGGAGCTCTTTCTGAACTCCGACCTTCCCTGCTAGTACTGGGTTGTGAATTATCTAGATTTTCATCCTTTCTTTCCTTCGATTTTCTTCGTCCAACCTCCGTGGACTTATCTCGCCCTCTCTTGAGCCTCTCCTGTTGCACTTTTTTATCGGACGCCTCCGTTCGATAATTGTTGTATCTCGAGTACCCTTGATTTTGTCTGTTATCTCTATTGTCTCGGGTATCTCTATCATTCCTATTATATCTGTTATCTCTATTGTTTCGGGTATCTCTATCATTCCTATTGTATCTGTTATCTCTATTGTCTCGGGTATCTCTATCATTCCTATTATATCTGTTATCTCTATTGTCTCCGGTATCTCTATCATTATCTCTTCGATAAAAATTTCTCTCCTCGTAGCGACGTTGCCAAGGCCTCTCCTGGGCGTCCCTACGTTGGTTTTCCCATCTCCTCTCTTCCTGATGGGTATTTCTAATAGGACCTATTCTATCATCTCTTCTTTGTTCGAAACGATCCGTCTGCTGTGTACGGTTCATCATTACCGCGTTTACAACTTTCGATTCCTGCCTGGCATTTTTGACTATAGTAGGTTGCGTCATCATACTCATATGATCTAATCGACGTAACAGGTCATCTAACGACGTTAAAGACGATACTCCGGAAGAAATAATTGATTTCCTTACTTCCGCAGGCAATTGACGTGAGATAGCTTCAAGGAGTTCTTCCTGTGTTAACGGCGGCTGAAGAAAACGGAGTTTTGCTAACTGACACGCAAAGTATTCAGCGTAGCTGGTTGGTCCTGTACTGGAGTACTTGCGTGAATAGACTTCTGATCTCACATTCTGTTGGACCTCGATCGACCAAAATCTTTGTATGAAGGCTTCCGAAAACTGCTCAAAGTTGTCAAATGTGTAACGAAAAGCCCTGAACCATTGTAACGGAGCATCGGTGAGAAACCTTTCCACCATACGTAGCTCACGCTCACGTGGCACATGTGACTCCAAAAAGTAATCTCTTAATGTCCTGACAAATTCGATTGGTGTCATTCCATCCAAATTGCTAAACTTCCTAGGTTTGTCATCAAAATTTCGTATTATGGTTACATTCGGTGTCCTTTCCGATGATTTCGAAGTATAGTCACCCACGCCTACGTTGGGGTTCGGAGAACTAAAAGTTTCCCTGCTTGTTCGAATGGGACTCGAATGTTCCATTTGACTGAGCCGAACGTTGGGTTCGTTGTTGGAAGATTCCTGTATCATCCTTTCCCTACCATCAGGTACTATCACTTCAGGTTGTTCAACTAGAACTCGAAAATCGGACTGTAAGAGTGATCGCAATTGATCTTTTAGAGTATCTAAATTGATATGCCCCTCTAGATTAATTTGCTCGAGACCCTTTCTAATTTCATTAATCTCGGAAGTTTTCTTCTCCCTGACCTCATTTAACTCTATCTTACTTTGGTCGACTTTAGTTTCAACACTGTTAATACGTTTCTCTAAATCGGATATGTTATTAACCTGAGTATTTTGAATTCCATCCATTCTTTTGCTTAGATCTTCCCTAACATTTATTATGTCTTTGCTATTAGTTGCAAGACCAGTGGCAAGTTTAGATTCTAACTTAGATTTCTCAACTTTAAAACATTCCTCATTAATTTTCATAATATCTTGACGAAATGTTACAATATTATCACTTATGATCCCTTTCAAGTCGATGTCAAAATCATCCCTGAGAAGTTTCGTATGATCAGTGACTTGAGCTCGGAGTGTCCCCATTTCACATTTCAACTGTTCCAGGCTATTCTGGGTCTGATTAGTGTCATGGGAAAACTGCAGCTGAAGTGTTTCTAAATTTTTTTTACTGAGCTTCACACTCTTTTCAAAGTCTAGTCTAATCTCAACTTGAAATTCTTTATTAGATTTTTCTAGCTCCATTAACTTAACCTCCGTCTGATTTTGACTAGATTCGATTTTTCGGACCTCTAGCTCCATTTTATTTTGACTGGATTCTATTAATCCCACATCTGTTCGTAAATCATTGATTTGGGATTGCATAATCCTTACATTAGAGTTTACATCCTTTACAGTTTCCTCAATTCCCCTTTGACTAGTCTGAATATTGTTAAGATCTGTTTGGATTGATGTTTGACTAGTTTGCATATTGTTAAGATCTGTTTGGATTGATGTTTGACTAGTTTGCATATTGTTAAGATCTGTTTGGATTGATGTTTGACTAGTTTGCATTGATGTCTGACTATTTTGGATTCTTTCTTGGGCAACCTGTACCAGGCCAACATTAGCCCGTAATGTACTGATATCTAGTTGAGTTTTTCTATTATCATCCTGGATATCTTCGATATTAGATTCTACACTGGTAACCTTCCTTTCTACCCTTTTAGAACTGTCATTGATAGCCTTCAAGGAGGATTGCATAGTATCAATTTCCCCCCTGATGCCTTCAGCAACTGCACCCTGATTTTGAATAACAGTTTCAGACATATGGTCTAATGCAGATCTAGTTTGGACCTTAATATTTTCAATGTCCTGATTCAAATTGTCCATTTTATGTTGAAGAATTTCAAACATCTTCTTAACGTCACCAACAGTCACCATATTACCTTCAGACATGCTTCACTACACTTCACAAGAAATAAGAATACCACACCAACAAAGCACAGCGAGAACATCTACAAACAACCACCATTTACCATATATGCTCATTCTTATTGTCTGGCGTTACCTTAAAATAAACTTATGTCTAAACACAAAGTGCCCCATTTCATTTGGGATCGACCATATACAAGTGCGTGTTGGTTTATATCGGTGAAGGTCTGTGATTCTACCATTACTTAAATTTTAAATTTACTACAAATACTTCTATTTTTAATGATGTCAGCAATGATCATCAGCCGGAAACAAGTAGAACAAATTATTAACAAAGCGTGTGGCACCACTCCAATACATAAAATAAAATAAAAATTAATAATGGTTGCAATACCACTTGTGGGTCAAGTAGCTCGAGTATCCTCGTAATTGCTTTGTTCCATAGGAATTCCAATAGTTCGTGCCAAAATATTGGTTTACCATTATTTTATCGCCTTGATTCATAGTCACACAAGAAACACGGTGTTCCAATTCGCGATCTGTGTTACATGATCATAAAACTAATTTCCACTTTGTACTTTCAGTTTCAATTTTGGCAGAATTATGGCATTCAACTCCCTGGTATTCGCTCTGGTATTCCAGTTTTTCGAAGCCCCTGAGCTGGGCGCCACCTAATGTACCCTTTTACCTACCAATACCTGTTGAATCCCTGGATAGCAGCTGGATCGTAGAACCTGAAAATGCCCCGGCTCTAAAGACCCCCCAAGTTCTACCAACAGACACAGGGATAATAGGGCCACTCGAATACCTAACAGGATGTATTAAGACTGACCAAGGCTCAGAAAAAGAAAAGACTAGCTCAAAACACGAGAATTCTTCAAAAGGAAGAAAGAATCTCAAAGGTGTGGTAAACACTAAAATACCTAGCGATGGCCCCCTTAATACACCCTTCCATCACCTCTATAAAGCATCACGCAATAATTAAAACCAAGTAGTAAAGTAGTTTATTGTAAGAATAAACAAGACAGAGAAATATCAATTTCGTCGATACCACGACCAATCAAAAAAAAAATCTCATTGATTATATTGGATTATCTTCCAGAAAAAATATATATATATTACCCATTATCACAACTAACTTTTAGCTGATTAAAATATAAGGCATATTAATAATAACAATGATGATCAATCCCATAGGGTAAGCATTCACAAAAAGAGAAATATTATAAGACTTGAATACATTAAATTAATTTCGGTTCCTTAACGGAAATAACATCTTATACAAAAATATCCTGGTTATAATTACTAATCCTACACGACATCTTCAGTAACTTTATATGTTCTTGTTATTGAATGAAGAAATTCATATGGCCTATTTACAGAATATAATTTACACAAAATTCCAGAATAATTTCAATTATTCTCTTCCTACTGACTTGAAGTCACGACATTCCTTTCTGTTTAATATTATTTCAATTCTTGTTTTAGGGAAATTCTGCCGAACAGTTAAGCTAAGCAAAAATTAATTGTAAAGTCAGTCTTAAATAGTTATCGGTTTACTTTTTAAACATACATCTTATGACAAAATTGTTATATTAGTTTTACTGGAAATATTTAACCGAATATCCACTCAAGATTCCCAACAATACTGCTCGGAAAAATATTAATCTTCACACAGGCATTTTCACGATAACAGCGATAAAGTTAACAATGACCAATTATTAACCATACTAGGTTAAAACAACACCTCTCTCTGGGTTAAAACCCTAATCAATCTAATCCTGATTGGCACACCTAGCTCAATCCTCAACAAGAAAAATATGCTTTACAAAGCATTGCATCAATATATTTAAACACAAAGACATTACTCATAGTATATGCCTCTCTAAAGACCAATATGCACCTATAATAGGAGCCTTACTGTTATAAATCCACAATTATGCAAATCAGCTGTTTATGGTAAAAATCCTGAACTCGAAAAATATGATCCCGTAACAGATTGCCAACAAAGCCCAGTGGATTTCAGAAATATTCCACCTAACTTTAAAAACTTGCCTTACATTGATTCATTACAAAATCCATAGTTCTTAAACGTATGACTTATAGTAAGTCGTCCCTGGGATTATCCTCGCAAATTTGGATGTCGTTCAAATACCCTCTTACTAAAGAAAAACTATTGCACTAAAGGCAATGATATCAATTTAATCCATTGTTAACTTCAAAAAAAAAATATATATATAAACTGTATATAACGCTGCCCAACCACACAAACTGAGGTTGTAAAGAGGTCTATAAAAATAAATTCAATCTCAAAATAAGATCCTCCCTGAATTTCCCGAACGCGAAAATGTCGATGGATTAGACCTACAGCATGGATCTAGGTTAGCAACAAAGGCTAAGCGACTAATGACCCATTAGGCAATCCATTTCGAAAATCACGCTCAGAAAACACAAGTTAAATCTGTTATTTAAAAAAAACTGAAGAAAATATAGTCCAAGGACTCGAAGTAACATTTAGAATAACTGGGTCCGAAAACTTCTAATATCTTAATCAAAATACGAAAAGGAAAATTCCCCTCCAAAGAATACGATAATCCAAGCGAAAGTGCTTAAAGAACAATGCACTAGAATATGAAAACTCATCCAACGTTCTCAAAAGAAAGTTGCGTTACTAAAAATGTTCTTACACAAGAAAAACTGTAAATCTTCCTCCTACATTTGCTTCTCGACAAATAAGAATGAGCATATTAGTTTAAATACTGTAAAATACTACTGAAATTATTAATTTATTCATCAAAATTACACAAAGGATGTACTCATTTTTATGAGTCAAAATCCTGGCATCATAGAAGGTCAGTTTCGAAATGAACATCGAACCTGCACTTTCTACTGAACCATTTAAACTACAAAATCAAATATGGCAAAGTGGTATTTATAAATGTCCACGCTACACTACTGTAACAAGTTGAAGTGATCAGTACCTTTGGCGAATCTAGATGAGGAAAAAAGGATATCGTTGGCCATAATCAGCTCCGGACCAACAGAAAATATGCTGGACTTCAACTGGGTTTCCGTAGAACGAACCAAAGTCCTCCCAGGCTCGAACAACACCCGGTCGGTCGAAATAGTTCCAACATATCCTGGCGATATCTTCCCATACATATTCGAACACCAACGGAAGGACCGCACACAGTTTATCAACTCGTCACGACGCGAAGGTGAACTCGAACCGTCACTAACAAGTTCCAATATGAGAACGCGCGTGTGAACAAGTTCACGAGGGTCGACGCGGTCCCTCTCGACACGAGAGTCGCGTGCACACTTCATGCCAAATGAAAGTTGCCTTCGACAAGTCCCCGCTGTACCCTGCTAATGCAGTATTCTTAAATCAATTTAGCCTACCATCGTAGTGGATATAAGCTTCATATTGTCCCTTCCCCTTGACACCTTGCTTGAGAATGAACTCTTTTCAAAAAGTATAATCACAGTGAAGAGTGAATCAAATCTAGGCTGCATTTCCACGACGGATTATATGCAGAGTTTCGTGACACATCACGGCTGAGCTCGCGGTCGTGGTTATAAAAGTATCCATCCGCATGGCCCGTTAATTGCTGTAGACACACAGTCGCAGAGGTAAATTATTACATGTTTAAGACCATGTCTGAGCCCTATTAAACACGTTTCTACTTCACGTAGAATGCTCAACGAACTAGAATACACTTCAGCACGGTCACACGTTTTTAAAACTTCCGTTAGCTGGCGATTTTACTTTCACTGATTTCCAGCTCAACCCTCTGCGCTGTCAAGTTCTATATACATTGCGCTCTGCACGAGGTCGCCTGAGTCTCACATCTGCTTCCCCCACCACCACACACACGTCATGACTCGATACGAAATATATCGCAGTCGAAACGTGATCAGCAGTGAGTTAACATATCATCTTCTGTTCTTCATACTTTCTTAATAATGGCTTTCTTAATAATAGCTTTTTGCCATGGAAATATACATATAGACACATGTATCTGCTTACATAAAGCGCTAAATATGCATTAATTTGTATTAATCACTCCCAGGTGAATCGATCGATATGGTGTTAGACACAGTCAACATGGTTATTATCGATGAGCTTCGGATTTCTCGTCGGAAACACGAGCTCTGCCGATCTCTTTCATGATAGCATGGCTTTTCCTTGCTGCAGACCAGCTGTTATGATCGACTTCAGAGGCAAGTTAGGAAGTTACAGGGTGTTCCCAAAATACTGTAACCATGTCTGTACTTAAGCCCTTTTATGAATAATGGTGCAGTACTGAGACCGTATTTTGTATTGAGTTGGATCTATGTTGGACAGGTGTGTACTTAGGTGCATTCCTGAGGCGCTATTTGCACGACACACAGCGCATGGATACTCCGTGGCGAGCTTAGGAGCAGATAGGCAGCACGCCATACAGTCTGGAGCACGTGCTTTGTTTTAATACAAGGGAGCTCTACAAAATGGAGGCAGCAGTAACGTCAATCTGATGCAACATGATATACTTTGATATAGTAGACATGAAACAGAATAGTAATCGCATTTTTTGTGAGAGAGGTATCCTTATCCCTGGTTGATCCTAGTTGGTAGAATTTTAGGGGCATTTCAGCCGGGCGCTTCCAGATTCAACGATCCAGCAGTTCCATCGGACTTCAACAGGTAAGACAACGTGGATACGGGTGCATCTTAATTGGCGAACCCATAACTCGGGGCATTCGAATTGGTATTCTCGAATAACCTAGTGGTTAGCCGATTTTAATTGGCAAATCCATTTATGGGACTAGATATTTTATTTTTGCTTTAAAAGTAACTGTTAATGATTACGGCATGATCATAAGAGGTATTTCCTGGAAACTTCTAAGGATCAGCGTGGTCATATGGAGGCATGACATGGGCTCATTTTTCACTCCACGCTTGTCGGCCATTTTATACTTGTCACCGGTGATGATATTTTGTAGATCATCAGTCACGTTAACTTCATTTGTTTTTGATAATAAATTAATAAGCTAGATTTGCGAGTAGAATTTAATTATTTTTAGTATAAATTACCAAGCACAAACACCTACTATTTTTATAGATATACTTTACTATTAAGTTTAGAAACCAAACAAGTTATATTATTCATATTGGTGAAAAGGGTCATTCTGAGTGTGTCAATTCTACTATATATGTATTGCATTCCTATATTTCTCCATTTTATATTGTATAATTATGTCAGGTGCAGCAACACTAGATGATGTAGTAGCCTTACTTCAAGCTATGAAGGAAAAGTCGGCCAAGCAAGAGCAGGACTTGGCTGAAATCAAGTCAAATGCTCAAACTAATCTTGAGCGAATAAATGAATCAAATAATAAGAATACTGAAGTAATAACTAGAAACACAGAAGTAATACAAGCAGATATGTCCCAACTTCATTTGTCTATGAAACGTTTGCAGGACAGCAATCGAAAAATTTCCGATAGGTGTAAGGAAATTAAGGAGAAAGTTAATGATGTTGAACTAAGTGTCGATAGTGTGTTAGAAGATGTGAGACTCGTTCAATTGGATATACAGTAAGTAATGTGAATGTTGAAGTGAGTAACGTTCGCTCCAGTGTAGCCACAGTTGAGGTTAAATTAAATGCAGCTCAAACTGACATTACGTCTACACAGGAGAAAATAATTAGCACAGAGGCTAGAATGGTTAGCACAGAGGCTAAAATAGTTAGTACAGAGGCTAGAATGGTTAGCACAGAGGCTAAAATAGTTAGCACAGAGGCTAGAATGGTTAGCACAGAGGCTAAAATAGTTAGTACAGAGGCTAGAATGATTAGCACAGAGGCTAAAATAGTACAGAGGCTAGAATGGTTAGCACAGAGGCTAAAATAGTTAGTACAGAGGCTAGAATGGTTAGCACAGAGGCTAAAATAGTTAGTACAGAGGCTATAGTAGATGCTACACAGGAGAAAATAATTAGCACAGAGGCTAGAATGGTTAGCACAAAGGCTAAAATAGTTAGTACAGAGGCTAGAATGATTAGCACAGAGGCTAAAATAGTTAGTACAGAAGCTAGAATGGTTAGCACAGAGGCTAAAATAGTTAGTACAGAGGCTAGAATGATTAGTACAGAGGCTAGAATGATTAGCACAGAGGCTAAAATAGTTAGTACAGAGGCTAGAATGGTTAGCACAGAGGCTAAAGTAGTTAGTACAGAGGCTAGAATGATTAGCACAGAGGATAAAATAGTTAGTACAGAGGCTAGAATGATTAGCACAGAGGCTAAAATAGTTAGTACAGAGGCTAGAATGATTAGCACAGAGGCTAAAATAGTTAGTACAGAGGCTAGAATAGTTAGTACAGAGGCTAGAATGATTAGCACAGAGGCTAAAATAGTTAGTACAGAGGCTAGAATGATTAGCACAGAGGCTAAAATAGTTAGTACAGAGGCTAGAATGGTTAGCACAGAGGCTAAAATAGTTAGTACAGAGGCTAGAATGATTAGCACAGAGGCTAAAGTAGTTAGTACAGAGGCTAGAATGATTAGCACAGAGGCTAAAATAGTAAGTACAGAGGCTAGAATGGTTAGCACAGAGGCTAAAATAGTTAGTACAGAGGCTAGAATGATTAGCACAGAGGCTAAAGTAGTTAGTACAGAGGCTAGAATGATTAGCACAGAGGCTAAAATAGTTAGTACAGAGGCTAGAATGATTAGCACAGAGGCTAAAATAGTTAGTACAGAGGCTAGAATGATTAGCACAGAGGCTAAAATAGTTAGTACAGAGGCTAGAATGATTAGCACAGAGGCTAAAATAGTTAGTACAGAGGCTAGAATGATTAGCACAGAGGCTAAAATAGTTAGTACAGAGGCTAGAATGATTAGCACAGAGGCTAAAATAGTTAGTACAGAGGCTATAGTAGATGCTACACAGGAGAAAATAATTAGTACACAGGCTAAAATAGTTAGTACAGAGGCTGGAATGATTAGCACAGAGGCTAAAATAGTTAGTACAGAGGCTAGAATGATTAGCACAGAGGCTAAAATAGTTAGTACATAGGCTAGAATGATTAGCACAGAGGCTAAAATAGTTAGTACAGAGGCTAGAATGATTAGCACAGAGGCTAAAGTAGTTAGTACAGAGGCTAGAATGATTAGCACAGAGGCTAAAATAGTTAGTACAGAGGCTAGAATGATTAGCACAGAGACTAAAGTAGTTAGTACAGAGGCTAGAATGATTAGCACAGAGGCTAAAATAGTTAGTACAGAGGCTAGAATGATTAGCACAGAGGCTAAAATAGTTAGTACAGAGGCTAGAATGATTAGCACAGAGGCTAAAATAGTTAGTACAGAGGCTAGAATGATTAGCACAGAGGCAAAAATAGTTAGTACAGAGGCTAGAATGATTAGCACAGAGGCAAAAATAGTTAGTACAGAGGCTAGAATGATTAGCACAGAGGCTAAAGTAGTTAGTACAGAGGCTAGAATGATTAGCACAGAGGCTAAAATAGTTAGTACAGAGGCTAGAATGGTTAGCACAGAGGCTAAAATAGTTAGTACAGAGGCTAAAGTAGTTAGTACAGAGGCTAGAATGATTAGCACAGAGGCTAAAGTAGTTAGTACAGAGGCTAGAATGATTAGCACAGAGGCTAAAATAGTTAGTACAGAGGCTATAGTGGATGCTACACAGGAGAAAATAATTAGCACAGAGGCTCAAATCGTTAGTACAGAGGCTAGAATGATTAGCACAGAGGCTAAAATAGTTAGTACAGAGGCTAGAATGATTAGCACAGAGGCTAAAATAGTTAGTACAGAGGCTAGAATGATTAGCACAGAGGCTAAAGTAGTTAGTACAGAGGCTAGAATGATTAGCACAGAGGCTAAAATAGTTAGTACAGAGGCTAGAATGATTAGCACAGAGGCTAAAGTAGTTAGTACAGAGGCTAGAATGATTAGCACACAGGCAAAAATAGTTAGTACAGAGGCTAGAATGATTAGCACAGAGGCTAACATAGTTAGTACAGAGGCTAGAATGATTAGCACAGAGGCTAAAATAGTTAGTACAGAGGCTAGAATGATTAGCACAGAGGCTAAAATAGTTAGTACAGAGGCTAAAGTAGTTAGTACAGAGGCTAGAATGATTAGCACAGAGACTAAAGTAGTTAGTACAGAGGCTAGAATGATTAGAACAGAGGCTAAAATAGTTAGTACAGAGGCTAGAATGATTAGCACAGAGGCAAAAATAATTAGCACAGAGGCTAAAGTAGTTAGTACAGAGGCTAGAATGATTAGCACAGAGGCAAAAATAGTTAGTACAGAGGCTAGAATGATTAGCACAGAGGCTAAAATAGTTAGTACAGAGGCTAGAATGAATAGCACAGAGGCTAAAATAGTTAGTACAGAGGCTAGAATGATTAGCACAGAGGCTAAAATAGTTAGTACAGAGGCTAGATTGATTAGCACAGAGGCTAAAGTAGTTAGTACAGAGGCTAGAATGATTAGCACAGAGGCTAAAATAGTTAGTACAGAGGCTAGAATGATTAGCACAGAGGCTAAAGTAGTTAGTACAGAGGCTAAAGTAGTTAGTACAGAGGCTAGAATGATTAGCACAGAGGCTAAAGTAGTTAGTACAGAGGCTAGAATGGTTAGCATAGAGGCTAAAGTAGTTAGTACAGAGGCTAGAATGGTTAGCACTGAGGCTAAAGTAGTTAGTACAGAGGCTAGAATGATTAGCACAGAGGCTAAAGTAGTTAGTACAGAGGCTAGAATGATTAGCACAGAGGCTAAAATAGTTAGTACAGAGGCTAGAATGATTAGCACAGAGGCTAAAGTAGTTAGTACAGAGGCTAAAGTAGTTAGTACAGAGGCTAGAATGATTAGCACAGAGGCTAAAGTAGTTAGTACAGAGGCTAAAGTAGTTAGTACAGAGGCTAGAATGATTAGCACAGAGGCTAAAATAGTACAGATGCTAGAATGATTAGCACAGAGGCTACAATAGTTAGTACAGAGGCTAAAGTAGTTAGTACAGAGGCTAGAATGATTAGCACAGAGGCTAAAGTAGTTAGTACAGAGGCTAGAATGATTAGAACAGAGGCTAAAATAGTTAGTACAGAGGCTAGAATGATTAGCACAGAGGCAAAAATAATTAGCACAGAGGCTAAAGTAGTTAGTACAGAGGCTAGAATGATTAGCACAGAGGCAAAAATAGTTAGTACAGAGGCTAGAATGATTAGCACAGAGGCTAAAATAGTTAGTACAGAGGCTAGAATGATTAGCACAGAGGCTAAAATAGTTAGTACAGAGGCTATAGTGGATGCTACACAGGAGAAAATAATTAGCACAGAGGCTCAAATCGTTAGTACAGAGGCTAGAATGATTAGCACAGAGGCTAAAATAGTTAGTACAGAGGCTAGAATGATTAGCACAGAGGCTAAAATAGTTAGTACAGAGGCTAGAATGATTAGCACAGAGGCTAAAGTAGTTAGTACAGAGGCTAGAATGATTAGCACAGAGGCTAAAATAGTTAGTACAGAGGCTAGAATGATTAGCACAGAGGCTAAAGTAGTTAGTACAGAGGCTAAAGTAGTTAGTACAGAGGCTAGAATGATTAGCACAGAGGCTAAAGTAGTTAGTACAGAGGCTAATGTAGTTAGTACAGAGGCTAGAATGATTAGCACAGAGGCTAAAGTAGTTAGTACAGAGGCTAGAATGGTTAGCACAGAGGCTAAAGTAGTTAGTACAGAGGCTAAAGTAGTTAGTACAGAGGCTAGAATGATTAGCACAGAGGCTAAAGTAGTTAGTACAGAGGCTAATGTAGTTAGTACAGAGGCCAGAATGATTAGCACAGAGGCTAAAGTAGTTAGTACAGAGGCTAGAATGGTTAGCACTGAGGCTAAAGTAGTTAGTACAGAGGCTAGAATGGTTAGCACAGAGGCTAAAGTAGTTAGTACAGAGGCTAGAATGATTAGCACAGAGGCTAAAGTAGTTAGTACAGAGGCTAAAGTAGTTAGTACAGAGGCTAGAATGGTTAGCACAGAGGCTAAAGTAGTTAGTACAGAGGCTAGAATGGTTAGCACAGAGGCTAAAGTAGTTAGTACAGAGGCTAGAATGGTTAGCACAGAGGCTAAAGTAGTTAGTACAGGGGCT
The DNA here is from genome assembly GCA_946902985.2 of Meconema thalassinum. Lineage (NCBI taxonomy): Eukaryota > Metazoa > Arthropoda > Insecta > Orthoptera > Tettigoniidae > Meconema > Meconema thalassinum. Next base: position 377,455,055 of record OX336392.1, read on the forward strand.
AGAATGGTTAGCACAGAGGCTAAAGTAGTTAGTACTGAGGCTAGAATGATTAGCACAGAGGCTAAAGTAGTTAGTACAGAGGCTAAAGTAGTTATTACAGAGGCTAGAATGGTTAGCACAGAGGCTAAAGTAGTTAGTACAGAGGCTAGAATGATTAGCACAGAGGCTAAAATAGTTAGTACAGAGGCTAGAATGGTTAGCACAGAGGCTAAAATAGTTAGTACAGAGGCTAGAATGATTAGCACAGAGGCTAAAATAGTTAGTACAGAGGCTAGAATAATTAGCACAGAGGCTAAAGTAGTTAGTACAGAGGCTAGAATGATTAGCACAGAGGCTAAAGTAGTTAGTACAGAGGCTAAAGTAGTTAGTACAGAGGCTAGAATGGTTAGCACAGAGGCTAAAGTAGTTAGTACAGAGGCTAGAATGATTAGCACAGAGGCTAAAATAGTTAGTACAGAGGTTACAATGATTAGCACAGAGGCTAAAATAGTTAGTACAGAGGCTAGAATGATTAGCACAGAGGCTAAAATAGTTAATACAGAGGCTAAAGTAGTTAGTACAGAGGCTAGAATGATTAGCACAGAGGCTAAAATAGTTAGTACAGAGGCTAAAGTAGTTAGTACAGAGGCTAAAGTAGTTAGTACAGAGGCTAAAGTAGTTAGTACAGAGGCTATAGTAGATGCTACACAGGAGAAAATAATTAATTGGCACTGAACAAAAGATTGTACAGACAGAAAAACTTCTAACCAGCATACAATCTAATGTTTCGGGCATTAAGGAGGATGCCAAAAATGTTAGATTGGAACTGGAACATAGTCAAAGGGAAAATAAACATAGTTTAGATGCACTTCGAGTACAATTCTCCAATGAAGCTAGTAATACACAAGTGACTTTGTCAAAATTAGGAAATAACATGGTTCTCTTAAAAGAGAAAGTAGAGGACCAAAATAAGGTTCTGAGAAAAGATATAGAAATTGATCTCAAAGCTATTGTTAAAGATCATATAACCATTATTCGGGGTGAAATCACCAAAGTTAACGAGGAGATAATTAAAACTGTTACCTCTAATTTGGAATTAAAAATTTCTCGAACCGAAATCAAGTTGAACAAAGATATATCAAATGTTAAATTAGACACTGACAAAAGAATAGGTTCAATCCAGACTAGTCAAATAGATAATATCAATAGTCTTAGGGAAGATTTGGAATCACGAGTTAACACTGTAACATCAAGGTTAGAGCAAGTGAGATTAGACGTCAATTCAGAACGTGAAAAGAAAACGTCTGAATTAAACGCGATTAGGGAGGAGTTGAACAAATTTAACTTAGCTGATCACGTTAATGTAGATGCTTTAAGAAGCGAATTTAATAAGCAAATGGAAGCTCTAAAAATCAATGTGAGTTCCAATAGGGAAGGTACAGTTCCTCATGTTAGGCAAAGCATAGATGTAACATCCCCAGCTAGGGATTTTATTGAACGTCTAATGGGGCAGTAGGAGGCGAACAGCCCAGACAACGGTCAGAAGTCCCGAGTACCACTAATATCGAATATGATCCTAGGGATTTCAGGACATCTACTCCCAATGACAAGTCAAATGTAACCATTGTGAGAAATTATGAAGAAAAGATATTAAAAAAAACCAACACCGAGAGTTTAACTCCGATTGAATTTATTAGAAATCTTCAAGATTATTTCATAGAACATCACGTTAGTAGAGACAGGGAACTCCGAATTGTAGAGAGACATCTTCTGGAAGGTCTTTTAAATTGGTTTAGAGCTTTCCGCTATACTTTTGACAACTTTGAGCAATTCTCTGAAGCATTCATTAAGAGATTAAGAGATTTTGGTCTATTGAAGTCCAACATGCAGTAAGGTCAGAAATATACTCTATGAAGTACAGTAGTACTGGACCTACCAGTTACTCCGAATTCTACACTTCACAATTAGCCCGCTTACGTTATCTTCAACCCCCATTAACTCAGGAGGAAATATTAGAAACTATTTCGGGACAGTTGCCAGTTGAAGTTAGGCGTAATATAATTTCGTCAGGGGTGACAGATTTGGCACAGATGGACGGTTTACTCCGAAGACTTGATCATACGTCCATTCCTCCCACGATATCAAAAGGCGGAAGAACGGAAGTCAAAAACGTGAACGCCGTAGTTGTAGATAGGACCCAACAAACTGAAAAACCCAGTCAGAATGAGTCAAGATTGGTAGGTCCCATTCGAAACAACAGGTATAATTAACAACCACACGATCATAGGAATAATTAAACACCATTCCGTAGTTACCAGTCTCGGTATTATCAAGGACAGGATAGGCCGTATACAGGTATAGGAATGATGGATTTGACAATAGAGATCAAGGGAGATACAGACCGTATCAAAATAGGGATAGAAACGACAGATTTGACAAGAGATATCAAGATGGAGAAAGAAATCAGCCAAGAAATAATCGGTATCAAAATCAGAACACCGACAATAGAAACTTAGAAAAAGGGGAACGGCAAGGTTATTTACAGAGACAGGAGAATAACCAACGAGGATATTCTAGGTACAAAAATTACCGTGATAAGGACTATCAAACTGAGGAAGAAAGAAATCAGTCCAGAAAGGACAGAGACAAAAGAGAAGAAAGGAATAATAGACGTAGGGACACGGACAGTGATCCAGAACCTGGCACCAGCCAACAAGTTGAGAGGCAGGAGGGTAGTCCCAATTTAAAAAAACGCCGATTGTGAATTCCTCATAGAATCAGAGTTAAATTCGTCTCCATTCGATATAGTCATTCAAGACGTTTATGAAGTGACAGACGAGGATCTGTTGTTTGAAGAAAATGAAGGATTGGTCCAAAACAAGGCTGAACTACCGATAATTGAAATCTCCGTGGGTAAACAGACCTGTAAATCTTTAATAGACACGGGGCGGTCATTTCTCTGATGTCTGAAGACTGTTTTTTGAAGTTAGAGAAGGAACAGCAATTTGAGACATTGCCGGCTTCGTCAGTCAAAATTAAAGGCCTATTTCAAGACAAATCGATAAAATGCAAGTTGCAAGTTCTTTTGAAATTTAAGATTAATGAACGAATATTTGAACATATTTTTGTGGTGATTAAGAACATTCACTTTGAAGTCATTCTGGGAATTGATTTTATCACTCGAGCCAGAATGGTCATTGACATGGACAAGAGTATAAACAAATTCCAAGAGAAAGCTATTAGGAAGATAGCATATGAAAATCTAGATCCTGACTATGATGTAGAAAACCTAGTCAGAGAAGAGATTTTAGAAAACATGATAAGCCAGGTCGAACAAGAGAGAGAGCGATATGCACTTCACGCCGAGCGATTTAGTGAAATAGAACAGGAATTTCGTAAATTGAGCAAAGAATTTGATGACATATTTGATGACAAGCCAGGCCTAATTAAGAATTTAAGTATCAGATCAGGTTGAATGATGACTCTCCCTATCAAGCAAAATTGTACCCTATACCTGGCAAGTACTATGAAGAAGTCAGAGAGATTATTAAGAAAATGGAAACAGAGGGTATCATAAAGAAGCAAGCTTCATCCTACTTAAACCCGATTACAGTGGTTAAGAAGAGCAATGGACAATTACGTGTATGTTTAGACGCCAGGAAAATTAATTCACGCATTCATTTAGAAATGGACAGACCTCCCAAGATCAGGGATCTACTGAGGAAATTTAAAGACAAGGCATGCTTCAGCGTTTTAGACCTGACAGCATCATTTTATCAGGTGGAGCTTACTGAGGACAGTAGGCAATACACTGGATTCTTATTTGATCAGACGACCTTCGAGTTCTGTCGTGTTCCGTTCGGAATGATCAACAGCGGTCCAGCTCTCATCAGAGCACTTGATAGCAAGTTATCGGACGAGGTAAAACGCAGAGTCACGTGTTACATTGACGACCTCATTATTGCTTCGGCTAATGTGGAAGAACATTTAGCAGACCTTAGAAAACTGTTTCTAGAGCTACGTGAGGCAAACATAAAGGTCAATTATGACAAATGTCACTTTATGAAAGAAAGGATTAACTTTTTGGGTCATACTATCGATCAATTCGGCTACCATCCAAACCTCAAGAAGATTGATGAGATAGCGAATTTCCCTAGGCCAAAGAGAATCAAGCACCTACGCCAATTCCTAGGTATGTGTCAATTTTTGAGTAGTCACCGCCCAGGATACTCAGTGACCATGGCACCATTGTACGATCTGCTAAAGAAAAACAATCGATGGAAGTGGTCGGATCTAACTGAACAGGCCTTCGAGAATGCAAAGACTATGCTGAAGGAATGTGTCAAGTTGGAATATCCGGAATTCAGCCGTACGCTCTATGTAGAATCAGACGCCTCCAGAGTAGGTTTGAGCGCGGTCCTGTATCAGAAAGACGAACAGGGGAATAAACACTACATTGATTTTTGCAGCAGAAAATTAAGACCTCACGAAGAGAAGTATTTTACGACAGAGCTTGAGGCTTTAGCCTTTGTCTCAGCCCTACAGATATGGAAGAAGATACTCCTGGGACACCAAATAATAATTATTACTGACCACCGAGCTCTGCAATTTATGCTCCTATCAGATTTGTCAAGTGATCGTTTGACGCGATGGACGTTGTTCATTCAACAGTTTAACGCTACCATCAGACATCAACCTGGCAAAGATAATCTTCTTGCAGATGCACTTTCAAGAAATCCTGTAAATAAATTGGCGATAAACATTGTACAATTGGAGGGGGAAGACGAGGTAACCCTGGAAAAGCTACGCAAGTTAGCTGTGTCACAGAAAAGACTCACTCCAATAAGACTTATGAACAGATATTTGAAAGGCTACATGGATAACTTGGATCAGGACTATCATGCAACCAGACGTAATGCTGAACGTTACACTCTCTGTGGAGAGGTAGTGTGTAAATATGTGGACAAGCATAAGAGAAAACTAAGAATAGTAGTGCCACCAAAGTTAATTGTGCCGTTGATTTGGTTGACGCACAGAACTATAGGTCATGGTGGTTTGGACAAGACCATGAAGACCCTACAAGAAACGTTTTACTGGCCTAAACTACGCCAATCTGTTGCGAGAGTTATCAGGTCTTGTGACAGCTGCCAGAGAAGCAAGCATCCGTCTGCTATCTCTAAAGAGGAACCTAGGGCTATTATTCCCTATAAACCCCATGAACTTATGGCCTGCGACCTGTTCGGTCCGTGTCCGAAAGGTGCCAGGGGTAACCAGTTCCTACTTGTCACCGTAGATATGTTTTCAAAGTTTGTAACTCTAGACCCAATGCCGAATGCAACATCGGCACAGGTAATCAGTCGGTTAGGACAGAGTGTTTTCAAGAAAGCTGGAAGGCCGGAAACAATATTATCTGATCACGGAACACAGTTTACCTCACAAGAGTTTAAAGATGCCATGCAAAGGTTTGGAATACGCCATGTATTTTCCAGTGTCAGATATCCAGAGTCCAACAACTCAGAACGTTTGATGTCTGAGGTTTCAAAATTCGCACGCTTGTATTGTCCAAACGATCATCCCAGTTGGGTGAAATATATACCTCTGATGGAGACTTGTCTGAATACGACACATCAAGAGAGCTTAGGAGATATCCCTATGTTAGTCCACCACAATAAGAAACCAGAAAGAGAGTGGGACGACGTAACACAATTCCTCACTAAGGATGCTGAACCATCAGAGCAGGAAAGGGTAGATAATGCCCGAGAAAGCCTGATGAATCGGCGGAAAAAAGGCAGAAAAGATATGTAGGAAAGCGCTATAACCCGCCTCTAGAACAGGATAACTTAGTTCTTATACGTAAGTCAACTAAAACTGACGTAGCGAGGAAGATCTATACCAAGTTCAGTAACCTGTACATTGGCCCCTTCAAGGTAGGCAGAGTGTACGGGAACAACAGCTATCAGATTTTGGACATCCATACTGGCGAGGAAATAGGGAGATTCAATGCGAAGAACCTCAAAAGATATTATGAAAAGATTGAATAATAACAAAATACTGCTCATGAAGTGAATATCAAGTATGATAAAATAAAAGTATTGTCACACTTTTATTTCTTGAGTTTGGGAGGGAGATGAGACCGTATTTTGTATTGAGTTGGATCTATGTTGGACAGGTGTGTACTTACGTGCATTCCTGAGGCGCTATTTGCACGACACACAGCGCATGGATACTCCGTGGTGAGCTTAGGAGCAGATAGGCAGCACGCCATACAGCCTGGAGCACGTGCTTTGTTTTAGTACAAGGGAGCTCTACAAAATGGAGGCAGCAGTAACGTCAATCTGATGCAACATGATATACTTTGATATAGTAGACATGAAACAGAATAGTAATGGACAAATGCATTATGTTTGGAGAAGAGGAAACTTTTGTGTCTTTTACACATATATAAATGCAGATAACAAAATATCAGAACCAGTGTCGATATCGATAGTCAATATCGTTCCTGAACGAACAGCACTATGGGTTTCGCAGGGCAGTAAGCAAAGATCTGTCCAGGCAGAGACACGAGATTGCAATATACTTCGCTGGGAGTACGACACTCATATCGTGCGCGAGCAACGCGGACGTGTATTTACTTAAAGTTAGACAGTTCGTACCGCAAATTTTTATGTCTCAGCTTATTATAGCTGAAGACTGTGTTAAACTTCATCATCAGGAGCAGTGAACTTTGTATTCACCAGGACTTGTGTGATATTTTATATGCCAACACAAGACTTTATTCTACAACAGTACAGTTTACAGTATACTAGCATATTATCATTATGACTTTAGAACAGAAGTTGATTGAACGGAGACTTCACCAAAACATGACTATGTCACGTATGGGCTAAAATGGAAAGCAGGAATGCAATGCAATAGTGGAATTGACTACTTAGGATGATCACCAGCACCAAACATGGATTATTATAACAGCAGAAAACTCTTTAAGAAGAGGTGAAAGACGTCTTGGAGATGTTTATTATACATTCATATTGTAACTGCATGAAATACAATGGCATACTACGAATAAGCTCCAGCTATATCTTGGGAACGTATGAGAGCGATGAACTTGTTTCAAGAACAGCTGTTTTTCCTTTTCAAACGTTCGGACTCGGGTTCGGTTCTCTACAAGATCCAGTCGTATCGAGGACTACGCACATGATGAACGAGGGTTCAGTTCCAGAACGAGGACAGTGTGTTTCTCGCATACTCATATTTCAACCAGATGGCAACGTACAAGGTAGCTGACCACCCATTTTCATAGTAGACAGTATGAATTAGACATACTCTAGAGTGTTCCTTTTCACCAATTTTTCTTAGTAGTTAGAAAATGCATTCCAAGGCTAGACCCGATTCTCTATCGCTTCTGTTTTGTAGTGTATTTTATTTTTGTAGTTAACATTAATATTTTATTATGCTAATTTTTATGCATTAATTAACCTCTTTTCTTTCTAAATCCGAGCATTTAATGGAATTATATAACTTGTTGAGAAGATTAATATGAAGAGTAGAGAGAAGACTACGATAACTTTATATAAGAATAGTAGTTAGCAAGCAGATGACCAATACGCTACGTATACTTGAAGATTATTTGAATAGACATTTCTACGAATTTCGAATTTGAACTTGAACACTTATGCATTTCATGCGAGTTTCTCTAATAGACATGCGGGTCTATTTTCCATCAAGTGCAGTATAAATATAGAAACATAATGATTTATAAAGCAGATATTTGCGATTTTTGGATTGATTTGGGTAATCTACAGCTCTTGAGATTTTTATTTTTGAAGTGGTCTTAGACACTATTAGATCGTTCAGTTTCTTTTTGTTCATGAATCGTTTGTTGAACTCCATCCTGGTTAAGCTTTGGATTCTAATAGTTTTCGTGTACCTTCTTAAGACAGGCTCATTTCTATGGTGTAGAATCTTTCGTGTTTCTTTGGGTGAGGATCTCCAGTCGAGTTTTTGTCTAGTGGAGCTGAATCGTTCTTTTTACAGTGATCTATCCACAATTTCTTGAAAGATATAGTTATGAACATGAGATTATAATGAGAAATAAATCAGTATTGTAAAATGATTGTATAAAATATTGTCATTACAAAGCGAAATGATAATGTCAAAAATTCTCAAGCACTGTTATTTAAACAGCTGATTATATTATATTTGCCTTAGTTCTGATAAAATATTGTCCATGATACTTTAACTTATGTTAATTTGATGCACGATATTTCATGACTTTTATGTTAAAGCTTATTTGAACATAATGATGTTTGGAAAAATGTTTGCAAGCTATGGAGAGCTTATCTATGAATGAAGCAACGTGTATTTACGAATTTGATTGTTATAATGAGATATTAGACATCAATGGATGATCTATGTCATTTTTCTGTCCAGTATAAATTAGCTATTGAGCTATGTCTGAATACAATTATGTGTATATTTTGAACGTGCAGTATAGTCACGAATATTAATAGAAGGCTAGTATGAGGTTAATACATCCAACATTTAAGTGAAACAGCATTGTGATAATTGTTCTAGAATGGAATGTTCAAATTAATAACATTTGTTTTTGGAGAAAGGTTAATTGGAAAGACGAGTAATAATATTGATATAGTCCTGTAATAATAACCACTAAAAGCTTTAGAGATAATAATAATTACATGAATAACTATGTGATTTAAAACGTTGTTAACATTTTTATGCTATGATAATGCGTTCGATAAACTTAACCATTCGTCGAACATGCCCTAATTTGACTTTAACTAATACTATAGAATGCTTATTGATGGAATCGAATTTATTACTGATGAAGAATTTGAACGTGTACAATAATGTATAAATGTAAATATCATAAACTTTGAAGATCATTTAAACATGTTGTTGTTTGAGTCTTCAGTCTTTTGACTGGTTTGATGCAGCTCTCCATGCCTCCCTGTCCTGAGCTAATCGTTTCATCTCTACATAGCTCCGACACCCTACATCGGAGGCAATCTGTTTAACATATTCTAACCTTGGTCTACCCCTACAGTTTTTGTCCTCGGCCCTTCCTTCCATAACTAAGCTTGCTATTCCTGGGTGTCTTAGTATGTGTCCTACCAACCTATCTCTTCTCTTCATTAGCAGTTGCCAGAAACATCTCACCTCTCCCACTCGTCTTAATACCTCTTTGTTTGTAACCCTATCTACCCATCTGATCTTCATCATTCTCCTGTAACACCACATTTCAAATGCTTCAATTCTCCTCTTTTCTGCTGCACCAATAGTCCAAGTTTCACTTCCATAGAGGGCCACGCTCCAGACAAAGGCTTTCAAAAATGACTTCCTAATACCTAAATCTATATTCGATGTCAGCAGATTCCTTTTTTGTAGAAATGCTTTCTTTGCCTGAGCCAACCTTCTTTTAATATCCTCTTTGCTTCGTCCATCACTGGTTATTCTGCTTCCTAAGTAACAGAAGTCTCCTACTTCCTTCAGCTTTTCACCTGCCAATTTGATCTCCATAGAGGTTTCTGATTTATTTCGGCTGCATTCCAGTATTTTTGTTTTACATTTATTTATTTTCATCATGAATTCTTTCCGTAAGACGGAGTCCATACCATTCAAAAACTCATTCAAATCCTCAGGCTTGTCGGCCAGGAAGACGATGTCATCAGCAAATCTCAGAGTTGAAATTATTTCCCCTTGAATCTTCACTCCCACTTTAAATTTTTCTCTAATTTCCTTCATTGCTTGTTCAATGTAAAGATTGAAAAGTATGGGTGATAAGTTGCAGCCTTGCCTTACACCTTTCTGAATACCAGCTTCTCTCTCATGTGCTTCAACTCGAATGACTGCTGTCTGGTTTCTGTGCAAATTGTTTATCACCCTCCTATCCCTGTACTTTATTCCAATTGATTTCAAAATGTCAAACAATTTAGTCCAATCAACGTTATCAAAAGCCTTTTCTAAGTCTACAAAAGCCATGAACGTTCTCTTATCTTTCCTTATTCTACCTTCTAAAATCAGCCTAAGACTTAGTACAGCTTCCCTTGTTCCTACATTTCTCCTGAAACCAAACTGGTCTTCACCCAACTCCGTTTCTATCTGGCTTTCAATCCTCTTGTAAATTATTCTAGACAGGATCTTTGAAGCATGAGTAATCAAGCTGATTGTACGGTAATCTTCACATCTGTCAGCTCCCACTTTCTTTGGTATAGGGATGATTACATTCTTCTTGAAATCAGGGGGTACCTCACCTGTCTCATAAATCCTACACACCAAGTGAAATAACCTGATCAGACCGTCATCTCCTATGCAGCGTAGCAACTCAATAGGTATATCATCTATGCCTGGTGCTTTGTTCCTGCTTAAGTCTTCCAAATCTCTAAACATGTAACGAGTGTATATAATAATGTTTAAATATTTTTGAAACTTTTTTTACATGCGATTACGATGCTGTATTTTGAGAGCATTTTTGAATATGTTTCGATGCTAATGTTATTATGAGATTTCTACGCTTCAGTAGAGGTGAATTATTTTGTTATTGGAGAAATAGTCCACCATGCAACAGTCCTTATATTAATAAACTGTTGGTCAATTTTAAATACTTCGGATGTCTTGGTCATTTATACTAGAAATAGGATGCGCTACGAGGACCAGTGGGTCAGTTTTTAGGATGCCTAGCGCCACGCTCGAGATTAATTTAGTCATTTTTAGAGTCTCGTTAGCTCACTTTGAGTTATTTTTTCGTTTTTTTATCGATCACTGGCATCTTCCTATCGCATTCTTTGTAAGAGAGGTATCCTTATCCCTGGTTGATCCTAGTTGGTAGAATTTTAGGGGCATTTCAGCCGGACGTTTCCAGATTCTACGATCCAGCAGTTCCATCGGATTTCAACAGGTAAGACCACGTGGATACGGGTGCAGTACTGTACCCGTAAATCCGGAAAGTAGCCTGTTGGAATATCCATAGCCCCAGCTGGATTGCCTATTTCTAATAGCACCGGCAAATTACTTCATTAGAAATCGCTCCAACATGGTCTTTAGGGATATACATACAGCAGTCACAAGAATATTGTGGAAAAACAACAAACTACACGGGGCACACTTACCTTTACTTACATGTCTCGGGGAATGGGGACTCAGCTTCGCCTACACTGCATCCACAATACTCTAATCCTTATATTTTAAATGAACCACACGTCAACGACGAAAGATAACGAACTGTGTAAATTTATTAACAAGAGTAAACTAATCTAATATAAACAAAAATAACAATAAACTATTCTAAATAACAACAGAAGATAAAACCATGCAATCATACGCACTTCTTTTCCGCTACACATCCTACTGCAATTACCGTGTTATAAATTGCAAGCATAAAAGTCTTGGCATAACTAGGCCTACAATACGTGAAGAAAACGTTTAACAGAGGCTCCTGCATTCATAACATTCCTTAAAACTAGTTACCTCTTTTGGCACGTGTCTGGAAATGCAAATGCATTGGCTTGCTTCATCAATGAACGCTAGCAAAATGCTACGCTCTAAAACTGTTCCATTTACAAGGCAGTGGCTGGCCATCTGGCTCACATTATATAACAATCATGACCTCGACTGCTAACGGTTCATTTTTCTGTCAACATTTGCTTGTATCAATTGCTGTCTGGCTCGCGTCTAAAAACCTCAAATAAAAGTTACATTTTGCAATTACAAAAACGCTCACAACTTAAACAATTCTCTACCAATCATACTGAAATTTTAATACGCATTTTCATTCATACTCCGTAGTTGTTATAGACCAACTAGGTTGAACATTCACTCTTAGCAGGTGGCAATCATCCATACGAAAACATTCGCTCACAATACAATCTATTCCAAAAACATTCTATTAATAAATCCTATTAAAAATTATTTAAATAATTAAATCATTACAGAAAATATTTACAAGTAATTTGTTCATAATAATAGACAATATAACTCCACCTGCAGCAACTACTGGGTGGATTGAGTAGCTCAGTCGTTGCTGTTGCCGGTACCAAGTCCGGGTAAAGGAGGAGGGTTGGCTCGAAGCCGTAAAATAATATTCAGCCCAGAACACCAAGAGGCACCAGTAAACCACAGCATAACATCAGCTGCCGTATGAACTAACAATCCTTACGATGAGAGTGAATTTTATGGATTATCAGCGATTCACTCGTCCTGGGCTCACGCCCACCAGCTAAAATCAACCACGAACTTAGCATGATGGAAGCACAAGCAAAAAAGCAACTACCTCAGGCCAGAGCTAAGAAGAGCGAAGGCGAACCTGGTCATTCGGCTTCTGGGGGACCAGGACGTCATGCCGGGAAGGATCGGAGCTTCCCAAAACTCCTCAAACCTAAGCGAACGCAATTCATTGGTACACTAAACGTACAGACGCTGATCAAATCTGGGAAACTCAAGACACTGACGGACACCAGCGACAGATTTGGAATTCTCATACTTGCAGTACAAGAAACACGATTCCGTGATTGTGATCACTTCGACTCCGGTGGATACCGTATCTATAAGGGAAAACCAGCAACTAAGCTAAGAAATAGTAATTTACATGTGTTCGGAACAGCATTCCTTGTGCACAACAGTATCCAGAACTCAGTGATAGACTTCACATCACCTTCGAATCGTCTCTCTCTACTCACAGTTAAATGCGCCAATAAGGCCTATACATTGATAAACTCACATGCTCCAGTTAACAATGATCCTGACAAAAACAAAATTGAGAAGTTCTGGTCTCAACTTGAAAGGACACTTACTAAGATTCCTCAACACCACATTAAGATCCTCCTCGGAGATTTCAATGCGCAAATTGGCAGAGAACGGGAACACAGACACATCATTGGGAATTTCTCGGCACACAAAAAGACGAATGCGAATGGGCTTCGCTTAATCAACATATGTGGAATGGCCAACCTACAACTAATGTCCACACATTTCAAGAAACCACCACGAAAAATGACTACATGGAAATCTCCCATAAACCACATCGGGGAGTATCAAATAGATCGTGTAGCAATAACCAGACAATTCTCTCCAGAAATCATGAACGTGAGGGTACGCAAAGGTTACGTAGAGTCCGACCATCATCTCTCGCAGATCAAAGTCCGCTTCATACCCAATCGTAAAAAGCGTCCAAATTCCAAACTCCCTCGCATAGATCCGGAATACCTAAAAGAACACGCACAGGAGTTTACACAATCATTACAGACTAACACGGAAACATGGGATGAACTTCTCAAGGCCATCCAAGAATCAACAAGAAAACTCGGCAAACCACCAAGGAAACGAAAACACAGATGGTGGAGCATAGACTGTGATAAAGCCCTAGAGTCCCGAATCCGAGCCTGAAGACAGGGAATAGCAACCGAACACCAGAACATTGGCAGAACTTTTTAGAAACGCAGAAGCAAACATCGAAAACAATCAGACGAGTTAAAGGCATGTACCACCTCAAACGATTGGAAGAAATCGATAATGACTTTAAGAGGAACAACACACGAAATTTCCACAGGACATTTAGGGAAGAACTGACGAACTACAAGCCGTCCAGTTTTTGTTTTCGCCGCCCTGATGGCACACTTGAGACAAACACAAAGGCCAATTGTGATATCCTGAAACAGTTCTTCGAGGAGCTTCACAATTGTGAACCACCTGCAGAGAATCTCCAACTCTACTTTACTGCCCCAAACCAGGACTCAGTACCACCAACATATGATGAGATACAAAACATCATATTACATCTCAAAAACAACAAGGCACCAGGAGAAGACGGTGTAATCGCCGAAGTGCTCAAGATTGGAGGTGAACTCTTGACTTAAAGACTACAAAACATCATTGCTAATATATGGGAGAGTGACACCATACCGGTTGATTGGAAAACTGCTTTGATTCACCCACTACACAAAAAGGGCGACAAGACAGATCCGAATAATTACCGAGGCATTTCACTCCTGCCAATCGCCTACAAGGTACTCTCACGTGCCCTCCTCACCAGATTGGAGCAACAGACAGAGCACATGATCGGTGAATATCAGGCGGGATTTCGACCGCGTCGATCGTGTGCAGAACAGATCTGGAACCTCAAGATGGTACTCCAACATCGCCAGTCGAATCGCACAGTTGTCACCTTCGTAGATTTTAAGAAAGCATATGATTCAATCGACCGTGCTACTCTGTTTAATATACTTCGTGAATATGGTGTGGACAACAAAACAACTACATTAATCCAACAGACCTTGACAGATACAACTTCTAAAGTTAAATTTAAGGGTGAAGTGTCCGAACCTTTTCACATTAGAACAGGCGTAAGACAGGGTGATGGGTTGTCCCCACTCCTATTCAGCCTGGTACTAGATAAGATCATCAGAACATGGGAGAAAGAAATACCTGGAATAATTATGGGAACAAAAGAACAACGAATCAACATAAAATGCTTCGCCTTTGCTGACGACCTAGCAATAATTACCCGGACTCCAGAAGAAGCCAGACATGCCATCGAGAAGCTTCATGAGATATCAATCAGAACCGGTCTCCATATCTCTTACGAGAAAACACAGTACATGGATTCCAAGAGCACAAACCTGGCATCAATTACAACCAAATATGGCGACATCACACAAGTTAAGCACTTCAAGTACCTAGGTGAAATTATCGGGAACACTGGTAACGAAAGAATGGCTAACAAAAGACGTGCAGAAAAATTACGCAAAGCTTACACAATCACTTGGAATATTTACAACAAGAAATCACTTTCCACTAAAACCAAACTCCATCACTACCACACAGTCATCCTCCCAGAGGCACTCTATGCGATTGAGACGTCATCGTTAACCATCAACATCAAATACATTGAGAAGATAGAACGACAAATACTGAGAAAAATCTTTGGACCAAAGCTTCAGGACGGTATCTGGATGAGGAAAAGCTCAGACGAACTGTATTCACGGACTGAACGATTCGCCTCACTCGCACGTAAAAGACGCATGAAATTCTACGGACATATAGCTCGAATGGACAACTCCCGACTGACCAAGAAAATCTTCCTCATAGTCAATGGAAACCGACAAACCAAAGTACGCTGGCTAGCAGACACCCAAAAGGACCTCACTGAAATCAATATTGACCCACTGACAACAACGCGGACTGCATATAGACAAAAAGTAAATTCGTATAATTTTCCACCCAAGATCCCTACGGGACAGAATTTGAAACTTAAAGCTGCATGGACACAAGAAAGAAGACAGGCACATAGCGAAAGGATGAGGAAGTTTTGGGAAGATAAGAAGAACAAGAAGACCAATGTTAACTAATGGTTCTACGTGCTCTTTAGAGGGCCAAACGCATTATATATATATATATATATATATATATATATATATATAATACACAATATTTAACGTTGCTAACACGTTACCTTCGAGATTCTGGATTCTCTGTTACTATACAACTTGCAATTAGTTATTTACAATGTTTCTCCACATAAACGTTTGCTAATACTCTTTAGCTTTTATATACTGCTCACACATCGTCTTATATAGGTTTCATTACATTGTCGATCTAGTACAGTCGACTGACAAAGGTTAACTGTACGTATTTATACAATTCCGGGTTTAATAATGTTTAATAACAGTATCAATGACATGAGTAGACAATCGTTCTCTCGTTGCTTTCCGCTTAAACCCTTCTGTCAACACAGCTAAAACGTTACTTCACATGAACTGGACGTCTTGTATAAAACGACTCTTATCATGATCCATGCCTTTTCTTATCAAAGAACAATAATTCTTTGACTTCCTTTAAAATGCGGAACCTTCCTTCGCACGAGCTCTCCATAGCTCTACAAATCCTCATATAACAGTATATATGGCATAAACAATTATCATCCACTATGTTAAACAATAACCAAAACGGATTAATTGTTATTAACATTTCTTCTGTAGGAACTTCTCTCGAATAACGGCATGACCCTCAGTGGCATTACACATGACTACTGATCTGCTATTGTACATCCTTAAGTTCTTCAAATGAAACTTCCAATAATAATGAATGATATTAGACTGTCGTGATTGACCTCCTAAAGTTTACTACACAAAAAGATAATTAACCGTTAACTCGTCTGTCACGAATACATGTAATAAAAATAATAACTCTGTCTCACCTCACTTATCAAGCTTTAAATTGCATGTCGATGCAATATCAGGTCTACATTATGACGTGATATTACACAAATAGTGTAAAATAACACACATGTTATTTATAGTGTCAAATAGAATTCAATCTTGACCGGGATAAACTAGCTTTGAATTCCTAGCCAAAGATTTGAATAATTTTCTATCAAAATATATTTCCTCTAACAATTAAATGAACAAAGCTGTCAGCTTTACAAATAATGAAAAGGTTTGTCAATGTAAAGTTTTTTCACTCTACACAAAGAATGTCTATAGGGATTAAGACTTCGGTCTTATCAAACGACTAGTATTTCCTAGATCGCCAAATGTTTATGTACAATAATGATATGACAATATCATTCGATGTTTCTTCTGCTCTTGAAGTTGAAGTTGTTACATTAATGTGCTCAAATTAAATTTAAAAGATTTAATTTGGAACTATGACACAATGTCTGAATTCTTGGTTCAAATCAAATTATTAAAATTCAATAGTCGAAACGACTAGTCTTCTATGAGGCAATATGATTCCTCAAACAAAAGTTTTAATGTCAGTTCAACAACTGATCCGTAGAATAAAATTGGAAAATAGATGAAAGGCAATCATCTCTAATAATCTTGAAGCATAAAATTCTTAACACACATCTGAAGTGTAAAATACATGAGAACACTGAAATACACAAAATGTGAAATATGGAGTAAGAACGTCGGCTCAGAATGTCACTACTATAAGTAAAAGACACAGCTACCTAAATTTGGACGATATCTTGAAGATCTGGGTAAGTATTTACACAATACTTTGTGTGTTTCCTCAGTTCAAGATACTGAGGTGGATCTCCATTCGAACCTTGGACCTGCGACCTCGAAGATAGGAAAACGTTCCCTCTCCGGAATTCACTAACCTCCGTCTGGGCTCAAACGACATCCTTCTGGCAAATTCTTCTGTTGTTGCTGGGATACCCTAGCATCGTGAAAATCATCCTCTGAAGAATCGTCATTCTCCGTCGCAAGTATATCAGCATCGTCGTTGAATAATAATGTATAGAAATATTCAAGTAGATGGTGAATGAATTATTTCTATTGCTAATTGATGTTACATTAGTGTTCGTACAAGGTGGAACGTACACTACGTCTGTATTCTGCAATACGTTGTCTATCGAATCTCCATTGTTGTAACTTAACTCTGTATTAAATATGTCTCTGGCGCATGACTATTTAGTTCATCATTTCAACAATATTAATTATGTCGAATGAAACTAATCGAAGAATAATGATAGTCACTAGGATAATGTTTGTTTGCTGCGCCAATGGTAAAGTTCTCCGCTACTGTTCACATGAACTGCGTTCGCCAACTTCACGTTGCAATTAAAATGATATTCAGCTTATATTTCCAACACTTTTGAAAAACTGTCTTGACAGGCTTATTTCGCGAAATGGTGTGACTTAGAACGCCCGACTTTCAATGGAATATAGTATTCGACCTGTACCTTCTATATATTCACTTGACTGAAGTCTATTCTCAAATATATATATGAGATATTCTACTTTCAATATTCCTCTCAACTTCGCTTATAATGCTAGTGCGGTAATCTCCAATGTTCTACCCTGCTAACCTAGAGTCTCCACGAGTCGACAATCGCAGCACTCAGACAAAGCTTTGGGATCTCCGTTTACCCAATAAAAACACTTCCTCACTCTTTAAAGATTGCTGGAATAAGAACCTCGATCCTTGGATCTCCCACTCCAAGTCGAAATTTTGGCTGCCATATCAATCTCCCACCATAATTTTAGCGCGTAGATTACTAATGCTTATTACTGCGTAGATTAACCGATCTGCGGATTTTAAAGTATCAGACATAATTTCTTTTAATGTTCTCTTCATTACCAATTAAGAAAATCTTCTTCTAAGGGCGTAAATGCATAATTTCACCAAATAATGTAGTTGAAGTTAATCCCGTCTTCAATAAGACCTCTTCTCATTGGCTCTGAGCTGGGATCCAATAGCATAACTTATAACAATATTTCTAATATTAATTTCCAAAATCACTGTTGCTATGCCAATTTTAGCCCTCTAGAAGCGTCTATTGTGCAATATATCACGTGATCGGGCTCTCCCACGTCTTCGAGCTTGTAACACTACCCTCCTGTGTCACACTTCCAGAATTTATATTTGCTGGTTAAATTTTATCATGGGGACGGAAAATACTCTCATTTTGTCCCCAAATAATTCAATTTCCGGGGTCATTACCTCCTGTAAGGCCACGGTCGCCTCCTTCCCTCTCCCTTGCCTATCCATCCTAACCTTCCAATCGCTTCCCTGATGAGGCCACTGTTCGCTTTGCAGGTGAGGCCGCATGGGCGAGGTGCTGATCCCACCTCCCAGTTGTATCCACTCCGACCAGATGTTCCCAGCTCTAGGACACTGCCTGAAGAAGCGGTAGGGGTGAGTTCCCTCGCTGAGTCCGTGGGAGCCACCACCCTGGAGGGTAACTCCATTTTTTAAAAAGCTATAAAAACTATTACAGGTAATGTAATGGTTTTAGCCTTAAGACGCGTGGAAAATATAGCATTTTTTTCATACCTTAATAAGCTTCAATGTGAGCTCAGTTTGTTGCTCTGCAGACGTCTAATGTGTGTCAATGTGTGGTGCGGGTTACTTTATGACCAAGTTATTGAACTCTTTTTCACTGAAAGAACAATTATAAGCCTTATTTACCTCGACATTCTTGAACAGTTTGTGTTCGCTCAAATAGAAGATATCAGACAACAGGCTGGATGGCGAGTCATTTTTATGCAAGGTGGAGCTCCGCCTCACTACCTTCGCACGGTACTCGATACACTCGACGCACGTCTTCACACCAACAAACGGAGCTCATAAATTCACTAAGGTATGAAAAAAAATGTTATCTTCTTCACACATTTTAAGGCTAAAACCATTACATTACCTCTAATGGTTTCTTGATAGCAATTATTTAAAATGTAGGCATTATTTTTTGACGACTCTGTATAATAGAGGCAGTGACACCCCATCTACATTGGTCGCCACGATATGGTCCTATAGACTCTGTAAATTGAACAGAGAATCCGATATTGAAATACTGATAAGGATACCACTAAATGAAACTGATAAGAGATGCACCACCTCCACACTTAAGGTTAATACCAGCTGACCTATTCCAGTCCTACCACTAATCTAGTCTATAATTCAATCCCTAACTATCTAGCCTACAAACCCAATATATCACAACGGTCCTCAGATCATTAGTCCTGTCACACAGAATTCCCAGAAAATCTGCGCATTATCACACCATAGTAAAACACGTACACGCATCTCATGATCTCAGCCAGAGTATTACGATTAATGCAAATTATGAAGAAAAAAGTTACGAGCCTTACAGTAGTCGCATATGATGTGTAACATCTGACATAGAAGAAACCTCACGTGAAATTGTTGATACACTGGTATTTTATACTATTATTGGCACAAATATTAATCTATTGTAAAAGGGAGTGTTTTACAGATATTGTAGTTTATAATACGGAACTCATTTTATTAGATGATTTGTAGCTTCCACCAGCACTAACCTAAATAAAGAATACGATATGGATCAACTAGATTAATAGACGCAACACCGCTCATAACCTTAAATTCCTTATAAACAGGTTCTCTTGATTCAAAGACCAACACATAATTTCATATGGATTCTGTTAAAATAAGTCATATTGATATGATAAGTATCGTTTAAAATGATAATCTGGTAGCAAAGATATCTACCCGTCCGGGATTCGAACCCGAGATCTCTAGATTCACAGTCATAGGCGCTAACCCCACTGCTATTTCGACTACGCAAACATTGTGCACAAGATGGTGACTTATTTCCACGTTCCAATAATAATGCATTACGGAATTAAGTTTCATTTATATTTTGCTTGTTTCGATAATGTTCCTGCGTGAAATTGAGTTTAAAATGCCTTATGAATAGGCTCTCTTGTGAGTAAAGAGAATGTATTCAGCAATAGTTCATGAAGGCTTGCTCAATTCTCGTATAACCACAACGATTATATTATATTGATGACTGCAGTACCTTTATGTGGGTTAATATTTGAATAGCCATTGTGCAGAAACATAATACCGGCAATGCCGACTACTTACAATGTTTGATATTAAGGCATTTTACCATTTAAATACTGATACGAAGACTTCGAACATGTACCATGTGCTTTGTTTCAATCACTTGACACCAGAGTTCGCATGAGCGTTTACCGTTCAGTATAATCATATACATTCCACATTCCCGAGAGTACGTCATGGTATCAATTTCCGACACCGCGCGCTCATTGTTTCTCTTAGCACTGCCAGCTGGATCTTACCACTGCCAGCTGGATCGATCGATCGAGTTGGCAATGCGTCTTACACTTCCGTTCGATCCACCAATGCTAGCTAGCACACTTCCGTTCGAGCACACTTCCGTTCGATGGAACGGAAGTGTGCCAGCTGGTGCCACCTCGATCGTTCCGATCCACTTCCGTCCCATTTTTCAAAATCACTCCCACAAAAATATCCAGCAACCGAGTGGAAAGATGTTACACATAAAAAAAAATGATTGATAAATCCAGTTATTATTATCGTGTATGGTGGTTTATTTATGAACGTAATTAGTTCAGATCTCAAATCTAGGAGTGATTTTATTTAAGATCAACTGTGACGTCAATGTGTGCTCCTCAGTAACAGTTGGAGAGACCTGATCCGCCTGATAAATATGGCTGCCGTCGTTGAATGAGCAAGAAATAAAACACACGGTTGCGTAATTTAGCCCATACTTCCGGTGCAGTACTGATCATGGCTAGTAATTTCAATTGGTAATATCCCACAGAATATGTAACAAGGCATAATCATACATCATCCATATTATCCAAATGCAACCAGAATTTGTTCGCATGCAGTTTTAATGTTTCCAACTAAGTGACCACAAGTTCGCCGTGCACATATTTCACTAACGGATATAACAGTAGTTCGATTCCCGGCCAATGCATGCGAGATTTTCGAAGTGAAATGGCATGTCCTGTGGTTCGGATTCCACGTAAAAAGGTGGTCCCGTGGCTCATGATCGCATGATTAACGGTCAAGTAAAACTAAAACTTCCTTCCTTGATATAACAGTAATTGGTTCCTACATAGAAGCTAATAATTATTATGGACTAACCCTCATCACAGTCTTTGACATAATAAATACCAGATACTTACATATTGACTTAAATGATGCTGCTACATATTGATCCATTCACAGACTTAAGTTGCATCCATCCTTACTGCTTAGACGCGAACCTACGATAAATTCACTAAATTACTGAAATTATCCAAAATGCCTTCTGTAATGATGCAAATTAAATCTGGAAATGGTTAGTTTACCTCTACGCTGTCTATAACCCACCCACCTTCCCCTTTTTTTTGGATCACGACTTATGCAGTAAAATTCCAACTGTGTCGGCAATTATGCACCTGAATTATGGACAAATACAGCTTTGCCAGCCCCACGCATACGGTTTTTTTTTATTTAGTCAATTTACCCTCTAGGTTGGTGGTTCCCACGGACTCAGCGAGGGAACTCACCACTACCGCCTCTATGGGCAGTGTCCTGGAGCTTGGAACATCTGGTCGGGATGGATACAACTGGGGAGGTGTGATCAGCACTTCGCCCAGGTGGCCTCACCTGCAAAGCGAACAGGGGCCTCATGAGGGAGGGGAAGGGATGGAAGATAGGGATGGATTGGCTAGGAAGAGGGAAGGAGGCGGCCGTGGCCTTACAGTAGGTACCATCCCGGCATTTGCCCGAAGACGAAGTGGGAAACCACGGAAAACCACTTCGAGGATGGCTGAGGTGGGAATCGAATCCCTCTACTCATTTGGACCACCCGAGGCTGAGTAGACCCCGTTCCAGTCCTCATACCACTTTTCAAATTTCGTGGCAGAGCCGGAAATCGAACCCAGGACCTCCGGGGCGGCAGCTAACCGTGCTGACCGCTACGCTACGGAGGCGACCCCACGCATACGGTACCGGTACTAATTGTATAAGTGGTGTTGTAAAACAAACGAGCGCTAAATAATAATATCTACTGTCGACCAAAGTATTATGTGCACTCGAGTTTGAAGGTTGTTTGTGAAGTAACCAATAGACCTACATAAAATCCAATAACATCATCATTTTCATCGTTCTATTTTACGTTAGGTCATGTAGGTTTGGAATTTTTAATTTAAATTTTAATATTTTTTATCGCATTTGGAACACAAAGTGTGCACGTTTATAAGCGTGTTTCAACCAAGCGTCACATTTAGGAATTATTATCTCAAAAACCCGTCATCAGATCGAAACCAAATTTTAACACAATATACATTGGAATGTTGTATAACTGGTTTATTAATTTCAAAATTGTGTGTGTCCAAGAAACAAAGTTGTTATCATTTTTGTAAGGTAACTTTTTCTCGGCTCGGGGTGGTTGGAAAATGTAGTTCTTGGTTGCATTGTAATTCTTATATATCAAAAGGCTATGCTGTATGACTGTGAAATATGTAAATTAATTCACTTATTTTATATCGGTTTGTATTTGTTCGTGGAAATAAGGCATGATTCACCAGCCAGCCGCTCCGGGGTAAGCTGTACAGCGTTGCTGAGATGGAGCCCATCACTGCCGAGCAAGGAGAGGTCGTATTTCCCCGTTCAAATATAAACCGATATAAAATAAGTGAATGAATTTACGTATTTTAAAGTCATACAGCATAACTTTTTGATGTATAAGGATTACAACGCGACCAAGAACTACATATTCCAACCATCCCAAGCCGAGAAAACGTTACCTTACACAAATGATAACAACTTTGTTTCTTGAACACGCAAAATTTGGAAATTAAAAAACCAGTTATACAATATTCCAATGCATATTGTGTTAAAATGTGGATTCGATCTGATGACGTGTTTGTGAGATAATAATTCTTAAATGTGACGCATGGTTGAAACACGCTTAAAAACGGGCACTTTTTGTGTTCCAACTACGATAAAAAATATTAAAATATAAACTAAAAATTCCAAACCTACATGAACTCACCTTAAATTAAACGACGAAAATGATGATGTTATTGGATTTTATGTATGTCTATTGGTTACGTCACAAACAACCATCAAACTCGAGTACACATAATACTTTGGTCGACTGTAGGTAGCGCTGCCCGGCTGCACGCACAGTGGGAATAGTCACGGATATGACCGACCTTGGTTGGTTGGTTCCTTAGTTTAGGGGCTGCGACAACGCTGTAGCCCCGTGTACTTTGGGTGTAAGTAGAAATTTTCTGATAACTGGTGTTAATTTTGATGGCTGTATTAGTGTGTGTTATCTGTGATTCAGGTAGAAGGACTGCAAACGATCAATATTTCAAGTACCTACATTTGCTACCAAATGCTACCATCCATGGCACCTAGCTGTGGACTTGGCCATTAGATGCCGTCGCAGTCAGCACCTGGCGGTGAACGTTGAAACTAATATAGCGTTATCAAACTAACCTACAAATTTTTGCTTCCACAAGTGTAGTTAGTGGAAGGTTCCTTTTCATGCTATAAATCCATGACATGGGCCCGCCGGCTTACTTCCCCTCCGAAGGAAGGCATAGGATAGTGAGGGATTTTAACGCTCTTAAAAATCCAACGCCTTCAGCCAGGTTTGAACACGCGATCTTGGGCATAGAAGCTCAGCATGCTACCAACTACGCCACCGAAGTCACCTATGTCCGACCTTATGTGGTGGTGTATTTTGTATCTTACATGATGGCAACACTAATGTGTCGTCAATATGTGTGCCTAGGTAACAGTTGAAGAGACCTCATGCGCCTGGGAAACATGTCTGCCATCGTTGAATGAGCAAGAATCAGAAAAACATATTTACGCAATTGAGCACATATTTCCAATGGACAATAATTTTTATTAGAAATATGAAAATCACGTATTCTCCGTAGTAACCAAGTTGTGAGTTCCAAAGGCAGGTTCTTGATTCATTCAGTTATAATTTATTATGGACATGAAAATGCTATCCCAAAAATTAACCATAACAAACTTGATTCACAAATCCTAACATTAAATAATTCATTCATCCCTGAATTACTGCTATTAAACCAAATATCACCAATTAACATACAGTAATTTTAATTCATGTCGATTCTGTACCTTGGTCTTCAGTGGTTACGGCATACGTGGCTAAAACAGTCTTCCTTCAATGGTACCTTCAGGGGTAAAAATTCAGAAGATGTACTTTTCGGTACAAAATTCATTAAGTATTGAAATTAACTAAATTACCTGAATTAATAGTCGGGAAAATATCTGGAGTTGATGTAGTAATAGATGTTTACTCCTCCGCTGTCTGTGACCCACCCAGTCATCCCAAATATGAACACAGCTTATATAGGCAAAATTCCAGCTGATTCAGCTATTTTTACATCGTGTACCGTATTGCCAACCCCACGCATTCAGTACTATATCGCATCCGGCAGACCAATGGTTTTCGCCTAGACCAATAATTGTTAGGTAGCGCGGCCCTAAGGACCACGTTAGCTAATATAAACACCCTTAGTTTATGTCACGCACAGTGGGGGTAGTCAGGCATCAATAATCTTTATCCAGGCCAATGGCTTTGCCTTTTATTTCTTTATTCACGGGTCGTGTGGTGTACTGTGTATCGTACATGTTTTCAACGGGTATGACGTAGTGCAGGACGTCAATGTGCCGTCGTCGAATGAGCAAGAAGTAAAATCATTTATTTACGTAATAAAACAAATATTTCCGGCGCAGCAATGTCAATTCAAATTGAAATCAACTCCCAGAAAGGTATGCAAATCATAAATAATACATTTCCAATAATCTGCCTTGTGAAAGTTGTGAATAAGGGAAAAGTACCTCTTCTGAACAATTAATCCTCCAGCGAATTTCACTATATGTGAGCCCATGCATCCTCCTCCATTGTGGCTGAGTTCTCCCACGTTCAATTTATTCATGTCCTTCTGTTGATCCAAAGTCATTGTGTTCTCTATTTTCATTATCACACGTACTTCGGTAGACGCCGCAACTTATTAAATTCCACAATCACAGACGTACTGTAATTTCGTGTAACAAAGTTTGCTAGTTTTGATTCCAATTGCGATGTATCAGTATGTCGGGTATCGCTCTACTTACTTACTCGCGGTAACCATAAGACTGTTACCGGCTTCACTCTAACTCCAACCACAAACTGTTCTTTACAGACACTGATTTTTTATCCGGCCAACATTTGAATTCTGATCATGAATGACTGTTCTTTACATTCTACCGTAATGAGGTGAATACTCGTAACCAGTTTTATATACAACACCATCATGGATTTCGGTCTTATTAGTCCGAACTGCTTGCCACTGTGGGTGAGTGGTTACCGTGTCGGACTACCAATCCCAAGCTTGCAGGTTCGCTCCTGGCGGTGTAAGTGATTTTTGAAACCCGACAAAAAACAAGACACTCATGTCATACGATTTTGGCATGTTAAAGAACATGTTTGAATTCAGTATGCCGTGTTCATAATGACAAAATTATTCTCGGGAATTTCCGCCAACACAAAGTTCCTCATTTTTCTACTAGAAAGCGCTATAGTGTCAAGGAGCTTAGATATCTAACCTCCTTGACTTTCATAGCGCTCAAAAGAACGACAAAATTCGACATGCAAGCTGCCTCTGGGCGTCAAATCACAAAGCTTGCACCCGGTACCCGAGGTCATACGATATTATTATTGTTATACCGAACTAATACTCGCGGCTTATTTACACCGCACGACACAAAAACTTCACAACTGTCCCATTTCGACCGTAACTTAATTCTTCAACTGCCCAACTGAATCCAACCGCACTACCTTAGAACGTGAGGCAAAGTAATAGTCTTTCTCGTACGTCACCTTTCCAAGTTTCCTGTGACCCTTGACCAGCCACTCAAGATCCTCATTCGGCTTCACGTCTAGAACCTACTGGAATTTAACACGCGCGTAACTTGAATTTCTGAGGGGTTCCTTCTTGTCATCACCGGTATTCGAGCCCGAGTGTTAATCCTGCGTGACAACGCCAACTGCTCTCGCTATGAACGGGTACAATATATAAGATGGAACAATGGAAACTGACAAACTGAAAGTACAGAAATTATTAGACGCATATAAAGAATTTTAATAACTCATATTTTTTTTTATTCAAATCATTTTATTGAGAAACTGGATACATCTTTTGCTGCCCTACTTATAATGTTTCCCTTCACGTGGAGCGTACACCTTCTCCTGTAAGTAATAGCTCCGGGAAACTTTCAGAACTGGGGATTCCGAGGGACTCATGAGGAGGGTGCGTCCCCTGATTTTTATATTTTCATTGACTTTGGTGCGTTTTCTTTAATCAAGTGATTTCAACGCACGGTACACAAATCTTTGAGTAGTTCGAGAGCGGCCAATCAGTGAAATACTTTGGGTCTCGCTGCTCAAAAGAAATCAAAACAAAACAAGTAACATTCTCAAGGCTCCTCTTTTCTAAGAAGTTCTGAGAAACAATATGTTTCTGTCACTTTCTTCAAAGAATTAAATTAACACTAATTCTAATACCATAGGTTAAACATTGTTGTTGATTCATTTGAGGGGCTTGAACATTGTGGTCATTTAGCACCGTGTACTTGAGTGTGTGTGTGTGTGTGTGTGGAATTTTGTATGATAACCAGTGTTATTGTGATGGCTGCATTAATGTCTGCATTTGTAATTAAGGTGAAGATTAGGAGGGAGGCGGCCGTGGTCTTAAGTTGGGAACCATCCCGGCATTCACCTGGAGTAGAAGAGGGGAAACCACGGAAAAATAATTCCAGGATGGCTGAGGAAGGAATAGAACCCACCTATTTTCAGTTTTGCCTCACGAGGCTGTGTGGATCCCGATCCAGCTCTCAGACTAGAATTAAATTTCTTGGCAGAGTCGGGAATCGAACTCGGACCTCCGGGGGGTCAGCCAAGAACGCTAGCTGCATAGGTTAAACATTAGGAAGTCCCACGGCGTAGCCGTTCTTGTCAAATCGTGCACCATGGCCGCGGGGTCAGCTGACACAAGTTCGGAGATCGTAGATTCGAATCCTGGTGCTGACAGCAGTTATGGTTTCTCCACACTCCTTCCAGGCAAATACGGTGATAGTACCTTATGTCAAGTCCCCGGCCATCTACCCCATCCCTGTCCCTCATATAGTTACACACACACTACTACAGTCATCATCAGACAATTTCAACACACACCCAACTACAAGGGGCTGATGACCAAGTGTCCCAAGCCCCTACAATGAGTTAATAACAAACAAAACATTAGAAATAATTCAATTACCTTGCAAAATAGTTTTATTGCATTGCCGTGCGTCATGGAAAGTATAAGAGATATGTTGGAAATCGGCCATCGAGTCTAATAATGTCCACACCTCTGTCGTTACATAGAGCTTCCTATTTCATATACAAAAGCAATACACAAATTATTTCAAATACTGTACAATATTCGGTGGCATAGTCGGTAGCATGCTGAACTGCTGTGCACAAGGTCGCGGGTTCAAACCCGGCCGAAATCGTTGGAATTTTAAGAGCGTTAAAATCCTTCAGTATGCCTTCCTTTGGAGGGGCAAAAAAGTCGGCGGGCCCATTTCATAGATTTATGGCATGTAAAAGAACCTACCACTGCAATTGGTGGTGTGTAGCTAAATTTGTAGTTATATTTGTCTGGTTAAGAAACGCTCTATCAAATTCCAACTTTCGCCGCTAGATTAGTGACGATGGCGTCTGGTAGCCAAAGTTAGAACTACTTGAAATTGAACTTTCATTCATCTTCATTCATATCATCTCTTAATAATCTCTTCTCGTGAGGTTGGCATCAGGAAGGGCATCCGGCCTTTGAAACTATCAGCCACGTGGTTCATCACATCTCATCCCCGACCCCGTTGGAAACGGGATGAATAAGGGGTGGACATAGATAGAATGTACAATATTCATGAATCACAAAAGAATACGATTTTGTTTTAAATATGGTGTGAAAGGAATGATTTTATTCATGGAAGTAAAATACATAAATAGACCACCATTTGACTTTATAAGAAATGAAAAATATTTACACCTGTTCTTCAGTAATTTAACCATTTTTTGTATAATATTCTAAGTTCATAATTATTTTGAAACATAAATTAATGAATGTGGTTCATCAGCATAAGTAGGGATACTACCTATGCGAATATTCATCCTGTTGTATTAAATAGTTTCAGAGATATTTTATGTTTCCTCCCAAAATTCAAACTTTGTGGGAACTAGCTTTGAATGTGCAACAGTTTGTATCCAAATGTGCACGTAGTCTCCTGTAATACGGTACATCTCTGCCAAAACTCTTAATTCAGCTATGAAACTTAACTGATGCACTAAAACGGTAAGCTTCCATCTAATGCATAAAAGACAAATTGGATTCACGGTATATGAGTCTTCTTAAAAGAACCATGGTGTATTCTATTCTATTCTGTTCTATTTACCCACGTCAAGTTCCTTGTTTCAATCGGAGTACTGCATCACAATAATGAGATACGTTGTCGCAGAAGCGATGAAAGTACAGCACATCTCCATATCAATCGTAAACAAACCACTCGCTGTGAACTGAACTTTAAAATTCAACAACTGAATTTGAAACGAATTTAGTTCTTCGACAGTTTCTTGATCAAGACCATCATCATAAAGAAGTGTCTTGGTAACTATGGACGATGCTCTGTTTCCTTCCTCACTCGCCAGATAGCACGCCACGCATACAGACAACACTTGAAACACATGAATAACATCCCAAAAGACGTGCACTGAAAACTCGGACGCGTGATCCATGATCTCCTTCATCATAAACATAGTTTGAAGATCACAAAGCAAGCCAATGAAGTTATATATGAATCTCATCAACACACTAGGTCCATAAACTGAATTTATTATTGCAGCAACTTCGTACAAATCATAATGAATTTGTCTTAATACTTTCATGGGCAAAAGGACATCGTTGACTTCTTGAGCTGAAGAAATTGTATTTTTGACCTTTGAAGACGGTGAAGATCTGTAGATGAATAAACGACCTCCTTTACTTGATTCTGTTTCATGATCTGACAAACATTCAGTTCCAGTCATGTGCCTACGAAGATAATGATTTAAAACAGCATAATGACTTCTCAATAACAACACAAGATTCACAAACTGAAGATGAAGAATACAGGCTATGAAATGTGCAACATAATGAATAATGCGATCATACCGACCTTGCAAGTGGAAATGGATGCCATCAAAGATGTAAGGGTACGCATTTATTGCAAATATTGCACAAATCTGCAGAAATAGGTACATTCTAAGTCTGCCATAACCAATAAGGAGAATTTTGTCGATTTCGATTATCTTCTGAAATAATTTCCGAAACTTACTAATATTGAAGAATTGCATTACAATGTAAACGAGTCCAATAGAGAAAAGTAAAATGGTCATGACCCCAGCTATGATTTTTGCGATCACTCCTGCATAATTCGGGAAGCCATAAATAATTTCGTAGCCGAGATTATGAATCAACCCAATAATAAGGATGAATGCCATAACAACTGAACAAAAGGCACCGTTTCTTGAAAAAATAAATATCACTGCTTCTTGCTGGTCATCAGTAAATATAAAAGGTGCTAGACCGAGCAATTTCGAAACTTGAAACAGGGGAGATATGGTCGAAGTCAGATTGAAATTCTGTCTGGAAGCGTATTCGGTGCTGGAATTTTCATTTTTTACTCTTCTTGTCATTTCTTTAGTCAATGTTGAAAGAATCAAAGTCAGTGAAGAGAGTTTGAATTTAGAATTTATTAAGCACAATGTGCACAAAGATTAAAATAAAATACGATGGCATTTGAATAGATTGAGAATGTTACAAAATAAAACAGTCGGCGTGAATGATGTGAACATAACCGGAGTGACTCAACTCATTGAACCTTCCGTAAGAATTAAAAACTGAATGTAACGACGTCAACTAGTAATTTAATCTCTTCTCATTTGCACGAGCAGAGGTACAGTGTGGAGCTATATGTGGAAATAAACCACCGTCCTTGGTAAGAAATTAAATGGGACATCCCACCAAATCACTACGTAAGCAATGTTCGAGGGGATGTTCGAGGGTAGTCTGTTCCTTATCCCTCCCACACGAAGCCGCGTCGTTTAAGTGCGGTAACTGCACTTCGTACTGTTATTGCACTTGCTATGATGCCAAATCAAACTAACGTAAAATTACTAGTTTATCTTCAAATTAGTGGTGTACAGTTTTATCAGCAGGGAATCAGAGAATTTGGAAGGTTATGAAATCCCTAATTTGCCAGTTATTTGAACGTCCAAATAAATCGACGAGGAACCGCCAATGGAGTAATAAAGAGAAACGTCACCAGTTTTTTTACTATGTTGTTTTCCTCATTTCATGGTCGCCAGTTAGGAGCTGCTGCGAGATATGGCAACAATGGACACCTCTCTATCTGCACTGGGCTGCGAAGTTAAGAGAAACGATCGGTTTGGGGGCCTTGAAAGTGAACCACATAGCATAGACTGTTCGTCAACATTTTATGTTAATGGCCGAAACAGTAGGCCTAGAATCATTTTGCAGTTGCTTAAATGGCAAGCATTAGCAATGCGCTCTTTGAACCAGCTCGAATGTTCCATGGATCTTCTTCAGTTCGACGAGCTGAGAGGATTTACATGTTGCTGAAGATATTGCTATCCATATGTATTACTTGAAGGTTTGATAACATGGTTAAAATAGTTTCTCCGCAAGGTTTTACATGGTCTAAATTGGGAGTATTGATTATACCGTATAGGTATTATTTTAAGAAACCAATGGATTGTAAATAGAACGTAACTTGTGTGGCTCCAATCACAGCCTAAAAACCATAATAATATTGCTTAAAATTTCCAAGAGTTGTTGAGCACCTCACTGATGATGATGATCCGCTCTGCGAGTGTCTAATGAGGTAGAGCCTGGAAGAGAAACACAATATCAGATTAATAATGGGGAATACAGAAGTGTGAGACACGTGTTTTTATAAATTGTTAATGTTTGTATTTTATTTGTTATTGTGTTCTTGTTGTTGTTGTTTAATTTGAGGGGCTTGGACATCGTGGTCATTTAGCTCTGTGCACTTGGCTGAATGTAGAATTACATTTGGGGGTTAATACGATAAAGTACCAAAAATATTCATTTTTAAAGCTTGTTTGTATTGTTTTCTTGATTTGTAGATTAATGTTAACTATGGTTTGTAAATAAACGTGATGTAAATACATAAATTAACGATTGTTTTGTTTAAAATTATAAAAATAGAGAATTTCCTTCAAATTTGAAATTTCGTTGTGGTAGCTCCAAAAGCAAATTTTATTAAGTAGACATGACAAATCAAAACAGACATACATAACCCAGACTCAAAATGTGTGCTGACTTGTTTAATCTATAATGGTTAGTAAATGATCAAGTTGGTGTTTGTAACTAGGAAATGGATCAAAGAATTTAGCTGGTTATTTGGGCGATGTAGTATCCGTTCTCACGAGTTATATAATTAATTTCCTAGTTACAAACAATAATGTTATTGGTTTTACGTCCCGTGTAACTACTCTGGCTTTTAGAGACGTAGGGGTGCCAGATTTTAGCCCCGAAGGTGATCTTTAACGTGCCAGTAAATCTACTGACACGGTTCCCTCGCATTTGCTCATCCTCAAATACCAGCTGACTGCGCCAGGATAACCTGCAACCTTGGGCCCAGCAAGCGAGAACGTTACCCCTGAGCCATGCTTATCACACTAATGAAGTAAACTTGGAGGTCAATAGCCACTAACATTATTGTAACACAATTCACGTAAAACTAATAAAATCCTGACAAGTTGCGAAAGTTTACAATAAATTCGTATGGCTAAAATATTGTACATAGTGTGAATATATTCACCCACACATACCGTAGATTTAAAAGCCTGAGTGTAAAGGATCCGTTGATGATCGCTTGATGATCGAAATTAGTCATCCAAGTGATGCTTGCCACGGTGGGTGAGTGGTTAACGTGTCGGTCTACCAACCCCAAGCTTGCAGGTTCGCTCCTGGCCGTAGTAAGTGATATTTGATAGGCGGCAAAAATACGACACGCATGTCATACGATGTTGGCATGTCAAAGAACCCATTTGAATTCTGTAGGCCGTGTTCATAATGGCAAAATTAATCTCGGGAGTTTCCGCCAACACAAAGTTCCTCATTTCTCTACTAGAAAGCGCTATAGTGTTCAAGGAGCTTAGATATCTAACCTCCTTGACTTTCATAGTGATTCAAGGAACAACGAAATTCGACATGCAAGCTACCCTCTGGGTGTCAAATTACAACGCTTGCACGCGGCACCGAGGCCATACGATATTATTAATCTTATTATCCAAGTTATTTAATTAATCTGGTGTAATTCATTTTTCAGGTTTAGGGAATAACACTCATTACAATTGGGTACAATCGTGTTGACCGACTGAAAAGCATTTAACTTTAGTTTACTAAGCCAACATTGAAAAATGACTTCCAACACGGTAATAATAATATTGAAGTTGTTGATACCTCAGCTAGTGGTTTTAAACAATTCTGATTATTATCAACCCCGTTTATTTGGGCGTGAATGGTATTTATAGAGTGAGTCTTCAAGGTCATGCTGACTGCTCTGGGGTGGGGAACAACGACAGCAGTCTCTCGTCATCCGCCGTGCTGTCGACATCACGTGTTAATGCTTAAATCTAATAAGTATCGACGAGTGTATTTGTTACAAAATAGATTCAGTATAGTTTTAGTAATTGTTTAAGTTGATAAATAATTATGTGATCATAACTTAGTTAAAAGATATCATAACAATCGCCTTGAGTTCGGCGCAGTTAAGTGATGGGTGTCTCCTCCAGCGCTCCGGATTCCCACTACTCACACTGCATCGTGACCTTGACGCCTCACCACATATCATTCGTACTCTAACTGCGTTGTATTAATTACCTGTCAATGCATGTGTTCGAAGTTGTCATGGAATTTATAAAGTAAAATAGCAAACCCCTTGGGGAGTGTGATGGCGCAGTGGCTTACTAGTTTGCCCTTCACCTGAACAGCCAGGGTTCGAATACCGGTGAAAGTGGGGTGGGATTTTCTCCTGAAAGATCACGTGGCGTCAGGAAGAGCAGCTGGCCATAAATCCTAGGCCAACGCCCAAAACAAAATATGATAAACTGCAGACAGTTTAGCGGACCCTGCCAAACTCCCTATGAACTACTCAGCTGTCAGTATGTTGGTTGGTTCCTTAGTTTAGGGGCTGCGACAGTGCGTTCATGTAGCCCCGTGTACTTTGGGTGTGTGTAGAATCTGTCTGATAACCGGTGTTAATTTTGATGGCTGTATTAGTGTGTGTTATCTATTTCTTAATTCAAGTAAGGACTGCGAACGACAATTTCAAGTAGTTTCTACTTTTGCTACTAAATGCTACCATCCACGATACCTAGCTGCAAACTTGGCTACTAGATGCCATCGCAACCAGTACCTGGCGATGAACGTTGTAACTTAAGAGCATTAATCAAATCTAACCTACCAATTTTGCTTCACACATTTGAAGTTACTGGAAGGTTCTTTCACATGCCATAAATCTATGATATGGGACCACCGGCTTTACTTCCCCTCCGAAGGAAGGCATACTGAGGGATTTTTAACGCTCTTTAAAAATCCGACGGCTCCGGCCAGGTTCGACTCCGCGATATTGGGCAGTGTTCGTATGTTGCTGTTGCCAACATTAGGAGCTTTTGGGACATCATGATTATGTAGCCCATGTACTTGGGTGTGTGAGTGTGTAATTTGTGTGATAACCTGTGTTATTGTGATGGCTGTACTAGTGTGTGTATTTGTAAATTGAGGATAGAATTGGGAAACAGGTAGCCGTGGCCTAAGTTAGGAACCATTCCGGCATTTGCCAGGAGTAGAAGTGAGAAACCACAGAAAACCACTTCCAAGATGGCTGAGTTGGGAATCGAACCCACCTCTTCTCATTATTGCCTACAAGTTAATCTAAATTAAATTTCTTGGCAGAGCCGAGAATCGAACCCGGGCCTCCGCAGCGACAGCCAACTGTGCTAGTCACTACGCAACGACGTGGACCACACTAGAAGAAGAAGAAGAAGAAGAAGAAGAAGGAGAAGAAGAAGAAGAAGAAGAAGGAGAAGAAGAAGAAGAAGAAGAAAAGGAATAACTTAAGGTAATAAAAGACTGAGAAATTAAATTCCCTGAATCCTCGAAGAATGAGGATTGAGGGACCTAGAGAGATTGATTTATTTATCGTATGATGAATATAATGTACAATATGTACAAAGAAAATGTCCACACACAAGTTCATACAATCTCACAGTTCAAGGTCAAGATCCCTGACCCATTCCACGGCCTCAGCTGATGCTTGATGGACATCCGTCAACGTTCCATGGAAAGCTCGGAGAGGGCAGTCAGCGACAATGTGATGGATTGACTGTAAGGAGGCAACCTAGAGAGATGGAGGGCCATGAAAGGCATAAAAGAAAATTGATCTTCAGTCGATCATCACCTTTATGAGCACAATTAAATTTGACGGGGAATAATACGTATCTACCCACATTTTCTGACAAACTAAAAATACACTTTTAAACGCTTCTCGAAATAAGAAAACAATTTAATGGATGACATGTTTCGCTCGTGGAAAGAACATCATTAATTCCAATTTACTTAAGGCCTTTTCTTATTTTGGTGGATGCATGCTGTCTATAGCAGTTATATACAACAATTGAAATAATGCTCTTTAAATACTTTTCTGACAATTGAAAACTGTTATGTAAAATTGAATCTTCTTTCTTACAATACCGCTGGCCCCGTGGTGTTGGTGAAGCGCGCCTGCCTCTCACCCAGAGGCCCCGGATTCGATTCCCGCCTCCGTCGGGAATTTTAGAAACTGGGCTGGAACGGGTTGCACTCAGCCTCGTGAGGACAATTGAGTAGCTGTCTGACAGTGAGGCAGCGTCCTGGTCATGA
Organism: Meconema thalassinum; assembly: GCA_946902985.2. NCBI lineage: Eukaryota > Metazoa > Arthropoda > Insecta > Orthoptera > Tettigoniidae > Meconema > Meconema thalassinum. The sequence goes on from OX336392.1 coordinate 377,490,373, forward strand.
AAACCCAGATTAACGGCCGAAGAGACCCGATGCGCTGACCCTAATACAGTATCTGCAGGCCAAATGGCTGGGCAGCGGTCACTTGGTAGGCCTTGGCCCTTCATGGGCTGTAGCACCAGGGGTTATTATTCTTACAATACCATACTCATTTAAGGGGCTGCACTGGTAAAGCAGTACACAATAAAGCCAGACCGCTGACTTCCTAGCTTTAAATATAATGCCTAGTGTGGTGATTTTTCGCAAATGCGATAAAGCGCGAAATGTTCATAATGGCTTGTACTCTTGTATTTTCACTTTTCACGGCCGGAAAACTACTTTTTAATGTGTTTTGCGAAAGTGACAAAATGCGAAAATGAATCAAAAAGCGAACATTATACCAAAATGCTACATAAATTCGAAATTTCTTATGGAAACTTCAAGTGAAGAGTTTGTATACCCCTGAAATGTTTGACAGCTTGACCACCGGTCTTGAATGCGGAAAGTAATCCCTTTCGATTTCATTCCCTTCGCGTAGGTCAAGTCAATGAGTGCTAAGATGGTGAGACTGAAAATGTCTATAAAACAGCTCTAAGATTTCACGAACTTACTGTACATGCTCTTGCTCACTGTGGAGGATATTGAAACAAGACTTGAATTGAATCGGTCATTTGGAAAAGGGCACATGTCCACAAAAGTAAATTTTACAGGAGAGACAAAGAAGTGAATAAATGGTGAATGAGTGGAACTACTGTAACTGTACATATTCGTGGTCATGGTTGATTATACTCAATGAGGGATACTTAAAAAAAAACATATTTCTCCATTTATTCTTTTCATTTAACAATGAGCATCAATCTCAAACACTTCACTTCTCGGGATCTTATCACACAAAACCAAATCATTCTTGCTAATAAGAATCAGACCAAGTCAACAGATACTTCTCTTTTCCACGAAAACCTTATCAAGTCCAAGACCGAACACAATAATCATCTAACTTCTTCCCTCATACATTTCTACAATCTCCATAGATACTCTCATAGATACTCACTACTAATCAGACCTCTAACAAAAATTTTACAGCATGGAATCTAAAATAATAGTAATCAAAGATATATATATATATATATATAAAACAGCATCAAAAAAGGAAATTAGTAATTACGTTTCACTGGCAAGCCCCCCCCCCCCCCATCACCCCACTGCCAGAAACTAGATATCTCTAACTTTGGGGTAACGGACAGCACTCCCAGCAAGCGCCATTTTCTTAACCTAACAAACCCAAGGAAAATGAACAGTGACAATACGCCCACCTGCATATATATAAATAAAAACAAAGAATAAATTACTAAACATATCACACATACACAGAATTAACAAACATACTAAATAAAATTATCCCTAAATTATGTTCACATTATTCGGATGTTACTATTAAGTCTCTTAGATCATTCAACAAAACATTGATATTGCAAAGATGGAATGTCACTGTTTTCTCTGAGCCTGTTTAAGTACATGCCATAATATCTCTTCTCTGGACTATAATACCAATCACTTGCTTCTGAATTGGGCTTACAGTTAGTTACAGATATCCACTCTTTTAACATTATCGAGTACAAAATGCCGTAACCCACTGTTCTCAAATCTCTCAATATGTTGAAACACGTCATCACCAGTAACCTCGAATATTTTCGTATTTGTCAACACTTATACCGGAACAAATACATCCAGCAAACATAACGCTATCATCCTCAGTTGACTCTAAAGAAATATAAAGTTCTACATTGGACCTCTCATAACCATCTTCATTCTCAGCAATACTATCTTCTTCCTCATTCTTCCACTTTTCGTTCTTCCTATTCATCTGTTTCTCCTTCTTCTCCATTCTTCTTTCTTCCTCTGCCTTCCATCTCGTCTTTTTCTTCATCTGCCATATCATTCCATACCTTGTACTCCTCATCTTCCATCTCCACCATTTCTGTCTCCTTCCCTTCCTCATTTTCTTCTTATTCTTCTTCTTCTTCTGATCCTTCAATCTCTTATCTTCCTTTACCTGACATCTCATCTTCTTCCTACTCCTTCTCTTTGCTTTCCAGCTCATCCGTTTATCTAATCTCCAGGTCCTCTTTGTCTTCATTCTCAACCACTTCTCTCTTCTTCCTTTCCACATTTTCCTCCTCTTCGTTTTTGTCTGTCTCATCTTGCTCAACAGTTTTTTTTCTCTCCTTCCACTGTTTCTTCTTCACCTTATCTTCTTCTAGTATGTTGTCTTCTTCATGATTCACTCCTGCACATTCACCCTCATCTTTAGCCTCTTTTTCTTGACTGCTACTGTCCTCCTCATAACCAACCCCATCGGCTTCTGCCTCCTCTCCTTCAGTTTCTTCCATATCACCTGCTTTCTCACGCCCTCCTGTTTCACCTTCTCCCTTATCCGTTTCTCCTTTCTATTATGCCTTTTCCTTTCTTTCACCGCCTCCTCTCCTTCAGTTTCTTCCATATCACCTGCTTTCTCACGACCTCCTGTTTCACCTTCTCCCTCATCCGTTTCTCCTTTCCCTTCTGCCTTTAACTTTCTTTCACCTGCCTCCTCTCCTTCAGTTTCTTCCATATCACCTGCTTTCTCCCGGCCCCCACATCTCTGATAATTTTCTTGCTTTCCTTCAAGTAAATCACTTATTGGGTCAAATTTCTCATCTAACTGTACTTTCATGGATTCCACCTGCTTATTCACAGACATCTCTAATGAACTAACAAACTCCTCCAATGAACTCTTATAACTTGTTTTATAGCATCCTTTATCTCTGTGACCTTGCAAAGCAGCATTAGTAACACATCCCGATTTATAGCCTCCGCCATTTCTTTTTCTACTTGCACTGTACTCACTTTATTAAAGTTTGCTTTTCTTTCTTCTTTTCCTTATTCGTGTCCGTATCCCTCTTTCGATCCTCACGTTGTGGCGTCATAATTGTAACTGTACTTATTCGGGGTTATGGTTGATTATACTCAATGAGGGAAAATGTTTTAAAAACATCATTCTCCATTTATTCTTTTCATTTAACAATGAACATCAATCTCTAACACTTCACTTCTCGGGATCTTATCACACAAAACCAAATCATTCTTGCTAATAAGAATCAGACCAAGTCAACAGATACTTCTCTTTTCCACAAAAACCTTATCTAAGTCCAAGACCGAACACAATAATCATCTAACTTCTTCCCTCATACAATTCTACAATCTCCATGGATACTCTCAAAGATAATCACTACTAATCAGACCTCTAACAAACATTTTACAGCATGGAATCTAAAATAATAATGAAAGCTTAGACCATAAATTCAGTAGATGGCTGATGACGTCACATTGTTCAAACCAACATCTCGATCAGCTGACTGAAGGGAACTGCGGATAGTGATAATAGAATTATCCAATATGGAGCTCCTTTTTTATTCCTTGACGTTGCTGAGCATTCGCCATTAGCCAATTGTAGTCGGTCTTGAGCCATTACCCTTCAGTCAGCTGATCGAGATGTTGGTTTCACGTCACAGTACAGGCGCATTATTGCAATGCGCCCTCTATTGTATTTATGCTCTATGAATGAAAGATATATAAAAAACAGCATCAAAAAAGGAACTGAGAAAATACGCTTTACTGGCAAGGCCCCCCATCACCCCATTGCCAGAAACTAGATATCTCTAACTTTGGTGTAAAGGACAGCACTCCCAGCAAGCGCCATTTTCTTAACCTAACAAACCCAAGGAAAATGAACAGTGACACTACCAAAGCTGCATTTTGGCAATGCATAAGGGCCTTTTATTCTCATAATATGGATTTCAGATTCCATCCTTAACGGACAAAAAAATCAAATTTTGTTTCCTGGAGATGAGGTCTTTTCCAAGGGAATGGAATATTCTTAGAAATTAAACACACATGTTTCATTCCTGTCTCTTTAAATGTTGTTTTAAATTACATTTTATCGTTACAATGTCTCTTTTTAATGAACCTGTAGCATTTAGAAATCGGAGAATTACAAAAATATTCCAAACAATGCACATAAATCGTTTTGATAAACAAAACCAGTATTATTGTTCATTACATCTTATAAGGTGTTTTTTTCCGAGCACACATTTTTATTCACTGACAGAAAACATGTACATATACAGATGTTGTATCAAAATACAGGGTGAATCCCACATAAGATAAACTTGTGCGTGGGCTTCATGAACACAATTTCTTAATTTATTTGCAACATGGTATTTGACTGATAATAGTAAGAAAAGTTTATAGTAAAGGCATTAATTAAAAGGACACTAAAATAAAAGAAGACGATACATTACTTATTTGTGACTGAGTTGGTTTAAATATGTTGGTGAAAATTTATAAATTCATTTACCTTATCAAAGTATTATATTTTTTACTACATTTTATATTCGCTCTTTGAGAAATAACCTTATATCAATTATAATGAATAGATTATTGTCACTGACTGTACATTAACAATAAAAGCTAGAACTTCAAATTGCTTCTCTCTTCGGGGATCAGAATGCTTGTTCTTGCAGTGCTTCTTGCTCAGTAGTTGGCCAGTTGTTTACAATGTCATGGTAGAAACTAATATGTTCATCACCGATATACTGTACCAATTTTCTTATGTCGTTGACCTTCTTAATATTAATGGGAAGTTTTCCATTATAGGCTTGATAGTCGAGTAGTGTCGGTAAAGCGGGACGAATCCCAGTCGGCTTGGACAAAGCAAATGTTTCTGACAGTTCTGGGAGACTGGAGATCCATTTAGACACTGTTAGAACACCGGGTGCTGCACAGTCATATTTAAATTCATTGTACCCAGAAATCTGGAAAGATATTTTGTCCTTTCTAGGTATGTTTTTTTTTCTTCAAAAGAAGCAGTTGATAACGCTGATCTTTTATAATGTGTAGGCCACCATCTTTTGAAATTGATAATATCTGAAGTGCCCACACGTTTCACAGAAAATGTATTGGTACTTGACGATTGCACAATCATGCTAATGAACAGTTCTGGGGTGTAAATCCTATCTTCCTTACGTAGCTTACGTTTTACTACTGCAAAATTTCTATCGCAGTCATTGAAGGAAAGTCCTCTAATGGGAAAGTAATGATATATTTGTTTAAATCGTCCACTTGATGCCAAAGCTAGTAGAAAACGTACCACTGTGTTACTCTTATTTTGTCCCGGACATCCGTCCGAGAAAATATGAAGCTCAGAAACAGTTTCTGCGACACATTCATTGACGTAGTCATTAAGAAATGTGCATACTTCGTTTGGCCCTTTAAGTGCCTCACAATCATGATATGAATAAAACCTGGCTTTGTTTGTTTTTAAATTGTGAATGCAAAATACGAATACCCATAGTTGCTTGTAATAGAAAACCTCCTGCTCGGGAATATGAGGTAAGGGAAGGTTTTGCATGTAATGTATTACGATTCCTGCTACATGATCATTCTTTAGAGACTGAGCTTTTATTTCCTTGATTTTGTTGTAGTACTTGCTGGCTCGTCGTTTGTGTACTACAGTATATATTCAGCTGTGGCAACGCGTTTTTCAGTATCATTTAAATGTGCACTGCGCATTTTCTGTTTATACTCCTCGCAAAAAGAGCAGACATCTATCTGCGGCCTACCGAAAGGTAATGCGTAATTCTCCTTGAAGTATTTTAGGAAGAACTTATATTTCACTGTTCCTTTCATGTTCGGAAACTTAGTAACATACATGTCATACATTGCTCTCACATTCAGGTTAGCAGGCAGGTACTTTTTTGTAGTATTGTTGGAATAATGCACCTCTTTTACATCAAATGATTCTATGAACTGGCTAATACTCATACAAGGTTCTCCAGTAATTACGTTGTGTCGAGACCCTATAGATGTCCCTCGTTTGTCTTTTGGCGACTCATTAGCAGCCAGTAACAAGCATAAACGTCGAGTTTTCTTAGAAATTACTCCATGTAAACTGATGAAAGCTTGTTTCGCATACTGGTACTCGTCGACTGTTCAAGCAAATATAATATGTGAAACTGTGTATTTTAGGTTTTGAAACAGAGGCCTCTGGATTCTTCCGTTATCTTGAAATCTCCTTAAACTCGATAAGACTTTGTAAATATGTGTCCTGTGCATCCTTAGTGTCAAAGTTATTAACATAGCTCAAAATAGTAATTCTATCTTCTTCCGTCAATCCGTTAAAACACCCTCTGGGACATCTAAAACGCAAAGGAAAATATTTTGTGCAACCTAAATATAATGTGTGGCGTTCCTATAATAACAATAATAATAATAATAATAATAATATGGACATACCTGCAGCTTGATCCTGTTTTCCTAGCGTCAATAGATTTACTAACGTGGTTAATATGGGACAATCCTTTAATCTTAGCTGTTTTAATCAGAAATGGCTGATAATTCGTGCGGTTAACTACTCCGTTCTTTCTTCTCTTGCATACTGTAGCACTATCAGAATCTATACTGTCACTACAAATACTTGAACTCGCCATGTTTACAACTACAACATACAAGCAACACCTCGGAAACAGCTGGAAGGCGGCAGATGTTCCTACTGGCGAGAACTAACACAGCGCGCTACCAGCGCTCACTGCGATCCATTGGAAAAGTACATGCTGTGGGATATGTGACCTTCTCGAATGGAATGACAATATTGTCAGTTCCCGTCCTCCATACGTACAAGTCTTAGAAGTGTATTTTTGGCGTGGATCAATGCGTCTACATTTAAACTACAGGAATACGAGAAAACATGCATTTGGAAAAAAAAAAGTGGACATGTGCCCTTTTCCAAATAACCGATTCAATTGATTTTGTGTATTTACTTTGTTTTAATCTGGTACATTTCTGTTTTTTTTTTCAGTGTAGTGCTTTAGTCTGTAACAATTTACTTCTGTGTTAATGTAACCTAATTAATTTAAAATAAATACCGCACGCAAATTACAGTACTACGTGCATTTTTATTTCATTATTAACATTTTCTTTTAAATATGATTTTAATATCATATTAGTGCCATTTCAAAAGACGTTCGTCATTTGTCAAATATAACTCACATTAACTTATGTGTTTCTTCCAAATACCTCGTAATACTTATTTCCAACGTTTTCATTCTATTATTTCTCTACCTAGCAAATACATACCAAACTATCAGTTATAACCTAACTATTTCAACTTATCTAGTTTCACATCCACATCTCTTCTATTCCACGCTGTTTTTATCAAGACTGTTTTATGTTGTTCTTAACACATTTAACAGATCTGGGTTTTTCTTTATTTTAATTTGTGAGCTTTTGGAACAAGAATGTATTTAGAATCCTCTGTTTTGGGAAAATTTATATTGTGTATGTTCTTGCTAAATTACGCTGAGGAAGGTCACAATGTGACTAATCAGTACGGTTTTAATGCACAATATATATTGACTTATGGTTATACACACATCAAAAAAAGTTTTGCATCACCTCGGTTCCCAGATCTCCGGCATATAGACGTTGACTGTGTACATTGTATCCAAGATACAGTCCCTTTGACTGTTCATAGATGTCACTAAAACTGCTCAAAGATGTAAACAACCATGCATGAGCAGGGCCTATTAGACGGAGGGGGTACGACAGCCGATCAGTTCCAGTCATTCCACCAGGACGAAGGTACGCTGCTCATGTTGTCTGTAGTTCTACCATGCCTAGAAGGTCAATACCGCAGTTCGATCGCGTCCGCATTGTTACTTTGTGTCAAGAAGGGCTCTCAACAAGGGAAGTTTCCAGGCGTCTCAGAGTGAACCAAAGCGATGTTGTTCGGACATGGAGGAGGTACAGAGATACAGGAACTGTCGATGACAGGCCTCGCTCAGGCCGCCCAAGGGCTACTACTGTAGTGGATGACCGCTACTTACGGATTGCCGCTCGGAGGAACCCTGACAGCAATGCCACCATGTTGAATAATGCGTTTCGTTCAGCCACAGGACGTCGTGTTTCAACTCAAACTGTGCGCAATAGGCTGCATGATGCGCAACTTCACTCCCGACGTCCATGGCGAGGTCCAGCTTTGCAACCCCGACACCATGCAGCGCGGTACAGATGGGCCCAACAACATGCTGAATGGACCCCACGGAATTGGCATCACGTTCTCTTCACCGATGAGTGTCGCATATGCCTTCAACCAGACAATCGTCGGAGACGTGTTTGGAGGCACCCTGGTCAGGCTGAACGTCTTAGACACACTGTCCAGCGAGTGCAGCAAGGTGGTGGTTCCCTGATGTTTTGGGGTGGCATTATGTGGGGCCGACGTACGCCACTGGTGGTCATGGAAGGCTCCGAAACGGCTTTACGATACCTGAATGACATCCTCCGATCCATAGTGCACCCATATCGGCAGAATATTGGAGAGGCATTTGTCTTCATGGACGACAATTCTCGACCTCATCGTGCTCATCTTGTGAATGCGTTCCTTCAAGATAACGACATCGCTCGACTACAGTGGCCAGCATGTTCGCCAGACATGAACCCTATCGAACATGCCTGGGATATGTTGAAAAGGGCTGTTTATGGACGTCTTGACCCACCAACCACTCTGAGAGATTTACGCCGAATTGTCGTTGAGGAGTGGGACAATTTGGACCAACAGTGTCTTGATGAACTTGTGGATAGTATGCCACGGCGAATACAGGCATGCATCAATGCAAGAGGACGTGCTACTGGGTATTAGAGGTAGTGGTGTGTACTGCAATCTGGACCACAAATGCTGAAAGTCTAGCTGTATGATGGTACAACATGCAATGTGTGGGTCTCATGAGCAATAAAACGAGCTGAAATGTTGTTTGTGTTGATCTCTATTCCCTTTGTATTTAACGGTTCCGGAACTCTTGGAACCGAGGTGATGCAAAACTTTTTTTGATGTGTGTATAAATGTTATTATACTGTAATTACATCGTCAATAAGGAATCAGGCTATCATGATCATTTCTTGTCAGTTTATACAATAGAATGCTAAATTTCAAATGTAACTTAAGCTCTAAAAAATGCTAAATTTCTGATTTAAAAATGCTAAAAATCCCCCCCCCCCCTCTAATAATTCCATTTTAATAGGTCGTACAATAAGAACTAATAGTGCCGTGCATAAAGTGTTTATAATTACACGGTTAACTAATGTTGTAATTGTCAATATCTTCACAAAAACAGTCGTTACAAAAATAATACACTTTCCTTAACACCCTATTCGCAGTTGTACTACAAAAACAATTTTCAGTTGCCTTGTTGGGCGTGGGTGTAAATGTTGATGATGATGATGATGATGATGATGATAATTGTTGTTTTAAGGGGCCTAACAACATCTAGGTTATCGGCCCCTGTAAATGTTGACATTCGTACGTTATGTGCCATCATAGGCGTACATCAGACATAGTGATATACAGTACATTCACTGTAACAGGAACTGAGCCAACTCAATGTTTTGGGAAGAGCGTAATCAGAAATTAAGTTCTTGATTGAATGTCCACAAAAACCTCAAATTTTATTAATTTTTATAGAATGACTGATAAAAATGTTTGGAAAGTATGGCAAGAGTTTGATTTTGTTAACCAAATGCTATTTAGTTCATAACATAAAACATCTATTTAATTGAAGGGCCCTGACATAGAACGAACCAGTAAACTGTGCGAAAATAGGTTATATTAGTTGTATAAGCAACAACGTGTTTGTTCTCTCTTAGGCCAGTATTACATTATCAAAGAAATGTGTGAAAGATCTTTGATAAAAGATCGTTTATAAAAGATATGACACTGTAATGGGGAAATCTTTTATAAAAGGTGGTTGTATAAAATTCATTTTATAATATGTATGAGCATCATGCTATCTTTGATAAAAGATTCAAACCAAAATGGCAGATCATGACAGCTGGAATATTACCAAAACAAAGATGCTCATATCAGAGTGTGAAATGCATGAAATATTACATAATGAATGGTATACAATGTAAAACATAAATAACAGAAAGTGTAGATAAAAATAGCCGAGGCTATAAGCGCTGCACATAAAGGACGCATATTTCAGGATATAAAGAAGAGCGAAATAAATAAACCATGAATAGTAGTGTATTTTATGTTATAATATTTGTATTATAATTCGTCCATTTCACTTATGGTATTACAAGCGAGTGTAAATAAGCACTTTATCTTGGACCAGGGATCAAATCCCACCTAATGGGTCCTTTTTTACTTCGTATGTTTTAATTTTCTTTGCTCCAGCAGTGGTTGTTTCGAACGTCACCATCATTCATTTCATCATAATTATTAATAATTAAATATTAATATAATTTTTCAAGCCCTAGTACTGCAGCTCATTCACCAAGATTTTGCTCGTATAAATATATATCTTGTGACGTGGGCGACCAATGGTTTAACCCATAGACGTTTAGTTTATCTTTCCGTTTCTCTTACATACTGGTATTGCCACTACAGAATTTCAGCGACCGTAATACAGTAAAGTGAACAAGGAACTCTCCTTCGTCTATTTTGCTGAACTATGATAAAATATGTGATGTAGTGCAATGGTGTGATTATTGCTTTGTGTAACTGTCATAAACGTTCAGTTTTATAATCTTGTAATATTTCTTTGACAAACTTCTTTGATAGTGTAATACCATCCTTAGCCTTTGTTACTTTTTCCTTCCTTCTCGGATAATGATCTTCATTTTCATGCACTGTTCTACATTTCACAAAAATAATCTGAAACCCCACTCACTAGACAATTCACGTATTGTCCTGCATTTCTTTCTTTATTTCTTTCTTTCTCTCTTTTTGCCTCTCTAGTACTTCGGTCTGTAACCCTATACCACTGAAGGTGTCCGAAGGGGATGCGTGATCCCCTGGCTAAATTGGTTTCCTTCAGTGGACACATGTATAATATCGTGAGATGATCTGACAACCGCTACCTAACCATAAAGATGATTGAAAATTATTAATAATTGTCCTGAACTTACCTCACTTTTTACAATGCATAAGACACGACGAAACCTTTGTTCCAATCACAAGCACATGACGACGTCAGCTGTACTGTCGTAACATGTGTTGTGATGCACGCGAGTCGTAAAATCGACTACATTAATGAGCAAAGGAAAGGCTTTTAACATACTCCATTACATAGAGTGAGGTGGATGCTATCAAGCGTGAAACACGTCATAAAAACAAGGTCTACTGTATTAACTTTACCTATCGGGTCGATTCAATGTCACGATCAGTCAACGCCACCCAGATCACAGCCAGAGCAACTGTACCAAAATTACGTAGAGGGATTTTTAACGTATTCTCGAAATTTTTCTGTTTTATTTTTTAGTCGGTCAACACGATTGTACCCAAATGAGGTGAGATTTATTAATCTCATGTAAATATTTTTCATATTAAGGAATAACCCATCTCATTTGGGTACAATCGTGTTGACCGACTGAAAAGCATCAAACGTTCGTTTACTAAGGCAACACTGAAATTGGCTTCAAACACTATAATGTTTTTTTTTTTTTTTTTTAATACTTTCCTCATTCGAGGGCTGCCAAAAGGACAAAGGATTCCGTATTACACCATATTCTTTTGCATTTCAACAAGTTCAAATCGTCTATTAACAAACAATCAATCCACCAAAAACACCCGAAGTGGTAGACAACAGCTAAAGCACAAGCACCGTGGTCCATAGGTGGCCCAAACGACCAAAGAAGAAACAAACAAAAAAAATAATAGGTGCAAACCATTTATAAAAAAAAATAAAAACAGTAGTGGCAGTTATGCTATTGGTTGCTTATTATTATTGCCTGGTACCAAACAAGTGTTTCCATAAGGTGGCTATAGAACCTTTAGGAGCGGCGATGGAAATGTCTCGATGAAGATATTTTGGAAGGTTTAAAGAACTATAGGTGCACAAGAAACTTTGGAATGGTTTCTCTTGCCGCACCATGAGGTCTTTGATCGAGATGGCAACTTTTCCCTGTTGTACGCCACAGTTGGCTCGTAAATGGTATCGACCTTCTCGGGTTGTCCACTGTGAGACCCAAATAGAATCGCTGGGTCCATGACTCCAGTATTCAACTGCGGTTTGAATTTGTGCTTCTTTTACGAAGACAGGTTTTTTCTTGAAACAGCCTGTGCCTTCATTCATCTAATTTGTTGATGTCTAACCCTTCTCAGTGTTCGCCACACGGACAGACTTCCAGGACATGGGCAAGGGTTTCGTGCTCACTGCGGCAATGCCTGCAGAGGGTACCGTCCCGGGGCCTACCCAAAATGGCGCGAACTGCGAAAACATTAGCTGCCATTTTGATGGCTTCTTTCCACTCAGAACATGACAGTCCACGGTGGTCTCTGGTCCACTGTGACATCGTTGCCTTTGTGAAGAAGTTCGATTCACCGACGCCACAGTGGGTCAAAATCGAAATCTAGGAGGACAAAATTATTTATTTTCATAATTAAAAATCAAAATGTATTTCTTCTACAGCATTATCATATAATTGCCGCTCACTAATCTGGGATATAAACGCATCTTAGTGTAAATCTGTCGCCGCTGTTCGAGCAGTCTGAATTGGAGGGTGAGGGTGGAATTCAGAGACATTTCTTGAGGACACCTTGAGGAGACCTTGGGCTTGAGGAAGCCTTAAGGAAGCCATTTGCATTCAGAGAGCTTCCTTGAGGAAGCCATTTGAAGGCTCCCTTGAGCCTTCCTTAAGGAGACCTCAAGCCTTCCTTAAGGAGACCTCAAGGCTTCCTTGGGCAGAAATACTATTCAGAGACATATCTTGAGGAAGCCTTGGGCTCAAGGACTCCTTCGCGACTGCGCACGACTTGCCGTGTGCTAAGGTAGGGGACAAGCTACCTTAAGGAATCCTTATCACAAGAAAAATGGCGTATTCTTGGCGGACGACGACTATCTTGATTATACTAAAGCATTATTTGAAGACGAATACGTACGAAGACGATATATAAGAGATTTCTAGAATCCATAGAAAATATTTTCTGAGCTGCCGTTTTTCAAAACATGTGACAAACGTGATTTTGCCTTTAGTTCAGTTTGAAAGCAGAAGATGACTTCCACTTTCTCCAATATTACAGATTTTAGTTATTAGTCTACGGTTTTATGCCACGATAAACTTTCAGGTATCGGTAATAGGGACATTCGAAATAAAACCAAATAGCGGTACGATAAGAACGGTGCCTAATTAAGGTACGGTAAAAGTCCCCATACTTTTGTTGGTTAGGTACGGTACTACAGTGTAGGTTAGTTTTTTTTTTTTAAGTGTAGCCTATTATTTGTTTATTTAAAGATATTAATATTTATCACCCACAATAATTTAGCTCCCGTCCGTTTGTATTTTCCACAGGAAAAGAGCCGTAATTTATATCATAGGCCTACCGGTACCGTATCGTATCAGACTGATATGTAGGCCTAGGTGTTTATTATTAATTAGGTTATACATAAGTTACATGATTAGCCTGTTAGCTTATTTTGATGCAAGACTTTCATACCTCCAGTACTGATACACGGCCCTAAATAACCTACAATACCGGTAATGTAAAGTAGCCTAATAGCCCTTAGGAATACGTACGCAAGAAACACGCATTAGATGACATCTCGTAATAATCCGGTTTCCTGGCCTCAATACTGGGTTAAAAGTGATTAGATACATACATGCACACTACTGATAGGTCTATAATACGCAATCTGCTGCACAAGGCTGATTACCAAGACCCTACAATTTTGCTTCTGACTGCATTAATTGGAGACACATCCCAGACAATAAATGGAGAGTACCAGTCTTTGAATTTCCTGTGAAAAATGAGTGTCTTAATAGCCTAGGTGAAAGTCATGAAACAGGCTGTTACTATTTCATTCAGGACTTTGAACATCATGGTCATCAACCCCATGTACTTACCGGTAGGCTATGTGGATAATCTGTTTGATATCGAATGGGTTATTGTGTGTCTGTGTATTTGTAATTGATGATAAGAGTTAAGGAGAAGGTGGCTATGGTCTTATAGGAACCATGCCAGTATTTCCCTGGAATTGAATTGGAGAATCGCAGAAAACCACTTCTAAGATGGCTTACATGGGGATCGAACCCATCTCTTCTGTTCTTCCTCATAAGGCGCGAGTACCTTGTTTCAACCCACAGTCGAGAATTAGAAAGCCTTAGAAACTAGGTTCTGACCAAGTACATACCCCAAGATGTTCCAATTCATCTATACATTAAAATAGTATAACAGATATTTTAGGCTAATCCAAAGGCCATGTTTCATATACCATAGGTCAATGGATCAATAACCTGCTCGGGTCCAAGCTCTGTGAACTTGTGGGGTGAGGGGAAAGAGCAGGGAAGGGTCAGGCGAGAAGAGAAGAGAAGAGTCTGTCAACAGCCCGCCGTGATATCTGGTATTCATTTCTATTCCAATACTGCTGACATAGGGCCGTAGCTCAAACCACTGTGGTATTACGAATGAGTGAGTGAGTCACCGACCAATGTATTTGGTACTGTACTATGCACAGACCTAGAAACCTCATCACTCGTCAACACCACATCTCATAGTCCGCGATGCACATTCATCTCAGGTTCACGCAGCTTAGACCCGAGCAGTAGTTCAATGGGATATTTTTCTGGGGAAGATGACTTCAGTGCTCCACCAAAAAAGCTAGCCTATTTTACAGACTAGTTACATAAAACTTCCAGTTGATAATATACATTATCTGAGAAAATGAATGGGGACTCATCTTCCTTACCTCAAAAATATAACTTTCTGATAGATGACACAATAAAATTTTATTGACCATGTGTAGGCTATGCATACCAAAATGAAACCGTGTCATTAAACTCTGAATCGTACAAAAACAATACTGTAACTAGGCTCTCATCCTCTTTCTTTTTTGACTGTATGTGGTGACCTTCGCGGAGTAAGCCTATCTAGCGCATGAAAGGCTGTCTTATATCCGAGTATTTGGCAAAGCAACTTCGAACGTACAGTATGTAAGAATCCTGAACTCTCAGGAAAAATATGATAGGAGGCAGAGGAAATTCTAACAAATGGGGGCATTCAACAAATCAGAAGGTGCAACGACTGTACCCACATACCTATCAAGAGCCACGGTGGACCAATGGCAGAAGTCTATAGAAACAATAAAGGTTCCTTTTCTCTAAACATTGAGCTCATGATTCGAGAATATTCAAAACAGCTTCATCAAGTTAAGATTCAATGAATGTCCAAGTAGGTCTTAGGATTCTGGGGAGCATACACCAATTAGATGCTTAGGGGAAATGAACCTTTTAGAAATTCTATGTCTAAACGTACAAAACTCAGGACGAAGCAAAAATAATACTTTGGGATACTAAACTTTAACTCACTACTCAAGTTTGGGAGCACAAAGAACTGAAGACGATGATGCAAGAACATAACATATCAATACAGGCATTGCAAGAAACACAATATCAGGACAACGATGTAATGGACACAAAAGAATATAGAATCTATAATGGAGTTAGGTAAAAATATGCCGGTGTTTAGCATGGCGTTTGCTGTAAATAAGAATGTTATCAGCTCAGTGGTTAACTTCTGTAGTGCTTCAGAGATTATCTCTTCTAACCGCAGCAGAAATGCACATGCACCCAGCAATGAGGACAACAGGCTCAATCCCGAGTGTGTCGTTGAGTTGGCAGAATTGCCAGAATGCAACATAACCTGAGGTGGCCTCGTCTCTAGGCACGTTTTTATACAAGAGTGGCCGACTGAACTAATAATTTCATGATCCTTGGGCAGGACAGTCGCTGCCAGAGCCAGGATCCGATCCTGGATTTAACACTTATGGAAACGCCTTAATGTTACTACAGTGAAACCTCTCTAAAAGACCACCCCTCTTAAAGACCGATTTTTCTTGGAACCGATTTAAAACCACATAAGGTCTATGTATTTGTTACCTCTATTTAAGGACCACCCCTCTCCCCGACCAAAGACCAGGCATTTTCTCAGTCTGACCTCTTTCAAAAGACCACTTCTCGTCTGCCTTCCCATTGGAGATGGTGATGATGTAAACAATAGTTCTGTTGGCACAGAACTGCATCAGCATAGAATGTCAATAGAGGAAGTGTTATGTTGTTTGAGTCTTCAGTCTTTTGACTGGTTTGATGCAGCACTCCATGCCTTCCTGTCCTGAGCTAATCGTTTCATCTCTCCATAGCTACCACACCCTACATCCGAGGCAATCTGTTTAACATATTCTAACCTTGGTCTACCCCTACAGTTCTTGTCCTCAACCCTTCCTTCCATAACTAAGCTTGCTATTCCTGGGTGTCTTAGTATGTGTCCTACTAACCTATCTCTTCTCTTCATTAGCAGTCACCAGAAACATCTCTCCCCTCCCACTCATCTTAATACCTCTTTGTTTGTAACCTTATCTACCCATCTGATCATCATTCTCCTGTAACACCACATTTCAAATGCTTCAATTCTCCTCTTTTCTGCTGCACCAATAGTCCAAGTTTCACTTCCATAGAGTGTTATGTAACGTATAAAAAATACAAAACACGGCTCTCCTAGAAGATTTTTCAAACCCAGAACAAATTAATGGACTTTCAAACTCACTAGAAAGTGAAATTGTTAAAAAAAGATGTGCTAATCTGAAACAGAGATCAAGTGGTGACTTTTTTAAATGACAGAGCTCAGAAAATAACTAATTGTAATTAATTTGTACTAAATGTGAACCAATGCAGATAAATTGTAATCAAGTATGTGTTCCAACTGTACTTTATTAATATGCAGTATAATATTATTTTTATGCCTACCCCTGTTAAGAGACCACCCCTCTAAAAGACCAGTTTTCCATGGAACCGTCACTGGTCTCTTAATAGAGGTTTCACTGTATTATCTTATTGTTAGTTTCATTTATAGTAAGTTGTTTTCTTAATTAGGCATCTGTCTCAACATTTTTAAATAATCAATATTTAAATTTAACTTGTTTCAAGGAGCAGTTTTTCTCAATGTTCTGCCTCCTAACCAATAACCATCTGTAAGTTACATGAATAAAAAAACTCTGTATCTCAATCTCGTTTTTCTATCAACATGCTACAAAAAAGGCTAGGGCTTTAATCAGTCACAGTGCAACAATGGCAAATCATCTTGGGATAAAAAATTAACTATTTGTGAGTAATCATCTTCCTATTCTGATTACTATTATTGTTTAAAGAGGTGGGACAGCAACGGGATGTGCCCCTATCTTTTTATTCTACCGTCTAAGTTACATCGACAACAATAGCCTACAAGTTCAGCAGCTGTTTGCAATGTTCCATAGTTTACTTTTTTTTTAAATACATGATGCAAGGGTTCATTTTCATAGGTATTTATTCACATACTGTACTGTACAATTAATAAATACATTTCATTTGGGACAGGAAGTCTGCTGTTTCAGAATTAATTCCTGCTCCTTTAACTTGATATTATTTCCCTGACTTGCTTAACTTGTAATTCTTTTTCTTGCGCAAACAGGGTTTGTATCCGAAGACACCTTTCTTGTATGCTAGTTTTATCTTTAGAGCCACTGCATGAGGCTCTCAACTTTTCTTCATTGGAAATGGCTCTGAAACACATAAAACCTACATGTAACTCATTATGAACAAGGTCTGGAATTCCTTTGATAGTTCATGTAAACTATAGATTATATTAAATGGGCATTGTTATAAAGAAAACATTTTACTGTGATATAATTATAATTAATTTCATGGAGATGTGGTGAAATCTTTATAGGAATGTGGTGTGATGAGTCTCCTTACTGTTGAAAGAGTTTGACCTCTTCACCGCCCTTACAAAAGTAATTTAAAGGTTGCACTCTATTTAAGTTTCTGGCAAGTACAATTTATGAGAATACTCTCAAGAGGTTCATTGAATAGATTTTTTTTTTGAAAATTCTCATTTCTCTAAAATACAAATCAGATAATATAATGCACAACACAGACTGCTTTGTGTAGAATTAAGCCATGAAAGGTAAAATTGTAATTACTTAATTTACAGGTAGAACTCAAATCGATTTCACTGGACAGGGAGTGGCCGTGGCCTATCAGGAAAAAAGGAAGCTTGTTGTTTTACGAGTCCACTAATTTTGTGATCATAAGCCATGTGACGTCCTTGTTATGTGGAATCCAAGCCACCACATTTCACCTCATCAGCCCCTAATTTTGAGGATGGTTAGATTCCTTACCACTACCAACTACAGCATGATTCATGTAAAACGATTTTATTTGCATAGGAATACACCGAAATGTTTCATTTACGTACTTATTTATTTTTATTTATCTTATGGCTTTTAGTGCCGGGAGTGTCCGAGGACATGTTTGGCTCGCCTGAGCCTGTAGCTGCTTCCAGGGGACACCCTTACTAGGGTGAGCTACAAGTTCCGTTCAAATTCAAGTAGTTCCAACTTTCGCTACCAGATATCAACCAGATATCAATGATACCTAGTACCGGCCGCGGTGGCATCGGGAGAGCGAGGGTTCGAGTCCCACCTCGGCCGTCCTGAAAATGGTTTACGTGGTTTCCCATTTTCACCACCAGGCAAATGCCGGGACGGTTCCTTTCAATAGGTCCACGGCCGATTTCCTTCCAATATCCCTTCCCTGACCCGTCCTGAAAAGAAAAGTACATGGCCATTGGCTGCATTAATTTTAAAAAATGATACCTAGTGGCGAGCGTTGGAACTTTGATAGAGCATTCCGATGAAATCTAACCTAACAGTTTAGCTTTACACAAGTTTAGTCTGTCAAAGGATCTTTTACATGTCATAAATCTATGACATGGGACCACCGGCTTTACTTCCCCTCTGAAGGTAGGCATACTGAAGGATTTTTAACGCTCTTAAAAAATCCGACGACTTCGGCCGGGTTTGAACCAGCTATCTTGGGCACAGCAGTTCAGCATGCTACCAACTACGCCACTGAAGCCGCTATTTACGTACTGACAACCTTCAACGGCACAGTCATCTGCCAGATATTCTGGACATTTAGGAGGCTATAGCATGTTACTAGCATCCTCCATGTCAAAATAAACATGATCCCTCAGTATGCCTTCCTTCGGAGGGGAAGTAAAGCCTGCGGTCTCATATCATAGATTTATGGCATGAAAAGAACCTTCCACTAACTACACTTGAGGGGGTGCGTGGCGCAGTCGGTCGAGTCGCTGAGCTTCTAACTGAAAGGGAGTGGGTTCGATCCCCACCCAGGTAGTGGATTTTAAAAACAAAACTACCACTATCGGAAACGCAAATAGCCCTGGGGTTCACTCAGCCTACACCAGAAATGAGTACCTGGGTAATTCCTGGGAGCAAAGACAGCCGGGCATGGAGCTGATACACCCTCCCTCTGAGCCTTGACTGCAGGTGAAAGTTACCATACACATGAAAAGTAGCATTTTGACAGCCACGGCTAGTAGCGATGGTTGGTCCAAACTTCACCTGCATTCACATGTAAGTGTTCAGATACTTCTGTTCACATAATGTATAACCTACTGATATCTCGACAGGAGATGGCAGTTGGGTTTGAACAGCAGTTGTCTTCCCTCTCACTGCGTATCGCGCATTCCAAAAACATTAAGTTGGTCACTGTTTCTATTACTGTACCTGATACTGCTACATTATTAAAAGTAAACACAAAGACTTATAAGAATAGCCTATTGAAAGTAAGAAGGTAACAAATTATCATGCAGGAAGTAGCAGCAACTGACTGCCAACCGATATATTTAGGTTTGGAATAGTTGGGCTGCGCATGCGTACTGCAAGACCCCCTTACCCCGTCGCAGCGTGTTGAACTGCCATCTCCTGGCGTGATGATATAAGGCTACATGGCTCTCTGTTTTACAAATCCCAGACTCCATAGAAATGAGAATAATATCGGGTAGGAGAACATTGGTCTGCAAACTGTCTTAAAACTATCTCTCTGACAAACCTGTTGGACTTTCATCATTCGATGTACTGGTGCCAGCCTTATCTGGTTCTATGACCAGCTCGATGATAGGCTCTTCTTATATTGATGCTGCCTCTTCAACCTGCCTATCTTATGTGAACGTATCACTGTCCAGGGCAAACGGTATTTCGATATACACCTGCCCCAAGAGAGCATGCACCGCTGGGTCATGTTCTGTTTTTTCGTCACACAAATGCTTTTCTCGCTGTCCCAATTTTTTGTTTATTTGCTCAACCATTTTCTGTAAAGAAAATTCATTATGTTAAGGTAACATTCAAGAACAAAACACCAATTAAAAATATCAGAAAGAAAGGATAAATATTATAACCATTTACATTAACTAGTAAAAGTAGAGTCAAGTTTATGGCACTGCTTTCATAAAGCAGTAATTTCATTACAAGAAACTGGCATGGTTCTATTTTTAATCAGAATTAGAAGTCCATTACAACTTTATTTACAATAGTTCCCTCTCCTTTAATGTTCATTATAATAAATAACTATGGTATCGTTATTATTCTATGAATGTTATAGTTATGTTTTTTTGTGCAGTTCATGAGCTGAGAAGCTATAGTCTGCTACAATTTGTACAGTCTCATCACAATATTATGTGCATCTAGCAAATATTGTGAGTAGGCCAAGTACCCTTGGTTTTCCGATGTGTGACAGTGTGCCTACCATCGTATGTACACTTATGCAGTACAATCTGCAATCTATCCGAGTAGGAAACATTTTAATTCAGAATCCCCCTTGCAAAATGGGTCTATTTTGTCCTAACCATGCTCATGCTCCACAAGTGGATAGGTCTATGTAGTGGTTTTCTCTCCACAGTGATCCCCAATACTTTCCTCTGTACTGTACTCCTGTGTTGGCTAGCCCATAGTGGCAATTAAGTTGCTCATTACTGCCACTGTCCTTCGATGGCATAAATAGTCCACAGAATACCATGTTATACAATTGGGAGGCTCTCGATATGCCAGCATTCCTATCTCGGTACACTTATTACACACCTCATAAGACCGAAAATATCCAATGGAACATCGAACAATATGCTGGCACCATTATGATATAGGCAGGGGGGAACATAGGAGTCACTGTGACAGTAATTTTCAGTGGATCTTTAGTCCTCACCTAACCTGTCACTCATCAGTAATTTTTGGACAATAGTTGTTTCGGCACCAATTTCAAATGTGTGTGTGTAGGGGGGGGGGGGGGGGGTAATAGTAAGATTAACTATCATGTTATGGTTTTAGTATCCACCAGACCTAACCAATCAACATTATTTAAACATTCTAAAACAATATTTATTCCATAGGCCTAAACATGTAAAACACCTGATCTACTGTACATGACATCAGACCCATATAAACAAAATGAGTGGCAAATTGTCTGGCATGTCTTTGAACTATGCAGCTATCAAGCTGAGAAGGTACCACGTTCTTGAATGGAGATAATCATACAATGAAACAAGATTTTCATAAAAAGTAACATACTTTCATAGTCTGTGTGCATTTCATTATATGATTTAAAACTTTGTGCATACCTCCGGATTTTGGTTGCTTATTGCGCGTAGGCCCTAATAGGTTATGGTACGGTAACCTTAAAAGTAGGCTACTACTTTACGTTTTTGCTACTCTTTAATTTATGTTCCTTTTAGTCAGTAGGCCCATTGGACGTATTGGTGCTTTAAAATAATCAACAGATGCGTCTTACTACAGAAATAATACGAAAATTGAGGAAATCTTACCTTGTGCTCAGGCACGCAATTGAACGCCTCCGTTATATTTTGACATGTTATCTTCTTTTTTCCACGGCAACTTCGCCCGTCTTCTTATTTTCAAGTATATTTTTATACTGGAGGACGATTTGCACAACAAAATGTATATCCTCTACACACCACAATTTCTGTATTACTCCACTCTACACTCCATGAGGTTTGAAATACCGGGCCGCGAAGATTGCTTCATAGCTTGTCTGGAAACAAAAGCTACACTGACCGTTGCCAAAAGTCTCAAAAAGTTACATTGAAATAAGTACGCTCTAATCACACATGTATCATATGTGACTAGCTGACAATCAATTATAATGTTTAACATATCAACGTTAATATCATGGAACATCAGATTATATTGTAAGACACGTCAGCTTTAATTCTTATTCGAATAACACTAGTGAAACTTTTCGTATGTGATTGGTACCAGTGAATCTTACTTTCGAGGAAGCCTTGAGGAAGCCTTGAGCATCCCTTGAGTAAGGAGACCTTAAGGAAATGACTCTGACGGCAAAATCAATCTCAAGGAGACCTTCAGATTGGAGGAAGCCTCAAGGCCTCCTTAGTCAAGGTCTCCTCAAGGTGTCCTCAAGAAATGTCTCTGA
Source organism: Meconema thalassinum (assembly GCA_946902985.2). NCBI lineage: Eukaryota > Metazoa > Arthropoda > Insecta > Orthoptera > Tettigoniidae > Meconema > Meconema thalassinum. The sequence goes on from OX336392.1 coordinate 377,512,720, forward strand.
ATTCCACCCTGAATGTAAGTGGCTGTGGTTTGGTTGTCAAGACGGAACATGTAGCTGAAGGTATGATCTTTGTAACGTGTTTCAGTTATTAATGGGCGTAATTGTTACGTAATTTTAGCTATATTTGCATTATATAATATTTAACTATTATTTTTAAAACAAACTTTCACTTAGATTTTTAGTATGTCGCGTCACTTTGCGTCACTTTCTACTTCATGTTAAAATGTAGATAACGTCTTGTAGTTTACGCCTGTTATAAGATTTTTTGCAACGTACTTAGTTATTTTACATTTTAGAAGATGCCGCGCAACCAGTTCTCACACGTTTACAACTGTTTGAAGCACTGGGTTCGACGATTATGTCAAAAATGGAACTTTGTGACTTTGTTAAAAGTAAATTAGTGGTAGAAAATTGTTCTGAAGAGATAACTGAATGCTCTATCCAACTCCTAGTCATAGACAATTTTTTGCAATTCTTAAAAAAGGTCTTAACTGATATTTATTATGAAGTAAACAAATTATATACGTTGTTTTCACTCTAAATTCATGATTTAAACGTAAAAATAATTTTGTCCCCCTAGATTTCGATTTTGATCCACTGTGCGACGGGATTCTCGTTCTCGCAACTGCCGTGGAACCTTCACTGCGTGAGGTATTGGGTACGAGTCTCAATGGTAGAGTCATTGGACTCAATGTCCAGGCTCCTTTAAGTTTAAAAAATGACTTACATAGTATTATTATCTTTTTGAAGGACGTGGCTGAAGTCGAGCCTCCTAATTTCCGTGCACTGTGCAGCATGTGATCAGGGACGTCTGTGGGAATTTGAAGAATTTTCTTTAACGCACTTGAGATTTTCCTCACAAAAAAAGAAATACACACAGATATTTAATAAAGCTAATACATCTTAGTCAATAACATTTTAATTAATATTTATCAATTAAATACCTTGGCCTCTTTGCCATCTCTTGATGAATGCAGTACATTTGTATTTGTCTGTTGGCACAGGCTAGAGTAAAATGTGGATATTCACTGATGTCTCAGTCTCACTCATGGCTGTGATTATATGAAAGCTACTGAGGTATGGGTGGTGCTTAGTAATGACATTCAGGGCACAGTCAGTGTTTGTGGATGCTATGAAAGATTCTACTCATAGGGTTAGTACTACTGTTCTGACTCGGTGAGGAAAGTAATGACAAACTACCTCACTCCTCTTCTTGCCTAGTACGCCTCGATACAGCGCTGCCTTGATTTTTGTGGGTGTCTACCCTCATAACCTAACGGCGGTGCTTTTTGAGGATCCAACCAACCTCCAGGCTGACTACCTAACAGACAACAGACAGAATTAAATACCGGTTTCGGGCACATTATGGCTTTCTTCCGTTTTACAAAGAAGAAAATAAAATAAAAAACTAATGGTAAACTACGAGCAAAGCTTTTGAAAAACAACATTTAAACTTGATCTTTCCGATTAAAAGTTATTTTATAAAAATATATTTAATAAACTGATCTTTCACAAATGTGGCCTTTAATTTGATAATATAAATTAATTTTGTGATAAATGACATAAATCTTTTTTATGTGTTTGTATTGCCATAAATAGACTAAACAATTGTTCTTTAAAAAAACTCTGAGATGAAAAAGAAACTTTGCTGAGTGGAGCTTAGGTTGGAAGGTTTATTGTACCCTGTGCTCCAATTTTTAAAAAAATGATTCGATATGGAAAATGTTGATGGTCCTTAACTAATAGCTGTTGTGTTGTAATCTATGGCTGATTTTGACATATGTTAGTGTATTCGTTGGTTTTCTTTAGTAGTGTTCATGGAAAGTGATGCAAGACGTTCTTGTTCAGTTAAGATGTTCTTTTTAGATTGATTGTCAATAAGGAAACAATAAATAATTATGATTAAGTTCATATCATTACGAAATTTTCTCCCAGTCTGATAAAACGATTTTCGAAGTTTTGTTTAGCGGCACTGTTTGAAATGGGTTGATGAGAGTGGGTGAGATTGAACAGTTTAGTAGAGTTAATTTCTGAATATGATATTGAATATAGCTATTGATCGGAAGCTTCGGTGGCATAGTTGGTAGCATGCTGAGCTTCTATGCCCAAAGCGCGGGTTCAAACCCGGCCGAAGTCGTTGGATTTATAAGAGCGTTAAGAATCCCTCAGTATGCCTTCCTTCGGAGGGGAAGTACAGCCGGCGCTCCCATGTCATAAATGTATGACATGATAAAGAACCTTCCACTAATTACACTTGTGTGAAGCTAAATTATAGGTTATATTTGACTAACGCTCTTAGGTTCCAACGTTCATCGCCAGGAGCCGACTGCGGTGGCTTCTAGTAACAAAGTTCAGAACTACTTGGTCGTTGACGGTGGCGTTTGGTAGCAAAGTTGGAACTACTTGAAAAATTGAATGTCTGCAGTCCTTACTTGATTTAAAAACAGATAACACACACTAATACAGCCTCAAAAAAATTAACACCGGTTATCAGACAGATTCTACACACACCAAAAGTACACGGGTCTACATGACCGCGTTGCCGCAGCCCCTAAACTGAGGAACCAACCAACCAACCAGCTATTGATCAATGCTTTACAATGGTCTTCACAGATATGTGCCCTTTAAGTGAAAAACTGGAAATTTAAAAAAACACACATCTATATGCGAACACATTTTATTTCAAGAATCTACAAAGATACAAGGAGAACACACTGTACATTATTTTGATATCTATAATCAATGTAATTAATGTAGTGTGGCCCCCTGGGAGCCCTGGTGCAATTATTTCTAGTTGGCACCCGTAGGCGACCTGCTCGTCCCGTCGTGATGATGGTGAGATGAGTGATGAAAGTGTCACATAATCCAGTCTCCCAGCCAGGGAATCAAACCAAGGAGATTCCAATTCTCATAGTATGGCTGGGAATCGAACCTGGGATTCCTTGGGTCAAAGTTTAGCATGCTAGATGACCTAGATATTCCACCTCTTCAAACACCATTATTCATCACCATATGCTGAGAATAATATTTTTTGTTCATTTAGGGGCCTTGCAACCTCAGGGTCATGTAGTCACACGTATAGTTTACTCCACAGTTTTTGGCCGGCCATTCCCGATTGCGCAGTCGGATGTCGCAAAGCCCCTCAAATAAGCAAAATCAACAACATCGAACCACTGTGGCCACCAACAACGCTACAGCAATAAGCGTACATTGTCTCAACAACCTGGTGTAGACATTTTGAGATGAAACCATCTAGACCATCTTCTTTCCAACTTTGACATTCTGCTTACACTACCACCTAGCAGAAAAATGTGGCATATGACCTCGATGATTCTCCCCTTAACAACAACCATCTTCATCATTATCTAACAGTGAAATATGTGCTCTGTGATCTGTGCCTGAATTTAATTAATTGAATCCGTCTTGTTATCATCAAATGTGATACTAAATGTTTTAACCAGGTTTCATCAGACGGCTCACAGTGCCGTGGATTGCTTTTGCCCTTCAAGAATTCGACTACCTCGATCGAGAATCGAACCTGCGATAACCTCTGTGAATTGAATCGCACACATTTCTAAGCATTCATTAATATTGCATTACTATCACTAAATATGTAACTAAAGTACCTGTGAATGAACATACCACATGCAAACCAAGACTGAACATTCCACAAGCACTCAATGAAAGATTGCTTAGATAGAGTTGCTTCAAGAAAGATTCCACTTCCTCATCGATTTGAGCTCCTAAAGGCTGATCAAGGATTATCTTGGTAACCACAGCTCTGATCTTATTGGCTTCAAAGCAAACAGACTGCGAAACAGCCAATATGGTCACCATCTGAAACAAATGGAAGGAATCCCACCCAAAGTACAATATGATGATTCCTGGGTTTGCCGTGGCACGTCCCTTCAAGAAGGTATCACTCATCTGTCGGAAGTCGTACAGAATACAGATGAAGTAATACAGAATTCGTAAAAGAATATCAAACCCATACATTGAGTTTATTACGGTTAATGTGTCACATAACAAACTATGAACTCTTCTTAAAGATCTAAACAACATCAATCGACTTTCACCAGCATTCTGAAGAGAAGAAACCCGGTTAATTCGGGTTGTAAGGAATAGCTTTAAAGTATGATTCTCTAACGTTATAGGGTTAGAATCTGACTTTATGAAAGAGGTAAGCTGTTTGTTTAGAATTAAAAATCTATATTTCAAAGAGTGGACGAGATTCACGTACATCAAATAATTGAAACAAGTTACAAAGTGGGCAAAATAATAGTTTATGTAATAATAACGACCATCTTTGACATCCATGAGAATTCCACTACAAACATATAGAGGTATCAGAAAGCAACACAATGTGATGATTTGAATAGTGAGGTTACGTTTCATTTTAAAGTAATCACTATTATAATTATCAAAGAGAACCTTATCTATTTTCCTTACATGCTCAAATATACTTTCGAATTTCTTCAAATTGATCGTTAAATTTGAGGCTATATTTAACAGGGCTACAAAAAACATTTTGAAGATAAGAAATCCTACAATGAGTTTACTCAGGTTACCATCGACATACGTAATTCCACAAGTTATCTCATACGTGACATTATAAAACAGTCCACATAGAGTCACAATAAACATAGTGATGGAACAGATCAGACCAAGTCCTGTGTTCACTACACGTCTAATGCTGTATTCAAACGGCGCTAAACCTAAATATTTAGATACGTAAAGCAATGGCTTGAATGCAAAATATAAACCAGCATTTCTGTTCGTGGATGAAGGTCCCATCCTTAAGTTTGAAATAAGAGTTTTGGTTATATCGAACTGCGACAATATTCACTAAGCAAGTTGTGTTCAAAGTTTTTAATATTCAAACATTTAACTAGGGTTTTGGAGTAACGTGTTACAAGCATCAGCTACTTTTTTTAAACAACGAGAGATAATGGCAATATTAATTAATAAAGTAATAATAATATTATTTGTAAGTGTAACTTTTAATATTAGCGGAGGAAAGAAAACCCCGATATAGTTTTACCGTAAGCAGGCACCAATACTTGTCTTTTTTTAAATTTTAACCTAATCTAACTAGGGCACATTTTTTAGGTAGGCCTATGAACAGACAGAAAATTGAATTATTACAATGTAAATAATTTTTGGCTTTAAATACAGTGTGCAATAGTGATTATTCTGTTATTATATTATGGTTCACAAATTAATACTGTAATTACTTACACGTGACCAGTTTATTATTCCTCCTTTTAATTTATTTCCAAATTGGTGGATTCACTATTCCATTTTATACTCAAAAATCATGGAGATAGGAGCTAGTAGTTCAATTTTGTATGAAAATGTACGTGCGTTTTTAATGACAGCTTCGTCTTTACTTACATTGTTAATTAACTGTAACTTCAATTTTTTTAAAATATCTTTAACTCGTTATTCAGCAATCGTACTACAAGCTTCTATGAGCTGATATCCATACATATAATACCAGATTTACTCGGTATTATATTTAGCCATATGGCAATGCTCCATCCGTAAGGCAAATCACAGAGATAAATATCAGATCCAGTGATCAGAAGAGTTAGTTGTCTTATTAAGCTTAATTAAGTGTATGGTAATTATTTTGCTTATCTTTCTGAATCTATGCGTTTTCTGAAATTCGTGATACTGAAATATTTAACACTTTGATGATTGGTAAATGAGATGTCATCATTTATGAATATGCTCTTTGGTCTGTAAACCAAACTGATGAGTTGAGTTCCATCACCTTCTGGACAGCGCCTGTAAAATACAACAACAAAAAAGTGTTATTATTAGATTTAGATAACTCTTATAAATACTATGCCTATCAATACAAATGAAGACTTCACAGGAAAAACAGGGTAGGTCATATTCTGTAATTTTTTCAGGAGAGCAAATTTAAACCTTCAACACTAAAAAGAAATACTTTAAACACCGCTAATTGAGGGTAAGCAATATAGTTTATTTGCCAAATGTATTTCTTATAAATGAAGTTCATGTAAAACAAATAACAACTGAAGTTAAATTATGAAAAAAGTGAGAGGATATGGGACGTACTTTGTGTTTCCACTAAAAATGAAAATCTCTGTATCTCGGTGGCATTCCGCTTTATTTGAAATTAATATCAACTGATCGGTTGAGACGATGGCTGGCCACGAGAATTAGCCATAAAAAAATGGACTTAGCCCGTTTCTTCCGTGGGGTCTTCAAATATGAAACATCTATTCAATTGTCGTACATGTTTCGGTCTACGGTGAGACCATCTTTAGCAAAACTTATATCAAGAATATATCTTAAGGGACACTGGGACTGAAATTTTCAAATTCTATATAATCTGAGGTACAGCTTTGAAATTTTATATGGTTATGAATAGTCATATTATATACCACTGTGGGAAACGTGAGCATTGTAAGTTGATTAGTTCTCCAGATATTAATTATTTTGTACATTTATTGTGCTAATTATTCAAGTTTTATAAAGCTCAGCCGCGTTAAAAAAAACAAGGTAGTGTAACTTTTAGGTAATATTATATTGCACTATAACAATTGGAAGAAACCTACGGATCCGATTTTGAATTGCATTAATGAGTGTCAAGAAATTATTTTTTTTCATATCCAAGTTTTTTTCTAAAAAAATCGTATTTTTTCCAGTTTGATTTTTTTTGCAGCCAAACCAAAAGTGCAATCTAAAAAACGATCCGCAGGTTTATAGTCATTGCAATGAAGATAATAAATTCCCATTTTGAAAGCAATATCATAAGATTTATGACGCGAGTAACATTTCGAATGCCTGAAAAAGTGAATCCGAGAAAACAGCAATTTTCTAAAATGATGCACAATTTACAAGGTTTCAACTTACCAATGACATTAGGACTGTCCTACAGCATAGGTGACACCCTCCTTCTTCTGTTTTGCAGCCTCCTCCTTCATTTCTGTCAGTTTCACCTTCCGTCGACATGCCTTTCGCTTCTCCAATTATGACCGCGGACTTACATACTTCCTGCGACTGTCACATCTTTCAAGTGTTTGTGCTGTGACATGAGATACTGAAGTTAGTCTTATTCCTGATTTCAACTCTGTTGTTGCACTACACCCCATGTTGAATTCTGCTACAGAATTCCAAACAGCAATTTCAAGTATCTTCCGTGAAATAAAAATCTCTTTTGGGCACTTCCTCCAGATAACAGAATGCAGAGACTCATTCTGATTTTCAGTAGCACCACGGATGCATCTGGATAGTAGCTCATCTGATGGCAGCCTTTGATAAACAGGCATAATCTTGACAACTAAGGGTTCTTCAAGTTCTACAGCCATTTTTTCATGACTCTGTGGTGTTTTACCAGCTGCGATACTTCAATTGTAGAAACACCAAGACTCAGAACCTTCAGGACACTTACTGTGCTGGGGCGTTTAAAGGACACACCGTGCATTTTAAAGCTACGCCAGGGCTTTAAAAATGGCGGAATTCGAATAAAACACTGCTATATGATCCGCAGGGGATAGGGGTGTATTAATATGGAAAAAAACGAAAATCGACATTTTCCACAAATTTCACTAAAATTTCAGTCCCAGTGTCCCTTAAGTAAAATACAGGGTGTTTCTAAATGAATATACGGTACATATTTCGAACGCATATATTTATTAAACCGTAAGACATACAACTACACATATTTATGAATCTCTCAAGTTTAGATTACAGATGCTCTAAATGTCCTTCACCAAAAACACAAACAATAACATATCTATACTCAAATTCCTCCCATACTCGGGTAAGTATGTCCATCGTTACGAATGTTATGGCAGTAGGATCCAGGTTTATGGTAGTGATGGTACTTAGGCGTTGTCTTTCACGAAACACCACATGAAGAAGTCCCAGGGCGTCAAATCTGGTGACCGTGGAGGCCAGCTGAGAAGTAGTACGTCACCAGCTCCTTGACGATCAATCCAACGGTTCAGAAGAGTTCCATTCAGATATTCACGCACATGGCGACTCCAGTGGCCGTCTTGTTGAAAAATGCAGTTGTTCTTGTGCAGCCTCGGAAACGACCAGTTTTGTAACAAAGCACGATACTGCTGACCGTTCACGTCTTTGCACTGTAATCACGGAATTACTCTTTGCAAACTCGAGAACACAAAACGATTTCTGCTGTGGAGTAGCCATTTTACATCGGAGTGAAACATGTGACGTCAACCGAAGCAAAACAGAATACAACTGATATCTAGCGGCTATGAATATAAACTAAACAATGTATGTGTTTCTCCAATAACCGAGCCGTGGCGTAGCGATCGATAGTTTTGATAGCATAATACTTTGTAATACGTATATTCTTTTTGAAACACTCTGTATAATTTAAATCTAAAATTGTTTTTTGATATGTAAGAAAATTATTGCTATAGCTATAGGCCTACCTAATATTTTATGAAAAGTATTACCTTAAGTCAATTAAATATACATGGGTTGGTTTTTTAGTTTTGCCACCTTAATTATAACTGGATTAATAACTCACTTAGATGGTTCCAAGTTTCACAGGCCCTCGATGTAGTCCCCACCGTTGCGTACAACGTGTTCCCAGCGATGCGGAATTTGTTGGATCCCGATGGCACTGCCCAATCTATTGATGGTACGAAGAGAGTGCTCGGCAGCCTGATTAACGTCTTCAATGGTACGGAAGCGCTGCCATACTGTTCCCCGAGGGCAAACCGTTAATGCAGCGTACTATTGTTCGTTTCTGCAAGACCATCTCCGAGGAGCTCTGAGAAGGAAACGGCGGCGCCACCACATGGTTACACCGCCCATCGTTCTGCATGACAATGCTAGGGCACGCACAGCAGGCGTTGTGTCGGCAATGTTGAATCACTGGGGCTGGGAAGTCCTCTATCAGTCCCTCCATATTCTCCCGACATCAGTCCCAGCGACTATGATCTCATCCCGAAGATGAAGATGACAATGCGCGGGAAGCGCTTCCGTACCATTGAAGACGTTAAGCAGGCTGCCGAGCGCTCTCTTCGTACCATCAATAGATTGGGCAGTGCCAACGGGATCCAACGACTTCCGCATCGCTGGGAACAAGTTGTACGCAACGGTGGGGACTACATCGAGGGCCTGTGAAACTTGGAACCATCTAAGTGAGTTATTAATCCAGTTATAACTAAGGTGCCAAAACTAAAAAACCAACCCATGTACTTTTAATTATTGTTTACCAGTTTCGGCCACATTGTGACCTTCTTCGGCAACAATAGATAATACAAGTCGAGTTGAAAGTCTTACATTAAAATTCATGTATCATAACAAAGGTTGGTTTCAAAAATATTTCTAAAAATAATTATTATCTAAAGAGCTAAAAAATACAGATTAAAAGATAGATCTGTTACAAATTTAGATTGCAGGTGAAATAAAAAACAGCCTGAAGTGGAAAGTATCAGTGATTGTGAAAAATAATCCAGGAAAATTCAGTATTCATAAGATAGGGCCTGTTGTTATCTATTAATGAATACGGTAAATATCTTACATTTTCTCCTATCATGATAAATGTTATTGCTTTTTAATAGACTAGCGGACCCGTGCAAGAAATCTCGCATATTCATAAACCATACTTTCCCCAATAGGTTTTGCAAATCGAACACTTCTTACAAAAAATTATATTTAAGAAATTAGAATGCAATTTGTCACTGATAATGTCATTTGTGTGCCGAGTGTGCTGTAACACTCGCCAGTTATTCGATATTTATGAAATTATACGATTTGAGTACTCATTCCTTTGATTTACTGTTTCTGAAATCCATGCAAAGTGATAAAGGAAAGACCTCATAATGTTAAAATGACATGAAACAGGAATCACAGCGGCCAAAATGTGAAGTGGACAGCATTATGGAGCGTATTTACATACATCAACAGTATCTGAAAATCGCACACTTCGTGCATATTTTTAAAAGTATTTTTTTAAGGAAATTATTGATATTTTTGGAATTAGAGTGCAATTCGTCACTGCTAATGTCTATTCTCTTTCATTTGAATGCTCATTTTCACGATCGGTCGCTTGTGAGTGCCGCAGGAGGGATCTGTACTGCTGAAATAATATATATGATTTAGAGCCCAAAGGTTAGACAACGTGCCTTTTGTTGCTGTATTGAGATATGTAAGATTTATTTAAAAGTAAATAAGGGTCTGCACATCTAGGGATCGTAGGAATAATTCTAGTTTTGCCATTTATGTCTGCTTTGCCTAATTTAAATCCCATTGTCTATTTCACGTTTAATTGACAATTTTTCAGTCAGTCAACATGGATTTATGTCCAATGAAATTAGGCTGTAAATACATGACTCAGTCTGAAATCAAAATGCATGTGGTCAGTCATTAATTCTCAGATTACTTTTGACATGTGTCGTTCATCCAACGAAAATCGTCAAATCCAGGCGAATCAACCTAATCGCATACAGTACACTGTATACAATACATTACAAAATGTTCAGTAAAGAACATGTAGCCTACTTTTTATTTAATGTATGGGTAAAGTTATAACTCTTTCACCTTATCAACAAGTATAATTGAATGTTCTTGTGATGAACGTTAAGAGTAGTTTCCGATATAAGACTACTCTTTTACTAAGTTTCGTTATAATTACGCTTTTGCATCCAGAGGAATGGATTGAAACATTAGAAAAGTACGCCCAACCGCCATCTTGAATGCATGGAATCGTTTATGTTGCGCCTTCTGAAGAGGAAGCCATTTGTATGAGACTACATATTTTCTGAGTTTCGTCAATGTAACGGTAACAAATAATAGTGGATTGTTGATATTAATGTCTTATATATTCTAGATGGCGGTTGCGTGTTACAAGGTGTGTGCTAGTCTTATGGCTTATCTGTTTCTCCCCTCTTAGACAGGTCAAGTTAGCCCAAAAAATAGGGGTAAGGTTACCAAAATTCGCATGGAGCTGAAAATGTGTACTAATGGTCCAAACACCATTATAAATGAAATGTGAAAAGTTCCCATCGGTCCGACAACGGCAAAAATTATGTATTCAAGGTCAAAGCTCGTAAATATGGGTTTTTCGCGTTTTTCAGCCAAACGGTAAATTTTATCACAAACATATATCAGACTAACATTGTATATCGTGCAATTATCTATAAAAATTGTCTCAACACTTTTTCTCCTAAGAGTCACCGTTTTTAAGATATAACGATTTAAAAAAGTAGAAAACGTTGTATTCTTCATAATATGCACACGTTTCCACGCCACCTGTGAGTTTGTGTAAACTTACTTGGCGCGTTTTTTAACGTGGTTTCCCCGGTAGGTCTATTCCACTATCTATTGTGATCCTGTTCAATTCAATAACATATAATAATAAACAAGAAGTTCCGTGACGAACTAAAGAGCCTACTTTTCTTAAAATTTAAGATCCATGCCAATGATTAATCTATATGGACCTAGGCTATCTCGAATAATGACGAAATAAAGTTGGTAATATCGAAATTTCTAATTAGTTCGAAATATACCTGGCATGATATAGCCTGATAGAGCACTACAGTTGGCAGCCCTGGTGACTGAATATATTCTTAGTTCCATCTTTTAAGGTACCGGTACTGAATAAAAAAAAATTGGTTGAAATCCAATGGATAGCATGGACGTTACATGCAGTTAAACATTGGACTTATCAGCGCGCGTAAAATGATGTTGGCAACAACGTCATGCATGTGTAGGTCAGAAATAATTTGAAATATTATGATCTATTGTTGTGTCAATTTTGGAAGAAATCCATTTGTTATTATAGAAGTTACTGGTATTTTAAAATTGGACTTATGAGCAGGTTTAGAATCATGTTGGTAGCACTGACATACATTAGTTGCTCCAAATTAATCTAGAATGGCAGGTACTATACGTGCGCTAAGTTTAGAGCTGTTGGCTTGCATACTTTCTGATAGCCTATATTGATATTAAGGTAAAAATATAAAGAGCATTTATTAACAGTTGGCAGCCCTGATTGCTGTTAAGAATACGCATAGTCATAAATGTTATGGTACACATAGCACATACGAAATCTGGTTGAAATCCATAGTATAGAAGTTACATGTTTTGGATTCCCAATATTGTTTTTATTTTCCGTTAACCACCTCTAAACTATTGTAAAATTGTCATTTAGACTTTCACGGCCCGTGTTATTATTCATAATGTTGAATTTTGGGCTTAGAATCATTTTGGCAACACTGTCATGTATGGCCTCCTGAAAGTTAAACTGAAGTATTATTATCTATATGTGTGCAAATTTTGGAATAGTTCCCATGTATATATTCCAAGATATCCAACATGGAGCTGAAATTTCAATTGCGATTTTTCGGCAGGTGGTAGCACTGACATCATTTTCAAGTATGGCAGAGGGAGTTACTACAGCTACATCTACGCCTCTCAAACTTCGTAAGTGAGGAATTGTGGAAGATCTTTGATCGTATTTCTTCAGTGCAAGCTAACAGCGTTCTAGATCAGGTGAGGGACAGACATATTTCCAAATATGATAGGTTATGTCAGTTGCAGAAATCTCAAGCCATTAGACTTGATGCTAACAAGGTTGTCGTAAATTTGTCCAGCAAGCCCCTAAGTGATACCCAACAGGCAGTTCTCGCTAAAGGTCTCAATTTTGCTGTAGCGCCTAGAAGAATTCCTATTGAAGAACTTATTACATCCGTAGAATCCTCAGTACATCACCTCACACCTGAAGAGGCCGAGGAAGCCAGGCAAGAATGTTCCCGAGTTCTCAAGACCGCTAAGCCACCTAACACCAACTTAAAACAAGGCGAAAGCCGGGCACTTAAAGATCTAAGGGACAATTCTGATATTATCGTTCTCCCCGCTGACAAGGGTAACGCGACAGTGGTATTGGATAAGGTTGATTATGATTCCAAGATCTCGTCTTTGTTATCAGATCCTGTATATAGGATTAATAGTCGTGATCCTACTACTCGCTACTCAAATGTCACCGTCAAATTGATCAAGCAATCATCTATTCCAGCGGATGCAGCGAAGACTCTCCTTCCAGGAGATGCTATTCCTCCGAGACTCTATGGTCTTCCTAAAGGGGCGTGTGGCTCAGCGGTCTAGCTGTATGCCTCTCACCAAGGCGGCCCGGGTTCGATTCCCGGTCAATGCATGTGAGATTTTCGAAGTGAAATGCCATGTCCTGTGGTTCGGATTCCACGTAAAAAGGAGGTCCCGTGGCTCATAATCACAAGATTCACGGTCACGTAAAACTGCAATCTTCCTTTTTCTTCTTCCTAAAATACATAAGGAAGATGTTCCTCTTAGACCTATTGTTAGTACGATTGGTTCTCCCACATATGCCCTTTCCAAATACTTAGGTAGACTACTTCAGCCGCTTCTGGGTAACACGCCTTCGTACATTAAGGATTCCACACACTTCGTGGAAAAGTTAAAAGCTATAACACTTCAGCCGGGTGATATTCTAGTGAGTCTCGACGTGGTGTCTCTGTTTACGAGAGTACCTATTGATGGTGTTATGTCTCTCATTAATGGCTTTTTTCCTGAAGACATCACAAGACTTTTTTATCACTGCATGACCTCCTCCTACTTTCTATGGAATGGGAATTTTTATGAGCAGACTGATGGTGTGGTCATGGGTAGTCCTCTCTCTCCTGTTGTGGCTAATTTCTTCATGTAGAACTTTGAAGAGAAAGCTTTGTCGTCGGCTCCTTTCAAACCGAAGATCTGGTGGCGTTATGTGGATGACACGTTCGTTGTTTGGACGGAAGTTGAGGAAAATCTTAGCCATTTCCTGGATCACCTTAATCTCCAGCACCCTTCTATTTGTTTCACCATGGAAAAGAAATCTGACGGCAAAATACCTTTTTTAGATGTTCTCGTCACCAAGAAAGAGGATGGATCTTTAGGACACAGCGTTTTTCGTAAGCCAACACACACCAATAGATATCTCCACGCAAGTTCTCACCATCACCCTGCCCAGAAACATGGTATCCTTACAAGTGAAGTGTCTTCTTTAAAAGAAGAAATTAACACCCTGCGAACCACCTTTGAGAGCAACGGTTATAGCAAGGCTTTGATTTCTACGGTTCTGAAACCAACAAATAATAATAGGACGTCAGTTGAGAAAAGAGATGTAAGAGGAACTGCTTACCTTCCGTACATACATAACACAACGGATCGTATTGCTAAAATCCTACGTCGATACAACATACGGACTGTATTTGGAACTTATGTTAAGATTAGGCAACTCCTGCGACCAACTAAGGACAGTTTGCCTAAATTGCAACAACCGGGTATCTACAGAGTTCCCTGTACTTGTGGCAAGGTTTACATCGGGCAGACTTCGAGAACAATATGCACTCGCATTAAGGAACATAATAGATGTATCAGGCTCATTCAACCTGATAAATCAGCTGTTGCCGATCATGCTTTAACACCTGGCCATGATGTCATGTTCCAAGGGGTGCATGTTCTTGCCCGTATAAAGCAATATCGTCCCAGAATCATCAGGGAGGCGGTTGAAATACGTAAACACCCAGATAATTTCAACCGCGACACCGGCTACAATCTCAGTGAATCCTGGCTACCTATTATTAGAACCCTGAGAAAGTAATTCACTGCTGCATTCCGTTGTCCCTAACATGGGGCTATAATGGCGTCCATCTTTGGGCACCTTCTATATGTTCTTCGTTGCTTTCTCTTAGCAACATTGTCGTATTCCAGATTATTCCTGACGATGAAAGACATGGTTTCTTTCGAAACGCGTCGAATTGCAATATAATAAATATTAGCAACCTCTATGGGGAGGATATTTTCCGACTGATGTCTAGATTTAGTAGGTTACGACGCAAGAAGGTGTGTCTAATCTCTTCACTCGCTTTTCTCCTAAGATGCCGGGATCATGATATTCTACCTAATTTTGTTATGTTGAAGCATTCCTTCAGAACACCTAAGGCAACGAGAATCTATCGTCGTGCAAGCAAGGCGTTATTGATAGAGAGGTTACAGCATACTCGTAAGCAGTTGGATTTTATTTCGAGGGAGTTACTACAGCTACATCTACGCCTCTCAAACTTCGTAAGTGAGGAATTATGGAAGATCTTTGATCGTATTTCTTCAGTGCAAGCTAACAGCGTTCTAGATCAGGTGAGGGACAGACATATTTCCAAATATGATAGGTTATGTCAGTTGCAGAAATCTCAAGCCATTAGACTTTATGCTAACAAGGTTGTCGTAAATTTGTCCAGCAAACCCCTAAGTGATACCCAACAGGCAGTTCTCGCTAAAGGTCTCAATTTTGCTGTAGCGCCTAGAAGAATTCCTATTGAAGAACTTATTACATCCGTAGAATCCTCAGTACATCACCTCACACCTGAAGAGGCCGAGGAAGCCAGGCAAGAATGTTCCCGAGTTCTCAAGACCGCTAAGCCACCTAACACCAACTTAAAACAAGGCGAAAGCCGGGCACTTAAAGATCTAAGGGACAATTCTGATATTATCGTTCTCCCCGCTGACAAGGGTAACGCGACAGTGGTATTGGATAAGGTTGATTATGATTCCAAGATCTCGTCTTTGTTATCAGATCCTGTATATAGGATTAATAGTCGTGATCCTACTACTCGCTACTCAAATGTCACCGTCAAATTGATCAAGCAATCATCTATTCCAGCGGATGCAGCGAAGACTCTCCTTCCAGGAGATGCTATTCCTCCGAGACTCTATGGTCTTCCTAAAATACATAAGGAAGATGTTCCTCTTAGACCTATTGTTAGTACGATTGGTTCTCCCACATATGCCCTTTCCAAATACTTAGGTAGACTACTTCAGCCGCTTCTGGGTAACACGCCTTCGTACATTAAGGATTCCACACACTTCGTGGAAAAGTTAAAAGCTATAACACTTCAGCCGGGTGATATTCTAGTGAGTCTCGACGTGGTGTCTCTGTTTACGAGAGTACCTATTGATGGTGTTATGTCTCTCATTAATGGCTTTTTTCCTGAAGACATCACAAGACTTTTTTATCACTGCATGACCTCCTCCTACTTTCTATGGAATGGGAATTTTTATGAGCAGACTGATGGTGTGGCCATGGGTAGTCCTCTCTCTCCTGTTGTGGCTAATTTCTTCATGTAGAACTTTGAAGAGAAAGCTTTGTCGTCGGCTCCTTTCAAACCGAAGATCTGGTGGCGTTATGTGGATGACACGTTCGTTGTTTGGACGGAAGGTGAGGAAAATCTTAGCCATTTCCTGGATCACCTTAATCTCCAGCACCCTTCTATTTGTTTCACCATGGAAAAGAAATCTGACGGCAAAATACCTTTTTTAGATGTTCTCGTCACCAAGAAAGAGGATGGATCTTTAGGACACAGCGTTTTTCGTAAGCCAACACACACCAATAGATATCTCCACGCAAGTTCTCACCATCACCCTGCCCAGAAACATGGTATCCTTACAAGTGAAGTGTCTTCTTTAAAAGAAGAAATTAACACCCTGCGAACCACCTTTGAGAGCAACGGTTATAGCAAGGCTTTGATTTCTACGGTTCTGAAACCAACAAATAATAATAGGACGTCAGTTGAGAAAAGAGATGTAAGAGGAACTGCTTACCTTCCGTACATACATAACACAACGGATCGTATTGCTAAAATCCTACGTCGATACAACATACGGACTGTATTTGGAACTTCTGTTAAGATTAGGCAACTCCTGCGACCAACTAAGGACAGTTTGCCTAAATTGCAACAACCGGGTATCTACAGAGTTCCCTGTACTTGTGGCAAGGTTTACATCGGGCAGACTTCGAGAACAATATGCACTCGCATTAAGGAACATAATAGATGTATCAGGCTCATTCAACCTGATAAATCAGCTGTTGCCGATCATGCTTTAACACCTGGCCATGATGTCATGTTCCAAGGGGTGGATGTTCTTGCCCGTATAAAGCAATATCGTCCCAGAATCATCAGGGAGGCGGTTGAAATACGTAAACACCCAGATAATTTCAACCGCGACACCGGCTACAATCTCAGTGAATCCTAGCTACCTATTATCAGAGCCCTGAGAAAGTAATTCACTGCTGCTTTCCGTTGTCCCTAACATGGGGCTATAATGGCGTCCATCTTTGGGCACCTTCTATATGTTCTTCGTTGCTTTCTCTTAGCAACATTGTCGTATTCTAGATTATTCCTGACGATGAAAGACATGGTTTCTTTCGAAACGCGTCGAATTGCAATATAATAAAACACGGCATAAGCCCAAAATTCAACATTATGAATATTGTAAAATTGATTTACTATCTCAAAGAAATAATGTGAGCGTGCTCAACGACTCACCACATTTTCATAGCAAGGAAATGAATGGTATACGAGCGCATACGGGACTTTGTTGAAACGATTCGAGCGCCGTCACCCATTTGTTGAATATACTCGTACGCTACCTATTGTAAAATGGATTTACTAAGTGAAAACCTTCCCTGGCATGAACACAACAACTCGTGAATGTTTCATCGCAATCGGATGAATGGCATATGAACGCATACGGGTTTTGCTTAACGATTCGCGCGACGTCACTCATTTGTTGAATCTACTTGTGCGCCACCCATTGAAAAACGGATTTACTAATTCATACACCTTCGCAGGACTGTGCTCAACTCCCCAAAGTTTTCTGATAATCGGATGAATGTTATATGAACGCATACGGGACTTGGTTGAAACGATTCACGCGCTGTCGCCCATTGATTGAATCTAATCGTGCGCTACCAATTGTAAAATGGATTTACTAAATCAGAAATCTTTGCGGGAGTGGAAACAACATTTCTCCAAATTTCATTGCAATCGCATGAATGGTATATGAACGCATACGGATTTTTTTAAAACAATACGCACGCCGTTACCCATTTGTTGAATCTACGTGCGCGATACCTATTGTAAAGTGGATGTACTAAACCAGAAACCTTCCCTGAAGAGTCCACAACATCTCACCCATGTTTCATCGCTTTCGGGCAAATGGTATATGAACGCATACGGGACTTTGTTGAAATGCTTCGCGCGCCTTCACTCATATGTTGAATATACTTGGGCGCTACCTATTGTAAAATGGAATAACTAAGCCTGAAACTTTCCCTGGAGTGTACACAACAACTCACCCAAGTTTATTCGCTATCAGACGAATGGTATATGAACGTATACGGAACTATGTTGAAACACTTCGCGCGTCGTCGCTCGTTTGTTTAATCTACTTGTGCGATACCTATTTTAAAGTGAATTTACTAACCCAGAAACCTTTCCTGAAGTGTACACAACATCTCACCCAAGTTTCATCGCTATCAGACGAATAGCATATGAACGCAAACAGTACTTTGTTGAAACGCTTCGCGCATCGTCGCTCATTTGTTGAATCTACTCGTGCGCTACCTACCAAGACATGGATTTACTAAGACAGAAACCTTGCCTGTAGTGTACACAACCTCTCACCCAAGTTTCAACGCTATGGGGCGAATGGTATGTGAACGCATACAGGACTTTGTTGAAATGCTTCTCCCGTCGTCACTCATTTGTTGAATCTACTCGTGCGCTACCTATTGTTAACTGGATTTACTAACCAGAAACCTTCCCTGAGGTGTACACAACATCTCAGCCCAGTTTCATCACTATCAGACGAATAGTATATGAAGGCATACGGGACTTTGTTGAAACGCTTCGTTCGTCGTCGCTCATTTGATGAATCTACTCGTGCGCTACCTATTATAACATGGATTTACTAAGCCATACACCTTGCCTGTAGTGTACACAACCTCTCACCCAAGTTTCATCGCTATCGGACGAATGGTATGTGAACCCATACAGGACTTTGTTGAAACGCTTCGCCCGTCGTCGCACATTTGTTGAATCTACTCGTGCGCTACCCATTGTTTAGTGGACTTACTAAGCCAGAAACCTTCCATGAAGTGTACACAACATCTCACCCAAGTTTCATCACTATCAGACGAATAGTATATGAACGCATACGGGACTTAGTTGAAACGCTTCGCTCGTCGTCGCTCATTTGTTGAATCTACTCGTGCGCTACCTACTATAACATGGATTTACTAAGCCAGAAACCTTGCCTGTAGTGTACACAACCTCTCACCCAAGTGTCATCGCTATCGGACGAAAGGTACGGTATGTGAACGTATACAGGACTTTGTAGAAACGCTTCGGCCGTCATCGCTCATTTGTTGAATCTACTCGTGCGCTACCTATTGTAAAAAGGATTTACTAAGTCAGAAACCTTTCCTGGAGCGTGCACAACAATACAACCAAAGTTTCATAGCAATCGGATGAATGGTATATGAACGCATACGGGACTTTGTTTAAGCGATTCGCGTGCCGTCACTCATTTGTTGAATCTATTCGTGCGCTACAACTTTCATATTTATTCACCTTTTAAACCTTCTCTGGACTTCCACAAATAGTTCAAGACCAAAATTAACCAAATCGGTCCAGCCGTTCTCGAGTTTTAGCGAGACTAACGAACAGCAATTCATTTTTATATAGCCTATATAGATTTCTGCTTCCTCATGTTCTTGTTCTTGTTCTTCTTCTCGTTCCTCTTCTTCTTGCTCTACTTCTTCTTCTTGTTTGACCCCGTCTTGCTTTTCTTCTTCTTACTGCTGGGTGCAGGTAAATTGTCCTAACAGCGACGAATCAGATGTCTCCACGCTGATATCGTATGAACATTCTTCTGATGGCAAATCAACATTGGAGCATGACTGGCCTTGACAACTGGTACATGCTAGTGAACAAAATAATCCAACTTTTTTGCAGCCGCATTTAGCATTACATCCCTTTTTAAAATTGCTTATGTCCTGATAATTGATAACTTTTTTCCTCCGACCTCTTCTTCTGCTCATCAACATCTATTTCGGGTATATTATCATGTTCAAGTGTGGTTTGGTAATCAACTAGACCCAGAAGACTGGGGTTGGAGGTTAATCGACAATACATTGGAACCAATTCAGACTTTACTCCCACATGCACCGGAAAAACTCCTCAACAAAGTCTTTTGAAATTTATTATTAAATATTATTGAATTAAACAGGATCACAATAGATAGTGGAATAGGCCTACCGGGGAAACCACGTTAAAAAATAATGCGCCAAGTACACTACCTCACAGGTGGCGTGGAAACGTGTGCATATTATGAAGAATACAACTTTTTCTACTTTTTAAATCGTTATATAAAACGGTGACTCTTAGGAGAAAAAGTATTGAGACAAGTTTTATAGATAATTGCATGATATACAATTTTAGTCTGATATATATTTATGATAAAACTTACCGTTTGGCAGAAAACCCGCAAGAAAAAACATATTTGCGAACTTTGACCTTGAATAAATTTGTTTGCCGTTGTCGGACCGATGGGGACTTTTCACATTTCATCTATAATGGTGTTTCGACCATTAGTACTAATTTTCAGCTCTAAGCGAATTTTGGTAACCTTACATGTCTAACTTGACCGGGCTATCTTACGAAGTTCCATGTTAATTGCGCAAATGGGATCCTGAGTTAGTGATTTTGCAGTTTTAATAGTATACTCAGTCATCATCATCAATATATAGTGGAGGTATTCACTTGCCTTTTGCAAACAAAGCCCATATACGGTTCTATATTAATGCTAATTTGAGATATGGAGTTTTTATTTTATAAATTCAAGGTGGCCGCTGCACGCTATATTCAGTGTGATATTCCTACGAGTAATCGCAGCGAGTTCTTTTGTGTGGTACTCCTCTCTCACTAACTTTTGCGTCAATTGTGCTATTATATTGTGAGTTAAATATGTTCAAGTCTTAAGAAAATGCCCAGTCGCCATCGTGAAAGTATGGAGTCGGTATTCTTTTGAGTTGGTCATGGCTCTAAAATACTGCTAATTTTCGTTGTTATATCTTAAAAAAAAACTATGTGTTATTCATTACCATATTCTGTATTTTGATGATGGTCGCTGAGCATTGTGTTTACTGTGTTATTCTTATGGCTTATTTCTGCAAGGTCTCTTTTATGGTATATCTCTTCTACTAAGTTACGTTTTAATTGCTCAATTACATTCTGAATGATTCATTGTTACGTTTCAATATTGCGCCCAGCCACCATCTTGAAAGTTTAAGGTCGCTGTTGATTTACACATATGATACTCTAAATAGGTTTCCACCTTACCACTAAGTTTCGTTATTGTACTTCTAAAACTAGAAAAGTTGTTTTTTTAATTCATAATTTTCAGAATGGACACTGCATGCTACAGGGCGCCAGGGAATGTTCTCCACAGCTCCTACGTGTTGCTGCGAGAGGTTGCTTCAGCAGTTTAGTTGGCAGCATGGTGTCCTGGACAGGGTAGCAGTACAGTGAAGGCCACACGTGTGGGCTGTGGGCTGTCGAAATCGTCAGTGTGTTTTGCAGTAAGCGAGCGTTCAGATAGATTACTGGAAGAGTGCAACAGTATACGGTAAACAGGCAGTAATTTTTACTACTGAAGACAGAGCTTCTTTGGTGGAATACGTTTTTTCGCGATCGGTTTACAGGAAATGTAAAGCTAAAATTTCAGGTGCGGTTTCCTAATTCGGAATTTGATAAGTAAATTTCGTGTGACCGGCTCAGTTCACGATGTACCGGGAACAGGCAGATCTGCACTTTTACCAGACGAAAAACTTGATGAAATCACCGATATAATGCTGCGTAGTCCAAGAAAATCAACACGCAAATTAGCTCAAGAAACACGAATCGCTAAGACAAGCTTCAGTTGTTCCCTTATAGAGTTACTAGTTGATACATGCGGCAGCCGTGCTGCCAACGTAACTGCTGATGCTACCTCTCGCAGCAGCACGTAGGCGCTGCGGAGAACATTCCCTGGCACCCTGTATATTCAGTGTGATAAATTTATCACTAACGCCTCTTATACTCCTCTTCTACCAAGTTCCGCCTGAATTGTGCAATAACTTCCCGAGTTACTCATTTGTATGCTTTAATAGTAGTACGCCTAGCCACCATCCTGAATCTATGAAGTCACTGTTGTCTTGTTTCGGGCATTCAAAGCGACTTATGGGTTTCTATTGTATTACTAAATAATGTTATCATAGCCCTAGAAAACCGAAAGTTATCAATTTATTTTGAAATTTGAAGATGCCCATTGTGCGCTATATTTGTCAGTGTGATAAACTATTGACTAACGCAAGTGAGAGCTCTTATATATTACTCACTTCTAGGTAAAATTCATCCTTACCTAATTTCATTTTGAATTGTCTATTTTGATGTTCCAATATTTCGCAAAGCGCCATTTTGGATGTATGGAGAGTCCGATCTTTTACCTTGGCCATACAAGACTACATATACGGCCCTACCTAGTCACTAATTATCGTTACTGTAGCTCTTAAGCGTTGAGTTAATTATTTTATAATTTCAAGATGGCAGCTGCACGCAATATGCACTCATACACTCATCACGTTAGTAAACAAGATGTTCAGCGAAGAACACATAGCCTACTTTCTCCTAAATGCATGAGAATAGTTATAACTCTTTGTCCTTTTCAAGGAGTATAATTGAATGTTGGTTGAAATAACTTGTTGAAGTATAACGTGCTATAGTATACGTTGATTGATTGAATCCTCACCTGAATTATAAATACACACACTAATACAGCCATCACAATAACACAGGTTATCAGACAAAATTCAACACTCATCCCAGTTCACGGGGCTAAATGACCATGATGTCCAAGCCTTTCAAATGAAACAACAACAACACCAGCTTTCTACCGAAATCCTTCCTCGTATAGAAGTACACGCACTAGCACAGACATCACAGTGATACAGTTTATCAGAAAACTTCTACACACACCCAAGTACACGTGGCTACATGGCCACGATGCCGCAAATCCCCTAAAGAATCAACAACAACAGACACTTCCGTGGTTGAAGGACAGCTTCTTACACAAATCCTACCTCATTTACAAGAACACACTAGTACAGACATCACAGTGACACAGGGTATCAGACAACTTCTACACACACCCAAATACGTGGCGCAAAGCCTCTAAAGAATCAACAACAGTCTGTACCACGGATCAAGGAGAATGAATTTTAATCGAAGTAGTCGAGTGTTGAAATATGTGCTATTATAAGTACAGTGAAATCCCGCTATAACACCCCCGCTTATTACGCTATACCGTGTATTACGATCTCTTTGTAAGGACCCTGGACGGTTTGTATATAAAACTGTCTAATTTTAACCTATTATAATGCTTCCATATCCCGCTTGTAGCGCTTATTTCGTGTCGAGAAAAAGAGGGGAAAATCCGTATAATGTTTAATAGCACTGCATTTGAGATGTTTTAAAAGGCGTGTTGAAATACAGTACTTGTTGGTGTCCCTGTACTGAAGTATATGAACGGAATTCCCCATCCTAAGTGAAGAAACCCTCCGGCCAAGAGTGTCGAAATTTTAACTAAGGACTTGCCTTTCCTTGAAAGGGATTTAAGAGGGCGCTAAAGTCAGCCGGCCGGCCGCTCGTGGCAGGCTCTGCTTAGCAATGAGAGAGAGTTAAAATCTACGTTTTAAATAGGTCAATGGCTAAAATTAAACAAAACTGCACTTTCAAATCACGTAAATACCTTCAATAGCACTTATTAAACTTTTCAAATAATTTAACATTTAGAATCATTGAAACTGAGAAGCAATTTTCCCATAAGGCAAGGCCTTTTTCCACCGATTTTACTTCAGAAATTAAAAATCAATGTGAATAGCAAAAGTGATGAAAAGTTACATGGTTGTAAAGGGTAATTGTTTAAGAATGCTTCTATAGAGATGAATCTTGCTTTTCTCCTGCGTGTTTCTATAAAAGAAGCAGTTTTTAATGCCCTACATTTTCAGTCGTAATGCCGCTGCCGTAGAAGTTCGCTACTTAGCCGCAAGAGCGCAGGCGTAATGGGTCGGTAAGGCAGAGTAACGAGTGATTTATAGCGCTGAGAACAAGACTTACAGCTGATGTATTGTGTTCGTTGAATAGGATTCTACTGTGTTTACTTTCGTTTTTAAACGAACTGTTAGTAGGTTCATATTATGTATACAGTGTTATTAATTCAACGAGTTTAAGTATAATTTATTGTGAAACTTTTTTTATCATACCTTATTAATTAAAAGTACAGGGTCCTTCTTTTTTATCCATCTAGCAAGTTAGTTAGTTGTTGTTTTAAGGGGAGGAAATACGTGGTCATCTGTCCCTGTCCATCTAGCAACATAGCAGCGCTATATCTCTCGGCAATGAGTCACCCGGCTACGCATGCATTTTGCCACTGCGCTGCTATGTCGCTAGACCGAAGAAAAGGACCCTGTTTAAAAATCAGATCTATTGTGATTTAACAGTATTGTCCTACAAAAATATTCTGGTAGTTTCTTATATTTTAACTAATTCTGAACATACAGTATAAGATAAGCGTAGCACTAAAAATATTAGAAAACGCATGACGAGAAAGGAGTGACATCATAGCGGCGAGAACTGTATTTTTAAGGGTACCGGTACCGTAATGTACGAGATCGGTGAATCAGGGACATACTGCATTTATTACCTTGATGAAGCGTAATATGGGCTAAGTCAAAACTATACAAGGTCAATGTTCTGGAAAATGAGCGACGTTCCCGGAGTACTGAAAGTTTCATTGGTTAGGACGGTCGGCTCGAAAATGCAACGTCAGTAGTCGCGTGGATTACAATCGTAGGCCAATTTTTAGTGGGTATTAAATTAGTTCTTTTTTGTTTTTGTTTTAAAATTTTAATTTTGGATTTTATAAGAAGGATGGAGTGCGATAAATATACTAATCATAGACAAATTCCATAGATG
This sequence comes from Meconema thalassinum, assembly GCA_946902985.2. Lineage (NCBI taxonomy): Eukaryota > Metazoa > Arthropoda > Insecta > Orthoptera > Tettigoniidae > Meconema > Meconema thalassinum. Next base: position 377,537,604 of record OX336392.1, read on the forward strand.
AAAGTACCGGAAGGAGATGCCTTCGCTGCGCTGGCTAGTGCAATATAATATTAATAAACTCAACCTGCAACAGAATTGCATAGATGCAACTTGCAACAGTTCAGCTTCAATTGATATTGTAACGTTCCAGTAGGCTATTGTAAATAATAGGCCTACTATATTTGTATGCTTCCTGGTGTGTTCTGTTTTGTCGATTCGTACCACCATAGGCACTACACGCCATTATTAGGAAAAACTCCGAAATAACCATGCACAATGCTCTGCCGCATACAAGTCACAGAACACTAGGTTACGCCCACTTTGGACTTAACGCTTGGCTTCACTGACACGAGCTCTGGGCAACTCCTCTCATTCATTCCTCCATGGCAAATACATGAAATACCAAATATTTAGACACAACATGAAAAACTTACCTAATTTTAACTTTTGAAAGAAATTTGGCAGTTTCCCGTATTGAGTAAAAACATGAAATATTTGCGAACAGATGAGAATTTTTCTACAATTAAGTGTTCCTTAATATATTCAGTTTCCCAATTCTATACAATGCTATACCTATACAAGTAAACCCACGCTGTTCAAGCATAGGCACCCGCAGGATTTCTTTCCGAGGGGAGGGGCAAGTTGTATTTTTAATTTCTTTACCTACCTGTCACTAGCTGATGATGATACGTACCTCCTCACCGCAATTTCTCTTCATTTCTTACTCGCTTCGTGCTATTCATTATTTGGCTGCTCTAAAACCGTTGGGAACATATCTTTATCTTTATGTTCGACGATTTCGAAATGTAAATATATGTCAGAAAACTGTATCATAATAAGGGTCATTATAACTCTAGTTTTCTCATTATGAAACAGCTTCTCCCACGAATCAGAGCTTAATAAACAGTTGTGTGACCAATTAGGTAAGGGTAGCATCGCATCTGCGCGGTGTATTTGAGGAGGCCATGGTCAAATACAATGCATTCTCTGCATCTCATGCGCACTGTTCAGTACATAAAACTGGCGATATCTCGACAGATATTTATGAGTATTTGTGTTGGAACATAAAATAGTTATAATAATTATCGTCGAACATAAACAGTCGTATGCAACTCGCCTATAATGGTAATTAATACACTCGTATGGAAATTATAAAACTCGCTTCGCTCGTTTTATAGACATACTCGTGTCTTAATTATTGCCATTATAGGCTCGTTGCATAATATACTATTATGGCATGAATGGGAGGAGTTTTTTTTCTTTTGTGAATCATCGTCATAATGTTCATTTCTTAAGAACAAGTAAATAAAAATCAAGCAGTTCATTAAAATTGTAATGTTAATTTCTAAATAACTGGCGATATTTTCAAATAATCGCAAATTACTAAGTTAAATAAAACTGTGGAATTATCCCTTAATCTAAATCAGTTAACTATCAGCAACTTCAATTTATGAAATTAACTGTTGTGGCAATGAACAGTCGAAATATTCTCGGGATTTCAAGAGGGGCTCACGGCCCCTTCTTGCCCCCCTGCGGGCGCCCATGAGTTCAAGCGTAGTTCCACAAATAGTCGCGTGGAATAAGTTACAGTTGACTATTTGGTACACCACTGATACGCTATATAGTGGCCATTGATGTGATATAATTACGAGTGTCTTAATTACAATTATAGGCGAGTTGCATACGACTGTTTACGTTCGACGATAATTATTATAACTATTTTATGTTCGAACATAAATATTCATAAATATCTGTCGAGATTTCGCCAGTTTTATGTACCGAACAGAGCGCATGGGACGCAGAGAGTGCCTTGTATTTGACCATGGCCTCCTCGATTACCCCACTATGACACTAGGCAACGCAGTGAAATTTAAATTAGAAGGCCTTGGAACTCAGCGCAGGTGCGATGCTATCCTAATCTAATTGGTCAAACAACTGTTTCTTGAGCTGTGATTGGTGGGAGAAACTGTTTCATAATGAAAAATAGTGTTATCATGACCATCATTAGGATACAGTTTTCTGACATATAATAGTCGGGGTCGAACATAAAATATATGTAATAAGTAATATAAAATCTAGTGTATTATGTTCTCAGATATAAAACAAAAGAACCTGGATTGCAATAGTAATCTACGCTACCAAAGGAGGGTTAGTATAGAAACTCTTGAGAAATCTGACGATTGCCGTTCAGAAAAAACACGCTCGTTTTAAACAATGGTTTACCGAACAATTACTGCCAGATCTCCGTCCATATTCAGTTGTTATGGACAATGCGAGCATTCTCTCAGTGTAAATTAACAAAGCTCCGACCTCGAATAACAGAAAGGCTTACATTATCGGGTGGTTGTCTTCTAATGATATTTCCCACAACCCATCACAAACCAGTGTGGAGTTGTTACTTCACAAAGCTGCGCATTGTACGTATGAAATTGATGAAATAGCAAGACCACGCGGACATGGGTCTGACGAAAAGGAGGGGCAAATGGGACTACAGCCCTGGGGCCCGAGCGTACTGAAGGGCCCGAAAGAGAAAATCACGGCTTCTTAATTGCGTTTCAATAAGTCCAAAGAAAAATCGTGCATAATATTGAAATACGAATTCGTCTGAATTTTGAAAATAAGCAAAACGTTTCGTTTGAATTCTCACCAAGCAAACTCTTGAAAGGTAAATTGAGTAAACTTTAAAACAAAGGTGATTCTTGAGCCGTTGTAGAGCGAAAACATTGGGCCCAATTTCAGTTATTTCTAGAGAACTGTTATTTACCTAGGTACATAGTCTGTTGGCAGCAGGTGAAATTTCAAGCGTTACAATGCTAAAGGCAACTTGGAAAATGTAGGCACGCTACGAAATTTATAAGTACAAAATTCATGAATGAAATAAAATGAGATTATGTCCTGGCAAAATGCCTGGTTGGTGAAAAATCAAATTGAATAGCTTCCTTTTCCCAGATAATTTCGCATAACCAAATATTGACATTTTAATTTATTTTAAGAAAAAACATGAATATTAGGATTTCACGGAAAGAACTCAAATGTGGGGCGGCAGTCATTCCCGTGGGGCCCATGATCGCTCTCTACCGTCGTGGTCCTGCGTGGACATCGTGTAGTTTTGGTACTACCCAATTGTGGGCACACGTGAAATCTTATGTTGCAAGAAAAAAACGTTCCGAATAACAGACGTTGAGAGAAATACGGACGAGGCGAAGATTGACTGCATCACAACATGCGCTTGGGCAGGTTGCGTAAGTCCTGCAGAGAGACTGAGGGAAGAAAACTGAGAAGTCGGCTGAGTGCAGGTTGAATGCCGACTGACTTGCATCACAGCAATTAGCAACACTGCGGGAAGAGCAGTCTGGCGACATCGCAGTGAGTGTCTCTGTCTCTCTATCGAAAGCATGTTGTTCTGCGATATCTGCAGTGCATCGACAGTGGAGCCGAAAACCGCATCACCTTATTGGACGCAATGAATTTAATCTCCGCTGCATGGGAAGGGATCGAAGCGCAGACCATCGCCAATTGCTTTTATAAAGCAGGATTTTTTAAGGTAAGAATCTCTCCACAATCATTTCATTTCATTTTTCAATCGTTAATCATTGTCCCGGATTGCGACAAGCCTCACTAACCGAACCAATTCCTTTCCTCAGCGCTAGTTACGAGCTTCGCTCTTCCTATTCCTGATCCGGTCGGTTGACTTGAAATACAGTATGCTGTCGATTTCCAGTTTCTGCATACATTTTTGTTTCGCCAGGGGATTAATTTGCCTTTCTTATTTTTTTAGGGACACGGTGTAACACCCAGTGATACAAATGTCCCTGTAACAACTGATAATGACGGGGACTGGGCTGCTGTACGAGACAAGTTGGAAGATGTTAACTTCGAAGATTTTGTGTCAGTTGACAGTGGTCTTGTAACTATGGAAACCCGCGATGTCGACGACGTGGTTGCAGATCATGTTTTCCAAGATGAAGACAGCAGTACAGAAATTGAATCTGCGGATGGAAATGTCCCCACACGAAATGAAGCTCTCGGAGCAATACATCTGCTTCGAAATTACACACAGGATATTCCTAGCGGCGTATCAAGTGATGTGAGCAGGTACTTAAACCGCGTAGAAAATGTGATCATTCACAGCGATAGTGCACACAGTCGACAAGGATCAATTACAGACTTTTTAATACGAAGCGAGATAAAATGTGCCTACAGTAATGAATATTAACATGCTGTACTGTAATAATAGTAATAATACAGTAATAATAAAATACAGTACTGTACATTACTGAAATATTGTTTCCAAATTGTTTTCCCACCTCAGAAATCATTTCCCGTCTATAGCGCTGTCCCGCTTATTACGCGTTTCAACCTCGGACCCTTGAAGAGCGTAATAACGGGGTTTTACTGTATATATAATATTTTCGATCGCAAGTACACACTATACCTATGTATATGCTTAACATTATAACGTGTGAATAGTTATAAATCAATAAATACAAAAAAAAGGGGAAAAATTGAACTCGTTTGGATTTGATCCAGGAACTTCTAGGTTAAGAGCTAAATATGCTACCACTACGACACACACGCCCAGTACTAACCCTAGGTTAGCAACTGGTTTAGTATAACTGTATAGCATATTTTATCTTGGAAAGAACGATTTCATTAGCGTTTTCTGCCGTTCTTATAAACCATTTGAATCTAAATTTGTATTATTTTGTTCAGTACATTCCTGAAAGGATACCAATCTACTGAAATATGGACTTGCTAGCATAAATAGCCTCCATTTTGACCCAACTGGGCGGCACAGCCCAACACGATACGTTGCGGTCAGCCTCAACTATTAGTCATCACTACGGAATATTAGTCTATTATGAAATGTTAATATCCTACAAGTCACCTCCTTGAGGACAGTTTAAACCACCACATGTACGATAAGCGGATTTAGTGAGGCAGGGCCTTGTTGAATCGTGAGTTACTCTTAGGCTATAATAATTGCATGATTCATACATCCGCCATCTTGAAACTATTTGGCTCATGACCTTGTAGTTTGGGCAAAGACGCTTCTCACATTAAGGTAATTGTTGCAAAACTTGGTAGAGATCAGATGATTAGGTTATCCGTAATTTGATTGAAGCCCAGAACATTTGTGTGGGCGCGATTACTTTTTCGTTATGATGGCGGCGATATACAACATGACACTGAGTTGTCCTTTGCTAGTGCTACCTCTGCACCAAACGCGGTTTGATTTCGTTCCGTCGTGTTTGAATTGATAAGAGGGATCAATTTGCACACATACACAGCCGCTATCTTCAAACTACTTGGATGATGACCTTGTAGTTTGGGCAAAAGACGATTCCCATATGAAAGTATATTGATGCAATGTTTGGTAGAAATCAGATGATTAGGTTAGTAGTAATTTGATTTAAGCTTTAAACATTTGGGTGATCGCCATTCCGTTTCTGTCAAGATGGCGGCAATATAAAACATGACAATGAGGTGTCCTTTGTCATTGCTACCTCTGTACTAAATTTGGTTCAATTTGGTTTCGTCATGTTTGAATTGATAGGGGGAAGCAGACATACCCAATCACACACACTCACACACAGACAGACTGACAACTTTTCGCCCGTGTAGATCTCATAAGTCTACTTTCATTTTTTGCAAAAATCGAAAGTAGGCTAAAAAATAGTCCCCATGTAAAATGATCTGAATGCAAAATACTGTGAACATTGATTCATTGGACCATAAGTTATGGATTATAATGCGTGCATGATTCGCACGGCCGCCATCTTGAAATTATTTGGTTGATGACCTTATAGTTTGGACACAAGACGCTTCCCATATGAAGGTATGCTTTTCGAAAGTTTTGTATGGATCCGATGATTATTTTAGTCGTAAATAGATTTAAGCTTTGAACATTTGGGTGGCCGTAATTTGTTTTCGTTAGGATGGCGGCAACATGACACTGAGATCCACTTTGCTAATGCTACCTTTGTACCAAATTTGGTTTAATTCGGTTCCGTCGTTTTTGATAGCGACCGGGGGGGGGGGCAGACATACTCACGGACGTTTGGCCAGTGTAGATCTTGCAAGACTACTTTAACAACAAACAACCACCAGGGGGACCACAATACGGATGTCGAACTGTTCTGGAGTGTGTGTCCAGTGCTGTTATTCTAGTGTATTTGACGTGGTCTAGCTCTCATTACAGATAGTGTTACATCTAGCGACCATGTTTTAACTCACACATGCAGTACGTACCGAAAGCAAGCCTCGTATTGATTGCAATCTTCCTCAATTTGAACTCTTCTTTGTCGCCGAGGAGAATTGATGTTTGTTACGAAGTGTATCCCTGTAGATTCTGATTATAATTATGACAACAGCCAGGAGCGTCATATTTCTCAACCAGTAAAACGTTGTACCTTATAAAATTACATGTTGTCGAAATTAAGATACGGTACTGAGCTGATACAGTTAGAATGTGGCCGTGGTTTATCACGCTCAGCGAGTGTAATATTGATTTAATTCTACTTATTACCACTGTCTCCCCCTATTGAATGATTAATGAGGGCATGGCGCCTAATAAATCAAACGTTAATTACCAGACTACCTGAAAATGAAATTTCTAATTAACAGTGAGGAAAGGCAAAATAGTTTCCATCCATTTGCGGAGAGAAACCACATAGAAAATTACTCACAAAATATCTTGCTGATTATTACAATTTTGTTTTATTTTATTCGCATCAAAAGCTTGTGAGAAGTAATTACTGCTCGGGTCCAAGCTCTGTGAACTTGCGGGGTGAGGAGAAAGAGCAGGGAAGGGTCAGGCGAGAAGAGAAGGATCTGTCAACAGCCCGCCGAGATATGTGGTATTCCTTTCTATTCCAATACTGCTAACATATGGCCGTTGCTCAAACCACTGTGGTGTTAAGAATGAGTGAGTGAGTCACCGACCAATGTATTTGGTTCTGTTACTACGCATGTACCGGGAAACCTCATCGCTCGTCAACACCACTTCTCATAGTCCGCGATGCACATTCTTCTCAGGTTCACGCAGTACCACAGCTCTGTGAGCTCGAAGTTCTCGGAAATAATATGCGTCACAAAACGTGGACCATTTTTCACCACTGCGCTGGCTCGTACGCACCTGTGTGCGTCACAAGGACCACCAGGTAGGCAGGCTGTTCCAAATCCATGAGTTTGAGTATGCGTACACGCGAGGACTCAGCAGTGATGCTCGGAGCATGGTTGAAGAGGGACTGGGGGTGGGAGCCAATACGTCACTGGGCGAAGGTCATAGCACATGTCCATGCGCTTCCTGCCAGTTTTGATGTATCCACCGCTTAGTAACGGCAGCCCCCCACAGCAGAGCTGTATTGCATGTTGCAGGTTTACTCATGCAAGGCGGAGAGTACTCCGCTGCTCACGGGCGAGCTGCTCGGCTGGAACAGCCTGAGGGAGGTGGTGAAGAGGGAGATACGCTTACACAGTAAAACATGCTCAAAACGGAATCGCAAGGATCCGAGTTTATTTCTTCCGAATTAGAAAAGTTTCCGGAATGAACAAAATTATGCAAAACGATACACAAATTACTTACCCCTGATTCATTATTCTAGATTTATAGTGATACAATATCTCCGTAATATAACACAATATCTTGATGTAATTTTTTATTGCTCTCAACTGACACTAATTTACTGACAGAACACAAAGTTTAAAAAAAACTGTTTACATTAGAATTGGGCTCAAGGTGTAGCCTGCATAGAGATAAGAATCTCTAAGAACCATGGCAAGAGTCAGTCAATTAGTGGAGATTTAAATCCCATTCTTCGAGGAATTTGGGAAACCCGGACCTCATTAGAGCACCTGACTCTCCCAATTTTACTGCAGTACCGGATATGCCCAAATATAATGTGCGTTCAAAAAGTAACGAGCTGGAGGCATAATTACAGAAACCAGTACCTGTATGTTAGAAGTATTGGTTGACCCTGGCTGTTGAGGCACTTGTCCCACTGTGACACTGTGAATGGCTGTCTCATAAAATTCCCTCGGCTACGATGTGAACCAGTTCTGCATGTACCTCCCATTTGAATTTCTGCAGGAGTGCCACGACTGTGTTGGCCGTATGAGGTCGTTCATTGTCGTGGAGTGACCACGGCGGCTATGGCGTTCACTGTCACTCCGCGGTCCTGGGTAATGAGTGCATCAACCAGCTGGACGTTGTCATAGATAATGCAGGGGGGTGCCCCAGACCGGGCATCATCGGCTAACGACACCCGTCCTTCCCTGAAGCGCTTGTACCACGCCTTGACCCTTGCAAGGGACATGCAGTGTTCACCGTACACTTGTGACATTCGGCGATGAATGTCCGTTCCCCCTACTCCTTCCGCTGTCAGAAACCGAACAACACATCTTTGCTCTTCGGTTGACGCCTCCATGTCACTGTTTGCAATGCGACTGGCAGCGTTGGACGATTGATGCATGCTGCTGCTTGCTTTGTGCCCTCTTGCGACGGGCTGGTCGGAACCACACCTCGTTACACACGCCACGATTAGCCGATGTAGTCACCGGTTTGCTCATTCCAGCCTCCGGCTCGTTACTTTTTGAACGCACCTTATAAATTACACAGCTAAAACATAAGTTCCGCTTTATACAGAAAGGTTTGAACAATTGTATTCATAATTTATTTCCGTTACCGCGTTGTACAGATTCCATCTTATACAGCATAAATAACATGCAAAACCATACACAGTGCGCCGGGATCATAACTTTCGTTCACATTGGACAAGTTTCCACTTTATAGACGTTCCACTTTGAGCAAGTTTTACTGTAGCTCCTTTGGAGTAGTTGATTGGCGTAGTTGTTAGCAAGCTGAGCTTCTATGCCCAAGATCGCGGGTTCAAACCCGGACGAAGGCGCCGAATTTTTTAATAGCGTTATGAATCCCTCAGTATGCCTTCCTTCGGAGGGGAAGTAAAGCCGGCGGGCCCATGTCATAGATTTACGGCATGTAAATGAACCTTATGTGAAGCCAAATTTGTAGGTTAGATTCGATTAACACTCTATTAAGTTCCAACGTTCGCTGCCAGGTGCTGGTGGTATCATGTAGCCAACTTCACAGCTAGGTGTCGTTGACGGTAGCGTTTGGTAGCAAAAGTACGAACTACTTGAATTACAGATAACACACCCTAATACGGCCATCATAATTAACACCGGTTATCAGACAGACGCTACACACACCCAAAGTACACGGGGCTACATGACCATGTTGTTCCAGCCTCTAAACTGATGAACCAACCAACCATCGTTTAGAGACGACACGCTCGTGATCCACATTAAGTTGTCTCATGGGCTTTAAAAGCAATAGGATTTCATTATCTAGATTAAATGTTCTACGAACAAGATCAGCCCGATCCTGATCCCACAAATAGATAATCTCGTTCCTGGCCATTGCGATTGTTGGTGTGTTCTATCTTTTTGAATTGTGTCAGTGAAGTTGGCAGTGGAAATGATGGTCATTTATAATTTTCTTGTGTTTAACGAGAATTATTGATCATGATGGTTGTATTTATGTTGGTTGATATAAGATATATGAAGATTAAGATACATGAAATGAAGGAAGAACAAACACACCATTCATTCATTCATGTTCTCAATCCGTAGATTGGTTGGCTGCAATCCTCCTCATCTATTCTTCCCTGTCGCCAGTCAGTCTCTTTATGTCTCTGTATGAATGGGCATTAACATCCGTTATGATCTGTTTGATGTATTGCAGTCTCGGTTGCCCTCTTCCTCCTCTCTTGCCCCGAATTATGCCATCTAAAAGTTACCATAAAGTTATTGTGGCGAAAGACATGTCCTATCAGTTGGTCTCGTCGTTTCCGTATTGTTTTGAGAAATGCTCTCTTTTCATTAATGGTTTTCAGCACTTCGTCATTCATCACTCTTGCAGCCCATGGAATTTTTCCCATCCGCCGCCAACACCACATTTCAAGAGTTGCAAGTCTTCTTTTATCAGCACATCTCATTGTCCAAGCTTCTGAACCATATAAGGCTACACTCCACACATAACAATTTATAAATGTAATCCTGGTCTCAATAGATATTTCATTGAAGTCAGAAGGTTTTTTTGCTGTTAAATGCGATTTTGGCTTGGGCAATTCTAGCTTGAATATCAGTTGAACTTTTTCCAGTGGAAGTAATTTTACTCCCTACATGGGTGAAAGTGTTAACGTGCTTAAGTGGAGCACCAGCTATGTGACTCTGCACAAACAAAAATGTATTTATTTAATATTTAATTTTTAAGTGTTTTTTCCACGCCAAGAGTAGACCTTACTTACAGTATATCTCCTCAGGCTACATTATAAAGTTAACAAGTAGTTCCGTGACGAACTAAAGAGCCTACTTTTCTTAGAATTTAAGATTCATGCCAATCTATATAGATCTATCTAGAATAATGGCGAAATCAAGTTGGTAATACTAACATTTCTAAGTACTGCAGTTTGAAATAGAACCTGAAATAGTGTAGCCTAAGAGTAACTTACTACAGTTGGCAGCCCTGGTGATTCTGAATCTATTCTTAGTTCCATCTCTTATAAGGTATAGAATGCACATACAAAATTTGGTTGAAGTCTAATGGATAGTATGGACGTTACATGCTGTTTGATACTGGATTTATCAGTGCACGTAAAATCATGTTGGGAACAATGTCATGTATGTGATGCTCAGACTTAATCTGAAATATTACGATCTATTATAGTGCCAATTTTGGATAAATTCAATTTGTTAGTATAGAAGTTACATGTAATCAAAAATTGAAACTATTAGAAAGCTTACAATCATTATGGCCGCAATGAGGTAAATTAGTTACTCCTAATTAATCTAGAATGTCAGGTACTATACGTGTGCAAAGTTTAGAGCTGATGGCTTGCACACCTTCTGATATATTGATATTAGGATTAAACAACTAGAGAGAGCCATTATTAACACTTGGCTGCCCTGCTGGTTCTTACGAATACGCATAGTCATAACTGTTATGGTACACAAAGAACATATGAAATTTCGTTGAAATCCATTTGTTAGTATAGAAGTTATATGCATTTAAAAACTGGACGTATCAGCAGGCTTAGAATCGTGTTGGCAGCACTGATGTATAAAAGTTACACCAAACTAAGGAAGAATGTCAGGTACTAACTTACACGTGTGCAAAGTTTAGAGCTGTTGGCTTGCATACTTTCTGATATATTGGCATTAAGGTTAAAACAAAGAGAAAGCATTTATTAACAGTTGACAGCCCTTGTGACTCTTTAGAATATGCACAGTCATATCTGTTGTAGTACACATAGTACATACGAAATTTGGTTGAAATCCAATCGATAGTATAGAAGTTACATGCATTTAGAAATTGGACATATCAGCAGGCTTAGAAACAATTTTGCAACACTGGCAAGTATGGACCTTTGAAAAATAACCTGGAATGTTATTATCTATATGTGTGCCAAGTTTGGAATAGTTCGCATGCATAACTTCTGAGATATCCAACATAGAGCACAAATTTTAATTGCACTGGATGACTGAGGTCAACTTCAAATATGGCCGTGAGATATTCAGGTATAGATCTTTACTCTTAAGCTCTACCCACAATGCACTGTCGGCAGTCGGTAGTGGGCAGACGGCAGACTATACTTGAAGGCTGACCCGTGCTCTCTTATGGCGTCATTCACAATGTGAAGTTCCTTGTCGGTAGTAGATAGTTGCCAATCGACAGCGTGTAGTCGGCTGTCGCCAATTTTATCTTTGACAGCCAACTGCATATTTGAGAGCCAATGAGAAAAGATCACAAGATGGCGTCACTTTGTCATCATCAGCTGTGTAGTTGACTAGTTGTATTCGCGGTATATTCTACGCATAATTACAGTATATAACAAGATGTTCAGTGAATAACATATAGCCTACTTTCTCCTAAATGCATGGGTATTGTTATAACTCTTTGTCCTCTTCAAGGAGTATAATTGAATGTTGGTTGTAGTAGCTTGTTGAAATACAACGTGCTATAGGGATATTAAACATGAATATGAGGTGCCCTTTGCTAGTGCTACCTCTGTAAAAAAAAAACATTCAATTCGGTTTCACCGAATTTGAATTGATCCGGGGAATGGATTTGCACACATACATGGCCGCTATTTGCAAACTATTGGGCTGATGACCTTGTAGTCAATTATAAGATGCTTTCCACAAAAAGACATGTTGTTGCAAAATCCGGTAGAGATCAAATTATTAGGATGGTCGAAATTTGATTTAAGCTTTTAACATTTGGGTGGCCGTCATTCCGTTTCCGTCCAGATGGCGGCGATATAAATCATGACACTGAGGTGCCTTTTGCTAGTGCTACCTCTGTACCAAATTTCGTTCAATTCGGTTTCACCGTGTTTGAATTGATAGGGGGAATCGATTTGCACACATACTTGGCCACCATCTGCAAACTATTGGGCTGATGATCTAGCAATTTGGTCAGAATATGCTTCCCACATAAAGATTTGTTGTTGCAAAATTTGGTAGAGACTAGAATATTAGGTTGGTCGTAATTACATTTTAGCCTTTAACATTTGGGTGGCCGCGATTACGTTTCCGTCAAGACGGCGATGATATAAAACATGACACTGAGGTGGCCTTTTCTAGTGCTACCTCTGTACCAAATTTCGTTCCATTCGGTTTCACCGTGTTCGAATTAATAGGGGCAATCGATTTTCACACAAAGATGGCCGCCATCCGCAAACTATTAGGCTGATGACCTATTAGTTTGGTCAAAGGATGCTGCCCCCATAAAGGTATGTTGTTGCAAAATTTGGTAGAGATCGGATGATTAGGTTAGTCGTAATTTGATTTAAGCTTTGAACATTTGTGTGGCCGCCATTACGTTTCCGTCAAGATGGCGGCGATATAAAACATGACACTGATGTGTCCTTTGCTAGTGCTACCTTTGTACCAAATTTCGTTCAATTTGTGCTCACCGTGTTCGAATTGATAGGGGGGGGACAGACATTCAGAGTACACACACTCACACACACACACACACACACAGACTCACACACATACACACACACAGACAGACACACTTTTTTTCGCCCTGTAGTGATCTCATAAGTCTACTTTCATTTTTTCCAAAAATCGAAAGTAGGCTAAAAATATGATGACTGGGATAGAAGATATATTAATTGATCTTGTGAGGGAACGCCGTTGGATGTATGACATGAGTGAGCCCAAGTATCTAAAAGGAAACTGTTCATTGATTATAATGTTTTCCTTTGTAGCAAATGTAATGCAGCGGAAGGTAACGCTGAATGAGAGCTCATTGTACGAAAACATTTTCTAAAGTAGGGCCTACCGGTACTGAAATTAGCCAAAATACATTTTGTAATGACGACAAATAACTTAGGAAATGATGTAGTAATAGATTGAACGTGTTGGGAGCCCTCGGGCGTTCAATCAAAAATGACCAGCTACACAAAAACAATTCTGTTCAAAAAACAGTAGGCCTAATACAGAGTTGGATTTGTATTTTTCCTCAATTTTAACAATGCTGTACCAGTTAGCAGCAATAAAAATAAACCGTACCGCTCCAAGCCATGCATCCTTGCAAATTTTAGGTTAGGTTGTCGACAATGACAACCTTCTCAAGGAATAAATGAAAGTCAAGTTATTATTTACTCCTAGCATTTTAACGACTGCGCATTGTGGGTGGCTATGTTGTGAACTACCGACTTCTGACTTCATCTGCCGTCTACCGTCTGCCCACTACCGTCTTCCGACAGCGCATTGTGGGTAGACCTTTACCAAATTTGGTTTCGATAGCCGCAGCCGTTTAGAAGTTGATAGGGGGGAACACACTGATAGACATAAGGACAGACAGACGTACGGACAGACAGGCACACATTTTCCCGGATCGATCTCATAAGTCTACTTTTTCCTCATTTTTGCAAAATGAGAAAAGTAGACTAAAAATATACATTAGCAGGTTGAATTCTGTAAAAAACTGAAATACTTGGAACGGGAAAATACTAACTTCTGTAAATTCCTTGGAATTCAAAAGTTGGCTAATCGTAGCTATACCCATGTAGTGTGTTGTTTCACCCGATTATCCTGTTGCTTTCTGATGAGACGTCTCAACACGTACCCAACAAATGAGGTCAATCTGGATTGGTCATTATCCAGATTACGACCATGCCGTCTAAATAAGGAAGCGGTAGTTAGATGAAACCTGTATAGTGCCTCATGTTTGTGCTGGTCCTTGAGGGCTATTGGAACTATTCGCATTCAAATCTGCAGCAGTATAACCCGCATTACTTTAGATAAGTTACTAACGATGTAACCATATCATTTTCCCTCCCATTTCACTACAAACACGGTGGTTTAGGGAGTAATCTGTATATTAATATATGGAGTACCCCTTGTTCGAGGCTGATGTCCTCGCTGTTCCGCCCCTTAAAACAATAATCACTATAACCAGGTGTTGGTTTTCCGCTCGATACCGAAAATCTTCTACTTGAAACTGAAGAAGTACATTTTTAGCCAATTTTCATTTATGAAAAAAAATAGGCTTATGAGATCACCTTTTGTCCGTGTGTCTGTCTGTGTGTGCGTGTGTGTGTGTGATGGTGTGTGTGATGGTGTGTGTCCCCCCAAATAACTTCTAAACGGCTGGAGCGATTTCAATGAAACTCGGTAAGTTCATAGCACTATTCCGGCAACCCCGACCGATCCCTTCAAATTTTGTTTCCTCACACCAATCCAACATGGCGGCTGTGCGAAGTATTTAACAAGCATTCAATATCTCCGAAACTATTACCGATATCACCCTGGAATTTTGTACCGTGATAAAGGGAACTACTAGAAGTTCACCTACGTGACTTTTGAAAATCTGATAACTACAAAGCCAACATGGCGGCAAAGCGAATTTGCGACTTTTAAACAGACTTTTTCGCGATTTAACCAACCAATCGCAATGAAACTTGGTACAGTATATGTTTATACAAATTGTAATGCACCGACATCTAACTTCGTTCAATTGTTTACATAACCTCAAGATGGCGGCTGTGCGAAATATTACACTGGCATTCTTTAACTCTGAAACTATTACCGGTATCACCATGGAATTTTGTACGCAGATAAAGGGGACTACGGGAAGTTAATCTATGAGGCTTTCAAAAACCGATTAACTACAATACGAACATGGCGGCCAAGCGAATTTGAAAGTTTTAAATAGACTTTTTTCGCGATTTAATGATTCAAACGCAATGAAACTTCGTACAGGAAATGTTTCTACACATTGTAATGCACTGGTATCTAATTTAGTTCAATTGTTTACGTCACCTCAAAATGGCGGCTGTGCGAATTTCGAAAATTAAGTTTTTATTTCTTGTGTTCTAATCATGGGATCGAAATCAACATTTGCATAATGAACGTACATAATAATCATCATCTAATAGTATACAACTCCATGGCCTACATATATTAAAATCCAACATGGCGACCATCCGAAATATTTAGACGATTCTCAATATCTATTAATCTACTACAGCAATCAAACTGAAATTTTGTAAGTGTATAGAAGCTATAAGTATAAGTTCACCTATGGGACGCTCAATAACCTGGCGAGCACAAATCCAACATGGTGGCTACTCGAACTTTAAATATTCAAATGGACGTTTCTTGCGTATTGTTTTAGATCCCTTAGTTGGGGGTAGATAGATCTAAAACGTACGTGTTGGTGTGCTAATTTGGAAGGTGATTTCTAAAGAGGGCAGCTTCCCGTAGCTGGGTAAGCTTACCAGTGTAGAGTGTTGTGTGATGTTTAAATGCTAGGGGGTGCTCCTGTAAAGACGTAAGTGTCGCTTATGGGGATGTTCTGCTGGGCGCAGGTTAATGTACTAGACTCCTAGCTGGTCAGAAGGAATTATATAACAGACCTGCTTGCGTCAGCTATGCCGGCGGCTTGCTGCCAGCGGAGACACAATGGAGCCTGAGCAGGCGATTACCGGCTACTATTGTCACGCTTACTCGTGACGAGAGTCAGGAAGGGTGTTAGGAGGTATAGAGGCGTGTAATTACAAATTCAGTGTGTAGATTACTGACCAAGTATTTATTGGTCAGTGAGTATGAAATTGTATGTCCCTTTTAGGGGAATGTAATAAATGTTATAAGTTTAAGTGTACAAGTTTGTGGGTAGGTTTTACAAAGTATAGGATATCTGAACACTTGCTGACTCACCTGATGATAGCAGCAGCGGAGCCTCCGGCTACACACACTGTATGACAGATAATAGAGAGGGGCTCTCCTCATTAAGGCCTTCCTTTTTATAGGTTCTGGTGTTGCTTCGTCGACATTCCATCGATGTAGGTGCCCTAGTTGGCTATTGTGTAGGTGTTTGTGAGTGTGATGCAAGTGGCTGGCAGGCTTCCCAAGCTGGGTAGCCGCCCTTGCTGTGTAAAAGGTGCTGTTCTGGACTTATGAGATTTGCCAGTTAGGGGTGGTTTTAATAGATGATGGAGGGTGGCTTCAGGGGGTGCAACTCCCTGGGGGCCTGTAAAAGTCTCCTCCTTTGATTAGTTCGCGTCCCCGCGAACGGGAACGGAACGTGGATTTGGGGTGTCGATGTAGTAGGTCGTTGTTGGATCCTCCTTGTATCTCATCTTCGTTTCTTCTGTTTCGTGTAGAGGTAGTGATGTCGTGTTGATGTAGCGATGTCGTGTTGATGTGAGGTCAGCTCGTGTTCAGGGGGGTGGGTTTTGGGATATATGCTTATACATGTGATAATTTAAATTTAAAACAGTTCATGAGAGAAAAACAAGATGTTCAGTAAAGAACATATAGCCTACTTTCTCCTAAATGCATGGGTATTGTTATAACTCTTTGTCCTTTTCAAGGAGTATGATTGAATGTTGGTTGTAGTAGCTTGTTGAAATACAACGTGCTATAGGGACATTAAACATGAATATGAGGTGCCCTTTGCTAGTGCTACCTCTGTACCAAATTTCGTTCCATTCGGTTTCACCGTGTTCGAATTGATAAGGGGAATCGATTTTCACACAAAGATGGCCGCCATCCGCAAAATATTAGGCTGATGACCTATTAGTTTGGTCAAAGGATGCTCCCTCCATAAAGGTATGTTGTTGCTAAATTTGCTAGAGATCGGATGATTAGGCTAATCGTAATTTGATTTAAGCTTTGAACATTTGTGTGGCCGCCATTACGTTTCTGTCAATATGGCGGCGATATAAATCATGACACTGAGATGCCCTTTGCTAGTGCTATCTCTGTACCAAATTTCGTTCCATTCGGTTCCACCGTGTATGAATTAATAGGGAGAATCGATTTTGACACAAAGATGGCCGCCATCCGCAAACTATTAGGTGAATGACCTATTAGATTGGTCAAAGGATGCTCCCTCCATAAAGGTATGTAGTTGCAAAATTTGGTAGAGATCGGATGATTAGGTTAATCGTAATTTGATTTAAGCTTTGAACATTCGTGTGGCCGCCATTACGTTTCAGTCAAGATGGTGGCGATATAAAACATGACACTGAGGTGCCCTTTGCTAGTGCTACCTCTGTACCAAATTTCGTTCCATTCGGTTCCACCGTGTTCGAATTAATAGGGGGAATCAATTTTGACATAAAGATGGCCGCCACCCGCAAACTATTAGGCTAATAACCTATTAGATTGGTCAAAGGATGCTCCCTCCATAAAGGTATGTAGTTGCAAAATTTGGTAGAGATCGGATGATTAGGTTAATCGTAATTTGATTTAAGCTTTGAACATTCGTGTGGCCGCCATTACGTTTCTGTCAAGATGGCGGCGATATAAAACATGACACTGAGGTGCCCTTTGCTAGTGCTACCTCTGTACCAAATTTCGTTCCATTTGGTATCACCGTGTTTGAATTAATAGGGGGAATTGATTTTCACACAAAGATGGCCACCATCCGCAAACTATTAGGCTAATGACATAGTTATTTGGTCAAAGGATGCTTCCTCTATAAAGGTATGTTGTTGCAAAATTTGGTAGAGATCGGATGATTAGGTTAATCGTAATATGATTTAAGCTTTGAACATTTGTGTGGCCGCCATTACGTTTCCGTCAAGATGGCGGCGATATAAAACATGACACTGAGGTGCCTTTTGTTAGTCCTACCTCTGTACCAAATTTCGTTCCATTCGGTTGCACCGTGTTCGAATTAATAGGGGGAATCGATTTTCACACAAAGATGGCCGCCATCCGCAAACTATTACGCTAATGACTTATTAGTGTGGTCAAAGGATGCTCCCCCCATAAAGGTATGTTGTTGCAAAATTTGGTAGAGATCGGATGATTAGGTTAGTCGTAATTTGATTTAAGCTTTGAACATTTGTGTGGCCGCCATTACGTTTCCGTCAAGATGGCGGCGATATAAAACATGACACTGAGGTGTCCTTTGCTAGTGCTACATTTGTACCAAATTTCGTTCAATTCGCATTCACCGTGTTCGAATTGATAGGGGGGGGACAGACATTCAGAGTACACACACTCACACACACACACACACACAGACACACACACACAGACTCACACACACACATACACACACACAGACAGACACACTTTTTTCGCCCTGTGTTGATCTCATAAGTCTACTTTCATTTTTTGCAAAAATCGAAAGTAGGCTAAAAATGACATTGGCGATATAAAAAGTTCCACACAAAAAAAATACATGGTTTTGATATTGTATCATACATTGGTGTTGTGCAGGGAGGAAAAAAACCAGGGCTGGACGGGTGATTGTGCCGTCCGCCGCTGTCTTGGGGAAAAAATTGCTCCCTGCAATGTGAAAGATGGAAGAAATAGAAAAATAGGTGTTCCAGGGTATAAGTTAAAGGAAATATTTAAAATATGTTTATTGAGTTGGGATAAAACGGAACACCTTCACAAATTTGGACGTTAGAAGACAGAAAATGAAGGAAACAAAAGCATAATCATTGTGTACATGTGATATTAATGTAGAGAGTATACTGTTTAATATGTAATTTTGATATGCTCATAAATTAAGATTTGTGAGTACCATTTATCCCCTCCGCAGACAATGTGGGGGTGCAAAGAACCATGTATACATTTATGGAAGAATAACTGCCCGTGGGTGCATTACTTTGTGCTAATTTACAATCATCTTACGGACTAACTAAGCGCGCTAAATTTCTGTTAACTTAGTCTATGTGGTACCTCATCGTCATTATTTCCAACAAGACTTCTGCTAAATAGCGTTGCCCCCTGTGGGTGGGCGCGACTATCATGGCAGCACAACCCGTCCTTTACATGAGGAGTCCGCGTTGTGTGGCCGTATGTCACCTCTCATATTAGGTGAGATATCCATTAAACGTTGATCCGACCTGCAGTGGGGTATATCCCACAGGCATATCTCCCCCGTGGTGCGGATTTATTATCTGTAAGAAAAATTTATTGAGGTGTGTAGAGGGGGGAAATTGTGTATGTAAGTAGGGATTAGTGAGACGTGTATGGGCGTGGGCAAAATATTTACAGAGGGCTATATACAATGTCGCCACCTGCTGGTAAAGAAAAGAGATCTTTGAGCATATATGTATATGTATAGGGTGTTCACCCTTGTCATCCTGTGTATTGGCCTGCAAAACATGATAGTATGAGCATGGTGATCAACACATGGTTGCTACATGGTAGCGGTTGCATGTGCCCTGTAGTCGGTTGTCGGCGCTGGACCGATACCTGGTGGGGTGCAAGAAAATATAACACAATATGTAAGCATAGGATAATAATGACATTGCCATATAAAATCTGGAGAGTGACCATATTGGCGCCACTCTCTATGCTGACAAAAATAAATATCCATAATGATGGAGCACCCTATGTTGGGAGCGGGTGTCCCATGTTGGAGCTCATGGCTGTAAAGCAAGCATATATATAATTAATACCACTGTCCATATGTATGTCTACTCCTGTCTACCAACGTGATAGTGTACTCCTGTCGCTCAAGCGGATATATCTATCCAACGGATAATGTGCATGTATATCATCCGTTAGCGTTTTCTTCTGATCGGTATAGACCGTATTATTCGGGCTCACACGACTGCGTAAAATTGCAGGCCGCAGCCGATCGCTAATCGATGTCGGGAAAGTGTATCCATGTCTAGTTACCAACTAGCCTTATGTCTATTTATAAACTAATCTTAGGTATATATAAAAAGTGGCTCCATACGTTGCCTTAACCTAGTGTTGTCGGGCTTACCCTGGTACCGATTTTTGGTGACCAAGTGCCGGAATATTCTACCTTAGTCTATTTATGTTAATGTGTTATCGGTCTTACCCTGATGACGGGTTTGTCGGTCATCAGGTGCCGAAATATTCTACCTTAGTCTATTGTTAACCTATGTGTTATCGGGCTTACCCTGATGACGGGTTTGTCGGTCATCAGGTGCCGAAATCGTTACCTTAATTATGGTAAGTAAAAATGTTTGCTATTAATAAGCCGAATGGTTGACCTTACTTTATTGCCGAAATATGCTGTGCTATTATTTAGCAACAGCGGTTAGTAAATTTGCTTAATCCTAAGTTGCGTACCAAAATGCAACTGTCTTACATGCTAAAATTTTGACCAGGGCGATCGCCTGAGGCAATTTACTTCCTCAGGGCACCACCCGCACGTATCCTAGAAACACCGGTTGTCTCTAGAACCGCCGGATTCCGCCACCTTAATAATAGTTGTCGACATTTATGCTAATGATTATTAACTAGTATTAATATAGTCGCAGGCGGCTTACGGTGCCACTAAGCAAACCGCCTCGCCCGCTGTATTTGCCTGCTCATTGCCGTTGCCTTTGCATATGTTGTCGTTGTTGGGTCTGCCCACTTTAACCCCTGTGAGTTGCTCGCCATGCTCCTCATTTAATGCCCTTGGCTGCCCGATGCATCACCATTTATGTGGGCATTGGACATCGTCCAATGGCATAATATCATCTTCGCCCTCATCGGCAGTAATAGTATCCTCTTCGCCGTTATTCGCAGTAATAATAATCATCCGGGAATTGAGCGTCCGGGTCCTCTTCGCCCTTAGTGGCAGTAATAATATCCTCTTCGCCCTTATTGGCAATAATAATGCTTAACTCCTGCGCATAGGAGCCTCGCTTCTCGCTCTAGAAGCTCTACTTACTTATATTTAACTAAAAGTCTAGTCGTAATTGGGTCGTCCCTAGGGTCATCTCCTGAGTCCGGTATGGAGCTGGCTATTTCTCCCACCATCCTCAGAAAGTCTCCCCTGCAGGTCTTGGCTTCGACGACCGTGGCACATAGTGGGTGTAACATCTCTTTGTCCCGGGAACAGGCTAGGTCCCCTGGGACTCCGAAGTTTGCCCGTGCCAGGCCATGAATGCCTCAACCTTACGTAGTTCGTCTTTTTGGTCTCGGTCACTATGTTAACTAGGGTAAGGCTCATCATCGCCTTACCCATCTCTGCTCCTGTGTGGTGCCCCTTCCCTTCTGCCTACGCTGTTATCATCATTCAGCGTGTCACAGATTCCGTTTTATATATAAAAAAATAAGTGTCCTGTGTAAATAATTTATTGTGTAGAAAATGTAAAATCTGTAAGTGTTCTGGGGTTGTAGAATCTTCTAAGTGCATAGACTACTTCAGGTCTACTTTGCTATGTCGGACTTCCAGCTGTAATGCCTTGTTAATTTTCATGGAGGCGTTAGTAGGGTTTATGGCGCTAGGTTCCCTGTTATTAGGGTCCGGGGGTATTATTCGTTGAATAGGCTTAAAGCAAGGTAGGAGGGGGTTGCGCATCTTTGGACTTCATGTAAATGGTGGCCTGGAGCCGGTGATGCTATCAGGATGCTTCTACAATGAGTGGACGGGGGTAGGTATTTCCCGGGATTGCAAAAATATAAAAATTCCATGCAGGAGTAATACTAAAAATAACCCAGGTGTGTGGGTGGGATATTCCATGCATGTATCTGGATATGAGGTGTATCCGCACTCATCTAAGGATAGGTATCGGTCACTGTATAATAATACTATTTCCCTTTCATGCGGGATTATTTAATAAAAAAAAGTTGTTAATATATAAGTTGGCCTCATCTCTTGCTTAGAGATGTGCATTACGCTTAATTGTCGTTTTCCGACACACCCCTAGTACTCGGGTGTTAGCATTGAGATCCAGGGCGTAGTGAGCCCTCTCTTTAAACGCATGAAGTCTATCAACCCCGATGTAAATTTTGGCGTGTAGTTTGCTGTTTACATGTGTTTATGTGTCTGTGTTGGTTAATGTTGTAAATGGAAAGGTTATGGCAGGATGAGGGTCTTACTATGGTAGCCTGTAGGCGGTATATTGGCTATCTGGCTGGCCCTATCCACGTGTGCTCCTGTCATCCTCATCTGGTCAATATCTGTTTTCTATTGCTCCTTGGGATAGTAAAGTATGGTGACGCTGTGACGTCACGGCCTAATCTGGTCTCTCAGTTGCAATGTTGATGTAGCAAGTGATCGTAGTGTGATTGGTCATGTCCTGATCGGCTATGATGGATTTGGGATTAAAAAGTAAAAAGAGCAGTAATTATTGGGGAGGTCTGTTCCCTCAGAGTCCCTGTCTATATTCGTCCCTGATTAGTGAGCGCGTGTATGTGCCTATGTTCCGTTACACCATGCGGGCGGGTGGGCTGTTATAGCCTAAGTTCTACTGTGTGTCGCGTGCATGGGCAGGAGGTGCCCGTGGCCTGTCAACATCTGTGTAAATATGCTCCTATGGTCCTGAGATAATGTGGCCCACAGTATCTGCATATTGCTAAATGTCCGAACTGTTGTAACAGTGCTGAAAAATGTATGGCATTATCATTGGTTTGTGTTTGTGATTTCATGGTCACTTCCGATATAACAATAGTGTCTGTCGGCAGCAGTGTTGCAATGCGGTGGACTCTGCAAGTCAGTATTTCGTCATGTTATGTTTTCATTTGTTTGTGTACATGAAGTCTCTGACATTGCGTATGTCGGCTGTCGGAACGTAACTTTTTGCCAGTATGTGAGTGTTGTCATTGGTTGGGATTCCGGGAGTGCCAGTGTGTCAATCCGTCCTGTTTTTGCTAGCACTGTTGTGTGGACACTATTCCATAAGACCGTTGCCTTGTGAAATTGCTATACCTGTGTTTGGGAAATCTATTTCCTATGTCTGGTGTAATCGAAATTTTTGCATGGTGTTTGGCCGGAGGAAATGTGGTATTACCTGTTTATGTACTTGTATGGGCCAATTTCGGTCTAATTGGGAGTCTGGATAGTTGTTTTCCACGGTGTCCGATTCTTACTGGGTATTCGGACTCGTAATCACATGTAATTTTCTGTGTTCTATGTCTGCGTTGTCTGTTGGTTTTGATTGTCCCCAATGTGTCTTTTGATTGTGTTTCTCGCGCCAAAAATACCGTTGATTAGTTAGTTTTTGGCACGAGTGTGTTGTGGTCGTGAGTTCGGACCCGCCTTGGTTCAAGGTCCTGGTGTTACGATTTTTTGTACCGTATATACCATGGCGCACGTATCGTGTATTTGAAATGCGCAGATGAAAATACGCGTTGGCGTGATAAGTTTGTGTCTTTGGGAATGGTCCTCATATTGTAAATTTGGGAGTTATAGGATTTTTGAACCTGGCGTGAATGATGGCGTGTGTTCCGACTTCAGAGTTGGATGCCTGTTAGCTGCCCGTATGTAGTGAAGGTCGCCCAGTCACGAGTGTCTTATCGCTGACGGCGATAGTCTCTAGTTTCATTGACGTGTGCGCTATCTTATTACTTGTTTGACAATGTTCCTGTGTCGGGCACGTGTGTGTGTTTAAGCCTGAGTGCTCTCTCTGAGTTGTTGCGAGCGTGGCTTTCCATAATAGAAAAGAACCTTCCACTAAATACCTTTGTGTTCTCAAGTTTTGTGGTAATGTGAGCGTGGGTCGAATATGTCCCTGTTAGTGGCACCTGGCTGTGTCTATGCACGCGTGTCTCCGGGCCGCTAGTCGCGTGTTTGGTGACTAGGTGTCGGAGGTGATTTGATTGTTTCGTGCTAATGTATATGCGTTATTGGAACTGTCCTCTATTATTATATCCTCCCATGGGATAATTACCCGACCTTGCACTCCTGGTATTCAGGAGATTGCGGGTTCGAGACCGTCTTTAACCAGGATAATTATTTCTGGTGCCATTCAGGCTTGTGTCTTCTGGACAGTTCTACCAAGTGTTAGGGTCGTATCCCGGTGCGGTCAGCGAGGTCCGAAGGCTATTTCTTGGCCTTCTTTCCACGTCTGCCAGTGGGATCACTTCCCTTCCTCTTGACAGTGTTCCCGCCTGTACGTGTAGGTGTTGTTTGGCGGGTGTGATATGCCTTCATACGGCGGGCGTGTATGGTGTCTTTGATGAGTTTTCGCCCATGGCGCACGCTGACTATGTAATTTAGGTCAGATACCTTCCTGCAGACTTTGAAGGGACCTGACCAGCGTGGCAGGAGGAACTCGGACACATTTTTCCTACGGGCGGAATTGGAGACCATGACCAATTGCCCGGGTGTGTATTCCACGGTCTTTCTCTGCCGATCGTACCGTTCTTTTTGTTTCTTCTGCGCCGCGGCTATGTTTTTCCTAGCGTTCATGCGAGCTATCTGTAAGCTCTCTAGCCGGGCGGCATTGTCCGTGTGAGTGTCCTGTGGGATGCATATATTGTCTATGGGACTTCTGGGCGTGTATCCGTGCAGTAGGAAGTGTGGAGAGTGTTTTGTAGCCGTTGATATGGAAGTGTTCTAACTAAAAGTGATGGGCTGCAGGTAATCATCCCAGTCTGTCCCTGCGTCCCCTGTGAATTTAGCCAGCGCTATTCCGATTATTTTATTCATACTCTCCGTGAGCCCGTTGGTTTGTGGGGAAAAACTCGTGGTAGTGCATGCCTTTATCCTGAGTATCTCCAAAAACTGTTGGAGCACTCTCGAGGTGAAAATAGTACCTCTATCGGATAGTAAGGTTTGGAATAGGCCATATCGTGTAACTATGTCGAATAAGAATTCGACTATGCTGTTCGTGTCTGCTTTGGGAACAGCCTTCGTAATCATGTATCGGAAGAGATACTCGGTGGCAACCAGGATATATTTATTGCCTTTCTGAGATGTCGCAATAGGGCCTTTAACATCTATTCCGACTCGGTGAAATAGCTCTCCTACGGGAATTGGGTTGAGTAATCCATGAGGCTTGCCAGGCCTTGTTTTGAATCGCTGGCAAGTGTGGCATGTCTTTACGAAGGTATCTATGTCGGCCTTCATGTTTACCCAATAATACTTGTCACGGATTCTAAGGTATGTTTTATGCGTACCTAAATGTGCCCCTGCCAGTGGGCTATTGTGGTGTCCGATCATGATATTCTCTTTCAATGACTCCGGAACCGCTATAGGTGCGTTATCGTGCATGGCTGAGAGCTTAAATTTCAGTACCCCGTCTTTGTCTAGGAAAAATCGCCTAGACAGCCGTGCTGTCTTGGAGTCCACCTTATCCAAGTTGTCTAGTGCCATTACAATCTGTTTCAAGTACGGATCACGT
This sequence comes from Meconema thalassinum, assembly GCA_946902985.2. NCBI lineage: Eukaryota > Metazoa > Arthropoda > Insecta > Orthoptera > Tettigoniidae > Meconema > Meconema thalassinum. The sequence continues at coordinate 377,563,184 of OX336392.1, forward strand.
TCTTGCTCCTGCTTGATGTTAATCACCGTCAGGGCAAATGTGGGCAGGTCGTCCCATTCGTGGTCCTTACTGTCATCCGGGGGATCGGCTACTGGCAGCCTAGACAACCCATCTGCGTCTAGGTGTGTGGCGCCTTTCTTGTGTTTGACCACGAAGTTATATTCATACAGGCGGAATATAAACCTATTGAGCCGCGAATTTGGGTTTTTAAATTTGTCCCAAAAAAGCGAGCTCGCGTGGTCAGTCACTACCGTTAACTGGATACCATAGAGGTATACCCTAAAATAATTCACTCCCCACGAAAATGCCAGCATTTCCCGCTCTGTGGCAGAGTATCTAGTCTCAACGGCCGTTAGTTTCCTGCTAGCATAAGCCACGGGCCATATGCGCCCTTCTGCATCTTCCTGCAATAGGGCCGCCCCCAGCCCGTACTGGCATCCACGTGTAAGAAGGTGGGCCTATCACTATGGAAGTGTTGCAGTAATGGTGGTGAGGTCAATAGTTGCTTCAGTGTGTTGAAGGCATCTATGTGTTCCTGTTTAATGCTGAAGGGCGTCTTTTCACGTGTGAGCTCAGTTAGGGGGTGGGCGATGTGCGCAAACCTGTAGATATATTTTCTGTAATACGATGCCAGCCCAATAAAACTGCGCAATTGTTTCAAATTTGTGGGCATTGGGATGCCCGTTATTGCGTCAGTTTTCGCTGGGTCGGGAATAATGCCCTCTCTGCTTACAATGTGGCCCAATATGTTAATCTGCTGTCTGGCAAATTGACATTTCGCAGGTTTAAGCCTTAACTTGGCCTCTCTGATCCTTGCGAAAGCCTCCTCCAAATGTACGATATGTTCGTCAAAGGTATGGGAGAAGACCGTTATGTCGTCCACGTAGACTAGTACGGAACGCCATTTTAGACCTGAAAATGTCTTATCCACTAGCTTTTGGAAGGTTTGGCTGGCGTTACGGAGGCCCATTGGTAACCTTGTGTAGGTATTGTTTTAGATCCCTTAGTTGGGGGGGTAGTTAGATCTAAAACGGATGTGTTAATGTACTAATTTATAAGGTGATGCCTAGGAGGGGGTAGCTTCCCGTAGCTGGGTAAGCTGACCAGTGTAGAGTGTTGTTTAGTGTTAGGATGCTAGGGGATGCTCCTATAAAGACGTAAGTGTGACTCGGGGGATGAACCTTTGTGTACAGGTTAATGTACTAGCCTATCAGCTGGTTGGAGAGAGTTATATAACCGACGTGCGGCGTCAGCTGTGTTGGCGGCTCACTGTTTAGACAGTCGGGCCGCTGCAGGAAGTGCGATGAAGCTTGAGCCAGCAACTATTTGCTACTACTGTCACGCTTACTCGTGACGAGATACAGGAAGGGCGTTAGGATGTGAAGAGGTGTGTAATTACGAATACAAGGTGTAGTTTGCTGACCAAGTATTTATTGGTCAGTGATGTATGAAATAGTATGTCCCTTTTAGGGAAGTGTGAACAATAGTGCAAATTATGTGTAGAAGTCTGTGGGGTAGGTTACAAAATATAGGAACTCTGAACACTTCACTGATGCTCACCTGGAGATAGCAGCCTGCAGAGCCTTCGGCAACACGCACTGTATGACAGATAGTAGAGAGTAGGACCTGTCCTCATTAAGGTCCTTCTTATAGGTTATGCTGTTGTGCTGTCAGCATTCCACTGGCATAGCTGCCCCAGATAGTTACGTGTAGCTGTTTATGGTGTGATGCAAGTGTTTGGCAAGCCTTCCAGGCTGGTTAGCTGCCCTTGCTGTGTGAAAGATGTTGTTCTGGACTTATGAGATTTGCCAGTTAGGGATGGTTTTGATAGATGATGGAGGGTGGCTTCCAGGGGGTGCAACCCCCCGGGGGCCTGTACAAGCCTCTTCCTCTGTTTAGTTCGCGTCCCCGCGAACGGGAAAGGAACGTGTAGTGGGGGTGTCGTCGTAGTAGGTCGTAGTGGAATCTTCCTGGTGTCTGATCTTCGTTTCTTCTGTTCGGTGAAAAGTCGGTGATTGCGTGTTGATGTAGTGATGTCGTGTAGGTGTGAGATCAGCTCGTGTTGAGAGGGGTGGGTTTTGGGATATACATATACATTTGAGAAAAAAAATTGACATGTGAAATATATAAAAAGTTCCAAAGAATACATGTTTTTGTTAATATATTGTTGTGCAGGGAGGAAAACCCCAGGGCTGGACGGATGATTGTGCCGTCCTCCTCTGTCTTGGGGAAAAAAGTGCTCCCTGCAATGAGAAAGATAGAAGAAGTAGAACAAATAGGTGTTCCAGGGTATAAGTTAAGGGAAATATTCAAAATGTGTTTATTGATTTGGGATAAAACGGAACACCTGTACAAATTGGGACGTTAGAAGAAAGAAAATGAAAGAAAACAAATCATAAGCATTGTGTACATGTGATCTTAAAAAAGAGTATACTGTTTAATGTGGTTTTGAGATGTGCATGTATTAAGGTTTATGAATATCATTTATCACCTCCGCAGACAATGTGGGGGTGCGAAGTATTATTTGTACACTTATAGGAGAATAATTGCCCGTGGGCGCATTAATTTGCGTTAAGTTACAATCTTACAGTTATCAATTACAATTATCTTACGGCCTAACTTAAGCGCGCTAAATTTCTATGATTCTAGTTCATATGGTACCTCATTGTTATCCTTTCTAACCACAATTTATGCTAATAGCTTTGCCCCCTGTGGGTGGGCGCGGCTATCATGGCGACACAACCCGTCCTGTACATGAGGAGTCCGCGTTGTGTGGCCGTATGTCACCTCTCATATTAGGTGAGATGTTTACTAAATGTTGATCCGACCTGCGGTAGGGTATATCCCACAGGCATATCTCCCCCGTGGTGCGGATTTATTACCTGTAAGCAAGATTTATTGATGTGTGTAGAGGGGAGGAAATTGTGTGTGTGAGTGGGGGTTATCAAGACGTGTATGGGCGTGGGCAAAATATTTACAGAGGGCTATATACACACATCAAAAAAAGTTTTGCATCACCTCGGTTCCCAGATCTCCGGCATATAGACGTTGACTGTGTATATTGTATCAAAGATACAGTCCCTTTGACTGTTCATAGATGTCACTTAAACTGCTCAAAGATGTAAACAACCATGCATGAGCAGGGCCTATTAGACGGAGGGGGTACGACAGCCGATCAGTTCCAGTAATTCCACCAGGACGAAGGTACGCTGCTCATGTTGTCTGTAGTTCTACCATGCCTAGAAGGTCAATACCGCAGTTCGATCGCGTCCGCATTGTTACTTTGTGTCAAGAAGGGCTCTCAACAAGGGAAGTTTCCAGGCGTCTCAGAGTGAACCAAAGCGATGTTGTTCGGACATGGAGGAGGTACAGAGATACAGGAACTGTCGATGACAGGCCTCGCTCAGGCCGCCCAAGGGCTACTACTGTAGTGGATGACCGCTACTTACGGATTGCCGCTCGGAGGAACCCTGACAGCAATGCCACCATGTTGAATAATGCGTTTCGTTCAGCCACAGGACGTCGTGTTTCAACTCAAACTGTGCGCAATAGGCTGCATGATGCGCAACTTCACTCCCGACGTCCATGGCGAGGTCCAGCTTTGCAACCCCGACACCATGCAGCGCGGTACAGATGGGCCCAACAACATGCTGAATGGACCCCACAGAATTGGCATCACGTTCTCTTCACCGATGAGTGTCGCATATGCCTTCAACCAGACAATCGTCGGAGACGTGTTTGGAGGCACCCTGGTCAGGCTGAACGTCTTAGACACACTGTCCAGCGAGTGCAGCAAGGTGGTGGTTCCCTGATATTTTGGGGTGGCATTATGTGGGGCCGACGTACGCCACTGGTGGTCATGGAAGGCTCCGAAACGGCTTTACGATACCTGAATGACATCCTCCGACCCATAGTGCACCCATATCGGCAGAATATTGGAGAGGCATTTGTCTTCATGGACGACAATTCTCGACCTCATCGTGCACATCTTGTGAATGCGTTCCTTCAAGATAACGACATCGCTCGACTACAGTGGCCAGCATGTTCGCCAGACATGAACCCTATCGAACATGCCTGGGATATGTTGAAAAGGGCTGTTTATGGACGTCTTGACCCACCAACCACTCTGAGAGATTTACGCCGAATTGTCGTTGAGGAGTGGGACAATTTGGACCAACAGTGTCTTGATGAACTTGTGGATAGTATGCCACGACGAATACAGGCATGCATCAATGCAAGAGGACGTGCTACTGGGTATTAGAGGTAGTGGTGTGTACTGCAATCTGGACCACAAATTCTGTAAGTCTAGCTGTATGATGGTACAACATGCAATGTGTGGGTCTCATGAGCAATAAAACGAGCTGAAATGTTGTTTGTGTTGATCTCTATTCCCTTTGTATTTAAAGGTTCCGGAACTCTTGGAACCGAGGTGATGCAAAACTTTTTTTGATGTGTGTACAATGTCGCCACCTGTTGGTAAAGAAAATAAATTAATGGACATGTGTGTGTGTATATATGGGGTGTTCACCCTTGCCATGCGGCCTGTAAAACATGACATCATGAGCCTGGTGCTCAACCCATGGTTGCTACCTGGTAGCGGCTGCCGGTACCCAGTGGTCGGTTGTCGGCGCTGGCCCGATACCTGGCGGGGTGCAAGAGAATGTAACATGATAGATATAAGCATAACAATAACAATGATATAGCCATAAAAAATCTGGAGAGTGCCCATATTGGCGCCCCTCTCTACGCTGATAAAAATAAATGTCCATAATGATGGAGCACCCTATATTGGGAGCGGGTGTCCCACGTTGGAGCTCATGGCTGTAAATCAAGCAAATATATGATTAATATCACTGTCCATATGAAATTGTTTTACTCCTGTCTACCAACGTGATAGTGTACTCCTGTCTGTCAACTAATCTTATGTCTACTTATAGACTACTCCTAGGGATATGTAAAAGTGGCTCCAAATATTGCCTTAATCTAGTGTTGTCTAACTTAATGTATTATCCTATTACCATTTATCGTAATATGTTATCGGGCTTATCCCGGTAGCGAAATTTTAGTTACCGGGTGCCGAGATATTTAGCCTAAATCTGACTTATTCTAGGGTGTTATCGGGCTTACCCTGGCAACGGATTTGGGTCGCCAGGTGCCGAAATATTCTACCTTATTTATTGTAAGTAAAAAAAATGGTTGCTATTATTAAGCCGAATGGGTGGCCTGGCCTTACTCTATTGCCGAAATATGCTGTGCTATTATTTAGCAACAGCGGTTAGTAAATTTGCTTAATCCTAAGTTGCGTGTCAAATGCAACTGTCTTACAGCTAAAATTTTGACCAGGGCGATCGCCTGAGGCAATTTACGTCCTCAGATCACCACCCGTACGTATTCTAGAAACACCGGTTGTCTCTAGAACCGTCGGATTCCGCCCCCTTAATACTAGTTGTCGACGCTTATGCTAATGATTACTAACTAGTATTAACGTAGTCGCAGGCGGCTTACGGTGCCTCTAAGCAAACCGTCTCACCCGCTGTATTTATCTGCTCATTGCCGTTGTATGTGCATTGTTGTCGTTGTTGGGTCTGCCCACTTTGACCCCTGTGAGTTGATCGCGATGCCCCTCATGTAATGCCCTTGGCTGCCCGCTGCGTCACCATTTATGTGGGCATCTTCGCCTTTATTGGCAATAATCGTATTCTCTTCGCCTTTGTTGGCCGCAAAAATAATCATCCGGGATTTGAGCGTCCGGGTCCTCTTCGCCATTGTTGGCCGCAATAATAATTATCCGGGATTTGAGCGTCCGGGTCCTCTTCGCCAATGTTGGCCGCAATAATAATTATCCAGGATTTGAGCGTCCGGGTCCTCTTCGTCAATGTTGGCCGCAATAATAATTATCCGGGATTTGAGCGTCCGGGTCCTCTTCGCCAATGTTGGCCGCAATAATAATTCACTCCCGCGCATAGGAGTCTCGCTTCTCGCTGTAGAAGCTCTACTTACTTATATGCTAAACTAATAGTCTAGTCATAATTGGGTCGTCCCTAGGGTCATCTCCTGAGTCCGGCGTGGAGCTGGCTATTTCTCCCACAATCCTCAGAAAGTCTCCCCTGCAGGTCATGGCTTCGACGCCCGTGGCACATAGTGGGTGTAGCATCTCTTCATCCCGGGAACAGGCCCCCTGAGATTCCGAAGCTTGCCCATGCCAGGCGGTGAATGCCTCGACCTCACGTAGTTCGTCTTTTGTTCTAGTCGTTAAGTTAACTAGGGAAGGCTCAACATCGCCTTACCCGCTCTGCTCCAGTGTGGTGCCTCTGGCCTTCTGCTTATGGCGTTATCACCAATCAGCGTGTTATGAGATTCCTTTTGTGTTATCTATATATAGAAAAATATAGTGTAACCTGTAGATAATTTGTTGTGAGAAAAATGTAAAATTTTTCAAGTGTTTTGGGGTTGTAGAGACTTCTAAGTGCATAGACTACTTTTCGTCTACCGTTGCTACGTCGGATTTCCAGCTGTAATGCTCTGTTGATTTTTATGGAGGCGTTAGTAGGGTTTATAGCGTTAGGTTCCCTGTTATTAGGATCCGGGGGGCGTTATTCGTTGAATAGGCTTGAAGCAAGGTAGGAGGGGGTTGCGCATCCTTGGGCTTCATGTAAATGGTGGCCTAGAGCCGGTGATGCTACGAGGATGCTTCTACAATGAGTGGACGTGGGTAGGTATTTCCCGGGATTGCAAAAAAAATTTCCAAAGTGTCATGCAGGTTTAATAATAATAACCCTTGGTATTTGGACGGGATATTCCATGCATGTATCTGGATATGAGGCGTACTCGCACTCATGTAAGGATAGGTATGGGGTGAGGCATAATAATATTATGTCCCTCTCATGCGGGATTATTTAATAATAAAAATGGTGTTAATGTAATTTTGGCCTCATCTCTTACTTAGAGATGCGCATTACGCTTAATTGTTGTTTTCCGACACACCCCTAATATTCAGGTGTTAGCATTGAGATCCAGGGCGTAGTAAGCACTCTCTTTAAACGCATGAAGTCTATCAACCCCGATGTAAATTTTGTCATGTAGTGTAGCTGTTTTCATCGTGTTCATGTGTCTGTGTTGGTTAATGTTGTAATTGGGAAGGTTACGGAAGGTGAGTAAGGTATTAAAATGGTAGCCTGTGGGTGGGATTGCCCACCTATGCTCCTGTCATCCTCTCTTGGTCCATCTGTTCCCTATCCGCTCCTTGGGATAGTAAAGTGTGGTGACGCTGTGACGTCACGGCCTAATCTGTCCTCCCATTTGTAGTGTGAATGTAGCAAGTGATCATAGTGTGCCTGGCCATGTTCTGATTGCCTGTAATGATATTTTAGAAATAAAGTCGAGAAAAGAGTTATTGGGGGAGGGGAGGTCTTGTCCCCTCAGAGCCCCTGTCTGTATTCGCCCCTGGTTAGTGAGCGCGTGTGTATGGGACTATGTTCCGCTACGCCATGCAGGCGGAAGGCCTGTTATCGGCTAAGTCCAACCGTGTATCGCGTGTATGAGTGTCAGATGGCGCGCGCAACTTGTCAAAATCTTTGTAGATATGTCCCTGTGGCCCTAATATAAGTCCGGCTTATTATGTCTGTGCATTGCTAAATGTCACATTGTTGTAGCAGTGCTGAAAAATGTATGGCATAATAATTGGTTTGTGTTTGTCATTTCATGGTCACTTCCGATATAAGAATAGTGTCTGTCGTCGGCAGTGTGGCAATGCGGGGGAATATGCAAGTCAGTATTTCGTCATGTTATGCCTTCATTTGTTTGTGTACATGAAGTCTCTGACATTGCGTATGTCGCTTGTCGGAACGTGACTTTTTCCCAGTATGTGAGTGTTGTCACTGGTTGAGATTCCGGGCGGGCCAGTGTGTCAATTCGTCCTATTTTTGCTAGTACTGTTGTGTGGACACTATTCCATAAGACTTTTTGTCTTATGAAATTTCTATGCCTGTGTCTGGGAAATCTATTTCCTATGTCAGGTGTAATCGAAATTTTTGCATGGTATTTGGACGGAGGAAATGTGGTATTACCTGTTTGTGTACTTGTATGGGCCAATTTTGGTGTATTTGGGAGCCTGGATAGTTGTTTTCCACGGCGTCCAATTTTTGCTGGGATTCGGACCCGTAATTATGTAATTCTCCGTGTTCTATGTCTGCGTTGTGTTTTGGGGTTTAGTCGTCCCCAGTGTGGTTTTTGATTGTGTCTTTCGTGCCAAAAATACCATTGGTTAGTTAGTTTTTGGCACGACTGTGTTGTGTGGTCGTGGGTTCGAATCCGGCTTGCTGTAAGGCCTTGGTATGACGCTACCTGTGCCGTATATACTATGGCACATGTATCGTGTATTTAAGGCATGGGGATGAAAATACGTATTCCTGTGAAGAGTTTGTGTCTTTTTGAATTCTCCTCGCAGTGTAATTTTGGAAGTTATGGGGTTCTGGACTTGGCGTGAATGATGCCGTGTGTTCTTCTTTCAGAATTGCCTGCATATTGCTGTCTGTAAGTGTGCATATCGCCCAGTCACGAGAGTCTTATCGCTGACGGCGATAGTGTTGAATTACAATGGCGTGCGCACTCACTTGTTACTTGTTTTGATAATGCTCCGTGTCCGGCACGTGTGTGTGTCTGGACCTGAGTGCTATCTCTGTAATTGCGAGTAGGGCTTTCCGTAATGTAAAAGAACCTTCCACCGACTACATTCGTGTCCCCAAGTTTTGTGTTAATGTAGCGTGGGTCGAATATATCCCTATTAATGGTATTAAATGTCGTTATGCACGAGTGTCTCCGGGCCGCTAGTCGCGTGTTTGGTGACTAGGTGTCGGAGGTGATTTTGTTGTTTTCCGCGTATGAATATCTGTTAGTGTAACTGTCCCTTACTTTCTTATCCTGCAACTGGATAGTTACCCGACCTTACATTCCTGGTATTCATAAGGTTGCGGGTTCGGGACCGTCTTTAACCAGAGTAATTGTATCTGGTGCCATTCAGGCTTGTGTCTTTGGGACAGTTCTGTCAAGTGTTAGGGTCGTATCCCGGTGCGGTCAGCGAGGTCCGAAGGCTATTTCTTGGCCTTCTTTCCACGTCTGCCAGTGGGATCACTTCCCTTTCTTTTGATAGTGTTCCCGCCTGTACGTGTAGGTGTTGTTTGGCGGGTATGATATGCCTTCATACGGCGGGCGTGAATAGTGTCTTTAATGAGCTTGCGTCCATGGCGCACGTTAACGATATAGTTTAGGTCAGATACCTTCCTGCAGACTTTGAAGGGACCTGACCAACGTGGCAGGAGGAACTCAGACACGTTTTCCTTACGGGCGGAATTGGAAACCATAACCAATTGCCCGGGTGTGTATTCCACGGTCTTTCTATGCCGATCGTACCGTTCTTTTTGTTTCTTCTGCGCCGCGGCTATGTTCTTTCTAGCGTATTAACTTGTTATGTGGCAATGTGAATTGGCTGTGTGCCGTCCAAAAATATGTAGGCTTTCCCAAAGTCTGGGATTTTCACCCTATGGTGTTTGCGTTTTAGCTTGCGTGTTGTTATGGAGGTGAGAAAAAGTCATGTTATAGGCAGTGTAATGTATCACGTATGCCTATGGATTAAATACATACAGTTCAACTTGGCCACTTTCCTTTCTCGGGATTAATGAGTGAGGCAAAAAAAATGAATTATGCCACGCTCCGAATTAAGAGAGCACTTTGAAAAAAATAGAGAAACTATATTGTATCTCGTCTGCACACTGCTTTATGTTTATTAAAGCGGGTTGCCAGGCGGCGGTTGTCTGTAAAAATTGTGTCGTAAACAATATCAAAAATGTTTAAAAATGAGAAGTAGGACCTGAGTGTATTATCCACCTATTTGGTGACGTTAGTACGCCAGTAATCTAGTTACGTCTCAGGGGAATCTACCACTTGTGAAAAATAGTTTGCGATTCTTATTTCTTGCTACAATCAGGGCTCTCGCCCGTCACAAGAGAATCTATCAAACTGTGGGACCGTAACATAGAACATTTAGTCATTTCTACCTAGAAAGACCCGCCTAAGCTCTATGCTGTGATTTGATGCTTAAGCTGTGTTCAGAATAGCTCTTTCCGGCCTTAAGCTGCGTGGCTCGCCTGATTGGCTTCCGCTTGGCTTTGCATATTAAAAACTTGACGTTATCCAAGTTATAATGTGGACCAACTATGATCAATAACCATTGATGGCCTGAGAAAAAAAAATGCTAGGGGCCAAAAAAAACAAGAAGGATTTTGAGTTATACACTTTTGATTTAGCCATGTTGCACTGCATATACATGAAAAAATGTGCGGTTTATGTTTGTGAGTCTCTGTGTGTCTATTGTCGTATTTCTCACGTGTAAACGAGCTTACGTGTACATATAATATAGGTGCAAGTGATGTTGGTTTATTTTATACTCCTGGTGAAAGTCGTTATTCCCGCCCGAGCGTCCTTGCTCGGAAAGGTGAATACTTTCGCCCTGTTACTAGGGCATAGGCCCCTGAAATCCACTGAGGTGCTCCTTTGCTATTTTCCGGAGGATTTTGTAGCAAAGTGAGCCTGGGCCTACTTTCACCGTAATGTCTGACTGTTGGTCTGAGTGTGCCCGTGTTCGAGGGACTAATTGCGCTCTGCGCTACCCTAGTAGAGTTTACGGGGGTGTGTGTATTTTTGCCTGACCGGTCTGGTGGGGTAGGTAATAAGACCTTCCCTATACCCCGTGTACCGTGTGTTAGCGCCTGGTCAGAGTGTGCGGGTGTGTATTGTGCATCCAGAGGGCCTGAAGGCAACACCCTCTTATGCATTCGCACCTGGTGTACAAATGCTGGTGCCCGCTTTCGTCCTGGCAAAATTGCCCTTTGGACTAGCGGCAAAGGCCGTTTGATTGCCTGTGTATGCCCTAGCGATGTAGTGGCGTGTAATCTGACCGCTTTCTGGTCTGTGGCCACGGTAGACCCCTGCCATTGTGTTTGCCTATTTGTGTAGGTGTGTGTAGGCTTAATGTGCTGTAGGGCGGGCTCTACGTCCTCAGCCCATGACGTGGTTACCTCCCGTTTACTCCCTGTTATGTTTTGTGTGACGGATAGTCCTGGCGTCACCTCCCTCTCGTTCGTCCGTTCCGAGGGGGTTGGCCTAGGTTCTGTTCCCCGGTTTGGCAAAATTGCCTTCCGAACCGTAGCTAAGGGATGTGTAATGGTGTAACTTTGTCCCCGCAGTGTATTGGAGTCTAACCTGGCCGTCTTCTGGACTGTGGCCACGGTGTACTCCTTCCCATGCGTGGCAGTACATGGCGAGAGGGACATCCTCGCAAATTGCCGAGTTAGCGTATCTACGCTTATGTCCTCTCTCGGCTGGGTTTGTGGCCCTACCATGTACTCAAAAATGGCCTTGTTATCCTGGAGCTCGCGGTACTCGTCCCAAATTTGGGTGTACTGCCTGTTGAGGCTTATGGCCTGCTCAGCGACTTTTGTGCCATTAGTCCCTATCCGCTGGTGTTCCCTGATGAGTGTCTCCCATTGCTGGAACATGAACTCATGTCGGCAGTGTAATTGCCAGTGTGCCTTAATGATCTGTGTACGGAGGGTGGGGATTTTCGCCCGAATCTTGCGATTCTTAGCGCTGCGGATTGGCCGGACAAGTGCTCTTATGATCCGCATATATTGGGCGTGCAGGAGCTGCTGAAACCTTCTGAGGTAGTCCTGCCTAGTTTCAAAGACCTTGTGCCAGGAAATTAATTCCTGGTACTCCCCAATGCTCCTCAGCACAGCTAGGCGATATAGGGGGGCCATGCTGAATGAAGTGTATGCGTCTTCTAATAAAAAAAAGACTGTGCGTGTTTGCCAGTGTATCTTGTGTCTCTCTGATTCTTTCTGGGGGCTGGGGGGTTGGTTTAACAAAAATTTCCCCTGTGTAGGTAGTGCGAAGCAAAAAAACTGCTTTCTGTCTGAGAAAAAAAAATTCAGTCTCGCTTGGCTGTATGCGGTACGGGCCGTTTTGACCACGAGAACTCGTTGTATGAGCCCTATTTTACTGTGCGTGGTACCCGGCCTCCACCAATCTGTTTTAGATCCCTTAGTTGGGGGGGGGGGTAGTTAGATCTAAAACGGATGTGTTAATGTACTAATTTATAAGGTGATACCTAGGAGGGGGTAGCTTCCCGTAGCTGGGTAAGCTGACCAGTGTAGAGTGTTGTTTAGTGTTAGGATGCTAGGGGATGCTCCTATAAAGACGTAAGTGTGACTCGGGGGATGAACCTTTGTGTACAGGTTAATGTACTAGCCTATCAGCTGGTTGGAGAGAGTTATATAACCGACGTGCGGCGTCAGCTGTGTTGGCGGCTCACTGTTTAGACAGTCGGGCCGCTGCAGGAAGTGCGATGAAGCTTGAGCTAGCAACTATTTGCTACTACTGTCACGCTTACTCGTGACGAGATACAGGAAGGGCGTTAGGATGTGAAGAGGCGTGTAATTACGAATACAAGGTGTAGTTTGCTGACCAAGTATTTATTGGTCAGTGATGTATGAAATAGTATGTCCCTTTTAGGGAAGTGTGAACAATAGTGCAAATTATGTGTACAAGTCTGTGGGGTAGGTTACAAAATATAGGAACTCTGAACACTTCACTGATGCTCATCTGGAGATAGCAGCCTGCAGAGCCTTCGGCGACACGCACTGTGTGACAGATAGTAGAGAGTAGGACCTGTCCTCATTAAGGTCCTTCTTATAGGTTATGCTGTTGTGCTGTCAGCATTCCACTGGCATAGCTGCCCCAGATAGTTACGTGTAGCTGTTTATGGTGTGATGCAAGTGTTTGGCAAGCCTTCCAGGCTGGTTAGCTGCCCTTGCTGTGTGAAAGATGTTGTTCTGGACTTATGAGATTTGCCAGTTAGGGATGGTTTTGATAGATGATGGAGGGTGGCTTCCAGGGGGTGCAACCCCCTGGGGGCCTGTACAGTATATAGAACGTTCTCTGTAACGAACGCCAGCTTGTGCCTATCTGGTTCATAGACGGGGATTGAATAGAATCCACTATAACAATCCATCGAACTGAACCAGCTAGCTCCGCCAAGGGCATCCAAATAGGTGTCTGCCCTTGGTAGTGGATAACTATCATTTTCGACTAACTTATTGAGCCTACGGTAATCAGTACAAAACCTGTGGGATCCGTCCCGTTTTTTTGGTCAGCAAAACTGGAGCGCTGTAGCTTGAAATAACGGGGACGATGACCCCTGCCTCGAGCATCTCCGTGATCTGAGCGTCGATGGCGTGTCTCTCCTTCTGGCTCACCCTGAAGGGAGGCTGGTGTACTGGCCGGTCACTAGTGAGTGTGACGTGGTGTTCAATGAGGTCTGTCACAGCGAGATCCTTCATCGAATGGGCAAAAATATCCCTGTTGGTCTCCAGGAGCTCCGTGAGCCTTTTATTTTGCTCCGGCGTCAGGTCCTGTCTGTTGGGGGTGTTTGGCCGCCTTATCTGTGTGTGTGTCTGTGTGTTGGCTGATAGTGTGCAGTGCAGAGGCCTGGTGCTCGTGAATTTCTCGCTCCGCTCGAATCCCATCTGTGTTCCTGGTGTATATCATGGGATGTGTGGTGAGCCTCTGGTCGTGCTTTAAAAGCATCTTACCGCTAGCGAAATTTATGCTAGCCTCATACTTAGCGAGGAAATCCATGCCAATTATGGCTGACGCAGAAAGATGTTCTATAACGAACATGGGGTGTGTTGTGGCAAAATGGTCTAGCCTAAGATGTATGTTTGCCACCCCCGTGTTTTCTAGCGTCTGAGCATTGGCCGCTACCAGCCGGATGTCACTCGTGACATCGTGTATTTGGCCTTCGGTAACGTGTCTTCTATTTACACAACTTACCGCTGCCCCAGTGTCAATTAGGGCCTGCACTCTGTGGCCATTTATGTTGGCGTGTATCGTGAGGGCCGATACCTGAAATCCATTGCCCTGCACCGATGTGTTATGTAGGGTGTATGTTGTTGTTGTTGCTACCGCCGTAACATCTGTACTGGGAAGGCATGGAGCTGGCCGCTTATCGTACCTGGCACGTTTCGCCTCTCGGCTTACTTCCTGTCCCGAGTACTTTGGCTCGGTCAGCAAAGTGCGCTCACCAAGTACATTGCCAGCTCTCTTAATCGCCCGCGCTGTGGAAATAGAAGTCTGCTGGCGAACGTTTAATGCACTGACCGTTCCCAGCTTTTGTGTAGGCGTGCTGTTGTTTCCTTCCTCTTGGGAAGGTGTGTCTGCGAATGTGACCCTGAGCTTGCCCTTGTTACCCCGTTTTTTGTTCCAGGCGGTCGCGAGTTCGACTCCCGTTTCTGGCTTCCCAATGCCAAGTGAGCTCGCGTCCTGCGCCTGTGTGGGGTCACTTCCCACCCTGCGTTGTGGTGAAGGGTGTATGGTTTTCTGTTTGGAGGGTGTGGGTTTTCTCTCAGTCTGTTTGTGCGTGATTGTGAGGGGCGTATAATGTCCCGCCTTAGGGTTCTCTGTAAAGAGTATGTGTAGGTCCCTGTCAAATCCCGCAGTAGTAAATAGCGGGGGCGAGTGCACGTCAGTGTGTACGTGGATGTTGGCTTTAAGCACCTTGCCGAGAGCGGTCACCTCTACGGCGCTGGCATAGGTGCCGTTCCTACCCATGTATTTTTTGTAATCCGCCCCGGTCTGGAATGGGTTTTCCCGCTCGTCCGATACAAAATCTCGGTACTCTTTCCAGTTGGCCAGGATATGTTGGACCGTTTTCTGCCTGTAGTCCCCATGATAATCCTCGGTGTTCCGAACTAGGAAGCTCATGGCCCTAAACAGACAGTTGCCGTCTCCTTGTACGGGGTGTGTCTGGAAACGGCCCGGGGGCGGATCGTCGGCCTTAGCTTTGGCTGGGTGCTTCTTCCCCTTACCCTTACGAGTTTGCTTGGGGGAAGGGCCTCTCTGGTGTTGTGTTGGGGGAGGAACCTCAGCCGCTTCATCAGCTGGCCGAACCTCCCCGTCTAGGCGTTTTTTTGAAACGTAGGTGTGCGCCTCCCTGTACTGTATGTGCGCCCCCCCTCGGGGTGGCTGCGCCTGCTCCCCGCCTGCGGTGTGTGGCTAGGCGTGGGGAGTATTGCCCCCCTATCTGTCCGGTGGGGTGCCTCATCCCTGAACTCCCTCGGGTGTTCGTCGGGGAGGGGGTAGTGTTCCGGGCCCTTTGTGTATGTATCTGTATTGTCCCGTCCTCTTGTAGGTTTTCTTGCCTGTCGGTTATTGCCCGGTGGTCCGTTGTCCTGTCTCCGCCAGGGTGGGGTGTATGTCTGCTGCTGCGGGGGCGGATTTTCCCGTCGATTCCCCTTTTCCCTGTACCGGGAGGCTGCATACCCCTGTCTGGTCGGGGGTGGGTTTCCTCGACGGTCCCCATTTCCCCTGTACTGTGGGGGTGCATAGCTTTGCCTGCGTGGGGGCGGGTTCTCCCGATATTCCCCATTTCCCCTGTACTGCGGGGCTGCATAGCCTTGCCTGCCTGGGGGTGAGTTTTCCCGGTACTCCCTGTCTGCCCTGTATTGTGGGGCAGCGTAGGCCTGTCTACTTGGTGGCGGGCTGTTTCGTCGGGGGATGGTGTGGTCGTACTCCTCAGGGTAGTATTCCTGTGTGTACGGGGATGGTGGTCGCCGTGAGGGGTATGTCGGCTCTGTGTCCGTGTACGAAACCGGTGAATACCGAGGAGGGTAGTGTGGCCTATCCTGTGCGTGTGGTGTTGTCGGCCGCTGTGGAGGGTAGTAATTTTCCTCCCTCCCGTAGTGTCTCCTCTCGGTGTACCCTCTATCCCTTTCAGGATAATAGTGCTCTTGTGTGTCTACGTGTTCATCCCTTAGTGGTCTCCCGCCTGCTTGGATGGCAGCTATGGTCAATTTCTCCATCCTGTCCACTAATTTGTCCATTTTATGATTAGTGTCGTCCTTTTGTGTCTGAAAGTGCTGATCCACGGCTTTCTCCGTAGCTTTTTCCGTGATCTTTTTCCCTTCCTCTATGGTCTTTATGTTGTTCAACATGTGTTGGACCGTGGGGTTGTTCATAATACACAACTTGTCCACTATGGATGGTCTGAGGCCCTGCATTAACAGCTTGACTTTCTGCTTGTTCGTCATAGCTGCGTTATATTTGTCGCACATTATCAATTTTACGTTGATGTATGCCTGGGCGCTTTCCTTAGGTCCCTGTGACCTCTGTCTAATTTGGTCGTACAGGTCGTCATCATCTGGTATGAGCTAGAATTCACTTTTCAACAATAAGGTGATTTCCTCCCATGTGGCATTTTCTAGGTTGTCCTCATGAAGCTCATACCATGTCATGGCCGCCTTTGTGAGGTAAGCAGGAAGGAGCCTTTTTCTAACTTCCTCGCTCCAACCATTGATCCGAGCCGTTCTATTGAAGGCCTTGAGGTATTCCTCGGGATCCTGGCCTTCACCCGTGAACTTTGTGGGGTGGATCATGGGGTACTCTGCTTGTCTGTTCATCTCGTGTTCAGCTGTCTCTTGTTGGCTGTGTAGTGATTGTGATCTGTCTATGCTGTTCGCACCGCTATCTTGTGCCGAGGTGTTTGGGCTATTTAGAGGGGAATTAGCCTCGCTTCCCGTGTACGACACTTGTGTTACGTTACCAGGTGGCCCGTCACCTGATATGTCGGTACTGATTGATGGCGTGTTGTCGTACTGTGTGGATTTGACTACGTGTACAGTCCTGTCTAAATCCTGTTTCACTGTTTCCAGAATAGTGTGGATGTCTAGAACTGCCTCTGTCGTGTGATTATCTGACTTAACCGTGTCTGTCTCTAGTAACTGTGTAATGCGCTCGAGCAGATTACCAGTTTTCTGCTCTGTGATTTGCAGTTGCTGCAACAATAGGGGGTGGAGTGTTGGCAGGCAATCTACTTCACTAGCGCTGGATATTGGTGACTCTTGTCTGTGTTCACTGGCCTGGGATCGTGTAAAGTGTATAACTTGTGCTGCCGCTGCAGGGTGTTGAGCGCGGATCTCTGATGTCATGAATTCGAGGTCCCTAAGAAGTTGTACTGCAGTCTGGTCAGTTATTAAGTCACTGTTCTTAATTTTTAGCTTCGGCAGGAGTGGAGTCGTACTAGCCGACAAATGGTGCGCAAAGTCTCTTAGTGTGGTTTTAAATGTGGACATTTAATTTCCACTGACTTTGCACTATGGGGCGGATGGGGGTGGGTGTAATAATACAAACTCTTATGTAATAGAGAAAAAGTGTGGGACGTAATATGGGATTTTTTTTAAAAAAATCTTCCCAGTCTCGCTTGGCTGTATGCGGTAGGGGTCGTTTCTACTACGAGGGCTCGTTGTATGAGTCCTACCCTTACTGTGCGTAGTAGAGGCGCCTCCACCAAATTGTTTTAGATCCCTTAGTTGGGGGTAGTTAGATCTAGAACGTACGTGTTGGTGTGCTAATTTGGAAGGTGATTTCTAAAGAGGGCAGCTTCCCGTAGCTGGGTAAGCTTACCAGTGTAGAGTGTTGTGTGATGTTTAAATGCTAGGGGGTGCTCCTGTAAAGACGTAAGTGTCGCTTATGGGGATGATCTGCTGGGCGCAGGTTAATGTACTAGACTCCCAGCTGGTCAGAAGGAATTATATAACAGACCTGCTTGCGTCAGCTATGCCGGCGGCTTGCTGCCAGCGGAGACACAATGGAGCCTGAGCAGGCGATTACCGGCTACTATTGTCACGCTTACTCGTGACGAGAGTCAGGAAGGGTGTTAGGAGGTATAGAGGCGTGTAATTACAAATGCAGTGTGTAGATTACTGACCAAGTATTTATTGGTCAGTGAGTATGAAATTGTATGTCCCTTTTAGGGGAATGTAATAAATGTTATAAGTTTAAGTGTACAAGTTTGTGGGTAGGTTTTACAAAGTATAGGATATCTGAACACTTGCTGACTCACCTGATGATAGCAGCAGCGGAGCCTCCGGCTACACACACTGTATGACAGATAATAGAGAGGGGCTCTCCTCATTAAGGCCTTCCTTTTTATAGGTTCTGGTGTTGCTTCGTCGACATTCCATCAATGTAGGTGCCCTAGTTGGCTATTGTGTAGGTGTTTGTGAGTGTGATGCAAGTGGCTGGCAGGCTTCCCAAGCTGGGTAGCCGCCCTTGCTGTGTAAAAGGTGCTGTTTTGGACTTATGAGATTTGCCAGTTAGGGGTGGTTTTAATAGATGATGGAGGGTGGCTTCAGGGGGTGCAACCCCCTGGGGGCCTGTACAGTATTAACCATCCGAGCGCAGTGAAACTTGATACGGTATATTCTTATACAAATTATAATCGACTGGCATCTAATTCATTTAAATTTATTCCATAACCACAAGATGGCGGCTGAGCGTAATTTTAAAATCCCGCTTTTATTTCTTGTGTCGTAATCATGGGATTGAAGTTTGAATAAAACACCTACACAATAATCTTCATGTTATAGTACTTAAATCTAAGGCCTATAATATTAAATCCAGCATGGTGACCATCCAAAATATTTAGACGGTTCTCAATATTTACGAATCTATTACAGCAATCAAACTGACAATTTGTATGTTGATAGAGGCAATTAATATTAGTAGGATATATGAAAATAGGCTATTTAGTTCTTCGCGGAACTACTTGTTTTAATAAAGAAATCAGCGCAAAGCTATAATATTTGAATAAATGTTGAAAATAAATCTGATACTAACACTTTTGCTTGGTGAGGAGGCGTAAGGTCGTGATTTCCAGTTGGCAATAGGGCAGGGAGCACTATCGCAAAATGAGTACATAACCAATGGTATTAAATTCATTGATGGGTTCGCTGAAATGTTAGCCAAGGAAGTGGTGCATCAACACTTACAACATATTCAATTTGGTAAGATACTTTTCTGGTGTATTAGTAGAGTTCGGCCATCTTTCGCAATACGGTCTTAGACTGAATAAGAAGAAGACTGAATGCCTTGAAACCATCACAAGCAACGGCTCCATTCAAGTTGGCGGAGAGACATTAGCTAAGACCGTAAGCTTCAGGCATCTAGGATCTCGCTTACAATCTGATGGTGAGATAGGTGATGAAGTGCGAATCAGGATAAACGCAGCTTGGATGAGATGGAGGGAAGTTACAGGTGTACTCTGCGACAGAAGGATACCACTACATCTGAAATCCAAAATATATCGCATGATAGTACGTCCTGTTGCTTTGTATGGCGCTGAATGTCGACCAACTGACAGAGCTACAGAGCGCCAACTACACAGCCTGGAAATGCGTATGCTCCGTTGGTCAATGAGCATCACACTCCTGGACCATGTAAGAAACGACATCATTCGCCAGCAAATGGGCATTTCACCCATCACTGAGAAGGCTCGGAAAAAACGTCTCCAATGGTACGGTCACGTTTTACGTGCTGTACCAGGAACAGTAGCCAATCCTACCCTGTGCTTGGAAATCAATGGGAGACCAAAACAGCGCTGGCGTGATACGATAAATGCCGATATGAAGGTGCTCAGCCTAACACACCTTATGATCTCGCAATCGTAACAAGTGGCGAGCCAAGATCCGGACAGCGGACCCTGCACCTGCAGGAAAACGCTAAGTAGAAGAAGAATAGTAGAGTTCGGCGAACCAGTATTGTTTCATTCTGTTCTTCAGTACAGGCTGAGCTTTCATGTCGTTCATTAAATACTTCTGTCGTCTGGCAAGGAATTAAAGATTCCTAAGTCAATTTTGATGTCCCAAAAAATAAGTTATTCAGTTTTAAATACACTAAGACACAATGTATTCATAGTCTATTAACGTCTCATTTCCATCAGGAGGGAAATTGATGCCTTGACCAGAATAGCCAGATTGCTGTCCTTTCATCTTGTACACAGTTAACCCAGGATGAAAACTCGCTTGTTCCTATATCATTGAGAGTTCTTTCAACGTGAATCCACATCATTTTTGCCGAGTATGGATTGAGCTGGTTATGTGGTTTCAAGTAACAGTTGTACACCATCTACAGTAATGTTGAGATTAAATTTTTCATTGCATTGTTTTCAATGATAGCACGGCAGTGGCATTTGATGCTATTCAACTGGGGTCAACTAATCTACTACACGTTGCACTACAACCATAGCGGCCGTAACTTCAGAGAAAAGTGACTGAAAACTACGCTTCACTGGAGCACTTGAGTATCTTGAAGTTGTAAAGAATTTGCCGCTGTAGTATCTGACAATCTGTGTCAAATACCTCAATATATGTAGTACCCGGCTTCGCCTGGGTACATTTTGGGACGTTCAGAAGTGGTTGGCCTACCTAAATTCTAATTTTTGGTTGTTACAAGTTGATGATTAATTCTTATTAGGCCTATTAAAAGTTTTTTTTTTCTTTCAAAAAACAAAATGTGTCATTGGAGCTGTGCAGGATGGTAGCAAAATTGCAAACACTGACAGAGGGAATTGAGACTTCCACCCTCCACATCTGTCAAATTGAAAACCTCATTTGCCAGCCCGTTCTTGTTGTAGCCATTTGGGCAGCTTCTTAAAATATTTATACTAGGTCTGTTAGGAAAGTTGGTTGGTTCCTTAGTTTAGGGGCTGCGACAACGTGATCATGTAGCCCCGTGTACTTTGGGTGTGTGTAGAATCTGTCTGATAACCAGTGTTAATTGTGATGACTGTATTAGTGTGTTTTATCTGTTTTTAAATCAAGTAATGACTGCAGATGATAATTTCAAGTAGTTCCTACTTTCGCCACCAAATGCTATCAACCACGACACCTAGCTTTGAACTTGGCTACTACTAGATGCTATCGCAACCAGCGCCCAGTGACGAACGTTGGAACTTAAGAGCATTAATCAAACCTAACCTGCAAATTTTGCTTCACACAAGATTAAGTTAGTGGAAGGTTCTTTTTCATGCCATAAATCAATCTACTTACCCTCCGAAGGAAGGCATACTGAGGGATTTTAACGCTCTTAAAAAATCCGACGACTTCGGCCGGGTTTGAACCCTCAACCTTGGGCATTGAAGCTCAGCTTGCTACCAACTACGCCACCAAAGCCGCTTTTTAGGAAAGTATTCGACCTTATTTTTTCTGCAAAAACCTGATGGATTTGAATCAAACGTGCTTAAATGAGCCGACTTTGAACCTTCGTTCGCATGCGTGAATTTGTTCCCACCTGTCGATAGCGTCTGTTACTGGCAAGCAGCATTTGAGTGAGGTAGTAGTAGTGCAAGGAAAATGGCGGAACGACTGGAGCAACACTACTGCGTCAAATTTTGCTAGAAAGTGAGCGACAGCCACGTGAAAACCATTCGAAAGATTCAGACGGCTTTCAGTGACGATGCTATGAGCATCATACAGATTGAGAAGCGGTACAACCGGTTTAAAGACTGCCGCACATCGGTGGAGAACAAGCCACGTTCCGGTCGGCCATCACAATGACGAAATGCAGGTCATTGCCAAAGTGAACGCTGTGGTGATGCGGGACCGTTGTATGACTACCCGAGAAATGGCAAAAGAGGTGAGCATCAGCACTTTTTCGGCACATGCCATTGTGACCGAAGATTTATCCATGAAGATAGTGGCGGTGATACTCGTGCAGAAACTGCTGACGGCAGAGCAAAAGCAACTTCATGTTGAAGGCAAAGAAACAAACTCATGTGGTTCAACAGGGTCCTTACTCTCCTGATATGGCCTCCTGCGACTTCTGGCTGATCCCCAAACTCAAGAGGCCATTGAAAGGAACGCTAAACATTATTCCGAAAGACGCTTTCTCGGAATGTTTCCAACAATGGCGGCACTGCTGGGAGAAGGGTGGTGTCCCAAGAAGACCACTTTGAGGGCGATTAGGTTTCCAACGCTCCAGGTATGCCAATTTCTTTTTCCCGGACAAAGGTCAGATACTTTCCTAACAGGCCTCGAATACTTTCATAAGTTCCTTATTTCAGTAATGTTAGGCACTGAAGAAGATATCAATGAATATTGCAACAATTGAGTAGATATTTCACGATTTCTATTGACAGACGTAGCATTTTTAAGTAGTTATAGAATGCACAAGTCAATTTTGCATAATCACGGGAGGGTTAATATTGTTAATTCCACCCATCTGAGGCTCTTATACCATGTCAGCTAACGTGTGTGATTTATGAAGATGACAAATGAATTCTCCATAGCTGTTGTTATTAATTCATTTTAGGGGCTTGGAACATCTTGGTCATCAGCCCCATATAGTTGGGTGTGTGTTGAACCTGTCTGAATACCTGTATTTCTGTGATGACTGTAGTAGTGTTTGTAACTGTGCTAGGGTCAGGGATGAGGTAGGTGCCCCAGAGCTAGAGATAAGGTACTATCCCAGCATTTTCCTGGAGGGGATGTGGAAAACCCAGGGGAAAAACCACACTCAGGATAGCCACTGTCAGTGCCAGGATTCAAACCTATGATCTTCAGACAATTCAACAAGCACAGCAACATAATCGGGCTCCAGCTAGCTGTATTGGGCTACAATATAGAAAATACGAGGGCTGTTTTTTTAAGTAAGGGCTGTATTTTTAAGCCTGTAGTTGGTACGCACGCCGCAATAAGCATCCTTTGCGAAGCAGGCGTCAGTTGCAGCTGTGTAGCTAACCTGTACTCTGAGCTGTGCATCTTTACAATGTGCAAGATTATTGATTCGCCTGCCGTGTGTGAGGTACGATCTGTGATACGTTTTTTGAGTGCAAGAAACATGTCGGCTGCAGACATTCATCGTCAGCTTTGTGAGGTGTATGGTGATAATGCAATGATGGAAGGTAAAATGCAAAAATGGGTACGCGAATTCAAAAGTGGCCGTGAAAATGTTCATGACGATGAATGCTCAGGGTTGTGATCTCAGATGACTTGGTGACTGCAATTGACAGGAAAATTCACGAGGACCGAAGATTCATGATAACCACTCTATCAATGGATTTTCCTTAAGTGTGAATTCTTGGTTGTCAGAGCAGGCGGCAAACTTTTATGCAGAGGGATTTCAGAACTAAGTTTTAAGGTATGACAAGTGCCTAAATAAACAAGGCAACTATGTAGAACAATAGAGGAAGGTATGTAAAACCTAAAAATAAATGTGGTTTCAAAATAAAATGTTCAGTTATTTTTTAAATAAAACGGCCCTCACTTAAAAAACAGCCCACTTATGAAAATGTAGATTACCGTAATTTTCCTTACGTGCTATTGGCCAGAATCTTCAGGGTTCAGGAAAGGTATGGTCCAACATCATGAAAAGTGTTGCTAAATATATAAAGTAAGGCCAATTAATACTTTTTTTAATTAATGTAGCCAATGGCCATTTATTTTATTTGCAGGACGGGTCAGAGAATGGATTTTGGAAGGAAATCGACCGTGGACCTGTTGAAAGGAACCGTCCCGGCATTAGTCGGGTAGTGAAAATGGGAAACCACGAAAACCATTTTCAGGATGGCCGAGGTGGGATTCGAACCCACGCTCTCCCAATGACACGAGGTAGCGAGTTAACGCTCTTGGCCACCACGGTCGGTGAAATTAATGTAATGGCAGTTTGTATGCATTGTTACAGCCTCAACAAAAACCTTCAATAATATAATATAGCCTACTGACAATACACCAAGAAAAGTCACACGAACCTAAAGTCCATATAGGTAAAGCAGAAATTAGACAAACTCTACTGTGCCACATAACCCACACATATACAGTGATACATTATGGTGTTCCATACCAAATTTTTATAGTACATGGGATAAAGCCATCTGATATTTTGACTAATTTTTTGAGACGTTGGCAACTGAAATCCCTTGTGCACTTCCCTAAATCAGATTGTTAAGTAATTGATCAGTTGTGTATTTACTTTTTATACAAGGATGGCCAAAATCACCAAATTAAGGAGAAAATGAGTGTTAAGCATTTATAATCTGCCAATTTATACAATATTACATTTTTGGAGCAGTAAATCGATAATACGTGTAGATAATCCTTTCTTGTCAATTTTCATTATCACTTAATTGCATCATGCATGATTGGCCTTCATATTTTATACATTCAAGGTAATGGTTGTGCAGAGTGTTTATTAGATTGCAATTTATCAATATTAATATTTTAGTTATTCAAGAAGTCGGTTACATGTAATATTCAGTGTGATAGTCTAGTTTTCATAATTCAAAACTGGCCTCATTTGCAGTTGGCAGCATTGGCTCATCAGATATCCCCTTGGAGGACTTGACATCAATTTTAGAATAATTCTGTACAGGCATTCTATAGTAGTAAGAGGGGACTCAGAAACTGTTAGAATGTCTTATTATCATAAAGATAATCAATTGTTCTGTACAACTTTAGTTTTTAATTTTAGTTCATAAGTATGTTGGTAATGCTTGTTTTGCATTATGTTTTATTTACAGTGACTTTATGATGAGAAAGCTGTGACTTCCTGTATGTATTCTTTGGTCAACATGTATGTACTCGCTCATGTCGAAATGTGCCAAAATACATCTAGTATTCAAGTATCAATACGTGTGCCTTTTAATTAACTAACAGGTTATGAGCCCAGACCGGACTAATAGTGCGTGTTTGAAACTAATATTCAACGTCGCTCAGTGAATACTTAGAAACGGTGTAGTCTATTTACACATTATGGCAACAGCGAGTGAGTCAAATGCCTCAACCACGTTTTCCGCATCGACATCTGTTATCTCTGGGATTACTGTTTCATCAACAGTGTCTAATATAGAGAAACTAGAAGGACAGCCAAATTATGGAAGCTGGAAGTTCGCAATGAGAATGTATCTTATGTTGGAGGGATTGTTTGGTTATGTCGATGGAACAATTCCCGTTACTTCACATGTGGGCACAATTCGTGACCAGAGTGCGCTGGCAAACATATGCCTGGCTGTTAAACCTTCTTGCTATATTCACGTGCATAATACTATCAACTCGAAGGATGCCTGGAATAACCTCAAAAAGGCCTTCGAGGGATGTAGTATGGCCACAAAGTTCGAGCTGACCCGGAAATTTGTCAACATGAGGCAAGAAAGCAGCACAATGGAAGAGTTTGTCAACAACATCATGATGACCGTGCAGAAACTCGCCGATATAGGTAAAACTATTGAAGATAAATGCGTCTCATTCGTTTGAGGAATGGTGTCTCAAACGAATATGAAAATTTCGTGGCGGCGCTGAACCAGCAGCTGAAGGAAGATTTCACTTCAGAAGATGTAAAGGTTGCTCTTATGGGTGAAAGCGAGAGGAAAAGAGTGAAGGGAGAATGTGAATCATCATCTGCCACTGCTTTGTTCTCCAATCAATGCAAGAAGAAAAATTATAACAAGAGAAAGCCAGGCGATCCAGGATTTAAATGTTACGAGTGTGGCAGCCCTGAACATGGTCGACCCAATTGCCCGAAGTTGAAGCAAAGCAAGAAATTTCAAGCGAACCGTGCATCAACTGCTGACCGAACATCAGGCGGGCAGAAGACTCTCCTCACCAAGGCGTTGACTACCAAGGTGGCTTCCTCAGCATGGGTCATCGACTCAGGTGCAACGTCCCACAGGACCAAGGAAAGGGCATCACTGCAAGATGTTGATTCAAGTGTTCGTACGTCAATCAGCGTTGCAGACGACTCTGAGATATTGTCTGAAGGTGTAGGTAAGGTTGTGCTAAATCTTGGTAATGATAATATTAAAACAGTGACTGATGTACTTTATGTTCCAAATTTATCTACAAACTTGCTCTCAGTACATAAAATGACAGAAAAAGGGTACAATCTTGTCTTTGACAATGAGTCCTGTAAAGTCTTTAATGGATCAAATGTTTCTGTTGATTGATATTTAGAGTTTAAGTGTGTAAAACAAGATGGTTTATACTCAATAGCTGAGTGTTCACAGGAACCAGTGAGGGCATTGTCCGCTGAAGGTATCTCTGATGGGGACCTGTGGCACAAAAGGCTGGGTCATTTAAATCGTAACGGTATGAAAGAACTACTATATATTGAACCCATGGGAGAGGTTCAGTATCGAACTCATATCCTTGTTTTCGGAGAAAATAAGGAATAAATGCAGGCTTTAGAAGGGAGTTCTGAAGTCAGTTGAAAAGCTGATACTTCATAAGATTGCGTGGGACAAAGATATGTTGTGCAACCAGAGATTGCCAGGCCACAGCTGCCCGGTGATGTCATCTGAACAGTCACCGGAGAGCTGATTTCGCACGCGGTAAAATTAGATCTGGGAAACTTCCATGGACGAGAGAGATGAAGTTTCGGAAATAGCCCCGGTCGACAATAAAATGGCAGCGTCGCATGAAGGGAGGGGCCGGAAAATAAGAGAAACAATTGAAACTAAGCCATTTGCAGGCATTAAAGTAAAGAAAGGACTCCACCAGTGATAATTATCCAGGGAATGATATATTTTAGAGTGGATAAAGTTTATAGAAATTATGCAGGAAAGAAATGCAAATTCAACACTACGTAATTGGTGAATCCCCGAACCAGAAGCTGATGGTGGGAGACAACAAGAATACACTACCCACACATCTGAAGAGAACATTTAAATTAATATTAAAAATTTGTACGATCGATTCCTGGAAACTTAGATACTGTTGAGACGTTTAAAACCTCAGCTTTCCAAAGATAATTTTTTTTAACATCGTACGACGATTATTTTGGAAATTGGTAGTGAGGAGGAAGAGAAATTTCTTTATTTTTGCCAGAATCAGATATAAGGGCCAGGAGCCCGAGCAAGATCATTCAGTCTTCAGCGTCCGAGAGGGCGTGTTGCTGTTTCAACGAGTATCATTCAGTCTACCATAGGTGCCTTGGAGGCACGGTACTGTTTCGACAACAATTTAGTCTTGAGCGACCGCTGAGGTGGGTCGTACTGTTTCGCCAATCATTCAGTTTCCGTGAACGCAGAGGCGCTGCACGATGGATCAACAATCATTCAGCATACAACGAACTTCAGGGAAAGTTATACTGTTCGACAAGTACCAACAGTAAATTCAGTCTAGTTGAACCCTAAGGAGGGGTATCACGCTGTTTCATCAACATGCAGTAACTCATCAGACCTCTTATTGGTCGTGCTGCTTGTCAGCTCACTAGGACTCGAACCTGTATCACGACGCGGAAGTACTCTAAGTCAAAGTACTGTCCAGCTTTCTTCAGTGTCGCCGCGCTCTAAATCGTTGAAGTTCTTTTCAAAGGAAAAGTACAATTTAGAACTTCGAAAAGTATAATAGTCTACGGTGGTAGGCCAAGCTATAAACAGTGTGTGAAAATATACGTTAGCCGGCGAGGGCAGTTGAAGCCCTGACACTAGTATTCGAAGTGAGAACATAGTATCTCGATAGTATACGAGACATCAGCAAAGAGTAGATACTCTAAAAACGTTTTCCCAGTGCGAAGTATAACCACGGTCGGGTAAAAACATTGGCTAATACCTAATTTTCCTGATTGAGGAGATTAGGGTAACACAGTGGCGATAGTAGTAGGATTCTACAATGAGATATCCGTAGCCACGTGGAGTTTCATAGAAGTACTCCACAGAGAAAAGACAATAGCCGTCCGAATTCAGTTCCGACCCATAGTATCAGATAAACAATTGTAAAGGCGCAGTATAGCGACTTCAGGGGTAAGCGTAAAAATATACCGTATTCCCAGATAGACAATTGTGAACCGGAAAAGTCTACATTATCGTGCAGTATTGTAAATGCCGATAAATTAAACACCAGAATTAGGAGGGAACTTTTATCCAAGGAGGTTTAATTTCGTACGAGACTGTCAATTTCAGAGTAGAAGGTAGAAGGCAACGTCGAAACTTGCACCCCTGGGATTTGGTGAATAAAGAAGTCACGTGTTTGTTACCCAAAAAGTGAAATTCTATGAGTTTAAATATAATATTAAGTGAAAGTTATAATCTTTTTTTAGTGTAGTGAAAATGTTTGTAAACTCTCATATTAATCTAAAAATGTGTAATTCAGAGGGCAATTTAATAAGTGTAAGTGTGTGTATCATGATGAAGTAAGAAATTTGAAGTGGGCCGAATGTCGTTCCACTGGAATTCGGACAATGGGACCGGATAAACCATGTAAGTAACACCCAAATTTATTATGTGTTTTGGATTCGCGAATCTCATGTAGCAATGGTAACCACGGAGAAAGTATTCTCCAGTAATGAAAATCAGGGATGTAAAACTGTGTGAAAATAATAAGTGCGGGATCTAATATAAAAATTGCTAAAATGTATTGTTAATCAAATGATATCGTATTCAGTGGAATACTTGTGAATATAAAAAGAATAATGTTATTTAAAAGGCAAACAGGATAATATAAAAAGGAAAATGTAATATAAAAGATATGGAAATAATGTTCAAATGTGAGCCGTTGTGTGCTAAAAATAATGAGAATAATGTAATGAATAAATTAATTGTTGAAGTAATAATTCAAATATGAGCCGTTGTGTGCTAAATAAATAATAATAATTATTATAGAACCTGTTGTGATCTTGAAAATGAAAGGTCAAGACTCAGTAAAAGGCAAATCTGTTAATTATGGACGAAGATAAAAATGAATTATGTTGAAATAAATATTAAACTTTGGAAGGCATCACGAATGTATTGATTGTCGCCTTTGAGCGCTAAATAATAAATGGTCACGCTAAAAATTGCAGTGAAGATAATGCCAGGAATTATAATTGCGGGGATCAGCTGGGTGAAGTAATTGATTTTGTATGTGTTTGCTGTGACAAACTTTTAAAAAGGGTGCTATATATTATTGTCTAGCAAGGAATTGAGTGCGAATACCTTTTCCCAAGTTGCTTTAATTATTGTTAGGAGGAGTGGTTAAATACCCTCGCTCTATGGAATTAGCCCTAGCCCTCGAAAATGAAAGTGTCCTAGAGGCAAGCCTGAGAATCGAACCAGATGTCTCTCCCGTCGGAAGCCCCTTAATTATGATTGGTTTTGAATTCTTACTTCCCAGTGTTAATACTCCGAAATTATAATCATACCTGAGCTATAGTAATAGGTCATTGGAACCTCAGAATAATGTTGTTATATTAATGTGATGTGTAGCCTTTCCAAGTTCTGTTCACGCTTGTTTGAAAGCGGTGTTTTGAAGTCCCGTCTTAAAGAGAGGAGGGAGCATTGACTTCTCCCCTATGTCATAAATTAAGCCGTAATGTCTCGACGTTTTCTTAATGGAAGTCGGTTGGGGTAGGTCCCAGACAGAGACAGACAATGTCTGCGCTCTGAAGTATTAAACCTTTCATTGGAACGGTAATCTGTACCGTGTTTTATAATTGATTCTTTATCCTTGCCGTTGCCTTATAGATCCACACTTCATGAATAATTAAATTGTCATTTGTGACAATAATGAAAATCCCTGTGCATTGTTGCATGATAAATGTTATTGTTTCCAAGTAATTGTTGAAGATATCGAATAGCTGGGAGTCTATTTCTATTTGAATAAATCAGTAGTTTTTAACGCTTGTGGTACATGAGATTTCCGAAGACAAATACAGTTTTGGTAGTGTTGAAGAGAGGGATGTTATGTTGCGAATGTCATGTGGTACCCAAATAAATGGTAATTGTTGATACCATTGAATTATTTTTAACTCAAATTTCTTCTTAATATATTCAAATTTGGAATATTTAATATGTTTCTTAAACATAGAATTATGTAATCAAATTTGCCGAGACTTTTAGAGCTCGTTTTGAGAAAGTTATAATGTTGCTAAATGGAAGTGAAACTAGTTTTGATAATTTTGTTTAGGGTTCAATGGAACCTAATTATAGATTTTAGCCTAGTTTTGATTTTTGCAAAAACTGAAAGTAGACTTATGAGATCAACACAGGGCGAAAAAAGTGTGTCTGTCTGTGTGTGTGTGTGTGTGTGTGTGTATGTGTGTGTGTGTGAGTCTGTGTGTGTGTGAGTGTGTGTACTCTGAATATCTGTCCCCCCTATCAATTCGAACACAGTGAACGCGAATTGAACGAAATTTGGTACAAAGGTAGCACTAGCAAAGGACACCTCAGTGTCATGTTTTATATCGCCGCCATCTTGACGGAAACGTAATGGCGGCCACACAAATGTTCAAAGCTTAAATCAAATTACGACTAACCTAATCATCTGATCTCTACCAAAGTTTGCAACAATATACCGTAATGAGGGGAGCATCCTTTGACCAAACTAATAGGTTATCAGCCCAATAGTTTGCGGATGGCGGCCATCTTTGTGTGGAAATCGATTCCCCCTATTAATTCGAACACGGTGAAACCGAATGGAACGAAATTTGGTACAGAGGTAGTACTAGCAAAGGGCACCTCAGTATCATGGTCTATATCGCCGCCATCGTGACGGAAACGTAATGGCGGCCACACAAATGTTCAAAGCTTAAATCAAATTACGACTAACCTAATCATCCGATCTCTACCAAATTTTGCAACAACATACCTTTATAGAGGAAGCATCTTTTCACCAAATTAATAGGTCATTGGCCTAATAGTTTGTGGATGGCGGCCATCTTTGTGTCAAAATCAATTCTCCCTACTAATTCAAACACGGTGAAACCGAATGGAACGAAATTTGGTACAGAGGTAGCATTAGCAAAGGGCACCTCAGTGTCATGTCTTATATCGCCGCCATCTTGACAGATACGTGATGGCGGCCAAACAAATGTTCAAAGCTTAGATCAAATTACGACTAACATAATCATCCGATCTCTAGCAAATGTTGTAACAACATACATTTATGGATGGAGCATCATTTGACCAATCTAATAGGTCATTAGCCTAATAGTTTGCGGATGGCGGCCATCTTTGTGTCAAAATCGATTCCCCCTATTAATTCGAACACGGTGAAACCGAATGGAACTAAATTTGGTACAGAGGTAGCACTAGCAAAGGGCACCTGAGTGTCATGTTTTATATCGCCGCCATCTTGACGGAAACGTAATGGCGTCCACACAAATGTTAAAAGCTTAAATCAAATTACGATTAACCTAATCATCCGATCTCTACCAAATTTTGCAACAACATACCTTTATGGAGGGAGCATCCTTCGACCAAACTAATAGGTCATTAGCCTAATATTTTGCGGATGGCGGCCATCTTTGTGTGAAAATCGATTCCCCCTATCAATTCGAACACGGTGAAACCGAATGGAACGAAATTTGATACAGAGGTAGCACTGGCAAAAGGCACCTCAGTGTCATGTTTTATATCACCGCCATCTTGACG
The DNA here is from genome assembly GCA_946902985.2 of Meconema thalassinum. NCBI lineage: Eukaryota > Metazoa > Arthropoda > Insecta > Orthoptera > Tettigoniidae > Meconema > Meconema thalassinum. Next base: position 377,594,415 of record OX336392.1, read on the forward strand.
GAAACGTAATCGCGGCCACCCAAATGTTAAAAGCTAAAATGTAATTACGACCAACCTAATAATCTAGTCTCTACCAAATTTTGCAACAACATATCTTTATGTGGGAAGCATATTCTGACCATACTGCAAGATCATCAGTCAAATAGTTGGTAGATAGTGGCCAAGTATGTGTGCAAATCGATTTCCCCCATCAATTCAAACACGGTGAAACCGAATTGAACGAAATTTGGTACAGAGGTAGCACCAGCATAGGGCACCTCAGTGTCATGTTTTAAATCGCCGCCATCTTGACGGAAACGGAATCACGGCCACCCAAATGTTAAATGCTTAAATCAAATTACGACCATCCTAATAATTTGATCTCTACCAAATTTTGCAACAACATGCCTTTTTGTGGAAAGCATCTTATGACTGACTACAAGGTCATCAGCCCAATAGTTTGCAAATAGCGGCCATGTATTTGTGCAAATCCATTCTCCATATCAATTCAAACACGGTGAAACCGAATTGAATGAAATTGTTTACAGAGGTAGCACTAGCAAAGGGCACCTCATATTCATGTTTAATATCCCTATAGCACATTGTATTTCAACAAGCTACTACAACCAACATTCAATTATACTCCTTGAAAAGGACGAAGAGTTATAACAATACCCATTCATTTAGGAGAAATAGGCTATATGTTCTTTACTGAGCATCTTGTTTTTTATGAGTAATGTGTATTGTTCCTTGTTCATTAGAACAAGTGTGATGTTGATTCAGTTGTTTTTGTATATTGTAGCGCCAAATTTTGAGAATTAAATAGTTTATCAGTAGGATTTTGAATTTCATTTCAGTGATGTGTTATCCTAAGCTTGATCCTATAATGTGTGAATCACTCAGTGGGAGGACGTTCTATGCCCCCAAAGAGATAAGACTGAGCAGCTTGATAGTGATTTGCATATTTCTTTTACGAAAGGGCACAATATGTCCCTGGCATGAAGTTTAATCAAATCAATCAAAATGCTTGTGTTACCTGCCTGGAAGGTAAGCAAACAGTATAGCCATTTCCTAAAAAGGGGAGCAAAGCTATATCTGTTCTAGATGTTATTCATAGTGATGTGCGTGGTCCCATGGAGGTGCAATCGTGGGGCGGAGCCAGATACTGTTTGATTTTTGTCGAGACTTTACTAGAAAAGTCTTTGGATATATGATTTCTTCTAAATCTGAAGTTTTTTTCTAAATTCCGCCTCTTCAAGGAGATGGTAGAGAACCAGCTCAATAAACGCATTAAGTGTCTAAGAAAAGGAAGGAAGGAAGCTTGTAGTTTAACGTGACCGTTAATCTCGAGATCATGAGCCACGGGACCATCTTTTTACGTGGAATCCGTACCACAGGACATGGCATTTCACTTCGAAAATCTCACATGCATTGACCGGGAAGTGTCTAAGAACCGACAATGGTGGAGAATATACTATAGTAAGGAATTTGAGTTGTATTTACAGGAGAACGGAATTATTCATCAAAGCAGTATTCCATATAGTCCTCAGCAAATTGGTATTGCTGAAAGGACTAACAGGACCTTTGCAGAGGAAGCTCGCTGCATGCTGTTTGAGTCAGGTCTAGAAAAGAGATTCTGGGCAGAGGCTATGAACATTGCCATCTATCTCAAGAACCGATCACCCACACCTGCAGTGAGGGATCTCGTACCAGAGGAGGCATGGTCTGAAGTAAAAGTTGATATTTCCCACCTTAAAATTTTTGGCTGTAAAGCACAGGTTCATGTCCTTGATGTTAAAAAGCAGAAGTTTGACAAGAAATCTGATGAGATGATATTTTTAGGTTATTGTGAAACACAAAAAGGATACTGGCTTGTAAGAAAAAGTGACCCAAAGCGTATTGTTGTAGCTACGAGTGTTGTTTTTCTTGAAGGTCCATCATTCCAAGTGAATGCAAATAATCCAGTAATTAATGCTGTAAATGACATGTCAATATTGTCGGTGCCTGTAATTAATACTTTTGTTGATCACCACAATGTTGATGTAGATGTTGATGTTATGAGTGATGAAACTGAAAGGGTTGTGACTGTGTCCAATGACACTACACCAGCTGAATCACCTGATAGTGATAGCAGTTTTGACATTTCTAACCTCTATATTGGTAGTGATGATAGCTCAATTGAGGATATTGTTAGTCGTGAGCCTGGTCCCCAGCATGACCGCCCTGATACAATGGAGGTGAAGGAATTCCAAGCGTACCAGAACGGCCAAGAGGGATGAGGATTATGAATACTCTTTTCTGACTGTTGGGCCACAAGATCCAAAAAATTATTCAGAAGTATGTTCGAGGTCAGATCAGAAGCTGAGGAGAAATGCCATGAGAGAGGAAATGTTGTCAACAATCAAACTTGGAGATTGGTCGATAGACCATCAAACCACAATGTCTACAAACTTAAGAAAGGACTGGATGGGTCCAAGCGCTACAAAGCAAGACTTGTGGCGAAAGGATTCACTCAGATTCCAGGTAGAGACTATGAACAGACTTTTGCACCTGTTGTCAGGCTCTCATCGTTAAAAGAGTCCTATTTGCCCTCGCTGCCGAGTCAGACTGGGAAATACACCATGTGGACGTAACAACTGCTTTTTTAAATGGTGATTTTGAAACAATTTACATGGAGCAGCCGGAAGGTTTTCTGGAAAAGGGCAATGAAGGTAAAGTGTGCAGATTGCAAAGAGCTTTATATGGTCTCAAGCAAGCTGCCAAATCCTGGAATGATAAAATTCATGATTTTCTTATTCAACATAAGTTCCAGAATTCAGAGTATGATGCATGTGTCTACACTAAGAACGAAGGCAAAACATGTGTAGCGATTGGCTTGCATGTTGATGACTTCTATATTTTCTCTAACTGTAAGCAGGAAACTAAGAAACTTAAGGAAACTATGTCTAAATGTTTTAAAATAAGAGACTTGGGTCCTGTAAGTGAATGTCTAGGTTTGAGAGTGACAAGAGACCGGAAATCTCAATCAGTTAAGTTGGATCAAGGGAGCTATGCTCTCGACATTGTCAAAAACTATGGTATGGAGGAGTGTAAACCAGTGAACACGCCCCTAGCACTTGGTGTAAAACTTGTCAGGCCAATGAACTCTACAAAACATCCACTGTATCAAACATTGATAGGTGCCCTTATGTATCTGGCGGTAGGCACCAGACCTGACATATGTTTTGCTGTTAGTAATTTAAGCCAGTTCAACAGTTGCAATGATGATGAACATCTCAATGCTGCCCTGAGAGTGGTTAGATTCCTGAAGGGTACAATGGGCTTAGGGCTAAAATATTGTAAAGGAGGTTGTAGTTTAACTGGTTGTGCAGATTCTGATTTTGCTGCTTGTGCTGTTGATAGAAAATCTGTTACTGGCTATGTGTTCAAGCTAGCAGGTGGAGCCATTAGTTGGCAGGCAATAAAACAAAGATCTGGAGCTATTGCAGATAGCACATCTTTTGCAGAGTATGTTTCTACTAGTGAAAGTGGTAAGGATGGTGTGTATTTAAGAGGTCTTCTTGGGGAATTATCAGTCCCAATCAAATGTATTAAAATATTTAATGATAACCAAGGAAATAATATTTGTTTGAACCAGTCATCTGGCAGCAAAAGTAAACACATTGATGTCAGGTTCCATCAAATAAAGCATTGGGTGAAATGTGGTGTTGTCAGTGTACAATGTGGTAAGGATGGTGTGTATTTAAGAGGTCTTCTTGGGGAATTATCAGTCCCAATCAAATGTATTAAAATATTTAATGATAACCAAGGAAATAATATTTGTTTGAACCAGTCATCTGGCAGCAAAAGTAAACACATTGATGTCAGGTTCCATCAAATAAAGCATTGGGTGAAATGTGGTGCTGTCAGTGTACAATACTTGTCAACTGAACAGATGATTGCTGATGTGCTAACCAAAGCACTTTCAAGAGCAAAACATGATTTTTGCATTGCATCCATGGGGATGGCAGATTAATTCATGTGTTGTGTGTACAAACAATCGATTAAGTGAGGGTGTTAGAATGTCTTATTATCATAATGATAATCAATTGTTCTGTACAAATTTAGTTTTTAATTTTAGTTCATAAGTATGTTGGTAATGCTTGTTTTGTATTATGTTTTATTTACAGTGACTTTATGATGAGAAGGCTGTGACTTCCTGTATGTATTCTTTGGTCAACGTGTATGTACTCGCTCATGTCGAAATGTGCCAAAATACATCTAGTATTCACGTATCAATCCGTGTGCCTTTTAATTAACTAACAGAAATACACACACAAAAGGCTCCAGATTGGTCTCATAATCCTACTTTTATATCATTTGTTTTCTTAAAAGTTAGTTACAATTAATAGCCATGACAACTAAGGTATTCATCAAGACCAGACAATCACAGTGCAAGAAACATTTCGTTGGGAAAACAAATAAACTCCTGGTAAGTAATCCAGCTATCTATTCTACCGGCTAAGCTACGTCAACAATAATAACAAGAATAATATTAGGCTACACCTTCAGCAGTTGTATGCAATGTATCTACTATATATTTGTCAAATACCACTCACTCATTCATTCATCACGAAAACTCAGAAACCACCGAACGGATTGGAATGAAATTTGGTATGCAGCTTCCTCAAGGGCCATAGGTGCTCGCTAAGAAAGGTTTTCAAAAAATTCACTCTGAATCATGGTCAAACCGCGAAAACCCCAATTATATGAAGCAATGCGGACTGCATCACGCCGCCCCTACCAGTCTTCTGGTGCTTTGCAGGCAGTGAGCTTACATCATTGTTGTTTGCGCTCCCGACCTTCACCCAGTCTCTCTGTTCAAACAGTACTTCTATGTAATTTCTGTTTGTACTTTATACTTTCTCCATCACTTTACAATCATCATATTGCATTATATATTAGCCTTTAGTTGAAGTAACTGTAGAGTTCGTTTGTTTGTTGGACTAGGTGCGGCGTTTTTCATCATTTCATGGTAGTACATAGTTAGAGAGCAGAGTACAGGCAGCTGAGATGAGATTCCTGAGAAGTATGGTCCAGAAAACGAGGAGAGACAGAGTGAGAAATGAAGATATAAGGAAAGAACTAGGAGTACAAAAACTAAATGACAAACTGGAACAAAACAGGTTGGTTGGTTGGTTGGTTGGTTCCTAAGTTTAGGGACTGCGACAACGCTGCCATGTAGCCCCGTGTACTTTGGGTGCGTGTGGAATCTGTCTGATAACCAGTGGTAATTGTGATGACTGTGTTGGTGTGTGTTATCTGTTTTTTAATTCAAGTAAGGACTGCAGACTTTTGAATTTTTCAAATAGTTCCTACTTTTGCCGCCAATCGCCACCGTCAATGACTACTAGTTCAGAACTTAGCTACTAGACGCCACCGCAGTCGGCTCTTGGCAACGAACGTAGGAACCTAAGAGCGTTGTTTACATTTGAACCTAATTTAGCTTCACACAGGTGTAAGTAGTGGAAGGTTCTTTAACATGCCATAAATCTATGACATGGGACCGCCGGCTTTACTTCCCCTCCAAAGGAAGGCATACTGAGGGATTTTAACGCTCTTAAAAATACGACGACTTCGGCCGGATTTGAACCCGCGATCTTGGGTATAGAAGCTCAGCATGCTACCAACTACGCCACCGAAGCCGCCTGGAGCAAAACAGATTGAGATGGTTTGGACGTATCAAACGGATGAATGATGTAAGGCTACCAAGACGAGCACTGGAACGACGCATGACAGGGAAGAGAGGACGAGGAAGACCAAGAATGCCTTGGATGGACTCGGTGGAGAATAGTATTAGAAAACGGAACCTGGATTGGAACACCGTGTCGGAAGAGGAATAGTGGAACGACAGAACAAAGTAGAGAGGAACCATATTTGCCTCCACCCAGTGTCAGCTGGAAAAGGGGAAATGATGACGAAGAAGAAGACAGTTATAATGAAAAGTAGACTTTGGTAAAAGAAAATTACCTCTACCAACGTTAATTTTATTAAGTTAGGCTAGGTCTATTCCATTTATCAGTTTTTTTTAAGTAGATGTTTGTTTTATTACGTTAGGAGAATATCCCTCAACGTCACAACAGCACTCAAGGACCTTTGAAGATGACCGTGTCAGCCGCTAACTTTTTCAGCTTCAGAATATTTGAGCTTGAGGGTGATAATTCTTATCTTTGTTATTTCGCAATCTTCTCAATCAATCTCTGGTTGATATGTATGCAAAGATTGAGACAGAGAGACCACTTTGAATTTGCATCAATCAGAAAAAGTTGAGAAGTGAGGAATATGTGCACCTGAAGGACGCAATGAGTAAAGCTGTCAGCCGTTTGTCAGATATTGGTAAAATGGTCGTGTTGCCGTCGACTTTCTCTGGAGGCCGCGCTATATGCATGAATGCACTCAGGATGATATGACTTACGTGCGCCATTTTGGACGTCCTGTAACATTCACCTGCAATCCAAAATGGTCCGAAGTAGTCGAGCACCTGAAACAAGGTCAACAACCTCAAGATAGGCATGATTTGGTAGCGCGGGTATTCCATTTGAAAGTCAAGCACATGATAAGACTTCTTAATAAGGGTTGTATCTTTGGTCCTTCAAGGTGTCACATGTATTCCATTGAATGGCAAAAGCGAGGATTACCTCACGTTCAAATACTTCTGTGGCTGGAAGAAAAGCTAAGGCCTGAAGACATCGACAAGGTGATCAGTGCTGAGAATCCTGACCCAAATCTTAACCCTGCTCTCCATGAGATTGTCAAGGCAACCATGATCCACGGTCCATGTGGAGTTCTCAACAGGAGTTCGTCTTGCATGGAGGAAGGAGTATGCAACAAGAACTACCCCAGACCACTCATTAAGGAAACCCAAACGGGGGAAGATGGGTACCCCAAATATCGCAGGCTGCCCACTTCGGAGGATGGGGTTTCTATTATTAAAAAGGGAGTGGAAATTGACAATAGCTGGGTGGTACACTATAACCCCGTCCTAGCTTGCACCTTCTCAGCTCATATCAATGTTGAGTATTGCAACTCTGTAAAGTCAATAAAATACACTGCAAGTATGTTAACAATGGTTCCGACCAAGCTACATTTAGCATCGGAGAGTTTGACGAAGTTGCGAGATATTACTCAGGACGTTACATCAGCAGCTCAGAGGCGGCTTGGCGCATATTCTGCTTCCTCATACATGAACGCTATCCTTCGATCATGCAACTTGCCGTCCACCTCGAGAATGGCCAGCGGGTTTACTTTAATGAATACGACGTTCGTGACCAGTTTAACAGCCCTCCAAACACAACTCTTCTTGCTTTCTTCGAACTATGCCGATCCGATAAATTTGCTTCAATAATTTTATATTGTGAAGTTCCATCCTATTTCGTTTGGAAAGGTAAGAAGTTCTGTAGAAGGAAAGGAAGTCCCAGGCCATCCTGGTGTGAAAAAATATCAGGCTCTTGGCAAAGTTTACTCCGTTCACCCTGGTAATGCCAAGTGCTACTACCTCCGCCTCCTTTACATAAAATCCCTGGCCCTCAGTCTTTTACTGACCTCAAAACCGTGGCAGGAGTGGTTCAACCAACATTTCAAGCGACATGTAAAGCACTTGGCTTGCTAGAGGATGATGCGCACTGGGACCGCACACTGGAGGAAGCATCCTCCACCGACCCTCCCCACAAGATACGCGAGCTGTTTGCCATCTTACTGGTGTTTTGTCAAGTGAGTGATCCCATCATGCTCTGGAAAAAAACACAAAGACAGCCTCGCGGAAGATGTGGTGAGAGAGGTTCAGAGGCAGTGTGCTGATGTCAACCTTGTCATGGGTGTTATCTACAACAGGTGTCTGGTGCTTCTTAAGGATTTAGTACTAAAAATGTCTGGTCAACAACTGGAACGCTTTGGACTTCCGTCGCCTTCTCGAGAACAAGACTCCGTCGTTATTTACCGAGAATATGTCAGTGAACTATCTTACGACACAATTAAGTTGTCCAAAGTGGTTGCTGATAATGTTCCAAAATTGAACAACGAGCAGAGATTGGCCTATGACGAAATAGTTCGAAGTGATGTTTCAGAATGTGGTCAGGTCTTTTTCTGGATGCACCAGGCTGAACTGGCAAAACTTCCTGATTAATCTCCTGCTCAGTACATTTAGAAGTCGACTGAACATTGCCATCGCAGTCGCCTCCTCGGGGATTGCAGCAACCCTACTGGATGGTGGAAGAACAGCGTATTCTGCCTTCAAGCTCCCTTTTAACCTCAGTCATGCTGCATCTGCCCTTTGCAACATCTCTGCAGTTTCCTTTTAAAGTCTGCTATGCCACGGCAATTAACAAGGCTCAGGGGCAGAGTTTTGTATTGCATTCAGCTCTGAAATACAAATACATATTCTATCTTATGAACAGTGGATTTCTTTCTGGGAGGGAAGAGAGGGGTTCATTCATAGTTTTGTACATCATTAAAAATGTTATTTCGATTATTATTGATAAAAAGCAATAATTAAATAAACATTCTCTTTGCATGAAAATTATTTTAATTATACTTTCCAGCATAATCAATTGAATTGCAAATACTATTGAAAATATGCAAAATTAAATTAAAAAGAAATGGAAAACAGTAACTAAATAAACCGAAAAGATGTAGTGGTACCAACATGTCCATATGTGACTGGTTATAATATTGATATTCTGTGTAAGAAAAATAAATTTTTTCTTGGCTTGTTCTTGCTGCCATTACTATTGACTCTCACAATCTGCATATTTTGATGTCTTTATCTGTATACAATCCTTACATTCAACTAAATAAATGTACAGGGCAAACGAAGTGGGCTCCTTCTGAGTAAAGAAGTCTCACTGGTAGCAGATGATAGATGGGACAATATTCGGGGTCTTTCATATAAAGTAAGAACGGCAAGCGGCTGCGGTGGCCTTGGCCGAGCTTGTGGCGCGCTATGCTATTGAAAGCGCACGCATAGTATATACGAGGGCTGTTTCTTTTTCAAGTTCTGATTGTCTGTATAAAAATAACAGATTGACATACCAAACTGATTTTACTACTAAATGTATGGTTGTTTTATTCGTATGTCTCAACATAATTGCCAAAACGATTGGAACATTTGTCGTATCGTTACACCAGCTTCCCAATGCCCTCAGAAAATATTCTGTCGCCACTGAGGTGGGTACGTCTGGAGATTCTCCTGACGTTTTTCCCTTTTTGACGAGGCGTTGCCGACCAACCATACCTTCAATTCTCGAAAAAGGTGAAAATCATTCAGTGCTGGTTTGGACTAAACGGCAGATGGTCCAAAACTTCACACTTGAATTATTTGTAAAAGTCTATCGTAACGTTGGTCGTGAATGATTTTCACCTTTTTCGAGAATTGAAGGTATGTTTGGGCGGCAACGCCTAGCCAAAAAGGAAAAACTTCAGGAGACTGTCCAGACATACCCACCTCAGTGGCGACAGAATATTTTGCCGAGGGCATTGGAAAGCTGGTGTAACGATACGACAACTGTTTCAATCGTTTTGGCGATTATGTTGAGACATAAGATTCAAGCAAGCAAACATTTAGTAGTAAAATCAGTTTGGTATGTCAATCTGTTATTGTTATACAGTCCATCGGAACTTGAAAAAAATAATAAACAGCCCTCGTATGTACTACGCGCGCGCTTTCAATAGTACAGCAGGGGGCCGTGGCGGGCCACAAGCTCGGCCAAGGCCACCGCAGCACCGAATAACAAAACTTCTGCTTGCCATTCTTACTTTATATGAAAGACCCTGTATGTACTGATTCAGGTGAACAAATGTCTTTGGGAGGGGGTTACACCCAGTACGCCACTGCTTATTAATGCATATCAGGAATTACTTGGAGAAATTCTCATTAAGAATAGGTTTGGTAGAAAGAAAAATTATAATAATATTCATTTTGTATATAACTATTGAACTATAATTTTTTTATTATTTATCATATGGCTTTTAGTGCCGGGAGTGTCCAAGGACATGTTCGGCTCACCTGAGTCTGTAGCTGCTTCCAGCGGACACCCTTAGGGTGAGCTACAAGTTCAGTTCAATTTCCAGTAGTTCCAACTTTCGTTACCAGATATCAATGATACCTAGTGGTGAACGTTGGAACTTTGATAGAGCGTTCTGACGAAATCTAACCTAACAATTTAGCTTCACACAAGTTTATTCTGCGGAAGGATCTTTTACATGCCATAAATCTATGACATGGGACAACCGGCCTTACTTCCCCTCCGAAGGAAGGCATACTGAAGGATTTTCAACGCTCTTAAAAATCCGACGACTTCGGCCGGGTTTGAACCCGCTATCTTGGGCACAGCAGTTCAGCATGCTACCAACTACGCAACTATAAAATAAATAAATAAATAAATAAACATAGATAATGTCCCTTAATTAGAAACTTGATACAATATTAGCATGTGCTGCTATTTCAGCCAGAAGACATTTTGTGGATGCACCTAGTTGAAGTTCCTGGCAAGCATAATGTGTTATAGAGGGCATTGTACTACTTGCCATTGGTAGATAATTGCAGTAAACTATCAAAGGGTTTATTGAGCAGTCCTTTTAACATCATATATTTTTGGACTCGGTGGGCATATTTCTGACAACTAGTTAACCTTGGCAACCTTGGAACAAAAATAATTCAAGACAGTCCATTCAATAACCCAGAGCGCCATCATGTAGGCTTGTGTTGTGTTCATTTAATTTGTTCAGTATCTTTTAACAGACCACGGCCACGTCCTTCCATTGCCTTGCCGAGTATCATTCATCTTCATTCATTTCATCTCTCAATTACTCCCCACATGAGGCTGGAGTCAGGAAGGGCAACGGGCCGTAAAAACCACACACTATCCATATAAATCACCGTGTCACATCCCCAGCCCATTTGATAATGGGAATAATAATGAGAGGACATTATTATTATTAGACAATAAAATATCGTTGCCATGACTTACGAAGTAATTTACATAAATATTGAAGACACATTTCCATTGTTGAAGTCCCCAAGTTCTGAATCCTTGACACTGGCTGGTTTTGTTTTGATGTGGATGGTGAAGTCATGTAGATGGGTATATTGGTAGGTGATTATGTATGTACATAACTGGGGTAGACCTCGTTGATGATCCCCATGACTAAGATGGAAAATTTGAAATTTCATCTTCTACAGTATTTGTTGTGCCATTTCTTCTTCCTTGCAGTTGGGAAATTTTGGACTTGGTCATAATCTGACATCGTAGTAAAAATTTCTCTATCGTCTTAGCATATCCCAAGCAGATTAAGTCAATGTCAACATACAGGTTTTCTTTCCCCAAAATAACCGCAAACTACCTGTACAGAGGATGTTTTGTCAATTCCATAAGGCTTTATCTTTCGTGGATCACAGGACATAGCTCAGCAACTCCAACTGAAGCCCCGGAATAAATGCGAACTACAAGCTCGCTGTCCTCTCTGTCACACTGGCTGATGGAGCTAGCGCTTTGAGTTGCTGAGCTCTAGTGTAACAGCCCTTATATTTGTTTCCTCGTGTACCTCCCTATCATAATGGGCCTCCTTCCTTAGTTTAGGGGCTACAACAACGCGGTCATTTAGCATAATGGTCCTCAATGGCCTCTGTCATTATAGGCACCATGTATGTCTCGGTAGGAGCAAACTACATTATGTTTGCTGCACCCAATTGGCATAACAGTCTTTCGAATTTTTCCATTTTCTTTTCATGTCGATACCTGAAAAGAGAAGTTTAACCTCCTTTATTTATTTACACTGTTAACGCCCACATTGGAGCACCAAAACTCAAACCTTATATATAAAGTCTTCAAATACTACGTTCAGTTCTTAATTCTAGATAATTTTTTCCTTTCCCAATACTTCTTCATTCTGGAAGATCTTGCAGCTCGTTCTTCTGCTGATATAACATATTGCTTATGCTGTGAAATTTTGAATGTTAGTCGAGTGTATTTATTATTTAGAAGTTGTTTCTCCTCTCTATGTTCAATATGATGCTTAGTAATTTTCAATTCGTCTCAATCCATTTATATTTCTTTAAACCATGTGTTTTTTGTTTTACTGTTCCATAAAAATTCTTATTTTCAGATTGCCACCAACATGGGATTTTTTTAAACAATCGCCCACAGTTCCAGGATGGGAATTTCTACCGTTAGCTACGTTATTGAGGATGCAGCAATTTGCAACCTATTTGCCTGAATGATGGGAAGGATCAAAATTAGATTTCAGTGATATGTGGTATTTTCCAAACAGTATTGGGAGTATTGATGGGAAGCATGTGATTATGAAACCAACTGGCTCAAATTACTTTCTTACTTGAAGAAATTTTCCTTCGTTCTAATAGCAATTGTCGACCACGATTACAAGTTTAACTGTGTTGATATTGGTGGTAACAGAAAAGATAATAATGGTGTCATTTTTGAAGATCAAAGACTTTCTAATGGCACACTTAAAATTCTGGCAGATAGACCCTTAGCTGGTGGAAATGAACCCATTGTGTACGAGTTATTAGGTGACGAAACTTTCACTCTAGGGCCTCCTGAGACCCTTTTTCTATGGGCAATCTCGAGATGACAACAGGAAAGATAAATACAACAGACAGTTATGCAGAGCTCGTCGAGTTGTCAAAAATGCCTATACATATGAAGATCAGTGATAGAGGTATGGAACACCTACTAGCTCCTCTGGAACCAGGGATTGGAGCATTTGATTTCCAAATAGTAGATAATAAACAACGTTTTTATGGTTCCACCTAGTCAATACTTGTTTTATTAAAGATTTTATCGTAAAGACAAGTGATTATGTCACGATAAAATCTTTAATAAAACAAGTATTGAATAGGCGGAACCATAACAAACTTTGTTTATTATTACATTCTGTCAATACGGAAATATGTGCGACTTTAAAAGTCAACAAATAGTAGATAGGCAGAGATCTAACAACTATGCTTTCCAGGCTCAAATTTGTTGATTACTTCAATATGTACATTGACTTGCTATATAGTATAATAACTTTTTATAAATTAATTTAATTTGCACACAATGTGCATAAGTAAAGTATAAAGTTCAAGGCCCACTTTCACAGAATTGCATCAGAGATATTTCTCTGCGTTTGCATGTCCTTACATGGTATCTGTCGCATGGGCCACCACAAAGTTTGCAAACGCATAGTTCATCTGGTTGATGGTAGGTGTCTCTCGTATATATCCGGTGGTAAAAACATGGACCACAAAGCGCGTCAAGATATTTCTTAGATCATAGGATCGTTGCAATCAGTCTTGTGAAGTCATAGCGTCCGTCGTGTAAAATTCATCCCAAATGTAATTTCTCGCTGCGGTCATGACATATAAGAAATCCCCATATCCCGGTGTGTATGGCAGGAGCATCTGCGATCAGAGTTCTTCCATAAATGGTAGTTCCTCTGTCATGGGATACATAAGCCGCGAGTGCGTGAACTTGGATAGACATAAGCTCTTTTCAGATACCTTGTTTTGATCCTCTCTGTCTATGCCTGAGATGTGTCCATATATTTTCCAGGCCATACAATGCTACTGGTGCTATTTTTAACCAAAACAGTCGTATTGCAGTCCTCAGGGATAAGCTGCGTAGATGCTTGACATCGCTCACAGCCATCGATGCACCGTCTACCCTCTCACTCACGTGAAACGTAAAGACATTCCAAGGTATCTACAGTGGTGGTTCTAGAAGCTTAAATCTGGGGGGGAGGGGGGCGCGGTTTGGAATTTAAAGTTTGGGTGACATAATTCTATAGAAAAGTAACCATATTTGTGAAAATACAATGGGCAGCACCAGCACAACCATTAACATGTTCAGTTACACACATACTACTGTACCCGATACCTAGTTGAGGTTATCGGCTACGCCAGCAGACATTAAGCCGTAGTTGAGGTATTTGGGAAGAGTTAAGAAAGATAGCGCTCAGATCGAGTCAAGAGGAATGTCAGGATGACGTAGTAGGTCTAGGATCAAGAAGGCACTGACATCTGCAAGCAGATGGAATTATGGATGGATTTATGAAGCTTTATTAAGATCTATATGGAACATGGTATTTAAACATCTTAGAAGAGGAGATATAACATGCATTATACATGGTAATAATTTGAAGGAAGTCAGATAACCCTTAAGTTATTTTATAACTTAACAGCCGAGATGATGGGGTTTCGAGATTATATTTGTGACGCAAGACCACGGTGGTGGGGAGGACGCCACGTGACCGCACCAAGCAGGTAAGGGTCGAGGCAGTGCAGGAACTGTCAGTCTAGCTCTGTGAACCAAGCAAGGAAGTCAAGCTGAGTAACACACGCCAGGCGCATGGTATAGATCGTGCAGCGAACAGAAACTGTCACGGAAAGTGCAGGCGACAGTTTCAGCTTCACCGAGCAGCGAACAGAAACTGTCATGGAAAGTGCAGGGGACAGTTTCGGCTTCTCCGAGCGGCGAGCGACAAGTAGGTCAGTGAGCCAGGCGGACTTGCGGAGCAAGCAAGCATAGACGGCCGGGATATTTTCTAAAACAGCATTGCGAGTAGTTGGAGAACTTTATTCCAAGCTGCATTTCAACGTAGAACGACATGGCGAGGCTAGCTTTATGCGGAGATTATTATGGCATAGCAGTAGGGCCGTGCGGGTTAGTTCCCATTATTATACGCAAGCATTATAACAGAAGCTGAACTTCATTACTACGTTGAGTTGGAACGTTTATTCAGCACTTGAATTATAAAGACGAATAGTTACGTGATACTGCAACTTTGAACTTCGAATGAACATAGTTTTTCTCAATGACATTACGACTATGCATTTCATAGCGCATTCCAAGTAACATTGACAATTTTAAGCAAACGGAATGTTGTAAGCATATGCACTTAGGAACATTAGCTCGTGCATTAATGCAAGTCATTCTTAAGAAGTGTTATGAATTACCGAGTATGAACACAGATACAGGGTGTTTCATAAACTTAGACACTCTGATAAAATAATTTTATTTTCTACAAGTAAAACTAAACCGCTGTGGAAATTGAACTTTCAACACTCAAACTGAACATTGTATAGAACAGTGGCGTAACGTAGAAGAGGAATAGGGGGTCCGCTGTTTCTATGAACTTTTTCGTGAGGATTTGGACAATATCCGCTATGGATAACCAGAAGTTTATCATGTCGGAGTAAACGCAGACAGAGACGCGATGGCACCACGGAGCGATGGATTCGATTCCTGACGAGGAGGAGGTCCACCAGCTGATTCACTTGGGATTTCGAAGGCAATCGTCATTGCATGGATGGAATGATATTCACGCCGATCTTTCGAGAAATTCATTACATAGGGAAAATCGACGATCTTTGAAATTTGATAACAGCTGATTATGAGAAGGTACTGTAAGAGTTATAACTACCTGATACGATTATTTTCATGAATACTGGGCACACATGTATATTTTTCTAATAGGAGTGATACGATTATTTAAGACATGGCTTTGAATTTATATGCTTCAAATTTTGCTAGAATATGGCGTGACCATATGATATGGCAGGCATCATTATACGAAATTCTCACCATTGGTTGGCTTTATTAAGCAGATGTTTGGTCTTTTAGACATTTTTTCCAGCAAGGATATTTTTCATGAATAGTTTTTTTGTGTAACGAGTATTTCGAACTCGTGATCTGCAATTGATTATCTATATTACTTCGTCATTTCATTGCATACTAGCGAGTGTGTATTATTCATCAGTAGGGATTTTTTCCCATTGGATTGTTTGGAGATATTAAGATGTTATTCACTTTAGTGAATGAATATCGCTTTTATATGACTACTAGAGACTTGTTGATTCCTATCTGATACATTCACTCATATAGTCTTCGAGATGGGGTCTTTCGTATTTATACGATTGTATGGTGGTTACTCATCTTACCCATCGCTTAGGGCACTATCATGATTAGTCGACGGGGCGAGGTCTTTCGTATTTATACGATTGTACGGTGGTTACTCATCTTACTTGCCATTGAGGGACTCATTTTTATCATCCGAGTGTACATGAGATTGTAAGTGAATCAAACGAGGAACTACTAGTCACATATCAGTCGAAATTTTGTTAAATAAAGTAAAGATAAATGTCATCAGGGTTACATTTGTAATTCTTGTTTGCCAATCCAATATTTTGTTGCTATACTCTTTTGAGAGTAATTTCAGTTTAACAGCTGGTACAGCTGAGGCTTTTGACGATTTTTATAATTGTGTTTGATACCTTTGAGAAGGATTTAAAGTAATTGAATCTTGTAAGATGAATCATTAATGGTCAGATTTATTATAAGGCAGATCAGTATTGCAGATTTTGATATGAGAGATTATAGCACATTGGTGTTTTTCTGTGATGTGAATTATGAGAATTGTAAGAGAATTTATGCTATTTGAAAGCAAATCTTGAATTACTAAGGTAATATTTTTCCAATTGTTTAAGAAGTTGTCTAGATGTGATCAGATTAATTACAGTTATTGGAGATTGTGTGCGTTGATAATTTGAAGCCAGTTATATATTTTTGTAGATCATGCAACATGGTTAAGTGAAGTTTGTGATAGGCATTTTGGGGAAGTTGCCAAGTGATAGTTGCAATGTTGCTAATGCATTTTGAAGCAGACATGAGGTTGTTGAACCCAGTCTAGCGTAATTGTTGAGATTCATGCTGTATGTGCTGAATATTTATGAAGTTTTGTGGAATAATTGTTGTATTCAAATGTGATATTTGAAGAATTGAGGATATATAATGTAGTTGTGGATAGTCAGATCCAACGTGATGTCGTGAAGGCAATAATATTTTTTGGCATGAAAATTAAATACGAGATATAACTTGGAAGTAATAAAACTGTAAGACAACGTTCTATAACCCATATTAAACAATTTGTTAGGAAATTAAACAAATAAATAAAGTTGATAAGACAAGATTTTCTGAGAATAATAATTAATGAAATAATAATCTGAAAATTTAAGCATATTAATGATCTGACCTAATGAAATAAAAATCAGAATGACTAGATGAAATAATAAGAATCTAAATAACCAGATGAGTAAAATTTAAATAAGTTAATAAATTAAATTTTGGAATAAATCAATGAATTAAATAAATGGATGAATTAAAGATTGGATGATTTAAAACGATTTAATCTGAGGAAGATGATAAAATAAGAGTGTGTGAATAATTAGAAAGCATAATGAAGTGATGATAATAATTTTCATTTAAATGATTTAATGGTGATGAGTTGATGATTCTGACAGGAATATGTTGAATTTTGAGATGAGAATTAATGTGAGAAATATTTAATTTTGATGATGATGATAATGATGACCAATGAGAAGTGAATTTTCTATAATTCACAAACAAGTAATTATGAATGACAATGTAAATAGTGTAAATTAATTATTCAATGTTTAGGAGCATTTGACTAACATGTTCAACATTTAAATTATGCCATGCAAGCCATAAATACGTGATATTTAAAATATGTGATTATAATATGTGTATGTTTAGACAGATTAATAACTTTTTCAAATCCACATTCATGATGTTAAATTAAAGAGAAATTAGGTCTCAGGTATCACAAATGTCAGTGACGAAAGACATAGTGCTACAGTGATCCTGAGAACCCAAGAGAACTTTAGAGATTTTTCTGTTTTATGTGGATGAAATATTTTTGATTAGAAAAGAGATGGTTCGATTTTTGAACAATGACAATTTAACGTTGGCATTCGACCATACTCTTAGGTAGGAGGTATATTTAAAATGTCTGTCTGACTATCAAAGTGAAATAAATAAATGTGATTTTCCTTTTTCTTTCCTTGTCTTGAGTAAGGCTTAACCAGGAAAGGAGGTGGTTTGCTAGGAATTCAGTTGATGGCGCCCACTTATATTTACATTTTTTTAAATTAAACTTAAGCCCGTAACGACCCTAGAGATACTTTGTCTCGTGTTACCCACTGCTTTTTCGATAACTCAGCTGAATTTCCGACACATTCCTTATTTGACTAGAGGTTCATTTAACTCCGCTCTGTCCTGGAACTCCAGGAATGCGATGTAATAGCAGATGGGTCATCGCATCCCCAGGACGAACGGGTACAATACTATGCCATATTATTTAAAGAACAATAAGTTAATGCATCCAGAACTAGGAAGGAAGGAAGATTGTAGTTTTACGTGACCGTTAATCTCGAGATCATAAGCCACGGGACCTCCTTTTTACGTGGAATCCGAACCACAGGACATGGCATTTCACTTTGAAAATCTCACATTCATTGGCCGGGAATTGAACCCAGTCCGCCATGGTGAGAGACCATCAGCTTGACCGCTGCTCCACCATGCCCCCATCCAGAACTAACCATGATCAGAAAATGAGAACCGAAAGTTAGTTACCATAGGATAGAGATGGGGCCACAACAGTAATAAATACCCTGCATATTATAAGTACTGTATGTAGCCTATGTATTATAAGATAATATTGAGCAATAATATACTTCTGTTTCCACCCTGGGCAAACTGGTTCACTATATCTGAAGGGTCTTGAAGTAATGGTATTTTACGCAAATCTTTTCGTGTCAATTGCCATGAAACTAATCCACTGTTGTTAAAATTCACAGATTTACCATACGTTAATATATTTTATACAGGTTAGTAATTTAAAAAATTCCTCTCGGCACGCCGGAAGGCGGAGGTAGATTTCACCGGGCAAACTAGGGGATAGGCTATAATAGGCAAAATATGCAGGTTTTCGTAGGAGGATCAGACCTCATTGATTGCAAGAAAGTATTTTACATTTGGACGTTAATTAATTTTTGTTTCGTTTTTGTATGCATATTTTTATCATTTTATTGCCTTATGGTTATGGTAACTTTCTTGTCATTTGGGGTTCATTTTTATTATACTTGTGATCACACTGTCCTTATGCAAGGTTTTGAACTGATGTGTAACTATCTGACAGTCTGTTATTTCTTCACGCAAAATTTTATCTCCCGCAGAGATTTTTGTTGGTTCCTCAGTTTAGGGGCTGCGACAACGTGGTCAAGTAACCCTGTGTAGGCTTACATTGGGTGTGTGTAGAATCTGATAAACGGTGTTAATTGTGATGACTGTATTAGTCTGTAATTCAGGTAAGGTCTGCAGACGGTCAATTTTAAGTAGTAGTTCCTAATTTTGTACCATATACTAACGTCAACGACACCTAGCTGTGAACTTGGCTACTAGATGCTACCGCAATCAGCAACTTGCAACGAACGTTGGAACTTCCCCTCCAAAGGAAAGCATGCTGAGGGATTTTTAGCGCTCTTAGAAAATCCGACGACTTTGGCCGGCTTTGAACCAGCGACCTTGGGCTTATAAGTTCAGCATGCTACCAGTTAGCCGCTTCCCACAGAGTCAGATGGAAAAATGAATGTGATCTCGTGCGATGGCGTTGTCTTGGCAACCTCTGATAGCTCATCCCTCATCAATTAACCGATTTTGGCCATTAACGAACTCGACCGAGAATTTAAGGGGATACATATTATGCAAAACATTCAAAGTGATTGGTGCAAAATTACGGCAGTTATCGTGTCCACAAGAAACTGATATATATATATATATATATATATATATATATACATACATACACTCATATATATATATATATATATATATATATATATATAAACTTTTGAACTGACGGTGGTTTGGGGGTCTGGGGGATGTGAAACGCGAAGATATGTCGAAATTTTCCGGAAGTCGAAACATGGCACCCATTGCAATGGTTAGCTTTCTGATGAAATCTACCTAAATTGCAATAGTTAGATTTCTGGTGAATTCTACCTAAAATAGGCTACATAATTAAAAATACTACCATCAACGACACCAAGCTGTGAACTTGGCTACTAGATGCCACCGGAACCATCAACTCGCAACGAACGTTGGAACTTCCCCTCCGAAGGAAAGCAAACTCAGGTTTTTTTAGCGCTCTTAGTAAATCCGACGACTTCAGCCGGGTTTGAACCCGCGACCTTGGGCATAGAAGTTCAGCATGCTACCAGTTCCGATACCGAAGTCGCTTCCCACAGACAGATGGAAAACTGAATGTTATCTCGTGCAGTGGCGTTGTCATAGCAACTGCTGATGGCTCATCCCTTATCAATTAAAAGTAAAGTTGTCATGGCAACCTCTCTTTGCACTTGGCATTTTCTTATAATTTAAATCATTTTGCTCACCCCGTGGCGTAATGGTGGGTCATAGCAAAAATTCTTTCAGACAAAAGTTTTAGGTAATTATTGGAGGAATATTGTCCATTTTGTACGGTTTTGATATTGTGCCTATTAACAGAGATATGATTAATGTTTCCCGAAAAACCCACTTTTTCCCACCCCTTTGGTCAATGGTTGGTGCTATCAAAAAACTTCTCCAACATAAATTTTAGGGCCTTATCCGACACATAGTATGAACTTTGAATGGATTCAATATTCCAGATATTAAGAGAGTTATAGCGATATTTCACTTTTTCGAAAAAAAGCCCCCCATTTTCACCCCCTTCTACCAATTTAGCCCAGTAACGAACTCGACCGAGATTTTATAGGTATACATATTCGGTAAAAATTTCAAAGTGATCGGTGCAAAATTACGGCAGTTATCGTGTCCACAAGAAACTGATATGCATATATATACATATATATATATGTATATATATATTGTTTTAGATCCCTTAGTGGGGGGTAGTTAGATCTAAAACGGATGTGTTATTGTCTTAATTTATAAGGGGGTGCCTAAAAGGGGGTAGCTTCCCGTAGTTGGGCAAGCTGACCAGTGTAGAATGTTGTATAGTGTTAGGATGCTAGGGGGTGCTCCTATAAAAGGCGTAGGTGTATTTCAGGGGATGGAACTTAGTGTACAGGTCAACGTGCTAGTCTTCCAGCTGGTTGGAGATAGTTATATAACCGACGTGCACGCGTCAGCTATGTGGCGGCACGCTGCTTCTGGCATTCGGGCCCCTACGGGAAATACAATGATACCTGAGCTAGCAACTGTTTGGCTACTGTATGTCACGTCTAATCGTGACGGGAGTCAGGAAGGACTTTAGGACGTAAAGAGGCGTGTAAACAGTAAGACAAGTGTAGTGTACTGACCAAGTATTTATTGGTCAGTTAATATGAAATTATGAGTCCCTTTTAGGGGAATGTAATGAATCTTATAAGTATAAGTGTACAAGTCTGTGAGGTAGGTCACAAAATATAGGAACTCTGAACACTGCTGACTCACCTGATGATAACGGCTAGGGCCTTCGGCGGACGCACTGTATAACTGGTAATTGAGAGAGAGTCGTCCTCCTTAAGGTCCTCTTCTTATAAGCTTCGGTGTAGTGCTGTCAGCATTCCGCTGGCATAGATGCCCCAGTTAATTATGTGTAGCTGTTTGTGGTGTGATGCAAGTATTTGGCAAGCTTTCCAGGCTGGTTAGCTGCCCTTGCGGTGTTAAAGATGTTGTTCTGGACTTACGAGATTTGCCAGTTAGGGGTGGTTTAAAATAGATGATGGGGGGATGGCCTCCAGGGGGTGCAGACGGCAGTTATCGTGTCCACAAGAAACTGATATACATATATATACATATATATATGTATATATATACATATATATATACGTATATAGATACATATATATATATATATATATATACATACATAAATTATATATAAACTTTTGAACTGACGGTGGTTTTGGGGTCTCGAGGATGTGAAACGCGAAGATATATCGAAATTTTCCGGAAGTCGAAACATGGGACCCATTGGAATAGTTAGCTTTCTAATGAAATCTACCTAAAACTATCATTGGTTAAAAAAAAGCACATTTCACTGCCTCATAAATTTATTCTTCTGTTTCCACTCTGGGCAAACTGGTTCACTATATCAGAAGGGTCGTGAATTAATTTTCCACTTAATTCTCTTTCAATTGAAAGAATTGCGAGATTGTAAAGCCTCTTTGTTGCCATTGTTGCTCTTAAATAGGATTTTATTCGTTTATGACAGAGAAACTACGCTCAGCAGAAGCAGATGACACAGGAAGTGTCAGCATCAACTTGAAAAATAATAGTAGATGTGGAAAAGCAACTTCCATTTTCAGAAGCTCAGAAAAAAAGAATGAGGGAGTGTTTGGATATTTGCCTCTAAATACATTCTTAGCTAAACTGATTTCAGTCTGTAGCACCTTACGGTCTGTGAAGATTAGATTATACTTTTCACAGAACGTGAGAATATATTCAAAATTTTTAAGTTTTCACTTCTTGGGTTACAGGCATCCCTTGCATTGCTCACAAAATCATTTTCAGTAAATCTACGCTATAACTCTTCTACCATGCTGTCTAATATTTCAAAAAGATTTCTTTTACATGTCTCTGATAATGTGACATTTTCCTCTTCTTTCTCCGCAGGGACTGGCATTAATAAAACGTAGTCTGAAAAGTTCTTTGGAATACTTGAGACTCTAGATTGTTTATAAACTTTCACGCCTAACGACTGAGCAGAGTAACATGTAACCGCCCATAGTTCCTTAAAATAATCATCATTTCGATTTTCTTGCAACGATTTTACAAGACCATAGATCAATCTATGTACCCCTCCGAAGTCCACATGTTTTTGTTGTAAGAACATAGAGGCTCCATTGGCAAGCTCAAGAATATCAGAAAAGATTTGTAACACAAACATCACCTTCACTTTACAAAGCTGTTTCAACAAACCTTTTGCTTCTGCTGCCTCTTTCTTGTTAGCTTACCTTGAAAAATACTCTAGAGCTGCTTTAACTGAAGCAAAACGTTTCTGAAAATACATTACTCCTCTATATTTACATACCCATCGCGTGTCACTTTGAAGAGGTGTCTCTAAAACACGTTCTCCTGGATAAATATCACTCTGTATCTCAACAAACGTTTGGTGTCTTACGGTAGATACAGACTGAAAAGCATAAATTGCTTCCAGTAAACCAAAAGTGTCCCCTACCATGTCTACTGCCTTTGAAACGTCCTCCAAAACTAAATTTATGCGATGTGCATAACAATGCACGAAAACACACGGGTTATTGACCTTTTGTCGCAATAAACTTTGCACACCATTTATCTTCCCTGACATAACCGCGGCTCCATCATATGATTGTCCAATGCACTTACATGGATCGAAATCCACTGAAACAAGGTACTCTAAAGCTGAATTAGCTATACTTTCTGCATTCAGTTGAGACAAATGTATAAAGCTAATGAAATGCTCCTCTATAGAATTTTTGTTCTACATATCTGACACATACGGACATCTGTTCCACTTTACTAACATCTCTAGCTTCATCCAGGATTAAGGAAAAATAACCATTGTTATATTTTTTCCGTCTCTCCTCCAATATGTTCGACTATTATATTAGCTGAGATATCAAGATATTCATTTTGAGAATCTTTAGATGAGTAAGTTGCATACTTTGCCCTTGTGCTTTCACTTTCTAGTTTAATTACATTTCAACAAAATTCCCTTTATTATTACCACTATCGTCATCCGAAAGTGTTTCGCGATGACCTCGAAGCCCAATGTCTTGCCGAGCACAACGTAATGCGACTCGGGCCATTGTTGCCACGGCCGAGCGGTTACGCAATATGTCATCTTTGTGTTTCTCGCTTAGCTTCGAAATCACTGTGCTGTTACGTTCACTTTCCAGAAAACTGTTCCACTTTACTATTGAAGATTTATGACATTCACTATCAGCATGCTTTGCAAGTTTTTCTCCTATTCTTTTCCAATTGCAAAATCCAGATTTAGTGAAAACATGTTCAGCATTGCTTGAATCAGATTGAACGAAATGACGACACGGAAAACAGAAAACAGCATCTTTTTCCTCAGAGTATTCAATAAATTTATACCTATCAAACCATTTACTGTTAAAACTTCTGTTCTTATTGTATAGTAATGTTTGTTCATAAACTGATTTAAGTGGTTGGCATTGACCATCATAGATCGATGCACTGATATCAAATGGTACTGGTTCGTCTATATTAGAAACAGTTGCACTCACATTTTTGTCACAGAGTTGGGGAGATATCGAAGCACTTGTATCGCATTTAAGTCACAAAGTTGGGAATAGAGTTTAATACTCTTCGGTTCATTGGGTTCACATGAACTTTCATCGCACTTCTGCTTGTCACGGGAAAAGAACATCAAAATATTACTGTGTTTAGACATACCTTAACTAATACAAGAACACGTCTACTCAAGCATAGTGACAAATCATCTGCTACTGAAGACTGTTGTGAAACGATAAATCCTTTCTGTGATTGTTAGAATAACGAGCAGTCGGCACTGTCGTCTGTCAGACTTTGAATGCAGACCGCTTTGACTGATTGTTGTTGCAAAGAAATATCAATACATTGTTATGCACTACGCATTTTAAAAATATTATATTTATACACGATTTCAATTGTGTTTTTGAATTATTATTATTATTAACTTTATTGGCCACAATGGACCACTTGAGTCTTCCATGTACACTTTTTCTTTGAAGGTTGTATTGTTTGATTCTTCTTATCTGCCCAGTACTTCTTCATTCGTTCTGATCGCAGCGTTGTTAATTCGTCTGAAATGTCTGCAAGCCGTCTGTGCATCATTTCTGCTGAAAATTTGTGATTCTTAAGAAGGGTGGTAATTTTATTCTTGTTCTCTGCATCTGTAATTTCGAGTCCAACTGTTTTGAGATCCTCTTGAATTTCTTTGATCCAATGCCCTCCAGTCTTCTTTCCCAGATTTCTCATCGCTAGTTGTCGTAAAATCCTGCTTTCTGGTAATCATAGGATGTGAAAGAAATAAGAGATTCTTTTCTTCTTCATCGTGCTGGTAACTGGGCCAATCTCTCGATAGACTGTTTCATTGGAGAGGATTCTCCAGACTCCTTCAACCTGGTACTTTTTATTTATGCAGGTTCTGATAATTCTTCTTTCAGGTTTGAGGAGCTGATCAGTTCTTCTTTCATTTTTAATTTGGAACAAGGTTTCGCAAGCATAAATGGCTTCGGGACAAAGTTACAGTTTTGTAGTGTTGGATCTTAGTGCCTATTGACAAGCATTTTTTGTTATAAGTTGACCAGCTCAGGTTAGAAATTGTGCTATTTTCATTTTGTTGGTTCTATTTATCCCTGTTGTTTTTTCGCTTATGTTATGCATAATGATTTCTCCAAGGTATTTAAATTGTAGAACTATGTTAATTTTTTGATCATTTATGATGACTTCTTTTATCTTTTTGACTCATAGAGTCACCCTTTAGGTCAAGAGGTTTCAGTGGCATGATCTCAATTTTCTCAGAAGATATTTGCAATCCTATTTTTAATGCAATATCCTGGAGACTGGTGATCTGAGCACTAACTTATTCCATGTCAAGGGCTAAGAGAGCTAAATCATCTGCAAACCCTAGGAAGTTTGTTCTTATTGAGGGTTATGCTCCAATTTTGATTTTAGGTGGGATTTTTTATTGCCAAATTTTCACGATGTAATCGAGAGCCACATTGAAAAGTAGTGGGGATAATCCGTCACCTTGTCTAAGGCCTGTTTTTATTGGAAAAGCACTTGACATTTCTTCCCTGAACTTGACCTTTGAAATTGTATTGGTTAAAGTTAGTTTGAATTAGGCCTACATATAATAAAATAAATAAATCTGGAAATTGAAAGAAAAATTAACATTATTAAATGCATTAGTTTGTTTTATATCACATAAATTATATCTGTAAATTATCATTTTTTTTAGTAACCAAGGAATTTTAAAATAATTATTTCACTAACTCTGGGTATCTACATAGTCTCCCCTAGGTACCGAAAATGGGAGACTGTAGACAGAGGCGGGTGCCTTTGTAAAGTAACGTCGCAGGCTTTC
The DNA here is from genome assembly GCA_946902985.2 of Meconema thalassinum. NCBI lineage: Eukaryota > Metazoa > Arthropoda > Insecta > Orthoptera > Tettigoniidae > Meconema > Meconema thalassinum. Next base: position 377,620,347 of record OX336392.1, read on the forward strand.
TTCCCTTTCTGAAGGACATAGTGACTGTCTTTGTCTCGTTCAAACTCAGTTCGTTAACTTCAGCCCAAACTGCGACATTGTCCACGGCGATTTGAAGGTCTTCTGCACTTGTAGAGATCATTACCATATTATCTGCGTAAATATAAATTTTGACATTAGGTAGAACTATTGTAATGATGTCAGCTGTTGCTACTGTAAACTGAGAGGATCGCCTTGAAGGACCCTGTGGAATTTCGGTTGTCTGGGGTTCAGAGCCTTATAGGGGTGAATTTCTGCTCTTTAAAACCTGGCTGAATTTACCTGACATTAACTCTTGAAGTACTCACTCATAATTGCTAATGTGAGGTCCTTTAGCTCTCTAACATTGAATACACCACATAAATACCGTAATTACAAAACCATATATAATATTCCCAAAAGAAAAATACTGTATGTATTGTCCGTTGATCCATTATATATTTAAACACAAAATGTGAAAAATGTTCCGGCATAACTCAACAAATTACAAAACCATTCGAACATATTATCATGAAAGTAACATAATGTAAGCTATATTAAGTTCTAGTGTCCTTTACACTGTTGTACGTGTTAATGAATTATGTATATTTGATCCCTTTTCACATGTTGATTGAAGAAATGGAGGAACACCTTGTTAACTACTCAGAAGCCAGTCCGAAGGCTGGTTGGATCCTCATAAAGTACCGCCTTTAGGTTATGAGGGTAGATACCCACAAAAACCCAAGGCAGCGCTATATTGAGGCGTACTAGGCAAGAAGAGGAGTGAAATAGTATGAGTAGAACCTTTCACAGCATCCACAGGCACCAACTGTGCCCTGAATGGCATTACTAAGCAGCACCCATATCTCAGTAGCTTCCATATAATCAAAGCTTTGAGTGACACTGAGACATCGGTGAAAAGCCACATTTTACTCTAGCCTGTGCCAACAGACAAATTCAAATGTACTGCATGGCAAACAGGCCATATGTACATGAATTACCATAATGTATCTTTTCACACGAAAAGAGAAATGCTAAGGAATTTAATTCTGGTCTGAAGGCTTGAACGGTGTTCACTCAGCCTCATGAGGCAGAACTGAGATGTGGTGGGTTTGATTCCCACCTCAGCCATCTTAGAAAAGGCTTTCCCCTTCTATTCCAGGCAAATGCCAGTAGCCTACATTTCCTAACTTATGGCCTCAGCTGCCTCCTTCACAATCCTCGTCTCAATTACTAATACACACACTACTACAGACATCACAGTTACACAGGTCATCAGACAAGATCCTATACACACCCAAGTACACAGGGCTAAATGACCACAATGTCACAATCCCCGAAATGAATCAGCAACAATATAATTAATTTCAGTTTATTTTCTGTTTATTATATGCAGCTGAGAGACTTGAAATATATGAGTGTTGTTATTGTTAATACAACAGTTTCAAACTTATTAAAATTAAACTATGGTGATGAAAAGCTTGGTTAGTTCCTCAGTTTAGGGGCTGCGACAATGCGGTCATGTAGCCCCGTGTACTTTGGGTGTGTGTAGAATATGTCAGATAACTGGTATTAATTGTAATGGCTGTATTAGTGTGTGTTATCTGTAATATTCAGGTAAGTACTGCAGACGGTCAATTTCAAGTAGTTCCAACTTTTGCTACCAAATGCTACCATCAACAACACCTAGCCGTGAACTTGGCTACTAGATGACACCGCAACCGACCCCTGGCGACGAACGTTGGAACTAATAGAGCGTTAATCAAATCTCTTCTCGTCTTATTTCCTAGCATTTATCCCATCCACATGGGGTCTGCTTTTCTGCTACGTCTCTTCCACAAGGCTCTTAATGTAGCTTAAATTACCTTACTTTCATGTTAATATGTTCGAATAGTTTTGTAATTTCATTAATCAAATATAACCTACAAATTTAGCTTCACAAAATTGTAGTCAGTGCAAGGCTCTTTTACATGCCATAAATCTATGAAAATTAATAAATAAAAAACAAAAATATTGGAATGCAGCCGAAAAAATCAGAAACCTCTATGGACATCAAATTAGCAGGTGAAAAGCTGAAGGGAGTAGGAGACTTCTGTTACTTACGAAGCAAAATAACCAGTGATGGACGAAGCAAAGAGGATATAAAAAGTAGGTTGGCTCAGGTAAGGAAATCATTTCTACAAAATAGGAATCTGTTGACATCGAATATAGATTTGGGTATTAGGAAGTTATTTTTGAGAGCCTTTGTCTGGAGCGTGGCGCTCTATGGAATAGAAACTGGGGACTATTGGTGCAGCAGAAAAGAGGAGAATTGAAGCGTTTGAAATGTGGTGTTACAGGAGAATGATGAAGATCAGATGGGTAGATAGGGTTACAAACGAAGAGGTATTATGACGAGTGGGAGAGGAGAGATGTTTCTGGTGACTTCTAATGAAGAGAAGAGATAGGTTGGCAGGACACACACTAAGACACCCAGGAATAGCAAGCTTAGTTATGGAAGGAAGGATCGAGAACAAGAACTGTAGGTGTAGACCAAGGTTAGAATAAGTTAAACAGATTGCCTCGGATGTAGGATGTGGTAGCTATGTACTGTAGAGATGAAACGATTAGCTCAGGATAGGGAGGCATGGAGGGCTGCATCAAATCAGTCAAAAGACTGAAGACTTAAACAACAACAACAAATCCATGACATGGGCCCACCGGCTTTTCTTCTCCTCCAAAGGAAGGCATACTAAAAAAAACAACAACAACAACACCTGCGATCATATGCTACATGAAGTATTTCAACTAATCAGTCGCAACGGTTAGGTTTATTTTGAGGATGGTTACTTCCATTCACTTAAACGGCTTCAGTGGCGTAGTCGGTAGCATGCTGAACTGCTGTTCCCAAGATAGCGGGTTCAAACCCGGCCGAAGTCGTCGGATTTTTTAAGAGCATTAAAAATCGTTCAGTATGCCTTCCTTCGGAGGGGAAGCAAAGCCGGCGGTCCCATGTCATAGATTTATGGCATGTAAAATATCCATTCACAGACTAAACTTGTGTAAATCTAAATTGTTAGGTTAGATTTCGTCGAATGCTCTATCAAAGTTCCAATGTTCACCACTTGGTACCATTGATATCTGGTAGCGAAAGTTTGAAAGTTGAAATTGAACAGAACTTTTAGCTCACCCTAATAAGGGTGTCTGCTGGAAGCAGCTATAGACTCAGGCGAGCCGAACATGTCCTCGAACACTCCCGGCACTAAAAGCCATACGATAAATAAATAATCCATCAACTTACCACTACTAACTACTTACAGCTAACTTATATGCAGAAGAAATAATGGAAAATAATGAGAAAGGGAAATAAAGGAGAGAGAAAGAAATGCCCTAAACCCATTAATAATGAAAGACATAATCTTCAAAATGTCCAATGATCGACTGACAAAGAAACTATGAAATTTCGTGAAACCAAAGGCAAAACAATTGGGATGGTTCCGAGAATGTAATAAAGATCTCACATAAATCAGTATTCCCGAGGACAAAATGCTGAACATTTAGACAAATTATCAAAAACTACCGGGTTTTAAGGTAGGAGCAGAACCCACAAAACGGAGAGGACCTCTTTCAGAAGATCGGAAGAAGGCACCAAGAGATGGGCTCCAGAGATACTGGCCGGACATCAAACCTGGCAGATGAACAAGTGAAACACACAGAAAATAATATTGATTGTTAACTCATAGTCCATAGTGGCTCAATTCGAATGGAAAAAGAAAAAAAAATAAGACAGAAAGGAAAGGGAAAGTGAAGAGCATTTGTCCAAACGTCATGGAAAAACAGGCCCCATTGCAATGTTGCCGCAATGCCTGACTCAGCTAGGGCCCCATGGTTGCCAAACAACATACCACTAGATGTGATCTTCTGAGAGGAGTTAAGATAAAGGAAGTTATGTATTCCTTACTAAACAAAAGTGTTGATTGCCATATGACAAGGAAGACCCTGGTCGAGAAACAGATATGAATCTAATAAAATTTAACAAAGTGAAGGGTGCCAATAATTAAAATATAGCAAAAGAAATGGTAAATTGATGTTAAGATCATCATCAGCTTCATTTCCCCTTTTCCAGTTGACACTGGGTGGGGGCAAATATGGTTTCTCTCCACTTTGTTCTGTTGTTCCACCATTCCTCTTCCGACACAGTGTTCCAATCCAGGTTCCGTTTTCTAATACTATTCTCCACAGAGTCCATCCAACGCATTCTTGGTCTTCCTCGTCCTCTCTTCCCTGTCATCCGTCGTTCCAGTGCTCGTCTTGGTAGCCTTACTTCATTCATCCATTTGACATGTCCAAACCATCTCAATCTGTTTTGCTCCAGTTTGTCATTTAGTTTCTGTACTCCCAGTTCTTTCTGTATATCTTCATTTTTCACTCTGTCTCTCCTCGTTTTCTGGACCATACTTCTCAGGAATCTCATCTCAGCTGCTTGTACTCTGCTCTCATCCCTCTTAGTCATTGTCCAAGTTTCTGCTGCATATGTCATTATAGGAACATAATATGCTTTGTGCATAACTTCTTTAGCCTTAATTGGTTTATCCTTGTTCCATACTAGTCCCCGTACCTGTTGGTAGATAGCTAGCTGAGTTGTATTCTTCTGCTAATTTCCAAATCTAGTCTTCCATCTTCAGTCAGTTCACTTCCCAAATATTTGAAGTGTTTCACTACTTCCAATTCCTTCCAATTACTTCCAATTCATTAAGTTGTGCCATATAAGTGGTTTTGCAAGATTTGAATTGAACCCATCAACCCTTCCATTTTAGCGACCCTTATTGCTCTTAAAAATCCCATCCCCTGTGTAAAATTGTAATATTATCCTTTATTTGGATAGCAAGATAAAATCTAGGTAAGGTTGGTAACCTTGCCACTATTAGTGCAAGGCAGTCCAGACTAGACTGAGTCAATCTGGGACATGGCATTTCACTTCGATAATCTCACATGCATTGATGGGAAATCGATCCCGGTCCGCCTTGGTGAGAGGCAGACAGCTCCACCGCTGAGCCACCATGCCCCTAGGGCAGAGGCAGGAGAATGAGAAGTTCTGTGGAACTCTCTGACTTTAAATGTAGTTATTATTGCTTTAAGGGGCGGAACAGCAAGTGCATCTGCCCCTATTAGTGGGGTGATTAGATAACACAGATTTAAGAAGTCTGTGCATAATATTTCCAGCTCTGAAAACATCCCTAGGGCAACAGTGTCTGTAGTCATAGTGAAGTGGAAACATGACTGAATGTACAGGCCAAAAACATGCAAGACAACTGCCTATGTTGACCCCTAGGAACTGTCGAGCATGCGCGGATTCAAGAGTGGGGGGGGGGGGGCTCACGGGGGTCATGACCCCCCCCCCAACGGAGACCATTTTTTTTTTTTTTTGCAAACTCAAAAAATGAAAACACAATAACCAGACAAATAAAACTTGACGAATTTTAACTGAAAAACATTTTTTTCACTTTATTCAATACTGAAAATATCTTTATTGCAATTAGTATGTTCTGTTACAACTGTACATATTTACAACCTCACACCTGTTATATAAAAACGATTCTTTATATAACAAAATCAACTCGTCTATTTTGTTTGGCAGACCTTGTAATTACCGAATCGATGTTTATAGTGATGTCACGATGAATGTGCACCAATGCACGGATAGGAATTTGGGGCTTTTTTCGCACAAAAAATTTTTTCCGACGTCCAAACTGCAAGCTTGGTTGGCAATTTAAGCTGTGACTTTCTCCCTTTGTCGGTACCAACTCGACTTGCCGAAAATGTAACGTACCTTGATACTTTTCTCGAAGCTCGATGTAAAAGTCGCAAAACACGCCGTTGCAATTTGTACGAATATTTCTGGTGCGCTAAAAGCATCAAATTTCTATCCATGTAACTTCCAAAAAAAATTGGTCTGGTTTTGTACGTTTGTTTATTTTGTGATTGCGTTTTTAGTGATACCATTTTTCTTAACAATTTCGATTCTCTGACACCCCCCAAAGCCAAACTCTAGATCCGCGCCTACTGTCGAGTGTTTAAGGGGGTCATACAGGATAGGCTACTCCACAATCGTCCTCCACCATCAAAATGGATTCTGCACCACTTCTAGGTCTATTCCTAGCATCATGACTTGATTTGTGTGGACAAGCAGCACCCATAAGTGCCACATCACAGAAACTGAATGCAGCCTTGCATGGAGTAAGGAGCATCAGGACTAGCCCATAGTACAGTGTAAAGTTTTGAAGCCATGTTTTCCAGTGTTGCCTATACAAACTGTTAGTTGCAACTCTTCGAAACGGTCAATGCGAATTTGCCTAGTGATTGGGCAGGGGTGCAATGTATATAATATATGAATAATAAGTAAATAACACTCATGGAAAAAATGACATGCATTAGTGATGATCACTATTAATAATAATAAGTAGTGACTATGCTCGCTGAAGCACATCGCTAGGCTATGGGGCCAAGCTCTTTGCTGACTCGGTAGACCTGGGTTCGAGCCCCACTGTCGGCCGTCCTTGAAATGATTTTCCGTGGTTTCCCATTTTTAATTCCAAGCAAATGCTGGGACGGTACCTTCTGAGAGGCCGGCCGCTTCCTTCCACATCCTTGCCCACTTTCATCCATTCATCTCATCTCTCATTCCTACGCGCAGGTCGCCCACAGGCGTTGACTAGAAAGACCTGCCCTCGGTCTCTCAGGAGGCACACAAAAAAAATATATATATACCGGTAACTATTGTTAGAATGTCTTATTATCATAAAGATAATCAATTGTTCTGTACAACTTTAGTTTTTAATTTTAGTTAGTAAATATGTTGGTAATGCTTGTTTTGCATTATGTTTATTTACAGTGACTTTGTGATGAGAAGGCTGTGACTTCCTGTTCCTGTATGTATTCTTTGGACAACATGTATGTACTCAGTCTTGTAGAAATGTGCCAAAATACATCTAGTATTCAACTATCAATCCGTGTGTCATTTAATTAACTAACAGGTTATGAGCCCAGACCGGACTAATAGTGCATGTTTGAAACCAATATTCAACGTCGCTCAGTGAATACTTAGAAACGGTGTAGCCAATTTACACATTATGGCAACAACAAGTGAATCAAATGCTTCAACCACGTTTTCCACATCAACTTCTGTTATCTCTGGGATTACTTTTTCATCATCAGTTCCTAATATAGAGAAACTAGAAGGACAGCCAAATTATGAAAGCTGGAAATTTGCAATGAGAATGTGTCTTATGCTGGAGGGATTGTTTGGTTATGTCGATGGAACAATTCCCGTTACTTCACATGTGGACACAATTCGTGACCAGAGTGCGCTGGCAAAAATAAGCCTGGCTGTTAAACCTTCTTGCTATATTCACGTGCATAACACTACCAACATGAAGGATGCCTGGAATAACCTCAAAAAGGCCTTCGAGGGATGTAGTATGGCCACAAAGTTCGAGCTGACCCGGAAATTTTTCAACATGAGGCAAGAAAGCAGCACAATGGAAGAGTTCGTCAACAACATCATAATGACCGTGAGAACTTGCCGATATAGGTGAAACTATTGAAGATAAATGGGTCTCATTCGTTATGAGGAATGGTGTCTCAAACGAATATGAAAATTTCGTGGCGGCGCTGAACCAGCAGTTGAAGGAAGATTTCACTTCAGAAGATGTAAAGGTTGCTCTTCTGGGTGAAAGCGAGAGGAGAAGAGTGAAGGGAGAATGAGAATCATCATCTGCCACTGCTTTGTTCTCCAATCAATGCAAGAAGAAAATTATAATAAGAGAAAGCCAGGCGATCCAGGATTTAAATGTTACAAGTGTGGCAGCCCTGAACATGGTCGACCCAATTGTCCGAAGTTGAAGCAAAGTAAGAAATTAATGCAATCTGTGCATCAACTGCTGACCGAACATAAGGCGGGTAGAAGACTCTTCTCACCAAGGCGTTGACTACCAAGGTGGCTCCCTCAGCATGGGTCATCGACTCAGGTGCAACGTCTCACATGACCAAGGAAAGGGCATCACTGCAAGATGTTGACTTAAGTGTTCGTACGTCAATCAGCGTTGCAGACGATTCTGAGATATTGTCTGAAGGTGTGGGTATGGTTGTCCTGAATCTTGGTAATGATTATATTAAAACAGTGACTGATGTACTTTATGTTCCAAATTTATCTACAAACTTGCTCTCAGTACCTAAAAAGGGTACAGTCTTGTCTTTGACAATGAGTCCGGTAAGGTCTTGAATGAATCAAAATTTTCTGTTGTTGGAAATTAATAAGGAAGGAAGGAAGATTGTAGTTTTACGTGACCGTGAATCTTGTGATTATGAGCCACGGGACCTCCTTTTTACGTGCAATCCGAACCACAGGACATGGCATTTCACTTCGAAAATCTCTGGAAATGAAGAGTTTAAGTGTGTAAAACAAGATGGTTTATACTTAATAGCTGAGTGTTCACAGGAACCAGTGAGGGCATTGTCCGCTGAAGGTATCTGTGACACAAAAGGCTGGGTCATTTAAATCGTAAAGGTATGAAAGAACTACTACATTTGGTCACTGGCATGAAGTTTAATCAAATCAATCAAGATGTTTGTGCTATCTGCCTGGAAGGTAAGCAAACAGTAAAGTCATTTCCAAAAAGGGGAGCAAAGCTAAATCAGTTCTAGATGTTATTCATAGTGATGTGCAAGGTCCCATGGAGGTGCAATCGTGGGGCGAGCCAGATACTGTTTGTTGTTTGTCGATGACTTTACTAGGAAAGTCTTTGTATACCGTATATGATTGTTTTCAAATCTGAAGTTTTTTCTAAATTCCGCCTCTTCAAGGAGATGGTAGAGAACCAGCTCAATAAACGCATAAGTATGTAAGAACCGACAATTGAGGAGAATATACTACTAAGGAATTTGAGTTGTATTTACAGGAGAACGGAATTATTCATCAAACCAGTATTCCATATAGTCCTCAGCAAAATGGTATTGCTGAAAGGACTAACAGGACCTTTGCAGAGAGAGCTCACTGCATGCTGTTTGAGTCAGGTCTAGAAAAGAGATTCTGGGCAGAGGCTATGAACACTGCCATCTATCTCATGAACCGATCACCCACAGCTGCAGTGAGGGATCTCGTACCAGAGGAGGCATGATCTGGAGTAAAAGTTGATATTTCCCTAGGGTGACCAGATCCAGTACTGTGAAATAGAGGACAACACAGGAAAAATTTGAGGACATCAAGGGAAAAAAGAGGACAAATCTAAAAGTAATAAAACCATATAAGATACGATAAAAATTGAACTTCAAAATGTATTAATTACATTAGTAAACTTAGAACATTGCCACTGAAAATGTATATTATTCTGAAATTAAAAACATGAAATTACACTTAATTTGTAGACTATTTATATTTATCTGAGGATGATATTCCTGCCAACAGTATAGGTCTGTCCAACAGATATTTATAGAAGTCCTGACAAGAGTGTTCCTTAAAATTGTACTGCACCATTAATAGACCGTTCACAGATTCTATTTGCAATCTATTTCTTTCATCTGTCCATTGAGATGAAATCAATGAGAAAACCCTCTCCACATTAGCATTGTGACCTGGGATAAAAAAAAAGAAATATTCTGCAATTTTAAGAAGCTCTGAGTAGCATTCAATATTTTTACTATCATTGAAATATTTTGCCCATTTTTGACTAGAAGTTAATTTAAGATACTCGCTGTTATTTGAAAACTTCTCTATAAATTTACTCAGATTACAAAACTGATCAAAACATTTTGCATCATCAATGTGAATACCTTTCCCTTGTAAATACATAATACTTTTTTCAACATCAGTGTATTCCATCTTCTTTAAAGTTAAACTCATCCACAAGAAAAAACTGAAATCATCAAAATATGTTACCCATTTTGTCAAATATTTCAAAGATACTTTATATAACATCAATGCTTCATTCATAAATAAATCTGCTTCCTTATCATACCCCTCTTTTCGAACATTTTCTACTACATCTTTCACCTTCAATGAAATGAAAGAACCTTCATATCTATTTTGAAGCATAGCCTTGACACATTCCAACACATTCATGATTTCTAACACAGAACTCTCTTCTTTCTCTATTATCAAAATATTTGAGTGAAATATTGACATTAAAGAATGCAGGTGCCACAAATAAGCTTCACTCAAATTATTTCCAAAAAAATTAATGAGAAGTTTTGGAGGATTTGGCACTGACAAGAAGTAAGACTTCAAGGGAAGAAACATTTTCAATTATCTCTCAACAGCAGGGAACAGAGATAGCCATCTTGTCTTGCTGTGGGAGAGTAATTGTTTGTAATTGGTATCAACAAATTCACAATATGACTTCAACTGTTCAGTTCTTACAGTGTAAATTGAGAAATAATTATACAACTTAACAATAAGACAATCTATATCCACAGATAAAACATCAGTTCCATGTTGTATTGTATTATTCAATATATGATCTGGGCAACCTATACCTACCATATTCCTATTGACAACATCCTTTAAGTTAGTAAATACAGTCTTGCCTTCTCTACGATTTAAACCACCAAAGTTAGTGCTCGTGTTGTCACCAGCAAAGGCCTCACATTTCTCTACAAGACCTAAACTAGACAAGGTATCCTTAATATACCCTGCAATATACTCAGCCTTCTCATTAGGAGTTGTCTTTAGTTCTACAACCTTAGTTTTAATACCACCCTGCTTATAATCGAAATATTGAATGAGAATAGGAAACATTTTCAGACTTCCATGATTACTTCCATCCGTACACACTCCATAACAAGATATACCTTTCATACATTCTACTGTAACATCAACAGCATGTGGGCCTATTACTCTGTTTATTATACTATCAGTTTTGGTTCTAGCTGAAGAAATTCTTTTGGCCACTTCCGAATCATAATAAATTGTCTGGTTCAATTTGAGTGTGCAGTCCATTGATCTGTAGGAGGAATGATGACGAACGGTATGGAATGCTAATGCTCCTTCCGCAGCTAAAACGTGATTCGTTAATGCTGTAGTTGATGTGGAAAAAAGCTTGTCTATAGTTTGGGAACTGCCGCAGCCTTGTAGGCTACACTTTTTTGTGTTTATTTGAAGAAATGTGACTATCCAAATCTTGAGAACCTACGAAATTAAATGAGAATTTTATATAAATAACGCTCTTTTAAGATTTGTAATTTAATAATTTAAATTTAATGTTTCTTAAAATTTATTTTACAACTAATTTTATAAAAAATTGACGAAAGCAAGCTGTGTTGTTCACGGTAAAATTATTTTATACAATTCGTGGATGTATCAGGATCGCCATCTACCGATAAACTTCTGAACCAAGAATCAGCTGTTCAACACACATTGGTTTGAGAATATGGCTCCAACAAACAAAGCAAAAATTGCAGCTTTAGCTACAATTATATGTCGTACAGTGGTAAAAGGAAGAAAAGAAATGCTAGGAAGTCCTGGACTCGGGAATGGATAAAAAGAAGAGAAGAGTAGAGGAATGCTGCCCTTGGTCGAAAATGAGTTGAGAAAATGAGAAGATCAGAATTCATATAGGAATTTTCTAAGAATGGAGGAAAGCAGTTTAAAAACTCCTAGATCTTGTTGGTCCCAAAATTATTCGACAGGACACTATCATGAGGCAAGCCATTTCTCCTGAAATGAGACTGCAAGTGAGTTCGAAGCCCGTTTATCTTCGCCTTCACATCAGCCTGGCTTGTGTTCGGTCGAATTTGTGAAACATATTCGGCGATTGAGATTTCTGCCTCCCTTCTTGCATTTCTATAGTGGTATATGGGCGTTTTAACCTCATACAAACACTGATATTTCTGGTACTCGTCCAGTAAAACACTAACAGCTTCCTTAGTCCAGCCGGAGCCTGCCATTTTCGAAGTGTTTGTTTACAAGCGAGCTTCAAAATCTTCTCACCACGTGGCGCCAGAATCATCTCCATATCAGCTTCCCTGATTGGTTCGTTTCGTAAAATTAATTTAACGGAATAGAACGTCCTATTTTATGGAAAGTTTTATCAAAGGTTTTATAAAACATGAATTTGACCGTGAGCAACAGAAATTTTATAAAATTAAATTATTGTACAATAAATTTGAAGGAAAATTTCACCGTGAGCAACGGGCATAAACAATAAATTATAGAACTTACCATGATTTGCTACCGAGACAAAAGTTGCAGTTGGGCAAATTTTACATTCTGCCTCAAAATCATTACGTCCAAGCTTGAAAGTAGGATATTTGGTTTTCAAAGCGTCTGTAAACTTGCACTTTCTTTTAGGCATCTTGAATGCGAGCAAATTTCAAACTGGCAAACACACAACAACACCACAAGACTGCCAATCAACGGAGCACAAACACAGAAACACATTCCCAAGCCCAGCGTAGACCGGAAACAATTATTGTAGCGCTGCACATCGGTGAAAAATTAAACTATTGGCATGGCGCCAATATAAACTGCGAAAAACTAAAACATACATACATACATACCGGTACATTCATACGATAATATAGTAAATTAATAAAAAGGAGGACATTTAGACAATTTTAAAAATTGTTCGCGGACAGAGGACAGAGACGTAAGTTGGAGGACATGTCCGCGAAAAAGAGGACGTCTGGTCACCCTATATTTCCCACCTGAAAATTTTTGGCTGTAAAGCACAGGTTTATGTCCCTGATGTTAAAAGGCAGAAGTTTGACAAGAAATCTGATGAGTTGATATTTGTAGGTTATTGTGAAACACAAAAAGGATACCTACCGCCTTGTAAGAAAAAGTGACCCAAAGCGTATTGTTGTAGCTAGGAGTGTTGTTTTTCTTGAAGGTCCATCATTCCAAGTGAATGCAAATAATCCAGTAACTAATGCTGTAAATGACATGTCAGTACTGTCGGTGCCTGTAATTAATACTTTTGTTTATCACCACAATGTTGATGTTGTAGATGTTGATGATATGAGTGATGAAACTTAAAGGGTTGTGACTATGTCCAATTACACTACACGAGCTGAATCATCTGATAGTGATAGTAGTTTTGACATTTCTAACCTCTATATTGGTAGTGATGATAACTCAATTGAGGATGCATCGGTGACGTAGTTGGTAGCATGCTGAACTGCTGTGCCCAAGATCATCATCATCATCTTGCACAGTTTCCAGCCACTAGCCGGGTCTGTTTGGAACACAAGCCTCTCCAACGTCTTCTGTCTTCCCACCATCTCTCAGCCTCCACCCTTGTCCAGTCTTCTCCTCTCTTCTTCACGCTTTTTCTTCCACCCCCTTCAGCCACCTATCTCTCGGTCTTCCTCTCGGTCTCTTTCCTTCCCACTTCGTTTCGTGTACCCTCCTGGGTATCCTCTTCTCCTCCATTCGTTTTACATGTCCTTACCATCTAAGTCTAGATTTCTCCATACCATCCTGTAATGGTTCCTCCTTCATTAATTCTCTGGTCCTCTCATTTCTTATTCTGTCCATCTTTGTAGCTCCAATACTGCTTCTCAAGAACCTCATCTCACTGGCCTGTATTTTGCTCTTCTCCCTTCCTTTCATAACCCAGGTCTCCGAGGCATACGTCAGGATAGGGACATAGTACGTCCGATATATGATCTTTTTGCTGTTCTGAGGGACATCCTTGCTCCATAACATGCTTCTCACACTCCTCCGGAATGCTTCTGCCTGTCTCTCCCGCTCATTTATTTCTCTCTCGTGTCTTCCATTATCTTGTATCAGGCTTCCCAGATACTTGAAACTCTCCACTTTCTTCAGCTGTTCCCCACCAATTGTTATTCCCGTTGTGGTTCTTTCCTTCTTCCTTGTTGTGATCACCATCTCACTCTTATTTATGCTACATTTCATTCCATATCGTTGTATTATTCCTTCCCACACGTCCAACTGTTCCTGTACCTCCTCCTCCTTGTTTCCCCAAATCATCAAATCATCTGCAAACACCATTGCTTTCATCTTTCCTTCCCCAATTACTTGCGCCACTCGGGTCATTATGTCATCCATCACCACAATGAAAAGTAACGGTGACAGTGCACTTCCTTGTTTCAGGCCGTTTCTCTGTTCCAACCAGTCCGATCTCTCTCCTCCCACTTTCACACAGCTCACGCTTCCCTTGTACATCTCCTTTATCCTCTTTATAGTCCATCTCTCTACTCCTCTATCCTCCAGGGTCTTCCATACTTTGTTTCTGCATACACTGTCATATGCTTTCTCAATGTCCAGGAAGGCCATCAGTAGATCTGTTCCATACTCATAGTGCTGTTCTTGTAACTGCCTTTCAGCAAAAATCAAATCCACTGTGGACCTTCCTGCTCTGAAGCCATGTTGCTCTTCCCTCATCCCTCCTTCTATCCTTGTCCTAATCCTCCTTTCCAAAACTTTCTCAAAGATCTTTGCACAATGACTCATCAGTGTTATTCCCCGATAGTTTCTGCATTCTGTTCTACTACCTTTCTTGAAGATCGGGAAAATCATTCCTTTTTCCAGTCTTCTGGGGTCTTCCTTTCCTTCCATGCTGTCCTCATCACTCGGTACAACCATTGTATCCCCACCTCTCCTGCTGCTCTCACCATCTCCACACTCAACTCATCCACACCCGGTGCCTTCCCTCCTTTCATCTTCCTCACTGCATCTTCCACTTCTTTCCATATTAAGTCCTTTTCTGTTTGCAGTTCATCTTCCTCTTTCCCGATTTCTTCCTCCTCGCCGTGGTTTCCATTTGGGTTCAGAAGTTCTACAAAGTATTATTTCCACATTTTCTTCAGTTCTTCCCTATTTTCTATCTCTTGTCCACTTTTGTTCACCATTCTAACATAATCCGTAGGATCCTTCCGCCTCTTACTTTTTACCATCCCATACAGGACCTTTTTTGTACCTTCACTATCCTCCTTCATCATCTTTGTCCACTCTTCCATCCACTTTCTTCTCTCCTCAGCCACTACTCTCTTCGCCTCCTTTCTTTCCTGGTACTCTTCCCTTGTCTCTACCGTCCTATTTTGATACCACCTCCTAAAGGCTCTATTCTTTTCCCTTACTATATCTTTTGTCTTCTCATTCCACCATGGTGTTTCCTTCCACCTCTTCTTACTACTTGTCCTCCCACATACTGCTTCTGCTGCACCTACTAGTGTCTTCTTAAATCTAGCCCATTCCTCTTCCACCCCACTTTCTTCATCTGTTGGAATTCCTTCCATTACCATTTTGAGGTACTCGACCCTTCTATCCCCTTCTTTCAGTTTCCATATCCTTATACGTATTTCCTGGTTCTCAGTCCCTTTCTTCTCCTTACTCCCTCTCAGGTTTATTACCAGCAATCGATGGTCGCTATCCAGGTTCTCCGATGGTATAACCTTGATGTCCGTGATGTTCTTATTTAGTTCTTTCTCATACAGTATATAGTCGACCACCGACTTCCTGGTCAAGTCATCACTGTACCATGTGATTGTGTGGCTCTCTCTTTTCTTGAACCAGGAGTTCCCAACTAGCAGGCTGTTCCTCTGGCAGAAGTCCCAACAGTGTCTTTCCTTCCTCATTTCTTCCGCCCCAAACCTCTGGTATACTGCACTCGTTCCAGGTTCCGTATTGACCATGTTTACAAGAAGTATAAAACAATTTTCACTCGCCAAATCAATACTTTACTTTACTAAAAATACTATAGGTACTGTCCCCGTTTACCCGGATAGTAGGCTGTCAGATATCCGCCCCCTCAATCGGATTGCCAATAATCCACCGCGCCGGCTCAGCTACACCAATGAAAATGGCACTGACAGATACTACCGAGATTTGAGCACAGAAGTTAACAAGAAATTATTGTGGAACACACCAAAATAGACGGGGGTTCATACTTACCTCTACTTACCTCTTAAAAATATCTCGGGGATTGGGTTGACAACAGGATCTCTAAAGTATGCTCCCACAATAACCTTCACTATGACATTTAAAAATGAACCAGAACGAAGGCAAGAACTTTGAACTGTACAAAAGCTTTATTTCAAATAAAGGGTATGACTTTAACAAACTCAACAAAATAAATGTGGCTATCAGTAGCCCATGTCAATCTGACTATGTCCTCCTGTAGGACTTGCAAAGTTATAATACAACATGTTAGCTCCCACGAGCTCAAAATAACGTAACATTCATAGCACACTTGGACTGGAAAAAGGAAGTCAGGATGAGACACATTTATAGAGCATTTGTTTTCTTTTAATAAACATGACACTTGTATTTATAGGCGCAAGGCCACACTGTAGACGACCTCGCCCGCTGATAACCAGATGTCTGGCCAGCTGCCATCTACCCTTCAACCTGACGTACACCTGTCAAATGGGCTCACTTGTCAAGCCACGTTGCGTAAGAATCCAGCACTCTCAAAAGCTTTAAATGTCCGCAAGACATCACAAATATTGTTACGCAAATCTTTCCAATGCTTTACTCACATACCACTGGATTATTCTGACAATCCCTAAACTTGTTAAATTATCATTCAAATGTTTAATAAGCATTGTTTAGAGTATAAAACAAACTCTTAAATGTTTATAACAAAAACTCATAAATTAATTTATAACAATTAGAAAGTGTTCATAATATAGTTAAAGACAAAAAGAATTTTAAACACGCCTCTAACATGACTTTCGTTCCACATTATTGTCAAAGATATTTACATTATTTATTTACAATATTAACATTTAAATTATTCAAATTATTAATTTGAGAAATACATTAACCACATGTTCATCCGGTTGGTAATTTCATAATCGTGTCAATATAATCGACCAATGAAGGTTAGTTATACATTTTAATGTCACAATCTGGTTTAATAAAGGTTTAATAATTATTATAATTATTTGTGACGGTAATCTTCATTCAAAATCTTATCTCAAATTCTTTCAATACTCTTGTTAATTATAACAGTAAATTCACTTGATTAATTTTCAAAGGACAAATACAATACACTCCAGCGGTAAATACGTCGCTTATAAAAAAATGCACAAAACTGCATTAAAAATAGGCCCAAAAGTCATCATATATTAATATATACGGCATCAAAATCTTCCACAGAATTTACAAAAACCTCCACTAACAAATTCTTTAACATCATTAATTACTGTGGGAATCTCCTTCATTTACTTCAAGGGCATTATACATCAGCGACTTTCAACATGTTCGCTGCACTGGCGATTATACATTCATAGTTCCACTTCAAAAATTCTTATAATCATTAATAGTTTCAAAACTGTTGTCATTTAACCTTCGTGGATTTCATTCATGAATCGAAATGAAGTAAAAATTTGCCAATCACAAACAAATTTAATAGTGAATACGCTTATATACGCCTCTCTGGTCTATCAAAATTTAAGATTATCATCTTCAAAGTACTGTAGTATAAAAATACTATCATCAAACAAAGTGCGACTAAACTGCAAAATAGTCGAATAGAATCCAATTAGACTGTGAAATGCAAACATTATTCTTTTAAATCTCTAATTGAGAAAAAACTCCTAACAAAAGTTCACGACTTTAATGCATTCAATAATTCATAATTAAAGTTCATCTTTCACAAAATTGTCTATGATGCAATGGTCGTTCATAACTGACGATAAATGTCTGTGTTGCAATCAATTTCAAATAACGACTAGTATTTCCAAGATCGTCGACAACGCAAGAGATTTTAACGCTCTAAAATCATTTAAATGTTCTTCCTTCTTGATGATGACAGAAAATTGGTCAAAGTAATTAAACTGGGGTAGAAATTACTTTAATAAAGAGACACGCTGTCTGAAGTTAAATCTGCCATGAAAATCATTAACTTATAGTCAAATCGTGACTACCAAAAATAAGCAAATTATTGAAATATCTAAATATCAGTCTCAACTGATCCAAAATCATTTAACTATGCCCATGGAATAACCATGTCTTAAGAAATCGTCGAAAAAGGCATAACTCATCAAGGTGTACTGAGAATAGGAATCTCAAACAAGAATATAGGGCAAAATACATGAGGACAGAAAATATGGGAAAATGGTTGCTCAAATATTGCTAGAAAACTCAAATACAATAAACGTTCACGACTACCTTATCTGCCGATCGAAGTTCCAGAGGAAAATTCCCCAAAGAAGACTGCTGATGGATCCATTTCACCAAGTTAAAGCTGAGCTCCATCCTCGAAACAGGAAACAGCACCCTCGGAGAATCGAACTGCTTCCTCCTCCGGAAATTGCACTGCTCCATGAAGACGAAAGACATCCTTCCGGCAAAATTCTTCTTTGTGAGTCGGGACTACCCTGACCTCTCTTGAAAAATCCCTGAAGATCTTGTAGAAAATCGCCATGAAGTTTTGTAGTAATTTCCATAGAAATATTCATATTCAGTGAGTATGAAATCGTTTCCATTGCTGTTTGATAGTATTCAGCGTTGAGCCACGAAACATGGGTGTAGATGGTTGTTCACCACATGTCCGCTTGTATGGAATGGCAATTAGCGAAGTTCCATGTTGCTATCTTACTCCAACAATGTATGTCCCAATTGCATTAAAGTCCTTTGGCCTTCCATCTTCTCCTCGGTTATGGTAATAGAAGAACAAACTGCCTTATTAAACTGCTCCATAGTACTGTAGCGTTGTGTCACAAAAGCAATCAGAAGTCTCCCTGTTATACTAGCAGTGTCAGCCGTAGCGTAGGATCTGACGATACAAAGTGCTTCTCAGGTAGCGAGAAAATCACTTTTGTCAGACGTCTAAAATTGCTAATATCTTCTAAAATAACTCCTTGAAATTGTTCAAATTTCCTACACTGCTTAATGTAGCACTGCACAATAGGATTAGCTTATAGGCAACCGCAAACTGTTCATAGCCACTCTTGTAGACGCGTTATAATGTGCGTTTTAACTTCACCTAGTTTTACTCACAGTAAACTTGCACTGCTTGCCTGCTCGAATCTCGTTCACTGCGGTGGCTTCACCACGCGTTATAAAGACGACTCTTTCTACTAATGTCACTCGACGTTTCACCAAAACGACTATATAATCACTGAAGATCTGACGATTTGAGATATGCGATATGAGATCTGACGATTGAGCTATCAGATATGAGACTCCTCTCTTCTGCGCAAGGCCTTTTATAAACTTCATAAGGGGCGTATCCATCCCTTCCATAGCGAGTTACTGCGTCATCGCTCGAAGTTCCAACTTCGTCAATACTTGACGGATTTTCAAAATTCAAAAACTGAAAATAAATTTCACCAAAATTCCAAATCAATGCCACTACTGCAAATGGATTTCCACAATTCTTCATTCCAAAAAGCATTAAAAATACCATAGTTTCAGCAATCTCCGTCTTCCTTCAAACAATCGTTGATTGGTTCGAGCCTCCCCTCCAATAGCATAATTTCTTCCTCAGCACAATTCCACGTTTCCTGCGACTGCGTCGTAAATCTCGGATCTTTCTCGAATAAATGCTGACGTCATAAAGAATCTCAGCTCAAGCAGCCTGCTGGTATAACGTCTGCGTCATCCGTGCTTACGTCATGACCATCCACGTCATAACCATGACAGCCATAACTTTCTTCATAATTTTCCAATATAGCCACCGTGGTCTCAACATAATTCAATTACGGGGGCAGTACATGTTTTGGAAACTTGATTTGTTTCCTTCTTCAGCCCATATGTTGGTGTAAAACATCATATGATATCGAAATCCTAACCAAAAATAAAAATACAGTTCGTAGTTTTTCTCTACGGGGATAGAAGGGTCGAGTACCTCAAAATGGTAAAGGAAGGAATTCCAACAGATGAAGAAAGAGGGGTGGAAGAGGAATGGGCTGGATTTAAGAAGACACTAGTAGGTGCAGCAGAGAAAAACTACGAACTGTATTTTTATTTTTGGTTAGGATTTCGATGTCATATGATGTTTCACGCCAATATATGGGCTGAAGAAGGAAACATATCAAGTTTCCGAAACATGTACCTATAGTATTTTTACTAAAGTAAAGTGTAGAGCTGTAGTGTTAAGTGATCTAAGTGCCAAAAATTAGTTTTTGAGTAAAAGGATAAAAACAGTATAATAGTGAAGGAAATTACATTTTAAAATTTATTTAGCAGTGATAGTATTGTAAAACATGTGCATCAATATTATCCAAAGAATTATAAGCACAATTCAATAAACAAAAGAGAAACAGTCATTTCAAAAACGAAAAAATGGAAATGATCTAAGTCCGTCCAGTTATATCCTGCTAACTGAACTAAGGGCAGGGGACGCTGAACATTAAACACTCAAAATGTCATTGTAAAAACCCCTATTTTCTTCATCGATGAACTCAAGCATACTGCGAATGTCTTTATTTTCGTTTTCAGGCAATGGTTGCACTTTAGGTAAGGAGGTTAGTTGAGCTGACAGAATATCATTTGCAGTAATTCCTCTTCTTAACACACAGCATTTCTCCCATTCCACTAAGTCACTGAAGGTGTTCTTCTTGTACATAACAAAGCCAGGATTATATTTGGTCACTCGCAGGCAGGACACTTGAGTAATACCTAACTTTGCTGTGTTAATATACATAGTTGAAGCTTTGTTGAAATCTAATAAAATTTCACCCATATCTAATACCCGATATGGTCTGGTAGGTCTTGCTGTAGTTATCACCTTCTTAACATCATTAAGTGTCTGCATTTTCGAACGTTTTGCACGTTTTTCAATGAGAGCGAAATCTCTGTCTGACGACGAAAAGCCAGACAAGAGGAATTTGTGTTCAACTGTGTCAAAAATCCCTGAAGCTACCTGAAAAATGTATAAAAATAGTAGCATCCTATTTTTTAACTGTCCTGCACAGTTGTCACTCCATACACACAGTTCGTGGAGTTAACGTTAACGTTAACGTTAAAACTTAGTATTTTCATTCAATCAAGACGAAGTACTGGTATAAGAACAAAATTGAATGCAGAAATTTTATGACACATCGTTTAAGTCTTAAGAGAATAAAAATAACCTTTACCACATGGTGATTTCTTAAAGTCTGCAAATGTGTAAATTGGGGGATCAAAGTGAAACGATCATGGTAGGGGGGGGGGGGGGGGGATTGAGTTTAAATGTACCTCCTGTATTAGTCCAATAACTAACCAAAATACTCATTCTACTAACATTTCATATAACAACCGCTATATATATATATACAAGCTGACCCGGCAGACGATGTCCTGCCAATCAAAGAAAGTGTTGTAACTTTGTTTCTTGAAGTGCTTTTGGATACACAATATTTTTTTCAATTTCTGTTAACTGCCTCTAAACTATCGTGAATTGAATTAACTAATTTAGAAACATTCGTTGGAGCGTGCACAACAACTCTCCAAAGTTTCATCGCAAACTGATAAATGGCATTTAACGCATACGGGATTTGGTTTAAATGATTCGTGTGCTGTCACTCATTTGTTGAATCTACTCGTGCTCTACCAACTGTGAAATGGATTTACTAAGTTTGAAAGCTTCACGTAAGTGTACACAACAACTCATCAGTTTCATCGCAATCTATGAACGCATACAGGATTTTGTTGGAACGCTTCGCGCGTCGTCACTCATTTGTTACATCTACTCGTGCGCTACCAATATTGTAAAATGGATTTACCAAGTTGAACACCTTCCCTGGCGTGTACAAAACAACTCATCAAAGTTTCATAGGAATCGGATGAATGACATATGAACGAATAAGTGATTTTCTTTAAACGATTCGCGTGCCGTCACTCATTTGTTGAATCTACTCATGCGCTACCTATTGTAAAATAGATTTACTAAGCCTGAAACCTTCTCTGGCGTGTACTCAATGATTCACCAAGGTTTGATCGCAATCGGATGAATGATATATGACCGCATACGGGACATTGTGGAAACGATTCGCGCGCCATCGCTCATTTGTTGAATCTACTCGTGCGCTACTTATTAAAAACTGGATTTACTAAGACAGAAACATTTCCTGGAGTGTACACAACAATTCACCAAAGTTTCATCGCAATCGGATAAATGGTATATGGACGTATACGGTACTTTGTTGAAATGATTCGCGTGCCGTCACACTTTTGTTGAATCTACTCGTGCGCTACCTATTGTAAAATTGATTTATTAAGCCAGAAACCTTCCATAGGGTGTGCACAACATCTCACCCAAGTTTCATCGTAATCGGACGAATGGTATTTGAACGCATACGGGACCTTATTGAAACGCTTCGCGCGTCGTCGCTCATTTGTTGAATCTACTCGTGCAAAACCTCCTGTGAAATGGATTTACTAAGTTAGAAACCCTCACGTAAGTGTACACAACATCTCACCCAAGTTTCATTGCAATCGGATGAATGGTATATGAACGCATACGGGACTTTGATTAAAAGTTTGCGCGTCGTTGCTCATTTGTTGAATCTACTCGTGAGCTAACTTTTGTAAAATGGATTTACTAAGTTAGAAACCCTCACGTAAGTGTACACAACATCTCACCCAAGTTTCATCGCTATCGGACGAATGGTATTTGAACGCGTACGGGACTTTGTTGAAACGCTTCGCACGTCGTCGCTCATTTGTTGAATCTACTCGTGCGCAACCTCCTGTGAAATGGATTACTAAGTTAGAAGCCTTCACTTAAGTGTACACAACAACTCATCAAAGTTTCATCTCAATCTATGAATGGAATATAAACTTATACGGGATTTTGTTGAAACGCTTCCCGCGTCGTCACTCATTTGTTGAATCTAGTCGTGCGCTACCTAATGTGAAATTGATTTACTAAGCCAGAAGCCTTCCCTGGAGTGTACACAACATCTCACCCAAGTTTCATCGCTATCGGACGAATAGTATTTGAACGCATACGGGACCTTTTTGAAACGCTTCGCGCGTCGTCGCTCATTTGTTGAATCTATTCGTGCGCAATCTATTGTAAAATGGATTTACTAAGCCAAACACCTTCCCTGCAGCTCACTCAACATATCACCCAAGTTTCATGGCAATCGGATGAATGGTATATGAACGCATACGGGACTTTGAAACGCTCTAACGTGCAGAGACAAACAGTAGAATTCGATATCACTGCCACCTTTGCTATAAAACACAACTTTCCGCCACGGGCGGAGTGTATGTAATGGCGGTAGTTGCACAGGTTGCGACCAGGTGGCTCTAACGTGCAGAGACAAACCGTCTAAAGACATCAGCTTTCACGAAGGCCAAGGCTAGTGGTTTCCATGACGACTGTTTTTGACTGTATATTATGGTTCTAAAATTGTGTGTAAATTGTGGTTCTAAAATTGTGTTCATTCCACCTACCGGGTCAGATTGTAAATCTAAACCATACATGGACCCACCCTAATATACATACCAAATTCCATCAAAATCGGTTCAGTCGTTTAGGAGGAGTTCAGTCACATACACACGTGTCGAAGAATTATATATATAAAGAAGATATATATTTTGGTGGGGTGTGAAATTTGTCACCGCACTGGTAGCCCCACTAAACTACATTTAGTGGCAATATACCTAAATGAAACCTTGTTATTGTCACATTGCATTACATTTCATTTGCATATTCCTTGTTGGTGCACACTGTTTCTTGAAGATAATTAGTTGAGTTTATTCTCGACTTATCCATATATTTTGGCCCATCAATGTCCAAGTATTTCATTCAACCTATAAATATACTTGGCAAATTAAATTATGATATGAAATAAATCACCCGTTTGGACAGCTAGTTCTACAGACCTAACCTAGAAATAGGATCCTCTGGTTTTATTCGAGGTTAGTTAGTTAGATGGTTTTATCGTTTATAAAACATATTTACGGTGTTCGACCATCTGGAAACAACATATTGTAACCACAAATATATTTCAACAGGACTCTTTATAAGGTTAGATGACTTCAAAAATCTTACGCATTGTTCCATATCAGTATGTCTGGCTGGAAACAACATCCCATAGCATCCATCAGCGACATCCGTTTCAATATATAATATATAATAATAATAATAATAATAATAATAATAATAATAATAATAATATCATATGGCCTCGGATGCCGGGTGCAAGCTTTGTTATTTGACACCCAAAAGGTAGCTTGCATGTCGAATTTTGTTGTTCCTAGAAGCACTATGAAAGTCAAGGAGGTTAGGTATCTAAGCTCCTTGACAATATAGCGCTTTCTAGTAGAGAAATGAGGAACTTTGTGTTTGCGGAAAATCCCGAGATTAATTGTGTCATTATGAACACGGCCTACTGAATTCAAATGGGTTCTTTGACATGCCAACATCGTATGGCATGTCGCAATTTTTGCCACTTTTCAAAAATCACTTACCCCGGCCAGGAGCGAACCTGCAAGCTTGGGGGGTTAGTAATCCGACACTATAACCACTCACCTACCGTGGCAAGCAATATATTTTTATTGAGCCGTATTGAAGAAATCTAGTCTCTTATAGGCCTAATATAGAAAGTTTGGGTTCAACTAGAACGTTTTTCAAGGTTAGAGGACTTTTATCAGTCAAAAATTGTTACGCATTTCACCAATTCTTTATACGTGGAAACAACATCTTTTTGCAATCAACAGGAGATCCGATTCATTATATTGAACCATAATGAAGAAGTATAATGTAGACAATCTACGGTATTAAGGTAGATTTATATTAACTTTAGTCTTGTTTCGTTTATGTATTTTTCTTGTTTTTTTTGTGACCTTTCATTTTATTTAAATTTTAATGTGTACTTTGTAAAGATGTCCGTTTTCACTTTGGCATTTGTTAACATAGTTTTTAAGATTCTTTTATTATTTCAATCTACGCTGACGATTATCATTGTATACCGAAACATGTACGTATTAATTTAAATATTAAACGTCTTTTAAGTGTTTGACAAGGCGGCTATTATAATTTGAGATTAATATAATGAAAACCAAAATGTTAATGCATAGTCTATATCATTATAAAGCTTATAAAACAGGTTACAACGTTAATACTGAGAGCTCTCTGTTATTTTTTGACGGAGGTCCATGTTTTATTCCCGGCTCTGCCAAGAAATTTAATTCTGTTCTATGGGTTGGAACGGGATACACCCAGCCTCGCGAGGAAACACTGAGAAGAGATGGGTTCAATTCCCACCTCAGCCATCCAGGAAGTTGTTTTCTGTGGTTTCCCCACTTCTACTCCAGGCAAATGCTGGAAGATTCCTAACTTAAGGTCACGGCCACCTCCTTCCCAATCCTCCAGTCTAGTCTGCAAGCCTCTGTTTGTGAACAAGTCATGATCTCCTATTAGCAGTTCGCACTGCGGCCTCCTCTGCTTCTACACCTCTACATTGAAATCGTTCAACACTGAATCTAACCATCGCCTCCTAGGTTTACTTCTACTTCTCTTACGCTCTACAGCCGAACTCATTAAACTCTTAGGTAATCTCTCCTCCCCTTTCTCTTCACATGACCCCACATCTGAGTCGGCTCATACGAACATCTGGCGTGTTTATTTCTAACTTATCCTGTTTCTCTTCATTTACTTACAACAATACTTAAATGTTCCGTCTATAAAAATAGTTTCTCTTTTACACAAGTATTTCAAATTTGACGCAGTAGAAAACATAATAATGTTATTCTCTCTGTCTTTTACGAGAAGCATATTTTCTTTTAGTCGGCCCCGTGGTGTTGGGATAGCGCGTCTGCCTCTCACCCGGAGGCCCCGGGTTCGATACCCGGCTCCGTCAGGGATTTAAGAAACTGACGTTAGGGCTGGAACGGGGTTCACTCAGCCAATATTAACGACCGAGGGGACCCGATGCGCTGATCACGCGTCGCCCCAATATCTGCAGGCCAAATGGCAGGGCAGCGGTCTCTTGGTAAGCCTAGGCCCTTCACGGGCTGTAGTGCCAGGGGTTATTATTATATTTTCTTCTAAGTTCGATCGAATGTCCATAATAGCTAGAGTATCATGAACTTCTTGCTTATTTTGAGGCAGAGGTGGTAAGTTTCTCAATCGCAATATTATTTTAAATCCTCTCTCTGCCATTTGATAGTAAATTATCAGACAAGTGCTTAGGGGCAGCACGTATATCCTTTCTCATCAACTTCGATGGCCGTTCACATATATTGTTACGTACATTTCTCTTTACGTTGTTCGAAATAAATTCTTGATTAATCGTCGTACATGGTTCGTGATTGTGAGACCCACATAACAGAAAGTTACCACCATTTGTAAATAAATGGGCAGAACATTCCTTGACACCTCCACTGTTGGCCCCGTTTTGACAACTCACACTTATGAAATTTCTAGTTTCCTATAATTCTCAATTCTCGAACTCTTTGACTGTACAGGGATAACATGTTCGCTGCACTGATTATATCTACAGATACCCCAGGGGGTCCAGGTGTATGTAGCTGTCAGTCAACTCATGACTTACAAACATTTCAGGAGAGATTGCCTACCCCCACTCTCTTCCCAAACCCATTAGCGTGAGCTGACAGGACTGTTTGGGTTTAACCTAATCAGCGGAGTTCGACCATCCCGATTTAGACCGGGACTATTGTTTATTTCTTCTGTGTGTACTCGGTTGGTGCCAAGTCTTTCCACCTCCTAGTACCTTCCCCCTGCCCCTCACCATACAACACCACGCATCTCTTATCAGTTTCACTCCATGAGCTCCATTGTTACAAGCAAAAGCTTCGCCACCCGGTCTAAAGTTCCGTTGCGCGACCAAGTGTGTGTGTCACTTTTACGGTGTAATGTTCCGTGCCCGACTAATTAAGATTGTATAATATGCGTGCAGTTTTGTATTTGTTTGCATCTTTTGACTATTATTTGTGGTAAAATGGACAAGAGAGAAGAAGAGTGGATCAGGGAACTACTTTTGGAATCTCATTCAAAACAAAATAAGTGATTTCTTTTACATAAATGTCTATCGTAACTACACTTTATTGTCTCGTTTGTTATTATGTAGTCAACCATGGCTAAAAAGTAAGATTCAGTAACTCCATCCTGCTTTTAATGATGCCCGGCTTTTTGACTGTGCGCGACCAACTACCTTTCATTTTTCACGCGACCAAACAAGGGTTAAGAAAGGACTGGATGGGTCCAAGTGCTACAAAGCAAGAATTGTGGCGAAAGGGTTCACACAGGTTCCAGGTAGAGACTACGATCAGACTTTTGCACCTATTGTCAGGCTCTCATCGCTAAGAGTCCTATTTGCCCTCGCTGCCAAGTCAGACTGGGAAATAGACCATGTGGACATAACAACTGCTTTTTAAATGGTGATTTGGCTGAAACAATTTATATGGAGCAGCCGGAAGATTTTCTGGAAAATGGCAATGAAGGTAAAGTGTGCAGATTGCAAAGAGCTTTATATGGTCTCAAGCAAGCTGCCAAATCCTGGAATGATAAAATTCATGATTTTCTTATTCAACATAAGTTCCAGAATTCAGAGTATGATGCATGTGTCTACTCTAAGAACGAAGGTAAAACATGTGTAGTGATTGGCTTGCATGTTGATGACTTCTATATTTTCTCTAACTGTAAGTAGGAAACTAAGAGACTTAAGGAAACAATGTCTAAATGTTTTAAAATAAGGGACTTGGGTCCTGTAAGTGAATGTCTAGGTATGAGAGTGACAAGAGACCGGAAATCTCATTCAGTTAAGTTGGATCAAGAGAGCTATGCTCTCGACATTGTCAAAAACTATGGTATGGAGGAGTGTAAACCAGTGAACACGTCCCTAGCACTTGGTGTAAAACTTGTCAGGCCAATGAATTCTACAAATCATCCACTGTATTGAACCCGCTGAGCTAAGGTTCATGTGATATTTTTCACGACAGCACATTTATGATGGGATGTAGTACCTTTGAACACACCCAGAAAGCTACGAGAAGCTGAGAGCGTATACAATTCTCTTTGAAGTAACGGAGAATCGCACTTTTGACTTTGGTGAAGTCTGCTAATTATTTATCTGAGGTCTTATTAATCAATTTTATCTTTCCACGAGACTCAGAATATTCCATTACGTCATTCAGTATTATTGAAACATTTTGGAGAATGTTTTTTCACTTTAAGGTAAGGTAATATCATTGCAGATACGTAAATGGGAATGTAAGTAGTCGCTCAACGACTTAGTTTTGACGACCTACTACCACGAGGAACGCAGTTCCTTGCACTACGTCTGGAGAATCCGCCCTGTGTAGGCGTGTTATTATACCCGTCGTGTTAGACGTGGCAAATATCCGCTGTTTAGCGTGGAAATAATTATCAGGTGCCATCGAGCACAAATACAGTGATCAACACGAATTGTATAGTGAATTATATTGCACTACGTCTGGAGAATCCGCCCTGTGTAGGCGTGTTATTATATCCGTCGCATTAGACGTGGCAAACAGTCCGCTTTTCAGCGTGGAAATCATTATCAGGTGCCATCGAGCACAAGTAAGGCCGGTTCTGCTTCACTTGACGTCGTGTGCCCAACAAACCAACATGGCCGCCGCGCGAAGTTGAAACATTTAAATAGACTTTTCTCTCGAACCCATGGTCGGAGTTTCACGAATGAGGTGTCGTAGGACTTGAGGTGACGCCCCTTTGCTATGGACCACTCGTTATACTTTTGAAAAAAAAAATGAAAATTTTTGTTTTCGAAAGTAGGTGATAGTTTGAAAACCAAACATGATAGAATGTTGCGCAATGGCTCAAACAAACAGTCTCTATGTCCTTTATTTTTATAATAACACTTTTTTTTACATTTTTTGAAAACACTCAAATTTTGAAATTCCTATATTTTGGAAACTAGGAAGTTTACAAAAACGTTTATTTGACATAAATGAAAGGCTCCTATGCCCCCTACCCCCAATATAAATTTCAAGTCTCTAGGATGAAAACCTGACAGTAGTGTGGTAAGGGGGGAGCTGTTACACTTCTTTTTGAACCCTCCTCGTATTTGTACCGAACCTGATATCTCGCTAACCAATGGCCGGATTTGAACATACAGGGTGTCCTAGCACTCGTAGCGATGCCCCTACTTTCCTATAGGCTCTTTATTTAATTAAAAGACCAAAACTAAAAGGTCATCCGCTTTTAATATCTCGCGAACCAATCATGATAGAGGCGTGCACGAGGGTTCCAAGGACTCGGGCTAACGTCCTCTTTGCTATGGACCACTCGTTATCTTTTTTAAAAAATTGGAAATTCGATATTGGGGTAAACACGTGTTTTTTGTGATTTTTGCTGATAGCTCACGGACCAATAACGCTAGAGACGTGTACGAGGTGTCCTAGCACTCGGGCTAACGCCCCCTTTCAAATGTGGTAGATATATTTTCCACAAAAAAAATTCACAAAGGGCCTAACGCCATACATGTTGAAAAAACTATTTTTTTCTTTACCTGTTTATAATGTTTATGAAGCGTGGTGGTTGAGAGAGACGATACTGCTGGGTGTGTGTTTCAACGAACCTGTCGCTAACCACAAGGACCATGCTTAATAGAACAATCGCTATTTCGGCGGGTCGGTGTATGACAGAGCGAGCGTGCGTTTTTCTGATATTTTACCTTTAACGTGTAAACGGTGATGGGAACTTGGTTCTATGTTGGTCGAAGCGAGTACAGAAAACAAACTTGCAGACGAGCAGGAGGTGAATGTCATTTGAGCTTATTGGAAGGCGTTGATCTGACTTGACAACAGGTGCAATGGAAAAATGACAATGACGCTTGAAGGTGAAATAATCTGACCATCGTGGTGGCAGGGAAGAGCGAAATGCATGTGAACACATGTGAAACCACATGAGGGCTAAACCAGTTACATCCTGTTTGCTTCGTACGTGACAAAATGCAAGTTCATGTGAAATTTGATCTACCACAGGTGTTCACCTTGGGTGTTAGCTGTCCACGTGCACGATAACTGTTAACAAGTTACATCCTGTTTGCTTTGTACGTGACAAAATGCAAGTTCATGTGAAATTTGATCCGGCACAGGTGTTCACTTTGGGCGTTAGCTGTCCACGTGACCGATAACAGGATGTTCAAAGCGTGGGAAAAAAGATTATACATGCACTGTAACATATATATAAAGACATGTCGTTATCATTTCCACTCTCACTTAGGTGACTACCTTTGAACACATTGCGTTGCGTGAAACCCCTGGTCTTGTTTAACAGTTTTGGTGTTGGTGGAAAATACTTAACCTTGTTGTGGGGTAGGTATTTATTTATATATTTATTCATTTATACATTTATTGATTTATATATATATATATATATATATTTACAAGCAATTATTTATTGATTAGGTAATTAATGATTTTATTTATTTATTTGTTTGCAGATAACCGGTATACCTTACATGTCTGAGAGAAAAGAAACCATTGCACTTTTGAGCCCACTAGAAGGAAACAGCAACAAGCCACTGCAAGTAAAGGTGAGATGAATTTTTTAAACTAACTTGTTTCATTTTTTTGTTTTATGTTTTATTT
The DNA here is from genome assembly GCA_946902985.2 of Meconema thalassinum. NCBI lineage: Eukaryota > Metazoa > Arthropoda > Insecta > Orthoptera > Tettigoniidae > Meconema > Meconema thalassinum. The sequence continues at coordinate 377,650,819 of OX336392.1, forward strand.
TACGAAATGCATGTATTAACCTGAATTTAGGTATTTATAGCGGTTTATTTTATTTATTTTTAGAAACTTGGAAAGAAAAGCCTTACCGCCGTAGCAGTTGCTGAAAAAAAACGAAACGCACTAAAGTGAAACCACTGCCAAAGAGTGAACTGTTTAAAACTCAGGTAAGTCTAACTTAAAAATGCTATTCCATTTTACCACTACTGAAAACTCGTAGACAAAAAAAATTCATTACCTGTACATGACTGGGACATTGATTGCTTTCTTGATTAATGGCTATGTTGTTGTTGTTGTTGACTGGGAAAAGTACAAGGCCATGTTGGATTTTCTAAAAATAAAAATAAAATTTAATTTATGGGTTGTTCCCTATGGACTCAACGAATATCCACAGGTTTGAACATGATAATGTGAACAAACTGACATGACATTAATTTTTGTTTATACTGTATATTGGTTATAGGGGGATGTAAATGACTAAAGCTTTATAAAAAGAAAATAAGTGCATGGTTTAATGTTAGTGCCAACATACAGTTTATTTTAATAGTGTTTTGATATATTAATGTCAATTAACGTTAAAGTTTAATTACAAGTATTGATTGATTGATTGATTGATTGATTGAGTGAGTGAGTGATTGGTTATTTTGTTTGCTTTTAGGTGTCGTCATGCGCCATTTACGTAATAACAGACAGTGAACAAGCATACATTGTGCTTTAAAGTACTCTGTGCAACGTTAATAACTTACAATAAGAAAAAGTTTTATTATAACACATGGCGTTAGTACCAAATACAACAAGTGAGCAAGTTGGTTTACCACGTGGGTTAAATTCAAAATCAGAACATGACCGTTGGTTAACATTTGAATCCTGGCCTGTAGGCTTTTTGTCGACACATGAACTTGCAAAAGCCGTTTTTTTTTTTTACTTGAACCGAGAAGATGTGGTGCGCTGTGTGTTTTGTCGTATTGAACTTTCACACTGGGAAGAAGGGGATGATCCCTTTAGAGACCATTTGCGATGGTCTCCTTGTTGTCCTTACATGCTTGGAAAGCAAGTGGGTAACCTACCCGTGCATTCATTTTACCGAACCACAAGACCATTGGCCGCTACTTACGCTGCTGAATCACAAATAAATAATAATGATGTATTGCCAGCCAACAACGGTAGTGTCGATATATGTGGTCCATATGCCATAGACAGTGTTGAAATGGCATGTGCTTTTGAAAAATTGGGAGTTTGCAAGACTAAAGCACTAGCACACCCAGAGTACAGCTCTGTGGAAAAACGTTTAGAATCTTATAAAAACATTTTGCCATTAATATTAAAACACCTTACCAAACAACTAAGTGAAGCTGGATTTTTTTATACTGGTGAAGGGGATAAAACAATATGTTTTTATCGTGGATTTGCTTTAAAGGATTGGCAAATGACTGATGACCCTTTTGTGCAACACGCTCGTTGGTTACCTAACTGCAAATACATGGTGTTGCTTAAAGGTCAGGAATTTGTGAACACTATTCGTAAAGAAAGCATGATTGCATTACAAGACTTAAAATGTCTTTAGAGTTAGAACATGCAGAGCAAATACACGAGGCTGAATGAAAAGACTTGTCTCACGAACAGATACAAAAGTGTGACCAACAATTATGTAAAATTTGTTATCAAGATGAACTAGGTGTTGTATTTTTGCCTTGTGGACACATGATAGCCTGTGTCAAGTGTTCATTAGAACTCAACACTTGTGCTATATGGAGAAAAGCAGTATCTGCTACAGTTAGGGCATTTCTTGCATAAATAGTAAAATTTATCAGCCATGCATAGTACAAAATCCCTAATTGCACAATATTATTAAAGCTGTTTTAGAGTGTAATAGATAAGCTTTTCTTTTGTTTATAGACTACTACTATGAATGTTTTGAATGCTGTGGGTCAAGCATGTGGCTTAGAGACAAAGAAGCTCAGCGAATTGCCAATTCATATTCCATTCCGCATTATCAAGATTCGGAAATTGAAAACAGCATATGGTGATCGTGTACTTTGTGTATGTAAAAACTTTGAGACATTTCTGCCTACACGGTTTAATGATATGTCGGAGAGTGTTTTTGATGAAGTCAATAATGCTGTACAACCTGTACACTTAATTTATGAAGGTTTTAAAAACAATAGGTGCATGGTTCGTTTTAATTAAATATAAAAAAACAAATGTCAAATAATAATGGAAGATATAAGTCATGACAATGAACTGAAAGAAAAATATGTGTATAGATAATAATGTTTTAGTGTTTAGTATTGTCTTTAAAAATATTATCATGAAACAAAACAAAATGTATATAAAGTTTGTAAATAAATGAAAATAATGGTACAATGTTGTTTTATTTTCTATAGAAGTCAGAATATTTAACATTGCAGAGTATACATGATTATGACAATAAAAAGCACACTTAATACAAGTCTTTGCCTTTACGATAGTGTGTTATAGTTTAAAAACAATAGTTGTTGTAGATCTTTTTTCTTCCACGATGAACAATAGGCATGAAAACGTTATTGTCTTGTTTTGAATCATTATCACTATCATAATCATAAGCAGCATGATCTATATCACTATTATTATAATCACTATAATTATCCTCAACATTATCCTCAACATTAGTAAAATCAGTTAAATATTCCTGGTCCTCTTCCTGTTCCTCTTCCTCTTCCTCTACAATGTCCTCATGTAGAGTCTGCGTGGCTTTTGATAATGTTAAGGGTTTTTTGAACATTGAATTATTTTCAATAGTAGTATTGTTTTGTAGCACTTGATTTTTAACATTTTCATGATTTTCTGTTGACAGAAACAGTGTTTCATGCAGTACACTACATTGATGATCACTGACACTTAAAACCACACTATTTTTGCATTTTAGCTCACTGCGACATTGTTTTGAACGTTGTTTTGTACAACGCCAAATAACAGCTCCATTTTTATTGGTTCGTTTCACAATATATGAATATCCTTTATAGAATGCATGAGGCTTACCATACCTAGTCACAGATACTTCCATATCAACTGTCAAGCTTAGACTAAGCTCTAGTAAAGACAACTTGGTAATAAGAACAATAGTTTAATGTGCGAGCATATATGGGTGCAAATGTGGGAGCAAAAAAAAAGTGGGAGCAAAAAGTGGGAGCAAAAAGTGGGAGCAAAAATTGGGAGCAAAAAGTGGGAGCAAAAAGTGGGAGCAAAAAGAGGGAGCAAAAAGTGGGAGCAAAAAGTGGGAGTAAAAGTGAGTGTAAAAGTGAGTGCAAAAGTGGGTTCAAAAGTGAGTGCAAAAGTGAATTTAAAAGTGGGTGCAAAAGTGGGTGTAAAAGTGAGTGCAAAAGTGGGTGCAAAAGTGGGTGCAAAAGTGGGTGCAAATGTGGGTGCAAAAGTGGGTGCAAAAGTGGGTGCAAGAGTGGGTGCAAAAGTGGGTGCAAAAGTGGGTGCAAAAGTGGGTACAAAAGTGAGTGCAAAAGTCGGTGCAAAAGTGAATGCAAAAGTGGGTGCAAAAGTGGGTGCAAAAGTGGGAGCAAAAAATTGGGAGCAAAAAGTGGGAGCAAAAATTGGGAGCAAAAAGTGGGATCTGAAGAAAGTAGGAGCAATTATGAGAGTAAATGTGAAAGCAAAAGTGGGAGCAAGTATGGGAGCAAATGTGAAAGCAAAAGTGGGAGCAAAAAGTGAGAGAAAAAAGTGAGAGCAAAAAGAGGGAGCAAATATGAGAGCAAAAAAGTAGGAGCAAGTATGGGAGCAAATGTGAAAGCAAAAGGGGGAGAAAAAAGTGAGAGAAAAAAAAAGTGGGACCAAAAAGTGTAAGCAAAAGTGGGAGCAAATGTGAGAGCAAAGAAAAGTGGGAGCAAAAAGTGGGAGCAAAACGTGTAAGCAGAAGTGGGAGCAAACAAGTGTGAGTAAATATGGGAGCAGAAAGTGGGAGCAAATGTGAAAGCAAAAGTGGGAGCAAAAAGAGCGAGCAAAAGTGAGTGCACAAAGTGGGAGCAAAATGTGTGAGTAAAAAGTGGGGTAAAATGTGGTGTTTTACTAAAACAATCTCCCCTAACCTAACCTAACTTCACCCAACCTAATTTCACCTAACCTAACTTCACCTAACCTAACCTTCCAACTCTCAGATCAAAAATTAAATTCTGGCCATAGTCGAGTTGGAACCCAAAACCTCTGGGATAACACCCAAGTATACTAGCCACTACACCGCGAAATGGGCAAATTATCATGCAACACAACACAAAAATAAAACGTTTTCTGTAGTGTAACTCATTGGCTGACAACCATAGTTGAGAATTCAAACCCAAGACCTCAGGACTTTTGTTTTGAACATTATCAGAAATATTATTCCATTTACATTTTGCTGTTGCTTATAGTTATAAGAGTTGGCATTAATATGGGAGCAAAAGTGAAAGCAAAAAGTGGGTGCAAGCATGGCTGGTTGTAGAGACTTTCATATCAACTAATACACATAAATTAAATTTTAGTAAAGTGACTTGGCTAATAATAATAATAATATTAACTGTTTAAAAAAATTCAAGGGATTGATATTTTTCAGGGTGTAATTTCCAACGTACTGTCAAGAATAATAATTACATGAACAGATTCCAAGAACTCTAGAGTGCTTTTAAGGTTAATGATTGGCTAGGAGTGAGATAAAGCTAGCTAACCTAAGTTAACCTCAGCTCAGTAAACCTAACCTTGTCACATGACATGTTCTACAAGTATAGACTTGCTTTGAGACTGGCTATGACGTCACAGATGAATGGCGGTGGGAGGCTGGCAATAAGGAAAATTTTTTTGTGTAATAAAAAGTCATGTCCAGAAAACTTTTTATTTTTGTGTTGTGTTGCATGATAATTTGCCCATTTCGCGGTGAAGTGGCTAGTATACTTGGGTGTTATCCCAGAGGTTTTGGGTTCCTACTCGACAATGGCCAGAATTTAATTTTTGATCTGAGAGTTGGAAGGTTAGGTTAGGTGAAGTTAGGTTAGGTGAAATTAGGTTGGGTGAAGTTAGGTTAGGTTAGGTTAGGGGAGATTGTTTTAGTCGGTAGCATGCTGAGCTTCTATGCCCAAGATAGCGGGTTCAAACCCGACCGAAGTCGTCGGATTTTTTAAGAGCGTTAAAAATCCTTCAGTATGCCTTCCTTCGGAGGGGAAGTAAAGCCGGCGGTCCCATGTCATAGATTTATGGCATGCAAAAGATCCTTTCACAGACTAAACTTGTGTAAAGCAAATTTTGTTAGGTTAGATTTCGTCAGAACGCTCTATCAAAGTTCCAACTTTCGCCACTAGGTATCATTGATATCTGGTGACGAAAGTTGGAACTACTTGAAATTGAACGGAACTTGTAGCTCACCCTTTACGGTGTCCGCTGGAAGCTGCTACAGACTCAGGCGAGCCAAACATGTCCTCGGACACTCCCGGCACTAAAAGCCATACGATAAATAAATAACCACATTTGATCCCACTTTTTACCCACACATTTTGCTCCCACTTTGTGCACTCACTTTTGCTCGCTCTTTTTGCTCCCACTTTTGCTTTCACATTTGCTCCCACTTTCTGCTCCCATATTTGCTCACACTTGTTTGCTCCCACTTCTGCTTACACATTTTGCTCCCACTTTTTGTTCCCACTTTTCTTTGCTCCCATATTTGCTCCCACTTTTGCTTACACTTTTTGGTCCCACTTTTTTTTCTCTCACTTTTTTCTCCCCCTTTTGCTTTCACATTTGCTCCCATACTTGCTCCTACTTTTTTGCTCTCATATTTGCTCCCTCTTTTTGCTCTCACTTTTTTCTCACACTTTTTGCTCCCACTTTTGCTTTCACATTTGCTCCCATACTTGCTCCCAATTTTGCTTTCACATTTACTCTCATAATTGCTCCTACTTTCTTCAGATCCCACTTTTTGCTCCCAATTTTTGCTCCCACTTTTTGCTCCCAATTTTTTGCTCCCAATTTTGCACCCACTTTTGCATTCACTTTTGCACTCACTTTTACACCCAATTTTGCACCCCCTTTTGCACCCACTTTTGCACCCACTTTTGCACCCACTCTTGCACCCACTTTTGCACCCACTTTTGCACGCACTTTTGCACCCACTTTTGCACCCTCTTTTGCACCCACTTTTGCACCCACTTTTGCACTCACTCTTGCACCCACTTTTGCACCCACTTTTACATTCACTTTTGCACTCACTTTTGAACCCACTTTTGCACTCACTTTTACACTCACTTTTGCTCCCGCTTTTTGCTCCCACTTTTTGCTCCCACTTTTGGCTCCTAATTTTTGCTCCCACTTTTTGCTCCCACTTTTTGCTCCCAATTTTTGCTCCCAATTTTTGCTCCCACTTTTTGCTCCCACTTTTTTTTTGCTCCCACATTTGCACCCATATATGCTCGCACATTAAACTATTGTTCTTATTACCAAGTTGTCTTTACTAGAGCTTAGTCTAAGCTTGACAGTTGATATGGAAGTATCTGTGACTAGGTATGGTAAGCCTCATGCATTCTATAAAGGATATTCATATATTGTGAAACGAACCAATAAAAATGGAGCTGTTATTTGGCGTTGTACAAAACAACGTTCAAAACAATGTCGCAGTGAGCTAAAAAGCAAAAATAGTGGGGTTTTAAGTGTCAGTGATCATCAATGTAGTGTACTGCATGAAACACTGTTTCTGTCAACAGAAAATCATGAAAATGTTAAAAAGCAAGTGCTACAAAACAATACTACTATTGAAAATAATTCAATTTTCAAAAAACCCTTAACATTATCAAAAGCCACGCAGACTCTACATGAGGACACTGTAGAGGAAGAGGAAGAGGAACAGGATGAGGACCAGGAATATTTAACTGGTTTTAGTAATGTTGAGGATAATGTTGAGGATAATTATAGTGATTATAATAATAGTGATATAGATCATGCTGCTTATGATTATGATAGTGATAATGATCCAAAACAAGACAATAACGTTTTCATGCCTATTGTTCATCGTGGAAGAAAAAAGATCTACAACAAGCTTTGTTTTTAAACTATAACACACTATCGTAAAGGCAAAGACTTGTATTAAGTGTGCTTTTTATTGTCATAATCATGTATACTCTGCAATGTCAAATATTCTGACTTCTATAGAGAATAAAACAACATTGTACCATTATTTTCATTTATTTACAAACTTTATATACATTTTGTTTTGTTTCATGATAATATTTTTTAAGACAATACTAAACACTAAAACATTATTATCTATACACATATTTTTCTTTCAGTTCATTGTCATGACTTATATCTTCCATTATTATTTGACATTTGTTTTTTTATATTTAATTAAAACGAACCATGCACCTATTGTTTTTAAAACCTTCATAAATTAAGTGTACAGGTTGTACAGCATTATTGACTTCATCAAAAACACTCTCCGACATATCATTAAACCGTGTAGGCAGAAATGTCTCAAAGTTTTTACATACACAAAGTACACGATCACCATATGCTGTTTTCAATTTCCGAATCTTGATAATGCGGAATGGAATATGAATTGGCAATTCGCTGAGCTTCTTTGTCTCTAAGCCACATGCTTGACCCACAGCATTCTAAACATTCATTGTAGTAGTCTATAAACAAAAGAAAAGCTTATCTATTACACTCTAAAACAGCTTTAATAATATTGTGCAATTAGGGATTTTGCACTATGCATGGCTGATAAATTTTACTATTTATGCAAGAAATGCCCTAACTGTAGCAGATACTGCTCTTCAGCATATAGCACAAGTGTTGAGTTCTAATGCACACTTGACACAGGCTATCATGTGTCCACAAGGCAAAAATACAACACCTAGTTCATCTTGATAACAAATTTTACATAATTGTTGGTCACACTTTTGTATCTGTTCGTGAGACAAGTCTTTTCTTTCAGCCTCGTGTATTTGCTCTGCATGTTCTAACTCTAAAGACACTTTTAAGTCTTGTACTGCAATCATGCTTTCTTTACGAATAGTGTTCACAAATTCCTGACCTTTAAGCAACACCATGTATTTGCAGTTAGGTAACCAACGAGCGTGTTGCACAAAAGGGTCATCGGTCATTTGCCAATCCCTTAAAGCAAATCCACAATAAAAAACATATTGTTTTATCCCCTTCACCAGTATAAAAAAATCCAGCTTCACTTAGTTGTTTGGTAAGGTGTTTTAATATTAATGGCCAAATATTTTTATGAGATTCTAAACGTTTTTCAACAGAGCTGTACTCTGGGTGTGCTAGTGCTTTAGTCTTGCAAACTCCCTATTTTTCAAAAGCACATGCCAATTCAACACTGTCTATGGCATATGGACCACATATATCGACACTACCGTTGTTGGCTGGCAATACATCATTATTATTTATTTGTGATTCAGCAGCGTAAGTAGCGGCCAATGGTCTTGTGGTTCGGTAAAATGAATGCACGGGTAGGTTACCCACTTGCTTTCCAAGCATGTAAGGACAACAAGGAGACCATCGCAAATGGTCTCTAAAGGGATCATCCCCTTCTTCCCAGTGTGAAAGTTCAATACGACAAAACACACAGCGCACCACATCTTCTCGGTTCAAGTAAAAAAAAACGGCTTTTACAAGTTCATGTGTCGACAAAAAGCCTACAAGCCAGGATTCAAATGTTAACCAACGGTCATGTTCTGATTTTAAATTTAACCCACGTGGTAAACCAACTTGCTCACTTGTTGTATTTGGTACTAACGCCATGTGTTATAATACAACATTTTCTTATTGTAAGTTATTAACGTTGCATAGAGTAGTTTAAAGCACAATGTATGCTTGTTCACTGTCTGTTCATTACGTAAATGGCGCATGACGACACCTAAAAGCAAACAAAATAACCAATCACTCAATCAATCAATCAATCAATCAATACTTGTAATTAAACTTTAACGTTAATTGACATTAATATATCAAAACACCATTAAAATAAACTGTATGTTGGCACTAACATTAACCCATGCACTTATTTTTCTTTTTATAAAGCTTTAGTCATTTACATCCCCCTATAACCAATATATAAACAAAAATTAATGTCATGTCAGTTTGTTCACATTATCATGTTCAAACCTGTGGATATTCGTTGAGTCCATAGGGAACCACCCCTAAATTATTATTTTTTATTTTTATTTTTAGAAAATCCAACATGGCCTTGTACTTTTCCCAGTCAACAACAACAACAACATAGCCATTAATCAAGAAAGCAATCATTGTCCCAGTCATGTACAGGTAATGATTTTTTTTTTTGTCTACGAGTTTTCAGTAGTGGTAAAATGGAATAGCATTTTTAAGTTAGACTTACCTGAGTTTTAAACAGTTCACTCTTTGGCAGTGGTTTCGCTTTAGTGCGTTTCGTTTTTTTCAGCAACTGCTACGGCGGTAAGGCTTTTCTTTCCATGTTTCTAAAAATAAATAAAATAAACCGCTATAAATACCTAAATTCAGGTTAATACATGCATTTCATAAAATAAAACATAAAACAAAAAAATGAAACAAGTTAGTTTAAAAAATTCATCTCACCTTTACTTGCAGTGGCTTGTTGCTGTTTCCTTCTAGTGGGCTCAAAAGTGCAATGGTTTCTTTTCTCTCAGACATGTAAGGTATACCGGTTATCTGCAAACAAATAAATAAATAAAATCATTAATTACCTAATCAATAAATAATTGCTTGTAAATATATATATATATATATATATATATAAATCAATAAATGTATAAGTGAATAAATGAGTCGTCTAGTATCAAAACCGGCCAAGTCACTGAAGGCATATTTTTCAGTATGGATGAAAAACCTCTAGAGACAAAGCAATGGTGGTCACAAAAGATTGTATTGCATAGTTATATCCGTAATGGTTTAATATTTAAGTTCTGCTATTTTGAGAAATCTGATTCATAATGAACCCATCTTTTTTCCTAATATTAATTTTGACTTGGCCGTTTTTGTTGCAATTTGGCATAATTTTAGTCTTTTTTTGTAAAATTTTTCTTTTTAAATTCCAAACTCCAGTGGAAAAAGGCAATTAAATTAAAATAAATTGACATTTCAATTATCCGTCTTTATTGCAATAAAAACGAAAGCATTTTGCTTGAATTGGATAGTATTATACGGAGATGAACATCAGAAAGCTGAGGAGAATACAAAATAGGTATTACATCATTAAAAGTTAGTAGTTCACTTAGATCTTGAACACGGTAAAAGAAAATGAGTCACTTATTAAAATAAGAACAATATACACGTTACACTGCACAATAATGACAAAATACGAGCACACAGGATATACGATTGGTATCGCGCCAATGCGGTAAGAAGCCCGCGAATACGGAAGTCAGCGTTGCAAACGAACAAAATACAAATTATTATGACTTCGAAGAGTATACAATATTCGGAAGAATGTTGCCTACTGATATTATCACATTCTTGCAAAATCTAACAACGCAAGTTTCCAAACAATAATGCTGCGACATGAAGATTGCTACTCCTTCTTTGACATGGCCGGTTATGAAAGCACTGCCTGCATGACTTGGCCCATATTTTTGCACGACCAAGAATTCAGTGCTCTGTAACATGAAGACATGGACGATTTTGAAGCATATTCTTGTTTCGCCTGATAGTGCTATATTTCTACTTCAAATTGATAACCTTAACTCATTTTCATAAATTTTGTGACTTGGCCGGTTTTGATACTAGACGACTCAAATATATAAATAAATACCTACCCCACAACAAGGTTAAGTATTTTCCACCAACACCAAAACTGTTAAACAAGACCAGGGGTTTCACGCAACGCAATGTGTTCAAAGGTAGTCACCTAAGTGAGAGTGGAAATGATAACGACACGTCTTTATATATATGTTACATTGCATGTATAATCATTTTCCCCACGCTTTGAACATCCTGTTATCGGTCACGTGGACAGCTTACGCCCAAAGTGAACACCTGTGCCGGATCAAATTTCACATGAACTTGCATTTTGTCACGTACAAAGCAAACAGGATGTAACTTGTTAACAGTTATCGTGCACGTGGACAGCTAACACCCAAGGTGAACACCTGTGGTAGATCAAATTTCACATGAACTTGCATTTTGTCACGTACGAAGCAAACAGGATGTAACTGGTTTAGCCCTCATGTGGTTTCACATGTGTTCACATGCATTTCGCTCTTCCCTGCCACCACGATGGTCAGATTATTTCACCTTCAAGCGTCATTGTCATTTTTCCATTGCACCTGTTGTCAAGTCAGATCAACGCCTTCCAATAAGCTCAAATTACATTCACCTCCTGCTCGTCTGCAAGTTTGTTTTCTGTACTCGCTTCGACCAACATAGAACCAAGTTCTCATCACCGTTTACACGTTAAAGGTAAAATATCAGAAAAACGCACGCTCGCTCTGTCATACACCGACCCGCCGAAATAGCGATTGTTCTATTAAGCATGGTCCTTGTGGTTAGAGACAGGTTCGTTGAAACACACACCCAGCAGTATCGTCTCTCTCAACCACCACGCTTCATAAACATTATAAACAGGTAAAGAAAAAAAATAGTTTTTTCAACATGTATGGCGTTAGGCCCTTTGTGAATTTTTTTGTGGAAAATATATCTACCACATTTGAAAGGGGGCGTTAGCCCGAGTGCTAGGACACCTCGTACACGTCTCTAGCGTTATTGGTCCGTGAGATATCAGCAAAAATCACAAAAAAACACGTGTTTACCCCAAAATCGAGTTTCCAATTTTTTAAAAAAGATAACGAGTGGTCCATAGCAAAGAGGACGTTAGCCCGAGTCCATGGACCCCTCGTACACGTCTCTATCATGATTGGTTCGCGAGATATTAAAAGCGGATGACCTTTTAGTTTTGGTCATTTAATTAAATAAAGAGCCTATAGGAAAGTAGGGGGCATCACTACGAGTGCTAGGACACCCTGTATGTTCAAATCCGACCATTGGTTAGCGAGATATCAGGTTCGGGGCAAATACGAGGAGGGTTCAAAAAGAAGTGTAACAGCTCCCCCCTTACCACACTACTCTCAGGTTTTCATCCTAGAGACTTGAAATTTGCATTGGGGGTAGGGGGCATACGAACCTTTCATTTATGTCAAATAAACGTTTTTGTAAACTTCCTAGTTTCCAAAATATAGGAATTTCAAAATTTTAGTGTTTTCAAAAAAAGTAAAAAAAATAAAAAAGTGTTATTATAAAAATAAAGGACATAGAGACTGTTTGTTTGAGCCATTTCACAACATTCTATCATGTTTGGTTTTCAAACTATCGCCTACTTTCGAAAACAAAAATTTTCATTTTTTTTTTTTTTTTTCAAAAGTATAACGAGTGGTCCATAGCAAAGGGGCGTCACCTCAAGTCCTACGACACCTCATTCGTGAAACTCCGACCATGGGTTCGAGAGAAATGTCTAGTTAAATGTTTCAACTTCGCGCGGCGGCCATGTTGGTTTGTTGGGCACACGACGTCAAGTGAAGCAGAACCGGCCTTACCCCCCTACTCAAGTATTCTACGAATCGCTGTTATTAATGTGCAGTGATCGACACATACCGGTACTGTATTGTGAAATTTACGACATTTCTGTAGCACCACATTTTTTCACCCACGTGTTTGTGGAGGGCCGAGAGCCTGGTGGAAAATATATAGGTAAATGTGGAATTATTACTTTAAACACGTGTGATTATAAAAGTACATTATACAGTAATTGCTACGGTGAATTTATTCGTAATAAAACGACGCCAATTTCACGGATGCCACGTGATAGAGAAAGTAGCGTCTGAACACGTGTGGAACCGCAGAACAGGTCATGGCCAGTTATCACTTACATCTGCAAAGTGTAGAGGCTGTGTTACCAATTATATCTAAAGCCTGTGATATCTACGACGAATACTATAATTTTCAAGTGAAAATAATGAACTACTACAAGTCTTATACTACCGCCCACGTGGTTAACTTTTTTAACACCATGTTCGAGACCGAGACCATGGGCTAATACCATTATGGTATGGGGGAGATGTCTCGGATGGGACCAGCATGATGATGGAACTTCTAGAACATCGAATGAGAAGGAAGGAACCGGGGATGCCTTTCCTAGCCATGTCCAGTCCATTCACGAGGTCAACTACAGGGACAGACCGAACCCTGGTCTTTGGGAGAGCCCAGATGGAAGTTCTGATGAGGACGATGCCAACCCTGAAAGCCACAGGCGCTTTTGTTCAACCCTTGTTGTTGGACAGAGAGCTGAGTGTGAGCTCCTTCGTATCGTAAGTTTTGTACACCCTTCCTTGTTCTAGTTTCTGGTGGTATAGTTAGATTAGTGTAGTTTGTAGCTTGCCACGGTGGGTGAGTGGTTATAGTGTCGGACTACCAACCCCAAGATTGCAGGTTCACCCCTGGCCATGGTAAGTGATTTTTGAAGGCGACAAAAATCACGATACTCATGTCATACGTTGTTGGCATGTTAAAGAACCCATTTGAATTCAGTAGGCCGTGTTCAATGGCAAAATTAATCTCAGGATTTTCCGCCAACACAAAGTTCCTCCATTCTCTACTTGAAAGCGCTGTAGTGTCAAGGAGTTTAGATATCTAACCTCCTTGACTTTCTTAGCGTTCAAAGGAACGACGAAATTCGACATGCAAGCTACCCTCTGGGTGTCAATTAACAAAGCTTGCACCAGGCACCCGAGGCCATACGATATTATTATTATTATTAGTGTAGTTTGTGAACCAACCGAACTTAGTGACGGCCATTTCATAGGTAGGGAATGTAATTTAGTCTAATTAGATGTCATTTATCTACAGTGATAGTGAGTCACCCTTGGGTTCGACATTTTGGTCAACCCTGGTGCAGCTTGATGGACGTCGTAGAACGTCAATTTCTATCTATTGCTAAACGTGACTGTAGTCATTTTGAGGCTACTTTGTTTAACCCTATCTGGGGTGATTTTTCAAGTCTTTGCAGACTTTAGTTATGGCAATCTGATGCCATAGTTATATTTCTTTAACTGCATTTTTTGCAACCAGTCAATGTTACGCCCCTGACTTCGTTAGAGTAGTCGTATCATTTGGGTAATCGACTGTAATTACCAGTTTTGTAACTGCATTATATTTCATTAGAGATGAGCTCTGATAGCCATCCAGGTCATGTGTAGACCTTATAAGTAAAAGGGACGTTTTGTCGTTGCCTAGCCTCGAACTAAGTTCCCAACGTATCATTAAGCAGATCCAGCAGAGTGGTATTTGCGCCACAATTATTATTTTGTTAGTGTCATGTGTTATGACACGTGATTTATTTGATGTTTGATACAAGTCAGAAATAGTGTATTTTATCTTCGAGAGCAGAGAGCTCCAGCAATTAGTGACATTGCTACCTTTTAAACGTCTTTGATGTGAAAGACAGAGTTATATAATTGTATTCAGATTTATAGCGTGCTTTTTATGCACATATTCTTCGAGGTTTATAACCTATGGTAAAAGGTATTATTATGAGGCCAGTTTTACTGTTATTTACTTGCTTAAATCGCCGGCCTAGCTAGTGTGTTGTGTCATTCAGCGCAGGAATCTTGTAGCCTGCGGCGACACGAACAGGTTTTGTGTATTGTGACTCAGCGCTCGACTGAGAGCGCGTGCTTCTGAGTGAGACGGACTGATGTTAACATAGGACAGAATGCTTTTAGCATTCCCTTTCCCTCTCATTGCTATCATAGCTCATGGAACCCAGTGTCCATTCCTGTATCTGATCATATGTTCTGTAGATTGTCATTTGTTAGTTAAACGCTGTTGCGTGTACCGTTGTTTTTTGAACGAGTACAGTTATGTCAGGTTTCTATAGTACGTTGTAGGCTAGCCCCGCTAGGGAGGTTTTTCATGTATGATGGTATTGTGTGTACCATGTCCGGGATTGTCCCGTTGACCAGATATTTAGGGAGGGTAACTGCTTGTGTCCAGGCCCATCCCAGAGTTATTGAACGCGAGCTGTGCGCCGCTGGTAACTTGTGTTATTGTGTGTCCGAGTTGTTATTGCTCGTTGATTATATTCCGACTTTTGAGTCGAGGCTTTTGGCAGAGATGATCTCAGGAGAGACACTCCGTGCCCAGGCTTGTCAGTATTATTCGCCATAAACCAACGATAACCTAAACCGACATCTTAATAATAAAACGCATAATTTTGGTAAACAAAAGCTAACTAACCAATTCTTTCTGCATAACCTTGTTTTTTGGCATTTGGAACCTGCTGACATAGCCGTGCTAATGAAGATATTTCCTTGAGGAAATGACTTGAGGACAGCTGACACATTTTTGTTGTGACTGAAACTTGCTCGAACCTTGAGTTCGTAGCTAGTGGAGCGCAGGCCATACGATGTTAGACGTAGTCTTTACTACGCAGTCGTCACCGTAACTACACACATTAGATGACTATGGCTTACAAAGAGTAAACCAAGGTGCAGGCTGGCATTTGAATAAAACTGTGATCTTTTATTTATTTATTTATTTGATGATGTAAAAGTGTACGAATCCTCTATGTTACCCTATTGTGTGCTGATTAGCACTTAGTTCATAAGAATGACTTAGATGTTTTTTTATGGCTGTTCACTTAGATTTGAATGTAATTGTTTGTTATTACGGACGTCACCGCCGAAAATTTTGTTATTAATTGATGGGACTTAGCTAGATGAATTAACGTTAAATGTAAATGTGGAAATGGTATCATCCTAACTTAGATTTGTTTTGCTACCCTGTTAAATGTAAATTCTGATATTAGCTTGATCTTGTAACTTGACCTAGGGTTTTGCGTCGTACCATTTTCCTAGTGTTGCTGTTGTTGCTTTATTATTGTGAGACAGATCTTTCGCGAGGGGTTTACTGTAACTTCTCAGGTAGGGACCTGCTCTTTATTTTTGATTATTTATTAGCTTGCGGATTAGCCGATAGAAACCCTCCGAACTAGGCTAGGGGTTTGTAAAATTTATAATAAATGTTCACGGTGTTTTACATAAGTCCGGATGTTTCTTTTCTCAGTCTAGTTTTTAAGGTGAACCTTTCCTTAGGCAGTCTATGACCTTCGTCACCATGTACCACGATCCCCGTGGACTACAGTTTCTCGTGCCGCTTTGGCCTATTTGGAAGTTCACCTGATCCTCACGGCAGTTAGGTCCGACGGATGAAATGTTAGGGAAGTCATTGCGGTTGTTGGCTATCCTGGCAGCTCCTCTGACGGGCTCATACACTATAATTTTTAATGGCGCCCAACTCATGTGCCGACGTTAACGTGGTAACCGTCAGTTCCATGTTATTTAAGAGGATCTTAATGTTGATTAATGGTAAATTGACCGGACTGGGCCGAACTTAGAAAGTCGTACTGCAGATCAATTAACCGCATGGCATTCATGTATGATGCAAGTCCATGGGGTGAGGCTTTTGTGTTAGATAAATGATGGATAGGATTTTCTTAGATGATGCCTCGTCCTGAGTAAATGTAATACTTTGCTTTGCTCGCCGTTGGCTTGGTAAATGTAGAAGCACTTAGTTTGCATACTCCAGCTGTACTCTTGATGTTTATTTAAATGAAACAAGCTTTATACGACCAAGTAACTAATCATAGCTGTAAGTTCCATTAGAGATTGATCCCTCTCTTTCTCAAATAATTTTCTTGTCATGGATGAGGAAACAATTCGTCGTGTGTTTGGGGAGATGATGGCAGGTGTCAATGCCAATCTACAGCAGATTACTGCTGACTTAGGTACTGTAAGGAATGACTTAGGTGAAGTCCGAGGTGACTTAGGTACTGTAAGAGGTGATTTAGGTACTGTAAGAGGTGATTTAGGTGATGTCCGAGGTGACTTAGGTGAGAATACCCAAGCTGTTAATAATGTGAGACAGGACTTAGAAGTTAACACCCAGTCAATTAACAATGTGAGTGGTCATGTGGACCAAGTTAGACTGGATCTTGAGATCAACACACAGTCAATCAATAATGTTAGGGCTGATCTAACGCAGGTCAGGGCCGACATGGATACTTATAGGGTAGAGGCTAGGAATGATCTTACGGCAGGTTTAGCGGCTGTTAGAGTTGACGTTATACGACACCATCAGGAGGCTAACCAGCGTATAGATAGTTTAACCGATCAGATGAATAGAGCTAGGGAGGACGTGCAGACCCGATTAGAGGAGCACACTGCTCAAATCCAGACAACGATTAACAGAGTCCAGATCGATATGAGGGCCGACTTGGAGCACACTCGAGAAGAATTTGGGACTCGATTGACTCACGTCGAGGGATTCATGGACACCGTCAAGAAGGACATGGCCACCATGAATATAGGTCTCATACTGATGAGAGGTGCAGCGAACGCAGTCAACAACAACGTCAAGACGATCGTCGATGGTATGATCGAGGTCAAGGACGAGTTGAACACCAACAGAAAGAATATTACGGAATTGACAGAGACAGTAACAGGGTTACGTGAAACGATTGATGTTCATCGAGAGGAGGATAAGATCGATGTCATGATGTTGAGGGGTGACCTCAATGAACACAAGACCACTATGGAGGCAAAGGTAGCCGAGGTCAAAGATGACGTTAGTAGGATCCAGAACAACGTGTCAAAAGTCGAGGAAGAAATCGATTCCCTACAGAAACGATTCGAGGAGGTCGCGATAACCGAGAGGTTAGACCTCAGCTATAACTTGAGGACGTCTATTCGTGAAGTCGACACTAACCTCAAAGGCAAAGTTGAAAGGATTGAATTACAGCTCAACGATCTGGGAAATAAGGTTGCAGCTAGGACCATCCCAGGACTCGAAGTTATAGAGAGACGTCTCGACCGACTGGAGACGCGCCCAAGAGAGACACACTTACCCTCACAGATGGGAGACTCTCAGGCGACACCAGGATCACAATCCGCAGGGATTATGCCTGCGCATTTTCAGCCTAGCGCACCCATAGAACCGCAACCATCTCAATTCTCCGGTTCAGCGCAGAGTCAGGCGTTAAACTTTGACGCACATCCTTTTCAACCCGCACCCAACCGACAGAGTCAAGAGACGAGTACGCCAACGCATAACTATATGCCGAATTCGTTCAGACCCGCGCACACGCAGGGGAACGTGACTATTATCCGTTCGAGAGAGGAGCAACCAGCTCGCTTCTCAGGTACTGGAAGTGGCATCACTCCAGTCGAATTTTTGGCTAATGTGGAAAGCTACTTGAGAGACACAATGGTGACTCCGGAGAGAGAACTCCGAGTTATTGAGCGTTTGCTCGAGGGGCAAGCCAGCACTTGGTTTAGAGCCTTCCGTTACTCATTTGTAGGCTACCAAGATTTTAGAGAAGCCTTGTTGAGGACTTACTGGTCAAGCGACATCCAGCAGAGTATCAGAGCTGAGATGTACACTCGCCGATACAGCTCAAACACTCCGACGCGCTATGCGAACTACTTCGCAACCCAGCTTGCGAAACTTCGTTGATTACAACCCCCACTGTCAGAGCAAGACCTGGTAAACACCATCGTTTGGCAATACTTTGCAGACGTGCAACGTGTATTGATCGCTGCACGAGCATCCACTTTTCAGCAATGCGACCAAATCCTGCGACGATTGGATGCTAACACCGAACAGTTTCCGACACACCGTCAGCAGAAGGCTGACAGGCGAGAAGAACGACATGTCAACTTGACAACTGTGGACAAAGTGGGCCAGACGCCACAGCAAACACAGACTCAAGAGAGCTCTGGGCAACGCGATGACTATAATCGTGGTCGGAGAGAATGGAACAACACTCCATATGCTAGAGACCAGAGAGGTGACCGTCGTAGTCACTGGAGCCGGCGCTTCGATCGAGGGACGAACGAAGACCGTCGTCAGGAAAACGACCGCCGAGGGAATAATGGCCGGAACCCACAACACGGAAGTATCCGTAGGGATTACCGCTATAGCAGGGGTTATAATAGAGATCGAGACCCCAGATACCAAACCGATCGAGACTGGAGAGGAAGAGCACGGGAGAGTCGTGAATATCTTCAGCAACTCCGAGAACTTCAAGAGATACAAGAAGAGGGAGATCAGAACCCTACTTCGAGGGAAACACGTAATACGGCGGAAGAAACGGAGCGAAATCAGCCCGGTACTTCCCGCCAGGAAAGAAAAAAACGCCGAAAAACCAATAGATTCTTACCCGATTGAGCACAGAGTAACTGCCACCATCTTACTCTGGGAGCCAATTCAGGAAGATATGTTAGACGAACGACGAACGACGAACCACAACTACGAATTGACGCGTCTACCGAAGATTGTATACCCTGAATGGATGTAACGTAGTCATTCTCAACGATACTGGGGCGATGATAAGTGTCATTTCCGCCGATTGCCATGCCAGACTGAAAGCAAACTCTGAGGTGACAGAGCTGCCAGTTTCTGCAGTAATAGTCAGAGGTGTCATACCTGACCGTGTTGTAACGTGCAAAATCCAGATTCTATGCACTTTGAAAATTTCGAGCCACGTGTACTTGCACGAATTTCTAGTGATGAAAGGCTTGCACCATGATGCCATATTGGGTGCAGACTTCATTCGAAAGTATGATGGAATCATTGATATGGGACGTAATACGGTGGAGTTTAAGCCGAACGAACACATTCAAATGAACTTAGTAGAGGAAGAACCGGAATTTGTATCCGAAGTCAACGTTGTTGAGCATTTAAATGGCAAGGGAATTGAGGAGACACAAGATGCCGACGAAGAGGCAGAACAATT
The DNA here is from genome assembly GCA_946902985.2 of Meconema thalassinum. NCBI lineage: Eukaryota > Metazoa > Arthropoda > Insecta > Orthoptera > Tettigoniidae > Meconema > Meconema thalassinum. Next base: position 377,670,611 of record OX336392.1, read on the forward strand.
ATCAGCACCCATACGAGAGAAACTAGATGCAATATTGAGCGAATACGAGGATATATTCGACACCACACCTGGTGAGAAATTGGACTACGAGTACGATCTTGTACTACTGGATGATTCCCCATTCCAGAAGAAGATTTATCCTATCGCAGTGAAACACCGCGAGGAAGCTGCTAAGAAGATCCATGAGATGGAAGCAGCAGGTACAATCAGGAAGTCACCGACTCCTTTCTTGAATCCTATAACACCTGTGGTTAAGGTGGATGGAAGCTTGAGACTTTGTCTCGATGCAAGGGCCTTAAACGAACGCTTAGCTCCTGAGCATGACAGACCGCCCAAGATTAGGGACATCCTCAGGAAGTTTAAGGGAAAGAAGATATTTTCGTCATTGGACTTAGTACAATCCTACCACCATATAAGATTATCTGAGCATACTCAGAAGTATACAGGGTTTCTGTTCGATCAGACCACCTATGTCTTTCGAAAACTACCCTTTGGAGTGAAAAATGCCGGAGCTGCATTAATTAGAGCACTTGATGTGAAGCTGACTCCTGAAGTAAAACAGAAGGTGATATGTTACGTGGATGACATCATCATAGCTTTGGAAACAGAGGATGAACATTTAACAACTTTACGCCTTGTTTTTGAGAATCTTCGACAGGCTAATTTCAAAGTGAAGTTCGACAAGTGTCGATTCTTCCAGAGAAAAGTCAAATTTGTGGGACACGTAATTAATGGAGATGGATACAGGCCGAATCCGACAAAGATCAGAACCGTTACTGCATTTCCAACGCCAACCCGTGTGAAACACGTGAGACAATTCTTAGGAATTCTCCAATTCTTTGCTGCTCATTGTGAGAGGTATTCTGAGACTGTCGCACCACTGCAAGGTTTACTGAAGAAGAATTGCAGATGGGCTTGGAATGATGAGTTAGAGACAGCTTTCAGAAAAGCTAAACAGATGCTGGTTGATTCAATTCAGTTAGAATATCCAGACTATTCCCGGAATTTTATTCTAGAGACTGATGCATCTGCGATTGGAATAGGTGCCATCCTATTGCAGGAGGACGATGAGAAGAAAAAGTCATTGCATCGCTTTCTTAAGTCGACGTTTGAGAGCACATGAATCTCATTATTTCACCACTGAGATTGAAGCACTTGCGATTGTCTACGCACTTGAGTACTGGCAGAAACTTTTGTTTGGCCAGAGGATTATTGTGAGGACCGATCACCATGCGCTGACCTTCATTTTACGAACAAGACTGGCAAGCGACAGGATCACACGTTAGACGCTGTTTCTCCAACAGTTTGACTTGGAAATTGTTTACCGACCAGGCAGAGAGAATGTGTTGGCCGATATTCTCAGCCGGAATCCTGAAGCCACTGTGAATGCCATTGACATCGAGGGAGAATGCGAGGAACACCTTCGCCGACTTCGTCATCTACCTGAAGGACAACGACGTGAGGAGGAACTCAGGCATATTATCCGTTTCCTGGAACGACGAATGGATCCACAGGATGCTCACTATGCGAGCATTGCTGCTGTTGCAGATGATTATTTGATCTATCATCGTGTCTTGTATAAGTTTGTGGACGAGGACCACACTCAACTGCGTGCAGTTATTCCTAGGAGATATCAAGAATCTGTTATTCTTATGGTTCATCTATCCATTGGACATGGTGGGACTGACAAGACCATTGCAACCATCAAGGAGTCTTTTACTTGGAAAAAGCTAGGAACCACCGTTAGACAGTGTTTACGTGCTTGCGACGCATGCCAGCGGAACAAGTACACGTCACACTTGTTGAAGGAACCGCCTAGACCTATACTCCCAACTCAACCTAGAGAGTTATACGCACAGGACCTTTATGGCCCAATACCTAAGGCCCGCCGTGGGAATCGCTTCATTGTTGTAACTATTGAAGTGTTCACGAAATATACGATGCTTCATCCGATTCAGAAAGCCACCGCATACCAGATTATTCAGAGAATTAGACGACAAGTGATACCGGAGGCAGGAAAGCCACAATTCCTATTGACTGATCATGGATCACAGTACACCTCCGCAGAATTTGCAAATGCTATGAACGAGTTGGAGATAGGTCATGTTTTATCGTCTATTCGCCACCCAGAGAGCAACCCAGCAGAATGCGTAATGTCTACTATCGCAAAATTCTGTCGATTATATTGTCAGGAAGAACACTGGCGATGGACCGAAGTCCTAGTTATCATGGCGAAATGTATTAACTCAACAGTCCATGAGAGCACTGGTCAAATACCGATGGTTTTGCATTTGAACCAGATGCCAATGAGAATATGGAATCGTGTGATTGTAAATCCACCTTGTTTACAACCGTCACACGCCAGCAGACTTTTAGCTGCAATGGATACCTTGGACAGACAAGCTGCCAAACGCTTGAGAAGAACTAGACGCCAGAGATTCAGAGAACCACTAGTCGCGGGAGACCTTGTGCTTATAAAGAGACCCGGAGTTTCAAGTCTTATAGACCACATATATGGGAAATTTCTGTCTTTATATTATGGCCCCAGTCGTATCCGACAACCTCTTAACAATGGAAGTTATGTGATTGAAGACATTCGGACAGGAGAGCGCATTGGAACCTTCAACGCAGCTAATCTAAAAAATATATCACTTATGAATGAACTTTGAGTCAAATAAAAATGTCGTCCCAACATTTTATTTGAAACGACGGAGAGGCAGATGAACCCGCTGAGCTAAGGTTCATGTGATATTTTTCACGACAGCACATTTATGATGGGATGTAGTACCTTTGAACACACCCAGAAAGCTACGAGAAGCTGAGAGCTTATACAATTCTCTTTGAAGTAGCAGAGAATCGCACTTTTGACTTTGGTGAAGTCTGCTAATTATTTATCTGAGGTCTTATTAATCAATTTTATCTTTCCACGAGACTCAGAATATTCCATTTCGTCATTCAGTATTATTGAAACATTTTGGAGAATGTTTTTTCACTTTAAGGTAAGGTAATATCATTGCAGATACGCAAATAGGAATGTAAGTAGTCGCTCAACGACTTAGTTTTGACGACCTACTTCCACGAGGAACGCAGTTCCTTGCACTACGTCTGGAGAATCCGCCCTGTGTAGGCGTGTTATTATACCCGTCGTGTTAGACGTGGCAAATATCCGCTGTTTAGCGTGGAAATAATTATCAGGTGCCATCGAGCACAAATACAGTGATCAACACGAATTGTATAGTGAATTATATTGCACTACGTCTGGAGAATCCGCCCTGTGTAGGCGTGTTATTATATCCGTCGCATTAGACGTGGCAAACAGTCCGCTTTTCAGCGTGGAAATCATTATCAGGTGCCATCGAGCACAAGTATTCTACGAATCGCTGTTATTAATGTGCAGTGATCGACACATACCGGTACTGTATTTTGAAATTTACGACATTTCTGTAGCACCACATTTTTTCACCCACGTGTTTGTGAAGGGCCGAGAGCCTGGTGGAAAATATATAGGTAAATGTGGAATTATTACTTTAAACACGTGTGATTATAAAAGTACATTATACAGTAATTGCTACGGTGAATTTATTCGTAATAAAACGACGCCCATTTCACGGATGCCACGTGATAGAGAAAGTAGCGTCTGAACACGTGTGGAACCGCAGAACAGTGCATGGCCAGTTATCACTTACATCTGCAAAGTGTAGAGGCTGTGTTACCAATTATATCTAAAGCCTGTGATATCTACGACGAATACTATAATTTTCAAGGGAAAATAATGAACTATTACAAGTCTTATACTACCGCCCACGTGGTTAACTTTTTAACACCATGTTCGAGACCGAGACCATGGGCTAATACCATTATGGTATGAGGGAGATGTCTCGGATGGGACCAGCATGATGATGGAACTTCTAGAACATCGAATGAGAAGGAAGGAACCGAGGATGCCTTTCCTAGGCATGTCCAGTCCATTCACGAGGTCAACTAGAGGGACAGACCGAACCCTGGTCTTTGGGAGAGCCCAGATGGAAGTTCTGATGAGGACGATGCCAACCCTGAAAGCCAGAGGCGCTTTTGTTCAACCCTTGTTGTTGGACAGAGAGCTGAGTGTGAGCTCCTTCGTATCGTAAGTTTTGTACACCCTTCCTTGTTCTAGTTTCTGGTGGTATAGTTAGATTAGTGTAGTTTGTGAACCAACCGAACTTAGTGACAGCCATTTCATAGGTAGCGAATGTAATTTAGTCTAATTAGATGTCATTTATCTACAGTGATAGTGAGTCACCCTTGGGTTCGACATTTTGGTCAACCCTGGTGCAGCTTGATGGACGTCGTAGAACGTCAATTTTTATCTATTGCTAAACGTGACTGTAGTCATTTTGAGGCTACTTTGTTTAACCCTATCTGGGGTGATTTTTCAAGTCTTTGCAGACTTAAGTTATGGCAATCGGATGCCATAGTTATATTTCTTTAACTGCATTTTTTGCAACCAGTCAATGTTACGCCCCTGACTTCGTTAGAGTAGTCGTATCATTTGGGTAATCGGCTGTAATTACCAGTTTTGTAACTGCATTATATTTCATTAGAGATGAGCTCTGATAGCCATCCAGGTCATGTGTAGACCTTATAAGTAAAAGGGACGTTTTGTCGTTGCCTAGCCTCGAACTAAGTTCCCAACGTATCATTAAGCAGATCCAGCAGAGTGGTATTTGCGCCACAATTATTATTTTGTTAGTGTCATGTGTTATGACACGTGATTTATTTGATGTTTGATACAAGTCAGAAATAGTGTATTTTATCTTCGAGAGCAGAGAGCTCCAGCAATTAGTGACATTGCTACCTTTTAAACGTCTTTGATGTGAAAGACAGAGTTATATAATTGTATTCAGATTTATAGCGTGCTTTTTATGCACATATTCTTCGAGGTTTATAACCTATGGTAAAAGGTATTATTATGAGGCCAGTTTTACTGTTATTTACTTGCTTAAATCACCGGCCTAGCTAGTGTGTTGTGTCATTCAGCGCAGGAATCTTGTAGCCTGCGGCGACACGAACAGGTTTTGTGTATTGAGACCCAGCGCTCGACTGAGAGCGCATGCTTCTGTGTGAGAGGGACTGATGTTAACATAGGACAGAATGCTTTTAGCATTCCCTTTCCCTTCCATTGCTATCATAGCTCATGGAACCCAGTGTCCATTCCTGTATCTGATCATATGTTCTGTAGATTGTCATTTGTTAGTTAAACGCTGTTGCGTGTACCGTTGTTTTTTGAACGAGTACAGTTATGTCAGGTTTCTATAGTACGTTGTAGGCTAGCCCCGCTAGGGAGGTTTTTCATGTATGATGGTATTGTGTGTACCATGTCCGGGATTGTCCCGTTGACCAGATATTTAGGGAGGGTAACTTCTTGTGTCCAGGCCCATCCCAGAGTTATTGAACGCGAGCTGTGCGCCGCTGGTAACTTGTGTTATTGTGTGTCCGAGTTGTTATTGCTCGTTGATTATATTCCGAATTTTGAGTCGAGGCCTTCGGCTGAGATGATCTCAGGAGAGACACTCCGTGCCCAGGCTTGTCAGTATTATTCGCCATAAACCAACGATAACCTAAACCGACATCTTAATAATAAAGCGCATAATTTTGGTAAACAAAAGCTAACTAACGAATTCTTTCTGCTTAACCTTGTTCTTTTGCATTTGGAACCTGCTGACATAGCCGTGCTAATGAAGGTATTTCCTGGAGGAAATGACTTGAGGACAGCTGACACATTTTTATTGTGACTGAAGCTTGCTCGAACCTTGAGTTCGTAGCTAGTGGAGCGCAGGCCATACGATGTTAGACGTAGTCTTTACTACGCAGTCGTCACCGTAACTACACACATTAGATGACTATGGCTTACAAAGAGTAAACCAAGGTGCAGGCTGGCATTTGAATAAAACTGTGATCTTTTATTTATTTATTTATTTGATGATGTAAAAGTGTACGAATCCTCTATGTTACCCTATTGTGTGCTGATTAGCACTTAGTTCATAAGAATGACTTAGATGTTTTTTTATGGCTGTTCACTTAGATTTGAATGTAATTGTTTGTTATTACGGACGTCACCGCCGTAAATTTTGTTATTAATTGATAGGGCTTAGCTAGATGAATTAACGTTAAATGTAAATGTGGAAATGGTATCATCCTAACTTAGATTTGTTTTGCAACCCTGTTAAATGTAAATTCTGATATTAGCTTGATCTTGTAACTTGACCTAGGGTTTTGCGTCGTACCATTTTCCTAGTGTTGCTGTTGTTGCTTTATTATTGTGAGACAGATCTTTCGCGAGGGGTTTACTGTAACTTTTCAGGTAGGGACCTGCTCTTTATTTTTGATTATTTATTAGCTTGCGGATTAGCCGATAGAAACCCTCCGAACTAGGCTAGGGGTTTGTAAAATTTATAATAAATTTTCACGGTGTTTTACATAAGTCTGGGTGTTTCTTTTCTCAGTCTAGTTTTTAAGGTGAACCTTTCCTTAGGCAGTCTATGACCTTCGTCACCATGTACCACGATCCCCGTGGACTACAGTTTCTCGTGCCGCTTTGGCCTATTTGGAAGTTCACCTGATCCTCACTGCAGTTAGGTCCGACGGATGAGATGTTTGGGAAGTCATTGCGGTTGTTGGCTATCCTGGCAGCTCCTCTGACGGGCTCAGTATCAAACATTGATACGTGCCCTTATGTATCTGGTGGTAGGTACCAGACTTAACATATGTTTTGTTGTTAGTTTTTAAGCCAGTTCGACAGTTGCAATGATGATGAACATTTCAATGCTGCCCTGTGAGTGGTTAGATACCTGAAGGGTACAATGGGCTTAGGGCTAAAATATTGTAAAGGAGGTTGTAGATTAACTGGTTATGCAGATGCTGATTTTGCTGCTTGTGCTGTTGATAGAAAATCTGTTACTGGCTATGTGTTCAAGGTAGCAGGTGGAGCCATTAGTTGGCAGGCAAGAAAACAAAGATCTGTAGGTGTTGCAGATACCACAACTTTTGCAGAGTATGTTTCTACGAGTGAATGTGGTAAGGATGGTGTGTATATAAGAGGTCTTCTTGGGGAATTATCAGTCCCAATCAAATGTATTAAAATATTTAATGATAACCAAGGAAATAATATTTGTTTGAACCAGTCATCTGGCAGCAAAAGTAAACACATTGATGTCAGGTTCCATCAAATAAAGCATTGGGTGAAATGTGGTGTTGTCAGTGTTCAATACTTGTCAACTGAACAGATGACTGCTGATGTGCTAACCAAAGCCCTTTCAAGAGCAAAACATGATTTTTGTATTGCATCTATTGGCAACTCCAGCTATCTGATATGACATCTAGCGGTAAAAATGAAAAACTTACGAAGTAGGGTACATTTTTCACGTGGTGACTGTACATGGTTTCTTGTATTGGTAAGAAGATCGTGGTAAATTGTTCGTGATTAAACATAAGTAATAAGTTTTACTCGTTGATAAGAGTGCAAAATGAGTAAAAGCAAAGTATATTGCTCAGTTTACGGCTGTAAGTCGATGTATAAGAGGGCTGCGGATATACGTTTTCATCACTTTCCAAAAGATGCAAATAGCAATAGCCGAAAGGTGACGATACCAAATAAATACGGGCAACAAGAGCGGGTTGGACCACTCACTACTACACTCACTGACGACTGGACGGGTTGTTCACTTACGCCGTGCCAAGCCGCACCTAGACAGCCAAGCACAGTCTCGCCGAGCCAAGCTGTACCAAGACAGCCAAGCCTAGGCCTACACCAGCCGAGGACAGACAAGTTTCATCAGTCAGGTATCCTTTCCCGCTCCCTAGTTCATTTCCAATAACCCTACCAACCGTCATCACCTCGCTCTGCGATATCCGAGCCATTCCACTACGAGTCATATAGGTCTAATTTGACTTCGCAGGGTAAATACTTACCATCCAAATCAAGAAATTCCTGTCTACCCCGAGTTTTAATACAAGTTAAACTCATCCCTTCGCCCTACCAAGCAGCAAATAATTTCTAGAGTCTGTGGTACAGTGAGCAAACTCAAATATAGCTTTTAAACGTAACAGCGCCATGACTCGAACTGCACAAAAACAAATACCAGCAGGCAACCAATGCTTGATAATATGCAATTGACACATAAAATCCAGTGGAACACACAAATTAGATCACGTGTATCGCACAGTTATACATATATACAATTGAAAATAACACTGTCAATATTTTAGGGACCACATTTACTGATTATAACCGAAAAATAAAAAGTTTTCCATATCAAACGCGTTTTATTGAGTTATTTTACCCTACTTACCCAGACGACCGCAGCGCCCCAAGTGTTAGTTTGAGTTGCCAGATTAATTCATGTGTTGTGAGTACAAACAATCGATTAAGTGAAGGTGTTAGAAGGTCTTATTATCATAAAGATAATCAATTATTGTTCTGTACAACTTTAGTTTTCAATTTTAGTTAGTAAAATTTTGATGGTAATGCTTATTTTGCACTATGTTTATTTACAGTGACTTTGTGATGAGAAGGCTGTGACTTCCTGTTCCTGTATGTATTCTTTGGACAACATGTATGTACTCAGTCTTGTAGAAATGTGCCAAAATACACCTAGTATTCAACTATCAATCTGTGTGCCATTAAATTAACAAACAACTATTAATAATGGGGTAATTTAGGATTACACATTTCGACTGTCAAACGGTTATCATCAGATCCCGATCAATGGGGTTGAGGTTTAAATTTATATGCAAATATTATGCTTCTGGTCTTATTATGCTTTGTATAATGAGTCAAGTTGATGTTTATATTACGATTTGCAATTTGAATCTCGTTAAATACAGTTATTTTGTTTTTAAGCGTTTGTTAACAACATGTGATTATAATGCTTGTGCATATAGTTAAAACAACACAATATAATATAAGATAAAATTAATAATAATAATAATAATATCGTATGGCCTCGGGTGCCTGGTGCAAGCTTTGTTAATTGACACCCAGAGGGTAGCTTGCATGTCGAATTTTGTCGTTCCTTTGAACGCTATGAAAGTCAAGGAGGTTAAATATCTAAACTCCTTGACACTACAGCGCTTTCAAGTAGAGAATGGAGGAACTTTGTGTTGGCGGAAAATCCCGAGATTAATTTTGCCATTGAACACGGCCTACTGAATTCAAATGGGTTCTTTAACATGCCAACAACCGTATGACATGAGTATCGTGATTTTTGTCGCCTTCAAAAATCACTTACCATGGCCAGGGGCGAACCTGCAATCTTGGGGTTGGTAGTCCGACACTATAACCACTCACCCACCGTGGCAAGCTAAGATAAAATTAGAACATGCAGTTCAATTCCGTTGTGTATAAGGTTACGCCTACTCACGGCTGAGTGCCTCTGTATGGGTCCGCTTGAATACCGTCGCATGCAGCATCTGTTGGCGGAAGTTGTGATTAACCTGATTTAAAAGTACTGAGGCTGAATGACTTACAAAAATGGTGCATGTTATTGATTCTGGAACTATTCTCATTACTATTGCAGGCCATGTACTGTAACCCATCTGGCACAGCTAAGGCATTAGCACTTATGCTTGCAACCGGTCTTTAAGATGGGATAGGACCCTGCAATACTGCACTCTTAGAGGCCTCGGTTTGTTGAGAATTGGCACAATATGCATCCTCCTCCTATAACATATTTCCCAAATTATTCCTTCCCGTATGCATTTGTTGCCACATTTTTATTATGAATCTGGATTTCCATTATTAAGCAGGACCGCTTGATGGTCAAAACACGTATTAATAGTTATAATAAATTAATACAGGTACATTTTTTCAAGAATGTTTATTTTTTAATTTATAGCCTATTATATACCGGGTGATTTTCTTGCTGGAGCGGGGCAGCTGCCAGCTACCAGGCGCACACGCCTTCCGCCAGCCAACCAAACTCGGCCCACAGATTGCGTGCAGGTAGAATCCGTAACAGAGTACAGTACATTAATTAATGGCAAATTCACCAGCAAATCATGATTAAAGAACTTACCTTTTCACAGAATACTCTCCTTCAGCTGACAGACAGGCGTTGTACCGAGTAAGTAACTTAGCGTTTACATGTTGTAATTCCCTGCTGCCAAATATTGTTCTCCAGCTCCACTAGAGTATGGGTAATTGATCCGTACACTTTGTATTTTAAATTACCCCATAAACAAAAATCAAATGGGCTTAGGTTCGTGCTTGGATTAATTACAGTAAACACACAGGGTGGTACAGGACCTGGTTGTTTTGATTCCCTGTGCGAAGGGAGGTCAAGATTTGCGAGTATCGAGGTGCATTCACCGTTGTCCCATACTGCATGAAGTCCATAAGAAGGGGGTCCTTTTGGTCAAAGATGAAGCTGAGCATAACCTGCCCCGTAGACCTACTCGTGCAGACGGCCTTGGACTTTTTGTTGGTGGTGGGCCTGCATGCTTCAACTGGCGACTTTGACGTTTTGACTTGGGTTCAAAGTGATGGCACCATGTCTCGTCTCCTGCAACCACCCGTGCCAGACATAGCGCAGCAGATGTTCCAGAGAGAGTCCCATTCGACATGCTTCCTGTGCTGGTTGAAGACTATGAGGCACCCATTGGGCGCACTTTTTGCGAAATTGCAATCTTACTTGACTTACTTATTTCCTTTCGCTCCGTGAGGAGCATAGGGCATCCAAGAATGATTTCCATCGGGCTCTGTTTGTTGCCAAGTTCTTCACTTCCCTCCAAGTCTTTCCCGCTTTTCTGGCCTCCTCTTTATTGGTACGTTTCCAGGTGTTTCTTGGTCTTCCCCGTCTCCGAGCCCCTTGAGGATTCCAGTCCAGAGCTCCCCTTTCTACTGCATCATTCTGTTTCCGCAGAGTATGCCCGATCCAGCCCCATTTCCTCCGTTTAATTTGAACTTCTATAGGTTGTTGGTTAGCCCTTTGCCACAGCTCTTCATTTGGGATTATATCTGGCCATCGTATATCCAGAATTCGACGCAGACAACGATTGATGAATACTTGAAGTTCGTGGCTGATAGGATTGGTAACTTTCCATGTTTCACATGCATACAATAGGGCAGCTTTCACATTGGTATTAAAAAGTCTGATTTTCGTCTTCCTGGATATGTTACGGTTTCTCCATACTGGATAGAGCTGCACAAAAGCCCCATTTGCCTTTCTTATTCTGCTCTTTATGTCCTCCTCAGCCCCTCCACTTCTCGTTACCGCGCTTCCCAAGTAAACAAATGTATCCACCTGTTCTACATCTACTCCTCCCACAGTGAGACCAGCCTGTACTGTGGAGTTCACTCTCAGCTCCTTTGTCTTCTTTGGGTTTATCTTAAGTGCAACCTTAGCAGCTTCAAGTTCTAAGTGTGCCAGTTTTCCCTCTATGTCTCTGAAGCGCTGTGCTAGCATACAGATGTCATCAGCAAAATCAAGATGCTCCAACCTGTCTCGAAGTCCCCACTGTATCCCTCTCTTCCTTCCTCTCCCCACCTTCCTAAGAGTATTATCGAGAACAATGAGGAACAAGGTGGGAGAAAGTATACAGCCTTGTCGTACTCCAGTCTGGATGGTCAATGGCTGGGTTAGCTGACCCTCATGCAGGACTTGACATTCATAAACAGAATACATCTCTCGTATGATGTTAACTATTTTATTTGTTATACTATATTCCTTTAAGGTCTCCCACATGACCTTCCTATAAATGGAATCAAAGGTCTTCTCAAAATCTGTAAACGTGATGTACAGTGCTGCTTGCCGTTCGTTACTCTGCTCCACAATAATCCGTAAAGTGTTAATTAAGTCCACACAACTGCGGTGTTCCCTAAATCCAGCTTGTTCTTTCCTCAACTTCGACTCGATAGACTTCTTCACGCGATTCAAGATTATCCTGAGATATACTTTGCTTGGTAAATTTCCCTGTTTGTCTTCTATGGATCGGTTCTTTCGGAAACTTTTCTTGGACAGCACTTTCGTGATGCGGTACATTTCTTTGCCGTCACCCTTTGATGCAGCATCTGCTGCCTTCTTCGCCATCTCATCGATCCAATTACTCTTATCTCTCTTCACACTCTTTTTGACTTCTTTGTCAACGACCGTGTATTCTGCTTGCAGTTTTGCTTTCTGATGTCGAGTCTTACACATATTCAACCTCTCCTTAATCATTTTCCTATGACTTATTGCCTCCCAAGTTTGTTCTTACATCCAATCCTTCTTGAGAGGATTGCTCTTTCCCAGGACTATTTCACTTGTATCAAGGATGATGTTCTTTACATTACTCTAGGAAGATTCAATATCAGTTTCTGCTGTATCAGACTGGAGTACCTGAAAACGATTTCTTAGCTCCAATTTAAATTCTTCTCTGACCTTCTCCTCCTTCAACTTCGTCACATCAAATCTCTTGCTCTGATTTTCAAACCTCTTCTTTGCCACCATGATCTTCATCTTGAACTCAGACAGCATAAGGTGGTGATCACTGCTAGCATCAGCTCCTCTCTTATTCCGAACATCGGTGAGTGATCTTCTGAATCTCCTACTCACTGCGATGTGGTCAATTTGGTTCTCAGTGTCATGATCAGGGGAAATTCACGTGATCTTTTGACACCTATTATGAGGAAACAAAGTACCTCCAATAACAAGGTCATGGCTAGCACAGAAGTTTGTGAACTTTTCCCCATTTCCATTCCTATCCCCAAGGCCATGTATACCCATCACATGTTCTAGTCCCTCGTTGTTCTCTCCTACCTTAGCATTAAGGTCTCCCATTATTATAATCACATCTCTCTTACTGCTTTTCTTTACTGTCTAATGTAGAAGGGAGTAGAACGCTTCCTTAAGTTCTTCTTCTGATGGTTCCGTGGGTGCATAGTATTGTATAATCGTAACATTGCGAATGCGAGTCTTAAATCGTGTTGATAATATTCGCTCGGAAATGGGTTGCCAACTTATAAGGCTTTTCTTTGCATGTTCAGTAAGCAAAAGACCAACTCCATCTCTGCGTTCCGCATTCTCCTCGCTCCTCCCAGAGTATATGAGGGTAAGTCCTTCATAAGTTTTTATCTCACCAAAATCTGGCCATCTTATCTCTCTGAGCCCAAGTATATTAAGTTTATACGAGATAATTTCTCTGGTCACCTGCCTCAGCCTAATACTCTCACCCAGTCCTCACATTGCAGAAACCTATTCGTGTCTTCCTTTTCGTGCCGAAAGTTGTCAACATGAGATCCGTCCGGTTTTCATTCTTTTGAGTTTCTTTAATACACAATTTCGGAGAGTGCGAGTTATTAGCCCACAGCTTCCTAGTTTTCTGGTAGGGCTGCCACCTTAAGGACTGGAAACGAGCCCTCGCAGTTTTCCAACCGTACCACTGAATTACAGCTCCGCCTGGAAATAACCTACTGATGACGCTGCTGCCCACCATCATGGTGTAGTCTGTCATTTAGTCTGGTCTCTCACCCTCGACCTTACCGGCATGGGTGACCCTGCCAGGACCCGAAGCTCCCGCCGGCATTGCTCTCGGGATCACTGAAACACACATGCCTCCCCACCACGTCAAGGTACCAGACCATGGGGGAGGGAAATTGCAATCAGTCTTTAATAATGGTGTGAACACTTCCAACACTCACTCCGACCTCTGCAGCAATAACTGCTACCGTAACTCGTCTGTCTTGCGTAATGAGGGCATCCACCTGCTGGACAATGCCGTCTGTAATACGGTTTGGCGCTCCAGACCATGCATCATTAGCCAGCGATATCCGTCCTTCCCTGAATCACTTGTGTGACGCCTTAATCCTTGCCACAGACAGGCAGAGCTCTCCGTATACTTGCGTCGTTCTTCGATGAAGTTCCGTTCCCCGAATTCTATCTGTTGTCAGGAAACGTACCTGACCCATTTGCTTTGCTCTTCTTTTGAAAACTCCATTTCCCTGGTTTCAGCAAAACTGAGTGCAGTTGACGGTCGACGCATGTGCTTGCTCGCTCTATGTCCCTCTAGTGGCGAGTTTGGTACCTCAGCGCTCTCATAGGGATCTCACCGTCTTCCCCAGGGCAGGGCATACGATCCGCTGAACGGTTTTCATTTTATAGCCTACGGCTAGTTTCTTTTTGAATGGCCTTTATATATCGAAGAAGCATGTTGTGTGATATACAGTATATCGGGTGCTCCTATGATGATGATGATCAGGTGCCATCAAGACAGCGTCGACTCCTAGCGACTGCATGGATGGACTGTCTCCATATGATTCGGTCTTCAGCCGTATACTCGTACTTCAGATCCTTCACTGACATATTCATGTTGGATTTGATGGAGTCGATCAATCTCAATGCTGGCCGCCCTCGTCTCCGAAACCCTGCCACCTTTCCAAGCATAATTGTATTTTCCAACGAATCAGAATGTCTCATAATGTGTCCAAAATATGACAGCTGCAATCGTGTTATCAATGCTTCAAGAGACAGATCTGGTTTGATTTTTTTAATTACCCATACATTTGTCTTCTTGGATGTCGAAGAAATACGCAGTATCCTTCTCCAACACCAGAGCTCAAAAGCATCAATATACTTCGTATCTCGTTTACTTATGGTCCAGCTTTCGCAACCATATATAGCTATGGGAAAGACTAGTGCCTTAACCATTCTGATTTTTGTAGGCAAAGATACATCCTAACACTTGAAGATCTTATCCAGGCCTTTAAAAGCTGCTCTTTCTAAGGCAATTCTTCGGCGAATCTCTGGACTGCACGAGCCACTACTACTAATGGTTGATCGCAACAAATAGAAACTATTCACCTCGGTAATTAACTTATCGTAGATTGTCTGGTAATTTTTTATTTTACCAGGTCCCCTGTTTGAAAATGATCAACGACGATGGGCCCACAATTCGAATTTTTGTACTTAGTTAAATTCTTTAAGCATTTTATATTCATTTGTTTTAATCATCATGACGATGTAAAAATTTTAACAAATTGTTATTGAGAGATCAAACCATAGACTGTTTTATGAGAATTTTGTGTGTGTTTTACTGAAGAAGGCTCACAGAGCCGAAACATGTCTCAAAGTGTATATTGACATCGAGTGATATTTAAAAAAGATACAGTCAGTCTGAGAGACTAGACTTTATATCATTTCAAATGACGCATGCTACAAATGCTACACATGTTAGAAAGGTTCAGGAGGGTTTCTCGCTTCGCTCGAAGCCTCAGGACTCTTTCAACAGACTCCATTACCCATTAACTTAGGCTTCCCGCGCGGGCACCTCTTTAATGGCCACCCTGTATTTGAGTCTGACATCTTTTACAACTCATTAAGCGTCACCCATTATTTGAATCTGATAGCCTATCTTGCAAACCTCTTTAAGGGTCACCCTGTATTTGAATTGAATCTAACATACTGTACACCTCGTTAAGTGTCACCCTGTATTTTGCTCTGACATCCTGCACACCTCTTCAGGAGACACCCTGTATTCTTATCTGGCATCTTGTATATCGCTTTAGAAGTCACCTGTATTCTTGTGTGACATCTTGTACACCTCTTTAGGAGTCACCCTGTATTCTTGTCTGACATTTTGTACACCTCTTTAGGAGTCACCCTGTATTCTCGTCTGAAATCTTGTGCACCTCTTTAGGAGTCACCCTATATTCTTATTTGGCATCTTGTATACCTCTTTAGAAGTCACCCTGTATTATTTTATGACGTCTTGTATATCTCTTTAGGAGTCACCCTGTATTCTTGTGTGACATCTTGTACACCTCTTTAGAAGTCACCCTGTATTCCTGTATGACACCGTGTACACCTCTTTAGGAGTCACCCTGTATTCTTATCTGACGTCTTGTATATCTCTT
Source organism: Meconema thalassinum (assembly GCA_946902985.2). Lineage (NCBI taxonomy): Eukaryota > Metazoa > Arthropoda > Insecta > Orthoptera > Tettigoniidae > Meconema > Meconema thalassinum. The sequence goes on from OX336392.1 coordinate 377,686,476, forward strand.
TAGGAGTCACCCTGTATTCTTATCTGGCATCTTGTACACCTCTTTAGGAGTCACCCTGTATTCTTATATGACGTATTTTATATCTCTTTAGGAGTCACCCTGTATTCTTGTGTGACATCCTGTACACCTCTTTAGGAGTCACCCTGTATTCCTGTCTGACACCGTGTACACCTCTTTAGGAGTCACCCTGTATTCTTATCTGGCATCTTGTACACCTCTTTAGGAGTCACCCTGTATTCTTATCTGACGTCTTGTATATCTCTTTAGGAGTCACCCTGTATTCTTGTGTGACATCTTGTACACCTCTTTAGGAGTCACCCTGTATTCCTGTCTGACATCGTGTACACCTCTTTAGGAGTCACCCTGTATTCTTATCTGGCATCTTGTACACCTCTTTAGGAGTCACCCTGTATTCTTATCTGACGTCTTGTATATCTCTTTAGGAGTCACCCTGTATTCCTGTCTGACATCGTGTACACCTCTTTAGGAGTCACCCTGTATTCCTGTCTGGCATCGTGTACACCTCTTTAGGAGTCACCCTGTATTCTTATCTGACGTCTTGTATATCTCTTTAGGAGTCACCCTGTATTCTTGTGTGACATCTTGTACACCTCTTTAGGAGTCACACTGTATTCCTGTCTGACATCGTGTACACCTCTTTAGGAGTCACCCTGTATTCTTATCTGACGTCATGTATATCTCTTTAGGAGTCACCCTGTATTCTTGTGTGACATCTTGTACACCTCTTTAGGAGTCACCCTGTATTCCTGTCTGACATCGTGTACACCTCTTTAGGAGTCACCCTGTATTCTTATCTGACGTCTTGTATATCTCTTTAGGAGTCACCCTGTATTCTTGTGTGACATCTTGTACACCTCTTTAGGAGTCACCCTGTATTCCTGTCTGACATCGTGTACACCTCTTTAGGAGTCACCCTGTATTCTTATCTGACGTCTTGTATATCTCTTTAGGAGTCACCCTGTATTCTTGTGTGACATCTTGTACACCTCTTTAGGAGTCACCCTGTATTCCTGTCTGACATCGTGTACACCTCTTTAGGAGTCACCCTGTATTCTTATCTGACGTCTTGTATATCTCTTTAGGAGTCACCCTGTATTCTTGTGTGACATCTTGTACACCTCTTTAGGAGTCACCCTGTATTCCTGTCTGACATCGTGTACACCTCTTTAGGAGTCACCCTGTATTCTTATCTGACGTCTTGTATATCTCTTTAGGAGTCACCCTGTATTCTTGTGTGACATCTTGTACACCTCTTTAGGAGTCACCCTGTATTCCTGTCTGACATCGTGTACACCTCTTTAGGAGTCACCCTGTATTCTTATCTGACGTCTTGTATATCTCTTTAGGAGTCACCCTGTATTCTTGTGTGACATCTTGTACACCTCTTTAGGAGTCACCCTGTATTCCTGTCTGACATCGTGTACACCTCTTTAGGAGTCACCCTGTATTCTTATCTGACGTCTTGTATATCTCTTTAGGAGTCACCCTGTATTCTTGTGTGACATCTTGTACACCTTCTTTAGGAGTCACCCTGTATTCCTGTCTGACAACGTGTACACCTCTTTAGGAGTCACCCTGTATTCTTATCTGACGTCTTGTATATCTCTTTAGGAGTCACCCTGTATTCTTGTGTGACATCTTGTACACCTCTTTAGGAGTCACCCTGTATTCCTGTCTGACATCGTGTACACCTCTTTAGGAGTCACCCTGTATTCTTATCTGACGTCTTGTATATCTCTTTAGGAGTCACCCTGTATTCTTGTGTGACATCTTGTACACCTTCTTTAGGAGTCACCCTGTATTCCTGTCTGACATCGTGTACACCTCTTTAGGAGTCACCCTGTATTCTTATCTGACGTCTTGTATATCTCTTTAGGAGTCACCCTGTATTCCTGTCTGACATCGTGTACACCTCTTTAGGAGTCACCCTGTATTCTTATCTGACGTCTTGTATATCTCTTTAGGAGTCACCCTGTATTCCTGTCTGACATCGTGTACACCTCTTTAGGAGTCACCCTGTATTCTTGTGTGACATCTTGTACACCTTCTTTAGGAGTCACCCTGTATTCCTGTCTGACATCGTGTACACCTCTTTAGGAGTCACCCTGTATTCTTATCTGACGTCTTGTATATCTCTTTAGGAGTCACCCTGTATTCTTGTGTGACATCTTGTACACCTCTTTAGGAGTCACCCCGTATTCCTGTCTGACATCTTGCACACCTCTTTAGGAGTCACCCCGTATTCCTGTCTGACATCTTGCACACCTCTTTAGGAGTCACCTTGTTTTCCTGTCTGACGTCACGTACTCGCCGTCTCCCAGGAGTTAACTCAGACTCGGTGAACAACATGATGACGTCATACACGCCGTAACCGTAACTCATAACGTTGGACCCAAGCATAACGACGAAGTCGACAAGATCATTTGAAATGATAAAAATTTGTATTGTCAAGTGGATATTTGTGTAACATATTAACTTATCTATCATAATGTTTGATGGTAAACCTGTTGTCATTAGTTTTGTCTTGTTGATATTCAAGTACCAGCCCATGGTTTCACTCTGTACTTTAACTTTCATAATGATATCCTCGAGCTCTTTCTTACTTTCAGCAACCTAAGTGGTATCATCTGCATACCTCAAGTTGTTTACAGTATATTCAATCCACCAATATTAAAACCATGAGGTGACTCATCCAAACCAGATTTCCTCATGATCTACTCAGCTTACAGATTGAATAAATAAGGCGAAAGTATACAGCCTTGTCGCACACCTTTGCTAATAGGGAACCACTCTGTTTCACCATGGTCAGTTTTAATTACTTTAAAGTTATTCAGACTTCATCTTCTAACACAGAAGGTTCTATATCAAAATTCGTCTCTTGTAATGAGTCGTAACTTCTTATCTCTAGACTATACAAGTCCTATACCAAACAGAAAAAACAAAAACAGCTTTTTCCATTCAATACTCGTTTAGACCTTTCAAGTGACATAATTTATAGATTTAGTGTTCTAAAGTAACGCATATAAATACACTATGCGTACCCCGATCCCTAATATTGCGATCATAATATCTGGTTTATCCTGTGCCTTGAAAAAGATTGAAATGTTAGAACCGAATTTCTGCGTTGCTTTTGTAATCTATTAACAGAATTGCTGAAAAGGGATCCTTGAATAGTATATTAATTACTGAACCGTATTCTTCCATTTGTAGTCATTTCCCCCTTTTTTCTTTTCTTCTGCGTGTCAATTATCGGAATTGTTCTCTTTTCTTCTTGCTTGTTACTGGCCAGGATAACTGAGCAGATCAGTGGGTATATCTTAATTGCTGATCAAGGTTCGTTATAGTAACTTTTAGCTATGCCGAATCATGATTAGTGGCACCTCTTCCCTTTTTGCGTTTCTTTTTCGGTTACCAGTGACAACCCCTGTTTGTCTTTGGGCAGTCTTCTGCTTTTTCTCTCCCATGTAGGATTCAATATTTTTGAGCTCCCGCTCTCGTTTTCGACATGCCGTGCTCCCTTTATTTTTTTATCCCTTTTTTGTGTTTTTACAAAAGGTACGCGTAGTGGCGTAGATTTAGTTTATTAATCGTAATTCTGTGATGCCCGACAGTCCTGATTCCATCAAGTTAAGTCAAGACTTACTTCCCTAGCGTGTGTGAGTGCGTATTTGTGTTTATAAGGAATACTATGGTGTCTCGCCTATTTAGTATGTCCATAGCGTGTTTGTTTGTTCCCGTTACCTTTATCTCTTTACCTTTGTCCCTTTTGTGTGGGTATTTTGGTTTGGGTTTACTGTGTGGTGCCTTCGCCCGAAGTAAGACCTATACCGTACGCCACTTACCTTATGTATGCCTTCATTATCTTCAGATTGCGTCTTTTCACGCGAGTCTACGACTTTATCTTATTCCCCTTATCGTAACTTATTTTGATGGATATCTTTTATTTTGTGTAATTATTTTTAATCTCGGTTACTTTCCCCTTTTTATGTTTGTTTATTTACGTCAGATCTACGCGTCCGTTTCGAAATCCCTCACCTCCTCTGTTCTTTGTGGGCTATTAGGGTTACCGTTCGCTACTTTGACGGTAGGCCCATTTTTCCTGACTCTCTTGTCTAGCCCTTTTAATCTTTATTTTTCACAATGTAATTTTACTTTTTATGAATATACTTTTCCCAAATGTGTTCCCCCCTTTACCGTTACCTCCCATCGATCATGACATTTACGTTTCGATCCTTTCGCCCATTATTTTACCTAATATCACATGTTTGACGTCCACTTAACCTCATTCATAGCATGTAATGCTTCCTCGTCATTCCTTGATGTTATCTCTTTAGTCAATACATTACCTCTCCATTGCTTATGCGTCCTGTCTGAGTACTTTATTTCGTACGATGTTTGGTTCGTTATCTTTATGCAACTAGGCTAGGCCCATGGTTCTTTATAATTAGGGCATTCGAATTGAACTTGCATTCACAGCGATGTGAATGTACGTTCAGTCCACGCCTCTGAGACAATTCTCCTTTCATTCACCCAGTCCTGTTTCATGGGCCCAGCGCAAGACTAAAATGTGCTCGTTTCCACTGCTGCAACATCTTCAAGAAAGTGAGGATCCTTACCAATAGTAAACGGAAGGTCGTTACATTGCCAAATATTCATTATAAGGAAAGGAAGATTGTAGTTTTACGTGACCGTTAATCTCGAGATCATGAGCCACGGGACCTCCTTTGTACGTGGAATCCGAACCACAGGACATGGGATTTCACTTTGAAAATCTCACATGCATTGACTGGGAATCGAACCCGGTCCGCCATGGTGAGAGGCCAACAGCTTTACCGCAGTGCCACCACGCCCCCATAAATATAAATATTCATTATAAATGGATCTGTTAATACAGCAATTCAGGGCAGACAATATTGAAGGTAGACACTCTATTTTATATGCCTACTAGCTGTAATTCCCATGCTTCACAAGTGATGAGAAATTGAGGAGTGGCTAAATATTAAATGTGTAATTTGTGTGACAATTAAACCAAGACTTACGTATCGCAGATGCCCGCACACAATTTTATGTGTGTATCACATGTAACAGTGTCCCACAATTTAACGAATCTTGCTGGGTTTTCCCTTCAGGATGACTGATCCCGAAGGTATTTATTAACAATAGTGATCGTATATTTCATGCACAAATGTCACTTCAAGATCTGGCAAATTCTGATAATGCCCAGTCAATACAGCGGGTAGTTATTTCGTTCAGCAGGTTTTAGTGGTTTCCAGTCTACAGCATATTCAGTAATGTTACGCGACTCTGCTATGGGTATCCCATTCGTAGAGAATCGCATAATTGCTTACTTTAATATCCCATTGTATAGCTTGAGGCAGGAAGATAATTCATTACGATTTACAGCATAGTTATTCCACCTTTTAATCATGTATGCCTTCTTCACTGCCGCCATCTGATTAGAAGGCCGGAAAATGTACAATACACTAGGGTAGTAATGTATTATTTAGCGTATGATGCTATCTAGACAATTTTAAAAAAATCATAAATGTGGAGTAATGTTACAATGTATCCAATAGGTTGTTCAACGTGTGTGATGAGTGAGCGCATTTCTCGCCTATTCAAACGATTGGCACATCAGTGAATTCCATATGAATTACTTTTTAGTATGTTTCTTACAGTGAGCTGCATTTTTGGGAGGTTTCGTTGTAAGACAGCTTTATTTTTAAATTTTTTAATTGGACTAAATGCATACCATACTCGGATTCTTCCATACCTTTTTACATTTACACCCCAGAAATAAATAACACCCACAAATCCTCAAGCACGTCCCTTTTTATGTTATCAAATTTTATTCTAATGTTTTTCAATCTTTTTATTAACCCCCGCCTATGAACCCAAAGTAAACGCCGTACAAGATTTATTTTACTTGCGTGTAGAGCTCGAAATGGCCTTGCTCATTAGTTTGGTAGGCTACTTAGTAGATAAGGCATCACCAAAACTTTAAATAATTGGTTGTGTTTGGAAACGGATGGCTAAATCAAAATCTCAAAAATCTTAGGTCTTATCAGACCGTAGAAACTGAACCCGTGGAAAATTCCAGCCCAATCGGTTAAGTTTTGTATGAGGGCAAGTTGATAAGCAGACCATATCGGCAATCAATCTTTATTACAAGAAGAGTACTGTAAACGCTTTATATTGATATCATTTCTCAACATAGACCCCTGCTTTTCAATGCACATGGCCTACCGTTTCACAACTTGCTGATACCCTCTGCAAAAAAAGGATTTTGGTTGCGCAGCAAGCCACGTATGCATCGCGTCCTTCACCTGTTGATCGGAGCTGAAGCGACGGCCTCTTAGAGCATTTTTCAGTGGACCAAACAGATGGCAATCCATCGGGACGAGATCGAGACTGTATGCAGGATGTTCCAACACCTTGAAACGCTGCGTGCGAAGAGTTTGAGCGGTGTGGACGCGCATTGTCATGTAACAAAAGAACTCCTTCCGACAATCGACCTCTGCGTTTGTTGCGAATTGCAAGTTTCAGCTTGATTACCAGCATATCACTGTAACGTTTACTGTTTCCCTTTTCCTGGTAATCTTCCAGGATTGGCTTTTGAGAGTCCCAAAACACTTGGAGCATCACTTTTCCTGCAGAAGGTTGACTCTCGAATTTCTTTCTGACGGGGGATCCAGGATGCTTCCATTCAGGGGCGTATTTTGACCATTTGAGGGAGCGTCAGTTGACAGTCACGGTAGTGTTGTTTTGTCGCGGCTGTATTTGAATTTGAAGCGAGCGCCTGACTGAGTTGAGATTCACCACTGCAGAGTGCATATTGGTGGAGATGCGCGGACGACGATGCGCGTACGCATGCTAACAGCTGGCGAGTTGAAAGGCGAGCCAACAGATGCTAGAAGAGGGACAGTCGTTCTCATGCAGTAACTCGAGCATGAACGGACAGCTAAATCAATCTTGATTACGAGTACCGAACCTGAAAGCCGAAAGTAGCCTACGAATGAGACATTGTTCGCAATGCACTCATGATAGCTTTTACTAGGTGGGGCCAACCTTTTGTGTGTTCAAGGTTGGTTGGGTAATACCCTATCTCACAGCATAGTTTAGCCCACGAGCTAGAACTAACTCCTGACCCGAGTTATGTGAAGATAAAATCTTCTACCAGAATAGTTTACTGGATAGCTTATAAATTGGAAAATAAGGCTGAACAGGTGTGTAAGTGTACTGCGATAATCATAAAAAGATTATGAGCACGTGACCGTGAACATTATTGTAATTATCGGAGATAATTCGGAACGGTAAAACACCGGGTGATTGTCGTGAAACCACTGAAAGTTTTAGACACGAGTTATTCATAGCAGAAGCTATGGTGTTAAGAAAATTCGATCAGGAAGTCAAGGTAGCGATACGCCGTTATGAACATTTGGAAACTACCATGATTCGAGCCATTACTATGGCGCACTAAATTAGAATTGGGTGTACGATGGCTGCCGATGTGTGGAGACTTGGGCCGTGGACCAGTGGAACCAGGGACGTGACGCGTACACATTCCGTGTACACGAGGAATGCATGGACATTATGCTTAGGCCAAGGGCATTCCACCGGAACTGGAGCCTTCTTCAAGAACATCTGAAAATGGACGTGTGCCCTATATTCTATTTTAATAGCTAGTACCGGTGAATATCAGACTGTAGACTACACCTTTCAACCATATAGGAATCGTTTACACGTCATAAAGAATTATTGTCTTACACTATATGCATGGGGCCTTTTGATGTTTTGTCCACTCTTCAGTTTTGTTGAGATAGCATATCCATGATAGGCATATCGTAGAATGATGATATTTTTTCAGCGGCATCCAGTTTTTCTAGTTAGATAGGAGTTTCATCCTATGTTTTTATGTACAGTTCAGTGCATATTTTTATGGCACATTATTTTTATAGACTACCGTTTTGGGCTAGTTTATTGGAATATTTGTTTGGTTAAATGTAATTCTTTTCGTCTAGATTTAATTCATCTTAGATGAATTCCGATTATCATTTGTCGTAAAATCATTCGATTTTTCTTGTGGTTCAGGATTTCTTTAATAATGATAATGCAGAATGGTCATGATTTGGAAATGACATGTGGAATCAAGGAATAATATTTATAACAATTTAACGGATCTTATGTGAAATAGAACATGGCAATTATCCATGAAAATTAATTATTTTGGGATTGTTGAATATTTAATCATAATAAATTAATGGATGAGTTTGAAATATTTATGAGATGTTCAATTAAACAAATATGAGTCAATGATATAGGAAGAATGAGAGATAAATAATAAATTAATGCACATTGGAATGATAGTGAGATCGTAACGTAGTTTTGTAATTAGAACAAGGTGTATAAATTGGAAGGATTTTTGGTTATGATGACAAGCGGATAATTGAACAGGTTACTGGAAACAGTTATTTATAACATCCATATGATAAATCTGGTAGGGTGATGAGTTGACTTGGGAATGCGTGCTTGCATTTTTGTCCCATTTTTTTTTCTTTCGTGTAGCCTCCTGAGAGGCCGAGTGCAGGTCTTTCTAGTCGACGCCCGTGGGCGACCTGCGCGTCGGGATGACAGATGGAATGGATGAAGATGAATGAAACTGGGCAAGGATGTGGAAGGAAGCGGCCGTGACCTGTCAGAAGGTACTGTCCCAGCATTTGCCTGGTGTTGAAAATGGGAAACCACGGAAAACCATTTCAAGGACAGTCGACGGTGGGGCTCGAACCCACGCGTCTACCGAGTCAGCAGAGAGCTTGGCCCCTTGACCTAACGCTGCGCTTTTAGCCCGCGTAGCCACTACTGACGGTTTTTGTCCCATGAATAATTATGATAATCCATTAAATACAGTAAATATGACTGGTTGGAAATTCGATATGTGAAAATAAGGTATAAAAGAAATAGAATTGTTGAATATAATGAAACGTTGGAATTTGGAGGATGTTAGCCTCATTTTACTAAAAAGAAGGGTATTGCCACAGTTGCAACCCCACGCCTCTATCCGGATCTTGTCATCAGCGGAATTCTAGATTCTGCTTTAATTTGCTCTAACCTTAATTAAATGTTTTCTGGTTGAATGATATAAACCTGCCGAAAGATTAAATTGCTTAATAATCTTATTTGTGGAATAAATCAGATTTATGCATGTGCATAGAGAAATGGGGCATTTAAAATGCGGCCTCATTCCAATAACATTTTGAAATGGTTACAAATCATCCATAATTAATTTGAATAATTAGATTGAGTTGCCATCAGCATCACATGAATAATTAATCCCATAAATTATTTCTTTATTGAAGATAAATCACAGATCCCTAATTTATAAATTCTGATATGAATATTCCTTTGTGGAATTAATGAAATTTAAACTGTATTATATTTCTAATGGAGCAATCATTAATTGGACATAAACTGACTTGTGTTCAGAAGAGTAATTAGTAATTCTGATAGTCTTTGGAATTCTTCTTGTTTTATGGAAGAGAATATCCGATAGGATTGTCTAAGATTTTTGGAAATATGAAAAAAGTGTGGAACTTTAAAAATAAAATTTTATTCAGGTGTTTAATAGAACGATCAGTGATCTACACATCCTGAATATTGTAAATAATTAATCCCATAAATTATTTCTTTATTGAAGATAAAGTTAAGATTAAGTTAAGATTAGGGTACAACCAAATTTACAATTATTTTATGCTCTTACCAAAGCAACACTTTCTTAATTCTTATTGGCTTTTTTCGGGGCGAGAGGGGGGGAAGGCTGGAGCCCCCTCAGCACCCCCCCCCCCCCCCCCTATATACGCCCCTGCTTCCATTCTATTCTCTGACGTTTACTCTCTGGTTCGAAGAGGTGAACCCATGTTTCATCTCCAGTGATTATCCGTTTCAGAAACGTTTCACCTTCGTATTGTGCTGAAAGTCGTCTCCCTCAGACCACAAAAAACGGATTATGGAAAGCTGTTCTTCCTTGGTGCAAACAGAGTGGCGCAGCCATTTTTGCGTCGAAACAGCGCAAGCTGTACTGATCTGATAACGCTGACACCTACCACCATGGAGGAAAGAATAAAAGGAGATGCCCTGAGCTTGTTTGAGTGAAGCCAAGCGCTGCGTCCAAAGTGGGCGTAACCTTAACTTGTATTCGGTGTTCCGTGACTTGCATATGGTTGCACGAATCGAATAAGTGTTGTGTTTATTAATTTTAAGGTTCGCATCCTTGAATATAAAAATGTGTACGAACAATGAGTGAAAGTGGCTGTGCTCGAAAGTAGGCCTAAAAACTGATGAATGCGTCAACCAACACCAATAAGAATCAATTTGGTGTAAATATCTTGATTAGTTCGGCATCATTATGATAGTTCCCAAGATGTTCCTTCTTTGGTATAACTCGCACCTTCAGATACCTGTAGGCTATTCAATTTAATCAGTGTCTCAGTGTTTTATTACCTTTTGCTGCGTCTTTCCGACAAAACTAGCCTTGCATAGGTGCTCTCATATTTCTATTTAAACAGGGGCGGATCTAGGGGAGGGCGAGGAGGGCGACCGCCATGGATATTTTAAATTTAATTAATTAATTATACTTTTCAAACTAATTTATAATTCATATTCCTTTTTGCAGTGCAGCTATGACCTCCCGTGACCGTTTAGAAAGTTTAGATTTCAGAGAAATAATAGAAGACTTCAGCCGGGAAAAATGTCGCAAAATAATATTTTAATATTTCATAGTTTACATAATCTTCTTCAAGAGGACTTAAAGGTATCTTTCAAAATATTAAAAAATGCACTGTAGTGTATTCAGAATATTGTAACTATTCTTAATTTATTATTATTACCAAACTATTTTCCATTTGATTTGATATTTTTTAATTGCCTATTGTTGTGGGCCCCACCTTATCATATCGCCCAGGGCCCAGTAAGGCCTGGATCCGCAACTGTATTTAAATTGGCTTTTAACACGATAACGCAGCATAGAAACAGCCATTATCTTGCTACCCAAAGTAGGCGTGCCGTTTGGCTTCAACGGAGCAGCTGCCAGAAATTACTATATGGACCAAGGTAGAACGGCGGACAGAGTAGTAAGTAAGGAGAAGGTAAAGGGGACGGGGTGATAATATAGAGACTCCTCGAAGAATGAGGATGTCCAAAAGAAAAAGGGGGGGGGTAGATGGATATAAGGAAACATAAACAAAAGGGAAGTGTATCTGAACGATACCTAACGTCATACAGGCAACGGCGAAAAAACAGATGGAAACTCCTCCAGTGACGAACAAAGGAGAACAAATCCAGGCTCTGTAGCCATAGAGGAAAAACGTACTACAATTTGAAATTGGTGAAGAACAGAGAGACTAAGAGGAACTATCTTCCTAGATCCTTAATAACTGGTAGCCAAGTGTCACTTGGCTGATATCCAGTGTCTCTGTTAAAACTATTGGGATTTTTACGAATTTCAACTGCCTCCCTTATAATTCTAGACCAGTTGTGCTTAACAAGGGCAAGCGCATGAGCATCCTTGAAACATACATCGTGCCCTGAAAAAAGGGCATGTTCAGCTATAGCTGATTTGTCAGGTTGGTTCAGACGGATGTTCCTTTGATGCTCTTTGATGCGAGTTGAAATGGACCGTTTTGTTTGTCCAATGTAGACTTTTCCTCAAGTACAACGTTTAGCATTAAACAAAGATAAATTGTACCCAATACTACAACCTGGGGTGTATGAAGTCCCTTGTACGGGGAATTCTCGGCGGGGATTCACCAGTCAAGTAATGCTGACTGCGGTATTACATAGTTTTGTTTTTGTGCTAGTTGGATTCGGACCTTCTGAGTGAGTGGAGTGTTTGTTTGAATAATATCAGTATGTCATCACTCAAAAGTGGCGAGGCACAAAAGAGGAAATGTAAGTTCTCGGAGAAATTGAAACAGAAGTACCCGTGTATTAAAGAGGGACGTAACGAAAGTGAGGCGAAATGTTATATTTGTGACTGTTATGTAACTGTTGGAAAAAAAGGTGCAGGTGATCTCGAGAAATATATTGCTAGTTAAAAGCATAGAAAGACAATTAGAAGCAGTTCTTCTAGCAGTAATATTGATTCATTTTTCCCGATTAAACATTCCCCACTAGACAGAAAAGTTCGGGCAACATTGGCACATCACACTGTTTCTCACCATCAGTCGTATAGGTCTATGGACTGCACATCAAAGTTGGGTAAAGTGCTGTTTGCAGATTCTGAGATTGCTATAAAAATATCATGCGCTAGAACCAAAACTGAAGCTATCATAAATAACGTAATCGCCCCTCATTCCATTGACATTATCACTAAAACATTGAATAATAGTGTTCCTTTGTTCGGAGTGGGTACTGATGCTAGCAACCATGGGGCTTTGAAACATTTTCCTATTGTTATACAATATTTCGACTATAAAGAAAATGGTATTCAAACTAAAATCTTAGAACTACAAACATTGTAACGATTCGATCCATCTTTAAAGGGTTATTCATTTATTATCATGTTATTATTATTATTAATTAGTACATCCATAAGATGATTTTATATCGAATAATTGTAAGCGGTTTTTATTATTATATTCAATTAGATTTTTATTAATATTCACTTGTAAAGAGACGACGTATTATATGTTGCAACTATTACTTGTGGCAATGGTGTGAAACCCGTGACACATAGAGTGACGCAGTAACGTGTCGCAACGGCAGGTAGTCATTGTCACGAGATTTTAAAAACCCACAATGAGTAAGAATCACGTGTGGACAAGATAGAACATTTCGAAGGAATCGAACAATATATTTCAAACCATGGTGCAACTAACACGCCATTTCTACTAGGTACGCTTCTAAATATTGCAAGTTGTGGCGCAACTAGGTCGTCCCGTGGTGAATGAACCAAGAAATTAGTGGAGAGGGAAGTTTCCGAATCACGTGACAAGGAAAGATATAAGCCGGAACCCCCAACAGAGTGAGCATTCGTTCACCGACAGCTTTCAATTAGAGACCGGTCATTAGGGGAGATGAAGGCCTCTTAGGACTGAGCGGAGTTCTATCATAGCGTTCAACTACAATACAGATTCGACACTGAACGATGTCCTGCCGATATCTATATCAGCATATAGTGGGTTATATCCCTGCTCAAGAGTCTTTCTACAGATGGCAACGTACTTAATGAGGGTATTTCATATCTAATGAGATATCACAACATTTTAACATACGCGACGGAACATCTAGAGCATCGGTCATTACTTAAAATGACGAATCGTCAACTGAGTGAGCTACAATTAAATATCTTACGTCTCTATAACATATAAATTCAATTAAAATTAAATGTTCATTTTCTTTTAAATAATTAAACCGCAGTTGGTAAATTAAATTCATTGTTGTAACTATTAATATTTTGTTTTTTGATTCAATAAATTATTTCTCTAACTTCATGTTTATAACTTTTCTTGTAGTTAGTACTTTAAGGCAATCATACTCCTGGATTAAATACTGGATTGGTTAGATGACTTTGTCTCACCACGACCAGGGATAAGTAGGTCTCACTCTACTGCTGATAGCCGAGGTTAATTCATAAATTTTAGATTCACTATCTTAAATAGGGATCTGGCGCTCAACACTATATTATATTATACTATCAAAGGTAAGTACATACCACAGTGTATTTATTTATTATTATCATGTTTGTTTATTGAACCATTACATTTGTCACCACATCGTAAGGGCTATTATTTCACTTTATAAGATATGTTATATTTGGCGCCCATCGTGGGAAACGATAACCGTTCGGTATTTAAAAGAGGAGTGTATGGTTTCAGTGCAAATTGTCAGTGCTTTTGGGGGACAGTGAAGTGAGTGAATTTTGGAAGGGCAAATTTTTATACAGTGTACTTCGAGATGTCGGAGGAGGAACAAAGGCAGTTGAGAAGTAGGAATAAAGTCGAGAAAGTTAATTATAAGGAGATTGATAGCGGTAGCGATGTTGAGAGCGTAGAGAATAATACCAAGATGTCGGACGTAAATCTTGAGAATAATACAGAGGTAAATCTTGAGACGAGTACAGAGGTACATCCTGAGACTATTAGTAATCTAGAGAAACAAAAGTCTATAGAGATTCCTGAAGATCCATTAACTGTGTTTATGAGGGGGATGAGAATTAATAGTCAGGAGATGAAAGAAGATATGGGTAGGCTAAAACAAAATATGGAAGAGAATAAGAAAGATAATTTAGAAAGTAGGAAGGAATTCATTGATAAATTTGAGAAATTAGATAAAGATATGGGTAGGATAACTCAAAATATGAATGAGAAGTTTAATGTAAATAAACGAAGTACGGAGGCCTTTCTTAATGAAAAATTGGAAGAGAATAGAAGAAAAATAAATCAGAAACTGGAAGAGAATAATGTAAAGATAAATATTGTGGAAAAGATGAATAGAGAATGAAGTATGATATGCTGCAGGAGAGTATTCAGGGGGTGAAACAGGAGATCAGAGGTGAAATTAAGGAGGCGGTAGAGATGAATGCTAAAGATATTATTAAGACAGTAGATAAGAAATTAGAAGCAGCAGAAAGTAAGGTTGAGGAAAGAATAGTAACTGTGATTGAAGATAAAATAGCAACTCAAGGTGGAAGTTTTAGCAAATTGGTAGAAGCGGAAACTAGGCAGGTGAGAGCAGAGTTGGGGGATAAGATTAAGGAAGGTAAGATAGAATTTAAAAAGAAGATAGAATCATTCAAGACTCAAGTCAGTAAGCAGATAGTAGAAGCAGTAAAGACAGCCCTTAAGGAAAAAGAAATTGAAAGCAAAGTAAAGGAAAAGTTTGAAGTTATAAATAAGAAAGTAGAATTGAGCAATCAAGAAGTAAAGGAAAGGGTGGAAGAAGTAAAGACAAAGATTATGGAACGTAGTCAAAAAGAGGAGAAAAACAAGTAGTTCCGTGAAGAACTATACAGCCTATTTTCATATATCCTACTTATGTTAATTGCCTCTATCTACATACAAAATTTCAGTTTGATTGCTGTAATAGATTCGTAGATATTGAGAACCGATTAAATCTTTTTGATGGTCGCCATGTTGGATTATATATATGTAGGTCCTAAAGTTATGTACTGTTACAGAAAGATTATTGTGTACGTGTAGCATTCAAACTTCAATCGCATGATTAGGACACAAGAAGTAACAAGGAGATTTTAAAATTTCGCACAGCTGCCATCTTGTGGTTATGGAAACAATTGAAATAAATTAGATGCCAGTAGATTAATATTCGAATAAGGATTTACTGTACCAAGTTTCACTGCACTCGGATGGTTAAATTGCGAGAAACGTCCATGTAAATATTTATACTTCGCGTCTCCGCCATATTGGATTTGTGATCACCAGGTTATTTAAAGTCCTATAGCAGAACTTAAGTTCATAGCCCCTATGAACATAAAAAACATTCAGTTTGATTGGTATAATAGATTCGTAGATATTCAGAGCCGTCTAAATATTTCGGATGGTCGCCATGTTGGATTGTTAAATGTATAGGCCATAGAGTCAAGTACCATTAAAGGAAAATTATTGCGTAGGTTGATTATTCAAACTTTCACTTCGATCGCATGATTACGACACAAGAAATAAAAACTTAATTCTAAAATTCGCAAAGCCGCCATCTTGAGGTTATGTACACAATTGAACTAAATTACATACCAGTGTATTACAATGTGTATATACATTTCCTGTACCAGATTTCATTGCGGTTGGAACATTAAATCGCGATAAAGGTCAATTTAAAATTTTCAAATTCGCTTGGCTGCCATGTTCGTTTTGTAGTTAACCGGTTTTTAAAAGTCTTATAGATGAACTTCCAGTAGAGCCCTTTATCTCCGTACAAAATTTCAGGGTGATGCCGCTAATAGTTTCAGAGATATAGAATTCCGGTGAAATATTTCGCACATCCGCCATCTTGTGGTTATGTAAACAATTGAACCTAGTTAGTTGTAGGTGCATTACAATGTGTATGAAGATACACTCTACCAAGTTTTATTGCGTTTGGTAGGTTAAATCGCGAGAAACTTCTATTTAAACGTCGCAAATTCGCGTGGCCGCCATGTTGGTTTTGTAGTTACCAGTTTTTCAAAAGTCACATAGGTGAACTTCTAGTAGTTCTCTTTATCACCGTAAAAAAATCCAGGGTGATATCGGGAATATTTTCGGAGATATTTAATGCTGGTGAAATATTCCGCACAGCCGCCATGTTGGATTGGTGAGACGTAACAAAATTTGAAGGGCACGGTCGGGGTCGTCCGGAATAGTGCTATGAATTTACCGAGTTTCATTGAAATCGCTCCAGCCGTTTAGAATTTATTAGGGACATACACACACACACACACACACGCACACACACACACACACACACACACGGACAAAAGGTGAACTCATAAGCCTATTTTCTCAAAATTGAAAATAGGCTAATAAGCTGTTAGAAGACATAGAAAATATGATGAAAGAGAAAAAGAAGGAATATGACGTGCAGTGGCGTACTGTAGTAGTTAGAATTGGGGAAATGATATGAGGAAAGCCAAAGCACAGTGTTACTATGGATAAATATAGTACAGAGGAAGTAGAAGCTAATGCTAGAAGGAAAGAAGAAAAAGGGATTATAGAAAGAGAAAGAATTGAAGATGAATGTGGTAAGAACTGTGAAATACCAGAGAGGGTAGTTATGTAAATTTCTATTACCGATAGTTACTGTTCCGTATGACCTAAATATTAAGTAATGAAGTTTTATGTGATTTAACAGAGGTAGATAAGGAACCTGCTGTGAGTAATTTTAATTCAGTCGTGAAGTTAGGATGGTAAGGGGCGCGTAGTACCTACGCTTATTGATTTAGGTTGTCTAAAGTCATTTAATTTGGAAGATAGAGGTTGTCGTGCTATTTAGCAATTCAGGTAATTTGAATGTGGGTCCTTAAACTGCAGGTAAGTTGGAGGAAGTAAGGATTAAATTTTAAAAGTTAGGACGATTATTACAAAGGTAAGTAATCTAATGAAAGTAATAATTATTATGGCAACCATAGTTATGAAATTAATAATAATAATAATACCGAGAAGAAGTATAATGATAATAAAGATTTAATTCAAAAGTGAGTGAAGATAAGATGATACAGTGGTAATAAAATTAATGAGTTGAAGAATTAAGTATTGATTTAATAAAGAAGTTTCAGTTGAGGACAGCGAGGTCATCAGTGGATATATTTGAGAAATTAAGAAGTGGTTTAGAATAGTTGATGGTAATGCGTTGTATGAATTAACCAACATCGGGTTGAAATGAGGAAGTAGTAACTAATTAGGACATCTGGTACTTGGTAACAGATATGTGTGTGTAAGAGTGTATTTTCACGTAAATGGACGTGAGTTTGAAGAAGTAGGCCAACGAAGGTATAATGCCGTTGAGCAATGTGGTTTTTAAGTTTTTGGTAAGATGCCAAATGGAGTTATAATGGAGGAAGTTTTGGTAAGATGCCAAATGAAGTTTTAAGAAGTTTTTGAAGGATGAAGTAGGTCAGCGAGGTATATTCCGTTGAGTAATGAGATTTTTATGGTGTCTACGGGACTACGTGAAGTTAATGTTGGGAGGTTTTTAAAGTATGAATGAAAATGGTAATATGCATACAAAGGTACAAAGGGATTACAGAGGTAAGATGATCCAAGTTTTAGTTACAGTTACGCACATTTTAAAGATATTACTAGACTTGTTATTGAGCTAAACCACTTTGTAGTAAAAGGTTACTGATGATTAATAACGAATTAATGATGTGGTAGATTGCTGTCCCAAACACAGGTAAAAGTAAAGGTAATAATAATAATTAGATGGTTGGCATAATATTTACTAGTATTGAAAGGAATTTGTTATAATTCGAAGTTTTAGGATTTAAAGGTAAATCATTTTTTAGAAGAGGAAAAATTTAAGTTTTATTTATGTCATACGGAGTTGGTAAAGGGAAGTGTGTAATTATCTTTTTGAAGACAAGAGTAGGTTAGTAAGATAAGTCTGTACCTAAGGGTAATAATGGTGTTTCAATTAAAGGCAGGTGTAATTTACACATTAAATTTGGTAGAGCAGAGAGTATCTGAACTGTGTTATAACTCAGGACTTGCTTTACGAAGTGATTATGGGAGAATATTTGCCAATTATGAGTGTCGGTGTTATTGACTATCAACTGGATCACTGTCATTATTTGAGGAAGAAGAATAGTTAGGAAAACAAAGTGTGATGTTATTATTCCAAGGAGTTAGTCGAAGCATGTAAGATTTTTTAGCTGAAATTTAGAGTGTTATTGGTCAGTAAGAGGTGACTTGTAACAGTACAAGATGTGGGATTATACCACGTATTGGAAGGTGGAAGAAGTAAAGAAATGGTGACGAGTAATGTCACGATGAGTTTTGAGAGATTCTGGTTTAATAGAAATGAGCTATAGTCCAGGCGATCGAAGCAAGTAGGAAGTGGTGTCTGTAGGACACGGTACTTAATTAAGAGTTTTGAGAGAAAACTATGGGGAGATTTTAGGTATTCAGCGAGAAGTCAAATCATGTATAGACTAAGTTTAAAGTATAAGAGCATTAATATTTTATGGAACGAAATATTTATTCCGAGGAGTTTCTCATGTGTTTTTGTGAAATAGTTTAGTGATATACGTAATTAAGGTATTGAGTAGTATTTTGTCCAAGTCTTAATCATTTTGTTATGGTAAGTAAGAATGACGATACAGTAAAGTTATATCTTAATGCTTAAGTTAAATTTAATAATGTGAACAAGAAGTCAGATTTTATGTTTATTTGTGATTTTGAAAATTCAAGTTATTGTTTTCGAGAAGTAGTAAAGAGGAATTATGGTTTTATGAGAAGTTAAGAAGTCGTGGAGGCTTAGGAGGTATTAATTTGAAATGAGGCGGCCGTGGCCTAAGAAGGTAAGAGGCCACGTAGGCAAGTTAGTAGTAACTTGTGTATTTAAGTGAACTGTTTATTAACTACTTTGAGATATTTCAATGTTATTATGTATTTGGGGAAGTATTTACATGTATGACATATGCACTGAAATTTGAAATTGCCTTAGGTATCTTGCTAAATTTTTTTTTTTTTTCTTCAAATATTAGATATATTTACACCATTAGTATATTTTTTTATCGAGACGTAAGGAATATTGTGTTGTTTGCATCCTATTATCGTGTGCTGTGATAGTTATTATTTGTTAATCTCAGCTGGTACTACAACAATGTAATTCTACACCAGACTGGCGTACGAAAACTACTTTCTCTAACTATGAAGCAAGGATTGTATGTCATGCATACGATCACCGAAATAAACGAGTGCAGCGATGACAATTATGTCAAAATTAAAAGTGAAGGGCATTATATGTATATGTTTACAGCTCGCTAATACATATGTAAAGAAGAAAATATGAAAATTATGAACATTTGGAAGAATGAGATTAATGAAAGTTAAAATATGTATTTTTATGCAGAATATATTTCTAGTATATTTTGTGTATTGTTGAAGGGTACAATTTGTATGTTGTCGTTATGGGGGTATTAATATTTATATTTGTATTCATTTGTATAGGATGTATAGTGATATAAATAATGTTACATTTCATTTCAAATTATTTATATGAAAGGCGATTGTAACGATTCGATCCCATAGCTGTTATATTTAAAGGGTTATTCATTTATTATCATGTTAATTAGTACATCCATGAGATGATTTTTATATCAGATAATTGTAAGCGGTTTTTATTATTATAATATTCAATTAGATTTTTATTAATATTCACTTGTAAAGAGACGACGTATTATATGTTGCAACTATTACTTGTGGCAATGGTGTGAAACCCGTGACACATAGAGTGACGCAGTAACGAGTCGCAACGGCAGGTAGTCATTGTCACGAGATTTTAAAAAACCCACAATGAGTAAGAATCACGTGTGGACAAGATAGAACATTTCGAAGAAATCGAACAATATATTTCAAACCATGGTGCAACTAACACGCCATTTCTACTAGGTACGCTTCTAAATATTGCAAGTTGTGGCGCAACTAGGTCGTCCCGTGGTGAATGAACCAAGAAATTAGTGGAGAGGGAAGTTTCCGAATCACGTGACAAGGAAAGATATAAGCCGGAACCCCCAACAGAGTGAGCATTCATTCACCGACAGCTTTCAATTAGAGACCGGTCATTAGGGGAGATGAAGGCCTCTTAGGACTGAGCGGAGTTCTATCATAGCGCTCAACTACAATACAGATTCGACACTGAACGATGTCCTGCCGATATCTATATCAGCATATAGTGGGTTATATCCCTGCTCAAGAGTCTTTCTACAGATGGCAACGTACTTAATGAGGGTATTTTAGATCTAATGAGATATCTCAACATTTTTAACATACGCGACGGAACATCTAGATCATCGGTCATTACTTAAAATGACGAATCGTCAACTGAGTGAGCTACAATTAAATGTCTTACGTCTCTATAACATATAAATTCAATTGATATTCAATTAAAATTAAATGTTCATTTTCTTTTAAATGATTAAACCGCAGTTGGTAAATTAAATTCATTGTTGTAACTATTAATATTTTGTTTTTTGATTCAATAAATTATTTCTTTATCTTCATGTCTATAACTTTTCTTGTAGTTAGTAATTTAAGGCAATCATACTCCTGGATTAAATACTGGATTTGTTAGATGACTTTGTCTCACCACGACCAGGGATAAGTAGGTCTCACTCTACTGCTGATAGCCGAGGTTAATTCATAAATTTTAGATTCACTATCTTAAATAGGGATCTGGCGCTCAACACATATTATATTATACTATCAAAGGTAAGTACATACCACAGTGTATTTATTTATTATTATCATGTTTGTTTATTGAACCATTACATTTGTCACCACATCGTAAGGGCTATTACTTCACTTTATAAGATCTGTTACAACATGTCCTAATGAAACTCCAGAGACAATATCCAATTATGTTTCCGAGAATTTTAAGAAGCATAATATTTCTGCTAAATGCGTTGCTTTAATGGAGACAATTTTTCCTCCTTATGAGACAGCACTGATGCTTTGTAAGTCCCCCGTAATGGGTTAGTTGCTGCTAGCTTTCGCTGGTTTGAGTTGAAGTCGCCGAGTCCACCGTTGATGTTGAGAACAAGTCTCAGGTAGACCCCAAGCTGCAATAAAAGTATTATTATTTAGTGAAGACAATGCAAATGTAAATTTTGGAGGGGTTAATCGCAGAGAAGGCAAAAACGTATTTTAAGCACTTAAAAGTAAATTAAATGAACATATAATCGCGGTTGGATGCCCAGCACATGTACTGTTTGCAACAAGGTGTTGATGTACTGCCAGTTGATGTAGGCTAGAGAGTATAATTTTAAAACTCTTCAATTATTTCCATATCTACCTAGGTATACAATTCGCACTGAACAACTCAAAGAATTATGCGAGTTTGTTGAAATAAATTAAGAACAGCTTTTGTGTCACAGCAAAACAAGGTGGTTAAGTTTGTTTCCTGCAGTAGAAAGAATGCTAAAGCTGTTTGCAGCTCTAAAGTCGTACTTTCTTTCTCAGCCTTAAAATTCTGTTTCTACTATAATTAGGTCCTTTTTTGAAAACGAGTTTTCTGAGCTTTACCTGTGGTTTGTTCATTCCACTATGCACATATTTCACAACAAAATTTCATACATTGAAAAAGAAACGCTCTCTATAGCAGAAGTTTGTGATATATTAGGTTCAGCTCTGGCCACACTGAATGATAGGATGGAAAATAAATTCATACCTCTTAAAGTCAAAAAGTCTCTGAAATCCCTCACTGAAAATGGCTTCGAAAGAGAATGCATTGCATGTTGTTGTTTTTTATGAAACGTGCATTCAATACCAGTTAAAGTGGTGTAACCCTATGACGGAAGAATTTTAATGTTTCCAATGGATGAAGCTTCATAGTAGGAAAGATATTAAGTTTGAAGATGTTCTTCCTTGTCTCGAATATTTGCAATCTAAAGGTGTAGAGATAGACGATTCTAAACTTTTTGACCAATTTTGCAATGTTCAGAATTACCCTAGGAGTTCCGAAATCGATAAACATACAACATTAGATAAGCAGTGGTGTGAGTTTTTCAAATATATCCCTGACATTGAAACATTTAGTGAGCTGCTTAAAATTTGTCAGTTTTATTTCGCTATTCCAGGTTGCAATGTAACCGTTGAAAGAGTATTTTCCCTGATTAATACACAGGGGTCAGAAGAAAGAAACCGTTTCCTGACCGAGTCGGTTAAGGGTATTATAATAGTGACAAAGTCGGTTAAGGGTATTATAATAGTGAAATACAACTTTAAAAACATGTCATGTGGAGAGTTTTACAATTATTTAATACAAGAAAATAATTCATATTTGCTGTCGAAAGTGGGTGCAGTCGATAAGTATCAGCATAAAATAGCTACAACTTCAGCATCTTCATCAACATAACAGTTATAAGATATGTAATACTAATTTTTGCATGTAAATATTAAAACTCCTTTTGTCCTCCATATTTAGAACATTTTCATGATAAGTCCTCCTTTTATTAAGAGTCTGTCCTCCATTTGAAAATTTAGAGTTGGTCACCGTAGGCGCGAGGGGCTGTTAAGTGTACAAGTGGACTGTCCTGAGGTCACCTGTATGTGTGTATGACTGTGTTTGAACTGATAAATAGAGTCCACGAGCATCCTAACCTCCTCAGCACAGCAGAAAACAAATATCTGTTCTCATTGTCTCTGTATGCCATGATACAGGGTAGATATAGATGGTTAAAAAGACTACTTGTGTTTTGACAACTGACATATTTTAAGGTGCTGGGAATGGTATTGTAAAACATTTACAGGTAGCCCTGCAAATTCGAACCCTACATGCTCACTCGTTCTTAATTGTGTTTTATTGTGTTTTTTTAATTTTTTCCCAATATATATTTTTTTAAATATTTGTATTTTTTGTTTGTTTTACAATGTCCACAACGGGAAAGTATAAAATATATTTATTAATTGGGCCCATATAACAGGTACAAAAAGTAGGGAGGCAAATGCAATTACCGTACCAGAAAGAATACATTACTAGGGCTGTAGAGATTTGAAGCAATTGTTTTTCAGTACTGCCTATACAAAATTGTCATTTGTAGCTACAAATGACAATTTACTAGGACTTCTGTGTACATTGTTTTATCATTCGAAGATTTCTACAAGTTTTCGAACATTAATTTTTCTCTTTCGATTTGAATTTTTTGTAATTCCTTTTGCTGCACAATACAACTCGCCTAATTTCTCCTGTTGGCATCATCTTTGTTTTGTTGGTTTCGCACATCAGTCGTTTCAAACTTTTTTTAAAAAGCTGGAGAGGATTCCGGTGATGTCAATTTTCCTATATCGCTAGAACTGGTTGCTTGCACTTCGCATTTCAACATATTTTATTTTTCAGGCTGATGAATGTTTTTACAGGCATGGAAATACTCCTCGGCTCTTTTCGAAATGTAGGATTTACACCGTACGCCAACACACTAAGAAGTCTCTTTCCCAATCTTTCAAATTGATTTCTTTGTTTCCTGTATCATTTTTGTAAGTTATTTCTTTATATTGCTTTACATGTTTACATGTTTTACTAGGACTTCTGTGTACATTGTTTTATCATTCGAAGATTTCTACAAGTTTTCGAACATTAATTTTTCTCTTTCGATTTGAATTTTTTGTAATTCCTTTTGCTGCACAATACAACTCGCCTAATTTCTCCTGTTTTGGGTAGTTGTGCTGGAGTTCTCTTTCCAGTTGATAGGGAGCATTCCTCTGCAATTCCTCGCTTTCTTCTTCGACGATATTAGGCTCTGTATCTTCGACTTTTTAACCACTACATGGATTTCACTCAACAAACGTTGAAACAAAGCTGTTCACAACCTATGTTTCAGACTCTGGACATTATCGAGCCTGACTGCCAACTAAAGCACACAACGACAGGTGGCTGACCAGTGACTAGTGGAGAGCTGCTGTGAGATATGATGTGGAAATGGTGTAGGTAGTAAATACGATGGTAGTAATTGCTTCATTTCATCCGGATGGTGCAACATTACTACATAGTTATGGAATTTGTTTATTCGCATCGCTGAAAGACAATGCTGTAACTACGTAGTAAATATTTTGAAAACTTATTACTTTTAATTCACATCATCCATTGTGTATTGAGACAATTTTGGGAGAGTACTGTAGGTACTATTCAGTTAATAAACATGCCAATTATAAAATAATTGGTACATTTCCATCCATATTGGGCTGATTTGGGATTGTAGTGTAGGTACTAATCAGTTAATAATCACGCCAATTATAAAATAATTGGTATATATCCATTCAGATTGTGCTGGTAGGTATTTATTTGCCGTACAAACTTAAACTTTAGCCCTAGGAGAATTCATACATTACAATTGGGTGTTTTTCAGTTGCCAACTCAAGACACGATATTTTTAGACGTGTCACATAAACAAGGCCGTCCGTGATCCCGCTTAACGAACTCATTGGAGTGAAGATCATATCTAACATACACGTGAGTCTCGAAAAGAACTCTTTCGAGAAATGTTCGCTTGACGATTAAAACATAACATCCAATTAATAACACATCCCAACCCCCTCTTTGTTTGCGTGCTAATTACGTGATAAATTAATTCATTTAACATTACTTTCAGATAAGATTATTTATAAATGTACTTCTCACCTAATAAAATTAAGCACTATCGTGTTGACCAACTGAAAAACAAACAAACTAACAAACATATTCTTACCATAACGTATACAAATCCTCACTCAAGTTGTATCGGAATATGAAACGTTCTTGTGAGTGTTAACAGTTTTAAAATCAAATTTAATTTTCAGCGCTCTTATAATGACGGTTGAAACTGAAGTCCTTACTGATTGGAAAGGAGAAACTAAAGAACCCCAATAGTCTTCCACGGTCACAATCCGTTTAACACGTGTCACATGAATATGAATTAACAAATGCCTCTCCAATGCACGCTCCACAGCGAATGCCGCATCACAGCTCTCACAACAGTATGGCCTCAGTGCCATGTGGCGCAAAATATGACTAGCAATTGTCCTTTTCTGTGTAACTTTAGCTCCACATATATCACAAGAAAATAGACTCTGGCCAGTATGGACATAACGATAGTTTATTAATTCAGACTTCTGGGCGAAGGCTGCAGAACATTCATCACACGAGTACGCTTAATTGACAGTATGGCGTGCCATGTGTTTTAGGAGGTTACATTTAATAGAAAATGATAACCCACACTCGTCACATACATATGGTTTCTCCCCTGTGTGTGTCTTCATGTGTCTATTCAAATGACTCTTAGAGGTGAATGCCGCTGTACATATATTACATGAGTAAGGCTTCTCTCCAGTATGGTGATACATGTGGATCTTAAGATAATTTTAGCTAGAATATTTTGAATTGCATTCGGTACATGAATGAAACTTTGGTGTGCGGGCTTTATGTTTTCGCGAAATGTGATCGACTAACACTTTTCGACTGGAGAATCTCGCTTCACACGTGTCACAAACATATGGCCTTTGACCACTATGTCGGACAAGGTGATCAATGAGAGTTGATTTAACGCTAAATTTTGCTTCACATTTATCACAAGAGAACGGCTTAAAGCTGCTATGACTGCATATGTTTCTTCAAGGCACTTCCGTAATAGAAGTCTGCACCGCAAATTTTGCAAATATACGACTTTATTCCAGAATGGATCATTAAATGCTTCTTAAGTGCGCTCGGGTCGGTATACGACCTCTCACAACTGTTACAAGAGAACGGCCTCTGGCCACCATGAAGCAACTTATGTCGCTCCAATGAACTCCGTTCAGTAAAAACAGCTTCACATGTATCACAACAATATGGCTTATTGCCAAGTTTGCGCAGCATATGTTTCTTCAATGAACGTTCTAGAGTAAATGTTGCCCCACATACTTCACAGGTAAAAGGCTTCATCGCACTAGAAACTGCATTATGTCGCTTCCAATGGCAAGACTGTGAAGATACCTTTCCACATTCAATGCGGGTGTATTGTCTTCCAGTTTTCCCCTTCTTAACAGCAACCTGCGGTGTCTTTGGAAGTATGATTCTGCAAAATCAGAACCATTCTACATACATGATTCGGTATAATTGTCTTAATATGTAAAACAAGAATAGGCGTAACCTCAAAGTTGCATTCACAGGGGTGTAGTCATCACCAAAATAGAACATAATATTATTTACAAGAACTTAAATGGCAATATTAAAGATTATTCCGTGATTGCAACAAAAGTTTATTCGAAATATTAGGACCCCGATGACTATTTGAATAGGAAGGGTCAGGCACAGAATATGAATCAAATCTTCATAATTGGAACTACTCACAAAATAAACGAGGAAATGAAATGGATTTATTGCATGGGTTTTTGAGGAACGTGCTTCTCTCATAACATCTCTGAAGGCCAAATTACTAATTGGGGCATGATAGCACTTTGTGCTTGTCTTGCAACAAGGGTTGAATTCCTGGTGAATTCATTCGAAGTAAAATGATACATCCACTTTAAATGGAGATTCCACAGCCGATGATAGAGACATTAACGCCATTTTTATTATAGCCTTCCTTCATAATCCCTTAGCACAATGCTGCAATAATTAGTTTAAAATTTAATAATGATATTCTGCGAAAATTAAACCACAATCTTCTTCTTCTCTTTTGACCACATTGTTCACTTTAGTCAGTCCATTATCCAGTTTTCTTCTTAGGCATCGTTCGGGCCTTGCGGTCCTCTCAATACATTTTCATATGCCCGAATTTTCGAGCTCTTCCTTGGATTGAAAACAGTCGGTTTGTGACTTTGTTTCTTGAAAGTGTGAAGCAGATATTCTTGATTTTGATTTTTAATTTACTCTTATCTACAGTGTTTTCTGATGTTAGGCCAATTTCCTCTTCAAATCCTCTCTGACTTCGCTAATCCACCTGCATGCTGTTTATGACTTGTAATTGTACTGTACCAGTTGATTCAGAAGTCTCGAGTCCTGCATTATCATTATATATCCAAAGAATCCCAGTCTCCTCTGACATATGGCATCAGTGATGGGTACCAATTCTTTGTGCATGACTTTGTTGATCACTATCCAACACTGTCCGTCTTTCTGATATCTTTTCTGATGCAGATTCTTCCAATTCTTCTTTCGATCTTCTGTAGTTTGACAGTTTTTGATTGTCTGTTCAGGTGGAAGAGTGTTTCTGCTGCATAAGTAGCTTCCGGTCGTATAACTGTATTGTAATTTTTATTTTTATTTTAATTTATTTTGTAGATGAGCTTTAGCTAGTTTGTTCTTATCTGGGCGGAGGGATTTTAATTTAAGTTATTTGTCATTATCTCTCCGAGGTATTTGGATTGACTTCCAATTTGGACAATGTATGTTTATTTCTTTTAATGATGTTTTTCTTTCGGGCATAATTTTTCAAGTTATATTTTCTGACCAATTTTATTTGCATAGTCCTGTTTTGATATCAAATGGTTCTGATAATTCATCCCTGAACTTCACTTTTGACTAAGTGTTTGTGAGGGTCAGTTTTATCATGTCTATTAATTTGGGGTGCAGTCTAAGGTGTCTTTAAACTTTTAGCAGAGGCTCCCTGTGGATACAATCATAGGCTTTTTGAATGTCTGTAATGTTATCACCATATCTCTGTTCCTCTCCCTGTTGTAGTCCAGTATCAGCTTGAGACTCATGATCTGATCAGGACAGCTCCTCTAGGGTCTGAAACTTCCCTGGTATTCTCCTAGTTCTTTCTCAAGTTGCAACCTGATTCTGTTTTGAGGGATTCGTGAAAGAATTTTATATGTTATATCTAAGAGTGAGATTCGCCTATAGTTGTTAGGGTCTGTCTTGTCTGCCTTTTTAGGGAGTGGGTGGATGATGGCTGTTGTCCAGTGTTCTGGCAGTTCTTCTATCCAAATGTTGACAAGCTGTTAGTGAAGGTCGATTTTTACTGATCTTCCTGCATACTTCCAGATCTCTACAAAGGTCTGATACTCTCCTGATGCTTTGTAATTCTTCATCCCACCCATTACTTGATAAACTTCTTATATTGTGCCCATTTATGTGGTTTTTATTGGGGTGTGGTTTTCCAAGTTAAGGAATTCTGCCGGTTCCTCCCAAATCAGAAGTTCCTTAAAGTATTCAGCCAGGATTATTGCATTGTCTTTATTGTTCTGGGCCTGTTTACCGTTTTCATCTTTCATTGGTAGAGTTGGAGCTTGATATTTTTGGAGTTGCTTTTTAAAGATTTTCTAATAATCTCTCGATTGTGTTCTATTGAATTCTTCTTCTATTAATTTCAATGTATCCATATGGTGTCTTTAATTTTCCTTGATGTTTAGGTGGTTTCTTTTCTTTGTTTAACTAGATTTTGGAAATATATTTCTGATTTTTGGGACTGATGCAATAGCCATGCTTGGTGTCTTTCCTCCACTGCTTCATCACATATCTTGATCCACCATTGACATTTTTAATGGGTTTCATTGGAGCCAATTCTTCTGCAATTTGTTTAAGGTTGTTGACTAAGTCTTCAAGTTCATCCTTAAGTTTTATTTTTTCGGTGGCTTTATGGTAGGTTTCATTACTGATTAGCTAGGTAGGGTCCATTTCTCTTTTACGTTTTGGGGCTTGGTTTTGTTGTTTCTTATGAGTTAATTTAATTTTTATTTTAACTAAGTAGTGATCCGAACCAGTGTCTATTCCTCGAAGGACTTTGACATTGTAGATCACTTTGTGGTAGTGTTTGTCCATGAAAACATGATCCAAATTCCATTCTCCTTTAGTATAATCTGGGCGGTCAATGAGTTTCTGTCCATTTTTGTTTGTCCTTTTTTTGGGCAGGCTATTTTCCGATGGTGTTGCGGTATCTTTTTTCTCTGCCTAGTTCGGTATGAAAGTCTCCAATTAATAGTTTTATGTGGTGTTTGGGAATGCTGTTAATGGTCTGGTCTAGTTGGTCCCAAAAGTTTTCTGTTTCTTGCCGGTCTTTCAAAGAGTTGTTTTCATTGTTAGTGGGAGCATGAGCATTTGTTATGGTATAGATTGTATTAGATGCCTTCAGAGAGAGTGTTGAGATTCTGGAGGATTGTGACTTAACATCTTGTATAGAGTTTATTATATTAAGACTGACCAGAAAGCCTGTTCCATACTGTGGGACACTTTTTTATCACTCTCTTCCCCGGTATGCCTTTGTGGAGCCTGTATCCTTGAGATTCCATGGGATCATGGTCGGAGTTTTTGATTTCCTGTAGTCCCATGAGGAGAATTTTGTGCTGGTCCATTAGATCGCTTTTCACTTTTAGCATACCAGTGAGTTTACATTATGAGTGGCAAGGTAAGATATTTGTTTCAGTTTAATTCTTGATTGTAAAAATTTCATGACTGTGAATGTGTTAGAGTATTTCAATGCCTCCGACTGCATTGTATCTTCTAGGTGGCAGCCCACCGTATCCGAATGCTGCCTTCTCTGAACTCTTGGTTCAGCCGGTGAAGTATTCCTTTGAAAACTTTCCATAGTTGACTGTTCAGGGCACACTTGTGGTGGGATTTGCAACTCCTGATGGGATCCAGTGAGGTGATAGTGAGATATGGTTTGATGATAGATGAAGTTTTGAGTTAGTTAATTATTGTTTTAAGGGGCAGAACTACGAGGTCATCTGCCCCAAGATTTGAGTTAGACTACCATATTGTCGGTAGCATGAATTACAGGTCCCACCCACTGGGATCAGATGCCTTTTGCAGTCGCTCCACTGGAGTACAGACGCTACAGATCAGAATGTTAGTCTGAGAAGATTTGTTTTCGTGGTTGACTCCACTAGGTTCTTCCGCCCTCTCAGCCGTTGAGAAATGAAGTTCTTCTTCCACCTTTGAGACTGTTGACCACAATCATTAATTATACAAAATAGATTTTAAGTAACTAATATATATGTCAAAACATTATGTCACATACGACGATGCCATGTTTCATGCCTAGCTTTCAATAAGATCCTGACTTATCAAAGCTATTAAAGCCAAGATGGTGCCTGTGAATGTTATAGAAAGAACAGCCTTGTTACTCTAGTGAGGTTATTTCTCACAGGCAACTTCTTTCCAAGTTTTAAGATGGCAAATTCTCAAACAGTTAAACAATTAAACTGATGATATATTATGTGCAATTATACATTTCCAACACTTAGACTTACGATCATTTGCAAGAACTCAAACGATGAGAACAGAGAATAATATATTACAACATGGTATCATACATTTCCAACACTCACGACTTAATATAATTTGCAAGACTCAAATGACGAGGACAGAGAAGAATTTCATAGTGATCACGAAATGCGGAAAACTCGTATCGACAAGGATACCATGACAGTTCTAAAGGAGTTAAGTAACAGATAATGGACTTGATATTCTCTACAAAATCTTATATACAGGGTGAACAAAAAATGCCGCACTTGGAGGTCGGAATGCGATTCCTCATTCAATCGCAAGACAAAAGTTTCAATAGCAAAATCGGATCGGGTGCTGTTTGAAAACACAAGTATTGAAACGAGAAGCTGGCAACACTGCAGTGCATCAGAATGTACAGAGAAAGCTCCGGCAGAGCGCCGAGCTCCTGCGACCTGCTTTTGGCCACACTGCATGCAGTTACAGCGTTGCCAGAGCCTCGTTTCTTAACACGTATTTCTGTTAAACCTATTGGCGGGACTAGGTTTTGCAACATAAACTTGTGTCGTGAATTTTGACGAGGAACCGCATGCCGACCTCCAAGTGCGGCATTTTTTGTTCATCCTGTATATAGCACACTGATTGTACCCTGTAATAATACTTATAATACTTGCAGAATGTGAAGCAATGTGATTGTCCTTTGGGCTGGAGAGAGTGAACGATATTGTGAACAAACTGGTAGCGTAGCACAGCTTCTTGTGTCATTGGCTGTGTCCGAAGCAGCTTTCCATTTCGGTACTCAAAGAGTCCTCAAAGCATCATAATGAAGCCTATGAGAAATTCTGGCACGCTATGTCTGTACAATGCATACGCGATTATTGATGCGGATTCTTATATCTAATCAACTCCGTATGATATTCATGCACGAAATGGGAAGGATGCCCTTTATTAAGTGAACCACTTACTCTTTTAATTGATTTCGACCTCTGCCACGTTCTTCATCTAGGGTCTCCACTTTCATATCCTGAAGAAAGGGAACAAAATATTATTTCTTAACACCTTTGCACAAAACAGAAACTAACCAACATAATAGTATAGTTCACTTAAATGAAGTGGCTAACTCCTACTCATGGGATATCCTCCTCTACATCTTATTGCTACATATTTTCCAGACTCCCTCCAGGCAAATGTCAGGGTAATACCTTTCTTCAAGTCCCAGGACATCTACCTCCATCCCTTTACCTAATAATGTTAATTGAAGTGATAGAAGCCATTTTTCAGTGTTGCCTAGTTCTATTAAAGAAAGCTTTCCAGTAGGTCAACACAAATTGTGTCCAATTACATTAGCCGGGAAACAAGTGTTTACATGCCCTAACCTGAATGAATCAATGCTTTTATGTACCTAAAGAGGATGACATGTTTCGAAAGTCAAGCGTTCATCTTCGGATCCTGTTCACTTAGGCTTAGGGGCAGATGACCTCGTAGTTCCGCCCCTTAAAACAACTATAACTAACTCACTTAGGCTTAATTAGTGTATGATATTTATGAATTACACTTATGCACAAATATACACCGGTATACAATGGTTCGATTACATAAGTTCGTAAAAACGTGTGTAATGCATTAAAATTACTTACAGACAGTATAGTTCACTTCTATGGTTGTTGCATTATTATTAATGTAGTTTAAGTATTTTGTCTGTGTTCTATTGAATTATTATTGTGAATAACTTAAGGATTGATGATGTCTACACTATTTTGTTATTTCTGTTCTAAATCAACCGTTCCTATTTAAAATACTGTCCTAATTGTATTGTAATGTCTCGATGTGGCGAATACACAAATGATACACTGCACTAAAATAGAATAACGATACCGGTAAGTCAACTTATCTGGTTTCAGAAACTGAGACCTGTACCGTCCGATCTCATACCAAGCTCCCCTCGGACTGAATGCTCCGAGAATATGTTAGCTTAATGTTTACCACCTGTGGTGTGCTCTGCTTGCTACTCTGAGTACTATGTCATTAACGCTACGTCTAAGTGCCTTCAGTGCCATCTGTTGTTGCTACTTAAAACATTACTTAGTTTTAATTAGTTTGTGCCGTGGCCGGCAATGACCTAAAATGTATGATGTATGCCAATTGTAAGGACGATCTCACCTCTTAACGACCAATCTCTTCCCCGTCTCGCATAAACTAATGAGTCATATTTAAGCGCTCCAGGTTATATAGGGGCTTCTTAATCTCGTTAAAACTGCCTAACTTAGTCGTTGGTTTATTGAGAATATGGAACAATGTACATCTTTCCCGCTTAGCATTTTTTCCTGTTATCCCCCATTATGTATTCATTGCCTGACTTCTTTCGTTATGTTGTTACCTTATTGTTGAAGGAATCGTTGCCGTATAGTGCGAATAGGGGCGAACTCTCCAAGAATGTGTGTTCATTTAAATTATCTGGGTTGTTTAATTTAGCTAAATGAATTTCTATGGCTTCTTATATGTCAAGTTCCCTGCCTTTTGGTTCGTATTATACGATTCTTAGGTCTGTTTCTATATTTGTGAAGCTATGTCATGTGTCATACATGTGCTCGCATACGGTACTGCTGAATATTTCCTGTGCTTGATAGCATTTCTATGCTCTTTGTATCATGTCCATCCTCCTTCCTGTCTGCCCTACGTAAGTTACTTGACACCCTGTTTCTTGGCATGGGATAACAGGGAAAATGCTAAGCGGGGAGGATGTACTTTGTACCATATTCTCAATAAACCAAGGCCTAAGTTGGGCAGTTTTAACGAGATCAAGAAGCCCCTAAATGACCTGGAGCACTTAAACTTGACTTATGTTTGAATGAATTGTTTGGATTTCAAGATGGTGGTTCATCACTTAAGTGTGTCTCAGCAGTAGTAGGAAACCTCCATGTATTTTGGTGAGGGGCGACTGTTTGTGGATGGCTTTGCGATTTTCAACATTGTAACCTAGTAGAAGTCATGGTTTCATTTTAGGGGGATTAGCTCTTTAATATTCTAGCCACACATTATTAAGAATTTGTCACACCTCCATCGAGGGCTAGTGTTGAAGGGCCATATATGTTCATGTTTGGCATTGTAGTTTTAGGTAGTTTTTTGTATAGCAATTATGTCCTTTTCATTTGTTAGTTCTCCATGGATCTGATGATGCTCGATTAATGAACAAACCATATCTTCCTCCTTATTCATCCCCTCTGGTAATCAGAGCAAATAACTTTCAATTACATGTACATCTTTTATGTCGGTATCACATATCCCAATTTAGTTTGGCCTACACTCGTGTTGACTGAATGAAAGTAACTATTCAATAAATAAAACATTCGCAAAATAACAAATTTCAGGAGAACAGCAAGATTGAAAATATAGGAGCAAGGACATCCTATCCTTTCTTTAACATTTTATTTATAACGTATCTCCTTTTCAGTATTCAAATATAACCCCCGCATCCTAGATAACCAAATATGTTCAGTTCTCCCCTTCTCAGGTTTCTATCTGTATTGTGTATTCTTTGTTTTTATGATTGTTTGTCATTCTTTCATCTTTCTATGATCGTCATTTTCACATAATTATGTGGAAAGGGGAAACTGGTCTGCACAATGGAAGTAAAAATTATTTTTCCAAATGTATAATCATGCATCCACCAACTACTGTCGACTTTGTATTGACAGATGTTGAAGGGAGTTAAACTACATTGACAAAAAGAAAACAGCCAAGCAAGTATAACCAAATAACTGTGCCACGTTGCTAGTGTATAGACCTCGTGCGAATGAACGTTGCTGCGCTCTGGCGGCAAGCCGCTAAAATATTCTGTAGGACTTGTGTGTGAGTTGAGTAACGTGATTAGATCATGCTGTGGATAGATTTCAAGTTCAAGATTGTAAAAGTTCTACAGAGAGTAGAGCAAATCGTTCTGTGGTTTAATGTAACTACACATACAGAAATATCCACCTGCAACGTAATTCTTCGTATTCAGAAACAAAAAACAGTACATTCGTAGAAGGAACGCCTCCGTAATTGTGGTATTAGTAGTCGGCAGTTTTATAAATAGAACACCGACAAGAGGTGCTGGCCGACCCAGGCACTGTCTTACTGTATAGAAGCCAAACGAATCAGATCAGGGTGAACAAGGGGAGGGTAGCGGATTAACTGCGCGAAGAGAGGTTGAAATGAAATATGACAGAGAGTAGTCTAGCACAAGTGGAAGTAATGCCATGCTCAGCTGGAGTACCGTAGTCACCAACCCACGTCCTACTATTTGTGAGCTGCTGGGGAAGATTCATTGTTTCGTGAAATTGAGGGATGTGAAGGAAGTGTGTTTAAATATGGATTATTATGTAACGCGAGTATATCGTCAAATATCATGACCATAAATACTGATAAGACCGAGGTGAGCTTGATGTCACCACCACAGCTAACATTGCAAGTGTTGTCGTCAATCACAACATGAATAAGGGCACCCAATCTCCATAAGAGTGAGAAAGTCCTGACCTAGCAATATTCTGTCCGGGTTGCAGTAGCATGAAGGTTGTTTTTTTAGATATCCAGCTGCCCTACGCAGTATTCGTGCAATAAACAACTCCTGAAGTGCCCTGCTCATTATTTGTGCCCATATACTTGCGTGTGTGTAGAAATTGTTTAAAAGCCTATGTTACTAGGAATCATCCCGGCATTTTCCTAGAGAAACCAAGAAAAACAACTCGGCCTACAGGATACCTGAGGTGGAAATTGAACCATCCTCCTCTCAGCTTTATTTTTATTGCAGTCGAACGGCCATACATGTAGCCTCACAAGTCTGAGTGCACCGTGTTCTAACCCTCAGACCCTCTCATTTACAATATTCCACGGCAACGTTCTTAGGTTTTTCTCATTGTTGCAGGAAGGAAGACTTCAAATAATCTCTCTCGTAATTTGTTTAAAACATTTTGAAACCTACAAAGGATTACATTTCGAAAGACATGGTTTACATCCACCCTCAGGGGATTGAGATTTCCTATTGCAATTAATCTGTTAAATAAATATTTTAAAGAATGGGAAAGAGAAAAGTAAAGTTGTACGTTGATAATCATCGTCGTCGGCCGATACTCATATCCGAGTTTACGTTTCTCGCCTGCATTTCCATAATCTTTAGTCCAGGCGATGAAGATGGCGCTGATGGCTTATCAGGCCAATTCTTGCATAGAACATGCGACCACATATGTTGCATCCGATGGAGGGTGGAGGACGTGGTAGTGTTTGGCGTATCTTCTTCCTCTGGCGAACCTCCTCTTCCTGTCTTCGATGTTCCTGCTCAAACTGTGCAACTGCAGCTGAGATGGTAGCATGCCAGCGAGGACGATCCAGTGCAAGAGTATGCCAAGTATTTGGGTTTATCTCCACTCTGCTCATGGTCGGCTTGAGTTGGTCTTTATCGTTTTAAAGGAGCACTATATGGCCTCTTGCCAGTGTTGAGTTCACTATACAGAATTTACCGAGGTAGTCTGCTTTCACTCATACGATGGATATGGCCTGCCCATCTAAGCCGATGACCAACAACGGAGGCTTCAATACTGTTTATCATTGCTTTCTCAAGGACTGCTATATTAGTTACATAGTCATCCCATTTAATGTTCATGATTGATCTAAGTTTTTGTTGATTAAAGCGTTCCAGTTTCTTGATGTCTCGGCGATATAGGGTCCAGGTTTCACATCCGTAGAGTAGAAACAACAACAGCTTGGTACACCAATACTTTCGTGCAGATACTTAGATCTTTGTTCAGAAACACACGATGTGAGAGATGTCCAAAAGCCACATGGGCAGCCGGTATTCTGTTGTCCACGTCCTTCTCACAGGTACAGTTCGCTGATAGAATACTACCAAGGTATGAGAAGTGTTCCACATTTCCCAGAGCTGAGCCAGATATGTTGATATCAAAATCTGGGGGGGGGGATGGTTCCAGGTGCAGGCTGAGTTAGCACTTTGATTTTCTGAATGTTGACAGTCAGGCCAAAACGTTGTTCTGTTGAAACAGTTGGCAGACTGCTGAAGCTCTTCTGGTGTGTGGGCTAAATAATATATATGATTAACCAGTAAGGCACTGCAACTCAAATTTAACAGCATAAGATGGTTGATTAATGCTAGTTTTTCGCAAACACAAACACAGAAATAAGAGAAATTATGAAATTATATTTTGAGAATTTATACAATGGTATAAAGAAGGACTCCAGTCCTAATGCACAGATTCAGTCAAGTGGTAATATATCTGAAGAAACGCCACCAACTTGGAGGGAAGTAGAATCAGCCCTTAAAAGTACGGTAAGCGCAATGAACGAGCTACTGGCTTTGATGAACCAAGTGCAGACATGATTAAAGCTGCTGGCCCACAAGGAATGCAATGGCTATACAGGGTAATAAGGGCAATATGGATGGGTAAAATAATACCAGATGACTGGAAGAAGGGAGTTATAGTTCCCCTGTTTGAGAAAGGAAGTCGAAAAAAGTGCAACAATTATAGAGGTATTACTTTACTGTCTCATGGTTTAAAAATATTTGAGAAGATTCTTGAGAAAAGATTAAGGAAAATTATTGAACCCCAACTGCAAGAAGAATTAAATAACCGTATTCAGAAATCAAGTCAATTCTATCAGCAAGTTCGATATCTAAGCCACTAAGATCATAACAAAATCTGTTTCGAACATACATTGTCCCTATATTGACTTATAGGTTGGAAACATCCACAACAACAACAAAAGATGACAGCAGACTTCAGGCTTCAGAAATGAAGTGTCTAAGAAGCATGCTTCAAAAATCTAGGAAAGTGTTGTGTTTCAGCAGAGATTAATACAAAAGGATAGTTTTAATTAATTGTATATTTGGATATAGATTTGGCATGTCCGCCATTACAGGGAATAAAACAAAAGAGTAAATTTATATATAACTTAGATAGAGGAGCAAGTTAGTGACTGGCGGTCAAACGCAAGTATAATAGTTCCTCTAGGTTGGCGCTGATTGAAACTGGATTACTTAAAAACCCAATACCCTCACTTAATCCAGTTGTCATTTTATCAATCGGATTCGATCGGCAATAATAAATGCATCAATTTTCAAAAATTCAAATGTTTCGACTTAACTAAGCTTTTTGTCAGAACATCTGCAATCATTTTACTAGTACCTTTAAAATCAACCGATACTTCTTGTTTTTCAACTGCATTTTTGACAAAATGATATTTTACGTCTATGTGTTTAGACCTTTCTTGTATTTCGCTACATTTGGCATTTTTAACAGCTGACTGATTGTCACTAAACAATAAAACTTTACTGTTTTTTAAAATAAGTTTGTAATCGTTTCCCTTTAAAATTTCCTTTAATATTCTATTTAGAATTACTGCCTTTCTTGTGCATGTTGCTAAACTGACATACTCCGCTTCCGTTGTTGATAGAGCAACAATATCCTGCTTCTTACTTTCCCAAGCGACGGGGCCATTAGCAAGAAACAAAATGTACCCAGTACATGAAATTCTATCAGCTTTTTCGCTAGCAAAATCTGCATCTGCATATCCTATTAAAGAGCTGCCCGATTTGCTGTAAACTATTTTGAAATCAATCGTACCCTTCAAATAACGTAACACCCGTTTGGCATATTCCCAGTGTTCCCTAGTGTAACATGTGTTATAACGACTTAGTTTTCCAACAGCATAGGCAATGTCTGGTCTACTACAGACCGCTGCATACATTAAACTGCCCAGTAACGCTTGATATGGTGCATCAGGACATTTACTTGGATCTCCTTTGGGCGGATCTAACTTAGTTTCCATAGGAGTATCCGCTATTTCGCAATCTAGCATATCAAAACGAGACAAAATTGTTTTTATGTACTGTTCCTGATCTAACGTGATTCCCTTTTCTGATCTCTGCACTCTCATACCTAAAACACTTTTAGCTTCCCCTAAGTTTTTAATTTCAAAATTTTTCTTAAGTGACTTTTCTAGACTGGTAATAATTGTTTCATTCTTACAAAACACAAGGAAATCATCCACGTACACAGCTATTATGCAAAGTAAATTTCCGCTTCCCTGAACATAAATACATGGTTCAGTTGAAACTCTTTTGAATCCTAATGTCATTAGGACATTTCTACATTTATCATACCATGATTTGGAAGCCTGTTTAAGACCATAGATGGCTTTCTTTAATAAGCAAACTTTGTTTTCAGAGCCCAGCTCTGTAAAACCTTCTGGCTGTTCCATAAAAAGAGTCTCTGTCAAATCTCCATTCAGGAACGCAGCTGTGACATCCAGATGATAAATATTTAACCCAATCTCAACAGATAGTCCTATCAGCATTCGTAATGCCGAATAACTTATAACTGGAGAAAATGTTTCCTGATAATCCACACCATATCTTTGTGAATATCCCTTAGCAACTATTCTTGCTTTAAAACGCTCCAATTTTCCTGCAGCATCAATCTTTTGTTTAAAAACCCATTTACATTTTATAGGAATCTTTCCATCTGGCAAATTTACCAGTTCAAAAACTCCTTTTGTCCTTTAAATTTTTCCACTCTAAATTCATTGCCTCTTTCCATTGAATTTTATTTTCCGACCCTAAGGCTTCTTGCACTGTTTGTGGATCATTATGAGCGGGTAAGCAGTCACAAAAGTTTCCACTCATTGACGTTAAATAAGTAACGTGATCTGGAAATATCTTAGGAACCCTTGATCTAATAGGATACCGTCTGATTGATTCATCTTGCACAGTCTCTACTGTCTCACTCATATCAGACTCATTATTCTCAGAAGTCTCATTACAAATAATCAAGTCTTCTTCTAAACTTGCATGACCCTGACTATCACTATTTATAACGTTTGCATTTTTATCGTTAACTTCAATATTTTGCTCTAAATTTATTTGGTTCCCTCTTTCCGTATTTGCGTTATCATCTTTGGCCTCACTATTTTCTTCGATTGTAACCGCAAAATCGACTTTTGGTAACAACGTTCGAAAATCTGTTTTGTCACCCTCACTGGTTTCAGACTCTCTGGAGATGAAATTGTTTAAAAAAAAACATCTCTAGATTTTAATTGCTTATATCCCTTTTCTGGATCCGCTAGTAGATAACCCTTTGATTCCTCGCAATAACCCACAAATATACATTTCTTGGATTTAGAATCAAACTTGGTTCTATGTTCTTTTGGAATATGCGCATAGGCCACACAGCCAAACACTCGTAAATTCCCTAAATCTACTTGTTTTCCGGACCATTTCTCTTCCGGTACTTCATTTTTTAGCGCTTTAGTTGGAGATCTGTTTTTAAGGTATACAGAAGTCCTGCAAGCTTCTACCCACAACTTTTTAGATAGGTCTGCTTCTAGAAGCATAGGTCTTGCTTTCTCAACTATTGTACGGTTGACTCTCTCTGCAAGTCCATTTTGCTCTGGAGTGTAAGGGATACTAGTTTCGTGCCTAATACCACAGTTTTCAATTTCTCGTTTCATTTTAGAATTGACATATTCTGTTCCATTGTCAGTACGTAGGCATTGAATCTTACACCCTGTTTCATTTTCAACTTTTGCCTTAAATATTTTAAAATACTCATACACTTGATCTTTGCTCTTAAGAAAATAAATGAACGTTTTTCTTGAGAAATCATCTGTAAACGTTAAAAAATATTTTTCTCAATTAACTGAGGGTGGTGTCATTGGCCCACACAAATCAGAGTGCACTATTTCCAATTTGCGGGTAGTTTTCTCATGTCGAGGATTTTTTGTTTAGAAAGGTTCCCTGCATTGTTTACCTTCAACGCAAGCGATACATGGTTGAAACGGCGTTGTTCTATCCAGTTTCATACCAGTAGCCCTAGTTTCTAACAAAGCCATATTTTTGTGTCCTAGGTGACCTAACCTTTTGTGCCATAATATTTGGCCATTCTTTTCCTCCATTAAACTAGACATCGCCCTAGCTTCACTACTTTCTTCTTTCTGGTTGACTACAATACTTTTCTCATCCAACGTATAAACTCCACCTTCTTCGGAACCAGTAGCAATTAGTTCCCCTGTAATCTTTAAATTTGCTGCGTCAAATATCTGGCAGCTCTTCTCTTTAAATATTACACAAGCACCGTTTCTAGTCGTACAACTCACTGAGAGTAAATTAGACGAAAGCTTCGGTACATAATAAACATTTTTAAGCTCCTGATCGTTGCCCTGAACTAAGCTAATAGTTGCACTGCCTTTTCCTGCTGTGCCAATCTTTTCATTATTTGCAACAGTTACCTCAAGATTATCTTTCGAGTTAGAACTAAAGTAATTTAATAAATCAATATCATTTGTCATATGAGCTGAAGAACAAGAATCTACGTACCATTTTTCTGGTTGAACATTAGATGCCATGGCCATGAGCCACGCATTTGCCCTTCCTTTATTTTTGCCGTCGGCTCTCTTACTGGAGTCATCTCCTCTAGAAACTTGCGCACCTTTATTATTTTGAGAACAATCCCTTGCTAGATGTCCGTAATTATTGCACCTAAAAGATTTAACTTTATTAATATCAAATGTATTATTCTTACGTTTGCCACCATGATTTGAAGGATTAGAGGATGTTGGATTATTAGGTTTGACTTTGTGTTTAGTATTAAATGCCACCGCAGTCTCCTTGACTTCCAACGAACTTCGATAACCTTCTTGAAGTAGCTTTTGTTTGACAGTTTCGGTATTCAGTTTTCCAGTAGCTGTGTTTTCAATTGCCATTCTAAAAGGTTTATAATCTTCTGTTAATCCTCTCAACATGAGTACGGCAACAAATTCATCGTCAACTTCCTTCCCCATACTTCTCAGTTTTGCACTTATTTCGGTAAATCGCTGAACATAGGCCTCCATATCCTTTGAATTCGCCAAACTAATATCAAATAATTGGTCTATGAGAGCAATATGCCGATTAACACTTTTATTCTCGTAGGTTGTTTTTAAGTGGTCCCATATCGCTTTTGGGGTTTTAATGTTAGCAATTTCCATTTTAGGTCCATTATCTAATAGCATATAAATCTTGGCTCTAGTACGTTGGGCCTGCTTCTTTTGCTCTTCCGACGCAGTCGATGCAAGGTTAAACTCCACATATATCCACAAATCCTCATGCAAAAGATACATCTCCACATCCATCGTCCATGTCTCATAATTTGCGCCTCCATGCAATTTTTCGATTTGCGGCAACGAATTGCCAAATCGGCCATTACCGGCCATTGAACAATTTTTAAATAAATAAAAGTTCAAAACTTACAGTAATATGTCCGTTCACTTCCTTTGTACTCTGGGCCCATAACCTGTTGTGTTTCAGCAGAGATTAATACAAAAGGATAGTTTTAATTAATTGTATATTTGGATATAGATTTGGCATGTCCGCCATTACAGGCAATAGAAAGACAAAGTAAGAAATGAGAGGATAAGAGAACAAGCTGGAATAAATCAGTCCCTTAAGGAGACCATAACCAGGGCACGTTTGCGATGGTTTGGTCACGTCAAACGTATGGCAGAAGGAAGAATTGCAAGACAATGGTTACATACTGAGATTACTGGAAAGAGACCTGTTGGAAGACCTAGGAGGAGATGGCTGGACCAAGTGAAGGAAGATATCACATCCAAGGGAACCAACTGGGATGAAGTCTTGAAGGAGCAGTGGTACATGAATTGACCAAAATGGAGAGCGCTCGTAAACCACACCCGGGAAACTGGAGTGGAAACTTGATGATGATGACAAACTGTATAATTATGTCTCCTCACGACTTTTATTTCACAATGAGCTTTCCCCCTTTCTTAAGCTGAGAGTCTGTGAAATACGACGTGTCCCTCCGAATATTCCCTAAACCCTGATAAATTTCCATGGATGACGATATTACACCATTAAATAGCTTAGTTTACTGTCCAACTCGGTTCTCCAGCACGAGCCATCACACATACCCTACTGAGCGAGTTGCCGCTAGGGGCACCAGTAGCTAAAATATCGCCATTTGCACGAGGCCTATACACTATGGCTTGCGCGGCACAGTTATTTGGCTACATCTATACTTGTAAGGAAAGTCAGAGTCAGCTAGGATTCCGTTATTGACAATTCCAATCGTACGGTAATTAATAAATTGTGTTTTAAAGTTTCACCAGCAAAAATCCATGAAATATTTCAAGTGCCTAGAAATGATCGTATTTAAAGGGATCTAATAAATAAACCAGTCACCTGAAAGTCAAGTTCAATTTTGACATCTACCGGTACCATATTTCTCTCTTCTACATTTGGATCATCAAATACATCCCTTGGTTCAGCTTTTATCCCCAGATCATGCTCCTGAGAAACCACAAACACATCAAGATTAATACACCATCAGATCATCAGTATCTGAGAAATGACAAGCATATAATATGTACTCAATGTTTTATTATAAAAAAGACTAGTCGCCTGAATACCAGGTTTGTTTCCAACACCTCGCACGTTCATCTCTTTGATGATTCGATCATCAACTACATCCTCCTGAGAAATATAGAGAGTAAATACTATCACCATCAGGTTATCAATATCTGCTAATTCAATCAACTGCATGAAAAATTATCTGAGTGGGCAGATGACCTTCATATTCCTCCCCTTAACACGACAGTCATCAACATCATCACTCTCATGAGAAAGTCGTGTATTTTAATGCATACAGCACTAAATGACGTCAAGAAAATCTAGAATAAAACCTCATAGAACGCTTTCTGAATGCTTGGCTTCAATTCCTTACATCAAATTAGCACTGAAAATCTGATTACCGGTAAGTTACATGATATGTAGGCTACCTCTCACTTACTCCATAGCTGAGACGAATAACGTGCTACACAAAATCCTATTAGAACTACAAAATTTATTCACCATAAAATGATAGGATTTCTACACGTTCCAAGTCATTCTGAGACGATGGTATCGCGTATTCTTAATTCTACGAGTACCTTAGCTGCAAAATTAATCTCTGCCCCCACCCTTGTGGTTGCACGTTCGCTCTCGCTAAGGAAAGATCATCCGCTTCGGTCCCGCCCAGATTAAACGCTTCTACTACCCCTCACATAAATCTCACCGTCTTTTAAGATTTAAAGTCATTCACCTATGACCACATCTCGTAGTAATGCTTGGTGTCCCTGGTCCTACCCTCACAGATTCCCACGTTGTTTGATTACATTAGTACCGTAAAGTCTACATCTGCTTTAATTAAGCTGCAAAATGTAAGCAATGTAGTTCTTAGATGCATTCGTCCACACAGCTTTCATTATCTTGACTGTTAGGGAAGTGTTTTAGGTGTGGTTAAGACCTTTCCTATTTGAGGAAACCAAAACAGCCATGTTAGGAAAACACAAGTGCGCGTTTTTAGCCTTGAAACGACCATGAAAGCCACAGTTACAGCATTGGTTAATGCGTACATCCTCGTTTTCAAATGAAGTCGCTAGAAGCAGCACCAAGTCACTGTGACGAGGTTGTACGCATAAACCAATGCTGTAATCGTTGAATAGGCAGGCAGTCTAAAGCAGACAGGAGGGATGCGATCCAGCTGGCAGTGCCTAAATAAAGCTCCTCACAGGAATTTGCTCCTTTGTAGCTTGATACATGGATCTTGTCTTGTGCATGTGTTGTGAGTATACTTTTCTCAACCTGTATGGCATGTTTTTCACCCTTGGTGGCTAATGATGTAATATTGGTACTGGTACCAGTACCTGATAAGATTTATTAGGTGCAATTTTCAAGGTTGTTACTTTATTTGAAGTAGGCCTATGTGGTTAACAATAGCCTAATGAGATATTATGCCATTAAATGCAACATACTATCAAATGATATCACAGGGAGAAAAATATCTCCTATTACTACTATTATACTGGAAGAGAATAATAAAATGAAAAATGTGCTCATTAACATTCCCTTTCTGTAAGCTGCAATTTATTGGAATAGCCTAATTATGATTTTCTCCAGCTATAATTTTGTCTTACAATTCATTTTTAATATTGTAGTATAGTAGTTCTATTTGAACATATCTGTGGGGTAGCCCTATGTCATGCTATGTCCTTTGTGGAAACATGGGCTGATAACCTTGAAGTTAGGGCCCTTGGAAACCCTTGAAACATCCACAACCATTCTGATAGAGCCTATGTAGTGAGTGTTTTCTTCTCTACCTGTATGGCATGTTTTTCCCCCTTGGTTGCTAATGGTGTAATATTGGTAGTCCTACTAGTACCTGATAAGAACTAGGCCTATTAGGTGCAAATTTCAATGTTGTTGCTATTTGAAGTTGGACTATCGGGTTATCAATATCCTGATGACTTA
This sequence comes from Meconema thalassinum, assembly GCA_946902985.2. NCBI lineage: Eukaryota > Metazoa > Arthropoda > Insecta > Orthoptera > Tettigoniidae > Meconema > Meconema thalassinum. The sequence goes on from OX336392.1 coordinate 377,731,150, forward strand.
ATTAATTACCTTTTTATATTGTATATTACAATACCCTAATGAGGTATTATGCCATAAATGCAACATGTTATCAAATGATATCACAGGGGGAATAAAACACCTATTATTAATATACCGGTACTGGAAGAGAATAATTACTAAAATATGACCATATTAAGTGAGGGGAAAGAAGGAATAAAAAGTAGTGGGGGGGATAGAATGGGGAAAAGGGAGGGGTAGGCACGGGCCGGGAGGGGAGGCGGTCCAGTAGGGCAGGTCATGGATGGATCACGCTCGAAAGTGCATCGCCGCGCCATCCCATATTGTCTGTAGGAACTACTTGTGCCGAGCAATAGGTTGGCGTCAAAATTTTACATTAAGATGCATCTCTATCTATATATCCTATATATTTGGGATAATATTCTGGGATTAGTTCTTTTATAAAGCAGTGCGACTTTGGGTTTTGATTTCCTAGGAGTGTATTGTTAGGACCCCTTAGGGACCCTACACACCCCCGATAGGGATGTTTGCATACGCCCTCGAATCTACTACACCCCAGACATCTATACATCTATAATCTAGACATCTATAATCACCTTTAAACACATCCACACATCTGCCCGACACTCCACACCCTTTCACCCCAGAACTACCCTCAGGCTGGAACCAACAACAACAGTCACCACACACTTCTATTACACCAAGCCGGCAGAGTTATTAAATGGTTCTTGCCCAAGCTTGACACACATACACAGAGGCTGCTACAGAAACAAGTATTCAACATCATTGCAGAGTCAGCAGTTGAGGAACATTTATAAGGACCCCCATTCTGGGAGAGGGGATCCGTCAACGCCGAAGGCTCTGTCCGACTGCATCTCGACAGCATACCTCTGGTAAGTGTGTTTCTCAGATTCCTAACACTCACAAGTTGTACTCCTTCCTTTTGGCACCTTGATTGATTGATTGTACCATTTATACTTGTTACACTGTCCCTGAATAGAGGGAAACATTTAAAACACTTTTGGGTCCAATAAACAAGTGACCACAATTACTACAGATCCATTTTAGCCTGTATTCATTAACACTGTCTTTAACGCTTACCTCCCCACCTTACACCTTGACCTGCCAGTGCATTGTTTCTAAAACCGCTGTGACAGCATCAGTCACCTTTTCATTACCAGTAGCCTTGATTCTTGGTCACGCGCCCGCAGAGCATAACATTGCACGGTCATCGGATAATTGGATTATTCATAGCAGTAGTTGCTCTGCAAACTGATAACTTCCACATTAAAATTGCGTCCCTTTGATTTACAACCCTGATCGCATAGAGCTCCTCCCGATCATCCAACACGATCTCCAACACACATTCGGAGTTTCAACACCTCCGTTAAAACTCACCCTGATTAAACACCACCCTCTACACTCACCCTCATACCCCCAGTTCAGCCAACCCCCGTTAAAGGCCATAACAAAAAGTGGTGGACGCGTGGGTAGTCTCCGTTTAGAAAGAAATTCACACAACTAATTTCGAGGCTATCGACTCCCGTACCTAACTAGAAAAGCCAAGCGAGTGTGGAAAATTTTTCCGAGTCCGATAATTGGGAGAATTTTTTACGTGGGCCATATTAATTTACATTAGCCCTCCCAGCCCACCCTTACAGAATTTATCAAGGGCACTAGTTAGCACACGACCCCCAATACATTGTTAATCCTCGGCTTAAGGCGGTTTTAGAAACAATGCACTGGCAGGTCAAGGTGTAAGGTGGGGAGGTAAGCGTTAAAGACAGTGTTAATGAATACAGGCTAAAATGGATCTGTAGTAATTGTGGTCACTTGTTTATTGGACCCAAAAGTGTTTTAAATGTTTCCCTCTATTCAGGGACAGTGTAACAAGTATAAATGGTACAATCAATCAATCAAGGTGCCAAAAGGAAGGAGTACAACTTGTGAGTGTTAGGAATCTGAGAAACACACTTACCAGAGGTATGCTGTCGAGATGCAGTCGGACAGAGCCTTCGGCGTTGACGGATCCCCTCTCCCAGAATGGGGGTCCTTATAAATAAATTCAAAGGGATAAAAACACATTTTCTTGTTGGCATATACCAGGTAGAGATAAAAGAAAAGGCTAGGCACTATACTATAGTACATATTTTAACAGTTATTACACTCATACACACTACATCAACCCTCCGTCAGACAACATGACGTCACGCGCACGCCGGGCCATGCTGAAAAACATCGACGTATACCAGGGCCTTATAGCATTGCACAGTAGCATTGACAGAAAACAGGACCACCTGTGTAAATCGCAAGAGCTCCTGCGAATGCAATATAAGCCAATCCTGAAGGCACTTACGAACCCACAGAGTACGAGCAAACAGGCACATCAAATCAAAGCGAGAATAGGGACAATTCGCACACAACTAAACATAACACACTGGACCATACATTTACAGCACGATACACTGCACCAGGAATACTATAAGCTGAAATATATGTTCATGTAATCAAATGTATCGTGTTTATACATTAAGACATTATAAAAGGTGTTCTTTATTGTTTATAATACGATACGTTCGGAGCCTACGTGGCTGAACCGCTGAGTCCGTGGTTCAAATCACGGTCACTCCATGTGAGATTTGTGCTGGACAAAGCGGAGGCAGACAGGTTTTTCTCCAGGTACTCGAGTTTTACCTGTTACAATTTCATTCCAGCAACACTCTCCACTATCATTTCATCTGTCATTCATTTAATCATTGCCCCAGGGGAGTGTGACAGGCTTCGGCAGCCGGCACAGTTCATATCCTCGCCGCTAGATAGGGCTTCATTCATTCCATTCTCTGACTCGGTCGGTCAACTGGAAGCAGGCTGTGGATTTTCAATAAGATACCGTAATCAATATTTTACATCATGTTATTTATTTTTAAAGTTCAGTTTTCAAATTTGGAAATTCCACTAGGCCAATCTTAAAAGTGAATGTTCCATATTTGAAGTGTATAATTTGAATGTCAGAACTGGAATCTGAGCAAAACGATTACACCACGAACTATCCACTCAGGAGGTAAACTCATTTGTCAACTCTTGATGAAACGGCTGAAGCTACGAAGCACCGTGCAGTTACTGACGGTAAATCTCTGTATCTTTATATGGTGATGGTCTTAACCATAAATTGGAAATTTAACATTCATAGAAAATACCTCTCTTAAAGCAGATAAACTTCCAAGTGTAAGAGCTGAAAGTCGCTGGGGGACCGTATTCCGGGCTTTTTCGTTATAAACAGACTAGTAAAGGAAATCACGAGAATAGAGCTACAAGTCCACTTACTAAACTCGTCGATTTCTCTGAGTCTGACGGCCATTCTGCTTCACATTTGACGAAGGATATTTCCTCCATAGTACCGGTATCTAGAACCTAGAAGAAGGAAGGAGCATGAACACTAACCAAGATCAATTTTCATACACATCTGGCATGCAATAATAATGAAATATAGTACAGATGGAAATATTGGTATTCCAAATATAAATCTGCAGTTCTCTCAAATGTTAGGTGACAGATTTACTCCAATCATATGGCAACTGAGTAGCATCAATAAATGGAAACTATGGTACTGTCCCCGTAAATTAAATAATTCAGGGACAAAATGAGAGTATTTTCCGTCCCCATGATAAAATTTAACTAGCAAATATAATTTCTGGAAGTGTGACACAAGAGAGTCGTGTTACAAGCTCGACGCTGTGGGAGAGCCCGATCACGTGATATGTTGCACAATGGATGCTTCTAGAAGGTTATTCTTAGCATAGCAACAGCGAGTTTGGGAATTAATACTGTATTATAAATATTGTTATAAATTATGCTATTGGATCCCAGTCCACAGCCAATGAGGAGAGGTCTTATTGAAGACGGGATCAACTTTAATTACACAACATGAGGAAATTATGCATTTAGGCCCTTAGAATAAGATTTTCTTATTTGGTAATGAAGAGAATATTAAGAGAAATTATGTCTGATACTTTAAAAACCACAGATCGGTTAATCTACGCAGTAATAAGCATTAGTAATCTACGCGCTAAAATTATGGTGGGAGATTGATATGGCCGCCAAAAATACGACTTGGAGGGGGAGATCCAAGGATCGAGGTTCTTATTCCAGCAGACTTTGAAGAGTGAGGAAGTGATTTTACTGGGTTTACGGAGATCCCAAAGCTTAGTCCGAGTGTGACGATTGTCGACTTGTGAAGACGCGAGTATAGCTAGGTGGAGCGTTAGAGATCACCGCACTTCCATTCTGTGTGAAGTTGCGAGGAACATAGTATTGATTATATCTCTTATAATATTGAGATTGGAAGTTAAATAAGTGAACATTTATCAAGAACAGGTCGCCTACTATATATTGCGAAAAGGACTTTTAGTATTGGCGCAACACATAAACATTAACAGTATGACTATAATTATTCTTCAAACATTATCATTCAACTTAATTAATATTGTTGATATGATGAACTAAACAGTCATGCGCCAGAGACATATTCAATAGCAGAAGTGAAGATACAACGATGGAGCTTCGTTAGACAACGTATTCTTGAATACAGACGTAGTGTACAGTCCACTTTGTGCATTTTCGTCAGTCTACGAATACAAATATAACATCAATTAGCAATGGAAACATTTCATTCACTATTTATATGAATATTTCCATAATTGTATTCCAATGATGAAGCCGATACATATTTACGACGGAGAATGGAGACTTTACAGAAGAGACTTGTCAAGATGCTAGGGAAGGTAGCCCAGCAACCCAGAAGAATTTGCCAGAAGGATGTCGTTCGAGCCCAGCCGAATGTTGGTGAATTCCAGAGAGAGACGTTTCTTATCTCTGAGGTCGCAGATTCGAGGTTCGAATGCAGATCCATCTCAGTGTCTTGTACTAAGGAAACATCTAAAGTATTGTGGCAATACTTACATTGATCTTCAAGATTTCGTCTAAATAAGGTATTAGTGTATCTCAATTGTTATATAGAGCTTGATTAGTGACATTCTGAGCAGCGATTTTATTCCATATTTCCAGCGATCTTATTCCATATGTTCGGCGATTTTATTACATATTTCTATGTTTCCACATTTCATGTATTTCAGTGCTTTTATGTATTTTACACTTCAGATGTGTGTTGAGATTTTTATGCTTCATGATTATTTGGAAGATGATTGCATTTCATCTATTTTTCAATTTTATTCTTCGGATCAGTTGTGGAACTGACATTAAAATTTTGTTTGAGGAACCATATTGCTTCATAGGAGACTAGTCGTTTCGACTCTCGAATTTTAATAATTTCATTTAACCAAGTATTCTGACATTGTGTCATAGCTTCAAATTAAATTCTTATTAAATTTAATTTGAGCACTTTAATGTAACCACATATTACTTCAAGAAAAGAAGAAACATCGAATGATATTGTTATATCATTATTGTACATGAAACTATCGACGATCTAAGAAATACTAGTCGTTTGATAAGACCGAAGTCTTAATTCCTATGAACATTCTTTGTGTAGAGTGGAGAAACATTACGATATTGACAAACCTTTCTTATTATCTGTAAAGCTAAGAGCTTTGTTCATTTAATATGTTAGAGGAGATACATTTTGATAGAAGATTAGTCAAATCTTTGGCTAGGAATTCAAAGCTAGTTTATCCCGGTCAGGATTGAATTCTATCTGACATTATAAATAACATGTGTGTTATTTCATTCTATTTGTGTAACATCAAGTCATTTTGTGGACATGATATTACAACGATAAACAATTTATAGCTAGACAAGTGAGATGAGACAGGAGTATTATTTTTATTACATGTATTTGCGACAGACAAGTTAACAGTTAATTATCTTGTTGTGGAGTAAACTTTAGGAGGTTAATCACGACTGTCTAATATCGTTCATTACAATTGGAAGTTTCGTTTGAAGAACTTACGTATGTATAATTGTAGGCCAGTAATCATGTGCAATGATACTGAGGGTCATGCCATTATTTGAGAGAAATTCCTACCTAAGATATGTTAATAACAATTAATCCCTTTTGATTATTGTTTAACATAGTCAAAAAAGTCAACCCCTAGCACTATCCAGCCCATGACGGGCTAAGGCCGACCAAGCGACCGCTGCCCAGCCATTTGGCCCGCAGATATTGGGGTGACGCGTGATCAGCGCGTCGGGTCACCTCGGCCGTTAATCTTGGTATTCGTGATCGGGGCGCTGTCTCACTGTCAGACAGCTACTCAATTGTCCTCACGAGGCTGAGTGCAACCCGTTCCAACCCTCACGTCACTTTTAAAATCCCTGACGGAGCCGGGGATCGAACCCGGGACCTCCGGGTGAGGGGCAGGCACGCTACCCCAACACCACGGGGCCGGCTGTTGTTTAACATAGTAGATGATAATTGTTTATGCCATATATACTGTTATATGAGGTTTTGTAGAGCTATGGAGTGCTCAGGCGAGGGAATTCCACATTTTTAGGAAGTCGAAGTATTGTTGTTTTTTGATTAAAAAAAAAAGGCATGTGTCATGATAAGAGCCGTTGTATACAAGTAGTCCAGTTCTTGTGAATTAACGATTTAGCTGTGTTAACAGGAGGATTTCAGAGGAAAAGCAACTTGAGAAAGATTGTCTACTCACGTCTATAATACCATTATTAAATTTTTATTAAACCCGAATTTATGTAATTATGTACAGCTCACCTTAATCAGTCGACTGTATTATACCGATAATGTAATGAAACCGATATAAGACAAGGTGTATGCAGTATATTGAAACTACAGAACGTTAAAGAAAGAGTGGTTATGTGAAAAACCAGTGTATATATTTAGTTAAGATTTTTGTTGTAACTGAGAAGTTAGAATCTCGAAAGTGTCGCGTTAGCAACACTAGATAATGGATATTATGATAAAATATTGCATGTACATAATATTGTGGAAATGATTTAATTGGTTAAACAATTTAATAGGATTTATCAATCAATTGTTTTGGAATAGAGTGTTTATGAACGGATGTTTTGGGAATGAATGATTGTTTATTGTTAAGAGCATATGTGGAACCGTATTGGTCTAGAACAATCCGGAGTGCGAATGAAAGAGTGTTTAACAAATTTTTAGAATGTTTGGTTAAGAAACAGAGCAGTTATATGAACTTTTGTAAGAACTGAATGTTAATTTTTACGTGTTTTATAAATGCACACTTGCAGTCTCTGTGGGCTAGCAAGCATGATTCACCGTTAGGAGTGGAGAGCGATGAAATAATATTTAAGCAGGTGTAGACTCACAGCCTTCTGTTTATTGTATAAACCAGTTTTGAGTACGGCATGGTGCCGATATTTCATTGATAAAACCAAGTTTCTGCACGTGCGTTCTACAACGCAGGTTTGTGAATGAAACCATGTGTATGGAATGCCATTCAGAGGCTTCACTAAACGTTTTTATTTCTACGCTGTGTGGGCTTAGAACCAGCCAAGATTTATACTCATAATTTTAATACAGCATTGTAGTAAGATGTAGAATTGAAAGGAGGTGTGAATGAGTACGTGTTTTTAATTTTAATGTTAATTGTTAAATTCATTTGTTGTTATTTTGTTTATAGTAGATTAGTTTACTTTTTGTTAAATTTGTTCAGATTGTTTTCCATTGTTTTTGGAGTGATTCATTTTAAATATAAGGAGCAGAGTATTGTGGATATAGTGTAGGCGAAGCTGAAGTCCCAGTCCCTGAGGTAAGTAAAGGTGAGTGCTCCGTGTAGTTGGTTGTTGATCCACAATATTCTTGTAACTGCTGTCTGTAAATCCCTAAAGACCATGTTGGAAGCGATTTCTAATGTTGTATTTGCCGTAGCAATTAGAAATAGGCAATCCAGCGGGGGCAATGGATATTCCAACAGGATCCTTTCCGGATTATCGGGTACAGTACTTAGCATTGTTCTTGATTTTAACCAACATTTTATAATTGTACGAAATATCCCTATGCATTTGTAAGAATGGCAAATCTGATCAAGATTCTAAAGCTTACGATTTATTGATGCACATGCAAACTTTGGATTGCTTTTCTGCATTGTCAGTATTGTTTAGGCTATTTGCACATATTGGCACTGTAAAGGCCTTTTATTTTCTGTAACAGCTGACCTCCTCATGCACTTGAAATAACAGTTTAATAGGTAAGAGCCATAACAGTGTAAAGTTAAATTTCATATTTGTGATAAAATCATACTTCACCATTTCATTGTGGAGTCTGAACGTGCTGCATTAAATTGTGTCCAAGTCACTTGAAGACATATCTTTAACAATTTGTGATTTTCAGCTGTATAAAATATTACTTTCTTCTAAGTAGAAATATTCACTAATAAATTTGTGCTCCAACTTCCCTTACACTGAAATGGTTTTCAGTTTCACCCTATACAATTTTAGCTTTCTGACTTAGTTCATTTATCAAACAAATACATAATATAAGGGGTGTTCAAATGAAAAGGTACGAAACGATACTGTGGGAACAATTTATTCGTTATTCAAAAGTAATAACCACAGGCCTGTGCACAGGTGTCCCATTGCTTCACTAGCCGCAGGATTCCCTGTTCCCAGATGTATTGTGGTTGTGACAGGAGCCAATGCTGTATGGTGTCCTTTAGTTCGTCATCCGATTGGAAACGTTGTCCCTTGAGATGTCTTTTTAACGGACCAAACAGATGGAAGTCGCAGGGTGACAAGTCCGGACTGTAGGGCGGATGCTCAAGTTGATCCCACTTGAACGTGGCCAATACACGTTGTGTGACGTTAGAGACGTGTGGGCGAGATTTATAATAGAACAGAATCACTCCCTTCGTGAGCAGCCCAGGCCATTTGTTCTTGATGGACTTGCGTAGGTTACGGAGTGTCGCACAATACACGTCACTGTTAATGGTTCGCCCGTGCTCTAGGAATCCGACTAGAACTGGACGGGACGGAATGTCCAACTGCCAGCTTCACTTCTGCGTCATGTTTGTGTGCGCAGACGCATGGGCTGGACCACGCCGGACACTACATCTCCTAGATGTCGGCCTACGTTATCCCAAAACGGCATATTCAAACATTAACCGGTTTCGGTTTTACGATTCGTACCTTTTCATTCGAACACCCCTCGTAGTATCGAGAAAGGAGAAACCTATCCTAGGATTAATTGGTGATCCGTGACCCTTCAGTATTAATACATGGATGATGACTTCCTTTAGTTTTTCACCTGCCAATTCGACATCCATAGGGGTTTCTGATTTATAAAATTTGCCGCAAATGTCTGATTTAAAGTTATGTAACAACGTTAGGAAAGCATTTGATTTCGCTACAATGGAAATTTAATCTGCCAGCTTCTTTTTGTTCTAACAATACTAACAACAGTATCGCAACCCCACTAAGGAACAGTTGACTTACATGTACATTGTAAGTCAGTGGTTCACCCAACTCATATCGTTGTAGAAGGGGTTCACGAGTAGAAAAAGGTTGGGAACCGCTAATTCAGATATTTGTCGAAACCTCGACAGGGAGAAGAATGAAATACTTCAATATTTTAATTCTCCAACCAGTGATGGTACAGAATAAAATTCAGATCAGGAAGTTGGGCACAAAATGATCTTCGGAAACGGTCATTTGAAGTTTGGTGCAAACTTCCCCACACAGGTAGAGTGGAATTTACGAGCAACATTGTAAGAACAACTCGTGGATAAGTAACAGAAAGGGCTTATCGTGCTGTGAATGGACCAATGCCATCAAAATGTCCTACAACGTCTCCGCGGTGAGAGCTGTGCCAGAGAGAAGCCAGCACACAACATTATGCCGACAACCAGGATGTGGCCAACCAGAGACGCTAGGACATGTCCTTGGTCAGCGTTCTAAAGGGGAGCTACGAAATTCCCGCCAACTTAGAGTACGAGCATCAATAGCCACTTCCCTGAGGAAATTGAAATGGGAAGTTTATGAAGAGGTGCACTGCATTTCGGAAAAAGGCAGGTACCTGTACCGTAGAGCAGATATCGTTGCTGTTGACAGCAAGAACAGAGGAGTTTGATCCTAGACCCCACGGTACGAATGGAAGTGGACATTCATCAATCGGTACGAGTCAACGAGGAGAAAGAGGCTATTTACCGACCAGGCATACCTCACCTGAGTGAGAGATATCTACCTAAAAATACATGGAAGGTTAAAAGCCTCGTTTTACAAGCTCGGAGAACATCCTTCAAGTTCGTCGTGAACTACCTGAGAGAACTTGGCATCATTGAGGATGATCTTGAGAAGGTATGCTTTGGCATATTGAGAGCCTCAATCCACATGCTACATAACCATGCCAGGTCACACCATGCGTGCAATATCTTCCGTTTCCAAGAAAACATCAACCACCTGTGCTCTAGGAGGTCAGGCATTAACATCCATCAGTACGAAGTCTGGGCCCACATCACCTCACAACAGCCGATCATGAGGTCCCAAGATCTCGTCTCGATACCTGACAGCAGTTAAACCTTGCCGATATACCCATACAATTTCCTGGAGAGGTGTTCGAGTAGTCAACATTCCCTGCCCACACCATTAGGGATCATCCTCGATATCGGTCTCTTTCCACAATCATGTTCCAGGTTCTCTCCAGATGCGAATCCGATGAGAATCTCTCTCCAGACCAAATCGGGGCTCATCTGAGAAAAGAACAATAGTCCAATGTTCGACCGTCCAGTTGGCATGTTGACGACTCAACTCTAGACGTTCCCTTCCGTGCAGACGCGTACGGGATACACATACAGCAGGTCTCAGACAATTAAGGCCACTCTGCCGAAGCCTTCTGTACACTGTTTGCCTCAATACAACTGTTCCAGTGGATGCTGCGAGGTCAGATGCCAGATGCCGTGCATACTATGGCGGTACCGTCGTGCACTTACAGCCAAATAACGATCCTCTCGTTCTGATGTCACACGTGATCGGCCCTGCCCTGGTCTTCGGGATACATTTTCGGTCTACACAAACTGTCGCCACATCCGAGAAACAACAGACCGATTCACATTAATCGATCGGGCCTCATCACTTTGAGACTGTCCTGCTTTCATTCTGCCTATGGTCCTCCACCGCAGAGGATCTTCTAGGCGTATTCTCTGTGCCATACTGCACCTTCTATGCAGGTGTACACAGCTAGTGTTGATGTGGAACTACCCGGTAAACATCACCCCGTTTGACAGGTGCACTGACGTCATCGTTGGCATGGTTGTAGGATGACAGGAATGCCATCTTCCGTGCAGAACAGATTGTACCGACATTTTTTAGCAGTTTGTATGATTATATCGTGAAATATCCACAGGACGGAGAAATAGCAGTTTGTTGCTTTACTTTTGGTCACCAGTGTATAAATATATACAGTGTATATATATATATTTTTTAAACCTAAATATGTTAATTTTACTTAGGAAGCAAACCAACCAGTGATGGAGAAGCAAAGAGGATATAAAAAGTAGGTTGGCTCAGGCAAGGAAACATTTCTACAGAAAAGGAATCCGTTGACATTGAATATAGAGTCAGGTAATAGGAAGTGATTTTTGAAAGCCTTTGTCTAGAGCGGGGAACTATATGGAAGTGAATCTTGGACTGTTGGCACAGCAGAGCAGGGGAGACTAGATGCATTTGAAATGTGGTGTTACAGGAGAACAATGAAGATCAGATGGGTAGGTAGAATAACAAATGAAGAGGTATTAAGACGAGTGGGCAAGGAGAGATGTTTCTGGCGACTGCAAATGAAGAGGAGAGATAGGTTGGTAGGACACGTACTAAGACACCCAGGAATAGCAAACTAAGTTATGGAAGGAAGGGTTGAGGACAAGAACTGTAGGGGTAGACCAAAGTCAGAATATGTTAAACTGCCTCGGATGTAGGGTGGGTAGCTAAGTAGAGATGAAACGATTAGCTCAAGACTGGGAGGTATGGAGACCTGCATCAAACCAATCAAAAGATGGACCACTACTCTTTCTCCTATATATCAATGATAGAACACAGAACGTTCGTTCTCATAAGGAAATTTTGTTTGCGGACGATACAACACTCGTAATAAAAGGTGAAACTAAGCAGGTCTTACAGCAGTCTGCTGACCCCGTTACAGAAGAGTTAACCACATGGTCACAAGATAATCGCCTCATAATAAACTATAAAAAGCAGTATCTCTAAATTTTCACACTATACAGAATAGGAATCCTGCGAAGCCCAATATAATATTAAATGGTCATCAAATCGAAAATAAATCAGAAACAAAATTTTTAGAACTATGGATACAACATGACTTGAAATGGGATAAACATATACAATATCTGAATACTAAACTGAACTCGATATGCTTTGCGTTATGTATTTTGAAAACTTGCACAAGCGTGCACACATTAAGAACTACTTATTTTGCTTATTTCCATTCATACTTAAGATATGGGGTCATATTTTGGGGTATGTCACCAGATGTACCAAGCACATTTAGGATACAAAAGAGGGCGATTGGAATTATGTAAATGTAAACACTAGAGAATCATGCAGAGACCTCTGTTTAAAGATTTAAACATTCTCCCACTGCCCTGCATTCATATCTTTGAAAGTATTATGTTTTTTAAAAAGAATTTAATGAATAAAGACGTTTTTCTTAAAACAAACAATGATGTTCATAGGCATAACACAAGACAAAATCAAAACATTCATATTTCACACCACACACACACACACACACAAGCATATATCAAAAAGGAACTTTTCACACAGGAGTTAAATTATACAATAAACTACCCCAGTACATAATATTTGCCCCAAAAATAAAAACCTTTGAGAGAATGTTGAAAGCTTATGCAATGCCATTGTTTTTACTCTGTAAGTTAGTTGAATATCTTAGTCTAAAGGAACAACGAAATCTATAATTATATTTTACTTTTCTATTTTAATTGTAATACCTAGCTGTAAGTTGTTGTATTTATAGAATTAAGTTTTCATATTGTGATAATATAGTAAGGTGTAAATAGTTGTCCAATAAGATTGTATCTCTTAAGATCGGTTATTATAATAAGTTATAAATAGTTATTGTATTAGTAATATATACCTGTAAGTTCCTTTATTTTATAGATGTAATTACTGACATGTCCTATATCAAAAATGTATTGTATACATGTAATTGATCAAATGGATAAATAAAAATCTAATCTAATCACACACAACACAAATGGGATACAGACCACATGCAGCACACCACATTATCAGGGTTAGGATATGCCACTGAATCCTTAATCTGCTGTGGATACTACAAAGATGAATGTGAATGTGGGTTCCATGGAAGTACCATTGTGTGTAGAGTGTTGTCTGGGGAGGAAAGTGTGATTGTAAGGACGAGGAATTGGAAGGTAGCGGCTGTGGCCTATACAGGGTCATTCATATAAAATAAGAACTCCAAGCGGCGGCTTTGTTTTCCGCCGTTGCGGTGACCTTCGCCGAGCAGGTGGCGTGCCACGGCCCCCTGCTGTAGTATTGAAAGCGCGCGCATAGTACATAAGAGGGCTGGGTTTTTTTCTTCTTTTTTTTTTTTCAAGTTCCGATGGACTGTATAAAAATAACAAATTGACATTACCAAACTTGAGCTTGCAATAAGCGTGCAGGTGTTCAGTCGCCAGTCTAAACCTCAAGTGCTAACATGGTGAGACAGTTATCATTGCAACATCGTATTTTTTATGTAAAACGTATTTTAAGTACGAGTCGGCTCGGCGGGTACGTGAAGCATTTGTTCAGCAATTTCCTGATGAAGTGCCACCTTCACTAGCACAGATTCACGTAATTGCAAATAAGTTTGACAATACTGGCTCGGTGCTCAATAAAAAACATACGCGCACACGAACAGTTTTAACAGAGGATAAGTTAGATGACATTGGCGAGAATCTTGAACGGTCTCCGAATAAATCACTCACAAAATTAGCACAACAAGTAGGGGTTTCGGTTTCATCCGCATACGGAGCTACAAAGCTGTTACATATCAAACCGTACAAGTTTACACGGGCCCAATGTTTAAAACCTGCTGATCCAGCCACAAGAGTGAGATATTGTGAGTGGTATCTTGCATCATTGAATGATCGTTTATTTGACCCACAGCTTGTGTTCTTTTCGGATGAGGCCTGGTTTCACCTTAATGGGCGTGTGAACAGTCATAACTCTCGCTATTGGTGTGCAGAAAACCCCAATGTTGTTTAAGAAGTCCCTCATTATGATAGGAAGATCGGTGTTCGGTGTGCTGTTCGTGCCGGAAGAATAATAGGGCCAATTTTTTTCGAGACGACAGTAAATGCAGAGAGGTACCAAGATAACATTTTGAAGCCCTTCTTCAATCAGTTAACGGAAGAAGAAAAATCGCGAGGGTGGTTTCAACAAGATTCAGCCCCTGCTCATACAGCAGAAGATTCCCTTCTTACAATCTCGGAAGCGTTTGCAGACAGAGTGATCAGTGTTGGTCTATTTCCCCCTCGTTCTCCAGATCTAACAGTGTGTGATTTTTACTTGTGGGGTAAACTGAAAGAACAAGTGTATCGAACAAATCCTCACACATTGGAGGAACTGAAAGAAAACATTACGCTGGCAATCAGGAACATTACAGTGGCAAAAACTCGCTCGCGTCAGCCAGAATGTGGTTACCAGATACAATGCTTGTATAACCCAGGAAGGACGACACTTCCAACATCTTTTATAAGGTAAGACTCAACGACTTGTTCGTTTTTTAATGTTGAATTTTTGTTTTTCCGTAAATTTTAGTTATTTTTATAATTATTAGTTTTTTTTTTGTTTCATTAATTTTCGGTCTTTCCGCCTCTAAATTTTAAATTTAATTCCAAATTTGTATACTTCAATCCATGTTAAGAGGGGCAGATGACCACGTAGTTCCTCCCCTTAAAACAACAATAACTAACTAATTAACTGAAGTAAGATTTCAGCATTGTACACACGCTAGCAAGGCCGCTGCATCTGTAGCATATCTGGATTGTACACACGCTTAAAGCAGGGGGCCGTGGCGCGCCACATGCTCGGTGAAGGTCACCGCAACAGCGGAGAACAAAGCAGCCGCTTGGCGTTCTTATTTTATATGAATGACCCTGTAGTTAGGGACCAACCCCGGCATTTGCCTGGAAGGAAAATGGGAAACCACAGAAGACCATCTTCAAGGTTGCCGGCAGGGGGATTCGAACCTCCTCGCCTCCCGGATGTGAGCGACTGCCTACAGCACGCCATAACGACCACGGCTAACTCACCCGGTAATCTTAGTTCTTATTAATTACGATAGACATTTCATTATGTAACTTAACCTCTAAATTAATTATATTTCTTTGTATCATAATTCATGCCTTATTATCCTTACTTAATTTTGGTTGGTGCCATGTAGTACATGTTCTGAACACCGAAAAATATTGTTTTCAATAACACTTTCACTGATATTGTACTTCCAGACCGATAGGAGAGTGTGCGTCCCTTACTGCAAAGGACTATGCAGTAATCATCGCTGGAGCAAACGACGTCTATAGAAATGAGAGTAAAAAGGTAATCAAAGATTTAAAGGGTACATTGTCATCCATGCATAACACAAATGTCATTATTGTAAACATTCCGCAGAGATACGATTTAATTCCCAAATCATGTGTAAATGTAGAAATAGAGGCTACAAATGGAAAAATTCATAAAATTTGTAAGAGTTTTCCAAATGTCCAAATTGTAGATGTAAGTAAATTAGACAGGAAGTTCCACACTCGGCATGGCCTACACTCAATTAGGTTAGGAAAAGAGTATCTTAGTGATGAAATCTGCAAAATTGTAAATTCAAATGGTAAGAATAGTTCAACAGTAATATCTTTAGAGTGGAAGCAGGGAAACTGGTAAAAGAAGCCAAACGTGAGGTTTCGCATTCAGATCTTTAGAAGTCAAATTTAACAGAGTGCAACAATGGTATTTCTGATTTGTCTAGCAACAATAATAATAACAATAATTATGATAATATTAATAATGTAAATAAATCACCAACACAAGCTTGCAAAAGTAACAAATTTAAAATTTACCACCAGAATGTTCAGTCTCTTTATAATAAAATTGACTACTTAAATCTAATGCTTAAAAATGAACTTCAAGACATCTCAGCACTATGTATTTCATAACATTGGCTGAAGGAGGAACAACACAAATGAATTCAATTCCCAGGGTTTATACAAGCTAGTAAATACTCTAGATCTAATATTAGCCATGGTGGTACTTCTATCTTCTTAAGAAATAATTTAGATCATGAACAGATAACAGCTTATGCATATCTAATTATGGAACAGGATTTTGAATTCTCTGCCGTAAAAATACAGCAGTTTAAGTTAATAATTGTATGTGTATACCGTTCTCCGTCAGGAAAGTTTCATTTATTTATAGATAAATTAGAATTGTTACTCAATAACATGAGCAAAGTAAATTTCGATATAATAATTTGTGGGGATGTAAATGTGGATTTCTTAAATTGTTTTAGATACTCTGAATTATGAACACAGCTACTCCTATGGACTGAAACCTACAGTAAATACCCCAACAAGAATAACAAAATTTAGTAAAACCACTCCTGATCAAATTTTTATAAATACAGATAAATATTACCATTCAATAGAAGTCTATTGTCCGGGTTTTAGTGACCACCATGGACAAATACTGAGTTTTGAAGTACCCGAAACAATCAATAATAATGATAATGGAGTAAAATCAAAGTGCAGGTCATTCACTGAATCAAATGTTACATATTTCAATGACTTATTAAATAAGGAAACATGGTCAGAAATGTATGACCTAGAAAATGTAAATGATAAATTTAATGCATTTAACAGTACCCTAAAACACTATTTTGAAATAGCATTTCCCTTTAAACGAAGAATTGTACAAAATAACGAAACTAGCAATTGGATAACAACAGGGATTATAAATTCATGTCAAAGAAAGAAATTTCCACACAAATTATATAAACAATACCACACAACACCTGAATTCAATTTATACTACAAAAAATACACTAGCATATTAAATAAGGTAATAAGACTAGCAAAGGAAAAGCATAATGATAATTTTATTTCCCAATCATCTAATAAAAACAGGGCTATGTGGTCCGTGATAAAGAAAGAAACTGGAAAATCTGCTAAAATACAAAGGAACATTACACTGACCAGAAATAATAAAGTGATTAATAATCCAGTGGAAATAGCAAACACTTTTAATGACTATTTTCTGGAAATACCACAAAAAATATTAAATAAATCACAGGTAAATACACTAAATTCTAATAATAAAAAAAATATATGCAGTGATTCTTTATTTATAAATCATGTCACAAGTGAAGAGGTAAGAATAGTTATAAAAGAGCTAAAAAATAAATTCTGTGCTTTCATTGATGGCATCCCTGATGCAATTTTAAAGAAATGTGCAGAAAATATAATAAACACACTTACACACTTAATAAACAATTCAATTCTCTCAGGAACTTACCCGGATATTTTGAAGTTATCAAAAGTAATTCCAGTGCACAAAAACGGTTCTAAAGATGAATTAGATAACTATCGTCCTATTACCTTACCAACTGGCATTGCAAAAATTGTGGAAAAAATCATGTATAAGAGACTGATAAGTTTTATAGAAAAAAATAAAATATTATCAAACTCACAACATGGATTCAGAACGGAAAAATCTACGCAGACAGCAATTTACGAAATTAATTGACAATAAGGAACATGGAACTGGCCTATTCTTGGATTTATCGAAAGCATTTGATGTTGTTGACCATAAAATCCTCCTTACAAAATTAAATCAATATGGTATTAGAGGTCTAGCTAATAAATGGATAGTCTTACTTACTTACTTACTTACTTACTTACTTATTTCCTGTCGCTCCTTCCGGAGCATAGTGCCTTGGCGAAATTTCTCCACGCAGTACGGTTTCTGGCGATTCTCTTCACTTGACTCCAGTTCTTGTCCACCTCTGCAATTTCATTTTCGATCGTAGTCCTCTTCATGCCAAAAGTCGTCATCAGGTTATCCGTCCGGTTTTGTAATTTCGCTTCAGTTTCCGTAATCAGTTTATTTAAGAGGAGCGAGTGATTAACCTACTGCCTCCGAGTGCCTTGGAGGGGCTGACACCTTATGCCTGAGGCACCAGGCTGATTTTCTGTCAGGGTTTCTTCCCTTAGCCTTTGAAGAACCAACTCCAAACTACAAGGCAGCAGTTGTTTCACCAGAGCCCCGTTAGCCGTAATTTCCTAAGGGTTCCTGTAGGGCCTTCACAGCTACCGTACCGGTCTTGAGGCACACCAAGTCCCCACTGTACTTCACCCCTAAAGGCAATCCCCTACTTAATTACGTTGTCCATCTCCCACGACGAGGACGAGGGGTTGGATTTGTGGGAGACATAGTCTTACTTAACAAGGCGTAAACAAATAGTAAGCTTGAGACACAAGGATGAAGGAACCAAAGTACTTAATGAAACATTGTCCAATGAGGGAATTATTAAATTTGGAGTACCCCAGGGATCGGTTTTGTGCCCACTACTCTTTCTTCTATATATCAATGATATACATTCATTCATTCATTTATTTGTAATGGGGGGTGTGTCCCCCGGTGGCAAATTGGATATACATAACAAATAAATAATTATACATAACAATTCAATAACAATTATACAACAATTAAACTGGAGTATTTACACAAATAGTCAGTCTTTTCTTAAACACGCCTATATGTTTGGGAAAAGGCTCTAAGACTGCGGCAGGTAGAGAGTTCCAGTTATCAATGGCACGGTTTACAAAAGAATATTTACCATAATTTGTTCGCTGTGGACGGCCCTTAACTTTGAAAGGATGATCGCTCCTACCCATGTAAGTGGGCTTTCCCAATCGTTTGCTAAGCTCACCCCATGCTGGTTGATCTGTATACGTGTTGTACATAGCGCAGAGTCTAGATTTCATCCTCCTAGCCTCCAGTGATTCCCACCCAAGTTTCTTTAACATACGGCTCGCACTGCTCCAGGGATTAAAGTCACTGAGCACAAATCTAGCGGCCTTTCTTTGTACCATTTCCAACTCATTGATGAGCCCTACTAGATATGGATCCCAAACCGCCGAGGCATATTCCAGAATAGGTCTTACAAGTGACAAATAGCCTAATTCTTTAGCAGAGGTAGTACTTCCTTTTAATACCCTCATTACAAAGTGCAGGGATTTGTAAGCTTTTGAAACTACACATCCTACATGACTACTCCATTTCATATCATTCCTTACGTGAACGCCCAAATATTTGCAAGAATCTTCTTCAACAAGTATTTCCGAGCCAATGTTATATTGAAAATCCTGCCTTCGCACTTTCCCTATTTTTAAGAGACTACATTTTCTTGTGTTTATTTTCATTTTATTTACAATCGCCCACTTATAGACCAGGTTCTGGTCCTCTTGAAGCACTGCATTGTCTTGTGAGTCATGTATCTTTCGATATATTACACAATCATCCGCAAACAATCGACAGTCACTGCGAATCCCATTTGGTAAGTCATTTATAAACGCCAAAAATAACAAAGTTCCGATTACGCTGCCCTGAGGGATACCCGACGTTACGGTAATTTCATCCGAGAATATGCCTTCGACTTTCACTTTCTGGGAACGACCCGTCAAAAATTCTTGGATCCATAAAATTACTCTTCTATCAATCTTCGTCGAAGCTAATTTATGGAGTAGCATGTCATGCGGCACGACATCAAATGCCTTCGCAAAATCTATAACCACGGCATCGACTAAAACTCCATGGTCTAACGATTCGCTAATGTCTTGAAAAAGTGATAGCATCTGACTCTCGCATGAGTAACCTTTCCGAAATCCATGTTGCCTATCATTAAACCATGATAATGTTTCCTACTGTTCCCTCAAGTAGTCGCAAATGAGATGCTCCATCTGTTTACAAACGATGGACGTAAGGCTAACCGGCCTGTAGTTGCCCAATTCAAGTCTGCTCCCTCCCTTAAATATTGGGACTACCGTAGCTCTTTTCCAGTCATCTGGGATTTGCGCATTGTTTATGGACACATTAAACATCACCTCCAAGTATCGTGCCACGGCCCTACCTCCTAGTATAAGTACTTCACTAACAATATTATCAGGACCCTTTGATACATTGAAACGTAGTTTTTGTATTAGCTTTACAATTGCTGACTGGTTTATTTGGAACAGGGGAGCCCCTGATTCGTCGTTAAGGTCCAACACACAGCTATTGGATTTATTGAACACACTACCGTAAAAGACATCTAATTCATTAGCAATGGCCTGTTTCTCAGTAATTAATTTACCGTCACCGGACATTATCATCGACAAATTATTTGAATTTCCCTTTCTTCTCCTAACATAACTGTAAAAAAATTTCCACCCATCACCTCCCGAACCAAGTAAACCTTGCATATAACTGTCATGAGCAGCCCTCTTTTTTAAGACGAGCTCTCTTGATAAGGACTTAAATTTCAACATATACTTGTCACTATCATGTCTTTTATTGTATAATTTCCTAATTTTCCGTTTTAGACTCCTAATTTCTCGTGTGTAATACTCAGGATCTGGGTTTTGTTTCAGCAATTTATATGGGACAAATTTATCAACAGCGCTATTTAAAATTTTCAAAAAGTTAGTCCACAGGATATTAATGTGATTTCCTTCCGATGCCCATCCTACAAATAGCTCATTCAAATACCCCTGAAACTTGCCCTGATCCGCCCTGCGATACTGGAATATGATCTTTTTTGCTACATCAGAGTCTAATTTTGTAATGTCACCATATCTAATATTTAATTCAACCCCAGAATGGTCACTAATTCCTGGTACTTTCAGACAGTTAATATACAGCTCTACAGGCCTTACGAGATAAACATCTAAGGTATTATTGTCTCTAGTTGGGAAGTCAACTACTTGGGAAAATCCCCCCTCCCTTAAGAATTTATTTGCAGCGCTCTGAGCTTGACCACAGCTAGTTGACTCACCAGACCAGTCTACTTTGGGGAGGTTTAAATCTCCAGCAATTATTATGCTATTTTTCATAGCATTACCCGTACAAGTTTCATCATACAGTGTTTCGAGGAGAGAAAAGTTATCTTTCGGTGCTCTATACGCCCCTGTCACCTGAAGAGGGAATTAATTTCCTTTATCCGAAATTTGTACACATAACATTTCATGATCCATATCAGCCCACTTTAAGAAACTAGCTATATTTTTGCGCACACAAATAAATAGCCCACCACCTCGCTTCCCCTGATCCCTTCTGTACATTTCGTAGGTCCCTAGAATTATTTCGCTGCTATTAATGTCCTCAATATAACCAAGATTCAGTTGCAATGACAATGTCCGGAGAATACGTCTCTACAAGATTCCAAAATTCAATTAATTTATTTACTAAACTCTGACAATTAACCTGCAGTAATCTTAGAGTCTTACCTCCGCAGCAAATATCTCGAAATAGCTCCTTCTGTTCCCATCGGCTGGCAACCTCTGGACCTGCTCCTCCTCACAAAAGCCGGCACGAACCGATGACCCTGTCATGTGGGCTCCCTAGGTTGAAAGCGCCCCGTCGATTTAGATGCAGCCCGCCTCGGGCGAAGTCACGGCCACCAATCCAGCAGTCAGCTTCTACGTACACTAATCCCAGTTGTGCACATACCCAGTCCATGCGGTCATTTACAGTCTTAACTCGCCTTAACGGAACATCTCCCCGCCGAACAATGCCACTCTTTATAATTTTTGCATTTCTAAACTTGCTTTTAGCTTTTCTGCCTAGTTCGTAGAGCTCCCCCATGATGTAATCAGCTGTAGCCCTCTTCTTCAAATCGTTCGTCCCAACATGGAGCAACAACACTTTAACTTTGTCACAGTCTTCTACATTTGCTTCTTCCACTTGTTGGGCAAGCTGGTCAATTTTAATCCCCGGATAACACCGCACTTTCGCACCTGATTTCCTCGAGATATTCGCACTCCATCGTATCATAGAATCACCCATTATGATAACGTCATCCTCAGTTTGCTCCTGCACGCCCTCTTCCACACTGATCCCAGTAGAAAGCCGTTCAGTCACATCCTTCACCGTTTCTTCTGATTCACGAAGCTTTGCTCAAAGTTCCTGTATTATTTGATCCCTTGCTTTGATTTGCACCCTCAAACAGTCCGGCGTATCACATACTTTACAAAACCAATTTCCGACCTCACAATCCTCCTTCTTGACCTTAATACAGCCGAAGTGAAACCATTTCTCACATAGTCCACACTGAACACCATTCTTCAATGTTTTACTGCACGTCGAACACTTTAAAGCTGCCACTGGATCATTTGCCTGATTCACATTTGGAGTAACAGGCCCTGGATTCACTTCCACTCCACCAATAACTAGCAATGCAGCTATCACTAGGGCTATGAACCACAAGTTGCTAGATCCCGTACGCGCACACAAACACCGGAAATCCCGACTACCCTTCGCATACCACAGTCCGATCCTCACCCGATAACACTCCATAGAACAACCCATTTCAGCACACCTGAGAGCTCGGGAAAAACACGTCCTTTCACTTTGACTACCAACTGATAACTGATATAACACAGAACGTTCATTGACATAAGGAAATTTTGTTTGTGGACGATACAACACTCGTAATAAAAGGTGAAACTAAACAGGTCATACAGCAGTCTGCTGACTCCGTTACAGGAGAGTTAACCAAATGGTCACAAGAAAATCGCCTCATAATAAACTATAAAAAAAACAGTATGTCTAAATGTCCACACTATACAGAATAGGAATCCTGCGATGCCCAATATAACATTAAATGGTCATCAAATAGAAAATAAATCAGAAACAACGTTTTTAGGACTATGGATACAACATGACTTGAAATGGAATAAACATATACAATATCTGAATACTAAACTGAACTCGATGTGCTTTGCGTTACGTATTTTGAAAACCTGCATTAGCATGCACACATTAAGAAATACTTATTTTGCTTATTTCCATTCATACTTAAGATATGGGGTCGTATTTTGGGGTATGTCGCCAGATGTACTAAGCACGTTTAGGGTAGATAGATAGATAGATAGATTTTTATTACTTCCATATGATCAAATACATGCATTCAATACATTTTTGATATAGGACACGTCAGAATTTACATCTATAAAATAAAAGAACTAACAGGTATATATTACTAATATTATAACTATTTAACTTATTATAATAGCAAATCTTAATAGATACAATCTTATTGCACAACTATTTACACCTCATTCTATTATCATAATATGAAAACTTAATTCTATAAATACAACAACATACAGCAAGGTATTACAATTAAATTAAAAAAGTAAAATATAATTATAGATTTCATCGCTCCTATACGCTAAGATATTCAACTACTGAGTAAAAACAATGGCACTGCAGATAAGGTTTCAACATTCTATCAAAGGTTTTTATTTTTGGGGCCAGTTTTATAGACTGGGGTAGTTTATTGTATAATTTAACTCCAGTGTGAAAAGTCCTTTTTGATATATGCTTGTGTGTGTGTGTGAAATATGAATGTTTTGATTTTGTCATGTGTTATGCCTATGAACATCATTGTTTGTTTTAAGAAAAACATCTTTATTCATTAAATTCTTTTTAAAAAACACACTACATTCAAAGATATATATGCAGGGCAGAGGGAGAATGTTTAAATCTTTAAACAGAGGTCTACATGATTCTCTAGAGTTTACATTTGCCATAATTCTAATCGCCCTCTTTTGTATCCTAAACGTGCTTAGTACATCTGGCGACATACCCCAAAATATGACCCCATATCTTAAGTATGAATGGAAATAAGCAAAATAAGTATTTCTTAATGTGTGCATGCTAATGCAGGTTTTCAAAATACGTAACACAAAGCACATCGAGTTCAGTTTAGTATTCAGATATTGTATATGTTTATTCCATTTCAAGTCTTGATGTATCCATAGTCCTAAAAACTTTGTTTCTGATTTATTTTCTATTTGTTGACCATTTAATGTTACATAGGGTTTCGCAGGATTCCTATTCTGTACAGTGTGGAAATTTAGACATACTGTTTTTTTATAGTTTATTATGAGGCGATTATCTTGTGACCATTTGGTTAACCCTCCTGTAACGGAGTCAGCAGACTGCTGTATGACCTGTTTAGTTTCACCTTTTATTACGAGTGTTGTATCGTCCGCAAACAAAATTTCCTTATGTGAATGAACGTTCTGTATTATATCATTGATATATAGATGAAAGCGTAGTGGGCCCAAAACCAATCCCTGGGGTACTCCAAATTCAATAATTCCCTCATTGGACAATGTTTCATTAAGTAAATTGGTTCCATCATCCTTGTGTCTCAAGCTTACTATTTGTTTACTCCTTGTTAAGTAAGACTCTATCCATTTATTAGCTAGACCTCTAATACCATATTGATTTAGTTTGGTAAGGAGGAGTTTATGGTCAACAACATCAAATGCTTTCGATAAATCCAAGAATAGGCCAGTTACATGTTCCTTATTGTCAATTAATTTCATTATACAATAACTACATTCGTAAATTGCTGTCTGTGTAGATTTTTCCGTTCTGAATCCATGTTGTGAGTTTGATAATATTTTATTTTTTTCTATGAAACTTATCAATCTCTTATACATAATTTTTTCCACAATTTTTGCAATACCAGTTGGTAAGGTAATAGGACGATAGTTATCTAATTCATCTTTTGAACCGTTTTTGTGCACTGGAATTACTTTTGATAACTTCAAAATATCCGGGTAAGTTCCTGAGAGAATTGAACTGTTTATTAAGTGCGTAAGTGGATTTATTATAATTTCTGCACATTTCTTTAAAATTGCATCAGGAATGCCATCAATGCCAGCACAGAATTTATTTTTTAGCTCTTTTATAACTATTCTTACCTCTTCACTTGTGACATGATTTATAAATAAAGAATCACTGCATATATTTATTTTATTATTAGAATTTAGTGTTTTTACCTGTGATTTATTTAATAATTTTTGTGGTATTTCCAGAAAATAGTCATTAAAAGTCCTCTGGATTATTATTCACTTTATTATTTCTGGTCAGTATAATGTTCCTTTGTATTTTAGCAGATTTTCCAGTGTCTTTCTTTATCACGGACCACATAGCCCTGTTTTTATTGGATGATTGGGAAATAAAATTATCATTATGCATTTTCTTTACTAGTCTTATTACCTTATTTAATATGCTAGTGTATTTTTTGTAGTATAAATTGAATTCAGGTGTTGTGTGGTATTGTTTATATAATTTGTGTAGAAATTTCTTTCTTTGACATGAATTTATAATCCCTGTTGTTATCCAATTGCTAGTTTTGTTATTTTGAACAGTTCTTTGTTTAAAGGGGAATGCTATTTCAAAATAGTGTTTTAGGGTACTGTTAAATGCATTAAATTTATCATTTACATTTTCTAGGTCATACATTTCTGACCATGTTTCCTTATTTAATAAGTCATTGAAATATGTAACATTTGATTCAGTGAATGACCTGCACTTTGATTTTACTCCATTATCATTATTATTGAATGTTTCGGATACTTCAAAACTCAGTATTTGTCCATGGTGGTCACTAAAACCCGGACAATAGACTTCTATTGAATGGTGATATTTATCTGTATTTATAAAAATTTGATCAGGAGTGGTTTTACTAAATTTTGTTATTCTTGTTGGGGTATTTATTATAGGTTTCAGTCCATAGGAAATTAGTAACTGTGTTAATAATTCACAATTTCTATCAAATTTTAAGAAATCCACATTTACATCCCCACAAATTATTATATGGAAATTTACTTTGCTCATGTTATTGAGTAACAATTCTAATTTATCTATAAATAAAGGAAACTTTCCTGACGGAGAACGGTATACGCATACAATTATTAACTTAAACTGCTGTATTTTTACGGCAGAGAATTCAAAATCCTGTTCCATAATTAGATAATCATAAGCTGTTATCTGTTCATGATCTAAATTATTTCTTAAGAAGATAGAAGTACCACCATGGCTAATATTAGATCTAGAGTATTTACTAGCTTGTATAAACCCTGGGAATTGAATTAATTCGAGTTGTTCCTCTTTCAGCCAATGTTCTGAGATGTCTTTAAGTTCATTTTTAAGCATTAGATTTATGTAATCAATTTTATTATAAAGAGACTGGACATTCTGGTGGTAAATTTTAAATTTGTTACTTTTGCAAGCTTGTGTTGGTGATTTATTTACATTATTATTATCATAATTGTTATTATTATTGTTGCTAGACAAATCCGAAATAGCATTGTTGCACTCCGTTAAATTTGACTTCAAAAGATCTGAATGCCAAACCTCACTTTTGGCTTCTTCTACCAGTTTCCCTGCTTCCACTCTAATGATATTAGTGTTGAATTATTCTTACCATTTGAATTTACAATTTTGAAGATTTCATCACTAAGATACTCTTTTCCTAATCTATTTAAGTGTATGCCATGCCGAGTGTGGAACTTCCTGTCATTTGGAAAACTCTTACAAATTTTATGAATTTTTCCATTTGTAGCCTCTATTTCTACATTTACACATGATTTGGGAATTAAATCGTATCTCTGCGGAATGTTTACAATAATGACATTTGTTTTTGCATGGATGGCAATGTACCCTTTAAATCATTGATTACCTTTTTACTCTCATTTCTATAGACGTCGTTTGCTCCGGCGATGATCACTGCGTAGTCCTTTGCAGTAAGGGACGCACACTCTCCTATCATCCCGTTCGTGACCTCTGCAATTTGAGCTCCTGACTTTACTGTCGAAGTGACCTCCATTTCTCTGCTTCTCTCCAATACGCTTGCTGCTACATCTCGCCCGTGGCTATCCGCAAATATCCGCATACAAAAGATACAAAAGGGGGCGATTAGAATTATGGCAAATGTCAACTCTAGAGAATCATGTAGACCTCTGTTTAAAGATTTAAACATTCTCCCACTGCCCTGAATATATATATTTGAAAGTATTGTGGTTTTTTTTAAATTTAATGAATAAAGATGTTTTTCTTAAAACAAACAATGATGTTCATAGGCATAACACAAGACAAAATCAAAACATTCATATTTCACACACAAACACAAGCATATAGTCTATATCAAAAAGGAACTTTTCACACTGGAGTTAAATTATACAATAAACTACCCCAGTATATAAAACTGGCCCCAAAAATAGAAACCTTTGATAGAATGTTGAAAGCTTATCTGCAGTGCCATTGTTTTTACTCTGTAGTTGAATATCTTAGCGTATAGGAGCGATGAAATCTATAATTATATTTTACTTTTCTATTTTCAATGTAATACCTATCTGTATGTTGTTGTATTTATATAATTAAGTTTTCATATTATGATAATAGAGTGAGGTGTAAATAGGTGTGCAATAAGATTGTATCTATTAAGATCTGTTATTATAATAAGTTATAAATAGTTATAATATTAGTAATATATACCTGTTAGTTCTTTTATTTTATAGATGAAAATTCTGACGTGTCCTATATCAAAAATGTATTGAATACGTGTATTTGATCAAATGGAATTAATAAAAATCTATCTATCTATGATGACAATGTACGGTAATATCAATATGACTTGATGCCTCATCGAACTTGGCTGCCACCTTATTGTACCGGAACTGCTATTTCCCTTTATATCTCGTTACCCTTTGCTACAACCCACCTCTTAAACTGCCCTCTAAGCGGTCATTCTACTGCTTGGTTACAACCTCCCTTAACAGACTAGTATTTTTTTGTTTTCCACTTCACTACCACCTTATTTCTTTATTTGTCTTTGACAAGGAAGATGACGTTTCTTAAACTTTCAATTACTAATATAATTTAAACAACACTTACGGTACCTGTGTTCAATAGGACGTTGCTATACTGAGCTGAGCATGCTAGAAGCACAATAGTAGTAGTCTACTGCAATTGGTACGGTAAACGTTATCCTTGATTATGAGGAACAGAACATCTCATCTTATATCATTTCATTTCCTTGACTACAAGTTTGGTCTGGAATAGACTACACTGTCGACGAAATAACAATCATAAATATGGTTGAGATCTTCCTTGATTATCCTCTGTCATTTGCTCTAATTTTGTGTTGAATCATACGACCTGAAAATGACTGCAACAGCTCCAGAAACTATATACAGTGTGGCTAACTCCACTCCACTTGGCCGCCATATTCCTTCCACATTGACTGACGGTGACTTTTATCATTTTATTATCAATGGACGTCCAGAAAAGAGGAGGGTGTGAGGTGACAATGAGACATCGGTCGGTGTGAAAAACTAATTAAAAAATTGAGCTTAAATAACTTTGTTTTTCGTGTTTCTATGCATATTTTTAACATTTTGTTGTCTTATGGGAACGGAAGGTTTCGAAACTGATATCTTACGGTCGGTTATTTCTTCACGTACATTTGTATTTCCCTCAGAGACAGATGGAAAGCTGAATGTGATCTCGGAAAGTGGCATTGTCATTGTAAGTTTGGTTCTTTCTTCATCAAGTTGGCATCTTCTTATAATTCCGAAAACATTTTTTCGTCAGATCAAAAATTCTTTCAGAAAAAAAGTTCAGGTAATATTTAGAGGATCATTGACCATTTTAGAAGATTTTGATATTGTGCTTATGAAGGTAGGTATGATTTTTTTCTATAAAAAATCACTTTTTCCCACCCCTTTGGTCAATGGCTGGTGCTGTCAAAAACCTCTATTGAGATAACTTTTTGACCCTTATCCGAAGAATAGACAATCCTTGAATGGATTTAATTTTTCACAAATTAGAAAGGTTAACGTGACATTTCACTCACGCCGTACCGGTAACAAAATTAATGTAAAACGTCAACCTCATTATTCCCAGTTTAACATTTTTCACTACTCAGGTACTGTCCCCGTTATCAGGATAGTAGGCTGTCAGATATCCGCCCCCTCAATCGGATTGCCAATAATCAATCGCACCGGCACAGCTACATCAATGAAAATGGCACTGACAGATACTATCGAGATTAGAGCACAATAGTTAACAAGAAATTATTGTGGAACACACCAAAATATACGGGGGTTCATACTTACCTTTACTTACCTCTTAAATTTATCTCGGGGACTGGGTTGTCAACTGGATCACTTAAAGCGTGCCCACACAATAACCTCCACCATGATATTAAAAATGAACCATAACGAAGACGAGAAACTTTAAACTGAACAATAATTTATTTCACATAAAGAATGAATTTAACAAAAATAAAACAACAAAATCCACGTGGCAATCAGAAGCCATCGACCACATAACCATGTCCTCCTGTCGGACTTGTATACTCTACATACAATGTTTCAGCTTTCTCAAGCTCAAAATAACGTAAAAATAATAATGCACTTGGAATGGAAACGGGATTTGGGACGAGACACATATATCAATTGTCTTGCGTGTTTATACACATCACATTTTATTTATAGCCACAAGGCTATTATGTAAACGTCCTTGGCCTCTATCATACAGTTGTCCGGGCCAGCTGCAATGCACCTGCATCGTCAAAGTGGACTCACCTGTCCGTTCAACCCTAGCATAAGCGAGTTACATCAGAGCCTAGCTCTCCTTTTCAAAACACGTTAAATGTCCACATCTCAACTGAAATATTATCACGCAAATCCTTTAAATGCTCCATTCAAACACCAGTGGAATACTCTAATACTCCCAAATCATATTTAATTGTTCAATCCACTTGTTTAATTAGCGTTGTTTAGAGTATAATAACAAAACTCCAAATGTTTATAACAAAAGTTCATTAATTATTTATAACAATAATAAATTGTTTATAACAATGTCAAACGACAATTGAAAATTTTATACACGCCTCTATTAATCCCTTTCATTTCAAATTGTTTAACAAAGATATTTACAAAATTATTTACAATATTAAATATTGTTTATATTATTTATACAAGAAATACATTAAACCACACGTTTATCCGGTTGATAATTACTCAAATCATGGTGATATAATCGACCAATGAAGGTTAGTTATATTTAACTGTCAAATTCAGGTTTAATAAGGTCTAATAATTATTATTAATATTTGTGACGGTAACCTCCATTCAAAATCTTCATCTCAAATTATTTAACACTCTTGTTAACTTTAACAGTATCTTCATATGAATAACTTTCAAAGAACCAGGACAATACATTCAGCGGAAAAATACTTCGCTCAAAACGCACAAAATTGCTCAACAATTGGCCCAGAATTCATCATATATCTTCATATATATGGCATCAAAATCTTCCAAATTACATACAAAAACCTCCACTCATAAATTCAACAACTTCATTTATTACTGTGGGAACCTCCTTCATTATTCAAGGGCATTACTCATCAGCGACTTTTACAGGTCCACTGAACTAACGATTATACATCCATTGTTCCTCTTCAAAAATTCTTATATTCATCAATTGTATTAATGTCTGTTATTATTTAACCTTCATGGGTTTCATTCATGAATCGATATGAAGTAAAAATTTGCCAATCACAAATAAATTTAATAGCAAATACGATTAGACACTCCTCCCTGGTCTATCAAAATTGAGATTAATATCTTCAAAGTAACGCAGTATAAAAATACTATCTTCAATCAAAGTTCATCTAAACTGCATAAATAGTCGAATAGAATACAATTAGATTGTGGAATGCAAACATTATTGTTCCAATCTATAATTGAGAAAAACTCCTATCAAATGTTCATTACTATAGTGTATTCAATAAATCGTAATCAAAGTTCATATTTCATAAAATTGTCTATAATGCAATGATAAATGTCTATGTTGCAATCATGTTCATAAGACGACTAGTATTTCAAAGATCGTCGATAACGTATTAGATTTTAACGCTCTAAAATCATTTAATCATTCTTCTTTCTTGAGGATGACAGAAAATTGGTCAAAGTAATTTACTGAATAGAATTACTTTAATAAAATTGACACGCTGTCTGAATTCAAATCTGCCATAGCAAATCATTAACTTTACAGTCAAATCGTGACTACAAAAATATGCAAATTATTGAAAGAATCTAAATTATCAGTCTCAACTGATCCAAAATTATTTAAGTATGCCAATGACATAACAATGTCTCAACAAATCGTAGAAAAAGGCATAAATCATCGAAGTGTACTGAGTACAGAAATGTCAAGCAAGAAAATGGGGCAAAAAATAGGACAAAAAATATGGGAAAATGGTTGCTCAGATATCGCTACATGACTCAAATAATACAAGAAACGTTCACGACTACCTTATCTGTTGATTGAAGTTCTAGAGGAAAGTTTTCAAAGAAAACTGCTGTTGGTTCCATTTCACCAGCGTGAAGATGTGCTCCGACCTCGAACCTGGAATCAGCGCCCTCGGAGAATCGAACTGCTTCCTTCTCCGGAAATTGCACTGCTCCATGTATACGAAAGACATCCTTCTGGCAAAACTCTTCTTTATGAGCCGGGTCCACCCTGGCCTCTCTTGAAAGTTCCCTGAAGTTCCAGTCGTAATTCGCCATGAAGTTTATTGCAGTTATTTCCGCAGAAATATTCATAATCGTGGAGTATGAAAATATTTCCACTGTCATCTGATATAATTCAGCGATGGATTCACGTTGCATGAGTGTAGTTGGATGTTCACTACATGCTCGCTTTTGTAGAATGACGATTAACGAAGTTCCATGCTGTTACTTCACTCCATCGATATATGTCCCAATTGCATTAAAGCCTTAGCCTTCCATCTCAACTTCTGTTATAATCATTGAAAGCACTGCAAGATTATAATGTTCCATAGTAGAATGTATCGTTGTATTACCAAACGTATTCTCCAATATCGCGGTTGTAACACGTGTCAGCCGTAGTGTATATTGTAGAATTTTAAAAGTGCTTCCCAGGTGGCGAGAAAATCACTTTTGTCTGCAGCCTTAAAGTGTCAATATCTTTCAAAGTATAACTGTGAAATTGTTCAAATGTTCTACACACCTCAATGTTGTACTGCCCAATTGAATTATAATAAAGGCAGAAGTTAACTCTTTATATCTTATCTGGTAGAAACGTTAATGTGAGCGTTTCAACTTCACCTAGTTTCGAACAGCGTAAAATGGAACTGCTCCGTGTTCGTTCGATGCGCCGGGCTTTAACCACACGCTAAAGACAACTTGCTTCACTTATTCACTCGACAATGACTATCTGACATCTGAAATATATATGCGGTATCAGCGGTATGAGAGATATGAGAGCTCCTCTCTCCTGTGCACGACCTTTTATCAACTTCTTAAGGGGCGTATCCATCCCTTCCATAGTTCGTTCCTCCGTCATTGCTAGAAGTTTTAACTTTGGCTATACTTGACGGATTTTCAAATTTCAAAAACTCAAAATTAATTTCTTCAAAATTCCAAATCAATGGCATAACTGAAAATAGTTTTCCACAAATCTGCATGCCAAAAGTAATTAAATATCGTAGTTTCAGCAATCTCCGTCTTCCTTCCAAACTATTGTTCATTGGTTCAAGCCTCTCCTCCAATAGCGTAACTTCTTCCTAAGCACAATACCTTGTTTCCTGCGACTGCGTCGTAAATCTCAGATCTTTCTCGAACAAAATCATGACGTAACCAAGAATCTCAGCTCAACCAGCCTACTTGCATGAAATCTGCGTCATCCGTGCCTACGTCATGAATATACACGTCACAACTATGACAGCCATAACTTTATTCATATTTGCCAATACAGCCATCGTGGTCTCAATATAATTCAATTTACGGGGGCATTCTCCCTTCACCACGTTTTAAAAACAGTTGCAAATTGTTTTTAAACTCTGTGTTATAAATATCTCAATTCACTTGAACACGAAATTGAATTATTATTGGCTTACTCTTATATGATATTTCCTCTATGTTCCTTAATCATAAGTCTCTTCTTCTCTGGGTTGTGTGTGGCTAATGCATTCTCTCCTTTCTACTTTCTCTTCTGTCCTGTATTTCTATTTTCTAAGTTCTGCTGACTTGTAGAAGGACCAGGATCGATCACTACATCCTGTCTTTTCTTTCGGTTTTCAGCTTCCTTTTCTCGTAATTCCTTCAGATACTGCTGACTTTCTTTCTCTCTCTCTTGATACTTGTCGGGTGTCATAACCTGACCTTGGGAATTCTGATTCTGATTCTGATACTGGTTATTTCTATTGTAGTTTCTATTATAACCATTGTTGTAGTATCTACCTCTTCCGTTGTTATAATTCCCTCTATTATTATTCCAGCCTCGTCTTTGCTGATATGGACGGTAACCTTGGGATCTGTTGTTGCGGAAATAATTATTCCTGTGAGGACCTACATTTTCAGTTTTTTCTTCCTCAGGCTTATCAGTTTGCTGCACTTGATCCATGTAGACCGTATTAACGTCTTTGAATTCGTGCCTCTGACCTTTTTGTACCAAATTTGGCATTGGACTCGTGTAGTCAAGCCTTCTCAATAATTCGTCCATACTGGTCAAATCTCTGATATTTGACGATATGATCAGTCTTCTTACCTCCACAGGCAGCATACGTGAAATCGCATCTATCAACTGCTCTGTTGACAATGGGGGTTGCAAAAATCTCAAGCGTGATAACTGACTCGTGAAGAAATCAGCGTACCGTGTTGGAAGAGTACCTGAATACTTCCTCGAGTATACCTCAGCTCTTAATGAATTCTGAGCTTCTATTGACCAGAATCGTTTTATCAGTGCCTCTGCAAATTCGTCAAAATTGCTGAAAGTGTACCGAAATGCTCTAAACCATTCAAGGGGTCCTCCAGCTAGAAATCTTTCTACGATTCTCATCTCTCTCTCTCTAGGAATGTGGGCTTCAATGAAATAGTCTTTGAGATTCCTGATATATTCGATCGGTGTGACACTATCAGTGTTGCTAAATTTTTGAGGTTTGTCTTCAAAATTCCGGATGACTGTCACATTTCTCGGATATGAATCCATATAATGTTTCCCACTATCACGATACTTCCATTCAGGTTCAATATTCCTATCCTCTTCTTCTTCCCTGAATCTGGATATACGTTCCTCAGGACTAATATCTCTCTCTTCTGTAGCGAGGTTACATCTTCTTACGTAATTTCTATCCTCTTCACCAGTCAATCCTTCAGTATCCTTGTACGTGATTTCCGTGATGACTTTCCTAATCAACTCTTCCTTATAGGTTTCCATCATGCTAGCTTCTCCTAGTTTCAAATTCTGAAGTTTGCTCGTAGTTTCATTAACATCAGAGACAACCTTATGAATCTGTTCCTCTAACGCAGTTTTTAATGCTTGCACGTCCTGACCTATTTGAGTTCTATCCTCTACCTGCTTTTCGGATAGCGAATCCATCCTTACATTCAAGTCTTTCCTAATCTGAACTACTTCATTATTAATGTCTACTTGTGTACTGGCAAGTTTTCTTTCAATTCGCTCCTGAATCTGATCGACATGTTCCCCACTTGACCTGTTCCATTCATCTTTCCAAACCGTTACACTTGCAGTTAACATTTCCGCGATATCTACCTCAATGTCTTCCTTAAGTAAACGATTGTGATCTAATACTTGGGTTCTCATGACCTCTACATCGTATTTTAAACCAGCTAAAGAAGCTGTTGTCCTAACAGACTCGTCAACTAACCGAGTTGTTAATGCACTAATGTTACGAGTACAAAGCGTTTTTGAAGTTTCAATTTCTTCCCTAACTTTGTTAACATCAGTTTGAACATTAGCAATGTCTACAAAAACAGTATTGACTTCTACTTGTATTTTATTGATATCGCTTTGCATATCATTAACATCTGAATGAATATTATTGATGTCAACTTGAACATTTGACACATCAGTTCGAGCATTTCTAACCTCTCTTTGAACTTCCTCTACTTTGTCTTGTACAGAAGCAACATCATTCCTTACAACAATTACTTCAGCTCTAGCACATGAAATATCACCCCGGACATTGGCAACATCAAGATTCAACATAGTAAGATCTTTCTGTACCTTAGAAACATCAATTTTAACATCAGACACATCTTTATGCACATTGGATAAATCTTTATGGACATTGGACACGTCTGTGCGCATGTCAGTTACAGCATTCTCGATTCCCTGGGTATTGATCTGTAAACGCGACACATTATTTTCTAAGTTTGCAGAACTGGTCTGAAGAACTTTCAAACTTTCATTCATGCTATCTTTCAAACTAGCTGACAAATTACTAGCATTCTCCTCCATTCTAGCAGACATATTACTAGCATTCTCCTCCATCATCTGCTTCATTCTACTAGCACTCCTAGCTTCCATCTCCCTCGCGCTTTCATTCATGCTAGCTTTCAACTCCTCTAACATCATCCTCATACTCTCATCTGCCATTTCAATAATATGTCAATAATAAACTGCTTTAGGGACATACATCAAACAGAGCAAAATAACAACATCTGAGCAACATTTTTCACCATATATAAATTTGAGCAATTTTCTGTCTTAAATCTAACTTATAATTACCTTATAATTAACCTTCGTAGACACGTCATGTTGAAATAAACTCAAGCACATGTTCAAGTTTCTTTGGTTCATTTTAAAATATCCTAACACAAATAATTTACATTTACAATCCAAATAGTTTAATTTTATCTTTAATATGACTACACATGTCATAAGCCGGTCAAATAAAATAAGACTCCAGATCATAGGCGATTTTTCTAAGTTTCCAGCCTATTTAACCTCTCTCAAGTTGTATAAGATCTGATCTTTTCTGAGTGTAATTTTCCTAATACAACACAACATTTAATCCCTATATAATCACACTCTCAAATTATACAATTGGCCAAGACATCTAACAAAGAATCAACCTCTTTATTTGAGTCTTTACAATCCCTTTGACATCGATAACTTGGTAATCCAATGTTATTCGAACACTCCACAAAAATTGCGGTGCCAATTCTACTGCAATAACTTGGTAATCCAATGTTTTGCTGATCGAGCCCCACACGTTGATTGCGCCAATCCTACTGTCCCCGTTATCAGGATAGTAGGCTGTCAGATATCCGCCCCCTCAATCGGATTGCCAATAATCAATCGCACCGGCACAGCTACATCAATGAAAATGGCACTGACAGATACTATCGAGATTAGAGCACAATAGTTAACAAGAAATTATTGTGGAACACACCAAAATATACGGGGGTTCATACTTACCTTTACTTACCTCTTAAATTTATCTCGGGGACTGGGTTGTCAACTGGATCACTTAAAGCGTGCCCACGCAATAACCTCCACCATGATATTAAAAATGAACCATAACGAAGACGAGAAACTTTAAACTGAACAATAATTTATTTCACATAAAGAATGAATTTAACAAAAATAAAACAACAAAATCCACGTGGCAATCAGAAGCCATCGACCACATAACCATGTCCTCCTGTCGGACTTGTATACTCTACATACAATGTTTCAGCTTTCTCAAGCTCAAAATAACGTAAAAATAATAATGCACTTGGAATGGAAACGGGATTTGGGACGAGACACATATATCAATTGTTTTGCGTGTTTATACACATCACATTTTATTTATAGCCACAAGGCTATTATGTAAACGTCCTTGGCCTCTATCATACAGTTGTCCGGGCCAGCTGCAATGCACCTGCATCGTCAAAGTGGACTCACCTGTCCGTTCAACCCTAGCATAAGCGAGTTACATCAGAGCCTAGCTCTCCTTTTCAAAACACGTTAAATGTCCACATCTCAACTGAAATATTATCACGCAAATCCTTTAAATGCTCCATTCAAACACCAGTGGAATACTCTAATACTCCCAAATCATATTTAATTGTTCAATCCACTTTTTAATTAGCGTTGTTTAGAGTATAATAACAAAACTCCAAATGTTTATAACAAAAGTTCATTAATTATTTATAACAATAATAAATTGTTTATAACAATGTCAAACGACAATTGAAAATTTTATACACGCCTCTATTAATCCCTTTCATTTCAAATTGTTTAACAAAGATATTTACAAAATTATTTACAATATTAAATATTGTTTATATTATTTATACAAGAAATACATTAAACCACACGTTTATCCGGTTGATAATTACTCAAATCATGGTGATATAATCGACCAATGAAGGTTAGTTATATTTAACTGTCAAATTCAGGTTTAATAAGGTTTAATAATTATTATTAATATTTGTGACGGTAACCTCCATTCAAAATCTTCATCTCAAATTATTTAACACTCTTGTTAACTTTAACAGTATCTTCACATGAATAACTTTCAAAGAACCAGGACAATACATTCAGCGGAAAAATACTTCGCTCAAAACGCACAAAATTGCTCAACAATTGGCCCAGAATTCATCATATATCTTCATATATATGGCATCAAAATCTTCCAAATTACATACAAAAACCTCCACTCATAAATTCAACAACTTCATTTATTACTGTGGGAACCTCCTTCATTATTCAAGGGCATTACTCATCAGCGACTTTTACAGGTCCACTGAACTAACGATTATACATCCATTGTTCCTCTTCAAAAATTCTTATATTCATCAATTGTATTAATGTCTGTTATTATTTAACCTTCGTGGGTTTCATTCATGAATCGATATGAAGTAAAAATTTGCCAATCACAAATAAATTTAATAGCAAATACGATTAGACACTCCTCCCTGGTCTATCAAAATTGAGATTAATATCTTCAAAGTAACGCAGTATAAAAATACTATCTTCAATCAAAGTTCATCTAAACTGCATAAATAGTCGAATAGAATACAATTAGATTGTGGAATGCAAACATTATTGTTCCAATCTATAATTGAGAAAAACTCCTATCAAATGTTCATTACTATAGTGTATTCAATAAATCGTAATCAAAGTTCATATTTCATAAAATTGTCTATAATGCAATGATAAATGTCTATGTTGCAATCATGTTCATAAGACGACTAGTATTTCAAAGATCGTCGATAACGTATTAGATTTTAACGCTCTAAAATCATTTAATCATTCTTCTTTCTTGAGGATGACAGAAAATTGGTCAAAGTAATTTACTGAATAGAATTACTTTAATAAAATTGACACGCTGTCTGAATTCAAATCTGCCATAGCAAATCATTAACTTTACAGTCAAATCGTGACTACAAAAATATGCAAATTATTGAAAGAATCTAAATTATCAGTCTCAACTGATCCAAAATTATTTAAGTATGCCAATGACATAACAATGTCTCAACAAATCGTAGAAAAAGGCATAAATCATCGAAGTGTACTGAGTACAGAAATGTCAAGCAAGAAAATGGGGCAAAAAATAGGACAAAAAATATGGGAAAATGGTTGCTCAGATATCGCTACATGACTCAAATAATACAAGAAACGTTCACGACTACCTTATCTGTTGATTGAAGTTCTAGAGGAAAGTTTTCAAAGAAAACTGCTGTTGGTTCCATTTCACCAGCGTGAAGATGTGCTCCGACCTCGAACCTGGAATCAGCGCCCTCGGAGAATCGAACTGCTTCCTTCTCTGGAAATTGCACTGCTCCATGTATACGAAAGACATCCTTCTGGCAAAACTCTTCTTTATGACCCGGGTCCACCCTGGCCTCTCTTGAAAGTTCCCTGAAGTTCCAGTCGTAATTCGCCATGAAGTTTATTGCAGTTATTTCCGCAGAAATATTCATAATCGTGGAGTATGAAAATATTTCCACTGTCATCTGATATAATTCAGCGATGGATTCACGATGCATGAGTGTAGTTGGATGTTCACTACATGCTCGCTTTTGTAGAATGACGATTAACGAAGTTCCATGCTGTTACTTCACTCCATCGATATATGTCCCAATTGCATTAAAGCCTTAGCCTTCCATCTCAACTTCTGTTATATTCATTGAAAGCACTGCAAGATTATAATGTTCCATAGTAGAATGTATCGTTGTATTACCAAACGTATTCTCCAATATCACGGTTGTAACACGTGTCAGCCGTAGTGTATAATGTAGAATTTTAAAAGTGCTTCCCAGGTGGCGAGAAAATCACTTTTGTCTGCAGCCTTAAAGTGTCAATATCTTTCAAAGTATAACTGTGAAATTGTTCAAATGTTCTACACACCTCAATGTTGTACTGCCCAATTGAATTATAATAAAGGCAGAAGTTAACTCTTTATATCTTATCTGGTAGAAACGTTAATGTGAGCGTTTCAACTTCACCTAGTTTCGAACAGCGTAAAATGGAACTGCTCCGTGTTCGTTCGATGCGCCGGGCTTTAACCACACGCTAAAGACAACTTGCTTCACTTATTCACTCGACAATGACTATCTGACATCTGAAATATATATGCGGTATCAGCGGTATGAGAGATATGAGAGCTCCTCTCTCCTGTGCACGACCTTTTATCAACTTCTTAAGGGGCGTATCCATCCCTTCCATAGTTCGTTCCTCCGTCATTGCTAGAAGTTTTAACTTTGGCTATACTTGACGGATTTTCAAATTTCAAAAACTCAAAATTAATTTCTTCAAAATTCCAAATCAATGGCATAACTGAAAATAGTTTTCCACAAATCTGCATGCCAAAAGTAATTAAATATCGTAGTTTCAGCAATCTCCGTCTTCCTTCCAAACTATTGTTCATTGGTTCAAGCCTCTCCTCCAATAGCGTAACTTCTTCCTTAGCACAATACCTTGTTTCCTGCGACTGCGTCGTAAATCTCAGATCTTTCTCGAACAAAATCATGACGTCACCAAGAATCTCAGCTCAACCAGCCTACTTGCATGAAATCTGCGTCATCCGTGCCTACGTCATGAATATACACGTCACAACTATGACAGCCATAACTTTATTCATATTTGCCAATACAGCCATCGTGGTCTCAATATAATTCAATTTACGGGGGCATTATCATTTGAAAGAAAACTAAAAAAAGATCCATAATGTGTTTTATGTATCAACGTCATCCAAATGAATAGTAATAAGTAGGGATATCCCCTTAAATAATATACAAAATGAAGTATATAGTACATTATGTAACGAGCCTATAATGGCAATAATTAAGACACGAGTATGTTTATAAAATGAGTGAAGCGAGTTTTAAAATTTCCATACGAGTGTCTTAATTACCATTACAGGCAAGTTGCATACGACTGTTTATGTTCGACGATAATTATAACTATTTTATGTTCGAACATAAATATTCATAAATATCTGTCGAGATTTCGCCAGTTTTATGTAGTGAACAGAGCGCATGGGACGCAGAGAATACCTTGTATTTGACCATGGCCTCCTCAAATACCCCACTATGACACTAGCCACGCAGTGAAATTTAAAATAGGAGGCATGGAAGTCAGCGCAGATGCGATGCTATCCTTACCCAATTGGTCACACAACTGTTTCCTGATCTGATTGGTGGGAGAAACTGTATCATAATGAAAACTTGTACCGGTACTATAATGAGCCTCATTATAGTACAGTTTTCTGACATATAATATTTACATTTCGCCAGGGTCGAACATAAAATATTTTGACATAATTTTGGATTAAAACATCGTACTGTACCCGATAATCCGGAAAGGATCCTGTTGGAATATCCATTGCCCCCGCTGGATTGTCTATTTCTAACTGCTCCGGCAAATACTACATTAGAAATCGCTTCCAACATGGTCTTGAGGGATTTACAGACAGCAATTACAAGAATATTGTGGATCAACAACCAACTACACGGGGCACTCACCTTTACTTACCTCGGGGTCTGGGACTCAGCTTCGCCTACACTACATCCACAATACTCTGCTCCTTATATTTAAAATGAATCACTCCAACAACAATGGAAAACAATCTGAACAAATGTATTAACGAAAAGGTAAACTAATCTACTATAAACAAATAACAATAAACGAATTTAACAATAGACATTAAAATTAAAAGCACGCAATCATTCACACCTCCTTTCAGTTCTACAGCTTACTACAATGCTGTATTAAAAATTATGAGTATAAATCTTGGCTTGTTTTAGGCCAACACTGCGTTAAAATAAAAACGTTTAGTGAAGCCTCTAAATGGCATTCCAGACACCTGATTTCATTCACAAACCTGCGTTGTAGAACGCACGTGCATTAACCTCGTTTCATCAATGAAATATCGGCACCTCGCCGAACTCGAAACTGGTTTATACAATAAATACAAGGCTGTGAGTCTACACTTGTTATATTGTGTCATCGCTCTCCAATGCTAACGGTGAATCATTCTCGCTAGTCCACAGAGAGACTGCTTGTGTGTGCATTTATAAAACACGTAAAAATTAACATTTAGATCTTACAAAAGTTCATATAACTACTTTGTTTCTTAAACAATCATACTAGCATTTTTATACACTCTTTCATTCCCACTCCGTAATTGTTCTAGATCAATTCGGTCCCACTTATGCTCTTAACAATGAACAATCATTCATTCCCAAAACATCCGCTCATAAACACACACTATTCCAAAACAATTGATTAATAAATCCTACTAAATTATTTAGTAATTAAATTATTTCCACAAAAATATTTACATGTAATATGTTTATAATAATATCCATTATCTAGTTTTGCTAACGCGACACTTTCGAGATTCTAACTTCTC
This sequence comes from Meconema thalassinum, assembly GCA_946902985.2. Classification (NCBI taxonomy): domain Eukaryota; kingdom Metazoa; phylum Arthropoda; class Insecta; order Orthoptera; family Tettigoniidae; genus Meconema; species Meconema thalassinum. Next base: position 377,772,896 of record OX336392.1, read on the forward strand.
GGTTACAATATAATTCTTAACTAAATATATACACTGGTTTTTCACATAACCACCCTTCTATAACGTTCTGTAGTTTTAATATACTGCATACACATCGTCTTATATAGGTTTCGTTACACTATCGGTATAATACAGTCGACTAATAAAGGTAAACTGTACGTAATTACATAACTTCGGGTTTAATAAAATTTAATAATTGTATTATAGACGTCAGTAGACAATCTTTCTCAAGTTGTATTTCCGCTGAAACCCTCCTGTTAACACAGCTAAATCGTTAATTCACAGAAACTGGACTACTTGTATACAACGGCTCTTATCATGATACATGCCTTTTATCCAAGAACAACAATAATTTGACTTCCTTAAAATGCGGAATTCCCTCGCCTGAGCACTCCATAGCTCTGCAAATCCTCATATAACAATATATATGGCATAAACAATTATCATCTACTATGTTAAACAATAACCAAAAAGGGATTAATTGTTATTAACATATCTTATGTAGGAACTTCTCTCAAATACTGGCATGACCCTCAGTATCATTGCACATGACTATTAGACTACTATTATACATACGTAAGTTCTTCAAACGAAACTTCCAATTGTAATGAACGATATTAGACAGTCGTGATGAACCTCCTAAAGTTTACTCCACAACAAGATAATTAACTGTTAACTCGTCTGTCGCAAATACATGTAATAAAAATAATACTCCTGTCTCATCTCACTTGTCAAGCTATAAATTGTTTATCGTTGTAATACCATGTCCACAAATGACGTGATGTTACACAAATAGGATAAAATAACACACATGTTATTTATAATGTCAGATATAATTCAATCTTGATCGGGATAACCTAGTTTTGAATTCCTAGCAAAAGATTTGAATAATCTTCTATCAAAAGGTAATTCCTCTAACATATTAAATGAACAAAGCTCTTAGCTTTAAAAATAATAAGAAAGGTTTGTCTATGTCGTAATGTTTTTCCACTCTACACAAAGAATGTTCATATGGATAAAGACTTCGGTGTTATCAAACGACTAGTATTTCTTAGATCGTCGATAGTTTATGTACAATAATGATATAACAATATCATTCGATGTTTCTTCTTTTCTTGAAGTTATATGTCGTTACATTAAAGTGCTCAAATTAAATTTAATAAGAATTTAATTTGAAGCTATGACACAATGTCAGAATACTTGGTTTAAATGAAATTATTAAAATTCGAGAGTCGAAACGACTAGTCTCCTATGAGGCAATATGATTATTCATACAAAAATTTTAATGTCAGTTCCACAACTGATCCGTAGAATAAAATTGAAAAATAGATGAAATGCAATCATCTTCTAAATAATCTTGAAGTATAAAAACTCAACACACATCTGAAGTGTAAAATACATAAAAGCACTGAAATACATGAAATGTGAAAATATAGAAAATATGAAATAAGATCGCCGAAAATATGGAATAATATCGCTGGCTCAGAATGTCACTAATCAAGCTCTATATAACAATTGAGATACACTAATACCTTATTTAGACGAAATCTTGAAGATCAATGTAAGTATTCCCACAATACTTTAGATGTTTCCTCAGTACAAGACACTGAGATGGATCTGCATTCGAACCTCGGATCTGCGACCTTAGAGATAAGAAAGGTCTCTCTCTGGAATTTACCAACATCCGCCTGGTCTCGAACGACATCCTTCTGGCAAATTCTTCTGTGTTGCTAGGCTACCTTTTCCTAGCATCTTGACAAATCTCTTCTGTAAAATCTTCATTCTCCGTCGTAAATAAGAATCATCTTCATCATTGGAATATAATTATGGAAATATTCATATAAATGGTGAATGAAATGTTTCCATTGCTAATTGATGTTATATTAGTGTTCGTAGACTGACGAAAATGCACAAGATGGACCGTGCACTACGTCTGTATTCAAGAATACGTTGTCTAACGAAGCTCCATCGTTGTATCTTAACTCCTGTTATTGAATAAGTCTCTGGCGCATGACTGTTTAGTTCATCATATCAACAATATTAATTATGCTGAATGATAATGTTTGAAGAATAATAATTGTCATTCTGTTAATATTTATGTGTTGCGCCAATATTAAAAGTTCTCCGCCACTGTTCACTTGTACTGCGTTCGTCTACTTCACGTTGCAATTTATATTGATCTTCAGCTTTGTTTCCAACATATTTGGAAATCTAACTTGACAGGCTTATATTGTCGAAACGTTGAATATTAAAGCGCTCGACTTTTCACAATATATAGTAGGTGACCTGTTCTTAATATATATTCACTTATTTAACTTCAAAACTCAATTATATATGAGATATAATCAATACAATGTTCCTCGCAACTTCACGTAGAATGGAAGTGCGGTGATCTCTAACGTTCTACCTAGCTATCCTCGCGTCTCCACAAGTCGACAGTCGTCGCACTCGGACTAAGCTTTGGGATCTCCGTTAACCCAGTAAAATCACTTCCTCACTCTTCAAAGTCTGCTGGAATAAGAATCTCGATCCTTGGATCTCCCCCTCTAAGTCGAATTTTTGGCGGCCATATCAATCTCCCACCATAATTTTAGCGCGTAGATTATCAATGCTTATTACTGCGTAGATTAACCGATCTGTGGTTTTTAAAGTATCAGACATAATTTCATTACCAAATAAGAAAAAATTCTTCTGAGGGCCTAAATGCATAATTTCCTCATGTTGTGTAATTAAAGTTGATCCCGTCTTCAATAAGACCTGTTCTCATTGGCTCTGGACTGGGATCCAATAGCATAATTTATAACAATATTCATAATATTAATTTCCAAACTCGCTGTTGCTATGCTAAATATAGCCTTCTAGAAGCGTCCATTGTGTAATATATCACGTGATCGGGCTCTCCCACAGTCTCGAGCTTGTTACACGACCCTCTTGTGTCACACTTCCAGAAATTATATTTGCTAGTTAAATTTTATCATGGGGACAGAAAATACTCTCATTTTGTCCCTGAATAATTCAATTTACGGGGGCAGTACCTTAAAAAAATCATATTGGCAAAAGTATTTCGTTTTTGTCAATAATCCTTCTTATTATTGCAAATAATGATCCGAACAGTCATTCCTGAAAATTTAAATTGGCTAACCCAAACCGACTTTGAGTAACGTGTACCAAAAATTTGTAGATTTAACATGGGCGAGATAGGCAGGTGTTACTTACCTTAACTCGTTAATTTTCCAATCGATTATTAGGCCTATTTCTACTGTAATTTGTGGATCTACAGTTGTATTATCAAGAGTTGGAATCTGACAGTTCGGCGCCTCTTGGCAAAAACAGTTGACGACTAGATCGCACGCAAGGCTTGTTGCCATGGAAACCATACAGCGCTGCCAATTTGAATGACGCTATTTGGCCACATGCTTGTCGCTTGACCAGTCGCTTGTTTGGTTGCCTCCAGAGTGCACACTGACCTTGCTGCGTTATAATTGTTTTGAATTAATTAGTTAATTACTTTTTCGTGTAGGATTTATACTTATTTATACTTATATTTATAATTCATTAGTGTCCGTTATTTATTTATATAGTGTTAGTGTAAGTTTAAGCTTAGGTTCGTGTGAATTAGATTAAGGTTAACTTTTTTCTTATTGTTTGAGAGTGGTGACGTTTTTAAGGATGACTTCTCGAAGAGGAAGACCGAGGATACATCCAGTTCAGGAATCGTCAAGAACTGGTCGAGTTGTACCTATTCGAAGACATGGAAGGAAAATGATTGTCGCCGCACGGGATTTTTTTTGAAAGAGAGGGTGAAGGGTTTGGACAAGTGACAGCTGAAAACTGGGTGAAAGTGGTGTCGCATGTGGAAAGAGTATTAACCCGCCATAGGTATAGTTCATCTGCTGTAAGTTTGCACTTTTTTTTGACAGTTCTCGCGGGAAAGAATACTCCTACAGAACATATCAATCCGCCTCTACCACGTGCATTCCAGCCAATGAGCTATCACCCACGTGGCAGCCAGCAATGGCCGCTGTATTCCGTCAAGGTGTCAACAGCTGTTATGAGTTACCTAAACCTACATTCATCTCGCAATATCAATTCATTGCCCTTTTTTAAAGGAAACATGTATTTCTTTGTGACATTTATCAAATAATCGTTCTAACAGCACACTCACTGATGGCTCGCAGACAGAATAATCTTACATCATTGGACGCGCTATGACCAAGACCTTGGCTATGACAGAGCAGCTGATAACTTACATGTGAGAGTGGAATTATTTTAGGCCCATCATTTCACAGATCGAGAAAAATGCTTACTAAGAAGATGTCCTTAAGACGATACGATCATTACTTGACCTGTTGGATTGATATTAAAATGAAACGTACGAAACATTTCACCATGTAAGTTAACTTTTAGGCCTAAAAAACAATTCATATTTTAGGCCTACTTTTTTGCACAAATCATGCCATATGAAAATTATTCACCAGGCCAATGTCATTAAGGAAATAAATAATTCTGCTGACTTTTCTTTTACCTTCAAAATGAAGGAAATAAAATAAATATCTTGAACTAGACATTCCGTGTCTGCTTCCTACTCGATAGTCAAAACCAAGATGTCCGACCTGGAGACCTCTCAGGCTACATATTTACTCAACATTTAAGATAACCACTATACTGCATATTTATCTGAAAAATGAACACGCGTTCAAATGGAAATAATACTTTCAGACGACTTAGCGCAATATTATCAATTATAATTATTATTATTTAATATAATTAACACGTTTTTCTCTCAGGCGGATGAAGACAGTAAATCGTCCATTACCAACCGCACGCCCATCCCACGAGCATGTGGTAGTTCATTTTGATAATGCAACTTTTCCGTCTGGCCGACAGAATATGTTGCTAACATATTCACAATTACTGGGACAAGCAAAAAAATAACCTGAAAAAATTTACATGTGAATAAAACATGTATATGTTTCTTAAGGACTACAGGTTATAAATTGAGTCTTTACTTATGAAGGTTGGCAACCCTAGCTGTCAAAAAAGTGCAAACTTACAGTAGATGAACTTAAGCGTTGTCCTCACTTACGCGAGAGGTAGCGTGTATAGGCGCTCCCTAACATCAGCTTGGTATATGATTTAATGATTATACGGGCTCTTCTTGGCATTTAGCATAAATGATACTAGTCTTTGGTTATTTATTAATATATCTAGGTAAGTATATACTTACATATTTGTATATATCCACAATAGTTTATTACCTAAAAATTAACTACTACAATTTTGACTCCTACATTATTTTCGTTCTTTAAGAAGGGAATTATAACTTTGTTTTATTAGACTCGTTTTATGTTACCCGTTTATATACACATAAATCTACATAAACATTACTAAATATTATAAAAAGGAACAAAAATCATTGCTAAACAACAAATTTGATCATGATTTGTAAACCACATTATTTTCTACCATTGTCCTGTTCACTAATTTTTACTATCTGAATACCGGGTGAGTTAACCGTGGTTGTTACGGCGTGGCTGCAGGCAGTCGCTCACATCCCGGAGGCGAGGAGGTTCGAATCTCCCTGCCGGCAACCTTGAAGATGGTTTTCTGTGGTTTCCCATCTTCCTTCCAGGCAAATGCCGGGGTTGGTCCCTAACTATAGGCCACAGTCGGTACCTTCCAATTCACAGTCCTTACATTCACACTTTCCTTCCCCAGCCAACACTCCACACGCGACGGTACTTGTAGCTCACCCCATGGGTGTCCGCTAGAAGCAGCCACTAACTCCGGCGAGCCGAACACTCCCGGCACTAAAAGCCATATGCTAAAAAAAAAACTATCTGAATCGTTGGATTGCTCAGTATCAGTTTGATGCATGGAATGTTCACTAGGAGCATCACTTAGACAGTCAGAAGCACAGTCTTGGTCGTCAACATCTGTAAATATGTCGTCCTCTTCTTCAATCCAGCTCAAAAGAACAGATTCACTAGGCCTATTAGCCTTTAAAACTTCACTTTGACACTTCTCACAAAAATATTATTCCAGTACGGAAAGTGCCAAAAATTTAACGCCAAAGGTATCGAGCCTAGAAGCCACCTAACACAGCCTGTGACGCAACCGGTACGCACTTATAGTCCGGGACACCTTAAATAAGTTACTAGAAAACCAACATGGCTGCCACATTTGGTGTTGCCAACCTACATCATTTAACACCAAAAAGTCAGCACACACGTCCTTGTAGCACGTACGCAAATGTTCCAAACTACGTAAAGGCCCTTTACATTTTACATAAAGTTGTGAAGCAGTCCTTGCTCAAGTTAGGGACATCTTGGTCATCAGTCCTCAACAGTCTAACTCTTAAGCAGTATAATGGTAGTGAAGTTAACTTTAATTAAATTAAATTAGCTCTTCTAGATTGATTTTTAAAGCACGGCATCATATAAAATGCATAAGAACAGAAACATGTTCATTTCTTCTTATAGGCTACAGTTTTATAATTAGTCCAAAAATGCAGACCATTCTTTTTTAAGATGAGTGTTCAGAGAAGGATTTAGGAGTAGCAGAGAAATAGAATAATAGGGTACATATTAGCTTATTATTTCTTTATTTTTGATAAGTACCATACTCATTTCTTGCATGTATAGGCCTCCATATATGGAAGCAGATTTGAGACAAGCTATTGAAAGCCTATTGGCAAATCCTTATTGAGATGCAAGAAGTTCAGATGAGGATTGGGATTAAATTAGGAACCATCCCGGTATTTGCCTGGAGTAGAAGTGCGGAAACCACTTCCAAGATGGCTAAGATGGGAAGCGAACCCTCCTCTTCTCAGTTTTGCCTCACGAGGCTTAGTGTGCCTTATTTCTTGGCAGACCAACTGCAAAAAAAAAATGCTAGCGGCACAGCGCGAGATAGTTGGTAGAATACTCTCCTGACCTTTCGTCACCTGGCAAATTAAAAGCCACTAGCAGAAAATTCACTGAATTCACTGACAAATTGACTTGTTAAATACACGCGTTGAAAGGCAAGCTTTATCGACGGAGTAATACACAGACCGGCAAAAAAAAGTGGAACAGTTAAATATGTAATATAAATAGTATAAAATTAGCCATGAAAAAGATGTAATCACATTTTAAAAGCTTTTCACGCATTTGAACAAACATCTGAAACATCCGTGAATAGTAATTGATAATATGACATTTCTTAGGGTGGTTTATTACCACCAATTACCCAATCTTCGATGGCGGGAAGCGCACTGTAAACATTTAGGGTTTATGAGCGTTGCCGCTCGCTTATTGTTCTATGAATTACAACTGGCATTAGTTGTTGAACGCGAGCAGTGGGCCTCTGTTCTCTTCACTGACGAGAGTCGCTTTAATCTTAGATCTCCTGATGGAAGAGAATGAATGTGGAGAAGGCGCGGGGAGAGGTACAGCCCTGTTGCTTTCTCCTCCAGGACTCCATTTGGAAAAAGGAAGCTTGTAGTTTAACGTGACCGTTAATCTTGAGATCATGAGCCACGGGACCTCCTTTTTACGTGGAATCCGAACCACAGGACATGGCATTTCACTTCGAAAATCTCACATGCATTGACCGGGAATCGAACACGGACCGCATTGGTGAGAGGCATACAGCTAGACCGCTGAGCCACCACGCCCCTGACTCCATTTGGAGGTGGCTCGGTTATGGTGTGGGGTGGCATCAACGTTATGGCCCGCACTGAGTTGGTGTGCATCGATCACGGGACACGCAATTCCCAAAGGTACATGGAAGAGATCCTGATGAACCACGTGATGCCCTTTGCGCCTTTCATTGGTCAGAATTTCATGCTGATGCAGGATAATGCCCTCATACTGCTCGCTGAGTTGTATAATATCTGCAGGAAGTGGGGATTCAAACCCTGGACTGGCCAGCTCGTAGTCCTGACTTAAACCCCATCGAACATGTACGAGATATGCTTGGAAAGAACATCAGACAGTGTGACCCCACCACCTTGGCACAACTGAGAACATCGCTGCTGGAGGAATGGGATCGCATCCCGGCAAATGTCATTCGGCGAGTTGTGAACAGTATGTCTGAGCGTTTACAAGCTGTCATAGACGCTAAGGGTGGAAACACTTGTTTTTAGTGACCAGTGGTGTTGTGCAGTGCAAACATTAACACTGTTTTGTTTGAAAAAAAAAGCCCAAAAGAACATTACTAAAATAGAAAATTGTAAGATTTGCAAAAATATGTAACGAAATTTGTGAGTTAAAGCGTTTTGTAAAACAGGTTTTAGTAATTTCTGTAGCCAACCATCTAAAATTTACATGAATAATGCAAATATTGGAAAACCGATACATATTAGTGGAATAAATTAAGAAATTACATAAAATAATAGCCCGTCTTCAAACAAAAATGTTCAAGGCAAAACGACATACGTACCGTTATAGAGGTAACACTTCAGGAGTGATGAACTAAGTAGAATACTTAAATTAGCCTAAATACCTTGTGTAATGATGAATAATAATTGTGGAAATGATGTCCTAATAGATGTTTTCTCCTTCGCTGTCTCTAACCCACCCGCTATCCCCTTTACAACACGACTTATATACTGTAGGGAAATTTCAGATTAATTCCGTACAACATATCACTCTTTTCCTTTTCACTTTCACGTTGATAATATATCATTTTCATACCATATTTCATCTTTTGGCAGGGGAGGGGCATTGTCAATTGTAACTATTAACCTTGATCACTTCTGCACCGGATATATGTGCTAAATCACTTAAATATGTGTTTCTATTTATTGTATTTTTTACAACCGCAGCCATATTCGACAGCATTATTAGTATGTGAAACTGCTGCAGCGATCACATTGACATCATTAGTTACCAACATATCCGATACAAAATAGGCCTACATTAGATGGCACATGTAATGTTGCAATTATGCGGGGGAAAAAAAGAAATAATCGGGCACAACACCATGTGGTTCACATGAGGTAGAATCCACCAAGAGTGTAGAAACAGATGGCCAAAATGTGACACCAGGCAAGAAGACAGACTCGCCCCCTACCAGTGCAAGTGAATCTAAATTAGGTAAACATTTTGAAGAATTGGGATCATTAGAAGAAACCTCAGAGAGTAATAGTAATGATTTAGGTTATGTTTTACTTGATAAGTTATGACTGATGTTTTATGTTGTAAACTTTGTGGTGGGCAAGTAACTATAGAGGAAGATATTTCAGCAAGAAGTGGACTTGCAGCAAGAATGGTAATTATTTGCACTAATTGTAAAAACAGAAAGTCATTTTTTACTTCAAAAGAATGCAAGAATAGTATGTATGAGGCTAATGTTAGACTCTTCTATGCCATGAGAGCTATTGGCAAAGTCTCAGTGCAGCACAACTTTTCTGCTCACTCATGAATCTTCCAGCACCTCCTGCCAGAATTCAGAAGTACACTGAATTTGTAGGAGAAGCTGTTGAATCTGTTGCTTCCTTATCAATGAAGGCTGCAGTAAAGGAGGCCATTGAAATGAATGAAGGTAATAGTCATATACCTATTGTATTTGATGGGACATGGCAGAAACGAGGCCACACCTCTAAGAACTCAGTTGCCACAGTTACAAGCATAGACACAGGCAAGGTAATTGATTTTGAGGCACTTACAAAACACTGCTATACGTTCTGTAAAAATAGTAAACATGAAAACTGTCAGAAATACTATGAAGGGACTAGTGGAGGAATGGAAGCTGATGCTGCAGTGAAAATATTTAGTTGCTCGCTCCAAAAAATGGGTGATCGTTATACAAAGTTTCTAGGGGATGGTGATTCCAAAGCCTATAAGTGTGTCATTGAATCAAAACCATATGGGAAAATTGAGATAAAGAAAGTGGAATGTGTTGGACATGTGCAGAAGAGGATGGGCACACGGCTTAGAAAATTTAAACAAACTCTGCGCACCACTGTATTGTCAGATAGGAAGCTACTGAGGGGTCGACTGACTGATAAAACAATTAATGAACTTCAGAAGTATTATGGCATGGCCATCAGAAATAACGTAAACAATTTAGAATGTATGAAGAAAGCAGTCTGGGCCACATACTTCCACAAACTCTCAAGTGACAGGCAGCCAGTACATTCACTTTGCCCACCTGGACCTGAAACATGGTGTAAGTTCCGAAAGGCTGAAGCTGCAGGAGTATTTTGAACACAAGAATTCTTTACCTGAAGCAGTTATGGAAGCTATCAAGCCAACCTACAGAGACCTAGCTCATCCAGACCTTCTCAAAAAGTGTCTACATAGGCGTACTCAGAATCCCAACGAGTCGTTCGAGTCGTTGGACTCGAGTGCCCAAAAATGTTTTTGTGGGGTTAAGAACTTTGAAGTGGGGAGTCAGTGATGCTGTGTTAACATTTAATGATGGGAACATGGGAAGAATAAGAGTGTTATTGCATCTCAACATCAACCCAGACCGTCATACTATAAAGGGACTGCAACATTTAGACAAATTAAAAATTGGCAAGGCGCAGCGTGCAGCAGAGTTCAACACCAAAGAAGCAAGGTCATCCCGAAGGAAACAGTTTTTAGAGAAGGAGGGGGACCTGACTATGCTGCTGGGTGCTATTGAGCCTTAATTTAAAAATCTGAGTAAGTTCTTATAATTTAAAGTTTTAAACTTGATTTTCTCAAAATGACTATTTTTACTATTAATGTTCCTGTTTCTGAAAAACTACTTGGGATACAGTCATGAAACTTTGCGAGATGCTTTATTATATCCTACTGTCCTTACTGAAGAAGAATTACAGCAGAGGTTTCTATAGACATGATGATGATGATGATGATATGGATGGGATAGAGTCTCTTCCCAGTGGTTAGCTTCTGTCTTCTAAAGGGTGAATTAATAGCCTATACTATGAACGTATATTCTGTAATACATTTATGTGTTTCTTGTGCCTTGAAACTTATTCTACAGGGGATATATATTGCTAAATAACACCGAAACAATCACGTGTTGTCGTTTCGCTTTGAACATTTTTGCTTTATGATAGTAGGCTATTCGTAAAATTGCTATTCATTACAATATTTTAGGCCTCTCCTCAATTTGACGGGCTATTATTATCATTTTAAATGATCTTGTCGACTTTGTCGTTACTCTGGGGTCTGGCGTTACGTTACGGTGACTGGACGAAATGTACCGAGAATGCACTGAAGTGTGTAACGTCATAGTACTGCTTGAGCTTCCTCCTTTCCCCGCGCGCTCCGGTGAGAGTGACGTCATCCAGCCAGCTACCTCCTTTGACCTTGGTTTGCACTTGCTAACGGACTTTGAGTTCACGCAGCATTTGTAGCATTTAAAATGATATAAAGTCTAGTCTTTCAGACTGACTATCAGTCTTTTTTATTTTACAGTGTGCACCGAACAGTTTAAAGCATTGCTTTGTTTAAGATTTTTGAAAACCATCTGAGTAAAAATGTAATAAATGTAATAACGATGCTAATGATATTATGAGCATGTTGTAAAGAACGGGAGGGTGGAAGTACGCACGTGGTGGAAAGTAGCATACGTGGCAACGCTGCCTTTAGTTCAACGGTCCTCCGCCAAACTGTCAAATTCCAACTCTGGAAAATACACCTATAGTCGAGGACTCAAGCTGTCAAGTTGCTTTGTAATTTATTATTCATTGCATAACTCATAGTGTAAAATTCCCCTAATATATATTATGGCAAATACAATAGTGTTGCTAAATCAATTTCGCATCGTGTATATTCTCAATACTTTTTAATATATATATATACTGTATATATATACCTGGAGTTGCCGATAATATTCACTGACGGTCATGTTGGGAGGAATATGGCGGCCAAGCGGACTTCGCCAAACTACATTTAGTTTCTGTCAAGTGTTGCAATAATTTGTAGATCGTATGGTTCAAGACAAAATTATATCACATGCCACAAGATATTCACGTACTTCTCAACTTCTTTTAAGATTGTTAAAAACAAACTTTGGAAATATCAAGCCTAGAAGTGCATTTCAAGTTTGCAAATTCAAGTTCTACAACATATCGTTTATTATAACATCATTATTCTAATATTACAGGCCTTGAACACAGCCTTCGTCGATGTGCATCATCAGTGTTAGTCAATTCGCCGACAGTTTATGCCAGACCCAACTTGTACTCAAGGAAATGAAATGTTCCAAGAAAGATCTCTGAAAAGAATGGATAATGGTATATACGTTAACCAACATCTCTTGCATTTGTAGCAGCCTTAAGCCTACTTGGTGAGCTAAGGTATGTACGGGTAATTTATGTTTATATAAGTTTAATATTAGTAATTCTAAGATTAAGTACGTACGCTTCCTCGTCGGTAACAAATGAAGAAATACCGTAAAGGGGGCAGTAAAGTGGCAAATACAGTATATGAATACTGGTCCTTAACCAAGTTGGTAGCTAAGCATGTTGTTTGAGTCTTTTGACTGGTTATTAGATTACTTTATATTTTTATTTATCCATTTGATCAATTACATGTATACAATGCAATTTTGATATAGGACACGTCAGAAATTACATCTATGAAATAAAAGAACTTACAGGTATTTATTACTAGTACAATAACTATTTATAACTTATTAAAATAACAGATCTTAAGAGATACAAACTTATTGGACAACTATTTACACCTTACTCTATTATCACAATATGAAAACTTAATTCTATAAATACGACAACTTCCAGCTAGGTAGGCTATTACAATTAAAATAGAAAAGTAAAATATAATTATAGATTTCATCGCTCCTATACTCTGTGAGCTGCCAGAATAGGATTGACAGTTCTCGCCTCGCCATGTGGTCAGGGAACAAAGTTGCCAAACAGTTGGAAAAACAAGCGATCACACTGTACAAGCTAGAGATACAGCTGACCAGGCACTGACGCACGTGGGCTGGAGTATTGCAACGCAGAGTATTATGACATCAACTATGCGAGCATGGATTGGTCAAGAAGCAAAGGGGTGATGACTGACGTGGAACTTCCGGCCCAATGTCAATCCTATTCAGGCAGCTCACAGAGTATATACGCCAAGATATTCAACTACCGGTAACTTACAGAGTAAAAACAAAGGCACTGCAGATAAGCTTTCAACATTCTTTCAAAGGTTTTTATTTTTGGGGCAACTACTGGGGTAGTTTATTGTATAATTTAACTCCTGTGTGAAAAGTTCCTTTTTGATACATGCTTGTGTGTGTGAAATATGAATGTTTTGATTTTGTCTTGTGTTATGCCTATGAACATCATTGTTTGTTTTAAGAAAAACGTCTTTATTCATTAAATTCTTTTTAAAAAAACATAATACATTGAAAGATATGAATGCAGGGCACTGGGAAAATGTTTAAATCTTTAAACACAGATCTACATGATTCTCCAGTGCTTACATTTGCCATAAATCCAATCGCCCTCTTTTGTTTCCTAAACGTACTTAGTACATCTGGTGACATACCCCAGAATATGACCCCATATCTTAAGTATGAAAGGAAATAAGCAAAATAAGTACTTCGTAATGTGTGCATGCTTGTGTAAGTTTTCAAAATACCTAACGCAAAGCACATCGAGTTCAGTTTAGTATTCAGATATTGTATATGTTTATTCCATTTCAAGTCATGTTGTATCCATAGTCCTAAAAACTTCGTTACTGATTTATTTTCTATTTGATGACCATTTAAGTTAATATATTGGGCGTCGCAGGATTCCTATTCTGTATAGTGTGAAAATTTAGAGATACTGATTTTTTATAGATTATTATGAGGCGATTATCTGTTGACCATTTGGTTAACTCTTCTGTAACACAGTCAGCAGACTGCAAGAACTGTTTAGTTTCACCTATTATTACGAGTGTTGTATCATCCGCAAACAAAATTTGCTTATGAGAATCAACGTTCTATACATCCATCTCTATCCATTTATTAGCTAGACCTCTAATACCAAATTGATTTAGTTTTGTAAGGAGGATTTTATGGTCAACAACATCAAATGCTTTCGATAAATCCAAGAATAGGCCAGTCACATGTTCCTCATTGTCAATTAATTTCTGTAAACTATTACTACATTCACAAGCCTCCGTGGCTTAGGCGGCAGCCCGCCGGCCTCTCACCGCTGGGTCCATGGTTCAAATCCCGGTCACTCCATGTGAGATCTGTGCTGGACAAAACGGAGGCAGAGAGAGGTTTTTCTCCGGGTACTCAGGTTTTCCCTGTCAATATTTCATTCCAGCAACACTCTCCACTATCATTTAATTTCATCAGTCATTCATTTAATCATTGCCCCAGAGGAGTGCGTCAGGCCTCGGCAGCCGGCACAGTCCATATCCTCGCCGCTAGATGGGGGCTTCATTCATTCCATTCCTGACCCGGTCAGAGACTGGAAGCAGGCTGTGGATTTTCATTTTCATTACTACATTCATAAATTGCTGTCTGTGTAGATCTTTCCTTTCTGAATCCATGTTGTGAGTTTAATAGTATTTCATTTTTTTCTATAAAACTTATCAGTCTCTTATACATGATTTTTTCCACAACTTTTACAGTACCAGTTGGTAAGGTAATAGGACGATAGTTATCTAATTCACCTTTTGAACTGTTTTTGTGCACTGGAATTACTTTTGATAACTTCAAAATATCCGGTTAAGTTCCTGAGAGAATTGAACTGTTTATTATGTGCTTAAGTGGATTGATTATATTTTATGCACATTTCTTTAATATTGCATCAGGGATGCCATCAGTGCCAGCCCAGAATTTATTTTTTTAGCTCTTTCTTAACTATTCTTACCTCTTAACTTGTGACATGATTTATAAACAAAGAATCACTGCAACCTGTGATTTATTTAATAATTTTTGTGGAATTTCCAGAAAATAGTCATTAAAAGTGTTTGCTATTTCCTCTGGATTATTAATCACTTCATTACTGCAGGTCATTGTAATCTTCCTGTGTATTTTAGCAGATTTTCCAGTTTCTTTCCTTATCACGGACCAGAGAGCCCTGTTTTTATTAGATGATTGAGAAATAAAATTATCATTATGCATTTTCTTTGCTTGTCTTATTAACTTTTTTAACATGCTAGTGTATTTTTTGTAGTATAAATTGAATTCAGGTGTTGTGTGATATTGTTTATATATTTTGTGTAGAAATTTCTTTCTTTGACATGAATTTATAATCCCTGTTGTTATCCAATTGCTATGTTATTTTGAATAGTTCTTTGTTTAAAGGGGAATGCTGTTTCAAAATAGTGTTTTATGTTCGACTATGTCGAAATGTAAAGATTATGTGTCGGAAAACTGTATCATAATGAGAATCATTATAACACTATTGTTCATTATGAAACAGTTTCTCGCATCAATCAGAATTCAAGAAACAGTTGTGTGGCCAATTAGATAAGCATACCTTCGCGCATCATCATCATCTTGCACAGTTTCCAGCCACTGGCCGGGTCTGTTTGGAACGCAAGCCTCTCCAACGTCTTCTGTCTTCCCACCATCTCTCAGCCTCCACCCTTGTCCAGTCTTCTCCTCTCTTCTTCACGCTTTCTTCCACCCCCTTCAGCCACCTGTCTCTCGGTCTTCCTCTCGGTCTCTTTCCTTCCCACTTCGTCTCGTGTACTCTCCTGGGTATCCTCTTCTCCTCCATTCGTTTTACATGTCCATACCATCTAAGTCTAGATTTCTCTATACCATCCTGTAATGGTTCCTCCTTCATTAATTCTCTGGTGCTCTCATTTCTTATTCTGCCCATCTTTGTAGCTCCAATACAGCTTCTCAAGAACCTCATACCTACAGTTTTTGTCCTCGACCCTTCCTTCCATAACTAAGCTTGCTATTCTTGGGTGTCTTAAGAGGTGTCCTACCAACCTATCTGTTATTTTCATTAGCAGTCGCCAGAAACATCTCTCCTCTCTCACTCGTCTTAATTATCTCTTCATTTGTAACCCTATCTACCCATCTGATCTTCATCATTCTCCTGTAACACCACATTTCAAACGCTTCAATTCTCCTCTTTTCTGCTGCACCAATAGTCCAAGTTTCACTTCCTTAGAGGCCACGCTCCAGACAACCGCTTTCAAAAATAACTTCCTAATTCCTAAATCTATATTCGATGTCAGCAGATTCCTTTTTTGTAGAAATGCTTTCCTTGCCTGAGCCAACCTACTTTTTATATCTTCTTTGCTTCGTCCATCACTGGTTATTTTACTTCCTAAGTAACAGAAGTCTCCTACTTCCTTTAGCGTTTCACCTGCCAATTTGATGTCCATAGAGGTCTCTGATTTCTTTCGGCTGCATTCCAATATTTTTGTTTTACATTTATTAATTTTCATCATTAATTCTTTCCTCATTAGGGAGTCCATACTACAGAGAGATTATTTTGTATCTGACGGAGACCCTCGCTTGCCCGCTCGCCCCGGAGCGAGCCGGTCTCCCGCCGAGCACTTGGCCGTAATCCGCTATTTGGCGCCACAAGTTTCCCTCCTTTGCAGTCTGCTGAGAGCTTTTAACAGTGTGAGGTTCAGTTTAGTCAATTGTTCACGTGTTTAGTGCTCAGTGTGCTGTTCCAATGGGATTTTCATTACGTGAACGTGTATATATATAATAACTTCATGAAGTACAGGAAATCTTGTGGGAAAACACGACGGAAATTCCGTCAGAAATTTTCAAACAGACCCCTGCCTAGCGTCAATACAATAAAAGATCTAGCAAAAAATTTCAAACAGACAAATTCCTATACTCAACTACTAAGTGCCACGCGGGCGCCGCATAACGGCAAAGTGCGTGGCGCGAGACAAGCTCGCGCCGTGGGCGAGTGGGCAAGCGAGGGACTCCGTCAGATACAAAATAAACTCTCTGTTTTTAAAACTCATTCAAATCCTCCGGTGAATCGGCTAAAATGACAATGTCATCAGCAAATCTCAGCATTGAAATTATTTCCACTGGAATCTTTATCTAACTTTAAATTTTTCTCTAATTTCCTTCATTGCTTGTTTAATGTAGCCTACATATTGAAAAGTATAGCTGATAAGTTGCAGCCTTGCCTTAGCCCTTTCTGAATACCATCTTCTCTCTCATGTCATTCGGCTCAAATGACTGCTGTCTGGTTTCTGTATAGATTGTAGATCAGTCTCCTATCCCTGTACTTTATTCAAATCGTTTTCAATAATGTCAATTTAGCCCAATCTACGTTATCAATAAAGCATTTTCTAAGTCTACAAATGCCATGAACGGTTCTCTTATCTTTCCTTATTCTACCTTCCAAAATCAGCCTGAGACTTAGTACAGCTTCCCTTGTTCTTACATTTCTCCTGAAACCAAACTGGTCTTCACCCAACTCCGTTTCTATCTTGCTTTCCATCTTCTTGTAAATTATTCTAGACAGGATCTTTGAAGCATGAGTAATCAAGCTGATTGTACGGTAATCTTCACATCTATCAGCTCCCACTTTCTTCGGTATAGGGATGATAACATTTTTCTTGAAATCAGAGGGTACCTTACCTGTCTCATAAAACCTACACACCTGATCAGACCATCATCACCTATACAGCGTAGCAACTCAATCGGTGTATCATCTATGCCTGGTGCTTTGTTCCTGCTTAAGTCTTCCAATGCTCTGTCAAATTCTGATCTCAATATTAAATCTCCTTTCGCATCCTCATCAATTTTCTCTTCCCTTTCCATTACATGATTCTCAATCTCCTTTCCCTTATACAAACACTCCATGTAAGCTTTCCATCTCTCAACCTTTTCTTCCCTATATGTTAGAGGCTTTCCATCTGTATCCTTAATATTACAGCACTTCTTTTCCTTCTTTTCCACAAAAGTAGTCTTAATCCAAGCATAATAAAATGTAATTGCAGCCGAATGGCCAAAATACAATTCATGTTGGTTATTTAGTCTAGATAGATCTTTGCTATACTCTAAAACTGATTTTGTCCTACTTTTTGTATCGGTTGATGTGATAGCGTTCACATCCTTCACCACACAAATTACACACACACTCCTTTCCTACTTCATGGAAATGTGTCGTCGCACATAGTTTGTGGTCATATCCATGAACCTCTAAACTTGTGATATTATAATTAGACCGTTCAGGAGGCACTTAACCTTTGATAGAATGTTGAAAGCTTATCTGCAGTGCCATTGTTTTTACTCAGTAGTTGAATATTTTAGCGTATAGGAGTGATGGAATCTATAACTATATTTTACTTTTTTAATTTAATTTTAATACCTAGCTGTATGTTGTTGTATTTATAGAATTAAGTTTTCATATTATGATAATAGAGTGAGGTGTAAATAGTTGTGCAATAAGATTGTATCTATTAAGATTTGCTATTATAATAAGTTATAAATAGTTATAATCTTAGTAATATATACCTGTTAGTTCTTTTATTTTATGCATGTAAATTCTGACGTGTCCTATATCAAAAATGTATTGAATGCATGTATTTGATCAAATGGAATTAATAAAAATCTATCTATCTATCTATCTAACACGTAATAAGAAGGCAGCAAGTGCTAAGTTAGGTGGCAGCAAAGGCTAACGAGATAATAAAGGCGTATTTGCCTCCTTTCAAAATTGCAGTTCAAGTACAATACGTATAGCCAAGTTCGATAAGGCATCAAGTCTTAAGGAAATTAGTGTTCATTGTCATGACGTTCCTACCTGTTTAGAAGTTAAGTGGTGACATATTAAAAGAATAATAGTGTTCACTCCATGATACCAATCTAGAAAGTACATAAAACCAAGTAGTTCCGTGTAGAACGATACAGCCTATTTTCATATAACCTACTTATGCTAATTGCCTCTATCAACATACAAATTTCAGTTTTTATTGCTGTAATAGATTCGTAGATATTGAGAACCGTCTAGATATTTCGGATGGTCACCATGTTGGGCTTTTATATATGCACGTCTAAGAGTTATGTACTATTACATGAAGATTATTGAGTAGGTGTAGTATTCAAACTTCAATCGCATGGTTAGGACACAAGAAATAAAATCGAGATTTTAAAATTTCGCTCAGCTACCATCTTGTGGTTATGAAAACAATTGAAATAAATTATATGCCAGTGAATTAAAAATTGTATAAACATTTACCGTCCATTTAAATATTTATATTTCGCGTCGCCGCCATGTTGGATTTGTGCTCACCAGGTTATTGAAAGTCCCATAGGTGAACTCATATTCGTAGCTTCTATCAACGTACAAAATTTCAGTTTGATTGCTGTCATAGAAGAATAGATATTGAGAACCGTCTAAATATTTGGGATGGTCGCCATGTTGGTTTTTATATATATAGGCCATAGAGTTATGTACTATTAGATGATGATTATTGTTTAGGTTCATTATTCAAACGTTCACTTCGATCGCCTGATTAATACACAAGAAATAAAAATTTAATTTTAAAATTTCGTACAGCCGCCATCTTAAGGTTATATAAACAATTGAACTAAATTAGATGCCAGTGCATTTCAATTTGTATAAACATTTGCTGTAGGAAATTTCACTGCGTTTGGATGGTTAAATCGCGAGAAAAGTCTATCAAAATGTTTCAAATTCGCTTGGCCGCCATATTCGTGTTGTAGTTAACAGGTTTTTGAATGTCACATTGGTGAACGTCTAGTAGTGCCCTCTATCACCGTACGAAATTTCAGGGTGATAGTTTCGGAGATATAGAATGCCGGTGAAATATTTCGCTCAGCCCCATCTTGAGGTTATGTAAACAATTGGACTACTGATATCGCGCCAGGAGTTGGCAGTTGGGTTTGAACTGCAGAGATCTTCCCGCTCACTGTGAGGCCTTGGAACAATTCTCGTCCGATCACGTATTTGCCTGAGTACCCATATGATCTCATCCCTCTCACACCTGCAATGTTTCTGCAAGATGGCATTAGTGTAGGAACTCCTGGTTTGGATCAATTGGATTTAGTGAATTCCGCTATATGCAGCAACTGTGACAGGACTTACGGAAAAGATTTAGGGATGAGTACTTTAGTCAATTAATTCAGAGACTTAAGAAAACTCCATCCCCAATTGTGAAGGTAGGGGATGTGGTTCTTATTGGATCTGATGGGAAGAAGAGGATCGAGTGGCCCATGGCACGAGTGTTGGAAGTGTACCGTGGAAAAGATGGTGTTGGAAGAGTTGCAAGACTGAAGACTGTTTCTGGTGAATTAATTCAACCAATGCAGAGGTAGTTCCAATTGGAGTGCTCTGCATTAAAGACTGTTGACACTGCTGAAAAGAAGAACGATCTATCTGGGGAACTGAGTGCTTCGGAGAATGCTGATTCTCCATCTCCGGGACTGGCTGTTTAGGATTCTACCAATCGTCCATGCATTTCCTCAAGGATAGTTGCAACCAGGAGAGGAAGAACGATTAAAATTCAAAAAAAACTTTGTTTGTGATTTGTTTTCGTACTTTTCAGAAAGTGTGACTTTGTAAATATTAGATGCATTATGTCCCATCAAAAGTGGGGAGGATGTGGAGTACTCCATAGTATTTACTCCTTTTGTATATCACTTTGTGTTATAGTTGCTCAATGTGCTCTATCTTAAATAATTTTCTTTTGGTTGGCTATACTGTATGATTGCTTAGTATATTTGAAAGCACTATTGATAAAAGAGTTGAAAGTAGGTCGGCTGTGAAATCTTGTGTTGAAATATGTAGCTGGGCTTGTTTGGAGATAAATACAAAATAATTTTCCATGAAAACATCCTGAGAAATGGAACTGTTAGGGTATGCACACTTTACATCCACATGATGTACAGACCACTGGTTTTCAACAGCCAAAGCTAACAACACCCCTACACTTTTCTTTCTTATTACAGGACTAAATGTGTCGTCCCATGAAAATCCCATCTGACTTCAAAATCCCTGAGCCACTAACCTAGCTTTGTATCTTTCGATATTAGCACATTCATCATACTTGATTTAAAAGACCCTCTTTGAGCCAATGTCTGGCCGTTCAACTATTTCCCAAACTCCCAAATCTAACATTTGTTTATACTCCATATCCAGGGCCTTCCTCCATTCAGCAGCATTTTCTCCAGACATAGCCTCCTTCATGTTTGAAGGTTCTATCACCTGATCAACACAATCAATCCCATTCATTTTATAATCACAGGTAGTGATGGTTTGGGTTTTGGCGGCCTACTACTTCTCCGTGGACTTAGGTGTCAACATTCTCATTCACCCTATTGATGGCATCTACATCAACATGATTAACCACTGATAATGATCACTAGATGACAACATTGCACATGCTACAACTTGACCTTTATTGTTAATTTTCTTTTCATTACCACTGGTTTTAACTTTCTCACTCTTACCATTTCTACAGTGAGAAGCCCAATGTCCCATTTTACCACATTTCTTGCAGTCAACTGTTGGACAGTATTTTCTGATTGGCCTGTTTGATTGCACTTGAAGCAGACCCTTCCCGTTGCCATACCTTCACTCTGGTTGGTTTTGTTGGGGCTCTGCTTGTTCAGGATACTGGTGCTCCTGAAGTACCTGCCGTTCTTGGTCTACGCTGCTAACGCCGCCGCCTCCGTCTCTGACTCGGCCTGATCATCAAGCATTCGGCCCTTCACCAATCTTGTCCGAGTAGTTAGATTTTCCTCTTTGAGTACATTCTGGATTAACACCTCGTATCCTACTATTTGGCAGGCAAACCAGCAAGGAATGCATTTGTCAATAATTCATCAGTAAACTATTCCTCCTTTCTCTACTTTCTTCTTCAGTCTTTGTATATTAGCTGTGTACTACATTGTCATATCTTCGGTCTTGGAGACATTTACTATTTCCTTGAGAGATTGCAATGCATGATATTTCGGAGAGGTTGTATGAATTTCCTCTAGCATCCTCCAACCAGTCTTTGTTAACACACAGTCTTCAATATCTAGTAGGAAGTCGTCACCCACCCTCCGGTACAGTATCGGGAGTGCATTTCTATTAATTATTTGCTGATCGGCATTTAACGGTTCTTCATATCCTGGATCAATCGCATTTTTAACAGTTCTTTTCAAACATAAATGCCTGAACTCGCATATGCAATGCGAAATAATTTTCATTCTTCAGTTTCGGAATATGCCATGTCGAATCTGATGCTACGTCTGCCATCCTGCAACCAGTTGTTTTCGAAACAATTAATTAGTCCCACTCTTCGTTCACGTTCAAATAATCCCACTCGCACTGGGCCCATAACCTGTTAGGTTTGCTGATAGGGCAGTGGAATTATGCATTTAGTGTTAATACATACAGTTTATTATACCATATGTGAATACAACTGTTACACATTACCGTCCACCACAAAACACCAGCTTGTTCAGTCTACACTCACGACTATAGAACAATATAGCTCACAGCTCACGACTGACTGACGTCCCTCGCAACAGCCGCCGACTTAAACAAAACAAAGAAATGCACAGCACTGAACATGCTCGTTAGAGCGCGCTACCAAACAAGGATACAACTAACCCCTGGCGGGTAATTCAAATCCACATCTGTTTGAGATACTGGCAATGCATACATCAACAGAATATACTACTGTTAGTCCTCATTTTAGTTATACCTAATAGACAAATAATGACCCTTGCGCATGTTTTAAGGAGTCTAGAAGTTAATGTGGACATGTCACTTCGCAGTTATCAAAAGCTGAAAGAAAAGAAATGTGATACTGAGCCAAAACTATTGTCTGTGTGTTGAATAACTTCTTAGAGCATTCGAGCACTTTTAGAAGCAATAACCGTTCCATTCCGCTCTTTCTCGTTAGAAACTGCATTCCATTGTTGTAGAAAAGTTACTTGCGTATCACTTTACAACTATGTGCCAGTATCAGATACTTCCTGATAGCAGTACTTGGTGTCTACATTGACGTATATTGTATAACACTTGTGTATGAGGATAGTTATTGTGAACACACTTTCCAAAATATAACAGAATTGAATACACTCAAAATTAAAGAAAACCTTAAGTTTCACAACTGTGCCCACGTTCCATTCCATGTTTACAATGTTTCATAAACATGTTGGCTGATTCATCATGACCCATTAGAGTAGCTCTTGTTTAGCCGAGAAGCATACAGCATCAATTTATTAATCTTCTTACTAACTCTCTGTTCTTCTTTACTTCTTCATTGTCTTCATTTACATTTCTTAGCCCTGTTTAGGCCATAATCAAGAACGATGATTCTATTTTTTTTTTCAAAATGTTTACTCTCTAGAAGTCACACCACATGAGCTTGTGGCCATTCATCTCGGTGCTGTACTACTGATAAATGGTCAAGATTAGAAAATCCTGTTTTGGCCTAAACTCCTTCCCCCTGCGGGAAAAGAAACATGACCAACAAAATGCAGTTTTTTCAGTTAGGTGTTGTCTGTCAACAAAGGAATCAAAGTGCATTGTGACACTGCATTTGTGTATTCCTCGTTACTGCTTTTATGTTTAGACTAGTTGTTAAATTCGGCATTTCAGAAATTTCGTCGCAATGTCTGCCTTTTCTTGGAAGGTTCTCAATGAAAATCTTTTCGTAATAGATCATCTACAGAGAGTCCAGTTTGTATGTATCGGAGACCCTCGCTAGCCCGCGGCGCGAGCCTGTCTCTCGCCACGCACTTTGCCGTTATGCGGTGCCTGCGCAGCACTGAGTCATTGAGTAAAGGAATTTGTACTTACCTGGTTCACAGCTGGTGCTGAAAATGTTCGCCATTCACTGCTACACATCGCTGGCACCTTTTTATGAAACTGGCATTTACTCTCTGAAGTTCCTCAGCACCGATTGGCTGTATTTCAGCTGTAATATAGTCTTTAAGCTCATTTATAGTGTGAGGGTTTCTCGCATACACACTATTGTTAAGCGTCCCCCACAAATGAAAGTCACATGGTGATAAGTCTGGGCTTCGCGGGGGCCACACGTTCCGACTTATAATCCTAGTACCAAAAATGCGACGCAGTTCTGTCATGGATGCTTCGTCATTGTGAGCAGTGGCAGAATCTTGTTGAAAATAAGCTGACAATTGCTCTCCGTAAGTAAGTTCGTCAAAAAAATTGGTCAAGGATCACATTGAAGTACAAATTTAAGTACAAATTCCTATACTCAATGCCGCGTGAGCGCCGCAAAACGGCAAAGTGCCTGGCGGGAGACAGGCTCGCGCCGCGGGCGAGCGGGCTAGCGAGGGTTTCCGATACATGCAAACTGGACTCTCTGTATAACACCCTGCTTATAATCATCCGTGTCGTACTGTCGTCGACAAAATAACATGAGTGTTGTACGTTGGTCCGACAATTACTTAGCATGACTCACAAAGCATAGGTTTGGTATTAGAGACGTCCTATTATTAGAATTTCTGCACTATCACATAGTCTGTGCATGACACTCGTAATTGACACCAAAATATATATGAACACACCGACAAAAAGTTAAAATCACTTTAATAAACTTGATAATATCCGTAGCTGGTAAAGCAAAGAAATACTGCATTGTTGCTACAAAATGCTGTGTGGGATTAGAGCATCCCCTCCACTCGCTCACTCGCACTGTCCACATTCCCACTGCTCCCATTACAGACAACATTGAAGCGAGTGTGCGCTCCATTGGAGCTCACGGGCATTCAGTGCGGTACGTAACTTCCAATCCGATTGTGGAACACAGCGAGTACGTTCTCAGCTTATTTCGTAGTGTGTGGTATGTATGGAATGCGAGGAGAAAAGACTGATTCCCCTTTCCACTGCCCGTGAGGTAAGAATATCTGCTTCAACAACAAAATTGTGCAACGGTAATACAAAAAAGTGAAGCCTCCGTGGCTTAGGTGGCAGCACGCCGGCCTCTCACTGCTGGGTCCGTGGTTCAAATCCCGATCACTCCATGTGAGATCTGTGCTGGACAAAACGGAGGCAGACAGGTTTTTCTCTGGGTACTCCCGGTTTTCCCTGTCAAATATTTAATTCCAGCAACACTCTCCACTATCATTTCATCTGTCATTTATTTAATCATTGTCTCAGAGGAGTGCGACAGGCTTCGGCAGCCGGCACAGTTCATATCCTCACCGCTAGAGGAGGCTTCATTCATTCCATCCCTGACCCGGTTGGTTGACTGGAAGCATGCTGTGGATTTTCATTTTCAATACCTACAATAAAGTAATAATTCGCACTGTCGTAGTTGCTGCATGTCCTGCATAGGAATTGTATGTATTCAGTCGTCGACTTTCAGAATAATCTTCGTAGTTACCTAACATGGCATTCAGAATCGTTCGATCTGGGAAAAATTGAAAAGAAAATGTTCATTAACGTATGTTGCACATTTCAAATTATAAGTGACCGCTTTTCAATAACATCGAAAATATAGGGAAGGAATCCTACTGGCCTCCCTACTCCCTTGTTTTACAGAGAACAGCTGTGGTTGACTTATGCTAGAATTGTATTTAGGTAAACATGATCAAAGTTGAAAATATCGTTTCTTTTATTCTCATCAATGTAAAGTAGGCTCTGTTGAAAGTAGGCTACTTCATTTCTCATCACAATTGATTAACTTCAACGATCAGTTACAGCGTATTATTTTTAGTACTGAGGGCCTTCTGCTTCTTTCAATATTGCCTCTCCCTAAATCAACAACTTAAGACATGTCTCGAAGCCACAGATTCGGTTGTTCTAGGGAATCAAAACCCGTAAACCACTCTCCGTGACATCGTCGTCTATAATTCTCATTTGGTAGAATTGGCAAAACTGTGAGTACCCTGAAAGGTGTTCAAACATCCGAAGCTCACATGCTAACTTTTATTAATAAATACAGTTTATTTTGATAAGACAGCATTTAAAATCATTTGATTCAACATACGTGAAATTCCTCTTGGTTAATCAGAACTGCTAAAAGTTGTAAAAGTGGGTATTTCCCGTATTCAGTTGTATGTATAACCAATGCCTCATAATGAATTTAACCAACAAATTCTTCACTAATCTTTCATTAAAATATTTCAGATGCCTAGGAAGTGTTGTGTGCCTGGCTGTAAGGCAAATTATAACAGCACTATGAAAGCAAGTGGATATACTAGTACGTTTTGCTTCCCTAAAGACGGGGTGAGGAAACAGGCGTGGATTCGAGCCATTTCACGAAAAGACTGGCATCCATCATTATCATCAAGTGTTTGTATACACCACTTTAATGAAGAGGATGTCATAACCTTTGACAATTGGATGCAACCAGATGGCACCGTTACAAAACTGGCTTTGAGATCTCCCAAACTAGCAGGAGATGCAGTGCCCTCGAAGTTCCCAGATCCCGAATCACGAAGAAAAAATATCCGGATAAGGAATAAACGAAAAGTGCTGGAGCATCAGAAACAAGATATAGTTGGTGATTTTGATGCTCTTGTAAGTCATTTCTCTGCTATTTTAAATCTTGCCAATTAGCAGTTCAAAATAGTGATATGTGTGTGTGTGGTTTTACCTCCTAAATGTAGATTTGAATGAAGAGCAAGTTACTTCCAGGTTCAATGTTTCAATATTTCTAGGTTTGTGATAAAAATGAATATGAATGTGAAAGTATGTTTACAGATAAAAAAATAACCAGCAAATGACAATCTAATTAGATGGTCATAGCTGGAGCACCTGTTGGAGAAGTGCCATAACCTTGGCATTCACAAGGATGTATCTACAGTACGTAGTTATTGGGAAAGGCCAATACTGCTTTGATATTGTAATTTGTCAGTCAGTCAACAAACAATTATTACAATTACGGTACTGAAATATGCGAAAAATTAACCTGAAAGAAATTCACATGTGATTTAAATACCATATTTGTTGTGAACTCGAGAAGAGGGAGAAAAACGAAGGATGCTATGCGTCACTCGTCAAGTGAGCATCTTCAGATCCAAATATACAATACAAAATAGCTCTACAAAGCACTACCAAACCTGCAATTATTAAGCTTATGACAAAGTACACAAAATGTATAACATAATTACCGACAATGCACATCTTTAAACCTGCAATGACACCCACACACAGTCTCAGCCCTTAAAAAGAACCATCAGGAAACTTACAACGGTGTGGTAACTATTACTGATAAACATCAAAGCATTAAGCACCCGAAAAGACTACTATTTACCAGTATTTTGAATGTTGCAGGACTGAGAAATGACGATCCCATCAAAAGACTGTCTCCAACCACCAACTATTCTATGAAGCTGTAGCTACTATTGCTGTGATTCACTTAAGCAATAAGCTCCCAAACTACTGTAGAATAGTCCTCTGCTGTGATGGTAAGAAGCTACAACTTCAACATAAACAGTGTTTGTCTACTATTAATGCGTTGAAAGATCTAATGTGGGGACTTATCTGAAATTGTGGAATGTCTACAGGCTGCTCAGACAACCACTTTTCTGATGTAAATGAGATCTGTATGTAGAGAATTCCTAAATTATTAGACTGAAGATTAATTCTTTGAATTTCAGGAGCTGTTATACAAGCAGTTAGCTAATGAAAAGTTTTCTGTTCATGTAAGAATGATATACCGTACCGCATCAATGGTTAAATTCCAACAATAGGTATTTGTAAATAAAGATACATCTACATAACTTAAATAACAATGGTATTAGAGTTCAATGAAAGAAATTAAATTTTGATTTGATTTAAGGAGGAGAATACCGAGGTCATCTGCCTTTCACCCAAGAAATAAAAACGTGTCTTAAAAATACTGTCCTGTTTTCATGCAAACTATTTCCAGCGTATCTCGAACCGTTCTAGACCTTCACAGTCCATCATAGAACAATCTCCCCTCCTGTCACGGCCAAGGCCAAAGGGTCTAAGTATTCCTACAACCGGTTTCTAAAGCGGTACATGGACTCCATAACAGTTAGTTACTTATTGTAGCTTTAAGGGGTAGAACAGCGAGATCATCTTTCCTTTAATTTACACTTATGTTTGAATTTATCCATTGATGAGGTATATCATTCTTACATAACCTGAAAACTTTTCATTAGCTAACTGCTTGTATAACAGCTCCTCAAATTCAAAGAATTAATCTTCAGTCTAATAATTTATTTACTTCAGAAAAGTGGATGTCTGAGCAGTCTGTAGACTTTCCACAATTTCATATATATGCATTAATAGTAGACAAACACTATTTTCTATGTTGTAGTTCTAGCTTTTTACCATCACAGCACTGTACTCATAGGCCATTTCTGCATATTATTTTACATTTCAACAGTAGTTTAGGACTTATTACTTAAGTGTATCACAGCAGTAGTAGCTACACCTACATAGATTAGTTGGTGGTTGGAGACAGTTTTCTAATGGAATCGTCATTTCTCAGTCATACAACGATTAAAATAAATAGTTTTTTTATTTCGAGTGCTTAATGCTTTAATACTTATCAGTAATAGTTACCACAATTTTTAAGTTTCCTGACAGGTTTTTCTTTGTGGGCCGAGACTGTGTGTGGGTGTCATTGTTTTGTAGAGCTATTTTGTCTTGTTTATTTGGATCTGAAGATGCTCGCTTGACGAGCAAAGCATGGCATCCCTTATTTTTCTCCCATTTCTCGAGTCCACTATAGATATATGTAAATCCCATGTGATTTTTAAAGGTTATTTTTTGGATATTCTAGTAATTGGAATTATATTGTGTTAACCAACTGAAAAATTACATTATGAATTGTCATTAAAATTGTTATGGTGTTTGTAGTTCCCCTGCGTTGGTGTGTATCTACTTTCAGTCAGTCAGCCGTTCAGTGTAACATTTGAAATAGGTTTCCTTGCCTAATAATGAACCCTATCTCTCTTTGTGTCAAATAATCTGATCATGAATAATGTCATTTTCATGATTTTCTTCATTTTATTTATGCAAGTACTATCTGTGTGAATTTCAATTGCTATTTGTACTGGCTGTACTAAACATTTAATCATGGGCACTACATTTGGGGTGTCTTTCTGGCTCCTTAGATTATAGAGCAGTTGTCATCACCTCCCCAATATTATTGCTGTAGGGTTATGGTTCAACAGTTAATCCCAGAATAAGTTAATTCTTTCTCGATTTTATTGTAGTGGCATGCATGGAAAAATTTCCATTACCTGCGTAATGGAGTACTAACCAATTACGATATCCTTTTGTTTTTCGTGCTCAGATAGATTGTAAGGTCTATATCCAGTCACAGCCATCTGAACTCGGTGGAGATATATCTAGTATTGTTGGTTAGCTACTTAAGATTATTCCCTGTTATTGTTTCAAAACAAATTGGATTGATGAACAAGAATTACGGTTTAAATAGATATAGATTGAGGAAATATTATATGTGTGAATTCTGTTTGAAATGAAATGCTAAGAAACATTAGTAGAGTTTTATTCCTAATGTCTGGTTATTTATAAATCTACTAAATGATCATGTATTTGTTTCATAAATAAACTAGGTCAAAAAGCTAAACCTATTTTGAAAATAATTTGATATAATTTTAGTATAATGGACATTTGGGCACAAATTAATTAGTTAATAGTTTTACTTCAAATATCATATTTTGCATACAGCAGAATATCACAATATTGATATGTCTTGAAGTGACGTAGGCACGACTTCAAGCTCCACAATGAAATGGTGGTGTAATTTTATCACAAATATGAAATCCAACTTATAGTGTTATGAATCTCACCTATTGACTTGTTATTTCAAGTGCATGGAGAGGTCAGCTGTTTCAAACAATAAGAGGCCTTTCCTTGTAGAGCAGCATTTACTGTGTCCACATGTGCATGTAGCTTAACCGTGACTGACAATCTGAAAAAGAAATCCAAAGACTGCATGTGCATTCAGAAATCCTTAGCTTAAAAATTGTCAGGTTTCCCTTTCTTATAAATGTGTAGAAAAAATTCCTGCAATTATAAAATCTTGCCTAAATCTAGAACAATGCAAGGTATCATACTGCCCATTTGTTGATGCTGCTCAGTTGTCATCTGATTGGAGAAAACCTGTCCCCTTAAAATTTGAGAGAACTGAAGATTCATGTAAGGAATACCAATATTTCAATCTGACCTACATTTCTTAATTAAGTTATTACATGCTTGACTTGTTGTAAAAGTGATATTGGTTAGTGCTCATGGTGCTTCATTCTTCTAGATTCCAGAAACCAAGGAGGAATCATCCTTCATCAAATGTGAGGCAGACTCAGAAGAATTGACCAAATTGGTAAGTGGACTTCTAGCTCTATTCCCATGATTTCCTTTTCCAATCTGTTTATAAGGAATATGGTCCCAGAGATGGTCTCATTTTCAGCTTATGAACTTGTATGTCCCTTTGAAGATAGGTAATTTCTATGAATTTAAAATTTCCAGTCTATGGATAAGACCATCACCATGTAAAGGCACAGAGCTTTGGTTGTTAACTGTTTCTTGCTCCGTAGCTTCTGCCATACATCAAGAGTTGACAAATGGAGCATACTTATTGAGTTGATCGTTCATTACGTAATCATTTACCCTCACCTGCATGGAAAATAGGGTATTCAAATTCCAGTTCTGGCAGCATGTATTTTCAAATTGTTGTTGTTATAATCTTCAGTCTTTTGACTGGTTTGATGCAGCACTCCATGCCTCACTCTCCTGAAATAGTCATTTCATCTGTACATAGCTATCACACCTTACATCTGAGGCAATCTGTTTAACATATTCAATTTTGATCTACCCCTTCAGTTCTTGTCCTCAACCCTTACTTCCATAATTAAGATTGCTATTCCTGGATGTCTTGGTATGTGTCCTTGAAACCTATCTCTTCTCTTCATTAGCAGTCGCCAGAAACATCTCTCCTCGGCCACTCGTCTTAATACTTCTGTATTTGTTACTCTATCTACCCATCTGATCTTCATCGCCACATTTCACACCCTTCTATTCTCCTCTTTTCTACTGCGCCAGCAGACCAAATTTCACTTCCATAGAGTGCCGCGCTCCAGACAAAGGCTTTCGAAAATGACTTTCTAATACCCAAATCTATATTTAACTTCAACAGTTAGGGGCAGATGACCTCGTAGTTCCGCCCCTTGAAACAACAATAACTAACTAACGTCAACAGCTCTCTTTTCTGTAGAAATTCTTTCTTTGCCTGAGCCAACCAACTTTTTATATCCTCTTTGCTTCATCCATCACCAGTTAATTTGTATCCTAAGTTGCAGAAGTCTCCTACTTACTTCAGCTTTTCACCTGCCAATTTGATGTCCATAGGGGTTTCTGATTTCTTTCGGCTGCATCCCATTATTTTTGTTTTACATTTCTTGGTTTTCATCATGAATTCTTTCCTCCAGACAGAGTCCATACTATTTAAAACTCATTCAAATCCTCTGGTGAATCGGCTAAAATGACAATGTCATCAGCTAATCTCAGTGTTGAAATTATTTCTACTTGAATCTTTACTTTTAACTAAAATTTTTCTCTAATTTCCTTCATTGCTTGTTTAATGTACAGATTGAAAAGTATGGGTGATAAGTTTCAGCCTTGCCTTACGCCTTTCTGAATATCAGCTTGTCTCTCATGTCCTTCAGCTCTAATAGTTACCGTCTGGTTTTTGTACAGATTGTAGATCACCCTTCTATCTCTTTACATTATTCCAATCCTTTTCAAAATGTCAAACACCTTACTCCAATACTTAATATGATTGTCATTCCTTAGATAGTCTTAATGTGGAAACCATTGGGTCCTTATATGCTTGTTTCTTCTCAGAATGACATACTGATTACCTGATGAAGATGATGATGATTATAAAAACATACAATCTTTATTTAATTCTGTTATTTTATTTCATAGGTTATGGCAAACTGGTGATACTATTGAAACTTTGAAATGTATTCCACATGAAGCAATTATGTACAATAGTCATCATGAGCACCATAAGAATACAAATCCTAAATATACTACACAATTATACAGTATGTTAAGATTTATATCTATAATAAATTAATCATCATTGAGTCTTAAGGTGGGATAGTATCTTATTTAAATCACAGGGCACGTACCCCACCCCTTTCCCTAATACTGCTACACACTACTACAGTCAGCACATCAATACGGGTTCTCAGACATATTCTTCACACACCCTACTACACGGGCTGATGACCAAGATGTCCCAAGCCTCTCGAATTAATTAACAACAAGAACTTTATGAAATGTAAGTCATAGATTTATGTACCAGTGGATAATGATTACGATACAGGCTCATTATACTAAGATTAACTTCCAATAGTGTAAAGAAATTAATAATATGTTATTCAAATTGTTCACTTCTGTCATCTTGATTTCTTTTCAACAATTTCATTATGTCAGGTGTAAGTTTTTTTATCTAATTAATGATTTGCTATGCCTAGTGTCGCTGCGCTCGGACGATAAGGTCGGCAGAAATCAAGGCTTGTAAACTACAGAGGTTGCCTCAATTTTCACTCACCAATCAGCGCTCACAAGGCGGATGACGTCACAAGATACCAAACGCGCCATGTGGGGAACGTAACGAAACTGTCATCATCAGCTGTTGAGTACACAAAGAACAGTTTATTCTCATGAAATTATTGGTAAATGGGTGATACAATAACTGAATGTAGCCTACTTACATTTTATGTTGTGATCTTCTTGAATTTCTTGGAAATTCGCCTTGACTCGGTAGCAGTATCGTGGGTGTTTGTGACTTCCAATAACCACTTCTTATGCAAGATAGAATTGGAATGTTTCAATCTGATGAAGAAAATTGTTATCACAGCTGCCTCAACCCCACCAGACGGTACGTCAGGAACTTCTCTCGACACAAAATCTGTTGTTCTTCTTAGAACGTTCTTGCCTCGTTGAAATCCGTATTTTCCGTGGAATGTGACGAATTTTGCTGAAATGTGCCGGAACTGGTTTAGCCAAGTTTCTGAGGGATCGGTCATACCACCGAATGACAAGTGTTTAATTCAGGTTGGTAATGCATAATCGTGTTGAGTTTGCATTCCATAGGTTAAGTTCCCAAGTTGTGGAAATTTACCTTGGAACTTGTGGGCTACATAACCTGCAACATAAGCCTTGCCATCTTCTTCATTTTGTTCCATGATATTGCCAATGAAGGACTCTGGTCGCACATTGCTCCCTGCAGGGGCGTATATAAGGGGGGGGGGGGGGGTGCTGAGGGGGCTCCATCCCCCCCGAAAAATAATTGTAAACTTGGTTATACCCTAATCTTAACTTATCGGGTAAGTTATAAACAATATTAAAATTGAAATGATACTAACTCGTGGTGTAGTGGGTAGCATTCTTCGCTGCCGCCCCGGAGATCCGAATTCAATTCCCGGCTCTGCCAAGAAATTTTAATTCCTGTCTGAGGGCTGGAACGGGGTGCACTCAGCCTTGTGAGGTAAAGCTGTGAATTCCACAGTACGTTTTTTGAGAAATACATGTAAAAAAAACTGTTTACCTTTCTGCTTAGTAAATTGACAAATATTTAGATATTTGCCATTCATACTCCACAGGCCTTAATAGAAAAGTTATTAAATATAATTTTTTATTTTGTTTTGTGTTGTATTTTACAACTTTGTTTGTATTGAGAGTAATTGTAGGCTATATAAACTTTGAATCTTATCTAAAATAATTACACAAAGTTTATGCTCCAAGATATTGGTTGATATTTCTGGGTATTTTGCGGTGACAATCCCCTGAGAATACTCACAATTTTCCAGGAGAGTCAGCACCCCCGATTTTTTTTTCTATATACGCCCCTGTCCTAAGGTTGGTTCTGGAAGCACGTTACTTGATTCAGACACTTTGCCAGCTTTGTTTAGTGCTTTAGCAACTACATATTCATCTGAATCTAGATCAGCAGTGTTTGTTTGCTTTTGAACAACTCCTGGATTTTTTCCTAAAATAATCATCCTCAGTCTGTAAATGCAGTCAAGGGGACAAGGATGATCGTGTAAGCCACCATGGGTTCGCAATTGTGAAAAGAGATTTTCCAGTACGTCTAGTACATCTTGATTTAGCCTATGTGTGAGAATGTACTTTGTATTATGCCTACGGGCCATATCTTGGTACAGAAGTCGAAGGGATTTTATTGAAATGATGACTGCTTTCTAGAATATTTGCAAAGAATTTTTTACCAATGCAAAGAGAATTACTCATGAAATTTTCCATCTTGTCCAAAATCAAAATACCATATAAGAGGGGTGCTGAGGGGGCTCCAGATCCCCCCCCCCCCCAAAAGTCAACTTGGGTACAACATACAACATACAGTAGTCTACCTTTAAGAAATAATTATCAATTTGTAAAAGAAAATGAGTGTTTACCTTTCTGCTTTATAAATTGACAAGTAGCCCATTTAGATATTTTCCATTCATACCCCATAGGCCATGATAGAAAATTCATTCCATGATAGTCAGCCCCCGCCCCCCCCCCCCCCCTCGAAAAAATTGTATATACGCCCCTGGTACCATGTACGAAATATGTCAAAAATATTAACAGCTTTAAAATCATCCTAGCAGGTCATCAAACTTGTTTGAGGGTTCCAATGATATTTTCGCTTACATGCAGCAATCCACTGATTGCGAAGGCATGCGTCTTTGGTCACCGTGAAAAACGACACGGCATTTCCAACTTTATAATAACTGTGACAAACTGCCACAGCACATATTTGGCCTGGCATGATAATAAACAAAAGGGCTTAAAACACGTGTTTAAACCACTGCAATCCATACAATATAAGTGTGGGAAAGTTGACTCTCCTTGCATATCTCGCGCCTCGCGCGCTACGAGGAAACGTGTGACGTCACGTCCTTTCCCTTCCCTCCGCGATCCCCTCGCCAAAGAGCTTCATATTGAGGCAACCTCTGTAGTTTACTAACCTTGGGCAGAAATGACAATTTCATTAGAGTTGAAACTGTTTGATACGTAACCAGTTGTACGTAATTCTGGGATAAGTCCCAGCTAATATCCTTTCAATGAATCTCTCTGAGTTCTGCGTAACTTGCCTGCACGTAATTATATTTTATACATAGGTAATTTGTGAATTTGCGACTGAACTTTGCGTTTGGTAATTATTTTTGGCTCACCAACCTCAATGTAGTGAAAAGTTATGAGACGGTACCAACAAACACCACGAAGTGTAAGATTCAAATATCATGTGATGCAGCAAGAAATAATTCCGGCTAGAATCATAACAGTAAAATCATTTGTCTCTCACAGTGTAAGCAGGAAGAAGAATACTATTCTGAAGGAATTTAATAAATTGGGCTCCAGCTCTGTGAAACGCAATCATTTATAAGAGGGGACATTCCTTTCCTTAGAAAAAATGGCACATTCCAAGTGGTTACTACGAAGATGTGTCATCAAACTACGTATTAGTAGTGGCATGCTAAAATCAAAGGCCATAGAATTTGCTAAATAATGATAACAGATCACTGTGAGATCTATCCAGAGTGGCAGTTGGTAGATCTGGTTTCAGCGTAAGTCTAGGTTACGCACAAACCAGTGTTTCGTGTCATCGCTATATTGGTTTTATGTGTACCGGTATCAAGTTATTGACAGCCTCTGTCCTGTCATAGCTGGCATAGATATCAGTGCTGTAAAATATTTGCAGGAGCAACGATTAGGATAGTATGGACATCTTCAAAGAATGGGAGATGAGAGGACACTAAAAGCTTATTTCAACAAGATTATCCCAGGTGAAAGACCGGTAGGAAGAACAAATCGAGGATGATCTTGAAGACAAAGGGCTAGACTGGAGAAGGACTCATGAAGACCAACTATTCATGAACAGGAGAAGGTGGTGAGGACTCGTTAACAGCACCCTGATGACTGGAGCTGGAATTTGATGATGATGATGATGAAGTTATTGACAGTTGCATTAGTTGTCTCCATCATAGTAAGCAAACTTTGTTTATTGCTGCATTTGTCCAGAGATGCAGAGTATTGGCCGCCATATTGGATTGTTGGCACTTACCGAAATTCAAATTGCACGGTTGAAGTTGACAATGATAGTAGTAATCCCTTACCAAGTTTGATTTAAATCAGTACTGTTACTAAGAAGAGGGTCCCACACAAGATCACACCGACTGACAGACATGCAAACATGGGCAGAAGTTGATCTCATAAGCCTGTACCCCATATAATGAAAATAAAACATTTTGTTACCAACGTAACCAGAACAGGGAACGTAGGAATTAATCCTTTGAGTGGAATTCTGGGTAATCAAGAGACTGCAGTTGGCCCGCTAAGGAACATAGTTAGGAATCCTGGGTTTAGAGAAATAAAGAGGTGAAATGAACTGTCTATATTCTAAAAACCACATTTACATTAAATGCCATTTGCCTGAGGTAACATGAGAATAAGAACACACATATATAAGCGAAACCCATGGCCTAATTAAGGATCCCCATAAACCCCATGGTGGAGAAATGAACACAATCAAACTAAAGATCTTACACCGAGATAAGAATAAAATTATTGTTGCTTCAGGCAACCACCGAATACCCAAATAGGTAGGGCAATATTGCACAATAGGGTCACACGCGTAATGCAAATGTAATGCAAACCCAAGCTTACACAAACACGTGCTAGGAAAATCACATCACAAAACCTATCACCAAACTGTTCTTGGAATGTAGAATAAGGGAAGACAAGAGAATATTTCTGGCATTTTAGAA
Source organism: Meconema thalassinum (assembly GCA_946902985.2). Taxonomy (NCBI): domain Eukaryota; kingdom Metazoa; phylum Arthropoda; class Insecta; order Orthoptera; family Tettigoniidae; genus Meconema; species Meconema thalassinum. Next base: position 377,809,544 of record OX336392.1, read on the forward strand.
AAGTCTTTTGAATATGTTGATTGGAGTAAATTGGTAACAGACAAATCTACAATCCATACAGAAATGAGACTACAGTTATTAGAGTTGAGAAACTTGATAGCAACCAATGTATTCAGAAAAGTTTTAAGCAAGGCTGCAATTTATCACCCATATTTTTCAATCTGTGCACTGGACAGGCTGTGTAGGAAATTATAGAGAAATTTACGGTAGGTGAAACGTTCAAGGTGAAACTACCGTATTACAATTGTGACATTTGCTAATGGCATCGCCGTTTTAGCCGAAGAAGTTCCTAAATGGTGTAGAAATGAATTCCTAAATGATATGAACACAGTCTTGTTGAAAGAACTCATGACAATAATAAATAATGGAATCCAGCCAGAAGAAACATGATAGGCCTATTCCTATTGATATCGTATTGAGAGCTGAAATACTGATGGATGCGGAGGTATTCTGGTGGGATACCCAGGAGTATCTTCTATTCTTAGTCCGCACCCAACATTTCTTAGATACTCTAAGTGGAGCTGTAAGCGTACGCTCATATTTCATGGTAGTTTCTAAGGCTTAATGTGCCTTTATGTTTCCCCTAACATGGCCGTTTTGGTTTCCTCAAATAGGAAAGGCCTCAATCACACCATGCACTCCCCTAACGGTCTTTATTATGGAAGTTGTGCGGGCGAATTTAACTAAACCTCATTGCTTACACGATGGCAGCTTAATTAAACAAACTGGAGGACCATACTAATGTAATAATGCAACGAGGGGATTTGTGAGGATGGGACTGGGGACAGCAAGCATTACTATGATAGAAGGTGATGAACAACGCTAAATCATAGAAGACGGTGATATTTAGGTGAAGGGAACTGGAGGCGTTAAATCTTAGCGGGACCTAAGCGGATTGCCTTTCCTTGGTGAGAACGAACGTGCTAACACACGGGTGGGAGAGAGATGGGGAAGGCAGCTAAAGTAGAAAGTAAAGTATGTGATAACATCTTTTTAGTTTGACTTAGAACATGAAATACCTATCATTTTTTGATCAGGAATTTTTGTAGCTAATATAATGGGATTTTGTGTAGCACGTTATTCATCTCAGCTATCGAGTAAATGAGACGTATGAATCATATAATCAGATTTGCAGTGCTAATGTGATAAGTCCTGAAGATTAAAAACCGTAAGTCAATAATAATTTGTTCTATTTATTGTACCGGTTTCAGCCAAAGAATGTGAATAGAGAAGCAAGACTGACAGTACATGAAAAATTTTACCATAAAAGAAGGTAGTTCTAAAAAATATTTCTAATTCTTAATAGTCTAAAAGATTAAAAAAAACTAAAAAACACATACACTAACATTTTAAAAACCTGATCTATTACAAAAATGTGTTAATTCGAAATAAATGAATCTTGACATGAAACCGGTTTGAAGAAGGAAACAGTGATGTGGATGTTATGTAGACAAAAATTTTGAGGTTAAGATGGAATTTGTCAAAATGGTTATTATGAAGTACAAATTTGAAGAAGCTGTGGGAAGATAGCCTATCATTGAGAAAATATTCCAATCTGGAGATAGGGCAATAGAGAAATTGAAGCCAGGAATTCATAAAATGTTTCAATGTGGCTTCAGTCTAGATTTTTTGATGTCACTTTGTGCTGTATATATATCACGATTTTCTCATGACTGAAAGAATTTTTCATGCAGCTGATTGAATTAGCAGATAACAATGATCTATTAATTTTTATGTTGCTCTTAGGAGCAAGATCTGGGAGCTAAAGCTGATCCAAGGGATGTAGTTAATGATTCAATCATAGAAGAAATAAATGTGGAAGGTGTTGAAAACAAACTTGACAATCAGGTGAGTAGTCTACTGTATTTCTAATAAAACATTGAGTACAATATATTTGTCATTTCTCAGATGCTGATGAAATAATAATCTTTATATGCTTGTTGTTTCTCAGGAGCAAGACCTGGGGATAAAAGCTGAACCAAGGGATGTATTTGATGATCCAAATGTAGAAGAGAGAAATATGGTAGATGTCAAAAATGAACTTGACTTTGAGGTGACTGGTCTGTTCCTTAGCTCACTTTAAATTAGATAATGTCTAGGCACTTGAAATGTTTAATGGATTTTTTGCTGGTGAACCTTTTTTTTAAATAATGCAGGCAATGGCCATTTATTTTATCTTCGGGACGGGTCAGGGAAGTGATTTTGTAAGGAAATCGGCCATTGACCTATTGAAAGGAACCGTTCAGTCATTTGCCTGCTGGTGAAAATGGGAAACCACAAAAACCTTTTTCTCCCAATGCCTGCGAGGCACGAGGTAGCGTGTTTGAACACAATTTATTATTTGCATTTGGAATTGTCAATCACGGAATCCTAGCTGTCTCTGGTATTCTTTCCAAATACTTCTTGGCTCTTCTCGTTTTTCTTTGTTGTTCACTTCCGTTCAATATCTGTTCTGTCAATACAAAATCGAAAGTGATTAGTGGAATTGCATGATTTTAAATTTGGAAATATGTTTACAAGAACAGTTAGACATAATAAATTAAAAGATTGAGCAATGGGGATTGAAGATAAATGTGGAGAAGAGTAAAACAGTGGTGATGAGTAGAGATAAGAAAGAAGGAAAAGGAGTAATCAAAGTAGGAGATAAGGAATTGGAAGTAGTGAAACACTTCAAATACTTGGGAAGTGAGCTGACTGAAGATGGAAGACTAGATTTGGAAATTAGCAGAAGAATACAACTCGGGAGTGCTTTCTACCAACAGGTACGGGGACTAGTATGGAATAAGGATATACCAATTAAGGCTAAAGAAGTTATGTACAAAGCATATTATGTTCCTATAATGACATATGCAGCAGAAACTTGGACAATGACTAAGAGGGATGAGAGCAGAGTACAAGCAGCTGAGATGAGATTCCTGAGAAGTATGGTCCAGAAAACGAGGAGGGACAGAGTGAGAAATGAAGATATATGGAAAGAACTGGGAGTACAGAAACTAAATGAGAAACTGGAGCAAAACAGATTGAGATGGTTTGGACATATCAAGCGGATGAATGAAGTAAGGCTACCAAGACGAGCACTGGAACGACGGATGACTGGGAAGAGAGGACGAGGAAGACCAAGAATGCGTTGGATGGGCTCGGTGGAGAATAGTATTAGAAAACGGAACCTGGATTGGAACACTGTGTCGGAGGAGGAATGGTGGAACGACAGAGCAAAGTGGAGAGGAGCTATATTTGCCCCCACCCAGTGTCAACTGGAAAAGGGGAAATGAAACAAAAATATATATATATATATAAAATTTACTTCGACCGCTTTTGCCTTTCCGTATCATCATGTCAAAATGACAAACAAGCATAAACAAGATAAAAGAATATATAACATACTACAGACAGGGCACTGAGAAGAATTGGGGGAGAACTGTACATAGGCTATGTGAATATCTAGGCAGGTGAGAGTTTTAGTTAAAGACGAAAAATAGATACGGTACGTGATGAACACAGTTCATATATGCTCCTTTATTTTGAAACTTTCTATTCTCCCCCAACATCCTCAATTTACAATTATTTTTGCGTATGTTTTGAATATTGATTGAATTGTAACTTTCAGTCGGTGAACACGAGTTTAAGCCCAACTTAATTGGGACATGTGATACCACCTGAGAAAGAGTTACATGTGTTTAGAAGTTATTTGCACAGATTGCAAGAGTGCCGGTATCTATAAAGTGTGGCTAGTAGTGCTGTAAAATACTATAGCGTTCGCCCCCAAAAAGAAACCATTTCTGAAAAGGATGGCTAGTTTTACTCATCAATCGAGCATCATCAGAACTAACAAATATACAAAATATAATTGCTCTATCAGACACTACCTAAAATCACGAACGGACTTAGCCCTCCAAGGTGGTGTGGCAAAATATTAATAAAGTGTGACTAGGAGTGCAGCGATATACTAAGGTGTTAAGCCTCCTGAAAGGAAATATCTACAGGGTTGCAAGTTTGAAAATCACAAACCCATCCACAAACAGTCACCCTCCAAGAACTAATCCTCAGAGGTTTGCTACTACTGCTGGGATCCAGTTCAGTGATGAACCACTAACTAGAAATATAAACACAAATATACCGTAATTATTTAAGAGTCTTGTGTTGAAAAGTTCAAAAATGTTAATTTATATGAATGTGTTCTGTTACCTCAAGCCAATCTGTTCTGATAGTGGCTCCCTATAAAAGGAAGAAAAAACCTACAACTGTGAACTCGCATGAGCAATGTTTGTCTACTAATACTGTGTTGATGAGCTCAAATAAAAATTTATCTAAAATGAATTCATTCCTCAAGCATCTCTGGCAGACTCTTGCTATTATCATTGAAGGGACACCTTGGTCATCAGCCAAGTATAGTTGGATGTGTGATGAATTTTGTCTAATAACTTGCATTTATATGATGACTATAGTAGTGTGTATTAGGGACAGAGATGGGGTACGTGCCCCCGGACTTTAAGTCTGGATTCGACTGATATGAAATAGATGTTCAGACGGGTGGGATAGAAGTCACTAATAGTCCAGAGATATTTAAAATACATTTTCATTGTTTAATCATTGATGCAATAGCCAGAACCAAAACGCTGCATATTGCATATTAGGGGGTTATAACACTCATCTGCAGCAATAAAATGTAGAGAAGGATATCCCATGAGTAGGAGTTAGCTACTTCATTTAAGTGAGCTATATTATTATGTTGATTTGTTACTTTCTTGTGTACAGATATAAGATGATTATAAAGAAATAATACTGTGTTCCCTTTTTTTAGGAAGTCAAAGTGGAGGCCCTAGATGAAGATTGTGGCACAAGTAGAAGTCAATTAAATGAGTAAGTGGTGCGCTTAAGATAAGAGTGACCTTTCCTTTTTATGCATGAAAAACAGGAGTTGGCTAGTTAAAAAAACTCTGTTGCTTCATATATATTCTATTGTGTATGTTATTGAATGTACTGCTTTTAAAACCTGATTTAATATAAAATACCAAATAGTGATAAGATACTAGGATTGAAAACTATCCATTCCCATTGTTTCTTGTTACTGATGGATGTACTGGTACTTACGAAAGGTTTTTTAATCTGCTAAAGGTCCCTAAGGTGGATGTGAAATAGCAGATGACCTTAGCACTTCAAATCTCTTTGTAATAAAAGCATGGGTGTTTTTGACATCAATGTAAAATAAATATGAAAATATTGTTAAAAGGAAAGTGAAACAAGAATGCCCAAAATGTTCGTCACTCAAGAAGGTGGCGTTTAATTTGTGTATGCTACACACAGATAGTGAGTCTGGAACTATCTGTTATTATTGTGAGTGAATCTCCTTTTATATCTGATTGTGCATCACTTATACTAATCCCACATTGCGAACTAAATGTGCCAGTGAAGAAGCCAATTGAACACTTCTATAAAAAGCTGCATACCTAAACCTCTTCCACTTTTGTGCTAATCTTGTAGTGGTTTCATATTGCGTGTATTGTTTTCTATCATTATTGAACTCTTGTCCTGTTTTCTTACAGAGTACTTGACATTACTATTCCTATTATATTCTTCCATACTACCTTCACTTGAGGGAAAGATATTCCTGTGACTCTCTGAATTTCTTCATTGGAACTAGCCCCCACATGTTTCAATAGATTCATAACAGTCCTCATTCCAGAGCTTAATTATTTCATTGACTACCACGACTTTAACATCAAATGAACTTCAAAATGCAGTGTCATGAATGGCTTACTGATTAATTTTCTTCCTCTAGTATGTGACACTAAGATCGGTCTAAATATTTAGTAGTGTTAGTTTCGTCGCTGCACTAACTTTTTTCTTGCAGAGTACTGTAGATCGCAACTGAGAGCTCACTGTATTGGCTTTTCTACACCTCGACTCTATTTCCTTCACCATACTCCCTCCCATCCTGAAAGAATACACAGCCCAAGTGCTTAAAATGTTCCACCTGCTCCAATTCACTTCCTCCTTCCTGGCATTCTATTTTCTTGCATTTCATCTTTACCAACATAAACTTTTTCTTTGAAATGTTGATCTTCAAACCATACTCATTATTTTTCTGTTCAAGTTCTAACATGTTGACTGCAAGGTTTGGACAGAGTCTGTCATTACAACCAGGTCATCAGCATAGGCCAGACTGCTTACTTGGTTTCCACCTAATTGAATCCCACTCAACCAGTTTATGCCCTTCATCAAATGGTTCATAATATAAAATAAACAGCAGTGGTGAGAGGTTAGAGCCTTGCCTCACTCATATAACATCCTTCAACGAAGAACTCATACTACTATCAACTCTCACTACAGCCTGATTTTCAACATAAATACTTTTGATTGCCTTTAGCAGCCTTCCCTCGATACCAAAATCCCTCAGGATGCTCAGCATCTTCTCCCTGGATACTCTTTTGTACGTCTAACCTAGATCTACAAAACACTGACGTCTATTCCTATCGTAACATTTCTGAATAACTTGGCGCAATCCATAAATTTGATTTAACATCCTCGTTATGGTCTAAAGCCACACTGGCTTTCATCCATCTTACTCTCGACCAATGATAGAACTCTCATTTCTACAATGCCTAAGTACAATTTGCCCATGACACTTATCAATGAAATGCCTCTATATTTATTGCAATATATTCTGTTACACAAAAAGTGATAAAAATGTCCAGCATAACTCTACACATGCTAGCGTTTCGTCCCAGTGTACCAATTGGGCTCTTCAGTTGGTAAAGGTACACCAGCAAGACGCATAGCTGGCACACACTGAGAAGGCCATGCAAGACGCCTCGCTACATGTGTAACCACGTTACGAGCATGCCAGTGCACCACGGGAGTCAAAAACTCCACTCCAAAACAATAAACCTTGCTTTGGTATTGAATATAATGAAAATGTTCTCGAAAGAAAATCAAAATGAGTATTGTCCGTTCTTTCGAGAACATTTTCATTATATTCAATACCAAAGAAAGGTTTATTGTCTTGGAGTAGAGTTTTTGACTCCCGTGGTGCACTGGCATGCTCGTGATGTGGTTACATATGTAGCGAGACGTCTTGCATGGCCTTCTCAGTGTGTGCCAGCTACGCGTCTTGGTAGGTGTACCTTTACCAACTGAAGAGCCCAAATAGTACACTAGGGCGAAACGCTAGCAATGTATTGAGTTATGCTGGACATTTTTATCACTTTTGGTGTTAATTATAAAGGCTCAATGGACAATAATCATTTTCATTTTCTTTTGAGAACATTGTCATTATATATTCTGTTACCTTGATTATAAATTGGGGCGATTACTGCTTTTGTCCGTTAGAGGGTACCTTTCCTAAAACCCATGCCAATTCGATTATCCTACATAACCATTACAGCCCTGCTTTGCCACTATATTTTACCATTTCTGGCATAATTTCATCTACCTCTGCCTCTTTGTGACATTGTAGTTTATTTACCACCCACTCTTCTTTCTCTTCCTAAAGAGTTGATGCCTCACAAAGACATTCCGCTCTTAAGGCTAGAGTTGAAAGAATCCCTTGTTTTTGTGCTTGATGGTGGTGGAGAGTCTGCATACAAATACCTGCTAGTGTGAGTTGGCTTACGGTAGGCACTGTGCCCCATGGAGATGTCTGCTTTCCTTCTCACAAGAACATCCAAAGAAGGTAAGCATCCATCTGATTCTAGCTCCATTGTGGAGTCGATAGAAGGATGGAGCTGATTTAGGTGGTTCATAAAGTGAGTTAGTTCAGAGACTTCGTCCACACCACGAACGTATCATTCACATACCTCCACCAAATCACTGGTTTGAAAGACTTCGAAGATAGTGCCTCCTTCTCAATGTGTTCCTTGAAATACTTTGCTACGATCGGCAAAAGTCGACTTCCCATCCTGCTGTGGTGGAATAATCCGGCAATGACCTCAAAAAACAATTCCTTTATGACGAACACAAACAAGGCATTCTTGCAATTCTAGCCAAAATAGCTCACAGTCTTTATGAGGCATTAACTCTTCAGCAAGAGTTACATGCGTAGTAAACCACTTTAAGTGTAATGGCTACAACATCCACTATATGTGGGTCACTGCATTTCAGAAGGAGGGATAATCAACAATCTCAGAGATCAGACGTGAGGGGAACTGCTTACCTCCCTTATATTCACAACAGGACTGTCCTTGTTGCTAAGAATCTCCGCAAGCATATGGTAGAAACAGTCTTCGGCACACTTAGGGTCCTCTGTCTCAGCCAACAAAACAGTAGAACTTTTCACACAATATAACCAGCCGTGGAAGCCTAGGTTGTTAGGTAATACTCATTCTTCTGAATGTACGCGCTTCTGTGGCGCAATACCCATAATATTGTGGGTACGGATACTCCAAATTTATAGAATGTGACAAAACTGACCAATTGCTACAAATCATAAGAACTTCATATATATTAAAACTAAGTCTCACCTCTCAGAGATCAGAATGGCTTAACTCACATATTTCTAAGATTTCTTGAATAAAACGTTTCTAAATGCTTATTACTGTGATCACTTTTGCCTTCTTTAGGGGGTAATTTATTTCAACATTTTATGAACATAGATAACTCGAAATAGCATTCAGCGATAATTAAGAAGTTTTGCAAGATGATAGTGCCTTCATAGACATACTTTACTGTAGGCACAAATTCATCAAAATAAACTCAAGAAGTGAACTCGCAATAATTTTACATTAACTGCTCAAGAACTCGCCATCTTAAAATTCGGTTAAACGTTTCCTATGAGAGATACGCTTGCTAAAATAATAAGGCTTTTATTATTTCACTTACAGGTGCCATCTACAAACATTTATTCAATAAGTCAGGATATTTGAAATATAGCATAAAACTTTACATCGTTGACAAATGACAGTTGACATAGTCATATGTGACATACTGTTATATTTACGACCTAACTTTCCAGGCTTCTCTTGCGTGGTTGTAGATTGTGATGTGGGGACTGCATATAATCTAACTTGAGCTTCACATAGTTCGAACTGCATGCTAAAGAAAACATATTTATAATGTAGAATGTCTAACTCACAAATTTCTAGGATTTCTTGAATAAAACTTTTCTAAATGCTTATTACTGTGATCACTTTTGCCTTCTTTAGGGGCTAATATAATTTGTTTCAACATTTTATGTAAGTTTTGCTTTAATCCTCACTGTAGTACATGCCGTATCGTTAAGTATATATAGATTTTACTAACGAAATGGTAAACAACGTTTTATATTTAATTCACTTTCGGTTGACAAGGTGGTGGATTTATATGTGCGAGTTGAAGGATACTGTTGAATATATTTATTTTAGTATACAAATGTCTTTCTCTCCTTACATATCTCCTACAATATTCCCAGTTTTTGCATTTGCATTAGTTACTTAAAATCTAGTTTATATCTTTAATGATGGTGGTTTAATTTTTGGAGAATATCCTCGATTAAATTTTACACCAATTATTGCAGCATTGTGATGAGTGATTTTGAAGTAAGCTTCTAATTTAAACGCCGTTAATGTTGCGATCATGAACCGCGGATCCCCAGTTATAGTGGAATTGGGTGCAGTGAACGTATCTTTATACCTTGAAAACCCCACATGCGAATGCGGAATCTTATTCTTGTCGGCAGACAAGCTGCCTAGCCACTGCGCTATCATGCCCTCAATTAGTAATTTTGCATTTTATTATCTCGTTTTATTTCGTGGGTTCCATTTATTGAAGATTTGATCAAAATAATGAGTAGTGTTCAAATAATCATCGGGATCATAATTTTCGAGTAAAATGTTTATTGGTATGACCTATAGTTACTTCATTTTCTTGCAAACCATCTTGATAAAGTCATTTAAGTTACAGAGGAATAATGTCCAATTTCCTTTCAGCAATTACTACATCTTCGTGAATGCAACTGTAATGTTATTGTATCCACTATTTCTCGAAAATGTTTTAAGTTACATCTTTAGATCATAGACATTTTTAACTCATTACACCGAAGCCCGTATAATGTTTCAATTTCAATTTTCATGCGTGTATATTGGTTGCCTTTTTTTTTGCAGATTAATACATCGAGAGACAACGGAGGCTGCTGTTAACAAGTTTTACACATTAGGGAAAACTGGAAGACTAACCCGCACTGAACGTGGAAAAATATATTCTCAGACTTGTCATCGGAAAGGACGTAAGATTGTCCGCAGTGCAAAGAAGCCTTTTACTTGTGACATATGTGGAGCAACATTTACTCTACAACGCTCATTGAAGAAACATATGTTGCGGAAACTTTGTAATACATCTGGAGCTAATTGTACTGAGAGGTGTTCATTGGAGAGACATAAGTTGCTTCACAGTGGCCGGAGGCCATTCTCATGTGACAGATGTGACAAGTCTTATAAGAACCCCAGTTCTCTCAAAACGCATTTAATTATCAACTCGGGAATAAAGTCCTACACTTGCGAAGTATGCGGTGCAGCATATTATTACATCAAAGACTTAAGGACCCATCTGTCAAGTCATAGCGGCCAAAAGCCATACCCTTGTAGTAAATGTGAAGTGAAATTTAGTGTAAAGGCATCTCTAATTGATCACCTTGCCCGACATAGAGTGCAAAGGCCGTATGTTTGTGACACATGTAAAGTGGTATTTCCAACACGGAGACTATTAATAAGTCACATATTAGAAAAGCATGGATCTCTGTTGCCGAGATCACGAACACCGAAGTTTCATTCATGCACGGGATGCAATTCATAATTTCCAAGCAAGACTCATCTTAAGATCCACATGTATCGCAACACTGGAGAAAAGCCTCAATCTTGCGATATTTGTGCTGCGGCATTCCAAACTAAGACCTATTTGAAGAGACATATGATGACACACACTTGTACGAAACCATATTCATGTGCTGAGTGTGGGGTATCATTTTCATTAAAAAATAACCTCCAAAGCCATATGATATGACATTCTGGGAAGCAAGCTTACTTGTGTAATTAGTGTTCATTCACTCAATTTATGAAGCATCGCCACGTCCATACTGGCCAGAATCTGTATTCTTGTGATGTATTTGGCTCTAAGTTTGTTAAAAAAAAGCAATTACTCCTCACATTTTGCACCATATGGCATTGTGAGAGGCTTGCATTGGAGACAAATTTGTTAATTCATACATATACTTCAGTAGGCATTTTCATGAGACACATGTAATATGGCATCTGTGCAGGAATATTAAGACCTGATTGTTTCTCCTCTGGAAACAGCAAGGACTTCATTAGCCAAAATAAATATATGTAATGTGATTTGTTAAATATTTAATGTTCATAAGTACGTTGTATATTCCGAAACCGAGGTCGACTGGAGATTTGTAACGGTTATGACTATTTTTGGTAAGAACATTTCAAACAAATAATTATTTCAAGAAGGACATGTTTTTTAACTCTTGAAAGACTGAACTCAAGTCTACCTAATTTACTCCAAAATTGTGAGTTGAAATGTCACTCTTTTAAGGAGGGTGACGAGCATTCTTGCTATGTAACATGTCTGGAAAATCGAGTCTTGAAGCGGCAACTGAGACACCCAATTGTAATGTACTTACCCTCAGAGAGCTAAAATGTTGTTCAATGTTGAAGGTATGTACGGAAATTAAACACCTGCCAGCAGAAACCAATATTTCATAAACGTAGTATTTATTAATGCAGTAGTAACTACAATACCTTCCCAAATATACACTTGTGAGTTTCACTGATTCCCCAGTGAACTACAAATAATTCTGTTGATTCAAATTTACAATACTGTAATATTTTATCTGCCAGAATAAAATTACGACTTGAGAACTTTCCTCCCATAAATACAACATATCCGAAAGGAGTAATGTTGCAATTTAAGTGGAATTTTAAATTACAGATATTAAGACTCTCTAACTGGGTTTCTTCTTATGTTCCTCTATTTGGGTGCATGTTTAAACTTCACACCTTGTACTCCACTGTAAGTGAAATTTGGCTTGAATCTATATGAAATATTTTTTTAGATTACCGAATTTTTGAGTTGGACGTCCCGGTACTTGAAACATGGTACCAATGTGATATATCCCTGAAGGTGGTGTTGAAATTATCTCGCACTGGATCACCGCTTTCAGCGCTAGCAATCTAATGCTGAATATTCGGGTACGGTACCCAGTCCTCAAGTGGAGCGTATATTGAAGCTGCACAGTTATTGTATTTTTAATGGGTGGAACCGCTAAGTCGCATGCCCCTCTTAATGCAGATACAATTATACAAACTAAGATTATTTTCTAAATTTAGAAGTACTAACGTCTATGATACTAACTCCTATGAGTAGTTGGAATGTCCGTTTTAAGCAGATATGATAAAGTCTAGAAATAATCAAATAAAACTAATAATTATGGTAATAGGCAAAAACATTTACCATTATAAGAGAATGTGAGAAAATTACCTTATTGATTAATAGATAATTATTATTAATTACAGAAATATACAGAAAACAAAAAATCAGAAATTTTAAAAAAGAACACGTTCTTTGAGTATATACAAACATCAGTATTTCGACTGCTGACCCTAATCCACTCTCACTTATGAAACAGATGAAGAGATCAGCAGCCACCACGTCATCGGTTAATATAAGAACAAGTGTATTCTGCAAACTAAGATTTCTTCGTAGATCAGCAAGATAAACACACTCGGTTAAAATGTGGGCCTCGGTGAAAACGGCTCCAAAGGTACAAATTGGGGGCCTTCCTTCTCATCAGGTACGAGTGGGTGGATCTTGCATGACCTATCCTTAGTCTGCACAAAATGACGGACTACCTCCGTGACATGAAAGAGCTCCGTCACACGCAAGTAGTACCCTTACTAGAAATTGGGTTAGCTAGCCAGTGTTTCTCCCAGAACGCCATTACTTGTTGGCGTAACAGAGCGAATATCTCTTGCAGGTACCTCCATTTGCCGAGGTGGTAGTGAGACTTCCTCTTTTGTAGCTCGATCCGCTTACTCATTTCCCACAATTTCCATGTGGTTCAGAAGCCACAGAAAAGTGAGTTGAATGTCAGGGCTGCAAAATCCGGTTTGTAGGTCGTGCATTCGTTGCATCAAGGCGTGTTGCGGGAAACATGGAGCAATTGACTGCAACAAACTCCAAGAGTCGGTACACACAAGAAAGTGGAATCGTGCATCCTGCAAACTGCAGAGGTTCATAGACGGCAACAAACTGCGCAGTAAACACTCTACAGGTCTGTGGCAAAGAGATCATGGTATTTGCACAATCAGTAACATAAGCACAACCCACTGTATCATCCTGCTTCGGACCATCCAATAAACGGAGGCATCCGTGTTCACCTTAGGACCTCGGTATAGATCTAAAACATTTGGATGTGGGACTTGCCATGGATGCACCTTGCTAGGTGTCCGGATCATACAGGGACCTACAGCCACTCCTACTTCATTACACGAACGATGAATTCCCACACGTTGTTCAGCTGTGCTCTCGTGGAAATGTCTTGGTCCAAAATGGGGCGATATCTGTGTGTAAAAATACATTCTGAAGATCAATCTATGCTAATATACAGGGTGGGAATTAACTGTTGTTGTTTCATATGAGTGCCGTGGTCATTTAGCCTCGTTTAATCGGGTGTGTGTAGAAATTGTCTGATGACCTGTTTTATTGCCTTTGTAGTAGTTTAAGCTCCGTGTAATTGGGTGCGTAGAATTTGCCTAATGGCCTGTGTTATTGTGGTCGCTGTCATAGTTTAAAGAAGCCTTGGAGTGGCTATCTGATAACCAAAAGGAAAGTGGAATGCAATGTATAGTATATGAAACTTTTCCAACCCCAAAAAGATAGGTTATTATATACTGCAAGTTCATCTTATTATATATGTTTTGAAATCATGTGTGATCTAAAATAAATGACGTATTCACAATGCTTTCTGAGAATCAGAGGATATCGTACGGTTTACCCTTCTGAACTCGTGAGGATTTGTAAATACACTGTTGTGAGAGTGCATTCACAGAGGTTTAATTCAGCCTTGAAAGCACCTAATATAACACAAGAAGACTTCACAGCGTGTCGAAATGTATTTTCCCACCCGAAGCAAGATATCAAACCCCCCCAATAATGGGGTCATGAGTACAATGCTACAGTGCTGGTCGAAGACGTGGATGTGAGTTCTTTAATAAGACAGTAACTGAAGAATAAACTTCACTGTGCTATATGAACGTAGATTGACATTGGATGTACTCCTAACGATTAGTACAGGACCTCCAAAAGTCACCTCATTTTGTATTAAATTATCTCAACAGGAATATGCTTTGAACTACTTAGTGAGATCCTCTTAGATCATGAAGTCAACACCTCGCCAGTGTGTCCACTAAGCGCGGACCAATCAGAGTGGATTAAAAGAAAGAAATAAGATATGAAAGCGGGCTGATTGTGCCGGCGGGTTCAACCAACACCTTCTAGACTCGGGCCAGATTTGCTCTGACGCCATCTGTCAATGCCGAGTTAAGTGTGGTCCTAGCCAGCGGACATGCTAGATTTTTGTTTCTGGAGTGATTTGGTGTAGTGAAATACAGTGCAGTTTTAGTGAATAAAAAGTGAAAGATACCTCATCGCTGCTGTGTAAAAGTGGCAATTATAATATTGGACCAAAGGTCCATGTCTTAAGATTCCCCTGGACGAAGAATTTAAAGCGAAATGGATCGATGATTTCCTCGAAAGAACTTGACTCCAACTCTGTAGACTACAGTAAGTGAATACATTGTATTGTTATCTAGGATTTCGATAAAAAAAATATCTAGGGTTTTAATGCACCGTAGTATTAATTTATTTCATTTAAGTTTATTTTATATCATTTACAATTGCTTCGTTGTAAATTTTTAAAAATAGAAAAATAAATATTTTAAAAGTACTTCCTCTGCCTATATAATAAAGCATTTGGAGATATTAATAAAATTCCCTAGGATTGCTTTGCCTATATAAAGTAGTATTAATAATAATAATATCGTATGACCTCGGTGCCGGGTGCTTGTTATTTGGCACCCAGAAGGCAGCGTGCATGTCGAATTTCGTTGTTCCTTGAATCACTATGAAAGTCAAGGAGATTAGATATCGAAGCTCCTTGACTTTATAGCGCTTTCTAATAGAGAAATGAGGAACATTGTGTTGGTGGAAAATCCCGAGATTAATTTTGCCATTAATGGCCTACTGAATTCAAATGGGTTCATACATGCCAACATCGTATGACGTGTGTAGTCATTTTTGCCGCCTTTCAGAAGTCACTTACCACCACCAGGAGTGAACCTGCAAGCCTGGGGTTAGTAATCCGACACGATAACCACTCACCCACCGTGGCAAGCATATAAAGTATTTGGGGATGATAACATCCATTAGGCTTACTTTTCTAATAAAATACACTCTTATTATCATTTTAAATGATTATGTCGACTTCGCTAGGGTCTGGCGTTACGTTACGGTGACGGGACGAATATACCGAGAATGCACTGAGGTGTGTGACGTCATAGTATTGATTGAGCTTCCTCCTTTGCCCGATCGCTCCGGTGAGCGTGACGTCATCCAGCCAGCTACCTCCTTTGACCTTGATTTGCACCTTTTTTTTTTACTAACGTACTTTGAGTTCACGCAGCATTTAAAATTATATAAAGTCTAGTCTTTTAGACTGATTATCAGTGTTTTATTTTGGATAGGTAAGGATTCATTAGGCTACTGTTGGGTTATTTGTGAATATGTATTATTTTGTACAGTAACTTATATAAATTTAAAAAATACCATTAATATAGACTATACATGTAAATATTATGAATATGCAATAGTGGATGCAAACTAGTTTAATCAGAAATAAATCCTTGAAGTGCATGGTTGGTTTGTTCCTCAGTTTAGGGGCTGTGACAACACGGTCATATAGCCCCGTGTACTTTGGGTGTGTGTAGAATCTGTCTGATTACCGGTGTTAATTGCGATGACTGTATTAGTCTAGAAGTGCATGTTTAGGTCTAAAGGTTATCACATAGCGGTATTGACTTCTTTTACAAATGTACCATGCACACTTGAAAGAAAATGATATAGGCTAGCCTATTGTGGGAAACTAATTCCTTTAATGAAAATGGGGAAAAGTGTACTGTTCCTCTGAAGACGGGACCAATTCCATCAACCTTTCCTGGGTGCCCATCATATTTTACTTCAGAGAGTAGGCTACATCTAGGGAATGCCCAAAGAACAAGCGAGAAAAATTAGAAGCAAATACATTACAACACTCCATTGCAGCAAGAAGGGATTCATATATAGAGTATGAATCCTCGCGTACGTTTACCACTTTCCAGCAGCTTGTACAGTAGTTTGTACGGCATATAAGCCTTCATCTTTCTGGGATGTTGTTGAAAGAGAAAACTCAATGTTTTATTTAATTTTAAATTATTGCAGTGTTTTGGAACTTGGTTACTCTGTTGTTGTAAACGAGCAACTGGAACTTAGAGTTAATTATAAAGGCACAGAAATTGAAAAATTAGGTACAGGTAGTTCATTCAATTTCCTCTGTTAGTGAATAATGCAACAGGTATTCAAGTAGTTTTAAACTACATAGATAATTTAGAGCAGACCACGCCATGCAGTATTTCTCATCTATTATTTTGAAAGATATTTTAAAGTCACTAGAGGATAGTAGAGAAGGTTTCTATGATTCAATTCATCTCATCTCAGCTGGAGCTCTTACAGTACCAGTTCCGTAAGGAAAGATTGAGATTCAGTACTGATATGATGCGTTTTGCCTCTTTATTACCGGTGCATTTTATTTCAACACATTCTTAGAAATGTATTCGACATACTGGAAATCTCATTCTTACCCATCCTGGTAATGCAAGGTATGTTCCTCATATGAAATAAGTCCACAATTGGAACTACCGGTACATTATAAACTCTTTTTGGGTTATATAAAAGACAAGGTAACATCTGTAGGCTACCTCTAGAGAATCGTTTTGTTACCGGTACTGTATGATTGATGAAATTCACATAGAGCCATATTTTGACTTCAAAGGCTTTAAATGTATGTATGGCCTATGATTCTGGGATAAATAATATGATGCAGAGCATAAGATCACCTTTTAAAGATGTAAATACATTCATAAGAAGGGAGGTAGTGCACAGTTTGCTACTCCTGTGAGGGTCCGGGCACTGATATCAGGAGCCCGCTGATGAGCCAGCTTGGTGTTCCTAGGCGAAATCCCACACAAGATACGGCATAAACCTAGAAAAATTGCTGAGTTTTAATTCCTTGGTCGTGAAAGCCAATATACCATCTTTTTGGAAGTGAATCAGTGAATCTTCGTAACTGTGTGAACGCAGCTGGCTACCTCCTAGCGCAATGTGTCCAACAAATATTGCACGTTAATTATGTATTGAACTCGATAGTCTATTCTAGTTTGTGGGTGCTCAGGCTGTCAAGTTGCGTTGCAATTATTCATTGCATAACGCATAGTAGAAAATTCTCATAATATATCTTATGCAAAATGCATCATTGTTGATTTTTAAAAATCACGCTATGTTTATGTTCAAAACATTTTTAGATTTTATCGCTTATTTATATGGACTTAGGCCTACATTGATAAAAGTCGTTAAGGTCGTGTTGGGAGGAATATGGCGGCCAAGTGAACTTGCCACATTATATTTACTTTCTTCAAATTGTAGATCGTATGGTTCAAGACAAAATCAGATCATGAGGCACAAGATATTCAACGAAGTTTTCAACCACATTTGTGATCGTTAAAAAAATAATTTGGATGTGTCTTGCCAACAAGTGCATTTAGATTCTACAATGTATTATTTATTAGTACATCAATATTCGTGGCTTTTCTATTATTAGTTCACGTTGAAAAGCGTGTAACGTCACGTATTATATTATAAATTCTAAGCTGTCTACGTGAGTACGTGTACCGTATTGCCAGTATCCGACGACGGTATATTTCAGACCAAACTAGTAGCCTACTCTCACCCAAGGGAATAAGATGTTCTTAAAACAAGGGATAATAAATATACGTCAACCAACTTCTATTGCTTAGTATAGCAAACTACACTCGGTAAGTGATTGTTGTTTGTATAATATTAGTAAGTTGATTCAAAGATTAAATGTTACCTTCACACTGTAACTCTGCCACCGAGTGACCGTTACATTTCTGAGAATTGGAAGGGTCAACTTCTCTAGGTTACTCCTATTCACAAAACATTACCTCACACTGTGAGGTTCGGGAGTAGGCTACTGGCGGCCGACATAGGCTAGTCTAGTGCCCGTTGCACACTTGCCAGTGTACAGCTGTGATCCTGCAGTACGTTTGACGTTATTTTTTTAGTACCGTCAACTGGGGATACTTTGTGCCATGTATTTCACTTCTCTTTTTTTGCCATAATTTTAGTACACTAAGATAAATTATATCTTAACTTAATTTTATGTTAAAATATAGCTTAGATATTGTGCTTCCCATATCAAGTAATATCTGTCATCCAATTGTTCGAAATATCCCATTATGGTGGATTATGGTAGTGGCCTAAAGTTACCCCGGTTGAGGGTAACTTTAGGCCACCTATATGATTTCACTGGTTTAACAAAGTATACAACAAATGGTTGTAATTTGTGCCATTTTTATTTATGTAAATATAATACAAGCGACTCCAGTCTTCAAAAAATCTTTGTTACAACACCTAAGGGAACCAAGGAGGAGTAATAATAATAAAATCATAAACATCCACTTGCTACACATTTGCAGTTCTTACAAAGGCAATAACACAATTGAACATTTAACTATGGTTATTCCCCCCACATGAACTCCAATTCCTTCACTCTGAAAATGCCCCTTTTGTTCACCATAATCGGATCACTAATTTTCATAATAATGTCCTCTACAGGATATTCCTTAATTAAATCATCCACTCCTGGCCACTTCCAGTTTTTCTTACTCTTTTGCATGCACGTCACTTCTATTTCTTGTTGTGCTGTGTTTACATTTAAAACCATTCCAGGAAACAATGTGCCTTCATAGTTTATTACAACATGGCACCCTACTGACAAATCCTCTGCTCGGAGGTGGGTTTTGAGAACAGCCGCAGATCGTCTTTCATTTCCTTCGTCACATTCTAATTGAGAAAGCCCACTACATTCCTGCACCTTATCCACTTTCCTCATGCTGCCAGAGAAATGGGCATCCTCTTGATTGTCACCTTCAGTTTGCAAATCTTCTGGTGCCACACTTTTGCCTGGGGGAACATTGAGCCTCTTTTTACTTTGTGTTTTTCCATGCTCGTCTGGATATCTCATCTTCTGAACGTGGTCTATAAACACCTGAGAAACTGAATTATTCATAGCTTGCACATCATCACATGGCAGTTTATCTAAAACATGTTTCTTGTCCATTGGAAAAATTCCCGTTGCCCGGAACCCTGACTTTAAGTTTTCGGAGAACTTACAAGAAACATGTGTTATCAGCTTCTTCAAAAGAGTTGGGAATTTGGATTTTGGAATGGATGGTGAATGCCTACCCTCGCTTGTCATTTTCCATTCGGACAGAATCTTTCTCCACGCTTTTTTGAGAGGACCAGAAACTGCAACATCCAGAGGTTGCAAGATGTGGGTTGAATTGGGTGGCAAAAACACGAAGTTGACGTTATTCTTTCGGCTCAGTACCAACACATTCAACGAAATATGGCTGGTTAAATTGTCTGCTATCAAAATTTTCTTCCCTTCCAACTTCCTCACTGCTGGAAGGAAAGGGCTTTCGAACCAGTCCTCGAACATTCTGACATCAAACCAGCCAGATTTTGTAGCATTGTAGTGCACTCCAACTGGGCCACCCTCTGTCCATGTGTCAAACAGCCTTTCAGCCTTATACACCACATATGGTGGTAGAAATTGACCTGCAGCACTACCACAGAACATGATTGACACACTACCCTTCGTCGAGTTCATGATTCTCTCAGGATATTTACAAGTGCGCCTGACAATCAGACTCTTTCTTCCTGGATCATCTGACAAATTGGTTTCGTCTAGGTTCCATATATTCGTCGGAGGTACTTCTTCTACTTCTTTTGCTTATGATGGCTTTTGACACTCCAGCACGGTTTCTTTTAATGTTAGAGGCAAGTCGTTCTTTGAGGATTTCTGACTGCCTTGAAATGAATGATTTCGCCCAGTCTTCCCCCGGAAGATTATTCTTGAACCTGTTGACAGTTCTTCCTTCTCGATCAAGGTAACATTTGATAATACACCTCAAATCAAAGCGATCTAAAGGATACCCCCACTCTGCCATGGCGATGCAGTAATCAGCAAATGCTTGCTCCTCAGCTTTGGTGAAAATTGGAGGACGGCCTAAAAAGCAACATACGGGTATTATTAATCACCTAAGTACTGGTACTTACAAATGTTAGTGTCAATAATACACAAATATACCTTTTATAACACAAAATATGGCAATATTTACCTGGTTCCATGCTATGATTCATCTTAAGCTTATTCATGATGGTATTCCGGTGAATTCCGAAGGCATTGGCAGCTTCCCGCTGTGTCATAGCAGCCTCACGGACTAAACTGATGCATTCTTGTAAGACTTCTGGTGAATAGTCTTTGTACTTTCGACTTCCTATCTTTCTCTTATGGATCCTTACCATTTTAAAACAATATCTATGAAAAAAAAAACAAGATGGCACAAAGTTAGCCCAACCTACCCCTCATTCATTTACAATAAAAAACAAATCACGGGACATAAATTCAACCAAACTAGCGTCACCATGCGATTACAGAGTAAATTTATGATTAAGTTAACACTTACCTAAAGTTTACAGATGCTTACGGCTGTCTTCCTAGGCCTTAAGAGATGATCAACGCTTAACACTTGTTGGCGCCTTTCGTGAACCACAGAACTTCTCACTCCACGGAGTCTAAAAAATGCATTTATGCAAGTTCCATGCTATCGTAATATAAACTTAGGAGTACATCGAGAAATTCGATTCAGTTTGAAATTCCCGGGGAATACTTCCTAGATGAATGAATCCGATAATATTTTACGTTGTCACCGTGGCACAAAGTATCCCCTGAGAGCACAAAGTATCCCCAGTTGACGGTAGTTTGTACTAGTAATTGTGTTAAGCAGGTGCTATTGGTTGCAATAAAAGTTTATTATAATTTCCTTACTTATAGTTTTTAGTAAAATTAGAAGTTGCCTCTAGTGTGTGATGGAGGAGGGCAAATCCTAGGAAAAACATTACTAAACTACCGGTACTGACATTGGACAAAATTCATTTTGCAATGATAAAAGAAAATCTGACAATGACGTAGGTAGCCTTACTTCATTCATCCGTTGGACATGTCTAAGCCATTTCAATTGGTTTTGCTCCAATTTGTCATTTAGTTTCTGTACCGGTAACTTACTCCCAGTTCTTTCCGTATATCTTCATTTCTCGATTTCATTCGATTTTTATTAAATCCATTTGATCAATTACATGTATACAATACATTTTTGATATAGGACACGTCAGAAATTACATCTATAAAATAAAAGAACTAACAGGTATATATTACTAATACTAAAACTATTTATAACTTATTATAATAACAGATCTTAAGAGATACTATCTTATTGGACAACTATTACACCTTACTCTATTATCATATGAAAACTTAATTCTATAAATACAACAACTTACAGCTAGGTATTACAAATAAAATAGAAAAGTAAAATATAATAAACTTATAGATTTTATCGCTCCTATACGCTAAGATATTCAACTACAGAGTAAAACCAATGGCACTGCAGATAAGCTTTCGACATTCTATCAAGGGTTTTTATTTTTGGGTCAAGTTTTATATACTGGGGTACTTTATTGAATAATTTAACTCCTGTATGAAAAGTTCCTTTTTGATATATGCTTGTGTGTGTGTGTGTGTGTGTGTGTGTGTGTGTGTGTGTGTGTGTGTGTGTGTGTGTGTGTGTGTGTGTGTGTGTGTGTGTGTGTGTGTGTGTGTGTGTGTGTGTGTGTGTGTGTGTGTGTGTGTGTGTGTGTGTGTGTGTGTGTGTGTGTGTGTGTGTGTGTGTGTGTGTGTGTGTGTGTGTGTGTGTGTGTGTGTGTGTGTGTGTGTGTGTGTGTGTGTGTGTGTGTGTGTGTGTGTGTGTGTGTGTGTGTGTGTGTGTGTGTGTGTGTGTGTGTGTGTGTGTGTGTGTGTGTGTGTGTGTGTGTGTGTGTGTGTGTGTGTGTGTGTGTGTGTGTGTGTGTGTGTGTGTGTGTGTGTGTGTGTGTGTGTGTGTGTGTGTGTGTGTGTGTGTGTGTGTGTGTGTGTGTGTGTGTGTGTGTGTGTGTGTGTGTGTGTGTGTGTGTGTGTGTGTGTGTGTGTGTGTGTGTGTGTGTGTGTGTGTGTGTGTGTGTGTGTGTGTGTGTGTGTGTGTGTGTGTGTGTGTGTGTGTGTGTGTGTGTGTGTGTGTGTGTGTGTGTGTGTGTGTGTGTGTGTGTGTGTGTGTGTGTGTGTGTGTGTGTGTGTGTGTGTGTGTGTGTGTGTGTGTGTGTGTGTGTGTGTTTTTTTTTTTGATTTTGTCATGTGTTATGCCTATGAACATAATTGTCTGTTTTAAGAAAAACATCTTTATTCATTAAATTATTTTTAAAAGACATAATACTTTCAAAGATATATGCAGGGCAGTGGGAGAATGTTTAAATCTTTAAACAGAGGTCTACATGATTCTCTAGTGTTTACATTTGCCTTAATTCTAATCGCCCACGTTTGTATCCTAAACGTGGTTAGTACATCTGGTGGCATACCCCAAAATATGACCCCATATCTTAAGTATGAATGGAAATAAGCAAAATAAGTATTTCTTAATATATGCATGCTAGTGCAGGTTTTCAAATACGTAACGCAAAGCACATCGAGTTCAGTTTAGTATTCAGATATTGTATATGTTTATTCCATTTCAAATCATGTTGTAGGCCTATCCATAGTCCTAAAAACGTTGTTTCTGATTTATTTTCGATTTGATGACCATTAAATGTTATATTGGGCTTTGTTGGATTCCTATTCTGTATAGTGTGGAAATTTAGAGATTCTTTTTTTTTTATAGTTTATTATAAGGCGATTATCTTGTGACCATTTGGTTAACTCTTCTGTAACGGAGTCAGCAGACTGCTGTAAGACCTGTTTCGTTTCACCTTTTATTACGAGTGTTGTATAGTCCGCGAACAAAATTTCCTTATGTGAATGAACGTTCTGTGTTATATCATTGCTATATAGAAGAACGAGTAGTGGGCCCAAAACCGGTCCCTGGGGTACTCCAAATTTAATAATTCCCTCATTGGACAATGTTTCATTAAGTAATTTGGTTCCATCATCCTTGTGTCTCAAACTTTCTATTTATTTACGCCTTGTTAAGTAAAACTCTATCCATTTATTAGCTAGACCTCTAATACCATATAGATTTAGTTTTGTAAGGAGGATTTTATGGTCAACAACATCAAATGCTTTCGATAAATCCAAGAATAGGCCAGTTACATGTTCCTTATTGTCAATTAATTTCAGTATACTATTACTACATTCATAAATTGCTGTATGTGTAGATTTTTCCGTTCTGAATCCATGTTGTGAGTTTGATAGTATTTTCTTTTTCTATAAAACTTATCAGTCTCTTATACATGATTTTTTCCACAATTTTTGCAATACCAGTTGGTAAGGTAATAGGACGATAGTTATCTAATTCATATTTAGAACCGTTCTTGTGCACTGGAATTACTTTTGTTAACTTCAAAATATCCGAGTAAGTTCCTGAGAGAATTGAACTGTTTATTAAGTGCGTAAGTGGATTTATTATATTTTCAGAACATTTCTTTAAAATTGCATCAGGGATGCCATCAATGCCAGCACAAAATTTATTTTTAGCTCTTTTATAACTATTCTTACCTCTTCAATTGTGACATGATTTATAAATAAAGAATCACTGCATATATTTATTTAATTATTAGAATTTAGTGTATTTACCTGTGATTTATTTAATTATTTTTGTGGAATTTCCAGAAAATAGTCATTAAAAGTGTTTGCTAATTCCTCTGGGTTATTAATCACTTTATTATTCCTGGTCAGTGTAATGTCCCTTTGTATTTTAGCAGATTTTCCAGTTTCTTTCTTTATCACGGACCACATAGCCCTGTTTTTATTAGATGATAGGGAAATAAAATTATCATTATGCATTTTCTTCGCTAGTCTTATTACCTCGATGTTAGGCCCCTTAAAACAACAATTATCATCATCATCATCATTTTAGCCTACTTTTCACATTTTGCAAAAATTAGGAAAAAGTAGACTTATGAGATCGATCCAGGAAAATGTGTGTCTGTCTGTCCTTCTGTCTGGCTGTGTGTGTGTGTGTGTGTGTGTGTGTGTGTGTGTCCCTATCAACTCCTAATCGGCTGGAGCAATCGAAACCAAATTTAGTATGATTAAAGATGTATACCGGAATATCTCACGTCCATATTTGAAAATAATGTCAGTGCTACCAACTGCAAAAAAAAACGCACTAGAAATTTGAGCTCCATGTTGGATATCTTGGAAGGTATGTATAGGAGCTATCCAAAATTGGCACACATGTAGATAATACTATTTCAGTTTAATTTCCAGGAGGCCATACATGACAGTGTTGCCAAAATAATTTTAAGCCTTCTGATAGG
The DNA here is from genome assembly GCA_946902985.2 of Meconema thalassinum. Taxonomy (NCBI): domain Eukaryota; kingdom Metazoa; phylum Arthropoda; class Insecta; order Orthoptera; family Tettigoniidae; genus Meconema; species Meconema thalassinum. Next base: position 377,834,261 of record OX336392.1, read on the forward strand.
TCCAATTTTTAAATGCATATAACTTCTACACTATCAATTGAATTTCAACCAAATTTTGTATGTCATATGTGCACATAAACAGATATGACTGAGCGTATTCTTAAGAGCCACCAGGGCTGCCAACTGTTAATAATTGCTCTCTCTCTCTATTTTTTTTAATCCGAATACCAATATATCAGAAAGTATGCAAGCCGACAGCTTTTAAACTATTCACACGTATAGTACCTGACATTTTAGATTAATTTGGAGTAACTTATATACGTCAGTTCTACCAACATGATTATAAGCTTGCTGATAGAACCAATTGTTAAATACATGTAACTTCTATACTATCAGTTGAATTTCAACCAAATTTCGTATGTTCTATGTGCAACATAACATATATGACTATAAGTATTGTTAAGAGCAATCAGGGCTGCCAACAGTTAATAAATGCTGTCTATATATCTTTAACCTAATATCAATATATCAGAAAGTATGCAAGCCAACAGCTCTATACTTTGCACTCGTATAGCACCTGACATTCTAGATTAATTTGGAGTAATTAATATAAGTCAGTGCTGCCAACATGATGCTATGCTTGCTGATAGGTCCAATTTTAAAATACATGTAACTTCTATACTAACAAATGGATTTCATCCAAAATTGGCACAACAGGATATCATACTATTTCAAATTATTTCTTACCAGCACGCGAATGACATTGTTGCCAACATGCTTTTACGGGTGCTGATAGATCCAATGTCTAACTGCATGTGACGTCCATTGGGCGTCAACCACATTTTTTTATTCTGTACCTTAAGAGATGGAACTAAGAATATATTCAGTCACCAGGGCTGCCAACCTGTAGTGCTCTATTAGGCTACATTATACCAGGAATATTTCGAACTAATTAGACATTTCGATATTACCAACTTAATTTCGTCATTATTCTAGATAGGTTCATATACTGTAGATTAGTCATTGGCATGAAAAGTAGGCTCTTTAGTTCTTCACGGAACTTCTTGTGTGTAGTATAAATTGAATTCAGGTGTCGTGTTGTATTGTTTATATAATTTGTGTAGAAATTTCTTTCATTGACATGAATTTATAATCCCTGTTGTTATCCAATTGCTAGTTTTGTTATTTTGAATATTTTTTTGTTTAAAGGGGACTGCTGTTTCAAAATAGTGTTTTAGGGTACTGTTAAATGCATTAAATTTATCATTTACATTTTTTAGTTTATAAATTTCTGACCATGTTTCCTTATCTAATAAGTCATTGAAATTTGTAACATTTGTCTCAGTGAATGACCTGCACTTTGATTTTATTCCTTTATCATTATTATTGATTGTGTCGGGTACTCCAAAACTCAGTATTTTTCCATGGTGGTCACTAAAACTCGGACACTAGACTTCTATTGAATGGTGATATTTATCTGTATTTATAAAAATTTGATCAGGAGTGGTTTTACTAGATTTTGTTATTCTTGTTGGGGTATTTACTGTAGGTTCCAGTCCATAGGAAATTAGTAACTGTGTTAATAATTGTCAATTTCTATCACATTTTAAGAAATCTACATTTACATCCTACACATTTTTATATCGAAATTTACTTGGCTCATGTTATTGAGTATCAATTCTAATTTATCTATAAATAAACGAAACTTTCCTGACGGAGAACGGTATATGCATACAATTATTAACTTAAACTGCTGTTAACTGTTTATGATCTAAATTATTTCTTAAGAAGATACAAGTTAGATATTATATTAGATCTAGAGTATTTACTAGCTAGTACAAACCCTGGGAATTGAATTAATTCGAGTTGTTCCTCTTTCAGCCAATGTTATGAATTACATAGTGCTGAGATGTCTTTATGTTCATTTATAAGCATTAGATTTATGTAATCAATTTTATTGTAGAGTGACTGAACATTCTGGTGGTAAATTTTAAATTTGTTACTTTTGCAAGCTTGTGTTGGTGATTTATTTACATTATTATCATAATTGTTATTATTATTATTGTTGCTAGACAAATCCGAAATACCATTGTTGCACCCAGTTAAATTTGACATCAAAAGATAATCATCTGAATGCCAAACCTCCCGTTTGGCTTCTTTTACCAGTTTCCCTGCTTCCACTCTAAAGATATTACTGTTGAACTATTCTTACCATTTGAATTTACAATTTTGCAGATTTCATCAATAAGATACTCTTTTCCTAACCTATTTAAGTGTAGGCCATGCCGAGTGTGGAACTTCCTGTCTAATTTACTTACATCTATAATTTGGACATTTGGAAAACTCTTACAAATTTTATTAATTTTTCAATTTGTAGCCTCGATTTCTACATTTACACATGATTTGGGAATTAAATCGTATCTCTGCGGAATGTTTACAATAATGACATTTGTGTTAAGCATGGATGGCAATGTACCCTTTAAATCTTTGATTACCTTTTTACTCTCGTTTCTATAGACGTCGTTTGCTTCAGCGATGATAACTGCATAGTCCTTTGAAGTTAGGGATGCCCACTCTCCTGCCATTCCGTTCGTGACCGCTGAAATTGGAGCTCCTGGTTTTACTGTCGAAGTGACATCCATTTCTCCGCTTCTCTCCAATACGCTTGCTGCTACATCTCACCCGTGACTATCCGCAAATATCCGCATCTTCCTGGACTTTCTCTTTATCACTTTCTTCTTTTCTTCTTGAAGAAAGTCATCATTCTCTTCGACGAGCACTCCAAATGAATTTGAGACGGGAATTTCAGTAACATGTACTCTATTTTTAGGCCTAGACTTATTCAATCTCACACTACCAGCAGAGGCGGCTGGTGGCATTGGACTCAAGGACGCCGCCCTCCCACCCTCCTCCCTCCTCATCGGCCCTTATGTTCTCTCTTCTCGCACCTAATGTTTTGCCATCGTGACAATGTGTGTGTAGTTCCTCTCCTTGTCGGTAGAGCGCACTGGATACTCATGAGGACTCATCAAAAATCGCCCGCGTTGTAATTTACGTTGCCATGACAACGAATACCTCTACTTATCCCCTCTCCATCCTTTCACGCGCTACGTCACGAAGTGTGAGGACTCAGTCAGCCTGAGTCTGTAGCAGCCACTGTATAGCTTCCCTCCTGGCGCGCTAGGAAGCAGCACCAATTCACTGTGGCAGATATAAGTTTTGTATTCATGTTAATGGCGAAGTTGGAATGTATTCTGAATGATTTTATAATGTTGTACTGCTTCGTGCCCTTTTGTAAATCAGAACTGGGCAAGTTATAATCATGAGATTCAATCGGACAATTCATTGCGTGAGAAGTGGTTACGTAGAATTTCCAGAGAAGGTGACAAGAGAGGAAGCAAATGGTTACCTTCTGATCGCTCTGTTGCGTGTAGTCTTCATTTTCTTCCAGAGAGCTTCAGATCACATAAATTATCAAATTGGTTACAACTAGTGGGATGTGGGTTGGCGACTATGGGATCCCAGCTGAGTTTCCTTGAGCTGAGCTCCTCTCTTATATCTTTCATGTCAACTCTTACCCCAACGTTATTAGGGTATCGGAGGCCTGGGATGTCTTTCATTTCCCTGCCTAAATTGGCTCTTGTCTTTTTCTTTCCTGATGCCCAATTTTTGTAGGATCAGAGCTAGTGTTGTAAAATGTCCAGGCATTTATAAGTCGGGGCAAATGCCCAGGATAAATGCTCAGGCAAATGCCGGTGCCCAAAACCCAAAAATGCCCAGGCATTTTGGGCATGTACTCCTTTTAAAAACATATTCATAATGCAACGCTTATATAAATATTGTTTTAGCCATATATGTATCCACATATATGTAATCTATATATGTATCCATAAAAACAGGAGTTGATGACAAAGTATGCTGCGGAAGTTGTTGTAGGAATTCACTGAAAGAACTTGATTTTGGTTCTGAGGCTGAGCTTGTGCTTGGTATTGCAGATTTGTTATTGAAATCATCCACTTCAATTAGTAAAGTTTCAAGCGGCTTCGGTGGCGTAGTTGGTAGCATGCTGAACTGCTGTGCCCAAGATAGCGGGTTCAAACCCTGCCCAAGTCATCGGATATTTAAGAGCGTTAAAAATCCTTCAGTATGCCTTCCTTAAGAGGGGAAGTAAAGCCGGCGGTCCCATGTCATAGATTTATGGCATGTAAAAGATCCTTCCACAGGCTGAACTTGTGTGAAGCTAAATTGTTAGGTTAAATTTCGTCGAAACGCTCTATCAAAGTTCCAACATTCATCACTTGGTATCATTGATATCTGGTGGCGAGAGTTGGAACTACTTGAAATTGAACGGAACTTGTAGCTCACCCTAAGGGTGTCCGCTGGAAGCAGCTACAGATTCAGGCGAGCCTAACATGTCCTCGGACACTCCCGGCACTAAAAGCCATACGATAAATAAATAAATAAATAAATAAATAAATAAATAAATAAATAAATAAATGAGTAAAGGTTCATAAGGGGTTTTCTTTCGAAAAGGTTTTTTCAACCACTGTAACTGTACCTAACTGAAGCACTTTTTTTTAGATGCTGAGGGAACCTAAAGCACATTTTTATGTGCCTTTCCATTTTGTTACAATGTGCCTGTTAATAGTCCTTATTACAATATTTACAAGATACTACTTTCCCTTTCAAATTAAGACAGTTCCAAATAGGTTCTTTTTTCCTAAGCATTTTGTAAAGATTTAATCTAACACTTAAAAATATAAGTAGCCTAAGAATGAAGTGAGGTTATCTCAGACTCAACCACTCAACAGACAGCTCTACTTCACAACTAACTGGGCTGGGCTGCTGGTGGTAGTATGCCTCGCCAATCTCAAGGCCACAACCACCCTACCCCCATTCCAATATCATAGCACAATGGCTGCCCAGGGCCTAGCCCATCCACCCCCCTCCCAAAGCCACTATTCACACCATAATCAAACTCCTACCTAATTTTCCTAAATATAAATGAGTAGGCCAGCAGGCCTAACTCAGCAATACAATGTTTTATTCAATCCAGATATACATCATTCTCATTTAGATGTTATTGACAACATTGACACAGGATAATTAAATTATTATCAGCAATATTCGGGCATTACTAGTTTATCCATGAAATGTACCTTTGATTAATGGTCTTTATTATGTTTTAGAAGCTGTAGCAACAATCACAAGTAGTAAAAAGTAAAATAATAAGCACGTTTTTTTAAATGCCCAGATTTTGGGCGCTTAAAACTGCTTTGGGCAAATGCCCATTTATAGATGTCCTGCCCACTGGGCATTTTCCCGGCCTACATCACTAATCATACCTCATTTTGTCCTTTTTTCTGCCTTCTCTAAGAGGCCCAAAAGGAGGTAGGGTGTGTGTTGTCCCACCATGCACGGTGCACCTTAGATATCGATACACCCTCAATGGTGGAGTTAATTGTTGTTTAAAGGGGTGAAATATCTAGGTCATCTACCCTTAGTGGTTTAGGTGATGGTGAGAAATTATGATGAAATGAAATCTACAGCTAGGCTTAACTAATTACTGACTTACAACTAACTTATGTACCAGAAGAAGAGAACGACAATAATAAGAGAAAGAAACGAATAAGGGAAATAAATGAAGGAAAAGGAATGCCCTCTATTTTCGAAAGGCAGATGATCTTGCTGTTCATCCCATTAAAACAAGAGTCAATCTTCGAAGAATGGGTATTGAGGTACTTGGAAACTACTAGAGCCATTAAAGGCAGATAGAAAAGGGAAAGAGGAGATCGTCCACCCCAGAGTCAATGCAAAAAGGGGAAAATGGATCTCGCTCTGGAACACATCACGGTCGCCAACTCCCGAGCTCAAAAGCTGAGCTCTTGAAGGCGTAGCCCTATCCAGGGTGCATTACGTGTGGTGGAGCTTCACACACCCTGCCTCCTTTAGGGCCTTGTGTAGAAGGTATTAGATGTTATGAAACTAAAAGAATAGGGCTGACCACTTGAAGAATGAGGGTATCAGGTTAGATGATATAAGGGTCAGTTACGGCCGGAAAATGAATGCCTCCCTAGACTTTGGATGCTCTAATGCTATCCGGGTTGGAAGAGAACAAGAGTTGACTAATGGAGGTCGACAGGTAGATGACAGAGGAGAGCCCGGCACAAGTGGAAATAATAACCGCCTCTGCTGGGGTCCAATGGTCTCCAACCCAAGTCCCACTAGGCCTAGTTGTGAACCCTTGTAGTGGGGATACACCCTCAAGGGCTCATGGCTAGTGAGCTTGGGAATTGGCGACCCTGATGGATTCCTGAGCTGGGTCCGGTTTTCTTCTTTTTCCAGTGACTGGGAGTAAATAGTTTTTAATACATTTGTTATTTCTTTAAAATCAGTAGTGCCTATTCCAAACGAAATAAGGAAATCAAGCTACAAAAATATGTGAGAAGAAAAAACAGAATAATGAAATCATCTCGGTCAATTACTGGATAAACATCACAAAAACGGTTTACATCTTAAACGGTTGAGTCCCCCCTCGGTAAAATTCACGAGCCGCCACTGACTACCAGCAACCACTGTCGACCAAGTTTCCTTGCTTTCTTCTCTGTTTCCTTTAAATTTATTCAATGCTTCCATTAACTTAGCAATATCTTCCTTTAGCAGCTTTATAATTTCATCTTTTGAGGACAGTTCGTTTCTCAGGTTACATTCGCATGACGGTACCGGTAGGCCTACATTACGACAATCGGTTTCACTTTTCTCCTCACTCAATTTTACCTGAGATCTTACTTGCCACGGTGGGTGAGTGGTTATAGTGTCGGACTACCAACCCCAAGATTGCAGGTTCGCCCCTGGTCGTGGTAAGTGATTTTTGAAGGCGACAAAAATCATGACACTCATGTCATACGTTGTTGGCATGTTAAAGAACCCATTTGAATTCAGTAGGCCGTGTTCAATGGCAAAATTAATCTCGGGATTTACCGCCAACACGAAGTTCCTCCATTCTCTACTTGAAAGCGCTCTAGTGTCAAGGAGTTTAGATATCTAACCTCCTTGACTTCCGTAGCGTTCAAAGGAATGACGAAATTCGACATGCAAGCTACCCTCTGGGTGTCAATTAACAAAGCTTGCACCAGGCACCCGAGGCCATACGATATTATTATTATTATTATTATTATTATTATTACCTGAGATCTTGTGATGATTTTATTTGCATTTTTCACTTTTATTTTGCATGATGAACATAAATCCGTAACGGTTACACTACCTAACGAGACACTAACACTAATTACTGTCGACATACTAGAGATCTAAGTTAGCGTAGATGTTTACACCAAATTACACTAAATTTATTTTAATTATTACTACCTAAATAAATTAATCTAATTACCTACCAATAAAGTAAATGTAAATCCACAGCCTGCTTCCAGTCTCCGACCGGGTCAGGAATGGAATGAATGAAGCCCCCATCTAGCGGCGAGGATATGAACTGTGCCGGCTGCCGAGGCCTGACGCACTCCTCTGGGGCAATGATTAAAAGAATGACGATGAAATGAAATGCTAGTGGAGAGTGTTGCTGGAATGAAATGTTGACTGGGAAAACCGGAGTACCCGGAGAAAAACCTGTCTGCCTCCGTTTTGTCCAGCACAGATCTCACATGGAGTGACCGGGATTTGAACCACGGACCTAGCGGTGAGAGGCCGGTGTGCTGCCGCCTAAGCCACGGAGGCTGTACCTACCAATAAAGAAGAATGTGAAATACGTATACCTTCCAAATGGGTGAAATCTCGTAAAAGCACCACTGCTCTACTTGGTTCAAACAGTGATTGAAGAAGTCACCGAATCTTTGGATACACGTTCCCACAAGTTAGTTTAAGTTTATTAAATTATCAATAAGAATTTCTAATTACTATCAATATTCCGTATTTCACTTGACCTAAGGAAAATAACTTTATAGATTTTAAACCTCTGTTATAATATTTTACCACTTTTATCAAATATTTACACTAGCTGCTATTTCACTACACTGTGTCCAAGTTTCCGCTGCATATGTCATTATAGGAACATAACTTCTTTTGCCTTAATTAGTATATCATTGTACCTCTACCTGTTTATAGAAAGCACTCTCAAGTTGTATTCTTCTGCTAATTTCCAAATCTAGTCTTCCATCTTCAGTCAGTTCACTTCCCAAGTATTTGAAGTGTTTCACCACTTCCAATTCCTTATCTCCGACTTTGATTTCTCCTTTTCCTTCTTTCTTACCTCTACTCATCACCACCAATCGTTTTGCTATACCACATGTTGGCAACAGTAATGTGACATCGATGTGTGCGTCTCGGTAACAGTTGAAGGGACCTCATGTGGCTGACAAACATGGCTGCCATCATTGAATGAGCAAGAAATTATAACACATATTTACATAATTTAGCACATATATCCGGTGCAGTAGTGATAATTGACAGTAATTTCAATTGGTAATAACTCCCGTAATATGGATCAAGGTATGAAAACCATATATTATCCAAGTGGAAGTGTAAAAGCCAGACTCTGCTCTCCTCCATAATTAATGCCCTATATGGTGCTGCCACGTTAACTTGCTGTCAGAATTAAGCCCCAGGAAGCAATGTATCAACCAACGGCAATTTAGCATTCTGGAGGTGTAGTTCAGGGTGTAAATGTTGTTTCCGGAGGCGAAAAAAATGGACAACGGAGATACGGAGATATTCGGTGATGAAAACCGGAAACTCGGTCGTGACCCCACCTGTCGACTCGGGTTATACCTAGCTGCAATTACCGTTCACGATTGCCATACTTCCAGTGATGTAATGTAGGGCCAAGTCGTCTATATACAGGGTGTATCTTAATTATACCGACAAAAAAATCAGGGACGGTCTGCGTGTTATGTAAAAAACGATGCCATAATCGGATTGGCGGAGAAAATTTTTCCCTCCGAGAAAATGAGGTTACTTTGTTACTTCCGGTCGCGCGATTCAAATCTACGAACTCGCCGTATTTGCTGAGCCAGGCAGCAAGCCACTGTCCACTGCTGTGCTTCAGGCAAGGGAAGGGAGTGTGATAGAAAAAGACAGAGATATGCTGGTGGGCATGCGGCAAGCCGAGGCGATCGAGGAGGGCCACAACGTGGCTCGCGAGCCGCATGCAGCTCTTCAGGTTAATCTTGTGCGGTTCTTGAACCCAAGCTCTGAGTAAAAATAATACTGATTTTAAAAAGTTGAATAATTGATGGATATGCTGTCCAACCTGACAAAGCTTTTTTTTTTGAGCAGGCAACGTTGTAGTCTGTAGCCAGTCCCACTCACATGGGCAGTAGCGAGTGCCGTTACTTGTGTGTGTGTGCGGTTTTGTTGTATTTGTTTGAATACGGTTGTGTAATTGCTGGTGTTCACACAGTTACGATGCTGTCTAAGAAGCGTAAATGTGAAGAGGAGAATCGAGCTTTTAATACAGAGTCCAAAAAAAAAATCAACCCCTGGTACTATACAGCCCATGACGGGCTAAGGCCGACCAAGCGACCGCTGCCCAGCCATTTGGCCTGCAGATATTGGGGTGACGCGTGATCTGCGCGTCGGGTCCCCTCGGCCGTTAATCTTGGTATTCGTGGTCGAGGTGCTGTCTCACTGTCAGACAGCTACTCAATTGTCCTCACGAGGCTGAGTGCGCCCCGTTCCAACCCTCACGTCTGTTTTAAAATCCCTGACGGAGCCGGGGATCGAACCCGGGGCCTCCGAGTGAGAGGCAGGCGCGCTACCCCCAACACCACGGGGCCGGCTTTTAATACAGAGTGGGAGGAAGAATTCGTTTATGTAGAAAGAAATGATAAGCCAATGTGTCTTCTGTATCAATTAACTTTGTCACAAGTGAAGGCCAGCAATTTAAATCGCCATCATGACACTAACCACAGTGGTTTCATAAAAGATTTTCCTGTTGGCTCTCAGTTAAGGAAAACTAAATTAAAAATCATTAAAGGAAAAACTTCATGGTCAGAGTAGGGTTATGTGAATGTTTATCAAAGAAACAGATTTGACCACCGAAGCCGGCTTCGTTTTGGCTTTTAATATTGCAAAGTAAAGAAGCCTTACTTAGAGGGGAATTTTATTAAGATGAATATGGTACAAGTTGTTTCTATTTTAGAACATGAAAATAAGAAACTGCAAAAACTGATAGACCAAATTCCTCCTGCTAGACATACAAAAGGGAGGCATGTTTCTGTTATTAGTGGTGATATTGTAATTTACAAAAATAGAAGTGAGTGCTCACCAATTAGGCTGGCTTTGGACGAGTCTACTGATATAAAATAAAAACCGTGATTAGCCATATTTGTGAGGTATGTGTCAAAAGACTTGGAGGTGGAGGAAGAACTGTTAGAGCTGGTTACATTGGATGTTACTACTCGTCAGTGCTTTTTTTTAGGGGGTACGCGTACTCCTTAAATACTTGAAAATTGTTTAAGGAAAATATTGATACATTGGTATCTAGTCCGGCTAATATAACTTCCGGCTTGAAAGTTCATCGATTAGCTGGCATGAACTCTCTGTTCACAACAGTTGGAGGAGATTTCGAATAATCCTCGATTTAAATCGATCTCTCGAATCAGTTTCTTTTGGTCGGCAACTCAACATCCCGTTCTTATAGTGCTTGGAGGCGGGGTAGGTTGTTATTTTCTGAGTGTGGTTAGTCTTGACGGATGAAGAAAATAACTAACTGTTTAACATCCACCCAGGCATCGAAAAAGATGAAAGTTAATGATTCGAACATAAACAATGACCGGACTTTGCAAATTGCCGAAAATTGCAAGATCGTAATGTTTTATCGACTACAACTGAGAGTATCACTTAATTTTTATTAGAAAAAAAAAGCACTGCTACTCGTGTTTGTGACATTAAAGAAACCCTAGATGGTGATTTATTGAAAAACTCAGTGCCTATTGGTAATATTGTCAGCATTGCTACCGACGGTGCAACATCTATGATAGGCAAGAAACAATGGCTTTTATATGCTGGCACATCATACCCTGATTTCCTACCTGTACATTGTATTACTCACACAGAACATTTAGCAGCAATATCCACAGGTTATGCAGGTAGTTCTACAAATTGTTAACTACATTCGCTCAAGTGTCAAGTTACACTGACAGTTCAAATCCTTCATAGAGTGCTTGAATAATGACGAGCTTCCTGATGGCGTATCTTGGTAACTTACTGTTTAGTGAGATGGGTATCGGTAAGCAATGTTCTTGGCAGATTTTTTCAAGTACATGATCCAATTAAACAGTTTATGGAAGAAAAGTTTTTAAAAATCCCTGAACTTGATGACCCCCAATGGTTGTTAGATTTGGCTCCTTTTTTACCAATGTGGTTCAGCATTTACAAACGCTAAACAAGGAAGAGAAAAACTTATTTCTGATTTAACCCAGAGCAAATTAAGACTTTTCGAAGAGACCTTGAAACTAAGACATTCGCTCAGTTCAAATTTTTGAAGGTGGAAACTGAAGATTATTTGTGCAAAATATCTGGTCTTGCTGAAGAAGTAAATGACAAATTGAATGAATTGAAAACACTCAAACCTCCATTTTCATTCCTGGAAAATCCTTTTTCTGTTGATGTTGTGGACGGTGGTTGTCCTGTTTCATCACCAATTACAAAGGGTGCAGCAGCTGTAGAGTTGGAGATACTAGAATTGCAAGAGGATGAAGGACTAAAAAATTCAAACGAAGTGGCGTTTCAGCCGTAGAGTTTTGGAAGAAGGTCCCAGATGAAAAAGTAACCACTACCAAAAGAGCGTGCTAAGAGACTATTCTCAATGTTTGGAACTGCTTATGTGTGTGAATCACTGTACTCAACGCTTAAGCTTAGCATATCGATCCGAACTAACTGATGAACATTTAAGTGAACTCGTGCGAACTGCGCTTACCAATTATCAGCCAGATTTCAAACAACAGCCAACATGAACAGTCGTAAAAGCACTTCTCAAAATTAATCCCTCATTTGTTTCTTCAGGTATCGCCTCAAGCATCCAAGAACTCGCCTCTTTACCTGTCGTCACCTCGTCCATGTGTAACCCAACATTTTTCATTTCTTCGATATATTTGAAGCTCACGGTGTAAAGTAAAATGTTATTCCTTGTTGTGTAATTCAACACTAATTTTAAAAGATCTGTCATTATAAAACAGTTATTAGACCACAGTTTTTATATGCAGCTGAGACCCTCTTGATGAACAAGAAAGGCAACATGGATGATTTGGAGAAAGTCGAGAGACGTACCCTTCGAAAAATTCATGGACTAAGATTGCTCCCAGGTGACTCTTATCGACTTAAAGCAAACACCGAACTATATCGTCAATTGGAACCAGCCACCACCATCATGCGACTGAGACGACTGAAATTCTACGGGCACCTGTTCCGGATGGGGAATGAAAGAATCGCCAAGAAGATCTTCAACTTGATTAATGGCTACAAGACTGGCTGCTTGCGGCTTAATGAAGTGAAACAAGACTTGAATAACGCTGGGATTTTAGACTGTGATATTCTTGACCGTTCCTAATTTTGTGATAGTGTTAACTCTTGGTCCCCACCACCCAAAGTGATTAAGACCCGACAACCCCTCACACAGGAGATATTGGAGAACAAAGAAAGTGACGCAGAAGCACTAGTCATAAGCGCTGCCACTAACCTTAACTTTGGGAGCCGCAAATTTATAAAACCGTTTCAACGGGAGCCACATTGTTCGGAGATTAATTAATGGTTTATAAAGAAAAGACACATTTTTTTCATTTTATAAATGAAGTATCATTTATTTTTTGCTCTACTTTTTATAACATTAGTTGTTATTAGTGATTTAAGCCCACTGAGGTTTATGATCTGTAAAGATTGTAAAATTTCGTCCTTCTAACAAATATTTGAAGTGTTTGACAGAGCTGTAAATGGCTTCCAGTTCCCAATCATAAGCACTGTATTTTATTTGTGGCTTGGTCAAACTTCTTGAGAAGAAGCTAAGTGGTTGTTTCACACCATTTACTTCTTGTTGAAGCACTACCCCTATGGCTGTGTCTGATGCATCAGTAACCAGGGAAAGCGGGGCTTGAAATTGTTGATTGGCCAGAAGGGTCGCGCTAGAAAGAGCTTCTTTAACTGCGTTAAACGCAGCTCTGATTTCATCTGTCCTACCCAGGGCTTTGGTACTGTTTTTTCTTGTGTCCTTCTAACATGGTTGTTAATGGTTTCTGAAGCCTGCCTATTATCCACAAGCCAACGGACTGATTGAGCGTCAACATAGAGCTTTGAAAGCAGCTCTCAAATGTCATCTACTTCAGACACATTCATGGGTGGAATCTCTTTAGTGCTTTTAGTTATCCGCACTGCAATCAAGGAAGATTTAGCTTGCTCATCTGCTGAGTTATATATGGCACTACCCTTCGTCTTCCGACATCTTAGTTGGTTGGTTCCTCCGTTTAGGGGCTGCGACAACGCGGTCATGTAGCCCCGTGTAGTTTGGGTGTGTGCGTAGAATCTGTCTGATAACCGGTGTTAATTGTGATGACTGTATTAGTGTGTGTTATCTGTTTCGTAATTCAAGTAAGGACCGCAGACTTTGGATTTTTCAAGTAGTTCCTACTTTTGCCACCAAACGCCACCGTCAACGAATACTAGTTCAGAACTTAGCTACTAGACGCCACCGAAGTCGGCACCTGGCAACGAACGTAGTAACCTGAGCGTTGTTTACATTTTTAACCTAATTTAGCTTTACGCAGGTGTAATTAGTGGAAGGTTCTTTAACATGCCATAAATCTATGACATGGGACCGCCGGCTTTACTTCCCCTCCGAAGGAAGGCATACTGAGGGATTTTTAACGCTCTTAAAAAATCCAACGACTTCCTCCGACATCTTACAACAAGACTTTGTACGACGGTTGCAAAACATAATCCGATCAATTAAACCAGTTCCAACGTCTAAACATGGAATCAGAACTGTTTTCGTATCAAAGGATCTTGTAACAGCTTCGCATGTTATCATATATCAAGATGCTATAACAACATCAGTACAACCTACCTATACTGGTCCTCGCCCGGTAAAGAAACGGACGCAGAAGTATTTCGATGTTGATATAAACGGGAAAGTTAAACGAATCTCGATTGATCGCCTGAAACCAGCCTACATACTGAGAGAACTACCCTCATCACCTTCTTCTGGATCAGAGGAGACAAACAGGTCGAGTGCAACATTCCCACCTACAAAAATTCCTCTGCCCGGCGATAAATTGAAATTCACCAAATCGGGACGGAAGGTTCACTTTCCTCGTAGGTTCATAGACTCCGTCAAAGTTTATTAGGGGGGAGTGTGTAGTGACACAGCACATTTAGGAACAACGAATATTATTTGAACTTGGCTTCAACTACGAACACATATTATAGTGCCATATCTTTTACCTTTCTTGGACTGTTCATAGTTCTTCCTTTTTTTCCTAGAGCTTTGTTGTTAACATAATAAATGTGATACCCATAACGACATAAATCATCGTATTTATTTACTGAAATAATATATATTTAAAAAATATTCGGCTTTTCCCAATTAATTGGGGTCGCCGGAGCCAACCAGGCTCATTTTGGTTTTGGCCGGGGATTTAAGGCCGGATGCCCTTCCTGACACCACGTGATTTTTCATTTGAAAATTCCTCCCCGCTGTCATCGGGATTCGAACCACGGCCATCCGGGTGAAAGACGAGCAGCTAGGCCACTCCACCATCACGCTCCCCTACTGAAATAATATAAATGATAGTTAGATTTATGTTAATATAACTACTGTAGTTGATTATGTAGTTCAGCGTACATTTCACGGAGGCTAAGTTACTTGCAGTTGACAGAGGTTGTGAATATTCCCACGTTGGTTGGCTATTAGCATTTAACAGAGTTTGAATAATCCCACGTTGGCTAGTTATTAGCATTTAACAGAGTTTGAATATTCCCGCGTTGGCCTGAACATAAGTTACAATATCTTTTAGACATGAGACCCCGCGGAGGAAATTGCTAATTAAAATAAATGGGTGATTTGACATACCAGTAAAATGCAGCGCTTGAAGAAACGGTAGCTTAACAGCTAGTTTAAAGCAGATGAGAATGGATAAAACAGCTTCATGCCGTGTTAAAACAGATCTTTCCATGTTGACCCGAAGATTGCGAGCAGAGAACGTTAGCTCATGACGAGCACAAAATGTCGGGCGTTTTGAATGCCTCAAGTAGAGAGGCCCAGCGACTACTCCAAGGATCACACACTAATAAGTGAACGAGCAAGCTGCAGACTGTGAGAGCAAAGTAGGGGAAAGGAGGGTAGAGAGTGTGACGTGGAAGAGGAGCCAACATAGAAATATAAATACCCTTTGAATACACAAGTTTCAAGTCTTCGGGGTGAGCCCAAAATAAAAAATTACGAGCCTTCCAGTAGTCGCATATGATGTGTAACATCTGACATAGAAGAAACCTCACGTGAAATTGTCGATACACCGGTATTTCATAATATTATTGGTACAAATATTAATCTAATGTAAAAGGGAGTGTTTTACAGATATTGTAGTTTATAATACGGAACTCATTTTATTAGATGATTTGTAGCTTCCACCAGCACTAGCCTAAATAAAGAATACGATATGGATCAACTAGATTAAGGCTGTGCGATCTCCACCGCCGTCAATCGCATGGCAAGAGATGGCAGCACTACTGTATTACCGATAGCAGCCGATGCATTTGTGTTAGTGACGTGTCACCCTTCAATTATCACCTCCTTCCGCCCCTACTCCCACCGCTTCTCCTCGTCACTCAATGTCTTCTCTCTCTCTCTCTCTCACTGATAGCGTTGTTTTGCATCTGAAAAACAAACCAGACTTGCTTTCCGAGCCGTATTGCCAATTTGTGGACTACTATTGGATTTTTTATTATGAATACTCGAGTTTAGGCCTTAATTACAACCAAACCAACAGACCTATTGAAAAACGAGTTATACCAATATTGTCCTTGTTTAATTCTGCGTTAGACTATATAAGCCAATTATTTTCAAGTTTATTAATTATTTATTTATTTGTGGTTGTATGAAAAATTGTCCGTGTTTTTGACGTCTTTTCTAGGAACCGCTCACTTAAAACTATATACATGGAAAACTACTTGGCTGAGGGTAATGCAATTTTATATGTGATAGGCACAAGTATTGGTAGTGCAAATCTCAAGTTTCAATTTTTTTCAACTAGGCCTACCCGATAAAAAGTTCTTATACTTTTTCTGACGTAACGTTTTCTCAGCCCAGGATAAACGTACAGCAGGAAACTTGGTCTCATTTTGAAGCTCTCGTTCGTGATTATCGGAAACTACGACCACTGTAAACGTACAGTGTGATGACGAATTTATGAAGAGTAATATTAATGGGAGGTTTTGTGCGTTGTGTGTAGGTATTCTCCCTCCGTCCAGCCCAATAAAAAGAATATATTATGATATAGGCCTATTATGATTATATTTTGATATAGTATGATATGATTCACGGAGTGAGGTTGTGGTTAGGGTTGTGCAGCTGTGAGCTTTCATTCCGGAAATAGTGGGTTCGAACCCCCCTGTCGGTAGCTCGGGTGATGGTTGTCCCTGGTTTCTCATTTTCACACCAGGCAAATGGGCGCTGTACCTTAATAAAGGCCAAGAGTTTAGTGCTTTTCAGTCGGTCAACACGAATGTACCCAAAAGACATGGGTCTTCAATCCTAATCCTGAAATAAATTACACGAGATTAATGGGTACATTCGTGTTGACCGACTGAAAAGCACTAAACTCTTGTTTACTAAGGCAACACTGAAAATATGGCTTCAAACACCACAATGTTAATAAAGGCCACAGCCGCTTCCTTCCCACTGCTAGTCTTTCCTATCCCATCGTCGCCATAAGACCTACAGTATCTGTGTCGGTGCGACGTAAGGCAAATTGTAATATATATACATTATTTTGATATATATTGAAGATTACAACTCGCATAATAGGCCAGGCGACAGGTAGTTCAATAAGGAAATAATTAGTGGAAAGCTGGAAATTGCTTTAATCGCTTTATTTGGACCCAGATATTACTCTCCCAAGTTTCTTCCTCGAGCGAAGTCGGTGTTGGCCCTTCTGGCCCTAAGAAGGTACCATTTTTCAATTTCTTTGCAAATATCTCCCAAATCTTCAACTTTATCAACAAAATACCTATTATAAAAATAATCTAGAGTAAATTTTCTACAAAAATGTTCCCTACCTTTTGTCTCTAATGTGAACCGTTACGATGCTACGACCATTCAAAGTGGAGCCCTTTTTGATTCATGCGGAAAAGCTATGGAAATGATATGCCATATCAACGTTTCTACATGTTTTAATATTTGTCAGCATTCCAGATGCACAAGCTGTTAACTTTTTACAAGTATAACAGATTTTCAATGTAAACAGCTGTGGCAAAATACCTACCATTAGTATCATTTTGCAATATTGAGTTTTCGACTACAGAACAGCATGTGGATGCACGGTGTGCGCGGATCTCGCGGGATGATGCGGACTTGAGAAAATTTGTTGGATGGTTATCAACTCAAGAGCCCTTTCCTCGTGGACAACACGTTGTTTCGTTAAGCACAGGAGTTGTCGGGGATGGACAAATCACTTGTCATATGGCCTATGAAATTGGAATAGCAGCACAAAAAGGCATAACCGGCAACAATTTTCACGATGTGAAGTTCCTTAGAAAAAATGGCGTGATGCCTCTCCGCGCGGTAAATTCGAAAATAACAAGTAGTTCCGTGAAGAACTATACAGCCTATTTTCATATATCCTGCTCATGTTAATTGCCTCTATCAACATACAAAATTTCAGTTTAATTGCTGTAACAGATTCGTAGATATTGAGAACCGTCTAAATATTTCAGATGGTCGCCAGGTTGGATTTTTATTTTTGTACTATTACATTAAGATTATTGTGGTCGTGTGGTATTCAAACTTCAATCGCATGATTAGAACACAAGAAGTAAAAACGAGATTTTAAAATTACGCACAGCAGCCATCTTGTGATTATGCAAACAATTGAAATAAATTAGATGCCAGTGGATCTACATTTGAATAAGCATTTAACGTGAAACGTTTCACGGCACTCGGATAGTTAATTCGCGAGAAACGTCCATTTAAATATTTATAATTCGCGTCGCCGCCATGTTGGATTTGTGCTCACCAGGTTACTCAAAGTCCTATAGGTAAACATATGTTCATAGTCTCTATGAACATAAAAAAAATCTGTTTGTTTGCTGTAAAAGATTCATAGATATTGAGAACCGTCTAAATATTTCGGAAGCTCGCCGTTTAGGATTGTTATATGTATAGGCCATAGAGTTATGTACCATTCAAGGACAATTATTGCCTAGGTTCATTATTCAAACTTTCACTTCAATCGCATGATAACGACACAAGAAATAAAAACATAATTTTAAAATTTCGCACAGCCGCCATCTTGAGGTTATGTAAACAATTAAATTAAATTAGATGGCAGTGCATTACAATCTGCAAAATCATTTACTGTACCACATTTCACTGCGCTCAGAGAGTTAAATCACGAGAAAAGTCTATTAAAATATTTCAAATTCGCTTGTTCGCCATGTTCGTTTTGTACTTTACAGGTTTATGAAATATACATAGGTAAACTTGTATCAGTACCCTTTATCACCGTACAAGATTGCAGGCTGATATCTGTAATAGTTTCGGAGATATAGAATGTCAGTGAAATATTTCGCACAGCCGCCATTTTGAGGTTATGTAAACAATTGAACTAAATTAGACTCCAGTGCTTTACAATGTGTATAAACAATTGCTGTACCCAGTTTCATTACGTTTGGGTAGTTAAATCGCGAGAAAAGTCTATTTAAAAGTCTCAACTTCGCTTGGCCGCCATGTTGGTTTTGTAGTCACCAGGTTTTTGAAAGTCTCATAGGCGAACTTCTAGTAGTGCCCTTTATCACCGTACACAATTTCCGGGCGATATCGGTAATAGTTTCGTAGATATCGAATGCTAGTGAAATATTTCGCACAGCCGCCATGTTGGATTGGTGAGACGTAACAAAATTTGAAGGGCACGGTCGAGGTCGCCGGGAATAGCGCCATGAACTTACCGAGTTTCATTGAAATCGCTCCAGCCGTTTAGATTTTATTAGGGACACACACACACACACCTCACACACACACACACACACACGGACAAAACCACGGGAAATACCCTGAATGAGCTGCGGTTCCAACTGTTTGAAAAATCTCTAAGCAAACATCGATTTAATCTCGCAAGCTTACCTCCCACCGAATCAGCGGCACGTGAGCACTCTTTAAGAACATATCATCAAATCCAAACATGGTATGGAAATGATACAAATCCACTGGATTGGGGCTGGAAAAATTCTCAATGTGGTTTGGCTCCCATACCTACGAGGGATCCGGTGCCACAAACGCTTCTAAACACAGTGTCCAGCAAATGTTCGGAAAACAGGAAAACGGGCCTCCGATGCTCCAGAATCTGCATGAATTGTATGGGACGGTCATGTACAAATGCTGCCGAGGAAGATGATATGGATGATTGTGACGGAGACATCGATGTTAATCTTGAGCGCCCTGTGACGTCTGACAAATGTACCGATACAGACGATGAAAGCGATGACGGAGAAATTGAGGCCACAGCTGTTTACATTGAAAATCTGTTATACTTGTAACAAGTTAACAGCTTGTGCACCTGGAATGCTGACAAATATTTTATAATATGTAGAAACTTTGATATGGCATATCATCTCCATAGCTTTTCTGCAAGAATCTAAAAGGGCTCCAATTTGAATGGTCGTAGCATCGTAACAGTTCACATTAGAGACAAAAGGTAGAGAGCATTTTTGTACAAAATGTACTCTAGATTATTTTTATAATAGGCATTTTGTTGATAAAGTTGATGGTTTGGGAGATATTAGCAAAAAAAAAAAAAGGAAAAATGGTACCTTCTTAGGGCCAGAAGGGCCAACGCCGACTTCGCTTGAGGGGAAAAACTTGGGAGAGTAATATCTGGGTCAAAATAAAGCGATTAAAGCAATTTCCAGCTTTCCACTAATTATTTCCTTATTGAGGCTTTTGTTTTTCGACCTGTCGCCTGGCCTATAAAGTTCTATTGATCTTAAACATGATTTATTCTGCGAATATAACTTACAGAATTTTATAAAGTAACTCATAAATAATTTTTAACATTCTGTAAACGAAACACACACATATTTTATTATGAGCAAATATTCTCATGAAAATACATTTTATTATTTCAGATTTTGAAAAATCATTTACATATCATATTGTTCTATATTGAAACATCTTTTTTTAGTAATAATCTGATACAGGTACGAAGTACACCATTTTATACTGACTGTATAACAATATAAAGTATTGACAGTAAGAAAACAAACAATAAAATTTAACAACAAAAAAGGACTTAATAATAACAAATTCATTGGAAATTAAATAACAAATAAAATAAATAACAGAGGTTATAAAGATATGTATGTGAGTCGTCCAATTCCAGAACTATCTAAGTCAATTTCATGAAATTTGTGAGAAAGGGCAAAAAACTGTCTTGAGTTATCCGTGCGCGTTTAAATAGAAACAGTTTGTATAATAGTTACAAAATACGATTAGTTTTCATTTTATGTATGTTTTAAAAATACAGTAAAATCAGTTTTTACGTAATAATAGAAAATATATTGCACTTAAGCAGTTTTGATACAGGATCTAGGACTTAAGTAGTTTTGGATTAGTTTCATTAAGTCAGTAATTATGGTTTCTATGTGAAAGTGAAATTATTGCTATATTTTAAAGTTATCTAAGAAACTACCCAGTATACAATAAAAGTAACCTTTCAACCTTAAATTTCCATTCACAATATGCTCACAGCTTTTCAAACTAGGCGAAATAGAGTCCATTGGACTGCACAGCAACGTCATTCCATGGGGTCTTCTTCTTCTTATTCTACTTCAGATACATTTTGTCGAGCTATGTCTTCGCCACATAGTAGCAAGTCTCGGTAGAAGCCTAGATCCTCTCTGTTGTGCCACTCAGGGCCGAAATGCTTTGACAAAAGCTGTTTCACATCAGTACTTACATATATATAAATATATAAATTTCAGATATAGAACAATATATATAAATATATAAATATGATTACAGTAGCAGTGTTTAGCTATGGACAAGTTCATTGTTAAACGTAAACGCCTGGAGAGTGAAAGTGAGCAGTCGGCTCCTACTCCCGAACCGTCGAATTCAACATAAAGAAGACAAACGAAAGAAAAGAACATACCAGGACAGTTACGTTGTGTATGGATTTACGTTGAATAAGAACGAGGAAAACCCTATCCCTGTGTGTTTAGTTTGTGGCGAAACACGAGGCCATGGTACCTAGCAAACTGAAGTGGCATCTCACAATTAAGCATCCTAGTGGGTCAGGGAAGAGTGTGATGTATTTTTCACGTGTACTAGAAGGGGAGAAAAAAAACAGCTGTGCGAATGGTAAAGAGAATGACCATAAGTGATACTGCTCTTGAAGCCTCGTTTAAAGTAGCAGAACTGATAGGAAAAAAAAATCACACACACACCTCATACTCTTGGAGAGGAAATCATAGGTCCTGCATGGAAAATTATAGTTTCAACAATACTTGGTGAAGGAGCAGCTAATCAAATTTCGAAATTTCCTCTTTCCAACAACACAATCAGTCGCAGGATATCTGAAATGTTTGCAATATCAACGAACAAGTCGTGGGGAAAATAAAAACTGATAGAGCATTTGCTTTGCAAGTAGATGAGAGTATCGATAGTGGTGACAAACTGCAACTCCTTGGTTTTACCAGATATATTGATGATAAAGATATTAATGAGCCGTTTCTGTTCTGTAGACCGCCGGAGACTACAACCTCAGGCCATGATATTTTTGTTTCTATTAATTCCTTTCTCAATGACCAAGATCTTTCATGGAAAGACTGGTTGGTTGGTTCTTAAGTTTAGGGGCTGCGACAACGCGGTCATGTAGCCCCGTGTACTTTGGTGTGTGTAGAATCTGTCTGATAACCGGTGTTAATTGTGATGACTGTATTAGTGCGTGTTATCTGTTTTTAATTCAAGTAAGGACTGCAGTCTTTTGAATTTTTCAAATAGTTCCGACTTTTGCTGCCAAACGCCACCGTCAATGACTACTAGTTCAGAACGTAGCTACCAGACGCCACCGCAGTCGGCTCTTGACGACGAACGTAGGAACCTAAGAACGTTAGTCAAATGTTTAACCTATATATAATTTAGCTTCACACAGGTGTAATTAGTGGAAGGTTCTTTAACATGCCATAAATCTATGACATGGGACCGCCGGATTTACTTCCCCTCCGAAGGAAGGCATACTGAGGGATTTTTAACTCTCTTAAAAAATCCGACGATTTCGGCCGGCATGGAAAGACTGTTGTGGTATATGTACAGATGGTGAACAATCTATGTCTGGGAAATTTGAAGGTTTTTACTGCAAGAGCTCAAGATTTTGCTGCAGTGTTTAACGTAGTTGTGAAAATGGTGAACTACATCAAGTCTCGACCTTTAATGTGCAGGATTTTTAAACAGTTATGTCTCGCAACGGATGCACCTCATACCTCTTTGTTACTTCATACAGAGTAAGGTAGTTGTCGCGGGGTCGTGTATTGAAGCAGTTTCTTGAACTTAGAGAACAGGTGAAAACTCTTTTTAAGGATGAAAATCAAGATACATTTTATGAGCTGTTACTAACTGATTCTTGGTGCTTGGAACTGTCGTATCTGGCAGATATTTTTCATAAACTGAATTAACTGAATGTTTCAATGCTGGGTAGACAGGAAACAATAATTTCCTCAACCAATAAAATGAAAGATTTTAAAAGAAAACTTAGTTCTTGGACGTCTGCAGTTCAGAAAGGAGATCTTTCAAACTTTCTTCATCTGGCAGTAGATAACGATCTGGGTAAGCTGAAAGACCGCATTTGTGATCACTTATCAAGATTGCAAGAAGCAATAGATACATACTTTCCATCTATTTCCACTATGAATGTCAACTGGGTTGTCTCACCATTTGATTTCATAGATAGTGCGAGGAAATAGATTTCACTGGTTGCGAACGAGATGAATTTATTGATCTTTGTGCCGATTCCACACTCAAAGGTAAGTCCACCAAGAGTGAGGCGTCGGTGGCTACTTTTGGGCTTCAGCGGAGAGAGTAGTATCCTAACCTAATGAAGAAAGCAATTAACACACTTTCGCCCCTTCCAAAATCCTATCTATGCGAGCAAGCCTTCTCTGCTCTGGTGACAATAAAATCCAAAGCAAGAAATAGACTGAATAACCTTGAGGATGATTTGCGTGTTTCATTGTCAACTGCAAGGCCCGATATCACGTATCTGTGCTCTAAGCATCAATCACAAGTTTCACATTAACGATTTATCGAACAAAATTTTGATGTATTTTTACTCACTGACTGTAGTAAAGTTGACTGTATTATGTTATGGTGTACGTTACTTATTACAAAATATTTCAATAAATTTACATATGAAACATTTTTTTTTTATTCAAGGAAGGATGCCCCTAGTGTTTAATGTTATTCCCAAGGGTGCCGTGAACTTCAAAAGGTTGGTAAACTCTGCTCTAGTCTGTGGTCGTGTGGATTGGCATGATGAGTCAGGGCGGGAGGGTGGCGGAAGCTGCGATAGCAAAGGTGTTGAAGGAGAGCGTAAGGCAGGTGCCCGAGCGCGCTCTTGCCCAAGACCTTGTCTTACCGCTGTGTGTGTGCGCGCGTGTGTGTATGTGTGTGTGACTGATTCAACCTGCGTTTTGTAGAGTCTGAAAGGTACAATCACCACGGGTATATCGCTGAACCAATTTTCTTTATCGAACTTTTCTACTGCTCAGAATAAGAGCCACATCAAATTAATAAAACTTTGAAGTTAATATAACAATTTTTTCTCACTAAAAATGGTATTCAAATCTGAAGAGGTTAATACAAAATTTGAATTTCGTAATAAGAATTGTTCCTATTGCAGGTACTACTACAGGGGTTGTTGTACATAAATGTCGGTGTCTTCCGATTATTAGTTTCGTCGTGGAGATTGTACCTTTAACGCTCAAAATAGCCACTTTGAAGCCATGTCCTCAGCAAACGAGCCGTCGTTATTTTCTTCAAAACGCATATAATATCTCACAAAGACCTACATTAGAGATTAAGAGTAAAAATAAAAATAAAAATAAAATTTCAATTTTTGACCGCACAGCCTTAATAGACTGCTCATAACCTTAAATTCCTTATGAATAGGTCCTCTTGATTCACAGACCAATACGTAATTTCATATGGATTCTGTTAAAATGAGTCATATTGATATGATAAGTATCGTTTAAAATGATAATCTGGTAGCAAAAATATCTACCCCGCCCAGGATTCGAACCCAAGATCTCTAGATTCACAGTCATACGCCATAACCCCTCAGCTATTTCGACTAAACAAATATTGTGCACAAGATGGTGACTTATTTCCACGTTCCAATAATACTGCATTACGGAATTAAGTTTCATTTATATTTTGCTTGTTTCGATAATGTTCCTGAGTGACATTGAGTTTAAAATGCCTTATGCCAATGCAATGCCGACTAATTACAATGTTTGATATTAAGGCATTTTACCATTTAAGTTAAATACTGATACGAAGACTTCGAACATGTACCATGTCATTTGTTTAAATCACTTGACACCAGAGTTCGCATGAGCGTTTTCCATTCAGTATGTCATATACATTCCACATGGCCGAGAGTGCGTCATGGTATCAATTTTCGACACCGCGCGCTGATTGTTTCTCTTACCAGTGCCAGCTGGATCGATCGATCGAGTTGGCAGTGCGTCTTATACTTCCGTTCGATCCACCACTGCCAGCTAGGGCACACTTCCATTCGATCGATCGAGCGGGCAGTGCATACTTCTGTTGTCCACCACTGCCAGCTAGTACACTTTCGTTTGATCGATCGAGCGGGCAGTGCATACTTCCGTTGTCCACCACTGCCAGGTAGTACACTTCCGTTTGATCGAGCGGGCAGTGCATACTTCCGTTGTCCACCACTGCCAGCTAGTACACTTCCGTTTGATCGATCGAGCGGGCAGTGCATACTTCCGTTGTCCACCACTGCCAGCTAGCACACTTCCGTTTGATCGATCGAGCGGGCAGTGCATACTTCCGTTTGATCCACCACTGCCAGCTCGATCGTTCCGATCCACTTCCGTCCCCAATTTTCAAAATCACTCCCACAAAACTATCCAGCAACCGAGCGGAAAGATGTTACACATCAAAAATATAGATCATGGAGTAAAAGTGAGACGTTTGCCCTTTGGTGGAGATGAGTTGAACTTTAAGAATTCTTCATAAGCAGCTGAGAACCATTAACTTCAGCGCTTTGCCGTATGAAGCACTGCAGAGAGAAGCTTGAAACTGCAGCTAAGCAAGGAGAAAATATCTCGAACGCTAGAAGACATTTTCAAAAACCATGAGAGAATGCAAAACAAGAGAGATACACACAAAAAGTGTGTTAGTGGTTTGCACGGAAGAGAGAATTAATGGGAAATAAAAATCAAAGAGAACCCAAGGTGGGTGCAAGATTACGAAACGTTGAAACGTATATTCAGAAGCACAGCACTGCCAGCCAGCTGAACTTGGTGGATATATATCTAGTATTGTTGGTTAGCTACTTATTACTGTAGTGTAGTGAGTTCTTTGGAAAACAATTGAAGTGTTGATGTACTCCATGTAGGAGAATGTAAAGAGTTGGAAAATAAACATGCAGTCAGATTGATATATTACATTGGTGACGAGAACGAACTTAAAAAAAAAACATGAATATTAACAAGCCTCAAATTTTCGACCCTCATTCTGATCCATCATCGCTAGGACAACGTTGGGTGAAATGGGTGAGATGTTTTGAAAGGTACGTAGTGGCAAATGATATTACGAATGATATACGCAAAAAAGCGCTTCTGCTCAATCTCGCTTGTGATGAAGTATCAGAATCAGATATATTCGATAGCTTGCCCAATACTGGGGTTACTTATTCAGATGCTTTGGTTTCTCTTAATTCCCACTTCCAGCCAAAGAAGAATCTTTTTTACTAGGCATATTCTTTTCGTAAGGCCTATCAGAACCGTAATGAAACAATTACTGATTTTTTTGGCCAAATTACGGAATCTTTCTTCTACGTGTGAATTTAAGGAAAGCTTGGATTTCGAATTAACTATGCAGTTATTAGTGGGTGCAAATTCAGTATCTTTACAAAAGCACATACTGTCCAAGTCTGGCATTAGTTTCACTGTCGCATTAGAGTTCGGCCGAAATTAGGAAATCGTCGCGGCTCAAGCTTTGGAATTTCAGGACAAGGACGTGAATCAAAGCGTAAACGAGGTCAAGACAGTAAGAAATAAGACGAAACGTGCGTCTTCAAATAGCCGCTTATGCTTCTATTGTGGTGGAAATTGGTCTCATTCACAAGGAAAAACCTGTCCTGCAAGGGGTTATGTTTGTAAATTATGCAATAAAACTAATCACTTTGAGAAAGTTTGCAAAACACTAAGCAAAAGAAGGTTAGAACTCACACTGATACCGATAATAATATAGATTATATTGATGGGAGTTCATCAGATTCAGATTCCTCAACTCACTCTAACGGCATAAATAGAGTGTCCGGCAACAGCTCATCACCTCCCCGAGTAAAATTTTCTCTTTAGGTTAAAAGAATTTCATTTGTTGTGGATACAGGCTCTTCTGTCAACATAATTGATTCTGCAACGTTTGGTTCTCTGAAACCCGTTACGTTAACGGAAACAAAGAAACGCTTATTTCCCTACCAATCGAAGACAAAATTGAAAGTGTTGGGAAAGTTCTCTGCAACGTTAACCTACAAGTTACATTCCACTTTAGCTATGTTTTATGTAGTCGAAGGACATGGTGATTCTTTGCTGGGATAACAAGCTGCACAAGACCTGAATTGTATTAAAGTCTTGTGTGCCATTTCTTCGGACGAAGTAGAGAAACGTTATCCATCTGTTTTTAACGGTACAGGCAAATTCAAATATGACAAGATTAAACTGCATATTAATCCTAATGTCCCCCCAGTAGTACAGATGCACAATCGAGTACAATATCATCTCAGGCCTAAGCTTGAAGAAGAGCTTCGTCGCTTGGAAGAGCACGATATCATTGAGCCAATCGTTGGCCCAACAACTTGGGTATCACCAATTGTATTAGTACCCAAGTCAAATAATCCCAAAAAGTTGCGCCTCTGCGTCGATATGCGCGCAGCAAACACTGCAGTTCTGCGCGAGAGACACCAACTGCCGACTATCGATGAGCTAATTGTGTCTTTGCGAGGAGCAGTGATTTTTTCTAAGCTCGATCTGAATGATGGGTTTCACCAATTTGAACTAGACGAGGGCTCTAGAAGCATTACCACTTTTTACACCCATACTGGTTTATGGAAATACAAAAGACTTATGTTTGGTATATATTCAGCCCCAGAGGAGTTTCAGAGTTGCATTCGAAATCTGATATCAGACATCACAAATGCCCGGAATATTTCAGATGACATTCTAATTTTCGGGAAATCAAAGGCTAAACATGATGCAGCCCTGGAAGCAGTTCTAAGAAGATTATCGAATGCTAGCCTCACCCTAAATAGAGGAAAATGTGTGTTTTCTCTTGAGAAACTTAGCTTCTTTGGATATGAATTTTCTAAAGATGGTATCCGGGCAGATTCCAGGAAACTGGAAACCATTAGCAGCCTTTCAGAGCCGAAATCAGTATCTGAGGTGCGTAGCTTCTTGGGAACAGTCGCATACTGTGCCAGATTCCTGCCGAATCTGTCCACGATCTCTGCTCCACTACGGGGACTGATGAAGAGAAATGTTCCATGGCAGTGGGGCCATCAGGAAAAATTGGCATTTAACTCCCTTAAAAATAAGCTAAGCCAAAAGTTGAGGAACAACTAGTTTGACCCTAATCAAGTCACAGAAGTAATTGTCGACGCTGGACCTGAAGGGCTAGGAGCTATTCTCGCTCAGCCTAAAGACTCAGACCCAGGAGTAGTAGCTTATGCTAGTCGGTCTCTTAGCGCAACAGAGAAGAAGTTTTCTCAAATTGAACGGGAGTTATTAGCCATAACCTGGGCAATAGAGAATTTTCGCCTTTATCTCCTAGGTGCCTATTTCAAGGTTATAACTGACCACAAGCCCTTGCTTGGAATACTGTCGACTGATAAGTCCACCACCCCTCGATTGGAAAGATTACGACTTCGCCTTCAAGGATACGATTTCATCTTAAATTATCGCCCAGGAGCTTCTAATCCTTCTGATTACTTCTCTCGTCATCCATTCTCTCCTCCAAGCAAATCCAATCGTGTTGAGAGGTACGTCAATTTTGTTGCTAATCAGGCCGTACCTACTGCATTGTCTAGGGAATTAATTGCCAAGCACACCGAAGAAGATAAAACCCTTAGCCTAGTAAAGCAAGTTGTGGTGGCTAATTCTTGCAAATTGAAGAATTCAGATTTAATCAAACCTTATATTCCATTAAGCCGGCCTCGTGGTGTTGGGGTAGCGCGCCTGCCTCTCACCCGGAGGCCCTGGGTTCGATCCCCGGCTCCGTCAGGGATTTTAAAACTGACGTGAGGGTTGGAACGGGATGCACTCAGCCTCGTGAGGACAATTGAGTAGCTGTCTGACGGTGAGACAGTGCCCCGGTCACGAAAACCAAGAGTAACGGCCGAGGGGACCCGACGCGCTGACCACGCGTCACCCCCAAAATCTGCAGGCCAATTGGCTGGGCAGCGGTCGCTTGGTAGGCCTAGGCCCTTCAAGGGCTGTAGTGCCACGGGGTTAGTTAGTTTATATTCCATTACTTCCCGAGATCTGCATCACTCAAGATGGCATTTTGCTACGAGGTAACAGGATTGGCATTCCTAGTTCTCTTCAGAGTAAGGTCATACACCTCGCACACAAGGGTCATCCAGGCATTGTGAGAACTAAACAGCTCCTCCGTAATCGCTGTTGGTTTCCTGGTATGGACTCGAGAGTTGAAGCGAAAATCAAGAGTTGCATAGCTTGTCAGGCAACCACAGCAGTTAATCAGCGAGATCCAATCAGATCCACTCCCCTACCTAACCAAGCTTGGACTGAACTTTCTATATATTTCGCTGGTCCCTTCCCTGATAATAAATACCTGTTAGTCATTATAGATGAATATACTAGGTTTCCCCTGGCAGAGACAGTATCTTCAACTAATGCTTCTTCCATGATAAAAAAAATTTACGGAAATGGTTTTCCGAGTTTGGAGTCCCAAGAATTTTGAAGTCTGACAATGGACCGCCTTTTAATAGCCACGAATATTCTACATTTCTTCAAGCAGTGGGTATAAAAGCCCACCATATAACACCTTATTGGCCAGAAGCAAATGGGAACTCAGAGAGGTTTTTTCGAACGGTAAAGAAAACTATCCAGGCAGCCGTTTTCGAGAAGAAGAATTGGACAGATGAATTGGATGGCTATCTTCTCAACTACAGAGCTACACCTCATGCACTACTGGAAAGAGTCCAGCAGAGTTACTCTTCAAGCATCCTTTCAATGTTGGGTTCTTACCCCCTATTGATGAAGCAGTGGAAGACTGGGATGTTAGAGTGGCAGATGCTTCAAACAAAGCAAAACAAGCAGAACACGCAAATACCTCGAGGAACGCAAGGTATCATTCTCTGGCACCTAATGACCTAGTTTTATTGAAGCAACAACCTTTAAACAAATTTACTCTGGCTTATGATCCAGACCCCTACAAAGTGGCATCTGTAACTGGAAATCAGGTCACAGCAGAACTATCAGACCGACAAGTTGTAAGGAATTCTTCCCTCTTCAGGAAGCTCCCACTAGAAGCAGGAGACTCCTCAGAATCTGCACCCCCTGCTGGAGAGGAGGTTAGAGACAATGAAGGCAGTGGATATTCAAATACTGGTACTTCGCGTCTACCAGAGAACTCAACTCCTCTTCGCAGATCGTCTAGAATTACCAACCCGCCGAAGAGGCTAGAGGACTATGTAACTTCCCGAAAAGGGAGGGATGTAGTGTAGTGAGCTCTTTGGAAAACAATTGAAGTGTTGATGTACTCCATGTAGGAGAATGTAAAGAGTTGAAAAATAAACAAGCAGTCAGATTGATATATTACCCTTACGATCATTCCATGTTGATTGTTTCAAATAGGATTGGATTGTAGAACAAGAATTACGATCTAAATAGACATATGGATTGATGAAACTTGTACGTGTGAAGTCTGTTTTAAATTAAATATTAAGAAACATTAGTAGATTTTTTTTCCTAACGTCTGTTTATTCATAATTCTACTAAATGATCGTGCATTTGTTTGATAGATAAACCAGGTCAGAAATATAAACCCGTAAAGTGTGAGAATCATTTTAGTATAAGGGACATTTGGGCACAAATTAATTAGTGAATAGTTGAACTTGAAGGAACATATTATTTCATAAAGCAGAAAATCGCAAATTGTTAATGATATGTCTTTAAAGTGGTGCTAACTGAATAGTTGAACAAAACAGTTCAGTTTCTTAATTTGACCCTACCTCATAAATCACTGATTCAATTATGAAAATTTATCAACATTTATAGTACCTTTATAAGATAAAATAGTTAAGTTACTGAAAAGGCAATATCATTCATTTTTGCCAACAATACAATAATGAATTCTGAAAAACAAAATGTTAAGGAAAGGGTACATTTATGACCTAACTATTAAAGGTGAAGACCTGAAACTAAATAAACTTGAGGGAGGTTTATTGGCTTCCAATCCAACCTAGAAATACGGTTCTAGTTTCTCACCGTGATTATTTGTAAAATATCTTACATAAGTTTAAAAATAGCTTTGTTTATGACGCAATGCATATTTTTTTTATCAAGTAACATAAATACTGCAGCCATTATTCTTGGTCATATTAATGCGCATAATCATATAAAGATGCTGTGAAAATTTCAAGTCCGTCGGTGCAGTAATTTCTGAGATTATGTACCTTATTTGCATAAAATAAACATTTCTGCAAAGGTAGATGAATAAAGATATGGTATATGTTTGCCAAAGTTGACAAACTTCAAAAACCCACATTATTTCGGAAATAGATTAATATTTTTTCTCCAAACGAACTTCCTGTGATATTTCAATATGTTGATATCCCAAAACATAAAAAAAAAAGAGAAAGTTGATATTTTTCTTCATAACCTAAGTTAACGCCACCGTAAGTGACATGGACACAACTTGAAGCTCCACAATGAAATGGTGGTGTGATTTTATCACAAATATGAAATTCAACTCAAAATATTATTTCAAGTGCATGGAGAGGTCAGCTGTTTCAGAAAATAAGAGACCTTTCCTTGCAGAGCAGTATGTACAAGATCTACATGTGCAAATATCTTAACCGTAACTGTCATGTGAAAAAGAAATCCAAAGACTGCATGTGCATTAAGAAATCATTAGCTTTAAAATGATCAAGTTTCATATTGTTACAAATGGGTAGGAAAAATTCCAACAATTATAAGTTGTTGATTAAAATCTAGAACTATCACTCTGTCCATTTGTTGATGCTACTCAGCTGGCATCTGATAAGAGTAAGCCTGTCTCCTTAAAATTTGAGAGAACTGAAGATATATTTAAGGAATACATATATTTCCAGTTGAACAACATTTCTGTATTAGTTATTGCATGCTTGACTTGTTTCACGATGCTTCCTTCTTCTAGATTCTAGATGCCATGGAGGAATCGTCCTTCATCAAATGTGAGGCAGGATGGCCGTCTGACTCAGAAGAATTAACCAAATTAGTAAGTGGACATGTATCTCTATTTTCGTGATTTCCTTCACCAGTCTGTTTATAATGAAACTGCGCAGAATATGGTCCCAAAGATGGTCTCATTTTCAGCTCTTGCACTTGTAAGTATGTCCCTTTGAAGATAGGTAATTTCTATGAATTTAAATTTCCACTCTGTGGTTGAGACTCATCACTAAGGCCCAGAAGTTCATGCACTATTAAATGAATCAATACGCATGAAAATATGCACTATTATTGGTCAAATATGCATCACGTTTCAAAAAATATGCACTATGAAATAACTTCGGCAATTACGATCACTCCGTACTCCTTAGCGTTTCTATTTTGAATATAAAGAAAATATGAACAGACGGACATATAAATACACCTTTTTTTAAATATCTCAACTAAGAAACAGTTCTAAATACAAGAGTAGTATATGTTATTTTATGGAACATCTGGTGGTGTTGACCATCAATAATTATTTTATGTTAATTAAGATATACAATAATAATAGCCATTGAATATTTAAAAATGAAAATAATTGTACAATATTTACTTAGTGAATTCTGAATAAAAATAATAGATGTTAACTTGCAAAAAGGACTGAAACATATTAGGTATTAAAATAATTTCAGTATTATTCTGTCATAGACTCTCAGAGTCCGAAATTAAATACTCGACTTTAAGAACATGAATCTACTAAAAGCACTTCAAGACAGTAGGAAATTAAGATGTACTCCATTCTCAAGCAGAGAAAGGAGAAAATATGATGCACTGTGCCAAAATAACCAAACTATGATTTTGCATGAATTTCCGGGCTTTACTCATCACCATGTAAAGTCAGAGCTTTGGTCGATAACTGTACGGTGCTCCGTAGCTTCAGCCATTTCATCAATAGTTGACAAATGAGCATACTTCTTGAGTTGATCGTTTGTGGCGGAATCGTTTCGCTCACCTGCATGGAATATAGGGTATTGAAATTCGAGTTCTAACGGCATATATTTTCAAATTCTACACTTGAAAATACGGACGTAATTCATTTTTATGATAGTAGGAATTCCAAATCTGAAAACTGAAGTTTTAAGTTAAATAATATAATGTAAAATTGTAAACGTGAACATATTGCTTATCTTACTACAAACAATAAACAACACCTCATAACGTGCCCAACCCATATCATCCTTGATCTGGTAGGTCAACATGATAAATTAGAATCTATCAAAACATATTATATATACACACCGCAAAACCCAGTGTCACACTGCTTTGTAAAATACTAATCCCAGCATATTACCCCATGCAACAGATGTATGTAGACTATGATATAAAATCAAACTGGAAAATAATTGGGAAATTTTTCTTCCTGTGGTGACTATCAATTCGTAATTTTAAAGTATGGTATTAAGTTTTTCAGTTTTCAATTTCAATAAAGTATTGATGGTCATCTTCAGAACTCGGACCTTCACGACCTTAGGTAGCAATGTCATAGGGTGGAAAGTGCAAGAAAGCTCATCATTGTTAGCACATCGATGTAGTTGGTCTATAACTGTGACTGCTTAAGCATGTTATGTCAATTTCCATCAGCTATAACATCTATCATCTAATGTCAGGTACTGTCCAGCAAAATAACAATGGTATCATTTTCAGTTTATTGCTCTAGTGAACTTCAACTTTTGTCTATCCAAAAATATTTTTTCTTTGAAGATGGTCTTGACATTGCCCCTCCTCCCAATGTCTTCATTTATTACATCTAACCACCACCTTCTTCTTGGTCTTCCTCTCGGTATTTGAGTAACTTCTATCTCCATCCACTTTCTCGCCACTCTTCCATTCTCCGTTCTCACGTGTCCAAACCATTTCATCAAGTGTTCTGATGATGATGATAATTGTTGTTTTAAGGGGCCTAACATCTAGGTTATCGGCCCCTGATGGTTTGGGTGATCGTGAAGATGAAACTGAAAAGCGGACTTAAAACTAAAACTAACTACTAACCTACATACTAGAAGAAGAAATGGAAAACTAAAGGAGAATAAGGCAAATAAAAGGACAGAAGGAAAAGAAATGCCCTCAACCCTCGGAGAAGGCGGATTGAGGGACTTGGAAGGAATGAGAGCCATGAAAGGCATATAGGAAAGTGAAAGAGGAGAGGGTCCGCCCCAAAGGTAAGGGACAAAAGGGGAAAACGGACCCAGCTCAGTAATCCCTCGGGGTCGCCAACTCCCGAACTCAGCAGCCGTGAGCCCCTGAGGGTGTAGCATTATCTAGGGTGCACCAGAAGTGGTGGGGCTACATACACCCTGCCTCCTTAAGGGCCTAGAGCACAAGGCAGGAGGTAAAAGGAAGAGAAAAAGAAGGCAGAAGGAGGGTATCAGAAAAGATGAGACAAGGGCCAATTAAGGCGGGAAAGGAAGAGACTCCCTAGGCCTCGGATACCCTAATACCGTCGGGGTCAGAAGAGAACAAGAGTTGACCAAGTGAGGTCGACAGGAAAGAAGACACAAAGGAGCCCGGCACAAGTAAGTGGAAGCAATGCCGGACTCAGCTGGGGCCCCGTGGTCGCCAACCCATGCCCACAAGATGTGAGCCCCTGGGGGAATATTTCATCCCTTAATTTACCTCTTTTCGTTGTTCTTACCATACTGTGAAGAAATTGTATTTCTGAAGCTTGAAGGCGGCCTTCTTCTCTCTTCGGTATGCATCCAGAAAACAAAACGATTTATGTTCATATCCTTGATATTCATTTTGTCATTTCCCTGTAGATTTCTGTATTAGATTAGATTAGATTTTTATTTATCCATTTGATCAGTTACATGTATACAATACATTTTTGATATAGGACACATCAGAAATTACATCTATAAAATAATAGAACTTACAGGTATAAATTACTAATACAATAACTACGGTATTTATTGTACAGCTAAATGTTTGATTGGAAATGGTGGTGGATATTTTTTGTTTCAGTTTTACATTTCGATTTATCGAAATTTAATGATTTTCAGTCGGTCAACAAAATTGTACCCAATATTGTAATAATAATAATAAATAGCCTTACAAATCCCATAAGGGCTATGGCCTCCTGCTTTGCAAGGAATTGTTCATTTTAGCCTATTTTCATTTTATGAAAAAATAGGCTTATGAGATCACCTTTTGTCCGTGTGTGTGTGAGGTGTGTGTGTGTGTGTGTGTGTGTCCCCTAATAACTTCTAAATGGCTGGAGCGATTACAATGAAACTCGGTAAGATCACAGCCGACCCCGACCGTGCCCTTCAAATTTTATTGTGTCTCACCAATCCAACATGGTGGATGTGCGAAATATTTCACCAGCATTCAGTATCTCCGAAACTATTACCGATATCGCCCTGAAATTGTGTACGGTGATAAAGGCCACTACTAGAAGTTCACCTATGAGACTTTCAAAACCTGGTGACTACAAAACCAACATGGCGGCCAAGCGAAGTTGAGACTTTTAAATAGACTTTCCTCGCGATGTACTCTATCCAAACGTAATGATACTAGGTACAGGAAATGTTTATACACATTGTAATGCACCGGAGTCTAATTTAGTTCAATTGTTTACATAACCTCAAAATGGCGGCTGTGCGAAATATTTCACTCACATTCGATATCTCCGAAACTATTACAGATATTACCCTGAAATTTTGTACTTGATAAAGGGTACTGATACAAGTTTATCTATGTAACTTTCATAAACCTGTAATGTACAAAACGAGCATGGCGGCCAAGCGAATTTGAAACATTTTAATAGACTTTTATCGTGATTTAACTCTCTGAGCGCAGTGAAATGTGGTACAGTAAATGATTTTATATATTGTAATGCACTGGCATCTAATTTAGTTCAATTGTTTACATAACCTCAAGATGGCGGCTGTGCGAAATTTTAAAATTAAGTTTTTATTTCTTGTGTCGTAATCATGCGATCGAAGCGAAAGTTTGAATAATGAACCTCGCTTTGGGCACAACATACACACATGCCGTCTCTTCACTGAGTGAGCTACAAAATGTTCCATGAGCTCTGTTCGCCGTGCAAATGACGTCTCACAGGTGATACAAGAATATTCCTTCACTCCAGTATGAACAACGCTGTGCTCATTGAGGTCGCCGCTCTGCGAGAAGCCTCTATTGCACACCGGACATATGTACCGCATTTGCAGCATGTGCACCGGACGGTGTCTTTCTAATTGAGACTTCATTTAGTGGTCACTGCATGAGAGTTTCCGTAGGTCTTTCCACTCCTGCCTCATCTTTGCTGTTCTTGTCCATTGTTTTCCTCCCCATTTTACGAACAAGTCAGCCTATCTGATTCTTTGTCTCCCTACGTTTTAATCTTCCGTTCTTGGGTCCCACATCGTCATTTTGTACGTCCATCGGTTTGGATCTAGTATCGCTACATGTCCACCCCATTTCCTTTTGAGCTTGTCTGCTGATGTCATAGCGCTTTTCATGCCGGTTTTCCTTCTTATATCTTCGTTCCGTATTCTATCTCCCAATGAGACATGAAGTACCGGTATCTTCCTTTCCATTTTTCGTTGACATCTCTGGATTATTTGTTTTTGTTTCGATTTTAATACCCAAGTTTGGCAACCATATAGTAACACCGGTATCACGCATTTTTCCAGAACTTGAGCCTTTAGAGTGAGTTTTTGGGTCTTGTCAGCCAGTATAAACTTTAGGGACCAAAAGCTCTTCCATGTTTCTCCTATTCTTCGTTTGACCTCTTTCTCTGAATGGCTTGACATGTTCTCTATATTTATAAAAATTTAAGTTTGTCTGTTTTTTCTGAATTTCCACGAAAATTTTGAGTTATTAACGCGTTTCAGACTGGTTTATGACAGTTTCGCGCAAAAACAAAATTTCTGTCTGTCTGTTTGTTTGTCTGTGTACAACTTTGCACGCGCATCACTCAAGAACGGCTGAGTGGATCAACGTAAAATTTGATACAGATGTCCATCAGAGGCACGAAAGTAATCATTGATGTAACTCTTCTCCATACCTCTACCCCTACCCCCTTAAAATGCATGCTGAAATGGGCGTAGAAAGACGAGACAAA
The DNA here is from genome assembly GCA_946902985.2 of Meconema thalassinum. NCBI lineage: Eukaryota > Metazoa > Arthropoda > Insecta > Orthoptera > Tettigoniidae > Meconema > Meconema thalassinum. The sequence goes on from OX336392.1 coordinate 377,871,225, forward strand.
GCTCATTTTCAGCGTCTCAATGTGAGAAACAAAACTCGGGAGCCCTATGGGCCCCGAAATCCACATTTTAAGGTCCTAAAACCAACAGTTTTTGAGATATACCCAGAAAACTAATCTCATTTTTTAAGCTATTGAAAGAATGCAAGCCGGTAACCATGGCAACACAATCTTAGGAGTCCGTCTATTTCTGTAATACGCAATGCAATTCCATTTATCACATTACTGTGAACGTTCGCAAACGGCTATAAGGTTATCACGGAACCAACTTAACCTGTAAAATTCATCAATACGTATATTATGCGCTTAAGGGTGTCAAGGGGTACTCTAGAATTTTTTTTCACGCGATTTACACGTGCGGGTGTGGTACTGAAGGTCTATTATATCCCTATCCCTATATTATTAAACTAGCAACCCGCCCCGGCTTTGCCCGGGAACAGTTATGAATGTATAACGTGATAAGCGCCTTTATTTTCGATGTCAATGAACTACGACCTATATCCGTTTTACGTCTCAGCATGATGGGTTAAAATCACTGACTGGACTATTAATTATATTATCAAGGAGATGCATGTGCAACGAATTCTTGTCAGACGTAATTTAAGAATGGCGAGGTGCATCAAACTCGAATCCCCCTTCCGTCCAATCTAAAAACACTTATAGTAGGCGATGTATTGAAGATAGAGATATGCCCTCCCGGCATTTTTTGTAGAATTTTTCATGTTGAACAATTCTTACACTCATAGTATATTGGTATGTTTAACGGTTTGCCCAGCGTAAATTTAAAAAGCGCACAGACGCCAGTTTTTTTTCGACTTTTCCACTGAAATCGTTACTGCTCGGCTCCTTTGATCATAAATCAATTATTTTCTACAGAAATCATCCTCGAGATATCCTTTACAGGATGGTGAAAACCGCATCAAAATCCATCCAGTGGTTCTCGAGTTTACCCGTAACATCCAAGAATCGGGGACTTAGTTTTATACTAAGTAGAGATTATTATTATGATTATTATTATATTATGGCGTACAAAGACAAGACAATGCTCATTTTCAGCCCCTCGGTGGCTCGGAGGCTACTACGTCTTAAGGCTCTAAAACCACGTTTCTGACATATTCTCAGAAAACTAATTTCATTTAAAAACTAATTTTTTAGCTAACGAGTACAGAAGAAGACCAAATCAGGAGGTATATAAATATACTGAGAAAATCACAGATGTGGCCAGGAAGAGACGTTTGGCTTTCTACGGACATGCCTCATGGATGAACCCAACAAGACTAACCAACCGGCTTCTCAACTACTGGGGGAATAGAAAGAGCGTGACACCGTCACTAACAGTAGTTAACAAGGATATCCAAGAACTGAAGATAATGAAAAGAGATATTAGAAGCCGATCATATCTCAGAAAGATTCTTAAACAGAACAGGACAGACCACCCTGTAAGAAAACCGGCATCATCTGGACAAAAGAGAGAAAGAAGAAACATAGCCAGAGAATGTGCGAATATTGGGCAAACATCAAGTCCCTCGCCAAGCTGAAAAGTTGAATGTCGTGGTCTTAGAACAAGAAGAAACTAATGAAGTAATGCAAGCCGGTAACCATGACAACAGTAGGCCTATCACAAGAGGTGACATCCAACTTTCCATCTATTTCTATAAGAAGCAATGCCACTCAATTTATTAAATTTCTGTGAAAGTTTGCAAATGGCTATAAGGTTATCGTGGAATCAAACATAGACTGTAAAATTCAACAATGCGATTAAGGGGGTCAAGGGGTACCCTACAATTTTTACACGTGACTTACACGTACGATATGCGATATGTTGTACAGAAGGTCTATTATATCTCCAAACAGCAACATTATTTTCAAAAATTCCTGGATTGGAATAGTGTCTTTGCAGCTTTTGGGAATTTGGGCCATTGGAGGCTAAAAATCCCGAATTTTCATGGACCACAAGCCTTTATAATTTATTAAAGGGGTCTTCCTGGGAATGGGGTCTTTCCACAACGGTGAGGGTCAGTTTTAATTTGACATATATTGCGTTTCGTCTGCGAGGTTTTCAATATTATTTTGACGTCAGGAAGTACACGTTAGGTGAAATTAGTTTGAGAGCACATTTTAACATCATATTTTTGTCGACAAACGGGTTCATCGTAATGTGTGGTTGATATATCTTTATGTTTATGTACGTCTATAATTCATGTTCGGGTGCTTGGAGCATCGTAAAATTAGGTATTTTAACAATGAGTCAATACACCAATCATTTATAAAACTCTTCAACGTACTTCTCATTGAAGGGTGGGTATAAGGAACAACTTTTCAAAATACATGCTAAAATAGGCGAAAAATAAAAAAATATCCTAGAAGGACGACCAAAGCATATGTTGCGCTTCTCAATGTGTGACACAAAACTAAGGAGTCTATAAAGGGTCTCCGAAAACCACATTTTATGGCACTTAAATTAACAGTGTCTGCGATATAGCCAGAAAACTAACTTCGTTCTGATAAACTTATGAAGGAATGACAAGCCCCTAACCATTGCAACAGTAGCTCAATTGATAACGCCTGGTTATTAATACCGAAGACCGTTCGAAGAGCGGGTTCTTCTGCAAGTATATTCTTCAACATATTCCAGTGTTTCTCCGTTCACATTAATTGGGGCTTCTAACGCATTGGTCATCAGCTTCGTTTTCTTCGGGTTCATTGTAAGGCCCACTTCTTTACTTGTTTTGTCCAATTCTTTTATCATTTGTTCCAGCTCTTTGGCCGATTCAGCCACCAAAACAATGTCATCTGTAAACCGTAAATGTATTAGTCTTGTTCCATCGATTCTGATGCCATATTTTCCTTCCCAGTCTTGTTTTCTAAACTGATTTTCCAGCAAACAGGTGAATAATTTTGGTGAGAGGGGATCTCCCTGTATTTACTCCCCTTTCTATCTTGATGTTACATTCTTCTCTTTCTGTCTTTATTCTGGCTTGGTTACCGTCGTAGAGTTTGCCGAGGAGTCTAATGAATTTGTTTGGGATGCCTTGTTTTTCCAGTGCTTCTAAGACGTTTTCCTGTTCTACGGAGTCAAATGCTTTGTTGTAATCCACAAATGCTATATACACCTATAGATTAAATTCCTGAACTTTCTTCACGAGTTGATTTATTGTTGCAAGTGGTCTGATGTACTGAAACTCTATCTGAATCCTGCTTGCTCTGTGGTTTTTGCCTTTGCCAGTCTATTGGTTAGGATCTTCATAAATAGCTTGTAGAGGTTTACAATTAGATTGATCGATCTGTAGTTGTTTATGTCGTCCTTGGCTCCCTTTTTGTATAGAAGTATGATAATGCTTTGTTTCCACTCCATTGGTATGTCTTCTGATGTGAGTATTGTGTTAAATAATGTTGTGATGACTGGGATTAGGTCTTCTCCACCCCATTTCAGAAATTCATTGTAAATTCCATCTTCACCTGGGCATTTTTGTGGTTTTTGTTTGTCTAATGGCTGCTCTTACTTCACTGGGTAGTATTGGAGGTGTTTCTTCATTTAGGATTTCTTCTGATGTAATCTGGTCCTGATGCGAGTTGGATTTTTGAGAGTTACTTGAGTAGTGTTCTATAGAACTCTGTCGCTTACGTCATTATCTCTTCTCTTGAGGCTTGTCTTTTTCGTTGTTGTATTTTACTCCTAGCATCCAATGTTTGCCTGGAGTTAATTCTTTTCTAATCTTGTGGTATCCATGATTTCTTTGACCACTTTAGTGTTGTGTTCTCTGATGTCTCTTCGGATTTCCCTTTTTGATTGTTTATTGACTTCCGCATATTCTAGCTCTTTGTGTTCGTTTTCTATGGCTTGTGATTTTAGACGTTCTCTTTCTTCGATCAAATATTTGGTGCTATCCTTTAGTTTTATTATATTTTCCATTCTGTTTCCAGGTGTTGACGATTGTTTGACTGCGCGGGATATGCAATTCACGAACGCTGTATAGTGTTGTTGGGCTTTTTGCTCCGTTTGTTGGTTGAAGTCTTGTAGGTTTTGTTGTAGTGCTTTAACATATTACGCCCTGTCTATGCATTCTGAATGTGTAGTTTTGTCGAAGTAGTGTCTCCTTTTCTTCTTTATTCTCACTTTCAATCATACCATTCAGTGGTCTGTGTCAAACTTCAGACCATTGATCACTTGTATGTCTTTCACCTCTGTTAGTCTGTTAGGATGAAGTCTATTTCGTTTTTAATTTTCGCATTCGGAGCTTTCCATGTCCATTTGCTTTCTGGGTTTTTCTTGTAAAATGTGTTCACGCATTCCAAGTCTTTGTCCCAGTGCAAACTGTATTAGTCTTTCTCCTCTTTCTTTTCTTGTTCCATATCCTCGAGGTCCCATAGGTTCTTCTTCATATTCCTTTCTTCCTACCTTGCTGTTGAAGTCTCCAATTATGAATGCTGTGTGTGCTTGGTACTCGGCTAATGTGTCTTCGAGGAGTATATAGAAGTCTTCAATTTCTTCTTCCGTACCGGTACTTGCTTCTGTGGCAGCATAGACTTGAATTATTATGATTGTGTTGCCATTTAAGTTTAGGGATAAACTACAATTCTTTCTGAGATTCCCTTTATTTCTTTTATATTGTGTTTTAGATGTCTTTTTTTAAATCAAAAATCTACCCCTTTTTGTCAATTTGTTTCCCCTATGAAGCTAAAGACATCCTCATTTGTTTTCTCTATTATATCTTCGCTGTATTGCCTCACCTCACTGAGGCCTAATATATCGTAAGTTGCCTTACGTTTTCGAGTTCGATTTCTTTATCTTGTGTTCTTAAGGTTCTAACGTTTAGTGTACCTAGTATGAGTTCCTCCTCCTTGTCTGAAGGTTGTTTCATCTTTGTGTTTGGTTGATTTCTTCTTCCCCGGTTTTGAGATTGTCTTTCCAGTGCACCAACTGGTCATTTAACAGAATTTTCTGGTAACCAACTCTTACATTGTTATTACCCTTTTCCCTTTCTTCCTTGGCTTTCTGTCTGAGTGATGCTTGGATTGCTCTTTCTTTTATTGTGAGGTCATCATCTATGAATATGCCTTGTCCTCTCAGTTTGTGTTTGTTTCGGACAATTTTTAGTTTGTCTGCAAAATTCGTGAAACTGACTTTCACTATGCCTCTATTGTTTCTGTCTTTGCCGACGTAGGTTGAATTTTCTGCCTTCACTTCTTTTTCTAACATGTCCAATATCTTCTTGATTTTGTTCTTTAGTTCGTCTGTGTTACTCTCATCATTAGTGATTTTTTTACTTTTTACCTCTATGTTGTTCCTCCTTTCTCTTTTCGCCTGTTGTTCTTTTTGTTCTTCTTCTTTTGGATAATGCTTCTATCTTTCCTTGTATTGTGTTGTCTTTATTAGTGATTTTTGCTCTAATGAATCATTTGCTCTTTCGCAGTATTCATTTTTTTTATTTCCTTTCTCATGGACTGAATTTCCTATCTTGTTTCTTGTTTAAACTCTTCAGTTTGCTTTTTCAATTCTTTAAGTACTGATAGTATTTCAGAAAACGTATCTTTAATGTCATCTCTTTGGGGTTTTGCATTGTCTGTGTGTTTTTCTTCTCCCGAGCTTTCTGAGGTTGATATTTTGTTTTTTCTCTGTTTCTGCTTTATGTTCGTAGTTGAGGGCTGTGTTTTGGGTGGCAAGTTGTTATAGTTGCTAGTTACGTACTGTGATATATTTTAGTCCTCTTTTTGGCGTGTGTAGTGTATTGATTTGCTTTAGCTTCATTCACTTCCTTTTTGCAATATAGTTCCTCTCACACTCATTAGCTTCTATTTTAGTACTCCTAAAATATGTCTATGTATATGTTTATTGTTAAATGTCTTCTCACCTTAGTAGAAGGCTGCTGGTTTTCTTGTGTGAGCTGATACTATGTTTGTGCTGAACAGCTTTCATTATGCGACGATGCCCTTGTGGTTTTAATGATGCTGTACTCACATTTGTTTGACTCCTTTATTATGAGGGAATAAAATACACATTTTAGAAGACGAACTAGCGAGGGATTATCTCTAGCAGGTCAACAATACTAAAAAAAATAAGAAAGAGTCAGAGATAAAATATATACACGTAAAGGTTCTCTTTTCGTCAGAGATAAAACATATACCGGTACAAGTAAACGTTATTCCCGCTTCATGTCTCCGCCACATACTCCCTCCCCAGTGACAACGGAGAGATATCGTGATGGGAATCGAACAGTTCTTCCAGAACGGGTGTAGGACTCTTTCAGTTGAGTCTGTGGGATGCAGATGTCCCTATGAATCTGCTGTTGGCTACTGGCACAAGTTATGGTAGCTGTGCCAGTGTATTCACTATTTAGTAGAAATGCTGGTTTAAGTCTATCAATACAAATAGTCTCTTCACCATGGTTGGTAATAACCACAAAGTGCTTGTCGGAGCGAGATATTACACGGAATGGTCCATCGTAGATAGGCTGCAAGGGTTTACGATGAGAGTCATGCCGGATGAACACATGAGAAGAACGCAACAGTTCCGGATGTATAAATGTTCTTTTAACAGCATGATGTTTTGGTTGGACTGGGCGTAAGGATTGAACATGCTGTTTGAGCTTGAGGACGAAAGCAGGAAGGTCTGTCGGTGGTGATTCTTCAAAGAAGTCTGCTGGTAGGCGAATAGGCTCTCCATAAATGACTGCAGCTGAGGAGGAATTTAGGTGAGGTATGATGAGTGATCTGAGGCCTAGCAGGACTGTTGGAAGTTGGGGTACCCAGCTGTTGGTTAACTGAGTCCGAAGTGCGCCTTTGAGCTGGCGGTGCCAACGTTCTATTTTCCCATTTGATGCAGGATGGTAAGCTGTCGTTTTAATGTGGTGTATGCCCAGTATTTTCATCAGATGACTGAATAACGAGCAGTCAAACTGCTTGCCACGGTCAGTTGTGATGACGGCTGGTACACCAAATCTAGCTATCCAAAAGTATAGGATGGCATGAGCTACTGATTCTGCTGTTATGTCCTTTAATGGTATAGCCTCTGGCCAACTTGAAAATCGATCGATGATTGTAAGGATATATGTATATCCTTCAGATGGTGGAAGGGGGCCAGCAATATCCGCATGTATGTGAAAGAAGCGTCGTTCCACTGGATCATATGTATTAATTGCACTGTTGGTATGTCTGGTAACCTTGGAGCGCTGGCAGGCTATGCAGCATCTTGTCCAGAGTTTGACATCTGCCTTGAGTGATGGCCATACATATCTTTTCTGTAGAAGTGTGGTGGATGCTTTAATTCCTGGGTGCGTCATATTATGAAGCATTTCAAATGCAGGCTTGCGAAATTGGATAGGTAAATATGGCCGCACCTCTCCTGTTGAAACATCAGTGACTAGTTCTGCTCCGGATGGTAAATTGATGGTCTTGAATTGAAGAGATGTGGTAGTTGATTGTAGCAGAGCTTTTAGGTCTTCATCGGATGCCTGGACTTTAGCTACATCATCAAATGACAATTGTGATGTAATGAAGATAGATGAGATGCGGGAGAAAAAATCTGCTGGAATGTTATCCTTTCCCGGAAGATACTTCAAGTCAGTTGTAAATTGGCCTATAAAATCCAACTGTCGGAGTTGCCGTGGAGATGCTTTATCTAGGCGCTGCTGAAATGCGAACGTTAGAGGTTTGTGGTCTGTAAAAAGTGTAAAATTTCTACCTTCCAATAAATGGCGGAAGTACTTTATTGCAGAATAGGCAGCGAGAAGCTCACGATCATATGTGCTGTACCCTTTTTGTGTGTCGTTTAGAGTCTTTGAGAAAAATGCAAGAGGTTCTGCTGTACCATCACGGATTTGATGTAGTGAGGCTCCAATCGAAAAGTCGGAAGCGTCAACCGTCAATGCCAATGGTAGATCACTTGAGGGATGTGCAAGTAGGATAGCATCAGCAATTTGTTTCTTGAGGTTGTTAAAAGCTTGAACAGCTTCTGGTGTCCATTTAACTGCCCTGCGGTCACGCTTGCATGTGTCCTTACATAGCCTGAAGAGGCTCTGCTGGGTCTTTGCCGCATTGGGAAGTGACCGACGATAAAAGTTTACCAATCCCAGGAGTCGTCTTAGATCAACGATTGTACTAGGTTGTGGATATGAAAGGATAGCTTCAACTCGATCAGGTAATGGTTTGATTCCTGTAGACGTAACAGAGTACCCTAAGAAGGAAATTTCAGAGGCCCCAAAATACATTTGGACAGGTTTACATTGATAGAATATTTATCTAGGTGTTCCAGAAGCAATTTCAGGTGAATCTCTTGCTCCTGCTCATCGACAGACGCTATGAGAATGTCATCAAGGTAGCAGAAAACAAAGTCTAAATCTCTCAAAATGACGTCGATATACCTTTGAAATGATTGTGCTGCATTGCAAAGCCCAAATTGAAGTTTAAGAAATTCAAAGAGGCCGAAAGGAGTGATGACAGCAGTTTTAGGTATATCCACTTCAGCGACTGTAATGTGGTGAAAAGCTCGAATCAAATCTATTTTGGAGAAAACTGTTTTGCCACATAAGCGGCTGTTGAAGTCCTGTAGATGTGGAATAGGGTAGCGGTCTGGAATAGTTTTTGCATTTAGGGCCCTGTAGTCTCCACAAGGTCGCCATGAACCATCACTGGGGGAGCACATCCAGATGTCCTCCGCACATCCGCCCTTTCTCTGTGCTTCTCCGCTGCTGAATGTGCAGCACCTGTATGGCACAACTCCAGCCATGCCAAACAGGTAAATATTGCCCTAAATGAAACAGGGCGGATTGTAACAGGCTGCCTGCGGGCAACCCCTGTTAACAAAATATACCACCTAATGGGCGTAGCACCTCCAGATATCCGAAGAAGAACGGCAGCTGAAATAGAAAGAAAGAAGCAGGAAACGGACCCAAGACACCCCCTATTTGGAAGTGAACATCAACTACCAAGACTGAAATCGAGAAAAAGTTTCCTCCAGACGACACAACCAATTCAGTCACTACCTGCAAACCGTCGGATACAACTCTGGCGTAGCTCATCATCAGAGAAATATTGGGACAACCCCAAATAAGAACTTGCTGCAGGTCATCACCTCCCATACGAGACATGGAGGGTCCTTAATATAAGACTGAGGACTGGAGTATCTCGGAGTAAGGTGAACATGAAGAAATGGGGATTCAGCTCAGAGGACGAACTATGTGAGTGTGGTGAACATCAAGACCACCAGCACCTACTCAACTGCAGGAAACTATCAGAACCTGTCTCCATGGACGATCTGGTAGCCGCCAGTGATAAGGCAGTTCGTGCAGCGGAATTCTGGGCATCACGTGGAATATAAAGATGCACATATACTTTGTAATCTTTGTATATATATATTTATAATATGTTATGTTCTGGACACGTATAATTAAATAAATCACTTTTAGGAACTAAATGGAGTGGGCTGGACCAAGGGCTCTTGGAAGGTCTACATATACCTAGATTTATCATTTTCTGAAACTCCATCTTTGCTTGTGCTAGCTTATCTGGGGATAGTCGTCTAGCCTTGGCCGAAACTGGAGGGCCTATCGTTGAAATGGTATGAAAGAATGTGATATCGGGTGCACAATAATTGGGATTGTCACGAAATATATTTGGATAATTTCCCAATAGTTCTGGATACTTATTCTGAGGGTCAAGTAAATGGATGCTCTCTGAAATTAGACGTTTAACTGGCACTGCAGAGGTGGACATACTGGTGGTGCTATCAATAAGACGTTTATGTTTGACATCGATAAGCAGTTCATAGTTGCTGAGGAAATCAGCACCAATGATAGCGTGTTGGACATCAGCGATGATGAATGGCCAGCAAAATGGACGTCTTAGATTGAGGTTAAGTTGCATTAAACGCTCGCCGTAGGTTTTAATTGGTGTGCCGTTAGCCGCATAAAGTATGCGTTTACATGTCTGCTTTCTGTCATGTGCAGTGGGCGGTAGGACTGACACATCTGCTCCTGTATCAACCAGGAATCGTGTACCAGAGGAACGGTCTGTTACAGATACACGGCGAGAATTTCCTTGGCCCACATCACTATGTGCCGCGTCTAGCGAGGGGCCTGAGCATTTCCCGAAGCAGAGGAGACTGTGTTATATGAGCATGGGTTGACACACTTCCTAGCTTTGTCTTGGTATGTGAAATGGTACCAACATAATGAACTATCTGGTCGATATTGGCGATAAGGTGATCTAGGTCTAGATCGAGCTCTCGTTCGATGACGGGTTGTATGTGGGTTCGAAATCAGACTGTTTATAGATAATGTAAGTTGTTCTAATTGTGACTCTAGTCTGAAAATCCTGTCCACCTGCTGCGTAGGAGGTTCTGCGGCGGGTTGGCGAGATTGAATCACCGATAGAAATTGCGAGGGGTTTGAGAAATCTAAAATTCTATCAGCTAATGCGGCCAGGTTGTCTAGAGTATCGTTGCAGGATGCTAGTATCGATCTTTAATTAACTGGGAGTCGTTGCAGAAAGATTGTGTGTAGAAAATCATCCTTGGCCTGTGTCCCCGCAAGGGCGCGCATTTCTCGTAAAAGCTGGCTTGGCTTTTTGTCTCCTAAGTCAAGCTCTGTGAGTAATTTCTTCACTTTCCGTCCTTCTGATTCTTCAAATTCAGCAATTAACCGGACCCTCAGGTCTAAGAAAGGCGTATTCGAACGTGGTCTTACTAACAAATCACTTATAAGTTCGGCAACGTCTGGCTCCAGTGAGCCGATGAACTTCGTAAGCTCTTGTGTGATGTTAGCTGTAGCAAATTGGGCCTCGATCTGCAGTAGCCAAACCTTAACATTTTTACGCCAAATTGGCGGGATTTTAATTGACACTCGTAAAATTTCAGGTTCGTTATGAGATGTAGGCATGCCTGATAGCGTCGCATCGGTTGGTGTATTGTCCGTGCGAGGCATGGTCAATGTCGTTATTTTATTACACGATAATTTATCATTCACACAAATATCACGTCAGGGTCACCACTGTGGTTTTAATGATGCTGTACTCACATTTGTTTGACTCCTTTATTATGAGAGAATAAAATACACATTTTAGAAGACGAACTAGCGAGGGATTAGCAGATCAACAATACTAAAACAATAAGAAAGAGTCAGAGATAAAATATATACACGTAAAGGTTCTCTTTTCGTCAGAGATAAAACATATACCGGTACAAGTAAACGTTATTCCCGCTAGATGTCTCCGCCACACCCTCTTACAGTATTGACAGGCCAGCGTCTTCTAACCGGTATGTCTCATTGTCCATACAGAGTTTCTTCGTCACATATAATTTCTGTGGCTAGGCATTAATATGGTTCGTTCAAGACCAACTACAATCCTCAGACCTTAATGTAGAAAAAACATGGCGGCGATGGTTGCCCTACCAATAGCTAAGATCATGTCATCGGGCTTGTCACAGTTCGTGTAAATTATTATTTTTTACTCACCTAAGAGCATATAATATATCACAAGACGTGACTAGGTTCCGAAGAAATATGCATCAATAATTTTGACTTACCTGAATTAATTTATCAATATAGTGCTGGCCTCGAATTATAGGTTTCTTCGTCTTCACCCAAGGGACAGCTACAATAGTCTCACTGTTTCTGTGGTAGAATAAGAAGCTTTTTTGGCGAGTTATCACGATTTGTATTTAAGTTCAGTAATATAGAATAATATTATTAGCAAAAAATCAAACAGATTCTGAAGTAGGAGAGAAGAAAGTACCCGGTTACTGAAGTGCTGTCCCAGCACATGCAGGGTATTTGTTTACACAATCGGAATGAGAATAGTTGCCTAAAATAATCGAACCAACGCCATAGAGATACAATTCAATTAAGACCTCTCGTGGAATTGCCTAAAATCTCGGGTAAAACATCACACCGAGTTAGTTGATTGAAATATGCAAAGAAGTCGTCGTGTGGATATCAGAACATAATTATGCAGAATATTACACACAAGGGACACGATAATATGTTACCATCTAACCTATTAAACATTCGCTGTTACCGTTTGGAATAGTTGTACGCTGGAAATAGTTGATTTAGTAAAGTACTATAGGTTGGAAAGCACCATCTCCCTCTTACGGAATTATCGCGGCACATCATGTCGCAATATAATAACATAATTGGCAAGGTACTCACAACACTTTATTACACACATCATAATAAAAAATAACTTGCAAGCTGTAAGAATCACAAAAGTATGAATAATGACGGATCACAATGAGTTCACTGTTTGGCACAGGGGGAACATCTTCCTTAACCAATAAAATAGAAGTTCACTGTATTATTTGGCGTGTAAACAAGGCAGTGTAGAACATCTGCCAGACTGGTAATGATTTACGGAGGCACATATTGCACATATTCAAGATAACGTCAACGGATTGGTCTAGTCGTAGATGCTCATTGCGTTTTTCCCTTAACGTACTTAAGTTCGACACTACTGACGTGTACTAAGCTATTATTATATTGTCACTAACTAGCAAATCATTGCGGTGTATATTCTTGAGACACTTCTATTATGCTTTAGTCTTAGGTACTTCAACATCCGAAGTAAATGACACAATGCCATCGGTTGACTGGGCAATAATCACACAAACGAACCAGTCCATATTAAGCGTATTATCACATATTTACATACGATTGCAGTACATTAACGCGAACTGGACTTTAGAGACATACAGAAGACACTAAAAATTACATATAAGCGACAGTTTACCCCAACTTTCATCAAACGAAGCTAATCAAAGCTAAATAGTGTATCCCAGCAACGAATGTAAACAAACAATATGCCGGGGCTTCCGGATACGCCATTTTCACACTTTCGAGACCTGCATTAAGGTCTGAGTATTGTAGTTGGTCTTGGTTCGTTGTCGTCGTATTCGATTTGTGTTTTGGTGTGCTTTGTGCTACATAACCTCACAGATCTCATTCTGTTATGCGATGTAATTAATTTCAGATATTTCCTTATTTACCTCCAATTTGGGTGATTCCTTGTGTACGTATTCCTCGGGTATTTTCGTCACTTTTTAAGCTGCGCTGTTATCATTTTACCTTGTAACGGTTCCAAACTTCGGGGAGCTCGGAAATGGCGCGTGTTTATTCGACAACCTAACAATCTTAAACCTATTGTAATAGGTGGTCCGTAATCCTGAAAAAATAAGTTACATGAGATTAATAAATACACTTGGATGACCAATTTCGATCCTCAAGCAATCATCATCAGATCCATTACACTTAGGCTAGTAAATCTATGTCTACAAGTATGGGTGATAGTATTTACAATAATGTACACTTATTTAGATCCGTATTAGACACGTATTCAAAGTCAGGGGTATGTTGTATAACATGCCAAGACACAGGGTCTCAAGAAAACTACATTGGCCAAAGTGGTAGAAGAATAGACACACGATACGAGCACAGAAATGCGATAAAACACGGGTCGCACTCGGCCGTATGCGAACACATATTCGATGCGGGACACAACTTCACTAACATTAAAAAGATAAAGGAAGCTGTGTGGATGGATTTAACTATCACATTGCTAACACAATGGCAGCTTAATTAAACCAGATGGAAAGCTTAACCATGTAATCGTACAACGAAGGATCTACGAGGATAGAACCCGTGACACCAGGCATTACTATGAGAGAAGGTGATAGGCGAACGACTCTAAATCTTAGAAGGTGGTGAGATTTAGTTAAGAGGAGCTGGAGGTGTTTAATTCGTCTCAGCTATCGAGTAATTGAGACGTGCTGTATACATCATATAATCAGATTTTCTGTGCTAATATGAAGTAACAAATAGAAGCCACGCATTCAGAAAACGTTTCAATGGGGATTCATTCTATGTTTTCTTGATGTCATGTGCTGCATATTTATAATGATTTTATCATGTGTGTGAGAATTTTTCTAACATCTGATTGAATTAGCAGATACTGATGACCTGATGGTGATGGATATTAATCTTCATATGCTTGCCATTTCTCAGGATGAAGACCTTGGAATAAAAGCTGAACTAACGGATGTTTTTGATGATCCAATTATAGAAGAAATAAATGTGCGAGGTGTTGAAAACAAACTTGGCATTCAGGTGACAAGTCTATTTATAATAAAACATTGAGTAGACCTACATATACGTTTATCATTCCTCAGATACTGGTGATCTGTTAGTGATGAATATTAATCTTGTTGTTTCTCAGGAGCAAGACCTGGGGATAAAAGCTGAACCAAGGGATGTATATGATGATCCAATCATAGAAGAAACAAACATGGGATGTTTTGAAAACAAATTTGACATTCAGGTGACTAGTCTGTTTATAATAAAATTGAGTACACGTATGGTTTTCATATCTCAGATACGGTACTGTTGAGGATGCTGCTGAAGTATTAATCTTTATGTGCTTGTGGTGTTTCAGGATCAGGACCTGGGGATAAAAGCTGAACCAAGGGATGCATTTGATGATCCAAATGTAGAAGAGAGAAATATGGAAGATGTCAAAAATGAACTTGACTTTCAGGTGACTGGTCTATTCTTTAAATCCCTTTAAATAAGATAATTTCTAGGCACTTGAAATGTTTCACGTATTTTTGCTGGTGAAACTTTGAAACACAATTTATTATTTACAATTGGAATTGTTGTCAATCACAAAATTCTATCTGGGCTGCGTCATTCCTTCCAAGTACTTGTGCTTGGCTCTTCTCTTTTTTCTTCGTAGTTCACCTCTTTCAGCATCTGTTCTCTCAATACAAAATCAACAATAATTGGTGGAATTACATGATTATAAATTTGGAAATATAATTTTTATTTCCACTAAAAATATAACATTTTACTTTGACCGGTTTTGCATTTCCACATCCTGATTTGAAAATGACCAACAATCATTAAGAAAGAATATACCGTATAACATATACTGACGTAAAAAAAATTAGGTCACCTGAAAAGATGACGTCGATTTTGATCCGATGACGGCAGATGCCACCTGGGGGATTGTAGATGTACTGATAAGGGTTTCAACGTCGTCCACCAACTGATAGCGTAGTGGCATAGCTACCAGGGCGCCATCTGTGTCTACCATTTAATAGGAAAAGTTCACAGCCATACGGCTCATTGTGAAACGTGTGAAGCAAGCAGGTACAATGACACGGAGATGCACTCGTGCTTCCTACAGCCAACTGAGCGAGTTTGAAAGGGGTCAAATTGTGGCCTTTCGGGTGTGCTTTGGTCCTTTCGGAGAATTGCCACACAAGTTGAACGTGATGTGTCCGTTGTGCAACTATGCTGGTATCAGTAGTCACGTGAACATTCTCACACCCGTAGACGAGGTTCTGGACGTCCACGCAGCACAGACGTCCGCCAGGATCGTCGTATTGTAAGGGCAGCAGTGGCAGATCGTACAGCAACCACGGGACAGATACGAGGGTTTGTGAGCCCAGAAGTGTCAACACGAACTGTTGCGAACCGGTTACTAGCAGTGGGACTACGGGCACGCACACCTCTAGCCCGTCTTCCACTCACGCCACAGCATCGACGTGCATGGCTCGGCTGGTGCCGTCAGAGGATCACTTGGAAGATGGAATGGTGCGCCGTGGTCTTCAGCGATGAAAGCAGATTCTGTCTGCACACAAGTGATGGTCGTTGGCACGTTCGACGTAGACCTGGTGAGCGCTGTCTCGTAGAGTGCATTCGTCCAAGACAAACTGGTCCCACCCCAGCTACAACTCTCATTCACCTTTGGTGTTTGTAGAGGGAATGCTAACCAGAGCTCGGTGCGTGCAGGATGTTGTTAGACCCGTTCTTTTGCCGTTCTTGCAACAGGAAGGGGATGTGTTGTTCCAAAAGGATAATGCTCGCCCACACTCTGCCCGTGCAACTCAACCAGCACTGCAAGACGTGCAGCAACTTCCCTGGCCCGCACGATCACCGGACTTGTCGCCAATCGAGCACGTGTGGGACATGATGGGCCGACAAGTGACTCGTGAGACTCGTCCACCCCAACTCTTACATAACTGTGTCAACAGGTCGAGCAGGCGTGGAATAACGTATCCCAAGACAGTATTCGCCATCAGTATGATCGACTGGATGCAAGAGTCAGTGATTGCATTGCCGCCCGTGTAGGCTACACCTCGTACTAATATGGGTGTTTCAGCATGGGTATCTCTGACGCTTGACCTATTGATCTGTATATTTAATAATTTCATGTACTCCATATGCACTGTTGCCACAATAAATCTTGAGTGAATTGGTAACCTCTAAAAGGGTGACCTAATTTTTTTTCTGGCAGTGTAGTATATACAGAGGGCTGAGATGAGTTGGGGAAGAACTGCACATGTGTGAATATTTAGGCACACGATAAAAGATATGTGATGAATACAAAGTTTGTTCCTTTATTTCGAAAGTTTCTATGCTTTCCCAATATCATGAATTTCCTTTTTCTTTTTCTTTTTTTTAATGTTTTGATCATTGATCGAATTGTGACATTCACTTGGTCATCACCAGTATAAACCCAACTTAATTGGGATATGTGATACCACATTAAAAAGATTTACATGTGATTAAAATTGATTTGCACAGATTACCAGAGGGGGCGGATTAAAAAGTTGACGTTTTACTCATTAACTGAGCATATCAGATCCATGGAGAACTAACAAATATACAAGATACAATTACTCTACAAAATACTACCAAAACCCACAATGTCAAACACGAACGGGCGAGGCACTCCAACACCAACCCTCCAAGGCGGCGTGGCAAAATGTTGATATGGTGTGTCTAGTAGTGGAGTAAAATACTAAGGTGTTAAGCTCCCTAAAAAGAAACCATTTCTTAATTATTTGCAAAGTTGAAAATCACAAAGCCACCCACAAATGGTCGTCCTCCACAAACTAATCCACGGAGGTTGGGCTACTACTGCTGAGATACATTTAATCAATTAGTAGAAATATAAACACAAATAGGCAGTATAGTGGTATAAAAAAATATTAATATGAATGTGCTTTTGATACAATAAACCACTCTGTTTCTGATGGTGGTTGGTGGAGTTTGCCCCAGAAAACTCCAACTCATAGAGGGAGAACAGCAACAAGCATTAGCTTGGATTCAATATCATTAGGGTGAAGCAATAAGACTGAATTATGCGTTAATGTAAGGGGCTGAAGGATTTCACAATTAAACATAATAAGTAACAAATATGCAATTTATTATTATACTGTTTAAGTAAACAAAACATCAATTAATAACCACTGAAGAAAATACTTGAGCTTCTTATTAAAAAGTTCATGGCAAAGATCAACTTTGTCTTCTTAAAATAGAAGAGGCAATAAAAATGTTCTATAAATGAATGCTAAAAAACTTATCTTTTGGCGACACTTTAGTGGAGGGTATGTCCAGAGTGAATCATCCCTCAAGCGAAGAAATTTATACAAACAGTCCCGTATCACCATTTGTCAGCCCCAGTAGGCAACCCACTCCACACATTTGAGAGGTATCACTGCTGTTGTTGTGTACTGGAGAGATTGGAGTTTGTTTACAAACTTGTTTTGGTCCTGGCTGACCACGGCGCGTAGCAACTACTGTTGACATTCCTTCCTTGTGCCTTTCCTCAATGCGAGATAGTGCACCATGAAGATTATTACTATTAGTCGTAGATGATGACTCTCACTGCGGTACTTGAAAAGTCTTGGCGAGAATATTTGAAGTTTATTGGTCTCAGAGTGGTGACCAAAAGGTAGATTGTCACATGTTGACAGTAGAATGTTGGCCGTAGAGTAAGCCCGAAGAATAGCGGCCCAGAGTGGCCCGTGGAGTCGTGGCCGAAGAATGGATGAAGAGTGGCACGTCACCCAGAAGATGACTCGAGGTTTTATAGCGGCGAAACCCCGCCGAGGGAGGCAGCTGACCAAAAACACCGCTGCTATTGGTTGGCCAAGGAAATGACGTCACGAGCTCGTGGCGACAGCGGGCAAGCAGCAGACAGGCTCAGTGTAGTCGTTGTAGAGATGTGTTGCGGAAGCCTTAAACACTAGGTGAGTGACTATAGTATCTATGAATTAGGTGATTAATAACAAGGTTATGCATATAGTTTAAGCAATTAATACATTTAGAAAGAAATAATTATCATTCGGGGATCTCGGTAACAAGAAACAAATTTGACCGACAAATGGGCCAAGCTAAACATTGAAAGTATCACGAAAAGTGATCATGCTCCGAGAACTCCGAATGAAAACAAACAAAAGAATCAGTCAAAACAAACATGGATAACAGACGAGGAGTAAACCAAGACTCGAAAGGCAAAACAGAGATAGCAGAGATAGGTCTAGTGTAAAGACCTTTATTAGTTAAAACATCAACAACTCTGACGCGTTTATCACGGCCAAAGTGGCAGTGAATAACTCTGCCTAGGTTCCACACGAGAGGCGAAGATGGGTCTCGAAGAAGAACCATGTCCCCCACTCGTACATCTGGTTGAGGAAGCCGCCACTTCTCACGCCTATTTAGCAAGCTGAGATATTCTAACTTCCATCGGCGCCAAATAGAACAGCGCAAAGATTCTACTTTTCTCCAAAAGATAGGTAGGCTAGGATCACAGCGTCGAACCAGCAAAGGCGGAGTAGCAGCAAGCGAGCAGCCAGCATGAAGGTGTTTATAATGAAACTTTTTTATTATAAGTGTAGTGATAGGATGCTGTGAAGGAAGGATGATGGGATGTTTTTTCCCATCCTCACAACTAGACATAGCTAATCTTCCATCCACACGTATTATGCCGTCCTGGTCTAGAAAAGGAGTGAGTGGTGAAAGCCTGCTACACTTGGGTAAATCTTTACCACTTATAAGAGCTTGCTTTTCAGGAGCAAATACTTCCTGCTTAACAAGCAACAAAATCTTGCGAGTAGCAAATTCTAACTCGACTCTGGTGAGAAAGGGTTGAGGCTTCAATGGTTGATCAATTACTAAATATTTCCACCGGAATATATAAGACACTACACGAATCAATTTATCAAATGAAGAGTATCTCTGAAAAAGGCTAGTAGAAGTAGAAGTAAGATGTGACGTGACAGGGTCAGTGCGGGCATCAGGTACTTCTTCTTCAAATTGATTAGCTAAGCGAGGCCAGCTAGATGATTCCTGACTTAGCCAAGGAGGACCATTCCGGTACAGGTCTGAAGAAATCAATTTTTTAGGCGTGCAACCACGTGATATTATATCCGCGGGGTTTTCACGGCTAGGAACATGTCTCCATTGTTCAGAATGAGAAACTTCATGAATCTTAGAAACGCGATTTGCCACAAAGGTATTCCAATGAGAAGAAGGCTTGGAAATCCAAGCTAGTACAATAGAAGAATCGCTCCAAAAAATGTGCAGGAAAATTTTAACTTTAAACTGACATTTAGTTTAGTAGCTAATTCTGTTGCCATTAAAGCAGAGCATAATTCTAATCTCGGCAATGATACCGTTTTAAGTGGAGCAACTTTTGATTTTGCGCACACTAAATTAGAAAATCCATGGAAAGTGGCTGAGGAACGTCCTACTATGTATGCACAACAGCCATAAGCCCGTTCTGAACTATCAGAAAATACATGCAGGTCATACTGCTGGCATAAGGGATTAGAAATTAAAAGGCGGGGTATAGAAACCTTGGAGAGATCCAGCAAACTACTGCGATACTCTAACCATTCTTCTAAAAGAGGAAAGGGGAGATTTTCATCCCAGTGAGATTTTAATGACCAAAGCTTTTGCAGGAAAATTTTTGCAACAATAACTATAGGAGCAATAATTCTAATCTCGGCAAAGATCCTTGCGATTTCTGACAGAACTTGTCTCTTAGTTACAGGGGGAGATTCTGACAAATGTACCTGATAAGAGAAGGTATCAGAAGAAGGACACCAAAAAACACCCAATGCTTTTACGGCTGCTTCATCAGTAGGAATAGCAACAAATTCATCAACTGGGACCTCTGATGAAAATTTTGATATAAATTCAGTAGAATTTGAAGTCCATTTATGGAGCGGAAAACCACCTCCTAGGAGCAGGGATTTCAAATCTTCGCACACAAGGAGTGCTTCAGAAATATTAGGGAACGAATACAAGAAATCGTCAACATAAAATGCCTCAGAGGCCAAAGGATGATACAGATGACCATCTTGCTCGGCTACCATGTGGAGAGACCGAATCGCAATAAAGGCTGAAGGCTTCAGGCCATATGTCACAGTCTTCAATCTAAATATCTTTATGGGTTTGGAACTCTCATCGCGCCACAATATTCTTTGCAGATCTTGCTGCTCAGAATTTACGAGAATCGGCCGGTACATCTGCTTAATATCTGAGATTACAGCAATAGGAAACCGTCGAAAATTAAGCAAGACAGAGGTGAGATCTGTTTGAATAGCGGGACCACATTGCAAGGTATCATATAAAGAGACTCCATTGGAATCTGGTGATGAGCCATTAAAAACTACTCTTATATTGTCTTGTGTTAAAGAATTTTTCCATACCGGGTGATGATTTAGATAAACTATTTCCTTAAAAGGATTGCCAATTTCTTCTGATTTAGAAATTACCTCCATGTGATTGGATGATTCGTATTCCTCCATAAAGGAAGCATACTGAGTTTTAACAGAAGCATCTCGTTTGAACCGATTTTCAATAGCAAATAGTGCCCTGAGTGCTCTGGAATGCGAGCCCGTGATGGCGGGAGGATTAGGAATACGTGGAAGAGTTACTATAAATCTGCCTTCAGCAGTATGAACAGTGGTTTCCTTGTATAACTTTTCACAAATTTCGGTAGAAGAAGAAGAAGAAGTAGCCTGAACATTTTCAAGATCCCAGAACTTGGTCAGCTCTTGACTCAAATCGGCACCAACAATTCGATACAGTTTGAATAGGATTACGGTATATTTGACCAGTAGCGATCCAACCAAAATCAGTTTCGCGGAAGAAAACGTTAGGAGCAATTTTTACTTTATTGGAATGAAGACATTGCCAAAATACGCTTGAGCTGAAAAGAAGCTCTACGGGCGAAGCTCTGTTGAAATGAGGGTCAGCTAGCTGGACAAAATTCGGGATATTCCAACCTTGAATAGGATAAGAAGTGCCGGGAATATTGTTGCCTATAGACTTGATAATCAAACAATCTAATTGCAACTGCGTACCAAGATTATTAGAGTCCTTCAGATCCACTTTAGCAAAGCTTAAGGATTGCGATTTAGAGCAGTTTATTCCTGTAACCTCTATTGAGGTAGGATGTTTTGGGAGGCCTAACTTTTGTACCAAAGATTCACTAATAAAATTGTTAGTAGCGGCATTGTCTAATAATCCCCTGACAGATACCCATTTCCCGTAAGCATTTTTCTATAGAACCTGCACGGTAGATAATAAAACCTGAACTTTGCCAAGCGAGGTAGAACTTTGAGCATACGACTGCGCACTATTTTGAGAAGCCTCAGAATTAGACTTGGTATTGGGACTGCTTGGTCCTGATAACCGTGATCTTTCATGTCTGTGCAAAAGGGAATGGTGTCTAGCCTTACAATGAAAGCATAAACGTTGTGAACGGCAATTGTTTAACATATGCGTTCCTGAAAAACAGTTGAAACAATGTTTTTTGTTCGTAATTAACTTTCGTCTTTCATCTACTGATAAAGATTTAAATTCATCACAATTGTATAAATTATGCGATTGCTGACATAGACCGCACGTTTGCATTTGGTTAGGTGACCGAGCATCAACAGGAAGAGCATGTGATCTTAAAATTCTTTGATTAGAACTGCTAAACTTGTCTTTTGAGAAGGCTTTTGAATCTGAAATACTAGATTTTTGATTAGCTATGGCGGAAAAGACTTGGCTTCTAGCCTTCAAAAAGTTAATAATTGCCTCATAAGTGCATTGCAAATGCTGGGAAAGTTCTGTTTCCCAGGCTTTTAATGTACTTGCATCCAATCTTGCAGAAATGAGGTGAACTAGAAATAAGTCCCAGTGATTTACAGGTTGGTTTAAATTGGACAATGCTCTGACGTGAAGTTCTGCAGTGTCAATCAACTTACGAAGTGATAAGCTGTTTTCTGCTTGCACGTTAGGTAACTCGAATAAGCTTTGTATATGGCGTTGAATAGATAAACGAATGTTCCCATATCTATCCTTAAGAAGATTCAGAGCAACTTCATAATTATCACTGGTCAAAGAAAGTGCTTGAATCAGGTTAAGTGCGTTGCCTTGAACTGCCAGACGCAAGTAGTGAAATTTTTGAATTACTGAGATAGAAGTATTCTCATGTACTAAAGAATTAAATAATTCAAAAAATGGCTCCCATTCTATGTCCTTACCAGTGAATTTGGGTATTTCTAATTTGGGTAATATAATGCGTGAAGAAGATGTAGAAGATGCTGCAGAAGTTTGATCTTCTTGTTTTTCTTTTAAAGTTAAAGCCCTAATAAGCTGTTTAGCTTCAGCAAATCCCTGATAGTATAACTTTTCAACTTCCACTTTGCTGGTCCGGGTGCTGAGTTTCTATGCTGCATTGTATCTCATCATATTTCTCAAAGGCTTGTTCATAATTCTTAAGCCTCTGCGAAATTATGTCAAGATTACGCTCTTGGGGTTCAAGCTCCGTTAAAAAAAGTGCGAAACCGTGTGAGCTTGCCCTTACAAGAGGCTCTGGCGTTGCTGAGTTTTTCATCAAGGTTAGGCATGTTAAAAGTTGTTTGTTACGTCAATATTGTGACTCGAGTACTGGAAGCCAGAGGATGACAGCTTGCTAGGTAGTAAGGTTTAGTCTGATGCGGAAGAAACCGGCTTAGCTTACGTTTCTCTCCTCCTATGCTGAACATGCGCCTCAGGCTGAAACTTACAATTTGAATTAGTGTTGAAACACAATAAACAAAAATTGTTAATGTTTAATGTGAAATCCAAGATATGAAACTTGTAACATTGCCAGGGTGCAACAGATATGTTTCCCGGGGGTGAGGCACCATAAATTTGGTGGAGTTTGCCCCAGAAAACTCCAACTCATAGAGGGAGAACAGCAACAAGCATTAGCTTGGATTCAATATCATTAGGGTGAAGCAATAAGACTGAATTATGCGTTAATGTAAGGGGCTGAATGATTTCACAATTAAACATAATAAGTAACAAATATGCAATTTATTATTATACTGTTTAAGTAAACAAAACATCAATTAATAACCACTGAAGAAAATACTTGAGCTTCTTATTAAAAAGTTCATGGCAAAGATCAACTTTGTCTTCTTAAAATAGAAGAGGCAATAAAAATGTTCTATAAATGAGTGCTAAAAAACTTATCTTCTGGCGACACTTTAGTGGAGGGTATGTCCAGAGTGAATCATCCCTCAAGCGAAGAAATTTATACAAACAGTCCCGTATCACCATTTGTCAGCGCCAGTAGGCAACCCACTCCACACATTTGAGAGGTATCACTGCTGTTGTGTACTGGAGAGATTGGAGTTTGTTTACAAACTTGTTTTGGTCCTGGCTGACCACGGCGCGTAGCAACTACTGTTGACATTCCTTCCTTGTGCCTTTCCTCAATGCGAGATAGTGCACCATGAAGTTTATTACTATTAGTCGTAGATGATGACTCTCACTGCGGTACTTGAAAAGTCTTGGCGAGAATATTTGAAGTTTATTGGTCTCAGAGTGGTGACCAAAAGGTAGATTGTCACATGTTGACAGTAGAATGTTGGCCGTAGAGTAAGCCCGAAGAATAGCGGCCCAGAGTGGCCCGTAGAGTCGTGGCCGAAGAATGGATGAAGAGTGGCACGTCACCCAGAAGATGACTCGAGGTTTTATAGCGGCGAAACCCCGCCGAGGGAGGCAGCTGACCAAAAACACCGCTGCTATTGGTTGGCCAAGGAAATGACGTCACGAGCTCGTGGCGACAGCGGGCAAGCAGCAGACAGGCTCAGTGTAGTCGTTGTAGAGATGTGTTGCGGAAGCCTTAAACACTAGGTGAGTGACTATAGTATCTATGAATTAGGTGATTAATAACAAGGTTATGCATATAGTTTAAGCAATTAATACATTTAGAAAGAAATAATTATCATTCGGGGATCTCGGTAACAAGAAACAAATTTGACCGACAAATGGGCCAAGCTAAACATTGAAAGTATCACGAAAAGTGATCAGTGGTTATTACTGTGAAATACTTCTTCACTGCGTGCGGCTTCGGTGGCGTAGTTGGTAGCATGCTGAGCTTCTATACCCATGATCGTGGGTTCAAACCCGGTCGAAGTCGTCAGAGTTTTCAAGAGTGTTAAAATCCCTCAGTTTGTTTCCCTTCGGAGGAAAAATAAGACCGGCGGGCCCATGTCATAGATTTGTGGCATGTAAAAGAACCTTCCACGAACTACAATTGTGTGAAGCCAAATTTGTAGGTTAGATGTGATTAACGCTCTATCAAGTTCCAACGTTCCTCGCCAGGTGCCAAATTGGTAGCAAATGTAGTAACTACTTGAAATTGATCCTCTGCAGTCCTTACCTGAATTACAAATAACACACACTAATATACTCATCACAATTAACACCGGTTATCAGACAAATTCTACACACGCCCAAAGTACATGGAACATGACCGCGTTGTCACAGCCCTTAAACTGAGGAACCACCCAACCTTCTTCACTGAAACCCCCCTCCCCCCCCCCCCCCCCCCCAAAAAAGAAGAAAAAAACTACAACTGTTAACTCAAATGAGCAGTGTTTGTTAATACTGTTCTAAATGAAGTCATAGAGAAACTCCTGAAGTGTGTGAGCTGTTAATACTACTAGCAATGTCAGTGAAGTGAACTAAAAACTTACCTGAAAGTGAATTGTCTCTTCCAGCTGCTCTGATAACAAATGATTCTAATAAGTGATTTTCAGAATTATAGAACAACCTCTATGTTGAAACACTATCAAAATACCAATTGAGGAAGAAAACATTTTATAATTCAATTTTACCTTAGTGAGTTTCATACACAGGAACTGCAAAAACAAAAATAATATGAACTGTACATATAGAACTGCATGGAGAGCACAATATAGGGTTATGGTAGTTCAGTGAACAAATCTGTACTAAAAGGGAATGGTCATTAGATAATGTACCTAGGAATATGAAGGAAAATCTAGGTACGAAGAAGAGAATTTATTAAATAAATTCCATTTCACAGTATATACTACAATTTTTCAGGTAAGTTACAATTTCACGCTCAGTGTAATTGGGCACAAATACGTGTTGGTCGACTCAAAGGTTCACATCTAGAGGTATTAAACCGTGTGACTGATATGAAACAGAAGTTTGGACTGTTAGGGTGGAAGCTTGTAATAGTCCTGAGATATTTAAAAATAAATGTTCATTGTGTAATCATTGATACAATTGCAACCCCCCTTGTAGCGACAGTAGCAGTACCTTTAACCCCTTGTGGCGCAGCGGCTAGACCCATGATTAAATACCCAAAGACTGTCTAAGTGGAGCCGATAACTACATCTACGACTAGGGAATGAAACACAATTTACCTTTTTAAACATCCAACGTCTATTAACAATAAAATATAAATACAATTCAATATAACCAACAGTATAACATGTATGCACTTACAGATGTGGCTTCTAAAATATCATAGCATGAGGGTTAAATAAAATGTCTACAGTCGTGGCATAGTCATTTAGCTCGGTTAGGTAAATAGAGTTGCTAATATAGTTTTCATTAAAGGGCTTCATTCGACGTACTCAAAGACTGTAATAGGATCCTTATTATTGTCATGAAGGTTCAATATGTTTAAAACGTAAACATAATGTCTAAAAGACAAATAACCCATTTAAATAATATTAAAACCCAAATATCAGCTCACAGGTACGACGTAACTTCAAATCTCTGCCCAAAACTAATATGGCTACACCCTTTTTCTTTTTTTTTTCTTTCAGCTGATTGTCAAAGTCCATTACAATGAAACACAACACGAGCGAACATCCGAAACTAAGATCAGGTAACAAGCAAAGCCACGATTAGGAAAATAAATGACTTAAAACAGAAACTGCCGAATGGCCTACCGTGAATAAAAGAAAATAAACTAATCCACCGAAACATCAAATATTTATCCACACCCAAAAACTTGAAGGTCTCCAGAATACGAAGTCAACTGAACAACAAGGTTAAAGCCATTACCAAAACATACCATGCAAACATATAAAGATTACTTACTTATTTTTAGGAATATCGCACCCAATTCCTTCAAAATACTTACAATACATCTTCACCAATAATACCTGACCTCTGAATAAAATCACGATCAAAAATCTAGTAGGTCATACAACGTCAACAAGGGACGTTTTAAATATTAATACACGTCACACTTCAAGAAAGTATTTTCCGCAGGAGGTGTCCATTCCAAAGCATAGTTTAGATCTTCATATCCTCATATGATCCCGGCCCAGTCTAACAGTTGCCATATTCTGATATAAATAAATTTAAATTTGACAATTCCATAAGCTCTTTAGAAATCAGTTTCTGCGTATTGCCATCTTGATAACACTTCAGTCACAACAACATCTGGTGAAGAATAAATATAATTTCCAAGTAGTAATCCAGCATCGATTACTATAAGAAAACACGTCCGAGCTCTTTTCAGACCATCTTGCCAATTTTTACTTCTTGCAACAACCGTCACAATTTTACAAGTTAAGACAAAAGACATTCTTTTGATGTCGGCATCTTCCGCACCATCATCTCCATGCCGTCAAAGCCGTCGTGATAGCAGAACCGTGAGCTGTTACCATCTAGTGGCGACTTCAAGAACTAACTGAGCCGACGAGAGCTTAGAGGAGTTATGACCATACAAATCGTGAACTAATCATTATGTGTGACGATAGAATCGTCACAACAATCACCCGATCTAAAACGCTGGTCTCACTTTGCATATTAAGGGGGTTACAACATTCGTCTGTAGCAATAAAATGTAGAGGAGGGTTTCCCATAAAAATAGGAGTTAGTTACTTCATTTAAGTGAGCTATACTCTTATGTAGATTAGTTGATAATTATTAAGAAATAATACTTTGTTCCCTTCCATTAGGATGTGAAAGTGGAGCCCTTAGATGAAGAATGTGGCACAAGTGGAAGTCAATTAAATGAGTAAGTGGTTCTCTTAAGAAAAGTACATCCTTTCGTAATAACAGAAGGAGTGGGCAAGTTATAAAAATCTGTTGCTTCATAGTCTATTCTATTGCAACTGTCATTGAACTTATTGCTTTTGAAACCTGATTTAATATAGAATATAGATATTGGTAGTTAAGCTACTTTCTATGTTATCCAATACCATTGCTTCTTGTCACTGATGGAAGTAATTATGAAAGGTTACTTACTCTGCTAGTGGTTCTAAGGGTGGGTGTGAAATAGCAGATGACCCTATCCGTGGCGAACGATAGAGATAGTTTATAACATACATACTGTAGTTTATTTTACAACAAAATAAAATTATAGTTATGATGTGCAGACACCTTGAAACCGTTATCTGATATTGAAGTGAATCCTTGATCTTTCCATCTTTACATCCAACCCTGGACTCCCTGGAGACGTCTGTTTCACAGATCGTTGGTCTGGGATCCTGTAATGTAGTTCCAAATATACTGTACGTCACCTCCCATTAATGTAGGTTGTAGTTCCATCGAAGTTCATTCCGTCACATGTTCACCCCAATCAGAAATTAGTAATCTGCCATGGTAATAAATGTGCGTGTATAAAAGTTCCATGTTGTAGTGGCACATGTCGGAAATGTTCAGTTGTGACACCCCTGACGTGGCCAAAAATGTTCAAATAGCTCGTCATTGTGCTGGGTAATTAGGTGTTTGTCATAATTTAAATTAATTACTCCTAATTAATTAACACCCACGTGATCTGAGTTAAGAATTTCAATTGGAGTTTTTCTTTTTATCGGGAAGGAGAAGTTCTCTTATCATACCGTACGTCCACAATGGAACCCAGATCTTCGGGGTAACAGTGAAGATCGCTAACCACTACACCACTTGATGGATTATACATATTTTTAATCAGAAGTAAGATGCTTTTCAGGTTAATAATTGTCATAATTGTTATGCCAATTATTATTATTGTTCTTCTTTCGAAAGAAATGTTTATCAATATACGCTCAGTATTGAGAACATCTATGCTAATTAATATTGCAACTTTTCGGTCGGTCAACATAAAATGAATACATATACTGGGATATGCAAAAAAATAACCTGAAAATAGTTACATGTGATGAAATATATATATTTGTTATAGACTACAGAAGAGGGAGAAAAGTATGGGATGACATGTATCGCTCGTCAAACGAGCATATCAGATCTTAATATTCAAGACAAAATAGGTCCACAAAACACTACCAAACCCATAATTACACCCAAAAATGGTCTCTGTCATAATAATTTAAATAAATAGAAATTAAAAAGCACGACTAAAACGTAGAAAGTCAACTATTGCTGATAAATACTCAAGCATTAAACACCCAAAAAGAGAGCTATTTATTTTAATATCTACACTGTTGCAGGACTGAGAAATGACGATCCCGTCAACAACCTTCCTCCATCGACCAATGTATGAAGGTGTAGCTACTACAGTATTGCTGTGATGCAGTTAAGTAATAAACCCTAAACTATTATCGTAAACTAATATGCAGAAATTGGGGAGCGTGATGGCGCAGTGGCTTAGCTGCTCGTCTTTCACCCGGACGGCCGGGGTTCGAATCCCGGTGACAGCGGGATGGAATTTTCACCTGAAAAATCACGTGGCGTCAGGAAGGGCATCCGGCCCTAAATCCCCGGCCAAAACCAAAATGAGCCTGGTTGGCTCCAGCGACCCCAATTAATTGGGAAAAGCCGAAGAAAGTTAATATGCAGAAATTACCTACAAGTAGGCTACTTTGCTGAGATAATGATAAATTGCTAGAACTGCAACACACAAAAACAGTGTTTGTCAACTAATGATGATCTGATAAGGAGATGAAATGCTGCAATATCAATCTGCTTTTATAAGAGCTCATCAAATTACAAAAGCCAATCTTGATATTGGTGATTTTCGACTGGTTCCACATACAAATTTATTTTTACATCAGAACAATGGTTGTCAGAGCAATTTGTATACATTCCACAATTCAGATAAGTCTCCATATCAGATATATTTCAACACATTATTTCTAGACAAAGACTGTTTTTGTATGTTTCAATTCTACCTTTTAGCCATCATCTCAGCAGAGTGTTCGGAGGTTATTTCTGCATATTGGTTTACATTTCTAGTTCAGGTCTTATTGCTTAAGTGTATCACAGCAATAGTAGCTACATATTCATAGGTTAGTTGTTCGAGGGAGATTGTTGATGGGATCGTCATTTCTGCCTTGCAATATTAAAATGAATAGTTCTATTTTCAGGTGCTTAATTCTATAGTGTCCATCAGTAATAGTTGCCTCACTTTCTAATTTTTTGCCGTGCTTTTTGAGAACAGAGGCCGTTGTTTTGGGTGTCATTGTGGTATGATAGTGTTTTGTAGAGCTATTTTTTCTTGTATATTTGAATTTAAGTTTTTGCCTTCATCTGTAGTCCATAACAACAACAAAAATATATATAGTTGTTGCAGTTGCTTATTTTAGGGCTGGCAACATCGTGGTCATATATCCCTGTGTATTTGGGTGTATGTGTGTAATTTGTGTGATAGCTGTACTAGTGTATGTAGTTGTAAATTGGGGAAAGGATTGGTGTCCTTGCGTTAGGAACCATCCCAGGATTTACATGGAGTAGAAGTAGGGGCCTACAGAAAACCTCTTCCATGTTGGCTGAGCTGAGAAATGAACCCTCTTGTTCTCTGTTTTGCTTCATGAGGCTCAGTGTACCTCGTTCCAGCCCTCACACCAGAATTAGAATTTCTGGGCAGAGCCGGGAATAGAACCCAGACCTTCGGGGTAACCGCTACCCCATTAGGTGGATTATACATATTTTTAATCAGAAAAGTTTTTTTTTTTTTTTTTTTTTTTTTAGGTTAATAAACATGTCCCTAATGGCTTCAAAGCTATCCATATATCTATGCTAGTATTTGAAGTGGTTGATTCGATGTTAGGTCAAGAATGTTCATATTTACCTACATATCTCTTCCATATCAGTAGTGGATTATTATTTTAATTACCAGTATTCCAAATGTATATGCAGCCTATATATATATACAACTTTATGCCCAACTAAGGAGCATGATTGAACCTATTTCACAGGTTTCTTCTCTTCCCAAATTCTCTTCATTCCCTCATTATGATTTTTTTGCTGTCCATGCAGTGATGGCTCCCATCCGGGGCTTTGCAGCAAAATAATTTTTGTTCACCAACGATCTGACGCTGGGCCTGACCCATGAAATTTCGTCAGTTGCGTTGATTTCTTGAAAGTCATCATTAATTTCTATTATCCAGTAATGCTTAGCTTTTAATGAGAATATGATTAAATATCCGTTAAGTATTATTATTATGAATATATTAATATTATTAAGTGACAAAATTTGATGTAATTCGTAATATTGGTTAATTTTGAGTCTTAGTACCCATATAGACCTAGTTCAATCGTGCACCTGAAATAGACTTTTCAAAGAAATTTTAATGTAATTCCTGTTTAAGGATTTTTTGTTGAGACTAAAGGTTTATGTTTGTGGCACGGATTTTAAAATTTACAATGATACTCGGAGATGGTAGAAGATAAAACTAAATTTTGAACGACTTTCAGTAAATTTAGGTACTTAAAACCCAACACTACCAGTTCGTACCATCTCTTAACCGATAGGCGTACTAACTTTCAATAATAACAACATATACCAACATATACATCATATAAAAACATATAGATGTCTCTACTGACCTAAAATGCATAGGCTTGGATGACGAACAGTTGTTGCCATGGTAACCACCGGATACCCGTGTTGTTTTTTTGTCCACGCTCAATTCAGATAGTCCCGAGCCCTTAAACATATCCATGTTAAAATGAAAATAAACATGAATTAATGCGACACGTC
This sequence comes from Meconema thalassinum, assembly GCA_946902985.2. NCBI lineage: Eukaryota > Metazoa > Arthropoda > Insecta > Orthoptera > Tettigoniidae > Meconema > Meconema thalassinum. Next base: position 377,902,245 of record OX336392.1, read on the forward strand.
TTTGCGTCCTAGAACCAAAATCTTTGTATCCAGATCTCTAGATATATCTGATATTCAGTATATTTTGTGAGGATACGTGTTTAAAATTGGTGCTCAGAGAAAGGCAAAAAGCCTAAGCATTTTTTTCAACACTTTGGTACATTTACTTTCAAAGTGATGATCTAAATATTTCGTGTTTTGAAGTTTCTTGTAATTCAAAATTATTTTTATAAAATCAACCTCTGGAGAAGTGTTAATGTTAGATATCTAGGATATGAACATCGAATATCGATGATGATGATGATGATAATTGTTGTTTTAAGGGGCCTAACATCTAGGCTATCGGCCCCTGATGGTTTGGGTGATCGTGAAGATGAAAATGAAACGCGAACTTAAAACTAAAACTAACTACTAACCTACATACTAGAAGAAGAAATGGAAAACTAAAGGAGAATAAGGCAAATAAAAGGACAGAAGGAAAAGAAATGCCCTCAACCCTCGGAGAAGGCGGATTGAGGGACTTGGAAGGAAGGAGAGCCATGAAAGGCATATAGGAAAGTGAACATCGAATATCAGCCGTGATAATAAAGGTAGATATAATAAAATGACACTAGAATGAAAACAATTCCTGTCGCTCTGAAAACTTAAAACTAGGTAATGCCAGCATATTCTAATAAAAATCTAAAATTCAGAAAACTCCCAGAAGAGACCACGCTGGGGGAAGGGCTTCAATTTGGACACAGAAGATAAACAGCAATGATACACGATCCTAAACATAAAAAGTATTCAGTCTGAAGGAAAATCCTTTTTCATAATATGGTGTCTTATAAATTTTAAGGGTTAGAAAGTTTTTCTTTTGGTCGAAAAACATTTTTTCTTTAGACCCCAAAGAGTGGTAACGGCCGATTGCGATATATTTATGTTATTTACGTCGAAGAAAAGTGATTTATAATACAGGTAGATATAGAATAGGCATGCATAAGTAAGGGTGTTTCGAGGGTCTTTTAATACTTGGTACCAGAAAGGAAAGACCCCGAAATTCTTTATAAAATAATAAAATCTGAAACCTCCTCGAAATAAGGGGACAAGGGCTGTGGGTGGAGCTAAGAGGCAAGATAGCCTAAGTATACAAGCGTGAGTATTATTGAGTGTTTATGGGTATTACTAACGAAAGGCAATATTTTACGTTTAATGCCCTTAAGCTTGTGGATTTCTATATGGGTATTTTAGGATACTCGTGAATATATTTATTATAGTATACAAATATCTTTCTACCCATCATTTCTCCTGCAATACTCCCGGTTTTGGCATTTACTTTAGTTACTGAAAATCTAATTTGAATGTTTATTAATTGTGGTTCAATTTTTGAAGAATATCATGATAAAATGTTACACCAATTATTGCAGTATTGTGATGGGTGATATTGAAAGAAGGTTGTAATTATTGTCACGATCAACAGCCGTCGAACCTCCATTTAAAGTCGAATTCAGCCCACTGAACATATCATTATACCTCGAAAACCGCACATGCATTCACCGGTAACCTTATCCTTGATAAGAGGCAAACTTTCTGACCACTGTGCTATCATCCCCAATTAGTAATGTTGCTTTCAGATATGTTAAGATAGAGGCACGTTCATTTTTAAAAATAAAATGCCATAAATGCATTTAATTAGATCTTTTAATTTCGTGTGTTCCATTTATTGAAGATTTCTTCTCATATACATGAGTTGGGTTCCAATAGTCATCGGGGCCTTATTTGCAAGTAAATATTTATTGTTACGACCTATAGTTAATCCATTTGCTGGCAAACCATCTTAATATGGTCATTTAAGTTATTGAGAAATAAGACTCTGTTTCATATTGTGGATGCTACTTTCATGATATTTTTGTTCTCTCGTCATCATCCGTAACTGTCTCCAGCTAGCCAGGTGTGGTATATAAGCGGTCGCCATCGCTGTCTATCCAGGTAGATTTCTTCATCCTGGATCCAATGTCAGTCCAATCCTTGCCCTTCCAGGACTTGTTGAACCATAGTGATCAACTTCTTCCTTGGTCTACCTCTTGGTCTCTTGCCTTGATCTCCTTATCACTACTTCTCGAAAATGTTTTACATTGTCAGATCATAGACATTTAACTCATTACACCGAATCGTGCATGATGTTGCGATTTCAATTTTCATGCATGGATATTGGTTCTGTTTTGCAGATTTATACATCGAGGCACAACGGAAGCTGCTGTTAACAAGTTTTACACATTAGGGAAAACCGGGAGACATATCCGCACTGAATGTGGAAAGAATTATTCCCAGACTTGTAATCGGAAAGGACGTAAAACTGTCCGTAGTGCAAAGAAGCCTTTTACTTGTGATTTATGTGGAGCAAAATTTACTCTACTACATTCATTGAAAAAACACATGTTGCGCAAACTTGGTAATAAGCCATATTGTTGTGATATATGTGGAGCAGCTTTTAATGAACGGTTTTCATTGGAGAGACATAAGTCGCTTCATGGTGGTCGGAGGCCATTTTCATGTGACAAATGCGGCAAGTCTTACTTCAACGTGAGTGCTCTCAATTCGCATTTAATTATCCATTCCGGAATAAAGTCGCACTCATGTCAAATCTGCGGCGCAGCATATTATTACAAACAAAACTTGAAGTCACATCTGCGAATCCATAGCAGCCATAAGCCATACTCTTGTGATAGATGTGAAGCAAGATTTAGAAGAAAGGCAGAGTTCGATGAACACCTTGCCCGTCATAGTGGGAACAAGTCATATTTTTGTGACTCCTGTAAAGCGGGATTTGCAACGCGGAAAAGATTAGTCGGTCACATTTTGTTAAAACATAAGTCCCAAGTAGCGGAAGGCCGAACAGCAAAGTCTCATTGTTGTACCGAATGCAATTCATCATTTGCTAGCAAAAGTGATCTTAAAATCCACTTTTATCGCCATACTGGAGAGAAGCATCATACTTGTGACATTTGTGCTGCGACATTCTATACTAAGTCTCATTTGAAGAGACATACGATGGTACACACTGGTGAGAAACCATTTTCATGTGCTGAATGTGGGGTATCATATTCCAACAAATGTAATCTCCAAACCCATGTGATCCGCCATACTCGCATTAAAGCATACTCCTGTGACGAGTGTTCAGCAGCATTCACTCTAAGGTCAGATTTATTGAAGCATCGCCACATCCATACCGACCGGAAGATGTATTCTTGTGATATATGTGGAGCTACATTTGTCCAGAAAAGATCAATTACTCGTCACATTTTGCGCCACATGAAATTGTGAGAGCTGTGGTAGGTTATTGCCCGACAGGTGTTCATTGGAGACATATTTTCATAATCCTCAGTAGGCATATTCATAAGACATGTGTCAAACGGCATGTACTCGTGGAGGAATATTAAGGCCTGTTTGTGTCTCATATGGATTCTTATTAGACAAAAGTAATAAGTGCAATGTATTTTGTTAAAAAGTAAATGCTCACAAGAAAATTGTATGTTCTGAAACAGAAGTCGATTGCAGATTTGTAAGGATTATGCCCCCACTTTTGGTAAAACATTTCTCGAAAAGAGTTCTTGGTTTTGAGCTCTCAGAAGATCACGTCTACGTAACTCTCTCCACAGAGTAAGTTTAAACGTCACTCTTTTACGCTGGGTTATGAGCGACCATGTTAATATAACGCGTGTGCAAAAAAAACGGCAACTGGAAGAGACCTAATTGTGAGTTATTAACTCTCAGAGGGCTAAAATATTGAAGGTATGTGCGGCAAGTAAACACCTTCCAGCACAAACCACAAGGCTATGGACCAATCATTTCATAAACGGCGTGTTTATTAACGCACTAGTACATAAAATAACCTTCCCAAATTTGGTTCAATACACATTGCTTATATTTCCATGAGAATTCCAACAGATAAGTTTTAATAAAACATCTTCGCTCTGTAGATACGGTTTCTTTTGCTTTTCAAGTCTTCATATGCCTTCACTATTTTTCGTTGCTGATTGCGTGTGCTCCTTAGATTCAAGCCTTCCTTGTGCGTTGTGGTGGCGATATTCAGGGAAGGTCTTGGCTTTTAAAAATTAAGGAGTGATCGCACGTTCCTTTAATGTAAATTCATTAAAGTTGTAATTCTGATTGTTTTAAGTTATACCAGGACCTGCCATTTTAAATATACACGCGACACGGGAGTCCGTCTCGTTATTAATTAAGGGGATCGTGCGTTCTTCGGTTATGCATAATTGTGTTTCCTTTGGTTAGTTGAACGCATTGTGCAATTTATTATTTTCTGCGTGTATTTAACGTTTTGATGAGAGTCAAGAATTTCTATTCAATGTAAGATCCGTGCTTCTTAATTTGTTCATGTTATGCTACGGTACGGTAGTTGTTTCGAGGTTAGACCACGTCGCATATGGTGAGTGACTCGCTTCCTTTAGTATAGGGGCTGCGGCAACGCGGTCACGTAGCCCGGCGAGTGAGTCAGTTGATTGTTTTGTTTTGTTGTGTGTGCTGGGTTAATATTTGAGAGTTGTTGACCAGAAATTTGTTTTAGGGTTAAGGGTGAATAAGGAGTACGTGTAGTTACATCGCCAGCTAATTAAGCTGTAGCTATAGCGTCCTCAGAAACCCCTCTACACCCCGTGAACTGTACAGGAGCCCAGTACACAAGCAGCCAAACACATGAAGTAATGTTGAGCAACAATCATAACAGACGAGAGTTACACACTTACAAGGAAATAATACTGCTTACCACTACTCGAATTCCGCTGACACAGGACAACAAACAGAAGAATCACTTAAATAAGGAAGGAACCGGGACCTCGAGGATAGTCGCTCCCGGAGATGCTGCCCGGGAGCTTCGCCCGTACACCCCTCATGGAACATCTACGCCACTACACTTCAAGACTACCTCATACACCAACTGGAAAGTTGTGGTTACATTAGTCCTAAACCTACCCTCGCCAACCCTACATAACTCTGTACCATCTCATCACACCTCAGTTACACATTGAACATAAAACATCAGATAAACCCTCTATCTCTGTCTTCATTATTCGCGCACAGCAGTCCTCCAGCATTACGCAATACGTACCTTCACTCCCCACATTCCCTGCAAGGTCATGAGCACCGCGCCAGTACTAGGTCAGTCAGCGCTTCCTCCGCACCTGCCCGATCCTCTATTCCTACCTCCCTGTTTACGCCCCTACAGTTGCATTCCCTACGTCTCTTAGAATACCTCCCCTAACCCAAGCCAAGTGAGTTAGCTGCACTTCAGGAGAGACACACGTTGTGGACACAACAATTGGTGGAGTAATGCCGGAGTTAGACCAGATGAAAATCGGTTTAACACCATCTCAGATACCTCTTGCAACGCGAAACACCCCCTAGGCCATCCACATAACAATTGGTGCAGTCGCCGGGGTTGAGCCAATTATACGGCTCAACTCGAGTCCAGGTATACACCTCTCGCTACACACAGTCATATCCACACCTACTTACACATCACTATTTACAGGAAATAGACACATATTATTGCTACACACAGGTACATTCCCCTATTCACACAAACAAGCATACATTAGCCCTTTTATACACCCATACACCGCGGATCTCTCACGACCTTACCCTAGCTATTACATACACAGGTATACATCATCCCAGAGGCTTCGTGCTTGACTTCTGAGTCTCGACCTCTTGCGTCACACAACAACGCATCTCTGATCAACATATGGACACGCGCCGCAATCCAAACACATTCACATATTATTATTATTATTCACACAGCCACATATTACTATTATTCACACAGCCACATATTACTGTTATTCACACAGCCAAATATTACTATTATTCACACAGTCACATATTACTATTAGTCACACATTTACACATTACTATAATACACAGTCACATATTACTAGGACCCTTGTCCCTCGGCTACCACACAGCCATACTTCCCCTTATAGAGTGACAATTAACCAAAATAATATGTAATTTCTTCCAGCAGTGCATTTGTATATGTATATCTTGTACCCCGCCCATTCATTGGAGAATATTTCCATTGACCGACCAAAGAGCACTAAAGACAATTTGTGTAGACAATAAGTATAACTTCAAATCCTTCCAACTCTTAGAATTACAAGTCACACACACTAATGTATTCACACACAATGACAAAGGTTAGCAGACAGAATACACACACACCCTAGTACACGGAGACACTCCACAATAACACAGGTTAGCAGACAGAATGCACCCACACCCAAATACACGGAGACACTCCACAAATACACAGGTTATCAGACAGAATGTCTGGCTCCGTGGCTAAATGGTTAGTTCGCTAGGCTTTTGCCCGAAGGGCCCCGGGTTCGATTCCCGGTCGAGCCATCGGGGGTTTTAATCTCCTGGGGTTAATTCCCGTGGCTCGGAGACTGGGTGTACGTGACGTCTTCATCATCACTTCATCCTCATTACAACGCGCAGGTCGCCCACGGGCGTCAACTAGAAAGACCTGCACTCGGCCTCTCCGGAGACCACACGATCATATATTATCAGACAGAATAAATACACACACACCCAAGTACACGGAGACACTCCACAATTTCACAGGTTAGCAGACAGAATACACACACACAAAAATACACGGGGGACGCATAACAACAAGGCCGGAAAAAAACTACAAAAAATTCAACTAGGTAGGCCCTACAATTAAACATTCAAATACATCATCCGATTCACCAAGTTTCCAATCAATTGTTTATTCAGACGCAAAACAAAGGAACACAATCATTACAACAGCGCTCAGCTGGAGAGCTTACGTACACCAGCGACCTCCGAGCAGTCGAAGCAACATGCGGAAGTACAAACACACGGAACTGCAAGGCCATCCGTTTGGCGCAACCACCTGGTACCCATTAAATACAATTTTATTTATGCATGTCACACTTACAGAAAGCGGCTTCGGTGGCGTAGTTGGTAGCATGCTGAGATCCTATGCCTAAGGTCGTGGATTCAAACCCGGCCGAATTCGTCGGATTTTTAAAGAGCGTTAAAATCCCTCAGTATGTCTTCCTTCGGAGGGGAAGTAAAAAAGGCGGGCCCATGTCAGATTTATGGTATGTAAAAGAACCTTTCACTAACTTAACTTGTAGGAAGCAAAATGTGTACGTTAGGTTTGATTAATGCCCTCAAGTTCCAACGTTCATCACCAGGTGCTGGTTGCAATGAAATCTAGTAGTATCCAACTTCACAGCTAGGTGTCGCAGACGGTAGCAATTGGTAGCGACACTTGGAACTACTTGAAATTATCGTCTGCAGCCCTTACTTGAATTTAAAATAGCTAACACACACTAATAGTCATCACAATTAACACCGGTTATCAGACAGATTCTACACACACCCCAAGTACACGGGGCTACTTGACCGCATTGTCGCAGCCCCTAAACTGAGGAACAAACCAACACTTACCGAGTACCAAAAAAAAGATCGTGAGACCCTAAGAAAAACCTGAAGATCACTCAGAGACGTTATCTAGAGTGCGCACAGTCGCAAGTGTCTCTTTTTCAAGAAGAACATCCTACTTAATAACAACATGGTATTTTTTAACACTTGTGATAATACGACGGAAGTGTAGCTGTAGTTTGTATAATACGGCTCGTTTACGTTTTTTTTTTTTTATTTGTTTTTTTTTTTTTTTTTTTGTCGCGGTGTTCTTCTGCACGATTGCTGTGTTTTTGTGCGAGTGTCGCACTGGCGTCTTGTATCGCATGTTGATGACTTCTTCATAATAATATCTTCTTTTCTTGAGTATTTCACGTATGGTTGGAAGCCGCGCTAATGAATTGTATATAGGGGTGTTGATTTGAATTAATCTTCATGAGGTTCATCGCTTTTTGCGGCATCCCTGTAGGGGAGATCGTGTAATTGTAAACGACAGCGTATTATGACAGTGTTCGATTGTTGTATCGTATTTTCTTCTTTATGAGGCATCTTCTTTTGGAGGCATTCATATTTCGTGGCATCTTCTGGCTCTATTCACAGCGCAGGGCGTAATTACGGCTTGTGTACGAGTGTTATTTAGAGCGCTTATCGTTATATCTTACTTTCTTACTACACAAGTGACAAACCATGATTTTTTTCTCAGTATCATCAGAACATAAGCATTCTTGCGAGTGCGTGCGGACGGTGTTCGGTAGGCCGAGAGGAAACGCGTGTGTACGGATTTATTGGTGGATTTCCCTAATGGAGGGTCAGTTGGGTTTGAGGTAAGGCATCGATGAAGAAGAATATTTTGTCTTGTTTTAGCATTGAGGCTAACATGTCAAGTACATATCCTTTTTACGTCGCTTCAAGATTCAACGCAAGGTGGGATTTTGGTTCAAGTAAATGAATACATCCCTTGTGTAATTCTAGATTTGATTATTAACTTTTGGTAAATTCACAGTAGTAATTTAAATAGATGTGCATATTTTCATTGTCGAGATCACCATTTAACGGAAGTACTCCAGAATTTTATATAAGAATATTATTAATTGCGATTTCTTTAAACAGTGTTGGGAACACTGATAGACATTTTCTTGTGGCAAGTGCATACTTGTATGTGCACTTTCGTTTATTGCATCGTGTTTTGGATGAGGAACTTAGCTTTTCCTCATATCAATTTGATATTTGTAAGTTTTCGAAGCTTGATGTCTTGAGAGTTTTTGATTCTCTTTTCCAAATTATTTCATGGGGAGCACTTAGCTTTTGTGTGCAAGAATTTATTGGTGGATTTCCCTAATGGATGGTCAGTTGTTCAGCCTTAGATGTTGACCGGCATTCATGGTGTAGGTGTTGTCTATTAGTATTTCCGAGTTCACTGAAGTAAGAGTAAATCTCAGTCTTGGGAAGGATCAATCTTAACTTTCTATTTGGCATAATTTTGAGTGGAATTTGGTATTTTGATATGCTGAGACATGAATATTTAAGTAACATAAAGTAAATGATTGCTTTTAATGCAATAGTATGTGGAATTGTCGCAGCATATTTATGAATACCATCCAAGTTTTTGAATAAATTTATCCCAGGGAGGAATGACTATAAGTCAATGTATTAATCATACCACAAGATGTAAGATTTTTTGTAGGGCGAGATTTGTAGGCTATTGGAAAATTTTTGATTCCATATTGATGAAAACGTGCTACAGTCTAGTTATTTATTTTCAAGCACGAATATAGGGTTTTTGTGAAAGCAACTAGATTTATAAGCAAGCAATTTAAAGGTTGTTATAACCTATTCAAGGTGCACAGTTGTGTATATGAGGCATATTTTTAGATAATGCTGTTTTTGGTATACTGCTTGGTGAAGTATTTTTGTATTGAAGATTGAGCCAGTGAGTGCCAATCATTATTATACTTTGTATAGTCTCACACCTGATGTTCGGTGTATTTTAAACCAATGGTGGTTTTGGTATTAGATGTCCCTTGAGCAACGGGAAACTACAGCCGTAATGCTATTCCCGAGGATATGCACCTCTCTATGCATAATTACATGTGATGATGGCCTCCTCCCTTGTAAAATTTCAATCCGGAGGTAAACTAGTCCCCCGTTCGGATCTCCGGGTGGGGACTACTCGAGAGGGGGTTAACATCACAGAAATGACAAAGAGGAAATCTGACATTCTATGGATCGGAGCGTGGAATGTTAGAAGTCTGCTAGGAAGTGGAAGGTTAGAAAACTTAGAAAGGGAAATGGATAGGTTGAGGTTGGAATTGGTTGGGATTAGTGAAATGCGCTGGCAGGTAGAACAGGACTTTTGGTCAGGAGACTATAGGGTCATTAGCACTAAATCAAACAATGGCCAAGCAGGGGTTGGTCTCATATTGAGTAGGAAACTTGGACAGCGGGTGGAATATTATGAGCAATATAGTGAACGGATTATTGTAGCAAAAATCAATACTAAACCTACCTGCACCACAGTGGTACAAGTCTATATGCCTACCAGTCAAGCTGATGATGAGGATATTGAAAAGGTCTACGAAGAAATAGACGAAATTCTGAGGTATATCAATGGTGATGAAAATGTTATAGTAATGGGAGATTGGAATGCTATGGTAGGAAAAGGGAGAGAAGGGAAGATAGTAGGAGATTTCGGATTAGGTGAAAGGAATGATCGAGGAAGCAGGCTGATGGAATTCTGCACCGAGCATGAGTTGGTCATAGCTAACACCTTATTCAATAACCACAATAGAAGAATATACACATGGATGAGACCAGGAGATACAGGGCGTTACCAAATCGACTTCATTATGATCAAGCAGAGGTTTCGAAATCAGATTTTGGATTGTAAAACATATCCTGGTGCTGACATAAACTCTGACCACAATCTGGTTGTAATGAAATGCAGATTAAAGTTGAAGAAACTGAAGAAAAGTCAAAAGCCAAAAAGGTGGGCAATAGACAGACTGAAAGTAAAGGATGTAAACGAAAGATTCAAGAAGAATATAAATGAAGGACTAATGAAAAACCCTAAACAAACTTCAATTGCAGACGAATGGGCACTTTTGAAGAATGAAATAACAAAATCCGCAGAAGAAAACATTGGTAGGAAAGAAAGAATAGGTAGAAAACCATGGATCACTCAGGATATACTAGAATTGATGGATGAAAGGCGGAAACACAAGAATGTAAGAGATGAGAAGGGGAAAGCAGAATACAGACGTCTGAGAAATGTGGTTAACAAGAAGTGCAAGGAAGCGAAAGAAGAATGGTTGAAAGAGAAATGTCCAGGTATAGAAAATTGTCTGAAATTAGGAAAAGTAGACACAGCTTATCGAAGGATTAAGAATACTTTCGGGGTAAAGAAGACTAAGTGCTGTAATATTAAGGACACATATGGAAAGCCTCTAACAGATGGGGAAGAAAAGGTTGAGAGATGGAAAGCTTACATAGAGAGTTTGTATAAGGGAAAGGAGATTGAGAATCATGTAATGGAAAGGGAGGAGGAAATTGATGAGGATGCGAAAGGAGATTTAATATTGAGATCAGAATTTGATAGAGCTTTGGAAGACTTAAGCAGGAACAAAGCACCAGGCATAGATGATATACCGATTGAGTTGCTACGCTGCATAGGATATGAAGGTCTGATCAGGTTATTTCACTTGGTGTGTAGGATTTATGAGACAGATGAGGTACCCCCTGATTTCAAGAAGAATGTAATCATCCCTATACCAAAGAAAGTAGGAGCTGACAGATGTGAAGATTACCGTACGATCAGCTTGATTACTCATGCTTCAAAGATCCTGTCTAGAATAATTTACAAGAGGATTGAATGCCAGATAAAAACGGAGTTGGGTGAAGACCAGTTTGGTTTCAGGAGAAATGTAGGAACAAGGGAAGCTGTACTAAGTCTTAGGCTGATTTTGGAAGGTAGAATAAGGAAAGATAAGAGAACGTTCATGGCATTTCTAGACTTAGAAAAGGCTTTTGATAACGTTGATTGGACTAAATTGTTTGACATTTTGAAAACGATTGGAATGAAGTACAGGGATAGGAGGGTGATCTACAAGTTATACAGAGAGCAGACATCGGTCATTCGAGGTGAAGGACATGAGAGAGAAGCTGGTATTCAGAAAGGTGTTAGACAAGGCTGCAACTTATCACCCATACTTTTCAATCTATACATTGAACAAGCAATGAAGGAAATCAGAGAAAAATTTTAAGAGGGAGTGAAGATTCAAGGAGAAATAATTTCAACTCTGAGATTTGCTGATGACATCGTCATCTTGGCCGACAAGCCTGAGGATTTGAATGAGTTTTTGAATGGTATGGACTCCGTCTTACGGAAAGAATTCATGATGAAAATTAATAAATGTAAAACAAAAATACTGGAATGCAGCCGAAATAAATCAGAAACCTCTATGGAGATCAAATTGGCAGGTGAAAGGCTGAAGGATGTAGGAGACTTCTGTTACTTAGGAAGCAGAATAACCAGTGATGGACGAAGCAAAGAGGATATAAAAAGTAGGTTGGCTCAGGCAAAGAAAGCATTCCTACAAAAAAGGAATCTGTTGACATCGAATATAGATTTAGGTATTAGGAAGTCATTTCTGAAAGCCTTTGTCTGGAGCGTGACGCTCTATGGAAGTGAAAGTTGGACTATTGATGCAGCTGAAAAGAGGAGAATTGAAGCTTTTGAAATGTGGTGTTACAGGAGAATGATGAAGATCAGATGGGTATATAGGGTTACAAACGAAGAGGTATTAAGACGAGTGAGAGAGGAGAGATGTTTCTGGCGACTGCTAATGAAGAGAAGAGATAGGTTAGTAGGACATATACTAAGACACCCAGGTATAGCAAGCTTAGTTATGGAAGGAAGGGTCGAGGACAATAACTGTAGGGGTAGACCAAGGTTAGAATATGTTAAACAGATTGCCTTGGATGTAGGGTGTGGTAGCTATGTAGAGATGAAACGATTAGCTCAGGACAGGGAGGCATGGAGAGCTGCATCAAACCAGTCAGACTGAAGACTCAAACAACAACAACAACAACGAGGCATAGTCAGCTGTTTATTATTGCTAAATCAGACCTACGTGACGAAACTAACTCATTCTGAGCAATATTTGAGTAAGTTGTATGGATAATCAAACTATGTTACTACAGCCTAATAACGATGCCTATACAATTTAATGAGATCATGATATTTTTTTTAATATGAATTTTGACCAGATATTTTACTAAGCTTGATCTCTCGGTAGAATCAATCCAGAATTGAGATACATTTACCACGAATTAATAAATTCTACACATGCGATTGCTATGATCGAAGTTAGTATTTGGACCAACTTAGATTGTCCTAGATATAATTATGTATACAATTTTGTAAGATATTGTAAATAACATTTAAAAAATGCCACAGCATTTAATAATCGCCACGAATGATATTTATGGAGTAATTGACATTCTACTTCAAGTTATCATGTGAGTGATCACATATTTGTCACGTGTACAGTCCAATATATATTTATATATTTTTATTCTTCTGAGATCATTGTTAAGTAATTGTTGTTTTTGTATTGGAACGCATTTCCAATTATGGACACCCTACTTTAGTGGTGAACTATCTGATTCACTCATGGAATTTCATGAATAAAATTTTGGTCGTGATGACGACAGTGTCTATTGATTTCTTTAATTAATACATTTTGTTTTCTTATTTTAAATATTATTGCGTGATATATTATCGAGGTGATGAGAGGTCGTGTTAAGATGACCATCGCTAGGTATTTCCTGGGTATACCACCCTTCGAGATAGTTTTTTTTTTTTTTTTTTGCAGGAGTCTTGTGAATTTGGAGCTAGTTATTTTCTGAAGCTATGGTCATTCTTAATACAACCTGTTAGGATGACTGATTACCCCATTTCTCCTTTACCTGGTGGTAGGACTTGGGGGTTTTTCTAGCCGGGGATTTTCAGGTTCTACGATCCAGCTGTCATCGAGGGATTTCATCAGGTATTGGTAGGTAATTGCGTTACAGTGATTGGTGCCCAACTCAGGAGCTCAAAAAACTGGAATACCAGAGAGTGAGTGATTTGGAGTACCAACATGTAGGCCTACAATAAAATTGGAATACCGGAGAGGGGAGACCAGTTTTGTGATCATGCTACACAGAGCACGAATTAGGACACCGTGTTTCTTTTGTGGTAGTGATGAAGGCACATAGATAATGATGAACCAATATGTTTGGCACAAATTATTGGAATTCTTTTGGAACAAAGCAATTACGAGGATACTCGAACTACTTGATATATTTATGTAGTATTGCGACCATTATCAGATTTTGATTTTATTGTATTGAAGTGGTGCCACATTCTTAATTTGTGATAATCGACTAGAACTTGTTGAATGAAAATTATTCACAGTAATCTTCTTTGGCATGTTCAGTTGAGTTTGATGCTTATTGTAATACACGTTTGAGTTACGTATAAGTGATCAGTCCTATTTTACTCCGGCTGATAATTGCTGATATCATCTTTAATGTAGAAGGTTTTGTAAACTTAGTTTTTTTGGTCGAATCATGGACCATCGCCGATTTAAAACATCACGTATGTGTATATAGGGGATATCAGAATAATTTTGGACACTCCGAATTTATTTTAAGATTATGTTTAAGGTAGCGCTAGACAATGAAAATATGCATTTTATGGCAAATGGTGGTTGTTTGCAGATGTTCTTAATATGCTTTGACATGTAGTGTTCCCATGTTTTTTCAGTGAAGTGTATTTTTGTGTATTATGGCTGAAAACCAAGCAGTCACTGTTGAAGATTTCAAAGAAATGTTTTAAATGTTTGAAGGCAAATTGCATCACCTTAATCAGGACCTTCAGAACATTAAGACTCAAACTAAAACCACTTTTGATAATATTTATGAAACTTCTTCACGAAATCATAGTATTATAACGGATGCAGTAGCTGAAAGCATCCACGGTGAACTTGACACCATGCAAACGTCAATGAAAGAAATTAAGGATAGTTCTAAAAATATTCAGACTAATGTTAACCATGTTAAAACTGAAATTAATAATGTTAGGACCCGTCAACAGTCTATGGAGACTAACGTTCAAACTGAAATTAATACGGTTAGGACCAGTCAACAGGCTATGGAGACTAATATTAACAATGTCCAGGTTAATCTTAATAAGGTCCAGGATAGTCAACAATTAATGGGAGTTAATTTGAATAAAGTTCAAACAGGCCAAGATTCTATAGAAAAGAGTCAAAAAATATGGAAGAGACTGTTAAAGACGTTAGCACAAATGTTAGGCTAATGCAAGCTCAAGTTAACGATCCCAGGACAGATGTTGGTTTAGTTGAAACCACACAAAAGGAAATTCAAACTCAAATTAAGAGTATACAGAATGACGTCAATCAGATTGAGTCAAACCAGAATAAAATCCAGTCACAGATTAATAAGATCGAGTCAAGTCAATCTCAAACACAGGTCAAATTGACCGAGATAGAACAGTCATACATGGACTTTCGTAGTGAAATCAAGTTAGGATTTGAAAAAAGTAAAAGGGAAAATAAGGATAACATAGATGCACTACAGTTGAAATTTACTCACACCAGTCACGCGCAGAAATGTTTAGAGCAATTGAAGGGTGAAATGAGTAGACTGCAGACTCAAGTAAAAGATCATACTAAACTTCTAAGAGAAGACCTTTGACGTCGACCTTAAGGGTATTATTAAAGAAAATGTAATTATTATGAGAAAAGGTCTTATCCAAATACGAAGGTTGGAACTTAAGTAGTGGCAACACGGCGATGGAGACGCTATGCACCGGAATTGCCTATTGTCCCGGAGAGCATGCGTTGCTGATATACCTACCTTACCTCTGAGGAAGTGGACTCTCCCTTCCCACAGCACCTGCGTGCGCAAACTCGAGAGGAATACCGTCACTTGTGAGCTAGCGGTCTAACAGAACTTGGTCGTTATGTTTTCCAAACAGGACCAACGGAGTTGGATCAAGATTGAATGTGCCCGAGGTTCTACAGCACGCCAGTGTCATCAGGGTCTGCAAGAGATGTGCGGAGAGGCTGCATTGCCGTACAGAACAGTGGCACGTTGGGTCAAGGCCTTCAACGATGGTCGGCAAACTGTGGCAGACATGCATCGAGCAGGTCGTCCTACGTGAAGACGTGCATGCTCTTGCCGCATTACTGGAGTGTAATCGAAACCAGACGTTTCGTGAGCTCGCCCATGAAACTGGATGGGCGCAAACGACTGTGCTGCACATCCTGAAGGAACGCCTGGGCGTGAGGAAAATTGCATCACGATGGGTGCCGCATGAGTTGACGGAAATGAAACAAATGGTTGCGCTACGACGCTGCCAAGGCTCACTTGGAGCGCTATGAGCGCGAAGATGAGATGTTCCTACGCCGTATCGTCACCCTGGATGAGACATGGGCCAGATCCTACGAGCCCAAACTGAAACTCCAATCGAACGAATGGCGGCATCATAGGTCACCCCGAAAGTAGAAAGTCCGTCAGTCCGTCAGTGATCCTCGTGTACTACTGCGATGGCATGATCCTAACGCATTACGTTACTCCACGGCAGACCATCAATGCACAGTATTACTGTTCGTTTTTGGAACACCACCTGCGCCCAGCATTGCGAAAGAAGCGGCAACCACCCATCATGTTGCTCGACAATGCTCGGGCACATACAGCGTGAGCTGTGGCAGATTTGTTCGGTTGATGGGGCTGGGAAGTACTGTACCATCCAAAATACTCCCCTGACTTAAGTCCTTGTGACTTCGATTTAATCCCTAAGATTTTTTTTTTTTTTTGTCGTGTGGACTTCTCAGAGGCCGAGTGCAGGTCTTTCTAGTCGACGCCCGTGGGCGACCTGCGGGTCGGGATGAGAGATGGAACGGATGATGATGAACGAAATTGGTCAAGGATGTGGAAGGAAGCGGCCGTGGCCTATCAGAAGGTACCGTCCCAGCATTTGCCTGGTGTTTAAAATGGGGAAACCACGGAAAACCATTTCAAGGACGGCCGAAGGTCGGGCTCAAACCCACGCGTCTACCGAGTCAGCAGAGAGCTTGGCCCCATGACCTAACGCTGCGCTTGAGCCAGCGTAGCCACTACTGTCGATTATCCCTAAGATGAAAGAACCACTTCGTGGCACTCGCTTCCGGACTGTTGCAGAGATTCGACAGGCTGTAGACCGCTCCATGCACATCGACAGAACGGGATCGGCGAAAGGTATACTACGACTTCCACATCGCTGGCAACGGGTTGTACACCACGCTTGTGACTACTTTGAAGGACTGTAAAGGTTGCTAACATGTACCACTTTTGTACCTCTTGATAATAAATAGTTGCCACTACTTAAGTTCCAGCCCTTGTAAATGAGGAAAGCTTTAAGAATGCTAACTCTGAAATAGAGAAAAGTATTGCCATTAAGCTTTCTACAGCTAATAAGGAAATAGTAGATGTAAGGACTGATTTAAACAGAAGGTTGGATGTAATTTTAGATACGCAAGTAGATAATGTTTCCGGTCTAGAAAAACGAATTAAAGCCGTAGAAGTCAAGATTGAGCAGGGTCAAGTTGAATTAAATGAAATTAGGGAGAAGAAAACTTTCGAAATCAACGAGATCCGGAAAGGTCTTGAGAGTGTTAATCAAGGGGGGCATATCGATTTAGATACACTGAAGGACCAATTGCGATTGCTTCTAAATGCAGATTTTAGGGTTATCGTGGATGAACCTGACAATACAGTACAGGATAGGAGGGGACCTAATGTGCAGGGATCTCCTAACGCTGAAGCCTCCGTTCAACATAGTCCGATGGAACAGTCGAATAGTGTTCAACCAATCAGACAAGAATCACAACCTCGCAGGGAAGAATGTAATTCTCCGAACCCCAATGTCGGTGTAAATGGTTACATTACGAGATCGACAGATAGGACGTCGAATGTAACCATAATTAGTAACTTTGAGGACAAGCCTAAGAAGTTCAAGAGCTTTGACGTAACCACGCCTATAGAGTTCATTAGAGGACTGCAGGATTATTTCGTGGAATCTCACGTACCACGTGAACGAGAACTAAGCGTCGTAGAGAGGTTTTATCTAATGCACCTTTGCAGTGGTTCAGAGCATTCAGAGACACTTTTGATGACTTTGAGCAGTTTTCAGAAGCATTCATTCGGCGATTTTGGTCAGTAGAAGTGCAACAGAATATTAGATCCGAAATCTATTCGAGGAAATATTCTAATACAGGACCGACCAGCTACGCTGAATATTTTGCTTGTAAGTTGGCAAAACTTCGTTTCCGTCAGCCACCTTTAACTCAGGCATCAATATCAAGTCAACTGCCCGCCGAAGTGAGATCACTCATTACCCCTGGAATCTCGACTTTTGCGTCGATGGATGATCTCTTTACGTCGTTTAGATCATATGAGTCTAATGGCGCAACCGACAGTTACCAAGAATCCTCGACAGGAATCTAAAACCATTAATACGGTTATGATGAACCGCACTCGACAAACCGACCGTCCTCAACAAAGAAATGACAATAGATCAGGTCCGAAACGGAATAACTACCAGAATGATAGGCGATGGGATAACCAATGTCGAGATTATCGCGACAGACCTTGGCAACGTCGCTACGACGACAGAAACTTCTATCGTCGGGGATACAACCAGAACAGGAATGATCGGAGAGAAACTTCATATAATAGAGATCAGAGAGAGAACCGACAGAACCAAGGGTACTCCAGATATAAGAATTATAGAATAGAGGAGTACGACAAAAGGAAACAACAGGATAAGCTCAAGAGAGGGCTAGATAGGTCCACGGAAGAGGGACGAAGAAAGTCGAAAGAGAGAAAGGAGGATCACAACCCGGCACTAGTTGAGAGGGCAGGAGTTCGGAAGGAACTTCTGACAAAGGAAAAAACGCCATTTTCGCAATGAGATTGAAGACTGACGTTGACACACATTCGCCAGCAATTACCATTTTTTAAGTCTTTGAAACCACAGATGACTGATTACCCTATTACTCCTTTATCTGGTGGTAGGACTTGGGGGTTTTTCTAGCCGGGGATTTTCAGGTTCCACGATCCAGCTGTCATCGAGGGATTTCATCAGGTATTGGTAGGTAATTACGGGTACAGTACCAATCCTCACATATGGTTTAGAGACATGTACCCTACTAAACAAAGACTACAGTAGAATTCAAGCAACTGAAATGAGATTCCTTAGAACCATGAACCAAACGACAAGAAAGGACAAGATCAGAAATGAAGTTAATAGAAATGTAGCTGGCATCGAGGTTCCTATTACCAGTGTCATAAAGAAACGCAGACTTCAGTGGTATGGGCACATAATGAGGATGAACATAGAAAAAGACCTGCCAGAAAATCGGTATTTTGACCTGAACCTCATAGGGAGAAGACCACGAGGAAGACCAATAAAACGCTGGATGAAGACTGTAAGATCAGACATGGAGGGGAGAGGACACAAAAGGGAAGATGTCCTGGAACAGAAGATGTATGAAGATAGAAGGAGTGGCGAGTGCTTGTACACCACACTCGGGAAACTGGAGTTGGAGAATGATAATGATGATGATGATGACACACAAGAAGCCAGGCATCTTCTTAAGTTTCTTGACCATCTTATGAGATCCTCTTTTTACAAGCTCCATTGTTCCTCTTTCAAGGAATCTCTAAACCACAGCCGACTCGAAGCGTCACTTCCCTTCTTCATGCACAGCCTTGACATTCTCGTGTTCGGAGTGAAAAAAATATGTTGCTCAATTTACCTCAAAGCACTGCTTTATGCTTGTCTAAACATGTAACAATATGTAAAACATAGCATTGGCGCAGTCGGTGTCAAAATGACAGAAACGAACCAAAATATCGCAACTTTACAGGAGATGGTAAGAAATCTATTGAAAGTTGTAGGACTTCAACAACTACAAGTACAAGAGCAAATACCACAAGCGATTGGACAATCTGTATCTGGTATTAGTCTTGATAAGTATGATGAAAATTTTGACACAAACCTCGAATGCCTCGCAACTTTTTCTAAGTTCAAGGTGTACCAGAGGATAAGAAGGTGCCTTGTTGTATCTCATTAATTGGCCCCAAACTATTGACACTGTTAAAAAACCTTCTTTATCTGGAGAAATATACAGGCTAGACTTTCAATGAGATTACAAAGGCTTTAAAATATCACCTAAACCCTACGTCACTTATCATTCTGGCGCGTTACGCGTTCATCAATCGAAGAAAACTATAGGAGGAATCTATTTCCCAGTATACTGTCAACTTGTGGATGTTGGCCATACCATGTAAGTACCCAGAAGTAATTATAAACATCATATTGAACCCTTTATCCTCTGATGGATAAATGATTCGATGTTTTATTTCTTCAATTAATTAATATTTCCACCAGCGTCATGAAATAGCCAGACGGAGATGAGGAAACTTCAAGCATTTGTTGGAGACAGTGGGAATATACCTGCAGCAGTTTGACAAAAGGCTAAATACTTTAGCATTGTGAAAAGAAAGACCCTAGCTATGTTTCAGAAGGACAGGTGGTGGCTACCTCAAAATAGAAGGGACGCGTGGTGAGACACGCTTATGGCATGTGCATTGTACTATTCGCGCCTAGAAAAAATATAATGCAGTAACGTGAGTGGCTGATGATACTACTGGACACTCCTACGAGGCCGAGGTCTGATAAAAACCGCCAAGTTATTGAAAAAAGCCAATGAGAGATGAATGCTTACGAACGCGCCAAGTCTAGCTTGGGCACGCGAAAGCTAGCATTAACGCGGGAGATCGGCTAGACAAAATCTCTACGATCGATTCTAGGATTAATGGGCATATTCTTGACCTGCGCAATTTTACGAGTTCAGTGATATTTGTTTCATTCCTGTACCACTATTATTTTGAGAATTTTTTATATAATTTCCCCCTCTATCGATACCTAGGGCCAGTTCATTTATAAGTGGCGTGAAGAGCCAAGACATTGCTATTACTTGTGTGCGTCTAAGGACGTAGTTTGCTATTATACTTTTGTGCGTCGGAGGACGTAGACTATTATATTGTGTGTGTCGGAAGACACAGATTGCTATTACTTTTGTGCGTCTGAGGACGGAGGTTATCATTACATTTTGTGCGTCTGGGGACGTAGGCACTTGTACTTTGCGTGTCATGAGGACACAGATTTTTATTAATACAAATGTGTTAAATTCAGTGTGATAGATAGTCACAGTACTATTTTTTTTAGGGACAGTGTCATCGACAATTCGCCAACAGACTGTTCTGGGGAATTAAGTACCTAAAACGGCGAATTTAGTAAACAGATATCGAGTGTGAATTAATCTATAACTTTTTGCATCAGCACGAGAGATGACATCGCTTATCCTGGAAGAAGTTTGGAACTGTCAACACTCCATCGAGATATTTGAGATGAGCTAAGCAGAATTTAAGTAGGGAGATGGCTGCAGATGTTCGTTGACGGTGACTGGCAGAGGATGAGTACATGAATAATATTCTTATTATCTGACAAATTAACTTATGGTATATGGGACATATTTTGTTTGTAAATATCTTGCTTGTGTTGATTAACGTAGTGTATTTAGTTTTGGTCTGACACACCTTTTGCATGGAAACAGCTCGCACATATTTTATCAGTCGTAAGTTCTTGTTTGTTTGTTTTAATTAACGTAGCTATGTGGACGACCGTGTTCGCATATGTTTACGTAGTGTGATTAAGAAGCGTCTCTCGGAGATATATTGTGTTTCAGAAGTAGGACTGAATTAGTATAATCATGCAATAGATTGGAGGGTAAATTAATCTTGTAATGTTTATTATTGATCAGATTCAGTAAGTTTATTGCCCAGGAGCAATGTAAATTGTGGCGAGGAGCAGTCAGCTCTCTCGTAGGTTTTAATATTTTTTTTTAATAGTTTGTGAGGATCTGAATTCAGCCGACCTGTGTGAAAAATGTTATGTCATTCCCAGCAGTGTGTGTGTGTGTGTGTATTTTATTGGTCATTACAAGCGGGAATTTCAGCGTAGACTGATTTCTGTCAGCTTGGTGCCAAGTCCATATGGTTACCTTGCGAGGACATATGTGGCTATATCGATTAAGGTCTTACCATATATTTGTTGCTGTTGATTCTACGAGATAACGGCGCAGTTGGTCAAGCTATTTTTACACACTGGGGCTGGACGATGACAGAGTGAGGAAGGGGGAAGTTGTTTCACAAGGCGGGCTGAAAAGGATTGCATCGAGGTCATTAGGGGAGTGCTTGTTGGCTCCGTATATTTACTTGAAATACAGAATAAGAACTGATCAATGGTAAAAATTGTTTAAATAAATGGGAGTTGCCTACGAATCACTATAATCTCCGAAGCGTTAGCTTAACATGCATTTTTGTTCATATAAAGTAATCTCAGCCGGTGAGGCTTTTGTTGTTGTTGGTTACATTCCATGTTTATGTTCTGTATTAGTGACCCGTGTAGTCACGTGCGATGCTGTCTTTTCCTTGTTTGTGTATTGAGCAATTGGCCGGGTTGGCAGCTCATTTGTGAGATGCGTCATTGCATTGAAGGAGGGTCTCGAGGGAGATTCCTGTAAATATTAGTTTTTAGATTGTGTGTCAGCATTAATTTTTTTAAGGGTTTATTTAGTGTTGTGTCCCATATCCGTAAACGTTGATTTACGAGATGATTGTTCGTAAGCGTCGTGGCTGTTACCCGATGTAAACGAACAGTCATCCTAGTACTCATTCCTCGTAGTTAGTCATTACGCGTACATAAAATCCAATGCAAGTTAGTGGAGCTTGGATCCACATTTTTTATAAGGGGGAGATCCGTCTGACTCCTCAACTTTTGATAAATATTTCTGTCATGGGAAGATTCAGGGAGGAATTTTATTATTGTTGTTGTCTATATTCATTTGATTTGCACTAATAGTCATTAAATTATGTTATTATTTTACGTCTTGTCACTTCCTTTCTTAATTATAGTTTTAATCCTATGACCCTTACCTCAGTAGAGCATGTTGTTTGGCGAACGTAAACATCACACTATGAACTGAGCGCGACCCCTTGATCAAGATTCTTGCTTATAAACACTGCAATACTAAAGGGTTCAATATATATTATTTCAGTAGTATAGATCCCTCCTGCGGCGCCCATAAGCGACCGTTCGTGAAAAATGAGCATTCAAATGAAAGACAATATACATTACCAGTGACGCATTGCACTCTAATTTCATAAATATCTATAATTTCTTTAAAAAAATACTTTTGAAAACACTGTACGAAGTGTGCGATTTGCAGATACTGTTGCGACAGGAAGATACGCTCCATAATTGCTGTCCACTTCACATTTTGGCCACTGTGTCGCCTTTTTCATGTAATTTTAACATTCTGAGGTCTTTCCTATATCATTTTGCATGGATTTCAGAAACAGTAATTTAAAAGAATGAGTAGGTCTACCCAAATCGTATAATTTCATAAATACCGAATAACCGGTGAGTGTTACGGCTAAGCTGTCAATCAATGGACTCTGCACACAAATGACATTAGCAGTGACGAATTGCATTCTAATTTAATAAATATCAATTTTTGTAAGAAGTGTGCGATTTGCAAATACTGTTGCTGTAGAAAAATACGCGACATCATTGCTGTTCATTTCGCATTTTGGCCTGAAACGTAAATAGTGTTCTACAATCATTTGATTCGCCTTAAGTCTCTTATTATGAACCTATCGGGGAAAGTGTGGCTTATGAACATGCGAGATTTCTCGCACGGGTCCGCTAGTATATATTATTTCAGTAGTATAGATCCCTCCTGCGCCACTCACAAGTGACCGATCGTGAAAAATGAGCATTCAAATGAAAGAGAATAGACATTAGCAGTGACGTGTAATTGCACTCTAATTTCATAACTATCCATAATTTCTTCAAAAAAAATTACTTTAAAAAATGAACGAAGTGTGCGATTTTCAGATACTGTTGCTGTAGGAAAATACGCTCCATATTGCTGTCCACTTCACATTTTGGCCGCTGTGACGCCTGTTTCATGTCATTTTAACATTCTGAGGTCTCTCCTTTTTTATTTTGCATGGATTTCAGAAACAGTAAATCAAAGGAATGCGTACTCAAATCGTATAATTTCATAAATAACGAATAACCAGCTAGTGTAATGATGATCCAATTTTCAGCGATTGCCTTCATAAGTTAGGAAACGGAGAATTTGGAATTCTAACTGAAATGTAAATAATGTTCTATAATCATTTGGTTGAATTAAAAACATAACAACCTTTCTCCTCAAGTCTCTCATTATAAACCAATTGGAGAAAGTGTGGTTTATGAACATGCAAGATTACTCGCATGGATCCGGTAGTTATATTGAGAATCATATTTGGCACAAGTACATAGGCCTACTTGATAGACGGTTCGAGGAGAATGGTGTTAACCTTGAAAAGACCTTACAAATAGTCTAGCTATAGAAAAGGCCACTTCGTAGACAAGCGAAATCCTAAATTCACCCTTGGTGAACAAGGTCTCGTCTTCCTGGAGAAGTAGCAGCGATAGTAATACCGGCTCACCCACCACTGTCATTAGCCAAAGAATTTTCCCAACAATAATTGTTTGGAATTATTCCATGCTTAGGGAGTGGGGAAGTCCTCCATACCTCTGTCATATTTTACAGTTAGAACAAAAATAAAACAATTACGAGTATGCAAAGGGGTCCCTTTGTCATAAAATCCCCAATATCCAACACAAGGACCTTATACTGTGATCAGAACGTCGTCGTATTGAATTACGAATATCTCAAAAATAAAGCACTCAAAAGTTTACCAGTTACATCTTAATGATACAACGAACATGTGCATTTGTGAATGCACGTAAGTGCACAACCATGCTATACATTGTAATACCACCTGCAACAGGTGATCCTGAAGATACAATTAATGTTGGAACAATGCCATTCATTTTTAACTCTGATGCAGATATAACCTGCCGGACACAAGAGAGCATAGCATTAATATGAGTGAAACCTCTAATACAAGGAATCGTTCATATAACAATACGGAATGATTAAGTCCTTCCTGAAGCATATAAATATTTCTTTGAAGCTATTTGAACAACTAGAACGAGAATAAGCCAGCAAATAATGTTTTGGCTTTGGCAGATGTCGAATGTAGAAATCTCCATTCCCTCTATTGATGTCAATTTCACCATAGTCCATCACAACTCCAATTACACAGTCTAGGTGCAACTTCTAAGATTTTGAAAATTGTTATTAAGTATTTTGAACTTTTTATTTAAAATTTATTGTAAGGATATCCATTTTCTTGGCGGCTTTGGTGGCGTAGTTGGTAGCATGCTGAGCTTCTATGCCCAGGGTCGCGAGTTCAAACCCGGCCGAAGTCGTCGGATTTTTTTAAAGCGTTAAAAATCTCTCAGTATGCCTTCCTTCAGAGGGGAAGTAAAGCCGGCGGGCCCATGTCATAGATTTATGACATGTAAAAGAACATTCCACTAATTAAACTTGTGACGCAAAATTTGTAGGTTAGGTTTGATTAATGCTCCTAAGTTCCAACGTTCGTCACCGGGCTCTGGTTGTGATGGCATCTAGTAGTAGCCAAGTTTACAGCTAGGTGACATGGATGGTAGCATTTGGTAGCGAAAGTAGGAACTACTTGAAATTATCGTCTGCAGTACTTACTTGAATTAAAAACAGATAACACACACTAATATAGTCATCACAATTAACACTGGTTATCAGACAGGTTCTACACACACGAAACATACACGGCCTACATGACCGCATTGTTGCAGCCCCTAAACTAAGGAACCAATCCATTTTCATTATGTTAACCTAGTTCATACAGTCTGATGCTGAAGAAGGTATCATTGTATACAGAAACATGTACGTCATTTAATTTAAAAAATTAGTATTGAGAAGGCAGATTCCATAAAAGAAATTTATGAAATATTACCTATTGAATGTATAATTTAATGAGCACTTCTTATCCACCATCGGCCCTTCAAATAGAGGTTCTATTGTACAATACATTCATCTAAATACCACATAAATATTTTAAAATTTGAAATCATCCCACACTATGAATGTTCTTGTTACATATGAGGGGGTCTGGGGCAGATGACCACATAGTTCCGCCCCTTAAAACAAATATAACTAACTACATTTGAGGGGCTTCAACATATTGGTTATTTAGCCCCATGTACTTGAGTGTGTGTGAATAATTTGTCTGATTACCTGTGTTATTGTGGTGTCTGTAGTTCTTCATGAAAGGAGCCCAAACCAGTTGAATAATATGTTTTCTCTTTACATATGATGAAGGGCCAGACCACACATTTTCTCTCAGTAAATACTTTTTTTATGTACCGTAAGTCTTAGATAATTGAAAATAGAAATCATCTCACTTTATGAATGGGTGACTAAACCAGTTACATAATAAAATATGCATCATAGGTCTTCCCTTTATATTGAACCCGCTGAGCTAAGGTTCATGTGATATTTTTTATAACAGCACATTTATGATGGGATGTAGTACCTTCGAACACACCCAGAAAGCCACGTGGAGCTGAGAGCTCGTGCTATGCTCTTTGAAGTAGCGGAGAATCGCACTTTTGACTTTGGTGAAATCTGCTAATTATTTATCTGAGGTCTTATTAATTAATTTTATCTTTCCACGAGACTCAGAATATTCCATTTCGTCATGCTGCATTATTAAAACATTTTGGGGAATGTTTTCTTCGCTTAAGGTAAGGTAATACCCTTGCAGATACGCAAACAGGAATGTAAGTAGTCGCTCAACGACTTCGGTTTGACGACCTACTTCCTCGAGACACCCTGTGCCTTGCACTACGTCTGGAGAATCCGCCCCGTGTAGGCGTGAAGTTACATCCGTTTTGTTAGACGTAGAAAATATCCGCTGTTTAGCGTGGAAATTGTTATCTGTTGCCATCGAGCACGAATACGTTATAATACGAGTGATAAGTAAGAATTGTATAGTGAATTATTTGCACTACATCTGGAAAATCCGCCTTGTGTAGGCGTGCAACCATAGCCATCGTGTCAGACGTGGAGAAGTATCCGCTGTTTAGCGTGGAAGTTATCATCGGGTGCCATCGTGCATGAATATTCTACAAATCACTGTTATTTATGCACAGTGAACAACAAGAAGCATATTGTGATATAATTGGCAAGTATAGTGAAAATTCTAACATTACCGTAACACCACATTTTCATACCCACGCGTTTGTGGAGGGCCGAGAGCCTGGTGAAAAATATAGAGGTAAACGTGTTATAACTACTTTAAATAAGTGTGATTATGAAAGTATAATATATTTGAATTGCCACAGTGAATTTTTCAATTACAAAACGACGCACATTTCACGGATGCCACGTGATGTAAAAGGCGAAGTAAAGGCTGTGTTATCAATTGTATTAAAGCCTGTAACATTTACTACGAACATTGTGATTTTTGAAGTGAAATAATGAACTACTACACGATTTATTTTACCACCCACGTGATCAAATTATTCTACACCATGTTTGAGACCAACATCATGGGCTAATACCGCCATGGTATGAGGCTGATGTATCTATTGGAACCAGCATGATGGTGGAGCTTCCAGAACAGCGAACGAGGAGGAAGGAACCCAGGATGCCATTCCCAGGCAAATCCAGTCCATTCACGAAGTTATCGACAGGGACAGATCGAACCCTGGTCTTTGGGGGAGTCCAGATGGGAGTCCTGATGAGGACAATGCCGTTCCGGAAAGCCAGAGGTGGATTTGTTCAACACTTGTCGTTGAGCAGAGGGCTGAGTGAGAGCTCCTCCATTTCATGAGTTTTTGTACACCCTTTCTCGTTCTAGTTTCTGGTGGTATAGTAGGTTTAATGTAGTTTGTGAACCAACCGAACTCAGTGACAGCCATTTTTATAGGTAGGGAATGTAACTAGTCTAATTAGATGTCATTTATTTCAGTTAGAGTGAGACACCCTTGGGTCAGACATTTTGGTCAACCCTGGTGCAGCTTGATGGACGTCGTAGAACGTCAATGCCTACCTTTTGCTAAACGTGACCGTAGTTATTTGAGGCTACTTTGTTTAACCCTATCTGGGCTGACTTTAGTTATGGCAATCAGATGCCATGGTTATATTTCTTTAACTGCATTTTTTTGCAACCAGTCTTTGTTACACCCCTGACTTCGTTAGAGCAGTCGTATCATTTAGGTAATCGACTGTAATTACCAGTTTTGTAACTGCATTATATTTCATTTGAGATGTTGCTCAGAAGCTATCTGGTCAAGTGTGGACCTTATAAGTAAAAGGGATGTTTCATTGTCTAGCATCGAACCCAGTTCCCAACGTATCATTAAGCAGATCCAGTGTGTGGAATCTGCGCCACGATTATTATTTTGTTAGTGTCATGTGAAGACACGTATTTATTTGATGTTTATACAAGCAACTACTGAAGTATTATATCTTTGAGAGCAAAGCGCTCCAGCAATGTGACATTGCTACCATTTAGATGTCTTTGTTTGAAAGACGGAATTATATTATTGTATTCAGATTTATAGCGTTTTTTTTTATACACGTATTCTTCGAGGTTTATAACCTATGGTAAAGGTTTTATGATGAGGCCAGTTGTACAGTTTTTTATTTTACTTAAATCGCCGGCCTTGATAGTTAGAGTGTGTTGTGTCAGACGGCGCAGGAATGTTGTAGCCCGCAGCGACACAAACTGGTTTGTGACCCAGTGCCCTTGAGAGCACGCTTCTATTATGAGACAGACATAGTTTGACAGGGGACAGAATACTTGTTATATTCGCTCCTCCTTTCATTGCTATTTAGCTTATGGAACCCAGTGTCCATTCTTGTATCTGATCAGATGTTTTATAGATTGTTTTTTGTTAGTTAAACGCACTCTTGCGTGTACCGTTGCTGACGTGTACAGTTATGTCAGGTTTTCTATAGTACGTTGTAGGCCGCCCTGTTATAGGAGGTATTTATTGTATGAAGGTATTTGTGTGTACCTTGTCCAGGATTGTTCCCGTTGACCAGATGTTATTGGAGGGTGACTGTTGTGTGCAGGCCCATCCCAGAGTTATTGAACGCGAGCTGTGCGCCGCTGGTAACTTGTGTTATTGTGTGTCCGAGTTGTTATTGCTCGTTGATTGTATTCCGACTTTTGAGTCGAGGCTTTTGGTGGAGATTGATCTCAGTGGAGACACTCCGTGCCCAGGCTATTGTCAGTATTATTCGCCATAAACCAACGATAAACCTAAACCAACATCTTAATAATAAAACGCATAATTTTGGTAAAACAAAAGCTAACTAACGAATTCTTTCTATCTAACTTTGTTCTTTTGCATTTGGAACCTGCTGACATGGCCGTGCTAATGAAGGTATTTCCTTTTGAGGAAATGACTAGGACAGCTGACACTTTTGTAGCGACCTGAAGCTTGCTCGAACCTTGAGTTCGTAGCTTGTGGAGCGCAGGCCATGCGATGTTAGACGTAGTCTTTACTACGCAATCGTCACCGTAACTACACACATTAGATGACTATGGCATACAAAGAGTAAACCAAGGTGCAGGCAGGCATTTTAATAAAACTGTTGTCTCTTATTAATTATTTATGATGTAAAAGTGTATGAATCCTACATGTTACCCTATTGTGTGCTGTTAGCATGTAGTTCCTAAGAGTAATTAAATGTTGTTTTTACATGGCTGTTCACTTAGCTTTGAATGTAATTGTTTTCTGTTACGGACGTCATCGCCGTAAATTTTGTTATTAACTGATAGGACTTAGCTAGATGAATTAACGTTAAATGTAAATGTGGAGATGGTATCATCCTAACTTAGATTTGTTTTGCTACCCTGTTAAATGTAAATTCAGATATTAGCTTGATCTTTTAACTTGACCTAGGGATTTGCGTCGTACCATTTTCCTAGTGTTGCTGTTGTTGCTTTATCATTGTGAGATAGATCTTTCGCGAGGGTTTTCCTTAACTTCTCAGGTAGGGACCTGCTCTTTATTTTTGATTGTTTATTAGCTTGCGGACTAGCCGATTGAAACCCTCCGAACTAGGCTAGGGGCTTGTGAATTTTAACAATAAATTTTCACGGTGTTTTACATAAGTCTGGATGTTTATTTTCTCAGTCTAGTTTTTAAGGTGAACCTTTCCTTAGGCAGTCTATGACCATCGTCACCATGTACCACGATCCCTGTGGACTACAGATTCTCGTGCCACTTTGGCCTATTAGGAAGTTCACCTGATCCTCACGGCAATTATGTCCGACGGATGAGATGTTAGGGAAGTCATTGCGGTTGTTGGCTATCCTGACAGCTCCACCGACGGTCTCAATATATGATGAAAATACAGGCCACACTTTTTTACAGGAATAGTCTTCAAGATAATTGAAAAGCGATAAAGTTATCAACATAAATAATATTTATTTCAAATAAAAGTTTAAATCTGAAAAATGAACATTATTGCTTCTGAAATTTCACATTATAAACATCTTTTTTAATAATAGGGTTTTAAAACAACATATCTATTGTCACACTGGAAAACATACTGAAATAAATAGAAATAGGCTCAGAAAATAATTAAAATTTCTTTCAACCCAACACATGAAATTAGTTCATATTTCAGATCTAGGCTACACAAATTCAGTTTTACTGTGATTTAACATTAACATCCACTGTACATACAACCACTGCAAGAGAAACTTCTGGGAGAGTGGGGTGAGAGAAACCTACTCAAAAAATGAAACATGTCCATGAAAGGAAGGATATTTATCAGTAGGGTTTGTGGTTTTCTCCATTAGCAGTAAGATGCAGAATCTTTCCACAACTCACCAAAGACAACTTGGAATTTCTGCAAATGTATTTTTCTGCTAAGTTCTTAAAACTGTGGTTTGTATATTGTACGATAAAATAAATTCATTTTACATTAGTGAAAATTGATCAATGTTTTGTTAATACGTGGGCTGGTTTTTTTTTTTTTGTTTGTTTTCAAGTTCCGTACTGTATATAAATAACAGATTGACATACCAAACTGATTTTACTACTAAATTTTTGCTTGTTTTATTCTTATGTCTCAACATAAATCACCGAAACGATTGAAACAGTTGTCGTATCATTACACCAGCTTTCCAATGCCCTCGGCAAGAAATTCTGCCGCCACTGAGGTGGGTACGTCTGGAGAGTCTCCTGAGGTTTTTCCGTTTTAACGAGGCGTTGCCGCTCAACCATACCTTCAATTCAAAATGGGTAAATATCATTCACGACCGCGCTGTTCCAACGTTACGATAGACTTTTTCAAAGAATTCAAGTGTGAGCTTTTGGACCATCTGCCGTTTAGTCCAAACCAGCACTGAATGATTTTCACCTTTTTCGAGAATCAAAGGTATGGTTGGTCTGTGATGCCTCGCCAAAAAGAAAACACTTCAGGAGACTGTCCAGACGTACCCACTTCAGTGGCAGCAGAATTTTTGCCCGAGGGTGTTGGAAAGCTGGTGAACGATATGACAAATGTTTCAATCACTTCGGCAATTATGTTGAGACATAAGAATTTAGTAGTAAAATCAGTTTAGTATGTCAATCTGTTATTTGACACAGTCCGTAGGAACTGTTTTTTGTTTTGTATTTTACTTTAAAGTTTACAGCACAAAACTTCACACAAAATAACTAATTTCTCAGGACAGCGAGATTTCTTGTTAAACAGCACAGCAGTGGAAAAAAAAAAACATTTTTGTGAATTCTGGACAGTATTACCGCTAAATGGCAATTAGCATTCCTGCAAACTGAAGATAGTAACAATTTTGTTAAACGGCACAAAATCACATCCAAACAAACCCACGAACTTTGTACAGCAAGATTGTCAATTGCACAAATCTGCATATGAAATACTTGCCAACTTGGATATCAAGATTCTCGCTTACCAGTGTCGAAAATATTGTGATCTCAAATAGCAAGTTTTCACTTACCAGTGCGAAAGCAGTGCCAGAAATACCCATAAACTTGGACAGCAAGACGTTGAGAAACAGCATTGAGAGGGGGTCAGGGTTCCTATCAATTGATATGCCTTCATATTTCATGAGTTCTACCTGCAAATGTTGGTGTCACTAATTGATTAAATGTGAAATTGGCTCAAAATGCACTAATGCCTTAAACTGAAGAATGCAATATTTTCGATTGTTGAAAGGATATACACTTTCATTTTTTTTAACTGCATTACTTCGTAAAAATATCAGAAATATTTTAAATCTTTATTTATGATTTTAAAATGTTTAAGCCTATACCTTGGGTTTACTATACATGCAGTTCTCAATGGAAAGCACCTTCACTCTGCCAAATATCAAAGAATTTTATTTTCTATTTACATATGTTTGTTAGTGTGTGTGTGTGTGTATACATTCACATATGAGGGTCCTTCCAATAGTTCACAGCATTAATTATTCTACAGATTATTGAAAAATGTGAATTAGCATTGATTTCTTTTCCCTTGTATATGCTAAAATAAAGCCACAATTGACATGTTTAATGAATATAATGCAGTATTTTATCTCGTGCAAATGTACTTCATTCTTGTGTTACCAATCTCAATTAATCTTAACTAAATATTTCAAAATTGAAAAAATTACTAGTTTTCTTGAAACAGACAGCGTAACATTTCATGTGATTTAATGTTCGAATTCTTTTGATCTCGTGACTGCAATTTAAATATCTCCCTCATTTTCAACAAGCAAACCATTATTTTAGAGTCATTTTCCATAACACATGGATCATGCTGTACTTCCATGTTGCTCCACTGGATATAAAATGTGCACACTACGCAAGACATGACTTCCTCCCAATGACCATGAATAGTTCAAACCACTGAACCATCTATTTCTCCAGACTGTTGATTTTGTCTATTGATTGTCAAAACAATTTATCACTTTTATTTGAGTCCGGATAGTCAGGGTCTTGGTAAATCGCATTTCTTGACTACATAATATTCCATGATTCATGGCTGAACCCATTCAGTTCATTTAGGAAAATCAAATGCAGTCTTGTTTGATTCAAAAATGCTCTGAGCACATATTATTATTAAAATGATGATTCTTTTTTAAGGGCTTTGCAAAATCATGGTCATGTATCCCTGTGTACTTGGTATTTGTTTCTCGATTAGCAGAAAAATTACTGAGTTTTAGTTGTGTTTATATCATGTTGACCACCAACTTCTCTTAGGCCTATGCAGTGCACTCCCAACATTTCATGGTAATTAATGCTCCAACATTGGAGGACTGTTGGGAAGATTTTCTACTTTCATTTAATGATAAGTTAATGACTCTCTTGATATGCTTAATAAATAAAATGCACCAAGTTGTCTTGTGCTAAAGTTCTTACATGTTTGCACTATATTGCATTAAGCAGAACCTCACATAATCAAAACCGAATAATTTTAAATCCTACTTAATTTGCAGAATTCCTGATTCCCCCAAAACTTTAAGTGCTCCATTTCATGTTACTTCCGGTTTAATTTGAAACACGATTCCAGAATAAAATTTCCTAATAACAAACCTATTGAACCATACATCATACTGCCTTCACTTGCTAGATGACTGCTTCAGATCTAGAAATCTGTGTTTACAACAGGAATTTTTCAAAATAAAAGCAAGGTTATGTTTATATTGCTTCGAATGTTACTATCTTTATAGACATTACCAGTATTTAAGACACATTTATAGAAGCATTATTACATGAAGTAGTGCTTATATCACGTTGTCAGGCCTTTACTTTCTGTACTGAATGCTCTATGCTATACTAGAAGACTCACGAATTAATTGCAAAGCAAATTACCTGCCCTCAAAACATTCGGAGAGCACTGTATTTATGTAAAGCAAACACTTAGAAAAGCATTATTCATCACGATGTAAGAAGTGTTTAAGGCAAATTGCTGGGCTTTGCTTTCTCCAACAATGATACATAGTTGAAATATTACCTTAAAAAAGTGCACTCTAATAGCCCAGGAATTAAATACACACAAAGCTAATTAACCATCCACAAAATATCAGGAGTGCTCTGTATATATCCAGGTACATATTTCTTGCAACCTTGCTCTGGTAAGTATGATAATTTCCTGAATTTTTAATTTTCCAGAGGAGTATATTTTGAGAATTATAGAACACAAATTATTATCTGCACCCAATTGCTACTTGTTGGCTCGAAGATAATCCTGTTTTCCAGGAATCTGCAACAAAATGCTAAATGCTATGGACCACAAACCCTAACTATCAAGTAAGGTGAGTGCTGCTATCCACTTAGTTTATCTTGTTTAGTCTCCTTCTTGAAGAGGAAACATAGCATATTTTGAACTGTTCATTGCATTAGTTTCAACATCAGTTGATGAGTGAAGTCCTAGAGTAGTTTAATGATGGGGAAATGGTGGTGACCAGAGAAGTCGAAGTCTGGTGGAATACTGGAATCCTTCTTGTGTCCACCAGCCAATAATTTCAGCACCACAAAATTGGTCTTGGCTACTTTCAGCAAATCAGTTACCTGCAAAGAAAACATTACTTTAAAACATTTTTCTTGCTGACTTCATGTTGAAAATGAAAATCCACAGCCTGCTTCCAGTCTCCGACCGGGTCAGGAATGGAATGAATGAAGCCCCCATCTAGCGGCGAGGATATGGACTGTGCCGGCTGCCGAGGCCTGACGCACTCCTCTGGGGCAATGATTAAATGAATGACAGATGAAATTAAATGATAGGGGAGAGTGTTGCTGGAATGAAATTTTTACAGGGAAAACCGGAGTACCCGGAGAAAAACCTGTCTGCCTCCGTTTTGTCCAGCACAGATCTCACATGGAGTGACCGGGATTTGAACCACGGACCCAGCGGTGAGAGGCCGGCGTGCTACCGCCCAAGCCACGGAGGCTTGCTGACTTCATGTTGCTGTACCTAATGTGATCTGCATTTACATTCACAGTAAGTTCACAATGTAGGTTGTGATAGGGTTACTCAACAAGCAATATTAACACCTATTTTTTCATTAGCACTAATTACAAATTTAAAAAAAAGAAACGCACTATTAATAACAGAAATATTAGGACTAAAACAATGGCATGTTTACGGTACTCTATTTACTGAATTATCAATTCAATTGTACATGCAGTATTGAACGAAAACGTTCCAAATGCCTTAAGAAAAGGAACTTGTCAACAGTATCTGCTTGCCTGTTGATTCATGTTCTCTTGCTGCAAGATCTAGCCATCGACAGCCTCCGGCTGTTGCTCCACGTAGGTTAATGCCATATCCAATGCACTAAATCCTTCACTGAGAGACACCGTTTTATCCTTTTGTTCTGGAATACCTCGTTCTACTTCACTATCCTCATTTTCGTTAGCATTCACAAAATCAATATCAGGGTCAGTTAGTTCAAACGGCTGATCTTGTGCACACCATTTACTCACATCTTGACACGTAGCATCCTCACAGCCAGGAATGCAAATCAGTAAGGGAACAATGTCGTCCATGTCTTCTTGTAGCACATCCTCTTGATGCTGAGCCTCACTCAACAATATGTTCCAAGAATTTGCTAACGTCGTTGTTTCAACTTCTTCCCAAGACTGCGCTATCCAGTACGTTACGTCTTTCATCTTAATTCGTTTTAACTTTATTTTGTTTACTCGCCATACTCACAAGAGGATATGGAAGCAATATAACTTCCACACCCAAGTAATACAAGACTGAACAATGACTGAAGGCTCGCTGCACCTGTCCTAGAGCAAATAACCGTCCTACCACCATCACTCTAATCAAAGGTTGTCCCTCAACTATATCCTTCACAACAAGTTTCCCAGAATTTAGTTTTCAGAAAATGTTCAAATTAAGTCTACTAGTGTTGGATAGCACGGAATGTCGGATAAGCGAAGTTGGTTGAGCGGGACTCTACTGTACATGGAAGAAAAAGGGTTCTATTATCATAAATATATAAGATCAACTTGAAGTTGAATGTTTTTGTTCCCCAAACATGATACGCACTTAAACATAGCTTCCTCCAACTGAGGGTAACTTAAGCTCATAAACCGTTTCCTTAAAAAAACGTGACTGCTGCATAGCACTATATACCTTGTGTTTATATTACACATGGATTAGCAGCGTATTAGCTGGAATGCCGAATTCTGCCACAATAGCCTTCTCCTTTCGCTCACCCTTCTCCACTTCATGAATCAATTTTAATTTTTCACTGGCACCTCAACATTTTAATACACATTGGTGCGGGCTTCTTTCGAAACCATTATTACCTGGCGTTATCCACTTACTTTCATTGTCTGAGGTTCACATTGACCTTGACCCATCTTTAGCCTTAAATAGCATAACTGCTGAAAGAAATTGACAAAAATACACAGTCCATATTGTAATTCCCAGGTCACACCTTAAGTATGTAATTCAACTGCATTTTCACCCCAACTTCAAAGATAAAGACACATATTTTATGTATGAGGAACAAAATATCATTCGAGTTATAAAACTTCGAATTTTCGAAAAAACATGACATATAAATTGTGTAGAACTTCGCCCGGAAATTGAAATTACTTCTGAGATATCAAAAGTCCGATATATTGAAGTTTGACTGTATTTTTTTTTTCTCTCTACAATACCATCCTGTTCCTATTGAATCAACTCCCAGAATAATTTCTAGACAACCTAGATAAAATAATTAAAAGCTGAAGAAAGGAAATATTGTGCTTGCCAGCAGATACACCAGATGTATAGTTTTACTTGTACAAGGGCCCCTAGTCTGTTCAGAGCCAAATTCTCATCAAAACATCAAACCCTCATGTTATAAGAAGAAAATAAATTATGCCCGACACTACAGCTTCTTCAATTGTGGTGACCTCATGAACCTAAGATCAAATTTGTGAACTGTGGAACCAAGAATGTAACACATTGTGTGACCTTGTACAAAAAGGACACTAGAACACACTCTGAGTGACTGATGGAATTTCTCTTAACTAGGCCAATCTTTGTTTGAGTGATACTGCAATGAGATAGAAACCTCAATCTTGTATTGGAGGCCTGTTATCAAGGAGAGAACTACTGAGAAACACCTGCCAACGCAACATACATTCATGCACTTAAGGGGAGTTTCTCAGAAGTATATGCATCACGCAAACCAACATTGCAGCTCATAAAAGAAAGCTTAACAAAGGCATAATTTTGGAGTCTACCATTAAAATTGAATACTCACAAAACAAACCAGGAAAAACAAAGTTGTTATATGAGGCTAAGATTTCATATTTCAAAGAGAGATACGGTGTAAATGGAGATCAGACAGTGGATGGCAAGATGATAGGAGCAAGGAGTACAATACCAAATTTTACACCTAAATCAAACGAGCTCTCCCTACCATAAACAATTCTTGTTACAATCTACAAAACCCACCTCTAGAGTGTACACAGTTAATTCATCAACTCAGTAATGAAATTTTTAGAATCATGTGTTTACACACAAGCTTATTGTAATCTTTAATGCATAACTCTTATTAGAAATCTAATATTTGTCATACATTTTTATATGTTGTCAGTGGCAACTCAATAACCAGATGAAATAAATTTGCTTCCTTCTCAGAAGCTCCTAAAGAAGTTCCAGAAAGTTTCTTAAGAATATTATTCCTCAAACTAACAACTGTTGGATGGTATAATGAAACAGGTTAAAATTATCTCACCTCCTGGTCTTGTGGGTTGATGGTCTCCAGAAGGCTACGAGCTTTGTGGAAGTGTTGACAGCCTTGCAGGTACAGATTGGTACTGTTAGGAGGTTGGTCGTACCGGACAAGAGAAGTCATGTCTTTGAACTCTGCATATTGCATGGGAGGAGGTGTCAGTAGACTGGCAAAAGGTGCAAAACGATGTTCGTACCGCACTTGTTCATTGTCAAATTCAGGATGTGGAAGCTTAATCTTTTCATCCAACCGGAAACCTACCATGGCCTGAACAGAAAGATCAATATAGAAATACCTCATATTTTAGACACAATAAGAATCGTTAATCCTACAAGTGACCAACATGGATTTTTCTTTTTGACAATCCGTGCCAGTCTGTGCCAGAATTAAGGAAAAAAAAACAGGTTATAAAAGTCACAATAAAAAGTACATTAGCCGATGACTATTAAAATAGGATACTAACCACAGTACTGAGTCATGGTTATAACCTTGATACTTATAACTCCATATTGACAGTATTTACACTGAAAAAAGAAAAATAATAATTGGGAAGCACCTTGCCAATAGTTAAAAATTGGCGAGATATTTAGAACCCTAATTGCAATCAAAATGGTGTGTAGGATTTATGAGACTGGTGAGGTACCCTCCGATTTCAAGAAGAATGTTATCATCTCTATACCAAAGAAAACGGGAGCTGACAGATGTGAAGATTACCGTACAATCAGCTTGATTACTCATGTCTCAAAGATTTGCAAGAGGATGGGAAGACAGATAGCAATAGAGTTGGGTCAAGACCAGTTGGGCTTCAGCCGAAATGTAGGAACAAGGGAAGCTGTACTAAGCGTTAGGCTGATTTCGGAAAGTAGAATAGGATAAGAGAACGTTCGTGGCATTTGTGGACTTAGAAAAGGCTTTTGATAACGTTGATTGGCGTAAAACCAGACAGCAGTTACTCGAACCGAAGGACATGAGAGAGAAGTTGGTATTCAGAAAGGTGTAAGGCAAGGCAGCTACTTCTCACCCATACTTTTTGATCTGTACATTGAACAAGCAATGAAGGAAAATGGAGAAAAATTTAAATTAAAAGTAAAGATTCAAGGAGAAATAATTTCACCTCGGAGGTTTGTTGATGACATCGTCTTGTTAGCCGATATGCCAGAGGATTTGAATGAGTTTTTGAATGGTATGGATTCCGTCTTAAGGAAAGAATTCATGATGAAAATCAATAAATGTTAAACAAAAATATTGGAATGCAGCTGAAAGAAATCAGAAACCCCTATTGGCGTCAAATGGGCAGGTGAAAAGCAAAAGGAAGTAGGAGATTTCTGTTACTTAGGAAGCAAAATAACCAGTGATGGAAGAAGCAAGGAGGATAAAGAACGTAAGTTACCACAGGCAAGGGAAGCATTTCTACAGAAAAGGAATCTATTGACTTCAAATATAGATTTAGTATTAGGAAGTCATTTTTGAAAGCCTTTGTCTGGAGCTTGGCACTCTATGGAATAGAAACTTGGGCTATTGGAGCAGCAGAAAAGAGGAGAATTGAAGCGTTTGAAATGTGGTGTTACAGGAGGGTCGATAGGGTTACAAATGAAGAGGTAATAAAACGATAGGGAGAGGAGAGATGTTTTCAGCGACTGCTAATGAGGAGAAAATGATGATGATAATTGTTGTTTTAAGGGGCCTAACATCCAGGTTATTGGTCCCTAATGAAGAGAAAAGATAGCTTGGTACGACACTTACTAAGACACCCAGGAATAGCAAAGCTAGTTATGGAAGGAAGGGTGGAGGATATGAACTGTAGGGGTAGACCAAGGTTAGAATATGTTAAGCAGATTGCGTTGGATGTAGGGTGTGGTTGCTATGTAGAGATGAAACGATATATTACATGGCGTATTTACAATTTACATGGATATGGAAATCCTTGGGGTAGTAAGAATAAACTACAAACTATGCTTGACAACTTGGTTTGAGTCTTACTTAAGGTGCCTCTTTCATGACTTATGAAGGTTAATTTTTTTCTTTACTGGCAATACAGACTGGTGCACAATGACAAAAGAAATTTACCTTTGGTACTATAGTTATTTATTGTTAGTTTAAGGGGCAGAACAGCAAGGTCATTTTACCCTTTTGGCAGTAAAGAGCTATTGACATCCTGCCACTTGTTCTGCAGTCATATTCTATATTTGGATGCTAGTTAAGTTGTAGTATTGAACGCATATTTGCCAAATTTACCACCCGCTTTCTGAAAGCAACACAGTTTTCTATGAGATATCCCGATATGAAAATAATTGACTGCATGCTGAAGGATTGTGTAGCAGATCCAGTGTTTTCAACAGCAGTTTCAGTAGACTATTCCTTGGTAGTGTCACACTTGGTCAACCCTATGGCTTGGAAATGTAACCTGGTCT
The DNA here is from genome assembly GCA_946902985.2 of Meconema thalassinum. Classification (NCBI taxonomy): domain Eukaryota; kingdom Metazoa; phylum Arthropoda; class Insecta; order Orthoptera; family Tettigoniidae; genus Meconema; species Meconema thalassinum. The sequence continues at coordinate 377,941,919 of OX336392.1, forward strand.
AGCATGGCCACATTAGCTTGTCGAGAAGATACAAAAGTAGTTTAGCATTACGATTCCCCATTACGGTTTTAGTTTTTTAATTGCTTATCTACCGTCCCTTGTTGTTCTATACTGACATTTAAGTGAATACATTTAAAGCTATAACTACTTACATAAGTATTAAAGCAGCTTAAATAAGTGACATAGTTGGTAGCACGCTGAACTGCTACAGTATTCCCAAGATCGCAGGGTCAAACCCGGCCAAAGTCGTGGGATTTCTAACGGCATTAACTTTTCCAGTATGCTTTCCTTCGGATGGGAAGTAAAGCCAGCGGGCCCATGTCATAGATTGATAGCATGTAAAAGAACCTACCACTGCAATTGGTAGTGTGTGGCAAAATTTGTAGGTTATATTTGTTTATTTAGAAACACTCTACGAAGTTCCAACGTTCGCCCCTAGGTGTTAGGGACAGTAGCATCTGGTAACCAAAGTTGGAACTACGTGAAATTGAACTTGTTGGGAGCCCTCGAGCGTTCAATCAAAAATACCCAGCTATGGCCATTCAGTTGCAATTCATATGTAATAATAGTAAGTAAATTGGGCGCATCACTTAGGCCTGGCTTAAGTTTGTTGTCGACACATCTGGTCAGCTTGCTGACAGGACATCACTCAAACACCTCCCCTCTCCACTGCATCATACTACGTTCCTGGCTCTGATTGGCTGTAGCACTATGTACATAGGCTGTACACACTGGTAATGTCAACTACAGTAGTTGAGATCTTTCCAGCTGTAACTCGCCACTGGCACTTCACCAGCCACGTCATTTAACACTCTTAGTGCCAAGCCATTTTCTGAAATACTTGCCAAGAATGCCAAGCCATTTTCAATGATCATGCAGACTATTCGAAAAAGAATCATAAATACCACATTTTCAATTATATAATCATTATTTTTGCTTTGTTTTATAACCAATACCTCATTCTTTCATAAATTATGTTCGTGAAGTAAATACTGCATCTAAACCTTTTTAATTGAGGTTATTCTGATAATTGTTCAATTTTTCAATTATTTTTGTAAGAAATCAATTTTGAGTCTAAATTAAGGACACCTAAGAGTCATATTCGAAGAAACGCTACGTATAGAGCTGTATTAAGTTCTTAGATATATCTGTAGGCAGAAAACGTCAACAAGAAGAAAATAACTGCACCGCAATTTTGGTGGGAACATGCGTGATTACAAACTCAAACCTATCGCGTTACGGACTTCGAAGGAAAAAAGTAGACACCGTACAGGCAAGCTTGGAACCTCACCTTTCCAACAGTATGAAATAATCACGGACATATGCCTACAGAAATCTACAAATATAAGTAACACAGCGCGCCGATTCAATCGGCTTTGGCTCTTTTGGGGCGAGCAGCGAGAGCCGATCTGATCGGCGCATGGCACTAAGCGGGTTAAAGTGAAAACTTTGAATTCCCTAAATAAGCTGGCCTCTTCACTCATCATCTTATTGCCACTTCAGCTAGCTAGGCCTCTTTCAAATACTTTACTGGGGATGCTGTCCCTAGTTTGCCAACTACAACACGATGTAAAAACATCGAAAAGTGTAAAAACTTGAATCATGTGAATATGAGGTATTTATAATGGATGATAAACTCAGCTTTATACGACAGCAAATGGACACATGAAATATACCCAAACCCATTATAAAGTTGGGGCATCAGCACCTCTCACTTTCTTTAAATATATATTTTTAATTGTCTGTGTTCAGTTCCTGATTCTTTCTTCATTCCAGCCTTCATTATTGGCAACATTGGCGAGTGTTTACCACACTTCTCTTCCATCAACCTCCCATCTCCCTATTTCTCCCAATCCAAATATCCATGGTTTAAGTGTCTGAACACTCTTGCCCAGACACCAGGAAACTCTGATTCAAATCCTGTCACATTTTAAAGTCTTGCACAAAAGTCACGACCACTCCAAGGGGAGCTAAGCATTTCCTGGTATATTTGTTGCCATGACATGCACTCTATTTTTCAAATACAAAATTGGTTTATAGAAATTCAAGACATAACCATCGCATAGCAAACTTGTATTTGCACCAGCCGGTCACACATGCTGCTGCAAGCTCTATTGCTACCCTGGTATGATCATTTCTTACATGAACCTAATCAGTTATCCCCCTATCATGTTAAAATGAGTATTGAAAAGGTGGAAACTGAATAGTTTCTTGTAAAAAAATCTTGATTGTAAGTTGATACAGAACCTTAACTATAAAAAACCACCATGGTTTTCTTTATGGCATTTCATGGTGTGATCTCGTCGTAATAAAGGAGTTTGTCACTCTCTGTGCCTGTGGTCTATGACGAATTATGCAAGTAATAATACATTTTTTTAAATTGTGTCTTTACATGGCACCCTGCTCTTCTTCTAAGAATATTATGTGACGATTAGGACAGGAAACATGGTACTCCCTGAAGTAATTTATATGACTCAACACATTTATTTATCATTTCACACAATTTCATTTACCATCTTAAATATACCATACCTTATAGAAACCTCCACATATATTCTGTAGAGCCTGATACAGGGTGATCTCTCTGCCATAAGGTCTCACTTTCTTCTTTTTGGCTTTATTCTTCTTGGCTCCTCTACCTTTGTGGCCCACCACTATTTCTTCTTGCTCCATGAGGAAGCTATCAGCACGCGTTAATGCTGATACAAGCCAACCATACAGAAACTCATACATATACCTAAAAAAAAAAAAGAAGAAGAAAGAAAATGCTTAAACCCTTTTTTTTTCTTTCCTCAAATAAAAAATTAGGTTAGATCTTCACTTGATCAAAAAGTACGACCCCAATTTCACATAGTACACCATTCATTCCTTTGTAGAAGTATTTCATGTATGATGTAGGCATCTGTCGTCATTGACCCCCCCCCCCCCGAGACATGTTGAAAGGAAAACACTGCCCACTCCCACAAAAAAAAATCCAGAATCACACACTGTTGTAATATTTTATCTGTCTACTATCAAAAGATCACTTATGTACGTATTGTAGCTTGTATGTTCACACATTAGAATGCATTAGCTAACTTCCTCTGCTGCGACCCCACCAACCCCTGGTATGAGGAATATATTATCACTATTTGGAAATGAGGCAGATGACCTTGCTGCTCTGCCCCTTAAAACAAATAAAACTAACTAACACTATTTGGAATATTATTGATATTTCAAGAATAATCGCCTGATTATTGAATGAATTCCCGGTACATGTCTAGGTTGTAATAACTCAAACATTTCTGCTAATGGAAGAAAATGGTACTATTCCATTAAAAGAAAACAAAGTTTGTATCAGTATTTTCCAAGGAAAAATACAGAACACTGTTTAACTCATTCCAGTCTGGTTCTTCGTCTGACAATTTAGCAGCCTGAACTGGGGTTTTTAATGGATTTAAAAAAAATCATAACTCAAGACCGGTTCAAGTAAGTCCTTGGGGTTTTTTTCCTGTCTTATCAGTGGATTTTAAGTTTGAATTTAAAATAACACATATTTAACTTTATGTTTCAATGACACCTCAACTTTGTTTTAATTTTGAAGAAAATAAAAAAGTCTTACAACACAGGAAACAAAATAACTAGCTATAATGTATGTATTGTAATATAGAATACCCAAATGTGTAATGTCATCAATGCACAAGTACGATGCCATGCCTGAATATGTAAAATTTAAAACGAAATGCTGTACAATGCATTCTAATAAGGGCTAGGCATTGGCTTATAGTTCAGCAAAATGTAAAGCCAAAACGTCAGTGTATATATTATAAGTGCAGTATCTTTAACATCTCGAAAATCTTCACTTAAATCCCCTTTAGAACTCAAATCATTATGTGAAACATCCATAATCTCCCTCTCAGAAACATTCCTTCGGTAATAATATGCCTTATTACAACACATGGAGGTTGGAATCTACAAACTCGACTTGATAAAATAATTTGTTTCTTGTTGATTTCTCACTAATGCTACCAACTATTAGATTTTTCCGTAACTAAGACATCTGGTAACAATTCTGAACCGACGAAATGAGAGTATAGACCGTAGCATATTTTTCATACACATCTAAATGCTACTGCTTGCAAAGCCCATCGCTCGTCTTCAACGTTATTAACTATACCCTTAATACAATTGAAGAATCTGAAAATAAAATATACATATCTTCATCGGATTAGAAGTTATTTGGGTGTAACAACTCGGGTGTCTCTGCAAATACACCAGTCATACGTCAATTTGAAGATAAACTAAAGTATGAACCCAATTATAATAAAAATAAAATAATAATGCTTATTGATCTGTTATAAACATGTCGGTTCATACACAAATGAAGTATTGCACCAATGAAAGAGCTTACCAAAAAATGTAATGATACTCATGTGTGCTGTATAATTCCAGTTCAAATCCTGACAGGAGATACATAATCATTATTTTCAACGTATGATACAAAATCCAGGTTCCAAAACAAGCTAAATGAGGTCGAGGAGTGTCCGACTTTAAGGACAAGTTATGGAGATAGGCATCCACACGTTCAGCCTGCAATCAAAATATATTCTTACAACATGAGAATATACACTTGATCTCTACCAATGTAAGAGAACATATATAGAAGCGTTATACTGACTTTACCTCAATGTCTGTTATAATATACTGTCATTTGCAATGAATGAGTAGGCTACTATCATGCCTAATGAATGATTTAATAATGTGGTCATGTACAATAGTGAAATACACTGAAATAGGAAAGCAAATTAGCAGTATTATCTATAAAAAATAAAACTGTCTTTCTGTTCATGGATGTTTAAAATGAATGGATGATACCATTTTTTTAAATCAGTGGCATAGTCGGTAGCATGCTGAGCTACTATGCCCAAGGTCGCAGGTTAAAACACGGCCAAAGTCATTTTTTTATAGCGTTAAGAATCCCTCAGTCCCATGTCATAGATTTATGGCATGAAAAAGAACCTTCCACTAAGAACACTTGTGTGAAGCCAAAATTTGTAGGTTAGAATTGATAACGAGATATTACTTCCAACGTTCGCCACCAGGTGCTGAATGCGATGGCATCTAGTAGCCAAATCCACAAGCTAGGTGTCGTGGACGATAGCATTTGGTAGTAAAAGTAGGAACTTCTTGAAATTACTGTCTGCAGTCCTTACTTGAATTAAAAGAGATAACACACACTAATACAGCATCACAATTAACACCGGTTATCAGACAGATTCTACACACACCCAAAGTAGGCCTACATGGGGCTACATGACCACATTGTAGCAGCCCCTAAACTAAGGACCCAGCCAACCAACATAATCCAATAAAGAAAGCTTTCCAGTCAGTCAACACAAATTGTGCCCAATTACATTAGGCAGGAAAACAAGTATTTATATACCCTAACCTGAAAGAAATATTATATAAGATATTTAAAACAAAACAACACGCTTTTATGAGCAAAAATGGAGGGGTACTTAATTGGATGACATGTTTCGATCGTCATCAGATCCTGCTCACTTAGGCTTAGTAAACGTGCGATGTTTATGAATTACACTTATGCACAAATAGGCCTACCCACAATGCTTAAGTTACATAAGTTTGTAAAAACATGTGTAACATGTCAATCTTATTTACAAGTACAAATATTATTGCTCACTTCTATAGTTGTTGCGTTATTATTAATGTACTGCAGCTTAATTATGCTAACCTGTGAACTATTAAATTATTATTGTGACTAACTTCAGGAATGATGTTGTCTACACTATTTTGTTACCTATGTTCTAAATCAACCATTCCTATTTAAAATGGTGGCCTAATGTAATGTGGCTTTTTTTGTCAATGTAGCGAATACACAAATGATTCACTGCACTAGAGTGGTATTCGAAACCAGAGTCCTATATGGCGTCTGTTTCGTTCACTGCTCACCTTGGACTGAATGCTGCGAGATCTGTTAGCTTTCAAGTCCGCCAAAAGTGGTGCCACCTACTTGTTCTGTGAATTATATTACCAAATGCTATGTCTAAGTGCTGTCTGCACCATCTGTTGTTGCTTCTTAAAACCTCACCTGGTTTAATTAGTTTGTGTCTTAAGTCGGCAATGTCCTAACCTGTGATGATGTATGCTAATGGTTCAGGATGATCTCGACTATTAACGACCAATAGCACAACTATAGTAGTTTGGCTATTGAGTTTTTTTAAAAGGGTTTTAATAATTGAACCAGTGTATACAGTACATACGATCGATCATATGCTTCTCTAGAAATATTTTTTTAAATTTGTTTAAACAATTATGTTATTCTTTTCTTAATTAATTGATTGGCTTTAAATGACAGTAAATTCCTAGGTTTCATATTAATTGTATCTAAGATTGTCAGATCATTTTCAAATTTAAACAAAAAACAATTTCTGAAATAAAATTTTCAACAGGTGAATAATTAATGTTCTCTAATCACAAACCCTACCTGCACACAGTCTGCTGAAGAATCTGTAGCAAGCCCGAAACCTTATCTCACGTTTTCAGAGTGTTGTAGGTTAATTTGATGAGAGATTCCCAACATCATCAAATTCGATCAAAGATAGCATCAGCTCTTATTAATCAGGAACTTGTGGTACATAAAAGGATTGCATGTGTTGCAGGAGGAGGCACTAGCAGATGCATTGATAAAATTGTAACTGACCAGCACAACAACAGTGCACGAAAGGGTGAATGCTGCACAGCCAGAAGAGGTGAACATTGAGAAGAAGTAGAAATTGAAATATGAACCAACAATCAACTGCCTTAAATCGAAATATATCAATATATCAAAACAGAATCATGGTTGATGAACTGATGATGCAAGCCAGAGGGATTATTCCAAGTCTTTTTTTTTTTTTTTTTTTAGAAAATTAGGCACCCCCACAAAATGATTGATATAGCTGTATTGGCTTTGAAGGGATCTCTGCAAATTGTAATAAAACATTCTTACTTGTAATATTTATGTAGATTTTGAAATGTTAGAAGCCATTTTTCAGTGTTGTCTGTATAATCTATCAACAGAATTGCTCTTCAGTCGGTCAACACAAGTGTGTCCAGATAGATTGGGCAGAAAGTAACAATTAACCGACAGTAATTATTGTATCACGCCACAACCATTAACACACTTCTCTAAATAATGGTGTATGAATACAGTATAACCCCAATTTTTCGTGACCTCGATTTAGCGTAAAAACCGCATTTAACGGAAGAAATTTCAAGTCCCAAAAATTATCCCATAAGTGCAATTCAATTTTATATTCGATTTAACGTAATTCGCATTACGGCAAAACCCGCATTTAGCGTAAGGAAATGTTAAAATTCTCAAGTATTTATTTCTATTCGTTATGGTTATGCGACATTAAGAACCTATGAAAAAGACGTCACACGCTCGTCAAGGATGATTCAAGGCAGAAAAGGAATTTAGAGCGCTGACGCTATGTGATCATCGATACGATCGCTCATCTTCCATATCGATTCCTCGCTACATGCACGAGCGAGCTCGAACTTAGCCGACCGCAGCCGAAGACTAACGATGTACAGCGTGCTAACACTCACGCTGCTTTGCATGCTTGCACGCGGCCGAGTTCTGTCCGAGTCTGTACGTTCGTAGCAGCATTACAGTATAGCGTCAGTTTATGCAAGTTTGCATCAGTTCTTATGTTGTTGTGTATTGCATAGATAATCCAGCTGTATATCAGTTTGCTCACTCACATTCATTGTTTTAGTGAAGTTGACTATGGCAGCAAAAAGAAAAACTCTATCTGTCGCGGAGAAAGTGAACTTGATTCGGGAAGTAGAGAGAAAACGCAAATGTGTCCGTTAGTGAAGTGGCTCGACGCCTTGCCTGGGACTTGCACAGTCTTCATTGTCAGGAATATTGAAGAATAAGGAGAAGATTCTGGATCATGAAACACAGTGCGGTTCAAAAGCAAAGCAGAGAAAAAAAAAATGTTAAAAAGACACCGTAGGAAGAAATGGAATCGAAGCTAATGGAGTGGTTCAATGATAATGGAGCACGTGCTGAAAACTTACAAATCGATGGGGCATTGATAAAAATGAAAGCATCTACAATATCAGGGAAACTTGGGCTTAATGAATTCAAAGCTTCAAATGGTTGGCTGGATAGGTTCAAAAAATGCTATGGGATAACTTGCAAGGCAGTACGTGGAGAGAGTGCTGCAGTTAGTGATGAAAGTGTTGAACACTATCGAAACCTCAATTTTAGGTAAACCTCCATTTAAGGTTAAAAAATACCAATCCCTAGAAAAACATTAAATAGGGGTTCTACTGTAATTATAATTCATGTAACATTTCTTTCAGTAATAGGGTAGTAAAATAAACGTTACTTTCTGCCCTATCTATATTGGCACACTTTTGTTGACAGACTGAAGAGCAAATCTGTAGATTGATATTCATGTAGATTAATATCTATAAACAGCTAGTTTGTTTAGACATTTTTAAATCACTGCCTTTTATTTATCATATATATAATAAATGCATCACTATATTCTTCTTCATCGTGAATGGGTCACTTAGAACAACGCGGTATCAACATTTGTTGGCCTTTCTTTCGGCCCAGTAATCCTTCATACGCAACAAATGGGTTTGTTTCCGTTGCATGGACCTTATATGTTTGTTAGTCTTTCTCTCTTCATCCTCAAAATCCCGCGTGAGTGCAAGTTTCCCAACTTCTGTCCGGTCCAGTAGATTTGGCGATCTTAATTCTTTCAGGTCTTTGTCTGTCTGTACCAATTTAATCTAGTTGTTTTGATTTTCAAGTACATGTGAATTTTGCGAGTTAGTCTGTTCGGGTCCATTCATTCTAAGTGTCACATGAATTGGATTCTTTGCATATGTATTGTGTCTGTGAGTTTGAAGATGTTTTTATATATTTCTGCATTTGGCTTTCGGAAATGAACTCCATTTTTGATTCCAGCTATATTATTTCTAAAATAAATATTAATTTATTATATCCACCTTGTCAATACGCTCAATTTTTTAATTGAAGTTTGCAAATGGTTTGGACTTACCGGTCTCTCTTCAGAGAAATAAATACACCCGAGTCATTTTTGCTTAATTATAAAAACACATCTTTTAAAATTGAATGTGAACATTTAAAAAACAGATATTGTGAGGTGATTGGTGAAAATAGAGACTAATTAAAATGATTGTGAAAACATGTTAGATGAAAGAATACCAAAAAGAAGAAATAATGAAAAGGTTGTAAAATTATATTTTCTTCTGGTATAATATGGTAGTAAAATTCCAGCTGGATTGTAAAGTAATCCCATTATCTATTTAAAAGTAACAATGCAGTAACAGTAGCCTCATTTGCTTAGCAAGGTGTTGGTCAACTTTTAAAATGGTTTTTTTTTTTTTACTTGGTTAGTTGTTAGAGGAAAGGTTGTCACTTTCATTCATGTGGGTTCTCATAGCTGAAAACCTGTTATATCTGTTGGCATTGTAATATTCGTTACATCTAACAATAAAGCTTCAGCCTGTCTGTCCAATGCAGTTAGTATTGCATGTGGTACGTATTTATTGATAAATTACTGATTTTAAAACGTTGCTTTTATTTCATTTTTTAAATTTATTTATTTGGGTAGGTATCATTCCTACACAGCAAAGTTGATCTGTCTGAATACTGCAGATGTGGGGAGATTTTCTTCAAAGCACTAACTACTACTTTCTGGCAGCAGAGCGCTCTCTGCATTGGCTTTGCTAAACCTTGACTACCTCTGTCACTAAATCCTCAAAGAACACACAGCCCATGTACTTAAATTGGTCGATCTATTCCAATTTAAAATCTCCCAAGTGACAATTCATTTTCTTGAGTTTCTTCCCTGCCAACATCACCTTCAATTTTTAAATACTGCACGTTTCTGCACAATCAACTACAGGGGAAAAAAAAGTAGAAAGGCAATATTGAATTTTCGTGCATAACTGTCAGCCTACCTCATCCTGTAGCGTGGCAAAGTCTTCTAGTAGATGAGCTAACTTATCCCTTTGTCTAGCTCGGTTGTGCCCACACAGCTGTATCAGGTTGCCAAATGGGCGGACACAATGACCCAGAAAAGTGTCTACGTATTCCTTTGCCTTGGGATGAAATAAAGAAAAAGAGGCATAAACACAACAAAACATTTCTTCATCAACCAGATCAGTAGAGATGCCACATCATTTTAGTCACACAACTCTGGTTTTGGTTTTGAGCTTTTCAAATTACTGCATAAGAACTCTTACATCCCATTATGCAAACATGAATACACAACTGAGTTATAGTTTGGTAGTAAGGATTCATTATATTACACTTACTTTACCTGGGGATTATTCAGAAGTGTTGATTTTGGCATAAGTGCAGGTGGAAATATGAAGTTCTTTGCAGCATCCCTTAACACATCCACAAAACTGATTGAACCAAATACTTTGTTACACTGTGGCAGATACAGTAACTGCAGTATAGATCTCGATAGAATGCAGGGACCATGTCGACTGAAGTCAATGAAAAAGTCCTTAAACAATTGAAAAATGATAACTCACACACTTTATTAATCTACATAAATAAATATTAATAGCATTTTGATACATACCAATGCATTATGAAATGATGTATAATTTGTTATTTTACAAACAACTTTCAATCTGTTCAGTAATTCCTCAAAATACTCTAAAGCTTCAACACGAGACTTGATTTTTGTGTAACGAGGAAAAGTTGGAGGCAATAGCCTCTGATTCACGAGCGGATCGAATCCCATGATGGCAGGATGGTCAGCTGAAATTCAATAACCATATTTTTAATTTGTGTTAATGAGAAAAGAAAAAATGACAAAAATACCATACTGATCAAATTACAATCATTCTCACAGACAAAATTACCTTGATGGCACTCCATCACTCCCGTAGGCCCAAGGCTTGCTCAAGACATTGTTAGCAGGTTTAGAAAATACAAGTGAAGCACGTTGTTAGCCTTACTTACACAGGGCCCCATGAAAACTTATTTCAAAACTATTTATGTAAATTTCGATTCCCACAAGGCAGAATATTAGAGTGATAAATTGCCATACCTTAATTAGTATGAGTAGTTTAATCGCACTCCCAGGAATCATAGTCCTCCCCCACCTTTTTGTATTCATCTGTAGTGGCACCTACTGTCTTACCACATGGTCTTCAGTTTCATCCTGGTTAGAGATAGGTTCTTTAACTCCTTTTCAATGAATTCACTTACAAATTTTCTCCCCTGGACTAATAAACACCCAACTGAATATTTTGTTCTTCAATTTTCCTCTTGGTGGCAATGCATGATGTCCATGAAGGAACCAACCAATCCTTCCTCAAATCATCCTTGAGTGGATTATTGACAACATTGAGAACTTGAAGTTGAGAAGTCATGCCTCCTCGTTATACAAGATTTGCATTCATTTTGCAATCTGTGTCTTTATCTTCTGTCGTATGACCATGAAAGTAGTCAAGCATTTAGCATGCCTCTCTTTCCTAGCAAACACCTTGTGGATGTACCCAAACCACCTTCAGCCAATCTGCCACCAATTCTTCAGTCATCCATCCTGTCTCCTGTCCTCTGAATGCAATTCCACTTGGCAACCGTTCTATCAGAAAAATTTTCCTCTACAAAACAACATATGGCGGTAGTTTCCCAACACCAACAGTTGCGGCTAATCACAGTTATGTGTGATTTCTTATTAGATGTAGATTTAACTACTACTGATTTAACATACTTTTTGTCGATAGTAACACTCTATGGCATATCAAAATTAACTGGTGCCTAGTCAGCATTTCCAATTTGGCCTAGAAGATTGTCATGGGTTTTCCTCAACAGAAAAATGACTATCAATATCTCAACATAATCTACAGGCAAGTGATGCACAAGCCCAAATGCCACCATCCACTTCCACGCCGAGCTTGCCTAAAATTCATTTTAATCTCTTGCTATCTCCAGTGCCTTCATGCCGATAGCTTTGTGGCTTATTAGATACCCTTCATTTCCCTTTACATTTATTCACAAACAAATTGGTCAACATTGTGAAATCTAACCACCTTAAGCCCACTAGACCTTGCTTTCCAACATACATCAGCATTCATGAACTTCTGTTCATCCATTTGCCAACGCCATGCATTACACTCCATAACAAACCTGCATGAAACCTGCTGATTTATATGTTAATTTTGCCTCATTACTGACTATTAATTTAAAGCTCATGCCATAGCTTCTTCTTCCTCTTCTGTGTATTTGAAGCAAAGAGGACACCTTATCAACAGAATCATGTTCCTCAGTTTAGGGGCTGCGACAACGTGGTCATGTAGCAAAGAATCATGTTATAGATCTGACATTTTGTCACATTGATAGTGTTCTTAACAGACTACTATGAAATACAAATTTATCACCAACAATGTATAAAGGTTAAATACGTGTGGTGGCTATGATGCAGTACTTCCATCTAGAGCCATTTGCTCACACTCACAATAATTCACTTTTAACACCAATGCCTTTAATCTCTCAACGTATTAGCCCTGCTGTATGATCAGTATTAACAAATGAATATTATTGAACAAACCTTATCACATAATTATAAGATTACTGGATGCCAGCCTTGTCAATATAAAAATGAAAATTATATTCAAATGTTGCATGTTTAGGGGATCAATTTCTCCTTCATCAGACAAATCCAGTTACCTTACAATTATTTAAAAGTTTGTTCAACAATATTATTAACTTTAACAACAATTATTAGAATGTTACTGTACCGATATTCTTATTCTTCGTGAGGTAACACATATTTTTACATAAATTTTGCAGAAAACGCTGCTGAAGCAGCAAGCCAGTAAAATCAAGGAATTCTACTAACTAGACCTACATAGAAATGTACATTTCAACAAAACTGTTAGTTGCAAGAAAAACTTGTGTCATATTCGGGCCAATACAGTACAGTGAACCAAATGCTTACACTCTATTGCAGGCTGCACTCCTCTTCCCACTGTTTTTTGCATTGTTGCCAACAATTCTGAGCAGCCAGCTAAGAGGCGTTGGCAGTCATTAAGGCCAGGTTGCTCCCGACGCCCCAGGCTACTCAGTGCTTGATAAAACAAACGCATGAATTTGATGCGAGCATGCAAGGCAAAGAGATCTTCATGCTGAAACAGAAAATAACACAATTTCTTTATACAAATAAGATTGACTTAAAGCAAGCTACAGGCTCTATTAGAACCAACAATTCAAACAACTATAAATTAGTGAAAACGTTCCTATAGACCACCCCTCTAAACCCTTTAAAACCAGCATTCTGAAGGACCACAGCCCACTTGTAGCAGCATGCAAAAATTGAATACCGTAAATCAAAATCTACATCAGAGAGTTTCAGGAATTTTTCATGGATGCTCACCAAGATTATGACTGTAGAATACTTGTCAACAAGACGAGTCCAAGAAGTAAATATTTCCTCCCTCCCTTGCACTTTCTTATGGTCAACCTTGGCCTAAGTAAAGAACACTGAATGCTTTGTATCCCGAACAGTCAACACCGACCTGTTATGGTGGAAATTGGTTACAAAATGTCCCTTGTGAACTCCATGCCCTTGCCTAGATGGAACTTTCGACAAGCTAATTGGGATGCATTCTCAAAAAGCCTTGACTCGAGCTTAGCTGTGAAGAACTTATAACCGACAGCAAGCAACTAAGATGAAGACTTGAGCTGCTAAGTCAAACATTCCTAGGGGCTACAAGAAGGAATATGTGCCTGGCTGGAATCAGGATAATGAGGCTTTATATCAAGAATACCAAAGTTCTGAAAATATTAACAGTGGGCTAACAGCTACTTCATCAACAAGAACAGACAAGAAAAATGGGAAGCAACTGTCACAGATATGAACTGCTAAGTCAAGTAGGAAAGCTTGGAGAGTCCTGAATGGACTGACTGGTAAGTAACACTCGATAAAGTCGTATACTAAGTTGAGTCCTGATATTATTGCCAACAGAATTGTAGACCTCACAAGGGCAAAGAGAGACAAGAATCATACCAGATTGGTAAAACGTAACCTCACCAACCCTAAGCGCAATGCCCAGATAAGCGATCCGCTGTCTATGCTCTTTTCCACCCAGGAAGTAGTGCAATTAGCAACTGAAAATCAGCAAGGCAGCTGGTCCTGATAACATCTATAATGAATGTATAAAGAACATGGGTCCGTAATGTATAAGTTGGCTCACCTCTCTCTTCACTTACATTCTCAAGGAGAACAGACTGCCCAGACAATTCAAACTGTCGAAAGTTATAGCCGTTCTCAAACCTGGCAAAGCTGAAGACAACCCTGAAAGCTATCGCCCAATAGCGCTGCTCAGCTGCATTTCTAAACTCCTGGAATGAGTCCTCCTAACCAGAATAGCACCGTACATCGAGGCTGTTACTCCTCCTGAACAAGCGGGTTTCAGACACGGACGCAGCTGCACTGATGAAGTTCTTGCCCTAACTACACACATTGAAGCAGGTTTTCAAGGCCACCTGAAATCAACAACAGTATTCATCGACCTTACAGCTGTATATGATATTGTTTGGAGACAGGGGCTGATCTTCAAACTACTGCAAGTTGTACTGAGCCGAGAAATTGTGGATATAATATACAACATGCTAAGTGAGAGGCAATTTGAAGTGTTTCTAAATGAATCCAAAAGCCAGAAAGGAAAACTAAATAATGGCCTACCACAGGGATCTGTTTTGGCTCCGCTTCTCTTCAATTTGTACATCCATGATCTGCTAACCACAAAATCAACCAAGTTCATCTATGCTGATGATATCGCACTGGTTGCACAGAGTAGTAACTTTCAAAATGGTGAACGCATTTTGTCGAAGGATCTGGTGAATACGTCAGCGTTTTTCAATACATGGAGATTAATCCCAAGTAGAACAAAAACTGAAGTCTTTTTGTTTCCATCTAGCAAATCGTGCTGCATACTACAAACAAGAATTGAGGCACAATCCTTACCCAAAATACCTCGGTCTCACTTTAGATAGAACCCCGAGTTAGAAAGAGCACCTCACCAAGCTCTCTCGTAAAGTCGCAGCAAGAAACAACATACTTCATAAGCTCAGTGGTAACTCCTGGGGAGCCTCTGCATACTGTCTACGTCTAACTGGCATCAGTCTTGTCTACTCGGCTACTGAGTACTGCACCTCTGACTGGTTAGAAAGTACACATGTACAGAAAGTAGACACAAAATTAAATAACGCAATGTCATAAAATGTGAAATAAACTCCATGTCATTGGTTGCCTATGCTGCGCCACAGTCCTCCGCCACACCTAAGGCGGAAACAAGCTCTACTGAGGGAGGCTAGGAAGATCTCTGCATTACCTTTCTTGCCTCTACATCAGGAATCCTGTCATCCGCCACAACAACGATTGCGATCAAGAAGATCAGCAAGTGCCACCACAGGGAAACTCATTGAGGATGGCTTTGATTTAAACGCAAGTTGGAAGAATGAATGGTCATCAAAAACATAGTGAACAAATGCCCACCATCTGGATCCTACTAAGAAGTCAAAAGGTTTTGACATACCAAGGAACCTCTGGTGCCGCCTCAACAGGCTAAGGACTGAACATGGGTGCTGTAACTTCTTTAAGTACAAGTGGGGATGGATCAGCTTACTAATGTGTGAGTGTAATCTAGAAGAACAGACGATTGAACATTTAGTGCAACGCTGCCCTCTTCATTCGTACTCTGGACTCCTGACGACTTGTTTAGTCTCACTCCAAATATAATTTGATACGTTACTAGCACGCTATTAACAGAAAACTAAAATGTTGCACCATCTACGAGTTGGTTTCATAACTCGGGTGAGCACGGTCTGTTCGCTAAGTCTGAAGTTGGACGTGGTATTCCATCTTGTGAGTAAATACGGTATTAACTGGATTGTAACGCAGTATCACGCTGGTAGGTAGCGTGCGGTGTACTCGTCAAGAGAATTGACACTGAAGTATTGATTGTAGAATGGATCCGACACTTATCGACCCACATCTATATATCGAAATTCTAACCATGAGAAACATGTGTTGTGATCAATAATTGGCTTGGATTCTTGAACCAGAAAAGATGTAATTTTGAAGAGCTCTGATTAAAAGGGGTTCAGCTAGCCTTCTAGGCTAGTCTAAAAGACTTCCCCAGGATTTAGATACATTTAATATGTAGAAATACATTAATACATCCTCCGTTGGAACTTGGTTTTTGAATTTTTTAAAATATTTTAGAACATGTAAATGGCCTTCAGGTATGCAAGATTGTAATAGGACACTGGAAGAATTATTTAACGTAACTTGTATTTGAATGGGAATGTGTGTGTTTATTTATGTGCATTTATGTTTGATCTGATCTTTACATGTGGTATTGGTAAGTAAATGGGGTTAGAATGTTCAACTATGAAATAAGGTAATGTGTCTAATTCTTCAGTGTTCCTATATGTGTGTTTGTTTGTGATTTTGGAAAGGGTTCTTCTTTAATCTTAAAAAGTTGATCCAAGACTTGCTGTCTTGTGATAACGATGAACAACTTGCCATATGACCAAGAGTGCTTCTTAACTACGTAACTTTTCATTTACTTAATTTACCGCACGCTACCTATCAGCACGCTACTGCATTACAATCCAGTTTACTCACAAGATGAAATACCACGCCCAACTTCAAACTTAGCGAACAGACCATGCTCACTCGAGTTATGAAACCAACTCGTAGATGGAGCCACAGTTTAGTTTTCTGTTACTAGCGTAACTAGCGTACTAGTAACGTATCATAATTAGTTGACTGAAAAGCATGGACTTTAAAGTGTAATTATGTCTTATGTCTTTTGTACGGTATATTGTAGGTAATCACTATAGGATTAAATAAATAAATTGCATGACTGATGGTATCAACTACAAGGTGAATAACCCTATCCTCATAAAACTACATAAATGTATCCAAAACGCTTTGAAAGTCCCCCTTGTCCTTCGAAAGGTACATTATGAATGGAGAGACAGCAACACTGACTACATGCGAAATTTCATATTGACATATGAGCTGACAAAGACCAATGATCCTCTTTCAGGAAAGACTATGTTGGGTCTGGCTGAACAATTGTTAGAAGTACGGAGGTGTATTTATACGGTCAAATTCTACACTGATCTGTTCTCATGTCTGATAGACAAACAGATGCCGTAGGAATTGTGAAAGTGTCAAGGGAAAAATAAGCCACAAAAAACAAATAGAAAATTGAAAACGGGTGATATCACCAGTACACAGAAATACGAGTTAGTAGCGTTGCAAAGGACGGACAAGTAAGATGTTGTGCTACTGACTTCATGGGGACACAAGTACCTCTGTAACTGGGAAAGGAAAAGAGGAGGTAGATAAGCCTAATTGTATCACTGAATATAGTGGATTTAAAGGATCAAATTTTAGATGATGATGATGATAATTGTTGTTTTCAGGAGCCTAACATCTAGGTCATCAGCCATTCTTCTGGAAAAGGAGCAAACAAAAGTTTGCAACAAAAAGGTCTTCCAACACCTCTTGAATGTGTCCATACTAAATGCCTATATAATGTGTAAAAGGCTGCAGTGAATACCTCAAGCATGGCATTATGTTGTGTATAATTACATTATATTCTTCGTACGGTCAAATGTACAGTGCAAGCAGTGAGAAAACTAGAAGTTATCCGAATGTTATTCCTTTCAAGGCTGTCAGAATTTTCAAGGGAAAGAAGGATAACAAAATAATTTGCCTTGAAAACAGAGTCCCTTGGTGCTCTATCGTATGCCTTCTCTAGGTCTACAAAACACAAACACAACTGTCTATTCCTCTCATAACAGTTTTCAATAACTTGGGGCATACTAAAAAATTGATCCTGACATCCTTATTGTGGTCTCAAGCCACGTCCATAATTCTGTTAAAACTAAAACTATATATTGTGACACAATAACAGTAATTGTATAAGTGCATGAAGTTCCATAAGGAAAATGTCATTTGAAGGTAATTTGCATTAAGAAATTTGATGGGGAATGACACATGATTGTGCTTAGCCTGTCGTTTGTAGATTCAATGTGAATATTAATTACTAGCAGTAGTGCCCAGCTTCACCCGGTGGATTTATTTGTTTTATGGATGATAATGAGTACTACTATAGAACTGGAGCGCTCAAGGATAAGGATCGGAAAGCACCAACACTTATTGCAGGTGATAACCTCAGTATACTGCACCAACACCATCGCCCTTATACAGAGGCATACTATTGTCATGATGATAACTGTTTTAAAGGGCCTAAGAAATCTTTATGCACGAATTACTCCCCGTGACTGCAATTTATAAGCAGCTCGCAAATCTACACCAGAACACTGGTAGGGGCGACGTGATGCAGCCCGCATTACCAGGCAACACTAAACTTAGGTATTATTGGAGCTATCCGGGAGCGCTTGTTCTTCCGACTTACTGAACAAAAATCCATCTTTATGGTTACCTGAGAGGTGTAACATAATGCTACATAGCCTAAACTATTCCTCTCAAATCTGGCTATCATATACAAAAAGAATTTTTCGAATCCGACTGGTAGTTCTAGAGATTAGCGCGTTTAAACACATAAACAAACACACAAACTCTTCAGCTTTATTATATTAGTATAGATTGGGTTATGATTATTATTATTATTCATAATGTTGAATTTTGGGCTTATGCCGTGTTTTATTATACTAATATTCGACGCGTTTCGAAAGAAACCATGTCTTTCATCGTCAGGAATAATCTGGAATACGACAATGTTGCTAAGAGAAAGCAACGAAGAACATATAGAAGGTGCCCAAAGATGGACGCCATTATAGCCCCATGTTAGGGACAACGGAAAGCAGCAGTGAATTACTTTCTCAGGGTTCTGATAATAGGTAGCCAGGATTCACTGAGATTGTAGCCGGTGTCGCGGTTGAACCGTTGTCCCTAACATGGGGCTATAATGGCGTCCATCTTTGGGCACCTTCTATATGTTCTTCGTTGCTTTCTCTTAGCAACATTGTCGTATTCCAGATTATTCCTGACGATGAAAGACATGGTTTCTTTCGAAACGCGTCGAATATTAGTATAATAAAACACGGCATAAGCCCAAAATTCAACATTATGAATAATAACACGGGCCGTGAAAGTCTAAATGACAATATTATTATTATTGTTTCCAATAGTTTTAACCCTCACATCATCTTATTTTCATCTGTATATATTTATTGTGGAGTATTGTCTAGTGGTGGTGTGCATGTGGGGACATGGTGCTCAAAAATTGGCCGCTCTATGCGAGAACCAGACATTCCCATCTAGTGGCAACACAAGTCTTTGATAGCCTCCTTGAGAGTTTAAGAAACTCAATGACATCAAGTAACAAGATGTAAATAGAAGGGAGAGAAGAGAAACGAGACCGATTTGTTTTTCTTCCTATAGAACATATTACAGCTCCTACATATTAATTCTGAAAGAACTGACTGCAAATTTAGGCAAGTCAGAGGAAACTTGGTGCTCAAGGAGTCGTTATTAAGGCCTCCAGGGAAGGAAGGCTACTGTTAAGGGATGGAAGAGTGTTCTTGAGGCATTGACATCCGAGCACATCCCGTTTGTTAGGAAGAAGCATCTTGTCAAAACAAATGTTGCTCTGAAATATGCAAAGTACAAGTCGTACAGCATAACGACTACCGAAATCATCCACCACCGAAACTGGGCAGCTTTACATTCAAATACCATGTTCCCAGCAAGCCCAAACATGTAAGCCTTTAATTAATAGTCATAATTTTATAATTCATTTCCAATTCATGTACCTTAGTTTAGACCTAAAGCAAGTATATCTGCCTGTGGCCTGAGAGGAAAGATCTCGGCTCTATAAATATGTATTGATTAGACATAATCGAGATTAGTGTGGTTAAAAGGATACAATCATCATCATCATCAAAAGCACTACCATTAGATAATTTTCAACAGATAGTGCAAGTTACTTCATATTCTAACCTCAGTTATTCCACAAGAATCCAGCGGTTTGTTGCGAGTCCGTCGATGCAGATCTTCCTCTACCTCCTTCAACATTCCAAGAGCCCGTGGTTCAGATACATCAGGCACCAAACGATACCCATACACCATGGGCTGGAAATCCTCCTCTTCAAATACCAGGGCTCTGTAACAACACTTTCACTATAGTGGCAAGACTTTTTATGCACAAAGGTATATTAGGCCTTTGCACAATCAAATTAATACTTTATGAAGACAAAAATACAAAGAAAGAAAGCAAGCTTGCAGTTTTGCGTGACCATTAATCTTGCTATCCCAGAACCTCTTTGTTACATTAAATCCGAAACAACGTACATGACATTTTGCCACAAAAATCTCACATGCATTAACCAGAAATTGAGCACAATCTGCCTTGATGAGAGGCAAGTAACTCAACCATTGCACATCACCGAAATGTATTAGAAGCCTACTACATGCAATATTGGCTTTCATGGCCAAGTAATAAGGTTTTTTCTGTGTCTGTTGTGGGGGGTTTTGCCTGACTTGGTGCACCTAGGCAGAACCTCACAACATACGCAGATCAGGTACCAAGCGTCATGCATGTGAACAAGTGGCTTAAACCTCCAAACATTGCCCCTTGACCTGAGTACTCCTCAAGCCAACGTCCTTGAGCACAGTTTAAAGTAAAGTCAGTTCATTAAGCGGAGCTGATGAAATCAGGTCCGAGGTATTTATAATTTTTCAAAGAACAGTATCTTGAAAAATGAGCATAAAACAAAGCTGATTTACCAAACAGTTTCTACATTTTCATACCAAATCATAATATGCAATGTCCTAGAAATTAATGCTTGAAAATAATTCTGTCTTTTCTTCATTTTTAAATATTAATGAAGTGGCAAAATTCAACAATTATTTCGTTAGTGACTGGAGTATGGAAAGACAATTTGACTGTCTTTTCTTGCAACATGAAAAGTATATCCTGTTAATATCTAAAAGTCTGAGCTCTAATAATGACCTACTGAACCTAATCCTGATCAAAATACTTCCCAACAAGCCTTCCTTGCTGTAGAGAGAGTTTTCTAATGCACTGTTCAAGAGGTTATTTAAACATTATGAAGCCAATGGCAAACACTTCTCTACATAAAAAAACAGTATACGAACCTGTTGACAAATTCTTTTATAATATCTACTATTTTAAAAATGCATATACTGAAAGCTTTTATGACTCTGTCTTCAATCTGGTGTGGTTTATGCAAGTACAGATTCGTAAACACAGTCTGAGCGAGAGAATGTCCTTCAAGCCATGAAACCAAACATGAGAGAGTTGAATCAATTATTCCTATTTGCTCTGCTAAGCATAGATCTTGAAGTTTTAACTGACCCGTCTGGAAAAAAGGAAAGAAAGATACAAATATTTAAATCTTATAAACAACAAAATATCACATAAAATAATGAATCCATCATAGTACCTGCACAGCCTGATCAAAGCTGAGGGCACTCTTATTGCCCCTGTTGCACAGCATTCCAGCATCCATTTTAGGATCCATCATTTCAATGGCTGACATAGCTTCAAATAAGCCAAACAATTCATCATGCAGGAGTTCACCCAATTCCAAGCCTGCACAAAATAAAGTATATTTTATAGGGTAAACACAATGGGGTTGGAGGAAGACAATCATCCTGGCAATGAAAGATTCATAGTTTGGGCACAAAATAAGGAGCTTATACCCTGTTGGTACCAGTTGCATATGTTACGCAACAAAGACATCCTTCTTCGGCTACGTCTACGAATGCCATCCATTACTACATCATTTCCTGTTTTTTTCTTTCATCATTAGGAAAGGTATTTTGGCTAAATTCGGTACTTTAAAAAAATTATCGTACAATGAGCTCTCATTCAGCATTACCACAGCGGGTGTGTTACTGACAGCAAGAAGAAAATATTTACTGTATTACTAAACGATTTCCACATTACTATTTATCATTACGAAAGGTACAGTATTTTGGCTGATTTGAGTACTGTTATCAAAAGTTTTATTCTATGAGTGAGGTCTCCTAAACTGTTACCATATTTGCATTAGAGAACTATACAAAGTAAACAATAATACCTTTAACAGCTTGAAAGAATTCACTGGTAACATCTACCCAGTTGTAATTAATGTCAGGTAAAGGTTGGTTAGGCAATGGATCAGCACCCACTCCATACCTGTTGGAACAAACAGCAATACCTAGATATCAGGCCCTTCAAAACATCACTGCAAAAACAAATAGCTATGTCAGCAACAGTATTTGTATACAAATTAGAAAACAAATTGATACACACACACATCCATTTTACCCATGCAAATGACATTCATCATTATGCAACAAGAGGAGTAAATCGAATATTCACCAGCCATTCCCAATCCATCAAATTTGGAACTAAAGGAATTATGTTCTCTATAATAAAGGAATACAACTCGCTACCATTGGACATAAGGGAAAGTTTCTCTATAAAAACATTTAAGAGGAAAACAAAAGACTTCCTATTAAGGAATGAATATCCCATATCCAATAGCCTTAAGCAATGCAATGTATCATACCGAATCATCTCTGTAAAGTTAGTCACTAGCAATCTAATATAAGTTACTATTAAACTAAACATTATAATGTTACAAAAATTATATATATGCCATGCTGTAACTATGTTACTTGATTGTCCCTAACACGAGCTCAGGCTCATTGGGACCTATGTAAATAAATAAATAAATAAATAAATCATCATTTGATAAAACAATTGTTGAGATTAATCAATTCACGACCCAACCTTAATGCCAAAATGACTTGGCAACAGTTCTAATCTCATAGTTTTATTTTCTTGGGTAGGCAAGTCACTCAATCAAACTCTCTCTTCTAGAAAGAATGTCTGACATGGCGGATGCAAAATTTGTGCTCCAATTTGTATCCGAATATTAGCAAGTTATTATCAACAATCTGCGCACTGTAAATTGAAAGTTTAGTTGAGCATAAGAAGAACGACTGAACAAATCAAAGGGTACCTTTTTTTATATAAGTCTGTCAATAAACAACCATTATTGTCAATTGGAGTATTTATTCACCCAATCCACGCCTGGACTCAAGTAAAAATCAACAGGTTATGGGCCTAGGACGGCAACACGACTGATCATCAGGCGGAGAACAAGCAAAAGGCCATGAAAGCAGCCAAGCAGGAAACCTAATCTACAAACTTCAAGCAGCCATGTCTACTGACATTGGCATCGCAGCACATCACACAACAATCGAACATCGACAGCGAGCACGTAAGTCAATTTTTTTGCAAAATCTTATTTACAATAAATTTAAAAGTAAATTCTAGCAGACTATATTTTTTTTGCTGAGAAAAACCAAAGTCATTTTTTTTTTTTTTTGTAAACCATGTACACGGTAAAATCACATTTAGAATGTTAACTGAAGACTCACAAGGAGCAGTTAATTATGTGTCATGGTGATTTAAGTTAAATTTAGCTCTTAGAACAAAAGATTTATATGATGTTGCAACGGGCTTAAAAGTAAGACCCGCAGGTGCTAAAGATTCACCAGAAGTTAAAGTATTTTTACAAAAAGATATTGAAGCTCAATCGTAGATAGGTTTGAATGTTAGTAGTTCAATTGCAAGTAAAATCGCTAGTTGTAAAACAGCAAAAGCAATGGTAGATAAATTAGTTAGTTTATAGGGAACAAAGACTGAAGTAACTTGAGAAGTCTTGCGAAGAAATTCTTTTTACTTATGTATATGATGAAAGTAAGTCAGTCACAAAGAATTGTATGGAGATTGTAACAATAGGTGAAGAATTGTCAACCGAACCTATGAGAGAAAGCTGGATCATGACCAGGATCCTGAACATGTTGCCCACAAAACTGGCACACTTCAGGACATCTTGGGACAGAAGACTGTTGACAACATGATCGAACGACTGAGACTCTAGGACGAGAGGCTCAAGGATGCAAACAAGGGTCAAGAAGCGAGCACACAAAATGATCTCATAGTAAGGCATGCTGGAAAGCAAGAACAGTCATCAACCAGCAAGTAAGACAAGCCACCCATTATCTGTCACAAGTGTGGCAAGAAAAGACACATGATGAAGGAATGCAGAGGTAAACCATGTGCTAAGTATACAGCATACTACAAGAAGATATACTCCTGCAACACATGTGGGAAGAAAGGGCACTACGCCAAGGAATGCTGCTCTCGCAACGACAAGACCAAGACAGAAAAAGCAGTCAAGACGATCGTCGGGAACGAAGAGCTTTCATGACCATCGCACTCAATGCAGCAGAACTGAACAAACGTCGCAGAGAAGAAAGAATGGAATCGTGGTATCAAGACTGTGGAGCCAGTCAACAAATGACAGCAAACCGAGAATTGTTTACACACCTCTTCGAGCTTGACGAAGCCATTACAATTGTGATAGGAGACTCTACTTAACTAGATGGCGTTGCAGTAGCAAATGTCGAATTGGAAGCCTTTGATGGACAGAAATGGTATCCAGTTGTATTGGAAGATGTCTTGTGTGTACCAAATCTGGAATTTAACCTCATTTCAATAGGCCAGATACTGGATAAAGGATACCTGCAGAGAGCAAATAGTGAGACGTCTGGATTTATCACCCCTGACAACAAGCAAATCGTCGCAGTGGCAAAGCGTGAAGGAAATCTCTACAAGATGATGCTGAGGAAAGAGGAAGCTGAAACCTGTCTATCAGGACATGGCATGAGAGACTCGCACATCAAAATATCAAATACGTGCAAAGCTCTCTGAAGAGGCAAGCAACATCGCATTTCTCACCCAACGAACCATAAGACAGCCACGCAACCTGTGGACATGGGCGAGATGGATGTGATATATCTGGGAGAAGCAAAGTATTTATTGATCTTCAAGGACGACTACACACACTACCGAATGAAAACCAAGGATGAAGCCGCAAGCAAGCTGGAAAGGTACGTCAAGTTGGTGGAAAACCAATTGAGAAGAAAGATAAAAATGTCTCAGGTCTAACAATGGAAAGGAGATAAAGAACGCTACAACCAAGACACTGCTGGATAATCTGGGAATTCTACATACATTCTCCAGTGCCTACATATCAGAGCACAATTGAAGGATAGAAAGAGAGATGAGAACCATCATCGAAGCAGCTCGTTGAGCAATACATGGAAGCACTTGAGTGAGAAACTTTGGGCTGAAGCAACAAACCATGCTGTGATCACTATAAATCAGACTGGAATGAGCCCCGTTGAAGGAAAGAGCCCTGCAGAAGTGTGGTTTGGACGCAAAATTGACATCAACAAACTGCGAGAATTCGGATGTAAATGTTATGTACTAACTCCAAGTCACAAGAGAGGAAAGATGGATCCAAGATCTGAGAAAGGAGTCCTGGTGGGATACGACGTGGACTCACCATGCTGCAGAGTGTACTTACCAAGAACTCGGAAGGTCATCAGCTCGGACAACGTGATTTTCAATGAAAACAAGGAAAGTGAAAGCCAAGACACAGAGGTCAGCAAAAACACATATGAAGAGCAATCTGAAGAGTCGGATGAAGAGGACAAAGAATAAGAAGAAGAAGAAGAAGAGAGACAGGAAGACCAAGCACAGCCAGAGCCTGAAGAGAGAAGAAACCTACGCGATCGTAGCCAACTGAGGAAGCCTGTCAGACTCAACGACTATGCAATGGGCTATCTTCCCACAGAAAACAGTGCAACCTTTGCAATGATTGGAGAAGTCCAAGACATCCCTATAGCCAAGGCATTGAAGGATGAAAACTGGCGACGTGCAATGCAGGAGGAGTATGACTCACTGACGGAAAGTCAAACCTGGAAGCTGGTAAAATGTCCAAAAGGAGTAAAACCGTTGACATGTCGATGGGTACTTCGTGAAAAGGAAAATGGCAAGTACAAGGCAAGATTAGTAGCCCGAGTATTTGAACAAAAGGAAGGAACTGACCACTCGGAAACATTCAGTCCTGTAGCGCACCACGCATCAATAAGAATCACCCTGAGTCACGCAGCATCCGAGAAGTTGAAGTTGGTCACATTCGACGTCAAGGCAGCATTCTTATATGGAAACTTAGAGGAGGAAATCTACATGTTCCAACCAGAAGGATACGGCGATGGAAGTGAGACCTGCAAACTACAGAAAAGTCTCTACGGACTCAAGCAAGCACCGAAAAAGAGGAACAAGAGAATCAGGGAATACCTCGAGAGCTTTGGACTGGTGAACATGGATGATGATCCATGTATCTACTATAACAAGGATAGGAGCACCCTGATAACATTGTTCGTGGACGACGGACTAATCGCAGGAAGAGAAGCAGAAGAAAGCTACAAAGTCTTGGACAAGATCAGCAAGGAGTTTGAAATCACATTCAGCAAGTCAGTTCAGCAACAAATAACGTACTTAGGCATGGAGCTGAACATTGAACCAGGAGGAATCTTCGTCAACGAACCCAGGTACACAAAGAAGATAATCGAGAAGATGGGTCTCAAGCAGTGCAACCCTGTATCAACCCCCATCGAACAACGAATGGTCACGAGAAAGGAATGCTTCGTAAATGATGAACCTGCACCAGTTAGCAACCATTATCGTGAAGCCATCGGAAGTTTGCTGTATCTCGCCACAATTAGCAGACCAGACATCAGTTTTGCCGTGAACTAGCTGAGTCGCTACTGTACGAAGCCAATGATGAGCCACTGGAAGATGGTAAAGAGAGTTCATCAATATTTGAAAGGAACAGCCACGGCCGGGATATACTTCAGAGGAGATACAATGCTCGTAACCTACATAGACTCGGACTATGGAGGAGACACTGAAACAGGACAGTCTATGAGTGGCGTACTAATCATGAGAGGTGGACCTTTGGTGTGGTACTCACAGAAACAACGACTGGTAGCAACGTCTACAACCGAAGCCGAGTATCGTGCAGCCGTGTCAATGATTGACGACGTCTGCTGGATGAAAAGGATCGCACTTGAGCTTGGCATCTTGAAAGTTGATCAACCGATCGCCTTGCTTGTGGACAACATGTCCACGATCCACATGCTCCAGAACTCTCATGAGGACAAAACGAATAAAGGAAAGAAACATATAGAAATACCTCGCAAGTACATTAAGCAGCATATCGACAAGACAGTTGCTCTCCAACATGTTGAGAGCAGCAAGCAAATTCCCGATATTCTGACTAAACCCTTGTGCAAGAAAATCTTTGTAAATCTTCGTAGTGAATTAATTAAGGAGGAGTGTTGAGGTTAATCAATTCACAACCCAGCCTTAATGCCAAAATGAGTTGGCAACAGTTTCAATCTCATAGTTTTATTTTCTTGGGTTGGCAAGTCCCTTGATCAAACTCTCTCACCTAGAAAGAATGTCTGACATGGCGGATGCAAAATTTGTGCTCCGATTTGTATCCGAATATTAGCAAGTTATTATCAACAATCTGCGCATTGTAAATTGAAAGTTTAGTTGAGCATAAGAAGAAAGATTGAACAAATCAAAAGGTACCTTTTTTTATATACGTCTGGCAATAAACAACCATTATTGTCAATTGGAGTTTTTTTTTTCACCCAATCCACGCCTGGACTCAAGTAAAAATCAACAACAATACATGACAGCTATTGTTTGCATGCCAGAAGTCAGTTGGGTTTGAACTGCAGATGCCTTCCCGCATACTGCATACCACACATTCAAAAAACATTAAGTCAGTCACTGCCAGCTTCACTCATTCACTTTTATCTTTATTTGTACTTTATACTCTGCATATGGGAAAATTGGAGAAAGAGACCTTCAGTGATAGACTGCATACTTAAATCTGGATGAACAACCAGCACAATACGGCAGGTAGCAGTAACTGACTATTAGAAATATTATTCATTTCAGGTTCCGTATTGACAGTAATTATGAAGAATAAGATTTTTCAATTGTCCGCCTATTCAATACTTTAATTTGTTACAACATTTCAGGGGTACATGTTTCAAGTCCGGTTTCTTTTGGACCCTTCTTCAGCCCACAAACTTATATATAGAGCCCATCTAAACACAAAAAAAACATCGAAATCTTTACGATGACATAAAATGCACATACATAATAAATGGTTAAAAACACTGCAACAGTTTCTAAAAATCTAAAAATAGCGTGCATAGTTCACAAGCTTCAGGTACACGTTTACTTAATGTAAATTTAGTAAAACCACTCCTGATCAAATTTTTATAAATACAGATAAATATCACCATTCAATAGAAGTCTATTGTCCGGGTTTTAGTGACCACCATGGACAAATACTGAGTTTTGAAGTATCCGAAGTAATCAATAATAATGATAATGGAGTAAAATCAAAGTGCAGGTCATTCACTGAATCAAATGTTACATATTTCAATGACTTATTAAATAAGGAAACATGGTCAGAAATTTATGAACTAGAAAATGTAAATGATAAATTTAATGCATTTAACAGTACCCTAAAACACTATTTTGAAATAGCATTCCCCTTTAAACGAAGAACTGATCAAAATAACAAAACTAGCAATTGGATAACAACAGGGATTATAAATTCATGTCAAAGAAAGAAATTTCTACACAAATTATATAAACAATACCACACAACACCTGAATTCAATTTATACTACAAAAAATACACTAGCATATTAAATAAGGTAATAAGACTAGCAAAGAAAATGCATAATGATAATTTTATTTCCCAATCATCTAATAAAAACAGGGCTATGTGGTCTGTAATAAAGAAAGAAACTGGAAAATCTGCTAAAATACAAAGGAACATTACACTGACCAGAAATAATAAAGTGATTAATAATCCAGAGGAAATAGCAAACACTTTTAATGACTATTTTCTGGAAATTCCGCAAAAATTATTAAATAAATCACAGGTAAATACACTAAATTCTAATAATAAAATAAATATATGCAGTGATTCTTTATTTATAAATCATGTCACAAGTGAAGAGGTAAGAATAGTTATAAAAGAGCTAAAAAATAAATTCTGTGCTGGCATTGATGGCATCCCTGATGCAATTTTAAAGAAATGTGCAGAAAATATAATAAATCCACTTACGCACTTAATAAACAGTTCAATTCTCTCAGGAACTTACCCGGATATTTTGAAGTTATCAAAAGTAATTCCAGTGCACAAAAATGGTTCAAAAGATGAATTAGATAACTATCGTCCTATTACCTTACCAACTGGTATTGCAAAAATTGTGGAAAAAATTATGTATAAGAGACTGATAAGTTTCATAGAAAAAAATAAAATATTATCAAACTCACAACATGGATTTAGAACGGAAAAATCTACACAGACAGCAATTTACGAATGTAGTAATAGTATACTGAAATTAATTGACAATAAGGAACATGTAACTGGCCTATTCTTGGATTTATCGAAAGCATTTGATGTAGTTGACCATAAAATCCTCCTTACCAAACTAAATCAATATGGTGTTAGAGGTCTAGCTAATAAATGGATAGAGTCTTACTTAACAAGGCGTAAACAAATAGTAAGCTTGAAACACAAGGATGATGGAACCAAATTACTTAATGAAACATTGTCCAATGAGGGAATTATTGAATTTGGAGTACCCCAGGGATCGGTTTTGGGCCCACTACTCTTTCTTCTATATATCAATGATATAACACAGAACGTTCATTCACATAAGGAAATTTTGTTTGCGGACGATACAACACTCGTAATAAAAGGTGAAACTAAACAGGTCATACAGCAGTCTGCTGACTCTGTTACAGGAGAGTTAACCAAATGGTCACAAGATAATCGCCTCATAATAAACTATAAAAAGACAGTATGTCTAAATTTCCACACTATACAGAATAGGAATCCTGCGATGCCCAATATAACATTAAATGGTCATCAAATAGAAAATAAATCAGAAACAAAGTTTTTAGGACTATGGATACAACAAGACTTGAAATGGAATAAACATATACAATATCTGAATACTAAACTGAACTCGATGTGCTTTGCGTTACGTATTTTGAAAACCTGCACTAGCATGCACACATTAAGAAATACTTATTTTGCTTATTTCCATTCATACTTAAGATATGGGATCATATTTTGGGGTATGTCGCCAGATGTACTAAGCACGTTTAGGATACAAAAGAGAGCGATTAGAATTATGGCAAATGTAAACTCGAGAGAATCATGTAGACCTCTGTTTAAAGATTTAAACATTCTCCCACTGCCCTGCATATATATCTTTGAAAGTATTATGTTTTTTAAAAAGAATTTAATGAATAAAGATGTTTTTCTTAAAACAAACAATGATGTTCATAGGCATAACACAAGACAAAATCAAAACATTCATATTTCACACACACACACAAGCATATATCAAAAAGGAACTTTTCACACTGGAGTTAAATTATACAATAAACTACCCCAGTATATAAAACTGGCCCCAAAAATAAAAACCTTTGATAGAATGTTGAAAGCTTATCTGCAGTGCCATTGTTTTTACTCAGTAGTTGAATATTTTAGCGTATAGGAGTGATGGAATCTATAACTATATTTTACTTTTTTAATTTAATTGTAATACCTAGCTGTATGTTGTTGTATTTATAGAATTAAGTTTTCATATTATGATAATAGAGTGAGGTGTAAATAGTTGTGCAATAAGATTGTATCTATTAAGATTTGCTATTATAATAAGTTATAAATAGTTATAATCTTAGTAATATATACCTGTTAGTTCTTTTATTTTATGCATGTAAATTCTGACGTGTCCTATATCAAAAATGTATTGAATGCATGTATTTGATCAAATGGAATTAATAAAAATCTATCTATCTATCTATCACTGGTTCTATTCTATGTAAAACGTCATTTGACACTGTATAACGACAGACACATTTGTTGTCAGATGATGTCTATAATTGGTGTACTGTAGGACAACTTTGCGGCATATCTTGTACTGTTCCTAACACTTCTATTGGTGTGGCTGAAGATGAGGTTGGACGGCGATTGCTACACCTTTTATCAAATTCTTGTTATAAATTTGGCATTTGGCAATCTGTCTTTGATAGATTTATCAAAGATTTTGTGTCTTGCGATGGCCTTCTCAGTATGTGCTAGCCACGCGTATTGGTGAGGTGTGTCTGTACCAACTGACGAGCCCAGCGGCACACTGGGGCAAAACGCTGGCATTTTATATTTGAGTTAACCGGACCAATTTTATCATATTAATTGATAATTCATCTGCTCAAACGGAAAGATTTTTCAATCTATCAAAGACAGATTGCCAAATGCCAAATTTATAATAAGAATTTGATAAAAGGTTTAGCAATCGCCGTCCAACCTCATCTTCAGCCACACCAATAGAAGTGTTAGGAACAGTACAAGATATGCCGCAAAGTTGTCCTACAGTACACCAATTATAGACATCATCTGACAACAAATGTGTCTGTCGTTATACAGTGTCAAATGACGTTTTACATAGAATAGAACAAGTGCAAAAACGTGTACCTGAAGCTTGTGAACTATGCACACTATTTTTAGATTTTTAGAAATTGTTGCAGTGTTTTTAACCATTTATTATGTATGTGCATTTTATGTCATCGTAAAGATTTCGATGTTTTTTGTGTTTAGATGGGCTCTATATATAAGTTTGTGGGCTGAAGAAGGGTCCAACAGAAACCGGACTTGAAACATGTACCCCTGAAATGTTGTAACAAATTAAAGTATTGAATAGGTGGAGAATTGAAAAATCTTATTCTTCAGTAACTGACTGTCGATATATTTAGGTCAGGAGTAGATATGTTTGAGTTAACCGGACCAATTTGATCATATTAATTGATAATTCATCTGCTCAAACGGAAATAACATCATATTCCCATTCGGGAATATTTATAACCTATTTGGATTGCCAAGGTAAGGCTTTTGTTTTATGAAAGGGAGCTTGACTTCCGTAGCACATTGGCATCGCTCGCGGCGTAAATACTGCTTGTATTTTGTGTCTTGCGATGGCCTTCTCAGTATGTGCTAGCCACGCGTATTGGTGAGGTGTGTCTGTACCAACTGACGAGCCCAGCGGCACACTGGGGCAAAACGCTGGCATTTTATATTTGAGTTAACCGGACCAATTTTATCATATTAATTGATAATTCATCTGCTCAAACGGAAATAACATTATATTCCCATTCGGGAATATTCATAACCTATTAGGAATAGATAGACCGCACAGCCGAACACCCACTCCCCGTCGCAGGGTGTCGAACTGACTTCTCCTGGCGCACAGACAATATTGTCTCTTCAATGACATGTGAGAACTTATCAATTAATATGCTAAAATTGTTCCGGTCAACTCAAACATAAAATGCCAGCGTTTCGCCCCAGTGTGCCGTTGGGCTCGTCAGTTGGTACAGACACACCTCACCAATACGCGTGGCTAGCACATACTGAGAAGGCCATCGCAAGACACAAACTACAAGTAG
The DNA here is from genome assembly GCA_946902985.2 of Meconema thalassinum. Classification (NCBI taxonomy): domain Eukaryota; kingdom Metazoa; phylum Arthropoda; class Insecta; order Orthoptera; family Tettigoniidae; genus Meconema; species Meconema thalassinum. The sequence continues at coordinate 377,974,448 of OX336392.1, forward strand.
TATTGACCTCACGAACGATGCCAATGTGCTACGGAAATCAAGCTCCCTTTCAGAAAACAAAAACCCCACCTTGGCAATCCAAATAGGTTATATAAATTATCAATTAATATGATAACATCATATTCCCATTCGGGAATATCCATAACCTATGTGAGAACTTGACAAGAATTTCAAAGTATAATGACATTTCTCAGTACAACAGTTGGTAAATAGCTACTAGAAAAGATCCTATGTTTAACCCTGCTTATAATAATACAGAATTATAAGTAGATGTGTCGTCTTCTGAAACAGAAACAAAGTTTGGACTAGCACTGCCACACATCCTGGTAAAAGGGAAATGTCCCAGTAATAGAAGAGTTGTCCTGTTGATCTGAAAACTGCCAATGAGGCCACTACTGTTGCTTTATCTATTAATACAATCAACTTTCAGTCGGTCAACAGGAGTGTGCCCAATTAGCTTAGGCGGGGTTGGGGATTTAATTGGATGACTAGTTTCATTCGTCAAGTGAGTATCGTCACATATACTGTACCGGTAGTGCATTAAGTGTCATAGCGTATATGTATCTGCTGCACCTATAATTAAGCCTAAGTGAACAGGATCTGGCATTTGCTTGACAAACCAAATTAGTGATTCAATTAACCCATGATTTGTGTGACGAGTGTTTTATTAAGTGTATAAATAGAGTATTTATTTCGGCGGCTTCGGTGGCGTAGTCGGTAGCATGCTGAGCTTCTATGACCAAGATAGCGGGTTCAAACCCGGACGAAGCCGTCGGATTTTTTAAGAGTGTTAAAATCCCTCAGTATGCCTTCCTTCGGAGGGGAAGTAAAGCCGGCGGTCCCATGTCATAGATTTATGGCATGTTAAAGAACCTTCCATTAATTGCACCTATGTGAAGTTAAATTGGATAGGTTAAGAATGTAAACAACGCTCTTAGGTTTCTACGTTCGTTGCCAAGAGCCGACTGCGGTGGCGTCTAGTAGCTAAGTTCTGAACTTGGCCTAGTAGTCATTGACGGTGGCGCTTGGCGGCAAAAGTAGGAACTATTTGAAAAATTCTAAGTTGCAGTACTTAAATTAAAAAACAGATAACACACACTAATACAGACATCACAATTAACACCGGTTATCAGACAGATTCTACACACACCCAAAGTACACGGGGCTACATGACCGCGTTGTCGCAGCCCCTAAACTTAAGAACCAACCAGAGTATTTATTTCAAGCACTAGGTGGTATAACTAATTGTTACTCCCTGCCCACAATTGGGTACATTCATGTTCTATTAACTTAGCAGATTACTTAGGGAACATTGAAAAACGGCTTCTAATATTCAGATATGTAGCTTAATAACAAGAAGAAAGGTTGGTTCTTAAGTTTAGGGGCTGCGACAGCGCGGTCATGTAGCCCCGTGTACTTTGGGTGTGTGTAGAATCTGTCTGATAACCGGTGTTAATTGTCATGACTGTATTAGTGTGTGTTATCTGTTTTTTAATTCAAATAAGGACTGCAGACTTTTGAATTTTTCAAACAGTTCCTACATTTGCTGCCAAACGCCACCGTCAACGACTACTAGTTCAGAACTTAGCTACCAGACGCCACCGCAGTCGGCCCTTGGCAACGAACGTAGGAACCTAAGAGCGTTGTTTACATTCTTAACCTATACAATTTAGCTTCACACAGGTGTAATTAGTGGAAGGTTCTTTAACATGCCATAAATCTATGACATGGGACAGCCGGCCTTACTTCCCCTCCGAAGGAAGGCATGCTGAGGGATTTTTAACGCTCTTAAAAAATCCGACGACTTCGACCGGATTTGAACCCGCGATCTTGGGCATAGAAGCTCAGCATGCTACCAACTACGCCACCGAAGCCGCCAACTAGAAGAAACAATCCTAATTTTAAATGTCCCAATCTTTCAGAAATTGTTAAATGTATGGATCAATTCTGCTTCTTTGATGATAATAGTAGCCTAATAATTATGTTATTGGATTTACGTCCCTTGTTACTTACGACTGAGGTTTTAAGAGATGCCGGGGTGCCAGAAATTCACCCCAAAAGGGATCTTTAACATGCCAGTAAATTTACTGACATGGTTCCCTCGCATTTGCACACGTTCAAATGCCAACTGACTGTGCCAGGATTCGATCTTGCAACGATTGGCACTACATCTCTGCTTGTTATTTGTAACATGATTTTTTTTTTTTAAGGTGAACAAGTCAATTAACAAATATCAGCTTATGTCATATTGTTTTTGAAGTAAAGTCCACTTCATGTTCATGGGTAAGAACAGTTTTTCAATCAAGGCATTACCTACGCCATCTTGGTGAGAAGCAAGTAGACTGCAATTAATACCTGATGGCGCAAACCCAAGAACGAAGAGGGGAAAGGAGGAGAAGGAAGGTAGTGGAGGGCGTCGCTGCTGCTGTGCTCCTGGGAGACACACTAACATGTAATACAGTTGCAGTAGGAGCCAAAGTGAACATTTTCGTTGCAACGAGCAAAGTGAATGCTCTTACCCCATCTTAATCACACTGCAGATCATGGACTCTCCCACACGAGATTTCTAGCGTAGACTACGCATGTTCCATCAGGTAATAATTGCAGTCTAGCTACACCACTATGCTATCACACCTCAACTGTCAATTCAATTGAACAATAACTAGCTATGAACGACTCTAGTCTTCCAAAAATGAAAAAGAAAAGTCAAGAGAAAATTCTATATGGGACTTGGTGTCCAAGAAAAGAACATGATGACATGGGGATCTGATTACTTAAAACACAGGACTCTCCCTTAAATTCCAGGACTGATAGTTATTGTTGTAGTAGACTGCAATAAATACCTGATGGCGCAAACCCAAGAACGAAGAGGGGAAAGGAGGAGAAGGAAGGTAGTGGAGGGCGTCGCTGCTGCTGTGCTCCTGGGAGACACACTAACATGTAATACAGTTGCAGTAGGAGCCAAAGTGTACATTTTCGTTGCAACGAAACCCAACGTTCTTGGGTTTGCCTACACGAGAGTGGCAGAACTACGAGGTCATCTGCCCCTCAACACAGATTTAAGTAAACAAATTTGTAATGGAATTTAATTTAGAGGTAGACACCTAAATTTGAAAAGACCGAAAATTAATAAAACAAAAAATTATAATATAAACAAAAATTATGGCAAAACAAAATTTCAGCATCCAAAAAGAGCAAGTGTTTCTGAGTCATTGTACACTGGAAAATTTAGATTGCTGGCCTTAACCCACTCTCACTTATAAAGCGGATGACGAGATCAGCAGCCACCGCGTCATCGGCTAATATAAGTTTGAGTGTCGTCTGCAAAACAAGGTTTCTTAGTAAGTCAGCAAGATCCACACACTCGGTTAAAATGTGGGCCACATTGAAAACTGCTCCACAGGTACAAAGTGAGAGTCTTCCCTTCTCATTAGGTACGAGTGGGTGGATCTTGTATGACCTATCCTTAGCCTACAGAAATTGACAGACTCCCTCCATGACCGGAAAGAGCTCCACCACACGCGAGTAGTTCCCTTGATCACTCTCAGTTTACTGGGCATTGGGTCAGCTAGCCACTGACTCTCCCAAAATGCCAGTACTTGTCGGCATAACTGAGAGCGAATAACTCTAGCGGGTACCTCCATTGGTCAAGATGGTAGTGATACCGTCTCTTTTGCAGCTTGATCCGCTAACTCATTTCCCGTAATTCTCATGTGGCTTGGAAGCCACAGAAAGGTAATTCGAATGTCAGCGCGGCACAACCCGGCTAGTAGGTCGTGAATTCGCTGCACTAGGGGGTTTTGCGGGAAGCATGTAGCAATTGACTGCAACGAACTTAAAGAGTCGGTACAGACGAGAAAGTGGATTCGTGCATCCTGTAGTGCAAACTGCAGAGCTTCATAGATGGCAAAGAGCTCCGCAGTAAACAAACTACAGGCCTCAGGCAAAGAGATCTTGGTATTTGCACCATCAATAACGTAAGCAAAACCCACCTTCTCGTCCACCTTCGAACCATCCATGTATAGAATGCCAGCGTCCGGAAATTGATGAACTATACTGTGGAACTGTACTGTGCCACGGAGGCACCTCGCTAGGTGTCTGGATCATACAGGGACCTACAGCCACTCCTATTTCAGTACACGTGCTATCGAGTCTAATACAGACCAGCCAAGTGGCACAAGGCTGGTTGGCGTACCTCTGGTGGTATTGAGTACTGAAGAGAGCTCAATAGCTCGGATGTAGCGGCATTTGACGCACATTGGCAGCATATGTTGGCGTCTATAATTTAGAGGTGGAACACCTGATTCGGCGAGGAGGCTGGGTATCGGGCTGGTCCGAAAGGCACCGGTAGCCAGCCAAACGCCACTATGGTGGATATTGTCCAGCATTTTCAAGGTTACCGGTCTGGCAACCCTGACCAACTGTATCAGGATTCTAGGAATCCCCACATAATGGAAGTGATAGAAGCCATTTTTCAGTGTTGCCTAGTTCTACTAAAGAAAGCTTTCCAGTCGGTCAACACAAATTGTGTCCATTATATTATTTTCCACCCTATCGACTTCTTCAACCTTGATCCTGTTCCCTTCTGATAAACAATGAAATAGCCTGGTCACAGCTGTAATTAATTACATTGGGTATAATTTGTGTTGACAGACTGGAAAGCTTTCTTTAATGAAATGCCCACATGAGGTAATTGTAGTGGAGTGCTGTTCGTCGATTGTACACTTGCACTTGTTTCTTGCTCGTTCAATGACAATTGCCATGTTTGTCAGGTGCATGAGGTCTCTTCAACTTTTATCAATGCACACACATTGATGTCACATTACTGTTACCAACATGTGGGATACAAAATACAGCTTGTAATAATGTGAAAAGCATTAATTGGCACAACGATTGGTCTGGATAAAGCCTGTTGATGCGCGAGTACTCCCAATGTGCGTGACAAAAACCAGCCCACAGGACCATGCTGCCTACCTTGTAGTTCCGCCCCTTAAAACAACAATAAATAACTAACTAACTAACCATGCTGCCCAGTAATTATTGATATAGTGGAGGAGAAACATCCATTGCCACATTAACTTATTTCCACAATTATATTCATCATTGCAAAAGGTATTTCGGCTCATTTCAGTAGTTTGCAGAAGATTCAGCACTCTACTACTGTTACCCGTTATAATTTTATAAACTACACCAAAGTTACATTGCCAAAAATTAACAGTAGATTGATGATGAAATGGTTGTTTAATATTGAGTTAATTACAACCATTGACCGGGGTATTTCATTGTTTATCAGAAGGGAACAGGATCACAGCTGAGGTAGTCGAGAGGGTGGAAAATAAACTACAATGTCACAAAGCGGCAGGGGAAGATGAAATTAGACCAGAAATGTTTAAGTACGGTACAGTGGGAACACAGGGCGGAAATGGTTGCATAGGATAATCGAATCGGCATGGGATTTAGGAAAGATACCCTAGGGCTGGACAAGAGCAATGTATAAGCAAGGTAAGATTGCAATAATTAAGTTATAGAGGCATTTCTTTGATAAGTGTCTGAGCCAAAGTGTACTCGGAGCTCATAGAAAGGAGAGTTCAATCATTGACCGAGAGTAGGATGGATGAAAACCAGTGTGGTTTTAGACCACAATGCGGATATCAGGATCAAATTTTTAGTATCCTCCAAGTTATTGAGAAATGCTACGAGAGGAATAGACAGTTGAGTTTGCGATTTGAAGATCTACAGAAGGCGTACTATCGAATACCCAGCGAGAAGATGCTTAGCATCCTGAGGGATTATAGTATCGAGGGAAGGCTGCTACAGGCAATCAAAAGTACTTATGTTGCTAATCAAGCTGCAGTGAGAGTTGATGGTAGGAGGGAGTTCTTGGTTCAGGAGTGAGCAAAGCTGTAATCTTTCACCACTACGGTTTATTTTATATATGGACCATTTGCTGAAGGCATAAACTGGCCATGTGGAATTCGATAATAATGTTATTGGTTTTACGTCCCTTTTAACTACCCTGGCTTTTAGAGACGCCCCGAAGGGGATCTTTAACGTGCCAGTAAATGTACTGACACGGCTCCCTCACATTTGCGCACCCTCAAATGCCAGCCGACTGCGCCAGGTTTCGAATTCAATTAGGTGGAAACCAGGTAAGCAGTCTGGCGTATGCTGATGGCCTGGTTGTAATGGAGGACTCCATCGAACGCTTGCAAGACAACACGTTAGAACTTCAACAGAAATGCAGGGAATATGGAATAAAATCAGCATTTGAAAACCAACAATTTTGTTGGTACAGAAGAAACACAAAAAAATAGAATGCCAAATGGGAGGAACTAAATTGGAGCCGGTGGAACTTTTTAACTACTAAGGCTGTGTATTCTCTCAGGATGGTAGCATGGGAAAAGAAATAGAGTCGAGGTGTAGAAAAGCCAATGCAGCGAGTTCACAATTGCGATCTACAGCATTTTGCAAGATAAAAGTTGGTGTAGCCACGAAACCCTCACTACATTGCTCAGTATTTAGACTGGCCTTGCCGTATGGAAGTGAGAGCTTGGTAGATTCAGGATATCTGATACTTAAGCTAGAGGTAATTGTTATTACCCATTTAAGATTTGATTGGCGCTGAGCATGGCTGAGCCAGCGTTCGTTGATTATTGTAGCAGGAGCCCCACGGGGTAAAGAGGAGGGCACAGTGTTGACGGAGTGCAATCTACACACAAGTCGAGGAGCATTGCTTGCGCTACCTGTCTTAGAAGCGCAGGAGTCACAGGAGTTCATGTCACAATGGACAGTTAAACGATGACTGACGCTACTGGAGCTGAGTTATATCTTACTCGCGCAACTGTAGCTGTCAACGAAGCAGAGTGATGTGTGTCACAAGTAAACAGAGAATATTTCCCATCTGGACCGCCGGCAATCAATTCGTGAAAGGGTAATATGAGGGTAGCACGAATGTTTGCTGTGACAAATAGATGGGAACAATGGCAGGAAGGTACTCGTAATGAAGAGATTTATTTTATCATATGGCTTTTAGTGCCGGGAGTGTCCGAGGACATGTTCGGCTCGCCAGAGGCTGTAGCTGCTTCAAGCGGACACCCAGAGGGTGAGCTACAAGTTCCGTTCAATTTCAAGTAACTTAGTTCCAACTTTCGCTACCAGATGTCAATGATACCTAGTGATGAATGTTGAAACTTTGATAAGAGCATTTTAACGAAATCTAACCTAGAAATTTAGCTTCACACAAGTTTAGTCTGTGGAAGGATCTTTTACATGCCATAAATCTATGACATGGGACCGCCGGCTTATTTCCCCTTCGAAGGAAGGCATACTGAAGGATTTTAACGCTCTTAAAAAATCCGAAAATCCGACGACTTCGGCCGGGTTTCAACCCGCTATCTTGGGCACAGCAGTACAGCATGCTACCAACTACGCCACCGAAGCCGCCAATGAAGAGATGGAACTCGTGCAGTATGCGGTGGCCACTGCCATCAAAACCCGGAAACTTTTCTATAGGAATAGGTAATGTGACTAACATACAGGAGTTGAACATTTTATCGCTAGGTGTGATTGCATTTCTTCAGCAGTGCCAACATTATTGTTTGACACTGGTTTTGTTAGTTTGAAACGTGGAATTGTAGTGGCGAATGCATAATAAGGCTTTACATACAAACACAAACCTAACCTGGGACTTGTGTGCCTGACCCCCTTACTTGAAGTAGGCCTAAAATCAGTATTTTTTGTCCAGTCATCTAACCTAGTACCAGCCTATAGTTTCGTCCACACAGTCGTCTAACCAAGTAGCAACCAATGGCTTTTATCTCACCCATTTTAGTACATCAATAATTCTCGTCCACACAGTCACCTAACCTCGCTACAAGGGAGTGGAATTGGCAGCATTGCCTGAGACAGCCTTATCCAACATAGCAATGAGTTGTTTGGTTAATTTATTACAACTGCCCCCCTGCACAAACAAGTTTCAGAGTGATACTAACAAAAATAACAAAATTGAAATGGGACACCGTTCACTGCATGAGAGCCTGAAGAGATAAATGCGAAGTTGAAATGAACACGCTAGATGAAGCTATCTGCAGGAGCCGACTCAGATGGCGGGGTCATGTGATGAGAATGGGGGAGGAGAGATTACGTAAGAGAATAAAGAGTTCGGCTGTAGAGGGTGGGAGGAACAGTGGTAGACCTAGAAGACGATGGTTAGATTCAATGTTGAACGATTTCAAAGTGATAGGTGTAGAAACAAAGGAGGCCGCAGTTCTGACTGCTTAGGGGATCATGGAGGCGGCTTGCGGACTAGACTGGACGCTGAAGGGCCAAGTCTCAAATGAAAATGTAATTATGTACGATATCTTAAGGTTAGGGGCGGATGACCGCGCTGTTCCGCCCCTTAAAACAATCATCATCAATTTAAGGTTATGTCAAACTAAAGTAGTATTACAAACGATAACTGACAGAACACTGGTTCGTATTTTAAGCAAAATAAGATCCATGATAAAACAAAATGTTACAACCACGATCAAACTAATATAAAATATAACTTACGTCTCTTTTTTTCCATCGTCTGCAATATCTAGTAAAGGATCACCTATATCAACTGCTGACATTTTATCCTAACCAGAGATAGCCAGTAAACACACAGCGAAGATACACACTGTTGCTATTTCTATTCTTCTTCTTCTTCGCCTTCCTTACTGGGCATTTGATGGGCACGGAAACTCGTAAACCAAAGTCTATCAACGGAGAGAAAACACTCCTGTAAGAGAAACACGCAACAAGGGAGGAGAAGAAGTTAGGAATGGGCAAATGTACCATGTAACCAACTCCGGTCCGGCCCAAGCCGGACGACTGACACAAAACTATCTAAATGGGAACTCCAATGGTCTCAAAAAACTGATTAAGTGCCCAAGATCGCGGGTTCAAATCCTGTCAAAGTCGTCGGATTTTTTAAGAGCGTTAAAATCCCTCAGTATGCCTTCCTTCGGAGGGGAAGTAAAGCCGGTGGTCCCATGTCATAGATTTATGGCATGTTAAAGAACCTTCCACTAATTACACCTGTGTGAAGCTAAATTGTATAGGTTAGGAAGGTAAACAACGCTCTTAGGTTCCTACGTTCGTTGGCAAAAGCCAACTGCGGTGACGTCTGGTAGCTAAGTTCTGAACTGGTAGTCGTTGACGGTGGCGTTTGGTGGCAAAAGTAGGAACTACTTGAAAATTGATCGTCTGCAATCCTTACTTGAATTAAAACAGATACACACACTAATACAGTTATCACAATTAACACTGGTTATCAGACAGATTCTACACACACCCAAAGTACACGGGGCTACATGACCGCGTTGTCGCAGCCCCTAAACTTAAGAACCAACCTAAGTGCGTGCACTACTGGCGGTAGCGGGGCTTGCAAAAGATGAGCAATATTTAACGGCAACCTAAAGCCTTGTAATTATTGTAATATCCTAAGCATAGTAGTACGCGTTGCATCGTATTGAGAACACTGAAATAAAATATGATGTAGTGAACCTTCAGCTTGCTGACAACTACATCGGCCGTCCGGATGACGCCCGAAGCGTGCGAGATAGCTAGGCGTAAGGTCATGATTAAAGCGCATGCGGATAATATTGATAATATGACGGCGAGTGTATTGCCCCCCAAAGAGAACCATGGCTGAGACCGAATTTCAGATTGAACTCAGAAATATTGTCGACCCTTAGTCCGTGCAAAAGCCATCCATTCCCGTAGCCACACGTGCCGTATCTTTCCCCTGCGATGTGGAAGTAATTCTAAGTACGGAATCGCAATGGCATACTTCATGCCGGATCCTAAAGCGCCAGTTTTAGCGAGGGCATCAGCCTGTTCATTACCCATGATATTCCGGTGACGGGGAATCCACGTTAAAATGACGTCATGACCCGAGAGATGTGAACCATAGAGCAGCTGCGCTAATTGTATGAGATACCAATTTAATGATTGAGAAGGTGATTCTAAGGCCTGAAGAACACTGAGGGAATCAGTGCAAATAATAGTCCGAAGAAAGTGCTGTTGCCTAATGTAAAAAAAAAAAGCCTGTCTGATAGCAAAGATTTCAGCGGTAAATATCGTACAATGAAGGGATACAGTATATTTCCGTTCAAGTTGTAAGTCCGGTGCATGAAAAGTGGCACCTACACACGCGGGGTAAGTAAGCTTCGAGCCGTCCGTATAAAATACAACCCGGGGGAACAAAGGACGTAATAATTCTTGAAACGCATTGTTGAGGAAATTGGGTGAATTAACAGTAACATTACAAATATCCGTTAAAGTATGATCAAGGATATTAGGCTGAAAATGATGGACGTCATAGGGAACCATATAGGAAGGCATACGTGGCATTCGTAAAATCTCGGATCGAAACTCCAGGAAATCGAAAAAAGCACTCACCAGGGCAGGTGTTCGCGTAGGAACCAAGTATCGCCGTGAATAATATTCCGACAGTAATTGCAATTTGTTCAACAAGGGACTAGAAGCTAGCGAAAACTGAGGAAGTAAATAATAATATATTTATTACAGCCAATGGCCAAAGCAAACAAAATAAGAAATATAACTGCATAACTAGTCACAACAAATTTCCCTCAAGGACTTATTCCTCTTCATGCAAGTAGCAAGGTGATAACGCTCACATGTTTTCTCACAGAGAGAACAAACAGTTTATGTCAGGTGTGTGAAACTGTAATGTGCGGCAAACTCTATGGTGAAAACCATGTACCGCATATCGGGTAACAAGATGACGCAATTCGTAATTGGCAACTGACCACCGTGCTGACCACTCTCTGTTTATCATAGCGTCAGTAGAGTAATAAAAATCGCTCCAAATCTCTGCTTTCTTCTGATGATGCTCTCGCAATAGTTCCTGATATGACGGCGTAGATGGCAGTGACAAGCATATGCGTAGGTCTTCCAAGAACATGGGTTCTCTGCACAATTCATATACCAGTCGAGACGGAGTCCATTTGGAGACGCATAACACTCTTTTCAGAAACGTAGCCTTAAGCTTTTCGATGACTTTCAAATTTGATTTTGTAAGATGTGCCCAAATCAGATGAAGGCCGTAGGTTGTACTTTCATCTGGAATAGCTCTAGTACGGTTTTCAAGGATAATTTTTGCAGGTGTTGAATATCATTAATTGCCAGAATTGCTGCCGATAACCTCTCCTTTACATGTAAAGTGAAGGTAGTTCCATGAGGTTGAAAGATTATGCCTAAGTCTTTAAATCTGTTTACTGCAACCAGTTCTTCTCCCTCGCATGTAATAATCTCAGATTCAGTGCGCATCCCCCCTCGTTTGAATGTCATCATTACTGGGTTTTTTTCCTATTGATAGTCAATTCGTTTATTCGTGCCCAAGCTAGCAATTTGTCGAAGGCTTCTTGAAATGCAACTCTAGAAACTGATGCCAGATTTGAACTTCCTTCGTCATAATTGCTTGCATTACATCATGGGTAGCAATGTTGAACAATATAGGGCTCAAGGGATCCCCTTGTAATACACCAATTGTCTGTTCAATACCTGTAGATGTGGAGACCGAGTCGTCAATTTGTAGTCTGTCTTCAGCCAAAATGTCGTTAATTATGAGTACTAAAGGGTTGTCCTCACCTAACAACTTTGATAATTTGTCCATCAGTTTTACTCTGCTAATTGAGTCGAAAGCTTTAGTGTAATCCACAAACACCGTAATAATCTTCCCTCATTTAAATCTGAGAGGCTCATGAATATCCTTTTGGAAACACTCAATTGCATGTATAGTCGAACGACCTGTCCGGAAGCCAAATTGTTCCTCTGGAAGTGAAGTTTCTACTAGAGTTCTAAGCCTGGTTGCTATAAGTTTGGTGAATATTTTCAGAAGAGTACATTCCAAGGCGATGCCTCTGTAAGCATCTGGATCACTAGGATCCCCCTTCCCCTTGTACAAAAGCTTTAGAGTAGAAATCCTCCATTGATCCGGAATACATCCCTGTTGGAGGCATTCATTGAATAGAAATGTCCACCATTTCAGAAGAGTAGGAGCCGCACTCTTTATATGTTCATTGTAAATGTTATCCGGTCCGCAAGCTTTCTTTAATTTCAGCTTGTTGATTACATCTTGTACTTCTTCTTCTGTAAACATAAGAGAGTTACAAATTTCCAATGTCTTATCAGATCTCTTAACGGGTCTTGTATCCTAGGGTCGAAAAACCTGAGTGACGTTTTCAACCCAAGTTTCCATTGGAATGTCGCGGGGGAATTTCGGGATTCTTGGTCTGGGTGCACTATAAGGTTGATTTTTAGCTTTTTCAATTTGTACTTTGCCTATGTTCTCATAGTACACCGCCTTTTTAAGCTTAATTAGATTCTTATACTCTCTTCGACTCGTAGCATAATCCTGAAGAGTAGCATCTGTGGATGAAGACCTGGCAATATGAAGATGGTGCAAAACCTTCTTGCGAGTTTCATAACATGTAGTATCAAACCATGGTTTCTGTTTGTTCTAACTATCTTCATTGCATTTTGAATAATTTTCTCCATTTCCTGTGTAGCCATATTAATGTTACCGGTTCGTAGTAGATTTTCGATCAATATGAGGCGTTCATTATCTGAAATGATGTGATCCGTATCTAACACTCTTGATCTATATGCAATCTTGCGAGGGATAATGTGTTCCTGGTTCAGCCGAAAGTTTGTTGCCAATGGTAGATGTTTCCTTTCTACTTTGCTGAGAACCGTCTGGTTGACAGACTGAACAGAATAAAGATTAGACAGCACCAGGTCTATTGTGCTGCTTCCGTTGAGACAGATATACGTTTTCTCATGTTGTTTGTTTATTAAAGTAATTCCTTCTGCTTGTAAGAAGTCGAGGACCGTTTCAGATTTGTGAGACATGATATCCACTCGACAGTTCAAATCACCTGCAATAATCACTAGTTCATCCCGTTGAATTGTGCTTAATCCTTCACTAATTAGACCCAAAATATCGCATTCCTTGTATTCCGGTTGAAAATATATGCCTAAAATAGTGCACAAAGTGGTTCTTATAACAACAATGTTAGGCGATTTCATTTCAACTTTGAAACGGGAGAACTTTGATGTGAATATACAAGACACTCCTCCGATAGGTCTTCCCTTTGGTTGAGTTATAGCAAAACCGTGCACCGCATAGAAACCCTGTCTGTTCGAGTCCTTTGTGAGAAAATCTCTGTTAGTATTGCTATGTCAAAGTTTTCGAATATATCAAAAGGTAATAACTTAGTTAAACCTGTCAGGCCTTCTACATTGCATGTTAGTAATCTTATAGTATCGTTAGTACCTGTTTTGATACAGGCGAGTTTCTCCTCCCTGCCATCTTCTAGCGTTCGGAGTATTGCTTTGTTGATACCCCCATCGAAGTTGTCCACCATCCTCCCGGGTTCTTCGAAAAAGATAGCGTCTCACTGTAACACTCCTTGGCCAGTATTCTGGCGTGTTCACAAGGTCTAAAAATTCGAATTGTATTCCTACTTTAAATGACTTGTTTTCCCCACTTGAAGGCAGTTCACATACTATTCTTTCGAAAACTCCAATCTTTTGAATATGCAAGATGAGGTTTTTCCTGTCTGTATCTGCATGTAGGTGGCCGATATGTAACCAGGCCCGACGAGAGGGAGGGGCAAACGGGGCTGCAGCCCTGGGGCCCGGTCTTGCCGAGGGGCCCGCGAAAGTGGAAAACCTCAGAGTAGACAAATTTACCCAATTTTACGTACCGGTATTTGGCAACAAATTTGACATTTTTAGCCTACTTTTCACATTTTGCAAAAATGAGGAAAAAGTAGTCTTATGAGATCGGGCAAATGTGTGTCTGTCTGTCTGTCTGTCTGTCCTTCTGTCTGTCTTTCTGTCTGTCTGTCTGGCTGTGTGTGTGTGTCCCCCCTATCAACTCCTAAACGGCTACAGCAATCAAAACAAAATTTGGTGGGAGAAAAGATCTATACCTGAATATCTCACGGCCATATTTGGAAATGATGTCAGTGCTACCAACTGCTGAAAAATCGCAATTGAAATTTGAGCTCCATGTTGGATATCTTGGAAGGTATGAATGGGAACTATTTCAAAATTGGCATACGTATAGATAATTAAATTGCAGTTTAATTTCCAGGAGGCCATACATGGCAGTGTTGCCAAAATGATTATAAGCCTGCTGATAGGTCCAAAGTTTAAATTCATATAACTTCTACACTATGAATTGGATTTCAACCAAATTTCGTATGTGCTGTGTGTACATGAACAGATATGGCTGAGCGTATTCTTAAGAGCCAGCAGGGCTGCCAACTGTTAATACATGCTCTCAATTTTTTTTTGTCCAAATACCCATATATCAGAAAGTATGCAAGCCGATAGCTTTAAACTATTCACACGTATAGTACCTGACATTCTACATTAATTTGGAGTAATTTATATACGTCAGTGCTACCAACATGATTCTAAGCCTGCTGAGAGGTCCAACTTTAAATACATGTAACTTCTATACTATCATTTGGATTTCAACCAAATTTCGTGTGTGCTATGTGTACAGTAACAGATATGACTATGCCGATTCTTAAGAGTAACCAGGGCTGTCAACTGTTAATAAATACTGTCTCTATTTTTGTTACCCTAATATCAATATATCAGAAAGTATGCAGGCCAATAGCTCTAAACTTTGCACACGTATAGTACATGGCATTCTAGATTAATTTGGAGTAACTAATATAGGCCTACGCCAGTGCTGCCAACATGATTCGAAGCCTGCTGATAGGTCCAATTTTAAAATGCATGTAACTTCTAGACTAACCAATGGATTTCATTCAAAATTGACACAACAATAGATCATATTATTTCAGATTATTTCTGACCAATACATTTATGTCATTGTTGCCAACATGATTTTACGCACGCTGTTAGATCCAATGTTTAACTGCATGTAACGTCCATGCTATCCATTGGACTTCAACCAAATTTTGTATTCTGTACCTTAAGAGATGGAACTAAGAATATATTCGATCGCCAGGGCTGCCAACTGTAGTTCTCTATTAGGCTACATTATGCCAGGTATACAGTATTTCGAACCAATTAAAAATTTCGACATTACCAACTTAATTTCGTCATTATTCTAGATAGATCCATATAGATTAATCAATGGCATGAATCTTAAATTTTAAGAAAAGTAGGCTCTTTAGTTCTTCACGGAACTTCTTGTTTAATATGCAATGTATCTGAATAAATTGAATATGCTACAAAATACTATAATGAGAACATGCAAATAACCATTATCTTCATATCTTTGCGGCCAGAGAAATAGTCAAGTTTCCACTGTTTGTATAGAGGAAAGTTTCTAAATAATATTTCAACTAATAGCCGCTACGCTACATTTATGAACCTTCGCAAAGTTTAGTACATAAGATTGTGAAAGGCGTTGAACTTGTTCTTGTGATGAGAGAGAGCAAAATTTTCGGTCAGATACAACAGAAACGTCATTGCAAATTTTAAATGAACAAAATTAGTACGTTCCAAAAAAAGTAAATTAAAAAATGCAAAGTTTTTTGGTGGGCCTTAAAAATAAAATTGCAAATTTGCCTACACGATGTCACAGGGACGAAGCAATATAGAGGGGGCCCGTAAGTCCTAGCCCTAGGGTCCGTACTCGCTCTCCACGGCCCTGTATGTAACCATCCCATCCTTTCTCCCGATTTTATGGAGTCTTCCTTGTTGTCTCTCGTACCGGTGATAGTGGTGATGCTTCTAGTGCTGCGTCGCTTAACAACCGTTGTCCATGTCTCGTCTTGTTGTCCAGTACTTACTTCCCCCACAGCACTATCATTGGTTACAACTTGCAGAGCAGAGTAAGTAAATATTTATAAGATAAATAGCGTCTTCGGCAACGTAAATTCATTTCACCCAACTCCACTAGGAGTGCATATGAGGGTGTTGATAACAAGGCCCCCAAAATCGTCCTTAACGCTTTAAATTGAATTCTATCCAAACATTCAGTGTAGCGGGTTGGCATAAGATCAAAGAAAAAACAATTATAATCCAACACAGAGCGGATAATTGCTCGTAGACCTGTAATACCATTATGGGATCCGCACCCCAATGCCGGCGGGTAAGAGCTTTGAGTACAGTCAGTTTTGGCTCTAATGAGTCTGTAAGATATTGTTTGTGACGAAAACCCGCTAATTTGTTATCAACCTGTAAACCAAGATAACGCACAGAGGGAGCCACCCTGATTTCGCCCTGGCGATAAAGATAGATAGATAGATAGATTTTTATTAATTCCATTTGATCAAATACATGCATTCAATACATTTTTGATATAGGACACGTCAGAATTTACATGCATAAAATAAAAGAACTAACAGGTATATATTACTAAGATTATAACTATTTATAACTTATTATAATAGCAAATCTTAATAGATACAATCTTATTGCACAACTATTTACACCTCACTCTATTATCATAATATGAAAACTTAATTCTATAAATACAACAACATACAGCTAGGTATTAAAATTAAATTAAAAAAGTAAAATATAGTTATAGATTCCATCACTCCTATACGCTAAAATATTCAACTACTGAGTAAAAACAATGGCACTGCAGATAAGCTTTCAACATTCTATCAAAGGTTTTTATTTTTGGGGCCAGTTTTATATACTGGGGTAGTTTATTGTATAATTTAACTCCAGTGTGAAAAGTTCCTTTTTGATATATGCTTGTGTGTGTGTGTGAAATATGAATGTTTTGATTTTGTCTTGTGTTATGCCTATGAACATCATTGTTTGTTTTAAGAAAAACATCTTTATTCATTAAATTCTTTTTAAAAAACATAATACTTTCAAAGATATATATGCAGGGCAGTGGGAGAATGTTTAAATCTTTAAACAGAGGTCTACATGATTCTCTAGAGTTTACATTTGCCATAATTCTAATCGCTCTCTTTTGTATCCGAAACGTGCTTAGTACATCTGGCGACATACCCCAAAATATGATCCCATATCTTAAGTATGAATGGAAATAAGCAAAATAAGTATTTCTTAATGTGTGCATGCTAGTGCAGGTTTTCAAAATACGTAACGCAAAGCACATCGAGTTCAGTTTAGTATTCAGATATTGTATATGTTTATTCCATTTCAAGTCTTGTTGTATCCATAGTCCTAAAAACTTTATTTCTGATTTATTTTCTATTTGATGACCATTTAATGTTATATTGGGCATCGCAGGATTCCTATTCTGTATAGTGTGGAAATTTAGACATACTGTCTTTTTATAGTTTATTATGAGGCGATTATCTTGTGACCATTTGGTTAACTCTCCTGTAACGGAGTCAGCAGACTGCTGTATGACCTGTTTAGTTTCACCTTTTATTACGAGTGTTGTATCGTCCGCAAACAAAATTTCCTTATGTGAATGAACGTTCTGTGTTATATCATTTATATATAGAAGAAAGAGTAGTGGGCCCAAAACCGATCCCTGGGGTACTCCAAATTCAATAATTCCCTCATTGGACAATGTTTCATTAAGTAATTTGGTTCCATCATCCTTGTGTCTCAAGCTTACTATTTGTTTACGCCTTGTTAAGTAAGACTCTATCCATTTATTAGCTAGACCTCTAACACCGTATTGATTTAGTTTGGTAAGGAGGATTTTATGGTCAACTACATCAAATGCTTTCGATAAATCCAAGAATAGGCCAGTTACATGTTCCTTATTGTCAATTAATTTCAGTATACTATTACTACATTCGTAAATTGCTGTCTGTGTAGATTTTTCCGTTCTAAATCCATGTTGTGAGTTTGATAATATTTTATTTTTTTCTATGAAACTTATCAGTCTCTTATACATAATTTTTTCCACAATTTTTGCAATACCAGTTGGTAAGGTAATAGGACGATAGTTATCTAATTCATCTTTTGAACCGTTTTTGTGCACTGGAATTACTTTTGATAACTTCAAAATATCCGGGTAAGTTCCTGAGAGAATTGAACTGTTTATTAAGTGCGTAAGTGGATTTATTATATTTTCTGCACATTTCTTTAAAATTGCATCAGGGATTCCATCAATGCCAGCACAGAATTTATTTTTTAGCTCTTTTATAACTATTCTTACCTCTTCACTTGTGACATGATTTATAAATAAAGAATCACTGCATATATTTATTTTATTATTAGAATTTAGTGTATTTACCTGTGATTTATTTAATAATTTTTGCGGAATTTCCAGAAAATAGTCATTAAAAGTGTTTGCTATTTCCTCTGGATTATTAATCACTTTATTATTTCTGGTCAGTGTAATGTTCCTTTGTATTTTAGCAGATTTTCCAGTTTCTTTCTTTATTACGGACCACATCGCCCTGTTTTTATTAGATGATTGGGAAATAAAATTATCATTATGCATTTTCTTTGCTAGTCTTATTACCTTATTTAATATGCTAGTGTATTTTTTGTAGTATAAATTGAATTCAGGTGTTGTGTGGTATTGTTTATATAATTTGTGTAGAAATTTCTTTCTTTGACATGAATTTATAATCCCTGTTGTTATCCAATTGCTAGTTTTGTTATTTTGAACAGTTCTTCGTTTAAAGGGGAATGCTATTTCAAAATAGTGTTTTAGGGTACTGTTAAATGCATTAAATTTATCATTTACATTTTCTAGTTCATAAATTTCTGACCATGTTTCCTTATTTAATAAGTCATTGAAATATGTAACATTTGATTCAGTGAATGACCTGCACTTTGATTTTACTCCATTATCATTATTATTGATTACTTCGGATACTTCAAAACTCAGTATTTGTCCATGGTGGTCACTAAAACCCGGACAATAGACTTCTATTGAATGGTGATATTTATCTGTATTTATAAAAATTTGATCAGGAGTGGTTTTACTAAATTTTGTTATTCTTGTTGGTGTATTTACTGTAGGTTTCAGTCCATAGGAAATTAGTAACTGGTTTAATAATTCACAATTTCTATCAAGTTTTAAGAAATCCACATTTACATCCCCACAAATTATTATATCGAAATTTACTTTGCTCATGTTATTGAGTAACAATTCTAGTTTATCTATAAATAGAGGAAACTTTCCTGACGGAGAACGGTATACGCATACAATTATTAACTTAAACTGCTGAATTTTTACGGCAGAGAATTCAAAATCCTGTTCCATAATTAGATAATCATAAGCTGTTATCTGTTCATGATCTAAATTATTTCTTAAGAAGATGCAAGTACCACCATGGCTAATATTAGATCTAGAGTATTTACTAGCTTGTATAAACCCTGGGAATTGAATTAATTCGAGTTGTTCCTCTTTCAGCCAATGTTCTGAAATACATAGTGCTGAGATGTCTTTAAGTTCATTTTTAAGCATTAGATTTATGTAATCAATTTTATTATAAAGAGACTGGACATTCTGGTGGTAAATTTTAAATTTGTTACTTTTGCAAGCTTGTGTTGGTGATTTATTTACATTATTATTATCATAATTGTTATTATTATTGTTGCTAGACAAATCCGAAATACCATTGTTGCACTCCGTTAAATTTGACTTTAAAAGATGTGAATGCCAAACCTCACGTTTGGCTTCTTCTACCAGTTTCCCTGCTACCACCATGGTATGGAGACTGATCATATCTCCTCTTATGCGTGAAAATGAGGGCCGTATTCTTGACTAAGGAGGTGGTAAAGCCATGTGAACCAATCATGAGCCCGCGAGAGAGCAATATTTAAGTCCTGTCTACAAACGTTTAAATCATCTCGAGAACAATATATTAAAATATCGTCCGCATACTGTAAGATCCGTGCGTGAGGCAGATTATCCGTCTCCAAGGAACGAGTATAAATAGAGAAGAGAAAACCACTAAGTATATCACCTTGCGGGACACCTTTTTGAGTCATGCGATCATCCAAGGTCTCACTCGGGGTGTGAAGAATAATGCGGCGTCGAAATAATGTTATGAATTAAACTAATAAAAGACAAAGGAAAGCGCATCTCCAGAATTATCTGACTTAAGATATAGAGCTGGACAAAATCATATGCATTGTTGATATCTAAAAATACCGCAATCGTGTGCCGTTTCTTAGCTTTAGCATGTAATAAATCGGTAAAAAATATGTTCAAAGGGTCCCGCGTGCTACAATGTTTCCGGAACGCAAATTGAGTTTTCGCATAATAAGTGTAGTATGAGAAACATTATTGTAGCCGCGCCAACAGAACTATTTGAAACGTTTTGCGGAGGTATGAGCCCAACTGAATTCCCCGATAGTTAGCAGGATCGGCGGGGTTTTTCTGCGGTTTCAAAATGGGAACGACAATAATCTCGTTCCATTCTTCAGGGGTGGTGTCCATCGAAAGAATTGAAGAAAAATAATTAAGGATAAGGAGTTGTGCATTCGGAGGTAAATGTGTCAGCATCTTGTATGTAATACCATCTGCGCCGGGAGCCGTCGATGTTTTGCGACTGAGAGAATATTGCCAAAGAGCAGAGGATAGCCAACTTCCTTAGACGACAAAATGACTTTTTTAGCCAACCTCAACAAAAGATACCGGGCGAATCCCGGGACAGTGATAAATAGCTCGTGCTAAGCACAGAGACCAAGAAGGTGTAGCCCGTTTGAATTGCAGTTTCCAACACCTTCATTACCCAGGACATTCTTCCATACCGTAATCGATTGTCTCAGGGGCGTATATAGAATTTTATTTCGGGGGGTGCCCAACTGGTGCTTACGGGGCATGGTATAGGCCCAAAGAATAGGGATCCGGGGTTCTCCCCGGGGAAATTATGTATAATTGCATTTGAGTTTTAAGGCTATTTATTGTGATGTTTTGTTTGGTTAATGTCAAACACAACTAAGACCATTTAATTATACTTTTTATTAATACAATCATCTTGCTCACTTGATGGTATTTACATGGAAAAAATTAATGTTACTGTTTTGATTTACAACTCACACTATAGTATAAAGTCAAGGTTTCTTGAAGCATTGCCAAATCGGTTCATAACTTCATCGTCAGTGAGAGTATGTCTCTGTGAATAGATGACAATACTAGACCGTTGATTCTGTTTTCAGAAGTAGAATTTCTTAAGTATGTTTTCAACCAACTCAAACTCCGTTCGACAGTACTAGCTACAGAGAGAGGCAAATTTGCCAAAAGTTTGATAAGTGTATAAAAGTTAGAGAAAGAACATATGTCACACGCTTTAAGGGCATTTGTTTCTGTTCTTGGTTTGTTCATAATAGGGAAGGTACTGGAGAGTAATAAGAGGTTATGTTGTTACACCTAAGATAAGAGCAAACTGATTGTCACACTGTTTACATCGCTCTACCTTCGCCTTGCTTTGCAACGTTGCCATACGTCACTTAGTAACAATAGTACATGATTATATTGGTTTTTAATGTATTACTGGTAATTCATCAACAAATAATATATGTGACAAAAATGTCGGGGGGGGGGCATCGGGGGGGGCTTCCCCTCCCCCCTTATATACGCCCCTGGATTGTCTCTTCCCACTCTGGGATTGAAATCACCCAGCAGCAAAATGTTATATTTGGTATATATATTGGAAATAACATTATTTAAATAATGATAGAATTGATAGAATTAGGCGGAAATGAGGACGACAATTCTACCTCCAACAAGAGGAATTCGTCGGTAGATGAGTCTTTCATTGACTGAAATAGGCGTGAGTTGATGTTCTTTCACTATTTTTGTTTTACTGCAAATTCAACACCGTGGATGCGTGTTCCTCCTGCATCCTTTTCCTTCCAAAAGTTGGTGTAACCTGAGTTGGCCTCGCTGATTTGCCCTTCGCCCGATAGCCTAGTTTTACTCAGAGCAGTACAGGGTTATTCAAAATGATTGTCGGGGTTTCGTGAATTTTTTGTAGAAACAGTGGACAACATACCATTGTTATTGTTGCAGTAACTGTTACACTAACTCTCAAAGTTTTGTTCTACATCGATTTAGTACCATGTATAACCACCAGATGGCAGTAACAGCAGTATTTGACAAAATGACGGACAGCCGTAAGGAGAAGGCGTTTTGTACTCTCGAATTTCATCAACACCGGTCCGTTACCATAGTCCAGCGCCATTTTCGTACGATATACGTGAAAGACCCTCCCTCCGACAACTCTATTCGCTGATGGTATGCGCAATTCGTGAATACTGGTTGCTTGGCCACCAAGGTCACCAGACTTTACACCGTGTGACTTCTTCCTGTGGGGGTATGTCAAAGATCAGGTATTTGTTCTTCCTCTACCGGCGAATATTTTGCAACTGAAGCAGCGTATCCGAGCAGCCTTCGACACCATCACACTTGACATGTTGGGGCGTGTGTGGGAAGAGATGGACTTTCGAGTTGATGTGTGTTGAGTCAAGACCAACTACAATACTCAGACCTTAAAGGTCTACGCACACCGGCGCGGAATGCGGGAACGGGAACGGGAGTGGGACTGACACGATACCCGCATTCGCTGCGAAATCGTCTTTGTATTCTGACCAGCGCGGGAAACAGTTCCGAAATGAATTCGTCTGATGAAGTGCAGCATAAGGAAAATATATACCAATTATCGGGAAGCTATCTCGCCTTGCTATTGCTATTAGATTTTTGGCTACTGGGGATTCTTTCTCGACAATTGGCCACAGTTTTCGTGTTGGATTCACAACTGTTGGAGCTATCGTGAGAGAGGTTTGCCAAACTATCTGCGATACGATGCGATAGTGCAGTTTATATTTAATTTTAGGGTAGTTCAGTTCGGTTTTCTTTAGGTTAATCACCACGTGACAAATGAACACAGAAACAAAGAGTGATATTATTTAAATTGATGCTAACCAGGTACTTGCAGTTCCTTTCCTATTTCGTCCCTGAGCTTATCTTTATTCCTTTTATTTCTTAATCTTCATTACTCATGTTATTGATATAAGGCAGGATATTTCCTGATACACTCTATTAACGGTTCCGTCGCCATTGCTAAATGGATGCGGGACCGGGAAAACGCAACAAGCTGCGTACTCCTGCAGTAACGCAGCAATCCCGCCATCTGTGCGGGATTGTGACGCAGCTGTCTGAGTGGTTGCATATCCCGCCAAGTGCGCAAATGTTTTTTTTTTTTTTACGAGCACACACATTTTTATTCACTGACAGAAAACATGTACATATACAAATGTTGTATCAAAAATACAGGGTGAATCCCACATAAGATAAACTAGTGCGTGGGCTTCATGAACACAATTTCTTAATTTATTTGCAACATGGTATTTGACTGATAATAGTAAGAAAAGTTTATAGTAAAAGCATTAATTATAAGGATTCTGAAAATAAAAAGAAGATGATACATTGCTTATTTGTGACTGAGTTGATTTAAATATGTTGGTGAAAATGTATAAGTTCATTTACTTTATCAAAGTTATTAAGGAGCCACGTAAAAAGCATTTTCTTCAGTATATTCAGGGTGTTATTTGTCACATTTACTGGCAATATATTGTGTATCCTAGTGCTAAGAAAACTTGAATTCCTTTGGCCAAGTAGTGTGTTTCGACGAGGGATATTTATTTCAGTTCTCTCTTGACGTCTAGTGCACATTTTAAGTTTTTGTCCATTACAGAAGAACTTCATATTTTTATGTATAAATATGATTGATGACTGAACAAATAACTGTCGTATATTAAGCACCATGCTTTGTTTATACAGTTCACATGTTGGAAAAGTTGGTGGCTTTTTGTACATAACTTTTAGAATGAAATTCTGGCAGGTATTTACAGTACCTGAGCCAAATGTGAATCAAGTATTCCACCCCAACCATTTATTCCATATTGTAGTTGTGACTGGACTAAGGCAAAATATACAGTTCTCAAGACTTTTGCTGAAAGTATATTTCTGATTCTTTAAAATATATAAATTAACTTTTGGAGTTTATTGGCCAATTTTGATGCATGCATATTCCATTTTAAATTATTATCTATAATAACCCCTAAATATGTAGCATTCATTGACTTCTGTAGGGTATAGCAGCTGCATCTTTCGCCATTGTTACAAATTGGTGTGTGGATCTTCAGTGTTAAATTGTCTGTGGGTTGTAATGTTTTGTTGTGTGAGAAGCAACATTCCCGCTCCCGCTCCGTTCCCGCATCCCGCGCCGGTGTGCGCAGACCTTAATGCAGGTATCGAAAGGGTGAAAATGGCGTTTGCTGAAGCCCGACATATTGTTTGTTTACATTCGTTGCTGGGATACAATATTAGCTTTGATTAGCTTCGTTTGATGAAGGATGGGATAAACTATCGCTCATCTGTAATTTTTTGTGTCTTCAGTATGTCTGTAAAGTCCAGTTCGCGTTAACGTACTGCAATCGGGTGTAAATATGTGATAATGTTGTAATTCTTATGCTCCGAGCAGGGATGAATGATCAAGTCATTGTCAATATGT
This sequence comes from Meconema thalassinum, assembly GCA_946902985.2. Classification (NCBI taxonomy): domain Eukaryota; kingdom Metazoa; phylum Arthropoda; class Insecta; order Orthoptera; family Tettigoniidae; genus Meconema; species Meconema thalassinum. Next base: position 377,998,909 of record OX336392.1, read on the forward strand.
ATGACGTCCTTTTATTTATCAAAAATTAAACAGCAAGTATCATCAAAAGGCACCTGGCAAACAAAGAAATAATACAATAATGGTTTACACTCTCAGTTACAAACTTCTTCTATTATTATGAACACTTTGTAAACTTAAGGTGTGCTTCCATACAGCATATAACCTCATTCAAATACAACTTGAAAAATACATATTAGATAAGTCGACAATATCATACCTTTTGACTCTACAGCATAACACATGTTTATGAGTTATCAAAAACTTCCCTACATTTAATATAGATACAATTTTGATGGCTGATGGCTTCAGATTTCACAGACCATATCTTACACATACATTCCGCCATTAGCTGTACATCTTCTTCTGGTTTAAAATAATTGCCAACTTATAAAAGTAAAATACATTTTTTATCACATTGTTGCCAACTTAGATTTACAGTAGAGGTTATAGTCAGTTGTAAACATAATTAAATTTCAACACTCCTCCTTAATTATTTTACAACGAAGTGATTCAAACAATTTTCTATTGAGGGGTTTGGTCAGGATATCAGCAAGTTGCTTGGAGCTCTCGACATGTTTGAGAGCAACAGTTTTGCCCACGTGTTCCTGGATGAATTTGCGTGGAATCTCTATATGTTTCTTTCCTTTTGTAGTCTTCCCCTCGTGTGCATTGTGCAGCATGTGGATTGCTGACTGGTTTTCAACAAACAGCGTGACTGGTTTGTCTGACTTCAAAATTTCGAGTTCCAGTCCAATTCTCTTGATCCAGCTGATGTCATCTATCGATGAGACAGCTGCTCGGTATTCTGCTTCTGCTGCTGACGTAGCAACGAGTCGCTGCTTCTGTGTGTACCAAATGATTGGTCCTCCTCTCAACAGTAGAACACCACTTGTTGAGCGCCCTGTTACGGTGTCCCCACCGTAGTCTGAATCTGTATATGCCACAAGTTTGTCGTCTCCATTGAAGAAAATGCCATAGTCTGGAGTTCCCTTCAAATACTGAAATACCTTCTTCACCATTTTGCAGTTGCTCTGCATGGCTTTGCCGTTGAAGCGGCTCAAGTAGTTCACTGCGAAGCAGATATCCGGTCGGGATATTGTAGCCAGGTAGAGTAGACTTCCCACTGCTTCTCGATATGGAGTTGTAGGTGGCGCTGGTCTGTCGTTGATTCGATCTTCTTCGTTTGCCACCATTCCTTTCTCCATGGGTGTTGAACTTGGGTTGCAAGTGTCGAACCGAAAACGATTGATGATCTTTCTGGTGTATCCAGGCTGGTTCACAAAATTCCTTCATTCTCTATTCTGACTTCCATGCCTAGGTACGTGAATTGCTTCTGAACTGATCGTTGGTAAGTGATTTCAAATTCCCGATTTATGACATCCAAGACTTCAAAGATTTATTTTTCATTATATCCAGCGATGAGCCCGTCGTCGACGAAATGAGCCATCATCAAAGTTCTCTTCTCGTTATAGTAAATGCAGGGGCATCGTCGGTGTTCACTAGTCCAAGTTTCTTCTCAAGAAAATCTGACATTTTCTCATTCCACTTTCTTGGTGCTTGCTTTAGTCCATATATGCTTTTCATTAGTTTGCAGACTCTGCCAGTACCATCTTCAAATCCTTCAGGTTGATACATGTACAAGTTCTCCTCCAAGTCTCCGTGCAAGAAGGCTGTCTTCACATCAAAGGGAACAAGTTTCATCTTCTCAGTAGCGGCATGACTGAGAATCAGTCTAATTGAAGCATGGTTTGCTACTGGACTAAATGTTTCTGAATAGTCAACTCCTTCTTCCTGCTCAAAGCCACGTGCTACCAGTCGTGCTTTCATTCTCCCATCAGGCTTTTCTCGTAACACCCAGCGGCAGGTCAGGGGTCGAACTGCTTCCGGACATTTCACTAATTTCCAAGTTTCCATCTACTGTAAGGATTCAAATTCTTCTGTCATGGCTTTCAGCCACTTGGCATCTTTCAACGCTTTGGAAATAGAGATATCCTGGATTTCTCCTATCATGGCTAAGTTGGCACTCTTTCCTCCCCGGAGGTAGCCCATGACATAGTCTGATAGTTTGGCAGGTAGCTGAATATTTGACGATTGCGTAGTCCTGGTCTTCTAGGTTGTTCTTCTTCTTCTCTGGCTTCATCTCTTTCTTCGTTTCTGTCTTGTCTCAGGTCTATGCTGTCTTCATACTCATCTTCTTCAATCAACTCGTTCTCGTTCATGGCCATTTCAACATCTGTCAGGTTTCGCTCATCTTTTTCTCCTTCATTAAACACGACGTTGTCTGAACTTACAACATCACGTTCTTCAGGCAGATAGACTCTGTAGGATGGAGAGTCAATGTCGTATCCAACAAATATACCTTTCCTAGACTTCATGTCAAGCTTGCTTCTCTTGTGGTTGGGAGTCAAAACATAGCAGTCGCATCCGAAGGTTTTCAGTTTGTTCATGTTGACCTGTCGTCCAAACCATAGGTTGGCTGGACTCTTCCCTTTCACTGAACTTGTGCCAGTCTGGTTGATCGTGAACACAGAATAGTTCACTGCTTCTGCCCACAAATTGTCCTTCAGATTTCGTGCATGAATTGCTGTCCTTGCTGACTCTCTTTCTCATTTCACGTTCCACTCTTCCATTCTGTTCTGGGGTGTAAGCTGTTGAAAAAGTGTGAAAGACAACTAGCTCCTCCAGCAGCTTACGTGTGTTGGCATTCTTGATCTCGGTTCCATTATCTGATCTTAGAATTTTCACCTTTCTTCCGAATTGGTTTTCCACCAGCTTCATGAAAACATCCAGTTTGGCTGCGGCTTCGTCCTTCGTCTTCAAGAAGTATACTGTTCGGAAATGTGAAAAATCATCCTTGAAAAGTAAGAAATATATTGTTCCTCCTAGCGATGGTGTCGCCATCTCTCCAATATCTACATGAACCAGATCCAATGGTTGGGTAGCAACCTTCTCGTTCAGTGGGTGAGATACCCGATGTTGTTTACCGTAGGTGCATCCTTCGCAGACTCTCTCGTTCCAATCATCAACATATGGAATGCCATTCCTGTCCAAAGCATCCTTCACATACTTCAGGTTTTGGTGTGCGAGCCTCTCGTGCCAGGTTACGATCAAGGTGGCTACCATACAGGCTTCCGACTTCTCCTGGCGTAGCATCATTCTGTACATGTCACCTTCTCTGACTGCCATGGCCACAATTTCACGATGATCAGACGTTTCAAATATTGACTTATCTTTGTTTGCAGTTTGGACATAACCTCTGTCGAGTATCTGACTGACAGATATCAAATTGTAGTTGAGCTTAGGCACATAAAGCACATCCTCCAGGATGACCTTGTACCATTCTGTTCCGTTGAACGCCTCAAGTTGAACGTTGCCGATGCCAACACCCCCTAGTAAGTCGCATCTCCGATGACAATAGGAGATGGAGTTTCCAATTCAATCAATTTGACGAACCAGTTCCTGTGTGATGTCATATGTTGTGTAGCTCCACAGTCCTGGTACCAGTGATTTCGTGTGTTACATTTCGAATTTAGACCATTCAGCTCTGCAGTTGACAGTCCCACTGACGCTAGTGCGCGGTATGGGCATTCGTGCTCTTCTGTTCACTCCGTTCTGACCTTTCATTTCCATTTTTCTTGTCATCCTTCTTAGTACAGTCTCTTGCGAAGTGACCTTTCTGTCCACACACATGGCAAGGGTAGTTTTCTTTACAACAGGCAAGATATTTGGCACAGGGTTTGTTTCTGCAGTGTTTCTTCACATGTCCTTTCTGTCCACACTTAAAGCAGCTGACTGGCGCTCTTCCACCTTGTCTGTTGCTATTGTTGTGAGTAGACTGATTTCCCGTTTTCTTATCCTTTGCGATGAGTGCGTTGACTGCAGTTGCTCCACTTTCCTTTTTACCTTCATTGAGTCGATCCTCTTCCAGCCTCAATCTTTCGATGCGTGTTTCAATAGTTTTGTCGGCTCCTGTCACATTGTCCCAGGCTGTTCTGAAATGGTGCAGCTTAGGTGGTAGCATGCTCAGCATTCGTGTCATGATCCAACTGTCTTTCACCCTGTCGTCATCTGATGACAGGTCTTCGGCTGTTCAATCTCCAAGCAATTCTCAACAGCTGATTTTTGGCTGTCAAAAACATAACCAAAAACTTCCTTTGCAAACCCTCAACAGTAATATCAGACTTTTAACCATAAACATTTTCTAGCTTATCTAATATTTGTTTTACAGTTTGGCATTTGACTAGCTTTTTCGCTATATTACTACTGACATTTAAACCTATAAGCGCTTGAACTTCTATATCTTTCTTTATCCAATTACGTACAGGATCGGAGTTTGTACCTGACGGTTTGACAGTCAAACCAGTTGCAATATCAAAACATTCTTTTGTTCTCATAGCTAAATTAATTTTGAAACGCCAACTATCATAATTGACATTTCCATGCAAATCTTCTGTCAAAGTTTCTCAATGAACCTTTACTGTATCCATGACTTGACTTAAAAAACAAAATTAAGTTTCAAAAATATGACAAATTTACTAACGTTTGATTTCACAAGATTTTACTATCTATTTTCAAATAGTTTTATCAATTTACTCTTACTCATGTATAGGCTACTTGACGGACATTTTGAGGTTAGATTGACTTAGCAGACGTTTCTTGGGCTGACGATGTGGTTGACGTCCTCTTCGACGGGGCTGACTTTGTCTGCGATGACTGACGTGGACTTTCTCGGCTGACTGGACTGGCCTGACGACTTCTGACTTGGACGACGACGACTGACTCGGCTGACTTTTTCTCGACATCCAAATTGTATTCCGTAATGCTCGGCGTGTCTGACGTATGAGTGGTATCTGGGCCCATAACCTGTTGTAATTCTTATGCTCCGAGCAGAGATGAATGATCAAGTCATTGTCAATATGTATGACGTCCTTTTATTTATCAAAAATTAAACAGCAAGTATCATCAAAATGCGCCTGACAAACAAAGAAATAATACAATAATGGTTTACACTCTCAGTTACAAACTTCTTCTATTATTATGAACATTTTGTAAACTTAAGGTGTGCTTCCATACAACATATAACCTCATTCAAATACAAGTTGAAAAATACATATTAGATAAGTCGACAATATCATACCTTTTGACTCTACAGCATAACACATTTTTATGAGATATCAAAAACTTTCCTACATTCAATATAGATACAATTTTGATGGCTGATGGCTTCAGATTTCACAGACAATATCTTACACATACATTCCGCCATTAGCTGTACATCTTCTTCCGGTTTAAAACAATTGCCAACTTATAAAAGTAAAATACATTTTTGATCACTTTGTTGCCAACTTAGATTTACAGTAGAGGTTATAGTCAGTTGTAAACATAATTAAATTTCAACAGATAATACGCTTATTATGGACTAGTTCGTTTCTGTGATGATTGTTCAGTCGACCGATGGCATTGTGTCACTTACTGCAGATGTAGAAGGACCTAAAACTAAAGCATTAATAGAAGTGTCTCAACAATATACACCGCAATGATTTGCTAGTTAGTGACAATATAATAATAGCTTAGTACAGTTCAGAAGTGTCGAACGTAAGTACGTTAAGGGCAAACGCAATGAGCATCTACGGCTAGACCAAACCGTTGACGTTGAACGTTGAACGCTTAGCTACATTTAATTAAATATTTAATGCAGCCAATGGCCATACAACAGTGTCTCCGTAAATCCTTACCAGTCTGGCAGATGTTCTACACTGCCTTGTATACACGCCAAATACTACAGTGAACTTCTGTTTTATTGGTTAAGGAAGATGTTCCCCCTGTGCCAAACAGTGAACTCATTGTGTTCCGTCATTATTCATACTTTTGTGATTCTTACAGCTTGCAAGTTATTTTTATTATGATGTGTGTAATAAAGTGTTGTGAGTAACTTGCCAATTATGTACTTATATTGCGACATGGTTTGCCGCGATAATTCCGTAAGAGGGAGATGGTGCTTTCCTACCTACATTACTTTACTAAATCAGCTATTTCCAGCGTACAACTATTCCAGACGGTAACAGCGAATGTTTAATAGGTTAGATGGTAACATATTATCTTGTCCTTTGTGTGTGGTAATCTCCATAATTATGTTCGGAAATCCACACGACGACTTCTTTGCATTTGCGGTGTGATGTTTTACCCGAGATTTTAGACTATTCCACGAGAGGTCTTAATTGAATTGTATCTCTAATTGTATCTCTATAGTGTTGGTTCGGTTATTTCAGGCAACTATTCTCATTCCGATTGTGTACACAAATACTCTGCATGTGCTGGGACAGCACTTCAGTAACCGGGTACTTTCTTCTCTCCTACTTCAGAATCTGTTTGATTTTATGCTAATAATATTAATCTATAATTACTGAACCTAAATACAAATCGTGATATCTCGCCAAAAAGCTTCTTATTCAACCACAGAAACAGTGAGACTATTGTAGCTGCCGCTTGGGTGAAGACGAAGATACCTATAGTTCAAGGCCAGCACTATATAGATAAATTAATTCAGGTAAGTCTAAATTATTGATGCATATTTCTTCGAAACCTAGTCTCGTCTTTTGATATCTTTTATGCTTTTAGGTGAATAAAAAAAAAATACACGAACTGTGACAAGCCCGATGACATGATCTTAGCTATAGGTAGGGCAACCATCGCCGCCATATTTTTTCTACATTAAAGGTTGTAGTTGGTCTTGGTTGAATGACCAGAGGCACACATATCGAGCATTTGTAATGCATGTAAAAAAAACTCCTTGAGTTACAGTACACAATAAAACACGATTCATCTTCCTACGTCAATTGCACAGTGTGTTATGAATTTTTGTAACCCCGACAGTCATTTTGAATAACCCTGTATTATCTACATCCTGCCTAGCTAGCTCATGGGTAACGCGAGCTGTTCTTCTCTCTGGTCTGCTGTTGCAATCCTTCAAGTCCAGAAGGGTCCTGATATTCCAAGTCCCAATAATCATTGCCATATCTGACTTTCTTAGTTTTTGTCCGCAAAGTCGGAGTGACCTTCTGGGTGTGGATTTCCATACAGGTTCAAGTATGACTACCGATGTTTAGGCCATATTTTCTAGGGCCTTCCAAATCCAGGGTGGGCAGTGGTTATCCTAAATAGGGCTACCCAGTCACAGATGCAGGACCGGATTCCTGAATAGTCACGGTTCTCAGGAAGACGGCCATCACACAGCTGCCACCAACGTGCAGATCCAGACTAATAGCTCCCAGGTTTACCCAAAACCTGCTACCACCGTCCTTATTCCATCGCGGATGAACTTATGAAGAAAATGACAGGAGAAATTGCCGTTAGCGTGATTTTGTTTAAGGGGGATCACATCTTGCTAGGAAGTGGTCCGCACACTATGGTTCTGAAGCCATTCCCAACGGCACATGAAGCATGAGACATGTGATTTCAGACACCAGAACTGCAACGAACTGCCGCGAGCTCAAGAACAGCACGACGGATCCACCTGCATATTGCCGTGGATGCACTTCGTGTTCTGAACCGAAAATATTGTGGTAGGTGGATTTGTCGTATTTAATATTCATGCTGTAAAATGTGCTACGTTTGAATAGGCGCTAACGAGCTTTATTTAATCATTGGCCAATAATTTGTACTAATATCTCACAGTTAAATAATGCTACAAGTTTGGCTCCAGTAATATTATTTCCCCCTTCCAAGTATACAAGTAGTGTATGAAAGAAGTATTTGCAGCTCCGGTATGGGGATAATTGGGACAACCTGTAGATTGTGGCATTTGGAGTAGATATACCATACTTCAATGTGCGTAGAATTTTTTTTTTTTTAAGTACAAACTATATGACAGTAATTTTAGATACTCAGAGTTGGCCATCGACTGGAAGTTATAGTGAAAGCGTTGATAGAAAGCATCGGTCTACTTTCTGCGGCAATGGTAAGGAACCGAGCAACTGGGTTAAAGATGTCGGGCGCTCTAACAATTACTCTACTCTGATATTAAAGAGCTCTGCAGCCACTGCAGCGACTGCAGCCATGTGTTACTTCTTTGTTTATACTTGTTCGATCTAAGTTATAAAGCAGGCCTAAAAAAGTCCATACTACTTTCTCCGTCCGTTAAATAATTATTCTTTTGTTTGGGCCCGAACTCGGTAACAGTTTTGTAGCCAACCTTGTTTGCTTGTTTGTCACTAGATTTCAGGGACTTTCCGTTCATTTTGTTGGTCCTTGGAAAAATTATATTTCCATGGCAACGTGAACATGGACGGTGAATGGATGCATGTGATGAGGAGTTCGCAAATCAAGATAATTATTACGTCTCGACATTTGGTGATTTACAGAAAGGTAATGGTAGTTTCAGTCGATAAAATGGCAGTATATTGTTGGTTGATTGTGTGTGAATTAAGTTCTGTTTTAGGTCGTGCTAAGTTTATAATAATAGAGACATAATGAGATCCTGTATAGGTTAACTGATCTTAAGCTCTTCAATATTTGAGAAGTAATGATGGATGTGATGTGTGTTGCTCGTAATCCAGCCACCGGCTAGAAGTTTAGAAAATCTGCCCGCGTATGAATGAGAAATTATTATAGGCTATATATTGAAAATGTGTTAACACATACAGTACAAGTAGACTTTTTCTATTGGGATTAATGGTGTACATTATATTTAGGGGAAGGATGAACATCCTCTTTATTCTCTACATGTAGCCTACATTCTCAAACTTTTGTTTCACTTGTTCATGATGAATAGTCTTGTCACTTTATTGCAGAATTACCATGCTGGGAAGAAGGTCGTGTACTGCTCTGAATTGCGATGGCGACATCTAACCAGCACAGGCACCTGCGTGGATGACCGTATGGTAGTAGTTTTATACAAAACCTTGTATAAACCAGGTACAGTATTGTCCATTTTAGTCACCTTTATCTGTGATGTAGATTTGTGTCAGTTCATCCCTGTAGTTAGGCTATTATCAGTCAGGTAGTTGAGGTTTTAAGGGGCAGAACTACGAGGTCATCTGCCCCTATCAGTAGATAGCATAAGCTTCACCCAGATGTTCTCCATGAGGAAGTTTTGTTTCTGGTTTGACAAATCGTGATCATTATGTCGATGTTGATACCTTGACAGAATTATACATGTAATTGCAAGTTTCCACGGTTAAGATAGAGCCAAATATTAGGCTTGTGACTGCTTGGAGTGTGATAAGTTATCAGCAGGGCCCGGATAATCGTGTACTTAACTCCCTCCTCCCAAATGCCTTGCTGTTTGGTGGGTTGTAATATCTGGACGTGTAGCGATGAATTCATAGACTTGCTATTATTACGAAATGCATCTGGAGCTTTGTACCTTCAGAGGTAGAAAAGTCTTAATTGCAACAACTGTGAATGTGGATGCTATTGTAAACCGGATACCAATTGCCTGATCAGGTAGCCTATACAGTACTGCCACTTGTCGCACATCAACTATGCACAGTGACCATATACATAACTTCTTTTGTGCCTCATTGTGTAGTGGCTAGTACTCTTGGCTGTCACTGCGGAGGTCCGGGTTCGATCCCCAGCTCTGCCAAGAAGTTTAATTCTGGCCTGAGGGTTGTGCAAAAACTGAGAAGAGGCAAGTTCCAATCACACTTCAGCCATCCTGGAAGTGGCTTTCTGTGGTTTCCCCACTTCTATTCCAGGCGTATGCTTAATTAAGACCACAGCCGCCTCCTTCTTAATCTTCATCTGAGTTACAACTGCACACACTAATACAGCCTTCACATTAACACCGGTTATCAGACAAATTCCACACACACCTAAGTACACGGGGCCACATGACCACAATGTCGCAAAGCCCCGAAATGAACCAACAACACAATATAATTTCTTTAGGTGGCTTCAACACTGCAGCCCCCTGTGGGTGGGGGTTTAGACTACACCCATGGTATCCTCTGGCTATCGTACAAGGCGACTAAAAGGAGCAACCTTGGCTATTCTTTGAGGCTTCCTACTTGTCTTATGAATTGCCCCCCTCAAGGGTGGGAGGGATGGAATACACCCACAGGCAGAGTTGGATGGTTGGCACACGTGCTGTGAAAGTATTCTGGAAATATATATAATCTGGTGTAACAATATGTTAATGTTGTAGTAATTTCTAAACATTGCACTTTGTTAGTACATGTGTGTGTACTGTATATAGTTTAATGTAAAGTTTTTACATATTTGGTAGCTGTAATCATGTAAGTGCAGTGCTAGGCCATGGGGTCTATCTATCTGGTGACTGGTGTTGGATTTTTTCTGGTCAGGTTTACCATTTTCAACATCCCCCAATGGCCTGGACGGTACCTCGCTTCATTCCAACTGTTTGGTCATATTCATTTATTTCATCCTTTTATCAGCTCCTTGTGATGTTGCCATCTATTACGACATCCGGCTGTACACATTGGCTAGGTGGAACCGCATCGACTTAAATTAATGCAATATTTCAATGGTGGTATTGTATTGGATGGCGGTTCACTGAAATCTTGTTTCAATTTTTATAGCAATTCATTGTATCTCATCTCCGATCCCTCTGAAAGAATAATAATTAGGTGTAGGTATGCCATCAGCTAAAGCGCAGCGTTCGGCCATGGGCCCAAGCTCTCTGCTGACTCGGTGGACGTGGGTTCAAACCCCACCGTCACCATCCTTGAAATGGTTTTCCATGGTTTCCCATTTCCAACTCTAGGCAAATGCTGGGACGGTACCTCTGACAGGTCACGGCCGCTTCCTTCCACATCCGTGCCCAGTTTCATTAAATCATCTCTCATTCCGGTGCGCAGGTCGCCCACGGGCGTTGACTAGAAAGACCTGTACTCGGCCTCTCAGGAGGCCACACGACAAAAAAGATGACAGGGGGTAGATATACGTGCACATGTTTTGAACTTCACCAGTCCTCTTCAACAAATCAACATCGTCATTGCCTAACTTTAAAACAGTAGATTTTAGCATTTAATGTGCACATTTCAAAACACACATGTTGTGAGATAATGGGTGAAGTTAAAGTCCAATGTAAATTTATATTTAAAGGGCATAGAGTATTTTCAAGAATATTGACAACTAGGCTTCGGTGGCGTAGTTGGTAGCATGCTGAGCCCAAGATAGCGGGTTCAAACCTGGCCGAAGCCATTGGATTTTTTAAGAGCGTTAAAAAACCCTCAGTATGCCTTCCTTCGGAGGGGAAGTAAAGCCGGTGGTCCCATGTCATAGATTTATGGCATGTTAAAGAGCCTTCCACTAATTACACCTGTGTGAAGCTGAATTGGATAGGTTAAGAATGTGAACAATGCTCTTAGGTTTCTACGTTCGTTGCCAAGAGCCGACTTGGTGGCGTCTAGTAGCTAAGTTCTGAACTAGGCCTAGTAGTCGTTGACCGTGGTGTTTGGCGGCAGAAGTAAGAACTATTTGAAAAATTCTAATTTGCAGTCTGTACTTAATTTAAAAAATAGATACACACACTAATACAGCCATCACAATCAACACCGGTTATCAGACAGATTCTACACACACCCAAAGTACACGGGGCTACATGACCGCGTTGCCGCAGCCCCTAAACTGAGGAACCAACCAACACTCTTTCCCCTCTCTCTTTTAATACAATGGGCACAATAATCCTGTGATGCAGATTTTTTTCTGTGTATTTAACAGTAATATGATGTGGCTTCGTACATTTGGCCTGCAGGGGTCCTTTTAACATGCCCGAAACAGGAGGTTTTAATTGCCATTAAACTGAGGAGGGGGTATTAAATGTAATTGGTAATGTGTTGCACCATTACGTTCAACCACATCTTCCAAATTTCCCCTCCCTCTTATTTCTTGCAAGAAATGCTGCATTAACTGGAATTGTGTTGCTTTACAGGCTGAAAATTCATGTTCACCAAAAATAATCCTCTTTGAGTTTACAGCTTCTTCAGCCTGAGGATTGATCGAAGCTAGCCAAGAGGTTTTCCTGCGTTGGAGTGTACTTGGCTATGGGTGATCAGTTGTTTTCTACCGTCCTGCAGCATAGCCGATCATCTGAGTGCAACCCGGCATGGTCTTCTTCAATCCTGTCTCCAGTCGACTAAGCCATTGGCGTTCACACATCAGAAGTTATGACTCACATGTGAAAGAATGTACAATGTGTACCGTGATAGAACATAAATTAATAAATCAATTGAAACTGTCTGGAAAATCAGCTTTCTCATTTCCTTGAAGACAATCCTCAACCCTGCCTATATTTTTTCTGTAGATACAGTTGAAAATCATTTAATCATTGAGGCCAAGTTAATTGTAATGAAATGACATTATTGGGCATATACAATTTATTTAGAGAAGGAGGTATAGCAGACAAGAAATCGGCCATAGTGGTGGACTGGGTCGGAATAGGGGTACGGTAATTTTGAGGTTATGGTATCGTAATATTGCAAACTTGCATGAAACTTCATGATTTATTTATTTTTATCGTTGAAACTTCAAAAAGACCATTCGCTTGTACTTCAACGTCTTAAAAGGGCGAAGCAACTGAAAAAAGTAGGAAATAAAACAACGACCGTCCTTTTTTTCTTCTAATCGTACCAACGTCATAGACCACAACGGACGTATGAAATTCAAGTTTACGATGTCCGTTGCCTCTTAATATTCAATCTAAGTAATATATTGGCGTTCAAAAATAAAACGTAGTTGCTTTAAAGCAACAATAACGTGGTGTATCCAGATTAAGTCAAACTCGATTCGATTTCCTCTCATTTCGTAAGTTGGCAAATGTACTCGGCGAAAGCAACCTAGATCCTTCGGTCGCTTATTTTTCTAGCACACTATACGGCCAGTTATTGCATCTCAGTGGCGTTGGAATTCGCCACGTGGTGCGCACCATGCAACGCTTTTTAGTAGCTTAGCGCACCATGTGCTTTTGAGTTGGAGCCCAAACAATGACGCAATCGCTGAATTTAACGGAACGCAGAAATACCAGAGAGTCTGTACTCTGTTATTATATGCTCCTTGTTATAAAGTCAAGTGCGGTGAAGTTTATTTGCCAAGGGCATAAAGAAGTATATTTGACAAAATAATATCCTCAAGTGGATAATACCCATATTCTTTGGGATAGTATAACGGGAGTTCAATCTGTGGAAAACTTCAACAACTGCCTGTTTGTTATTCTTTAGCTGCTACAACTAGGTTAGTAGGCTACAGTACATATTTTATTCGTAAAAATAGTAACGAATGTGATATTATTGTCATCCTTCTGATAAGATTTGCCGACTTTTACTTCGGATTTATGTAAATTCAGGCTCTCTTTAGTCCTTGTGAATATTTAGTGTGTAATTTGGCTTTGAGTCCTGGGATCTCATTCCTCTCCCTGTGCAGATAACCTTTCATTAAAGTTTGTTTTGGAAAGAATGTTTATTGGTTCAATACAGCAAATTCTTCTTCTAGGTATTATGCCTTGTCTAATGGTATTCTTCCAGGTATATTAATTGGACTCGTCAGCAGTACGTCGGTACACCTTGTCTGGACCCCTTGGGGGATAGCAATTATGTGCATTGCACAGCTTCTTGGCTAAAGCTTGTAGCTCATTTAGCTCATATGTGAACTTTGTTGAAGTCGTCAAATTCATACAAGCTATTAACAAGTAACTTATTCACAACTTATATGGTGAATAATGTGGTCATAATAAAAATATCATTAAAACTGCATGAGAGAAGAACCTCCCTTTGATAACGGTACACGAGACGAGAACTCACGATCAAATTTTCTAAACTAGACTACTTAAATTAGCCATAAATACCTTCTGTAATGATTCAAAATCAATTGAGAAATGATGTAAGGTAACTGTACCGGTTTTCGTCACTGAGCCAGTAGTCGTCACTCGCGTATATAAGTACAAATAATAAGCCTGTCAACGGGTTTTTCTCAACGCACAAAGTCTTACGAGATTTGTCATACCTTGGATCGCAACACTCCTGGTTGCTTTAAACTGCCTGCCCATTCGACGATTACAGCATTGGTTTGAGCGTACAACCTCGTTTCCAAATAAAGGCGCTAGGAAGCAGCACTAAGGCTCTGTGGCAGACATAAGTTTTGTATTGATGTTAATGGCGAAGTTGTGTTCAGAATGTATTCTGAATGATTTTATAAAGCTGTACTGCTGCGTGCCCTTTTGTAAATCAGAACAGGGCAAGTTAGAATACCGGGGAATCTCATTTCATGAGATACCATCGGACAATTCACTGCGTGGGATGTGGTTACGTGCAATTTCCAGAGAAGGTGACGCAGGGGATGCAAATAAATAAATAAATACATACCGGTACATGAATGAATGATTGAGTAAATACGTGAGTAAATAAATATGTAAGTAAATAAATATGTAAGTAAGTAAATATGTAAGTAGTAAATAAATAATTTAAGAAATATGTAAGTGAATAAATAAGCAAATAAATAAGTAAATAAATAATTAAATAAATAAGTAAAGAAATAAGTAAACAAATAAATAAGAAAATAAATAATTAAATAAATAATGTGTAAGTAAATAAGTAAATAAATAAGTGAATAAATAAGCAAATAAGTAAACAAATAAATAAGAAAATAAATAATTAAATAAATAAGTAAACAAATAAATGCATGCCGGGTACAGTTGTAACTAAATAAATATGTAAATAAATAAGTGAATAAATAAACAAATAAATAAGTAAATAAATAAGCAAATAAATAAGTAAATCAATAGATAAGAAAATAAATAAGTTAATAAATAATTAAATAGATAAATACGTAAGTAAATAAAGAAATAAATAAAAAATAAGTAAATAAATAATTAAATAAATACATATGCAAGTAAATGAGTAAATAAATATATACTTGAATAAATAAATAAGTAAATAAATAAATAAACAAATAAATAAGAAAATAAATAATTGAATACATAAATATGTAAGTAAATAAACAATTAAGTAAGTAAATAAGTAAGAAAATAAATAAGAAAATACATAATTAAATAAATAAACATGTAAGTAAATAAACAAATAAGTAAATAAATATGTAAATAAATACATAAATAAATAAGTAAATAAATAAGAAAATAAATAAATAAATTTGTAAGTAAATAAATAAGTAAAAAATAAACAATCTGTCCAAAAAATCTGTAAAAATGTATAATACAGCCAGCACAATAAGATGGGTTATCAGACAAATTCACCTCACACCCAAGTACATGGGGCTACATGACCACGATGTCGCAAAGCCCCTAAATAAATCATCATCCCATTTTTCGGGGGCCGGAGGCATTTCTTTTCCCTGTCTTTTATTGTCCTTATTCTTTTCTTTTCATCTCGCCAAGTATGTAAGTTAGATTTAAGTCAGTTAGAAGTAGTTATATTTTTATAATCGTCTGCATAGTTACAGGAAAATGAGCTAGACATTTCGCCCCTTAAAAACAATCGCCTCCACGACATGTATTTTTGCTTTCCTTTATACTGAAAATTTGCCCGTAAGTATGTGTCTGAATACTTTTAGATGTTAGAATAACAAAGGAACTAACTTAGTGTAATGTTTTCACATCCGTCAATCTCGATATTAAGCCTCCAAACATAACAATACTTCGTTTCAGGTATCTTCCCCTTTAAAAAGCCGCGGCAATCTCAGTGCCTTGGTGCTGCACCTAGCGGTGAATTAATGCATATATCTTGTACGCCTGTGAGTGTCGAATGGGCAGGCAGTTTAAAGCAACCAGGAGTGTTGCGATCCAGCTGGCAGTGGTTGCCGATAAGGAGCAATTTTGCGAAATCATGCATGCGATGCAATAGGTGATCCCAGCGTCAAACATCTCCTGTGAGTTGAGCTGTCTTGATGAGGCTTATTGCTTCTCGCATGTGCTAAGCAGGCACGTGAGTTAATTATGTACATACGTGTTATGATCCGACGTTTTAAAATGTTACAAGTGTGTGATATAGTTGGTAACTTAATTTTTTCTGTAACATATGCGATTTGCTATTTCATGCTCATGTTCCTAGTTTGGTTAGAAATGCTGGTGACGAACACTGGATAAAAAAAAAACGCACTTTACCAATGCTCGTCATTTGTGACGAAAACTGGCACCTGGTCATTTCTCCTTGTAAGACCTAACTAACAGTGCAATATACTTATAATGTAGTTCTGAAGCACCCTGCATTAATTAAATTGTCGTTTGATCATTGTGTCGAATAGTCATCATAGCTGATGATCTTTAGAGCACGTGCGTGACGAACACTAGTGCACGATAATGTTAAAGTTTGCGTTAACGTATCTGAACCAATCAACATTTACAGTGTGCTGTTATTATGTAGATCTGTCTTTTTGAGGGCCATAGGTCTAGGCTGGCTAAGTGGCTCAGCGGTAACGTTTTAGTTTGCTGTTGCAGGATTGAATCCTGGCGCAGTCATCTGGAATTTGAGGGTGCGCAAATGCGAGGGAGCCGTGTCAGTAGATTTACTGGCACGTTCAAGATCCCCTTCGCGGCAAAATTCTGGCACCCCGGCGTTTCTAAAAGCCGCAGTAGTTAAAAGGGAGGTAAAACAAATAACATTATTATTATTATCGGTAGGTCTAGGCCAAGGGTTTTCAGGTGTGCTAAAGAGGATTTGTTTTAAATTGAGATGAAAAATATATTCTAAGACTAAATCTTTGCTTTCAAGCAATATGTCGAAACTCACATTTCTCAATTATTAGCCTACGATATTCAGCAAATGGAAGCTGCTATTAAGGTCGTTGAGGAGGACGGCATGAGTATTACAACGGCTACGGAGAGGAATGGTGTTCCGAGAAACGCCCTCTCGGACAAAATTAAAGGAAAAACTAGAGAGAGGAAGATGGGGCCAAGTTCCTTTTTAACAAAGGGTGTTAATTCAGTGGGTAATATCACTAGGAAAAGCAGGGTTCCCGGTAACAAAGGATGATTTGCAAAATAGCGTCCAGTGCCTCACAAAAGAATTGAAGAGGGACTCTCCTTTCAAAGATGGGCGGCCAGGGAGGAAATGGCGTGAATCTTTCCTAAAAAGAAATCCAAGCCTTTTACGAACCCCTCAAAATTTGACAGTAAACCATGCTGTAATTACAGAACATCAAATTAAAACCTACAGTTATTTGGTGGAAAACGACTTACAGTCTATCTTCTCAGACCCTCGGCGATTGTTCAACGCAGACGTTATGTTATGCCATGGTCTGGTCTCACTTTTTATGTGACTACGCCACCCATCCCCCGGCAAAAAAAAAAAAAAAAAAAGATCACTGCACAACAGCCCGGAAAATTACCATTCGCTCTTGAAAACCGGTTGGGGAGGCCTACATCAATACACGTTCTTGTGGTTATATTGTTCGAATTTCAATTATTATTATTATTATTGTTGTATTTCTAATGCACTTGAAGAAATACAAAAATAACTTAAAATAAATGTGTTTAGAGCAGAAATTACGATCTTTTCATGCCCGTATATTGACCCGCCATTCCTGATTGCCGATTCCTGATACCAATGAAGTATTGTTGTTCCATATCTACCGTTTCAAGCTTCAATACGGAACTACTATTTAAGCATCTGCAAGCTGATCACCGTCACCTTCTATTTCATTTCATTTTATTCAGTTTTTATAACCTAAATTTTATGGTGCACCATATTAAGATTTAAATACGTATCTTATTACTGTGCTACGCTTTGTTTTTTTTTTTTTTTTTTTTTTTTTCAATGAAGGGGATAAAATGTAATTAATCCTCGAAACATGTACTGAAAACAAGTTTAATAATTAATTTTTTCTTTATGGTATTGATTCAGGCGGATGTACTTTTCTTGTTAATAACTATGTTCAGAAGGGCACAAAATGAATGTGGTTTGAGTCGCAAATAAATTTCGAAGTTAGGTAAGTTTCAGCTAATGATAAAAGCAATCTTTAAAAAAATGTCAAAATTATACCATTTTTCCCTGGAGAAAACAAAATAAAAAATTCCTATCTATCCATGCATTTGCAGCATCCAGGTATACTGTACACGTTTCAGGAAGCATATCCAATATCCATGCTCTAATGCCGATAATTTGATGTCTCGACAATATTACTGCACATTTGCCAATACCTATCTTCTTTTCCTTTGATGATAAAGGATATTATTGAATTCTTTTCAAATGCAGTTATGACATGTTAGAAATAAAGATAGCTTTGAAGTCATTTTTCAGTGTTGCCTTATTAACAATTAAACTATCGTCAATCAGTCAACACAAATATCATTCCAATTACTGGAATATGTGAAAAATATCCTTAAATAAATTATTTTGAATTGTTAATGATTATAGTGCGGGACAAAGCATTGCAAGCCTGAAGGTCACGCATAGTCGCTGCGGTGTTGTCCTGTACGTTCTCGCATCCAGCACACGACTGAAGGTACGGTGCAATAGCATGGCAACACCGCCGGGCGGGTTGACCTTCAAGGTTCGTATCCTGGCGCAGTCAGCTGGCATTTGAGGGTGCGCAAATGTGAGGGAGCCGTGTCCGTATTACTGGCACGTTAAAGATCCCCTTCTGGGCAAAATTCCGGCACCCCGGCGTCTCTAAAAGCCAGTGTAGTTAAAAGGGACGTAAAACCAATAACATTATTATTATTGACCTTCAGGTCTGCAATGCTGTGTCCCGCACTGTAGAAATGTATGTCCCATGTATAGGCTACACATGCCTCACAAGGCTGTATTCTGTTCCAGGATAATTGCTGCAATTGCCAGGATTGGAATATAAACTACCAAGATGTCCTCGTGGAAAAAAGCATCAAAAACTAACCAGAGGGCCCATCGGGAGAGACATCAACCTGCAAGTAGGGCTCATCTGGGGCTCTTGGAAAAGAAGAAGGACTATAAGCTAAGGGCAAAAGATAGACATGAGAAAGAAGCTACAATTAAATTATTGAAGAAAAGAGCATTGAACAGAAACCCTGATGAGTTTTACTTCCATATGATTAACTCCCGAGTGCAAGGGGGAATTCACCATGAGCTAGACAAGGAGGATGAACACACTCCTCAACAGATACAACTTATGCAGACCCAGGACTTGCGCTATATTGCTACAAAAAGAAAAATGGAGTCAAGTAAAATTAATCGTTTGCAGTCTCAACTTCATTTAATTGACGTAGCCAATAACACAGAAAATAAGCACACATTCTTCGTAGATAATGTGAAGGAAGCAAAGAAATTCGACGTTGCTTCTCACTTGGCCACACACCCTGCCCTCTTAGCTCACCGTACGAATAGACTTCAACTGGAAAAGCTTCGAAAACTATCCCTCCCTGTTTTAGATGAACAAGCAAAGAAGAAAGCTGATGTTCACAAAAAACAAGCATATAAGGAACTGAGTAAACGGATACAAAGAGAAAAGGAATTGTCAGTTATTCAGCAAAAGTTGGAAATCAAAAGGCATTTGCAAAATAAAACCGACCTCCCTCCTAAAAGAGTTAAACCGGGCTCAAAAGATGCTCCACCCATTTACGAATGGCCATTTGAAAGAAAGAGATAGGATGCTATTGTGACTTTTATGTTCATTTTTACCAAACGAGCTATGTGGATTATATTACAAGATTAAAAAAAGAATGGACATATCAATACAGTATGTGTTATTTTACTTGCCCTTCCCAACTCAACAGTTTGGAAAGAAGTCGTATTTCTGGTGGGCAGTAAAAGGGTCACGAGTCACATTTGTAATTGAGTCAATACAAAACCTTTATACTTGCCAGTATTGTGAAATGTTAAAGAGGTTTGAATTATCCCATTAATAACCCGGAAAGAATACATTTTATTATTAAAAAGAAATGTCATTACTCCAAACTATTCAGTGTTTTACTTTTGCCTTTTATACTGCCTGCCATAGATTTTTATTTCTGACCTCATGGTTGTTAGGCTGCAAGTTCATTAGAATTACCATAGCTGTTACTACAGCACTGCACTGACACTACTCTGTTCTAACAAGGATGGCCTGGGATTCCTATTCATAATACATTTGGATATCAAATACAAGCTGAGGTTTCTCACTATTAGATCATGTAGTATATAAGAAGTACAAGCCATATAGGTATTAAGAGTTGAACTGAATCTGCACGACCAGGACTTGAATCTTGGACCTTTGGATATTCTGGTCTGCTGCTCTGACCATTGAACTACCGAATTCAGTCACTTCTTCTCTGCTTGGCAATGGAAGGCTTCATCTACTGGGACATAAGTATGATAAGTACAGCTGTCTCTCAGCACTGTGTTAGTACATCCTAAGGCCCACTGTGAGCGTATTTGAAATCTTGTATTTTTCTTAACCACATTTCAAATAAACTGTTTACGGTATTTATAATAACTTAATCAGAATTAAAGGCAGAAGAGTTACAGTGAACACCCCATGTTCTATTTACTAGATTTTGTAGGAATATTTTACTGCAAATGCCACCACTTCCTATGGTAGCACAGCACTCAAGCTGTTGGCCTCTCACCACAGCGGACTGGGTTCAATTCCCAGTCAATGCATATGAGATTTCCAAGTGAAACGTCATGTCCTGTGGTTCGGATTCCATGTAGAAAGGATTGGCTCATGATCCCTAGATTTAAGGTCATGTAAAACTACAAGCTTCCTTTCCTCTTTCATTCTCAAAGGGGCCACCATCCAAGCTATCTTGACTACCCATTTACCCTTTTCAACACCCACCTGTATGTTCCAATGACCATTCATCCTACTTTCATTCTGTTATCTCCGGCTAATGAATAAGGTATACTAAATACACTCAGCTTGTACTCCTGTGCAGCCTAGTCAGCCTGACGATGAGACTGCATCAGACTGATATTTCACTTCGCAACAAAAAACACTTGGTAATAAGGGGATACTCCCCCAGGGGCTCACATCTAGTGAGACGTGGGTTGGCGACCACAGGACCCCAGCTGAGTCCAGCATTGCTTCCACTTACTTGTGCCGGACTCCTCTCCGTCTTCTTTCCTGTCGACCTCCCTTGGTCAAGACTTGTTCTTTTCCAACCCCGACGGTATTAGGATATCCAAGGCCTAGGGAGTTTCCGCCTTAATTGGGCCTTGTCTCATCTTTCCTGATCCTTCCTTCTTCGAGGGGTCAGACCTCGTTTTCTTTTCACTATATTTCCTTTTCTCTTTAAGATTCCCTCACTGTTTTTGTTAATTGGCTCCCTATGTATCTAAATTCCCTTTAGCGATTTTTTTGCATCTACATTTTGTAGGTATTTTAATCTTCATTGCATTTTGTATGTTTTTCGATCTAAATAGCATTTCATGAGTGTTTTCAACCTCAATTGCATTTTGTAAAGATTATCAATCTAAATTGCTTTTTAGTAAATCTTTTCAATGTAGGGACAGGATATTTTAGTGAGTATTTTGAATTTCAATTGCATTTTGTAAGTATTTTCAACCTAAATCGCATTTCGCAAGAGATTTAAATCTAAATCTCATTTTGTATGGTAGGCATTTTGCAAGTATTTTGAATCTCAATTGCATTTTGTGAGTATTTTGAATCTAAATTCCTTTTTGTAAGTATTTTCAATCTGGTTGGTCATGTAGCCCCATGTACAGGGCTATTACAAATGATTGAAGCGATTTCATAAATTCACTGTAGCTCCATTCATTGACATGTGGTCACGACTCACTACAGATACGTAGAAAAACTCATAAAGTTTTGTTTGGCTGAAGCCGCACTTCAGGTTTCTGCCGCCAGAGCGCTCGAGAGCGCAGTGAGACAAAATGGCGACAGGAGCCAAGAAAGCGTTTGTCGTGCTTGAAATGCACTCACATCAGTCAGTCATAACAGTGCAACGACACTTCAGGACGAAGTTCAACAAAGATCCACCAACTGCTATCTCCATTCGGCGATGGTATACACAGTTTAAAGCTTCTGGATGCCTCTGTAAGGGGAAATCAACGGTTCGGCCTGCAGTGAGCAAAGAAACGGTTGACCGCGTGCGGGCAAGTTTCACGCGTAGCCCGCGGAAGTCGACGAATAAAGCAAGCAGGGAGCTAAACGTACCACAGCCGACGGTTTGGAGATTGGAAAACCGATGGATCGGTCGTGGTGGAGATCATGATCAGCAATTCATGTCATGGCCTCCACGCTCTCCCGACTTAACCCCATGCGATTTCTTTCTGTGGGGTTATGTGAAAGATTCAGTGTTTAAACCTCCTCTACCAAGAAACGTGCCAGAACTGCGAGCTCGCATCAACGATGCTTTCGAACTCATTGATGGGGACATGCTGCGCCGAGTGTGGGAGGAACTTGATTATCGGCTTGATGTCTGCCGAATCACTAAAGGGGCACATATCGAACATTTGTGAATGCCTAACAAAAACTTTTTGAGTTTTTGTATGTGTGTGCAAAGCATTGTTAAAATATCTCAAATAATAAAGTTATTGTAGAGCTGTGAAATCGCTTCAATCATTTGTAATAACCCTGTACTTTGGGTGTGTGTAGAATCTGTCTGATAACCGGTGTTAATTGTGATGACTGTGTTAGTGTGTGTTATCTGTTTTTTAATTCAAGTAAGGACTGCAGACTTTTGAATTTTTCAAATAGTTCCTACTTTTGCCACCAAACGCCACCGTCAACGACTACTAGTTTAGAGCTTAGCTACCAGATTCCACCGCAGTCGGCTCTTGACAATGAACGTAGGAACCTAAGAGCGTTGTTTACATTCTTAACCTATACAATTTAGCTTCACACAGGTGTAATTAGTGGAAGGTTCTTTAACATGCCATAAATCTATGACATGGGACCGCCGGCTTTACTTCCCCTCCAAAGGAAGGCATACTGAGGGATTTTCAACGCTCTTAAAAAATCCGACGACTTCGGCTGGATTTGAACGTGCGATCTGTATTTTCAATCTAAATTGAATTTTGTAAGTATTGTCAATCCAAATGAGTAGCTTGAATCTACCGTACATTTTGTAAGCATTTTCAATTGCATTTTGTAAGTATTTTGAATTTCAATTGCACTTTGTGAGTATTTTGTATCTGAACTGGCCTTATTAAATCTAAATTGCATTGTGTATTTTCAATTTCATTTTGTAAGTATTTTGAACCTCAATTGCATATTTGTACGAATTTTCAATCTCCTTTGCATTTTGTACGTATTTTGAACCTAGCCTACATTTTGTGCATATTTTTCAATCTATTCCTTTTGTGAGTGTTTTCGTTCTAAATTCCCTTTTGTAAGTATTACCGCTCTCCATTTTGTGAGTAGTTTCAATCTCAGTTCCATTTTGTAAGTATTTTCCGTCTCACTTAATTTTCGTTCTGGTTTCCATTTCATTGTCATTTTCGCTATCAAACAGACCATTAGGGGCCGATAACCTAGATGTTAGGCCCCTTAAAACAACAATTATCATCATCAATACGGGGATAGGCTATGTGTTCCAGCTGTCTTCATATAGGTCTTAGGTCAATTAGAAAATAATTTAATGAATGTAGCATTTAATCTGTATGGGGGAGAATTTTTTCGTTAGAGGACATTTTTTTTAACTTCAAGGGGAAAGTAAATTAAAAATTTGACTAAATATTTTCCTAGACTGCTTTTTCAGAGGGAATATAGCCTAATAAACAACCATTGCCTCATCACAATCTAGCGCACAACCTCTGCCTTGTGTTCACACGCTCACAATGCAGACATCAAATTTGGCTTCACCTGTTGTATTTTAAGCGAGAAATAATATTTTATGGAATAGATCAAACTTATTTAACTTCAAAGTTCTTCACAGCTCGTTATATTCCTCCTCCTGGACTGAGTATGCATAGGCCTACAACTTCTTCCCTTGAAGCATCCTTGTTGTCAATCATGTGAAATGTGAGATATGGGCAACACATTCAAAATACTTGTAATAAATAGACACAGGATGGATGTAGAACTAACTGGACTACCCAAGTGTCTCGCAGCCAAACTCACTGAAAGTTCTCTTGCAAAAAGTAAGAGCGGAAGTGGCTTGACCCCATTTGGTGTCTGCTTGCTAATGCTTCATCGACAGGGGCAATGCAGATAGCTGTTAGTAATGCACTTAGTAACAATAAAACCATCTATACAATTCCTTGATAATCGTATTTATTTACTAACAACAAAAAATGTGAACATACACAAGCCAACAACAAAAAGCGTGCCTCCTAGAGCTGTCAGAGGATGATAAATATACAGTAAGTCCAGCAGCTGTTCAACACAACATTGCCTCACAATCACTTCATGTTCACTCCGTTGACTAAGTTCCAACTACAATGGAGAGATTTCTGCACTTGTCCTAGCAGCACTGCAGTCGATGTCTTCAATCGGACCAGCAAGGTTCCATCCACCGTCAGTCCCGTTCACAAGTTTGTTACACTTTTGAGCTGGCATTTCCCTCTACAAACAGAGGATGGACATGCATGGTATAGTCCGTGTCACCGTTAATTAGTTAATAATGGAACATTATCATTATTTGACCCGGAGCTTTACAAACGTGGTGATTTACAGTCTAATTTCTCGCTGTTGTGCTGAAACTGGGCTGGATTGACGGTCGCTGTCATGCTTCAAAGTCACCCTGGTTGCAGACATTACTGGCACTCATATCGCAATTTGAAAGTTGGCTACCTACAGTCCAGCCGCTGAGTGTCCGGCTATGACGTTTGGCGATGGTGGGAGAAGAGGGGTAATGAGACAATATAGCCAACTTACGGCAGTGAGAAGCTGTTAATACAACCTTAAAACTTGCCGTCATTGTAATTATTACCTAGCGTCTTCACTATGTAACGTGAAAGTCCCACACCTCATTGCAATTTTATCCATGATTTTGTTATTCCGACATTTTGCAGTTACAAAACCTTAATTCTTCAATCGCAGTGGAATTCTGCCTATGTTAGCGGAGTCGCTTACTGCCATGAAGAATGTTGTCACCTGTACCAATCAGCGTTTTTTCCGGTTAGCCGGTCTTTAATTTAGCTCGATGTTGCCAAGGCTCTCTTCTGTAGTCCAGTTGCTCTGTGTGTTAGTGCAGGTTTGTTGTGTGTGCACACTTACCGGTTGACTGTGTGTATATGGTCAGCGGTTCGTCAGAATTAATTTAAAAACATGTGCAATATTTTATCTAGTTCACGTTGTTTTATATTACGCGGTACAGAACCGGCAACGCGGTCTCCCTCCCTCATGAGAAATATCAGAACCGGACACTCGGCGGCTGGACTGTAGTGTGATGTTCATTCTGTTAGCCAGATAACTAATCAAATAACCTATAATGCAGTGCATTGATTATATATTTTCTCTTTATGTGAATTGCATATTCTATCTACTACCTATTATTGTACATGATTGGTACCAGATTATGCAATTTATAATTGACCTGTTCTTCAAAGAATAAATAACTGGATTTTCGAAGCTTAAAGTAAGATGACTCTGACTATACTATTCTACTTCACAATGTGACTGGTAAATAATGTTGAGGGAGATCCATTACTCCTTTCTGTATCCACTTATACAATACATACTGATATGAACTGTAGAGACCTTCCAATTTTAGTCTCTTATCTGTGGCTCTCTTCAGATCCATGTTGTAGTTGTTTTGGAGGATGAATTTTAAGCGAAGGTATGCAGCACTCGAACCTACTTTCTTCATTGATCTTCACCATATCCAAAATAAGTTTAAGTTCCATTCTACCTTTTTTCTCAGCAGGACCCACTATGCATGTTACAACATGCTTCGTGACGAATTAGCCGCTGAGTCATATGTTTCTTTACAAGACCAACACAATAGACACTAAAGTCACTTGATAGGGTTGGCAATTATGAACATTCCACGTGTTTACTAAGCGCTTTTCAATTGTTTCACTGATGACCATTGGCTGCCGCTTTGCACCTTAACTCAAAATAACGTTCTCCACATGATTTCAATGAAATGTTTAAGGCTATTATTCTATTATTTAAATCACTCATAATGGTTCCGTATTGATGTGCTTAAATAGTTTTTAAAAAGGTTTATATTACCGCCTGAATCAATACTTTAATGAAAAAATTATTAACAAAGTTGTTCTTGGAAACGGTACATGTTTCAGGGACTAATGAACAATTTTTGTCCCCTTCATCAGCCAAATGTAAAGCATTAAAATAATGAAATTATGATAAAGTGTAGCACTAAACTATCAATGGTCAACTGTGTATATGGTGCACCATATTAGGTTAAATGATCATTGATAGTTTAGTGCTATGCTTTTTAATTTCATTATTTTAATGCTTTACCAAGGAGGTAATGTATAAAGTGTACTATGTACCCATATTAACTTATGCAGCTGAAACTTAGACCTTGACAAGCAGGCAAGAGAGTAGAATCCAAGCCAGTGAAATGAAATTCCTAAGAAGTATGATAGGATAGACAGAGTGAGGAATGAAGATGTTAGGAAGGAAGATGGGATGGGAAAACTAAATGAGAGAATTGAGAAGAATAAACTAAGGTGGTTTGGACATGTAAAGAGGATGGAGGAAAATAGAATACCAAGACAGATGCTGGAGGCAAAGTGCAAGGGTAAGAGAGCAAGAGGAATACCTAGAACCAGGTGAATAGATTCAGTGAAGAATAGTGTAAGAAGAAGAAATCTGGACTGGGACAAGATCGTGGAAGAAGAATTGTGGAAGGAAAGAGGAAAGTGGAGAAGTGCCATAAATACCCCGACCCGGCAGGAGCTGGATAAGGGGAAATGATGATGATATTTTAATGCTTTACAATGGCTGATGAAGGGGACAAAAATTGTTCATTAGTCCCTGAAACATGTACCAAGAACAACTTTGTTAATAATTTTTTCATTGAAGTATTCAGGCGGTAATATAAACCTTTTTTAAAAGCTGCTACAGTGTAGCTGAGGCTGGTATTGTGTAGGAGACATTTTGAACAGTGACTGCACTTAATGTAGATGCTAGACTTCACAGAGTCGAGAAAATGAAAATGTTTAGCGATGTATTCGATAGATTCATTGTTAAATAATTTATTGACTACAAAATTGTCATGAGAATTATCTTTCATTTTCATAATGTTTATTTATTTTATATTTTATGCCTTTCGGCCTTCGATTTAAAAAAATTAAAGGAATTTTTGAGCTCCATCTGAAACTAATTAAACTTGTAGAATTTACACTGCACAGCAGGCGTTCTCAATCTGGCACTATTTAAATGAAATTTGGTGCTCCACTCATACGAGCCAAAAAGTGCTTGTGAGCACAAGCTCCCTGAGAACCATTCTTCAATTCAAATGTTCCAAGCACAGGAATAATAAGAGTTTTCATTAAAAGTTTTGACGGTCAGAAATCTTGTTTTGTGAATTCGTATTTCTAATCTACAGTAAAACTATCGGTAATTAGAAATCCCTGTTTTATGAGTGACACGAAAGATGCTGATTCGACTTGACTGTCTACCCATAAATCTACTGCATGCGTTGTGCAAGCAGTTGCAGTAATTCTGGTGAGAGGTGAATCCCTAGCTATTTCAGTACTTCAGAGGGAGAGAGAGAGAGAGATAGGAAAATGAAAGAGAGGCATTGTTGCATTATTATTATTATTTTCGATTTAACAGTGCTCTGATACTTCGTACGGCATGAGGGTGGTGCTCACAGTCTCAAAAGTTAGTTATTTTTTTTAAGGGATGGAACTACGAGGTCATCTGCCCCTAGTCTAAAAAAGGTACAGTGTCATTGATATCATGAATGTTATAGGACGTAATGCAGCACACATCAACACATTCGGTAAGAATTTGTCACTTGTAGTATATGCGGTGTAACGATCAGCTTGGCCTTCTTTCAACGTAAATTCTCTTCACATCAGTACTTTCCACACATTTATGGAAGTATCCAATTTTGTAGATTTTAATCTCCCCAAGTTGAAAATGGATTCAATATGGTTACGACCCTCTTTCAAAGAACTCTTGTCATCTATTGTATCAATAACCCAGTATCGCAGGGTGATATGCTCGCTAAAAGAACCACATCACAATGTTAGTGAAATAGGGATTATTTTAATGCTTATGTACATGTGATTATTGGGAACCAATTTATAATGCAAGATTCTGTCATTTCATCAAAGTGTGACAAACTGTGTTATTGTGGTACCTGTAGTAGTGTGTGATTTGTATTTGAGGTGGGGATTGGGAAGGAGGTGGCTGTGGCTTTAAGTTAGAAGCTATCCTAGCATTTGCATAAAAATAGAAGAGGGAAACCATGGAAACCACTTGCAGGGTAGTTGAGGTAGGAATCAAACCCACCTCTTCTCATATTTACCTTATCACGAGGAAGAGTGTTCCCTATTCCAGCCCTCATAACAAAATTAGATTTCTTAGCAGAGCCGGGAGTGACAGCCAAGAAGACTAGTTGTCGCAGCATGAGGTGGTCTGTTAAAATCTACTGTATGTGCTTTGTACCAACAGTGGTAGCTATACTTGCTGAAGAGCAGTGCAAGGCTATGGGGCCAAACTATCTGAGGACTTGGTAGATGTGGGTTCAAATCCCACAGTCAGCCATCCTTGAAATGGCTTTCCCTGATTTCCCAATTTCAACTCCAGGAAAATGCTGGGACTGAACCTTTTATGAGGCCAAGGCTGCTTCTTTCTAACTGCTTGGCCAGTTTCATTCACCTTCATTGATTTAATCTCTCGTGAACTCCTCTCATGAGATTAGCATCAGGAAGGGCATCCAGCATCCACTACATAGAAGTTAGACATACATGCACTAGCTGAAAAACTTCAATCTTATTATATACATGGGTTGGTTTTTTAGTTTTGGCACCTTACTTATAACTGGATTAATAACTCACTTAGATGGGTCCAAGTTTCACAGGCCCTCGATGTAGTCCCCACCGTTGCTTACAACGTGTTCCCAGCGATGCGGAAGTCGTTGGCACTGCCCAATCTATTGATGGTACGAAGAGAGCGCTCGGCAGCCTGCTTAACGTCATTGTCATCTTCATCTTCGGGATGAGATCATAGTCGCAGGAACTGATGTCGGGAGAATATGGGGGGTGATAGAGGACCTCCCAGCCCCAGCGATCCAACAATGCCGACACAACGCCTGCTGTGTGTGCCCTAGTATTGTCATGCAGAACGATGGGCGGTGTAACCATGTGGTGGCGCCGTTTCCTTCTCAGAGCTCCTCGGAGATGGTCTTGCAGAAACGAACAATAGTACGCCACATTAACGGTTTGCCCCCGGGTAACAGTACGGCAGCGCTTCCGTACCATTGAAGACGTTAAGCAGGCTGCCGAGCACTCTCTTCGTACCATCAATAGATTGGGCAGTGTCAACGGGATCCAACGACTTCCGCATCACTGGGAACACGTTGTACGCAACGGTGGGGACTACATCGAGGGCCTGTGAAACATGGAACCATCTAAGTGAGTTATTAATCCAGTTATAACTAAGGTGCCAAAACTAAAAAACCAACCCATGTAATATGCTAAGGCTAAGGTGTATGTTTCACAAAACTCAAGCTCCTAAACCAGAAGGAGTTAGAAGATGTGGTTTATACCAAGATCTTCCAAATCATCTCTATACTATAGGAAAAATCTTGCATTTCTTGAAAAGTCAATGGAAATATATTTATTTGTTTATAAAGTGCTTTTAAACAAACAAACAAGACGATAGCCTCTGCGAGAACTCTTGTCGCCTACAGCCCGCATAGCACTAGAGCCGGACGGGTAGTCTGTACACATGGGGCGCACACAACCCATTATGCGAGATTTCTCGCACCAGTCGGCTAGTTAATAGAAAATACAAAAGGAAGGAAGGAAGCTTGTAACTGAATGAAATACAATATACTGTATATTTATTCAACATAATACAAGCCTATATTTAGTATACTGTAAAAAAAGAATCCACAAAAACAATTTTATACAAAAAGGCTTTTCTGATTCAATTGAAACCAATAAAAAGGAAAGTCAGATATTCTTACAGTGGAGTTTCTAGAAGTCACTGTTCAGTTTTAAGATTAGTGGGCATTTGTGACACAAGCAGCCATAGAAAGGCCACAATTATTTTGAGACAAATAAGTTTTTACTTCATTAAGAATCCCTAAACCTCAGAGGTAAAGTAAAAACCAAATTTTAAAATATTAAGCACTTGTACAAAATAAAACTTGTAAAAAAAATATATAAATTGACTAACAGTGAGAAACAATGGAAGACCAAAACTAAGCTTCTAATAAAGAAAAACTGGAATAGAACGTGACAATTTTGAAGAAAAAGGGAGAAGAAAAGGCACATTAATGAATAATCCCAAAATTATTTGTACTTTTTACCAAGAACAGTCTGTATGAGTCATACCTCAGAAACAGAACCAGGCAGTCTTGGAGAGCTGATACAATACAATCTTTGTACAAAAATGTGCTATATTTGAAATGAATTATGAATATTATTTCTAAAAATATTACACAGAGTCTAAAAAATAAATAAAAAGACATATTCTCCTTCTTGACGTTTCTCTATAGGACTGTACAAACATGTTCATACATTCAGGAAATCCATGACTTGGAGCTCTATGAGCATCAAACTGTATACATTACTGTCCTGGAAGCTCAATGTTTTCTTGAATAGCAGGATATGTTACATATAGCGGATTGAATGTGCATTGTTGTTCAACTTCTTTATCACCACTGGAGTCTGCTACATTGTGGGGTCCAAAGTAGCAAGGTTCATGATTTGGAGTAGCTGTGAAAATGACAATAAAAAGTTAGATATGAAAGAAAAATTAATTTGACATGTGTAGGTATAGTTTAAAATACAGGGATGGTAGTGGAAAACAGGCCTTACGTGTTAAAAGTAAACCATTTGCAGTGCAGTCTTGACATTTTGTGGTAATTAATGGATCCTTTTCTTATGATTACAAAATTTTAGACTTTCATTTAATTTGAAGACAAGAGTTTAGTGCTTTTCAGTCGGTCAACACGAATGTACCCAAAAGAGATGGGTTATGCCCTAATCCTGAAATAAATTACATGAGATTAATCTCATGTAATTTCATGTAATTTATTTCAGGATTAGGGCATAACCCATCTCTTTTGGGTACATTCGTGTTGACCGACTGAAAAGCACTAAACTCTTGTTTACTAAGGCAACACTGAAAATATGGCTTCAAACACCACAATGTTTAATTTGAAGTGAATGGCACGATGGTATTTTATCTGGTTCAAATGTACTTATGTTATAGCGTCAAGTAGAACCTCAATTAATGAAAATTGAATAATTCAAAATCCTACCTAATTTGAAGATTTACTTATTCCTCTGAACTGAAAGTGTGTACTTTCATGTTAGGCCTAATTACTTTTTATCCCAGACACAGTAATTCGTAAGACTATTCTGATCCCCGACTGCAATTCAAATCTCTCCCTTGTTTTCTGCAACACAACAAGCCGATTCATTTTCAAAACAACTGATTAATTTCAATTGGGTACTGATCCTAGTAAATTGCCAGTTTTGACTGTGTTTACTATCTCTTGATGAATGCAGTACATTTGCTTGTCTCTATTGGCACACGCTAGAGTAAAATGTGGCTTTCCACCGATTTCTCAGCCTCATTCATGACTGTGATTATATGGAAGCTATTGGGGTATAGGTGATGCTGAGTAATGGCCTCAGGGCACATCTAGTGCCTATGTGTACTGTGAAAGGCTGTACTCATAGGGTCGGTGCTATTGTTCTGACTCAGTGAGGAAAGCAATGGCACACTACCTCACCTCTAATCTTACCTAGTATGCCCCATTATAGTAGTGGTATCTACCGACCTAACCTATGGCGGTACTTTTTGAGGATCCAACCAGCCTCTGGGCTGACTACCAAACACATACTCTCTAATATTTCATGATCCTTGGCTGAATCCATGTGGTTGATTTGGGAAATTCTACAGTGGTTTCGTTTGAGACAATAGAACGCTTTGAGCATACAATGTCTTCATTTGGGATTGGAAATGTATGTTTACAACAAGTTTTTTTTTCTCTCTTTCTTTACAACAAAAGCAAGGTTATGTTATATTGTGTCGACTACTGGCGTTTGAAATTTGAAAATATATGTTTTTAGAAAAGTATCTACTATTCACAATGTGAGAATTGTTTACATCAAACCACCAGGGCTTTATTTTCTCCAACAAATGATGTACTAAATTGAATCGAATACACAGTAGGTTGTGTACGCCTGGTCAATACTTGATTACATCAATGATTAGATTATAAGTTGTTGTTGTTTGAGTCTTCAGTCTTTTGACTGGTTTGATGCAGCTCTCCATGCCTCCCTGTCCTGAGCTAATCGTTTCATCTCTACATAGCTACCACACCCTACATCCGAGGCAATCTGTTTAACATATTCTAACCTTGGTCTACCCCTACAGTTCTTGTCCTCGACCCTTCCTTCCATAACTAAGCTTGCTATTCCTGGGTGTCTTAGTATGTGTCCTACCAACCTATCTCTTCTCTTCATTAGCAGTCGCCAGAAACATCTCTCCTCTCCCACTCGTCTTAATACCTCTTTGTTTGTAACCCTATCTACCCATCTGATCTTCATCATTCTCCTGTAGCACCACATTTCAAATGCTTCAATTCTCCTCTTTTCTGCTGCACCAATAGTCCAAGTTTCACTTCCATAGAGCGCCACGCTCCAGACAAAGGCTTTCAAAAATGACTTCCTAATACCTAAATCTATATTCGATGTCAGCAGATTCCTTTTTTGTAGAAATGCTTTTCTTGCCTGAGCCAACCTACTTTTTATATCCTCTTTGCTTCGTCCATCACTGGTTATTCTGCTTCCTAAGTAACAGAAATCTCCTACTTCCTTCAGCTTTTCACCTGCCAATTTGATCTCCATAGAGGTTTGTGATTTATTTCGGCTGCATTCCAGTATTTTTGTTTTACATTTATTAATTTTCATCATGAATTCTTTCCGTAAGACGGAGTCCATACCATTCAAAAACTCATTCAAATCCTCAGGCTTGTTGGCCAAGATGACGATGTCATCAGCAAATCTCAGAGTTGAAATTATTTCTCCTTGAATCTTCACTCCCACTTTAAATTTTTCTCTAATTTCCTTCATTGCTTGTTCAATGTAAAGATTGAAAAGTATGGGTGATAAGTTGCAGCCTTGCCTTACACCTTTCTGAATACCAGCTTCTCTCTCATGTCCTTCAACTCGAATGACTGCTGTCTGGTTTCTGTATAGATTGTATATCACCCTCCTATCCCTGTACTTTATTCCAATCGATTTCAAAATGTCAAACAATAAGTACATGTTCCAAACTAACGATAGTTCTTCGTCAGACAGTAAACATTTGTCAATCTTTATATGGAAGACTAACTTTACCGAGGACATATAGCTATTAATAATAACTCAAGTCACTAAATTAACTTATAACTAGTGTAAAAACATTGCATATTTAATTTAGTACTAAGTTCTAAGTGTTATAATATAGTCTAATTTAGTCTTAGAGTAGTTCGTGCATCAAGTATCCTTTGCTAACAATTATCTTTTGATCTTGTAATACTTTATCTGAAGTTTATATTGTAGTACATTAATCTCTTTTGCGGTTTATCCTTCTTCTAGTGCTATGTCTATACGGAATCCTCTTCGTATGTTTTGATTATGAATCTGTAGCAAGAATGAAAAGGATTAAATTTAGAAATTTACAGTTTGTAGAAAGTTAATGTACTGGAAATGTTTTATTGAAATTAACGTTGGAATAGTTGTTTTAATGAAGTATCGTCATATTATTATTAGAATCATGATTCCTCATAGTTTTTGTTAATATTTTGCACAATAATTATTTGAATTGGAAAGTAAAGTAATGAAAATCAGCAGAGGAAATGACAAGATGAAAGATGTAAGGCGTAATGGAGAAATGATTACAGAAGTCTCTCTCGTTCTCCTCAACCTGATGGTTGGTGGTTAGCATGACTGTCTTCATCCAACGACCTTCTATCTTGAGTCAACTGCTTGATTAGTTGATATGGACGTCGCCCCTTAATGCTATCATGGAACCCTGCTCTTGGTCGTTCTCTTCTATTCTTCCCTTCCAGTTTCCCTTCAAACAGTGTGGTGCACCATGTTGAATGTTGGAACAAGTGACCAATCATACTATATCTTCTTTTCGTGATCATTTTCCCTAGACTAATTGTTTCTTCAGCTCTCTTGAGGACTTCTTCATGTGTTAGCCTGTCAGTCCAGGGTATTCGTAACATATTACAGAAGTGGAAGCTTTTAAATATCTTGGAAGCAAGCTTATGAGAAAAGGAGACATAAATGAAGAGATTTCAGAGAGGATAAAACATTGCTCAAAATTTTATTATTGTGTCAGATATAATTAGAAATTGGGAAATACCTACCAAAGCAAAGATAATGATATACAAGTCATATTATTTACCAATTTTGACCTAGAGACTAGAATGTTGGACATGGACAAAGAAAGATCTATGTAGATTACAAGCTACAGAGATGTGCTTTCTACAAGGGATCCTGGGCAGTAGGTTCAAATCCCAGCGCTGACAGCAGCTTTCCAGAGTGTGCTTTTCCCCATATTTTTTCACACTCCATCCAGGAAAATGCCGGGATAGTACCTTTTTGAAGTCCTGGAGTATCTACTCCATCCCTGTCCCTAATACAGCTACGCACACTACTACAGTAATCACATAAATACATGTTATCAGACAAATTCAATATACACCCAACTACACAGAGATGATGACCAAGATGTCCCAAGCCCCAAAAATGAATTAACAACATAAAATATAACTAGGTAGCAAATTATTCATGTAATACCAAGGGGTGAATGGGTTAAAACGGGGGTGCTCAACCAGGGGCGCACCCAGACTTTTGGTTTGGAGGGGGCTTTCCTCATTAACATGATTTCAGCTATGGAAGGAGAATGTGTCCATTATTAGTCTTGTATGTAAATATGTACGGTATATTTGAGATCATATGCATAAAAAGATATTCTAAAAGATCAAACATACTGTAGAATGCTCTGTTAAAACCAATAAAAATATGCTATTGGACTGGAGATTATTTAGATAAAATGTGCATTGGTTTAATACAAATTTTAGTTACAGTACCATTGAGCTAAGGTTATACAAGTAATAAAAAGGAACTGCATGATTTTTATCAAGAATTAACTTTTGATCACGATCAGAGTTATAACGACTGGATTGCTCTGCTCACTATTATCATAACTACGAGTATATCCAGCTACCAGGATCACCAGATTGATGTGTAACATCAATTATCTGCAATCATTTACTAAGTTTTGAGTTGTTTATACCAAGAAATAGTATAGGTTTTAGGAAATTAATAATAATATTTTGATTTTGTATATGTAAATTTAATTGGAACTAAAAATTACATTTTAAAAATTAAGAGATGTAATTGTATACCTTAGTGTTATGGATTGTAACAAATATTTTATGTACTGTATGTGAAAATATATAAGTTATTTTAATTGTCCTTATTAACTAACATTATAATAAAAAATCTTAAACATTTCTAGAATACCAAGTTGAACTTAATTACACAGGCTGAATGCAAGTTTAAACAAATAGTTGATACAAATCATGTATTAATGAATTAACATTAACGTTGTTTCAATAAAGTGGAAACTCAAATTTCACAGAACAAAATCCAGCCGCCTAGCAGATTTTTAGCCTACTTTTCACATTTTGCAAAAATGAGGAAAAAGTAAACTTATGAGATCGATACGGGAAAATGTGTGTCTGTCTGTCTGTCTCGCTGTGTGTGTGTCCCCCCCCCCTATCAACTCCTAAACGGCTGCAACAATCGAAACTAAATTTAGTATGAGTAAAGATGTATACCGGAATATCTCAAGCCCATATTTGAAATTGATGTCAGTGCTTCCAACTGCTGAAAAAACGCACTAGAAATTTGAGCTCCATGTTGGATATCATGGAAGGTATGCATTGGAGCTGTTCCAAAATTGGCACACATGTAGATAATACTATTTCAGTTTAATTTCCAGGAGGCCATATATGACAGTGTTGCCAAAATAATTTTAAGCCTTCTGATAGGTCCAATTTTAAATGCATATAACTTCTACTCTATTAATTGGATTTCAACCAAATTTTGAATGCAATATATGTACATAAACAAATATGACTGAGTGTATTCTTAAGAGCCACCAAGGCTGCCAACTGTTGATAATTGCTCTCTCTATTTTCTTCATCCAAATACCAATATATCTGAAAGTATGCAAGCCGACAGCTTTATACTATGTACACGTATAGTACCTGACATTTTAGATTAATTTGGAGTAACTTATATACTTCAGTTCTACCAACATAATTGTAAGACTGCTGATAGGACCAATTTTTAAATACATATAACTTCTATACTATCAGTTGGATTTCAACCAAATTTCGTATGTTCTATGTGTAACATAGCATATATGACTATAAGTATTAAGAGCAATCAGGGCTGCCAACAGTTAATAAATGCTGTCTGTATATGTTTACCCTAATATCAATTTATCAGAAAGTATGCAAGCCAACAGCTCTATACTTTGCACGCGTATAGCACCTGACATTCTAGATTAATTTGGAGTAA
Source organism: Meconema thalassinum (assembly GCA_946902985.2). Lineage (NCBI taxonomy): Eukaryota > Metazoa > Arthropoda > Insecta > Orthoptera > Tettigoniidae > Meconema > Meconema thalassinum. The sequence goes on from OX336392.1 coordinate 378,035,493, forward strand.
TTAATATAAGTCAGTGCTGCCAACATGATGCTATGCTTGCTGATAGGTCCAATTTTAAAATACATGTAACTTCTATACTAACAAATGGATTTCATCCAAAATTGGCACAACAGGATATCATACTATTTCAAATTATTTCTTACGAGCACACACATGACATTGTTGCCAACATGCTTTTACGGGTGCTGATAGATCCAATGTCTAACTGCATGTAACGTCCATTGGGCTTCAACCATATTTTTTATTCTATACCTTAAGAGATGGAACTAATAATATATTCAGTCACCAGGGCTGCGAACTGTAGTGCTCTATTAGGCTACATTATACCAGGAATATTTAGAACTAATTAGACATTTCGATATTACCAACTTAATTTCGTCATTATTCTAGATAGGTTCATATACTGTAGAATAATCATTGGCATGAAAAGTAGGCTCCTTAGTTCGTCACGGAACTTCTTGTTTCAAAACGGAAACTACCTTTGTACTGGTGACTTCAATTTCCCGGTGAATATTCAGTGCTGCTAGTCCAGTCAGCCTGTCTGCACCCATGGTATTCCTAAGATATATTTTCAGCCGACGTAGTATAGAAAATGACACCTCAGCAGTGCTTGTAGTCACAGGGATGGTACCGTACACAAAATTCTCAACAATGTGTGGATATTAGGAAACAAGTCCTTGTCACATAGATTCAACACATCGATTGCGTTTTTAGGGATATTAGCGTGGGTCTTCAAGCTCTTGTACCACAGTTCAAACTCAGCCAAAAGCAGGCCTTTGTTGTTTTCCTCCACTTTCAATTATGTCATTCTTATAAAAATTATACAGCTGTAAGAAATCAAGTTGCATTTTTTCTTGGAAGGTTTCTGTATGTGTATGTGATGCATTGTCTGAAGCAGTAAGCACTCAAAACTCTTTAATAAGTCTTTATGCTTGATGAATCGATATTCCAATTAATTAATGAAAGAGTCAATCCAAGGGATGAAAACAGATCTTTTATAGTATAATTCTGGAGTTTCTGCTGGTATGTTGCTTCTGTTCAGTTGTCTTCCAACTGTTCGAGGCATCGAAATTATTGAACCGCAGATATTAGGAATTTTGATAGCTTCTTCAAAAAACGAGTGAAATTCTTGATCTGCATTTTTTCATAGAGATTTTAAGCTTTCAATCACTGTTTCAGCGTATGTAATTGCAGACGATCAATCTAAATCAGTTCCCTGAAGCTTTTTGCTTAGGTTTATTGTGTAAACAAGCAGTTTTTCTGATGCCATGAGATCAATTATAAATTCACCTTGACTTAAGGAGTTTAGTAGTATTAGAGCTCCTGATGAAGATTCCCTATCATTCCATTTATGCAATCAATTTTCTAGAAAGATATCATCAATGTTTTTAAAGTGTTCCCAGGTTTTGGTGGGGGGGCTTAAGCCCCCAAAGCCCCCCCCCCCCGGGTGCGCCCCTGTACTCAACTTAATTTGCGGGCAGTGAATGGCAGATTCCTAAACGTACCGGGGGCCACATTAGCCCTCCTTCCCACCAACTTCCCTAACACAAGAATATCCACACACCCAGGTGCCCCCTTCTTCAATCACCAACCAATTAACCAACCAAGCTCTCACATGGCTATTCGACCACATAAACAATAACCTGAACCACAATACAAAAAAAATGAGAAGAGTAAACAATACTCAGTAACTTGGAATAAACTTACCAATTAATGTTGCATTAAATCTGTGAGTGTTGCTAAATCCCACATCCAGTTTTCGTCCCCAAATTCTGTCACTTCTAGGGGCGTGGTGGCGCAGCGGTCAAGCTGTATGCCTCTCACCAAGGCGGATCGGGTTCGATTCCCGGTCAATGCATGTGAGATTTTCGATGTGAAATGCCATGTCCTGTGGTTCGGATTCCACGTTAAACGGAGGTCCCGTGGCTTATGATCGCGAGATTAACGGTCACGTTAAACTACAAGCTTCCTTCCTTTCTGTCACTTCTTTCTGTTTCATGTTCATAAATGTGCTTATTTCTTCACGAAAATGAAAGAAGCGTTTCAATATATTACCATGATTAAGCCAGCATACCTTGCTATGATAAATTACATCACCGTAATCACAATCAATTTCAGCCAGAAACATCATGTCAAGAAGAAACTACGAATAATTCAGAGATTTTTCTCATGGTTTTATCCCCTTTCTCCGTAAATTACAATAAGGTTTTTATTATCTAGTTTCTTCGGTATCTACGAAAAACATAAACCTCAAACTTAAGCACAGTATAAAAACTTGGCCAGGGCCACATAAAATGCCTTTGCGGGCCGAGTCCGGCCCACGGGCCGTATGTTGAGCACCCCTGGGTTAAAGAGGAAGCTTGTACAGCAATTGCGCAATTCATATCCATCTCTTGACATTCAGCTGTAGTCTTGTCAAGATTTCATAGTATCTGCTTGAGATGGCTACCTATCACTCATTTATTGTGCGATAAGGCGAGAAGCAAATTATTCTGGCAGGAGTGTGTCTCAATCATGCATTTGAGTGGCTACAACCAAGCTGCTGTTAGTTTGCACGGACCGTAAGATGATATACATTCTATAGTATTGACCTTGGTAGAGTGAGTCCATTACACACACTACTTAAACTGTCTAAAGACTGACTGTGTGGTGCAGCGGTCACATTCTCGCCTGCTGTACCCAAGGTTGTAGAATCAAATCCTGGCTAAGTCAGTTGGCATGTGAGGGTGTGGAAATGCAAGGGTGCCCTATCAGTAGATTTACTGGTACATCAAAGATCCCCTTTGGGGCAAATTCTGGCAACCCTAGCATCTCTTAACGTCTCGGTAGTTTTGTGGTCTCTAAGATTAATGTGTTTTAATGGCAGCTAGCAATTCTCATACAAAGTCTACACTAGAGAATCTATGGCCTTCTGAACATAATTCTCATGGTGCTTTGGGCAGACAATCCACAGAATGCACATCGAGCACTGTGTTCACAGCTGGAAGATACAAAAATGGCCTCATGCAAATGAAGTAATAGAGCTGTCCTGGTAGTAGCACGATTGTGTATGATTTGTATTCAAGTGAAGATGATTTTCTTTCGGAGCTTGATTTGGGACGTATTACGTTCTTCAGAAATATCTAGGGAGTCTGAAGTCAAAATAGACTCTGGTCATTAAACAACTCTGACTCGGTGACCTACAAACCTACTCATGCTGATTTTATAAAATTCCCTCATGCTGTGACTTAAAATTTCCAACCACCACCCTATTAGTCTCTTGACATATCACATTAATTTTCACAAACGAAACAGTGAAAGAGATTTTTAATTGGACACAAAAGGTATACTAGTAACAGTAATACATTTCCAGAAAAAATGAAACGAGTTGAGGTATGTGACTAGCTGAATTTGAGTGCTGAGTGTTAATGTTGTTGGACAAAGACAATTAATGATCAAAGTTGTGCTGGATGGACAGTAATAACACAGACTTGAAGCAACAGACATATCCCCAAGAGATGGAGCAGACAGAGAAGATAGTGGCATTTACTGATCCATACAGTGGATCCCATACTAATGGGAAATGTGCCTCAGTCAAAGAATAAGCTCTGGCTGCATGGCTCAGTGATAACGTTCTCGCCTGCTGTTCCTAGGATTGTAGGATCAAATCCTGATGCAGACAGTTGGCATTTGAGAATGTGCATATGCGAGGGAGCCGTGTCAGTAGATTTAATGGCATGTTAAAGATCCCCTTTGAAGCAAAATCCTGGAACCCCGGCGCCTCTAAAACCTGCAGTAGTCAAAAGGGACGTAAAACCAATAATACAAGTATTATACTGGTCAATGAATAAGTCTAAATACTAGTGTTTGTAGTTTAAAAAACAACTATACATGTTGATTAGTGTGACACACAGCTGTAAACCCTTCCTCCTATAAAGTGTACTCTTGGATAAAAAGCCATAAAAACTTAAAAAATGCTAAACATTTATGAACTTAAGAAACAAACAAACTATAAAATGTATTTTTAGCATAAGAATGCCATTGTAACTTTTTTGTTTGTGTGAGGGATCTACCCTGGAAAACAATTTGATCTGTTCATTAAAGCCTGCCCAGTCATATCAGTACTTCACGTCCAAAATACATGATTTTGTGAAAAAGAAAGGCTATCTCCTGACCACAAATGCAACCTTTTTTCCAAACTCATAGACATATTTCATCATTTTTAGGCATGACACAGAACGCATCACACACACGACTATCTCCCAAGCGTTATGTTTGGCCTCCGGGAATCTCGGATAATTGTTGACAATATCCATAGATTTTATAGGGAAGGAGGAAGGGGTATTTCAGTTTCTCCGGACCTTAGGTAGCAATATAAAACAACAAATGAATACTTACGCCAATCATCCCCAGGAAGTGGAGCATCACCAGACCCTCTTTCAAACGTGTTAATGTACTGTTTCAAAGGAACTGTACCGATCACAATTGGCAATTTTAAAGTGGTTGCATGAATCTCGGACTGGCACATAGTGAACTGAAATAGAAATTGAAAAGGGACATCATTAGCTTTAGATCTCACAGATTCATGGAGTTGAAAATGCTAGGCTTGGTCAGGACTCGAACTCAAGACCACTTGATATTGATATTGCAACTTTTCCGTTGGTCAACTCAATATAATCCCAATTGAAAATCCACAGCCTGCTTCCAGTCCACCGACCGGGTCAGGGATGGAATGAATGAAGCCCCCATCTAGCGGCGAGGATATGAACTGTGCCAGCTGCCAAAGCCTGTCGTACTCCTCTGAGGCAATGATTAAATGAATGACAAATGAAATGATAGTGGAGAGTGTTGCTGGAATTAAATGTTGACCGGAGTACCCGGAGAAAAACCTGTCTGCCTCAATTTTGTCAAGCACAGATCTCACATGGAGTGACTGGGATTTGAACCACAGACCCAGCAGTGAGAGGCCGGCGTGCTGCCGCCTAAGCCATGGAGGCTGTTCCATATAATCCCAATTACTGGAAAAAAAAAGCCTGTGATTAAAAAATATTTGTTTCGGATTATAGAAGCTGAAGAAACTATAGGATACATCTTTCACTCGTCAAGAAAGCATAATCGGTTGCGCAATACATTGAGCTGGTGCGGAAAATCTACCTGACCTCAGTCAAAGTCACGGGTATACAGTACATGGACTTACTTGTGGGTGACATTATGCACATTCAGTAACTGTACCAGTATTTCCCAGTTGTCCATAGTATTTTGATATTGATCCAAGTGTGACAAGTCGTATGGTGGAACACTTATTATACTAATAAAAATAATGAATTTTAAAAATTAACTCACACCTAACCCTATGGAGGGCGCGCGACTGCAATCAGTGCGGCAAAATAGTTTGTTTTCACTTTGCTGATGAGCGCAGTTATTTTCTGCCTGGGGAACCAAGGTATGCTATGTTCATTACATCACCACTAGGTTTCAACTTAATTGATCGCTTATCTGCCTCTTGTTAGTCGTCTATGGGCTGTGGAAGTTGACAGGTACCGGATGCCGCACTGAGTGAAGAGCATTTCAAAATGAAAACATTCTCTAAATTATCGGGGCGTGGTGGTGCAGGGGTCAAGCCGTTTGCCTCCCACCAAGGAGAACCAGGTTCAATTCCCGGTTAATGCATGTGAGATTTTCGAAGTGAAATGCCATGTCGTGTGGTTCGGATTCAACGTAAGAAGAAGGTCCTGTGGCTCATGATCGCATGATTAACGGTCGCAGTAAACTACAAGCTTCCTTTTCTAAATTATCGAGAAACAAATGATTTCTCCGACGAGGAATAGAAATATCAGAAGTGAATATGAAACCTTGATCCAGCGAGCCACCTGTATTTGCCATCCTTGTTCTACAGTCTCAATTTTGAAATATCCATGCACCAAAGAGCACAAAATTAACCTCTTAACTGGGTATTTTTCATTAAATTATATGTTAAATGAACGGATATATACGTCACACCCAGTTAAGAGGTTAATTAATATCACAATTTACCTTGGTGGATCACTAGTAGCGGAGTTCAATTCTTCTCTTTCTCTTAGCAAATTCATCAATTACGCGATCTACAAGATAATGTCTTATGGCAGTTTGTTCAATGCATTATACACCCGTGCACAATAATATCTAGGTGTACTGAAATTTGCTCATTGCACTAAAAAACTTGCAGTAGAAACATCCGTTGTGTGTTAAACAGACGCAGCAGGATTATAACTAACGCACCCAACAAATGCCGGGCCTGGTGGTCAGAACTTTCTCTTAGGGTGAACAACCGCGATGGAGGGTGGGGACTGAAGAAATGCGCCAGCAGGGCTTTCTGCTGGTGTTCTAATCTCACCAGGGTAAGCCGTCCGAATCGAAGCAGACCCTGCTACCAACTTTGCCTCTTCTTTACGACAGCCGTGTGGCTATGGAACTACACAACCCCTGTCTTAGCCAATCAAGGACGGCCTGACGTTCTTGGAGTTCTGCTTCATCGGCCATAGCAGTGTCCGCGCCAGATGGCTCCAGAAGGCAACCAAGCCGTTGTCATAGCAACCGGCCGCACACTCCACAAAGTAGTGGTGACCGATCGAGAAGAGCTGGGGGAGAGAACGAGAAACTTCATTCAAAGCGGGGATTTTGTTGTTGCTCCCACGTTAGAAAGTACGAGCAATAATATAAACATTATTTTTATGATAATGTGCTAGGTAAGCACTGCTTACCCCGTGGTATTGAAGGAAACGCCACTATCTGTGATCCATAACAAGTATATATATATAAAAGAAAGTCGTGTTAGTTACACTATTTATAACTCAAGAATGGCTGAATCGATTTAGCTAAAAATTGGTGTGGAGGTAGCTTAGAACCAGGAGATGGACATGGGATACTTTTAATCCCGTGACGTGACATAAAACGTCAAAGAGAATACAAGTCAATATAAAACGTAACGCAAATGACAGCTAAAATAAACTCATGAAGGAATGGCAAGGCAACTAAGAAGACACTCAAGTTAATTATATGCCAAATCAATACTAATAATAACACACTTAAATGTCTACAATTTATAGATAAAAAAAATAAAAAATAAATATGGTGTGTAATGCTTTAATGTATACTAACATTTCACGATGTTTATTCAATATTCTGAGGTTTATTGAATAAACACGCTATATTCAACCCAATCTTTAGCTTGTTCGTAAATAATGTAAAAGAAGCAATAATACATGTAGTCCATTGGAAGATAGTAGCGCCAAAACGGACAAATATGCTATTGTAGTAACGCCTAGACGGACATTGTGAAGACTTGAAGAATGATTCTCTTTTAAGTTTCTTTGCCAGCAAGACATCTAAGATAATTTCCATTCATCTTATGTTTTTTCATCTTTCTACTCATTAAGGATTTATGATCACATGTTTAACATTGAAAGACCTATAAATATTTTGGAGTTTAATATTTAATATTAATACATTAAATATCCCAAAATAGTTGGCACGCGGAACTGAAGGCATAACGACGTAGATGCTAATCTGGTGCTCTGAATTAAGATATTCGAGGTTAGTAAACACCATTAAACCATAACATGTATCAATAAGGAGGGAGAGGGAATGACATGTGAGGTTTAGGATGGTTTTAAGAATTGTTCTTTCAAGCTCCAACACTATTATACAATTAAAATTTTGTTTGAACTTCCTAGATTGAGACGCCACCACGTATTGAAATAGTTGGCATGCGGAACAGAAGGCATATACGAACTGAATGAACATCAAAAGTTAAACTTGATGCTATTAGTAGGGTCCAAGTTTGTACCATTTCCAGAAATATGACTACGTGTGTTATTTCAACTTCATGATACATTAAAGCTTTACTAGCTTCTTTTTTAAGATACTGTTTATGTTTAGAGAACCATATTAACTAATACATTTTTCAGAAGAGGAATTTTTACAATATTTTTCATATATATTTTTCAGAAGATTAACCATGTGTGTGTGTGTGTATAATTGCCTAAATTTTCATAGATAATTTTAAGGATTTATAAATGTTTTTCAAAATTATTCTTTTAAGACGTATTGTAAGGATATACATTTTTAATTTAAGTTTTTCCTTAGAATAAGTTTTTCTCTCTCAATTGTGCTGAAGAAGAAACCATTGTTGTTTCGAAACACGTAAAAAAAAACCACTTCAAAAGATCTATAAATTGTAGACACTTCAAATGATCTATAAATTGTAGACATTTAAGTGTGTTATTATTAGTATTGATTTGGCGTATAATTAACTTAAGTGTCTTCTTAGTTATTCTGTCAATACGGATCAAAACAATTTGCTATTATGGCAAATATTTTTGCTTATTATGGCAAGGCAAGTTGTTTCCAGGCAACAGTAGCTCTTGACGAGACACGGCCGACTGGATGTGAGTAGCGCTCTTCACTACCGGTATAGAAAATGAGGCGCTTAACATGAAATCCCGTTAGTTACTCAACGTAATTTGTATTCTCTTTGAATCATCATTAACGATGCCGCGACAAAGACGATCGAATCTTTCCCGACAAAGCCATAATGCAAGAAGGATACGAAACATTGCGAATGAAAGGACTGAAGAACAAGAAATTGCCCGTGAAGAGTGCCGCGTTAGTATGGCTCGACTTCATGCTTCTCAATCACAAAGGCAAAGTGAGGCAGCCCGTGAAATGGCTCGGTTGGCAATGCGAAATCGTCGAGCGAACAACAGAGATCAAGAAGTAGATAATTTTCGACGCACAAGAAGAGATTTATCAAGTGCTGATTTGAATCGAGCAGCGTTTCGATATGATTGCAGCACTGATTACTGCTTGCATCCTAGCGTTTGCATTGGGCCAATGGACGTTGTTTGCGAGTATTGTGGTGCATTGAAGTTTTCCGGAGAAACGCCCGGATTATGCTGCCTTAGTGGGAAAGTGAAATTGCCATTATTGACTCCGCCACCTGAGCCTTTGCATTAATTGCTTTGTGGCGAAACACCCGAATCACGTCATTTTTTTGCAAACACTCAAAAATACAATGGTTGTTTCCAAATGACCTCATTTGGGGCAGACATTATCGAAGAACGAGGATTTAATCCGACATTCAAGGTATTTATTTATTTATTTATTTATGTACTTACACACAATATAGCAGAAGAATAACTTACTATACTTATTTGCTAATTCTAAAAAAAAGTGTTTATAAATCAGTAATACTGTCTTTGCTTTTTATTTTGTAGATACAAGGACAGATTCACCATCGAATTGGATCATTGCAACGTCTCGAAGATGCGCAGCATAAATTTTTACAAATATACTTCATGGGCAACATGGAAGAACAACTTGATTGACGTCAAGAGATCAATGCAGCAATGAAAAGAGCAATTCTTCAAAATTTGCAGCAACTACTTCATGAACATCATGCGCTGGTCAGGCTGGTCAAGAGTGCTTTGGAACGCATGCCAAATGATGACTACAAAGCCGCGATCAAAGCAGATAAACGACCATCTGGAACACACGAACGCACATTTAACGCTCCAACAATAGATGACGTTGCCATCTTGATTGTTGGTGAACACTTGGAAACACGCTATATTGTGCTTACACGTCGTGATACTGGGCAACTGAAACAGATATCTGAAACACATCGTTCATATGACACGTTGCAATACCCGCTGATGTTTTGGCAAGGAGAAGATGGAAATTATATCAAAATGATAAATCCATTGAATGGTGATTATTAATATCATAGTTCAACATGACGTACATTTTACATTGTTTGGTTTTGGTTTACAATAAAAGACCAATTACACTGCTTATTACCAGGAAAAGATTAGGGGTTGTTTGTATAGATAAAATTGGACTAATGACTGGCAACCGAATTAAAATCATTTATCTTGACCCCTTTATAATTATGCTAAAAATTTACATATGAAATACTAAATCTACTGTTTTAATTTCAGGTGAAGAAACTACAAAGAAAGTTAGCTCGATGAATTATTACGCATATCGTTTGATGATTCGTCATTATGCTGACAACTATTTGCTGAGGTTTCGTCGATTGTTTCAGCAGTATTGCGTCAACATGTACATCAATATAGAAACGGAGCGTTTAACTTTCATTAGGTTGAACCAAGCCAAACTGCGTTCTGAGGAGTATATCCATTTACGTGATGCAATTCGTACCGAAGGAAATGCAGCTAATATTGGTCGGTTAACTATTCTGCCGGCGACGTACATAGGTAGTCCACGTCATATGCATGAATATGCGCAAGATGCAATGACATATGTTCGTCATTACGGTCGGCCAGATCTCTTTATTACTTTTACCTGAAATCCAAAATGGATAGAAATTGTTCAATTGCTGCTTCCTAGACAAACATCGAGTGATCGACACGACATCACAGCACGTGTATTCAGGCAAAAAAAATGGGGTCCCTGATGAACTACATTGTTAAACAACGCGTCTTTGGAGATACTCGATGCTGGATGTATTCAATCGAATGGCAAAAAACGAGGCCTGCCGCACGCACACATTCTTATTTGGTTAGTGGAAAGAATTTAACCAGACCAAATAGATGATATCATATGTGCCGAGATTCCCGATCACGAAGCCGATCCAGACCTACATGATGTTGTAATTACAAACATGATTCATGGACCGTGTGGCGCCATCAATCCACAATCACCTTGCATGGTAGACGGAAAGTGTTCCAAACGATATCCACGGAAATTAACGGTGGAGACCGTCACTGGCAACGATGGTTATCCACTGTATCGGTGTCGATCACCCGATGATAACGGTCGAACTATCACAACAAAAGTGAAAAGAATGGATTTCGTTGTTGACAACAGTTGGATTGTTCCATATTCGCCACGTATTCCCAAAACGTTCTAGACACATTGCAACGTCAATTCAGTAAGGTCCATAAAATACATTTGCAAATATGTCACGAAAGGCAGCGATATGGCGGTTTTTGGTATCCAATTCTCTAATACCAACAATGAAATTGTGCGCTATCGAGTTGTTTGTTATGTGAACTGTAATGAAGCGATTTGGCGTATATTCACATTCCCTATTCACGAACGTCATCCTACTGTTGTGCATTTGGAGGTGCATTTGGAGAATGGTCAACGAGTATATTTCACAGCTTTGAATGTTGTTCAACGTGCTAAAACACCTCCAGCGACAACATTGACTAGTTTCTTTGCGATCTGCCAAAGCGATCCGTTTGCACGAACTTTGATTTACTCGGAGATGTCACGTTATTACACTTGGAATGCTTCATCGAAGAATTTTCAACGACGGAAGCAAGGCGATGTGGTTCCTGGTTATCTGGATGTGCGTTCTACTGATGCTTTTGGTCATATGTATACAGTTTATCCAAAGCAAGATGAATGCTTCTATTTGCGGTTGTTGCTGGTAAATGTGCGTGGGCCAACGTCATTTGAGACACTACGGACTGTTAATGGTATAATATTCCCAACATATCGTGCTGCATGTGAAGAACTCAATTTACTAGAAAACGATACTCATTGGGATACGACAATCGTTGAAGCCATTTCTCTGCATCTCCAAGTCAGATACGCACATTATTTGCTATCATCATTTCGACATGCTTTCCATCGAACCCATCTAACCTGTGGCACAAATACAAGGATAATATGTCAGAAGATATTTTACATCAAATTCGTGTCAGTTCCAGAAATCACGATCTTGAGATGAATGAGGAGATACATAATCGGGCTTTACTCTTGATCGAAGACATGTGTTACCTCATGTGCGGTAGTTTATTACCCCCGTTGCTCACGGTAAAATGTTTTTTAAAATTTATTTTACAACTAATTTTACAAAAATTTGACGAAAGCAAGCTGTGTTGTTCACGGTAACATTATTTTATAAAATCCGTGGATGCATCAGGATCGCCATCTACCGATAAACTTCTGAACCGAGAATCAGCTGTTCAACACACTTTGGTTTGAGAGTATGGCTCCAACAAACAAAGCAAAAATTGCAAAAATTGCTACTTTAGCTACAATTATATGTCGTACAGTGGTAAAAAGGAAGAAAAGAAATGCTAGGAAGTGCTGGACTCGGGAATGGATAAAAGAAGAGAAGAGTAGAGGAATGCTGTCCTTGGTCAAAAATGAGTTGAGGTTAGAAGATCAGAATTCATATAGGAATTTTCTAAGAATGGAGGAAAGCAGTTTTAAAAAATTCCTAGATCTTGTTGGTCCCAAAATTATTCGACAGGACGCTAACATGGGGTAAGCCATTTCTCCTGAAATGAGACTGCAAGTGAGTTCGAAGCCCATTTATCTTCGCCTTCAAAACAGCCTGGCTTGTGTTCGGTCGAATTTGTGAAACATATTCGGCAATTGAGATTTCTGCCTCCCTTCTTGCATTTCTATTGTGGTATATGGGCGTTTTAACCTCATACAAACACGGATATTTCTGGTACTCGTCCAGTAAAACACTAACAGCTTCCTTAGTCCAGCCGGAGCCTGCCATTTTCGAAGTGATTGTTTACAAGCGAGCTTCACAATCTTCTCACCATGTGGCGCCGGCATCATCTTAATTTTACGGAATAGAACATGTCCTATTTTATGGAAAGGTTTATAAAAGGTTTTATAAAACTTGAATTTGACCGTGAGCAACAGAAATTTTATAAAATTAAATTCTTGTACAATAAATTTTAAGGAAAATTTTACCGTGAGCAACGGGCATTAGTCACGTTAGGAATGAAAGCGCCAAATTGTGAAATGAATGATTCATTTAATCAAGAATTGGAACGGGAATATGATCACCAGGAATTAGATTAAGTAGTTCAAATGAATGTACCCCTGTTGAATCCCCAACAAAAGGAAGTTTATGATACATTAATGAAGGAAATTGATGATGGAAATGGTGGTTTATATTTCCTGGATGCCCCTGGTGGAACTGGTAAAACATTCCTCATGTCAGTAGTTTTAGCCACTGTTCGTGTGAAATCCAACATTGTGGTTGCAGTTGCTTCTTCTGGAATAGCAGCCACATTGTTAGAAGGATGTCGTACGGCTCATTCAGCATTAAAATTGCCGTTAAATCTTCAAACTATTGAAGAAGCAACATGTAATATTGCAAAAAAATCAGCAATGGCCAAAGTTTTATCAGCATCGAAAATCATCATCTGGGACGAATGCACAATGTCGCATAAACGTGCATTAGAAGCACTTAACCGAACATTGAAAGATCTACGCAATGACTCCAGATGTTTTGGAGGAGCAATGATTTTACTGTCTGGTGATTTCCGCCAAACACTGCCAGTAATTCCAAGATCAACGGCTGCCGATGAAATAAACGCTTGCCTCAAATCATCGAATCTATGGCGCTTTGTGAAGAAACTTCAGTTGACAACAATCGTGAGTTGCATTGCTTAATGATACGTCTGCTGAAGATTTCTCAGAGCAATTGCCGACTATCAGTAATGGTCGAGTACCTGTCGACAAATCGAGCGGATTGATTTCATTTCCTCATAATTTCTGTAACTTTGTCTCATCGAAAGAAGAACTTATCAACAAAGTATTCCCAAACATCATTACTAATTACAAAAATAATGAATGGTTGAGTGAGCGAGCAATTTTAGCGGCTAAGAATAAAGATGTAGATGACCTAAACTACATAATTCGGAATGAGATCATTGGAACAATGCATTCATTCAAATCTATTGACTGTGTAACAAATGAAGATGAAGCCACCAACTATCCAATTGAATTTTTAAACTCCTTGGATGTGCCTGGCTTACCACCGCACAATTTACGCCTGAAGGTTGGCTCCGTAGTAATCATGCTTCGAAACATAAACCAACCAAAACTGTGCAACGGTACGCGTTTGGTGGTAAGGAAATTGATGAACCATGTGATTTACGCGACGATACTCAAAGGAAAATTCGAAGGTGAGGAAGTTCTCATTCCGAGGATCCCGATGATCCCAACCGATATGCCGTTTGAGTTTAAAAGACTTCGATTTCCGATCCATCTTGCATTCGACATGACCATTAACAAATCACAAGGCCAATCCTTGAAAGTTTGTGGTTTGAATCTGGAATATCCATGTTTCTCCCATGGTCAATTATATGTGGCATGTTCACGAGTCGGAAGACCATCTGCGTGTTTGTTCTTGCCTGATAATAAAACAAAAAATGTCGTGTATCACAAGGTACTTAACTGAAGAGTGCAACCTATGCACCAAAATACATGAACAATAAAGAATCATTAAAATAAATAATTGAACTTAATAAAATCGAAAATCTGCTTATTTATTGCCTCTAAGGCGGAACAGAGTTCGCCGGGTCACCTATATTTTTAATCACATGTAATTTGTTTCAGGATTTTTATTGTATGTCCCAGCAATTAGGATTTTAGGCTACTGTGTTGACCAACTAAAATGTTGCCATATCAATAAAATTGTGCTTATGGATGCTGGATAAAGTGTTGCAATGAAAATCAATGTTTTTCAGGTAATGCATTTTGCTGTTTCCAGCTGGAATCTAGTATTGCTTGTCACAATAGGAAACTGTTTTTTAAAGTGGAGCCATAGGCAATAGAGTAATTTGTGGTCACGATTTGGAGCTCAAGCCTATATACTGAACAATGATTGGTAGAGGACGGGATTAACGTCAACTTCAACACAGGCATGTGATTTTCAGTGTTTAGTGGCCATGCCCCACCTCTGCTACTGTGAATGCTGACAGCGATGACAATTACAGTGTATTTTATAATATTGTCAATACGGACCAGTAATAAAGCCAAGTGTTTCCAAAAAATAAAAAAGACAAAGAAGAAGATGCTGAAGTTGAATTACTACGAACATTTAGTGAGGCTTTAAGTGCGTTTAAAGTGTTTTGGAGATACTGGTACATTTATGCAGCATTATGCTGATGGTAGCAAACATCAGAATATGTGAAATGGTGAAGGTGCTTTGATTTGCATTTAGCAAAAGCATTCAAAGAAACAAGCATCAACTGAAGATATTAGTTGTATGGGACCAATAATGTTCTTGAACATCATACAACTTAATTAGACAATGAAACCAAAGTCAATTTAAAAAAAAAACTAATCGGTGATGTCATCAATATTTATTTTATTGTTTAAAAATGGTTTTGAAATTAGTGTCAAGGCCCTTAATGCATTTTTAACAATATACTGTATGTCCTGAGCCATGTTATGTTAACGTGTACTTGGTAGGCCAGCAAATTTTTCATAATCCCACATCCATAGTTTTTATTCATGTCCCATTTCCTCCCCCCCTCCCCCTAAAACAATATAACATTTTAAAAAAGTATTGAGCTTTCACTGTAGAAGGATCTGTGGTTGATGAAAGTCATATTTGTAATTGGGACTAAGATTGGGTAGGAGGGAGTCATGATCTTGAAAGGAACTATCCTGGCATTTGCCTGGAGTAGAAATGGGTCAACAATGTCTAGTATGGCTGAGTGGGAATCAAACCCACTTCTCAGTTTTGCTTCATGGGACTGAGAGTACCCCTTTCCAAACTTCAGACCAGAATTAATTTTTTGGCAGAGCCAGGAATCAAATCCAGACCTTACAAGTTCTGGTGAAGTTTAACCCTTTCGCTGCCAAGCCAAATTTAGTGAAATTACAAGACAGTGTTTGATAAGAATTATCTCCTACCAATATTTTGAAGATAGACTGTTGATGTATCAGATGCTAAATAATTAATAGTAGGCCTATACTTAGTCATTTGATTAATTAATATACTTCTGATTTTTTTGTTTGGAAAATTTAATATACGTAATTTTGACAGCTTCCACAATATATTTTTGTTAAAACCATATTTACTCTTCCTTCAAAGAGCTAACCATATTTATCACCAAATATCATAATTAGGTCTTAGCAAACCAGGTTTCAAAACATAACACGAGCATGAAATCAGTTGACTGCAACATACTCAAGGATTGAAATAATTATTATGAATCCAGTTATTCATAAGGATTAAACACATGCCTATATCCAGAGAGAGAATGATTCCCGCATTGTCTCGAATACAACATTGAAGAAGCTGCGTGGCTGTAATTAACAATTTAAAAAATAAAAATTAAGCTGATAGATCAACCCATGGCATTTTTAGCTGAAGCTCCCGCGGCCGATATATCGGCCCCCTGGCACTATAAGGGTTAAATACTATTCATCTTTCATCCTCTCCTGAGGTTGGCACCAGGAAGGACATTATCTGCCATATAGCATATCTCTCTCACCTCTTCCTCGACCCCATAAAAATGAGAATAATCTTCTTCTACATAGCTTTTCCCGCACATGCAGGGTCCGCTGTCCAGATCTTGGCTCGCCACTTGTTATGATCGCGAGCATCAAAAGGTGTTAGGCTGAACACCTTCATATCGGCATTTATCGTATCATGCCAGCGCTGTTTTGGTCTCCCACGTGGTCGTTGCCCATTGATTTCCAAGCACAGGGTAGAATTGGCTACTGTTCCTGGTGCAGCACAAAGGATGTGACTGTATCATTGGAGATGTTTTTGCCGAGCCTTCTCAGTGATAGATGAAATGCCCATTTGCTGGCGAATTAAGTCATTTCTTACATGGTCCAGGAGTGTGATGCCCATTGACCATTTCCATAGGGGTAAAAATATAGTATTTTACAGTACAAGCACATTCTAAAGCAGGGAGTATTATCATAACTTACGTATACTTTGTACCATATGCTGATCAAATTACAGTGCTGAAGAAGAGATGCAGGAACTGGTGGAATTAGGAGCATCTCCTCAACCCAGACCTGTGACTCGTGTGGCATAACACAGCCTCTTGTTACTTCACTGATCACTCGCTTCAACTTTCTTGTCAAATTCTTGTGGTTAAACTTAACAACCTGAAAAAATTGATAATGTCAATGTTTAGTGGTTGAAAGGATGTTCTTCAGTCAATGAAAATGATAAGAAACATTATTACTTAAACTTTCTACAACTTTGAAAGAATAATCAACTTTCTACACTGTGCATATTAAACTTTTTACAGGAACAATTTACACCAGGTTTCCCACAAGAGAAAGAGAGATTCCTGCTTCATCACTCTGGCGACTGGCAAAGATGTAGTTTATATCTGAAGTCACCTTACTTCAACGACTAAAATAGAAAATTATTTATACTTTATGGAAAATTAGTTGGCCGGGATCATCCTATCAACATAGATACTGTATTTACTTTCGTAACAGTAGATCAATTATACGAGGGCTGTTTTTTTTTTCCAGCCTCCGATGGGCCATATAAAAATAACAGATTGACATACCAAACTGATTTTATTACTAAATATTTGCTTGTTTTGTACTTATGTTTCAACATAATCGTCAAAACGATTGAAACATTTGTCGTATCGTTACACCAGCTTTCCAATGCCCTCTGCAAAGGCTTCTGCCGCCACTGAGGGGGGCACGTCTGGACAGTCTCCTGAAGTTTTTCCTTCTTGGCCAGGCATTGCCACCCAACCATACCTGCAATTCTCGAAAAAGGTTGAAATCATTTATTGCTGGCATGGACTAAACGGCGGATGGTCGAAAACTTCCCACTTGAATTATTTGAGAAAGTCTTATTGTAACATTGGCACAGTGCGGTCGTGAATGATTTTCACCTTTTTAGAGAATTGAAGGTATGGTTGGGCGGCAACGTCTCTCCAAAAAGGAAAAACTTCGGGAGACTGTCCAGACGTACCTACCTCAGTGGCGGCAGAAATCTTTGCAGAGCGCATTGGAAAGCTGGTGTAACGATACGACAAATGTTTCAATCGTTTTGACGATTATGTTGAACCATAAGTAAAAACCAAGCAAACATTTAGTAATAAAATCAGTTTGGTATGTCAATCTGTTATTTTTCCATCGGAGGTTAAAAAATAACCAGCCCTCGTAGATGGCATAATCTTGTGCCAATCATACACAATAGTACATAGAGAAGCAGTGAACATAACGTGGAACAGTTCATCACAAGGCGTTGCATTCTACATTACGTTATTGTGTTGTATCTGGCTAATGATGTGAAGATCGGAGGCCCTGAATGGTGTCACAAGACAAGACGACGATCAGACCATGCCGCCAATTTTTAAGATTATATATGAAAGTTTCAGAGTTTGCAAGTGGTGTCTTTGAAACATAAGAGGCAACAGTCAACACAACCCTGAGTCAACCTTACACCAAGAAATTATACTATAAATCACCATGATTGTAGTGATGGGGGACAAATGGTAAGGTTAGTACAGTAGCGGCTGGTGAAGAAAAATTGTGGGTGTGCACTCTTTAAAAAAAACAACTAAATTTGATGCATATCTAAGCATACAAAATAACTGTCTCATCACGATGTTACTCTACAATAGGCCTACATAAAATATAACCATTCAAAATCTCGGTCGAGTTCGCTAACGGGCAAAATCGGACCAAGGGGTTGGAAATGGGGGGAAAGTGAAATATTGCTATAACTTTCATAGTATGTTAAAAACTGAATCCACTCATTAATTCTTTACGAGAGGGTTTCCTTTCACCACACGACATCAAATAAAAGGCAAAACTATTGGCCTAAATAAAGATTATTGATGCGTGACTTTCCCCACTGTGCGTGACAAAAACCAGGGGTGTTATCTATTAGCTAACGAGGCCCGCAGGGCCGCGCTATCAATCCACCATTGGTCTGGACGAACATATTGGTCGAGGCAAAACCATTGTGAAACCCTCTTGTGAAGTTTTACCATCCATTCAAAGTTCGTACTATTTTTCGAATAAGGGCCAAGTGCTTATCTTCGTAAGTTTGACCAAAGGGGTGGGGAAAATGGAGTTTTTAGAGAAAAGAAATCATACCTCCCTTAATAGGCACAATATCAAAACAGTTTAAAATGGCCAATACCCCTCTAAAATGTAACAACATTTTTTGTCCAAAAGAATATTTGATATGACCCACCCTTGCACCAAGGGATGAGCAAAATGTTTCAGGTAATAAGAAGATGCTGTATGCTAAACATGTGGAACTTTCGTAGGTATACTGTACAACAATTGGCAAATTTAGTGAATTCGAAGCATTTTTCTTTGCCAGGTGAAATCTACCTCCGCTTCCGGCGTGCAGAGAGGGATTTTCTTTTTTTGTGCACGTAGCACGACTTTAAGCACGGAAAACAATACATCCTGTTGGTTAGTTCGCAGCCACAAGCCCACTCATACTAACTTGTTATAACTTCATCATGGAATAAGCGATTCCTAACCTTCGCTTTGCACAGGGATGTTTGAATTAAATTCAGGTTTGGAATAGGTCTTCCCATTTCTTATTATATGGCCACCTTTTCTTGCAGAGTTAAGTAAGTTGGGACGATGTAATAGTTTTTAAATCCTGAACAGTAGCCATAATAATCCCGAATCCCACCTCAGCCGTCCTGAAAATGATTTTCGTGGTTTTCCATTTTTATCACTAGGCAAATACCGGGACGGTTCCTTTCAGGCCAACGGTCAAAATCTCTTCTTTGACCCTGAATTAGACCCAAGTTTGCGGTCACCTGTCACCATCCCCAGTTGCATTTGCTGAAAAAGTGTGTTTGTCTCCCAGACACCATCCTTCCGACGGTAGAGGAATGATCCTAGCTATGTCAGTGGGTGAAGCCAAGCTGGGAGTATAAGCTATCAAATACTTAATAATGCACACGCACTCAAATATTCCACACTTGAGAAACACACTTGTGACTAATACTTGCCATGGCCAAGATCAACAAGATAATAGGCTGCGTTAATCCTCCAAATTACTGGACCTTAAAAATCTGTAAATTATAAATTATTATGAAACTGAATTCACTGTTACAACTATAGACGATATAATATCATACAGTTGGCTGTATGATTGTGGTTTTTAAATGCACACTGAAAATCAAATGGCAGCGGCGCTATTATACAAGCTGCGTAAAGACAAAACCTTTCAAACCATTTCAAACTGTGCATGAAACTCTACTTGGTACAACAATTCACCAACAGATAGTGCGGTAGCTCCTGCACGCTAGCGGTCATCGCTTCTTCGTCTGTCAATCAGATGCGACAGGAGATGGAAAATAAAACGGAGCATGCGCAGTAAAATTCGCCAGGCAAGGATTTGGCTCCGATTCTGTTATAGTAAACACACTTCCCCTCTCCCCTCTTGCCGCCCGTCTTCTGCCGTCAAGCTTAACGCTGGCTACAAAGCTGCATGTGGCGAACGGCGATATTTGATGATACCCGAGACAGCACACAAGCTACGTACAGTGAGGCGCAACGAACGCGGTACATTTAAATGTAAAAAAGCGGTATCCTGGACATTTGTTGACAATTTATACTACCATAAAATCTTATATTAATTTTTATATTCGTAAAATTGAAATGTGAACGGCAATTTTTTAAGAATGGGTGTGCACTGGCTCCAGGGCGAATACCCAGAAACCGCCACTGGGTTAGTAACTTAGTTAAGGTGACACAGACTAAGCTATTATAGTATAGTAGTTTACAGCATGATATTGCTGCCTTATGGTACAGGAGTAGCATGCTTGACCCTTAACTAGGAGGCTATGGGTATGTGTTTGATAACCAGCTTAATCAGAGATTTTAAATATAACGTGCCGGCCATGTTAAGAGTGCACTTGGCCTCGTGCGTGCTGCTTGATATAAGAGTCCCATTACCTAGAACCAAGGTATTGTGTGCTGGGTAAATGTTTTCCATAACCCAAGGCTGCGAGTTTGGTAGCAGTCATTGCATGGTCCAATGATGGGCATTCGGTAACATTAATATATTACTAAATCATAAAGATACACTCTGATGTAATTAATGCAACTTGGCTGACTGGCACAGTTAATAAAGTGTTGGCCTTCTAAGCCCAAGCTAACAGGTTCAATTCCCGCTTACTGTCGACCAAAATATTATGTGCACTCGAGTTTGAAGTTTGTTTGTGAAGTAATCAATAGACCTACATAAAATCCAATAACATCATCATTTTCGTCGTTCTATTTTACGTTAGTTCATGTAGGTTTGGGATTTTTAACGTATATTTGAATATTTTTTATCGCAGTTGAAACACAAAAAGTGCCCGTTTTTAAGCGTGTTTCAACCATGCGTCACATTTAAGAATTATTATCTCACAAACCCGTTATCAGATCGAATCCAAATTTTAACACAATATACATTGAAATATTGTATAACTAGTTTATTAATTTCAAAATTTTGTGTGTTCAAGAAAGAAAGTTGTTATCATTTTTGTAAGGTAACTTTTTCTCGGCTCGGGGTCGTTGGAAAAGGTATTTCTTGGTTGCGTTGTAATCCTTATACATCAAAAAGTTATGCTGTATGACTGTGAAATACGTAAATTAATTTACGTATTTTATATCGGTTTGTATTTGTACGGGGAATTAAGACATGGTTCACCAGCTAGCCTCTCCGGGAAATGCTGTACAGCCTTGCTGATAAGGAGCCCATCACTTCCGAGCAAGGCGCGCCATGACGCGTGATGGAGCCCATCTTGGCAACGCTGTACAGCTTTCACCGGAGCGGCTTACTGGTGAACCAAGTCTTAATTCCCCGTACAAATGCAAACCGATATAAAATAAGTGAATTAATTTACGTATTTCACAATCATACAGCATACCTTTTTGATGTATAAGGATTACAAAGCGACCAAGAACTACATTTTCAAACCACACCGAGCCGAGAACAAGTTACCTTACAAAAATGATAACAACTTTGTTTCTTGGACACACAAAATTTTGAAATTAATAAACCAGTTATACAACATTCCAGTGTATATTTTGTTAAAATTTGGATTCGATCTGATGACGGGTTTGTGAGATAATAATTCTTAAATGTGACGCATGGTTGAAACACGCTTAAAAACGGGCACTTTTTAAACGTTTTGCTAGCTCCTAACTGTTGGGTGAGAAATGTAACTGTTTACCTTTGCCTAAGCTATGTTGTTTTAATGGGCGCCAAGACCTCAACGCAATGTTGAAATCTAAATTTTTATTTAACAACGTCTAGCTCTGGCAGAACACCTTCAAGACTCTATTCACTCAGATCGTGGTATGATTTGATCATTAACCCAACAAACAATTGTATCAGGAGAAGGAATTGGTCTATATCTAATGCTACCTACTGAAAGCAAAGATTGCATTGTAAAAGAAATGAATTTATTATATAAAACAAGAATAGCAAAATTAATAATAATAAGTATAAAATTTAAATTGGAGCGTTGTGATTTGAATATTACCGATAGAAAATTACGTGAAAACGGAGTCTGATAAATTGATTTTACTCTTATTTCCAAGCTATGAAGTTACTGAAATATGAAATGTAAAACAAAGAAAATGAGAGATTGCGTATTTCTGCGTCATTGGCGCTTACCACTGGAAATTGCCAAAGCATTTCCCTCGTTCTTGATGATGTTGTGAGCTTCCCACAGTCTCCTGGACGTCGTCATCTCCGTCGGAATTTGATGATATTCTGGTAGATTAGATAATTCTATGGTCCGTACCTCGGACCCAAACACTCGTACAACCAAGTTTTACAAAAGTTCGTCGCTAACTCCACTGAACATCGGAGCGACACGCACTTGCGACCGTACACCTCAAGTATTTCACAGATAGTCCTTGTTTCACGGCGCGTCGAACGATATAACCACACGCCGGCTCCCCACTCTTCAGTCCCAACTAGCTTACGTCGTCTCCCCTGATTGGCTGACCCACCACGCGATCTTCTCCTCCTCCGGGTCATTACACTCGGCGGGAGGGTTCCGTTCCAACAATTCGTCTTTTCTAGACCTTGCGACCCAAGATTGCGTCATGCTTCTCGACAAGATTAAGCGTGTACTTGAAATCCCAGTGAGTCACGTCTCTCGATATACCCTAACTGACGAAAACTCCGTAAAATTCCGTAATCAGATAATTTTCTATGATATCGTCGTTCGTAATAATTTGCTGGATAGCGTTTTCTAAGACATAGAAAACCTATCTGAATGCTAATAATTTTTATAAAATGCTCCGAAAATACCTAAATAATAATTATAATAAATTAATAATAATAATAATAAATTAACATGAAAAATTCTCTTGGCTGAACAATTTGCCGCGTAAATAAATATAGAATGGCTTCCTACTGACTTATGCCAGTTGCATAAAACCCCTCGAAAAACACGTTACATATTCGCCTCGGATCATCGGATGATTTACCGTGACGACGGTCCATTATCCGATTATCCCAGACACGTTAATAAACCCCATCCAAAATACATATTACATAAATGAAATCACCCTAAATTACAGATATATACACTCATATTTTTTCTTCACGCACTTTGCGTCAAAGTTTGTTGTCACAATGGATTGCACTTTGCAACCAGTCCAATGTTTTACATATGGAATAGTGTTCCACGGATATTTCCGCCTCTCAAATTTCTCTATGTTGGAGAAATAGACATAATTAATGTGTGAGCACTATGTATTTATGATGTCATATCACACGCATTGAAGGTGTTCTGATATATTTATATCACCCTAGAACTTCCTAATTTCACTGGAGGTCCCCTCCTTATGGTGACATTTAATTCCACTTATCACTCAGCACATGATCACACTATTGTGGCAGCGCCTCGTGACCATAATACTTAATCTCTCTTTAACGTAGATTAAATTAATATTGACTTCTGAAAAAAAAAACAGTAAATGCGCATTACATATAACACCAAATATTTCTGTGCCGTAAGCGCCCTGTCTTGTTAAGTTCCCGTTAACCATATTCTACTTAATACTAGCTCTCAACACAGACCATTTCTCCTCACACAAATAATACCATTGTACAGATTATCTTAAATTACACACTTACAAATCTTACATGGCGAGGCCGTAAACAGAAATCACGTGTGCTGATATGTATGAGTTTCATGAAGGACTGTCTCGCATTCTGATGGCCCATCTTTTATCTCGTGGACGCCTTAAGCTAACAAGCCCTATTCAAGCGCTCCCCCATCTCTTGGAGATAAATGGGAACCCATCAGCGCTGCCAAAATGGCCTTGGTGCATCGAGACAATTTAGTGCTCAACAGCATCCGACACTCCCGTCATATTTCCCTGTACCTTAAAAACTCTCATTTACTTACATACTACCCCCCTGTGTGACTTCTGATACGCCTGCCTTAAGACCAGATCTTCCACGCACCAGACACCACACTTACTCATTTGATAGGCTGGCTCGCCAGCTAAACACACTCACTTTATGACACATATTTTCGTAGACTATGTATATTATACGTTCCGTATAATCTGTTTCCCTCACTATTCTCCAGCACATATGCTGTTTTCCCAATACGTTTGGAAACTATAAATGTTACTCCGTCACCTGCTTCCAACCTTGCCAGTGGCTCCCTTAACTTAACGTCATCACGTTGCTCCACTAGCATATTTCTCAGTGTCTGTAACTATGCCCTGTTGCTACTGTCCACACATGCTAACCCTACCTTCCTATGGTGTCACACCTCTACTTGACACTCTATGACCTAAAAATGTCACTTCTGACTGACAGAATGACGACTTAGACAGCTTCAAAGTGAACCCTGCCTGATCTAACTTCTGAAAAACTATATTTAAATGACGTAGATGCTCCTCAAAACTGCGTGAACTAATTACCATATCATCTATGTAAATGGTTACAAACTCTCCTGTGTCATCCCCTAATGCGATGTTTAAAGCCCTAATTAAAGCTGCTGAACTACTCTTTAACCCATAAGCTGTTCTACAAAATTGATAAAGGTTATATTTATGACTAAAAGCTGTAAATGGTCTATCTTCGTACATAAGTGGCACTTGCCAAAAACTGGAACTCAAATCTACACAAGTGAAATACTTCTTCCCCTCAAATGTTTGCATTAATTCCTCTATTGACATAGATTTCAGCTGATCTGAACTAATTCTACTGTTAACCAAACGAGCGTCTAAACAAATACGAACAGTGCCGTCGGTCTTGGGTACCGTGATCAAAGAATTAACATATGGACTGTTAGAGTGCTCAATAATCCCATCTTCAAGCATCTGATTAATTTGTGCCTCAACTGCACTCTGATAAGCGAAAGGTACAGGATATCTATGTCCTGTGAATACTGACCTTTCAATAACGTTCAATGAATGTGTATAGCAATTGGCCATACCAATGCGATCCTCAAAAACTCTCCTATTACACAATAACACATCATAGAGCCGAACACATTGTTCCACCTCTATATTACCCTGAAATGCAGCCTCACGTAACGAGTCCTCTAGACTTCCGTTCGTAATCACACTGCCCACAAAACATGGAGAACCCCGCTCTACGGCTGGCGATATCTCATTTAAAGTACAAATCACACCTACAATACTACTCCTCTGAATATGGTCATTGAACGCTACTTCTACTTCAGAATCTCCCCATTTAAATTTCAAACTCCCTACATCATAACATAAGTTACCAGACACTCTACTTAGCCACTCTGAACCCAAGATAACACTGAATACTAAATTTGGAATTACAAGGCAAATCTGCTTCTCTACATGATTATTAATTTTAATGTCTACTAAAACTTGCTTAGAAATTACTTTAGACCTCTTCCCAACAGCTGTGATAACAAAAGTGCTTTTAATTGGCATCTCCTCAAAATTTACTCCAGTTCCTTTCATTTTATCATAAAATGCACTACTTATGCAACCCTTCATACAACCACTATCAATTAAAACAACTGAGTACGCCTCGGACACGTTAAATTTAACTATGGGGCTCTTACTAACCACTTCCTGAATAATACCTTCATCATTTAGTTCATGTAATAATTCATTTCTCACATTTAGGTCATAGGGTTCCTGTATAATTGTATGGACAGGGCATGCTACAGACTGAGATTCTGACCTTACTTCGCAGCCTGGTTCGCGTTTAAAGAACCGCTACAGCTGGCCGTAGTACTAGTTACTACTGCACTGGTCTGGTTGTTCTGAGTTGTGTTGTCATTGTTTGGCTGTATATTACTACCACTAGGCTGTCCTCTTCCTTGACCCCTATTCTGGTTGTAATTATTGTCATTATAATTTCTCCCTTGATTTCCCCTGAAATCATTGTTTCTCCCTTGATTTCCCCTGTAATCATTGTTCCTCCCTTGATACTGATTACCATAGCCATTTCCTCTGTTCTGATTT
Source organism: Meconema thalassinum (assembly GCA_946902985.2). NCBI lineage: Eukaryota > Metazoa > Arthropoda > Insecta > Orthoptera > Tettigoniidae > Meconema > Meconema thalassinum. The sequence goes on from OX336392.1 coordinate 378,061,689, forward strand.
AGCTGATTATTATTATTTCTATTTTGAGCATTGGCCCCTTCGCCACCGTTCCCTTGAACTTCCTGATGCCTGGCTTCATTAGGTCTATTATTATTATTACCCTGGTTCCTATTGAAATTGTCCTCATAACCCCCTCTCCCTAGTGCATCAAATGTGCTTAACAAATTTTCTACTTGTGATATAGTCTTTACATTCTGGATACAAGCAGCCTCCTTGATCCTATAGGGAAAGTGCCTAAGTAGCAACCTTACCACATCACTTTCCTCCTTCAAGCCATCCAGATATTTACACACTAATACCTGCCCTAAAAAGTATTCGGTCATGGTGGAGCTTCCTTTAGGGTTATATTTACCACACACTACTCCCTCACGATGCTGCGACTGAATAACCTCATTCCAGAACTTTTCACAGAATTTCATTTTAAAATCATTCATATCAGTAAACTTGTCTCTGTAGACAGCAAACCAATTCCTCGTTTCCCCCACAAACACTTGTTCTAAAATTTCAACTACCTGGCACCACTCAATACTACCATTTTCCAACCTCTCCCCGAATTTATTTTCTATAGTGTTCATGAACTCCATTGGGCACCCCTGTCGATTGCTGAACTTACCCAGTTCTACCTCCCTGTGTGTGCTATTCACAAAAACTGGTCTATTCTGACTATTTTCTTGCCTGATCCTAGCTTTTAATTTTAATTCTAATTCTGCGATTTTCTCCTCAGCCTTCCTCTCAATACTGTTTACTGTTAATTTAATGTTTCCTTCTGATTCTTCTACTTTATCATATAGCTTTGCTTGTTTCTCCTCAATCTTGCTAATGCTCTCTCTATTACTCTCTCTTAAATCATTTACTTCTGCAACTATTTGCGAGTGGACTTTCTCAATTCTACCCCCCAGCTGTTCCTTAACCTCTTTAGTAGCTACCTGAATTTTGTCAATTTCTCCCCCCAATTGCTTTTTGACCTGCTGTGTTTCCAGTTGCACTAGTTCTTTTAAATTTTCAGCCTGTGTACTGATTCTAATTTCCAACTCCTCCTGTACTTTTCCTAATTTTCTGTCTACATCTGCAATAATCTCTTTAGCCTTTTCTTCCATCACCCCCCTGATCTCACCTCTAATCAGTTTGAATTTGTCACTCATTTCCCTACTGTTTTGTTCTAATTTAGCATTTAAAGTTTCAGTACTCTCTCTATTTTCCTTACTGTTTTGTTCTAATCTGGCGTTTAAACTATCGCTCAATTCCCTATTACTCTCTTTATTTTCCCTACTGTTTTGTTCTAGTTTAGCGTTATTCTGTTCTAACTTTGCATTTAAAGCTTCTGTACTTTCTTTATTTTCCCTACTGTTTTGTTCTAGTTTAGCGTTATTCTGTTCTAACTTTGCATTTAAAGCTTCTGTACTTTCTTTATTTTCCCTACTGTTTTGTTCTAATTTAGCGTTATTCTGTTCTAACTTTGCATTTAAGGCATCACTACTAACTTTGTTCTGATACATAAACTCGAGAAGTAAAGTTTTTAATTCTGGTTGGCCGCCTACACTCCCTGTTTTAGTATCTGGATTTACCTCCGCTACCCCGGTACTACCATCACTCGACATACTGCTCGTATCATCACTCTCCCGTTGATGACCACTACGTAACCTCATCTGTCTTTCTTTCTCATCCCCCATAATGATATACACTGATACAGACAAATAACCCCCAAAATACAGGCACAGAAATATATACCCTTCTCCTTCCACAAATGTTATTAGGTTTTCAGCCCCAAGTTGTCGGCGACAAGTGAAACGTTTTGCTAGCTCCTAACTGTTGGGTGAGAAATGTAACTGTTTACCTTTGCCTAAGCTATGTTGTTTTAATGGGCGCCAAGACCTCAACGCAATGTTGAAATCTAAATTTTTATTTAACAACGTCTAGCTCTGGCAGAACACCTTCAAGACTCTATTCACTCAGATCGTGGTATGATTTGATCATTAACCCAACAAACAATTGTATCAGGAGAAGGAATTGGTCTATATCTAATGCTACCTACTGAAAGCAAAGATTGCATTGTAAAAGAAATGAATTTATTATATAAAACAAGAATAGCAAAATTAATAATAATAAGTATAAAATTTAAATTGGAGCGTTGTGATTTGAATATTACCGATAGAAAATTACGTGAAAACGGAGTCTGATAAATTGATTTTACTCTTATTTCCAAGCTATGAAGTTACTGAAATATGAAATGTAAAACAAAGAAAATGAGAGATTGCGTATTTCTGCGTCATTGGCGCTTACCACTGGAAATTGCCAAAGCATTTCCCTCGTTCTTGATGATGTTGTGAGCTTCCCACAGTCTCCTGGACGTCGTCATCTCCGTCGGAATTTGATGATATTCTGGTAGATTAGATAATTCTATGGTCCGTACCTCGGACCCAAACACTCGTACAACCAAGTTTTACAAAAGTTCGTCGCTAACTCCACTGAACATCGGAGCGACACGCACTTGCGACCGTACACCTCAAGTATTTCACAGATAGTCCTTGTTTCACGGCGCGTCGAACGATATAACCACACGCCGGCTCCCCACTCTTCAGTCCCAACTAGCTTAGGTCGTCTCCCCTGATTGGCTGACCCACCACGCGATCTTCTCCTCCTCCGGGTCATTACACTCGGCGGGAGGGTTCCGTTCCAACAATTCGTCTTTTCTAGACCTTGCGACCCAAGATTGCGTCATGCTTCTCGACAAGATTAAGCGTGTACTTGAAATCCCAGTGAGTCACGTCTCTCGATATACCCTAACTGACGAAAACTCCGTAAAATTCCGTAATCAGATAATTTTCTATGATATCGTCGTTCGTAATAATTTGCTGGATAGCGTTTTCTAAGACATAGAAAACCTATCTGAATGCTAATAATTTTTATAAAATGCTCCGAAAATACCTAAATAATAATTATAATAAATTAATAATAATAATAATAAATTAACATGAAAAATTCTCTTGGCTGAACAATTTGCCGCGTAAATAAATATAGAATGGCTTCCTACTGACTTATGCCAGTTGCATAAAACCCCTCGAAAAACACGTTACACTTTTTGTGTTCCAACTGCGATAAAAAATATTAAAATATAAATTAAAACTTCCAAACCTACCTGAACTAACGTAAAATAGAACGACGAAAATGATGATGCTATTGGATTTTATGTAGGTCTATTGGTTACTTAACAAACAACCTTCAAACTCGAGTACACATAATAATTTGGTTGACAGTAGTCTGATGGCTTATCATCATAAATTGTTTTACTCATTGCTGAGCGTCGTAACCCCATGAACTAAGTGGTGCCATCCCAGATGGTTACTAGCTTTTCTTAAAGCCTGCTGAAGAGCTAAACCGATGATCTTCGTCACTTGATCTATCCACCTGCTCACTGCTCTCCCCCCTGGTCTCGTGTTTCAATACAACAACATCATGTCAGAAGATTTACTATGAAGTCAAAGATCTCCTTAATATTTTTGTATGCTCTTACTTTAGCCTAAAAAGCATCTCTACCCTTTGCCGACCTGAGGCTCAGTCCATCACAATTGAGGCTCTTTTGGGAACCACTACTAAATGCAGCACATAGATATTGCAGCGAAGAGTGTGATGTGTTAAAAAACAAAATGCATTGAGTGGGTTCAACATAGCAGAACTGATACAACCATAGAGTGTCTACTGTACCTGGCTACTTATTCTTGTGTGCAGATTGTCAGGTCAACACTTGTAAAAGGCTAAGAATATTAAATCAACATTTGTGAACTTGTTGAGAAGAGAATGCATTGTCAGCTTTATAAGCAAGCAATTTCTTCCTTTAAAATGCAAGATATACTGTTATACTGCAAGATGCAAATCAATACATTCCAAAAACCATTTTTCTCTTTAAAGAGAAATGATGATTGTCATCTTGGAGTGTATGGACCTGACCGATCGGCAAAGGACTCTCAAACTGCCTAACACCCTCTCCCTTGTTCTACGTGATGACGGTCCGTCAGCAGACCTCGTCATTTGTCTCATGAGGGAGAGTGGATATTTTTTCATGTTTTAATTTAGTTTTTAAGACTTTTAATTCAGTTTTAGTCTGTTTTATGTTTTTATTACTTTCATATATTTTATTGTTCACCATGCCTTATATTTTCATTGATTTTTACCATCCCTATTTTTAATATTTTTATCCAAATAAGGCATAATTGTTGGGGCTCACTGTCTGTTTTATATAAACCATTTTTGTTTCATCCCTGGCAGTGGGCTGTTTCTATCTTCATTCATTTCATTAGGGGCTGATAACCTAGATGTTAGGCCCCTTTAAACAAGAATTATTATCATCATTGTCATCTCTCACTTAAATTTATTTCTGAGCTAAGAGACTTTAACCTACAGAGCGGGCTTGTCCTTGAATGTTTCGTACTCACATGCTTCCACCTCCTCTTGCACCGGTAAGAAGCATTCGGGTACGTATATCCAAAGTGGCTAATTCCTCGACTGCATCAGCAGTCAGCCAGCCCTCTTGGAAGCCCCAGTTCGGCATCCCTGCTTTAAGGCATCGAATTGACCATCACTTATGAACTTGTCTTCAATTTCTTTGCCATGGTATTACATATTATTTGAGTTATAAAGAAGTTTTCTGTTTTTGTTATTACCCACAAGAACCGACAGTGGTAGGTACGCAGCGCAAGGCATGGGCCCAAGCTATCTGCAGACTGGGTGCTAGATCCCGATATTTGATTCAGGAGAGTAAGAAAACGACCGCACATACTCCTTCATCTCAAGTATGGACTAAGCTTCGTCAGATCTCCGGACTCCCGACATCATTGTCAATACCCGGAATCTCCGTCAACGGAGTAATCATCACGGACCATCTTGCCATTGTCAACAGTATTGGATCGCACTTCAGTGATGTATCCTGCTCTGGGAGTTATGATCCTACATTTGTGGCTCTGAAGCGGGAGCCAGAGGCCACTGCTGCTTTCCAGTTCTACAATGCACCATTCTCTGAATGGGAACTGCGCAGGGATACATATCCTGGACCGGATAACATCCATAATGAAATGCTGAAACATCTGTGCGATTCCAGTTAAAAACAATTGTTGCTCCTCTTCAATCATATATGGATTGAAAAGGGGGTTTCCATCTTGATGGCGAGAGGGGATCGTGATACTGATTCCCAAGCTTGTCAGCAGCTATAGACCCATTTGTCTGTCAAATGGCCCGTGTAAGTTGCTGGAGAAGATGATAAACCGTTGACTGGTGTGGTTCTTGGAAGAGAAGTCTCCTGTCTGAGTACCAGTGTGGTTTCCGCTCTCACAGGTCCACCATCGACCATCTGGTGAGCCTTGAGAGCGCCATATAGGAGGCATTTCTCCGAAAGCAGCATCTTGTCGTGGGTTTCTTTGACCTCGAGAAAGCCTAAGACACCACATGGCACTACGGGATCCTTTCCACCCTTCACGAGTGGGGACTCCGTGGTAATCTACTGATATTTATTGCGAATTTCATGTCCGTCTGACTCTTCCGTATAAGGGTTGGTAAGACATTATCGCAAATATGCACCCAGGATGATGATGATGATGATAATTGTTGTTTTAAGGGGCCTAACATCAAGGTTATCGGCCCCTAATGAAATGAAATGGCGTGAAATGAAAGGATGTAGATAAAAACAACTCACTGCCATGGATGAAACGAAAATGGTGTTTATAAAACTGACAGTGAGCCCCAAAAATTGTGCCTTATTTGAATAAAAAGAATAAAAGGCGGATGGTAAAAAAGGATAAAACAAATAAGGCATAGTGAACAATAAAATAGATGAACACAATAAAAAACATAAAACAGATTTAAACTGAATTAAAAGTCGTAACTACACATTAAAACTTAAAAAAGTAACCACTGTCCCTCATGAACCGGATGACGAGGTCGTCACACGGAGAATAAGGAAGAGGGTATTAGGCAGTTTAAGAGTCCTGCGCAGATCGGCCAGATCCACACACTCCAAGAGAAGGTGTGCCACGGTTAGGTGGGCGCCGCAAGGACACACAGGGGGATCTTCTCTCTTCAGCAAGTGGGAGTGCGTAGCAATCCCATGGCCGATCCGGAGTCGACAGAGTACCACACCTTCGTTGTCTCCTTGATGCCTCTCAGTTTGTTGGGTGGAGGCGTGGCACGCCATGCTTCCTCCCAATGCGACAGGATCGAATGCCGCAACTGAGAGCGCACATCACTAGCAGGCACCTTATACGGTAGCGAGGGCAGTGCGACTGCCTCTCTCGCCGCCTGATCAGCAAGCTCGTTTCCCGCAATACCCATGTGGCTAGGAAGCCACACAAAGGACACCCCGGCCCCAGCGTTACGCGAACTGACGAGCAGGTCGTGCACACGCTGGACCAACGGGTGCTTCGGGAAACACACATCGATCGCTTGCAGCGCACTCAGAGAGTCAGTACACACAAGAAAGTGCTGGTGATCGTCTGATAACGTGTACCGCAAAGCCTCTAAGATGGCATAGAGCTCCGCTGTGTACACGCCACAGGCATCGGGAAGTGAAAAGAGAAACCGATGATCCTCAACCACAAATGCACAGCCTACTTTCTCGTTTACCCTCGAACCGTCCGTGAATAGAAGCCCTGATCCCGGATACCGGCTCACCACGGACTGGAACAGCCTCCAATGGACGGAGGAGTCAGTGTCCGAATTGGGGCCGGTGTGCAGATCCAGGATGATATCAGGGCGAGAGACCATCCACGGAGGGGCCTTGCTAGGTACTCGGACGATACAGGAGACAGAAGGAAATCGGAACTGACGGTGTAAGTCATCCAAGCGAATCCCCGCCGGCCGAGTGGCTCGGGCGAGCGCATCATACAGCCGGCGATTCGAATTGGAAAACAAACATGGATAGCTTGGATGAAGGGGCATCTGTCGAATAGTTGCAGCATAGGTCAGCAGTACTTGTTGGCGCCTCAGGTGTAAAGGAGGTACGCCAGCCTCGGCGAGCAAGCTGACGACTGGGCTCGTATGAAAGGCACCCGTCGCCAGCCTCACACCGCCGTGGTGGACACTGTCCAGTTTAACAAGCACTGACTTACGGGCCGAACCATATGCTACACTGCCATAATTTAATCGAGATAAAATCAGAGCCTTATAAAAGCGTAGGAGCACCGCGCGGTCCGCCCCCCATGATGTGCCGCTAAGATACCGCAACATGTTGAGTTTCTTAGCACAGGCAGTTTTCAAACACCGCACGTGCGGCTCCCACGTCAATTTCTGATCAAAAAGGAGCCCAAGGAACCGGTACGCAGCAACAACAGGCAAAGCTACATTGCCCAGATAAAGATCAGGATGGAGAGTGCGCTTTCGGCAGAAATGGACAACCGAGGACTTAGCGGTTGAGAATCGAAAGCCATGCTCTAGTGTCCAGCGTTCCACTCTCCGAATAGCTTGTTGTAGCTGTCATTCAGCGACCGCCATATTTTGCGCACTATAATGTAGAGCGAAGTCGTCTACATATAGCGACGGTACCACTGCTGGACCAGCAGCAGCGACTATACCATTTATGGCAATCGCAAATAATGTTACGCTAAGCACCGATCCCTATGGGACTCCGTTTTCCTGTATATGATATTGCAAATATGTCCCCCCTATTCGGACACGGAACAAGCGAAGGGACAGAAAATTCGCAATAAAAACCGGCAAGTTACCTCGAAATTTCCATTGATGCAGGGTAGAGAGCTGGCCGTAACGCCAAGTGGTGTCATAGGCCTTCTCGAGGTCAAAGAAAACAGCGACCAGGTGCTGTCTCCGGAGAAAAGCGTCCTGTATGGCGGTCTCCAGGCGTACCAGATGGTCGTTGGTACACCGAGACGCCCTGAAATCACACTGGTATTCAGACAGGAGTCCCCGTTTCTCCAGGACCCACACCAGGCGCCGATTGACCATCCTCCCAAGGAGCTTGCACAGACAGTTAGTGAGACAAATAGGTCTGTAACTCCCTGTCAAATGGGGATCCTTATCGGGCTTCAGGATAGGTATAATGATACCTTCCTGCCATTGCGCTGGAAACACACCTTCCAACCAGATTCAGTTAAACACCCTGAGCAAATAACGAATGCTCTCATCGTTAAGGTGCTTAAGCATCTGGTTGTGAATATTATCCGGGCCGGGAGACGTGTCCCTGCAGAGCGCCAGCGCTCCGCGGAGTTCCCATTCCGTAAAGGGCACGTTGTACTCCTCCGAAGCGCGGGAAGCAAAACTAAGCTGGAAACGTTCCGCTTCGCGCTTCAGGGCCACGAAGGCAGGGTCATAGTTATCGGAACCGGATATATCCGCAAAATACGAGGCGAGATGGTTTGCAACGCGATAAGGATCTGTAACCAGTTCATTACCAATGGAAATTCCCGGTACAGTAGAAGATGTCTGAATTCCCGAAATGCGTCATAGTTTAGTCCACACTTGAGAGGAGGGGGTATGTGCCGTAATAGAAGACACATACCATTCCCAGGATTGTTTCTTACTCTGGCAAATAAGAATCCGTGCCTTGGCACGAAATTTCTTAAACGTCACCAAATTGGCCATGGTTGGACGCCGACGGTAGTGCTTATGAGCTTGACGATGGTCTCTTATTGCCGCTGCAATATCCTCTGTCCACCAAGGGACGAGTTTGCGACGAGGAGTCCCAGAAAAGGATGGAATAGACTCTTCGGCGGCAGCAAGAAGCACATCAGTGATGTGCTGTACCTCGTCATCGACGCTCCGGCAACCAAGATCAACGAACACAGCTCGATCTTGAAACGAGGGCCAATTTGCCCGCTTAAGAACCCAACGACTGGGGAACTCCACGAGCGTCTGGTTCAGAAGGGTAAGAACGATCGGGAAATGGTCACTGTCACAGAGGTCGTCGTGTACATACCAACCAAATAGGGGGACCAGCGCATGGCTACACACACTCAAGTCAATGTGTGAGTAAGTGCCGTGGGCTAAGCTAAAATGTGTAGCTTCCCCTATATTTAATAGAGATAAATCCAACCCTTGAATTAAGCCCTCCACGTCGCTTCCTCTGGGGCAGGAAGATGGTGATCCCCATTGGGGGTGATGAGAGTTGAAATCACCCACGAGTAGGAAAGGGACTGGAAGTTGATCAACAAGATCAAAGACGTCATTAATATCAAGGGGCTGGTTCGGTGGAAGGTACACGTTACAAACAGTTGTTATAGCAGGCAAGGACACGCGAACTGCAATAGCTTCCAGAGGAGTGGCGAGTGGAAACTCCTCACTATAGCAGTCAGAGCGAACGAAGGTACAAACGCCCCCGGAAGCCCGGGCGGTGTCTTGTCCCTCTTTAGAGTATAGTCGGAAACCTCTCAGAACAGTCTCGTGATCAGGTCTGAGGTTTGTTTCCTGTAGGCAGACTATACTCGCTGCGTATTGGGCAATAAGCTGACGGAGCTCTGTCAAATGCCTGTCATAACTGTTACAATTCCACTGTAACAGTGCCATTGTGTGAACTTATAAACTAGGGAATAAGTTGGAGCAGCAAGCTACAACTTAGCCTCTGGAGGATCATCAGCCTCTACGTCGACTATAATCTCCATGTCCTCAGGCGAGGTCAGGGAGTGAATCGACTCGGTGGAAGATTTCCTAGACACAGTTCGGCGGCGGGGGGATCTCCGTGGGGAGCACGCAGATCTGGGGACCGAAACGTCCCCAGGCGCAGAAGCATCCGCAGGTGGTGGGGCGGATGGCCTCCCCTTTTTTGGAGAAAGGGAATGCGTAGTGCGGGGTCCCTTCTTACCCGCCTCTTTAAGATATATAGACGGGTCAGGAGCCGAATTCCTGACCCTGGTCGACGATGCCGCCTCCGCCGGCTTAGGCGCGGCTTTCGCCGACCGTTTGGGTGGGGAGGAAGTCTTCGACCCCCTCCCCAGTGGGGAGGAAGTCTTCGACTTCCTCCCCGGAGTAAGTCTTCGACTTCCTCCCCTGCTGTGCGGGCGGAGCAGCCTTCGCTCGCACTGTAACGTGTTTTTCGAGGGGTTTTTATGCAACTGGCATAAGTCAGTAGGAAGCCATTCTATATTTATTTACGCGGCAAATTGTTCAGCCAAGAGAATTTTTCATGGTAAATTATTATTATTATTAATTTATTATAATTATTATTAAGATATTTTCGGAGCATTTTATAAAAATTATAAGCATACAGATAGGTTTTCTATGTCTTAGAAAACGCTATCAAGCAAATTATTACGAACGACAATATCATAGAAAGTTATGTGATTACGGAATTTAACAGAGTTTCGTCAGTTAGGGTATATCGAGAGACATGAGTCACTGGAAATTCAAGTACACGCTTAATCTTGTCGGGAAGTATTACGCAAGCGGGGTTGCAGCGTCAAGAAAAGGCGGATAGTTGGAACGGAACCCTCCCGCCGAGTGTAATGAGCCAGAGGAGGGGAATATAGCGCGTGGGGTGCAGCCAATCAGTGGAGACCACGTAAGCTAGAAGTTGGATGAAGAGTGGGGAGCCGACGTGTGGATATATCGTTCGACGCGCCGTGGAACGAGGAGAATCTGTGTAGAACTTGCCGAGTATGGTTATACGCGGGGGTCGCTCCGATGTTCCGTGGAACGAAGACTATCTGTGTAGAACTTAACGAGTTCGGTTGCAAGCGGGAGTCGCTCCGATGTTCCGTGGAGTGGAGGACTAACTTTTGTAAAACCTAGCCAGTGTGGTTGTACGAGTGTTTGGGTCCGATGTACGGACCATAGAATTATCTAATCTACCAGAATATCATCAAATATCGACAAAGATGACGACGTCCAGGAGACTGTGGGAAGCTCACAGCATCATCCAGTACGAGGGAAAGGCTTCGGCCATTTCCAGTGGTAAGCACGAATGACGCAGAAATACGCAATCTCTCATTTCTCCTTGTTTTATATTTCATATTTCAATAACTTCATAGCTTGGAAATAAGAGTAAAATCAATAATTTATCAGACTCCGTTTTCACGTAATTTTCTATCGGTAATATTCAAATCACAATGCTCCAATTTAAATTTTATACTTATTATTATTATTAATTTTGCTATACTTGTTTTATATAATAAATTCATTTCTTTTACAATGCAATCTTTGCTTTCAGTACGTAGCATTATATATAGACCAATTCCTTCTCCTGATACAATTGTTTGTTGGGTTAATGATCAAATCATACCACGATCTGAGTGAATAGAGTCTTGAAGGTGTTCTGCCAGAGCTAGACGTTGTTAAATACAAATTTAGATTTCAACATTGCGTTGAGGTCTTGGCGCCCATTAAAACAACATAGCTTAGCCAAAGGAAAACAGTTACATTTATCACCCGACAGTTAGGGGCAGTCAAACTGTTACATTTGTCGCTCAACGTGAGGGTCAAACTGTTACACTTGTCGCTACCAACATGGGGCATTAATTAACATTACACTTGTACGCTCAACGTGGAGCAAAGTGAAAACGTTACAATTGTCGCTACCAACATAGGGCTAGCAAAATTGCTACAGCACAGCCTTCGTGCTGGCCGAAGGTGGAGTTGAAGTCACCTTCGGGCTTTCCGTTATAATCATAGGTGCTGGTTTCGGAACAGGAAACTCAGTTGCAGGTTTCACAGCTGGTACAAAAGATGAGGTAGCCGGGACCAAATTTGGTATTATGGCTCTATAATCAATCGCTGGAGAAGGCGAAATCGTGGTATGGTACTTCTTGCGGGCCTCCTGGTAGGTGAGACCATCCAGGGTTTTGATCTCCTGGATTTTCTTCTCACTCAGGAAGACAGGGCAGTTCCTGTCCCGAGGAGAATGAAATCCAGGGCAATTAGTGCACCGATAAGGTGTTGTGCACTCTTCCACTTCGTGTGGTACCCTACCGCATGTTCCGCAGATTGCGGGGCTCGAGCATCGGGATAACATGTGCCCGAACTTCTGGCACTTATAACACCTCATTGGTGGAGGGATATAAGGCCGTACGTCACAACGGTAACTTGTAACCTTAACTTTCTCCGGGAGCACCGAAAGCACAAAGGAAATAATGAAAGCACCAGTATCCACGATTTGACCATTGACCTTGCGCGTAATGCGCCGGACATCAGTCACGTGACGTGCTGCATATCCTCCTTGAGCTCCTCGTCAGTGTTCAGAATCAGGTCCCGGTGAAAAATAACTCCTCGGACCAGATTCAGGGACGTGTGCTTTTCCACTTTGACGGGAATTTCGCCAAAGTGGTCACATTGCAAAAGTTGTTCAACTTGCTCACCAGTCCTAGTCTTGTACAACAAGCTACCGTTCCTCATCTTTTGTACTTTCTCAAGCTCACCATAGACACCTTCTATGTGGCGAGAAAACAAAATACTCTTTACCAGCTTGAAATCACCCCCATCTGTTCTGGTAGCTACCAGAAACTTGGGGGTGTTAGCACCCAGATTTTCATGCACAGATTGTTCCCAGGGGGTTGATCCCCGTAGGGAATCAAATGTTAAAGACTTGGGTGTAGGATCACCCTGTTTGGGGATTTTTCTTTTTGAACCCATGGCCAGATCATCCTCCCCGAATGCCACCGACATCCGATCACGGGCCGTCACAGTAGGCGCTACCCAGCCAGGGCAAGGCCCGCCTAGCTTGGAAGGCATTGCCCGGGGGTCCGATGTTTTACAATGCCGTATCGGCATGTACCCCTTGGCATATACTGGATTTTACAGCTCAGACATTCGGCTGTGCGGGGACCTGCGTAGTCAGGCGGATACTACTGCACGGGTACATGGCACACCCACCTGTCGGTGCGGCCAAGACCGGAACAGGCTTTCGAGCGTAGTCGCAAGCGTAAGTGGCCCATCCCCTAACAGCACGCACATATAGAAATTTTGGTTGCCAGACCCTGAAAGCAGTAACGGAAAGAAGTGCGATATAACCTAATGAGAGTTATATAGCACGGGTGTATGTCTTTTAGAGCTGACTGTCAAACCCTCGAAAGGGGACCTATCCGAGAAGCCCTTTTAGTCGCCTTTTACGACTGGCAGGGATTACCGTGGATGTATTCGCTTCCTCCCACCCACTGGGGGTCCAATTCACAAAACAACGCGGAGTCCTTAAAGTATAGCCAAGGTCGCCCCTTTTAGTCGCCTCTTACGACAGGCAGGGGATACCGTGGGTGTATTCTAAACCCCCCACCCACAGGGGGGGATGCACCTAGGAAAACAGAGTTCCTCAGGGTTCTGTGCTGAGTGTCACCTTGTTCGCGATAGCCATAAATGGCATTGTTGCAGCCGCCAGGCCTACGGCAGTTCCACCGCTGTATGTGGATGATTTAGCTCTACATTACAGAGGAAGTATGGCAATCGTGAAACGGCAACCGGGTCGACAGGTGGACTCACGACTGAGGTTTTCGTTTTAAGCAGCAAAAACCTCCGTCGTCCATTTTTGTCGTCTCTGGAGGCTACATTTACACCCTGAACTACATCTCAGGGACGCTGAATTGCCGGTGGGTGATGCTTATCGCTTCCTGGGGCTCCATTTTGATAGCAAATTAACGTGGCAGCACCATATTCGGCAACTAAAAATGGTGTGTCTCAGGATACAACATGCTCAAGTTTCTGACCGTGTGGTGCAGCTACGGTTCCACCAAGCCCTCGTTCTGTCTCAGTAGACTTTCGTTCTGCAGCATACGGTTCAGCAAGGCCGGCAACCTTGAAAATGCTGGACAGTATCCACCATAGTGGCATTAGGCTGGCTACCGGTGCCTTCCGGTCCAGCCCGATACCCAGCCTACTCGCTGAATCGGGTGTTCCACCTCTAAATTATAAACGCCAGCATATGCTGCCAATGTGCGTCAAATGCTGCAACATCCGAGCTATTGAGCTCTCTTCAGTACCCAATACCACCAGAGGTATGCCATCCAGCCTTGTGCCACTCAACCGGTTGGTACTAGACTCGATAGCACGTGCACTGAAATAGGAGTGGCTGTAGGTCCCTGTATGATCCGGACACCTAGCGAGGTGCCTCCGTTGCAAGTCCCGCGACCGGAAATTCGGTTAGATCTACACCGAGGTCCTAAGGTGAACATGGATGCCTCCGTTTATCGGAGGCAGTTCCACAGCATAGTTCACCAATTTCCGGACACTGGTATTCTCTACACGGATGGTTCGAAGGTGGACGAGAAGGTGGGTTGTGCCTATGTAATTGATGATGCAAACACCAAGATCTCTTTGCCTGAGGCCTCTAGTGTGTTTACTGCGGAGCTAATTGCCATCTATGAAGCTCTGCAGTTTGCACTACAGGATGCAGGAATCCACTTTCTCGTGTGTACCGACTCTTGGAGTCGTTGCAGTCAATTGCTACATGTTTCCCGCAACACCCCCTAGTGCAACGAATCCATGACCTACTTGCCGGGTTGTGCCGTGCTGACACTCAAATCACTTTTATGTGGCTCCCAAGCCACATGGGAATTGCGGGAAATGAGTTAGCGGATCAAGCTACAAAAGAGGCGGTATCACTATTCACTACCATACCTGCCAACTTTTGAAAAGGGCTATCAGTAAAACTCACGCGCGACAAAAAATTTAACGATTTTCGACATACCCCGGCTTGACGAAAATAATAATACTTCTGGGCTACAAAATACAATAATTCATGCTTTAAACAGGATATTTCAATGAAATCATATCTACTTACATGATTTGTAGATGAACATAACAATCAAGAAGAAATCCATGTTAATCAGCAGCAGGCGTGGTGAATATTGGTTTGGAGCATACATAACTGGACTTCCTTGATAAATTAAGCCGATATACGATAATTGAAAAAGGTTTTACACAATAAAACTTGTTTAACGTAACACAGGCAAGAAATAATATAATACACACTGCAAATCACATGCTAGTTCGACTTTAAAGTCATGGTTGTGGCCTTTTTAGCTTCCAGCAAAAAGTCTTGAAAAAATGCTTTGTCATAACAGGGACCAGAACTCCTGGTCTTCAAAATAGAAATAGACTCCAGAGATTCATTGGACATGGATGACCTGAACTGTGTTCTATTTTTCTTCACAAGGCTGAAAACACGTTCACATTCTGCATTGCTATGGGGTATGGTGAGAATAGAGAGCATTACTCTAGAAATTCGGTTATACTTAAGAAGTCCATCGGCTCCACGAATTCTTGATATTTGTGCCAAACTGGAATCACTTGCAGCATCTTGATGTGCAGCCAAAGTGTCATCTACCTGAAGAGCTGTAAACTGCCTCTGAAGCTCATTCACCACCTCATCGGTAGTTTCATTCTCTTCCTTGCATAACATGACAGGAAACTTTTCCAAGAAAAAAACGAACGGAAGAAAACTGTGCATCTTCAATTTTGTCTAACCTAGCAACTTGAGCATTCTTTAGCACGTCATCCTTGAGTGGAAACTTGTTGATGATGTAGTCACAGGCAGTACAAAAGTAGTTTCTCACTGATGAAAAGAAAAGGGATTTATCTGTACCTGGAGATCATTCACTATGTTCGAAGTTTGAATGCCAATAACTAACTCATCATCACTTCTTTGATTTTGAATCAAGTTGTACTCAACTTCAAGCAATGAGGAGCTTTTGACAATTTTGGGCTTAACAAACTTGGTGAACAGCTGCTTTAGCAAATCCATTAGAAGTTCTAATAACAAGTGAACTTGTGGGGAAGAAGTCTGAAGGGCAACATTCAATTTGTCAAATACAGAAATAGTCACATGAAGAAAAGTGCAAAAGGCCTTGTTCAAGTTTGAGGACAGGAACATAAACAATTTTCTGCACGAGTTGTAGCAGAAGTCTTATTTTTTAGGATGGGTTTGTCACATTTGGAAGAATATGCTATTCTTTTAGGGGCATGTGTAGTAGCAGAATCAAGAATTCTCTTCTTCTGATACTCTTTGGATCCACTTTGTTCAACTTTAGGTATTCTGAAAGATGTCAAGCTTGTGGAAATGTTTTGGGTACATAATATTACTTCCTCCTTGAAGAAAGAAAGAAAGAAAGAAAGAAGAGGATCCCACTGGTCCAGTAGTCTATCCAAACATCTGCCTAAAGATAACCACCTAGTACATACATGCTTCAGAATTTTCTTTGCCTCCTTATTGTGCAAGTTCTGAAATTTCTGAAGGCATTCTTTTCTCTTTACACTCTTCTCTAAGAAATAAAATATATCTACAAGGATCTCATCCACTTTAACTGGTAATCTTCCAGCACCTTTTTCAGCTGCTAGATTAATCAGGTGGCAAATGCACCCTATGATGGCAATACCTGGTTGAACTTCCTTCAGAACTGCTGAAACCCCATTTTTGTGTCCTATCTGTGACGTATTTTACGCCACTGAGCTGACATAAAAGTATACCTAACCTAAGATATTCCTTCCTGCCAAATTTCACCCGTCCCTGTTTCTCCTGTTGAGGCGAACGCCTCATAAAATTCCTTCACTTACCCAAAATCTGAAGAAAGCTATGGCCTGTGCTGACAGTCGCAATTTCGACCTGTGAAGACCTTGTGAAATGAATCTTCATGTCTGCAACATCACTCTCGCAGTCCAAACACGCGAGGTACACTCTCGACCTGATGTGCACTGGTTCTGGAATTAATGTGTTCCCTAACCTCAAAATAAACATCGGATTTACGTATTTAAAATATGTCAACATTGCCTGTATCGATTGTTCCAAACTCGAACCATCACCCGATGTATCGACAGCCGTAGATGACAAATGACGTACGCATGGTGAATTCCAGGTTGGCCAACTCTCACGGAAGCGAACACTGAAGTGTCTTATGAACTACGTTCAAGAAGGCCAGGAAATTTTAGTGTGCGTGTGTGCTACTACTGCTCTATAGAAATTATCGTGCCAGTTTGATATATGTTGAATGTTTGTGTGCGAACTCGCTCTCTTAGTTCCTGACTTTCATAAAGGAGACATCTCCCGGGGATTCGGATTGTCCCGGGAATGTAAAACAGGTACCGCCACCCTAAATGGGGTTGGCTTTAGTCATAGTTTTAGTTTAATATGTGGTGTGCAAGGTAAGTTCCAGGAAGTGTGATATTTATTGTGCTTGTCTGCTCATTTTAATTTGGGGCTTTGTTTTTTCATTACCGTGTTATTGCGACGTGGATTTGTGTACCTCGTGGGTACTGCGCACTGGTTGATGTTCGGCCGATCAATGGGTTGATGTATCCTACTGTTATTCTAAATTGTTTACCAATTTTACCATCTTCGGAAGTAGTTTTTCAGTGGGAAGTCTTCTTGTTTTTCGTGCGAGTTTTCCTGTGTTGCGTTACCATGTGCGTCTTTAGTTTGGGTTCCATTTGTTCATTTATTTCCCTGTGATCATGCTCCTTGGAATTTTCCTGCCTGCAGCCATGTTTAGTTTTCTATTATGTTAGTTTTAAGGGGCCCTGTTCCTGGTATTGCATCACCTTATGTCCACGTGCAAGTTGTAGGTTATGTGACGCTTTGCTTTGATTTTCTTCCCTTACGCCCTTGTGCGTTTCACTTTTGAATTTCTAATCGCTGTATTTCTGCTTTACCTATGGGATTGGTTCAAATCCCAAATTTTGGGAATAGCGCCCTTATGGTGCAACCAGCCTTGGCGTCCCGTTATGTGTCTGCCATTGGGGCAGTCGAGTTCGCGTCAGGTCCCGTGATGGTAATGTGAGACTGTCCGCTCCGTTTTTCGGGAGTTAGTCATTTGTAATGTAGTTTTCTTTTGATTTAGATTTCTTTTCCTCTTACGTAATTCCGGACGTGTTGGTATGTATGTTGGTAACTTGTTCCTTTCCGGATGTAACTTGTAAATTTCTGCGGTAGGTATTGCACCACCCTTCGCCGTGGCTCGTAAAATTATTTGACTAGGGATAATTCGTAATTGTAAGATATTACCTTTCTGTGTACCTGTTCATTACTCAATTTTGTTCCTAAAAGCATGCCAAGTGGTGTATCGTACCACGTGAGGTCAACGGCGTTTACCGTCCACTCAAGTACCAATTTCTCATGAAACCCTCGTTTATAACCAAATGTTGTTCCTATTTTATATATTTTGATTTTTATACAATACAGACCCCTTTTATATTTTGATTTAGACTTCATTATGCCCTAACGTCCAATCCTCACCCTCAAGACAGCTGCGGTGGAATGAAATCCTCACCAGGTAAGTCTTCGGCTTTTCTAGCTTCAGCACAAAGCGACGTGCTACCCCTCTTGCACATCTGAGGGGGTCACCCGAGCGCGTCGTCAACCCCGGCCACTGAGGTAAGGCCATCAAGTCCCGCAAAGGATATCCCGAGGCCGCCGTTGGTAAGTTTCCTTCGGGTTGGCAGGCCCTCTAGGGAGTCTGTCGAGTCGAAGCGAGTCAGTGTAGGAGTAGAGGTTGGGAGTGGGGGTGACATTGGTAGCAGAGCGTGGTTTCCCGGTTTCCACCCGCTGCTGTCTAGGGGGGGGAGTGTTTCCTGTAAATCCCCTGCTAATATTTTAAATCAGTTCAATTTTGGTGGTAAAGATGTCCCGCCTATAACCTGTATTAATTAAACTGTAAATCTGTTTCATGCAAAAATGTCTGCTGCGAGAAGTGTGCAGTTTGCGGCTCATCTGACACGGGATGAAGCGAATTACGAGCTCACCATACGTGGCCTGCAGTCCTCAGGCGACCTGAGCCAAGACCGGAAAATGCTGGAAGGAGCTTCAGAAATTCAAGTGTGCCCTCCGGAACTCACAGATGAAGAGATTGAACGGGGTAAGTTCCTGATTGTACTTAGTGTCCCATTCTGCTTAATATGCATAACTTCTTACAAATCCGTTGCTCTAGTAAGGGCGACTTAGCCCAGTGTGCGTCCTTCTGTCCAGTATCTGTGGATCCGAGTGTCAAATTTGTTTTTGAGTACTAGTAAATGCAACGTCGCATCTATTATCTTCGCCTGAATTTCTTTTGCACGGTTTCTTGAACTATCATAATTCTTTCCGGTGATCAATTTAGGGAGATTGGAAGTGTAGGGGACTGGTGACCATGATGTCCACGATGTTGTGTTTTAGAGTCAGTGTTTTTTTGTTTTTTTTAATGTAGTGGTGGTGATTGTGTTGTGCATACGATAGGCCTAGGATTATAGGTTATGTAATCCGGTCAGCTGCTTTCGGGCTGGCGTTGATCTTCTGTGGTTCTCGTGTGTGATTAATCTGTTTCCGATTAATTTGCAAGTGTCAAGTGTCATCAGGTCTCGTACAGTTGTCCCGTGTGTGTGTGTAATTTCATTTAAGGTGCACATCACAGCTCCTTGGCAAAATTCCTATTCTGTTTAATGTCGACGTGTGCGTAAGTAAGTTTAATTAATAAATGCCGTCCCCTTAGTTAATGTGTTGTTCCATTCGAAGCCTGTTAACGTGTCAATTCATTAGTGCTCGGCCAATTGGTCGCAGCAGACTTCTTAAATTCCTGTCCCGTTAGTGTTCGTTGGGTTGGTCTTCCGGTTTATCTGTTCATCGTGGCTCGATATAATCTGTCAGGTTTCTCGTTGTTCAAATTTGGTCTGCGTGTGAGTGTACTGTGCGGTAGATTGTTATGTATTAAGTTTGTGGGTGGGGTCATGCAGCCTAGTTGTTGCGCTGATTACGTTCAGGTTAGGTCGGATATTTTGAAGGTGCATTTTAGTTCACCGTTAGCAGAGGCCAAGTATGCAGGCTGGGATTACGCTGGGGCACCTACCAGCCAGAGCTCGATTTGGTTGTAATGTGAGGATGCTGGCTCGAGGCCGGTTTTGCGATCCTCGGATGGTGCTGTTATTCCCTTATGGTTCATCAAGAAGGCGGACTTAATGTTCGTTTCTCCTTTCTTCGTCTGGGCCGGGTAAGCAAGTGTGATGGGAAGGGACTGGGTCGAGCGAAGGTTGGGGTGTATATAGGTCCTTCCGATGTCAACTTCGCCTGGTATGGGACAGCGATGCAGTGACTCGGGAGGGCGACAAATTGGTAAGCAAATTTTTTAAAGGGAACACTCTGCTCACCTTAGTTGTGGAGAGTCGGGATGCTTTTGTTGCTATCCGTCATGGTAAGATCCCTATATTTTTGCTTGTGTTATGGTATATCTTGCGTTATGGTGTCTTGGTGACTGCTTATTTTGCATACTTGTGCGTAGATGGGGAAGTGTATTACTTGGGGTGGGAAAGTTTATTGTGGATGTGTGATGGATGACTGTCGTGTGTGTTTCTGGTTCGTCTTTCTCATTTCGGTCCATCGATCTGGAAAATTTTGGTCTGTAAAATTTATGTATGGTGATATTCGTATCACGGTCTGGTACTGTAGGCATTGTAGCGTTGGTGAGTCTGCCGACAAGGTGAAGCAGATATGGAAGGAGGCCCGCAAGTCCATCCAGGTTTCTCACGAGCGACTAGCTCAAAGGTACAATCAGGGACGGAAGCCCGTCAACCTCAATGTGGGAGACATGATATATGTTCAGGACCATTCACCTAAGCTTCTAGGAAACAAAGTGTCAGGAAAATTGCGGCCGCGATTTCGCGGTCCATTTAAGATTTTATCCTTTGTCAGTCCTGTTTCAGTGCTGGTGAGCGACCCTGAAAGGAAGAGAATCTTCAGGACTCACCTCTCACAGTGCAAGCCCGCACACGGGACGCCCAAGCGAGTCTCAGGGTAGTCGACAATAAACTGGTGGTATCCTTGCTTTATTTTATGCCCCTTTTCTTTCAAAATTGGTATGTGATCTTTTGTAATGTTTCCCCCCCAAAATCTACAGAGAACTTGCGTCTCTGGAGGCGTTGCTTACCCAAGATGTTGTGAGAAGCGTGTTGCACCTCATTGTATGAACTACAGATCGTTTATCGGTCTTTATGATGTGTGACAGGCTTTTCCCAAGATTGGTAAGACTTAGTTAATAGTATAACTCTGTGTTAGATATTTGAAGCTAAGGTGACCTCGATGTGGAGGTGGTATGTAGTTATGCCTGCTTTGTCGAGGCAATATATGTTAGGCCTAGGATTTAGGATGCCGTTGGATATGGTAACTTCCCGTTTGGAGACATAAGGTGATTTATTTAGTAACGGGGGGGCCCTGCCTTTAAAGGCAATAAAATTGTATGTTTCGTTTTTTCTAAATCAAAATTGTGATGCACCACGTCTGATAACTTATGACAACTTAAATAACCATGAAATGAACTATAACTGCGCTTCTGGCAACTAGTTATTGCACCATGAACTGTCTGTCACTCTGGTATGTCCTGCTACTCGTGTGCTTAGCATTTCAGTGCTTGGCCCGTTGGAAGTGGAGCTCCCTGGGAATGTGTCGGTCTGTGCTGTTTCTCCGCGGGATCCAGTGCAGCTCGGGGCGTGCAAGATACCCTGGTGGACATGTGGATGGTGGCGTGACTGGGAAACTGCTGGCGGGGACCTGGGCTCGTCATCGCCCGTTCTCCATCTGTAACTGGGTCATCAGGACATTTCTACCTAGACCCTTCCAGCTAACATGAGCAGCGGAACTATCACCAAGACAGTGCCATCCACTCAGCTTGTCGTTGTGTGAAATCAGACCTTGAACATTCTGCCTGCCATTCAATGAAATTATGCCCAAAATTCCTTCAAACATGTTGGGACATATGTAAATCTGATGCCGTACATAAGAGGTGATCCTCTCCAGATCTGTTACTTCAACATTACGCAAATGCTGTCTACCCCGCAGTTTGCTTTGGGGGGGCGAGGATGTGACGTATTTTATGCCACTGAGCTGACATAAAAGTATACCTAACCTAAGATATTCCTTCCTGCCAAATTTCACCCGTCCCTGTTTCTCCTGTTGAGGCGAACGCCTCATAAAATTCCTTCACTTACCCAAAATCTGAAGAAAGCTATGGCCTGTGCTGACAGTCGCAATTTCGACCTGTGAAGACCTTGTGAAATGAATCTTCATGTCTGCAACATCACTCTCGCAGTCCAAACACGCTAGGTACACTCTCGACCTGATGTGCACTGGTTCTGGAATTAATGTGTTCCCTAACCTCAAAATAAACATCGGATTTACGTATTTAAAATATGTCAACATTGCCTGTATCGATTGTTCCAAACTCGAACCATCACCCGATGTATCGACAGCCGTAGATGACAAATGACGTACGCATGGTGAATTCCAGGTTGGCCAACTCTCACGGAAGCGAACACTGAAGTGTCTTATGAACTACGTTCAAGAAGGCCAGGAAATTTTAGTGTGCGTGTGTGCTACTACTGCTCTATAGAAATTATCGTGCCAGTTTGATATATGTTGAATGTTTGTGTGCGAACTCGCTCTCTTAGTTCCTGACTTTCATAAAGGAGACATCTCCCGGGGATTCGGATTGTCCCGGGAATGTAAAACAGGTACCGCCACCCTAAATGGGGTTGGCTTTAGTCATAGTTTTAGTTTAATATGTGGTGTGCAAGGTAAGTTCCAGGAAGTGTGATATTTATTGTGCTTGTCTGCTCATTTTAATTTGGGGCTTTGTTTTTTCATTACCGTGTTATTGCGACGTGGATTTGCGTACCTCGTGGGTACTGCGCACTGGTTGATGTTCGGCCGAT
The DNA here is from genome assembly GCA_946902985.2 of Meconema thalassinum. NCBI lineage: Eukaryota > Metazoa > Arthropoda > Insecta > Orthoptera > Tettigoniidae > Meconema > Meconema thalassinum. The sequence continues at coordinate 378,084,267 of OX336392.1, forward strand.
CAATGGGTTGATGTATCCTACTGTTATTCTAAATTGTTTACCAATTTTACCATCTTCGGAAGTAGTTTTTCAGTGGGAAGTCTTCTTGTTTTTCGTGCGAGTTTTCCTGTGTTGCGTTACCATGTGCGTCTTTAGTTTGGGTTCCATTTGTTCATTTATTTCCCTGTGATCATGCTCCTTGGAATTTTCCTGCCTGCAGCCATGTTTAGTTTTCTATTATGTTAGTTTTAAGGGGCCCTGTTCCTGGTATTGCATCACCTTATGTCCACGTGCAAGTTGTAGGTTATGTGACGCTTTGCTTTGATTTTCTTCCCTTACGCCCTTGTGCGTTTCACTTTTGAATTTCTAATCGCTGTATTTCTGCTTTACCTATGGGATTGGTTCAAATCCCAAATTTTGGGAATAGCGCCCTTATGGTGCAACCAGCCTTGGCGTCCCGTTATGTGTCTGCCATTGGGGCAGTCGAGTTCGCGTCAGGTCCCGTGATGGTAATGTGAGACTGTCCGCTCCGTTTTTCGGGAGTTAGTCATTTGTAATGTAGTTTTCTTTTGATTTAGATTTCTTTTCCTCTTACGTAATTCCGGACGTGTTGGTATGTATGTTGGTAACTTGTTCCTTTCCGGATGTAACTTGTAAATTTCTGCGGTAGGTATTGCACCACCCTTCGCCGTGGCTCGTAAAATTATTTGACTAGGGATAATTCGTAATTGTAAGATATTACCTTTCTGTGTACCTGTTCATTACTCAATTTTGTTCCTAAAAGCATGCCAAGTGGTGTATCGTACCACGTGAGGTCAACGGCGTTTACCGTCCACTCAAGTACCAATTTCTCATGAAACCCTCGTTTATAACCAAATGTTGTTCCTATTTTATATATTTTGATTTTTATACAATACAGACCCCTTTTATATTTTGATTTAGACTTCATTATGCCCTAACGTCCAATCCTCACCCTCAAGACAGCTGCGGTGGAATGAAATCCTCACCAGGTAAGTCTTCCGCTTTTCTAGCTTCTGCACAAAGCGACGTGCTACCCCTCTTGCACATCTGAGGGGGTCACCCGAGCGCGTCGTCAACCCCGGCCACTGAGGTAAGGCCATCAAGTCCCGCAAAGGATATCCCGAGGCCGCCGTTGGTAAGTTTCCTTCGGGTTGGCAGGCCCTCTAGGGAGTCTGTCGAGTCGAAGCGAGTCAGTGTAGGAGTAGAGGTTGGGAGTGGGGGTGACACTATCATAACAGGAGCATTGTCGGAGCAGAAAGCCACACAGTTTTCAATTGGTATATTATGAGAACTCAGCTGTGATAACATCAGGTTACCTATGTTTCGCCCTGTTAAGTCCCCGTCCAACGCTGGTATGGATAGCACAGTGCTCACTACTTTTTCCTGCCGAACATCATAGAATGTAACAACAATAGGATACAACTTGGCATTCGTATCATTGCTTCCATCCGTTGCCAAAGAAAATGGTCCGTTCTGAAGGCACTTAACAACTTCAGATGATGCATTTTTTGCCATTTTATTTACAATGCACGTCGTTTTCGTGCGACCACAACTATATTTCTTTGCAACTTCTGATGTGGGAAACATCTTCTTAAATAAAGCACCAGCATGATCAGCCGCACTTAAGGGCACATTGTGTTCCACCAAAAAGGAAGTAAACAGACACTCGGTCCTAATTACGTCACTGTCAACGTTACCAGCCTTGGCAAAAAAGGTGTTGATTTTCTTGCTAACTTCCTTCGATTTAACATAACTTATGTGTTTACCGCACTTCACATGATTACTTAAATCGTTTTTTCCACCATGTGCAATATTAATATCACACGCACATACCATGCAAAAGGCAAATTTTTCTCCCTTTCTTGATTTTAGTATGCACGGAAAATCAACCGAGTATGATTCTTTAAATGTCTGGAAGTACTGTTTCTTGTTGTATTTGTTCATTCTCGATATCTACTAAAACATCGAAAGGAACCTGGATCACTAAACGTCACATAAAATTATAACATAAATCACATAAAACACAGCCAACACTTCATTAAAACAAGTCAAAGCACACAAGTCAAATGAACACGACGCCAACCTCGTAAAGAAAGAATATGCACATGGTAGAGAAAAAAAAACACACACGTGGAACGAATGTAATTAGACCAAGGAATACAGGAAACTGCGAAGCACGAAGATATAACACAAAAACTCGAACACTTCATTAAAATATGCCATAACCTTAAAAATACGAAAACATTCAAGGAACGCCAACTTCGCGAACAATAAACAACTCACGTGGTCAAAGAATATGGTTTAAATCGCAACGAGCGAACGTAGGGGAACAAAGAATTTGCGAAGCAGAGCGTGTCGACACCTAAGATTCACATGGAAGAACGGTTATCCCGGCTTCAAATTCAATTACAATGACGACACAAACATGACACGGTTAAAAGTACGAATCATATCAAAGAACGAGTTATCGACTATCGTGGACTTGCCTTCGACCCACGCAAACAATCGATTGTACGGAAGTGGGAGGGATTATCGAATGTTAATTATCGTTTCAAATTTTTGTCCGCGAAATCGTAAAATGACACCGTTCATCCGTAAAACGCTGCAATTTCCGTAAATTTTACGGATAAACCGTAAAAGTTGGCAGGTATGCACTACCATCTTGACCAATGGAGATACCCGCTAGAGATATTCGCACTCAATTACGCTGACAAGTACTGGCATTTTGGGAGAGTCGGTGGCTAGCTGACTCAATGCCCAATAAACTGAGAGCGATCAAGGGAACTACTCGCATGTGACGGAGCTCTTTCCGGTCACGGAGAGAGTCCATCATTTTGTGTAGGCTAAGGATAGGTCATACAAGATCCACCCACTCGTACCTAATGAGAAGGGAAGACTCCCACTTTGTACCTGTGGAGCCGTATTCACCGTGGCCCACATTTTAACCGAGTGTGTGGATCTTGCTGACTTAAGAAACCTTGGTTTGCAGATGACACTGACGCTGCTGATCATGTTATACGTTTTATAAGTGAGAGTAGGTTAGGGCCAGCATTCTAAATTTTTCAGTGTACATTGACTCAAAGACTTGTTCTTTTTAGAATGCTGAATTTTTTTTTTCCGTAATTTTTGTTTATATTATAATTATTAGCTTTATTTAATTTTTTGTTCTATTAAATTTTGGTCTTTTCAAATTTAAGTGTCCACCTCTAAATTTTAAATCCCATTCCAAATTTGTATACCTTAATCTGTGTTAAGAGGGGCAGATGACCTCGTAGTTCCGCCCCTTAAAACAACAATAACTAACTAGACTGAGTAGACATGGCTTTGAACCCCACTGTTGGCCATCCTTGAAATGGTTTTCTGTGGTTTTGCATTTTCAACTCAATGCAAATGCCTAACACAGTACCTTCTATTAGGCCATGGCCACTGTCTTCCAACTACTTGTCCAGGTTCATTCACATCTCTCATAAAGTTATAGAAATTTATTAGTTTTTTTTTCACTCCAGACATATTGAACAGGGAGCTGCCGAAATATAATTAATAATACAGGAGTGCCATAAACTAGCAGAACACTTTAAGTGAAAACGTGGCAGATGGAATATTTTTATAACAAAATAATTGTATAATTATATTGTTGTACGTACGGGTAAGTATTATGTATGTTGTAGTCAGATAGTGAAATCCGTAACTCCATGCAAATCCTAGGCACTTCATGAAAAGCTGGCGCATTATGTAAAGAGGGATAGCTGCACTATATGACGCGTGGTTTCGTGAAATGACGAAATTTCTCCATCACATAGTGTCATTCTTTTTGTACATTAGCTGGCGGGAAGTTCTGTCCGTCACTTCATGAAATAGTGGTATCCTTGTGGTGAGATAAGTGTGCTTCCCAAGAATTAATAATGGCAATATACGGTATGGAAGTCACCGTGGACTTTCAAAGGTTGTTTCTTGAGGAGTATTTTATGCCAATTAACAATTTCTGTAATTTTTGCTAGATCAAGAATTATTATTTTTGTTTTATTGTTGTAAATTCATTTTAAAACATAATAAACAACCATTAATTTATTTCATGGAATAGTGCTGTATGATGCCGAAAAGCTAATGTACAGTACTACTCCAATGAGTCAGACATTTCATGAAGAGTCGAATCAACGAACACCGGATCTTTATGAAGTGCCTCAGCTGATGATGTAAAATCGTTTCCTACACTATCTGCCTAAATTGGTTCATCACTTTATGAAGAAATGCGTCAGATAGTGCAATTACCCCATTTTACATCATATGGCAACTTTTCATGAAGCATCTGGGATTTTCATGAAATGACAGATTTCTTATCATCCAATTTAACCTCCCTTATTTCAAGAAGTGTGTAACTTATCCGTGTAATATTTCCTTGCTAATAATTGTGGGTAGATACAGTGTTATCCCCAAATAATTTAATTTGAAAAATAAATGTGTTAACAGACTGAAAAGTGATTCTCTTACTGATCTCATGAGGTTGCTATTAGGAAGGGCATCCAGCCATAAAAAATATACCAGTATCTATCACTCAGAAATTGATCGCATTTCATCTTCGACCTCGATTTGTTATCAGGGTTCATAAAGATGCATGTTACCTGATTTGAGAGTAATTTATGAGGGTGAGAGTGTGGAGAATGGTATCTTTGCAGATATCGGAGCTATCTGAGCAGACTGCATGAGATTCGAATCCACAATATAATTCACTAAACTACTGAAATTACAATACCTTCTGTAATGACCACCTGCCGTTCCCTTTTTAGATCAGCGACTTATGCAGTACAATTCCAGCTGTGTCGGTCATTATGCGCGTGAATTATGGACAAATGCAGCATTGTCAACCCCATGCATACAGTACCAATTGCATAGGCGGTATTGCAAAACAAAGGAGCGCCATAGACCAATATTTACTATGTGGCGCGGGCCATGGCACCCCTGGTTTTTGTCACGAATCAATAATTTTTTTCGAGACCAATGGGTTTTGCCTTGACCAATAATTAATAGGTACGTTAGGCATATATGCACCCCTGGTTTTTGTCATTCACAGAGGGAATAGTTACGCATATGACCGACCTTATTCGGTGGTTTATTTTGTATTTTACATGTTGGCAACAGTGATGTGACTTCCATGCGTGTGCCTAGGTAACAGTTGACGAGATCTCATACACCAGGCAAACATGGCAGCCGTCGTTTAATGAGCAAGAAACAAAAACACATACAGTATTTACGTAATTTAGCTCATATTTCCAGTTTACTAGTGATAATGGACAGTAATTTCAATTGGAAATGTCCCTCGGTATATGAAACAAGGTATCAAAATCATCTATTATCCTTATTAACCAAGTTGTGATTGTCAAAGACAGGCTCTCATCTCATTCAGTTTTAATATTTTTTTCTATCACTTTTACCACCATTGAACACTGTTTGCTTCTGATATGAACGCATAAAAGATAAATAAATTCCAATGTAACAAACTAAGAGTGCTGCCCATCAGAAATGACCCATTCAAATTTTATTTTTAGAATATTTCCTACGGCTAATTCAAACTGTATACCTGTACGAGAGTGGCTCGGACGTACGAGACTGGTCGTCTATCTTGGTTGTTTATTTCAGCACTTAGCAGTACACATTCTCCAGGCACATAACCCCTTCTTGGAGTATGTACAACAGCTGATAGAGGACCTGCAGCGAAGCATAAGCAACAGACATCACGGTAAGTCCACACTGATGAAGGTTGCTGAGGAGGAAATAGCATGCATTAAAACAAACCTGAGTAGGAAGGAATCAAATATATATGATAAATGTTAATATTATTTCAGAGGAATTACTGCATTACACACTTCTCAATTCAGTTGCCAGTTTTTCACCCCAGTGTATCATGGGGGAATTATGCAACAACATTTGGAGAATGGGGTACTGGCCAGACAACTGAAGCCACTTCATATTAATTTGTTCCCATCTCCAAAAAGGCACTCCCAGAAGACTGTTGCAAATATAGGACTGTGGCTCTCTTATCACATCCTGCATATCATCCATGAACAGTTTAAGAACTACTTTCTCCCTATAATTGCAGGAGAACAATGTGAGTTAAATCCAGGCAAGAGAACACAGGAGCAAATATCTGTAAGACGGTGCAGAAAATGAATGACTTAAAAATGACTACCATCCTATATTTTATTGATTACACTACGGTATTTGACTTGGAAAAATGGGCTCCACTTTGGACCACACTTTTGGAAATGAGAGTCGTAAACATTTGACGAAACTCGTGTAAAATTCGTATGAAAACAACACTGCAGTGATAAGGGTAAACCAATTGACTAATAATTATTATACAGTCCCGTCTATTCAATACGTTCAGCACTTGAAGGGTTAAGGCCAAACAAGCTTACGCTTATGCAGATAACATTGCACTGGTAAAATGAAATTTGGACTCCCTCAAGGACATGTTTATGGTCTTGCAAGATAAATGTCAAGCCATGGGACTTAAAATCAATGAAGGCAAAACCAAATAAGTTATATGAAAATGTCAACGTCAGCATGTAGAACGAGGACTCAAAATATAAAGTTTGGCCAATATAACCTTGAAAATGATTAATTTATCTTGGTACTGTCTTGAATTGTTAGAGTTCTGTAACAGCAGTGATAAATAAGAGGATAATGACTGGAAACAGGGCTAATTTTGCTCATGTCAGGCTTTTGAAATCAACACTCTCCGAAGAGTTCATCAGAATAATCCAAAACACTGCTCATTTCTCTTTTCCCTACATTTCTAAGATTCTTTATAACATTTCTTTATTTTCAGGCATCTGAAAAATCAAACTTTAGAAGACTCTCATTAGACCAGTTGTGACATATTGATCGCAAACATGGACTATGCCAGCTGTCGATGAGAATACTTTATGTGTCTTTGAGTAGAAAGTTTTAAGAAGAACTTATGGACCTTTGAGAGAGATTGAAGAAGGGAGAATAATAACAAATGGGGAAATAGAATGGATTCTACAAGGCGGGGACATAGTGAGATTTGGAAAGTCTCGTCGACTGGCTTGGCTAGGATATGTGGAACAAATGGAAGGGGAAAGGATAGCAAAGAAGAAGCTGCTGTATGGAGGTATGAAGGAGACATAAAAGACCGTGGAAGAGATGGATACAAGACCTTTAGGAGGACCTGAGGATCTTACAGGTTGAAAGATGGTAGGAGAAAGCACAGAATAGAGAATAGAGATGGATGGATGCAGGTTGTGAAGGAGGCCAAAGCCCACTCCGATCGGTAGCACTGAGGAAGTACCGGTAAGTAAGCAGAGATGAACTGCAGAATGCGAGGTCTGTTTGCAGACGGATTAGGGTTGAAAACCTTCAGGACAAAGATATTAGGCAAACTACATGGAAATGATAAGTGAAGAATTCCAAAGCGAAGATGGCAAAGAATAGCAGGACATTGAAATGGAGTGGTCAAGATACAGGGATGGAGTACTATTTATGATGATAATAATAATAATAATAATAAAATAATAATAATAATGTTGAATAGGGTCTATGCCCTGGTGGCAAATTACAAAACATGAAATAAATATATACTAACCCTTGCTCTAGGTTGGGTGTTGAGATCCAAGACAGCATTAACAGTGAAGTACATTTTGACTGATTTTGTAGACAAGTCTTTTGCTTTAAGTTCAGCAGAGATGCTATAACGCACATATCCTCCTGGAGACTCGAATGATGATGGAATATTTCCAGGTAACTTGAATTCAAATGATACAGAATTTGCTCCAGAATCCAATACCATATTATCCTTACTACCTACGAGAAACAAAAGAACGTTAATAATTCTCTTCATAATTGTAGCATAGGCAATATTAAAGTAGTATCATTACAGCCTTTCCTCATCAGTGGTCGGTTCTTAAGGATCACATTTGCATATTGCACAAAGCATGTTAATAATGACATAACTACTTAGCCGCTATTCACCAAGGAGGCAGCTACCAGAGTGTTTCACATGTGTTAATACCATACAGGACACAGCCAACTGACACACAAGCAAAAGGTTGCAAAGGAATAGAATGCTTAGGTGACAGAATGGAAATACAGTAGAGTCTCCATTATCCGACCTAAACTGGACCTGGAGTATGTCGGATCACCAAAAATGTTGAATAATACAGAAGAACTTTGAAAATTAACTAAAACAAATACATAGGCCAGGACCGGATTTAAGAGTATGCCGCTTATAGGCTAAAGTCCATTTGCAGCCCCCTCTGTAGTTCATATTTGCTTAATACATTTGTTTTATATAACAAAAGGATAGATTTCATTGGCATTTTCGTAATTTTTAAACCTAAAGTTCATTTAGTTTAGATAAAACCAGATTTTAATGGCTTACATAAATGTTATACTGAAATTAGTTATCTACTTGTCTTTCTTTACTTACTTCTTTTAAGATTCGTTAACAAATGAAAAGGGTTTCAAACTTAATTAATTAATTTGTTCTTGGAGATCAGTGATTACTATTTTACACATATTATTTAGTTAATGCTAATGACTATCTTTTGCGTAATTGAAGAACTGTGTTCAATTTGAATTAAGTTGTCCTACATCCTACATGGTGAAATGAAATTACACAAAATGTAGTTAATTACTGGTTTATTTATTGAAAAGTATACAAACTTCTCTAAAACAACTCACCCCACGTAATATTGATGTTCAAATTTACATAGCTTTCTTGCGAGATTTTTTAATGGCAAACTCGTTAATAATGTCCTCATATGAAAGTGTTTTTGTTGTATTTTTTCCTCAATATAAAGTAATGAAAGTGAGTTTAACCGTATTTCAGAAATACTAGTTCGCAGATAGTTCTTAACTCTTCTAAGGCAGGAAGAACTGTATAAGGACTAAAACATATTTTTAAGTAATCTGTATTCTTAAATTTGTAAGGAAAATATTATTAACGTCTGAATACTTAATTTTTGCTTTCGAATGAATTGCCACACTGCAGCCCCCGAAAATTTGCCGCTCAAGGCTGCAGCCTAGTTAGCCTATTTAGAAATACGGCCCTGACATAGGCTATACTGTATTACTAACACAAAGACATGTTTTATGGTTCTTTATTTACTGTACTGAATTATCAATTCAATTGTACATGCAGTATTGAACGAAAACGTTCCAAATGCATTAAGAAAAGAAACTTGTCAACAATGTCGGCTTGCCGGTCGATTCATGTTCTATTGCTGTGAGATCTCGCCATAGACAAAAGAAATCAACACCTCTGTTGAGCTTGCCCCCGACTGTTGCTCCACGTAGGTTAATGCCATATCCAATGCACTATATCCTTCACTGTGAGTCATCGTTTTATCCTTTTGTTCTGCAATACCTTATTCTTCTTCACCATCCTCATTTTCGTTAGCATTCACAAAATCAATATGAGGGTTAGTTAGTTCAAACAGCTGATCTTGTGCACACTACTTATTCACATCTTGAGTCGTAGCATCCTCACAGCCAGAAATGTGCAATTCAGTAAGGGAACAAGGCCCTCCATGTTTTCTTGTAGCACCTCCTCTTGATGTTGAGTCTCACTCAACAATATGTTCCAAGAGTTTGCTAATGTCGTTGTTTCAACTTCTTCCCAAGCCTGCGCTATCCAGTATGTTACGTCTCTCATGTTGATTCGTTTGAACTTTTAACATTTTTTTCAGTTTACTTGCCATACTCACAGAGGATATGAAAACAATAACTTCCTCACCCAAGCAAAACAAGACTGCTGCACCTGTCCTAGGACAAATAATCGTCCTACCACCAGCACTCTATTCAGTGCTTGTCGCACGGCAACATTCTCCAAACCAAGTTTCCCAGAATTTAGTTTGTAGCAAATGTTCAAATTAAGACTACTAGTGTCAGATAACACGGATAGGACGGTTGAGCGGGACTCTACTGTATAAACACATACAGCTTACTTATCTTAGCAAGAGGCCCCTGTGAAGCATTCTTTAGTACCCTTAGTGGTCGGTGCTGAAAGACACTTGGGACAGTGCCCTGGTTGTATCTTGAGTAAATTAACAATTAAAGTACCATATCTACTGTATATCTATTTCATACTTAGCATTCAACATCATCAATAATGGGCGGGTTCTGCGAGTGGTGTGGGGTGTGGATCCCAGCTTACGGCTCCGAACCTTCCCAGCTGTGGAAAAGAGTGCTACTCTTGGTTTAAACCTTCCCGCTATCCTCCCAGAAGCACTATCCAGAGGGGATGCATGATACACCTACTTACCTTGGTGATGGCAGTAGTTTAACCCTTTCCGGATATGAAAGTCACAGCTCCCTGCTCAAGGGCCCGTGTATGTTCTGGCATTCTCCTGTCATTTCTCGTATTGGTGTGGAATTAAAACTAATTGTGAACTATAGGTAATATGTCAGGCAGGCATAGGACAGCATTTAGAAGGCATAGTGTTAGTTTTAGCGGTAACAATGAATGTTTGTTCCTTGACCTTTCTCCCAGCAGTCGCGAGGCAACATGGCTGGTCTCTCAAACAGAATTGAATAGAAGCGATGTTAGTGATTCGGAAAGCTCGTGTGGAAGTGATTTTCTGTGTGATTTAGTGGTTGGTTCTTAAGTTTAGGGGCTGCGACAACGCCGTCATGTAGCCCCGTGTACTTTGGGTGTGTGTAGAATTTGTCTGATAACCGGTGTTAATTGTGATGACTGTAATAGTAAATGTGTAATTTAGATGTAAATGATCAGTTAAATGATAGTGACAGTGATATTGATAGAGTAAACTAGCGTGCTGTAAATGCCGGTGGTGACGGTAGCCTACAACCAAGCATTCAACCTTCCCTGCCTTTTACTCCGCCAGATGATTTTACTGGCGATGGGAGTAGACATTGGGAACTAAGGACTCCATGGAGCAGGCTACTGAGATGTAGGCTATTTATTAGCATATTTAAATTAGGATTTGACATTTTTTGTAGTATGGGCCAATGTGACTAATCCTGGGAGAATTAAAAAGATGCTGACGTGGTTCTGAACCAGGGACCAGTTTGTGCAAATTCCATTACTGACACATTTTTTAAAACTTAGTTTCATAATTGTTTATGTGACCAGATCATATAGTTTTAAAATTGTGACCAGATTATATGAGGGCAGACTTCAAACCAAGGACCCCAGGTGAGTGTAATTGACTGTGGGTCATTGCAAGACTGTAGGCAATTTACGTGTAAAATTTAATTTGATTTAAATGTACTGTATTATATGGTTCAAATGTTATGTGCAAGAGTTTATACCCATGTCCACAGTACTTCATATTCTAAAATAATAGGGGGATTTCTGGGGATATGAAACCTGGAAATGCAACAAGGAAAGGGTTAAACCTTCTGACAGGGCATTCAAATTGGAGGCGAGATCCTAGCACTTTGAGACAGAACAGTGGGGCAAACAAAAGGACCCAAATATTCTCGACCATAACATTTCACATGTCGCTACGGGTTGATACTACGACACACAGATGTGTAAGCATGACAGTAGGAAACAGCCATACCCACTCAATGTTATTTAAGTTTCCATACAATGTCATTAGTAATGTAGAACATTTAGAAATACTGTAGTAGGCTACAATTAGATAAATGTTAAAAGTTTAATGTAATATGTTTCCAGTTTGGCCATTCGAAGTAGTTATTTTATAGACAAAAATAACAGCTGAAATAACGAAGCAATTAGCTTGATGTATTGCCGGGCAACAAAAGTCTACAAAACAAAATGAGGAAGTTGTCTCCCATTTACCCAATTTCCTTCCATTCCACCCTCTCGGTAAAACCAACCCCTTTACTTACTAATTCTGTTGATGCAAGTGTAATTTTCAATTACAGCAGATGAGAAAGGGTGAACGATATATATAATTGGACCGAATAGGTTAAATTTTACAGAGGTGTCAACATCCAATGTGGTTTATCAGCAATACCTCTGTTAACTTCTGATTCTCCCTGACTGATCGTTTTCAAGGCAAATCTAAAGCATACATCTGCCCTGACAGCAATCTGTTCTCAACTATATCTAAAGATAGCTTTGAAACCATTTTTCAGTATTGCCTTATTGACAGTTAATATTGTATTACACAGCAGAATTTTAGCTTTCGTAAAGAAAGTTTCCCCCTGTGATGAACCATGTTGTGAATTAAAAGTGATACCAATGTAAATATGCTTAATATAGGCCTTAATCATGTCTGGTTTTCAGTGTTAGAGAGCTCTTTCTGTGGCAGAATTACTATCAGGAAGTTAGTCTACTGCAATTATTCCCAGATGGCACATGTGTGCGGAAAGAATTTTGTATGCGGGAGAGTCCAAGTGCTGCATCGAGAGCAAGAGGGGAGGAACGTTCACTTTATTCATTGCTAAGAAAATGTTCACATTGGCTCCTACTGTAACAGTAGCTGTATTACACGTTAGTGCATCTCCTAGCAGCACAGCAGCAGTGACCCCCTCCACTACCTTCCTTCTCCTCCTTTCTCCTGCTCGCTCGCGAGTTGGCATTATCGGGTATTAATTGATGTCTACTACAAAAAAAAATAGCTTACTTAAAAGTCGTTTTTTACATTCCTTTCTTCGTATATTTTGTTTTTGTGATAATGTCACTTTTCTGAAATAATTTCCCTTTCCACTGTGATACCATCATCATCTGTAGTTGACACCTCTGATTATATAAAATCTGAAGTAATGTATTTCAAATTTACTACTGAATAAACACTGCTAATATTTATTCTTTACCACTAACATGTTTAAACTGGTATGAAGTTCAATATTATTACATAGCATGTTGTCAATGAAGAAAGGTACAGGGTCATTATGTGTGTGCGCGCCAGTAAACACAGCACACTAAGCCGGTTGTGACTAGCGCAGATAACGGCCGCGCGCGCGCCCGATTTAGCCGGCGCACTTTCACACTTTTACCAAACATGTTCAATAATGTGTACTTACAGTGCTCATAGGTTATGCTGAAAATATCCTCCTTCTCTTGTAACACACACCTGACATCTTCTGATGAAAGAATGTCTGTTGACTCTTATTATTTATGGTGCCTGTTTCCTTGAATCGTTTAGCGAGCCTCCTAATTGTACTGGCATTAGGCACAGGTCATCCTGGAAACTTGATTCGAAATTTTCGTTTAGTTTCAGAACAAGATTTTCTGCTTTTCATGTACGAATTATGGATATACACATGTTTGTGCAATGTGAATTGCTGTCTAGGCATGACCAACAATCACAGTACTTACAATACTCACTAAATATGCAATACTAACGTCTAAGCTTTGCAAATACATGCCCATATGAATGACAAAACACTTGTGAACTAACGATATATGAGTCAGCGGAGCCGCCAATTGCCGGCTGGACCGAGTGCGTGCGGCCACGATCTGCTCTAGTCACAGCCGGCTTAGCTTGCCGTGTTTACTGGCGCGCACACACATAATGACCCTGTATTTAGCAACACAGTGGGGATAAAGAGAAAAAGGGTGTGATGCTAATTTAGTCCCACTAAGCGCTAACTGATCAACACTGTTCTTTACATCGGCAGTGGCCCACTGATGAAATATTGCTAAACAGAATTAGTTCTAGGGAGTGTAACTTACAAACGAAGTTCTTCTTTCCCAGACCCGAGGTGATAATCTGATATCATAGGGTGAGGGGGCACAACAACATGACTGACATGCTTTGCCAAATGTGAGGATTGATAAGGATCATTCTGGAAACAATGAATCATTTATGTATCCTATAGTAAGCAAGGCAGGATATGTTGTGATGATGAAACAGTCGACTTGGATTGAATGATTGATTAATCGATGTAGACAGGAACATCTTGCTGAGCTTCTCTCTTGAACATACACAAACAGAATGTTTCTATTTAGAATATTTTAAAATATTCCCTTCTTTTTCAAATACTGGGATGGATACTGACGTGATAGGGGTGTGCAAGCATCCTGTAGTGATGCCAGAATATTTTAATTATAGCATGGCAAGTTAGACCTGGCCTGTCATGGCGGAGTCTCGTCTAGGAGGGGAAGTGGTGGGATCACTAGGCGCAAATGTGATTTCCCCTCTTTGGTGCAACAGCTGTTTGGGACTGCTCGCTGCTCGTCGTGGTTATATTATGCAAGCATAAAGTATCGAATAAGAACATTCTCAGTGACATAGCATTGGTATTGGTGGTAATGAACTGAGAGCGCACCCACTTCACACACTCCTGACAGCAAGCTTGTTGCTGTGCTTGTCAAAGAACCGAGCCCCACAGTCTTGCTTCGCATGCCTTGACAGCATCTGTACCCTGCCAAGGTTCTGGGAATAATGACTACTTGGCAACATCTAACCAGCGCGTGATGGAAGTATGTGCTCACTGGTTGACAAAGAATCCAGGCGGGGGGGATGACGTAATGCAACTGGACGCTCATGCTGCGCATCGGAAGGTTCAGGTCTAACTTGTTCCATTATAATTCCTTTGTTTATGTTCTTGTAGAACATTTGTTGATTCATGCTTTCAACTCTACAAGCATTTCAGGCAAGTTACACTAACATGTACTGTACATCTTTAATATCATCTACTAGAGGTATAAATAATGTTATTGGTTTAACGTCCCTTTTAACTACCCTGGCTTTTAGAGACGCCGGGGTGCCGGAATTTTGCCCCGAAGGGGATCTTTAACGTGCCAGTAAATGTACTGACACGGCTCCCTCGCATTTGCGCACCCTCAAATGCCAGCTGACTGCGCCAGGTTTCGAACCTGCAACCTTGGGCTCAGCAAGCATCTACTAGAGGAATCGAATAGATATTTATTTGCAGATCTTTGCCATTTTGAAATTAGTTCTTCTTTACAAATTAATAGAATATGGTACTAACATATTTTAGAAGATATTTTATAGAAAAAACGTACTAAATGTTAATGGAGACATCTGGCAATGTGCAAGATTTTGAGATTATGCAGAAGGACAGGAACAGGATCATGGTTAAGAAGTAGGAGGGTGGTAAATAAACTACAATGTCACAAAGCGCAGGGGTAGATGAAATTCGGCTAGGAGAGGTACTAAAGCATAGTGGGAAAGAAAGGCTGAAATGGTTATATAGGATAATCGAATTGGCATGGTTTTAGGAAAGGTACCCTCTGACTGGACTACAGCAGTAATTTATAAGTAAGGTAACAGGAATGTTGCAATACTATTATAGAGGTATTTCTTTGATAAGTGTCCCGGGAAGAGTGTACTCAGGCATTGTAGAAAGGAGAGCTCTATCATAGGTCAAGGGTAAGATGGATTTAGACCACAATGAGTATGTCAAGATCAAATTTTTAGTAGGCCTATGCGCCAAGTTATTGAGAAATGCTACGAGAGGAATAGACATTTGTGCTTGTGTTTTGTAGATCTAGAGAAGGCATACGATAGAGTACACAAGGAGAAGGTGCTGAGCATTCTGAGAGAGTATGGTATCCAGGGAAGGCTGCTACAGATGATCGAAAGTATTTATGTTGATAATCAGGCAGGTCTCCCACAAGTCCAACCCCTCCTCCACGTGGTGGAGACGGGCAATGGCATGAAGTAGGGGATTGCCTGTAGGTGTGAAGTACGGCAGAGACTTTGTGGGCCCCGGGACCGCTACGGTAGCTGTGAAGGCCCTATGGGAACTCTGAAAAGTGACGGCTGACGGGGCTCTGGTGAAGCTACGATAGGCCTAGCAAGCCAGTAGTGGATAATATCCATGCCTTCAAAACAGGAACAAGCCCCGGAAAGGACGGATTCAAAAGACGACGACCCAGCTATGCTACTGGTCTATGGATAGGCACCATAAATATCCAGACACTGACAGGAAAGGTGGAGGAGATTGTAGATGTGATAGAAGAAAGCTGGATGTACTGGGTTTTGCAGAAACAAGATGGAAAGGAGAAGGTCGTAGAGAACTGAGGAAAGGTTACCGGATGTATTGGAGTGGGAACAGTGAAGGAACGAGAAGTGGAGTAGGAATAGTTGTGAAAGATGGTATGAAAGAAGAGGTCAAGGGAATAAGTGACAAGATGATGAACATCAGAGTAACAATAAAGGGAAGAAGATTGGAGATAGCGCAAGTATATGCCCGTAAAGCCGGATGTACAGCTCAAGAGAAGGAAGAATTTGAGGAGCAGCTACAACAACAGCTGAATGGTCAGAGTATTATAGTTGTGGGAGATTCGAATGCACATGTAGGAAGTGAAAGGCAAGGATATGAAAATGTAATGGGTGCAGAAGGATGGGGTAGCAGGAATGAGGAAGGGAGAGAGTTGCTGGAGCTTTGAAAAAGAAATAGTTTAGTGGTAGGGAACTCCTGGTTCCAGAAGAAAGAGAGCCACAAGGTAACGTAGTACAGCAGTGATCTAAAGAGGAAATCTTTGGTGGATTACATGCTGTACGACTAGGAAATGAAGAGAAATTGTCACAGATATAAAGGTAATACCATCACAGGCCTTAGATAGTGACCATCGACTACTAGTAATGAACCCTAGATTAGTGAAGGATAGCAAGAGGACAGAGCACCAGGAAAAGAGAATCAAAGCATGGATACTAAAGGAAAAGGAGGTCAAGGAAGAATTCCAAAAGATAATAAGGGAGAGGATACCAACTGACGACCCAAAAACTGTGGAAGAGGAATGGACGCAATTCAAAAGTGCAACGGTGGAAGCTGCAATATCGGTATGTGGAAGAACAAGTGACAGAAAGAGACATAAGGAGACACCATGGTGGAATGAGAGAATAAAGGAAGCAGTGGGAAGGAAGAACAAAGCTTTCAGAGTGTGGTTCCAGGGAAGAACTGATCTAGGAAGAGGAGATTATTAGGAAAAGAAGAAAGAAGCAAACAAGATTGTCTCAGAGGAGAGGAAGAAGTGGATGGAAAAATGGACAGAGATGATGGAAGAAGACGCCAGATGAAATAAAAAAGTACTATATGGAATAGTAAAAAGTAAGAGAAGACATCTGACGGAGGATGTGGTAATGTTAGACAAAAATGGAAATGAGGTACAGAACAAAACAACACTCACGGCAGTATGGAAAGAGTACTTTGAGGAATCTAAATGGACATAGCGAGGATGACAACATACTGGAAGATGTAGAAGGCAACAAAGGAATGGAAAAGAATCTGACACGGAGAGAAATGGAAATGGCTATAGACAAGATGAAAGGAGGAAAGGCACCAGGTGTGGATGACGTGGGTGTTGAAATGGTGAAGGCAGCAGGGGAGGTTGGGAAACAGTGGCTGTATCATGTGATGAGGGTGATATGGAAGGAGAAAAAGACCCCCAGAAGATTGGAAGAAAGGACTAATTGTCCCAATATTCAAGAAAGGGAGCAGAATAGGAATTACAGAGGAGTCACAATTATTCCACACTGTGCAAAAGTATTTGAAAAAGTTTTGGAAGGTAGAATAAGTGCCAGAGTGGAAAAGGAAATAAGAGAAGAGCAGTATGGCTTTAGACCTGGCAGATCGACAGTTGATCTTATATTTGCAATGAGACAGCTTCAAGAACACCACTATGAATTTGGGGAGGATCATTTAATGGCCTTTCAAAACATAAAAAAGGCCTATGATAGAGTGTCAAGGAAAAAGGTTTGGGATGCAATTAAGAAAAAGGGAGTGGAAAAAGAGACTGTAAGCAGAGTAAAGGAGATGTACTGTGGAAGTGTGAGTTGTGTGAAAGTGGGAAGGGAAAGAACAGAGTGGTTCAAACAAATGAGTGGTCAGAAGCAGGGTAGTGTACTGTCACCTCTTCTCTTCATTGTGGTCATGGATGAAATAATGATGCGGGTAGCAGAAAAAATTGGAGAATGTAAGATGAAAACAATGATGTTTTCAGATGATCTAATGGTCTGGGGAAACGAGGAGGAAATTCAGGAGCAACTGGAGGCCTGGGAAGAAACGGTGGGAGAATGTGGACTGAAATTCAACTTCAGTAAATGTGAGTTCCTGTTAATGACAAGGAAAAAGATAGACCAGTGAGTGAGATAACATTTGGAGGTGAAAAGCTGAAGTGGGTGGAAAGCCTCATCAAGTATTTGGGAAGTGTAGTGGAGGAAAATGGGAGAAATGACAAAGAGATAACTGAACGTGGCAGACAGGCAGAAGCATTTCTGAGAAGCATCAGGAGCTTAGTGTGGAATAGAGATGTCCCACAAAAAAGCAAAAAAGTGCTGTACAGAAGCTACTATGTCCCGATACTAACATATGCATCAGAAACATGGACAATGAAGAAAAGAGACATAAGCAGAGTACAGGTAAGTGAAATGAAATTCCTACGAAGTAGGATAGGAGTAACAAGAAGAGACAGGGTGAGAAATGACAAGATCAGGGAAATAGTGAAAGAGGAGCCCTTGCAGGGTAGGATTGAGATATCAAACCCGAGATGGTATGGACCAGGTGCGTAAAACTCCTCGCAAACTGCGGTTGTCTACCTACCAGGGAGAACCTCTTCCCGTTTTAAGCTTTAAAGCTTGAAATAACATGGTACGATAGGCCTAACGCTACATTAAAAAAATAGGTTATTTTTTATTATTTCTAATTAACCCTTCGGATGCCAAACTAACTTTAATTAAATGACAAGTTTTTGATAAACATTATGTCCTAGCAATAATTTTTAAGATGTTAATTTTTGACTGTAGCAGACAAATATAGTAACTTATATGAGATGCTAAATATAAACTAGCGAGCTTTACAGTAGTCGCATATGATGTGTAACAACTGACATGTTATCCTACTATGAAATATATATCATATTATTGGTCGAATGAATTCTAAGCATGGAAATATGTAATTCTATATTAAGGCGTGCAAGTTTAATTCTAGTCGTGGTAAATATGCAATAGTAACTTAAATCCTGAAAAAAAATGAATCGGGTATGATTGGCAATATTTTTTTAATCAAATAATTATATCTTTAATGAAAATTTTATTTAATTAACCCAAGGAGTAATATAATTTATTTATCAAAAATAATTATTCTAGTTCAATTTGGGAAGAGCAGAGACAATAGACTTATAATAACTAAAATATGTCACATATACTTGTGATTCCAAAGTATTTAAAAACCGTTGAAACACAGCGTCAATAACAGTACCACTGTTAGTTGTCGAAACATTCCGATTTGTGTTCATTTCGAGCTTGAGTTCATCATTCAAAAAAGCTATGAGTGGCTCAGCTTCTGGCAAAGTTTATGTTTACATTTTTTCAATTTACATTAAAATCACCACTCAAAATCATTGGAAGCGAGTGATAGTTGCTTTTTTTTAAGAGCAGAACGTCCTTCGGTATATGGTAAAAGTACAAAATGCAGGAAATCTGTAATTTTTTGAACCGTTTGATTTGGAGAAATGTATACGACCACCGAAATCACTGTTTGTCCATTTTCAAATATGCATTCTGCTGCACATATGTCCCCAATATCTTGACTAACAATACCCAGTCCACTTGATTGACGATAAGTAATGTCCATATGAGGAGTCACAATATGTGAGTTGTTCTGTTTGCGATAGATTGCTACACCAGCTGCTCTCTGGCCCAGTCGTTTAAATGTAAAGATAATTACAGTATTAATATAGTGTACACATATAATTATAACCTCAGATTTTACACACAACAATGTATAACTGTAGATGAGTGCACAGCTGATGCGTTCTCCTTCTCTATTTCCCTTTCTCTTTCTCGTCACACACACGCATACACTATGTTGGCCGACAGTACGTCGTGGTACCAATCTCCGCCACCGCATGCGCTCATTGTTTCCTGTATGTTGGCCGACAGTATGTCGTGGTACCAACCTCCACCATTGTCCGGTTCCATGGCTAAATGGTTAGCGTGCTAGGATTTGACCCGAAGTGACCCGGGTTCGATTCCTGGCCGAGCCATCCGGGAATTTAATCTCCTGGGGTTAATTCCCGTGGCTCAGGGACTGGGTGTATGCGACGTATTCATCATCACTTCATCCTCACTACGACGTGCAGGTCGCCCATGGGCGTCACCTACAAAGACCTGCACTTGGCTTCTTCGGAGGCCACACAATCATTCATTATTTGTTTCAATAAAAGATACTTTTCTTTATATAATTTGAAATGGGCATTTTTCAAAGTCGTCGTCGTGAGTCGAAAACACACTCTCACACGCTTCACTGAGCGTTAAAACCTAATTTATTTCTACATCGTTCAAAGAGCTAGCCATATTTATTACCACGTATCTCAATTAGCTCTGAGTAAGAATGTAAACAAACATAGTTTCAAAAGATCATACGTGCGGGTAATCAGCTGACTACAGCATGTTCAAAGAATACTTATTATGAACCCAGTTATTCACGGAACACAAACATACCGATATCCAGAGAGAGAGAATAATTCCTACATTGTCTTGGTTACAACAGTAATAGCACTGCTTGGCTAAAAGTAGTAGCCTAATAATAACACAACTACCGCCCTGGCATTTTTTAGCAGAAGCGCCTTTGGCTGATATATTGCCCCCTGGCACTATAAGGGTTAAAATACAATCTGAATATGAATACAAAACATAAAACAATTGTCAACATTGAGCTGAAGACCAGAACACTGAGTGCCTGCAGGGGTGCATATAGAATTTTATAAGGAAGGGAGGGGGGCAACCGGGAGTTTGGTGGCATGGAATAGTCCCCAAAGAAATGTGGGTCCGGGGTTCCTCCCCAGGAAACTTTTGTATAATTTGGTGCAAAATGATGAGTTTTAAGGCTAACTGGCATCACTTTTTCAACGAATTTGTTGTGATGTTTTATGTTTGATTATTGTCAAACACAACTAAGACAATTTCATGTTACTTTTTATTAATACCGCTTAAAACCTAAATAACTGTTTTGATTTACAACTTAGGCCTACACTATAATAATATAAAGTCACCGTTTCTTGAAGCATTACCAAGTTGGTTTATAACTTCATCTTCAGTGATTTGTATGTCTCTGAGAATAGATAACAATGCTAGACCGATGAGTCTGTTTTCGAAAGTAGAATTTCTTTAAGAAGGGCCTATTTTTTCAAACTACTCAAACTCCAACTCTATTCGGCGGTAGCTTCAGAGACAGGCAAAATTGCCAAAAGTTTGATAAGGGTATACAAGTTAGGGGGAAAAAAACTTTTGTCACACGCTTCAAGGGCACTTATTGCTGTTCTTGGTAGGTTCTTAAGAGCGAAGGCACTGGAGAGTAATAAGAGGTTATATTATGAGATCAGAGCAAACTGATTGTCACACTGTTTCGTACATCATGCTACGGTCACCTTGCTATGCTATGTTGCCATATGTCGCTTAGTAACAATAGTATATGATAAGTTTATTAGTATTTAACTTAATGTTTTAATTCATAAACAAATATTATGTGCGACAACATTTCGGGGGGAGGGGGGAACGCCCCTGGACTGCCGTCGTTCTTTGTTTACAAACTCTTGAGCAAGACACGTGTCATTGAGCTTGTCAACCATTTCCATGTAGACAGTAGTAGACAGCAATGATTTCGTGTTCCGCAATTTGTCCCATCGTAGATCGGAGGTGGTCTCATCACCGAAAAACTTCTTTCTGCAGAAGAGCTTGAAGCAGGTACGCCGAGCAGATTCACGATCATCTCAGTGACAAAGTACAAACTTCACAAATTTAAACAAAGTAATCACAAAGTTTAGACAGAAACTGACGAAATGCTGGAGCTCCACCAATTTGGATAAATACGGCACAAGCGTAGCAGCAAATGTCGAACTTCCAACATCACGTGCATCATTGCTTTTCAAACCTTGTCGTCCATGCGGGATGTTCAAGTGGATTCATCCCGAATGCTTTGCTGATATATAAAGCCGGATCAACGACTGGGGATTACCATGGGCAAAATTGTAATTTTGAAAAATGGGTAAATGAGAAGTTGCTGCCAAACCTGCCACAAAACTCAGTAATTGTCATGGATAACGGCCCATATCATTGCATATAGGTAAACAAGCCACCATCGAAGTATTCTGTGAAGCATGAGATGATGGACCGGTTAGTGAAGAACGGAATATCAGTGAATGAAAAAATGCACAAAGTGGATATGTATTTAAGCTCATAGAACTATATAAGCCCAGAGAGAAAACATTCAAGATAGACAATAGGCTAGCTCAGTTCGGTCATACGGTCCTCAGGCTTCCGCCTTACATGTGCGAATTAAATGTGATTGTATTAGCATGTGCACAAGAAAAAAGAACGTTTCGTAAGAGAGCACAATGTTATGGGTGATTTATCTCTCTCCCCCAGGGGCTCACATCTAGTGGGACGTGGGTTGGTGACCACGGGGCCCCAGCTGAGTACGGCATTGCTTCCACTTACTTGCGCCGGGCTCCTCTACGTCTTCTTTCCCGTCGACCTCACTTGGTCAACTCTTGTTCTCTTCCAACCCCAACGGTATTAGGGTATCCGAGGCCTCGGGAGTCGCTTCCTTTCCAGCCTTAATTGGCCCTTGTCTCATCTTTTTTTATACCTTCCTTCTGCGAGGGGTCAGCCTTCTTTTTATTTTCATGTTATCTCGTGCCTTCTGCTCATGGCCCTCAAGGAGGCAGGGTGTATGTAGCCCCACCACATCTGGTGCACCTTGGATATTGCTACACCCTCAGGGGCTCACGGCTGGTGAGTTCGGGAGTTGGCGACCCCGAGGGATTCCTGAGTTGGGTCCGGTTTTCCCCCCTTTTACCCATTACCTCCGGGGCGGACTCTCTTCTCTTCCACTTTCCCATCTGCCTTTCATGGCTCCCCTTCCTTCCAAGTCCCTCAATCCGCATTCTGCGAGGGTTGAGGGCATTTATTTTCCTCCTGTCCTTTATTTGCCTTATTCTCCTTTTGATTTCCATTTCTTCTTCTAGTATCTAAATTAGTAGTTAGTTTTAGCTATAGTTTACATTTCAATTTCATCTTCACGGTCACCCGAACCATTAGGGGCCGATAACCTAGATGTTAGGCCCCTTTAAACAACAATTACCATCATCATCGATTTATCTCTTCATAGTTTGAAGGCTATCACAAAAGAAGCCGTGAGCTCTGTGACAACGAAGGACTGGGAAGGCTACTCAACATGTCCTACAGGTGGAAAATGAGTATAGGGAGAGAGATAGTGCAGTTCCAGATATAATCGACAGCGTTATTATATCCCTCGACACCGATAGCAGTGATTCGAGTGATAGTTTTGTTTCTAGTTCTTCTGACAACACGGTTTCTAGTGAAGCTGAATCTGGATGTAAGTCTGAACTAGCAACTCTACTGTGAACATCTTCATTTGGTAAGTAAATTAAATGTTTCCTGTACCGTTAGTACTGTAGTAGTAGTAGCCCTTGTCAGGCTGTCCGCTGATGTGACACAGGTGGTGCAGGGATCACGAGCTCAGAGCCGTACAGTAGTGTGTTTGTCTAACTGTAAAAATGGAGGAAAGCAAAGAAGAGCAGAGAAGTATGGTTTGATTTCTGGTGGCTGAGGGGGCTAGAATATGCAAAAACTCATCGTCGCATGTCTGCTGTGTATGGCGAATACTGCATGTCCTCGACGAGTGAGTGTGAGTTAAGAACAACGATAGTGTGAGTGGCGTACAAGATTCTGAGAAGGGCGCAGATTAATGGTCTTATCTGGGAAAATCAATGAAAACGGAAGAAGAAATTTGTGTTCAGGTCGGCTTTAGCATTGGCTCCGTGCATGCCACTATCAAAGACCACTTGTAGGCTATTTCCGCAAAATTTGATGATGATGATGATAATTGTTGTTTAAAGGGGCCTTACATCTATATAGGTTATCGGTCCCTAATAGGCTGGGTGCCGCAAAATTTGCATGCAGTGGGACTGCATCAACTGACTGAGGGACAAACGACTGATGCTGTGGGACGGAATAATTCTGTAGCATGATAATATCGGGGAAGAGGGGGCAGGATGGAAAGCGCGGGCAAGATGGAAATGAATTATTTCCTTTTTCGTAGTAAAGATGGCGCCTTTGTCTTTGTAAGAGTGCAAGGAGATTACAATTCTGAGGAAGAATGGGTACAAGAAGAACATGTAGTGGCAACATTGGCATCACAGGAACAGCTGATTTTGGTGCCTTCTGAACTGTTTGCATTTCATGGTAAGTGTGCATTTGATTAAAACTAAACCAAATTTGAACATACTGGTTTTCGAGACTTTTCAAAACGTATAAATAGCCTTCAACTTTCCTTGTATTAAAATTTCTCAGACATTACACTGAGGAACAAGAGAGATAACTGTACTTTTCAGCAGCATGTTGGTATTTTAGGTTATGAGGGCAGCATGGAAAGCAACGATGAGGGCAACATGGAAAGCTTTCCATCTTGCAACTCATGATTATGAGTGGCAATAAGCAAAGTGTTTTGTTACTTGTAGCTTTTAAAACAAACAAAAATAACCTAGGAATACGCATGCTAGAAAATGATCAGTTCACAGTTGCATGTTTAATTTTAATTTTGTTCTAGATGGTGCATAACTATAAGAAGAAAAGTAACCGTGGTGATTGGACAGAAGAGAACATGCAGCGAGCTATTGATGAGGCCAAGCGAACAAGCATTGCAGAAGCATCTAGGCGATATCGTTTTCCACTTGGCACCTTACATCGGCATCAACAGAGAAAAGAAAAACCGTCAATGGAACGCCTACTGCCTGAACTAAATTCGTCAACATCTGACAATAAGAACAAACGTGGGCAGCTGGTTGAGGGACAGGGAAAAATATTTCTGCTGAAGCCTCCGGTAGATAATCCTGCACCTAAAGAAAGCACTTTCTGCCTGATTTGTAATGGATCATATGTGGATAGTGCGAGTAAAGAAATGTGGATGCAGTGCAACTTCTGTGAGCAATGGGCCGTGAAGATTGCACCGACTATAACAATAAAAAATCATTTTACATTTGTGACTTTTGCTGTATGAAGTAAATACAAATACCTGTTCAATTAAACTGTGAAATATTGATCTCAAATTGTTTTAAAAATGAAGAAAACATGTAAAATGGCAAGTTTCCATTTTGCCCTCTGTATCATTCCATCTTGCCCCCAATAAGAGGGCATGATGGAAAGAATACATACTTTTGTAAATAGGCAGATTGCTCTCAAGTAGAACAAACAAATTTAACCCATAGTTGATATTTATGTAGTACTGTAATTATAAACCCTTGAAATACACTCTGTATTTCTGAAACAGCATGTCCAACGATATTTTTCTTTCATGAAATGCTAACCTTTCCATATTGCCCCCTTCGCCCCTACTGCCAATCTGGTAAAGGCTATGTTGCAGTGATTTGCCTGGGAAACACTTCAACATCCACAGCCCGGATCTTTCCCCTTGTGAATTTCATATTTTTGGTGACCTGAAGGAAGACATTAGTGGACGTTGGTTTCATTCGGACGAGAATGTGCAAGAATGGGTGCGATTGTAGATCCGTCTGCAACCTACCTCTTTCTACAAATCTGCTTGCCACGGTGGGTGAGTGGTCAACGTGTCAGTCTACTAACCCCAAACATGCAGGTTCGCTCCTGGCTGTGGTAAGTGATTTTTGAAAGGCGGCAAAAATGCGACACCATGTCATTCGATGTTGGCATGTCAAAGAACCCATTTGAATTCAGTAGGCCGTGTTCATAATGACAAAATTAATCTCGGGAGTTTCCGCCAACACAAAGTTCCTCATTTCTCTACTAGAAAGCGCTATAGTGTTCAAGGAGCTTAGATATGCAACCTCCTTGACTTACATAGTGCTTGAAGGAACAATGAAATTCGACATGCAAGCTACCCTTTGGGTGTCAAATAACGGCTCTCGTGTAGTATCCGTTCTGTTTCGAAAGAGCGTTATTTTACTTAGTAGCGCTCCTAAAATGGTTTGTAATTACTCTGCCACATTATTAAAGCCATTTGCCATTAATAAACACAGCGTAAACACTTCAAAATAAGGAAATTGTCAACATTAACTTTCAAGTAATAAACTTATCAAAAAGCAAGTTGCCATGTTTGCTGCCAACTTACTGATTGTATACTAAGCAAAACCATTGGCCTGGATAAAGATTATCGATGCGTGACTACCCCCACTGTGCGTGACAAAAACCAGGGGTGTTTATTTTAGCCTAACGCAGCCCACAGGGCCGTGCTACCTAACCTTTATTGGCCTAGGCGAAAACCATTGGTCTGGAAACAATAATGTTGGCACTCTGAAAAAATACAGTAACGCTCTCTAGCGATAAAATGTTCAACTCCTGTATATTAGTAACATTGGCCATTTCTATAGAAAATTTTTCGGATTTTAATGGTGCCGGGCAGTGTAGCCTATACTACACGAGTTCCCAAATGATAAAGCTTGCACCCGGCAACCGAGGCCTTACGATATTATTATTATTATTTCTACAAACCTGGAATTGATCGTCTTGTTTCCCAGTTGGATAAATGTATTACCGGTAACACCCCTGTGGCACCACAGCCCATGAAAGGCCTACCAAGGGACCAGTGCCCAGTTCTTTGGCCTGCAGATTGTGGGGTGACGCGTGGTTAACGCGTCGGGTCCCCTCGACCGTTAATCTTGGCTTTTGAGACTGGGAAATGCATTACCGTAACACTTGTCATGATTACTTTTGCATAAAACCATGCCATGGTCACATTGTAGCAGGTGTTCGGTTTTCATTCGACTACCCCGACCTGATGTGCCAGCCAACAATGAAATGCAAGAGGCAAGGCGTTTCCACTTCATAAATAATTTTTATGGTTAAGTCTCTGTCGGCTAACTCTGAATCTGTCCCGGATTATTTACTTTATGTATCAGTACCACCATGTGCTAGTCTGAATACAGATACCACTGCTCAGAAATATCTTCATTGGATTCATACTAGCAATGTTACACAAGTAGGGTACACTAATAACAAATAGACTTAATAAGCTTACCCTTTGGAGACCAAATATTTTTTCTTTCCTCGAAATAGAGTTCACTTTTCTTATGTATTTTTTCAGCCTCATCTTTAGTTGAATAGTAAATCATGCAAGAACCACTGATGACTGCTGAAATATCTGAAAATGATATAAAGAAATGATTAGACTACATTTAAGTCACGATTCTTTACAATTAAATCTAATATGTCCACCACAGTTCTGAAAAACGTCAAGATTTATCATCCAGGTCCTTCATTTTCTTGAGACAAAAAGATTAGCCTACACTGTTCGCGAAACTAACACTTTTTGAGCCTTGAAGAAAAACGGTGCCACTGATCATACCCTTAAATTATCCAACAAAAATATCACTAACTTACCGATGATATTGCTTCCAGCTTCTATGTCAACGTCCACTGATCCGCATACATCTTGCCCGGGAAAATATGACCCATTAGGACGATTTAACACAATGTTGAAGTACCTATAAAGAACTGACATTTTCCACGAGCTACTGAAACCAACTACCCTACCGTATTCCCACGTGCTACTGAAACCAACTACCGTAAACAAGTAGTGCCGGGCAATACACGTGCTACCGTATTTCACCACAACAAACTCGCCAATTGTGCGCCAATTGCGTTCAAGACTGGCTCCGTAGCACAACGCAACAAAGAAATTGTAATTGTTAACAGCTTGTTTGACCGATAATGAAACTACATGAACGGTTATTAATAATGTGTATGAACTTCGACAGTTTATCTCAGAACCTTCAAAAAATTACGAAATTAACCTGTTTACAGGTCTTCGGGGAAACACCTAGTTATGAGGGAAATGGCTCTATTGTCACACGTCACTCGAAGACTTCCTATAATAGAATATTGCAAATGCATTCTATATTGCTACATCTTTTCGCTGTGAATGACACGCCAGGATAATATACTAGTAGTAATAACATTTTATTACGCGGCAATAAAATCACTGCTGCCACCTACACACGTCTATTTTTATTTTTTATTTATAATGTCGCTGACCCGCTTGGACAAGGAATATGCGTAGGCAAAGAGCGGTTCCACCGGCTTTAAATAATTAGGCTATTGACAGAAAAGTGCACGAATATGCATAACATAGATTTCGACTGCCTTAGAGGTTGTTATAGTAATAATCAGACCTAGATTTATGATTGTTTTTACATCTCGTGATGTGGTATAATTCACAGAACTGTCCGTATATCGTACTGAGCACTCGGCGGGTCAAACTGCTCGCCTCTCACCAATGCAGACCAGGTTCGATTCCCGGTCAATGCATGTGAGATATTCTGAGTGAAATTACACGTCCTGTGTTTCGGATTCCACATAAAAGTGTCTCATGATCGCGATATTAACGGTCACGTAAAAACTACAAGCTTCCTCCCTTAGTTTTCCCTTGGGTCGTGGTAAGACGAGATCTTGCATATTTTGTGGTGGTAACCGCGCACTGCTAGTTTAATAACCACATGGTCCAGTTCAATTTTTTTTTTCCCCCGCTCAAGTATGGGAAGTATTTCCGAGCCAGGGTAATCTGTGTTCCGAGCTTCTTATTGGCCACCCTGCCGCCAGGTCAGGACCTTCTCCAAGGCTTGGAGTTTCTCGGTTGAGCCGCAGGGCATCCGAGAGGATTTACAGGCCCCAATGCATTTTTTTCTCTCCCCCCCCCCCTTTAAATACTTTCAATTATTACTACTATCCACTACTAGCTATTCCGGAAAGACAATGCCATTTTGAGAAATGTGTTTGATCATAATTAAAAAAAACAACAACATACAAACCGAATCTTATTTCATAAAAATTATATTAGTAGGCTATTTATATTATGAAATATATTTTACAAAACGCACAAAAAAAATTGGAGTTTTGAGTGATTTTAATACAGTTAACATGCATAGGGAAATATTTTGCAATTCTGTAAGTCTTCACTTTAATTACCTGTAGGCTACGTAATGAAAAATAAGTAGCATTATAAAACTCCGCATTAGTTTGATAGCAGATTCAACACTAAATTATAGTAGATTGTTTAAAGTCATATATAGAATTTAACAGGCCTACTCTTGTGGGGTAGAATAAGGTACCGTACCGTATAGCCTATTACTTCTTTTTTTCTTTTTGTAATTTTCAGAGTCGAGGAACTTCTTTTGCCAAATGAATGGTTTCTACCAATATTTTCGCACTGTCATATATGCCTCTGAAGTGCTTGCTCGGCCTCTTTTCACTTGACATTTAAAATATGATAACATGAGATATCTTCTCCCTAGCTGTAGACAAGTTGACAACCTTGCTCTTCAAAGCCTCGGACATGTTGTAAGTTATTTGCATAATACAAAAGTAGTTACAATAAACTGAAACTAACGGCCCTAATTGCTTACGGGCCCGTATGCATTTTCCCTCCTTAGCCCCCACCCTTTCGCCGGCCCTGGTTGAGCGTATGCAATTTCAAATTTTAATGTCTGTCGTTGTTACATGTTAGTAATTTAAATTTTAAGTTGTCATTCTACAGTGAGGGCCCTTCCTATAGAACGGAGCTTTACAGTGGTCGTGCCGCGGGAAGGTCGCATTGACTCACCGCCAGATTTATGGCATGTAGACTACCGATTACAACAGCGAGTTGGGAAGTCCTGGATGCTGTCATAGCATTTATTACGTACGCAACTGGCAAGATACCTTAGCTGAGAGAGTTAAGACTTGTGTTGAAGTACTGTTGCCTACCTCGTGCCCCGTGAAATTGGTTAGGTATAGAACAAAACATCGAATTTTCATAGTGGAAACTTATCTTTTCAAGAAGTTTGCAGTATATTTGCTCGTAAGTTTCAGCGCCGTGCGATGTTTACTTGCGGGGGGGGACCTCAAACAAAGGTATACAGAAACAATCCGCGTACTCTGGAGGCTCTCGAGAACAAAATAACTGCACTGATACGAAATATCAGTGAGGATGAATTACAGTGAGTGTACCAAAACTTCCTACGTCGGTGCAACGTGTGTTTAGAAATTGAAGGACAGCATTTCCAGCAACTACTCTTAAATTCATGTAAGTAATTATGATGATTAAATATGTTAAAAAGTGTAAATGTGTTAAACTAGTTGGGCGCTACGCTACTGTTAGCGCCAATGCCTTGCTCTACACGTTGCAATACACAGTGCCCCTGCCGAAACATGGCCTCTGTGAGGCGTTGTTATATAGGGAGGGCCCTGAACCACTTTCTTGGTTCATTTAACGTAACTTATTTATAGGTATTATATTTATATTTATTTGTATTTAAATTTTCTCGATCTGACATTTAAATTAGCAGCCCACCATGTAGGTTGGTGCGTGTCATAAATCCAGTTTCATTATTTATTTATTTACTATTGGTACATTTGCCTATTAATTCTCTGATTGGTCATTTTATTCCTGGTTGTCGAGCTGGCGCCAAACTTGGTGTCCATCTTGGCATTTCTCCGTCATCCGAATACGTGACTGTTTTACTGATGTTACCAATATGCAGTACTACTTCTACTATAAACTACCACAACTACTACTACTACTACTACTACTACTACTACTAATAATAATAATGCAGATAATATGAAGCAGTATGCTATACAGACTTACGTACGGTAATCCTTTAACAAATGCCATCTGCACTTTGGTTCAAGTCATAGAGTTTCATATTTTTTGGCATGGACGACGTTTGCCTGGGGTTCGTATTTCAGTCCAGTCCTTTTCGGCTTTCCCACACTCCCGAGTAATATTACGCACAAACCTGACGCTTCTACCTACAGCTTTAGCCGTACTTTCCACAGTTTTCTCTGAAGGAATGGTGAGACGTTCCTTCCATTTCTTCTCTGCAGAATGTCAAAACATTGCATTAATATGACTCTTCTACTACCGGTAATAGATCGCACCACTTCACACGATATCTTCGCAGACGTTTCCATTCTATAACTAAATGTGGAAACTACTCTCAAGCGTATAAGTCCTCAAGAAACATCTGGACTTCTTTTAATTAAATCTTGCAAGGAGCTGTTGTTTATGATATCTTCTTCTGTGTTAATCCCCCTAGACACTTCACACGCTCACTTAGGATGTTAGGAATGATTAGTGGCCTTGCTTATTGCGCCCCGTTTGATTGAAATTCTCAAGTGGACTGTCAAACCTCACATCGCAAGTTATAAGTTAATACGAGAGTTTTTTGTGTGTGTCAATAGTTGTTGCTTGCTCAGCGTATGGCTCAACAGGCTGATCCATCGCGCTCCTGATTTCAAGGAGGATATTAGTGAACTGTTAAATGAAGAGTGTAGTTATAATGAAAGTGTATGTTCCGACAAAGGTAACTATGCTCACTGAGGCGCAGTACTAGACCATGGGTAAAGAAAGCCTTGCGCGGATGCGGATAAGCTGCGGATAATGTTCAGATAAAATTTGCTGATAGTTTTTAGAATACAATCCGAACTTTTTTATTAACATTAATAGAAAAAAAGCTTGTAGTTTAACGTGACCGTTAATCTCAAGATCATGAGCCACGGGACCTCCTTTTTACGTGGAATCCGAACCACAGGACATGGCTTTTCACTTCGAAAATCTCACATGCATTGACCGAGAATCGAACCCGGACCGCCTTGGTGAGAGGCATTCAGCTAGACCGCTGAGCCACCACGCCCCTCTAACATTAATAGGACCCGAATGTTTGACATTATCGTATTTTTCCTTTTTTTTTTTCATGACAAATGTAAGATGATGATTTAAGCTGTTGTTGTTTGAGTCTTCAGTCTTTTGACTGGTTTGATGCAGCTCCATGTCTCCCTGTCCTGAGCTAATCGTTCCATCTCTACATAGCTACCACACCCTACATCCAAGGCAATCTGTTTAACATATTCTAACCTTGGTCTACCCCTACAGCTCTTGTCCTCGACCCTTCCTTCCATAACTAAGCTTGCTATTCCTGGGTGTCTTAGTATGTGTCCTTCCAACTATCTCCTCTCTTCATTAGCAGTCGCCAGAAACATCTCTCCTCTCCCACTAGTCTTAATACCTCATCGTTTGTAACCCTATCTACCCACATGATCTTCATCATTCTCCTGTAACACCACATTTCAAACGCTTCAATTCTCCTCTTTTCTGCTGCACCAATAGTCCACGTTTCACTTCCATATAGTGCCACGCTCCAGACACAGGCTTTCAAAAATGACTTCCTAATACCTAAATCTATATTCGATGTCGACAGATTCCCCCTTTTTTTGTGTAGAAATTCAAATTATGTCATTAAGCATAATTAACACTCCGAAAAGGAATGGGTTGGAATTCTGGCTGTATAGCATTCATTTTAATCATAGCACATAACATCCATAGCCTAAGGGAACGACGTTTTCCTCAAATCTATACTAATATAATAATGCTGAAGAGTTTGTTTGTTTGTATATTTAAACGCGATAATCTCTGGAACCACCAGTAGGAGTCCAACATTTCTTTTTGTATATGATAGCCAAAATCAAGACGAATAATTTAGGCTATGTAGCATTATGCTACACCTCTCAGGTAACCTTTAAGATTGATTTCTGTTCTGTAAGTCGGAAGAACAAGTGCTCCCGAACAGCTTCAATAATACCTAAGTCTATTGTTGCCTGGCAATGCGGGCTGCAGCACGTCGCCCCTGCCAGTGTTCTGGTGCAGAATTGCGAGCTGCTTATAAATTGCAGTCACGGGGAGTAATTAGTGCAAAAAGGTTTCTTAGGCCCCTTAAAACAGTTATCATCATGTCATGACAATAGTATGCCTCTGTATAAGGGCGATGGTGTTGGTGCAGTGATAGCAGACACTCGTCTCGAATATGTTGGCCTTCCAATTCCGAATGACTCTTCATCGATGAGTCCGGAGGTGACTAAAAAGCCCAATGCGGGAGGTACACAGTTTTCCGCAGTGATGACAGGTAGTATCAGGTCCAGGTGAGACATCCGCATTCATTCCCTGTCTTCTAATGAACACTCTGTTCTTTCGGCGCTGCCTCCGATT
This sequence comes from Meconema thalassinum, assembly GCA_946902985.2. NCBI lineage: Eukaryota > Metazoa > Arthropoda > Insecta > Orthoptera > Tettigoniidae > Meconema > Meconema thalassinum. Next base: position 378,117,210 of record OX336392.1, read on the forward strand.
TTCTATCATACGTCGGCGGGTTTCTTCAAATAGTATCGCACCACGATGAACAATTGATCTCCAGGATGAGCGATCAAGAGCTAAGGTCTCCCAGTTGTTGATATGAATATGGCACATTTGCATATTAGCCTTTAGTACGTCTTTGAATCACTTCCTCGGACCTCCCACACAGCCCTTGCCCTCATTTAGTTCAGAGCAAAACACCTGCTTGGGAATGCGATTATTGGGCATGCGGATTACGTGTCCTGCCCATTGCAGCTGACGTTTTAAAAGCATTGCTTCAACACTGGTGTTTGTGCGTTTGTCTTGCCATGTCACACGAAGAATTCTCCCTCAAACATCGCTGGTGATATTGCTCCTGCTTTTTAAAATGACGTCTATAGCATGTCCAGGATTCAGAACCGTAAAGTAAGGTGGGAACTACAACTGAGTTGTACACAAGGATCTTCGTTGCAGCATTGATATCATGGTTGTCAAAAACTCTAAACCTTAATCTTGCAAAGGATGCCCCAGCATGGTTAATCCTGTGTTGGATTTCGGAATCTATATTTACACTTGATGAAAGGGTGCTGGCAAGATAAGGGAAGGTGTTAACTTCTTGAAGCTTCGCTCCATCGATGGTGACATTGATGTTTCTTTGTCCTTGTCCAGGGGCTGGTTGGTAGAGGACTTGGGTTTTACTGGTGTTAAGTTTCAGCCCAATCTTTTTGTATGCTGAAGAAAAAGCATTCAGGATTTTCCTAAATTCGTCCTCTGATTGAGCTACTACTGCATTATCATCAGCGTACTGTAACTCAACCAATGCAGCAGGTGTTGTTCGAGTCCTTGCCTTTAGACGGCTCAAATTAAAGATCTTCCCATCCATTCTGTAAGTTATCTGTATGCCTGAAGGAAGATCATCTTTGACTAACTGCATGACAGTGGCAACGTACAGAGAAAACAATGTAGGGGCAATCACACAGCCTTGTTTAACGCCGGTATTTATATGAAATGGTTCCCAAATAGAGTCGTTACCAATGCCATTTGCCTTCATATCAGTGTGGAGTAGTCTTAAGATGGTAATAAATTTAAGTGGAAAACCATACAATGATAAAAATCTTCCACAAGGCTTCACGGTTTACCGAGTCAAATGCCTTACTGAGGTCTATAAAGGCAATATAAAGAGGTCTATTTTGCTCCCTATATTTCTCCTGAAGCTGACGAACAGTGAATATCATATCTGCGGTTCCTCTAGAAAGCCTGAAACCACATTGGCTCTCTGGGAGTATTTTCTCCACCAGGGATAGAATACGATTCGCCAAAATACGAGCAATAAGCTTTCCAAGGCATGATGACAATGATATACTACGATAGTTGTTGCAGTCTGCACGATCACCTTTCTTAAATATGGGAACTATCAGACTATCTCTGAAATCAGCAGGCATTTTTTCAGTTCTCCAAATTTTAATGAAAAGATCATGTATGTGGCTTATGAGTTCCTCACCTCCTTCTTTGAGAGCTTCCGCTGGTATTCCATCACATCCAGTGGTTTTGTGTCGCTTTGCTTGATTAACAGCACACTGAACCTCATCTAGTGTTGGCGGGGTACCGAGCTCTTCCTTGATGGGTGATTGTTCTAATACATCATACAACTGCTCATCAATAACTGAGTCCTGGTTCAAGAGGTCTTCAAAATGCTCCTTCCACCTATTCATGATGGAGTATTGATCTTTTAGAAGTGTACTTTTGTCACTAGACCAAAGTGGATTTCTTCCAAACGTGGAGGGGCCATAAATCGCTTTTGTGGCTTGGAAGAACTGTCGCGAATCTTTGTCTGCTAGATATTGCAGCTCTTAAGCTTTGGATGCCCACCATGCATTTTTGAGCGCACGAGTTCCTCTTTGGACATTTGCCTTCGCAAGACAAAATGCTTCTGAGGTTATCAGCTGCAATAAGCTTTGGTGCTTTCCGATCCTTATCCTTGAGCACTCCAGTTCTGTAGTAGTATTCATTATCATCCATAAAACAAATAAATCCACCGGGCGAAGCCGGGCACTACTGCTAGTGTCTAAATATGTTGCTTTAGTAATTTATGCTTTATCTAATTAAAAATATTATTGTAAAGCCAGTAAATTCGGATAACAAACGTGTCAAAGCGGAGAAAAGGTCGTGCGGATGCCGATAACGGTTGTGCGGATGCGGGGCGGATAACAGTCGTGCGGATGTGGGGAGGATGCGGATTACAGTCGTGCGGATGCGGGGTGGATGCGGATAACAGTTGTGCGGATGCGGATAACAGTCTTGCGGATGCGGGGTGGATGCGGATAACCTATTGTTTATCCGCGCAGGGTTCTAACCTTGGGGCAAGCTATCTGCGGACTCTGTTGGTATGGCTTTGAACCCCACAGTCGGCCGTCCTCGAAACCAATTTCTTTGGTTACTATTTTCCCTACCACATCCTTCCAACTATCCCCCAGGAGCTCACGATTAGTGGGACGTGGGTTAGTGACCACGGGCCCCTAGCTAAGTCCGACATTGCTTCCACTTACTTGTTCCGGGTTCCTCACTCTCACCTTTTCTTTCGGCCTCCCTTGGTCAACTCTTGTTCTCTTTCACCCCGACGGTATTAGGGTATCCGTGGCCTAGGTAGTCTTTCACTTTCCCGCCTTAATTGGCCCTTCTCTCATCTTTACTGATCCCTCATTCTTCGAGGGGTTAAACCTCTTGTTTTTCTTTACCTGCTATCTCCTGCCTTCTGTTGAAGGCTCTAAAGGAGGCAGAGTGTGTGTAGCCCCCACCACTTCTAGTGCACCCTGGATAGTGCTATAGCCCACCCTCAAGGGCTCACGGCTGGTGAGCTCAGGATTTGGTGACCCCGAGGGATTCGTGAGTTGGTTCATGTTTCCCCCCTTTTTCCATTGCCTTTTGGGCGGACCCTCTCCTCTTTCCCTTTCCTCTCTGCCTTTCTTGGCTCACATTCCTTCCAGTCCCTCAATTCTCATTCTTCGAGGGTTGAGGAGATTTCCTTTCCTCCTGTCTTTTATTTACATTCTCCTTTTTGTTTGCCATTTCCTCTTCTAGTTTGTAAGTCAGTAGTTGGTTTCAGTTGTAGGTTTCATTTGATCATCTTTAATTTTCACTATCACCCAAACCATTAGGGGCCGATAATCTAGATATTAGCCCCTTAAAACAATAATTATCATCATCATCCTTCCAACTAAGCCTCCGTGGCTTAGGCGGCAGCACGCCGGCCTCTCACCGCTGGGTCCGTGGTTCAAATCCCGGTCACTCCATGTGAGATCTGTGCTGGACAAAACGGAGGCAGACAGGTTTTTCTCCGGGCACTCCGGTTTTCCCTGTCAAAATTTCATTCCAGCAACACTCTCCACTATCATTTCATTTCATCTGTCATTCATTTAATCATTGCCCCAGAGGAGTGCGTCAGGCCTCGGCAGCCGGCACAGTTCATATCCTCGCCGCTAGATGGGGGCTTCATTCATTCCATTCCTGACCCGGTCGGAGACTGGAAGCAGGCTGTGGATTTTCATTCATTTCATCCTTCCAACTCCTTGCCCAGTTTCATTCATTTCATCTCTTATTATTAACTCCTATCTTGAATGTGGTTGGCGTCAGGAAGGGCATCTGGTCGTAAAAACCATCTGCCACATTGAAATTCTTCACAGCATTCATTGAATAGGGAATAATGAGGGCAGGCATACACACATTATTGTTGATTATGTAATTGAAAGTGAACACAATAGTGATACAAAGGAAGAATTAAGTTATGGTTAATTATCAGGGAGTAACGATGGTGAGAAAGAAGAGGAAAAACGGAAGATGGTAGTTTTACGTGACCGTGAATCTTGTGATTATGAGCCACGGGACCTCCTTTTTTACGTGGAATCCGAACCACAGGACATGGCATTTCACTTCGAAAATCTCACATGCATTGACCGGGAATCGAACCCGGACCGCCTTGGTGAGAGGCATACAGCTAGACCGCTGAGCCACCACGCCCCCTAGAAAGAAGAGGAAGGAACTCCGAGATACAATTACGAACAATACAAAATTCAACTGGGCTTGAAGTTAGCGTACAAGGAACGTCCGAAGACCAAGTTACAATGATCAAGTAGTTCCCTGAAGAACTAAGAAGCCTACTTTTCTTAAAATTATAGAGACCATATATCAACAGTTGGCAGACCTGGCTACTCTGAATATATTCTTATTTCCATCTCTTAAGGTACACAATGCATATGCAAAATTTGGTTGAGGTCCAATAGATATATTGGATATATTGAAATTAGGATAAACATTTATAGAGTGCATTTATCAACAGCTGACAACCCTGTTGACACTAAAGAGAACGCATATTCATATCTGCTCTGGTGCGCAAATAACATACCAAATTTGGTTGAAATCCAATATACTGTCGAGTATGGAAATTACATGCATTTAAAAATTGGACTTATCAGCTGGCATAGAATCATATTGGCAACACTGTCATATATGGGCTCCTGTAAAGTTAATATGATATAATATGAGTCATGTGTGTGCCAATTTTGGAGCAGTTCCCATGCATACCTTCCGAGCTCAAATATCGATTACGATTTTTCAGCTGCTGGTAGCACTGATGTCATTTTCAAATATGGCCGTTAGATATTTAGATATGGATGTTTACCCATACCAAATTTGGTTTCGATAGCTGCAGCCGTTAGGAGTTGCTGGTGGGGATAGACAGACAGACATTTGCCCGGATCGATCTGATAAGTCTACTTTTTCCTCAGTTTTACAGAATGTGAAAAGTAGGCTAAAGATGAAGGCCTTATCTGTACTAATGATTAGTTAATTCCTATTTAACTTAAATACGGGAGTTAATGAGTGATTATCGTTGATGCATTTCACGAGACCATTCGGGTTCTAGACTCGGTTGGTTGGTTCTTAAGTTTAGGGGCTGCGACAACGCTGTCATGTAGGCCCGTGTACTTTGGGTGTGTGTAGAATCTGTCTGATAACCGGTGTTAATTGTGATGACTGTATTAGTGTGTGTTATCTGTTTTTTAATTTAAGTACTGAAACTTAGAATTTTTCAAATAGTTCCTACTTTTGCCGCCAAGCGCCACCGTCAACGACTACTAGGCCAAGTTCAGAACTTAACTACTAGACGCCACCGCAGTCGGCTCTTGGCAACGAACGTAGAAACCTAAGAGCGTTGTTTACATTCTTAACCTATCCAATTTAGCTTCACACAGGTGCAATTAGTGGAAGGTTCTTTAACATGCCATAAATTTATGACATGGGACCGCCGGCTTTACTTCCCCTCCGAAGGAAGGTATACTGAGGGATTTTTAACGCTCTTAAAAATCCGACGGCTTCGTCCGGGTTTGAACCCGCTATCTTGGGCATAGAAGCTCAGCATGCTACCGGTTTCAAATGGAGAAATATGGCCGACAGAACAAGAAGCGTGTAGCATTGATCGTTGTTTGTGATGCTTCCTTGAGATTTTCTGGAACATAATTATAAAGGAAGAGAAATACAGAAGATCTTATTCATGGCAAAAACTTAAAATGATATGAAGAACTCATTTAGGAGAACTGGTAGTTGTGGGTGTAGATTGTTTCCTTAGCCAAATAGAACACTCCATCACCGTTAACTTCGTAGCGTAAGTGGTTGCGTTGCAGACTCCCAATTCATTATGCAGAGCTGGAAGGAGGTAGATTCCTACTTTCGATATTCTTATTTATTTCCGTATTCTTCTTTCTTGGTATTAGTAACATGTATGATCTTTTATGTTCGACCCTGACTATTATGTGTCAGAAAACTGTATCATAATGAGGCTCATTATAACACTATTTTTCATTATGAAACAGTTTCTCCCACCAATCAGAGCTCAAGAAACAGTTGTGTGACCAATTAGATAAGGATACCTTCGCGCATGCGCTCAAAATCCAACATGTTTATATAAATTACCGAAAGTGCACCGTCCATATGTTCGCGTAAATAAACTGGTGAATATGAGACAAGAAATAGCACTGTACCTTAATATCCCCAAATCCAATTTCCAGGGCCGTGGAGAGCGGTGACGGGTCCCGGGGCTGGAATCTCCCCGCCCCCCCGCTATAATCAAATTCTGTAAAAATAATTTATAATCCTCGCAAATTTGTACAAACTGATTTTGCGCAATATTTTATTTGCACAAAATGTTCATCACGAAATCAACTGCAAGAACATAAAGAACCAGCAAGCAATAATAATAATAATAATAATAATAATAATAATAGTAGAGCTGACTACGGCCGGACGGGTCCACAGGTGGCGGATAGTGGATCGCCCTCTAGATATGGAGGGTAGCTGCGACATAAGCAGGGCAACCTGACGAATAAGCAGTCCCGGACCAACAGCGGCATTGCTAACAGGATGTGGTGGGTCTGTGGATGGCACCACAGTCTCTATAAAATGCCTCATATATCCAAAGACAGCAATGTGACAAGGCGAGTCAGTGCCGCCATAAGCACTAGCCAACAGCGTCTGTACTCCATGTTAGGGGCGGCTGTGAAAGGCGTCTGTACCCCATGTTAGGGGCGGCCTAAATGAAATCCTGGCAGTAGGTATAAAACGCAACCCATTGATAATGGAGAAAATGTCAAAGAATAATGAGCCTCGGAAAAGGACGCTACCCGAGGTGCGTCGGGGCACGTTTGGAGCTGGTGCTGAACGTGACAGCAGGCGAACCACCAGTGACATGATGCTGAACAGGCGGGCACATGTCGGGTCACCCGAAAATTCTACAGCCGACAACGCAGATAGGAGAACCCAACAGCCGTCATCTCCCCCTGTCGAAAGTGTTTCAAACATTCAACTGACCACTAAGGCAGGCAAACTGAGGCAGCGCTTAAAATGGACTGATGAGATGAACAAATTCATAATGCGCTCCTACTTTATTGTTACAAACTTAGAGAGAGACCTCACAACATATAGGAAAGATTTGCACAAGTTGTTTGTGGAGAATTTTCCTGACTACTCTTTCGTTACAGAACAAAGAATTGCAGACCAAAGACGCGTAATAGTGAGGAACAATAGACTTCCTGCAATAATGATTCAAAGTCTTAAAGCGGAAGCAGCAAAAATTCTAGCTTCAGAATCCAACAATGAAAGCAGATCCACATTATTGATTCAAGCTGTTCAGGAAGTAACCTGCAGAAATGACACAGGGGAAGAGGGAATTATTGAACCAACTATCCCTACTAATATCTCGAGTTCTGATGAAACAAGTTCTATTGAACATGTGTTTAAAGAGGCAATGACAGAATTCATGGGCCTTAAAGTAGACTATCGACCAAAGCTCCCCAAACTCCTAGAAACAGCAAAGAGTAAATCTCTTGTCAGTATGACAAATAACATCCTAAAACAGTATGTGGAAACATCCGATAATCTAGAAGAAACAAACTCTCTTGTATATTGCGCAGCAGTAACTGTGATAAGGCTGAACAACCAGAAACTAATACCTTTGTCTGGAAGCTCTCGTGGAAAAGGTGCAGATGCAGAATACATTCCACCCTGGCAGCGTCGATTAGAAAATGACATCAAAGAACTGAGGAAAACCATAGGCCAACTAACAGCATATTTAAACAATAAAACTAAACCCAAAACCAATCGAAAGCTGAGAAATATATTCAGAAAAATCAACAGCCATATAAAGGAATATGATCACACAGAAAAAATCAAGGAATACATTGACAACCAAAAGCTAAAATTATGCGCAAAAGCAGCGAGACTCAGGAGGTACAAGGAATCACGAGCGAGGAAAACACAAAACAAACTTTGCTCCAACAATGAAGGTCAGTTCTACAGAATGATCAAACGAAACAAACAATCCATGACAAAAGCAGAATTTCCTAGCACGCAAGAAACGGAAGATTTTTGGAGAAGTGTATGGGCTGCAAAGTCACCGCACAATGAAAATGCAAATTGGATCAACGAAGAACGAAATAGCAATAATGTATAATTATGAAGAAATGGATTTTGATACCATTGAAGAACGGCATGTGTACGATGCTATAAGGAGAACTCAGAATTGGAAAGCGCCGGGCACAGATAAAATTCACAATTATTGGTACAAACATTTCACGTGCGTGCACCAGAAGATAGCCCAGCAATTTACTTACCTCATCCATCATCCTGAGGAATGTCCTGATTTCCTTACTGCTGGAATTACATATCTAATCTCAAAAGAAAGTGGAAATACTAAAGACCCATCAAACTACAGACCTATCACCTGTCTCCAAACACTTTACAAACTATTTACGTCCATAATTGCGGACGAAATATACAAGTTTCTCGACAAACATAACATTTTGGCTGAGGAACAGAAAGGATGCAAGAAGCTGTCGCAAGGATGCAAAGAACAGATAGTTATTGATTCTGTGATAACACAACAGGCGATACATAATCAAAGGAATCTATATACGGCATACATAGATTACCAGAAAGCATTTGATTCAGTCCCGCATTCATGGCTGAAAGAAATCCTCCATATGTACAAGATTAACCCTGCTGTAATTCACTTCCTGGAGGTCACGATGGATAATTGGAAAACAGTACTGTATACTAAGACAGACAATGAATGTGTCACATCTGACACAATAAAAATTGAGCGTGGTATCTATCAAGGAGACTCGCTAAGCCCATTATGGTTTTGCTTAGCCATCAATCCTCTCTCTAAAATTCTAAAATCCACCGGTTTCGGATTTGACATCAAATACTACAATAGGAAATACAGAATATCTCATCTCCTTTATATGGATGACCTCAAAGTATATGCACACAGTGAGACTCAAATGAATGCCATGCTAAATATAATAGATTCATATTCATCCGATGTCCGAATGACGCTGGGAGTGAAGAAATGCAAGCGTCTGACAATTGAAAGAGGTAAATATGCAACTTCTGAACCACATGAGCTACGCAAAGGATCTCTAATTGAAGGAATGACTGAAATAGAAACCTACAAATATCTGGGATTTGCTCAAAATACAACTTTGGATCATAAAAGTATCAAAGATGAACTCATTGGAAAATATACCACAAGACTACATCAAGTGCTGCGAACCAGTCTATGTGCAAAGAACAAAATTAAAGCTATCAACACATACGCTATACCAACCCTAGTATATTCATTTGGGATTCTGAAATGGTCAGCAACAGAAATGGAAAGCCTGCAGAGGAAAACAAGGACCCTTCTCACTACTTACCGTTTACACCATCCAAACGCCTGTAAAGAAAGGGTCACTCTTCCACGAAAGATGGGAGGTCGAGGAGTACTGGATTTACAAATTTTGCTCCAGAACCAAATTAAAACCCTTAGAAGATATTTCTATCAAAGAAAGGAAAACAGCATTCTCCATAAAGCCATTGTACTTGCTGATAAACACACAGTATTGAACCTTCGTACATCCTCTGATGATCATATCAGCCAGCCACTACACTTACATGAAAAAGAAAAGGCATGGGGAGAAAAGACCCTCCATGGAAAATACTACAGCAACCTATCCCAACAGAGTATTGATAAAAACGCATCGTGTATGTGGTTACAAAGCGGTCGACTGTTTGGAGAAACAGAGGGATTTGCAATTGCCATCCAAGATCAAGTCATTGCTACAAAAAATTACAAGAAATACATCATCAAAGATACCAGTGTAATTTCAGACAAATGCAGGCGATGCGCCATTCATCTCGAGACCATTGACCATGTCACTGCAGGTTGCCCAATACAAAGCGGCACAATCAGGTTGCAGGCATCATTCATCAAGCACTCGCACAGAAATATAAATTAACTGAGGAGTATATCCCTTACTACAAGTATCATCCACCATCCCTCCTCGAAAATGAACTGTGTAAAATATACTGGGACACTGGTATTGTGACAGATAAAACAATAGATCACAATCGACCAGACATCATAGTAGTAAATAAGGCTGATGGCACTACATTCATAATAGACATAGCAGTCCCCAACGACACCAACATCGAACGTAAACACAATGAAAAAATCTCCAAGTATAGACAGCTTGCAGAAGAAATCAAGAGGATATGGAAGATGAACTGCGTCCGGATAGTGCCTGTAATCTTGTCAGTCAACGGCCTCATACCTCACACACTCCACAAGAGTCTGAAAGAATTGGATCTTCCGCCGACCATCTACAAGAGTATGCAGCATTCGGTCCTATTGTCCACATGCAATATTGTGCGATCCTTCCTTGCTAATGAATGAGTGATAATGAACTCTTATATTTTGTATATACATGATATGTATTATAGTTTGTATTATAGTTTGTATGTATTGTTGTAAAGCACTTGGTTTAACCCGTGCTTTAGAGTAACCCATGTTTGTAATGGTGAATTGAATAAATAATAATAATAATAATTGTAGCATGCTGAACTGCTATGCCCAAGATCGCGGGTTTAAACCCGGCCGAAGTCGTCGGATTTTTAAGAGCGTTAAAATCCTTCAGTATGGCTTTATTCGGTGGGGAAGTAAAGTCGGTGGGCCCATGTCATAGATTTATGGCATGTAAAAGAACCTATCACTACAATTGGTAGTGTGTAGCCAAAATTTGTAGGTTATTTGGTTAGAAACGCTCTATCAAGTTCCAACGTTCGCCACTGAGTGTCAGTGACAGTGGCGTCTGGTAGTCAAAGTTGGAACTACTTGAAATTGAAATTGTTGGGAGCCTACGGGCGTTCAATTGAGGTCCTGATATGACCTTTGGCTGCAATTCATATATAATAATAATATTTCAATTATATATTCACTAAATCCAGGCTATACTTATTATCATAAGCAGAGCGTGAATTACTATCAATATACATAAATAAATGCTGGTATGTAAAATTTACAACAGTGAAAGTGGAAGAATGCATGCAAAATTTGCAAATTCAATGTTTATACCTGACAAGCGCGTACTAATGCATTATTTTCAATTAACAAAAATTAATATGAGAGTAAAACCATCGAAAACTAGGTAATAATTTTCATTAATTTCACTATACTAAAACAGTATAGTTTTGGCGGTTGACAGATCTATATTTGTCTCGATGAGGTAACACTGTAAGCATGCACAAGGTTCAGATTTAAAGTTCTGCAGATCCTCCTTGATATCAATAATTTTAGAACTTCAGTGATACTCGTAAAAGATATATGCTCGTTTGTCGTACACAAATTAGAAACAAATTACATTTACCGGACCAGAACTTGCATCGCTTTTATAGTACTTAACTTTGGGAAAAAGTTCACATTGAAAAAAGCTGTTGTCCATGAACTCGGAAACAGGTGGGTTCGAATTCCACCGTCGGTGACTCTAAGCTTATTTTCCATGATTAATCGTTTTAACCCGTACATTCATTTTCTCCTCAATTCTATCCCTGCGTCATAAGACCCAAAAATTAATCAAAAGGAAGTTCATCTCACTGAACAGCATGCTAAAAGAGGCCTCTGTGACATATGACGTAATCTGTTTTCATGATGAAAACCTGATTTTTACACAAAGTCAAGACGTTTGTACATATAGTGTTTTTATGTTGACATTCTAAATTTTACAGTGCAAATTGACTCAACGACTTGTTCGTTTTTGAATGATAATGTTTTGATTTCCGTAACTTTTGTTTTATTTTTGTAATTTTTTTGTTTTGTTTTTTGTTTTTGTTTCATTAATTTTTGGTCTTTTTAAATTTAGGTGTCCACCTGAAAATTTTAAATTCAATTCAAAATTTGTATTCTTTAATCTGTGTTATGAGGGGCAGATAACCTCGTAGTTCCGCCCCTTAAAACAACAATAACTAACTAACATTCTTAAAATTTGCTGCCCTTGAAGAGTCACGCCCATGGGTCTAAGCCTAAACACTGATAAGTTGAACGGCGATCACATATATTTGTACATTAAACAAAGCAAAACATACTTTCATAATTAACCGCTGGTATACAGTACTCAAACTTAAGTCAAGTTATTATGTGCTATCAGTAGATTGCAGCTGATCAGTGATTTGTTTTCACAAAAGAAGAAAATGTGAATTTGAACTATATTTTGTAATTGACAGTCAGTGGATTTCTTATACAGTAATTTAATATTGCTTTGCAGTAAGCGAAACTAGAGCCAGGTTCTCCTAAAAATCCTCAATCCTATCTATGAATGGTGACCAAGACAAATAGTTACAACAATGTTGCCAATACACCTCTCCTATGGACTGAAACCCCCAACAAGAATAACAAAATTTAGTAAAACCACTCCTGATCAATTTTTTTTAAATACAGATAAATGTCACCATTCAATAGAAGTCTATTGTCCGGGTTTTAGTGACCACCATGGACAAATACTGAGTTTTGAAGTACCCAAAACAATCAATAATAATGATAATGGAGTAAAATCAAAGTGCAGGTCATTCACTGAAACAAATGTTACATATTTCAATGACTTATTTATTTTTTAGTCGTTTACCCTCCAGGTTGGTGGAACCCACGGACTCAGCGAGGGAACTCACCACTACCGCCTCTACGGGCAGTGTCCTAGAGCTGGGAACATCGAATCGGAAGAGATACAACTGGTGAGGTGGGATTGGCACCTCGCCCAGGCGGCCTCACCTGCAAAGCGAACAGGGGCCTCATGAGGGAAGGTAAGGGATGGTTAGGATGGATAGACAAGGAAGAGGGAAGGAGGTACCATCCCGGCATTTGCCCGAAGACGAAGTGGGAAACCACGGAAAACCACTTCGAGGATGGTTGAGGGGGTATCGAATCCCCTCTACACATTTGGGCCACCCGAGGCTGAGTACACCCCGTTCCAGTCCGCGTACCACTTTTCAAATTTCGTGGCAGAGCCGGGAATCGAACCCAGGACCTCCGGGGCGGCAGCTAACCATGCTGACCGCTACGCTACGGAGGCGACTCTCAATGACTTATTAAATAAGGAAACATGGTCAGAAATGTATAAACTAGAAAATGTAAATGATAAATTTAATGCATTTAACAGTACCCTAAAACACTATTTTGAAACAGCACTCCCCTTTAGACAAAGAACTATTCAAAATAACAAAACTAACAATTGGATAACAACAGGGATTATAAATTCATGTCAAAGAAAATAATTCTACACAAATTATATAAACAATACCACACAACACCTGAATTCAATTTATACTACAAATAATACACTAGCATATTAAATAAGGTAATAAGACTAGCAAAGAAAATGCATAATGATAATTTTATTTCCCAATCATCTAATAAAACAGGGCTATGTGGTCCGTGATAAAGAAAGAAACTGGAAAATCTGCTAAAATACAAAGGAACATTACACTGACCAGAAATAATAAAGTGATAAATAATCCAGAGGAAATAGCAAACCCTTTCAATGACTATTTTCTGGAAATTCCACAAAAATTATTAAATAAATCACAGGTAAATACACTAAATTCTAATAATAAAATAAATATATGTAGTGATTCTTTATTTATAAATCATGTCACAAGTGAAGAGGTAAGAATATTTATAAAAGAGCTAAAAATAAATTTTGTGCTGGCATTGATGGCATCCCAGATGCAATTTTAAAGAAATGTGTAGAAAATATAATAAATCCACTGAACCCTTATTGATCTACGATAAATAAGTATTCATAATTTATTATTATTATTACTGCAGCCCAGACAGTACTTGAGGAAGTTGACGAGAATAAAGGCAAGGTAGCGTGTCGCAATGATTGCCACATAAGGAGAGCTTGTAGCTATTCTTGAAGAACGGCCTGGTAAACTTGAGTTCAAGGCCAAATTGTGTAACAACTTGCACCAGAATTGGAATCATAAAGGAATGGTCACGAGTTACTTACAACCGACCTACGATTGAATCAACCAATCAGGAGTGACCACGCCAATATCACGCGATGGATGGCGTCAGTGGTAAAAAGCGCGCGGAATTGATTATCTAAAGAACCGCCGATCGGAATTATCTCCGCACGAGTGCGATGAGACGTTTGATTTATTTGAAGAAGATTGACACTAGTCCCATCTGCGTGAGATGAAAACTCTGGAAAATTTTTCTAAATCCACCCCACTCTTCCGTACCCTGTCAGTTTCTAATAAATTGTTCGACGTGAAGCTGTTCGATGTCTTTCTGTTCGTGAGATCTGTGAGCTAACTTCACGCCCGTTTGCATAACGATTTTAACGCTCTGATATATTTGATGTTATTTTATTAGTGAGCTCTGATGAGCTAAACTCACGCTAGTTTGCGTAGCAAATTTTAACGCTCTTAATTATTTGAAGTCAATTACTTTGTGAGCTTTGTGAGCTAAATTCACGCCAGCGTGCGTGGTGATTGGAAACTTGTAATATTATCTTAAAGACAACTATTTCAGCTCTTAGGGGCAAGACTTGTAAACGTTCTAATTAGCGCTCACCCGAGCGAAGGTCATGCAGAGCAGAGCAGTAGATTACCGAGCGAGATAGCGACTGTGAGTCAGGCAGTCTTTGTAACTTGTTTTGTCGAGCCAGTGGCGTTGGACTCGAAGTGTGTATTTCATGTATATTTTTAAGTGTATTTTTCATGTGTGTATTGCGCGTGTGCGAGCGATATTTAGGGAAGGTCTTCGTAATTAATCGCATAGGACTATTTGTGGGCGAATTTAGTAACCCACAAGCGATTATAGCCAGGTCATATTATAATATCATTGAACTTTTCTTCCAAGGAGACTACATCAAGATGTCCAACGTGTGGTCAGGAGTTGGGATGACGCCCGGCGCTTCAACGAAGACGGCTATGGAGTGCTAACTTTTCCATGGGGAAATGGGCTGAGATGGATGTCATAATGTTCTGCAAGCTGAGACGGTGATGTACAACAATTGATTATTCAATATTATGTAGTTAGATTGACGGGGGAACCTTTGTAAATAGTTAATTTTAGTCTTTTTCTTGTTTAGAGTGTTTTTTTTTTGTACCGGCACTAATTGTTTTAAATGTACGTTGGCGCGTGGCCGAAGTGTTTGTTGTATATTTGTTTTTCTTGGAGTCATATTTAATGTGCACGGCGCGTGTACGTGATGTTTATCCATGCAAATGCGAAGCCCGTTACATTCGATAAGTGGTGCTTTATTAAAGTTCATATTTGTGATAGGAGAAGGGAGGTAATTACTGTAAGATGTTTGCTGAACAGGTTATTATTCATATTAGGGTTGCCAAGTGCAACAATTTAAGATGTAATTGTAGAACACCTTCGTTCTAATTTGATAGATTTTCTTTTGAGTCCTTTTCAGGCTAATTAGTCACTGCGTGGAACGGTGGCGCCAGCAAGTGGAAACATTTATGTCTTTTTATTTCAGGGTCTGTCAAACCCATACGTGTGATTCTGTGTGTGTTACTGTGTCAGGTGTGTGTGTTGATTCTACGTGAAGAGGGGTAGAGGTCCTACCGCCCTTGTATTTTGTTGTTGTTGTATTTTTGATGGAAAGGCAGGGTGCTCTAGGGAGACCGCTGTCCTTGTCCATTATGCTGATTTCTTGGATTTCCTAGTGGAAATGCCGGGATATTTTGTTCTGACACACACACACGTATATTTGTGCTTTGGGGCACGCTTCTTCGATACACACGTGGGTTGACAGATATGCAGATTTCCACAAATCGCCCGTCTCGCCTGGTGACTTATTTTGATAGGCAGTCCTGTTGTTCCGACTGGGCCCTATAAGCTTACATGTAGCAAACCTGTTCATTGTGATGGTTATTTTTGGAACCATAATTAATTGGGGAGTTCGCCATGGGTGTGACGGATTGTTGCATGTTGTATGGATAGAATATTTGTGTTAATAATGTAAATGTTGGCTTTGAGCCTATTGATTTTGTTTATGACTCAATTCATGTAATTTAGGATGTCACACCTGTGTGGTGTAGTAGTAGTGTACTTGTAAATTTGACGGCGGTCATATGTGTATTTCTTTTATTGGTCACGTGTTAACTTACTTGTGTTGATTTGTGTGAGAAGTCCTAAGTTTTTAGGCAGTAATGTTTTTGCTACGGCAGTTTGATTCCAATTTCATGCGGAAATTATTGTGTTGTATATTTTAAGTATAGGAAGTGTCGGTTTAGTTTTTAAGTGTTGTATAGTTGTTCCCCGCGTCTGTCTAGCTCTAAGCAATGTGGATTCGTTGTCTGAATGTTTATTCTGGATGATGACGAATCATGCATTCGATTGTACACATCGTGAAGCATGCAGAACGACACGCGCGCATACATTGTCACTTTTGTTGATTTTCTTAAGGACACTTTGTCCGTGTAATTAATCTCTCCAGAGATTTGGCCTAGTTTTGGCATATTTCATTATTCAGTGGGAATTTTTGGGAGTTTTGTTTTGTTAATTCTTTTGTATATTTAGGTGATTTGTTATTAAATTCATTTGTTTTAACCCTGGCTTCACTTTTTCCTGCATGTTATTTTGTTATATGTTACCCTGCATGTTAATGAAGCGCTTTAACAACAACTTACGATATGGACTGTTACACCCCCGAAACTGAGTCTCATAAGCTTCTTTGCAAGGGTTCATAAAACAAACATGGCTGCCCAAGTGGGACTGTTGTTGTTGTTGCTTCGCTGATCTCATATTTATTTCGTTGAGAAATAATGCCAGGTCAAGCGGGCAAAGTAAATTCAGTAAATTGAGGCGATGTTTTACCGCCATGTGCATTAGTAAAATCACTGAGTTCCTAAAGTTAGAGATATTGAACAAGGTTAGAATTTGATATTGTATTTGTTATAAACCTGTTCTGGCGCCCGGCATTAAAATTAGAAAATTTGCATATTTTTGAACTCAGTCAAAGCAGGAAGGTGTTGCCTTATATTTGACATTTAATTGACTTCGGTTAATTGGTGTTCTTCGTAAATTCTGTTGGTTAGGAATTTAAAAGCAGATCACTAGGGGTTATTTTGTTGTTTGGGAATAAGAGTAATTTTATTCAGTAAATTTTGTTACTGAAATTTTTGTTAAATTAGAATCAGTAATATTTAAATGTTATGACATGTATGCGTGTGTATGACTGAAATCTTAGTGCATGACCCTGTTTTCTCTGATTATATTTGTGTATTGTGCAATGGCGAGTGTTGAGGAGATCAAGGCATTGTTGGAACAGATGTCGACCCAAATGTCCGTAAAAACGGAAGAACAGTTAAAAAACATGAAGGAGGAAATAAGCGAAGACAATAATAAACAATTAAATAAACAGAGCAGATGTCCGAGAAAACGGAAGAACAATTAGAAAGTCAGCGTGAACATAATGATAAACAATTAAAAGAACAGTTTAAAATTCAGAGCGAGAATTGTGAAAAACAGTTACACGACATGAGCGGTAATATTTCGGTCCAATTAGAGGTCCAGAAATTGGACACTGATAAACAATTTCACGAATTAAATCACAAACTATCGGAACAGGCGATAAAACAAACAACACCGACAGAGCAGTTAGAGAAGATCACTAACGATATCAATCAGAGTGTTAGGGAGGTAGAGAAACTGGCAGGTGAGGTCGCAGAGAATAACGTCAAACAATTGGGTGAAATTAAAAAGTTGGAAGTGAAATTTGACAACAAACTCGTACAATTTGACGAAATGGTGGGAGATAAATTAAAGCAAATAGAGGCAGCATGTGTCAATAACACCGCGGGAATAAAGAAAACACAAGATAAATTGCAGCAACAAATTAATTCAGTCGACAGCAACGTACTGGAATTAATAAAAGAAATGGATAAACTTGAGGTCAAGGCCGAAACAGAACGTAGGCACTTGCGTGAAAACGTAGAGGACCAATTAAGTAAAACACAGCAGGTCATAAGAGAAGAAGTCGGAGAACAATTGGTTAAAACACAAGAGATCATAAGAGAAGAAGTAGGAGAACAGCTCATTAAAAATCGGGATAATCTGGAAGAATAATTAGGCAAAACACACCAGCAGATACAAGAAATAGGGGAGCAGCTAGAGAAGAGTCAAGAAAGGAACGAAGAGAAAATTAACAGTTTGAAAAGTAGGATCCGAAGAGATTGGGAACAGCAGGCAAACACAAATAAAGAAGACAGGCTGACAATTTTAAAGCGGATGCAGACTTTGGAGGAAGGCGTAAAATCTAAATTACAAGAGCACTCAGATTTAATAATTAAAAACGAAATTAGATCATTAGAGAATGCTACATTATTTTCGGCTGAAAATATACCAGAAAAGCAGGGAAGCATTGGAAGTCCGGTAGGCTTGAAGTTGGCTGAGGATAACAGCCGGGGTCAAAGTCCCAAATTAACGAGCAACGCATTCCAAGAGTACAGGGGAGAGACTTCTACACCACAACCAAACTTGGCACCCGCCCAAGTAATCCAAGTCATTAGGGGAAACGATTTCAAGCCCGATAAATTCAAGGAACACTCAGGAACCACTCCCAAAGCTTTTCTACGACAGTTGACTGATTATTTCAATGATCAACACATCGGCCCCGAAAAACAGCTGAGACTCGTGGAGAAATTTTTAGATGGACCAAGCTTAACCTGGTTTTTAAGCTTTAAATATACTTTCACCGACATGGCCCAATTCCGAGAAGCGTTTCTAAAGAAGTTCTGGAGCCCTTCTTTACAGCAGGGGTTAAGAATGGACCTGTATACACGTAAATACCACAGTACGCATCCGACCAGATTTTCGGAATTCTTTAGCCAACAGCTGGTAAAATTCCGCGATTTTGACGACCCCCCTAGCGAGCAAAATATGGTTCTAACCATCGGGAAACAACTTCCCATGCACATTCAACAGCTGTTAGTAGCCGGAAATATTCAGACTGCAGTGCAGGCAGAAGAATTACTCCGACACCTCGACGAGACGAGTATGGTGAGTCCACAGACGGGAAGGAGAAATATGGAATGTGTCAACACGGCAGAGGTGGTTCAGGGACTCCAAAATAGTCACGGTCAGGGGAACCAAACGAAAACTCAGTCCTCAGGAACACAGTTCACATCGAGAAGGCAAGATTTCGATGGCCGGAACCAGTTCAACCAAAACAATCGAAATTTTCAGAATAACCGCGATAGATATAACCAGAATAACCAAAACCAGCACAATCAATGGACGTACCAGCGGGAATACACCAATTGGAGGGGAAACCAAAGACAGGGTCGACCTTACCAAAGAAATGGAGATGGCAGGTGGAACAACGCGAGGAACTATCGCCAAGAAAATAGGGGAGACTATCGCAACAATTGGGACGAGCGGTATGTCGAGTCACAAAAGTACTTAGACCAATTAAATGCCGAAGAGACGGAAAAAGAGAAGTGGGGGCGTGCAATGGCATACAGACAGAGCCCAGACAATCATCAAGGAGAGGGGGCGGAAAGTTTATTGAGGCAACAGGAGAGGCGCGATGACAACCGGCGGAACACAACAAATGGGCCGCCCCGGGATAAAAAAAAAACTTCAATTGAGCTAAAAAATGAGTCTGAAAACGGAGGACGCCAGGGAGCGAGAAGAGATGGTTGTGGCCAATGTAGAAGAGTGGGTAGCATTCCCGGACGATTGCCTGGAGGAAGTGGTGAAAGACCGAGAAAACGTCATCAGACAACTGCCAATTATTTACGCACATATTGGAGGTATGAGGGTGAGATGTTTAATTGACACAGGTAGCCAGGTGAGCTTAGTTACTGAAGTTTTGGTAAAAGAAATCGGAAGAAAACAAACTGTTCCAATTATGCCTGTACTGCTAATGAAAGTCAGAGGGGTTATTCCTGACAAGACCATCAATTGTAAACAGCAAGCATATTTAGACCTGGAAATATTGAACCACACTTTTTCGCAAACATTCATTGTCATTCCGAATATGAACTATAACATAATTTTGGGAGCCAACTTCATCTGTGATTTTCATGCTGTAATTGACTTACATAACAACACTGTAAGTTTCAAACAAGTTGAGGGGTTGGATCACGTGGGTCTAAACATGGAAGAGAGTCCACTAGAGAGAGAGGCGAATACTTGGGTCATTGAGGAATGCACTAATGAGGCCGGAGATAAGAACTTGACGGAGGAGCGAGTAAGCCAGACTGCAGTGGTGGAAATTGACAGCCGAGATATTTCGCAGGAACTTTGGGTACATTTGGCGGAAGAAGAAATTAGCGGAACTAAATTTGAAATTCTACTTCAGGAGCGACTTAAGGAGGCCATGGTAGGGGAACCTGAGAGAAGAAAACTGGAAGAAATTTTGAGATTACATAAAGGAGCTTTTGACACCGTACCTGGAAAAGTTTTAAATTTTCAATATGCCATGCAAGTTACAGACTGGACCCCATTTAAAAGTAAATTGTACCCGATCCCAGAGAAACATTTTGCTCAGGTGAAGGACATTATTACTAATTTATTAGAATCTGGCATGATAAGGAAAGCAGCAACCCCGTACCTGAACGCAATATTGGCTGTGGCCAAGCCAAATGGATCAATTAGGCTATGCCTAGACGCGCGAGTATTGAACAGTTAACTGCTAGTTGAGCATGACCAAGCACCTAGGATCAAAGATGTTTTGAAAGGCTTCCGTGGGAAGAAGATATATTCGAGTGTCGATTTGACAAATAGTTTCCACCATCTTGAACTTGAAGAAAAATCTCAACTGTTGACGGGATTTTTATTCGATAACCAAAGTTATATCTGGTCTCGAATGCCCTTTGGCGTGAAAACTGCTGGATGTGCACTGATAAGAGCACTCGATAGGAATCTGACTGAGGAGGTCAAGAGCTTCACTACGAGATATGTTGACGACATATTAATTGCATCTGAAACAATGGAGGAACACCTGATAAACTTAAATAAACTTCTGGATAACTTGAGAACCATGAACTTCAAAATTAATCTAAAGAAATCACATTTTTGCCAGAGCGAGATTCTATATTTGTGGCATATAATTGATGTTGAGGGCGTGAGACCGAATCCAGCCAAGATTGATGCTATCAAGAAATTTCCCACACCAACTAAAGTCAAGCATGTAAGAGCGTTTTTGGGAGTGACAGGCTTCTTCAAAGAAAACTGCCCTGGATACACAGAAACAGTAGCACCGATGCAGGAGATGTTAAAGAAGGCAAATCGATGGTCATGGAATGAGGAGTGCGACAGGTCTTTTAGAGCCACGAAAGATTTATTGGAAAACTGTGTGAAGCTTGGATATCCGGACTTTGAGAAGAGATTTATTATTCAAGCGGATGCTTCATTGATTGGAATCGGTGCTATGCTGTACCAAGAGGACGCTGAAGAACCCAAGAAGAGATCGTATTTGGCATTTACGAGTCGTAAATTGAGGAAGCATGAGAGGAACTACACCGTGACGGAGCTGGAGCTGCTAGCAATTTTATATTCTCTTCAACAGTGGCGTAAGATGATCTACGGCTATTCCATTATTGTTAGAACCGACCACCATGCACTGACATTTTTATTCAAGACGACAATGGCAAGTGAGAGAGTTACGCGCTGGTCCATCTACATACAGCAGTTTGACATTACAATAGAGCATTGCCCTGGAAGGATGAACGTCATACCAGATGCCTTGAGCAGGAATCCTGAAGACGAGAACAGAAGTAACAGCGGAAGTTCACACCATAACCGTAACACCTAAGGCTCGTGAGTTTTTGGAGAAATTAAGGGAAATTCGGAAGGAGCAAGAAGCAGACCCATGGATGATGATGATGATCAAGTTCTATAGGAAGGAATTACAACCAGATTCACCTGAATACCGAGAAGCCCGTGCTAAAGAAGCGAGATTTCACTACTTAAATAACTTGTTGCATAAGTACGTGGATGAGCATCATACCAAACTGCGAATCCTGGTTCCAGCATCACTATAGAGAGGATTGACGTGGCATGTCCATGAGAGCCTAGCACATATCGGCACGGATAAGACTGAAGCTACGATAGGGGAGACTTTTACTTGGCCTAAGATGCGATTCACCATTGTGGAAGTGATAAGAACTTGTGACGCATGCCAGCGCACTAAACCGAACAACTTCATTATGAAACAACCACCAAGACCACTATTACCTCATAAACCATGCGAGATGCTCGCTATTGACTGTTTTGGCCCTCTAGTCAAAGGAAAGCGTGGATGCCGACACCTTTTGGTGTGTGTCGATGTATTTTCAAAGATGGTCGTGTTATGTCCAATCCAGAATACGACATCAAAACAAGTCCTCAGTAGAATCCAGAACAAAGTTATTCCGATGCTTGGGAAGCCGGAATCCATTTTATCAGACCATGGTACTTATTTCACGAGCAATGTTTTTAGGCAAGGTCTGGAGAGCCTAGGAATAAAACACATATTTTCAAGCATTCGTCATCCTTGTGGGAATCCGAGCGAGAGAACGATTCGCTGTGTTGCCAAATACTATAGAGTAATGATTCCTAACGATCATAACAAATGGGTTGACAAAGTAGGAGAGATTGAGATGTGCATGAACACCACTAAGCACGAGTCGACGGGTCAAGTTCCACTAATTGTACACCACAACAAGTTGCCAGAGAGGTCTTGGGACAAGATTATTCCATGTCCAAGGGATCCACTATTAGCGCATGAGTTGCGAATCCAGCGAACGAGAGAGCACATGAGGAACCAAGCGGACCGAAGACTCAGAAGATACAGAGGAAAGAAATTTCACCGGGAACTACAAGAACAAGAGTTAGTGCTGGTTCGCAGACCACCGATCTCTGACCCCAAGAACAAAGTCTTTGCCAAATTCTGTGCAAAATTTATTGGCCCGTTCCGTGTCATTAAGAATCTGGGTAACAATGCTTACAGGCTTGAAGAAGTGAGAACTGGTGCTAAATCTGTTTTTAATAGCGCCAACTTAAAACCGTATTACAGAAGGGAACCATTTGATGAATAAACAAGATCATGTGTGCAAAATCAGTATTGCAAAATTTTATTTTGAGAGCCAACACTCAAATGTACGTGGAGCGCAGGAGAGAGAGCGCTTTGTTTTGTAAACAACGAGCAGCTGAGACGACAGGAGTGGCACTCACGTGAGGAGAAGGGGGAGGTCTAGCGAAGAAGTATGAATGACATTCCGACGAGGGAGCGCGCACACTAATTGGGTCACTGGACTGTACACTCGAGCAGCTGAGCGAGGTACTAAAGAGATGTTGTTGTTACTACTGTGGATATTGTTTTTGAAATCCAAATCAATTACTTGCTTCGAATTTCAAAACCTTGCTGAGGATAAATGAACCCTTATTGATCTACGATAAATAGCATTCATAATTTATTATTATTATTACTGCAGCCCAGACAGTACTTGAGGAAGTTGACGAGAATAAAGGCAAGGTAGCGTGTCGCAATGATTGCCACATAAGGAGAGCTTGTAGCTATTCTTGAAGAACGGCCTGGTAAACTTGAGTTCAAGGCCAAATTGTGTAACAACTTGCACCAGAATTGGAATCATAAAGGAATGGTCACGAGTTACTTACAACCGACCTACGATTGAATCAACCAATCAGGAGTGACCACGCCAATATCACGCGATGGATGGCGTCAGTGGTAAAAAGCGCGCGGAATTGATTATCTAAAGAACCGCCGATCGGAATTATCTCCGCACGAGTGCGATGAGACGTTTGATTTATTTGAAGAAGATTGACACTAGTCCCATCTGCGTGAGATGAAAACTCTGGAAAATTTTTCTAAATCCACCCCACTCTTCCGTACCCTGTCAGTTTCTAATAAATTGTTCGACGTGAAGCTGTTCGATGTCTTTCTGTTCGTGAGATCTGTGAGCTAACTTCACGCCCGTTTGCATAACGATTTTAACGCTCTGATATATTTGATGTTATTTTATTAGTGAGCTCTGATGAGCTAAACTCACGCTAGTTTGCGTAGCAAATTTTAACGCTCTTAATTATTTGAAGTCAATTACTTTGTGAGCTTTGTGAGCTAAATTCACGCCAGCGTGCGTGGTGATTGGAAACTTGTAATATTATCTTAAAGACAACTATTTCAGCTCTTAGGGACAAGACTTGTAAACGTTCTAATTAGCGCTCACCCGAGCGAAGGTCATGCAGAGCAGAGCAGTAGATTACCGAGCGAGATAGCGACTGTGAGTCAGGCAGTCTTTGTAACTTGTTTTGTCGAGCCAGTGGCGTTGGACTCGAAGTGTGTATTTCATGTATATTTTTAAGTGTATTTTTCATGTGTGTATTGCGCGTGTGCGAGCGATATTTAGGGAAAGTCTTCGTAATTAATCGCATAGGACTATTTGTGGGCGAATTTAGTAACCCACAAGCGATTATAGCCAGGTCATATTATAATATCATTGAACTTTTCTTCCAAGGAGACTACATCAAGATGTCCAACGTGTGGTCAGGAGTTGGGATGACGCCCGGCGCTTCAACGAAGACGGCTATGGAGTGCTAACTTTTCCATAGGGAAATGGGCTGAGATGGATGTCATAATGTTCTGCAAGCTGAGACGGTGACGTACAACAATTGATTATTCAATATTATGTAGTTAGATTGACGGGGGAACCTTTGTAAATAGTTAATTTTAGTCTTTTTCTTGTTTAGAGTGTTTTTTTTGTACCGGCACTAATTGTTTTAAATGTACGTTGGCGCGTGGCCAAAGTGTTTGTTGTATATTTGTTTTTCTCGGAGTCATATTTAATGTGCACGGCGCGTGTACGTGATGTTTATCCATGCAAATGCGAAGTCCGTTACATTCGATAAGTGGTGCTTTATTAAAGTTCATATTTGTGATAGGAGAAGGGAGGTAATTACTGTAAGATGTTTGCTGAACAGGTTATTATTCATATTAGGGTTGCCAAGTGCAACAATTTAAGATGTAATTGTAGAACACCTTCGTTCTAATTTGATAGATTTTCTTTTGAGTCCTTTTCAGGCTAATTAGTCACGGCGTGGAACGGTGGCGCCAGCAAGTGGAAACATTTATGTCTTTTTATTTCAGGGTCTGTCAAACCCATACGTGTGATTCTGTGTGTGTTACTGTGTCAGGTGTGTGTGTTGATTCTACGTGAAGAGGGGTAGAGGTCCTACCGCCCTTGTATTTTGTTGTTGTTGTATTTTTGATGGAAAGGCAGGGTGCTCTAGGGAGACCGCTGTCCTTGTCCATTATGCTGATTTCTTGGATTTCCTAGTGGAAATGCCGGGATATTTTGTTCTGACACACACACACACGTATATTTGTGCTTTGGGGCACGCTTCTTCGATACACACGTGGGTTGACAGATATCCAGATTTCCACAAATCGCCCGTCTCGCCTGGTGACTTATTTTGATAGGCAGTCCTGTTGTTCCGACTGGGCCCTTTAAGCTTTCATGTAGCAAATCTGTTCATTGTGATGGTTATTTTTGGAACCATAATTAATTGGGGAGTTCGCCATGGGTGTGACGGATTGTTGCATGTTGTATGGATAGAATATTTGTGTTAATAATGTAAATGTTGGCTTTGAGCCTATTGATTTTGTTTATGACTCAATTCATGTAATTTAGGATGTCACACCTGTGTGGTGTAGTGGTAGTGTACTTGTAAATTTGACGGCGGTCATATGTGTATTTCTTTTATTGGTCACGTGTTAACTTACTTGTGTTGATTTGTGTGAGAAGTCCTAAGTTTTTAGGCAGTAATGTTTTTGCTACGGCAGTTTGATTCCAATTTCATGCGGAAATTATTGTGTTGTATATTTTAAGTATAGGAAGTGTCGGTTTAGTTTTTAAGTGTTGTATAGTTGTTCCCCGCGTCTGTCTAGCTCTAAGCAATGTAGATTCGTTGTCTGAATGTTTATTCTGGATGATGACGAATCATGCATTCGATTGTACACATCGTGAAGCATGCAGAACGACACGCGCGCATACATTGTCACTTTTGTAGATTTTCTTAAGGACACTTTGTCCGTGTAATTAATCTCTCCAGAGATTTGGCCTAGTTTTGGCATATTTCATTATTCAGTGGGAATTTTTGGGAGTTTTGTTTTGTTAATTCTTTTGTATATTTAGGTGATTTGTTATTAAATTCATTTGTTTTAACCCTGGTTTCACTTTTTCCTGCATGTTATTTTGTTATATGTTACCCTGCATGTTAATGAAGCGCTTTAACAACAACTTACGATATGGACTGTTACACCCCCCGAAACTGAGTCTCATAAGCTTCTTTGCAAGGGTTCACCACTTACTCACTTAATAAACAGTTCAATTCTCTCAGGAACTTACCCGGATATTTTGAAGTTATCAAAAGTAATTCCAGTGCACAAAAACGGTTCAAAAGATGAATTAGATAACTATCATCCAATTACCTTACCAACTGGTACTGCAAAAGTTGTGGTAAAAATCAGGTATAAGAGACTGATAAGTTTTATAGAAAAAAAAATGAAATACTATTAAACTCACAACATGGATTCAGAACGGAAAGATCTACACAGACAGCAATTTATGAATGTAGTAATAGTATACTGAAATTAATTGACAATAAGGAACATGTAACTGGCCTATTCTTGGATTTATCGAAAGCATTTGATGTTGTTGAGCATAAAATCCTCCTTACAAAACTAAATCAATATAGTATTAGAGGTCTAGCTAATAAATGGATAGTCTTACTTAACAAGGCGTAAACAAATAGTAAGCTTGAGACACTAGGATGATGGAACCAAAGTACTTAATGAAACATTGTCCAATGAGGGAATTATTAAATTTGGAGTACCCCAAGGATCGGTTTTGGGCCCACTACTCTTCCTTCTATATATCAATGATATAACACAGAACGTTCATTCACATAAGGAAATTTTGTTTGCAGATGATACAACACTCGTAATAACAGGTGAAACTAAACAGGTCATACAGCAGTCTGCTGACTCCGTTACAGGAGAGTTAACCAAATGGTCACAAGATAATCGCCTCATAATCAACTATAAAAAAACAGTATGTCTAAATTTCCACACTATACAGAATAGGAATCTTGCGAAACCCAATATAACATTAAATGGTCATCAAATAGAAAATAAATCAGAAACAAAGTTTTTAGGACTATGGATACAACATGACTTGAAATGGAATAAACATATACAATATCTGAATACTAAACTGAACTCGATGTGCTTTGCGTTACGTATTTTGAAAACCTGCACTAGCATGCACATATTAAGAAATACTTATTTTGCTTATTTCCATTCATACTTAAGATATGGGGTCATATTTTGGGGTATGTCGCCAGATGTACTAAGCACGTTTAGGATACAAAAGAGGGCGATTAGAATTATGGCAAATGTAAACACTAGAGAATCATGTAGACCTCTGTTTAAAGATTTAAACATTCTCCCTCTGCCCTGTATATATATCTTTGAAAGTATTATGTTTTGTAAAAAGAATTTAATGAATAAGGATGTTTTTCTTAAAACAAACAATGATGTTCATAGGCATAACACATGACAAAATCAAAACATTCATATTTCACACACACACACAAGCATATATCAAAAAGGAACTTATCACACAGGAGTTATACCATAAACTACCCCAGTGTATAAAACTTGCCCCAAAAATAAAAACATTTGATAGAATGTTGAAAGCTTATCTGCAGTGCCATTGTTTTTACTCTGTAGTTGAATATCTTCGTGTATAGAAACGATGAAATCTATTTTCTTTTTAGCGTATGGCTTTTAGTGCCGGGAGTGTCCGAGGACATGTTCGGCTCGCCAGTTTTGTAGCTGCTTCGAGACGGACACCCAATGGGTGAGCTACAAGTACCGTTGGGGAGGGAAGGAGGGAAGTTGGAATGTAAGGACGAGGAGTTGGAAGGTAGCGGCTGTGGCCTATAGTTAGGGACCAACCCCGGCATTTGCCTGGAAGGAAGATGGGAAACCACAGAAGACCATCTTCAAGGTTGCCGGCGGGGGGAGTCGAACCTCCTCGCCTCCCGGATGTGAGCGACTGCCATCAGTCATGCCGTAACCACCACGGCTAACTCACCCGGTCGATGAAATCTATAATTATATTTTACTTTTCTATTTTAATTGTAATACCTAGCTGTAAGTTGTTGTATTTATAGAATTAAGTTTTCATATTATGATAATAGAATATGGTGTAAATAGTTGTCCAATAAGATTGTATCTCTTAAGATCTCTTATTATAATAAGTTATAAATAGTTATAGTATTAGTATTACTGTATGTACCTATTAGTACTTTTATTTTATAGATGTAAATTCTGACGTGCCCTATATCAAAAATGTATTGTATACATGTATTTGATCAAATGGAATTAATAAAACTATCTATCTATCTATCTATCTATCTTATTATATAACAACCACTTGCCTCCCCTTCAGTCTACACAATTCGCACATTTTTTGGTTTTCTATTTTGTTCGCTGTTTGAGAATCTTATAAACTTAATTTACTCCATTAATATTTGTGAAAACTACTGCTTTACAGTCAACTTCTTTCAATAATGGGGAGGCCTTCAGAAACAAACCGCTAATTAACGCATCAGAAAAAATACTGAATTATATCTACAGTATTAGTTGATGCAAACGATCCCCAACCGAGCTCCAATGGTTCATTGCCCACCAGTGACACTAGACATACTAGCTACCAAGCACTCGGTTTAAATGTTGCAAGCCCCTAAATGAATTAACAACTGTAACGACAATAGGCCTATTATTAACTCTTGAGTAAGACTACGAATAACACCGCCGAATCCTGCATTCCTGCCGCGGCTTCGTCAGGACTCGGAGTCATTATCTAAGACGTAGATAGAGCAACTAATTTTATGTTTAACGGCACCGAGACGTTAATGCGTATCACGAAAGGGCTTGATTCGCAAGGGAAAATATCTCTTCGCGTCCTGACAAATAAGTGCTTTGCAGATCGATGCTGCTCTTTGGAATAAACGGCGTAGAAATGTCCAATAAGTATAACAGCCACTGTACCAGCGCAAAACAAAATTGTATTTATATTAATATTCATATACTTCATTTTAATTTTCTTCTAAATTAAGCAGAGTTCAAATATTTGGTCTTAGGAAAATCTGCGCGGTTGCCTACACGCAATATATTAATTTCTCCATCGCCATGCACACGACTGACGTTACTTATTGTTGTTTTAAGGGGCGAAACAGTTAGGTCATCTGCCCCAATCACTGACGTTCCATGAGAGGAATTGGAAAACAAAGTTGAGTGGTTCAGTGCCGTAGTTTAATTGTCATTTTCCCCTTGGTTAATTAAACACTCAGTCCATAAAAATACTGGAATGTTACATTAATTTCAGTCTTTGGATACATTTTTCCTCGTACCAATACGGTAGTAATATATATTTTCAATAAATCCCCTAATTAGAAATGATTTGCGCACGAACCCAAGTACCTAGGTTTGTTGATCGTATTGAATGAACCAGTCATCATCTTGCCACTGGCCGGCTCTATTTGGAACTCAAGCCTATCCAACGTATTCTTCCCACCATCTCTCAGCCTCCACCCTTGTCCAGTCTTCTCCTCTCTTCTTCACGCTTTCTTCCACCCCCTTCAGCCACCTGTCTCTTGGTCTTCCTCTCGGTCTCTTTCCTTTCCACTTCGTCTCGTGTATCCTCCTGGGTATCCTCTTCTCCTCCATTCGATTTACAAGTCCATACCATCTAAGTCTAGATTTCTCTATACCATCCTGTAATGGTTTCTCCTTCATTAATTCTCTGGTCCTCTCATTTCTTAATCTGTCCATCTTTGTAGCTCCAATACTGCTTCTCAAGAACCTCATCTCACTGGCCTGTATTTTGCTCTTCTCCCTTCCTTTCATAACCCAGGTCTCCGAGGCATACGTCAGGATAGGGACATAGTACGTCCGATATATGATCTATTTGCTGTTCCGATGGACATCCTTGCTCCATAACATGCTTATCAAACTCATCCGGAATGCTTCTGTCTGTCTCCCCTGCTCGTTTATTTCTCTATCGTTTATTCCATTATCTTGTATCAGGCTTACCAGATACTTGAAACTCTCCACTTTCTTCAGCTGTTCCCCACCTATTGTTATTCCCGTTGTGGCTCTTTCCTTCTTCCTTGTTGTCATGTTGTGATCACCATCTCACTCTTATTTATGCTAAATTTCATCCCATATCCTTGTATTATTCCTTCCCACACGTCCAGCTGTTCCTGTACCTCCTCCTCCTCCTTGTAATAATAATTATAATCACGTTATCTTTCGATATACTGCACCTAAACATGCAGATTATCCAAATGTTAGCATTGTTTTCTCAATTCAGTATAAGATACGAGAAGATGAACAATTTCGCATGCATTTCTTCTATCTACGTTTGACAACATAATCATCCCACCCTTTCGCAAGATATTTAGCCAGCAATAATAATGTTTCACATAGTGCGAAAGTGAATTACTAGGGCCAGATGACCTTGCTGTTCCTCCCCTTAAATCAACAATAACTATTAATGAATTACTGTGTGGACGCTACTTTAAAATTTATTTTACTTAACTGGCTGGACGGTATACAATACGTCTATCTGGACAATATATTAATTTCAGACACTATCACCTCTAAAAATCTAAGATCGATGTGACGCACCAAACTTGAAACTCTTGAGCTAGCTGACCAAACACACCACAGCAGTCCAGGCTACCGTGGTCTTGGCGAAATAAATGAAGGGATGAGAAAGTTATATGAAGGATTGGTGCATAAGCCGAATAAGCTAAATTTAGAATAATGGAATGCTCTCTCTGTCTTCATGTACATTCTGAGAACAATACACAGAGAAGCCCCGTCGCCTAAGTTGACCGTTTTGAGACAGTTGTTCTTCCCACAAGCGCTTTGTAAAGGAAAATATAGTCCACTTGACAGAATAAGTTTTCAATCGTTGTAACATTGCTCACAGACAGTTCATTGCATTCACTAAATGATTGCCAGTAGCAAATTCAAGTCACGTAAAGTCAATAATAAATCAATGCCCGATCGGGCCCATCCTCCTAGGATGCCGGGCCCCGCTGGGAGGGTCGGGCCCCGGGGCACCAGCCCTGCCTGCCCCCCCCCCCCCCTCTCGTCGGGCCTGCCAATTTCTACACAGCGCGTTGTTTTTTCAAACGACTTCGGTGACAGTTTTACTGAATAGGCTGGTGCACAATCTGAACATATGGCATTGAAGCACACAGAGCGCATGCGTCGGTCGGTCAGAGAGCTTGGAATTCAGAGATATACTACCCAGCGCAGCACCCGATCACAAAATTCTAGTGACAATCTCAACAGATATTTATGAATATTTATGTTAATAAATCTTTATTGCGGCCAAATAGCCAAGATGAAATTGAAATTTTACATGTTTGCATATTCAGATAGGCCAATTGACTTTGTCCTTTTTGTGCATAGTTCGATGTGATAACGATCACATGCCGTTTCACACAGCCTACATTCACCGTCTATATTTGGTTCGTGGAAGTTTGTGTTCTTGCATATCAGGTGGTGGAATCCATGGACTGCCAACCTAGTGATGACGTGTCTGATTTCGACGTTTTCCTTTGTCCACGCACGGTCTACCATGGCTCCTATGCTGTAGAATGTCGGATGAATTTCCTCTCTTTTCCTATTCAGTGTTGCTAGCAGGTTCTGCGAGGCGCACGTGTTAGGTAGGAGTATGCTTGTCCTGAGGTCTTCGATGAGGAAAGTTTCCTTCGCCAGCAGATATGTGTATCTTGAGTGCGTCATTTTTGACACTCCTAACTCTTTCTTTATGTATCTTGCCTTCACTCCTTCCACCGTAGATAGATTCTTCAATGTTAGGTGTGACCAGATGATTTCTATGCCATACGTCAGTATAGGTAAAATCTTTACCCGGAATAGCAGCATCGCCGTCTCTAAGCTGAGAGATCGAATGTTTCTTATTTCGTGCATTGTCATTATCGCTTTAGTTGCCTTTTCTGTTATGTGTTATGTGTTTTGTGAAGCATTTTGCGGTCGTTTGTAGAGTAATTCCTAAATACTTGATTTCTGATACTATTTTCAGTTTTCTTTCCCTTATGTGTATCTCAGCTGATGCGGGGCTCCTCCTCCGTTTCTAAAGATCATTGTGTTCGTCATAGATATGTTAATGACCAAGTTATTCTTGGAGCACCATTTATCCACCTCGTTTATTGTTGCCTGGAGTTCTGTTATGTTAAAACATATCATAAAGTTATAATTATCGTCGAACATAAACAGTCGTATGCAACTCGTCTATAATGGTAATTAAGACACTCGTATGGAAATTATAAAACTCGCATACGCTCGTTTTATAAACATACTCGTGTCTTAATTATAGCCATTATAGGCTCGTTGCATAATGTACTATTATAATTTCATTGTCATAAACATATTGTATTGCCCTGGGGGTTGGTAGCTCGAGTTAGGGCGGTGTCGTCTAAAATACGATGTAACTTGTACGCAGGGCAGTACGTGAGTATGACTGGGTTGTGTAATGAAGAGTGAATGAGACGGGGGAGACTGGACGGTAACCTTGCTTACGCAGCGAGGAGCGAGCGCCCACTCAGTGTTTTACAAGTGTTTTAGACACGAGCCAAGCGAGACTGTGTGGCGCAGTTGAATACAAGCTTGCTGGCGGCGCACCTGGGTTCGAGCGGAGGGTTCAATAAATACAAAGAGGCAGTTTAAGAGGGTGGAATGATTTAATTATTATAAGTGTGAAGTGTGCAAAGAGTCGCTAGTTAGACTTAGCGACGTGAAGAGTACAAGAACGGATGCGATGATTACAAGTGCTGGGTTCGGATTATAAAGGAATTATTTAGGATAACCTAGAGTAGACTACACTTACCCGACTGCAGAGCGGTCGAACGGGCGTTGGACAGCAACTCGGTGGACGAAAGATGCTTGGTTCTTGGCGTGGGTCGTATTTACGTGAATCGCCAACGTTTGCGTAATTTAGTCAGCGGATTCCGGCCCCACATAGCAGGAAGCTAACTGTTTAGATTTGTGTGGTAAGAGTTGCCACATGTATGGAGGTTGGCTGGCTAGGCACTGTATAGCTCTAGTTGTTGTTGTTGGTTTATTTTAGGGACTGTAGACTGAAATGGGGATGAAAGAGGACGAAAGGGGGCGATAGGGGGTGGCCATACCCTCTGGGAACCTCAGGGTATAACAATATGGATGAAAGTTCGTATGAAACTCGGAAACAAACGAATTCTTCCGACATTGCAAGATGCGCGAGGTAAAGTTCAACTGTTTCCCTCCACTTTAACGATTCTTTAAGGAGTTGAGTGGCGAGATTTGACCATTTAACGTAATTGCTTATTAGCGGTAAGTTAACGAGCGTTTGTGTTTGATGAAATGCTCGTGCAAAGTTAAATAACTTTAATGATGAATTAAGAGATAATTGACGTTGGCGTAAACGGCCCTAAGTACTTAGCATGTTGAGGCGTGATGATGGTGATGGTACAGTGGAGAAGCTGCTTGCCTCCCACCAAGGCGGACCGGGTTCGATCCCCGTACAATGCATGTGAGATTTTCGAAGTGCTATATCACGTCCTGTGGTTCGGATTCCACGTATAAAATTGAAGTCCCATGGCTCATGATTGCGAGATTAACGGTCACGCAAAACTACAGGCTTTCTTCCTTCTTAGCAAGTAGGCCTACTTAATTTCAAAGACTGCAGTATACTTTATGTTGTTCTGGTGTGGTAGATCTTTCAAGTTGACGCTCGTGGGCGACCTGCGCGCTGGGATGAGAGATGGAATGGATGAAGATGAATGAAACTGGGGAAAGATGAGGAAGGAAGTGGCCGTGGCCTGTCAGAAGGTACAGTCCAAGCATATGCCTGGTGTTGAAAGTGGGAAACCACAGAACACCATTTCAAGGACTGCCAACGATACGGTGGGGATCGAACCCACGCTTCTACCGAGTAGCAGAGAGCGTGGCCCTATGACCTAACGCTGCGCTTTACCGAGCGTAGCCACCGCTGTCGGTTGCAGTATACTTATACAGTGGGACTTGGATATTTCAAAGCCGATGGGAACATAAAAAGATCCAATTCTCCAAACATTCGAATTAGTTAAGTTTCATATTTTTTAGCCTACTTTCGAATTATGCAAAAAATGAAAGTAGACTTATGAGATCACTACAGGGCGAAGAAAGTGTGTCTGTCTGTGTGTGTGTATGTGTGTGTGTGAGAGTCTGTGTGTGTGTGTGTGTGTGAGTGTGTGTACTCTGAATGTCTGTCCCCCCCCCCCCTATCAATTCGAACACGGTGAAACCGAATTGAACGAAATTTGGTACAGAGGTAGCATTAGCAAAGGGCACCTCAGTGTCATACTTTATATCGCCGCCATCTTTACCAAAACAGAATGGCGGCCACTCAAACGTTCAAAACGTAAAATCAAATTACGGTTAAACTAATCATCCGATCTCTACCAAATTTGGTGACAACATACCTTTATATAGGACGCGTCTTTCATCCAACATTCAAGGTCATCGGACGTACCATTTCAGGATGGCGGCCGTGTGAATTATTCAACCATTTTAATCAATGGCTTAAGACCCACCAATTCCGATTATCGAGCCTAGGGTGGTTTAAGCTATCCTGAAGGTCGTGATCCGTTATTTATTATAATTTAATATTATAATATTATACTGTATGAGTGGCTTAAAAGAGCTGAGCTGTCTGTGTCACACGACAAGATGGCAGCTGTCCTCATGTGCCTGTCTTATATTTCAATAGTTTTAGTTTGTTGTATGTGATATACCCTACTGATACAATAATATAAACTTTGTATGAAATTATCTTTAATGAAGATGTACTGCTGTGAAGAAATCGTTTATTTAAAGTCATTATTTGCCAACAGGTTGTATCTAATGTCAGTTAAGAACACCATGTTGTTAAGGATAGGATTAGCTCTAGGCTAGCGTGTTAGTCTATCACGCAGTCGACTGGGGATCGAGTACTGCTGCAGTTAACTTTTTTTTCTTGAATTCTTTTACAAATGATGTGCACGAGCTCTTTCCACAGATACTGAATAAGATGTCATTTAGCTCAAAGGAGAGGCTAATGTATACACTCGTTTATTAGTAAAATCACAGCCCCAGCATCGCAAATAAACAGAAGACATTAGGAAAAGGCGAATAGGAGAACTAGATACACGTTGTCATTAACCACAGCCTTCTTAATGCCTCTGTACGGTGCTGTCCTCTTGTGGGTTATGTGGGTAATATTGTTCCAAACTTACCGCTGTGTAAATACCTGGCCTCCTGAAGTATGGCAATTTTGTAATACTGGCAGTTCAACTATTAGCCACGATCGCGCTCCGATTACCTTTAAACACTGCCAGCTGGATCGCCTCCCTCTTGGCTACTTTAAACTGTCTACTCATTCAACACTCTTAGGCCACTGCCATCGTAGTACATTACGATGGCAGTGCACAGGCGTACAACATAAAGATTAATTCACTGATAGGTCGCAGCACCAACCTACTGTGATCGGCGTGGATTTTTAAAGGGGAAGATACCCAAAACGGAAGATTCTTAACTTAGCAGGCTGGCTTAATATAGAGATTAACGGACGTGAATGCATTACAATAAGTTAGTAGTTTTGTTATTCAATCATCACAAAGTATACAATATTGATTTTGACACTTACTGGCTAATTATCAATATAAAAGAAAACAAACAATACATTGTGGTAGAGGTGATTGTGTTAGGGATGAGGACAAAGAGTCATAAATATACCCATACATTTAGGAGAAAGTAGGCTATATGTTCTTTGCTGAACATCTTGTTTTTGGTTTTGGTTTTAGGTCCAATAAATGTCTGAAATTACCAATCTTTCAATAAGTTAATATGTAACATATTATGAGAATTAAAAACCTTAAGTCAATAAACGTACTTTCAATTACAGCATTACCACATGGTGACCCTCCTAGGCAGATCAGATCTCAGATAAACCAAGTTCAGTTGCAAGTCTTACACTTTAAATTTTACTAAACAAAATTACGTTTTAAATAATCGTTTTTCCTGAATTATATTTTTTACAGCAAAATAATCATAAGAACACAGACGATCATTCAATTCCAACCTCTGAGGTGGGAATCGAACTTACCTCTTCTCAGTTCTGTCTCACGAGGCTGAGTGAATTGCGGTCCAGCCCTCAGACCAGAATTAAATTTCTTGTCAGAGCCGGGAATCGAACCCGGAACTCCGGACTACAGCCAAGAATGCTAGTCGCTACACCACAAGGTGGACCAGAAAATTGTTGAAGTAGCCTGTGATTAAATAATGAATAGTGCGGGAAATTTTGCATCAATTTTTGACCCAAGCTATATTTTATTACAAAAACTTCAAATTAAGGAGGGTAAACCTCAAACTAACCATGAATTTTTAGCCTATTTTCATTTATTAAAAAAAAGGAAATAGGTTTATGAGACCACCTTTTGTCGGTGTGTGTCCCCCTAATTAAATCTAAACGGCCGAAGAGATTTCAACGAAACCCAGTAAGTGCATATTACTACCTCGTCCAACCTCGACCGTGCCTTTCAAATTTTAATACGTTTTACCAACATGGCGGCCGCGCGAAATATTTCACTAGCATTCTATATCTCCGCAACAGTATCAGATATCACCCTGAAATTTTGTATGGTGATAAAGGGTACTACTAGAAGTTCATCTATGTAACTTTCATAAACCCGTATGTACAAAGCAAACATGGCGGCAGGGGCAGATGACCTCGTAGTTCCGCCCCTTAAAACTACAATAACTATCTAACTAAACATGGCGGCC
The DNA here is from genome assembly GCA_946902985.2 of Meconema thalassinum. Classification (NCBI taxonomy): domain Eukaryota; kingdom Metazoa; phylum Arthropoda; class Insecta; order Orthoptera; family Tettigoniidae; genus Meconema; species Meconema thalassinum. The sequence continues at coordinate 378,153,962 of OX336392.1, forward strand.
AAGCGAAGTTGAAACATTTAATTGACTTTTCTCGCGATTTAACCATCCGTCACAGTGAAACTTGGCACAGCAAATGTTTATACACATTGTAATGCACTGTCATCTAATTTAGTTCAATTGTTTACATAACCTCAAGGTGGCGGCTGTGAGAAATTTTAAAATTAAGTTTTTATATCTTCTGTCCTAATCATTCAATCGAAGTGAACGTTTGAATAATGAACCTTCGCAATATTCTTCATATAATGGTACATAACTCTATGGCCTACACATATAAAAATACAGCATGGCAACCATCCGAAATATTTAGACAGTTCTCAATATCTACGAATCTATTACAGCAAACAAACCGGAAATTTGTATGTTGATAAGTTGCATAACATGGCGGTGACGCAAATAATTTAATGGATTTTTCTCGCGACTTTTCATCCGAGCATTGTAAAACTTCATTTTCTTTTTTCTCTACTCTGGCACTACAGCCTTTGAAGGGCCTAGGCCTACCAAGCGACCGCTGCCCATCCATTTGGCTTGCATATATTGGGATGACGCGTGGTCACCACATCGGGTCCCCTCGGCCGTTAATCTTGGTTTTAGTGACTGGGGCGCTGCCTCACTGTCAGACAGCTACTCAATTGTCCTCACGTGGCTGAGTGCACCCCGTTCCAGCCCTCACGTCAGTTTCTAAAATATCTGACGGAGCCGGGAATCGAACCCGGGGCCTCCGGCTGAGAGGCAGACGCACTACCCTAACACCACGTGGGCGGCACGGTATATCTTCATACAAGCCTTAATATACTGACATTTAATTTGATGGAATTTCATGAGAACTTGGCGGCTGTGCAATTTTTAAAAATCTCGTTTTTATTATTGTGTCTTAAGTAAGACCAGTAGGATAATATATGAAAATAGGTTATTTAGTTCTTCATGGAACTACTTGTTTCCATTGATTTCATACGAAGTTCAAGGGACCGACAAAAATCTTCGAACTATCGACGAGTTCGAAATATGAAAGTTCGAATTATCCAAGTCTCACTGATCAAGTTTTGTAATTCGAAGGTTAATAGGCCTACTTTGTAAATGTTGTACTGATGTGGAAACGTGCTCAACATACAATGTTTTCATATCAATAACATTGTATTATTTAAAGGTGTGGACAAGACAATGCAGTGAGTTCTCAGTTGCGATGTAGGCTGTCTCCTGCAAGAGAGAAGTCAGTGTAGCGACGAAACTCGCCCTACATAGTTCACTACTTAAGAACGACTTTGCTGTAGCCTATGAAAGTAAATGGTGGGTAGATTTAGGATATATCATGACGGTAGGAGGTAGCAATGGCAGGAGGGTGCTTGCAATGAAGAGATAAAGGTTAAGTTAGAAATGAATACGTTAGACGAGGCCGTTGGTTTGATCCGACTCAGATGTTGGAGTCACGTGATGTGAATGGAAGTGCTAGCTACTGAGAGAAGATCACTTATTTGCACACATAGACTTGCTGACAAGACTGAACGCTGAAAGATAAAATAGACTCAAATGAAAATGAATATATAATCAAATGGTGATTTTTTTCTTCTTTTGGAATAATCTGCATATGGTAGGAAAGGTCAAATTCATTTTCAAACCCTTGCACCAAGATTATGCAAAATCACCTTACTTGGCCCAAATAATTTAAATTCAATATATTCTTATTGGTAAATAAATGAAACGAAATTTTACTTCCCATGGATCAGAGATCTCTGTTTTATTGGTTTAAAACTTTGTGTATTGTTATTTTCTTTGCCTGGCGCAACCGGATCGTACTCTCCATCATCAGCTGCAATGATGGTGGAAGTCTCTTCTTCCCCCGGCTCTGTAGCAGGCAGCAGTCCACCATTGTCTTCGGGCTTCATGAGCGCCAGTCCGTCCACCCCCATCCGTAGACAGTCGAAGTGAACTACCACCACGGGGGCTCGATCAATGCGCGCCTCCATGTCCATACAGATGTGAAGGTTCGAGCCGGGTGTGAAGATGTTGAAGAAGCGCATGCACAGGTCCATCCTCGGCAAGTAGAAGATCGGCGAAGGAATACAAATGCGGGGTGGGTTCTTGCCTGCAACATTCATTGGAAAGCTGAAAGATTTACTTTGGAAATTCATGCCTCCACAATCTTAAAATTTGTGATAATTAGAAAACACATTCTAGTCTACGATATGATAAATCGTAATTGGAGTAATTTTATTTGTGTAATTCGTTTGTCTATCATTTATAGTCTAATTATACGACTATGACGGTCTGGAAAGGTCGCACCCCTGGTTTTAGTTGGTTGGTTCCTCAGTTTAGGTGCTGCGACAACGCGGTTATGTAGCTGCGTGTACTTTGGGTGTGTGTAGAATCTGTCTGATAACAGGTGTTAATTGTGATGGCTGTATTGTTATTTGAGTTTTCAGTCTTTTGACTGGTTTGATGCAGCTATTCATGCTTCCCTGTCCTGAGCTAATCGTTTCATCTCTAAATAGCTATCACACCCTACATCCGAGGCAATCTGTTTAACATATTCTAACCTTGGTCTACCCCTACAGTTCTTCTCCTCGACCCTTCCTTCCAGAACTAAGCTTGATATTCCTGGCTGTCTTGGTATGTTTCCTACCAACCTATCTCGTCTCTTCATTAGCAGTCACCAGGCATATCTCTCCTCTCCCACTCGTCTTAATACCCCTTCATTTGTTACCCTATCTACCCATCTGATCTTCATCGTTCTCCTGTAACACCACATTTCAAACGCTTCAATTCTCCTCTTTTCTGCTGCACCAATAGTCCACGTTTCACTTCCATATAGTGCCACGCTCCAGACACAGGCTTTCAAATATGACTTCCTAATACCTAAATCTATATTCGATGTCAACAGATTCCTTTTCTGTAGAAATGCTTTCCTTGCCTGAGCCAACCTACTTTTTATAACCTGTTTGCTTCGTCTATCACTGGTTATTTTGCTTTCTAAGCAACAGAAGTCTCCTACTTCCTTTAGCTTTTCACCTGCCAATTTGAAGTCCATAGAGGATTCTGATTTATTTCGTCTGCATTCCAATATTCTCGTTTGACATGTATTAATTTTCATCATGAATTCTTTCCTCAAGACGGAGTCCATACCATTCAGAAACTCATTCAAATCCTCTGGCGTGTCAGCCAAGATGACGATGTGATCAACAAATCTCAGAGTTTAAATTATTTCTCCTTGAATCTTCACTCCCACTTTAAAATTTTCTCCAATTTCCTTAATTACTTGTTCAATGTAAAGATTGAAAAGTATGGGTGATAAGTTGCAGCCTTGCCTTACACCTTTCTGAATACCAGCTTCTCTGTCATGTCCTTCAGCTCGAATGACTGCTGTCTGGTTTCTGTATAGATTGTAGATCACCCTCCTATCCCTGTACTTAATTCCAATCGTTTTCAAAATGTCAAACAATTTAGTCCAATCAACGTTATCAAAAGCCTTTTCTAAGTCTACATATGCCATGAACGTTCTCTTATCTTTCCTTATTCTACCTTCCAAAATCAGCTTAGACTTAGTACAGCTTCCCCTGTTCCTACATTTCTCCTGAAACCAAACTAGTCTTCACCCAACTCCGTGCGTTATCTGTAATTCAGGTAAGGACTGGAGACGATCAATTTCAAGTAGTTCCTACTTTTGCTACCAAATGATACCGTCAACGACACCTAGCTGTGAACTTGGCTGTAAGATGCCACCGGCACCTTGGTGGCGAACGTTGGAAATTAATAGAGCGTTAATCAAATGTATCCTACAAATTTAGCTTCACACAATTGTAGTGCAGAAGGAAGGCATACTGAGGGATATTTAACGCTCTTAAAAAATCTGGCGACTTCGGCCGGGTTTGAACCCGTGATCTTGGGCATAGAAGCTCAGCATGCTATGCCACCGAAGTCGCCTGCCATTGGCTTTAACAAGGATATGTTTTTGGGTTGAGGGAATTAGCGTCATCAGTTTCCTGACTCCATAGTAACCATGGAAACCAGTGCACGTCATATAGCTCAGTAGCGTTACTATACGCTCGGGTTAAGTTATTACAAATCCGAAGAGGTTTCGCTCTAAGAATTTCTCGAGCGATCGGCATACCGCACTACATCTACAGATGCATCACTTGTAATTGCTGGAATAGAACCACTATTTTTAACAGGAACAGGGAAAGCTGAGCTGACATTACTGAAAAAGAAAAGAACATAAACCTATGCCGATTTTCGACATTATTGTGGAGCAAAAGTGCAATTTCTTGGAATCTTCTCATCCTAGTCAATTCTATAAACTTCTGCATAAAACTTGTTTCAGCACCCATGACTGTTTCATCTATACTGATGGCTCCCGTACACCAAGCTCTGATGGAAATGACAGTGTTGGCTGTGCCTTTGTCGTTTATGAGAATGATACTGAAATATTTGCAGCTCAGTATAAGCTCTCTCCCAGTTGTTCAATTTTCCAGGCAGAACTTTGGCCCTTGAAGTGCGCAATAGAATGGGTTAAAGCTAACAATAAAAGAGTGAGGATTTTCAGTGATTCACTATCCGCATTGAATTCTATAATGACAAATATAATTCTAACCCAATAGCTGTCTACATCAGGGCAACAGCTTAGGAGTGCTCACATATATGCGATCATGGATGAGGGGATACACTGGATTGGCTGGTAATGAAAGAGCAGACCAATTAGCAAAATCAGTGGCTACGACACATCTTGAAATAACATATAGTAAGTCTCCAATATGTTACGTTAAAAGGCAGATAAGGAAATACATATTACACGAATGGAATATCGCATGGACATGTAGCCTGAAAGGATTAAGAGAAATATTCTTCCCGGAAGTATAAAATCGACTGTTATCAAAATTATCAGTGCCAAACTTTGTCCTCACACAATTTTTAACTGGTCATGGAAAATCCAAGTCTTATTTTGAACGTTTTAAAATAGCAACAGACGACTATTCATGTTTTTGTGGATTGCCTCAATCGGTGTGTCACCTTACATTTGAGTGTCCTGTTTTTGAAAAGGAAAGATACTATTTATAATGCCACCTTAATAGCTGTAACCTGGAACTTTCAAAACCGCTGTACCATATTTTCAAGAGTCAGTGCTGTTTAGGACAATTTCTCACTTTCATCAACAAATGTTTTTGTAATCTATGTTAGTAATATTTGTATTTGCTTTGTTTTTAATCTACAGCCCTAATGTGCCTCTGGTAAAATAGAGTTCCTGTATTGTTTTTTTTGGATATTCAATACTATACTTTGCTGCATTTTTGAGTGTGCCTTATTGACAATTGATATTGCAATTATTATTACACAATCTGCATTAATAAAAACACCTCAAATTACAAAAGTTAATCTACCTTTGGAATTTTCAGTGTCTTTAAACAGAGATCTCACAACTCTGTTGATCTGTTGGATTCAATCAGTTACAACATAGAAACAGCATACATTCAGATAAGTCCACTTTACTTCATACCACAGTGAAAGCAATAATAACAGCCTGAGGATATTTGGCCTTATGAATAGTTTTTCATTTCAATTTATTCAGAACTGCCTAAGTGGACAAAATGCTGATTGGTTTTATACATTTCTAGGTTTTACTGCTTATTTGTGTTCACATTTGAAGATTGTTTTGGGGCTTGTCATTGGGATGTTTCATAGTAATATCCATTTGACATGAAATACCAATACATATTGAGATACATTAACATACGACATATCAATAATAATAATGTTATTGGTTTTACGTCCCTTTTAACTACACTGGCTTTTAGAGACGCCGGGGTGCCGGAATTTTGCCCCGAAGGAAATCTTTAACGTGCCAGTAAATGTACTGACACGGCTCCCTCAATACGACATATCAAGTGAGTAACACACTTATAGAAATTTACTTATTCAGTGTTTATATTTCCAATACCTCACAGAAAGACCTTTCCTCACTAGAAAGAGTGAAGGCATTATTCATTAAAAAAGAGCAATCGAAGTGTCAAAAACTACCAGGTCACGATTCGTTTAACTCCTGGCACGAGAATCATTTCTTATTGAAGACCTTCGAAACTATTTACCTCTACCAAACGCCAGAGCCTCGGAAAAACTACTAACATCTTTGAAGAAAAAAAGAGACGACATACCTCAAGAATTTGATGGAACCGGAGCCATGATCGACCGGACGTGGACAACAGCCAACTTCGAGTTGAGGCATGTGTTTACACGTCTGGTGGTCCATGGTTTTCACCACCTTAATTGTATTAACAAATCTTCTCATGACCCTACAGTGACGTGTGTATGTGGACACGCATGTGAACGCTACCACTTAGAGCTCTGTAGTAAAGGAAACAATGAATCAAAGGCACAGCACAATTTTGATGTACATATTCATTCTTTATTTTCGATGGCTATTTGGCTGCAATAAGAGTATTATTATATTTCTAATTGCTTTAAGTATTTCTTAGCATCTCCCAGGGGCTCCCATCTAGTGGGACGTCGGTTGGCGACCACGGGACCCCAGCTGAGTCCGGCATTGCTTCCACTTACTTGTGCCGGGCTCCTCTCCGTCTTTTTTCCTGTCGACCTCCCTTGGTCAACTCTTGTTCTCTTCCGACCCCGACGGTATTAGGTTATCCGAGGCCTAGGGAGTCTTTCACTTTCCCGCCTTAATTGGCCCTTGTCTCATCTTTCCTGATACCCTCCGTGAGGGGTCAGCCTTCTTTTTCTTTTCCTTTTACCTCCTGCCTTGTGCTCAAGGCCCTTAAAAAGGCAGGGTATATGTAGCCCCACCACTTCTGGTGCACCCCAGATAATGCTACACCCTCAGGGGCTCACGGCTGGTGAGTTCGGGAGTTGGTGACCCCGAGGGATTCCTGAGCTGGGTCCGTATTCCCCTTTTGTCCCTTACCTTTGGGACGGACCATCTCCTCTCTCCCCTCTCTTCTCTCCCCTCTCCTCTCCTCTCCTCTTTTCATTATATTTCCTTTTCTTTAAGATTCCCGCACTGTTTTTGTTCCTTGGTTCCCCGTGTATCTCAATTCCATTTAGCAATTTTTTTTGTAGGTATTTTTAATCTACGTTGCATTTTGTAAGTTTTTTCGATCTAAATTATATCTCGCGATTGTTTTCAACCTCAATTGCATTTTGTAAAGATTGACAATCTAAATTGCTTTTTAGTAAGTCTTTCAATATGGTGGAGGGACCTTTGTGAGTATTTTGAATTTCAATTGCATTTTGTAAGTATTTTCAACCAAAACCGCATTTCGCACGAATTTTGAATCTAAATTGCATTTCGTTTGGTGGGCATTTTGCACATATTTTGATTCTCAATTGCATTTTGTGGGTATTTTGAATCTCAATTACATTTTGTCAAGTATTTTCAATCTAAATTGCATTTTGTAAGTAATGTCAATCCACATGAGTCGTTTGAATCTACCGTACATTGTGTAAGCATTTTCAATTTCAATTGCATTTTGTAAGTATTTTGAATTTCAATTGCACTTTGTGAATAATTTAGATTGGAACTGGGATATTTCAATCTGAATTGCATTGTGTATTTTCAATTTCAATTGCATTTTGTAAGTATTTTGAACCTCAATTGCATTTTGTACGTATTTTCGATCTCATTTGCATTTTGTAAGTATTTTGAATTTCAGTTGCATTTTGTAAGTATTTCGACGCTACATTGCATTTTGTACGTATTTTGAATCTAGCCTACGTTTTGTGGGTCTTTTTCACTCTATTATTTTTGTGAATCTTTTCGTTCTAAATTCCCTTTTGTAAGACCATATTGTGAGTTGTTTCCATCTGAGTTCCTTTTTGTACGTATTTTCCGTCTCACATAATTTTCGTTCTGGTTTCCATTTCATTATCATTTTCGCTATCACCCAGATCATTAGGGGCCGATAACCTAGATGTTAGGCCCCTTAAAACAACAATTATCATCATCATCATCATCATATTTCTTAACAGTATTAGCCAAGCCTTCGTGCATTTGTTTGAAGGAGGGATGGTAATCGTTTACGAGTAATTTTGTAATTTTTCGGTCTAGCAACCTTGATTGATATTAATAAAACATTCCCTTCAATCTTAATACTTAAGTTTTCCTAACAGCTGTATTAGCCATATTTTTAAGATTCTGTTAATCTTATAAGCAGAGTGCGGGGTCTTAGTACGCGTGCAAGGAAGTTAGAACGCACCGTACTATAGGGCACGTGGGAGCTCCTCCTGTGACCTTCGGGTGTACCAATGAACACATGTTACGTACAACGGACAAATGGCCTGATCGCATGGTTCGTCGTCTGTTCTGGACGGGCTGGCAGTTCACAGTGCGTGCGCCAACTCAGCTCCTTGCGATACTAATATGATACCACTATTTACGTACTAAACCCCCGCACCCAGCTTATGAGGGTTGGTGTTTGTGGATCATTTTTCCATTTCGTGATTGACATTGTGAGATCTAGTAGTATGTTTTAGAGCTAATTTGGCTTGTAGATTTGAACTTTGCCGCTACACTAATATCTTTCTTCAAGAATAGTGTAGATCGCAACTGAGAACTCACTGCATTGGCTGTTCTACAGTTCGACTCGTATTTCTTGAGATAATCCACAGCCTAAGTACAGGGTCATTATATATGTGCGTGCGGGTAAACACGGCAACCTAAGCCGGCTGTGACTGACGCAGATCGCGGGCACGCGTACGCGGTTCAGCCGGTTATTGGCGCGCTCCGCTGACTCATATCGTTAGTTCACACGTGTTTTGTCATTCATATGGGAGTGTATCTGCAAAGCTGAGACGTTAGTGTTGCACGTTTAGTGAGTATTGTGATTACTGTGATTGTTAGTCATGCCTAGACACCAATTCACATTGCGCGAACATGTGTATATCCATAATTCGTATATGAAAGAAGAAAATCTTGTTCTGAAATGAGACGAACATTTCGAATGAAGTGCCTAATGTCAGTACAATTAGGAGGCTTGCTAAACGATTCAAGGAAACAGGCTTCGTAAATAATAAAAGAGTTGACAGACATTCTTTCATCAGAAGATGTCAGGTGTGTGTTACAAGAGAGGGAGGACATTTTCAGCATCGCCTATGAGCACTGTAAGTAAACATTATTGAACATGTTTGGTAAAAGCGTGAAGGTGCGCGCCACCATCGGCTGAACCGGGTACTCGCGCCCGTGATCTGCGCCAGACAGAGCCGGCTTAGCTTGCCGTGTTTACTCGCGCGTACATAATGACCCTGTACTTAAAATGTTCCACCTGCTCCAATTTAGTTCCCCCTATTTGGCATTCTATTTCCTTTTGTTACTTCTCTACCTTTGTTTTTGAAATGCTGATTTTCATTCCATAGCCTACATTTTTGTTCAAGTTCTAACATGTTGGCTTGTAAGCTTTTGATGGGGTTTGACTAAAAATGTGTGTGTCTGTAATTATTATGATCGAAAATTGTGTCACGATTATCAGGACTTGACATACAGTACCGTCTTAGCATTTGTTTGGAGTGATTAGGAATAAATCTGGGATTTGGTTGCTGTCAACACCAGGGTTCGAAACTAGGATCTCCGAATGCTAGTTAAGTTACCCAGGTCAGCCATTTGAAGGCTAATATTACGTGTGATCTTACCAAATCAGATGTCCGTTGCTGGCTATAATCCAGTGTGTCTTACCTGAGATATTTCTCGTGAAGACCATGTCGTCGTCCATGAAGAGACTGGTGACCAGAGCGAACTCGTATGGTTCATACGTGAGGTTCATACAAGCTGGAACCAGTAAAATCAGATTATAAAGATAACATTGGAAACTGTTCATTAATTTAGTGGAAAAATCTTACAACCCATTTAAACCAGAAGACATAAAACAAAAAGACTCCAGGAGATTTATAAAACACACACATGGGAACCAGCCTAGGATGAATTACTAAACAGAATGTATGGGTTAGAACAGGCGTTCTCAATCTGGAGCTCTCGTAATATGAGCCAAAAAGTGCTCGCGAGCACAAGTTCCCTTCAGTCAATTGAAATTCTGTTGCACGACCCGGAATAATTGTGTTTTCATTGAAAGTATTGGCAGTCAGAAATTGTGTTATTTTGTGGAATATAAATATTGTTGTTGTTTGAGTCTTCAGTCTTTTGACTGGTTTGATGCAGCTCTCCATGCCTCCCTGTCCTGAGCTAATCGTTTCATCTCTACATAACTACCACACCCTACATCTGAGGCAATCTGTTTAACATATTCTAACCTTGGTCTACCCCTACAGTTCTTGTCCTCGACCCTTCCTTCCATAACTAAGCTTGCTATTCCTGGGTGTCTTAGTATGTGTCCTACCAACCTATCTCTTCTCTTCATTAGCAGTCGCCAGAAACATCTCTCCTCTCCCACTCGTCTTAATACCTCTATGTTTGTAACCCTATCTACCCATCTGATCTTCATCATTCTCCTGTAACACCACATTTCAAATGCTTCTATTCTCCTCTTTTCTGCTGCACCAATAGTCCAAGTTTCACTTCAATAGAGCGCCACGCTCCAGACAAAGGCTTTCAAAAATGACTTCCTAATACCTAAATCTATATTCGATGTCAGCAGATTCCTTTTTTGTAGAAAAGCTTTCTTTGCCTGAGCCAACCTACTTTTTATATCCTCTTTGCTTCGTCCATCACTGGTTATTCTACTTCCTAAGTAACAGAAGTCTTCTACTTCCTTCAGCTTTTCACCTGTCAATTTGATCTCCATAGAGGTTTCTGATTTATTTCGGCTGCATTCCAGTATTTTTGTTTTACATTTATTAATTTTCATCATGAATTCTTTCTGTAAGACGGAGTCCATACCATTCAAAAACTCATTCAAATCCTCAGGCTTGTCGGCCAAGATAACGATGTCATCAGCAAATCTCAGAGTTGAAATTATTTCTCCTTGAATCTTCACTCCCACTTTAAATTTTTCTCTAATTTATAATATAAGTATTACCCTTACAGGAATTGATTGCCGGCGGTCGAGATGGGAACTATTCTTTGTTTACTTGTGTCTCACGTCAGCCTGCTTCATTGACAGGTACAGTTGCGCGAGTAGGGCATGACTCAGTTCCAATAGCCTCAGTTATCGTTTAACTGTCCATGGTGACATGAGCTCCTGTGACGCACAATGCTGCTTGACTTATGTGCAGAATGCATTCTGTCATCGCTGTGTTCCCCGCTTCACTGTGCGGGGCAGCTGCTACAATAAACAACAAGCACTGGCGCTGCCACGCTCAGCGGCAATCAAATCTTAAATGGGTAATAATTGGGCATCCCTGGTAACACGAAAGATGCTGATTCCACTCGACTGTCTACACGTAAATGCATCTTACATGCGTCTGAGTCTCTCTCTCATATTCATGAAAGCAGTTGCAGCATGCCTGGTGAACGTTGAATCCATAGCTATTTCAACACTGGAGATAGGAACAGGAATAGGAAAGAGAGGCGCAAGCTTTTGCATTATTATTATTATTATTATTATTTATTAATTAATTAATTTATTTTATCGATTGTTTCCCTATAGGAGAGTGATTGAACTAGAATTCACGATTTCATCTTCGGGCGTTTTCCCCCTTTCCTTCCCAAAATTTCTTCATCCTCTCGGAGTACTCCTTCTTCCGCTCAGCTGTCCATTTTTTTTTCCAGTTTGTCATGATAAACTTTGCTCAAACTTAACATTAGTAATTTTGTTCCGGCACTCGGTGCGGTCTCGAGATTTTCTATGTTGATCTGTTGTAAGTCCGTCTGAACCTCTGCCAGCCAATATTAGACTGTTATTATTATTATTATTATTATTATTATTATTATTATGAAAACCGACAGTAGTGGCTACGCTGGCTAACGCGCAGCATTAGGTCATGCGGCCAAGCTCTCTGCTGACTCGGTAGACGCGTGGGTTCGAGCCCCACCGTCAGCCGTCCTTGAAATGGTTTTCCGTGGTTTCCCATTTTCAACACCAGGCAAATGCTGGGACGGTACCTTCTGACAGGCCACGGCCGCTTCCTTCCACATCCTTGCCCAGTTTCATTCACCATCATTCATTTCATCTCTCATTAACTCCTGTCATGAGGTTGCGTCAGGAAGGGCATCCGGCCGTAAAAAACATCGCCACAAAGACTTTCATCGCATCTCATCCCCGACCCCGTTGGAAAACGGGAATAATAAGGGGTAGACATACATACAATTATTATTATTATTATGATTATTATTATTATTATTATTATTATTATATTCAATTTAATAGTGCTCGGCTACTTTGTATGGCATAAATGTGGTGCTCACAGTGTCAAGAAGTTGGGAACGCATGGGCTAGAATATATGGGTAGGAAAGGTCACACGCATAAATTAGACACAGAATTTAAAATTCAAGTATAGTCAAGAATCATGGGACACGTTTCCTAAAGCAATTTTTGAACCTTTTATATGATTATTAGTGCTGACCGAAGGTACTTGCATAATTCATGCAAATACATATCGCGGGTACTTCACCTTACATTTCAATGTTTTAAAATATCCGATCGGTTTCGCTTGCAGTTTTTGATGGTTGGTTGGTTGGTTCTTAAGTTTAGGGGCTGCGACAACGCGGTCATGTAGCCCCGTGTACTTTGGGTGTGTGTAGAATCTGTCTGATAACCGGTGTTAATTGTGATGACTGTATTAGTGTGTGTATCTGTTTTAATTCAAATAAGGACTGCAGACGATCAATTTTCAAGTAGTTCCTACTTTTGCCGCAAAACGCCACCGTCAACGACTACTAGTTCAGAACTTAGCCACCAGACGTCACCGCAGTCGGCTCTTGGCAACGAACGTAGGAACCTGAGAGAGCGTTGTTTACATTCTTAACCTATACAATTTACCTTCACACAGGTGTAATTAGTGGAAGGTTCTTTAACATGCCATAAATCTATGACATGGGACCACCGGCTTTACTTCCCCTCCGAAGGAAGGCATACTGAGGGATTTTTAACGCTCTTAAAAAATCCGACGACTTCGGCCGGATTTGAACCCGCGATCTTGGGCATAGAAGCTCAGCATGCTACCGACTACGCCACCGAAGCCGCCGAAGTTTTTGATGTTTAACATATTTCCACTCGGTTGCTGGATATTTGTGGAAGTGATTTTGAAAAATGGGACGGAAGTGGATCGGACGATCCAGCTGGCAGTGGTGGATGGAACGAAAGTGCGTAAGACTCACTGCCAGCTGGATCGCATTGCTGAACACTTAGCACTTTCATTCTGACGGTAAACGCTCATGCGAACTCTGGTGTCAAGTGATTGAAACAAAGCACATGGCACATGTCGAAGTCTTCGTATCAGTATTTAAATGATAAAATGCTTTAGTATCAAACATTGTAAGTAGTCGGCATTGCCGGTATTATACTTCGGCACAATGGCTATTCAAATATTAACCCACATAACGGTAATGCAGTCATCAATATAATATAATCGTTGTGTTTATACGAGAATTTATCAAGCCTTCATGAACTCTTGCTGAATACATTCTCTTTACTCACAAGAGGGCCTATTCATAAGGCATTTTAAACTCAATTTCACTCAGGAACATTATCGAAACAAGCAAAATATAAATGAAACTTAATTCCGTGATGCAGTATTATTGGTACGTGAAAATAAGTCACCATCTTGTACCTATTGTTCGTGTGGTCGAAATAGCCGTGGGGGTTAGCGTGATTGACTGTGAATCTAGAAATCTCGGGTTCGAATCCCGGCCGGGTTAGATATTTTTGCTACCATATTAGCGTTTCAAACGATATTTATCATTTCAATATGACTCATTTTAACAGAATCCATATGAAATTACGTGTTGGTTTGTGAATCAAGAGGTCCGGGAACTGGGCAAACCTTTCATGATCTACTGCTGGGCACATTGCATTTACTCGCAAGTTGGCCTATTTATAGGGAATTTCAGGTTATGAGCGGTGTCGCGTCTATAATCTAGTTGATCCATATCGTATTCTTTATTTAGGCTAGTGCTGGTGGAAGCTACAAAACCTCCAATAAAATTAGTTCCATATTATAAACTACAATTTCTGTAAAACACTCTATTTGTGCCAAAAATATTATAAAATACCGGTGTATCAACGATTTGCCGTCCTTAAAATGGTTTTCCGTGGTTTCCCCATTTTCAACTCCAGGCAAATGCTGAGACGGTACCTTCTGACAGGCCACGGCCGCTTCCTTCCACATCCTTACCCAGTTTCATTCACCATCATTGATTTCATTTCTCATGAACTCCTCTCGTGAGGTTGGCGTCAGGAAGGGCATCCGGCCGTAAAAACCATCCGCCACAAATACTTCCATCGCATCTCATCCCCGACCCCGAAGGAAAACGGGAATAATAAGGGGTAGACATAGAATACCGGCGTATCAACAATTTTATGTGAGGTTTCTTCTATGTCAGATGTTACACATCATATGCGACTACTGTAAGGCTCGTAAAGTTTTTTCTAATTCAGCATTGCTTTTGCCACTCTTTTGAAATAATCCGCGAGAGTGCAGTGCTGATGTCAGCACTGCATGTTCACAGCAAAAGAAGCGAGAGATGGAATCTTATATTGTAACTAGTAACCCGCCCCGGCTTAGCTCGGTATCTTTAACGGTTTACCCAGCGTAAGCTCAAAAGGCGCACGGAGAGCAGGTCCCAGACGCAATTTAGAGAAGCCGAGGTATACAGCGAAACTTCAAACACATATACTCTTCTTCGAAGTCTTAATTCGATACGATTCGACAGTTTGATGCTGGCCGAAGCTGCGATGATAGGTTCGCTCGCTAGTTCGTAAACTCGCTCCGAAGCTACTAATTTAAATTTATATTTGAATTGCAGCCAATGGCCATAGCGCGGTATTTTAATTGAACGATCGTAGGTTCCCCAACAAGTTTAAATTCAAGTAGTTCCAACTTTGGATACTGTCATTGACACCTAGCAGCGAACGTTGGAACTTGCTAGAGCGTTTGTAACCAAATAACATACAAATTTAGTTACACACTACCAATTGTAGTGGTAGACTCTTTTTCATGCCATAAATCTATGACATGGGCCCGATGGCTCTACTTCCCCTCCGACGGAAGGCATACCGAAGGATTTTAACGTTCTTAAAAATCTGACGACTTTGGCCGGGTTTGAAGAATCTTGGGCATAGCAGTTCAGCATGCTACCAACTAACCGAATGAAAAAAAAAAAACTACTAGTGGGCGATGTATTAAAGATACAGTAGAGATATGCTGTCGCGGACTTTTTGTAGAACGTTTTATGCTGAACAATTCTTACACTCATACAGTATAGCCCAGGCATATTAAGTTTGAACCTCAAAAAAAAAAAAAAAAAAAAAATGTAAAGCTGAAATTTGGCATAGATGTTCCCTAGTACCCTAGTAACAAATCCTGAAAAGTCCCCATCTCTGCGTTGTCCGCGTCATAGTTTTTGGAGAGTTCAAAAGGGCTTAAATGGGGCCTAAGTGCCAAAAACAGCATTTTTGCTTCCTGTGTTCAAAATGAATGAAATGAAAATGAAAATACACAGCCTGCTTCCAGTCTCCGACCGGGTCAGGAATGGAATGAATGAAGCCCCTATCTAGCGGCGAGGATACGGACTGTGCCGGCTGCCGAGGCCTGACGCACTCCTCTGGGGCAATGATTAAATGAATGACATGAAATGAAATGATAGTGGAGAGTGTTGCTGGAATGAAATTTTTGACAGGGAAAACCGGAGTACCCGGAGAAAAACCTGTCTGCCTCCGTTTTGTCCAGCACAGATCTCACATGGAGTGACCGGGATTTGAACCACGGACCCAGCGGTGAGAGGCCGGCGTGCTGCCGCCTAAGCCACGGAGGCTCCCTGTGTTCAAAATATTGATCCAAAATCAGTTCTGATGAGCTTTGATAGTAATAAGAGAAGGACTGCGTTAAATATAACGCTCTTATTGGTCGTAATTATTGCCATAGATTTAAACAGATGAGTAATCAAACATTTTTAGCTCAAATTTTCTCACGAAAATTTAGCTAATTTGTCATTAGCCGAGACTTATCGTGTAAACAGCTGCTGATAGCGACTAAAGACCCGAAGTAAAAGTTTTAAAGCACACTTGTAGCTTTAAAACGATGCATTGCCCATGATCATCCGACAAACAGCAGTTGAGATACAGTTACAAATTTAAAAGTGCAAGTGTGGCAGTCGCTTTCCGAACGAACGCCCATTTACGCTGGTGGGCTCCATCTATTCACCTTTGCTGACACCATTTTGTATCTTTGATCAAGAGCTTTTAGTATGGTATTCCTTTGAATCCAGGTAAACTAGCAGAAACAGTTTGCATAGAACAAAACGAGTTTAATGCAGTTAGCAGATAAACGTATATTCATAATATGCAGAATGCAAATAATAACAAAACAAAGCATAAAAAGCTTTCTTTAGACAAAGAACACTTGCAAAACAAAGCTTAAATCGGACTCAATCGTCCTCCTCATTGTCTGAGTCATCAAATGTGACGTTGCCACACGCTTTCCCACTGCAGTGTCCACGCGTTAAGGAGAATTCTAAACCGGAACGTCACACTCACACCGGCTGCCACAAGAGAACTTGCAGTTGCAGGACACCAAATTGAGGAGATCAACTGGAGCAGCTGGAAGATGAGTTGTCACTGGTACGAAAGCTGAGTGTTGGATTTTCCATCCCCATTGGGTCGGGTCCAAAGAAAATTTTAACCATTCCTGAACTTGCACATATACCCGCAGTGAATGTTGCTTGCATGCCGCCGAAGTCGGCGGAAGTGAAGCCAGCTGAAATGATGCTGTGACCGGTTGTTTGGCATTTTTTGGCTGCATTTCACTACCCGAAGTTCGTCGAGACTTTTGCACTCCGATTTGGCACTATCGTAGAGACAAATGGCGAACTTCTCTCCAGCTGATATTATGACCTTTTCATCTGGAGCCGTAGATACGAATACCTTCATTTCCTCGCGCAAAGATGCGGAATCCTTCAATAGTTTCCAGGCTTGCTGTTTGATGTACTCTACCTACAGCTTGCCTGTGCGAGATCTCAGGCTCATTGAAGAAAATGTGTCATGAAGCGACTCTTTGAGACGTTGAAGGCAAGGATATGATAGCAAGTCGTTGGCGGTGCCTTCTTGGAATGCGGTAAAAAGCGTCTGTATTTCGTCCTTGTCATCCTTCAGCCCGTCGTTCATGTTGAGTAACATTGTCCCGACAGCCTGTTTTGTCAGAAAATGCGCTCTGTGAGCCCTAGAACATGCACAGTTTCGCGTTATTGATAAAATTGAAGGCATAACGTAATCATTAACAGCGAGCTAATTGCAAGCCTACCTAGAATATGCGTGTCCAGACATCATGTGAGTCACTGACGATTTAGCGTATATTTCCGCCCAGAGCTCCTCCAAACCGCTTCCATTCATCACGTAGCCGATTGCCCCAAGAAACGACATCAGAAGGTGAAATCCGCCTAGACGAACAACCACGTTTTGGAGTTCCGCTGAAGTGTCCGATGCGACTATCTCTGCAACTTTCGCGTATAGGGGCTGGTCAAAGGTTACGAAACAAGTGCTTTGTTTCAGTTCCGCGCACTCTCTTGCGGCAAACTTCAACGCGGAATATATAGTTTATGGATAGCTCGGTTCCAAGTTAATGAACGGCAGGGCATGCACTGACGTTGTCTGGGAAGCTGGTTGCGCATGAGCAGACAGTGACGTCTTCATAAAGCCGTTCCACGAAGCGGGTAAATTAATATCTGACCACCGTCCAGATAACCACAAGGAGTCCACCATCGACGCAATAGCCACAGAGTTTTGGGGCTTCCACAGTTAACTCCTTAATCTTGACGTCCTTTGAACCAGGAGAAGAGGGTTTCCGATACAACGAAATGTTGAACTTTCCCATCGCCGCAATCACACCAGCATTAGGAACTTCTCCTGTACGTGGGATTGGATATATTTCACTGTCAGGCGCTGGACCTGTGCACTTGATGCCTCCCATGCAGTGAAATGTGTTTCGCCCGTCCAATGTCCTTATTTTATAGTCATATTGGCCAATCCTGAACTCCCCATTCATGAAGATGCTAGCACCAGATATAGCCGTCTCAAGTCAAGATCTCCACCTATTAAAACAGCACAGGAACTGGTTAGGCAGGTTTATGATCCAAAAGCTGATTGGCAAAAAGAGTGGAACAGCATAGCTCCAATGCAATGGCAGGCATTGTTCAACATTCAAAATATGCCAGCCGGATTTGATTTGCCCCGCAAGACATGGGTAACTCTCAACAGAGTCCGCACTAACCACGGGAGATGCGGATCAATGATGTTTAAATGGGGCATGCGATCTTCCCCAACCTGTGATTGTGGTGCAGTTAGACAGACTATGAACCATATTGTCACTGAGTGTATTAGTAGGGCATTCACTGGATCAACACAGGACTTTGTAATAGCCTCTACTGAAGCCATAAGATGGCTAGAAAATTTAGACATTAATCTTTGAACACCCTTTCCCTTGCATGATTGTAATAGTTGTAATGTGTTACTTATTGTTTGTATGTATATTGTTTATGTTGTTTGTTTTGTGTTGTACCATACGCTAATAATAATAATAATTTTATAGTCAGCGTTGTCAAAGCAAAGCTGCGTGAACGCTACTGCATTCGGGATTGGACGTTCTTCACGAAGCTCTGAAACTTCGTACCTGTGGACTTCCGCCGCATTTACTGAAAATCCAAGACTGTTTAGAAGCTGAATTAATTGTTTCGAGTATTGTTGTCCTGCTCCGACAGGCCGAGCGCCGTCACCTAGAAACGCGATCGGGTGCCTTTTCAACAGCGGTTATGCTTTGGGACCGTAACTCGGTAACCGTTTCTCGCATAGACATGGGAAATATACCAATGTAAAGCTAAAAGTATGCTTTATAACTTTCATTCTGGGTCTTTAGTCAATATCATCAGTTTTATTTAATAATGACCTGCTAATGACAAATTAACCAAATTTCCGTGCAAAAATTGTGCTAAAAATGTTAAATTAGTCGTTTTTAGCCTACTTTCGATTTTTGCAAAAAATGAAAGTAGACTTATGAGATCACTACAGGGCCAAAAATTGTGTGTATGTGTGTGTGTGTGTGTGTGAGTCTGTGTGTGTGTGTGAGTGTGTGTACTCTGAATGTCTGTCCCCCCCTATCAATTCGAACACGGTCAAACCGAATTGAACGAAATTTGGTACATAGGTAGCACTGGCAAAGGGCACCTCAGTGTCAAGTTTTATATTGCCGTCATCTTTACCAAAACTTAATGGCGGCCACTCAAATGGTC
Organism: Meconema thalassinum; assembly: GCA_946902985.2. Lineage (NCBI taxonomy): Eukaryota > Metazoa > Arthropoda > Insecta > Orthoptera > Tettigoniidae > Meconema > Meconema thalassinum. The sequence continues at coordinate 378,173,284 of OX336392.1, forward strand.
AAAACGTAATAATGCATTACGACCAAACTAATAATCGGATCTTTACCAAATTTGGTAACAACGTTCCTTCATATGAGACGCGTCTTGTGCCCAAACTACGAGGTCATCAACCGTACCATTTCAGGATGGCGGCCGTGTGAATTATGCAAACTTTATAATCCATAACATGGAACACACCAGTTCCGACTATCGAACCAAGAATCGTTTAATCTGTTCGAAACGACGTGGCCCGTTTGAAATTAAAAGTTTATATTTTAATATTATAGTCTAGAAGTGATTTTAAAAAGCTGAATCGTCTCGGTTATTTGACAAGATGGCAGCTGATCTCTCGTTCTGACCTATATTTTATTAATTTCAGTATGTTGCATGCAATATAGCCTAGTGGTAACAAATATATGAACTTTCTATGAAATGAACTCGGTTTAAAATATACTCCAGTGAAGAAAACGTTTAGTCCAAGTCATGATTTGCTATAACGTGGTATATATATTGGTTCCTAACGATCAATTAGAGTGTGCACGATTGGCTGAGTGGTCAGGGCGTTGGTCTTTCATCAGGCTGGCCGTGGTTCAAATCCTGTCAGAGTTGGACTTTTTTGCTTTATTTTTTTATATTTATTATTTCTTGAGTACTGAGACGTTATAAAATAAAGCATTATATGGTGCATTTTGAAATGGAAAATATATATTTAATTAAAACAACATTCACCACCGGAGTGACATCTAAGAGTAATTAGTTGAACTATGTTATAGGTAACCACAGCCTTCTAGATGCGAGCTGTGCTCTCTACCGGCCAGTTAGTGAACCCATGTCTACAGTATAATTGAGAAGGTTATTATTTTTGCCGATAGAGGGTACACATCCCCAAGATAAGGCGCGATTATCACGGCCAACGAGAATGACTGGCTCTGGTGAGTTTTCGTGACGTCAGCAATGTAGTTCTGTTGCACCACTGCCTGGCCTTCGTTTTACTGCCGGTGTAGTACCTAGTCATCTTGTCTACTTCATTGAACCTGTATAAACGTTGGTATTCATTTATCACTTGTCTTCATAGAAGGTATTGATACAAGTCGTTAGTCGGTGGGTAGTGTATTCCGCAGATCTCTTCTATAAACGAATTAATTTATGTTCCGCCCCTTGAAACAACAATAAGTTAATGATATCTATACTGTGCTGCAAGATTCTTTGACCTAATTATACTCATGTGCACATAATTTAACTCACAACGAAGGTCACAGAATCTACAACTCGACTTACTGTAGCCTGCTCGTTGCAGCTATTAAAGACACAACGAACCCTTGAATCCTAGTTCGCGTGGATTTTTGTAAGGAGTAACTTCAATCGGGGTAGTTTTGCAAACCTATACAGTATAATTTATCGTGTTTGAAAACACACGGAACATCTAAACTGCGTCCATTTTATGAAGATTGATATAAAATATTGCATTTCTGCTGCTTATGAATTGCTCTCGACTTAAACGTACAAGCACCATCAAGCAGTACCGGTATATTGCTTACGTCACAGAAGGGTTTGGTTTACGCGCCATGGCCTGTCTTTCTCGTTAGCCGTGCGCGATTACAAATTAGCTGTGTAATAGGTATATTAAACATGTTTTTCCCAGTGATACGTTTAGAGCAACAAAGTTTAAGTTATTGTAAGTAGTCGGTGTTAATAAACTGAATACCTACGTTGTTTGGAGTGTTTGCTGATGAAATTGCAAAATGCTGGGGTAAGTTATTTGAACGCCACTCCTCAAATCCAGTATGCCAATTTGCACTTCGAATTGGAAGAAATTAGGAGGTGATAAAGACAAAGAGTTATAACTATACCCATACATTTAGGAGAAAGTAGGCTATATATTCTTCCCTGAACATCTTGTTTCCTTCATCAATAGCAATAATTAGGCCTTATAAGTCCGTTATCCTACTGGTTCATTTTTATTAATTGCTAAAGCTCGCGGAACTAAACTTGGATCAATATTTTGAACGCAGGAAGCAAAAATGCTGTTTTTTGCACTTAGGCCCCATTTAAGCCCTTTTGAACCCCCCAAAACTATGACGCGGACACCGCAGAGATGGGGACTTTTCAGGATTTGTTTCTAGGGTACTAGGAAACATCTATGCCAAATTTCAGCTTTACATTATTTTTTTTAGGTTAGCCGTGTTTTTGCATATAATGCCTGGGCTAGTAGTATAATAACGGTTTACCCAGCGTAAGCTTAAAAGGCACTCGGACGGCAGGTTTTTCTTAGACTCGATTCACTGAAATGGTTACTGCTCGGCTTCCTTTGGTCATAAATGAATGTTTTTATACAAAAACCTTCCTCAAAAAATCCTTTACAGAAGTGGGAAAACCGTATCAAAATCTATCCAGTGGTTCTCGAGATTATCCGTTACATCCAAGAATCGGGGACTTAGTTTTATACTATGTACGATGACGCTCTTTTAATTATGTATATACAGCACATTATAATGGTTATGTTACTTTTAACAAGAAACAGGAGTCGAAGTTACAGTTGCACCTGAGATGTTTTTGTTTTCTACTAGATCTTGTTAAATAGACCTGTCAGCTATGTTAAATTTTAAATATCAATGTTTTCCGCCAATCGTGCGCTGGATCTTAAATATAATTAAAATAATAATATTCTTTAGGCTATAGGTTGTTAGTTAGTTAGTTAGTTAGTTATTGTTGTTTTAAGGGGCGGAACTACGAGGTCATCTGCCCCTTTGGCTATAGGTTGCATTTAGTATAAGAAGTGACCTTAACATCATTGGAATATATTTTAATTGGCTACTGTGGTGTATTTCAAATGTTGGTAGGGTAACAGGTAAAAGTGATAAATATATCTGATTACTTTTGTTTTTGTTATCGAAAAATTATTTTTTATTAACATCAAATTTAAGGTTGGTTGGTTCCTTAGTTTAGGGGCTGCAACAATGCGGTCATGTAGCCCCGTGTACTTTAGGTGTGTGTAGAATCTGTCTGGTAACCGGTGTTAAATATGATGACTGTATTAGTGTGTGTTATCTGTTTTTAAATCAAGTAAGGACTGCAGACGTAATTTCAAGTAGTTCCTACTTTCGCTACCAAATGCTACCGTGCACGACACCTAGCTGTGAACTTCGCTACTACTAGATGCCATCGCAACTAGCGCCCGGTGACGAACGTTGGAACTTAAGAGCATTAATCAAACCTAACCTACAAACTTTGGCTTCACACAAGTGAAGTTAGTGGAAGGTTCTTTTCAATGCCATAAATCTATGACATGGGTGCCGGTTTAACTTCCCCTCGAAAGGAAGACATACTGAGGGATTTTCACGCTCTTCAAAATCCGACGACTTTGGCCGGGGTTGAACCCGTGACCTCGGGCATAGAAGCTCAGCATGCTACCAACTACTCCACTAAAGCCGCCATCATCAAATTTAAGCCCACATTTGTTACAGATCTGCTTTTAACTATTTTTATATTTTTTTAAATAGAAAATCCTAGTAAAATATTAATAACAAAGCTTTGCTCGTAATTACATTAGTTCCTTTTATTTTTAACAACATCGTTGAAGAAGGCCATTATATGGCCGAAACTGGTACATTTTATTAATAGGCTATGTATTAATTATTGACTAAGGTGTAATGCATTTATTAAATACCAATTGGGTATTTCATTTAGATTAAATCGTCAATAAGCAAAGCTTTAGATATGTTTAAGTTCATATCACTACAGCCATAGAATGAAAGTAATTATTGTATTGGCTCTTTAAGCAGTATGTACCCCCCTTAACGTTTGAGAACTGGCGTGAGAAAATATAACACGAGGACTGAGGCTGGGTCATTTTAACCCTTTTTGTACGTACGTATTTTAATGAAGTAATTTTACACCTGGTGTCTTCCTATGAACTATTCCCAATATAAAATGAGGTTTATTTATCTTTTTCGAATTTAACATGCAGAAAAATGGCAATAATTTTCGCAACAGTACCATTGTCCTTGGTAGTGGCGGCAAAGCAGTCATCTTATTTTTTAAATAAAGGAGCTGATGACCAAAGTGTCCCTAGACCCTAAACATGGGTGATTATGCTGCACCAAAATATGTGGATTTTCCCCCTTATTTTTTACAGATTGTCCGGACTAACGTAAGTCGAAAATTGTCACGCTATGACTGGTGCCATGGCTAAATCTAACCCGACCATAAGTAATATAGAAATAACGGTGTCGTGCCGGTTGCGACCCGTGCCAAAAGCGACCCACCAATTTGCCATCATGCCACTAGCGACCCAAGCACTGATGTATCGGTGGAATCTGGGAATTCCTAACACATCTTTCTGGGGGAGGCGGGATTACCCCGTGATGTAGACTGATTGAAAGACACTATACGATTATCTGTAGGCCTATTGGCTATTTCATAAACAACCTCCAAACTCAAGTGCACATAATATACTGGTCGACAGTAGCATGCAGTTGTCCCGAAACACGCCGATGCTTTACACCGTACATCTCGGCCTAATACACTCAAAGCCATGTTATAGATTTCAATGGTCGTAAAAGTTTGTCACAACATAACTTACAAATGCGAAATATGATTAAAATAAAAATTCATAGAAGAGCCTGACTGCTTTAAGTAGCCAGCCGCCAGAAAAATCTGTAAAATTTTCTATAGGAATAGTAATCTCGCAAACGCAGAAGACAAGGAAGAAAATATAAATTTGGCAAGAAACCTTACGTTCCGTAACGCTTGAACTCTAAAATAAAAAAATGGTGTAAAATATGCCATAAAATTTTTAAACAAGTAGTTCCGTGAAGAGCTATACAGCCTATTTTCATATATCCTACTCATGTTAATTGCCTCTATCAACATACAAAATTTCAGTTTGAAGGTTGTGATAGATTCGTAGATATTGAGAACCGTCTAAATATTTCAGTTGGTCACCAGGTTGGATTTTTATTTTATGTACTATTACATTAAGATTATTGTGTACGTGTGGTTTTCAAATTTCAATCGCATGATTAGAACACAAGAAGTAAAAACGAGATTTTAAATTTCGCACAGCTGCCATCTTATGACTATGCAAACAATTGAAATAAATTAGATGCCAGTGGATTAACATTTGTATAAGCATTTAACGTGCAACGTTTCACTATACCCCGATAGTTAATTCGCGAGAATCGTCCATTTAAATATTTATACTTCGCGTCGCTGCCATGTTGGATTTGTGCTCACCAGGTTACTGAAAGTCCTATAGGTGAACATATGTTCATAGCTTCTATGAACATAAAAAAATCAGTTTGATTGCTGTAAAAGATTCATAGATATTGGGAACCGTCTAAATATTTCGGATGCTCGCCATTTTGGATTGTTATATTTATAGGCCATAGAGTTATATACCATTCAAGAACATATATTGCCTAGGTTCATTATTCAAACTTTCACTTCAATCGCACGATTACGACACAAGAAATAAAAACTTAATTTTAAAATTTCGCACAGCCGCCATCTTGAGGTTATGTAAACAATTGAACTAAATTAGATGCCAGTGCATTACAATATGTACAAATATTTACTGTACCACATTTCACAGCGCTCAGAGAGTTAAATCACGAGAAAAGTCTATTAAAATGTTTCAACTTCGCTTGGCCACCATATTCGTTTTTACTTTACAGGGTTTTGAAAGTTACATAGATAAACTTGTATCAGTACCTTTTATCACCGTACAAAATTTGAGGGTGATATCTATAATAGTTTCGGAGATATAGAATGTCAGTGAAATATTTCGCACAGCCGCCATTTTGAGGCTATGTAAACAATTGAACTAAATTAGACTCCAGTGCATTACAATGTGCATAAACATTTGCTGTACGAATTTTCATTACGTTTGGATAGTTAAATCGCGATAAAAGTCTATTTAAAAGTCTGAACTTCGCTTGGCCGCCATGTTGGTTTTGTAGTCACCAGGTTCTTGAAAGTCTCATATGTGAACTTCCAGTAGTGCCCTTTATCACCCTACACAATTTTAGGGCGATATCTGTAATAGTTTCGGAGATATTGAATGCTGGTGAAATATTTCGCACATCCGCCATGTTGGATTGGTGAGGTGTAACAAAATTTGAAGGGCACGGTGGGGGCGTCCGGAATTGTGCTATGAACTTACCGAGTTTCATTGAAATTGCTCCAGCCGTTTAGAAGTTATTAGGGGGATACACACACACACTCCTCACACACACACACACACACACACACACGGACAAAAGGTGATCTCATAAGCCTATTTAAAAAAAAATGAAAATAGGCTGAAAATCATTAGGAGGAAGGTCGCCTTCCGAAAGATATTGAAGTACAAGTTGTAATCAGTCATGAAACTTCTGATTCATTAAACATTGATGATGATATTTCTGGTGATGAATTGTAAGTGACTTAAACCAATGTGTGTGTAAGTCTACCCTTATTATTCCCGTTTTCAATGGGTTCGGGGATGAGATGTGATGTGGTGGGTGTTTTTTACGGCCTGATGCCCTTGCCAACGCCAACCTCATGAGAGGAGTTATTGAGGGATGAAATGAATTAAACTGGGCAAGGATGTGGAAGGAAGTGGCCGTGGCCTATCACAGCATTTACCTGGAGTTGATAATGGGAAACCACGGAAAACCATTTCAAGGTCAGCCGACGATGGGGCTCGAACCAACGTCTACAGAGTCAGCAGACAGCTTGGCTCCATGGCCTAGTGCTGCGTGTTAGCGAGTGTAGCTACCGCTGTCGGTGACTTAAACCAATGTATATATTGTTAATAGATAAACGCAAATAATAAAATATAAAAACTTAACAATAATATAAAAATGACGAAAAATACGAGCTGGTATTGGAGGTTCAAATCCCTGATGAGAAAAGCTGATTGAAAATGTTTTTCACGACTTCTTAATACCATTTGCTTGAATTAATGAAGTTAATGACAAGTTAATTTTAAATAGCCAAGGAAAGTGCCCATGTAATTCCGAGTGAGGCGCGGCATGCCACGTGGGGTTACCGGTACTCCAACGCGGCAACGCTGTACAGGTTTCCCCGTATCGACAAGCTGGTGAACGATGTCGTTTTATCCCGTACAAATACAAACCGATAAAAATAAGTACATTCATTTACATATTTCATAATCCTACAGCATAGCCTTTTGATATATGAGGATTACAACGCGACCAAGAACGCAATTTTCCAACCACCCCGAACCGAGAAAAAGTTACCTTACAAAAGTGATAACTTTGTTCCATGGACACACAACATTTTGAAATTAAACAGTTATAAAACATTCCAATGTACATTGTGTTAAAACTTGGATTCGATCTGATGATCCCCCCAGGGGCTCACATCTTGTGGGCGTGGGTTGGCGACCACGGGGCCCCAGCTGAGTCCGGCATTGTTTCCACTTACTTGTGCCGGGCTCCTCTCTGTCTTCTTTCCTGTCGACCTCACTTGGTCAACTCTTGTTCTCTTCTGACCCCGACGGTATTAGGGTATCCGAGGCCTAGGGAGTCTCTTCCTTTCCCGCCTTAATTGGCCCTTGTCTCATCTTTTCTGATACCCTCCTTCTGCGAGGGGTCAGCCTTCTTTTTCTCTTCCTTTTACCTCCTGCCTTGTGCTCTAGGCCCTTAAGGAGGCAGGGTGTATGTAGCCCCACCACTTCTGGTGCACCCTAGATAATGCTACACCTTCAGGGGCTCACGGCTGGTGAGTTCGGGAGTTGGCGACCCCGAGGGATTCCTGAGCTGGGTCCGTTTTCCCCTTTTGTCCCTTACCTTTGGGGCGGACCCTCTCCTCTTTCACTTTCCTATATGACTTTCATGGCTCTCCTTCCTTCCAAGTCCCTCAATCCGCCTTCTCCGAGGGTTGAGGGCATTTCTTTTCCTTCTGTCCTTTTATTTGCCTTATTCTCCTTTAATTTCCATTTCTTCTTCTTCTAGTATGTAGGTTAGTAGTTAGTTTTAGTTTTAAGTTCGTTTTTCATTTTCATCTTCACGATCACCCAAACCATCAGGGGCCGATAACCTAGATGTTAGGCCCCTTAAAACAACAATTATCATCATCATCATCATCGATCTGATGACGGGTGTTTGTGAAAATAATTCTTAAAGTTGACGCATGGTTGAAACACGCTTAAAAACGGGCACGCTTTATGTTCCAGCTGCGATAAAAAAAATATTAAAATATAAATGAAAAACTCCAAACTTACATGACTTAACATGAAATATAACGACAAATATGATGATATTATTAGATTTTATGTAGGCCAATTGGTTACTTCACAAACAACTTTCAAACTCGAGTGTACATAATATTTTGGTTGACAGTAGGAGTAAATTAAGTTAAAACGGCGCACCGCAAAATTCTTCTCTCGAACAATGGGTCGCATGGGGCACTGTAAGCTACTAGCAGGGTCGCTACTGGCACGATCTTTGGTGGGTCGCATGCGGCACGTAACCGAAATAACTTGAGTGTTCAAACAGCTATGGACGGACATGTTCCTTTTGCACGGTGAAGTTCAAGGCTAGGAAGGAAGGTACTGTAAGTGACAGGAAATGAGGACTGACCAAATCGAAAATATAGAGCATTAATTAAGCCTCGAGTCATGCGCTAGTCCTCGCGGGTTGAACACTCACCTCGGCGGTCGAAGTTGAGGGACCGCACTGCCATGCCGGTACAACACCCACAACCCCGGTTCTGACAGGAGCATGGCACGCGGTGGAGGAGCTGCTTCAGCGGACCGCGACTCGAGTTGGTGGCTAGATCGTAGAATATCACATCTGAAATACACAGGCAAAGATACAGTATGATGAAAAGAAAATGATATATCTGCCTACTGCACTGGCAATAACCAGCTAGAACAGTCGTTCTCAACCTGGTGCTCGCTAGCACCACTGTGCTAATTAAATTAAATTTGGTGATCTCGTCACACGAGTCAAAACGTGCTCGTGAACACAACCTCCCATGAGATTCATTCTTCAATTCAAATTCTGTTTCATGAACAGGAATAATACTGTTTTCATTACAAGTTATGAAAGAGAGATTTTTTTTATTTGTACAAATATTATACATTTTTCCAAGGAAACACACACATCTTTGCTACCAAAATCAAATTTATAAATGTTCAAAATTCAAATCGTAACTGTTTTAGCCTACTTTTCCCATTTTGCAAAAATGAAAAAAAAAGTAGACTTATGAGATTGATCCGGGCAAATGTGTGTCTGTCCTTCTATCTGTCTGTCGGTCTGTCTGTGTGTGTGTGTGTGTGTCCCTATCAACTCCTAAACGGCTGCAGCAATCGACATCAAATGTGATATGAGTAAAGATCTATAACTGAATATCTCAAGCCCATATTTGAAAATGATGTTAGTGCTACCAACTGATGAAAACCCGTAATTGAAATTTGAGCTCCAAGTTGGATATCTTAGACGGTATGCATAGGAGCTATTCCAAAATTGGCACACATATATATAGATAATAAAATTTCAGTTTAATTTCCAGGAGGCCATACATAGCAGTGTTGCCAAAATGATTCTTTGCCTGCTGATAGGTCCAATGTTTAAATGCATACAACTTCTACACTATCAATTGCATATCAACCAAATTTCGTATGTACTATGTGTACATAAACAAATATGACTGAGCGTATTCTAAAGAGCTACCAGGGCTGCCAACTGTTAATGAATGCTCTCTCTATTTTCTTATGCAAATACCAATATATCAGAAAGTATGCAAGCCGACAGCTTTAAACTATGCACACGTATAGTACCTGACATTCTAGATTAATTTGAAGTAACAAATATACGTCAGTGCTGCCAACATTCTACGCCTGCTGATAGGTCCAATTCCAAAATACATATAACTTCTATTCTAACAAATGGATTTCATTCAAAATTGGCACAACAGGAGATTATAATATTTCAGATTACTTCTGACCAACACATGCATGACATTGTTGCCAACATAATTTTACGCACGCTGATTGATCCAATGTCTAACTGCATGTAACGTCCATGCTATCCATTGGACTGCAACCAAAATTTGTATTCTGTACCTTAAGAGATGGAACTAAGAATATATTCAGTCACCAGGGCTGCCAACTGTAGGCTACATTATACCAGGTATATTTCAAACTAATTAGAAATTTCGATAATACCAACTTAATTTCGTCATTATTCTAGATAGGTCCATATAGTTTAATCATTGGCATGAATCTTACATTTTAAGAAAAGTAGGCTCTTTAGTTCGTCACGAAACTTATTGTTATTCCATTTATTTAAAATTTACCCTTGCTTAGTGTTGTCCTTGACTGTTTCCCTCATATCTCCCATGTTTACAGGAATTTTTGAATGTTTACTTTTTTAAAAGTGCGTATTGAACTACAACTTGAATCTCAGTTATTTACACATCATTTTGAATGAGCTTCTTTCATAGTATTTTTGGGCAAACTAAAAAAAATACTCTTGGTTGTGTAGAAAGACTAATTAAACCCTTACAGGTTTGAGTGAGATTAATTATGCACGTAATATCAAAAAAGTAAAGTCCAACATTTCTTATAAACGAGGGAGATATGAGGGAAACGGCGAATGACAGCTCAAAACAAAGGAACATTTTGAAATTTGGATAAAATATACCGCAGTTACGGGACTCCAGAATGTCCTACATTGGCCATGCTAATTTCCAATTTTTTACTTACCCTTTTCTCAGAACTATTAACCTTTAGAGTGATATTGACGAAACGGTTCGTCGCTACGTGCACGCACTTTTAGTTTCACATTCCAACTGTTTGACGCGATGTTATGTGAAAATAGACGTTTGTGATAGTCCAGAGAATCATTTACTTTGCATTTTTAATCTCTGTGGTGATGCCAATCATGATATTCATTTGTTGAAAGAGATGGCAAAGTTTGACATAGCCTATGTTTGACTTCTGTGCGCTGTACTGGCTGACAACAGACCAAGTAGTAGTTTGTGGTAGCACAGGCACGGATGTTCCTTTGATGCTCTTTGATCCGTCTAAACCAACCTGACAAATCAGCTATAGCTGAACATGCCCTGTCTTCAGGGCACGATGTATGTTTCAAGGATGCTCATGCGCTTGCCCTTGTTAAGCACAACTGGTCTAGAATTATAAGGGAGGAAGTTGGAATTCGTAAAAATCCCAATAATTTTAACAGAGACACTGGATATCAAATAACTGACACTTGGCTACCAGTTATTAAGGATCTAGGATGATAGTTCCTCTCAGTTCTCTCTGTTCTTCACCTATTTCATATTGTACTTTTTTTCCTCTATGGCTACAGAGCCTGGATTTGATCTCCTTTGTTCGTCACTGGAGGAGTTTCCATCTGTTTTTTCGCCGTTGCCTGTTTGACGTTAGGTATCGTTCAGATACACTTCCCTTTTGTTTATGTTTCCTTATATCCATCTAACCCTTCCACCTCCTCCCCCCCCCCCCTCTTTCTTTTGGACATCCTCATTCTTCGAGGAGTCTCTATATTTTCACCCCTCCCCCTTTACCTTCTCCTTACTTACTACTCTGTCCTCCGTTCTACCATGGTCCATACAGTAATTTCTGGCAGCTGCTCTCTGGTGACGAACAGAGGAATTTATCTATATTTTTTGTAATTTGTTGTAATCTCGTTGATATGCTTTCTTTGGCCACATTGTTTGATTCCATTGAAAAAGGAGACAAGGTTTCTCCGAAACGTATGGTTCTGATTTAATTTCACACGGCATTAGCCCAAAAACATGAATTATTTATATAACATTATTTCATTTTAGTGCTGTGTATAATTTGTGCATTATAACCAGACTCAATAGGCCACCAAGTTTAATAGTAATGGTTGTTTTAGAATATAATTAACAAAATAGTGTTGACATAATTCCTGAATCTTGTCACAATAATAATGCAATAGAACACTGGGTAACATATTTATAATACATCAATATTATTTATTTATTTATTGAATATCCTAACAGTATGAACCCTATTGTACATAAGTATATTAGGGTTATAGGTTTGATCATTTAATTATTGGTCCATTAACACAAAATTATGAAACTAGATTATTGTAGAAGTGGTAAATGAACTTAAGGAACTACTTGTAACAGCAGAATTTCTTAAACAGGTGGAATAATGGCTTTGAAAGTTCCATATTGCAATTGTCCAGGTGACACTGAAGATCGATTCTTATCCTGCTAAACACCCCATTTTTGTACACAAAAGTGTGTTATTTTGTGATAAATATCTTATGTAATATTTATTTCGGGTTAGGGTGTTTAATTAAATACTTGTTTTCCCGCCTAATATAATTGGACACAATTTGTGTTGACCGCCTGGAAAGCTTTCTTTAATAGAACTAGGCAACACTGAAAAATGGCTTCTATCACTTCAAGTATGGTGTGGTATACTCATCTCTGCGTACATCAAGGATAAGTCTATTGAGAAAGAGATAGATGATGACTTGCTTACCTTGCTGTATCTGGCTGTGTGTTTCCTCCTCGCCTTGGGTGATTAACAAAACATACAACACCGGTAAAGATGCCAGAACCACTCGTCTCAACACACGCATGTCAAGTGCTGTGGGCTGCGAACAGGCGAGAGGCAATGAACCGTGCGATTGCATAGTCAACCTCTTCTGCTGGAATGTGTATTGTCTGGAATGGAGGTTAATGCTAAGAAAGTTCCTTCTCTCACCAGGCGTTCAAATCTCATTTATTCGCACAATACTGTACACTTGTCTCATATTTGTCCCCCAGGGGCTCACAACTAGTAGGTTGGTGACCGCGGGACTGCTTCCACTTACACGTGCCGGGCTCCTCACTGCCATCTTCCCTGTCGACCTGACTTGGTCAACTCTTGTTCTCTTCCGACAATGACATCTGCAAGCACTTGTTTCTTATGTAAATTCTTCTGTACGGCGCGGCGTGCTGAAATACGATATTGATGTCTTCATTAGGTGGAACTACGAGGTCATCTGCCCCGATGTCTTCTTTAGCAAAAATGCTCGTTCAATAATAGTATTGTATATTTGTAACCAAAGACTTTAAATTGAAAGATAAAACAGTGTACCGTATTTCCTTTCTGAAAGTTTTGTTCGAAGTTACAGGATGAGTGGTATATGGCTAGGCAGTCAGGAACATCCCTAGGTCATGAAGGGCTGAAAGACGTGATAACGTGTAATAAAAGGTACTTGGTTTAGCGAAAAACGAAACTGTGTACTCAAGAATCTCTAAAATTGTAGCATTTTGTGAAAAGTTGTATAATAATTCACTCTTGTGATACCTCATTCTTCCAAATATATTTTCATTTTTATTTTTACGTCTATCATTATTAAATTACATCTTCAAATGATCTTAAAATGCTCGTTTGTTTGTACTCTCATTTTTTCTAATTATATTGTAACACTTTTCCTTACATTATTGCATTATAAGTGAAATTATAATATGTCATAATTAGGGCTCGGATTTTTAGGTAAATAAAGTTTTTTTTATGTAAATACATATTTTAAGCATTTTTTTATAAATACATAAATTCCTGCATTTCACTTAATAGCACATAAAAAGACATAATATTTAATTTTTTTAAAATCAGTATGCTAGATCTTTCAGTTTATTGCACTTTTGTTCTGTGTTACTCCAATGGGGAAGAATCAGTGAGCTATCTAATGTGCGTATGTCAGCTTGCAACTGTGTTATTCTTAACTTGTTGCCCCGTACCACTCGCTGTGGAAGCTGGGGATTTCCTTGTCCATAGCCATATTGCACCACGTGCTAGAGCTACCTGGAAACAGTGTCACTCACATGCAGTTCATTTCTGGCACTGTGAAGTGTAAGGCAGTTCTACGATGCGTAAAGTAAAAACAACTACAAGTTACCGTCTGTTGCAGAATTTGAATATAATTTTACTTCTGATGGGGGCGTTCTGTTCTGCCAATCATGTGGGAAAGCAATCAAGGCTGAACAGCGATCTCAAGTTACACAACACCTCAAGGGCAAGAAACATATTGCCGCATTTTCGTGCCTTCAGAAGAAGTGTTTCGCGATAATCGTCGGTCATTTGTGATGGACAACCTGAGTATGTATCTCGTTGTGTATTGTAATGCTTCAGCAGTCGGTGCGACATAGCATAAATTACATTCGTGAGTACTGCATATTGTTTATATTTACATTAATAAACTAAATTATAATTAAATATTTTTACTTTTTTCTCACATATTTCAGGTATTTTTAATACATAAAAATAAATATTTTCCCTATTTTTAGCACCTAAAAATCCCAGCCCTAGTCATAATACACTTCAATTGCAAATTTGTGTACTCTAAATGTATCATAATTTAGCCTTTGTATAGTTAGTCCGTCATCTATGTAATGAACTATATACTGTTCCAGATCTTTCTCCTTAGACTCAATTGTTCTAAAGGAGTGTTGGCCCTCAAGAGATCTATCTTCACCGTCCGGGATCACAGCCACTGAGGAGAAGTTACAACAGCAATTATTATTATAATACGTTATTTGGTTATAATAATAAATATAATAATAATAATAATAATATCGTATAGCCTCGTTGCCGGGTGCAAGCTTTGTTATTTGACACCCAAACGGTAGCTTGCATGTCGAATTTCGTTGTTCCTTGAAGCACTATGAAAGTCAAGGAGGTTAGATATCTAAGCTCCTTGAACACTGTAGCGCTTTCTAGTATAGAAATGAGGAACTTTGTGCTGGCGGTAACTCCCGAGATTAATTTTGCCACTATGAACACGGCCTACTGAATTCAAATGGGATCTTTGACATGCCAACATCGTATGACATGGTATCGTAATTTTTGCCCCCTTTCAAAAAAAAAATCACTTACCACGGCCAGGAGCGAACCTGCAAGCTTGGGGTTAGTAAACCGACATGTTGATCCCTCGCCCACCGTGGCGAGCTATTTGATTATAATAAACTATTTATTACCTCAAGTCAATAGTTTTTTGTACATTAAAACCGTACCGGTTTCAGTCGCATTGTGACCTTCCTAAGCGTAATATAGGATATGTAAATGTGCAATAACATTCACTTAATAAAATTTTGCCATAACAGAGGATTCTAAAAATTCTTGTTCCAAAAGCTCACAAAGTAAAATTTCTAAAACCAGATCTGTTACAAAATTTGTTAAGAAAAACATGAAAACGTCTTGATAAAACAGTGTTGAATTGAAGAGAAAATGGATTTAAAAATAGATACGCTGAAAAAGTAAGGGTGTAACTGATGGTTGATATGTATTTGCCAGGTAGAGAAATATTGGAGAGAGAACGTTGGAAATAGTTGTGACGAAGTTTTTATGAATTTGTTTTTGTTTGTTGACTTAGTCATCACATTATAATTACTGGTGCATGCGAAAAATAAACCCTTCACCCTGGGGACTTGATGTTAAAAACATGACATGGTAATTAAAATTTTAGGATAATAATAATAATAATAATAATAATAATAATAATAATAAACTTTACTTTGTCGAACAAAATCTTTACCTACTTTCTGGGTAAGAAAACCAAGGGAGCGTGGTTCACAGAGGCAGAAAAGGATTTAAAAGAAGAAGGAATTACATACAACGATATTCAGAAGAGTACGCACCTTAAAATGAAAATAGAAGAACCAGAGTTTCCAGGAAAAGCCTGAACTAACAACATGCAAGACTTGGACTGAAGCCAGGAATCACGAGGCGTTACTGTGCGAATGTTAAAGTTCGAGGGTGAGAGCAGTTGAATTAATGTGGTCCATAGCGGGCCGAAACGTCAAGAAGAAGAAACTTCAAATCAATTTAATGAACTACATACGACAAAAGGTGTGGTATAACTGTTGGTGCTCATGACTTCTCAATCAAAACGTTCTATTTCATGAAGTTGGCCTAAGGGACTATAGACTCGTAGATTTGTCGTTATTCCAGGCCGACATCGGCAGGCTGTTCACTGTAGCATTCAAAGTGGACAGTTTCTTCAACATACAAACCCAATAGCCCCTCTCTAACACCACTACTGGGTTACTGGCGATTAACACCCTTCTCCCCGCCCACTTGCCACGGTGGGTGAGTGGTTATCGTGTCGGTCTATCAACCCCAAGCTTGCACAGGTTCACTCCTGACAATGGTAAGTGATTTTTGAACGGCGACAAAAATCACTACACGCATGTCATACATTGTTGGCATGTTAAAGAATCCATTTGAATTCAGTAGGCCGTGTTCATAATGGCAAAATTAATCTAAGGATTTTCCGCCAACCCTCAAGTTCCTCCGTTCTCTACTAGAAAGCGCTACAGTGTCAAGGAGGTTAGACATCTAACCCCCTTGACTTTCATAGCGCTCCAAGGAACAACAGAATTTGGCATGCATGCTGCCTTCTGTGCGTCAAATAACAAAGCTTGCACACGGCACCCGAGGCCATACGATATTATATTATTATTTCAACCCCCCCCCCCCTCACCCCCCCCCCCCCTTCCCCATCCTCCCTTGGAATGTTTATTCCCTGCAATCGACTGCTTGTTGAGAGTCTGTCACCACTGCAGCCAGTGAGAGATCATTTTCAACATTATAAGACGCCTGAAAATCTACCTTTGGAAAAACCACAAGTGAAACTCGACTCAATGGGTTGGATATTTTGAATATTCACAGAGACATTCACCAACAGATCTGTTGGATTTATTTTCCTAGAAGTCACGAAAGTCTGATTTTAGATTTCAATCACAACATACCATTCGCTGTAAAGCTATTGATCTTCTTCTTCTTCTTCTTCTTCTTCTTCTTCTTCTTCTTCTGTATTTTAATGTATTTCTTTTAGTTTATCGCAATTCGTGCATAACAGGAAAATCAACATAATTCACTTGTATAAGTGCCCTCATGATGATACTCAAGCATTGTAGTTAAAAGGGACGTAAAACCAATAACATTATTATTATTATTACATACTCATGCATGCGCGCTCGACGCATTATTTTGTTACTATAACCCCCCCCCTCCTATTGGGTCAATTTTGACTACGCTACTGCTTTCAATAGATACCGATGCTGCTGCTAAATATTGCCAACTACGACTATTACACACCTCAGCGGGGTATTTTGTCAATAATGGGTCAAGTGCCACGCGCAATGGCCCTTGTACCGATATACGAGGGCTGTTTTGTAAGAAATACCCATTGTGATATTACGCCGTTGCAGCACTGCGGTCGGCATTCCGTGCAGGTGCGCTGTGTACCTGCATCTATTGGCAAATTGCGTGCTCACCAGGAGAACTGCGTATGTTTAGGACTTCTCCTGACCACATATGCAATTTGCCTGACAGTGGTAGCCAAACGGCAGGGTATATTACAGGGGAGTTTTCTCTCTCATTTACGGGTCGGCGGCACTTGCAATCGGCGTTGCCATTTCAAAAGCTTGTCAACACACCCACACATGGGCGACTGTTGCCATAATGGCGTCTCAGCCTGGCCAATAGATGCAGGTACACAGCGCACCTGCACGGAATGCCGGCCGCAGCGCTGCAACGGCGTAATATCACAACGGTTATTACTTAAAAAACAGCCCACGTATCTGCCCAGCTGAGGAGTAGCCATGAGTACTGCTGTCATTCTGAGTCGCTGATAATCTCCACTTCAATTTTAATAATCAACTACAACATACGAACTATCTACCTACCTACAAAAATTATCCAAACATATCACTCAAATGTAATCATATACAAGGTAGCCTACTCATTAGTGATCAAATATCTTAAATTTAAACCATCAAATTTCTTAACATCCTCTTCAATAAAGAGTAAAAGGAGAACCGAAAGGAGCACCAGTCCCTTCTACGAGACGTCATCATTTTGATGGCATCTCCCCGTTTGGGATTAGGTAGGATCTACTGTATTATATATCCTACTGAGGGTTGTTTCTTAGTGGTGAGCAGTGGCGTTACTTCTCGTGTATGGAACCGTCTCCCACGCAATGGAGCTTTAAATTTTAGTATCAAATCGAAACCACATGGTGGCAGATCCGGGAAGTAGGGAGGATCATCTAGTACGTCCCATCTCCAGCGCCGTAAATGGGTCTGATTAATGTTTGCCATAAGGGCTGTTGCATTATCATGCTATTTTTTTTACACATGCACGTTGTTCTAGTCGACTCACATCCATACTTGACAATCTTGCGCACGCATCCCTCTTCTTCTGTTTTGCATTTCTACACCATCTAGCGGCATCCATAAGTACTATACCAGGTCAATCAGCTGCCCCTAATAATATCGTTTTAGGCAGCCCAACTAACGTGTTTTGTTAGGAAGTTCGATATTATTTTTTCTGCTTGTATCCCGTATGGTATTAATGTACTGTAAGCATATCCCGCAAACGATACTGAACACTATTATTTTTCCCTCGATCATATTATTCGAAAGATCTGTAGTCACATCGAGGGAAAATAAGTGTTCAGTATCGCTTGCACTGCATTAGTACTATACGGGATGCGAGCAGAGAAATATCGACCTTCCTGGTGATATACGTTAGTTGGGCTGCATAAAACAATATTATTAGGGGCAGCTGATACACCTAGTATGTAGGGGAGAGTGGGGAAAGAAAAAGAATTAAGTGTTTGAAGGCTATTAACACAAAGAAGACCACGTTGATTAACTTAAAAAAGAAACACGTGTATTGTTACATTTTTGTGTACGAAACGTGAATATCATTTAACAGTAAATTTAGTAATACAATGCAAAAAACTAAATTTTCTGAAAAATGTCCAAACCTTCATCTAGCCCCAGCAGGTGGGGGTAGGGTGGGGGTAAGATGGGGTTGCTTTTGGCACAATGCACAAATATGGACGGCCTCATCATCCTCACCCGCACAAGAGGAGAAGGCCATTTGCGGCGACGCGGCGTCGGTGGTGTAGTTGGTAGCATGCTGAGCTTCTATGCCCAAGATCGCGGGTTCAAACACAGCCAATGTCATCGATTTTTTTAACAGCATTAAACATCCCTCAGTGTTCCTTCATTTGGAGGGGAAGTAAAGCTGGCAGTCCCATATCATAGATTTATGGCATGAAAAAGTACCTACCACTAACTACACTTGTGGAAGCTAACATTTGTAGGTTAGTTTGATAACGCTATATTAGTTCCAACGTTCTTCGACAGGTGCTGGCAGTGATGGTATCTAGTAGCCAAGTCCGCAGATAGGTGTCGTGGACGGTAGCATTTGGTAGCAAAAGTAGCGACTACTTGAAAAATTGGTCTTCTGCAGTCCTTCTACCTGAATCACAGATAACACACACTAATACAGACATCACAATCAACACAGGTTATCAGACAGACTCTACACACACCCAAAGTACACGGGGCTACATGACCGCGTTGTCGCAGCCCCTAAACGAAGGAACCAACCAATCAACCAACCATTTGCGACACTTCCTACATTGGATCCATCCTTCAGTTGACTCGGAATACAAATAACCACAATATAAGCATTCAGCGTCAGCGGTATCAGACGATGATGTAAATGTTTACTACTGTAAATGTTGCTTATCAAAACATGGGATTCCGCGGAAAATCATAGTTGCCATGATTTAGTAAGTTACCTCCGTATAGTGCCTTTCTGTCAACTGGGCACGCAAAATCACACTTTAAACAATATTTTGTTTGCTGTGAGAGCCAAAACTACTGGACTGACTTACACATTAACAATTGAAATATGTCCTTAAGGTGACCCTAACTTAGGGTTTGGTAAAAATATAAATTTTCTCTTTATTGATGTTTTTGCTTCTCAACATTTTGAAATATCATAGGAAGTTTCTTTGGAGCAAACATGTTAATCTGTTTCCGAGATGACCGGCCCCATGGAGAATTGGTTAGCTCGCTAGGCTTTGGCCCAAACGGTTCCGGGCTGAATTCCCAGTCGGGCCATCGGAGATTTTCATCTTCTGGAGTTGACTCCTTTGGCCCGGGGACTCGTTGTATGTGACGTCTTCATCATCATTCGGACGCGCAGGTCGCCCACCATCGTTCACTAGAAAAACCTGCACTCGGCCTCCCAGGAGGCTAGGCTACATGGCAACAAAATATAAATTCCGAGATAAGGGTTAGTGAAGTTGTCAACTTTGGCAATCATACACAGAGTCTTTATTCATCTACCTTTTTGGGCTTTTCTTTGGCAGCTATTTCCTACAACTTTTATTTTGAACCACTTTCTTGGTTCATTTATCATAACCTATTTATTTATTATATTTTTATTATTTGTATTTAATGTTATTCGATCTGACATCTACATTTTACTGCCCACCATGTGGTTGGAGCGAGTCGTAACTTCACTTCCGTTTATTTCTTTTATCTTGGTACTCAGGCCTATCTTTCTGTGATTGGTCATTTCCTTCTTTGTTGTCGAGCCATCTTGGCATTTCTCCGCCATTCGAGTAAGAAGCTAGACGTGCATTATGTAATGTTCTTATTTTAATGTGGTAGTCACTCTACCTATCCACATATTGTGTTAATTCTGTCTTTTCTTCCCTGTTCGTTTTGAGCTGGGTCCCTTTTATTTATTTATCTTGGGGTCAGGGCTGGTTGAATTGTTGGATTCCTTCCATTTTCATCATGCATCGCCTGACGCTCGTATGACCATGTGATGATGGTATTTTAGCCGTCTTTTTAGCCTATTTTCAATTTTTAAAAAATAGGCTTATGAGATCACCTTTTGTCCGTGTGTGTGTGTGTGTGATGAGTGTGTGTGTGTTACGCTGCCGGCGCTTTCGTTTGAACGTCGGCCCTCAATATCAGTGCCTTGCCAGGTAATTTTACGACCACCAATCTGTAACGAAGCCACGACCCTCTAGATCAGTGCCTCGCCAGGTGCATTTCTGTTACCAATCTGTCTCAATCTATTCATGGATAAGAACTTTGTTAAATACCCGGCAAACCACTTAAAACCAAGAGCCGAATTTCAATCGTTTTCACGAACAGATAATCGTGAAAATTAATAAAGGTCTCTCAGAGCTGAGAAAGCCGTTACTTGTAACTTATAGTATATATTGGGAATATGGGAGGATGGTTAGGCAAAAGCATGCAATACACTTCTTTCTTAAAAGTGCTGCCTGTTTCATTCTGACAAATACAAACAATTATAGCATGGAAGCTACATATTCTAAACTACATGGGTTAGTAAAACAACAATAATTAACTTACATGTCAGAACAATCATTGTTTCAGCGAACCTAGCAGCGAAGCCTAAGTGTTGAATTATTGGGTGTTAATTAAGCTTCTTACTTCAATCTGCCAGGCCGAGCAACGCTAAGCGTTGGTCCTGCATCTTACGGAGAGTGGGCAGCACACACACGTCAGATCTTCAATGGAATACAGGCCTCGAACAGCCCTTGACATGCTATTTTAAACACTCTACTTGCGTCTCCCACTCTTTCAATTTCCACCCACTGGTTACAGTTTCCTCTCGATCTGATTGGTCGAGTCTACACTTACAGCAAGTATTTTCGAGCAAAGGGTGGGGGAAAATGCTGAGAGAAACACATGGAAAATATTCCCACGTCAGCCCATTAACATGCCTTAAAGTCATTAAGAATCAATGTGGTCTGACCAAGCGGGCCACACACATTACTTCCCAATAACGAGGCTATAAGCTGACACATTAATATTTGGTCACACGCTACAACAAATTAGATTAGAGTTTAGCGAGAGTAACCAGATGTTAGCAATAAAAATTAATATGTTTCCTGCAGGCTGGCTGGGAAAGAATTCGACAAAGAATCTCTGTACTAAGCCAGTTAAAGAGGGTGTCCAAACTAGAATTAAATCAGGGGTTAGAAACTACGGAAATTCTCACTTAATACGCAAAGTACGCCCACTGCGTCACAATACCCGCCACTTTTCAAAAGTGATGGCATAATTGCCGACACTTTTAGTTTGATAAAAGTTCTATGATGCTCTTTGTAAGGTCCGTCTATTAGCGAAGCAACGAGAGCAGTATCGCTCCACTCTTAGTAGTGCCCTGATTCAATCACTCGGCCGAACCAATCGGCTAGAGGTGCATTAAGTTTACAGACTACTATCGTCATGCCAGTGACTAACGCCCTCATAATTAACACACACATTCACTCAGCTCTCTCTCGTCTAATTAACAAACACTTGAACAAAGCGCTTAAACGCAGAAGAAAACAACTATTTGTCTCTATCCTAGTAGGGGGTTGTTCTACAGAGTGCGTAATTGCGGACGGAAGGTCCGAATTTCTTACTGCATCACTTAAAATCACAAGTACTCTTAGTAGTTTCAGCATAAACTTGACACGCAGAAATATAAAGATTTCGTATCAACTTACTTAGGAGGAAAATTTTGATATCATTCAAAAGTACTTACCGTACTATACACAAAAAAGAAAAACATTACTGTAACGAGTGGGTCAGAATTTCTATATGAAAATGCTTATATCTCAACCCATAGTTCGTTTAGACTTCACTGCATTACGTATCATAAGGCTTACTAAATTTGGTTTAACATGATTGTGTCCTCCAATGGACATATTTTTACAGGATTACAATATTTACTTATATAGAATGAAATTGCATGTGTTCTTCTTATTAGTGTTTTTTCATTTTGTAAACTACAACTAAACACATATCACTTGGATTGTTGCATTTATCTGGTTGGACGTGATTCGCAATCTTGGTTTCTTTTCAATGATCTTCTTCCTGACGCCTTCAATTCAGCAGTATGACGGCTAATCTCTTCATTTTCCTCTGCACGTATGCCTCGTTCACTCCACGCCTTGTTCTCTACCTGTATTTTACATACAAAATAAAGTATGAGCGCTAGCCATATAAAAGAAAATAGGAGGGGTTTCAAGATTACATTGATCTAGGGACTTCCTATATCCAAAATTTACTGCAACAAAATGTTTTTCCATTTACTTAAAAATGTAAAGCAAGGGATAAATTATTATCCAATGAATGTTTGTTTATTTTCAAGGGTTTTTTCCTCATGGGATAAATGTTAATTAATTTATGAATATTGCAAAGGGCTTATTTGTACTATATCTATTGTTAGTTATTGTAGAGTTTATAAATTAAATTAAATCGTTTACTTTATGTCATCCATTCTCTTCTGTATCGAAGGAGTGGTCCTGCGTTTCGTCTTGGGGTCTGCATTGGTGAAGACCTGGATGTAATTTGGTGGTTACTGGATAAGGCTGGTTGAAGTCTTCTTCACACGTTCACAAATTAAGCAGTTCACTCTTGTCTTTGAAACAAACTTGTAAATATGGGTTAATATTCGGATTGCTTAGAATTACTATACTCAATCACCCACTGATGACCGGGCATTTTGAGAATTCGATTTTAATTTTAAATAAAAATTCGAATGAAAATTATGCATGCTATTGCCTGCAAGGATAAGGGTGGGAAAAAGGATTCTTTTCAACATACATCTACCATCTGTCATTAGCTATTCGCGTTACTAAAATATTTGCTTCACTGCACAAATCAATTAATGGTCTATAGTAATTTATAATTCCGCTGATCTGTAAAATTATACCACTGAAAGTTACAATGCTAATGTAATATACAGAACAGCAATTTCTGGGTGCTATTTCACGTATTCTCTCTGAGGTCGTTTTCTTAGGATAGTGGCACAAGAAGTATTCACAGAAGGAAAGAGAAAAAAAATATCTTTGTCATTAAAATTCTTATTTATTATGTTTACAATATTGACTAACACTACAATAACACATTATGACAATTAAACTGAGCTAAATATTTCATTATACGAGGCACGTCCAGAAAGTAAGCTCCGTTTGGTAATAAAATTAAATTGTGTACAGATACAGAAAAAATATTGATTGCACAACATTCTACACCTCTTAAACTACTTTTCCACATAACTGCCGAACTTTTGCAGGCATTTGTCATAGCGTGGCACAAGTTTTTGGATACCTTCTTCATAGAAGTTTGCCGCCGACCCATAAACGAGAGTAAAGACTCCCCTTAAGATATCCTACTGATTGGCCATCACTGTTAGACAAATTGCGTATGTGGTCAGGAGAACTCCTAAACATACGCAGTTCTCCTGGTAAGCACGCAATTTGCCTAACAGTAGTGGCCAAACAGTAGGATATCTTAAGGGGAGTCTTCACTCTCGTTTACGGGTCGGCGGCAAAATTCTATGAAGAAGGTATCCAAAAACTTGTGCCACGCTATGACAAATGCCTGCAAAAGTTCGGCAGTTATGTGGAAGAGTAGTTTAAGAGGTGTAGAATGTTGTGCAATAAATATGTTTTCTGTATCTGTACACAATTTAATTTTATTACCAAACGGAGCTTACTTTCTGGACGTGCCTCGTACATAGGTTACTGTTCTACCTCCACGTAACTGAAGTGATTTACGGTCGCCACGGTGTCTGTATCTTGTAGCGATCTTATATTTTGTTTTCAGTGTGAGATTCTTTTTTGGGCCGGCTCGATGTCAATCTTGATTTGACCGTGTTTTCATTACACTGTTTCTGTTCTTCTAAATTGAATTGAGGATTCTGAGTTTCACTTACTGGAACATTCTCCAAATCGAACCGGGGACTCTCGGTTACTGGAAAACTTTCTAAATCGAACCGGGGACTCTCGGTTTCCGAATGAACACTTGGCTCCCTAGCGAGTGGGATCAGATTTCTGACTTGCCTTCTAACTGTTCTAGTGGGACAGGTTTTAATTCTATTCACGTGAACCAATACTGCACGTGAACGCACTTTCAGTTTTACATTCAGTGGGGAAACAACTTGTATGATTTCGTAAGGGCCTTTCCATTGCTTTGATAGCTTCTTCACTCTATTTCTACCTATACATGGAGTATGAAGGAATACCATCTGACCTACATGATAAGTCACAACTTTGGACTTCTTGTCATACTGAGTTTTTTGCTTCTTCCTTGCTCTACAAGCGTTAGATAGGGCTGTGGTCCATAGTTCTGTGAGTTTACTTCGCAAGTCTTCGACATGATCACTATAAATCTCTGTATCAGGCGTGATAGTTAAATCAGCCTCCATGGGTACTGACATAGGTCTACCAAAAACAATTTCATAGGGTGAGTACACTGTACTTTCATGAATCTGGGAATTTATTGCCATCGTTACATACGGCAAATATTCATCCCAATCGGTTTGACTCTTATTGACATAATGACTGAGCATATTAGCTACAGTTCGATGTACTCTTTCTACTCGACCGTTAGATGCGGGATGATAAGCTGTAGTTTGAAGTTTACGTATTTTCAAAAGTTTACACATTTCCTGCAGTAGGGCAGAAGTGAAATTTGCGCCTTGGTCTGTAAGCAATTCTTTAGGGACGCCAAATTTCGTGATAATTCTATGCATTAATCCTCTAGCAATAGTTTCAGTGGTTTGATCTGGTACGGGGATAAATTCTGCGTACCTGGAAAAATGATCAATTACACTCAAAATGTACCTGTTTCCGGATCTTGTAGTTGGCAATTTTCCAACAATGTCACAAGCAATGCGTTCGAAAGGTTTCTGGGGTTCTTTAAAATTTCCGAGTGGAGCTTTAGTTTGTCCGTAGTTCGACCTAGCACAACATTCTCGACACGCACGCACATAATTATCAACATCACTTTCCATGTTAGGCCAAAAGAATTTATGCTTGATTCTTAGGAGCGATTTCTTCGGACCTATATGACCAGCAGTAGGGAGGTCATGGTTCAGGGCTAACACTCGATCTCCCAGGGATTGTGGAAGGAGTATTAATCTCGTATCCTTAAATTGGTAATAGATTACTTGTTCTGTGCTCATTTTATATCTCTTGCGCGATCGCAATTTCTGGCATTCTTCGTCACCTCTCTGGTTGTAACCTGTATCTTATGAGTCCCCCATAACAGTTTTAATGTAGGCTCGTAGGCTTGTTATTTCTTTATATCATGTTACCGTGTTGGCAACGTGTTCAATTGCATTGGACACGTCTGCAGTAGACGCAGTGTCATTATTATTATTATTATTATTATTATTATTATTATTATTATTATTATCATTATTACTATTATCATATACGTATACTTTTTATTATTAATTATTCAATGTATTTTAGGTCACTCTGACGAGATTCTGGAGCTTGCTTTGATTCTATGTTGTAAAGAATATAGTATATTTCATTTGTACAGTTTTGGTATATTTGAGTACGGAGAATGGTGGGGGACGCAATTGCCTGTCACTTGTTGGTGAAATGTGAGCCTGCTGCTGGTCATGAGGAAACTGCCGAGCAAGGGGTGTGCTATAAGAGGCTTGGACAGACAATAAGGATTCTGAGAAGGGAAGAAGCCCTTAGGCGTGGAACAGGGTGTGTCAGACAGCCGAGCGAGGGGACTGCTTGGAGCGGCTTGGGAATAATGTGTCAATAGCGCTTCTGAGAAGGGACTCCCTGGAATGAGGTGTGGCTTGAGGACGGGCTGTGGCATTCAGACTGAGTGCACTGCTGAAGAAGATTGTCTCTCTGGACTTTGAGATGACTGGTTGTGATAGTGTGTCTCTCTTGAGCTGAGTGCTTCGTGTTTCGATGGAGGGTGATTGGGTTCTGGCTGTTATGCCACAATCACAGTAGGGCTGATTGTGCAACGTTGAAGAGAACCGTCAAATGTGAAGGGATGGCTGACCAGCTTCAAAGTGGTGTAGAGGTGAAATGGACATATTGGGCAGACGACGGCATTACCGGTAATGTGAAAAACAAATAATAAATCTTTACAGGCCTAAATATTATTATTAATATATTATTATATTATATATTTTAATTGCATTTCTTGTGTGTCACTCTTTTTTATTATATTCATCAATTTCTTGCATGCAGCTTCAGAATATAAAGTAAATTTAAATTGGACAGTTTCTTTTTAGTTAGATGCATGTAAACCTTCCTTCGTCTTTATTAATTTATAGGAGGTTTTGGTAAGGCCTATGTACGAGCCAGTCCTTTCAGAATATCTGCACACGCCCGGAGATAAGAAGAGTTTCAAAAAGGTGGATTTGTTCAATTACAGTACTAATTATGTCATTTGCTTAAATTTTAAAGAAAGGCCATTTATGAGGCAGAATATTCATTTTTATTTAATTTTTGTATCTTCAAAGTTACAAATGGCTTCTCTGGGTGAAGCCATCTTGTGGCAAGAATTGAAAGATTACAAATGGCGCCCAACTATGGAGTGTGAAAAAGGCTGGCTGGTGCATAGTATGGCAGTACGCACAGGTAATTTGTGAAATCTGATCGGGTATTTTAGGAAGGGTATATATGTTCAGTGATTTTGGAGGGTATGCTAAGTAATAAGAGTGAGCCTGATTTATTCAAGTTGCGATCCAGAAGTGTTGACCGAAGCACTCTTGGTCATTCTAGAGGAGGCAGGAGTCAGTCAAACAGGCAGACCAATAAGCGGTCAGATTCCAGAAATTCGAGAGTAGTTCTTAGTAAAATGGCAGATAAGGATGTGATTTCTGGTTCGTTGGAGGGACGTGAGGGGGCCGAGAAAGATGATGTTGCAACTAGAAAGAAGTTAGGAATGGGAGTGAATGGTGACGAGGAAAATGTAGGGCTGGGGGAAAACTTACAGATGATCAAGTTAATGGAGCAGATGATGTCTAAATTCAGTAGTAAACTAAGTGATTTAAGTAATAAAATGGATACTCAGAGTAGTGATTTAAGTACTCAAATTAATAATCAAAGCAGTTAATTTAGTACTAAGATAGACATTCAAAGTACGGATTTAGAGAGCAAAATTAATAAGATTGTAGAAAGTATGAGTAAAGGCTATAAGGAAATTCGTCAGGAAATTGCCAGTAGAATTGAGATGGTAGATAAAAGATTCAAGCAAGTTGAGGAGAAGATGAGCTTACAGAGGCAGGGCATTATGGATACTATTGATAAGCAGATAGGCGAGGTGAGTAATGAGGTAGCCATTTTCAAGAAAGAAGTTAGTGAGAGGTTGATAGTTGTAGAGGAAGAGATGAAGGATATAACTGAGATTAGAAATAAGCAGGTGTTTTTGGAACAGGAGCTAGCGGTGTCTTCAGTCAGAGTAACGATGGTAGATAAGAGTGTAAAAAAAAGAGATTAGTGAACTGAAATCCTTTAATGATAGCGAAAATTTGAAATTAAGAAGAGAGCTGAATCAGGCCAAGTCAAATAAGGAACATTGTAATCACTCTGTAGGACCTAGTAACTTCTATAGGGAATCTGACTTACCTAAATTTAGTGGAAGGCAGTTTAACCCCATGGAGTTTGTTAAAGTTGTTCAGAAGAGGTTTTCGAAAGGGTTAGAAGATGGGACTTTAGACTGGGATATTGTTGAGGAAGTCATAGCATTAGCTTTTGTGGGGGAGGCTAAATCTTGGTATCAAGTTTTTAGGGGAGGTTTTCAGGGGTTAGAAGATTTTAGGCAGAAGTTTGAGGGAAAGTTCTGGAACGAACAGACTAAAGGAAGAGAAAGAGACAAGATTTCTTTTGGGAGGTATCAGTCGAATCAGGGGGTGAGCATGACGGAGTATTTCCTCACACATGTCCTTATCAGTCAGAATTTAGACACTAGTTCTTCTGAAGGTGATATTATTAGGCGTATGGCCCGTCATTTTTCTGATGAGGTGAAGATGGCCGTAGTCATGCAGGATGTAAAGACGATTAAGGACATGGAACGTGTGTTAGAAAGGTTTGATACTTTGGGTAGAATGGGAGGCAAAAGGCAAGAACAGGGAAGGGAAGGAAATTACGATCAGGGGTATCAGGAGGAAGGGAATAGGCATTATGAGCGTAGGAATATTGATAGGCCATGTAACTTTGTGAGGAATGATAGAGGAAATTTTGTAAATAGGGATAGGGGTGACCAAGGGAATTTTCGGAATAGGGGGCGTGGAGAACAGAGGCAGGCAGAAAATCGGGGACCTGGGGAACAAAGGCAGTTAGAGAATAGGGGGCGTGAAGAAGAGAGACAGCCAGCTCAGCCGAGTAATTTAAACGGGAACAGTGCTCTTTAAGACGGTCAGATAGAGGGTCCCACCCCAGTATTCCAGTTCATGTGTTGAAGAAGATAGAATACGACCTTGATGTTTGAAAGGAATTGTTAGATGACCAGGTTGAGGTTATGCAGGAGAGGTGTGAGCCTACGTTGATCAGTCCTGTGATTAAAGTGAAGATATGGGGTCAAGTCGTCGATGCCTTATTGGACTCAGGGAGCATGTGTTCTTGCATTAAGGCAGGCTTTTATGATGAGGTTAAGAGTAAAGGAGAAGCCATAGAGGAGATTCCTGTGTCCAATATATTTATATTGTCTGCTGTTGGGACTAAGTCACAGAGAGTGCGTAGACAGGTTGTCGCACCTATGTACATTGATGAGAAATGTGGTCGTCAGAGTTTTCTAGTGGTCGCAAATTTAGTGTATCCTGTCATATTGGGTGCGGATTGGCTAAGCAGTCAGATGTGTAAGCTTGATTACGGCGAATCTAAGGTGAGATTCAAGTGGGGTGAGAATGTTGATACGATTAGTCTGAGTTATCAGGTGGACTCGGGAACTTTTGTGAGTATATCAGTGTGTGTCCAGGTTTTAAATGAAGGGGAAGAAGTCAGTGAGGTTAGTAGCGACATGGTATCAGAGGATATTCAAAGTTGTAGTATGGTAGTGGAAGAGGAGCGTGAAGGTGAATTTTCAAGTGTTGTGGAAGATACCATGTTGGTGGTAGAGCAATAGGCTCAGTTGTTAGAGGTCTTGAGAGACCACAGTGAGGTGTTCTCTGACAAACCTGGTAGGACACATGTGAACGATCATAGTTTCGAGATCACCGATAGGTCTAGTTTTAATGTTGTTAGATACCCGATACCACACGCCCATGTCAAAGCAGTAGATGATGTCATTTCGCAGATGCTAGACGATGAGGTGATCGAATTCAGTAGGAGCCAGTATCTCAATCCGTTGGTAGTAGTGATTAAGAAGGATGGGTCACTTAGGCTATGTTTGGATGCAAGACAAGCTAATAAACGCATTGCGCCGGATCATCAGCGACCGGAAACTACTGAGGATTTAGTTCAGAGATTTGGGGGTAAAGAATGGCTGTCCACATTAGATTTGAGTGCTAGTTTTTGGCAGGTACCTATACGGAAGGAGGATAGGCAATTCACGCCTTTTTGTTACAAAAACCAGCTGTTACAATTTACACGGATTCCTTTTGGTATGAAAACATCGTCAGCTGGGCTCATTCGCGCACTTAACATCGCTCTGGGACATGACACAGGTGATTTCACAGCCAGTTACATCGATGACTTGGTAAGTAATTTTTTTCATTTGTATGAAGGACCGTATGAAATTGCACGGAAATTAGGGGCCTGTGCGTACGAGATCCTTACTGTACCCAACTGTCATCATGTGGACCATGTGTTCGTATCCCAGCTAACTCACGGTCTTTCGAGGTATGGGACGTTCCTGCCCACCATACGACCACATGCTCAGGATTTGAGTCTACCAGGTAACTACTCTACATGAAATACACAACATATTCCTAAAATAAAATATTTACTGGTCTAAAATCATGGCTATACAACAAATACAAATAAAGGACAAATTATATTTAATTCCCACAAATAAAAATAGGGTTATTCTGTGAGTTTTCGTCTTAAAATAGTGCTACACTGCACTCAAATCTAATTCTAGCATCCTATCAATGATACTTTCAGACTTCCATGGGTTTCCATAGTGTTCATCATGTGACACAATTTTATTTAACTGGAGTATCATAACACAAAAATCACATATCACATCTAAATGACATTAATACAACATTACTCCGTTTCTTAAGGCATTTACCTTGATTAGCATAAATTCATTATTTTCTGCATTCATTAACAAATATTTGTTGTGTCGTGTGAATCATCTTCCTTCTTTCCATCAATATGAACGCTTTAAAAAAATGGTACTTATCCCTTCCAAAATAAACATGGATAGAATATTTTATAGTTTCACCATACAACGATTCTCTGGGTCTTGTCGAAATTATTATCGTTACAAATGTATCATGTTCTGGGAAATCACATACCCGTCTGCATAAATTAGCGTGAACTGGCAAAAATGCATTCTAAAAAGATGCCTACATTATTTTGGTTCAGTTTTCCTCCTCAGAGAATAACTGAGCCAAATATTATCTGATTTCTATGATCCAACAACGTATGTGTGTTGCAACACACCATTCAATTCAATTGGCATCATCATAACACTCATATCATAATTGCATATTGAAATATCGAGATTCTTCAGTGTCTTACTATGACTCTAATTTACAAGGGACTGGTCGACCGACCTTCTCTCCCCTTAGCAGGCAATAAAATTCGTTCCAGCTGGCTAGTCAAGATGGCCGCCGCAGAAGTGGTCTACTACCCCACCTCATCTCATCTGCTGTCAAGGTCAGGTTTGTTTACAATCGCAGTACAGTAGAGTTACGCTAGGTGTGGTTCCTAAGTAATTGAGTCATTTAATTATTTAACACCTATCTTTATAGTGTATTGGGCTCAACTCGGCTCCTTAATTAACATTCATGGCTGGGGATGGAATTCTGTGATAGCCTTGCCGTTCTATGGTGACTACTAGTGGCTTTAGACGCGCATCATAGTGAAAATCCACGATTTTCACCAGCAGCTGTCTCAATAACATATAAGGAAATCTGCGTTTCCTAAACGACGAATATGATCCTTACCTCTCAGGGTAGATCATTTATACACATGCTCACTGAGTCTCGACGGACGTCATTCGTGGCCATAATTCATGCAAACGATGGATACAGACAGGCTCTGTCCAATTCGCTGCGAATAATGCAGTATGCTCAAACGGCGATACTAACTCGTAGATTTAGCCAACTTCTCACCTAACGCGCAAGCTATACTAGTTGGTCCCCGCAATTATTTATTTACGTAAATCACTGGATTCTACGTTATTTCTGCACGCAATATGCGGCTTCAAACAATACTTCACATAGATGACTCAATTATTAAGGCACCCGCGTTCTCTCTGTCATATCACTTAAGCCAAAGCTTTAAATAGCTCCTAATAAAAATGTATAAATTTACTGGCTTACTTTACTTTAATGGTCCTCAAATATAATCCTAAGGATTGACCATATCAAATATTCATTCACATTTCACTGGCGCTGAAAAAGCTCTCGTATCTCGCTATATTCCATGTTACTTTCTTACTGTTTACCAAAATACAGCATCTTTATATCAGACATGACACTTTGAACGTTATTTAGGCCAAAAATGCCTATTACTTTACTGTTGCCGACCCCAGATTATTATTATTATTATTCATTTAACGTTACCGTTACATCCATCACTATTTTCGACCTGAATGGCCCTAAACAAATCACCTTCCAGGCCATATTTTATTCAAGACGAGTGGTGAAAACTCGTTCAGTAAGTGACTGTTACATCTTATTCTCAAAGTGATAAATCGTTACATGGTGAACTATTTAGTTATAATAACATTGTAAATTGGTACTCACTTTTTCTTTTTCGCTGGATAGTGCCAGCATTTCAGCTTCAGGCCTACCATGACGCTTGATTTAAGCCATCATGTTATATTTTACACAACACTTACTTTCACACATTTCCCACCTGATAAACATACTCTTATCAGTGGCCTCTTTCACTTCTACACAATGCATATTAATCACTATACACATGAACACTTTTAAATCACTATTACACAATTTATGTACACTTATTCACTACTTCACAGGTTGATCCTTAAATCGGACTTCTCCTACGCCTGATCTCAGAGATGCGATGCAATTACGCCAACCGTTGGTCTCCGTGAAAATCTAACAGCGTTTTACGGACGTTCGATCCTCGTCACCTGCAATATCGTTCAGCTCACTGTCAAGATGAAGTGGCAATGCTTCCCAAGCTCCCATCATTGTAGTGATCCTGATGATAATGTCATATTCAACTCTGACAGTACCTCCTGGTATGTGTAATGTTCAAAAACATTATAAGTTACTCTTTCGCTGTGGCGAATTTATATTTGCGTCAGATAATAGATAAATATCTGTATTAAATTGACTTCGACGCACTTCATGATTATACTTATGAAGCTGTATGACTTGCTTCTATTGTTCTTCAACGGCCGAGCGTTGATACTTTAACATTTGGCGCGCTACGGCAGCGTCTGAGTTACGTGTATACTGTAGAATAACTTGAGATGAACTGGTGAAGACTGGAGAACAACTGGCTGGTGTGAGCTGCTCCCCCCCATATAAAGGTT
Source organism: Meconema thalassinum (assembly GCA_946902985.2). Taxonomy (NCBI): domain Eukaryota; kingdom Metazoa; phylum Arthropoda; class Insecta; order Orthoptera; family Tettigoniidae; genus Meconema; species Meconema thalassinum. Next base: position 378,206,554 of record OX336392.1, read on the forward strand.
TCTCGTACAAAATAGTCCACTGGACACATGAGAGCGACTCCTTTCTTGAAATAATACATTTTCAGCCGAATTGACATATACACCTTGTTCATTTAAGTGTGGAGGTTTCATAACCGTTCGCGTGCCGGCGATCGCTTCGGCCAATTAATTCAAATTAATTGCCTTAGTTCAGCGCGTCAGGACGCCATCGTGGTGGTTCCCCTTTGGCTGGTCACAAAATCACTGCTCTCGAGCGTAGGCTAGGTTGTAACGCACTCATTTGGAGATATAGGCTTTAATTTAGGTGAAAAACCACTCCTAAATTACCTCTCCGTGAATATATTCACCTGGGTGTATATTTCACTCCATTTCAATGCTCCACTTGGCTGTAATTAATTAATTTCCGTGGGCAATCATCCCTACTCCCGATTCCATCGTTGTCAAGCGGTGAATACCCGAGTCATTAATTTTGGGCTGTCTCCTCGGTCCAGACGTAAATAGTGCGCTCGGCGCCTAAGGTCTCCACCCACTTGCTAAGTGTAATTTGTAAAACGCCAAACTGGTCTCCTCTCATTCTCGTATGCTCAGGAAACGTATATTTTCTTGCATTCGGCTACAATTCTTCACCTTAAATTGCTATGATATTCACATACAGGTCGTGAAATCATGTTACATTATTATATGTCAGTATACCTCTCATTGCTCTTTGGGTTCCCTGTAATTGCTCCCCCTCAGAGATCAATGGTTCGACTCTAGGCATAACCATGTGACTGGTCTTCTCTGATGAGACCCGAGTTCGATGCCAGACTGCCGTGACTGATTGGGCACATCTTTCCCCTGCTAAGCTCGGAAAATTCATTTTACAAGTGAATTTTTCGGGCCCTTCAGATGGCATCGACTCCATGCAGTATTTACTTTAAGCGGTCAGTGCTCTCGGCAATGGGATCTCTCGTTCCCCCATTCCACTCTGTCTGCCGTCTCGTAGACTCTTGTTCTGCCTTCTCAATTGTTCATTCATTTCCTCTATTTCTGTAGCGGCCTCCCTCAACTGGTCATAAAGTTCCTTCAGTTGACAGCTGTATTCTGCCTTCGGATCCCTTGGGTCTGCGAGCTGGTCGCTTCGCTCCGTTCCTTCCTGGGACTGCAAGCTTTTCTCAAGATTCTCTGCTTGCATACGTAATGACTCCCCGTCCACTTGGGTGTGCATTGCTTGCTCCTCTCTCGTATCATAATCTTCTGGTGGACTTTCCCTCGAAGTAATTAATCATCAACCGTATCCAGGGATCTTCACGTTGAAAAACGGTGATGTTCCTCAGATCATCTAAGGTCTTCTGATCTCTATCTTCTATCTCGATAGCTAGAACTTCTTCTTCATCAGCTGTAGGGTATCTGCTTAGCAAGTCAGGTATGATATTGTCCTTCCCCGGGCAATACTCTATTTCCACTTGAAATTGCTGTATGTACAGGGACCACCTCGTCAGTCTTTGACTCGACAAGTCAGTTTTCAACAGGAACGTTAGGGCTTTATGGTCTGTTCTTAATATAATTCTAAAGCCATAGACTAGCTTTCGCCAATACTGTAAGGCATACAGTGTCGCGAGTAATTCGATCTCCGTGACCGTATAATTCTTTTCATTAGGTTTCAACCTTCTACTTATAAATGCAATGTAAGTTTTCTCCTCTGGCCTGTCCACATTTTCCTGATAACACATTGCTCCAATACCTATGAATGATGCGTCAGTCTGGATAATAAATTTCTGAGTGTAGTCAGGATATCCCAATTTTACATAATCTAACAGCATCTGTTTAGATTTTACGAAGGCTTCCTCGCATTTTTCCGTCCAGCGCCATCTTCCTCCTTTCTTAAGTAAGTCTTGGAGTGGTGCTACGGTCTCGGTATACTTCGGGCAATGGTTTGAAAAGAATCCAATAACGCCTAGATATTGCCTGACATTCTTTACCTTCGTTGGTCTCGGGAAATGTTTAATAACTTCCAATTTTCCCGGATTAGGTCTGACTCCTTGTGCATCTATTACATGGCCTAGAAATTTAACTTCTCTCTGACCAAAGTTAGACTTCTTTATATTGACCTTAAAGTTAGCCTGACTTAGGTCATATAACAACTTGCGTAGATCTCTGACGTGTTCTTCAACTGTTTCAGATGTCAGTAGTATATCATCTACGTAACATATGGTTGTTGCTTTCACTTCTTCAGACAGGTTCCGATCTAGCGCTCGTATCAACGCTGAACCTGCTGTTTTCAGTCCAAATGGGAGACGCACGTAAGAATATGTATGCTGGTCAAATAAAAACCCAGTTCATAAACTTGTTTTCTCCTCCAGAGCAAGATGGTGAAAACTTGCCGTCAGGTCAAGATTTGAGAAAACAGTCTTTCCTTTGAACCTTCTGAGAACCTCCTTAATGGGCGGCACTTTGTCAAATTCCGGTATGACCTTGGAATTCAAATTTCGTAGGTCCAGGCATATCCTCACACTTCCGTCCTGTTTAGGTACAACTACCAGTGGGCTGACATAAGTTGTGGCTGTCTTCACAATGACGCCTGCCTCTAGCATTTCCTGTATTGCTTCTTTGACCTTTAAATAATGTTTCTCAGCTACAGGATACGGCTTCTGTTTGAATGGTGTCCAATCGCTGACTTGGAATGCATATTGGAAATTTTTGATCCGGCCAGGTCTCGAATCGAAGACTCCTTTATACTCAAATAGCAGTTCCCTTAGCATTTGCTTATGTTCTGGACCAATTTTAGTTTCCTCAATCTTCTCTTCCAGGCATTCTTCAAATTTTGGTTCGAGGTCCTTTTCAATGTCTGCGGCCAGTGTTGCCAACTCTTCCTCAATGTCTTCTGTTGTCGACACTGCATCCCCAGTCATATCTCCGTATGTATGCCATACGTACTCTTCTGGTCTCGTTTCATTGTGCTTTAATGAGAGTTCTAACTCTTCCTTTCCCTCACTTGCGCGAAACATAACAATGTCTTGCGAGAGATCTATAATAACTTTATATTCTCTTATGAAATCCATGCCGACAATGAGGTTATACGGCATCTTATTCACAAGTAGGAAGCTCTGTGAGAATGTAGAGTTCCCTATCTGCAGATCTAAAAATACTTGGTATCTGCATATCATAACTTTATCTGGTATCACACCTTTTATCTTCACGCTTGAAATAGGTATTTTCAATACGTGGATTTTACTTTGGATTTCATTATATAATGCCTGGGTTATCAAGCACACTGTTGAACCTGTATCAATGAGACTTCTTATCTTCATGCCCGCAATGTTTACAATAATAATGGGTAGTTCCCTTCTCACATTGACCGTCCCTTCATTTAGGTCTTCGATAAGCTCCTCAGGTTTGGCAATCCAGTTAACAACATTCACTGTATTCCATCCTGAACTTATCTCTCTTTGGTCATTTAATTTTGGTGTTTTTTTTTCAATTGCTCCATTCTTTGTGGAGTTCTTCTGCCTGTCTTCATGCTGTTGAAGTTCCAGACTCTTGGCACCGTCATCATTTTTATATATGTCGGGTGACCTTTTATTCCTAATCGCTTCATCCCAATGAACTCGCGATTGTCTCTGGTCATCTCCGCGCTCTTCCATGTATCTCAAAGATGCGTGATAGCGTTCTTCCGCCTCTTCATCGAACCCGCGACTCTGTTCTTGGGATCTCCATCCTTGGTTGTTCCCATTTCGGCCGTAATTCCTTCTGTTATCAAGCTGCTGGTCTCTGGTACCGCGCTGATTCCAGTTTTTCCTTCCTCGGTTTCCACGGTTCGATCCTCCTCGATATGCTGGCCTCCAATTTTGGTTTTCACGTCCTTCACGTTGCCAGTCGGATTTTTCTGTTTCGGTGCTCGTAGACTTGCTTTTTGTCTGCACCTTAGTCGGTTCAGTCGGTGTAGTCGTCATGTTGACTTGTTCCACGTTTCGACTTTGCCTTGTGTGCTGCACTGTGGTTAGATCGAGTTGTCTCAGCACCTCCTCCATATCGATCGCAGTTTTGGCGTTTGCTGAAATTAGTAGACGTTGTACTTCGTACGGTAGCTGCTTGGCTATCGCTATGCACAAATCTGACTCTCTAAGTCCTTCATCAAGCTCGCGGAAACGGCACAATTGACTCACAAAGAATTCTCCGTACTTCGTCGGATTACTAGTACTATAACGCCTGGAATACAAGTCCAATCTGAGGTTCTGTTGTGTGCTCGCGTTCCAGTATCTGCTTAAAAATGCTTGGCGAAATTCGTCAACGTTGTCGAACGTGTACCGAAAACTCCTAAACCATAAGGCACACTCGCCCTCGGTTAATTTTTCAATCGCTCTCAACCTTCGCTCTGGCGGTACTTTCGCGTCATTCAAGTACTCGGAAACTTCTTTAAGCCAGTACTTGGGTGTCATGTTAGAATTACTCCCAGAGTATTTCTTTGGTTTCTCATCACTAGCCCTTACAACTGTGACTATTTGATTTTGAACAGCATTTTCATGCGGTGTTGACATGGCAATTGGCATACCAGGTGTGGTATACGGGCTGTCACTTGGCATGGCTGCATTTCTTGGAGTAGGCTGTATTTCTATCTCTGCCCATTTGTTTCTCCTATTCTCGTCTATACTTCCTTCGCTAGACCTAGGATTCCGCAACATGGATTCCTCCTGCGCGATCACTCTAGTCTCGATTTGGCTGTGCCTATTTTCTGCCCTTTCCAAACGAGCTAATACCTCTCGTTCTATTTTCTCTAGGCGATCTCGGTTTCTTTCTGCCATAGAAAATACCTTTTCCTTATCATCCTTAAGGTTTTCCTTCAGGTGGGTAATTTCCCCCGCTAGACTTTCTCTTACTTCGGCAAGAGTCTTATCGCTGGCTTCAGTCTTCAAGCCTTCTCGAAGTTCTAATTCTTCTCGTAAGCCTGTAACTTCCTTTTGAATGTGACCTTGTATATGAGAGATTTCCGTCCTTATCTTCGTGATTTCTCCCTGGTCCTCATCCTGTCTTTTATGAATAACTGCTAGGTCGCTCTGAATTTGTTCCAACTCTTTCTGCACCTTCCCGACCTACCTCTTCATATTTGACATTATCTCCTTATTCTCTTGATCAGAAGTTTTTATTTCCTGGATTTCCTTGCATTGGTCAAGGATATTCTGATCCTGTTTTCTCAAGGCTTCGTCTACTGCCTTGGCGTAACCTTCCATTCGCGTATTCCATTTTACGTCGCTATCCTCGAGCCTTTGATCCACGGTCTGAGTGAACGTATTAAATTGCTCTAATTGACGTTTAGTATTAGCTTCATTCTGACTCTGAATGTCTTTAAGCTCCATGGACATACTGCTTAAGCTATCGTTAATCTCACGCTGTGACTCTCTGCACGCTTGCAGATTATTCTCTAGTTTTAGCTCAATAGACTCAAAGCGTTTATCGTTATCAGCTTGCATTTCTGAGACCACGCTAACAATATTCTTAGTTACTTCACGCTGTGACTCTTTAACGTCATCCATTTTTTTATTAACCTCTATTAGGATTGACTCTAACTGCGTGTTTACATTAGTTTGATTAGCCTCTAATCTAGCGTTTATTTCGGCCTGATTAGCCTCTAATCTAGTGTTTACTGCGGCCAACATCTGTCTCACCTCAGTCTGATTAGCCTCTAACCTAGCGTTTACTTCGGTTTGATTGGCATCCAATCTACCCGCTATTTCATCTTTAAATGCTTTATCTTCTTCCTTCCTCTTAGCATTAGTATCATCAAAATATTCCCTTAACTCAGCAATACACCTGAGTACGTCTTCAGTTCCAGCCATCCTGTATTTCTTAATTTGAGATTCAGGTAGGCCACAGCTGAACATGCTGGCGCGTTCTATTGGAAAGAAAAGGATTCCGATCCCGCGACATCAACAACATATTACAAAATGTCAAAACCACCTATGGAATGGGTATAGACCCTCGTTACCGTCTGACAACAGTGTCTGACGTCTGAGTATCATCTAGAAAGACTCACAATCGCTCAAACAAAGTTTGAGGAAAAATATTATTTTTATGGTTTCCCCCATGAAAACCATGCTATTATTATGGGGTTTTCTGAATCCCATAAGCCTTCCACGTACTGGGCGCCATGATAATGAAATGCCATGGGAGGTGGTCCACGTTAAGACATCGCAGCAACCCTCCAAGGTCTCGGTTGTACTGTCGAATGCCCCACTTGGGTCTCGCCATGATAATGAAGAGGGGGTATCCCATGCTTTGGCCGGTTTGTGCAATGCCAAGATCGCTCATATTGCACTGACGCAGGCGGTTCCATAATGAATTAATACCGTCCCACATTGCTTAGGCCATGATAATTAAAGGGGGTTATGTGTAAGTTACATTTACATTTAAGCATGTCTTATGGAGGATTATCAACATTTATTTGTCGTGAAGGCTTATTAACAAATGGGACGCGGCCTTTTCCTATTATATCCTAATTTCTATGCTGTATTTGCTTCTTCCATTAATATCTTGGCTGACTTTTAGCAGTACCTGTGACTCAATCCTAGTACAGAGACATATCCTCCATGTACCCAACTGTCATCATGTGGACCATGTGTTCGTATCCCAGCTAACTCACGGTCTTTCGAGGTATGGGACGTTCCTGCTCACCATACGACCACATGCTCAGGATTTGAGTCTACCAGGTAACTACTCTACATGAAATACACAACATATTCCTAAAATAAAATATTTACTGGTCTAAAATCATGGCTATACAACAAATACAAATAAAGGACAAATTATATTTAATTCCCACAAATAAAAATAGGGTTATTCTGTGAGTTTTCTTCTTAAAATAGTGCTACACTGCACTCAAATCTAATTCTAGCATCCTATCAATGATACTTTCAGACTTCCATGGGTTTCCATAGTGTTCATCATGTGACACAATTTTATTTAACTGGAGTATCATAACACAAAAATCACATATCACATCTAAATGACATTAATACAACATTACTCCGTTTCTTAAGGCATTTACCTTGATTAGCATAAATTCATTATTTTCTGCATTCATTAACAAATATTTGTTGTGTCGTGTGAATCATCTTCCTTCTTTCCATCAATATGAACGCTTTAAAAAAATGGTACTTATCCCTTCCAAAATAAACATGGATATAATATTTTATAGTTTCACCATACAACGATTCTCTGGGTCTTGTCGAAATTATTATCGTTACAAATGTGTCATGTTCGGGGAAATCACATACCCGTCTGCATAAATTAGCGTGAACTGGCAAAAATGCATTCTAAAAAGATGCCTACATTATTTTGGTTCAGTTTTCCTCCTCAGAGAATAACTGAGCCAAATATTATCTGATTTCTATGATCCAACAACGTATGTGTGTTGCAAAACACCATTCAATTCAATTGGCATCATCATAACACTCATATCATAATTGCATATTGAAATATCGAGATTCTTCAGTGTCCTACTATGACTCTAATTTACAAGGGACTGGTCGACCGACCTTCTCTCCCCTTAGCAGCCAATAAAATTCGTTCCAGCTGGCTAGTCAAGATGGCCGCCGCAGAAGTGGTCTACTACCCCACCTCCTCTCATCTGCTGTCAAGGTCAGGTTTGTTTACAATCGGAGGACAGTAGAGTTACGCTAGGTGTGGTTCCTAAGTAATTGAGTCATTTAATTATTTAACACCTACCTTTATAGTGTATTGGGCTCAACTCGGCTCCTTAATTAACATTCATGGCTGGGGATGGAATTCTGTGATAGCCTTGCCGTTCTATGGTGACTACTAGTGGCTTTAGACGCGCATCATAGTGAAAATCCACGATTTTCACCAGCAGCTGTCTCAATAACATATAAGGAAATCTGCGTTTCCTAAACGACGAATATGATCCTTACCTCTCAGGGTAGATCATTTATACACATGCTCACTGAGTCTTGACGGACGTCATTCGTGGCCATAATTCATGCAAACGATGGATACAGACAGGCTCTGTCCAATTCGCTGCGAATAATACAGTATGCTCAAACGGCGATACTAACTCGTAGATTTAGCCAACTTCTCACCTAACGCGCAAGCTATACTAGTTGGTCCCCGCAATTATTTATTTACGTAAATCACTGGATTCTACGTTATTTCTGCACGCAATATGCGGCTTCAAACAATACTTCACATAGATGACTCAATTATTAAGGCACCCGCGTTCTCTCTGTCATATCACTTAAGCCAAAGCTTTAAATAGCTCCTAATAAAAATGTATAAATTTACTGGCTTACTTTACTTTAATGGTCCTCAAATATAATCCTAAGGATTGACCATATCAAATATTCATTCACATTTCACTGGCACTGAAAAAGCTCTCGTATCTCGCTATATTCCACGTTACTTTCTTACTGTTTACCAAAATACAGTATCTTTATATTAGACATGACACTTTGAACGTTATTTAGGCCAAAAATGCCAATTACTTTACTGTTGCCGACCCCAGATTATTATTATTATTCATTTAACGTTACCGTTACATCCATCACTATTTTCGACCTGAATGGCCCTAAACAAATCACCTTCCAAGCCATATTTTATTCAAGACGAGTGGTGAAAACTCGTTCAGTAAGTGACTGTTACATCTTATTCTCAAAGTGATAAATCGTTACATGGTGAATGAACTATTTACTTATAATAACATTGTAAATTGGTACTCACTTTTTCTTTTTCGCTGGATAGTGCCAGCATTTCAGCTTCAGGCCTACCATGACGCTTGATTTAAGCCATCATGTTATATTTTACACAACACTTACTTTCACACATTTCCCACCTGATAAACATACTCTTATCAGTGGCCTCTTTCACTTCTACACAATGCATATTAATCACTATACACATGAACACTTTTAAATCACTATTACACAATTTATGTACACTTATTCACTACTTCACAGGTTGATCCTTAAATCGGACTTCTCCTACGCCTGATCTCAGAGATGCGATGCAATTACGCCAACCGTTGGTCTCCGTGAAAATCTAACAGCGTTTTACGGACGTTCGATCCTCGTCACCTGCAATATCGTTCAGCTCACTGTCAAGATGAAGTGGCAATGCTTCCCAAGCTCCCATCATTGTAGTGATCCTGATGATAATGTCATATTCAACTCTGACAGTACCTCCTGGTATGTGTAATGTTCAAAAACATTATAAGTTACTCTTTCGCTGTGGCGAATTTATATTTGCGTCAGATAATAGATAAATATCTGTATTAAATTGACTTCGACGCACTTCATGATTATACTTATGAAGCTGTATGACTTGCTTCTATTGTTCTTCAACGGCCGAGCGTTGATACTTTAACATTTGGCGCGCTACGGCAGCGTCTGAGTTACGTGTATACTGTAGAATAACTTGAGATGAACTGGTGAAGACTGGAGAACAACTGGCTGGTGTGAGCTGCTCCCCTCCATATAAAGGTTTCTCGTACAAAATAGTCCACTGGACACATGTGAGCGACTCCTTTCTTGAAATAATACATTTTCAGCCGAATTGACATATACACCTTGTTCATTTAAGTGTGGAGGTTTCATAACCGTTCGCGTGCCGGCGATCGCTTCGGCCAATTAATTCAAATTAATTGCCTTAGTTCAGCGCGTCAGGACGCCATCGTGGTGGTTCCCCTTTGGCTGGTCACAAAATCACTGCTCTCGAGCGTAGGCTAGGTTGTAACGCACTCATTTGGAGATATAGGCTTTAATTTAGGTGAAAAACCACTCCTAAATTACCTCTCCGTGAATATATTCACCTGGGTGTATATTTCACTCCATTTCAATGCTCCACTTGGCTGTAATTAATTAATTTCCGTGGGCAATCATCCCTACTCCCGATTCCATCGTTGTCAAGCGGTGAATACCCGAGTCATTAATTTTGGGCTGTCTCCTCGGTCCAGACGTAAATAGTGCGCTCGGCGCCTAAGGTCTCCACCCACTTGCTAAGTGTAATTTGTAAAACGCCAAACTGGCCTCCTCTCATTCTCGTATGCTCAGAAAACGTATATTTTCTTGCTTTCGGCTACAATTCTTCACCTTAAATTGCTATGATATTCACATACAGGTCGTGAAATCATGCTACATTATTATATGTCAGTATACCTCTCATTGCTCTTTGGGTTCCCTGTAATTGCTCCCCCTCAGAGATCAATGGTTCGACTCTAGGCATAACCATGTGCCTGGTCTTCTCTGATGAGACCCGAGTTCGATGCCAGACTGCCGTGACTGATTGGGCACATTACAAAGGTCGGAAGGGTGCTAGGGATTTACAATATTTCCAATCTGAGGATGTACATATCCTAGTAGCCCTGTTGGTTGTGTATATATTTGTGGAAGGAAGGAGTTAGGATTTTGGAAGGGAAGTCATGCCTAAAAGGATTGCTTTTTATTCTATGGTATAGGACCAAATGAATGAAAAGCAAGGGGGCGTTCTGTAACCTATATTTTATGAGTCCCCCATGACAGTTTTAATGTAGGCTCGTAGGTTTGTTATTTCTTTATATCATGTTATCGTGTTGGCAACGTGTTCAATTGCATTGGACACGTCTGCAGTAGACGCAGTGTCATTATTATCATTATTATTATTACTATTATCATATACGTATACTTTTTATTATTAATTATTCAATGTATTTTAGGTCACTTCTGACGAGATTCTGGAGCTTGCTTTGATTCTATGTTGTAAAGAATATAGTATATTTCATTTGTACAGTTTTGGTATATTTGAGTACGGAGAATGGTGGGGGACGTAATTGCCTGTCACTTGTTGGTGAAATGTGAGCCTGCTGCTGGTCATGAGGAAACTGCCGAGCAAGGGGTGTGCTATAAGAGGCTTGGACAGACAATAAGGATTCTGAGAAGGGAAGAAGCCCTTAGGCGTGGAACAGGGTGTGTCAGACAGCCGAGTGAGGGGACTGCTTGGAGCGGCTTGGGAATAATGTGACAATAGCGCTTCTGAGAAGGGACTCCCTGGGATGAGGTGTGGCTTGAGGACGGGCTGTGGCATTCAGACTGAGTGCACTGCTGAAGAAGATTGTCTCTCTGGACTTTGAGATGACTGGTTGTGATAGTGTGTCTCTCTTGAGCTGAGTGCTTCGTGTTTCGATGGAGGGTGATGGGTTCTGGCTGTTATGCCACAATCACAGTAGGGCTGATTGTGCAACGTTGAAAAAAACCGTCAAATGTGAAGGGATGGCTGACCAGCTTCAAAGTGGTGTAGAGGTGAAATGGACATATTGGGCAGACGACGGCATTACCGGTAATGTGAAAAACAAATAATAAATCTTTACAGGAATAAATATTATTATTATTATATTATTATATTATATATTTTAATTGCATTTCTTGTGTGTCACTCTTTTTTATTATATTCATCAATTTCTTGCATGCAGCTTCAGAATATAAAGTAAATTTAAATTGGATAGTTTCTTTTTAGTTAGATGCATGTAAACCTTCCTTCGGCTTTATTAATTTATAGGAGGTTTTGGTAAGGCCTATGTACGAGCCAGTCCTTTCAGAATATCTGCACACGCCCGGAGATAAGAAGAGTTTCAAAAAGGTGGATTTGTTCAATTACAGTACTAATTATGTCATTTGCTTAAATTTTAAAGAAAGGCCATTTATGAGGCAGAATATTCATTTTTATTTAATTTTTGTATCTTCAAAGTTACAAATGGCTTCTCTGGGTGAAGCCATCTTGTGGCAAGAATTGAAAGATTACATGGTGATGCCTAATGAGATCTAAATCTAACACTGGGAGGTACTCTCCCTGTGTTTTGAGTACATGGCGGCTAAGGGCATCAGCGTTTGAGTGCTTCTTTCCGGGTTTATGCACCACCTCGTAATCAAATTCATACAGTCTCAAGGCCCAGCGAGTTAGTCTGCTGCTAGGGTCCTTGAGGTTAAGCATCCATCGCAATGCTGAATGGTCCGTTACAACTGTGAATTTTCTACCTAACAGGTAATATCGAAAGTACTTAGTTGCCCATATTACGGCAAGCAATTCACGTTCCGTAGTGGAATAGTTAGATTCGGCTGTATTCAACTGACGATATGCATAAGCTATCGCGTGCCCTTGGCCATGAATGGCCTGTGCCAATACAGCGCCAATTGCCAAAGCACTTGCGTCCGTGCTTAACATAAACGGCAGAGAAAAATCTGGGAACACTAAAACTGGATTTGAAATTAGTTTAGATTTCAACGTCTCGAATGCTTCGTGACATTCATCACTCCATTTAAAAGGAATTTCCCTTTTTGTAAGTTGGGTGAGGGGTTTTGCAATTTCCGCAAAATCTGGGATAAATCGTCTGTAATACCCAGATAAACCAATAAATCCTCTTACATCACGCACTGATTTGGGTTTTGGAAACTCAGATACGGCTTTGATTTTCTTCGAATCCGGGCGGACACCATCCGCACTTATTACATGGCCTAGGTAATCTACCTGATGGGCTGCGAAGTTACATTTTTCCAACTGAATAGTCAAATTTGCCTCTCTTAGTTTATCAAAAACATTTCTGATTCGTTCAATATGTTCTTCAAGAGTTTTACTGAAAATTATTACATCATCTAGATAAACAAGACATTGGGTGCTTATCAAGCCCGAAAGTACACTGTCCATAACTTTCTGGAAAGTGGCAGGTGCAGTAATGAGGCCAAATGGGAGGCGCAAATAGTGATAATGACCCGTTGGTACACTAAAGCCTGTCTTTTCCTGACTATCTGGGTCCACTTCAATTTGGTGAAATCCGCTGGCGAGGTCTATTATCGTAAAAAAATGTAGCACCACACAACATGTCTATAGTTTCATTTATCAATGGGAGGAGGTAATGAGCAGGGGTTGTCACACTGTTTAGAGCCCTAAAATCTACACAAAATCTATATTTAGGTGTGCCGTCAGCCGACTTTTTGGGTACAATTACTATAGGAGCTGACCGGGGCGAAACGCTCGGAACGATAATTCCCTTCTTTAATTGGTCATCTATAAATTCCTGTACTAGTTCTTTTTGAGCATGAGGCACTCGGTACGGCCTCTTGAAAATTGGTTGAGCTGAGCCTGTTTCAATCTTGTGAGTAATTTTGGTGGTACTTCCCAATATCCCTTTGTCTTCGTTATAATAAAGGTCTTGATATTCTAATAGAGTGTTTAGTACTAAACGTCTGTTCGCTTCCCCAAGATGAGAAAGCTTTAGCCATAGCTTGTCAATCATCTCAGAGTCACAGGGTATTGTAATCCAACAATCCCTCTTGCTACCCTCTGGGCAACGATCACCTTTGGAGAGGTCCAGCCTCTCATACTCAAAATACTTGGGCTTCCCTGTGCACTGGGTAAGACCCGACGTGGCAAGTCCTCTCGCTTCACCACCAAAATCACATTCATCATCTCCTGAAGTGGTTAGCTCCCTCGCTACACCACCTAACTCATTGACATTAGTACTAAACTCCTCCACATAGGCAATAGGTGTACCGCTAGGAATAGTCAGTTCTTCCTGACTGATCTTAATTAATTTTGCAATACATTTCTTATCTTTGAGTGTACTAAGCACTCGTGCTACTCGTACGCCATGTATGCTCACCTCGATGGGTTCCAAAATTACTTCAGTATCTGTTCTTGGTACTGAACCAGAGGCTCTAACAGACACTATCACTTCGCTTCTTGGTGGCAAATTCACGCATTTCGTGATGGAGACTTGCGCAACCTTCGAAAAGGAGCTAAGGATGGCCAGTTGTAATTCCTTAGAGGATGACCCGCTGAGACCTTGTATGTTCAGTTTTCTGGGTGAAACTGCGACATCCTTTGAGAGAGGATGGCATGCACTAAGCATGACTTGTGTCTGTTCAGATTGTCCAGCTACAAGCACCCTCGTGGATTTCCCAGGATACGAAAAGTTAGCTACTCCCGTGGAATCCGGAGCTAGCGCTGATCCACTTCCTACTACACAACAATGAGGCGCTTCCTGAGGGGGATCGCTTTCCATTGTTACTACACAAGGTATGACACCAGAATTCATCCTACGCGTTATCTCTATCGAACCTCTTCCTTTAAGGTGTACCTGGCGGAGAGCCACATCAATGACAGCATCCCAGTTGCTAAGCATATCAACGCCTATAACCGCTAGGTAACCTGCCGGGAGGTCGACTACTAAAACTTTTGCCATCAAGACGCTAAGTTTTGGACCTAAGTCCACTAAAACATGTTGTTCACCGTAGACTTCTAGTAATGCTCCTGAAATTCCTTTAATTTTTAAGCGATTCTCTAATATAGGCATTTTGGAAACTCCTCTCTGTAGTAGAGAAATCTGTGCACCAGTATCAATTACAATAGGTCCTGTCACATGTTCTATAGTTCCAATGCACACTAATTCGTTCGTATACTCATCTATTTTATTGTTATCAATTTGGGATCCAACCGCTACGACTGGGGGTGCTGTGTTATCGCATTCCCGTGTCAGTTTAATTTCTTCGTTATTTACTCGTGAGGTTCTCGAACCGCGGTCTTCTTCGAGACCTCTTGACCATTTGGGTGATTCTGATTACGTGTCTCTACATTGTCAGTTCTGTTTTTACATTCACGACTTGTATGCCCCTTTTTATGACAAGAAAAACATTCTACATCTCTCATGAAATGTCGCTGATTCACATCTCGTGCGCGAGCTGGTTCCTCAGCCATGCATTCTCGTGCGATATGACCATGTTTACCGCATCTATAACAAGTACTTGATCTTGGGCGATCTTCATGGGTAACGAACACTTTGCGTTCATTCTTAGCAGGGACAGGGGTCGAACCTAGGTGTCGTTCGCGAGAAAGGGCGATTAAGACTGCGTCGCTCAAACATGTGGGAGGGGGTAAATGAAGACGTGTGTAGAATCCTACCTGACCGGACAGTCCTTTAAGAAAAGCTGTCAGTACTTGAGCATCTACTAATTCAGCTGCTCCGGGCGAATCATAATTCATTCCAGATAAAATACCCTGACCTAATGCCTGAAGTCGTTCTGAGTAATCTTGTATCGGTTCTGCTGCTTTCTGTTCGGCACTGGCTAATTTCTCAAAGTAAGACCTAGTATCTGTCCTCTCTGCGAATCTTTCATGTAATTTATTACGAAATTCTCGATAGGAATTAAATACTGTGTGCTTAAGAGACACTTTTACGTATGTGAGGGCCGAACCTGCGAGCTTCCGCTTAGCGAGACGAATTTTATCTACATCACGCCACCCATTCAAATCTCCTACCTCTTGTATGGCATCTAGCAAGTCTGTTATTCGGCTGTTAGGTAAACTAGGATCAAATACCGGGATTGTTCCTATTACATTTAGGCGATCTGAAGGTAATTCTACCGGGATCGTGTCATTCAAGCTGGATCTACTTTCATTACCAATATTTACGCGGTCTATCAACATGTCAATAGCTTCCTGTAAGGCGACTTCCTGTCCATCTATACTTACGTTAGTAGCCATGGTACAATTAAATCAAATTATATCAAATCAAATTAAATACATTATATCAAAACAATCACTCAAACGAACGTTTACAATGAAGCTATACAATCCTAACACACGACGCAATTGTACACTGAACACAAGTCCTATGATATCACTAATTAAATTCACACGGTTGTTGACACAGTTATTTAGAACAAACGGAGACAAGTATTTAGACATTACATGCAAGAAAGTGAATCAAAAACAATGTTAGACAGTATTAAAGAGATATATTAGTATGCCACTGGACTACGTTAAGTTGGTTATAAAAATATCTATAAGATAACAAGACAACAACAATACTGCTCTGAGACTCTCTGAGGTATAGGTAAGGGGATGACTGAAGCTATAAAATCGACTTACAAGTAATCCGATAATATTACTTTACAAGAAATCATCCCACCGATCGCTGCCACCAATCTGTTACGCTGCCGGCGCTTTCGTTTGAACGTCGGCCCTCAATATCAGTGCCTTGCCAGGTAATTTTACTACCACCAAGCTGTAACGAAGCCACGACCCTCTAGATCAGTGCCTCGCCAGGTGCATTTCTGTTACCAATCTGTCTCACTCTATTCATGGATAAGAACTTTGTTAAATACCCGGCAAACCACTTAAAACCAAGAGCCGAATTTCAATCGTTTTCACGAACAGATAATCGTGAAAATTAATAAAGGTCTCTCAGAGCTGAGAAAGCCGTTACTTGTAACTTATAGTATATATTGGGAATATGGGAGGATGGTTAGGCAAAAGCATGCAATACACTTCTTTCTTAAAAGTGCTGCCTGTTTCATTCTGACAAATACAAACAATTATAGCATGGATGCTACATACTCTAAACTACATGGGTTAGTAAAACAACAATAATTAACTTACATGTCAGAACAATCATTGTTTCAGCGAACCTAGCAGCGAAGCCTAAGTGTTGAATTATTGGGTTTTAATTAAGCTTCTTACCTCAATCTGCCAGGCCGAGCAACGCTAAGCGTTGGTCCTGCATCTTACGGAGAGTGGGCAGCACACACACGTCAGATCTTCAATGGAATACAGGCCTCGAACAGCCCTTGACATGCTATTTTAAACACTCTACTTGCGTCTCCCACTCTTTCAATTTCCACCCACTGGTTACAGTTTCCTCTCGATCTGATTGGTCGAGTCTACAATTAGAGCAAGTATTTTCGAGCAAAGGGTGGGGGTAAATGCTGAGAGAAACACATGGAAAATATTCCCACGCCAGCCCATTAACATGCCTTAAAGTCATTAAGAATCAATGTGGTCTGACCAAGCGGGCCACACACATTACTTCCCAATAACGAGGCTATAAGCTGACACATTAATATTTGGTCACACGCTACCACAAATTAGATTAGAGTCTAGCGAGAGTAACCAGATGTTAGCAATAAAAATTAATATGTTTCCTGCAGGCTGGCTGGGAAAGAATTCGACAGAGAATCTCTGTACTAAGCCAGTTAAAGAGGGTGTCCAAACTAGAATTAAATCAGGGGTTAGAAACTAAGGAAATTCTCACTTAATACGCAAAGTACGCCCACTGCGTCACATGTGTGTATGTCCCCCTAATAACTTTTGAACGGCTGGAGCGATTTCAATGAAACTCGGTAAGTTCATAGCACTATTCCGGACGACCCCGACCGTGCCCTTCAAATTTTGTTACGTCTCACCAATTTAACATGGCGGTTGTGCGAAATATTTCACCAGCATTCAATATCTCCAAAACTATTACCGATATCACCCTGGAATATATTACGGTGATAAAGGAAACTACTAGAAGTTCACCTATTTGACTTTTGAAAAACTGGTAACTACAAAACCAACATGACGGCCTGGCGAATTTGTGAATTTTAAATAGACGTTTCTAGCGATTTAACCAATCAAACGCAATAAAACTTGGTACAGTATATGTTTATACATATTGTAATGCACCGACATCTAACTTCGTTCAATTGTTTACATAACCACAAGATGGCGGATGTGCGAAATATTTCACCGGCATTCTATATCTCTGAAACTATTAGCGGTATCATCCTGAAATTTTGTACGGAGATAAATGGCACTACTTGAAGTTCATCTATAAGACTTTCAAAAACCGGTTAACTACAAAACGAACATGGCGGCCAAGCGAATTTGAAATTTTAAATACCCCTTTCTCGCGATTTATTGTTCCAAACGCAATGAAATCTGGTACAGGAAATGTTTATACACATTGTAATGCATTGGTATCTAATTTAGTTCAATTGTTTACATAGCCTCAAGATGGCGGCTCTACGAATTTTTAAATTAAGTTTTTAATTCTTGTGTCGTAATCATGCGATCGAAGTGAAAGTTTGAATAATGAACCTACGCAATAATTTTCCTTTAATGGTACAGGACTCTAAGGCCTATACATTTAACAATCCAACATGGCGACCGTCCGAAACATTTAGACGGCTCTGAATATCTACGAATCTATTATAGCAATCAAACTGAATTTTTTATGTTCATAGGGGCTATGAACTTAAGTTCACCTATAGGACTTTAAATAACCTGGTGATCACAAATCCAACATGGCGGCGACGCGAAGTATAAATATTCACTTGGACGTTTCTCACAATTTAACCATCCCAGTGCAGTGACACTTGGCACAGTAAATCCTTATACGCATGTTAATCCACTGGCATCTAATTTATTTCAATTGTTTCCATAACCACAAGATTGCAGCTGTGCGAAATTTTAAAATCTCCTTGTTACTTCTTGGGTCCTAATCATGCGATTGAAGTTTGAATGCTACACGTACACAATAATCTTCATGTAACTGTACATAACTCTAAGAACTGCATATATAAAATCCAACATGGCGACCATCCGAAATATTTAATCGGTTCTCAATATATACGAATCTATTACAGCAATCAAACTGAAATGTAGTATGTTGATAGTGGCAGTTAACATAAGTAGGATATATGAAAATAGGCTGTATAGTTCTTCACGGAACTACTTGTTGTGTATTCCATTATGGCCATGTCAGGCTATTCTGTGTTTGCCACGTTCGTTCTGGGTCGGAACCAATACCGGCAAAGCCACATCCTTTGGGACCAGCAAAACGATCTTGTTGCATCTCGTAGCATCCTCAAGTTTATTTTTGTGTATCTCGTATTTATTTAAACACAAATTGTGCTAAATGTTCCGGCATAACTCAACAAAATGACAGTGTTTCGCCCCGGTGTGCAATTGGGCTCTTCAGTTGGTTAATGCACACCTCACCAAGACACTGTCTAGTACACACTGGGAAGGCCATTGCAAGACGTCTTTGATACATGTGTATCCACGTCACGAGCGAAGCCAGTGCACTATGGGAGTCGAAACTCCACTCCAAAGCAATTATAACCTTACCTTGGCATTGAATATACAATTTTCCAATTGCAGTTCAATTTTTATGGAAATAAGGTTAATTATCTCAGAAATGACTGCGCCGATCCCCTGGAAATTTTCCCAATATCTTTACATGCACATGTGCATTAATCTAACCTAGAATAATAGCTTTAGTATTTATGTGACTTGATAAAAATGCATTACTTAAAAACAAACCTTTTTTAAACTTATCAAAGAAACATTTACAAATTTATTTATCGTATGGCTTTTAGTGCCGGGAGTGTCCGAGGACATGTTCGGCTCGCCTGGGTCTGTAGCTGCTTCCAGCGGACACCCTTAGGGTGAGCTATAAGCTCCGTTCAATTTCAAGTAGTTCCAACTTTCGCCACCAGATATCAATGATACAAAGTTACGAACGTTGGAACTTAGATAGAGCGGTCCGACGAAATTTAACCTAACTATTTAGCTTCACACAAGTTTAGTCTGTGGAAGGATCTTTTACATGCCATAAATCTATGACATGGGACCGCCGGCTTTACTTCCCCTCCAAAGTAAGACATACTGAGGGATTTTTAACGTTCTTAAAAAATCCGACGACTTCGGCCGGGTTTGAACCCGCGATCTCAGTCATAGAAGCTCAGCATGCTACCAACTACGCCACCGAAGGTGCAAACAATAACTAATTAACTAACTAACTACGGTAACTAAGAGTCGTAAATGTTAGAAAAGTTTTCTTATATTTTTTGTACAATTGAAAAAAGGCATTACATCTTATATTAATAGATTATATAACATGTATTTGTTTTTTAGTTATTTGCGGATTATCCGGTTTTCGATAATCCGGATCAGTTCCGGCCCCACTTAATACGGATAAACGAGGTTATTGTGTATTGAATTTTCAGCTACTTAACTATTTCATCTTATAAAGGTAGATGTTGATACATTTACATAACAATTGAGTCAGTAGTTTGTGTGGCGGGAGCACATTGTTCAACTATTCAATTAGCTCCACCTTAAATACAGTTGAAATGGAGCCTTACAACTCTCATTCTGGAGATGAGGAAGATCGCAAGTGATGGATGTGGGTTAGTGGGTCAGTAGTGTTTCCGTGGACCAGTTATGACGTCAGAGTTCTGTAACATGTGCTTCGAGGAAACAAGAGTGCTCTAGGGAATGTTAGTGATTGCCGATTTTAGGGACGAAACATCGAGGGAAAGAGATATAAAAGATATGAGGAAAAGAAATGCCCTCAACCCCTGTAGGATGAGGCTTGAGGAACTAGGAAGGAAGCAGAGCCATGAAAGTCAGATAGGAAAAGGAAAGACGAGAGATGCCGCCCCATGCGACGGCTCTACCGGCAAGCCATTTCATCATTTCCGCTCAATCCGTCAATGGTTGTTGTTGCTGTTTCATTTAAGAGGCCTGGACATCTTGTGTGTTGTGTGTTTGAGTCTTCAGTCTTTCGACTGGTTTGATGCAGCCCTCCATGCTTCCCTGTCCTGAGCTAATCGTTTCATTTCTACATAGCTTCCACACCCTACAACCGAGGCAATCTTTTTAACATATTTTAACCTTGGTCTACCCCTTCAGTTCTTATCCTCAACCCTTCCTTCCATAACTAAATTTGCTATTCCTGGGTGTCTTAGTAAGAGTAGAACCAACCTATCTCTTCCTATCTCTTCTCTTCATTAGCAGTCACCAGAAACATCTCTCCTCTCCCAATCGTCTAAATACCTCTCTGTTTGTAAGCCTATCTACCCATCTGATCTTCATCATTCTCCTGTAACACCACATTTCAACCGCTTGAATTCTCTTCTTTTCTGCTGCTCCAACAGTCCATGTTTCACTTCCATAGATTCCTAGGGCGTGTGTTTGTTTATTTATATTTATTTATTTATTTATTTATTTATTTATTTATTTATTTATTTGAATAATTTGATAACCTGTGTTATTGTGGTGTCTGTATTAGTAAATAATATACGTCTAATAATAATAATAATACTGGTAATAATAATAATAATATAATAAATAAAATTTGGTGCTCTGGCATACGAGCCAAAAAGTGCCTGGGAGCACAAGCTCCCCTGAGATCCATTCTTCAATTGAAATGCTGTTGCACGAACCGGAATAATAATGTTTTCATTACAAGTTATGACAGTCAGAAATTTTATCATTTTATGAAATATAAAAATAAATAATTGGACATCTCTATTTTATAAGTAACACGAAAGTTGTTAATTCCACCCGACTATACGGTATACGCGTAAATGTATCTTACCTGCATGAGCAATCAGTTGTATTTTCAAATAAATAAATAAATAAATAAATTAAAAAATGATGTAAAAAGGGATAGTGTAGCGGTAGCGGTGTCCTCGTGGTGGGATGTGTGCTTTCCAAGAATTAAAAGTGGCAATATACCGTATGCAAATCATCGAGGACGTGTTGTTTTTGAGGAGTATTTTTGACAACGATTCTGTATTTCTTTTTTGTACAGCCTGTACATTTTGACGTAGCTCTGTTGTTCTATTATTTTTGTTCTACTGTTGTAAATCATTTTCAACCATATTCTAATAAACAAGCTTTAATTTATTTTTTTGGAATAGTTCGTGTATGACGGTAATGTACGACTCCATGGCGTCAGTCATTTCATGATCCCCCAGGGGCTCACTTCTAGTGGGCGTGGGTTGGCGACCACGGGGCCCCAGCTGAGTCCGGCATTGCTTCCACTTACTTGTGCCGGGCTCCTCTCTGTCTTCTTTCCTGTCGTCCTCACTTGGTCAACTCTTGTTCTCTTCTGACCCCGACGGTATTAGGGTATCCGAGGCCTAGGGAGTCTCTTCTTTTCCCGCCTTAATTGGCCCTTGTCTCATCTTTTCTGATACCCTCCTTCTGCGAGGGGTCAGCCTTCTTTTTCTCTTCCTTTTACCTCCTGCCTTGTGCTCTAGGCCCTTAAGGAGGCCCCCCCAGGGGCTCACATCTTGTGGGCGTGGGTTGGCGACCACGGGGCCCCAGCTGAGTCCGGCATTGCTTCCACTTACTTGTGCCGGGCTCCTCTCTGTCTTCTTTCCTGTCGACCTCACTTGGTCAACTCTTGTTCTCATCTGACCCCGACGGTATTAGGGTATCCGAGGCCTAGGGAGTCTCTTCCTTTCCCGCCTTAATTGGCGCTTGTCTCATCTTTTCTGATACCCTCCTTTTGCGAGGGGTCAGCCTTCTTTTTCTCTTCCTTTTGCCTCCTGCCTCTAGGCCCTTAAGGAGGCAGGGTGTATGTAGCCCCACCACTTCTGGTGCACCCTAGATAATGCTACACCCTCAGGGGCTCACGGCTGGTGAGTTCGGGAGTTGGCGACCCCGAGGGATTCCTGAGCTGGGTCCGTTTTCCCCTTTTGTCCCTTACCTTTGGGGCGGACCCTCTCCTCTTTCACTTTCCTATATGCCTTTCATGGCTCTCCTTCCTTCCAAGTCCCTCAATCCGCCTTCTCCGAGGGTTGAGGGCATTTCTTTTCCTTCTGTCCTTTTATTTGCCTTATTCTCCTTTAGTTTTGCATTTCTTCTTCTAGTATGTAGGTTATTAAGTTAGTTTTAGTTTTAAGTTCGCTTTTCATTTTCATCTTCACGATCACCCAAACCATCAGGGGCCGATAACCTAGATGTTAGGCCCCTTTAAAACAACAATTATCATCATCAACCTTAAGGAGGCAGGGTGTATGTAGCCCCACCACTTCTGGTGCACCCTAGATAATGCTACACCCTCAGGGGCTCACGGCTGGTGAGTTCGGGAGTTGGCGACCCCGAGGGATTCCTGAGCTGGGTCCGTTTTCCCCTTTTGTCCCTTACCTCTGGGTCGGACCATCTCCTCTTTCACTTTCCTATATGCCTTTCATGGCTCTCCTTCCTTCCAAGTCCCTCAATCCGCCTTCTCCGAGGGTTGAGGGCATTTCTTTTCCTTCTGTCCTTTTATTTGCCTTATTCTCCTTTAGTTTTCCATTTCTTCTTCTAGTATGTAGGTTAGTAGTTAGTTTTAGTTTTAAGTTCGCTTTTCATTTTCATCTTCACGATCACCCAAACCATCAGGGGCCGATAACCTAGATGTTAGGCCCCTCAAAACAAAAATTATCATCATCATCATTTCATGAAGAGTCGAATCAACCAACACTGGATATTCATGAAGAGCCTCGGATGATAATGTAGAATCATTTCTTACACCATCTGCCTAAATCGATCCGTAACTTCATGAGGAAACGCCTCAGATAGTGCAACTATCTCTTTTTGCATTATCTGCCGGCTTTTCACCACGCCTTTTGGCAACAAGCTGAGAGTCATCAAGGAGACAACGAAGGTATGGAAATCTTCCTTCCGATCTATCCGGAAGGAAGCTGTGGTACTCTGCTGACTCCTGATCGGCCATGGGATTGCAACGCACTCCCACTTATTAAATGGAGTACTTGCGGCGCCCACCTTACCGTGGCACACACTCTCTTGGAGTGTGTGAACCTAGCCGATCTGCCAAGGACTCTTAACTGTCTGACACCCTCTCCCTTGTTCAACGTGATAAAGGGCCGTCTGCAGACCTCGTCATCCGGTTTATGATGGAGAGTGGATATTTGTTCAAGTTTTAATGTAGTTTAAGACTTTTAATTCAGTTTTAATCTGTTTTATGTTTTCATTGCGTTCATACTTTATTGTTCACTATGGCTTATTTGTTTTATTGTTTTTCACCATCCCCCTTTTTAATATGTTTATCCAAATAAGGTATAATTATAGGGGCCCACTGCCTGTTTTATATAAACCATTTTCGTTTTTAGTTCCGCCCGTTAAAACAACAAAAACTAACTAACATGTTCGTTTCATCCCTGGCTGTTTTGATCTTCACTCTTTCATTTCATTAGGGGCCAATAACCTAGATATTAGACCCATTAAAACAAGAATTATCATCATCATCATCATCATCATCATTTTCTTGAAGTGACGGATTTCACTACACACACCAGGCCCCGGGCTATAAACGGGCATACTGGGCATTTGCCCAGGGCGCCAATTTTTAGGGGGCGCCAAAATTTAGGTGACGATGAACGCAGAAAAAGTTGTCCCAACAATCTCAACATTAAAAATAAGTATGAAATGGAAATCTTTAGAAAGTAGGATAAAATAACTATAATTTTCGTGAATATAAAATTGAAGTAAATATAACATACATTCGTGGTATTTATGATTAATTATGATTATATTATAATACAATATTATGATATACAGTATTATCTGTAATGAATACTATTGTTGGCAACAATGTAGGCAGTGATGCACGGTTGACGCTGTTGGCAATACTCATGGATTTACAACTGGCGCATGCGCCGCGTGATCTTGTCAACTTCCTAACCTCAAAGATTTGAATTGAAATGTTTCTGTATATTGTACTTTTAAGATTTAACTTTTGAATTTGTAATCTTGGTTTTTAGTATTTATTTTATTTATTCGTGTCAGAAGCAAACAAAATACTGGATTACACTAAAATTACATACATATTTACAAACAAAAAAAAAAAAAAAACAAAAAAAAAGAGAAGTTTTTAGTGTGATTAATGTATCAATAAATGGCTACAAAATTGTATGAACGACTTACTTTTCTTATTATTTCCTGTGATACAATATTAGTAACGTAGTTGTTTGTAAAAATAAACCTATTATGCTATTTTTTATAACACATAAATGAGAAAAAGGGCGCCAGTAGACCATTTGCCCAGGGCGTCTATCACCTTAGCCCGGGGCCTGACACACACCCAAGTAAACGGGGCCAAATGTCCTCGGAGCCAGAAAGCTCCTAAATGAATTAACAACGACGTAGGGGAGACAAGGGATAGATTGGACAATTTTTAATCAACGATTTTTAGCTGACTCAGTAAGTGCCTTATTGCTATGAAAATCACACCATGCAATTCCTCACGATATGCACTATTCATTTCAGCCTGAGAAATTGGCCTCATATATCCTGGCACTATTTTGAGACAAAAAATCCTACGAGGTGCAAAGTGTCCAATCTATCCCCATAGGTGGGGTAAGATTGGACACTTCAAGGGGATAGTTTGGACAGGCAGACAAAATTTAAAGAAATAATGAAAAGAGTAATAAATGTATTGAAACCTTACATAAATAAAAAGGAACTGAAACACAAATGTTTGCATGATCAATTCAAATTAAAAAATAAACTATTTCATCTCATCCCTATCGTACATTTGTGAATTTTTGCAGGATCTTTTCTGAAAAGTAATGCTTGCCTCTCCTGACTGATAAGGGGGCAATATTTTTTGGAAATATCTTCAAACACAACAACAGATTTGTCTTCAACAGTGGGATAAATGAAACCCATGCTTTTACGTCGAAGAAACTTAATTTCATACTCGAATATGGGTTTAATCACTTTTACAACATTACCAGTGTAATGCACGACTGTTTTCTTATGAGGAAATTTCACAATTACAAAATCACCTTCCTTCATATCTTCAACACCGTCATCATACTCATCATCGTCACTCTCTTCAGAAGACTGCGAGGAACTGAAAGGGGAATAACCCGACTCTTCACAAAGGTCTTCAATGTCCTCTTCACTGGAAGATGATGACACCAATATTTTTCTTTTGGCAACTGCGCCACCTTTTCTTTCCTGTAGTTCCATTTTTTTCGGGTGTGTCTGCAGCAATCATGCATCTTCCCCTCTTCCGGCCTCGGTTGGACTGCTGGCCTAACCTAGGTGTTCCCTTGGGAAAAGGTCTCACATATTCCGGTGAGATAGGAACTACTACCGCAGAGCTTGATGAAGAACTTGTCGCAGTGCTTGCTGTTTCAGCAACCAAAATACCGGTATTTGGATCTCCCACTTGGGCATTAACTCCAGTTGGAAGGGGACGATCAGACACTGCCGAAGACAAGAAGTCCTGATCAGAAAAGATATCCCTGTCAAAGGGTACAATTCCTGTAGACCTAAAACCAGATTTTATATTTTCTGGTGTTGCTCCTTGGTCCCAGGCAGAACTGCACAATTTTGGGAGAGCATAGATGTTCAGCGTTAGATTGGGGTTGGAGTTCATCCTCGAATTAACTCCTGAACTGAAGAACCTTTTAAACGGACCAAATACACATCGGTCTAGTGGCTGTAGTCTGCTGGATGTGTGCGGCGGAATAGTCAGCACAACAATCCCATTTTCCTTACAAAAGTCCAAACTTTGAACACTTAAGTGTGAGTCGTGATTGTCCATAATCAGGAGTACGGGGCTTTCCTTAGAGCACCGCACATTCTCTTTAAAGAACTCAAGGACTTTGACAAAGTTTTCTGATGTCATCCAGCCTGACTTGTGTACTAACCCAAGAGCACCAACTGAAGCCCCAGACATCATCCTGTTTTCATCAAAGCGCACCCGTGGAAATATCCACACTGGTGGCAGTGCATTGCCATTAGCACAGATTATCCCAACCTGTGTAACAAGCTCTCTGCGTTCCCGAGATGTTACTTGTCCTACTTGTTTCAATCCCTTCTGCGCAATTATCTTTTCAGTATGTGGAACCGAGGTTACTCCAGTTTCATCCAAATTGAATATCTGACTTGGACGGAAACTGTGCCTCTTCATTACACATTCAAGTTTGTCGAAGAATATGCTTACAGTATGCCTGTTGAAAGCGGTCATCCTCGCCAAACTCGTAGCCTCTGGCATGCGTAAAAAAGATTAGGATGTCTTCTCATAAAACCTGGAAACCAGTCTTGACCAGCTTCTTTTCTTTCATCCCACGTGGGCGGCAAATCTAATCCGTACTTTTTGGCATACTGGTATGCCAACTTCTTTGTCATCTTTGGAGTTAGTCCGTAAAACATGCTTGAACATCGTAGAAGGTAGTCACCAAGCGCATTCTCCATCACCTCCGGAATGACTTGCCTATTTTTGAAATTAGTGCTGAAAACCATGTTGTCGATGCCACACTCTTTGGCTTTCTTTACTAGGTAACCCAGTCGAGACTTCTTCACACCGTATTGGTCTGCTGCAACACGCAATGACAATCCTCTATGTATCACATCCCCTACTGCGGCTTTGGAGTCTTCTTCATTTGACTCTCTGTCTGTCCGCTTTCGGTAAATTCGAACCATCTATAAAATAAATAAATAATAAAATACGGTAAATAAATAAATAAATAAATAAATAAATAAATAAATAATGATTATTTTAAAATAATACAAAAAAGAAGGGGATACGTTGGACACCTGTCCAACGTAGCCCCAGGCCTGTCCAATGTAACCCCACGTAACAAAGGAAAAAATATATACACTGCACTTTTCTCCATGTGAATGCTTTGGTTATTACATAGTATCATTTCATACGAAACACATTCACTAATGATACAAATAAATTACAAAGAAATTCTCTGGTAATGAAGTATCTAAATCACAACATTAAGCCCATCAAAATGTTATATATCAGCACACAAAAAATTTAAAAATGAACTCACCTTCTTAATTTCAAAAGCAGGCCGCCATATTGCATATCAGCTGGTCTTGCATGTGGCTGTGCACAATATTCAGTTACAGGTGTACCAACTATTGCACCATGGCGTCAAATTTAAAGCTGTCCAACGTAACCCCGTGTCCAAAGTATTCCCGGTCTCCCCTATAGTCACGGTTATCAATGAGGCTGAAAAACCTCATTTTAGTCTATCCTGTGCCAATGTCAAAACACAAACATACTGCATTCAACAAGAGATGGCACGCTCGAAATCCAATCCTAAATTTTAATAAATACAGTTGCACACCCTTTTACATTCATCGCTGAAATACAGGAACAGACACACACTCAAGTACACAAGGCTGATGACCAAGGTGTTCCAAGTCCTACAAATGAATTAATAATATTAGGAAGGTAACACTGGTTGGGACAGATGACCTCGTAGTTCCGCCCCTTAAAACAACAATAACTACTACTATGTAAGGTAACACTGGAAAGCACATCTCATGCTATAGAAGAGGGTTTTGTTGTGTTCTTGTCTCTTCCAGGAGCCACCTCATCGTACACGTATTCATAGTCAGGGTCTGCTGGTGCCACAGGGACCACCCCTGGGTCGTCTTCTCCAGGCGCGGAGGGTGGTGGAAGACCGCCATTGTCCTCCGGCTTCACCCACGCTACCCCGTCTGCTCCCATTCGCATGCAGTCGAAGTGCAGGATGGCCACCGTCGACTGCTTGTAGTACGCCTCGAAGTCCATGCACATGTGGATGTTCACTCCAGGAGTGAAGATGTCGAAGAACAAGACACAGAAGTGGAGGTCTTCTACGTATGGAATAGGCACCGGGGTGCAGATCGGGGGTGGGTTCTTTCCTGAAACACAAGTCAACACATCATTGGTGCTTATGTTCCACACTTAGTGTACCCTGTACGTCCTTCCAATTAATGAAAGTAAAATATCTCTTTTTCCTGAAACAACATTCTTTTTTAGAATTTCAAATTTATAAGATTTGTTCAAACCAAAAATATACGGATCGAACTCAATATGTATTGGTTAAGTGACCAGATGTTCTCCTTTCGGCTGGACAGTCCTTATTTGGAGGTATTTCTCCGTCCGTCTTCCGTGAGTCTGGCAGGATGCCTAAATGTTCTCTTTTGAGGATATTTGTCAATCCATCTTCCATGAGTCTGACAGGATGTCTAAATGCCCTCTTTAAGGATATTTGTCAATCCATCTTCCATGAGTCTGGCAGGATGTCTAATGCCCCCTTTGAGAATATTTGTCAATCCATCTTCCATGAGTCTGGCAGGATGTCTAAATGCCCTCCTTTGAGGATATTTGTCAATCCATCTTCCATGAGTCTGGGAGGATGTCTAAATTCCTTCTTTGAAGAATGTGGATCTCAAATGTCCTACCTTTTCGCAAATGGCTTAACTGTTTCCTACTTTCGCCACTCATCTATGTCTGCGTCACTCGCTAGACCAACTACAATCTTGTGTGAACGCAAATTGTCAAAAGCTGAATTGCTCAAGTTCCATGCTTTGGTGTTCACTTTTTGTTCCTTCGTTTCTTTTCCGTGATCGGTCTGGTCAGTATAGTAGTTGCAACGTGGTCAATATTCGTGATTTTAATTCTCTGATCATCAAAAGTAAGGTAATATTAAACGTGTAATTGTGCTAAGAGAATAATTGCCTTTTAAATGCAGAAATTATGTAGGCACAAGTACTGGGGAATTTGGGACTAGACTGGAATAACAGACGCCTTATTCTGAAACTATACAATACTCAAATTTCAGAGGTAAATATTAATGGTGTTGCAAGAGAAGCTGAAGTTCGGAAAAGAGTAAGGCAAGGCTGCCAACAGTCACCTTATCTCTTTAACCTGTTCATAGAGAAGTTAGAGAAATAGAAGAGAAAACATGGGGGATGAAGTTTAATGGTATACAGGTAAACAGTATCCGATTTGCAGATGACATTGCACTCTTGGCTAATGCTGAAAAGGATATGTGTAGGATGCTACAAATATTCAAAACATCCTTCGAAAACATCAAACTAAAAATCAATCCTAAGAAAACAATATTAATGATAGTTGAAAAAAAAAAACGGAGCTTACATTTAGAACAAACATAAAAGTGAATGACACTGCAATTGAACAAATCAATGAATTCTCATATTTGTGTAGTCGGATAACCTCTAATAACAAGTGCCTGTCAGAAATCAAGAAAAGAATAGTGATAGCAGAACAAGCCTTCCAAAATAAAAATAACTTATTGCTAAATAATCACCACAGTTTGAGGACTAGAAAGTCATTTCTCAAGACCTTTGTTTGGAGTGTCATACTGTATGGATGCGAAACCTGGACATTAGGGAAACTGGAGGAAACAGAACTTCAGGCTGCAGAAATGTGGTTTTGGAGAAGAATGACATGAACAAGTTGGAAGGACAGGATAACAAATGATCTTGTTCTGCAGGACGTGAAGGAGGATCGATGTTTATTAAAACAATAAAGGAGAGGAAAACCAAGTTCCTTGGACATGTATTACGGCAAGACTCTCTTCTCCAAACCATTATTGAAGGCGAAGTATTGGGAAATAAAACTAGGGGGCGTCCAAGGATGACGTACATCAAGAACTCCATTGGAGAACTGGCATGTGGTTCCTATGGCAGCATGAAGAGACTAGCAGAAAACCGTCAAATGTGGCTGCAACGACAAGGCTTTGCCCTAAGTAAATGATGATGAATGTATCAGGTTCGTGCTCGGGGATGTAATGCTATAAATTTGGTGTTTAAGATGAGGTTTTTATGGCTGAATGTCCTTCCTGACGCCAACCACAAGAGAGGAGTTAATGAGGTATGAAATGAAGGAAAAGGAAGGAGGATTTTAGTTTTTCATGACCTTGAATCTTGTGATTATGAGCCACGGGACCTCATTTTTACGTGGAATCGGAACAACATGACATTGCATTTCACTTTGATAATCTCACATGCATTGACCGGGTATTGAACCCAGGCCACCTTGGTGAAAGGCCAACAGCTTGACCGCTGCACCACCACGCCCCCGGTATGAAATGAACGGAGATGAATGTATCTGGAGATGGAAGGAAGAGACTGTGAGCTAACAGACGGTACCATGCTGGAATTTGCCTGGAGTTGAGAAAACACGGTAAACAGTTTTAGGACGACCGACAGTGGGGTTTGAATCCAGGTGTACAGAGTCCGCAGATATATGTTAAGCATTTGCCGATATCTAGCAATTATTACTAAGATGAAACCAGATACGCCGTACAGAGACTGCACAATGTAGCATCAAAGGCAGGCCTCCAAATATCGTACGAGAAAACACAGTACAGTACATGGAAAATCTACATTAAAAAATAAGAAAAGATCCTCTGCTAGAAATGGACACCGGCACGATTTCACAGATGTCCTCCTTCAAATACCTTGGAGAAATCATACTACCATCGGAACTATGTAGACAGTAGAGCCAACGTAGAAAGAGCCGCCACCAAACTCCATAAGGCGTACAGACTAACGTGAAATTACTACAACAAAAGAGTCGTATCACGTAATGCAAAATTACGACACTGCAAGACAATTGTTTTGCCAGAAGCTTTATAACCTTCAGAAACCATATCCCTTGGGTAGCCACTCCAAAACTATAGCAATTGAAAAGCAAGACCGGGAAATTCTCCGGAAAATTCATGGTCCAACGAGGGAAAACGCTATGTGGATTATGAGGAGAACAGCTGACCTCTATTCCTTAATTGGCAGGTTTACTGATGCCGTACACCACGCAACAGACGCCTGAAATTCTATGGGCATATCTATAGAATGGACAGCGATACACTAACCAAAAGATTATTTAAAGTAATTGGCTCAAAAAGGTATAAAAAAGAAACTGTCCTAAAGAAAGTAAGGTGGAACTCGAATAAATGAATTTCAAAAACGACATTATAGAAAATAGTGGAGCTCTTTAGTACAATAGTATGCAAGCACAAATTCATGGAGAAACCTAAAAAGAAAACTGGTAGGAAGTAGTCCACAGAACGCGAGAAGCAACACAGTACATTCATGAAGAGATTTTGGGAGGATAAGGTGAAAACCATCAAGCCAGCTAATAAGTTCAAACGGGCTCTTTGAATGGGCATAACGAAGAAGGAGGAGAAGAAAGATAATAATAATAAGAGCCTTATTGCTAAGAAATCAATTCCAGCTCTTCAGTCTTCAGTCTTTTGACTGGTTTGATGCAGCTCTTCACGCCTCCATGTCCTGAGCTAATCGTTTCATCTCTACATAGCTACCACACCCTACATCCGAGGCAATCTTTTTAACATATTCTAACATTGGTCTACCCCTACAGTTCTTGTCCTCGACCCTTCCTTCCGTAACTAAGCTTGCTATGCCTGGGTGTCTTGGTATGTGTCCTACCAACCTATCTCTTCTCTTCATTAGCAGTCGCCAAAAAATCTCTCCTCTCCCACTCGTCTTAATACCTCTTCGTTTGTAACCCTATTTACCCATCGGATCTTCATCATTCTCCTGTAACACCACATTTCAAACGCTTCAATTCTCCTCTTTTCTGTTGCTCCAATAGTCCAAGTTTCACTTCCATAGAGTGCCATGCTCCAGACAAAGGCCTTCAAAAATGACTTCCTAATACCTAAATTCGATGTCAACAGATTCCTTTTCTGTAAAAATGCTTTCCTTGCCTGAGCTAATCTACTTTTTATATCCTCTTTGCTTCGTCCATCACTGCTTATTTTGCTTCCTAAGTAACAGAAGTCTCTTACTTCCTTTAGTTTTTCACCTGCCAATTTGATGTCCATAGAGGTTTCTGATTCCGAATTAAGATTTCAGGATAACAAAAAAGAAAAGAAGTAATACAAACTCAGCAATTCTTCTAGGTAAACTTTACATCAATTTAGTGAACTACATACGACAGAGGATGAGGTCTAACTGTTGGTGTTCATGACTTGTCAGTCAAAACAGAAGTACATATTTCGATTTTGATTTGACCTTGTATGAGTAAACACTATCGCTCGTAGTGATAGATTTAGTGAACTACATACCGTACGAATTACGAAATATGTACTTTCGTTTTGACTGACAATTCATACACACCAACACTTAGACCACATCCATTGAGGCCTAAATCTATCACTAAGAGCGCCAGTGTCGACACATACATGATCAAATCAAAATCGAAATATCTAGTTGCGTTTTGAGAAATTCAAAAGTCTGCTTCCCATAAGTTGAAGACAAAGAAACAGAGAATAGATTAAAACAATCAACTTTAATTTCATTTAAATCTGTAGAAGAAGTTCCATTTTAAAAACAAGCGGTTTTAGCATGTTTTGTTTTCAAAATATCAGTTTAGCTGAAAGTAATTTTCAAAATTTTATTTTGCAATATGATAGAGCTTTTCAAAACACGCATTTTAACTCTTTTCCCGGTCTTCTAGTTTTCAACGTTTGACACAATTGTTAAAATAGCTTAACATTACGTTTTTACCAAACAGGGCCCTGATAGTCTGAGTGCTCTTAGTGTCATTAAAAACATGTTTTCAACATTAAAAATAAGCTCTTTTAGGTGCGGTATTGTGTAAACTTCTTTAATTTTTTATATTTTTCCCCCGAAACCCCAGAGACGGAGTCACTGCCCCCTTGGAAGGGTGCCTTGAAGATTCACTGATTATGCTACGGCTCCTTCCTGGCCCGGATGTGGTCGGCCGACCCACAGGCGATGCCACGTGTGTTGACCGTTATCCGGAGCTGGCTGCACTCGCTAATTTACCCGGTGCGTTACGTTTTATTCACCCTGGAGGTCTGTAAGGATTTATACAATACATTACATTATTTTACAACTAGGAACCCGCCCCGACTTCGCCCGGGAACAGTTATGAATGCATTATGTGGTAAGCATTTTTTTTCGAAGTCAATGAACTACGACGTATATCCGTTGTACGTCTCGGCATGATGGGTTAAAATCACTGACTGGACTATTAATTACATTATCATGGAGATGCATGTGCAACTAATTCTTGTCAGACGTAATTTAAGAATGGCGAGGTGCATGAAACACAAATCCCCCTGCCGTCCAATCTTAACTTGACTGTGTATTTTGAGGAACTAAAAGTTCACAGGCGAAATGAAGAAAAGCCGAGTTGCACTTCCAGGGAAACTCCAAACACAACCACTCTTCTCTGAAGTCTTAACTCAACACAACTCGACAGCTTGCTGCTGGCTGTATCTGGGGTAATAGGCTCGCCCGCTAGCTAGGCTGTAACTGGGGGGATAGGTTCACCCCTAGCTAGCTCGTAAACTATCGCCTCAGTAATTGAATGGGGATTGTTGGGAGACATGAAAACGTAAACACACTTATAGTGGGCAATGTATTGAAGATGGATGTATGCTCTTGCGGACGTTTTTGTAGAACTTTTCATGCTGAACAATTCTTACACTCATAGTATATTGATATTTTTAACGGTTTGCCCAGCGTAAGCTTAAAAAGCGTACGGATGCCAGGTTTCTTTGCGACTTTTTCACTGATATCGTTACTGCTTGGCTTCCTTTGATCATAAATAAATAAATAATTTTCTACAGAAACCTTCCTTAACATATCCTTTACAGAATGGTGAAAGCCGCATCAAAATCCATCCAGTGGTTCTCGAGGTTACCCGTGACATCAGGGACCTTTTTTTATACTAAGTAGAGATGGCACTTTTATAACCTCGTACTCATTTGCATTTTATTCAAAATTCCTAAAAGTAAACTCAAGTAAGCCCACTGCCCTGGAGGACGTCTTCGACATGGACACAATTTGGGTAACATGCATGTCAACGATGCCGTTCTAGTACCTCAAATAAGAATTAATTTTCATGGCAGATCCAATAATTGAACCTGGGCTTTTGGGGGATAACCAACAACGCTAACCATTACACCACGAGGCGAAATTCCTAAAAACATATGACTGCTCCTATAAACGTTATAGGAAAATACACAATTTTGCAGATAACATTTTGCGTTTTGCTATACAGTAGGCTAGATCGATGTGACTAGACTGTACCTGAGATGCTCCGTTCGAAGACGACGTCATCGTTCATGTACATCCTGGCTGTCAGAGAGAATTCGTATGGGTCGTAGGTGAGGTTCATACATGCTGCAAGGAAAACATTGACTTATATCAATCCAGGTAACTTACACTGGAGTCAATAATAATAATAATAATAATAATAATAATAATAATAATAATAATAATAATAATAATAATAATAATAATAATTAACAATTTAAATACAAGATTAAACAAACCTACCTTTCAAATTTAAACAAGATATTCAGTAAAGAACATATAGCCTACTTTCTCCTAAATGCATGGGTATTGTTATAACTCTTTGTCCTTTTCAAGAAGTATAATTGAATGTTGGTTGTAGTAGCTTGTTGAAATACAACGTGCTATATGGATATTAAACATGAATATGAGGTGCCCTTTGCTAGTGCTACCTCTGTAAAAAATTTAATTCAATTCGGTTTCACCGTGTTTGAATTGATACGGGGAATCGATTTGCACACATACATGGCCGCTATCTGCAAACTAT
This sequence comes from Meconema thalassinum, assembly GCA_946902985.2. NCBI lineage: Eukaryota > Metazoa > Arthropoda > Insecta > Orthoptera > Tettigoniidae > Meconema > Meconema thalassinum. Next base: position 378,241,490 of record OX336392.1, read on the forward strand.
TGGCCTGATGACCTTGTAGCTTGTAGCTTCTCACATAAAGGTATGTTGCAAAATTTGGTAGAGATCAGATGATTAGGTTGGTCGTAATTGGATTTAAGATTTTTACATTTTGGTTGCAAGATGGCAGCGATATAAAACATGACACTGAGGTGCTCTTTGCTAGTGCTACCTGTGTACCAAATTTCGTTCAATGCGGTTTCACCGTGTTTTAATTGATATGGGGATCGATTTGCACACACACATGGCCGCCATCTGCAAACTATTGGGCTGATGATCTTGTAGTTTGGTCAAATTATGCTTCCCACATAAAGGTATGTTGTTGCAAAATTTGGTAGAGATCCGATTATTTGGTTGGTCGTAATTGGATTTAAGCTTTTAACATTTGGGTGGCCGCCATTACGTGTTCGTTAAGATGGCGGCGATATAAATCATGACACTGAGGTGTCCTTTGCTAGTGCTACCTTTGTGCCAAATTTCGTTCAATTCGGTGTCACCGTGTTTGAAATGATAGGGGTAATCGATTTGCACACATACATGGCCGTCATCTTCAAACTATTGGGCTGATGACCTTGTAGTTCAGTCAAAATATTCTTCCCACAAAAAGGTATGTTGTTGCAAAATTTGGTAGAGATCGGATGATTAGGTTAGTCGTAAATTGATTTAAGCTTTTAACATTTGGGTGGCCGCCATTACGTTTCCGTCAAGATGGTGGCGATATAAAACATGACACTGAGGTGCCCTTTGCTAGTTCTACCTCTGTACCAAATTTCGTTCAATTCGCTTTCGCCGTGTTCGAATTGATAGGGGGGTGGGGGACACAGTCATTCCGAGTACACACACACACTCACACACACACACACACCGACAGACACACAATTTTTGGCCCTGTGTAGATCTCATAGGTCTAAAAATGATAAAAAATGAAAACTCTTCAGTCGGTCAATACAAATTTGCCCAATTTCTGGGCGAGGGTAGAATGTATACCAGGTGGATCATTTGCCTCGTACAATCTACTTTCAGGTGTCCCGCATATACTAATGGTGAACGGGAGGTCTAATAACTGAATTCCTAAGGGGTATCATTTAATGTAAGCATGTTACGTCAGAATGCCAAGAGATCACAACCAGACAGCCGCTCGCTACATGTTCCTCAGTGCACTCGTCTAATGCACCTCATTGCGTTGTGAAACCTCGAGCTTCTCCGTAGATTAATATAATGTCTGTCTACTGGTTGTTGCTGAATACGCCAGCCATTGTCTATATTTTGCTAGCAACTGTGGTGTTGTTGTACCACATATGAGCCTATTACGCTCTCAAATGTGAGGTTTCATAACGTAATGGGGCGCATTAGACGGGTAGCAGTGAGGAAAATGTAGCAAACGGCCGCCCGGTTGTTATCCCTTTCTACTCAGACGTAATCTGCCAGCATGCAGTGTGCCCCTGTGGAAATCAGTTATTAGACATTCCATACAGCAGTAGTGTATGCGGGGGACCTATAGGTAGATTTTACGGGGCAAATGAGGTACCTGGTATATAATAAAATAAATAAGTAAATAAACACTCCTGGAAAAAATTCATGTATTAGTTATGATCACTATTATAATGGGTAATTTAGTATAACTATTCTTCAATATAAACAATTCTTATTATAAACCGTATCTTATGTGTTCCCCCTAAAATTGCCTATTGTATAACCACTTAAATGCTACCGTGTGCACCCATCAATCTAACGCGCCAAATAAAATAAAGGATAAAATAACTCCTGCTACTGTACGGAGAGTACCGGTAGTCTAAATCATATCGTCGCAAACTGGTCAATGGAAACAGCATCTACAGAGTGTTTTTGAAAAATATATTTAAATATTTAGAACCTTCATTTAATCACATTATTTGTAAGGCTATTCATTTTATTTTAGTTTAGTTTGACATTGTATAAACGCTGAAGAAGATATCATCGTATATCGAAACATGTACTAACATTTGAATATAATTTGTATTGATTCGCGGAGCATTTTAATTAATTATTTATCAATCAATACGGCAATTTTCTTATATTTTCCTAAAATGGTAAATATTTTTGCTTTTAAGTCAATACGGATTCAATCAAAATGGTTCACTTTATAAGAAGAAGATGGTAATGTAACTATATAGTGTGATCATGATCTGCCCAAGGAAGAACTTCTCCTCTATTAAAGTTCTTAGGTTGTTTACTCATTTCTATCGCATCTCGAATGATTTTCGGTGTAAAATGTTTCCCCATACAGATGACAGATGTTTCATCAAATCAAATCAAATCAAATCAAATCAAATCAAATCAAATCAAATCAAATCAAATCAAATCAAATCAAATCACCTACAATAAACGGAGTGGCCGAAAGTCACGGGAAGGATAGTCTCATGAGAAAATGTGCCGTGTGCGACTCCTGAGCGTTGCCGTTGGCTGCGGTGAAGCAGAGCAGTCTGTCACAGATACGAGTGTAGTGAAGTTGGCAACACGTCACGACATTGAACGTGGGATGATCATCGGTCCACGGCGCATGGGTCATAGCATTTCGGAGATTACACGCGGATTCGGGTTTCCCAGGTCAACAGTGTCGAGGGTGGATCTTCAATATCGCAGAGATAATGTTACCATCCACGTAAACCACCGCACGGGACGACCACAGGTGTTTAACGAACGAACATCACGTCACCTCAGCAGAACCATACGGGACGATCGAAGGGTTACTGTGAGTCGGATCACCGCCCAGTTGAATGTTGGGAGTCAGGAACCCATTTCTTGTCGAGTCGATGCCTCGCCGAATTGCTGCCGTTATGAGGGCTCGCAGAGGAGCAACTTGTTATTAATATCATATTCCGTGCCTTCACATGACTTTTGGCCACTAAGTGTATGTTCCACTGTCTCATCTCTACTCCCGTATTGGTCTCCTTGAGGATGTGTTTCCGTGCCCTGAATGACCAACATGAAACCTGTATTTTCTGAATACGAGGGAAGTTCCGAAAGTAATGTTGTTGTTTTAAGGGACGGAACTACGAGGTCATCTGCCTTCTGAAAGTAAGTTTCGTCATTTTATTGCACCAGGTGACACAAACAATCGCCATAAGAATCCACACCCGCGACTGGTTCAACGACGGAAGTAGCGTCAGTGGAGGGGGAATGACGCATGCGCAGAGCACCGACGAAGAGAGAGGAACAGCAGACCGGCGTGCATGATCATTCAAGAACAACTCAGGATGGTAGACAGACGTGTACTGACAACGTGGTCACCAATGGAAGTGCGTGCTGTTATTCGGTATGAATGGGCACGGTGGACTAGTGTGTCAGACAACTACGAACGCCTGGTGAAGCAGTCATGTCTCGTCAAATGGTTGGTGGCTTGTGTTGCATGTTCAGTGAAGGACGGCAGAGTGTGGAGGATGAACATCGAAGTGGACGTCCCTCCACATCCACAAATGAAAACAACATTGCTCGAGTACAGAACATGGTGATAGCGGACAGGCGCATAACGGTGGCAGACGTAACGTTCACACTGCGTATTGGTTGTGCCCGGGCCCATCACATGCTCCATGATGTGTTGGGTTACCGAAAAGTGTCCGCAAGATGGGCACCGAGAAACCTGAACCCGGAACACAAGAGTGAAAGAATGTGCATCAGCCTCGATCACTTGATGCGGTACACGCGCGAGAGAGAAATGAGTTTCTGATCAGAATCATCACGGGTATATGAAAGCATTGAAACCCGCACTCTCGGGACGTCACTTCCACACCAATGTTCAGGAGGAGCAGACTGTGCGACAATTCCTTGTATAGCAGGACACCGAGTTTTACCAGAGTGGTTTCTCCAAACTGATTGCACGCTACGACAAGTGTCTCAGTGTCGGTGGTGACTATGTCCTTAAATAGTGCAAGGAGTATAGTTCATGATGCCGTGGTGTATGTCAGTTTGGCAATAAAGGGTCGCTAGGGGAAGAAAATTATGAAACTTATTTTCGTATTTTCAGAAATTCCCTCGTAAAACCCCTTTCTTTAGCCACAGATTTATTATTATTATTATTTCAAGTTAACAGCCGATATCTCCAATTGTCTCAACTTGGGTCCAGCCTGGTATTTGAAACCAGAACTCTGTTATGATTATAGATTTTTTTCAATGTGAATTAAAAAAGTGAATATAACTTACATACCATACTATGAAGGAGGTGGCTTCAGTGGCGTAGTTGGTAGCATGCTGAGCTTCTATGCCTAGAATCATGGATTCAAACCCGGCCGAAATCATCAGATTTTTTAAGAGCGTTAAAACTCCCTCAGTATGCCTTCCTTCGGAGGTTAAGTAAAGCCGGTGGCCCCATGTCATAGATTTATGGCATGTAAAAAAACCTTCCACTAACTACAATTGTGTGAAGCTAAATTTGCAGGTTGGGTTTGATTAACGCTCTATAAGTGCCAACGGTCGTAGCCAGGTACAGGTTGCGGTGGCATCTAGTAGCCAAGTTCACAGCTAGGTGTCGTTGACGGTAGAATTTGGTAGCAAAAGTAGGTACTACTTGAAATTGATCGTCTGCAGTCTTTACCTGAATTACCTGAAATACAGCCATCACAATAAACACCGGTTATCAGACAAATTTTACACACACGGGGCCTACATGACCGCGTTGCTGCAGCAGGCCCTAAACTGTGGAACCAACCAATCAACATACTATGAAGATCAGCATTTCAAAGACGAAAGTTATGTCAGTAGGAAATAAACACGAGAGAATAGATTGCCAGGTAGGAGGAACGAAATTGGAGTTGGTAAAACATTCTAAGTAGGCTACTTGGGCTGTGTGTTATCTCAGGATGGTAGTACGAGGAAAGAAATAGAGTCGAGGTGTAGAAAAGTCAATGCAGTGAGTTCTCGTTTGCGATCTACAGTATTCTGTAAGGAAGAAGTTAGTGTAGTGACGAAACTCTCCCTACATCGCTCAGTAGTTAGACAGACCTTGCTGTATGCAAATGAGAGCTGGGTAGATTCAGGATATCTGATACACAAGCTAGAGGTAACTGTATGAAGGTAGCACTATTGATTGCTGGGACAATTAGATTGGAGCAATGGCAGGAGGGTACTTGTAATAAAAAGATAAATGCTAACTTTGAAATGAACACGCTAAATGAAACTGTTCGTATGAGTCGACTCACATGGTGGGGTCATGTGATAAGAATGGGAGAGGAGAGATTACCTAAGAGCTTAATGAGTTTGGTTGTAGATAGTAAGAGAAGCAAAGGTAGACCTAGGAGGCGATGGTCAGATTCAGTGTTTAACGATTTCAAAGTGAGAGGTGTAGAAGCAGAGGAAGCCACAGTGTTAACTGGTAATGGGGCATCATGATCGCAATCAGAGGCTTGCAGACTAGACTGGACGCTGAAAGGTAAAACAGTCTCAAATGCATGAATATACATGTGTTATACTTGCCTCTGCGGTCGAAGTTGATGAGCTGTATGGACATGCCAGCACAGCAGCCACAGCCCAGATTCTGACAAGTGCAAGGGAGGCGGTTGAGCAGCTGTTTCAGTGGAGGGCGACTCGAGTTGCGCAGGTCGTAGAACACGACTCCTGAAAACATCAAACGGTATGGCAGAAATACTCACTTTTTGTAAAAATGATGTGCTCTACATACTGTACCAGGTGAAGTTTCTTGTGTGATACTCCTTCTTTCCCAAGGATTTACACTTTACTATTTACTCTTTTAAATAATTCCGAGTGCATTGCCTTCGAGTTTTAATAATACAAATACTCACCATCGTCAATGGAGCCGATAAACTTGATTCTGTAGGAACATATCTTATAATAAGATTCGACCTTCTTACAATATTTAGCAACTGTAGCTTTTATGGATGAAGATTCATCTACGAGGGTCACTTACTAAGTCATGGCAACTATTTTGTTTTAGATAAATGCACTGTTATGCAAACATTCCATTATGCACAATACATAATGTACTTTACCAATCATGTCCAAGTTTTTTCAGGAAGTATTGTAGGCGAGGGAGAAGAGTGAAATTAACAAAAATTAAAAATTAAAAATAACAAGAAGTTCCGTGACGAACTAAAGAGCCTACTTTTCTTCAATTTTAAGATTCATGCCAATGATTAATCTATATGGATCTATCTAGAATAATGACGAAATTAAGTTCGTAATATCGAAATTTCTAATTAGTTCGAAATACTGTATAGGCTACCTGGCATAATGTAGCCTAATAGAGAACTACAGTTGGCAGCCCTGGTGACTGAATATATTCTTAGTTCCATCTCTTAAGGTAGAGAATACAAAATTTGATTGAAGTCCAATGGATAGCATGGTCGTTACATGCAGTTGAACATTGGATCTAACAGCGCGCGTAAAATCATGTTGGCAACAATGACATACATGTATTGGTCAGAAATAATCTGAAATAATATGGTCTACTGTTGTGTCAATTTCAAATGAAATCCATTGGTTAGTATAGAAGTTACATGCATTTTAAAATTGGACCTACCAGCAGGCTTAGAAGTATGTTGGCAGCAATGGCGTAGGCCTACATTAGTTACTCCAAATTAATCTAGAATGCCAGGTAATATACGTGTGCAAAGTTTAGAGCTATTGGCTTGCATACTTTCTGATATATTGATATTAGGGTAACAAAAATAGAGACAGTATTTATTAACAGTTGGCAGCCCTGGTTACTCTTAAGAATCGGCATAGTCATATCTGTTATAGTACACATAGCACACACGAAATTTGGTTGAAATCCAAATGATAGTATAGAAGTTACATGTATTTAAAGGTGGACCTGTCAGCAGGCTTAGAATCACGTTGGTAGCACTGACGTATATAAGTAACTCCAAATTAATATAGAATGTCAGGTACTATACGTGTGCATAGTTTAAAGCTGTCGGCTTGCATACTTTCTGATATATGGGTATTTGGATTAAAAAATTTGAGAGCATTTATTAACAGTTGGCAGCCCTGGTGGCTCTTAAGAATACGCTCAGTCATATCTGTTTATTTACACATAGCACATACGAAATTTGGTTGAAATCCAATTGATAGTGTAGAAGTTATATGCATTTAAAATTTGGGCATATCAGCAGCCTTATAATCATTTTGGCAACACTGCCGTGTATGGACTCCTGGAAATTAAACTGCAATATTATTATCTATACGTGTGCCAATTTTGAAATAGCTCCCATTCATACCTTCCAAGATATCCAACATCGAGCTAAAATTTCAATTGCGATTTTTCAGTAGTTGGTAGCACTGACATCATTTTCAAATATGGCCGTGAGATATTCTTTACTCCTACCAAATTTTGTTTCGATTGCTGCAGCCGTTTAGGAGTTGATAGGGGGGGGGGACACACGCACACAGCGAGACAGACAGACAGAAGGACAGACAGACAGACAGACAGACAGACAGAAGGACAGATAGACCGACAGACACACGTTTTTCCGATCTCATAAGTCTGCTTTTTCCTCATTTTTGCAAAATGTGAAAAGTAGGCTAAAAATAGCCCCACCACCGATAAGAAAACTTTCCCTCTTTGGAGAAAGGTCGACTGGCAAGCTGTCAATCAGGATTTATCATCTCTACCCTGGTGCCTGCTAACAGCTGAGAAAAACGTAAACAGCGCAGTGGCCTTGTTTGAGGATTTACTTTACTCGGCCATTGAACAACACGTTCCTTTCTCCGTACCCAAATCCAACAAATACCTGCACTGGCTAAGTCAAAACACCAAACTCCTTCTCCAAAACAAAACTCGAGCGTGGTCACTGTGGAAATCAGTTCCTAATCCTCATACACGCAATCTATTTATTCACCAACGGAAAATTTCAAGAGTTCATATGACAGAAGATCACAACCGCTACATCTCTTCCATAACAGGAAATCTCAAGAATAACCCGAAGAAGTTCTGGACACTTATATCATCCCGTAGAAAGACTCCCAGAATTCCACTTAACCTAAACCTCCATAATGAAGAAATCCCATTTGAATTGAGGTCCATACATTTCAATGAATATTTTCACTCAACCTTTTCAGTTCCCGTACCAATCCCCAGTCCCCCTCAACTTACTAGTGTCCGTTCTGATTCACTGTCTCAAATTTCAACGACCCCCGATGAAATCCAAAATATTTTAAAAAGTCTGCCCGCAAACAGATCTACCGGACCATCAGAAATAAGCCCTTTATTCCTGAAAAACACCTCTGCATCTCTCAGCATCCCCTTATCCATGATACTCAACTGGTGCTTGACTTCCGGCACTTTTCCTGACTCATGGAAAAGAGCTGATGTCACACCTGTCTGTAAATCAGGCAGCAAGCATGACATTTCCTCATATAGACCTATATATATCGTCCCTATACTCTCTTCAGTCTTCGAAAGAATAATACATTGCCGTCTCCTCACTTTCACCAAACCACACCTCTCAGAAGAAAAACATGGCTTCGTCCCTGGAAAATCATGTTCAACAAATCTGACTGTTCTGAACCATCACATAATTTCTGCAATTGATCAAAAATCTCAGCTAGATGTACTCTACGTTGACCTGGCCAAAGCATTTGATTCCGTGAACCATTTCCTTCTCCTCCACCAGCTTGCTTCACGATACAACGTACATGGATCCTTCCTATCCCTAATGCAAAGCTTCCTGTCCAATAGGCAACAACGGGTAGTGCTTCCAGGGTCTGTATCGTCCTGGCTCCCAGTCTTATCAGGAGTAACCGAGGGCAGTATCCTGGGACCCCTTCTTTTCGTGCTGTATATGGACGATATAAACACATGCGTGCAAAATTCTCCGTGTTCCCTTCTTCTGTACGCTGATGACCTCAAGATATACAGAAAAATTTCCAGTTCTGACGACCACGCTGACCTCCAGGAAGCAGTGAATACATGTACTGATTGGTTCAACAAATGGAAGTTATCTCCAAATCCGAAAAAGTGCTTCAATGTGTCTTTCTCACTACTGAAATCTGGAAAACAGGCGGACTATAAAATATGTGGAAATAAATTGGATATGGTTTCTCAGGTAAGAGATTTAGGTATTATTCACGATGATAAACTGACATTCTCTCCCCGCATTGACCATATCAAATCTCGCGCAATGCGCAGTCTCGGCATTCTATACAGATTCTCAGAAATTAAAGACCTCACTGCACTTAAATTATACTTCACCACATATATTCTCCCAATCCTAGATTTCTCTTCTCCAATTTGGTCTACTTCGGCTATAACCAATATTTCTAAATTGAACAGTGTCTTCAATTTCTTCATATCAATTGTCAAAGCTCGCAATCCTTCACTAAGGCACTTTGCCAAATCCGACAGTCTAAATCAGCTCAATTTACTCGACCTGAGAAGCCGTCTACAATTCACTGACCTGTGTTTCCTACATAAAATTATGAATGGTTACACAAAATGTAACATGCTACTAAGCTACTTCCCACTCCATCTTCCCTCCCGTTCAACACGTCAGAACCATTTACACCACATACATCACCCACGTCTTGAAGTACAGAAGCGCTCTATTTTCCACCGTCTACCTACCCTTAGCAACTCCCTTCCAAATATTGACATATTCTCTCCCTATCGAACATTCAAACATAACATTAGAAGATCCCTTTCATCCTCAATTCCTACACCCTCACCCTCCTAATCACTCACTACCCCAATCACTCCCTGCGTCTTTCCGAGATTTATCCCTCGCTGCCATCACTGCCAATTGTTACCTGTTATTGTTGTTGTTGTTTTGTTAATATTATTTGAAATTGTTAAAATATTAGTGTAAAATGACCTTTTCATGGTTGTATCTAATAATTATTAAATAAATGAAAAATAAATAAATACTGTAAGTAAATAAAAAATGGTATCGCATGCTATAATATTGAGAACACTAATTGGCACGCACAGTAACACATCAACACATGAACATCCTTCGAAGTAAAGGCAATCAATTGTTCGCTGCCAACGATGAGGAAGACGACCAATACGATCAGCTCCTCCATTGCCCAATCTGGCAATCTCGCATCGCATTGCGTTAGCTGCGAACGTAAGCGTCTCCCACGCAATGGAGCTTTCAATTTCGGTATCAAATCATGATGACAGATCGGAAAAGCAGGGGAGATGATCTAGTACGTCTCATCTCCAGCGCCGTAAATGGGACTAAATAATGTTTGCCGTATGGGCTGTTGCATTATCGTGCTATATTTACGTGTGCACGTTGTTCTAGTCGACTCACATCAATACTGCTCGGGTCCAACCTCTGTGAACTTGAGGGGTGAGGTGACGTGGGAGGTGGGAAGAGAAAGGCCTGTCAACAATCCGCGTGTTATCTGCGATTCCTGTTTATTCCAATACTGCTAACATAGGGCCGTTGACTAAACCACTGTGGTGTTGCGAATGAGTGAGTGAGTCACCGACCAATGCATTTGGTTCTGTTACTAAACACAGACCGGGAACCTCACACATCACTCATCGTCATCCGCGATCCACATTCCTCTCAGGTTCACGGAGATTGGACTCGGGCAGTACTTGACAAACTACAAACATCAACAATGCGCTGACTGACTTGTGCGCGCATCCTTCTTCTTCTGGTTTGCATTTCTACACCTTCTAGAGGCATCTATAGATACTGTATATCCTATTGTAAATGTTGTACCTTATATCAAAACATGTGAATTGCGGTCCGGGATTCCGCGGAAAATAATAGATGCCATGACTGGTAAGTGACCCCGTGGCTTAGGCGGCAGCACGCCGGCCTCTCACCGCTGGGTCCGTGGTTCAAATCCCGGTCACTCCATGTGAGATCTGTGCTGGACAAAACGGAGGCAGACAGGTTTTTCTCCGGGAACTCCTGTTTTCCCTGTCCAAAATTACATCCCAGCAACACTCTCCACTATCATTTCATTTCATCTGTCATTCATTTAATCATTGCACCAGAGGAGTGCGTCAGGCCTCGGCAGCCGGCAGAGTTCATATCCTCGCCGCTAGATGGGGGCTTCATTCATTCCATTCCTGACCCGGTCGGAGACTGGAAGCAGGCTGTGGATTTTCATTTTCCTAGTACCGGTATGTCAAGAGGACATACTTGACGAGCAATTACAACTCTTCCCGCAGACAAATATAAGATCCTTGGCGTATACAAACTGAACGTTCAGTAAAGTGGTGGCTGAAGGTTAATATTGTTCTGGGTATTGTATTATTTTCTCTGTGAAAAGGGGGTTTGGAGGAGGGAGCGTATGTAAGGCAAAAGACTGCTTGATATCAGAGATGATAAGGCTACACGTGTGTGGTAAAACTAATGTAGCTGATTCCTTCACCAGTGCTGGTGCCCTGGCTCTCCTCTGAGAACATCACATTCACCTCGAGATTAAATGGATTGTATTTGGAAAACTTCACGAGAACAAAACAAGTAGTTCCGTGAAGAACTATACAGCCTATTTTCATATATCCTACTTATGTTAATTGCCACTATCAACATACAAAATGTCAGTTTGATTGCTGTAATAGATTCGTAGATATTGAGAACCGACTAAATATTTCGGATGCTCGCCATGTTGGATTTTATATATGTAGGTCTCAGAGTTATGTACTGTTACATAAAGATTATTGTGTACGTGTAGCATTCAAACTTCAATCGCATGATTAGGACACAAGAAGTAACAAGGAGATTTTAAAATTTCGCTCAGCAGCCATCTTGTGGTTATGGAAACAATTGAAATAAATTAGATGCCAGTGGATTAACATTCGTATAAGGATTTACTGTACCAAGTTTCAGTGCACTCGGCTGGTTAAATTGCGAGAAACGTCCATGTGAATATTTATATTTCGCGTCGCCGCCATGTTGGATTTGTGATCACCAGGTTATTTAAAGTCTTATAGGTGAACTTAAGTTCATAGCCCCTATGAACATACAAATATTCAGTTTGATTGCTATAATAGATTTGTAGATATTGAGAGCCGTCTAAATATTTCGGATGGTCGCCATGTTGGATTGTTAAATGTATAGGCCATAGAGTCATGTACCATTAAAGGAAAAGTATTGCGTAGGTTCATTATTCAAACTTTCACTTCGATCGCATGACTACGACACAAGAAATAAAAACTTAATTTTAAAATTCGCACAGCCGCCATCTTGAGGTTATGTAAACAATTGAACTAAATTAGATACCAGTGCATTACAATGTGTATAAACATTTCCTGTACCCGATTTCATTGCGTTTGGAACATTAAATCGCGAGAAAGGTCTATTTAAAATTTTCAAATTCGCTTGGCCGCCAAGTTCGTTTTGTAGTTAACCGGCTTTCGAAAGTCTTATAGATGAACTTCCAGTAGTACCCTTTATCTCCGTTCAAAATTTCAGGGTGATACCGAAAATAGTTTCAGAGATATAGAATGCCGGTGAAATATTTCGCACATCCGCCATCTTGTGGTTATGTAAACAATTGAATAAAGTTAGATGTCGGTGCATTACAATCTGTATAAACATATATTGTACCAAGTTTTATTGCGTTTGGTTGGTTAAATCGCGAGAAACGTCTATTTAAAAGTTGCAAATTCGTGTGGCCACCATGTTGGTTTTGTAGTTACCAGTTTTTCAAATGTCACATAGGCGAACTCCTAGTAGTTCCCTTTATCACCGTAAAAAATTCCAGGGTGATATCGGGAATAGTTTCGGAGATATTGAATGCTGGTAAAATATTTCGCACAGCCGCCATGTTGGATTGGTGAGACGTAACAATATTTGAAGGGCACGGTCAGGGTCGTCCGTATTAGTGCTATGGTCTTACCGAGTTTCATTGAAATCGTTCCAGCCGATCAAAAGTTATTAGGGACACACACACACACCTCTCGCACACACACACACACACACACACACACACACACACACGCACGCACGCACGCACGCACACACGGACAAAAGGTGATCTCATAAGCCTATTTTTTCAAAATTGAAAATAGGCTAAAAAGCATGGGCTATATACGGTGGACGGGGAGAAAGAACTGGAAGTATCTCACTCATATACTCAAGTTACGTTGCGATACAATGTTATCGGAGTACACGGAACATTTCGGATATTTTTGATCGCTCCCCTCATCCCTTGTTGCAATCAGCGGGCAACGACCTGCTGAGTAACTCTTGGGATAGGGGCTTACTCGGTCTAGCATTTGTGACAAACCCTCCACTATTGAATATTATGGTTAGTGCTCGAGCCGTACAATGAATGTTCATGCTGGCATTAGGTTGGTCAGCCTCTAGAAGATTGGTGAATGGTGGGTTTGTATCCTACTTTCGGTCATCGTAGATGTAGTTTTCCGAGCTTTCCTAAAGTAATTCAGATTGCGCGTCTCTCACGTTAGTTCTCACAACCTACCCCTAATTAAGAATAGTACCTGAGATAGATATCTTCCTGTAACCTGCTATTGAACTACAGTACAATTGGATCAGTCATTACTAGAGAAGTTTCATATTAATTATTAGAGGTACGATACGTCACAGAGGCCTAAGTGTTAAAAGAGACAAATAAGCACAATAACAATTGACAATACGGCGCATTAATACAGACTACATTATTGACATTCTTTGTTTCCGACAAACAATCGGTTAACAGGAGAAAGCCACTGTCGCATTTAAATAAATAAATAAATAAATGAGTAGGCTACATTAATAAATGAATGAATACATGAATGAATTAATAAATGAATGAATGAATAAATGAATTAATACATGAATGAATTTATAAATGAATGAATACATGAATGAATTAATAAATGAATGAATACACGAATGAATTAATAAATGAATGAATTAATGAATGAATTAATAAATGAATGAACGAATAAATGAATGATAAATACATGAATGAATTAATAAATGAATGAACGAATAAATAAATAAATAAATGAATGAATGAATAGAATAAATAAATAATAAATAAATACATGAATAAAATAAATAATTAATAAATGAATGAATGAATGAATAAAATAAATAAGATCAAAGATGGAGGTTACAAGCTCTGGAGTAATTCAGAAATATACTCCCACACTGAAAAGATCTCAAGTGTAATCCGGAAACGGAGAATATCATTCTATGCCCACCTCCTCAGAATGCCAGTCAGTAGATTCTCCAACCGTCTATTATCATACTTCCGAGGTTTAAAGGTGATGCCTCTTTGGCTGGTGGAAGTGGATAAGGACTTGTTAAAGTTTGAAATTTCTGAATCAGTTATCTTGCTCAGAACCCCATTGAAACAAAAACTCCGCCAGGCTCATCAAGAGGAAGTAAAACCTAGCAAGAGATATGTTCACTCGGATGAATGGAAGAAATCCCATTCCGAAAGGATGAAGGCGTGGTGGGCTAACAAGAAGAAAAACAGTTGAGATCTCGCGGTCCCTAGTGGCCACAACGATAAAAGTAAGTAAAATAAATAAATAAATGAACAAACGAAAGTTTGATGCTTTTCAGTCGGTCAACTCGATTGTACCCAAATGAGGTGGGTTATTCCCTAATCCTGAAAAAAAATTACATGATATTAATAAATGGCTTTAAACACCATAATAAAAGAATAAAATAATTAATAAAATAAAATAAATAAATAAATGAAATAAATAAATAAATAAATAAATAAATAAATAAATAAATAAATGAACGAATAAAATAAATAAATAATCGAATGAATAAAACAAATAAATAAGTAAATAAATAAAAAATAAAATAAAAATAAATAATCGAATAAATTAATAAAATACATCAATTAAAATTAATAAGTAAATAAATAAATGAATGAATGAATGAATGAATGAATGAATGAGTGAATGAATAAATCAATAAATTTGAGATTATGAGGATTTGAACACGGTAATACGTTCGCAGGAAGATATGCTATGTATTCGTCCACGGGTGTCGGTGTCGGCGTTTCCGACGTATAGCTTCCTTGATGCTCTCCGAACACCATCAGTCTAATTTTCTTGTATACGATTTAATATTGGGTTGTTTGGTGAGAGGACATACTTGACGAGCAATTATAGACCGGTTTCTTAGGTTTTAAAACACTAGGCAACGGTAACGTGCGAAATAAAAACAAAGTAGCTAGTTTACAAGCGGCTATTACTCTGGGTAACGCTCAGTAAACCGGAACAATAGAATTAAATATCGCATTAGCTGACTTATCTATACAACAAAGTGAATGATAATTTGACTATATTATTCAGAATATGTGATATTCCTACCTTCACTGATGTGCGATGTTTGATCCTTCATGAGCTGTCGGGCATGACAGACAAGTCCTAAGACCAGAACACTACGGATTATTAAGCTCATTTCGCTGTTCAACACTGGATTAACTGAGCAAGTTCACGCCAATGAACCCACGCGCGATATCGCGAAATCTCGTCTGGGCCTTGGATGAGGTCAGGTCGCTGAGCTGAAGTGTGCTACTTGGTTCTGTACCAAGCATTGGAATCTCCATGTGCCAAGGGCAGCGCGGATATGTTTTATGTTCTAGCAGCTTATGCCAGGAACTAATGTTCGAATCCGAGGCAATGCAATGCTTGTCTTACTTCGTCTGAGTAGCAAATATGTGTAAAGTAAGCTTTCTCTCTCACATTCGGAGTTTTCGACTAAAGCTGTATTTTTCCCGGGCGATCAAATATATCTCCAGTTTAATTGTTGTGCGTTTGTTATGGATAGATCATAGCTTCTGGACTGAAAGGAGCAGGCATCCCTACAATAAAACTAGACTGCAACTTACGTATATAGTCCTAAAGAGTAACAGTGCTAAGGGAAAGCCCTTAATTGTTTTTCGCGCTTTTCTTGTTTCTCAAAGTGAGTGATTTAATTTTGTAATATGTAATTTAGAGTTAACAATTTCTCCATTGAGAGATAATGATAAAATACCCTCGTTACAGCATAAGATTTGTTCTCAAATAAAACTGTCGCTTCGGTGACATCACCGATAGAGTTCAAATTTTTCCATTCTTACTAACTCATACGAACGACCAAGAACATTCTATGGAATTTTGTCGCATATCTTTTCTGTTGAAAAAAAAATGTCGTTATAACCCCATTTTCTGTTTCTTCTGCATTTAAATAATTATTTGTCGCCGCAGAACTGTTTTGAACTTCACATTGTATTTTACAAGGTACGGCATTGTGGTTGAACGCTACACCAGATGCATTGTATAATATCTATTTGTGTTTCACCTTGTATCTTCGTTAATTTTGGAAAATATTTACATTTGCTTTTCACAAGAAAACTCATTTCTGTCATAGATTTACTACGTTACTATTACTACTGCTTAGATTTTTAAGATTCTTTCTACTGGCTGTGTTTTTACTTCAGTTTTATACCTTTTTTTTACAATTTTTAGGTGATTACAAGGTTATCATTTGATTTATATCGTAAATTCAATGGCTGTTATTGTTGTTTAAAAACTATTAAAGCATCCCGCTGTAGAAGGAGGATAAAATGTCTGAAACATGTAGGGGTAATTGTTATTTGTATTTACGTTTAATTTATTACAGTTTTGACAAGTTGGGATACCAGTGTTTTAATTGTTAATTATTATGTATCAGTACGGGTAAATTTGTAAATGTATGACGAAAAAGTCATTCTAAACAAATTCTAATTATTTTTAGCCAGAAACGTTTTGAACAAACGAACCATCGCCGACATAATGCTAGAAAAAGGGAGGGAGATAATTATATAATTATTGTTGTTTTAAGGGGCGGAAAAGTGAGGTCATCTGCCCTAGGGAAAGAATTGCATAAGCCATAGACTCAGACATGATATCGTGCTACTCGCTCGGAGACAGTTGAAAATCACTCTTAACTCCCACGGTAAGGCGAGAAGCACATCCCTCTAACATGCATGTATCCCAATAAACCATATAAAAAGTCAAAATGCATTGGTTGTTGGCTGGTTCCTCAGTTTAGAGGCTGCGACAACGCGGTCATGTAGCCCCGTGTACTTTGGGTGTGTGTAGAATCTGTCTGATAACCGGTGTTAATTGTGATGGCTGTATTAGAGTGTGTTATCTGTAATTCAGGTAAGGACTACTGAAGATCAATTTCAAGTAGTTGTATAATACACTTTCACGAACAGTGGAGTGAGTCCACATGCACACTACTTAAACTCTGTCTCCAGCCAGGAGTAGAAATAGTAGTGTGGTAGTGGGGAAGCAGTCTACTAACTTATTCAACCCTCCTCGTATTTGCCCCGAACCTGATATCTCACTAACCAATCATGGGATTTGAACATACAGGGTGTCATAGCATTGGTAGAAATGCCCCCTACTTTCCTATAGGCTCTTTATTTAATTAAAAAGACCAAAACTGAAAGGTCATTCGCGAGTAGTGGGGTAGTGTAGGTTTCCTCGAGTCACGCGCGTGCTTGAATACGTATGCCTATGTTGGGAAAGGGTAAGGTGGTGGGGGAGGAGTAGGGTCGAGTGAGGGGTCGTTTAGATGGTATTTTTCCGCTCTATGTGATGGTGAGGTGATTTTTTAAAATGAATGGAATTTGGAAACGCCATTTGGGGTAAACGTGTGTTTTTTGATTTTATGGCGATGAATGTTTTTTTTGTACGCCTGCGCACTTGAGAGGCTTTGTAAGAGAGCGGGCTTTTTAAATGATTATTTATAGATGAGTGTTTTTTTAAATAATTATTGAAATAAACCATAAAAACTAATAGGTCATCGGCTTTTTACTATCTCGCTAACCAATAATCGGATTTAAACATATGAGGTGTCGTAGGACTCGTGGTGAACTCCCCTTTCCTATGGACGAGGTATGTCCACCCCAAAATAAAAACTACCCTTACCCGGGGGGATGAAATAGTATTTTTGTATGCCTACGAACTTGACGGCTTTTGTAAGAGAGCGGGCTTTATAAATGATTATTTATAGATGAGTGTTCTTTTAAATGTATTTAAATATGCCAAAAAAACTAATAGGTCATCGGCTTTTAAGTATCTCGCTAACCAATAATGCGATTTAAACATATGAGGTGTCGTAGAAACCGTGGTGAACTCCCATTTTCTATGAACGGGGTATATCCACCCCAAAATAAAAACAACCCTTACCCGGGGGGTAAATAATATTTTTTGTATGTGCGCGCACGGACGGCTTTTGTCAAAAGGATCTAACTACACGTTTGTTAATATTTTCTGAACCCCTGATGTGATTTTGCCATAGGCAGTATCCTAGCCCTGGGGGGGACATCCCGTTTTTAAATGTATGATTCGTTTTTTGTCAAAAGGGCCTAACTACACTTTTGTTCATATCTCGCGAACCAATCATGCTAGGGACTTGTATGAGGAGTCCTAGCACTTGGGGCGACGTCCCCCGTTTGGGGGTGAAACTACCTCCAAAATTGAAAAATCCATATCTTTGAAACGAAGAACCCTAAAATTAGGTGTGATAGCTTAAAAAATAGGGGATGATATAGGCTTTTACCTCGATTGATCATTTCACCCCTAAAGCAGTAAATAGTCCTTTTACGAGAAAAAACCTGTTAAACACTTAAAAATGATAAATGAACCTAAGATCTTTTGTTTTTGATGAAAAATAGCAGGGGGGTGGAAACTACCCCCCGAATTGAAAAATCAATAGCTTGGAAACTAAGAACCCTAAAATTAGGCGTGATAGCTTTTAAAAATAGGCCATGACATACGCTTTTACCTGGATAGATCATTTAACCCCTAAAAGAGTAAATAGTCATGTTATGAAAAAAACGTGTTAAACACCTAAAAATGATAAATGAACCTAAGATCTTTTGTTTTTGATGAAAAATAGCAGGGGGATGAAAACTACCCCCAAATTGAAAAATCAATATCTTGGAAACGAAGAACCCTAAAATTAGGTGTGATAGCTTCAAAAATAGGCCATGACATACGCTTTTACCTGGTTAGGTCATTTCACCCCTAAAACAGTAAATAGTGATTTTACAGGGGGTAAAAAGGTGTTAAACACCTAAAAATGATAAATGAACCTAAAATCTTTTGTTTTTGATGAAAAATAGCAGGGGGTTGAAAACTACCCCCAAATTGAAAAATCAATATCTTGGAAACGAAGAACGCTAAAATTAGGTGTGATAGCTTAAAAAATAGGTCATGACATACGCTTTTACATGGATAGGTCATTTCACCCCTAGTGGTGGCTCAGCGGTCTAGCTGCATGCCTCTCAACAAGGCGGTCCGGGTTCGATTCCCGGTCAATGCATGTGAGATTTTCGGAGTGAAATGCCATGTCCTGAGGTTCGGATTCCCCGTAAAAAGGAGGTCCCGTGGCTCATGATCTCAAGATAAACGGTCATGTTAAACTACAAGCTTCCTTACTTCCTTTAAGATCTTTTGTTTTTGATGAAAAATAGTAAGGGGCTGAAAACTACCCCAAATTGAAAAATCGATACCTTGGAAACGAAAAACCCTAAAAGTGGGTGTGATTGCTTACAAAATAGGTTATGACATACGCTTTTACCTGGATAGATCATTTCACCCCTAAAACAGTAAATAGTGATTTTACATGGGGTAAAAAGGTGTTTAAGGGGTAAAAATTATAATTGAACCTAAGATCTTTTGTTTTATGAAATATAGTAGGGGAGTGTAAACAATCCCCAAATTGAAAAAAAAAAACGATATTTTGCAAACTTAAGAACCCTAAAATTAGGTGTGATCGTTGAAAAATAGGTGATGACATACGCTTTTACCTCGATAGATTAAAACAGGGAATGGTAATGTTACAGGAAAAAAGGTATTAAACACTTAAAAGCATAAGCGTTTTGTGAAACCATGCTTTAATGGACATGTGTATGGAGGATGATTGTTATTATTATTATTATTATTATTATTATTATTATTATTATTAGGTAATTAAGGATTAATGTGTGTATAGATAACTAACCAGTGGGGAGCGTGATGGCGCAGGTGCTTAGCTGCTCGTCTTTACCCGGACGGCTGGGGTTCAAATCCTGGTGACCGCGGGTTGGTATTTTTACCTGAAAAATCACGTGGCGTCAGGAAGGGCATTCGGCCTTATATCTCAGGCCAAAACCAAAATGAGCCTGGTTGGCTCCGGTGACTCAAAATAATTGGGAAAAGCCGAAGAAAGGAAAAGAAGGGAACAAACGTAACTAACCAGTAATAGTAAACATTTGTTTGAGGTGTTCAAGAAGTCAGGATGGCCAACCCTTTGCAATGGTTCACGAATTGACCCTAAAAAGTTTTACCTGTTAAGACTCAATGTACCCTGTTGCAGCCTTTAGGAAAAAAATCTAACCCGGGGCCTCTGGGGTGACAGTGGAGTTATATTAATGATGCTTTTTAAACAAACATACGCTTGCATACTACCGCTGGGTTGAATCTGCACAGAGACACTGGCTTTTGTTTGTGTAGTGAGCCTTCGTGATAACAGCAAGGCGATCTTGTCAGCAAGTTTCATATTACTCGTCTGCTTGATAGTGGACGTGCTCTGCACCGTGTTAACATACAGTACATGACTAGATAGTTGTTAGGTAAGGTTTGACAAAGGCTTAGTGAACCTTATTGCAACCTTGAAATGAATTTCTTGGTATAGTCGGGGTTGGAAGCCAAGACCTTAGGGTTGACAACCAAGTATGTTAACCACTACACGGTGAGATGGTCAAATAATAATGTAACAGAACATATAGAAACGTTTTCTATAGTTTAACGAATTGGCTAAGAGCCATACCATGAGAGGTGTAGGTAATGGAAATTGAATCCTTAGCTGATGACCCTACTACATGTAAGCTATAGCAATGCCCACCTATAAGCTAACATGTTAGAAAAAGAAATGTATGGCTTGTTTCAAACGGAGAATAATTGTGTTTACTGTGAAACACAAATCTGAATTTAAAATTAGTTTATGTCCTGCATGATGTTTGAACTCTTTTTTTATTTATACTTTAGACAAACACTAACATAGTTGTAATTCAGAAGTTAAAATGAATAATGATCACGTTACGGACAGCCAGTTTCAAAGCCATGACAAATAGGTAAACGAAGTATAAAATTCATGAGCCAGTGAGGAATTCAACATGCTGTCCTTTGAACAAAAAGAGAAGCGTTCTATAAACTTAACCACCAAGCTGTCCTATCGACCCCCAATGGTTTGGGTCATCGTAAAGGTGAAAATTAAATCTAAGCTATAACTAAAACTAACTACACACTTATATACTAGAAGAAGAAGAAATGGAAAACAAACGGACAATAGGCCAAATAAAGGACAGAAGGAATAAAAATTGCCATCAACCCTCAAGAATGTGGAGGGAGGGAGTTGGAAGGAAGGAGAGCTATGAAAGGCAGATAGAAAAGTAAAATAGGAGAGGCTCTGCCCCAGAGGTAATGGATAAAGAGGAGGAAAACTGGACTCAGCTGAGAAATCCCTTGGGGTCGCCAACTTCCAAACTGATCAGCCGTAAGCCCCTTGAGGGTGTAGCCATATGCAGAGTGCATCACAAGTGGTGGGGCTATATACACCCTACTTTCTTGAGGGGGCTTGAGCAAAAGACAGTAAATATCATGAAAATAAAAAGAAGGCTACCTCCTCACACAAGTAGGATATCAGAAAAAATAAATAAACAAGGGCCAATTAAGTTGCAAAAGGAAGAGACTCCCTAGGCCTCGGATACCCTAATAATGTCGGGGTCAGTAGAGAACAAGAGTTGAGCAAGTGTGGTCGACAGGAAAGAAGACAGAGAGGAGCCTAGCACAGGTTAGTGGAAGCAATGACGGACTCAGCTGGGACTCCATGTTCTGCAACCTACATGACACTAGATATGACGCCTAGGAGTTGAATTAAATACCTCTTTTGATTTATATCACTGACTTTTAAGGACGCTAACACATGGCATGACTTATAATGCGATACTGGTCCTAGGGTATGCAAAATTGTATTAGATACTCAGCTAATAATAGTGTGCATGACCATTATTATTTTCCCAAGTACAGTACATGGGACTGATGAGCATGATTTCCAAGCCCCTAAGTAAGACAAAAATAAATGATTTTTATTTTTCCAATGAGTTGGGGTGAGGTGAGATGAGTTTTCTGAACACCAAACTGATGTGGTTACCCACTTCTACTCCAGGCAAATGCACATTTGATGTTAAGAATAGTCAAATGGTTTGCAACTGTCCAATGCTAGGACCTGATTAGTGGCTTTTAAAAATGGAATGGAATGGAGTACACTTCCCCCAAAACCAACAAGAGGAGTGTTCGATCCCCCACAACAGCCATTCTTAAAGTCAATATAAATAACTATGCACTTCAGGTCATGACGGTCTCCTCTCTCCAATCCTACCCCTTGGTGGTGAAAGGCACACTCTAATACAACCGTCATAGTGACAGATTATCTGTTAAATACCTAACTATCCCCAGATTTACCTAGAATTTTCCTAAAATCCACTAAATTTTCCGCAAATTAACCAAATGACACAAAATTCCAGCAAAACTCAACAAATGACTACCAGATTTATTGAAATTCCATTGATTTACCTAAGAATGGTTTAAACTACCTCAAATTCATATAAAATTACACGAATATAGATGAAAGTTCACTAAAATTTACCAAACTTACCCAAAGTGGGCTACAAACCATGAAATGTATCCATTTTTTTGTCAATTCACTATATGTACTCGAAAATTCCATAATATTGCATTTACATGTATGCTTTTATTGTTGTTGTTGCTGTTGTTTCGTTTACCACACTCCCTGCAGACAAATACCTGAACATGACTTTCTGATAGGCTAGGACCTCCACATTGGACGTGATAGTTGAGTATCCACTTACATAAACTCGTCTCTGAGGTGGGTGTCAGAAAAGACATCCAGCTGTAAAAACCACACCCTGACATAGACTTTAATAACCTCTTCCGTTGAGGTTGATAACACTAACGACATTGAATGACTGAACGGTTTCCTTTTCACAATTCCTGTCTATACTTTCCTCTTGAAGTTGCTAAAATGCAATTCAATTTAATAAATACCTTAAGATGGTTTGATCTGTTTAATGATATGGTGTTGATGATGGATATATACGTTAAGACTAATTTTTGTTAGGTCTTGACTGGCCTTGCAATAAGAAATCTAGCGGTGGATATGAGTACTCACTGGTGATATCCGAGGTGAGCTGATTTGCTCACACATTTGCTCCCAATATTTGCCCCATATTGACTCCCATATTGGCTCCCACATTTGCTCTCATATTGGCTCCCACATTTGCTCCCATATTTGCTCCCACTTTTGCCTACATATTGACTCCCACATTTGCTCCCATATTGGCTTCCATATTGGCTCCCACATTTGCTCCCACTTTTTTACTTCCCCATATTAATGCCAACTCTTATAACTATAAGCAGCAGCAAATTGTAAATGGAATAATATTTCTGATAATGTTCAAAACAAAAGTCCTGAGGTCTTGGGTTTGAATTCTCAACTATGGTTGTCAGCCAATGAGTTACACTACAGGAAACTTTTATTTTTATGTTGTGTTGCATGATAATTTGCCCATCTTGTGGTGTAGTTGCTAGTATACTTGGGTGTTATCCCTGAAGTTTTGGGTTCCTACTCAACTATGCCTAGAATTTAATTTTGATCTGAGAGGTGAAAGGTTAGGTTAAGTGAAGTTAGATTAGGTAAAGTTAGGTTAGGTGAAATTATGATAGGTTAGGTTAGGCAAGGTTCAGTCAAGTTAGGTTAGGTGAAGTTAGGTTAGGTTAGGTTAGGTAAGGTTAGGTTAGATTAGTTGAGGTTAGGTGAGGTGAGGTTAGGTGAGGTTAGCTTAGGTTAGGTTAGGTTTTTACTAAGTTTGTTATGTCTAGTTGTTTTAGAAAAACACCATTTTTAATCTCATACTTGCTTCCATATTTTCTTTGCATTTTAAACTATCTTGACTTGTGTATTTACTTTTGCTGACATATTTGTTGACATATTTGTTAGCATATTTGCTCCCACTTTTTATATTTGCTTTGCTCCCATATTTGATCCCATATTTGCTCCCACTTTTTTTTTGCTCACAGTTTTTGCTCCCACATTTGCTGCCACTTTAGCTCCCACTTTTTACCCCCCACCTTTGCTCCCACTCTTTGCATGTATATATGCTCCCACATTAAACTATTGTTGTCATTACCAAGTTGTCATTACTAGAGATTAGTTTGTGTTTGACAGTTGATATGGAAGTATTAGTGATTAGGTATGGTAAGCCTTATGCATACTATAAAGGATATTCATATATTGTGAAACGAAGCAATAAAAATGGAACTGTTATTTGGCACTGTTCAAAGCAACGTTCGTGACAGTGTCGAGGAATGCTTAAGACAAAACAATTGGACATACTTTCTTCAAACAATCATGATTGTTAACTTAATAATCACGCTAGTCTAAATGTGAGGAAAACTCAAACCAAAGCAAAAAACCAAGTCCAAGTAAAAGATACTGCTGCTCAATATAATATTAACCTCAAGTATAATACACTACAACGCACTCATGCTGTTAGCGAGTTGTTTAATGACAAACCTTTAACACCTCCTGTGAAACCCATGTTCAGACACGCACCCATATCTCAAAAGCCCTCAACCTTATCAGAGACAATATACCCCATTAAAAAGTTGGTGGGGGAAGGTAATGGTGATAATAATAACATAACAATGTTAAAACATTCTAGCACATCGAAAAAGAAGCTTTCAACACTATCAAAGGCAACTCAAAACATTGAACAGACTGAGGACATAGGTGGAAATTATAATGGTAATGATATTAATGATGATGATCATCATTATGAAAATGATTATAATGTTGAGGATGATAATCATGATAATGGTGATAATGATGAACTGCTTCCCGAGTTTTTGAAACCATTCATAAAAATAGCAAATGGAACGATCCTAATATATTAGTCGAACGTCTGCAGCCCTTGCATGCCTGTAAACAGGTTGGTCATATTGGTTATGAGAAATAGCTATTAAATATAGAAAATGAACTTCGTAAAGCTGCTATTATTCTGTGATGGGTCAACGTAGCAACACCCCCATCCCCTAAAAATAATTTTCAACAAGTGTTATGTTTAAAATAAATGATAAACAAAAAGAGCTGTATTCTATGTGTCTATCTCTTGTAAATAAATAATAATAAAAATTGATTAAATAGATGAACATAGTTTGTGTATATTTCTTGTTTTCTTGCATGTTCAAGCAATAGTTATGTCAGGGAAGGGGTTCGAACCCTTGCTTCCTTATATATTTGGAAATTTGACCTTAAGTCAAACGCCTTAACCACTCGGCCACCCTGACATTTACTGATTTAATTAGTCTTGTTGGACATCAATGTTTACAAAACATTTCTTTTCCCCAGTATATATTTGCTCAACCAATTTTTGATTTTTCAATGCAGATTTTTGTTTTGTTTCATTTTTTTCCGTAACATTGCAGTTATCAGTATTACAAACTGAGTGTTTAATATAGGGTTAAAGGCATTAAGTAAATCACAAGCCTTACAGTAGTTGCATATGATGTATAACATGTAAATGTTATTCAAAATTTCAAATAGAGCTGTGCCTTGTTAACATTAAACTTTGTTGGTCATTAAAATAACTACTTGTAAAATGATTCCAGTGCCAAATCCTATTAGCAAATAGCATATATTAAATAATCATGCCATAAAACGAGAACTTAAAAACCATTTATTGTAGGAATACCTTTAATTGGATCACCAAACCTTCAAGTATGCAATATACTTTCCAGACAGTGCTGTATTTTGGTCGATAGTGCCTCCAGTGCATACATTAAATAAGAATACAGTAAACGTATATTTTTTTTATAAATCATAATAGTTTACATAAAATATCATATAATAAATATTTTCACACCAACGAATGACCATTTGAAAATGGTTTATTGTAGAAATATCTTTAATGGAACCTCCAAACCTTCAAGTAAACCATATGTGATATATATTCCACGTAGCTACATAACCGACAGTACATCGTGGTACCTATCTCCACCGCCCTGCGCGCTCATTGTTTGTGTTGGATTTCTGTCTCGTTACTAGAAATGTACTTACTGGTCAATAACCAACATAGTGGCCAAAGTGTTCCCCTGGTAGATAACCCATGTTTGGTTTGTCAATTTCTTATTGCAAGGCCAGTCAAGACCTAACAAAAATTAGTCTTAACGTATATATCCATCATCAACACCATATCATTAAACAAATCAAACCAACTTAAGGTATTTATTAAATCGAATTGCATTTTAGCAACCTTCAAGAGGAAGGTATAGACAGGAATTGTGAAAAGGAAACCGTTCAATCATTCAATGTTGTTAGTGTTATCAACCTCAACGGAAGAGGTTATTAAAGTCTATGTCAGGGTGTGGTTTTTACAGCTGGATGCCTTTTCTGACACCCACCTCAGAGACGAGTTTATGTAAGTGGATACTCAACTATCACGTCCAATGTGGAGGTCCTAGCCTATCAGAAAGTCATGTTCAGGTATTTGTCTGCAGGGAGTGTGGTAAACGAAACAACAGCAACAACAACAATAAAAGCATACATGTAAAGGCAATATTATGGAATTTTCGAGTACATATAGTGAATTGACAAAAAAATGGATACATTTCATGGTTTGTAGCCCACTTTGGGTAAGTTTGGTAAATTTTAGTAAATTTTCATCTATATTCGTCTAATTTTATATGAATTTGAGGTAGTTTAAACTATTCTTAGGTAAATCAATGGAATTTCAATAAATCTGGTAGTCATTTGTTGAATTTTGCTGGAATTTTGTGTCATTTGGTTAATTTGCGGAAAATGTAGTGGATTTTAGGAAAATACAAAGTAAATCTGGGGATAGTTAGGTATTTAACAGATAACCTGTCACTATGATGGTTGTATTAGAGTGTGCCTTTCACCACCGAGGGGTAGGATTGGAGAGAGGAGACTGTCATGACCTGAAGTGCATAGTCATTTATATTGACTTTAAGAATGGCTGTTGTGGAGGATCGGACACTCCTCTTGTTGGTTTTGGGGGAAGTGTACTCCATTCCATTCCATTTTTAAAAGCCACTAATCAGGTCCTAGCATTGGACAGTTGCAAACATTTGACTATTCTTAACATCAAATGTGCATTTGCCTGGAGTAGAAGTGGGAAACCACATCAGTTTGGTGTACAGAACACTCACCTCACCTCACCCCAACTCATTGAAAAAATGAAAATCATTTGTTTTTGTCTTACTTAGGGGCTTGAAAATCATGCTCATCAGTCCCATGTACTGTACTTGGGAAAATAATAATGGTCATGCACACTATTATTAGCTGAGTATCTAATACAATTTTGCATACCCCAGGACCAGTATCCCATTATAAGGCATACCATGTGTTACCGTCCTTAAAAGTCAGTGATATAAATCAAAAGAGGTATTTAATTCAACTCCTAGGCGTCATATCTAGAGTCATGTAGGTTGCCGAACATGGAGTCCCAGCTGAGTCCGTCATTGCTTCCACTAACTTGTGCTAGGCTCCTCTCTGTCTTCTTTCCTGTCGACCACACTTGCTCAACTCTTGTTCTCTACTGACCCCGACATTATTAGGGTATCCGAGGCCTAGGGAGTCTCTTCCTTTTGCAACTTAATTGGCCCTTTTATTTATTTTTTCTGATATCCTACTTGTGTGAGGAGGTAGCCTTCTTTTTATTTTCATGATATTTACTGTCTTTTGCTCAAGCCCCCTCAAGAAGGTAGGGTGTATATAGCCCCACCACTTGTGATGCACTCTGCATATGGCTACACCCTCAAGGGGCTTACGGCTGATCAGTTTTGGAAGTTGGCGACCCCAAGGGATTTCTCAGCTGAGTCCAGTTTTCCTCCTATTTAACCATTACCTCTGGGGCAGAGCCTCTCCTATTTTACATTTCTATCTGCCTTTCATAGCTCTCCTTCCTTCCAACTCCCTCCCTCCACATTCTTGAGGGTTGATGGCAATTTTTATTCCTTCTGTCCTTTATTTGGCCTATTGTCCGTTTGTTTTCCATTTCTTCTTCTTCTAGTATATAAGTGTGTAGTTAGTTTTAGTTATAGCTTAGATTTAATTTTCACCTTTACGATGGCCCAAACCATTGGGGGTCGATAGGACAGCTTGGTGGTTAAGTTTATAGAACGCTTCTCTTTTTGTTCAAAGGACAGCATGTTGAATTCCTCACTGGCTCATGAATTTTATACTTTGTTTACCTATTTGTCATGGCTTTGAAACTGGCTGTCCGTAACGTGATCATTATTCATTTTAACTTCTGAATTACAACTATGTTAGCGTTTGTCTAAAGTATAAATAAAAAAAGAGTTCAAACATCATGCAGGACATAAACTAATTTTAAATTCAGATTTGTGTTTCACAGTAAACACAATTATTCTCCGTTTGAAACAAGCCATACATTTCTTTTTCTAACATGTTAGCTTATAGGTGGGCATTGCTATAGCTTACATGTAGTAGGGTCATCAGCTAAGGATTCAATTTCCATTACCTACACCTCTCATGGTATGGCTCTTAGCCAATTCGTTAAACTATAGAAAACGTTTCTATATGTTCTGTTACATTATTATTTGACCATCTCAGCGTGTAGTGGTTAACATACTTGGTTGTCAACCCTAAGGTCTTGGCTTCCAACCCCGACTATACCAAGAAATTCATTTCAAGGTTGCAATAAGGTTCACTAAGCCTTTGTCAAACCTTACCTAACAACTATCTAGTCATGTACTGTATGTTAACACGGTGCAGAGCACGTCCACTATCAAGCAGACGAGTAATATGAAACTTGCTGACAAGATCGCCTTGCTGTTATCACGAAGGCTCACTACACAAACAAAAGCCAGTGTCTCTGTGCAGATTCAACCCAGCGGTAGTATGCAAGCGTATGTTTGTTTAAAAAGCATCATTAATATAACTCCACTGTCACCCCAGAGGCCCCGGGTTTGATTTTTTTCCTAAAGGCTGCAACAGGGTACATTGAGTCTTAACAGGTAAAACTTTTTAGGGTCAATTCGTGAACCATTGCAAAGGGTTGGCCATCCTGACTTCTTCAACACCTCAAACAAATGTTTACTATTACTGGTTAGTTACGTTTGTTCCCTTCTTTTTCTTTCTTCGGCTTTTCCTAATTATTTTGAGTCACCGGAGCCAACCAGGCTCATTTTGGTTTTGGCCTGAGATTTGAGGCCGAATGCCTTTCCTGACGCCACGTGATTTTTCAGGTGAAAATACCAACCCGCTGTCACCGGGATTTGAACCCCAGCCGTCCGGGTAAAGACGAGCAGCTAAGCACCTGCGCCATCACGCTCCCCACTGGTTAGTTATCTATACACACATTAATCCATAATTACCTAATATTAATAATAATAATAATAATAATAATAATAATAATAACAATCATCCTCCATACACATGTCCATTAAAGCATGGTTTCACGAAACGCTTATTCTTTTAAGTGTTTAATACCATTTTTCCTGTAACATTACTATTCCCTGTTTTAAGAGTGAAATAATCTATCGTGGTAAAAGCGTATGTCATCACCTATTTTTCAACGATCACACCTAATTTTAGGGTTCTTAAGTTTGCAAGATATCGATCCTTTTTTCAATTTGGGGGTTGTTTACACTCCCCTACTATATTTCATAAAAAAGATCTTAGGTTCAATTATCATTTTTACCCGTTTAACACCTTTTTACCCCCTGTAAAATCACTATCTACTGTTTTAGGGGTGAAATGATCTATCCAGGTAAAAGCGTATGTCATGACCTATTTTTTAAGCAATCACACCTAATTTTAGAGTTCTTCGTTTCCAAGATATTGATTTTTCAATTTGGGGTAGTTTTCACCCCCTTACTATTTTTCATCAAAAACAAAAGATCTTAGGTTCAATTATCATTTCTACCCATTTAACACCTTTTTACCCTCTGTAAAATCACTATTTACCGTTTTATGGGTGAAATGACCTATTCATGTAAAAGCGTATGTCATGACCTATTTTTTAAGCTATCACACCTAATTTTAGCGTTCTTCGTTTCCAAGATATTGATTTTTCAATTTGGGGGTAGTTTTCAACCCCCTGCTATTTTCTATCAAAACAAAAGATCTTAGGTTTATTTATCATTTTTAGGAGTTTAACACCTTTTTACCCCCTGTAAAATCACTATTTAATGTTTTAGGGGTGAAATGACCTAACCAGGTTAAAGCGTATGTCATGGCCTATTTTTGAACCTATCACACCTAATTTTAGGGTTCTTCGTTTCCAAGATATTGATTTTTCAATTTGGGGGTAGTTTTCACCCCCTGCTATTATTCATCAAAAACATAAGATCTTAGGTTCATTTATCATTTTTAGGTGTTTAACACGTTTTTTTTCCCATAACATGACTATTTACTGTTTTAGGGGTTAAATGATCTATCCAGGTCATCGCATATGTTTAAAGCTATCACGCCTAATTTTAGGGTTCTTATTTTCCAAGCTATTGATTTTTCAATTTGGGGAGGGGGGGGGGGGGTAGTTTCAACCCCCTGCTATTTTTCATCAAAAACAAAAGATCCTAAGTTCATTTATCATTTTTAAGTGTTTAACAGGTTTTTCTCGTAAAATGACTGTTTACTGCTTTAGGGGTGAAATGATCAATCGAGGTAATAGCCTATACCATCCCCTATTTTTAATATATCACACCTAATTTTAGGGTTCTTCGTTTCCAAGATATGGATTTATCAATTTTGGGGGTAGTTTCACCCCCAAACGGGGGACGTCGCCCCAAGTGCTAGGACCCCTCATACTAGTCCCTTGCATGATTGGTTCGCGAGATATGAACAAAAGTGTAGTTAGGCCCTTTTGACAAAAACGAATCATACATTAAAAAACGGGACGTCCCCCCCCCCCCCCCCAGGGCTAGGATACTGCCTATGGCAAAATCACATCAGGGGTTCAGAAAATATTAACAAACGTGTAGTTAGGTCCTTTTGACAAAAGCCGTCCGTGCGCGCAGATACAAAAAATATTATTTACCCTTGGGTAAGGGTTATTTTTATTTTGGGGTGGATATACCCCGTTCATAGAAAAGGGGAGTTCACCACGAGTTCTACGACAACTCATATGTTAAAATCGCATTATTGGTTAGTAGATACTTAAAAGCCGATGACCTATTACTTTTTTGGCTTATTTAAATACATTTAAAAATGCTCATTTATAAATAATCATTTATAAAGCCCGCTCTCTTACAAAAGCCGTCAAGTTCGTAGGCATACAAAAAATACTATTTCATCCCCCGGGTAAGGGTAGTTTTTATTTTGGGGTGGATATACCCCGTCCATAGAAAAGGGGAGTTCACCACGAGTCCTGCGACACCTCATATGTTTAAATCCGATTATTGGTTAGCGATATAGTAAAAAGCCGATGACCTATTAGTTTTTTTGGGTTTATTTCAATACATATTTAAAAAAACTCATCTATAAATCATCAATTAAAAAGCCCGCCCTCTTACAAAACTCCTCAAGTGCGCAAAAGAAACATTCATCGCCAAAATGTCAAAACAACATGTTTACCCCAAAGGGCGTTTCCCAATTCCAGCCATTTTAAAAAATTACCTCACCATCACCTAGAGCGGAAAAAATACCATCTAAACGACCCCTCACTCGACCCTACTCCTTTCCCACCACCTAACCCTTTCCCAACATAGGCATACATATTCATGCACGAGCGCGACTTGAGAAAACCAACCCTACCCCACTACTCGCGAATGACCTTTTAGTTTTGGTCTTTTAATCAAATAAAGAGGCTATAGGAAAGTAGGGGGCGTCACTACGAGTGCTAGGACACCCTGTATGTTCTAATCCCACGTTTGGTTAGCGAGATATCAGGTTCGGGGCAAATACGAGGAGGGTTCAATAAGTTAGTAGAAAGCTTCCCCACTACCACACTACTAGAAATGGTTGTTTAACATCTTAACTACTTTATATCATTGTCGTTTAACCCTAACTACTCTAGTATTTTCTGGACAAAGGATATTCTAACATTGATTCTTGCTATTGATTCCGATGCTAGTAATTCTTTTATTCTTCGTAATTGAATTATTAGAAGCTATTTCCCAGTGTTGCCAAAGTAATCTATCATTAGAGACTTTTCAGTCGGTCAACTCGAGTGTACCAAATTATACAGGGCGGGAGGTTATTTCCTAGTACCTGAAATAAAATACATGCATTATTTATACACTTAATGAAGCACTTGTCACATAAATGGGCGACTAGTTTCGATCGTCAAGTGGGCATCATCAGATCTTGCTCACTTAGTCTTAATTTAGATTGTGCGGTTATGTGCAGCAGTATATGCAATTGTTAAACTACGGAAGTTTTAATTAAACTTTGTTACGCATTTTTAACCGATCTCGTTATTTCATGACACATATATAGTAGGCGGCTTTGGTGGCGCAGTTGGTAGCATGCTGAACTTCTATTCCTAAGGTTGCGGGTTCAAACCCGGCCGAAGTCGTTGGATTTTTAACAGCGTTAAAGTCCCTCAGTATGGCTTCTTTTGGAGGGGAAGTAAAGCTGGCGGTCCCTTTCATAGATTTATGGCATGAAAAAGAACCTTCCACTAACTACACTTGTGTGAAGGCAAAATTGGTAGGTTAGATTAATTGATAACGCTATATTAGATCCAACGTACGCTGCCAGGTGCTGGCTGCAATCATTCATTCATTCAGTAACACTAAATATGTATTTCTTCTTCAAGCAGACCTTGTGTGAGGAAGTTCAACATGTAAAGAAGTTATTGCTTTCGTGTATGTAATAGAAATTACTCAATCATGTCATGGAAAAGGGAACATGAATTGGTTGATGTTACAACGGGCTTTTTAGACATGTATCCATGTACTATCTGAATCCAAAGGGGCGCATTGGTTGCCAGAAGTGAAATATTTTGGCATAATTTTAAGCTAACTCACCCCACGTTTGAAATCGGCCTGATGTATGTGTAGACGCAATTCGCACGAGTTCACTTCAATGTTCATCAGTTAGTTCAGATCGATATTCAGTTTTAATGAACTTAAGAATACAGTGATTTACACACATAACAGTCCTAAATATTGAGATGAGTCTCTAAGCACACTCTCATGTTAGTGGGGTTTCTTCTTTCAAAATGTTATAGCTGAAACGCCACTTCGTTTTATTTACTTATATACTATAAACTATCTATAATCTGTATTATTTTTACTCTCAGCTTGGTTTCAAGGAGCCGCACAAGATTGACTCAAGAGCCGCATGTGGCTCGCGAGCCTCGGTATGGCACCCAATCATATCCATAGTCTCATTAACTGCTTACTCTTAACTGGCATGAGGTCTTGTTTACTCTACTGCAGAATATTGTAATCTCGTGTAGTTAGAGAGTGCACATATGAAAAATGTAGATGCTGTGTCAAACGATACCATGCGATAGTAGGTGAGCAAGGAGGGTTCTGCTTCATATACCGTTATTTATGCAAATGAGGGGGGCGTGGCAAGGTCAATGACCTTGAGGTAGGTCATGATCAATGACCTTGAGGTAGGTCATTGGCCCCCAAGGTCGCCGGGACTCCGGAAGGTAAACAAACCTTGGAAGCTCCAGGAACCGGTTTGAGGGGGTGTGGGTGAAGGGGGAGGGGTAGGGTCGGGGGAGGGGAGGTCGGGAGGGGGGGGGGTTGTGACGTCATAGCAGATTACGGGATGTGGGGTAGGTCATGGATGGGAGTGTTCTTAATGGGAAACATGCATGGAGATGGATGGTGGTGGTTGTTGAACCCTGGCGTGCTAGTTTGGCGAGTAAACAAACATGAATGAAGATGGAACCGTGAATGGAGGTTGCGACGTCACAGCAGATTACGGGATATAGCGCAGGTCATGGTCGGGAGTGTTCTTAATGGGAAACATGAATGGAGATGGATGGTGGTGGTTGTTGAACCCTGGCGTGCTAAGTTGGCGGGTAAACAAACGTGAATGAAGATGGAACTGTGAATGGAGGTTGTGACTCACAGCAGATTATGGGATGTGGCGTAGGTCATGGACGGGAGTGTTCTTAATGGGAAACATGAATGGAGATGGATGCTGGTTGTTGTTGAACCCTGGTGTTAGGTAGGCGGGAAAACAAACATGAATGAAGATGGAACCTTGAATGGAGGTTGTTGAAACTGTGACATTACCTGCTAGTTGCTGGTTTTTTGTGTGCAGTTGAAGGATGTGTGATATGATAGGAGGGAATCCCTGAGATTGACACCTGACATGTTGGTTGCTCAGATTTAAAGTGGAAATGATGGTTAAATAAATCAATCAAAACAAGAATTTAAAAAAAAATTCTTTGAATACTTTTAAATTAGTTTTTGTCTCCAGCTGTCTCTTCCCTTTCCTCTTCATCTTCATCGTCATCTTCATCATCATCTTCATCTTCATCTTCTTCCGTTTCACCTCTCATCATCATCGCAGCGAAAAACTCTGCTAGCGCTC
The DNA here is from genome assembly GCA_946902985.2 of Meconema thalassinum. NCBI lineage: Eukaryota > Metazoa > Arthropoda > Insecta > Orthoptera > Tettigoniidae > Meconema > Meconema thalassinum. The sequence continues at coordinate 378,276,004 of OX336392.1, forward strand.
GATCATTGGAAAAACTATAAAAGAAAAAATGTTTATTAATGGCATTGGAATATCACAACTAGCGGCGAGGACATGATGCGTGCTGGCTGTCGAAGCCTGTCGCACTCCTCTGGGTCAATGATTAAATAAATGATAGATGAAATGTAATGCTAGTGGCGAGTCTGGTTGGAATGTAATTTGTGACAGAAAAAAATCAGAGTACCCGGAGAAAAACTTGTCCGCCTCTGTTTTGTCCAGCACGGATTGTACATGGAGTGAGCGGGATTTGAACCGCGGACCCAGCGTTGAGAGGCCGGCATGCTGCTTCCTAAGCCATGGAGGCACATTTTAATGTGTGAATACGTCACAAAATGAATAAACACTCATCTAGCGGTGAGGATATGAATTGTGCTGGCTGCTGAAGCCTGTCACACTCCCCTAGGTCAATGATAAAATAAATATATCATAAATGACAGATGAAATGAAATGCTAGTGGAGAGTGTGGATGGAATGTAATTTGTGATAGGGAAACCAGTGTACCTGGAGAAAAACCTGTCTACTTCTGTTTTGTCCAGCACAGATCGCGCATGGAGTGAGCGGGATTTAAACCGAGGACCCAGTGGTGAGAGGTGGGTGTGCTGTCCCCTAATTCATGGAGGCGTATTTTAATGTGTGAATAAGTCACAAATGAATAAACACATGTAACGGTGAGTATATGAACCGTGCCGGCTGTTGAGGCCTGTCGTACTCTTCGAAAGAGATATGCTTATCTCGCTCTATCCGACTGATTACCGGGACTGAGCACTGTTACAAGACTCCTTGTTTAGCAAATAAGTTTTGTATACACATTTGATGGTTTAGTCTAGAGGTTTGGATGGGGTAGCGGGACACACTACTCAAGTGGATATATGAAACTATTATTGCAACTAGCAGTCATTACCGGGCTTGACGTCAGTCAAAAGAGATATACTTATCTCTCTCTATCCGACTGATTACCGGGACTGTGCACTGTTACAAGACTCCTTGTCTTAGCAAATAAGTTTTGTATACACATTTGATGGTTTAGTCTAGAGGTTTATATGGGGGAGCGGGACACACTACTCAAGTGGATATATGAAACTATTATTGCAACTAACAGTCATTACCGGGCTTGACGTCAGTCAAAAGAGATATATGAAACTATTATTGCAACTAACAGTCATTACCGGGCTTGACGTCAGTCAAAAGAGATATTACCTAATATCGCTCTATCCGACTGATTACCGGGACTGAGCACTGTTACAAGATTCCTTGTCTTAGCAAATAAGTTTTGTATACACATTTGATGGTTTAGTCTAGAGGTTTGGATGGGGAAGCGGGACACACTACTCAAGTGGATATATGAAACTATTATTGCAACTAACAGTCATTACGGGGCTTGACATCAGTCAAAAGAGATATACTTATCTCGCTCTATCCGACTGATTACCGGGACTGAGCACTGTTACAAGATTCCTTGTCTTAGCAAATAAGTTTTGTATACACATTTGATGGTTTAGTCTAGAGGTTTGGATGGGGGAGCGGGACATACTACTCAAGTGTATATATAAAACTATTATTGCAACTAACAGTCATTACCGGGCTTGATGTCAGTCAAAAGAGACATTACCTAATCTCGCTCTATCCGACTGATTACCGGGACTGAGCACTGTTAGAGGATTCCTTGTCTTAACAAATAAGTATTGTATACACATTTGATGGTTTAGTCTAAAGACTAGGGTTTGAGTTAATGTGTTAAGGACAGAAGGTCGTGAGCGCACCATGAAATAATGCAAAAACTTACCACAACATTTCTTGCCGTTTCTGCCATAATTTTGCAGGTAGAACTGCAAAACATTTACCATGTTTAGTCCAAACCCTGATGGCTCCAATGAATTTAAATTTATTGGAATTAGACTTCTCGTTTTCTTTTAGATTTTTTTTTAATTATATAATTTTTCAAAATGTTATTGAAACATGTCATTATGTTGGTAGACGTTTCTGCTAAAGTATTCATACCACTGATTCCAAATTTTTTCCATGTTTTAAATACATTCCTAGCTATATGAAACTCTAGAATTTCGACGTTTGATAAATATTTAATCATTCAGTGAAAAATTGAAATTTTGATTACAAAATATATACTTTCTAGCAATATATTATGTTTTATAAATACCACAATTTAAAAGATACATCAAAAATTCTAGAGTTTCAGTATCACAGTATAGTCACAAATGAGTGTTCAAAATTTCATATCTGTAGCTAAAATAGTTTAGGAGCTATGTGTACCTAAATGTGAAAAAAAAACTTTTTGGGAAACTTAAGTTAAAATTTTTGTTTCTCTCACCCATGTCTTAGAACATTCCAGGACCATATTCTTCTTGCTGCTGGCTATCATCATAGTCTCTCTTCCTTTTTCTGTTTCTTTTTTCAATTCTAGCCTCTTTAGTGGATTCTGCATTCGCTTTTTCACCTTTTTTCACACGGTCAATGTCAATTTTTTCAACGCGTTTAACAAGTTAGTCCCAGGATTAATCCCCATTTCTTCTAAAACAAATTTTCTTGACATCATGCCATCATTGAAACATATCACTGCATCCAGCACACCTATCTGGAGGGTTCTAAAACCTACAAATTCAGTTTCTGGAATACGTTGCCAGATACAGTGATTAAAACATTCATTGACATTCTGTGTGCCACCATGCAAGCACTTAGACAGTAGAGTGTCATTACACAATCCCTCATACACAGGTTTAATGGCATTTAGAAAAGCCATTGGAAGTGAGTTCTTGTGGTGGTATTCAGGACCCCCTGCCTTCTGCTTCTGAAAGCCACACCATGAATCCACCCCTTCAGGGCACAACTCATGTCTTGGGTCTTCATCTGTTGACATTTTGTGATAATGCAAGTCCAAAATACCGTTGGAGCTTATCAATTTCTGCATCTGTCAACCTCCCTCGACCCTTGATGGGCTTGCCATCAGGAAGTTTCTGTTTGCCCAAATCTTTCCTGAGATTCCTAAGCCTAGTACCTAGCCTCTTCTGGACATGGCCTACACACTCTAGTTTTTCAACTTCAATATTGTCCCCATATGGTTTACAGTCATTTACTTTTGTGAACCCCTTTGAATCACCATCACCTAGGTATTTAACATACCGTAGACCTCGGTCCAACCACAGCACCTGCAGCCTCCATACTACCACTGGACCCAACAAAGTTCTTCAGACATTTATGCTCCTTCTCAGTTACAGTACAACCACGACAGTATTTTGTGAGGCATTCCACATCCAAGATTTTGCCTGAATCTACAGATGTTTCAGTTACAACACCATTCAGAGAAGTATGGCCTCGCTTTTGCCAGCTTCCATCACAAGCAGCAACGATATCACTGCAATTGTCATTTGGTAGCTTGGATTCTTTAGCTGCATTTACCATACAACCCAAAGACACATCTTTTAAAGAGTACAAAATTGCATTGTTTGATTTGACAAACTTGCTTGATGGAGGTGGCAGGTTCATCATGCAAAAAATACATGTCCTGCTTTCCTGCCCTTCCCGATACACCGCATTGCATAGGCAAATCTAATATTTACCTTATACAGTCTGTTTCTATTTACACCTGATGACATAGATGAATGGTTTGCTTTACAAACACTGCATTCTACAACTATGTTACTTTCAAGGCATCTTCTCTTATTTACATCTTTTACTAACTTCATACAATTTACATTTTCACAGTACTTACACATGACATTGATCTGAATTAAATCAGATATAATATCTAAATCTAATATAACACTGCCACCAGAAATACCATTAAGACTTCCTCCCTCATTTTCCTCAGAGAGATAACTTAGCTTTCTCTGTGAAGCACTTGAAACACATGAATCATTGTTTTTTTGTGGGTTTAGGAGATGGATTAGAATTAGGCCTAACGCCTTGTGGTGGGCTAGCAATAACATTCGCTGTATTTTTCGTGCATCTATTACCTCGATGGATTTGTTTTGTATTGAACTTCTTAATTCGGGGCATGCTTACATATTTCAAACTCCACAATCTATGAAACACGTTCCAAATGATAAAAATATAACCTTTCAGAGTATGATTACATCAAACCATAACAGAAACATTCACGAATCTATGGTTACGCTTGTGCGCAGTCCTTTTTCAGACGGGCGAGACGTTGCCATAGTACCAACCTCTGAAACGCGCTATCCCAAAAGATTCTCGTACAATTAGTAAAGAAATTATAATTGACTATGGTTGACAGTGACGTTTAAGAAGGGGGTGTGGCAGAAAGAGGTTTCACATTATTCTTAATATCTTCGTGAATTCAAATACAAATACCTATAAATTATAGATATTCTTGTTCAGGAAGGAGCGCTCTTCAAAATGTGACTAAAAATTCGAAATTTTGGTCCGACTCACGACCTTCTGTCCTTAAGCAAATATGTTTTGTATACACATTTGACGGTTTAGTCTATAGATTAGGATTTGAGTTAATGTGTTAATAAATAGAGGTGGTGGGTACTTGATTTCTTTTAATAGTTTACCTAAACACATCATAATTAACTTTCAGAACCAATATGTCGGCAATAATAATTGCAAAATTCCATAGGAAGAGCTGCCGGTCAGGAGACAAAACGTCTACAGGACTTGACGGTTAACGAGTCCTATTTGCTGACAGCTGTTCGCAGGGTGAAAACAAAATTTGGGGAAAGAATTGTCTGTGAACTGGAAGATTTTGCCGTCTTCCTACCTGCGAGATTTAATGAACTCAGCGAGGAAGCTGTAAATGATCTCAACAAAGGAACCATCTACTTAAAATATTTGGGACTGGAAAATAAAAGGTGTTTGGTAGAATTTATTGAGGAAACAAATAAAATTTAAAATTTGTTAATGTTAAAACAGATTTTGCAGAGACAATAAACTTTGTTTTTTTTTCTTTCTCTGCAAACTGTTCAGTGATTTGCTGTTGTTTTAGTAAATTTAATTACTGTAAGTGTCATCATGTCAGCACCAGAACTGAGTTGGCAGGAGGTGGATTGTTGTTTTCATAACAAGTTATGTAGCTCAAAAATTAATAATGATGCTAAACTTTTAGACCCAAATGAATTTTTAAACGCTAGCTACAACATTTTTAAAAATAAAATGCAAGACTGTTTAAGAGAACAGATGGCGTTAAAGGTTAACGCTGAATTATTATGTGATTTTGTTATTTTAAAACAAGGTGTGGAAACAACAAAACCAATTTATTTACATACAAAAATGTGAAATGTTCCGCACTGATAATATACACAGTTGGTATAGTAAAAACATTGTTGATAAGCTCATGACACGCTTTGCCGAGTTTCAAGAATTGGAAAGCGGCAAATCGCTGGAAGCTATCAGCCATTTTAAAATTAATGTATGCACCTTTGATCCCATGAACAGTGGTTCAGCTCATGTTAATTTACCTAAACAGTTGGAAAAACGTCACGTAGTCATCAATGTGGATAATAATGACGTTTTTTGCTTTGTTTGGCCCTGGCTGCTGGGTTAAGTCCTGCAAATAAAAATGTTCACAGAATGGGAAAATATCATGAGCAATTTATGGAATTAATGATTAGTCTAAATTTAGCAGACATAGAATTCCCAATGGACCTCAACGCCATTTCTCGTTTTGAATCTAAAAATACGCTTTACTCTATTAATGTATACGGAGTTGAAGGGGATACAGTTATCGGTCCATTGTATGTGACAGAAGAAAAAAAAGAAAAGCATTTTAATTTACTGTACATTGAAGGGGAATTGTGCAACCATTATTGTTACATCAAGGATCTTTCCAGACTAGTTCGTTCACAAGTCACAAAAAATAGGGTATATATATGTGATCGCTGTTTGCAATATTTTACTAGCAATCAAAAGTTGACAGCACATACTATTGATTGCATCACGCAACCAGCGGTAAAATTACGTTTCCAGAAAAGGATAAAGCCAGTATGAAATTTCACAATGTGTCTCGTCAGGGACCGCTTCCTTTTACAGTATATGCAGATTTTGAATATTTAATCACACCCATTGACACATGTACACCAGATCCGGCACGTCCGTTCACTCAACAAGTACAGGAACATGTGCCATTCAGTTGGGCCCTAAACGTGATTTGCTCATACGACCCTTCGTTTTCATACTTCAAATCTTATCACGATGCAGATGCTTCTGCTTGGTTTTTAAATGAATTGGACGCCTTGGCAGATCGGGTGTACAATATCCTGGAAAATCCAATTCTGCTTCAAATGTCGGATGCAGACGAGGCGGTCTTTGCAACAGCAACCACTTGTCACATTTGTCAAAAACCAATAGCACCTTGTGACACGCCAGTGAGAGACCATAATCGGTACACTGGCAAATTTAGAGGAGCGGCTCATAGTGTATGTAATTTGGCCTATAAAATAGCACGCTATATTTCTTGTTTCTTACACAACATGTCTCGGTATGACAGCCATCTAATTATAAAGGAATTTGCTAACCTTGAAAACATAAAGTTTACTTTAATTCCGCAAATTCACGAAAATTTTAGTTCGTTTTATAAATGGTGAAATGGAATCAGTATACGATTTTTAGATTCGTATAGATTCCTCGCATCATCATTGGATGCGCTTGTTGAAGGGCTTCACCCAAACAATTTGCGTTCTGTATGCCAACACTTTACTGATGACAAACAATTTGAATTATGCATTTGAAAAGGGGTGTTTCCCTATAAGTATGCAAACAATTGGAATGTTTACAGGAAACTGCACTCCCTTCAAAGGATAAATTCTACAATGACTTAACAAAAAAGTTATATTTCTGAAGAAGACTATTTACACGCCCAAAAAGTTTGGGACGTGTTCAAGATATCAACTTTGGGCGAGTATGCTGATTTACACCTCAAAATTGATATACTACTTTTGACTGATGTGTTTGAACACTTTCGCAAACTGTGTCTTGAAATCTACAATCTAGATCCAGCCCATTACTACACCCTTGCTGGATATAGTTGGGACTGTATGTTGAAGGTGACTGAAATAGAACTGGAACTATTAACAGACTTCGATATGTTGCTCTTTTTTGAACGTGGAATACGTGGTGGTCTTGCATCGCTTGTGCAAATCACGCCAAAGCAAATAATCCATATATGGATACATAGAAACCAAACCAACCTACAACATACCTCACCTACATAGATTGTAACAATTTATATGGATATGCTATGGAAAAACCGCTTCCATATCAAAATTTTCGATTGCTGACTTCAGATGAAGTTTCAAATTTTAATTTACAAGACGTGTTGAGCAATGACACGTGTGGCTACGTTCTAGAAGTTGACTTATTATATCTCCACGAGATACACAATGATCATTCTGATCTATCATTTTGTGTTGAAAAATTACAACCTTCCAGTTCACGTTCCAACAATAAAATGTTGCTGGCAACGTTAAATTTAAAAAATCGGTACGTCATACACATTGAAAATTTAATGCAATGTTTGAAGCACGGTTTGAAACTGCAATGCATTCATCGCATTATTTGCTTTGACAAAAAACTATGGTTACAACCGTACATGCAATTGAATACTCATCATCGGAAGCACGCCAAGACCGCATTCGAATCAAATTTTTGTAAATTAATGAACAATGCGTGCTACGGTAAATCAATGGAAAATATTCGAAAGCATAGAACTATTCATTTGGTAAACCACTGGGACGGTCGATATGGCGCACGAAAATATATAGCTATGCCTAATTTCCATTCTGTTCGAGTTATTGGAACTAATTTAGTAACCATTGAATTGTCAAAGACAGAAATCATGTATAACAAACCAATTTACTTGGGAATGGTAATACTTGACTTTTCAAAATTTGTAATGTATCAATTTCATTATGAGTTTGCCAAACAAAAGTTTGGAGATGTAAAATTACTGTATATGGATACAGACAGTCTTATTTATCAAACCAATAAGATAGATGTTTACTCTCTGATGAGAGAACATCCAAGTTACTTTAATACCTCTAACTATGAGGTTAACAATATATTTGGCTTAATTCCCAAGAATAAAAAAATTGGTCTATTTAAGGATGAGTGTGCTGGTGATGTTATGACAGAATTTGTGGCTCTGGCGCCGAAAATGTACGCATTTTCAACGCAAAAGAATAAAGGTCAATGCAAAGCAAAGGGTGTTCTTCCTAGCGTCACACAATTTCTCAATGTTGAGGAATATCGATGTGTACTCTCCGCAAACACCTCTCGCTTATACCAGCAAACACGCATTCTTTCAAAGAACCATAATATTTTTACAGTAAATCAAAATAAAACATCACTGTCAACATATGACAAAAAAGTCTGTGGGATGGTGTAAATAGCTTGCCTTTTGGACATTTCCACACCTAGTAAATAAGAACACACTTTCATTTTTCAATTCTTTTTATTAAAATTGTATGTTTTTAATAAGAAGAAAACTAAACCATATTTTGCGTATACTATGAACTGGTGGACTGACTCTCAAATAAATACTTAACAATATTTGATTCATGTTTATTTCTTTGTCCTTTTCCTCATTAATCCACCCCCCCCCATTAGCTCACATCTAGTGGGATGTGGGTTGGCGACCACGGGGCCCCAGCTGAGTCCGGCATTGCTTCCACTTACTTGTGCCGGGCTCCTCTCTGTCTTCTTTCCTGTCGACCTCACTTGGTCAACTCTTGTTCTCTTCCGACCCCGACGGTATTAGGGCATCCGAGGCCTAGGGAGTCACTTCCTTTCCCGCCTTAATTGGCCCTTGTCTCATCTTTTCTGATTCCCTCCTTCTGCGAGGGGTCAGCCTTCTTTTTTTTTCATGTTATCTCCTGCCTTCTGCTTAAGGCCCTCAAGGAGGCCGGGTGTATGTAGCCCCACCTCTTTTGGTGCACCCTAGATTATGCTACACCCTCAGGGGCTCACGGCTGATGAGTTTGGATGTTGGCGACCCCGAGGGATTCCTGAGCTGGGTCCGTTTTCCCTTTTTGTCCCTTACCTATGGGGAGGACCCTCTCCTCTTTCACTTTCCTATCTGCCTTTCATGGCTCTCCTTCCTTCCAAGTCCCTCAATCCGCCGTCTTCGAGGGTTGAGGGCATTTCTTTTCCTCCTGTCCTTTATTTGCCTTATTCTCCTTTAGTTTTCCATTTCTTCTTCTAGTATGTAGGTTAGTAGTTAGTTTTAGTTTTATGTTCGCTTTTCATTTTCATCTTCACGATCACGCAAACCATCAGGGGCCGATAAACTAGATGTTAGGCCCCTTAAAACAACAATTATCATCATTATTATTATTATCATCACTAATCCATCACCACCACCAATCATTAGCTGCTACAATCAAGGCTGCAATCTTCTCACCAATAGAAGCAGTAGATGACGTCACACGCTGCATGGCCTTTCTTAGTAGAATGCGGTCTGCAACTCGACGTACTTCTGCATTCTTGTTGTTGTAAGCAATGTCATGATCTCTACACGCTGCATCCAATATGTTGATTCCAGAATTCCCTTGTGCTAGACGTTGGCTTAGTTTAGTTCCAGGTCCACAAAATTGATAGCCAGGAATATGCAGTTCAATGGGAAGTAGATCAATGGCCTTGTTAACTAGACCATGACCAGCAAAGGTCTGGCATATCTTTTTCAAGCGTTGTCTTACTTTTTGGTGCTGGCGATACTGCCGATGCTGTCTCTTCTTCCTCTTCTTCATCTCACCCATGGAATGACGAAGCAAAGTCTTTACAGGACGGTATATTTGTATGCCCGTGGTACAATTTGATGAGCTGACACGTTCCACACTATTTAATGGAGGGCATTTTAGTGATAGACACTTGCTGGTTGTAGTTCGCGCAGACCAGGATCTCTGGTCCATTCACGAGGTACACTGTGCCAAATATTTTTCACCGCGTTTGAAGCAACATAAGAAAGGAACGCCTTCTGCAAAGCGTTCAATTCCTCATCTGTGAAACTGTCAAGCTTCTTTTTGCAGGCGAAAAACTTGACAATAGCTCGCTCTGTGGGGTTGGCGTCCAAACCTTCAATTGCAGCCATAATTCTACACATCCGCACTGATCGCTGGTATGTCTCACACTGTAGCCGACGTTACAGCGCTTTACACTCAACATGCAAGTTTTGACATGCTTTGCGGGCTAGCCAATCAATAAGCTTCCTAACAGTATGAAGTGTTTTATTTTTAAGAGGTTCATCAGGCACTGACAGGTTGTACAGTGCACGACATCCAAGTTCATGAAGGTCAACAATTTGACAAGTTGAATTAACATACTGACGCAACCATTCATTTTTTCGCTTCGCTTTACAAAGACAAGGTCAGCGCCAAACAAGTGAGCTTTCAGAACAAGATTTAGATGATGGTAAGGAATGTCGCCTTCTTTCCAGACTAGTCCCAAATTGCGTTGCAACCACTCTGTTTGTCTTCTGTCCTCGTCTGACTGCAAATGCAATGGAAACGGCGGTTCAAAGACAAAACTTGTTACTCTTTGTGCCCACATGGTTGTGCAGTCAATCATTCCAACTTCTTTAAATACAAACTTGTTTCCGTTCACCTTGAAACCCTGCACGTCGACAATCAATGTTTTCGGCATGGCGACAGATATCACATACACCTTCCACTACCGCTGCTTCTTAACAACTAACTGATTGGATAGGAGCGCGAAAATAATATACACACAAAGAATCAATTACACAATTTTATTCATAAAGTTATCAGTACATCGCTTACAATTTTTATCATAGGATTTGGACCATCCCAATCACAGTGAGAATCTTCTCGATGCATAAAGTGTCTACGACAGAGATGGCAGGCTGCAACATCCGCCGACATACGGAGGTGTAATGGCAGCTTATCCCAATTAAGATCAATGTCGTGTGCACCGTACGCGGTCAGAAATCCAGCTGGTAAATAGGCAATCAGATGCTGCGGCATTTCACGAAGAGATTGCGCTTTATGGTAGGCGCGCATTGCTAAACTCACCAGGGTACGATAAATCTCAAATGCTGCATCAGCGTCTCGACTTGTCGAGCAACGATCGACTTTGCAGTCCATGCAATCTAACCGCTCTCCAACATGACAAGATGAAGCTTTGGCAACATCATCATCCACATTATTTGTTTGATTGGTGATGGGCTTGTTGTTGTACCCCCTGTCGTGAATGCCAAACGAAGACATAAATCCATCTGGTAAATAGTGAACCAGATGTGATGGCATTCTAAGCACAGTATGATCCTTGTGATAAGCAGTTATAGCTTCACTCACTAGGGCGCGATAAATAGTAAACCTCGAATCTTCATCTGAACTTGGTGAATCACTTTCACATTTGCAGACCCACCTTGCCGAGGGGGTTGTGACTTGATCGTAGCTTTGCATGACTGTGAAGGGCAATACAGGAAGATGTGCTATTTATACTCTGGTCACCATGTTGGACAGCGGTTGGTAAAACACTTGCGCCTCGTGAACAATAAGGCAATAGGCTGGTTTTTTTTTCTGGAATAACTGTAGATGTTTCAAATTCTAGTCTGGTATCAATAGTTGTTTCCTTCATCGACTCCTCCAAATACGAAGAGTCCATCACCACCAGAGGCGCCTTGGACTTAAAGTCTTGCGGTGATAATAGCGGACATGCTTCTTTTTGATAATAGGATACTTGCAAGTTTACAAACATATCATAGAGCTTACCATATTTGTTTAAATCCATTCCCTCATAGGGAAAAGTAACACCGTTCAAAAAGAGTCGTATATTTCGTAATTGGATGTGCATCTTTATTTTGTTGATATTTACGATCTGTTTGAAATCCAACCAGGACATAGAGAGGTCGCTCTGTATACCGTGAGGTTTTTATAGACCAAGTATGTGTATCAGAGAGTGGTAATAAATTGAATGGGTAAAGCTGTGTCCTTCTCCACAATCTTGAGCAGACTTATTTTTATCTGGTCCGATAGAGTAACGTGCGGCACTTTCCATAGAATTCGTTGCAATAGAATTTTTGAATCTATTGGCGCTGCATCAGCACCCTTTAGCGCATTATAATCGCTCCTATCTCGTACAAGAATCAGATCCTGTCTTGTGTTCACTACAATGCGCTTATGATCATCTGCAAAGCCTAGTATTAATTTTAGAGGTAAATGTCCAGTAAATGTACCATCAGTGATAATCATCCAGTCGTTGGTCGAGTCGGGACACCAACTAGCCAAACAAAAAGCTTTACTTTCTTCACTTCCATACGAGGGGTAAAGTCTCATGACGCTTGTTATGCCAACGTTTCGAGTAGTATCCACGTCAATACCGTTGATCACATAGCGAACCTCAGAAAACAGAAAGGCCATAGCATTGTTGGCCAACTTTGATGTTGTTGGGATGGTGCCATCCATTTTAGTGAGTTGGCCTTCAATCTGGATGTAACTTTCATGTGGCAGCGTGTAGATATCTTGTTGATTAATAGTAATGCGAATCTCATCATTGTTATTTAGTCCCTGAGTATACGGTTGGTAGGAATGGTGTTAAATTCTTACAATACCCTCCTGTACTTCGACCGGGTTTGTCACGTCTAGAATCGAATTCATGGCGTAAGGTGTAACCAAGTTATTGTAGGATCTGCTTGTTGACACGTGTTAACCTGTACACGTGTTCAGCACAACTAAAACCAGTTCTTGACAGCGTTGCCGCTTTATACACTTGTTTCATGCCGGCTTCAGATACAGTTTGTAGGTCACTGGTGTATGACGGTCTAACTGGATGATACGTTGGTTTCTATTCACCAGTCTTAAGATAATATTCCTGATGTTGGTCACACTCACAGGATGATAGAGCACCACCGACGGGTTTTCGCGGATGATGTAGCCACCAGGTGAAGTGATAATAAAATCATAGAGCGAATGTGATGGATCTTGATAGGTGTAGACGTCTGTGAATATTACACGTGACAGATACGTGATGATCTTCAATGATTTTCACCGCTTGGTCAGACTTGTGGAGCACGTTTGGTACTAACACTTGTGGCGAATAGCCCAACAATGGACCAATCGAATCCAGTTCAGATTTAAAATCAATCCTAAAAGAAGAAAGAATACTGCAGCGATGAGTCACGTTGTTGGCTATGAGTTCAAACTTGCGAGTCCCGTCAATAAATGATTTTAGATTAAATTCCTCAATGAGAGTTGTATATATGTGATCGTGAATATCATCTGCGGTGTAGCTGCCAGGCTGTAGAGTTAACTCATCATCATCGTAGTAGAACTTACCGTTCACACCTTCAATTATGTTGTAGATTCTAATATAGCCTTCAAACGAAACATGTCCCAGCACGTAGGCTCGTTGTCCCAATTCAATAGGAGGATAAAAGTCGACGGTTACTTCCCTTGGTGGTTAAGTTATTCCTCAGCCAATAATCTACCCAAAATTTGGTCCCGGAAACGCGGGAGAGTCCATTTTCTATTCCTATTCTTTTTAAAAGATCGTTGGGCAATACTTTGCAAATTATTAATATCTGCTTTGAATCTTTCAGCTATAACTACATCATGCAAAGCCTGTGAAGGGGAAAGTGGCCGCTCCTGTCTCCTGTGGTGTGTCCCTTTCTTTCAACTTATTTGCTGCTGCCAGCTTGACAGCATTTCCAAGGTTCCACAGTTTCCTGAGTTACATTTCAATCTATTTTCTTTGACATGGCTCCTACTGAAAAGGATAAGGATGAAAAACTTACTTCTAAACGAGCATCCTATGAAGGGTAAATTACCCGATTCAGAAAGTACATAAAAGAGTTAGGTCCCTCAGAAGCTCAATTAGACTTGTTGAAACATCGTGTAAGGGATTTTGAACGTTCTTATGAAAATTATTGCAACATCCAAACTGAAATAGAAACTTGTATGCTCAATCAAACCGAAGATCGAGTCGAAGTAGAAAACCAATATTAAGAAGGCATAGGTTCTGCTTTCAAAATAATACGCCAACTCGAAGAGGAGCAGAAAAAGGATGCTTCTGTTCTTGGTTCCCTTCACGAACCACAAACTTCTTTCCGTGATGGTACTCACAAGCCCAAAACAATTTTACCTAAAATTGATTTACCCCATTTCTCTGGAGATGAATCTACTTGGGATTCTTTCTATGAATTATTTTGCTCCCTTGTTCATGACAATGAAGACATTCAAGTCATTTACAAGTTTCATTACTTGAGATCTATCCTCCGAGGTCAAGCTTTGCAGTTAGTCGAAGCACTTCCTCTACGTGCCGAAAATTACCCCATTGCCTTTAACTTATTAAAAGAAAGATATGGAAATTTACGGTTACGTATTCAACGCCATATGAAGGCTTTATTCAACCTACCTGCGTCACAGCACAATGACGTCACTAGTTTGCGTACTCTCATTGATACTACTCAGCTTCACGTTAAGGCTCTGTCCCAATTAGATCAACCTACTGAACACTGGGATACTTTCCTAATACATTTAGTGGTTTCTAAAGTTGATGCTGCTACCCTCAAAGCTTGGGAAATAGAACTTTCTAAAGAAGACGACTACTCTTACGAGCATTTAGTCACTTTCATAAACGCTAGATGCCAACTCTTAACCGCTCTAGCTAATCAAAGTGAACCCTCTTCCCCGAGTTCCAAATTTGAATTAATGTCTATCAAACCTAAAAGCGAACGCTTAGCGTCTAATACCCAAAAACCCGGGTTCAGCTCATCTAAATTTAAATCAAACACTACTGGTTACCCAACTAGGTCTAGTGAACGTCGTGTTGCTAGCTCTATGGTTTTAAACACTCAAAGCGAACCCCGCAAGAGTTTAAACGAACCTTTAAAGTGCATACTTTGTAAAGATCCCCATGCCCTATACATCTGTAAATCCTTTAAAGAAATGTCAGTCGACGACAGAAGAAAATTAGTTGCTCAAAACAAACATTGCTTCAACTGCCTAGCGCCCACGCATTCTGCTTCTAATTGCAAGTCCATAAGACCTTGCTACCATTGTGAAAAGGCTCATCACACTTTGCTACATCGTCATGATCAGGCAAGGTCATCGACAGCATCTACTTCTCCGAAAAATGATAGTGCTAACAGTTCTAATGCTTCATCGTATATTCAAAATGCCAAGTCCATTCGCAGTGCTCAAGTATTGTTGTCTACTGTCCAAATCGAAGTTCAGGATAACTTTGGCAACTGGGTCCGTGCACGCGGTCTTCTAGATTCAGCGGCAACTCATGATTTTGTGTCTAATTCCTTGATTAGAAAACTAGGCCTACCTGTAAACCCCACTTCTGTTAACGTGTCGGGCATCAACAGCTCAAAATCGCAAGCTTTACAATTCTCAAAGCTAACCATAAGAGATATTTGTCATAGAAACAACTTTCTTAAACTTAATTGTCTAATTCTCAATAACATTGGAGAAGACACTCCAAGTCACTCTGTGGATATTTCAGGGTTAAACATTCCCTCGCATTTAAGGCTAGCTGATCCTTTGTTCAACATGCAAAACCCTATTGACATACTCTTTAGTTCCAATGTTTTCTGGAATTGCCTTCGTAAACAAGTTCGCAAGTTATCCTCAAACGTGGTCGCCAGAGACACTAATTTTGGATGGATCGGCACAGGTCAACTTCCCCATTATTCTCCCCAACCTGCATCGCAATGCTACTTCGCCAATACAGACCTGGAACAGTTCTGGAGGCTCGAAAGCGTTGATCCTCCTAACATAACCTCTTCAGAAAATGAATTCTGTGAGCAACTTTTTTTGAACACCACCACTCGTTCTTCTGACGGCCGGTTCGTTGTTCAAATGCTAAGATTACATAATCCTCCCAAACTTATTAACTCTCAGCCCAAAGCTCGAAAAGCTCTCTTTGCTATCGAGAGCAAATTCAAGAAAGAACCTCTTGTTAAACTGCAGTACACTGATTTCATGGATGAGTATGAAAGCTTAGATCATATGGAAGTTGTTAACAAATCTGATGATGAATTGCACCCCCCAATTGAAACGGTTTATTTAAATCATCATCCCGTGTGGAAAAACCCTCTTGTAAAAGAAAAAATCCGAGTTGTTTTCAATGGTTCATCACCCGACGTTAATGGCAACAGCCTTAACGACACCCTTTACTCTGGTCCTGCTATTCAGTCAGATCTATCTGCTATACTCTTAAACTTTCGATTATTTCCCATAGCTGTCATAGCTGATATAAAACAGATGTACCGCCAAGTTTTAATTCAACCGGAACAACAAGATCTCCAAAGAATCTTGTGGCGTGATGAAATCAGTAAGCCCATTAAGGTATTTCGCTTAAAAACGGTTACTTATGGCTTAAAACCCTCTGCCTTCCTTGCTATCCGATCCCTACACTTGCTAGCCTCACAAGATGGTCATTTATTTAATTCCAAAGCCTCTTAAGCACTAACTACGTCATTCTATGTTGAAGATTATTTGCAGTCCTTCCCCACTTTGGAGGAAGCTCCTTTGTGTCTTTAGAACTTCAGGCATTGCTAAGGAATGGAGGTTTCCCACTTCATAAGTGGAATTCCAACTCCCCTGAGTTTCTTGCCCAGTTTCCCATCGAAGACGTAGATCCTTCTTCTGTCGAAATTTGCGGAAACTCCGAATCCATAAAAACTCTAGGAGTTCATTGGTGCACTAGCACTGACACTCTCATCTATAAAGTTTCGCTCGCAGAAGAGCTTCCTAACACAAAAAGACAAATTCTCTCTGAAATTGCAAAAATTTTTGATCCGCTTCAATTCCTTGCCCCAGTTATCGTTACAGCCAAACTCTTCATGCAAGAGCTGTGGTCGCTCAAATGTGAATGGGATGACACTGTTCCTCTTTCTTTTCTTAATCGTTGGCTCTCGTTTCGCAGCAATTAGCTGGATCTTTCCCTTATTGAAATTCCTAGGAATTTAATTAACGCTCATTCTAATGCATCCTTTTTCCTTCATGTGTTCGCGGACAGTTCCTAAAAAGCTTACGGTTGCTGCGCATATTTAGTTTATCGTGGTTCATTATATGGATCTTCAGTTTCCAACCTTGTTTGTGCCAAATCGAAGGTCGCTCTTCTTAAAACTATCACTTTGCCTAGGCTTGAATTGTGTGCTGCACTCATGGCCGCAGAACTTGTTAAGAAATTACGGGAAGTTTTAAAGGTCAAATTCTCGCAAATCTATCTCTGGAGCGATTCCATGATCACCCTTTCTTGGATCGCCAAGAACCCCGCTCACTGGCAAACTTTTGTTGCAAACAGAGTTTCCAAAATTCAAACTCTTTCTTCTGGATGTCATTGGAGGCATGTGCCCAGTGCTGTTAACCCAGCCGATATTATCTCTCGTGGTTGTTTACCCTCTCAATTGGCAGCTTCCCAGTTGTACTGGCATGGGCCCTCGTGGTTAATCAAAGACTCTTCTTCATGGCCTTCTAAACCTCCAGCTACAAACTCCAACTTTCCTGACGCTAAAGTACCTCTATCTATTGCTTCGTGTCTTGTTTCCAACGCTTCTCATCCCTTGCTGTCCCGCTATTCTTCCTTTCATAAATTACTTCGAATCGTCGCCTATCTCCTTAGATGGAAATATTTTGTGGTTGACCAACCTCTTCTCCCCAAACCACACCTTACCAATCATGAATTGAATCTCGCTACCATTAAGGTTTTACAACTGACACAGCAAGAAGCCTTTTCTTCTGAATTGTCTTTACTTTCTTCTAAAAGGGATCTTCCCAAATCCAGTCGTCTACGTGCTTTAGCCCCGTTCCTTGATGACCATGGGTCACTCAGGGTAGGTGGAAGACTCTCGCAATCTTTGCTCTCTGAGGACAAAAAGCATCCCGTTATTTTGCCTTCTAAACATCACGTAACTTCTTTAATTATACGTGACTTTCATTATCGTAATCTGCAAGTTGGCACACGCACTCTGCTTTGCCTCTTAAGGGAAAAGTACTGGATTATAAATGGAATTCATGAAGTTTCCTCCGTTATTCACAAGTGTATTCCTTGTTTCAAAGCGAAACCTAAGGTCAATACTCAACTAATGAGCGATCTGCCTTCCTTTCGCTCTTCTCCTTTACGCCCATTTGCTTTAACTGGTGTGGACTATATGGGTCCGTTCCAATATCAACGAAATTCCCCTGAAGCTAAACGCAAATTGTTTGGTAAGCTCTATGTTTCTCTCTTTGTTTGCATGGTTACTGGCGCAATCCACTTGGAACTAGTAACGAATGCTTCTTCTTCTTACTTTTTATCAGCTGTCTCTCGCTTCACTGCTAGGCGTGGTGTTCCTTCAGAGATGTTCTCTGATAACGCTTCCACTTTTCAGGGCGCAGGTTCCCTGTGGAAGAAGGCTCTCACTTCCTCTCCTGCCATGGAACAAATTTCTAATTTTTCCTACTCAAAGGGTTTCAAATGGCGCTTTATACCTCCCTATGCTCCTCATCACGGTGGTAGGTGGGAATCTTGCGTAAAGCTCACTAAACATCATTTAAGAAAGGTCTTAGGTAATCGAATTCTGACTTATGAAGAATTCAATTCACTGTCCGTTCTGATTGAAGGTGTTGTTAATTTTCGCCCTTTAACTCCTCTTTCCAATGACCCTGATGACCTGCTTCCACTTACACCTGGTCACTTCCTTATCGGCACTTCTCTTTCTGCCCCTCCTCCTCTTCCCAATTCTTACAGGGATTCTAATCTACCTATTGTTTGGCGTAAACTTGAAGCCCTCCGCAATTCCTTTTGGAAGAGGTGGAACTTGGAATATTTAACTTCCTTGCAACGGAGACAGAAGTGGTTTCTTTCCAGTCCCGACATTAAAGTGGGGGACTTGGTCTTGGTTAGGGATGTTTCTCCCCCCCCCCCCCCTGGTCTGGACTTCTGGTAGAGTGACCGTGTGTTATCCTGGAAGGGATGGGAGAGTCAGGGTGGCCAAAATCTTGACCACTAATGGTCCGATCACAAGACCACTGTCTTTGATCGCTCCATTACCTTTAAATGTTTAACTGCTTATTTGTTCTCTGTTGGTGTTGGCCCTCCCAGTATGGTGTATTCTTGGAATACACGGTAAGAGAGAATATAAAGTTTAATGCTCTTTGCATGTTCATTTTTTCCTTTTTATCAAACACCAACAGTGATCTTCTATTTTCTCTTTGATGGTCATGTCTCTTATGTCATTGTGAGTCTGTTCTAGATATATATCTTCCACGACCCACCTAGCGTCATCTAGCAGGGAATCTCTGAAGCTCCTCAATTCTTCCTGGTGCAAGAGGACTTCCTTTTCCATCTGGCCACCAGATCTCGTTGCCATCGCCAGCTATTATCTCCGTGATCAAGAGAACTTCGTCTACTTTTTCACCCACCAGGCTGTGCTAGTATCGCCTGCTATCAACTCTTTGAAGACCATTTCCTCAAGAGAATTTAAGTTTACAATATTGGTCATGCTTATATGTTCTCCTTTTGTCTCCTACCCCCACTCTTCTCCCTTCCTTGGACCCTCCGCGCTTCGCTGAGTGGGTCTCACTTGTAAGTCGGCAGTTGACTCGGTCAGTCAAGGCTCAACTAGAGCCAGTCTCCTCAAACCAAGAGGCACTCTCTACATTCTACGCCATGTTGGCACATTAAGTATTCGTCAAAGGGAACTTCACCTTCGACATGCAACCAAGATAAGTACAGACTTAAGGTTTTAACCTCATCTTCATCAGTTTTATTATCTACATGCTATTATTGATCATTTTATAGACAGTGTGAGATTACTATTCGGGGCAAAAATCATCCTTCGCGGGATTTGCCATGTTGAGCTTTTGTCTGTCTAAGCCAACCTTAATAGAAAGTAGCTTTTCTTAAGCTATTTAAATGAGAAATCTTCTCACCACGTGGGGTATTATCTAATACCCGCTGTCTATAAAATACCAAGCTAGTTCCTCCGCTGGATTAACTTTGGCTCCATTCTTCTATTAGGATCGTTCTGGAACCTTCCAGATCCTGTACTTTATCTACAAGTCTTGCCGTTATGTATTTTTCACTCACTTGTGAGAATACTATTTAAAATTGAAGAATCTTCCTTCTGAATTAAAGCTCAATAGCGAATTTTCTTCCACCGTTGGAATGTTCTATGGCGCATTTAATTGTAATCCACAACTTTCTCAAGCAATAGACTTTCGCCTATCTAGTGCAACCAGTCCTTTTTCTTTATTGCAATAACTTTCTTTGCCATAAACTTTCGTGTTACTACAGTGAACTTTTCATCCCTTCAACAAACTATAGTGATAACTAGTGCTTGTTCAAATTTTCTACCGCGTCGCGATCGTCCGTTTACATTAAATAAGGCCATGAACATTGATCCTAAATCCCAATTGATCTTTCCTAAACCTTCTACTAACAAACCATATTAATAAAATTGTAACTCTAGATCATTTTCAATGAGGTGTCACTCTAACGAAGTGCCCTTCCATCTTGCTTGTTTATCATTAATTAATTTCTGCATAACCACGTGTTTTATACACGGTTCAAGCTTACATTGTTTCTACCTTATAATCAGGGAAAACAATTCTTTCAACTCATGAGTGAGTTATTTCTAGGTCTCACGAAAAGGAAACTGCCCCATTTGGCTCGTGATTCCTACTTAAACATAGGAGGTCGAGAACCTTCCTTTTGACTTTCTCTTCAGGTTTCACAGTAAGTGACCTGCCCTTATTTGTATAATAACCAACAGTAATTCTGTATAAATATAAGAAGTTATAGGAACTTCTCCTTCATTCTACCCGCTTTATTTTTTGGTTATTTTCGAAGTTGTAACTTTTTCTAAAATAGGTACCTGGAAATTTCTTAAAGTACACTCCTTGTACTCAATTTAATGTTTAAACTTTAATCACTTCATTTGTCTTTTTTAATTCTTACAAAGATTTTAGTACATATATAAGGGTTGAAACCTAAAGAATTGTTAATTGCCTGGAGCAAACTTTAAATGTTAGGAGGTCTGCGACCCCAAATTGTTACTAAAAATTGAAACTATATACTTGTCAAATTTATTAGACTTTTTTGCATTGTTAAATAAATTCAAACTTTCCTTTTCGACTCATCATTTCTCTAATACAACGGTTAGGCAAGATCCTGTCTTCCTTGGCTCTCCCTACTCAATGCCATTAAATCTATTGATAGGGCTTTCACCACTCGTAGCATTTGAGCAAGAACTCTTAGTGGTAATCTCGTTAAAGTTTCTCTTAGCTTTAATAGCTAATTCTAACTGGCCAGTAAGGCAAGTACAGCTCGCTACGCCAGCTACCTGCTTGTGGAGATCCTCTCCGAAAACTTATGGTTGGTTTTCCAAAAGATAAGTGTTTCTCTTTTTCTAAACTTTTAGCCGGCTCCTTGCTGAATAAAAGCTTAGCCATTTCCAAATGCAACCATTGGTTCACTTACCAAAATTACTCCCCAAAGTATAATTTTTATCACTATCCTTCTTGGAGGCACTTGGTCGCTTTTTCAGGAACTCTATAACTTCGAAAACTAGAAATACCAAACCTGATTCAAATTATTGGCATTCTTCGAATTACTTTGCAAAAACGAATTTCTTTGAAAAGACATACAATGAATCTCTTACTCTCTGTCTTGCCAGACCATCACCCTTCCCCATAGTAGGCAGATGCATGCTTGGGAGGGAATATACTAAAGCCACTCTCTTGCAAACCGCCCAAGTCCTAGCTGCGTTTCCCGTCAGCCTGGACCAAGTCATTACCCACTTTAGGTATCAGAGAACGGATTTGCAGTGGCAACAGCCTCTAAGTGCATTTAAAGTTAAATTCATAACTTTTGTGGGATTCTCCTCCTATTTTTCTATCATTTTTATCCAGTCCGAAACCCACCTCCTTTTTTTTTATCATCTTCCCTTGGTGGTTAGGTTATTCCTCAGCCAATAATCTACCCAGCGTTCCCGGTCCATGACTGTCATCCAAATTAACAACTGCACTTTCATGGCTCCATGGTCGAGGCGGTAGTTGGCTGCGCATAAACACACCTCGAAAATGCGAGATATTCAGCTGTTTTGCATATTTTATATCTTCCTCATGAGTCATGGCTCGTCGTGGCAGTGCATCTATTAATCGTTTTTTTGGCGACATGTAAATGCCAAGTCCTTTCTAGTAGGGCGCTAGCCTGTTTAGGCAGCCATTGCTCGCGAGTTGCATAGACCAGCTCGTCGTCTCTACCATCGTCGTCATGTCATCACACGGGGCGTTGACGATCTTTGGCTAGCTGATCTGGTTGAAATGATTCCCTATGCCAAAGCTAACAACGGGGTCAACTATCTGCTCACCGTCATCGACGTTTATTCCTAAATGGCCTTTGTTGAACCTTTTCGGAATAAGTCTGCTCAACTGGTCACCGCTGCTCTCAAGACTATCATTCAGCGGTCGAAACGACAACCTCGTTTGCTTCAAACAGATCAAGGCAAAGAATTTTTCAACAAGACTTTTTACGCTTATCTCAAATCGCTTGACATCCATCACTAGTCCACTTTTAGCAATCTAAAGGCAAGTGTTGTAGAACGTTTCAACCGCACACTCAAGACGCGCATGTGGGAACAATTTGCAGCAAGAGGGTCCTATCGCTGGCTTGAACATGTAGGCGAGCTAATGACACATTACAACAATACCAAACATAGAACCATCGGAATGAAACCACGCCTCGTAACCAAGAATATTGCGCAATTGGATCACATTCATCACAAAATTAAAACAGTAGATCCGCAACGTCGTCGATTACATATCGGTGATTATGTGCGCATCAGTAAACCTAAGACAATCTTCGCCAAAGGATACACGCCAAAAAGGAGCACAGAAATATTTCGCATTCGCAAGGTGAAACTTTCTAATCCAGTTGTTTATTTACTTGATGACCTCAACAAGCGGCCAATCCAAGGAGGATTCTACATTGAGGAACTGCAAAATACACAATATCCAAAGCATTATCTTGTTGAAAAAATTGTATAAAAACGTGGCAATAAACTTTTTGTTAAGTGGCTAGGTTTTAACGCCACATATAATTCATGGATTAATAAATCAGATCTGGTGTACACCACCTTGTTTTTATTTCATGTCGAGCTGGCCAACCCAACATGCCATGCGTTATGTATCCTCCCCCACCCTACCGTTTGCAGGAAATACTACTCCAGATTCATTGATGTTTGTTTACCCTTGAGCGTACTCAACACCCAGTTCATTCCCCTCTCAATCCCATTCACTACTCCAGATACCATTGAAAATTTGTTTACCGTTGAGTATTAGAACAATCCCATCCATGACCTACGCTACATTCTGCCTGTGACATCACAACCTCCATTCACAGTTCCATCTTCATTCACTTTTCTTTACCCGCCAACCTTGCACGCCAGGATGGTGTATTTTTGGAAATACACGGAAAGAAAGAAATAGCTTTTGTTGTTCTTCATTACTTTATTCAGTCCATTTATTTACATTTCTCTCCAGCACACACCAACATCTCACTTTTACCTCCTGTTTGCCCCGTGCATTCGTTTCTTTTTTCGGTCAGTTTTTTACAGAAACGCATATTCCGTTGAACCAGCCTGACAGCGTCCCATCGCTGCCTTCCGAACTTCCATTGCTTCAAGCCATGAAGACTTCTACATTAATCCGCAGGGCGTCGTGTTCTTCACCAACCAACTACTCCGTGAAGACACCGCTCCAAGAAGAATTTTGTTTCTGTAAAGTTTTTTCATGTTTATGTATAACCTCTTTGTTTCCTCCCCTTATTCGCCCGCTTCCCCCTCTTCTCGCCTCCTCCTACTGCTTGCTTCTCCGCGCGCGCTGCTCGCTCGCTCGTTCACTTCTTCTCGACTTGTCTCCGTGCCGTGAGCAACCACTCACCCTCTCAAGTGCACTCAACTTCTTGTTGGACATGCCGTCTAGGCTAGTGTACTTTCGCTGCGTCTAGCAGCCCTCACTTGTACGTCGGAAGTCAAACCAGTCAGTTGGAGCTTAACTAAAGCTCGCCTCCTCTACTCAAGAGGCAAACTTTTAAATTCGACGCCATGTTCGAGTTTTAGAACCAACCGTCAACAGCAACATCGCCTTCTTCATGAAGCAAAGATAAGTACCGACTTCATGTTTTAACCACATTTTCATCGCTTTTAAAAGGCTCAATGCTTTTATTTGGATTTTATAGACAGTGAAAGTTGCTATGTGATAAAATAACTGCTTTCAAGAGATCTTCTTGATCAAACTCAAACTATCAAGTCTAACTTTCAAAATGAAATATTTTCTGAGATGCTATCTCACATCGAGGGATATTTCTAAAATACCCACTGTCTATATAATCTAGTTTTCCGCCGAGGGATTCTCTACCAAATTTAAACAACTCATCATTGCTCTGGAACCTTCCAGAACCTACATTCTATCCACCAGTTATACTGTCATGTATTTTCCACTTCATATGGGAATACTATGCTTCAGAAGACCAGAAGAGACAAGATCCGAAATGTGAAGATTCGTGCAGAGATTCAAGTGAAACCACTTCATGAAGCAATAGCAACATCAAGGTTGAAATGGTTTGGTCATGTGAAGAGGATGAATCCAAGCAGAACGGCAAGAGTATGGCTTGAGCAAGATGTGGAGGGCAGGAGACCAAGAGGCAGACCACGGACACGCTGGAATTCCCAAATAAAAGAAGACCTGCAGGGAAGAGGTGTCGATTGGCACCAGGTAGAGGAGGAGGAAATATACCTGAATAGACAAACATGGAGAGCGCTCTTATACCGCACCCGGGAAGCTGGAGACGGTTAATGATAATGATGATGATGGGAATACTTTTTCAAACTAAGGAATCTTCCTTATGAACTGCTAATCAATATCTTATTTTTAGCCTACTTTTCACATTTTGCAAAAATGAGAAAAAAGTAGACTTATGAGATCGATCTGGGAAAATGTGTGTGTGTGTCTGTCTGTCTGTCTGTCTGGCTGTGTGTGTGTGTCCCCCCTATCAACTCCTAAACGGCTAAAGCAATCAAAACCAAATTTAGTATTAGTAAATATGTGCACCGAATATCTCACGTCCATATTTGAAAATTATGTCAGTGCTACCAACTGCTGAAAAAACGCACTAGAAATTTGAGCTCCATGTTGGATATCTTGCAAGATATGGATGGGAGCTATTCCAAAATTGGCACATATGTAGATAATACTATTTCAGTTTAATTTCCAGGAGGCCAACCATGACAGTGTTGCCAAAATAATTTTAAACCTTCTGATAAGTCCAATGTTTAAATGCATATAACTTCTACACTATCAATTGGATTTCAACCAAATTTTGTATGTAATATCTGTACATAAACAGATATGACTGAGCGTATTCTTAAGAGCCACCAGGGCTGCCAACTGTTAATAATTGCTCTCTCTATTTTTTAAAATCCAAATACCAATATATCAGAAAGTATGCAAGCCAACAGCTTTAAACTATGCACACGTATATTCTGACATTTTAGATTAATTTGGAGTAACTTATATACGTCAGTTATACCAACATGATTATAAGCCTGCAGATAGTACCAATTTTTAAATACATGTAACTTCTATACTATCAGTTGGATTTCAACCAAATTTCGTATGTGCTATGTGTACCATAACAGATATGACTATAAGTATTGTTAAGAGCAATCAGGGCTGCCAACTGTTAATAAATGCTGTCTATATTTTTTTACCCTAATATCAATATATCAGAAAGTATGCAAGCCAACAGCTCTATACTTTGCACACGTATAGCACCTGACATTCTAGATTGATTTGGAGTAATTAATACAAGGCAGTGCTGCCAACATGATTCTATGCCTGCTGATATGTCCAATTTTAAAATACATGTAACTGCTATACTAACAAATGGATTTCATCCAAAATTGGCACAACAAGATATCAAAATATTTCAGATTATTTCTGACCAGCACACGCATGACATTGTTGGCAACATGCTTTTACGCGTGCTGATAGATCCAGTGTCTAACTGCATGTAACGTCCATTGGACTTCAACCAAATTTTGTATTCTGTACCTTAAGAAATGGAACTAAGAATATATTCAGTCACCAGAGCTGCCAACTGTAGTGCTCTATTAGGCTACATTATACCAGGTATATTTTGAACTAATTAGATATTTCGATATTACCAACTTAATTTCGTCATTATTCTATATAGGTTCATATACTGTAGAGTAATCATTGGCATGAAAAGTAGGCTGTATAATTCTTCACGGAACTTCTTGTTCGTCCTCCGTTGGGATTTTTCTGGTGCAATCAACTATAATCTACAAGTTTTTCAAGTAATAGACTCTCGCAAATCTAGTGTAACTAGTTATTTTCCACCATTGCAATAACTTTCTTTGCCATCAACCTTTTGTGCTACTACAGTGAACTCTTCAACTATATCAACAGACTATAGTGAAAACAGTGCCTGTTCAACTTTTCATCCGCGTCGCGCTCGTCCGAGTACAACAAATACGGCCATGAACACTCTTCCTCAATCCCATTTGATCCTTCCCACTCCCCCAGGGGCTCACAGCTTGTGGGCGTGGGTTGGCGACCACGGGGCCCCAGCTGAGTCCGGCATTGCTTCCACTTACTTGTGCCGGGCTCCTTTGTCTTCTTTCCTGTCGACCTCACTTGGTCAACTCTTGTTCTCTTCTGACCCCGACGGTAATAGGGTATTCGAGGCCTAGGGAGTCTCTTCCTTTCCCGCCTTAATTGGCCCTTGTCTCATCTTTTCTGATACCCTCCTTCTGCGAGGGGTCAGCCTTCTTTTTCTCTTCCTTTTACCTCCTGCCTTGTGCTCTAGGCCCTTAAGGAGGCAGGGTGTATGTAGCCCCACCACTTCTGGTGCACCCTAGATAATGCTACACCCTCAGGGGCTCACGGCTGGTGAGTTCGGGAGTTGGCGACCCCGAGGGATTCCTGAGCTGGGTCCGTTTTCCCCTTTTGTCCCTTACCTTTGGGGCGGACCCTCTCCTCTTTCACTTTCCTATATGCCTTTCATGGCTCTCCTTCCTTCCAAGTTCCTCAATCCGCCTTCTCCGAGGGTTGAGGGCATTTCTTTTCCTTCTGTCCTTTTATTTGCCTTATTCTCCTTTAGTTTTCCATTTCTTCTTCTAGTATGTAGGTTAGTAGTTCGTTTTAGTTTTAAGTTCGCTTTTCATTTTCATCTTCACGATCACCCAAACCATCAGGGGCCGATAACCTCGATGTTAGGCCCCTTAAAACAACAATTATCATCATCATCATCATCATCATCGATCTTTCCCAAACCCTTTACTAACAAACTAGAATAATAAAATTGTTACTTTAGGTCTTTTCTCAATGAGGTGTCACTCTACATAAGTGCCCTCCCTT
The DNA here is from genome assembly GCA_946902985.2 of Meconema thalassinum. Taxonomy (NCBI): domain Eukaryota; kingdom Metazoa; phylum Arthropoda; class Insecta; order Orthoptera; family Tettigoniidae; genus Meconema; species Meconema thalassinum. The sequence goes on from OX336392.1 coordinate 378,303,387, forward strand.
ATTTGCTCCATTTATAACGAATTAATGTCTGTAAAACTTCGTGTCTAGTACAGGCCTTAAATTATATTGTTTCTCCCTTCTAATGAGGAAATCCAATTCTTTCAACTCAAAAGTGAGTTATCTCTAGGTTTCACGAAAGGGAAACTTGCCCCATTTTCCTCGTGATCCCTACTTAAACGTAGGAGTTCTAGAAACTTCCTTTCAATTTTTCTCTTCAGGTTTCTCAATAAGTGACCTGCCCTATTTGTATAATCGCCAAATGTATTTCTGTATCAATACAAGAAGTTATAGAAACTTCTATTTCACTCTTCCTGTTTTTTGTTGTTACATTCGAAGTTGTTATTTGTTCATATTTCTGAGATACCTATCTAGAAATCCTTAACGTACACACCTTGTACTTGATTTATTGTTTAACTTTAATTACTTTAATTATCTTAAAATTTTCCACTTATTCATCTTAGCAACATTTTTAAATCTTACGAAGATTTTAAAACATATAAAAGGTTTAAAATCAAAAGAATTGTCAATTGCCTGGCGCAAGCTTTAGATGTTTTCGGAGGTCTGCGACCCCAGTTGTTTATAGAAATCAAAATTATATATTTGTACTTAAACTACTTCCTTTTACATTGTTAAATAAATTAAGATTTGTTCTTTGCTTTATCATTTCTCTAACATAACGGTTAGGCAAGATCCTGTCTTCCTTGACTCTTCCTAGGTTTATGCCCTCTTTAATAAAAATAAATCTATTGATAGGGTTTTCACCACTTGTTGCATTTGAGCAAGAACTCTTAGTTATTAACTTAGTAAAGTCTCTCTTAGCTTTAATAGCTAATTCTAACTGGCCAGTAAGGCAAGCATAGCTCGCTACGCCAGCTTCCTGCTTGTGGAGATTCTCTCTAACACTTAGGGTTGGTTTTTCAAAATATAAGTGTTTTTCGTTGTCTAAACTTTTAGTCGGCGCCTCGCTGGGTAAAAGCTTAATCATTTCTAAATGCCACTATTGGTACACTAACCAAAATTATTCCCAAGGGTATAATTGCTTTATCCCTATCCTTCTTGGAAGCATTTGGTCGCTCTTTAGAAATTCTACAATTTCAAAAACTAAAATATCAAAGCTGATTCAAATTATTTGTACTCTTCAAATTACTTGTTTAAAAACAAACTCCTTTGAACAGATACACAATAAATCTGTTACTCTTTGTCTTGCCAGACCACCACCCTTCCCCATAGTAGGTATTTTTTTGCTTGAGAGGGAATACGCTACAGCAACTTTCTTGCGAATTGCCCAAGTTCCAGTTGCGTTTCCTGTTAGATTCGCCCAGGTCCCTACCCACTTTAGGTATCGGAGAGTGGATTTGCAGTGGCAGCTGCCTTTGAGTATACTTAAAGTTAAAATTATAACTTCTGTTGGACTCTCGTCCTATTTCTCCATCCTTTTTCTCCAGTCCGAAACCCACTTCTTTTTCTTCATCATCTTCCCTTGGGGGTTAGGTTATTCCCAAGCTAATAATCTACCCACAGGGTTCAACAACCACCACCATCCATCTCCATTCATGTTTCCCATTAAGAACACTCCCGTCCATGACCTGAGTTACATCCCATAATCTGCTGTGACGTTACAACCTCCATTCACAGTTCCATCTTCATTCACGTTTGTTTACCCGCCAACCTAGCACGCTAGGGTTCGACAACCACCATCCATCTCCATTCATGTTCCTATTAAAAATAATCCCGTCCATGACCTGCGTTACATCCCGTAATCTGCTGCGACGTCACAACCTCCATTAACGGTTCCATCTTCATTCATATTTGTTTACTCGCCAACCTAGCACGCCAGGGTTTAACAACCACCACCATCCATCTCCATTCATGTTTTCCCATTAAGAACACTTCCATCCATGACCTACCCCACATCCCGTAATCTGCTATGACGTCACACACACACCAGTTGACCGTTCAAATCTGACGATTCATTCACCAACAAAGATTCGGAAACCTTCGGCAACACTCGGATCTCATCAGTTACAAAACAAAGCTATATAGCACAAGACAATACCTTAGAGAAGACGCTCAGTCCAACAGAGCGACTGAGTGGGAGAGGGTCTCGTGCAGGTCCTCTTCCATCCTCCCCTCCCCCTCCCCCACCGTCGCCCCTCCCCCTCCACCCACACCCCCTCAAACCGGTTCCTGGACCCTCCAAGGTTTGTTTACCTTCTGGGGTCTCGGCGACCTTGGGGGTCAATGACCTACCTCAAGGTCATTGATAATGACCTATCTCAAGGTCATTGACCTTGCCACGCCCCCCTCATTTGCATAAACAACGGTATTTGAAGCAGAACCCTCCTTGATCACCTACTTGCGATGTGCCGTGAAGTCGATCCCATGCCACTAGACTAGTACCTGTGCTCAGTTACATCCTTCAACCACATCTAAAGAGTAGGCAAGTCCTGCTGAGAGAACACCGTCACTTCCTCTTCGTCAGGAATTTTGTCATCAACCAGATCCGCGGGTAAGGGGCCGAGTTCACCACAGTTAATCAAAATGTTAACAAGCCATTAAAGGCCGTTAACGGACGATTACCGAAATGTCATGGTTCACCAAACAATGACAATCCATTAGCATTCCTAACGAGCCATTAAAACTAATTTCTGTGTCTGCCAACAATTAACGGCTGACGGTCGATTTGCGTCGAATTCCAATCCAAAATGGAGCGTGCTTTAAACTTTATTCTCAACGATGACGATGTTCTTAAAGATATACTAGATATTCTTCAACCTCGAGTTTATAAAGAACGGAGGGATTAATTTGATGAATGCGACGACACAGAATTTATTATGATATTTCGGTTATCAAAACCTTCTGTGTTGATTGCTCTACAGATGATAGAACCTAACCTAGAATTCCTATCTGACAAGTAAGATATGTACCATTCCTTATTTATGTGATGCATAACGATATATCACATGTAAATTTAATAAAGGACTACCTAGTTCGCCACAGCATCTGTCCTCTTATTTTAAATGGTTTCACGATACTATGTTTCTTTCATTTAAAGAAAACTTCAATCCTCGGCTCTTCTTCCTCTTTTCCTCATCAGCCATGTTTGTTTTTAACCAAGGAATATACTGTATAACTTTTAAGCTCTTTGCCGTTCACGGCCTGCTTGATTAAACCAAAGAATAAAAAATACCGCCACAATCATCTTTGAATAAGTATTGTACAGCCCATAAACTTAACGATTCGTTCGCTAGTGCCAATCATCGAATGTGCTGGTGAATCGCCAACGAGTTTAATTCCGATGTTAAAATTAACGAAGTATTTACTGACGGCCTGTTAACGCTGCGTTTGTGAGCCCGCTCCTAGATCTCGGAGACCAGCCTCAGCCTGTGTTACTGCTACTAGGCTCATCGCCGACCGCTTTGACATAAACCAATCCGAGAGGAGGAGCTGTCAAGGAAGACTTCTGGACCACCACCAACTTCTTGGATCCGACGAGAAGGGTGAAATGTAGTGACCACCCAAGGAAACAGTGGTGTCACCTCGATAGATTGAGAGCCGAGCACGGCAGGTGTAACTTACTTCATCGTAAGTGGGGATGGAGAAACCCTGCGGCATGTGACAGTGGTGAGGAAGAATAGAATATGGTGCCCTGAATCCAACACTGACCTCTGCATTCCAACACTGGAAGCTACAGTATATTAAATTTTGAGGAGCTTAGAAGCAAACGGGTGCAAGAGATGGCTAAAAAGCGCGAGAAAATGACCCTTAAAATATACGTCCATAAGATGATGATGATGATGAAGAGTGATTTTCCAAGTGAAATAGATTGCCACTTGCATCCCTTTACTTTTGAGCGCCTCATTTACAATATTATACCTGATGTTAATAAATTGATACAATGTTTAATTGTTGACTTGTAAGCTCATTTTCATTTATTTTGTACTAGCTGAAATACCCATGCTTCACTACAGGTCATAAATAAATTAAAATGTGAAGGTGACAGTTAAAACAGGTGATAGGTGAGGTGTTGCGTGGAGGGAGAGTAGGGATGGAACATTTTGCCCAACTACACCACTCGGCGTTGACCGTGTTATATAGCACAACTTTAGGTTTGACTCGCTAACCGTTGGTGATACTCGAAAAGTGATAAGGACCTTTCGTATAGAAATTTGTATTTTAAACCTCGCGTATGACATCAAACATTTGCTATTTCTTAGCGTTTTCTTTTTATTTGAAATGGAAATATGAGAGTTTGAAACCAAAGGGTGAAGTGACGTCACTTAAAATGGTCGCCCTCTATAAATAGTGCAAAGTAGCGAAATCAAAAGTAGCTTATATGTTTACCAGGTAAATTAGCTACTTCTATGTAAATTGTCATGTAAATCGGACCAGTGGTTCTTGCATGATTGAGTAATACACAGACACACAACATCTCATTTTTATATATTAGTATAGATAATACTGACATACGGTTAAATAAATAAATATTCTAAGTCCAAACGGATTCCCCACATTCTACTGCACATATCTTTCAACGTAGGAAAGGAGTCTGAGCAAGTGTATAGCTCGAGATAGAAAGCTTGGTTGGTTTTTCACTCGACAGAAACCACTCCGTGTGCTTTCAGTCTTAACCTGAAAGGATTGATCGTTCTTCGTCATTATCATCATCATCATCATCGTAATCCTCGATATCTTCATCATCCGGTGTGTCGCCCCCGAACTGTGGGAGTCCACCACCGTCTTCTGGCGCCACTAGAGCCACGCCGTCCGCCCCTATGCGGATACAGTTGAGCGCTGCCTCATATAGGCTGTAGTCGTTCCACTTGACTCGAGTGCCCACACACGCATGCGCATTCCTGCCGATGAAGTACACGTTGTACAGTTGGACACAGAACCTGAGGTTGGGAACCCGTGGCAGTCGGACGCAAGCTGGTCGTGGGTTCTTGCCTGGAACATATACAAATACAGTACAAATTATAATAAAAGTTTGAAAGAAACGTCAGACCACTAGGGGGCAGATGATCTCGCTGTTTCGTCCCTTAAATCAACAATAACTACTAACTAAAATCCGCTAAGGATTGCAGAGTTTCCAGCTGGTCATGGGTTCTTGCCTGAAATACGTTGAAATAGGATACACAGAATCAGGTATGTTTGACAGGAACAACAGATGGGAAATCTGCTGTAGAAGGCAGATGGATAGATTGATTGATTATTTTAGGATTATATGTATAGGGCTGAGAAGCCCCATTTGTTGCATGCAATTCGCTCTTTTACATTACATAGCATTACATTAAATAACAATCCTTAAAATAATTACTTAATAAACTACCGTAAGTATTAAATCTCATGATGCGCTTGCAAAGGCCTTGTAATCATCTGAAAATATTGTTACGGCTGTGAGTTTGTGTCATCGCTCGCCGCATGAGTCACAACTGCCCCAGGGCTGGGCTGTGTCTTGCCTCGTGTATTGCGTGCGCCTTATGCACCAGGGCTACTAGGACAAAGGGATGGTCCAGAATATTCGTGACTGAGCCAGTGATGGAAACCTCGAGAAGCCGTGAACCCTGGATGGATCTAGAAGCATTTATTGAGTCACCGGCCTGCTATATACGTGCGACCTGTCAAGAAGTGGTTGTTGTGTTTTTACGAGCGAGTGCGAGCGCTTATCCTGAGCGACAGAAGTGTGGAGACTTGCGAAACCCCTAGTGAAGCCGATTCTCTTGACAGCGAAGGGAGTGAGGAGCTTACAGGGGACTGCCTGTGTTTTGAGCGAGTGTGCTTACTCAGTGCGAGAGAGGTCATTGTGGCGAGTTGCAAAACAGTGAGTGACAGACCTAGTGCAGCTATTTTCAGCCAGCGTACGGGACCGGACTCATTAGCGAGAGGATTAACTGTGGTCTGTTGACAAGTGAAAGGGGAAGTATTCTCGACGTGAGGAAACTGGAGTAAGGTAATAATTGCTTGTATTTGCTGTTGAGTAGTGTATCTTTCTGGCCACAATAAAGTTAATTATTTCTTTAAGCAGTAATTGGTGTTGTGCTTTCTACCCACCGTAATCCAGTTAACAAAAGTGCCACTAGAGTGGTGGCACGTAACAATATCATTAACAACCATCCAATAATAATATCTGTAAGGTGTCTTCTGAATACTGAGCGATGTGAATTCTCCTACGCATGCAGATTATACAAATTATACAAATAATAAATGCGTGATGCACTAAAACGATGTACAGTACTACCTCTGTAATCCGGCATCTCAACTCTCCGGCACTCCCAGTAATCCGGCGTTTTGTATTCGAGTACGAGCTCAACACTTGATTTGATAATGCGTCCCCAATACTGTACAATGTTTCCCACGCAGCGACAAGACTACCGTCTGAGTAAACAATGCATTGGCGCCAAGAGCGATGACTCACGCACGCCCCCCTCAGGTGCTTAGTGTGGGACAGTTGTACTGCAGTAGTGTTGTGTTGAAGATGACATCCGTGCAGAAAAAAAACGTAAACATAAAACTCTATCTTGTTAGATAAACATGAAATCCTAAAGCGGCTTGAAAGGGGCGAAACGTTAACTAGTGTTGCTAACGAATAAGGTGTTGGTCGAGCTAAATTTCATGAATGTGATGAATAATTCCGTATTCACTGAATGGTTTACATGAATATTTTAAACCCCCAGTGAAAAGATTTTTGAAGGAGCGGAAACTACCAGAAAAAGCTTTCCTTATCTTAGACAACTGCCCCTGCCCTGGGCACCCCGGTGAAGATGAGTTGAATTCAGCCGACAATTTTATTCGCGTGATGTTCTTAACCGCCGAATGTGACATCCACTTACAACCAATGGACCAGAACGTTATCCAGGCGATTAAAATGCGATACAAATGAGCTTATTGTACAATGTGTTGTCTAAGGACGAAAGTGTGATTAAATCCTTGAAAGAAATAAACCTGAAAGACGAGGTTTACTCGCTCGCTAATGCTTGGGAAAATCTTAACGAGAAAGTCATCATTTGCTCCTGGAAACCCCTATGGCCGGACATGACACTACTGGATCAGTAAAAAAAAGATGAACCGAACAAGAAAGCCAGTGAAGAGAGGGAGATTTATCTACTGCGAGACGGGGTTAACGAACAACTCGTGGAGTCACCGGATAACGCATTGACAACTGATGACGTAGGCGTGTGGCTTACCGGTAAGGTGACGAAAACAACCAGTTTATGACAGAAGATGACATCATAGAGGAAGTGGCAAGAGAGGAAGTGGACGAGGAACAGGTCGAAGGAGAAGTGACAGCGGGTGTACAACCAATCCCCCACGATGCGGCCATCGCCTCGTTTGCCACGTCAATTGCCTGGGCGGAGGAAAATAGCGTCTCTGCTAACGATGTCTTAGTTTTAAGAAGCTTACAGGAACAAGTTCTCAAAGTGTCTTTCAACCGTAAAAAGCAAAAGCCAATTGATGCATTGACGTTAAGCCGTCTACTTCCAAGGAATAACGTGAGTTATATGATGTATTTTCGTACTTTTTTACTTTGTATAGTACAATGTATTTAAAACTGATTTTCAAATGATATCTGCGTTTTTCTCGAAATATTCCTGTAATCCGGCGTTTTCGGTAATCCGGCAGTACTCTGGTCCGATATCTGCCGGATTACCGAGAGAGCACTGTATTGTATTTAGAAGTTCGATGGTGAGGTATTTGTGGTATATGTATAGAATAACTTCAAACCACCCAAGATAATTTGGCTTCCCTATTACGTGTTCACCGACTTACATAGATTCTAAATAGCAACATTCAAGAAATGGCTTGTAAGTTTCCAAAGCTAGATCTGAGCTAAATCGAGCCGTGCTACTCGTAGCCTCACATTTAGGTAACTACAGTATACTGTATAGCAGAGAAACAGCTGGCTATCACGAACACGTGGTTCGCACCACCAAATCATCATCTATAAATATGGAGTCCCCATTAGAGTGTTAAATGATATGCGATGTATAATCGAAATTCTGCAGGATGAAGCAGAGAGCTATTGCATTGATTTTCAGAACAGTGATATGCATGTCTGTCATCTCGCTTGTCAGCAAATACACCAGCTCCTAGGATTTTAAGGTTAGACGATAATAATTTATAAATCACAAATTACTGGACGACTTTTGTTTACAAGGAAGTGCCATTTCCGTATATTTCCGGTTCAGCGCTGTGGTTGCAATGTTACGCATGCGCAATGACTCCCTTCATGGAGACAAGTACTGTGACCATCTTGTTGTTAGTGCTTAAATGTTTCAAGACAACAGGTCCGCCTATATTCTTTGCAGGTCAGCCCGGCGATTGTGACTATGTGATACGGTCCGAAGTTTGTTTCTTGAATGCACGAATTATGAAAAGAGCGGACTTTCTTCGCCAAGTGTGTGAGGTGTGTGGTGAAAGGGCTATGTTGGACGGAGTGGTGAGGAAATGGGTTCGAATGAAGATCGATAATATATGCATGGCGAATCGTTGATCGACCAACTGTCTGTCGTCACAAATTATTTCTATATTTTCCACCATCTCGAAGAGTACCATCGTGGCAAGGGATTTGACGACGATCATGATCTCAAAGAGGAAGAATGGACATGACTTTAGTCACAGGTGGCGTCGTTCTATGACTGAAGCATACACCTGGTGCCACGTTAAGACAAGTGCCTTCATAAAGTTGGTGACTATGTGAAGTGCTAGTTTAAGTTGTGAACGATCCAAGGAAAATAAAGGTTTCCAAAAGAATGTTGTCGTTATTTGAAAAAAAAAAATCGGTACTTACTTAAAAACACGTCTGGTATCTTTGAAATAAGAGTCAAGTATGCGTACTTGGATTAATTTCCAGAACACTGAGTGAATGAATGCAGAATAACCCCGAAGCAATCAATCAATGGGGTTGGATCTTACCTGAGACTGTGTTTGTGTACAGCACGCGATTGTTGATACTCAGGTCCATTTTGAAAGCAAACTCGTCAGGATCGTACGTGATGTTCACACAACCTGGAAGAAGACAGTGTTCTTTGAATATAAAAATGTTGTTTCAAGTAAGAACTAGAAACATTTTGAATTCTTGGTACAGCCGGGAATTCCACCCGAGACCCAAATATCATTCTCAATTTCTAACAACCTGTTAATTAGCCCTACTAACTTCACTATGATAAGTGTGTAGAAACAAAGTATCATCGCCATATTATTTTACTGTGTTGGGTCTCACGCAATGCTGCAACTTACCGCTTATACATTTCAATCTCTACATTCAACAAGCAATGCAATAAAGGAGAGAGACATTTCAAGTAGTTAATCTGCATATAACAAGACTAAGGTTTGCTGATGTCGTTGTCATCTTAGCCGAATAACCAAGGAATTTGAATGAGTTTCTAAATGTCTCGGGCTGAGTCCAGAGGAAGTAATTCATGATGAAAATTAATAAATGTAAAACAAAATTAATGAAATGCAGCCGAAATAAATCGGAAACTTCTATTTACATTTAAATGGCAAGTTAAAAGCTACAGAATGTAGGGAAGTTAACGCAGGTAAGAAAAGATTTCTACAAACAAGAAATATGTTGATATCAAATATAGATTTAGCTATTTGAAAGTTAGTTTTGAAAGCCAGATTGTGGCGCTCTATGGAAGAGAAACTAGAAATGTTAGTGCAGTAGAGAAAGTAGAATAGAAGCATTTAGAATATGGTGTTACAGATGAGGAAGGCCAGATGGGTTAATAAAATAACAAATGAAGAAGTATTAGGAGGAGTATGGAAGGAGATATATTTTTAGCTAGTACTAATGAAACGAAGAGATAGGCTGGCTAAGCCACCCAGAAATAGTAAACTTAGTTCAGGAAGAAAGGGTCGAGGCCAATGTTAGAATATGGTAAACAGATTGCTTAGGTTGTAAGATGTGGTAGCTGTACGCATGTGCAGAACCTCTATTCCTGACCTACATATATCACCGGTCAGTTGCTGCTACCTCGCATGTGGTGTTTAAGTGTGTATTGTTCCCTATATAGAGCTCGGACAGTTTGTGGTGGAGCTTCAAGGTCAAGCTGACCACTCGAAGCAGTTTTCCAGCTTCGTTTCAGTGGCGGAGGAACAGACAGCAGTCACTCGTCGTCCACCGTGCTGTCGACATTGCGTGCTAATGCCAAATATTCACTAGTCAGCTCAACGCAGCTAAGTGAAGAGTGTCTCCTCCAGCGCTCCGACTCCCCACTACTCTAACTGCACCGCGACTTTGAAGCTTCACCACAAACCGTCCAAGCTCTATTGTCAAATTTGCACATGGTTCTTTGTTTATATTTAACAGAGTTTCAAATAAAAAAAGAATGCGGAGTAAGTGAAGCAAATAGTCAACTGGATGTTTTTGAAATCCGCGCTATGAGGCACGCGGGAAGGCATCTCCAGTTCAAACCCAGTTGAATTCTCCTGCCGCGCTGACAATACAGAACATGAATTGTATTGTTGCTGTAAAAAGAAACTAACTGGGCCTCGAGGATACTTAACTCAGTTGATGGAAGTGACGCGCAGGTGCCCTACCTTTCTGGCGGAGGTTGATATTCAGCTGGTTCAGCAGCATCCCGGTGCAGCAGCCGCACACCCCCGCAGCACATGCGCAGGGGGTGGAAGGGGCCCGCTCAGACTTGTCCTCTGTAACAGCTAGCAAGAGTACGAAATATCAAAACACTAACTAAAGCATCATCAGTGCTAAGCATGCCATTCGAAACTAGTCTTCTTGTCCCGGGACTGCTAAATGTTTTAATAGGTTTATTAAATAGGTAAACAACAACAACAAACCCCACAGTCGTGGTGACAAATGTAATAGATTTATAAATAAGAATATAACCGGGAGGGCCCCAGCTCATTAGCCGAAAGCTTATAAACAAATAATATAAGGTAGAGCACTACAGGACTCTCCTGTCTCAGAGGATGGTGTGTTTTCAACACCAACCAGAATACTTCAGATAACAAGGTAAGATCATCTAAACCGTTTTTTTTTTAGCGGATGGCTTTTAGTGCCGGGAGTGTCCGAGGACATGTTCGGCTCGCCAGTTTTGTAGCTGCTTCGAGACGGACACCCAGTGGGTGAGCTACAAGTACCGTTGGGGAGGAAAGTTGGAATGCAAGGACGAGGAGTTGGAAGGTAGCGGCTGTGGCCTATAGTTAGGGACCAACCCCGGCATTTGCCTGGAAGGAAGATGGGAAACCACAGAAGACTATCTTCAAGGTTGCCGGCGAGAGGATTCGAACCTCCTCGCCTCCCGGATGTGAGCGACTGCCAGCAGTCATGTTGTAACAACCTCGGCTAATTCACCCGGTATCTATACCGTAATATAATTATAATTCATTGGACTATTACTTGCTATATGGGTAGGTTAAATAAATAAATAAATAAATAAATAGCCTTACAAATCCCATAAGGGCTATGACCTCCTACTTGGCATGGAATTGCTCATTTTTAACTCACCAGGTGAGCAAGTCCTGAGGAGTCTGAGGGAAGGTTAATAGGATTTATTACAAGAAGCCACAGCAACTCTGTCACACTGCAATAAGATTTCCAACCTGTAGCCTCCGGCTTCACACCTCTTTACAAGCTTTACTCTTTTCTTGGAGAAGAAGATATATAATGTGCCGCAATGTCATACAAGCAATGCCACGTATTCATAAAAAGCAGAATATCTCAATCTATTTTCTGTTTTAATATCAAGACTAATACCTTCTTTTTTTAAACCAATAATAATCTCACTTGTCTTTTTTCTCCCTCTGGAATAACTAGAGTTGTCACTCCCCTACCACAAGTTCGAATTTCCTCCACACAAACGCTATCTCCTCTCTCTGGAATAACTAGAGTTGTCACTCCCCTACCACAAGTTCAAATTTCCTCCTCACAAGCGCTCTCTCCTCTCTCTGGAACAACTTCACACCACTTCCATAGAACATCTTTCACATCATAGACACAAGTATCATAGCCATCACAACTCACATTGCTTCAGAAAATATTACAATGTCTCGGAATCTAAATAATTATTTGTCATGTTGGATGCCATTTTTCAGTGTTGCCTTAGTGGTCCAAATTTAATGGTTTTCAGTCGGTCAACACAATTGTACCCAATTGTAATGGGTTTTACCCTAATCCGGAAATAAATTACGTGAGATTAGTAAATACTCATGGATGACCGGCTTCAGTTGTCTAACAAGGGGAAAATACGATGCATGGGTCACCGATTCGAACCATCTTTAGTACACTTGTAGGGCATGACCAGACGTATACCACGTGCAAGTAGTAAGGTGCGCTTCTCAGCCGTTTCCGAGAAATTAATTAATTGCAATTACAGTGCGGCGTCCATGTGTGTTGTACGCAAGCTAGAAACCAACGAGCGCGTGGTGCAGTGATAAGAGCACTGCTTCGTAAGCACGAGATCGTTGGATCGAATCCCCCCGGTGAGCTTTTTGCAGTGCGTTGTGTTTTGTTGTTGTTGTTGTTGTACACATAAAAAATCATAACAATGTAGGTGACGTGAACAATGTTTATTTTGCAGTCAATTGTAATAACGTGTTATGTGAGCGGGAAAAGGGATTCTGAAATCATCGAATGGGGGTCAACGTTTGTGACATTACATTGTTTTTCTATCGGCATTGCCCCCCCCCCCCCCCCAGGGGCTCACATCTAGTGGGACGTGGGTTGGCGACCACGGGACCCCATCCGAGTCCGGCATTGCTTCCACTTACTTGTGCCGGGCTCCTCTCCGTCTTCTTTCCTGTTGACCTCACTTGGTCAACTCTTGTTCTCTTCCGACCCTGACGGTATTAGGGTATCCGAGGCCTAGGGAGTCTCTTCATTTCCCGCCTTAATTGGCCCTTGTCTCATCTTTTCTGATTCCCTCCTTCTGCGAGGGGTCAGCCTTCTTTTTCTTTTCATGTTACCTCCTGCCTTGTGCTCTAGGCCCTTAAGGAGGCAGGGTCTATGCAGCCCCACCACTTCTGGTGCACCCTAGATAATGCTACACCCTCAGGGGCTCACTGCTGGTGAGTTCGGGAGTTGGCGACCCCGAGGGATTCCTGAGCTGGGTCCGGTTTCCCCCTTTTGTCCCTTACCTGTGGGGCTGACCCTCTCCTCTTTCACTTTCCTATCTGCCTTTTATGGCTCTCCTTCCTTCCAAGTCCCTCAATCCGCATTCTTCGAGGGTTGAGGGCATTTCTTTTCCTCCTGTCCTTTATTTGCCGTATTCTCCTTTAGTTTTCCATTTCTACTTCTAGTATGTAGGTTAGTAGTTAGCTTTAGTTTTTATGTTTGCATTTCATTTTCATCTTCACGATCACCCAAACCATCAGGGGCCGATAACCTAGATGTTAGGCCCCTTAAAACAACAATTATCATCATCATCATCATCATCATTTATCGGCATTGCAAATACATTGGTATTATACACGGTCAAGTGTATTCTATTATATGTAGAACTAGCTGTTACCCGCGGCTTCGCCCGCAATAACATTTGGAATCCCGTTATAACATTAGTTATATAGATAGATAAGCGTGGGTCCTAGTGGAAAATAATTCTAACACCTGAAACCAAAAATGCATGGGACGAAAAAAAAACATCAAAATATCATGTTGGTTTGGGACCCTAAAAGACGTGAAAAATATAATAAAAGTATTAAAAAAACTATTTTTTGAAATTTCATTCGAATCAATTTTTATGTCATTCCTGGGACTTAGAAAATTCCGACCAAAAAGTACAAAATCATTAATAACTCCGTAAGTATTCGTCGTATGATGAAATAGCAAGAGACAAAAATGATGTAATGTGTTATTGTCTACAACATAGGCCATGTATAATTTTACACTCAGACATATTACGTTTCCCCCCTCCCCCATAATTTCACCCCTCCCCATGGGCCCCTTAAATTGGATTTATGAAAAAACGTCAAAGACCTGTTTAGTTATTATTTATGCTGTTTTTTTTTTCGGCTGAGTTCCAAACTCCTCGCCTATGTCGTTTAAGAGATAGGCGCTCCGTTAGGAATCCTTCAACCCCCACTTTTCACCCCTTTCTCCTCATAATATACACCACATCGAAAAACCCTCAGACACATGTCTTCTTATTTTTAATGATGAGTTTATATGCCGAGTATCACATCCCCCAATGAAACCAATCGGGAGATATTGCTATTCAATGAGATGCAGGTCTACCCCCTTAACACCCCTTTAGAACCTGAATATCCAAAAATCCTTTCTTAGTGGGCGTTTGCGGCCCTTGAGGAAGCTGGATACCAAATTTCATTCCAATCCGTTCGGTGGTTTCTGAGATTTCGTGATGAATGAATGAGTCAGTGAGTGGTATTTGAGCTTTATATATAAGCATGGGTCCTAGTGGGAAATAATTCTATCACCTGAAACCAAAAATGCATGGGACGAAAAAAAAAACATCAAAATATCATGTTGGTTTCGGACCCTAAAAGACGTGTAAAATATAATAAAAGTATTAAAAAAACTATTTTTTGAAATTTCATTCGAATCATTTTTATGTCATTCTTGGGACTTAGAAAATTCCGACCAAAAGGTACAAAATCATTAATAACTCCGTAAGTATTCGTCGTATGATGAAATAGCAAGAGACAAAAAAGATGTAAAGTGTTATTGTCTACAATATAGGCCATGTATAATTTTACACTCAGACATATTACGTTTCCCCCCTCCCCCATAATTTCACCCCTCCCCATGGGCCCCTTAAATTGGATTTATGAAAAAACGGTCAAATACCTATTTACTTATTTCTTATGCTGATTTTTTCCCGCTGAGTTCCAAACTCCTGGCCTATGTCGTTTAAGGGATACACGCTCCGTTAGGAATCCTTCAACCCCCACTTTTCACCCCTTTCACCTCATAATATACACCACATCGAAAAACCCTCAGACACATGTCTTCTTATTTTTAATGATGAGTTTATATGCCGAGTATCACATCCCCCAATGAAACCAATCGGGAGATATTGCTATTCAATGAGATGCAGGTCTACCCCCTTAACACCCCTTTAGAACCTGAATATCCAAAAATCCTTTCTTAGTGGGCGTTTTCGGCCCTTGAGGAAGCTGCATACCAAATTTCATTCCAATCCGTTCGGTGGTTTCTGAGATTTCGTGATGAATGAATCAGTCAGTGAGTGAGTGAGTGGTATTTGAGCTTTATATAGTAGATAGAAGATACCGGTATACATTTATACATTGAAGGCCCAGTCTGTTCCGTTCATTGCACGTCTGCGGACCATCAGAACATCCCGTGCCCCGCAAGCAATGACTCATGCTATGCGTATTGGTTGGAAATTGCCAATGGTTAAAAAAAACAACAACAACAACAACACACTGCAACGGCTCACCGGTGGGATTCGATCCAGCGATCCCACGCTTACGAAGAATGGCTCTTATCGCTGCACCACGCGTTCGTTGGAATCTTGCTGGCGTGCAACGCACATGGACGCCGTACTGCAATTGCGAATAATTAATTTCTCGGAAACGGCTGAGAAGCGCACCTTACTACTTGTACCTGGTATACGCCTGGTCATGTCCTATACGTTTACTAAAGATAGTTCGAATCGGTGACCCATGCATCGCATCCTCCCCTTGTAAGTGTAAAGGACTTGGTGACGATCGCTTGACGATCGAAACTGGTCATCCATGTGTATTTATTAATCTTATGCAATTTCTCTCAGGATTAGGGAAGCAGCCATTAGAATCTGAATCGGTCGGAGCTGAAAAGCATTAAGTCAAAAATTGTCATTTTTAAAAGAATTAGTATTCTGAAGTTTTGACCCAAGGGCCTTGGAACGGCATAGGAAAGAATTAAGTCAGCCTTCTGTTTAAGCTACACACAAAACATTTCCATCAGGAGAAAAAGCACGGAAACTCACTGGCAAGGCAAAACTCACCACGAAGCAATTTGTTTTGTGGGCTTAAGTCAGAAGCCACTGCTACATGTAGTGCGATCAGAGGAGAAAAGCATTAAGTAAACGACTTGCTGCCTTTCAGCGCCTTATTTAGTACTTTTTGTTGACCGCACTGCAATATTCCCGCGTGTTACAGTGCTACTGTAAATTACATTTGTAGGCCTACAGTGTTTAGATGTTTTTATGCAACAAATCCATTTTAAAATAAAATATCATGTGAAATATCCATTATGGATGGCTTTATGTCGCACTAAACTGACCAGGGAGCTGAAAGGCATTAAGTCACGTTTGCAAAATTAATTACAGAAATATGTTTATTAAATTAAAATTGATATTCCGTTAACACAAATACAACATGAATAGTTGCTTTACAACATAGATGACTAATATAGTGTGTTTGTTAAGTTCCGTTGTGTCAATAACGTTTTATCTGTCTCCTGAAAAATAGTGACAACTGACTAAATGCTTTTCAGCTCCGACCGATTCTTTGGGTACAATCGTGTTGACCGACTGAAAAACATTAAATTTCGATAAGAAGATCTCGTTTAAATTCACTTTAAAATATTTTTGTTTAACTAGCCACGGTGGCCGAGAGCGTTAACTCATGCTAGCTCATGCCTCGCTGGCATTGGGAGTGTATTGGTAGGCATCCCACCTCGGTCGTCCTGAAAATGGATTCCATGGTTTCCCATTTTCACCATCAGGCAAATGCCGGGAACGTTCTTTTGAACAGGTCCACGTCTGACTTCCTTCCATAATTAGGCACAAGTTATCGGTTGCCTGTTACCATCCCCAGTTGTACACAGGGCCGGATTTAGATTTTATGCGCTCCTAGGCCCGTGGGTTTTTGCCGCCCCCTCTTCACACCATCGTGATGGAGGGAGAATTTAGACCTCAGAAAGGTCTTTGTGAAGGTATTTTTTTATTTTATTCTAATGTATCGTGAAGTAAAATCAATTAAATAAATTAAAATAATGAGAGAATCAATTGTTTCTAAATTTGTATATATAAACTATAAATAAGCCAACAAGATATTAAAATAAGTTTAAAACATTTTAAGACTCAATATACACTTACAGATATTCACTACATCATACAACCTACAACTAGGCATAATGAATTATTCGAATGAAACTGATATTAATATTAGAGCCTTAAAATTTTCTCCTAATAAATCATAAAAAATTGGTTGGTTGCTTGGTTCCTCAGTTTAGGGTCTGCGACAACGCAGTCATGTAGCCCCGTGTACTTTGGATGTGTGTAGAATCTGTCTGATAACCAGTGTTAATTGTGATGACTGTATTAGTGTGTGTTATCTGTTTCTTAATTAAAATAAGGACTGAAGACTTTGAATTTTTCAAGTAGTTCCTACTTTTGCCGCCAAACGCCACCGTCAACGACTACTAGTTCAGAACTTGGCTACTAGACGCCACCGCAGTCGGCTCCTGGCGACGAACGTCGGAATCTAAGAGCGTTTGTCGAATGTTTAACTTATATATAATTTAGCTTCACACAGGTCTAATTAGTGGAAGGTTCTTTAACATGCCATAAATCTATGACATGGGACCGCCGGCTTTACTTCCCCTCCGAAGGCAGGCATACTGAGGGATTTTTAACGCTTTTAAAATTCCGACGACTTCGGCCGGGTTTGAACCCGCGATCTTGGGCATAGAAGCTCAGCATGCTACCAACTACGCCACCGAAGCTGCTTCCTAAAACATTCCTGTTCTAAAGCTGAAGTCGAAAAATCTGCTGTAGCAAAACATTTGTTGGACGTAGGCGTGTATCGTAGTCTATAACATTTTATGAAAATTTTCTGACAAAACAAATAACAGATTAATTTTGCGCCCCTCTGCATGGTGCGCCCCTAGGCCGGGGCCTATGGGGCCTATTGGTAAATCCAGCCCTGGTGGTATCCGCTAATAAATTGTATTCAGCTCACAGACACCGTCCTTGCGATAGTAACGATCCCTCACAGAGTCCGTGAGTGAAGCCGAGCTGGGAGCAAGTCAAAATATTAATCCATATATTATACTATTAATAAAAATGAATTGATGTTTGTCTGCTTGTTTTTTTTTCCGGATAGATTCGAAAACTACTTGACTGATATCATTTGTAATGTCTATGTAGCCTAGAATTTTGTAATTTCAGTTCATGAGCATATTCTCTTCACTAATCTACTACTAATGATAATAGAACATTGCAATTTTGGAATAAATAAATAAATAAATAAATAAATAAATGAAAATGAATAAATAATAATATTAATGAATAAATAAATATTGGCAGCTTCGGTGGCGTAGTTGGTAACATGCTGAGCTTCTTTGCCCAAGATTGCGGGTTCAAACCCGGCTGAAGTCGTCGGATTTTTAAGAGCGTTAAAATCCCTCAGTATGCCTTCCTTCGGAGGGGAAGTAAATCCGGCAGGCCCATGTCATAGATGTATGCCAAGTAAAAGAACCTTCCACTAACTACAATTGTGTGAAGCTAAATTTGTAGCTTAGATTTGATTAATGCTCTATTAAGTACCAACGTTCGTCACCAAGTGGTTGCGGTGGCATCTAGTAGCCAAGTACTAAGATGGCGGAAGAGGAAAGTCGTGATGTTGATAGTGCTCTAGAAAGTATCCTCGTTGTCGTGGATAACAATAAAAATCTGAAGAAGCAATCGAAGACGACAATATTGGAATCAGTAAGTACTATCAGAAAACTCTTTTATGATCTAAATAAGAGAGTAGACGATTGAAAAATATTAGGCAATTCTTGATCAATAGTGTTAATAGAGACGTTAACTGGCCGATTCAGAAATCTGTGCTATTAAAAAGTACGGTATTTGAAGGAATTTTCTAAATTTGTTAATGCTCTGGATTTTCAAGCTCTAAGGAAAAACGATGAATAATATTGTTTGATATTGTTAAGATTAAGTCATCTAGAAATTGAATTATTATAATGTAATTTATTTTGTTCATTTTTAAAATGTAATGTAAGTGCATGTAGTACTACTTATGTAGTGTAGCATGCCGAGAGTACGAACAATAAATAATAATACATTTATATAAATAAATGAATACATAAATAAATAATTGTCATTTGTAGCTCTTCAGTTGGTCAACACGATTGTGCCAAATGAATGGGCGGGGTACAAGATATAAATATGTAAATACACTCATGGAAAAAATTACATGCATTAATTACTTTATCACAATTAAATGGGTCAATTTAGGATTACGCGTTTCGACCTTCAAGTGGCCATAAATCAGGTCATTTAATACTTAAAATAAAGAATTGAATGAATGAATGAATGAATGAATGAATGAAAAGAAGAAAGAAGGAAAGAAAGAAAGAAAGAAAGAAAGATTAGACTCCAGTATTGTCATACTATTTATTGTTTTTTTAACAGCGATATATTGTCGTCTCGATGTTTTCTCTGCATCACTGAAGGAAAACTTGAAGGTAGGAGAGGCCCAGGAAGGAGAATAATATCTTGGCTAAAGAACCTCGCGAATGATATGGAATCATCTTTTCTGCACTATTCGCAGTAGCTAAAATAAGCAAGAAATCGCCCAGATGACAGTCAACATTCAAGAAGAAGAAGAAGAAGAAGAAGTGATAGTATTTATTATTTTTGGGACAGCCTCACCCACTGTTTACTTCACAGTATTATCTTTGCATGTTTACGATATAATATCCTTACTCGTGTGATGCAATATCACTTATTTATAGTAGTATTATTGCCAAAGTGAGAATTCAAGTGTCCTCCTACAACTCAATGGTCAGAGCACCGGCGTACAAAGCCGGAGGTTGCGGGTTCCATTTCCGCTGGGTAAGACTAATTCTTCCACCTGCATCTCTTGCACTACATGATCTTAAGCTTGATTTGTAAATCTTACTTATCTAAATGAATACCAATGGATATTTAATAAATGTATTACAACCTAATCAATAATAATTAAATTAATATACATTAAACTTTTAAACAAGCTAGAACCCCAGGCGGATCCACTAATTGGTGAATACCAAGCCGGATTCAGAAAAGGGCGATCATGTGCTGAATAGGTGTGGAGCTTAAAAACGATATTACAAATGAGAAAATGTAGAAATAGAGTAATAAATTACATTCGTCGACTTCAGATAAGCGTATGATTCTGTAGACCGTGGAACCCATTTTATGATAATGGATGAATTCGGGATAGACAGAAAGACCCGAAAAATCATTGAACAGACGCTTACAGGAACTATGTCCAAGGTGAAATTCATGGGTGAAATATCGGAGCCCTTCGTCATCAAAACTGGAGTTCGACAGGGGGACGGATTATTTTAATTTTTAATATTGCTCTAGAAAAAATCATTAGGGAATGGGATCCTCATGTGAAAGGCATTCAAATTGGTATGAAAAAAGAGAACCGTCTTAAAGTCAAGACGATATTGCCATAATCACTAACACCAGATATGAAGCCAAAGAGCGGAAGAAGGAGCATTCTGAGAGGATGAAGAGATTTTAGGAAGAGAAGCGGGAAAACGCCAGAAGATGAATTAATCACGTATTCAAGTTCAATCGCTCTCCTAAAGGGGAACAATCGATTGAATAAATAAATATTAACAAAAGTTTAGTGCTTTTAGTCGGTCAACACGAATGTACCCAAAAGAGCTGGGTTATGCCCTAATCCTGAAATAAATTACATGAGATTAATAAATACACTAGGATGACCAGTTTCGAACGTCAAGCGATCATCATCAGATCCATTACACCTAGGCTATAAAATCTATGTTTGAAAATACATATGAAAATATTTATAATATGTACAATTATTTAGTTGCAGTATTGGTAATGCAACTGTCGGTGTATGTTAATTGTAGTACCGTATATATGATGTTAGGTGAAATGCTAAAATGGTGATATAAATTCGGAGTTTGTCTGTTTGGAGTGACTATATGGTTGTAAAAAGTCAACTGTAATATTACAGGCTACTACTTATCTGGTTGTCTTCCTCGCTGGAGCTACGAGCAGTTTCGTGTTCACTCTTACACCAGCGGACTTCAAACCCCACAAATAAATATTAATTAATAAAATTTACCAGTTTCGGCCATATTATGGCCTTCTTCAGCGGTGTTATTATAAAGAAACTAATGTACGAACAAAGCTTTCTTGTTAATATTTCACTTGGGTTTTCTACGAAAAATTGAATAAAAATAGTTAAAACTGATCTGTAACAAATGTGGATTTATTTTGATGTCAATTAAAATAATTTTGCAAATATGATATATACATTTTGTATTTCTATACATTAGTCTAAATATGTCTTTAAAAATACTTCGGAATTCATTATGCTGAAAATGTTATATTTATGTCCGTATGCAATACTATCTTGAGATCATCAACAGGGAGTGTTTTCTATGTGAATATGATGAATTCCAAAGTATTTTAATGTCATATTTAGACTAATTTATAGAAATATATACAATACCGATTGGTTTTAGATTAAATCGTCAATAAGGAAAGCTATTGGATATGATTAAGTACATACCACTACGTAAACTTACTTATGTTCGATGGAGTGCTTTTACGAGTTGTGTTCTCAGCTCTCACCGCCAGTATCAGACTGATCAGCAGACTACAATAGAGCGCCCTCATGGTCGCTACCTGAAACAAGTACAATAACTGACGTCAGGTCATACGCGAGGATTCCTGTACCCAAGATGAAGAAAGGAGGGAAGGAAGTAGGTTTGTAGTTTTACGTGACGGTTAATCACGCGATCGTGTGCAACGGGACCTCCTTTTTACGTGGAATTCGAACCACAGGACATGGAATTTCACTTTGAAAATCCCACATACATTGACTGGGATTCGAACACGGTCCACCGTGGTGAGAGGCCAACTCCTTGACCGCTGCACTACCACGCCCCCATACCCAGGATGATCATTCAGTTCTGGTCTGAGGGTTGGAACTCAGTTCACTCAGCCTCATGAGGCAAAAACTGAGAAGCGATGGGATTGATTCCCATCACAGCCATCCAGGAATTGGTTTTTCATCTCTATTTCAGGCCAATGCTGGAATGGTACTTATGTTAAGGCCACGGTCGCCCCCTTCACATCCCTAGCCTCTATAACAAAATATTTACACTAAGATAGACACCACAAGGAAGCAGCTTATTGGACAAATTCTACATACATATAACCAGGATATGACATGTGTAGACAGTTTTTTGTTTTATTCTCTGTTATTGCATCCACATTGCACACTTCTATAATTATTTAGCCTAATGAGAATCAAATATAGTTATGAAGTATTATCATTCTATTCATAACTATATTTGATTACCGGGTGAGTTAGCCGTGGTCGTTACGGCATGACTAATGGCAGTCGCTCACATCCGGGAGGCGAGGAGGTTCGAATTCCCCCGCCGGCAACCTTGAAGATGGTCTTCTGTGGTTTCCCATCTTCCTTCCAGGCAAATGCCGGGGTTGGTCCCTAACTATAGGCCACAGCCGCTACTTTCCAACTCCTCGCCCTTCCCTTCCAACTTCCCTCCCCAACGGTACTTGTAGCTCACCCATTGGGTGTCCGTCTCGAAGCGGCTACAAAAACTGGCGAGCCGAACATGTCCTCGGACACTCCCGGCGCTAAAAGCCATACGCAAAAAAAAAAAAAAAAAAAAATCATTCTATTAACACGAATTTAAACTTGAAAGGCTGGAGAACTAATGTGCATGTAACGAATTACTGTTTTCAATTAAAATGAACAAAGAAAGACAAAACGTACTCGGGGCTGATTGACGTTGTTGATTGACTTAGGGGCTTAGAAAAATCGTGGTCATGCAGCCCCATGAACTTGGGCGTGTGTGTGATTTGTCTGATAACCTGTGTTATTGCGATGGCTATATTGGTGAGTGAATTTGTAATTCAGATGAGGATTGGGAAGGAGGCGGCCGTGGCCTTAAGTTAGGAACCATCCCAGCATTTGCCTGGAGTAGAAGTGGGGAAAACCACCTTCAGGATGGCTGAGGTAGGAATCGAACCCACCTCTTCTCAGCTTTGCCTCACAAGGCTGAGTGTACCCCGTACCTGTCCTCAAACCAGAATTAAATTTCCTCGCATAATCGGGAATGAAACCCGGGCCTCCGCAGTGACAGTCAAGAATGCTAGCCACTACGCAACGAGGCATACAGGAGCTGAAATGAGTACGATGTGCAAGCCTCTACAATGGAACATCAACAACAATAAACAACTGATCATTCAAAATATCCACCTCGTCAGTCGCATTTCCCCCGTGTTTATGAAGCTCTTTTAAGTTGAAGTGTATCCTACTTTCCTCGTATACTCTCCTATTAACTTCTGAACCACTACATAGTAAATTTCTGGGTATTGATATGCAACGTTTGCTACTTTCATTGCAAAGTGTTAATAATATGTGATACCAATTTAACAGTATTCAAGTCAACCCCTGGCACTGTACAGCGCATGACGGGCTAAGGCCGACCAAGCGACCGCTGCCCAACCATTTGGCCTGCAGATATTGGGGTGACGCGTGATCAGCGCATTACCCTTGATAAACTCTTACAGACGTTCGACCCCATTTTGATTAAAATTTGTGTAGACATACTACCCCCCACCCTACGGTTTTACCAACCATTAAATAATCTGTTGTACCAACCTTACAGAATTATTGAAAAACTTGCAAAAGAATGGCCCACTTTGGACTAAAATTTGTACCAACAAAGAAAGCATAACCATCAAAGAAATGTGTCATGTTGACTAAGCTCTTGAAATTCACTGCCTGCGTGCCTCAGAGGTAACGTTCTCGCCTGTGCCCAAAGTTGTAAAGGTGCAGTCTGTTGGTACTCGAGGGTGCGCAAATGTGAGGGAACCATGTCAGTAGATTTATTTCCTTTCTGGGGGAATTCCAGTACGGTACCCCGGAACCTCTAAAAACTTGAGTAGTTAAAAGGGCCTTAAAGCCAATAACATTATTATTATTTGTTGTCATTATTATTATTATTATTTATTATCATTATTACTATTGAATTTCACTACTGTATTTCAATATGATTATTTGCGTCTTGTGTACAGTGGGCAACAACAATGCACACAAGACAACTTGCAAAATATAACAATCTCCTTAAAATACAGTAATTCTTGAAAATAAAACTGTCTTCCACATTAATCACGTCAACTACTAATTTCAGTGGGAGCCTCCGTGGCTTAGGCGGCAGCACGCCGCCCTCTCACCGCTTGGTCCGTGGTTCAAATCCCGGTCACTCCATGTGAGATTTGTGCTGGACAAAGCGGAGGCAGACAGGATTTTCTCCGGGTACTCCGGTTTTCCCTGTCACAATTTCATTTCATCTGTCATTCATTTAACCATTGCCCCAGGGAAGTGCGACAGGCTTCGGCAGCGGCACAGTTCATATCCTCGCCGCTAGATGGGGGCTTCATTCATTCCGTTCCCTGACCCGGTCGGTCGACTGGAAGCAGGCTGTGGATTTTCACTAATTTCAGTGGTGGCTCCTCTATGTTTGTTAAGAGGAGGAAACCTAGATGTTAATACCAAAGACATACACAATGAGAGAAAAGCGAAGTTGAAATTCGGATCGACTCCAGATCACGATGTTTTTCAGAGGATATCATACCCCTTAAAACGGCAGTCACCCTTCCACTAAATTGTATAAAATGATACGATCTATTAATTTATTAATTATCTTTCTTAGTTCTGCGTTAATACTGGTGAACTAGATTCTTTAGCTACTAACTAATTGAATGTATCGCCGATAGATTACAGCCATAACGACATACCACCACTGACTGTAGAATGGTGGAGGAGAGATTACTTAAGAGGTTAATGAGCTCGACTGTAGAGGGTAGACCTAGGAGGTGATGGTTAGATTAGGTATTTAATGATTTCAAGGTGAGGAGAGTAGGAGCAGAGGTGCCACAGTGCTAACTGCTAATAGGGGATGATGGAGATGACTCGTTCGCAAATAGAGAATTGCCGACTAGACTGGACGCTGGAAGGCAAAATAGTATTAAATGGAAATGAGTGATTCCTCATAATTGGAGTGTTACGTCGAATGCTACAAAAACACAATGGTAGAGTGCTTCATAATTCAAAATATTTTCAATTGGCATTTTATATATTAAAACGTAATCACAATTAAGCTTCTTCAACGGATCAGTAGTAGATTGTTAAGCCCATGTTCCTAAGATCATGGGTTCGAATCCCGACAAGTGACATGATTTTGGATCGCTAAATGAAAATCGAATTAATATGAGAAAAATGTAATCCAAGCAAAGACGAACTTTTGGAATTTCGGATTCTTTTGCTAGATTGCAGTGATAAATGAAACGCCCAGATTGGTAAAAAATAGATCACCTAGATGGCACCACCCCTGGTTGCTGAGGTCATATATTATTATTATTATGCCAAAAATATTGCTCATTAAACACAGTTCTTCTGGTCTTCGGCAAAGCTTCGGTGGGCTTAGACAAGCATTGCTGGCATTCAATTACTATTCAAGAATTTCCTGACAATATTACAGCTGTCCAGTTCTGATTTAGTTATTATTACTGTTATTATTATCATTCATTCATTCACACTATTTTATTCCTGGCCACATGCCTATATCTGAGTTGTTGAAGACATCAAGTCATTGCAGAACAATGTCGACTGTGTCCGGACATTGTTGCCGACTCACGGCTTGTTCCAAGTAGAACTAGGCCCTTCATTCCGCTAGACGTCTCTATGATTGATCCTCGACACAAGTAACTTAGATGAAGTAGAATTAAACGCTTTGATGGTTCTTGTAATGGCTCTTGATGACTCCTTTTGAATTACCAACACCCGCAGTGACAGGCTAATGACACAGCACAAGTACCTGCAATTTGTCAGACGTTTGATGGTGGGAAAGTCTTCACGTCCTACTTGGCTCAGAAAATGTTTGAGCGATCATCAGGGATCCTTATTCTATGACAAATGCAGTTCTTAAATAACACAGCATATAACGACTTGGGAAGTTGGTTTCCAACCACGGAGAATGCCTCGTCAGAACAGTCCTGGTTACCGAATGGTGGTGTCGAGACGGTGCAGAGACCCAACTGAAATATTGAATATTTTTTTCCTCATTCACCTTCTTCTTCTTCTTCTTCTTCTTCTTCTTCTTCTTCTTATTATTATTATTATTATTATTATTATTATTATTATTATTATTCGTTACAGCTGTATAACTTCGTTATGATCCCAAGATCGCAATACTGTACTTACACACACACCATCATCGTCATGTGATGTGCGCATCTCTTCGCCTACTCGAGCGCCATAAGATCATTTTACCATAAGACGTTAACATTAAACTCATACAGACAGTAATACTATCAATTCTCGACTACTGTTACATTGTTCTCGTTAACGCGACTAATGGATAAACAATGAAACTTCAACGAACATTGAGTTCGTATCTTCGGTTTGCTTTTAATGAAAGATACGATGCCCACATAACCCCAAGATACCAACCTCTTCCTTGGCTTAAACCTGATAGACGCCGTAAATTTCACTTAATGATATCGATCTATCAATTTTGCATTAAAGTACCCCCACGTAGGCCTACATGCCATCAAAATTAACTACTTGCCCTCATATCACAACCGAAACGCTCGATCTGGCTCTTCCCTCGTCATCCCCATCATCACTCATCCTAGTTCAACTGTTAGTTTGCTCTAGCTGGGTCTCGACTATGGAATTCAACTCCTGCTGATGTCAGAAACTCTATGAGACTATACAAGGCCAATATTACCTGTTGAATACTGCTGACTGACTCGTATGAATGGTGATGAATGATAGGACGTATGACTGCGCTAGGATAATATTTAGGATATTATAGGAAGGTTTGTTACATTATTATTATTATTATTATTATTATTATTTACATTCGAATTGAGCCACTATGGAATGCGAGTTAACAATCAATATAATATTCTGTTGTTGTGCTCATGTTCGTCTGCCAGCTTTGATGTCCTGCCAGTATCTCTGGAGCCCATCACTCAGAGTCTTCTTCCGATCTTCTGCAAGAGGTCCCCTCCGTTTTGTGGGTTCTGCCCCTACCTTATTATTATTTATTTATTTATTTTAAGTGAATTCTCCCAATAAATGGAAGACGTTAAGCAAATAACTCAATTAATTTATTTTGGTCCATCTTGTTGTTCCAATAGGCTTTCATTCTTTCGTTCTTCCGACCACTTTGGTCTGTACTGTTTTTGTTTTGGTTGCTCTGATGTAACTTCCCATTTGTTTACTTTATGTCTGAAGGTGTCCCTTTCCAAAATGTCTGTTGAAATTATGTTTGCGTTTTTTAGGTCCTTTCGAAGTTCTTCTAGCCAAGGTGTTGAGTTCTTGAGTGAGGTTATATAATCTATCATTACTTTCGTCAATCAATTTTCTGGTAGTCTAATGAGATGATCAAAGAATTGCATTCGTCTTTTCTTAATATCAATTTCGATGTTTGAATACAGTTCTGTTGTTTTGATTGTAGCCTGTAACCATCTTAGGTAGGCTATATCTCGCTCCTAAGATTTTCCTAATGATCTTCCTCTCTACTTTTTTGATTTCAAGTTCATGTTTATTGTGAAGTGTCAGAGTTTTGCTTGCTTTAAGTACTGTTGGTTTTATGACTGTGTTGTAGTGGCAAATGTTTGTCCGTTTAGACATAGTTTTTTTGTTTTATAAGGTGCGTTCAAAAAGTAACGAGCTGGAGGCATAAATACAGAAACCAGTACCTGTATGTTAGAACTATTGGCCCTGGCTGTTGAAGCACTTGTCCCACTGTGACACGAGGCGGTGAATGGCTGTCTCATAAAATTCCCTGGGCTGCGATGTGAACCAGTTCCTCACGTACAGCTGGACGTCGGCGTCCGAGGTGAATCGTTGGCCCCGCAGAGCCCTTTTCAGGGGACCAAGCATGGCGTAATCACAGGGAGAGAGGTCTGGACTGTATGGAGGGTGGCCGAGAACCTCCCATTTGAATTTCTGCAGGAGTGCCACGACTGTGTTGGCCGTATGAGGTCATGCATTGTCGTGGAGCGACCACGGCGGCTATGGCATTCACTGTCACTCGGCGGTCCTGGGTAATGAGTGCATCAACCAGCTGGACGTTGTCATCGGTAATGCAGGGGGGGGGGGTGCCCCAGACCGGGCATCATCGGCTAACGACACCCGTCCTTCCCTGAAGCGCTTGTGCCACGCCTTGACCCTTGCAAGGAACATGCAGTGTTCGCCGTACACTTGTGACATTCGGCGATGAATGTCCGTTCACCCTACTCCTTCCGCTGTCAGAAACCGAACAACACCTATTTGCTCTTCGGTTGACGCCTCCATGTCACAGCTTGCAATGCGACTGGCAGCGTTGGACGATTGATGCATGCTGCTGCTCACTTTGTATCGTCACGTGACGTGCACGCGTGTCCTCTAGCGACGGTCTGTGACCTTCCACGCTCTGGTCGGAACCACACCTCATTACACACGCCACGATTAGCCGATGTAGTCACCGGTTAGCGCATTCCAGCCTCCGGCTCGTTACTTTTTGAACGCACCTTATAGATGTTTTGGACTAACCCTGATGACTTTTTGTTTTTGGAGACGATTTTGTTGTGAGATTTTATTATTGTTATTGTTGTTATTATTATTATTATACGTCTATGAAAAGGATTATTTAATCATCAAATTACGGCCAGGAATGAGAGTATATATGTTAGTTATTGGAATTTTAAAGGGTGAAACAATGACGTCATCTGCCCCAACATCTATGTTAATATTTGAAATAGTGTATTCGATATTTGGTCAACAATGTTCGTATTTTTAGCCTACTTTCGATTTTTGCAAAAAATGAAAGTAGACTTATGAGATCACTACAGGGCCAAAAATTGTGTATCTGTGTGTGTGTGTGTATGTGTGTGTGTGTGTGTGTGTGTGTGTGTGAGAGTGTGTACTCTGAATGTCTGTCCCCCCCCCCCCCCTATCAATTCGAACACGGTGAAACCGAATTGAATGAAATTTGGTACAGAGGTAGAACAAGCAAAGGGCACCTCAGTGTCATGTTTTATATTGCCGCCATCTTTACCAAAACTGAATGGCGGCCACTCAAACGTTCAAAACGTAAAATCAAATAGCGACTAACCAAATTATCCGATCTCTACCAAATTTGGTAATAACATATCTTCATATAGGACGCGTCTTGTGACAAAATTACAAGGTCATCCGCCGTACCGTTTCAGGATGGCGACCGTGCGAATTATGCAAATTTTATAATCCATATCATGGGACCCACCAGTTCCGATTATTGAGCCGAGAATCGATTTAACTGCTCTAAAGGAAGAGGCACGTTCGAAATCAAAAGTTTATTTTGTAATACTATAGTGCAGAAGTGATTTTAAAAAGCTGAGCCATCTCGGTAAGAAGACAAGATGGCAGCGGATATCTTGTGCCTGACTTATATTTCACTAATTTGAGTATTGCATGCAATATAGCGTACTGATACAAAATAAATAAACTTTGTATGAAATGCTTTATAAATAAATAATATACTCCACTGATGAAATCGTTTAGTCTAAATCATTATTTGCTAACAAGTTATATGTAAGTCATTTTATATAGAACGATGTTCTTTGGCACAAATGGCTCCGTGGTAAAGCGTTGGCCTATCACTCATATGCCTATGGTTCAAACCCCATCAGAGTTTTTTTTGCTTGAAATTTTATATATTTATTGTTTTGTAATGATTCAGACGTTTTAAAATTAAGCGTTATATTGTGCATATTACGGTGGAAAATATAATAAAACATAATTCACCAGCAGATTTGCTCGAGACATCTAGCAGCCAAAAAGGTAACTGCACGCCGGCCTACTTATTAACTTCAAGATTTTATTGAAAAGTTTCTTCTTATGGCCACTAGAATGTACTCGCCCTGTTAGGGTTATATTGTTCGATCCTTCTCCACTAGATGTCACGATTGGTCTACGTGGGACTCCATTGGTTAGTACCGTATATCATTGGCATTCTATGCGCATCGAACTTGAAGAATGGCAAGACGATACTACGATAAATTTTTACTTTTTATTTTAAAGGGTTTGTAACAGCCTATTGTGCGTTATTTGAAAATGTTATTTGAAGTAAAGAACAAAACGATTTCACATAGTAACTGAATTCTAGCCGTTGGTGCTAGTTCATGTTATTAATTAATACTTTTATTTCAGGCAAATAGCAATCGAAAATATCCACATAGTTTTTATACACACGTCTCTGTAGGGTCATGGAAAGATTTGTTAATTCAATTAGGGTTGTGAAAGCCATGCACAACCAGACGTGTAAAGACATGCCTCAACTCAAAGTTGGATATTGCCCACGGCAGGTCGATTATGTAATAATAACAATAATAATAATGTTATTTGTTTTACGTCCCTTTTAACTACTGCTGCTTTTAGATACGCCGGGGTGCCGGCATTTTGGCCCGAAGGGGATCTTTAACGTGCCAGTAAATCTACTGACACGGCTCCCTCGCACTTGTGCACCTTCAAATGCCAGCTGACTGCGCCAGGATACGAACCTGCAACCTAGGGCCCAGCAAGCGAGAAAGTTACCGCTGAGCCACGCAGCCAGTCCGGTCGATTATGTCTCCAGATCCATAACATTCTTGAGATACTTCTTATCTATCTTTCTTCAATGATGGTAGTAGTTTTTTCTAGGTTGTGGCGTTTGGTAGAGGTAAATAGTTTCTAAGGTCTTCAACCAAGAAATGATTCTATACTCTTTGATAATAACAACGAGTTATAACTATACTCATACATTTAGGAGAAAGTAGGCTATATGTTCTTTACTGAACATCTTGTTTCTACATATCTCTTCCATATCCGCAAGCGTCCATTTAATTAGTCTAGATGAAAATATTGTTATTATTATGATTATTATTATTATTATTACGGTATTACTATTGTGGCAACATTTGATGTAATTCAAAGTAATGGTCGATTTTGAGAGCCTTGTTGTCATGGTAACAATATAAGGCTAGATTACTCGCGCACTTACAGTAAAATAACACTTTCGAAGAAATTAGAATTTAGTAACTTTGTAGGAATATGTTGTCAACACTAAATATGTTGGCAGCATTGATTTAAAAAGTTTTAAACAACACTTGGAGACGCTAGAAATAAAATCAAAATTTGAATGACCAAAAATTCAATTTTCGTTTTTTCATTGTTTGTCTGCTTCAAATGAACTTAATATTTATGTGGATATTCCACCCGTAAGTAGTTATAAAACTATTTTTAGGGGCCTCGTGTAGGCTTACACATGTCTAGAGGGCGTGCCTTACAATCTTACTTGCATATAAATATCCTGGAATATCAAATAAGGTATGAAAATCATGTAAATGGCATATATTAGCTAGGTGCAACTGTAGTATCCAGGTTCATTACTCCGGAAGAATTACGTTTTTTAATAAGCTAGATTATTTGGTCATATCACAAATGTGTGACTTTATTTAGGTTATTCTCAGAATTACAATCTTGAACATTTTATGTCTTTCAAATCAACAAAATCAACATAAAAATTGACATAGGAGTATTATTGATACATCAAATTAAAGTTAACGAATGTAGGAAAGTTGTGAACTGGGGATTTCTGGATACTTTGAAAACTTTAAACAACTTGTTTATTTTAAGCAGAGCTAAAATTACATTTCTTTTCTGAAAAATGAAAACTAACTCCTACACTCTGTCAGTTGAGAATAACTGCATGATTCTAGTTCAGAACGTTATATGCATTAAATAGAAGAACTCAGTAAAATAAATTTGATGATTGGATAATATTAAGTAATTTTAGGGCATATTGAAAAATTGTTATTTTTTATTCTGCTTTCAAATATTCGGAGAACTGAAAACAAAACAAAAAATAAAGTTCTGACCAAAAAAAAAAAAAAAACGATGGTTGGGTTTCATGTGTGATGTGGTAAAAGTTTCAGAGGAATCGGTTCAAAAATTTGGATTTTCTTTCTAAACGTATACTGTATAGTACATACCTTAAGGACACCTTGTAGAGTTCACCTTGGAACTGAGCACAATATTACAATAAACTTACACTCATATACCTACCTCGGCACTTACACTCCTATACCATTAATTTCAAAGCCTTGCAACTTCACACATGCATTTAGTAATATATCCTCCACTCAGGGAAAGAATATTGGTATGGTTTATCTAAAATGAATTTTAAGATTAACCTGAAAAAATATTTTTTGTGAATGTTTACATCTCTTTAGGTACACGTTTATCAGAAAGTAGCGGACAGAGAGTAACTAAACTGCCCACATGTGTTGTATAGTCTTTTTATTTACACAGTAGGTGAAAGAGTTTATTTATTATATTATTATTTGGCCAATTAAAAAAAATATTTGAAGTACCAAATTTTGGTATTTTGTTTCGTAATATTTCATATCTTTGAGGGCGTGATATCAGTTTATATCTTGTTTTATTTCACCCATTGTGTTTATAATTACCCCAAGCATACCCATGACAAATTTCATGACAATAAGTTCAGTAGTTTCTGAGTAGTTTCAGTGAAATGTATACTCTCATCGAACAAAACCAAAGGTTTGTGTGGTGTTTGTAACAGACCTGTATGTCAGGAACACCAATTGATCTCCTGAAAAAGCTGCATTGGCTGAATAATGTGAAAATAACCTCTTTTCCGAAAAGCATATTTTAGAACATTATTTTCAATCAGTTTTTTGCATGTTCTAAACTGACTCGAATTATTAAAAGCTATCAGTTTCTTTGCATTAAATTGATAATACAATGTTAGGTTAGTAACTTCAATGTATTAAAGGAAAGTTCTAAATTAAAATTGAAGTGAACAACAAAGAATAACGAGGCTTGTAGTTCTTAGACTCGCGATCATGAGCTCCGGGACCTCCTTATCACGTGGAATCTAAATCACTCGACACGATTTTCCATCTGAAAATCTCACAACAGCCAGGAATCGTACTCGGCCTATCTAGGTGAGAGCCCCTCGTCACTTAATTTCACTTGACCCTTTAATAATAAATAATTGTTTTGTGTCGTCTTCATACAACTGTATGTAATGGAGGATCAGACGGTGTTGTGGCGCGACCTTACGTAGCACAATGAGGACAAGACTACTCACCTCTAGGTCACTGACTTGCGTTTGTCTCTGCTCGCGACTGGACCAGTCCTCGCACACAGTCGCAGATCTGAGGTGTGACATCTCAACCAGTCTGTCTGCCCGCTAATATCCTGCGGTCAACAACCTACCAGTGTAGCTGTGCGCTTTAAGTCACTGTCTTGACCACTCGACTCTCTGCTGTGACATCTCAACCAGCTGTCTACCCGCTAATACCCTGCGGCAAACAACCCACCAGTATAGCTGTGCGCTTTAAGTCACTGTCTTGACCACTCGACTCTCTGCTGTGACATCTCAACCAGTCTGTCAGCCCGCTAGTACCCTGCTGTGAACAACCTACCAGTATAGCTGTGCGCTTTAAGTCACTGTCTTGACCACTCGACTCTCTGCTGTGACATCTCAACCAGTCTGTCAGCCCGCTAGTACCCTGCTGTGAACAACCTACCAGTATAGCTGTGTGCTTTAAGCAGTGGTGGATTATGAGCCCAAATTCTAGGGAGGATAGTATAGTAAACGTAGGTCAGAACCCATCTCCCAAGCCGCGTAGGAAAATGCTGCACCGAGCCCTCATGTGCTTATCCGATTGTTTCTACCGCAGCTTTACAAGTTGTAGCTGCCAGTATTCCCATTGACCTGCTCGTAGTAGAGAGAAAACTTGTACATGAAAGGGGTGCTGATCAACTGAAGGTGAGAAAGCCTTGAGGAACCAGCTATTACTAGACTGGCAAGTTCGATGGAATGATCCAATAGATGCTGGCCAGTGGACAAAAAAGCTCATACCCGATAAAGGAGGCTGGCTGAAATGCAGTCATCGGCAAGTAGAGTATTTTCTGTCGCAGGTCCTGACAGGACATGGAAGATTTGGGGTATATGCCATGAAAATGGGGAAGACGCAGGGAGATGGTTGTCGGTACTGTTCATAGAGGGATACAATGGAACATACTTTTTTTTTATCATTTTAAATGAACTTGTCGACTTCGTCGTCACGCTGGGGTCTGGCGTTACGTTACGGTGACGGGACGAAATGTACCCAGATGCACTGAGGTGTGTGACGTCATAGTACTGCTTGGTGCATGTGTACCCCGACAATCTCTACTTCGTTAGTATAAGACAAAAATCCCCGATTCTTGGATGTCACGGGTAATCTCGAGAACCACTGGATGGATTTTGATGCGGTTTTCACCATTCTGTAAAGGATATCTCGAGGAAAGATTCTGTAGAAAATAATTTATGTATGATCAAAGGAAGCCAAGCAGTAACGGTTTCAGTGAAAAAAATCGAAAACAAACTTGGCGTCCGTGCGCTTCTTAAGGTTACGCTGGGCAAACCGTTAAAAATATCAATATACTATGAGCGTAAGAATTGGTCAGCATGGAACGTTCTACAAAAAAGTCCGCGAGAGCATATCTCTATCTTTAATATATCGCCCACTATAAGTGTTTTTAGACTGGATGGAAGGGGCACGTCCCTGCGCGCTCTGGTGAGCTTGACGGCATCCCGCGCGCTTGACTTTGCTTTCCCCTTGGTTTGCACTTGCCGTTCGCGAGTAATTTGAAACAAGATAAGCAAGATAAGTATTATGCAGATAATTTTCTAACATGTCAAGAGTCTTTGGCTTCGAGCGAAGCGAGGAGCCTCCAGCCTTTCTAGCATTTTTCAGCATTTGTAGCATTTAAAATGATACAAAGTCTAGTCTTTCAGACTGACTGTCATTTCTTTTCCTACTGTTCTAGATGGGAAGAAGAAAGAAGGGAAGCCTGCCAACAACTTGACCGACGACTCACGACAGAAATCTGGTTGAGATCAGGCTGGAGAGCCCGCTTGCCTGGAACACTGTAAAGGATATGGCTACGTGCATTATGAGGACGAAGGAGAAAAGAAGAAACTAAAGTTAATCACTCCATTCTGTTGTAATGCCGTCAAGCAGTCCCAAAATGGGTTAAGTGAAGAGGGCAGGGGTTTTTAATTGAAGGAAATCCAACCCCCACATTGAGTGTTGTCTCTGAACGATTTTCCTCTGACACACACAAAAAAAAACTACTACTAGTAAATAATAATAATAATAATAATAATAATAATAATAATAATAATAATAATAATAATAATAATAATAATAATAATAATAATAATAATAATAATAATAATAATAATAATAATAATAACAATAATTCTTTCTTCCTTCGGCTTTTCCCAATTAATTAGGGTCGCCGGAGCCAACCAGGCTCATTTTGGTTTTGGCCGGGGATTTAAGGCCGGATGCCCTTCCTGACACCACGTGATTTTCCAGGTGAAAACTCCACCCCGTTGCCACCGGGATTCGAACCCCGGCCGTCCGGGTGAAAGGCGAGAAGCTAAGCCACTGCGCCATCACGCTCCCCGATAATAAAAATAATAATAATAATAATAATAATAATAATAATAATAATAATAATAATACATTTAAGTATCTTGGGGGAATGGATAGACCCTACAATGTCCGAAAATGAGGCTTTTGCGTCACGCTTGAATAAAATTGAAATGGCTTACCATCTACCTAAGAATGTGTACAACAAAAGATCTATATCCCTGAATGCAAAACTGAAGCACTACTGCACGGTCATCCGGCCAGAAGCTTTGTATGCAGCGGAATGTCTCTCCATGAATAGAAAAGGCATAATGGAAAAACTGGAGACCAAGGAAAGGAAGATATTGAGGAAAATCCTGGGTCCAGTCAAAGAACACGGAGAGTTCCGAAGACGCCACAACCACGAGTTGTACACTCACGTAGAGAAAATAACTGACGTGATGAGGAAAAGGAGGATTTCTATTTATGGACATATAACCCGATGAAATCAACACGGCTATCCAACCGAATATTTGCTTTTCTCCGTGAAAAAAAAAAAAAAAAAGACAAAGTGGGCCTGGTTCAGTGAAGCAGAGAAAGATCTGTTGGAGGCTGGGATAACACGTGAAGATATCCAGGAGCGTGCCCCACTTAGGGAAAAACTTCAGGAACATCGTAGTTTTCAACTTAAGCCGAAGCTAATAACCGGGAAGGCGTGGACAACGGAGAGAAAGGTGCAACATCGATTGCGAATGAAAGAGTACTGGGCCAACATTAAAATGCTGAAAAGACAGTTGACATGACGTGGTCCTTAGTTGGCCGTAACGAAGCAATAATAATAATAATAATAATAGTTATAATGACATTATTCTTCTCTCTTTCGTCGTTATGCCCATTCAAAGAGAGCGTTTGAACTTGTTGGTTGGCCTGATGGTTTTCGCCTTCTTAGCCTCCCAAAATCTCTTCATGAATGCACTGTGTTGCATCTTGCGTTCTGTCGACCACATCCTACCAGTTTTCTTTATGGGTTCCTCTCTAAATTTATGTTTGGCTACCTTTGTCCTGAAAGCTCCACGATTGTCTATGATGTCGTCTGTGATATTCATTTCTTGGAGGTCCGCCTTACTTTCTTCTAGACATTCTATCTTGACCTCCTTTGAGTTGTTTACTTTGAATAATCTCTTAGTTAGTCTGTCGCTGTTCATTCTGAAGATATGGCCATAGAAATTCAGGCGTCGCTTCCGTACGGCATCAGTGAACCTGTCTTTGAAGGCCCGCTGTTCTTCTCTTAATCCACATTCCATTTTCTCTCGTGGGACCATAAATTTTCCGGAGAATTTTCCGTTCATTTTTTTCAATGTCTGCAGTTTTAGAGTGGCCGCCCAGGCGTACGGTTTCTGAGGTATATAAAGCTTCCGGCAATACAACTGTCTTATAGTAGTGTAATTTTGCATTCTGCAAAAAAGAAGTTAGTGTAGAGACGAAACTCTCCCTACATCGCTCAGTATTTAGACCAACCTTGCTTTATGGAAGTGAGAACTGGGTAGATTCAGGATATCTGATACATAAGCTATAGAGGTAGCTGATATGAGTGTAGCACAAATGATTGCTGGGGTAAATAGATGGGATGCCAAGTAACGGTAACTTCGCTACTAATTATGACAGGTAACTGTAACATCGTTACTAATTATGACAGGTAACGGTAACATCGTTAC
Organism: Meconema thalassinum; assembly: GCA_946902985.2. Classification (NCBI taxonomy): domain Eukaryota; kingdom Metazoa; phylum Arthropoda; class Insecta; order Orthoptera; family Tettigoniidae; genus Meconema; species Meconema thalassinum. The sequence continues at coordinate 378,340,546 of OX336392.1, forward strand.
TAATTGTGACAGGTAACTGTAACATCGTTACTAATTATGACAGGTAACTGTAACTTCGTTACTAATTATGACAGGTAACGGTAACATCGTTACTAATTATGACAGGTAACGGTAATTTCGTTACTAATTATGACAGGTAACGGTAACTTCGTTACTATTTATGACAGGTAACTGTAACATCGTTACTAATTATGACAGGTAACGGTAACATCGTTACTAATTATGACAGGTAACGGTAACTTCGTTACTATTTATGACAATTAACTGTAACTTCGTTACTATTTATGACAGGTAACGGTAACTTCGTTACTAATTATGACAGGTAACAGTAACTTCGTTACTAATTGTGACAGGTAACTGTAACATCGTTACTAATTATGACAGGTAACTGTAACATCGTTACTAATTATGACAGGTAACTGTAACATCGTTACTAATTATGACAGGTAACTGTAACATCGTTACTAATTGTGACAGGTAACTGTAACATCGTTACTAATTGTGACAGGTAACGGTAACTTCGTTACTAATTGTGACAGGTAACGGTAACTTCGTTACTAATTATGACAGGTAACTGTAACTTCGTTACTAATTATGACAGGTAACTGTAACATCGTTACTAATTGTGACAGGTAACGGTAACTTCGTTACTAATTATGACAGGTAACGGTAACTTCGTTACTAATTGTGACAGGTAACTGTAACATCGTTACTAATTATGACAGGTAACTGTAACATCGTTACTAATTGTGACAGGTAACGGTAACTTCGTTACTAATTGTGACAGGTAACGGTAACTTCGTTACTAATTATGACAGGTAACTGTAACTTCGTTACTAATTATGACAGGTAACTGTAACATCGTTACTAATTGTGACAGGTAACGGTAACTTCGTTACTAATTATGACAGGTAACGGTAACTTCGTTACTAATTGTGACAGGTAACTGTAACATCGTTACTAATTATGACAGGTAACTGTAACATCGTTACTAATTGTGACAGGTAACTGTAACATCGTTACTAATTGTGACAGGTAACTGTAACATCGTTACTAATTGTGACAGGTAACTGTAACATCGTTACTAATTATGACAGGTAACTGTAACTTCGTTACTAATTGTGACAGGTAACGGTAACTTCGTTACTAATTGTGACAGGTAACGGTAACTTCGTTACTAATTATGACAGGTAGCGGTAACTTCGTTACTAATTATGACAGGTAACTGTAACTTCGTTACTAATTATGACAGGTAACGGTAACTTCGTTACTATTTATGACAGGTAACGGTAACATCGTTACTAATTATGACAGGTAACTGTAACATCGTTACTAATTATGACAGGTAACTGTAACTTCGTTACTAATTGTGACAGGTAACGGTAACTTCGTTACTAATTGTGACAGGTAACGGTAACTTTGTTACTAATTAAGCCAAGTAACGGTAACTTCATTACTATTTATGACAAGTAACGGTAACTTCATTACTAATTATGACAATTAACGGTAACTTCGTTACTAATTAAGCCAAGTAACGGTAACTTCGTTACTAATTATGACAGGTAACGGTAACTTCGTTACTAATTATGACAGGTAACGGTAACATCGTTACTAATTATGACAGTTAACTGTAACTTCGTTACTAATTATGACAGGTAACGGTAACCTCGTTACTATTTATGACAGGTAACGGTAACATCGCTACTAATTATGACAGGTAACTGTAACTTCGTTACTAATTGTGACAGGTAACGGTAACGTCGTTACTAATTATGACAGGTAACGGTAACATCGTTACTAATTATGACAAGTAACGGTAACTTCGTTACTAATTAAGCCAAGTAACGGTAACTTCATTACTATTTATGACAAGTAACGGTAACTTCATTACTAATTATGACAATTAACGGTAACATCGCTACTAATTATGACAAGTAACGGTAACGTCGTTACTAATTATGACAAGTAACGGTAACTTCGTTACTAATTATGACAAGTAACGGATACTTCGTTACTAATTATGACAAGTAACGGTAACTTCATTGCTAATTGTGACAAGTAACGGTAACGTCGTTACTAATTATGACAAGTAACGGTAACTTCATTGCTAATTGTGACAAGTAACGGTAACTTCATTACTAATTATGACAAGTAACGGTAACTTCATTGCTAATTGTGACAAGTAACGGTAAGTAAGTTGTAAGTATGAAGTTAATTTGTTTATTAGATATATGTCATTGTTCTATTAGACTGTGGTGTGTGAGTGTGTCTGGTGACAGACTGTTTTAGTGGTAGTATTTGTTGTATTTTTTTCGTTAGTAGAATTTTGGTATTTAATTGTTAGTAGAAGGTTAGTATTTTGTAGTAGAATTGCTCTTTACTTATTCTGAAAGGGAGTAGCAGCCTTTCAGAATAAATCAATTCATTACTAGTCTAATAGACGGTTAAGATATTGATAATATAAGCCAACTAATGGCTACACTGCGTTCTGCTGCACGGCTGAAAGCAACGGGAAACTACAGCCGTAATGCTATTCCCGAGGATATGCACCTCTCTATGCATAATTACATGTGATGATGTCCTCCTCCCTTGTAAAATTTCAAACCGGAGGTAAACTAGTCCCCCGTTCGGATCTCCGGGTGGGGACTACTCGAGAGGGGGTTAACATCACAGAAGTGACAAAGAGGAAATCTGACATTCTACGGATCGGAGCGTGGAATGTTAGAAGTCTGCTAGGAAGTGAAAAGTTAGAAAACGTAGAAAGGGAAATGGATAGGTTGAGGTTGGATTTGGTTGGGATTAGTGAAATGCGCTGGCAGGAAGAACAGGACTTTTGGTCAGGAGACTATAGGGTCATTAGCACTAAATCAAACAATGGCCAAGCAGGAGTTGGTCTCATATTGAGTAGGAAACTTGGACAGCGGGTAGAATATTATGAGCAATACAGTGAACGGATTATTGTAGCAAAAATCAATACTAAACCTACGTGCACCACAGTGGTACAAGTCTATATGCCTACCAGTCAAGCTGATGATGAGGATGTTGAAAAGGTCTACGAAGAAATAGATGACATTCTGAGGTATATCAAAGGTGATGAAAATGTTATAGTAATGGGAGATTGGAATGCTGTGGTAGGAAAAGGGAGAGAAGGGAAGATAGTGGGAGATTTCGGATTAGGTGAAAGGAATGATCGAGGAAGCAGGCTGATGGAATTCTGCACCGAACATGAGTTGGTCATAGCTAACACCTTATTCAATAACCACAATAGAAGAATATACACATGGATGAGACCAGGAGATACAGGGCGTTATCAAATCGACATCATTATGGTCAAGCAGAGGTTTCGAAACCAGATTTTGGATTGTAAAACATATCCTGGTGCTGACATAAACTCTGACCACAATCTGGTTGTAATGAAATGCAGATTAAAGTTGAAGAAACTGAAGAAAAGTCAAAAGCCAAAAAGGTGGGCAATAGACAGACTGAAAGTAAAAGATGTAAACGAACGATTCAAGAAGAGTATAAAGGAAGGACTAATCAAAACCCCTAAACAAACTTCAATTGCAGAAGAATGGGCACTTTTGAAGAATGAAATAACAAAATCCGCAAAAGAAAACATTGGTAGGATAGAAAGAATAGGTAGAAAACCGTGGATCACTCAGGATATACTAGAATTGATGGATGAAAGGCGAAAACACAAGAATCTAAGAGATGAAGAGGGGAAAGCAGAATACAGACGTCTGAGAAATGAGGTTAACAAGAAGTGCAAGGAAGCGAAAGAAGAATGGTTGAAAGAGAAATGTGCAGGTATAGAAAAGTGTCTGAAATTAGGAAAAGTAGACACAGCTTATCGAAGGATTAAGAATACTTTTGGGGAAAAGAAGACTAAGTGCTGTAATATTAGGGACACAAATGGAAAGCCTCTAACAGATAGGGAAGAAAAGCTTGAGAGATGGAAAGCTTACATAGAGTGCTTGTATAAGGGAAAGGAGATTGAGAATCATGTAATGGAAAGGGAGGAGGAAATTGATGAGGATGCAAAAGGAGATTTAATATTGAGATCAGAATTTGACAGAGCATTAGAGGACTTAGGCAGGAACAAAGCACCAGGCATAGATGATATACCGATTGAGTTGCTACGCTGCATAGGAGATGAAGGTCTGATCAGGTTATTTCACTTGGTGTGTAGGATTTATGAGACAGGTGAGGTACCCCCTGATTTCAAGAAGAATGTTATCATCCCTATACCAAAGAAAGTGGGAGCTGACAGATGTGAAGATTACCGTACAATCAGCTTGATTACTCATGCTCCAAAGATCCTGTCTAGAATAATATACAAGAGGATTGAAAGCCAGATCGAAACGGAGTTGGGTGAAGACCAGTTTGGTTTCAGGAGAAATGTAGGAACAAGGGAAGCTGTACTAAGTCTTAGGCTGATTTTGGAAGGTAGAATAAGGAAAGATAAGAGAACGTTCATGGCATTTGTAAGCTTAGAAAAGGCTTTTGATAACGTTGATTGGACTAAATTGTTTGACATTTTGAAATCTATTGGAATAAAGTACAGGGATAGGAGGGTGATATACAATCTATACAGAAACCAGACAGCAGTCATTCGAACTGAAGTATATGAGAGAGAAGCTGGTATTCAGAAAGGTGTAAGCAAGGCTGCAACTTATCACCCATACTTTTCAATCTTTACATTGAACAAGCAATGAAGGAAAATGGAGAACAATTTAAAGTGGGAGTGAAGATTCAAGGAGAAATAATTTCAACTCTGAGATTTGCTGATGACATCGTCATCTTGGCCGACAAGCCTGAGGATTTGAATGAGTTTTTGAATGGTATGGATTCCGTCTTACGGAAGGACTTCATGATGAAAATTAATAAAGGTAAAACAAAAATACTGGAATGCAGCCGAAATAAATCAGAAACCTCTATGGAGATCAAATTGGCAGGTGAAAAGCTGAAGGAAGTAGGAGACTTCTGTTACTTAGGAAGCAGAATAACCAGTGATGGACGAAGCAAAGAGGATATAAAAAGTAGGTTGGCTCAGGCAAGGAAAGCCATTCTACAAAAAAGGAATCTGTTGACATCGAATATAGATTTATGTATTAGGAAGTCATTTTTGAAAGCCTTTGTCTGGAGCGTGGCACTCTATGGAAGTGAAACTTGGACTATTGGTGCAGCAGAAAAGAGGAGAATTGAGGCATTTGAAATGTGGTGTTACAGGAGAATGATGAAGATCAGATGGGTAGATAGGGTTACAAACGAAGAGGTATTAAGGCGAGTGGGAGAGGAGAGATGTTTCTGGCGACTGCTAATGAAGAGAAGAGATAGGTTGGTAGGACACATACTAAGACACCCAGGAATAGCAAGCTTAGTTATGGAAGGAAGGGTCGAGGACAAGAACTGTAGGGGTAGACCAAGTTTAGAATATGTTAAACAGATTGCCTCGGATGTAGGGTGTGGTAGCTATGTAGAGATGAAACGATTAGCTCAGGACAGGGAGGAATGGAGAGCTGCATCAAACCAGTCAAAAGACTGAAGACTCAAACAACAAACAACAACATATCGGAAGGGTACTGGTAATGAAGAGGTTATAGCTAAGTTAGAAATGAACACGCTAGATGAAGCTGCTCGTATGAGCAGACTCAGATGGTGAGGTCATGTGATGGGAAAGGGGGTGGGGAGATTACCTAAGAGGTTAATGATTTCAGCTGTAGAGGTTAAGAGAATCAGAGGTAGACCTAGGAGGCGATAGTCAGATTCAGTGATGAACGATCTCAAACTGAGAGGTGTAGACGCAGAGGACGGCCGCAGTGCTGGAGGCGACTTGTTCGCAAACAGAGGGTTACAGACTAAACTGGTCGCTGAAAGACAAATCAGTCAAAAATGAAAATGTATAATAATAGTAATAATGATAATAACAATAATCTTGCAGTTTTCGTGGATTCCTTGGATATGGCCGCGAAGCAGATCAACTATTGATATCGCGCCAGGAGATGACAGTTGGGTTTGGACTGCAGATGTCTTCCCGCTCACTGCATATCGGGCATTCCCAAAACGTTATGCGGGAAGCCGATATATTTAGGTTTGGAATAGGCCCGGGCATGCATACTGCAGCCTGTCGCAGCGTGTTGAACTGCCATCTCCTGGCGCGATATCAATAGCTTCAAGCTCAAGCTTCAAAGGCAGGCCTCAACATCTCTTTTGAATTTATTACAAACATCAAACTGACGCCATGAGAGCTAGAAGTGACTCATAGAATAATCAATCGGGACGAAAATATTTTAAGTATCATGATGAATGTACAGAACCTAACATGTCCGATAAAGAGGCCTTTAACTTACGTCACGCATCAATAGAATTGAAATCATCTAACAAAGAATTATCAATAAAATGCAAATATCAAACATTACTGCACTGCCATCCGGCCAGAAGCTTTATATACAGCGGAATGTCTCGCCATGAACAAAACAGGGACGATAGAGAAATTGGAAATCAAGGCAAGGAAGATTTTGAGGAAAAATCTTAGCTCCGATCAAAGAGATTGGTGAGTTTAGAAGACGGAATAACCAGAATTTATACACACATGTAGAGAAAATTACTGCTGCGATGCGGAAAAGACATATTACCATTTATGGTCACGTGACTCGAATGACGACGTCACGATTAACCTATCGCATTTTCACTCCAAGAACAAGACAAAGGGAGCCTGGTTCAGTGAGATACAAAAAGATCTGCATGAGATTGGGATCTCATGTGAAGATATATTGGAGCGTGACCCAGCTTAAGAGAAAACTCTTCGAAGATCAGAGTTTTCATCAGAAGGCGACGCTGAAAACTGGAAAGACGTGGACAAAAGAAAAAGGAAGGAAGGTCGTAGTTTTATGTGACTGTTAATCATGCGATCATGGGCCACGGGACCTCCTTTTTACGTGGAATCCGAACCACAGAACAAGGCATTTAACTTCGAAAATCTCACATGTATTGACCGGGAATCGAACCTGGTCCACCTTCGTGACAGGCCAACAGCTTGACCGCTGCGCCACCACACCCCTTGTGTGGACGAAAGAGGGAAAGGAACAACACCGTGTACGAATGAAGGAATACTGGACTAATTTTAAAGCTATCGGTAATAGGAAAGTTGATATGAAGTGGTCCTTAATTGACCGAAACGCAACAACAATAAATAAATAAATAAACATTATGGTGTTTGAATCCATTTTCAGTGTTGCCTTAGTAATCGAGATTTGGTGCTTTTCAGTCGGTCAACACGATGTACCAAATTGTGATTGGTTAAGCCCTAATCCTGAAATGAATTTACTTGAGATTAATAAATACACTAGGATGACCAGTTTCGATCGTCAAACGTTCATCATCAGATCCATTACATTTAGGCTATTAAATCTGTGTCTATAAGTATTGATGAAAGTATGTACAATATGTAGGCTACACTTATTTAGTTGCAGTATTAATTTTAAAAAAATGCAACTAGTCAACTAGTTGTAGTCTATGTGATGTTTTGTTAAGATACTGAAAGTGGTGATTGACCTCCGAATTTGCTTGCTTGGTGTGAATATGTGATTGTTGTTAAATGGTCAGTTCAGATTATATTGTACAAAGGACTTATCTGGTTGAGTCGTACGCGGACCGGATGAGAGCAGTTAACTTCGTCACTGTCTGCTCTCGACAGACAACCCATCACAATCGTGTTAACCGACTAAAAAACACCAAATTTCGATAAATAAACAAGAAGTTCCGTGAAGAACTATACAGCCTACTTTTCATGCCAATAATTATTCTACAGTATATGAACCTATCTAGAATAATGACGAAATTAAGTTGGTAATATCGAAATATCTAATTAGTACAAAATATACCTGGTATAATGTAGCCTAATAGAGCACTACAGTTGGCAGCCCTGGTGACTGAATATATTCTTAGTTCTACCTCTTAAGGTACAGAATACAAAATTTGGTTGAAGTCCAATGGACGTTACATGCAGTTAGACACTGGATCTATCAGCAGGCGTAAAAGCATGTTGCCAACAATACCATGCGTGTGCTGGTCAGAAATAATCTGAATTATTATGATATCTTGTTGTGCCAATTTTGGATGAAATCCATTTGCTAGTATAGAAGTTACATGTATTTTAAAATTGGACATATCAGCAGGCATAGAATCATGTTGGCAGCACTGCCTTGTATTAATTACTCCAAATTAATCTAGAATGTCAGGTGCTATACGTGCGCAAAGTATAGAGCTGTTGGCTTGCATACTTTCTGATATATTGATATTAGGGTAAAAAAATATAGACAGCATTTATTAACAGTTGGCAGCCCTGATTGCTCTTAACAATACTTATAGTCATATCTGTTATGATACACATAGCACTTACGAAATTTGGTTGAAATCCAACTGATAGTATAGAAGTTACCTGTATTTAAAAATTGGTACTATCAGCAGGCTTATAATCATGTTGGTAGAACTGACGTATATAAGTTACTCCAAACTAATCTAAAATGTCAGAATATATGTGTGCATAGTTTAAAGCTGTTGGCTTGCATACTTTCAGATATATTGGTATTTGGATAAAAAAATAGAGAGAGCAATTATTAACAGTTGGCAGCCCTGGTGGCTCTTAAGAATACGCTCAGTCATATCTGTTTATGTACAGATATTACATACAAAATTTGGTTGAAATCCAATTGATAGTGTAGAAGTTATATGCATTTAAACATTGGACTTATCAGAAGGCTTAAAATTATTTTGGCAACACTGTCATGGTTGGCCTCCTGGAAATTAAACTGAAATAGTATTATCTACATGTGTGCCAATTTTGGAATAGCTCCCATGCATACCTTGCAAGATATCCAACATGGAGCTCAAATTCCTAGTGCGTTTTTTCAGCAGTTGGTAGCACTGACATCATTTTCAAATATGGACGTGAGCTATTCCGGTGCACATCTTTACTCCAACCAAATTTTGTTTCGATTGCTACAGCCGTTTAGGAGTTGATAGGGGGGACACACACACAGCCAGACAGACAGACATAAGGACAGACAGACAGACAGACACACATTTTCCCGGATCGATCTCATGTCTACTTTTTCCTCATTTTTGCAAAATACGAAAAGTAGGCTAATAAATACAAAAATAAGCACACGTGATGATAGACATGGATTATTAGAATATCGGCTAACCTTGCTACGCACGCTGGATACTGGAAGACGATACTGCTGTGTTGACCTGGTTATTAAGCCCTATTGAGTGTACGGGAGATGGTTATGAGAGGTGAGCTTGGAGAAAGTAAGTAGGATCCAAGCCTGAGAGTTGATGATTCTTAGAACTATTGCGGAAAGAATTTGGAGAAACAAGGTCGGGGATATTTAGGAGCAGGAAACCTAACTGCGTCATGAGTGGAGGTGTTGCGAGCATCCGGGTGCCTCGTGAATAATGGATGAGACAGTACAGTGTGCTATTATTATTATAGCTTGCCACGGTGGGTGAATGGTTATCGTGTCAGACTAACAACCCCAAGCTTGCAGGTTCGCTCCTGGCCGTGGCAAATGATTTTTGAAAGGCGAAAAAAATCACTACATGAATGCCATACGATGTTGGCAAGTTAAAGAGCCCATTTGAATTCAGTAGGCCGTGTTCATACTGGCAAAATTAATCTTGGGATTTTCCGCCAACACAAAGTTCCTCCATTCTCTACTAGAAAGCGCTATAGTGTCAAGAAGCCTAGATAGCGTTTCATAGCGTACCAAGGAACGACGAAATTCGACATGCAAGCTACCCTCTGGGTGTCAAATAACAAAGCTTGCACCCGGTACCGAGGCCATACTATATTATGTATGATATTATTATTATTATTATTATTATTATATCCGGCCTTGTGGCCTAGTGATTAAGATTTTAGAATTTGACCCGAAGAATCCAGGATTTAATTCCCGGCTGGGAATTTTCGACGTCATCATACACTCCATCCTCATCATGACGCGCAGGCTGCCCAAGAACGACAGACTTGCACCAGGCCTCCTTGGAGGTCATCCGCCATTATATTAACATGCATATGTTTTTGGGTTGGGCGTCAAGCCAAATTTTGTGTGATACACAAGTGTGACGGTCTGCGCACCTTGTCCCTAAGCGGGAGCGCGCAGATACTACCCGCATCTCATTGATGCATTTATGCGCATACGTAATACGATACGTTTAATCGTCAGATGAATAATAATGCAGCTATTTCGACAATATGTTGTTGTTAATTTATTTTTAAAACCTATTGACTTAACCAAATTACGAGATCATAAAAACAAGGATGTTCATGTACACAAAACAAATGAGTTAGCCATCCGAAATTAGAATTCTATATGGAATACTATAAAGGAAGGCTTGGTAAGAGTAGCTCATGAAACACGGGGAACAAAAACTGGAACAAAGAAAAGCATGGATTACAGAGAACATTTTGGATTTGATAGTAAAAAGGAACCATTTCAAGACACGCCAAAAAGTCAGGAACAGATCAAAAATCAAACTACAACTCTGTGTAGGAGAGCGAAAGAAGCGTGGATGGTTGAGGTATCGGAGAATATCGGGAATGATATTATGAAAGGAAGAACAGGTAGAGCATATCGGAACATTACAATTTTAAACCAAAAGTCTAAAACTAAAAGCTCGCTAGTGAGAGATAAAAATGGGAATATTTTAATAAATAATGACGAAATCAGTGCACGGTGGAAGGAATACATTGAAGAATTGTATGATGGAGGTAATGTGCTGAATGAACTAGACTACTAGGGTATATTGCACCAGAACAAGAAGTACAGGAAGATGATAAAGGTCCTGCAACCACGCGGAGGGAGTTTGAATCAGCACCTCAAAGATTGAATGACAATAAAGCTACTGGTCCAGATAATATACCTGGAGAATTGCTAAAGAATCTGGGAGAGGATATGAAACAACTCTTGTATAACATATTATGCACATGTTACGATGAGGGTGAAATTTCAGAAGACTTCATCAAGAGTAGAACGGTTATGATACCAAAGAAAGGGAATATTATAGAATGCTCTGATTACAGAACCAAAACTCTCCTCTCTCATACAACTAAAATACTAGTATCAATAATAAAGAACAGGATAAATCAGGGCTAGATTTGTGACGGTACGCACCGGTACGCCGTACCGAAACATCTTGGCGTATTTGTTAACACAAACAGTCTCCTCACTATCTTTCCTGAAGCTGAATGGCTCACCACTCACTCGTTTTGACCCTTCAAAGTACGCGGGGACGGCACTCCACTCTGGATACTAACAGCAAGGAGGCACATACAACGAAAACTTTTCTGTACTTTGGAATATTTTATAAACTGTGAGGTAAAACATGTTTAAGTACAGTACATTTTATAATAAATAATTGTTTCACAAAACTGTCAAGACAAAATTATAAAACAAGAAATAAAAGATTGTTGGTGAACATGTGTGTATTTTCAAACCGAATGTAGTTAATTTTTAAAATTAAGTTAAAAAAATGTACATTGTTTGAATGGTAGCCTAGTTGGCCTACATTAGAATTTAATACAGGCCAACGGCTATGGTAAGAAAAATGTTGCTACAGAAGTCTCAATTTAATTTAAAATTGCGATCAAAATTAGATTGCTATTTTGTCCAGTGATTAATTTTTAGAGGTGTTCAGAAAAGCGTAAAAATATCGTTTTTAGAACACTGTTGTAGTTAGGTAGTCAGCCCGAAGGCTGGTTGGATCCTCAAAAGCACCACCGTTACGTTATGTGAGTAGATACCCACAAAAACCCAAGGCAGTGCTATATTGAGGCATTCTAGGCAAGAAGAGGAGTGAGGTAGTTTGCCATTGCTTTCCTCACTGAGTCAGAACAGTAGTCCTAACCCTATGAGTAGAACATTTCACAGCATTCACAGGCACTGACAGTGCCCCGAATGCCATTACTAAGCACCACCCATACCTCAGTAGCTTCCATATAATCACAGCCATGAGTGAGACTGAGACATCGGTGAAAAGCCACCTTTTACTCTAGCCTGTGCCAACTGACAAATGCAAATGTACTGTATTCATCAAGAGATGGCAAACAGGCCATTTTAGAACACTATATTTCAATATTCCATATAGAGAGTCTCATATAACTCCATTTTACGTCCAGATTGGATGGCTAACGTTAAAGGAACGAAGACAGTATGCCATGGCTCTGACTGTGATAAAAATTCTAAAATTCAAAATTCCGTCTTATATTTACTGCACACTAACTCCCATGCAATCAGTGCATAACCGTGCGAATAGACACACTGCACAAATGCTCCAGATACCTCATCACAGAACCGAAAAATGCAAAGGTTCATTCCGTATTTCAGCTAGTATTCTCTGGAATAAATATAAATTGCACCAGTATTCAGGACTTCCTATCAGAGCGATAAAACACTCCCTTCATTGTAATCTATCAGCTATACAATTATCATGTTCAAGGTGAACGGATGTAATAACAAGAACTTTTATTGTCAACTGTATGTATAGGTTAAGTTTTTTTCTTTCTTAATTTATTCTATTGTATGTAACCGCCCTCTGAATGAAGAGAGCTGCATAAAGAGGCTTTGTAGCCTCAGTGGCCTGTATAAGAGAAACAATAAGAGAAACAATAGCCCGCGCTCCTCCCACCACCATCCGGTAGTCCACAGTACCGGAACCTCTATTTTTACAAATCAAGCACTGGGATAAATAATAAGTTGAACTCACAGATTGATCAAGATCAGTTTGGATTTCGAATAGGAAAAGGAACAAGAGAAGCAATCTTGGCTCTTAGAACAATTTTGGACAGGAGGTTGGAGATGAATAGAAACACATACGTGGCGTTTGAAGACATCGAAAAGGCTTTCTATAACGTTAGTTGGGACATACTATTCAAAATTTTAAAACTACAGGGTTGGACTGGAATGACCGGAGGATGATACTGAAACTCTATGGAAGACAGATGACGATGCTCGATATTGGAGGATATATTCAGACATAAATATCAGAAAGGGCTGCTCTCTCTCACCGTACCTTTTTAAGGTATTCATTGAGGAAGCCATAAAGAAGTTTAAGACAAATACGAAAGGAGTAAACATATATGGGAAGATGCTGTTCACAATGTTAAATATATTGTCATGAGCATTGTCAAAGTTACGTTTGAACATTAATGCTAAGTGAGTAAACATCATGAGAGTATTCACACAAACATTAAGCTTACTGACAAGTTAGTGGAACAAGTCACCAGTTTCTCTTATTTGGGAAGTCTAACCACCAATGACAACAGGTGTGGTAAAGAGATTAGAAGGCGGATAGCACTCGCAAAACAGGCATTCAATGATAAGAAAAATCTTTTGATTAATGCAAATTTGGATATCGCAATTAAAAAGAAAATTTTCTTGTCCTTTAAGTGGAGGGTGCTTCTGTATGGATGTGAATCTTGGACGATCAGAGGTCAGGATTGGAAGCGATTTGTATCGTTTGAGATGTGGGTCTGGCGGAGAATATTACGGGTTAAATGGATTGAAAAGAGGACTAACACCAGCATCCCGCAAGAAATTCAAGGCAAAAGAGAACTGAGACAAACGATCCATAAAAGAAAAGCTAAATTCGCAGGCCACATCTTGCGACATAACACTTTCCTAACTAATCTCCTAGAAGGAAATATCACAGAGAAGAAAGGCCGAGGTCGACCAAGGAAATGTTTCCTACAAGACATCACACTAACTCTTCATTATGGTTCCTACTGTGAGATGAAACGAGGTGCTGAAGACAGAACAATGGTTGCGGAGACAAGAAGTGGATTGAATTGATTTTTATTCAGTTTTCAAATGTGTCATATATTTTTATTTGCAAATTGGGGTAATTCACCGGTGGCAAATTGTACAATTACAGAAAATCACCAACAGTCATATAAAACACACTTTAAGTACATAAGTCGCGATTTGGGAACTGTAGTAATTACATCGTAGTATTTACACAACATTTCAGTCTTCTCTTGGACACATCAATATACTTGGGGAAAGACTCCAAGACTGATGCAGGTAATGAGTTCTAGTTTTCAATACCACGATTAATTTGTACGGTGAGGTCGGACCTATACTTTATGTGGATGATCTGCCCTGCTCAGGTAGGTAGGATTTTCCAGACGTTTGCTTAGTTCTCCCCATGCTGGCCGATTAGTGTAAGTGTTAAACATAGCGTATAGTCTGGATTTCGTCCTTGTATCTTCCAGAGATTCCCACCCTAGTTTTTCTATCATTCAAGTTACACTACTTCTAGGATTAAAATCGTTGAGCACAAACCTAGCAGCCTTCCTTTGTACCATCTCCAGGTCATTGATGAGCCCTACCTGATATCGGTCCCAAACCGCTGAACCGTATTCCAAGATTGGCCTCACCAGGGTCAAATATCCTAATTCATTCGCGGTGGAACTACTGCCTTTTAATACCCTCATTACAAAGCGAAGTGATGTGTACGCTTTGGAGACGACACAACCCGCATGCGTACTGCATTTCATATCATTCCTTACATGGATGCACAAGTATTTGCACGAGTCTTCTTCTACAAGTATTTCCGAGCCGATGTTATATTGAAAATCATGCCTTCCATCTCTCCATATTCTCATGAGACCACATTTACTCGTTTATCTTCATTTTGTTGTCAACCGCTCATTTATGAAGTGCCAGAAATAACAGGGGGCCACCCACAATACCCTGAGGGACACCTGTCGTTATCAAAATGTCCTCCGAGAGTACATTACCTATTTTAGCCCTTTGCGAGCGACCAGTAAAGGACACTTGAGTCCATAAAATTACTCTTTTATCAATCTTTGTTGCCGCTAATTTACGGAGTAGTATGTCATGTGGGCCGACATGAAATGCCTTCGCAAAATCTATAATAACGGCGCCAACCTGCACTCCCCTCTTTAACGAGTCATTGATATCCGGAAAGGCTGATAACATTTAGCTCTCACCTGAGTACCCTAGTCTAAATCGGTGTTGTCTCCCATTAAGCCATGATAACTTTTCCCACTGTTCCCGCAAGTAATCAGACGTAAGGTGCTCATCAGTTTACATATGATGGATGTGAGGCTAACGGGCCAATTGTTTCCCATTACCCATTACCAAGCTGTTCCCTCCCTTGCATATTGGAGCTCTTTTCCAGTCTTCGGGGATTTTCAAGTTATTAATTGATACATTAAACAGCACCTCCAAGTATCGCCCAATGGCTGTACCTCCCAGTTTTAGCACATCTACACAAATATTGTCTGGGACTTTCGATATATTTCTTCGTAGCTTTTTAATTCTTGCTAGAATTGACGATTGGTTTATCAGAATCATCGTTAAGATCCAACACACAGCTATCAAATTTATTAAACAAACAACCATACCATGTATTTAATTCATTAGCAATTGCCTGTTTCTCAGTAAATAATTCACCATCTCCGGACATTATCATAGACAAATCATTGGAATTTCCCTTCCCTCTTCTAACCTAACTATACATTTCTTTCCACCCATCACCCCTTCCCCCAATTAAGTTTTGCATGTAATTATCGTGAGCAGCCATCTTTTTAAGGATTAGCTCTTTCGATAATAATTTAACCATTTGTATATGCTCGTTATTATCGTGTCTTTTGTTATAAGCTTTCCTTAATTTCCTTTTGTATCCCCTGATTTTCCTTGGGCATAATGGGGAATTATATCTTATAATTTCAGCTTTGTATGTTGACAAGTTTCGAAAAAAAAGGGAAATTTTATTTCTAGAAAAGTCATGTTAGCGAGAAATTCGAATGAAAGATTTTTCCCGTTTTTAGAACATGCCTGTACCATAGAATTCCTAATCTTCCACTTGAAATACTAGTTTCCATTGTGATGTTGTGCCTTTGCTCCTGCTTCTAATTCAGCCTCTTTCTTAATTGATTTTTGTATCTATCGTCTAATAGAAATAAAAATAAGAATGTACTTTGGTGGGTTTACTAATAGGACGCACGATTGTGGGAAAATAGCCTCAGGAACAAGATATGAAACGTATACGCTATATGTATCGTTAGAAAGCTAAAATACCGTAGATTAATAAGGCGCAAAAATAAAATGTTGAAGATTTTGAACATTCCATAGCGCTTTAAACTAGATTTTCAGTATATGTTGGTTAGTTCTTAAGTTTAGGGGCTGCGACAACGCGGTTATGTAGCCCCGTGTACTTTGGGTGTGTGTAGAATCTGTCTGATAACCGGTGTTAATTGTGATGACTGTATTAGTGTGTGCTATCTGTTTTTTTTATTTAAGTACAGATTGCAATTTAGAATTTTTCAAATAGTTCCTACTTTTGCCGCCAAGCGCCACCGTCAACGACTAATAGGCCAAGTTCAGAACTTAGCTACCAGACGCCACCGCAGTCGGCTCTTGGCAACGAACGTAGAAACCTAAGAGCGTTGTTTACATTCTTAACCTATCCAATTTAGCTTCACACAGGTGTAATTAGTGCAAGGTTCTTTAACATGCCATGCATCTATGACATGGGACCGCCGGCTTTACTTCCCCTCCGAAGGAAGGCATACTGAGGGATTTTTAACGCTCTTAAAAAATCCGACGGCTTCGGCCGGGTTTGAACCCCCTATCTTGGGCATAGAAAGTATATGTTGGTTATATTTGATTACTTTATTATTAACAATTACTTACAATCAGGATCTTTGCATTTAATTGTATTGCTTTTAAGATTTAAATTTTGGAATAATTTGTGCTGAAGAACCCACTGATTTTTCGAAACATACACATGGAACTTTAATTAGATTGTATGTAAAGCCATGTGCGGATTCGGATAACCGCGGATAAACCCGCGGATATCCGCAACATTTTTCGCCATGCGGATATAGTTTGCATGGCTTAGCGGATAGCGGATAAGCTGCGGATAATATTTGAAGTAAATTTGCGGATAGTTTTTAGAATACAATCCGAACTTGTTGAATATCATTACTACGACCCGGATGTTTATGACATACCATATTTTTACGTTATGTTATTTCATGACAAATGTAAGATGATGATTTAAGCTAATCTTATTCAAATTATATCATTAAGCATAATTTTTTTTTTTTTTTTTTTTTTTTCGTGTGACCTCCTGAGAGGCCGAGTGCAGGTCTTTCTAATCGACGCCCGTGGGCGACCTGCGCGTCGGGATGAGACATGGAATGGATGAAGATGAATGAAACTGGGCAAGGATGTGGAAGGAATCGGCCGTGGCCTGTCAGAAGGTACCGTCCCAGCATTTGCCTGGTGTTGAAAATGGGAAACCACGGAAAACCATTTCAAGGACGGCCGACGGTGGGGCTCGAACCCACGCGTCTACCGAGTCAGCAGAGAGCTTGGCCCCATGACCTAACGCTGTGCTTTTAGCGAGCATAATGAACACTCAGAACTGAAAAGGGTTGCAATTGTCGCTGTGTCACATTCATTTTAAACATAGCACATGACACACAAAGCCTTGGGGAACGAATTTCTCCTCAAATGTCTAAAGGTGTTGCTTTAATACTTTATGCTTTATCTAATAAATTAAAAATATTATTGTGATGTCAGCGAGCCTCCGTGGCTTAGGCGGCAGCACGCCGGCCTCTCACCGCTGGGTCCGTGGTTCAAATCCCGGTCACTCCATGTGAGATCTGTGCTGGACAAAACGGAGGCAGACAGGTTTTTCTCCGGGTACTCCGGTTTTCCCTGTCAAAATTTCATTCCAGCAACACTCTCCACTATCATTTCATTTCATCTGTCATTCATCTAATCGTTGCCCCAGAGTAGTGCGTCAGGCCTCGGCAGCCGGCACAGTCCATATCCTCGCCGCTAGTTGGGGGCTCCTTTCATTCCATTCCTGACCGCTGTATGCCTCTCACCAAGGCGGTCCGGGCTCGATTCCCGGTCAATGCATGTGAGATTTTCAAAGTGAAATGCCATGTCCTGTGGTTCGGATTCCACGTAAAAAGGAGGTCCCATGGCTCATGATCTCAAGATTAACGGTTACGTTAAACTACAAGCTTCCTTCCTTTCCATTCCTGACCCGGTCGGAGACTCGAAGCAGGCTGTGGATTTTCATTTTTTCATTGTAATGTCAGCGGAATCGGATAACAAACGTGCGGATGCGGATGACAGTCGTACGGATACGGGGTGGTGTAACCGTACGTTTTTCTTTTAGGGTTATGGTGGAGTTTGAGTTGAGTATTCACACTAAGGATGTATAGTTTTAATAAGGAAGTTTTTCCTTTTATATATATCTACTTACATATGGACATATAGGCTACATCACGTCATGGTCTCTCTTTCTTTTTCTCAATCTAATTCTCCAAATTTTATATCCACTTCATTCATTTTAAAAAAGCAATTCCATTTTTATTTCCTCTTACGTCCAATCAACAATTCAACCAACCTTCATTTTTATTATATATCAAAAGCATAGAATAAACGCCAGAGAAAATTCAAAGAGAAAAAAGAAAAAAAAAAGAAAATAACATCATAAATAGAAAATACATACACAGATGTAAAACTCTATAACTATGATCAGTAACATAAGAACAATAAGAACATAAGAACAATAAGATGTTGTAACCACATAGGGTTACAGTGGATGCGGATAAAGTTCTGTTTATCCGCGCAGGGCTCTACAGTAGTTATGTTAATAAATGTTCGTTTTCATCTTTATGGAATTATGTACAATTTGTCTGATCACCTGTGAGACTGCAGTGTCTGTACAAGTATGTGTGTTATTATTGAGGTAGGAGTTAGCAACCAATGCAGCATTAGCCTCGAGTAGAAGTGGGGAAACTATCTGTAGGGTGCCTGAGGTGGGAATCAAACTCACCTCTCTCAGGTTGGCCTCCGAGACTGTGTACACATCGTTCCAACTCTCAGATCAGAATTATTTTCCTTTGCAGAGTATTGAAGTATTATGAGCCATGTTTCAGTGTTGCTTCGTAATCTATCATAGAATGACTTTCAGTCGGTCATCACGATTGTGCCCAATTACATTAGGCGGGGAGTACAAATATTTAAACATCCTAACCTGGAGGAAATATTTATTTATCAATTAACACACTTTTGAGCTTGCCACGGTGGGTGAGTGGTTAACGTGTCGGTCTACTAACCACAAGCTTGCAGTTTCGCCCCTGGCCGTGGCAAATGAATTTTGAAAGGCGGCAAAAATTACGACACGCATGTCATACGATGTTGGCATGTCAAAGAACCCATTTGAATTCAGGAGGCCGTGTTCATAATGGCAAAATTCATCTCGGGAGTTTCTACCAACACAAAGTTCCTCATTTCTCTACTAGAAAGCACTATAGTGTTCAAGGAGCTTAGATATCTAACCTCCTTGACTTTCATAGTGTTTCAAGGAACAAAGAAATTTGACATGCAAGCTACCCTCTGGGTGTCAAATAACAAAGCTTGCACCCGGCACACGAGGCCATACGATATTATTATTATTATCATTATTAACACTCTTTTTTGTACAAAAGGGTGGGTATTTAATTGGATGATATGTTTCGATCGTCGTGTGGTCATCATCAGATCCCGTTCACTTAGGTTAGATTAGTTTTGGCGGATATGTATCAATTTATGTACAACAATATCTACAATTTAAATTACGAACGTTGTTTATAACTTGTGTAACATGTCATGCTTATTTACAGATATTATTGCAGTGAACTCCAATTATCCGAACTCCGACTATCCGAATCGCTGGTTATCCGAATCGCTCTCAGAAGGAAAAGACAAACAGTTTACTTTGATCGAGACGTTCAGCAAACAATGAGTTTCATTAACTACTATTGTACAACACTTGTATGTACGTATGCTATATACCATATACAAGTGTTGCCTTTTCATTTAATTACGTAACTTAATTAAAAATGCATAAATTACGGAAAATAAGTTATTTTTCTTTAAAATACATATGTATGTATACCCCTTTTTGGGAAAAATCCAATTATCCGAATTTTTGATTATCCGAATGGAGTCTGGTCTCAATTGATTCGGATTATTGGAGTTCTACTGTACTCAGTTGGTCTGTAGCACTTTTATAAATGTTGCATTATTATTAATATTGTTTATGTGGTTAAGTATGTCAACATTAGGATCGTGTTAGAAGCCATATTTCAGTGTTGCCTTAGCAATCGAAATGTAATATTTTCAGTCGGCCAACACGAACATACATCCAATTGTATTGGGTGTTTCCATAATCCTGAAAAAAAATACATAACATTAATATATGCAGATATCGGCACGTAGCTATGCACTTGAATTTTGAGAGCTCAGCGGTAGGATCGGGATGTAGAGCGGTGCGGAGAGCGGGACGAATACTTCCCTGTCTGAGAACATTGACGTGCGTGACGGTAGGTTCTCACAATCGGACACAGACACGCTCAGCGTGGTAAATGTTTTACGCTGCGGTAATATACCGGGAGAGTGGGATGGGGAAGTGCAGAGCAAACTGCCGGTAACTATCCACTTGGGTTACTAGTCTCGATCATCAGCAGATCCCTTACACGTAGGCTATTAAATCAATGTCTGCAAGACGTATGGGTGATGGTATTTACAATTATACCGGGTGAATCAGCTGCCCCCAAAAAATATTGTTCTATGCAGCCCAACTAGCGTTGTTATCAGGAAAATCGATATTTTCCTGCTTGCATCCCGTATGGTACTAATGCACGGCAAGCGTATCCTGCAAACGATACTGAACCCTATTATTTTCCCCTCAATATGCCTACAGACTAACTGTCTGTATTCATAGAGCAATGTAACATACGGTATGTTTGTTGTCAAGTCTAGAACATTCTAATGTGGTGTATGTTATTGCATTCTGGACTTCTTCAACTATTAAAGAACAGTTATCATTCTCGCCACGCGTAAGTTAAACAGCCCTATTTAAGCGCAACCAGTCTAATGAGAATGTCCTGGAAACTTGAATACTGCCAGCCTTGGTTTATTGAAGATTTGGTATAAAGTACATTCTGATCCAATAACATATTTCCCTTGTTGATCCCTTATCTAGCTTGGTTGCAACGTTATGTTGTTCCTCGTTTTCTAGTAGTGCAAAGAGGGGTGAATTCTCCATGAATGTGTGTTCGTTTAAATTATTAGGGTTATTAATTTACGTAATGATATGAAATTAATCATGTTTGAATGGTTTCTTTATTGACGTTATGGCCTATATAGTCTATAATTGAAATACTATTAGTATTTATTAAGTTTGTACACCTTAGGCAATAATGTTGATATGTTGAAAAGTTAAACAAGTTTCCAACACATTGTGGTCTTCTTCAGTAACATATTCTCAAAAAATTAAAACTAAATATAATTATGAGCAAAGTTGATTAATTATGAGACACAATTGATTTTATATTATTTTTCATTAAAAGACGTATTCATAAAACAGATCTGTTAAAAAAGTATGCTTTAAAAATAATTCTTTTGAAAAATATGTCTTTTAAATGGAAGAAATAAATTTATTAAAAATATCCTATGATGGTCCCTCATTGGATGAAAATTGGGTTCCTTGTTGAGGGGAGCATTGTGATGATCACGAAATACCAGAAGTTTATTGTAGTTAGGAAATTTGTTGCTATTAATCTTTGCTCAATTGAGAATTGTGTATGTGTGTATGGTCCTTGACAGATAAAATATCTCGGATATGTATTGGGCAATTCAATTGCATTGACTGTTACGTGTTGATGTTATGTTGGTTTTACGGAATGGGTCATGGAAAGTTTAATTTAGCTAAATTTATTTCGATTGCTTTCTTAATGTTAAGGGACCTTTATTTCACTTCATGATGTATGCTTTTTAAGTCGGTTTCAATGTTAGTGAACCTGTGTCCCGCATCGAACATGTGTTCGCATATGGCTGAGTGTATTTTATCGCATTTCTGTGGCCGTTGTATCGCGTATCCATTCTTCTACCACTTCGACCAATGTAATTTGTTTGTTACCATGTGTCTTGCCACGTTATTGAATATACCCTTGACTTTGAGAACGGGTCTTGCTTATTTAGATTACTGTTTTGCAGATGGTTGATTCCCGACTGCAGTATTTATCCCCACACCTGCATCTCGCGTCCATGCTCCGAGCCAGCCATCACAGCAGCTCCCGTGATCATCACTGACGATGTAGATTTCCTTAATGTGGTAGAAGTTTAGAAATAATGGAACATGACATTATTCTTATGTATTATATTGAAGTAATTCACATACATATGGCGCTTACAAAAAGTACAAAATAAATAATATAAATACCTTAAACTAAAACATAACCTATGAACACCGGGTGATTGGTACTGAGGTGGTCCGCCTCAAGCTGAGAGATTAGCTGTACCCGTGTTGCATCAGTCATAATAAATAATTGATCGTTTAGAGTTCATGTGTTTGGTACTGCTGTCCAACCTTTCCACAGTCCAGCTGAGTTCATTCCTGAGAGATTAACGGTATCACCCATAATAAGTAGTTCAGTTGAAACCTTCACGGCTCAGTATACATTTACTTGTAATATTTTGGTTTCATCGTATCAATGACTTTAAGAAATCAAGAATGTGACCAATTGCACCTCGTCAGAAGTGAATTCACAGAGAGTAACACCAAGCGGAACTTCCTTAAAGTTATTTAACCGGTATGAACCTTAAAGATTACAAGATATCTATGATAAATAGTTGATTAAATTTGATGTATCGAGTTCATGTGTTTCGGTCGAAATAAATAAGAACACAACGTATATCTTCTCTCACTAGAACTGGACTGAAAGACTTTGTGATTGTTCATAAAGAATATGCCTGACTCACTGGCTCGGTGTTATTCTTGTATGCATGAACGATCATTGTAGAGTCTCTATGTTTTCTGTTTCCTTTGTCTGCGTTACAAGCTAGACTGTAGGAGAATACCGCGAACAATGAATTCTTCTCACCGATCAAAACGCATTCGTCTGTGTTGTCTCGCACTCCTCACAAGAGAGTCTTTGTGTGATCTTAAGTCATCATCCTCATCGTCATCATCATCATCTTCTAGTCCAATGCCATAATCATCATCGTCATCATCGTCTTCATCCCGTTCCTCTTTCTCGGCAGCTTCAGACTTTTCTGTGGGGCCATCGGTAGGAGTAGCTTCAGACTCACTGTGTTCTTCTTCTTCCTCTTCATCGTCATCGTCCTCATCGTCGTCATCATCATCATCGTCTAGGTCATCGTCATCGTCGTCGTCTTCTTCCCTATTGTCCTCCTCTTCTTCGTTTTCGACGTCGACCTCGTTGGGTTGCAATTTATGTGGACCTTGAGTGCTGGTCGGTACTTTGGCTGCTTGGGTGGTTGGGGCGTCTACAACAGTGGCTGGAGCGGACTCCTCTTGAAGCTGATCAGCGGCCACCTCGGACTCTGTGGCACTTGCCGCGTGGTCCTTGATACCTTCAGCTGGTATGGATGTGACCTCAGCTGCGTCACTCTGCACTTCCGTGATGCTCATCGAGGTAGAGGTGACAGGCTCCTCGAACTTCTCATCCTCGACTTGCACAGCCTCTGTGGTTGGCTTACGTGTAGGGGGTTTTCTAACTGGACGTGGTGACGTTGGTTTGGGTGTTGTTGATGGCAACAGCTTCACTGGAGGCTTGATGGGAGGTTTGGCTACGGCCTTCACTGGTTTGCGGACTGGAGTCGGCTTGAGTGGTCTTGCCACTGTCTGGGCTACCGCTTGCACTTTCTTCTTTGACGGCTTGCTACTGTCAGATCCGAACAGTCCTAAGAGGTCGTTACCAAACACACTGAAGCCAGCGTAATCTGGGGAGTCATCGCTTTCTGCAGCGTCATCAGCGTCATCATCATCATCGTCATCATCATCGTCATCATCGTCGTCCCCACCGGCGAGATCTTCCAAATCATCATCGTCATCATCATCATCCAAACCATAATCGTCGTCGTCATCGTCTTCATCATTGGCTTGGGTGACTGCGGCGGCGGCTGCCGGGGTAGGTAAAGGTGGTGCAGGTTCTAGGTTCAAACCCTGAGGGCCAAACTTGAAGCAGGAGACTCGTAATGCTGCCTCCACGTCATCAAGAGCTCGCAGTTCGAGACCCAGACATGCCTTGAACTCTTCTCCTTTCCGAGAGATGCCGTACACACGACCACAGAACTTGGAGATCCCACCAGGTAGAGGCATACATACTGGCTTAGGTCGTTGGCCTGCAACAAGATGTAATGCTTAGTCAATCAATCAATCAATCAATCAATAATAACTCTGGTCCACAGCGCAAAATCATCAAGGAAACTGGTATGTAGATTTAACTAATGTGGGGATGCTGATTTCAAATATGTTGTCAGTTTTGACCTACCACGTATAGCTTGTGCGATGAGGAGGGCTAGAAACTATGAGGAAATGGTACAGATAGGTGTAAAAACTTATATGTTGGGCCTAAAATACGAGAAATACTGAAAGATGCAGCTTTCTTTAGTACTTTGTAGACAAAGAACAAGAAGATTGTAAACATTTCAAATGGATTTGCAGCAATTTTTTAGGAATGAAGAAGGATCCCGATTTCAAAATGGCATGCACAAACTTCTGCACGCATATAAGGTGCGTTCAAAAAGTGACCAGCCGGAGGCTGTAATGCGCAAACCGGTGACGTCATCGGCTAATTGTGGCGTGTGTAACGAGGTGTGGTTCCGACCAGAGCGTGGAAGGTCACAGCCCGTCGCCAGAGTGCACGCGTGCACGTCACGTGACGATACAAAGCGAGCAGCAGCATGCATCAATCGTCCAACGCTGCCAGTCGCATTGCAAACAGTGACATGGAGGCGTCAAACGAAGAGCAAGGAGGTGTTGTTCGGTTTCTGACAGCGAAAGGAGTAGGGGGAACGGACATTCATCGCCGAATGTCACAAGTGTACGGCGAACACTGCATGCCCCTTGCAAGGGTCAAGGCGTGGTACAAGCGCTTCAGGGAAGGACGGGTGTCGTTAGCAGATGATGCCCGGTCTGGGGCACCCCCTGCATTACCGATGACAACGTCCAGCTGGTTGATGCACTCATTACCCAGGACCGCCGAGTGACGGTGAACGCCATAGCCGCCGTGGTCGGATTGAGCGTCGGAAGTGTGCACACCATCTTGATGGAACGACTGCACTTGTGGAAAGTGTGTGCCCAATGGGTGCCCCACAGTCTTCAACCACACCAGGAAGCATGTCGAATGGCCTACTGTCTTGGTCTTGGTTGGACGTTTGATGCATGCTGCTGATCGCTTTGTATCGTCACGTGACGTGCACGCGTGCCCTATAGCGACGGGCTGTGACCTTCCACGCTCTGGTCGGAACCACACCTCGTTACACACGCCACGATTAGCCGATGTCGTCACCGGTTTGCGCATTCCAGCCTCCAGCTCGTTACTTTTTGAACGCACCTTATACAAGGAGCTTAGGTGTCGTATGTCACTAAAGGCTCATTTTTTGCATTCCCATGTGGACTTGGTGACGTGAGTGATGAGCAGGGAGAGCGTTTCCACCAGGACATTGGAGCAGCGTTACCAAGGTTTCTGGAATGATTCCATGATGGGCGATTACTGCTGGATGTTATACAGTGTATATTTCAATAACAGAAGGTATGTTTATCATCATATTTCATGTCCTAGATATACAACAGTGACGGATTTCAATGCCACCTTCCACCATACTATGTAATACACTGCACTGGTAAAACTGTACGTGCTAGAACAACTTGGACAGGATCTTCGTAATCAGCGTCGCAAACCGATCTATATACGCATGGTTCTATTTCTAATGATTACAACAAGTTTAATTTTGTAGACCGGTGTAATTTAGAAATGAAGTAGTGTAAGCTTGCTGTCTGAACATTTTGATTTTTCAACAAAGGCCTCGTATTTGTCCCGCATGAGGTGTATGAAGGTAAGTATACTGTAAGTTATCACTGTTGATATTGCAACTTTTCAGTCGGTCAACACAATATAATCCAAATTATTGGGGAACACGAAAAAATAGCTTGAAAAAAACATTACATCTGATATATTTGGTATCGACTACAAAACGGGGAGGAAACTATAGCATAACATGGTATATTGGCTTTCACGGCCAGTGAATTAAAACTAGGCAATTCCTCTAGGTTTGCGCCGTGTCTTATGTGGGGTTTCGCCTAGGACACCAAGCTGGTGTTTTTATAGGATAACATGTTTCGCTCGTCCAGCGAGCATCATCAGTTCGAAATATACAAGAATACTAGCAACATTGCTCTACCTTGCTCTCCCTCTGTCCTTCAAAAACATAAAGCACACCCAAAACTTAGAAAGTGTGGCTTTTTATTTTTGGAGGGTAAAGAAAAAAATACGTTGATGTTCTTATGAGCTGTTGATAACATCCACGGCTACAACATACACCAAAATAATTGATACACATATTCAGGAAGCCGTATAGCCATGGCCAAGCAGGCATTCCGTGAAAAGCATTCTCTAATTTGTCAACGCTCGATGTCCCTCAGCCTTAGAAAACAACTCGTTAAGACCTACATATGGCCAGTTTCAATGTACTGAAGTGAGACCTGGACAATAAATAGAGGTGACATTAAACGACTAGAAGTGTTTGAGATGTGGTGTTGGCGCTGAATGGGAAAGATCAACTGGATTGAGAAAATTTCCAATATAACGGTGCTGGAACGAATAAAGGAAAAAGGCAAATGATCCGTCAGATATATAGAAGGAGATCCACCTGGCTTGGCCACAGGTTACGACATGGTGGCCAGATGATCGACATACTATAAGGCAAAATACCTGGAAAACGCCCTCGCGGGAGGCCACGGAACACTTTCATGAGATCTTTCCTAGATAGCTCTGGCCTACGAAGTTATGAAGTGGTCAAAATGACAGTACAAGACGGAACAACGTGGAAAATACTCATTGTAGGGGCAGACCAGTCGCTTGACTGAAGAACATGATGATGATTCCTACCCTGAATGTATATTTTTTGACTTTTCTTCGGTAAAAAGTATTCTCTTAAATGGGAAGTATGCTTAATATACAAAATATTTTGGTGTATGTTGTTCATATTAGTACAATACATAATCATGCAAAATTTCATTGAGACAACTTGAATAGTATTTCAGTTATCATGTAAACGCTGTGTGAAAATAAAGTTTTCGGGAAACAAGCTTCAAACTTGCCTAAGGGTAGAATTTAAAGAGACAACTTAAGCGACAGCAACTAACATTTAGGGGCTCTTTCCTGGAAGTATTAAAGATATTTTCAATTTGTATTCCCCAAATGAAATATAAAGATTAGCCATTCAAATAAATCATTAAAAAAAATGTTTGACCCTGAAAGGTGTACCCCTCCCCCTTCAACGCTTCTGCTGTCCCTATCCTTAGTTACTAGTTTGGGGTCATCAAGTGGAGTAAAACTGACATTGCAAGTCTAGAACAGAAAATTAGAACATTACCGACCAAATCACGAAAACACCATCCCGATCATCTGTGGAACGAGTCAGCTACCGAGACATATGGGTGGGAGAGGAATTGTTGATATAAACAACCAAGTAGCTTGACATATCTATGGGCTAAGAAAATACCTATGTTCTGTATCGAACCATCCGATGCTGCACAAGGCTGTCACAGAAGCAGATGATTCACTCCACTACTAGTCAGAAAGAGACTCAAAATCAGGTGCGCAGTGATTTGGATAGACTCAATGCCTGGTTGTCAAGCCACTGCACGGAAGACATCCAAACTCACGTCGAAAAGCTAGCGTCGAACTTTTGGCTGATTTCAGGGCAACTGTTTCCTGAAACAGAAGGCTTTATGTTGGCTATTCAGGACTAGGTGGTCCTCACGAGGAACTACCCAAAGTTCTTTATCAATGACGCATCTGTGCAAGATGACCATTGCAGATACGGTTGTCCAACATCGGAGACTGTTCAGCATATTATTTCAGGTTGTCACCATTTCGAAGGGACAGAATATAGGAAGAGACATGATTTTGTTGCCAAGATAGTACATCAAGAACTGGCTATACACCTTCAACTGCTGAGCCAAGAGAAAGTGTCGTACTATGCCACAGAAAGTGTACTGGAAAATGACAACTATACCTTGTTCTGGGATCGTTCTGTATTGACAGACCAGTCAGCCATGCACAACAGACCTGATCTGGTTATTGTTGACAAATGCATGAAGCACACCACCTTCATAGATGTGGCGATCCCAAACAGTGGCAACATGCTAACAAAACATGATGAAAATCTGTTAAATTATAAAGACATTGTGATATTTGAAGCCATTTTTCAGTGTTGCCTAAGGAAACAAAAGTTTGGTGCTTTTCAGTCGGTCAACACGAATGTATTCAAAAAGAGCTGGGTTGTGCCCTAATCCTGAAAAAAATTACATGAGATTAATAAATACACTAGGATGACCAGTTTCGATCGTCAAGCGATCATCATCAGATCCATTACACATAGGCTATAACTTCTATGTTTGAGAATACAGGTGAAAAATATTTACAATATGTACAATTATTTAGTTGCAGTATTGGTAATGCAACTGTCAGTGTATGCTAAATGTAGTATATCTAATGTTAGGTGAAATGCTAGAATGGTGATACAAATCCGGAGTTTTTCTCTTTGGGGTGATAATATGGCTATACAAAATCAACTATGGTTATACTGTAATAATACAGGCTGATACTTATCCAGTTAGTCTTCCTTACTGGAACTTCGAGCCGTTTCGTGTTTACTGTGGCACCAGTTTTGGTCGACTAACCCGGGTGTTAACTGGACGAAACTGATTTTTCCCTTTTTCTCCCCTTTGTTCCTATGTGCTTTTCTGAAGTCAGTGGAATGTTTATTTGTGTGACGTTGCCAAGTCTAGATTTCGTATGTTATTGAATACAGGAAGATCTACAACTACTAAAGACCGTGGAACTGTCTTCTCCACGCGTGGACTAAAAAGCTATTTAAACAAAGCGGTACACGGTCTATTGAAGACGTCCCGGCAACTTTAGTACTGCCGCGCTTACCGGATTGGGTTTATTGCAGAAAAAAGTACATAGTACACCTGATCCAGATAACATTTACCTATAACCACCGCTATTCCCCCCACTTTTTTTTTGTCTAGCTTGGCTGTATCGCTAAGTTGTGTCTTGTTTCCGACAGGGTGTGTTTTTAGTAGAATGAAAAGGGGTGAACTCTCCATCAAAACTAATAAACATGAACCCGAAAATACCGTAATTGAGGGGACAACCTAAGATACACAAAAAGGAGTGCCCAATGAGTCCAATAGTCAATTGTAGGAATGCTCCTAACGACAAAATCAGCAAAGAGCTACTGAAAATCTTAAAACACCGTCTTTCCAACGACAAAAACAACTCTGTAAAGAACACAACGGAATTAGTAACAGCATTGAACACCCTACAAATGAAACCTAGCTTGAGGCTAGTATCTTTCGATGTAACTAACATGTACACCAATATTCCTATTGTTGATGCAATCAACACTATCGAAAAATAACTTAAAATCTAACAATTCGCCAAAAGAAACTGAAGAGATTGTGAGATTACTGAGGGTCGTCCTCAGCCAAAATGTGTTTCAATTCGACAATAAAATGTACACACAAACAGAAGGCATAGCGATGGGGTCACCAGTAAGCGGACTAATCGCTGACATCTTCATTAATGCACTAGAAAACGAGTTCTTAGCAAAGACTTCAACAAAGGGAATAGTAATATGGAAAAGATACGTAGATGATGTAATTTGCATCTACGATACTGAACTAACAAGCGAAGAAACAATTCTCCAATCCATCAATCAAATTCACTAAGGAATCCGAAACAGACCGAAAAATAAATTATCTCGACATAACTATTGAACGTAAATATAAAGAACTGTCATATTCCATATTCCGAAAAGCCACACAAACCTCGCATAAATCGATAATCAGTCTAATCACCCCAGTACGCACATATTAGCGGGTTTCAACTCAATGGTGCACAGGGCTTTAAACATACCCATGTCAAAAGACAACTATAATAAGGAAATAACATCCATTAAGCAAATAGCAAAGGAAAACAATTTCCTGCCAAGCAAAATAGACCAAATTATAGTCAAACATAAAAATAAAGATAAAACGATTCCCAAACCGGACAGTAATGAGAAAAAATTTGCACGTTTCAACTATGTGAATACGAACACATATAAAATCACTAATCTTTTCAAAAAGCAAGGCATAAAAATAGCATTCACAACGAACAATACGACCGGGAGGTACCTGCAAAATAGTAATCTAAATAAACAAGACCCGTATTCAAAGTCAGGGGTATATTCTATTACATGCCAAGACACGGGTTGTCAAGCTAATTACATTGGACAGAGTGGAAGACGAGTAGATACACGAGTAGATGAACATAGGAATGCGATAAGATACGGAACACATTCAGCCATATGCGAACATATGTGTGACACGGGGCACAGCTTTACTAAAATCGAGACTGACCTAAAAATAATTCATCACGAATCGAAAGGCAGAGCTCTCGACATAAAGGAAGCAATCGAGATTCACCTAGCCAAATTAAACAATCCCAACAATCTAAATGAACACACTTTTATGGAGAGTTCACCCCTTTTCATTCTACTAAAAAACACACCCTCTCGGAAACAAGACACAACTTAGCGATACAGCCAAGCTAGATAAAAAAGGGGGAGGGGAAATAGCGGTGATTATAGGTAAACGTTATCTGGATCAGGTGTACTATGTACTTTTTTCTGCAATAAACCTAGGCCGGTAAGCGCGGCAGTACTAAAGGTGCCGGGACGTCTTCAATAGACCGTGTACCGCTTAGTTTGAATGGCTTTTAGTCCACGCGTGGAGAAGACAGTTCCACGGTCTTTAGTAGTTGTAGATCTTCCTGTATTCAATAACATACGAAATCTAGACTTGGCAACGTCACACAACTAAACATTCCACTGACTTCAGAAAAGCACATAGGAACAAAGGGGAGAAAAAGGGAAAAATCAGTTTCGTCCAGTTAACACCCGGGTTAGTCGACCAAAACTGGTGCAACAGTAAACACGAAACGGCTCGAAAGTTCCAGTAAGGAAGACTAACCGGATACGTATCAGCCTGTATTATTACAGTATAACCATAGTTGATTTTGTATAACCATATTATCACCCCAAACAGACAAACTCCGGATTTGTATCACCATTCTAGCATTTCACCTAACATTAGATATACTACATTTAGCATACACTGACAGTTGCATTACCAATACTGCAACTAAATAATTGTACATATTGCAAATATTTTTCACCTGTATTCTCAAACATAGATGTTATAGCCTAAGTGTAATGGATCTGATGATGATCGCTTGACGATCGAAACTGGTCATCCTAGTGTATTTATTAATCTCGTGTAATTTATTTCAGGATTAGGGCACAACCCAGCTCTTTTTGGGTACATTCGTGTTGATCGAGTGAAAAGCACCAAACTTTTGTTTAAAGTATAAAGAGCTTTCAGAACTAATCAGGAAGCAATGGCACATGACACAAGCCAGGACAGTTCCTATAATCATCTCCAGCACTCGCGTGTTTCCAAACAACTTAAAGGAATCTCTCACTGAGTTGAAATTAGACCCAGGCCTTTTTAAGATTATGCAGAAGACAGTCATACTTTCGACGTGTCGTTGTTCTTGGCTAATCAAGTCTGAAGGAGTGGGGGAAAAGTGTAATTCTACTACGGAATGCAGTCACCGAGAATTTGCTCCTTATGATGTATATCTGGGAATGTAAATGATTTCTTTCCAGCAAATATGCTGAGAATGTGTAAGCGCATGAGCAAAATAAATAATAATAAAAATAATGTTATTGGTTTTACGTCCCTTTTAACTACTGCGCGCCTGCCTCTCACCCGGAGGCTCCGGGGGGACCCGATACGCTGACCACGCGTCAACACATAATCTGCAGGTCAAATGGCTGGACAGCGGTCGCTTGGTAGGCCTAGGCCCTTAATGGCTGTAGTGTCACTGGATTTTATTAGCCGACGTATGCCTGGTGCTGAGTAATGACTTTCGGGGCACAGCTAGTGATTGTGAAATGTGCTAGGGTCAGTGGTGCTACACTGGTTTAGTGAGGAAAGCAATGACAAACTGCCTCACTCCTCATGTTGACTAACATGCCTCCGTATAACGCAGTCTTGGGGTTTTGTGGTTTCTATGTACATAACCTGTGGTTCTGTGTTTCACAGGATCAAACAAATCTTTGGGAACATACCTAACAGACAGATACATTAATAGTTATACTTACCAGTTACGGTGATATTCTGCAAAACACGATCTCCGAAGCTCATGGTCACCATCATAGAGTCGCCTTGAAGATAAGTTATGGAGGCACAACCTAAAAATAAGACACAAGAAAGTAGTAAATATCTGACTTATATTATTGTTAAATGTGCCTATCAACTAAACATATTCTAGTTTGCAGGATACAAACAAAACACAGTTTCTTAGATTGCTAGGATAGTTTTGGAGGTTAGGATCTTTTTAAGGGAAGTTTCTTCAAGGTTAACATTATAAAACATATGTATAAAATTTTACAAAACACTGTCTGGTTGCCCGTCCTTCGTACGGGTGAAAATGTACTTGTGTATGTGTCTTAAACAAGAGCCTCCGTGGCTTAGGCGGCAGCACGCCGGCCTCTCACCGCTGGGCCCGTGGTTCAAATCCCGGTCACTCCATGTGAGATCTGTGCTGGACAAAACGGAGGTAGACAGGTTTTTCTCCGGGTACTCCGGTTTTCCGTGTCAAACTTTCATTCCAGCAACACTCTCCACTATCATTTCATTTCATCTGTCATTCGTTTAATCATTGCCCCAGAGCAGTGCGTCAGGCCTCGGCAGCCGGCACAGTCCATATCCTCGCCGCTAGATGGGGGCTTCATTCATTCCACTCCTGACCCGGTCGAAGACTGGAAGCAGGCTGTGGATTTTCATTTCATGTGTCTTAAACAAAACTGGAACGGGGTACACTCAGCCTCGTGAGTCTAAACTGAAAAGTGGCGGGTTCGATTCCCACATCGGGCATCCTGAAAGTGGTTTTCCGTGGTTTCCCACTTCTACTCCAGGCAAATGCCGGAATGGTTCCCTAGCCGCTTCCTTCGAAATCCTCACTTGAATTGGAATACACACCCTACTAAAGACATCACAATAACATAGATTATCGTATTCTACACACACCCAAAAGTACAAGACCATCATATTAACTCACCAGGCCCCTTGATGGGTACGACGGGCAGAGAGAAGTCCCTACAGCAGTTGCACATTAGGCTGGTGCATGCACAGTAGCGGTTAGGTGGTCCTTGCCTCTGGTTCTTCCTCGCCACGGCTGTGGCCTGGTCATTGGGGTCTGCAACACACAAACAGCAAGGCCGATAGTAATAATAATACTCACTTAGCAGCTGCTCAGCAAGGCATTAATAATAATAATAATAATAATCATTGAGATTCATTAAAAACTGTAATTAAGCAGGAGTTCAATGTTGCTGATTCTTTTTAGGTGGATTTTATAGAGCATGTAAATACATATTTGGGTCATTTTCATAGTTATTGTCATATTTCATCAATATTAATGTTTTAAGGTCATATTTTGGTAATATCTTAGTGGTAGGTGGTGAACTTAAGATATGGTATCCGTTCGCAGTAGCAAGGTTTCTGTGCGTTAGCGGCGATAAAAATTTAAGAACTTGCAGACTATCAGAAAATATTAAACTGTAACTAAACTTGGTAGCATTTTTAACTTAGGGCACAATCTTTCTCTTTTAAAGGAAATTTGAAATGTGTCGCAGGTTTTTCACGCGAGGAAAGGTGAAGAATATGCTGCTTCCCGCGAGTCTCTTGAAACAGCCTGCGATAACAATTTGAGGAAAACATTTTTATCGTAGGCCTAGTCTTATTCATGAAATCAGCGTAGATTTTAACAATGATTTAGGTTTTAATGTAGAATTAATAATAAAAATAACATTTCACTACATTATTAACACCCTATTTTAGAAAGCATGTAAATATATTAGATCATATTGTACCTTTTTCGGATCATATTCTAGTATTTTTAGGGCATGTTTGCCTGCATATTTTGTCGTTTCTTTAGGTCATAAACCTCAATACCTTAATAATCATAATAAAACCATATCCCAAAACGCAAAATTACGACACTATGATACTATCGTCAAAACTAGAAGCACCTCACTCGTCTGAAACTTCGATAATTGGGGGCAGATCACAAATCAAAAACATCGAGTAACAAGCGAGAAAAATCGTTAGAAGAATCTTAGGATCAAGATATGTAAACGGGGTTTGCATGAAAAAGAAGCCACATTAAATCTATCAAATTATTGAAAAAATCACACATTCCATCAGAAATAGGAGACTGAAATTTACCTCTACAGAATGGATAGTAACGGGCTAACAAAGAAAATGTTAAACCTAGCATTACCTCTGAAAACCCACAACAATTGGCTGGTAGAAACGACACAAGACCCACAAGAGATTGGTTTCAACGAAGATATCATTCACAGTAGACCAATATTTAGAACCCTACACGGTAGAGAATACACGATGGACAGAAGAACACAAAAGAGATCACAGTGAACGGATGAAGAGATATTGGGAAGAAAAGAGAAAACACTGTGCTAAATAAGCTTTAACGAATAATAATAATAATAATAATAATAATAATAACTTTGAAAACATCCTTGAGGAAGAACGAAAGATCTTGAGGAACATTCTTGGCCCAGAAAAAACAGCTGAAGATGGATACAGGTTGAAATATCGTAAAGCAACTGAGAGATTATCTAATCTTGCGGTAGACATCAGAAAACAAAGATTGAAATTTTATGGACATGTCCAAAGACTTCCACCGAATAGGCTTACACACATACGCAGAAAAACTGAGGTATATACCGTGGATTCAGCAAGTGAAACAGGACTTGGAGAATGCCCAAGTAAAAACAGCGGAAGTCTTTGACAGGAACCTATTCCGATGTACGGTAAATTGATGGATAGTGACACCAGAGAATGACGCTCCAAAGAGACCAGGGACCAAGTAGACTGAGGAAAGTAAGATGGAGAGAGAATGAGAGCCATATGGAAGATCAGAAAGGCGAATCATAAAAGTACTGCGTGATCCATCTGGGTCCATTCGCACATAACAATAATATAACGAGATGGTTATGAGGAAAAGGAGAATTGCATTTTATGGCCACTTGCTTAGAATGAAACCCACACGCTTGACGAACCGAATCTTTACCTATTTTAAAAATAAGAAGACCAAGCCAGCCTTGTTCGAATAGGTGGAAAGTGACCCGCAAGAGATGAAGATTACCTGTGGAGATATTCAAGATCGCAATCCCCTCAGGAAGAAACTAAACGACCACCAGGGTTTTCAGGAAAATAACAAAGTTAAAGACGGGAAAGATGTGGACGCAAGAAAGAAAAGAGCAACATCTGCAACGTATGAAGGAGCACTGGGCAAAGATCAAAGCCCAGAGAAGACAGTTGAAATGGCGTGGTCCTTAGTAGGCCGATACGATTAAAGAATAGTATACCGTGATATATTGATTGTTGGTTAAGGGGAGAAACATCTAGGTTATCAGCCTGTAATGAATATTAAATGAAAACTACAACCACTACTAACTCCTGACTTACAACCAACTTGAATACTAGGAGGATTTGCAGAAAATATACGAATAAGGGAATTAAAAGACAGAGAGGAAATTCCCTCAACTCTCGAAGAATGAGGATTGAGGGACTTGGAAAGAAATAGAGCCATGAAAGACCGATAGGAAGCAAAAGAAGAGAGGGTTCGCACAAAGTCACTGGGAAAAGGAGGAAAATGGACAGAGTTCAGGAATGCCTCAGGGGTTCCGCTGAAAAGAAAAAGAAGAAAAAAAAAAAAGAAAAAAAAAACGAGTAAGAAGTGGCCTGATCAATGTAAGGAGGCTCACTGAAAGAACTTCAGGGAAACTGGGGAAACATTAAAGCTGTTGAAAGCTGTAAACTGTTGAAATAACATGGTACACAGCTGGTGAAACGAAGGAAGAAAAAGGAAAGAAAGAAAGAAAGAAAGAAAGAAAGAAAGAAAGAAAGAATAATAACAGAGCGGTTGATGTACTTACCGATAACCCTGGATGCGGCGAAGGCCAAGAGTAAAAAGATGAGCAGAAGCTCGAACACGACTGAAAGCCGCATCTTGACAGCGGTCGTCGTTTCTGAAACAATAAAGGAACAACAGTTTACAGAATAATACTCATTAAATAAGGGTGATCATACGTACCAATTTATGTATATATCCTTCCCGTTTCTTCGGTTACAAGCAAACTAAGCATTAGCCCCTCTGAAAGGCTTATTATTATTATTATTATTATTATTATTATTATTATTATTATTATTATTAAAAACTTGTAAATGTACATAGAAAGCGACTATCCACACTTAAAAGTTTTATTTTTGTACTATTCTAGCGTCAAATTGCTAATCTTTGGAAATGTTTGATTTACTGTTCATTACGGTAGCCAACATATAGTAATTGCTAGTTCGGTTAGGTTATTTAACCTAATATAATGTTTTGTTATAGATACCGAATTAAAATGGTATTATAATGATTCATTACATGGAGTTGTAAACATTGCAATATTGTTTTTGATATTGAAATGTAATATTGAAATTAACAACTGTGTATAAGGCGGCTTCAGTGGCGTAGTTGGTAGCCTGCTGAGCTTCTATGCCCAAGATCGCTGGTTCAAACCCAGCTGAAGTCGTCGGAGTTTTTAAGAGCGTTAAAAATCCTTCAGTATGCCTTCCTTACGAGGGGAAGTAAAGCCGGCGGTCCCATGTCATAGATTTATGGCATGTAAAAGATCCTTCCACAGTCTAAACTTGTGTGAAGCTAAATTGTTAGGTTAGATTTCGTCGGAACGCTCTATCAAAGTTCCGACATTCACCACTAGGTATCATTGATATTTGGTAGCGAAAGTTGGAACTACTTGAAATTGAACGGAACTTGTAGCTCACCCTAAGGGTGTCCGCTGGAAGCAGCTACAGACTCGGGTGAGCCGAACATGTCCTCGGACACTCCCGGTACTAAAAGCCATACAAGAGTTTAGTGCTTTTCAGTCGGTCAACACGAATGTACCCAAAAGAGATGGGTTATGCCCTAATCCTGAAATAAATTACATGAGATTAATAAAACACTGAAAAGCACTAAACTCTTGTTTACTAAGGCAACACTGAAAATATGGCTTCAAACACCACAATAAAAGCCATACGATAAATAATAAATGAAACCTAACCTAACCTCACCACACATAAATTCGCCTAACCTAGGGTCGACTGTAATCCTTAGAGGAATGTTTTGACCGTGGACTCAACTCAAACGTGTCCGTGACTTCTGGGGGCAGTTCCCATGGGACGAACTCAACCGTCCTTTTTATGGGCATCATCGTGCGGCCAGGCAATAGTGATTTGATAAACTTATGTTCTTAATTGGTACAACGTAATTGTTGTTCTTGTTTCATCACCGATCTTGTTGATAACAATTCACTCATCATCATTTGATAGTGAACTAATAGCATCAAAACTGAATTACAGTATGTATGTAATGAGCCGAGAAAGTTTCCGTAGCATTGCACATTTCATAGTGTTACAGTGATTACGCGAATGCATCAACATTCGGATCTGAGGAGACATTCATTTTAGGGAGGGCATGTTTTCTTGTTATCTGGCCATATTCCAACTACATGTTTCATGGGTGTGGTCAACA
Source organism: Meconema thalassinum (assembly GCA_946902985.2). Taxonomy (NCBI): domain Eukaryota; kingdom Metazoa; phylum Arthropoda; class Insecta; order Orthoptera; family Tettigoniidae; genus Meconema; species Meconema thalassinum. Next base: position 378,378,404 of record OX336392.1, read on the forward strand.
TCTAGACCGGAACTGTCTCCTTGCCAAAAGAGGCACTTCACTGATGATAATACAGTACTAAATGACTTCCGAATCTTTTTTAACAGCCATAGGCTCACTGAAATGAAAATCCACAGCCTGCTTCCAGTCTCCGACCGGGTCAGGAATGGAATGAATGAAGCCCCCATCTAGCGGCGAGGTATATGCTCACTATGACAAGGAATTCTGAACTGAAGGCACAGATGGGTTGGAACCCCACTCTCCCATCGACCATCCACTGAATGGATGTTTGTGGTTTACCATCCTTCGTTGTTAACATATCCTTTTGGTCACTGTCACTTCCTTCTCATACCAGCGCAATTACAAATACACAATCCTTAATAGACGCCACAATAACACAGACTGAAAGAATTTCTTACGAAGTAATAAGTTCTGGTTCAGTGAGAGTTTTCGTTCTGCAAGGATCATTTTCATAATTTCTATACAAAATGCTCTAGCCACCTGACTTTCCTCGCTTGATATCAGTTTCCTTAAACAGTTGGTACAATCCATGGCTGTATCTTATTCTCCAGCAGCCACCGTTGTTGATTGACCCAAATATTTTTTCTTAGGACCTTTCTCTCAAATATAACCAGTTTATTCCTCTGGGTCTCTCCTGTTGTTCAGCTTTTAGGATCGAATATTAGTATTGGTGGAATTAAGGTCCTATGTATTTTACATTTTACACTGCGACTAATGTTGCGAGATCTCAGCAGTGGGAAGGACTGCACTGAGATGGCTGAAAGAAATTGAGGGGGATATCCGAGGAACGGGAGTCAGTGCCTGGAAGGCTAAAACAGTGGAATGAGAAACATGGAGGAGCATTGTTGAGGCGGTCAAGACTGGAACCAGGCTGAGGATCAGCTTAAAGTGAGTGTTAACCAATAGACTATCTCTATCCACACAGCTCTCATAGGTACATTCTTGCTTGAAGAGCATAATAATGTTGTGTGGCCTCTGGAGAGGCTTTCAAGTTGATGCCCGTGGGCGACTTGCGCGTGATGAGGATGAAATGAATGATGAGCACGTCAAAAACACCCAGTACCCAAGTTAGAGGAATAAACTCGCGGTGTTATACCCAACACAGGAAAGACTGGTTTACTTTATACCGTAAATAAGAAAAATAAAAGTTTTGGCATTTTATTTCCCAACCTTTCAGTCATTAGTAATCTTAAATGCTCATGCTTTTGTTTGTTCTTTTTAATAACGAACATATTTGTGAATGTATGACATCATTACCCGTCTACAGAATATCGCTAGTAATATAAGTGCTTAGCTTCCCTCCCCAAGAATGCTATGTCTTGCGTCGCCACTGCCTGAAAGACACACCCTCACTGTCGAAGTTTTAGCAGGGTTAGAAGAGAGTGTTTTTGGACGACCGACATTGACCCTCGTCCTCGCCCTCACAGCTGGTACTGCAATAGTACATTGTGCAACGAACCTATTATGGCAATAATTAAGACACGAGTGTCTTAATTACCATTATAGGCGAGTTGCATACGACTGTTTATGTTCGACGATAATTATAACTTTCTTCTTCGTCGCGAATGGGTCTCTTAGGACCACGCGGAATCAACAATGGTTAGCCTTTCTTGCAGCCCAGTACTCCTTCATACGCAACGAATGGGTTTGCTTCCGTTGTGCAGACCAGATATGGTGGTATGGCCGTCTTTCTTCCTCCTCGAAACCCCGTGTGAGTGCAAGTGTTCTGATGACATTTCGGTCTAGGAGATTTGGCGATCCTAATTCTTGCAAGTCTTTTTCAGTCTGTTTGTACCAATTTGATCTAGTTGTTTTGTTTTTCAAGTATGTGTGAATTTTGTGAGTTAGTCTATTTGGGTCCATTCTTTCCAGGTGCCCCAAGAATTGGATTCGTCGCATACGCATTTTGTCTGTGATTTTGGAGATGGTTTTATATATTTCAGCATTTGGCTTTGGAAGATGAACACCATCTTTGATTCTCGGCCCTAAGATTTTCCTCATTATTTTACGTTCCTTCACTTCCAACTGATCTCGAAGTGTTCTATGTTGAAGTGTGAGAGTTTCTGAAGCGTAGAGAGCTTCGGGCCCGATCACTGTTGTATAATGTTGAATTTTGCATTTCCAGGAAAGACTCTTTTTGTTGTAAGTATTTTTCGTTAACTGAAAAATTATAACTTTATTATATGTTTTGACATAAATATTCATAAATATCTGTGGGATTCAGTAACTTCAGTTAGTGAACAGTGCGCGCTGGGTGGTTTGCTGACTGAACAGAGCGGATGCGTAGGTCAAAGAATTTCGAAAGCAGAGACCATTTACTTTGCTTGGCAATGCTATTGTTTACAGCCTGCATGATGTCTAGTGCCAATCAGAACTAGCATTCACTAATATTGTACCCGAAGTCGTTTGAAAGCAATGCGCTGTGTAGAAATTGGAGTTGGGGATATTAAGGTACATTGCTATTTCTTGTCTCATATTCGCCAGTTTATTTACGAGAACATATGGTACGGTGCACTTTCCATGTCGGTAAATCATCTAGAAGGATGCTGTGTTGCTAACTTCTGGACGTAGATTTATAAATTTCTTGTTACCGTAAAGGTTCGTGCTGATTTTGTCTTTGTGTTTGGGATTGTAACTACAATGGTTGATCCGATATCCAATTTGAACTTTCAAATCATGTAATTCATGTCCGACATGTTGGATTTTGAGCGTATGCGCGAAGCTATCCTTACCTAATTGGTCAATGAATGAGCTCCGATTGGCTGGAGAAACTGTTTCATAATGAAGAATAGTACTATAATGACCCTCATTATGATACAGTTTTCTGACATATATTTACATTTTGACATCGTCGAACATAAATTAAGTTGACGCTCACCACATATGAGGTTTCGGTTTCTGAAAGGAGCTGACAGTGGGTGCGACTGTCATGTACGTTCCGTTACTTTACCACGGCCGTGACCCAGAGAGCGCGCGGGTCAGCGGCCCAGCTACCTTGACAGCGGGCTTGGTTGGCCAAGCAAGGCCACCACAGGGGCTCCTCATTGGAGGTTCTGCCATAAGAAGTGCAATGCAAGGCCACTGCGGGTCTTGCTACTTTAAAAGCAAGATCCAACTACATTAAGTTCGTGGCAAAGGCACTATAGTAGTTTTTCATTACATGTTTAGCTAAATGAAGTTTAATAAAAATCCACCACAATCACTCTTCCTTGAAGATCATGTCACATGAAGTTCAAGGTCCCAAGTCCTCCTACATGATGTTTATTGCAAAACCACCACAATCGTTCTTCCTTGCAGGCCATGCAATATACATGAAGTTCAAGGCCACAGATCTTGCTATATGATGTTTAAAGCAAAACCAGCACAATCGCTCTTCCTTGCAGGTCCTGATACATGAACCTCGCGGTGTAGATGTACGTTTCAAATCGATCACCACGACCACAATGGGGAGCTACAGCAAGTCCGGGAATCAGAGGCTCAAATCCCTTTAATGACAGTGGCTAACCTGAGTGTAGCTTTTCCCTCCTGGCAAATGACAAATATAGTTACACGTACCACATATCATATCCAAACACACAGGGCTGATGATCAAGATATCCAAGCTCCTAAATAAAACAACTTTCCGCTGACTACAGTAGGCTGGTAAAAACATGGTGTACTCATATGTTTCCTCGTATTAATAAATATGAATCAAATTAATTAGTAGTTGTGATAGAAATTAGGAGTACATTTAATGTCGATATATTTAGTTTTAATAGCATTGTCACTAGGATTAAGGGGGGACGTATGCATAAATGAGTAAAAGTGGTAATTTTTTATTCGTCCACAATTTACTTTACGGTATCAAGATTTTAATTCCAAAATATTACAGCTCAATACCATCTGTAAATGTGAGAAAAAATAGTATTTATGTAACTGCTTGAATACTGCCATACCCACTTCTGTAGGAAGAATGTGAGGATAATTTGACAACATCAGATGATGAAATTGGAAACAAAGGCTCATCAAAGGAGACATTCATTGATGAAACAGCTGGTGGAATAAGAGGAATCGAGTAAAATGGATATGGTCTGCACTAATTCATTAGATGAGCGGCAATACAATATAAACAAACTCAAATCTTTGATTTAAGTTTTCCATAACTTACATTTTTGTAAGTTTATTGTACCTTTTCTCCTACATCATTAAAGATACAGCGATGAAACTTGATATGCTGCTATAAAGCATCATTCTAAATAACTTCCTGGAACAATTTTTTTAAAGAACATATTTTGGATTTTAATGGGTAACATGTCATTATTGTTTTTTCCAAATCAAGTCCATCAGATTTTGAAGTGCTGTTAAAAATAAAGTAAATCTGATATCAAAAATTTGTTCCACAGATATCTTTAACCTGGTCTGTAGATATTACATTTCAAATTTTGTAACTTACAACGTGATGGTTTCATAGAAAAGGTACATATTAAGGGTACATGTTTCAGAAAATTCAAATATTCCTAGCTAAAGAACCATTTGCATTATAACCACGAAAATCAACACAGACATGTCTAGCATACTGATAATCATGTGATAAAAATTATATAGCATTATCTTTAAAACTCTGGGCGTTGCAATACCGGTACTTCTTTTACTGGAGTGCAATTTTGCATACGTCCCCCCTTAAGCAAAGTTTCACGAAGATTGGAGGAAATGATACTGAATTTGTATCATACTACTGTTTTATTTATTTCAATTATTATTTTATAACCGTCTGGATTCAATGTTTGACATTTGATATTATAAAATATTTCATCTAATAGAATTGATTGCTTATAGTCTATTGTATTTGTTAATGTTTGTATCTTTGTCTATTGTAATTAATTTTAGTTTATGATTGCATTATTACAAACTGTATAATGTTTGAATGATCTTGTACTTGGGCTGATATACACTGTTCTGGAAGTGGTAAATAAAATATACAGCAAGAGTTATTGTATTTTGAAATTTTGCACAGCCACCATATTGGTTTCCTGTTTGTTTTCGGAGGCCACACATATTGCCTTAATTTTACCGTGACAAATTTCATGATTTACACCGCAATAATAATAATAATAATAGCTTGCCACGGTGGGTGAGTGGTTATCGTATCGGATTACTAACCCCAAACTTGCAGGTTCACTCCTTGCCGCGGTAAGTGATTTTTGAAAGGCGGCAAAAATGACGACACGCATGTTATACGATGTTGGCATGTTAAAGAACCCATTTGAATTTAGTAGGCCGTGTTCATAATGGCAAAATTAACCTCGGGATTTTCCGCCAACACCAAGTTCCTCATTTCTCTACTAGAAAGCGCTATAAAGTCATGGAGCTTAGATATCTAACCTCATTGACTTTCATAGTGATTCAAGGAACAACGAAATTCGACATGCAAGCTACCCTCTGGGTGTCAAATAACAAAGCTTGCACCCGGCACCCGAGGCCATACGATATTATTATTATTATTATTATTATTATTATTATTACTATTATTATTATTATTATTATTATTATTATTATTATTATTATATACCGCAATAATTTTCGAGATATTGTCTATAACTAAGAAACTTGCTATAATCGCCATGTTGGCTTGGGAAGGAGTATTGAAAAGAAGAGGATAAGGTTGTAAAACTGCACTTAATGCCATCTCCCCAAATATTTTTTTACTGAAAGCCCATCAGTGAATAAACTTTTATTAGGGACACATAGACAACTGATCTCATAAGTCAGTATTTCATGTTATGATTAAAATAGACTTTAAAATCTCACTAATTCTGATAATGAAATTTGTAGGGACATTTTCCTCCAAGCATTTTCCTTTGAGCTGCTGACAACTCTGTTAAACGGAAGATGTCGGCCTGGTTCACGTAGATCAGTAGAGCAAAGCACAGTCGTTAACCACCGTTAATGGCTCGTGTTTATTACCAAGGCATCCTGCCATTTCACGATACAGTGCTTTTGCGTTTATCTGCTGGTATAGGCTGGGTTATAACCCAGGAATTTTAGGTAAAACGTAGGAATATTTAAGTTAATGTAAAGCTAATCTTTTGCGCAGTGGTTCTATTTGATGTGCCTAACCACATATTATAAGTCCCCAACTTTCCAATGCCGGCTTCCTTGAATTCCATGCCCTGGAACTTCTGGATTCCTGGAAAAGTACATGTTCTCACTGGAATTGGTATTTCATGCGAAATAAAAACTCTCTTCGGCTTATCCCAAATTGATTGGGGTCGCCAGAGCTAACCTGGCTCATTTTGGTTCTGGCTGGGGATTCACGACCGGATGCCCTTCCTGACGCCACGTGATTTTTCGAGTGAAAATTCCACCCAGTTGTCACCGGGATGTGATCTCCAGCCGTCTGGGTGAAAGACGAGTAGCTAAGCCACTGCGCCATCACGCTCCCCTATTTCATGCGAAATCTAAATTAAATCTACCGCCGTTTAGCGCTTTCGGCGGCGCCGGATGTTATAGGATATACACTTCAACTACTTTCAAATGTAGCTCGTCCTTCTCCTTAAATTTGGGACATCTCCGGTAGATTTCGGTACAACCGTTCACATAAAATACCAATTCCAGTGTGAACATGTAATTTTCCAGGACTCCAGAAGTTCCAGGGCCGGAATTTAATGAATCCGGCATTGGAAATTTGGGGACTTTTAATATGTTATCAAGCACATCAAATAGGACCACTGTGCAAAAAATTAGCTTCACATTAATTATTCCCACCTCAGATCCTAACATTCCTGGGCTATTAGTGCTGCTGCACTGGTTCAGTGATGGTTGGTTGGTTCCTTAGTTTAGGGGCTGCGACAACGTGGTCATGTAGCCCCGTGTACTTTGGGTGTGTGATGAATTTGTCTGATAACCGGTGTTAATTGTGATGAGTGTGTGTTTTCTGCGATTCAGGTAAGGATTGCAGACGATAAATTTTTCAAGAAGTTCCTACTTTTGCTACCAAATGCTACCGTCCACGACACCTAGCTGCGGACTTGACTACTAGATGCCATCGCAAACAGCACCTGGTGGCGAACGTTGGAACTAATATCGCGATATAATCTTAACTACAAATTTTGGCTTCACACAAGTGTAGTTAGTGGAAGGTTCTTTTTCATGCCATAAATGTATGGCATGGGACTGCCGGCTTTACTTCCCCTCCGACGCAAGGCACACTGAGGGATTTTTAGGTGGTTGTTGTTTCATTAGGGGCCTTGCCACATCGTGGTCATATTGCCCCATGTACATGGGTGTATGTGGAATCCGTCTATACCTGCGTTATTGTGATGATTTTACTACTATGTGTGTGTGTGCAATTAGGTCAGGGATTTAGTATAAGGTGGCTATGGTCTTAATTTAGGTATCTTGTTGTTAGCCTAGAGTAGATATGGGAAACCACGGAAAACCACTGCTAGAACGACTGAGGTAGGAAACGAACTCACCATCTTCTTAGTTCCGCCTCACGAGGCTGAACCTACACCGTTCCAACGTTCGGATAGAGATACATTTCTTGTAGAGTCAGGAATTGAACCCGGGTCTCCACGGTGTCAACCAAGAATGCTAGTCACTACGCCACGAGGTGGAAAGGTTCAGTGAAGAAATGAATGGCAATCTACCTCACTCGTCATTCTTGCTTAGTAAGCCTCATTATAGCTCTACCCTGGGTTTTCGGTGTTTGTACTCACATAATTATTATAGTTTTTGCACTTTCCTCGTTAACGTGTGGCTCGCCTTTGAAATCTAACTGGGCGGATATGTTAACATTCCATGGCTGCCTGGAGCCAAGGCTTTCCCAGCGCGAGGGACAGCGTTGTCAACTTTTCGCCGTAGATACTGAGAACAAGCAGCGAGACTGGACATCACTACGTGCAGATCTGCAACACTGCAACATTGACACCTGCGTGACACGCGAGCTAGCCGCCAGGACAGGACTTTGGAGTTCACGTGGAATGATAGAGGAAGCATTCTATTGATCAACAACCGAACAATGGTTACTGTCGGCGCGTGTTACTGCCTTACGTTTGAGTCGCCGCTCGTTAACCAGGAAAGTGAGGGAACTATAGCCAATGAAGGTTTTCTTTGAGGATCCAACCAGCCTTCGGGCTGACAACTTGACAGACAGTTACTGATACTGCATCTAGCTACGAGGGCAGTTCAAAAAATAAGTTGCACTTCCCAGTTACGGCCATTTATTACACCACCCATACAAGATCAACACCCCTGTAACGACATACAATGTAACGTCACTTTTCCACATAGTTTCCAAGAGACTCCAAACATTTCTGCGAACGCACAGCCAACATGTCGATGCCGGATGCATAGACAGTTCCTGGAGCGCTCTGCAACCACACGGAGACAGCGGCCTTCACCTCCTCATCGGTCTGGAAACGTCGACCACCGAGCTCCGTTTTGAGCTTACCGAACATATGAAAGTCACATGGTGCTAGGTCGGGACTGTAGGGTGGATTTGCCAGACCTCCCACTTGAAACGCTGCAGCAGTTCGCTCGTTTGGAGGGCCTTGTGAGGTGTTGCGTTATGGTGGAACAAAATCACACCGGCGCTCAATTTCCCCCCGGTGCTTCCCTTTAATCGTGCAATTCTTCCTTATGGCCCATAGGAATCTGATTGTCGCACGCACCTCATATTTGGAGTGAACGTCCAGTCGACGCGCCATTGCATTAGGCCGCTATTCACACCATACAAGGTGAGTCACCACAGCGACCTGCCTAACAGACGTGTGGGCAGTGTCTGTCCCTTTCTCCGCTGTGCCCACGATTGCGACACACAGCGCGCTGCTGCAGCGCGTTACTGCAAGTAACTTTATGATCCACCTTCGTAGAAGGAGTTGTTGTTGTTGTTGTTGTTGTTGTTTCATTGAGGGGCTTTGTGACATCGTGGTCATGTAGCCCCGTGTACTTGGGTATGTGTAGAATTTGTCTGATAACCCGTGTTATTGTGATGGCTGTATTAGTGTGCGTATTTGTAATTCAGGTGAGATTGGGAAGTAGGCGGCCGTGGCCTTAAGTTAGGAACCATCCTGGCATTCGCCTAGTGTAGAAGTGGGAAACCACGGAAAACCACTTCCAGGATGGCTGAGGTGGGAATCGAACCCGCATCTTCTCAGCTTTGCCTCACGATGCTGAGTAGCTAGAAGGAAACTTGAACGATTTCTCGCTATGAATGGTGGCCACTACTGTGCGACGCAGCAGTAACGTTCTCATCTGCTGTTACAGGTCGCAGGATCAAATCCTGGCGCAGTCAGTTGGCATTTGAAAATTCGAGGGAGCTGTGTCAGTAGATTTACTAGCACGTTAAAGATCCCTTCGGGGTAAAATTCCGACACCCTAGTGTCTCTAAAAGTAATAATAGTTAAAAGGAAGTAAAGCCGACAACATTAATTATAATTAGATGATTATGTAAGAGATCACCTCACAGCGTAATTAAGGGTAGCTGCAGTAAATCCGGAGACGGCTGGTTCGAATACCGGCGCTGACAGCGGTTATCCTGAGGTTTTTTTCCTCACACCCTCCAGGCAAATGCCGGGATAGTACCTTCCTTCAAGTCTCGGGGCACCTCATCCTTGTCCCTAATATAGTTACACACACTACTGCAGCCATCACATAAATACACGTTTGTGCTGCCATCTGTGGTTGTATTTGGAATCCAATAGACGCACGGAAAGCAATGAGCAGGCAGTCGAAAGCACTTAGAGCAGAGGTTCTCAAAGTGGGGGGCGCGCCTTTATGACAATGTGACCGCCACTTCCTTGCAAGAATAGATTCTTCTATTTCTGCCATTGTCGACTTGAATTCCGCCAGACCTTTGCAGTCAGTTCAAAGACTGTGAGTGAAATGGTGAATTCTAGTGAGTGTTCAGTGGATGTGGTTAGCCCGATTTACAATAAGTGCTCTAAGAAAAGTAAATTGTGTATTGTTATTATTATTATCATTATTGTAAATGATAGTTGCAGTAATTAGACATAAGCAAATACTGTAGATCTACCTAGTGTTTTTCTGTGTGAAGTAGCCTATGAGAAGTTTGAGAACACCCGAGTTAGAGGATATGATCCTGGTGGCTGTGGCTGTGACATTGTCTTTGATTCACTAAACAAAATTTTAAACAAATAAAATATTACATATTAGGGACAGATGACCTCGTAGTTCCGCCCCTTAAAACTTCAATAACTAACTAACTAACTAACTAACTAATCTATTATATAATTATATAATACGCTAAGTTCATCCGACAAAAAAACTCAAGCTCCTGAACCAGAAGGAGTTAGAAGGCGCATTTTGTGCAAAAATCTTCCAAATCGTCTCAATAGTACAGGAAAAATCTTGCATTTCTTGAAAAGTCAACGGAAATACTTTCTTACTTACTCCATGGCGCTACAACCCGGGGTGGGTTTTGGCCTCTTGGACAACTGCTCTCCATGTTGGTCTATCCATCGCCTTGCTCCTCCATCCTCTCACTCCCATTGCGACGAGGTCTGCAGTCACACCATCCAACCATCTCTTCTTAGGACGTCCTTTCCTCCTCCTGGAGAATAGCCTCCCTTTCAACATTCTCTTGGGCATCTGGCTCTCCGGCATCCTCTCTATATGTCCCAACCATTGGATTCTCTGTGCCTTTATAAACTTTACGATATCTTGTTTTCCAATCAATTCGTTTAGTTCATGGTTATATCGTATTCTCCATCCATCTTCCTCTCTAACAGGGCCATATATTCTTCGCAGTATTTTCCTTTCAAAACACTTCACAGTATTCTCATCATCCATAGTTAATGTCAAGCTTCAGAGCTTCAGAGTCTTATCATTGTCTTATATATCTTCATTTTGGTTGTTCGCGATATAAGTTGATTCCTGAGCATCTTGATGTTTGCATAGTATGCTCTGTTTCTAGCCTGTAATCGATCTTTAATACAGTTTGTCATATCACACTGGTTGTTAATAAGTACTCCTAGATACTTAAATTGTGTCACACCCTCAAATGTCTTATCGCCTATTTTAATATCATGCGGGGCTCTTCTGGTGTTAGATGTGGACATTACCATGCTCTTAGTTTTACTCTCATTCACTAATAACCCAATATTTGTAGCCTCTTTCTCTAATTCTAAATATACTCTTTTCAGTGTACGCTTCTCTCTTGCTATGATCACTACATCATCTGCATAAGCACAGATCTGACTTGATTTGTTAAAAATAGTGTATCCCTGGTCCACTTTACTGATTGCTTTATGTAGAGCAAGGTTAAAGAGTACTGCAGACAATCCATCTCCTTGTTTTACACCCATATTAATTGTAAAGGGTTTACTCAGCTTATTTCCATTTTTCACTCGTGCCCATGTGTTATCTAGAGTCATCCTTATCAGCCGGATTATCTTTCCAGGCATCCTCATTTCTCCTAGTAATTCATATAGTCTTTCTCTACATACACTATGGAAAGCTTGTTTAAAATCTATAAAGAGCATGTGGAGGTCAATATCATGTTCATAAAACTTTTCCATCATCTGCCTAATTACAAAGATTTGATCCGTTGTACTCCGGTTGGGTCTAAAACCACACTGATATTCACTTAGAATTTCTTCTGAAAATATCTCCATTCTTTCTTTCAGGATACCTGATAGGATCTTGTAAATAACATTCAATAGAGTAATTCCTCTGTAATTCTCACATGCTAGTTTATCTCCTTTCTTAAATATAGGACATATTATTCCTCCCCTCCATCCATCTGGCATGTTCTCTTCTTCCCATATTCTTTCCAATAGTTTATGTATTCTATCTTCCAATGCCGCTCCTCCATATTTTATCATTTCTGCTACTATACTGTCTTCCCCTGGTGATTTGTTGTTTTTCATTTTCTTCATTACATTTGCCACTTCAAATCTTGTAGGACTCATAATACTTGCATTCTCATTCTCTGATTCTGTAGGACTCGTAATACTTGCATTCTCATTCTCTGATTCTGATCTAATTACTTCTTGTCTCTAGTTTTGTTGCATATGTTGTTCAATTTCTGGCTCTACACTTTCACTTAGAAGTTCCTTAAAGTGTTCAGACCATCCATCTAACACTTTGTTCTCATCATTCAGTATCATCCCTTGTCTATCCTTGCATCTTCTTTCCCTAGGTTGGAAACCTTTCCCCATTTTACCAATTGCCGCATAGAATTTTCTTACTTCACTTCCCTGGTTTAATTCTTCTATTTCTATAAATTGTTTCTTTATGTGTTCCTTTTTCTTTCTTCTACATACTTTGTTGGCATTCAACCTCAGTTGCCTATAATGTTCACAATTGCTTCTTGTTTCTCTCAAGATCATCTTTTCTCTTGCTCTATTCTTCTCTTCTATTGCTTCCCTACACTCTTGATCAAACCATTCATTCCGGGTTTGCTGCCTCTTTCCGATTATTTCTTCTGCAGCCCGTTTAACTACTTCCTCTATTTTCTTACACTCTTCATTGAGATCATCTCTCTCTTTTTCTTCTTCTAATTTCTTTTGTATTTCTCTCTGATATTCCTCCTTAATTCTTTCATCTCCTAGTCTTTCAACGTTTATACTGCTCTTCCAGGTTTCAGATTCTGTTTTCGTTTTAGCCAGCTTTTCTCTAAGTACTGCTTTGACTAGATAGTGATCTGAATCACAATTTGGTCCTCTACAACTCCGCACATCTATAATTGACGAAGAGTATCTTGCATTGATTAACACATGGTCTATTTGATTCACGGTTGTAGAATCAGGAGCCTTCCAAGTACCTAGATGTATTCGTTTATGTGGGAAACATGTGCTTTTGATCACCATATTGTTCCTGATGGCAAAATGCCCAAGTAGTGTGCCATTCTGGTTACTAACATCATGTAGTGTATGTTCCCCTGCACATCTCATCAATAGATCCTTCCCAATCTTTGCGTTAAAGTCACCCATTATTATCAATGTATCGTATCTCTGTATCTCACCGCATATCTGTTCCAATTGTTCATAGAACTCTTCCTTCTCATCCTCATCTTTCTCTTCAGTTGGTGCATACACTGACAATATGGATATGTTCCTGAATCTTCCTTTGATGCGCAATTTACACAATCTTTCATTTATGGCTTCATATTCCATAATACTATTCCTTACTGACTTGGATACCATAAATCCTGTACCATGTTGTCCTGTTCTGCTATTTGGACCACTATACAATAGTGAATATTCCCTTTTATCTATCCTTCCTTGTCCTTGCCATCTTACCTCTTGTAACGCTACAATGTCTAAATTAAATTTAGTTATCTCTTCTCCTATTTCATTCATCTTTCCTGGTCTCAACATCGTTCTTACATTCCACGTCGCAATATACAAATCTCTTTTCCGTAATCCAGGCCGAGGTTGTCTTCTGTTAAATCCGTCCTTCCGAGGCAATTGTCCTTGTTTCGTAACAGGTTCTTTTTTATGGTGTGGGGTTGTTAGCCCCACGTCCAACCCCCAACCTGGAGGGCCAGAGTATCCCGTTTAGTCTGGATCATCACCTTCGACCTGTACGGCTTGGGAGACCCTACCAGTAGCTAAGCTACCGCTGGCATAGCTCTCAGGATCATTTGACCACGCAAGCTCCACCACCGCGTCAAGGTAAGCATACCATTGGTGGAGGGCCAACGGATTTTTTTAAATTTATTAATAGTGTGTTTAAACAAATAAACAAGACGATAGCCCCTGGCCGAACTGTGACGCATACAGCCCGCATAACACCAGGGCCGGGCGGGTAGTCTGCACACATGGGGCGCACAGGTGCCCTAGTATATTTTAATGCCACGTGCGTGGTTACGTCAGAACTAGATGAAATTATCTATCCAGTGATATCTTATTTCTTGAGGTGGGCTTTGTATTAGTCCAGAAAAAGTGATGTTGACAACATAACTTTTATAACTTACTGTATATATGATATATATATGATATTGTTTCACATAACGATTTCGTATATCTTAAGTGACAGGGCTGATGACCTAGTCCTAGATGTGAAATAATATCATCATTTATTCAACAGAATTGCACATCTCATCCATTATATGAATTGTGCTACATTTGTTAGAGATGGCAATGCTCAATTGTTTGAACATAATCAGTGGAATTATGAACCTGTAGCCTAAACAATAGCGGTAGCGAGATTGCCTTCTACGTTTGAGGTAGTTGAACTGGCTGATGTGCAGTCAGCGGCTGGAACGAAATAACAGCTATGATAGCGAGGGCAATTTAGAGATGATGGATTGTCAACTTTGCTCTTGTTTTTGTTGTTGATGTTGATTCGTTTAGGATCTTTGTGACATTATGGTAAACTAGCCCCGTGTACCTAGGTGTGTGTGTGTTGAATCTGTCTGATAACCTGTGTCTTTATGATGACTGTTGTAGTGTGTGTATTAGTAAGGAGGTATCCATAGTTTTAAGTTAGGTACCGTCTCGTGGTGTAGTGGTTAGCATTCTTGGCTGTCTCCCCGGCAGTCCGGGTTCGATTCCCGTGTCTGTGAAGACATTTAAATCTGATTTGAGGGCTGGAACGAGGTGGTTTACCGTAGTTTCCATTTCTACTCCAGGCAAATGTTGGGATGATTCCTAACTTATGGCCACGGTCGCCTCCTTTTCAATCATCTCCTGAATTACAGATACACACACTAATGCAGCCATTACAATAACACAGTTTATCAGACTGAAGTGCACACACCCGAGTACACAGGGCTACATGACCACGATGCCGCAAAGCCCCTCAATTGAAACAAGCTATGCATTCTCAACGACATTATATTATCTAGAAGCAAAGATAACTTACACTAGGTTGCTAACTGCAGGCTTCTCATCCAGACAGAAAGTAAATCCGGTTGCTATCTTAGAATCTGACAAAAATCCCGCGACAAATACCGTAACAATAGATGTACGGTAGGCTACTCTAAACCCTAAACTACGAACTATGTGATTGGCTATGGGGCCAGTGTTTGGGAATTTCTACAATTTTCAAATAAGGAAACCCCACGGCGTGTTAATTGCCGCAACATGACTCCTACGGAGAGATGCAATAAGTCCGGAGATCGGTGTTCGAATCTCAGAGCTGGCAGCAGCATCCTCAGTGTGGTTTTCCCTGGGTTTTAACACAATCCTTCCAGACAAATGTAGGTATAATGTCTTATGTCCTGGGGCATCCCTTACTCTAATAAACACAACATCTCGTGGTGTAGCGGCTAGCGTTCTTGACTGCCATCCCAGAGGTTCGGGTTTGATTCCCGGCTCTGCCAAGAAATTTTAATCCTGGTGTGATAGCTGGAACGGGGTACACTCATAATCGCGAGGCAAATCTGAGAAGAGGAGGGTTCGAATCTCACTTCAGTCATCCTGTAAGTGGTTTCCGTGGTTTCTCCCACTTTCACTCCAGGAAAAATGCTGGGATAGTTCCTAACATAAGGCCACGACCGACTCCTTCCTAATCCTATCTCCACTTTAGAAATAGACACACT
The DNA here is from genome assembly GCA_946902985.2 of Meconema thalassinum. Taxonomy (NCBI): domain Eukaryota; kingdom Metazoa; phylum Arthropoda; class Insecta; order Orthoptera; family Tettigoniidae; genus Meconema; species Meconema thalassinum. The sequence goes on from OX336392.1 coordinate 378,393,894, forward strand.
AGTAGAGCCATCTCAATAACAAAGGTTATCTCACAAATTCCACACACACCCAAGTACACGGGGCAACATGACCACGATGTCGTAGCCCGAGCAACAAGAACAAACCTTATACAGTAAACACAGTTACATAATTGATTGTATTATTATTATTATCGCAAAAACGCAGCGCCGGACCGTAAGGCCAAGCTATCTGCGGACTAAGTAGAGATGTGGGTTCGAGCCCCACCGTCGGCTGTCCTTGAAATGGTTTTCCGTGGTTTCCCCATTTTCAACTCCAGGCAAATGCTGGGATGGTACCTTCTGACAGGCCACGGCCGCTTCCTTCCACATCCTTGCCCAATTTCATTGACCATCATTCATTTCAACTCTCATTACCTCCTCTCATGAGGTTGGCGTCAGGAAGAGCATCCGGCCGTAAAACCAATCCACCACAAAGACTTCCATCGCCTCTCATCCCCGACCCCGTTGGAAAACGAGAATAATAAGGGGTAGACGTACATTATTATCTTACATCTACTATACAGTAGTTGTTGTTGCTGATTCTTTGAGGGGCTTTGGGACAACATGGTCATGTAGCCACGTGTACTTGGGTGTGTGTTATAATTTGTCTGATAACCTGTGTCATTGTGATGTCTGTACTAGTGAGTGTATTTGTAATTGAGGCAGGATTTGCGTAGGAAACGGCCGTGGCACTAAGTTAGGCACATCCCGGCATTAGCCTGGTGTAGAAATGGGAAACCACGGAAAACCACTTCCAGGATGGCAAAGGTAGGGATCGAACCTGCTTCTTCTCAGTTTTGCCTCACGAGGCTGAGTGTACCCCGTTCCAGCCCTCAGACCAGAATTAAATTTCTTAGCAGAGTCGGGAATCGAACTCGGTCCTCCGCGGTGACAGCCAAGAATGCCAGCCACTACGCAACGAGGCGGACTACAGTACATCTATTGTATTTCACGTTATTGTTGTTTAACATATTGTTTATCTGGCTTATTGCATTGTTACGTAGAAGGGAGGGACATGATCCTTAATTTCGCCAATATCAAAGGTACAAAAATAAAATAATATAGAGCACTACAGTCATCAAAGAAACACAAGTTATCAAGCACTATCCCATCCCCACCGTGCTGCACCCCACTAGCTACTTACCAAGCGACTACGTGTTAAATCTAGCGAGTGTCAGGAGTTGCTATTTCTATGAGTTACCACATTTGCCTTGTGTGGTCTCGGAGAACAAAACTGAGACTCCTGATCCAAATATCCTGGGTTCAAATCCCGACTCTGACAAGAAATGTAATTCTGGTCTGATTGTGAGTGTTAGAACGGGGTTCTTTCAGCCTCATGAGACGACAAAGCTGAGAGGAAATGGGTTCGATTCTCATCTCTGCTGTCCTAGAAGTGATTTTCCGTGGTTTTTCACTTCACTCCTGGCAAGTGCCAGGTTGTTTTACTAATTTAAGGCCACGGTCGCATTCTTCTAAAACCAGCGGCTTCGGTGGCGTAGTTGGTAGCATGCTGAGCTTCTTGGCCCAAGGTCGCGGGTTCAAACCCGGCCGAAGTCATCGGATTTTCTAAGAGCGTTAAAAATCCCTTAGTAACTGTAAGCCTAACACAGTGAAGAATTCGGCTTGTGTGTGAACGCTTTAAAAACAAAAATGATGGTGTTCTCTAAAAAGACAATAAGAGCAAATCTCACAATAAATAATAATATAGATGAACAAGTGTCCTCCTTCAATTATTTGGGCACCATATTGAACGAACAATGTGACTCCAAACAAGAAATAAAATCTAGAATTGAACAGGCCAGGAAACCTTGCGGAAATTCTTTGTACGATCAGATCTCAGTCTACAGTTGCGAATCCACATGATCCGTTGTTACATATTTTCTGTTCTTCTATATGGTTGCGAATGCTGGACCATGGATCCTTCTATTGAAATACGAATCGATGCCTTTGAAATGTATCTACACACATCAAAAAAAGTTTTGCATCACCTCGGTTCCCAGATCTCCGGCATATAGACGTTGACTGTGTATATTGTATCCAAGATACAGTCCCTTTGACTGTTCATAGATGTCACTAAAACTGCTCAAAGATGTAAACAACCATGCATGAGCAGGGCCTATTAGACGGAGGGGGTACGACAGCCGATCAGTTCCAGTCATTCCACCAGGACGAAGGTACGCTGCTCATGTTGTCTGTAGTTCTACCATGCCTAGAAGGTCAATACCGCAGTTCGATCGCGTCCGCATTGTTACTTTGTGTCAAGAAGGGCTCTCAACAAGGGAAGTTTCCAGGCGTCTCAGAGTGAACCAAAGCGATGTTGTTCGGACATGGAGGAGGTACAGAGATACAGGAACTGTCGATGACAGGCCTCGCTCAGGCCGCCCAAGGGCTACTACTGTAGTGGATGACCGCTACTTACGGATTGCCGCTCGGAGGAACCCTGACAGCAATGCCACCATGTTGAATAATGCGTTTCGTTCAGCCACAGGACGTCGTGTTTCAACTCAAACTGTGCGCAATAGGCTGCATGATGCGCAACTTCACTCCCGACGTCCATGGCGAGGTCCAGCTTTGCAACCCCGACACCATGCAGCGCGGTACAGATGGGCCCAACAACATGCTGAATGGACCCCACGGAATTGGCATCACGTTCTCTTCACCGATGAGTGTCGCATATGCCTTCAACCAGACAATCGTCGGAGACGTGTTTGGAGGCACCCTGGTCAGGCTGAACGTCTTAGACACACTGTCCAGCGAGTGCAGCAAGGTGGTGGTTCCCTGATGTTTTGGGGTGGCATTATGTGGGGCCGACGTACGCCACTGGTGGTCATGGAAGGCTCCGAAACGGCTTTACGATACCTGAATGACATCCTCCGACCCATAGTGCAACCATATCGGCAGAATATTGGAGAGGCATTTGTCTTCATGGACGACAATTCTCGACCTCATCGTGCACATCTTGTGAATGCGTTCCTTCAAGATAACGACATCGCTCGACTACAGTGGCCAGCATGTTCGCCAGACATGAACCCTATCGAACATGCCTGGGATATGTTGAAAATGGCTGTTTATGGACGTCTTGACCCACCAACCACTCTGAGAGATTTACGCCGAATTGTCGTTGAGGAGTGGGACAATTTGGACCAACAGTGTCTTGATGAACTTGTGGATAGTATGCCACGGCGAATACAGGCATGCATCAATGCAAGAGGACGTGCTACTGGGTATTAGAGGTAGTGGTGTGTACTGCAATCTGGACCACAAATGCTGAAAGTCTAGCTGTATGATGGTACAACATGCAATGTGTGGGTCTCATGAGCAATAAAACGAGCTGAAATGTTGTTTGTGTTGATCTCTATTCCCTTTGTATTTAACGGTTCCGGAACTCTTGGAACCGAGGTGATGCAAAACTTTTTTTGATGTGTGTATATCGTCGTCTCCTGCGCATAGGCTACCTGGCATATTGAACATTTCAAATGTCGAGGTCCTACATCGGATGAAAAAGCAAAGAAAGACACAATACCTAGGTCACATCATGCGAAACGAGAGGTACCAATTATTACAGCTAATTAATGAAGAAAAGATACAAGGAAAAAAATCCGTTTGGAGACGCAGAAATTCATGCTTGAAGGACATTAGAAGGTGGCACCGGTGTACATCGGAGGAAGCATTTTATACTGCAATGTCAACCTTCGTTTGGAGACGGCGTCTTAAGAAGAAGAAGCCTTCCTTCGGAGGGGAAGTAAAGCCGGCGGCCCCATGTCAGATTTATGGCGTGATAAAGAACCTTGCACTAATGTCACTTGTGTGAAGCTAAATTATAGGTTATATTTGACAAACGCTCTTAGGAAAATTATTTGTCTGCAGCCCTTACTTGAAATAAAAACAGATAACATACTCTAATACAGCCATCACAATTAACACCGGTTATCAGACAGATTCTACACACACCCAAAGAACACGGGGCTTTATGACCACGTTGTCGCAGCCCCAAAACTGAGGAACCAACCAACCACAGTGAAACAGGTTATCAGACAGACTGTCATTTGTAGCCCTTCAGTCGGTCAACACAACTTTGCTCAATGACTGGGCGGGGTACAAAGTAGGCTAAAAATATGTAAATCACACTCCTGGAAATAATTACAGTATTAGTTTATTATCACTATTATAATGAGGCAATTAACTCATACATGTAATATTTTTAATACATTGTACCCCGCCCAGTGATTGGGTACATTTGTGTTGACCGACTGAAGGGCTACAAATAACAGTTTGTATAGCGGCTTCGGTGGCGTAGTTGGTAGCATGCTGAACTGCTGTGCCCAAGATAGAGGGTTCAAACCCGGCCAAAGTCGTCGGATTTTTAAGAGCGTTAAAATCCTTCAGTATGCCTTCCTTCGGAGGGGAAGAAAAGCCGGCGGTCCCATGTCATAGATTTATGGCATGTAAAAGATCCTTCCACAGACTAAACTTGTGTGGAGCTAAATTTCTAGGTTTGATTTCGTTGTAACGCTCTATCAAAGTTTCAACGTTCACCACTAGGTATCATTGACATCCGGTAGCGAAAGTTGGTACTACTCGAAATTGAACGGAACTTGTAACTCACCCTAGGGGTGTCCGCATGAAGCAGCTACAGGCTCTGGCGATCCGAACATATCCTTGTACACTCCCGCCACTAAAAGCCATACGATAAATAAATAAATAAATAAATAAATAAATAAACAGTTTGTATAGGCAACACTGAAAGAATGGCTTCAAAACTTTACATTATCAGACAGATTCCACACACACCCAAGTACACGTGACTACATGACCACGACGTCGCAAAAACTCTAAATGGATCAACAAACGAACGTTTGAATATATACAGTACCGGTACATGATACATAAATATTTATAAGATAAAAATTAAAAGTCAAATACTGAAGGGCGTTTATAAGGTTGAAATATCAACAGTAGAGGGCAAAACGTCGGTTAATATGTCAATATATACAAGGTAATAATTTCCAGAAACTCAGTTAAATATCAATATTGGCTGAGACATTTTAAAAACTAAATGTTAAATATTAATGAAAACTTGAATGATAATTCAGTTGCAAGTTGTAGCTGCGGTCTCAATGCTGATGAAAGCAGGTCTAAGAAGTGTGTCAGTATAGACATAAGCAAGCACTTACGCGTGTGTAGAGCGAAGACAGCGATGCTACTGGCTCGATGGTGCGCCTGTTAGTGGCTGCGAGTTTCTGGGCGGACCTGCGCTCGGTTCCAGGTCAAGAAAATCGGTCAGGAGAGGCACAGCATAGCTCGAGTATCGGGGCCAGTCCACGGAAGCAGGAAGCAGAGGTGCTTGCTTATACTTGCTCGCTTTCTCCCCAGCAATGTCAATGGCAGTGCTCGCGGATTGAGATGGAGTGTGATAGACCCGGGACACTGCCATGTATTTTAACAGCGACCTTGGCCATCAAAAGTTTGGGTGGGGGAGCTTTGGCAGCCAAAGACAAACACGAAGTGAGTCTTTCTCTTTTCTGCTGCACTAACAACCAAAGCTACCGGAGAGCACAAATTAAAGAAAGTTAAATGTTTCTATGAAGCGGAGGAGACAGTTTTCTCTCCGGTTACTCCGGTTATCCCTGTCACAAATTTCATTCCAGCAACACTCTCCACTGTCATTTCATTTCATCTGCCATTCATTTAATCATTGCCCCCCGGGGAGTGCGACAGGCTTCGGCAGCCGGCACAGTTCATATCCTTGCCGCTAGATGGGGGCTTCATTCATTCCATTCCCTGCCCCGGTCGGCCGACTGGAAGCAGGCTGTGGATTTTTCAAATGTTTCTATCTACATGTTTAAATATTCTGTAGCTTTGAAGCCATTTTTAGCCTATTTTCAATTATGAAAAAAAAATAGGCTTATGAGATCACCTTTTGTCCGTGTGTTTGTCTGTGTGTGCGTGTGTGTGTGTGTGTGAAGGATTTTTGTGTGTCCCCCTAATAACTTCTAAACGGCTGGAGCGATTTCAATGAAACTCGGTAAGTTCATAGCACTATTCCGGACGACCCCGACCGTGTCCTTCAAATTTTGTTACGTCTCACCAAACCAACATGGCGGCTGTGCGAAATATTTCACCAGCATTCAATATCTCCGAAACTAATCCCGTTATCACCCTGGAATTTTGTACGGTGATAAAGGGAACTACTAGAATTTCACCTATATAACTTTTGAAAACCTGGTAACTACAAAACCAACATGACGGCCAAACGAAGTTGCGACTTTGAAATAGACGTTTCTCGCGATTTAACCAACCCAACGCAATGAAACTTGGTACAGTATATGCTTATACACATTGTAATGCACCGTCATCTAACTTCTTTCAATTGTTTACATAACCTCAAGATGGCGGCTGTGCGAAATATTTCACCGGCATTCTATATCTCTGAAACTATTACCGGTATCACCATGCAATTTTTCACGGAGATAAAGTGCACTACTGGAAATTCATCTATGAGACTTTTAAAATCCGGTTAACTACAAAACGAACATGGTGGCCAAGCGAAGTTGAAAGTATTAAATAGACATTTCTGGCGATTTAATGATCAAAACGCAATGAAACTTGGTACAGCAAATGTTTATACACATTGTAATGCACTGGTGCCTAATTTAGTTCAATTGTTTACGTAACCTCAAGATGGAGGCTGTGCGAATTTCGAAAATTAAGTTTTTATTTCTTGTGTCCTAATCATGCAATTGAAGTTTGAATATAACACCTACACAATAATCTTCATGTAATAGTACATCAATCTAAAGCCTATAATATAAAAATCCAACATGGTGACCATCCAAAATATTTAGACGGTTCTCAATATCTACGAATCCAATACTGCAATCTAACTGACAATTTGTATGTTGATAGAGGCAATTAACATAAGTAGGATATATGAAAATAGGCTATTTAGTTCTTCCCGGAACTACTTGTCATAATTGTCTTAAATTGATATTATAATATTATGGGGTTTGAAGCCCTTTTTCAGAGTTGCCTTAGTAAACAAAAGTTTGGTGCTTTTGATATTATAACTTTCAGTCGTCCAATACAAAATAATTGTAAATACTGGAATGTACGAAAAAATAACATGTGATTAAGATATATACCGGGTGTAACTAAATATGTGGGATAGATCTGGGGATTCGATAGAGGACCTGTTGTTGTTGTTGTTTTTTGAGTCTTCACTCTTTTGACTGATTTGATGCAGCTGTCCACGCCTACCTGTCCTGAGCTATTAGTTTCATCTCTACATAGCTACCACACCATACGTCCAAGGCAATCTGTTTAACATATTCTAACCTCGGCCAACCCGTATAGTTCTTGTCCTCGACCCTTCCTTCCATAACTAAGCTTGCTATTCCTGTGTGTCTTAGTATGTGATCTACCAACCTATCTCTTCTCTTCATTAGCAGTCGCCAGAAACATCTCTCCTCTCCTACTAGTCCTAATACCTCTTCGTTTGTAACCCTATCTACCCATCTGATCTTCATCATTCTCCTGTAACACCACATTTCAAACGCTTCAATTCTCCTCTTTTCTGCTCCACCAATAGTCCAAGTTTCACTTCCATAGAGTGCCACGCTCCAGACAAAGGCCTTAAAAATGACTTCCTAACACCTAAATCTATATTCGATGTCAACAGATTCCTTTTCTGTAAAAATGCTTTCCTTGCCTGAGCTAAACTTTTTTATATCCTCTTTGCTTCGTCCATCACTGGTTATTTTGCTTCCTAAGTAACAGAAGTCTCCTACTTCCTTTAGTTTTTCACCTGCCAATTCGATGCTCTTAGAGGATTCTGATTTATTACGGCTGCATTCCAATATTATTGTTTTACATTTATTAATTTTCATCATGAATTCTTTCCTCAAGACGGAGTCCATACCATTCAAAAACTCATTCAAATCCTCAGGGTGTCGACTAAGATGACTATGTCATTGGCAAATCTCAGAGTTGAAATTATTTCTCCTTGAATCTTCACTCCCACTTTAAATTTCTCTCTAATTTCCTTCATTGCTTGTTCAATGTAAAGATTGAAAAGTATGGGTGATAAGTTGCAGCCTTGCCTTACACCTTTCTGAATACCAGCTTCTCTCTCATGTCCTTCAGCTCGAATGACTGATGTCTGCTCTCTGTATAACTTGTAGATCACTCTCCTATCCCTGTACTTCATTCCAATCGTTTTCAAAATGTCAAACAATTTAGTCCAATCAACTTTATCAAAAGCCTTTTCTAAGTCTACAAATGCCATGAACGTTCTCTTATCTTTCCTTATTCTACCTTGCAAAAGCAGCCTAAGACTTAGTACAGCTTCCCTTGTTCCTACATTTTTCCTGAAACCAAACTGGTCTTCACCCAAAGCCGTTTCTATCAGGCTTTCCATCCTCTTGTAAATTATTCTTGACAGGATCTTTGAAGCACGAGTAATCAAGCTGATTGAACGGTAATCTTCACATCTGTCAGCTCTCACTTTCTTCGGTATAGGGATGATCACATTCTTCTTGAAATCAGAGGGTACCTCACCTGTCTCATAAATTCTACACACCAAGTGAAATAACCTGATCAGACCTTCATCTCCTATGCAGCGTAGCAACTCAATCGGCATATCATCTATGCCTGGTGCTTTGTTCCTGCTTACGTCCTCCAATGCTCTGTCAAATTCTGATCTCAATATTAAATCTCCTTTTGCATCCTCATCAATTGCCTCCTCCCTTTCCATTACATGATTCTCAGTCTCCTTTCCCTTATACAAACACTCTATGTAAGCTTTCCATCTCTCAATCTTTTCTTCCCTATCTGTTAGAGGCTTTCCATTTGTGCCCTTAATATTACAGCACTTAGTCTTCTTTTTCCCAAAAGTATTCTTAATCCTTCGATAAGCTGTGTCTACTTTTCCTAATTTCAGACAATTTTCTATGCCTGCACATTTCTTTTTCAACCATTCTTCTCTCGCTTCCTTGCTCTTCTTGTTAACCTCATTTCTCAGACGTATTCTGCTTTCCCCTTTTCATCTCTTACATTTTTGTGTTTCCGCCTTTCGTCCACCAATTCTAGTATATCCTCAGTGATCCACGGTTTTCTACCTATTCTTTCTTTCCTACCAATGTTTTCTTGTGCGGATTTTGTTATTTCATTCTTCAAAAGTGCCCATTCGTCTACAATTGAAGTTTGTTTAGGGTATTTCATTAGTCCTTCCTTTATACTTGTCTTGAATCTTTCGTTTGCATCCTTTACTTTCAGTCTGTCTATTGCCCACCTTTTTGGCTTTTGACTTTTCTTCAGTTTCTTCAACTGAAATCTGCATTTTCATTACAACCAGTTTGTGGTCAGAGTTTATGTCAGCACCGGGATATGTTTTGCAATCCAAAATCTGGTTTCGAAATCTCTGCTTGACCATAATGAAGTCAATTTGGTAACGCCTTGTATCTCCTGATCTCAACCAAGTGTATAATCTTCTATTCTGGTTATTGAATAAGGTGTTAGCTATGACCAACTCATGCTCGGTGCAGAATTCCATCAGCCTGCTGAGGAAGCAGGAAGCCTAATCCGAAATCTCCTACTATCTTCCCTTCTCTTCTTTTCCTACCACAGCATTCCAATCTACCATTACCAGAACATTTTCATCACCTTGATATACTTCAGAATTTCATCTATTTCTTCGTAAACCTTTTCAACATCTTCATCATCAGCCTGACTGGAGAGCATATAGACTTGTACAACTGTGGTACACGTAGGTTTTGTATTGATTTTTGCTACAATAATCCGTTCACTATATTGCTCATAATATTGCACCCACTGTCCAAGTTTCCTACTCAATATGAGACCAACCTTTGCTTGCCCAATGTTTGATTTAGTGCTAATGACCCTATAGTCTCCTAACTAAAAGTCATGTTCTTCCTGCCAGCGCATTTCGCTAATCCCAATCAAATCCAACCTCAACCAATCCATTTCCCTTTCTAAGATTTCTAACCTTCCACTTCCCAGCAGACTTCTAACATTCCACGCTCCAATCCGTAGAATGTCAGATTTCCTTTTTGTCACTTCTGCTATGTTAACCCCCTCGCGAGTAGTCCCCACCCGGAGATCCGAACGGGGGACTAGTTTACCTCCGGATTGGAATTTTACAAGGGAGGAGGCCATCATTACATGTAATTATGCCTAGATAGGTGCATATCCTCGGGAAGAGCATTACGGCTGTAGTTCTCCGTTGCTTTCAGCCGTGCAGCAGAACGCAGTGTAGCCATTAGTTGGCTTATAGGCTATTATCAATATCTTAACCGCCTATAAGACAAGTAAAGAATTGATTTATTCTGAAAGGCTGCTACTCCCTTTCAGAATAAATAAATAATACAGCAATTCTACTAACAAAAATGCTAACTTTCTACTAACAATTAAATACGAAAATTCTACTAACGAAAAAATAATAAAGTTCCACCAACAACATAATACTACCACTAAAACAGTCTGACACCAGGCACACTCACATGCACCCTCACACATCACAGTCCAATGAAACAATGAGCTACATCTAATAAACAATGCAACTGCCACCAGACAAACACACCACAGTCTAATGGAACAATGGACTATATCTAATAAACAAACTAACTACATACTTACAACTAATCCTACGATGCATCTTTCTCCCTGATTGGCACATTTTTTGTATATACAGTGAAACATCTCTTAACGGACACTCCTCTAAGGCGCACACCCCTTCTTAACGGACGATTTTCTAGGTCCGTGACCAAACCCCTATTAAGTATATTAGTAATTAATCTATCTTATGCGGACACTCGCTAGTACGGACACGGACACCCCGGCCGCATTAACAAATATCAACCAACCTCTCTTAGCGGACACTTATATTGAAAAGAAATCGCATCTCTGTAGGTCTATTAGTCTTGTATGCACACTCTGTTGTTTTAATGTACTTTTGACACATCCTGTGCTTCCTGGAAGCCAGTTAGCGCTGAACTTCCCATCCCCTATCTTCTGCACTGCTTTACTAACAAAAATACTAACCTTCTACTAACAATTAAATACGAAAATTCTACTAACGAAAAAATAATAAAGTTCCACCAACAACTTAATACTACCACTAAAACAGTCTGACACCAGGCATACTCACATGCACCCTCACACATCACAGTCCAATGAAACAATGAGCTACATCTAATAAACAATGCAACTGCCACCAGACAAACACACCACAGTCTAATGGAACAATGGATTATATCGAATAAACAAACTAACTACATACTTATAACTAATCCTACGATGCATCTTTCTCCCTGATTGGCACATTTTTTAATATACATTGAAACCTCTCTTAACGGACACTCCTCTAAGGCGGACACCCCTTCATAACGGACGATTTTCTAGGTCCGTGACCAAATCCCTATTAAGTATATTAGTAATTAATCTATCTTATGCGGACACTCGCTAATACGGACACGGACACCCCGGCCGCATTAACAAATATCAACCAACCTCTCTTAGCGGACACTTATATTGAAAAGAAATCGCGTCTCTGTAGGGGTATTAGTCTTGTATGAACACTCTGTTGTTTTAATGTACTTTTGACACAACCTGTGCTTCCTGGAAGCCAGTTAGCGCTGACCTTCCCATCCCCTATCTTCTGCACTGCTCCAAAATAAACCTAGGCCTAACGGTATCGCTTTCATTGTTCTCTTGAACTTGAAATGATCGGGATAAGGGAATTCATACTTTCAATATCTGGTCAGTTTTAAGATGAAACTTCTTAAATCTATTGTAGGACCTGTGTGTTACAGTATCAAGTGAGTGCATCTGCAATGGCTTCTCATAAAAGTTTAACTTTAAAAGAGTAAGTAGACATCGTAGATTATCACAAACGTGAGAAATGTGGTGTATGGAAACTATCTGAAGTGCTAAAGATTGGACACAGGGAGCAGAAATTGTGAAAAATAAAAGAAGAGATAATTAAGTTATGGCGTCTTAATGGTAATGAGCTGAACATTCTTCAGTTTCAAAGTGGTAATGGTGCTGTTATTGATAAGGCAGTGATATGGTGGTTCAGCAAAGTAAGAAGTCAGAACGTCCTTGTGTCCGGACCAATGATACAAGCCAAAACATTGGATTTTACGGCAGAATTAGGTATCGGAGATTTCAAAGCCTCGAACGGCTAGCTCGAGAATTTCAGAAAGCACCACGATATAAATCTAGAGAAATTTGCAGAGAATCCTCCACGGTTGATTATGGATAATGTTTCAAGCTGGGAAGAAAAATTGACTTCCATCACTGATGGCGGAAAACATTTTAAATGCGGACAAAACTGGACTGTTACCGCGCGTTACCCTACGATTTCATGTAAGTACACAAATTAAGTTTGTCGTCCCGAAAGGGTCTTTAATTAAATATGTAGATTCCCTTTTCTCAGCTTCCAAGCGGGACAGCAGTTAGAACATGGTCCACTCAGGTTCTCCTCGAGACTGGTATTTCTTGAATCAACTGAACACGAAGATTCCCAAATGAATGTTATTTATTATAAGTCGACCGACAAATAATACATTCACAATAATTTATATACAAGGCATGTAGCCTGACTGCTTCGCAGTCTAGTTGAACAGAGTTACATTACTCAAAGTTACAAGTGATGAAGAGAGGCTGAGCTGCCCTTGTGCACCAAGTTAAATACTGGATGATCCATAGTGGGGGTTGAGAGTTTCTCTGAAGGACTAGCCAATCAGAAGTTTACTTCGTTTGGGAGGGAGTTGTCTCTCTGAGTGGGAGAAATAATGATACGTAAAATATTGAAGGTTAGTTAAAATTCCTTCTAGAAGCTTCAGAACTTCGTCATAAATGACTCTCAAGGTTTTCTTATGAAAGAGAGCTGTTTACTGGAGGTTTCCATGTCTTTAAATGGAGACAGCTTGTTTTAGATTATTTGACTGGGATATCTTGTTTTTAAATGGTTAATGCTTGTAAAGGAAACGAGGGATTACAAGATTTGTCTTTTAGCTTGATGTCTTGGTGAGGCGCTTTCATAAATGGTATGTCAACAGGTTGCAACAGGCTGGGCTTCCAATAATAATAATAATAATAATATAACTTAGAAACCAAACTCATTGGAACCCATAGTCCTAGGTTCAGTATTGGACAGGGAACATGATTCCTCCCCCCTTAGTGTTTTGCTGTCCTCAGCAACATTTACATTTTTCTTACTTCTAAGTTTTACAGATTTACATAAATGACACAGTTTTTGTCTAAATATAAACAAAATGATACATATTATAATTAATACAAAAATTATATTAATGGATGTAAATTGCCTCTTCGTGATATAGGTTGTAGGAATTGGCTTCAAGTCTAATTTCAATTTGGTTATATCAAGATGGGAATTAAGGAAGTTTACTTCACTCTTTATTATGGGTGTGTCATGAATATTCAGGATTGGGAAGTTGTGAACATAATTAGTAGGTTTTTGTTGCAGCGTTATGCCTATACTAGACATGGGGCAAGATTCGTTTGAAAACACTATTTGTGGACCTGAGAGTTTCAGAGAGCTTTGAGTCTCTTTGCATGTTTGTAAAATTATCTCAGGTGTTCTGCTAAAGAACAGAATGTGTTCCTTATTTATAGGTTGGAATATTCTTATATCATTTCTTATGGAAGCATATTCACATCCGGCAGGATTTGTTAGATTACAATTGGTAATTCTAATATTATAGTACATACATACATATGACTGTGTGTTTTTCACACAAGGTGAACTGGACCATTTTAATGTGGGTCCCTGTAAATAATATTTTTCAGTCGGGATAAGGATTGCATTTTCAATGGTTGGTACAGGGGTGACGTCATACAATTGATATTGGCTTCCATCCGTGATTGGCATGGAGAGGATTACAATCATTTCCTCGTCCATTATAATTACCTGGGTTTTTGACAATTTTAAATTTTCGAATTGATGATATTGATCTGCATGAATCATACTTTTGACAGGGTAAATAGATAGCAAATGTTTTACCAAGTTTGTTAAGTCTTTTCTGGAGAATAATTTTACATTTGTCATTTCGTTAAATGAGAGAGAAATAGTTTCTTGCAGCACTTGCACTATTTTGTTATATTTATTGCTGCACACTAAAACATATTGAAGGTCTTCCAGTAGGTTGATCTTGAAATCTTCTGTCTGGAGAATACCCTGAAGTACCCTCATGTTGCTGGTAACATGATTCATTTCATCGTAAAATTTTTGAGCAATTGAGTTTGCAAAAGATACCAATTTATTTATATGTTTAATCTCATTATTACGGCTTTGTTTAAAGTGTCTAATTGACTTTGTAAATTATCCAAATCATCTTGGTCCAAATTACCAGAGATGAATTTAATTACTTTTCCTAAACCGTTAATTAAACCTCTCCTAGTTCTATTAGAAATGTTTGGTATTAATTTATTTAAATCCTTTTTAGTTTCTTTAGTTACTTCAATTCATTCATTTATTAAATAGGGAAAAGTATTATTACTTTTTAATACTAAACTAGAGACAGTGTCATCAATATTCTTATATGCCTCTTTTAAAGTAGTAAGGTTGAAATGAAACATGAATTTGTGGTAGTTGCTAATTATTACAACGGGTCCCATAGGATCGGCGTAGAATCCTGGAGTTTTTACGGGTTCTGTGTGGATGATGGCATACCCTGGTAGGAATCTGCAATGGGAAGCATTTTCCTCTTAGGTTTTATATTACGGAAGTTTCGGACATGAGTTTTACCGTTTTTCATTTTACAATAAACTCGGTTTTCCTCAATTTTGGTTATTGTGCCTTCATTATATAAATTTTTTGATTTCCTATTTCTGGTTAGGGGATCCAAAACATAAACTACCTCACCTATTTTATAGGGATGTTCAAAGGTGGAATCCCTTGGATCGGGCTTTCTTTCATTTAAAACTTTAATTTGGTTTGCCTGTCTTTGTATGTATTCATTAATTTTTGGTGACGGGGAGAAAATGTGGTCCAATGCTTTGTAGTATGGGCCATATAGGACATTAAATGGTGGTTGCTTGGTTGCTGTGTGAATTGAGGAATTGTAATTTGTGATTGCAGTGATTATGAGCTGTGGCAACGGGGTAAATTTATCATTATCTCTCGAAATTCTTAATTTTTCGAGGAGGGTGGAATTCAATCCTTCCACAGGTGAATTTGAGGTTGAGTTCAGAGGTGTGGTGGCATGGTACTCAATGTTCATAGCTTTACAGTACTCTGTAATTAAGCTGTTTTCAAATTCTCCTCCTTGATCATGAGTGATTCTTTTGGGATACCCATGGTGCGAAAAATAAATTTGTAATTGGTTCAAAACTGCCATAGCTGTACCATTAGCTAATACGTAGGCTTGTTCGTATTTAGAAAATACGTCCAATATCGTTAAAATGCGGTTCTGTTCAAAATGAAATGTGTCAATGTGAATCTGGGCAAATGGGTGGTCTGCTACAATAGGTCCTTGATTTGGTACCTCATTAGGGTGCTTCTCATACTTATTTCTTTGACACAAATTGCATTGGTTAATTAGATTCCTGATCTGTTCTTTTAGATGTGGCCAATAGTACTTGGTTCGAAGGTGCTCATATGTTTCAATAATACCATTGTGATTTATTGAATGGTATTGCAATATCAACTGTTTTTGAGTTTCTGAACATTCTATGTCCTCTAAAAATTTTGATGTCCTGATTATTATCAATTCTGAAGTGAATAATCTCTGGCATACTCTGATAAACGGAATCTCAAGTGTTACGTCATCAAAGTAGGCGGCGTACCTATTTGAGGTATTTATGACTTTAAGAAGGTGTCTCTTTAAATCGTCATAGAGATTTTTCTGCGTTGAGGTTGAGTTCAGAGGTGTGGTGGCATGGTACTCAATGTTCATAGCTTTACAGTACTCTGTAATTAAGCTGTTTTCAAATTCTCCTCCTTGATCATGAGTGATTCTTTTGGGATACCCATGGTGCGAAAAATAAATTTGTAATTGGTTCAAAACTGCCATAGCTGTACCATTAGCTAATACGTAGGCTTGTCCGTATTTAGAAAATACGTCCAATATCGTTAAAATGCGGTTCTGTTCAAAATGAAATGTGTCAATGTGAATCTGGGCAAATGGGTGGTCTGCTACAATAGGTCCTTGATTTGGTACCTCATTAGGGTGCTTCTCATACTTATTTCTTTGACACAAATTGCATTGGTTAATTAGATTCCTGATCTGTTCTTTTAGATGTGGCCAATAGTACTTGGTTCGAAGGTGCTCATATGTTTCAATAATACCATTGTGATTTATTGAATGGTATTGCAATATCAACTGTTTTTGAGTTTCTGAACATTCTATGTCCTCTAAAAATTGTGATGTCCTGATTATTATCAATTCTGAAGTGAATAATCTCTGGCATACTCTGATAAACGGAATCTCAAGTGTTACGTCATCAAAGTAGACGGCGTACCTATTTGAGGTATTTATGACTTTAGGAAGGTGTCTCTTTAAATCGTCATAGAGATTTTTCTGCGTTACAATCATGACGTGGCGGGTAAATTTCTTAAATAATTTCTGTTCTAGAATCTTTGGAAATTCTCCGTATTTTATTATGATCTGGTTACGGTTCTGGTTCAAGTTTCTTTCTGATATCTTTAAAGTGAAAATTGGGTCTTCCTGATTGGAATGTACAGTTTCATTATCCATTTCATGCTGGTATGTATCATCTCCGGGGATGGCTACATTAGAAACTGTTTCCTCATTTATATTCACTTGTATTCGTGAAAGTGCATCCGTGACATAATTAGTTTTTCCCTTGACATATTTTATGTCAAAATCAAACTCTCCTAACTTTATTTTCCAGCGATAGAGTCTTGAACTGGGATCTTTAAGAGAGAACAGCCATTGGAGTGGACGATGATCACACTCTACAGTGAAGTGTCGTCCCCATAAATAAGGCTTAAAATGTTTGCTACTCTCTACTATGGCTAACAGTTCTCTTTCTATTGTTGAATAATTTCTTTCGGCGGGATTTAAAGTTTTGGAGTAGTAGGCAATAGGATGTCCTTTCTGTGTGAGAACACTGCCTAATGCGATGTCTGAGCTATCCGTGGTTAACACGAATGGTTCTTCAAAATCTGGGTAAGCTAATACTGGCGCATTTATTAACAGGGTTTTTAGGGTTTCAAATGCAGATTTGTACTCAGGATTTTCTGCATCTATTTTGGTTCCTTTTTTCAAGCAGCGGGTTATTGGATATGCAATTTTGGCAAAATCTTTCAGGAATCTCCTGTAAAAGCCCGCAAGGCCAAGAAATTGTTTAATTTCTCTCGTGGTCTTGGGAATAGGGTAGTTTTTTACTACTTTAATTTTGTCAGGGTTTGGTTTTACACCTTCTTGTGAGACAACATGCCCTAGGAAAGCTACTTCCTTATGAAGAAATTCAGTTTTATCAAGCTGTATCTTCAGGTTCACCTCTCGTAATTTTTGCATTACAAGGGTAAGGTGTTGTCTATGTTCCTCTAGGGATTTGCTGTATATGATGATGTCATCAATATACACAAAACAGAACTTGTAAAGAAAAGGGCGTAGGACGTTGTCCATTACACGCTGAAAAGTGGCAGGAGCATTTTTAAGACCAAACGGCATTCTACAATATTGTAGATGGCGATTATCTATAGTAAATGCTGTCTTTTCTATAGATCTAGGATCCATCTCAATTTGATGAAATCCTTTCGCGAGGTCCAGAGTCGAGAAATAGGAACTGTGTCCTAGGTTATCTAGGATCTCTTCTATCCTAGGAAGAGGATATTTGTCTTCAATGGTCTTTTTATTTAGCTGCCTAAAGTCTATGACCAATCTCCATTTCTTTTGTCCTGAAGCATCTAGCTTCTTTGGCACTATCCATACTGGATTACTATATGGAGATTCACTATGGGTAATTATCCCCTGCTTAAGAAGTTTTTCTACTTCTTCGCTCAATACTTTCTTTAGCGCGGGAGGATATCGGTAATTTTTCCGATATACCGGATCCTCATCGGTAGTTCGAATGAAGTGCTTTACTGCATTGGTGAATGTTAAATCACACCCTGGATAGTAAAACACATCCGCAAATTCAGAGCATATTTCTGATATGACACTTCTTTCTATGTCATTCATATGCTGCGTGCGGAGATATTCTTGAATCTCGCACTCCGAAATAGAATTTATTTCTAATGGTTGTATTGAGATATTTTCCAAAGGTTCCACTAGCACTGGTTTACTAAACTCTAATTTTAAATTCGTTTCTGCAGGATACAAGACCTGATAATTCTCTGCATTGTGTTCGAAAAAGGTTTCAAGTGACAGGTGACTAGTGTGATAATTAAATAAATATTCTAACTCCTATTTGAATGCGAATCTTACATGCAGATTTAAATTGTTGTGTTTTCTCGGGATGTTTGACTGTACTTTAAAAGAGTGTGTTTTTTTTTAAATTAACTTCCTATCCTCTCCTTCTATTTCTTTCCCCATCATCTTCCTCGTCGTCTGACATTTCTGCGGCTAATATAATTCTCCATTTGGCTAACAATAACCTTGCTGCGGATCCAACGTCTCCCTCATAATGTTCAAATGCTTTTACCGTCCTTATTACAGATGTTTGTTGCAAATGTATTGTGTAGCTTGGTAAGTTATACAACTTTTTAATACAATAGAACATTTCTTTTGGGTTTCCTATGCAACTTTCCAATCGATTTTGGTAAAATTTTATGGTCTCTATTAGTTCTGTGTCCATGTTCCTTAGTGTGAATTACAAGGTTGGATGTTCGGAACTTAATTGTAATTTGTATAAGAAAAGATTTGTGGGTTTGATTTTAGGTGAAGGATTAGCTTAATGTATTTTTGTTAGAGCGGGGTTAAAATTTGTGAATGTATTTCGCGTTGAGTGGCTTAGTGGTCGAGTTGTTGGAAACTGTTTTGGGAAGTTTTTTTTTCAAATATTTACTATGAAGTATATAGCCTAAGTATATTGTGTTTTAGTCGAATATGTAAAATAAAATAATTGAAAGCTTAAGCAAATTAATTAAATGAAATTAATTTAGAGTTTCTTAAAATTAATTACTTGCTCAATATCGAACTAAAATACTACTCGCTTCTCTTTTCAATTTCGAATTTATGTCGTTAAACAAAACTTCGATAGTTAATTGATTAGTTTAATTAAAATAATTAAAGATTATTTATTTATTATCACTTGGTTAAAGGAAAAAATATTTATTATTATTATTATTATTATTATTATTATTATTATTAACTAAGGATGTTACGTGAAATTGCCCCGTTTAGGTTTCCACGATATAGGAGGTTAATACTTGATTTATTTATCTATTATTAATATTTTTACTTTTAATATTACTGCTTATAAATTACGGATTAATTCAAAAGAATAATGGCATGCGACACTTGTTCTAGTTTTGACGCGCACTCACTTTCTTTTGAAAGGCAAAATAAGTTATTATTAGTGCTCTTCCCTCAAATTTTACTTTGAGTAATGAACCATGCTATAAACAAGCAACATGTAAAGGTACACAAAAAAAAAACCAGGGTATTATGAATGTACTCACAGCCAGGAAATGATGATCAGCATGGACTGCATTCCGGTCTGCGTAGTCGGTTGACTTCCTTCTGCGATGTCGTGCTATCGAAAGGCCCCTCTCAGAGTTGTCGACGCGCACGTACAGCAGCTACGGATGGCGATAGATGGCGGTCAGAAGGCGCTTGTTTCAGCGTTGCCGGCTCACCTCCTCTCGTTCCGTAGTCGGTTGGGTTTCTTCAGTGTCGTTCGAGCGACCGAAAGGCCCCTTAACAGAGTTGTCGATATACTCAGGCGACGATGGCGGTTGGTTACTGTCGAAAAGCGCTTATTTCAGCGTTGTCGGCTAGCTTCCTCCCTTAAAGCTGGCTGGTTAGTTATGGACGAAAAGCCTCCAGTAAGGTTGTCAGTACCACTTCTTTCCAGTCGGCTTGGTTCAGATGATCAAGAAGACTTCAGTATTTTCGGGATGATACTGGCTTTCTTGGATTGGTAACGAAAGGCGCCACTTGAAGTCTTGGCTTCGTTGAGCGTTGTCAGTATACCTGGTCCAATCAGCACGTAGATCTGGTGGTGATCATGTATCAATCGCGGCCGGGCCCCCAATTAAATACGTTATCTCGGACGGGCCCCCAATTAAGTTTGTCGTCCCGAAAGGGTCTTTAATTAAATATGTAGATTCCCTTTTCTCAGCTTCCAAGCGGGACAGCAGTTAGAACATGGTCCACTCAGGTTCTCCTCGAGACTGGTATTTCTTGAATCAACTGAACACGAAGATTCCCAAATGAATGTTATTTATTATAAGTCGACCGACAAATAATACATTCACAATAATTTATATACAAGGCATGTAGCCTGACTGCTTCGCAGTCTAGTTGAACAGAGTTACATTACTCAAAGTTACAAGTGATGAAGAGAGGCTGAGCTGCCCTTGTGCACCAAGTTAAATACTGGATGATCCATAGTGGGGGTTGAGAGTTTCTCTGAAGGACTAGCCAATCAGAAGTTTACTTCGTTTGGGAGGGAGTTGTCTCTCTGAGTGGGAGAAATAATGATACGTAAAATATTGAAGGTTAGTTAAAATTCCTTCTAGAAGCTTCAGAACTTCGTCATAAATGACTCTCAAGGTTTTCTTATGAAAGAGAGCTGTTTACTGGAGGTTTCCATGTCTTTAAATGGAGACAGCTTGTTTTAGATTATCTGACTGGGATATCTTGTTTTTAAATGGTTAATGCTTGTAAAGGAAACGAGGGATTACAAGATTTGGCTTTTAGCTTTATGACTTGGTGAGGCGCTTTCATAAATGGTATGTCAACAGGTTGCAACAGGCTGGGCTTCCAATAATAATAATAATAATATAACTTAGAAACCAAACTCATTGGAACCCATAGTCCTAGGTTCAGTATTGGACAGGGAACATGATTCACATACTGCACAAGTACATGTGCCAAATTGCAATCATTTTCTCTAACCCTCTCTATAGTGGACACCTCTCTTTAGCGGGCAGTATTTACGGTCCCAAGGATGTCAGTTATAGAGAAGTTTCACTGTAATAGCAATGTAATTTCAACTTGCATTCACTTCATCTACACATCACACATGCTTCCTTGTAGACCAGAGTTATGGGGGGATCAAAGCATCACATAGTAATATGCAACACACATAATTTTTGTCAGGTTATTTTAGCCTATTTTCATTTTATGAAATAAATAGGCTTATGAGATCACCTTTTGTCCGTGTGTCTGTGTGTGTACCCCCATAATAACATCTAAACGGATGGAGCGATTTTAATGAAACTCGGTAAGATCATAGCACCATTCTGGCTGACCCCGACCGGCCCTTCAAATTTTATTGTGACTCACCAATCCAACATGGCGGCTGTGCGGAATATTTCACTAGCATTCAGTATCTCTGAAACTATTACCGATATCACCCTGAAATATTGTACGGTGATAAAGGGTACTACTAGAAGTTCACTATGAGGCTTTCAAAAACCTGGTAACTACAAAACCAACATGGCGGCCAAGCGAATTTGAGACTTTTAAATAGACTTTTCTCGTGATTTAACCATCCAAACGTAATGAAACTTGGTACAGCAAATGTTTATACACATTGTAATGCACTGGCCTCTAATTTAGTTCAATTGTTTACATAACCTCAAAATGGCGGCTGTGCGAAATATTTCACTGGCATTTTATATATCCGAAACTATTACAGATATCACCCTGAAATGTTGCACGGTGATAAAGGGCACTGCTGCATGTTTATCTATGTAACTTTCAAAAATCTGTAAAGTACAAAACGAAGATGGCGGCCAAGCGAATTTGAAACATTTCAATAGACTTTTCTCGTGATTTAACTATCTGAGCCCAGTGAAATGTGGTACAGTAAATGATTATACATATTGTAATTCACTGGCATCTAATTTAGTTCAATTTTTTACATAACCTCAAGATGGCGGCTGTGCGAAATTTTAAAATTAAGTTTTTATTTCTTGTGTCGTAATCATGCGATAGAAGTGAAAGTTTGAATAATGAACCTACGCAATGACTTTCCTTTAATGGTACATAATTCTATGGCCAATACATATAACAATCCAAAATGGCAAGCATCCGAAATATTTTGACGGTTCTCAATATCTACGAATCTTTTACAGCAATCAAACTGATTTTTTTAAATATTCATAGGGGCTATGAACATAAGTTCACCTATAGGACTTTCAGTAACCTGGTGAGCACAAATCCAACATGGCAGCGACGCGAAGTAAACATATATAAATGGACGTTTCTCGCGATTTAACTATCCGAGTGCAGTGGAACTTTGCACGTTACATGCTTATACAAATGTTAATCCACTGGCATCTAATTTATTTCAATTGGTTTCATAACCACAAAATGGCAGCTGTGCGAAATTTCAAAATCTGGTTTTTACGTCTTGTGTCGTAATCATGCGATTGAAGTTTGAATAACACACGTACACAATAATCTTCATGTAATAGTACATAAATAAAAATCCAACCTGGCGACCATCTGAAATATTTAGACGGTTTTCAATGTCTACGAAACTATCACAACAATCAAACTGAAATTTTGTATGTTGATAGAGGCAATTAACACGAGTAGGATATATGAAAATAGGATGTATAGTTCTTCACGGAACTACTTGTTTCACAAGTCCCTGTAATTGGAATAATATTGTGGTGACGGACTGAAAAGTGGAGGAATGTAGTCAAGTGACACAATTTATTACAAAGCTTATGAAGCTTGAATTATCAACAAGAAGTTCCGTGAAGAACTATACAGCCTACTTTTCATGCCAATGATTATTCTACAGTATATGAACCTATCTAGAATAATGACTAAATTAAGTTGATAATATCGAAATATCTAATTAGTTCAAAATATACCTGGTATAATGTAGCCTAATAGAGCACTACAGTTGGCAGCCCTAGTGACTGAATATATTCTTAGTTCCACCTCTTAATGTACAGAATACAAAATTTGGTTGAAGTCCAATGGTCGTTACATGCAGTTAGACACTGGATCTATCAGCAAGCGTAATACCATGCGTGTGCTGGTCAGAAATAATCTGAATTATTATGATATCTTGTTGTGCCAATTTTGGATGAAATCCACTTGTTAGTATCTGAATTATTATGATATCTTGTTGTGCCAAGTACCGACAGTAGTGGCTAAAGCGCTGCGTTAGGTCAAGGGGCCAAGCTCTCTGCTGACTCGGTAGACGCGTGGGTTCGAGCCCCACCGTCGGCTGTCGTTGAAATGGTTTTCCGTGGTTTCCCATTTTCAACACCAGGTAAATAATGGGACAGTACCTTCTGACAGGCCACGGCCGCTTCCTTCCACATCCTTGCCCAGTTTCATTCATCTTCATCCATTCCATCTCTCATCCCGACGCGCAGGTCGCCCACGGGCGTCGCCTAGAAAGACCTGCACTCGGCCTATCAGGAGGCTACCCGACAACAACAAAAAAGTATAGAAGTTACATGTATTTTAAAATTGGACATATCAGCAGGCATAGAATCATGTTGGCAGCACTGCCTTGTATTAATTACTCCAAATTAATCTAGAATGTCAGGTGCTATACGTGTGCAAAGTATAGAGCTGTTGGCTTGCATACTTTCTGATATATTGATATTAGGGTAAAAAGAATATAGACAGCATTTATTAACAGTTGGCAGCCCTGATTGCTCTTAACAATACTTATAGTCATATCTGTTATAGTACACATAGCACATACGAAATTTTGTTGAAATCCAACTGATAGTATAGAAGTTACATGTATTTAAATATTGGTACTATCAGCAGGCTTATAATCATGTTGGTAGAAGTGACGTATATAAGTTACTCCAAATTAATCTAAAATGTCAGAATATACGTGTGCATAGTTTAAAGCTGTTGGCTTGCATACTTTCTGATATATTGGTATTTGGATAAAAAATAGAGAGAGGAATTATTAACAGTTGGCAGCCCTGGTGGCTCTTAAGAATACGCTCAGTCATATCTGTTTATGTACAGATATTACATACAAAATTTGGTTGAAATCCAATCGATAGTGTAGAAGTTATATGCATTTAAACATTGGACCTATCAGAAGGCTTAAAATTATTTTGGCAACACTGTCATGGTTGGCCTCCTGGAAATTAAACTGAAATAGTATTATCTACAAGTGTGCCCAATTTGGAATAGCTCCCATGCATACCTTGCAAGATATCCAACATGGAGCTCAAATTTCTAGCTCGTTTTTTCAGCAGTTGGTAGCACTGACATCATTTTCAAATATGGACGTGAGTTATTCCGGTGCACATCTTTACTCATACAAAATTTGGTTTTGATTGCTGCAGCCGTTTAGGAGTTGATAGGGGGGGGGGGGGACACACACACAGCCAGACAGACAGACAGACAGAAGGACAGACAGATAGACAGACAGACAGACAGACGGACAGACAGACAGACAGACACACATTTTCCCGGATCGATCTCATAAGTCTACTTTTTCCTCATTTTTGCAAAATGTGAAAAGTAGGCTAAAAATCGGATTAACCAGTAACGAGGTATTTGTATGAAAAATGTTTTAGTCCAAAAACAAAGTCTATACTTTATTTAGCACCCGAGAAAATCAGAAAACAACACGCAAAATATGTACTGTAAACGTATGGTGTATGTGCGTTCGTTGCCGTTTTACAAGCATTGCTTGTGGTGTGCATAACACAGACGGTGGTATGATGCTAGTTCGTCATTGTGGAGGGCACACAGGCCGTTTGTGCGTTTCGTCGCTATTCAAGTCTGTGTGCATTCCCAAACAAATGGATAGGGCGTCAGGGACTGACACAGTGGCCTGCTCGTTCTCCCGATCTCAACCCATTAGACTTCTACTAATGGGATCATTTAAATGCCATTGTGTACGCCACACCTATTCATAACGTGGACATGCGGCGTCAGCGAATAGAGCAAGGATGTCAGCAGATACGACAGACGCCGGGAATATGGGAGCGTGTGAGACAGTCAATGATGCGGTGCATAGACGCCAGCATTACAGCTCGTAGGAGCCAGTTTGTGCACCTTCTGTAGAGAACTGTAAGTAGTAACGTACACTTTATCAACACAAATGACCAACTGCATAGTGAAGCGGTCTGTGTTATGTACACCACAAACAATGCTTGTAACACGGAAACGATAGCAAATACACCAGATGTTTACAGAACATGTTTTACTTGTTGTCAGATCCTCTATCGAATCCGCGGAGCTTTCCCACATATTTAGTTACACCATGTACAGATTGTTATGGTCTATTGAAGAAATAGAAAACTATGGGATGACATGTTTTGCTCGTCAAGTGAGCATCATCAGATCCAATTTTACAAGACAAATTGCTCTAAAGGGGCAGATGACCTCGTAGTTCCGCCCATTAAAACAACAATAGCTAACTAACTAAATTGCTCTAAAAACACTACCAAACCTACAGTGATACCCACAGACAGTTTCTGCCCTTCAAATACAAAATACAAACAAACAAACTAATAACCCGTCAGAATGCTGATTACTGATAAATATTAAAGCATTATGCACCCGGAAAAAGAACTATTTATTTTAATGTTGCAAAACTTAGAAATGACAATCCCATCAAAAACAGTCATATTCCACCAACTAACCTGTGAAGGTGTAGCTATTGATGCGAGCTGAAGAGTTGACTAGCGGGACGGGAGGTGGGACGGGGAAGCAGCTTTCTCTCTCTCTTGCCAGTCGCTATGACAGCTATGGCCCTTCCTAAAAGTATTCGACAGAATTCGTGACGTATCCAATTACTATTATTACAACTTTGTATTTTAACTGCATTGAATATCTTGTTATAGTTATTATGGAAATTACTGTCGTTATTAATCACATAAATGCAGTATTTCTTAGATTTCAAGCGCAGTAAGATAAAAGATGAAAGTGAGCTTTAGGCAGGACGATTTCGTACATCTGTCAGCTGATGATCTCCGTCTGGCCGAGTTACGAAAACATAATTTTTCTCTTTTCTCTGTCTCTCTCATATGTCAGCGTGCGACTGCGATGGACAACGTTTTCAGAAACGCTGGTACATACAGAAGCTTGTGGACGGAAGCGAGGGGATAGGGGGTGAGAGGCGAGTTTTGGCCACATTCCTCGCGTAACGCTTCTCTCTGGCTACTTGCAGAGCCTTTCACTCTGACTTATGGTTCACTGTTTAAAATTTTGGTTTTGTCCAAGTAAGGTTTGGGGTTTTCTTCCGTTCGAAACTTTTAGTCGGCACTCTTCTGGGTAAGAGAAAGCCTGCTTTAAGTGCGACAATTGGTATTCTTTAAAGACACTGTTACTCTGATACACTTAAACAATAAACCCTAACTACTGTAGATATGTAAACTAATATGCGGGAATAACCTACAAGTACTCTGCTGAATGATGATGATAAAAAACATACCATATAGTGTTTGTCTGGTATTAATGTGTTCAAAAATCTGATGTGGAGACTTATCTGAATTGTGGAATGTCTGCAGGGTGATCAGGAAACCACATTTTGATGTAAATAAAATCATCATGTAGAAACATTTCCAAATTATTACTCTGAAGATTAATTCTTCGAATTTGAATGCATTTTATAAAAGCAGTTAGTCTATCTCTTGAAAACTTTTCAGATTATGTAAGAATGCAACATTAAAATAAATAGTTAATTCTTTGGCTGCTTAATGCCTTAATGTTTATCAGTAGGGCTCGGGTATTTAAGAAAAATCATATTTTTTCTTTGCCTCTATTTTCATGTCTGATTGGATTCCGAATCAAATCAAGTGATTATCGTCACAATACAGTGCTTTTTATTCGTCATCATCATCATCATCATCTTCATTTCCCCTTTTCAGTTGACACTGGGTGGGGGCAAATATGGTTCCTCTCCACTTTGTTCTGTCGTTCCACCATTCCTCTTCCGACACAGTGTTCCAATCCAGGTTCCGTTTTCTAATACTATTCTCCACCGAGTCCATCCAACGCATTCTTGGTCTTCCTCGTCCTCTCTTCCCTGTCATCCGTCGTTCCAGGGTTCGTCTTGGTAGCCTTACTTCATTCATCCGTTTGACATGTCCAAACCATCTCAATCTGTTTTGCTCCAGTTTGTCATTTAGTTTCTGTACTCCCAGTTCTTCCCGTATATCTTCATTTCTCACTCTGTCTCTCCTCGTTTTCTGGACCATATTTCTCAGGAATACCATCTCTGCTGCTTGTACTCTGCTCTCATCCCTCTTAGTCATTGTCCAAGTTTCCGCTGCATATGTCATTATAGGAACATAATATGCTTTGTACAAAACTTCTTTAGCCTTAATTGGTATATCCTTGTTCCATACTAGTCCCCGTACCTGTTGGTAGAAAGTACTCCCGAGTTGTATTCTTCTGCTAATTTCCACATCTAGTGTTCCATTTTCAGTCAGTTCGCTTCCCAAGTATTTTAAGTGTTTCACCACTTCCAATTCCTTATGTCCTACTTTGATTACTCCTTTTCCTTCTTTCTTATCTCTACTCATCACCACTGTTTTACTCTTCTCCACATTTGTCATCATTACTTTGGCAACATGCGAGATGATGGTGATTCCTTGGTAGTTACCACACACCTACCTGTCTCCTTTCTTGAATATTGGCAATATTATTCCCTTATTATTTGTCATATAAATGCATATTTCGAACATTTATTACCATTAGATTTTACTTTGAGCATTTGTTTGGTAATAACGTCGTATTTCAGTTGTTTGACGGCTGCTGTAGGTGTGCAATCATCCTCAACTTACTGAACGGGAACTAGTGTTTACAGAAATAGACTGTAAATAACAACTTAATAATGTACATTCAGAAAATTAATATGAAAATAGGTATAAATAAATTAGTTAACAATTTAATCTCGAAGGGATTGTCGAATGGATTTATAATTACAAAATCGGCCATATTTAGATCAGTCATTTTCAGGTGACATTTTGTCATTTTGGAGTCATATTTCGTCATATTTGCTTGCATATTCGGACTATTTTTAGGTCTTAAACATCCGAGCCCTAGTTATCAGTAATGGTTAGCCTACTAAGTCTTCTGACGGGTTGTTTGGTTTTGGTTTTAGGAGGGCAGATCTGTCTGTGGGTGTCCTTGTAGGTTTGACAGTGTTTTGTAGAGATATTTGTCTTGCAGTTTTTGATCTGATAATGCTCGCTTGAGGAGCGAAACATGTCATCCCTTAATTTTCTATTTCTTCATAATGTATATCTTAATCAAATGTAAGTTTTTTCAGGTTATGTTTTCACATATTCTAGTAATTGGAATTATATTGTATTCACCGACAGAAAGTTACAATATCAGCCTATACGTTTATTGTTGTTGTTGTAGTTGTTTCATTTAAGGGTCTGGGACATGCTGATCATTTAGCCCCGTATACTTGTATACAAGCAAGAGCACCCGTTCTTTGAAGGTCTTTCTGTACTTATCGAAGAATTTCGAAATATAAAGAATCTTCAGTCCGTCAACACGATTGTACCCAAATTATTATTTTTTATCACTTATCCTCCCAGCTCGGCTTCATGCACGGACTCGGCGAGGGATCATTCGTCTACCGTCACAAGGACGGTGTCTTGGAGCTGGACACACTTTTTCTGCAAATACAACTGGGGATGATGACAGACGACCGCCGCTAACTTGGGTCTAGTTAAGGAATGGTCACGGAAGGGATTTCGGAAGGAAGTCGGCAGTGGATCCATTGAAAGTAACCATCCTGCCATATTCGGAACTCTGTAGTTCCTAGACTTTGGGAACTGGTTGGGCAAGTTATCTTCTCTCCGTGGAACTGGCCTTCACTTATCAGTTGTCTGCGAGACCAACCTCGGTGAATACCGGCTGTTCTGTCAGTCCAGTGGCACTTCCTCGATCCGGTCTTGTACACAGTAGCAAGCAGTGTTGCCATGAGTGACGTACTTTTGCTCCTGTTTTCTCCTACACACCTTTTACTATACGTTATTCACGCCTTTCGGTGCTTCGTGAAATGAGAAATCGTATGTTCTCGGATAAACGATCTGACTCGACCCACTCTGTGTACAATATTTTAGTTACGGACGTTTATAGAAAGCATGCGTAACTTGTCAGGATTGTATAGTTTAATGTGATGTTTTTGCCTACTTTCAACATTTGTAAAATAAAAAAAGTGACTTAGAGATATAAGCTTACACGGCGAAATATTCGTGTGTCTGTGATGTGTGAATGTCTGTCCCCTCTATCAATTCAAACAAGACGAAACCGAATTAACCCAGTGTCATGTTTTATGACACCGCCATCTTAACGAAAAAGGTATGGCGGCCAGCCAAATTTTCAACAAAAATAAATAATCAAATTACGACTAAGCTAATCATCATTTGACAGGAGTAGAAGTGGGAAACCACGGAAAACCAATTCCAGGATGACTGAGTTGGTAAATGAATCCGCCTCTTCTCAGTTTTGCCTCACATGCCTGAGTGTACCCCGTTCCAGCCCTCAGACCTGAATTAAATATCTTGACTGAGCCGGGAATCGAATCCAGACGTCTCGAGCGACAGCCAAGAATGCTAACTGCTACACCACGAAGTGATCTGTCAGTAGATTAACGGGCACGTTAATGATCACCTTCAGCGCAAATTTCCGGCAACCCGGCGTCTCTAAAAAGAAGCCACAGTCGCAGTGGTCTGATCGAGATTAACTATGTAGCTCGAGGTTTAACAAGCACTTTTAGAAGTGATTGTTAATTCATTTGAGGGGTTAGGGACATCTGGGTTATCATCCCCGTGTAGTTGGGTGAGTGTTGAACTGTATTAGGGACGACGTAGGTACCCCACGACTTGAAGTAACGTACTATCCTGGCATTTTCCTGGAGGGAGTGTGAAAAGAACGGAGGATAGCCGTTGTCAGCGCCGGGATTCGAGCCTACGATCTCCGGAATTCCTGAAGCTGCTCTCGCAGCCGTGGTGCACGATTTAACGAGCACAGCCACGCCGCACTTTAAAAAGAAGAAGAGGTTAAGAGTTCCCACAAACTTGGTTCATATAATAGATACAATGAAGAATATGTTTGACAAGGGCATATTTTAAAATTGGGTAAAAACAATAGCGGTGGTTAGATTTTTTCAAGTTATACGTTTATTTTTGGTAGCAAAGATGTTTGTTCCTTGGTATGTGTATAATTACTGTACAGTCGCAATCATAAAGATAATACTATATTGCTACTTTTTTAGCTGTTTAACCCGAACTTCCCCCTTAAGCTCTTAATCTTCTAGTGTGTAATTCGGCTGCAAAGAGCAAGTTAGTAATCGTTCTCATAACTACCCCCCCCCCGGGGCTCACCACTAGTGGGACGTGGTTTGGCAACCACGGAACCCCAGCTGAGTCCGGCATTGCTTCCACTTACTTGTACCGAGCTCCTTTCAGTTATCTTTCCCGACGGCCTCATTTGGTCAACACTTGTTCTCTTCCAACCCCGACGGTATTATGGTATCCGAGGCCTAGGGAGTCTTTCACTTTCCCGCCTTAATTGGCCCTTGTCTCATCTTTTCTGATACCCTCATTCTTCGAGGGGTCAGCCTTCATGTTCTTTTCATGATATCTCCTGCCTTCTGCACAAGGCCCTCAAGGAGGCAGGGTGTGTGCAGCCCCACCCCTTCTGGTGCACCCTGGATAGTGCTACGCCCTCAAGGGCTCACGGCTGGTGAGTTTGGGAGTTGGCGCCCCCTAGGGATTCCTGAGCTGGGTCCGTTTGTTTCCCTTTTTCTACGGACTTTGGGGCGGGCCCTTTCCTCTGTCCACTTTCCGATCTGCCTTTCATGGCTCTCCTTTCTTCCAAGTCCCTCAATCCTTATTTCTTCTTCTAGTACGTAAGTTAGTTACTATGTCCTCAGTTAGTTATAGTTGTAGGTTTCATATCAACATCTTTCATTATCACTATAGTCCGGCTCCGTGGCTAAATGGTTAGCGCGCTAGGGTTTAGACTGTAGTGCCCCGGGTTCGATATCCGGCCGAGCCATCAGGGATTTTAATCTCCTGGGATTAGTTCCCGTGGCTCGGGGACTGGGTGTATGTGCCGTCTTCATCATCACTTCATCCTCATTACGACGCGCAGGTCGCCCACGGGCGTCAACTAGAAAGACCTGCACTCAGCCTCTCCGGAGGCCACACGATCATTCATTATCACTATCACCCAAACCATTAGGGGCCGATAACCTACATGTTATGCCCATTAAAACAACATCATAATTATCCACATCATCTGGGGCAGATGATCTCGATGTTACGTCCTCTTAAAGCAACAATGACCAAAACCTAGTGAAGACGGCCTCCTCCACAGCTGCACCAGTTTCTCTGGCGCCCTGCTCTAACTTTCAACAAGTGTTTACAGCGCTTCAGCCTCGAGCACAGAACTGATCATACAGATTGGCTCCTCTTTCTTTTTTTACAAGGTCGTTTGAGGGTCATCTTAAGATGGTCCACATTCCGCTGTGTGCTACAAACATTGCAGAGAGAGCAAATACAGTATTACACAGATAGAGCGAGACTACTGACTCTGTGGACAACGCCTAACAACCCTCTTTGTTTCAAACTTATACCATACATTACATCTAGCTTTGAGGATTGTGGGGGGGTCCTGTGTTTTGAGGCAGCTTGGTAGACACCAAGCTGTTCCAGTTATTTATCGTATATTGTTAATTTAATACACAAGAAACATGAACCATCCAAGTACAGTGAGATTCTTTTGTTGGAGTGGGGCCAACCAGCGGTCAGCTACGAGGCGCGCGCACGCCTTCCGCCTGCCAACCAAACTCGGGCCGCAGGTTGCACGCAGGTAGAAACATTAACTTCAACCTAACGAGGCAAGCAAGCTAGGGTCACTAAACTTTCATCAACAAGGGTGTAAAGTGTCAGCATACAGATTAGAAGGTAACATAAACAACAGCTTCCAGCAAGATTTAATTAAAGAAGCACAGATGTTATTTTATATGTTTGGAGTCTGGAAGATTTCATGTCACCAGTTGAAAAAATGAAAATCCACAGCCTGCTTCCCGTCTCCGACCTGGTCAGGAATGGAATGAATGAAGCCCCCATCTAGCGGCGAGGATATGAAATGTGCCGGCTGCCGAAGCCTGTCGCACTCCTCTGGGGCAATGATTAGATGAATGACAGATGAAATGGAATGATAGTGGGGAGTGTTGCTGGAATGAAATTTTGACAGGGAAAACCGGAGTAACCGGAGAAAAACCTGTCTGCCTCCGTTTTGTCCAGCACAGATCTCACATGGAGTGACCGGGATTTGAACCACGGGCCCAGCGGTGAGAGGCCGGCGTGCTGCCGCCTAAGCCACGGAGGCTCTTCATGTCACCAGTTAAAGGTTAGAATTTACCTTTTCACAGAAGATGCTGAAAATGTTCTCTTTCAGGTGACAGACAGTAACATAGGAAGTTACATCGTTACTTTATGTAGCTACTCCTGTACCACCTGCGTGTTTACTGTGATTATTAGAAGCACGGACCCAAGCACGTTTGATGTTTAATTCTGGATAATTTGAAATTCAAAGTGTACGGATCAATTACCCGTACTCTGGTTGGTTCTTAAGTTTAGGGGCTGCAACAACGCGGTCATGTAGCCCCGTGTACTTTGGGTGTGTGTAGAATCTGTCTGATAACTGGTGTTAATTGTGATGACTGTATTAGTGTGTGTTATCTGTTTTTTGATTCAAGTACGGATTGCAGACTTATGAATTTTTCAAATAGTTCCTACTTTTGCCGCCAAATGCCACCGTCGACGACTACTAGTTCAGAACTTAGCTACCAGACGCCACCGCAGTCGGCTCTTGGCAACGAACGTAGGAACCTAAGAGCGTTGTTTACTTTCTTAACCTATACAATTTAGCTTCATACATGTGTAATTAGTGGAAGGATCTTTAACATGCCATAAATCTATGACATGGGACCGCCGGCTTTACTTCCCCTCCGAAGGAAGGCATACTGAGGGATTTTTAACGGTACCCGTACTCTAGTGGAGCTGGAGAACAATATACGGCAGCAGGTATCCCTCACAACAGAAGGGAATTACAGCGTGTAAACGCTAATTTATTTGCAGAACACAACGCCTGTCTGTGAGCTGAAGGAGAACATTTTCAGCATCTTCTGACAAAAGGTAAGTTCTTTAATCTTTATTTGGTGGTGAATTTACCATTAATTAATGTAATCTGTTACGGTTTCTACCTGCGCGCAATCTGCGGCCCGGGTTCGGTTGGCTGGCGGAAGGCGTGCGCGTGCATGATAGCTGGCCGCTGGCCCTGGTCCAGCAAAAGAATCACCCTGTAGATGAGGAAGATATGCCACGAGGGACAAAATTCAAATATCTTGGTCACAAAAGATGGATGCCTTGACGAAGAGGTCAATACAAGAATCAATCCTGCCTGTATGAAGCGGCGAACAACGACTGGTGTCCAAAATCTATTTCAATGTCATTCGCCCTGTCACATTATATGGAGGGCGGCTTCGTTGGCGTATTTGGTAGCATACTGAGCTTCTATGCCCAAAGTCACAGGTTCAAACCCGGCCAAGGTCGTCGGATTTTTAAGAGCGTTAAAAATCCCTCAGAATGCCTTCCTTCGGAGGAGAAGTAAAGGCGGTGGTCCCATGTCATAGATTTATGGCATGTAAAAGAACCTTCCACTAACTATACTTGTGTGAAGCCAAAATTTGTAGGTAAGAATTGATAACGCTCTATTATTTCCAACGTTCGCCACCAGGTGCTGACTGAGATGGCATTTAGTAGCCAAGTCCACAAGCTAGGGGTCGTGGACGGTAGCATTTGGTAGCAAAAGTGGGAACTACTTGAAATTATCGTCTGCAGTCCTTACTTGAATTAAAACAGATAACACACACTAATACAGCCATCACAATAATTAACACCTGTTATCAGACAGATTCTATACACACCCAAGGTACACAGGGCTACATGACCGCGTTGTCGCAGTCCTTAAACTAAGGAACCAACCAACACATTATATGGATGCGAATACCGGCCAACTACGTGTGAGGCAGAGCGTCGTTTAGGCGTTATTGAAACCAAGATGTTTAGGTGGACAGCTGGTGTAACTAAATTAGGCCATGCTTGAAATGACAATATCAGGAAGCGGTTTGGAGTCGTACCTATCCAATATAAAATGCGCGAGAGCAGTCTACGGTGGTTTGGGCCTGTACTGCGGGCAGAAATGGACACAATTCCAAAGACTGGGTACAATCCAATAGTCGTCGGCCAAAGACCAAAGGGGCGACCGAAGCAACGATGGGCTGATGCGGTACACATAACGAAGTTCTTTTTTAGATGCTGCTGCCTCTCACTGAGGCGGACGGGGTTCCCAGTCAATGCACGTGAGATTTTCGAAGTGAAATGTCAGGCCCTGTGGTACGGATTCTCCGTATAAATGGAGGTCCCGTGGCTCATGATCGCGAGATTAATGGTCACGCAAAACTACAGGCTTCCTTCCTTCCTTCCTCCCGGTGTCCTTTCCTACTTCCGTCCTTCCTACCAACCTTCCTGTATCCCTTCCTGTCCTTCTTTGCGTCCTTTTCTTCCTACCGACCTTCCTACCTTTACATGCGGTGTCCCTTCCTACTTCCTTCCTACCTTTACATCCTGTGTCCCTTCCAACTTCCTTCCTTCCTTCCTACCTTCCTACCTCTACATCCTGTGTCCCTTCCTACTTCCTTCCTTCCTTCCTACCTTCCTACCTCTACATCATGTGTCCCTTCCTACTTCCTTCCTTCCTTCCTACCTTCCTACCTTTACATCCTGTGTCCCTTTCTACTTTCTTCCTTCCTACCTCTACATCATGTGTCCTTTCCTACCTTTACATCCTGTGTCCCTTCCAACTTCCTTCCTTCCTTCCTACCTTCCTACCCTCTACATCCTGTGTCCCTTCCTACTTCCTTCCTACCTTCCTACCTCTACATCATGTGTCCCTTCCTACTTCCTTCCTTCCTTCCTACGTTCCTACCTCTACATCATGTGTCCCTTCCTACTTCCTACCTTCCTACCTCTACATCATGTGTCCCTTCCTACTTCCTTCCTTCCTTCCTACCTTCCTACCTTTACATCCCTGTGTCCCTTTCTACTTTCTTCCTTCCTACCTTTACATCATGTGTCCTTTCCTACCTTTCTTCCTTCCTGTGTCCCTCCCCTTCACTGGCGCAGCTGTAACGTTCTCGCCTGCTGTGTCCAAGGTTGCAGGATCAAATCCTAAGGCAGTCAGTTGGCATTTGAGGGTGCGTAGATGCGAGGGGAGCCATGTCAGTAGATTTACTTGCACGTTAGATCCCCTTCGGAGCAAAATTCCTGCACTCCGGCCGGAGGCACGTAAAGGCAATATTATTATTTATTATTTCTTCGTTCCTTCCTTCTTAGTCCCCGTTGTATTTATTCCATGTAACGGGCTTTGTTGCTTATCTTCCTTTCGTAGTCACTGAACCCTCCACGTAGGCTTTTCCCACGGACTCAGCGAGGGATCCCACTTTTACCTCCTCTTACGGGCAGTGTTTTGGAGCTTGACATCGAGGCAGGAGATACAATTGGGGAGGCGGGACTAGGGCCTCACCTGCAAAGCGAACAGGGGGGCCTCATGAGGGATAGGACGGGATGGGGAGAATGTGAGAGATAGACAAGGAAGAGGGAAGGAGGCAGCCGTGGCCCTGACGGGTAGGTATCATCCTGGCATTTGCCTGAAGACGAAGTGGGAAACCACTTCGAGTATGGCATGAGGTGGGAATCGAACTCCCTCTACTCATTTGGACCACCCGAGGCTGAGTAAATCCCGTTCCAGTCCTCATACCACTTTTCAAATTTCGTGGCAGAGCCGGGAATCGAACCTAAGCAGCTAAGCACTACACAACGGAGCAAATTTTATTGCTTGTAATAATAGAATGAAGGCTCCTTGTTGTTGAGTAGGGACGATTTACTCACAAGCAAGTAACCCGTTCTCCAATTATAATCACGGTAAAGGCCAGGCGAGTATTGAATGGAGTGTTTGACATTGGTCATGAACCCCGTTGAAGACGTGTCAGAGCGTGCGACACACTGCCCTTGATGTGGAACGGGGCCGCACTCAGTAATATAGTGATTGACACACACTAGCATTCACAGCGCGACAGTCACACATGTCTCGACGATCATAATAATGATAATGTGACCATACAGCGACACTTACGGGACTCCGAAATGTCCTATATTACCCATGTTAATTTTTAACTTTTTATTTCCCATTTTATCAGAAGCTATAACCACGAACTAATCGATTATTTCATCGACGTTCCTTGATGTTCTCGTCTTACTTTACCACAGGTGTTTTGAGAATAAGACGATTTTTGATTTTTCGTAGACTTTTAAAATAAAAAATGGCGTAATTTATTTGTAATTCTTATGAACATTTCCATCAGGCAAAATTGATGATGATGATAATTGTTGTTTTAAGGGGCCTAGCATCTAAGTTATCGGCCCCTAATGGTTTGTGTGATCGTGAAAATGAAACTACAACTAATAACTAACTACAAAAGTTACGTGCTAGAAGAAAAGAAATACAAAAGAAAAGAAGAAGGCAAATAAAAGACAGGAGGAAAGGAAAT
This sequence comes from Meconema thalassinum, assembly GCA_946902985.2. Taxonomy (NCBI): domain Eukaryota; kingdom Metazoa; phylum Arthropoda; class Insecta; order Orthoptera; family Tettigoniidae; genus Meconema; species Meconema thalassinum. The sequence continues at coordinate 378,430,665 of OX336392.1, forward strand.
GCCCTCAACCCTCGAACAATGAGGGACTGAGAGACTTGCAAGGAAGGAGAGCCAAGAAAGGCAGATAGGAAAGGGAAAGAGGAGAGGGCCCACCCCAAAGGCAATGGAAAAAGGGGAAAACCCGGACCCAGCTCAGGAATCCCTCAGGGTCACCAACTTCTGAACTCACCAGCCGTGAGCCCTTGAGTGTAACACTATCCAGGGTACACCAGAAGTGGTGGGGCTACATACACCCTGCCTCCTTGAGGGCCTTGAGCAGAAGGCAGGAGATATCATGAAAAGAAAGAGAAGGCTGACCCCTCGAAGAATGAGGGTATCAGGAAAGATGAGACAAGGGCCAATTAAGGCAGGAAAGTGAAAGACTGCCTAAGCCTCGGATACCCTAATAGCGTCGGGGTCGGAAGAGAACAAGAGTTGACCAAGGGAGGGCCGACAGGAAAGAGAACTGGAAGGATGCCGGCACAAGTAAGTGGAAGCAATGCCGGACTCATCTGGGGTCCCGTGGTCGCCAACCCACGTCCCACAAGGTGTGAGCCCCTGGGAGGCAGGCAAAATTAAACCAAAGCAATATTTTGAGAAACGGCTTTGTTAAAATATAACACAATTAGATCTAAAACTTTCAATTTTGTACGTCGGTAAGTTCCGTAAAAATAAAAATAAAAGCAAATTTTGCAGTACAAAATGCATTGTAGCGAGAAACTGAATCATGGTTTTATCTGGTTTTAGCAACATGCTTGCACCATTGGATTCCCCTTCTTCCATTTGAAGTACAGTACTAGCATCCAATTTGTAGTTCTTCCATGTTCCTTTGATATTGCAACTAATGTCTGTTTAACTTTATTAACAAGTAATTCGTGATGAACTAAAGAGCCTAATTTTCTTAAAATTTAAGATTCATGCCTATCTAGAATAATGACGAAATCAAGTTGGTAATACTAACATTTCAAAGTACTGCAGTTTGAATTACACCTGAAATAGTGTAGCCTAATAGAGTAATTACTACAGTTGGCAGCCCTGGTGACTCTGAATAAATTCTTAGTTACATCTCTTAAGGTATAGAATGCACATACAGAATTTGTTTGAAGTCTAATGGATAGTACGGACGTTACATGCTGGTTGATATTGGATTTAACAGTGCGCGTAAAATCATGTTGGGAACAATGTCATGTATGTGATGCTCAGAATTAATCTAAAATATTACGATCTATTACAGTACCAATTTTGGATACAATCAATTTTTTAGTATAGAAGTTATATGAAATTAAAAATTGAAACTATCAGAAAGCTTAGAATCATGTAGGCAGTACATTAGTTACTCCAAATTAATCTAAAATATCAGGTACTATACGTGTGCAAAGTTTAGAGCTGATGGCTTGCATACTTTCTGATACATTGATATTTAGATTAAACAGAGAGAGCATTTATTAACAGTTGGCAGCCCTGCTGGTTCTTATGAATAATCATAGTCATAACTGTTATGGTACACAAAGCACAGGCGAAATTTGGTTGAAATCCATTTGTTAGTATAGAAGCTATATGCATTTAAAAATTGGACCTATTAGCAGGCTTAGAATCGTGTTGGCAGCACTGATATATATATAAGTTACACTAAACTAAGGTAGAATGCCAGGTACTATACGTGTGCAAAGTTTAGAGCTGTTGGCTTTTTCTGATATATTGATATTACTGTAGGGTTAAAAGACAGAGAGAGCATTTATTAGCAGTAGGCAGCTCTGGTGGCTCTTTAGAATACGCACAGTCATATCTATTGTAGTACTGGTACACATAGTACATACGAAATTTGGTTGAAATCAAATCAATAGTATAGAAGTTACATGCATTAAGAAATTAGACCTACCGGCAGGCTTAGAATCATGTTGGCAACACTGGCATGTATGGACTTCTGAAAATGAATCTGGAATAGTTCGCATGCATAACCTCTGAGATATTCAACATAGAGCTCAAATTGTAATTGCAATTTTTCAGCAGTTGGTATCACTGACGACAATTTCATATATGGTCGTGAAATATTCAGATATAGATCTTTACTCCTACCAAATTTGGTTTCCATAGCTGCAGCCATTTACGAGTTGATAGTGGAGACACACAGACAGACAGACAGACAGAAGGACAGACGGACAGTCACACATTTTCCCGGATCGATCTCATCTGTCTACTTTTTCCTCATTTTTAGCCTACTTTCGATTTTTGCAAAAAATGAAAGTAGACTTATGAGATCACTACAGGGCCAAAAATGTGTGTCTGTCTGTGTGTCTGTGTGTCTGTGTGTCTGTGTGTGAGTGTGTGTGTGAGTCTGTGTACTCTGAATGTCTGCCCCCCCCCCCCCCCCCTATCAATTCGAACACGGTGGAACCGAATTGAAAGAAATTTGGTACAGAGGTAGAAAAAGCAAAGAGCTCCTCAGTGTCATGTTTTATATCGTCGCCATCTTGACGGAAACGTAATGGCGACCACCCAAATGTTCAAAGCTTAAATCAAATTACGACTAACCTAATCATCCGATATCTACCAAATTTTACAACTACATATAGTCGTATGGCGAGCGTCTTTTGACCAAACTAAAAGGTCATCAGTCCAATAGTTTTCAGATGGCGGCCATGTATGTGTGCAAATCGATTCCCCCTATCTATTCAAACACGGTGAAACCGAATTGAACAAAATTTGGCACAGAGGTAGCACTTGCAAAGGGCACCTCAGTGTCTTGTTCTATATTGCCGCCATCTTGACGGAAATGGAATGGCGGCCACCCAAATGTTCAAAGCTTAAATCAAATTACGACTAACCTAATCATCCGATATCTACCAAATTTTACAACTACATATAGTCGTATGGCGAGCGTCTTTTGACCAAACTAAAAGGTCATCAGTCCAATAGTTTTCAGATGGCGGCCATGTATGTGTGCAAATCGATTCCCCCTATCTATTCAAACACGGTGAAACCGAATTGAACAAAATTTGGTACAGAGGTAGCACTTGCAAAGGGCACCTCAGTGTCTTGTTCTATATTGCCGCCATCTTGACGGAAACGGAATGGCGGCCACCCAAATGTTCAAAGCTTAAATCAAATTACGACTAACCTAATTATCCGATATCTACCAAATATTGCAACTACATACAGTAATATGGCGGGCGTCTTTCGCCCAAACTACAAGGTCATCAGCCTAATAATTTTCAGTTGGCGGCCATGTATGTGTGCAAATCGATTACCCTTATCAATTCAAACACGGTGAAACTGAATTCAACGAAATTTGGTACAGAGGTAGCACTAGCAATGGGCACTCCAGTGCCATGTTTTATATTGCCGCCATCTTGACCAAAACGCAATGGCAGCCACCCAAATGTTAAAGTCTTGAATCAAATTACGACCAATCTAATCATCTGATCTCTACCAAATTTTTTAACATTATACCTTTATGTATGAAAAATCTTTTGACTAAACTGCAAGGTCATCAGCCCTATGCATTGTGGTTGGCGGCCATGTATGTGTGCAAATCGATTCCTCCTATCTATTCAAACACAGTGAAACCGAATTGAACAAAATTTGGTACAGAGGTAGCACTAGCAATGGGCACTCCAGTGCCATGTTTTATATCGCCGCCATCTTGACAAAATCGCAATGGCAGCCACCATTAATTTTTTTACAGAGGTAGAACTAGCAAAGGGCACCTCATATTCATGTTTAGTATCCGTATAGCACGATGTATTTCAACAAGCTATTGCAAACAACACTCAAATACTCCTTGAAAAGGACAAAGAGTTATAACAATACCCATGCTTTTAGGAGAAAGTAGGCTATATATTCTTTACTGAACATCTTGTTGCAAAATGAGAAAAGTAAGCTAACATTTATTTTAATATCTATTGTCTAATAGAAATAAGCTTGCCACGGTGGGCGAGTGGTTATCGTGTCGGACTACCAACCCCAAGCTTGCAGGTTCGCTCCTGGCCGTGGTAAGTGATAATTTTTTTTGTAAGGCGACAAAAATCACGACACGCATGTCACACGTTGTTGGCATGTTAAAGAACCCATTTGAATTCAGTAGGCCGTGTTCATAAAGCAAAATTAATCTCGGGATTTTCCGCCAACACAAAGTTCCTCCATTCTCTACCAGAAAGCGCTATAGTGTCAAGGAGCTTAGCTATCTAACCTCCTTGACTTTCATAGCGCTTCAAGGAACGACCAAATTCGAAATGCAAGCTGCCCTCTGGGCGCAAATAACAAAGCTTGCACTTGGCACCCGAGACCATAAGATATTATTATTATCATTATTATAACAGAAAGAAAACTAAATTAATGGGTTTACTATTTCGTGATAGGGCGTACGATTCGTGGGAAGTAGAAAGTAAGCAGCCTTAAGAACGAGCAATGAAAAAAATAAAAATACCATTAGAAAGTTAAGAGTCTCTAGATTAACACGTACAAATAACGACATTCCAAAAATTTGGAACATTTTACAGCATTCCAGAGTCCCTTAACAGTCAAAAAAGAGAGAGCGAAGGGTTGAACTTTGAATGCTTGAAGGGGAAGAGCGAGCTCGACACGAAATACACAAGACAGGAGCCCGGAATAAAGAAGTGGAAGTAATCCGTGGTCGCCAACCCATATCTCAATTGTTCTTAGCGTTTGGGCAAGAAGTAAATACTTTCTGTGTAGGGTTTAGAAAACTTTGAAGCCATTTTTCATTGTTACGTTATTAACCGCCGTTGAGAAGTTTGCTTTTTGAGGGTAACAAAAAGTAGCATTCGGCAGACTTGAATGGGCTTATACACATCCATGCCCGTGACAGGATTCAAACCGGCAGCCGAGCTCGAGTTCAGTTTCAAGGCCTACTCCTTTCTGCTGATCCACGCCATCATAAAATTTCCTCACTCCACGATCGGTGTGAATTGATTGATAGATAACTTGCGACTTCTTACATGCTCCATGGAAGTACATGCACTGATGGGAGCGCGCTTGAATGATAGGCAGAGGAATGTAGCCACCGAGAACGGGGCGCCTCGTTGTCTGGCTGAGAGCCAGCACTATCTACCTTCCCAAAATATTGCGCCATAACTTCCTACTCGTAATACTGAGTGCGCAACGGGTCGATTTATTCACCCGAGTAGTAAGCAGGTTGCCAAGGGAACGAAAGGAAGGCTCTAGGTAGGGAAGCCTCTTCTCCCTGTTCTCCGCCTCACCCTGCACTTGCAAACAACTGAGTTCCCTTCAATATTAGAACTGGGTTGTGACATCCATGTTAGGACATGTCACCTCACGATATTCTCAGATCAGTTAGTGAATCACCAAGCCGTTCACACACCTGGCATTACCATGTCAAGAGAAGGATACAGCTTGCGCAATTTGCTCACTGCCGGGATTTGAGGCTTCCTGTTAACCCCATCACCACTTTGAATTCACCATCATCGTCATACTTTCATCATCACCTTCATCATCATCATGACCATCATCATTATCATCATGTATTGCATTTAACAGGCCATTGAGACCCAGGACAGAAAACAAGAGAATACAGAAAATAGGTAATAATTACAACAAGAGGGACTAAGACTTGTGCACAAGTATCGATCACAGATGTTCTTCGCCTTCCCCGGTCCCTTGCATCTTCCACTGTTGCTGATGGTTGCCACCTTTCCTACATCCGCTCTAATTACATGACCCAATCACTGCAACCTCCTCCTCTCTAGAATTTTTCAAAGCGTTAATACAGGCTCTTCTTCCTTCCAGTGTAGCCCCACCACTTATGGTGCACCCTAGATAGTGCTACACTCTCAAGGGCTCATGCCTAGTACGTTCGGGCGTTGGCGACCCATAGGGCTTCCTGAGCAGGGTCCAGTTTTTCTCCTTCTTCCATTGCCTTTGGGGCGGGCCCTCTCTTCATTCCTCTCGGCCTATCTTGGCTCTCCTTCCTCCCAAGTCCTTAATTCTTATTCTTCGAGGGTTGAGAGCATTTCCTTTCTCCTGTCTTTCATTTACGTTCTTGTCCTTTTTGTTTCCCATTTCCTCTTCTAGTTTGTAAGTCAGTAGTTAGTTTTAGTTGAAGGTTTTATTTGATCATCTTTCATTATCACGATCACCCAATCCATAACCTGGATGTTAGACCCCTTAAAACAGCAATTATTATCATCATATTTATTGATGTGTAACATTTCTGTGGGAGTATTTTGAAAAATGGGACGGAGGGGGATTGGACGGAAGTGTGTAAGAGGAACTGCCAGCTGGATCACACTCCTCCTGGCTGCTTTAGCAGTGGTAAGAGGAAACAATGAGTGCGGTGGCGGAGATTAGTACCAGGTCGTACTGTCAGCCATGTGGAATGTATATCGTATACGGGTCACTTCACGTTTTGGAGGCGCCCTAAGATATATTCTTAGAATAAATCATTTTCAAGTTGTCGTTCTTTGGTGTGAAAATATTCATTATATCATATTTGCTGAAAACAATTACGATTTATTATGAGTCTGTTTTTCAATCTCTGGATAAAAGTGATGGGCATCCACTTCCCGAGTAACTTTGCTCAACACTTTTATGCTGAACGGTAAACGCTCATGCCAACTCTGGTGTCAACTGATTGAAACACAAACCACATGGAAGTCTTCGTATCAGTATTTAAATGATGGTATACTTTAATATGAAACATTGTAACTAGTCGGCAATGCCGGTGTTATGTTTCTGCACAGTGGCTATTTAGATATTAACCCACATTGCGCTAATGCAGTTATCAATATAATATATATCTATATGTTTATACGGGAACTGAGCTAGCCTTTCTATACATTATACGCATTCCCTTCACAGTCAAGTAGGCGTATTCATAACTAATTTAAAACTCAATTCCACGCAGGAATATTATCGAAAAAAACACCAAAATATTAATGGAGCATAAAAAATTACTTCCATATTATTAACCGGCACGTGAAAATAAGTAACCGTCTTGTACTCTAAATTCCAGTAATTATAATGGCTGCGTGGACAACATCTTAGTCTGTGAATCATGAGGTCTCAGGTTCGAACCCCAGTCCCGAAAATTATTTTGCTACCATATTATCGATTTAAACGATGTCTATCATAGCATTATGCGTCATTTTAACAGAATCTACATGAAATTACGATTTATCTAATTTTAATTTCAATATTTTTCACCAAGCAGGAGTTGGGAAATTTGATTGTATTGAACATTCTTTCTAGTAATCTATAAATAGGCTATAGACTATGGTTTCATTCCTCCAGTCTGGCTGCGTGGCTCAGGGGTAACGTTCTCGCTTGCTGAGCCCAAGGTTGCAGGTTCGAAACCTGGCGCAGTCAGCTGGCATTTGAGGGTGCGCAAATACGAGGGAGCCATGTCAGTAGATTTGCTGGCACGTTAAAGATCCCCTTCGGGGCAATATTCCGGCACCCCGGCGTCTCTTAAAGCCAGTGAAGTTAAAAGGGACGTAAAACCAATAACATTATTATTCATTCCTCCACTTAATTTACAGTATAATATGTTATGTTTGTTCAAACAAGTGTGACAGTAGCATATCAATCTATACATTCAGAATTGTACCAGTAAGAAAACGGAGCGTAAATCAACATTTTAGGAATGTCCAAGTTGTGTAGTATACGAGTAGGATAACATGTCAGATAACTTCACATACATTTCATCCCAATTTCATAGTAGGATAATATGTTACACATCATATGCGACTACTGTAAGGTTCGTATCTTTTTCTTCTTCTTTGTTCGATTTTGGCCTACTTTGGACCACGGGAAACAAATGACTTGCTGATTAGTCCTTTTTTCTGCTCCCAGAAACTCTTCATCCTTTCACTGTGGATTCTCTTCCTTTCTTCCGACCAGATGTTCTTGGCTCTTCTCCTTTGCTTTTCCTGAAACCCCTTGAATGCATCAATCGTACCTATTCCAGATCTCATTTGGACTGACCCCAACTTCCTCCATATCCTTTCTTATTTCTTCTACCAATTTTGTGGTCGCTTTTATCTTGGTGATGTAATTAAAGATCTTCTTCGTTAGTCGAGAATCGCTCATTCTCGTAAGTTGTCCATAGAATTTCAATCTTCTCTTCCGTATGGTATCTGTGATTTTTTCTGCTTGTCCGTAAAGATCTTTGTTTCGCCTCTTCCGCCATGTACCATCATTTCTATTTTCTGATCCTAAGATCTTCCTCAAGATTTTCTTTCTTTCTTCTCCAGTTCCTCTAATTCACCTTTCTTGTTCAGTATCATTCTGAACAATACAATCCCTCAGGCTTGACAACCGTGGTATAGTGTCTTATCTTCGCTCCGTAAGATATTGTTCTTTTGTTGTATCTATTGTGTACTAATTTATAAGCTAATTCCATCTTTCTGATCCTCCCTTTGTTTGCTGCATTATCCAGTCCATTCACCATGATATTTAAACTTATTCGACCTCTTGATCTTCCCATATTTTGTTTCTAAGTGCTTTTCGTTATCATGTTTGTATTCCATGTATTCTGTTTTTTCATACGAGATCCTGAGTCCCGTTTTACCTGCAATTTCGTGTAATTTTTCAAGCATTATTTTAATTTCTTCTTTATTTTCAGCTAGCAATGCCATGTCATCCGCAAACGCTAAGCAATCAACCTTCACACCTTGCTTCTTTGTACCTAAACATATTCCTTCTATCCCTTCTTCTCTCATGGCATTCCTCCATGTTCTCATTATTTTTTCCAGGACAACGTTAAACAGAATCGGTGAAAGCCCATCTCCTTGTCTGACTCCTGTCCGAATTTTAAAGGGCTCCGAGATTTCTCCCTGAAATTTAATTTTGGAATCAGTTTCTGTTAATGTTTGAATTATAATCGCCCTTGTTTTGCTATCAATTCCAAATTCTTCCAAAACATTGAATAGGGTTTTCCGGTCTATGGAGTCGTAGGTATTTTTTGAAGTCAACAAACGCAGCTACCGTATTTCTACTTCGTAAAGCTCTTACTCTCAAGATGCTTTTCAAACTAAAGATCTGCTCCACACAAGATCTGCCCTTTCTAAAGCCTCCTTGATAATCGCCTATTTGATGGTCTACCTGAACTTCAACTATGTGCAATAGCGCCTTAGATAGTACTTTGTACGATATCGCTAGCAAGGAAATTCCTCTGTAGTTGTTTGGATCGGTTCGGTCACCTTTCTTATGGAGTGGATGTATTAGGACGCTTTTCCAGTCATCTGGGATAATTTCATTTTCCCAGATATCACAAATGAGGCGATGTAAGTTCTCCACAGCCGTATCTCCTCCAATTTTCCACATTTCAGCTACTATGCCATCTTCCCCTGGTGCTTTATTGTTTTTGAGATCCTTGATGATGTTTTTGATTTCTAAGAGGCTCGGTGGGTTGGACGGCGGATTTATACTCATTGGCTGCTCGAAATCCAGCCTTTCTCTTGGCTCCTCACAGTTTAGAAGTATTTCAAAATAATTAGCCAAAATGTAACAATTCTCCTTGTTACTCACGGCCAATGTACCGTCCTTTCTTTTTCTTTCTTATTATTTATTTATTTATTTATTTATTTATTTTAGTCGCTTATCCCCAAAGCTCGGCAACACCCACGGACTCTGCGAGGGATCGTTCCTCTACCGTCGCAAAGACAGTGTCTGGTAGCTGAATACTCCTTGTCAGCATAGACTTGAGATCTCAACGTTTGTCGAGGGTGGGTATCTTGAGTTTGTTGTTTTACCATGTAGAAGTATGTCAGAGCCCCTAGGCAATGAGTGACCTCCATTAGGGAGAGTCACACGTCACTTTCAACCGGACTGGACTTCGTCAATGCGGCCTGGCGAGTCACTTTTCATTAAAAATAATCATGGGGTAAGGAATACAGAGAGCTACCCTAAACTGAAGCCAGCGTTTAAAGTACAGAAAGATTAGTGTTGAACTTAAGGTTGTGAAGATACGCCTTTTTCACAGTCACTTATTCAGAATTTATTTCGGAGGGGGATAATTCGCGGCATTCGTAGAGGCCATACACTACACTTTGTGACGTCACACTAAGCTGGCTGTCTCCCGAGGCCTCACGCACCAGACAGCCAAACATCCCGATACCAGCACAATTATTTCACAGAATATGGCAGAGAAATGCAATAGAAGAGCTCTATAGATGCTAACAATGTAAAGAAAAACTTGCACTTTTTTTGTCGTTCCTTTTCTTGAGGAAAAGCATATGTTGACATGGTACCCTCTTCATTGGAGTGGTAATTAGATGGACATCCCGGACCACTGTACGTTCGTCTGAATTCATTCATTTATTTGCAATTGGGGGGGGGGGGGGTAACCCGGTGGCTAATTGGGTAAACATAAGAAATAAACAATTATACATATCAATTCTATAACAATTGAACAGGACTATTTACACAAATTGTCAGTCTTTTCTTAAACATACCTACAGTAGCCTATAGGCTATGTTTGGGGAAAGGCTCTAAGACTGCGGCAGGTAGAGAGTTCCAGTTATCAATGGCATGGTTTACGAAATATATTCACCATAACTTGTATTCTGTGGTCGGCCCTTAACTTCGAAAGAATGATGATGATGATGATGATGATGATGATTGTTGTTTTAAGGGGCCTAACATCGAGGTCATCGGCCCCTAATGGTTTGGGTGATAGTGAAATATGAGATGAGAATGAAATCTATAACTAATACTAACTACAGACTTACATACTAGAAGAAGAAATGGTAAACAATAAAGGATAAGCCAAATAAAGGACAGGAAGAAAAGAAAAGCCCTCAACCCAGGAAGAATGAGGATTGAGGGACTTGGAAGGAAGGAGAGCCATGAAAGGCAGATAGGAAAGGGAAAGAGGAGAGGGCCCACCCAAAGGTCAGAGAAAAAAGGGACAAAACGGACCCAGCTCAGGAATCCTTCAGGATCACCAACTCCCGAACTCACCAGCCGTGATCCCTTGAGGGTGTAGCACTATTCAGGGTGAACCAGAAGTGTTGGAGCTACACACACCCTGTCTCCTTGAGGGCCTTGTGCAGAAGGCAGGAGATTACATGGAAAAGAAGGCTAACCCCTCGAAGAATGAGTGTATCAGGAAAGATGAGACAAGGGCCAATTGTGGCGGGAAAGTGAAAGACTTATAGTTAGTTATTGTTTTTTAAGGGGCGGAACTGCGAGGCCATCTGCCCCAAATACCCTAATACCGTCGGGGTCGGAAAAGAACAAGAGTTGACCAAGGGAGGTCGACAGGAAAGAAGACGGAGAGGAGCTCAACATAAGTAAGTGGAAGCAATGCTGGACTCAGCTGAGATCCCGTGGTTGCCAACCCACGTCCCACTAGATGTGAGCACCTGGGGGGTTGAAAGAATGAACACCCCTACTCATGTAAGTGATGGTTGGTTGGTTCCTCAGTTTAGAGCCTGCGACAACGCGGTCAAGTAGCCCCGTGTACTTTGGGTGTGTGTAGAATCTATCTGATAACCGGTGTTATTTGTGATGACTGTATTAGTGTGTGTTTTCGGTTTTCAATTCAAGTAAGGACTGCAGACATTGATTTTTTGCCTCCAAACGCAACCGTCAACGAATACTAGTTCAGAACTGGTTACCAGATGCCATCGCAGTCGGCTCCTGGCGACGAACGTCGGAACCTAAGAGCGTTTGTCAAATGTTTAACCTAACCTACAATTTAGCTTCACACAGGTGTAATTAGTGGAAGGTTCTTTAACATGCCATAAATCTATGACATGGGACCACCGGCTTTATTTCCCCTCCGAAGGAAGGCATACTGAGGGATTTTCAACGCTCTTAAAAAAATCTGACGACTTCGGCCGGGTTTGAACCCGCGATCTTGGGCATAGAACCTCAGCATGCTACCAACTACGGCACCGAAGCCGCCTCACGTAAGTGAGGTTTCCCATACATTTGCTAAGCTCACCCCATGCTGGTTGATTTGTATACATATTGAATGTAGCGTAGAGTCTTGATTTCATCTTCCTAGCCTGCAGTGGTTCCCACCGAAGTTTCTTTAACATACGGCTCACACTGCTCCTGGAATTTAAGTCACTGAGCACAAATCTAGCGGTCTCTTTTGCACCATTTACAATTCAAGGAAAGGAAATAACCTCCTCTACAATGACAAAATAAATAGAGAAATCCTATGCACTGTTTTAAAACTAACAAATAGGAAGCTAAATGTACTGAAATACAAGGCACCATCACGTGAAAGATCACATGGTTAAGAAACAAATTATCTGATTCTTGAAGTAGAAATGAATCGGTCGGAGCAGAAAATCATTAAGTCAGTTTTCACTATTTTTCAGGAGACAGATAAAACGTCATTGACAGAACGGAACTTAACAAACACACTGTATTAGTCATCTGTGTTGTGAAGCAACTATTCAGGTTATATTTGTGTTAGCGGAATATTAATTTAAATTTAATAGACATATCTTTCTAATCAATTTTACAAACGTGACTTAATACCTTTAAACTCAGTGTGGCATGAAGCCATCCAGAATGAAACTCCATTCAGAATGAATATTTCACATGATATATTATTATAAAATGGATTTTTAACATAAAAACGACCTAAACATTGTACAAATGTAATTTACAATAGCACTGTAACACGCGGGAAACTTGCAGTGCGGCCAACATTAAGTGGGGAATACGGCGCTGAAAGTAATTTACTTAATGCTTTTCTCCTCTGATCGCACAACATGTAGCAGTGGTTTTAGGCTTAACCCCACAAAATTGCTTTGTGATGGATTTTGCCTTGCCATTGAGCTTCCGTGCTTTTTCTCCTGCTGGTAAGATGAAAATACAGTGAGTCCGGGAATGTTCTCCGCAGAGCCTACATGCGTCTGCGAGAGCCAGCTACAGAAGTTACGTAGGCACTTGGCAGCACGGCATCATATTAGCCTTTCACGAAATGATTGCCGGCGGTCGAGAAGGGAACTATTCTTTGTTTACTTGTGTCACACGTCAGCCTCCTTCGTTGACAGGGCGTGTGTAGGATATGACTCAGCTCAAGTAGCCTCTGTCATCGTTTAACTGTCCGTGGTGACATGAGCTCCTATGACGCGCAATGCTGCTTCACTTATGTGTAAAATGCATTCTGTCATCGCTGTGTCCCCTAATAACAAGCAAACATTATACTTTGTACTCACCACAGCCATTCATAACAGATGCTGGAAGTGCTGATGACACATACGCTCGCTAATTGCAATACACATTGACGATTTCGACAGGCTACAGCCCACACGTGTGGGATTCACCCTGTCAAAGACACCGTGCTACCTACTAAACCGGTGAGGCAACCATTCAGAGCTGCACTTAACCACTGCGCAGAACATTCTCGGTCGCCCTGTATTTTGTGTGTAGCTTAAACAGAAGGTTGACTCAATTCTTTCCTATGCAGTTCGAAGGCCCTTGGGTCAATACTTAGAAAACTAATTCTTAAAAAATGACCATTTTTGAATTAATCCTTTTCAGCTCCGACCGATTGAAATATAAATAGTATTGTAATCCAATATTCCTCAATTGAATATACACTAGGTCGCCTCCGTAGCGTAGCGGTCAGCATGGTTAGCTGCCGTCCCGGAGGTCCTGGGTTCGATTCCCGGTTCTGCCACAAAATTTGAAAAGTGGTATGAGGACTGGAACGGGGTCTACTCAGCCTCGGGTGTTCCAAATGAGTAGAGGGGGTTCGATTCCCATCTCAGCCATCCTCGAAGAGGTTTTCCGTGGTTTCCCACTTCGTCTTCGGGCAAATGCTGGGATGGTACTGCCCCCGTAATTTGAATTATATTGAGACCACGATGGCTGTATTGGAAAATATGAAGAAAGTTATGGCTGTCATAGTTGTGACGTGGATATTCATGACGTAGGCACGGATGACGCAGACTTTATGCAAGTAGGCTGCTTGAGCTGAGATTCTTGGTGACGTCATGATTTTGTTCGAGAAAGATCTGAGATTTACGACGCAGTCGCAGGGAAACATGGAATTGTGCTGAGGAAGAAGTTACGCGATTGGAGGAGAGACTCGAACCAATGAACGATAGTTAGGAGGGAGACGGAGATTACTGAAACTATCATATTTAGTTACTTTTGGAATGCAGAATTGTGGAAATCTATTTTCAGTTATGGCATTGATTTGGAATTTTGAAGAAATTATTTTTGAGTTTTTGAAATTTGAAAATCCGTCAAGTATTGCCAAAGTTAGAACTTCTAGCTATGACGGAGAAACAAGCTATGGAAGGGATGGATACGCCCCCTTAAGAAGTTGATAAAAGGTCTTGCACAGCAGAGAGGAGCTCTCATATCTCATGTGTCTGATACCGGAGATATATTTCTGATGTTATAGTCGTTTTCGAGTGATACAGTGAAACAAGTCGTCTTTAGCGTGTGGTAAAGCCAACCGCATCGAACGAGCTTCGAGCGTGCCGCAGTTCCATTTTACGGTGTTTGAAACTAGGCGAAGTTGAAACGCACACATTTTCAAGTCTACAAGACAATATATCAAGAGTTGACTAATGCCTTTAAGCTAAATCGATTGTGCAGTACTATGTTAAAGTGTGTAGAAAGGTTGAACATTTTCAAGATTATAATTCGAAAGATATTGGCATTTTAAGACGGCAGACAAAAGTGATTTTCTCACCGCCTGAGAAGCACTTTTAAAATATCACATTGTAAGCTACGGCTGACACTGGTATTGCAACAGTGCTACTACATATTGCTTTTGATAATATAACGCTGCATTCTAACATGGAACAATATGATATGGCAATTCTTTCAACCATTACAACGGAAGTGGAGATGGAAGACTAAAGACTTTAATGCAATTGGGACATATATCGATGGAGTGAATTAACAGCATGGAACTTCGCTAATCGTCTTTCTACAAAAGCGAGCATGTAGTGAACATCCAACTACACTCATGCATCGTAGTCCAACGCTGAATTATTTCAAATGGCAGTGGAAACGTATTCATACTCCACAAATATGAATATTTCTACGGAAATAACTGCAATAAACTTCATGGCGAATTGCTACCAGAACTTCAGGGAACTATCAAGAGAGGCCAGGGTGGACCCGGCTCACACAGAAGAGTTTTGCCAGAAGGATGTCTATCGTATACACGGAGCAGTGCAATTTCCGGAGGAGGAAGCAGTTCGATTCTCCGAGGGCGCTGATTCCAGGTTCGAGGATGGAGCACATCTTTTTGGTGAAATGGAACCATCACCAGTCTTCTTTGGAAGATTTTCCTCTGGAACTTCAATCAACAGATAAGGTAGTCGTGAACGTTTCTTGTTTTATTTGAGTCATTTAGCGATGTCTGAGCAACCATTTTCCCCATATTTTTGTCCTATATTATGCCCCATTTTCTTGCTTGATAATTCTGTACTCAGTACACTTCGATGATTTACGCCTTTTTCGACGATTTATTAAGACATTGTTATGTCATTGGCAGATTTAAATAAGTTTGGATCAGTTGAAACTGACAATTAATATTCTTTCAGTAATTTGCTTATTTTTGTAGTCACGATTTGACTGTAAAGTTAATGATTTTCTATGGCAGATTTGAATTCAGACAGCGTGTCACTTTATTAAAGTAATTCTATTCAGTAAATTACTTTGACCAATTTTCTGTCATCCTCAAGAAAGAAGAATAATTAAAAGATTTTAGAGCGTTAAAATCTATTTCTGTATCGACGATCTTGGAAATACTAGTCGTTTTATGAACATGATTGCAACATAGACATTTATCGTCAGTTCTGAAATTACCATTGCATTATAGGCAATTTTATGAAATATGAACTTTAATTACGATTTATTGAATACACTATAGTAATGAACTTTTGATAGGATTTTTTCTCAATTCTAGATTGGAACAATAATGTTTGCATTCCACAGTCTAATTGTATTCTATTCGACTATTTTGCAGTTTAGATGAACTTTGTTTGAAGATAGTATTTTTATACTACGATACTTAGGAGATATTAATCTCAATTTTGATAGACCAGAGAGGCGTGTATAATCGTATTTGCTATTAAATTTATTTTTGTGATTGGCAAATTTTTACTTCATATCGATTCATGAATGAAACCCACGAAGGTTAAAATAATAACAGTTTTGAAACAATTAATGAATATAAGAATTTTTAAAGTGGAACTATGGATGTATAATCGTTAGTTTAGTGGACATGTAAAAGTCGCTGATGAATAATGCCCTTGAATAATTGAAGGAGGTTCCCACAGTAATATTAATGATGTTGATGAGATTATAAGTGGAGGTTTTGTGTATGGATTATGGAAGATTTTTATGCCATATATATTGAAATATATGATGAATTCTGGGCCTATTTTATGCATTTTAGTGCGTTTGAAGCGAAGTATTTTTCCGCTGAGTTTATTGTCCAGGTCCTTTGAAAATTAATCATGTGAAATTACTGTTAAAATTAACAAGAGTGTTAAATAATTTGAGATAACGATTTTGAATGGAGGTTATCGTCACTAATAATAATAATAATTATTATTAAAACTTATTAAACCTGGATTTATAACACTTAAATATAACTAACCTTCATTGGTCGATTATGTTAACCTGATTTGAGTAATTATCACCCGGATAAACGTGTGGTTTAATGTATTTCTAAAATAAATAAATAAATAAATATAAATATTGTAAATAAATTATGTAATTATGTTTAATAATAATTGGAAATGAAAGGAATTAATAGAGGCGTGTATAGATTTTTGAATTGTCATTTGACAATATTATAAACAATTTATAATTGTTATAAACAATTAATGAGCATTTGTTATAAACATTAAGAGTTTTGTTAATATACTCTAAAGAACCCTAATTATGCATGTGGATTATACCATTAAACAAGTTTTGGGATTATTAGAGTAATCCAGTAACATGTGATTGAAGCATTTAAAAGATTTGCGTGTTAATATTTGAGTTGAGTTGAGGACATTTAAAGCGTTTGAAAAGGAGCTAAGCTCTGAAGTTACGAGCATATGCTAGCATTGACCGAACAGGTGGGCCCGTTTGACGACGTGGGCATGCGACATATTGTAGGGTGGATCGCAGCTGGCCTGACAACTGTATGTTAGAGGCCAAGGTCGATTACATAACAGGCCTGCAGTTATAAATAAAGTGTGATGTTTATGAAAGAGGAAAACAATTGCTACATGTCTCGTTCCAATTCCCTCATCCATTCCAAGTGTATTACTATTATTACGTTCTTTATAAGCAAGTGAAAGATAAAATTTTGTATGTAACGTCTACCAGTCCTACAGGAGGACATGATTATATTGACAATGGCTTCTGATTGCCAGCCACGTGTATTTTGTTGAGTTTTTGTTAAAGTCATTCCCTTTATGTGAAATAAATTATTGTAGAGTTTAAAGTTTCTTGTCTTCGTATTGGTTCATTTTAAATATCATGGTGGAGGTTATTGTGTGGGCATACTTTAAGTGATCCAGTTGGCAACCCATTCCCGAGATTAATTTGAAGAGGTAAGTAAAGGTAAGTATGAACCCCCGTATATTTTGGTGTGTTCCACAATAATTTTCTTGTTAACTGCTGTGCTCTAATCTCGGTAGTATCTGTCAGTGCCATTTTCATTGATGTAGCTGTGCCGGTGCGTTTGATTATTGGCAATCCGATTGAAGGGGCGGATATCTGACAGCCTACTATCCGGATTTACGGGGACAGTACCTTCTTCAAGGCCACGGCCGCCTCCTTCCCTCTTCCTTGCCTATCCATCCTGCCCATCCATTACCTTCCCTCATGAGGCCCCTGTTCGCTTTGCAGGTGAGGCCACCTGGGCGAGGTGCCAATCACACCTCACCAGTTGAATCCACTCCGATTAGATGTTCCCAGCTCTAGGACACTGCCCGTAGAGGCGGTAGTGGTGAGTTCCCTCGCTGAGTCCGTGGGTTCCACCAACCTGGAGGGTAAACGACTAAGAGAGAGAGAGAGAGAATATACACTAGAGTTCTATTATTACTCTGATGCGGAAAGGAATGTTATTTTAATTGTTAAAATAACGACAAATACTGAACACCGTTTTGAAAGTGCACAATCACTCAGGACACCTAGCAGTGCTTGTTCTCGGAACACCAAGCATTACAACTGAAGTTATAATAATTCAACCGTACAAACAGTACGACAAATAAAATAATGTTTTCCGAGTTGTTTAACACAAATACGTGCTGGGAGGCCAAGTGCACGTCTATCTAGTTGACCAGGGCTGGATTTACCAATAGGCCCCATAGGCCCCGGCCTAGGGGCGCATCATGCTGATGGGCGCAAAATTAATCCGCATTTTTTTTTTGTCAGAACATTTCCATAAAATGTTATAGACTAGCCTACAAATTTTTGTAGTCTATTTTTGTTATACGCTCCTTTTTATCTTGTTGCACTTCAAAAAGTTATTTTTACAGTTCAAAAATACAACTAAACAGACTTTTACTACTTATAATTAAAAGAAAGAATTTCGTATAATTTTATGATTTAAATTAAACTTTCCAAAATTTTGACACTTTTCCAATTTATATTGTGGCCATCATTTTCCAACAAATGTTTTGCAACTGCAGATTTTTCGACTTTAGCTTTAGAACAGGAAAGTTTTATGATTTATTGGGAGAACAATTTAGTCTTAAATATTAATATCTGTTTAATTTGAATAACTCATTATGCCTAGTTGTATGATGTAGTGAATATCTGTAAGTGTATAATGAGTCTTAAATGGTTTAATAGTGCATTATGCAACGAGCCTATAATGGCTATAATTAAGACACGAGTATCTTTATAAAACGAGCGTATGCGAGTTTTATAATTTCCATACGAGTGTCTTAATTACCATTATAGGCGAGTTGCATGCGACTGTTTATGTTCGACGATAATTACAACTTTATTATATGTTTTAACATAAATATTCATAAATATCTGTTGAGATTGTCACTAGAATTTTGTGATCGGGTGCTGCGCAGGGTAGGATATCTCTGATGTCCAAGCTCACTGACCAACCGACGCATGCGCTCTGTGAGCTTCAATGCCGTATGTGCAGATTGAGCATCAGTATTCAGTAAAAATGTCACCGAAATCGTTTGAAAACAACCCGCTGTGTAGAAATTGGATTTAAGGATATTAAGGTACAGTGTCTCATATTCACCAGTTTATTTACGAGAACATTATGGACGGTGAACTTTCGGTAATTTATATAGACATGTTGGATTTTGAGCGCACGCGTGAAGGTATCGTTACCTAATTGGTCAATGAACGAGCTCTGATTGGCTGGAGAAACTGTATCATAATGAAAAAGAGTGTTATAATGACCATCATTATGATACAGTTTCTTGACACATAATAGTGGGGGTCGAACATAATAGTGCATTATGCAACGAGCCTATAATGGCTATAATTAAGACACCAGTATCTTTATAAAACGAGCGTATGCGAGTTTTATAATTTCCATACGAGTGTCTTAATTACCATTATAGGCGAGTTGCATACGACTGTTTATGTTCGACGATAATTATAACTTTAATATGTTTTAACATAAATATTCATAAATATCTGTGGGATTAAGTTAATTCAGTTACTGGAGACAGTTTGGTGACTGAACAGAGCGCATGCGTGGTCAAGGCACTCCGGAAGCAGAGACCATTCACTTTGCTTGATAACACAGAAATATGTTGGATTTTGAGCGCATGCGCGAAGGTATCCCCATCTAATTGGCCACACGACTGTTTCTTGAGTTCTGATTGGTGGGATAAACTGTTTCATAATGAAAAATAGTGTTATAATGAGCCTCATTATAGTACAGTTTTCCGACACTTAATGTTTACATTTCGACATAGTCGAACATAAACTTATTTTAATACCTCGTTGTCCTATTTATTTATAGTTTATATATACACATTTAAAAACAGTTTATTCTCTCATTATTTTAAATTATTTAATTGATTTTACTTCACGATACATTAGAATAAAATAAAAATTACCTTCGCAAATAGCTTTCTGAAATCTAAATTCTCCCGCCTTAACGATGGTATGAAGAGGGGGCGGAAAAACCCATGGGCCTATGAGCGCATAATATCTAAATCCGGCCCTGTCCTTGACGCCGGAGGGCGACATGCACGTCCTAAATAGGATGAAGTGATGATGTAGACACTACATACCGGGCCAGTTGAATTAACCCCAGAAGATTAAAATCCCCAATGGCCAGGCAGAGAATTGAAACCGGGATCTTTCGGACCAAAGCCTAGCGTGCTAACCAATTCGCCACGGTGCCGGCTCTAATAACTAGTGTTATTAATATGTCTATAGTAGCATGGTGATGATGATGTTGATGATTGTTGTTTTAAGGGTTGAAACAGCTAGGTCATCTGCCCATCACTGTCAGTTAGTGTGTGTATTAGTACAGTAATTCAGGTGAGGATTGTGGAGGAGGAAGCCATGGTTTTGGTTGGTTGGTTCCTCAGTTTATTGGCTGCGACACCGCGGTCACGTAGCCCCGTGTACTTTGGTGTGTGTAGAATCTGTCTGATAACCGGTGTTAATTGTGATGGCTGTATTAGTGTGTGTTATCTGTGATTCTGGTAGAAGGACTGCAGACGATCAAATTTTCAAGTAGTTCCTACTTTGCTACCAAATGATACCGTCCACGACACCTAGCTGCGGACTAGACTACTAGATGCCATCGCAGCCAGCACCTGGCGACAAACGTCGGAACTAATATAGCGTTAAACTAAATTACACATTTTAGCTTCCACAAGTGTAGTTAGTGGAAGGTTCTTTTTCATGCCATACTGTAAATCTATGACATGGACAGTCATGGTTTTAAATTAGAAACCACCCGGTTTAAGAACGTAAAAAACCTCTGTATACCTTCCTTCGGAGGGGAAGTAAAGTCGGTGGTCCCATGTCATATACATGTAAAAGAACCTTCCACTAAGTACACTTGTGTGAAGCTAAATTATAAGTTAGATTTGACTAACGCTCTCAGGTTCCAACGTTCGTCGCCAGGAGCCAACTGAGGTGTCATCTAGAAACCAAGTTCAGTACTAGTTGGTCGTTGCTGGTGGCGTTTGGTAGCAAAAGTAGGAACTACTTGAAAATGTAATGTATGCAGTCCTTACTTGAATTAATAACAGATAACACATACTAATACAGCTATCACAATTAACACCGGTTATGAGACAGATTCTACACACACACAAAGTACACGGGGCTACATGACCGCGCTGTCGCATCCCCTAAACTGAGGAACCAACCAATCAACCATCCAAATTAGAAACCATCCGAGCATTTACTAGAGTAGAAGTGCGAAACCACGGAAAACCTCTTCATGCATGGGAATCGCAGGATACAGTCAACAATGCTAGACCACCTCGTGGCGTAGAGGCTAGCATTCTTGGCTGTCGACCCGGAGGTACGGGTTCGATTGCAGGCTCTGCCAAGAAATTTAATTCTGGTCTGAGGACTGGAACGGAGTGCACTCACCCTCGCGAGGCAAAACTGGGAGGAGGTGGGTTTGACTCCTACCTTAGCCATCCTGGAAGTGGTTTTTCGTGGTTTACCATTTCTATTTCAGGCAAATGCGTAGCGATTGGACTGGTTGTTTCAGTAACGATACTTAAGTTCTCTGAAGCCTGTATAGTTATGTTGTGATGTACCAGTAATATGTTATATGTAAAACCCGTGGGTATCCGCAAGTACTTTCGCCATGCGGATATAGTTTGCACGGCTGTGCGGATAAGCCGCGGATAATGTTTGGAGTAAATTTGCGGATAGTTTTTAGAATACAATCCGATCTTGTTGAATATCATTACTAGGATCCGGATGTTTATGACATAGCCTGGCATATTTTACCGTTATATTTTTTTAAATCACAAATGTAAGATGATGATTTACGCTAATCTCATTCAAACTATGCCATTTAGCATAATTAATACTCTGAACTGAAAAGGGTTGCAATTCTGGCTGTATAACATTCATTTTAAACATAGCACATCACACACATAGCCTAGGGCAAGACTTTCTCCTCGAATGTGTAAATTTGTTGTTTAATGAAAATGAAAATCCACAGCCTGCTTCCAGTCTCCGACCGGGTCAGGAATGGAATGAATGAAGCCCCCATCTAGCGGCGAGGATATGAACTGTGCCGGCTGCCGGGGCCTGACGCACTCCTCCGGGGCAATGACAGATGAAATGAAATGATAGTGGAGAATGTTGCTGGAATGAAATTTTGACAGGGAAAACCGGAGAACCCGGAGAAAAACCTGTCTGCCTCCGTTTTGTCCAGCACAGATCTCACATGGAGTGACCGGGATTTGAACCACGGATCCAGCGGTGAGAGGCAGGCGTGCTGCCGCCTAAGCCACGGAGGCTTTGTGTTGTTTAATCTCTTATATAAAAACAAGTGTCCTGACTGACTGACTGACTGACTGACTCATCATCGCCCAGCCAAAACTATTAAAGTTAGAAACATGAAATTTTGGGGATATGTTCGTGGTAAGTCGAAAATGCGCACTAAGGAAGGATTCTTGGATATTCAGGTTCTAAAGGTGTCTTAAGGGGGTACACATGCATTTCATTGAATAGCAATATCTCCGGCTTGGTTTCATTGAGGGACGTGATACTCGGCATATAAACGTATCATTAAAAATAAGAAGACATGTGTCTGAGGGTTTTTCGATGTGGTGTACATTATGAGGTGAAAGGGGTGAAAAGTGGGGGTTGAAGGGTTCCTAACGGAGCGTGTATCTCTTAATCGACATAGGCGAGGAGTTTGAAACTCAGCGGAACAAAATCAGCTTAAAAAATAAGTAAATAGGTGTTTGACCGTTTTTTCATAAATCGAATTTAAGGGGCCCATGGGGAGGGGTGAAATTCTGAAAAAAAAAAAAATTGAAAGATACAAAGTCCTGACACACTCATCATCGCCCAGCCTAAATTATTGAAGTTAGAAACAAGACATTTTGGGGATATGATCATTATATGTCCAAACCGTCCACTAAGGGAGGTTTTTCGGATATTCAGGTTCTAAAGGGGTGTTAAGGGGGTAAGACCTGCATTTCATTGAATAACAATAACTCCGGATTGGTTTCATTTGTGGATGTGATACTCGGCATATAAACTGATCATTAAAAATAAGAAGACACGTGTCTGAGGGTTTTTCGATGTGGTGTATATTATGAGGTGAAAGGGGTGAAAAGTGGGGGTTGAAGAATTCCTAACGGAGCGTGTATCTCCTAAACGACATATGCGAGGAGTTTGAACTCAGCGGAAAAACATCAGCCTAAAAGATAAGTAAATAGGTGTTGACCGTTATTTTTTTCATAAATCCAATTTAAGGGGCCCATGGGAAGGGGTGAAATTCGGGGGGGGGGGGACAGGAAAGAAAGTGTCCTAACTGATTGACTGACTCACTCACTCTTCAATCTCAGGAAGTGAAAACTGCTTAAAAATAAGTAAATAAGTGTTCGACAGTTTCTTTTTCATAAATCAAATTTAAGGGGTTCATGGGGAGGGGTGAAATTCTGGAGAAAAAAATGAAAGAAAATGTCCTGACTCACTCACTCACTCACTCACTCATCATCGCCCAGCCAAAATTAATGAAGTTAGAAACATGACATTTTGGGGATATGTTCGTTGTATGTCAAAACCGTACACTAAGGGAGGATTTTCGGATATTCAGGTTCTAGAGGCGTCTTAAGGGGGTTGAACCTGCACGGGAAGGGGTGAAATTCTGGGGGGGGGGGGACAGGAAAGAAAGTGTCCTAACTGATTGACTGACTCACTCACTCTTCAATCTCAGGGAGTGAAAGCTGCTTAAAAATAAGTAAATAAGTGTTCGACAGTTTCTTTTTCATA
Organism: Meconema thalassinum; assembly: GCA_946902985.2. Lineage (NCBI taxonomy): Eukaryota > Metazoa > Arthropoda > Insecta > Orthoptera > Tettigoniidae > Meconema > Meconema thalassinum. Next base: position 378,454,533 of record OX336392.1, read on the forward strand.
AATCAAATTTAAGGGGTTCATGGGGAGGGGTGAAATTCTGGAGAAAATGAAATGAAAGAAAATGTCCTGACTCACTCACTCACTCACTCATCATCGCCCAGCCAAAATTAATGAAGTTAGAAACATGACATTTTGGGGATATGTTCGTTGTATGTCAAAACCGTACACTAAGGGAGGATTTTCGGATATTCAGGTTCTAGAGGGGTCTTAAGGGGGTTGAACCTGCATTTTATTGAATAACAATATATCACGAGTGGTTTCATTTGTGGATGTGATACTCGGCACATAAACTAATCATTAAAAATAAGCAGACATGTGTCTAAGGGTTTTTCGATGTGGTGTATATTATAAGGTGAAAGGGGTGAAAAGTGGGGGTTGAAGGTTTCCTAACGGAGCGTGTATCTCTTAAAAGACATAGGTGAGAAGTTTGAAACTCAGCGGAAAAAATCAGCTTAAAAATTAAGTAAATCGGTGTTCGAACGTTTTTTCATAAATTCAACTTAAGGGGCCGATGGTGTGGGGTGAAATTCTGCGAAAAAAGGAGAGAAAGTGTCCTAACTGACTGACTAACTCACTCACTCATCAAACTCAGGGGAAAAAGACAGCTTAAAAAATAAGTTAATAGGTGTTCGAGCGTTTCTTCATAAATTCAATTTAAGGGGCCCATGGGGAGGGAGGGGTAAAATTCTGGTAAAAATAATTGAAAGAAAATGACCTGATTGACTCACTCACTCATCATCGCCCAGCCAAAATTATAGAAGTTAGAAACATGAAATTTTGGGGATATGTTCATTGTATGTCGAAAACGTCCACTAAGGAAAGATTTTTGGATATTCAGCTTCTAAATGGGTGTTAAGGGGGTAAACCTGCATTTAATTGAATAGCAATATCTCACGAGTGGTTTCATTTGGGGATGTGATACTTGGCATATAAACTAATCATTAAAAATAAGCTGACACATGTCTAATGATTTTTCGATGTAATGTATATTAAGAGTAAAGGGGTGAAAGGTGGGGGTTGAAGGATTCCTAACGGAGCATGCATCTCCTAAACGACATAGGCGAGGAGTTTGAAACTCAGAGGAAAACAATCAGCTTAATAATAATAAATAAATAAATAAATAAATACATAAATAAATAATTTAATAAATAGGTGTTCGAACGTATTTTCATAAATCCAATTTAAGGGGCTCATGGGGAGGGGTGTAATTCTGGAAGAAAAACGTCCACTAAGGAAGGAATTTTGGATATTCACTCTCATCGACCAACCAAAACTATTAAAGTTAGAAGAATGATATTTTGGGATTATGTTTGTTGTGCGTCGAAAACGTCTACTAAGGAGGGATTTTTGGATATTCAAGTTCTAAAGGGGTGTGAACGGGGTTAAACCTGCATTTCATTGAAGAACAATATGACACGACTATGACGCGAGCGAAGCCGCGGGTACCTGCTAGTAATTCATATAATTAAAATATTATTGTAATGCCAGTAGATTCAGATAAGAAACGGGCCGGATGCGGATAACGTTTTGTTTATTATAATATTATTATTAATAATAATAATAATAATAATAATAATAATAATACCGCAATAATAATAATGATAAAAATATATGTTTAGAATCACTGTTTAAGGTAGCCTAGTCATTATAATTTCAGTGAGGATCTTGGGACATCGTGGTCATCAGGTCTGTGTATTCGACTGCGTGTGTAATTATTATTATAATTTTTTTCTTCTTGACAATCTGTGATGTGATAGCTTATGCAGTGTGTGTAACTGCAATTCTCAGGGCTCAAGGGTTGCGATATGCCATTTTTTTCTTTCCAATTCATGTATATTTCCCTAAGCCACCGAGGTTTGGTTTTCTATTTTACCTGCAGACTGAATGTCAGTCTCTCTGAGTTCATCCTCTCAATGTGCCCATAAAAGGTTATTATTATTATTATTATTATTATTATTATTATTATTATTATTATTATTATTATTATTATCGTTCCCTAAAGATAGGCAACTCACACTCCTGGCCCACCCATTGGATTCACGCCTTGTCGCCAATGCCTCCACTTTGGGGACGGCCCCGATCAGCATTCATCTCGGGTTACAGCTAACAAGAAGAAAAAAACAAACATTCCCACAATTAACAGTGGGCTACACCAAGTAGTTTACAGGACACCCAATAGACAGCGACACCAACCGGATGAGATACTTGGGAGGCACCTCCTGTGGCCTCAGTCCCTAATTCTACCAAATAATTTAATTGTGGTCTGAGGGTTGAAACAGAGTAAACTCCGCTTTGGGAGGCACAACTGAACAGAAGTGGGTTCGATTCTTATCCCAACCATCCTAGAAGTGGTTTCCCATTTCAACTCCAAGATTCCTAACGGCTGCCTCCTCCAGTCCCATTTATACAAATAGCCTACACACACAACCCTTCAGAATAGTCTCCCTGCTTTTCATTTACCGAATCCCAACGCGTAGGATGCTTTACAGTTCCATCTAATACACATCTCTCTTCGTCTGTCGAACGGCTCTGGTAACAGCGGCAGAAAGCTCCTCAAGAGATGAATAACGACGTCCTCGCAAGGGTATTTTCAAATTTGGGAATCAATCAAAGTTTAGGGGACTGAAATTAGGACTGTAGGGTGTATGAAGTAACACTTCCAAACCGTATTCACGCAGCATTTTAGTTACAACATGGCAATGTGTGGGCGCATGAGTAGCCAGTTAGGGTTTTGCACATTTTTCTGTTCAGTTTTTGAATGAATTCATGAAAATACACTTTTTCCACTTGGAAGTTGAGTCCATGGTAATCGTAAAAAACGATCATCATTTGTTTCACCTTCGATTGAGCTTGACATAATATTTTTCGACGTGGGGAAGATTGACCCATTCTCTCATTGGACTGTGATTTAAGCTGCATCTAAATGTCTGTAACCCACGTTTCATCAAAAGCGATGGCTTGGTGTTTGACCTTCAACGTCAAATCTTCGTTTCAGCAACGACCTGGCGTGTGTGCTTCTGTTCAACACTCAAGCAGAGAAGGACCCATTGCGTAGAAACTTTTCTCTTTTCTCTTTTTCAAATCAAAGCTAAAAGCCAACTGCATACAGACCATGAGGACTTGGAGCAGTGGACTGTAGAGGCTTCCACTACTCGTGACTTCAGTTTAGCCCAAAGAGAAACTGTAATACGGACCACTGTTAACTCGCCGCACTCTGCATTGTGAATTTTCGTAGGTTTTCTTCAATGCAAAGTTTAGATCTTAATGTGCGTTCTCTAATCCACAATAGTCACATTTCCCGAGACCGGTGCAGGCTCCATTTCTAAACCACGTTATTAAACACGCTATTTATGAAACCAACACACAACCTTCTTCCTCAAGCCTCCTCTCGCGTGACGGTATATTTCTGTAACGAACCACGGGAGTTAATTTTTACAAAAGACAAATGCACGCGTCCTATGAATCACGAAAAGTAAGCTACAGAATTTAGTGCTATAATGATTGATATCGTAGCCCAGCTACGAATCATCTTTTCAATCGCCTGAATAGGATACGAGAAAAAACAAGAAGTTCCGTTAAGAACTATACAGCCTACTTTTCATGCCAATGATTATTCTACAGAATATGAACCTATCTAGAATAATGACGAAATTAAGTTGGTAATATCGAAATATCTAATTAGTTCAAAATATACCTGGTATAATGTAGCCTAATAGAGCACTACAGTTGGCAGCCCTGGTGACTGAATATATTCTTAGTTCCATCTCTTAAGGTACAGAATACAAAATTTGGTTGAAGTCCAATGGACGTTACATGCAGTTAGACACTGGATCTATCAGCAGGCGTAAAAGCATGTTGCCAACAATACCATGCGTGTGCTGGTCAGAAATAATCTGAAATATTATGATATCTTGTTGTGCCAATTTTGGATGAAATCCATTTGTTAGTATAGAAGTTACATGTATTTTAAAATTGGACATATCAGCAGGCATAGAATCATGTTGTCAACACTGCCTTGTATTAATTACTCCAAATTAATCTAGAACGTCAGGTGCTATACGTGTGCAAAGTATAGAGCTGTTGGCTTGCATACTTTCTGATATATTGATATTAGGGTAAAAAATATAGACAGCATTTATTAACAGTTGGCAGCCCTGATTGCACTGAAGAATACTTATAGTCATATCTGATATGTTACACATAGCACATGCGAAATTTGGATGAAATCCTACTGATAGTATAGAAGTTACATGTATTTAAAAATTGGCCCTATCAGCAGGCTTAGAATCATGTTGGTAGAACTGACGTATATAAGTTACTCCAAAATTAATCAAACATGTCAGGTACTATACGTGTGCATAGTTTAAAGCTGTCGGCTTGCACACATTCTGATATATTGGTATTTGGATTTAAAAAAAAATAGAGAGAGCAATTATTAACAGTTGGCAGCCCTGGTGGCTCCTAAGAATACGCTCAGTCATATCTGTTTATGTACAGATATTACATACAAAATTTGGTTGAAATCCAGTTGATAGTGTAGAAGTTATATGCATTTAAACATTGGACCTATCAGAAGGCTTAAAATTATTTTGGCAACACTGTCATGGTTGGCCTCCTGGAAATTAAACTGAAATAGTATTATCTACATGTGTGCCAATTTTGGAATAGCTCCTATGCATACCTTGCAGGATATCCAACATGGAGCTCAAATTTCTAGTGCGTTTTTTCAGCAGTTGGTAGCACTGACATCATTTTCAAATATGGACGTGAGCTATTCCGGTGCACATCTTTACTCATACTAAATTTGGTTTTGATTGCTGCAGCCGTTTAGGAGTTGATAGGGGGGGGACACACAGACAGACAGACAGAAGGACAGACAGACAGACAGACAGACACACATTTGCCCGATCTCATAAGACTACTTTTTCCTCATTTTTGCAAAATGTGAAAAGTAGGCTAAAAATATTGTTTTGAAATTTCAAACCGAAGCCATCTTGAATTTTTAACAACAATTGAACATCATTAGATATCTCTATACTAAGTTCTGAATAAAGATTCACTGTGCCATGTTTCATTTCACTCAGGTGATTAGAAAAGTTATTTTAAATATTTGAAAATCACTTGGCCGTCATTTTGTTTTTATGCTTCTCGCGATTTGGAAATGCACATATTTGTTCTTGCATAACAGTTCTCTAACATCATACAAAATTTCAGTTTGAGTGCTTAAGTAGTTTCGGAGATATTGAGAAACGGTGAAATATATGGCGTGATTGGATTGTTTTATTTATGGTATTGAATAGGCTATATATATATATATTATAATTGTGGCTCATTATATTAACCTAAATTTCTATCGCTTGTTTATAACACGATAAACAAAAACGTAAATTTAAAAAAATTCTCAGCCTCCATTTTTAAGTTCTCATAAAATTTGATTTAAATTAGACGCCAATATATTAGGCCGTATATTTTACTGCAGCCGAATAGTCGCAAGAAAAATCCATATAAATATACAAATTTTGCGTCACCGCCATGTTGGTTTTGTGCACATCAGGTTACTGAAGGTCTCATAGGTGAACGTATGTTAAAGCCTTTATCAACATACAAAATTTCAGTTTGATTACTGTAATAGTTTCGTAGATATTAAGAACCGTCTATGTATTTCGAATGGTCTCTATGTCGGATTGAGTTGGATTGCAGGTCATCGAGTTATGTACCATTAAAATTTATTTCAGAATTTCGCACAGCCACCATTTTGAGGTTAAGTGAACAATTGAATTAAATTAAAAGCTAGTATATTAAGTCTTATATAGACGTTTACCGTCGCAAGGTTCACTGCGTTCGGTTGATTAATTCTCGAGAAAATTCCATTTGGTCCATTTGGTCACCATGAAAATAGGCTAATAAAGAAGCACATGCCTTAATAATACCGTCGTGTGGTCATGTAAACTATTATCTGTGTAAGCCAAATGGTTCTGGACCTTCACAGTCTACTGTACACCAATATCCCACCCTAGTTATTCGTTATTGTCATTTTAAGGGGTGCAACAACGAGGTCATCCCTCGTCCTGCTATGACCGAACCCAAAGGATCCATATAAGCCAACAACTGGTCTTATAGGTAGGATCTGGACTCTACAATACTGCCTAATTCAGGCCTTGGTTTGTTGTGTAAAATACCCTTTGATATTTTTCCCTTTATAGGATACCGCACTTCCTCCCCCTTTCTTCTCCACCATCCTTGCCCATTAGTACATGATAGCCTAACTTATCGCCGTCAGGTTCTAACAAAAGAATAAAGGTGACCTTTCCAAGACCAAATCCCACAATAGACGTGGCAAAAACCCAGAGGATTTCCTGGAGTTGAACTAATCTTCGTTTGTTGATTCATTTAGGAGCTTTGTGATATCGTGGTCATGTAGCCCCTTGTACTTGAGTGAGTGTTTGCGTGTATAATCCCTCCCTATATTATTCTGCTAAGGTCCCATTCCAGTTTTGTACCGAAAATAAGGTCCCATTAACACCAACCTTCACATATGGGTTCAGCAATAACCCAATGCGTAAGCGAAATGCACTCACTTACTCTTTAAATGCCTCACAATTAAATAAATACCTTAAAACATGTATAATTACAATGAAATAATGAAAGAATGCAACACGGTAACCATGGTAACAGAATCTCACAGGTCCATCTATTTCTGTAAGACGCAATTCAATTCCAATTATTACATTCCTGTGAAAATTTCCAGACGGTTATAAGGTTATCACTGAACCAAATTAAGCTGTAAAATTCATCAATACATACAGTATAATGCGCTTAAGGGGCTCAAGGGGGACTCTAGAATTTTTTCACGGAATTTTCACATGTGAGTGTGGTACGATAGGTCTTTTTCACCCGACTATAAAGGGTCTCCGAAAACCACATTTAAAGGCCCTTAAATTAACAGTGTCTGTGATATTCCTAGAAAACTAACTTCGCTCTGATATACCTATGAAGGAATGAAAAACCCCTAAGCACTGCACCAGTAGCTGAATTGATAAATCAGTCATAGCATTCATGATTGAGATTTTGCTAAGCGTACTCTTTACAACTAGAATAATCGCAGGCGAAGCCGCGACGGGTATTGCTAGGATATAATATTCTGTGTTAATGTGATGGCTGTTCTAGTATATTTGGGGCTAAGATTTGGGCACGGGGTGGGCGTGGTCTTGATTTAGGAATCATCCCGGCATTCGCTTGTAGAAGTGGGAAATCACTGCTAGGATATCACAGGTAGGAATCCAACCCACATCTTCTCACGAGGCTGAGTGTGCTCACTTAGGCTTAATTTAGGTTCAGTGGATATACTGTATAATAGGCTACTTATGCACAACAGTATTTATAATATTAAGCTACAAAAGTATCAGTTAAACTTTGGTTGGTTCCTTTGTTTATGAGCTGCGACAAAGTGGTCATGTAGCCCCGTGTACATTGGGTGTGTGTAGAATTTGTCTGATAACCGGTGTTAATTGTGATGGCTGTATTAGTGTGTGTTATCTATCAATTAGGTAGAAGGACTGCAGACGATTAATTTTTTCAAGTAGTTCATACTTCTGCTACCAAATGCTACCATCCACGACACCTAGCTGCGTACGTGGCCATCGCAGTCAGCACCTGGCGGCGAAAGTTGGAACTAATATAGCGTTATCAAACTAACCCACAAATTTTAGCTTCCACAAGTGTAGTTAGTGGAAGGTTCTTTTCCATGCTATAAATCTATGACATGGGACCGCCGGCGTTATTTCCCCTCCGAAGGAAGGCATACTGAGGGATTTTTGACGCTCTTAAAAAATTCGACGACTTCGGCCGGGTTTGAACCCGCGATCTTGGGCATAGAAAATCAGCATGCTACCAACTACGCCACTGAAGCCGCTTGGTTAAACTTTCTAACGAGTCGGATTTTTTAAGGCTAAATGAGCAAGATCTGATGATGTTTGCCTGACGAACGAAACTAGTTACCCAATTTAGCCCGCCATTTATGTGATAAGGGTTTTATTAAGTGAATAAATAATTCATGTAGTTTATTTCAGGCAATAGGAAATCAAATCCCCGCCCGATCTAAATTTGGGCACATTTGTGTTCTAATAACAATTTTTGATATTAAGCAATGCGTTTGAATTTTCGATTGAAGTTTTAATTCGGCCATGCGCTTGAATTTTCGATTGGATTTTGGAAATAGACAAGGCGTTTGAATTTTCGACTGAATTTTGGAAATGATTAGTGTGTTTGAATTTTCGACTTGATTTTGAAAATAGACAATGCCTTCGAATTTTCGACTGGATTTTGGAAATAAGCAATGCGTTTGAATTTTCGACTGGATTTTAAAAATAGGCAATGGGTTCGAATTTTCGACTGGATTTTCGAAATAAGCAATGCGTTTGAATTTTCGACTGGATTTTGGGAATAAGCAAAGCGTTTGGATTTTCTACTGGATTTTGGAAAGAAACAATGCATTTGAATTTTCAGCTGGATTTTGTAAATTTGCAATGCGTTTGAATTTTCGATTGGATTTTGCAAATGCCAATACTTTCGAATTTTCGACTAGATTTTGGAAATAAGCGATGCGTTTGAATTTTCAAAATAGTAAGTGTTGTTTTAGGGGCGGAACAGCGATGTCATCTGCCCCTAATTTTCGAAATGGACAATGCGTTTGAAAAATTAACTGGATTTTGGAAATGGCAATGCGTTTGAATTTTCATCTGGATTTTGGAAATAAGCAATGCGTTTAAATTTTCGGATTAGTTAGTTAGTTAGTTAGTTAGTGTTGTTTTAAGGGACGGAACAGCGAGGTCATCTTCCCCTAATTTTCGAAATAGGCAATGCGTTTGAATTTTGACTGGATTTTGGAAATAGACAATGCGTTTGAATATTGACTGGATTTTGGAAATAAGTAATGTAGTAAAATTTTTGACTGGTTGTTGGAAATCGGCAATGCGATTGAATTTTCGACCATGGAAAAATTTAAAAATTAATTTATGAGTTTTCAGTTGGCCAACACGTATTTATGCCCAATTAGGCTATATTAGGCAAGAAATATAAGACTCTACCTGACTCACCACTCACCACCGCTTGTAATCTGTGCTTAGTAATTATCACATTAGTTTCCTTCGGTGGGGAAGTAAAGCTGGCGGGCCCATGTCATAGATTTATGGCATGTAGAAGAACCTTCCACTAACTACAGAAATGTCATAGATTTATGGCATGTTAAAGAACCTTCCACTAATTACACCTGTGTGAAGCTAAATTGGATAGGTTAAGAATGTAAGCAACGCTCTTAGGTTTCTACGTTCGTTGCCAAGAGCCGAATGCGGTGTCGTCTAGTAGCTAAGTTCTGAACTTGGCCTAGTAGTCGTTGACGGTGGCGCTTGGCGGCAAAAGTAGGAACTATTTGATAAATTCTAAGTTGCAGCATGTACTTCAATTAAAAAGCAGATACACACACTAATACAGTCATCACAATTAACACCGGTTATTAGACAGATTCTACACACACCCAAAGTACACGGGGCTACATGACCGCGTTGTCGTAGCCCCTAAACTTAAGAACCAACCAACCAACCTAACAATTGTACAACTATGTGAAGCTAAATTTGTAGGTTAGATTTGATTAACGCTGTATAAGTTCCAACGTTCGTCGCCAGGTGCCGGTTGCAGTGCCATCTAGTAGCCAAGTTCACAGCTAGGTGTCGTTGATGGTAGAATTTGGTAGCAAAAGTAGGAACTAGGCCTACTTGAAATTGATCGTCTGCAGTCGTCTCCTGAATTACAGATAACACACACACACACTAATACAGCCATCACAATTAACACCGGTAATAATAGTCTAATAATAATATCGTATGGCCTCGGGTGCCGGGTGCAAGCTTTGTAATTTGACACCCAGAGGGTAGCTTGCATGTCGAATTTTGTTGTTCCTTGAATCACTATGAAATTCAAGGAGGTTAGATATCTAAGCTCCTTGAACACTATAGCGCTTTCTAGCAGAGAAATGAGGAACTTTGTGTTGGCGGAAACTCCCGAGATTAATTTTGCCATTATGAAAACGGCCTACTGAATTCAAATGGGTTATTTTTGCCGCCTTTCAAAAAAATCACTTACCACGGCCAGGAGCGAACCTGCAATCTTAGGGTTAGTAGACTGACACGCTATCCACTCACCCACCTTGGCAAGCTATTAACACCGGTTATCTGACAGATTCTACACACACCCAAAGTACACGGGGATACATGACCACGTTGTCGCAGCCCCTAAACTGAGGAACCAACCAGCTATTAGAGCGGGAGTATCATTACGTACCAGCTCTCAACTGACTGAGTCACCCCGAGTGAATCAGGGGAAAGTTCACGACTCATACCGTGTTGCGTCAGAAAAGTGAAATGTAGTCCCTCCGTTAGTGGTGACACAGATTCTGAACTTGAGCAGTGAAACTCCACTCATTTCCTCTGATAATCCAGGTTACACCACGTGCAACTACACTACAAGATTTCACCTACCCCCACACAAGCATCCTACTTTGTGAACAGAATTACCGTTAGTTATTGTTGCTTTAAGGGGCGGAACAGAGAGGTCATCTGCCCCTCCTTACATCAGAAATGTCGTATTACCGTTGTTTCGTTTAGGGAGGCAGGCTGCGTGGCTCAGCGGTAACGATGATGATGATGATGATAATTGTTGTTTTAAGGGGCCTAACATCTAGGTTATCGGCCCCTAATGGTAATGAAATATAAACTATAACTAAAACTAACTACTAACTTTTATACTAGAAGAAGAAATGGAAAACAAAAGGAGAATCTGGCAAATAAAGGACAGGAGGAAAAGAAATACCCTCAACCCTTGAAGAATGCGGATTGAGGGACTTGGAAGGAAGGAGAGCCATGAAAGGCAGATAGGAAAGTGAAGGAGAAGGGGGTCCGCCCCCCAAGGTAATGGATAAAAGGGGGGAAATCGGACTCAGCTCAGGAATCCCTCGGGGTCGCCAACTCCCGAACTCACCAGCCGTGAGCCCCTGAGGGTGTAGCAATATCCAAGGTGCACCAGAAGTGGTGGGGCTACAGACACCCTACCTCCTCGTGGGCCTTGAGCAAAAGGCAGGAGATAACATGAAAAGAAAAAGAAGGCTGACTATCAGAAAAGATGAGACAAGGGCCAATAAAAATAAGTGTAATAGCGGGTAAGATTGTTCAAATTACTTCAATTGTTTGTCCTTCTAACAAATATCGATTGGGGAAAGGAAGAGACTCCCTATGCCTTGGGTATCCGAATACCGTTAGGGTCGGAAGAGAACAAGAGTTGACCAAGTAAGGTCGACAGGAAAGTAGACGGAGAAGGGCCCGGCACAAGTAAGTGGAAGCAATGCCGGACTCAGCTGGGGCCCCGTGGTCGGTAACCCACGTCCCACTAGATGTGAGTCCCTGGTGGGTCAGCGGTAACGTTTTCGCTTGCTGTGGCCAAGGTTGTAGGATCGAATCCTGGCGTAATCAGCTGGTATTTGAGGGTGCGCAAATGTGAGGGAGCCGTGTCAGTAGATTTACTGGCATGTTAAAGATACCCTTCAGGGCAAAATTCCGGCACCCCGGCGTCGCTAAAAGCCACAGTTGTTAAAAGGGACGTTAAACAAATAACATTATTATCATTTAGGGACTTGAACACAGGGCCGTAGAGAGTGACCACGGGCCCTAGGACATGGTCTTCCGGGCCCCCTCCATTTTTAATCAATCTGTCACTTAATTTTGGAATTACGGCATTAAGGTTGCAAATTTTTAATCCCCACCTCCAAAGAAAGCATCGTAGAATTGAACTTGCCCAACTGTCCGGGCGGGGACATCAAGAGCCTGCTGATGAGTCAGCTTGGTGTCCTTGGCGAAACCTCACACAAGACACGGCACAATCCTAGAAAAATTGCTGAGTTTTAATTCAAGGCCGTGAATGCCAATATATGTATACCATCTTTGTGGAAGCCTTCATAGGAAGGTTATGGCTGCTTGAGCTTTTAGTTCTCGGTGAAGTGGCGCAGGTGTACTTCATAAAAAGGGAGGTAGCGAGCAGTTCGCAACTCCTGTGGGGGTCAGGGCGGGGACATCAAGAGCTCGCTGATGAGCCAGTTTGGTGTCCTAGGCAAAACTCCACACCAGACACGGCACAAACCTAGAAAAAATGCTAAGTTTGAATTCACTGGCCGTGAAAGCGAATATACCATCTTTTTGGAGGCCTTTATAGGGAGGTTATGGCTGCTTGAGCTTGTAGTTCTCGCAGTGACGAGACGAAGGGGCGCTTCATAAAAAGGGAGGTAGCGCGCAGTTCGCTACTCCTGTGGGGGTCAGGGTGGGGACACCAAGAGTCCACTGATGAGCCAGCTTGGTTTCCTAGGCGAAACCCCACACAAGACACCGCATAAACCAGAAAAATTACTGAGTTTTGAATATTAACATACTGTGTTTTTAGTTACTCAGTCAATCTCCTTTTATTCTTTTACGTCAAGATTTGGATTATTGCGCATTAAAATTCCATTTTCATTGTATCTGAACGTGTTCAGGCACCACAACAATAAGCCATACTCCTTTCAGAAGTGTAAGGAATGAAAAGGCAAGTTTTTCTGAGATTGAATTAGATGATGATAATTGTTTATTTTAAGGGGTCTAACATCTAGGTTATCGGCCCCTAATGGTTTGGGTGATAGTGAAAATGAATGAATGATAATGGCATGAAACCTAAAACTAAAACTAACTACTGACTTAACAACTAACTTACATACTAGAAGAAGAAATTTAAAAATATGGTCAGGAGTAAAAGAAATGAGGATGAGGGACTTGCAAGGAAGGAGAGCCATGCAAGCGTTATTATTTCATTTTTATTCTGTGCAAATTCAAAAACAATTTTTAATGTTTCATAGAAATATTAATGAAAGCCGCAACGGTTCGAGGGAGTTTCATTTTGTAGCTGAAGGTTGAACAGCCAGTTTAAAAAAAGTCCTCTCGGCACGCCGGAAGGCGGAGGTAGATTTCTCCGGACAAACTTGGGGATAGGCGAAAATAGGCAGAATATGCAGGTTTTCGTAGAAGGATCAGACCTCATTTATTGCGAGAAGGTATTTTATAATTGGAGCTTAATTAACTTTGTTTTTCGTCATTTTATGCTTATTTTAAACATTTTATTGTCTTATGGGAACGGTAACCTTCTTGTCATTTGGGGTCCATTTTTATACTTGTGGTTACACTGTCCTTATGCAAGGTTTCGACACTGATGTGTAACTATGTAACGGTCTGTTACTTCTTCACGCAAAATTATATCTCCCGCAGAGATTTTGGTCGGTTCCTCAGTTTAGGGGCTGCGACAACGCGGTCATGTAACCCCGTGTACTTAGGGATGGCTGTATTAGTCTGTAATTCAGGTAAGGACTGCAGACGGTCAATTTCAAGCAGTAGTTTCTAATGTTGCTACCAGGTACTACCGTCAGCGACACCTACCTGTGAACTTGGCTACTAGATGCCACCGCAACCAGCAACTCGCAACTAACGTTGGAACTTCCCCTGCAAAGGAAAGCATACTGAGGGATTTTTAGCACTCTTAGAAAATCCGACGACTTTGGCCGGCTTTGAACTCGCGACCTTGGGTATAGACATTCAGCATGCTTGCTACCAGTTACGTCACCGAAGCCGCTTCACACTTAGTCAGATGGAATTCTGAATATGATCTCGTGCAAGTGCGTTATCTTGGCAACGTCTGATGGCTCATCCCTCATCAATTTAGTAGTGTTGCCATGGCAACCACTGATAGCTCTTGGCATTTTCTTATAATTCCGAAATCATTTTTCTCATCCCTTGGCATAATGGTGGGTCATATCAAAAATTCTTTCAGACAAAATTTTAGGTAATTATTAGGGGAATATTGTCCATTTTGTACGGTTTGATATTGTGCCTATTATGAGAGATATGATTAATGTTTCCCGAAAAACCGACTTTTTCCCACCCCTTTGGCCAATGGTTGGTGCTATAAAAAAAACTCTTCAAACATAAATTTTTGGGCTTTATCCGACACATAGTATGAACGTTGAACGGATTCGATATTTCACATATTAAGAGAGTTATAGCAATAATTCACTTTTTAGAAAAAAGCCCACCATTTTCACCCCCTTTGACCGATTTAGCCCAGTAACGAACTCAACCGAGATTTTATAGGTATACATATTCGGTAAAAAAATCAAAGTGATTGGTGCAAAATTACGGCAGTTATCGTGTCCACAAGAAACTGATATACATATATATATATATATATATACACATATACTGTGCCCAATTGGTCACGGCAGATTGGCATCGAACTCAGGTCCTATCTGACAAGACCAGGCACACGATGCTAACTAGAATTGAACCATTGATCTCTGAGGGGTAACAGTTTTAGGGAACCTGAAGAGCAATGTGTTAAATAATGACATATGATAATGTAGCATGATTTCACGGCCTGTATGTGAATATCATAGCAGTTAAGGTGAAGAATTGTAAGCAAATGCAAGCAAATATAGGTTTTCGAAGCATACAAGAACGAAAGGAGGCCAGTTTGACGTTTTACTAATTGCAGTTGAAAAATGGGTGGAGATCGTAGGCGCCAAGGGACCTACTTTCGTCTGGAGCGAGGAGACAGCTTAAAATTAATGACTCGGGTATTCACCGCTTGACAACGATGGAACCTAGGGTAGGGATGACTGCCCACGGAAATTAATTAATTACAGCCAAGTGGAGCATTGAAATGGAGTGAAATGTACACCCAGGTGAATATATTTTAGGAGAGATAATTTAGGAATGATTTTACACCTAAATTAAAGCCTATATCTCTAAATGAACGCGTTACCACCGAGCCTACGCTCGAGAGGAGTGATTTGGTGACCAGCCAAGGGGGAATCACCATGGTGGCATCCTGACGCGCTGAACTAAGGCAATTAATTGTAATTAATTGGCCGAAGCGATCGCCGGCACGCGAACGTTTATGAAACCTCCACACTTAAATAAACAAGGTGTATATGTCAGTTCGGCTGAAAAGGTATTATTTCAAGGAAGGAGTCGCAGCCACATGTCCGGTGGACTAGTTTTTACGAGAAACCTTTATAAGGGAGAGCAGTGCAGACCAAGCCAGTTCGTCTAGAGTTGTCTTCAGTCTGTTCTCAAGTATACACGTAACTAATACGCTGCCAGTAAGCGCACGAAATGTTAAAGTATCGACGCTCAGCCGTTAAAGAACAATAGAAGAAAGTCATACAGCTTCATAAATAATCATGAAGTGCGTCGAAGTAAAATTAATACCGATATTTGTCTATTATCTGACGCAAATATAAATTCGCTACAGCGAAAAAGTAACTTATAATGTTTTTGAACATTACATATACCAGGAGGTATTGTCAGAGTTGTATATGACATTATCATCAGGATCACTACAATTATGGGAGCTTGGGAAGCATCGCCACTTAATCGTGACAGTGAGCTGAACGATATTGCAGGTGATGAGGATCGAACGTCTGTAAACGCTGTTAGATTTTCACGGAGACCAGCGGTTGGCGTAATTGCATCGCATCTCTGAGATCAGGCGTAGGAGGAGTCCAATTAAGAATCAACCTGTGAAGTAGTGAATAAGTTTACATAAATTGTGTAATAGTGATTTAAAAGTGTTCATGTGTATAGTGATTAATATGCATTGTGTAGAAGTGAAAGAGGCCACTGATAAGAGTATGTTTATCATGTGGGAAATGTGTGAAATTAAGTGTTGTGAAAAATATAACATGATTGCTTAAATCAAGCGTCATGGTAGGCCTGAAGCTGAGGTGCTGGTACTATCCAGCGAAAATTAAAAAGTGAGTACCAATTTACAATGTTATTATAATTAAATAGTTCACCATATAGCGATTTATCACTGTGAGACTAAGATGTAACAGTCACTTATTGAACGAGTTTTCACCACCCGTCTTGAATAAAATATGGCTTGGAAGGTGATTTGTTTAGGGCCATTCAGGCCGAAAATAGTGATGGATGTAACGGTAACGCTAAATAATAAATAATAATAATAATAATAATCTGGGGTCGGCAACAGTAAAGTAATAGGCATTTTGGCCTAAAATAACGTTCAAGGTGTGTCATGTCTAATATAAAGATACTGTATTTTGGTAAACAGTAGGAATGTAACGTGGAATATAGCGAAATACGAGAGTTTTTCAGTGTCCGTAAAATGTTGAATGAATATTTGATATGGTCAATCCTTAGGATTATATTTGAGGACCATTAAAGTAATGTAAGCCAGTAAATTTATACCTTGGTGTTAGGAGCTATTTAAAGCTTTGGCTTAAGTTTTATTACAGAGAGAACACGGGTGCCTTAATAATTGAGTCATCTATGTGAAGTATTGTTTGAGCCGCATGTAAGCGTGCAGGGTAACGTAGAATCCAGTGATTTACGTAAATATATTGCGGGGACCAAATTAATATAGCTTGCGCGTTAGGTGAGAAGTTGGCTAATCTACGAGTTGGTATCGCTGTTGAGCATACTTTATTATTCGCAGCGAATTGGACAGAGCCTGTCTGTATCCATCGCTTGCATGAATTATGGCCACGAGTGAGGTCCGTCGAGACTCCGTGAGCATGTGTATAATGATTTACCCTGAGAGGTAAGGATCATATTCGTCGTTTAGGAAACACAGATTTCCTGATTATGTTTATTGTGACAGCTGCTGGTGAGAATCCTGTGTTCTCATTATGATGCGCGTCCAAAAGCCACTAGTATTCACCATAGAACGACAAGACTATCACAGGATCCATCCCCAGGCGTGAATGTTAATAAGGAGCCAGTTGTGCCCGATACACTTTAAAGATAGGTGTTAATTAATTAAATGACTCAATTACTTAGGAACCACACTTAGCGTATCTCTGCTGTACTGCGATTGTAAACAAACCTGACCTTGCCGGCAGATGGGGGAAGTGGGTTGGCCCACTGAGTCGAGCAGCCATCTTGTGCCGTGGCCGGAACTTATTTTTATTGCCTGCTAGGAAGAGGGGACATCGGTCCGCCAGTCCTTTAAATTATGGTCATAGTGGGACACTGAAGAATCTCGATATTTCAATATGCAATTATGATATGAGTGTAATGATGATGCCAAGTGAATTAAAAGATGTGTTGCAACACACATACATTGTTGAATCAAAGAAATCGGATAATATTTGGCCCAGTTATTCTCTGAAGAGGAACACTGAACCAAATAAAGTGTTAGGCATCCATTTACAATGCATTTTTGCCAGTTCACGCTAATTTATGCAGACGGGTATGTGATTTCTAAGAACATGACACATTTGTAACGATAATAATCCCGACAAGACCCAGAGAATCGTTGTATGGTGAAACTATAAATATTTCTATCCATGTTTATTTTGGAAGGGAGATGTACCACTTTTTAAGCGTTTCATATTGATGGAAAGAAGGAAGATGATTCACACGACACAACAAATATTTGTTAATTAAGACATAAAATAATGAATTTATGCTAATCAAAGTAAATGCCATAAGAAACGGAGTAATGTTTTATTGTTTCAGTATTTAATGTCATTTAGATGTGATATGTGATTTTTATGTTATAATAATCCAGTTATATAAAAATTGTGTCACATGATAAACACTATGGAGACCCATAGAAGTCTGAAAGTATCAATGATAGGATGCTAGAAATAGATTCGAGTGCAGTATTGCAATAATGAAGAAGAGACTCACAAAATAACCCTATTTTTATTTGTGGGAAGTAAATATAATTTATCCTTTATTTGTATTTGTTGTATAGCCATGATTTTATACCAGTAAATATTTTATTTTAGGAATATGTTGTGTATTTCATGTAGAGTAGTTACCTGGTAGACTCAAATCCTGAGCATGTGGTCGTATGGTGGGCAGGAACGCCCCATACCTCGAAAGACCGTGAGTTAGCTGGGATACGAACACATGTTCCACATGATGACAGTTGGGTACAATACATACATAAATTATATATAAACTTTTGAACTGACAGTGGTTTTGGGGTCTGGGGGATGTGAAACGCGAAGATATGTCGAAATTTTCCGGAAGTCGAAACATGGTACCCATTGCAATAGTTAGCTTTCTAATGAAATCTACCTCTGGTTGGTTCCTCAGTTTAGGGGCTGCGTTAACGAAGTCATCTAACCCCGTGTACTTAGGGTGAGTGTAGAATCTGTCTGATAAACGGTGTGAATTGTAATGGCTGTAGTAGTCTTAATTCAGGTAAGGACTGCAGACGGTCAATTTCAAGCAGTAGTTCCTAATGTTGCTACCAGGTACTACCGTCAACGACACCTAGCTGTGAACTTGGCTACTAGATGCCACCCCAACCAGCAACTCACAACGAACGTTGGAACTTCCCCTCCAAAGGAAAGCATACTGAGGGATTTTAGCGCTCTTAGAAAATCCGACGACTTCGGCCGGCTTTGAAACCGCGACCTTGGGCATAGACATTCTGCATGCTACCAGTTACGTCACCGAAGCCGCTTCCCACTTAGTCAGATGAAAATACTGAATCTGATCTCGTGCAAGTGCGTTATCTTGGCAACGTCTGATGGCTCATCCCTCATCAATTTGGTAGTGTTGCCATGGCAACCACTGATAGCTCTTGGCATTTTCTTATAATTCCGAAATCATTTTTCTCATCCCTTGGCATAATGGTGGGTCATATCGAAAATTCTTTCAGACAAAAGTTTTAGGTAATTATTAGGGGAATATTGTCCATTTCGTACGGTTTTGATATTGTGCCTATTAAGAGAGATATGATTAATGTTTCCCGAAAAACCCACTTTTTCCCACCCCTTTGGTCAATGGTTGGTACTATAAAAAAAACTCTTCAAACATAAATTTTTGGGCTTTATCCGACACATGGTATGAACGTTGAACGGATTCGATATTTCACATATTAAGAGAGTTATAGCAATATTTCACTTTTTCGAAAAGAAAAAAGCCCCCCATTTTCACCCCCTTCGACCGATTTAGCCCAGTAACGAACTCGACCGAGATTTTATAGGTATACATATTCGGTAAAACATTCAAAGTGATTGGTGAAAAATTACGGCAGTTATGGTGTCCACAAGAAACTGATATATATATATATATATAAACTTTTGAACTAACGGTGGTTTTGGGGCCTGGGGGATGTGAAACGCGAAGATATGTCGAAATTTTCCGGAAGTCGAAACATGGTACTGCGCCAGAATTTATTGAAGGTCATTACTCAAGAACTGATCTGGAGATGAACCAAGACCCCAGAAAATAAATGAGTAGATAAAAATTTTTATTTATTAAAAATTCGAGAAATATGGAAAAGACTGTATAGAAATAAGTGAAATACTATAGATCTTATGCATTTATAAAAGGCAAGGAAGTAGGAATGATTTAAAGATGAACATGTATTCCATTATATGAATGTGGGAGGTCCATATTACGAGAAACATCACGCCACTTGAAGCGAGAGTTACGTCATGAGAGAGGGGAAGAGACGAAGGTCGAACTGCGGACTGAAGTGAGGAGAGGTGGTAGGAGTTACGTCACACCACGAGAGGAGAGGAAGAGAGACTGGAACTTGAGGACTGCGGAGAACAGGACGGGAGAGTTCTTTCCAATTTGAGATTTGAACGAGACAAGACCTCGAGCAGAAACGAGTTTTCTTATAATAGTGCTACAGTTCATAAAAGTTGGAAGCGAAGAAGAGTGCAATTCCAGAACTTACTGTAACTTAGGAGCAAGCTACACTATATATAAAGCAGAACGGAACAGTACAACCATATATTGCAGTGCTTATGCAAAGTTGTTCCACATAGCTTGAAATATTTCTACGTGTAAAAGCTTATTTGAACATTGTATTGAAAATGCAAGTTAAAAGTCAGCAACGGGGAGGTCTTAATTATATTGTCAGAAATATGAATATTACCATGTGCTAAGCAAAAAGCATAGGGAAGTAAAGACTACAAGGATGTCAGTTGAATTCCAGATTCACTAACATGAAGGCGCAACAGAACATCTACGCAAAGCGCAACATCACCGAGCAAAACTTATACATTTCTACGAGAGTTTTAACACATCTTGAAATACGAAAACGCTTGCATAAACGACAATATTCCACCGTGATGTCTATTCTGAAGAAAACCCGATGTCTATTCTGAAGAAAACCCGATGTCTATTCTGAAGAAAACCGATGTCTATTCTGAAGAAACCCAGATGTCTATTCTGAAGAGATGGAGATTCGAAGCCGGCCTACTTGCAGTGAACGAAGGACGGAGAGCTGGCGGAGCTGTTCACGGCGAGGTCATTCACCACGAGTCCAGCTGGCTCTGTCACAAACCGGTCTTCATAGCTGTGGGCGATGCTATGGAACACGACAAATTTGGTTTGGGAGGAGAGATGCAGGTATTTTCAACAGTCCAGAAGCCAGCACAAGGTAGTGAAGAAATTGTCTTTTATCATGTAGAATTGTAGTTATGTTCTGTGATTATCCAATTGACCAACCGCATATTTTTCAACAGTATTTTTAACAGTATTTTTCAACAGTAATTTTTTTAACTGAATTATTTAAAACGTATAATTTTGTCAAAGTAATTAAATTTGTGTAGATCTTGTTATAGTAATTTTTCGTATTTTTCTACGAAGTTATTTGCCTTGTTCTTGAAAATTTCAGTCACTTGGACGAAATTTTGGCATGATGATGCTATTAACACTAAGGTTATATTAAAGTAAAATCGTGTAATATTTTTCATATTTGCGTTAGATTTAATTTAATTAAATCTGTTTTATCGCAGCGATGGAATATAAATGAATTATTTAAAGGAATATAAATGAATTGTTTAGAGGAATATGAAGCTAATTATTTGAAAGAATGTAGAGTGAACTATTTAAAAGGAATAGAACGTTGAACGAAGTAAAAAAGGAGTAAGATTGTAATTGGAATAAAATGAAGTTTATTGGAGCAAATTTAAGTACAGCATATTTAAGAAGTAACGTCACGAAGTGTAAAGAATATTTCGACAACTCATGATGTTGATTCGAGTGTCAGAAATTTATTATGAACGAAAGTATTACGAAAAACTTATACACATATGTCTAATGCGATTTAGAGCGTTAAAAAGCAAAGATGAATTTGTTAAACAAATATATTCATGGAAGGAAGTCAAACTTATATCTTTTGTTAAGAGTATGAATATTTACTGATATTTCTTGGAAAGTTGTAATAAAATGTAATGCTGAATTTAAACACGTGAAAAAGAAAGTTAACAAAGTTAAATCACAGGGTGATCAGAAAGTGAAAGTACAGAGATTTATTGCAGAAATGGAATTATGAGCACGAGGCGAAGTTATATCAGTATAGAGGAGAAATGTTAAAGTAAAGGAAGTATGTGTATTGAAGTGGAAGTTTATAGTTGAATTACCGTGCAAATTAAGGAGATATAAACGTAAAAGGAGTTACGTAATTTACGAAGGGAGGCCGAGGAGTCTCTAAGTTTTTCTAGTATTGATTGCAATAATTGTGAAGGTATTTGAGTGTATTAAAGGAAGATTCTGTACAGGGTGTTTAAGAGAGAAAGTAATTGTTGTATAATTATGAAAGAGGAGTGTGGAAACGAAGGTTAATGCCGTGCACGTCCAGTATTCACGTTTATCAGAAGATTGTTAACTCAGTAAAGAATTTCAGAACTTATTTCAGTATTTCATGATAAATAGATAAAGGTAAAAAGGAACAGTACTTAGCTTAAATGTTTGTCACTTACGTTCAATTGATTATGACGAGTATTTATTACTTTCAACACGATAGTTGCGGTGTATGTTTGGATTTGATGTTTAAGAAAATTGAGTAGATGAAAGACTTATTGGAGGAAGAAAATTTAATCTTCGACATTATGAAGTGTAAAATTTGAGAGATTCTTAAAGAATGTATATATGCACATAGTTCATGAATACTTTTTGATTAGATATAGAACTACGGTTCATAGTTGAAGCGGACCTGTATAAAATAGGGCAATACTTAATAACACGCCGTTTCACATTTTCTAACTATATAATTGCCACGTGCAAATTTATTTGTGCAGTTATTTTTGTTGAAGTGTCAGGGAGACACAATATTGAGGGAGGAAGCCAGTTTTTATACTTGTTTTATTAGCTTAATAAACGGCTGGCGCTTTTTAGCGACTTAGTCAACTTTTATCTAAACTGATACCGTTTTCATTGTCGTCATCGTCGAAAATAGTACTACGAGGTATAGATACAGGCGCTCACTATAGATTAAACCTTATCTCCCCTCGAGATTGGAGTTTCTCAATTTGCTCTAAATGTAAATGATAGTAGAAATTTGTACCTTGTCTAGTAGTACTATTTTCTTTACGAATAATATTTATCCTGTATGTTCCTGAAATTCCCAATTTTACTTAGTAGGCATGGTAAGTTTGTGAGCTGGGTAACTTACATGTTTGCAATCCTTTTCGAGCTGTGGATATAAGTACTGATGGGTTTCTTCGGGCGCATATAGATAGATTATTTAAATGGCGTGCCCATCCGTGGGGATCGAAAGGCATTCGAAAAGTATTCGATGTGCATTCGAAAGAGCACTCGAGAGAAGAAGTTTGGATGTACTCGAGAGTGAGGCCATATTAGTTTTGAAAAGAAAAATGCCGATCCCAAATTTAATGATTGTTGAGATGAACACAACATCAGCAGATTAGTGGAGTACACTATGGTTTTGAGGCATAATTTTTAAACCTGCTAACGACATTTGTCATGTAATAGTAAATT
The DNA here is from genome assembly GCA_946902985.2 of Meconema thalassinum. Classification (NCBI taxonomy): domain Eukaryota; kingdom Metazoa; phylum Arthropoda; class Insecta; order Orthoptera; family Tettigoniidae; genus Meconema; species Meconema thalassinum. The sequence continues at coordinate 378,477,374 of OX336392.1, forward strand.
TAAAAGTAAATTCATGTTGTTAAACATAGGTTAAGTGAGATGATAGAATGAAGCGATGTCAGTTCAGTAAAATGGGACGATGAGATATACGAGATAACTCGCGATTAAAATAGATGTAAGTAGGATTAAGATTTTCTATATATTCCATCACTGGTATAAAATGCATGCGTTGGTCAATCTGGATATTCACTGGTAATTTTTGTAGTCGATACTTCCCTAATTCTCAAGAAAAGAAGAATTATGTCAACGAATGATATGACGTTCATTCGAACGATTCTTGAAACCATGAAGGAAGGTCAAAGTACGTTGATCAAAGACCTTGAAGCCCTCCACCAATTGACACATAACAACATTGAACAGTTGAAAACCGAGATTCAGAAATCAGTAGCAACTGTAAAATCAGAAGTCAAGGCAGAGTTATCAGTTGCTCAAACACTTACTACGGCTAGTATAACATTAGCACAGGAAGAAGCTAGGAAAATACATGAGGAGATCAAGAAAATCAGGAAAAAGCACAGGAAGAAGTTAAGTTAGCTTTAGAGAAGGCCAGAAAGGAAGATAGACTAGCTAGAGAGAAGGAAAGAGAAGAAGCCAAGTTAGCTTTGGAAGAGGCAAATAGGATAAGAGCAGAGATAAGATTAGCTCAGGAAAAAGCTCGCGAGGAGGACAGGTTAAGTCAGGAGCAGGCTAGATTAGAGGATAGGAAAAATCAGGAAAAAGCACAGGGAATTTTAGAAAGGGCAGGTAAAGCACAGGAAGAATTAAAAGCTTCATTTGATCAAGTCAAACAGGACATGGCAGGAAAAGTGATAGAAATCCAATTAGCTAACAGTAATCACATGATAGAACTAGAACAGAAACTACAGGCTAGCATGAGCTCAATTAAGGAAGAGAATAACACTCATCATGTACACATTTCCGGGGCCCAGAACAAACTCAAGGAGCAACTTGACAATCTAAATGGCACTGTTGGTGAATTACAGGTCAAGTTGGAAGGTCAAAGTAAACTGATTGAAGAGGGTATAAATGTAGATATAAATGCTTCCATTGTAAAGGCAGTTACGGACATGAAGGAGGAGGTCGTAACAGTCACAACTCAAATCATATCAGAAATACACCATAAATTAGCAAATTACATTAAAGCTATAGAGTTATGTTCCAATATTAATGTTAGCAAGGTACGGGAAGATCTATCTAAGCGGATAGATACATTACAAGTTAATAACGTAGCCACGCTGACAGAGATTGTTAATAAAACAGATAGAGTAGCGAGGTTACCGATTATAGAAATCATATCAAAAGGAGAATGCCTGAGAACACTACTAGATACGGGAGCAACAGCATCAATTTTATCAGAGAACTGTTTTCACAGATTGAAAGATGGAAATTCACTTATAGCAATGCCCGTTTCAACTATTAAAGTCAGGGGCGTATTTAACGACAAGACCATGAAATGTAAAGTCCAAGCATTAATGGAATTCTCTATAAATGAATACAGATATGAGCAGGTATTCATAGTCTTGAGCCAGATAAATTTTGATGCTATTTTAGGCATTGATTTCATAACAAAGACTGGAGCTGTGATCGATTTACGAAATGGAATCATAAGATTTAATGAAGGCCTACATCAATCAGAGGACACGACGAAGGATGAGAATGAGTGTAGTTTGATTGACGAAACTACAGAAGAAAATCTTGTGAAGATTGTAATGGAAGTTGAAGCAGAAGGAATACCTCACTATGGCAGGAAGATTGAGAATTTTGAAGATCAGAGGGAGAAATTGGAAGAATTGGTCACGACTTATGCAGACATTTTTGATAACAAGCCAGGCATTATAAGAGGATATAAATATCAGATTAAGCTCGCTAATGACACACCTTTTCAGAAGAAATTGTATCCAATTCCGGAGAAGTATCAAGCTGAAGTGACAGAGCTCATAAAAGGCATGGAAAAAGAAGGGACTATAAGAAAGCAAGCCACTCCTTATTTAAATCCACTCACTGTTGTGAAGAAAGCAGATGGTAGTCTTAGACTATGTTTAGATGCCAGGGGCATAAATACTCTTCTGCTGAAAGAATTCGACAGGCCACCGAAAATTAGAGAACTACTGAGGAGATTCAAGAATAAAACCTGTTTCTCAGTAATTGATTTAACTGCAGCATTTCATCAAATAGAGCTTACAGAAGACAGCAAATGTTATACAGGGTTCATGTTCAATCAAACCTGTTATGTATACCAAAGAGTACCATATGGATTGGTAAATTCAAGTCCAGCACTTATCAGAGCCTTGGATGACAAGTTGAGTGAAGAAGTGAAACAATTTGCTATTTGCTACGTGGATGATATCATCATATCTTCAGAGACACCAGAGCAACATTTCATGCACTTGACGAAGCTATTTGATAACCTCAGAAGTGCAAACATCAAGGTGAAATTGAATAAATGTCATTTCTTTCAAGAAAATATCAACTTTCTTGGGCATACTATAGACAGATTTGGTTACCATCCGAATGAAGACAAGATTGAAGCAATTTTGAAATTTCCAACACCCAAGAAAATCAAAGACATCAGAGCTTTTGCGGGTCTTTGTCAGTTTTTCAGTAGTCATTGTCTACGTTATTCAGAAATCATGGCACCTCTACATGAGCTTCTAAAGAAGAACAATAGATGGAAATGGGATGCAGCTGCTGAGAATGCCTTTATTCAAGCAAAGGAAATGCTCAGAGATAACATCAAGTTGGAGTACCCTGATTTTGAAAGAACATTCATCATAGAAACGGACGCTTCACGAGTTGGTATTAGTGCAGTCTTATATCAGAAGGATCAAGATGGAAATCCTCACTATATTTCATTCAGCAGTAGGAAGTTACGCACGCACGAGCTGAATTACTTGACGACGGAGCTTGAAGCTTTAGCCGTCATAAATGCTCTACAAAATTGGAAGAAATTATTGCTGGGACACAAGATCATAATCAGAACGGATCATAAAGCACTAGAATTCATGTTGAAGTCAGACTTGTCAAGCGATAGGATGACCAGATGGACCATGTTTTTGCAACAATTTGATGCCACGATAGTTCATGTACCTGGAAAAGACAACCTTCTAGCAGATATTCTTTCCAGACATCCGATTCCTGAGAAAGATGTGAGAGTTAATGTTATCCAGACGGATGCAGAAGATCAAGAAACGCTGGATAAATTGAGAAGAATTCCTCTTTTTCAAAAGAAGCATGCACCATTCAGGAACATTTATCGATTTTTGTCAGGGAGAATGACAAGGAGACACGCCTCATACTTCGAAACGAGAAGGAAAGCTAGACACTATATTCTCGTGGGAGAAACTGTATGTAAATACATTGATGCCAGACATACGAAAGTACGAGTTCCTATTCCACCAGAACTTATTGTGCCACTAATTTGGTTAGTACACAAAAGTATAGGCCACGGAGGAGTTGACAAAACATACTATACCATGTTAGAAAAATTCTTCTGGATTAATCCGAGAGAATCCATAACCATAGTGATCAGATCTTGTGAACTGTGTCAGAAGAATAAATATAATTCTGAACTATTGAAGGAGAGACCTAAAGCGATTATTCCGACGAAACCATTGGAATTGTTTAGTCAGGATATTTTTGGACCTGCACCTAAAGGAGACAGAGGAAACCAGTATGTGTTAGTTACAATGGATGTATTCTCCAAAATTGTAATGCTCAATCCCATGCAGAAAGCAACAACGAGGAATGTTTTATATCACCTGGAGAGAAACATTATTCCAAAGTTAGGAAAACCAGAGAGACTATTAACAGACCATGGAACGCAATTCACTTCTGCAGAATTTCAGGGAGCGATGGATAGGTTGGATATTGTTCACCTATTTTCATCAGTTCGAAGCCCAGAGACGAATCCTATTGAAAGAACAATGCTGGAATTTTCAAAGTACATTCGCTTGTATAGTGCAGATAATCATGCGAATTGGGTAAAGATTGTACCACTAGTGGAATTTTGCATCAACAATACGAGACATGAGAGCACCAACGATATTCCAGTCACGTTGCATTTTGAAGAGAAACCCGTACGACCATGGAACGGAATCTTCAATATTCCGGGAGATAACGAACCACCGATGGACCAGAGAATCGAAGAAGCGAGGATCCAGTTGAACAAAGTGGCTGAGAAGAGATTAAAACGTTTAGAAGGGAAGAGATTCAGTGGACCGCTACGAGAAGGTGACCTTGTATTAGTCAGGATTCCTGTGAAAGCTGACGTACTGAAGAAAGTGTATATCAAATTCAGTAACCTGTTCAGAGGACCGTTCAAAGTAGATACAGTCTACGGTAATAATTGCTATAAAATTGTAAGAGTGGAAGATAATAGATCCATTGGAAAATTCAACCATTCCAAATTGAAAAGATTTTACCCACAAATACAGTAAAATAAATAAATTCAGTCTCAAGAACAGAGAAAATTACTGGTATTAAAGAAAGTACAGGCTATACTTTACTTTAAATTAGCAACGGGGAAATGCGCCAGAATTTATTGAAGGTCATTACTCAAGAACTGATCTGGAGATGAACCAAGACCCCAGAAAATAAATGAGAGGATAAAAAAAAATATTTATTAAAAATTCGAGAAATATGGAAAAAAATGTATAGAAATGAGTGAAATACTAGAGATCTTATGCATTTATAAAAGGCAAGGAAGTAGGAATGATTTAAAGATGAACATGTATTCCATTATATGAATGTGGGAGGTCCATATTACGAGAAACATCACGCCACTTGAAGCGAGAGTTACGTCATTTGAATTTGAATTTATTGTTTCTCTTATACAGGCCACTGAGGCTACAAAGCCTCTTTATGCAGCTCTCTTCATTCAGAGGGCGGTTACATACAATAGAATAAATTAAGAAAGAAAAAAACTTAACCTATACATACAGTTGACAATAAAAGTTCTTGTTATTACATCCGTTCACCTTGAACATGATAATTGTATAGCTGATAGATTACAATGAAGGGAGTGTTTTATCGCTGTGATAGGAAGTCCTGAATACTGGTGCAATGTATATTTATTCCAGAGAATACTAGCTGAAATACGGAATGAACTTTTGCATTTTTCGGTTCTGTGATGAGGTATCTGGAGCATTTGTGCAGTGTGTCTATTCGCACGGTTATGCACTGATTGCATGGGAGTTAGTGTGCAGTAAATATAAGACGGAATTTTGAATTTTAGAATTTTTATCACAGTCAGAGCCATGGCATACTGTCTTCGTTCCTTCGTCATGAGAGAGAGGAAGAGACGAAGGTCGAACTGCGGACTGAAGTGAGGAGAGGTGGTAGGAGTTACGTCACACCACGAGAGGAGAGGAAGAGAGACTGGAACTTGAGGACTGCGGAGAACAGGACGGGAGAGTTCTTTCCAATTTGAGATTTGAACGAGACAAGACCTCGAGCAGAAACGAGTTTTCTTATAATAGTGCTACAGTTCATAAAAGTTGGAAGCGAAGAAGAGTGCAATTCCAGAACTTACTGTAACTTAGGAGCAAGCTACAATATATATAAAGCAGAACGGAACAGTACAACCATATATTGCAGTGCTTATGCAAAGTTGTTCCACATAGCTTGAAATATTTCTACGTGTAAAAGCTTATTTGAACATTGTATTGAAAATGCAAGTTAAAAGTCAGCAACGGGGAGGTCTTAATTATATTGTCAGAAATATGAATATTACCATGTGCTAAGCAAAAAGCATAGGGAAGTAAAGACTACAAGGATGTCAGTTGAATTCCAGATTCACTAACATGAAGGCGCAACAGAACATCTACGCAAAGCGCAACATCACCGAGCAAAACTTATACATTTCTACGAGAGTTTTAACTCATCTTGAAATACGAAAACGCTTGCATAAACGACAATATTCCACCGTGATGTCTATTCTGAAGAAAACCCGATGTCTATTCTGAAGAAAACCCGATGTCTATTCTGAAGAAAACCGATGTCTATTCTGAAGGAACCCAGATGTCTATTCTGAAGAGATGGAGATTCGAAGCCGGCCTACTTGCAGTGAACGAAGGACGGAGAGCTGGCGGAGCTGTTCACGGCGAGGTCATCCACCACGAGTCCAGCTGGCTCTGTCACAAACCGGTCTTCATAGCTGTGGGCGATGCTATGGAACACGACAAATTTGGTTTGGGAGGAGAGATGCAGGTATTTTCAACAGTCCAGAAGCCAGCACAAGGTAGTGAAGAAATTGTCTTTTATCATGTAGAATTGTAGTTATGTTCTGTGATTATCCAATTGACCAACCGCATATTTTTCAACAGTATTTTTAACAGTATTTTTCAACAGTAATTTTTTTAAACTGAATTATTTAAAACGTATAATTTTGTCAAAGTAATTAAATTTGTGTAGATCTTGTTATAGTAATTTTTCGTATTTTTCTACGAAGTTATTTGCCTTGTTCTTGAAAATTTCAGTCACTTGGACGAAATTTTGGCATGATGATGCTATTAACACTAAGGTTATATTAAAGTAAAATCGTGTAATATTTTTCATATTTGCGTTAGATTTAATTTAATTAAATCTGTTTTATCGCAGCGATGGAATATAAATGAATTATTTAAAGGAATATAAATGAATTGTTTAGAGGAATATGAAGCTAATTATTTGAAAGAATGTAGAGTGAACTATTTAAAAGGAATAGAACGTTGAACGAAGTAAAGAAGGAGTAAGATTGTAATTGGAATAAAATGAAGTTTATTGGAGCAAATTTAAGTACAGCATATTTAAGAAGTAACGTCACGAAGTGTAAAGAATATTTCGACAACTCATGATGTTGATTCGAGTGTCAGAAATTTATTATGAACGAAAGTATTACGAAAAACTTATACACATATGTCTAATGAGATTTAGAGCGTTAAAAAGCAAAGATGAATTTGTTAAACAAATATATTCATGGAAGGAAGTCAAACTTATATCTTTTGTTAAGAGTATGAATATTTACTGATATTTCTTGGAAAGTTGTAATAAAATGTAATGCTGAATTTAAACACGTGAAAAAGAAAGTTAACAAAGTTAAATCACAGGGTGATCAGAAAGTGAAAGTACAGAGATTTATTGCAGAAATGGAATTATGAGCACGAGGCGAAGTTATATCAGTATAGAGGAGAAATGTTAAAGTAAAGGAAGTATATGTATTGAAGTGGAAGTTTATAGTTGAATTACCGTGCAAATTAAGGAGATATAAACGTAAAAGGAGTTACGTAATTTACGAAGGGAGGCCGAGGAGTCTCTAAGTTTTTCTAGTATTGATTGCAATAATTGTGAAGGTATTTGAGTGTATTAAAGGAAGATTCTGTACAGGGTGTTTAAGAGAGAAAGTAATTGTTGTATAATTATGAAAGAGGAGTGTGGAAACGAAGGTTAATGCCGTGCACGTCCAGTATTCACGTTTATCAGAAGATTGTTAACTCAGTAAAGAATTTCAGAACTTATTTCAGTATTTCATGATAAATAGATAAAGGTAAAAAGGAACAGTGCTTAGCTTAAATGTTTGTCACTTATGTTCAATTGATTATGACGAGTATTTATTACTTTCAACCCGATAGTTGCGGTGTATGTTTGGATTTGATGTTTAAGAAAATTGAGTAGATGAAAGACTTATTGGAGGAAGAAAATTTAATCTTCGACATTATGAAGTGTAAAATTCTGAGATTCTTAAAGGATGTATATATATGCACATAGTTCATGAATAATTTTTGATTAGATATGGAACTACGGTTCATAGTTGAAGCGGACCTGTATAAAATAGGGCAATACTTAATAACACGCCGTTTCACATTTTCTAACTATATAATTGCCACGTGCAAATTTATTTGTGCAGTTATTTTTGTTGAAGTGTCAGGGAGACACAATATTGAGGGAGGAAGCCAGTTTTTATACTTGTTTTATTAGCTTAATAAACGGCTGGCGCTTTTTAGCGACTTAGTCAACTTTTATCTAAACTGATACCGTTTTCATTGTCGTCATCGTCGAAAATAGTACTACGAGGTATAGATACAGGCGCTCACTATAGATTAAACCTTATCTCCCCTCGAGATTGGAGTTTCTCAATTTGCTCTAAATGTAAATGATAGTAGAAAATTGTACCTTGTCTAGTAGTACTATTTTCTTTACGAATAATATTTATCCTGTATGTTCATGAAATTCCCAATTTTACTTAGTAGGCATGGTAAGTTTGTGAGCTGGGTAACTTACATGTTTGCAATCCTTTTCGAGCTGTGGATATAAGTACTGATGGGTTTCTTCGGACGCAGTACCCATTGCAATAGTTAGCTTTCTAATGAAATTTACCTCTGGTTGGTTCCTCCGTTTAGGGGCTGCGACAACGCAGTCATCTAACCCCGTGTACTTTGGGTGAGTGTAGAATCTGTCTGATAAACGGTGTGAATTGTAATGGCTGTATTAGTCTGTAATTCAGGTAAGATCTGCAGACGGTCAATTTCAAGCAGTAGTTCCTAATGTTGCTACCAGGTACTACCGTCAATGACACCTAGCTGTGAACTTGGCTACTAGATGCCACCCCAACCAGCAACTCGTAACCAACGTTGGAACTTCCCCTCCAAAGGAAAGCATACTGAGGGATTTTAGCGCTCTTAGAAAATCCGACGACTTCGGCCGGCTTTGAAACCGCGACCTTGGGCATAGACATTCTGCATGCTACCAGTTACGTCACCGAAGCCGCTTCCCACTTAGTCAGATGTCAAAGTCAACCCCTGGCACCATCCAGCCCTTGACGGGCTAAGGCCGACCAAGCGACCGCTGCCCAGCCATTTGGCCTGCAGATATTGGGGTGACGCGTGATCAGCGCGTCGGGTCCCCTCGGCCGTTAATCTTGGTATTCGTGATCGGGGTGCAGTCTCACTGTCAGACAGCTACTCAATTGTCCTCACGAGGCTGAGTGCACCCCGTTCCAGCCCTCACGTCAGTTTTAAAATCCCTGACGGAGCCGGGGATCGAACCCGGGGCCTCCGGGTGAGAGGCAGGCGCGCTACCCCAACACCACGGGGCCGGCTTAGTCAGATGGAAATACTGAATCTGATCTCGTGCAAGTGCGTTGTCATGGCAACGTCTGATGGCTCATCCCTCATCAATTTAGTAGTGTTGCCATGGCAACCTCTGATAGCTCTTGGCATTTTCTTATAATTCCGAAATAATTTTTCTCATCCCTTGGCGTAATGGTGGGTCATATCAAAAATTCTATCATACAAAAGTTTTAGGTAATTATTAGGGGAATATTGTCCATTTTGTACGGTTTTGATATTGTGCCTATTAAGAGAGATATTATTAATGTTTCCCGCAAAATCCACTTTTTCCCACCCCTTGGTGCTATAAAAAAACTCTTCAAGCATAAATTTTTGGGCTTTATCCGACACATAGTATGAACGTTGAACGGATTCGATATTTCACATATTAAGAGAGTTATAGCAATAATTCACTTTTTCGAAAAAAGACCCCCATTTTCACCCCCTTCGACCGATTTAGCCCAGTAACCTGACCTGACCTGACCCATGCTTGCGAAGCCGGCGGAGCCGGCTTCGACGCGTGTACTTTTAGCCTTTCAGCCCATCGAGGGGCCATGAGTGGTTTATCAAAAGGAGTTTAGGAGTGACATAAGGAAGATTGATATTTGGGTAATATTTTGGAATCAAATTGGTCAGAATCTCGACCGAGATTTTATAGGTAGCCTATACATATTCGGTAAAAAATTCAAAGTGATTGGTGCAAAATTACGGCAGTTATCGTGTCCACAAGAAACTGATATATATATACATACATAAATTATATATAAACTTTTGAACTGACGGTGGTTTTGGGGTCTGGGGGATGTGAAACGCGAAGATATGTCGAAATTTTCCGGAAGTCGAAACATGGGACCCATTGCAATAGTTAGCTTTCTAATGAAATCTACCTAAAAGAAAAGTCCAAAATGCTTATAGGTCTAAACATGGCATATTTGAGGGAAACGGCGAAGATGAGCAGAAAGCAAGAACCAAATTTTGAAAAATGGTTATAAATAGTTGAGATATGAATTTTCGAAATAAGAAGCTTTGCTTGTAATAGCATGGTGTGTTCTTGGAAAGGGATATAATTGTTGTAAAGATTTATGAGAGGCACGGTTGTTTTGGCTCCTTAAGCTATATGTTGTTGTTGTTGTTGTTGTTGTTTGAGTCATTCGACTGGTTTGATGCAGCCGTCCATGCTTCCCTGTCCTGAGCTAATCGTTTCATCCCTACATAGCTACCACACCATACATCCGAGGCAATCTGATTAACATATTCTGACCTTGTTCTACCCCTACCCTCTGGCCACGGTGGGTGAGTGGATAGCGTGTCGGTCTGCTAACCCCAAGATTGCAGGTTCGCTCCTGGCCGTGGCAAGTGATTTTTTTGAAAGACGGCAAAAATACGACACGCATGTCATACGATGTTGGCATGTCAAAGAACCCATTTGAATTCAGTAGGCCGTGTTCATAATGGCTAAATTAATCTCGGGAGTTTCCGCCAACACAAAGTTCCTCATTTCTCTACTAGAAAGCGCTATAGTGTTCAAGGAGCTTAGATATCTAACCTCATTGACTTTCATAGTGATTCAAGGAACAACGAAATTCGACATGCAAGCTACCCTCTGGGTGTCAAATTACAAAGCTTGCATCCGGCACCCTAGGCTATACGATATTATTATTACTATTATTATTATTATATATATATATATATATATATATATATATATATATATATATATTTAGAATTTGGCCAATTATAGACCGCTTTGAACCTAAGACTACGATACATTGTTTCGTTTTTTCTTTTCTTCCCAAAACTTCATCAGACGTTGGCTGATGGCCTGCCTCTGTTCCGCTGATAACACTCTCCGTGGTTGATGTGGAACTTGCAGAATCGAAAAATCTGCAGTAGTGATCAGTCGCCGGAATTCCACCCTATTAGAAATGATGTTGTTTGTGATCTTCAGTTTTTGCAGATCACACCGTATCTCTTCCAGCCATCTAGTGGTGTTTCTTAATTTGGAGATGTAGTCAAAAATTTTCTTAGTTAGCCTGCTGCTATCCATTCTATGAAGATGACCATAAAATTGTAGTCTCCGTCTTTTAATTGAGTCTGTAATTCTTTCCACATTTCGGTAAAGGTCTTCATTTTTTCTCTTCATCCAAATATCTTTATTCTTTTGGGGACCCAAAATTTTCCTAAGTATTTTCCTTTCTTTCTTTTCCAGGTCCTCTTGTTCACCTCTTTTGTTCAACGTTAAACATTCTGATCCGTATAATACCTCTGGTTTAATTACAGTTGTGTAGTGCCTGATTTTTGCCTGGAATGAAATTGATCGTTTGTTGTATCTATGTTCGGTGAGTTTATAGGCATTTTCCATCTTTCTGAATCTCTCCTTGCAGGATGTGTTATCAGGTCCATTTGACTGGATCCATTCTCCCAAATATTTAAATTTATCAACTCTTTGAATCTGTCCATGTTGAGTTGTTAGATATTTTTCTCCATTGTGTCTGTGTTCAATATATTTGGTTTTTTCATACGAAATCTCAAGACCAGTTTTTATTGCTATTTCATTATTATTATTATTATTATTATTATTATTATTATTATTATTATTATTATTATTACCACTACCCTCTGATATTCTACGAATCGTAGCGTGGAGTGTTAGAAGTCTGATAAGCAGTGGAAGGTTGGAATACTTAGAAAGGTAAATGGGTAAGTTGAGGTTGGATTTGGTTGGGATTAGTGAAATTAAGATGTATGTTCCTCCATGAAATGTTTTCAATAGATATTGTCCAATATTATTTCGTATTTTATCAAAGCCCGTACTTCCTGTCTCCACAGTTTCATTCTTGTAGATCAAAATACTTCTAAGTAAAATATCATAAACTTACTGAAACTTCAAAAGCTTTCTGACATTTTAGGTACAATTTCTCAAAAAAATGTTTCGAAATATGGGCTTGTGATTCATACATATTTTTTAAAATCATTGTTACTTGTCCTTGGTAAGTAAATTCACTACCCAACTTAAATATATTTGAAAAAAGAAAATCAGTATTTTGCACAAAAGAATATCTGAAAATTCATCAAAATGGAAATAATTACCTCAGAATCAATTGGACCTAACTGCATATGAAAACGGTCTAATATTGTCAATAGTATTCTAAACATTACCTAAAGCGATTGTCTGAAAGAATTTTAGATATGACCTACCCTTACGCCAAGGGATCAGAAAAATGTTTTTGTAATAATAATAAGATTCTTGTATGCTAAATATGTGAGACTTTTGTAGGTATACAACTATTGGCAAATTTAGCGAACTCAAAATATTTTTCTTTGCCCGTGCCGAGAGGGATTTTCTCTTTACAGCAAAAGAAGGATTTTTTTCAACAGCCTCCCCTCTTCAAAATATGAATAATGACCTCAAAATTCTCCCTGTGCCAACATATTATCGTCTTCTTCTTCTTCTTCTTCTTCTTCTTCTTCCTCTTCTTCTTCTTCTTCTTCTTCTCATTCTAGTCCCTATTTGTTCCGGATGTCGGCAACCATCTTGGCTGTGCTTTCTCTGCACTGAGCCGTTTGGAATAATTCTTCCAATTTCTTGAGAGTCCAATCTCTGAGGTTTTTTTTTAGCCGGGGGATTCGTTTCGTGCCATCACTTCTCTTTCCGGGTAATTTTCCTTGCAGCATTTCTTGCAGTATCTGCTTCTGTTGCGCATAATGTGTCCCGAGGTATTACATCTTTTCCATTTTCACAGTGACCAGTACTTTCATATCCTTTCCCATTCTTCGAAGGATCTCGGCTTTTGTGATATGATCTGTCCACGATACTCTTAGCAATCATCGGTAGAGCCACATCTCAAAGACTTCAAATGTTTTATTGAGTGACTTTGTTAAAGTCCACGTTTCTAGACCGTAATAAAGAACAGAAAAACACATAGCAGGGAAGAAGTCTCATTTTTGTGGTTAATTTTAACTCACGACTTTTAAGAAGTTTTCCCATTTTGTTGAACACAGTCCTAGCTTTGCCGATGCGGGACTTTACGTGTTATATATTGCTGTAATCGAGAAAGAGAGGAAAATGTTTGAGCCTAAAAGTAAAATTTGCTACTTTTGGTCATTCTAAACTACCCAGCTCCCTTGAAACTCTAATCACAACTATTTTAGTTCCTCATGATATGAGTTTCGTTGTTTAGTCCGTAGTGACGATGAACAAGGTTAATAACACTTCTTGTAAAATTTCATTATTGGGACGCCAGCTGTGTCCACATTGACAAGTTGGTCACTTGCATTTCTCCTGCGTCTAATTAGGCCAACATGTGAACAATGGTCTATCACAGCGTTCAATAGTGAGTGCTACGAGAAAGTGTTTTATAATATATCGCTCATTTGTTGCTTCTGTGTCACCGTGACCCCACGCGTCCTCTCCGGAATCACTCGGAGTCGACAACTGCAGAACCCACCAGCAGGCCCGACGAGAGGGGGGGTCAGGCAGGGCTGGTGCCCCGGGGCCCGACCCTTCCAGGGGCCCGGCGTCCTAGGAGGATGTGCAAAGCACTTATTTTTCAGGACGCGAAGAGATATTTTCCCTTGCGAATCAGGCCCTTTCGTGATACGCTTTAACGTCTCAGTACCGTTAAACATAAAATTAATTGCCCTTCTTTATCTACGACTTAGAAATGACTCCGGTTCCTGACGAAGCCGCGGCAGGAATGCAGGATTTGGCTTCCCGACTGCGGTGTTATTTGTAGTCATACTCAATAGTAAAAACAAAGCCTGTTTGTCGTTACAGATGTTAATTCATTTAGGGGCTTGCAACATTCAACCCGTGTACTTGGTAGCTAGTAGATCTAGTATCACTGGTAGACAATGAACCATTGGCGCTCGGTTGGGGATGGTTTGCATCAAATAGTACTGTAGATATAATTCAGTATTTGCTGGCGCGTTAGTTTTACGGCTTGTTTCTGAAGGCCTCCGCGTTATTGAATGAAGTTGACTGTAAAGCAGTATATTTCACAAATATTAATGAAGCGAACAAAATAGAAAACCAAAAAACGTGCGAATTGTGTAGACTGAAGTGGAGGCTAGTAGTTGTATAATAGGTGAGGTGCAATGGCAACATTGTTGTAACTATTTGTCTTGGAGAGTAAAAACTTAGACCCTCTTAAAACCATCAACTGCTGGACGAAAAGCGGGGTATACACTGTCCTGTGCTAAGGCCTCTGTGACATGATAAATCGCATGTCGTATTCTTAGTTGCCGACTGGGAATGCGTTGGCCGTCGCGACTATTACTGTAATTATTAGGGTTTAGAGTAGGGTAGGTGTACCTGGACTTGAAATAAGGTAGTGCCCCGGCATTGGTCTGGAGGGAGTGTGAAAAACCACACTCAGGATAGCCGCTGTCGGCGCCCGGATTCGAACCTCTGATCTGTAGACTTGCTGTAGGCCCCCGTCACGGTCATTGGTGAGGGACACCGCGGGGTCTTACTTGAAGATATGAGCGCTTTTACTTCAATATCGGAGAGTCTTTTCTATAGCCACTAAATGTCAATGGTCACCAAATTTTTACTCCAAAATATCCCAAAAATAATCACCCAAATGGCCTATTCTATAACTCAATAATTTGGACCTAATTTTTGGAAACTTTTCCGGAGGAGGGCCAACGGACCCCACTCTGAGCTTGGTGATATTCCATACCCCAAGATCCCCGATGTGTCCACTCCACCATGACATTGGCTTAAATCCGCCCATGATGGTCACCAGTCATAGATAGGATTGAGGATGTTTAGGAAAAGCTGCCTCTAGTTTTGCTTACTGCAAAGCAATATTAAATTATAAGAAATCCACTGACTGTCTATTACAAAATATAGTTCAAATTCACAGTTTCTTCTTTTGTGAAAACAATCACTGATCAGCTGCAATCTACTGATAGCACATAATAACTTAAGTTAAGTATGAGTACTGTATACCTGTGGTTAATTATGAAAATATATTTTGCTTTGTTTAATGTACAAAGATGTGTGATCGCCGTTCAACCAAAACACTTATCAGTGTTTAGGCTTACACCCAAGGGCGTGACTCTTCAAGGGCAGCAAATTTTTAGAATGTCAACATATAAACACTATACGTAAAACTATTTTAAAATAAGTCTTGACTTTGTGTAAAAATTATGTTTTCATTATGAAAAGAGATTACGTCACAGAGGCCGTAGTACTGCACAGTGTACAGTATACCCTTTCCATCTCTTTTAACATGCAGTTCAGTGAGATGAACTTCATGTTGATTAATGTTTGGGTCTTATGTCGTAGGGATAGAATTTAGGAGGAAATAAATGTACGGGTTAAAACGATGAATTATGGAAAATAAGCATAGAATCACCGACGCAACGGTGGAATTCCAACCCACCTGTTTCCGAGTTCGTGGACAACAGCTTTTTTCAATGTGAGTATTTTCCCAAAGTAAAATACTGTAAAAGCGATGCAATTACTGGTCCGGTAAATGCAACTTTTTTCAAATTTGTGTACGACAAACGAGCATATTGAATTTATGAGTAAAATTCTAATATTATTGATATCAAAGAGGACTTGCAGAACTTTAAATCTGAATACTCTGCATGCTTAGAGTGTTACCTCATCGAGACAAATTTAGATTTGTCAAAGGCCAAAACAGTATAGTGAATTAATGAAATTTGTTACGGACCTAGTTTTTGATGGCTTTATTCTGATATTAATTTTTGTTAATTGAAAATAATGCATTGTCCACGAACTCGGAAACAGGTGGGTTGGAATTCCACCGTCGCGTCGGTGATTCTATGCTTATTTTTCATAATTCATCGTTTTAACCCGTACATTCATTTCCTCCTAAATGCTTATCAGGTATAAACATTGAATTTGCAAATAATTTTGGATGCATTCCTCCACTTTCAATGTTGTAAATTTTACATACCAGCATTAACTTATGTATATTGATAGTAATTCACACTCTGCTTATGATAATAAATATAGCCTGGATTTAGTGGAATATATAATTGAAATATCATTATTATATATGAATTGCAGCCAACGGTCATTTCAATTGAATGCCCGTAGGTTCCACAACAATTAAAATTTCAAGTAGTTCCAACTTTGGCTACCAGACGCCACTGTCACTGACACCCAGCGGGGAACGTTGGAACTTGATAGAGCGTTTCTAACCAAATAACCTACACATTTTGGCTACACACTACCAATTGTAGTGGTAGGTTCTTTTACATGCCATAAATCAATGACATGGTCCCGCCGTCTTTACCTCCCCTCCGAATACAGGCATACTGAAGGATTTTAACGCTCTTAAAAATCCGAAGACTTCGGCCGAGTTTATACCCGCGATCTTGGGCATTGCAGTTCAGCATGCTACAATTATTATTATTATTATTATTACTATTGCTTGCTTGCTGGCTCTTTATGTTCTTGTAATTGATTTCGTAATGAACATTTAGTGCAAATAAACAATGTGCAAAATCAGTTTGTGCAAATTTGCGAGGATTTTACAGAATTTGATTTTTGAGGAGGGCCCGGGAGATTCCAGCCCCAGGGCCCGTCGTCGCTCTCCACGGCCCTGCCCACCAGACGTGAGCCTATCCAGGGTGTCTCATGTGTAGTGAGGCTACTCACACCCTGCCGTCTTTAGGATCATGTAATGCCATGTCCTGTGGTTCGGATTCCACGTAAAAAGGAGGTCCCGTGGCTCATGATCTCTAGATTAACGGTCACGTTAAACTACAAGCTTCCTTCTTTAGGATCTCTAACAGTGGGCAGGGTCTCTGACGGGATAGAGCAGCAAACAAACGATAACCACCCTTTCAGGGGGAGGGGACGTTGTTAGAAAACTACAGGAAGAGATGTCTACCGGATGTGTTTAGTTGAAAACAGAATAGGAATAGAAAACAAATCATGAAGGGTCACCTCAATTCCGCGCGACCATTCCCGGATAATCCCCCCTCCCCTCAAAATGTTAGGGTATCAGGAAAGAAAAGACAAGGACCAATTAAAGTAGGAAAATGAAAGACACCCTAGCGCTGTGATAAACAACTACCATCGGAGTTGGTAGATAACAAGAGTTTATCAAGGGAAGTTGACAGGAAAAATGAAAGATGATGATGATAATGATGAGTGATGATGATAATTGTTGTTTCAAGGAGTCTAACATCTCGGTTATCGGTCCCTAATGGTTTGGATGACAGAACTGGAAACTGTAACTAAAACTAACTACTAACGTATATACTAGAAGAAGAACTGGGAAGAAAAAAATAATAAGTTAATTAAATAACAGGGAGAAGATTTTTATTTATGTTTGATCCATGCAGAATTACATGTAGACTCCAGTATAGATATACCCGCAAGTTGATATTCAAGGAAGGAGGCATTGGCATTTATTTATTTATTTATGTATTTATTTATGTATGTATTTATTTATTTATTTATTTATTTTATGTAACTAATTTTATTTATTTATTTATTTATTTATTTATTTATTTATTTATTTATTTATTTATTTATTTATTTATTTGCACACAGCAAAATTTTCATCCCAATTCAGTGACATAAAGATTACACAGTATGCTATCTTATACCTTACACTAACTTAAACTATACAATAACTAAATAAAACTAATTAAAATAACTAGGTGTGAAATTAAAACAGTTTAATACAAATAATACACTTGTAATACAAGGTTGACTGGGTAGAATGACACAGTGGTAAGAATTCATGATTTACAATTTGCAAGGGTTGAGAAATTATTTCTGGAGATTGGTTAGAAATACCATCAAAAATACTGTCAAGGAAGTACTAAAATCTATGGCATTATTTCTTCGAACAACATTGTTGGAGATTACATAGTCTGTTCAGCGGTGAATTTTTGTCGGCAGATGTCCTGGTTCTTTTAATTTCAAATGTGATATTGTTCCTTGAATTGATGCGAGGTAAATGGAAATTTAAGACAGAAAGGAATTCGGAATTACCAATTGAATCGTTCATAATTTTGAAAAAGAATTTCATAGCATCTATTTTCATTAATTAATTAAGTCCAGGGAGAAGAGTGGAGTCCAACAAGGAAGTTACCTATCACTGCTTCTTCTCATTGTTGTAATGGACGAAGTTATAAAAGCTGTTGAAAGAAGGGCTCAAGCAACAAATGCTTTAGTTTTTGCTGATGATATTATGGTATGGGGAGAGACAGAAATGGAAATGTAGGCCAAATTAGATCTGTGTCAGGAAGGACTTGAAAAAATGGGGCTAAAGATTAGCAAATCCAAGTCAGCTTGGTAATTAGTAGGAATGCTGGAAGAGTCAATCTTAAAATTAAAAATGAAGAAGTGGATATGTTTGACAACTTTAAATATCTCGGCAGTTTTGTTTCTTCTGACACCACCATCAAGCGAGAAATCAACAACACTACAAGAAGCTTCAACATTTTTCCACTCTGTGCGTTCACTACTTTGGGATCCAACAATCCCACTAGCTTCTAAGATTACCGTATACAACACCTACAGTGCGTCAGGGAATGTTCTCCGCAGTGCCTAGGCACTGCTACGTTAGGTGAGAGCCGGAGTTAAGTTGGCAGCGCGGTGTCTGACCTTTCGCTCGCTCGCCGACAGCCAGGTACTAGCTTGTCTTCTCCAAGGTCTGCAGGATATCAGAACACAAGCGTGAGATGTGCTGTGCTGTGGAAAGCGTCAGTGTGTTTGCAGTAAGGGAGCGTTTAGATTATTGGAATTGTGCAACAGGATACAGGCGGTAATGTTTACTACTAGAGAGAGAGCGTTTTTGGTGGAATACATTTCACGTGAAGGCGATCGGTTTAAAGAAAATGTAAAACTAAAATTTCAGGCGCGGTTTCCTAATTCAAAGTGTCCAAACCGGGATACCGTTCGGGATTTGATAAGTAAATTTCGTGTGACCGGCTCAGTTCACGATGTACCAGAAACAGGCAGGCCTACGCTGTTGACAGACGAAAAACTTGATTAAATTTCCGATATAATGCTGCGAAGTCCAAGTAAATCAATACGCAAATTAGCTCAAGAAACAGGAATCTCTAAGTGGACTGTTTGTTGTTTGTTTTGATACAAGCGGTGGCAGCCGCGCTGTCAGCAGCAACCCTGTACTTTGTACCAATTCTAACATACGGACTTGAAGCAGCAACACGGGACCAGCCGTCTACAGGCTGCTGAAATGAAGTTCCTCCGTTCCTGCTTACAAAAGACAAGGCAGGATAAAATAAGGAATGTTAACATCTGAGAAGAGCTTGGATTGGAAAGAAGCCTTTTGGAATTAATGAAACTGTACAGACTACGGTGGTATGGCCATATGAAGAGAATGGTCCCAGAAAGAACTCCTAGAGCTTATTTTGAAATGGTAGTTCCTGGCAAAAGACCCCGAGGACGACCTCGAGACTTGTGGGTGAAACAAGTTTCAACGGATGTAGAGAAGAGAGGTGTAACTGGCATACTATATCCGAAGAACAGCTATGGATGGATGAAACAAATTGGAGGAGACTTTTGTACTACCGCACCCGGCTTGCTGGAGCGAACACCTGATGATGATGATGAATTAAGAAACCAAAACAATATCTTATCCCTCCCTATATTATTCAGCTAAGGTCCCATTCCAGTTTTGTACCGAAAATAAGGTCCCATTAACACCAACCTACATATATGGGGTACCTACAGGTTCAGCATAACCCAATCTGTAAGCGAAACACACTCACTTACTCTTTAAATGCCTCACAATTAAATAAATACCTTAAAACATGTATATCTACAATGAAATAATTAAAGAATGCAACACGGTAACCAAGGTAACAGAATCTCACAGTTCCATCTATTTCTGTAAGACGCAATCCAATTCCAACTATTGCATTACTGTGAAAGTTTCCAGACGGTTATAAGGTTATCACTGAACCAAATTAAGATGTAAAATTCATCAATACATACAGTATAATGCACTTAAGGGGGTCAAGGGGCACTCTAGAATTTTTTCACGCAATTTTCACGTGTGAGTGTGGTACGAAATGTCTTTTTCGCCCAACTATAAAGGGTCTCCGAAAACCACATTTTAAGGCCCTTAAATTAACAGTGTCTGTGATATTCCCAG
Organism: Meconema thalassinum; assembly: GCA_946902985.2. NCBI lineage: Eukaryota > Metazoa > Arthropoda > Insecta > Orthoptera > Tettigoniidae > Meconema > Meconema thalassinum. Next base: position 378,497,577 of record OX336392.1, read on the forward strand.
AAAACTAACTTCGCTCTGATATACCTATGAAGGAATGAAAAACCCCTAACCAGTAGCTGAATTGATAAAGTCTGATTATTCATACCAAGGATAAATCAGTCAAGCATTCATGATTGAGTTTTTGCTAAGTGTACTCTTTACAACTAGAATATTCGCGGGCGAAGCCGCGACGGGTAATGCTAGTCATAACTATTTTTATACATTTTTCAAAATGTGGTTTTTGCTTTGTGCTGATCTTAACCGTTTCCCTCCAATCTCCCAAGTTTATAGGAATTTTAGGACTTTTCTTTTCCTAAAGTGGATGTTAAACCTTCAGCTACAAAATTAATCTCACTCATTTATACATTATTAATTAATTAATTAAGCGTGCCGGCCCCGTGGTGTTGGGATAGCGCGCCTGCCTCTCACCCGGAGGTCCCGGGTTCGATTCCTGGCTCCGTCAGGGATTTTAGAAACTGGCGTGAGGTGCACTCAGCCTCGTGAGGACAATTGAGTAGCTGTCTGACAGTGAGGCAGCGCCCCGATCACGAAAACCAAGATAAACGGCCGAAGAGACCCGATGCGCTGATCACGTGTCACCCCAATATCCGCAGGCCAATTGGCTGGGCAGCGGTCGCTTGGTAGGCCTAGGCCCTTCATGGGCTGTTGTGCCAGTGGTTACTTCTTTTAAAATTAATTAAGCGTTATAATTTCATTTTTATTCTTGGTAAACTCAAGCAATATTTTTATCGTTACATAGAAAGACTAAGACTCAATTATAGATTCATTGTATGTCAAGATTAACGGTAACGTTAAACTACAAGCTTCCTTCCTTTTTTTTAAACTTTAGACTGTTAAAAGTTTATTGAATTCTAAAACCTAAGGAAAAGTTTAGTAATTCAAATATTGATAATATTTATTCATAATTATTTAATGAGTTCAAGCCTCCGTGGCTTAGGCGGCAGCACGCCGGTCTCTCACCGCTGGGTCCGTGGTTCAAATCCCGGTCACTCCATGTGAGATCTGTGCTGGACAAAACGGAGGCAGACAGGTTTTTCTCCGGGTACTCCGGTTTTCCCTGTCAACATTTCATTCCAGCAACACTCTCCACTATCATTGCATTTCATCTGTCATTCATTTAATCATTGCCCCAGAGGAGTGCGTCAGGCCTCGGCAGCCGGCACAGTCCATATCCTCGCCGCTAGATGGGGGCTTCGTTCATTCCATTCCTGACCCGGTCGGAGACTGGAAGCAGGCTGTGGATTTTCATTTCATTTAATGAGTTCAAGTGGTGAGCAATGTGACATTCTCGTCTTTCAAGTTGCAGAAATATTAGTCAGCTCCAGGATTTAAATGAAGTGATATTCAATGTAAAAGTTTATTATTGGAGGATTCAATAATGTGTGTGTCTAAGATTAAACGCTCGTCAAGTGATAATTATTATACAAGGGCCTTTGTTTGTTTTCAACTAATGAGGATTTAGTGTAATAAGGATTAATTTTACTGAGGGTTTATATTAATAAGGATTTATTTTAATGAGGGTGTGTGTTAATAAGGCTTTATTTTAATGAGGGTTTATGTTAATACGGATTTATTTTAATAAGGATTTATGTTAATAAGGACTAATTGAGTCGGAACATGCTAAAAGGGCCTCAGTCCAAGCAACCTAGTTTTGAGAAAAACGAAAAATAACTGCGTCTAAGCAACGGACTGAGAACCTTTTCACGTACGAATTTCCCTAAGTAATATTAGGTAACCCACACGTGTGACTCAATCCCTTTTAACATATGGTTGAGGCTATCCTATATCATGCAATTTTCATGCTTAACGCAGTTTGCCATTTCTTGTGATTGAGGTCTTTTAGCATGTGCCGATTCAATTTTAATGAGGGTTTGTGTTAATAAGGATTTATTTTAACATAAATAAGGATTTATTTTAATGAGGGTTTATATTAATAAGGATTTATGTTAATAAGGATATATTTTAACGAGGATTTATGCATGAGGATATCTTAAGTATTATATTTTATTGTTTAACTTAATGGAAGATCGTAGTTTTTCTGGTAAATTAAAATGTTTATAGATGCAAATCCACAAATCCACAATTGTCTGTACTCCTAAAAACCTGAATGGAGACCTGATCATGTGCTAACGTGATTCAAATTCGAAAACCCGGTTATGACCCTGAGATTTGACTGATTTTATTTGTATATGCTGGTCTCTACATTACATACAAACGGTTACAATACTGTGTACTCCTGAGCATGTGAATCGTATAGCCTACACTATCAGGCATTATTATACTAAACATTTCTCGTTTTGTGGTAAGGCATGGCTAAGATTCTTATAACGTGCAAAAAGTAACTTATCTGAACCGGAAGATAACCATATGATGATGTTTTGAGGTTAGAAATTCCGGAAATTTACACATATTATAACAGAAGAAAATTCCAAAAATAGTAACATTGGTTTATTCAGGAGCACTTGCCTCTATTGTTTCTCCCAAATGATCTCTAAGTTTTTCCACAATCTGATAATAGCTAACTTCAGAATGTTAATCTATAATAATTTACATCAGATATTAGCAAGCCGAGGAAAAATAATCCATTAAAAGATAATTTAAAAATTAAGTAAGTTAGTTGGGATATCCTTTCTAAGAATACATTAGCCTATAATATTAATGAATTAAATAGGTCAACATTCTGAAGTTAGCTACTCTCAGTGTGTGAAAAAACTTAGAGAGATAAGTGTTCCTAAACAAACCAATGTTGCTTTTTCTGAAATTTCTTTTATTACAATTTGTATTGATTCTTTAGATTTTCTAACCTCAAAATATCATCATATGGTTATCATCCAGTTCAAAATAAGTTACTCATTGCACATTGCAAGAATCTTAGCCACGGTTTTACAACAAAACGACAAAATGTTTAGTATAAAGATGTTTGATAAATATAATAAACATAATTCACATACCCGGGAGTACACAGTGTCTGCGGTCAGAAGTAAGGATAGCTTCTTTTCACAGCTACGTTATATTATTGCAGTTACGACAAGGGATGTGCTAAAATTGATGTATTGCTACAGGGTCCTATGTTAGTAAATACTTTAGTCTTCACGGAAGGTGAGTGTAGCTTACTCAACTAATAGCTTTTTAGTGGACAAGGCTGTCATCCATTTTTCTGTCTTAGGACTTATGATTCTTTGATTCGGTGACTGGGAGATGACCTAGTAGCTTCGGTGGCGCTACAGAGCAGGAGAACATGTGTTTAAATTGGCCAAAATAACTGTAGTAGCCTAATGGTATCTGGAGATGATATAGTAATAGATGTTCACTCGTCCGATGCCGTTGACCCACCGTCCCGCCCTAATAGGAGCACGACTTATATAGCTGAAATGCTGCTCTGACGGCCATCTTTGTGAATGTTTGTGAAGGAGTCCATAATGCCAACCCCACGCATTCGGTACCAATGGTTTTGACTAGACCAATATTTTCGTCCAGACCAATGGAGGATTGATAGCGCGGCCTTGTTATCTAATAGATAACAACCCTGGTTTTTGTCACGCATCAATCATCTTTATCCAGGCCAATGGTTTTGCCTTTTATTTCATTTTTCATGTTGGCAACGTGTCACGTGGGTATGACGTAGTGACCGGTGTGATTGTTAAATGACCGACCTTGTTCAAATGAACACGACCAATAATGCTTTATTTACGTTAAAAGTAATTATTTCCGGCGCAGCAGTGGCAATTGAGAATGTGAAACGACTCCCAACAACTCCGAGAAAGGTTTGTCAATCATAAATACTATATTTTCAGTAATATACCTTGTTGAAAGTTACCAAAAGGCTTGTTCTCCTATTCTGTAGAATTAATGTAGTTTCTTTACTCTATGTACCCGTCCAATGCTAATCTGAGATAAACACAAACTTTTAGCCTGAAATGGAAATGTTCAAACAGATAGCTTACCTTATTACAGAGATACACACAAAATAGACCACAATTCTTATTTAATCGTTGGAATAACGATAAGTAAGTTGGTCGGTCAACGACTGCATTTCGGACGATGTTGCTTGCCAGAAACGTTAGAAATACGGCTATCTCCAGTGATTTAGGTTCTCACACGTCCAGTGTAACGTATTAAGTTACAAGAGGTCACGAGTTCCAGCTTTGCCTGGAGGCTCTTTGTGGGCAAAATGCCATTGCTCGGAACGTAACTTAAGAACAAGAAACTCGTGTTGAGAAGGATGTTGTTTGCTCTAAATTCAATTTAGGGGCTTTGAACTTCTTGCTCATCATCCCCATATATTGGATTTTGTCTGATAACCAATGTTGTTATGGTGACTGCAGTATTATGTGTAACTGTAATTATTAGTATCGTGGATTAGGGAAAGTACCCTGGGACTTCAAATATCGCACAAACTTGGAATTTTCATGTAGACACTGCGGAAAACACTGACTGAAGGAAACTACTCTCATGATGGTCCCAGTCAGCACCAGAATTTGAATCACCGATATTCGGACTTTTTGCAGCTTTCCATGAGGCGTGGCGTCTCTAAATCTATTGGTCAGAGATGTGAGGGATTAGGTATGGAAGGGGAGGTCCTAATGGTCCAAGGTTCATATTTACAGCATATTGAGTCATCCATCAACAACCTGGGAGGTGGAGGACACACTCTCTCAATACTGCAGACTTGAAGAACTAAAGACTAGGATTCGAATCTCGATCAGGTCCACATTCTCAGCACCTCTCTCTAAGTATATTTCTTTCCTTTTTCACCAGCCTTGCAATGATCTTCTCTTTTCGAGTCACTCAATTCTCATTTTTGGAGGGTTGAGGACATTTATTTCCCCTATTTTCAGTAGTTAGCTTCAGTTTTTTTAAAAAATCGTATCTCTATTTTCATTGCCCCTTTAAACAACAACCATTTCCTCCTTCCTTCCTTTTTATGCCTCTTTATCAATTTGTCGACTTTTATTTTCTAAGCCTACAACTTTCGTGGAATTGATAGTATATAGTTCAGAAAACAAAATCACTTTTCCATTATGCGTACAAATTTGCTTATATAAAGAAGCTGAAAATTAACCATCAACTGATCAACATTCCATTAGAGTTAAGTTACATTTGGCGATCCACTCAATAGATAACCTTTGCAGAATACTTCACGATACAGCCAATAGTCAGCCAATCACATAATTCACAGTTCACTTAATGTTGGAAGTATGACTTGGGAATTACGATTTTAGGATAACAAAAAAGAAAAGAAATAATAATCTTTACATCAATTTAGTGAGCTACATACGACAAAGGTTGTGGTCTAATTGTTGGTGTTCATGACTTGTCAGTCAAAATGGAAGTAGATATTTCGATTTTGATTTGACCCTGCATGGGTCTACGCTAGCGCTCGTAGTGATAGATTTAGTGTACTACATACGACAAAGCACGGCCGACTGAATGCGGGCTGCGCTCATACCGGCCTAGACAATGAGACCTTTTACATGAAATCTTGTTAGTTACTTAACTGCTCACACAGCGCTGTTGACCAAGCATTGCACGACTAAGACTTATCTCTACTTAGTGTAAAACAAAGTCCCCGATTCTTGGATATCACAGGTAATCTCGAGAACCACTGGATGGATTTTGATGCGGCTTTCACCATTCTGTACAGGTAATATCGAGGAAGATTTCTGTAGAAAATAATTTATTTATGATCAATGGGAGCCAAGCAGTAACGATTTTAGATTTCAGTGAATAGGTCGAAGAAAGAACTTGACGTCCGTGCGCTTTTTAAGCTTACGCTGGACAAACCGTTAAAAATATCACTATACTATGAGTGTAAGAATTGTTCAGCATGAAAAATTGTACAAAAAAGTCCGCGTGAGCATATCTCTATCTTCGATACATCGCCCACTATAAGTGTTTTAGTTTGGACGGGAGGGAGATTTGGCATGCACCTCGCCATTCTTAAATTACGTCTGACAGGAATTCCTTGCACATTCACAACTGTTCCCGGGCGAAGCCGGGGCGGGTTGCTAATGACACTATATATTATCATTATAATTCCCGCAATATCAAAATGCAAATTATATCACAAAATAAAATAGCGTGCTCATAAATCTAAGAGAAATTAGACATATCTTGCACCTCGTTACAGTTGAATTCGATCAGAATAACTCGGTTTTCATTAAAGTTTATGCATTTTCCTGCTGAACGGTTTGGAAGTTCGGCAACAGGAAACTAGGACTGTTATTAACTTAAAATATTCATTTTTGTATTTTTGTACTATTTGTGTTCATGATTTCATTACATTGTCAGAATTAATGCTTTAAATATTAGGGTATACTATTCAGTGTACCTATTATAAATAAAAACCGTGAGGTTTCTCACCTCCCCATATTAAGAAACCCGGTTGCCTAATACGGGGAAAGTGCACTTTTAAAGTTAACAATAATATCAGAGGATATTACAACATCAAACGTGACCATATTTGTAATATACATAGTATATCGCCTGAGGTTTACATTGGTGAGAAAACCAAAATTATTCCGTTCCTTCTTATGTCTAATGTGAGCCCTATAAAAAAAACCTCCCCATATTTGGCGACTTTCCTCTACCCATTTTTAGAAGATACCTTATGCACTGGACAGTTGAATCCGTGATTAATTGTATAGGTAGCTTCGTAAGTCTCAGAACTCAGGAAGTCCTTTCTAGTAGCGTTACTTGCAGCATTCAAAGTTTCAAGGTAAGAAAGAAAATATTCCTCTAGCCAGTTTAGGCGACTGTCATTTAATTAGAAAAAATGCCCTTTATCTGGATTTCTAGATTGAATATGATGATATGTGATGCTTACGTCAAGCATAACGAACCATTTATTAACGTTTTTCAAAAAAATTATGGTTGCTTCTGCGTCCATGAATGTGTACGCTTCCGGGTGCATGCCTATATTTTCTTTCAGTGTACTGATGGCACCAATAACTTCTGACGAGAACACTTCCTTGGCACGCCGAACATTCATTTTTTTTCAAATTTAGTGGGTTCGATGTGTTTTTTAGTGAGGTGTCTGACCGGTTTGACGATCTCATCCTTCTGGATTGTGCATAGTATTGACAAGTATTTCCCTGAAATTATTCCAGTACCATCAGTCATCTCTCGTTACAGAAACTGCGTTCTAATGTGTTTTTTTTTAGAATGTGACAATGATCAAAACTAGGGAATAAATTCCTAGACTCGTTGTATGGGTGATTGACCATTGGTTGCAAATTCCCTCCCCCTAAATGCCTCATCATTGTAGTGTTAGTTTTGTGATTATCAGAGACAATTATTATAATTATGAAACCGCATTGTTCAACTTCGAGAATAACGTCGAGCAGGAGTTTATGTAAGTCCTGTCCTGACAGCTGCTTCGTAAAAAAAAAGGCACACGGTATCTGATAATTTGTCGAAAGATCTCTTAGTACAAAACACAACACACGATTGGCTGCTACTTGTTCCCGGCTGTAATTTTCATCCTCTCTTTCCTTTTGATGAGACGGTGCTGGAATTGTGTCCTTGTACCCGATGAAGGTGCAAGGTATGTCTAATTTCTCTTAGATTTATTAGCACGCTATTTTATTTTGTGATATAATTTTAATTTTGATAATGCGGAAATTATAATGATAATAATTATATAGTGTCACTAGCAACCCGCCCCGGCTTCGCCCGGGAACAGTTATGAATGTGCAAGGAATTCCTGTCAGACGTAATTTAAGAATGGCGAGGTGCATGATACACAAATCCCCCTTCCGTCCAAACTAAAAACACTTATAGTGGGCGATGTATCGAAGATAGAGATATGCTCTCGTGGACCTTTTTGTAGAATTTCTCACGCTGAACAATTCTTACACTCATAGTATATTGATATTTTTAACGGTTTGCCCAGCGTAAGTTTAAAAAGCGCACGAACGCCAGGCTCTTTTTTCGACCTCTTCACTGAAATCGTTACTGCTTGGCTCCCTTTGGTCATAAATAAATTATTTTCTACACAAATCTTCCTCGAGATTGCCTTTACAGAATGGTGAAAGCCGCATCAAAATCCATCCAGTGGTTCTTGAGATTACACATTTAATATACGTACTGTACAGCTGTTTATTAATCGCGCCTACAATGGGATGGGAGTGCGCTCTATCGGTGTCGAGTAGACATTTTCCAATTACACGTTATGCATGGACTCTAACTGGGATTGTCAAGGCCGGTATAGAACGCAGTTCGCATTCAGTCGGCCGTAGACAAAGGATGTGGTCTAACTCTTTGAGTTCATGACTTGTCAGTCAAAATGGAAGTAGATATTTCGATTTTGGTTTGACCCTGCATGGGTCAACACTAGCGCTGGTAGTGATAGATTTAGTGTACTACATACGACAAAGGATGTGGTCTAACTCTTGGTGTTCATGACTTGTCAGTCAAAATGGAAGTAGATATTTCGATTTTGGTTTGACCCTGCATGGGTCAACACTAGCGCTGGTAGTGATAGATTTAGTGTACTACATACGACAAAGGATGTGGTCTAACTCTTGGTGTTCATGACTTGTCAGTCAAAATGGAAGTAGATATTTCGATTTTGGTTTGACTAGTAGTAGGTAATCTGTGGGTTTGACCCTGCATGGGTCAACACCAGCGCTCGTAGTGATAGATTTAGTGAACTACATACGACAAAGGATGTGGTCTCTAACGCTTGGTGTCCATGTATTGTTTAAAAGAAACCACACGAGTATCATCTGTCATCGTCTTCTGTTGGCGAGGTTTACGTTTCCTAGAAGTAATTTATTTGTAGTTGTTGATCGTTCAATGATTACAACATCTTCATCTTGTTGCCGACTCGTTCCAGGTTCGGCCGTGGCTTAAGTTACATGATCTCTGCATTTGGCTGGAATAGAAGTGGGAAATCACGGAAAACCACTTCAAGTAAGGCTGAGGTAGGAATCGAACCCACCTCTTCTCAGTTTTGACTCACCAGGTTGAGTGTACCTCGTTACATCCTTCAGACCAGAATTAAATTTCTTGGCAAAACCGGGAATCGAACCCAGGCCTCCACGGTGGCAGCCAAGAATGCTAGCCACTACTCCACGAGGTGTAGCCTAATGGTGTTCACCGAATGAAAAGTTACGATATCAATTAAAAATTAATGAGATACGCCTACAGAGTTGTCGTTGTTTCATTTGAGGGGCTTAGGCATTGTGGCCATTCAGTCCCGTACACTTAGGTGAGGGTATAATTTATCTGATAACCAGCGTTATTGTGGTGTCTGGAGTAGCACATTCAGGCTACAAAACCTGATACAATAGTTGTAACTATTGATTTGTGAATTTATCTCAGGTGCTTAGGGTATATTGATCATCAGCCTCATGTAATTGGATGATGATGATAATGGTTGCTTTAAGGGGACGAACATCTTGGTTATCGGCCCCTGCGAAAAATGTTTATGAAATGAACCTGCCACTACTTCCACAACTACTTCTAATTATTGACTTATAATTAAATTATAAACTAGAAGAACAAAGGAGGAAACAAAAGGAGAGAAGGAAATAAATGATAGAAAGAAATTAAATGCTTTCAATCCTTGAGGAATGAGGATTGAGGGATTTGGAATGAAGTAGAGCCATAGAAAAGGGAATGAGGAGAGGAACCGTCCTAAAGTCAATGGAAGAAAGGAAAAACGGACCCAGCTCAGGAAACCTTCAGAGTCGCCAGCCGTGAGCCCTTGAGGGTGTAGCACTATTCAGGGTGAGGCTACACACATCCTGCCTTCTTTAGAGCCTTGAGCAGAAGATATCATGCAAAGAAGAGGTTTGATCCTTCGAAGAATGAGGGATTAGCAAATATGAGACAAGGCCCAAATAAGGCAGGAAAGTGATAGACTCCCTAGGCCTCGTATACCCTAATACCATCGGAAGAGAACAAGAGTTGACTGAGGGAGGTCGACAGGAAAGATGACAATGAGGCGCCCGACACAAGTGGAAGCAATGCAGGACTCAGCTGGGGTCCCGAGGTCGAGAACCCACTAGTTGTGAACCCCTGAGGGTCATTTAATCGGTTTTGTGTTACTGTGATTATTAGGGTCTAGGACTGTGGTATGTACCGGGATGGTATGTTATTTCACTTGCCATGAATGATTGTGGAGAAAATACGGGAAGATAGCACATTTCAGGTGACCGCAGTCAGATCCGGGAATCAAGCATTCTATCTCCGGACTTCCAACTATTCTTTCCAGACGCGGGGTACTAAATATTGAAACCCGATGGATAACGACGTTTTTATTTTTAGTCAGTTTACCCTCTAGGTTGGCTTTTCCCTCCGACTCAGCGAGGGATCCCACCATTACCACTGCCAGGGCAGTGCCCTGGAGCTTGAAACACTTGGTAGGGGAATACAACTGGGGAGGTGGGACCAGCACCTCGCCTGCAGGGACCTCATGAGGGATGCGAAGGGAGGGGAAGATTAGAAGGGATAGGTAAGGAAGAGGGAAGAAGGCGGCCGTGGCCTTATGGTAGGTACCATTCCGGCATTTGCCCGGAGAAGTGGGAATCCACGGAAAACCACTTCAAGCATGGCTGAGGTAGGAATCGAACCCTCTCTACCCATTTGGACCACTCGAAGCTGAGTAGACCCCGTTCCAGTCCTCAGACCACTTTTCAAATTTCGTGGCAGAGCTGGGAATCAAACCGCGGACCTCTGGGGTGGCAGCTAAGTATGCTGACCACTACACCGAGAAGGAAATGTTAACACAAAAAATTGTGAATTTTTATTTTTAATCGCTTATGCTCCAAGCTTGGCATCACCCAAGGACTCGGCGAGGGATCATTCCTATACTGTCTAAAGGATGGAGCCTGGGGGCTGGACACACTTTGTCAGCAGATACAACTGGGGATGGTGACGGGTGCCCGCTAACTGAGGTCTAATTAAGGAAGGGGTCAAGGATGGAGTGGGAAGGAAGTTGGCAGTGGACCTGTTGAAAGGAACCGTCCCAGGATTTGCATGAGGGTGAAAATAGGAAACCACCATTCTCAGGACGTCCGAGGTGGGATTCGTACCCACCCTCTCCCGATACCAGCGAGGTACGAGGTATCGCGTCAGCGCTCTCAGCCACCGCAGCCAGTGCCTGTTATTTTCTTAGGAAAAACGCTGGATAAGAATCACTGAAAATGTTACACAAAATACTGGAATTGCACCTGAGGGATACGGGTACCTACATTCTCGAGACTGCTTTGGTTCCCACGGAACCAGGATGAAGCTTAGGATTTCCGAGAAGTTATTCTCGTGTTTCTCCATCTTTTTATGTTGACAGCCTGAGGAGAAGCTGGAAATGTTCGACTCCCGGCTCTGACAGCTGTTATCTGAAATGAATCGTAAGATGGGAACTGAAGTTTCTCTGGACGGGGCATAGACGTTTGAAGAAGTATATTTTAACTCCATTTCGTACTCTGAGAAGGAAAACGGCACACTAGAAAAATAATTAATTTTCAGTCGATCAACATGTTAATTTGCCCAATGAAATTGGGCGGGGAATAACATTTATCTACTCACACCTGCTAACCTGGGAAAAAATTACAAACATTAAATATAAAATTGTATGCACTTTTCGTACGATATCATTCAATTTATCCCCTTTCGAAAAGTGTATGAAACGTTTTAGGCTATACTCCCTCCAACTTAATTGAGTAAATTAACGTGGTTGACCGACTGAAGATCTCTATATATAAAGCTCAATGTTTGTTTGTCTGTTATTTATATAAATCTACAACGTTTCACCGATCTGAACCAAAATATGTATACTTACCATTTGGAACCCTGCGGGTAACACTGTCCACTTTAAATTTCGGACAAACCACTCCATTTCCTGCATTTAGACCCTTTGGCACAAATCTACACCGTTTCACCTCTCTGGACCAAATTGTACATACTTACCCTTTGGAACCCGAAGAGTAACACTGTCGACATGAAATTAGGCCCTTTGGCAAAAATCTACACCGTTTAACCCATCTGAACCAAAATTGTACATACCGACCCTTTGGAACCCGACGAGTAACAATGTCTACTTGAAATTTCGTATAGACCACGCCATTCCCTGCATTTAGGCCCTTTAGCACAAATATACACCGTTTCACCTATCTGGACCAAATTGTACATACCGACCCTTTGAAAACCGACGAGTAACACTGTCTACTAGAAATTTCAGACAGACCACTCCATTCCCTGCATTTAGGCCCATTGGCAGAAATCTACACCGTTTCACCTATCTCAACCGAATTTTATATACTTACCCTTTATAACCCTGCGAGTAACACTGTCTGCATGAAATATCCGACAGACCACCCCATACCCAACATTTCGGCCCTTTGACAAAAATCTACACCGTTTCACCCATCTGAACCAAATTGTACATACTTACCCTTTGGAACCGACGAGTAACACTGTACACTTGAAATTTCGAACAGACCACTCCATTCCCTGTATTTTGGCACAAATCCACACCGTTTCACCGATCTAAACCAAATTTTACATACTTACCCTTTGGAACCCGACGAGTAACACTGTCGACATGACATTTTTAACAGACCACTCCATTCCCTGCATTTAGGCCTTTTGTCACAAATCTACATCGTTTCACCGATCTGAACCAAACTTTATATACTTACCCTTTGGAACCCGACGAGTAACATTATCTACTTGAAATGTTGGACAGTCCATTCCATTCACTGAATTTAGGCCCTTTGGCACAAATCTACACAGTTTCACCGATCTGAACCAAATTTTGTATGCTTATCCTTTGGAACCCTGCGGGTAGCACTGTCCACTTTAAATTTCGGACAGACCACTCCATTCCCTGCATTTAGGCCCTTTAAAAACATTTACACAGTTTCACATAATTGCACTGAATTTTACATACTTACCCTTTGAAACCCTGCTGGTAACACTGTCCACTTGATATTTTGGACAACCCTCTTCATTCCCTACATTTAGAATAACAGACAAAAGGAACTTGAAAACCACGTTTTCAGGCCCCAGAACCATTCATGTCTGTAGTAGTGTAACTGTAAGAATATTTTAATAAGTTTATTGTTGGCTGCCAATGCGAAATGCATCACGTTACCCCTACGAGTGTTCTGCTGCAGAATTGCGAAAATAGTTACATCTTGCACTGTTTATAAATTGCAGTCACGGAGAGTGATTAGTGCAAAAAGGTTTCTTAGGCTCCTTAAAACCGTTATCATCATGAGAATATTATGCCTCTGTATAAGTGCGAGGGTGCTGGTGCAGTACACTGAAGTTATCAGCTGCAATAAGCGTTGGTGCTTTCAAATTTACTTTCATTTATTCCTGTCTTTATTCTAGAGCGCTATGTGGCGATAAATGACACTATTGCTACCTCAGGAGCTCGGGACAGCCGGAGTTTTCCAAAGTGCTCTGATTATTTTCCCACGGTGCTATGACAAAAGACGACGACACTATTGGTCTCTGCTTTTCTAACAGCCAATGAGATATAGGCCCTAGGCAGTGTCTTTGATTTCACTTACTCCTCTTTTCCAATTCGTTTAAATAAATTGCACCTGTCAGTACTGTAGTTAGTACATTTTTGTTTCCCTACTCATTATCATTACTAAAAATTATCTGAATGTTACGTGCATTAGGCTATACTGTACTACTTATCACCTCCACTACCACCGCAAAAAGTTACATTTGTAACATATTTATTTTCTGTTAGTTTAAGTATCATGTGCCAGTTCTGTAGTAGTGTTCATTATCATCCATAAAACAAATCTATCCACCGGGCGAAGCCGGGCACTATTGCTAGTCGTCTCTAAAATTCATATCGCGGCATTTATTAAGGAAGAGGGGAGGACACATTATCCTAATAATCAGGCCGTGCTGTGACTCTCCATCGACAGGAGCGTCCACCGCCTGGTGTAGCGATTGGCGTTCTCGGCTGTCGTCCCGGAAGTCCAGGTTCGATTCCCGCCTCTGCCAAGACATTTTAATTTCTCGTGGAACGGGGTACACTCCGCCTCGTGAGGCCAAATTGAGAAGACCGACCGATTCACCTCAGCCTACCTGGAAGTAGTTTTCCGTGGTTTACCCACTTTTACTCCTGGATAATGCTGGTATGGTTTCTAACTTAAGGCCACGGCCACCTCCTTACGAATCATATTCCCAATTTAGAAATACACACAGTAGTTGGCCTACAGTCGACAGGTCAACACACACATTCCAACGTACATCCAAAAATACGCGGAGCTATATGACCACGATGTCGCAGCCCCTAAAATAAGCAACAACAAAAACTTAACTGGCAGTAATTGTTTGTGCAGCCTGGGAAACTCCAGCCCTGAAGTTGTGTCACGAGAAAGGAGAATAGCCTGGCATTACGGCTTATTGACTATCTCCAAGTTGCAGGATCGAATCCTGGAGCAGTCAGTTGGCATTTGAATGCGAGGGAGCCGTCTCAGTAGATTTATTCACGCCTTAAAGATCTCATTCGGCACAAATTTCGTTAAAAGGGAAGTTAAACAATTGTTTAGTTTATTATTATTATTGTTATTATTATTACTATTACCAGCTAATGAGCTACACCTCAACTCAGTGCAGTTAACACTTGAAATATTAGTTTTCAGCTTCATTTTTAACGATTTTGAGACAAGAAACAGCATGTGAACTGACTTTGGGTGTAATACTTTCTGTCCCTCAAATTACAAAGCAAGAGACATCGTCTGGCCCGTAATACAACTAAAGAATTCATTTCAGGATAGGTTTCTCATTTTTCAGTATTGTTAATTTGTCTGAAATATTAAGTTGGCGAAAGAAAATAGGACAGTGCAAGCTCCAAATTCAATAACAATGAAGAAAAAGGTACCCAGTTTAGGAATCCCTCAAGATTGCCAAATTTCGAGGTCACCAGCCGTGAGCACTTGAGGGTGTAGAGCTATCCAAGGTGCACAATGTATGGTGGGGCTGCACACATTCTGTCTTCCTTAGGGCCTTTTACAGTAGGCAGGAGATGCCATGAATAGCAAGGAGAGACCTGATCCCTCAAAAACTGAGGGCGCAGAATGAGAATAGACGGATTAAGTGTTATGGAACACTTAATATCTCAATACTTCACCAGCAATGTAGAAATATAAAAAGATAATAAAACCCATGAAGTCACTGCGCTGAAATTATACTTATTGGCAAGATATCTTGTATCGTTTTTTGTCATATCGGCTGATGAAGGGGCCAGAACTATTAATTAGGCCTCGAAACATGTCCCACCAATGACCACACAGAGATCATATTGAATAAAAGTATTGATCAGGCGGAACCTTTAACCTGTTTATACTAATAACAGGCCCACAAAGAAAATTTTCGACCTATCCTTATCAATGAAAAGTCACAATAACTGGATAAAGGAAATCAGTGAAGACAAATGAAATAGTCTGTCATGAAGAAACCATTCAAGTCAGAACAAAATTTGTAACTCTAATTCACAAAAACAAATTTTCTGAGAAGCCCACCCGACAAAATACAGGATGGTAAGAACAGCGTACAAAGGAATACAGCGAGAGGATGAAGGGATATTGGGAAAGGACGAAGAAGAAGTGATAATAAGTTCAAACGCGCTCCTAAGTTGGGCACAACGAATCTAAAAGAATGCTGTTGTTGTTGTTGTTGTTTGAGTCTTCAGTCCTTTGACTGGTTTGATGCAACCCTCCAACTGTCCTAAGCTAATCGTTTCATCTGTACAAAGCTACCATACCTTACATCCGAGGCAATCTGTGTAACATATTCTAACCTTGTCTACGTCAACATTCCTTCCTTCATTCATTCGTTCCTTCCTGTGTTCCTTCCTGCCTTCCTTTTTGTGATCCTTCCTTCCTGAGTCCCTTTATGTCTTACTTTCTACCATTCATTCTTCTGCCCTTCTTGCCTTCCTTTCTACTTTCCTGTGTTCCTTTATGCCTTTCTTCCTTCCTTCTTCTTCCCTCTAACCTAAAGGCCTTGGATACCTTGGAGTCAGAAGAGAACATGAGCTGACCAAGGAAGGTCGACAGGAAAAATAAAGGATGAGCCCGACAGACTCAGTAGGGGTTTCGTGGACGCCAACCCATTAGTTGTGAGCGCCTGGAGGGTGGAATGAAGAAATTAAGTGGGTAACTCAGGAAGATATGTTAGTTAGTTGTTGTTTTAAGGGGTGGAACAGTGAGGTCATCTGCCCCAAGGAAGAGATATGACGATGGAGGTTAGAGGGAAGAAGAAGGAAGGAAGGAAGGAAGAAAGGCATAAATGAACACAGGAAAGTAGAAAGGAAGGCAAGAAGGGTAGAAGAATGAATGGTAGAAAGTAATACATAAAAGGACTCAGGAAGGAAGGATCACAAAAAGGAAGGCAGGAAGGAACACAGGAAGGAACAAATGAATGAAGGAAGGACGGAACATAGGAAGGAAGACAAAAATGAACAGAGGAAGGAACAAAGGAAGGATGCTGGAAGGTAGGAATACAGGAAGGAAGGTAGGAACTATGATAGGAATACAGGAAGGAAGGTAGGAAGGAACTAAGGTAGGAATACAGGAAGGAAGGAAGGTAGGAGGGAACTAAGGTAGGAATACAGGAAGGAATACAGGAAGGAAGGTAGGAGGGATCTAAGGTAGGAATACAGGAAGGAATACAGGAAGGAAGGTAGGAAGGAACTAAGGTAGGAATACAGGAAGGAAGGAATACAGGAAGGAAGGTAGGAAGGAACTAAGGTAGGAATACAGGAAGGAAGGAATACAGGAAGGAAGGTAGGAGGGAACTAAGGCAGGAATACAGGAAGGAAGGTAGGAGGGAACTAAGGTAGGAATACAGGAAGGAAGGTAGGAAGGAACTAAGGTGGGAATACAGGAAGGAAGGTAGGAGGGAACTAAGGTAGGAATACAGGAAGGAAGGTAGAAGGGAACTAAGGTAGGAATACAGGAAGGAAGGTAGGAGGGAACTAAGGTAGGAATACAGGAAGGAAGGTAGGAGGGAACTAAGGTAGGAATACAGGAAGGAAGGAAGGAGGGAACTAAGGTAGGAATACAGGAAGGAAGGTAGGAGGGAACTAAGGTAGGAATACAGGAAGGAAGGTAGGAGGGAACTAAGGTAGGAATACAGGAAGGAAGGAATACAGGAAGGAAGGTAGGAGGGAACTAAGGTAGGAATACAGGGAGGAAGGTAGGAGGGAACTAAGGTAGGAATACAGGAAGGAAGGTAGGAGGGAACTAAGGTAGGAATACAGGAAGGAAGGTAGGAAGGAACTAAGGTAGGAATACAGGAAGGAAGGTAGGAGGGAACTAAGGTAGGAATACAGGAAGGAAGGTAGGAGGGAACTAAGGTAGGAATAAAGGTAGGAGGGAACTAAGGTAGGAATACAGGAAGGAAGGTAGAAGGGAACTAAGGTAGGAATACAGGAAGGAAGGTAGGAGGGAACTAAGGTAGGAATACAGGGAGGAAGGTAGGAGGGAACTAAGGTAGGAATACAGGAAGGAAGGTAGGAGGGAACTAAGGTAGGAATACAGGAAGGAAGGTAGGAAGGAACTAAGGTAGGAATACAGGAAGGAAGGTAGGAGGGAACTAAGGTAGGAATACAGGAAGGAAGGTAGGAGGGAACTAAGGTAGGAATAAAGGTAGGAGGGAACTAAGGTAGGAATACAGGAAGGAAGGTAGAAGGGAACTAAGGTAGGAATACAGGAAGGAAGGTAGGAGGGAACTAAGGTAGGAATACAGGAAGGAAGGTAGGAGGGAACTAAGGTAGGAATACAGGAAGGAAGGTAGGAAGGAACTAAAGTAGGAATACAGGAAGGAAGGTAGGAGGGAACTAAGGTAGGAATACAGGAAGGAAGGTAGGAGGGAACTAAGGTAGGAATACAGGAAGGAAGGTAGGAGGGAACTAAGGTAGGAATACAGGAAGGAAGGTAGGAGGGAACTAAGGTAGGAATACAGGAAGGAAGGTAGAAGGGAACTAAGGTAGGAATACAGGAAGGAAGGTAGGAGGGAACTAAGGTAGGAATACAGGAAGGAAGGTAGGAGGGAACTAAGGTAGGAATACAGGAAGGAAGGTAGGAGGGAACTAAGGTAGGAATACAGGAAGGAAGGTAGGAGGGAACTAAGGTAGGAATACAGGAAGGAAGGTAGGAGGGAACTAAGGTAGGAATACAGGAAGGAAGGTAGGAGGGAACTAAGGTAGGAATACAGGAAGGAAGGTAGGAAGGAACTAGGGTAGGAATACAGGAAGGAAGGAATACAGGAAGGAAGGTAGGACTAAGAAGGGGACTGGTAGATGACTGGTTTGGACGAAACGCCGGCTGACCTCAACGAAAGTTCGTGAAGCTCCAGTATAGCCCACGTGCTGTATCGGTTTAATCGTGAGTGGGGCAGGACTTTCTTTGATACAACGTTCGTTTTCGGAAGTAACTGCATTTTGAGTTTCTCCTTGCCGTTCCGCCCACACTCGTTGACAGTTGAATGACCAGCGCAGCGGAGTGAGTTGCTGGCTGTGATGTAGGTAACCCCATGACCTGGATATCCAAGAAGCACTTGCCTCCCTGGACACAGAACAGTGCCTGGCTTGAAGCTGAGCGGTGAACTACGATCCATGGCGTCTCCTGTCGCTTTCTTCAGCCTCTTCCTGCTGTTAGCGGCGTCGTCCGCCAGCGCCGGGCTGCTGGGTGAGTTGGAACTCATCCTCCTTAACACAAGAGACAAGCAATTATTGACATCTTAACAATGTTTTGTTGTTGTTGGGCTTTGCTACTCCGTGGTCATGTCGCCCGGTACACTTATCTGTAGGGCTCGGATTTTTAGGTGATAAAAATCGGGGAAATATTTATTTTTTATATATTCAATATTTCTGAAATACAGTATGTGACAAAAAGGTAAAAATATTTAATTATAATTTAGTTTATTATCGACAAAATAAACAATATACAGTATTCACGAATGCAATTTATGCTATGCCACACTAATAATAATAATATCGTATGGCCTCGGGTGCCGGGTGCAAGCTTTGTAATTTGACACCCAGAGGGTAGCTTGCATGTCGAATTTCGTCGTTCCTTGAATCACTATGAAAGTCAAGGAGGTTAGATATCTAAGCTCCTTGAACACTATAGCGCTTCTAGTAGCGAAATTAGGAACTTTGTGTTGGCGGAAACTCCCGAGATTAATTTTGCCATTATGAACTCGGCCTACTGAATTCAAATAGGTTCTTTGACATGCCAACATCGTATGACATGCGTGACGTATTTTTGCCGCCTTTCAAAAATCACTTACCACGGCCAGGGGCAGGGGCGAACCTGCAATCTTAGGGGTAGTAGACCGACACGCTATCCACTCACCCACCGTGGCAAGCTTATGCCTCACTGACTCCTAAAGAATTACAATACACAACGAGATACCGGTACATCTCCAGGTTGTCCATCGCAATTGACCGACGATTATCGCGAAACTGCGGCAATATGTTTCTTGCCCCCGAGGTGTGGTGTAACTTGAGATCGCTGTTCAGCCTTGATTGCTTTCCCACATGGTTGGCAGAACAGATCGCCCCCATCAGAAGTAAAATTATCCTTTAATTCTGCAACATACTGCTGCAGACGATAACTTGTAGTTGCTTTTACTTTAGGCATCCCCGGCTTCCACAGTGAGTGGCACGGGGTGACAAGTTAAGAAAACCACAGCTGCAAGCTGACATACGCTCTGCATGAAGATTAGATAGCTCACAGAATCTTCCCCGTTGAAGTAACACAGAACAAAAATGCAATAAACTGATTTTAAAAAGGGGGGCGTGGTGGCTCAGCGGTCTAGCTGTATGCCTCTCACCAAGGCGGTCCGGGTTCGATTCCCGGTCAATGCATGTGAGATTTTCGATGTGAAATGCCATGTCCTGTGGTTCGGATTCCACGTAAAAAGGAGGTCCCGTGGCTCATAATCACAAGATTCACGGTCACGTAAAACTACAATCTTCCTTTTTTGATTTTAAAAATTAAAATAGTATGTCTTGTTATGTGCTAATAAGTGAAAAGCAGAAATGTATGTATTTATAGTCATGTTTAAAATATGTCGCACGCCCGGTGGAAGACTGCCACAAGTCAAAAAGGACGCTTTTTCACGAGAAGCATTAAAGAGTTTGAGCTAATAGGAAAATTATACATATTTACATAACTAATGTGAAAGTAACGGATTACTAACTTCTAACATTGTCTAGTACGTACTATACAATAACATACAACGTTATTTCATGAATTATAATTATGTGTTTCAATAAAAAATAATAACAATTTTGAGTTATGGCAGTTTTCTATTCAGTGCCGTAGAATTGCTATTTATAGAAACTTTGTTGTGGCAGTTTTACAGGACACGGACTTGATCATAGGCATTTATAAGCACCACATATTACAAAATTCATGTTTTATGACTTGTGGCAGTCTTCCACCGGGGGTGCGATGTATTTACATAAACAAGTATTTATTTACCTAAAAATCCGAGCCCTACTTATCTGTGTATAGAATAAGTCTGATAACTTGTGATAACTGTGCTATGGTATGTATTTATAATGAGAGCTAGGATTTGGGTAGGAGATGGCAGTGGCCTTAACTTAGGCGCCACCACGGCATTTTTCTGGAGTAGAAATGGGAAACAAGGGAAAACCACTTCTAGGATGGTTGAGGTGGAAGTCGAACCCACCTCTTTCAAGCCCTCAGACCAGAATTTAAAATAGACCACCTCGTGGTGTAGCCCCAGAGGTCCGGGTTCGATTCCCGGCTCTGTCAAGAAATATAATTCTAGTTTGAGGGATGGATAGGGGTACACTCAGCCTCGTGAGGAAAAGGGTTCGATTCCCAGCTCAGCCACCTTGAAAGTGGTTTTCCGTGGTTTCCCACATCAACTCCTGGCAAATGCCGGGATGGTTCCTAACTTAAGACCACGGCCACCTCCTTCACAATCCTCACCTGAATTACAAATACACACATTATTACAGTCATCACAATAACACTGGTTATCAGGAAAAATACCACACTCACCCAAGTACACGGATCTAAATGACTACGATGTTTGAACACCTCTAATGAAACAACAATAAAATAAATGAAAACTTTGGGAGAGTCGGTAATCGAATCCGGACCAACCCGGCATTTGCCTGGAAGGAAGATGGGAAACCACAGAAGACCATCTTCAAGGTTTTTTTTTTCGGTGCTCAATGCCTTAAATATTTATCAGTAGACTAATAATTAACACACTTACTACCGGGTGAGTTAGCCGTGGTCGTTACGGCATGACTGCTGGCAGTCGCTCACATCCGGGAGGCGAGGAGGTTCGAATCCCCCCGCCGGCAACCTTGAAGATGGTCTTCTGTGGTTTCCCATCTTTCTTCCAGGCAAATGCCGGGGTTGGTCCTTAACTACCGTATAGGCCACAGCCGCTACCTTCCAACTCCTCGACCTTCCATTCCAACTTTCCTCCCCAACGGTACTTGTAGCTCACCCATTGGGTGTCCGTCTCGAAGCAGCTACAAAACAGGCGAGCCGAACATGTCCTCAGACACTCCCGGCACTAAAAGCCACACGCTAAAAAAAACACTTACTAAGTTTTCTGACGGGTTTACTGGTATTTTGTTTTTGGAGGGCAGAGACTGTCTGTGGGTGTCACTGTAGGTTTGGTAGTGTTTTGTAGAGCTATTTGTCTTGCATATTTAGATCTGATGATGCTCGCTTGATGAGCGAAATATGTCATCCCTTCTTCTTATTATTATTCTTCTTCTTCTTCTTCAATAGTCCGTAACAATACATATAAATCTTAATTACAAGCAATTTATTTCAGTTCTTTTTCACATATTCCAGTGATTGGAATGATCTTTTGTGATGACCGACAGAAAGCTATCTTTATTGTTGATCAGGCGTCAGAAATGCATGAGGTGTATTATAAATGATGGTAACACTCAGGATGAATCTTGTGGATTTTACCGCGTTATAGGGGCAGATATAATAATAATAATAATAATAATAATAATAATAATAATAATAATAATATCGTATGGCCTCGGATGCCGGGTGCAAGCTTTGTAATTTGACACCCAGAGGGTAGCTTGCATGTCGAATTTCGTTGTTCCTTGAAGCACTATGAAAGTCAAGGAGGTTAGATATCTAAGCTCCTTGAACACTATAGCGCTTTCTAGTAGAGAAATGAGGAACTTTGTGTTGGCGGAAACTCCCGAGATTCATTTTGCCATTATGAACACGGCCTACTGAATTCAAATGGGTTCTTTGGCATGCCAACATCGTATGACATGCGAGTCGTATTTTTGCCGCCTTTCAAAAATTACTTACCACGGCCAGGAGCGAACCTGCAAGCTTGGGGTTAGTAATCCGACCAAATCTTCAGTGACATCCACAGACAGTCTCTGCCCTCCAAAATCAAAATACAAGAAATAGTAGTGTTACTACTCTACTATACTAGTGCGTAGTGGCTAGCATTTTTGGCTGTCACCGTGGAGGCTCGGGTTAGATTTCTGGCTCTCCAAGAAATGTAATTATGGTATGAGGTCTGAAACGGGGTACACTCAGCCTCGTGAGGCAAAGCTGAGAAAAGGCAGGTTCAATTCCTACCTCAGTGGTTATCTGTGGTTTCCTACTTCTACTCCAGGCAAACGCTGGGATGGTACTGGTACCTAACTAAAGGCCACGGCCGCTTCTCCCCCCCCCCCCCCAAGTCCTACCTCAATTACAAATAGGCTACGCTCAGTAGTGTGTGGGTTATCAGATAAATGCTACCTACTCACTCTCAAGTACACCGCGCTAAATGACAACGATGTCGCTCAGCTCCTAAAAGAATTAAGAACAACATCTCTACAAAGAAACCATGGTTTGCAGAATATATTCGATATTACATATCAGACTAGTGGGAGAGGGGAGATGTTTCTGGCGACTATTAATGAAGAGAAGAGAAAGTTCGGTAGGACACATAGCCTACTAAGACACCCAGGAAAAGCAAACTTAGTTATGGAAGGAAGGGTCGAGGACAAGACCTATAAGGGTAGACCAAGGTTAGAATATGTTTAAACAGATTGCCTTGGATGTAAGGTATGGTAGCTACAGTATGTACAGATGAAACGATTACCTCAGGATAGGGAGGATAGAGGGCTGCATCAAACCAGTACAAAAAACTGAAAAGTAAAACAACAACAACAAAGCAGCAAGCTTTCTCCTCAAGGTCGTCTCTCTCGCAATGTTTGCTGCCAACTTGAGATATTAAGAGTTGGGTCAACTTTTACTTGGTGTCAATTTCTCCCACAGTCAGCCCTCGGGGTATTTCGTGTAGCATGCTCACCGGCCATCTTGTATCCGTGGGACATACATTTTAACTACTACATAGGCGTGCGTGTTAAATCACTCGCTACGAATGCGATAGGGAACTGAAACAAGACTTGTTTTTAATCACTTAAGGAAGGGTCATTGAAACGATTTTGGTAGGAGGTCGGCCATGAACCTGTTGAAAGGAACCATCCCAGCATTTGCATGGTGGTGAAATCAGCTCGTCTACACCCATGTACTCTGCTCTGCGCCGCACGGAATCTTCCAGGGAACTACTTTATTTTTGCAACATGTATGTGTAGATCGTAGATAGTTGTACCGAACATCTCGAAAAAGTGTTTGAGCAACGCATAAGTGCATGTAAAAAGGACCATATTAAATTAACCAAAAAATACGTTCGCAAAAATGCCATCAAATTTAACCCTCCTCCATTGTAACAATTATTAATAACCCTACTCCTCCCCACTAAGTGAACGTCCAAATTAAAATGTCACACCCCATTTGTTCAATGTTCTGCGCAACTCAGCGCATGGAAAATAATCCACTTTACTGGAAATAAATTTCTGAAATCGCGAGAATACTATACAACCTACAAAAGAAGTTGTTTCTTTAACCCGTGAGGGGTCGCGTCCGGTCGTTTGGACCGTACGTATGGGTACGGATTTTATTGTTGCGAAATAGTTCTACAGTACCTTCTAAGGTACTTGTTTACTTCGTTCGCTGTTGCCTCCTTCCATACCTAGCCACTTGAGGCAGAGATTTGTTGGCAACCCAATCCTCATCGTTGCGTAGTGGCTACCATTCTTGGCTGTCACTGTGGAGGCCCGGGTTCGATTCCCAGCTCTGCATAGAAATTAAAATCTGGTCTGAGGGCTGGAACGGGGTCCACTCAGCTTCGTGAGGCAAAACTGAGAAGAGGTGGGTTCGATTGCCATCACTGCCGGTGGTTTTCCGTGGTTTCCCCACTTCTACTCCAGGAAAATGCCGGGATTGTCCCCCAACTTAAGGCCACGGCCGCCTCCTTCCTAATCCTCACTCGCATTACAAATACCCAAACTACTACAGACACCACAACAACATAGGTTATCAGAAAAATTCTACACACACACCCAAGTACCTAAATGACCACGATGTCGCAAAGCCCCTGAATAAACTAACAACAAACAACTGTTGGCCACCCTGATCCTTTTGATCGTGCATGATTCCTGACGTTATATTATTTATCTGGGCTTTCTACTCAGCGCGGTTGTTACTGAAGTACTTTGTAGCTAGGTTTTATTCTTTCAGTTGCCTATTATTTTGATAATCTGTTTATACAATGATGTCTAGTTGAATATAATTCAATTTTAGAGAGTTTGGATAATTTGGTAACCATCCTAGAGTACTTGGATGTACGTTGCAATAATGTATTGATGTCATCTCTTCAAACGATGAACCAGAAGATCATTTAAAAGAAAATATTCCGTTAAAAGTATGGTTTGACATCTTTTTGGTGTCATTATGCCGTAAATATCGACGTGTCATTAGTATGGAACATTCAGGTGTTACCTGCGAGGAATGCGCTAATCCTGATACAGCTCAAGATGATTAGAGAATCAATAGATTAGTGAGATTCCTAGTTTGCATTCATGTTGCTTCATAAACTGGTAATTTATTATCCCTGGTCGAATCGACCGTACGCGACCCATCACGTAACATTCTTGACGCGATCCCCCTCGGGTATGGAAAATGCCATAAAGAAAGAGTTAATTTGGATTTTGCAAATCGGGTAATACTAAAAATAATCTGAAGAACGTACATATTTTCGTTAAGTTTTGACATATTCCTGTAATGATGACCCCCCCCCCCCCCGTTCATGCGAATTGTTCCTTAAGGGGCCTAACATGCGAACTATCGGCCCCTAATGGTTTGGATGATCGTGAAAATTATGAAGGTTGGTTGCTTCCTCAGTTTAGGGGCTACGACAACGTGGTCATGTAGCCTCGTGTACTTTGGGTGTGTGTGAAATCTGTCTGATAACCTGTGGTAATTGTGATGGCTGTATTAGTGTGTGTTATCTGTAATTCAGGTAAGGACTGCAGACGATCAATTTCAAGTAGTTCCTACTTTTGCTACCAAATGCTACCGTCAACGACACCTAGCCGTGAACTTGGCTACTATATGCCACCGCAACCGGCACCTCGTGGCGAACATTGGAACTTAATAGAGCGTTAATCAAATCTAACCTGAAAATTTAGCTTCACACAATTGTAGTTAGTGGAAGGTTCTTTTATATAGTCTACCATAAATCTATAACATGGGACCGCCGGCGTTATTTCCCCTCCGAAGGAAGGCATACGGGATTTTTAACACTCTTAAAAATCCGACGGCTTCGGCCGGGTTTGAACCCGCGATCTTTGACATAGAAGCTCAGCATGCTACCGACTACGCCACCGAAGCCGCCGCTGTGGAGATTATCCTTGATTTTTATATATATATATGTGTGCGTGTGCTTCTCCTCAGGGGCTCACAACTAGTGGGACGTGGGTTGGCGACCACGGAACCCCAGCTGAGCGCGACATTGCTTCTACTTGTTTGTGCCAGCTTCCTCCCTGTCATCTTTTCTGTCGACCGCCCTTAGCCAACTCTTGTTCTCTTCCGACCCTGACTACATTAGGGTATCCGAGGCCTAGAGTGTCTTTCACTGGCCCTTGTCTCATCTCTCCTGATACCCTCATACTTTGAGATGTGAGACCTTTCCTTTTCTTGGTACCGGTATTTCCTGCCTTCTGCCCAAGGCCCTCAATGCCTTATGGTGCACCCTGGTACACCCTCAGGGGATCACTGCTGGTGAGTTCTGGAGTTGGCGATCCCGAGGGATTCCTGAGCCGAGTCCGGTTTTCCCCTCTTTTCAACGACTTTGGGGCGGACCATCTCCTCTTTCCCTTTCCTATCTGCCTTTCGAGGCTCTACTTCCTTCCAAGTACCTCAATTCTCATTATTTTATTTCCCTTATTCCTTTTCTGTTTTCCGTTTATTTTTCTAGTATGTAAGTCTGTAGTTAGTTCTGGTTATAGTTTCCAATTCATTTTAATTTTCCTATCATCCACACAATTAGGGGCCGATGACCTATATGTTTCGCCCCTTAAAGCCACAATTATCATCATCATCATCATCATCTTTATGTGGTTGTCATGATTTTTACATTTTATCTTTTTTCGTTTTCATCTTTCTCTCCACTTGTCTTGTCGTACGCATATTTATCCTCCTTTTACTGTCCGATGATTGTCTGTTTAACAGCCAATGCACCATTGTAAGACAATGCCTTATTCAACAGATTTCTTCTTGTGGGATACAGACGAGGGAGATGGCGTCCAAAGGGACAGTTCCAATGAAGACTCCTCATTTGGGAGGAACTGCTCCTGTGAAGATGTCACATGTCGCTGTTGTATGGACTTGAACTTCACATACGTTGACCTAGGTGGTCCAGGTAATATCAAAATATTATTTTAATATACACAGGGTAACAAATTATTCTCCGGCTCTGGAAGATGTGAAAAACATTAAGGATACTGTGTACTCTTAAGCACGCAAATTGTGTACACTATCAGGCATTATTATACTAAACAATTTCTAATTTTGTGGTAAGGCCATATAACTAAGATTCTTGTAACGTGCAAACAGCAACTTATTCTGGACGGGATGATAAACTTAAGGTGATATTTTAAGGTTAGAAACCCTAGGCAATGAATAAAGTAATATTAGGTTATTTAGGAACACTTATCCCAATTGCTTTTCAACGAACACTCTCTAAGGTTCTTCACAAACTGAGGATAGCTGACTTCAGCATGCTAACCAATTTAGTTCAATAATATTAGAGTAGGCTAGAATCTAAGAAATAATATGCCAATACAACTTAATTACTTTTTGGTTGGTTGGTTCCTTAGTTTAGGGGCTGCGACAACGTAGTCATGTAGACCCGTGTACTTTAGGTGTGTGTAGAATCTGTCTGATAACCAGTGTTAATTGTGATGGCTGTATTAGTGTGTGTTATCTGTAATTCAGGTAAGGACTGCAGACGATCAATTTTAAGTAGTTCCTACTTTTGCCACCAAATGGTACCGTAAACGACACCTAGCCGCGAACTTGGCTACTGGATGCCATCGCAACCGTCACCTAGCGACGAACGTTGGAACTTAGAGAGGGTTATTCAAATCTAACCTACACACTTTTAGCTTCACACAAGTGTATTTAGTGGAAGGTTCTTTTACATGTCATAAATCTATGACATGGGACCGTCGGCTCTACTTCCCCTCCAAAGGAAGGCATACTGAGGGATTTTTAACGCTCTTAAAAATCCGACGACTTCGGCCAGGTTTGAACCCGCGACCTTGGGCATACAAGCTCAGCATGCTACCAACTAAGCCACCAAAGCCGCCTCCAAATAAGTAACAACCGTTGGCAACAATTATACACATTCCCAGGAAAACACACTTTTAGCTTTGCTATCAGAAACAACTTCTACATTTTCAAATTTCTTATGATATCTATTTTTATTATCTGTTAGTAGAAGCTTTTCAGTCGGTCAACACAAGTGTTGAAAGACCTGCACTCGGCCTCCCCGGAGGCCACACGATCACTATCATCATTATCATCATCATCAACACAAGTGTGGGGCGGGGAATTACAGTTAATTCCCAAGTCCCTGAAGTAAAATACACACATCAAAAAATGTTTTGCATCACCTCGGTTCCCAGATCTCCGGCATATAGACGTTGACTGTGTATATTGTATCCAAGATACAGTCCCTTTGACTGTTCATAGATGTCACTAAAACTGCTCAAAGATGTAAACAACCATGCATGAGCAGGGCCTATTAGACGGAGGGGGTACGACAGCCGATCAGTTCCAGTCATTCCACCAGGACGAAGGTACGCTGCTCATGTTGTCTGTAGTTCTACCATGCCTAGAAGGTCAATACCGCAGTTCGATCGCGTCCGCATTGTTACTTTGTGTCAAGAAGGGCTCTCAACAAGGGAAGTTTCCAGGCGTCTCAGAGTGAACCAAAGCGATGTTGTTCGGACATGGAGGAGGTACAGAGATACAGGAACTGTCGATGACAGGCCTCGCTCAGGCCGCCCAAGGGCTACTACTGTAGTGGATGACCGCTACTTACGGATTGCCGCTCGGAGGAACCCTGACAGCAATGCCACCATGTTGAATAATGCGTTTCGTTCAGCCACGTCGTGTTTCAACTCAAACTGTGCGCAATAGGCTGCATGATGCGCAACTTCACTCCCGACGTCCATGGCGAGGTCCAGCTTTGCAACCCCGACACCATACAGCGCGGTACAGATGGGCCCAACAACATGCTGAATGGACCCCACAGAATTGGCATCACGTTCTCTTCACCGATGAGTGTCGCATATGCCTTCAACCAGACAATCGTCGGAGACGTGTTTGGAGGCACCCTGGTCAGGCTGAACGTCTTAGACACACTGTCCAGCGAGTGCAGCAAGGTGGTGGTTCCCTGATGTTTTGGGGTGGCATTATGTGGGGCCGACGTACGCCAATGGTGGTCATGGAAGGCTCCGAAACGGCTTTACGATACCTGAATGACATCCTCCGACCCATAGTGCAACCATATCGGCAGAATATTGGAGAGGCATTTGTCTTCATGGACGACAATTCTTGACCTCATCGTGCACATCTTGTGAATGCGTTCCTTCAAGATAACGACATCGCTCGACTACAGTGGCCAGCATGTTCGCCAGACATGAACCCTATCGAACATGCCTGGGATATGTTGAAAAGGGCTGTTTATGGACGTCTTGACCCACCAACCACTCTGAGAGATTTACGCCGAATTGTCGTTGAGGAGTGGGACAATTTGGACCAACAGTGTCTTGATGAACTTGTGGATAGTATGCCACGGCGAATACAGGCATGCATCAATGCAAGAGGACGTGCTACTGGGTATTAGAGGTAGTGGTGTGTACTGCAATCTGGACCACAAATGCTGAAAGTCTAGCTGTATGATGGTACAACATGCAATGTGTGGGTCTCATGAGCAATAAAACGAGCTGAAATGTTGTTTGTGTTGATCTCTATTCCCTTTGTATTTAACGGTTCCGGAACTCTTGGAACCGAGGTGAAGCAAAACTTTTTTTGATGTGTGTATATGAATTATTTATACACTTAATACAAACACTTCTCACTCAAAATAGCAGGGGGGGGGGGGGAGGGGGGGGGCGATGACAAGTTTCGTTCGTCAAGTGAACATCATCAGATTCTGCTCACTTAGGGTCATGATGATCACAATTGATGTATTAAGGGGATTAACATCAAGGTTATCGGTGCCTAGTGGTTTGGATGATAGGAAAGTTGGTTAGTTATTGAGGTTTTAAAGGGTGGAACAGTGAGGCCATCTGAGATTAAATGAGACCCTAATGAGAATTCTGCAGTCCTCAAGAAGGAGCGCAGTGAAGCCTACATGTATTCACTCCAATAACCTAGTGACAATTCTGAGCAGTTCACTACTGCTAGCTTGGTTTCTTGCCCAAATACTACCACAAAAGGAAACTTACTGTCGACAAAATATTATGTGTACTCTAGTTTGAAGGTTGTTTGTGAAGTAACCAATAGACCTACATAAAATCCAATAAACATCATCATTTTCGTCGTTCTATTTTACGTTAGTTCATGTAGGTTTGGAATTTTTAATTTATATTTTAATATTTTTTATCGCAGTTGGAACACAAATAGAGCCCTTTTTTAAGCGTGTTTCAACCATGCGTCACATTTAAGAATTATTATCTCACAAACCCGTCATCAGATCGAATCCAAATTTTAACACAATATACAATGGAGTGTTGTATAACTGGTTTATTAATTTCAAAATTGTGTGTGTTCAAGAACGAAAGTTGTTATCATTTTTGTAAGGTAACTTTTTCTCGGCTCGGGGTCGTTCGAAAATGTAGTTCTTGGTTGCGTTGTAATCCTTATGCATCAAAACGTTATGTTGTATGACTGTGAAATACGTAAATTAATTCACTTATTTTATATCGTTTTGTATTTGTACGGGGAATTAAGACATGGTTCACCAGCTAGCCGCTCCGGGAAATGCTGTACAGCGTTGCTGATATGGAGCCCATCACTTCCGAGCGAGGCGCGCCATGACGAGTGATGGAGCCCATCTTGGCAAGGCTGTACAGTTTCCACCGGAGCGGCTAACCATGTCTTAATTCCCAGTACAAATACAAACCGATATAAAATAAGTGAATTAATTTACGTATTTCACAATCATACAGCATACCTTTTTGATGTATAAGAATTACAACGCGACCAAGAACTACATTTTCAAACCACCCCGAGCTGAGAAAAAGTTACCTTACAAAAATGATAACAACTTTGTTTCTTGGACACACAAAATTTTAAAATTAATAAACCAGTTATACAACATTCCAATGTATATTGTGTTAAAATTTGGATTCGATCTGATGACGGGTTTTTGAGATAATAATTCTTAATTCGACTGCGGTGGCGTCTAGTAGCTAAAGTTCTGAACTTGGCCTAGTAGTCGTTGACGGTGGCGCTTGGTGGCAAACGTAGGAACTATTTGAAAAATTCTAAGTTGTTGTACTTAAATTAAAAAACAGATAACACACACCAATACAGTCATCACAATTAACACCGGTTATCAGACAGATTCTACACACACCCAAAGTACACGGGGCTACATGACCGCGTTGTCGCAGCCCCTAAACTTAAGAACCAACCAACCAATAATTCTTAAATGTGACGCAAGGTTGAAACACGCTTAAAAACGGGCACTTTTTGTGATTCAACTGCGATAAAAAATATTAAAATATAAATTTAAAATTCCAAACATACATAAACTAACGTAAAATAGAACGACGAAAATGATGATGTTATTGGATTTTATGTAGGTCTATTGGTTACTTCACAAACAACCTTCAAACTCCAGTGAACATAATATTTTGGTCGACAGTCGGCAGCTTTGGTCCAGTGCACCATAATTATCATGTTATCTGCAAACACACTTGTGTAAGCAATAAATTAATTAACAATATTGTTAGTTCTCTTAGTTGTGTGATTTATGTAGTGAGTACATCGACCCACGAATCTAGAATAGTTATAAATATTAGTTTTTAATTGGAAAAATGAAATTAAAACTATTACTAAAACTTATTACAGATTTACAAACTAGAAGAAGAAATTCAAAACAAATGAAGAACAAGGATAATAAAAGACAGCTAAAGAAATGACCTCAACCATGACGAATGAGGACTGAGTGACTTGAAAGGACGTAGAACCATAAAAGGCGTAGAGGAAAGGGAAAGAGGAGAGGTTCCACTCCTAAGTCACTGGAAAAGGGGTTAAAGACCTCACCCTGCTCAGATATCCCTCAGGATCACCAAATCCCAAGCTCATCAGCTGTGAGCCCTTGAGGGTGTAGTACTATCCAGGGTGGGGCTACATACATCCTACCACGAAAAGAAAAAGATAATATCTGACTTCTCGAAGAATGAGGGTATCAGGAAAGATGAGTCAAGGGCCAATTAAGGCGGGAAAATGAAAGCCTCCCTAGACCACAGATGGTCTAACACCGCTGGGGTCGGAAGAGAACAAGATCTGATCAAGGGAGGTCGACAGGAAAGATAACAGAGAGGGGCCCAGTTCAAGTAAGAATTTAGGTTTAGCGTACCGCGATAATGGAAATATCGTAACGTTGCACGTTTCACTTTCCGTCCCTTGCTCTTTACCGCATGCATGTTATTAAATATAATGTATTGACTAATAACTAATACAAATTATTTATTGTGAATGATATTTCAATGATTTAATAACTTTATACAAGGTATTATTCACTGAGATTCTCGGTTGACCTTGCATTGCAGTGAGCATGGCTGAGCGCTGTGGGCTCTCTGCCCTCTATCTCAAAAACGGTTAGGCGTATGAAAATGTTCTTCAAACAACATTTATCGCAAATGTTATGCTCTACAATTTTTATAATAATTGTTAACGTCATTGGAGCTATAGAAACCGAGATAATCGCGATAAACTGATTTTTGTGACCTTTGACCTTGAATAACTTACGGCGCAGACACGAGATTTCATGAGACTTTTGAGACAACCTTTAGAACACCAAAATGAAGGTGTATACGAGTTTACAGCTTGTTATCTCTCATTCCGAGGTTGACCCCCCTTTTCTTTTTCTCAAGTGACTGGACTACATGGAAACTTCAAAGTTAGCTCGACAAAAAAAAAAAAAAAAAAAAAAGAAGGTAGAAACGTGTTTTTTTTAAATCTAGTATCCCTCACCTTAGATAGGCACCATTGAAGGCAAAATAAACCCCCTGAAATTCTCCCAACCCACTTGGTTACTACTGTAATTTCTTGTCTCATTGAATGAATTTCTGTTGCAGGCTGTGTCTTAATGAAATATGTCTCTCCTTCGCAAGGCATTGCAGTGAACATTTCCTATGGAGAGAGTCTCCTGCTCAGTGACTCCATGAAAGGTATGTAGTAGGGAAAGGACACATCATTAACTTGACTATGTCAAATTCCTTACAATCACAGGAAGATAAGTTGGAAATAAGGTACGTGTGATTTAACTGTGGTTGGCAACTATTTTGCTTGTAACAGATACAGGGGCGACTTCTGACTTAAATTTTAGGATGGGCCAGATTATATTATTGTTGTTTCAAATTAAATATTGTTTTATATTTGGCATTCGTTGTTGCCAATATTCCCATTATCATCATTCTACACAACACAACATTTGAAACAAGTTTTAAGAAAAAAATACGAGGCTTGGGTAGATTATTGGCCGAGGAATAACCCACCCACCAAGGGAAGATGATTAAGAAAAGGAAGTGGGTTTCGGACTGGAGAAGAAGGATAGAGAAATAGGATGAGAGTTCCACAAAAGTTATAAATTTAACCTTTAATGCACTTAGAGGCGGTTTCAACTGAAAATCCGCTCTCTGATACCTAAAGTGGGTACGAGCTTGGTCGAAGCTGACGGGAACCGCAGCTAAGACTTGGGCGGTTTGCCAGAGAAAGGCTTTAGTGTATTTCCTCCCAAGCACGCATTAGACTACTATAGGGAAGGGTGATAGTCTGGCAATACAAATAGTAGCAGATTTGTTCTGTATTAACGATGGCATGAACTTGGGAAGAGTCAGGGAAGACAGGATCTTGCCTAACCGTTGTACTAGAAAAATGAGAAGGCAAAAAGAAACGCTTAATTTATTTAACAATTCAAAAGAAGTTAATAACTTTAATAAATATATTTTCAATTTGGTTAACAATTTTGGGGTCACAGACCTCAGATAACATTAAACGTTTGCTCCAGGCAATTGACAATTTATTAGGTTTCAAACCTTATATATGTTCTAAAATCTTTATAATAATAATAATAATGTTATTGGTTTTACGTCCCTTTTAACTACTCTGGCTTTTAGAGACGCCGGGGTGCCGGAATTTTGCCCCGAAGGGGGATCTTTAACGTGCCAGTAAATCTACTGACAAAATCTTTATAAGATTTAAAGAAGACAAATAACGTGATTAAAGTTTAAACATTCAATTGAGTACAAGGAGTGTACTTGAAGAAATTTCCAGGTAACTGTTTTAGAAAAAGTTACAACTTCGAAAATAACAATAAGAAAACAACATGAAGAATAAAATAGAAGTTCCTACAACTTCCTATATTTAAGCTGAATTACTTTATAACAATTATACAAAAGAGAGCAGGTCACTTACGGTGAAACCTGAAGAAAAAGTCAAAAGGAAGGTTCTAGACTTCCTATGGTTAAGTAATAATCACGAGCCAAATGGGGAGGTTTCCATTTCGTGAGACCTAGAAATAACTCACTCAAGAGTTAAACGAATTGTTTTCCCTGATTATGGGGAAGAAACAATGTAAGTTTGAACCGTGTATAAAACACGTAGTTATACAGCAATTAATTAATGATAAACAAGCAAAATGGAAGGGCACTTCGTAGAGTGACATCTTATAGAAAAGTTACAATTTTATTAATAAGGTTTGTTAGTAGAAGGTTGAGGAAAGATAATTGGGATTTAGGATCAATGTTCATGGCCTTATTTAATGTAAACGGACGATCGCGACGCGGTAGAAAAGTGGGACAAGCACTAGTTATCACTATAGTCTTTAAAATAGATGAAAAGTTCACTGTAGAGACACGAAAGTTTATGGAAAAGAAAGTTATTGCAATTATGAAAATAACTGGTTGCACTAGGTAGGCGAGAGTCTATTTCTTGAAAAGGTTTTGCATTACAATTAAATGCGCCATAGAACATTCCAGCGGTGGAAGAAATTTCGCTATTGCAGTAATTTATAAGGAAGATTCTTCATTTTAAATAGTATTTTCACAAGAGAGTGAAAAATACCTGACGGCAAGACTCGCAGATAGAGTACAGGATCTGGAAGGTTCCAGAACGATCTTAATAGAAAAATGGGGTCAAAGTTAATCCAGCGGAGGAACTAGCTTTGTAATTTATAGACAGCGGGTATTGGATAATATCCCACGTGGTGAGAAGATTTCTCATTTAGCAAGCATAAGAAATGCTGCTTTTCACCAAGATTGGCTTGATTAGACAAAAGCCCAACATGGAAAATCCCGCGAAGGATGATTTTTGCCACAAAATAAGTAATTTCACACTGCCTATAAAAGATCGTTAAAAGCATGTAGAAGTTAAAACCATGAAGATGAGGTTAAAACTTGAAGTAGGTACTTATCTTTGTTTCATGTCGAAGGTGAAGTTTCCTTTGACGGATGCCTAATGTGCCAACATGGCGTAGAGCGTAGAGAGTGTCTCTTGGTTTCAGGAGACTGGCTCGGGTTGAGCCTTGACTGACCGAGTCAACTGCCGACTTAGAAGTGAGACCTGCTCTCAGCGAAGCACAGAGGGTCCTAGGAAGGGAAAAGAGTGGGGGTAGGAGACAAAAGGTATACATATCAGCATAACCAACTTAAGAAAATTAAATTCTCTTGAGGAGATGGTCTTCAAAGAGTTGATAGCAGGCGACAATAGCACAGCATGGTGAGTGAAAAAGTAAACGACGTCCTCTTGCTCATGGAGATAATAGCTGGCGATGGTACCGAGATCTGGTGGCCAGATGGAAAAAGAAGTCCTCTTGCAACAGGAAAAATTGAAGAGCTTCAGAGATTCGCTGCTAGATGACGCTAGGTGGGTCATGGAAGATATATATCTAGAACAGACTCATAAAAGATATAAGCGGAGTGATCACCACAGAGAAAATAGAAGATCACTGTTGGTGTTTGACTAAGAGGAAGGAATGAACATGCAAAGAGCATTAAACTTTATATTCTCTCGTACCGTGTATTCCAAGAATACACCAAGGCTTACAGCAGTCGCATGTGATGTGTAACATCTGCCATAGAAGAAACCTCACGTGAAATTGTTGATATACCGGTATTTTATACTATTATTGGCACAAATATTAATCTATTGTAAAAGGGAGTGTTTTATGGATATTGTAGTTTATAATACGGAACTCATTTTATTAGATGATTTGTAGCTTCCACCAGCACTAGCCTAAATAAAGAATACGATATGGATCAACTAGATGAATAGACGCGACACCGCTCATAACCTTAAATTCCTTATAAACAGGTCCTCTTCATTCACAGAACAACTCGTAATTTCATATGGATTCTGTTAAAATGAGTCATATTGATATGATAAATATCG
Source organism: Meconema thalassinum (assembly GCA_946902985.2). Lineage (NCBI taxonomy): Eukaryota > Metazoa > Arthropoda > Insecta > Orthoptera > Tettigoniidae > Meconema > Meconema thalassinum. Next base: position 378,533,627 of record OX336392.1, read on the forward strand.
TTTAAAATGATAATCTGGTAGCAAAAATATCTACCCCGTCCGGGATTCGAACCCAAAATCTCTAGATTCACAGTCATAAGCACTAACCCCACGGCTATTTCGACTAGGCAAATTTTGTGCACAAGATGGTGACTTATTTCCACGTTCCAAGAATACTGCATTACGGAATTAAGTTTCATTTATATTTTGCTTGTTTCGATAATGTTCCTGCGTGAAATTGAGTATAAAATGCCTTATGAATAGGCCCTCTTGTGAGTAAAGAGAATGTATTCAGTAATAGTTCATGAAGGCTTGCTCAATTCTCGTATAACCACAACGATTATATTATATTGATGACTTCATTACCGTTATGTGGGTTAATATTTGAATAGCCATTGTGCAGAAACATAATACCGGCAATGCCGACTTAGTTATTATAGTTAGTTATTGTTGTTTTAAGGGGCGGAACTACGAGTTACAATGTTTGATATTAAGGCATTTTACCATTTAAATACTGATACGAAGACATCGAACATGTACCATGTCATTTGTTTCAATCACTTGACACCAGAGTTCGCATGAGCGTTTTCCGTTCAGTATGTCATATACATTCCACATGGCCGAGGGTACGTCATGGTATCAATTTCTGACACCACGCGCTCATTGTTTCCCGTACCACTGCCAGCTGGGTCTTACCACTGCCCGCTGGATCGATCGATCGAGCGGGCAGTGCATACTTCCATATTCCACCACTGCCAGCTAGTTCACTTCCGTTCGATCGATCGAGCGGGCAGTGCATACTTCCGTTTGATCCACCACTGCCAGCTCGATCGTTCCGATCCACTTCCGTCCCCAATTTTCAAAATCACTCCCACAAAACTATCCAGCAACCGAGCGGAAAGATGTTACACAGCAAAAAGCTCACGTATTAAAAACTGTACTCACATGCCCCCCCCCCCCCCCCCCTATCTGTAAATATATTCTCCTCTCCTGTGTTTGGATGATCTAAATTTGTGTTCAAAACAAGAAAATAGATTATTTGTTAATAATACAAATTCCACTTTCATATTCCTATGTCGCACACAATCAGATATTAAATAACTACGTACTTCCACAAAAGTTACACACATTAATTTATAAAAAATTAACTTCATCCACAGACACACAAAGACAATTGTACTGTACTTGGAGCACCAAACAGCTGGAAATGTTTAAATATATTTTTGTCTAATGTCAGCAAGCTTCGAACAATGGCTGAATACCTGTTTAAGGGTGTGCGGTGGGGCGGAGCCTTCTGCCGTAATGCGGTTTGACAGAGACAGAAGCAGGAAGTAAAATGGAGACATCTTCTATTTCCCTTCAAAGCAATGCGATGGGTCAATTCTGCTCGCCCTTGAAGAGAGAGAAAAATTCCTTCATAGCACAGAGGAATTCCCGTGCAAGACAGTGCTATATCCACTGTTTGCTCACTCGGCCCATCAAGCCATATACAGGCCGGACGTTTGTTTTAGACGAGTGAAAAATCTTAATGGAAGCCTGGAGGCGAGTTACTGCAGTACCTGTGTTGTTATCTGCTCCCCCAAGCGGTCCGATGATTGACAAAGCAGTCTAACACTATGCTGAAGTACAGTCATTGGCAAATATAATGGCGTTCTGTTCGTAACTACGTAACGTGTACTTCCGTGTCAGACAATACTTCGACATGGACTGTACTGTCAGCGGGACGGTGTCACCACGTGCTCAAGTCTGAAATTCCATTACATCAGATCGGTGGTGACAAGTTTGAAGCGATAGGGTGAGAGAGTGACTGAGTCCAGGCTCACCCGCTGGCTTCAAGGTCAAGGGCAATCGTCTAAAACAAACGTCCGGCCTGTACTTTACATAGGACTTTCTGGAGAGTGGCCCTCGGTATGACAATACACCGCACGAGACTGTCAGAATCTTGAGCTAGGGATGAGTTATGTATACTGAAATCTTTTTAGAGATTCTAGATGGGAAAACCACTTATTTTAGGTAGAATATCTGAAATTTAAAGTAATTTTTAAAGACTTCATTAAACAAATTTTGAGCAATAGACTACGCATAACGGCTCTGGGTGGGCACGTCCCTTTTGGCCCTTAACGACGCACCACCCCAGTAACAGAATATTAAGTACAGTATCATTGCAAGAATAGTCAACTTGATGGTATATTGACTGTCACGGCCCGTAAATTAAAACTCAGCATTTTTTCTAGGTTTATGCCGTGTCTTGTGTGACGTTTCGCCCAGGAACACCAAGCTGGCTCATCAGCGGGCTTTTGATATTCCGTGCCCGGACCCCCACAGGAGTAGCGAACTGTGCACTACCTCCCTTCTTATGAAGCGCACGTGCGCCTCTAACTGCGAGAGCTAAAAGCTCAAGCACCTCCCAATAAAGGGGTCCGGGCGCGGAATATCAAGAGTCCGCTGATGAGCCATTTTTGTGGTTCTGGGCGAAACTCCACACAAGACACGGCAAAACCTAGAAAAGTTGCTGAGTTTTAATAGTCAACTTGATTGTGTAGCTGTTGGTGAAGGTAAAGCTAACGTCCCCAATTTCAGCTTATCTACAGTGTGTCCGCAAAGTCTCTCCGCAACGGCGAACTACGCGGGTCTCGCCTCATGGAACGAGTTAGGTTGGCAGCACGTTCATGTCACTGTATACGCAAAGTCTCACCGCAGTGGTTGGCATAAGCATGCACTTGTTCCGTGTTGACATTCAACTGGAACTATAGTGTGGGGACAACCGGTTCATTATTACCGACAGTAGCGGCTTCGGTGGAGTAGTCGGTAGCATGCTGAGCTGCTGTGCCCAAGATCACGGGTTCAAACCCGGCCGAAGTCGTCGGATTTTTAAGAGCGTTAAAAATCCTTCAGTATGCCTTCCTTCGGAGGGGAAGTAAAGCCGGCGGTCCCATGTCATAGATTTATGGCATGTAAAAGATCCTTTCATAGACTAAACTTGTGTAAAGCAAAATTGTTAGGTTAGATTTCGTCAGAACGCTCTATCAAAGTTCCAACGTTCACCACTAGGTATCATTGATATCTGGTGGCGAAAGTTGGAACTACTTGAAATTGAACGGAACTTGTAGCTTACCCTTTAGGGTGTCCGCTGGAAGCAGCTACAGACTCAGGCGAGCCGAACATGTCCTCGGACACTCCCGGCACTAAAGGCCATACGATAAATAATTACCGACAGTGAGTGTCTGTGCGTGACAGTGTTGTAAGTTGTGTTCTTGTCAAGTTCTTGGTTGGTTGGTTGGTTGGTTGGTTCCTTGGTTTAGGGGCTGCGACAACGCGGTCATGTAGCCCCGTGTACTCTGGGTGTGTGTAGAATCTGTCTGATAACCGGTGTTAATTGTGATGACTGTATTAGTGTGTGTTATCTGTTTTTAATTCAAGTAAGACTGCCGACATTGAATTTTCAAGTAGTTCCTACTTTTTCCGCCACACGCCACCGTCAACAACTACTAGTTCAGAACTTAGCTACTAGACGCCACCGCAGTCGGCTCTTGCCATCGAATGTAGGAACCTAAGAGCGTTGTTTACATTCTTAACCTATACAATTTAGCTTCACACAGTTGTAATTAGTGGAAGGTTCTTTAACATGCCATAAATCTATGACATCGCCAGCTTTACTTCCCCTCCGAAGGAAGGCATACTGAGGGATTTTTAACGCTCTTAAAAAATCCGACGACTTCGGCCGGGTTTGAACCCGCTATCTTGGGACTAGAAGCTCAGCATGCTACCACCTACCCCATCGAAGCCGCTTGTCAAGTTCCTGTGTAAGCTGAGTCTAGTGGGAATGCTTACTACTGAAGAGCGTGTGTTTTAGTGGAAGAGGTTTTCCGTGCTGGTGGAAACTGCGGAGCATAGTGTGATTACTTAATTTAATGTAATTGCATTCCTTGTAACAACATAACATGAACGCACAGCCAACCCAACACGTCCCGCAAGGCGAGACACGCGCTGCGGAAAGACTTTGCGGACACACTGTACCACGAACACTTAACGCCATAACAGGCTATGTTATGTTAATTAGCTTACTCATTTTCTTTATGCTGTGTCTTAAGGGGCCCCAGATTGCTGAAAATCTTTAAAAAAATCGTTTTATGTTCGACCTTGCCGAAATATAAATATATGCCAGAAAACTGCATCTTAAAGAGGCTCATTATAGTTAAAGTTGCATTATGATACAGGTTCTCCACCAATCAGAGCTCAAGATTTTCATTACGATACAGCAGTTTGACCAATTACGTAAGGATAGCATTGCACGGCCTCCTATTTTAAATTGCACTGTGTGGCTAGTGTCATAGTGGGGTATTCGAGGACGCCGTGGTCGAAGACAAGGTATTTTCCGTGTCTCATGCGCTCTGTTCAGTAAATGAAACTGGCGGAATCTTGACAGATATTTGTGAATATATAGGCTATGTTCGAACATAAAATAAAGTTAATTATCGTCGAACATAAACAGTCGTATGCAACTCGCCTATAATGGTAAGTAAGACAGTCGTATGGAAGTTACAAAACTCGCATCGCTCGTTTTATAAACATACTCGTGTCTCAATTATGTTCATTATAGACTTGTTGCATAGTACATTCATTTTCTTCAAGGCTAATTTTTAAAACTACTTACCTTATAGCCTACTTTCCACATAAGTGCGTTCTATTAGTTAACCCACAGTGTAGATATTTATTTTTCTCTCTATTTTTTCACGAGATTTCTCTCCAAATTCTTAGTTTTCTCTCTATTTTTTACGGGATTTCTTTCTAGATTCTTAGTTTTCTCTCTATTTTTCACGAGATTTCCTTCTAGATTCTTAGTTTTCTCTCTCTTGGACAATGGACATAAAAACACTTTTAGGAAAGAAGTAAGGGTTTTTGGTGTCGAAGCTTATCTCGTCCTAAAAACAAAACTGTCGCTGTATCCTCAGTTAACGGAAAAATCTTTAATTCCATTTTTTGCTAAAATACATTTTTTAATATAAAAATTCCCTTTCTTCCGCAACTTTACAACATACAAAGCTGAAATATTTAGAAGTAATTCCTCCTTATATGTGTTATATTTTAACATAGCCGTTTTTCAAAATTTACTTTAGTTGTTTTTGCTACATTGAAATGTTCATGAAAATGCTGTTAAAATTACACCATTTAAAAATGCATGAAAACTAAAAAATGTTCTTATTTCCAAAAATACGTGTGTTAAGGTCAGACAAGAGCATCAAGGAACATCATCATCATCATCATCATCATCATCATCATCATCATCATCATTTTCCATCTCCAGTTTCCCGGGTGTGGCAAACAAGCGCTCTCCTTCTTGCCCGATCTTGGTACACCATTTGTTCTTGGACATCGTCCCAGTTAAAACCATTCTTCTCCACCTCTGATCGAACTGTCTCTATCCATCGTCTCCTTGGTCTTCCTCTTGGTCTCTTCCCTCTGACATCCAGGTTGAAGTACTTCTTAGCTGTTCTAGAGCTATCCTTCCTCATTACATGTCCATACCACTGAAGTCTGTGTTTCCCCAAAAAGTTGGTAACAGGGACCCTGATACCAGCTGTTGCTCGGTGTACCTCATGTCTGACATTGTCTCTCCTGGTACGTTGGTTCATAGTCCTAATAAATCTCATTTCTGTGGCTTGAATTCTACTGTAATCCTTACTTAGAAATGTACATGTTACCATACCATAAGTAAGGATTGGAACAAAGTAGGTGTGATACAACGTTGCCTTTGTTGCCAAGGGTATCTTTTTGTCCCAAAGTAAGTGCCGAACTTGGATATAGAAATGTGATGCTTTCTGTGTCCTATTTAGAATTAATTACCATTATAGGCGAGTTGCATACGACTGTTTATGTTCGACGATAATTAACTTTATTTTATGTTCCAACATAGCCTATCTTTATATATATAATTCTTCGACACGTGTGTATGTGACTGAACTCATCCTAAACGACTGAACCGATTTTGATGGAATTTGGTATGTATATTAGGGTGGGTCCATGTATGGTTTAGATTCACAATCTGACCCGGTAGGTGGAATAAACACAATTTTAGAACCACAATTTACACACAATTTTAGAACCACAATAAACAGTCAAAAACAGTCGTCATGGAAACCACTAGCCTTGGCCTTCGTGAAAGCTGATGTCTTTGTACGGTTTGCCTCTGCACGTTAGAGCCACCTGGTCGCAGCCTGTGCAACTACCGCCATTACATACACTCCGCCCGTGGCGAAAAGTTGTGTTTTATACCAAAGGTGGCAGTGATGTCGAATTCTACTGTTTGTCTCTGCATGTTAGAGCGTTTCAAAGTCCCGTATGCGTTCATATCATATTCATCCGATTGCCATGAAACTTGGGTGATATATTGAGTGAGTTCCAGGGAAGGTGTTTGGCTTAGTAAATCCATTTTACAATAGATCGCGCACGAATAGATTCAACAAATGAGCGACGACGCGCGAAGCGTTTCAAAAAGGTCCCGTATGCGTTCAAATACCATTCGTCCGATAGCGATGAAACTTGGGTGAGATGTTGTGTACACTCCAGGGAAGGCTTCTGGCTTAGAAAATCAATTTCACATTAGGTAGCGCACGACTAGATTCAACAAATGAATGACGACGCGCGAATCATTTCAACTAAGTACCGTATGCGGCCATATACCATTTATCAGATTGCGATGAAACTTTGGGGAATTGTTCTGTACACTCCAGGTAATGTTTCCGCCTTAGTAAATCCAGTTTTTAATAAGTAGCGCACGAGTAGATTCAACAAATGAGCGACGGCGCGCGAATCGTTTCCACAATGTCCCGTATGCGGTCATATATCATTCATCCGATTGCGATCAAACCTTGGTGAATCATTGAGTACACGCCAGAGAAGGTTTCAGGCTTAGTAAATCTATTTTACAATAGGTAGCGCATGAGTAGATTCAACAAATGAGTGCCGGCACGCGAATCGTTTAAAGAAAATCACTTATGCGTTCATATGTCATTCATCCGATTCCGATGACATTTTGATGAGTTGTTGTGCACACGCCAGGGAAGGTGTTCAACTTGGTAAATGCACTTTACAATATTGGTAGCGCACGAGTAGATGTAACAAATGAATGACTAGGCGCGAAGCGTTCCAACAAAATCCTGTATGCGTTCATACACTATTCATCGATTGCGATGAAACTTTGATTAATTGTTGTGTACACTTACGTGAAGCTTTCTAACTTAGTAAATCCATTTCACAGTTGGTAGAGCACGAGTAGATTCGACAAATGAGTGACAGCGCTCGAATCAATTAAACCAAATCCCGTATGCGTTAAATGCCATTTATCCGTTTGCGATGAAACTTTGGAGAGTTGTTGTGCACGCTCCAACGAATGTTACTAAATTAGTTAATTCAATTCACGATAGTTTAGAGGCAGTTAACATAAATTGAAAAAATATTGTGTATTCAAAAGCACTTCAAGAAACAAAGTTACAACACTTTCTTTGATTGGCAGGACAACGTCTGCCGGGTCAGCTTGTATATTCATAAATATCTGTCAAGATTCCGCCAGTTTCGTTTACTGAACAGAGCGCATGGGACGCGGAGAATACCTTGTCTTCGTGTTAATATGTTGGAAATTATCATGGACAACAGATGTATTGATATTAAATTAATCATATTTGATTTAAATTGGTCCTTATTGACAAATATATTAGTAAACAGTATTAGGAGCTATCCACCAAAAGTCAATGAATTCAAACTAGAAGTTCTTTCATGGTGTACTAGTTAACCACATTGTGGTCTTCTTCTTCAGCATACGTGTTGATTTAGAAGAGAGACAACTGGTTTGTAATTGCGAGTACGGTATTGATATAAACTTATCGGTATTTATTATTAACTAGCATTACCCGTCGCGGCTTCGCCCGCGAATATTCTAGTTGTAAAGACTACACTTAGCAAAATCTCAATCATGAATGCTATGACTGATTTATCGTTGTTATGAATAATCAGACTTTATCAATTCAGCTACTGGTGCAGTGGTTAGGGGTTTGTCATTCCTTCATAGGTATATCAGAGCGAAGTTAGTTTTCTGGGAATATCACACTGTTAATTTAACGGCCTTTAAATGTGGTTTTCGGAGACCCTTTATAGTCGGGTGAAAAAGACCTTTCGTACCACACTCACATGTGAAAATTGCGTGAAAAAAATTCTAGTGTGCCCCTTGACCCCCTTGAGCGCATTATACTGTATGTATTGATGGATTTTACAGCTTAATTTGGTTCAGTGATAACCTTATAACCGTCTGGAAACGTTCACAGTAATGTAATAATTGGAATTGCATTGCGTCTTACAGAAATAGCTGGACCTGTGAGATTCTGTTGCCATGGTTACCGTGTTGCATTCTTTCATTATGTCATTGTAAATATACATGTTTAAGGTATTTATTTAATTGTGAGGCGTTTAAAGAGTAAGTGAGTGCGTTTCGCGTACGCATTGGGTTATGCTGAACCTGTAGGTACCCCATATGTGTAGGTTGGTGTTAATGGGACCTTATTTTCGGTACAAAACTGGAATGGGACCTTAGCAGAATAATATAGGGAGGGATTATGTTTTGAAATATGCTTAAAATTTAGAAATGTTAAAACATCAGATCTGTCTCAATAATAAACCAACAGAATGGTCTAGAACAAGAAACGATCAACAGCGCCATCTGGAAATTAGAGCCAGCGCACCAACCGACTTAAAACATTTATTATGTTATATTGGCTTTCATGGTCAGTGAATTAAAACTCAGCAATTTTCCTAGCTTTATACCGTGTCTTGTGAGGAGTTTCGCCTAGGACACCAAGCTGGCTCACCAGCGTGCTCTTGGTGTTCATGCCTGGACCCCAACAGGAGTAGCGAACTGTGCACTACCTCCCTTTTTATTAAGTGCACCAGTGCTTTTTAACTGTGAGAGCTAAAAGCTCAAGCAGCCTTTCACCTCCCTATGAAGGCTTCCAAAAAGATGGTATATTGGCTTTCACGGCCAAGGAAATCGAGAAAAATTGCTGAGTTTTAATTCCTTGGCCATGAAAGCCAATATACGATCATTTTTGGAAGCCTTCATATTGAGGTGAAAGGCTGCTTGAGATTTCAGCTCTCGCAATTACGAGGCACAGATGCGCTTCATAAGAAGGGAGTAGTGCACAGTTCACACACTCTGGCCCAAGAGATGGTGCGGCCATCTATGACATTTATAGACTACTAGCTGAAGTACCCGTGCTTCGCTACGCGTCATAAATAAATTAAAATGTGAAGGTGACAGCAAAAACAGGGGATAGGCGAGGTGCTGCGCAGAGGGAGATTAAGGATGGAACATTTTGTCCAACTACACCGCTCGGCGTTGACCGTGTTTTATAGCACAAATTTAGGTTTTACTCGCTAACCGTTGGAGATACCTTTTGGATAGAAAATGTAATTTTAAACCCCGTATATGCCATCAAAAGTTTGCTATTTCTTAGCGTTCTCTTTTTATTTGAAATGGAAATATGTAATTTTTAAACCAAATGGTGTAGTGACGTCACTAAAATGGTCGCCATCTTTAAATAGTGCAAAGAATTGAAATCAAAAGTAACCTATATGTTAACCAGGTAAATCAGCTACTTCCATGTAAAATTCATGTAAATCGGACCAGTGGTACTTGCGTGATTGAGTAATACACAGACACACACCATCTCATTTTTAGCCTCGCTTCGCTCGCGTCATAGTCGTGTCAGTTTTTTATTCAATGAAATGCAGGTTTAACCCCGTTAACAACCCTTTAGAATCTGAATACCCAAAAAATCCCTACTTAGTAGACGTTCTCGATACACAACGAACATATCCCCAAAATATCATTCTTCTAACTTTAATAGTTTTGGTTGGTCGATGAGAGTGAACATCCAAAAATCCTTCCTTAGTGGACGTATTTCTTCCAGAATTTCACCCCTCCCCATAGGCCCCTTAAATTGCATTTATGAAAAAAACGGTCGAACACCTATTTATTGTATTTATTTATTTATTTTTAAGCTGATTGATTTCCTCCGAGTTTCAAACTCCTCGCCTATGTCGTTTAAGAGATACACGCTCCGTTAGGAATCTTTCAACCCCCACTTTTCATCCCTTTCACCTCATAATATACACTACATCGAAAAACCATTAGACATGTGTCAGCTTATTTTTAATGATTAGTATATTTGCCAAGTATCACATCCCCAAATGAAACCACTCGTGAGATATTGTTATTCAATGAAATGCACGTTTACCCCCTTAACACCTCTTTAGAACCTGAATATCCAAAACTCTTTCCTTTAAGGACGTTTTCGACATACAACGAACATATCCCCAAAATTTCATGTTTGTAACTTCAATAATTTTGGTTGGGCGATGATGAGTGAGTGAGTCAGTCAGGACATTTTCTTTCATTTATTTTTGATAATTTCACCCCTCCCCATGAACCCCTTAAATTGGATTTATGAAACAAACGGTCGAACACCTATTTACTTATTTAAAGCTGTTTTCCCCCTGAGTTTGATGAGTGAGTAAGTGAGTCAATCAGTTAGGACACTTTCCTGTTTTTTCCCCCCAGAATTTCACCCCTCTCCAAGGGCCCCTTAAATTGGATTAATGAAAAAACGGTCGAACACCTATTTACTTGTATTTTAAGCGGTTTTTTTCCCGCCGAATTTCAAACTTCTCGACTATGTCGTTTCAGAGATACACGCTCCGTTAAGAATCCCTCAACCCCCAATTTTCACCCCTTTCACCTCATAATATACACCACATCGATAAACCCTTAGACATATGTCTGATTATTTTTAATGATTAGTTTATATACCGAATATCACATCCCCAAAGAAACAACTCATTAGATATCGTTATTCAATGAAATGCACGTTTACCCCCTTAACAACTCTTTAAAACCCGAATAAACAAAAATCATTCCTTAGTTGACGTTTTCGACATACAGCGAACATATTCCCAAAATTTCATGTTTCCATCTTTAATAGTTTTCGCTGGGCGTGACGAGTGAGTGAGTCAGACAGGACATTTTCTTTCAATTATTTTTACCAGAATTTCACCCCTCCCCATGGGCCCAATAAATTGGATTGATGAAAGAACGCTAGAACACCTATTAAATTATTCTTTAAGTTGTATTTTTCCCCTGAATTTGATGAGTGAGTGAGTTAGTCAGTCAGTTAGGACACTTTCTCTCCTTTTTCCCCCAGAATTTCACCCCACCCCATTGGCCCCTTAAATTAATTTATGAAAAAACAGTCGAACACCGATTTACTTACTTTCAGGCTGATTTTTTTTCGCTGAGTTTCAAATTTCTCGCCTCTGCCGTTTAAGAGATAGGCCTACAAGCTCCGTTAGGAATCCTTCAACCCCCACTTTTCACCCCTTTCACCTCATAATAATACACCACATCGAAAAACCCTTGGACACATGTCTGCTTATTTTTTTTGATTAGTTTATATGCCGAGTATCACATCCACAAATGAAACCACTTGTGAGATATTGTTATTCAATGAAATGCAGGTTTAACCCCCTTAAGACCCCTTTAGAACCTGAATATCCAAAAAACCTCCCTTAGTGTTCGGTTTTGACATACAACGAACATATCCCCGAAATGTCATGTTTCCAACTTCAATATATTTGGCTGGGCGATGATGAGTGAGTGAATGAGTCAGGACATTTTCTTTCAATCTTTTTTCTTCAGAATTTCACCCCTCCCGATGAACCCCTTCAATTTGATTCAAAAGAAAACTGTCGAAAAGCTATTTACTTACATTAAAGCAGTTTTTCCCCCTGAGTTTGATGAGTGAGTCAGTCAGTCAATCAGTTAGGACACTTTCTTTCCTGTTCCCCCCCCCCCCCCCCCCACAATTTCATCCCTCCCCATGGGCCCCTTAAATTGGATTTATGAAAAAACGGTCAAACACATATTTACTTATTTTTATGCTTTTTTATTTCCGCTCAGTTTCAAACTCCTCGCCTATGTCGTTTATGAGATAAACGCTCCGTTAGGAATCTTTCAATCCCCACTTTTCACCCCTTTCACCTCATAAACACATCGAAAAACCGTCAGACACGTGTCTTGTTACTTTTTAATGATGATTTTATATGCCGTGTATCACATCCCCCAATGAAACCAATCGGGAGATATTGTTATTCAATGAAATGCAGGTTTAACCCCCTTAAGACCCCTTTAGAACCTGAATATCCAAAAAACCTCCCTTAGTGTACGGTTTTGACAAATATCCTCGAAATGTCATGTTTCCAACTTCAATATTTTTGGCTGGGCGATGATGAGTGAGTGAATGAGTCAGGACATTTTCTTTCAATTTTTTTTCTTCAGAATTTCACCCCTCCCGATGAACCCCTTCAATTTGATTGAAAAAAAAAACTGTCGAAAAGCTATTTACTTACTTTAAAGCAGTTTTTCCCCCTGAGTTTGATGAGTGAGTCAGTCAGTCAATCAGTTAGGACACTTTCTTTCCTGTTCCCCTCCCCCCCTCCCAGAATTTCATCTCTCCCCACGGGCCCCTCAAATTGGATTTATGAAAAAACGGTCAACAGATATTTACTTCTTTTTTATGCTGATTTTTTTTCGCTGAGTTTCAAACTCCTCGCCTACGTCGTTTATGAGATACACGCTCCGTTAGGAATCTTTCAATCCCCACTTTTCACCCCTTTCGCCTCATAAACACTTCGAAAAACCCTCAGATACGTGTCTTGTTACTTTTTAATGATGAGTTTATATGCCGTGTATCACATCCCCCAATGAAACCAATCGGGAGATATTGTTATTCAATGAAATGCAGGTTTAACCCCCTTAAGACCTCTTTAGAACCTAAATATCCGAAAATCCTCCCTTAGTAGACGGTTTTGACATACAATGAACATATCCCCAAACTGTCATGTTTCTAACTTCAATAATTTTGGCTGTGCGATGATGAGTGAGTGAGTGAGTGAGTCAGGACATTTTCTTTCAATTTCCTTTTTTCAGAATTTCACCCCTCCCCATAAACCCCTTAAAATTGATTTATGAAAAAAACTGTCGAACAGCTATTTACTTACTTTAAAGCAGTTTTCCCCCCTGAGTTTGATGAGTGAGTCAGTCAGTCAATCATTTAGGACACTTTCTTTCCTGTTCCCCTCCCCCCCCCCCCCATAATTTCATCTCTCCCCATGGGCCCCTTAAATTGGATTTATGAAAAAACGGTCAACACATATTTACTTCTTTTTTATGTTGATTTTTTTTTCGCTGAGTTTCAAACTCCTCGCCTATGTCATTTAAGAGATACACGCTCCGTTAGGAATCTTTCAATCCCCAATAATAATAATATCGTATGGCCTTGGATGACGGGTGCAAGCTTTATAATTTGACGCCCAGAGGACAGCTTGCATGTCGAATTTTGTTGTTCCTTGGAGCGCTATGAAAGTCAAGGAAGTTAGATATCTAAGCTCCTTGACACTATAGCGCTTTCTAGTAGAGAAAGGAGGAACGTTTGTGTTGGCGGAAAATCCCGAGATTAATTTTGCCATTATGAACACAGCCTACTGAATTCAAATGGGTTCTTTAACATGCCAACAACGTACGGCATGCGTGTGTCACCTTTCAGAAATCTCTTACCATGGCCAAGAGCGAACCTGCAAGCTTGAGGTTGGTAGTCCGACATGATAACCACTCACCCACCGTGGCAAGTATTATAATAATAAGATGCTGAGTATAGGAGTCAAATAGAACCGATAACAATAACAATCAAAAAGAGAAGACTAACATTCTATGGGCACATCTTCCGCATGGACAATGGCCGGCTCACAAAAAATCTAGGATTTTCTAAACTCCATGACATCTAGAATAAAGTCATTCCAAGAGTGTAAGAAAGATCTGAGAGAAATAGGCATTGCAAATTATAAAATAATTGAGAGGGACAGTTTTTGAAGGACTGTGAATACCATCAGGGTTTTATAGTGGATTCAACACCCAGGAAACAGAGAAGACCTTTATTCGAAGAGAGAAAGATATCGCTGATTGATGGTCTCAAAAAATACTGGCAGGTTGTCAAAGCAGACAAGCGAACAAGATCGTTACCGACATGAAATTGGATGTTAACACGTAGTCCATAGAGCAGGCTGTTCCAAATCCACGAGTTTGAGTAAGCGTACACGCGAGTACTCAGCAGTGATGCTCGGAGTATGGTTGGAGAGGGACTGGGGGTGATAGCCAATATGTCACTGGGCGAAGGTCATAACACAACTCCATGGGCTTCCTGTCAGTCTTGATGTATCCATCGCGCAGTGACGGCAGCCCCCACAGCAGAGCTGTATTGCATGTTGCAGGTTTACTCGCGCAAGGCGGCGAGTACTCCACTGCTCACTGGCGAGCAACTCGGCTGGAACAGCCTGCTAGAGGTTCAATTCGGATGTTATAAAACATATTAAAAACTTTAAAGATCTATTAAAATATCTGTTAAAAGTCCTTAAAATTGTAATCTATTCTTATTTCATTAAATTTGTAAAAAATAATTTTCAAATGTCTGATGGTTCTTAAAAAGTTTATGTTCGACCCTGACTATTATATGTCAGAAAACTGTATCATAATGATGGTCATTATAACACTATTTTTCATTATGAAACAGTTTCTCCTACCAATCACAGCTCAAGAAACAGTTGTTTGATCAATTAGATAAGGTTAGCATCGCATCTGCGCTGAGTTCCAAGGCCTTCTAATTTAAATTTCACTGCGTTGCCTAGTTTCATAGTGGGGTAATCGAGGAGGCCATGGTCAAATACATGGCATTCTCTGCGTCCCATGCGCTCTGTTCAGTACATAAAACTGGCGAAATCTCGACAGATATTTATGAATATTTATCTTCGAACATAAAATAGTTAGAATAATTATCGTCGAACATTAACAGTCGTATGCAACTCGCCTATACTGGTAATTAAGACACTCGTATGGAAATTATAAAACTTGCATACGCTCGTTTTATAAACATACTCATGTCTTAATTATTTTCATTTTTCATAGGCTCTTTGCATAATGTACTATTTAAAAATGGTTTATGAATGATTTTTTTTCTTCAAGCTCGCATATACTGAAATATAGGCACAGAGGTGAGCTTCGACTTGAATGATGATGTAAGGATGTTGAAAATAGTGTATGGCTCCCGTGATGTTGGAGTACAGTATACATGAGTTCGATCAATTTAAATATCAACGTTGTGAGAGTGTATTTTGATTGAAATTTATATGCAATATTGCGTTTATGTCAATCCTTAATCGTTGGTGGTCTAAACGTCATGGAAGAATAAAGTGGGATTGTTTTCTATGGACAACATACTGTAGGACAGTCCGGCTCATACACCGCTCATAACCATCTCCACATGTTTAAGATTCAAAACTCTCTACCTTGGTTGTTTTTCAATGTAGCTGCATTGAATTATGTGAACCAAGAAAGGACACCTTCTAATTGCATCTAATGTCCAAAACTTTAATTTCTCGGTAGTATGATGATTATTGAAGTGATAGAAGCCATTTTCCAGTGTTGCCTAATTCTAATAAAGAAAGTTTTTTAGTCGGTCAACACAAATTTTCCGCCCAATTACATTAAGCGAGAAGACAAGTATTTATATTGATACTTGCTACTCCTAGTAGCAAGTTCGTTAATTGGATCAAAGTAGGTAGCACAACACAAATGGTCCTTTAAAGAGATATTAGCTTTATTGCAGGTCAGAAAGTTACACCACACAATAAGCAAATAGAAACAATTAGCTGTCTTTCTCGTCTTACTCAAGTGTCTCCCTTATGGAGCACTCTCGCCTCTTCCACTCGCTCACGCAGTTAATCCCTCACTAATGAGACCGGTGGCCTCGGTAGAAATACCTGCAACACTTCCCTGAGTACACAAGGTACAGTTATTTACGATAGTCTGGCACTCACCACAAAATGCTTGAATACCGCACCCTGCTTCGTGGTCCGCAGGCTAGGGAACAGTCCACTGGGTTTCGCAATTCACACAGCATTCACCACAATAACCTCTGTCGCACAGTGAAACACACTCGCTCAAAAACACAGTCCGTCCCTCGCTGGCCAGGTCGCTTTATATAGCGGGGCCGGTGACTCAATGGATGTTTCCAGAGCAGACCAAGATTCACGTTACTCGAGAATTCCATTACCGGGTGGGCCGCGAAGGTTCGAGACGGTCTCTTTGTTACTGCCTGTCTTCTTGTTGCGCAAATCGCTGGTTAACACAGAGCCAGGGGCGGCCTGTGATTCACGCGAGGAGGTGATGAAGCAACCGCGCAGCCGTAACAATCTGCCCTAACATGAAAAACATTATATAAGATATTTATCACAATATATCACGTTTTTACGAGGGTCATTCCATAAGTCATGGCAACTATGTTATATCTTTTGAACATATGTCAACGCGGTAATTCCAGTGTAGACATTTTTTTGAAACCCCGCGGCAAACAGCACAGATTTCACCAGACAGAAGGCGACTGTAAGTGCAAGTGGCTAGGTACCAGCGCCATACACGTTCATTCTGAGTTTGGCCGTGCTACAAGATGGATGAAAGCTGATTGGAACAGCGATCATTCGTGAAAATTGCTTTTCTCGGTGGCAGAAATGCTATGCAGTGTCATGCAGCACTATGTGAAGCTGTTGGTGATTACCGAACAGTTGCATGTTGGGTGGAGGCTTTCCGACATGGACGCGCAGCAACTGTCGACTCACCGCGAAGTGGGTGCCCCTGTCTGCCCGTGCCTGGCTATTGAACAGTGTTCCAATGCTTGGAAACGGTGCCCTGGATGTTAATTGATTGATTTGTGTTCCATTTGTACTAGTGAAACAAAATGGTAGAGAGTTCCATTGTGTGGTTTTCATTTGTATATTTGCCCTTCACTCTTTTACTCGAACCCTATTTTCTGTTGGTATTGAGATATCACACAGCCTCAACGGTTCAATGCACATCGTGGATTTCTTATACTGTAGCATTATCGAAAGATATAGCCTAACATAGTTGCCATGACTTATGGAATGACCCTCGTATGTACAAAAATAGGGATAAGATTAACATGCAACTTAAGATTACATGTATTGTGAACATTGTATAAACAGTGAGTCCGGGAATGTTCTCCGCAGCGCCTACATGCGTCTGCGAGAGCTAGCTACAGAAGTTACGTTGGCAGCACGGCTGCCGCTTGCATCATATTAGCCTTTCACGAAATGATTGCCGGCGGTCGAGATGGGAACTATTCTTTGTTTACTTGTGTCACACGTCAGCCTCCTTCGTTGACAGGGCGCGTGTAGGATATGACTCAGCTCAAGTAGCCTCTGTCATCGTTTAACTGTCCGTGGTGACATGAGCTCCTATGACGCACAATGCTGCTTGACTTATGTGCAGAATGCATTCTGTCATCACTGTGTTCCCTAACAACAAGCAAACCGTATTCTTTGTACTCACCACAGCCATTCATAACAGATGCTGAAAGTGCTGATGACACATACGCTCGCTAATTGCAATACACACTGACGATTTCGACAGGCTACAGCCCACACGTTTGGGATTCACCCTGTCAAAGACACCATGCTACCAACTAAACCGATGAGGCAACCATTCAGAGCTGCACTTAACCACTGCGGAGAACATTCTCGGGCGTGCAATTCATAAACATCGAAATTAAGCCTAAGTGAACAGGATCTGAAGATGAACGCCTGACGTTCGAAACATTTTAAGTGCCCCCATTTTTCTAAATTTTTAGCCTATTTTCAATTTTGAAAAAATAGGCTTATGAAATCACCTTTTGTCCGTGTGTGTGTGTGTGTGTGTGTGTGTGTGTGAGTGAGGAATGTGTGTGTGTAAGTGTGTCCCCCTAATAACTTTTAAACGGCTGGAGCGATTTCGATGAACCTCGGATAGTTCATAGCAATATTCCGGACAACCCCGACCGTGCCCTTCATATTTTGTTACGTCTCACCAATCCAACATGACGGCTGTGGGAAATATTTCACCAGCATTCAATATCTCCGAAACTATTCTCGACATCATCCTGGAATTTTGTACGGTGATAAAGGAAGCTATTAGAAGTTCACCTATGTGACTTTTGAAAAACTGGTAACTACAAAACCAACATGGCGGCAACAAGAATTTGCGACTTTTAAATAGATGTTTCTCGCAATTTAACCAACCAAACGCAATAAAACTTGGTACAGTATATGTTTATACACATTGTAATGCACCGACATCTAACTTGGTTCAATTTTTTACATAACCACAAGATGGCGGATGTGCGAAATATTTCATCGGCATTCTATATCACTGAAACTATTAGCGGTATCACCCTGAAATTTTGTACGGAGATAAAGGGCACTTCTGGAAGTTCTTCTATAAGACTTTCAAAACCCGGTTAACTACAAAACGAACATGGCGGCCAAGCGAATTTGAAAATTTTAAATAGACCTTTCTCGCGATTTAATGTTCCAACCGCAATGAAATCTGATACAGGAAATGTTTATACACATAGTAATACGCTGGTATCTAATTTAGTTCAATTGTTTACATAACCTCAAGATGGCGGCTTTGCGAATTTTAAAATTAAGTTTTTATTTCTTGTGTCGTAATCACGCGATCGATGTGAAAGTTTGAATAAAGAACCTACGCAATAATTTTCCTTTAATGGTACATGACTCTATGGCCTATACATTTAACAATCCAACATGGCAACCATCCGAAATATTTAGACGGCTCTGAATATCTACGAATCTATTATAGCAATCAAACTGATTTTTTTTGTTCATAGGGGCTATGAACTTAAGTTCACCTATAGGACTTTAAATAACCTGATGATTACAAATCCAACATGGCGGCGACGCGAAGTATAAATATTCACATGGACGTTTCTCGCAATTTAACCATCCCAGTGCAGTGAAACATGGTACAGTAAATCCTTATACGAATGTTAATCCACTGGCATCTAATTTATTTCAATTGTTTCTATAACTACAAGATGGCAGCTGTACGAAATTTTAAAATCTTCTTGTTACTTCTTGTGTCCTAATCATGCGATTGAAGTTTGAATGCTACACGTACACAATAATCTTCATGTAACATTACATAACTCTAGGACCTACATATATAAAATCCAACATGGCGACCATCCGAAGTATTTAGTCGGTTCTCAATATCCACGAATCTATTACAGCAATCAAACTGAAATTTTGTATGTAGATAGAGGCAATTAACATAAGTAGGACATATGAAAATAGGCTGTATAGTTCTTCACGGAACTACTTGTTCTATTTGCAATAAATATCTAATGTAATGTTTTTCATGTTAGGTTAGATAAATACTTGTTTTCCCGCCTAATGTAACTGGGCCCAAAATTTGTGTCAACCGACAGAAAAGCCTTCTCTATTATGATGAAAATATATAAAAAATTATTATCCAATTTTCGTTCAACAGGAGCCAATCCCGAGCCAGCATGCCTGGACATGATCTCCGACTTGGCTCACATGTGCGCACGGTTTAGCGATCTAGCACCTACGAGCGACGGTCTTCGCTGGTGCCTGCAGTTGGAACCCGTCCTGTTCGGAGACGTTCAAGCCCAATACCAGCTGGGCTGTTTCCGTATGGGTCCCATGGGCATGGTACCCGATCCCCCATCAAACGACACAGTGCCTGAGCCAAAGTAAGTAACCTGTCAGCCTTAAACATTAACTGACAATGACTCTGCAAACATAACGTCAAGTAAGATGCTGAAGAAAGTTTCACAAACGAAACAACAGTCCATAAAGAGCAGGAATGAAATCGGCCGTGCACCTATTGAAAGGAACCGTCCCGGCATTTGTCTGGTGATAAGGGGTTGGTTGGTTCCTTAGTTTAGGGGTTGTCATGCAGCCCCGTGTACTTTGGATGTGTGTAGAATCTGTCTGATAACCGGTGTTAATTGTGATGGCTGTATTAGTGTGTGTTATCTGTGATTCAGGTAGAAGGACTGCAGACGATTAATATTTTAAAGTAGTTTCTACTTTTGCTACCAAATGCTGGGGCGGATTCAAGTGGGGGGGAGGGGGGGGGGTCACGGGGGTCATGACCCCCCCCCCCCAACGGAGACCAATTTTTTTTTCAAACTCAAAAAACGAAAACACAATAACCAGACAAATAAAACTTAACGAATTTTAACTTTAAATTTTATTCAACACTGAAAATATCTTTATTGCAATTATTATGTTCTGTTACAACTGCACATATTTACAACTTCATACCTGTTATATAAAAACGATTATTTATATAACAAAATCAACTCGTCTATTTTGTTTAGCAAACCTTGTGATTACCGAATCGATGTCTATAGCGATGCCACGATGAATGTGCAGCAATGCACGGATAGGAATTTGGGGCTTTTTCGCACCAAAGAATTTTGCCGACGTCCAAACTGCAAGCTTGGTTGGCAATTTAAGCTGTGACTTTCTCCCTTTGTCGGTACCATCTCGACTTGCCGAAACTGTAACGTACCTTGATACTTTTCTCGAAGCTCGATGTAAAAGTCGCAAAACACGCCGTTGCAATTTGTACGAATATTTTTGGTGCGCTAAACGCATCAAATTTCTATCCTTGTAGTTTGCAAAAAAATTGGTCCGGTTTTGTACGTTTGGTTATTATGTGATTGCGTTGTTAGTGATACGGCAGAAGTTAACGGTTCGAATGGTTTTCGTAGTCTACTTAAACACGTACTACGAACTAAAACGCAACACTTACTAAAGTGTAATAAACTTACGGAATAAGACAAAATTGAAAATGAAAATCCACAGCCTGCTTCCAGTCTCCGACCGGGTCAGGAATGGAATGAATGAAGCCCCTATCTAGCGGCGAGGATATGAACTGTGCCGGCTGCCGAGGCCTGACGCACTCCTCTGGGGCAATGTTTAAATGTATGACAGATGAAATGAAATGATAGTGGAGAGTGTTGCTGGAATGAAATTTTGACAGGGAAAACCGGAGTACCCGGAGAAAAACCTGTCTGCCTCCGTTTTGTCCAGCACAGATCTCACATGGAGTGACCGGGATTTGAACCACGGACCCAGCGGTGAGAGGCCGGCGTGCTGCCGCCTAAGCCACGGAGGCTGTGAATAAGACAAAATTATGGGTTTAAAATATATTTCCGGCATTTAAATGAACCTACCACTTCAATTGGTAGTGTGGAGCTAAATATTCAAGGTTATTTGGTTAGAAACGGTCTATCAAGTTCCGATGCTCGCCCAGACGCGGATTCAATGGGGGGGGGGGGTCGGGGGGGTCACGGGGGTCATGACCCCCCCCCAAAAAAAAAACGAGACCAAATTTTTTTTTTTCAAACTCAAAAAACGAAAACACAATAACCAGACAAATAAAACTTAACGAATTTTAACTGAAAAACAGTTCTTTTTTTTTTTCATTTTATTCAATAATGAAAATATATTTATTGCAATTATTATGTTCTGTTACAACAGTATATATTTACAACTTCATACCTGTTATATAAAAACGATTATTTATATAACAAAATCAACTCGTCTATTTTGTTTAGCAAACTTTGTGATTACCGAATCGATGTCTATTGTGATGTCACGATGAATGTGCAGCATTTGGTTTTTTTTTTCGGACCAAAAATTTTTTCCGACGTCCAAACTGCAAGCTTTGTTGGCAATTTAAGCTGTGACTTTCTCCCTTTGTCGGTACCAACTCGACTTGCCGAAACTGTAACGTACCTTCATACTTTTCTCGAAGCTCGATGTAAAAGTCGCAAAACACGCCGTTGCAATTTGTACGAATATTTTTGGTGCGCTAAACGCATCAAATTTCTATCCATGTAGCTTGCAAAAAAATTGGCCTGGTTTTGTACGTTTGGTTATTTTGTGATTGCGTTGTTAGCGATACCATTTTTCTTAACAATTTCGATTCTGTGTCCCCCACCAAAGCCAAACTCTAGATCCGCGCCTATGCTCGCCACTAGGTGTCAGTGACAGTGGCATTTCTGGTAGCCAAAGTTGGAACTACTTGAAATTGAACTTGTTGGGGAGCCTACGGGCGTTCAATTAAAATACCCCGCTATGGCCATTGGCTGCAATTTAAATATAAAATATATTTAACTAAAAAGGTTTGACTTAAAGTGTCCTTCAACTAACAAGGGAACGGATTGCGGTGTAAAATTATAATCTGGTTGAAATTTAGTACACAATATTCCTACAAAGTTGTACAATGACGTAGTGAAAAGCGCACGGGCCACTTTCAAATTTGAACGCTGAAAATCTACCGGGCGGTGGCAGGAGCGAGAAGGTGGGAAGAGGTAATGCTGACCTTGAATCCGAGCAACACGCAATGGGTCCCGGCCACCAGGCAGCGCCTGCCGTGTTGCGTTGCATTCCCCACCTTCCACCTTCCCCGCACCCCGTCACTCCCGTATCAGTTTGGTAGGAATATGCAAAGCAAAAGTGATGTTTCGGATGAACAGGTCCCAAATTGTTCCTTCACCAATCCATGTGTGACAATTAAATTTTGTCTAGTTTTAATTTTACTGGTAGAGACACCAATTAATGTTAAACTTAAATTTACAGTCAAAATATTTACAAATGTCGGGAAGTGACAACGACGGTGTTCAACACCTTCCAAATTTGAATCCCTGGAATGTGGTAGTTTGTCTACAAAGCTAAGAAAGCTGGTGACCGGGAGCCATCACGTGCTGTTAGGATTCAAGGTCAGCTTTACGTCTTCTCACCTCCTCGCTCATGCCGTCGCCCGGCAGAGTTCGCCGTTCAATATTGACCTTCAAAATTGAAAGTATCCCGTGCGCTTTTCACTACGTCATTGTACAACTTTGTTGGAATATTGTTTACTAAATTTCAACCAGATTGGAATTTTACACCGCAATCCGTTCCCTTGTTAGTAATATGTAAATACTGTTAGACGTATCCGCCAAACCTAAATTAAACCGCAGTGAGCAATTTCTGACGATGTGCGCTTGACGAACGAAACTAATCATACAATTAAACCCTCCACCCAATTTATTTGTGAAGTGTTTATTTTGTTGTTGTTGTTGTTGAATATTTAGGGGTTTTGTGACATCGTGGTCATGTAGCCCTGTGTACTTGGGCGTGTAGTAGTTGTCTGATAACCTGTTCTACTGTGATGTCTGTACTAGTGTGTACTTGTAATCGAGGTAGGATTGGGTAGAAAGCGGCCGCGGCCGTAAGTTAGATACCATCCCGTCATTTGTATGGAGTAGAAGTGGGAAACCTCGGAGAACCACTTCCAGGATGGCTGAGGTAGGGATCTAACCCACCTCTTCTCAGTAATTATAATTAGGCTATTATAATTATACTAGCGGACCCGTGCGAGAAAGCTCGCATGTTCATAAACCACACTTTCCCCAATAGGTTTTGCAATTCGAACACTTCTTACAAAATTTGATATTTAAGAAATTAGAATGCACTTTGTCACTGATAATGTAATTTGTGTGCTGAGTGTGCTGTAACACTCACCGGTTATTCGATATTTATGAAATTATACGATTCGAGTACTCATTCCTTTGATTTACTGATTCTGAAATCCATTCAAAATGATAAAGGAAAGACCCCAGTATGTTAAAATACATGAAACGGGCGTCACAGTGACCATAATGTGAAGTGGACAGCAATTATGGAGCGTATTTGCATACATTAACAGTATCTGAAAATCGCACACTTCCTACATTTTTAAAGTCATTTTTTAAAGACATTATTGATATTTATGGAATTAGAAGGCAATTCGTCACTGCTAATGTACATTCTCTTTAATTTGAATGCTCATTTTCGCGATCGGTTCGCTTGTGAGTGCCGCAGAAGGGATCTATACTACTGAAATAATATATATAATATTTCTCGCATTATGAATGTAATTGTTATTTCCCGCCCAATCTAAGTGGATGTAGTCGAGTTGACAGACTGAAAAACGATTCTATTGGTGCACTACTTAGGCAACACTGAAAAAAGGTTTCTAATATTTCAATATTTGGAAAATAAAAGTTTATGAATACCATTTTCTTTATGGTTTACTAAGTTGAAAAAAGCAGCTGCTGTTTCTTCAAAAAATATTTGTTGCAATTACGAATGAGTGGGAATGAGATGGATGATGGTTAGAATGGGGTACACTTGATGGTAAAAGTAAATCTAAGAATTACTGGATCCTTTCTGGTTGAGCGACGTTTATTGGAACAAGACACATGTTCAGTGGGTGCAGCATGAGGTGAAGTGTTTTAAATAGCCTCTCGTGCACAATTTTCTCAGTGGCGCTTATCTGTATCTTCGGCATCAGGATTCAATTGTAACTGTTACGTTGCCATCCACGAACTGCTATGTTATTTCAATCATTTGCAGGCCCGAGTCTGTGACCGAAGCAGCCCCACAGCAACTCAGTGAGGAGGAGCTGATAGCCGCTGTCAATGAGTCTGCGGAAGAAGGTCTTGCTTTCTTCAGTAATCTTCTGGGACTGAACTTTGGAGGCGCAGAGTTAGGATCGAACACAACTGAGACGGAGGAGGCTAACAGCACCAGTATTGCATCACCACCCAGCGAGCCTACTCCGGAACAACAGAGAGCAGGTCGGAGCAAGCTCCTGGCCGTCAACCAAGTGTTGTGACCAATGTTGCCAACCTAATGCGCAATCATTCCAGCTCAGTGTTTACCAATCGTTCATACCACGTATTCTGTTCTAATTTTCAAAATACCACCAACAACCAAATTCTAAAGGCAGTAATGAAAAAGAGAATTTCAGCGACCGAAAATTCCTACAAAAATGAAAATGCGTTAAATGCTAAAAACTTCTTATGGAAGTAAATTAACGTCAAAATGGTAGCGAAAATAATAACTGATATACGATTGTGAAACACTGCCCTATTTTTTTATAGTATGACACAAAATTGACGGAGATTTGTTTAAAAGATAGTGAATTCGATCCCGACATTTAAACGCGATTCAGCAGATTTACTGCAAGTTAAGGATCCTTCAAAGGGGAATTTCCAACACTCAAGCATCCTCAAAGCCACCACATCATTATTGGCTTATTATTTCTGTGACAGTTCTAACACAAAATTATCCAGCCCTGTGGCTAGGTTTTGAACCGACGGGTCTTGGGTCTTTTCCAGGTCAGTCCGTGGGGATTTTGACCTCAAGTTGTTGTTTGTCCCGGTTCGGAGACTGGGTGTTTGTAACGTCCTCATTCATTTGATCTTCGTCACGTCGCGCAGGATGTATAAGGGCGTCAACTTGAGAGGCCTGCACCGGGCCTCCCCAAAGGACACACACCATCATAATACAACTTTTTCTGGGATTGAAATGATTTTATGAATAAGATTTCCTTGCATTTGTTTTAAATGACAGCATACAGTGTACTGAAATGACCATGCCCTTATTTTAATCCAATCGGTTCTTCTATTAATTGGAGTAATGAAATGTTGAATTTTCTGTAGTATCCTTAATTAACATTACAGCGGATAGCGCCAGTCGTACCATTGGGAGATGAAAATCAATGCTCGGAAACTTATATTAATGACGTATTTTTTTAAATTACTAGGAATCATGAAATGTTGAATTCATAAATGTGTCACACACTTGGCGCCCTGATAATCATTTATACCATTTTGTCATATAGCTTATTAACATGTGTTCGAAACTGATTGAAATCCTTAATGAAATAATATACGGGAGACAATAATTTCTATGATAGGTAAGGAAACATTTGAGCTCAAAAATTGAGACCACTTGTTACGTTCATCCAATTCCATTAGTTTATTATTTTCGGTATTTATAAATGGTCGTGTTTTCAGTTACAGTCCCCATATAGTGATTAAAAGAGCCAAAATCTCTACAGGTCTCAATGGTTGGTAACACTGGCTGGGACACCATAAGGACTGATGACTATTTATTTCTGTATTGTAGAATAGTATTTAAATTATGAAACACAAATATGTGATGCAGTATTAATTTAGTGACTTGAAATGTTGTTGATCTGTGATGTAAATATAGCTCTTTCATTATTTATCTTTATTTTGAACCTGATCTCATTATTTATCTTTATTTTGATCCTGATCTATCCTCCAAATCCTTTCTAAATAAACAGGAATCTGTTCCCATCGTAGCATCGTGCACTTGGGTATAAGTAGAATTTTACTGATAACCTGTGTTATTGAGGTTGATATCAAGAAACTTGAGCGCTTCCACCAACAAAAGATGAGCTACATCTTGAATATCAAGTGGAAGCACTACGTGACCAACACTGCAGTTCTCGAGAGAGCGCATCTCAATAGCATTGAGACAACTATCATCGCTCATAAACTGAGATGGTTAGGCCATGTTCACCGTATGAGTGATGCCAGGCTTCCACGTCAATTCCTTTATGGTGAACTATGCTCCGGCACCAGACCTCATAGGGCCCTTCTGAAGCGTTTTAAAGATCAGCTAAAGCACATCATAACGACGACTGGTATACCTATCCACTCATGGGAATCATCTGCTGCGAACCGTTTACTTTGGCGGAACACTACATCGAACGCTGTCAACTTATTTGAAGAAGAACGTCGCAGACATGAAGAGGCCAAGCGACAAGCAAGGAAGCTTCGTCAATTATAACCCCACCCTCCCCCGACCATTGAGTGCAATTTATGTGGGCGCATGTTTTATGGCAGGATTGGCCAGTTTAGTCATCAGAAACACATCCACTAGCTGGTCTGAAAAGCTCTATGCAGGAAGAAGTATGTGTTCTCGGAATCGAGTTACAGCCGACGACAATGAGGTGCCTGTAGTAGTAGTAGTATTGTGTGTATATGAGGCGTTCCGTAAGAGAAGGGCGAGCCCGCCACATTTGCATTTGGAGATAATCAGTGTGCAAGGTTCGTGCTCGTGAATTGGATAAGGGCGAGACCACCATTCGGTGCTCCGGACAAGTTAATACTGCTCGCAGTTTCAAATGCACGATGTATTGCAATACTACGACTACTATTGAAATATGAAACATAAAGTACAAATATTTATTGTTACTGATGAATGAATATAACAAAATATAGGTTCATTTATGGAGTATTGTAACATAATAGACATTGCAATACACTAAAAGTGACGATAAATAACGGATAGAATAACGCAACACTATTACAACGTCTATACAAACGTACTACATCCACTCATCGCAACGATCAGACCGCAACTAGAGCTGTGACGGGCCGTGGCACGTTCGCCGTTCTCTGCGGGAGCTTTTCAATGAATATGACACCTCGGCCATCGCCTTGTCGCTGCAGGCTTCAATATAATGTTCATTTTCCGGACCTTATGGGCAAGCTCACCAGCATGGCGCACCAATGCTTTATAGAGCATAAAGGCAGCTACGTGATACGTAAATAAATAACGACTCACGGCTCTTACGGAACGCCTAATATGTACGAGGGCAATCCCAAAAATAAGGTCTATTTTTTTTTATACAGAACTCTGTTAATGTGGCTGTTGGTCACAATACTGTGGGGAGTGTTTCCCGCGCTCACATATAAACATGCACACGCCGCGCTGAGGTACTCCGTCTTGGCTTGGCACCCGTTGAGAATGGAGCTACTGTTGGATGTTACCGCCAAGTGCGAAGTGGGCGCAGTTATTCAGTTTTTGAACACAAAGGGTACCGAACCGATTGAAATCCGCCGCCAATTGACGGCCTAAAATTCACGACGAACAAAGGAGCGGGAGACCGACAATTTCCGACGAGACAGTCGTGAAAGTTGAGCAAATCATGCGTGAAGATCGGCGGATCACTAGATGATCTCTGCACTTTCGTTCCTGAGGTTTCCCGAAGCGCCGCTCACAGAAAGGTAAGGGAAAAGTTGAAATACCTACGACGAGGTGAAAGATGAGATTCACAACTTCCTGAACAGCATGGCGGCGAGCTGGTATGACATGGGCATACAAAACGTGTCACAGCGTCTACAAATATGCATAACCGATGTAGACAAATAGCTAAATGTTCAAGCTGTAAAATGATGTAAACAATTGTAGAAATAAACAGGTCCATGTATTTATAAAAAATAGGAAACCTTATTTTTGGGATTACCTTCGTAATTGAGACAAGGACTGGAGAGGAGGCGGCCGTAGCCTTTAGAAACAATCCCACCATTTGTCGAGTAGAAATGGGGAAACTTGGACTGTTGGCGCAGCTGAAAAGAGGAGAATAAAAGCATTTGAAATGTGGTGTTACTGGAGAATTATGAGGATCAGATGGGTAGATAGAATAACAAATGAAGAGGTATCAAGACGAGTGGGAGAGAGATGCTTCTGTAGACTGCTAATGAAGAGAAGAGATAGGTTGGTAGGACACATACTAAGACATCCAGGTATAGCAAACTTAGTTATGGAATGGTCAAGGACAAGAGCTGTGGGGATAGACCAAGGTTAAAATATGTTAAACAGATTGCCTCGGATGTAGGGTATGGTAGTTAACTCAGGACGTGGAGGCTTGGAGCGCTGCATCAAATCAGTCAAAAGACATTGCAAGACTCAAGACAACAACATTGCAAACATGGTGATTTATATAACTTCAGCCTGTAGGCGGAGATTGCAAACAAACCTAACTTTTCTCAGTTCTCTTGAAACTGAATGTACTCCACAGTAACAGTCAGACCAGAATTAGATTTCTAGGCAGAGTAAGGATTCCTCAGATGTGACAGCCAAGAATGCTAGCCACTAGCTTGAAGTTTTACGTGACCGTTAATCTCACGATCATGAGCCACGGGACTTCCTTTTTACGTGGAATATGAACCATTTCCAAAATCTCACATGTACGTTATTGACCGGGAATGGAACCCGGTCTACCTTGGTGAGAGGCAAACAGCTTGACCTCTGCCTCCCCTCCACCATGAAGTAGTTATCAGCAATTTTTAAACAATGCTCAGATGGCAAGATCTACAAGATCTCTCATATTTTGGCCCTCCTTAAACCAAAGAATCATTTAAAATAAACCACAGACCTAGCGAAAATAAAAATAAAACAATTAATAATAAAAAATAATTAAGAAAGTTCAGTTATTGCTTTTAAATAGGTCAACATTTTAACGTGCAAACATTCCGATGTCACAAACAGTGGAATCCTCTACCTCTGCTTTGCTATGTAAGCCTGACCACAGGAGCAAGGCACTTTGTAAACTCCAGCTTCCTGGTTTGGCTGCTTCATCTCGGTTGATTTACGCACCACGTGCGTCAGCTTGTTTATTGGATGCATCACCGTTGTCACATTGTGTTTCCTTAGCAACCTGGCGATTCGATCTGTTAATCCCTGTACATACGGCAGAAAGGCTTTATGGTAGGGCTTATCTTCGTTCTTTTTGTCAGTTCTTCGACTTTGTTTTACATTCCGTGTGTCCCCATTTATCTGTCCTTTGCTGTAACCATTTGCTAGGAGCGTGTTCCAAACTCGTTTCTTCTCCTCTTTTACGCTATCCTTATCGCAAATGTGGTTGGCTCTGGTGAGGAGTGTACTAGCTACTATTACCTTCTGCGACGGAGGATGACTTGAGTTAGCATGTAGTACCGATCTGTATGAGTATCTTTCCTATAGACCTTGTATCCGAGCGTGTTATCTGTTCGTCTATAGAACAGAACGTCTAAGAGTTTCTAACGTGAGAGGCTGCGGAGGGAATAAAAGCTGCAGAACCAGCCAGATCGTGAGATGGGGACGCTATGGCACTAACTATAGGCCTCAGAGGCACTTCGGGCTTGCGTACTTTAGATAGGCCATAGAACGTGGGAGTTCTTGGGTAGCGAGGTACTAGGAATTTCTACTTCTCTTCTGGAATAGATGACTCCTTAATTAGCCGCGTCGTCGTTAGTTCATCTTCCTTCGGGATCGCCTTATAAGCTGGGTCTGATAGAAGGCTGTGAACTTTATCCACGTAGGCTTGGCATCACTTGAAAAGTTCTCCTAGCGCGCGACTGGCAGGGGCGCGGACTAATCAGGGAGAAGCGTGTCGTCAGTGCAGTGCAAGCAGGCAACTCTGGCTGGCAATAACCGTCAGTTTGAGTACAGACACCAACTCGTACCTCCCATGATCAAGGCTGCTGCAATGACAGCCGAAACGTCGGGAAACGATCACCGATACACGACGCACAGTGTGTCGAATCCCATATCTAGGTGGAAAAAATTAACTGCCGCAAATGAAAGCGAAAACTGGCTCATTCGATAGAGAAAAAAAAAAACAGATGGTGACCTACGGTCTTCCCTTCCGCTCTGGTGCGTAGGAGGGCGGGGATTGGTGCTGAAACGTCTTCCTGGCAGTTATCAGGTCATTTGATAGGAGGTGTTGGAGTGAACCGAACGTTGTGTTTCTAGTGAGTTCAACGAGTCGTTGTCTTCTGCGGCTCATGGAATAGTGAAAAGAGGTATGTGTTCTCACTTTTATGCATAATACAAGCTTTCTGCACTAAATAAATAATTTACTTCGAGTGCCTCATAGTGCCACTTTACTTTAAAAGTCATTCGATTAGAAATTTAATGTAGATTCAGGATCTGTAGTGGTTTGGTTGCGCACGAATGTGCATGATGGTTTATTGTCTTATTTTCAGTGACTATGTGGGCATTACCGCAAGAAGTTTTCAACGCGTGGCGGTCGTGGCGTAAAGAGGGGCATACAGACGTCAAATTTCAATATGTTATGAATAGATTTGATCCTACAACTCTTACTGACACTCAGGTGCAGGAGCTAAGAAACAAAATTAAGTTGATATCACGTAATATTAACAACAAAAAGGGAGAGTGCAGGAAGAACAATGCCACGTAGAACTCCTGGTAATCTTCATATGGAAGCTATTGAGGTACTTAATGACTCCCAAGGCCCTTTGACATCAAATGATGAAGACCAGTATAGCAATGACTACGATGCTCTGAACTCGACAGAAGAAACAGGTGACGAATGAACATTAGACATTTTGTTATTATTAAGGGGAATGAGATTAATGAGAACATTACTTGACGAATGGACGTTATCTTTTTATTTGCAATGGGAGAAATAGGCCTAATAATCAATGTATGTTGTCTTTATGTCCATGCTTTTCTAGAGAAATAATATTGTTTTCTTGTGTGAAGTGTGTTTATTAAAACTACTTCATTAACAGAACTGGAAATGACATTTTGTTATAAAGAAATACAGTACTGTTTGTATGATTTTGACGAAATTTGTTTATTTTTAGAAAATAAATGTTATTTTGTGTGCATATTTCATTGTTCTATGTTTAATAACAATTTAATATTCGCCTTTAATCTGGATGATTTTACATACAGTGAATTTGTCTATTCCCTCAAATGAGGTGTAACAAGAATACTTGACTGTAAGTCTCATTGTTATTCATATTTTATTCAGTTTCAAATAGTATGTTTACCACTGTCACAAATTATAGTATACACATCCAAATCATGATTTTTACTACCGAAAATGGACGATGATTTTGTTGCTTTCGGTCATTTTTACACCTACCCTTACCCCTCAACCCTACATATTTACCCCCGAAGATCGTACACTTTAGACGATGCAAGAAATGAATTCAGCGACCTCGAAAACGGTATATTGCCAAATTTTAATTAACGAAGTTATTATTTTTTTCCTCCTAGAATTGGGATTCGACACACTGTACGACGTGGCTCCATCCTGTAAGCCTAGATGATAAACTAGACACCAGCCGCGAAAGCATACGATCTAAATTTACAAGACGAATTGAGAAACTAGTTTGATACTGTACCCGATACCCAGTTGAGGCTATCGGCTACGCCAGCTGACATTAAGCCGTAGTTGAGATTTATGGGAAAAATTGTAAAAGATAGCGCTCACATCGAGTAGAGGAGAATATTAGGAAATGACGTAGAATGACAAGGATCAAGAAGGCACTGCCAGTCAAGTAGATGGAATTATGGGAGAAATATTGCAGTTTTATTAAGATCTGAATGGAACATAGTATATTTAATCATCTCAGAAGAGAAGAAATAACAAGCATTATATATGATAATAACTTGAAGAAAGACAGATAATCCCTTAAGTTATTGTATAACTTAATAGCCGAGATGAAGGTGGTCGAGATTATTTGTGACGCACGACCGCAGAAAGTGGGAGAGAAACACGTGACCGCGCCAGGTAGGAGCTGGTCAATGCAGTTTAGAGAAGTCAGTCGATTTCAGCCAGCGAGCTGAGTGGCACACATGCGCAGAGCGTACGGTAAAGTCGAGCGGTGAACAGCACTGGTTACGTAAAGCGAAGGTGACAGTATTACTTAACCAAGCAGAGAGCAGGAAGTAGGTCATTGAGCCAAGGCGAGCAACGCAGGGCGGACGGCGAGAAGATTGGTTACGCGGCAGGCTGTACGGGCCGTGTACGGAGGAGAAAGGCCGGGGTTCAGAACAGCATTGTAATACGAGTTTGAGAACTTTATTTCGAGCTGCATTTTATAACGCAGAACAGTATAGCAAAGCGGCATGGCGAGGCCGGCTTTAAGCATAGTTCATTCTGGAACAATGCAGTAGATCCGAGCGGGCTAGTTCCGACTTTTATACGCAGGCAACATTAAAGAAGCTGAACTTCATTTGAACATTCAGTTACAACATTGAGTTGGGACTTGTATTCAGTAATAGAATTGTGCAGGCAGATAGTTACAATATACTGCAATTATGAACTTAGATATTCAAATTACATTATGACTATGCATTTCATAACGGAATATGTAGAGCGACCATGGGGTCCCAAACAACATTAACGCTTTTAAGCAAACGAACTGTTACAATTATATGCACTTATGAACATTGGCATGTGCAATGATAGAATTCCTTTTTTATGAATTGTCATAAAATACCGAGTACGAACACAGCTACAGGGTGTTTCAAAAACTTATACACTCTCATAAGTAAAATTTATTTTCTGCAAGTGAGACTTAACCGCTGTGGAGATTGAACTTTTAACAAGCAAACCGAACGTTGTATGGGACAGTGGCGTAATATAGAAGAGGAATATGGGGTACGCTGCTTTTATGAACTTTTACGTAAGGTTTTGGACAATATCCATTATGGATAACATGCAGTTCATCATGTCGGAGTAAACGAAGACAGAGACGCGATGGCACCACGGAGCGATGGATTCGATTCCTGAAGAAGAGGAGGTCTAACAGCTGATTCACTTGGGATATGAAGGCGATCGTTATTGCGTGGGTGAAACGATATTCACGTCGATCTTTCGAGAAATTTATTACACACAAGAATAATCGACGATCTTTGAAATATAATAACAGCTGATATGAGAAGGTACTGTAAGAGTTATGACTTTCTAATATGATATTTTCATGAACACTGGGCATACATGTATATATTTTTCTAGTAGGAGTTCTACAATTATTTAGACATGGCTTAAACATTATTTGCTCCGAGTTTTGCTAGAATATGGCGTAACCATATGATATGGCAGGCACCATTATGTGAAATTCTCACCATTGGTTGGCTTTATTAAGCAGATGTTTGGTCTTTTAGACATTTTCCAGTAAGGATAGTTTTCTTGGATAGTTATTTTTTGTGACGAGTATTTCGAACTCGTGATCTGCAATTGGATTATTTAAATCACTTCGTCAGTTCATTGCATACTAGCGAGTGTGTATTATTCATCAGTAGGGAATTTTTCCATTGGATTGTTTGGAGATATTAAGATGTTATTCACTCAAGTGAATGAATATCGCTTTTATATGACAACTAGAGACTTGTTGATTCCAATCTGGTACATTCACTCATGAGACGACGAGATGGGGCCTTTACCCATCGTTCAGGGCATTATCATGTTAGACGACGGGGCAAGGCCTTTCGTATTTATACGATCGTGTGGTGGTTACTCATCTTACTTGCCATTGAGGGACTCATTTTTATCATCCGAGTGTACTTGAGATTGTAAGAGGATCAAACAAGGAACTACTAGTCACATATCAGTCGAATTTTGTTAAATAAATTAAAAATACACGTCATCAGGGTTACATTTTGTAATTCTTGTTTGCCAATCCAATATTTTGTTGCTATACTCTTTTGAGAGTACTTTCAGTTAACAGCTGATGCTTTTGATAATTTTTATGATTGAATTTGATACCTTTGAGAAGGATTTAAAGTAATTGAATCTTATAAGATGAATCATTAATGGTCAGATTTATTTTAAGGCAGATCAATATTGCATATTTCGATGTGAGAGATTATAGCACATTAGTGTTCTTCTGTGAAGTAAATTATGAGAATTTTAAGAGAATTTATGCTATTTGAAAGCAGATTTTGAATCAGATTTCGATTACTAAGGTAATATTTTTCCTAATTGTTTAGAAAGTTGTCTAGATGTGATCAAATTAATTACAGTTGTTGGAGATTGTGTGCGTTGATAATTTGAAGCCAGTTATGTATTTTTTGTAGATCATGCAACGTGATTAAGTGAAGTTTGTGATAGGCATTTTGTGGAAGTTGCCGAGTGGAAGTTGCAATATTGCTAATGTATTTTGAAGCAGACATGAGGTTGTCGAACCCAGTCTAGCATTATTTTTGAGATTCATGCTGTGCGCTGAATATTTATGGAGTTTGTGGAATAATTGTGGTATTCAAATGTGATATTTGATAAAGTGTAAATATATAATGTAGTTGTGGATAGTGAGATCCAACGTGAATGTGTGAAGGCAATAATATTTTTTTGGCATGATAATTAAATACGAGATATAACTTGGAAGTGATAAAACTGTAAGGCAACGTTCTATAAACCATATTAAACAATTTGTTAGGAAATGAAACAAATAAATAATGTTGATAATACGAGATTTTCTGATAATAATAATTAATGAAATAATAATCTGAAATTTAAGCATATTAATGATCTGACCTAATGAAATAAAAATCAGAATGACTAGATGAAATAATAAAAATCTAAATAATCAGATGAATAAAATTTAAATAAATTGATAAATTAAATTTTGGAATAGATCAATGAATTAAATAAATGGATGAATTAAAGATTGAATAAATAAGCTGATTTAAATAAATTAATAGATGATTAAATAGATGATGAATAACTGAATTAGAAGGTGATAATTAACTAAAGAAGCTGATGATTAATAAATTTAAATGGATTTAAATAAATTTATTTGAGAAATGATTTGAAGAATTGCAACTTGTGTTGATGAATTAAACAATTAATTTTGATGATGATGATGATGATTATAACCAATGAATAGTGGATTTTCTGTGATTCACAAAACAAGCAATGATTAATGACAGTGTAAATAGTGTAAATTAATTATTCGATGTTTAGGAGCATTTTACTAACATATTCAGCATTTGAATAATGCCATGCAAGAAATAAATTATGTGATATTTAAATATGTGATTATAATATGTGTGTTTAGACAGATTAATAATATTTTTTACATCCACATTCATGAGGTTAATTTAAAGAGAAATTAGGTCTCAGTTATCACGAATGTCAGTGACGCAAAGACATAGTGCTACGGTGATCCTGAGAACCCAAGAGAACTTTAGAAATTTTTCCTATTTTATGTGGATTAAATACACTTTGAGTAGAATGGAGAAGGTTCGATTTTCTGGACAATGACAATTTAACGTTGGCATTCGACCATGCTCTTAGGTAGGATGAGTGTTTAATATGTCTGTCTGACTATCAAAGTTGAATAAATTTGTTTTTATCTTAGTTGTGATCTGATGATAATGTGATTTTCCTACTTCTTTTCTTGTCTTAATTAAGGCTTAACCAGGAAGGATGTGGTTTGCTAGGGATTCAGTTGATGGCGCCCATTGATATTTGTATTTTTTAAAATTAAATTTAAACCCGTAACGACCCTGGAGATACTTTATCTCGTGTTACCCTCTGCTTTTGAGATATTTCAACTGAATTTCCGACACATTCCTTATTTGACTAGGTGTTCATTTAACTCCGCTCTGTCCTGGAAATCCAGGAATGCGATGTAATAGCAGATGGGTCATCGCATCCCCAGGACGAACGGGTACAGAGAGAGAGGGAGAATTGGCTTTACCCATCTGTGGGGCTTCGATTTTGTTTATTCTATGGAATCACATCAGATTTAGATTACGGAGAGATTGATCTCAATTTCATTTAATGGTGTTATAAAATTTATTAAACTTAGTCAGACAATATACTTGTATGCCCATTCCAGTGATCATGTTAATCATATTAGTATTATATCATGTTTAGTTATAAGTCATTTTTCTTATACCCAAGTGAATGCAGGAATTGATACATTGTGATGTGTTGTTGTCTAACGTCTCTGAATAAAACGTTCATTGAAAAATATAATTATGTTACCGGAAGATTTAGCTAAGGTGTTAGGAGAGTTACAGAATGGCATGTCTAGTATTGCAGTAACTATTTCTAAAATGGAAACAGAAGTTAAAGAGCAAATAAATGAGTCAGAAGCTAGGTTAGAAGCTAGATGTAAAGAAAATGTGGAAGCTTTACAGACTAGTAATAGGGAAGATTTGAAATTATTACAGACTAGTAATGAAGATAATTTGAAGTCATTAGAGACTAGGTTACAGTCAAATAGTAAAGATGAATTGAAGTCATTAGAGACCAGATTACAGTCCAGTAGTAGGGATGAATTGAAATTATTACAGACTAGTAATGAAGAAAACTTAAAATCATTACAGGCTAGCAATGAAGAAAATTTAAAATCATTAGAAACTAGGTTACAGACCAGTACTGAAAGCAATTTGAAAGCTAATGAAGCTAACTTGAAGGATAGTTTTAAATTATTAGAAACTAGATTACAAGCTCGTAGTGAAGAGAATAATACAGAGTTGAAAAACAATTTAACTAGTTTGGAGAATAGATTAACATTAAAGAATGATGAAATCTTTAAGGCTTTACAATTAGATATAAAAGCAGTAGAAATGAAAGGAGAGGAAAATGTGCAAATGTTAAGGAAGAATATTATTGATTTAGAAATTAGAGAAGAAGAAAACATTCTTAATTTAAGAACAGATGTTATGTCTATACAGAAATATATTAAATCGGATGTATCGAAGTTGAGATTCGACATTGATGGTTTAGTGGCAGATGTAGGCAAAATACAAGAGTGGTCTACTGAAGTATCTTTCGAAACTAAAATCAAAGGTCTAGAAATGAATCTAGGTAACGAAATCAAAGGTTTAAAGTCAGTAATTAGGACCGTTAAAGAGGAAGTCTTAGGAGAGGTTAACTCTAACTTAAAATCCTTAGAAAACCAATTGCAGATAGACATTAGGAAAATTGATGATGATATAGAGCAGAAAGTTAATGAAAACTTAGCTTTATTTAAAAATAGAGTCGGTGCAATAGTGGAAGAACGGTATGGTGAGGTCGATGCCGAAGCAAAAGAAAAACGTGCAGGGTTGGATGAGAAATTAATCGCAGGTATGGCAAACTTAGAAGCGAGATTTACTGAGAATAAGGAAGCGATGAAGATAGATTCAACTCAGTTTAGGACAGATGTTGATCAGTTAAAGGAACAAGTCGCATCAGTAATGACTACATGCGAAGACAAGATAGGCAAATTAAAGAACGATTTAGAACAGAGTAACAGAACGCAGAATGTTACGTCGTTAGATAATTTGGAAACTCAGGTCAAGACCGTAGAAAAAAGAACAGAAGATAGAATGACTAAACTAGAATCTATAATAAATAGTTTCACAAGTCAAAATGTTACAACGGGGGAGGTATCGATGAATCAGACACCGATAGACCGCAGTATGAACAGTCAAGAGGTTAGCGTGGGAGAAGACCGTCAAACGCAACAGAATGTAACATTCGAAAGGGCTAGTTCAACCCCTCAAGATAATCCGAATTCGAATAGGAGTACGTTTGGTACGAGTGAACGATACTCAGGTCCAGTGACCATCATCAGAAATTTGGACGACAAACCAAGGAAGTTTTCAGGAAACACAGGAGTCACACCAGTCGAATTTCTGAGGGATGTTCGCGATTATATGGCGGAACATAGAGTAGCCAAGGAAAGGGAACTAAGGATAGTCGAACGCGCCTTAGATGGGCCAGCGTTAACTTGGTTTCGCGCATTCAGGAGCAATTTTGCGAATATGGAACAATTTGCCATAGCATTCTTAAGGAGATTTTGGAGTGCGGAGGATCAGCTGAACGTAAGAGCAGAAATGTATTCGAAGCGTTACTCTACGTCACATCCAACGCATTATGCTAATTACTTTACCTCGCAATTGGCTAAGTTGCAGTTTTTGATTCCTCCATTGCCAGAAGAAGAGCTTTTGCAAGATATAGCAAGACAGTTGCCAATTGAGGTACAACGATCACTCATAGCATCGGGAGCGAACACACTTGAGCACAATGACGATATATTACGCCGATTAGACTATACAAGCGCTCAAATCACACCCAGAACTGCACGGAACGAGAATCGAAACACGCAAGAGGTGAATGCGGTAGTTGTCGATAACGCAGCACAGACTGATAGAAGAGATTCCTGGGGAAACAGAAGGAACGAAGGGAATAGAAGTAATATTCACAACGTTCGCGGAAATGATCGATATCGAGGACCATACGAGAGGCCATACGATCAGGACGCAAGAAACAGTAGATACAGGAACTATGATCAGAATTCCAGATACCAGAATAGGAATAGGTACAATAATAGATATTGAGGTCGATACAACTGGAACCAAGGTCAGCAGTCTAATCAGAACGATAGGCAGGATAGCAGAAGAAATGATCCAAATGAAAGACAAGACAATCGAGAATATGGAAGATCAAGGCAAGAAAGTAGACAGCCTAGTGCACCACCCGAAGAGATAACTAGAGATGTTAATCGAGCAAGCACGAGTGCAGAAGGAAGAAATAAACGACAAAGTAATGCAAAATCAGAATACTTATCATTGGAAATCAATCATCATTGTTGAGAGATAGCAAGTCAAAGAAGAGGATCTAATTTAAGGAGATATAGTACATCGAGGGAATGGATACTAATGAAGTTGTGGGGACTTTTAACGCAGCTAGCATTAGAAAGTACCATTATGCTGAATAAGAGGATTATAGAGCTATCGTGTACATATGTTGTGTATAGAATGCCTGAGAGTGTATTTTTTCTCAAGTCTGATAAAAAAGGAGATGTACGGGAGAGATGTACCCGATACCCAGTTGAGGCTATCGGCTACGCCAGCTGACATTAAGCCGTAGTTGAGATTTATGGGAAAAATTGTAAAGATGGCGCTCACATCGAGTAGAGGAGAATATTAGGAAATGACGTAGAATGCCAATGATCAAGAAGGCACTGCCAGTCAAGTAGATGGAATTATGGGAGGAATATTGCAGTTTTATTAAGATCTGAATGGAACATAGTATATTTAATCATCTCAGAAGAGAAGAAATAACAAGCATTATATATGATAATAACTTGAAGAAAGACAGATAATCCCTTAAGTTATTGTATAACTTAATAGCCGAGATGAAGGTGGTCGAGTTTATTTGTGACGCACGACCGCAGAAAGTGGGAGAGAAACACGTGACCGCGCCAGGTAGGAGCTGGTCAATGCAGTTTAGAGAAGTCAGTCGAGTTCAGCCAGCGAGCTGAGTGGCACACATGCGCAGAGCGTACGGTAAAGTCGAGCGGTGAACAGCACTGGTTACGTAAAGCGAAGGCGACAGTATTACTTAACCAAGCAGAGAGCAGGAAGTAGGTCATTTAGCCAAGGCGAGCAACGCAGGGCGGACGGCGAGAAGACCGGTTACGCGGCAGGCTGTACGGGCCGTGTACGGAGGAGAAAGGCCGGGGTTCAGAACAGCATTGTAATACGAGTTTGAGAACTTTATTTCGAGCTGCATTTTATAACGCAGAACAGTATAGCAAAGCGGCATGGCGAGGCCGGCTTTAAGCATAGTTCATTCTGGAACAATGCAGTAGATCCGAGCGGGCTAGTTCCGACTTTTATACGCAGGCAACATTAAAGAAGCTGAACTTCATTTGAACATTCAGTTACAACATTGAGTTGGGACTTGTATTCAGTAATAGAATTGTGCAGGCAGATAGTTACAATATACTGCAATTATGAACTTAGATATTCAAATTACATTATGACTATGCATTTCATAACGGAATATGTAGAGCGACCATGGGGTCCAAACAACATTAACGCTTTTAAGCAAACGAACTGTTACAATTATATGCACTTATGAACATTGGCATGTGCAATGATAGAATTCCTTTTTTATGAATTGTCATAAAATACCGAGTACGAACACAGCTACAGGGTGTTTCAAAAACTTATACACTCTCATAAATAAAATTTATTTTCTGCAAGTGAGACTTAACCGCTGTGGAGATTGAACTTTTAACAAGCAAACCGAACATTGTATGGGACAGTGGCGTAACATAGAAGAGGAATATGGGGTACGCTGCTTTTATGAACTTTTACGTAAGGTTTTGGACAATATCCATTATGGATAACATGCAGTTCATCATGTCGGAGTAAACGAAGACAGAGACGCGATGGCACCACGGAGCGATGGATTCGATTCCTGAAGAAGAGGAGGTCTAACAGCTGATTCACTTGGGATATGAAGGCGATCGTTATTGCGTGGGTGAAACGATATTCACGTCGATCTTTCGAGAAATTTATTACACACAAGAATAATCGACGATCTTTGAAATATAATAACAGCTGATATGAGAAGGTACTGTAGGAGTTATGACTTTCTAATATGATATTTTCATGAACACTGGGCATACATGTATATATTTTTCTAGTAGGAGTTCTACAATTATTTAGACATGGCTTAAACATTATTTGCTCCACGTTTTGCTAGAATATGGCGTTACCATATGATATGGCAGGCACCATTATGCGAAATTCTCACCATTGGTTGGCTTTATTAAGCAGATGTTTGGTCTTTTAGACATTTTCCAGTAAGGATAGTTTTCTTGGATAGTTATTTTTTGTGACGAGTATTTCGAACTCGTGATCTGCAATTGGATTAATTAAATCACTTCGTCAGTTCATTGCATACTAGCGAGTGTGTATTATTCATCAGTAGGGAATTTTTCCATTGGATTGTTTGGAGATATTAAGATGTTATTCACTCAAGTGAATGAATATCGCTTTTATATGACAACTAGAGACTTGTTGATTCCAATCTGGTACATTCACTCATGAGACGACGAGATGGGGCCTTT
Source organism: Meconema thalassinum (assembly GCA_946902985.2). Lineage (NCBI taxonomy): Eukaryota > Metazoa > Arthropoda > Insecta > Orthoptera > Tettigoniidae > Meconema > Meconema thalassinum. The sequence goes on from OX336392.1 coordinate 378,574,882, forward strand.
ACCCATCGTTCAGGGCATTATCATGTTAGACGACGGGGCAAGGCCTTTCGTATTTATACGATCGTGTGGTGGTTACTCATCTTACTTGCCATTGAGGGACTCATTTGTATCATCCGAGTGTACTTGAGATTGTAAGAGGATCAAACAAGGAACTACTAGTCACATATCAGTCGAATTTTGTTAAATAAATTAAAAATACACGTCATCAGGGTTACATTTTGTAATTCTTGTTTGCCAATCCAATATTTTGTTGCTATACTCTTTTGAGAGTACTTTCAGTTAACAGCTGATGCTTTTGATAATTTTTATGATTGAATTTGATACCTTTGAGAAGGATTTAAAGTAATTGAATCTTATAAGATGAATCATTAATGGTCAGATTTATTTTAAGGCAGATCAATATTGCATATTTCGATGTGAGAGATTATAGCACATTAGTGTTCTTCTGTGAAGTAAATTATGAGAATTTTAAGAGAATTTATGCTATTTGAAAGCAGATTTTGAATCAGATTTCGATTACTAAGGTAATATTTTTCCTAATTGTTTAGAAAGTTGTCTAGATGTGATCAAATTAATTACAGTTGTTGGAGATTGTGTGCGTTGATAATTTGAAGCCAGTTATGTATTTTTTGTAGATCATGCAACGTGATTAAGTGAAGTTTGTGATAGGCATTTTGTGGAAGTTGCCGAGTGGAAGTTGCAATATTGCTAATGTATTTTGAAGCAGACATGAGGTTGTCGAACCCAGTCTAGCATTATTTTTGAGATTCATGCTGTGCGCTGAATATTTATGGAGTTTGTGGAATAATTGTGGTATTCAAATGTGATATTTGATAAAGTGTAAATATATAATGTAGTTGTGGATAGTGAGATCCAACGTGAATGTGTGAAGGCAATAATATTTTTTTTGGCATGATAATTAAATACGAGATATAACTTGGAAGTGATAAAACTGTAAGACAACGTTCTATAAACCATATTAAACAATTTGTTAGGAAATGAAACAAATAAATAATGTTGATAATACGAGATTTTCTGATAATAATAATTAATGAAATAATAATCTGAAATTTAAGCATATTAATGATCTGACCTAATGAAATAAAAATCAGAATGACTAGATGAAATAATAAAAATCTAAATAACCAGATGAATAAAATTTAAATAAATTGATACATTTAATTTTGGAATAGTTCAATGAATTAAATAAATGGATGAATTAAAGATTGAATAAATAAGCTGATTTAAATAAATTAATAGATGATTAAATAGATGATGAATAACTGAATTAGAAGGTGATAATTAACTAAAGAAGCTGATGATTAATAAATTTAAATGGATTTAAATAAATTTATTTGAGAAATGATTTGAAGAATTGCAACTTGTGTTGATGAATTAAACAATTAATTTTGATGATGATGATGATGATGATTATAACCAATGAATAGTGGATTTTCTGTGATTCACAAAACAAGCAATGATTAATGACAGTGTAAATAGTGTAAATTAATTATTCGATGTTTAGGAGCATTTTACTAACATATTCAGCATTTGAATAATGCCATGCAAGAAATAAATTATGTGATATTTAAATATGTGATTATAATATGTGTGTTTAGACAGATTAATAATATTTTTTACATCCACATTCATGATGTTAATTTAAAGAGAAATTAGGTCTCAGTTATCACGAATGTCAGTGACGCAAAGACATAGTGCTACGGTGATCCTGAGAACCCAAGAGAACTTTAGAAATTTTTCCTATTTTATGTGGATTAAATACACTTTGAGTAGAATGGAGATGGTTCGATTTTCTGGACAATGACAATTTAACGTTGGCATTCGACCATGCTCTTAGGTAGGATGAGTGTTTAATATGTCTGTCTGACTATCAAAGTTGAATAAATTTGTTTTTATCTTAGTTGTGATCTGATGATAATGTGATTTTCCTACTTCTTTTCTTGTCTTAATTAAGGCTTAACCAGGAAGGATGTGGTTTGCTAGGGATTCAGTTGATGGCGCCCATTGATATTTGTATTTTTTAAAATTAAATTTAAACCCGTAACGACCCTGGAGATACTTTATCTCGTGTTACCCTCTGCTTTTGAGATATTTCAACTGAATTTCCGACACATTCCTTATTTGACTAGGTGTTCATTTAACTCCGCTCTGTCCTGGAAATCCAGGAATGCGATGTAATAGCAGATGGGTCATCGCATCCCCAGGACGAACGGGTACAATACACAGTATGACTGTTTCGAAACATTGCTTCAAACCAGTTACTGTTTTCCGCAATTGGAGCACCTGAATTTTGATTAAAATGAAGACTGCGTCCTGTCATTTGCCTTGCGAAAATACCTGTTGTGCAGGATTCTTCAGGGTATCAGTATGTCTATTAGTACCGGTACCGATGAAGGGGACATTGCTTGTAAACAATATCGAAAACATAAAAAAGGCGCAGATTGTTCGAGACTCATCCTTATACTGAAAAAATCAGAAAACGATTTTTCTTATTTAATCGCTTTATAATAAATCGCTTTATTTCCGCTTTATAAGCGAGAATTAAGGTTCCCAATACTACGCCAACCTTCGTACGTCAACTCTATTCACGCTTTTCGATCACATCTCTTCATGTACAACTAGGTGGTTTGTAATTGTGTTACTGGATGCATTTCGTCACCTGATCACTCCTTTATCGATGAAAACAAAGAACACATGACAAAAATTGACTGCGATAAGCAAGGTGGGTTGAGAGTAATTTTATGTCTGTCACTTTATGGCTGCATTGCGTGCGGCGCCCCACCCTAGTACAGTAACATTTCCACAACATAGGTAAAACAATCTGGCAATGATCGTTGGACATATGAAGCAACAGATCCCGTTTACATGTCTTACTGAAATATAACTACTGGTTACTATAGTGCCACATGTGAATTCCAATACAGATTTATTTATTTATTTAGCATAGGCTTTACAGACACAATATGTACACATCCTTCCACCAGATCTTCGACGTAAAAACGCTCTCCTCAGGGAGTTCGAGAAAATAATGGATAACCCACAACTACCAATACTCTGTGACAATGCTGATATTCGCCTGAATCGTCTACAATCTCGAATTTCATAGGACTGCAGTAGACTTGGAGAATACCAACTTCAACAAAACTAAAGAATGTCAGGGAAGACAGGATACTAGGCCTCGATCACCCTTACCACACATTGGATCATCACTGCCACCTGGATTTGAGTTTCCTCGGAAAATATGGTCAACTCTCAAAAGGATCCGTACGGGTCATGGCAACAGTGCAGACTTCCATTATAAAAGGAAAATAATTTCTTCACCTAACTGAGATTGTGGCGCCCCTAAGCAGACCATCCAGCATATCATCACCAAGTGTCCAATACGAAAATACTGTTCCACACATTTAATCACATAAATATGGCTTCCCAACAATATGGAGTAAAATGTCTTAAATAACCCAATGTTGGTATCTTCTTTTCCACATGGTTCACATGAATGGTACTTTAGGTCCGAGTGGATTGCCGTAAGCGCCCTCAAATGACCCCTCGATTTAAACTATCACAAGGCTCTATGTCGTAACATATGATTCTTCAAAGAACTCTTTTGAGTAAATGACACTTTACATAATTCACATGAAAACGGCTTCCTTCCACTGTGGATTAAAATGTGTCTATTCAATGTGTGACGGTAAACAAATACAGCATTACATATATCACATACATATGACTGTTGTTCACTATGTTTCAGCTTATGTCTGCTCAATCTTCGCATTTCAGAAAACTCTACTCCACATACATCACAAGAAAATTTCTGCCGGGCACTGTGGACCAACAAGTGGCTAGTCAGACCGCCCTTCTGAGTAAATGTTTCTCCACATGTAACACATGAATACGGCTTCCGTCCACTGTGGGTTAACATGTGATTCTTCAAATGAATCTTCTGTTTAAATGCTTTTTCACAAGTATTACAGGGATAGGGCCTCGTACCATAGTGACTTAACATGTGGGTCTTAAGACCACTCCTTCGAAGAAATGACGCACCACAAGTATTACAAGAATATGGCTTAACACCACTATGGATTAAAACGTGTCTTTTAAAGTTACTTTTTTGACGAAAAGTTGCTCCACATATATTACATGAATACGGGACGAGTCCACCATGGGTTAGCAAATGTGCTTTCAAGGAGTCCTTTCTCGTATACGCTACTCCACAACGATCACAAGAATGTGGCTTTTCGCCACTATGGCTTAACATATGAATCTTCAACTTGTCTCTTCTAGCATATGTAATTCCACATGTATCACAAGTAAAACGCTTCTCCCCAGTATGGTCTGTACTACGTAGCGTCTTACCTGAAACAGTGGCGGTTTGTCGTCTTTCAGTATTACCTAACGTGTGAATCTTCGTAAGAAGAGGCTCCTCTAGGCATGTCAATCTGGAAAAGGGATTCGATATATTACTGTACGTTTCGTCTATATCGGAAAGACATCTTGTTCAAAGGAAGTGGATTAATGCTTTCGATATATATTACTAGCAATAGTGCCCGGCTTCGCCCGGTGGATTTATTTGTTTTATGGATGATAATGAATCCTACTTCAGAACTGGCACATGATACTTACAAACAGGAAATAACTCTTTGCGGTGGTAGTGGGGATGATAAGTAGTACAGTATAATGGACGTAACATTCAGGTCACTCTCCCGTAATGATAATGATAATAATGAATAGGTAAACCGCTATTTACTAACTACAGTACTGACACATGTAATTTAGAAACGAATTGATATGATTATATGATTAGAAAGAGGAGTAGGTGAAAGAAAAGCCACTGCCTAGGACCTATATCGCAATGGCTGTTAGAAAAGTAGGGACCAATAATGTCGTCTTTTGTCGCATAGCGCCGTCGGAAAATAATCAGAGCACTTTGGAAAACTTCGGCTGTCCCAAGCTCCTGAGGTAGAAATAGTGTCATTCATCGCCACATAGCGCTGAAGGATAAGGATCGGAATAAATGAAAGCAAATTTGAAAGCAACGACGCTTATTGCAGCTGATAAACTCAATGTACTGCACCAACACCGTTGCACTTATACAGAGGCATAATATTTTCATGATGATAACTGTTTTAAGGGGCCTAAGAAATCCTGTTGCACTAATTACTCCGCGTGACTACAATTTATAAGCATCGCAAGATGTAACTAATTTCATAATTCTGCACCAGAACACGGGTAGGGGCGACGTGATGCAGCTCACATTGCCAGCCAACAATAGACTTATTAAAATATTCCTACAGTTACACTACTACGGACATTAATGGTTCTAGGGCCTTAAACGTAGTTTTCAAGTTCCTCTTGTCTGTTATTCTAAATGTAGGGAACGGAGAGGTTGTCAAAATATCAAGTGGACAGTGTTACCAGCAGGGTTTAAAAGGGAAGTATGTAAAAATCGGTGCAATTAGATGAAACGGTGTAGATTTGTGCTAAAGGGCCTAAATGCAGGGAATGGAGTGGTCTGTCCGAAATTTCAAGTAGACAGCACTCGTCGGGTTCCAAAGGGTAAGTACGGTATGTAAAATTTAGTTAAGATCTGTGAAACGGTGTAGATTTGTGCCAAAGGGCCTAAATGCAGGGAATGGAGTGGTCTGTCCAAAATTTCAAATAGACAGTGTTACTCGTCGGGTTCCAAAGAGTAAGTATGTAAAGTTTGGTTCAGATCGGTGAAACGGTGTAGATTTGTATCAAAGGGCCTAAATGCAGGGAATGGAGTGGTCAGTCCGAAATTTCTAGTAGACAGTGTTACATGTCGGGTTCTAAAGTGTAAGTACATGAAGTTTGGTTCAGATCGATGAAACGGTGTAGATTTATGCCAAAGGGCCTAAATGCAGGGAAGCGAGTGGTCTGTCCGAAATTTAAAGTGTACAGTGTTACTCGTTGGGTTCCAAAGGGCAGGTATGTAAAAGTTGGTTCATATCGGTAAAACGGTGTTGATTTGTGCCAAGGGGCCTAAATGCAGGGAATGGAGTGGTCTGTCCGAAATTTCAAGTACACAGTGTTACTCGCCGGGTTCCCAAGGGTAAGTACAGTATGTAAAATTTGGTTCAGATCGGTGAAACGGTGTATATTTGTGCCAAAGGGTCTAAATGCAGGGAATGGATTGGTCTGTCCGAAATTTAAAGTTGACAGTGTTACTCGTCGGGTTCCAAAGGGTAAACTACAAAATTTGATTGAGATCGGTGAAGCGGTGTAGATTTGTATACATAACAAACAGACAAACATTGAGCTATATTAGGAGAACGTGTGAACTTGAGCCAATCACAGCTTCACTTCCTTTTCCCCTCTTATTTTCTTTCCAAAACCTCTTCATTAGTTCACTGTGCTTTTTCTTCCTTTCCTCTGTCCATTTTTAGCCTACTTTTCACATTTTGAAAAAATGAGGAAAAGTAGACTTATGAGATCGATCCGGGAAAATGTGTGTCTGTCTGTCCTTCTGTCTGGCTGTGTGTGTCCCCACCCCCCCATCAACTCCTAAACGGCTGCAGCAATCAATACCAAATTTAGTATGAGTAAATATGTGCACCGGAATATCTCACGTCCATTTAAGACCGACAATGTGAGGCTTCTGTACTGGACAGCATATGGCACTATTACCCGGTCAGCTTGCGTGGGGGTTTAGCTCTGAATTGAGTAAGGGCTAAACACAACCCTGCGCGAGACACTGGGGTAGGGGGCCTCAACCCCGACACGGCGCGTCCCAATGGCTGATAGGGGACGTCCTGTAGATATGCAGGACAGGTGCGAATAAGGCATGGCCAAATAAGCATCCGCGGATCAACTGAGGCAAAAATAGTAAACGGTCAACGGTCTCCAAGGCGGAAGAGGAAGACTCCCAACGGTTTGGAGGGCGGAAGAACCAACACCAAAACTCCGGGGCTTACAACCTCAGTTTTAATTCTGGAGGAACAGGCAACGCCTGCCCTCCCAACTAACTTCAACATAGGGCATGATGGAAACACCTTCAGGAAAGACTACTCCAGGGGGCAGCCGGCAACGGAAATCCCCCACCGCCAAAAGCGGTGCAACCAGGCCTTTGGATTCTGGAGAGCCTGGAACGTCATGCAGGGAAGAGTCGGAGCTTCCCAGAACCTCATCACAGAAGATACGAACCAAGCAAAAACATCTGCTGGGAACGCTGAACATCAACACGCTCCTGAAAGTTGGCAAACTAAAACAACTGATCAACGTTTTGAAGGAAAAAGACATTTGCATACTGGCACTACAAGAGACAAGATACCTAGACGAAAATCCCATGGAATCTGAGGGTTACAGATTCTACAAGGGAAAACCTGCGATAAAAAACAAATCAAATGTAACGATCTTAGGTACGGCCTTCGTAGTTAAGAGGAACATCACTGAGTCCATCATCAACTTCACCTCACCATCCGAGAGAATTTCTCTTCTCTACTTTAGATCTGGAAATAAAGCATATACAATTATCAACGCACACGCCCCTATTAATGAAGATAACAAGAAAAATCCTGAGAAGGTGGATAACTTTTGGCAAACTCTCGAAGACATAACTTCCAAAATTCCATAACATCACGTAAAAGTTTTGGTTGGCGATTTCAATGCCCAGATAGGCAAAGAGAGAAGATATAGAAAAATTGTGTGGGACTATCTAGCACATAAAAGAACGAACAGAAATGGAGAAAAAATAATCGGGTTTTGCAGACATTTCAACCTGAAACTCATGTCCACATACTTCAAGGCACTCCCGAGCAAGAAGAAAGCCTGGGTATGTCCTAACACGATGCTGGGAGAGTTCCAGATCGACCATGTCGCAATAACGACCAAAAACCGAAAGGAAATCCTGAATGTTAAAGTAAGGAAAAGCCTAAACATCGACTCGGATCACTACCTCTCGGAGATTAAAGTAAAATTCCAGCCAAACAAGCCCAAACCGAGAACCAACAGGAAACCCAGAATTAATACAGAGACTCTGAAACAGAACAAGGAAAAATACTGCGAAAACCTATCAAAGCTGAACATGAACAGCTGGGAAGAGATCAGAGAAGCAATGACCAAAGCAGCTGATAGTTTGGGAAATCCAGCGAGGAAACGAAAACATAGGTGGTGGAATGAAAAGTGTGACGAAGCTCTTGACAAAAGGCTACAAGCCTGGAAGAGATGGCACTCCAACAAGACCGAGGAGAGGTGGGAAGATTTCAGGGAAGTAAGGAAGAGAACTGCTAAGATCATAAGATCAGAGAAGAGGAACTTCGACAGAAGTAGGGTGGAAAATATAGAAGAAGATTTTCGAAAAAACAACACGCGAGAGTTTTACAGAACCTTCAAAGAGGAACTACAGGGATATCAGTCACAAAGTATGTGCTTCAAACGGAAAGATGGTAGTATAGCTACGAACGACAAGGAAAACTGTCAACTTTTGGCCGACTATTTCAAAGTGCTGCTGAACTGTGAAGAACCTGTGGAAAGATTGAATACTCAGAATCCATCCTATGAGAACCCGGATTCCAACCCACCAAGTTTAGATGAGGTAAAGCGCATAATAAACGAGCTTAAAAACAACAAAGCACCAGGCGAAGATGGCATCGCTGCAGAAATGTGGACGTTCGGAGGAGAAATGGCTGCAGAAAAAATACACGGCATCATAGAAGAAATCTGGAAAACTGAAATGATCCCGAAAGACTGGAAATGTGCCCTTATACACCCACTTCACAAGAAAGATAATCGGGCGAACATCGACAACTACAGAGGAATCTCTCTACTTCCAGTCGCATACAAGATAATCTCCAAAGTACTGCTGAACAGAGTTGAAAAACAAGCAGACCACCTCATATGTGAATATCAAGCTGGCTTTAGAAAGGGGAGATCGTGCGCAGAACAAATATTCAACCTCAAGAGCATCCTCAGATCAAGAGCTTTGAGAAGCAAGAACACTGTAGTAATATTCGTTGACTTCAAGAAGGCGTACGACTCAATTGACAGGCAGACTTTATTTAACAGCCTAGAGGAGTTCGGAATTGACAGGAAGACGAGAGAAATAATCAAACAAACTCTAACGGATACCATGTCAAAAGTGAAGTTCTTCGGAGAAATCTCTGATCCTTTTGAAATAAAAACAGGGGTCAGACAAGGAGATGGCTTATCACCTATCCTCTTCAACATTGTTCTGGAGAAAATCATGAGAACCTGGGAGGAAGCTTCGGACATGAAAGGAGTAAGGGGGATTCATCTGGGAAGGAAAGGACAGAACCTGGAAATTAAATGTTTGGCTTTTGCTGATGATCTTGCCCTCTTAGCCCAAAGCCGAGATGATGCCCAAAAAATGCTGGATACTCTGCACGAAATCGCTGAGAAAACGGGTCTTAAAGTCTCCTATGAAAAGACAGAATACATGGAGTACAGACACCTTGGAGAGAGACACATAAAAGTGAAACATGGGACTGTCAAAAGAACTGAGAAGTTTAAATATCTAGGTGAATGGATAGAACCCAATGGGCTGGATAAAGAAGCAAATAGGGCAAGAGCTAGAAAATTGGATTTGGCTTATAGGTTAACCCAGAACAGATACAACAAACGAGCAATATCCTACAAGGCAAAACTCAGACACTATAGCACAGTAGTAAAGCCAGAGGGTCTGTACGCCTCGGAGTGCTTGACACTGAATAAAAAAGGGGATCTTCAGGAACTGGAAAAAAAAGGAGAGGAAAATTTTGCGGACAATTTTAGGACCACAGAAAACTGCTGACGGGACATGGAAGAACAGAAGGAATGATGACCTCTATAAACATACTGAAAAAATTACTGTCACAATGCGGAAGCGAAGGTTGAAATTCTACGGACATTTGGTGAGAATGGACGAGAACCGACTGACTAAGAGGATATTCAAGTATATTACAGAGCTGAAGGCTACAACTAAGTGGGTAGAAGAGGTTAAAAGAGACGCCAAGGAAAGTGGACTCACAGTGGATGTGATCCACAACAGAAAAGAGTTCAGAAACCGAATTGACAACATCAAGATTTTCGAGGAGAAAACACCTAAAATTAGAGCCAAACTTGTAATATCCGAGGAGGAGCGAAAGATCAGAAGTGAACGAATGAAGAGGTTTTGGGACGAGAAGAGGAGATTAACCAGAAAGCCTTAGGTTCCATGCGGTCCACAGGCGGCCAAATTCGGAAGAAAGAAAAGAAAGAGTCAGTTCTCATCCATCCTATATATGTGCCCATAGAACTGAAGACGTCACTTCCTAAATCTCTATCTACATAAAAATGAAAGTGTGTCTGCTATTTTCTGAATTTCCATGGGAATTTGAGTTATTAATTAGTTTCAGACTGGTTTGTGACGGTTGCGCGCAGAAACAAAATTTTTGTCTGTCAGGGTACAACTTTCTACGCACATCACTCAAGAACAGCTGAGTGGATCAACGTAAAATTTGGTACAGATGTCCATGAGAGGCACGAAATTAATCATTGATATAACTCTTCTCCGTACCTCTCATAAAAGGTGGCCTACCCCCTTAAGTACATGCTGAAATGGGCATAGAAAGAAGAGACAAAGGTCATTTTCAGCCCCTCAATGTGAGAAACAAAACTCAAGTTAGCCAAGGTATATTTATAGGTTGTAAGGAATACATCAACCATTTGGACAGCTAGTTCTACAGAGCTAACCAACAATTAGGAATCCTCTGTCTTATTCGAAGTTAGTTGATTTTTACCATTTATAGAAAATGTGTACAGTGTTTCACCATCTGGAAACAATATATTAAAAACGACAAATAGGGTTCAATAGGATTCTCTCCAAGATTAGATGACTCCATCTTTTAAAATTGTATGCACTGTTCCCTATACCTCGCTGGAAGCAACATCCGATAGCTCTCAGCGGCGACGTCAAATAGACAGTCTATCAAGGTAGATTTATATTAACTTTTAATCTTGTTCTTTCATGTATTTTCTAAAATTTTTCTTTGTGAATTTTCACTTATTTAAATTCTAATGCTTTTGTAAGGATATGCATTTTCTCTTTGGTATTTGTTAACATAGCTTTTAAGATTCTTTTTATTATTTAATCTACGCTGACGAAGGTATCATTGTATACCGAAACATGTACATTTTCATTGAATTATTAAACTTCTTAGTGTTTGACTAGGCGGATTTTTTAATTGGAGATTAATATTGTAACAGTACGCTTTTCTTTTCGGGATTATGGTGGAGTTTGGGGGCCGTGTGTGTATTCACACTAAGGATGTATAGTTTTACTAAGGAACTTTTTACTTTTATATATATCTACTTACATATGGACATATACATCACGTCATGGTCTCTCTCCCTTTTTCTCAAACTAATTCTCCAAATTTTATATCCACTTCATTCATTTAAAAAAAAGCATTTCCATTTTTATTTCCTCTTACGTCCAATCAACAATTCAACCAACCTTCATTTATATATATAACCAGCATAGAATAAACGCCAGAGAAAAGTCAAAGAGAAAAACAAAACAAAAACACCATAAATATATAATACATACACAGATGTGAAACTCTATAACTATAAACCGTAACATAAGAAATATAAGAACATGTAACCACATGTCACAATATCAGTCAACACGGATAATATTTAATACCATATTCATAATGGTTAATGTCTATGAACATGGAGCAATCAAGAGTTCAGACAAGTAATTCCTATATACAGGACCAATGTGCTGCAAGGGACTACAATGGTTGCTCCTGCTGAGTTAGCTGTATGTTCTCATATGTACGGCTTTAGTTCAAAGTGGTATGTTTCTTAAAAACCTCATTTCACGAACAACTGGTATTCAGAAGGCAATTCACTACAAATGTACTTACTGCAAGCAAATGAGAGGGTTTTCCACAAGTCTGCGAGTCTCATTAAAATTCATTATTTGTTCAGACAGCAGGCACTCGGAATGACAGTGGATAGTTTAGGGTAACTTAATTACGAGGGTTGGGGCAAAAGTCATGGCAACTTTTTTTTTTTCATGAGGATACCAGTCCGGTTGGAAAATATGACATATACAGACGAAATGACAAGGTGTTAACTATATGTGTGGACGATGAATAGCACTGAAATATTGTAACACACTAATTTATTTTATTACGGTAGTATACAGGGCAATATGGCCTTCACGGTGCAAAATAATGACAACACAGTACACATACAGTTGACATGACAAACCTGGGCCTAGAGACCCTCAAAGTAGTCCGCTCCTACTGCCACCACACATTGCCAACGATGTGGGAGGCACAGAATACCTTCTGCCTCAGAATTTGCCGCACCATGTGTGAATCGGGTCACCTGTTGGCGCACAGCATTAACAATGTCCTCTCGTGTTGCAAACCGCCTACCACGTAGTGGTTCCTTAATCTATCGAATGAGATCAAAGTCACGGGGCGAAATGTCGGGAGAGTACGATGGGTGCTCCAATTCTTCCCATCCCCAACGTCACAGTAGCTGCCCAATACACCCTGCTTTATGTGGTCTTGCATTGTCGTGCAGGATTATTGCACTGTTCACGAGATCCGGACGTTCCTCCCGAACGCCACGTCGTATCTGTCGCACCAGGAAGTCCCTGTAGTACTGTGCGGTCACTGTTCTGCCATGTGGAACAAAGTGGCAAACAATGACACCCCTGACGTCACACGCGACGATCACCATCAATTTGACTGGGGAAGGATTCTGACGGAACTTCTGCCTCCTTGGTGATCCAGCATGTCGCCACTCCGCGGACTGACGATTCAGTTCTGGTTCGTATGCCCTGGCCCAAAATTCATCGATGGCGATTATTCGTGACAAGAATTGATCGCCGTCCTATTGCCAGCGTGCAAGGTGGTCGGAGCATATTGCATAGCGCACCCACCTTTTAACTTCCGTCAGTGCATGCGGTACCCACCGCGTCGTTGCAGCTCATACCGCAATATCCTGTGGGCGGTGCGTTTCTCGATGCCACTTGCCCTCTCTCATTCCAGTAGCGTCCATCGTCTGTCTTCGTCCAGAAGCTGCTCGATGACGGCTCGTGTCACGTCGGTCCGCACACTGACAGGTCGTCCCGAACGTTGCTCATCACTGGTTGACACACGACCTTGCTGAAACTTTTCTACCCACCGTGCTACTGTACGGTATGGTAGGGCATTATTCCCAAGGGCTTCCACTAATTCACTGTGACATTCCATCGCATTTCTCCCTCGGAGAACGGCTATTTTGAAGTAAGCGCACTGCTCAACACAGGTTACTTCCATCTCGCACGACACTCACCAACTGACTGATTTCACAGCCTCGCTGCGCTACTACCAGCTATCACAGAGCCATCTGCTGTTCTGCATACAAACTATGCCTGCAGAACTTCCACACGATACATATACGTTTGTGATCCGTTCACATATCTACAAGACAAAAAATAGTTGCCATGACTTTTGCCCCAACCCTCGTAGATAGTCAATATCTTCCTTCATCAGAAAATACACAGCAACAAAAATTTAAAAAATCAATTAATACATATAGGCATAAGAGACTTATCTGATTTTGCAAACAAACTTGATTTCAGACGAAGATTTCATGTTACCCATACAAAAGTGATTAAGAACGTCTCTTCTCATATTGCTATCCACTTACTCATTTATATGAGTCCCACTCAGGTCACTTTCTTCATCCTGGGCCTCTTCGTTCGTATCCTAGGGATAATAAGGTAAGTTGTATTACTCTGCAAAGATCTTTCACTTTACATAATGAATAGCAAACCACATTATTGTATTAAATGAAGTAAAGTTATATTAGCTGTACAACCACCTGATACTCCTTTCATATTCTCCATTATAAAGCTGTACAACTACCCAACATACTTTCATATTCTCAATTACATGTTTCTACTAGAAATAGCATGAAGATTAGCAGTTACAAGAACCGCCTAGTCTTTCCTAGTTCCAAAACATTTAATTCATCAGCAAAATCACTGACTCCTTTATAGAACAAGTGAAACAAAGTGTGATAAATTATGTCGAGATCAGAGCTTCAGTGGTAGTACCTAGGTAATTTCCTCAATTACTGAAGACATGATTTAATTTTTAAAAAAAGTATAGCAGCAACATTATGAGAGGCTATACCTCACCAGTCCAAACTTCAATACTATTTCAGTCATAAGATGCAATACCTCCAGATATGGATAAGTGAGACAGCTACAAGAAAAAAAAATGTAGAGAACAACAGAATCCACTCTTCTTAGTATTTTATGACTTGGAAAAGGCATTTGATTAGGTTCCTAGACCAGCCATGTGGGCGGAGCTGAAGCGGTTTGGTTGCCCTCAGCGTTTTGTAGATCTAATCAAGGCTCTCCATGATGGCATGACAGGTCAGGTTTGCCATCAGAATAAGATGTCTGGTGAATTTCCTATTACCCATGGACTGAAACAAGGATGTGTACTGGCTTCAACGCTTTTTGCGCTGTTCTTGGCTAAAATGCTTTATGATTCACCCACAAACATCCCAGGTGTGGAGGTCAAGTATCGTTTTGATGGAGGGCTTTTCAACCTAACCTAACTCGTCTCCACTCCTTGAGGAAAACTCATGTTACTAATGTTACTAATATGTTGTATGCAGATGATGCTGCGTCGCCAACTCTCACACCAGAAGAGCTGCAAGAGTCAGTTAATTGTTACAAAAGTGCATGTGATCACTTTGGTCTTACCATAAATGTCAATATGACTAAAGTCTTGGCACAACCTTCACCAGGCACACCTCTTCCTCAGTTCAATATCTCCAACTCAAATTTGCCATTAGAACAGGTTGACCACTTCTCGTGCCTGGGCAGTGCCATTTCTGTGAGCTGTACCTGTGAGCAGGATGTGGATAAGAGAATTGGTGCAGCCCATGCAGCATATGGACGATTATCGCACCGGGTCTAAATGAAGATCTGAGATTACCTCGTCAAATGCTATATGGTGAGCTATGCTATGGCATCAGACCTTATGGTGGTCCTAAGAGGCGCTACAAGGACCAATTTAAGCAGACAGGTCTTGATCCACACACCTGGGACATGCTGGCTGAAGACAGCTCAACTGGGCGCGGTACCATCTTGGATACTGTAAAAATGTTTGAAAGGGATCGACGCACACATGAAAAGGCCAAGCGTCGAGCTAGGAAACTTCGAGGTGCCCAACCATGTCCTCCTCCAGCAATACTATGTGACTTGTGTGGACGCTTGTTCCATGCCAGGATTGGACTTTTAGTCACCGTAAACACATCCACAAACTGGACTGAAGAAAGACGATTTATACTCGGATTCGAGTTAAAGCTGCTGATGATTATGATGGATAAGTAACAAGCCAGTTAACCCTCAATACTTGAACCATAAAACCTAATTTTAAGAACGAAAATACAAGTCATACATATATGCCACCAAATCAAAATTGTGGAAATAATTCTTTACAAAAACCACACAATTTTTGATTACTGTCGACCAAAGTATTATGTGTACTCGAGTTTGAAGGTGGTTTGTTAAGTAACCAATAGACCTATATAAAATCCAATAACATCATCATTTTCGTCGTTCTATTGTACGTTAGCTCATGTAGGCTTGGAATTTTTAATTTATATTTTAATATTTTTTGTCGCAGTTGGAGCACAAAAAGTGCACGTTTTTAAGCGTGCTTCAACCATGCGTCACATTTTAGAATTATTATCTCAAAAACCCGTCATCAGATCGAATCCAAATTATAACACAATATACATTGGAATGTTGTATAACTGGTTTATTAATTTCAAAATTTTGCGTGTCCAAGAAATAAAGTTGTTATCATTTTTGTAAGGTAGCTTTTCCTCAGCTCGGGGTGGTTGGGAAATGTAGTTCTTGGTCGCGATGTAATCCTTATACATCAAAAAGTTATGCTGTATGACTGCGAAATACGTAAATTAATTCACTTATTTTATATCGGTTTGTATTTGTAGGCGGAAATAACATATCGTTCACCAGCTAGCCGCTCCAGGAAAAGCTGTACAGCGTTGCTGCGATGGAGCCCATCACTTTCGAGCGAGGCACGCCATGATGCGTGATGGGCTCTATTTCGGCAACGCTGTACAGCTTTTCCCGGAGCGGCTAGCTGGTGAACGATATGTTACTGCCACCTACAAATACAAACCGATATAAAATAAGTGAGTTAATTTAAGTATTTCACAGTCATACAGCATAACTTTTTGATGTATAAGGATTACATCGCGACCAAGAACTATATTTTCCAACCACCTCGAGCCGAGAAAAAGTTACCATACAAAAATGATAACTTTTTTTTTCTTGGACACGCAAAATTTTGAAATTAATAAACTAGTTATACAACATTCCAATGTATAGTGTGTTAAAAGTTGGATTCGATCTGATGACGGGTTTTTGAGATAATAATTCTTAAATGTGACGCATGGTTGAAACACGCTTAAAAACGTGTACTTTTTGTGCTCCAACTGCGACGAAAAATATTAAAATATAAATTAAAAATTCCAAACCTACATGAGCTAATGTACAATAGAACGACGAAAATGATGATGTTATTGGATTTTATGTAGGTCTATTGGTTACTTCACAAACAACCTTCAAACTCGAGTGCACATAATACTTTGGTCGACAGTAGGCTATTAAATTTTCAAAATAATACAGGGAATACACACTCCATGATCAAAAGTAACCAAACACTCTTCTATAAATGTTAACTTGAGTCTAGATGTCACTGTGATCGCCGCTGGTGCTATAAAAGGAGGCAGAAGGTTTGATGTTGTTTAGTGCAATGCTATATCGCCAAATATAAAGGACTTCGGTGACATCATAAAGTGTTAGGTTACCAAATCAGTAGGCAACCTCCAAGGGTTGTTTCCGCATACTGAAGTTGCTCAAGCTAACCTTAAGGGATGTAGTTGTGAAGTGGGAAGATAAGAGCACAACACCATGGCCTGGTAGGGTGCTCGGGTTGATGGACAGAGATCGTCAGGCGCTGAAGAGAAAATCGCAAGTGACAGTGGGAATCTATCATCCATGAAGTCCATAGTGGCATTGGTTGTGCAGCGAAAACTATTACTAATCACATGATTGTTGCCATTGACCAGTGGACGGTTGGAGATCCGTATTTTTGAAATGAGGAATCTATCTATACTATGTGGCAGTCTGAGGGAAGAGTTTGGGAGTGATGAATGCCAGGTGAACAATAATTGCCAGCCTGTATTGTGCCCACAGGGAAGTTTTGGTGGAAGTGGAGTGACAATGTAGAACAGTTTTTCATGGAAAAGAGCATGTTAAAGGCAGAAGGGTGAAAGGGCATTACAGCCAACTGCATGTTGGCTACAGTAAAAGACCAGTTCAGAGATAATTACAAGAGTGTTTCAACATGACAAAAATAATCCATGGAATAAAGAATAATCTTTTCCTTGGAAATGGGACTTACAAGCCCAAAACCCCGACCTCAGTCTCATTGAAAACCTCTGGAGTGAACTAGAATGGCAACTGCGCATCAGACCCTGAAGACCCATCTCACTAACTACACTTGCTACAGCACCATTCCTCTGGAGACGTTTCGACATCTGGTAAACAGTCTTCCATGCAGAGTTAGAGATATAACAAATGACAAGTGTTGGTCCAAGCTACATCAATGTCCATAGAGTAAATTCAAGGGACATTTAGAGGATAGTTTCATATATGTGTCCAGACACATTTTCTCATGTAGTGTATCTCATAATTCAATTAAATTCCTTTGCAAATTCCTGTGTATATTACATCAAATGAATATTGTTGCTACATATTATAAATACTATGCTGTATTAGCATTTAGATAGACAGATAGATTTTTATTAATTCCATTTGATCAAATACATGCATTCAATACATTTTTGATATAGGACACGTCAGAATTTACATCAATAAAATAAAAGAACTATCAGGTATATATTACTAATATTATAACTATTTAACTTATTATAATAGCAAATCTTAATAGATACAATCTTATTGCACAACTATTTACACCTCACTCTATTATCATAATATGAAAATTTAATTCTATAAATACAACAACATACATCTAGGTATTACAATTAAATTAAAAAAGTAAAATATAATTATAGATTTCATCGCTCCTATATGCTAAGATATTCAACTACTGAGTAAAAACAATGGCACTGCAGATAAGGTTTCAACATTCTAAAAAAGGTTTTTATTTTTGGGGCCAGTTTCATATACTGGGGTAGTTTATTGTATAATTTAACTCCAGTGAAAAGTTCCTTTTTGATATATGCTTGTGTGTGTGTGTGAAATATGAATGTTTTGATTTTGTCTTGTGTTATGCCTATGAACATCATTGTTTGTTTTAAGAAAAACATCTTTATTCATTAAATTCTTTTTAAAAAACATAATACTTTCAAAGATATATATGCAGGGCAGTGGGAGAATGTTTAAATCTTTAAACAGAGGTCTACATGATTCTCTAGAGTTTGCATTTGCCATAATTCTAATCGCCCTCTTTTGTATCCTAAACGTGCTTAGTACATCTGGCAACATACCCCAAAATATGATCCCATATCTTAAGTATGAATGGAAATAAGCAAAATAAGTATTTCTTAATGTGTGCATGCTAGTGCAGGTTTTCAAAATACGTAACGCAAAGCACATCGAGTTCAGTTTAGTATTCAGATATTGTATATGTTTATTCCATTTCAAGTCTTGTTGTATCCATAGTCCTAAAAACTTTGTTTCTGATTTATTTACTATTTGATGACCATTTAATGTTATATTGGGTTTCGCAGGATTCCTATTCTGTATAGTGTGGAAATTTAGACATACTGCTTTTTTATAGTTTATTATGAGGCGATTATCTTGTGACCATTTGGTTAACTCTCCTGTAACGGAGTCAGCAGACTGCTGTATGACCTGTTTAGTTTCACCTTTTATTATGAGTGTTGTATCGTCCGCAAACAAAATGTCCTTATGTGAATGAACGTTCTGTGTTATATCATTGATATATAGAAGAAAGAGTAGTGGGCCCAAAACCGATCCCTGGGGTACTCCAAATTCAATAATTCCCTCATTGGACAATGTTTCATTAAGTAATTTGGTTCCATCATCCTTGTGTCTCAAGCTTACTATTTGTTTACCCCTTGTTAAGTAAGACTCTATCCATTTATTAGCTAGACTTCTAATACCATATTGATTTAGTTTGGTAAGGAGGATTTTATGGGCAACAACATCAAATGCTTTCGATAAATCCAAGAATAGGCCAGTTACATGTTCCTTATTGTCAATTAATTTCAGTATACAATTACTACATTCGTAAATTGCTGTCTGTGTACATATTTCCGTTCTGAATCCATGTTGTGAGTTTGATAATATTTTATTTTTTTCTATGAAACTTATCAGTCTCTTATACATAATTTTTTCCACAATTTTTGCAATACCAGTTGGTAGGGTAATAGGACGATAGTTATCTAATTCATCTTTTGAACCGTTTTTGTGCACTGGAATTACTTTTGATAACTTCAAAATATCCGGGTAAGTTCCTGAGAGAATTGAACTGTTTATTAAGTGCGTAAGTGGATTTATTATATTTTCTGCACATTTCTTTAAAATTGCATCAGGGCTGCCATCAATGCCAGCACAGAATTTATTTTTTAGCTCTTTTATAACTATTCTTACCTCTTCACTTGTGACATGATTCATAAATAATCACTGCATATATTTATTTTATTATTAGAATTTAGTGTATTTACCTGTGATTGATTTAATAATTTTTGTGGAATTTCCAGAAAATAGTCATTAAAAGTGTTCGCTATTTCCTCTGGATTATTAATCACTTTATTATTTCTGGTCAGTGTAATGTTCCTTTGTATTTTAGCAGATTTTCCAGTTTCTTTCTTTATCACGGACCACATAGCCCTGTTTTTATTAGATGATTGGGAAATAAAATTATTATGCATTTTCTTTGCTAGTCTTATTACCTTATTTAATATGCTAGTGTATTTTTTGTAGTATAAATTGAATTCAGGTGTTGTGTGGTATTGTTTATATAATTTGTGTAGAAATTTCTTTGACATGAATTTATAATCCCTGTTGTTATCAAATTGCTAGTTTTGTTATTTTGAACAGTTTTTCGTTTAAAGGGGAATGCTATTTCAAAATAGTGTTTTAGGGTACTGTTAAATGCATTCAATTTATCATTTACATTTTCTAGTTCATAAATTTCTGACCATGTTTCCTTATTTAATAAGTCATTGAAATATGTAACATTTGATTCAGTGAATGACCTGCACTTTGATTTTACTCCATTATCATTATTATTGATTGTTTCGGATACTTCAAAACTCAGTATTTGTCCATGGTGGTCACTAAAACCCGGACAATAGACTTCTATTGAATGGTGATATTTATCTGTATTTATAAAAATTTGATCAGGAGTGGTTTTACTAAATTTTGTTATTCTTGTTGGGGTATTTACTGTAGGTTTCAGTCCGTAGGAAATTAGTAACTGTGTTAATAATTCACAATTTCTATCAAATTTTAAGAAATCCACATTTACATCCCCACAAATTATTATATCGAAATTTACTTTGCTCATGTTATTGAGTAACAATTCTAATTTATCTATAAATAAAGGAAACTTTCTTGACGGAGAACGGTATACGCATACAATTATTAACTTAAACTGCTGTATTTTTACGGCAGAGAATTCAAAATCCTGTTCCATAATTAGATAATCATAAGCTGTTATCTGTTCATGATCTAAATTATTTCTTAAGAAGATGCAAGTACCACCATGGCTAATATTAGATCTAGAGTATTTACTAGCTTGTATAAACCCTGGGAATTGAATTAATTCGAGTTGTTCCTCTTTCAGCCAATGTTCTGAAATACATAGTGCTGAGATGTCTTCAAGTTCATTTTTAAGCATTAGATTTATGTAATCAATTTTATTATAAAGAGACTGGACATTCTGGTGGTAAATTTTAAATTTGTTACTTTTGCAAGCTTGTGTTGGTGATTTATTTACATTATTATTATCATAATTGTTATTATTATTGTTGCTAGACAAATCCGAAATACCATTGTTGCACTCCGTTAAATTTGACTTCAAAAGATCTGAATGCCAAACCTCACGTTTGGCTTCTTCTACCAGTTTCC
The DNA here is from genome assembly GCA_946902985.2 of Meconema thalassinum. Taxonomy (NCBI): domain Eukaryota; kingdom Metazoa; phylum Arthropoda; class Insecta; order Orthoptera; family Tettigoniidae; genus Meconema; species Meconema thalassinum. The sequence goes on from OX336392.1 coordinate 378,596,081, forward strand.
CTGCTTCCACTCTAATGATATTACTGTTGAATTATTCTTACCATTTGAATTTACAATTTTGCAGATTTCATCACTAAGATACTCTTTTCCTAATCTATTTAAGTGTAGGCCATGCCGAGTGTGGAACTTCCTGTCTAATTTACTTACATCTACAATTTGGACATTTGGAAAACTCTTACAAATTTTATGAATTTTTCCATCTACTGGCAGCAATATGTCCATAGGAACACATATCGTTAGCTAAGGAGATACAGGCAGAATTGTTACCGTAAAGTTATAAAACAAAATAGCAATTTATTTTTGTAGTCTATTTCAAATACTTTAATGAATGTTGTCAAACATCTATTCACACATATTCCAGGATGGATTTTGTGCCATTTAATAATAATGCCCCCTCTTTAATATTGCCAAAATCCAAGCTTGAAACTTATACATTGAATCACAATTTTCTCCTTCCAAGTTTAGGGCATACTACAAGTTGACTACACTGCACAAGTTAAATACCCCAGACTGAGGGGCCAGGCTATCTCCCCGAAGAGTGTGTTTAAACCTCTCCATCAGCCATCCTTGAAATGGTCTTATGTGGTTTCCCATTATCATCTCAAGACAAACGCCATCATAATTTCTTTGACAAGTTAATGATTAACCTACTGCCTTATGCGTAATAAAATCCTTGGCTGATAACCTAGATGTTAGGCCCCTTAAAACAACAACAACAACAACAACAATAAAATCCAGATAAAATTCAGATTATGAAGTGAAATGGTCATAAACTGCATATATGTCTCAAATATCCTTGTATCTGTCTTTATGCAGCAGCTTGAATGTATATAGGCTATAGGTTTCTAATAAAGCTTATAAAACAAGTTGGAATTTCATGCATGTTTAAGACGTTCCACAACAATTTGTATGCTGTCAAATGCCTTCTTTAAGTACAGGCAATTTAGAAACATTGGAGGGGTTGAATTGTTCTTCAAAACAAATATTTGCCCTGAACATGATGTCTCACAAAGGAAACAGGCTGTGCCTACATTATCAAGTAATGTTTCAGTTTCGATTGGTACCAGAAGGGCTAGAGACAAGAGAAATAGTATACCTCTCCAGTGCATACACTCAGATTTCCCCTCGGGTAGTTAAACAATTATGTCATATCTCCAAATCCCCAACCTTCCGGAATTTGCTGTTTGCCCACAATCTGGTCAGCTGATATCTCAAATCAGGGCTTCCATGTTTCAACAGTTTGACTGTTATTCCATCCAAAATGGTCACTTTGTTACATTTAATTTTTTGATTGCCATGCTTACCGCCAATTCTATAATTTGATCTGTACTCACTACAGTAGAACCTGCCTTGAACTGACCCTTTATTAAACGGAATATTTGATGGCCCTGTGTACTTAGGGGTGAAAAGCATGTAAACATACCTACCAAAGTAAAGATCATGATATACAAATCATATTATCTCCCAATTTTGATCTATAGATCAGAATGTTGGACCTGGACAAAGGAAGACCTGAGTAGAATGCAAGCGACAGAGATGCGTTTTCTGGGAAAGAAATGAAACGATACGGAACACACTTCAGATCAACCCCCTAAAAGAAACAATAGAGAGTAATGGGTTGAAATGGTCCAGACATGTACACCGAATGGTTAAAGAAAGACTATCAAACAGAGCTTTGGAATGGTTAGAGTCTGGACTAAGACCAACAATGGGAGGAAGTGCTGAATGACAGAATGTGAGAGAGAAGAGAGAATTGGAAGAGGCTCTGTAAACGAACAGCATAAGCAGAAATTGATATGCAGACAACAAAAAATCTAAATAAGCCTTTTTAACAGAAACCTTCCAAGTTCCGGAATGCAATGTTTAGAAAAATTTTAGGTGCCCTGAGAAAGTCTAACTTGTCTGCTGTAACATTTAATGCTGTAGCTAACAAGGAATGTGCAAATAGGTCTTCCTCCTTTTGTTTTCCAACTTACACGTCAAAGTATATGGTTAATTGCCTGTTCTCAATGCTCTCTTTAATGAGCTGTCAATCAACAAATGGCTGCCTTTGTCTCGGCCCATGTCAAACATCTTACAATTCACCTTTTTAACTGAGCACACCACAACTTATATTACTGACATCTTCATTCTTTACCGTTATACTTTTCAGAATTCTGGCCGATGGCTTCGTTTATGAAGTAACTGAATGGTTTCCCACCAAAATGTTGCAAGCGCTAAATTTATCGAAAAAGAGTTTCAGTCTCAGAATGTTTCTTATCCTCTTGTTCATCAATCTAGTGGCATCCGCTGGGAAAAATGTTAACTTTCCAGGGAGTTATCAGGAGTTGAAATTGAAGAAGGTAGATGCAAAACTGCACAAGTCCACTTTGGACCATAAAGGAGTTGAGACCGGAATAAAGTTAATTAGTCAGCTACGCATTGTATACAGTGCAAAACAACGTAAGTTTCCATGAGGAAGTCCTTAGAATTGTAGGAAGGAAATTAACGCAGTTGCAAAACAGCAACTCTGAAAGTGCCAAAAGCGAGAGACATAATAAAGTATATAGGGAGTATCCCTAGTATTAAGAGCTAGTAAAGAAGTACAGAAACCTTACTAGTGATAATACAGAGAGCAGCAGTGAACATTGGGACACTGACAGTGATAAAAAGTTCATAACAATATTTTTAATGTATTTTGCTCTGAATCTTTGTTTTGTTATTTCAAAAAGTCATTATATTTCTTAATAAACATAGGGAGTTGCAAAATGACGTATGTCCAAGTAGGAAATCATTAAACATACAAAACCAATACCCTCACACAACCTTTTTGGGAGCCATCTCTAGTACTCGCAAAAAGAAAAATCATATGTCTGTATACATTTAATAATGAAATAACTGAAAAAAAATCATATGTCTGTATACATTTAATAATTAAATAACTGAAAAATACTATTTTCTCAAAACCGTGCTGGGTGGACGTGTGCTGTTTTGTATTAAAATGGCCACCCCAACGCATGTGTCACCAGTGGGTTCCATGATGAATCATGCGAATAAAGACGAGAAGCAGTGTATTAACTACGAAAACTGGAATGTATTACAAGAAAACGATTGAGGAAAGCAGGGAGTACTTATTCGTCAACGACCGGAAAACAGGTCGGTGCTAAGATGTCTCCTAATATGGTAGGTATTAAAAAACATTGCACAGCCTTTTTGTTTGTCTGTAGAATTTACAATGGCGAGTCTCAATACCTCAAAATTAACTTGCATTAATTAATTTATGACCACTTAAAATGTATGAACGACGAAGGTTTATTATTTAAAACGAAACGTTTCTGTAAACTTACATTTACATTTACTCTCTAAGTAAATACATTACTGTTGATCATCTTACTGCACGTAACTGGTGAACCATAGTCAGACGATTAGGATCAGAGGCGGTTCTAGCCCTGGGCCGGGGGGGACCGGGCCCCCCCAGTTTTAGTGAAATAATTATTTTAAAATTCCTTGGTTACTAAATAAATTAATAATTTACAGATATAATTTATCTGATATAAAACAAACTAATGCATTTAATTAAGTTAATTTTTCTTTCAATTTCAAGATTTATTTATTTTATTAACTTATATGTAATTTAAACACACAATTGAAATTGTGTATAAATATAATATTTTTTAAATGCGTAGTGCATACACCAAGAGTATTAAACTCTTTTCCCAACTTTATGACATGCAAGTTCAGAAGTTTCCAATGTAGAGAAACCTCCATGCGATACAAGTGCATCGATATCTCCCCAACTCTGTGACAAAAATGTGAATGCAACTGTTTCTTATATAGACGAACCAGTACCATTTTATATCAGTGCATCGATCTATGATGGTCCATGCCAACCACATAAATCAGTTTATAAAAAAACGTTACTATACAATAAGAACAGAAGTTTTAACAGTAAATGGTTTGATAGGTATACATTTATTGAATACTCTGAGAACAAAAATGCTGTTTTCTGTGTCGTCATTTCGTTCAATCTGATTCAAGCAATGCTGAACATGTTTTCAGTAAATCTGGATTTTACAATTGGAAAAGAATATGAGAAAAAACGTGCAAAGCATGCTGATAGTGAATGTTATAAATCTTCAATAGTAAAGTGAAACATTTTTCTGGTAAGTGAACATAGCAGCACAGTGATTTCGAAGCTAAGCGAGAAACCTCTGGTTATATTGCGTAACCGCTCAGCTGTGGCAACAATGGCCCGAGTCGAATTACTTTGTGCTCGGCAAGACATTGGGCTTAGAGGTCTTCGCCAAACAGTTTCGGATGATGATAGTGTTAATAAAAAAGGGAATTTTGATGAAATTTTAAATGTAATTAAACTAGAAAGTGAAAGCACAAGGGAGAATGTAAACAGTCTACTAAAGAATGCAACTTAGGCTACTCATCTAAAGATTCTCAAAATGAATTTCTTGAAATCTCAGCTAATATAATAGTTCAAATAATTGGAGGAGAGACGAAAAAATATAACAATGGTTATGTTTCCTCAATCCTGGATGAAGTTAGAGTTGTTAGTAAAGTGGAACAGATGTCCGTATGTGTCAGATATGTGTAGGACAAAATTCGATAGAGGAGCGTTTCATTGGTTTTATACATTTGTCTCAACTGAATGCTGAAAGTATAGCTAATTCAGCTTTAGAGTACCTTGTTTCAGTGGATTTCGATCCATGTAAGTGCATTGGACAAGCATATGATGGAGCCGCGGTTTTGTCAGGGAAGATAAACGGTGTGCAACGTTTATTGCGACAAAAGGTCAATAACCCGTGTGTTTACGTGCATTGTTATGCACATCGCTTACATTTAGTTTTGGTGGATGTTTCAAAGCCAGTTTGTAGACGTGGTAGGGGACACTTTTGGTTAACTGGCAGCAATTTATGCTTTTCAGTCTGTATCTACTTTAAGACACCAAAAGTTTGTTGAGATACAGAGTGATCTTCATCCAGGAGAACGTGTTTTAGAGATACCTCTTCAAAGTGACACGTGATGGGTATGTAAATATAGAGGAGTAATGTATTTTCAGAAACGTTTTGCTTCAGTTAAAGCAGCTCTAGAGTATTTTTCAAAGTCAGCTAACAAGAAAGAGGCAGCAGAAGCAAAAGGTTTGTTGAAACAGCTTTGTAAAGTGAAGGTGATGTTTGTGTTACAAATCTTTTCTGATATTCTCGAGCTTTCCAACGGAGCCTCTATGTTCTTACAACAAAAACATGTGGACTTCGGAGGGGCACAGAGATTGATCTATGGTCTTGTAAAATCGTTGCAAGAAAACGGAAATGATTATTATTTTAAGGAACTATGGGCGGTTACATGTGACTGTTCAGTCGTTAGGCGTGAAAGTTTATAAGCAATCTAGAGTCTCAAGTATTCCAAAGAACTTTTCAGACTACGTTTTATTAATGCCAGTCTCTGCAGAGAAAGAAGAGGAAAATGTCACATTATCAGAGACATGTAAAAGAAATCTTTTTGAAATATTAGACAATATGGTAGAAGAGTTACTGCGTAGATTTACTGAAAATGATTTTGTGTGCAAGGCAATGGATGCCTGTAATCCAAGAAGTGAAAACTTGTTAAATTTTGAATATATATATTCTCACGTTCTGTGAAAAGTATAATCTAATCTTTACAGACCTTAAGGTGCTACAGACTGAAATCAGATTAGCTAAGAATGTATTTAGAGGCAAATATTCAAACACTTCCTCATTTATTTTCTGAACTTCTGAAAATGGAAGTTGCTTTTCCATAGCTACTATTATTTTTCAAGTTGATGCTGACTCTTCCTGTGTCATCTGCTTCTGCTGAGCGCAGTTTCCCTGTCGTAAAACGAATAAAATCCTATTTAAGAGCAACAATGGCAACAAAGAGGCTTTCCAATCTTGCAATTCTTTCAACTGAAAGAGAATTAAGTGGAAAATTACTTCACGACCCTTCTGATATTGTGAACCAGTTTGCCCAGAGTAGAAACAGAAGAATAAATTTATGTGACAGTGAAATATGCTATTTTTTACCAATGATAGTTTTTAGCCTACTTTTCTCATTTTGCAAAAATGAGGAAAAAGTAGACTAATGAGAACGATCCAGGAACATGTCTGGGCCCCCCCAGATTTAAGCTTCTAGAACCGCCACTGATTAGGATTATGAAAAGAAAAGGAAGCCGAAACTCAAGACATAAATTTCAAGATATCTAACGGTCGAGCTGTGTGGCTCTGATGGTAGAGTGCTGGATTTGTGAAACCTACATGGTAGATTCAATCCAGGCATAGTCAGACGGTATTTAAAGATGCTCAAATATGACAGCCCAGTGTCAGTAAATATACCGTCACGCAAAAGAACTCCTGTGGAACAAAAAATTTGGTTTCTGGCGCTTGCAATATTCTGGTGGGCTCCCATTCAACTGAAGTACGTCCAACCGGTGAAAGTTCACAGTATAATCCCCTGCCTACTTTCCGAACATTAGATGCTTAGGTGATGGTCAGCCATGAATAAATAGACAAGATTGGGAAAGAAAAAAACTTTCACACAAAAATAATTCTATGATCACCTATTTACAACTGGCATTGTTGCCTCATCTGATTCTCTCCCATTGCCTTATAGGCAATTAAAATCACTGAATATAAATCTCAAACACAGGGAGCTTTTGTAGTTACTTTTATGCCCTGTCATTGCACATGTCATGGGAATTACTAATTATGCACTTGAAATGAACAAGCCAGTAAAACAGGACTGCCACTGATTAAAACAAATGGATCAGCTGGTGCTTAGTGACCCTCATTGGCAATGTTGACAATTCTAGCCCACTGCGGTCCTGTATGAGGAATGTTTTGAGTTGGCAGAAGGGTATATATATTAACTTTTAACAAATATCCTCATATCATCCTTGACCTCATAAAAATAGGAAGAATATGGGTTGAAAATGCACACATACAACTTCAAACTTCCAAAAATAAAGAATAAGAAAAATGTCAAGTATGAATTTTTTTCAGAGTTGAACTACAAGTAAAGTCAGCGATTCGATTTGCAAATTGTTTCTCTGCATAGTTATCAAAAATGTTCTGACTTTTAATTCATGTTTGCATGCATATCATTATTATTAATACCAAGAGCATGGTACTTACTACTTGAAAATCTTTTAATTTATGTCCTTAATACAAAATATGACCTGATCTTCATTTGTTTATCACGTAATGATAGCTGTGAATCTGAAAATAAAGTCCTAGAGGAGTCTAGGTAGACCAATAAGTATGGGTTCTGAAACACATCTATATTTTGGTCATATGGATGAATTAATACTGGAGTCAGGTCAGGAGAAATCCTGCTACCGTATGACAGTAGAAGGTACTACCTGCGACTGTATGGCCGAAGGTCTGGCGGCCAGTACCAAACCAGGCAAACTAAGGGAGAACCAACGGCTAAGGGCTAAGGGAGTTAACCCCAACAGAAAATCTTCCTCGTGCGTTAGGCCTAGCAAGCCAGCTTGAGGAGTAAAATTGTCAAAGTGCTTTCAACAATAAAACGAGCCTCAGATGTAGGAAACGAAAACCAAGATATGGAAAACCTTCTACGTGTAGTTCCTGTAAGGATGACGGTGGTAAGCCCGAAGTTAAACAAAACTATTCAAAGAAGGAAATTACTGGACGGAGGAACAATAAATTAAAAACAAGATGTTCAGGAAAGAACATATAGCCTACTTTCTCCTAAATGTATGGGTATAGTTATAACTCTTTGTCTTTATCATCTCCTAATTTCTTCCAATTCGAAGTGCAAATTGGCACACTGGATTTGAGGAGTGGCGTTCAAATAATTTACCCCAGCATTTTGCAATTTCATCAGTAAACACTCCAAACAACGTAGGTATTCAGTTTATTAACACCGACTACTTACAATAATTTAAACTTCGTTGCTCTAAACGTATCACTGGAAGAAACATATTTAATATAACTATTACACAGCTAATTTGTAATCGCGCACGGCTAACGAGAAAGACAGGCCATGGCGCGTAAACCAAACCCTTCTGTGACGTAGGCAATGTACCGGTACTGCTTGATGATGCTTGTACGTTTAAGTCGAGAGCAATTCATAAGCAGCAGAAATGCAATATTTTATATCAATCTTCATAAAATGGACGCAGTTAAGATGTTCCATGTGTTTTCAAACACGATAAATTATACTGTATAGGTTTGCAAAACTACGCCTATTGAAGTTACTCCTTACATAAATCCACGCGAACTAGGATTCAAGGGTTCGTTGTGTCTTTAATAGCTGCAATGAACAGGCTACAGTAAGTCGAGCTGTAGATTCTGTGACCTTCGTTGTGAGTTAAATTATGTGCACATTAGTATAATTAGATCAAAGAATCTTGCAGCACAGTATAGATATCATTAACTTATTGTTGTTTCAAGGGGCGGAACATAAATTAATTCGTTTATAGAAGAGATCTGCGGAATACACTACCCACCGACTAACGACTTGTATCAATACCTTCTATGAAGACAAGTGATAAATGAATACCAAAGTTTATACAGGTTCAATGATGTAGACAAGATGACTAGGTACCACACCGGCAGTAAAACGATGACCAGACAGTGGTGCAACAGAACTACATTGCTGACGTCACGAAAACTCACCAGAGCCAGTCATTCTCGTTGGCCGTGATAATCGCGCCTTATCTTGGGGATGTGTACCCTCTATCGGCAAAAATAATAACCTTCGCAATTATACTGTAGACATGGATTCACTAACTGGCCGGTAGAGAGCATAGCTCGGATCTAGATGGCTGTGGTTACCAATAACATAGTTCAAGTAATTACTCTTAGATGTCACTCCGGTGGTGAATGTTGTTTTAATTAAATATATATTTTCCATTTCAAAATGCACCATATAATGCTTTATTTTATAACGTCTCAGTACTCAAGAAATAATAAATATAAAAAAAATCAAGAAAAAAAGTCCAACTCTGATAGGACTTGAACCACGGCCAGCCTGGTGAAAGACTAACGCGCTGACCACGCAGCCAATCGTGCACACTCTAATAGATCGTTAGGAACCAATACATATACCACGTTATAGCAAATCATGACTTGGACTAAACGATTTCTTTACTGGAGTATATTTTAAACAGAGTTCATTTCATAGAAAGTTCATATATTTGTTACCACTAGCCTATATTGCATGCAACATACTGAAATTAATAAAATATAGGTCAGAACGAGAGATCAGCTGCCATCTTGTCAAATAACCGAGACGACTCAGCTTTTTAAAATCACTTCTAGACTATAATATTAAAATATAAACTTTTAATTTCAAACGGGCCACGTCGTTTCAAACAGATTAAACGATTCTTGGTTCGATAGTCGGAACTGGTAGGTCCCATGTTAAGGATTATAAAGTTTGCATAATTCACACGGCCGCCATTCTGAAATGGTACGGTTGATGACCTCGTAGTTTGAGCACAAGACGCGCCTCATATGAAGGAACGTTGTTACCAAATTTGGTAAAGATCCGATTATTAGTTTGGTTGTAATGCATTATTACGTTTTGACCATTTGAGTGGCCGCCATTAAGTTCTGGTAAAGATGGCGGCGATATAAAACATGACACTGAGGTGCCCTTTGCCAGTGCTACCTCTGTACCAAATTTCGTTCAATTCGGTTTCACCGTGTTCGAATTGATAGGGGGGGACAGACATTCAGAGTACACACACTCACACACACACACACAGACTCACACACACACATACACACAGACAGACACACTTTTTTCGCCCTGTAGTGATCTCATAAGTCTACTTTCATTTTTTGCAAAAATCGAAAGTAGGCTAATAGCAACATTAAATACCATTACCCTGACCGCCAAATGTGAGGAGCTCGTAGATCTCATCGAAAGAAGGAAGATTGAGGTCCTTGGACTGAGTGAAACAAAGTGGGAAAGGGAAAGGAACTAAATTGCTGAGGAAAGGTTATAAACTCTACTGGCATGGAAATAAGATGGAAGCAAGGAATGGTGTGGCGTTTGTTATCAGCAAGAAAATCGATGCTGTATCTGGTGTAGAATATGTAAATGAACGAATTGTCAAGCTACATCAGAAAACTGACAAGAACACACTGACCATTGTCCAGGTTTATGCTCCACAGGTTGGGTGTAGTGAGGAAGAGAAAGATGACTTCATTCAAGAATTAGAAGACCACGTAGAACAAGATAACATTCTTTTTATGGGTGATTTAAATGCTCATGTGGGAAATGATAGGACAGGATATGAGACAGCGATGGGTCCCCATGGATATGGAAATCGAAACCAAGAGGGTGAATGCCTTCTTGACTTCTGCTTAAGAAATAATCTGGTTATTAAGAACACCTGGTTTCAAAAACAGCTGAGCCTTAAGATCACACGTTACAGCTGGAATGGAGAACAGAACTCTGTTATTGACTATATTATTGCAGATAAAGAAGCTGGAGCATTTATTAGAGATGTGAAAATACTGCCAGGAGAAAGTTTGGATAGTGACCACAGGTTACTAGAAGCCATCCTAGGAAACATCCTGATAAGAATAGCAAACGTAAACCCAGGATAAAAGTTTGGGATTTTGATAAATCAGATAAGAGGTCTGAATACCAGATGAAGTTTAGAGACCAACTGCCTAAATATGACACTGGATCAGCTGAAGAAGAATGGCTTGGATTTAAGAAAATCCTGATAGATACTGCAGTAAATATTGTTGGCAAAACAAGCAGCAGAGTAAGAGAGAGAGAGAAACCCCATGGTGGAGTGAAACTGTCCGAAGAGCAATAAAAGAGAGAAATGAAGTGAGGAAACTAAGGGACAGAGAAAGTCAGAAAGAAGAGAAATTTCAAGAACTCAGTCAGCTGTACAGGGACCTGAAACTTAAGGTAAAAAGAATCATTTCTGCAGAAAAAGAGAAATACTGGACAGAATTCACACAGAAACTAGAAGACGACTGCAGTAACAATAGGAAGCTATTATATCAAGTGGTGAGGAGTAAGAAAAACAGCTATGAGCCAATCAAGGCTGTGGAGAAGGAAGATGGAAACATCACATGGAATGAGAAGGAGATTCAAGATGAGATGGGACAGTATTTCGAACAAGTAGTTCCATGAAGAACTATACAGCCCATTTTCATATGTCCTACTCATGTCAATTGCCTCTATCAACATACAAAATTTCAGTTTGATTGTAGTGATAGATTCGTTGATATTGAGAACCGTCTAAATATTTCAGATGGTCGCCAGGTTGGATTTTTATTTACTATATACTATTACATTAAGATTATTGTGTACGTGTGGAATTCAAACTTCAATCGCATGATTAGGGCACAAGAAGTAAAAAAAAAAAGATTTTTAAAATTTTGCATAGCTGCCATTTTGTGGTTATGAAAACAATTGAAATAAATTAGATGTCAGTGGATTAACATTTGTATAAGCATTTAACCTGCAAAGTTTCACACACTCAGATGGTTAAATCGCGAGAAACGTCCATTTAAATATTTATACTTCACGTCACCGCCATGTTGGATTTGTGCTCACCAGGTTACTGAAAGTCCTATTGGTGAACTTATGTCCATATCCTCTATGAACATAAAAAATATCAGTTTGATTGCTGTAAAAGATTCGTATATATTGAGAACCGTCAACATATTCCGGATGCTCGCCATTTTGGATTGATATATACTGTATATAGGCCATACATAGTGGTATGTACCATTAAAGGAAAATTATTGCGTAGCTTCATTTTTCAAACTTTCACTTCTATCGCATGATTACAACACAAGAAATAAAAAGATAATTTTAAAATTTCGCACAGCCTCCATCTTGAGGTAATGTAAACAATTGAACTAAATTAGATGCCAATGCATTACAATATGTATAATCATTTTCTGTACCACATTTCTCTGCGCTCAGATGGTTAAATCACGAGAAAAGTCTATTAAAGTAATTCCAGGGCACAAAAACGGTTCAAAGGATGAATTAGATAACTATCGTCCTATTACCTTACCAACTGGTATTGCAAAAATTGTGGAAAAAATTATGTATAAGAGACTGATAAGTTTCATAGAAAAAAATAAAATATTATCAAACTCACAACATGGATTCAGAACGGAAAAATCTACACAGACAGCAATTTACGAATGTAGTAATTGTATACTGAAATTAATTGACAATAAGGAACATGTAACTAGCCTATTCTTGGATTTAACGAAAGCATTTGATGTTGTTGACCATAAAATCCTCCTTACCAAACTAAATCAATATGGTATTAGAGGTCTAGCTAATAAATGGATGAGTCTTACTTAACAAGGCGTAAACAAATAGTAAGCTTGAGACACAAGGATGATGGAACCAAATTACTTAATGAAACATTGTCCAATGAGGGAATTATTGAATTTGGAGTACCCCAGGGATCGGTTTTGGGCCCACTACTCTTTCTTCTATATATCTATGATATAACACAGAACGTTCATTCACATAAGGACATTTTGTTTGCGGACGATACAACACTCATAATAAAAGGTGAAACTAAACAGGTCATACAGCAGTCTGCTGACTCCGTTACAAGAGAGTTAACCAAATGGTCACAAGATAATCGCCTCATAATAAACTATAAAAAAACAGTATGTCTAAATTTCCACACTATACAGTATAGGAATCCTGCGAAACCCAATATAACATTAAATGGTCATCAAATAGAAAATAAATCAGAAACAAAGTTTTTAGGACTATGGATACAACAAGACTTGAAATGGAATAAACATATACAATATCTGAATACTAAACTGAACTCTATGTGCTTTGTGTTACGTATTTTGAAAACCTGCACTAGCATGCACACATTAAGAAATACTTATTTTGCTTATTTCCATTCATACTTAAGATATGGGATCATATTTTGGGGCATGTTGCCAGATGTACTAAGCACGTTTAGGATACAAAAGAGGGCGATTAGAATTATGGCAAATGTAAACTCTAGAGAATCATGCAGACCTCTGTTTTAAAGATTTAAACATTCTCCCACTGCCCTGCATATATATCTTTGAAAGTATTATGTTTTTTAAAAAGAATTTAATGAATAAAGATGTTTTTCTTAAAACAAACAATGATGTTCATAGGCATAACACAAGACAAAATCAAAAAAATCATATTTCACACACACACACAAGCATATATCAAAAAGGAACTTTTCACACTGGAGTTAAATTATACAATAAACTACCCCAGTATATAAAACTGGCCCCAAAAATAAAAACCTTTGATAGAATGTTGAAAGCTTATCTGCAGTGCCATTGTTTTTACTCAGTAGTTGAATATCTTAGCGTATAGGAGTGATGAAATCTATAATTATATTTTACTTTTTTAATTTAATTGTAATACCTAGCTGTATGTTGTTGTATTTATAGAATTAAGTTTTCATATTATGATAATAGAGTGAGGTGTAAATAGTTGTGCAATAAGATTGTATCTATTAAGATTTGCTATTATAATAAGTTAAATAGTTATAATGGATTTTCATTTTCATTAGTAATATATACCTGTTAGTTCTTTTATTTTATAGTTATAAATTCTGACGTGTCCTATATCAAAAATGTATTGAATGCATGTATTTGATCAAATGGAATTAATAAAAATCTATATATCTATCTATAAAACGTTTCAACTTCGCTTGGCCGCCATGTTCGTTTTGTACTTTACAAGTGTTTGTAAGTTACATAGATAAAATTGTAGCAGTGCCCTTTATCACCGTACAAAATTTCACGCTGATATCTGTAATAGTTTCGGAGATATAGAATGCCAGTGAAATATTTCGCACAGCCGCCATTTTTGAGGTTATGTAAATCAGTGTAGAAATTATAAAGGCTGCTGGACCTGTTGGTATGCAATGGTTGTATCGACTGCTAAAGTGTGTGTGGAAACGGAAATGTATACCAGAAGACTGGAAGAAAGGGCTAATAATAGCAGTGTTTAAGAAGGGGGACAAGAAGGTGTGTGATAACTATAGAGGGATCACACTCTTATCACAGATAGTAAAAATACTGGAAAGGATATTAGAAAGAAGAATGAGAAGAATGGTGGAAGGAGAGTTGCAAGAGGAACAGTATGGCTTCAGGAGTGGAAGATCCACAGTGGACCCAATCTTTAGCTTGAGGCAGGTGATGGAAAAGAACTGGGAATATGGAGAGGATTTGATCATGACTTTCATAGATCTAGAAAAGGCATATGATAGTGTCCCCAGAGAGAAGGTATGGGAAACCATGGTTAAGAAGAGACTGGGAAGAGAAATGTTGGAAATGGTGCAAGCAATGTACAACAACTGTGTTAGCAGGGTACTGACCCCAGTTGGAAAGACAGATTGGTTTAGGAACAAGACTGGACTAAGACAGGGGAGTGTGCTGTCACCTCTCATGTTCATAATGGTAATGGATGAAATTGTAAAGGAAACAAAGGAAGCATATGGACATAAAGAAATGAAGTTATTGTTAATTGCAGATGATATTGTGGTCTGGGGAAGGAACACCGAAGAAGTGCAAAAACAACTAGATGCACTGAACGAAAATATTCAGAAGTACGGCCTGAAAATCAGTATAGAGAAAAGCAAGACCATGGTGATGACAAGAGGGGAAAGACAAGGAAAGGGCACTGTGAAAATTGGTAGTCAGAGTTTAGAAATTGTGGACACGTTCAAATACCTAGGAAGTGAATTGATGCAAACTGGTAGGTCGGACATGGAGATTGGCAGGAGGGTACAGCAGAGCAATGCATTCTATCAAAGTGTAAGAAAACTTATTTGGGATAAGGAAGTACCAAGGAAAAGCAAGGAGGTAATGCATAAAGTGTACTATGTTCCCATATTAAATTATGCAGCTGAGACTTGGACCCTGACAAGCAGGCAAGAGAGTAGAATCCAAGCCAGTGAAATGAAATTCCTAAGAAGTATGATAGGAAAGACAGAGTGAGGAATGAAGATGTTAGGAAGGAAGTTGGGATGGGAAAACTAAATGAGAGAATTGAGAAGAATAAACTAAGGTGGTTTGGACATGTAAAGAGGATGGAGGAAAATAGAATACCAAGACAGATGCTGGAGGCGAAGTGCAAGGGTAAGAGAGCAAGAGGAAGACCTAGAACAAGGTGGATTGATTCAGTGAAGAACAGCGTAAGAAAAAGAAATCTGTACTGGGACAAGATCGTGGAAGAAGAATGGTGGAAGGAAAGAGGAAAGAGGAGAAGTGCCATAAATACACCGACCCGGCAGGAGCTGGATAAGGGGAAATGATGATAATGATGTAAACAATTGAACTAAATTAGACGCGAGTGCATTACAATGTGTATAAACATTTGCTGTACCAAGTTTCATTACGTTTGGATGGTTAAATCGCTTGAAAAGTCTATTTAAAAGTCTCAACTTCACTTGGCAGCCACGTTGGTTTTGTAGTTACCAGGTTTTTGAAAGTCTCATAGGTAAACTTCTAGTAAGTTAGTGCCCTTTATTACCGTACAAAATTTCAGGGTGATATCTGTAATAGTTTCGGAGATACTGAATGCTGATGAAATATTTCGCACAGCCGCCATGTTGGATTGGTGAGAGACAATAAAATTTCAAGGGCACGGTCAGGGTCAGCCTGAATGGTGCTATGATCTTACCGAGTTTCACTGAAACCGCTCCAGCCGTTTAGAAGTTATTAGGGGGACACACACGCACACACAGACACACGGACAAAAGGTGATCTCATAAAATGAAAATTGCCTAAAAATTACATAATGATCAAAATTCAAATACCAAACAAGAGGAGACTAAAGAAGAAGAAAACATCCCAGATATGGAGTACCCTCTAACATGGATAGAAGTGCCCTGAAGAACATGAAAAAAGCTAGGGCAACAGGCATTGATGATGTAAGTGCTGACATGATCAAGGCAGCTGGAGTACAAGCATTGCAGTGGTTGTTTAGAGTCCTAAACACTCTTTGGAAAGCAGAAAAAATACCAACAGACTGGACTAAAGGTGTTATCGTCCCTCTATTTAAGAAAGGAGACAGACGGAAACCTAGCAACTACAGGGGAATTACTCTTCTATCTCATGGCCTGAAGATAATGGAACGAATCATAGAATACAGATTAAGAATTATCATTTTACCACAGCTTGAAGAAGAGCAGTACGGTTTCAGACCGAACAGGGCAACAACAGATCTGATATTTCCTGTCAGGATGATTATGGAGAAGCACTGGGAAAAAGGTCAAGACATAATCTTCAATTTTCTAGATATTGAGAAGGCTTACGACAGTGTACGGAGAATACAATCTGGGAATGCCTTCAAAATAGATCAATACCATGCACTTTAATAAATCAAGTCAAGATGCTATATGAACACTGCCAGAGTTGTGTCCAAATAGGTGATGGCTATTCAGAGTGGTTCGAGATTAAGCAGGGTGTACAGCAAGGTAGCGCTCTACCACCACCTTTATTCATTACTGTAATGGATGAAATAATGAAGAGAGTTAGGAGACTCAATAAGACCTCTGAGTTTAAAGCTTTAGCATTTGCAGATGATGTTGTAATATGGGGTGAAGATGAGGCTGAAATACAACTGAAGCTGAATGATTGGAATGCTATATTCAAGCAATTTGGTCTGAATATAAGCAAGTCCAAAATGGTAGTGATGCCTGTTAGTCGACAAAACATCTGTACTAACATCACTCTGAATGGTACAAAGTTAGAACAAGTACATCAGTTCTTTTACCTTGGCAGTGTAGTGTCGACAGATAACCAACCATCTGCAGAAATCACTAGTAGATTTCAACATGGAGTGCTATTTTATCATCTCGTGAGAGGGCTTCTTTGGGATAAGCAAGTTCCTTTAAGATCAAAACTAATACACTACAAGAGCTTCTTTGTACCTGTTACTGCACATAGCTTAGAAACCTGGTATTTACCAGCAAACTACAGGCGGTGGAGATGAAGTTTTTAAAAACTATGATTCAAAAGACAAGGAGGGACAAAATTAAAAATGATGATATACGCCATCTTGTTCAAGTAGAACAATCTCTTAATGAGACCTGTGTTGAACCCAGGCTGAAATGGTTCGGTCATCTCAAAAGAATGGACACACAAAGAACAGCTAGGGTGTGGTTTGAGAAAGAACTGAAAGGCAAGAGACCAAGATGTCGACCGAGGAAGAGATGGATCGACCAGGTTAGAAATGATCTTGAAGGGAGAGGTCTGGATTTGCAGCAGGTCATGGAGGGGGAGACATTCTTGGAGAGAACTAAATGGAGAGCACTCATTCACCACACCTGGGAAACTGGAGCCAGTTCATGATGATGGATGGATTAATACCCACTCTTGAGGGGAAAAGAGGGGACGTGAGTTAGGCTAGCTCAGCAGTCCTTAAAGTGGTCTTCTGTGGTTGATTACTTAACTCCAGGCTATTGTTGGGATGGTTTTAATTTATAGCAATTAATGGCAAACCTCAATATTTTGTATTAAAGACCTAAATTACAAGATTTTCAAGTAGTACCTCCTTAGTACTTACTTCCTTGACATCACCACCAACTGATGACAATTTTTCTATTTTGTTGTATGGAGCAATCTCTGTTATGGCATATTCTTCAACCTTAATATCTGTACTAAGATCAGTGTCATCCTGCAAAGAAAGGATATGTTTCATAAATAAATTATATTTTGTTAAATTTCACTGCAGAAATCAAAGAAAAGTAAACATTTTTCTGAATTCCCTTTTTTTTAATTTCATCTTAAGACAATGTAACATGTAAGATCTCCATCAGAATTAACGACTGAATACTTCCAATGTATTAGTCCCCTCATTTATGGGTATTTGTAGTGGATAGAAGATTTTTAGTGAGAAATATATAGCCTATAGCTGTTCAGCCAAATAATATACTGTAATATTGAAGCTAGCCAAAAGAACACATCTCCACCAGGAAAGTAAACTTGAAATAAATTTTTTACTCTTTATCCCCTTTTGAACTCCAGTATGTATTGTACAAGAAGAAGATTCTAAGAGCAGGCTTAAAATCAGATATCACAATAAATCAGGAAGTCATCCAACTGGTAGATATTTTTTGTCTCCTGGTGCTAGTACTACCAAACTTCTTTGGAGAATTGCACTTGGTCAGGCAGCATTGAAAGGCCTAGAAAAGATCATCAGATGCTCAGACATTTTTACACACGTCAACTTCAGAATGGTTAAGCACATCGACTTTTCCATAGTAATATACAGTTGTGAAAGCTGGCTGTAAAAAAAAAAAAAAACGAGATAGAAACATACCGTACTGAAGCAATCGAGCCATGGTACTGGCAAAGAATTTTACCTATACCTTTGACAGCCAAGAAGACTGAGTACCGTAATTCATAAAATAAATCTAAATCTCTCTCTTCAGGCATTCATTATCAAATTACATTTGTCTTTTTATTTTTCAAAAAATAATTTACGACTTGATCTGTTCTTGGACATCGACCTTGGGCTCTATTATGCCACACGTCTGACTAAACAATATGAGTAAAATGCTCAGAGATAAGATCTATTTCAGCAAACAGGTAACCCAATTATATCGCTACGGACACAGTGTCATGAGAGTCAAGCAGATCACTGAAGTTTCCTTCATAGCTCAACTTTACTAGGTATAGAAATCTTGGAGGAGGTTACCAATTTGAAATGACATTGCAGACAGCCAAGTTTGGAAACAAAGACTTTTGGGGTTATATCGTGAAAGTGACAATAGGCATCTTTGCAAGTATTGAATTGGGCGATATGCTGGCGTCCATAGTCCGAAGAACTCGAAGTGATAACTGTGGATGTAGCCAGTCTCGACTCTGTCGTAGCCGTAAAATATACAATCCAGACGGTAGATTTTGCTACTTTCGTTACTGTTTTCGATGAAGATCTTGGCCCGAAAAATGTGAGAATTCGGAAAACACCAAGATGCAGCAGAACTAGCGGCACTATCTCCTGCTGCAGAAAATCAAATAAATTGTCACAAATTCTGCTTATTTGTTGCCAGGATTGTGCTTCCTTGTCGTCAATGGGATGGTTGTATCAATACTAGGTAATACCTGTCTCGAAGCAGAACATTCCAACAGATTCCAATGATTTCAAGATACATGCTACTAATGGAACAGAGATCACACTTAGGTGTGAGAATTGTGATCATTCTCTGTAAAGAACTGAAGAAGAGCATAGACAACAGCTTAGAATGGGGTTTGAACAAAGGAATAAGAATGGTCTATACATTAGTGTGTCCAAGTCTGTTATAGGCATAGAACAACTAGAATTCCTACTTACCTTATAACATCAGAGGGGACCCAGCCACTACCACAGTGGACGTCAATGTAAACTTCAAAATTCCAGAAACATTTTTAAGGACTCAGATAGTTTTTTTGGAATTGCCCACTGAAACCCAAGCTATTCTACATGAGTATCTAAAGGGAGCATTGGAGCAAGAAAACGTGACAGATAATTTTTGGGAATTGCCCACAGAGACCCAAGCTATTCTACTTGAGTATCTAAAGGGAGCAAGGGAGCCAGAAAACGAGACAAGAGTAAAATTCAATGGATTCCTGAATCAGTTAAATAATTTGAGAAAAGTGAATGAGCTGAAGCCACAATGCTTACTTACACCCAATCAAAGCTACACACTAGCTCTAGAAGAGGGATGGATGGAAGCCTCTAACCTTTGAATGGCGCAAAACAGTCAGACATTACTTATGTTGGAGAACTTCGAAGCATTTACCTGTCCTTAAAACATAAAACCAATGTTGTATGCATTCATGCAAAAGAATGAAATGACAGAGCAATGACAACTACAATATATATCAAAATATTCAATAGATATCTGTAACCTCAGTGGGCAATTGAATACTGTGACTTTCACAACAACAGAGAGGAGTCCGGCACAAGTAAGTTAAGTGATGCCAAACTCAGCTAGGGTCACCAACCCACGTCCAACTAGTCGTGAGCCCCCGGGGGGACAACAGTAAGACAATGTCCACTGTCTCAAATAAATACAGTGGAACGTGGCTAATTCGAACTTCTATAATTCGAAACCTTCTTTAATTCGATTTTTTCTCTTGGTCCCTAGCATTTTATATACAATCAATGCAAAAAAATTGTGGTTAATTCGAATTATATTTTGGATAATTCGAAGTTTTTACGTGTAAAAAGCCGATCGGAAGCCAAACAGTTGGGTCAGGAATTCCTGGAAAATGACGTATCATTGGTATGCGGCCCCTACTCGATAGTTTTGCCTATGTGACTAACAACACGCCTGCGACGCTCCTTCCAAGGTCAATGCCCAACCCCTCCCCCTCCCATTGTTTTGCAACGCTCCACATCTCATAACTCATAACAGTGTCATCCCTTACACCTGTCTGGTAGTGCATGCTGAGTGGTCTGATTAGACTTGTGGTTGTTGTTCAGAAGTTTGGTTTTGCCTGTGTTTTAAAGTGTGTGTACAGAGCTAAGATGTCGTCATCAAAGCATCGGGTTCCATAAACAACTTTGACTTTGGCGGAGAAAATAGTGGTGATTAAAGAAGTGGAAAAGGGAATGAAGGAAAAAATCAGAAATTGCAAAGGCTTTCGGGATTCCTCCAAACACGTTGTTAACATACCTAAAAAATAAAGACAACATTCTCGGTTATGAAAATGAAAGTGGCAAAGGCCGGAAAAGGTTAACGGAACCGGAACATTTGAATATTTTCTCTACTCTTTTCAACGAACTTTCATAATTCGAATTTTGGATAATACGAATTTTTTTACTGGTCCCTTGAGGTTCGAATTATCCAAGTTTCACTGTAACTATACTAATTACAGTAACAACATTGTCCTACTTCTTCACTTTTCACCATATTATTTTACTACTGTTCAATTCAGGGTTCTATGGATGCAGTCCAAGGTTTCAAAAGTTCATTTCGTACATGAATTTCATGTGTGTCCTTGTGCAGCTTAACCTTTTGCACTCCTATGTCGAGTGGGGTTCGACATGAAAATATTTAACTTCCGCTCCAATGTCGAGTCCCACACAATATGAAAATACCTTGTTCTTAGAGCGCTTGTATGACTTCTGTGCTGTATTCCGGTATTGTAGAGCCATCTAGTGATCTCCAAGAGTACACCTTTCCTTATTTACTATAGTTTGCGGGAATTGTGAATTTTTAACCTTTGTTATTCTCGAATATTTATGACAGTTTTACTGATGATATTGATTGAATGTAAACATGGCATCTGCTTCATCTTCGAAAAGTACCACACTATGATAAACTACAGGGATTAATGTAGTTTGTGTTCTAACTGTAAATATACAGTGAGTCCTGGAATGTTCTCCGCAGCACCTACATGTGTCTGTGAGAGCTAGCTACAGCAGTTACGTTGGTAGCACAGCTGCCGCTTGCATCATAACAAATAAACAGTAAACTTTGTACTCACCACAGCCATTCATAACAGATGCTGGAACCATTCACAGTACATCACTCTTTTTCCGTAATCAGTTTGTTTATATTCATGAACCACGGTAACTTTATAAGGGAACAACTGGAGTTTGTCTCTTACAGCTTTATGTGCTGTCGACTTAGAGATTCCTGTTTGTTGAGCTAATTTTCGTGTTGATTTACTTGGACTACGCAGCATTATATCGGAGATTTCATCAAGTTTTTCGTCTGTTAAAAGCGTAGGCCTGCCTGTTCCCGGTACATCGTGAACTGAGCCAGTCACACGAAATTTACTTACCAAATCCCGAACGGTATCACGGTTTGGACACTTTGAATTAGGAAACCGCGCCTGAAATCTTAATTTTACATTTTCTGTAAACCGATCGCCTTCGTGAAAAACGTATTCCACAAAAAAAAAATCTCTCTTCAGTAGTAAATATTACCGCCTGTATACTGTTGCACTCTTCCAATAATCTATCTGAACGCTCGCTTACTATAATACACACTGAAGACATACAGGCTCCCTTATCGCAATACACACTGACAGCCCTCACGGGGGAGTCCCGCTTTGAAGGACACAGTGCAGTGCAGCCAACTAAACTCATGACTCAACCACTCACAGCTGCACGTACCCACTGCGGAGAACATTCTCGGGCGCTCTGTATTTCACATAAGATAATTAGGCTATATTTTGTGTTAGATTGATTTGTAGTGTTCACTTCTTACTGCTTTTCATCGTGCAGAAATTAATTAGGAGTGGAGCAGGAAGCATACGCTAAGAATAATGGAGTTCAAGAGGTTAACGAGATCATAACTCGAACTACACTCACAGCACGTGCGCAGTCAAAAGTCTTCCTTCATAGCTTGCACTCTAATAGGTATTAAGTCTTTCTAAACATGACAGATTTGTCAAGCACACCACTGAGTCTGCTTTATTACACAATATAAAGAATTAAAATACAACTTACAATGTTGGAGAATTCTTCAGTAGAAGCCAACCATTCCGGCTCACACTTCACGAATGAAACTTCCTCCATAATGTTCAGGGAACTAGAACAAAGGAACTGCACTTAGAAATTATTTTGAGTCCAGTTTGTAATAAATCCTACTGGCATTTCAGGGCAGCTTGTGAATCTGAATAAGGATAGGAACCAACATTGAGTAAGGTATTTTGCAAAAGGAACTAACTTACAGTTAATATTGTAGCTTTCAGTCGGCCAATACAAAATAATTACAATTACTGGAATATGTAAAAAAAAAAAAAAACATTTGTCTACTCCGTTCCATTATGCATATCAAATGGGATGACTATATAACGAATGCTGCGGTTCTCGAGAGAGCAGAGATGAAGAGCATCGAGGCCACCGGCTTAGATGGATCGGTCATGTCCAACGCATGAATGACGACAGACTCCCACGGAAAATCCTGTACAGCGAACTCAGCATGGGCAAGAAACCTCTAGGAGCACCTCAGAAGCGTTACAAAAATCAGCTTAAACAAACCTTGAGAAGTGTAGCCATTGATCCTGATAATTGGCATACACTTGTGGAAGATCGTGCACGTTGGCGTGCAGCCACCTCAGCTGCGGTTTCACATTTTGAAGAAGAACGCCGAAGACAGGAAATGGAAACTCGTCAGAGGAGAAAGCTGCGCCAAATATTGCCACGTCCTCCATCTTCCATCATCGGCATCGTGTGCGGCCGTATGTTCTATGCCAGAATTGGTCTGTTGAGTCACCAGCGACATCACCATCGGGTGAATACAAATTAGCAATGCAGGAAAGAAACATACACTCATATACGAGTATTGGCCAACAATGACAATATTGATATATATTGTTACAAACTATAGAAGAAAAAGAAGAAAACTAATGGATGACATGTTTCACTCATCAAGCGAGCATCATCAGATCCAAATATGCAAGACAAATAGCTCTACAATACACCACCAAACCTACAGTGACACCCACAGGCAGTCTCTGCCCTCCAAAAATAAAATACAAGAAAACCTATCAGAAAACTTAGTAACTTAAGTGTGGAAATAATTATTATAATCTGAAAAATTTTCAGGAGGTAGCCTACATGCTTTTATAAAATCTACTCAAGTTCAAAGAACTCAGATTATTATTTATACAGATTTTACTAAAGCCTACACTGAAAGTGGTTGTCTGAGCAGCCTGCAGACATTCCACATTTTCAATAAGGATCAACATTAAATCTTTCAACACATTACTAGTAGACAAACAATATTTTATGTCATAGTTATAGCTTTCAAACATTACAGCAGAGTACTTGTAGTTTATTTCTGCATATTAGTTTACATTCTACAGTAGTTTTAGCGTTCTCTGCTTAACCCATAAACGCCTAGCGTTACCATATGGTAACGCAGTACCGGTCATTGCATTCATTGCTCTATAGGACCTTTGCCAGTTAAAGATATTCGAACTTCGCGCTTATATGATCAAGGAAAGTCTATTGATCCATTTCCCGCACACTAGTGACTAGGGAATGTCTTGGGTGATGTCCCAACAATCGTGAGCATTTCTTTGTTTGTTTCTCACGTCGCAATGGCATGCCGCAAAAGGTATGGCATGCTAAGTTATTGCGTAAAATGGAGATAGTTTACTTTGTCTTCAGGATTATGGAAGTTAACATATCTAGTTTATAATTCAGTAACATATCTTACGTGTTTCTTTATACCTACTCATGCCCGGGACTAATTTTCCCATTGTTACCATATGGTAACCATATAGTAACGCTAGGCGGATACAGTGTCAGTGGTAAGGCAAGATATTTTCTGTAGCACATTCATATGAAATGAGTTAGAATACATTTCATGCATTTATACACAAAACAATTTTCCATATACAGTTCTTTTTAACAGTGCATGCCTTCATATAATGTGTTTTATGTCACTGTAGCATATTTTTATGCCAGTACCGTATTCAAGACCATACCTTTGCCGAGATATCTGGCTGCAGGCAGTGTTTCAGAAAATACAATACGAGAATTATTTAGATATTTCAGAGGTCTAGACAGGCTGCGTGGCTCAGCGGCAACGTTCTCGCTTGCTGTTCCCAAGCTTGCAAGATCGAATCCTGGTGCAGTCAGCTGGCATTTGAGGGTGCGGAAATGCGAGGGAGTCGTGTCAGTACATTTACTGGCACGTTAAAGATCCCCTTCGGGTCAAAATTCCGGCAACCCGGCATCTCTAAAAGCCAGAGCAGTTAAAAGGGACATAAATTCAATAGCATAATTATTATTTAGAAGTCTGACAATGGCAGAAATATTGGAGGAAGTGGAAAAGGAGTAATGACGACATGATTATAGCTCGCTGGCATGAAAACAGCACAGTAACTGTTGCCTCCACGACTCTCCCTGTTTTTCTGTTTTTCCCCCCTCAACCAGGTCAGAAGGTTCTCTCAGGCTGAAAAGAAAAATAGTCACAATCCCACGTCCTCTCCAGATCGGCACCTATAACAAATCCACGGGAGGAACGAACCTTATGGATGAAAATGTGAACTGATATCATGTGTCAATAAGAAACAAAAACTGGTGGTGGGCCATATTTTCTTGGCTTCTTGACGAGAATCTCCAAAATGCTTGGTAACTCATTACGATATCACGGTCAAGGACAACTCAACTGGAGTTCAAGAGGAAAGTGGCACAATTCTACGTGAAATCGTACGGCGTAGAACCACGTGGAGCCAGGCGGCTGTCAACAGCACGTGCAGGATAGGGCCACGACATTGAAGATTTGCGATGTGATCGACGCGATCATCTGGCTATCAATGTCCCAGTACATAAGCGGAGGCGGTGTGTCGGTGAATTGTGTGCAAGCATTGTCCACGCTGCATGTTGTAAATGAGATGTGGGACTGTGCATATCATGCTTCTGCCGTTCCACACCAAGTAACTAGTTACTTGACTGTATGATCGAAGGTTCAAAGGTGTCAAAATACTTGCTCAGTGCTTTTTAAAGTGTTATAATATCAAGATAAGTATTTAGCAACAAATATGAAATTGGTACATTATTGTATTTATAAATCACCATTCAGAATATGCAGTAAGGGTTTTGACAACACAAGCGCCTAGTGTTACATATATGTAAAGCCCTGTATTTCGGGAACTTAAGATGCCACCTTCGTAAAATATGGTTTGAGCAGCTTAGTAACTCCCTATGGTATGACTTATTAATAAAAAAAGCAAAATTTTCAAAAAGTATTAATTCAGACGTTCGTGGGTCAAGTGTATCACAGCAATAGTAGCTTCATAGATTAGTTTGGGAGAGGAAGACTGTTTTTGGGATAGTTAGTTATTTTGTTTTTAATTAAGTAGGACATCATAAAAATTATTAACTGAAGTATAGCCTACTTGCAACCTGTCCGAGGCTTTGCAGAATAATAATAGTAATATATGGCTATGAGTTAGGAGTTATAACTGTGTAGGAATAATCTACAGTACTACAATTTAGTGTTGAATCTGCTATCAAACTAGGCTAATGCGGAGTATTAAAATGCACCTTTTTTAATTATGTTCTGGTAATTAAAGTGAAAGCTTACAGAATTGCAAAATATTTCCCTATGCATGTTAACTGTATTAACTTAAAAATCCCAAATTGTTTTGTGCACTTGCAAAATATATTTTTAAGAAATTGTACTAAAATGTTTTCTATGAAATAAGATTTGTATGGTCGTTTTAAAATTATGATTGTGCATCAGATGCTTTTCTAGAAATGACATTGTCTTACTGGAATAACTAGGAGTGAATAGTAATAATTAAAAGTATTTCAATAGGGGGGCCCGAGAAATAAATTGCATTGGGGCCCTTAAATCCTCCCGGTGGCCCTAAACACTATTATAATACTATGCTGCGGTAGCAGAGAGCGCTAATGTGCTACCTCATGCTTTGCTGCCATTGGGAAAGCGTGGATTTGAATCTCATCCTGGCTATCCTGAAAATGGTTTCCGTGGTTTTCCATTTTCACCACCAGGAAAATGCCAGGACGGTTTCTTTTCAATAGGTCCTCAGCCAGCTTCCTTCCAAAATCCCTTCCCTGACCCGTCCTGAAAATAAAATTAATGGCCATTGGCGGCATTAGTAAAATTACTTATACAAAATCTAGAATAAATTATCACCGGTATACAAGTTACAAACAAGTTCATTCACAGTCTCAAGTCAACAGATACCGTAACATCTGAGAACCAAGTTACTTGTATATTGCAACACCACTGGTTATGCTACTTATAATTTAGGGGCCATGTCCTGTAAAGCTGCCACAACTCAGATCCTATAAATAGCAATTCTACGGCACTGAATAGAAAACTGCCATAACTCAAAATTATTATTGTTATTATTATTTCTGTTTAAAATGCCTATTTATAATCCATGAAAGAACTTTGTATGTTATTGTATAGTATTAGACAATGTTAGAAGATATAGCCTACGTTACTTTCACTTTAATTACGGTACGTAAATATTTATATTTTTCTTATTAGCTAAAAATCTTTATATGCTGCTCCTGAAAAAGTGTCCTTTTTGACTTGTGGCAGTCTTGCACAGGGGTTGCCTTATGGCACAGGTCTAATTTATGTGGCTGTGAGAAGTTGAAATATGTGAAAATATATGACCATGGATTGCAGTGGTCACACTGAAACCTGGTCAGTAGAGATACAGTAGTCTCATTTTTGTATTTTGTTAACAATGTTCAAAGAATGTGTGTTGTTTAATAAAATGTAAGTTTATTAAACTTCGTGTATTCTCCATTTGAACCACCTGGTTGCCCTATAAATCAAAACAGCTGACACCGAAATGAATAACAAACCCATCCAGTGTACACAGCTGAATACATGTAAGTTAACTCAAGTTATTTCAAGTTAACTTACTACACGTACCGCAAGGTAAGTCGACTGCACGTACGGGACCCTTACAAATCAGCAAAAGAGGGAATGGAAAACACTACTTCCTCTCATGTTACAAAACGCCCAGTTCAAATTAAAAACGATCCTATCGTTAGGAGCGGAAGCGTCAAAAATATTAATGAACAAGGTGGCAGTCAGGGGCGGATCTAGGGCAAGGCTAGCAAACTTTATAAGCCTTGGATCTAGGGGAGGCGAGTAGGGCGACCGCCCAGGGCCCCGCGGTCCGGGGAGCCCCACACCATGGATTGTTTTAAATTTATTTGATTGCCATAATTAATTTAACTTTTCAAACCAATTTATAATTCATTTTTCGGTGCAGCTATGACCTCGCGTGACCGTTTAGCATGTTTAGATTTCAGTGAAATGATAGAAGACTTCATCCGAGGAAAAAAGTCGCAAAGCAGGCCCTAGACATATTTTAATATTTCATAGTTTACATAATCTTCTTCAAGGGGACTTAAAGGTTTCTTTCATATTATAAAAAAAAAATGTACTGTAGTGTATTCAAAATATTGTAACTATTACTTATTTTACCATTATTACAAAACTATTTTCCATTTTTTTATTTTATTTATTTTTATTTCTTGTTGTTGTGGGCCTCACCTTATCATATCGCCCAGGGCCCCGCAAGGTCTGGATCTGGATCCGCCACTGGTGGCATTAAGTATCAAAGTAAGTAACAGTGGCAAATAAAGGAATACAGGTCCTTACGCAAGATGATTGTCAATCGTACATTGCACGGGCGCAAAACACGGGAAGGGGGTCATTGCCTCCTTCGAGTTTTAGCTGCAAGACATTTTTTCCCCTTCAAATTAGCAGGTGCGGTACCCTTAAGAGAGTAAAATAACCCAAAACTATTCTATAAATAATTTAATACCGTAGGCTACTACGTTGGGCGGAAAATAGGAAAGGTCACGCCTTGCTTAGTCGTAATTTCTTTAGGCCTATTCTACTGAACAAACAGTCAGTTCCCCCCCGTTTTCCGCCTGTGATACAAACACACAAAACCATTACTCCTGCCAGGAAACAACAGCGCTTGCACCTCTTTTTAATTTCGAAACAAACAAGTTAAAATAACACGACTCTTCACTCGCACATATCGCGTCTTAACCCCCCCCCCACTCTGCGTTAGAAATCCCCCCACGTTTGAGAGGAGTCCTACTCCCCTGGTACATTGACCACGTTGATGGCAGTTAAGGGGCAATAAAATGGCAAGAAGGTGGAAGCAAAGGCTAAAAGAGGTGTGTATGTAATGTCTACCACTTTTTATTCCCGTTTTCAACGGGGTCAGAGATAGGGTTGCCAGACGTTCCATTTTACCCGGAACAATTCCGTTTTTTCTTGTTTTGTGCCGTGTTCCGTTTTAATCTTTAACGGAACGCCAAATATTCCGTTTTTGGTTAATATCTTCAATTTCGCACCAATTTTCAAATGTCCCGCTTGACGTGATTTTCGATTGTTGTTAGTGACGTCAAATAGAACCGGCACGCCGCGCGCCGGCCGCGTAGCTTCACTTTACTGAGTGGTAGGGTGCAGGTGCAAGTCTGAAAGAGAAAATGATTTCTATGTCTGTGTCAGATAGATGATTACATGGTATAGATTTATTAGGGGCAATAACATTAAGGAATATTAGTCCTTGTGAAGTTAATACTCACCATTTCCGCCTCCAATGATTTTACGTAGAGAGTTTTTTCTATCATGAATGTCAAATGGAGAGATGATAGAAACAGAAGCTCCATTAGTTTGATAAAACAAGAATTGTTCACATATTTCAATTATAACGTAAATTGTAGTGAATTGTATCAGAAGGTACTTACAGATTTAAAAAAAAAATCCTTGCAAAGGGTCGTTCAAATTAAAAGAATTTGTAAGTTGCTGGTGTCATATGCCTATATGACAGGCCCCGGGCTATAAACGGGCATACTGGGCATTTGCCCAGGGCGCCAAATTATAGGGGGCGCTGAAATTTAGGTGACGCTGAACGCAGAAAAAGGTTGACCCAACGATCCCAACATTGAAAATAAGTATGACATGGAAATCTTTAAAAAGTAGGATAAAAGAACTATAATTTACGTGAATATAAAATAAAAGTAATATTAAATATCTCATACATTCGTAGTATTTATGTTTAATCATGATTATAATTATTATAAAAATGAAAATCCACAGCCTGCTTCCAGTCTCCGACCGGGTCAGGAATGGAAAATACAGTATAATAATATAATCAGTATTATCTGTAAAGAATACGAGTGTTGGCAACAATGTAGGCTGTGATGCACGGTGGACGTTGTTGGCAATACTCATGGATTTACGGGGGGGAGGGCGTGGTGGCTCAGAGGTCTAGCTGTATGCCTCTCACCAAGGCGGTCCGGGTTCGATTCCCGGTCAATGCATGTGAGATTTTCGAAGTGAAATGCCTTGTCCTGTGGTTCGGATTCCACGTAAAAAGGAGGTCCCGTGGCTCATGATCTCAAGATTAACGTTCACGTTAAACTACAAGCTTCCTTCCGCTTCCTTTCATGGATTTACAACTGGCGCATGCGCTGCGTGATCTTGTCAATCCTCAAACTTTCAAGCGGATTTTTCTAGATCTGAGCGTATTTACAATGACGGAACTGAGCGTACACTTACTGTAAAACTGTTTAAATGTACACTTTCCAATGGTGAATCTTATGTTAAAGATTGGCCGATCTACTCACAATCGTCTGGAAAAGTCTTTTGTGTTCCTTTTTTTTTTATTTTTATTTTTTTATTATTATTATTATTTATTAAATCGTTACAAATACACACATTTTACAAAATTCATAATATCTGTACACATTTTATGAATTTTCTTGCACTTCCTACTCATTATTTAATCTTTAAATTTACAATTATTAAATTATATTGTTACAATATGATAAAGACAGGTCGAAATATGATATCAAATTCATACAGAGCAGGAAGAGATATCACATATGCCACTAAAAGGTGCAACCTTGTGTGTGGCATGCATATCGTTGATTACTATTTCTAAAAATTGTATAATGGCTTAGCCGAATAACACGTTCTATGTAAATGGTGTATACACAAAAAGAAAAAATGAATAAGAAGGAAAATTGAATTTGTGTTTTATAAACTTGTAAGCTCAAGTAATTATACTTTCAATTTTAATTTTGTTTTCTCTGAGAAAATGTTTTATTTGCATCTTCAGGTTTGCATGATTTCCTTTAAATTCTTTTAATTTAATTGGGAGAATGTTATATAATTTTGGTGATAAATACAGAAAGTTACGTTTGGCTATACCTAACTTAGGTTGATATAAAATAGAGTGATTCTCTGTAATACTTCTGGTTTCATACTCGTGGCTAACAACTTGAATTCTATTTCTATCTTTAAAAATGTATTTATATATTTCAAAAGCATACAATTGTTTAATGTTGAAGACCCTTGTCTCAGCATACAGTCTCATAGTCGGATATAATCTATCTTTCTTCAACATTATTCGTAATATGAGATTCTGCACAATCTGAACACTTTTTAGTACATTTTCATAGGCGCCTCCCCAGGCAAGAATACCATATGTAAGAACTGACTGGACTAGAGCATGGTAGATGTCTCTTATTAATTTGTAATTGACAATATGTTTTAAATTGTGAAATATATAGATTGTTCTTCTTATTTTACTTGTAAGGTGTTTGCATTGGGTTTTCCATTTCATGTCACTATCTATAAATAATCCCAGATATTTAACTGTATCCACTTTAGCTATTTTAGGACAGTCACAGTTCTGATTACAGTTCAAAGTGTGTATTTTTAGTTCATTAAAATCATCTTTAACTGCTTTTAAACTGAATCTTACGAACTTTGATTTATTTACATTTAGAAATAGTTCGTTACCATCTAACCATACCTTTAACATTTTCAATGCCGCAGTTGCAATTTGTTTTACATTTCCCCATGTTCTACCTTCAACACAAACTACCGTATCATCTGCGTATGATATGACATTAACATTTTCAATTCCATGTATAGATGATTCAATATCGTTGATAAAAATCAAAAATAATAATGGACCCAACACTGTGCCTTGTGGTATTCCTCTTTTCACTCTTAAAGGTAGACTTGTAGTTCCATTTATTCTAACGTATTGAATCCTTTCAGTCAAATAGCTTTCTATCAATTTCAGTGCTATGCCTCTGATGCCATATCTTTCCATCTTCTGAAGGAGAATATGGTGAGGTATGGTGTCAAAAGCCTTCTCTAAGTCGAGAAATATGCCCAAGGTCGGTTTCATACTGTTCATATTTTCATAAATTCGCCTAGTTAATTCCCCAATAGCATCAGTGGTGCTGACATTTTTTATAAAGCCAAATTGTCTAGTTGATAGTAGATTGTGTTTCTTCAAAAACTGATAAATATGATTTTTTATACATTTTTCAAATAATTTTGATATGACTGTCGTTAACGATATCGGTCGATAGTTCTTTAGTTCTGAAGGATTGCCTGCTTTATGTAGCGGTTTTACAATTGTAATTTTTAATTGCTTTGGGAAGTATCCAACTGAAAGTGACTCGTTTATTATTGTTAGTAAAGGATTCTTTAAAGAATTAAAATTCTGCCTAATAATTTGAGCTGAGATGTTATCTATTCCCATTGCTTTAGTGTCGCTTATTTCGTGTAGGTACTTATGTAAATCCGCTTCGGTAATCGGAATAAAAAAACAGGAATATGTGTTTCTGTTGATTTTCAAGGAAAAATCTGGATTGTTCTTAATATTTTTAGACATGTCAGTAGTTTTGTTAATAAAATAATCATTGAATGTATTAGCTATAGTGAAATCATCATCGTAAACATGATTTTGAGATCTTATTTTTGTTATTTTTTCTTTGTGACTTATTCTTTGTGTTATTTCATTGACAATGCCCCATACTTTTCTTGGATTATTAGAATTGGAATTTATTAATTGTTTATAGTGGTCAGTTTTAGCTTTATTAAGCAATTCGTTTAATTTATTTCTATATCGCTTATATTTCTCCATGATGGCATTGTTCTCTTTATTTGCTATACATTCCTGATACAACCTATCTCTGGTGTGAATGGACTTAATTAGCGCGTGTGTGATCCACTCCTTTCTCTTTCGTTGCTTTGAATTTAATTGTATTGAAGAATTTTTTATGCAATTTTGGATAGTTTGTATAAATTTATCTACTTTAGAATCCAAGTGGTTGTTCCCTAATACTGTATCCCAATTAATATTGCTCAATTTATTTTTAAGCATCTCACTATCTAACTTAAATCTATGTTCACGTATGTTACACTGAGCTGCTTCTAAGTCACGGCCATTTTCAAGATTTATACTAACTAGTATAGGATAGTGATCTGTAATTCTGCTCTGTGATATAATGGGTAAGATGTTATCATTAGAAATACCGCTACGAATAAGTGCATGATCAATACAGGTTTTGCTCGTTGAAGTTTCTCTAGTGGTGCCATATATCAACGATCTAAAATTATGCTCATGCAGTAAGTTTAAATATTCATTAGAGTCGTACTCATCAAATAGATCTATGTTAGTGTCGCCTAGAATCACCTCGGTTTCTAGTGTACATTTTTGCTGGACATAATCATGGAGATTATTAATAAATAGTTGTTTATTGTATTTTGACGAACGGTATATGCCTGTCAATGCAATTCTATTGATCCCATAATTTATTTTGAGCCTAAGGAGTTTGAAATCATTGTAATTCACAGTTTCTACCTCGTGGTCAATAGAATTCTTCACCATAAAAACAACTCCATCACATTTATTAAAGCATCCTTCGTTATAGTATGTTTTATAGTTGGAATGCTTGCATATATTAAAGTTACCTAATTTCCAAGTTTCTGTGAATATAACGACATCAAATATATGGTTATATGCTTCTAACTCGGCATCTAAATTTATTTTATTTTTAGATAGACTTCTAATATTTGTGTGAAATATGCTTAAGTTATTTACCTTCTTAAATTTAAGTATTTGAGACACACATTGATCAATACCTCTACCTACTTCTGTATGAATTTGATATCTTACAAAGTCATCATTAAATAAAGTCATACACAGAAATATTTGACAGGAACAGGATATTTACAATTAGTCAGCTGTTGAGATCAGTTAGTAAGGTATACTAATTACTGTATTGGATGTTTCCTCAGAAGTGTTCATACAATTGAATGAGGAAAAGTGTTAAGTGTTAGCGGTCAAGTTATTGTGAGATATCTTGGAGGGAGGGGTGGAGTGGAATTCAGCTGTTGAGGGGAGGAAAGTGAAAGGTCAGTTTGAAATAGCACAAGCAACACGGCAGGGGAGGTATGCAATGAACAGTTATGCGGGAGAGAGACAGACAGATTGTGGTGTGGGTTATCTTAGAGGGTGTACCAACTTTTGCTTACTAAAACAATCTATTGCTATATGTTAAGTGGCCTTACTTTAAGCTTTGGGTAACTCACACATCTTTGTAACACGGTGCTTGCTGCCATCTGTTTTCTTCACGTAAATTACGCCATCGTAAGTCCATACGTTGGATTGCTGAAATCTTGCAATTCCCGCCTTCAAAATCGCTAGTCTTGTGGCTGTGAGATCTTCCCTGATTGTCACCGGGGTACCTTTGAGCTGTTTCTTGTTTTTAAACAATTCATGCCTAGCACGATACGTCGCCAATTTTACTATGATTGGCCTAGGTTTGGTCCCAATCTTGGGTCCTAACCTATGGCTTCTGTCTATGTCCGCAAGAGCGATGTTTGCCTTAATGTCTCCGGCAACTTTCAGCACTAAATTATCTGTGTCCTCGTTAGGATGCTCTGGCACACCGAAGATACGGAGATTTTGCCTCCTTTGGTATTGCTCCAGTTCATCGTGTTTGGAGTTGCTTTCCGATTTGAGATCTTCGATCTCTTTATCCCGTTTCTTTATCTGAACTTTGAGGTCCTCACAAAGATTCACGTTGAATTGGATCGTTTCCTCAAGTTTACTTAATACACATTCCGTGATCTTATCCACTACAGTACTTACAATTAGGTCCACAAATGATTTTGACTGCAAGGAATCCTCCATCACACGCCGTACTACTTCCTCTATGGAGTTGGTAGAACTGGAACTGTCGTTACCTGTCTGATGCTTCTGCTGCTGCTGCTTGCTCTTCTTAGAAGACATTTCACTTTTTAGTTTTTACGATTTATGTAAATTAAAGGATGATGAGTGTGAAATAATCTCACCAGCTAAAACTTATACACTGAATTGATTCACACTATACTTCTTTTTCCTCTCTACACTGCGTTTACACCTGCCAAGTACACAATTTCCACGAGCCGAACCTTAGTCGTGTTACTCACTCTGCGCCATGACACTTCGCCTTGCTGCTTGTTTCAGCCGTTGGTCAAGAAAACTGAATTTTCATCCGGGTTCAATGATTGGAAACATGGTAATGAGTTGATTAAACAACATGAACAATTAGCAGACCATCGTTCCAACATGCTAACTTACAATAATAGACGAAAACACAAAGAGGAAATAAATAGACTACTCTTCTTTCAACCCAATATGAGCAGGAGGTCACATATTGGCGAAGTGTATCACTCAGATATTATGTCTGTTGTGAAAATTCTCTCAGTTAGAGGGTTACCTTTACAAGGTGACAGATAACGTTTACGATCTACCTCTAATGGTTTGAATTTGTCATCTTGGTTTTTAGTGTGATTAAGGTTTCAATAAATGGCTACAAAATTGTATGAACGACTTACTTTACTTAGTATTTCCTGTGATACTATATTAGTATCGCAGTTGTTTGTAAAAAAAAAACTATTATGCTATTTTTATAACACATAAATGAGAAAAAGGGCGCCGGTAGACCATTTGCCCAGGGCGTATATCACCTTAGCCCGGGGCCTGCTATATGATATGTCAGCTATATCTAGTTTTAATTTTGTGTATTTGATTATGATGTAATGTTTATTTTACATACAGTACGTGAGTATTATTTATACAACATTTAACAACCTTGATAAAAAAAAATGTTTTGGGACGTGTGTTCCGTTTTTCCATTCTTGAAATCGGGGATGAGATATGTCGAAAGTCTACAGTATGTGGCGGATGGTTTTTACCGTCAGATGCTCTTTCTGACGCCAACCTCATGAGAGGAGTTAATGAGAGGTGAAATGAGCGAAGGTGAATAAAACCGGGTAAGGATACTGTCCCAGCATTTGCCTGGAGTTGAAAATGGGAAACCACGGAAAACCATTTCAAGGAGGACCGACGGTGGGGCTCGAACCCACGTCTACTGACCGAGTCCACAGAGAGCTTGTCCCCATGGCCTAATGCTGCGCGTTAGCGAGCGTAACTACCGCTGTCGGTCAAAGGCTAAGGATATATGGAGGGGAAATTGTAATTTAGGTAATTTACAAAATCTATATAAATAGGCCTATAGGCCTAATACGCTACGGTGTATGTTTCACAAAACTCAAGCTCCTAAACCAGAAGAAATTTGAACGTGCGGTTTGTACCAAAATCTTCCAAATCGTCTCAATAGTACAGGAAAAATCTTGCGTTTCTTGAAAAGTCAACGGAAATATATTTATTTGTTTCAAATGTGTGTTTAAACATATAAGCAAGACGATAGCCCCTGGCAGAACTGTGTCGCATATAGCCCGCATAGCACTAGAGCTGGGCGGGTGGTCTATACACATGCGAGAGTTCTCGCACCGGTACGCTAGTTAATTTAAATAACTCCGAAAATAATAATCATAATAATAATGATAATTGATGTCAAATTACGAATCGGGGGCGTGGTGGCTCAGCGGTCTAGCTGTATGCCTCTCACCAAGGCGATCCGGGTTCGATTCCCGGTCAATGCATGTGAGATTTTCGAAGTGAAATGCCATGTCCTGTGGTTCGGATTCCACGTAAAAAGGAGGTCCCGTGGCTCATGATCTCAAGATTAACGGTCACGTTAAACTACAAGCATAACGAATAGAAGGAACTAGTGTGAGGACTCCGCCATTATAGAATGGTAGTTTGTGGTCCCGCCGCTACAAGCACTGCAAGCGATTATGTCCAACACGTGTCCTGTTGTTCCGTCGAACCGGGTCATAGAAAAGTGTGAGGGATGCTACTGTGTGAGATATTTGTTAGAATTTTCTTTGCTTTCACTTCTTAAATTCAGTTCATTGTGTCTTGTGTACATCAGCGTTTTATGTTTTGTGTAAGCCCACTTCAAACATATTTCTATGTTAATATTACTGTTTTGTGCCATCACAACAGTAAGGAGTACCTGGGAGCAACTAGCTAAAAACGCTTTTTTGGCGAAAGTATTCACTCCACATGCACCAAAATCAGCAACCATCCCTTATTTCACATCCTCAACACGATAAACATGCATAGAAGGCCTAGTCATAACTCCTTCATAGAGTAGGTAGGCTATTACCTAAACAGGATGTCCTATTCTGCAACTCTACTGCAGATTACTTTAAATCCCCTCTAAAAATCAGAAATTCATACTACAAACTTTAAATTCAGTATACATCCCTCATTTCGGAAGCCCTATCCACTGAACTAACACAGAAGGCCCAGCCATTACTCCATCATTGAGTAGGCTATTGTACAAACTCGACCACTCATACTGCAACTCTACTCCCATTCAAAATTACAGCCTAACTATCCATCCAAATGGGAGGCTAAGGCACATGCCGACTTGCCTGAGACGATGGATCACCCAATAATACTTAATAACCCCATTATTCAACAAATAACAACTCATATTTTTACTAAACTCCACAATTACACTAACCACGGCCAAGTGACCTGTCTGCCTAGGAGGTAAAGGTGTCACCAGCCAGCCTGGGATGATGGGCCACCAAACCATACAGAAAACACGATCATTAAACTTTATTTAAACAATTCAGTCCACTTGCAATACATTCAACTTCAAACTTCAACAACCAATCACTGAGCCCGATTGTATCCACCCAACCAATCACTATGCCTTACTACTTACAAACATTCATCACTCAATCCAGCCACATTCTACTCTAAAACAACTCATTTCATTTCATTTCCCCCTGGAGCATATGAGGCTTATTTTTATTACTACAGCTTATTGCTAATGCCACTACCACCTACTACAGGTCTCTAAATTACTTCAAACTACCAAAACCAACCCACTAGTGGTCTTTCTATCTTCACCTTCCTTTCAAGTATACATGAATGAAAATCCACAGCCTGCTTCCAGTCTCCGACCGGGTCAGGAATGAAATGAATGAAGCCCCCATCTAGCGGCGAGGATATGGACTGTGCCGGCTGCCGATGCCTGACGCACTCCTCTGGGACAATGATTCAATGAATGACAGATGAAATGAAATGATAGTGGAGAGTGTTGCTGGAATGAAATTTTGACAGGGAAAACCGGAGTACCCGGAGAAAAACCTGTCTGCCTCCGTTTCGTCCAGCACAGATCTCACATGGAGTGGCCGGGATTTGAACCACAGACCCAGCGGTGAGAGGCCGGCGTGCTGCCGCCTAAGCCACGGAGGCTTCCCTTTCAAGTCTACATGAAAAATCCACAGCCTGCTTCCAGTCTCCGACCGGGTCAGGAATGGAATGAATGAAGCCCCCATCTAGCGGCGAGGATATGAACTGTGCCGGCTGCCAAAGCCTGTCGCACTCCTCGGGGGCAATGATTAAATGAATGACATATGAAATGAAATGATAGTGGAGAGTGTTGCTGGAATGAAATTTTGACAGGGAAAATCGGAGTACCCGGAGAAAAACCTGTCTGCCTCCGTTTTGTCCAGCACAGATCTCACATGGAGTGACCGGGATTTGAACCACGGACCCAGCGGTGAGAGGCCGGTGTGCTGCCGCCTAAGCCACGGAGGCATTCCCTTTCAAGTCTACATAACAAATTTAAAAATTTCTCCCACTTTAATATCGTCAGCTCTAAAAGACATTAAATCAGGTAAAGCCCCAGGTCTTGATGGCATACACCCAGAATTCCTTCTGCACTGTGGTGAGTATGCTAAAAGATGGCTAGCCCAGTTTTTCACCAATATTTTACAAACAGGGTCCATTCCTCGACTAATGAAACATACGAAGATCATTGGTATCGTGAAACCAGGTAAACCCAATAACGAAGCCCAAAGTTATCGTCCTATTTCTCTTCTGAGCATGATGTACAAACTACTTGAGAGGCTGCTGTATAACAGAATACATAATGAATTACATGAAAATATTCCTGTTGAACAGGCTGGATTTCGTCCAAACCGAAGCTGTGTGGATCAAGTTCTTTCATTTACATCTTATATAGAGGCAGGATTCCAGAAACAGCAAAAGACCTCTGCTGTATTTATTGATTTATCCTCCGCCTATGATACTGTGTGGAGACAGGGCATTGTTAATAAGTTTCTCCGTGTCATACCCTGCAGAAGAACAGCAAGACTCCTGAACAACATGCTGACTGATAGACCTTTCCAGGTAACCATAGGGAATGCCGTTAGTGACCAGAAGACTCTTAACAACGGACTACCCCAAGGCTCAGTCCTAGCTCCGCTATTATTCAGTCTCTATATAGCAGATATGCCAGACACCCAGTCCAGGAAGTTCGGCTATGCTGATGATTGGGTGTTAGCAACTCAACACAAACAAATCGAGGCCACTGAAGAAATATTAACGAAGGACTTATGTGCAATGTTTCAATACTTCCGTAAATGGGGACTTCAACCGAACCCTAATAAAACTGAATCCACGTGCTTTCATCTGAGCAACATCCTAGCCAACCATGAACTAAACATATATTTTGATGGAAAACGTGTGATTCATAACAAATACCCAAAGTACCTTGGAGTGACACTTGACAGAACACTGTCATTTAAACAACATCTAACAAACACTGCAGCCAAATTGAGGTCAAGAAATAACATCCTACAAAAACTGTGTGGTACAACATGGGGTTCCACTGCGTCTACCCTCCGATCAACTGCCCTAGGTCTTGTATACTCAGCAGCAGAATATTGCAGCCCTGTTTGGCTAAACAGTAGTCACACGAAGCTAGTAGATGTTCAACTAAACCAAACTATGCGGATAATTACTGGTACAATCAAGTCCACACCAGTTTTCTGGCTACCTGTCCTGAGCCGTATTCCACCTCCTACGCTGAGAAGAAAGAATATCCTCCTGAGAGAATTTAACAAAATCTGCAACAACCAACAGCTGCCAATCCATGAGGACATACCTGCAATCCAAATCAATAGACTCCGCTCCAGACACCCTGCAATCAGAACAGCCAACAACCTGGCAGACCATAACTTCAATCTTCATGAAGCCTGGGCAGAAAATTGGTACACAAACACTCCACCAGAGCTACATAGTTTTCTCCATAGTAACAACAATCCATGGGAACTTGATCTGCCCCGTAGGACATGGTGTACACTGAACAGGATACGCACCAACCATGGGAGATGTGGTGATCTACTATACAAATGGGGAAAGATCACCTCTCCAGAGTGCACGTGTGGCTTCCAGTGTCAGACCATCAAGCATATAGTTGAAGAGTGCCCTCAGAACTTATATCCTGGAAACCACTTTGACTTTTTGTTTTCTACAGCAAATGTGTTAAACTATGTAAATAATATGTCTGTAAATTTGTAAATTATGGTTATATTTTCTCTGTGTTCCAAAAAGTGATGTGTAATTGCCATACGATTAATAATAATAATAATCAATATACAGGCCGGACGTTTGTTTTAGACGATTCCCCTTGACCTTGAAGCCTGCGGGTGAGTCTACACACACACACTCTCTTACCCTATCGCTTCACACTTGTCACCAGCGAACTGATTTAATGGAATTCCAGACTTGAGCAGACAGTACAGTGTCCGTCGAAGTATTGTGTGACGCGGAACTACACGTCACGTAGTTGCGAACAGAACGTCATTATATTTGCCAATGACTGTACTTCAGGAGTAGTGTGAAACAGCGTTGTCAATCATCGGACCGCATGAGGCAGCTGATAACAACACAGGTACTGTAGTAACTCGCCTCCAGGCTTCCATTATGATTTTTCACTCGTCTAAAACAAACGTCCGGCCTGTACTTATTAAATTCTGAAGCTGCTGCTGCTACTAACATGAATTTAACACCTAGGCTTGCGGTAGCGGGACAATCTAGCGACTTGTCCAGTTGCTACAGGACTATCCATGCGAGCCAAAAAGCTTAACGTCGTAAACTGCAAAAGTCACCTCAAGTTTTCAATACTTTAAATTTCAAACTTAACTATATCCACTTAAAAAAGCAAAACTACTTGAAAACAAAAAATTTGTCTCCTCATAGCTGACGAGGAAACCAAATTTAATTAACATTATTATCTTTACTAGAAAAAGGCTAAAAGGAGCACCAATAGGAGCACCAGTGCCTTCCACCGTCCCAAGGGCAATTGTTCGCGCTCCGCGCTCACATTGCCCGCCGCGCGCTAGGGTGACGTTACTGCACCAAAACTTGACTTGACATTCAGAGTCCAGCATCCAAGTAAGGTGCACGCCACTGCTCCAAGCTCCGTCTTCTAACGCCAATTGATGAAATCGATGATCCGCCAGCCTTGCCAGCTTTTGTACCAAGCCTAGTCCTCACTATAGCCACGTCTTCGATATTTCAAGCCATTCCACTACGTTCCTATAGGCTTAATTTGCATCCCCTTTAGTAACAGTGCAGATTAAGTCACTCCTCTACCATTCAAATATCAAACACCATACCCACCCTATAACCATCCTAGTCAAGCAACTCCTGTCTCCCCCGAGTTTTAATACGAGTTTAACTCATCCCCTCACCCTACCAAGCAGTCAATAATTAATTATTTAATTAATTATTTCAAGTAACTTCAAATTTCATCAGCGCACTCAACGTCCAGCTCCAACTGTATTTAAACTGGATAACTTTGAGTGACTGGTAAATTTGTTTTTCTCTTTCCTTATTCTCTGGTCGACCAAGGTATTTGACCACTATCTCTCATCACCTCTTACTCATTACACGCTCTTATACACTCACGAACACAAACATGTCGCGCACTGACACTAAACCTCGCGCATTAACGTACCAGGGCATAACATTCCTTATAACTCGGGACCCTGATGACCCTAAAAGCCCAAATTATACCCCTGTCAATCCAAAAACACTAATTCCGAATGGGCCTACCCAATAACGAGATGGTACACTCGTTCCACTTAAA
Source organism: Meconema thalassinum (assembly GCA_946902985.2). Lineage (NCBI taxonomy): Eukaryota > Metazoa > Arthropoda > Insecta > Orthoptera > Tettigoniidae > Meconema > Meconema thalassinum. The sequence goes on from OX336392.1 coordinate 378,637,700, forward strand.
ACAGCTTCACCAAAATCAAATTCCTCACTCTCTAGCTCACCTACTCCCTCACCCGGCCACGTCTCATTCCCGACATTTGATTTCCAGAAAGAGCTGGGGTGCGCTTCACCCAATGGCAGTAACCTTCAGACCACGATGGTCCTCATCCACCCACCTATAGGTATTAGCCTTTGTAAATCAGTCAAGCAAGCAGTAATTAACGCGCACAATCCCATAGCCCAATTTATTTCCCTCATTGAGGAATTAGGTAATCACCACATAGGCATCACTCCCTCTGAGGATAGCCATCTCAACTCTGTCACTAGTGCTCTCAAGAGCCGCTTTAATTAATTAGATTCAGACCCACAAATTCACCTTCTTTAGTCTCTCAATCTGAAGAAACTAAATTGCCAGTAAAAGAAACAACAAAATAACAGTCTGTATAGCCTACTCCAGGAATCTGTGCTTTCCGCAACATGTAATGTAGACCGTAGTATATAAATACAAATTTCCGTGAATTATATTTTCCATTGTGCCCTGCCGTGTTATTTTAATTGTAATCGCTAATTACTTTTTAAAAGAGTATCAGTTGCAAAGTAATTCGTTTAGCTTGGCATTATCCCTAAGACCAGCTGACCGGCAGCGTGGAACTTGCTCACTCTAGCGCTGCCAGGTGGGGCGCGCTTGAACTTGAGGAGTCCTCTCACTTTCTCTTTCATTCGTCATGCTACAAGCTTTAAATTACGAATCAAAATGTTATTTTATTTCTTCCCTTTGAATAGTACCGGTAGGCCAACATATTGAGGGACAGATGATCTGAATGTTCCGCCCCTTGAAACAACAACAACAACAACAACAACAACAACAACAACAACAACAACAACAATCACCACCATTATCGCACATTATGGACTGTTTACTGCCAAAGGCGTCAAGCAATTCCTGTCCAAAGAGATCAACATTTCTTGAAAGGATTAGCGGCTCTCCGGTGCTTTATGGGGAGGACAGTAATGTTGGACTACTTTCAACAATGAAAATTCAGACCATCTCGTGTTGTAGCGGCTAGCATTCTTGGCTCTCGCCCCAGAGGTCCAGATTGATTCATCTGCCAAGAAATGTAATTCTGGTCTGAGAGCTGGAACGGGGCCCACTCAGCTTCGTGAGGCTAAACTGAGAAGAACCTCATCCTGGAAGTGGTTTCCGTGGTTTCCCACATTCATTCCAGGTAAATGCCAGGTTGGTTTGTAATTTAGGGCCAGGCCACCTTCCCAATTCTCACCTAGAATACAAGTACACGCACTAATAGGTCCTAGTCATCAACATTCCACAAACACGGGGCTAAATGACCACGATGTCCATGCACCTCAAATGAAACAACAACTTACTTAGACAACACTAAAAATGATTTCTAATACTTTTTAAAAATTAATGGTACCGGCACCGGTATTTGACGTTTAAGTCATACAACCAACCACATAATGAACAAGTAGTTCCGTGAAGAACTATACAGCCTATTTTCATATATCCTACTAATGTTAATTGCCTCTATCAACATACAAAATTAAAGTTTAATTGCTGTAACAGATTCGTAGATATTGAGAACCGTCTAAATATTTCAGATGGTCGCAAGGTTGGATTTTTATTTTTGTACTATTACATTAAGATTATTGTGTACGTGTGGTATTCAAACTTCAATCGCATGATTAGAACACAAGAAGTACAAACGAGATTTTAAAATTACGCACAGCAGCCATCTTGTGATTATGCAAACAAATGAAATAAATTAGATGCCAGTGGATCAACATTTGTATAAGCATTTAACGTGCAACGTTTCACGGCACTCGGATAGTTAATTCGCGAGAAACGTCCATTTACATATTTATAATTCGCGTCGCCGCCATGTTGGATTTGTGCTCACCAGGTTACTGAAAGTCCTTTAGGTGAACATATGTTCATAGTCTCTATGAACATAAAAAAAATCAGTTTGGTTGCTGTAAAAGATTCATAGATATTGAGAACCGTCTAAATATTTCGGAAGCTCGCCATTTAGGATTGTAATATGTATAGGCCATAGAGTTATGTACCATTCAAGGACAATTATTGCCTAGGTTCATTATTCAAACTTTCACCTCGATCGCATGATTACGACACAAGAAATAAAAACTTAATTTTAAAATTTGGCACAGCCGCCATGTTGGATTGGTGAGACGTAACAAAATTTGAAGGGCACGGTCGAGGTCACCGGGAACAGTGATATGAACTTACCGAGTTTCATTGAAATCGCTCCAGCCGTTTAGATTTTATTAGGGGGACACACACACACACACCTCACACACACACACACACACGCGCGGACAAAAGGTGATCTCATTAGCCTATTTTTTCAAAATTGAAAATAGGCTAAAAAGAAAAGAAATAGTACAGGCATTTTATTACGATCAACACTGTTATATAGGTTATGCGTATTGTCCATTATCTGACGTATTTAAGGTGTAGTAGTATCGGATACCTGCAAAAACAATCAAACATGAAAATTCAGATTATAACACTAGTGAAAATAAAAGAGACACACAGTTTTTAATATTTCAATGCATGCTGTTAGATCTAACATGGTAGAAGAAACAAATTGGGATTGGATGGACAACCCTTTGAGGCTTTCTGCCTGTTCCAGTACTACCTACTCTACGAGGCGTCTTCTAAGTTGGAAAACATAGGAAGGAAGGAAGCTTGTAGTTTAACGTGACCGTTAATCTCGAGATCATGAGCCACGGGACCTCCACGGGACCTCCTTTTTACGTAGAATCCGAACCACAGGACATGGCATTTCACTTCGAAAATCTCACATGCATTGACCGGGAATCGAACCCGGACCGCCTTGGTGAGAGGCATACAGCTAGACCGCTGAGCCACCACGCCCGCTTGGAAAACATAGCGGTGAGTGATTAATGGCCAGAGAAAAAAAAAACATAGACAGAAAGGTAATATTGCCTACAGGTCTGGTATGAACATGAGCACAGAGGAAACCTTTATCCCGTAACTTGCATGGTGAAAATCGTCAGCTGCTTACACCCGTAGGTTCTATAGGACCCAAGTGTAAATTATTGTACTACCACATGTTGTAGGTCTATCATTCACGAGTTATAACTTATTATCCTGAATGACGAAGTTTGATGTTTGATGAAAACCATCAAACTTCGTTTACGAAGGCAACACTGAAAAACGGCTTCAAACACCACAATGTATCTTGAATGAATTATGAATTTAATTTTCACTTCCTTTCTTAGGGCCTTCTTCAAACCTACTTAGGCCTACACAAACCACAAATTTTCAGAAGCATTCGTTTAAAAGAAATCATTAACTTAGGCCTACTCATGTTTTTCAAAATACTATTTTCTGTCACAAAAGAGCATAGGTTAATTTATAAATCTCGGAGACATAATAACAAATAACCTAAATGGAAACCCCTCCATCCTGATAAGAACAAACAAACTAGCTAAACACAAAAATTAAAATGGGACATCTACCAAAAAAATGCCTATCCATAAACGCAAAACTTAATCATTACAATACAGTTATAAAACCGAAAGCTCCGGATGCAGCGGAAACACTCTTCCACTTGAACGGACAATCAAAAACTGACAAACTACAAAAAATCGAAAGAAGAATAGGAAGAGCCTATATCAACAAAAAAAATATCAGAAAGGCCCGAACGGTGCTGAGAAGAAGACTAGATAATGGACTGCCTAAAGTGATCCTTTGTGGTAAGAAACGAGGAGGAAAAGAAGAAGAAATCTGCATAATTTGGTTTAGCTCAAAAGTGTAATATTCTGCAGTGGGGGATAGTGCCCAACAAATTCGTGTACAAAGAATTGAAACCCATTACTGCTACCATGCGTAAGAGGAGACTGGGATTCTTTGGACACGTAATGAGAATCCAGAATTCGAGAATTCTGAAACAACTGGTACAGTACAATCTCAAATCAAACAAGAAGTTCCGTTAAGAACTATACAGCCTACTTTTCATGCCAATGATTATTCTACAGAATATGAACCTATCTAGAATAATGACGAAATTAAGTTGCTAATATCGAAATTTCCAATTAGTTCGAAATACTGTATACCTGGCATAATGTATCCTAATAGAGCACTACAGTTGGCAGCCCTGGTGACTGAATATATTCTTAGTTCCGTCTCTTACGGTACTAAATACAAAATTTGGTTGAAGTCCACTGGATAGCATGAACGTTACATGCAGTTAAACATTGGATCTAACAGCGCGCGTAAAATCATGTTGGCAACAATGTCATGCATGTATTGGTCAGAAATAATCTGAAATAATATGATCTATTGTTGTGCCAATTTTGAATGAAATCCATTAGTTAGTATAGAAGTTACATGCATTTTAAAATTGGACCTATCAGCAGGCTTAGAATCATGTTGGCAGCACTGACGTATATTAGTTACTCCAAATTCGTCTAGAATGCCAGGTACTATACGTGTGCAAAGTTTAGAGCTATTGGCTTGCATACTTTCTGATATATTGATATTAGGGTAACAAAAATAGGGACAGCACATATTAACAGTTGGCAGCCCTGGTTGCTCCTTAGAATACGCATAGTCATATCTGTTATGGTACACATAGCACATACGAAATTTGGTTGAAATCCAAATGATAGTATGGAAGTTACATGTATTTAAAGTTGGACCTGTCAGCAGGCTTAGAATCATGTTGGTAGCACTGACGTATATAACTTACTCCAAATTAATATAGAATGTCAGGTACTATACGTGTGCATAGGTTAAAGCTGTCGGCTTGCACACTTTCTGATATATTGGTATTTGGATGAAATAAATTAGGAGCATTTATTAACAGTTGGCAGCCCTGGTAGGTCTTAAGAATACGCTCAGTCATATCTGGTTATGTACACATACAACATACGAAATTTGGTTGAATTCCGCTTGATAGTGTAGAAGTTATATGCATTTAAAAATTGGACCTATCAGGAGGCTTATAATCATTTTGGGAACACTGCCATGTTTGGCCTCCTGGAAATTAAACTGAAATATTATGATCTGTACGTGTGCCAATTTTGAAATATCTCCCATTCATACTTTCCAAGATATCCAACATGGAGCTCAAATTTCAATTGCGATTTTTTAGCAGTTGGTAGCACTGACATCATTTTCAAATATGGCCGTGAGATATTCAGGTATAGATCTTTACTCCTACCAAATTTTGTTTCGATTGCTGCAGCCGTTTAGGAGTTGATAGGGGGACACACACACACAGCCAGACAGACAGACAGACAGACAGACAGACACACATTTGCCCGATCTCATAAGTCTACTTTTTCCTCATTTTTTCAAAATGTGAAAAGTAGGCTAAAAATACCACAACAGGATGTAGGTGGATTAGCGAAATCAGAGGGCATTTGAAGGAAATTGGCCTTACACCAGACGACACTGTAGATAAGAGTAAATTAACAAGTAGTTCCGTGAAGAACTATACAGCCTATTTTCATATATCCTGCTCATGTTAATTGCCTCTATCAACATACAAAATTTCAGTTTAATTGCTGTAACAGATTCGTAGATATTGAGAACAGTCTAAATATTTCAGATGGTCACCAGGTTGGATTTTTATTTTTGTACTATTACATTAAGATTATTGTGTACGTGTGGTATTCAAACTTCAATCGCATGATTAGAACACAAGAAGTAAAAACGAGATTTTAAAATTACGCACAGCAGCCATCTTGTGATTATGCAAACAATTGAAATAAATTAGATGCCAGTCGATCAACATTTGTAAAAGCATTTAACGTGCAACGTTTCACGGCACTCGGATAGTTAATTCGCGAGAAACGTCCATTTAAATATTTATACTTCGCGTCGCCGCCATGTTGGATTTGTTCTCACCAGGTTACTGAAAGTCCTATAGGTGAACATATGTTCATAGTCTCTATGAACATAAACAATTTCAGTTTGGTTGCTGTAAAAGATTCATAGATATTGAGAACCGTCTAAATATTTCGGAAGCTCGCCATTTACGATTGTTATATGTATAGGCCATATAGTTATGAACCATTCAAGGACAATTATTGCCTAGGTTCATTATTCAAACTTTCACTTCGATCGCATGATTACGACACAAGAAATTAAAACTTAATTTAAAAATTTCGCACATCCGCCATCTTGAGGTTATGTAAACAATTGAATTAAATTAGATGGCAGTGCATTACAATCTGAAAAATCATTTACTGTACCACATTTCACTGCGCTCAGAGAGTTGAATCACGAGAAAAGTCTATTAAAATATTTTAAATTCGCTTGGTCGCCATGTTCGTTTTGTACTTTACAGGTTTATGAAATATACATAGGTAAACTTGTATCAGTACCCTTTATCACCGTACAAAATTGCAGGGTGATATCTGTAATAGTTTCGGAGATATTGAATGTCAGTGAAATATTTCGCACAGCCGCCATTTTGAGGTTATGTAAACAATTGAACTAAATTGGATTCCAGTGCATTACTTACTTAATTCCTGCCGCTCCTTCCGGATCATAGGGCCTTGGCGAAATTTCTCCACGCAGTACGGTTCCTGGCCATTCTCTTCACTTGACTCCAGTTCTTGTCCACCTCTGCAATTTCATTTTCGATCGTCCTCTTCCAGGTCTTCTTAGGTCGACCTCGCTTCCTGGCGCCTTGAGGATTCCAGTCTAGCGCCGCCTTCTCAATAGCTCCGTCCGGCTTCCTTAGTGTGTGACCAATCCAGCGTCATTTCCTCTCCTTGATCTGGATGCTAATCGGTTGTTGATTGGTGATGGTCCAAAGATCTTCATTTGAGATTATGTCCGGCCACCTCACATTCATGATGCGACGCAGACATCTGTTAATGAACACCTGTAGCTGGTTGTTGATCGGTTTTGTGACTTTCCATGTTTCACAGCCGTAGAGAAGAATCGACTTTACGTTGCTATTGAAAAGGCGGAGCTTGGTCTTCCTGGAAATGTTTCTATTTCTCCAGATGGGGTAGAGCTGGACAAAGGCACCATTTGCCTTCCTGATACGGCTTCGAACATCTTCCTCTGCTCCCCCATCATTTGTGACTATACTTCCAAGGTAGAGGAAGGACTCAACTCGCTCAATGTCCTTTCCGTTGACTGTCAAACTAGTCGTGATGTCAGAATTTATCCTCATCTCTTTGGTCTTGTTGGTGTTGATCATCAGTCCTGCACGTTCTGCTTCTCTCTGCAACCTCCCCAGCTTATCTTCTATGTCTCGGTACCGTTGTGCCATAAGACAAATGTCGTCTGCGAAATCCAGATCTTCAAGCCTGTCATTTATACCCCATTGAATACCCCTCTTCCGTCCTCCCAATACCTTCTTCATCACACTATCCAGGACCAACAGGAACAGAGTGGGGGAAAGGACACACCCCTGTCTCACTCCGGAACTGACCTTTATCTTTTCTGTTAATTTGCCTTCGTGAAGAACCTGGCACTCATAGCCTTCGTACATCTCTTCCATGATTCTGATGATCTTTGTTGGAATTTTATATTCCTCGAGGGTCTTCCACATGATTCTTTGATTTACGGAGTCGAAGGCTTTCTCGAAGTCAACATATGTGAGGTAAAGGGTATTCCGACACTCCACACTCTGCTCCAGAATGATTCGGAGGGTGTTGATGAGATCCACACAGCTGCGATGTTGTCGAAATCCAGCCTGTTCCTTCCGAAGTCTTTTTTCTACGCAGTCTTTTATACGATTCAGGATGACTCTCGCCAGCACTTTGCTTGGAATGGACAGCAAGGTGATACCCCTCCAGTTGTTACAGTTTGTGGTGTCCCCTTTCTTCGGCAACTTGACTATCAACCCCTTCTTCCAGTCTGTTGGTATTTTCTCCTCCTTCCAGATCTTCTCCAACAGCGGGTGCAGCAGATCAATCGTAATACCCAGGTCTGCTTTCAGTACTTCCGCTGGGATATTATCCAGACCTGGTGCCTTCCCGCATTTCATCTGCTTCAACGCTGTCCGTATTTCGCCCCGAGTTGGGGAGTCGAGGCTGATGCTTGGGTCACTTTCTGCTTTCTCTTCATCTTCTCCTCGCTGCTTACTTTCTGGTCCTCTATCTCTATTAAGAACCTCCGCAAAGTGTTCTCTCCATCTTGTCAGCTGCTGTTCACACGTCGTGAGGATCTCGCCCGTCTTGCTCTTCACAGGCCTAGTTTTATTAAAACCTTTCTTCGAAAGCATCTTTATGATGCCATAGAGCTCCTTAACGTCCCCCCTTCTTGCCCCTTCTACTCCAGTGCATTACAATGTGTATAAACATTTGCTGTACCAAGTTTCATTACATTTGGATAGTTAAATCGCGAGAAAAGTCTATTTAAAAGTCTCAACTTCGCTTGGCCGCCATGTTGGTTTTGTAGTCACCAGGTTTTTGAAGGTCTCATAGGTGAACTTCTAGTAGTGCCCTTCATCACCGTACACAATTTCAGGGCGATATCGTTAATAGTTTCGGAGATATTGAATGCTAGTGAAATATTTCGTACAGCCGCCATGTTGGATCGGTGAGACGTAACAAAATTTGAAGGGCACGGTCGAGGTCGCCGGGAATAGTGCTATGAACTTACCGAGTTTCATTGAAATCGCTCCAGCCGTTTAGATTTTATTAGGGGGACACACACACACACACCTCACACACACACACACACACACACACACACGCACACACACACACGGACAAAAGGTGATCTCATAAGCCTATTTTTTCAAAATTGAAAATAGGCTAAAAAATAAAATCAAGACTATCCACTTCACACTCATAAGAAACAATGTCACAAGCCGAATATTTTCAATCCAAGAAAGAGCTCGAAGATCAGAGCATATGAAAAATTATTGGGAGGACCGCAAGGCCCGAACGGTGCATAAGAAGGAGACTGGATAATGGACTGTCTAAAATGATCCTATGTGGTAAAAAACGAGAAGAAGAAGAAATCTGCATAATGTGGTTTAGCTCAAAAGTATAATATTCTGCAGCAATTTGCAGGGTGGAAATAGTTGAAGTAGGTAAATAGTTTTGAGATTAAATCTTCGAAGAAGAAAAATCTGAATATTTTAATCAGCGAAAAGAAAATTCCTTTGTAAATCAGCAAATTTCAAGCACACTCAATGAAGTTACTATCCTTACCCAGACGGGTCCCAGGCACACAAACGCTGTAATTACACACAAAAAGGTACCATGGCGTGTGCACCTGCCAGTCATGTAAAGGACTACAGAGAATCCAAGTGCAGTGCAGCCAATATATGACAAATTATTTACAAAAGAAAACACACAATCAGTGTAAATTACGGATTTAATTTATAGAACTGTTTCAGCTGGAGAACTGTCTGTGTAATTCAAAGCATTAACACCAGAAAAATAATAACAAGAAGTTCCGTGACGAACTAAAGAGCCTACTTTTCTTAAAATTACGATTCATGCCAATGCTCAATCTAGAGTATATGAACCTATCTTGAAAAATTACGAAATTAAGTTGGTAATACCGAAATGTCTAATTAGTTCGAAATATACCTGGTATAATATAGCCTAATAGAGCACTACAGTTGGCAGCCCTGGCGACTGAATATAGTCTTAGTTCCATCTCTTAAGGTACGGAATACTACATTTGGTTGAAGTCCAATGGACGTTACATGCAGTTAGACACTGGATCTATCAGCACGCGTAAAAGCATGTTGGCAACAATGTCATGCGTGTGCTGGTCAGAAATAATCTGAAATATTATGATATCTTGCCGTGCCAATTTTGGATGAAATCCATTTGTTAGTATGGAAGTTACATGCATTTTAAAATTGGAGATATAAGCAGGCATAGAATCATGTTGGCAGCCCTGAATTATATTAATTACTCCCAAATTAATCTAGAATGTCAGGTGCATACGTGTGCAACGTATAGAGCTGTTGGCTTGCATACATTCTGATATATTGATATTAGGGTAAAATAATATACACAGCTTTTATTAACAGTTAGCAGCCCTGATTGCTCTTAACAATACTTATAGTCGTATCGGTTCTGTTACACATGTTGTTGTTTGTTGTTTGAGTCTTCAGTCTTCTGACTGGTTTGATGCAGCTCTCCATGCCTCCCTGCCCTGAGCTAATCGTTTCATCTCTACATAGCTCCGACACCCTACATCGGAGGCAATCTGTTTAACATATTCTAACCTTGGTCTACCCCTACAGTTTTTGTCCTCGACCCTTCCTTCCATAACTAAGCTTGCTATTCCTGGGTGTCTTAGTATGTGTCCTACCAACCTATCTCTTCTCTTCATTAGCAGTCGCCAGAAACATCTCTCCTCTCCCACTCGTCTTAATACCTCTTTGTTTGTAACCCTATCTACCCATCTGATCTTCATCATTCTCCTGTAACACCACATTTCAAATGCTTCAATTCTCCTCTTTTCTGCTGCACCAATAGTCCAAGTTTCACTTCCATAGAGCGCCACGCTCCAGACAAAGGTTTTCAAAAATGACTTCCTAATACCTAAATCTATATTCGATGTCAGCAGATTCCTTTTTTGTAGAAATGCTTTCTTTGCTTGAGCCAACCTACTTTTAATATCCTCTTTGCTTCGTCCATCACTGGTTATTCTGCTTCCTAAGTAACAGAAGTCTCCTACTTCCTTCAGCTTTTCACCTGCCAATTTGATCTCCATAGAGGTTTCTGATTTATTTCGGCTGCATTCCAGTATTTTTGTTTTACATTTATTTATTTTCATCATGAATTCTTTCCGTAAGACGGAGTCCATACCATTCAAAAACTCATTCAAATCCTCAGGCTTGTCGGCTAAGATGACGATGTCATCAGCAAATCTCAGAGTTGAAATTATTTCTCCTTGAATCTTCACTCCCACTTTAAATTGTTCTCTACTTTCCTTCATTGCTTGTTCAATGTAAAGATTGAAAAGTATGGGTGATAAGTTGCAGCCTTGCCTTACACCTTTCTGAATACCAGCTTCTCTCTCATGTCCTTCAACTTGAATGACTGCTGTCTGGTTTCTGTACGGATTGTATATCACCCTCCTATCCCTGTACTTTATTCCAATTGATTTCAAAATGTCAAACAATTTAGTCCAATCAACGTTATCAAAAGCCTTTTCTAAGTCTACAAAAGCCATGAACGTTCTCTTATCTTTCCTTATTCTACCTTCTAAAATCAGCCTAAGACTTAGTACAGCTTCCCTTGTTCCTACATTTCTCCTGAAACCAAACTGGTATTCACCCAACTCCGTTTCTATCTGGCTTTCAATCCTCTTGTAAATTATTCTAGACAGGATCTTTGAAGCATGAGTAATCAAGCTGATTGTACGGTAATCTTCTCATCTGTCAGCTCCCACTTTCTTTGGTATAGGGATGATTACATTCTTCTTGAAATCAGGGGGTACCTCACCTGTCTCATAAATCCTACACACCAAGTGAAATAACCTGATCAGACCTTCATCTCCTATGCAGCGTAGCAACTCAATCGGTATATCATCTATGCCTGGTGCTTTGTTCCTGCTTAAGTCTTCCAAAGCTCTATCAAATTCTGATCTCAATATTAAATCTCCTTTCGCATCCTCATCAATTTCCTCCTATGTTACACATAGCACATACGAAATTTGGTTGAAATCAAACTGATAGTATAGAAGTTACATGCATTTAAAAATTGGTCCTATCAGCAGGCTTACAATCATGTTGGTAGAACTGACGTATATAAGTTACTCCAAATTAATCTAAAATGTCAGGTACTCTACGTGTGCATAGTTTGAAGCTGTCGGCTTGCATACTTTCTGATATATTGGTATTTGGATAAAAAAAAATAGAGAGAGCAATAATTAACAGTTGGCAGCCCTGGTGGCTCTTAAAAATACGCTCAGTCATATCTGTTTATATTGAACCCTTGCAAAGAAGCTTATGAGACTCAGTTTCGGGGGGTGTAACAGTCCATTTCGTAAGTTGTTGTTAAAGCGCTTCATTAACATGCAGGGTAACACATAACAAAATAACATGCAGGAAGAAGTGAATACCAGGGTTTTAACAAATGAATTTAATAACAGATCAACTATTTACAAGAAAAATAAATAAACAAAACAAATCTCCCAAATGACTCCCAACTGAATAAATTACTTGCCAAAACTGGGCTTAATCTCAGGAGAGATTATAAATTGGACCAAATGTCCCAAATGACTTCAATGACATTGTGTACGTGTGCGGCTGTTCTACATGCTTAACGATGAGTACAAATAAATGCGAGATTCGTCATCATCCGGTAAACCTTCAGAGGACGACTCTGCATTGTTTAGAGCTAGACATACGCGGGGAACCAACTACACACTACTTAAATTAAACCGACACTTCCTACACTAAATAAACAACAAATAATTTCCGCTTGAAATTGGAATCAAGAACTGCCGTAGCAAAATTATTAATGCCTAAAATTAGGACTTTTCAGAATCAACACAAGTAAATTAACACGTGACCAACAAAAGAAATACACATATGACCGCCTGTCATTTTTACAAGTAAATACAACTACACCACACGGGTGTCACAACAGACAAACTAACATGACCTGAGTCATAGAAAATCACTAGGCTCCAAGCCAACATTTACATCATTAAAACAAATTTCCATACATACGATATGCGATAATTCGTAACAGACATGGCGAACTCCCCAATTAATTACGGTCCAAATGACCATCACAAAAGAACAGGTTTGCTAATGATAGCTTATATGGGTCAGTCGGTCAGCAGGACTGCCTAACAATGAGTCACCGTACCTAGACGGGCGCTAAGTGGAAATCTGCACATCTGTCAACCCACGTGTCAATAACCTCGACCTCCCATGGCACGGGATCGAGTCTCGAAGAAGCGTGCTCCCAAGCACAATATACGTGTGTGTGTCAGAATAAAATATCTCAGCATTTCCCCTAGGAAATCCAAGAATCAACACTGGACAAGGTACAGTAGCCTCCAAGGAGCGCCCTGCCTTTCCATCAAAATGAATACCACAACAACAACAATATGAGGGCGGTAGCACCACCTACCCCTCATCACGAAGAATCAATACACACACCTGACACATGAACACACACAGAATCACACGTATGGGTTTGACAGAAACCTGAAATAAATGACATAGATACTTTTCCACCAGCTTGCGCTTCCGTTCTAGTCCGTGACTAACAAACCTGAAAAGGACTCAAAAAATGCTAAAAAAATTAGAACTAAAGTGTTCTACAGTTACATCTTAATTTGTTGCGCTCGGCAACCCTAGTATGAGTAATAACCTGTTCATAAAACATCTTACAATATTTACCTCCCTTTCCTATAACAAAATGAACTTTAATAAAGCACCACTTATCGAATGTAACGAGTTTCGCATTCGCATGGATAAAATCAAATACACGCGCCGTGTACACTAAATATGACTCCAAAGAAAAATATACAACAAACAAATTTGGCCACGCGCCAACGTACATTTAAAGATGATAGTGTCAGCACAAAAAAATCTTAACACAAGAAAAAGAATGAGCTTGCAGAACATTAACCTCCGTCCCAGTGCATTTCCCTACGGGAAATTTAGCTCTTCATCGTCGACGTCGTTGTAGAAGCGATGCACATCAATCCATCACATGACCAAACGTCGGACATCTTGGCGAAGTTTCTTGGACAGAAATGTTCAATGTTAATAATATTGCCTAGCTATAATTGCTGTGAGCTACTACTTTCACTCACGAATAAGTCCTAATGCGATTACTGATCGTAGACTTGCCCTATCTTAGCATTTGCTTAACACACGCACAAATATCACTCAAAAACTATAATATACAAATTTACATAAAATTACACACTTCAAACTCATCGCCACTGGCTTGAAAACAAGTCTTAAACATGACTATCTTGCAGTCCTTATCTCGCCTAGAGATCTCCACTGCTATACGTGAACCTTGCTCACTTGAGCACAATGTAAAATGTTAGTAGAGTACGCTCATTAGCGTTTGAAAATCGTGACGCAGAGTGACGTGAACCTTGCTCACCAGAGCTCAATAAAGTTGTCCTCGAAACAGCTTCTCACCGATCAATTTATTGGAAACTGACAGAATGAGGTAGACTGGGGAGAATTTGAAAAAATAATCTGGAGTTTTCATCACACAAACTTGGGACTAGTATCAATCTTCATCATTTTATCCAAACGTCTCAGTGCACTATTGCGGAATTAATTCGGTTCGGCGGTTCTTTAGATATACGTTTTCGCGCGTTTTTCCAGGGTACGCAACTTACCGCGTGGCTTTTGGCGTGGTCTCTTCTGATTGGGTGATTCAATCCTGGGTCGGTTGAAACTTTACTAATTTAGGTGCGCGCTGTTACAAAATTTGTCCTTGATCTCGGCTTAACCGGTCGTCTTCAGGAATAACTACCAAACTTGCTTCTGTTGTAATCATTGCAACACGCTACCTTGGCTCCCCCTTTGTCAATTTCAACACGTACTGCCTGGGCATCAGTAATAATAATAATAATATCATGAATACTTATTCATCGATAGATTAATACGGGTTCAATATACATATATTACATACAAAATTTGGTTGAAATCAAATTGACAGTGTAGAAGTTATATGCATTTAAAATTGGACCTATCAGAAGGCTTAAAATTATTTTGGCAACACTGTCATGTATGGCCTCCTGGAAATTAAACTGAAATAGTATTATCTACATGTGTGCCAATTTTGGAAATGCTCCCATGTATACCTTCCAAGATATCCAACATGGAGTTCAAATTTCTAGTGCGTTTTTACAGCAGTTGGTAGCACTGACATTATTTTCAAATATGGGCTTGAGATATTCCGGTATACATCTTTACTCATACTAAATTTGATTTCGATTGCTGCAGCCGTTTAGGAGTTGATAAGGGGGAACACACACACACAGCCAGCCAGCCAGCCAGACAGGACAGACAGACAGACATACACACATTTTCCCGGATTGATCTCATAAGTCTACTTTTTCCTCATTTTTGCAAAATGTGAAAAGTAGGCTAAAAACATAGTAATCAAACAAAATGCACGTATTACTCAGCAATCCTCTTTACCGTGCCTGTTGCGGGGTCTTCAGGGGTCATTTGTGACGCAGCCCCCGGCTCTGGCTTTGCTGCGGGAACCAAGAGCATACATACACAGCTCTAATCACAGTGGTGGTCCGGGAGGGTCACCTAGTGCCCCCCTGAAGACCTTGACTTGCAACTGGGCGTGTGGACAGAAATCGCAATGTGCTTACCAATTCATTGACCAGTTCTATTCGTCAAAGCATTGCCCATTGTGAAGAGGAGCCTACGGTGGTCATTCTAGGTGCAACTGAATCCCAGGCCATTGGAGATAGATTGTTCGCTGCACAGTCAGGAGAAGAAATGTAAAGATTTGAGGCCACTTTTGCAGTGTTGCCTGTACATACTACAGTATCAGTTGTAACTCTTCAATCGGTCAACACAAATTTACCTAATATGACTGGGCGGGGATACAATGCATATATTGTTATTGATGTAAGCCCACTAAGGAACGCTTATGACTAGAGTTCTTCTTCGATTCTCTCCTCCGTTCCCAATATCTCTGGAACCCGGCTGATAGTGTTTCCTTTCTCTCCTGTCTCTCCCCTCTCGGGTTTCCTACACTTAGGCACTGTGGGTGCTGGGGACCAACAGTTAACCGTATCAGAAAATGTGGAGCGATATTGGACACCAAGGTCAGAAATCCCAGCGGAAGCCAAGTCTTTCTGGACTTCATTGAGCCACAGGTTTCCAGTCTTGTTACTTCTAATCAAGAGAAGATCCGCTTGGTAGGTCTGTTGTTGTCATCCATTCGTAGAAGGTGCCCGTAGAACTTTAGCCGCTTACGTCACACGCTGGTATTGGCTGTTTCCAAGCGTTGATTCAGCTCGGAGTTTGCTTTCAGTTGGTAGGTTCCATTTGGGAGCAATCTAGGTCCACGAATTTTTCTAGGATACGTCTTTCGACCTTCTCCAGATCATCCATGGTGCCTTTCCTGTTCATCAAGAGGGTCTCTGCTGCGAACAAAAACGGTGGCGCGACAACAGTTTTGTAATGACAGATCTTGGCATTCTTCGAAATGCACTTCTTGTTGTAACGGTTGCGAGACAGTTGGTAGGCTGTGTTGAGTCTGTTAGATCTTTCTAATAGAGGCAGGGGTGGATCTAGGGGAGGGCGAGGAGGGTGACCGCCCAGGGCCCCGCGGTCCGGGGGGAGGGGGGGGGAGGGCACACCATGGATTTTTAATGTAATTAATTATACTTTTCAATCTTTTCAAACTAATAATATTTATTGATCGCAGCCAATGGCCATACAAGAAAAGAATGTCTTAAAAATGAAAAGCTTCTATTCGGTTACATAGTTGTCATTCTTTTTGCACACAATGTGCATTATTGTTTAGCGTAATCATACAATGATTTTGATCTATTTTTGCAAAATTGCAAGTGGTATCTGCCACACCAAACATCACACAGTTTACACACACAAACGAATCACAAGGTTCATGAAATCGCTTATTGGTGCAGACCGCATGATGGAAACCATGGTATGCAAACCTGGTGAGAACATGTCTCAACTAGCCCAATCTATATTTTTTTTAGTGCAGCTATGACCTCCCTTGACCGTTTAACAAGTTTAGATTTCAGTGAAATAATAGAAGTCTTCAGCCGAAAAAAAAAAGTCGCGAAGTACTATTTTAATATTTCATAGTTTACATAAATTTTTCAAGGGGACTTAAAGGTTTCTTCTACATCATATTATAAAAAAAATGTACTGTAGTGTATTAAAAATGTTGTAACTATTCTTTATTTTATTATTATTACAAAACTACTTTCCATTTGATTTGGTAGTTTTTTTTATTTCCTATTGTTGTGTGCCCCACCTTATCATATCACCCATGGCCCCGCAAGGCCTGGACCGCCACTGGATAGAGGTGACGTTTTTACCATTGGGGGGGGACTCATTCACCGATATAACGGAAGCGATCTACTCTCGCGATCGTTCCATGTATGGTCGTCAAGGGGACTTTGCCGGGGTGCCAATTCTCGAAGTACTTGGTCTTGCCGTACAATATCTGCAATTCTGACTACACCGCTTCCTCGTGTAGGGCTTGGACAGCAATGATAATAATAATAATAATAATGTTATTGGTTTTACGTCCCTTTAAACTACACTGGCTTTTAGAGACGCCGGGGTGCTCCCTCGCATTTGCGCACCCTCAAATGCCAGCTGACTGCACCAGGTTTCGAACCTGCAACCTTGGGCTCAGTAAGCGAGAACGTTACCCCTGAGCCACGCAGCCAGACTGGACAGCAATGACCACGTCCTTAGAATTGTTGGTTAAAATCACGATGGCATCTACGAAAGCCAGGCTCCTGATCTCTATCTTTCAGGTCCCGGCTCCAACGGTAACTGGTTTGATTCCGAGATTCCTCAGTGGACATTCCCAGGTCTTGATGACTTAATCAAGCACCAGATTAAACAGAATGGCTGAGAGACCATCTCCCTGTCGCACCCCGGTTATGATCTAGAAACTCCGAGACAGTATTCCTCTGAACTTCACTTTTGAGGTGGTGTCCGTGAGAGTCTGTTTGATGAGAGTGCGTGTGTTGTAGTCAACACCTCTTTCTTTCAGTACGGAAAAGAGTGTCTGATGGTCGATCAAGTCGTAAAAAAGCATTTCTCAGTCCTCAAGCGACGCTAAAACTTCTCCGAGCGGGAATACAGGCCCGCGTACTTCAAATATTCCACTCAGAACCCGCTATTCCTCTCGTTGCGCATTTATATATTCCGCTGAAATCTTTCTCCAAGTCCTTGTCTCCAGTCAGCGTGGCTTCGTTCCAGAAATACATTTTCTTGCAATATGTTGCTTCACCGTCCGTAACTTCTTCCAACCATGCCCGTCCTGTCTTTACAATTTAACTAATAAAACAGCCCTAGACCTCTATAAAAACCCTGTTTCTTAATCTAAGCACTTGACAATATTATATATGACTATGGTAATGACGTGAATATGGTATGGCCCCTCCCTTGATATTAATGGGTGAATAAAACGATATAACTTTGATATTTCAATAATAATAATAATAATTACACAATGATATTAAAAATAATAATAATAATAATAATTTGTACCGTAATCAAGATTACGTTACAAAACGTCCCCATGGTTTCATAAAGAATGTAATGAATGATGAAATCACAAATCTTCCCTTTAAAACTTAACAGGAAATACACTGAATATACATATATGACCCTTCAAATTACATACATAATGATTATACCCTTTTCATTTTCCTTGATTGATCTGCACTCTTCTTGCAATGTTACATAAACATTCTGATTGTCCTGTGCAGTCATACAGGATTTACATGCTACATTTGTTCTTGTAGTCCCTTACAATAACAGAACACAATATATATTGCTTCTTGTTTCACGCAACACAAGTGATTTATCTCACTTCCACCAATTCCTTAGAGCCACGACACGACTCTAATTATAAACACACGGCAGTCTGCCCTTCTTGCAGCACTTGCTCTTTTCTATGATATTTCCTCAGATTGAAAATGTTATATGTACCAATGACACAATTTTCCTGATCTTTCAATAAGTAGGCATTCTTTCCTATCCTCTTCGAAACGACATAAGGTCCAGTAAACAATAAAAACAGCTTTGACATTTTCCCTTCCAATGCACAAGATGGCAACGGCTTACGTAACAAAACTTCGCTACCTACTTCCAATTCGTCGTAGACCCCCTTCTGTCGGCGTTTCCTTTGGTTTCCTGACTTTACTAAGTTGTCCCTGGCCAACAGAAGATAATACTCCGTGGAGTGTCCCTCACCCGGATCTAAACCTATCATTCTTGCTATTTCGTTGGAGGGCTTCCTTCCATAACGAATTTCATATGGTGAACATCCCGTACTCTCGTGTAACACTGAGTTTAACCAGCGTTCGGCATCACCCAACCGTGAGAACCACGCGTTGTGTTTGTCGTGCACGTATGTACGGAATATTCTTCCAATGGATTGCATAGACCGTTCAACCATGTTGCCTTGTGGATATCTAATTGAAGAGTAGATAATCCGGGTACCTAGTTCCGTCAGCTTGGTAGTCCATATTTTAGACGTGAACTGGCTTCCATGATCGCTAAGTATACTGAGTGGGCATCCAAACTCAGGAATATACTTTTCTGCTATCTGCTTGACACAACACCTTCCCGTAGCTTGTCTCAAGGGATATAATTTGACAAATTTACTGAATGCGTCAATTATTACCATTATAAATTGGTATCCGTATCGAGACTTCACCAGTGGCCCATACAGATCAACACACACAAGCTCTCCCGGCTTCTTGGCTATTACCGCTTAACACTCTCCAATCAAGTGCCGATTTGAGTGCTTCGCGCGTTGGCAGAGATCGCAAGTAGCAAGAATCTTCCTAATCTTCCTTCCCATAGCTTTAAAAAAGAAATGCCCTTTAATGGCATACAGAACTTTCCTGGCTCCGAAATGACCCAATTGAGCATGAAAGAACCAGATTAAATCTTCCTGTAAAGATTCTGGTACACACACTTTCCATTCACCATCTCTATCTTTCCTAGATAGCATACCTTGATATAGCCCGTACTTGAGCCTCCCTACTGATAACTCACCATCATTGCTGCTTCTCACCAAGCGGACAATGTCGCCCAATACTCTGTCTCTCTCCTGTTCAACAGACATATTTCGTAAACGTACTCTCTCATCCTCCTGCACTATACGTTTACCAACACACACTAAGATGCCTTCTTTCACTCCTATATTGATTTCACACTCTTCACTATGAATGTGTCTGCTCAGGTAGTCTGCTAAATTATTATTCGTTCCACTGATATGTTTGATACTGAAATCATATTCACTCATGGCTAACGTCCAACGTGTCATCCTATTACTAGTTAACCTGCTAGATTTAATGAACGTTAGCGCCTGATGATCGGTCCAGATTTGAAAGTGCGTGCCTAGCACGTAAACCCTAAATTTACTCATTGAGTAAATAATTGCCAAGAATTCCATCTCAGTAATTGTATAGCGTTTTTCAGCCATTGACAAACCTCTACTTGCCAACGATACAATGCCTAACTGACCCTGATCATCGTATTGGCATAGGCAGCCTGCAATACCAACCTCTGATGCATCCGTGATTACTATAAACTCTCTATCATACCTAGGGTGTTTCAGCATCACTGTTCTACTGAATCCTTCTTTCAGCGTTCTGAAGGCTTCCTCGTGGACCTGTGTCCATTTCCACACACTCTTACTCTTCAACAATTCTCTAAATGGTTCTAATAACCCTGCATACTGGACAACAAAACGCCTGAAATAATTGAGAACACCAATAAATGACCTTAATTGCTTACTATTACGTGGAGACGGCATACTACTAATTTTCTCTAGCCTAGATGACTCTGGTGTAACACCATCTGCAGAAACAGTGTGTCCTAGAAAAGTTATGTGGTGTACACAAAATTCAGATTTTTCCAGTTTCAAAGTGAAACCCCCTTCCCATAATTTACGAAAAACTATACTCAAGTGATCTATATGTTCCTCGAATGTATGTGACACAATAACTATGTCATCCACATAATTCGTAACAAACTCACTAGTCTCTGGACCTAGAGCCATAGATAAAGCTCGAATTAAGGCGGAACTGCTAGTTTTAGTCCCAAATGGTACTTTTTTGAACTGTAGGAGTCTATTCTTAAAAGCAAAGGCAGTTAAATACCTATCTGAAGCACGGAGTGGAACTTGCCAAAATGAGCTACTTAAATCTACTGTCGAGAACCACTTCCGCCCCTGAAAACGTTGAACTAATTCCTCCACTGTTTCAGTTCTCAGCTGGTCGCTTTCGATTCTGGTATTTAACATTCTGGCGTCTATGCACAGTCTCACTGAATTGTCTTTCTTGGCTACTACAACTAATGGATTTAAACAATGGCTAGCTGAAGGCTCAATTATGTCGTTTTCCAACATTAATTCTATCTGTTCTTCGACGGCTTTCATATATTTAGTTGCGACAGGATACCTAGGCCCTACGAAACTACTTGTGTCTTTAACGACAAAACTATGCTCATATAAGTGTGTTGCTCCGGGTTTTGAGCTGAAAATTTCCTTATATTTTATTAATACCTCATGTAACTGATGACCTTGCTCATCATCCAGCTTACACTGTGACAATGTATCATGGATCCTACTCTCAAGTTCAGACTCCATTGCAACCTGACACACCTTAAAAACTTTGCTCTCACTAGCATCTCCGCGGTCTACCTCATTTACTTCAGGAAACTCATCACTCACAACCACGTTGCTTTCTTCCTCAAACATACACACTTTCATCTGTTTGTCAGTCTTAGACACCTTATACGTAACCTGAACTTCTTTATCCTGCCAAAATAAACATATCCTGCCAAAATGAAAATCTAATTTAACTTGATATAATGATAACCATTCCGCACCGAGAATCACCGGATATACTAAATTTGGAACTGCCAAACAGGGCTGAAATTTAACTAACTCACTAATGTTAATTGGAACTGCGACTTGCTTACATATTTTATGAGACCTACTACCTACAGCTGTGACAATGAAAGTGGACTTAACTGGAATTATATCAACATGAATACCTTCTCTCATTACATCTTCCAAAAATCTTAAATGTATACAAGAGTTTTCGCTTCCACTGTCCAATAAAACATCAACTTCTTTACCCCACACATTAAGTTTAATTACTGGTGACATAATCTCATTCTCAATATTGTCTAAATTTCCACCATTTAGGTCATAAAGCAGTTCTTCTCTAACATCTATATTAAAATCTCCTAAATACTCAATATTCCTAGGACATTGAACTGCAATCACTTCGGGCTGTCTGTTGACCTCACTGCAACCCGTTATTCGTTTAAATTAGGCCTACCTGCCCCTGATGTAGATTGTTGTTGTTGACCTGTACGTCTGTCTGGCCTAGTACCTTCCCCTACTCTGTTCAAATTCTCGTTCCTCGTATTTGCTGTGCGTCCCCCATTGTCAAGTCGTCTTTCGTAATTCGCATTCCTGCCTTGTTCTCTTCCCCTCTCTCTCTCACCCTGCCCGAAATTATCTCCTCTACTTATTGGCTTGCGTTCGGTCCTACTATTTTCAAGAGAGTCAAAGTTTTCCAATAGCTTCTCGAACCCGTCAATAGTAGTAATATTCTGCATGAAGAATGCTTCTTTAATTATATCAGGAAAATGCCTTAATAATGTTTTAATTACCTGTGATTCAGTCTCTAAACCTTCTAAATTCTGGCATATAAGTACATGCGCTAAGAAATACTCTGTGTACGAAACACCATCTCTCCTTTGGTACTTTCCAAAAATAATGTTACATCTTTCTCTTTCTTGCACATTTTCATTCCAGTACTTGGCTATGAACTTCTCTTTAAATTTTCTAAAACTAGTCATCTGGTATTTATACACACTGAACCATGACCTTGAATCCCTAACAAAAGATTTATCTAGCATCTCAAGTACTTGTTCCCATTGAACGATCCCCTCTTCTAAATCTTTAGCGAACTTCTTTTCTACTGTTTTTAAGAATTCCATTGGGTTATATGCCTTGCCTGTGAATACTGGCAAATCTGCCTCTTTAGTTAGAAATCTACTTAAATTTCCTATTTGTACATTACCGCTATTTGTTGCTATTTGCTTCTGACATCTCTGCAATTTCTCCTCCATTTTATCTCTCGCTACTTCTTCACTGATACTGTTAAATTTACTGTTAACCTCTTCCCTAATTTCTTGATTATCGCTCTCTAGTTTATTTTCTAAATTACCTATTTTAGCAATATTATTATCACACTTGACCTTCATACTGTTGACTTCTCCTTCTAAGTCAACCCTAACCTTACTACATTTAATTTTCACTTCCTCGTCAATTTTGTCAACTCGCTCCGACACTTGTTGCATTCTGGCGTCAACCTTAAGTGACCATGATTCCTCCACCTCAGTAATCCTGTTTTCTAACTTATTGTGAAATTCTCGGCCTACTTCTTTAATTTGTCTATTGAAATTCTCTGTAGCTTCATCAAATTTCTTACGTTGTTCATCAAGCTTCTTACTATGCTCAGTGAACTTAAGATCTATTGCTTTTTCTAATTGATCACTACGCACGTCAAATTTCTTACTTTGTTCCTCTTGCTTCTTACTCTGTTCAGCTAGCTTCTTACTCTGTTCCTCTAACTTAATACCTATGTTTCTGTTCTGTTCCTCCTGCTTCTTACTCTGTTCTGTTATCAGCATCGTCAGGTTTCGAAGCCAGGAAGGATTCTCCCCCTCATTACTCTGGATGTTTGTAGCCCCGTCTTGTTTATTTTCCTCAGTTTCCTGATTATCGCTTACTTTTGACATCTCATCATTGGTACCCTGCACATCTAATTTCGACATTTTAACTGATCTTATAATACTACGGTTTCTCAAATTTATGTTCCCCAAATTATCCCTGTTACTCATTACCCAAAAAACAACTCACCAAAAGAACACTCCTAATTTATAACCGTAGTTCCCTAACTTGATATATGCCTCTTTATTGAAAAACTCGGAATGAATGCAAAGAGTACTCGTTTATATCGTACATGAAAACAACTTTAAACTTTAACATACTTGAAATAAACTGGATTTATACATAATATCCATTCACTTCAGTACGATATTTCGTAGCCCCACATTGGTTGTGCCATTTGTAACGGCTACCTTCGTCGTTGGATATCGCTCTACAAGTTGGGCGATCATTTATAACGTTTCTACAGATATTACACTCAAGACTCCTTAAAACCACCTCATCGTTCTTATTTAGCATTGGCCTGTCTAGACAGACGACATACACTTTATTAATTTAGATTTACTGGGCGCCAGTTATCGTAAAGATAACACATTAAAATTTTATTTAGCCACGGCCGCTCCCTTCCTTGAGCCAAGATCTATCATCGGAGCGTAGGGCAATAAACTTGCTCTATGAGATACTCTTTGCATTCCAACTATCCTATATATTCAACTCCCAATGAACAAGACATTTTAACTAATACTGGTTTATTTACAACAAAATTATTAACATTTGATCTGAGGTTTCGAGCTGTGTACAATATGTGCATTAATATTCCCTAATTGCGGGGCAATATTGACTGTCTTCTCGCTAGCGCTGATCTTCTGTGTTGATAATAACTCGGTCCACATACCTGGTGCCTTGTGGTTCAAAGTCCATCTCGTTGGTCTGCTTGCAGTCTAATTTGAGATCTTACGCCAACACACGTTTATTGACCTTTGAAAACATATGTTTTCTTCTTCTCGTTGTTGTTGTTGTTGCTGCTGCTGCTGCTGCTTGTTTCTGAGTTTGATCACCATGGTAAGCAAATTTGAACAAACCAGGCTAATTGAATTCACTAAGTCCCATCTTACTGAGGGACTGACGGAGTCTACGACTCACAAAGTCAGTGAGTGAGTGCGTGATCGAATATGTGAATGACAGAATAGAATCTATAGAATAGCCAGTGCTGAAGTCGCGCTGGGCTTTTATACACTCTGAATGGTCCCGATGTTTCGCGGCATAAATTTGCCCGCGACCCATCAGACCAATTATAGCAAAGCATTTCTCAGTCCTCAAGCGACGCTAAAACTTCTCCGAGCGGGAATACAGGCCCGCGTACTTCAAATATTCCACTCAGAACCCGCTATTCCTCTCGTTGCGCATTTATATATTCCACTGAAATCTTTCTCCAAGTCCTTGTCTCCAGTCAGCGTGGCTTCGTTCCAGAAATACATTTTCTTGCAATATGTTGCTTCACCGTCCGTAACTTCTTCCAACCATGCCCGTCCTGTCTTTACAATTTAACTAATAAAACAGCCCTAGACCTCTATAAAAACCCTGTTTCTTAATCTAAGCACTTGACAATATTATATATGACTATGGTAATGACGTGAATATGGTATGGCCCCTCCCTTGATATTAATGGGTGAATAAAACGATATAACTTTGCTATTTCAATAATAATAATAATAATTACACAATGATATTAAAAATAATAATAATAATAATAATTTGTACCGTAATCAAGATTACGTTACAATTCCCAGGTCTTGATGACTTAATCAAGCACCAGATTAAACAGAATGGCTGAGAGACCATCTCCCTGTCGCACCCCGGTTATGATCTAGAAACTCCGAGACAGTATTCCTCTGAACTTCACTTTTGAGGTGGTGTCCGTGAGAGTCTGTTTGATGAGAGTGCGTGTGTTGTAGTCAACACCTCTTTCTTTCAGTACGGAAAAGAGTGTCTGATGGTCGATCAAGTCGTAAACTTTTTTTTAGTGATGTTCGCATTTGAAAATATGCTCGGTGCAGGAGCGTCCTCGCCAAAATTCTCCTTCATGTTCACCAATCGTTTGGTCACATTGACTCTCCACATTGTCCAGTAAAATCCTTGAGAGCATATATATAAATAAATTAATAAACACTCCTGAAAAGTTACAAGTATTAGTTATGTTCCGTATTAAATAATGTGCAATTTAGGATTACGCGTTTCGACCGTCAAGTGGTCATCATCAGACCCTGATCACTTGGGTTGAAGTTTAAATTTATATACAAGCCTTCAGGTAAACCACGAAGCCAAATAATTCAAATCACATGAATTTAGTCATTTTGGGTAAGTTTAGCGCGCACCTGTACAACGAACGTGCTGTGAAATTGTATAAGTAACCATATACATAGTAGAATTGAAGTGCATGCTCTAATTTTATTATATTGTGTTTTTTTACTGTGTACACGTTCATAATATTCATACGTAGTTCACAAAGCTACAGTGTTGCCAATATGTTTGGGGACACCCGTATATTTCAGACTAGAACAGACTGTCCCTATAGTTTTAAGATTATGATGTATTTTAAGTATAACTAATGTAAAATACTCTAACATCGTGTTTGGTTGAAAATTTGAGGACTGTAGCTCAAATAGTTCATGACATATATATTTTTGTTGTTGTCTTTTATGGCCTCCAAATAGTAAGTTTGATTTTGAAGAAACCAAATAATATAATTAAAAAGCTATCCAACAATGCATGCTGATTGTTATGTGGTTCCTGGGAGGTAACAACAGCTTTAATATTACCCCTGTTTGAAGGCTTTAAAGAAGTTCTTACTCATTTTGCCATGATTTTAGTAAAATTTCATTTCGCGTAAGTTTTAGGCCTAATAACAAATGGATCACCACAGTGAAGTCAGACCTAGAGCAACTTGGAATTTCATCAAAAACATACAGGATCGATCACAATTCCGACAGATGATTCAACATGGTGTCTTTCCAGTGTCTCTCACCAGCAGGAAGAGTACATGGACTACCAGACCGAAGTGGACACTGGAAAGAAAGCAGACACACAGCCAGAAGATGAAAGCTGCCTGGGCTAAGAAGAAACATAAATTCCTTACAAGAAGTCAAAACGAGCCCCGTGGTCCTCAGTAGGCCCAAACGAAAAGCTGAAGAAGAAGAAGAAGAAGAAGAAGAAGAAGAAGAAGAAGAAGAAGAAGAAGAAGAAGAAGAAGTCTTCAGTACCTACACTCCATCTCCGGATTCTGGAAGATACTACTCAAGGATAAACAGGCACAACACCAAATTCCGCGTGTGGGTCTTAGTTACACGCAAAGAACTCAATCTATTCCCAGTTTGCGATAATTTGCTCAACAGCAACATTTATCATCACAGGATACATGATGCTTTTATAACAATGGCTGCAGTAGAATGCTGGCATTATCCTCTTCAAAGAAATCATGAAGGTCACACAGTGTCTGCAAATTGGAAACATATGCTATGAATATTGCTTCTGTGAAGTTTATTTATTTATCGTATGGCTTTTAGTGCCGAGAGTGTCCGAGGACATGTTCGGCTCGCCTGAGACTGTAGCTGCTTCCATCGGACACCCTTAGGGTGAGCTACAAATTCCGTTCAATTTCAAGTAGTTCCAACTTTCGCCACCAGATATCAATGAAACCTAGTGGTGAACGTTGGAATGTTGATAGAGCTTCTGTGTAGTAAATACGATACTTCCAGCTGTCGACTTGGATGGGAAAATGATTAGTATACATCTTTGATTGAGTACTTTCCTTGCATGATATCTAGTTTGTTTTCAAAATAACGCCAAAGACGTTTTATGGGAAGACAATGATTGTCTACAGCCGTGAAAGGAGGACAAAGATAGCGTGTGCGTGACTGGCGGATGTGAGAAATTTTGATCCAAAACAACATTAATGGAGCTGAAAAAACGTCAAGGAGGCTATCAAGAACTCGTAGCTTTATTTGGACTTCTTCCATAATTGCCGTAAATAATCAAAGGCAATGACATTTGGTAGGCATAATTAAAGATGCCCTTGAGAAACAATTTTATAATCGTATGAGGAGTATTGCCATTTCAAACAACATCAGCGATGCAAAGATCTTAGTAAATCATGCAGCCAAGGAAAATAACAGCATATGCGCTACTAGATAATGATCCTCCTGTGTCTAATTGTAGGAGTGAAACAACTTGATCGGATATATTACTCGTAAAAGACACGTCAATGCCTGTCAAATACACCAGTTCGCAATATAGTTAGTTAGTGTTAATATAGGGGGCGGAACAGCGAGATATCTTACCCTAGTCCATATTACAAGATTTGAACAACACTTCTATATATTTGCTTTTTGGATCTGTGTACCTGACAAATATTTCCTAATATTGTAAGGACGTCCATTTCAAAATTATGTTAAGTCATATTGTAATTCTGTTCATCAATCACCTAATGCAGTAATGACATGAAATTAGTCATATTAAGAAGGTTTCCTTAGGCGGCTTCGGTGGCGTAGTTGGTAGCACGCTGAGCGTATATGCCCAAGATCGCGGGTTCAAACCTGGCAGAATTCGTCGTTTTTTAAGAGCGTTAAAATCACTCAGTAGGCCTATGCCTTCCTTCGGAGGGGAAGTGAAGCCGGCGGTCCCATGTCATAGATTTATGGCATGAAAATGAACATTTCACTAACTACACTTGTGTAATCTAAAATTTGTAGGTTAGTTTGATAACGCTATATTAGTTCCAACGTACCGACAGCAGTGGTCATGGGGGGGGGGGGGGGGGTAGGTTAATACTGAGTGTCAACACTACCTGAGGGAAGATGATGAGAAAAAATGAAGTAGGTTAAGGAGTGGGAACAATTTTTGGCAAAGAGGAAGAGAATCAAACACAAAACCGAAAGAAAATAAAAGTTTAGAAAGAGTTTTACTGCACTAGGCCTGTGAAGTACCTAAAATGTGCGGGGACTTGTATAAGGCTAATGGGTAGTGCATCGTGAGTTGAGGTCGCCTGCAAGCTATCCCTAAGTCCTCTTTCCCTCCCGAGCAGGTATTTTGGTACTATGGGAGTAGCTAGTGCACTGGCAAGGCAATATATGACAAATAATGGCAAGGATTTGAATACTTTCCCTTCAAAAGGGTGGTATTTTCTAAAGCATTTTGAAATGCTAGAAGGATTTGAATTAGCCGTAATATTTTTATTACTAGACACTGTTGGATTCCCGACAGAACGGCCGAATGTCTCCAGGGTGGGCAGGGATGAAGCAACGATAGTGCTTTTTTTTACAATATTTTTTAATGTTATTAATGGAAATCTTTTAAAAATACCAATTGTTGCACTTAAAGCAGGCTAAACCTTTACCCAGCAGGGTGCCGACTAAAAGTTTAGAACGGAGGAAAACCTCAGACCTAACTTTAACAAATCCAAAATTTTGAACAGTAAAACACAAGTCAGAGAGAAAATCTCTACAAGTAGGAAGCTGGCGGAGCAAGCTATACTTGCCTTAATAATTTACTAGAATTAACTGTGACAGCTAAGAGAAACTTTGCAAATGTTTTTATCGGAAGTTTTGTTTTAAACGCAACGAGTGATAGAGTTTTTAATAAATTTTCTTTCAGACATTGGCCTTTTTCCAGGAACGTAGAAAAATTTCAGGAGAAAGATTAGGGAAGAGAAGGTCCTGCTAACAGTTTTTCTAGCAATAGAAGTAAGGAAGGAAGATTGTAGTTTTACGTGACCGTGAATCTTGTGATTATGAGCCACGGGACCTCCTTTTTACGTGGAATCCGAACCACAGGACATGGCATTTCACTTCGAAAATCTCACATGCATTGACCGGGAATCGAACCCGGACCGCCTTGGTGAGAGGCATACAGCTAGACCGCTGAGCCACCACGCCCCCAATAGAAGTAAGAAACCAATAACAAAGAATGTATTTAACAATCAATAGAATTTAGAACAATTAACATTATTTTCGATCTTGGATCTTATTTTGAGCGTAAGAACAAGTTTTTTGTTTAGGTTTATAAACACTAAAGGTCTCAGACTTAATAAAAGGAAAGTTTACAATAATCAATGTTAAATCAGTTCCAGGTTTCAAACCTGTTACAAGCACTAAATCCGTACAAGGGTTTTGAAATGTGCATACAATTAAGAAGTTTAAAGCCTATAATGACAATAGTAAAGGACTTACAAAATTGTTTAATATTTCGCTAAATTAATTAGGTGGTATATTAATTTTTCAAAAATAAGGCTTTTAGAATACGGTACCTTAGTAGTAAGTAAAATTAGGAATCCCTGTGCTTAGCAGGATAAGAAAAAAGAAAATTAATAAGTGGTTTCTATAACCACTGCTATTTATGCAGAATTTAAGAGATTACAAATTCTAATGGGGCAGGTCACCTTTCGTGAAGTCTGGATTACACAATTAGACAAATGTTTAACATTTAGAAAACGCTTACTTCTTAGACGAAGCAGGAAGTAATAAATATTAAAACGTGGATTATAACCACGGTTATTTTTACGGAATAAATAAGTTGTAAGTGGAACAAGTTTGAGAGGGCGCCTATGTTTTGGCGAGGCCTCACAGAAATAGAACCAGATAGTTAAATTAACCTAAATTTGTTAGTAAAAGTTATTTGGGGAAAAGGAAATAGGGATATATAGTTCTGGCCAATTTTATTGCTCTAACGAACGCGACGCGGTTGAAGTTCGCACATACACATTTGAAGCACTAAAAGTTTGTTGAACATGAGAAAAGTTATTGCAGTTTATGAATTAACTGAGTTTGACTTGAATAGGCTTATTGCGTTAGAAAGTTTCTGGATCGCAGTTAATAGTTCGGTTTTACTTAAAGTTTTGGTAATTTAGGAAATATGGAGTGTAGTTCACATGGTTGACAGTTTAATTTGAATGGAAATTTCCAGAACTGTAATGACAGTTAAATGGCGCGGTAGTAATCTCCCGGAGGCAAGTTAAGTGTTGGAAAGTTATTAATTGGCATAAATCCCTCGTTGTAGGGAAGGCATCCCCTATTTAGTACAAGAAGCACCAAAATTCAGATTTGAAAATAAGCTAAGGTAGCTAAGGCATGACGATTCCCTCGTGGGCAGTTATTTCACAAGTGTGCTAAAATATTAACACTGCATATAACTTTCATACAAGGCATTTAAAATGTTTAAAACCTTCCTTAACACATGATTAAAATCAATATATGAGTTACTTAACTTGCATGATGATTAAAGCTGGAAGATCCCTGCAGCCGTTACTTTTAAAAATCAGACATCGCGACGATTTGAAATTTTAGCTCAGTTATAGAGGAGTTAGGCCTCTGAGAGAGGGCAAACTGTTCACTCGAAGTCCGAACTAGAAGTGGGGCGAGGAATTGAGCAAGCGAGAAGATGGAGGAGAGGTGGGGAGAAACAAAAGAACAAAAACCAGGGTAGGAAACATAAGAACAATATAAACCCTTTACAGAATAATTTTCTTCATGGAGTAGGGTCTTCAAGGAGATGATAGCTGACGATGAAGACGACGCCTGCTGGGATGGTGTGTAAGTCCTCTTGACCTCGGTTAATCCGAAGAACTTCGATAGATTGCCGCGTGTAGAGCCAGTGAAGTTTTCACGGAATAAGCAACTGAAACAAACTCAAGAACACAATAAATGCCTGATAGAAGGAAAAAGAAAATACAAAGGGGTCACTGTTGGTGTCTGCGAGAAGAAAAAGAAAGAACCAATGAAAGAAAGCAAAGAGCAGCAATTGCTAACTCTAACTAACCGTGTATTCCAAAGAATACCGTACACCAGGGGGCGCAGGCCAATTGGGCCTGTTAATTACACTGATAAAATCGGACAGACTTTTCACGCCACTATGAACTGCCCGTTTGATAATTCATAGCCGATTGGGCCAGTGATAGCTCATTAGCAACCTCCCCTCTCTTCCCCCACTCTACAGCCAACACATACCATATTGTACACACGTTCCAACATTTCGTCATTAAACTGTTGGAGGTGAGGTGACTCTCAGTTTGACGGTTCCAGGGGTGTCAATTACTATAAAGTCACATATGACCTAGCGTTCAGGATATGGTCACAACTATGTGGAGGAGCTTTATGCAAAGATTGCGATATGTCCTCAATAGTTTCACAAATATGGACATCCATGAGATTGTGTTCGATAAACTGACAGCGTTAATATAACATTTTACCCGATCTTCATTGCATAAACTAATGAATGAACAACATTAATTTAAAAAGAAACAAATGCACGAGTTTCATTGAATAGCCTAAGCTATTAGATGAAATTGAAACATACTTAATACCAGTACCGTAATTAATTGTTGGAGATTCATTTTAGGGGCTGGGGAAGCATGGCAATCAGCCCCGTGTACTGAATTTTGAATTGGTGTAAGTTATATTTATTTGCTAACCAAGGTTCACAATATCATATAGCAATTATATTTCGACCACGCAGCCAGCCTGAAATGGTTTACGGTGCTTCCCTATTTTCAACTCTATACAAATCTAGGAACTGTCCCTTCTAATAGGCCACAGCTGCTTCTTTCCAACTCATTACTTAGGTTCATTAATTTCTTCTCTCATTAGCTCATGTTGTGTGGTCGGCTCCAGGAAGGGCATCCGGCCGTCAAAGAAAACCACCATATTCATGGCACCTAATTCCCGTCAAGAAAAGGATAGATATCCCAAGTAAATTACACCTTATAAATCCTGTTAGTGATGACTAGAGGGCAGTTGCTGTTAAAATGTCATATGTTTTCTTTTCAAATTGCAGTAATACGACGCCTATTGCTGCAGAAATCCTTTCTACGCAGTAGAATTACACATGCACTATTCAACATTATTTTATTTATTTGCCATTTTATGATTCATGCATTTTAGACAATTTTACGACACTATGATATTTAATGCATATTTTATGCATCATTTTTTTTAATGAAAAATGTTGAAATATTCTTCATAAGCAAGTAAAGCGACTTGTTGAGGGAATGTAGTTAGTTTTGTAAATGATTGGATGAAAGAATCCTACGACTGACACAACGAGTAAGCGAGTTGTTTTAAGTTACAGTAAATGAGAGAAGTGTTCTACACAATTTAAATTAATTCCAAAGTATTGCTGTATTAAATTACTCCAGCGAATCATTTCTTCTTTTTTGTCCGTCTGGGAAGTTTGTTTTCTTGAGATTTTAATTAATATGGTTCAAAAAACACTAAGATTAAGAATAACATTGTAACAGCCATTTACATGTTAAATTCAAGTATATTTTAATGAGAGTAGGTAATTGAGCAGTGAAAACAAAACAGGATTGCTTCTATGAATCCTCTGTAAAACTGTCACCATATTTCAGTTCCATGGAATCGTTTTTAAAAGTCATTTTCATTCATTTTTTTAGTATTTAGATGACATTTCATTGAGCAATATAAGTCCACCTCGTTGCATAGTTGGTGTCACCGCGGAGGCCCGGGTTCGATTCTCGGCTCTGCCAAGAAATGTCATTCTGGTTTGAGGGCTGGGACAGGGTACACTCAACCTCATGAGGTTACAACTGAGAAGAGGAGGGTTTATCTCACCTCCGCCATCCTAAAAATAGTTTTCCGTGGTTTCCCACTTCTACTCCAGGCAAATGCCGGATTGAGTCCTGACTGAAGGCTACGGCTGCCTCGTTCCCAATCCTCATCTGAATTACAACTACGCATAATAATACAGCCATCACAATAAGACAAGTTATCAAACAAATTCCACACACACAACCAAGTTCACGGGGTTACATGACTACGATGTCGCAAAGCCCCTCAATGAATCAACAATCTTCCTGGCATTTGAATATTGTGCCAAATCCATGTGTGGTTTCCTTTCATGATCTACCAATTATTGAATATTCAGTAGATTTTTAAGACATATATTTTAGTTTTGGAGCAAATAATTTACATATTCCGTCACTTAAAATAAAAAGCCTCATTGTGGTTTATGATCTTGATCAGTCAGACTGTTCCAATTTGTTTGAGATTAAGGTTCAAATCAGTAGTTTTAATTTATATCACTGAATTTGTCATCGTACATAAATATACGTATTCATGATGGCTGAAGTTCAAAATTACAGACTACCCAGACACGCATCACCAAATCCTGTGAGATACTTAAGATGAAAAATGATGCCCATTGAATCCAAGTAGTAAAAAAAAAAAAAAAAAAAAAAGAGACCCTGTGGCTTAAGAACGTTAAGAATCTGGACACATGAGACAAGACCAAATCCCACCAACGGTCAAACTTGAAATGTCTTTCAGTGTTTTCATTATTCTACTCCATAAACGTGCTGAAATGGTCCATTTACGAAGACCGGCCTCTCTCTCTTGGCTCCAATTTATCACAATCGTAGCAGTAACAAACAGATTTTAATAATGCATAGTTAGGCGGTGTTCATGACTACAATATCGCAAGTCACTAAACAATACTGCGTTTAATGTTTTATCACACGGACAGGAAACAAAATACGCCTGAAAGGCATTCGCAGAGCAAGAGGCTTTGAAACTGTGTCCCTGCTAGCAGTTTCAGTCCAGCATTTGGGGATGTGTGTCTGAAAATTTCTGCTAAGATAAGAATTACTGCAAAAAGTAAGAAAGTAACAGGCCGATTGAAAATTAAAATTCTATATACTTCCGGGAAGAATGTTCACTTTGTCGTTGATGCAATGGAACTCGCAATATACAGCAAACCTGACAGTGAATGTTTAGTGTTGATTGTGTGAAGTTTTCCAGTGTACAAATATTCTGTCTCAAATACAGTACTGCAGTTTATTAGATATAGCATGTGCGGTGTGTTTATTAGCCTACTTTTCACATTTTGCAAAAATGAGATCGATCCGGGCAAATGTCTGTCTGGCTATCAACTCCTAAACGGCTGCAGCAATCGAATCCAAATTTGGTATGAGTAAAGATCTATACCTGATTATCTCAAGCCCATATTTGAAAATGATGTCAGTGCTACCAACTGCTGAAAAACCGCAATTGAAATTTGAGCTCCATGTTGGATATCTTCGAAGGTATGCATGGGAGCTATTCCAAAATTGGCGCACATATAGATAATAATATTTCAGTTTAATTTCCAGGAGGCCATGCATGGCGGTGTTGACAAAATGATTCTAAGTCTGCTGCTAGGTTCAATATTTAAATGCATATAACTTCTACACTATCAATTGGATTTCAACCAAATTTCGTATGTACTAAGTGTACATAAACATATATGACTGAGCGTATTCTTAAAACCTACCAGGCCTGCCAACTGTTAATAAATGCTCTCTCTATATTTTCTTATCCAAATACCAATATATCAGATAGTATGCAAGCCGACCGCTTTAAACTATGCACACGTATAATACCTGACCTTCTAGATTAATTTAGAGTAACTTATATACGTCAGTGCTACCAATATGATTCTAAGCCTGCTGATAGAACCTATTTTTAAATACATGTAAATTCTATACTATCAATTGTATTTCAAGCAAATTTCGTATGTGCTATGTGTACCATAACAGATGACTATGCTTATTCTTAAGAGGAACCAGGGCTGCCAACTGTTAATAAAAGCTGTCTCTATTTTTACCCTAATATTAATATAACAGAAAGTATGTAAACCAACAGCTTTAAACTTTGCACACGTATAGTACCTGACATTCTAGATTAATTTGGAGAAACTAATATACGTCAGTGCTGCCAACATGACTCTAAGCCTGCTGATAGGTCCAATTTTGAAACACAAGCAACTTCTATACTAACAAATGGATTTCATCCAAAATTGGCACAACAAAGGATCATCATATTTCAGATTATTTCTGACCAACACATGCATGACATTGTTGCCATTATTTTAAGCGCGCTGATAGATCCAATGTCTAACTGCATGTAACGTCCATGCTATCCACTGGACTTCAACCAAATTGTGTATTCTGTACCTTAAGAGATGGAACTAAGAATATATTCAGTCACCAGGGCTGCCAACTGTAGTGCTCTATTAGGCTACATTATACCAGGTATATTTCGAACTAATTGAAAATTTCGATATTACCAACTTAATCTCGTCATTATTCTATATAGGTATATATAGATTGGCATGAATGTTACATTTTAAGAAAGGTTCGTCACGGAACTTCTTGTTTCTTTGTGTGGATGGTGCACTCTATTGCAGCTTATGGTTGCGCTTTGCAGGCAGTTTTTTTTATTTAGTCAATTTACCCTTTAGGTTGGTGGTTCCTACGGATTCAGCGAGGGAACTCACCACTACCGCCTCTATGGGCAGTGTCCTGGAGCTTGGAACATCTGGTCGGGATGGATACAACTGGTGAGGTGTGATCAGCACTTCGCCCAGGCGGCCTCACCTGCAAAGCGAACAGGGGCCTCATGAGGGAAGATAAGGGATGGTTAGGATGGATAGGCAAGGAAGAGGGAAGGAGGCGGCCGTGGCCTTGAAGAAGGTACCATCCCGGCATTTGCCCGAAGACGAAGTGGGAAACCACGGAAAACCACTTCGAGGATGGCTGAGGTGGGAATCGAACCCCCTCTACTCATTTGGACCACCCGAGGCTGAGTAGACCCCGTTCCAGTCCTCATACCACTTTTCAAATTTCGTGGCAGAGCCGGGAATCGAACCCATGACCTTCAGGGCGGCAGCTAACCATGCTGACCGCTACGCTACGGAGGCGACTGCAGGCAGTTAGTGTTAGTTAAAATGGCTGCAAGTATCGTCAAAGAAAACGTTTTCTGCCATGAATGTTTTGCTTTATTTGCATTTCCACGCGACGTAGGCAATTCTAAAACAGTTCCACTCAATAATGTTTATAGAGCAGGCCTTCTCAGTCCACGGGCCTAGGGTTGGCCATCCCTGCCTTAGAGTCTAGATCAGTCATGGGCAAAGTACGGCCTGCGGGCCAAGTGCGGCCCTTGAGCTAGTCTAATCCGGCCCGCGACATGGTTTCGAATTATACTACCTACAATTACACATAGGTCATATTTCCTGTTCTGTGTACCTAAGTGAAAACTATTTCAATCTCATTGTGTTTATGTGTTTTGTGTAATATCTTTTGTGCGATTTATTTATTTATACAGGGTGTCTTTTATGTACCTTTGGAGAATGATAGGTCGTGTAGGGGACGAGTGTAGAAGTAATTTGAGATAGGGAACTTGGGGTCAGAGCAGCTTCCTTAACCCCTAAAATAAGGATTGATCCAGGTCCTCCACCCCGTAAGTTAGGTAACCGACCCAAGCCACTATTGCCTTTCTCAATCCTTTAACTCTTGGCAAGATTCATTTTCATGTGGCGCTGGCGTAATGGATAGCGTTGCGGTGCGAAAGGCCGGTAGTCCCGGGTTCGTTTCTGGGCTTGGGCAAAATCTTTATTTTTATTTTATTGTTATTTGTCGTATTGTAGTCACATGATACAGTCTGGTGCTACGTCAGAGAAGAGAGTGCACCATACTGTATCATGTGACTACAATACGACAAATAACATTTTTTTAAATTGGACCAAGCCCGGAATCGAACCTGGGACTACCGGCCTTTTGCACCGCAACGCTATCCATTACGCCAGTGCCACATGGAGAAATGAATCTTGCCAAGAGTTAAAGAATTGAGAAAGGCAATAGTGGCTGGGGTCGGTTACCTAACTTACGGGGTGGAGGGCCTGAATCAACCCTTATTTTAGGGGTTAAGGAGGCCGCTCCGACCCCAAGTTCCCCATCTCAAATTACTTCTATACTCGTCCCCTACACGACCTATCATTCTCGAAAGGTACATAAAAGACACCCTGTATAGCGTATGGAAATTGAAGAGCAACTAATATACAAAGTTTACAAATACTGAAAACCTACAAGTTAATGGCTAAGTCTTTAATCCATTGAAGGGCTGAAGCCGTCACTTCAAAGGAATCTTCTGGGCTTCCCGAATAAGCTCGTCTGCTGCTGCATGTTACAATGTGTTTGATGGCCTGGTGTTCACTGCCACAGTCACATTGGGAAGATGCCGCCAATTCCCATCGGTGGAGGTTCTCTGCACAAATGCCTTGGCCTGTACGGAGCCTGTTAAGTGTCTTCCAAACACGTGGCGGTAGTTCCATGCCAACTGGCTGTGTACCTGGTAGTCCTCATGTGCAGCACTAGTCCACATTCCTGACCATTTCCTGTTCATGTTGAAATTCATTGCTTGCAACGATTCTGCCAGTATGATGGGTGGCCGTCTGGATTTTAATCGGCTTTTCTTAAGTAGAGGTACATCAGAGTGGATTGGATGCTGAGGATTGATAATTAACTTTTTATATTCCTTTAGGAGGGCGTTCTGTCTCCGCAGATTTGGTGGCGCTATGTGACTTAGAGGCGGTGGCCAGTGAAGAGGAGTAGACTTCATGCACCCTGTTATTGTTCTCTTTGCCACTTATAGCTGGACATCGATTTTACCCACATTTGGGCTGTTTAGCCATACTGGAGCACAGTATTCAGCAGCAGAGTAGACGAGTCCTAAGGAAGAACATAGTAGTGTTGTAGCTGTTGCACCCCATGAGGTTCCACACAACTTCTGTTTGATATTATTTCGCGATCTCAGCTGTACGTGTCCCCTGGGTGGTGCTAAACGAGTTTCAAAGTTGGCAGCCAGCCTTATATATTGCAGATCTCCTGGCTTAAACATGAAAACGCAACTATATCACAAAGGTCCTTCCCAGGACCAACCAATCAGACATCGGGGTCATAGCATTCGTTTTTTTATTTTGTGATAAATCTCCACGACTAATTTGAATGAGGATTTCAGGACTTCAAAGTTATTGAACATGACTTGGACGTTTTCAGCATGCTATTTAATGTTGACTGTGAAACAGTAAAATCAGAGTTGCAGCTAGAACTGATTGAGTTAAAATGTAGCAATGGATTGAATCAAATATTCCTTAGCGTTTCGAAACTTGAGTTCTACAAGGCCCTACCAATATCAGGCTTACTAAACTTGAAATCTCATGCACAAAAGATAACTGCCATGTTCGCATCTTACTATATCTGTGAACAGGTTTTTTAATCTACAATGAAACTTCGCAAAAATAGCGTCAGAAATAGATTGATGCACCACCATTTAGCTGCGCTGCTAAAAATCAGTTCATCACAGTTTCAACCAGATTATGAAAAACTTTTAGAAGCACTGTCACAGTTTCACTTGTCACATACTCCTTCCTTTTCTAACAATAATGAAGGTGCGTTTTGTTTTCCTAAGTTTTCTACCATTTGTAGTCTGTAAGTTTTGTTTGATTTAATATTCAGAATTAAAGAGTTCATAATCTATCTATAAATATGTGTCGTTCTTTTTTACGGCCCGCCTAGATTATTTTGTATTGCATCTGGCCCTGCCCCTAAAACGTTTGCCCATGTCTGCTCTAGATTTGCTCCAAATAGCTAATATAAGTTGGCTATTTTATCGCTCTATTAGTGTTATCTCAGTGGACCATGAGACGAACGCAACAAACCTTGCGTTTAACAATAAGCCCATAACCATAGTGATTGGCATTATCATTTAACTAATTCCATTGCGGTAGACATGTTATGAACGATCGTTACCCTCAGAGATTATCGATGTCGTCCAACCTCTTTCCAAAAAGCAATGCCTGTTCTTGCGGCCAATGGTCAAAAGAG
Source organism: Meconema thalassinum (assembly GCA_946902985.2). Taxonomy (NCBI): domain Eukaryota; kingdom Metazoa; phylum Arthropoda; class Insecta; order Orthoptera; family Tettigoniidae; genus Meconema; species Meconema thalassinum. The sequence continues at coordinate 378,676,823 of OX336392.1, forward strand.
AACTTCAAACCAGTCGATATGTTTTCTGTGTCATTTGGAATATTTTATTGGTCTACAAGTACCAGCTGGCCTATGTGCCTGTTAGATTCAATATTTCAGTGAACTACTTCGCCATCTGCAAGCATCAAGAAAGCGAGTTTAGTCAGTTATTATTGCTTTAAGGGGCGGAACAGCGAGATCATCTGCCCCTATAAGAAAGCAGTCATACGTATTTTTTGTGAGGTAATTTTACAACAAAGGATCAGTAAGTGTTTTGAGAATCGGTAAGTGTCTTGTTTATTAACAGATATCATGTGTGTGTGTGCCATACAGTAGTCTCGGTATCTTGCTATACGGTGCCATGTTAGTGAGGAGGTTATGTTCCCGTAACTGGTCCTCCGTTGGCTGGTAGACTACTGGAACCCTCCAAGACCTCCCTTATCATGTGTATCTGGCGGTGAGAGTGAGAGCACATCATCACAGAGCAGTCTCGGTCACTGGTATCAGGAGCACAGCCATGTGAGTGAGATTACGCTCCCATAGATGGACCCCCATTGGCTGTGAGACTGCTGTACCCTTCAATACCCTAATGGGGAGTTTGTGTGGTTTGAAGTTCTCTTCTGACCATCGAACGCAAGAACGGGCATTGCTTTTGGAAAGAGGTTGGACGGCATCGATAGTCTCTCAGGGTAACCGTCATTCATAACAAATCTACCGGAATGGAATTAGTTGACTGATAATGTACGATCACTATGGTTGTGGGCGTGTTGTGTGTGTATTACTGTAAAAAAAATACCCTAGTGTACAATAGCTCGAGCTCTAGTGAATGGGTTCAGGTTGAATACAGGAGAATTCTCACATGTTTCTGCTTGCAGTTAAACATCAAGTCTGAGGCACCTCTAAGTAAGAAGAAGACGGACGGAGAGAAAGACAGAGAGAAATAGAAACACAAGCGGAAATTGCATGAAGAGGGAATACTAATTTTGAGGTTATAGCACTGTGTCAGTCCAGAAGACACACAAGAACGAAGAATAAATACACTCAACTGAGTTATTTATAAAATAAAGCAACAACGGGCGTGATTATAACTTCTTCTTTAAATGAAGCATAGATGGCTCGTCATCACCAACAAACAGCATAACCAAACGTTACGAGCAGTTTACAGTGGAACGTACGCAGTTTCAGAAGGAAACAAACCTGAATTTCAATGTGGACATCCTCAAATGCCACAGTAACCGTGGACTAGGCCTACTGGGGAGACCACGTTAAAAAAAACGCGCCATGTACTCTACCTCATGGTGGTGTGGAAATGAGTATTCCTGCGCGGTGCACACCGAAAAGAGAATCAGTTTCAACACTTACGTCTCGGCCGTATGACGACTCTGAGAAACGCTCACCTTTATAGTCGAGTTTATCACCAGTGATGCAAGACACGTTTTCCGGTGGCACTTGAGGTGTTGTCTGGTGGTACTGGAGGTGTTGTCTAATGGTACTTGAGGGGTTTGGTGGTACTTGGGGTGTTGTCTGGTGGTACTTGAGGTGTTGTCTGTTGGTACTTGAGGGGTTGTCTGGCGGTGGTACTTGAGGTGTTGTCTGAAGTCTCGTGGTACTTGAGGTGTTGTCTTATGGTAGGTAATGAGGTGTCTGGGTAAAACTCAGCAATTTTTCAAGGTTTGTGCCGTGTCTTGTGTGGGATTTCGCCTAGGACACCAAGCTGGCTTGGCTGGGAGTCCAAGAGCCCGCTGATGAGCCAGTTTAGTGTCCTAGGCGAAACCCTACACAAGACACGGCACAAACCTAGAAAAATTACTTGACGTTACAAACAGAGAGGAATATGGCTGCGAGTAGCGGAGAAAGCCGAAGTGTTACGATTGGTTACGAAGTACATCATGTCTTCGAGTCACCACATGGTAGCGGAGAAAGCCATAGCTTTACGATCGGTTACGAAGTGAGAAGCTTATATCCTCTTTGCTTCAAAGGTTTGTGTGTCGGGCGTGATTTGCCTATGTGTGATAAGTGAATACTGTGGTACAGACAGTAATTTTCGGCCACACAGAAGCCAGTAGTTTCTCACTCCGCTTCATAAGCCTGTAATTTCTTAGGAACGTGGTGGCGCTATTGGTCTCTCACCGCGGTGGACCGGGTGCGATTCCCGGTCAGTACAAGTGAGATTTTTAGCCCACTTTTCTCATTTGGAAAAATGAGGAAAAAGTACACTTATGAGATCGATCCGGGAAAATGTGTGTCTGTCTGTCCTTCTGTCTGTCTGTCTGTCTGTCTGTCTGTCTGTTTGTTTGTGTGTGTGTGTCCCTATCAACTGCTAAATGGCTGCAGCTATCGAAACCAAATTTAGTAAGAGTAAAGAATATCTCGCAGCTATATTTGAAATTGACGTCAGTGCTACCAACTGCTGAAAATTCGCAATTGAAATTTGAGCTCTATGTTGGATATCTCAGAAGATATTCATGCGAACTATTCTAAAATTGGCGCACACATAGATAATAACTTTCCAGATAAATTTTCAGAAGTCCATACATGCCAGCCGATAGGTCCAATTTCTAAATGCATGTAACTTCTATAGTATCAATGGGATTTCGACCAAAGTTCGTATGTACTAGGTGTACTACAGCAGATATGACTGTGCGTATTTAAAAGAGCCACCGGAGCTGCCAACTGTTAATAAATGCTCTATGTTTTAACCCTAATATCAATATATCAGAAAGTATGCAAGTCAACGGCTCTTAACATTCCACACGTATAGTGACTGACGTTCTACCTTAGTTTGGTGTAACGTATATACGTCAGTGCTGCCAACACAATTCTAAGCCTGCTGATAGGTCCAGTTTTCAAATGCATATAACTTTTATACTAACAAATGGATTTCAACCAAATTTCGTATGTGCTTTGTGTACCGTACCATAATAGTTATGACTGCGTATTCGTAAGAACCAGCAGGGCTACCAGATGTTAAGAAATGCTCTCTCTATTTGTTGAATCCTAATATCAATATATCAGAAAGCATGGAAGCCATCAGCTCGAAACTTTGCACGCGTATAGTACCTGACATTCTAGATTAATTTGGAGTAACTAATATGCCTCAGTGCTGCCAACAGGATTCTAAGCTTTCTGTTAGTTTCAATTCTTAATACACGTAACTTCTACACTAACAAATGGATTTTATCCAAAATTGGTACTGTAATAGATGAACATGAATTTACGCACACTGATAAATCCACTATCAAACATCACGTAACGTCCATACAATCCATTCGACTTCAACCAAATTTTGTATGTACATTCTATACCTTAAGGGATGGAACTAAGAATATATTCAGAGTTACCAGGCTGCCAACTGTAGCAAGTTACTCTATTAGGCTACACTATTTCATGTGTATTTCAAACTGCAGTACTTAGAAATGTTAGTATTACCAACTTGATTACGTCATTATTCTAGATAGATCTATATGGATTGGTATGAGTCTTAAATTTTAAGAAAAGTAGGATCTTTAGTTCGTCACGGAACTGATTGTTTTTTAGTGACTTTTGCTTCCAAAATCTAGAATGAGGTATGATAGTGGAGTTAACTAGTCGAGTGCTGATTAATAAAGCAGGTGCGGTATATATAGACCTAATAATAATAATAATTGTATAACACTAATAGTATAACAAACCCGCGGTTGGGAGCACCCAAACATCAAGCCGACTGCAACCTAGCTCATAGCTCTTAGGACGAATAGCCTGCGCGACGACACCCTTAGCCCCATCACCTTCATTTTAGGTCATGGGGCCCTACTTCTCATATCAAGCAGGTACTTATTGTCCTCACGAGGCTGAGTGTACACCTTCCTTCTCCTGATGCTGTATTGAGAAGAGGTGGGTTTGATTCCTACCTCAGCCATGCTGGAAGTGTTTTTCCGTGGTTTCTCATTTGAACTCCAGGCATATGCCTAGATTGTACCTAAATTAAGGCCATGGCGCCCTCCTGACCATATCCTAGCCCAATTAAAAGTACACAATAGTACGCTACAGACAGATTCCACACACACCAAAGTACACACCACTACATGATCGTTAAGCCTTCGAAAGGAATAAACGACAAAAGATACCCCTTCGCAGCTCTCAAGTCAGTTCTTAAGTATGACTGGCTGCGTTGCTCAGCGGTAACGTTCTTGTTACTGTGCCCAAGGCTGCAGGATTGAATCCTGGCGCAGTCACTTGGCATTTGTAGGTGCGTAAATGCGATGGAGCCGTGTCAGTAGGTTTACTGGCACGTTAAAGATCTCCTTCGGGACATAATTCTAGCACCCCGGCCACAGTAGTTAAAAGGGACGTAAAACCAATAATATTAAATAGATCTTAAGTTTCTGGCTGACCTCCTAGGTAAGAGAAAAGCGTGCTAACCATACACCATGGGGGATAATAATAATTGTTGGACTTGGACTCAAAATGTCAACAGAACAGTGAAGTGAATTCAAAGATCCTAAGTATTTATTCTTTGTAAATAGACAGGGCATTTTGCCAAATCCCTGTGGGCATCAGTTATGAAAATGGCTCGAGCAGAAGCATGATGGTGTAGTGTATTAAAAGTTAAAGAATAAATTATGTTTTGTAAGTGGAAAGAATAAGACGGGTAGTCCTATTTCAGTTCCTAAAATAGTGGTGACCCCGACGTGATTAATAACGCAGATATTGGTAAGTCTCGATCTGGTTATATTCATAAATTTTAACAATGGAAGTGCTTGTGAAGAGGCGAAAACCTGTGAGAACGAGGTTCACTAAGAATTATGATGACCTGCTGCAAGTATTAAATGACGAAGAAAATTGTAAAGAAGAAATTGTAAGAAGCAAATTAACAACTCTGGAACGGTTAACTACCGACTTACATAACCTCAATGAACAGGTGGCAGCATTAATGTTAGAAGACAGTGATCAATCTGAAGGTGAATTTGAACGAGAATACGAGAGTGTAGAGAAGTTCAATGAGGACATGGATTGTGCACGTGTGAAAGTAGAACAATTTATTGTGAGACAACATACCGGTGTCCAAATCACAAACAATGGGCAATCAGTCATTTCTTTCCCAAACTCTAGCAGACGAAAACTTAAGTTACCCAAAATTGAATTAAAGGAGTTCAGTGGGGATATAAAAGACTATCTTGGCTTTTGGAGCCAATTTAGGTGAATTCACGAGGACGGGGATTTGGAAAATGAGGACAAATTCCAGTACCTGATTCAGGCTACCACAGAAGGCTCAAGAGCTCGGGAGATTGTTTATAGCTTCCCTTCCACTGCGGAGAACTATAATAAGGCTATAGAGAGCCTGAAGAATAGATTTGGAAAAGAAGAGTTACTTATCGAATATTATGTAAGAGAACTCCTGACACTAGTGATAAAGAATGCCACTGAAGACAGAGGAAAACGTGACACAGCTCGCCTCTATGATAACCTAGAATCGCACCTGCGTGCTTTAGAGTCAATTGGTATGACTTCAGACCAATATGCTGCCATGCTCTTTCCACTCGTGGAGTCCTGCATCCCTGAAGATATTCTTAGGGTGTGGCTGAGAAGTCCAATGACAATTGATAATGAAGAGGGCGGAAGCAAAATCTATGGAGACCGGTTGAAGCACTTAATGCTATTCCTCAGGAAGGAAGTTGAAGGCGAAGAAAGAATTTCTTTGGCGAAAGCGGGCTTCAGACTGAGTGAGGTTAGTCCACAAAGATATAAAAAGAAGCAGCAACCTGATAAAATTGTATCTACTGCAACAGACTTGTTCTCCGGTGAGCAGAAGAAGTATAAATTGATGTGTGTGTTCTGCGGAAAACCACACGAGAGTAAGGAGTGTTTTCAAGCACAGAGGTTGTCTTTAAGTGAGAAGCAGGACATGTTAAAGAGAAACAAGGGATGTTTCGTCTGTCTGAAGCCAGGACATCGTGCTAAAGATTGTAAAGGTAAAGTGAGCTGCATTGTCTGTTCTAAGAAGCATTGCACCATCATGTGTCCACAGCTGGAAGTCAAGCAAAAGGACCAAAAATGTGAGGAAAAGACAGAACAAAACCAGAACACCTCGCTTTCAAGTCAGTGCTCCTCGGATGTAGTTCTTCAGACCCTGCTAGTGAATCTTGAGGCCTATGGGAGGAGACGGACCGTAAGAGCACTCATCGATACCGGTTCACAGCGGTCATACATATTGAAAAGTACTGCGCGGGAAATGGGTTATCAACCAGTCAAATCAGAAGTCGTGATACATGCCTTATTTGGAGGGGGTTCATCCAAGAAAATGGAGCACCAATGTTATGATGTTCTCTTGAAGAGTTTGGTAGATAACTATTCCTGCATGATTCAAGTTTTAGACCAACCAATAATATGTGGGTCAATCTCACGGCCATATTTAAGTACTTGCATGGGAGAATTGAGGAGGAAGGGGATTCACCTCACAGATGTCGGAGCTGGACAGCCATCAATTGAAATCCTGATAGGATCGGATGCACTAGGGAAGCTGTACACTGGAACTGTAAAAGAATTAGAGTGTGGACTCACTGCTGTGCAAACGAAATTAGGCTGGGTCGTAATGGGTAAAGTGATGGACAAGTCTGGCACAAATACCCATGCTGCCATGATAACTACCCTTTTGACTCACACTAGTCATCTGGCGGACCTATGGAAGTTGGATGGCCTGGGAATTTTGGATCCCTGTGAAAGCCAAACAAATGAGGAAATCGAGACAGCCGTGCGAGATCACTTCAAGAGAACTGTGAAGAGGGATCCTGAGGGAAGGTATGAGGTTAGTTTTCCCTGGTTGGATGGTCGGGAAGAGCTACCTGATAACAGAGTGGTAGCTGAGAAGAGGTTAATAGTTACAACCACGAAACTTGAAGTGGCAGGGAAGTTTGATGACTATGATAAAGTATTGAAAAACTGGTGAATGAGGGCGTGGTAGAAGTGGTTCAAGATGACGAGCAACATAAACGTGGGAACTATCTTCCGCATCGGGGAGTCTTCAAAGACAATTCAACGACGAGTGTGAGGCCAGTCTTTGATGCATCCTGCAAGCAGAAAGGGAGCTGCTCTTTAAATGACTGTTTGGCAAAAGGACCGAACTAGTTGGATTTGATCCCCAAGATTTTGCTTAAGTTTCGACAAGGTAAAATTGGTGTCATTTCCGATATCAAGCAGGCCTTCCTACAAATCTCTGTGGACGAACAAGATCGTGACTGTCTGCGATTTCTCTGGTGGGAAAATGTCAAAGAGAAGAAGGTAAAAATATTGAGACATCGTAGAGTTGTTTTTGGAGTAAACTGCAGCCCATTCCTCCTGGGAGCAGTTATCCAGCATCACTTGAGTCAGTATGAACCGCCTTTAAAAGGAGTGGCTAAAACACTGAAGGACTCGTTTTATGTTGACAATTGTGTCACGTCTGTCAATTCAGAAGAGGAGCTGCATTCATTTGTTGGACAAGCTACTGAGATAATGGCTGAAGGGAAGTTTCACCTGAGAGGTTGGGAGCATACAGCCTTATGCACCGAAGGTACTGCCAAACCGTCACCAGTTCTTGGACTACTGTGGGATAAGGTAGAAGATAAGTTGTACTGCGATGTCAGTGGGATAAGCTACCCTCAAAGAGCAATTACAAGAAGAAATATCTTATCCACAGCGCAGAGAGTCTTCGATCCAATAGGCTTCACCTCTCCTGTTACTCTTTGCCCTAAAATACTTCTCCAAGAAAGCTGGAAAAGCAAATTAGGCTGGGACGCTGAACTTCCAGAAGAGATGTGCCACAAATTTATGAGATGGTTTGAGGACCTTCCAATTTTATCGGATGTAAGAATCCCAAGATGGACTTCAATGAAGGAGACAGACTCGTGTGCTCTACACGTCTTTTGCGACGCATCAAAGTCATCCTATGCAGCCGTGGTGTTCTTGAGATGTGAAGACAGCTGTAGAGTGTCGGCTCAGTTATTGCAAGCTAAATCTAGGATTGCACCTTTGAAAAAGATCACAATTCCAAGGCTAGAACTGCTCGCTTGTTGTATTGGGACTCGTTTAGCTACACATGTGAGGAAAGGTCTTGACGCGAAGGACTTAAAGGAATATTACTGGACTGACTCTGCCACCGCATTACACTGGATTACGCAAGATGGACAGTGGGGAACATTTGTTAGAAATAGGGTGAAGGAAATTTGTAGTAGTTCCAATGTTTAAGACTGGAGGCACAAACCCTGCTGATCTACCATCAAGAGGCTGTAGTGCGAAAAAACTGTTAGAATCCCGATGGTGGGAGGGACCGAGCTGGCTTAAGCTCTCCGAAGAGAACTGGCCAAAGTCTGAATCAATGGCAAAGGAGGACGACATAGATCAGGAAAGGAAGAGAGATGCGATATCGTTAACTTTTGCTACACAAGAGGAGGCATGGTATTTGAAGTATTTCTCGTCTTATACGAAGATTGTACGAATGACGGCCTGGATGCTATGGTTCATTCATAATGTTCGGGTTAAAAAGGATAAGCATCTCGATTATGAACTGTCCACCCACGAAGTAAAGCATGCAGAAAGACGTCCTTTGAAGTTTGTACAAAATGACATGTTTATGAAGAAAGAGAAGATGGACTTCAAATCCTTGTGTACTCTAGAAGATGAGGACGGACTGCTGAGAATCAAGACAAAGATTGTGAGAAGAAAAGATGATGCAGATTTCAGTTCCCCATTCTGTTGCCATCAGATCACAAAGTAACACATCTGTTGGTTATGGAAGAACATATGAAAGCCTCTCATGCAGGAGTGCAAATTCTGCTATCTATCATAAGAGAACGATTCTGGATTGTCAAAGGGCGGAAGACTCTGCGCAGCATTCTTTCCAAATGTGTGAGATGTAAACGGTTTGAAGCAAAACGTATTGAATCAGTACCTGTGGAACTTCCTGAAAATCGGGTGAGAGAAGCCAGTGTATTTGAAGTAGTAGGAATCGAACTAGCGGGTCCATTGCACTTGAAGAATAGTACCAAGTCTTGGATAGTGATCTTCACCTGTGCAGTCTTCAGAGCGGTTCATTTTGAACTGGTTACTTCTCTTTCGGTATCCAGCTTCATTTTGGCACTGAGAAGATTTATTTCCAGACGGGGTAGACCACATATCATCTATAGTGACAACGGGACAAATTTTCATGGAACGGAGAACTTACTCAAAGCACTTGACTGGGATAAGATAGTAAAGGAAACTGCCATTTCAAGAATTGAATGGAGATTCAATCCACCCACAGCAGCTTGGTGGGGTGGGTGGTGGGAGCGATTGATTCAAACACTTAAGAAGTTGGTGCGACGTGTACTTGGGCGTGCATGTGTGGAATATGATGAAATGTTGACCATTTTGATTGATTGTGAAGCTGTTGTTAATTCACGACCACTAACTTATCTGTCTGAAGATCAGAATGACTTGGTGCCTTTGACGCCTGCAATGTTTATACAAGACATTCCAAGGGTGGGAGTACCTGATCTTGAGCTCATCGATAGTGTTAATCTGTCAAAGAGGTATATGTACCAACAACGACTAAAGGAAGACCTAAGAAAGAGGTTCAGAGTGGAATATCTTGGTCAGCTCATCCAAAGAAGGAACGAGCTGAAGAAGATGACGCGAGACCTTCAAGTAGGTGAAGTCGTGCTTATTGGTGGTGAGGACAGGAAGAAGATGGACTGGCCGATGGGGAGAGTCGCAGCTGTATACCCAAGGAAGGACAACAAAATACGAGTGGTGAAGGTGAAAACTGCTACTGGTATGTTGATCCGACCAGTTCAACGCATCTATCCTTTGGAGATTTGTTCCAAGACAACTAGTTTACCGATGGATGAGCCTGAGCCTGCCGTTACCTTGAGAGATGAGAAAGTGTACGTTACAAGGTCCGGTAGAAGAGTAAACTTTCCATCACGCTTTCTTCAGTGATTTAATTGTGTATAGTGTCTTTCCTTTTTCTTATCACTCTTTATTGTGAAATTGTTTACTATTTTAATGGTTTTGATTCAACATTGTTATATTCAAAAGGTGGGAGTATGTTGGACTTGGACTCAAAATGTCAACAGAACAGTGAAGTGAATTCAAATATCCTAAGTATTTATTCTTTGTAAATAGACAGGGCATTTTGCCAAATCCCTGTGGGCATCAGTTATGAAAATGGCTCGAGCAGAAGCATGATGGTGTACTGTGTTAAAAGTTAAAGAATAAATTATGTTTTGTAAGTGGAAAGAATAAGACGGGTAGTCCTATTTCAGTTCCTAAAAATAATAACCTCATAACAACGTACAAAATTCTCTCCAAAGCCCTTTAGACCCGGGTGGGTAGATTATAGGCTGAGGAATAACCCACCCACCAAGGGAAGATGATTAAGAAAAGGAAGTGGGTTTCGGACTGGAGAAAAAGGATAGAAAAATAGGATGAGAGTTCCACAAAAATTATAAATTTAACTTTAAATACACTTAGAGGCAGTTGCCACTGAAATTTAACTTTTTGATACCTAAAATAGGAACGAGCTTGGTCGAGGCTAACGGGAACCGCAGCTAGGACTTGGGCGGTTTGCAAGAGAGAGGCTTTAGTATATTTCCTCCCAAGCATGTATAAAAGTACTATGTGGAAGGGTGATGGTCTGGCAAGACTGAGAGCAAACGATTTATTGTATGTCTTCTCAAAGAAATTAGTTTTTGCGAAATAATTCGAAGAATGCCAATAATTCAAGTCAAATTTAGTATTTCCAAATTTCGAAGTTATAGAATTCCTGAAAAGAGCGACCCAGTGCTTCCAGGAAGGATAGTGACGAAAAATTATAACTTGGAAAGTAATTTTGGTAAGTGAACCATTAGTTGCATTTGGAAATGGCTAAGCCTTTACTCAGCGAGAGGCCGGCTAAAAGCTTAGACAAAGAAGAAACACTTATCTTTTAGAAAATTGACCATAAGTTTTCGGAGAGGATCTCCACAAGCAGGTAGCTGGCGTAGCGAGCTTTACTTGCCTTACTGGCCAATTAGAATTAGCTATTAAAGCTAAGAGAAGCTTTGAAAAGGTTGCCACTAAGAGTTCTTGCGCAAATGCAACAAGTAGTAAAATCCCTATCAATAGATTTAATGGCATCTAGTAGGGAGAGCCAAGGAGGACAGGATCTTGTTTAACCGTTGTATTAGAAAAATGAAAAAGCGAAAAGGAACGCTTAATTTATTTAACAATTCAGGAGAAATTAATATTTTTGACAATTAAATATTTTGCAATCTTGTTAACAATTTGGGGTCGCAGACCTCCAACAACATTCAGAAATTGCTCCAGGCAAATAACAATTCTTAAGGTTTTAAACCTAGTACTAAAACCTTGATAAGATTTTAAAAAGGCAATGAAATGATTAAAGTTTAAACATTAAATTGAGTACAAGGAGTGTACTATAAAAAAATTCCGAAAGAACATTCTAGAGAGAATAACAAATTCGAAAATAACAACAAGGAAAACATAAAGCATAAAATAGAAGTTACTACAACTTCTTATATTTAAACAGAATTACTTTATGAGAATTATACAAAAGAGGGCAGGTCACTTACTGTGAAACCTGAAGAGGTAATCAAAAAGAAGGTTCTAGACTTCCTATGTTTAATTAGAAATCACGAGCCAAATGGGGCAGTTTACATTTCGTGAGACCTAAAAATAACTCACTCAAGAGTTGAAAGAATTGTTTTCCCTAATTTGAAGGGAGAAACAATGTAAGTTTGAAACGTGTGCTGGACACGTAATTATACAGAGATTAATTAATTACACATGAGAAAAAATGGGAGGGCACATCTATAGATTGACACCTCGTTGAAACAGACCTAAAGTTAAAAGTTTATTACGGATTGTTAGTAAGAGGTTTAGGAAAGAGAGATGGGGATTGAGGAAAAATGTTCATGGCCTTGTTTGAATATAAACGGACGATCGCGACGCGGTAGAAAAGTTGAGCAAGCACTGGTTTTCACTATAGTTCGTTGAAATATATGAGAAGTTCACTGTATAAACACGAGAGTTGATGACAAAGAAAGTTATTGCAATGATGAAAATATCTGGTTTCACTAGGTAGGCGAGAGTCTATTTCTTGAGAAAGTTGTAAATTACAATTAAATGTGCCATAGAAAATTCCAGCGGTGGACGAAAATTCACTATTGTAGTAATTTAGAAGTGAGATTCTTCAATTTTAAATAGCATTCTCACAAGTAAGTGAGAAATACATGACGGCAGGACTTGCAGATAAAGTACAAGATCTGGAAGGTTCCAGAACGATCTTAGCAGAAAAATGGGGCTAATGAAAATCCAACGGAGGAACTAGCTTGGTGAATTATAGACAGCGGGTATTTAGATAATATCCCACGTGGTGAGAAGATTTCTCATTTAGTTAGCGTAGGAAAAGCTACTTTCTATTGAGTTTGGCTTAGACAGACAAAAGCTCAACATAGCAAATCCCTCGAAGAATGATTTTGCCCCAAATAATTAATCTCACGCTGTCTATAAAATATCGTTAAAAGCATGTAATCGTTAAAATCATGAAGATGAGGTCAAAACTTGAAGTTGTACTTATCTTGGTTAAATGTTGATAGGGAAGATCCCTTTGACGGATGCCTAGAGTTCCAACATGGCGTGGAGTGAAGAAAGTGTCTCTTGGTTTGAGGAGACTGGCTTGAGTTGAGCCCTGACTGATCGAGTCAACTGCCGACTTAGTAGTGAGACCAGCTCAGCGAAGCACAGAGGGTTCAAGGAAGGGAAAAAGGTGGGGGTAGGAGACAAAAGGTATACATATCAGCATAACCAACTTATCAAAAATAAATGTTCTTCTTGATGGATGGTCTTCAAAGAGTTGATAACAGATGATACTAGCGCAGCATGGTGAGTAAAGAAGTAGACGTAGTCCTCTTGCTCAAGGAGAAAATAGCTGGCGATGATAACAGGATCTGGTGGCCAAATGGATAAGTAAGTCCTCTAGCACCAGGAAGAATTGAGGAGCTTCAGAGATTCGCTGCGAGATGACGCTAGGCGGGTCACAGAAGTTATATATCTAGAACAGACTTATGAAGACATAAGAGATTTACCTATCAAGGAGAAAACAGAAGATCACTGTTGGTGTTTGACAAAGAGGAAGGAAGAAATGAACATGCAAGGAGCAATAGAAATTATATCTCAGGTACCGTGTATTCAAAGAATACACCACCGGGCAGAGGAACATCTTGACTTTCAGCTGGGAGAATATCAAGAAGGGTTTAGGAAAGGTCGTTCATGGGCAGAGCAGATCATGAGTCATAAATCTGTTCTTTCATATTTGAAGCTCAGGAACAGGAAGTTCGTCGTTGTCGTTGACTTCTAGAAAACCTATGATTCTATTGATCGAACAACACTCTTCCAAATCTTAAAAGAAATGGGGTTGGACGACAAAACACGAGCAATTATCCAGCAGATCTTGGCAAACACAAACTCCAGAGTGAAATTTAGAGGAGAAATTTCAGACGCTTTCAAAACCAGGACGGGTGTGAGGCGTAGGTAATCTGTGGTGTGAGGCGGGGAGATGGACTGTCACCTTTACTAGAGAAAGGAATTCGTGAATGGCGCAAGGAGATAGGTAAAGAAGTGTCAGAAAATGGCGTCAGAATGGGCTGCAGGAGCTTCGACCTGACAATTGGCTGCATAGCTTTCTTAGATGATCTAGCAATCTTTCCTGATTCCCTAGACACAGCCGCAAAACAAGTCAACCAACTCAGAATACAAGCGGCAAAGGCAGGCTTACAGATTTCTTGTGAGAAGACCGAGTTTATAACTAATATTAACCCTGCAGTCAAAGAATTAAATGTTGAATATGGAAAGATCCGTCAGGCAAAACTGTTTAAGTACCTAGGGGAGTGGATCGAGCCCAACATATCAGAGAAGGGAGCCTTCACATCAAGAATGAACAAGATGGAAGTGGCCTACCAGCTCACGAAAGGAGTGTACAACAAGCGAATAGTGTCTCGCAATGCCAAACTAAGACACTATCGTACAGTTATCCGACCTGAGGCACTGTACGCAGCAGAATGCTTGGCAATGAATAGGAAGGGTCTGGTTGAGAAATTGGAAACCAAGGAAAGGAAGATCCTGAGAAAGTTCTTAGGGCCGTTGAGAGACGATGGTGAATACAGGAGATGGCATAACAATGAGCTGTACCGTACTATCATGTAGAAAGGATATCTCAAGTAATTCGGAAGAAAATAATATCTTTCTATGGCCACGTAACTCGTATGAAACCCGAGAGGATCGCCAATCGGATATTTACCTATTTTCTTAACAAGAAAACTAAGGACCCCTGGTTTTGTGAGGTAGACAAGGATTTGCAAGAAGTAGGGATCACCCACGCAGGCATTATGGAACGTGATCTTTTGAAGGAAAAGCTTGGAGCACACCACCAATTGCAAGAAAAAGCGAAATTAAAAACCGGCAAGAAGTGGTCTGATGAAAGATGGGAGTTTTACAGGCAGCAAATGCGTGATCACGGGGCTAATATCAAGGCCCAAAGATGGAAGCAGTTGAAATGACGTGGTCCATAGCTGGCCTAAACGAAGAAAGAATAATAATAATGTAACGGGTTTAAGGTAACTTTTAACTGATGTGGCTTTTTAAAAGAATAAAGGCATGATGCTTGTTTCAGTGGATTGTGCTAGATCCCAATGCAATTTGTACAGCCCTGCATGGCAGAGTGTTTACAGGAAATTCCAGAGCCAGCGGTCAATCTGCAAGAACAGATACGTTATCTTAGCTTCTGGGTTTTCACAATGGGAGTGGTGGAGAACGGAAGGGAGGATGATTTCAGCGGAAGAACCAGAACTTGGCCTGGGGCGAGTGGCGTAAAAGGGCTGTGTGATGGAATGACAAGATAAAAAAGATCCATTCGGAAGATTTGCTGGCTCAAATCGCCAACACCCGCCATGGGGCCAAGCTCTCTGCTGACTCGGTAGACGCGTGGGTTCGAGCCCCACCGTCAGCCGTCCTTGAAATGGTTTACCATGGTTTCCAGATTTTCAACACCAGGCAAATGCTGGGACAGACCATAGCCGCTTCCTTCCACATCATTGCTCAGTTTCATTCATCTTCATCCACGTCATTCATCTTCATTCATTCCATCTCTCATCCCGACGCGCAGGTCGCCCACGAGCGTCGACTCGAAAGACCTGCACTCGGCCTCTCAGGAGGCCACATAACAAAATAAGAGTTCCAATGTGGCTGTGATACCATCTAGTAGCCAAGTCCGCCGCTAGGTGTCGTGGAAGGTAGCATTGGTAGCAAAAGTAGGAACTACTTGAAAAATTGATCGTCTGCAGTCCTTCTACCGGAATCACAGATAACACACACTGAAAAATTCTACACACACCCAAAGTACACGGGGCTAATTGACCGCGTTGTCACAGCCCCTAAACTAAGGAACCAACCAACCAAGGTTTCTTTATTGACGTTATAAACCTAATGTAGTGTTAAGCTAAGTAACCAAGAAGACTCTTTTTAAAGTATTAACATGGTAGCATGCTGAGCTTCTATGTCCAAGATTGGCGGATTTTTTAAGAGCGTTAAAAGTCCCTTAGTATGCCTTTCTTCGAAGGGGAAGTAAAGCCGGCGGTCCCATGTCATAGATTTATGGCATGTTAAAGAACCTTCCACTAATTACACCTGTGTGAAGCTAAATTGTATAGGTTAAGAATGTAAACAACGCTCTTAGGTTCCTACGTTCGTTGCCAAGAGCCGACTGCGGTGGCGTCTGGTAGCTAAGTTTTGAACTAGTAGTCGTTGACGGTGGCGTTTGGCGGCAAAGGTAGGAACTACCTGAAAAATTCAAAAGTCTACAGTCCTTACTTGAATTAAAAAACAGATAACACACACTAATACAGTCATCACAATTAACACCGGTTATCAGACAGATTCTACACACAACCAAAGTACACGGGGCTACATGACCGCGTTGTCGCAGCCCCTAAACTTAGGAACCAATCAACCAACCAAAATATTAACAGGTGTTCAAAGCAAATTTAATTAGTTATCGAAGTTAATACGCAGAATCAACGCATTTTCCAATATGGGTAGGCCTAATGATTTTGCCTCATATCAAGGTCGTATGGAAATAAGAGGATCATAACAGTGTAATGATGGTAGTAAACTCTAATCTCAGGTTGGTAAGGTTCCATTTCTGTTAATGGGATAGTAATGCGGTATTTCGACGAGCTATTTACGAGATTGAGGCCAATGGAAACTGTAAGGCGGCAATAAATTATATGTTATTTTGCAGTGAATTACCCACGGTAAACTAACAATCATTTATACACATGGTATAAATCCAAGTCCCCGATTCCTGGATATAACGGGCAATCTCGAGAACCACTGGATGGATTTTGATGTGGCTTTCACCATTCTGTAAAGGATTTCTTGAGGAAGCTTTCTGTAGAAAAACATTCATTTATGACAAAAATAAGCCGAGCAATAACGATTTCAGTGAATCGAATCTAATAAAAACCTGCCATCCGTGCGCCTTTTAAGCTTATGCTGGGTAAACCGTTAAAAATATTTACAGTAGGCTACTATGAGTATAAGAATTGTTATGCATGAAAAGTTCTAAAAAAAAAGTCCGTGACAGCATATCTCCATCTTTAATACATCGTCCACTATAAATGTTTTTACGTTTTTTTTATTTCTTCCAACAATCTTCATTCAGTGAAAATTTAAATTGCTAGCTTCGGAGTGAGTTTACGAGCTAGTGAGCGAGTCAATTCCCCCAGCTTCGGCCAGCATCAAACTGTCAAGTCGTGTCGATAAGACTTCAGAGAAGAGTAGCCTATGTATGTTTGGAGTTTCTCTGTTCACCTCGGCTTTCCTGAATTGCGTCTGGGACCTACCGTCTGTGCGCCTTTTAGGCTTACGCAGGGTAAACCGTTCAAGATGCAGGGCGAAAGCCGGGGCCGGTTGCTAGTGATAAATAAAAGAGAGTTGGAGAGTAATTTGTTGTTTTCGTTGCTTCATTCGGAGCTTTGCGACATCATGGTCATGTAGCCCAGTATACTTGGGTGTGTGTAGAATTTGTCTGATAACCTGTATTACTGAGATGTCTGTATTAGTGTGTGTATTTGTAATAAAGGTAATAAAGGATTTGGGTAGGATGAGGCCGTGGCCTTAAGTCAGGAACCATCCCCGCATTTGCGTAAGTAGAAGCGGGAAACCACGGAAAACTACTTCCAGGATGGCTGAGGTAGGAATCAAACCCACCTCTCTCAGTTTTTGCCTCACGAGCCCAATTTATTACACTCTATACATGGTGGGTGAGTTTAACTGGATAGCCTGGAACATATTATTCCATAGGTCAGGACGCGCCGAAACACGTGAAAAACGTATTATGAAAGGTGCATGGTTTAGCAGGAAAAAATGGTTTCGTGACATTTTTTAACATGTCTAGCAGGCGAATCGTTGGTCCTATGACTTTGGGATTGCACCATGCTGTGCAGCATAAAGAACCGAAGAATTAATGCCTGGTGTGAATCTGCATACGGCGAGTGGTTCTCAAACAATTCCATGTCACGACAATCACTTTCGGGAAGACTATTTGCCATGTCCAGGCCGGCAACATCGCATCAGCTACATACGCCTACTATGGGGAAGGGTGGTGGTCTGGCAAGACAAAGAATAACAGATTTATTGTGTATCTGTTCAAAGTAGTTTGTTTCTAAACAAATAAATTGAAGAGTGCAAATAATTTGAATCAGTTTTGATATTTTAGTTTTTGATATTATAGAATTTCTAAAGAGCGACCAAATGCTTCCAAGAAGGATAGGGATAAAGCGATTATACTTTTGGGAATAATTTTGGCAAGTGCACCAATAGTTGCATTTAGAAATGGCTAAGCTTTTACCCAGAAAGGCGCCGACTAAAAGTTTAGACAATGAGAAACACTTATATTTTGAAAAACAAACCATAAGTGTTGGAGAGAATCTCCACACGCAGTAAGCTGGCGTAGCGAGCTATGCTTGCCTTACTGGCCAGTTAGAATTAGCTATTAAAGCTAAGAGAGACTTTACTAAGTTATCAACTAAGAGTTCTTGCTCAACTGCAACAAGTGGTGAAAACCCTATCAATAGATTTATTTTTATTGCATAGGAAGGGTCAAGGAAGACAGGATCTTGCCTAACCGTTATGTTAGAGAAATGGAAGCGAAAAACAAATATTTAATTTATTTAACAAAAATTAGATATTGATTAGCAGTTAATAAGGAAGATTCCTTAGTATGAAAAAGCATTCCCATATGTGAGTGGAAAGTACTAGAAGGTTTAACTCGTAGATAAATTGTAGGTTCTGGAAAGTTCCCGAACAATCATGACTGAAGAATAGGGCAAAAGTTAGTCCAGCGGTGGAACGAGCTAAGTATTTTATAGACAGTGGGTAATTTAATGGTGTCCCACGTTGTGAGAAAAATCTCTCATTTAATAAGCATAAGAAATGCTGCTTCATGTTAAGATTGGCTTAGATAGACAAAAGCCCAACATAGAAAATCCCGCGAAGGATGATTATTGCCCCAAATATAGAAATCTCACACTGCCTATAAAATGATCATTAAAAGGCATGTAGCTATTTAACATCAATTAAAATAAGTTGAAGAACGTAGAAGTAGTACTTAGCTCTGCTTCATGACGAAGGCGATGTTCCTGTTGACGGTTGATACTAAAATTCTAACATGGCGTAGAATTTAAAAGTTTGCCTCTAGAGATGAGGAGGCGTGCTTTAGTTAAGCTCTAACTGACTGGGTCGACTTCCGACGTGCAAGTGAGACACGCTCAACGGAGCACGGAGGGACCAGGTAAGGGAAAAGAGTGGGGGTAGGAGACAAAGGAATACATATAAGAATTGACAACATAACAGAAATAAATTTTCTCTTGATGAAATGGTCTTCAAAGAGTTGATAGTAGGCGTCACTAGCGCAGCCTGGTGGGTGAAAAAGTAGACGAAGTTCTCTTGATCACGGAGATGATAGCTGGCGATAGCGACGAGATCTGGTGGCTAGATTGATAAGGAAGTCCTCTTGTACAGGGAAGAATTGAGGAACTTCAGAGATTCGCTGCTAGATGACGCTAGGTGGGTCATTGAAGATATATATCTAGAACAGACTCACAGGTAACATGAGAGACATAACCAACAAGGAGAAATCAGAAGATCACTGTTGGTGTTTGAGAAAAAGGAAGGAATGAACTAAAGCCTTAGAGCATAAATACAATAGAGGGCGCATTGCCACACTGCGCCTGTACTATGACGTGAAACCAACATCTCGACCAGCTGACTGAAGGGTAATGGCTCAAGACCGACTACAATTGGCTAATGGCGAATGCTAAGCAACGTCAAGGAATTCAAAAGGAGCTCCATATTGGATAATTCTATTATCACTATCCGTAGTTCCCTTCAGTCAGCTGATCGAGATGTTGGTTTCAACAATGTGACGTCATCAGCCATCTATTGAATTTATGGTCTAAGACTAAAGCAAAGAGAAGCAAAACCTAACTCTATCTTACCGTGTATTCCAAAGAATACACCAAGCTGGGAGGGGTAAACACCAACAGAGAACAACACGAGCAATTAAAAGTTTAAAGGTAAAGGAGCAATTAAAGACAGTGGTCATATGATATGCCCGTTAGAGGTCAAGATCATGGCCACCCTAACTCTCCCATCCCTTCCAGGATAACTCTCGGTCACTCTACCAGAAATCCAGACCAAGGGAGGAGAAACATCCCTAACCAGGACCAAGTCCCCCACTTTGATGTCGGAATTGGAAAGAAACCACTTCTGTCTCCGTTGAAAGGAAGTTAAGTATTCCAAATTCCACCTCTTCCAGAAAGAATTGCGGAGGGCTTCAAGTTTACGCCAAACAATAGGTAAATTAGAATCCCTGTAAGAGTTGCTAAGGGGAGGAGGGACAGAAAGAGAAGTGCCTATAAGGAAGTGACCAGGTGTAAGTGGAAGCAGGTCATCAGGGTCATTGGAAAGCGGAGTTAAAGGGCGAGAATTAACAACACCTTCAATCAGAACAGACAGCGAATTAAATTCTTCATAAGTCAGAATGCGATTACCTAAAACCTTTCTTAAGTGACGTTTAGTGAGCTTCAAGCAGGATTCCCACCTACCACCGTGATGAGGAGCGTAGGGAGGTATAAAACGCCATTTGAAACCCTTTGAGTAGGAAAAATTAGAAATCTGTTCCATGGCAGGAGAAGATGTGAGAGCTTTCTTCCACAAGGAAGCTGCGCCTTGAAACGTGGAAGCGTTATCAGAGAACATCTCCGAAGCAACACCACGCCTAGCAGCGAAGCGAGAGACAGCTGATAAAAAGTAAGAAGTAGAGGCATTCGTTACTAGTTCCAAATGGATCGCGCCAGTAACCATGCAAACAAAGAGAGAAACATAGAGCTTACCAAACAATTTGCGTTTAGCTTCAGGGGAATTGCGTTGATATTGTAACGGACCCATATAATCCACACCAGTTAGGGCAAATGGACGTATAGGAGAAGAGCGAAAGGAGGGCAGATCGCTCATTAATTGAGTATTGACTTTAGGTTTCGCTTTGAAGCAAGGAATGCACGTGTGAATTACAGAGGAAACTTCATGTATTCCATTTATAATCCAGTACTTTTCCCTTAAGAGGCAAAGCAGTGTGCGTGTACCAACATGCAGATTGCGATAATGAAAGTCACGTATAATTAAGGAAGTTACGTGATGTTTAGAAGGCAAAATAACAGGATGCTTTTTGTCCTCAGAAAGCAAAGATTGCGAGAGCCTACCACCTACCCTGAGTAACCTATTGTCTTCAAGGAACGGGGCTAAAGCACGAAGACGACTGGATTTGGGAAAATCCCTTTTAGAAGAAAGTAAAGACAATTCAGAAGAAAAGGCTTCTTGCTGTGTTAGTTGCAAAACCTTAATGTTAGCGAGATTCAATTCCTGATTGGTAAGGTGTGGTTTGGGGAGAAGAGGTTGGTCAACCACAAGATATTTCCATCTAAGACGATAGGCAACAATTCAAATTAATTTGTGAAAGGAAGAATAGTGGGACAACAAGGGATGAGAAACGTTGGAAACAAGACACGAAGCAGTAGATTTAGATACTTTAGCGTCAGGCAAGTTGAAGTTTGTAGCTGGAGGTTTAGAAGGCCAACAAGAAGAGTCCGATTAACCACGAGGGCCCATGCCAGTACAACTTGGAAGCTGCCAATTGAGAGGGTAAACATCCACGAGAAATGATGTCGGCAGGGTTGTCAGCGCTGGGCACATGCCTCCATTGACATCCAGAAGAAAGAGTTTGAATTTTGGAAACCCTGTTTGCAACAAAAGTTTGCCAATGAGCGGGGTTCTTGGCGATCCGAGAAAGGGTGATCATGGAATCGCTCCAGAGATAGATTTGCGAGAATTCGACTTTTAAGACTTCCCGAAATTTCCTAACAAGTTCTGCGGCCATGAGTGCAGCACACAATTCAAGCCTAGGCAAAGTGATAGTTTTAAGAGGAGCCACCTTCGATTTGGCACAAACAAGGTTGGAAACTGAAGATCCATTTAATGAACCGCAATAAACCAAGTATGCACAGCAACCGTAAGCTTTTTCGAAACTGTCCGCGAACACATGAAGGAAAAAAGATGCATTAGGATGAGCGTTAATTAAATTCCTGGGAATTTCAATAAGGGAAAGATCAAGCAAATTGCTGCGAAAAGAGAGCCATCTGTTAAGAAAAGAAAAGGGAACAGTGTCGTCCCATTCACATTTGAGCGACCATAGCTCTTGCATGAAAAGTTTGGCTATAACAATAACCGGGGCAAGGAATTGAAGCGGATCCAAAATTTTTGCAATTTCAGAGAGAATTTGTCTTTTTGTGTTAGGGAGCTCTTCTGCGAGTGAAACTTTATAGATGAGAGTGTCAGTGCTAGTGCACCAATGAACTCCAAGAGTTTTTATGGATTCGGAGTTTCCACAAATTTCGACGGAGGAGGGATCTACATCTTCAATAGGAAACTGGGCGAGAAACTCATGGGAGTTGGAATTCCACTTATGAAGTGGGAATCCTCCCTTCTTTAGCAATGCCTGAAGTTCTAGTGACACAAAAGAAGCTTCCTCCAGGGTGGGGAATGACTGCAAGTAATCGTCAACATAGAATGATGTAGTTAGTGCTTCGGAAGCTTTAGAATCAAATAAATGACCATCTTGAGAGGCTAACAAGTGTAGGGATCGGCTAGCAAGGAAAGCGGAAGGTTTTAAGCCATAAGTAGGGATAGGAAAAATTCGCGACTGCGAATTTCGCGAATTTTTAAAAGAAGTAATACACAGGTGATAATGTGTTATAATAACCCTAAAAATTGTGAAAATACATGTTTTTGAGCTCGCGAATTTTCGCGAATTTCATATTAAAACGCGAATTTTAGCTTTTTTTCTTTATAGTGCACTTCCGATAATTTGCGGCAATTAATGCACGAATTTCTGCGGATTTTTGAAAGCTGCGAATTATCTGCAGTAATGTTTTTTAAGCCTAGCAAAAAGAAAACTATTGGTTAAAATATTGAAATGTATTTTAAGAACACACAGAAAAAAATAATGATAATACTTTATAACATGGTATTGTAAGAGACACTATGTGGATTAGGCCTATACCAATAAAAGAAACGAAGAGAAATGACTGTCATCACTTTTTGTTTCTTAGATAGTTTATTTTTTCTAATTTTAGATTGTATAATTCTGAAGAAAACAATATATGAGAACGAAAATTCATCTCGATTTTCTATATAAGAGATAAGTGTGACCATAGACTGTGGGAACTCTCGGGATTTCCGTTGCATCACTCCTTCACTTGACATGCACTGGATCTCAGTTTACCTCACCGACAGTCAAATTCCGTACAATATCCTCATCGCTTTCATGCCTGAAACCATGATCGTCTTTATCGAAGTCTAACTACTGAATGTCACTTTCTTCTGCATCTTGGCATTCATCCAGGTTTTGCCCTAATGTCATCGTAGCGAGACCACCTTGCCCATTTGAAATAAGGTCGTCACAGAAGCTGACAAAGGCTTGTTTTTGTGCGAGTGTAGTAGCGGTAATTTTGTCTCATGACTTGACTGCATGGAGAGCATCCAACAAATACGGAATGATCGGAAACTTAACGGTAGATAGCGGACCTCGCTTTCTGCATACAGCGATCTTTATCAATCTGGGCGGTCATCCTGGTAAGTTACTAAGTTATTGAGGTTTTAAGGGCCAGAACAGCAAGGTCACCTGCCCCTTCATCCTAGTGACTACTCGATGCATGGCGTCACATAGTGCGCCTTTCAGATATGAATATCTAGATGGCAAGTATCCATATCCAAATGTGCCACTGTTTCCTGAACCAGTCATAACCAGGTGGTCTTCTTGATTTCATTCTGTAGTGTACCTGTCAGAGTACTTGAAAGATATTGTGCAATTTATGAATGAGGTAGTAGGGACTGATAACTCTAGTGTTGATTTCCTGAACAATGTTTCTCATGACGAAACAATTGTGATTCAAAGAATTTGGCACAGACATCACTGAACTCATCCCTTTATTAGAAGGCCAGTCTTAACAGACTGTTCACCTTCTAGATGGACATCTACGGAGAATTCAGCAAGCCCTTAAACTTACGGTACCAACATTAATGAGCTGTTGGATGGTTGTGGAAATGTGTTAAAAAGAGGGAAAATACATTCAGTTTTAGTAAACGCTGGGCCCCATGCTCTTGGAAAATTAATCAGCTTGAGATCCGTTGACCCTGCGAACAAGATTTACAAATGTGTGCGTTTGATCCAGCAGAAATAGTGCCAATGAACATCAATGAGGACCTTGCAAAGAAAATTAAGAAGTTGCCATTCTGTGGAACACTGGAAGAAAGTGAGGTCATAAGAGGATACAACGAACTGCAAACTTTAATCAAGAAGCAGATGCATGACAGGACCAAGACAGACATTGTTCGAGTTTTGCAAGGAATGACATTTATATTATCAAAGTTCTCAGAATCTGTGATGAAAACAATTTTGATACCCTGTTCAAACGCTAACAGTGAACTTTTTGTTTTCAGCTTACACTAGCACGTTAAGTGACATGTGTCAGGATGACTGAAATGTGTTATGTTATCCATGATATTTAAAAAATCCCGCCTAAAATTTAACATTTTGAAAGTACCGAAAAGTGCACTTGAAACCACCGAATTTGCCACTTTAAAATACCACTTTCTTCACACTGAAATCACCGAAAAATTCCTAACCCTAGCCATAAGTAACCGTCTTTAAGCGAAATACCTTAATGGGCTTGCTGATTTCGTCGCGCCACAAGATTCTTTGGAGATCTCGTTGTTCAGGCTGAATTAAAACTTGACGGTACATCTGTTTTATATCCGCTATAACAGCTATGGGAAATAATCGAAAGTTTAAGAGTATAGCAGATAGATCTGACTGAATAGCAGGACCAGAGTAAAGATTATCGTTAAGACTGTTGCCATTAACGTCAGGTGGTGACCCATTGAAAACAATTCGGATTTTATCCTTTACAAGAGGGTTTTTCTACACGGGATGTTGATTTAAGAAAACCGTTTCAATTGGGGGGTACAATTCGTCATCAGATTTGTTAACAACTTCCATATGATCTAAGCTTTCATACTCATCCATAAAATCAGTATACTGCTGTTTAACGAGAGGTTCTTTCTTGAATTTGCTCTCGATAGCAAAGAGAGCTTTTCGAGCTTTGGGTTGAGAGTTAATAAGTTTAGGGGGATTACGTAATCTTGGCATCTGAACAATGAACCGGCCATCAGAAGAACGAGTGGTGGTGTTCAGAAAAAGTTGCTTCCAGAATTCGTTTTCTGAAGAGGTCACGTTAGGAGAATCAACGCTTTCGAGCCTCCAGAACTGTTCCAAGTCAGTATTAGCGAAATAACATTGCGATGCGGGTTGGGGAGAATAATGAGGAAGTTGACCGGTGACGATCCATCCAAAATTAGTGTATCTGGCAACCACGTTTGAGGATAACTTGCGAACCTGTTTACGAAGGCAATTCCAGAAAACATTGGCACTAAAGAGTATGTCAATGGGGTTTTGTACATTGAACAGAGGATCGGCTAGCCTTAAATGCGAGGGAATGTTTAACCCTGAAATATCCACAGAGTGACTTGGAGTATCTTCTCCTATGCTATTGAGAATGAGACAATTCAGTTTGAGGAAGTTGTTTCTGTGACAAATGTCTCTTATGGTTAGCTTTGAAAACTGTAAAGCTTGCGATTTTGAGCTGTTAATGCCCGATACGTTAATGGAAGTGGGGTTTACAGGTAGGCCTAGTTTTCTAATCAAAGAATTAGACACAAAAACATGAGTTGCCGCTGAATCAAGAAGACCGCGTGCACGGACCCAGTTGACAAAGTTATCCTGATCTTCGATTTGGACAGTAGACAATAGTACTTGAGCACGACGTATGGACTTGGCAATTTTGAATGTAAGATGAAGCATTAGAACTGTTAGCATTGTCACTTTTTTGAGAAGTAGATGCGGTCGATGACCTTGCTTGATCATGACGATGTAGTAAAGTGTGATGAGCTTTTTCACAATGGAAGCAAAGTCTTGTGGATTTGCAATTTGAAGCAGAATGCGTGGGTGCTAGGCAGTTGAAGCAATGCTTATTCTGGGAAACTAATTTTCTTCTGTCGTTGACTGACAGTTCTTTAAAAGATTTACATAGATATAAGGCGTGGGAATCTTTACAAAGTATGCACTTTAATGGTTCATTTAAACTCTTGCGGGGTTCGCTTTGAGTGTTTAAAACGAGAGAACTAGCAATACGGCGTTCACTAGACCGAGTTGGGTAACCAGAGGCGTTTGACTTGAGTTTAGATGAGCTGGACGCAGGTTTTTGGGTACTAGACGCTAAGCGTTCGCTTTTAGGTTTAGGAGACATTGATTCAAATTTAGAACTAGGGGATGAGGGTTCACTTTGATTAGCTAAAGCAGTTATGAGTTGGCATCTAGCATTTATGAAAGTGACTAAATGCTCGTATGAGTAATCGTCTTCTCTGGAAAGTTCAATCTCCCAAGCTTTGAGGGTAGCAACATCGACTTAAGAAACCACTAAATGTATTAAGAAAGTGTCCCAGTGTTCAGTGGTTTGATCCAATTGGGACAAAGCTTTAACGTGAAGTTGTGTTGTATCAATGAGAGTACGCAAACTAGTGACGTCATTGTGCTGTGACGCAGGTAAGTTAAATAGAGCCTTCATATGGCGTTGAATACGTAACCGTGAACTACCGTATCTATCTTTCAACAAGTTAAAGGCAATGGGGGTAGTTTTCGGCACTTAATGGGAGTGCTTCAACTAACTGCAGAGCTTGACCTCGGAGGATAGATCTCAAATAATGAAACTTGCAGATGACTTGAATGTCTTCATTATCATGAACAAGAGAACAAAATAGTTCATAAAAAGAATCCCAAGTAGATTCGTCTCCAGAGAAGAGGGGTAAATCAATCTTAGGTTGAATTGGTTTGGGCTTGTGAGTGCCATCGCGAGAAGAGGTTTGTTGTTCGTGAAGGGAACCAAGAACAGAACCGTCTTTCTTCTGTTCTTCTTCGAGTTGGCGTATTATCTCAAAAGCAGACCCTATACCTTCGTAATATTGATTTTCTACTTCGACTCGATCTTCAGTTTGATTGAGCACACAAGTTTCGATTTCAGTTTGGATGTTACAATAATTTTCATACGAACGTTCAAAATCCTTTACACGATGTTTTAACAAATCTAATTGAGCTTCTGAGGGATCTAGCTCTTTGATGTATTTTCTGAATCGGGTAATTTGCCCATTATAGGATGCTCGTTTAGAAGTAAGTTTTTCATCCTTATCCTTTTCTGTAGGAGCCATGACAAAATAGGTAAATTAAAGTATAACTTACAAAACTGTGGAACCTTGGAAATGCTGTCAGGCTGGCAGCAGCAAATAAGTTGAAAGAAAGGGACACACCAAAGGAGACAGGAGCGGCCTCTTTCCACTTCACAGGCTTTGCACGGTGTAGTTATAGCTGAAAAATTCAAAGAAGATATTAATGATTTGCAAAATATTGTCAAATAACCCTTGACAAATAGAAAATGTCATAAATGGACTCTCCCGGGTATCGGCACCAAATTTTGGGTAGATTATTAGCTGGGGAATAACCTAACCCCCAAGGGTAGATGATAAAGAAAAGGAAGTAAGTTTCGGACTGGAGAAAAAGGATGGAGAAATAGGATGAGAGTCCAACAGAAGTTATAAGTTTATCTTTAAATATACTCAAAGGCAGCTGCCACTGCAAATCCGCTCTCCGATACCTAAAGTGGGTAGGGACCTGGGCAAAGCTAACGGGACACGCAGCTTGAACTTGGGTTGTTTGCAAGGAAGTTACTTTAGCGTATTCCCTCTCAAGCATACATATGCCTACTATGGGGAAGGGTGGTGGTCTGGCAAGACAAAGAATAACAGATTTATTGTGTGTCTGTTCAAAGTAGTTTGTTTCTAAACAAATAAATTGAAGAGTGCAAATAATTTGAATCAGTTTTGATATTTTAGTTTTTGAAATTATAGAATTTCTAAAGAGCGACCAAATGCTTCCAAGAAGGATAGGGATAAAGCGATTATACTTTTGGGAATAATTTTGGCAAGTGCACCAATAGTTGCATTTAGAAATGGCTAAGCTTTTACCCAGAAAGGCGCCGACTAAAAGTTTAGACAATGAGAAACACTTATATTTTGAAAAACCAACCATAAGTGTTGGAGAGAATCTCCACACGCAGTAAGCTGGCGTAGCGAGCTATGCTTGCCTTACTGGCCAGTTAGAATTAGCTATTAAAGCTAAGAGAGACTTTACTAAGTTATCAACTAAGAGTTCTTGCTCAACTGCAACAAGTGGTGAAAACCCTATCAATAGATTTATTTTTATTGCATAGGAAGAGTCAAGGAAGACAGGATCTTGCCTAACCGTTATGTTAGAGAAATGATGAAGCGAAAAACAAATATTTAATTTATTTAACAATTCAAAAGGAAGTAGTTTTTGTAACAAATATATAATTTTGATGTTTATAAACTATTGGGGTCGCAGATCTCCGAATACATTTAAAGCTTGCGCCAGGCAATTAATAATTCTTTTGGTTTCAAACCTTTTATAAGTACTAAAATCTTCGTAAGATTTTGAAATGACAAAGATAAATAAATGGAAAATTTAAAGATAACTGACGTACTTAAAGTTAGACAATAAATCATGTACAAGGTGTGTACTTTAAGGATTTCTAGATAAGTATCTTAGAAATAATAACAACTTCGGAAGTAACAACAACAAAAAGCAGGAAGAATAAAATAGAAGTTTCTATAACTTCTTGTATTGATACTGAATTACTTTTCATGATTGTACATAGAAGATTTTGCAAGTAGGGCAGGACACTTATTGTGAAACCTGAAGAGAAAATCGAAAGGAAGTTTCTAGAACTCCTATGTTTAAGTAGGGATCACGAGACAAATGGGGCAAGTTTCCCTTTCGTGAAACCTAACTGACTGGGTCGACTTCCGACGTGCAAGTGAGACACGCTCAACGGAGCACGGAGGGACCAGGGAAGGGAAAAGAGTGGGGGTAGGAGACAAAGGAATACATATAAGAATAGACAACATAACAGAAATAAATTTTCTCTTGATGAAATGGTCTTCAAAGAGTTGATAGTAGGCGTCACTAGCGCATCCTGGTGGGTGAAAAAGTAGATGAAGTTCTCTTGATCACGGAGATGATAGCTGGCGATAGCAACGAGATCTGGTGGCTAGATTGATAAGGAAGTCCTCTTGTACTGGGAAGAATTGAGGAACTACAGAGATTCGCTGCTAGATGACGCTAGGTGGGTCATGGAAGATATATATCTAGAACAGACTCACAGGTAACATGAGAGACATAACCAACAAGGAGAAATCAGAAGATCACTGTTGGTGTTTGAGAAAAAGGAAGGAATGAACTAAAGCAAAGAGAAGCAAAAGCTTACTTTATCTTACCGTGTATTCCAAAGAATACACCACAGCTGCATTAAAGTGTGTGTGGTATCCTTGTTCAAATGTGGATTCTGAAAGGTCATTTTCGAAATACAGTCTCATAGTAAGTAATAGGAGGCGACAATTGACAGCTGCAAATGCTGAGACTTTAACTATGATCTACTTCCCAATGATTTCACTGCAGTATTTGGATAAAACTGAAAAAGGTATTCACTGAAATGTGTTTCGGGATGGTGAATGTAAAATAAAAATGTGACTTCCTTATAAGTATTATCTCATTCTTCCATAGCTATGTTTAACGGTTTACCTTGCTGTTATGTTTTTTACTTTGTTTTATTAATTGTTTAAATTTTTTAAATGCACTTATTGTACAAACCTTATCGCTTTCTAAATTTTAACATGTAATCCCCCGAAAATATAATAAAGACACAAAACACCACCTTTTGAATTTTAAATCAACCAATCTGCAAAAAAATAAAAACACTTTCTAACACCTCTACCTATAAGGCATGATCAAAATGTTTCTGTTTGACGGTCGTACAGTCGAGAATCGGTATGCCGATCAGGCAAAATCGCCTTGTTCTATGCCCAAGATAGCGGGTTCAAACCCGGCCGAAGCCGTCGGATTTTTTAAGAGCGTTAAAATCCCTCAGTATGCCTTCCTTCGGAGGGGAAGTAAAGCCGGCGGTCCCATGTCATAGATTTATGGCATGTTAAAGAACCTTCCACTAATTACACCTGTGTGAAACTAAATTGTATAGGTTTAGGTTTCTACATTCGTTGCCAAGAGCCGACTGCAGTTGCGTCTAGTAGCTAAGTTCTTAACTAGGCCTAGTAGTCGTTGACGGTGGCGTTTGGCGGCAAAAGTAGGAACTATTTGAAAAATTCAAAGTGCAGTCCTTACATGAATAAAAAAAACAAAACAGATACACACACTATTACAGCCGTCACAATTAACACCGGTTATCAGACAGATCGTACACACACCCAAAGTACACGGGGCTACATGACCGCGTTGTCGCAGCCCCTAAACTAAGGAACCAACCAACCAAAATCGCCTTGAGCATTGAGGCACCAGGTTGGAGATCCGCGTGTGGTAAAACACCTTGTCCTGCTGCGTGAAGCCCGTAACCGCCTGCTGCACATATTAGTCCCACACGAATCGTCGACCCTTCAAGGCTTTTATGTTCGACCCTGGCGAAATGTAAATATTTTATGTCAGAAAACTGTACTATAAGGGTCATCATAGAACAAATTTACATTATGATACAGTTTCTCCCACCAATCAGAGTTCAAGAAACAGTTGTGTGACCAATTAGGTGAGGATTGCTCGCACCTGCGCTCACATCCATGGCCCCCTATTTTAAATTTCACTGCGTTGCGAGTGCCATAGTGAGGTATTCCAGGAGGCCATGGTCAAATACAAGGTATTCTCTGCGACCCATGCGCTCAGTTCAGTACATAAATCTGGTGAAATCACTACAGATATTTATAAATATTTATGTCCGAACATAAAATAGTTATAATTATCGTCGAACATAAACAGTCGTATGCAACTCGCCTATAATGGTAATTAAGACACTCGTATGGAAATTATAAAACGAGCGTCGCTCGTTTTATAAACATACTCGTCATCTTTCCTGTCGACTACCCTTGGTCAACTCTTGTTCTCTTCCGACCCCGACGGTATTAGGATATCCAAGGTCTAGGTGACTTTGACCTTCTCGCCTTAATTGGCCCTTGTCTCATCTTTCCTGATCCATCATTCTTCGAGGGATCAGACATACCTATTCTGTTCTCTTCATATTTCCTGCCTTCTGCTCATGGCCCTAAAGAAGTTAGGTTGTGTGTAGCCCCACCACTTATGGTGCTCCCTGGATAGTGCTACACCCTCAATGGATCGCGGCTGTTGAACTCGGGTGTTGATGGCCCCGAAGTATTCCTGAGCTCCCCTCTTTTTCCATTGCCTCTGGGGCGGCTCCTTCCTACCTGCCTTTCTGGCTCTCCTTCCAAGTCCCTCAATCCTCATTATTTCTTATCCTCCTCTCCTTTATTTACCTTCTTCCTCTTTTTTTTGTTTCCCATTTCCTCTTCTAGTACTGTACGTAAGTAATTAGTTAGTTTTAGTTATACCCAAATGCTAGGCCCCTTAAAACAACAATTATCATCATCATTTTAATCCTCATCATGGGAAAACCAGCACTCGGCAAGTTTCAAAGAACCAACCAGTTTTGAGATACAGTACTCAAAAAGGAGACAGTCAGACTGAAAGAGTGGACTTTAGATCATTTTAAATGCTACAAATGCTGAAAAATGCTAGAAAGGCTGGAGGCTTCTCGCTTCTCTCGAAGCCAAAGACTCATGACATGCTAGATGATCATGAAACAATCAGACCGCTAGAAAGTTACAAGACATGAGGGAGCTGGAGCGCGCGGTGAAAGGAGGGAGCTGACTGGATGACGTCACGCTCGCCGTGTCGTTGCCGTCTCGTAACTCCAGAGCTCACCAGTGAACTAACAAGGGAAGTCTCTGAACCGGGGAACCGCGGATCCTGCTGGAACTTTGCAGATACGTTGCGTGAGCCTAACTAGGCAGAACCGTGAAGAAAAATATTTCGGAAATTAACTCCTACCCACCGTAGACGGCAGTAAATACAACAATTTTGAACTGTGCGCGCTGGTTAAGAGGGAGTGTGCCTCACGCCTGATTGGTGGCTCAAAAGATCACGTTCGAAACGACTGCCCTCCCGTACTCGCGCTACGCTGCGTCATGGGATATTAATGCTGCATCTTAACAATATATACGTGTCCACGTTCATAGTACTGCTATCTATACAACCAGTTATGATTCCTGTAAATAGCAATAGCACAACAAATAAACACATTTGTTACAAGAGACGAACGCTAGAAAGGCACAAAACCATCAATATACCATCCAAACTGTCCAACAGATCCTGTTCTTGAATGCTGAGAGACCTTTCCATACATTTTCCATACTTTCCCTCCTGTCAACATGTAACTTTTCCAATGTAACATTCATCATGCAATGCATGGGACACCACCGTCTGTCGCCTCTCATTCGGTGATTGTACGCAGTAGGCTGTGAACCACAGTACGGTTGGGAAGCAACCTCTGACGCAGCCAATGAAGCTCACGCCCCTGGCGCGCCAATTTAAATGTGTAAATCTTAATGTTTCATCAAGCAAAAGGAGAAGTTAATTTCCGAAAGATTTTTCTTCACGGTTCTGCCTATTTGGGCTCACGCAACGTATCTGCAAAGTTCCAGCAGGATCCGGTTCAGAGACTTCCCTCGTAAGTACACATGCACCAAGCGCTTCTATGACGTCACACACCTCAGTGCATTCTCGGTACATTTCGTGACGTCGCCGTAACGTAACGACGAAGTCGAATAGATCATTTAAAAGAATAAATACAAATTACGAGCCTTACAGTAGTCGCATATGATGTGTAACATCTGACATAGAAGAAACCTCACGTGAAATTGTTGATACACCGGTATTTTATAGTATTATTGGCACAAATATTAATCTATTGTAAAAGGGAGTGTTTTACAGATATTGTAGTTTATAATACGGAACTCATTTTATTAGATGATTTGTAGCTTCCACCAGCACTAGCCTAAATAAAGAATACGATATGGATCAACTAGATTAATAGACGCGACACCGCTCATAACCTTAAATTCCTTATAAACAGGTCCTCTTGATTCACAGACCAACACGTAATTTCATATGGATTTTGTTAAAATGAGTCATATTGATATGATAAATATCGTTTAAAATGACAATCTGGTAGCAAAAATATCTACCCCGCCCAGGATTCGAACCCAAGCTCTCTAGATTCACAGTCATACGCAATAACCCACGGATATTTCGACTAAGCAAATATTGAGCACAAGATGGTGACTTATTTCCACTTTCCAATAATACTGCATTACGGAATTAAGTTTCATTTATATTTTGCTTGTTTCAATAATGTTCCTGAGTGACATTGAGTTTAAAATGCCTTATGTCAATGCAATGCCGACTACTTACAATGTTTGATATTAAGGCATTTTACCATTTAAATACTGATACGAAGACTTCGAACATGTACCATGTCATTTGTTTAAATCACTTGACACCAGAGTTCGCATGAGCGTTTTCCGATCAGTATGTCATGCATTCCACATGGCCGAGAGTGCGTCATGGAATCAATTTTCGACACCGCGCGCTGATTGTTTCTCTTACCAGTGCCAGCTGGATCGATTTGGCAGTGCGTCTTATACTTCCGTTCGATACACCACTACCAGCTAGGGCACACTTCCATTCGATCGATCGAGCGGGCAGTGCATACTTCCGTTGTCCACCACTGCCAGCTAGTACACTTCCGTTTGATCGATCGAGCGATCAGTGCATACTTCCGTTGTCCACCACTGCCTGCTAGTACACTTCCGTTTGATCCATCGAGCGGGCAGTGCATACTTCCGTTTGATCCACCACTGCCAGCTCGATCGTTCCGATCCACTTCCGTCCCCAATTTTCAAAATCACTCCCACAAAACTATCCAGCAACCGAGCGGAAAGATGTTACACATCAAAAATTTCGCTTATTGCGATTTGGTGACTTGTTCATTTTTCTAATAGCAACCCGTCCCGGCTTCACCCGATATCTTGAACGGTAAACCCAGCCTAAGCTTAAAAGGTGCACGGATCCATCGACAGACGCAATTCAGAAAAGCCGAGCTGAACAGCGAAACTCCAAACATATATACTCTTCTCTGACGTCTTAACTCGACACGACTCGACAGTTTGATGCTGGCAGAAGCTGGGGTGATTGGCTCGCAAACTAGCTCGCTCCGGAGATAGTCATTTAAATTTCCACTGAATGGAGATTGTTGGAAGAAATGAAAACGTAAAAACATATATATAGCGGGCGATGTATTATAGAGATCTGCTGTCACGGACTTTTTTGTAGAACTTTTCATGATGAACAATTCTTACACTCATAGTATAGGCCTGTAGATATTTTTAACGGTTTACCCAGCGTAAGCTTAAAAGGTGCACGGACGGCAGGTTTTTCTTAGATTCGATTTACTGAAATCGCTATTGCTCGGCTTATTTTGGTCATAAATGAATGTTTTTCTACAGAAACCTTCCTCGAGAGATCCCTTACACAATGGTGAAAACCGCATCAAAATCCATCCAGTGGTTCTCGAGATTGCTCGTTACATCTAAGAATCAGGGACTTTGTTTTATAGCCTACTATGCTGAGATGTGCATGTAACCATATTATAGACAATATAAGGTACATGCAAAGAAAAACAACACACAATCTGCTGTGAAAAAGTGACAGAAACACTAAAGGAATAACAAAAGTGATAATTTGGTACTTGGTACACACGTAGTTTTTCATGTTGGGGCATATCACTACCGTGTATACCACGAGCCCTAAGGCATGCTCTCAGACGACGAGGTATACTGAGGACCAAAGGATCCAACCTGGTTTGGGCAAATTATTCCACTCTTCGATAGCAGCTTAAACCAGTTGCTGAATGTCTGTTGGGAGACTGGGACGGAGCGAAATTGTCCTGTTAAGATCTTTCCATGCATGTTCAATACAGTTCATGTCCACAGAATATGCAGGCCACTCCATTCTCGATATGCCATGCAACTAAAGGAACTGATTGACCACCGTAGCTTGATGGGGCGAGCATTATCGTATGTATGTCTTCTGTATACCTTGTGAGTCTAAGAAAGAAAGAAAGAAAGAAAGAAAGACTATTATTATTGTTTATTTTTGACATAAATATCATCAAATATCCGGTTACAGCCTGGTTCGGCCTTAGCAAGGAACCATCTGTATTGAAATACAATGTAGCCTATGTAAATTACGATACTGTACATTGTACAGGAACCTCACATTACATTAATTTCGTGCCCGCACTTTTGACGAATCTCCTTCATTTGTAGGATGAGTTAAGTTTCCATTGAATTATCTTCGAGCCTTGCTGAGTGATGGATCGGAGTATTTTCACCAATGAACATCTTAATAATATGGCAGGTGTTTAACAGAACTGCCTTCTGTAGTTCAATATAATTATATCTGCAGATGCAGATTCAATACTGATAGACTACTATGGAGAGTTTTGGGTAAATTATTATTATTTCGCTTCCTTCGCTACGGAGGAGGAGCCAATAGAAAGACCACTCCGTTTCAAAAGTCCACACCTCTTTAAAAGCTGATCAGAGTTCTAGATCGAGTTAGACTTCGAACTCATTTTTGTTGCCGTGTGACCTGCTGCTGCTACCACCTTTCAGCACTAGATAGTAAATCAGGGAAATATATAACAAGAAATGAAATGTTGGAAATGTATCGTACCGTACCATTTCTCCATTTAAACATTAAAAGTAAATATTACTAAATTTATTTCGCTTAAATGAAGCAATCATTAAAAAAATACTATGACATAGTAAGAGTACTGTTGAACATGGGAGTAGAAACATCCCATTTAGACTTAAAAATACGTAGGTTATTTAAATGCACGGAACTGATGGCCATAGCAGTATGCTATTACAATGTACAAATTCTTCAAGACGACAAGAAATGTGTCCAAGTGAATAATCTATGAATGATCTATTTAACCAATTACTAAACGCGTCCGATGCCTGCAGAAATTCAGTGACAAGAGTTTGTGAGATCGCTCCTCGTTAGCAGTACAGTCTAATATATTCTAAAAATGTACCTTAAAATACATGTCACTTAAGATGTATACTCCACTCAAATTTATAAAACACGGACGAGAGCGATCAAAACATTCCTCGCAGCTAAGCATCACAGGAGCTCATGTCACCATGGTGACTGGGGCTACTAGAGCTGAGACATATCCTACTCGCGCAACTGTACCTGCTTGGCTGACAGCGTGACACGCGTAAACAAAGAACAGTTCCCATCTCGACCATTGGCAATCAAATCTTGAAAGGCTAATACAATGCAACCCTGTCTAATGCTTGTTCCTGTTTCAAAAGACGCTGCCTCTTTTCCTTCATTGCAAACTTGACTTGTATTTATTGATAAGATTCTCGTATGATGTTTATTATCTATTGTGAGATTTCATATTGCTGCAGTACCCTCCATATACTTTCTCTTCTTACCGAATTGAAGACTGTATATAGTGCATTATCCCATTGAATACATTGTTCTGTGATTATTCTCAAAGCTAAGGATGCTTGTAGTTTAACGTGACCGTTAATCTTGAGATCATGAGCCACGGGACCTCTTTTTACGTGGAATCCGAACCACAGGACATGGCATTTCACTTCGAAAATCTCACATGCATTGACCAGGAATCGAACCCGGACCGCCTTGGTGAGAGGCATACAGCTAGACCGCTGAGCCACCACGCCCCCCGATTATTCTCAGAGTACAGATCTGGTCTATACATGATCCCTTTTTCCACAGGATCCTGCTTGTTTTCTTCTGATTTTGCCTTTTATTCGGTTTAGTTTAAAACCTTTTCAAATACGTATTATGATATCATAACGGTCTTAGTGGGGCTGATCTGTGGATAGTCACATAAAATATCAAGTAATTGATTTTGGGTGTTTTTATGGGGGGGGGGGGGTAATTTTTTGTATCTTACTATACGAATTTGTTTAGATGTCAGCCTTAATTAGCTACATCACTTCTAGGAATCTTCAAAATTTGCTTCTTAGAATCTTAAATCGTGTTTCCGTCAGATCCCCATATTGCTTGCTGCTGGAACAAACAAATGGCACAGGTAGGGATATGTACATATATACAGAGGTGTAGGTGGATGGCACCCGGTCAGTGTGGTGGGATGTGTGTCCCTTGTCTTATTTTAAGCCTGCTATTCCTGCCGGCGAGATTGGTTGAGTTATGTCCTTCTTATTACGAAGGGAATCTGTGGTTTTATTGAAAGCGAAGTTTATGTCGTTTTCATTGAGGAAAAGGAACATGATTTTGGCCTACGCGTAATACTCCTACATCCTAGTCATACCTGTTGTTACAGTGTAAGATGTCACGGTAGGTTTAGCGTGAAATTGTACATACAGAATAGTGGTTGGATTGCTTATGTAATGTTATTGCAATAATGGATACGGTTAGTTGGAAAGGACCATACTCCTAGTATTTCTCAGAGATGCAAATGTGGTATAGTTTTGTTCCTCTTTTTAAAAGGGAAAGTCTGTTAGTTTGTGTTTATTTATGATTCCGTAAGGGTTCTTAGAGACGTGATAATTACTCGATTTTATTTCTTGTCTGAACAGGGTAAGCCTTATGTGTTTATTTATGTCGTCTTAATGGAAGTATTATTGTGAGCCGAATATAGTATTCTGATGCTTTTGCTTCTAGGGATCGTTCTTGCTGATTTATTTTTGGCTTGTGTTCATTTGAAAAGAAGCGAACACCAAAAATATTACGAAACCTCTCTGTCTACCGTAATCTGCATCAATGACATGTTTGTTTTTAGGGGGCGTATTTAAAGTACCGTATTTTGCTTACCGGGAAATGTATCTATTGTGCGCCTTTGTTTAATTGAAGGGAAGTGAATGGGTAATATGTAATAATTGATGAAATATTATCTTTGTTATAGACCACAACGGTCATGTGGAATTAGTGATTCATATTCACCAGGCTCAGCTGACTTGTTTGTGATTTCATCCTTGTGATATATTCTTATGCGTTCCCCCCACAAAATTTAAAATTTTATTCAACTCATTCGCATCATCATCATCATCATTCTTGTGTCCTCAGTTTCTAGTCTTTTGACCTATTTCCTTTAAATAAATTTCTGTTCTTTTGATTGGGGAAAAAGATTAATCCGTACCTCGCACCTTGAAGTTCATCCCAACACCATTGAGCTCGACATTGAGATATCGGGTATTTTTGCACGAGAATTACGATTGCTGAAGTCCACGGTACGGTCTTGCGTTGTTGCCACATCTCGGTGTGGTTAACAGCGGTGGGCACGTGTGTCGTGACCGATTGAAGTGATTGGGTGCTTA
This sequence comes from Meconema thalassinum, assembly GCA_946902985.2. Lineage (NCBI taxonomy): Eukaryota > Metazoa > Arthropoda > Insecta > Orthoptera > Tettigoniidae > Meconema > Meconema thalassinum. The sequence continues at coordinate 378,714,893 of OX336392.1, forward strand.
TCGTGCGTAGTGGGTGGTAATGATAATGATGTTTATAATCAAGGTGAATTGATGAATAAGAGAAGCCGACAATGAATTGGGAGGATAGTTTTTAATCATGGGACGTTTATTATTTATTAATCGTATGCAATTTACACATCACTTTTGGAACACAAAGAAACATATACTGTATACACGATTTACAAATTTACAGATAAATTATTTACATAGTTAATCGTTCCCTCGGGCGAACCTGTAACCTCTAGAGGGCGCGTCCCCAGGTGGCGGATAGGGGGGCCCTACAGCACTAGTAGGGTTGGTTCAAATACCCTCCAATAGAACCCGCGGACCAACAGGTAGCCCAATTCCTGGGGGTTCACAATGCTGGGACACCCTCTCTCCAGGGGTCATAAATATGGAGGGCCCAGCTCGGGGTTATGAGTGAAGACCACAACGGTGCCTGCAGTGGAGAAGGAGTCCTTCGGTACAGTGCAGTTGGCGGAAGTGGCATCCCAGTGCTCGGGAAATTGAGTAAAAGGTATCGCTCTCACTTCAGAGACTGATATCAACCATAGCGTCTGACCCGGAGCGGGCGGCTACAAACAGCGTCTGTTCCCCATGTGAGGGGCGGCTGATTTACTACCTGGCCGTAGGTATAAAAGGCTTGGCGTCAGCAAGGGATGCGGCCGGAAAACTATGCCAAAACCAATATGACAGCGAATCTTAGTTTAGCCTCGGAAAATGCTAGGGCGTACCCCAGAAGCGACGTGCAGGGATTTCGCCCGACCCCTGTGAGAAATGGGCTAGGGCTACTGGGTCACGAGCGAACCCGGCTAAAGAGGCTAGCTCAAAAATATGGTGAGTTACGAAGAATAGGCACACTGAATGTAGGAACAATGACTGGGAAAGGAAGGGAGTTAGTGGATCTCATGGAAAGGAGGAAGGTGAAAATATTGTGTGTGCAAGAGACTAGATGGAAGGGAAATAGGGCTAGAGAGTTGGGTAGTGGCTATAAGCTACTATACAGTGGAGCAGACAAGGATGGGAGGAATGGAGTGGGAATAATCCTCTCCCGAGGCATAAAGGAGACCATAGTCCAAGTTAAGAGAAGGAGTGACAGGATAATGAGCATCAAACTGTGTCTTGATGGACAATTGGTAAACATTGTGTGTGTTTATGCTCCGCAAGTGGGTTGCGATGAGGAAGAGAAAATATCCTTCTGGGAAGATATGGATCGTGAGCTTGGAGATATACCAGCGAATGAAAGATTGATAGTGGGTGGTGACTTAAATGGACATGTCAGAAGGAGTCGAGATACAATCGAAAGAGTACATGGAGGCTGGGGAGTAGGAGTGAGGAATGATGAAGGACATAGAATCGTGGATTGTGCGATGGCATATGATTTGGCGATTGTGAATACATGGTTCGAGAAAAACACAGGTCAATATATGACTTACAAGAGTGGGACCAGAGAAAGCCAGATTGACTTCTTAATGTGTAAAAGGTCTCAATTAAGGGAAATACAAAACTGTAACGTTTTTAATGGTGAAGCAGTGGCAGCACAGCATAGGACGGTAGTCATGGACTGGAAAATGAAGATTAGGAAGAAAGACAGACCTGTGCGAGTCTTAACAAAAATTAAGTGGTGGAGATTAAAGGAAAGGAAGGAAGGAAGATTGTAGTTTTACGTGACCGTGAATCTTGTGATTATGAGCCACGGGACCTCCATTTTACGTGGAATCCGAACCACAGGACATGGCATTTCACTTCGAAAATCTCACATGCATTGACCGGGAATCGAACCCGGACCGCCTTGGTGAGAGGCATACAGCTAGACCGCTGAGCCACCACGCCCCTGAGATTAAAGGAAGAGGCGTTGAAGGACCAGTTTAAGGAGAAAGTACTCAATGGAGTGGTTCTTTGCAATGATGTGCAGGAGTGGTGGGCGCAAAACAGCAGTTTGATAAGGAGGGTAGGAACTGAAGTGCTAGGGAGAACTTCTGGCAAGAAACCACTAGCTGACAAAGAAACATGGTGGTGGAATGAGGAGGTAAAGAAGATCGTGAAAGCCAAAAGTGATGCAAAGAAGTTATGGGATATGTCAGGTAGACAAGAGGATAAAGAGAACTACAAGAGATGTAATAAGGAAGCAAAGAAGGTAGTAGCACAGTCAAAGGCACAAATGACGGATCGGCTGTACGAAGAGTTGGAAACTACAGGTGAAAGAAAAATTTTCAGAATAGCGCAGGCGAGAGATAAAGACAAGAAGGACTACACCCAAATAAAGCAGATCAAAGATGAAAACGGTCTAGTATTAACGGACCATTCCGACATTAAGTGCAGATGGAGAAACTACTATGGAAAACTTCTCAGTGAAGAGAACCCAAGGGTATATTTAGGAGAAGAAGAAAAACAACAGGGTCGGACAATGGATATTAGAAAAGAAGAAGTAACATTAGCACTTAGGAAAATGAAAAACGGAAAGGCAACAGGACCCGATGAAATACTAGTTGAAGTGTGGAAGTATCTAGAGAAAGATGGAATCGACATGTTGCTGGATTTAATGCAAAAAATGTACTCTCAGGAAACAATACCTGATGAATGGAGAGAAAGTATTTTAGTGCCTATATATAAAGAGAAGGGGGATATTCAGGACTGTGCCAACTACAGGGGCATTAAGTTAATGTCCCATACCATGAAAATCTGGGAAAGAGTGATAGACAAGAGGATCCGGGAGGAGACTAGCATTGGCGAGCAACAATTCGGCTTCATGCCAGGAAAAGGGACCACAGACGCAGTGTTTGTCCTGAGACAAGTAATGGAAAAGTATCGTGAAAGACAGAAGGGATTACACTTCGCATTCATGGACCTAGAGAAAGCATATGACCGGGTGCCCCGAGGAGAAGTCTGGAGATGTTTACGAGCGAAGGGTGTCCCAGAGATGTACATGCAGTTGGTTCAGGAAATGTACAAAGACGCAAGAACACAGGTTAGAAGCAGCGTTGGACTTACAGATTGGATTCCGGTTCGACTAGGTTTACACCATGGTTCGGCTTTAAGTCCATATCTGTTTGACCTAATTCTGGACGAAATGTCTTGTGGATTACGAGACCAAGCCCCCTGGTGCATGATGTTTGCGGACGATATTGTGTTGTGTAGTACCACCAAAGATGTCATAGAAGAAAAACTGGAACAGTGGAGGGCAGCCTTGGATGACAGAGGACTCAGGATTAGCAGGAAGAAGACAGAGTATATGAGGTTCAATACAGACCAAGACTGTGAGATCAGAATGCAAGGGGAAACGTTAAATAGAGTGGATGAGTTCAAATACCTGGGTTCGGTGGTGACTGGAGATGGAAATCTGGATCTGGAAGTGTAACACAGGATTCAGGTAGGATGGATGAACTGGAGGAAAATGTCAGGAGTGCTCTGTGACCGCAGGATCAAGCCTAAGGTTAAGGGGAAAATATATAAAACTGTCGTAAGGCCTGCATTGCTGTATGGCTCTGAAACATAGCCTGCACGCAAAACGCACACACACAGGCTTGACGTCACGGAAATGAAAATGCTCAGGTGGATGAATGGAGTGACTAAACGTGATAGAGTGGAAAATGTCAAAATAAGAGGAACATTGAAGGTTGTGGAAATATCTAAGAAGATACAAGAAAAGCGACTTCAATGGTACGGGCATGTGAGAAGAAGGGAGGAATCCTACGTGGGGAGGAAGATGCTAGACATGCAAATACAGGGAGTGAGAAAGCGAGGCAGACCTAAACGAAGATGGATGGATTGTGTACAGGAGGACCTCAGAGAAAAACAGTTGTCAGAAGAGGATGTGCATGACCGGGCTAAATGGAGGAGAGCTGTCAGAAACATCGACCCCCCATAGGAGTGGGAATGATGTAAAGAGAAAGAAGAAGAAGAATCGTATTTGTTGAAGCAAGCAAAAAGTCCAATTGGTTACCAGAAAACAAGTTCTGAGGACACTCTTCAACTATATGTCTGATTGTCTGACGCGGGTATCCACAGGTGCACTCAGGAGAGGCGATCTTTCCTCATTTGGGAAAAAGATCACCACATATCCCATGGTAGGTACGTATCCTATTCAGAGTACACCATATCCTACGGGGCAAATCAAGTGCCCATGATTTGTTGTTGCTTTTGGAGAAAACTATGTAGCTCTGGTGGATTGTTATTATACAATACTTGTGCCCAGGCTTCATGAAGATTGTAGTTATGGTCTGCCAGGTTGATTGCTGTCCTGATTGCGGAATGTCTGGAGTGGAGTCTGTTGATTTGGATGGCAGGTATGTCCTCATGGATTTGCAATTGTTGGTTGTTGCAGATTTTATTATATTCTCTCAGGAGGATATTCTTTCTTCTCAGCGTAGGAGGTGGAATAAGGCTCAGGACAGGTAGCCAGAAAACAGGCGTGGACCAGATTGTACCAGTAATAATCCGCATAGTTTGGTTTAGCTGCACATCTAATAGCTTCGTGTGACTACTGCTCAACCAAACAGGGTTGCAATATTAAGCTGCTGAGTATACAAATCAGTGTAAACTGTTGAACACATGTTGTATATGGAGTTAAAGCAAAGGAACTTTGGTTATATGTGGAAATGGAATTTATTTTTTGAGATCAGTGATTGAGTGACGAAATTATCATTAACTTGAGTTGAATTTCAGTGAAAATTTTTAATAGAATTTATTGCAACGAATGGTCATATAAGCAAATTTGAATACAACTTACATGTTATTCTCTACTAAGTCTTGTCAGAGAGCAGGCTATTTTTGGACACTCCAAGGCGTGGTAACGATCGCAGAATCTCCTACACCATCGACACTCACAGTCAATGTTTGGTTCGTGAAAATGGGAGTGTAGTACAAACCTTTTGATGAAATCCGTGGACCGCTGCACGAGTCACTGCATGCCTCAGTTGAAAGCAAGTTTGCTGTCAATTAAATGTGGTCATTGCGTCGGTTGTGTAAAAATCACTTCATATTTCGGACTCTTTTAAGTGTCAGGTCGCGGGAGGAACTCTTGGTATTCTAATGTAGTTTGCATAGTCATTGTAAACCGTAGGCCCTCGTTGAAAAACAGTTTCCTAGTCAGTTCGTATACAAGTCTTGAAGGCGTGTATTTGGATACACAGAGGATTCTGTGAAAAATTATCATATTTATCAACGAATGAATACTTTAAAATTATTTAATGAGCAATAATTTTCATTTAACATTTTCCAAGCTGATTATGAGTAGTTGTAGCCTAGGTAGGAAATCAAATAAAATTTTTGCACTAAACTAAGTCGTTTTTTCGAGAATTCGTATTAGTTAAGAGTAAGATTAGCACAGGTTCGTCTAAAAGGAGTAGAACCGGGAACTTATTTTTGAATAAACAGTGATTGTTTCTTAACATATTGGAGTTTTGTTAGTTCGATTTTTCATAATTTCACTAATCTGACACCCTAAAAATCTGTTTAAATGGTGGTTGGCTATTAGGTTAGATTTAGTCATAGTTGACACCCAAAAAATAAATGAGACCAGGTAAAGATAAATTTTAAATATATCGTGGACGATACCATTTAACGTTTTTGTGGAGACGTACTAGTGTCAAGACGACCCATATTGAGCCAAGAGGTCCAATAGACGAGAGATAGTATATCACCAGGCCTAGAACTATTTAAATGACAAGACGATTAAGTCAATTTGACCCAATAATAACAATGTATTTTTAAAACAGAATGAAGGTACATAAACAGATAAAGACTTACCATACTAACATCAAAGGTAAATATTTAGAAGCGAGGAAACTCAAATTATGTAAGTATCTTTCCATAGGATTATGTCATATCAATTCAGTAGCGGCTGGTGAAGAAAAATTGTGGGTGTGCACTCTTAAAAAAAAAGTCTAAATTTGATGCATATCTAAGCATACAAAATAACTGTCTCCTCACTATGTTACTCTATTTTGTATGCTTAGATATGCATCTAGTGGCACTTGGAGTTGGTTTTTCGACACCTCGATATTTTGCTGTTCTATGTTCCCTCCTGAATGCACAATGAAGCTGTTGTCTGATTTGTTACTTTCCTAGTACTTGTAATTCCAATTCTGCATTCATGTAGGCTTTTGATTGTTCACATTTGTCGATTTTAGTTAGATTTCATTAGAAAGCTACCTATTGCAAAGGGTACCATTTCGACATCCGGAAAAAAGTTGACATATCTTCGCGTTTTACATCCCACAGATCCCAAAACCACCGTCAGTTCAAAAGTTAATATTATAATGTATATGTACAGGCCTACATAAAATATAACCATTCAAAATCTCGGTCGGGTTCGCTAACGGGCAAAATCGGACCAAGGGGTTGGAAATGGGGGAGGGGGGGGGGTGAAATATTGCTATAACTTTCATAGTATTTTAAAAACTGAATCCATTCAAAGTTCGTACTATTTTTGGAATAAGGGCCAAATGCTTATCTTCGTAAGTTTGACCAAAGGGGTGGGGAAAATGGAGTTTTTAGAGAAAAGAAATCATACCTCCCTTAATAGGCACAATATCAAAACAGTTTAAAATGGCCAATACCCCTCTAAAATGTAACAACATTTTTTTGCCTGAAAGAATATTTGATATGACCCACCCTTGCACCAAGGGATGAGCAAAATGTTTCAGGTATTATAAGAAGATGCTGTATGCTAAACATGTGTAACTTTCGTAGGTATACTGTACAACAATTGGCAAATTTAGTGAATTCCAAGCATTTTTCTTTGCCCGGTGAAATCTACCTCCGCTTCCAGCGTGCAGATGGGGATTTTCTTTTCTTGTGCACGTAGCACGACTTTAAGCACGGTAAGCAATACATCCAGTTGGTTAGTTCACAGCCACAAGCCCACTCATACTAACTTGCTGTAACTTCATCATGGAATAAGCGATTCCTAACCTTCGCTTTGCACAGGGATGTTTGAATTAAATACAGGTTTGGAATAGGTCTTCCCATTTCTTATTATATGGCCATCTTTTCTTGCAGAGTAAGTAAGTTGAGACGATGTAATAGCCTGAACAGTAGCGATAATAATCCCGAATCCCACCTCGGCCGTCCTGAAAATGATTTTCGTGGTTTTTCATTTTTATCACTAGGCAAATACCGGGACGGTTCCTTTCAGGCCAACGGTCAAAATCTCTTCTTTGACCCTGAATTAGACCCATGTTTGCGGTCACATGTCACCATCCCCAGTTGCATTTGCTGAAAAAGAGTGTTTGCCTCCCAGACTCCATCCTTCCGACGGTAGAGGAATGATTCTAGCTATGTCAGTGGGTGAAGCCAAGCTGGGAGGATAAGCTATCAATTACGTAATAATGCACACGCACTCAAATATTCCACACTTTAGAAACACACTTGTGACAAATACTTGCCACGTCCAAGATCAACAAGATAATAGGCTGCGTTAATCCTCCAAATTACTGGACCTTAAAAATCTGTAAATTATAAAGAAATGTAATGAAACTGAATTCACTGTTACAACTATAGACTATATAATATCATACAGTTGGCTGCATGATTGTGGTTTTTTAAATGCACATTGAAAATCAAATGGCAGTGGCGCTAGCTGCGTAAAGACACAACCTTTCAAACCACTTCAATCTGCGCATGAAACTCTACTTGGTACAAAAATTCACCAACAGATAGTGCGGTAGCTCCTACACGCTAGCGGTCATCGCTTCTTCGTCTGTCAATCAGATGCGACAGGAGCTGAAAAAAAAACGGAGCATGCGCAGTACAATTCGCCAGGCAAGGATTTGGCTCCGATTCTGTTATAGTAAACACACATCCCCGCTCCCCTCTTGCCATCCCCTCTCCTGCCGTCAAGCCTAACGCTGGCTACAATTTTGCAGGTGGCGAACGGCGATATTTGATGATACCTGAGTCAGCACACAAGCAACGTGCAGTGAGGCGCAACGAACGCGGTACATTTAAATGTAAAAAAGCGGTATTCTGGACATTTGTTAACGCTTTATACTACCATAAAATCTTATATTAATTTTTATATTCGTAAAATTCAAATGTGAACGGCAATTTTTCAAGAATGGGTGTGCACTGGCTCCAGGGCGAATACCCATAAACCGCCACTGTATCAATTCCATTTAGTTTACTTTTAAAACGTAGTAATGCGTACAGAAAACTTCGCTTGAGGCCTACTGATGACCAACGTTATGGTAAGACGAAGTTAATAAATTAATCACCGAAGAAAACCAATCAATTCTTCAACCAAGTCGTAACGAACTGCAAACGCGACTGTATGATCCCAATTCCCAATATGGAGTCGTCAAATTCAGCTGTTATCCCCGAAACTATATGTTGCAGTAGCAGCCTTTCAGAATAAATCAATTCTTTACTAGTCTTATAGACGGTTAAGATATTGATAATATAAGCCAAATAATGGCAAAACTGCGTCCTGCTGCACGGCTGAAAGCAACGGGAAACTACAGCCGTAATGCTATTCCCGAGGATATGCACCTCTCTATGCATAATTACATGTGATGATGGCCTCCTCCCTTGTAAAATTTCAATCCGGAGGTAAACCAGTCCCCCGTTCGGATCTCCTGGTGGGGACAACTCGAGAGGGGGTTAACATCACAGAAGTGACAAAGAGGAGATCTGACACTCTACGGATCGGAGCGTGGAATGTTAGAAGTCTGCTAGGAAGTGGAAGGTTAGAAAACTTAGAAAGGGAAATGGATAGGTTAAGGTTGGATTTGGTTGGGATTAGTGAAATGCGCTGGCAGGAAGAACAGGACTTTGGTCAGGAGATTATAGGGTCATTAGCACTAAATCAAACAATGGGCAAGCAGGGGTTGGTCTCATATTGAGTAGGAAACATGGACAGCGGGTGGAATATTATGAGCAATATAGTGAATGGATTATTGTAGCAAAAATCAATACTAAACCTACGTGCACCACAGTGGTACAAGTCTATATGCCAACCAGTCAAGATGATGAGGATGTTGAAAAGTCTACGAAGAAATTGACGAAATTCTGAGGTATATCAAGGGTGATGAAAATGTTATAGTAATGGGAGATTGGAATGCTGTGGTAGGAAAAGGGAGAGAAGGGAAGATAGTAGGAGATTTCGGATTAGGGGAAAGGAATGATCGAGGAAGCAGGCTGATGGAATTCTGCAATAGAAGAATATACACATGGATGAGACCAGGAGATACAGGGCGTTACCAAATCGACTTCATTATGATCAAGCAGAGGTTTTGAAACCAGATTTTGGATTGTAAAACATATCCTGGTGCCGACATAAACTCTGACCACAATCTGGTTGTAATGAAATGCAGATTAAAGTTGAAGAAACTGAAGAAAAGTAAAAGCCAAAAAGGTGGGCAATAGACAGACTGAATGTAAATGATGTAAACGAAAGATTCAAGAAGAGTATAAAGGAAGGACTATGAAAAACCTTAAACAAACTTCAATTGCAGACGAATGGGCACTTTTGAAGAATGAAATAACAAAATCCGCACAAGAAAACATTGGTAGGAAAGAAAGAATAGGTAGAAAACCGTGAATCACTCAGGATATACTAGAATTGATGGATGAAAGGCGGAAACACAAGAATGTAAGAGATGAAAAGGGGAAAGCAGAATACAGACGTCTTAGAAATGAGGTCAACAAGAAGTGCAAGGAAGCGAAAGAAGAATGGCTGAAAGAGAAATGTGCAGCTATAGAAAATTGTCTGAAATTAGGAAAAGTAGACACAGCTTATCGAAGGATTAAGAATACTTTTGGGGAAAAGAAGATTAAGTGCTGTAATATTAAGGACACAAATGGAAAGCCTCTAACAAATAAGGAAGAAAAGGTTGAGAGATGGAAAGCTTACATAGAGAGTTTGTATAAGGGGAAGGAGATTGAGAATCATGTAATGGAAAGGGAGGAGGACATTGATGAGGATGCGAAAGGAGATTTAATATTGAGATCAGAATTTGATAGAGCTTTGGAAGACTTAAGCAGGAACAAAGCACCAGGCATAGATGATATACTGATTGAGTAGCTACGCTGCATAGGAGATGAAGGTCTGATCAGGTTATTTCACTTGGTATGTAGGATTTATGAGACAGATGAGGCACCCCCTGATTTCAAAAAGAATGTTATCATCCCTATACCAAAGAAAGTGGGAGCTGACAGATGTGAAGACTACCGTACAATCAGCTTGATTACTCATGCTTCAAAGATCCTGTCTAGAATAATTACAAGAGGATTGAAAGCCAGATAGAAACGGAGTTGGGTGAAGACCAGTTTGGTTTCAGGGGAAATGTAGGAACAAGGGAAGCTGTACTAAGTCTTAGGCTGATTTTGGAAGGTAGAATAAGGAAAGATAAGAGAACGTTCATGGCATTTGTAGACTTAGAAAAGGCTTTTGATAACGTTGATTGGACTAAATTGTTTGACATTTTGAAATCTATTGGAATAAAGTACAGGGATAGGAGGGTAATCTACAATCTATACAGAAACCAGACAGCAGTCATTCGAGCTGAAGGACATGAGAGAGAAGCTGATATTCAGAAAGGTGTTAGGCAAGGCTGAAACTTATCACCCATACTTTTCAATCTTTACATTGAACAAGCAATGCAAGAAATTAGAGAAAAATTTAAAGTGGGAGTGAAGATTCAAGGAGAAATAATTTCAACTCTGAGATTTGCTGATGACATCGTCATCTTGGCCGACAAGCCTGAGGATTTGAAAGAGTTTTTGAATGGTATGGACTCTGTCTTACGGAAGGAATACATGATGAAAATTAATAATTGTAAAACAAAAATACTAGAAAGCAGCCGAAATAAATCAGAAACCTCTATGGACATGAAATTGGCAGGTGAAAAGCTGAAGGAAGTAGGAGAATTCTGTTACTTAGTAAGCAAAATAACCAGTGATGGACGAAGCAAAGAGGATATAAAAAGTAGGTTGGCTCAGGCAAGGAAAGCATTTCTACAAAAAAGGAATCTGGTGACATCGAATATAGATTTAGGTATTAGGAAGTCATTTTTGAAAGCCTTTGTCTGGAGCGTGGCGTTTCAATGGAAGTGAAACTTGGACTATTGGTGCAGCAGAAAAGAGGAGAATTGAAGCATTTGAAATGTGGTGTTACAGGAGAATGATGAAGATCAGATGGGTGGATAGGGTTACAAACGAAGAGGTATTAAGACGAGTGGGAGAGGAGAGATGTTTCTGGCGACTGCTAATGAAGAGAAGAGATAGGTTAGTAGGACACATACTAAGACACCCAGGAATAGCAAGCTTAGTTATGGAAGGAAGGGTCGAGGACAAGAACTGTAGGGGTAGACCAAGGTTAGAATATGTTAAACAGATAGCCTCGGATGTAGGGTGTGGTAGCTATGTAGAGATGAAACGATTAGCTCAGGACAGGGAAGCATGGAGTGCTGCATCAAACCAGTCAAAAGACTGAAGACTCAAACAACAACATATTCAATAATTGACCTGAAGATAAACAATATCCCTTAGGTTGTCAACGCAACCAAAACCAAGGAAATAAAAATAAAATATGCATCATCGAAGATGTTTTAAAACAGACTCATAATGATTATGCTAATTTGGCAAGACAGGGAGAAATAAATTTAAACAACTAAAATGAAATAGGTTAGTAAAACTGTCTTGCCAAAAACCAAGATTGTTCACCAAGAACACGGGCAGAAATGCCAGGACTGGCTTAATTAAAATAAAGAACCTTCACCAAAATAACATAGGCCAAACAATTTATGACAGATTAAACTGGTTACTCACGTGAATAGAAGGTAGACGATCCATTCAGCCAAACAAACAACGACAACAACATACGAGCATTCATACTGAATCAAACCATATGTTTCCTAGCTGCAAGCGATAGTAGTCACGAACAGTACTACCAACTTAGAAGTTAAAACTTGCTAGCCGAAACATATCAATCAAACATCAATCACCCAAATATACACACCACAATTAAGGAACATATCTCAGTACAACAACAACACAAATCTCAAATGATTTGAGAGAATATGCCCGTCCCTGCCACACCAAACTGAACACACACACGCCATACAACATTTCACCTTTTTACAACCAACACATCCGACAAGATACACACACTGTACAAATAACCACATTCATCTAATTACCTTTCAATGACATAACCATTTCAATCTATCTTACATAATAACGTACGTTAATTCAGTCGACACTGTTTGTCATATAAATATATATATTTAATAATAGACGATCTAACTGTAGCGTTAAGTCATGTAGCGAGGAATGATGCGCTAATAGTAGCTGGTGACTTCAACTGTCGCATTGATGTACCTTCTCGTAAGACGTCCACACTTCTGCATTACATGGAACAAGAAGGCTAACAATAAAGAAACAAAAACATACATATGTCAAAATGGGTCAAGTACAATTGATCTCGTATTCATTAATAAGGGTTTCACCGTTCTCCAACAGCGTGCAATTGACAATGTCACCGTAAGAAAACACCTACCCATTGCCACAGTTCTCTACCAGGGAATACAGATAACTCCTTCGCTAAGAAGCAAAAGCAAAGTATCGAGGAAATTGGATCTCACCAAATTGCAAACAATTAGGGTCTCATACATACATGATAACATAATTGCAGGAAACATTGATGAAGCACTATGGAATTTAGATAATTCCATGCGGAATTCTGTGCTTTCAGTTAAAGAAAGACCAAGGAAAACCAAGCCATGATTTAATGAAGAATGCTTTGAAATAAGGAAACGAACAATCAATGCTCTTCACGCTGTGAGAAAGCAGGAAACGGAAACAACACCTACATATGGAGATCTACGGAAACACTATAAGATCATCATCAAAAAGGCTAAGAAAGTATTTTTAGAAAAGAAGGAGAAAATACTAATTGAAGAAATTGAACAGGATCCCTTCAGAGCACTGAAACCTATACAACCGAAATTTCCTAAGGACATGCCAATTGCAACATGAGAACAATACCTTGGTCACGTTTTGCAAGAAAAAGACACCAGACCAGATACTGACCCTCACACAAGTGCTTTCGATCCCATCACAGTAGAGGAACTTTCACTTGCAATAAAAAGCAGTAAAGATAGAAAGGCATGTGGGCCAGTCTCGATTTATAATGAACATCTTAAAGAAGCCGCACCGATGCTCATAGGAACGTGGACCGATCTTATGAACGAATGCTTACGCCAGGGAAGGATACCAGACTCATGGAGACGATCCAGAATAAAAATGCTGTATAAAGGGAAAGGTGACTCCAATGATCCTAATGCATATAGAGGCATTGCATTGGAAGATACTCTCTTCAAACTTATGATGAAAATACTCACAACAAGACTGACACAACTGATAGACGATAAAATTCCGGAAGAGCAGTTTGGCTTCCGAAAGCAGAGATCGTCACTGCAAGCTGTCAATTACTTGCTCGACATAATACAGGACACTTTAAGGCTTCCAAAACAGAAAGTATATGCAGTCTTCATAGACTTCTCTAAGGCCTTCGACCGCATTAATAGAAGCATACTAGTAAAGAAACTCACCGAAATGATTGGTCTGGAGCACCACTACATCACCAGATTGATTAAGGATATTCTACATAACAACCAGGTAGAAATAGATAACGGAATAACTATATCTAATCCAATCGATCAAACAATGGGAGTACTTCAGGGTGACCCTCTAAGTCCTCTTCTATTTAATGTCGCGACTGCAGATGTGGTATGTCTCTTACGTTCCCAGAAAGTCAAAATCATCGTATATGCCGATGATATGGTTCTGACCTCGTCGTCAAGAGAAGAGCTACAAGACAGCTTGAATCAACTTGCAATATGGGCCCAAAACAACGATCTTGAAATAAACCTTCAGAAAACGGTAGCAATGATATTCAGAAAGGGCGGAAGAACTGCCAAAGATGACATTCTTTACCTCAGAGATGAACCTTTGCTTCAAACCAGTCATTACAAATATCTAGGAATTACTTTGCAAATACAAGGGAAATTATTTACACGTCACATCAAAGATAAAATGATCTGTGCTGTCAGATCAATGAACGACATTAGTCATCTCAGGGATATGTCCCTGCAATCGGCACTGAGACTCTTTAAAGCAAAAGTTATACCAATTGCAACGTATGGATTGGATATAATATGGGTTAATTTAAGCAAAAATAACCTGAAAGACTTAGAGAAAGTGAAAGCCTTATTCTTAAAAAGACTGCTTTGTTTGTCAAAATTCACCCCATCGAGACTGGCGTATGAACTAGCGGGGGAACCTTTCTTTATAGAAGCGGGGGAACCTTTCTTTATAGAAGAACTCCGACTGGTTCACCAACTACCATCCACAAGACAATACAACGATTTGCTACAAGAACTACTTGCAAAAAAGAAGGAGATCCCAATTGATTTCTACTCCACTACGGCCATGACGTCAACAGAATGGAAGGGCACTGCCTATGATTTGAGACACACAGTGACCCGATTCGCGGTGCATGGTTTTCACCACAGGATTTGTGAGACTGATGTGTTCCATGTGCCCAGACCAAAGTGCATTTGTAAATTGTGTCAAAAGTCATGCGATACTTACCACGCTCTCGTGTGTAGTAAAGGGTTGTCATCGCTTACAGAATTTTGTAAATAATTAATGTAATGCACATTGTGCGCACTTATCCTTAATAAATAAATAAAGGATTCCAAAAATTATCCACCGGAGACTGTTTCCTGTTTGTTCCACAGCTGTACCTAGCTCAAGGCTAGTCCTAAACTCCAAACTCTTCACAAGATGTTAACTACATCTTGCCTCGTCCAGATCACAATGAATAATGATTGTTTTTCCAACAAGGTCAATAATCAGTTGTCAAGGGCAACCAACAAGGAATGCCTTCGAACCAGCCCTTACAATATCTAACATGCATCACCATCTTGCGGACAAGTTTAGTACCCAGTAGTACTACTGTCACCGCTAGGACGCGTAGAGGTCACAATTTCGAGTAACGAGGACATCTCCATGTCCAACAGAGAGTGTTGCCTCACTGAAAGTCATACATAGCCAAGTAGATCCTTTTATAATAAGTTATTCCCAAGGAAGAAGTCACAATAGCCTCAAACTATTGTCTCATAATCAAAATAGAGATAGCATCTCCATGAAGGAAGGAGTAGGGCTGCACTGCTGTAATTGAACCTGAACAACGAGTGCTTGGCTGTGACATTTTTAGATATCTCTAATCTCAACTGTAGGCAAAAATGAATACAGTTGCAATACGGAGAAGAATTTTTCGAAACATGGAGTCAGTGAGGACATGGATCACTTCCTGAAAAATTGTGGTCCATGCTTGCTGCACTGCACAGCTCAGTTGTTCCAGAGTTAGGGGAGTCTGAAGCACGTTGACCAGTTGCCGACCCATTATTCCCGTACATGCTCAATAAGGCTGAGGTCCGGGAATCTTGTGGGCCATTGTAAGGTTGTGATGTCGTGGAGAGCTTTCCTTGATATGCATGCAGTGTGAACGTGGGAATTGTCCTAGTGAAACATAGAAATTGCGATTTCACATTAAGACCAGTACTCCTGTGTGCTTCTCAACAATAAGGTCTAGGTGACCCCTCTTCCCGGTACGTCGTCTCATCCAACTGCAAGTAATACAGACGCACGATTCATCACTTAAGATACGTTTTGCATGAAAACTATTGCAATTATATTTTCCAGCACAAAAACAAAAGTGGTAACACTATTAAAATATGCAAAAATAATTTTCAAAAATATGGAAACTAGTAACTAAATAAACTGTAAAGCTGCATTGGAATCAAAATGTCCAACATTTACATTGATATGCGTGAGAAAAATTAAGTTTTAATTTCATTATAATTTTGTTATTGCAGCCAATTGTCATTTATTTAATTTTCAGGATGGGTCAGGGAAGGTTTTTTTGATAGGAAATCTGCCGTGGACCTATTGACAGGAACCGTCCCGGCATTTGCCTGATGGCGAAAATGGGAAACCACGATAACTATTTTTAGGACAGCCGAGATGGGATTCGAACCCACGGTCTCCCGATGTCACCGAGGCACGAGCTAGCGCGTTAGCGCCCTCATTCACCGTGGACGGTCAAAACATTCAGGTGTGCTTTCCATGTTCTTACTGCGATTACTATCGAGACTCAATATCTGCTTATCGTGATGGTTTTATCTGTACACAATCCTTACAATTAACTAGATAAATGTAGCCTACGCGGCAAACGAAGTGGGCTCCTTCTGAGTAAAGGAGCCTCATTGGCGGCAGTGTAAAATATGTAGCAAGTGATAAGCTACATGCGACAATATAAGGATTCAGGTAAACATATGTTTTTGGGAGGAGTTGAACCCTAAAACACTCCTGACGGTACGCCTCTGACTATGCCAATTGTGAACCACGCCGATCTATCTGTACACGATGTGAGTTTGCATTCACAAATTCTCATAGTGTGTTTCTTTTGTTTTTGTATTTCTCATAGTGTTCTTCTTTTGTTTTTGTATACCGTACAAGTCAAATGTACTTTTTTTTAATATAACCGTCTGTTTCCGGTTGTGACCAATGGATGTCGGTGTTTGTTTCTTCTCCCATCAATTTGAAGTTTAGGACTGTATTTAGTAAACCCTTTTTACTAATTATTTTATGACAGGTTATGAGCCCAGTTAAACGCTTATTGCTGTTAATGTGTGGACTTTGTGATGGGAGAATGTCGGTCGTTAAAAGTTGTTGATATGTGCGGCGCACATGTGGACGGGAGTTAAGTGTGCATTCAAGATAGTTTTTGGTGAATTTTGTGGACGATTTTCTATTGTGAGGACTATTTGTACACTTTATTTTAAGTATACATACTAACATGGATTCAGCTACGGGAAGCAGCGAGCGAGTAGTTGCAATAGTGAGGTTACAGGACGACAATTGGGAAGCGTGGAGCACCCGAACAAAGGCATTGCTTCAAACAAGGCGTCTGTGGGACGCGGTTCAAGGTTTCCCACGAAAGACCGATACAGGAGAGGTAGAAGATACACCCGTTGAAGAGTACTCCGAGGCCCAACTGGGCAAAGATCAAGACGCGAAAAACTTGCTCATAGGTTTGGTCACCGACCCTTTCCTAGGTGATATCAAAGAAGCGGAGACAGCTAAGGAAGCATGGCAGAATCTTCTGACTTCATGTTGCGATACCGGAGTCCTTCAAATTGTGACGATGTTAGAAGAATTGTGTCTTTTTAAGAAAACTAGTGACATTAGCATGCGTACATTTGTTGATAAAGTGCTTACTTGGTGTGCACGGTTGGACGATGTAGGTATAAAATTTACGGATAAGGCCAAAGCTGCTTTTATTCTCAGAGGACTGGAAAAGCGGGAGTACGAAAATTTGATACGTTCATTGGAAAGCAATGAAGAAAACTTAAGTGTAAAGGTAGTGCGAGCCAAACTTTTGTTGGAGGAGAGAAAGAACAAGTTGGACAAACTAAAGATGGAGCGAGAACAGGAGACTTATGCAAGGCTGAAGAAGGAAGAATCTGAGGGTGAAAGCGTGAAGGCAATGGTGGCAGCCATGTGCTTAAATTCTAAGGAGGTCGTCAACAGCAGCAAAAGTGTCAACAAGCCAACAGGTAGTGGTGGATTCATGTGCTACAAGTGCCAAGAACAGGGGCATATTGCGAAGTTCTCTGATTTAGTTCATGAAGCAAGAAAGAAAGGTTCAGTTTTGTGTTTTAATTGTGCCAAGATAGGTCATACTTCCCGGAATTGTAGTAATGGACGCAAGGAAAATGTTAAGGTTAAGAATCGTGAGGTTATTGCTACGGTAAAGGACGATGAGGCGGCAAATGAATTTGTTCAGGTTAATGCTAGTAGTGTTAAGGTAAAGGCTTATGTGACAACTGAACGCAAGGATGATGCATCTGATTGTGTATGCAGGTGGTATGTAGATTCAGGAGCCACTGAGCACGTGACACCTTATAAGGATATTCTGTATGATTACACCCCAAAGGTTTCTGGTAGTGTAGACACAGCTGATGGATCCGTAGTAAGTGTATGTGGTATGGGAAGTGTGCTTATGAAGCTATCTGACAAGTGTGGAGGTTCTTTTCTGAAACTGAAA
Organism: Meconema thalassinum; assembly: GCA_946902985.2. Taxonomy (NCBI): domain Eukaryota; kingdom Metazoa; phylum Arthropoda; class Insecta; order Orthoptera; family Tettigoniidae; genus Meconema; species Meconema thalassinum. The sequence continues at coordinate 378,733,011 of OX336392.1, forward strand.
AGAGTGTTGTATGTCCCAGGTCTTCAAGACAATTTAATATCTGTAGGTCAATTTGACAGGAAAGGTGCAGTCGTAACCATTAAAGATAGCAAAGTTGTATTGTCAGATCATGAGGGTATATTCCTTACGGGTGAGGCCGTTGGAAATATGTATGAGGTAAATTGTGATTATTTTATGGTAGAACAAGGGAAAGAATTTGCTTGTAATGACGAGGTGGAGGTTGTGTGTGCTAAGAGCAACAAAGCTGTAACTAGCGGAATATGGCATCAGCGTTTTGGCCATGCTCTGAACATTCCAGATCGTGATTTTATACCCAAAGAAAAGAATCTTGATTGTGATACTTGTAAACAAGGTAAAATGAAAAGACTTAAATTTAATGAAAGAGATCATGTATCTCAGAAGCCATTAGATGTTGTGTTCTCTGATGTATGCCAGCTAGAGCACCCATCGATTGGAGGTAGCAAATATTTTATTACATTTACTGATGATTGTACCAGATTCTCATATGTAAGGTTCCTTAAGCATAAGAGTGATGCATTTAATGAATTTCTCAAGGTTAAGGCCCTAATGGAGACAGCACAAGGGACCAAGTTGAAATCTTTCCATTCAGACAACGGTGGAGAGTATTTAAGTACAGAGTTTTGTAACTATCTTGAAAAGGAAGGTATTGTTCGTAGGTTAACAATGGCTTACTCTCCCCAACAGAATGGCGTTGCTGAACGCCTCAACCAGCAACTTCTCACCACTAGTAGGTGCATGCTCATTCAGTCAGGCATGCCAGTTCAATTTTGGGGGGAAGCCATCAGCACAGCCTGCTATATAAAGAATAGGTGTGTGTCATCAACTGTAAAGAACACCCCATTTGAACTGTGGACGAGTAGAAAGTTGTCAGACCAGGAATTGCTTATGTTAAAATCATTTGGTTGTAAAGTTTGGATCCATAAACGTAATGTGGAAAAGTTAGTGCCAAGGGCAATTGTTGGTGCAATGCTAGGGTACCCCAATGACTCGAGGGGCTACCGTGTATGGGACATCGAAATGAAATGCGTCATTAAATCCAGGAATGTAGAATTTGTTGAAGATGTATTTCCGTTTTCTGTAAAAGCCCAGGAAAAACCTGAAACTCAGATAGATTGTGAACCTAGAACAGTTGGAGAAGTGTTTGTCGAGCAGAAAGATTGTGGAGGTGACGTGTTTGAACACGATGGTGTATTCTTTGAATACACGGTACCTGAGAGATAATTTTTATTGCTCCTTGCATGTTCATTTCTTCCTTCCTCTTTGTCAAACACCAACAGTGATCTTCTATTTTCTCTTTGGTTCCTGTCTCTTATGCTTTTCATGAGTCTGTTCTAGATATATACCTTCTGTGACCCACCTAGCGTCATCTCGCAGCGAATCTCTGAAGCTCCTCAATTCTTCCTGGTGCTAGAGGACTTACTTATCCACTTGGCCACCAGATCCTGTTACCATCGCCAGCTATTTTCTCCTTGAGCAAGAGGACTACGTCTACTTCTTTACTCACCATGCTGCGCTAGCATCGCCTACTATCAACTCCTTGAAGACCATTCATCAAGAAGAACATTTATTTTTGATAAGTTGGTTATGTTTATATGTTCTCCTTTTGTTTCCTACCCCCCACTCTTTTTCCCTTCCTTGGACCCTCCATGCTCCGTTGAGCAGGTCTCACTTCTCAGTCGGCAGTTGACTCGATCAGTTAAGGCTCCTCTCGAGCCAGCCTCCTCAAACCAAGAGGCATACTCTCTTCTACGCCATGTTGGCAAAGTAGTTATCGTCATACGGAACTTCGCCTTCAACATGAAATCAAGATAAGTACCATCTTAAAGTTTTAACCTCATCTTCATGGTTTTAACTTTCACGTGCTTTTAACGATACTATTATAGACAGTGTGAGATTATTTATTTTGGGGCAAAAATCATTCTTCGTGGGATTTGCCATGTTGAGCTTTTGTTCGTACAAGCCAACCTTACTAGAAAAGAGCTTTTCTTAAGCTATTTAAATGAGAAATCCTCTCGCTACGTGGGATATCATCTAATACCCGCTGTCTATAATTCACCAAGCTAGTTCCTCCGTTGGATTTACATTAGCCCCATTTTTCTACTGAGATCGTTCTGGAACCTTCCAGATCTTTTACTTTATCTGCAAGTCCTGCCGTCATGTATTTCTCACTTATTTGTGAGAATGCTATTTAAAATTGAAGAATATTACTTCTAAATTACTACAATAGTGAATTTTCGTCCACCGCTGGAATTTTCTATGGCGCATTTAATTGTAATTTACAACTTTCTCAAGAAATAGACTCTCGCCTACCTAGTGAAACCAGTTATCATTGCAATAACTTTCTTTCCCATAAACTTTGTGTTTCCACAGTGAACTTTTCATATATTTCAACCAACTATAGTGAAAACTAGTGCTTGCTCAACTTTTCTACCGCGTCGCGATCGTCCGTTTATATTTAAATAAGGCCATGAACATTTTTCCTCAATCCCCTATTTCTCTTTCCTAACCTCTTACTAACAATCCGTAATAAACTTTTAAATTTAGGTCTGTTTCAATAAGGTGTCACTCTATGAAGTGCCCTTCCATTTTGCTTGTTTATCATTAAGTAATTGCTGTATAATTACGTGTTTTATACACGTTTCAAACTTACATTGTTTCTCCCTTCAAATCAGGGAAAACAATTCTTTCAACTCTTGTGTGAGTTATTTTTAGGTCTCACTAAATGGAAACTGCCCCATTTGGCTCGTGATTCCTATCTAAAATATAGGAGGTCGAGAACCTTCCTTTTGATTATCTCTTCAGGTTTCACAGTAAGTGACCTGCCCTCTTTTGTATAATTCTCATATAGTAATTCTGTTTAAATATAAGAAGTTGTAGGAACTTCTATTTTATTCTTTATGTTTTCCTTATTGTTATTTTCGAAGTTGTTATACTCTCTAGAATATTCTTTCAGAAATTTCTTATAGTACACTCCTTGTACTCAATTTAATGTTTAAACTTTAATCATTTCATTGCCTTTTTAAAATCTTACAAAGATTTTAGTACCAGGTTTAAAACCTTAAGAATTATTATTTGCCTGGAGCAATTTCTAAATGTTGTCGGAGGTCTGCGACCCCAAATTGTTAATAAGATTGAAACATATTTAATTGTTAAAGATATCAACTTCCTCTAATTTGTTAAATAAATCAAGAGTTTCTTTTTTGCGTTTTCATTTTTCTAATACAACGGGTAAGCAAGATCCTGTCCTCCTTGGCTCTCCCTACTTGATGCCATTAAAATCATTAATAGGGCATTCACCACTCGTTGCATTTGAGCAAGAACTCTTAGTAGTAACCTCACTAAAGATTCTTTTAGCTTTAATAGCTAATTCTAATTGGCCAGTAAGGCAAGTAAAGCTCGCTACGCCAGCTACCTGCTTGTGGAGATTCTCTCCGAAAACTTATGGTCAGTTTTCCAAAAAATAAGTGTTTCTTTTTGTCCAAACTTTTAGCCGGCTCCTCGCCGAGTAAAAGTTTAGCTATTTCTAAATGCAACCATTGGCTTATTCAACAAAATTACTCCCCAGGTTATAATCTTTTATCATTTTCCTTCCTGGAAGCACTAGGTCGCTTTTCTCAGGAACTCTATAATTTCGAAAATTGGAAATACCAAACTTGATTTAAATCATTGGCATTCTTCGAATTATTTCGCAAAACGAATTTCTTTGAAAAACCTTACAATAAATTTGTTGCTCTTAGTTTTGCCAGACCATCACCTTTCCCCATAGTAGTCTTATACATGCTTGGGAGGAAATACACTACAGCCTCTCTCTTGCAAATCGCCCACGTCTCAGCTGCGGTTCCCGTTAGCTTCGACCAAGCTCGTACCTACTTTAGGTATCAGAGAGTTAATTTCCAGTGGCAACTGCCTTTAAAGGTATTTAAAGTTAAATTTACAACTCTTGTGGGACTCTCCTCCTATTTTTCTATCCTTTTTCTCCAATCCAAAACCTACTTCCCTTTTTTTTAAATCATCTTCCCTTGGTGGGTGGGTTATTCCTTAGCCTATAATCTACCCAAAATTTGGTCCCAGAAACCCGGGAGAGTCCATTTTCCATTTTTTCTTTAAAAAAAAGTGTCATTTGACAATACTTGGCAAATTATTAATATCTGCTTTGAATCTTTCAGCTATAACCACATCTTGCAAAGCCTGTGAAGGGGAAAGAGGCCGCTCCTGTCTCCTTTGGTGTGTCCCGTTCTTTCTACTCATTCGCTGCTGCCAGCTTGACAGCATTTCCAAGGTTCCACAGTTTCGTGAGTTACATTTTCATCTACCTTCTTTAATATGGCTCCCACTGATAAGGATAAGGATGAAAAACTTACTTCTAAACGAGCATCCTATAAAGGGCAAATTACCCGATTCAGAAGGTACATAAAAGAATTAGATCCCTCAGAAGCGCAATTAGACTTGTTGAAACATCGTGTAAAGGATTTTGAACGTTCTTATGAAAACTACTGTAACATTCAAACTGAAATAGAAACTTGCATGCTCAATCAAACAGAAGATCGTGTCGAAGTAGGAAACCTATATTACGAAGGCATAGGTTCTGCTTTCAAAATAATACGCCAACTCGAAGAGGAGCAGAAAAAGGACGCTTCTGTTCTTGGTTCCCTTCACGAACCACAAACTTCTTTCCGTGAGGGCACTCATAAGCCCAAACCAACTTTACCGAAAATTGATTTACCCCATTTTTCTGGAGATGAATCTGCTTGGGATTCTTTCTATGAATTATTTTGCTCCCTTGTACATGACAATGAAGACATTCAAGTCATTTACAAGTTTCATTATTTGAGATCTATCCTCCGAGGTCAAGCTTTGCAGTTGGTCGAAGCACTTCCTCTGCGTGCCGAAAATTACCCCATTGCCTTTAACTTATTAAAGGAAAGATATGGAAATTTACGGTTACGTATTCAGCGCCATATAAAGGCTCTATTCAATCTACCTGCGTCACAGCACAATGACGTCACTAGTTTACGTACTCTAGTTGACACTACACAACTTCACGTTAAGGCTTTGTCCCAATTAGATCAACCTACTAATTATTGGGATACTTTCCTAATACATTTAGTGGTTTCTAAAGTTGATGCTGCTACCCTCAAAGCTTGGGAAATTGAACTTTCTAAAGAAGACGACTACACTTACGAGCATTTAGTTACTTTCATAAACGCTAGATGCCAACTTTTAACCGCTCTAGGCAATCAAAGTGAACCTTCATCTCCTAGTTCCAAATTCGAATTAATGTCCATCAAACCCAAAAGTGAACGCTCAGCGTCCAATAACCAAAAACCCGGGTCCAGCTCATCCAAATTTAAATCAAACACTACTGGTTACCCAACTAGGTCTAGTGAACGTCGTGTTGCTAGCTCTATTGTTTTAAACACGCAAAGCGAACCTCGCAAAAGTTTAAACGAACCTGTAAAGTGCATACTTTGTTAAGATCCCCATGCCCTATACCTCTGCAAATCTTTTAAAGAAATGTCAGTCGACGACAGACGAAAATTAGTCGCTCAAAACAAACATTGTTTCAACTGCCTAGCGCCCACGCATTCTGCTTCTAATTGTAAGTCCACAAGACTTTGCTACCATTGTGAAAAGGCTCATCATACTTTGCTACATCGTCATGATCAGGCAAGGTCATCGAAAGCATCTACTTCTCCGAAAAATGATAGTGCTAACAGTTCTAATGCTTCATCGTATATTCAAAATGCCAAGTCCATTCGCAGTGCTCAAGTATTGTTGTCTACTGTTCAAATCGAAGTTCAGGATAACTTTGGCAACTGGGTCCGTGCACGCGGTCTTCTAGACTCAGCGGCAACTCATGATTTTGTGTCTAATTCCTTGATTAGAAAACTAGGTCTACCTGTAAACCCCACTTCTATCAACGTGTCGGGCATCAACAGCTCAAAATCGCAAGCTTTACAATTCTCAAAGCTAACTATAAGAGATACTTGTCATAGAAACAACTTTCTTAAACTTAATTGTCTAATTCTCAATAGCATTGGAGAAGACACTCCAAGTCACTCTGTGGATATTTCAGGGTTAAACATTCCCTCGCATTTAAGGCTAGCCGATCCTTTTTTCAATATGCAGAACCCTATTGACATACTCTTAAGTGCCAATGTTTTCTGGAATTGCCTACGTAAACAGGTTCGTAAGTTATCCTCAAACGTGGTTGCCAGAGACACTAATTTTGGATGGATCGTCACCGGTCAACTTCCCCATTATTCTCCTCAACCCGCATCGCAATGTTACTTCTCCAATACTGACCTGGAACAGTTCTGGAGGCTTGAAAATGTCGATTCTCCTAATGTAACCTCTTCAGAAAATGAATTCTGTGAGCAACTTTTTTTGAACACCACCACTCGTTCTTCTGATGGCCGGTTCGTCGTTCAAATGCCAAGATTACATAATCCTCCTAAACTTATCAACTCTCAGCCTAAAGCTCGAAAAGCTCTCTTCGCTATCGAGAGCAAATTCAAGAAGGAACCTCTTGTTAATCAACAGTACACTGATTTCATGGATGAGTATGAAAGCTTAGATCATATGGAAGTTGTTAACAAATCTGATGATGAATTACACCCCCCAATTGAAACGGTTTATTTAAATCATCATCCCGTGTGGAAAAACCATCTTGTAAAAGATAAAATTCGAGTTGTTTTCAATGGTTCATCACCCGACGTTAATGGCAACAGCCTTAATGACACTCTTTATTCTGGTCCTGCTATTCAATCAGATCTATCTGCTATACTCTTAAACTTTCGATTATTTCCCATAGCTGTCATAGCCGACATAAAAGAGATGTACCGTCAAGTGTTAATTTAACCAGAACAACGAGATCTTCAATGAATCTTGTGGCGTGATGAAATCAGTAAGCCCATTAAGGTATTTCGCTTGAAAACGGTTACTTATGGCTTAAAACCCTCTGCTTTCCTTGCTATCCGATCCCTACACTTGCTAGCCTCACAAGATGGTCATTTATTTAACCCCAAAGCCTCTGAAGCACTAACAACATCATTTTATGTTGACGATTACTTGCAGTCCTTCCCCTCTTTAGAGGAAGCTTCTTTTGTGTCTTTAGAACTTCAGGCATTGTTAAGGAATGGAGGTTTCCCACTCCATAAGTGGAACTCCAACTCCCCTGAGTTTCTCGCTCAGTTTCCCATCGAAGACGTAGATCCTTCTTCTGTCGAAATTTGTGGAAACTCCGAATCTATAAAAACTCTAGGAGTTCACTGGTGCACTAGCACTGACACTCTTATCTATAAAGTTTCGCTCGCAGAAGAGCTTCCTAATACAAAAAGACAAATTCTCTCTGAAATTGCAAAAATTTTTGATCCACTTCAATTCCTTGCCCCAGTCATCGTTATAGCCAAACTCTTCATGCAAGAGCTGTGGTCGCTTAAGTGTGAATGGGATGATACTGTCCCTCTTTCTTTTCTTAATCGCTGGCTCTCGTTTCGCAGTAATTTGTTGGATCTTTCCCTCATTGAAATTCCCAGGAATTTAATTAGCTCTCATTCTAATACACCCTTTTTCCTTCATGTGTTCGCGGATAGTTCCGAAAAAGCTTATGGTTGCTGCGCATATTTAGTTTATCACGGTTCATTCTATGGATCTTCAGTTTCCAACCTTGTTTGTGCCAAATCGAAAGTCGCTCCTCTTAAAGCTATTACTTTGCCTAGGCTTGAATTGTGCGCTGCACTCATGGCTGCCGAACTTGTTAAGAAGTTACGGGAAGTATTAAAAGTCGAATTCTCGCAAATCTATCTCTGGAGCGATTCCATGATCACCCTTTCGTGGATCGCCAAGAGCCCCTCTCATTGGCAAACTTTTGTTGCAAACAGAGTTTCCAAAATTCAAACTCTTTCTTCTGGATGTCAATGGAGGCATGTGCCCGGTGCTGATAATCCAGCCGATATTATCTCTCGTGGTTGTTTACCCTCTCAATTGGCAGCTTCCCCATTATACTGGCATGGGCCTTCGTGGCTAATCGAAGACTCTTCTTCATGGCCTTCTAAACCCCCAGCTACAAATTTCAACTTGCCTGACGCTAAAGTACCTCTATCCATTGCTTCGTGTCTTGTTTCCAACGCTTCTCATCCCTTGTTGTCCCGCTACTCTTCCTTTCATAAATTACTACGAATTGTCGCCTATCTCCTTAGATGGAAATATCTTGTGGTTGACCAACCTCTTCTCCCTAAACCACATCTTACCAATCATGAATTGATTCTCGCTACCATTAAGGTTTTACAACTGACACAGCAAGAAGCCTTTTCTTCTGAATTGTCTTTACTTTCTCCTAAAAGGGATCTTCCCAAATCCAGTCGTCTTCGTGCTTTGGCCCCGTTCCTTGATGACCATGGGTTACTCAGGGTAGGTGGAAGACTTTCGCAATCTTTGCTCTCTGAGGACAAAAAGCATCCCGTTATTTTGCCTTCCAAACATCACGTAACTTCCTTAATTATACGTGACTTTCATTACCGTAATCTTCATGTTGGTACACGCACTCTGCTTTGCCTCTTAAGGGAAAAGTACTGGATTATAAATGGAATTCATGAAGTTTCTTCTGTAATTCACAAGTGCATTCCTTGTTTCAAAGCGAAACCTAAAATCAAAACTCAATTAATGAGCGATTTGCCTTCCTTTCGCTCTTCTCCTATACGCCCATTTGCTTTAACTGGTGTGGACTATATGGGTCCGTTCCAATATCAACGTAATTCTACTGAAGCTAAACGCAAATTGTTTGGTAAGCTTTATGTTTCTCTCTTTGTTTGCATGGTTACCGGTGCAATCCACTTGGAACTAGTAACGAATGCTTCTACTTCTTATTTTTTATCAGCTGTCTCTCGTTTCACTGCTAGGCGTGGTGTTCCTTCAGAGATGTTCTCTGATAACGCTTCCACTTTTCAGGGCGCAGCTTCCCTGTGGAAGAAAGCTCTCACTTCCTCTCCTGCCATGGAACAAATTTCTAATTTTTCTTATTCAAAAGGTTTCAAATGGCGCTTTATACCTCCTTACGCTCCTCATCACGGTGGTAGGTGGGAATCTTGCGTAAAGCTCACTAAACGTCATTTAAGAAAAGTCTTAGGTAATCGAATTCTGAGTTATGAAGAATTCAATTCACTGTCTGTTCTGATTGAAGGTGTTGTTAATTCTCGCCCTTTAACTCCGCTTTCCAATGACCCTGATGACCTACTTCCACTCACCCCTGGTCACTTCCTTATCGGCACTTCTCTTTCTGCCCCTCCTCCTCTTCCCAATTCTTACAGGGATTCTAATCTACCTATCGCTTGGCGTAAACTTGAAGCCCTCCGTAATTCTTTTTGGAAGAGATGGAACTTGGAATATTTAACTTCCTTGCAACGGAGGCAGAAGTGGTTTATTTCCAGTCCCGACATTAAAGTGGGGGACTTGGTCTTGGTTTGGGATGTTTCTCCCCCTCTAGTCTGGACTTCCGGTAGGGTGACCGAGTGTTATCCTGGAAGAGATGGGAGAGTCAGGGTGGTCAGAGTCTTGACCACTAACGGTTCGATTACAAGACCCCTGTCTTTGATCGCTCCTCTTCCTTTAAATGTGTACCTGCTTATCTGCTCTCTGTTGGTGTTATACCCCCCCAGTATGGTGTATTCTTTGAATACACGGTACCTGAGAGATAATTTTTATTGCTCCTTGCATGTTCATTTCTTCCTTCCTCTTTGTCAAACACCAACAGTGATCTTCTATTTTCTCTCTGGTTCCTGTCTCTTATGCTTTTCATGAGTCTGTTCTAGATATATACCTTCTGTGACCCACCTAGCGTCATCTCGCAGCGAATCTCTGAAGCTCCTCAATTCTTCCTGGTGCTAGAGGACTTACTTATCCATTTGGCCACCAGATCCTGTTACCATCGCCAGCTATTTTCTCCTTGAGCAAGAGGACTACGTCTACTTCTTTACTCACCATGCTGCGCTAGCATCGCCTACTATCAACTCCTTGAAGACCATTCATCAAGAAGAACAATTATTTTTGATAAGTTGGTTATGTTTATATGTTCTCCTTTTGTTTCCTACCCCCCACTCTTTTTCCCTTCCTTGGACCCTCCGTGCTCCGTTGAGCAGGTCTCACTTCTCAGTCGGCAGTTGACTCGATCAGTTAAGGCTCCTCTCGAGCCAGCCTCCTCAAACCAAGAGGCATACTCTCTTCTACGCCATGTTGGCAAAGTAGTTATCGTCATACGGAACTTCGCCTTCAACATGAAATCAAGATAAGTACCATCTTAAAGTTTTAACCTCATCTTCATGGTTTTAACTTTCACGTGCTTTTAACGATACTTTTATAGACAGTGTGAGATTATTTATTTTGGGGCAAAAATCATTCTTCGTGGGATTTGTCATGTTGAGCTTTTGTTCGTACAAGCCAACCTTACTAGAAAAGAGCTTTTCTTAAGCTATTTAAATGAGAAATCCTCTCGCTACGTGGGATATCATCTAATACCCACTGTCTATAATTCACCAAGCTAGTTCCTCCGTTGGATTTACATTAGCCCCATTTTTCTACTGAGATCGTTCTGGAACCTTCCAGATCTTTTACTTTATCTGCAAGTCCTGCCGTCATGTATTTCTCACTTACTTGTGAGAATGCTATTTAAAATTGAAGAATATTACTTCTAAATTACTACAATAGTGAATTTTCGTCCACCGCTGGAATTTTCTATGGCGCATTTAATTGTAATTTACAACTTTCTCAAGAAATAGACTCTCGCCTACCTAGTGAAACCAGTTATCATTGCAATAACTTTCTTTCCCATAAACTTTGTGTTTCCACAGTGAACTTTTCATATATTTCAACCAACTATAGTGAAAACTAGTGCTTGCTCAACTTTTCTACCGCGTCGCGATCGTCCGTTTATATTTAAATAAGGCCATGAACATTTTTCCTCAATCCCCTATTTCTCTTTCCTAACCTCTTACTAACAATCCGTAATAAACTTTTAAATTTAGGTCTGTTTCAATAAGGTGTCACTCTATGAAGTGCCCTTCCATTTTGCTTGTTTATCATTAAGTAATTGCTGTATAATTACGTGTTTTATACACGTTCCAAACTTACATTGTTTCTCCCTTCAAATCAGGGAAAACAATTCTTTCAACTCTTGTGTGAGTTATTTTTAGGTCTCACTAAATGGAAACTGCCCCATTTGGCTCGTGATTCCTATCTAGAATATAGAAGGTCGAGAACCTTCCTTTTGATTATCTCTTCAGGTTTCACAGTAAGTGACCTGCCCTCTTTTGTATAATTCTCATATAGTAATTCTGTTTAAATATAAGAAGTTGTAGGAACTTCTATGTTATTCTTTATGTTTTCCTTATTGTTATTTTCGAAGTTGTTATACTCTCTAGAATATTCTTTCAGAAATTTCTTATAGTACACTCCTTGTACTCAATTTAATGTTTAAACTTTAATCATTTCATTGCCTTTTTAAAATCTTACAAAGATTTTAGTACCAGGTTTAAAACCTTAAGAATTATTATTTGCCTGGAGCAATTTCTAAATGTTGTCGGAGGTCTGCGACCCCAAATTGTTAATAAGATTGAAACATATTTAATTGTTAAAGATATCAACTTCCTCTAATTTGTTAAATAAATTAAGAGTTTCTTTTTTGCTTTTTCATTTTTCTAATACAACGGGTAAGCAAGATCCTGTCCTCCTTGGCTCTCCCTACTTGATGCCATTAAAACCATTAATAGGGCATTCACCACTCGTTGCATTTGAGCAAGAACTCTTAGTAGTAACCTCACTAAAGATTCTTTTAGCTTTAATAGCTAATTCTAATTGGCCAGTAAGGCAAGTAAAGCTCGCTACGCCAGCTACCTGCTTGTGGAGATTCTCTCCGAAAACTTATGGTCAGTTTTCCAAAAAATAAGTGTTTCTTTTTGTCTAAACTTTTAGCCGGCTCCTCGCCGAGTAAAAGTTTAGCTATTTCTAAATGCAACCATTGGCTTATTCAACAAAATTACTCCCCAGGTTATAATCTTTTATCATTTTCCTTCCTGGAAGCACTAGGTCGCTTTTCTCAGGAACTCTATAATTTCGAAAATTGGAAATACCAAACTTGATTTAAATCATTGGCATTCTTCGAATTATTTCGCAAAACGAATTTCTTTGAAAAACTTTACAATAAATTTGTTGCTCTTAGTTTTGCCAGACCATCACCTTTCCCCATAGTAGTCTTATACATGCTTGGGAGGAAATACACTACAGCCTCTCTCTTGCAAATCGCCCAAGTCTCAGCTGCGGTTCCCGTTAGCTTCGACCAAGCTCGTACCTACTTTAGGTATCAGAGAGTTAATTTCCAGTGGCAACTGCCTTTAAAGGTATTTAAAGTTAAATTTACAACTCTTATGGGACTCTCCTCCTATTTTTCTATCCTTTTTCTCCAATCCAAAACCTACTTCCCTTTTTTTTTAATCATCTTCCCTTGGTGGGTGGGTTATTCCTTAGCCTATAATCTACCCACACGAAGTAGCCGAATCAGGAAATGAAAATTCTGTAACAAGTGATAGTGATGCCTCTTTGTCAGATTCTGATGTAATAGACGCTCCATTACAGCCTGAACACACAGTATTACGCAGGTCGAGTAGAGAGAGAAAACTTCCCAGCAAGTGTGTATGTTGTAATGAAGTCAAGGTCAAATGTCGCATTGTCATGTTAAGGTCAGAATATAACGATCCGGTGTCTTTTCAAGAAGCCACCTCACGAGATGACAAAGATAAATGGTTTGAAGCAATGAACCAAGAGTTTGCCCTCTTGGAAAAACATAATGTGTGGACACTTGCAGAAGATTCAGGTGGCAAGACCGTCATAGGCACCAAATGGGTGTATAAAACTAAACGAAACCAAGAAGGTGAAGTACTTAGGTATAGAGCACGTTTAGTAGCTCAAGGTTTCAGTCAGATAAAGGGTACAGATTTCCTTGAATCCTACAGTCCTGTGGTAAAAAGGAAAACTATTAGGACCCTTATAGCCATAGGAGTAGAGCGTGAATGGGATAATTGTCATTTGGACATTGTATCGGCATACCTTAATAGCAAAATTAAGGAAACTGTATTTGCAAGTCAACCAGAAGGTTTTCGCAGTGTAGAATACCCAGACTATGTGCTAAAACTCAACAAGAGTATTTACGGTTTGTGTCAAGCTGGTAAAGATTGGCACAATTGTATCACTGCACAACTTGTCAAGCTTGGCTTAAATCAAAGCAAATGTGATCCATGTCTGTATTTTAACCCAGATCATGACCTGTATGTCGCCCTTTGCTACCATACAAGGAATGATATGCAAATGTTTGTTGTTAGTGTAAGGCTAGTTATGTATTTTTTTTGTTTTAAGTTTTTTTTTGCAATTTGTGAATTGGGGGAAGTGTGAGTTTGCATTCACAAATTCTCATAGTGTGTTTCTTTTGTTTTTGTATTTCTCATAGTGTTCTTCTTTTGTTTTTGTATACCGTACAAGTCAAATGTACTTTTTTTGAATATAACCGTCTGTTTCCGGTTGTGACCAATGGATGTCGGTGTTTGTTTCTTCTCCCATCAATTTGGAGTTTAGGACTGTATTTAGTAAACCCTTTTTACTAATTATTTTATGACACACGACGCCAGCCGTCCACGTTGATTTTGTGGGGTCAATGGAATACTCTGGAATACTTGCAGGCAACCGATTCCCAACTAATGATTGTGTAACGTAGGGTGCCATAATTGCACGAATATGCGCTACTGTTGCCCGGAGGTTCGATATACGAATGATGCGGTAATCCACCCTCACAGTTGCGCCTGTGTCGGGTATTCGAGTGGGCGTACCTTAATTTGACCACTGCTGTCATATTTGTTGCACCGTAGATACCGATCGGTTAACATGTGCAGCTGCAGTCCATAGAGATAACCCAATCTCACACGGATCAATTAATTATCGAAACTCTCTCAACCTGCGCTAGTCAATTGATGATAGCGAACTCTTCTCTGTCGTCGAGGCATGCTTGGTGGACAACAGTTCACTACACAGACTGTTCGTCAACAAGACTAAACTACGGTCCATATAGCTTACTAGAGATTATTCTTCCGAGACCAATCACGTGGGGAAACCTGTATAAACAATTCAATGGACCTGAAAATATTATCCTTACGTACCTAAATGTCGTCATTACATATCTTGAAAATCAACACAAACGACCGATCCCTTCATAGTATTGCAACTTCCATTTCTATGAGTGTTTGTATATTTCGATCGTAGTTTCCGAAATCCACGTTTAATCCAGACAACGCAGATAATGGCCTTTAGTAATGTACCGATGGTTCAGAACTTAGTGATGGGATTTCCGTAACTAACGAGCACAATACCATATAAAAATTGTTTAAAATTGTTTTAAAATTAATTCTTCAGTTTACTTATAAGTTCTCTTTGTCAGAAATATACCTGTGATTTACCTGAAGAATCTTTGCTTTTTCGAGTAAAAATTTGGGATTCTTCTTTGGATTTTGCCACCTGGCCATTCTGTCCAAATTTTAAATGAATAAATAAATAAAAACAATACATATAAATAAATCTCTGTAGCCTACATAAAAATCAATTGCCGTGCATTAGTCTCGCAAAAACTCGAAACCTACTGCTCCGATTTCGCTGAAAAATTTACAATTTGTTCTCATTATGTCGGACAGTGATTAGAAAAAGTGGTTTGAACGAAATCGAAAAGGTATTATTTTGAAATTAATTTACATTACGAATCCACACCAATATTGAATCTAATAACTTGACGGACAGATGGCGACATAGTGAAACCTCTTCAAAACCTTCTATGAGCAAAGAATACATCCCATACTATAACCCCTTTTATCAATACGTGCAATAAAATAATAATTAACGTAACAGAATCATTCATATCTCTATATACTGTATAATCCAATTACAGCGTATTAAAGTATGTTATAATAATATTATATTTCACGTTAATGTGTTTAGAACAACATCTCTAATGTGAGAACGTACTACTAGAATAACGGAAAAAATGTCAACATAGTAAAGTTCAAGGTAAGTTCGATAGATTTGAGTTACTACGAAAACAATTCCGTGTCGTTTTACAGTGTTTAAGGAGAGGACGAGCTGATATAGAGCTTCCACGAGTTAAAATGGCACCGGAGCTTAAGCATAGCGAACTTCCGGTCCGTGAATCTCCATTTGATTTTCATTGCCAATGAATCGTCCGTGATTATTTTCATTATTATTTCGAATTGCGGTTTTGTTTTAGGCGTTCAACTTATGAAATAAACACTAGAGGGTTGGCCTTTCTTGAATATTCCAAAGACAAGTGTCTCCTAAAAGAGTAATTAGTAAAAATTCGCAACAGAAACGACCATAAAAAACAGCTTGGTTAAAGTGTGCGATCTGCACATATCAAACGGCAGTGGTGTATCATATCTTAGACTACAATTGTATTAAATTGGTGCTAATTAAATATGTTATATGGAAGAATATTATAACCATTTGCTAACCGGTTGTTATATTGGTATATTATGCATTAACTTGACCCGTTTAAATGTTAAAACGTGACGAAACGAGTTATAGGCTATTCGCCATACCGGTAGGCCTAATATTTACTAACAACTCGTTGTTTCTTCCTTAACATTTAATTAATCATTATATAATTATAATAGCCTAGGTATCTATTAACACGTATTTAACCAATAAACATTTTATAATTACATACCGGTACATATTCTACGTAGGCTACTTAGGCCTATTGCAAGAAAGCGATATTTGATAGCACATTCGGTTTCACCTTAAAATCCAACCGTGCCTAGTTTTCAGTATGGAAAATATTACCGTAAGTTAATAGACCAAACAACAGACGACAAACTTTTTTAAGAAATGTCTACTTTAAGTACGGTACGCTACCATACGACAATCATTGAAAAGGTAAATTTCAAACACGAACTTCATTTTGCAGGGATTAATGAACCCGAAACCTTCTAATGGAGGCACGGATTGTCTGTCTTTACAAATATTTTAGTCAATAATTTAAAACAAGTTGCCTGAAAACTAAATACAAAGAGCTGCGTGCCTACTACAGTTGCTCTGTGAGAAAAACAACCTTGCCAAGAGTATACGACGTGCATACAGTTAAATGCAATCATTCAATTGGAGAAACACTTTCTTCGACACGATCTTTTAAAAAATTTCATACATAATCTGTTGTAAATTGACGGGAAAATGTGCAACATTTAGATACTGCGAGTGTTGTAAGCGGCACAACGTTAGCTGACATTTCGCATCATTAATACATAAGAAATAAACACATACAGAGCTTTCTCATTGCACACAGCGGAAGATCATATCGCTCTTGGTGCATTTTACAACTTTTATTTCTCCTAACAACAATAATTTGCTTAGTTACTTGCAAGGAAAATTGTAGTACACAGTTCCCATTGCTTCCATTACTTGACTACTAAACTGGAAGCTGGTAATGCTTAACCATACGCCAGTGGCGCGTCCTATGGCAAGTGAAAGAACGAAAGAAAGTGTAAGCTCTATAGGTCGTCAAGAAATCAGTCAAATGCGCGGCGAGCTACTTCACATAGCTACAAACCGCACAGATGAACAACGAGCGACGGATAATAAACAAGTAGTTCCGTGAGAACTATACAGCCTATTTTCATATATCCTGCTCATGTTAATTGTCTCTATCAACATTAAAAAAATCAGTTTAATTGCTGTAACAGATTCGTAGATATTGAGAACCGTCAAAATATTTCATAAGGTCGCCAGGATGGATTTTTATTTTTGTACTATTACATTAAGATTATTGTGTACGTGTGGTATTCAAACTTCAATCGCATGATTAGAACACAAGAAGTAAAAACGAGATTTTAAAAGTACTCACACCAGCCATCTTGTGATTATGCAAACAATTGAAATACATTACATGCCAGTGGATCAACATTTGTATAAGCATTTAACGTGCAACGTTTCATGGCACTCGGATAGTTAATTCGCGAGAAACGTCCATTTAAATATTTATACTTCGCGTCGCCGCCGTGTTGGAATTGTACTCACCAGGTTACTGAAAGTCCTATAGGTGAACATATGTTCATAGTCTCTATGATTAAAAAAAAAAAACAGTTTGGTTGCTGTAAAAGATTCATAGATATTGAGAACCGTCTAAATATTTCGGAAGCTCGCCATTTAGGATTGTTATATGTATAGGCCATAGAGTTATGTACCATTCAAGGACAATTATTGCCTAGCTTCATTATTCAAACTTTCACTTCGATCGCATGATTACGACACAAGAATAAAAACTTAATTTTTAAAATTTCGCACAGCCGCCATCTTGAGGTTATGTAAACAAATGAATTAAATTAGATGGCAGTGCATTACAATCTGCAAAATCATTTACTGTACCACATTTCACTGCGCTCAGAGAGTTAACTCACGAGAAAGTCTATTAAAATATTTCAAATTCGCTTGGTCGCCATGTTCGTTTTGTACTTTACAGGTTTATGAAATATACATAGTTGTATCAGTACCCTTTATCAGCGTACAAAATTACATGATGATATCTGTAATAGTTTCGGAGATATAGAATGTCAGTGAAAT
Source organism: Meconema thalassinum (assembly GCA_946902985.2). Taxonomy (NCBI): domain Eukaryota; kingdom Metazoa; phylum Arthropoda; class Insecta; order Orthoptera; family Tettigoniidae; genus Meconema; species Meconema thalassinum. The sequence goes on from OX336392.1 coordinate 378,750,690, forward strand.
ATTTCGCACAGCCGCCATTTTGAGGTTATGTAAACAATTGAACTAAATTAGACTCCAGTGCATTACAATGTGTATAAACATTTGCTGTACCAAGTTTCATTACGTTTGGATAGTTAAATCGCGAGAAATGTCTATTTAAAGTCCCAATTTCGCTTGACCGCCATGTTGGTTTTGTAGTCACCAAGTTTTTGAAAGTCTCATAGGTGATCTTCTAGTAGTGCCCTTTATCACCGTACACAATTTTAGGGCGATATCGGTAATAGTTTTGGAGATATTGAATGCAAGTGAAATATTTCGCTCAGCCGCCATGTTGGATTGGTGAGACATAACAGAATTTGAAGGGCACGGTCGAGGTCGCCGGGAATAGTGCTATGAACTTACCGAGTTTCATAGAAATCGCTCCAGCCGTTTAGATTTTATTAGGGGGACACACACACACACCTCACACACACACACACACACACGCACATACACGGACAAAAGGTGATCTCATAAGCCAATTTTTTCAAAATTGAAAATAGGCTAAAAATAGTCGTATTGGCATGTCCGATTTACGTTCGAGAGCGACTGAAAATGAACGACAAGCGAATAGATTCAGAATGCAACAAGTTCGTGAACATCAAACACAACGCCAGCGAACACGACACAATGAACATGCCCGATTGCGCCGACGCGATGCTACTGTGTACCTGGAACGTCAGTTGACCGTATCAAAGGAGGAGCTCATTCAGCGTGTTTTTCCGAACGTAGCGCAGAACTTCAAATACCATAATTGGCTGAGCGAAGGTGCCAAATCGTCAACGAAAAACAAAGATCTCAGCGAGTCCATTCAAAATTTCATTCCGATACAGTTCTTTTCGTTAAAATCGGTTTATAAAGTTATCAACCAGAATGTAGTGGTCAACTAACCCACAGAATTTTTAAATTCGCTGGAATTGCCTGGATTACCACCTCACAATTTGCAATTGAAAGTAGGCAGAACTGACTGTGAAAAAGCTTATGAACAACGTCATCGATACGACGATTATCAATGAAAAGTACAAAGGAGAGAAGGTTTTGTTTCCATGCATCCCGATGGTTAGATTTTAAACGGTTGCAATTCCCCGTGTGTCTGGCCTTCACAATGACTATCAACAAATCACAAGGTCATTCATTGGAAGTTTGCGGAATTAACTTTGAGTTTCCGTGTTTCGCGCATAGACAACAGTATGTCACGTGATCGCGTGTCGGAAAGCCGTCATCTTTGATTATTTACGCGCCGGAAAACAAAACTAGAAACGTAGTTTACCAGAAAGCTTTGCATTGAATTTTAACTGCATTTATCTTTCATATAAATAACAGACATTGAATTCATTTGAATTACAAACGAGTTTCATTTAATAACCAAACAAAACTCAAACCGTACACGATGCGGCTAATAATATTGATCTCAATTAATTGGAGTTGGAAGGTTGATTAGGATTAATAATCGCTTATGAAGAGTTACAATCAAATCAATTTCAAGTAGTACGAAGTTCACCGGGTCATCTAGTAAATAAATAAATAAATAAATAAATAAATAAATAAATAAATAAATAAATAAATAAATAAATAAAAGTAATGAATTATTTCATGCTAACTGTATATTACGTACCTTTCACCAATGAGAACTAAACTCAGTTGTAAAGCAAAGGCGTACAAAACCGATGGTTACGGGTTTGAGTCCTTCATGGCCCAGACATTCTAATTCTCTATTTTGTATTTGAATGGTTTGTACTTTGTGCACAATAGCTGATGGTTACGACAGTTTTAACTGCCTATGTCATGCTGAACTTTCTGCTGTAATTTCTTGGAACCATTATGTACCAACAACGTTGGTTGTTGTTCACTGTTACCAACGGAATCAAGCGTAATAATTGACCTTACCGTACGAGCCGGAACTCATTTTATGTTCTATTATACCGAGTAGTTGAATTGTCTAGGCAGTGTTCTCTCTTCTCTATTCGCCAGTTGTTTGCTAATTAACTACCAACACATGGATTTGATTCGCATCCCAGGAACCATAACCTCACTGCATTATACCATTGCCTGACGCCCGAGTGCAGTAGGCCTACGTGAAGAATCGTCTGTGAACATGGATCACTGTACCGTTATGTAACAACCTACCGTAAGTTGAACATCCAGATTACTAAATGCAACCTTAGGAGTAATTGTGATATGTTCATGCGAAACGTTTATAACGAACAATGTATGGTATCAGTAGAAAGAAGGAAGAGCACAATAATATGTCTAGTATATAATGTTTTTCTAAATCCCAAACAAGTTTTGCCACGGTGCTCGTTAGTTGTACAGTGATTGGTTTAGTGACGATGTACGGCATTGTGGGGGATTTAATCGTTAACTCTGTGTCCCTTGGGTCATTAACCATCAAAGCAGGCCAGTCCACAGTTCGTTCCTCCTCAGAGGAGCATATGATGATGATGATGATGATGATGACGATAATTGCTGTTTTAAGGGGCCTAACATCTAGGTTATCGGCCCCTAATGGTTTGGGTGTACGTGAAGATGAAAATGAAATGTAAACTTATAACTAAAACTAACTACTAACTTATATACTAGAAGAAGAAATGGGAAACAAATGGAGAATAAGGCAAATAAAGGACAGGAGGAAAATAAATGCCCTCAACCCTCGAAGAATATGGATTGAAGGACTTTGAAGGAAGGAGAGCCATGAAAGGCAGATACGAAAGTGAAAGAGGAGAGAGTCCTCCCCACAGGTAATGGACAAAAGGGGGAAACCGGACCCAGCTCAGGAATCCCTCGGGGTCGCCAACTCCCAAACTCACCAGCCGTGAGCCCCTGAGGGTGCAGCATTATCGAGGGTGCACCAGAAGTGGTGGGGCTACATACACCCGGCCTCCTTGAGGGCCTTGAGCACAAGGCAGGAGATAACATGAAAAGAAAAAAAGGCAGAAGGAGGGTATCAGAAAAGATGAGACAAGGGCCAATTAAGGAGGGAAATGAAGAGTCTCCCTAGGCCTCGGATACCCTAATACCGTCGGGGTCGGAAGAGAGCAAGTGTTGACCAAGTGAGGTCGACAGGAAAGAAGACAGAGAGGAGCCCAGCACAAGTAAGTGGAAGCAATGCCGGACTCAGCTGGGGCCCCGTGGTCGCCAACCCACGTCCCACTAGATGTGAGCCCCTGGGGCGAGGAACATATGAAAATGGAAACGAATTGTGGATTAGTTCGCTTCGCTGTTTAACTCCTCATATCGTCAGGTAATCTCAGCCACGGATACGGCCAATGGGTTAGAAGAGCAAATGTGTTGCTTACCCAGAGGCGTATGTAGTGTATGTCAGGCATGCCACGTGTCATGGGCGCCACACACTGAGGGCGCTACTTAGCATGCCACATTTGAAGAAAACAATTGAATGAATTATTTTTCAATTATGGAAATAAACTTTACACATAAGATGAAAGTCTGAGGGTTGGGACGGTGCCCCGTGAGGCAAAACTGAGAAGAAGAGGGTTCGATTCCTATCTCAGTCAACCTGACAGTGGTTTTCCGTGGATTTGCACGTCTACTGCAGGTAAATGCCGGGATGGTACCTAACTTAGGCCACTGCCGCTTCCTAACCAATGAGAGTTGAAAGAGAAGAAACTGAGAAAATTGATTCTGATTCTGTCATCGACGAATTTATACTGTATTAAGTATCATTATTGATAATTTGTCTTTTCAGTTTAATTAATACATTTCCCTAAAATTTATTTATGTAAATTTGTAAATGATCATTAAATAAATAAATAAATAAATAAATAATAGACTAATAATGTATTTTTAAAATAGTAGCATTTTCGTAATTACATTTTTAAACGATGTACCTAAATATTAATAAATAAATAAATAAATAAATAAATAAATAAGTAAATAAATAAATAAATAAATAAATAAATATTATTAAACATAAATTATCGCAATTCCTGAAACTGAAAAGAAAATGTAGATTTAAAAGATAATTGTTCATGAAACCTTCCGAAAATAATTAGAATCTTATTCACACTAGTTTAAAACAAATAACAAATAACCCCCCTTATTTGAAGAATCCTGACAGATGGGCAAATTCAACGCTTGCCAAAGGCGCCTGAATACCTAGATACGCCTCTATAGCTTACCTACCTCTTGAGGACGATTGTTCTACAATTATCAATAAATTAATCTATCTTAATAAAACAGAAGGTTTGCTAGTTTGTCTGTTTTTACACAGTTCTGTTTAACCGATCTCAACCAAATTTTTCATACGGTTTAAAACTCTCCGGGATAACCTTGTTTATTTAAATTTTGACAGATCTATCAAATCAAAAGATTTAGGCCATTTGGCATATGTGCATAGGCTAACATGAGTGAAGTATCGAGTTCCACAAATAGACAGAAGGCTGAATCTGATAGAGTTTAACATCAAAGAGTACTTAGATAAAGTGAATAACAATTAAACCCAACAACTAAGGGAAAGCGGCGTAGTTGGTAGCATGCTGAGCTTCTATGCCCAAGATAGCGGGTTCAAACCCGGCCGAAGCCGTCGGATTTTTAAGAGCGTTAAAAATCCCTCAGTATGCCTTCCTTCGGAGGGGAAGTAAAGCCAGCGGTCCCATGTCATAGATTTATGGCATGTTAAAGAACCTTTCACTAATTACACCTGTGTGAAGCTAAATTGGATAGGTTAGGAATATAAACAACGCTCTTAGTTTCCTACGTTCGTTGCCAAGAGCCGACTGCGGTGGCGTCTAGTAGCTAAGTTCTGAACTAGGCCTAGTAGTCGCTGACGGTGGCGTTTGGCGGCAAAAGTAGGAACTATTTGAAAAATTCAAAGTTGCTGTCCTTACTTGAATTAAAAAAAAACAGATACACACACTAATACAGCCTTCACAATTAACAGCGGTTATCAGAGAGATTCTACACACACCCAAAGTGCACGGAGCTACATGACCGCGTTGTCGCAGCCCCTAAACTGAGGAACCAACCAACCAACCAACTAAGGGAAGTTTAGCGGGAGGGGGTCAGGAGGGAGAATCGTATTCTTTATGCTAAATGAAACTGTGATACTCAGGGACAGGTATTTATGGAGATTTTTTATGATTAGTGTCTTCTAATATGGTGTCGGAGGAGATTGTTCGAGATTTACGGAAAGTATTGGAGACTGTTTGAGACTGTTGGAGTCTGTTGGAGATTGTTAGAGACTTATTGAGAATGTTGGAAATTGTTGGAGACCGTTGGAGAGAGATGGGTATTGTTGGAGACTGTTGGAGACAGTTGGATATTGTTGGAGACTTATTGAGTTTGTTGATATCTTATTAAAAATATTGGAGATTATTGGAGACTGTTGGAGACTTATTGACAATGTTGGCATTGTTGGAGACTGTTGGAGACAGTTGGATATTGTTGGAGACTGTTGGAAATTGTTGGCGACTGTTGTAGACAGTTGGATATTGTTGGAGACTGTTGGAGATTTTTGGAGACTTATTGAGATTTTTTATATCTTTTTGAAAATGTTGGAGATTATTGGAGATTGTTTGATACTTATTGACAATGTTGGAATTGTTGGAGACTGTTGAAGACAGTTGGATATTGTTTGAGACTGTTGGAGACAGTTGGATATTGTTGGAGACAGTTGTATATTGTTGGAGACAGTTGGATATTGTTGAAGACTTATTGAGAATTAACGCATGCACCTCGGCAAGACTGGACTGCCACACTAATCCCTTGCCTACTGTACGTGCTCGTGTTTATTATACCCGCGTCGGAGTCGCGTTACGTTGCATATACGCTGCAGTAACGCCCTCAAACGGAAACTTTTGGATCACGCCTTATATTAGAAACCATTATTCAGTGTATCCTAGGCGACTTCGGTGGCGTAGTTGGTAGCTCTTTGACGTGCCAATATATCTGAAGAAGCTTGTAGTTTAACGTGACCGTTAATCTCGAGATCAAGAGCCACGGGACCTCCTTTTTACGTGGAATCCGAACCACAGGACATGGCATTTCACTTCGAAAATCTCACATGCATTGACCGGGAATCGAACCCGGACCGCCTTGGTGAGAGGCATACAGTGCCAATATATCTACTTCGCAACTAAGCAAACACACCCCCTTTTCTTTTGTACGTTTAAGTGTGCTATTTTAGTGATTAAATCTCTCGTGTAATACATCTTTCGTGTCAGGGCGTGTTTTCCCGTCTAATGTAATTGCGTGGTCCAAGACATGCCAGTGTAATTGGGCACAACTTGTGTGGATCTACTGAAAATCTTTTGTTGTTGTTGCTTATTTTGGGACTGCGACATCGTGGTCATATATGGGTGTGTATGGTATTTGTGTGATAACCTGTGTTACTGTGATGGCTGTACTAGTGTATGTATTTGTAAATTGGGGATAGGTTTGGGAAGGACGCAGCCATGACCTTAAGTTAGGAACCATCCCAGCATTTGCCTGGAGTAGTAGAAGTGGGAGAAAACTACTTCTAGGATGGCTGAGCTGGAAAATCAAACCCTCCTCTTTTCAGATTTGCCTCACGAGGCTGAGTGTATCCCGTTACAACCCACGGATCAGAATTACAGTTTCTTGCCAGAGGCCGGAATAGAACCCAGACCTTCGGGGCGACAGCGAAGAACGCTAGCCACTACACTATGACGTGGTCGAAAAGCTTTCTGTAACTAAATAGTCGAGGTTACAAACTATTATTCTTGAAGTTGCTTGGAATTTGCAGTTCACTTGGAATTGAAAAATAACTTGAGTGTACCTAACAGTTACATCTACTTGATCAAACATTGTCAACAGCTTTAACTAACACATTTCTTGTCCATTTACTTCCCCATTATCACATCCAGCGATGATTTTCATATAAACGATAATACATTATTTTTAATTGCCTTTGTGTCACAAAACTCCACTTGTCTGAACACGCATGATATTTCCAATCAAAATTCCTCAATGGTAAATAGGCTTGCAACATAATCAACTTTACATTGCGGTCCATTAACGTCCAGAGTAATTGTGACTGGCGCAGCGAGAACGTTCTCACCTGCTGTTCCCAACGTTGCAGAATCGAATCCAGGCGCAGTCAGTTGGCATTTGCGGTGCTTAAATCAGAGGGAGTTGTGTCAGTAGAATTGCTGGCACATTTGAAATCCCTTTCGGGGTTAAATTCTCACTTGCGTTACTGAAAATATCGCACAGTGGCCATCTTGAAATTTCAAAATGAATTAATAGCTCTCAGTATTGTAGAGCTACAATAACGATATTTAGTAATAAGATAGAACCTTACGATTAAGACAAAACTCGGTAGGTGAGGAGTATTAGGCTATATTAGAGGCATCAGTAGCGTTAGTAATAAATTTATTAAACTGGATATAGCGCGTAGTGGCCATCCTGAAGGTTTACAAATAAAAAAATAATAACTCTCTATCATTTAGAACTGTGAAAAAAGGAAAATTCGTGATACGGTAGAAATTTTTATGTAGCTTCGTGAGTCCAAAGCATAATAACAAGAATCCCAAATTTTCAAGATGGCGGCTGAGTGAATTCTTAATACGTCAATAGCATGAACTCATGATATAATAACACAATTAACGCGATATTTGGTAAAAGAGGAGTATCATATAGAAGTTCTTGCTAGCATTACTGATGAGAATATAACATTAAATATAGCGCGCGGGGACCATCTTCAAATCTCTACTTAGTAGGTCTATAAAACAAAGTCCCCGATTCTTGGATGTCACGGGTAATCTCGAGAACCACTGGATGGATTTTGATGCGAATTTCACCGTTCTGTAAAGGATATCTCGAGGAAGGTTTCTGTAGAAAAGAATTTATTTGTGATGAAAGGAAGCCAAGCAGTATCAATTCCAGTGAAAAAGTCGAAAATAGAACCTGGCATCCGTGCGCTTTAGCTTAAGCTGGACAAACCGTTAAAAATATCAATATACTATGAGCGTAAGAATTGTTCAGCATGAAAAGTTCTACGAAAAGGTCCGGGAGAGCATATCTCTATCTTCAATACATTGTCCACTATAAGTGATTTTAGATTGGACGGAAGGGGGATTTGTGTTTCATGCACCTCGCCATTCTTAAAATACGTCTGACAAGAATTCGTTGCACATTCATAACTGATCCCGGGCGAAGTCGGGGTGGGTTGCTAGTTATGGAATATAAAAAGAAATAACTCCATATATTTTAGTGATAAAATAACTAAAATTAATATTAAAATACAACCTACAGTATATGGGCTTTGTATAAAAGATAAAAGAACAGCCTCGCCATATATTCAAATGGTGGCTGTACGTACTATTAAAACTTAAAAATCAATTAATTTTACGATTATTTAAGGTACTCGTGAGGCAGGAAGTGAAAAAAAAAAGGATGCAGAATGTAGGTCAAACATCTTTTGCTCCTCAACAATATAAAATACTACACGTCACTATATTACTAGCAAAATCAAATAGTACATCAACTTCAACACTCTTCGCGGGAAAACATAGCAACTGTGGTCATACCGATCCAAGACCGATTACAATACTCCAATCCTTAACAGTGAGCCAGAGAGTATCGATTAATTATAGATCCATGCAGGAGCGCAGCGAGAATCGAATCGTTCACGATCCATCATTCAGAGTACAGCACTTTTTAACACATTTATTTACGATTAGCCAGAAACAGGTACACATTTGTGTCTCTCTACACTGACGTTGAAGCAAATGGTTTGTGGTTATCTCAGGAATTATCTAACGTATTCTATATTAAGAAAAACGGAAAATTTGAAAACAAGAAGCGATCTAACTTGTGGAAGTAACATTTATAATAATTTTCTCTGAATTATTCAAACTTACTTTTTCTCGCTTTTCATGGCGGGTAATCAAAAATCTCTCGGCAGGCCGGATGTGGTCCGCGGGCCACCTATTGAGAAGGCCTGGCCTATGGCATGCATCCACCATATTCAAATATTAGACATTAAGCTTAATATCGATAATCCACTATTATTATGACAGTTATACTGACGAAAGGCAGTAAGTAGGTAGAGGCTTTCTCTGCAGAATGCAGAATTTCAACGATTCCATATATTCAAGATGGTGGGTGAACGTGCTCTGGATGCAAGGGTAGCATTGCGACGAAGCTTTGTACTGTAAAAGGGGTCTTGAATATGGTACAACTTTTAACGATTCACAGGAACGCTCAATTAGTTTCATTGCTTGATAATGACAAAGCGTTATAACCAGTGCTTTATTTCAGGGGGAACGCGGGGGTACGCGTACCCCTTCAACATTTGAAAACTATTTAAGAAAAGATATTGGTACATTTGGATCTAGTCCGGCAAATATAACTTCCGACTTGAAAGTTCATCGATCAGCTGGCGTCAACGCGCTGTTCACAACAGCTGGAGGAGATTTCGAGTAATCCTCGATTTAAATCGATCTATCGAATCAGACTCTTTTGGTCGGCAACTCGGCACTTCGTTCTTATAAGTACACAGGCTATTGTTTGGAGGCGGGTTTGGTTGTTAGTTTGTGTGTGTGGTTAGTTTTGAAGGATGAAGAAAATAACGAACTATTTAACTTTCACCCAGGCATCGAAAAAGCTGAAAGTTAATGATTCGAACACAAACAATGACCGGACTTTGCAAATTGCCGAAAATTGCAAGATCGTGATGTTTTGTCGACTACAACTGAGAGTTAGTTAATTAGTTATTGTTATTTTAGGGGGCGGAACTACGTGGTATCTGCCCCTCAACTGAGAGTTCCCCTAAAATACGTTTTAGAAGGAAAAAAAACACTGATAGTCAGTCTGAAAGACTAGACTTTATATCATTTTAAATGCTACAAATGCTACAAAAAGTCCTTTAGCAAATAAATAAATAAATAAATAAATAAATAAATAAAAATAATAATAATAAAAGCCAGTGCAAACCAAGGTCAAAGGAGGTAGCTGGCTGGATGACGTCACGCTCACCGGAGCGCGCGGGGAAAGGAATAAGCTCAAGCAGTACTATGACGTCACACACCTCAGTGCATTCTCGGTACATTTCGTCCCGTCACAGTAACGTAACGCCAGACCCCAGCGAAGTCGACATAATCATTTAAAATGATAGAAGGCACTGGACTTATAACTATACCCATACGGTACATTCAAGAGAAAGCAGGCCACATGTTCTTTACTGAACGTCTTGTTTAATTTATTTCTATTAATTTGTACGTTTAATGTGCCAATTCAGTAGTAGTTTTTATTATCATCCTTATCATTAGGGCGGGAAATCACTTAAATATTACGCCCAAAGCAACAGATCCTACAACACGTCTGAATAACTATAACAAGCATAGGGACGTCCTGTATAACTAGGCCATCACTTCGATTCAGGGGATCAAGGGGTATTTCATTGGCTTTAGCGGCGAAGTCTTAATTTCTTTCTTTGTTTCGTTACCAATTGATGATCTGAGTTGTCAGTTCATATACTTCCCGATATCTCAGATGTAATCAGTTAGTTTATTCATAGAACACTTCATTATCTCATTTTAATACGACAAACCCCCGAAGTGTATTTTTACATAAGATCTCACAATTATTAGGATATCAATTCATTCATTATACTGCACGTTTAGCATAATATTAGTATCGGTGTTATTACAAATACCTTTTGATTTAATTATATACTCCGCAAGAAACCCTTGCAAATTCTTAGAAAAGAATGGTTTTCAACCTACACACCTCAGTTGAATTGACAACGTTAAAAATTATAAATATTCAGGTTAGGGTGTTGAAATATTTGTACTCCCAGCCTAAAATCGTGTTGACTGGCAGAAAAGCATTCTATGATAGATAGATTACTAGGCAACACTGAAAAATGGCTTCTAATACTTCAATTAAAGCTAGTAAATGAATGACACCCTAGGCTTCCGATGCCCTAATATCGTCCGGGTTTGAAGAGAATAATAATTGTTGACAAAAGGAAGTCGGAAGGAAGGATAAAAAGATACAGAGACTAGACTTTATATCATTTCAAATGACGCTTGCTACAAATACTACACATGTTAGAAAGGCTCAGGAGGGCCTCTCGATTCGCTCGAAGCCCCAGGACTCTTTCAACAGACTCCATTACCCATTAACTTAGGCTTCCCGCGCGGGGAACGGAGAGCGGGAGGTGCACTCTGCTGCATGACGTCACGCACTCGCCGTCTCCATATCGCATAACGCCAGACCCCAGGAGTAAACTCAGACTCAGCAGACTCCATTACCTTTTAACTTAGGCTTCCCGCGAGGGGGCTGCATGATGTCACGCACTCACCGTCTCCGTATCGCATAACGCCAGACCCCAGGAGTAAACTCAGACTCGGTGCATATGCACTGAACATGATGTCATACACGCCGTAACCATAACGCATAACGGTAGACCAAAGCATAACGATGAAGTCGACAAGATCATTATTTTGAAATGATAAAAATGAGTCCGACACAAATAAGAGGAGGCAATGCTGGGAGTCCCGTTTAACTCCTGAGAACTGGCCTGAAAAATATAACACGAGGACTGGCGCCGGGTCATTTTGACCCATAGTGTGTCATCCCTTTTTGTCGTACAAGTACGTATTTTAATGAAGTAATTTCACACCTGGAGTCTTCCTATGAGCTATTCCCTATATTCAAAAATTCCACTCGGCACGCCGTAAGGCGGATGTACATTTCACCGGGCAAACTAGGGGATAAGAAAAATAGGCAGAATATGCAGGTTTTCGTAGAAGGATCAGACCTCATTTATTGCGAGAAAGTATTTTACAATGGGAGCTTAATTAACTTTGTTTTTCGTCTTTTAATGCATATTTTTAACATTTTATTGTATTATGGGGACGGTAACCTTCTCGTCATTTGGGGTCCATTTTTATAGCCTATTTGTGGTCACACTGTCCTTAAGCAAGGTTTCGACACTGATGTGTAACTATCAAACGGTCTGTTACTTCTTCACGCAAAATTTTATCTCCGGCTGAGATGTTGGTTGGTTCCTCAGTTTAGGGGCTGTGACAACGTGGTCAAGTAGCCCCGTGTACTTTGGGTGTGTGTGGATTCTGTCTGATAAACGGTGTTAATTGTGATGAGAGTATCAGTCTGTAATTCAGATAAGGACTGCAGATGGTCAATTTCAAGTAGTAATTCCTAATTTAGCTACAAAATACTACCGTCAACGACACCTAGCTGTGAACTTGGCTATTAGATGCCACCGCAACCTGCAACTCGCAACGGACTTTGGAATTTCCCCTCCGAAGAAAAGCATACTGAGGGATAGTTAGCGCTCTTAGAAAATCCGACGACTTTGGCCGGCTTTGAACCCACGACCTTGGGCATAGAAAATCTGAATGCTACCAGTTACGTCACCGAAGACGCTTCCCACAGAGTCAGGTGGAAAACTGAATGTGATCTCGTGCAATGGCGTTGTCATGGCAACCTCTGATGGCTCACCCATCAATTTAGTAGCGTTGCCAAGGCAACCTCTGATGGTTCTTGGCATTTTCTTCTAATTCCGAAATCATTTTGCTCATCCCTTGTAATGGTGGGTCATATCAAAAATTCTTTCAGACAAAAGTTTTAGGTAATTATTAGGGGAATATTGTCCAATTTGTACGGTTTTGATATTGTGTCTATTAAGAGAGATATGATTAATGTTTCCCGAAAAAAAACTTTTTCCCACCCCTTTGGTTAATGGTTGGTGCTATCAAAAATATTTTCCAACATAAATCTTTGGGCCTTATCCGCCACATGAACTTTGAAATTATTCGATATTTCACATATTAAGAGAGTTACAGCGATATTTCACTTTTTAGAGAGAAAAAAAAGCCCCCCATTTTCACCCCCTTCGATCGATTGTGCCCATTAACGAACTCGACCGAGATTTTAAAGGGATACATCTTTATATATATAATTCTTCGACACGTGTGTATGTGACTGAACTCCTCCTAAACGACTGAACCGATTTTGATGGAATTTGGTATGTATAATAGGGTGGGTCCATGTATGGTTTAGATTTACAATCTGACCCGGTAGGTGGAATGAACACAATTTTAGAACCACAATTTACACACAATTTTAGAACCACAATATACAGTCAAAAACAGTCGTCATGGAAACCACTAGCCTTGGCCTTCGTGAAAGCTGATGTCTTTGGACGCTTTGTCTCTGCACGTTAGAGCCACCTGGTCGCAACCTGTGCAACTACCGCCATTACATATACTCTGCCCGTGGCGAAAAGTTGTGTTTTATACCAAAGGTGGTAGTGATGTCGAATTCTACTTTTTGTCTCTGCACGTTAGAGCGTGTTGGTTGGTTCTTAAGTTTAGGGGCTGCGACAACGCGGTCATGTAGCCCCGTGTACTTTGGGTGTGTGTAGAATCTGTCTGATAACCGGTGTTAATTGTGATGACTGTATTAGTGTGTGTTATCTGTTTGTTAATTTAAGTACTGCAACTAAGAATTTTTCAAATAGTTCCTACTTTTGCCGCCAAGCGCCACCGTCAACGACTACTAGGCCAAGTTCAGAACTGAGCTACTAGACGCCGCCGCAGTCGGCTCTTGGCAACGAACATAGAAACCTAAGAGCGTTGTTTACGTTCTTAACCTATCCAATTTAGCTTCACACAGGTGCAATTAGTGGAAGGATCTTTAACATGCCATAAATCTATGACATGGGACTGCCGGCTTTACTTCCCCTCCGAAGGAAGGCATACTGAGGGATTTTTAACGCTCTTAAAAAATCCGACGGCTTCGGCCGGGTTTGAACCCGCTATCTTGGGCATAGAAGCTCAGCATGTTACCGACTACGCCACCGAAGCCGCCTTAGAGCGTGTCAAAGTCCCGTATGCGTACATATACCATTCATCCGATTGCCATGAAACTTGGGTGATATGTTGAGTGAGCTCCAGGGAAGGTTTTTGGCTTAGTAAATCCATTTTACAATAGATAGCGCACTAATAAATTCAACAAAAGAGCGACGACGCGCGAAGCGTTTCAAAAAGGTCCCGTATGCGTTCAAATACCATTCGTCCGATAGCATTGAAACTTGGGTGAGATATTGTGTACACTCCAAGGAAGGCTTCTGGCTTAGTAAATCAATTTCACATTAGGTAGCGCACGACTAGATTCAACAAATGTGTGACGACGCACGAAGCGCTTCAACAAAATACCGTATAAGTTTATATTCCATTCATAGATTGAGAAGAAACTTTTATGAGTTGTTGTGTACACTTAAGTTAAGGCTTCTAACTTAGTAATCCATTTCACAAGAGGTTGCGCACGAGTAAATTTAACAAATGAGCGACGACATGCGAAGCGTTTCAAAAAAGTCCCGTATGCGTTCAAATACCATTCATCCGATAGTGTTGAACCCGGGTGAGATGTTGTGTACACTTACGTGAGGGTTTCTAACTTAGTAAATCGATTTAACAATAGGTAGCTCACGAGTAGATTCAACAAATGAGCAACGACGCGCGAATTTTTAATCAAAGTCCCGTATGCGTTCATATACCATTCATCCGATTGTAATGAATCTTGGGTGAGATGTTGTGTACACTTTCGTGAGGGTTTCTAACTTAATAAATCCATTTCACAGGAGGTTTCGCACGAGTAGATTCAACAAATGAGCGACGACGCGCGAAGCGTTTCAATAAGGTACCGTATGCGTTCAAATACCATTCGTCCGATTACGATGAAACTTGGGTGAGATGTTGTGTACAACCTACGGAAGGTTTCTGGCTTAATAAATCCATTTTATAATAGGTAGCGCACGAGTAGATTCAACAAATGTGTGACGGCACGCGAATCATTTCAACAAAGTACCGTATGCGCCCATATACCATTTATCCGATTGCGATTAAACTTTGGTGAATTGTTGTGTACACTCCAGGAAATGTATCTGGCTTAGTAAATCCAGTTTTTAATAAGTAGCGCACGAGTAGATTCAACAAATGAGCAACGGCGCGGGAATCGTTACCACAATGTCCCGTATGCGGATATATATCATTCATCCGATTGCGATCAAACCTTGATGAATCATTGAGTACACGCCAGAGAAGGTTTCAGGCTTATTAAATCTATTTTACAATAGGTAGCGCATGAGTAGATTCAACAAATGAGTGACGACGCGCGAAGCGTTTCAACAAAATCCCTTATAAGTTTATATTCCATTCATAGATTGAGATGAAACTTTGATGAGTTGTTGTGTACACTTAAGTGAAGGCTTCTAACTTAGTAATCCATTTCACAGGAGGTTGCGCACGAGTAGATTCAACAAATGAGTGGCGACGTGCGAAGCGTTTCAACAAAGTCCCGTATGCGTTCAAATACCATTCGTTCGATAGCGATGAAACTTGGGTGAGATGTTGTATACACTTACATGAGGGTTTCTAACTTAGTAAATCCATTTTACAATAGGTAGCTCACGAGTAGATTCAACAAATGAGCAACGACGCGCGAACTTTTAATCAAAGTCCCGTATGCGTTCATATACCATTCATCCGATTGCAATGAAACTTGGGTGAGATATTGTGTACACTTACACGAGGGTTTCTAACTTAGTAAATCCATTTCATAGGAGGTTTCGCATGAGTAGATTCAACAAATGAGCGACGACGCGCGAAGCGTTTCAATAAGGTCCCGTATGCGTTCAAATACCATTCGTCCGATTACGATGAAACTTGGGTGAGATGTTGTGTACACCGTACGGAAGGTTTCAGGCTTAATAAATCCATTTTATAATAGGTAGCGCACGAGTAGATTCAACAAATGTATGACGGCACGCGAATCATTTCAACAAAGTACCGTATGTGTCCATATACCATTTATCCGATTGGGATGAAACTTTGGTGAATTGTTGTGTACACTCCAGGAAATGTTTCTGTCTTAGTAAATCCAGTTTTCAATAAGTAGCGCACGAGTAGATTCAATAAATGAGCGACGGCGCGCGAATCGTTTCCACAATGTCCCGTATGCGGTCATATAAGTTATCATTCATCCGATTGCGATCAAACCTTGGTGAATCATTGAGTACACGCCAGAGAAGGTTTCAGACTTAGTAAATCTATTTTACAATAGGTAGCGCATGAGTAGATTCAACAAATGAGTGACGCCACGCGAATCATTTAAAGAAAATCACTTATGCGTTCATATGTCATTCATCCGATTCTGATGAAACTTTGAGTTGTTGTGTACACGCCAGGGAAGGTGTTCAACATGGTAAATCCATTTTACAATATTGGTAGCGCACGAGTAGATGTAACAAATGAGTGAAGACGCGCAAAGCGTTCCAACAAAATCCTGTATGCGTTCATATACTATTCGTCGATTGAGATGAAACTTTGATGAGTTGTTGCGTACACTTACGTGAAGCTTTGTAACTTAGTAAATCCATTTCACAGTTGGTAGAGCACGAGTAGATTCAACAAACGAGTGACAGCGCACGAATCATTTAAACCAAATCCCGTATGGGTTAAATGCCATTTATTCGTTTGCGATGAACCTTTGGAGAGTTGTTGTGCACGCTCCAACGAATGTTTCTAAATTAGTTAATTCACGATAGTTTAGAGGCAGTTAACAGAAATTTTAAAAAAAAATATTGTGCATCCAAAATCACTTCAAGAAACTAAGTTACAATACTTTCTTTGATTGGCAGGACAACGTCTGCCGGGTCAGCTTGTCTTATATATATAAAGGAATGTCTGTGTGTTCGTCTTTTATGCGTTCATAAACCATTCATCCGATTGCGATCAAATTTTGGTGAGTTGTTGTAAACACTTCCAGGATGATCATAGGCATAGTTAATCCATTTCACAATAGATAGCGCGCGAGTAGTTTAAACAAATGCGTAATGGCGATGCGTTCATATACAATTCGTCCGATTGCGATCAAATTTTGGTGAGTTGTTGTGCCTAGTCCCGGAAAAGTAATAGGCGTAGTAAATCCAATTTACAATAGAGGGCGCGCGAGTAGCTTCAACAAAATGGCGTGCGTTTGTTTCAAGAAAGTCCCACATGCGTTCATATACCATTCATCCCACTTCCATGAAACTTGGGCGAGATGTTCTGTACATTTCAGGTAAGGTTTATGGCTTAGTAAATCCACTTAACAATGGGTAGCGCACGAGTAGATTCAACAAATGAGCGACGACGGGCGAAGCGTTTCAACAAAGTCCTGTATGCGTTCACATACCATTCGTCCGATAGCGATGAAACTTGGGTGAGAGGTTGTGTACACTACAGGCAAGGTTTCTGGCTTAATTAATCCATGTTATAATAGGTAGCGCACGAGTAGATTCAACAAATGAGCGACGACGTGCGAAGCGTTTCAACAAAGTCCCGTATGCGTTCATATACAGTTCGTCTGATAGCGATGAAACTTGGGTGAAATGTTGTGTACACTACAGGGAAGGTTTCCGGCTTAGTAAATCCAATTAACAATAGGTATCGCACAAGTAGATTAAACAAATGAGCGACGACGCGCGAAGTGTTTCAACATAGTCCCGTATGCGTTCATATACCATTCGTCCGATAGCGACTAAACTTGGGTGAGTTGTTGTGCACACTCCAGGGTAAGTTTTAGGCTTAGTAAATCCATTTTTCAATAGGTAGCGCACAAGTAGATTCAACAAATGAGCGAAGTCGCGCGAAGCGTTTCAAGAAAGTCCCGTATGCGTTCATATACCATTCGTCCGATAGCGATGAAACTTGGGTAATATGTTGAGTACTCATCAGGGAAGGTTTCTGGCTTAGTAAATCACTTTTACAATAGGTATCGCACAAGTAGATTCAACAAATGAGCGACGGCACGCGAATCGTTTCAACCAAGACCCGTATGCGTTCATATACCATTCATCCGATTGCTATGAAACTTTGGTGAGTTGTTGGGAACACTTCCGAAATCATTATAGGCATAGTCAATCCAATTTACAGTGGACAGCGCGCGAGTATTTTAAACAAATGAGTGTTGGCGATGCGTTCATATAGCCTACAATTCATCCGATTGCAACCAAATTTAGGTGGGTTGTTTGGCACACGTCCGGGATGGTTATAGGCATAGTTATTCCAATTAACAATAGATAGCGCACCAGTAGTTTAAACAAATGTGTGTTGGTGATGCGTTCATATACAATTCATCCGATTGCAATCAAATTTCGGTGAGTTGTTGTGCATTCGCCAGGAAATGTTATAGGCATAGTAGATCCAATTAACAATAGATGGCGCGCGAGTAACTTCAACAAAATGGCGTGCGTTTGTTTCAACAAAGTCCCACATGCGTTCATATACCATTCACCCCAATGCGAAGAAACTTGGGTGAGATATTGTATACACTCAGGGAAGGTTTCTGGCTTAGTACATCCACTTAACAATAGGTAGCGCACGAGTAGATTCAACAAATGAGCGACGACACGCGAATTGTTTCAACAAAGTCCCGTGTGCGTTCTTATACCATTTGTCCGATAGTGACGAAACGTGGGTGAGATGTTGTGTACACCTCAGGGAAGATTTCTAGCTTAGTAAATCCATGTTACAATAGGTAACGCACGAATGGATTCAACAAATGAGCGACGACGCCCGAAGTGTTTCGACAAAGACCCGTATGCGTTCATATACAATCGTCCGATAGAGATGAAACTTTGGTGAGTTGTTGTGTACACTCCAGGGAAGGTTTCTGATTTAGTAAATCCATTTTACAATTGGTAGCAAACGGGTAGATTTAACTAATAGGCGACAGCACGTGAATCGTTTCAATAAAGTCCCGTATGCGATCATATACCATTCATCCGAGTGTGATAAAACTTTGGAGAGCTGAGTACAGTCCTGCGAAGGTTCGTGATCTAGTGAGTCCGTTTTTCAATGGGTGGCGCACAAGAAGATTCAACAAATGAGTGACGGCGTGAATCGTTTAAACAAAATCCCGTATGCGTTCATATGCCATTCATCCGATTGCAATGAAACTTTGATGAGTTGTTGTGTACACGCCAGGAAAGGTTTTCGAGTTAGTAAATCCATTTTACAATAGGTAGCGTACGAGTATATTCAACAAATGGGTGACGGCGCTCTAATCGTTTCAGCAGTCCCGTATGCGTTCATATAGCCTACCATTCATTTCATTGCGATGTAACTTTCGTGAGTTGTTGATCACGCTCCCGTGAATGTTTCTGAGATAGTAAATTATTTTTTTATAATAGTTTAGAGTTGGTTAACGGAGAAAGAAGAAAATATTGGGAATCCAAAAGCACTGCAACTAACAAAGTCAAAACCCCAACACTTTCTTTGATTCGCAGGACAACGTCTGCCGGGTCAGCTAGTATATACATAAATTATATATAAACTTTTGAAGTGACGGTGGTTTTGGGGTCTAGGGGATGTGAAACACGGAGATACGTCGAAATTTTCCGGAAGTCGAAACATGGTACCCGTTGCAATAGTTGGCTTTCTAATGAAATCTACCTAAAAATTGTCTTGAAAAACAGCGTGGAGATGTGTATGTGAAAATATGTACTGTTTGTTGAATCAGTTAGGTTATAAAAATTCTTGATGTGTATTTGCTAGGCGGCTTCGGTGGCGTAGTTGGTAGCATTCTGAGCTTCTATGCCCAAGATCGCGGGTTCAAACCCGGCCGAAGTCGTCGGATTTTTTAAGAACGTTACAAATCCCTCAGTATGTCTTTCTTCGGAGGGGAAGTAAAGCCGGCGGTCCCATGTCAGATTTATGACATGTTAAAGAACCTTCCACTAAGTACACCTGTGTGAAGCTAAATTATAGGTTAAACATTGACAAACGCTCTTACGTTCCGACGTTCGTCGCCAGGAGCCGACTGCGATGGCATCTGGTAACCAAGTTATGAACTAGTAGTCGTTGACGGTGGTGTTTGGTGGCAAGAGTAGGAACTACTTGAAAAAATTCAATGTCTGCAGTCCTAACTTGAATTGAAAACAGATAACACACACAAATACTGTCATCACAATTAACACCGGTTATCAGACAGATTCTACACTCACCCTAAGTACACGGGGCTACATGGCCGCTTTGTCGCAGTCCCTAAACTGAGGAACCAACCAACCATGTAACCTATTTGCTAGGTATAGTAGAGAAAAACTTTGGAATATGTCTGGCGAAGTTATTAAAAATGTTGAAAAATGTATCTGTTGTCTGTTGTTAGTTAATTCGTTTTAGGACCTTGGGGCATCTTGTTCATCACCCCCCGTACACTTGGTCGTGTGCTCATTTTGGTTGATAACCGGTGTTTCCGTGGTGACTATAGTACTGTGTATGACTTTATTATTAGAGTTCGGAAAAGAGTAGGAGCCCAGGGATATGAAATGAGGTACTATCCCAGCATTTACCTGGAGTGAGTGTGGGGAGAAGATCCACACTCAAGATACGGTGTTAGATTGAATTCTTGTCATTCATAAGGCGATCTTAAGTGAGTGTCGGTCTGGCTGAATACTCATTTCCACACCACCATGAGGTAGAGTACATGGCGCGTATTTATTAACGTGGTCTCCCCAGTAGGCCTAGTCCACGATTCCTCTGTTTAATAATAAATGACCCTCATGTTAGGTTCTGGCCCACAGTAAAATTCAGCAACACTGCGTCTATTTCGTTGTAAACTGATCGTAACATTTAACTGTTTCCACTGGTGACTCGTCGTCCATCCACTTTCTATGGTGAATATTGGCTGGTTCTCTCGTTATAGAAGTTGATAATCACATGTTCAATCAGACTTAATACAAGGCACCAGTTGGTCTCCATCGACTGCCTTTAATAAAACATGAAGAGCTAAACGCTCCTTCGATTATTATAATTTGGGTGAAGTCTGTCATTTTCTTATGTTTCAAAATATTTCAATCATTTCAGTGTAATACATCTTAGTATTATTGCATGCCATATGTACTACGAACATTGTTGCTGTTCCTTCGCCTCTGCGAGAGTGTTCCAGTAGTGTTTCTGATACTGTTAGAATTGATATACGGTATTTAATTTATCTCCTTCGTGATTTTTCTTTTTGTATTCAGACATGTCTCAGAGTTGATTTTTAAGGTACCAGCGCTTGCTGAAACAAATGGGAATTCTCCTCTTTATTTAGTCAGTAGGGTTATAACAATACTATATTAGTTCACACACACATGATGGGGAGGGTATTGGAGGATAAAGTAGTCTCACAGCCAAAGGAGGTCCAGTTATGGGTACGTAACCTCCTCATTGACATGGCTGTGCTCCTGATGTCTGCGACCGAGACTACACTTTGATGATGATGCCACTCTCTCTCACATACACACAAACTCCCCATTAGACACACGTGAATGGGAGGGTATTGAAGGATACATCAGTCTCACAGCCAATGGGGGACCAGTTATGGGAACGTAACCTCCTCACTAACATGGCTGTGCTCCTGTTACCAGTGACCGAGACTGCTCTGTGATGATGTGCTCTCACACTCACCACCAGACACACATGATATTTGTTAATAAACTAGACACTTACCGATTCTCAAAACACTTACATGTCCTTAGTTCAATACTACCTCACCGAAGATGCTCATGACATGTACTCCCCATCATTGCAGTTGGCGATAATGAGTGTTGAATCTATGAGGCACAGAGGTCAGTTGGTTCTTGTACGGTAGAGCAACAAAAGATTCGACAAGACACATGAGGATGTCCGGGATGACTTACACGATGATCTACTGTAGTTAGCCTACTTTGATCTGCAATTCAGTAAATGCCATAGCCATTCGCTAGCATGAATCCCAATAGATGTGGATCAGATCAAGCAGGTTGGAAGTTTAACCTGGAAATTCACCGTAGCGTTGCTCGATGATTGGGTTATCTCTTGGTAATTCATTCGCACATGTGGGATAAGTAGCCTATTATACTGTATTTGGTAAGAATTTTGACGGAGTGCACTTTCTGGCAGTTTACACCGGCGACATGTCATATAACAGCTTCAAATCCCTCGCAATGGAATAGTTATGATAATGTAGAATCGCTATGGTTACGCGCTCATTGTTAGATACATGGTTTGTTGAGTTCGTAGCACGGCCAACTAAGATTGTTGGTTGGTTCCTCAGTTTAGGGGCTGAGAAAACGCGGTCATATAGCCCCGTGTAATTTGGGTGTGTGTAGAATCTGTCTGATAAACGGTGTTAATTGTGATGACAGTATCAGCCTGTAATTCAGATAAGGACTGCAGACGGTCAATTTCAAGTAGCAGTTCCTAATTTTGCTACCTATTACTACCGTCAACGACACCTAGCTGTGAACTTGGCTATAGAATCCACTGAAACCAGCAACTCGCAATGGACGTTAGAACTTCCCCTCCGAAGAAAAGCATACTGAGGGATATTTAGTGCTCTCAGAAAATCCGATCACTTCGGCCGGCTTTGAACCCGCGACCTTGAGCATAGAAGTTCAGCATGCTACCAGTTACGTCACCGAAGCCACCTCCCACAGAGTCAGATGGCTAACTGAACGTGATCTCATGCCATCGCGTTGTCATGGCAACCTCTGATGGCTCATCCCTCATCGATTTAGTAGCGTTGTCATGGCAACCTCTGATGGCTCTTGACATTTTCTTCTAATTACGAAATCATTTTGCTCATCCCTTGGCGTAATGGTGGGTCATATCAAAAATTCTTTCAGACAAAAGTTTTAGGTAATTATTAGGGGAATATTGTCCATTCTGTACGGTTTTGATATTGTGCCTATTAAGAGAGATATGATTATTGTTTCCCGAAAAACCCACTTTTTCTCACCCTTTAGGTCAACGGTTGGTGCTATCAAAAAACGTTTCGAACATAAATTTTTGGGCCTTCTCCTCCACATAGTATGAACTTTGAATGGATTCGATATTTCACGTATTAAGAGATTTATAGCGATATTTCACTTTTTCAAAGAAAGCCCCCCATTTTCACCCCCTTCGACTGATTGTGCCCATTAACGAACTCGACTGAGATTTTAAAGGGATGCATATTATGTAAAAAATCAAAGTGATTGGTACAAAATTGCGGTAGTTATCGTATCCACATTATTTATATATAAATTATATATAAACTTTTGAACTAACGGTGGTTTTGGGGTGTGGGGGATGTCAAACGAGAAGATATATCGATATTTTCCGGAAGTCGAAACATGGTACCCATTACAATAGTTAGCTTTCTAATAAAATCTACCTAAAATGAGGTATGTTTATATTTTTCAATTTTAACATGCAAACAAGATGTTCAGTAAAGAACATACAGCCTACTTTCTCTTAAATGCATGGGTATTGTTATAACTCTTTGTCCTTTTCAAGGAGTATAATTGAATGTTGGTTGTAGTAGCTTGCTGAAATACAACGTGCTATACGGATATTAAACATGAATATGAGGTGCCCATTGCTAGTGCTACATCTGTACAATATTTCATTCAATTCGTTTTCACCGTGTATGAATTGATATGACGAATCGATTTGCACACATACATGGCCGCTATCTGCAAACTATTTGGCTGATGACCTCGTAGTTTTGTCAAACGATTCTTCATACATAAAGATATACTGTAACAAAATTTAGTAGAATTCAGATGAATAGGTTGGTCGTAATTTGATCTAAGCTTTGAACATTTGGGTGGCCGCCATTATGTTTTCGTCCAGATGGCGGCGATATAAAACATGAAACTGAGGTACCCTTTCCTAGTGGTACCTCTGTACTAAATTTCGTTCAATTTGGATTCACCGTGTTTGAAAAGATAGGGGGATTCGATTTGCACACAAACATGGCCACCATCCGCAAATTATTGAGCAGATGACCTCGTAGTTAGGTCAAAATATTCTTCATACATAAAGATATAAATTTACAAAATTTGGTAGGGATCAGATGAATAGGTTGGTCGTAATTTGAATTAAGCTTTGCACATTTGGGTGGCCGCCATTACGTTTACGTCAAGATGGCGGCGATTTAAAACATGACACTGAGGTGCCCTTTGCTAGTGCTACCTCTGTACCAAATTTCGTTCAATTCGGTTTGACCATGTAAGAAAAGATAGGGGGAATCGATTTGCACACAACCATGGCCGCCATCCACAAATTATTGGGCAGATGAACTCGTAGTTTGGTCAAAAGATTCTTCGTACATAAAGGTATAATGTTAAAAAATTTGGTAGAGATCAGATGAATAGGTTGGTCGTAATTTGATTTAAGCTTTGATCATTTGGGTTGCCGCCATTACGTTTTCGTCAAAATGGCGGCGATATAAAATATGACCCTAAGGTGCTCTTTACTAGTGCTACCTCTGTACTAAGTTTCGTTCAATTCGGATACACCGTGTTTGAAAAGATAGGGGGAATCGATTTGCAGACTAACATGGCCGCCATCCGCAAATTATTGGGCAGATTATCTCGTAATTTGGTCAAAAGATTCTTCATATATAAAGGTATAAAGTTACAAAATTTGGTAGAGATCAGATGAATAGGTTGGTCGTAATTTGAATTAAGCTTTGCACATTTGGGTGGCCGCCATTACGTTTACGTCAAGATGGCGGCGATTTAAAACATGACACTGAGCTGCCCTTTGCTAGTGCTACCTCTGTACCAAATTTCGTTCAATTCGGTTTCACCATGTAAAAAAAGATAGGGGGAATCGATTTGCACACAACCATGGCCGCCATCCACAAATTATTGGGCAGATGAACTCGTAGTTTGGTCAAAAGATTCTTCGTACATAAAGGTATAATGTTAAAAAATTTGGTAGAGATCAGATGAATAGGTTGGTCGTAATTTGATTTAAGCTTTGATCATTTGGGTTACCGCCATTACGTTTTTGTCAAAATGGCGGCGATATAAAACATGACCCTAAGGTTCTCTTTACTAGTGCTACCTCTGTACTAAGTTTCGTTCAATTCGGATACACCGTGTTTGAAAAGATAGGGGGAATCGATTTGCAGACAAACATGGCCGCCATCCGCAAATTATTGGGCAGATTATCTCGTAATTTGGTCAAGAGATTCTTCATATATAAAGGTATAAAGTTACAAAATTTGGTAGAGATCAGATGAATAGGTAGGTCGTAATTTGAATTAAGCTTTGCACATTCGGGTGGCCGCCATTACGTTTACGTCAAGATGGCGGCGATTTAAAACATGACACTGAGGTGCCCTTTGCTAGTGCTACATCTGTACCAAATTTCGTTTCAATTCCTTTTCACCGTGTTTGAAAAGATAGGGGGGGGGGGGGGGGACAGACTTTCAGAGTCCACCCACACACTCACACACACACACACACAGACACACAATTTTTGGCTCTGTGTTGATCTCATAAGTCTACTTTCATTTTTTTTGCAAAAATCGAAAGTAGGCTAAAAATGACAATAATTTTCGTAACAGTATAATTGGCCTTGATAGTGGCGGCAAAGCAGCCATCTTAATATTTTTGAAAAAGGAGCCGATGACCAAGGTGTCCCTGGACCGTAAACATGGATCAACAAGAACGTGAGCTAGATATTTGTGCTGTACCAATATAGGTGGATTTTCCCCCTTATTAATTACAGATTGTTTCGACTAACGTAAGTCAAAAATTGTCACGCGAGGACTGGCGCCATGGGTAAATCTGACCAAACCGTAAATAATATAGAAATAACTTGAGTGTTCCAAGAGCTATGGGCATGTTTCTTTTGCAGGGTGAAGTTCAAGGCTAGGAAGGAAGGAAGGAACGGTAAGTGACAGGAAATATGGGCTGACCAAAACGAAAATATAGAGCATTACATAAGCCTCGGATCAAAATACCCAAGCGCCAGTCCTCGCGGGTTGATAGGAAGTTGTTCTGGGTTGTGTTGACTCTGCACTAATGAATGTTTAAACAACAGTCACATCACATAATGGTTCCTATCAGTGGAATATCGCTTGCGGTCTTGGTACATTAAATTCATTAAAATGTTCAGAGATGAAATTTAATTTCACTTTCATTGTCATCACAGATGATTAAATTTTTAAAAGATAATTAGCTGCATCAAACCAGTCAAAAGACTGGACATTCTAATAACAGCAATAATAGCAATTAGCAGATTAAAGTCAATTCTTGCTTTAACAACAGAACTGGATTTTTCAACTAATCATACAATACTACCATCCTCAGAGTATTTTCCTCGGAGACCGTTGGGCATAGGAAACAATAAAATAGAGATGTTTCTGACGTCTGTTAATGAAGAGAAGAGAAGAGAAGAAATAAGTTGGTAAAACACATACTACGACACCCAGGAATAGCAACTTAGTTTAGGGAGACAGGGTTGAGGACTGTAGGGGTTGACCAAGGTTAGAAGTTTAGATTGTACGGAAGGGGGATTTGTATTTCATGCACCTCGCCATTCTTAATTTACGTCTGACAAGAATTCGTTGCACATGCTATCTCCATGATAATATCTTATTAGTTACTTGTTATATAATACGCTAAGGTGTATGTTTCACAAAACTCAAGCTCCTAAACCAGAGGAAGTTAAAAGGTGTAGTTTGTACCAACATCTCCCAAATCGTCTCAATAGTACAGGAAAAATTTTTCATTTCTTGAAAAGTCAAATGAAATATATGTATTTGTTTATAAAGTGCTTTTAAAGAAATAACAAGACGATAGCCCCTGGGAGACCTCTGTCGCCTACAGCCCGCATAGCACTTGAACCGCGCGGGTAGTCTGTACACATGGGACGCACACAACACATTATGCGATAGTTCTCGCACGGGTCCGCTAGTAATTAATAGTTGAGTCAGTGTTTTTAACCCATCAAGCCGAGGATATAGGTCGCAGTTTATTGAATTCGAAAAAAATATGCACCTTTTAAGTTTACGTTGGGTAACCCGATAAAGATATTGGGCGAAGCTAGTTGCATTATAAGTCAAACTATAATTTGTCAAAATACACTTCAATTGCATATTTGTACACTCTAAATGTATTATAATTTAGTCCATCGTCTATACAGGGTGTTTCAGGAGGAATAGTACATATTTTAGGAGGTGGTAGTATAGATGAATTGCAATTTAAAAAATCCATATAACATGTGTCCCATTTGTATTGCGTACCGAGATACAGAACCCAACGGTGTTAGGCTGACTGGTGTCGAACGCGGATCTCTGAGATAGATGAGCTCAGAATAGAGATTCCAGCAAGGAACGAACACGACATATTTTGAGGGAGTTTAAGTTATAAAAACCCCTAGAGAAAATACATATTAAATCACTGTTGTGATATGAACTAATTCTGACATTATTTGTTAATATAATGCAGGAGATAATAGCAAAATACTGCATTATTGGGCTGTATGAGGCATACAATTCTGGACTGAATGCAGAAAGTTGGAGCGCTTGACAGTTGTCAAATGACTCTGGAATATAGGCGTGGTTTCTTGGAGCCGTGTCACTCTCTGTGACCTACTTATGCCGTCTGGAGCAGGTCAGGAGGCTGATATATGGACAAGTTATTCCCCGTTAGAGAATAGAGAGGCCAGGGGGTGAGAAGATACCAGCGTAATTTAATGATTACTCGTGATTGGAGTAACTCAGAGACATGAGGATTGCACCTATGTGAATGTATAGCCGGGAGGCTAATTATCAAGCCATTAAACATTGAAATCGAGGCAGATTTAATGGAACGCGCAGGGACACAGTAGAGCGGAGGTTAGCGGCGAGATCTGACCATGTCTTCGGGGATTTTTAGAGGACGCCGCGTGGGCAAGCGCTGGCAAAGGCAATTAATATTAATTAATTGGCCGATCGATCCTCGAGCACGCATACAGATCTGTGATCAGCGAGGAAAAAAGAACCATATAAACGTTATTTCAAGACCAGAATCATACTGAGAGAGAAGATGACGCTGCAGGGAAATTTTCGGTCTACTTTTTCTTTCCAAAAGGATATAAGGCCTGGACGAAGGACAGACGCAGTCAGTCGAACCATACTTGAGTGCGAAGCGCACGTCGCAGGAGTCCAGGAAAGGGACGCGCAGACTTTAACATTCTAAGTGCAGCAATATAATAATCATGCATTAAGCCATGAATTAATAACGATTAATGTAGTCAGTTGAACCGCAGTCTTATGCGAAGTGCACGTTACCGAGTTCAGGAAGGGACGCTCGGACTTCAACATGAAGAGCCATGCAGTAAGGCATTTATTAATCAAAATTATTAAGGACAGTCGTGCCATACGTTTATAGTCGGCATTACGAGGGACTACTATCGAACACGCCGGAAAGGTACCGTGTGATATGTAAGGTAGGACAATTGAGAGTGGTAATTTGTACAAGTACAATTATAATAGGATGTTGGACTGCGCAGATATAAACTTTGTTATGCGATTGGTGAAATTTCATAGGAATACTAATGTAATTAATGCTCAGGACGATATGCAAGCATATTTATGCGATATCAGGACATTTATCTAAGGATAGAAATTGATAGACAGTTTGGGGGACCGATAGGAATCCTTAGGCAGAGAATCGAGACTTTCAATCGAGATGCGGATAGCAGTGAAGAAGAGATCTTCAGGGCCTGCATTTTTGATATTTTGCCAGGAGAGGTCAACCATTAAGAAATGTACATAGCATTCGTGTGATTGTAGTGATGTTCATTTAAATATAGGTAAAATTAATAGTGTAACAAGTGCTATAACGTGTTGTGTGAATAAGGAAGCAACAGCTTCAATGTGGAAGAGCAAAGTGCCGTGTGTTTTGAAAGGCAAAAGTTATGTAAAATGTGTATGGGAAGTATAAGAATGCCTTTCTAATTCTGCAAATGATGGCGGGCATTACTGGAAGGAATGCGTGGTTGGAGCCACCAGATTAACTAATGTAAGTACCCAAAAACCATGATTTTGTAGCAATTATAGTCCACTGTATGTTGAGTGATTTCAAAATTTATAGAATATGCCAATAAGAGTCAATTTTAGGAGGTAGAACCTCAATATATTATTGTTGTGTTGATTTTAGTCAAGTTGAGATGTCTTTGTACATCATTGAGTGGATAAATCGTTACCACTAATGTAAAATGGCAATTCAGTTATATAGAAACGTAACGTAACGAACACGGATGTTCGGTTATTGAAAATGGTTACGTTGTGTCGGGTTATGGTAATGTAGGTCAGTAATAATAATAATAATAAGAAGAAGAATAAATGAACACACATCAGGGAAAAATGGTTGTAAGCTAAATATATATGCTAATTGGAATATTTGTCTATCCAAGCAGTAATATTATACATGAAGGGCTAAGCAAAGCAATTTAATATCAGAGTATATTATGATAATGGAAATATGCAAGAATCTAGGAAATGGAAGAGTTTAATAGAGAATTGAATTTGCTGCTTGTGAATATGCTTGTAAGAGTAATTGATAGATTTATCTTACTAATTAAAGGACGAGATCATAGCACCATGGTCAGGGGAGCCAGGTAGTCTAATCGACGTGTGAAATCTCGTATAGCCTAGGGCATACAGAGATATTTATTATGGTCAGAGCGTAATTAGTGATTGACCCTAGCTCTGTGGTTTGCCTTGAAATGTTCCGGGTTCGAATCCAGTGGTGTATGGGAGGATAACAATGGAAACCCCAACATGTCACCTGATATCGACCGAGAACTAGCTTTGAAATAATTCAGCTCCTGGGAAGTGAATTTAATGGGCGGCAGGATGTGCCTGACCGTAGCATTTAATAAGATGCCGGCTAGCCAATTCGACCGGTGAATGATGAATCTCGTTCCTTCATATAATTAAATGGACCTGTTGAGGCCAGTTATTAATATCCTAAGGTTAGGAATAAATGTTTAAACAAGTCCATAACCTATCTTGCATACAGTTTAAGTTAAATCATATGGGATGTGTAGGTCAATGAGACTGCACTATTGTATTTAAAGTCACAAGCTACTGCTTGGAGATAAAGAGAGAAGGGAGTTAGGGAGGGACAGAGCACGTGTTTTGTGACCACCCGACTCATTCCCATTGAATACAAGAAGAACCGAGGGGGGATGTTAAACGACCCTTGGAGCTTGACATTTAGAGTTGAGAGTCTTTGAAACCCTGTTTGTAATACAAAGAATCGTTGTTGTATTGTATAATGAATTTGTGTAGTTTGAAACACATTGATAATTAAGGATCATCCTGATGACTTAATATTCAGAAAACTTATGAGTTGTTGAAAGTTGCATTTTTATACTGACATTGTCACTTTGTTCTAAAGGTCAACACTAGATGCCATAGGCTATGCCCACGCAAGGGTAGCATAATATACCATCCGACACAGCGGTAACGGAATCTTTGAAATTGAACTCATGACAGCATACAGTGGAACTGCAGAAAGGGGTATGATTACAAGTAATTGTGGAGTTGCAAGTAAATTTGATGTGCAACCCATAAATTGGTTAATGCATGGTAAAGCATTTTGGTGCGAAGAGAGATACAAAACCCATTTGTACGCATAATGTAAATTAAGATGTGTTGAGAGTAAACAAATAAGATTGTGATATTAAAGAGGTCACAATAGGTGACATAAGATTATAAGTACAGTTTAAGTGTAGTTTACCTGTGCATTAGCACACGTGAGAATGAATTTGATGTTAATCTCATGGTAAATGAATGAATAATCATTGGGATTTGCAAGGATAAAGTGCGAATGTTAGTGGATTGTAGGAATCATTTTGCATTGTTTTGTGTTATATTGTTGGGATTGTGTTTTTGCTTGTTTGAAGCCATGATTTAGAACTTAATTAAAGTCTTTAGAATAGAGTTGTGCTTTATTATTGTAGAGTTGATACCTTTTAGTCTCAGATCAAAAATATGCAACTGCTCAGTGGGTGGACGGTACACGCCTGAGGACTGATGCTGGCTGGAGGCAGAAGCATGTTTTCCATGGAAATTAAACACATGGGTACAATACAGATGTTGGTATGCAACCAGGGCAGTTGCCGTTTCGTGTGTTGGTTCACCGGTTACTATGGGCGTATTTAACGATTGTCAACAGTCGTGTGTTTTTGTTCACGTTGTGAAGTTGTGCTTTAGTTTCCATTGAATGTGTTCACCTGTCAGTGTGCTTTGTTGGCCAAGTTGACTGTACTGTATCGTTTAAACATGCTGCACGATTTTACACATGCTGAGTATGCCGATATGGTATTTGTGTATGGGTTTTGTAATGGAAATGCTGCTGCTGCTAGTAGAGAATACGGCATACGATTTCCTACAACATCTAAATCTAACATTCCCCGGAAGATGGATTGGGAGATATTGGCACGTTTCTTGGCCACCAAGGTCCCCGAACCTTACCCCTTTGGATTTTTTTCCTGTGGGGATGGTTGAAAGGAGAATTCTACAAGGAAAAAGTTAACACAAGAGCCGAATTGGTCGTTCGGATTATGCATAGTGGAGCCCTCATCAAGGAACGCCAAGATGCTCTCCGAAGAGCTACGCGGTGTGTTATCAAGAGAAGTGCAAATTGCATTGAAGTTGGTGGTGGAATTTTTTAAAATCAACGTTGAACGTCCTCATTTGCTTTGGCTTTACATTTGTTTGGGTTAAATAACTACCAGCTGTATCTCGGTACGCAATGCAATTGGGCATGTCTTAATGTCAACAATGAATCTGCTTCCACTTGAAAGGAGAAGAGAGAGAACAAAGAAAGCTGATGGATAGGCCCCGGATTTGAACCTCGAACCCCTCGCGCTCAAGTCGCATATGCAGACTCGGAGCCAGAGTGATATGACATTCAACGTTTGCTTTGGTGTGTGTAAGAGAGCACGGGCCTGACCGCTCGAGCTGAGCAGTCACCTGATTACGTCATATGTTTAACTGTTGTGGTTCACTTTTAAGGTAGCTTGCCACAGTGGGTGAGTGGTTAACGTGTCGGTCTACTAACCTCAAGCTTGCAGGTTCGCTCCTGGCCGTGGTAAGTGATTTTTTTTTAAAGGCGGCAAAATTTTACGATGTACGCATGTCAAAGAATCCATTTGAATTCAGTAGGCCGTGTTCATAATGGCAAAATTAATCTCGGGAGTTTCCGCCAACACAAAGTTCCTCATTTCTCTACTAGAAAGCGCTCTAGTGTTCAAGGGGCTTAGATATCTAATCTCCTTGACTTTCATAGTGATTCAAGGAACAACGAAATTCGACATGCAAGCTACCCTCTGAGTGTCACATAACAAAGCTTGCACCCGACACCCGAGGCCATACGATTTAAAAAAAACTGTTAAGGTATTTCCGGACATTTGCGACCCTAAGTGTCCTATATCAAATTCCTTGTCTCAATGCCATCTACGTCGCTATAGAGAGTTTTAAACGTTAATAAGAGACACCA
This sequence comes from Meconema thalassinum, assembly GCA_946902985.2. Classification (NCBI taxonomy): domain Eukaryota; kingdom Metazoa; phylum Arthropoda; class Insecta; order Orthoptera; family Tettigoniidae; genus Meconema; species Meconema thalassinum. The sequence continues at coordinate 378,783,001 of OX336392.1, forward strand.
TGTATAAAGAACTATGTACTATGTACATATTCAAAGGGTATAATATAGACAAGGGGCTTTCTCTGCACAAGGCACAAGCTCAACGATTCCGTAGATGAATATGGTACTTTTCCCCACGACAGATCTGCTCTCGGGAGTCTCGTTCTAGACAAATAAATAAATGAATATGAAAAGCCAAGAATATGACCATGGCAGTCCTTATTGACGAAGTTTAAATATTCACTACCTAAATTGAAGCCTTAAGTCAATAACCAGTTGTACTTTAATCACAGTGCCGGTTTCGGCACATATAATAACCACGTAAGTGTTTCTAATGTTCATATTTCCCACTTCTTTCTGAATTCTTATAATTTGTTTCTCATTTCTATCTTATTCTTCTTTTTAGATCACTGTTTCAACGTCAAGCTGTTTTATTTAATCAAGATTTATCTTTCATTTTATAACACATTGTAACAGATCTGATTTTAAAAATTTTAAAGTGTTTTTTTAGCCTTTAGACTCTTAGTATTTTAAGTAATTGTTTTGATAACAACTTTTGATAAGAACATTTTTGTATGTAAGTCAGTCTTCTGTTTGTATTTTATAATATAACGCTGAAGAAGGTCCCAATGAGGCCTAAACCGGTACTGTGATGAAAGTACAACTGGTTATTGACTTAAGGTTTCAATTTACTAAATATTTAAATAAATACATTAATTTAAAAATTCCGGCATATTTCTACAGGGTGAACAAAATATGCCGCACTTGGAGGTCGGCATGCGATTCCTCATCCAATTGCAAGACAATAGTTTCAATAGCAAAATCGGATCCGGTGCTGTTCAAAAACACAATTATGAATACGAGAAGCTAGCAACACTGTCACATCCTGCAGTGCATCGGAATGTACAGAGAAAGTTCCGGCAGAGCGCCGAGTTCCTGCGACCTGCATTTGGCCACGCTGCATGCAGTTACAGCGTTGCCAGAGCATCGTTTCTTAACACGCATTTCTGTTAAACCTATTGGCGGGACTAGGTTTTGCAACATAAACTTTTGTCGCGAATTTCGACGAGGAACCGCATGCCGACCTCCAAGTGCGGCATTTTTTGTTCACCTGTATAGTGGCCTGTGGGTTGGGGAGCATATTTAAAATGATGCTATAATTGCTATGATACGAGTGCCGGTTGTCCCAATACTGCAGCGTATGTTGACGGAAATAATGGTTTTGAACATAGAAACACAATGACACGAATCAGATATGTGCCGTGGCTTGATTTTATAACCGTCATTGTTCTTCTGTAGCTGCATTTTACGATTATGTGAGTTACAGCTTTCTTACAGTAATTGGGGTGAGACTTCACGAGTTATCTGGGACTCATTTGAGAGTTACAAACTGAACAAGGCAGACGGGTAAGTTCAGGGGGTTAACATCTTCAATGGCTATAATCTAGACTGTGAACTTTCCGTCTTTATAAAAACGTCCAAGAATTACAACTACGCTAAGCGACTGTAGATTTAAGTTAACGTTTTTTTTTTTTGTTTTTTTTTTTTTAGTTGAGATGGTGGTGGTGATCGTCATTTTAAGGGATGGGATATCGTGATAATTATTTTGTGGCTTTTCGTAAGTTGGACGAAACCGTAGCTTAATTAGTCTGTTGTTGTTTTGGCGTATTTAGGTGTGTTGATTTTGCGTGATAACCTATTTTTCTGTAGTGACTGCAGTAGCGTGTATAGATGCAATTCGAAAGTAAGGCACTATCGAGGCAATGGAAAACATCTGGATAGCGCTATCATCGCATCGCCGAGATTCGAAAATCCGACCTCTAGACTTGCTGCAGTTCCCCCTTTGCGGTTGTGGTGAGTGATTTAAAGCACACGGCTAGGCCGCGGGGCCTTAATTATTCTACTTGAACAATATAATTGCTAATATATTTTTTAACTGAAGAGAAAATCCGTTCTCCTAATCTTGTGCTTAAGAAAAAATATAGCTATCATCCTTTTGTTCCACTACTCACATGTCAAGGGTTGAAAGTTGTGTTTCGCTGAAATTCAGGCTTTGGATAATTATATAACATGGTTCGTAGTGGTGATAACTTGGCTTCTTTTGTGGCAGAGAAGCCAAGCTGCGGTGTTATAATCGCTTGGCCAAACAAGTAGCGTTTCTTGCAATGCACCCCCTCCCTAATTGTTTGCGCAACATTTAATCCATTGGTATCTATTTATTTATTTATTTATTTTTAGTCGGTTTACCCTCCAGGGTAGGCTATTCCCTCGGACTCAGCGAGGGATCCCACCATTACCGCCACCAGGGCAGTGTCCTGGAGCTTGAAACATCGAGTCGGGGGATACAACTGGGGAGGTGGGACGAGCACTTCGCCCACTCGGCCTCACCTGCATAGCGAACAGGGGCCTCATGAGGGATGGGAAGGGAGGGGAAGATTGGGAGGGATAGGCAAGGAAGAGGGAAGGAGGCGGCCTTGGCCTTACGTTAGGTACCATCCCGGCATTTGCCCAAAGACGAAGTGGGAAACCACGGAAAACCACTTCGAGGATGGCTGAGGTGGGAATTAAACCCCCTCTACTCAGGCTGAGTAGACCCCGTTCCAGTCCTCATAATGTAGCACATTTCGAATTTCGTAGCAGAGCCGGGAATCAAACCTCGGACCTCCGGGGTGTCAGCTAAGCACGCTGATCACCACATCACGGAGGTGACATCCAATTTAATACAATTGTTTTTATAAACTCAAGATGGAGGCTGTGCAAAATTTTCAAATTGCTTTATTATTTTTTGTGTCCTGATCATGCGGTCGAATTGCACATTTTGTAATGAACCATCGCAATAATGTTCATCTGCTAGTACATAATTCTATGGCTTACATATAGAACAATCCGACATGGCGATCATCCGAAATAGTTCACTGGTTCTCAGTGTCTACAAATCTATTACAGTAATCAAACTGTAATTTGTACTTTCATAGAGGCCATTAAAATAATTTCACCTATTGGAATTTCAATAACCTGATGGCACAAAACCAACATGGCGGCGACAGGAAATGTAAATAAATAAATCGATTTTTCTGGCCACTTAATCATCCCGTGGAACTTGGCACGATATATCTTCATACAAGGATTAATATATTGACGTCTAATTTAATTCAATTTTTATGAGAACAGAAAAATGGTGGCTGTGCAAAATGTTTAATTCGTGCATTAGACTTTTCTTAAAATAAGCTCCCGTGACTCGTTACAAAAATATGCCATCTCGCGGGAGGGGTCTTATTCACCGATACTGAAAGCTATATATTCTAGTACGTAATGTCTCAATGTAATGATGTTGGTGAAGAGAGGCCGTGTACCAAAAGCTGCTCAGTACATCACATGGAAAATCCTTTTAATAGGCGGAGGAGTTTTAAGTAGGATATATTAAAATAGGCTATTTGGTTCTTCACAGAACTACTAGTTAAAGAATGCAAAAGTAGTCTATAATTGAAAATCAGTGTTGGTCTGTATAATCTTTCCCTACCTCTGCTGGAAAGAGAGGCAATTATTGGACATACATGTATTTTATGTTTTATTTTTTTTGCCGTCGACTTGAGCCTTTATGGACTGTGTGTTAACAACCACTCTCATTTCAGTGTCTGCGTCTTGTTCGTTTGCCGGCTTTGACATCTTGCCAGTATCTCTTGAGCCCATCTATCAGCTTGTTCTTCCGTTCCTCTGTTAAAGGGCCTCTCCGTCTTCTGGTTTCTGCCTCCACCATAAAACCCTGTTAGCTTTTCACCATCCTTCTGAAACTATTCCTGTCTTTGATTGTATCCTCCGCAATGCTCACTTGTCTCATATCTTTCTCACACTCTTGGAACCATTTCAATTGGAGATCTTCGGTTTAAGAAAATTCCAGATTTTCTTTGTGAGCCGGTCATTATTCTTACGGAAGATGTTCCCATAAAACAGCAATCTTCGTTTTATAATTGTTGTTGTTATCGGTTCCATATATGTAAATAATATGTAGGCTGTAGAGTTTTATGTACTTGTCCCATATTTAAATAATGGAACGTTTTACATGTAATTTATTTCAGGATTAAGGCATAACCCAGCTCTTTTGGGTACATTAGTGTTGACCGACTGAAAAGCACTAAACTCTTGTTTACTAAGGCAACACTGAAAAAATGGCTTCAAACCCCACAAAGGAACGTTTTACAGTATATTTGTATTGCTATCCATTGAAGCAACAGTGACGAAACTTGAATGCAATAGGAGACTTTATGTGCTCAATTTAAAACGCATAGACTTTATGCATCCTAGACGGTAGGAGGGCTATTAAAAGATAAAATTGAAATTATAGTGACCATTTGCCGTAAAAGTCGGCAAAGAAATGGGTCTGACGTAAGGAATCCTGTTTCAAATGACTAACAGAATGGCTATCACAAAACCAATCTTGACTCTCAGATAGACATCATTACCTTCGATGATAAGACATAACCGATCCCACAGTCAGATTTGAGACACAGCCAGCAGGAAAGAAGACCGTCTACAACCCGACTATCCAACATCATCTCGACAAATATCGCCTACAGAATCTTGAAGTCATAAGACTTATGGTGGGATTCAGAGGATTCTTCTTTGTCACCTCACGCAGAGGAATGATCATTAGCAAGGATATCATCAATACAACTGGTTTGTAACGGACCATATGGATTTTGAGCCATCATTTCCAGCCGAACCTACGTAAATATTTTATTGCTTTTGACGTGGAAATATCACTGTGCAGAGTCATCGAAAATGTTGCAGCAATGTCAAAAAATCATATCTCCCGTTGTAAATGAGATAAACTAATCATTCGACCGAAAACTAATCAGAAACTTATCAAGTTTTAGTTTTAGACGTGACTGTACTCCACCTGTGACCTTCAGCCGATGCGCAGAATGTGTGTGCGACAGGAAGCTGCCACGCCACTGTTTCAGTAGTGAGTGTGATTGCAATGGCGACAGTTCAGCAGAAAGCACAGTGTTGTGATTAGCCAAGTTTAAATCTGTGTTCAGCGCACTTTCCAACGTGTTTATGGCAGGGCTCCCCCTCATGCTAATAGCATTACACGGTGGTATGAACAGTTTCAGTAAAGTGGCATGGTTGACGTGAAGAAGTCCCCTGGACGCTCTATAACCAAAGGAGCGCACATAGAAAGAATATAAGGCATGGAAAAAACTTTTTGATTTGGTGAATTTAACAAATAATAATAATACTCGTTTTAATATTTCAAATAGTTCCTGGGCTATGATTTTTTGAAATTGCTGCACACTTTTTCGATGACCCTGTATATTCACGTTGTTGGGGATTGCTAATTAAAATTATGGTATCAGTTGTTAATATTTGATCATTGAAGTGATAGAAGCCATCTTTCAGTGCTGCCTATTTCTAATAAAGAAATATTTCCAGTCGGTCTACACAAATTTTGTGCCCAATTACATTAGGCCGTAAAACAAGCATTTATACAGGGTGTTTCAGGAGGAATAGTAAATATTTTAAGAGGTGGTAGTATAGATGAATTGCAATAAAAATATCCATATAACATGTGTCCCATTTGTATTGCATACCGAGATAGCCTACAGATGTTGGTATCTAACCAGGGCAGTTGTCGTTTCGTGTGTTGGCACGCCGGTTGCTATGGGCACGTTTCTTGGCCACCAAGGTCCCCAGACCTTACCCCTTTGGATTTTTGCCTGTGGGGATGGTTGAAAGGCGATGTCTACAAGGAAAAAGTTAACACAAGAGCAGAGTTGGTCGTTCGGATTAGGCTTGGTGCAGCCCTCGTCAAAGAACGCCAAGACGCCCTTCGAAGAACTACACGGGGTGTTATCAAGAGAAGTGCAAAATGCATTGAAGTTGGTGGTGGAATTTTTGAAAATTAACTTTTAGCGTCCTCATTTCCCTCGGCTTTACATTTATTCGGGTTAAATACTACCAGCTGTATCTCTGTACGCAATATAAATGGGACACATGTTATATGGATTTTTTTTTTTTGCAATTTATCTATACTACCACCTCCTAAAATATTTACTATTCCTCCTGAAACACCCTGTATAGCCCAACATGAAAAACACTACATAAGATATTTCGTGTTATTTTGTGATAAATATATAATGTTTTCCATGCTAAAGCATATAAATAGCCTACCTGTTTTTCCACCTAATGTAATTGGGCACAAAATTTGTGTTGACCGACTGGATAGATTTAATTATTAATAATATTTGATCATGGAAGAATGTGTAAAATATACGTTCTTCCAACCTTCAAATGATAAATTAACATTGTACTTATACTTCGGTTTCCACAACAATGGCATTCTTACATCGCGCTGCTTTGGGAGAAATATTTTTCATATTAATCAAAATTTATAACAGATCTGATTTTATTATTTTAAACTAATTTAGACAGAAAATATTTTAGAAATAATATTGAACAAGCCCCTATCATCTCTTTTATAAATTTATATTTTACATGTTGAACTACAGTTCTCTCGACAACACGTAGAAAATTATTGTTTTACCTCTATCACATTATTTCACAAACTTGCAACGTCATGCTTGTTTCTATTTATACATATTAATTATACATTGCCGATGAAGGTCAAAATGTGACCGAAACCGGTGCTTTAGAAAACATTAATAATAATTTTACTAACTAAAGGTAGCCTATATTCTCGTTGTCTCTCAAACTTTGTCAATAAGGGACATTTTCTAGACATGGTTATTTTTCTGTCTCTACGTGTTAATATAATATTTGCCTGTCTTGATTGATTTTATCTATCACTGTAATTATAATTTATATATTTATTAAATGACTGCTAGATTTTATTTAGAGGAAGTAACTCGTATTTCTAGTAGTAGACAGCGGTAGTTGTCATGGCCGATGATTTAATAATAATAATTCAAAAATAGTAATAAAATGAAGGGCCTCCGTGGCTTAGGCGGCAGCACGCCAGTCTCTCACCGCTGGGTCCGTGGTTCAAATCCCGGTCACTCCATGTGAGATTTGTGCTGGACAAAACGGAGGCTGACAGGTTTCTCTCCGGGTGCTCCGGTTTTCCCTGTTACCAATTTAATTCCAGTAACACTCTCCACTAGCATTTCTTTTTCATCTGTCATTCATTTAATCATTGCCCCAGGAGAGTGCGACAGGCTGTAATGGGTTTTGCTTCCGTTGGGATGACAAGTGAAACGGTATTTACTTTGCTCCACGTTGAGCGTACAAATGCAATTGGTTTAGCTTACGTTGTGATGACAAATATACTGTTTTCTACTAAGATATGTTGTTTTAATGGGCGCCAAGACCTCAACGCTATGTTGAAATCTAAATTTGTATTTAACAACACCTAGCTCTGGTAGAACACCTTCAAGAATCTTTACTCTCAGATCGTGGTATGATTGGATCATTAACCCAAAAAACAATTGTATCAGGAGAAGGAATTGGTCTATATCTAATGCTACCTACTGAAAACAAAGATTGCATGGTTAAAAGAAATGAATTTATTGTATAAAAAACAAGTATAGCAAAATTAATAATAATAATAATAAGTTTGAATTTAAATTGGAGCGTTGCGATTTAAATATTACCGCTAGAAAATTACGTGAAAACGGAGTCGGATAAATTACTGATTTTACTCTTATTCCCAAGCTATGAATTTACTGAATTACTGAATATGAAACAAAGAAAGACGAGAGATTGCGTTGTTATGTGTCATTCGCGCTTACCACTAGAAATTGCCGAAACATTTCCCTCGTACTGGATGTTGAAGTGAGCTTCCCATAGCCTCCTGGATGTCGTCATCTTCTTCGTTGTTGATGATATATTTGTAGATATGAAGATTTATGGTCCGTACATCGGAACCAACACGTACAAGCACAACGGTTAAGTTTCACAAAGATAGTCGCTAACTCCACTGAACATCGGAGCCACTCCCTCGTGCAACGATACTGGTTAAATTGTATAACGATAGTCCTCGTTTCCACGGCGTGCCAACCATATATGCACCCGCCGCATCCCCACTCTTCAGCCGACTTCTAGCTTACGTGGTCTCCACTGATTGGCTGCTCCCCACGCGCAACATCCCCACTCTGGCTCATTACACTCCGCGGGAGGGTGAAGTCGTTTTCCGTTCCATACATCCGCCTTTTCGTTAAGCTGCAACGCAGGATTGCGTCATGCTTCCCGACAAGATTAAGCCTGTATTTGAATTTCCAGTGACTCATGTCTCTCAATATACCCTAACTGACGAAACTCCGTTAAATTCCGTAATCATATAATTTTCTATGATATTGTCGTTCGTAATAATTTGCTTGATAGTGTTTTCTAAGACATAGAAAACCTATCTGTATGCTTATAATTTTACAAAATGCTCCGAAAAAATACCTTAATAATAATTATAATAAATTAATATTAATAATAAATTAACATGAAAAATTCTCTTGGCTGAACAATTTGCCGCGTAAATAAATATAGAATGGCTTCATACTGACTTATGCCAGTGGCATGAAAACCCCTCGAAAACACGTTACATATTCGCCTCGGATCATCGGATGATTTACTGTGACGACGGTCCATTATCCGATTATCCCAGAAACGTTAATAATCCCCATCCAAAATACATATTACATAAATGAAATCACCTTAAATTACAGATATATACACTCATAATTTTTCTTTACGCTCATTGAGTCAAAGTTTGTTGTCACTATGGATTTCACTTGACAACCAGTCCAATGTTTTTCACATAGAATAGTGTTCCACGGATATTTCCGCCTCTTAAATTTCTCTATGTTGGAAAAATAGACATAATTACTGTGTGAGCACTATGTATATGAGATGTCACATCACACGCCTCAAGGTGTTCTGATATATGTATATCTCCCTAGAACTTTCTAATTTCACTGGAGGTTCCTTTCTTATTGTGAAATTAATCCCACTTATCACTGAGCACACGATCACACTATTGTGGCAGCGCCTCGTGACCATAATACTTAATCTCTCTTTAAAGTAGATTAAATTAATATTGACTTCTGAAAAAAAACAGTAAATGCGCATTACATATAACACCAAATATTTCTGTGCCGTAATCGCCCTGTCTTGTTAAGTTCCCGTAGACCATATTCTACTTAATACTAGTTCTCAACACAGACCAGTTCTCCTCACACAAATAATACCTTTGTACAAATTACCTTAAATTACACACTTACAAATCTTACATGGCGAGGCCGTAAACAGAAATCACGTGTGCTGTTATGTATGAGTTTCATGAAGGACTGTCTCGCCTTCTGATGGCCCATCTTTTGCCTCGTGGACGCCTTAAGCAAAAATACCCTGTCCAAGCGCTCACCCATCTCTTGGAGGCAAATGGGAATTCACCAGCGCTACCAAATTCTGGTCTTGGTGTATCGAGACATTTTAGTGCTCAAGAGACAATCCCGTCATAATTCCCTGTACCTTAAAAACTCTCATTTACTTACATACTACCCCCCTGTGTGACTTCTGATACGCCTGCCTTGAAGACCAGATCTTCCACGCACCAAATACCACACTTACTCATTTGATAGGCTGGCTCGCCAGCTAAACACACTCGCTTTATGACACATATTTTCGTAGACTATGTATATTATACGTCCCGTATAATCTGTTTCCCTTACTATCCTCCAGCACATATGCTGTTTTGCCAATACGTTTGGAAACTATAAATGGGCCCTCGTAGAGATAAAAGAACTTGGACATGACTTTCTCTAGCTTATTTGACTGTTTTGGCACTCTAAGTACGACTCTGTCTCCCGGCTCGAATAGGTCAAATTTAGTTTCTTTTTGTTGGCGAATTCTCTTTTGTGCTGACTTAGATAAATTCTGTTTCGCCAACTGGACAATGTAATTCATCTGCGGTTGCTTACCCTCATTTAATCCCAACACCCTCGCTAGTTCATTTTGTGGTCTCTTTCCGAAGTGAACCTCGTATGGCGTCAATTTCGTGCTCTCATGCTGGACAGAATTCAGCCAAGTCTCGACCTTGGGAAGATGTCCAACCCAGGCCGTATGCTTGTCAAGCACTAGAGTCCGAAAAAGACGAGCCACTTCCCTTAATGGACGCTCTGCAGAATTACCCTGAGGGTACCTTACAGAGGAATGAACGTGTGTTATACCAGCTTCCTGCATACTGGTTCTCCATTTCTTTGCAGTAAACTGTGGTCCACTGTCAGATAGTATCCTGAGAGGAAGGCCAAACTCAGGTACATACTAATTAATGATCAGACGGCTACACGCTAGTCCCGTGGCTTTCCTTAGCGGATATAGCTTGACATACTTACTAAAAGCGTCAATAACTATAAAAATGTACTCGTAACCATACTGTCCTTTAACGATCGGGCCAAATAAATCCACACACAGTAGTTCGCCGGGACTACTTGTGAGAACTGCAGATCTCTCCCCCACTAAATATTTAACTGGATATTTACTCCTTTGACAGGTGTCACACTTAGCTAAAATCCTCCTAACATCCCTTCCCATTTTACTCCAAATGAAGTCACGACCAATTTCATAGAAGACCTTGGCAGCACCAAAGTGTCCTAATTCCCTATGAATGAACCAAATTAGCTCCTCCCGCAAAGTGGCAGGAACACATATTGCCCACCGATTATTTCTACATTTCCTTGCAAGAAGCCCATCCTGCATCTTGTACGTGAACCGTCCTACTTTCACATACTCTTCTTCACCTATTTCCAACCTAGCCAGTGGCTCCTTTAACTTAACGTCATCACGTTGCTCCTCTAGCATATTTCTCAGTGTCTGTAACGATGCCCTGTTGCTACTGTCCACACATGCACATATTAAAATACCGTCCTCTGCTTTAACCACAGGATAATCCCTACATAAATTAGTGTCCCTCGATAGCATGTCTGCAAGAATGTTATCTTTACCTTTAATATATTTTACTGTGAATTCGTATTCCTGCAGAGCAAGAATCCACCTACTAACTCTGTTAGAACTGAGTTTACAAGTCCTCATATACAGTAATGCATGGTGATATGTATGGATCTCAAATTTCCCCCCTACTAAATACATTCTAAATTTCCCTAAACTGAAAACAATACCTAAAAGCTCTAACTCAGTAATCGTGTATCTTTTCTCTGCTGCAGTCAGTCCTCGCGAGGCTAAAGATACAATGCACAGATTACCCTCATCATCTTTCTGACATGATACTCAAGCAATGCCTATATGTGAAGCATCTGTCATAACCACATATTCCTTATCTTTTAAAGGATATTTCAGCACTACAGCTTTCTCAAACCCTTCCTTTAGCGCTCTGAAAGCCTGATCATGCTTGGATTCCCATCTCCACCGAGTCCCACATTTAAGCAATTCCCTGAATGGTTCTACCAACCCTGAGTATTTAAGAACAAATCTCCTGAAAAAGTTGCAAATTCCCAGGTAAGTTTTTAACTGTTTAACATTCTGTGGCACCTCTGCGTTAAGAATCTTATTAACCCTACTTTCCTCTGGTGTCACACCTCTACTCGACACTCTATGACCTAAAAATGTCACTTCTGACTGACAGAATGTCGACTTAGACAGCTTCAAAGTGAACCCTGCCTGATCTAACTTCTGAAAAACTATATTTAAATGACGTAGATGCTCCTCAAAACTGCGTGAACTAATTACCATATCATCAATGTAAATGGTTACAAACTCTCCTGTGTCATCCCCTAATGCGATGTTTAAAGCCCTAATTAAAGCTGCTGAACTACTCTTTAACCCATAAGGTGTTCTACAAAATTGATAAAGATTATATTTATGACTAAAAGCTGTAAATGGTCTATCTTCGTACATAAGTGGCACTTGCCAAAAACTGGAACTCAAATCTACACAAGTGAAATACTTCTTCCCCTCAAATGTTTGCATTAATTCCTCTATTGACATAGATTTCATCTGAACTAATTCTACTGTTAACCAAACGAGCGTCTAAACAAATACGAACTGTGCCGTCGGTTTTGGGTACCGTGATCAAAGAATTAACATATGGACTGTTAGAGTGCTCAATAATCCCATCTTCAAGCATCTGATTAATTTGTGCCTCAACTCCACTCTGATAAGCGAAAGGTACAGGATATCTATGTCCTGTGAATACTCACCTATCAATAACGTTCAATGAATGTGTATAGCAATTGGCCAAACCAATGCGATCCTCAAACACTCTCCTATTAAACAATAACACATCATAGAGCCGAACACATTGTTCCACCTCTATATTTCCCTGAAATGCAGCATCACGTAACGAGTCCTCTAGACTTCCGTTCGTAATCACACTGCCCACTAAACATGGAGAACCCCGCTCTACGGCTGGCGATGTCTCATTTAAAGTACAAATCACACCTACAATACTACTTCTCTGAATTTGGTCATTGAACGCTACTTCTATTTCAGAATCTCCCCATTTAAATTTCAAACTCCCTACATCATAACATAAGTTACCAGACACTCTACTTAGCCACTCTGAACCCAAGATAACACTGAATACTAAATTTGGAATTACAAGGCAAATCTGCTTCTCTACATGATTATTAATTTTAATGTCTACTAAAACTTGCTTAGAAATTACTTTGGACCTCTTCCCAACAGCTGTGATAACAAAAGTGCTTTTAATTGGCATCTCCTCAAAATTTACTCCAGTTCCTTTCATTTTATCATAAAATGCACTACTTATGCAACTCTTCATACAACCACTATCAATTAAAACATCTGTGTACGCCTCGGACACGTTAAATTTAACTATGGGGCTCTTACTAACCACTTCCTGAATAATGCCTTCATTATTTAGTTCACGTAATAATTCATTTCTTACATTTAGGTCATAGGGTTCCTGTATAAGTGTATGAACAGGGCATGTTATAGACTGAGATTCTGACCTTACATCGCAGCCTGGTTCGTGTTTAAAGTATTGCTACCGCTTGGTGTAGTACTACTGACTACTGCACTGGTCTGGTTGTTCTGGGCTGTGTTGTCATTGTTTGGCTGTATATTACTACCACTAGGCTGTCCTCTTCCTTGACCCCTATTGTGGTTGTAATTATTGTCATTATAATTTCTCCCTTGATTTCCCCTGAAATCATTGTTTCTCCCTTGATTTCCCCTGTAATCATTGTTCCTCCCTTGATTTACCCTGAAATCATTGTTCCTCCCTTGATACTGATTACCATAGCCATTTCCTCTGTTCTGATTTAGCTGATTATTATTATTTCTATTTTGAGCGTTGGCCCCTTCGCCACCGTTCCCTTGAACTTCCTGATGCCTGGCTTCATTAGGCCTATTATTATTATTACCCTGGTTCCTATTGAAATTGTCCTCATAACCCCCTCTCCCTAGTGCATCAAATGTGCTTAACAAATTTTCTACTTGTGATATAGTCTTTACATTCTGGATACAAGCAGCCTCCTTGATCCTATAGGGTTGGGGGGCGTGGTGGCTCAGCGGTCTAGCTGTATGCCTCTCACCAAGGCGGTCCGGGTTCGATTTCCGGTCAATGCATGTGAGATTTTCGATGTGAAATGCCATGTCCTGTGGTTCGGATTCCACGTAAAAAGGAGGTCCCGTGGCTCATGATCTCAAGATTAACGGTCACGTTAAACTACAAGCTTCCTTTTGATCCTATAGGGAAAGTGCCTAAGTAGCAACCTTACCACATCACTTTCCTCCTTCAAGCCATCCAGATATTTACACACTAATACCTGCCCTAAAAAGTATTCGGTCATGGTGGAGCTTCCTTTAGGGTTATATTTACCACACACTACTCCCTCACGATGCTGCGACTGAATAACCTCATTCCAGAACTTTTCACAGAATTTCATTTTAAAATCATTGATATCAGTAAACTTGTCTCTGTAGACAGCAAACCAATTCCTCGTTTCCCCCCACAAACACTTGTTCTAAAATTTCAACTACCTGGCACCACTCAATACTACCATTTTCCAACCTCTCCCCGAATTTATTTTCTATAGTGTTCATGAACTCCATTGGGCACCCCTGTCGATTGCTGAACTTACCCAGTTCTACCTCCCTGTGTGTGCTATTCACAAAAACTGGCCTATTCTGACTATTTTCTTGCCTGATCCTAGCTTTTAATTTTAACTCTAATTCTGCGATTTTCTCCTCAGCCTTCCTCTCAATACAGTTTACTGTTAATTTAATGTTTCCTTCTGATTCTTCTACATTATCATATAGCTTTGCTTGTTTCTCCTCAATCTTGCTAATGCTCTCTCTAATACTCTCTCTTAAATCATTTACTTCTGCAACTATTTGTGAGTGGACTTTCTCAATTCTACCCCCCAGCTGTTCCTTAACCTCTTTAGTAGCTACCTGAATTTTGTCAATTTCTCTCCCCCCCCCCCCCCCCAATTGCTTTTTGACCTGCTGTGTTTCCAGTTTCACTAGTTCTTTTAAATTTTCAGCCTGTGTACTGATTCTAATTTCCAACTCCTCCTGTACTTTTCCTAATTTTCTGTCTACATCTGCAATAATCTCTTTAGCCTTTTCTTCCATCACCCCCCTGATCTCACCTCTAATCAGTTCGAATTTGTCACTCATTTCCCTACTGTTTTGTTCTAATTTAGCATTTAAAGTTTCAGTACTCTCTCTATTTTCCTTACTGTTTTGTTCTAATCTGGCGTTTAAAGTTTCATTACTCTCTCTATTTTCCCTACTGTTTTGTTCTAATTTAGCATTTAAGGCATCTGTACTTTCTTTATTTTCCCTACTGTTTTGTTCTAATCTTGCATTATTCTGTTCTAACTTTGCATTAAAGGCATCACTACTAACTTTGTTCTGATACATAAACTCGAGAAGTAAAGTTTTTAATTCTGGTCGGCCGCCTACACTCCCTGTTTCAGTAACGGGATTTATCTCCGCTTCCCCGGTACCACCATCACTCGACATACTGCTCGTATCATCACTCTCCCGTTGATGACCACTACGTAACCTCATCTGTCTTTCTTTCTCATCCCCCATAATGATATACACTGATACAGACAAATAACCCCCAAAATACAGGCACAGAAATATATACCCTTCTCCTTCCACAAATGTTATTAGGTTTTCATCCCCAAGTTGTCGGCGACAAATGTAATCTTAGATCGTGGTATGATTGGATCATTAACCCAAAAAACAATTGTATCAGGAGAAGGAATTGGTCTATATCTAATGCTACCTACTGAAAACAAAGATTTCATGGTTAAAAGAAATGAATTTATTGTATAAAAAACAAGTATAGCAAAATTAATAATAATAATAATAAGTTTGAATTTAAATTGGAGCGTTGCGATTTAAATATTACCGCTAGAAAATTACGTGAAAACGGAGTCGGATAAATTACTGATTTTACTCTTATTCCCAAGCTATGAATTTACTGAATTACTGAATATGAAACAAAGAAAGACGAGAGATTGCGTTGTTATGTGTCATTCGCGCTTACCACTAGAAATTGCCGAAACATTTCCCTCGTACTGGATGTTGAAGTGAGCTTCCCATAGCCTCCTGGATGTCGTCATCTTCTTCGTTGTTGATGATATATTTGTAGATATGAAGATTTATGGTCCGTACATCGGAACCAACACGTACAAGCACAACGGTTAAGTTTCACAAAGATAGTCGCTAACTCCACTGAACATCGGAGCCACTCCCTCGTGCAACGATACTGGTTAAATTGTATAACGATAGTCCTCGTTTCCACGGCGTGCCAACCATATATGCACCCGCCGCATCCCCACTCTTCAGCCGACTTCTAGCTTACGTGGTCTCCACTGATTGGCTGCTCCCCACGCGCAACATCCCCACTCTGGCTCATTACACTCCGCGGGAGGGTGAAGTCGTTTTCCGTTCCATACATCCGCCTTTTCGTTAAGCTGCAACGCAGGATTGCGTCATGCTTCCCGACAAGATTAAGCCTGTATTTGAATTTCCAGTGACTCATGTCTCTCAATATACCCTAACTGACGAAACTCCGTTAAATTCCGTAATCATATAATTTTCTATGATATTGTCGTTCGTAATAATTTGCTTGATAGTGTTTTCTAAGACAGAAAACCTATCTGTATGCTTATAATTTTACAAAATGCTCCGAAAAAATACCTTAATAATAATTATAATGAATTAATAATAATAATAAATTAACATGAAAAATTCTCTTGGCTGAACAATTTGCCGCGTAAATAAATATAGAATGGCTTCCTACTGACTTATGCCAGTGGCATGAAAACCCCTCGAAAACACGTTACAAGGCTTCGGCAGCCGGCACAGTTCCTATCCTCGCCACTAGATGGGGGCTTCATTCATTCCATTCCCTGAACCGGTCGGTCGACTGGAAGCAAGCAGTGGATTTACATTTTCAATAGTAATAAAATAAACATGGCCACCTATTCAGTCATGACCATGTCCGAAGTTGCTTATTTATGATAATTAATTAAATGTTGCAGCAGCATTGCAGTTTTTGTGACAATAAAATGTAATAGACTTCTAGTGGGTTAGTTGGGAGTTGAAATTATAGATGAAGAGATAGACCAGTAGTAGGTATGGCATGGGTCGACAATTTCATATTGCAATATCTGCTCTCGCCTATTGTGTGCTTAAGTGATGTGGATGTGTGTGGAAATTATAGTGCGGGACAAACCATTGGAAGCCTGAAGGTCACGCGTAGTCGGTGCGCTGTTGTCCTGTACGTTCTCGCATCCAGCACGCGACTGAAGGTACGATGCAATAGTACGGCAACACCGCCGGGTGCGGGGTGGAGAGAGGAGCGGAGAGCCGGTTGACCTTCAGGCTTCCAATGGTTTGTCCCGCACTATAGTATGTGAATATGAATGTTTAATGTGTGTATTTGAATGTAGTCTGGTGTATGCATGATGTGTGAAAATAGTCAGTCTCTCTCTCTCTCTCTCTCTCTCCTCTCTCTCTCTCTGTGGTTAACAGCGGCCACACAAATGTTCAAAGCTTAAATCAAATTACGACTAACCTAATCATCCGATCTCTACCAAATTTTGCAACAAAATACCTTTATGGGGGAGCATCCTTTGACCAAACCAATAGGTCATCAGCGTAATAGTTTGCGGATGGCGGCCATCTTTGTTTGAAAATCTATTCCCCCTATTAATTCGAACACGGTACAACCGAATGGAACGAAATTTGGTACAGAGGTAGTACTAACAAAAGGCACCTCAGTGTCATGTTTTATATCGCCGCCATCTTGACGGAAACGTAATGGCGGCCACACAAATGTTCAAAGCTTAAATCAAATTACGACTAACCTAATCATCCGATCTCTACCAAATTTTGCAACAACATACCTTTATGGGGGCAGCATCCTTTGACCAAACTAATAGGTCATTAGCCTAATAGTTTGCGGATGGCGGCCATCTTTGTGTCAAAATCGATTACCCCTATTAATTCGAACACGGTGAAACCGAATGGAATGAAATTTGGTACAGAGGTAGCACTAGCAAAGGGCAACCCAGTGTCATGTTTTATATCGCCGCTATCTTGACGGAAACGTAATGGCGGCCACACAAATGTTCAAAGCTTAAATCAAATTACGACTAACCTAATCATCCGATCTCTACCAAAGTTTGCAACAACATACCTTTATGGAGGAAGCATCCTTTGACATATCTAATAGGTCATTTGCCTAATAGTTTGCGGATGGCGGCCATCTTTGTGTCAAAATCGATTCCCCCTATTAATTCGAACACGGTGCAACCGAATGGAACGAAATTTGGTACAGAGGTAGTACTAACAAAAGGCACCTCAGTGTCATGTTTTATATCGCCGCCATCTTGACGGAAACGTAATGGCGGCCACACAAATGTTCAAAGTTTAAATCAAATTACGACTAACCTAATCATCCGATCTCTACCAAATTTTGCAACAACATACCTTTATGGGGGCAGCATCCTTTGACCAATCTAATAGGTCATTAGCCTAATAGTTTGCGGATGGCGGCCATCTTTGTGTGAAAATCATTTCCCCCTATTAATTCAAACACGGTGAAACCGAATGGAACGAAATTTGGTACAGAGGTAGCACTAGCAAAGGGCATCTCAGTGTCATGTTTTATATCGCCGCCATATTGACAGAAACGTAATGTCGGCCACACGAATGTTCCAAGCTTAAATCAAATTACGATCAACCTAATCATCCGATCTCTACCAAATTTTGCAACAGCATACCTTTATGGGGGGAGCATCCTTTGACCAAACTAATAGGTCATTAGCCTAATAGTTTGCGGATGGCGGCCATCTTTGTGTGAAAATCGATTCCCCCTATTAATTCGAACACGGTGGAACCGAATGGAACGAAATTTGGTACAGAGGTAGCACTAGCAAAGGGCACCTTAGTGTCATGTTTTATATCGCCGCCATCTTGACTGAAACGTAATGGCGGCCACACGAATGTTCAAAGCTTAAATCAAATTACGACTAACCTAATCGTCCGATCTCTACCAAATTTTGCAACAACATACCTTTATGGGGGGAGCATCCTTTGACCAAACTAATAGGTCATCAGCGTAATAGTTTGCGGATGGCGGCCATCTTTGTGTGAAAATCGATTCCCCCTATTAATTCGAACACTGTGCAACCGAATGGAACGAAATTTGGTACAGAGGTAGTACTAACAAAAGGCACCTCAGTGTCGTGTTTTATATCGCCGCCATCTTGACGTAAACGTAATGGCGGCCACACAAATGTTCAAAGCTTAAATCAAATTACGATTAACCTAATCATCCGATCTCTACCAAATTTTGCAACAACATACCCTTGTAGAGGAAGCATCCTTTGACCAAATGAATAGGTCATTAGCCCAATAGTTTGCGGATGGCGGCCATCTTTGTGTGAAAATCAATTCCCCCTATTAATTCAAACACGGTGAAACCGAATGGAACGAAATTTGGTACAGAGATAGCACTAGCAAAGGGCATCTCAGTGTCATGATTAATATCGCCGCCATATTGATAGAAACGTAATGGCGGCCACACAAATGTTTAAAGCTTAAATCAAATTACGACTAACATAACCATCCGATCTCTACCAAACTTTGCAACAACATACCTTTATGGAGGGAGCATCCTTTGACCAATCTAATAGGTCATTAGCCTAATAGTTTGCGGATGGTGGCCATCTTTATGTCAAAATTGATTCCCCCTATTAATTCGAACACGGTGGAACCGAATGAACGAAATTTGGTACAGAGGTAGCACTAGCAAAGGGCACCTCAGTGTCATGTTTTATATCACCGCTATCTTGACGGAAACGTAATCGCGGCCACCCAAATGTTAAAAGCTAAAATGTAATTACGACCAACCTAATAATCTAGTCTCTACCAAATTTTGCATCACCATATCTTTATGTGGGAAACATATTCTGACCAAACTGCAAGAACATCGGCCCAATAGTTTGCAGATGGTGGCCGAGTATGTGTGCAAATCGATTCCCCCTATCAATTCAAACAAGGTGAAACCGAATTGAACGAAATTTGGTACAGAGGTAGCACTAGCAAAGGGCACCTCATATTCATGTTTAATATCCCTAGAGCACGTTGTATTTCAACAAGCTACTACAACCAACATTCAATCATACTCCTTGAAAAGGACAAAGAGTTATAACAATACCCATGCATTTAGGAAAAAGTAGGCTATATGTTCTTTACTGAACATCTTGTTTCAGCTGATTTTCATAATCCTTCTATAGCACCAGGTTTCAAATGTTAGTAGTCTTTTCCTCTCTCACGCTCCTATTGTCCAAGATTAGCGCGACGCTCCATACAGAGTCCGTATGTGTGGGCATTCAGTAATGCTAGATAGGAATGAATGTTTTATGGTTTTATAGCAGTGGTCGTATGGGGCACTGTTCTCTTGTCTTCTCTCTCTCTCTCTCTCTCTCTCTCTCTCTCTCTCTCTCTCTCTGTTTCAGTAAGTTATGTTTCTGATTTTTCGATTAGTTTTAGCCACTGTGCTTCTGATTTCAATAGGCAGTCGAGATCATGCCATCATTTGTTACACTCACTAAGTTGCGCTTGTGTTAGGCTTCGTGTGACGCGATCAGCATCGTTTTCTTTTCCGGAACAATGGCGCCAGTGTAATAGATCTTATTTCCGATTAACTGCAGTCATCTTGTTCGAGACGAACACCTTCCATTATCTTCTATTATCGGAGTCGGTCCAGTAGTTGATCCAGTGTATTTGAAATGTAGTTCATGTTGAGCATGGTGCAAACGATTTCAAATTCGAGATGGAAGAGGATTCTATATAGAGTAGAAAAAATCGTTCTGTGATCGGATGTTATCACATACACAGAAATATCCACCTGGAACGTAATTTTTTGCATTCACAAATAAGGTTGGTTGGTTCCTTAGCTTAGGGGCTGCGACAACGCGGTCATGTAGCCCCGTGTACTTTGGGTGTGTGTATAATTTGTCTGATAACTGGTGTTAATTGCGATGACTGTATTAGTGTGTGTTTTCTGTGATGCAGGGAGGATGACTGCAGACGATTCATTTTTTCAAGTAGTTCCTACTTTTGCTACCAGATGCTACCATTCACGACACCTAGTTGCGGACGTGGCTAATAAATGCCATAGCAGTCAGCACCTGGCGGCGAAATCTGAAACTAATATAGCATTATCAAACTAATCTACAAATTTTACTACTGCCGGAAAAATAATAGGTCACCCTTTTAGAGGTTACCAATTCACTCAAGATTTATTGTGGCAACAGTGCATATGGAGTACATGAAATGATTAAATATACAGATCAATAGGTCAAGAGGTTCACAGATACCAGGTGAAACCCCCATATTGGTACGAGGTGTAGCCTCCACGGGCGGCAATGCAGGCACTGACTCTTGCATCCAGTCGATCATACAGATGGCGAATACTGTCTTGGGATACGTTATTCCACGCCTGCTCGACCTGTTCACATAGTTCTGTAAGAGTTGTGGGTGGACGAGTCGCACGAGTCACTTGTCGGCCCATCATGTCCCACACGTGCTCGATTGGCGACAAGTCCGGCGATCGTGCTGGCCATGTAAGTTGCCGCACGTCTGGCAGTGCACGTTGAGTTGCACGGGCAGTGTGTGGGTGAGCAGTATCCTGTTGGAACAACACATCCCCTTCCTGTTGAAAGAACGGCAAAAGAACGGGTCTAACAACATCCTGCACGTACCGAGCGCTGGTTAGCGTTCCCTCCACAAACACCAAAGGTGAACGAGAGTTGTAGCTTATCGCACCCCAGACCATAAGGCCTGGGGTGGGCCCGGTGTGTCTTGGACGAATGCTCTCTACAAGACAGCGCTCACCACGTCGAACGCGCCAACGACCATCACTTGCGTGCAGGCAGAATCTGCTTTCAACGCTGAATACCACGGCGCGCCATTCCATCTTCCAAGTGATCCTCTGTCGGCACCAGTCTAGCCGTGCACGTCGATGCTGTGGCATGAGTGCAAGCTGGGCTAGAGGTGTGGGTGCCCGTAGTCCCACTGCTAGTAACCAATTCGAAACAGTTCGTGTTGACACTTCTGGGCTCACAAACCCTTTTATCTGTGCTGTGGTAGCTGTACTATCTGCCACTGCTGCCCTTACAATACGACAATCCTGGCGGATGTCTGTGCTGCGTGGACGTTCAGAACATCGTCTACGGGTTTGAGAATGTTCACGTGACTACTGATACCGGCATCGTTGCACAACGGACACAGCACTTCCAACTAATGTGGCAATTCTCCGAAAGGACCATCCCACCACTCGGAAGGCCACAATTTGACCCCTTTCAAACTCGCTCAGTTGGCTGTAGGAATCACGAACGAGTCTCCGTGGCATTGTACTTGCTTGCTTCACATGCTTGCCCCACAGTGAGCCGTATGGATGTGAGCTTTCCCTATTAAATGGTAGGCACAAATGGCGCTCTGGTAGCTACCGGTATGCCACTACGCTATCTGTTGGTGGACGACGTTGAAACCCTTATCAGTACATCTACTATCCCCCAGGTGGCACATGCCGTCATCGGATCAAAATCGACGTCGTCTTTTCAGGTGACCTATTTTTTTTCCAGCAGTGTATTTAATTTATTACTGAGGGGAGCATTGGGAAGAGGGTCCTAAAACCAACAGCTTGTCAGATGTTCCCAGAGAACTGTCTGCGCTCTAAAAACTGATGAAGGAATGGCAAGCCCGTAACCAAGGCAACAGTAGCTAAAGACGTGTCATCAAACATTCCATCTATTTCTGTACGAGGCCATGCCACTCCAGTATTACCTAAAACACGATAAGAACATTAATAATATTAACGGTCATCCCTCTTCCAAGATACTATAATTATACGAGTTCGTAGTTGAGCATTTGTACTATATATTGAACCCATGTACCATTGGCTCAAAGGGGGTCGAATCCATGTATTTTTGTAAAAGGAAGGAAAGAAATATACAGTCTTTAATGGAACATAGAAAGATTTCAAGCAATGATGCTAGTCTAACGTTGTGTAAGAAGTTAGACCCAGGTGGCCAGGAAATGAGATCATGCCTGACTCATGGATAAGGAGCCGGTCACGAATATAAATAGAAGCAGTAGAAAGTTCCAGGCGTATGACAGAGAACACGTTTCGGAAATCACCCTTACCTTGCATTAAAACGGCAACAGCGCAACTGTGCCAGAAGAAGAAGAATTAAATTTAACCCATTTGCAAGAATAAAAGTAAGTAAATAAACACAGCATTGTGAATCATTTCGGATTAGAGACTTTTGTGTAGAGAAAAAGCTTTTAATAATTGCCCAGGAGAGAAGTGCAAACGTAGCATACGTCATCGGGGATTTACTGAGACCCGAGGAGTGGGGAATTAAAAAATCAACAGCAACACCCACACAGCTGAAGACTAAAAATTATTTAATATCTCAGAAATGCACGATCTATTTTCATGTGCAATGAGGTCATTTGACGTTTAGAAAACGAGCTTTCTGGAGATAAAATTTTTATAAATGTGCGACAATTATTTCAAAAGTTGGTCACGAAAAGGACTAGGATTTTATCTTTTTTTGACTAAATAGTATAAAAGTCCAGGCCAAGCCAGACCAATCTTGCAGTATTATTCCGTCCAGGGGACGTGAAGCTACATCACGCCGTATTCAAACGTATGAACCTCAGGGGAGGTCATACCGTACAACAAGTATAAGCGGTAAATGCAGTATTATTCCGTCCAGGGGACGTGAAGCTACATCACGCCGTATTCAAACGTATAAACCTCAGGGGAGGTCATACCGTACAACAAGTATAAGCAGTAAACGCAGTTCACGACAGACTCCTTGAGGGGAGATGCTACATCACCGAATACAGTCTACAAGCTTTCTTTGAGGGGAAACGCTGTATCACATCGTATAGACAGTATCCGACAGCCAAGAGCGTCGCGGTATCGATAACCAACGGGCATCCATAAGGAGTAGCCAAGAAGTATTATTACAGTATCGCCGTGTGGAGAATTAGGAAAATCCTAGTTACAGGATTTAGTTCCGACAGTATAAAGTTTACAGTGAAAAGTTCAGTAATTACAGTCAAAGCAGGCTTCGAACTTAGAACCAAGGGCGATAGGTCTTAAATTAAACGACCAAAAGTATCATAACGTATTGAAGTACCGTAACAGCGAGATAAACATTCTATCAACTTTAAAGAACTTGAGTAGGGACGGACAGAACAAGGTTCACAAAGTATTCTGGAAAGATAGGAATTCGAGAACCAAATAAGCGGAAAGGAAAAGGAAACTCTAGACATTGTTTCAAGGAAACATATGAACTATTAAAAGCATTAAGTAACGAGGAGTATTAGTTGCTAGAAATCAATAGGTCACCGATAGATTATCTGGGGGACCGTGGACAGAACAGACTTTCGCTAGACCAACCATTAGGGTCTAGGAAGGAGCCGTACGAGTTAATAATAATAGCTGATCGTCAGGAAACGGGATTTGAAGGATTACTATTCCAGGGAGGAGGTAGATGGTTCGAGACTTTCAATTCTGGCCAGATAGGAAGCCGACATTTACTAAATTTCACCCTTGGAGACGGGAGGTCAAGAAATCACGTGTGAAAGGCTTAATAGCAGCCTTAGTGATTAGAATCTGTGAAGTGTAAATATATAAAATTTGTGTTAAAGAGTAATATTTTCAGTGTTTTTATCGTGTATTATAAACAAATACACCAGTGTATTTTAAAATTTTATCAGTGTTAAATGTATTTGAGTTAAATGTGTGTCAAGATATGTCAGTACATGAAATGAATTTGTACAAGATGGGGTAATCACAAAATAGTGGGCAAAAATGAAACATCGCAAGAAAAGGAAAGTCAAGAACCGACCTATAACATGTGAGTAAATATTTTCATTATGTTTTGTGTTGGGGAAGTGTTTGTGTACAATCCACCGGAGTTTGAGATAGAGGGATTTTTTTAAATAACAAATAACAGAATAAGAGCGCGGTCTGAACAAATAAAATTTGAGAAATTACAAATAATTATGTGAAATGAATAAATCCTGTAGAGGAAATGTATGAAATAAAACGTCAGTGTAGTTGACAAATGTTACAAAAGCAAGCGTAATAAATAATAATAATAATAATAATAATAATAATAAAAGAAATATAAATAAAGATTAAATTGAATGATATGAAAGTAAGAGCGTTTGGGATCAAATAAAAGTATAAAGACATGGTGTTCGTGCGTGTTCTTAAAGTAGAGTGATTATCGTCACGGGAGAGGATAAATATAAAAATGGAGATGTAGATCAAATGTTGATTTTTGAATTTACCAGTTCTTTGGAAGACGCTTGGCTTTAAAGTAATGTGTAGCGCATTGTCGCGTATTAAAGTAATTTATCACGCTAGGAAGGCGTTGAATCTAAATATACTTGGCAAGTTAATTTTGAGGGACAGTTGATTGCGGTAATTGAGCTATGTTAAAGTCCTCCAATAGTGACGTAGATCACGAGGCCATGTGTGTTATGTTGTATTGTAATAGGGAGCAAATGTATGGTATTATGAGCGCAGGTAATATAGGCCACGGCCGACCCTAAGTTGCATTTATGTAAGTCCTCCAGTATGGGAATGGTTCCCGAGGCATGTTAAGAGAGTCGAACCTAGACTCGTATAGTTGTTGAAGCCCCTAAATATCGTCGTTGTATTGAAATATTCTTGCCCATCAATGATGACACTTCATAATTAATAAATGCCAAGGTTACGAAAGTGGTCTGTGAACCTATAAAAATGTTGTTAAAGATTGAATGAAAGACACGCCAGGTCTATCCAAAGAGCTGTGGAAAGGGAATAGCTGTTTAAAAAGCATGAATGTAGCGGTCTCGAGGCGAGACATAGAGCCTTCCCTCCCGGGCCATAAATCTCGCCCAAGTGATGACGGTCCAACCCTTGTTATTGTAAGTGTGCTAGGTCGAGAAAGGACCATCTGAGAGAAGTAAAAATACACCGTGAGTGTTTAAAAGTTGTTAATGACCCGGGATTTGAACCGAGGTCCTTGTAGATGAAAGTACCGCTTGCCAGCTCTGATCGTAGCTTTCTTATGTAATAATGGTCTTTTAAGACAAATAAATAAAATCCCTAATGTAATGTTGTATGGATGTAGGATTCCATGAGTTCAATGAAGATAACTAGATTCCGGGAGTAATCATAGTTTTTGACTTTGTCAAGTAATCTTCGGTATCTCTGGAGTACACAAGTATTTTCCCGATCACTGTAGTGAATTTGTGAAACTTGAGAGAGATGGTAATGTTGAGAACATTGTGGAATGCCCAAACAATTAAGTAGAGAAGTAACATGTACTTTAAATATGATTATATATTTGTTTGATGATAAGAAACTCATAAAATAGTTATTGAGGTGTATGAAAGAATGACACCGTTATTATGGGAAGATATCGAGCCATTGGAGCTCGTGATTGTATTGAACTTTAAGATAGATACTTTATGGAAGTGAAAATAATTATGAGTTGTGGGTTTGATGGAAACCATTTATTTTAATATAATGTTTGTTTAATTTTTATATCTTCCTTGTTCACTTTGAACAAGTTTAGAAGGATTAGGTCAATAGTTTATTTGTTTTATTTGTTTGTAGCGCCATAATTTTGGTTAATTAAATGTTTTAAAATAGGAGTTGATTTTGTTGTTATTTTTGGAAGTGTATCCTCTATTTAATCCAAAATGTGTAAGTCACAGAGTGGGAGAACGTACCAAAACCCCGAAAATCCCGATTTGAGCATTGCTGACATACTGTGATATGCATATTTCTTGCTGGAAGGGCACAGGGGGGCATAGAAGTACTGTGCTTGGATTAATAACTAGAGGAACACTTAAGACGGTCATTTCATGTAAAAGTAAAATGATGATAGGAATAGCTACAACATATAAAGTTAACTGACCGCATGGGTCCCTAGAAACTCACACCGAGCAGCCCTGAATTAAGTAAACCCCCACTGAAAACACATTTCATGGCGCCCAACGTGGGGTTTCTATATTTTCTAATTTGGCGCCCAGTACGCAAGGCTGAGTTTTCCTAGGGAAAACCCGAGTTTTCTCGAAAAATCAAAATTTTCATTTTTTTTTAAATATGGTTTTTCGAAATTTTTAATTTTTAAATACTTCCATAAAGGTTTATGAGATTGAATAAAGATATCAAAAGGTTACGTTGTAGTAAACACCCGTACCAAAGTAAATTTTTGAAGAAATTGGGTCACAATGGTTCAGATTACAATCTCTCTAGCATGTACCAGCGATGTGGCATAAGTAGCCCACTGCATTTTTATATTGTGGATAAGATGTGTACGATGATGGAGATAAAGGAGTGTTTGGATGAGCATTTCCAAAGGAATAGGGAGGAGATGATAAAAATAAGTACGAAAAGTAATAAAGATGCAAAAGAAGAGAATAGGGAAGAGAGGCAGGAGTTTTTGGACGCTATAAAAGCCGATAGCAAGGAAAAGTTGGAGGCTATAAACAATAAATTGGAAACGATAGACAATACATTGGGCCTTCAACAGGATGAAAATAAAAGGGAGTTTGAATCCATAAATCACAATTTGGGATCTCTTAAAACTAACAGTGATAACATGGGAATTAAATTAGAATCTATCCAGGCCGAGTGTAAAAACATGAACAGTGAACTGAAGGCTGAGATAAAAAGTAAATTGAATAGTATGAAAACAGAGAATTCAGATCATTTTTCAGCACAATCCAGGGTTTTGGAGGATAAACTAGGAGTAATGGAAGTGAAACTTGAAAATAAATTACATTCATTTCAGGAGGAGATGATAGCTGATAATTCTTTGAAAAGTCAAGCCATGAACACCAAATTAGATGTCATGGAGACTAAAATACAATTAAACCTTTAAATTATACGCCAAATCAATACATAAACAAATATATATTTTATATATTAGTACATGTTTCGACCCACAGTGGGGTCATCCTCAGCTTAGAAAGAAAATCAATTAAGAATTGGAAAACTAAAATGGCATATGCGCCTTAAATCTAAATTAAAATGAAAATTAAAGATAATAATTGATAAAATATAGTAATAAAAATGGATATCCTTACAAAGTAGTATTAATTAAATAAATATAAGATTGGTCTTTTAACAATCATTTTAAAAAAAGTAGTTAGAAATAAGAACTATTAGACGGTGAGTGTAAGAATGTTAAGCTTTAAATTTTTTATCAAAATATACACAAATAATTTAGAAAATCAATAAAATAATTCAGCTCGGCCCTTGAGTTAAATAACTTGAATCCTCTTCAATACGGAGACTATTAACGATTTTAAAAGGTGCCAACCAGTATTATGATGACATGAAATAACCTCGTTGTATGGGATGTAGAAATTGGAAAATACGTACAAGAATTTGAGTTGAAATGCCCAATATTGATATGTGGCAATTCAAATAAATGTCCAAAACGTTGAGAAGAGAAACCGGGATTCTTGAGATGGAATTGCGGTATCAGAAGTTCCACTTTAGATTTCCCAAACAGTGTTAGGTTATGTATATGCTGATTTAATGCAACCGTCGTGTTGAAAATTCTCCCGTAGTACCATATGTACTGCATACATTAAGTATTTATCAAATCAATGAATTATAGGAGGCATGTCATTATTCGTAATCTAGGTGAATAAATATATATTTATATATATATAAACAAATATATATTTTATATATTAGTACATGTTTCGACCCACAGTGGGGTCATTTTCAACACGACGGTTGCATTAAATCAGCATATACATAACCTAACACTGGCAAATTTTAAAGTGGAACTTTTGATACCGCAATTCCATCTCAAGAATCCCGGTTTCTCTTCTCAACGTTTTGGACATTTATTTGAATTGCCACATATCCATATTGGGCATTTCAACTCAAATTCTTGTACGTATTTTCCAATTTCTACATCCCATACAACGAGGTTATTTCATGTCATCATAATACTGGTTGGCACCTTTTAAAATCGTTAATAGTCTCCGTATTGAAGAGGATTCAAGTTATTTAACTCAAGGGCCGAGCTGAATTATTTTATTGATTTTCTAAATTATTTGTGTATATTTTGATAAAAAATTTAAAGCTTAACATTCTTACACTCACCGTCTAATAGTTCTTATTTCTAACTACTTTTTTTAAAATTATTGTTAAAAGACCAATCTTATATTTATTTAATTAATACTACTTTGTAAGGATATCCATTTTTATTACTATATTTTATCAATTATTATCTTTAATTTTCATTTTAATTTAGATTTAAGGTGCATATGCCATTTTAGTTTTCCAATTCTTAATTGATTTTCTTTCTAGGCTGAGGATGACCCCACTGTGGGTCGAAACATGTACTAATATATAAAATATATATTTGTTTATGTATTGATTTGGCGTATAATTTAAACGTTTAATTCTAACATCAATACGGATATTTAAAACATTTGTTTCCAATGGCAAATGTATTTGCATTCTACTAAAATACAAAGTAATATAAATGAGAAATTAAAAGAGACAATGAATACCAAATTCCAAGGTTTTGACACTGAGTTTGGGAAGAAGTTAAATGATTTAAGAGGGGAAATCACAAGTAAAATTGAAAAGGAAAATGGGCACTTCAGTCAGGATTGCAAGCCCAAATAAATATCTTAAAGGAAAGTACGGTAAAGTCCCAAGCTAAATGTCAAGAAAATTTTGAAAATTTAGAAGGTAATTTTGGTTCTATAAAAATTAAATTAAATAACATGGAAAAAACCTGTAAAGAGAATGTAGACGGATGTAAAATGAACTTGTAACCCAGATCCAGGTGTGCAGAAAAAATTAGAAGATCAGATAAAATCTAACATGAATCTTTGTGAAACATCCCGGGATGAGATAAAAAAAAGTGTTAGTGATCTAGAAGACAGATTTGAAGGGGTTGAGAAAAAATGGGAGAACTTGAGGGAAAAGTCGGTGAAATTCAGACCGAAGTAACTGAGATGAAAAATCAAAATCAAAAGGATGTGCTGAACATGAAAGGTCAATTTGAGCGGTTTACTGGGCAGGTAGATGAGAACTTAAAGAAGCACGAGGAGGGAATAAATAAAAGATTAGATATATACGAGAAGCATATTCAGAAAGAAAGAAAGCAACGAAATGAAGAAAATCAGGAGAATACCCTGAAGATAGAGGAAATAAGTAAGGGTATCAATGAGGTCCAGGGAACCATGGAAACTTTAAAAGGACAAGTAGGGAAAGCAAATACTGAAGTAAACCAGGTCCAGACGACTTGAGGAGATTGTATAAGAGTCAAGGGAAAACTGAGGAAAAGCTTGAAGGAATTAAGGGAGAGATGGAGAAAAAGATAAAGGAAATACGAGAAGACCTCGATACCATAGGTGACGTTAAGCCAGAAATTATAACAGAACAGGTCATGGTCATCAAGAAAGAGGTAGAAGAACACTTAAATGAAATCAGGGATAGCTTCAGGGACGAGAAATTCCAACTCAAACGAGAACTGGAAACCAGTAAGAAAAATCAGGAAAGAATTCAAAATGAATTAGGATCCCGGTTGGAAAGGACTGAACATAAGAACAGTCAAATGGAAATTCAACTCATGGCTAATGAAGAAAGTGCCCGAAGAGAAAGGAAGTTAGAATTTGAGAGTCAGGATGAGTTTCCAAAGACAGGATGGGTAGATAACCATGAACGAGGCACAGATCCAGATAGGGACTTAGGAGGGGACAGCCCTTATAAGAACCCAGGATATCCGATGGCGATGTCAACCCCGTAACTGAATCAGACAAATGGTCAGATAATAAATATCATCAAGTCAAATGAGGACAGACCGGTGAAGTTTACGGGTAATAATATGTCTATTACTCCCAAATACTGGTTAAAGGAAGTCGCAGAGTACTTGAACGAAATGGAAGTTCCTCAGGATCGGAGACTGAGAGCAATTGAGAAGCTGTTGGCAGGTGATTGTCTCACCTGGTTCAGGAGTTTCAGGTACACCTTTGATACGGTGGAAGGCTTTAGAGAAGCGTTTCTGAAACGATATTGGGCAGCAGATGTGCAAGAGAATTTGAGGCTAGATCTGTACTCTAGGAAGTATAGCACAAATGCCCCAACTAAGTACTCAGAATTTTTCACCGCTCAGCTGTGTAAATTCCGGGAACTTGACATTGCTCCTGCTGAGAACGACCTGTGTGCCGCCATTGCAAGACAACTTCCATATGAGATCCATAGGCTGTTAATCTCGTCTAAAGCCAGAAGTGCTGTGGAAGTGGAGAGCGTATTACGTCAATTAGATATGACGACTTCGCACGTTACTCCCAGGCATCCAAGACAGACTGAACAGGTACATATGGCCAGCGGTCAAGAAAATAGAGAGAAACCATCGACCAGAAATCAGTCCACTAGTACTGATACTCAGGGACTGGGTCGAGAATATGGACACCAAGAGCCTAGGGGAATACAGCCATACTATAGAAGAGGATATCGAGGAAGGAATCCTAGAAATACAGGTTATAGGCAACAAGAGAATCGACCCTATAAAAATAACAATCAAAGGCAAGATAACCGAAAGAGATGGGAAAATTATCCCAGAAGAAACGTAAGTCTTCGTTACATGAATGAACGACCAGACGAACCTGAAAGGCAAAAAGTCCGTTGGAGTGAGGCAATAAAGAACCGAAAATCACCCGACCGATTAGACGGAGCTCAAAGCTTGGAGCTACAGGCTCACTTGAAGAACGAGGGGAAAGGAAGCCCTCAGGATAAAAAAAACTTCAAATTTAAATCATCAAAAGTGGAAACATACCAGGAGCTGGGAGGAGGTAGAGATTGTGAATTGGATAGCAAGACCAGATGAGCTAATTAACGAGGATGTGGAAGGAATCCCACCCATTAAAAGAGAATTACCCATAATTATGCTAAGAATAGAAGAATTACTGGTCAGGGCATTAATTGATACCGGATCCACCATAAGTTTAATTACGCAAACCCTCTTAAATGAATTGGAAACAAGAGGCCGCGTATTGAAAATTCCCACATCAAGTGTAAAGATTAAGGGGATTATTCCTGAAAAATCTTTAACATGTAAATTTCAGGTATACATTGATTTGATCATGGGTAACGCTGAAATTTCGCAATGCTTTTTGCTGGTAAATCAATTGCCATATAATGTCATATTAGGTATTGATTTTATCCGTGAGAACAAGGTCATCATAGA
Organism: Meconema thalassinum; assembly: GCA_946902985.2. Taxonomy (NCBI): domain Eukaryota; kingdom Metazoa; phylum Arthropoda; class Insecta; order Orthoptera; family Tettigoniidae; genus Meconema; species Meconema thalassinum. The sequence goes on from OX336392.1 coordinate 378,814,749, forward strand.
CCTAGCGCAAAATTGCATTAGGATTCAAAGAGAGGATGTGGACGAACAAAATATAAATTTACAGGAACAGGATGGGAAAATAGGAGAACAGGTATGGCATGTGGAAGAAGTAACAGAAGAAGGTTGTAAGGACATAGAAAATATATTTGAAGCCCTAAATATAGAACTCGAAGATAGTTTGGAAACTGAGTTCGAAACCAACCTGTCAGGAAAAATAGAGGAAGCTAAAGTTAACCTCGAAAATAAGGAACAATTAAAGGAATTACTATTAAACTTCAGGGACGTATTTGATTCCAAGCCAGGGAAGATTGAAAACTTTAAATACGCGTTCCAAGTCAATGATTGGGCACCGTTCAGACAAAAACCATACCCGGTTGCGGAAAAACATTACCCACAAACGAAGAAAACACTGCAGGAGATGATGAATGCAGGTGTTATAGAAAAGATGGCGACATCATATGTTAGTCCATTAGTAATTGTGAGTAAACCGGATGGCTCAGTAAGGGTGTGTTTGGATGCCAGAAATTTGAATGCAAAAATCATACCAGAAAATGATTCGGCACCACCCATAAAAGAAATACTGAGGAAATTCAAAGGCAAGAAGATTTTCACAAATATTGACATGACTTCTTCGTATCATCATCTCGAACTGGAAGAGAAAACCAGTCTTTTAACTGGATTTCAGTTCGACCAACAAACATATTGCTTCAGGAGATGTCCGTTTTGGATTGAAGACCGCGGGATCTGCCTTAATAAGAGCGCTTGATCGAAACCTGTCAGAGGAAGTGAAAGATTGCACTATCCGTTACGTGGATGACATTTTGCTTACCTCGGAAAACATTGAGGAACATTTGGAAAAGTTAAAGAAATTATTGGAAGATTTAAGAAAGGCTAACTTTAAGATAAATTTGAAGAAATCAAATTTTTGTCAGAGACAAGTAACATTTTTGGGGCATGTGATTGATAAGGATGGTGTTAAACCAAATCCATGCAAATTAGAATCGATAAGAGATTTTCCCAGGCCTTTGAAGGTGAAAAACGTTCGCCAGTTTTTGGGATTGATTGGATTTTTCTCAGGACATTGTCCATCATACACCAAAACTGTTGCACCACTACAGGACCTTCTGAAGAAGGGGGGCAAGTGGAAATGGACGGAGGAAACAGAAAAAGCATTTATAGAGGCCAAGGAAATGCTCTTAAACTATGTGAAGCTAGGATATCCTGATTTTAATCAGAGATTTATTATACAAACAGATGCATCCCAGATTGGAATAGGGGCAATGCTATATCAGGAAAACCCGGATAACACTGATAAGAAAAACAAGATGTTCAGTAAAGAACATATAGCCTACTTTCTCCTAAATGTATGAGTATAGTTATAACTCGTTGTTATTATCAAAGAGTATAATAGAACTATTCTTTGTTGAAGACCTTAGAAACGATTTACCTCTACCAAACGCCACGACCTAGATAAAAACTGCTACCATCATTGAAGAAAGAAAGAAAGATAAGAAGTATATCAAGAATGTTATGGATCTGGAGACATAATCGACCGGACTGGCGGCGTGGCTCAGCGGTAACGTTCTCGCTTGCTGGGCCCTAGGATGCAGGTTCGTATCCTGGCGCAGTCAGCTGGCATTTGAGGGTGCACAAATGCGAGGGAGCCGTGTCAGTACATTTACTGGCACGTTAAAGATCCCCTTCGGGCCAAAATTCCGGCACCCCGGTGTCTCTAAAAGCAGCAGTAGTTAAAAGGGATGTAAAACCAATAACATTATTATTATTATTATTACGACCTGCCGTGGGCAACATCCAACTTTGAGTTGAGGCATGTCTTTACACGTCTGGTTGTGCATGGCTTTCACAACCCTAATTGAATTAACAAATCTTTCCATGACCCTACAGAGACGTGTGTATACAAACTATGTGGATATTTTCGATAATATAATCCTAACAGAGCGAGTGCATTCTAGCGGCCAGAATAAGAAACTTTTCAATAAAATCTGGAAGTTACCTTTTTGGCAGCTAGATGTCTCGAGTAAATCTGCTGGCGAATTATGTTTTAATTAAATATATATTTTACACCATAATGTGGACAATATAACGCTTAATAACATTTTCAAGTAACGCAAAATAGGCTGTTACAAACCCTTTAAAATAAAAAGTTAAAATGTATCGTAGTATCAACTTGTCATTCTTCAAATTCGATGCGCATAGAATGATAATGGTATAGTAATCAATGGATCCCCACGTAGACTAGTCGGGACATCTAGTGGTGAAATATCGAACAATATAATCCTAACAGAGCGAGTGCATTCTAGCGGCCAGAAGAAGAAACTTTTCAATAAAATCTGGAAGTTACCTTTTTGGCAGCTAGATGTCTCGAGTAAATCTGCTGGCGAATTATGTTTTAATTAAATATATATTTTACACCATAATTTGCACAATATAACGCTTAATTTTAAAACATCTGAGTCATTACAAAACAATAAACATATAACATTTCAAGCAAAAAAACTAGCTCTGATCGGGTTTGAACCATAGGAGTCTGAGCGACAGGCTATCGCTCTACCACTGAGCTAATTGTGTCAACGAATATCGTTCTATTTAAAATGACTTACATAGAACTTGTTAGCAAATAATGATTTATACTAAACGATTTCATCACTGGAGTATATTATTTATATATAAAGCATTTCATACAAAGTTTATTTATTTTGTATCAGTACGCTATATTGCATTCAATACTCAAATTAGTGAAATATAAGTCAGGCACAAGATATCCGCTGCCATCTTGTCTTATTAATGAATCAGCTGAGCTTTTTAAAATCACGTCTGCACTATAGTATTACAAAATAAACTTTTAATTTCGTACGTGCCTCTTCCTTTAGAACAGTTAAAACGATTCTCGGCTCGATAATCGGAACTGGTGGGTCCCATGATATGGATTATAAAGTTTGCATAATTCGCACGGCCGCCATCCTGAAATGGTATGGCGGACGACCTTGTAGTTTGGTCACAAGACGCATCCTATACGAAGGTATGTTGTTACCAAATTTGGTAGAGATTGGATGATTTGGTTAGTCGTTATTTGATTTTACGTTATGAACGTTTGAGTGGCCGCCATTCAGTTTTAGTAAAGATGGCGGCGATATAAAACATGACACTGAGGTGTCCTTTGCTAGTGCTACCTTTGTACCAAATTTCGTTCAATTCGCATTCACCGTGTTCGAATTGATAGGGGGGGACAGACATTCAGAGTACACACACTCACACACACACACACAGACTCACACACACACATACACACACACAGACAGACACACTTTTTTCGCCCTGTGTTGATCTCATAAGTCTACTTTCATTTTTTGCAAAAATCGAAAGTAGGCTAATTATCTAGCTTTCACAAGTCGGAGACTGAAACCACACGAGAAAAATTATACAATCAGCGAAATCGAGCTGTTAGCGATATTGCACGCGCTGCAATATTGGCGAAACATCGTATAAGGGGTTTCAAGTCACATTAAGGACAGATCATAAAGCCTTAACCTTTTTGATGAAGACTGATTTATCCAGTCAAAGGTTGATGCATTGGGCTTTATACATTCAACAGTTTGACGTACATATAGAGTACTGCCCAGGAAAAGAAAATGTAGTTCCAGATTATTTAAGTAGACAGCCAGAGTCCACAGAAGAGGAAGTAATGGCTATTGATTTGGAAGACAGGGATCAGCGTACTCTGAATGAGTTAAGAAGCATTGGTCAACGACAACGTGAGGATCCATGGATGAACATGCTCATATCATTACTGGAAGGGAGTTTGATAAGGGGAACACCGGCGTACACGGAAGCTAATAAGATAGCTCAAGATTACACATTCTATAATGGATTGTTATATAAGTTTGTGGACTCTGACCATTCACGATTAAGGATCGTTGTACCTGCGATTTTGCAGAGAAAAATGGTATGGTTAGCCCATAGATCGTTCGGACATATGGGAGTCGACAAAACAGTCTCGATGCTGAAAGAAGCATTTGTATGGCCGAGACTGAGAGAAACTGTAAGGGATACGCTAAAGACATGTGATCTATGTCAAAGGATTAAACCAAATGCATTTTTGATGAGACAAAAGCCTATACCATTGTTGCCCGAGAGGCCAGGTCAAATCATTTCTATTGACAATTTCGGACCTTTGCCAAAGGCTAGGTGAGGAAATCGACACATAATGGTGGCTATGGATGTCTTCACAAAAATGGTTGTCCTTGCTCCCATACAGAAGAGTAGTACCAAACAGGTGTTAAAACGACTCAAAGAAAAAGTGATACCGATTCTGGGAAAACCCGAGAATTTGTTGTCGGATCACGATAGTTGTTTTACAAGTGTAGAGTTCAGACAGGAATTAGAAAGACTTGGAATACGTCAGATTTTGTCAAGTATTCGCCATCCTGAGGCAAATCCTGTGGAAAGAGTGATGAGGGAGACGGCCAAGTATTGTAGAATATACTGTGCCGAAGAAAATTGGAAATGGATAGATATCCTGGATATTATCGAATTTTGTATAAACAATACAATCCATGAATCTACGGGAGAGATACCAATAACGTTACATCGGAATGAGCAACCAGAGAGACCTTGGAGTTTGGTAATTCCTAGGCCAGCAGACGCTCAGCCTGGAAGAGATGTACGTATTAGAAGAGCCTTTGAGCATTTAATAGCTCAAGCTGACAGAAGGAAAAGAAGAAACAGGCACAAGAGGTATCATCGACCACTATTAGCAGGAGAAATGGTGCTAGTGAAAAGACCAGCCATTTCGGATCCAGGGAACCGCGTGTACAAGAAGTTCCAGAAAATGTACCACGGACCGTATCAAATAATAAGGGATTTGAGAAATAATGCCTATAGAATTCGGCACTGTGAAACGAACCACGAAGTGACCATGAACTCAGCGAACTTAAAAATATATTACCCTCCCGAAGACTTCGATGAAGCAAATGAACAAGCCCTGGTCATGGAACAATTTAGAGATGATGAATCCACTTTTGAGACAAACAATAGTAAGGAAGAAAAAGGAAACAGAGTTCAACCATTCGAGTGCGAATGCGAATTGGAGAAAATGTATTGTGAAATAAGAGAAATAATTGATTTGGTTGAAGAAGAAAATTTCAATTTAAGAAAAGGAAATGATGAAATAAAGAAACGGGTAGGGATAGACCACACCCGTGATGAAGAATTATGTTCTGGAAACTTGTAGTCCAGACAAATAAAAAAGGAAGAAAGGGTAGGGACAGAACGTACCCAACCTACATTATTACCGGATATGACTTAAATGGAGGAAAAACAAAATATCGTGGAATTTTAAAGGAATAAAGATTAGAAGGTACGGATAAATGTTATGATGGCTTCGACACTAAAGAAAAAAAAGATTTTTATGAATAATTGAAATAAATTTCCTCAAAATTTTTCGAAAATGTATTTACCTAAGGAGGGGAGAGATGAACCCATGTACCATTGGCTCAAAGGGGGTCGAATCCATGTATTTTTGTAAAAGGAAGGAAAGAAATATACAGTCTTTAATGGAACATAGAAAGATTTCAAGCAATGATGCTAGTCTAACGTTGTGTAAGAAGTTAGACCCAGGTGGCCAGGAAATGAGATCATGCCTGACTCATGGATAAGGAGCCGGTCACGAATATAAATAGAAGCAGTAGAAAGTTCCAGGCGTATGACAGAGAACACGTTTCGGAAATCACCCTTACCTTGCATTAAAACGGCAACAGCGCAACTGTGCCAGAAGAAGAAGAATTAAATTTAACCCATTTGCAAGAATAAAAGTAAGTAAATAAACACAGCATTGTGAATCATTTCGGATTAGAGATTTTTGTGTAGAGAAAAAGCTTTTAATAATTGTCCAGGAGAGAAGTGCAAACGTAGCATACGTCATCGGGGATTTACTGAGACCCGAGGAGTGGGGAATTAAAAAATCAACAGCAACACCCACACAGCTGAAGACTAAAAATTATTTAATATCTCAGAAATGCACGATCGATTTTCATGTGCAATGAGGTCATTTGACGTTTAGAAAACGAGCTTTCTGGAGATATAATTTTTATAAATGTGCGACAATTATTTCAAAAGTTGGTCACGAAAAGGACTAGGATTTTATCTTTTTTTGACTAAATAGTATAAAAGTCCAGGCCAATGCAGACCAATCTTGCAGAATTATTCCGTCCAGGGGACGTGAAACTACATCACGCCGTATTCAAACGTATGAACCTCAGGGGAGGTCATACCGTACAACAAGTATAAGCAGTAAATGCAGTATTATTCCGTCCAGGGGACGTGAAGCTACATCACGCCGTAGTCAAACGTATAAACCTCAGGGGAGGTCATACCGTACAACAAGTATAAGCAGTAAACGCAGTTCACGACAGACTCCTTGAGGGGATATGCTACATCACCGAATACAGTCTACAAGCTTTCTTTGAGGGGAAACGCTGTATCACATCGTATAGACAGTATCCGACAGCCAAGAGCGTCGCGGTATCGATAACCAACGGGCATCCGTAAGGAGTAGCCAAGAAGTATTATTACAGTATCGCCGTGTGGAGAATTAGGAAAATCCTAGTTACAGGATTTAGTTCCGACAGTATAAAGTTTACAGTGAAAAGTTCAGTAATTACAGTCAAAGCAGGCTTCGAACTTAGAACCAAGGGCGATAGGTCTTAAATTAAACGACCAAAAGTATCATAACGTATTGAAGTACCGTAACAGCGAGATAAACATTCTATCAACTTTAAAGAACTCGAGTAGGGACGGACAGAACAAGGTTCACAAAGTATTCTGGAAAGATAGGAATTCGAGAACCGAATAAGCGGAAAGGAGAAGGAAACTCTAGACATTGTTTCAAGGAAACATATGAACTATTAAAAGCACTAAGTTACGAGGAGTATTAGTTGCTAGAAATCAATAGGTCACCGATAGATTATCTGGGGGACCGTGGACAGAACAGACTTTCGCTAGACCAACCATTAGGGTCTAGGAAGGAGCCGTACGTGTTAATAATAATAGCTGATCATCAGGAAACGGGATTTGAAGGATTCTATTCCAGGGAGGAGGTAGATGGTTCGAGACTTTAAATTTCACCCTCGGAGACGGGAGGTCAAGAAATCACGTGTGAAAGGCTTAATAGCAGCCTTAGTGATTAGAATCTGTGAAGTGTAAATATATAAAATTTGTGTTAAAGAGTAATATTTTCAGTGTTTTTATCGTGTATTATAAACAAATACACCAGTGTATTTTAAAATTTTATCAGTGTTAAATATATTTGAGTTAAATGTGTGTCAAGATATGTCAGTACATGAAATGAATTTGTACAAGATGGGGTAATCACAAAATAGTGGGCAAAAATGAAACATCGCAAGAAAAGGAAGGTCATGAACCGACCTATAACATGTGAGTAAATATTTTCATTATGTTTTGTGTTGGGGAAGTGTTTGTGTACAATCCACCGGAGTTTGAGATAGAGGGATGTTTTTAAATAACAAATAACAGAATAAGAGCGTGGTCTGAACAAATAAAATTTGAGAAATTATAAATAATTATGTGAAATGAATAAATCCTGTAGAGGAAATGTATGAAATAAAACGTCAGTGTAGTTGACAAATGTTACAAAAGCAAGCGTAATAAATAATAATAATAATAATAATAATAATAATAATAATAAAAGAAATATAAATAAAGATTAAATTGAATGATATGAAAGTAAGAGCGTTTGAGATCTAATAAAAGTATAAAGACATGGTGTTCATGCGTGTTCTTAAAGTAGAGTGATTATCGTCACGGGAGAGAATAAATATAAAAATGGAGATGTAGATCAAATGTTGATTTTTGAATTTACCAGTTCTTTGGAAGACGCTAGGCTTTAAAGTAATGTGTAGCGCATTGTCGCGTATTAAAGTAATTTATCACGCTAGGAAGGCGTTGAATCTAAATATACTTGGCAAGTTAATTTTGAGGGACAGTTGATTACGGTAATTGAGCTATGTTAAAGTCCTCCAATAGTGACGTAGATCACGAGGCCATGTGTGTTATGTTGTATTGTAATAGGGAGCAAATGTATGGTATTATGAGCGCAGGTAATATAGGCCACGGCCGACCCTAAGTCGCATTTATGTAAGTCCTCCAGTATGGGAATGGTTCCCGAGGCATGTTAAGAGAGTCGAACCTAGACTCGTATAGTTGTTGAAGCCCCTAAATATCGTCGTTGTATTGAAATATTCTTGCCCATCAATGATGACACTTCATAATTAATAAATGCCAAGGTTACGAAAGTGGTCTGTGAACCTATAAAAATGTTGTTAAAGATTGAATGAAAGAAACGCCAGGTCTATCCAAAGAGCTGTAGAAAGGGAATAGCTGTTTAAAAAGCATGAATGTAGCGGTCTCGAGGCGAGACATAGAGCCTTCCCTCCCGGGCCATAAATCTCGCCCAAGTGATTACGGTCCAACCCTTGTTATTGTAAGTGTGCTAGGTCGAGAAAGGACCGTCTGAGAGAAGTAAAAATACACCGTGAGTGTTTAAAAGTTGTTAATGACCCGGGATTTGAACCGAGGTCCTTGTAGATGAAAGTACCGCTTGCCAGTTCAGATCGTAGCTTTCTTATGCAATAATGGTCTTCTAAGACAAATAAATAAAATCCCTAATGTAATGTTGTATGGATGTAGGATTCCATGAGTTCAATGAAATAACTAGATTCCGGGAGTAATCATAGTTTTTGACTTTGTCAAGTAATCTTCAGTAACTCTGGAGTACACAAGTATTTTCCCGATCACTGTAGTGAATTTGTGAAACTTGAGAGAGATGGTAATGTTGAGAACATTGTGGAATGCCCAAACAATTAAGTAGAGAAGTAACATGTACTTTAAATATGATTATATATTTGTTTGATGATAAGAAACTCATAAAATAGTTATTGAGGTGTATGAAAGAATGACACCGTTATTATGGGAAGATATCGAGCCATTGGAGCTCGTGATTGTATTGAACTTTAAGATAGATACTTTATGGAAGTGAAAATAATTATGAGTTGTGGGTTTGATGGAAACCATTTATTTTAATATAATGTTTGTTTAATTTTTATATCTTCCTTGTTCACTTTGAACAAATTTAGAAGGATTAGGTCAATAGTTTATTTGTTTTATTTGTTTGTAGCGCCATAATTTTGGTTAATTAAATGTTTTAAAATAGGAGTTGATTTTGTTGTTATTTTTGGAAGTGTATCCTCTATTTAATCCAAAATGTGTAAGTCACAGAGTGGGAGAACGTACCAAAACCCCGAAAATCCCGATTTGAGCATTGCTGGCATACTGTGATTTGCATATTTCTTGCTGGAAGGGCACAATATGGATGTACAGAGGCCCGACTTTACCATGACAGGAACTTAAAAGTTTACATGCTTATAATACTGTACATGCAGTGCGGACGCCATAAAAATCTCGAAACCGTATTTTTAGCATATTTTCATTTTATGAAGAAAAAAAAGGCTTATGAGATCACCTATTTTCCGTGTGTGTATGTATGTGCGTTTGTGTGTGTGTCTCCCTCTAATAACTTCTAAACGGCTCGAGCGATTTCAATAAAACTCGGTAAGGTTATAGCACCATTTCGGCCAACCCTGACCGTGCCGTTCAAATTTTATTACGTCCTACCAATACAACATGGCAGCTGTGCGAAATACTTCACTAGCATTCAATATCTCCGATACTATCACCGAAATCACCCTGAAATTTTGTACGGTGATAAAGGGTACCACTATAAGTTCACCTATGAGACTTTCAAAAACCTGGTAACTACAAAATGAACATGGCGGCCAAGCGAAATTGAGCCTTTTAAATATACGTTTCTCGCGATTTAACCATCCAAACGCAATGAAACTTGGTACAGCAAATGTTTATACACATTATAATGCACTGGCATCAAATTTAGTTCAATTGTTTACATAACCTCAAGATGGCGGCTGTGCGAAATATATCACCGGCATTCTATATCTCCGAAACTATTACTGATATCACCCTGAAATTGTCTATAGAGATAAAGGACACTATTACAAGTATATCTATGGAACTTTCCTTAACCTCTAAAGTATAAAACGAACATGGCGGCCAAGCGAAGTTGAAACATTTTAATAGACTTTTCTCGCGATTTAACAATCTGAGCGCAGTGAAGTATTGTATAGTAAATATTTATACATATTGTAATGCACTGGCATCTAATTTAGTTCAATTGCTTACATAACCTCAAGATGGCGACTGTACGAAATTTTAAAATTAGGTTTTCATTTCTTGCGTCGTAATCATGCGATCGAAGTGAAAGTTTGAATAATGAACCTACGCAATACTCTTCCTTTAATGGTACATAACTCTATGGCCTATACATATAACAATCCAACATGGCGAACATCCGAAATATTTAGACGGTTTTCAAAATCTACGAATCTTTTGCATGAATCAAAGTGTTTTTTATGTTCATAGAGGCTATGACCCTAAGTTCACCTATAGGACTTTCAATAATCTGGTGAGCACAAATCCAACATGGCGGTGACGCGAAGTATAAATATTCAAATGGACGTTTCGTGCGATTTAACCATCCGAGTGCAGTGAAACTTGGTACTGTAAATGTTTATTCAAGTGTTAATCCACTGGCATCTAATTAATTTCAATTGTTTTCATAACCACAAGATGGCAGCTGTGCGAAATTTTAAAATCTCGTTTTTACTCTTTGTGTCCTAATCATGCGATTGAAGTTTGAATTCTACAGGTTAACAATAATCTTCATGTAATAGTATATAACTCTAAGACCTACATATATAAAAATCCAACATGCGACCAACCGAAATATTACACGGTTCTCAATATATACGAATCTATTCCAGCAATCAAACTGAAATTTTGTATGTTGATAGAGACAATTAACATAAGTAGGATATATCAAAATAGGCTTTAGTTTTTCACGGAACTACTTATTTTGCCCTACTTTCGTTTTTTTTTTTTTTTTTTTGCAAAACATGAAAGTAGACTAATGAGATCTACACGGGCCAACAGTTGTCAGTCTGTCTGTGTGTGTGCGAGTGTGTATATCTGCGCCTTCCCCGCCCCCTCTCTATCATTTCAAACATGACGGAACCGAATTGAACGAAATTTAGTACAGAGATAGCACTATCAGAAGACAGCTCAGTGTTTTGTTTTATATCGCCACCATCTTGACGGAAACGTAATGGCGGCCACCCACATGTTCAAAGCTTAAATCAAATTACGACTAACTTAATCATCTGATCTCTACCAAATTTTGCAACGACGTACCTTCATGTGGGAAGCGTCTTTTGTCCAAATTATAGGGTCATCAGCCAAACAGTTTGATGATGGCGGCCCTATATATGTGTGCAAAGTGTATGTGTGTCCCCCTTATCAATTCAAACACAACGAAACCAAATCGAACCACCTTTGGTACAGAGATAGCACTATTAAGGGAAAACTCAGTGTCATGTTGTATATCACCGCCATCATAACGAAAGAGCAATGGCGCCCACCCAAGTGTTCTAAGCTTAAATCAGATTACGACTAACCTAATAATCCGAGCTCTACCAAGTTTTACAAAAAATGTACCTAAATGTGGTAGGTGTCTTTTGCCCAAACTACAAGGTAATCAGCCAAATAGTTTCAATATGACGGACATATGAATCATGCAAGTATTATAGCCTAACCGTTACTTACGATTCAACAAGGTCCGGCCTCACCAAATCCATTTATCGTACACTGGATGGTTTAAACCGTCCTCAAGGAGGTGACCCGTAGAATATTAACATCTTATAATAGAATATTATACCATAGAAGTGACTAAGTCGCCTCCGTAGCGTAGAGGTCAGCATGGTTAGCTGCCGCCCCGGAGGTCCTGGGTTCAATTCCCGGCTCTGCCACGAAATTTTAAAAAGTGGTACGAGGACTGGAACGGGGTCTACTCAGCCTCGGGTGGCCCAAATGAGTAGAGGGGGTTCGATTCCCCCTCAGCCATCCTCGAAGTGGTTTTCCGTGGTTTCCCACTTCGTCTTCGGCCAAATGCCGGGATGGTACCGTCTTCAAGGCCACGGCCACCTCCTTCCCTCTTCCTTGCCTATCTATCCTCACCATCGCTTACCTTCCCTCATGAGGCCCCTGTTCGCTTTGCAGGTGAGGCCGCCTGGGCGAGGTGCCAATCCCACCTCACCAGTTGTATCCCTTCCGATTCGATGTTACCAGCTCTAGGACACTGCCCGTAGAGGCGGTAGTGGTGAGTTCCCTCGCTGAGTCCGTGGGTTCCACTAACCTGGAGGGTAAACGACTAAAAAAAAAAAAAGTGAGTAACAGTTCAGGCCAACCGTGCCGTATCGTGCTGGGCTGTGCCGTCCCGTTGGGTCAAAATAGAGGCTATTGTTTGCTCGCTATCCACATTTTAGTAGCTTAATAGTCTTCCAGAAATGCACTGAACATTTTTTTTTTTTTTTTTTTTTAGTCGGTTACCTTCCAGGTTGGTGGAACCCACGGACTCAGCGAGGGAACTCACCACTACCGCCTCTACGGGCAGTGTCCTAGAGCTGGGAACATCGAATAGGAAGGATTACAACTGGTGAGGTGGGATTGGCACCTCGCCCAGGCGGCCTCACCTGCAAAGCGAACAGGGGCCTCATGAGGGAAGGTAAGGGATGGTTAGGATGGATAGACAAGGAAGGGGGAAGGAGGCGGCCATGGCCTTGAAGAAGGTACCATCCCGGCATTTGCCCGAAGACGAAGTGGGAAACCACGGAAAACCACGGAAAACCACTTCGAGGAAGGCTGAGGGGGAATCGAACCCCCTCTACTCATTTGGGCCACCCGAGGCTGAGTAGACCCCGTTCCAGTCCTCGTACCACTTTTCAAATTTCGTGGCAGAGCCGGGAATCGACCCCAGGTCCTCCGGGGCGGCAGCTAACCATGCTGACCGCTACGCTACGGAGGCGACTAACAAAATAATACAAATTTAATATCAAATGGTTTATAAAAATCGGCAAAAAATGCTAATGAAATCGTTCATTCCAAGACAAAAACCAAATATGTTAGGCACTTATCCTAAAGCTGTTGTTAACGTAGCTAGTCTTTGTGGGCGTGTGTAGCAGCGTGGTAGCATGCTAAACTCCTAGCTAGAAGGTTCGAGGTTCAAATCCGAGCGGCTTCAGTTTGTTTTACTTGCAGTTTTATATTTATTGATTTATAACAACTCACACGTTATAATCCTAAGCATATATAGTGGGTTTTTTTGTTTTGATTTTTTAGTCGATTTACCCTCTAGGTTGGTGGTTCCCACGGACTCAGCGAGGGAACTCACCACTACCGCCTCTATGGGCAGTGTCCTGGAGCTTGGAACATCTGGTTAGAGGGGATACAACTGGTGAGGTGTGATCAGCACCTCGCCCAGGCGGCCTCACCTGCAAAGCGAACAGGGGCCTCATGAGGGAAGGGAGGAGGGGAAGATTAGGATGGATAGGCAAGGAAGGGGGAAGGAGGCGGCCGTGGCCTTGAATTAGGAACCATCCCGGCATTTGCCCGAAGACGAAGTGGGAAACCACGGAAAACCACTTCGAGGATGGCTGAGGTGGGAATCGAACCCCCTCCACTCATTTGGGCCACCCGAGGCTGAGTAGACCCCGTTCCAGTCCTCATACCACTTTTCAAATTTTGTGGCAGAGCCGGGAATCGAACCCAGGACCTCCGGGGCGGCAGCTAACCATGCTGACCGCTACGCTACGGAGGCGACTAGTGTGTATTTGCAATCGAAAATATATACTTATAACACCACATATTTCAACACTGGACTTCAGTGACTAAAATTCGTTGTCCTTGATCCGCGGTAGAGTCTGTTGTTGATTCTTAGGGGCTTGGCGGCATCATGGTCATGTAGCCCCGTGTACTTGGGTGTGTGTAGAAGTTGTTTGATGACCTGTGTCACTGTGATGTCTGTACTAGTGTGAGTGCTTGTACAGTAAATTAGAAGGAATTCGTGTAGGAAGCTGTCGTTGATCCGCGGCAGAGTCTGCTGTTTATTGTTGTTGTTGCTGTTGTTGATTCGTTAGGGGTTTTGCGGCACCGTGGTCATGTAGCCTCGTGTACTTAGGTGTGTGTAGAAATTGTCTGACAACCTGTGTCACTGTGATGTTTGTGTGTGTACTTTTAAACGAGGAAGGATTTGGGTAGGAAGCTATTGTTGTTTTGTTTCACTTGAGAGGCTTGGACATCATGGTCATTTAGCCCCGTGTATTTTGGTGAGTGTTGAATTTTGTCTGCTAACCTGTGCCATTGTGTTGGCTGTATTAGTGTGTGTATCTATAATTCAGGTGAGGATTCAATCAATGTATAATATAGCACGTTGTTATTCAACAAGCTACTACAATCAACATTCATTTATACACCTTAAAATGACAATGAGTTATAACTATACCCATGCATTTAGAAGAAAGTAGGCTGTATGTTCTTTACTGAACATCTTGTTTTTATTAACATGGGACGTTGTAGGGAATTGAAATTAAAAAAGAAATAGCCTACATTGGCTAACCTTGCATGCACCATCACATCACAACGGCTGGAGATATCATCACGAAATTTAGAATTAGGACTAAGTGAACTTAATTGAATTTGTTTCTGATGTTGTTGATTGATTTAAAGGCTTTGCGACATCATGGTCATGTAGCCCCATGAACTTGGGCGTGTATGGAATTTGTCTGATAACCTGAGTTACTGTGATGGCTGTAGTAGTGTGTGTATTTGTGATTCAGATGAGGATTGGAAAGGAGGCTGTTGTGGCCTTCAGTTGGGAACTATCCCGGCTTTCTCTTGGAATAGAAGTAGGAAACGACGGAAAACCACTTCCAGTCTGGCTGAGGTGGGAACCGAACCCTCCTATTCTCAGTTATGTCTCTCGAGACTCAGTAATCCTCGTTCTAGTCCAGCCCTCAGATCAGAATTGAATTTTCTTGGCAGTGCCGGAAATTGAACCCGGATCTCTGGGGAGACAGCCAAGAACACTATCCGTTACACCACGAGAATTTTCTTTATCTTTTTAACTGCCAATAATTACAGTATAAGCCAATGGGCAATAGGAGATAACATGTATATAAATGCTGAGTCGTTACAGTTAATGTCCACTTTATACTGTTACTATAATGGATGCTTCAAGCCAATAGGCCTAGTGTCTGTGAAGATAGTAACTTTACAAAGCACACATTAAGTTGCATTTATGTCGGTTCAATGCATTTTATTTGAACGAAGATAAATTATTTATCTCTGTGCTGGCAATGAGGTCTGTGCATTGTACTGTATTTTACTTATTGGTTTGATTTATTTCAGGAATGATTGCCTGTTTACAATAGATGTTGTGAATTGGGCTGTCCATTTAACGTTTGTTCCGTGTTCTACACCGAGAGAATTGTCCCCCAACTCTCCACAATGAAGGTTGCAGTACAGCTTTTAGGTAAGTTAGCCATTAATACTTTCTTTTGTATTTCACATGGGGCAGTGTTATCCCAAAGGGGCGCCGCATAACTCTGGCGAGAAGGAATGGTAAATTATTTAAAAAAATCATAATATCAGCGGCTTCGGTGGCGTAGTTGGTAGAATGCTGAACTGCTCTGCCCAAGATAGCGGGTTCAAACCCGGCTGAAGTCGTCGGATTTTTTAAGAGCGTTAAAATCCTTCAGTATGCCTTCCTTCGGAGGGGAAGTAAATCCGGCGGTCCCATTTCAAAGATTTATGGCATGTAAAAGATACTTCCACAGACTAAACTTGTGTGAAGCTAAATTGTTAGATTAGATTTCGTCGGAACGTTCTATCAAAGTTCCAACGTTTTTCCACTAGGTATCATTGATATGAAAATCCACAGCCTGTTTCCAGTCTCCGACCGGGTCAGGAATGGAATGAATGAAGCCCCGATCTAGCGGCGAGGATATGAACTGTGCCGGCGGCCGAGGCCTGACGCACTCCTCTGGGGCAATGATTAAATGAATGACAGATGAAATGAAATGATAGTGGAGAGTGTTGCTGGAATGACATATTGACAGGGAAAACCGGAGTACCCGGAGAAAAACCTGTCTGCCTCCGTTTTGTCCAGCACAGATCTCACATGGAGAGACCGGGATTTGAACCAAGGATTCAGCGGTGAGAAGCCGGCGTGCTGCCGCCTAAGCCACGGAGGCTTCTATCATTGATATCTGTTGGCGAAAGTTGGAACTACTTAGAATTGAACGGAACTTGTAGCTCACCCTAAGGGTGTTCGCTGGAAGCAGCTACAGACTCAGGCGAGCCGAACATGTCCTCGGATACTCCCGGCACTAACAGCCATACGATAAATCTATATATATAAAAATCAATGTAACGTGATAGTTTGTCTGTGGGGTATGTATGTCTCCTATGCGTTCATATACCATTCGTCCGATTGCGATGAAACTTGGGTGAGATGTTGAGTACACTCCAAGGAAGGTTTCTGACTTAGTAAACCCATTTTACAATAGGTAGCGCACGCGTAGATTCAACAAATGAGCGACGATGCGCGAAGCATTTCAACAAAGTCCCGTATGTGTTCATATACCATTCGTCCGATAGCGATGAAACTTGGGTGAGATGTTGTGTACACTTACGTGAAGGTTTCAAAATTAGTGAATACATTTCACAGTAGATAGCGCACGAGTAGATTCAACAAATGAGCGACGACACGCAAAGCGTTTCAACAAAGTCCCGTATGCATTCATATACCATTCGTTCGAGAGCTATGAAACTTGCGTAAAATGTTGTGTACACAGCAGGGAAATTTTCTGGCTTAGGACATCCACTTTACAGTAGGCAGCGCACGAGTAGATTCAACAAATGAGCTACGACGCGCGAAGCATTTCAACAAAGTCACGTTTGCGTTGATATACCATTCGTCCGATAGCGATGAAACTAGGCTGAGATTTTGTGTGCACTCCAGGGAAGGTTTCTAGCTTAGTAAATCCCTTTAAAAATAGGTAGAGCACGAGTAGAATCAACAAATGAGCGACGACGCGCGAAGCGTTTCAACAAAGTCCCATATAATTTCATATACCATTCATCCGATAGCGATGAAACTTGGGTGAGATGTTGTGTACACTCCAGGGAAGGTTTCTGGCTTAGTACATACATTTTACAATAGGTAGCGCACCAGTAGATTCAACAAATGAGCGATGACACTCGAAGCGTTTCAACAAAGTCCCGTATAAAGTCATATACCATTCGTCTGATAGTGATAAATGTTTGGTGAATTGTTGTGTACACTCCAGGAAAGGTTTCTGGCTAAGTAAATCCATTTTACATTACGAAGCGCACGTTTATGTTCAACAAATGAGTGACTACGCGCGAAGCGTTTCGACAACGTCCCGTATACGTTCACATACCATTCATCCGGTTGCGATGAAACTTGGGTGAGATGTTGTGTACACTCCAGGGAAGGTTTCTGGCTGAGTACATCCATATTACAATATGTAGCGCAAGAGTAGAATCAACAAATGAGCGACGACACGCGAAGCGTTTCAACCAAGTCCCGTATGCATACATGTACCATTCGTCCGTAGCTATGAAACTTGAGTGAGATGTTGTGTACACGTCATGGAAAATTTCTGGCTTAGTAAATCCCCTATACAATATGCAGCGCACAAGTTGATTCAACAAATGAGGGACGACGAGCGAAGCGTTTCAACAAAGTCCCGTATAAGGTCATATACCATTCTGCCGTTAGCGGTGAAACTTGGTTGAAATATGGTGGACACGCCAAGGAAGGTTTCTGGCTTAGTAAATACCTTTCACAGTATGTAGCACACGAGTAGATTCGACAAATGAACGATGACACGCGGAGCGTTTCAATACAGACCCCTATGTCTTCATATCCCATTAGTCCGATAGCGATGAAACTTGGGTGAGATGTTGTGGACACTTACGTGACGGTTTCTAACTTAGTAAATACATTTTACAGTAGGTAGCGCACGAGTAGATTCAACAAATGAGTGACGGAGCGCGAATCGTTTAAACAAAATCAGGTATGCGTTCATATACTATTCATCCGAATGCGATGAAACATTGATCAGTTATTGTGTACCCGCCAGGGAAGGGGACTTAATAAATCCATTTCACAATAAGTAGCGCAAGAGTAGTTGCAACAAATGGGTGACGACGCGCGAAGCGTTTCAACAAAATCCCCTATTGCGTTCATATAACATTCTTCGATTGCGATGAAACCTTGATGAGTTATTGTGTACACGCCAGGGAAGGGCTTCGACTTAGTAATACATTTCTCAATAGGTAGCGCACGAGTAGATTCAACAAATGAGTGACAGCGCACGAATCGTTTAAACAAAAACCCCTATACGTGCATATACCATTCATCCGATTGCGATGAATCATTGATGAGTTATTGTGTACACGCCAGGGAAGGGTTTCGACTTAGTAAATCCATTTCACAATAGGTAGCGTACGAGTAGATTCAACAAATGAGTGACAGCGATGACACTTTTGAAAGTTGTTGTGCCCGCTCCCACGAATGGTTCTAAATTAGAAAATCCATTTTACGATAGCTTAGAGGCAGTTAACATGTTGTGTATCCAAAAGCACTTCAAGAAACAGAATTTCAACGCCAACACTTTCTTTGATTGGCATTGCAACGCATGCCGGGTACAGCTTGTAAATAAATAAATAAATAAATAAATAATCGGATGCATGACTCTCCCTTTTGTCATGGATTGTGTGCAAAAATTTATTTTGTATTTCAAATAGGGCAGTGTTATCCAAAAGGGGTGCCGCATAACTTTGGCGAGAAAGAATGGCAAATTATTTTTAAAAAAAGGAAATAATATCCTCCAAGCTCGTCTTCACCCACGGACTCGACGAAGGATCACTCCTCTACCACCACAAAGACAGTGTCTTGGAGCTGGAGTGGACTGACTAAACACTCCGATGTAGCCTAATTCCTACACACAGTTTCCAACCCGCGTCTTGTGTGCATTAAGTGTGTTTGATATTATTTTTGGCAAGTTTCTGTTAGTGTATAATTTGCCACCGGGGAGTTTCCCCCATTTTCAAACAAAGTAAGGCTGGCTGGCCGGCCCCGTGGTGGTGGGGTAGCGCACCTGCCTCTCACCTGGAGACCCCGGGTTCGATTGCCGGCTCCGTCAGGGATTTTAGAAACTGACGTGAGGGCTGGAACGGGGTGCATTCAGCCTCGTGAGGACAATTGAGTAGCTGTCTGGCAGTGAGGCAGCGCCCCGATCACGGAAACCAAGATTAACGGCTGATCACGCGTCACTCCAATATCTGCAGGCCAAATGGCTGGGCAGCGGTCGCTTGGTAGGCCTAGGCCCTTCATGGGCTGTAGTGCCAGGGGGGGGGGGGGGTTAAAGCTGGCGGCGTGGCTCAGTGGTAATGTTCTCGCCAGCTGTTCCCAAGGTTTCAGAATCGAATCCTGGCGCAGGTAGTTGGCATTTGAGGTTGCGCAAATGTGAGGGAACCGTGTCAGTAGATTTACTGGCACGTTAAAGATCCCCTTCGGGCCAAAATTCCGGCGTCTCTAAAAGCCACGGAAATTAAAAGGGACGTACAATCAATAACATTACTATTACTATTATTATTATTATTATTATTAAATAAAGTGAATGAATGACTACACTTTGCAAGCAAATACAACTGGGGATGATGACAGGTGACCGCTAATTTGGGTCTAATTAAGGAAGGATCAGGGAAGCGATTTTGGAAGTAAGTCAGCCGTGGGCCTGTTGTAAGGAACCGTCCTGGCATTTGCCTGGTGGTGAAGATGGGAAACCACAGAAAACTATTTTCATGACGGCCGAGGTGGATTCGAACCCATACACTCCCGATCCCAGTGAGGGAAGAGGTAGCGCGTTAGCCCTCTCGGCCATCGCGACCCGCTGGTTTTGATTGTACCGTTTAAAGAGGTGTTAAATTTACATTTTGGGTTCCTACCAATACCCAAAAGTTTTGCTTTTGACCACCTCGTGGTGTATCGCTGTCACGCCGGAGTTCCGTGTTCGATTCCCGGCTCTGCCGAGAAATTTTAATTCTGATCCGAGGACTGGAAAGGGGTTCATTCAACCTTCAGCTTTGTGAGGCAAAACTGAGAAGAAGAGTATTCTATCCCACCTCAGCCATCCAGTGGTTTTCCGTGGTTTCCCCACTTCTACTCCAGGCAAAAGATGGCACGGTACTGCCCCCGAAAATTGAATTATTTGGGAATTAAATGAGAGTAATTTCCAAGCCCATGATAAAAATTAACATGCAAATATAAATCCTGGAAGTGTGACACAAGTCAGTCGTGTTACAAGCTCGAGGCAGTGGGGAGATTCCAATCACGTGATATGTTGCGCAACAGAAGTTTCTAGAAGGTTGAAATTGACATAGCAACAGTGAATTAGCTATAAAATATAATAAATGTTGTTATAAATTATGCTATTGGATATCAGCCCAGAGGCAATGAGAAGAGGTCTTATTGAAGACGGGATTAACTTCAACTATATAATTTGATGAAATTATGCATTTAGGCCCTTAGAAGGAGATTTTCTTAATTGGCAGTGTAAATAATATTAAAAGAAAATATGTCTGATACTTAAAAAGCCGCAGAACGGTTGAACTACGCAGTAATAAGCATTGTTAATGTGCGCGCTAAAATGATGGTGGGAAACTGATATGGCCGCCAAATTTTCGACTTGGGGAGGGAGATCCAGCCATCGGAGTTCTTTTTCCTACAGACTTTGAAGAGAGAGGAAGTGCTTCTTGGGTTAACTGAGTGCGGTGATAGACGACTCGTGGAGACGATACGGTAGCAGGGTTGAATAGTGGAGATTACCGTGCTAGTAATTTAGGCGAAGTTGAAAGGAGTCTTAATAATAGGATATCCCATTTATATTTGAGATTATACTTCGGCCGAATGAATTAATAGATAGTACAGTTCGAATACTATATTATATTAAAAGTTGAGCGTCATAACTCGAACCATTTCGAAGATATAAGCTTGTAAAGACAGTTTTACAAAACTGACGGACGTAGAAGCTGAAAAACACTTTTGTTGGAACGCGAAGATAGCGAACACAGTCCGAGTGAACAGCAGTGGAGAACTTTTATATTGGCGCAGCAAACGAACATTATTATTATGGCTGTTAATGTTTATCGACTAGTATCATTCAACATTATTGTTTGAGATGTCGAACTAAGAAGTCGTGCGCCAGGGACATATTTAATGCAGAGATAAGATACAACAATGGAGCTTCACTAGACAACGTATTTCAGAATACAGACGTAGTGTACGTTACATCTTGTACATTTTCGTCAGTTTACGAACACTATTAGAACAACGATTAGCTATAGAAATAATTCATTCACCACCTACATGAATATTTCTATAAAATAATTACTCAACGATGATGCTGATATATACTTGCGACGGAGAATGAAGATCCTACAGAAGAAGATAGGCAATATGCCAGGGGATCCCGGCAACCCTGATGAATATGCCAGAAGGATGTCGTTCGATTCCAGACGGAGGTTGGTGATTACCGGAGAGGGAACGTTTTCTCATGTCCGAGGTCGCTGGTCCGATGTTTCGAGTGGAGGTCCATCTCAGTATGTTGGACTGAGGAAATATCTAAGTATTGTGCAAATACTTACCCCGATCTTCAAGATATCGTCTAAATAAGGTAGCAGTGTTATTTATTTGTAGTATAGAGCTTGATTAGTGACATACTGAGCCGACGTCCTTACTCCATATTTTATGTATTTCAGTGTTTCGATGTAAACTTACACTTCATATATGTATCAATTTTGTATGCTTCAAGATCATTTGAGATGATAGTCTTTCATCTATTTTTCAATTTTTATGCTACGAATCAGTTGTTGAACTGACATTCAGATTTTGTTTGAGGAATCAGATTTCCTTATGTAAGAGTAGTCATTTTGACTTTCGAATTTTGATTTTATTTGAACCAAGGATTCAGACATTGTGTCATGGATGCAAATTAAATTATTTTCAATAATTTAATTTGGGCACTTTATTGTATCAACTTCAAGACCAGAAGTAACGTCGAATGATACCGTTATATCATTATTGTATATAAACTTTACGACGATCCAGCAAGAACTAGTCGTTTGATAAGACTGAAAGCATAAACTCATAGACATTCTTCGTGCAGAATGGACAGACATCGCGAAACTGACAATCCTTACTTTATTTGAAAAAGCAGAAAGCATTTGTCAATTAATTGTTTTAGGAAATATCTCTTTATAGGAGATCTTTGATTAGGAATTCAAAGCTAGTTTATCCCGGTCAAGATTGAATTCTATTAGACATTATAAATACCATGAGTGGTTATTTATACACTATATGTGTGATATCACGTCATAATGTAGACCTGATATCGCAATGACGTGCAATTTAAAGCCTGATAAGTATGATGAAACAGAAATAGGAATCTCTGTTGCGCGGGCTTATAGGCCGTGTTCTAAGGACATTTTTTCGTCCTGACGTTTCGCTGAAGACTGCGTTCAGCATGTTCACAGGTTACATTAAGCGAGGTAAAACAAGTAAGCCCGCGAAACAGAGATTCCTATTTCAACGCCGGTCGTGAAAGTCTGAATTTTTTATGATGAAACAGAATTAGTATTTGTATTACGTGTATTTGTGACAGATGAGTTAATGATTAATTATCTTTTTGTGTAGTAAACTCAAGGTGGTCATTCACGGCAGTCTAAAGTCTTCTTTTATTTATGGAAGTTTTCTTTGAAGAACTGAAGGATGTATTTTTGTAGATCAGTAGTCGAGTGTGACGACGCTGATGACTATGCCATTAATTGAAAGAGATTCCTACAGAAGAAATGTTAATAACAATTAATCTGCATTTGGTTATTGGTTAACATAGTAGAATATATTTGTTTATACCATATACAGTGTTATATGAGGTGTTGTAGAGCTATGTCTGAGCTCATGCGATGGTGTTCCGCATTTTAAGGGAAGTTAATGAAGTATGAGCGGAAAACAATTAGAGAAAGGTTGTCTACTTATGCCACTTATAGCTTTATTGAATCTTTATTAAATCAAGGAGTTGTATAGAAACGTGCAGTTGACCTTTGCTGGTTGAATGTATTTGACCGATATTGTATAAAAACCTACCTAAGACATTTTGTGTGCAGTATATTGAACACTGATGAGTGTTAAGAAAACTTTATGTTGAGAAAACATTGTATATATTTAACTACAAGTTGTATTTGGAGAGAGAACTGGGATTCTCGCAGATAACGTGTTGATAGCGTTAGACATCGTTTGTTATAACGATCAGATTACTTGTAAATATTTTTTGTAATTATTTAATTAGTTGAATAATTTTATAACGATTAATTAGTGGGATGTTTTTGTATTATAGTGTATTTTTCGAGCGAATGTTTTTAGAATGGATGATTGCCAGTTGTTAAGTATGATTGAACAACCTGGTCGGTTCTAGAACGACTCGGAGTGTGAAAGGAAGATAGTGTTAAATTTTTAGAGAGATTGTTAGAGAATTGTATGAGTTACAAGCATTTTTATAAAGCCAGAATATAAATTTTAATCGAGGCTACTAGACGCACGCCAGACAGCGAGCATACAAGCAAATGTGAGCAGAGATATGTACAGTTAGAAACCAAGGCCAGTCTATTATATAACGTGCAGCCTGGTGACAAGTCACAGCCTTCTTAATGGAAATAGTTTCATGGCGCGACACTTGGTTGTCATTTGTATCAATGAAACAGAGTATGCAGATGCATTACGAGACGCGTGGCAGCCGTAGTAACCTCTGAAAGAAATGCTGTCGAGGCAGGAATTTTTGTTAAATGTTTTTATCACTTACAAATTTGTTGTGCTTTTAATTTACAGTTCAGTAAACGCAGTAGTATGTGTGTAGTGGGTGAGGAGCGAGTATGAATGTATGAATTAGTTTATTAGTATTGTTTATTGTTATTTATTGTTTAATGTTAGATATAGTTTACTCATGTTTAAATAAATTTACACAGTTCGTTGTTCTTGGTCGTCTGCGAGTGATTCATTTTAAATATAAGGAACAAGGTATTGTGGATCCCCTTTTCAGGCGAAGCTGAGTCCCATGCGAGAACCCCGAGAGAAGAGAAAGGTAGGTGATCAAGTGAGCCCCGTATATTTTGTTGTTATCCACAATATCCTTGCAGCATACTGTATGTAAATTCCCGAAGACCTTGTTGGAGCGATTTCTAATGAAGTAATTAGCCGGTGCTATTAGAAATAGGCAATCCAGCTGGGCTATGGATATTCGGACAGGCAACTTCCCGAATTTACGGGTACAGTACCTAGGTTGTGGCCTCGGCCGCCTCCTTCCTCAATCCTATCCCCAATTTACAAATATACACACTCATACATCCATCCCAATAGTCAGGTTATCAAACAAATTCCAAACACAATTTCTCGTGCTGCATTTGCTCAAATCTTTGGGAAGCTTGCTGTTCTTCTCTTACCCAACTTGATGCAGCGTCATGATGAGATGGTGTAGACAGTTGTTTGCCCCAAAATTCTTGAATTTCTTCTTCATTCGGATAGTTTTTGTCCGCAGAATCCTTTATCTCACCCAGAGTCTGTTAGAATCTTCTCTCTGATTTGGCGAAAAGGAAGTTACCTTTCTTCCTCTTCATACTCTCCCTATACTTTGCAAGTCTGGCGGATAAAACAGACAGGCTTTGTTTTAAGGTATCTAGGCACTCTTCAGGTGTTGAATTCGGTACATCTCGCTGGGTGTGGTCTGTGTTTTGTCTCATTATATGCTCAGCTTTCCTCAGTACTTTTCCTGTTTTTGTACCACGAACACATTGTGTCATACTTGCAATATCTGCCCTGAGCTGTTCAATCCTTCCTACAAGTCTTCTTTCCCAGTTTGGCATCGATGGCATTTGCTTTTTTCGTTCATTTTGTTCAATACCCATAGCTCTCACAACAGTTACTGCACCACAGTAAATAATAGTATGAAGGGATTCCAGATTTGCAGATGCTACAACATATTCCGGCAAAACATCCTAATTCATGATACTCAGTACTTGTGTCAGCTTTCTTGAACCATTGACTTTCGGTATTTTCGGCCTGCAATTTGCATCAGTTCCATAAGACTCTATGACTGTAGTCATCATTTCATTCTTCAACTTTCCAATTTGGTGATGATCGATAATTTGCATGGAAACTGGATCTACTTCTTGAAGGTTCTGGCTATCAGCTTGTGCTGATTCTAGTTCTTCAGGAAAGTTGTTATATCTCCATTCACACCGCCTTCTCACGCCGTACCTCTTCTCTAATGGTGTTCATTCTGGCTTCAGGGATAAGATTATTCCTGAGAAATGCCCTGTATACATCAGATACTCTCTGTTCGGTCACAGTTAGTTCAGGGTAATGCAACCGATATTCAGAATGTAAGCGTTGCCTATAACTAACTGAATTCTGCCCGAAGTCAGTAACCCTAAAATAAGTGCGTATTATGGTTTAGTTCATGAAATTTTACCATTTAATACGCTGTCGTGGCAGTCCTGCCTGGGTGAGCATAGGTTGAGTTACCTGTGCAGCACCTTCAGCAGGTGAAGTACTAGATAATGATTCACTTTTGCCGAGCTCCTCTCCGTCTTCTTTCCTATCGGCCTCCCTTGGCCAACTCTTGTTCTCCCCGACGGTATTAGGGTATCCGAGGCCTAGGGTGTCTTTCACTTTTCCGCCTTAATTGGCCCTTCTCTCATCTTTCCTGGTCCCCCTTCTTCTATGGATCAGCCTTCTCTCTCTTTTCATTATATTTCCTTTTCTCTTTAAGATTCCCGCACTGTTTTTGTTAATTGGCTTCCCGTGTATCCAAATTATCTTGGGCGATTTTTTTGAATCTACGTTACATTTTGTGGGTATTTTCAATCTAAGTTGCATTTTGTGGGTATTTTCTATCTAAATTGCATTTTGAGAGTATTTTCAACCTCAATTGCATTTTGTAGGGATTGACAATCTAAATTGCTTTTCAGTAAGTGTAAGGGCACACAGGAAGCGGCGCGGCGCGGCGCGGGGCGGACCGGGCCGGGGCGGGATGAACAAATACGTACTGAGCTATGGGACCGCACAAACAAACAGCGATTTGAAGCGGGCCGGACCGGGGCGACGCGGCGCGGCTCAAATTGGAACAGTCTAGTTTGTTTTCTTGAGGCGGGTAGACGCGGGCTGCACGTTGCATCATGGACGGTGAGCTACTTATTAATGAAGTGTTAGCTAGACCACCGATTTGGCAGTCTAGTCACAAGCATTATCGCAACAGAGGTGTGATTGAGAAGCTGTGGGAT
Source organism: Meconema thalassinum (assembly GCA_946902985.2). Classification (NCBI taxonomy): domain Eukaryota; kingdom Metazoa; phylum Arthropoda; class Insecta; order Orthoptera; family Tettigoniidae; genus Meconema; species Meconema thalassinum. The sequence continues at coordinate 378,841,173 of OX336392.1, forward strand.
GAAATAGGAAGAGCAATGAATACAACAAGAAAGTATAATTCGTATATTTAGTAAAACAACACAGAATACTGGAATGGTTATAAACACACATCAAAAAAAGTTTTGCATCACCTCGGTTCCCAGATCTCCGGCATATAGACGTTGACTGTGTATATTGTATCAAAGATACAGTCCCTTTGACTGTTCATAGATGTCACTAAAACTGCTCAAAGATGTAAACAACCATGCATGAGCAGGGCCTATTAGACGGAGGGGGTACGACAGCCGATCAGTTCCAGTCATTCCACCAGGACGAAGGTACGCTGCTCATGTTGTCTGTAGTTCTACCATGCCTAGAAGGTCAATACCGCAGTTCGATCGCGTCCGCATTGTTACTTTGTGTCAAGAAGGGCTCTCAACAAGGGAAGTTTCCAGGCGTCTCAGAGTGAACCAAAGCGATGTTGTTCGGACATGGAGGAGGTACAGAGATACAGGAACTGTCGATGACAGGCCTCGCTCAGGCCGCCCAAGGGCTACTACTGTAGTGGATGACCGCTACTTACGGATTGCCGCTCGGAGGAACCCTGACAGCAATGCCACCATGTTGAATAATGCGTTTCGTTCAGCCACAGGACGTCGTGTTTCAACTCAAACTGTGCGCAATAGGCTGCATGATGCGCAACTTCACTCCCGACGTCCATGGCGAGGTCCAGCTTTGCAACCCCGACACCATGCAGCGCGGTACAGATGGGCCCAACAACATGCTGAATGGACCCCACAGAATTGGCATCACGTTCTCTTCACCGATGAGTGTCGCATATGCCTTCAACCAGACAATCGTCGGAGACGTGTTTGGAGGCACCCTGGTCAGGCTGAACGTCTTAGACACACTGTCCAGCGAGTGCAGCAAGGTGGTGGTTCCCTGATGTTTTGGGGTGGCATTATGTGGGGCCGACGTACGCCACTGGTGGTCATGGAAGGCTCCGAAACGGCTTTACGATACCTGAATGACATCCTCCGACCCATAGTGCAACCATATCGGCAGAATATTGGAGAGGCATTTGTCTTCATGGACGACAATTCTCGACCTCATCGTGCACATCTTGTGAATGCGTTCCTTCAAGATAACGACATCGCTCGACTACAGTGGCCAGCATGTTCGCCAGACATGAACCCTATCGAACATGCCTGGGATATGTTGAAAAGGGCTGTTTATGGACGTCTTGGCCCACCAACCACTCTGAGAGATTTACGCCGAATTGTCGTTGAGGAGTGGGACAATTTGGACCAACAGTGTCTTGATGAACTTGTGGATAGTATGCCACGACGAATACAGGCATGCATCAATGCAAGAGGACGTGCTACTGGGTATTAGAGGTAGTGGTGTGTACTGCAATCTGGACCACAAATGCTGAAAGTCTAGCTGTATGATGGTACAACATGCAATGTGTGGGTCTCATGAGCAATAAAACGAGCTGAAATGTTGTTTGTGTTGATCTCTATTCCCTTTGTATTTAAAGGTTCCGGAACTCTTGGAACCGAGGTGATGCAAAACTTTTTTTGATGTGTGTATGTTGATGTTGGAATATTTATAAAGAAATCATTTTCAATTCCAACTACTATGGTTTATGCAATAACTATATAATATGATACAATCATTTAACCATACTTTCAGACACTATAGTCTCCCTTTAAAAGTCTTTTTGTTTTTAAATAGTTGGAAAATTTATCACGGATCTTCTGTGCTCGAGATGTGTATCTGTTATTTCTCCTATGTATGTGTAGAGTCGTGGCTGGAGGTGCATTAAAACGCACTTCTCTGAATGCGGGGTCATTTTCACCATCTTTGTCCCTCACAACATTGTGGAGAACACAAGCACACTTTATTATTGTTATGGATATAACCAAATGTTGAGATTGACATCGTGTAACGTACGAAGTGATGCTCGTGCCTTCTTAAAACTGGAAACAAGTGATGATACTCCCCATAATCGGCTCTCCCCAAATACACTTCATTCACCCACTCGATTCTCCGCCGTCGTTTCAAAAATGTAAATTTAAAAAAGTTATTTTCACAGAGGATACTTGTTCGTGCAGCTTTAGACAGCGCCATATTGTCGACTGCCGCCCTTACGATGTCGCGTCCTGTGTGTGCAATACCCGCGCAGACGACGCGCCGCCCCGCGCCGCCCCGCGCCGCCCCGCGCCGCGCCGCGTCCTGTCTGTCCTTACAAAGTCTTTCAATGTAGGAGCAGGACATTTTAGTGAGTATTTTGAATTTCAATTGCATTTTGTAAGTATTCTCAACCTAAACCGCATTTTGCACATATTTTCGATTTAAATTGCATTTTGTATAGTGGGCATTTTGTAAGTATTTTGATTCCCAATTGCATTTTGTGAATATAATGAATCTAAATGGCATTTTGTACCTAAGTATTTTCAATCTAAATTGCATTTTTTAAGTATTGTCAATCCAAATGAGTAGTTTGAATTTACCTTACATTTTGTAAGCATTTTCAATTTCAATTGCATTTTGAATTTCAATTGCACTTTGTGAATATTTAGAATCTGAAATGGGAGATAATCAATCTAAATTGCATTGTGTATCTTCAATTTCAATTGCATTTTGTACGTATTTTGAACCTCAATTGCATTTTGTACGTATTTTCAATCTCATTTGCATTTTGTGAGAATTTTGAATTTCACTTGTATTTTGTAAGTATTTCGACTGTACATTGCATTTTGTACGTATTTTGAACCTAAACTACATTTTGTACGTATTTTTCAATCTCTTCCTTTTGTGAGTATTTTCCTTATTCCCTTTTGTAAGTATTACCGCTCTCCATTTTGTGCGTCGTTTCAATCTGAGTTTCATTTTGTAAGTATTTTCAGTCTCACTTAATTTTCGTTCCGGTTTCCATTTCATTGTTATTTTCGCTATCATCCAGACCATTAGGGGCCGATAACCTAGATGTTAGGGCCCTTAAAACAACAATTATCATCAACATCATCATCATTTTGTTTCCTTGTAGTGTATTCGGTTCCCAGTTGCATGTTAACGCAACTGAAAAGCCATATGTACAAAGCGTTCCTCATTCAGTTCAGTGACTATAGTACATCTGCTTTCCATTCCAGTTATTATCCTCGTGGCGGTAGCTGTACGTATCGACGCCTGGAAAGAATGTCTTGGCATTGAATGCGTAGCAGAAGATATGCACGCAGTTTGTGGCTTCACTTCTTTTGGAACTGCTGAGGAGTTTGGGACACTCTGTTCGTACCGTGTCGCTAAATGCTTGATGAAGAACCGTAAGTGTTTACCATGTAAGACATGGGCTAGATATACCATACATAGTTTGTGAACCACCTCCTAGTGTAGCGGTAAGCATTCTCGGTTGTTGCCCCGGAGTTCGATTCCCAGCTATGCCAAGAAATTTTAATTCTGGTCTGAGGGCTGGAACTGGGTACACTTTGCCTCTTGGGACAAAAGTGAGGAGAGAAGGGTTTGATTTCCATCTCAGCCATCCTGGAAGAGGAATTCCGTGTTTTCACACTTTTAGTCCAGGAAAATGCCGGAATGGTTCCTAACCTAAGAACACGGACGTCTCCTTCCCAATCCTCATCTGAAATACAAATGCACATACTAATACAGCCATCACAATAACACAGTTTATCAGACAAATTCCACACACTCAAGTACAAAGAGCTACATGCCCCACAAAGTCGCAAAACTCCTCAATTAATAATAATAATAATAATATCGTATGGCCTCGGGTGCCGGATGCAAGCTTTGTTATTTTACACTCAGAGGGTAGCTTGCATGTCGAAAATCGTTGTTCCTTGAAGCACTATGAAAGTCAAGGAGGTTAGATAATAGATATCTAAGCTCCTTGAACACTATAGCGCGTTCTAGTAGAGAAATGAGGATTTTTGTGTTGGCGGAAACTCCCGAGATTAATTTTGCCATTATGAACACGGACTACTGAATTAAAATGGGTTCTTTGACATGCCAACATCGTATGGCATGCGTGTCGTAATTTTCGTCGCCTTTCAAAAATCACTTACCACTGTCAGGAGCGAACCTGCAAGCTTGGGGTTAGTAGACCGACACGTCAACCACTCACCCACCGTGGCAAGCTACCCCTTAATTAATCATCATCAACAACAACATGTAGTTTGTGGTTCGGAAGTGAACACCTACCCGAGTAAGTTAGGAAGAGGGTCGTGTAACTCAGATCTTGGAAAAAGGGTTTGCGAACCACACTGCTCTCGATGGGACCGGATAGGTCGGTCACCAACCCGTTCCTTATAAAATCCACCCAGATTCTGTCTTTGGTACTGTGTCGTATTTTCTACCGCCGAAATGGGAACATTGTGAGAGAAAGAATCCAATAATTATCAGAATCGAGATTTTGAGGAAGAAAATACTACTGTAAGATTTTTTTGCTGATTTGAGCATCATTCCAAATTATTTTTTCCTACATACTGTATGGTAAAGAAACGTTTCACAAAGTCGAGAAGAGGGTCGCGTAACCCAGAGACTGGTACCGTCACGGGATAATAAACGTCGCTGAAAGATGGCTCAAGACCTTATACTCCGATGGTATCTACTTTGAAGAATAGTTTTAGTTCGTGTCAGAAAACTTCCCAAATAAAATGTTCTTAAAAAACGACATTACTTATGAGACATCCCCTGTATTTACATCTGAATAACAAAGATTGGCTCATGCTAACAAGTAACTGATCTGAATTTTACCTATTATACGCAAAACTTCTCGTAAATGCCAGGTCTACACACGACGAGCCATGGATCTCTACGTGCAGAATTTTTTGTTATTTAAGTTTGCTTACGGCTCCTATAAGCATCTTTTTCTGGTATTTTAGGATATTTTGCTATCAACTGTAACGTACAACTGCAAAATCCAACACAATTTTTGTTTTTATGAAATTTATTGAATAGCCTATGTTGTTTAGGAATCCAACGCAGTGAATAAAATATATAACATTTTTCAAACATCTTGCTAACTGTTAGACACAGTGGATAAAATCTATATTTGGTGAAAAATATATATTTGGCGGTTTTATTAAAATTGCGTTAATCTTGGTTAAGAATTGTAGCAAGTTACAGCAAGTCCGGAGATCGCAGGTTCGAATCCCGGCGCTGAGAGCGGCTATCCTAAGTGTGGTTTTTCTCCGAGTTTTTCACACTACCTCCAGGCAAATGCTGGGATAGTACCTTACTTCAAGTCCCTGGGCGCCTACCTCATCCCTGTTCCTAATACAGTTCCACACACTACTACAGTCATCATATCAATAGGCTACAGGTTATCAGACAAGTACAACACACACCCAACTATACGAGGCTGATGTCCAAGATGTCCTAACCCCCCAAATGAATAAACAACATCTAGTTTTAGAATCCAAAGCAGTGAGTTAAATAAACGAGAATATTATTACATTTGTGGACGATCTTTTTTTAAAGGCATGCCACGTGGTGCACGGGTAGAAAGTTAGCCTCTCAGCTAAGAGATCCACTATTCGATTCCCGGCACTGGCAGGATTTTTAGGAACAGGCCTGGGACTGGAAGGTCTGCACCAAGTCTCGTCAGGACAATATTGTGTAGGTGTCCGATGCGAGGGGCACCGAACCCGGTTAAGAATGTCAAGGGGAGCTAGAAACTTAATTCTTAAAAACATAAGCAGAAAAGTGTTTATAGTACTGGAAACAAACAAATTGATAAACATCTTTTCTCTTGTAAACTTTAAAAATTCTTGCAAAATTATTTCATATATAAATTTTAATATATTATTATAAAATTGAGGTGCCTAACAGGATAACATATAGAATTATACGTCGAAAACGTCAGGAAATGCAGATGATTAATTATATTATCATGTGTGGGTTATGTGGAATCTTTTATAAGTTGGTTAACATATGATAAATATATTTTATGATGTACCATGGGCGAATTTCCATTGTTTCTTTATTGTTTATATGATGAAATTTGGTATCATCATGTGGCATTGTAACTTATTCGCCGGCCCCGTGGTGTTGGGGAATCTTGCCTGCCTCTCACCCGGAGACCACGGGTTCGATTCCCGGGTCAGTCAGGGATTTTAGAAACTGGCGTGAGGGCTGGAACGGGGTGCACTCAGCCTCGTGAGGACAATTGAGTAGCTGTCTGACAGTGAGGCAGCGCCCCGGTCACGAAAACCAAGATTAAAGGCCGAGGGAACCCAACGCGCTCACTACGCATCACCCCAATATCTGCAGGCTGGACAGTGGTCGCTTGGTAGGCCTAGGCCCTTCATGGGCTGTAGTGCCAGGGGTTATTATTATTGAAAATTATTCTCTCTTATAATTGAAAGATAAGCAGCTGAAGGTCTAATGAAATAGAAGATACCAGTCAATAAAATGGAATATCTGAGTAAGCTACACTGTACCGGTTTCGGTTATATGTAACCTTCCTCAACAGACAGTAAAATTCATGGGCTTGTTTGAAAGCTTGGTTAGCATTAGCCTGTCGTCTGTGCGAAAAGCGCTTGCTATACACATACAGTAATAGTTAGTTATAATAGTTAGTGAGGTTTTAAGGGGTGGAACTACGAGGTCATCTGCCCCAAACATACAGTAGATACGCTTTCGCTCGCTATCGTTTTACCCTCCAGGGATGGCTTTTCCCACGGACTAAGTGAGGGATCCCACCTCTACCGCCATTGAGGGCAGTGTCCTGGAGCTTGAGATTCTGAGTCAAGGATACAACTGTGGTATGTGACCAGCACTACGCCCAGGCGGCCTCACCTGCAAAGCGAACAGGGGGCCTGATGAAGGGATGGCAGAGTGGGACGGTTAGGCAAGGAAGTGGGAAGGAGGCGGCCGTAGCCTTACAGTTGGAACCATCACGGCATTTGCCCGAAGACGAAGTGGGAATCCATGGAAAACCACTTCGAGGATGGATGAGGTGGGAATCGAACCCCGTCTACTCATTTGGGCCACCCAAGGCTGAGTAGACCCCGTTCCAGTCCTCATACCACTTTCCAAATTTCGTGGCAGAGCCGGGAATCGAACCTAGGACCTCCGGGGCGGCAGCTAACCATGCTGACCGCTAATCTACGGAGGCGACCCTACAGTAGATACAGATAATTATAATGCTATTGGTTTTACGTCCCTTTTAACTACTCTGGCTTTTAGAGACGCCGGGGTGCCGGAATTTTGCTCCGAAGGGGATCTTTAACGTGCCAGGATACCTTGCATTCGTTCTACAGATCATGATGTCGTCGTCCAATCTGGCTACGTACCATCGGATAAGTACGGCCCTTATCACTCGTTGGAACAGATTGATATGCGTCCAATAATACATCCACAACAAAAAGAAATGTACTAGTTTGAGGTTCGAACCTACTACAATGCGACTTCGTTGACGCTACTCGAGCAATTCATAATTTAGCCACCATAGCTACCGAGAACCTTGGTGTATTGCTGGCATGTATTGAATCTATTCGTAGACACTTTCTGTCCAAACGTAAGAAGGTGTTATTCGGAGCTGTGATCGCTTCAATCATGCATTATATTTGAGGTCATTGAAATAACACTGCCACTATCGATTTCTACTATATTGGTGAGCATGTATTTAACGGTAAAGTAGTACTAAGGTCGTAAAGGAACAGGTACTAATGTTTTTAGGATGCGTTGGGTTGCCTTCCGCGAAAAAAAAATAAGGGGCTGGTGGGCCACTCTGTATAAGTTAGTAGTTAGTTTTAGTTGTAGTTTCACACTTCATTATCTTCTTCACGATCACCCAAACCATTAGGGCCCGATAACCTAGATGTTAGGCCCCTTAAAACAACAATTATCAACATCATCAATTTATGAATATCATGCTGAATTTGATCCAGTAGCTCAGCCTCACTTCTTCCGGTATAAAAGTATTTATGTTGGCCGCAAACAAGAGCACTTCGTCCCTAAGTTATAGATCAAATAAGTCATTGTGGTTCAAGTTACCTCAAGTGGGGCTCGAAGTGGATCCCTCGTGTACTCTATTTTATAATTAATAATATTAACATACTGATGACGAACAGTTAGATAACCTTTGAACCAAGCCAACCTCTTATACCTGCACGATATAATTTCCCTAGTAGTATTTCCTAAAGTCGCCACCGTAGCGTAGCGGTCAGCATGGTTAGCTGCCGCCCCGGAGGTCCTGGGTTCGATTCCCGGCTCTGCCACGAAATTTGAAAAGTGGTATGAGGACTGGAACGGGGTCTACTCAGCCTCGGGTGTTCCAAATGAGTAGAGGGGGTTCGATTCCCACCTCAGCCATCCTCGAGGTGGTTTTCCGTGGTTTCCCACTTCGTCTTCGGGCAAATGCCGGGATGGTACTGCCCCCGTAATTGAATTATGTAGAGACCACGGTGGCTATATTTGAAATTATAAGGAAAGTTATGGCTGTCATAGTTATGACGTGGGTAGTCATGACGTAAGCACGGATGACGTAAATGTTATGCCAGCAGGCTACTTGAGCTGAGAATCTCAGTGACGTCATGCATTTAGTCGAGAATGTTCCAAGATGTACGACGCAGTCGCAGGAAACGAGGAATTCGGCTGAGGAAGAAACTATGCTATTGGAGGAGAGGCATGAACCAATGAACGATAGTTTAAAGGAAGACGGAGATTGCTAAAACTATGGTATTTTTATTACTTTTGGAATGCAGAATTGTGGAAATCCATTTGCAGTAAAAGCATTGATTTGGAATTTTGGTGAAATTTATTTTCAGTTTCTGAATTTTGAAAATCCGTCATGTATTAACGAAGTTAGAACTTCTAGCGATGACGCAGTATCACGCTTTGGAAGGGATGGTAACGCCCCTCGTGAAGTTAATAAAAGGGCTTGCGCAGAAGAGAGGAGTCTCTTTCGTTCTCTGATTATTCTGAGATCTCATTCTCAGAGCATCGAAGTATTTTGTGAAAGTTCTTTTCTTATACATTCATTATAGTGAGACGTCGAAGTGAACAGCAGGGAAAAGAATCGTCTTTATAACGTGTGGCGAGGCCACTATATTAACGAGATCCAAGTCAAACTAGGTGAAGTTGAAACGGACCTTAGAAAGCTTCTACAAGTTTAGCTTCGAACAGTTAGCGGTCTACGATAAGCTAATTGTATTGTGCAGTGCTACATGCAGTTATAGAGAAAAGATGAACAATTTCGACCGATTAGTTCGAAAGATATTAGCAGTTTTATACGAATGAGAAAAGTGATTATCTCGCCACAAGAGAAGCACTTTTGTATAGGCAGAATCAACGCAACGGCTGACGCTGCGAGTGGAATAGAAAGACTTCAGATTGCTTGGTTACACAACGATACAGTATAATGGAGCAATTGAATACGGCAGTTTGTTCTTCTAACACTACAACCGAAGAGCAGATGGAAGGCTAAGGAGCTTATTGCAATTGGGACATACTTCAACGGAGTAAGATAGCGACATGGAACTTCGCTAATTGCTATTCCACACAAGCGAACATGCGGTGAATACCATCTACACCCATGTTTCGTAATTAAAGGCTGAATACCATCGAACAGCCATAGAAACAATTTCATACTCTGAATATGAATAATTTCTTCGGAAATTTCTACAAAACTTCATGGCGATTGTCTACTGGAACTTCAGGGATTTTTTCAAGAGAGGTCAGGGATATCCCGACTCACAAAGAAGATTATTGCCGGAAGGATGTCTATTCGTCTTCGAGGAGCAGAGCGATTCACGGAGAAGGAAGCAGTTCGATTCTCCGAGGGTGCTATTTCCTATTTCGAGGATGGAGCTCAACTTTAACGTGGTGAAATGGATCCATCAGCAGTCTTCTTTGGGGAATTTTCCTCTGGAACGTCAATCGGCAGATAAGGTAGTCGTGAACGTTTATTGTATTTGAGTTTACTAATGATGTTTGAGCAACCATTTTTCCCATATTTTTATCCTCATGTATTTTTGCCCTATTTTCTTGTTGAGATTCTTATTCTCAGTACACCTTGTTGAGTTTTGCATTTTTCGACGATTTATTAAGACATTGTTATGTCATGGGCATAATTAACGATTTTGAATCAGTTGAGACTGATATATAGATTTTTCAGTAATTAATATTTTTGTAGTCACGATTTGACTGTAAGTTAATGATTTTTATGGCAGATTTAAAGTCAGACAGCGTGTCATTTTATTAAAGTAATTCTACCCCAGTTTAATTACTTTGACCAATTTTCTGTCATCATCAAGAAGGAAGAACATTTAAATGATTTTAGAGCGTTAAAATCTCTTACGTTGTCGACGATCTTGGAAATACTAGTCGTTATTTGTATTGATTGCAACACAGACATTTATCGTCAGTTATGAATGAACATTGCATTATAGACACTTTTGTGAAAGAGTAACTTTAATAATGAATTATTGAATGCATTAAAGTCAAGTACTTTTGTTAGGAGTTTTTCTCAATTAGAGATTTATAGAACGATGTTTGCATTCCCCAGTCTAATTGGATTCTATTCGACTACTTTGCAGTTTTAGTCGCACTTTATTTGAAGATAGTATTTTCATACTACAATTTCTTTTAAGATGTTAATCTTAAATTTTGATAGACCAGACAGGCGTATATAAGCGTATTCACTATTAAATTTGTTTGTGATTGGCAAGATTTGACTTCATTTCGGTTCATGAATGAAATCCACGAAGGTTATAGAAAAACAGTTTTGAAACAATTAATGATTATAAATTTTTTTAAGTGGAACTATGAATGTATAATCGCTAGTGCAGCGCGTGTTGAAAGTCGCTGAGGTATAATGCCCTTGAATATGAAGGAAGTTCCCACAGGAATAAATGTTAAAGAATTATTTGTGGAAGTTTTGTAAGTTATGTGGAAGTTGAATGCCATATAGATTAATATATGATGATTTTGGGCATATTTTTAATGCAGTTTGTGCATTAACTTGTTAGCGAAGGATTTTCCGCTGGAGTAAGATTGTCATAGTTCGTTAAAAATAAATCAAGTGATTTACTGTTATAATTAACACGAGTTTTGAAAGAATTTGAGATAAGATTTTGAATGAAGGTTGCCGTCACAAATCATTATTAAAACCTTTATTAAACCAGATTGTGACACTAATATGTATAACTAACCTTCATTGGTCGATTATATTAATCACGATTATGAAAATTACCAACCGAATGGACATGTGGTCAATGTATTTATTAAATTAATAATTTAAACAATTAAAATGTTAATATTGTAAATAATTGCTGTAAATATTTTTGAAAATAATGTGAAACGAGAGTGATGTTAAAGGCGTGCTTATAATATTTTTATTGTATTTGACAAACATTATAAACAATTTCTAATTGTTATAAATAATTTATGTGATTTTGTTATAAACATTTAAGAGCTAATTAAACATTTGGATTGAAGTTAACAAATTTAAGGAATTAATATAATGATCCAATAGGATGTGAGCAAAGTACTTGAAAGATTTGCGTAAATATAATGTGAGTTGTCTTGTAGACATTTAAAAGTTTGAGAGAGCAAGCTGTATGTTACGTAACACAGCAGGTGAGAAGGGAGTCCATTCAACCAGTATGCAACAGGTTCGAGGGTAGCTCGCAGCTGGGCCAACATCTGGTTCACAGAGAGTGAGGTCGTCCACACCCCGGCCTTGCGACTATAAATACCATTCTCATGTTTATTAAAAGGAAACCAATTGCTCTATATATATATGTCACACCCTTACGTCCTTTTCCAATCCAATAGTGTTATGAATATTACGTTATTTGGAGCTCTTGGGAGCTAAAATGTTTTATATCATGTTGTATGATAATTTTTGCAAGTCCTACTGAGGACGTAGTCAGATTGACTTGGGCTTCTGATAGCCACGTTGATTTTGTTGTGTTAGTAAAATCATACCCTTTATTAGAAATAAAGCTTTTGTACAGTTCTAAGTTCTCGTCTTCGTTTCTGGCTCATTTTTAAATGTCATGATGGAGGTTATTGTGTGAACAGACTTTTAGTGATCCTGTTGTCAACTCAAACCCCGAGATAATTAAGAGGTAAGTAACGGTAAGTATGAACCCCCGTCTATTTTGGTGTGTTCCACAATGATTTCCTGTGAACTTCTGTGCTCTTATCTCGATAGTATCTGTCAGTGCCATTTTCATTGATGTAGCTATGCCGGTGCAATTGATAATTGGCAATCCGATTGAGGGGGCGGATATCTGACAGCCTACTGTCCAGGTAAACGGGGACAGTACTATCCCCGTTATCAGGATAGTAGGCTGTCAGATATCCGCCCCCTCAATCGGATTGCCAATAATCAAACGCACCGGCACAGCTACATCAATGAAAATGGCACTGACAGATACTATCGAGATTAGAGCACAATAGTTAACAAGAAATTATTGTGGAACACACCAAAATATACGGGGGTTCATACTTACCTTTACTTACCTCTTAAATTTATCTCGGGGATGGGTTGTCAACTGGATCACTTAAAGCGTGCCCACACAATAACCTCCACCATGATATTAAAAATGAACCATAACGAAGACGAGAAACTTTAAACTGCACAATAATTTATTTCACAAAAAGAATGAATTAACAAAAATAAAACAACAAAATCCACGTGGCAATCAGAAGCCATCGACCACATAACCATGTCCTCCTGTTGGACTTGTATACTCTACATACAATGTTTCAGCTTTCTCAAGCTCAAAATAACGTAAAAATAATAATGCACTTGGAATGGAAACGGGATTTGGGACGAGACACATATATCAATTGTTTTGCGTGTTTATACACATCACATTTTATTTATAGCCACAAGGCTATTATGGAGACGTCCTTGGCCTCTATCATACAGTTGTCCGGGCCAGCTGCAATGCACCTGCATCGTCAAAGTTGACTCACCCCTCCGTTCAACCCTAGCATAAGCGAGTTACATCAGAGCTTAGCTCTCCTTTCAAAACACGTTAAATGTCCACATCTCAACTGAAATATTATCACGCAAATGTTTTAAATGCTCCATTCAAACACCAGTGGATTACTCCAACAATCCCAAATCATATTTAATTGTTCAATCCACATGTTTAATTAGCGTTGTTTAGAGTATAAAAACAAAACTCTTAATGTTAATAACAAAAGTTCATTAATTATTTATAACAATAATAAATTGTTTATAACAATGTCAAACGACAATTAAAAATTTTATATACGCCTCTATTAATCCCTTTCATTTCAAATTATTTAACAAAGATATTTACAAAATTATTTACAATATTATATTGTTTATATTATTTATATAAGAAATACATTAAACCACACGTTTATCCGGTTGATAATTACTCAAATTGTGGTGATATAATCGACCAATGAAGGTTAGTTATATTTAAATGTCAAATTCAGGTTTAATAAGGTTTAATAATTATTATTAATATTTGTGACGGTAACCTCCATTCAAAATCTTCATCTCAAATTATTTAACACTCTTGTTAACTTTAACAGTATCTTCACATGAATAACTTTCAAAGAACCAGGACAATACATTCAGCGGAAAAATACTTCGCTCAAAACGCACAAAATTGCTCAACAATAGGCCCAGAATTCATCATATATCTTCATATATATGGCATCAAAATCTTCCAAATTACATACAAAAACCTCCACTCATAAATTCAACAACTTCATTTATTACTGTGGGAACCTCCTTCATTATTCAAGGGCATTACTCATCAGCGACTTTTACACGTCCACTGAACTAACGATTATACATCCATTGTTCCTCTTTAAAAATTCTTATATTCATCAATTGTATTAATGACTGTTATTATTCAACCTTCGTGGGTTTCATTCATGAATCGATATGAAGTAAAAATTTGCCAATCACAAATAAATTTAATAGCAAATACGATTAGACACTCCTCCCTGGTCTATCAAAATTGAGATTAATATCTTCAAAGTAACGCAGTATAAAAATACTATCTTCAATCAAAGTTCATCTAAACTGCATAAATAGTCGAATAGAATACAATTAGACTGTGGAATGCAAACATTATTGTTCCAATCTATAATTGAGAAAAAACTCCTATCAAATGTTCATTACTATAGTGTATTCAATAAATCGTAATCAAAGTTCATATTTCATAAAATTGTCTATAATGCAATGATAAATGTCTATGTTGCAATCATGTTCATAAGACGACTAGTATTTCAAAGATCGTCGATAACGTATTAGATTTTAACGCTCTAAAATCATTTAATTATTCTTCTTTCTTGAGGATGACAGAAAATTGGTCAAAGTAATTTACTGAATAGAATTACTTTAATAAAATGACACGCTGTCTGAATTCAAATCTGCCATAGAAATCGTTAACTTTACAGTCAAATCGTGACTACAAAAATATGCAAATTACTGAAAGAATCTAAATTATCAGTCTCAACTGATCCAAAATTATTTAACTATGCCAATGACATAACAATGTCTCAACAAATCGAAGAAAAAGGCATAAATCATCGAAGTGTACTGAGTACAGAAATGTTAATCAAGAAAATGGGGCAAAAGATAGGACAAAAAATATGGGAAGAATGGTTGCTCAGATATCGCTACATGACTCAAATAATACAAGAAACATTCACGACTACCTTATCTGTTTATTGAAGTTCTAGAGGAAAGTTTTCAAAGAAAACTGCTGTTGGTTCCATTTCACCAGCGTGAAGATGTGCTCCGACCTCGAACCTGGAATCAGCGCCCTCGGAGAATCGAACTGCTTCCTTCTCCGGAAATTGCACTGCTCCATGTATACGAAAGACATCCTTCTGGCAAAACTCTTCTTTATGAGCCGGGTCCACCCTGGCCTCTCTTGAAAGTTCCCTGAAGTTCCAGTCGTAATTCGCCATGAAGTTTATTGCAGTTATTTCCGCAGAAATATTCATAATCGTGGAGTATGAAAATATTTCCACTGTCATTTGATATAATTCAGCGATGGATTCACGATGCATGTGTGTAGTTGGATGTTCACTACATGTTCGCTCTTGTAGAATGACGATTAACGAAGTTCCATGCTGTTACTTCACTCCATCGATATATGTCCCAATTGCATTAAAGCCTTAGCCTTCCATCTCAACTTCTGTTATAATCATTGAAAGCACTGCAAGATTATAATGTTCCATAGTAGAATGTATCGTTGTATTACCAAACGTATTCTCCAATATCACGGTTGCGATGCACGTGTCAGCCGTAGTGTATAATGTAGAATTTTAAAAGTGCTTCTCAGGTGGCGAGAAAATCACTTTTGTCTGCAGCCTTAAAGTGTCAATATCTTTCAAAGTATAACTGTGAAATTGTTCAAATCTTCTACACACCTCAATGTTGTACTGCCCAATTGAATTATAATGAAGGCAGAAGTTAACTCTTTATATCTTATCTGGTAGAAACGTTAATGTGAGCGTTTCAACTTCGCCTAGTTTCGATCAGCGTAAAATGGAACTGCTCCGTGTTCGTTCGATGCGCCGGGCTTTAACCACACGCTAAAGACAACTTGCTTCACTTATTCACTCGACAATGACTATCTAACATCAGAAATATATATGCGTTATCAGCGGTATGAGAGATATGAGAGCTCCTCTATCCTGTGCACGACCTTTTATCAACTTCTTAAGGGGCGTATCCATCCCTTCCATAGTTCGTTCCTCCGTCATTGCTAGAAGTTTTAACTTTGGCTATACTTGACGGATTTTCAAATTTCAAAAACTCAAAATTAATTTCTTCAAAATTCCAAATCAATGCCATAACTGAAAATAGATTTCCACAAATCTGCATGCCAAAAGCAATCAAATATCGTAGTTTCAGCAATCTCCGTCTTCCTTCCAAACTATCGTTCATTGGTTCGAGTCTCTCCTCCAATAGCGTAACTTCTTCCTTAGCACGATACCTTGTTTCCTGCGACTGCGTCGTAAATCTCAGATCTTTCTCGAACAAAATCATGACGTCACCAAGAATCTCAGCTCAATCAGCCTACTTGCATGAAATCTGCGTCATTCGTGCCTACGTCATGAATATACACGTCACAACTATGACATCCATAACTTTATTCATATTTGCCAATACAGCCATCGTGGTCTCAATATAATTCAATTTACGGGGGCATTCTCCCTTCACCATGTTTTAAAAACAGTTGCAAATTGTTTTTAAACTCTGTGTTATAAATATCTCAATTCACTTGAACACGAAATTGAATTATATTCTACTCTTGTATGATATTTCTTCTATGTTCCTTAATCATAAGTCTCTTCTTCTCTGGTTTGTGTGTGGCTAATGCATTCTCTCCTCTCTACTTTCTCTTCTGTCCTGTATTTCTGTTTTCCAAGTTCTGCTGACTTGTAGAAGGACCAGGATCGATCACTACATCCTGTCTTTTCTTTTGGTTTTCAGCTTCCTTTTCTCGTAATTCCTTCAGATACTGCTGGCTTTCTTTCTCTCGCTCTTGATACTTGTCGGGTGTCATAACCTGACCTTGAGAATTCTGATTCTGATTCTGGTACTGGTTATTTCTATTGTAGTTTCTATTATAACCATTGTTATAGTATCTACCCCTTCCGTTGTTGTAATTCCCTCTATTATTATTCCAGCCTCTTCTTTGCTGATATGGACGGTAACCTTGGGATCTGTTGTTGCGGAAATAATTATTCCTGTGAGGACCTACATTTTCAGTTTTTTTTTTCATCAGGCTTATCAGTTTGCTGCACTTGATCCATGTAGACTGTATTAACGTCTTTGAATTCGTGCCTCTGACTTTTTTGTACCAAATTTGGCATTGGACTCGTGTAGTCAAGCCTTCTCAATAATTCGTCCATACTGGTCAAATCTCTGATATTTGACGATATGATCAGTCTTCTTACCTCCACAGGCAGCATACGTGAAATCGCATCTATCAACTGCTCTGTTGACAATGGGGGTTGCAAAAATCTCAAGCGTGATAGCTGGCTCGTGAAGAAATCAGCGTACCGTGTTGGAAGAGTACCTGAATACTTCCTCGAGTATACCTCAGCTCTTAATGAATTCTGAGCTTCTATTGACCAGAATCGTTTTATCAGTGCCTCTGCAAATTCGTCAAAATTGCTGAAAGTGTACCGAAATGCTCTAAACCACTCAAGGGGTCCTCCAGCTAGAAATCTTTCTACGATTCTCATCTCTCTCTCTCTCTAGGAATGTGGGCTTCTATGAAATAGTCTTTAAGATTCCTGATATATTCGATCGGTGTGAGACTATCAGTGTTGCTAAATTTTTGAGGTTTGTCTTCAAAATTCCGGATGACTGTCACATTTCTCGGATATGAATCCATATAATGTTTCCCACTATCACGATACTTCAATTCAGGTTCAATATTCCGATCCTTTTCTTCTTCCCTGAATCTGGATATACGTTCCTCAGGACTAATATCTCTCTCTTCTGTAGCGAGGTTACATCTTCTCACGTAATTTCTATCCTCTTCACCAGTCAATCCTTCAGTATCCTTGTCTATGATTTCCGTGATGACTTTCCTAATCAACTCTTCCTTATAGGTTTCCATCATGCTAGCTTCTCCTAGTTTCAAATTCTGCAGTTTGCTCGTAGTTTCATTAACATCAGAGACAACCTTGTGAATTTGTTCCTCTAACGCAGTTTTTAATGCTTGCACGTCCTGACCTATTTGAGTTCTATCCTCTACCTGCTTTTCGGATAGCGAATCCATCCTTACATTCAAGTCTTTCCTAATCTGAACTACTTCATTATTTATGTCTACTTGTGTACTGGCAAGTTTTCTTTCAATTCGCTCCTGAATCTGATCGACATGTTCCCCACTTGACCTGTTCCATTCATCTTTCCAAACCGTTACATTTGCAGTTAACATTTCCGCGATATCTACCTCAATGTCTTCCTTAAGTAAACGATTGTGATCTAATACTTGGGTTCTCATGACCTCTACATCGTATTTTAAACCAGCTAAAGAAGCTGTTGTCCTAACAGACTCGTCAACTAATCGAGTTGTTAATGCACTAATGTTACGAGTACAAAGTGTTTTTGAAGTTTCAATTTCTTCCCTAACTTTGTTAACATCAGTCTGAACTTTAGCAATGTCTACAAAAACAGTATTGACTTCTACTTGTATCTTATTGATATCGCTTTGCATATCATTTACATCTGAATGAATATTGTTTATGTCAACTTGAACATTTGACACATCAGTTCGAGCATTTCTAACCTCTCTTTGAACTTCCTCTACTTTGTCTTGTACAGTAGCAACATCATTCCTAACAACAATTACTTCAGCTCTAGCACATGAAATATCACCCCGGACATTAGCAACATCAAGATTCAACATAGTAAGATCTTTCTGAACCTTAGAAACATCTATTTTAACATCAGACACATCTTTATGCACATTGGATAAATCTTTATGGACATTGGACACGTCTGTGCGCATGTCAGTTACAGCATTCTCGATTCCCTGGGTATTGATCTGTAAACGCGACACATTATTCTCTAGGTTTGCAGAACTGGTCTAAAGAACTTTCATATTCTCCTCCATTCTAATAGACAAATTAGCAGACAAATTACTAGCATTCTCCTCCATTCGACTAGTATTCCTAGCTTCCATCTCCTTCATGCTTTCATTAATGCTAGCTTTCATCTCCCTCATATTGTTGGACATCTCCTTCAACATTTTCTTAATACTTTCATCTGCCATTTCAATAATATTTCAATAATAAACTGCTTTAGGGACATACATCAAACAGAGCAAAATAACAACATCTGAGCAACATTTTTCACCATATATAAGTTTTGAGCAATTTTCTGTCTTAAATCTAACTTATAATTACCTTATGATTAACCTTCGTAGACACTTCATGTTGAAATAAACTCAAGCACATGTTCAAATTTCTTTGGTTCATTTTAAAATATCCTAACACAAATAATTTACATTTACAATCCAAATAATTTAATTTTATCTTTAATATGACTACCCATGTCATAAGCCGGTCAAATAAAATAAGATTCCAGATCATAGGCGATTTTTCTAAGTTTCCAGCCTATTTAACCTCTCTCAAGTTGTATAAGATCTGATCTTTTCTGAGTGTAATTTTCCTAATACAATACAACATTTTATTCCTATATAATCACACTCTCAAATTCTACAATTGGCTAAGACATCTAACAAAGAATCAACCTCTTTATTTGAGTCTTCACAATCCCTTTGACATCGATAACTTGGTAATCCAATGTTATTCGAACACTCCACAAAAATTGCGGTGCCAATTCTACTGCAATAACTTGGTAATCCAATGTTTTGCTGATCGTGCCCCACACGTTGATTGCGCCAATCCTACTGTCCCCGTTATCAGGATAGTAGGCTGTCAGATATCCGCCCCCTCAATCGGATTGCCAATAATCAAACGCACCGGCACAGCTACATCAATGAAAATGGCACTGACAGATACTATCGAGATTAGAGCACAAAGGTTAACAAGAAATTATTGTGGAACACACCAAAATATACGGGGGTTCATACTTACCTTTACTTACCTCTTAAATTTATCTCGGGGATGGGTTGTCAACTGGATCACTTAAAGCGTGCCCACACAATAACCTCCACCATGATATTAAAAATGAACCATAACGAAGACGAGAAACTTTAAACTGCACAATAATTTATTTCACAAAAAGAATGAATTAACAAAAATAAAACAACAAAATCCACGTGGCAATCAGAAGCCATCGACCACATAACCATGTCCTCCTGTCGGACTTGTATACTCTACATACAATGTTTCAGCTTTCTCAAGCTCAAAATAACGTAAAAATAATAATGCACTTGGAATGGAAACGGGATTTGGGACGAGACACATATATCAATTGTTTTTGCGTGTTTATACACATCACATTTTATTTACAGCCACAAGGCTATTATGGAGACGTCCTTGGCCTCTATCATACAGTTGTCCGGGCCAGCTGCAATGCACCTGCATCGTCAAAGTGGACTCACCCCTCCGTTCAACCCTAGCATAAGCGAGTTACATCAGAGCTTAGCTCTCCTTTCAAAACACGTTAAATGTCCACATCTCAACTGAAATATTATCACGCAAATGTTTTAAATGCTCCATTCAAACACCAGTGGATTACTCCAACAATCCCAAATCATATTTAATTGTTCAATCCACATGTTTAATTAGCGTTGTTTAGAGTATAAAAACAAAACTCTTAATGTTAATAACAAAAGTTCATTAATTATTTATAACAATAATAAATTGTTTATAACAATGTCAAACGACAATTAAAAATTTTATATACGCCTCTATTAATCCCTTTCATTTCAAATTATTTAACAAAGATATTTACAAAATTATTTACAATATTATATTGTTTATATTAGTTATATAAGAAATGCATTAAACCACACGTTTATCCGGTTGGTAATTACTCAAATTGTGGTGATATAATCGACCAATGAAGGTTAGTTATATTTAAATGTCAAATTCAGGTTTAATAAGGTTTAATAATTATTATTAATATTTGTGACGGTAACCTCCATTCAAAATCTTCATCTCAAATTATTTAACACTCTTGTTAACTTTAACAGTATCTTCACATGAATAACTTTCAAAGAACCAGGACAATACATTCAGCGGAAAAATACTTCGCTCAAAACGCACAAAATTGCTCAACAATAGGCCCAGAATTCATCATATATCTTCATATATATGGCATCAAAATCTTCCAAATTACATACAAAAACCTCCACTCATAAATTCAACAACTTCATTTATTACTGTGGGAACCTCCTTCATTATTCAAGGGCATTACTCATCAGCGACTTTTACACGTCCACTGAACTAACGATTATACATCCATTGTTCCTCTTTAAAAATTCTTATATTCATCAATTGTATTAATGACTGTTATTATTCAACCTTCGTGGGTTTCATTCATGAATCGATATGAAGTAAAAATTTGCCAATCACAAATAAATTTAATAGCAAATACGATTAGACACTCCTCCCTGGTCTATCAAAATTGAGATTAATATCTTCAAAGTAGCCTCCGTGGCTTAGGCGGCAGCACGCCGGCCTCTCACCGCTGAGTCCGTGGTTCAAATCCCGGTCACTCCATGTGAGATCTGTGCTGGACAAAACGGAGGCAGACAGGTTTTTCTCCGGGTACTCCGGTTTTCCCTGTCAAAATTTCATTCCAGCAACACTCTCCACTATCATTTCATTTCATCTATCATTCATTTAATCATTGCCCCAGAGGAGTGCGTCAGGTCTCGGTAGCCGGCACAGTTCATATCCTCGCCGCTAGATAGGGGCTTCATTCATTCCATTCCTGACCCGGTCGGAGACTGGAAGCAGGCTGTGGATTTTCATTTCATCTTCAAAGTAACGCAGTATAAAAATACTATCTTCAATCAAAGTTCATCTAAACTGCATAAATAGTCGAATAGAATACAATTAGACTGTGGAATGCAAACATTATTGTTCCAATCTATAATTGAGAAAAAACTCCTATCAAATGTTCATTACTATAGTGTATTCAATAAATCGTAATCAAAGTTCATATTTCATAAAATTGTCTATAATGCAATGATAAATGTCTATGTTGCAATCATGTTCATAAGACGACTAGTATTTCAAATATCGTCGATAACGTATTAGATTTTAACGCTCTAAAATCATTTAATTATTCTTCTTTCTTGAGGATGACAGAAAATTGGTCAAAGTAATTTACTGAATAGAATTACTTTAATAAAATGACACGCTGTCTGAATTCAAATCTGCCATAGAAATCGTTAACTTTACAGTCAAATCGTGACTACAAAAATATGCAAATTACTGAAAGAATCTAAATTATCAGTCTCAACTGATCCAAAATTATTTAACTATGCCAATGACATAACAATGTCTCAACAAATCGAAGAAAAAGGCATAAATCATCGAAGTGTACTGAGTACAGAAATGTTAATCAAGAAAATGGGGCAAAAGATAGGACAAAAAATATGGGAAGAATGGTTGCTCAGATATCGCTACATGACTCAAATAATACAAGAAACGTTCACGACTACCTTATCTGTTGATTGAAGTTCTAGAGGAAAGTTTTCAAAGAAAACTGCTGTTGGTTCCATTTCACCAGCGTGAAGATGTGCTCCGACCTCGAACCTGGAATCAGCGCCCTCGGAGAATCGAACTGCTTCCTTCTCCGGAAATTGCACTGCTCCATGTATACGAAAGACATCCTTCTGGCAAAACTCTTCTTTATGAGCCGGGTCCACCCTGGCCTCTCTTGAAAGTTCCCTGAAGTTCCAGTCGTAATTCGCCATGAAGTTTATTGCAGTTATTTCCGCAGAAATATTCATAATCGTGGAGTATGAAAATATTTCCACTGTCATTTGATATAATTCAGCGATGGATTCACGATGCATGAGTGTAGTTGGATGTTCACTACATGCTCGCTCTTGTAGAATGACGATTAACGAAGTTCCATGCTGTTACTTCACTCCATCGATATATGTCCCAATTGCATTAAAGCCTTAGCCTTCCATCTCAACTTCTGTTATAATCATTGAAAGCACTGCAAGATTATAATGTTCCATAGTAGAATGTATCGTTGTATTACCAAACGTATTCTCCAATATCACGGTTGCGATGCACGTGTCAGCCGTAGTGTATAATGTAGAATTTTAAAAGTGCTTCTCAGGTGGCGAGAAAATCACTTTTGTCTGCAGCCTTAAAGTGTCAATATCTTTCAAAGTATAACTGTGAAATTGTTCAAATCTTCTACACACCTCAATGTTGTACTGCCCAATTGAATTATAATGAAGGCAGAAGTTAACTCTTTATATCTTATCTGGTAGAAACGTTAATGTGAGCGTTTCAACTTCGCCTAGTTTCGAACAGCGTAAAATGGAACTGCTCCGTGTTCGTTCGATGCGCCGGGCTTTAACCACACGCTAAAGACAACTTGCTTCACTTATTCACTCGACAATGACTATCTAACATCAGAAATATATATGCGTTATCAGCGGTATGAGAGTTATGAGAGCTCCTCTATCCTGTGCACGACCTTTTATCAACTTCTTAAGGGGCGTATCCATCCCTTCCATAGTTCGTTCCTCCGTCATTGCTAGAAGTTTTAACTTTGGCTATACTTGACGGATTTTCAAATTTCAAAAACTCAAAATTAATTTCTTCAAAATTCCAAATCAATGCCATAACTGAAAATAGATTTCCACAAATCTGCATGCCAAAAGCAATCAAATATCGTAGTTTCAGCAATCTCCGTCTTCCTTCCAAACTATCGTTCATTGGTTCGAGTCTCTCCTCCAATAGCGTAACTTCTTCCTTAGCACGATACCTTGTTTCCTGCGACTGCGTCGTAAATCTCAGATCTTTCTCGAACAAAATCATGACGTCACCAAGAATCTCAGCACAACCAGCCTACTTGCATGAAATCTGCGTCATCCGTGCCTACGTCATGAATATACACGTCACAACTATGACATCCATAACTTTATTCATATTTGCCAATACAGCCATCGTGGTCTCAATATAATTCAATTTACGGGGGCAGTACCTTCTTCAAGGCCACGGCCGCCTCCTTCCCTCTTCCTTGTCTATCCATCCTGACCATCCACTACCTTCCCTCATGAGGCCCCTGTTCGCTTTGCAGGTGAGGCCGCCTGGGCGAGGTGCCAATCACACCTCACCAGTTGTATCCACTCCAATTAGATGTTCCCAGCTCTAGGACACTGCCCGTAGAGGCGGTAGTGGTGAGTTCCCTCGCTGAGTCCGTGGGTTCCACCAACCTGGAGGGTAAACGACTAAGAAAAGAAGAAAAGAATTATTTCATTAAATTAATCTGCGGTGAAACTGGAAAAATAGTGATCGGCCAACCCTTTACAAGGTTATATTTAATAGAATGCATTCGATGATGTTCAAGGAGGCTGAAACAACGTTCTTGAAGCCTTCTATTCTTCCTTTGTTAGTTGTCGATGGACTTATTAATTATTTTTTTATTATTTTTTTAGCGTATGGCTTTTAGTGCCGGGAGTGTCCGAGGACATGTTCGGCTCGCCAGTTTTGTAGCTGCTTCGAGACGGACACCCAATGGGTGAGCTACAAGTACCGTTGGGGAGGGAAGGGGGGAAGTTGGAATGTAAGGACGAGGAGTTGGAAGGTAGCGGCTGTGGCCTATAGTTAGGGACCAACACCGGCATTTGCCTGGAAGGAAGATGGGAAACCACAGAAGACCATCTTCAAGGTTGCCGGCGGGGGGATTCGAACCTCCTCGCCTCCCGGATGTGAGCGACTGCCATCAGTCATGCCGTAACCACCACGGCTAACTCACCACTTATTAATTAAAATATTGTCAGAATCACTGTGAGAATTCTAAGAATCAATATTTGTTTACACAAATGGTATCTCATAAAGGGAAATTTTATATATTTTTTATCAGCGAGCAACATTTCAGAGGTAATAATAATTTGTAATTAAAGTAGTAAAATATATATAAATGACTCCAGGATGAAAAAAATATTATTTGCATTTTAATACAAACCTACTTGACTCGACATCACTTGATTGCCATATTTTCCATCACACTGTATGTAGAAAGCAGTGGTTTTCCACTTGCCAGATGGTTTTTGATGTTGCTATAGTGAAGAACTACTAACTGTAAACACTAACCCCAGATTTCTACTTTGTTTGCTTTCAGAATTTCTTAGTTTCCGTGACGGCACCTGCCAAGAACTAGGGTATGGAGAAATGCAATAAATAGATCTACAGACAAGAAAGAAATAAAGCAATACTAAAGAGAGACTAGTTCCACTGTTTTCTCCTTAATAGCACACCTGTCAAGAACCCCGTGGCTTATGATCGCGAGTTTAATGGTCACCTAAACCAAACAGCACAAACAAATCTTGCAAACATCGTTAAGGCGTCTTCAAATGTCTTGAAGGTGGGTGGAAATTCGTGAAAACGCCTTAAAATCTATTGAAGATGTTTGAATGTCCGCTAATTGATTGATAAGATGTTTTACAAGATATCTACAGCACAAGATGTTCTTACAAGATGTTTTCTATATTATATATTGGCTGTCACGGCCATTAAATGTACTCCAGAAATCCTTTTAGATATCTAGCTGTGAGACTCTTCTTTCCCACGGTAAAGTAGCACAGTGGTGTGCTCTAAGACGTAGTGCAAGATGCGGGCAGGGTTACTATGTGCCGCTGACGAGCTTGACTTGGTGCACCTAAGTAAACCCCGTAAAATGGCACCAAAACCTAAAATATTTGCTGGAGTATGTTTTCAAGATGTTGCTACGAGATGTTTTCAAGATGTTCTTACAAGATGTCTTTAAGATGATTTTACAAGCTGCTGTTTGAGTCTGCAGTCTTTTGACTGGTTTGATGCAGCCCTCCATACCTCCCTGTCCTGAGCTAATCGTCTCATCTCTACATAGCTACCACAACCTACATCCGAAGCAATCTGTTTACCAAATTCTAACCTTGGTCTACTCCTACAGTTCTTGTCCTCGACCCTTCCTTCCATAACTAAGCTTGCTATTCCTGGGTGTCTTAGTAAGTGTCCTACCAACCTATCTCTTCTCTTCATTAGCAGTCACCAGAAACATCTCTCCTCTCCCACTCGTCTTAATACCTCTTCGTTTGTAACCATATCTACCCATCTGATATTCATCATTCTACTGTAACACCACATTTCAAACGCTTCAATTCTCCTCTTTTCTGCTGCACCAATAGTACAAGTTTCACTTCCATAGAGTGCCACGCTCCAGACAAAGGCTTTCAAAAATGACATCCTAATACCTAAATCAATATTCGATGTCAACAGATTCCTTTTTTTTTTTGTAGAAAAGCTTTCCTTTCCTGAGCCAACCTACTTTTTATATCCTCTTTGCTTCGTCCATCACTGGTTATTTTGCTTTCTAAGTAACAGAATTCTCGTATTTCCTACAGCTTTTCACCTGCCAATTTGATGTACATAGAAGTTTCTGATTTATTTCGGCTGCATTCCAATATTTTTGTTTTACATTTATTAATTTTCATCATGAATACTTTCCTTAAGACGGAGTCCATACCATTCAAAAACTCATTCAAATCCTCTGGCGTGTCGGCTATGATGACGATGTCATCAGCAAATTTCAGAGTTGAAAATATTTCTCCTTGAATCTTCACTCCCACTTTAATTCTCCATTTCCTTCATTGCTTGTTCAATATAAAGATTGAAAAGTATGGGTGATTAGTTGCAGCCTTGCCTTACACCTTTCTGAATACCAGCTTCTCTCTCATGTCCTTCAGCTCGAATGACTGCTGTCTGGTTTCTGTGTAGATTGTAGATCACCCTCCTATCCCTGTACTGTATTCTAATCGTTTTCAAAATGTCAAACAATTTAGCCCAATCAACGTTATCAAAAGCCTTTTCTAAGTCTACAAATGCCATGAACGTTCTCTTATCCTTCCTTATTCTACCTTCCAAAATCAGCCTAAGACTTAGTTCAGCTTCTCCTGTTCCTACATTTCTCCTGAAACCTAACTGGTCTTCACCCAACTCCGTTTCTATCTGGCTTTCCATCCTCTCGTAAATTATTCTAGACAGGATCTTTGAAGCATGAGTAATCAAGCTGATTGTACGGTAATCTTCACATCTGTCAGCTCCTACTTTCTTTGGTATAGGGATGATAATATTCTTCTTGAGATCAGAGGGTTTCTCACCTGTCTCATAAATCCTACACAACAAGTGAAATAACCTGATCAGACTATCATCTCCTATGCAGCGTAGCAACTCAATCGGTATATTATCTATACCTGGTGCTTTGTTCCTGCTTAAGTCTTCCAATGCGCTGTCAAATTCTGATCTCAATATTAAATCTCCTTACGTATCCTCATCAATTTCCTCTTCCCTTTCCATTACATGATTCTCAATCACCTTTCCCTTATACAAGCACTCTATGTAAGCTTTCCATCTCTCAACCTTTTCTTCCCTATCTGTTAGAGGCTTTCCATCTGTGTCTTTACTATTAATATTTACTTCTTTTCCCCAAAAAGTATTCTTAATCCTTCGATAAGCTGTATCTACTTTTTCTAATTTCAGACATTTTTCTATACGGTACCCGCACATTTCTCTTGCAGCCATTCTTCTTTCGCTTCCTTGCACTTCTTGTTAACCTCATTTCTCAGACGTCTGTATTCTGCTTTCCTCTTTTCATCTCTTACATTCTTGTGTTTCCACCCTTCATCCATTAATTCTAGTATATCCTGAATGATCCACGGTTTTCTACATATTCTTTCTTTCCTACCAATGTTTTCCTCTGCTGATGTTGTTATTTAATTCTTCAAAAGTGCCCATTCGTCTGCAATTGAAGTTTGTTCGGGGTTTTTCATTATTCCTTCCTTTATACTCTTCTTGAATCTTTCGTTAACATACTTCTCTTTCGGTCTGTCTATCGCCCACCTTTCAGGCTTTTGAATTTTCTTCAGTTTCTTCAACTGAAATCTGAATTTTCATTACAACCAGATTGTGGTCAGAGTTTATGTCAGCACCGGGATATGTTTTGCAATCCAAAATCTGGTTTCGAAATCTCTGCTTGACCATAATGAAGTCAATTTGGTAACGCCTTGTATCTCCTGGTCTTATCCAAGTGTATATTCTTCTATCGTGGTTATTGAATAAGGTGCTAGCTATGACCAACTCATGATCGGAGCAGAATTCCATCAGCCTGCTTCCTCGATCATTCCTTTCACCTAATGCGAAAACTCCTACTATCTTCCAATCACTTCCTTTTCCCACCACAACGTTCCAATCTCCCATTAGTATAAGATTTTCCTCACCCTTGACATACGGGGGAAGGGTGGGCCACAGTGAGACAGAAAAAATATATTTTAGTATACTGTCTTATTAGCCTACTTTCGATTTTTGCAAAAAATGAAAGTAGACTTATGAGATCAACACAGGGCGAAAAAAGTGTGTCTGTCTGTGTGTGTGTATGTGTGTGTGTGAGTCTCTGTGTGTGTGTGTGTGTATGTGTGTGTGTGTGAGTCTGTGTGTGTGTCTGTGTGTGTGTGTCTGTGTGTGTATGAGTGTGTGTACTCTGAAAGTCTGTCCCCCCCCCCTATCAATTCGAACACGGTGAATGCGAATTGAACGAAATTTGGTACAAAGGTAGCACTAGCAAAGGACACCTCAGTGTCATGTTTTATATCGCCGCCATCTTGACGGAAACGTAATGGCGGCCACACAAATGTTCAAAGCTTAAATCAAATTACGACTAACCTAACCATCCGATCTCTACCAAATTTTGCAACAACATACCTTTATGGGGGGAGTATCCTTTGACCAAACTAATAGGTCATCAGCGTAATAGTTTGCGGATGGCGGCCATCTTTGTGTGAAAATCGATTCCCCCTATTAATTCGAACACGGTGCAACCGAATGGAACGAAATTTGGTACAGAGGTAGTACTAACAAAAGGAACCTCAGTGTCATGTTTTATATCGCCGCCATCTTGACGGAAACGTAATGGCGGCCACACAAATGTTCAAAGCTTAAATCAAATTACGACTAACCTAATCATCCGATCTCTACCAAATTTTGCAACAACATACCTTTATGGGGGAGCATCCTTTGACCAAACTAATAGGTCATCAGCGTAATAGTTTGCGGATGGCGGCCATCTTTGTGTGAAAATCGATTCCCCCCATTAATTCGAACACGGTGCAACCGAATGGAACGAAATTTGGTACAGAGGTAGTAATAATAAAAGGCACCTCAGTGTCATGTTTTATATCGCCGCCATCTTGACGGAAACGTAAAGGCGGCCACACAAATGTTCAAAGCTTAAATCAAATTACGATTAACCTAATCATCCGATCTCTACCAAATTTTGCAACAACATACCCTTATAGAGGAAGCATCCTTTGACCAAATGAATAGGTCATTAGCCTAATAGTTTGCGGATGGCGGCCATCTTTGTGTGAAAATCAATTCCCCCTATTAATTCAAACACGGTGAAACCGAATGGAACGAAATTTGGTACAGAGGTAGCACTAGCAAAGGGCATCTCATTGTCATGTTTTATATCGCCGCCATATTGACAGGAACGTAATGGCGGCCACACAAATGTTCAAAGCTTAAGTTAAATTACGACTAACATAACCATCCGATCTCTACCAAATTTTGCAACAACATACCTTTGTGGAGGGAGCATCCTTTGACCAATCTAATAGGTTATTAGCCTAATAGTTTGCGGATGGCGGCCATCTTTATGTCAAAATTGATTCCCCCTATTAATTCGAACACGGTGGAACCGAATGGAACGAAATTTGGTACAGATGTAGCACTAGCAAAGGGCACCTCAGTGTCATGTTTTATATCGCCGCCATCTTGACTGAAACGTAATGGCGGCCACACGAATGTTCAAAGCTTAAATCAAATTACGATTAACCTAATCATCCGATCTCTACCAAATTGTGCAACTACATACCTTTATGGAGGGAGCATCCTTTGACCAATCTAATAGGTCATTCGCCTAATAGTTTGCGGATGGCGGCCATCTTTGTGTCAGAATCGATTCCCCCTATTAATTCGAACACGGTGGAACCGAATGAACGAAATTTGGTACAGAGGTAGCACTAGCATAGGGCACCTCAGTGTCATGTTTTATATCACCGCTATCTTGACGGAAACGTAATCGCGGCCACCCAAATGTTAAAAGCTAAAATGTAATTACGACCAACCTAATAATCTAGTCTCTACCAAATTTTGCAACACCATATCTTTATGTGGGAAACATATTCTGACCAAACTGCAAGAACATCAGCCCAATAGTTTGCAGATGGTGGCCAAGTATGTGTGCAAATCGATTCCCCCTATCAATTCAAACACGGTGAAACCGAATTGAACGAAATTTGGTACAGAGGTAGCACTAGCAAAGGGCACCTCATATTCATGTTTAATATCCCTATAGCACGTTGTATTTCAACAAGCTACTACAACCAACATTCAATCATACTCCTTGAAAAGGACAAAGAGTTATAACAATACCCATGCATTTAGGAGAAAGTAGGCTATATGTTCTTTACTGAACATCTTGTTTTTCAATATATGAAAATATCTTTATATACTGAAATATAAGTTGATATTTGCTCATCAATTTCATACCCTTAGAATTTCTAAAGCATCCCCACTTTTCTGTAAAAGTAATAAATTCTGAACATGTTGCAGCCGTCTCACTGTAGCCCACCCGTGGGCCACACTGAGACACAATGAGAAGAATTTATTTTAACTGGTTAAATACATAGATAAACACTAAAACGAAGAATTAATGCCAGAAAACACTACAGCACATTCAGATTCCCAAAATTTACAGAAAATTTGAGATATGACTTTTGTCTTTTTGTTTTGCCATAGGCACAGGGAACCGGCAACAGTGATCAATTGTCCTTCGCGGGGAGTGAAGCAATATCTGCAACCTCTGGGTAAAAAACTGTCTCTCTTTTATGCACTTTTTCTGGAGAATATTACTTCATAATTTCCATCATCCAAATCTCGTTTCATTTCCCCGATGTAAAATCTTGAGTATTACCCTGAAAAAAAAAAACACAACGAAGTCACCTTCCTTAGCTTTGCGAGCAAGTTGATAAAATACTAGGAGCTCGTTTTCTTCATTATCTGACGAGCTGTCTGAATTAGAAGAATCATCAACATCATCATCCATGGAAATGTCTGTAGCTAGGGCTGCCTTCTTGGAATTCAAGTTTTGTCTTCACAAACTCTTCTTGCAGCTCTTTTCATTTATTTATTTTTATTTGTAGACTTAAGAGCAAGTTTGGGGTGTCAGTTGGAATGAACGATCTCCCATTTTCTCTCCTAGAAGTTGGCTCTGCCCTGTCCTCAGCTTTGGGGTAGCTCCGTATATATTTCTCACTGTCTCACTGTAGCCCACCCTACTGTGTCTCACTGTGGTCCACTTGCGACATGTAAACACAATTATGTTTACTATCTAACCTACAATATTGAAGAAGCTGACAACTCCAATAATTATTTAGTAATATGTATGTATTTCGACCATATCATATTCATTAAAGTACAATGATACACATAACTATAAAACAACAAACAACAAAGGAAGAAAACCTTACTTTTCTTACCTCAAAAACGTTTATGTTGTTTATCTCCTACATAACATGCTTCTTTAAAAGAGTAAACAGGAACAAAATGTCTGCTATTAGGAGAGCCAATCTCTAAGAAATATAAAAAATCCCTCATTCAAAAAATAGATTTAATGAGCTTGTCTCACTGTGGCCCACCTTCCCCTACCTCAGATTTTCATCTATTTCCTCGTAGACACTTTCAACATCTTCATCAGCAGCTTGACTGGTAGGCATATAGACCTGTACCTTTGTGATGTACGTATGTTTCGTATTGACTTTTGCTACAATAATCCGTTCACTATATTGCTCATAATATTCCTTCCGCTGCCCAAGTTTCCTACTTAATATGAGACCTACCCCCTACCCCTACCCCGTACAAGATGTCTTCAATATGTTTTTTAATATTTATTTTTATTTGTCTAGAAGATTCCCGAGAGCAGAGCTTTGTCGTGGGGAACAGTACATAGTTCATTGAACAGATGACAGACTAACTGGACATAGGCTAAATTATAGTACATTTACAGTATACAAATATGCAATTGAAGCTATGCTTTTGACAAATTATAGTTGCATTGTGATTAATATATATGACTGTATCCTCATTTATTCACAGAAACGTGGCATTGCAAATTGATAAAATACACTAGAAGCTTAAATACTGGCCTTTATTTAAAATGTGAAGAAGAGAGAAGTTAACAACTTCTTTGCAGATTTTACGCTTGCATTTCTTTCCTACGCAGGCACTTGATGCTTGATGGTACGTTCTTGTTTCTTCTATGAACTACTGTTCATTCTGATGTTTAATCAATATTTCAATACCTACTACCCTACAGCGAATTGTTACCGGTGGCGGAAATCGGAACTAATGCGCTCTGCCCTGCCACACGCCTGCGAAACCTCATCGCTTGTCATTTGTGTGCATGATTCGTGCTGGGTCGTGCGCTGTGCGGCGTGTTCTCATTGTATGCCTGTGCATGCGTTCCCCGTGTTGCTCCTCAACCGCTCGCTGCAGCCATAACGAGGCGAGATGACGTAATGTATACAGAACAGCCCCGCTCCACTTCTAGCGGTAGGGTAGTACTCGACACAACGTGTGCATAAAAATAAATGACTCATGTGCAGAGTTGAGGTGCAGGGCGCATGCGTCAATGATGTAGGACTACAGCAAGAAGAAACGTTATGACTATGCAGCCTATGCTTCCCGCACAGTTGAGCCCGATCGGACATCCTCGGCTCACTGATAATATCTTCTCACATAGGCTATAGTGTTTACTTTCTTTCCAAAAACAGATGTGTGATGGCTGTAGCAGCGCATGAAACTGTGATTATCAAGGTCTTGGATTGGAGCAGTTGCTCGGAGTTAGTGAAGAAACCCCCGGGAAAACGACACTAGAACGACTGATCTAAAAACCGTGTTTTAAACCTAGATCTCCAAACGCTAGTTGCAAGTTCAGTAGATCACTTGGTGACAATGGAGGGCTTCACAATATCTCTTCCAAGTGTAAGACGTTTACAAGATGTTTTAAGACATTTTCTAGACTTTTAGGTATTTACTCGCTTCGAAGGAAATTATGAATAATAATTTGCAATTATTATAAAGCCTTTATTACTTGAGGGTTTCAGCTGTAAACCATGATTAGTAACAAATCACTCATTTGGCTTAATCGCCTTTCTTCTCACATGCATCAAAGCATTAGTTAACATAGATGCAAACATTCACCGTGCTGCTATCGTTTGTCACTAGATTGTTTGGAACATCACTTACCGTAATCTACTATACGTGTAATATCTTGATTTTGACCAAAATATCACTTACCATGATTCACAGATGAACCCCTCATTTTGAAGTTTACTGCATGAATTTTCGTACAATATGAAAAGTGAAAAATACAGTTTCGGTCACTTCCCTTTCTAATAGTTCACCCGCTTGGCTGAGGAGTAGTTGTGTAGGGGAGTGCTCAGGGAAGGGCGACTTCCACAAATATGTTGTGCACACCTACTAGGTCATATCACAGTACGTATACATTCACTTACGATGTACGTATTCCAGTGCCGAATACGTTGAGATGTTGCTCATTCATGGATAAACAAGGCAGAACGCATTCCAGTTGCAACGTTTGTATTACGAGAGTTTTCCTGACAGAAGACTACTGACTATCAATTCGCTCCGCAACCTTCAACGAAGATTGCAGTCAACGGGGACACTTTGAAGGGTAACTCCTGTTAGACATGTCCCTATATCATCTGGTCCAAATGAGGCTATTTTGGACGCTGTGCAGAATAACCCTCATTTAATACACGGACAATTGCACAAAAGACCAACATCAGCCGGTCATCTGTCATGCAAATAGTGCATAACAATATATTTCACCCATACCATCTGCAGTAACACCAGCAATTCCACGAACCAGATTCCGATGCTATAGTAATATTTTGACAATGGGCATTACGCAGTATGACCAATAATGCAGCCTTTTTTGTCAAGAGTGCTGTTTTCAGACGAATCACGATTTCGCAACAATTGTACTGTCCCCGTTTACCCGGATAGTAGGCTGTCAGACATCCGCCCCCTCAATCGGATTGCCAATAATCAACCGCACCGGCTCAGCTACACCAATGAAAATGGCACTGACAGATACTACCGAGATTTGAGCACAGAAGTTAACAAGAAATTATTGTGGAACACACCAAAATAGACGGGGTTCATACTTACCTCTACTTACCTCTTAAAAATAATCTCGGGGATTGGGTTGTCAACAGGATCTCTAAAGTATGCTCCCACAATAACCTTCACCATGACATTTAAAAATGAACCAGAACGAAGACAAGAACTTTGAACTGTACAAAAGCTTTTATTTCAAATAAAGGGTATGATTTTAACAACTCAACAAAATAAATGTGGCTATCAGTAGCCCATGTCAATCTGACTATGTCCTCCTATAGGACTTGCAAAGTTATCATACAACATGTTAGCTCCCACGAGCTCAAAATAACGTAATATTCATAACACATTTGGACTGGAAAAGGAAGTCAGGACGAGACATATATATATAGAGCATTTGTTTTCTTTTAATAAACATGACAATTATTTATAGGCACAAGGCCAGAATGTAGACGACCTTGCCCGCTGATAACCAGTTGTCTGGCCAGCTGCGGTCTACCCTTCAACATGACGCACACCTGTCAAATGGGCTCACTTGTCAAGCTATGTTGCGTGAGAATCCAGCTCCCTCTCAAAAGGTTTAAATGTCCGCAAGACAACTCATATTGTTACGCAAATCTTTCAAATGCTTTACTCGCATACCACTGGATTATTCTGACAATCCCTAAGCTTGTTAAATTATCATCCAAATGTTTAATAAGCAGAGTATAAAACAAACTCTTAAATGTTTATAATATAGTTAAAGACAATAAAAAAAATTTAAACACGCCTCTAACATTACTTTCGTTCCACATAATAGTCAAAGATATTTACATTATTATTTACAATATTAACATTTAAATTATTCAAATTATTAATTTTAAGAAATACATTTAACCACATGTTCATCCGGTTGGTAATTTCATAATCGTGTCAATATAATCGACCAATGAAGGTTAGTTATACATATTTAATGTCACAATCTGGTTTAATAAAGGTTGAATAATTATTATAATTATTTGTGACGGTAATCTTCATTCAAAATCTTATCTCAAATTCTTTCAATACTCTTGTTAATTATAACAGTAAATTCACTTGATTAATTTTCAAAGGACAAATACAATACACTCCAGCGGAAAATACTTCGCTTACAAAATAATGCACAAAACTGCATTAAAAATAGGCCCAAAATTCATCATATATTAATATATATGGCATCAAAATCTTCCACAGAACTTACAAAAATCTCCATTAACAAATTCTTCAACATCATTAATTACTGTGGGAACCTCCTTCATTAATTCAAGGGCATTATACATCAGCGACTTTCAACACGTCCGCTGCACTAGCGATTATACATTCATAGTTCCACTTCAAAAATTCTTATAATCATTAATTGTTTCAAAACTGTTATCTTAAACCTTCGTGGATTTCATTCATGAATCGAAATGAAGTAAAAATTTGCCAATCACAAACAAATTTAATAGTGAATACGCTTATATACGCCTGTCTGGTCTATCAAAATTTAAGATTAACATCTTCAAAGTACTGTAGTATAAAAATACTATCATCAAACAAAGTGCGACTAAACTGCAAAATAGTCGAATAGAATCCAATTAGACTGTGGAATGCAAACACTATTATATAAATCTCTAATTGAGAAAAAACTCCTAACAAAATTTCATGACTTTAATGCATTCAATAATTCATAATTAAAGTTCATCTTTCACAAAATTGTCTATGATGCAATGGTCGTTCATAACTGACGATAAATGTCTGTGTTGCAATCAATTCCAAATAACGACTAGTATTTCCAAGATCGTCGACAACGTAAGAGATTTTAACGCTCTAAAATCATTTAAATGTTCTTCCTTCTTGATGATGACAGAAAATTGGTCAAAGTAATTAACTTGGGGTAGAATTACTTTAATAAAGTGACACGCTGTCTGAATTTAAATCTGCCATGAAAATCATTAACTTACAGTCAAATCGTGACTACAAAAATAAGCAAATTACTGAACAATCTAAATATCAGTCTCAACTGATCCAACATCATTTAACTATGCCCATGACATAACAATGTCTTAATAAATCGTCGAAAAAGGCATAACTCATCAAGGTGTACTGAGAATAGGAATCTCAAACAAGAATATAGGGCAAAATACATGAGGACAGAAAATATGGGAAAATGGTTGCTCAGATATCGCTAAAAAACTCAAATACAACAATAAACGTTCACGACTACCTTATCTGCCGATTGAAGTTCCAGAGGAAAATTCCCCAAAGAAGACTGCTGATGGATCCATTTCACCAAGTTAAAGCTGAGCTCCATCCTCGAAACAGGAAACATCACCCTCGGAGAATCGAACTGCTTCCTCCTCCGGAAATTGCACTGCTCCGTGAAGACGAAAGACATCCTTCCGGCAAAATTCTTCTTTGTGAGTCGGGACTACCCTGACCTCTCTTGAAAAATCCCTGAAGTTCCAGTAGAAAATCGCCATGAAGTTTTTGTAGCAATTTCCATCGAAATATTCATATACAGTGAGTATGAAATCGTTTCCATTGCTGTATGATAGTATTCAGCGTTGAACCACGAAACATGGGTGTAGATGGTTATTCACCACATGTTCGCTTGTGTGGAATGGCAATTAGCGAAGTTCCATGCTGCTATCTTACTCCAACGATGTATGTCCCAATCGCATTAAAGTCCTTTAGCCTTCCATCTTCTCTTCGGTTATGGTAATAGTAGAACAAACTGCCATATTAAACTGCTCCATAATACTGTAGCGTTGTGTCACAATTCAATCTTAAGTCTCCCTGTTGCACTGGCAGTGTCAGCCGTGTCGTAGTATCTGACGCTATAAAGTGCTTCTCAGGTGGCGAGAAAATCACTTTTGTCAGACGTCTAAAAATGCTAATATCTTCTAAAATAACTCCTTGAAATTGTTCAAATTTCCTACACTCCTTAATGTAGCACTGCACAATAGAATTAGCTTATAGGCAAACGCTAACTGTTCATAGCTAATCTTGTAGACGCGTTATAATGTGCGTTTTAACTTCACCTAGTTTTACTCACAGTAAACTTGCACTGCTTGTCTGCTCGAATCTCGTTTAATGCGGTGGCTTCACCACGCGTTATAAAGACGACTCTTTCTACTAATATCACTCGACGTCTCACCAAAACGACTATATAAGAACTGAAGATCTGACGATTTGAATATCAGAGGTATCAGCTATGACGATTTGAGACTCCTCTCTTCTGCGCAAGGCCTTTTATAAACTTCATAAGGGGCGTATCCATCCCTTCCATAGCGTGTTACTGCGTCATCGCTAGAAGTTCCAACTTCGTCAATACGTGACGGATTTTCAAAATTCAAAAACAGAAAATAAATTTCACCAAAATTCCTGATCAATGCCTCAACTGCAAATGGATTTCCACAATTCTGCAATCCAAAAAGTATTAAAAATATCATAGTTTCAGCAATCTCCGTCTTCCTTCAAACAATCGTTCATTGGTTCGAGCCTCCCCTCCAATAGCATAATTTCTTCCTCAGCACAATTCCACGTTTCCTGCGACTGCGTCGTAAATCTTGGATCTTTCTCGAAAAAAATGCTGACGTCATTGAGAATCTCAGCTCAAGTAGCCTGCTCGCATAACGTCTGCGTCATCCGTGCTTACGTCATGACTACCCACGTCATAACTATGACAGCCATAACTTTCTTCATACTTTCCAATATAGCCACCGTGGTCTCTATATAATTCAATTTACGGGGGCATTCTCCCCTCACCACGTTTTAAAAACAGTTGCAAATTGTTTTTAAACTCAGTGTTACAAGTACCTCAACTCTCTTGAACACGAAATTGAATTATTACTGGTTTACTCTAGGATAGTATCTTTTCAAATTTCCAGCATTGAACTTGCCATAAATGACATTATTCTCATCATCGTAGAGCTCATAACAGTTGTTTCCATAAGCGTTCGTAATTCTAAACGGACCCATAAACACAATTCCAAACTTGGGATAGATTTTCTTGCTCATATCAGCCTTGACAGGTCTGCGTAGTAATACAAGATTTCCAACTTGTAAGGGTGCACCAAAACGTTTTCCAGCTACTCTTTTCAATCGTTTCTCTGCTGCTTTCTGGAGTTGTTCCTTCGCCTTGTCAATCCTCTGCTGCCTTCCTAGGTCGGGATCTCTAGGAACGTGGTTAAAAAGATTATCCCACGGCCTTTCTGGGTTTCTTCCTAGATGAAGTCGCATTGGCACTTCTCCTGTGCTCTCCTGCACTGTAGAATTCAGACATTCCTCAATAAGGGGTACAAATCTCACCCAACCAGAATGATCATTTGGACAGAAAATTCGACAGAATTTCGAAAATTCAGCCATATATCTTTCTGAGGAATTCGATTCTGGGTAACGCACGCTTGAAAATAAGTGCTTAATGCCAAGCCTTTCCATATCCACTGCAAATTCCACGGATGTAAACTGCGTTCCATGATCTGACAGTAGATATTCTGGTTTACCAGCTTTAGGAAATACAGCATTTTCCAGTCTGCTTACAACGTTCCTCGTGTTAGCTTTCTGCATGGGACTCATTGTAACAAATTTTGAGAAAACATCCACGGTCACCAACAGGTACTGGTTACCCTGATATCCCTTCGGACAGGGACCAAATATGTCTGTCGCCATGAGTTCATTTGGTTTAGAAGGAATCATAGTCTTCGGTTTTCCCTTTAATAAAGCAGAAGCATACTTTGCTCTTTGACATTTGTCACATGATCGAATGACCTTGGCAATGCTGGAACGCATGTTAGTCCAAATAAACCTCTCTTTAAGAGTATCAAGAGTTTTATCTAAACCGGCATGTCCAGTTGCGTGATGAGCTACCCACACTAAATTGACAACAAGTTTAGGTGGCACGACTATTCGGAGTTTTGTATGCGCAGAGTCAGCATACTTGCATACGATGTCTCCACTCAAGACAAAGTGTCGTGAATTTCTCCGTGTAGCTGCATAGTCAACATCCGTATTGTCCATGTAACCCTTGAGGAACCTGTACATTTTCCTGATTGGAGCGTGTCTCTTCTGTGACACACCGATTCGGGCTAATCTCCTAACGGTTTCTTGATCTTCTTGCTCCAATTGTACATGGTGTATCTGCACATTTTTAATAGGGT
The DNA here is from genome assembly GCA_946902985.2 of Meconema thalassinum. Classification (NCBI taxonomy): domain Eukaryota; kingdom Metazoa; phylum Arthropoda; class Insecta; order Orthoptera; family Tettigoniidae; genus Meconema; species Meconema thalassinum. Next base: position 378,880,194 of record OX336392.1, read on the forward strand.
TACGTGATAGAGCATCAGCCAGTAAGTTATCTTTCCCAGGCTGGTGGACGATAGTGGCGTTAAACTGTTGGGTGAACAAAGCCCAACGTGTCAATCTATCACTCGACATGTCAGTTTGCAGCATAAACTGTAGTGCTTTATGGTCAGTAATAATGATGACCTTATGTCCCAGCAGGATTTTCTTCCACGCTTGCAAAGCTGTCACAAAAGCTAACGCTTCAAGTTCAGTCGTGAAGTAGTTTTCCTCCTGTTTCTTCAACTTCCGACTAGTGAATGCAATGTAGTGCTTGTTGCCTGCCTCGTCTTTCTGGTATAAGACTGCACTAATGCCTATTCTTGATGCATCAGACTCAATATAGAACACCTTCTCAAAGTCTGGGTACTCCAGTTTCACATTATTCCTGAGCATCTCTTTTGCTTTCTCAAAAGCCTCGTCTGCAGCGGTACTCCATTTCCATCTGTTATTCTTCTTGAGTAAGTCATACAGAGGAGCCATAATTTCAGAGTATCTCGGACAGTGGCTACTAATAAATTGGCATGCGCCTACAAATTCTCTGACTTGTTTTACCTAGTTGGCTTTGGAAATCTCGTGATCGCCTCTACTTTTTGCATGTTTGGATGATATCCATCTTTATCAATAGTATGCCCCAAGTAATTTATCTCCTTCTTCAAGAATTGACATTTTCCAAATTTGACTTTGATATTGGCCTCCCTTAAATTCTCGAACAACTTTCTCAAGTGCACTAAATGTTCTGCGGCGCTGGGTGAAGATACGATTAAATCGTCAATGTAGCAGATTACATTTTCTTTCACTTCATCAGTGAGCTTACCGTCAAGTGCTCGAATAAGTGCTGGTCCACTGTTAACCATACCAAAAGGCATTCTGACAAAGACCCATGACGTCTGGTCAAATAAGAATCCAGTGTACTGCATACTATCTTCTTCTAGTTGAACTTGATAAAATGAAGACGTGAAGTCCAGAACGCTGAAACATGCTCTCCCTTTGAATTTTCGAAGCAGATCTCTAATCTTGGGTGGTCGGTCATTTTCTGGAAGAATCTTCAAGTTGATGGTCCTGGCATCGAGACAAAGACGTATCTGACCATTACTTTTCTTTACTACTGTGATGGGGTTTATATAAGACGACGCCTGTTTTTTAATAATCCCGTCTACCTCCATTTTTCTGATTAACCCTCGTACTTCTTGATAGTATTTCTCAGGAATGGGGTATATTCTCTTCTGGTAAGGGGTTTCATCTGTCAGCCTTATCTTGTACTTATAATCCTTAATCAATCCAGGCTTTTCATCAAAAATATCTTGGAATTCCTTTATCAGATCCTCAAATTCCCCCTGAATTTCTTCAAATCCTTCAGTTTTTCTACTGGGTATTTCTGCTAAATTTTCCACTTCCTTAATTATGGTATTCAAAATTTCTTCCCTAAGGTCTATTTCCAGACTGTTTTTCACGTCCTGTTTTTCTATCTCTTCTGTGATCATGTACCCATCATTAAAGCTAATACTTCTGTTCTTCATGTCAATAATAGCTCCGACCTTCGATATAAAATCGATTCCAAGCACCATATCAAAATTGATCTTGCTCACCACAATAAAGATCTGTTCATAATTCCTTCCATTGATCTCAAAGTTCAATAACACTTGAATCTTGCACTTCACTGCCTTATCTTGGAATATCCCTCTCACTTTGACGGTAGAAACAGGTAGAACTGTCATGTTCTCTCCTCTTAGCAGACTTTGATAACATTCCTCTGAAATGATGGAAATAATTGCACCAGTATCCATCAGGGCTTTGTACTGTTGGCCATCTATCAGTACAGAAATAATAGGTAAGGCACATGGTCTTTCCTCTTTAACGATACCCCTCTCTTCTAGTAAATCTTCATCAGTAACTTCATATATCTCATTAATTGTAATTAGGTGTGGTGTGGCAATGTATTTACAAGTTCTCACTGTCGTTGAGAAATCGGCGTTTTTTTTTTGTGTTACCGACCTCAAAATTCTGCTGGCTCATAGAAGGCCCAGGATCGATTACAACATCCTGCCTTTTCTTTTGATTTTCGGCTTCTTTTTCCCGTAATTCTTTCAGGTATTGCTGGCTTTCCCTCTCTCTTTCCTGATACTGATCGGGTGTCATAACCTGACCTTGAGGATTTTGATTTCTATTTTGGTTCTGGTTATTTCTATTATAATTTCTGTTATAACCATTATTGTCGTAGTATCTGCCTCTTCCATTGTTGTAATTGCCTCGATTATAGTTCCAGCCTCTTCTCTGTTGATACGGACGGTAACCTTGCGATCTGTTATTTCGAAACTGATTATTCCTGTGAGGACCTACATTGTCAGTTTTCTCTTCATCTGGCTTGTCAGTTTGTTGGACTTGGTCCATATATACAGTATTTATTTCTTTAAAGTCATGCCTCTGACCTTTCTGTACCACGTTAGGCATTGGACTTGTGTAGTCTAACCTCCTCAGTAATTCATCCATGCTGGTCAAATCCCTGATGTTTGACGAAATGATTAGTCTCCTCACCTCCACAGGCAGCATACGAGAAATCGCATCAATTAATTGCTCCGTTGACAATGGGGGTTGCAAAAATCTCAAGCGGGACAATTGGCTCGTAAAGAAATCAGCGTACCGCGTTGGAAGAGTACCTGAGTATTTTCATGAATAAACCTCCGCTCTTAACGAATTCTGCGCTTCGATGGACCAAAATCGTTTGATTAGCGCCTCTGCAAACTCGTCAAAGTTACTGAATGTGTATCTAAATGCGCGAAACCATTCGAGGGGTCCTCCAATCAAAAATCTTTCCACTATCTTCATCTCCCTCTCTCTGGGAATGTGAGCTTCGATGAAATAATCTTTGAGGTTCCTAACATATTCTATAGGCGTCAAACTATCAGTGTTGCTGAATTTTTGCGGTTTGTCTTCAAAATTCCTGATGACTGTCACATTCCTCGGATATGCATCCGGGTAGTTTTTCCCACTATCTCGATAGTTCCACTCAGGTTCCATATTCCTCTCGTCATCTTCCTCCCTGAATCTGGATATACGTTCTTCAGGAGTCACGTCTCTCTCTTCTGGAGCTCGGTTATATCTTCTGGCGTAATTCCTATTGGTTTCGCAAGCCAAGCCTTCTGTATCCTTGTCAGTAATCTCCGTTAAGACTTTCTTGATTAACTCTTCTTTGTAGGTCTCCATCAAACTAGCTTCTCCTAGCTTTAAATTTTGCAATTTACTCGTCGTTTCATTCACATCAGAGACAACTTTATGAATCTGTTCCTCTAATGCAGATTTTAATGCTTGCACATCCTGACCTAATTGTGTTCTATCTTCTACTTGTCTTTCGGATAACGAATCCATCCTGACGCTTAAATCTTTCCTAATCTGTACTACTTCATTGTTAATATCTATTTGAGTACTGGCAAGTTTTCTTTCAATACGTTCCTGAATTTGGGTTACATGTTCCCCACTTGACCTATTCCACTCGTCTTTCCATACTGCTACATTTGCCGTTAACATTTCTGCTATGTCTACTTCAATATCTTCTTTCAATAATCTATTATGGTCTAATACCTGGGTTCTCATGACCTCTACATCATACTTTAAACCTGCTAAAGACGCTGTCGTTCTAACTGACTCATCAACTAATCTAGTCGTTAATGCACTCATATTACGCGTACAAAGTGTTTTAGAATTTTCTATTTCTTCCCTGACTTTATTTACATCAGTTTGGACTTTAGCAATATCTACGAAAACTGTGTTGACTTCTACTTGAATCTTATTTATATCACTTTGCATCTCATTTACATCCGAATGAATGTTATTAATATCAACCTGAACATTGGACACATCAGTTCTAACATTTTGGATTTCTCTTTGGACTTCCTCAACCTTGTCTTGGACAGTCGCAACATCATTTTTAACAACAACTACTTCAGCCCTAGCACAAGAAATATCACCTCGGACATTAGCAACATCTAAATTCAACATTGTAAGATCTTTCTGTACCTTAGAAACATCAATTTTAACATCAGAAACATTTTTATGCACATTGGACACGTCTGTGCGGATGTCAGTTACAGTATTCTCGATTCCTTGGGTATTAATCTGTAAACGCGACATATTATCCTCTAAGTTAGCAGAACTGGTCTGGAGAACTTTCATATTCTCCTCCATCATTTCCTGCATTCGACTAGTACTCCTCGCTTCCATCTCCTTTATACTACTATTCATGCTAGCAGACATATTACTAGCATTTTCCTCCATTCGACTAGTATTCCTAGCTTCCATCTCCTTCATGCTTGCTTTCAAATTAGCAATCTCCTCTAACATCATTCTCAGACTTTCATCTGCCATTACAATATTATTCAAAATATAGACTGCTGTAGGGACATACATCAATAGAGCAAAATAACAACATCTGAGCAACACTTTTCACCATATATAAATTTGATCAATTTTCTGTCTTAAATCTAACTTATAACTACCTTAGAATTAACCTTCGAAGACACTTCATGTTGAAACAAACTCAAGCATATGTCCAAATTTCCCTGGCTCATTTTAAAATATCCTAACACAAATAATTTACATTTACAATCCAAATAATTTAATTTTATCTTTAATATGACTAAAATGTCATAAGCCGGTCAAATAAAATAAGATTCCAGATCATAGGCGATTTTCCTAAGTTTCCAGCCTATTTAACCTCTCTCAAGTTGTATAAGATCTGATCTTTTCTGAGTGTAATTTTCCTACTACAATACAACATTTAATTCCTATATAATCACACTCTTAAATACTACAATCGGCCAAGACATCTAACAAAGAATCAACCTCTTTATTTGAGTCTAATCGAGCCACACGTTTTAGGTTTGCCAATCCTACTGGCGTTCAACCTGGTGATCCAGTTCTGTTGAACAAGCCCCATACGTTGACTGCGCCAATCCTTCTGGCATTCAACCTGGTGATCCAGTTATGTTGAACCAGCCCCACGTTTTAGGGTCGCCAATCCTTCTGTCCCCGTTTACCCGGATAGTAGGCTGTCAGATATCCGCCCCCTCAATCGGATTGCCAATAATCAACCGCACCGGCTCAGCTACACCAATGAAAATGGCACTGACAGATACTACCGAGATTTGAGCACAGAAATTAACAAGAAATTATTGTGGAACACACCAAAATAGACGGGGTTCATACTTACCTCTACTTACCTCTTAAAAATAATCTCGGGGATTGGGTTGTCAACAGGATCTCTAAAGTATGCTCCCACAATAACCTTCACCATGACATTTAAAAATGAACCAGAACGAAGACAAGAACTTTGAACTGTACAAAAGCTTTTATTTCAAATAAAGGGTATGATTTTAACAACTCAACAAAATAAATGTGGCTATCAGTAGCCCATGTCAATCTGACTATGTCCTCCTATAGGACTTGCAAAGTTATCATACAACATGTTAGCTCCCACGAGCTCAAAATAACGTAATATTCATAACACATTTGGACTGGAAAAGGAAGTCAGGACGAGACATATATATAGAGAGCATTTGTTTTCTTTTAATAAACATGACAATTATTTATAGGCACAAGGCCAGAATGTAGACGACCTTGCCCGCTGATAACCAGTTGTCTGGCCAGCTGCGGTCTACCCTTCAACATGACGCACACCTGTCAAATGGGCTCACTTGTCAAGCTATGTTGCGTGAGAATCCAGCTCCCTCTCAAAAGGTTTAAATGTCCGCAAGACAACTCATATTGTTACGCAAATCTTTCAAATGCTTTACTCACATACCACTGGATTATTCTGACAATCCCTAAGCTTGTTAAATTATCATTCAAATGTTTAATAAGCAGAGTATAAAACAAACTCTTAAATGTTTATAATATAGTTAAAGACAATAAAAAAATTTTAAACACGCCTCTAACATTACTTTCGTTCCACATAATAGTCAAAGATATTTACATTATTATTTACAATATTAACATTTAAATTATTCAAATTATTAATTTTAAGAAATACATTTAACCACATGTTCATCCGGTTGGTAATTTCATAATCGTGTCAATATAATCGACCAATGAAGGTTAGTTATACATATTTAATGTCACAATCTGGTTTAATAAAGGTTGAATAATTATTATAATTATTTGTGACGGTAATCTTCATTCAAAATCTTATCTCAAATTCTTTCAATACTCTTGTTAATTATAACAGTAAATTCACTTGATTAATTTTCAAAGGACAAATACAATACACTCCAGCGGAAAATACTTCGCTTACAAAATAACGCACAAAACTGCATTAAAAATAGGCCCAAAATTCATCATATATTAATATATATGGCATCAAAATCTTCCACAGAACTTACAAAAATCTCCATTAACAAATTCTTCAACATCATTAATTACTGTGGGAACCTCCTTCATTAATTCAAGGGCATTATACATCAGCGACTTTCAACACGTCCGCTGCACTAGCGATTATACATTCATAGTTCCACTTCAAAAATTCTTATAATCATTAATTGTTTCAAAACTGTTATCTTAAACCTTCGTGGATTTCATTCATGAATCGAAATGAAGTAAAAATTTGCCAATCACAAACAAATTTAATAGTGAATACGCTTATATACGCCTGTCTGGTCTATCAAAATTTAAGATTAACATCTTCAAAGTACTGTAGTATAAAAATACTATCATCAAACAAAGTGCGACTAAACTGCAAAATAGTCGAATAGAATCCAATTAGACTGTGGAATGCAAACACTATTATATAAATCTCTAATTGAGAAAAAACTCCTAACAAAATTTCATGACTTTAATGCATTCAATAATTCATAATTAAAGTTCATCTTTCACAAAATTGTCTATGATGCAATGGTCGTTCATAACTGACGATAAATGTCTGTGTTGCAATCAATTCCAAATAACGACTAGTATTTCCAAGATCGTCGACAACGTAAGAGATTTTAACGCTCTAAAATCATTTAAATGTTCTTCCTTCTTGATGATGACAGAAAATTGGTCAAAGTAATTAACTTGGGGTAGAATTACTTTAATAAAGTGACACGCTGTCTGAATTTAAATCTGCCATGAAAATCATTAACTTACAGTCAAATCGTGACTACAAAAATAAGCAAATTACTGAACAATCTAAATATCAGTCTCAACTGATCCAACATCATTTAACTATGCCCATGACACAACAATGTCTTAATAAATCGTCGAAAAAGGCATAACTCATCAAGGTGTACTGAGAATAGGAATCTCAAACAAGAATATAGGGCAAAATACATGAGGACAGAAAATATGGGAAAATGGTTGCTCAGATATCGCTAAAAAACTCAAATACAACAATAAACGTTCACGACTACCTTATCTGCCGATTGAAGTTCCAGAGGAAAATTCCCCAAAGAAGACTGCTGATGGATCCATTTCACCAAGTTAAAGCTGAGCTCCATCCTCGAAACAGGAAACAGCACCCTCGGAGAATCGAACTGCTTCCTCCTCCGGAAATTGCACTGCTCCGTGAAGACGAAAGACATCCTTCCGGCAAAATTCTTCTTTGTGAGTCGGGACTACCCTGACCTCTCTTGAAAAATCCCTGAAGTTCCAGTAGAAAATCGCCATGAAGTTTTTGTAGTAATTTCCATCGAAATATTCATATACAGTGAGTATGAAATCGTTTCCATTGCTGTATGATAGTATTCAGCGTTGAACCACGAAACATGGGTGTAGATGGTTATTCACCACATGTTCGCTTGTGTGGAATGGCAATTAGCGAAGTTCCATGCTGCTATCTTACTCCAACGATGTATGTCCCAATCGCATTAAAGTCCTTTAGCCTTCCATCTTCTCTTCGGTTATGGTAATAGTAGAACAAACTGCCATATTAAACTGCTCCATAATACTGTAGCGTTGTGTCACAATTCAATCTTAAGTCTCCCTGTTGCACTAGCAGTGTCAGCCGTCTCATAGTATCTGACGCTATAAAGTGCTTCTCAGGTGGCGAGAAAATCACTTTTGTCAGACGTCTAAAAATGCTAATATCTTCTAAAATAACTCCTTGAAATTGTTCAAATTTCCTACACTCCTTAATGTAGCACTGCACAATAGAATTAGCTTATAGGCAAACGCTAACTGTTCATAGCTAATCTTGTAGACGCGTTATAATGTGCGTTTTAACTTCACATAGTTTTACTCACAGTAAACTTGCACTGCTTGTCTGCTCGAATCTCGTTTAATGCGGTGGCTTCACCACGCGTTATAAAGACGACTCTTTCTACTAATATCACTCGACGTCTCACCAAAACGACTATATAAGAACTGAAGATCTGACGATTTGAATATCAGAGGTATCAGCTATGACGATTTGAGACTCCTCTCTTCTGCGCAAGGCCTTTTATAAACTTCATAAGGGGCGTATCCATCCCTTCCATAGCGTGTTACTGCGTCATCGCTAGAAGTTCCAACTTCGTCAATACGTGACGGATTTTCAAAATTCAAAAACAGAAAATAAATTTCACCAAAATTCCTGATCAATGCCTCAACTGCAAATGGATTTCCACAATTCTGCAATCCAAAAAGTATTAAAAATATCATAGTTTCAGCAATCTCCGTCTTCCTTCAAACAATCGTTCATTGGTTCGAGCCTCCCCTCCAATAGCATAATTTCTTCCTCAGCACAATTCCACGTTTCCTGCGACTGCGTCGTAAATCTCGGATCTTTCTCGAAAAAAATGCTGACGTCATTGAGAATCTCAGCTCAAGTAGCCTGCTCGCATAACGTCTGCGTCATCCGTGCTTACGTCATGACTACCCACGTCATAACTATGACAGCCATAACTTTCTTCATACTTTCCAATATAGCCACCGTGGTCTCTATATAATTCAATTTACGGGGGCAGTACCATGGAGCAGCACAATAATGCATTATTGGAGCACGGAGAATCCTCATTGGGTAAGACAGGGAACATTTAAAGTGCAATGGAGAGTACACGTATTGTGTGGGATCTAGGGTGACTGTCTAATCGGACAATGTTTCTTCGACGGCCATCTAACGGGAGCACACTACATTCATTTTCTGCAAAACGAACTCGACAGTTGCTGAGAACGTGCCAGTCCCCGAGCGATTACGAATGTGGTGGCACCAGAACGGGGACCCACCCCCACGGATCAGTATTTGTCTGGAACAATCTTCATCCTACATATCCAAATAAATGGACTGGAAGATCACTCGATCTTCACCACTTGACTTCTTCTTGTGGAGTCACAGCTGCTGACATGATTCTACGCGTGCTGATTGGTCCAATGTTTAACTGCATATAACATCCATAATATTTTTTTGATTTCATCGAACTTTTGTGTTTGCAATGTGAACCTTAGCAGATATAAGGGTGCATAATTTCAGAGTTTCCTGGTCTACCATCTGTTGACTTAACTATGCACTCCAGAATTTTTAACTCTAGCCTCAATATTTCAGAAAGTATGCAGAAAGTTCCAAACTTTGCACACGTATAGACCATACTATAGCACATTGATTTTCAGCAACCCATGCATGAGAGTGTTGCCACCATGATTTTACACAGGTTTAATGATTAAATGTTTAACTGTATATAACTTTCATACTAACAAAGAGACTTCAACCAAATTTCGTACGTGCCATGTAACTTATGTCTCAATAGATATACTGTATCTATGCATATTATCAAAGTCAATAGGGCTGCCAACCATGTATCAATGATCTCAAGACCTTTGAATGCTAGACTCAATATCTCAGAATACGTGTATCGAACTAACTTCATATTTGGTATCCTGTAAGACAAAGATGTTTTAAATATATCGTCAAAGTTAGTACCACCAACAAAATTCTATGTACTCGTTTATGTTCAATGTTCAACTGCATGTAACTACCATTGTAAGTTATGGATTTCAACCAAAATTTACACAAGAAATGTATTCCTTAAGAGACATAACTGTGCCTATTTACAGTGCAGTGTCTTCAGAGCACTAACTACCTAGTGACATTTGAGCCCTCGACTCCATACCATAGAAACTGTTTACTGTATATAATTAACGAATGTTTGATGCTTTTCAGTCGGTCAACACCAGTTTTTACCAAAAGAGATGGGTTTTCCCTAATCCTGAAAAAAATTACATGAGATTAATAAATACACTTGGATGACCAGTTTCGATCGTCAAGCGATCATCATCAGATCCATTACACTTAGGCCCTAAAATGTATGTCAGAAAGTATGGGTAAGATATTTACAATATGTACACTTATTCAGTTGAAGTATGAGTTGAGATAATTCAACTCGTCAATAGTTGTTAGTTGTGGTCTAAATATTAAGATACGGCACAAATCTAGAAAAATTGCTGAGTTTTAATGCACTGGCCGTGAAAGGCAATATACAATCTTTTTGGAAGCCTTGATAGGGAAGTTATAGCTGCTTGAGCTATTAGTTCTCGCAGTGAAGAGGCGCAGGTTCGCTTCATCAAAAGGGAGATAGTGCGCAGTTCGCTACTCCTGTGGGGGTCCGGGCGGGGACACCAAGAGCCCGCTGATGAGCAAGCTTGGTGTCCTAGGCGAAACCCCACACAAGACACGGCACAAACCTAGAAGAATTGCTGTGTTTTAATATCCCAAGAACTTGTCGGTTGGTTCCTCAGTTTAGGGGCTGCGACAACGTGGTCATGTAGCCCCGTGTCCATTGGGTGTGTGTCGGATAACCGGTGTTAATTGTGATGGCTGTATTAGTGTGTGTTATCGGTGATACAGGTAAGGATTGCAGACGATCAATTTCAAGTAATTCCTACATTTGCTACCAAATGCTACCGTCAACGACACCTAGCCGCGAACTTGGCTACTAGATGCCACCGAAACCGGCACCTGGCGACGATCGTTGGAACTTAGAGCGTTAATCAAATCTAACCTATAAATTTAGCTTCACACAATTATAGTTAGTGGAAGGTTCTTTTACATGCATTATATCTAAGACATGAGCCCACCGGCTTTACTTCCCCTCCGAAGGAAGGCATACTGAGGGATTTTTAACGCTCTCAAAAAATTCGACGACTTCGGCTGGGTTTGAACCCACGATCCTGGGCATAGAAACTCAGCATGCTACCAACTACGCCACCGACGCCGCCTTCCCAAGAACTTGGTATCAACACTATTAGGTCCATACCGTATATATTTACTGCATTTGCTTGCTCTAAATGAGTAGCCTTGATTGTTGGGGATATGCTTTTAGATTATAAAGGATGGAATGCATGGGGAGACATTCTTGGGAGACTGTGATTGGGTCGACTTCATCATTATTGTTAATTAAGTGGGCTAGTGGCTTCGGTGGCGTAGTTGGTAGCATGCTGGACTGCTGTGCCCAAGATAGCGGGTTCGAACCCGACAAAAGTCGTCGGATTTTTTAAGAGCGTTAAAATCCTTCAGTATGCCTTCCTTTGGAGGGGAAGTAAAGCCGGCGGTCCCATGTCATAGATTTATGGCATGTAAAAATCCTCTTTCCACATACTAAACTTGTGTGCAGCTAAATTGTTAGGTTAGATTTCGTCGGAACGCTCTATCAAAGTTCCAACGTTCACCACAAGGTATCATTGATATCTGGTAGCGAAAGTTGGAACTATTTGAAATTGAACGGAACTTGTAGCTCATCCTAAGGGTGTCCGCTGGAAGCAGCTACAGACTCAGGCGAGCCGAACATGTCCTCGGACACTCCCGGCACTAAAGGCCTTACGATAAATAAATAAATTAATTAAGTGGGCTCATACATTGCTCGTATCCATCTCCACATATTTATAAGTCAAACCACTTTACCTGTGTTGATTTTCAATGTAACTGCATGATATTATGTAAACAAAAAAAGACCTTATAAATACATGCAATGTAATGTAATGTAGCCTACTTTTCACATTTTGTAACAAGATGTTCAGTAAAGAACCTATAGCCTACTTTCTCCTAAATACATGGGTATTATTAAAACTCTTTGTCCTTTTCAAGGAGTATAATTAAATGTTGGTTGTAGTAGCTTGTTGAAATACTACTTTCCAACATACGTACATACATATGAGGCGCCCTTTGCTAGTGCTACCTCTGTACAAAATATCATTCAATTCGGTTTCACCGTGTTTGAATTGATATGGTGAATCGATTTGCACACATACATGGCTGCTATCTGCAAACTATTGGGATGATGACCTTGTAGTTCAGTCAAAAGATGCTTCCAACAAAAAGGTATGTTGTTGCAAATTTGGTATGGATCAAATAATTAGGTTGGTCGTAATCTGATTTAAGCTTTTAACATTTGGGTGGCCGCCATTTCGTTTCCGACAAGATGGCGGCGATATAAAACAAGACCCTGAGGTGCCCTTTTCTAGTGCTACCTCTGTACCAAATTTCGTTCAATCCGGTTTTACCGAGTTCAAATTTATAGGGGGAGTCGATTTGCACACATACATGGCCGCCATATGCAAACTATTGGACTGATGACCGTGTAGCTTGGTCAAAGAACGCTTCTTACGTAAAGGTATGTTGTTGCAACATTTGGTAGAGATCAGATGATTAGGTTGGTCGTAATTTGATTTAAGCTTTTAACATTTGGGTGGCCGCCATTACGTTTTCGTCAAGATGGCGGCGATATAAAACGTGACACTGAGGTGCTCTATGCTAGTGCTACCTCTGTACCAAATGCCGTTCAATTCGGTTTCACCGTGTTTGAATAGATAGGAGGAATCTATTTGCACACATACATGGCTGCCATCCGCAAATTATTGGGCTGATGACCTTGTAGTTCAGTCAAAAGATTGGCCGTGCATAAAGGTATATTGTTGCCAAAATTGGTAGAGATCAGATGATTAGGTTGGTCGTAATTTGATTTGAGCTTTCAATATTTGGGTGGCCGCCATTACGTTTTCGTCAAGATGGCGGCGATATAAAACATGACTCTGAGGTGCCCTTTACTAGTGCTACCTTCGTACCAAATTTTGTTCAATTCGGTTTCACCGTGATTGAATTGATAGGGGGAATCGATTTGATCACATACATGGCCGCCTTCTGCAAACTATTAGGCTGATGACCTTGTAGTTTATTCAAAAGACGCTCGCCATATAAATATAATGTTGTTGCAAAATTTGGTAGAGATCCGGTGATTAGGTTAGTCGTAATTTGATTTAAGCTTTCAACATTTGGGCGGACGCCATTACGTTTCCGTCAAGATGGCGGCGATATAAAACATGACACTGAGGTGCCCTTTGCTAGTGTTACCTCTGTACCAAATTTCGTTCAATTCGGTTTCACCGTGTTTGAATTGATAGGGGGGGGGGGACAGACATTCAGAGTACACACACTCACACACACACTCACACACACACACACACACTCACACACACACACACAGATACACAGTTTTTCGCCCTGTGTTGATCTCATAAGTCTACTTTCATTTTTTGCAAAAATCGAAAGTAGACCAAAAATGAGGAAAAAGTAGACTTATGAGATCGATACGGGCAAATGTGCGTCTGTCTGTCTGTGTGTGTCCCCCTATCAACCTTAAACGGCTGCAGCTATCAAAAAAAAAAAAAATTGGTATGAGTAATATGAGTAAGAATATCTCACGACCATATCTGAAAATGACATCAGTGCTACCAACTGCTGAAAAATCACAATTGAAATGTATGCTCTATGTTGTATATCTCAATCTCAAAAGTTATGCAAGCGAGCTGTTCCAAAATTTGCACACACATCATGACTGTTCCTTTCTCTCCCGGAACGATTCCTGTTACCATGCGGTAGCCAGGAGATGCTCGCTGGTTATGGTGTTCGGTTTAGCGGAATTCAAAAATATTACGTTACACACACACAATGATATTTAAACTATATATTTACACATATTAAACAACAAAATACACTGGCTGTAGCCGTGATGGCCACGATTTAGTTCGTTCCCTTTCAAGCTGCGCCATGCTTGATCTGATGTCAGTCAGCCATGTGCTGCGTGCTTCGAGCCGACTGGAGTCGCGCCGGGTCACGTGATCACGCGGCCGGCCGACACCCAGCGACAGAGCGCCAAGGAAGTGCTGCCAAGAGCAACGCAGCGGAGCACTGAGTAACTACCAACATACCGCCACACCTAAATGTATCACATTTAACAACTGTCAGAAAATGATTGATTTACATGAATCAACAGTAGTAAATTAAAGTTCTTTCACCACCAGTCCGTATGGATCGCCGAATACAAAACACACACAAACCCCAACCAAAACAACATAGGAACAAAATTACACAACCTATAGTAATGACAATGAAATGAACATGTTAAATCATACAATAAGAAGGTTCAACACTATACACAAACAAGAAAGTACACTGGTCAAAAATGAACTCTTGCGACACAAGAATAAAGTAATTAACTGAATCACAAGATGACACTGAAAGTAATTGCACGTATCAGTCTTGAATTGGCAATGGACATAGTTTATGTACAGAACGCTTCAAAATTCCACTGCTGGTACGAATGGTGACTGCACGCACTCGTCCATCCTTCCCAGGATATGTTTCCTCGACCGTTGCAAGCCTCCAAGAAAGAGGAGGAGTGTTGTCGTCCTTAACCAACACGACAGTTCCAGGCTGAAGGTTAGGCTGACTCGTCAACCATTTCTGCCGCTGTTGCAAGCTATTAAGATAGTCATTAGACCATTGTCTCCAAAATTTCTGCTGCAGCGCTTGAATGTAGCGCCATCTGGAAGTATAACAGTGCACACCATCTCTAAGGTCAGGTTCAGGGAAGGATAACAAGGGAGCACCTATTAGAAAGTGGCCAGGAGTTAAGTATGATGGTTCATCAGGGTCGTCCGATAGCCTAACGAGCGGTCGTGAGTTCAGGCATGCTTCTATTTGGCAAAGTAGGGTGTACATCTCGTCATACGTCAAGCAGGCATTGCCAGCTGTTCTTCTTAAATGGTGTTTCATGGATTTAACTCCAGCTTCCCACAAACCACCGAAGTGTGGCGAATCAGGAGGAATGAAATGCCAAGTGAATCCTTCTTGGGCTGCGTTGTTCAGCATTTCTATCTTCCACTGCTCGGACTGGTGCACTCTCAACAATTCATTTCTAGCCCCTACAAAGTTAGTAGCATTATCACTGTATAGATTTGCACACCTTCCCCTCCTGGCTGCAAATCTCCGTAAGGCGGCGATGAAAGCCTGTGTAGTCAAGTCACGAACCAATTCCAAGTGTATCGCCTTGGTGCAAAGGCAAACGAACAACGCTACATAGCATTTTACCTTGACCTTGCTCCTGGTAGCACCCTGTTTAATGTACAGCGGGCCAGCGTAGTCAACTCCCGTGTTCAAGAATGGCCGTGATGGAGTCACTCGAGGCGATGGTAGCTGTCCCATGAGTTGAGTGGCTGTAGTGGCTCGTAGTCTAAAACACTTCAAACACTTGTGAATGACAGTCCGTATCACTTTCTTTATGCCTACTATCCAATATCTGGACCTAAGTGAAGCCGTTACATGATTAGCACCAGCATGCAGCAGACGAACATGCTCATCAGCCATAATCAACTGGGTTACATTGTGACGCTGAGGTAATATGATCTGGTGCCTTTCTGCAAATGGTTTCAACGAGTTTTGTAGGCGACCACCTACTCGTAATAAGTCGTTCCCGTCTAAGAAGGGGTTCAGATTTCTTATTGCACTTTGTTGTGAAACTGATGAGTTTGACTTCAACTCGCCTATTTCCCGTGCGAATGTCACACGTTGAGCAAGCTTGATACACGTCTGAAGGCCAGTCTCAAGCTCTTCTCCAGATAGTGGTCCCGTTTTTCTTACGTTGTGTCTTCTGGAATTGAACATAAATCTGTTGCAATAAGCCATTACTCTCTGTAGGCGACGGAGGGATGAGAACCTCGTCGTGATTTCGTCTGATGGAGTAGCACTAACTAGACATTGTACCGTATCCCTTCTTTCTGGAAGTTCACCTGCAGAGTCCTTCGAGTCCCTAGTGGGCCAGCTACTTAAATCTTGTAGTAACCATGCTGGACCATGCCACCACTGTTGATTACACCGCAGGCTGAGTGGTCCTTCTCCCCTTGAAAGAATATCGGAAGGGTTATCTTCTGACATCACGTGACCCCACTTGGCTCTTCCAGTCAATTGCTGTATCTCGGAGACACGGTTGGCGACGAACGTTTTCCATTTTGTTGGTTCAGCTGCAAGCCACGATAGTACAATTGTCGAGTCAGTCCACAAGAACATGTGGTCAATTTTCAGGTTTAAGGTGTTGGTAGTCTTATCAACCAGACGTGCCAACAAAAGAGCTCCACACAGTTCTAACCTAGGTAAGGACTGTTGTTTCAGAGGAGCCACTCTGGATTTTGAACATACCAACTTTACTGAAACTTCCCCGAGTTGGTTGGTGCTTCGAATGTAAACACACGCTCCATAGGCCCGTTCAGAAGCGTCTGAGAAACCATGAACTTGTATGAGGATCACCCTTCCCGCAGACAGAATCAACCTGTCGACATGAATGTTATTTAGAGCTGGAAGATCAGTGAAGATTTCGATCCAGCCTTCAAGTAACGGAGATGGTAGTGGTTCATCCCATCCTAATTTTTCTTGCCATAATTGTTGCATGAAAATTTTACACCTCACAATTACTGGTCCTATCAGCCCAAGGGGATCAAATATAGAAGCTATAATTGAAAGTACCTTCCGTTTTGTGGGCCTTCCACTGTTCTCCTTGATGTGGACCTCAAACTGGAACTTGTCAAGAAAGGGATGCCATAGTAATCCTAGCGTTCTGATGTTGTCTTCCTTATCAAATCGTAGTGGTAACTGTGATTCTCGGAGTTCTTTAGGTATAGTCTCAAGTACAGCCGCGTGATTCGACGTCCACTTGCGGAGCGGGAACCCTCCTCGTTGCAGCAACTCTTGTAGTTCTCCTCGTAGCTGTATAGCATTTTCCACAGTGTCGCTACCACACAATACATCGTCCATGTAAAAATCCCGTTTCAATACGCAAGATGCTGTAGGAAACGCATGTGCTTCTTCTTCAGCCAGCTGGGTTAGACATCTTGTGGCTAGGAAGGACGCTGAAGAAGTACCGTATGTTACAGTCTTTAGTTGGTATGTGCGTAGAAGCTCAGATGGATGTTTTCGCCACAGTATGCGCTGTAAGTTAACATCTTCGTCGTCTACTCTGATCTGACGGTACATTTTTGTAACGTCTGCCGTCATCGCAATCTGATGAGTACGAAACCTTGTCACAATTGATAGCAGATCTTGTTGAACGGTAGGTCCCACCGCCAGAGTGTCATTAAGTGAAACGCCGTTGTCAGTTTTGCAGGAAGCATCGAATACAACTCGAGTTTTAGTAGTGGTACTCTCAGCCTTCAATACTGCATGATGAGGGAGGTAGCAGCATGCTTCTTCGTCCTTGCTTATATCTGGAACCAACTTCATATGACCCAGGTTCTCATACTCCTCCATGAATCTCACGTAATCTGCACGCAGATCAGGTCTCTTCTCGAATCTCTGTTCCAGTAGTCTGAATCGTTTCTCCGCTATTTTGTAAGATTTTCCAAGTTGTGGACTTTCTTCCCTTGTAGGTAATCTTACACTGAAACGTCCGCTGTCGTCCCGCTTGGTGTGAGTTGTGAAATGCTCCACGCAATACTGCTCTTCCTTGGTTAAGTTGGTTCTTCTAGTTGTCACTTCTTCTATCGACCAGAATTTTTCCATCTTCCTGTCGAGGTCATCGTCCTGTCTAAGGAAAAATGATGAAGTGGGTGGTGCTTCCGCCTTCTTACTGGTCCGATCCTGGGATTTTATAGGACCTGACAGTATCCATCCCAGGGCGGTATTCTTCAAAATGGGTAATTCATCGCAATTTTTCCGCCACCCTTCTCGCAACAGCTGCATGAAAATCTCTGCACCGATGAGCATATCTACTGATCCTGGCTCGTTGAAGTGAGGATCCGCTAATGTGATATCTTTAGGTAGGTTCCACGATTTGCAATCAACATAGTTTGCCGGAATATTGCCTGTTATGTGAGGGAGTATAGAACATGTGATAACAGTTTCAAAATTGGACACGTTAGAACTGATACGAACATCAACACTTTGAGATGCAGTGACCGCAGTGTTATTTATACCACTAATTGGAATACAGCTTCTGTGTCGTTGCAACTTAAGCTTACTTGCAAGTGACTCAGTTATAAAATGGGACTGTGATCCATTGTCGAGTAGCGCTCGGCACTGGTGAACTCTACCATTGTTGTCTGCCACTCCTATTACTGCAGTAGACAGCATTATTTGTGACTGTGGCTTGAATTTAAGTGTGCAGTAACTTGCCTTACTATGCCCTCCTTCGTCTTCTCGAATACCTCTACCAGCTAGGGCATCCCTGTCTGTAGTCGTTTGACTGTTTGTGGGACTGTCGAAATGAATTAGGGTATGATGTCTGCCTTGGCATCTCTTACACCTATCAGATTTGCATATGCTGACATTATGATGTCTAAAACAGTTAAAGCACAGACCCTTCCTTTTGACAAAATCATACCGTTGTCTTACGCTAGCCTTCAGAAAACCCTCACACCGATGTACCGGGTGATCTGCATCACAAAAATCACACTTCCCCCTTGTAGATACGTATGAGCTAATTCGACCTGGATTGTCATAGTTCCTCACATGTTGATTCTTGGGTGGATTTGCTGTGTTCCCCCTTTGTTCCCGTGCTGCCATCATTAGCTCCAACACTTGTGCCCTCTCTTCCAAAAACGTGGATACCTCAGTGAGTCTTGGAAAATTATCGCTGGGAGCCTTCATTTCATACTCTTTACGGGTAGCGGGATCTAACTTATCTAACATCAGCTGCTGAAGTAAGACTTCATGTAGCGGCACTGAAAGGTTGAGATTTTGAATAGCATTCAAATTGCTTACTAAGTGGTTGTTCAGTTTCCTAAGATCAGATGCTGTGTCTTTGTGACAATTAGGTAACGACAACAGAGCCTTGATGTGTTGTGTTGCTATCAATTTTCTGTTGTTGTACCTCTTGCACACGATTTCCCAAGCTACTGGAAAGTTAGGGTTAGAAATAGGAATATTTTGAATCAGTTGGTGAGGTTCACCCTTAAGTGCGGACAGTAGATAGTGGAAACGTTGGATGTTTGATAGTTTTAAATTATCAACAATTAATGCCTGAAAAGTGTCCTGGAAGTGTGTCCACGTCTCATATTGTCCATGAAATGTAGGGAGGTTAATGACGGGCAATCGTACCTCCAAGGAAGCCTGCTGTGAATTACCGCACGAATGCTGAGATAATTGATCTTTATTCTGCTCTGAAGTTATGCTCCGATCTATAAGTGTGGTCATTTTGGCTTCTAAATCAAAATAGTTTTCTTCGAATTGTCCCCTATCCTGTTCATGGGTTTCACTATTTTCGTCGTCATTAATTTCAAGCTTACATTGGACATGCTTATATTCTTCCCAGAGTGAAGGCAATTGCTTCAGCCTGCTACGTAATGTATTAATATCGGAGCCTGCCACAAACTTGTCTGCATATTTACTGATACGTGTCAGTGATCCTTTAATCACCGCTCGTTGTTTCACCAACAGGTTTTTCTCACTAGCCTCCATGATAAGTTAGGAAAAGGAATGAAATAAAAGGATTGACTGACCTCGGTATACTGCTATGATGTGCACTTATCTTATAATCCTTTGTGTCCTCCCCATCGTGTACAGCATGCCGCCGAGATGATGTTGCACGTGCTCCAATATTCTCGCCACAGGATGTCCGCACTCGGAAAGTATATTCAAATGCACCGGAGGACCACGTAATATTTTAGCATTACGACACTTTCACAAATCCGGCCCGGTCTGACCATGATCCTTTCTCTCCCGGAACGATTCCTGTTACCATGCGGTAGCCAGGAGATGCTCGCTGGTTATGGTGTTCGGTTTAGCGGAATTCAAAAATATTACGTTACACACACACAATGATATTTAAACTATATATTTACACATATTAAACAACAAAATACACTGGCTGTAGCCGTGATGGCCACGATTTAGTTCGTTCCCTTTCAAGCTGCGCCATGCTTGATCTGATGTCAGTCAGCCATGTGCTGCGTGCTTCGAGCCGACTGGAGTCGCGCCGGGTCACGTGATCACGCGGCCGGCCGACACCCAGCGACAGAGCGCCAAGGAAGTGCTGCCAAGAGCAACGCAGCGGAGCACTGAGTAACTACCAACAATGACATACCAGATTAATTTTCAGAAGCTCATATATGGCAATGTTGCCAATATGATTCTAAGTCTACTGATAGGTCCAACATTTAAATGCATGTAACTTCTATAGCCTACTATGAATGGGATTTCAACCAAATTTCGAATGTGATTTGTGTACCATAAAAGATATGACTATGCGTATTCTTGAGAGCCCGCAGGGCTGCCAATTGTTAATAAAAGATGTCCCTATTATTTTAAATTCTAATACCAATATATCAGAAAACATGCAAGCCAACAGCCCTAAATTCTGCACATGTATAGTGCATGACATTCTAGATTAATTTGGAGTAACTGATATACGTCGATGCTGCCTACTTGATTCTAAGCTTGCTAATAGGTTCAATTTTAAATGCATGTAACTTCTATACTAACAAATAGATTTCAACCAAATTTTGTATGTGCTTTGTGTGCCATAACAGATATGACTACACGTATTCTTAAGCTCTATCAGGGCAGCCAACTGTTAATAAGTGCACTCTCTAGACTCTTGATCGTAATCCCACTATAACAGAAAGTATGCAAGCCAACAGCTCTAAATTTTGCACACGTATAGTACCTGACATTCTAGATTAATTTGGAATAACTGATACAAGTCAGTGTTGCCAACATGATTCCAATTTTTAAATACTTCTAACTTCTATATTAACAAATGGATTTTATCCAAAATTGGGACAATAATAGATCAGAATATTTCAGATTAATTCTAAGCAACACATACATGACACTGTTGCCAACATTATTTTACGAGCGTTGATAGATCCAATGTAACATTTCATTTCTGATATAAAGATTATTCATTGGCATGAATCTTAAATTTTAAGAAATGTAGGCTCTTTAGTTCGTCACGGAACTACTTGTTTTGGGTAATATGATGAAAATATTTCCGAAAATTATATGAACCAACTTCTTTATGGTAGTATCCTACAAAAGCTGATTACTATTCAAATTCCATGAAACTTTGCAAACGTCTGTATGTAGAAACTTAAATAATTATCCCTCGGCTACATGTCGTTTGCTGTGCAAAAAGTACAATTGAAATAAATATCATGGGTAACTTTGCCGAAATCATATTTTTGTGGGATACTACCATAAAAAGTTGGACAATATTATTTTTTTTGAAAATATTTCCATCATTGGTTGGTTGGTTGGTTGGTTGGTTCCTTAGTTTAGGGGCTGCGACATTGCGGTCATGTAGCCCCGTGTACTTTGGGTGTGTGTAGAATTTGTCTGATAACCGGTGTTAATTGTGATGGCTGTATTAGTGTGTGTTATCTGTGATTCAGGTAGAAGGACTGCAGACGATTAATTTTTTCGAGTAGTTCCTAATTTTTTGTTATTAGATGCTATTACAAGGTCTCTTTTCTTGGTTTGGATAATGTCAGTTTAAAAAACATTACAGACTTTGAGAGCTTGTACAGGGGACCAAGACGGTTTAACATAGGAACTTGTATCCGGAAATTTTGTCATAATATTTGGTTATGAATTAAAACATTAGAAACAAATTTGCTGATCATGTACTATTGTTACTAAGCAACATATGGCAGAGGGGGGAAGATGACCTAGCTGTTCCGCCCCTTAAAACTCCAATAACTAACTAACGATATACGGCAACGTTGCAAAGCGAGGCGACGGTAGAGTAATGTAAACTGTGTGACAATCAGTTTGCTCCGATCTTATAAGTAACAACATAATCTCATATAGGCCCTCCTATCCAGTGACTTCACTCTTAACAACCTACTGCACCCTTCCGTAGGAATAATATATGGTCATACTTCGCCTAGCTCAATCAGTTCGGGGATTGTACGTTCATTTCCCACGAAATGACACATATATTTTAAACATCAGAGTTTTAATTTCCAGTTTGCTCAAACAATCCGTGACGGTCGGTGACCTTCACAAGTGAGCTTGGCAAGACACTTACAATTTATGACTTAGTCACGCTTTTAAAAACGTTAGCGTAGGGAATTCTCTTTGGAAGGACCACGGAACCAGCTGGGCTTTCAAGGGGCCACTACACATACAACTGATTTCTTCGCTATGAAAGGCTTTGAAACAAGTAGCTCCTAATGCTATTAATTACTTCTTGCTCAACCGGGTGAGTTAGCCGAGGTCGTTATGGCATGACTAATGGCAGTCGCTCACATCCGGGAGGCGAGGAGGTTTGAATCCCCCGCCGGCAACCTTGAAGATGGTCTTCTGTGGTTTCCCATCTTCCTTCCAGGCAAATGCCGGGGTTGGTCCCTAACTATAGGCCACAGCCGCTACCTTCCAACTCCTCGCCCTTCCCTTCCAACTTTCCTCCCCAACGGTACTTGAAGCTCACCCATTGGGTGTCCGTCTCGAAGCAGCTACAAAACTGGCGAGCCGAACATGTCCTCGGACACTCCCGGCACTAAAAGCCATACGCTAAAAAAAAAACTTCTTGCTCATTAGCAAACATTTAACGTACACAGGTAGGTTGATCAATTCATGACGATCAACATTGTCCGGAACATATGCGGTCTTTAATTACGGGGGCCTCAACACCAAATATGCAACCTACGGCTTAATTTAAAATCCAACCCAAGGGTCACACCACTTCTACTGGGAGATTTACGAAGACATCGCGGAGGTGGGACAAACCAACTAACCCTCCAAGAGCGGAATCCATCACAGAACTCTTTGCAGAATACATTTTTGCATCTAGAGCGGGACATACCTCAGTCCTCTATGCAAATAACACACATATGCTCCCCAAAAACGTCCTAAGACGTACGACGACTGTACCCGTCATTATATTGCCGTGACAACAACGATCACGAAGTATTCCTCCTTATTTAATCATTGCAAAATCGCTTGATTCTACTTTAATCCTCACTCATATCAGCGGTATCAATATTATAGTCCTCTTAAAACATTTCATGAAGAATTTTATCACTTCTCTGGGCCGTCCACAAAACTGAATGTACTTTGGCTTATCACTCTCAACAACTGATTATATTTATCTATAAATGTCCCTACCCTTTCAACAATCAATTTGGCTTCTTTCAATATTTCACAATTATAAAATTCAATTATTCCTTCCAAACCTTGATTCAAATCAACATTTTTTTTAACAAAACATGTTACACATATTCACCTTTCCTTCACTTCCCGCATACTTGTGACATATAATTAATAAGAATGCACGATTCCTAGTAACCACTCATAATGTAAAATTTTTAGTACTTACATATTTGGTGGACTTCGCCAATGATTATGGAATTTAGCAATGCATTCGACACATTTCACAACAATACACGTTTTTACAATAAGCGATACACATTTTCAAAGCACTGTTTACATTGAATCTTACACTTGATTTCATCCCTGATATTTCAGATATTTCACACAATAATAAACACTCAAAAAATGCATACATTAACACTATAAACACAAATTTTACTACTGGCATATGTTTGATGCCTTCCTTCTATCTAGCCTCATGCACTGATTATTAATACTTTATTTACACATGCCGTTCACTTTCTTTACTTGTCGTGTCCGGGAAATGCAGGTGTTGCTTTTCCTACTCCCTTCCCTAGACATAAGCACTGCCGATTTGTTGTCTCTAACTCGAATCCCGATTCCTAGTCCGAAGGTTCCCTGTTCACCTCGGCGAATTTGGTGCTCAATGTGTTTACTCTTGTTTTCTACCGGCGCGTAACTATGTTCGGCTCGATAATAATTTCCTTGTTCCACGGAAATTATACTGTCTTTGGATGTATTTCACTTTCTAAAGTTCTTTTAGAACGTCGCTTGGTCTCGAACTAATGACTTGTCCTTAATAGTTTTTCTCGACTGACGTTGCGACTTGTGATCCTCACTGAAGTTCGCAAATACTGTCTATAACGGCAACCCTCACTGGATTACGATATAATTGTCTGCTCTGAAAATCTAACTCGGCTTCGAACTTTCACTCCAACTCGCGATATGTAACTATCACTGTTCTTATAATGTCCACTTGGACCAACGTCTGTCGTAAGCTTCCCAAGCACGGGAAAACTTCGACGTGCATACTAGCGTTATGACCTACTCAGGCCTCGACATACTCCTGAGCCAGCGTAACCCTCCTAGGTTCACGAATGACTGGTTGATACTTCGTTGCCTCCCGGGCCTATATATTTGATCTGGCTAAAAATATAGTCCATTTCATCTTCATGAAACTTAATTTCTGTTCTGATGCTCGTAGCGCGTTGAAAAAATTACCCCTGTGTACTACAGAGTCCCTAGGTTTCAAATATACTTCTCAAATCCAAAATCGATCGCTCAGTTTTTCTTCAAAAATTCGTAAAGGTGTTACGTGCTCTATGTGGATGGTCCTTTTAACCTTTGGCTTGCGCAGATTCATTCGCTAATGGGCTCTGACGTAATGCGCTGTCATCATTTCTTATATACGGTACTCAAATATTACAGAGTTTTATCTCTCCTAAAATTCTCTTTCCATTTATCCACAACTGTGGAATATTCACATGCATGTGTATCACGAGTATGATTTCACTGGAACACGTGCAGTGTTACACCACCTTTCTGAATCATCTTATTAATCATAAGCTCCTCTTGCATCTCTTTTTATAATATACATGAATATCATTCTGGGCTTATGGCTAAAACTTTAAGAATAGGCCTACTGTTTTCCATATCGGCCCACTTTCTCGTATAATTCAGGACTTGTGCCTTGCTCCAAAATGGCACACTACCAAGTGCCCATTGAAACGTGTGGCAAACCTTTTTTCCATAACCTTTATACCCTTATCAAACTTTTTACAATTTTGCCTATCTCTGTAGATACCGACGAATGGAGTTTGAGTTTGAGTAGGTTGAAAACATACTTAAGAAATTGTACTTCTGAAAACAGACTCAATGATCTAATATTGCTATCTATTCATAGAGACATACAAATCACTGATGATTAAGTTATAAACCGATTTGGCAATGCTTCAAGATGGTGGGGTCATGTGTTGAGAATAGGGGAGGGGAAAGGGGGGGGGGAGAGATCACCTAAGAGGTTAATGAACTCGGCTAGAGAGGATAGGAGAAGCAGAGGTAGACCTAATAGGCGATGGTTAGATTCAGTGTGAACGATTTCAAGGTGAGAGGTGTAGAAGCTGAGGAGGCCACATTGCTAACTGCTAATAGGGGACCATGGAGTTGACTTGTTCTCAAACAGAGGCTTGCAGACTTGACTGGACGCTTTAAGACAAAACAGTGTCAAATGAAAATGTATGTATGTTTTTAGAATTAACTGATTTTCATAATCTTTATGTATATATTTTCAATTGTAGTTTTATTGTAAATTTGCTATCAGGGACCATGTCCCCATTTGTAAATGAACTTACATATCTCAAACACTACAGTTAATAAATAGGCTACCGTACATGATTAAATTCAATAGTAGAAGGATGGGATAAACAAATAGACATGTAGAAACAGCGAACGTCGCCGAGGAAAACACAGTCAATTCGGCACCTACTTCTACAAAAAGGCCTATTTCTACTATTAGCCTACTAATACTAGAAACAATAGTTCTATCAGATATTATCAATGGTGCGGTAAATGAAGTTCCAGATTTTGGTAGAGATACATCTCCTCCTAGTCCCCCGTCTCTCTCTCTCTCTCTCTCTCTCTCAGTGTTAAGTTCAATTAAAACATCAGGACGATATCTGACAACCGGCCTTCGTTAACATTTCTCGTATTTTGTGATTTTTTGTGTGTGTCTACGAACACTCTTTTGTATAATTATGTTCTTACTATTATTATAATTTTATTATTACCGTGTTTATTATTATTATTTAATATTGTGAATATTGTATTCAACCTATTTTATAATATTATATAAATTTTACTGCTTGCTTATCATGATTTTAATTTTAGCGATATGTTTATTTGTACTGTATAAGCCCTAATCCTATTATAAAAGGAGCTCTTCATTTCTAAGTGTAGTCGTAGAAATAAAATCAATCTCTCACCTATGAAACATACCTCAACACTCTGTAAATGTTCTTTTGAACCGGTATGGTTAATCTTTATCCAGCTGAGATACACTGCCTTATATTTTTTGATGTTACGGTTTCAAGAGAAGCGAGGTCGATAATTATTCGATTTCACCATAAGCGGCTACTCAGTACTCACTCGCATAGGTTACCATGGCCAACTACTCCATAACAGATAATATTAATCTCCGAGGTGGCATGCCAAGATTGCGTAATAACACTTTACGAAAGAAGGAAGAATATTGGCAAGCATCTTTCTGAAAACAGAGCTTCCATGTATACCAAGCAAGCCTGGATAACATTCAACAAATTTTGTCTGTCTGTCTGCCTGTCTGTCCAGGTGCGGATCTAGAGTTTGGCTTTGGGGGATGGGGGGGGGGGGGGTGTCAGAGAATCGAAATTGTTAAGAAAAATTGTATCACTAAAAACCCAATCATAAAATAACCAAACTTACAAAACCAGACCAATTTTATTGCAAGCTACATGGATAGAAATTTGATTAGTATAGCGCACCAAAAATAGCTTAAATTGCCAACCAAGCTTGCAGTTTGGACGTCGGCAATATTTTTTGGTGCGAAAAAGGCCCCAAATTCCTATCCGTGCATTGCTGCACATTCATCGTGACATCACTATAAACATCGATTCGGTAATCACAATGTTTGCTAAACAAAATAGACGAGTTGATTTTGTTATATAAATAATCGTTTTTATATAACAGGTATGAAGTTGTAAACATGTACAGTTGTAACAGAACATAATAATTGCAATAAAGATATTTTCAGTATTGAATAAAATGATGAAAAAAAACTGTTTCGTTAAGTTTTATTAGTCTGGTTATTGTGTTTTCGTTTTTTAAGTTTGCAAAAAAATTTGGTCTCCGTAATCCCCCCCCTCCTTGAATCCGCGCCTGTGTCTGTCTGTCTGTCTGTGTACAACTTTGTACGCGCAACACTCGAGAACGGCTGAGTGGATCAACGTAAAATAATGCACCTAGCGTTCAAAATACTCCATCCTTATTAACCTCCTATGATCAAAATTGCGTTTTGATAATAAAAGTCAGCACGGAACGTGTGATTCATTAATTGATGAGGAAAGAAACATTTTTCAGAGTCTCTCGTCAAAACATCTTCGTACAATATATCTCTGGTCGCCAAACATGAACACGCAGATGTACCGCCGTGAAAACTAGTACCGTGCATAACGAGAATGCAACAGACGCATTTCTTCATCACCAGTTATTCACTTCAAACCTGTTAGGCTTATTAGATCCTAATTCTTTATATTAAATCGCAATTTAGGCAGCATTGTCATTTTGACTCACAACACATTGTTAGACACATTTGAACCTAATTTATTATGAAATGCGCAACATAGTAACATTGAATATTAATTTAGAATTAATATTAATGTAGAATAATTCTACATAATTTTTCCTAGCTGATGAAGAATCCTCAGTGATTTGAAACATGTACGTGTTCATAATAATTATGTTGGTTTCCTAACATCGCATGCAATTGACAATCACTTGAACCATCGCAGCGCGTACAATCTAGCAGGCTTCAATTCAATGGCACACAGGACAGTAAATATATCCATGTCAAAAGACAAATATAATAAGGAAAACAGAATAGTCAGGCAAATAGCAAAACAAAATAACTTCCACCCAGCAAAATAGATCAAATTGTAGCCAGCCAACTCAAAAGCTGGACAATAATAAGAATACATTCGCGCAGTTTAATTACGTGAACGTAAATACATACAAAATCACCAATTTTTCAAGAAACAAGACATCAAAATAGCATTCACAATAAACCACACAACCGGCAAGCATCTGCACAACAATAATTTAAATAAACAAGACCCGAGCTCAAAGTCAGAGGTATATTCAATAACGTGCCAAGACACAGGGTGAGAAGCAAATTACATTTATCAAAGTGGTAGAAGAATGGACAAGCGATACAAAGAACACAGAAATGCGATAAAATACAGGACACAATCGGCCGTGTGTGAACACAATATGTACAACACAGGACACAGATTCACTAACATTGAAACCGACTTAAGAATCATATGCCTAGTACATCATGAACCGAAAGGAAGTGTCCTTAACATAAAGGAAGCAATCGAAATACATTTAGCTAAAATAAACAACCCTATTAATCTAAACGAACACACATTCATACAGAATTCACCCCTCTTTACACTACTAGAAAACACCCCCACCTCAGTTGAGAACGAGAAACAACACAACGTTGCAGTCAGGGAAACATGTTGTTGAATTAAGATGTACTTTGTACTGAACCCATGGGCCATGGGGTCCATGACGGTCGAACCAATGTCCTTAAGGAAGAAATGAAAGAAAAGTATAGTTTCTTAAAGGAACGGAGAGAGATTTTAAGCCAGGAATATAGCTTAACATTGTGCAAGCGACTAGGGACAGATGCTCCTTAGATGAGATCACCCCACTCGACATGCCAGAGAGGGCTGGTCACGAGTATTAATAACTGAGTGGAATCTTCCACCGTGATAGAAAGAGAAGCCTGAATCGGAATTCAAGCTGACGTGGCTGGAAATTGACAACGTCGCATACGCGCCAGAAGAGGAATAATTAAAATTAACACGTTTACGAGCATAATAATGAGTAAACAAGCACAGTACAGTGAATCATTTGGAATGAGAGATTTTTCAGTATAGAGAAACCATGTAATAATTGTGCAGAAATAAACTGCCGACGTAAGACGACGTCATCGGTGAATTACCTAAGCCTCTGTGGAGGGGAGAGAACAAAAAGAATGCAACTCCCACACAATTGAGGACGAGAAATTAATTAATATCTCCAAATTGCACGATCGATTCTTAGGTGCAATAAGATCATTTGACATTGAGAAGACGAGCTTTCGGAAGGTATAATTTTTATATTTGTGGCACCATTATTTTAGAAGTTGACCACAGGAAAGGCTTGAGTCTTATTTTTTTGTAGTAAAACAGTATAAAGCTTCGGGCGTTTCCAAGCCAATCATGCAGTATTCGAACGGCCCGAGGGGTATCGCCACGCATCACGCATCACGAATCCGTCCAGGAGGACGTGAAGTTATATCAGCACATGCAGTTATTCCGACAGTCCGTGAAGGGACGTAACTCTGCGTTACATCGATAACAGCCACCAGTACTCCTTGAGGGGAGAAACGCTGTTTAACACCGCCGAAGCCAGATCCGATAGCCACAGGCGTCACAGTAGTAACGACTTGCTTGCCTCCATAAGGAGCATTCAAGGCGAGATTTTAAAGTATCGCCGTAGTGAAATATTAGGAAAATCCTAATTATAGGATTTAGGCCCGACTGTATACAAGTTAAAGTGAAAATTCGCAAGATATAGTCAGAGCAGGCTGCGAACGTCGGACTTAAAGGCGATAGGTCGTTATATGTTCGAACGAACAGATCATAACGTACGGAAGTATCGTACCAGACAGATAAACTGTTATATAAATTGAAGCAACCTAAAAAGGAAGAACAGAATAAGGGTCGAACGTAGGAGCGTTAAAACAGTTCCAATAAATAGAATAGGAGACTATAAACATTAGCTCCAGATATCAGGCGAACAATTCTAATAGTACTAGAATCAAGAAGTGCTAGCTGTTAGAAACTAAATCTATAGGTCTTAGAGGAGACCTCGATCCATATAGACTTTCGTTAGGATCAATAGACAGATCGACAGAGAAGCCGTTCAAGCTAGATAATAGCCAGTTATCCAGGATAGGAATAGCAGAATTGAACTCCAGGGAACAGTAGATGTTTCAGGACTTTCGCATTTCTTCAGAATAGGAAGCCAACATCAGATAAATCTCACCCTTGGAGACGGGAATTAAAGAAGATCACGTGTGATAGGCTCAGAAGTACGGCCTAGTGATCGAGTAATTGTGAAGTGTAAAATAATCAAGATTGTGTGTTAGATAATATTTTTAGTGTTATTATGTGTTCAAAAGGGACACACTAGTATATAAAAATGTCGTCAATATTAAGTGTTCTAGATATAGGTCAAAAAGTGTTTCTACGTAAGATGAATACCTTCAATATGGTGTAAAAAGTTCAAAGTGGGCCCCAAAAATGAAACACCACACCAGATTTAAGATCATGGGATGATCTGAAAATATGTAAGTACAAATTTCATTTTTATTTTGGTGTCAGAAATTGATTGTGTGCAACTCACCGGAGTTTGGAGTGAAAGGGATGTGTTTTAATAAATAAATGCTGAATAATCAAGAATACGGTCTGAACAATAATAATAAAATAAATAGAGAAATTATGAATAATTATGTAAAGAATAAATCCCGTAGAGGTAATAGGTGAATAAAGGGTTAAAGTATTTAACAAATGTCATAAGAGCAAGCGAAATATCAGTTAAATATCATGAAAGACATTGAAATAAAGTAAAGTTGAGATATGAAAGAAATAGCTTTTGAGCTTATATAAAGAATAAAGAATAATAATAATAATTAAATATGGAAATGTTAAATAAAAATCAAATAAATTGATATGAACATAAGAACGTTAAGCCTTAACGTATGTGTAAGAAATGAGGTTCAATGGAATATTTTAAAACAGGGAACGATTTATCGACCATGGAAAGATTAATATGTGAATTAAAATAATATGAATTGTTACTAAAGAGATTTTATCAGTTCTTGGGAAGACATTTTCGGCTTAAAATAATGCATAGCGCATAATGAGCGCAAATATAATATTAAAGTGTCACGCTAGGAACGCGTAGTGGTTAAATACTTGGTACATTACTTATGGAGGGTAGTTGATTGCAGTGAATGATAATTGTATAAGTCCTCTATTTGTGACATTAGTATCACGAGGCATTGTGTATGTATTTAAAAAGGGAACTAATATATGGTATTATTGAGCGTATGTCATATGGGCCACGGCCGACTCTAAATCGCATTTTGTATAAGCCCTCTGTATGGGATTAGTTCCCGAGGCACCTGAAGAGATTCGAATGCAGGATCTTCTTATGATAAAAGCCCCTGAAATTCTCCGTCGTCGTATGTGTATTTAATCTTCCCAATCAATGAGGACCCTCTCATAATTAATAAATGCCAAGGATATGAAAATGGTCTGTGAACCAAAG
Organism: Meconema thalassinum; assembly: GCA_946902985.2. Lineage (NCBI taxonomy): Eukaryota > Metazoa > Arthropoda > Insecta > Orthoptera > Tettigoniidae > Meconema > Meconema thalassinum. Next base: position 378,911,663 of record OX336392.1, read on the forward strand.
AATAGTTGTTTGAATGTTACGGTACAATAAAGCCTGGTCTCCTCAGAACTGGATAGAATGGAAAGGTTTGTTTTGAAAGCCTTGAAAATAAGCTACTAAAATGTTGGGTCAAACGGGAAGTCTCCACCACCCTAACAGGTCATAAATCGCACCCCAGTAGTAGAGACTAGCTCTTTTAAAGCGAGATGGAACAGAGACCGTCTCGTAAACTGTTGTAAAGAGAGACGAATACACCAGGAGTGTTTAGAGTTGTAAACGACCCGGGCATTGAACCGAGGCCCTTAAATATGGATATTTCGTTTGCCGGTTCAGATCGTAGTTTCTTATATGATAATGATCTATTAAGACATAAGAGATAAATAACAATCCCTATTGTAATAATGTAAGGACGTGGGATTCCACGAGTTGATTGAAGGCAACTGAGTTCGGGAGTAACTATAGTTTTTTGACTGTGTCAAGTACCTTCACGCTCTGGAGTACACAATTGATTTTCTGATTACCTTAATATGTTTGTGAAATAAAGAGAGATGATAACAACTGAAGGTGTGGACATGCCCAAAAACATTGAGTTAGATAATTAAAGTAGATTTTAAATATAATTATATATTTGTCCTTGAGAAATAAGTAAATATAAAAGCTAGTGTTTGAGGTGTACAAGAATGACACCGTAATAATGTAATTGCATGGAGCCAAAGAGCTCGGAGTTATGTAAACTTAATGTTAGTGCTTTATGGAAGTGAGACTAAGTAAGAATTGATGGTTTATGTGGAAACCACAGGTTTTTGAATACAATATTTGTTTATTTTATTTTGTGATCCCTTGTTCATTTGGAGCAAGCAGTTGATATTTGGGTCAGTAATTAAAGTGTTAAAATGTTTGTAGCGCCATTAATTTATTAATTAAATATGTTTAAATAGGAGTTGATTTTGTTGTTATTTTTGCAAGTGTATCCTCTAATTAATCCAAAATATGTGGGTCACAGAGTGGGGGAACTTACCGCTGCCCCGAAATTCCGAATTGAGCTACGCTGGTATACTGTGATTGGCATATTTCTTGCTAAATGGGCACAGGGGGATATATAAATACTGTGCTGGATTAATAACTAGAGGAACACTTAAGTCGGTCATATCATGTAAAATTAAAGTAATCATAGGAATAGCTACAACGTAAAATATTAACTGACCGCATGGGTCCCTGGAAACTCATACCGAGCAGCCCTGAATATATATTATATATAAACCCCCTAGCAAAACTAAACATGGCGCCCAGTACGCAGGGCTGAGTTTTCCTAGGGAAAACCCGAGTTTTCTCGAAAAATCAAAATTTTCATTTTTGAAAAAAAAATGGTTTTTCGAAATTTTGAATTTTAAACACTTCCATAAAGGTTTATGATATTGAATAAAAGTAGTAAAAGGGTACGTTGTAAGTGAATACCCGTACCAAGGTAATATTTTAAAAAAAAATTGGGACACACGAATTCAGAGTATCATCTCTCAAGCATGTACTAGTGTGGTGGCATTTGTGGCCCACTGTCTTCTCATAAGATGGTATTGAGTGAGGAATTGCAGGGGCTTTTGGAGGCGATAAAAGCCGATAGTAATGAGAAGTTGGAGGCGATAAAAGCTGATAGCAAAGGAAAGTGGGAGACCCTGAACAATAAATTGGGAACAATAGACAATACATTGAGTCTCCAAAAGGAGGAAAATAACATAGTGTTCGAATCCATAAATGAAAGTTTGGAGTCAATAAAAACTGATAGTGCTAATATGGGCACTAAATTAGAGAATATCGAAGCTAAAAGTAATACCATGGAAACTAAATTAGATAATATCGAAGTTAAAGGTAATACCATGGGAATTAAGTTAGAAGCTATCGAGGCTAACTGTGTAACAATGAACAATGAAGTAAAGGCTGAGATAGATAAAATAAATAACAAGTTCCAAGGTTTTGACACTAAGTTGGAGACTAAGCTAAGTGAAATTAAAGAGGAAAGTAAAGGATTTTACTCAGGAATACAAGTCCAAATAGAGACTATGAACAAAAATAGTATAGAATCCAAAAAGGAGTGCCAAGATAATTTTAAAAGTATAGGGAATAAAATTGATACCATGGAAAATAAATTTGGTTCTATAGAAACTAAATTAATTAACATAGAAACAAAGGGTGATGAGTGTGAAAATAAACTTGTAACCCAGATCCAAGGTGTGCAGAAAGAATTGGAAGCTCAGATAAAATCTAACAGCGATATTTGTAAGGCATCCCGGGATGAAATAAAACAAAGCGTGAATAAGTTAGGAGATAGATTTGAAGGGGTTGAAGAGAAAGTAGAAAAACTCGAGGGGAAAGTCGAGAAAGTACAGACAGAAATAACTGAGGTTAAGAAGCAAGCTGAGGCCGATGCCAACAAAAGGGAATTGCAATTTAACGTATTCACGGGACAGGTGGACGAATGGTTGAGAAAGCATGAGGGGGATATAACTACGAAGTTAAGCGAATACGAAGGGAATCTTAAGAAGGAAAGCACGCAACGAAAAAGGGATCGTGATGAACAACTTATAAAAATAGAGAAGATAGATAGAGGGGTTACTGGAATTCAGGAAACCGTAGTAGGATTAACAAAACAAATGGGAGACACAAAGGGAGAGATAGATAAGGTTATGACCGACATAACAATTATATTCGAGGAGCAAGGAAGGGCTCGAGAGGATATGAACAAGATCCAGGATAAAGTTTACAAAGGACAAAAAGAAGTGGATAAGCAAATAAAGGAGATACGAGAGGGCCTGGAGACCATAGGTGACGTTAAGCCAGAAATTATAGACCAAAGGGTCATGATCTTTAAGAAAGAGGTAGAAGAACAACTAAAGGAATTCAGGGATAGTTACAGGGATGAGAAATTCCAATCCAAAAAGGAAGAGGAAGAGATTAAAAGGAATCAAGAAAGAATTCAGAATGAATTAAGATCCCGATTGGAGAGGACGGAACATAAGAACAGTCAAATGGAAATCCAACTCATGGCAAATGAAGAAAGTGCCCGAAGAGAAAGGAAGCTAGAATTCGAAAATCAGGAGGAGTTTCCAAAAACAGGATGGGCAGATTCTCGTGAACAAGGCACAGATGCGGAGAGGGACTTAGGAGGGGAGAGCCCTTATAAGATCCCAGGATATCCAATGGCGATGTCAACCCCGTACACGAATCAGACAAATGGCCAAATAATAAACATTATAAAATCCAATGAGGACAGACCAGTAAAGTTTACGGGTAATAACATGTCTATTACTCCAAAATACTGGCTAAAAGAAGTGGCAGAGTATCTAAATGAAATGAAGGTTCCTCAGGATCGGAGACTGAGAGCTATTGAAAAGCTGTTGGCAGGTGATTGTCTCACCTGGTTCAGAAGCTTCAGATACACTTTTGATACGGTGGAAGGCTTTAGGGAAGCATTTTTAAAGCGATATTGGGCAGCAGATGTCCAAGAAAATTTAAGGCTAGATCTGTACTCTAGGAAGTACAGCACCAATGCACCCACTAAATACTCGGAATTTTTCACCGCTCAGCTGTGTAAATTCCGCGAACTGGATATTGCTCCGGCAGAAAACGACCTGTGTGCCGCCATTGCAAGACAGCTTCCATATGAGATTCAGAGGCTGTTAATCTCATCCAAAGCCAGAAGTGCTGTGGAAGTGGAAAGCGTATTACGTCAGTTAGATATGACGACTTCGCACGTAACACCTCGGCATCAGAGACAAACTGAGCAAGTACACATGGCCAGCAGTCAGGAAACTGGAGAAAAACCAGCGACCAGGAATCAGTCCACCAGTACGGATACTCAAGGACGAGATCGAGAGTATGGGCACCAGGAGCCTAGAAGGATACAGCCATATTACAGGGGAGGATATCGAGGAAGAAATCCTAGAACTACGGGTTATAGGCAACAGGAAAGCCGACCCTATAATAATAACCAGCAAAGGCCGGACAACAGAAAGAAATGGGAGAATTATCCCAGGAGGAATGTAAGGCCAGACGATAGGGATGATGAATATCGGACCGAAATAGAAGAAAGATATCAGGAGAGTCTTCGTTATATGAACGAAAGACCAGATGAACCTGATAGGCAAAAAGTCCGTTGGAGTGAGGCAATCAAGAACCGGAAATCACCCGACCGACTAGACGGAGCTCAAAGCTTGGAACTACAAGCTCAGCTAAAGAATGAGGGAAAAGGGAGCCCTCAGGATAAAAAAAACTCCAAATTTAAATTGTCAAAAGAGGAAACATACCAGGAGCTGGGAGGAAGTAGAAATTGTAAATTGGATAGCCAGACCAGATGAACTAATTAACGAGGATGTGGAAGGAATCCCACCTATTAAAAGAGAACTACCTATAATTATGCTTAGGATAGAAGGATTACTGGTCAGAGCATTGATTGATACTGGATCCACAATAAGTTTAATTACACAAACCCTTTTGAATGAATTGGAAACAAGGGGCCGAGTACTAAAGATTCCCACATAAGTGTAAAGATTAAGGGAATTATCCCTGAAAAATCTTTGACATGTAAATTTCAGGTATACATTGATTTAATCATGGGTAACGCTGAAATTTCGCAGTGCTTTTTGCTGTTAAATCAATTACCGTATAATGTCATATTAGGTATTGATTTTATCCGTGAGAACAAGGTCATTATAGACCTAGCGCAAAACTGCATTAGAATTCAAAGAGAGGATGTGGATGAGCAAAACATTAACCTACAGGAACAGGATGCGAAAATAGTAGAACAGGTATGGCATATGGAAGAAGTGATTGAGGAAGATTATAAGGACATAGAAAAAATATTTGAAGTCCTCAACATAGAACTCGAAGATAATGTGGAAAATGAGTTCGAGACCAACCTGTCAGGGAAAGTGGATGAAGCTAAAGTCAGCCTCGAAATTAAGGAACAGTTAAAGAAATTATTATTGGATTATAGGGACGTATTTGATTCCAAGCCAGGGAAGATTGAAAATTTTAAATACGCGTTCCAAGTCAACGATTGGGCACCGTTCAAACAAAAACCATACCCGGTTGCGGAAAAACATTACCCACAAACCAAGAAAACACTGCAGGAGATGATGAATGCAGGTGTTATAGAAAAGATGGCGACACCATATGTTAGTCCATTAGTGATTGTGAGTAAACCGGATGGCTCAGTAAGGGTGTGTTTAGATGCCAGGAATCTAAATGCAAAAATTATACCAGAAAATGATTCGGCACCACCCATAAAAGAAATACTGAGGAAGTTTAAAGGCAAGAAGATTTTTACAAATATTGACATGACTTCTTCGTATCATCATCTCGAACTGGAAGAGAAAACCAGCTTGTTGACTGGATTTCAGTTCGATCAACAAACATACTGCTTTAGAAGATGTCCGTTTGGATTAAAGACTGCAGGATCGGCATTAATAAGAGCGCTGGATCGAAACCTGTCAGAGGAAGTGAAAGAGTGCACTATCCGATACGTAGATGACATTTTGCTTACCTCGGAGAACATTGAGGAACATTTAGAAAATTTGAAGAAATTATTAGAAGACCTAAGAAGGGCAAATTTTAAGATAAATTTAAAGAAGTCGAACTTCTGTCAAAGGCAAGTGACATTTTTAGGGCATGTGATTGACAAGGATGGTGTTAAACCAAATCCATGCAAATTGGAATCGATAAGGGATTTTCCAAGGCCTTTGAAAGTGAAGAACGTTCGCCAGTTTTTGGGATTGATTGGGTTCTTCTCAGGACATTGTCCATCATACACCAAAACTGTGGCACCACTACAGGACCTTCTGAAGAAGGGGGGCAAGTGGAAATGGACGGAGGAAGCAGAAAAAGCATTCGTGGAGGCCAAGGAAATGCTCTTAAATTACGTGAAGCTAGGATATCCTGATTTTAATCAGAGATTTATCATTCAGACAGACGCATCCCAGATTGGAATAGGGGCAATGCTATATCAGGAGAACCCGGAAAACCCTGATAAGAAGAACTATCTAGCTTTCACAAGTAGGAGACTGAAACCACACGAGAAAAATTATACGATCAGCGAGATCGAGCTGTTAGCGATATTGCACGCGTTGCAATATTGGCGGAAGATCGTATATGGGTTTCAGGTCATTCTAAGGACGGATCATAAAGCCTTAACCTTTTTGATGAAGACTGATTTATCCAGTCAAAGGTTGATGCGTTGGGCTTTATATATTCAACAATTTGATGTCCAGATAGAGTACTGCCCAGGAAAGGAAAACATAGTTCCAGACTACTTAAGTAGACAGCCAGAGTCCATAGAAGAGGAAGTAATGGCTATAGATTTGGAAGACAGGGATCAGCGTACTCTTAATGAGTTAAGAAGCATTAGTCAAAGACAACGGGAGGATCCATGGATGAACATGCTCATATCATTCCTTGAGGGAAGCTTGATAAGAGGAACACCAGCGTACACGGAAGCTGAGAAGATAGCACAGGACTACACGTTTTATAATGGGTTATTGTATAAGTTTGTGGACTCTGACCATACGAAATTAAGGATTGTTGTACCTGCAATTTTGCAGAGGAAAATAGTATGGTTAGCCCATAGATCGTTCGGACATATGGGAGTCGACAAAACAGTCTCGATGCTGAAAGAAGCATTTATATGGCCGAGACTGAGAGAAACTGTAAGGGACACGCTAAAGACATGTGATCTATGTCAAAGGATTAAACCTAATGCATTTTTGATGAGACAGAAGCCTATACCATTGTTGCCTGAAAGGCCCGGCCAAATCATATCTATCGATAATTTTGGACCTTTGCCAAAGGCAAGAAGAGGAAATCGACACATAATGGTGGCTATGGATGTCTTCACTAAAATGGTTGTCCTTGCTCCCATACAGAAGACTAGTACCAAACAGGTGTTAAAACGACTTAAAGAAAAAGTGATACCGATTCTGGAGAAACCTGAGAATTTGTTGTCGGATCACGGCAGTTGTTTCACCAGTGTAGAGTTCAGACGAGAATTAGAAAGACTTGGAATACGTCAAATTTTGTCAAGTATTCGCCATCCTGAGGCAAACCCTGTAGAGAGAGTTATGAGAGAAACTGCCAAGTATTGTAGAATATACTGTGCCGAAGAAAATTGGAAGTGGATAGATATTTTGGATATTATTGAATTTTGTATAAATAATACAATCCATGAATCCACAGGAGAGATACCCATAACGTTACATCGGAATGAGCAACCAGAAAGACCTTGGAATCTGGTAATTCCTAGACCAGCAGACGCTCAGCCGGGAAGAGATGTACGAATTAGGAGAGCCTTTGAGCATCTAAAAGCTCAAGCCGACAGGAGGCAGAGAAGAAATAGGCATAAGAGGTATCATCGACCATTATTAGCAGGAGAAATGGTGTTAGTGAAAAGACCAGCCATTTCGGATCCAGGGAACCGTGTGTACAAGAAGTTCCAGAAAATGTACCACGGACCATATCAGATAATCAGAGATTTGAGGAATAACGCATATAGAATTCGGCATTGTGAAACGGATCACGAAGTGACTATGAATTCAGCAAATTTGAAATTATATTACCCTCCCGAAGATTTTGATGAAGAAAATGAACAAGCCCTGGTCATGGAAACATTTAGAGATGAATCCGCTTTTGACATAGACAAGAATAAGGAAGAAATAGAAAATAGAGCTCAAGCATTCGAGTGCGAATGCGAATTGGAGAAAGTATATTGGGAAATTAAAGAAATAATTGAATTTATTGAAGAAGAAAATTCCAATTTAAGAAAAGAAAATGATGAAATAAGGAAACGGGTAGGGATAGACCAAACCCGTAAGGGAGAATGAGGTTCTGGGAACGTAAAGTCCAGACAAATAAAGAAAGAAAGAAAGGGTAGGGACAGAGCATACCCGACCTACACAATTACCGGATACGACTTAAAAGAAGTAAAAACAACAGTAAATACGGATGACGTTATGATGGATTCGACGAATAGAGTAATACAAAAAAAATTGAAATAAATTTCCTCAAAATTTTCGAAAATTTATTTACCTAAGGAGGGGAGAGATGAACCCATGGGCCATGGGGTCCATGACGGTCGAACCAATGTCCTTAAGGAAGAAATGAAAGAAAAGTATAGTTTCTTAAAGGAACGGAGAGAGATTTTAAGCCAGGAATATAGCTTAACATTGTGCAAGCGACTAGGGACAGATGCTCCTTAGATGAGATCACCCCACTCGACATGCCAGAGAGGGCTGGTCACGAGTATTAATAACTGAGTGGAATCTTCCACCGTGATAGAAAGAGAAGCCTGAATCGGAATTCAAGCTGACGTGGCTGGAAATTGACAACGTCGCATACGCGCCAGAAGAGGAATAATTAAAATTAACACGTTTACGAGCATAATAATGAGTAAACAAGCACAGTACAGTGAATCATTTGGAATGAGAGATTTTTCAGTATAGAGAAACCATGTAATAATTGTGCAGAAATAAACTGCCGACGTAAGACGACGTCATCGGTGAATTACCTAAGCCTCTGTGGAGGGGAGAGGACAAAAAGAATGCAACTCCCACACAATTGAGGACGAGAAATTAATTAATATCTCCAAATTGCACGATCGATTCTTAGGTGCAATAAGATCATTTGACATTGAGAAGACGAGCTTTCGGAAGGTATAATTTTTATATTTGTGGCACCATTATTTTAGAAGTTGACCACAGGAAAGGCTTGAGTCTTATTTTTTTGTAGTAAAACAGTATAAAGCTTCGGGCGTTTCCAAGCCAATCATGCAGTATTCGAACGGCCCGAGGGGTATCGCCACGCATCACGCATCACGAATCCGTCCAGGAGGACGTGAAGTTATATCAGCACATGCAGTTATTCCGACAGTCCGTGAAGGGACGTAACTCTGCGTTACATCGATAACAGCTACCAGTACTCCTTGAGGGGAGAAACGCTGTTTAACACCGCCGAAGCAAGATCCGATAGCCACAGGCGTCACAGTAGTAACGACTTGCTTGCCTCCATAAGGAGCATTCAAGGCGAGATTTTAAAGTATCGCCGTAGTGAAATATTAGGAAAATCCTAATTATAGGATTTAGGCCGACTGTATACAAGTTAAAGTGAAAATTCGCAAGATATAGTCAGAGCAGGCTGCGAACGTCGGACTTAAAGGCGATAGGTCGTTATATGTTCGAACGAACAGATCATAACGTACGGAAGTATCGTACCAGACAGATAAACTGTTATATAAATTGAAGCAACCTAAAAAGGAAGAACAGAATAAGGGTCGAACGTAGGAGCGTTAAAACAGTTCCAATAAATAGAATAGGAGACTATAAACATTAGCTCCAGATATCAGGCGAACAATTCTAATAGTACTAGAATCAAGAAGTGCTAGCTGTTAGAAACTAAATCTATAGGTCTTAGAGGAGACCTCGATCCATATAGACTTTCGTTAGGATCAATAGACAGATCGACAGAGAAGCCGTTCAAGCTAGATAATAGCCAGTTATCCAGGATAGGAATAGCAGAATTGAACTCCAGGGAACAGTAGATGTTTCAGGACTTTCGCATTTCTTCAGAATAGGAAGCCGACATCAGATAAATCTCACCCTTGGAGACGGGAATTAAAGAAGATCACGTGTGATAGGCTCAGAAGTACGGCCTAGTGATCGAGTAATTGTGAAGTGTAAAATAATCAAGATTGTGTGTTAGATAATATTTTTAGTGTTATTATGTGTTCAAAAGGGACACACTAGTATATAAAAATGTCGTCAATATTAAGTGTTCTAGATATAGGTCAAAAAGTGTTTCTACGTAAGATGAATACCTTCAATATGGTGTAAAAAGTTCAAAGTGGGCCCCAAAAATGAAACACCACACCAGATTTAAGATCATGGGATGATCTGAAAATATGTAAGTACAAATTTCATTTTTATTTTGGTGTCAGAAATTGATTGTGTGCAACTCACCGGAGTTTGGAGTGAAAGGGATGTGTTTTAATAAATAAATGCTGAATAATCAAGAATACGGTCTGAACAATAATAATAAAATAAATAGAGAAATTATGAATAATTATGTAAAGAATAAATCCCGTAGAGGTAATAGGTGAATAAAGGGTTAAAGTATTTAACAAATGTCATAAGAGCAAGCGAAATATCAGTTAAATATCATGAAAGACATTGAAATAAAGTAAAGTTGAGATATGAAAGAAATAGCTTTTGAGCTTATATAAAGAATAAAGAATAATAATAATAATTAAATATGGAAATGTTAAATAAAAATCAAATAAATTGATATGAACATAAGAACGTTAAGCCTTAACGTATGTGTAAGAAATGAGGTTCAATGGAATATTTTAAAACAGGGAACGATTTATCGACCATGGAAAGATTAATATGTGAATTAAAATAATATGAATTGTTACTAAAGAGATTTTATCAGTTCTTGGGAAGACATTTTCGGCTTAAAATAATGCATAGCGCATAATGAGCGCAAATATAATATTAAAGTGTCACGCTAGGAACGCGTAGTGGTTAAATACTTGGTACATTACTTATGGAGGGTAGTTGATTGCAGTGAATGATAATTGTATAAGTCCTCTATTTGTGACATTAGTATCACGAGGCATTGTGTATGTATTTAAAAAGGGAGCTAATATATGGTATTATTGAGCGTATGTCATATGGGCCACGGCCGACTCTAAATCGCATTTTGTATAAGCCCTCTGTATGGGATTAGTTCCCGAGGCACCTGAAGAGATTCGAATGCAGGATCTTCTTATGATAAAAGCCCCTGAAATTCTCCGTCGTCGTATGTGTATTTAATCTTCCCAATCAATGAGGACCCTCTCATAATTAATAAATGCCAAGGATATGAAAATGGTCTGTGAACCAAAGAATAGTTGTTTGAATGTTACGGTACAATAAAGCCTGGTCTCCTCAGAACTGGATAGAATGGAAAGGTTTGTTTTGAAAGCCTTGAAAATAAGCTACTAAAATGTTGGGTCAAACGGGAAGTCTCCACCACCCTAACAGGTCATAAATCGCACCCCAGTAGTAGAGACTAGCTCTTTTAAAGCGAGATGGAACAGAGACCGTCTCGTAAACTGTTGTAAAGAGAGACGAATACACCAGGAGTGTTTAGAGTTGTAAACGACCCGGGCATTGAACCGAGGCCCTTAAATATGGATATTTCGTTTGCCGGTTCAGATCGTAGTTTCTTATATGATAATGATCTATTAAGACATAAGAGATAAATAACAATCCCTATTGTAATAATGTAAGGACGTGGGATTCCACGAGTTGATTGAAGGCAACTGAGTTCGGGAGTAACTATAGTTTTTTGACTGTGTCAAGTACCTTCACGCTCTGGAGTACACAATTGATTTTCTGATTACCTTAATATGTTTGTGAAATAAAGAGAGATGATAACAACTGAAGGTGTGGACATGCCCAAAAACATTGAGTTAGATAATTAAAGTAGATTTTAAATATAATTATATATTTGTCCTTGAGAAATAAGTAAATATAAAAGCTAGTGTTTGAGGTGTACAAGAATGACACCGTAATAATGTAATTGCATGGAGCCAAAGAGCTCGGAGTTATGTAAACTTAATGTTAGTGCTTTATGGAAGTGAGACTAAGTAAGAATTGATGGTTTATGTGGAAACCACAGGTTTTGAATACAATATTTGTTTATTTTATTTTGTGATCCCTTGTTCATTTGGAGCAAGCAGTTGATATTTGGGTCAGTAATTAAAGTGTTAAAATGTTTGTAGCGCCATTAATTTATTAATTAAATATGTTTAAATAGGAGTTGATTTTGTTGTTATTTTTGAAAGTGTATCCTCTAATTAATCCAAAATATGTGGGTCACAGAGTGGGGGAACTTACCGCTGCCCCGAAATTCCGAATTGAGCTACGCTGGTATACTGTGATTGGCATATTTCTTGCTAAATGGGCACAGTACCATATCTTCAATAACACCAAAGTTGGCATTAACGGCAGAATTAAAGACTCCAATACATTCTCAATAGACCGGGTGCGCTTAGAGAGGGCTTTTTAGTTTACGCGTGGCGAGAATGGAAAACTGGTCTTAAATAGTTGAAGACGACCAGAATACAGTAACATACACGACTAGGATGATCTAAGTGTAAAGTATCTGATGATGATCGCTTGACGATCGAAGCTGGTCATACAAGCGTATTTATTAATCTCAAGTAATTTTTTTTCCAGGATTATGGTAGCACCCATTACAATTGGGTTCAATCGTTATGACTGACTGAAAACCATTAAATTTCGATTATTAAGACAACGCAGAAAAATGGCTTCGAACACGATAACGTTCAAATTATATATTGTTACGGCTGTGAGTTTGTTTCGTCGCCTCGCCGCATGAGTCACAGCTGCCCCCAGGCTATGCTCGCCTCAGTGTATTACGTGCGCCTTATGCAACAGGGCAACTAGGACAAAAGGGATGGTCCAGAATATTCGTGACCCAGCCAGTGATGGAAATCTCGAGAAGCCGTGAATCCTGGACGGGTCTAGAAGCATTTATTGAGTCACCAGCCTGCTATATAAGAGCGACCTGGCAAGCGGGGTGGGGAGTGTTTTTCGAGCTAGTGCGAGCGTTTACCTTGAACGACAGTTGTTGGCGACGTGACTTGCGAAACCCTAGTGAAGCTGATTCTCTTGACAGCGAAGGAGTGTGAAGCCTACAAAGGAACTGTGTCTTGAACGAGTGTGTTTTTCAGTGCAGCAGAGGTTAGTGTGGTGAATTGCGAAAGCACCGGGGGCTGTTTCCCTAGCCAGCGGACAGCGTGGCAGAGTGTAGTGGTGAGTGACCGGCTATCGTAAATAACTGTAGTGTTGCAGGTAGTTCTGTCGAGGCCACCGGACTCATTAGGAGGGATTAACGTCTGTGGCTTATTGACAAGTGAAAGGCAAGTGTTCCCTAAGAGAGGAAACTGGAGTGAGGTACTAATTGCTTGTATTTGCTATTTGATTGGTGTATCTTTCAGGCCCGCAATAAAGCTAATTATATTTCTTTAAAGGAACAATTGTGTTTGTGCTTTCACCCTGCGTAATCCAGTTAATGGAAGTGCCACTAGGGGGTGGCACGTAACAACTGCTGTCAGAAGCGGGATTACGAACTCTCACAAGCACAAAACCTGAAGGTCCTGGTTTCGAAACCCGAGCAGGTCATTTTACCACAGATCTCTAATTTTCCTGTGAGTGCATGCCCCTTACAAGACAAACATCTAAAATGGAAGCGCAATTGGCAGCATTGCTAGAAAAGTTAAGTGGCATGGAAACCAAGATGGAAGACGGCCAGAAGAAGATGGAAGACGGCCAGAAGAATTTAACCAAGGACCTAACATCCAAATTAGAAGACGGCCAGAAGAAGATGGAAGAGGGTCAAAATAAGTTAGCGGAGGACCTGAAGAAGATGGAAGACGGTCAGAATAAGCTAGCAGAGGACCTAACCGCCAAATTTCTGGATGGCCAGAAAAATCTGGAAGCGTGTCTGCTGACGAAATTACAGGAAAGTCAAAAGAATTTGGAACAGGGTCTGCGTCAGGAAGTTAACACTGTCGGCCAGGGCCTACGTGAGGAAGTCACAGCAGTAGAAAAGAAGTTCGACGCCTTACAAGAGGAAGTTGCCGAACTGCGCCAACGCCCACTGACGGGATGGAAGAGAAATTCAACGCTTTAAAAAAGGTAATTGCTGAGCTGAGCCAACACCCGCCGACGGGGATGGAAGCGAGATTCAACGCTCTACAAGAGGAAGTTGCCGAACTGCGCCAACGCCCACTGACGGGGGTGGAAGAGAAATTCAACGCTTTACAAAAGGAAATTGCTGAGCTGAACCAACGCCCGCCGACGGGGATGGAAGCGAGATTTAACGCTCTTCAAGAGGAAGTTGCCGAGCTGCGCCGACACCCGCCCACAGGTACACCGGGAATATCAGGAGCGGGACAGAGCAGAGTTACGCCCCCAACCTTCGACGGAAAGGTCCCGTGGAGCACCTATTTACGTCAGTTCGAGGCAGCCTGTTCCATAAACAACTGGAACAGCACGGAAAAGGCTACAGCTCTCATTGTAGCGCTGAGATGGGACGCCCTTAACGTCCTTCGGGCCATCCCGACTGGATCCCAGGACGACGCTTCACTAATCGCCCATATGGAGATAGCCATCTTTAGCAGGCCTACCAGATGCAGCTCCGGACCCGGGTACAAAGCAACGCGGAAAACCTGCAGGAGTTCGAGGTGGGCATCGCACGGCTCGTAAGGCTCGCCTACCCAACAGCGCCGGCCGACTTTCTGGAACAGATTGCGACGCAGACCTTCACCGACAGGCTACGGGACTCGGACACTCAACAGGAGCTGCGACTCGCGCGCAGTAAGACCCTGGCAGATGTGCTGAGCCACACACTCGAGTTCGAGACGGCAAAACAGGCATCTAAAATGCACGCGCGGGTGCGTCAAGTGGACGTCGACGAACCAGCAAAAACCATCGAGACGAAGCCCATGGCCGACGAACTGATGGAGGCGCTAAGCAGTTTCTTCGATAGTCGCGGCACCACCAGCAACGACACAGCCGGAAGACAACCGGAGAGGCGGCCCGGAAGAGGATTACCAACCTGCTGGACCTGCGGCAAGAAAGCCCACCTGAGCAAGGACTGCGGTGATCGCCGCCGCCGAGGGTATCCGACGGGAAATCCGTCGTCTGAAAACCACGCGGCCCAGGGAAACGGGTATTAGCCAGCCTTGGGGGGCAAAGGTTGGCTTGTGACAGTCGTCAAGCCCCGGCAGTCCAAGTTCGTGTGACGAAGTTACGGAGGGACAATAGCAGCCTGATGGTCGACGGAGTCGTCAACGGAGTGAGCTGGCCCATGCTGATCGACACTGGAGCGTCGAGGACCATCGTCAATCCCACCGTGATCCCGAGGTGGAGAGTGCAACCCACACAAAGGAACCTCCAACTATAACCGCGATTGGAGAGACTGCACCGGTACATGGCGAAGCATCACTGGAGTTCGTCATTGGTCGACGGGCGGTGAGGCATCCAGTGCTTGTGGCTGACGTATCAAACGAAGTGATCACGGGACTGGACTTTCTAGACCAGAACGACATCATCTTCTACCTGAGTGCCAATACTCTGCACTTCGGAGGTGAAGAACTTGCTTTGCAACCAGCACACGAGGCCATCACCGCACGACGAGTAAGGCTGAGAGAGGACATCATCGTTCCCGCCAGGACGGAGGTCAGCGCTGCCGTAATTGTCGACGGAACTGCTGAGGGAGTGGCGGCTGTCATCGAGCCAAAATATGAGGACATCTAGACAAAAGGATTGCTAATTGCCAAGACCCTCATCGACACGACGTCTCGGCCGTACGTCCGCCTCTCCAACCTGAACGACTACGATATTACGGTTCACCGGGACACCAACCTAGGAGTCTGCGAGCCCGTTACCTGGATTGCCCGCATCACAGACACGACGGACGGACACCTGCAGACGGACAAACGTAGAAGACGCGCACGGCCAGAAGAACTACAGAAGCTGTACCAAGGATCCCAGGACCATTTAGACGAGGAACAATCACGCCAACTTCGGGACCTGCTACACGAATTCCAGGATGTCTTCTCCGTGGGAAGCAAAGACTTCGGCAGGACAAGCATGGTCCAGCATAGAATCGACGTTGGGGACAGCGCACCGATTAGGGCCCCATTCCGACGTGTCCCGCTCGCCAAGCAAACCGAAGTCAACCGGATGGTAGAAGAGATGAAGGAGCAAGGAGTGATCGAGCCATCACATAGTCCTTGGAGTTCTCCGGTCGTGCTAGTGAAGAAGAAGAACGTTTCCACCAGGTTCTGCGTGGATTACAGGCGGGTGAATGACGTCACGAAGAAGGAAAGCTACCCTCTACCCCGGATCGACGACACCCTGGACACCATATCAGGGTCAAGATGGTTCTCCACCTTGGATTTGAAGAGTGGCTACTGGCAGGTGGAGGTGCACCCTAGGGACCGCGAGAAAACTGCGTTCTCTGTGGGCAGCGGGCTCTGGCAGTTCACCGTCATGCCATTCGGTCTGTGCAACGCCCCTGCGACCTTCGAAAGGCTAATGGAGTCCATTCTGAGGGGACTACACTGGAAGACCTGCCTGGTCTACCTAGATGACGTCATCGTTCCGGGGAGAAGCTTCGAGGAGCACTACAGCAACCTGAAGGAGATCTTGATGAAACTACGGGCTGCCCAGCTGAAGTTGAGCCCCAAAGAAGTGTCAACTCTTCCAGAAGCAGGTCCAGAACCTGGGGCATATTGTCTCCGAGGAAGGGGTGCGCACAGACCCGGAAAAGACCGCAGCTGTGAGGGAGTGGCCAGTTCCGAAGGACAAGTCCCAACTACGAAGCTTCCTGGGACTCTGCACTTATTACCGTCGCTTCGTGAGAGGATTCGCCGACATCGCCAAACCACTGCATCGACTGACTGAGAAGAACCAACTCTTCACGTGGACAGCAGAATGAAACAGTGCCTTCGAGCAACTCAAGCAGGCTCTGTGCACCGCACCTATTCTGGCCTACCCCAGACCTGGAACAAGGTTCATCGTCGATACCGATGCCAGCGACTTTGGTATAGGGGGAGTCCTGTCGCAAATAGTGGACAGCGAGGAGAGAGTAGTGGCCTACTTCAGCAAAGCCTTGTCAAAGCCAGAAAGGAACTACTGCGTCTCCAGGAAGGAGCTGCTCGCCATCGTGAAGACCATTGAACACTTCCACAAGTACCTGCACAGGCAAGAATTTCCCATCAGGACCGACCATGCATCCCTGCGATGGCTCCTGAACTTCAAGCAGCCCGAGGGTCGACTCGCGCGGTGGTTAGAGAGGCTTCAACAGTACAACTTTGAGATCCAGCACAGGATAGGCCAACTGCATTCTAATGCCGACGCCCTGTCACGAAGACCGTGCCCCGAAGACTGCACCTTCTGTACCAGAAGGGAGGAGAACACCGAGATACAGTGCCGAAGGACTACCGTGGAACACTAAGGGAGCTGGAGCCGCGAATCTTTCATGCGGGCACAAGCAGAAGATGATGACCTGGGACTAATAGCCCAATGGAAGAGGGCCTGTGTCCCCCGACCCAGGTGGAACATTGTGAGTGACTGCAGCCCAAAGTTTAAGTCCTACTGGGCGCAGTGGGACTCGCTGATTGTAAGGGATGACCTCATCTGCCGTACCTCGGAGAGCACCGACGGGAAGACATCTCGGGAACAAGTCGTTCCAAAGGCTATGACGGAGGAAGTACATGGAGGATCATCTGGTGGACACCTAGGGATAAAGAAGACCCTGCAGAAGCTGAGAGAGCGGTTCTACTGGATCGGATGCCGAACAGACGTGGAGAACCACTGCGCGAGGTGCCACGATTGCGCAGCCAGCAAGGGCCCAGGACGGAGACGACGGGGTCCACTGAAGACCTACAACGTGGGCGGCCCCATGGAGAGAGTGGCCATCGATGTTGCTGGGCCATTCCCGTTGAGCGAGGCAGGGTACCGCTACTTATTGGTCGTCTGCGACTACTTCACCAAATGGCCGGAGGCGTATGCGCTCCCTAACCAAGAAGCCGCGACGATCGCAGAGACCCTGGTGAAGGAATTCGTCAGCCGGTACGGAGTACCCCTGGAGCTGCACTCCGACCAAGGGAGGAACTTCGAGTCGCAGGTGTTCCAGAACCTATGCCAGCTGCTGGGAATCCGGAAGACAAGGACGACGCTGCTACACCCTCAGTCCGACGGGATGGTAGAGCGATTCAATCGCACCATCGAGAACCACCTCCGAATAGTCGTCAGCGAGCACCAGAGGGATTTGGACAAACATCTTCCACTATTTCTCCTGGCCTACTGCGCCGCCGTGCATGAAGCCACCGGGTGCATACCAGCCCGGGCCATGTATGGGAGGGAACTCCGTCTACCTGTCGATCTTGCCTTCGGCCGACCTGGGAATGATCCGGTCCCGGTAAGCCAGTATTGTCAAGAACTGGTCGACCAACTGGAGGACGTGCACGCGTTCGCGAGGAGGAAACTGCGGATCGAGACCGACCGAATGAAGAGCCGACACGACCAACAGACGGATGCCGGCGGATTCCACGAGGACGACCTGGTCTGGCTCTTCAACCCATTACGGAAGAAAGGCCTGTCACCCAAACTGCAGAAGTCCTGGGAGGGCCCGTACCGAGTCGTGAAACGGATCAACGATGTCGTCTACAGGATCCAGCGGAGCCCGAGGGCGAAGATGAAGATCGTGCATTGAGATCGCCTGGCAGCTTACGGAGGGACACAGACGGACCAATGATTGATCGGGACGATCAGCCTTTTAGGAAGGGGGTGGTGTTACGGCTGTGAATTTGTTTCGTCGCCTCGCCGTATGAGTCACAGCTGCCCCCGGGCTATGCTCGCCTCAGTGTATTACGTGCGCCTTATGCAACAGGGCTACTAGGACAAAAGGGATGGTCCAGAATATTCGTGACCCAGCCAGTGATGGAAATCTCGATAAGCCGTGAATCCTGGACGGGTCTAGAAGCATTTATTGAGTCACCAGCCTGCTATATATGAGAGACCTGGCAAGCGGGGTGGGCAGTGTTTTTCGAGCTTGTGCGAGCGTTTACCTGAGCGACAGTTGTTGGCGACGTGACTTGCGAAACCCTAGTGAAGCTGATTCTCTTGACAGCGAAGGAGTGTGAAGCCTACAGAGGAACTGTGTCTTGAACGAGTGTGTTTTCCAGTGCAGCAGAGGTTAGTGTGGTGAATTGCGAAAGCACCGGGGGCTGTTTCCCTAGCCAGCGGACAGCGAGGCAGAGTGTAGTGGTGAGTGACCAGCTATCGTAAATAACTGTAGTGTTGCAGGTAGTTCTGTCGAGGCCACCGGACTCATTAGGAGGGATTAACTTCTGTGGTTTGTTGACAAGTGAAAGGCAAGTGTTCCCTACGAGAGGAAACTGGAGTGAGGTACTAATTGCTTGTATTTGCTATTTGTGTGGTGTATCTTACAGACCCGCAATAAAGCTAATTATATTTCTTTAAAGGAACAATTGTGTTTGTGCTTTCACCCACCGTAATCCAGTTAACGGAAGTGCCACTAGGGGGTGGCACGTAACAATATTTATAAGATTCCAGCTGCATTGGCTGGATTATCACTACTTTTGTCTACACTTTAATTATTAATGATTTATAGTTTCGGTTTTCCAACATTTTTCCTAATTTGGAAATCTTCATGCCATTTCTGGTATTTTTTTACCACGACAAAACAGTAACAAAAGCCCTCTGGACACAGCAGAAAAGTTCACTACTGTATTCTCAAATGCAACTTAAAGGCTGGAAAATCAGGTAATTATCCTTACTTTGGTACAGGCGCGTATCCAAGATGTTTATCGTAGGGGGCTGTCAAACATGAAAGAGCAGCATCCATAAATTCATAGAATCATAAACAAGATGATCTTTTAATTTATAAATCTCCAAATAAAATAAAATTATACTAAATTCCTATCTACTTAGTAGAAAACCAAGTCCCCGATTCTTGGACGTCACGGGTAATCTTGAGAAACACTGGATGAATTTTGATGCGGTTTTCACCATTCTGTAAAGGATATCTCGAGGAAGGTTTCCATAGAAAATTATTTATTTATGATCAATGCAAGACAAGCAGTAACGATTTCAATGAAAAAGTGGAAAAACTCTGGCGCCCGTGCGCTTTTTAAGCTTACAATGGGCAAATCGTTAAAAATATCAATATACATTGAGTGTAAGAAATGTTCGGCATGAAAAGGATCTCTATCTCCAATACATCGCCCTCTCTAAGTGTTTTTACGTTTTCATTTCTTCCAACAAACTCCATTCAATTACTGAGGCAAAAGTTTACGAGCTAGCTAGGGGCGAGCCTATCGTCACAGTCACAGCCTAGCTAGCGGGCGAGCCTATTACCCCAGTTACAGCCAGCAGCAAACTGTCGAGTCGTGCTGAGTTGGACTTCAAAGAGTGGTTGTGTTTGGAGTTTCTCTGGAAGTGCAACTCGGCATTTCCTCATTTCGTCTGTGAACTTTTCGTTCCGCAAAGTGCACAGTCAAGTTAAGATTGGACGGAAGGGGGATTTGTGTTTCATGCACCTCGCCATTCTTAAATTACGTCTAACAAGAATTCGTTGCACATGCATCTCCATGATGATATAATTAATAGTCCAGTCAGTGATTTTAACCCATCATGCCGAGACGTAAAACGGATATTGGTCGTAAGAGTTCATTGACATCGAAAAAGAAAACGCTTATCACGTAATGCATTCATAACTATTCCCAGGCGAAACCGAGGCGGGTTGCTAGTATTTTAATAAAAATCATTACTGTTAGCTGTACAGCAATTAATAGAAATAGAGACCACCTCGTGGTGTAGCGGCTAGCATTCTTGGCTGCCCCGGAGGCTTGAGTTCGATTCCCGGTTCTGCCAGGAAATTAAATTCTGGTCTGAGGGCCGGAACAGGGTACACTCAGCCTTGTGAGGCAAAACTGAGAAGACGTGGGTTCGATTCCCACCTCAGCCACCTTGGAGGTGGTTTTTCGTGGTTTTCCACTTCTGCTCCAGGCAAATGCCAGGATGGTTCTTAACTTAAGGCCAAGGCCACCGACTTCCTAATCCTCACCTGAATTACCAATACACACATTAATACAGAAAACACAGTTATCATCATCAAGCCACGTCTGTTAACTAAATATTAGGCCTAAGTATAAGTGCGATGGTGTTGGGGCATAACATTGAGGTTGTCAGCTGCAATAAAGTTGGTGCTTTCAAATTTTCTTTGATGTACTCGAATCATTTTTCTCAGGATTTCGTAACAGCCGAAGTGCTCCAATCATTTTCCTATAGCGCTATGCGGCAAAAGACGACACTATTGCTCCCCACTTTTCTAACAGCCAATGAGATATGGACAGTGTCTTTTATTTCACTTAGACCTATCCCTTCTTCTTATCATTCTTTTTTCTATTCGTTGAGAAACCACGGAGAACCTCTTCTAAGATAGCTGAGGCTGAGGTAGGAATCGAACCCGCCTCTTCTCAGTTTTGTCTCACTAGGCTGAGTGTTAAGGTCATTCGATACAGCATGTAGGCTACTTAAAGTTTGCGAATAACTATTGTCCTTGTGATAGTCGTTGCAAATACCGCTTTTATAGTTCTAATTTGTCACTTGAACGAACATCGTATCAGCATCACTTTCTTCTATTGTTCTCAGCTTTCTGCCTCATATAATTTGACATTGTGTCTGTCTGACCCTGGATAATTCATCATACCACATTTTGCTTTGCAATTACCAAGATGAATGCGCTATTTATTGCCGTCACAGAACATCAAAATCAATCCGCACAAGAAGTGATATTCTGGCAATTGATACTGTATGCAGTGAAAGGTCAAATCAAAATTAGATGCTCAGTACACGTACAAAAGAGCAATAAAATGTATTGTTTGCTGTTGATCGCACGTGGCTACACTCTAGATCAGTATTTCCTAGTTCCCAACCCGTAGAAGTCTGTGGACCACTCAAATTGAATCATGTCCAGACCACCCCTACGCCTCACCATACTGATTTGTTTAAACTGTCGCTCTTGCGAAATGTGTAACACTTCCTTAGCGCCTTCCCCGTAACAAAATTCAAAGGTGGTTAAGTAAAACAGTTTTGACATGACAACGTCAAATAAATAATTATTGTTGGAATACAGTGGCGTTCGTGAAAAAGTGTTACAGTGAAAGGTGATGATATCGTTTTATCTCTCTTCTGCTGCAACGCTCTCTCTCTCTCTCTCTTCTGTAGCTGCGCTCGAATGTCGCTATTGTCGTTTTTGGATGTCACTGGTGAACCTCTGGATGGATTTGGATGCGGTTTTCACCATTTTGTATAGGTTACCTCGAGGAAAATTTCTGTAGAAAATAATTTATTTATGATCGAAGGAAGCCGAACAGTAACGATTTTAGAGAAAAAGTCGAAAAAACCAAGTGGCGTCCGTGCGCTTTTTAAGCTTACGCTGGGCAAACCGTTTAAAATATCTATATACTATGAGTGTAAGAATTGTTCAGCATGAAGAGTTCTACAAAAAGTCCGCGAGAGCATATCTCTATCTTCAATACATCGCCCACTATAATTGTTTTTACGTTTTCATTTCTTCCAACAACCTCCATTCAAATACTGAGACGACAGTTTAGGATCTGGCTAGGGGCGAGTCAATCACCCCAGTTACATCCTAGCTAGCGGGCGAACATAGGCCTATTACCCCCAGATACAGCCAGTAGCAAACTGTCGAGTCGTGTTGAGTTAAAACTTCATGGAAGAGTGGTTGTGTTTGGAGTTTCCCTGGAAGTGCAACTCGGCTTTTCTTCATTTCGCCTGTGAACTTTCCGTTCCACAAAATACATACGGTAATTTTAAATAATACGAAGCTGAAATTTCTCAAGAGCGACAGTTTAAACAAATAAGTCCGAGAATACGTTGTCACGCTCAAATATCGTCGTGCATCGTAGTTGCACACACCCAATACTTTTTAGAACACATTATTATGTTAGATGGACCGCACCTAAAGGGTCACAGAGAACTAAGAAAACTAAATAATTGGAACTTGGCTTGATACGAAGGACAATGATTGATCAGTGTGAACAACAGCACTTGCTACTCATGAGCTTGCTAGATTGAATACTGCAGCCTTGAGCAAAACCAAACTGTCAGGTGAAGGCAGAATAATGGAATTACTGTCGACTAAAATATTATGTGCACTCGACTTTGAAGGTTGTTTGTGAAGTAACCAATATACCTACAAAAAATCCAATAACATCATCATTTTCGTCGTTCTATTGTACGTTAGTTCATGTAGGTTTGGAATTTTTAATTTATATTTTAATATTTTTTATCGCAGTTGGAACACAAAACGTGCCCATTTTTAAGCGTGTATCAACCATGCATCACATTTAAGAATTATTATCTCAAAAACCCGTCATCAGATCGAATCCAAATTTTAACACAATATACATTGGAATGTAGTATAACTAGTTTATTAATTTAAAAATTTTGTGTGTGCAAGAAACAAAGTTGTTATCATTTTTGTAAGGTAACTTTTTCTCGGCTCGGGGTGGTTGGAAAATGTAGTTCTTGGTCGCGTTGTAATCCTTATACATCAAAATGTTATGCTGTATGACTGTGAAATACGTAAATTAATTCACTTATTTTATATCGGTTTGTGTTTGTACGGGAAAAGAAAGACATGGTTCAGCAGGTAGCCAATACGGGGAAAGCTGTACAGCGTTGCCAAGATGAGCCCATCACGCGTCATGGCGCACCTCACTCGGAAGTGATGGGCTCCATCTCGGCAACGCTGTACAGTTTTCTCCGTATAGGCTAGCTGCGGAACCATGTCTTATTTTCCCGTACAAATACAAACCGATATAAAATAAGTGAATTAATTTACGTATTTCACAGTCATACAGTGTAACCCTTTGATGTATAAGGATTACAACGCGACCAAGAACTACATTTTCCAACCACCCCGAGCCGAGAAAAAGTTACCTTACAAAAATGATAACAACTTCGTTTCCTGAACACACAAAATTTTGAAATTATTAAACCAGTTATAAAACAGTCCAATTGTAACGTGTTTTTCGAGGGTTTTTTATGCCACTGGCATAAGTCAGTAGGAAGCCATTCTATATTTATTTACGCGGCAAATTGTTTAGCCAAGAGAATTTTTCATGTTAATTTATTATTATTATTAATTTATTATAATTATTATTAAGATATTTTCGGAGCATTTTATAAAAATTATAAGCATACAGATAGGTTTTCTATGTCTTAGAAAACGCTATCAAGCAAATTATTACGAACGACAATATCATAGAAAATTATGTGATTACGGAATTTTACGGAGTTTCGTCAGTTAGGATAATATGAGAGACATGACTCACTGGAAATTCAGATACGGGCTGATTCTTGTCAAGAAGTATTACGCAAGCGGGGTTGCAGCGTCAAGAAAAGGCGGATAGTTGGAACGGAAATCGACTTCATCATCCGCGCGCCGAGTGTAATGAGCCAGAGAAGGGGAAGTAGAGCGTGGGGAGCAGCCAATCAGTGGATACCACGTAAGCTGGAAGTCGGTACCGAGGTGGGGAGCCGACAGGGGCATATATCGTCCGATGTTCCGTGGAGTGGGAGACAATCTGTGAAAGACTTGACTAGTTCGGTTGCAAGTGTGTGTCGCTCCGATGTTCCGTGGAGTGGAGAACTATCTGTTTAAAACTTAACCAGTTTGGTTGTACGAGGGTATGGCTCAGTTGTTAGGACCATAAAGTCACAAAATCTACAAGTATATCATCAAATATCGACGGAGATGGAGACGTCCAGGAGACTGTGGGAAGCACACAGCATCATCCAGTACGAGGGAAATGCTTGGGCAATTTCCAGTGGTAAGCGCGAATGACGCAGAAATACGCAATCTCTCATTTCTCTTTGTTTTATATTTCATATTTCAGTAACTTCATAGCTTGGGAATAAGAGTAAAATCAATAATTTATCAGACTCCGTTTTCACGTAATTTTCTATCGGTAATATTAAAATCGCAACGCTCCAATTTAAATTTTAAACTTATTATTATTATTAATTTTGCTATACTTGTTTTATATAATAAATTCAATTCTTTTACAATGCAATCTTTGCTTTCAGTAGGTAGCATTAGATATAGACCAATTCCTTCTCCTGATACAATTGTTTGTTGGGTTAATGATCAAATCATACCACGATCTGAGTGAATAGGTTCTTGAAGGTGTTCTGCCAGAGCTAGACGTTGTTAAATACAAATTTAGATTTCAGCATTGCGTTGAGGTCTTGGCGCCCATTAAAACAACATAGCTTAGGCAAAGTCAAACCGTAACACTTGTCACGCAAAAGTGAGGGCTATAGAAACCATTACATTTGTCGCTACCAACATGGGGCATTAATTAACGTTACACTTGTCGCCGACAACTTGGGGCTGAAAACCTAATAACATTTGTGGAAGGAGAAGGGTATATATTTCTGTGCCTGTATTTGGGGGTTATTTGTCTGTATCAGTGTATATCATTATGGGGGATGAGAAAGAAAGACAGATGAGGTTACGTAGTGGTCATCAACTGGAGAGTGATGATACGAGCAGTATGTCGAGTGATGGTAGTACCGGGGTAGCGGAGGTAAATCCCGATACTGAAACAGGGAGTGTAGGCGGCCAACCAGAATTAAAAACTTTACTTCTCGAGTTCATGTATCAGAACAAAGTTAGTAGTGATGCTTTAAATGCTAAACTGGAACAAAACAACGCTAAATTAGAAGAAAACAGTAGGGAAAATAAAGAAAGTACAGACGCTTTAAATGCTAAACTGGAACAAAACAACGCTAAATTAGAACAAAACAGTAGGGAAAATAAAGAAAGTACAGATGCCTTAAACGCCAGATTAGAACAAAACAGTAGGGAAAATAAAGAAAGTACAGACGCTTTAAATGCTAAACTGGAACAAAACAACGCTAAATTAGAACAAAACAGTAGGGAAAATAAAGAAAGAACAGATGCTTTAAATAAAAAATTAGAACAGAATAATGCAAAATTAGATAAGAACAACAAGGAAATTAGTGTGAAAATGGAGCAGATTAGAGGAGAAATCAGAGGAGTAATGGAAGAGAAGGCTAAAGAGATCATTGCAAATGTAGACAAGAAATTAGGAAAAGTACAGGAGGAGTTAGAAATTAGAATCGTACACATGCTGAAAATTTAAAAGAACTAGTGTAACTGGAAACACAGCAGGTCAAAAAGCAATTGGGGGGAGAAATTGACAAGATTCAAGTATCAACTAAAGAGGTTAAGGAACAGCTGGGGGGTAGAATTGAGAAAGTCCACTCACAAATAGTTGCAGAAGTAAATGATTTAAGAGAGAGTAATAGAGAGAGCATTAGCAAGATTGAGGAGAAACAAGCAATGCTATATGATAAAGTAGAAGAATCAGAAGGAAACATTAAATTAACAGTAAACAGTATTGAGAGGAAGGCTGAGGAGAAAATCACAGAATTAGAATTAAAATTAAAAGCTAGGATCAGGCAAGAAAATAGTCAGAATAGGCCAGTTTTTGTGAATAGCACACACAGGGAGGTAGAATTGGGGAAGTTCAGCAATCGACAAGGGTGCCCAATGGAGTTCATGAATTCTATAGAAAACAAATTTGGGGAGAGGTTGGAAGATGGTAGTATTGAGTGGTGCCAGGTAGTTGAAATTTTAGAACAAGTGTTTGTGGGGGAAACGAGGAATTGGTTTGCTGTCTACAGAGACAAGTTTACTGATATTAATGACTTTAAAATGAAATTCTGTGAAAAGTTCTGGAATGAGGTTATTCAGTCGCAGCATCGTGAGGGAGTAGTGTGTGGTAAATATAACCCTAAAGGAAGCTCCACCATGACCGAATACTTTTTAGGGCAGGTATTAGTGTGTAAATATCTGGATGGCTTGAAGGAGGAAAGTGATGTGGTGAGGTTGCTACTTAGGCACTTTCCCTATAGGATCAAGGAGGCTGCTTGTATCCAGAATGTAAAGACAATATCACAAGTAGAAAATTTGTTAAGCACATTTGATGCACTAGGGAGAGGGGGTTATGAGGACAATTTCAATCGGAACCAGAATAATAATAATAATAGACCTAATGAAGCCAGGCATCAAGAAGTTCAAGGGAACGGTGGCGAAGGGGCCAACGCTCAAAATAGAAATAATAATAATCAGCTAAATCAGAACAGAGGAAATGGCTATGGTAATCAGTATCAAGGGAGGAACAATGATTTCAGGGGAAATCAAGGGAGAAACAATGATTTCAGGGGAAATCAAGGGAGAAATTATAATGACAATAATTACAACCAGAATAGGGGTCAAGGAAGAGGACAGCCTAGTGGTAGTAATATACAGCCAAACAATGACAACACAGCCCAGAACAACCAGACCAGTTCAGTAGTTAGTAGTACTACGGCCAGCTGTAGCGGTTCTTTAAACGTGAACCAGGCTGCGAAGTAAGGTCAGAATCTCAGTCTGTAGCATGCCCTGTCCATACAATTATACAGGAACCCTATGACCTAAATGTAAGAAATGAATTATTAAATGAACTAAATGATGAAGGTATTATTCAGGAAGTGGTTAGTAAGAGCCCCATAGTTAAATTTAACGTGTCCGAGGCGTACACAGATGTTTTAATTGATAGTGGTTGTATGAAGAGTTGCATAAGTAGTGCATTTTATGATAAAATTAAAGGAACTGGAGTAAATTTTGAGGAGATGCCAATTAAAAGCACTTTTGTTATCACAGCTGTTGGGAAGAGGTCCAAAGTAATTTCTAAGCAAGTTTTAGTAGACATTAAAATTAATAATCATGTAGAGAAGCAGATTTGCCTTGTAATTCCAAATTTAGTATTCAGTGTTATCTTGGGTTCAGAGTGGCTAAGTAGAGTGTCTGGTAACTTATGTTATGATGTAGGGAGTTTGAAATTTAAATGGGGAGATTCTGAAATAGAAGTAGCGTTCAATGACCATATTCAGAGGAGTGGTATTGTAGGTGTGATTTGTACTTTAAATGAGATATCGCCAGCCGTAGAGCGGGGTTCTCCATGTTTTGTGGCAGTGTGATTACGAACGGTAGTCTAAAGGACTCGTTACGTGATGCTGCATTTCAGGGAAATATAGAGGATGAACAGTGTGTTCGGCTCTATGATGTGTTATGGTGTAATAGGAGAGTTTTTGAGGATCGCATTGGTATGGCCAATTGCTATGCACATTCATTGAACGTTATTGATAGGTCAGTATTCACAGGACATAGATATCCTGTACCTTTCGCTTATCAGAGTGCAGTTGAGGCACAAATTAACCAGATGCTTGAAGATGGGATTATTGAGCACTCTAACAGTCTATATGTTAATTCTTTGATCACGGTACCCAAGACCGACGGCACTGTTCGTATTTGTTTAGACGCTCGTTTGGTTAACAGTAGAATTAGTTCAGATCAGCTGAAATCTATGTCAATAGAAGAATTAATGCAAACATTTGAGGGGAAGAAGTATTTCACTTGTGTAGGTTTGAGTTCCAGTTTTTGGCAAGTGCCACTTATGTACGAAGATAGACCATTTACAGCTTTTAGTCATAAATATAACCTTTATCAATTTTGTAGAACACCTTATGGGTTAAAGAGTAGTTCAGCAGCTTTAATTAGGGCTTTAAACATCGCATTAGGGGATGACACAGGAGAGTTTGTAACCATTTACATTGATGATATGGTAATTAGTTCACGCAGTTTTGAGGAGCATCTACGTCATTTAGATATAGTTTTTCAGAAGTTAGATCAGGCAGGGTTCACTTTGAAGCTGTCTAAGTCGTCATTCTGTCAGTCAGAAGTGACATTTTTAGGTCATAGAGTGTCGAGGAGAGGTGTGACACCAGAAGAAAGTAGGGTTAATGAGATACTTAACGCAGAGGTGCCACAGAATGTTAAACAGTTAAAAACTTACCTGGGAATTTGCAACTTTTTCAGGAGGTTCGTTCTTAAATACTCAGGGTTGGTAGAACCATTCAGGGAATTGCTTAAAAGTGGGACTCGGTGGAGAAGGGAGTCCAAGCATGATCAGGCTTTTAGAGCGCTGAAGGAAGGTTTTGAGAAAGCTGTAGTGCTGAAATATCCGTTAAAAGATAAGGAATATGACAGATGCTTCACATATAGGCATTGCTGGAGTATTATGTCAGAAAGATGATGAGGGTAATCTGTGCATTGTATCTTTAGCCTCGCGAGGACTGACAGCAGCAGAGAAAAGATACACGATTACTGAGTTAGAGCTTTTAGGTATTGTTTTCAGTTTAGGGAAATTTAGAATGTATTTAGTAGGGGGGAAATTTGAGATCCACACAGATCACCATGCATTACTGTATATGAGAACTTGTAAACTCAGTTCTAACAGAGTTAGTAGGTGGATTCTTGCTCTGCAGGAATACGAATTCACAGTAAAATATATTAAAGGTAAAGATAATATTCTTGCAGACATGCTATCGAGGGACACTAATTTATGTAGGGATTACCCTGTGGTTAAAGCAGAGGATGGTATTTTAATATGTGCATGTGTGGACAGTAGCAACGGGGCATCGTTACAGACACTGAGAAATATGCTAGTGGAGCAATGTGATGACGTTAAGTTAAAGGAGCCACTGGCTAGGTTGGAAATAGGTGAAGAAGAGTATGTGAAAGTAGGACGGTTCACGTACAAGATGCAGGATGGGCTTCTTGCAAGGAAATGTAGGAATAATCGGTGGGCAATATGTGTTCCTGCCACTTTGCGGGAGGAGCTAATTTGGTTCATTCATAGGGAATTAGGACACTTTGGTGCTGCCAAGGTCTTCTATGAAATTGGTCGTGACTTCATTTGGAGTAAAATGGGAAGGGATGTTAGGAGGATTTTAGCTGGCGAGCCAGCCTATCAAATGAGTAAGTGTGGTATTTGGTGCGTGGGAGGAGATGGTCTTCCAGGCAGGCGTATCAGAAGTCACACAGGGGGGTAGTATGTAAGTAAATGAGAGTTTTTAAGGTACAGGGAAATATGATGGGATTGTCGGATGCTCTTGAGCACTAAAATGTCTCGATACACCAAGGCCAGAATTTGGTAGCGCTGGTGAATTCCCATTTGTCCCCAAGAGATGGGTGAGCGCTTGGACAGGGTATTTTTGCTTAAGGCGTCCACGGGACAAAAGATGGGCCATCAGAATGCGAGACAGTCCTTCATGAAACTCATACATAACGGCACACGTGATTTCTGTTTACGGCCTCGCCATGTAAGATTTGTAAGTGTGTAATTTAAGGTAATTTGTACAAAGGTATTATTTGTGTGAGGAGAACTGGTCTGTGTTGAGAACTAGTATTAAGTAGAATATGGTCTACGGGAACTTAACAAGACAGGGCGATTACGGCACAGTAATATTTGGTGTTATATGTAATGCGCATTTACTGTTTTTTTTTTTCAGAAGTCAATATTAATTTCATCTTTTATAAAGAGAGATCAAGTATTATGGTCACGATGCGCTGGCACAATAGTGTGATCGTGTGCTCAGTGATAAATGAGATTAAATTTCACCATAAGGAAGGGACCTCCAGTGAAATTAGGAAGTTCTATGGTGATATAAATATATCAGAACACCTTCAATGCGTGTGATATGACATCATAAATATATAGTGCTCACACATTAATTATGTCTATTTTTCCAACATAGAGAAATTTGAGAGGCGGAAATATCCGTGGAACACTATTCTATATGTAAAACATTGGACTGGTTGCAAAGTGCAATCCATAGTGACAACAAACTTTGACGCAAAGTGCGTGAAGAAAAATTATGAGTGTATATATCTGTAATTTAGGATGATTTCATTTATGTAATATGTATTTTGGATGGGGATTATTAACATGTCTGGGATAATCAGATAATGGACCGTCGTCACGGTAAATCATCCGATGATCCGAGGCGAATATGTAACGTGTTTTTCGAGTTTTTTTTATGCCACTGGCATAAGTCAGTAGGAAGCCATTCTATATTTATTTACGTGGCAAATTGTTTAGCCAAGAGAATTTTTCATGTTAATTTATTATTATTGTTAATTTATTATAATTATTATTAAGATATTTTCGGAGCATTTTATAAACATTATAAGCATACAGATAGGTTTTCTATGTCTTAGAAAACGCTATCAAGCAAATTATTACGAACGACAATATCATAGAAAATTATGTGATTACGGAATTTTACGGAGTTTCGTCAGTTAGGATATTAAGAGAGACATGACTCACTGGAAATTCAGATACGGGCTGATTCTTGTCAAGAAGTATTACGCAAGCGAGGTTGCAGCGTCAAGAAAAGGCGGATAGTTGGAACGGAAATCGACTTCATCATCCGCGCGCCGTGTGTAATGAGCCAGAGAAGGGGAAGTAGAGCGTGGGGAGCAGCCAATCAGTGGAGACCACGTAAGCTGGAAGTCGGTACCGAGGTGGGGAGCCGACAGGGCCATATATCGTCCGATGTTCCATGGAGTGGGAGACAATCTGTGAAAGACTTGACTAGTTCGGTTGCAAGTGTGTGTCGCTCCGATGTTCCGTGGAGTGGAGAACTATCTGTTTAAAACTTAACCAGTTTGGTTGTACGAGGGTATGGCTCCGTTGTTAGGACCATAAAGTCACAAAATCTACAAGTATATCATCAAATATCGACGGAGATGGAGACGTCCAGGAGACTGTGGGAAGCACACAGCATCATCCAGTACGAGGGAAATGCTTGGGCAATTTCCAGTGGTAAGCGCGAATGACGCAGAAATACGCAATCTCTCATTTCTCTTTGTTTTATATTTCATATTTCAGTAACTTCATAGCTTGGGAATAAGAGTAAAATCAATAATTTATCAGACTCCGTTTTCACGTAATTTTCTATCGGTAATATTAAAATCGCAACGCTCCAATTTAAATTTTAAACTTATTATTATTATTAATTTTGCTATACTTGTTTTATATAATAAATTCAATTCTTTTACAATGCAATCTTTGCTTTCAGTAGGTAGCATTAGATATAGACCAATTCCTTCTCCTGATACAATTGTTTGTTGGGTTAATGATCAAATCATACCACGATCTGAGTGAATAGATTCTTGAAGGTGTTCTACCAGAGCTAGACGTTGTTAAATACAAATTTAGATTTCAGCATTGCGTTGAGGTCTTGGCGCCCATTAAAACAACATAGCTTAGGCAAAGTCAAACCGTAACACTTGTCACGCAAAAGTGAGGGCTATAGAAACCATTACATATGTCGCTACCAACATGGGGCATTAATTAACGTTACACAATGTACATTGGGTTAAAATTTGGATTCGATCTGATGACGGGTTATTGAGATAATAATTCTTAAATGTTTAATGGTAGAAACATGCTTAAAAATGGGTGCTTTTTGTGTGCAACTGCGATAAAAATTATTAAAATATAAATTAAAAATTCCAAACCTACATGAACTAACGTACAATAGAACAACAAAAATGATGATGTTATTGGATTCAATGTAGGTATATTGGTTACTTCACAAACAACCTTCAAACTTGAGTGCACATAATACTTTGGTCGACAGTACAGTAAGTTCAGGCTACACCATTTTTTGGAAGGTGAGCGCCGCACTCATGGTGTAGGATTGGCTGTGATAACCAAATTAGTAAATGACCATCAACTTGCTCCTACTGCAGCGAAAGATTCATGACTATCCGTATTCTACACATGGGAGATAGGTGGCATTATGACTCGCATCGCTCCATATGTCCCAACCTTAGATACTGATGACTAGTTTAAGAACCTCTCTATGAATATCTAAGCTCGACCATTACCAATATACACCAACTCTTCTTGCTTTGTGAATTTATTGCTAGAATAGGGAGAGATAATCGGCTATGGGAATATGTGATGTGTAAGTAAGGACTTGGATGCTTCTCTAGAATTTGTGCTGAAGTTGAACATGACTTTTTCATCACCCACACTCGATTTTGGCTACCTACTGTTTCAAAAACACTAGCACATCCTTGACTACGTCATAACCTACCAATGTGAAAAGAAAGGCGTACTTATCACCTGAGCTACAAGCTGTGACTGATCACAAGCTTCTTGTCTGCTGACTCAGGGTCTCTGTTCGCCATAAACTAAAGGCACCGCCCAAATCTCATTAGACTACAGTGGGATAGTTTGAAAAAAAAAAAAAAAAAAACATGGACAAAAGACGTATGAATCTTTGTCAGACTAAAATAGGTATAAATAAGGTTTAGGTTTTCAATTTCGCTGATTACGATCTGATATTGAAATTGAGAAATTCAAAATGATGGATCCAGTATGACAGACAAATCTTCAAAAATTAGGATTATCTTCACAAATCGGAATTATTAGGTTTTTGACCTTAGTGATTACGAATTTGACCTCAAAATGTACAAGATTAAAATGGCAGACACAAAATGAAAGATAAAATTTGAAAAATTATGAAAGGTGTTCATAGTATGAGCCATCTATCGTGGCATATCGTTGTTGTCCTTTGCAGGTAATGTTCTTGCCAGAATTCTACTTAATCGTCTCCAAGTTATTTCTGAGAGAAGCCTCCAGAGGCACAACTGACATGGTATTTCGTGCAAGACAACTCAAGGAAAAATGCAGAGAGCAACAGAAGCCTCACTTTCGTGTAATTTTCAACCTGTAAGAGGCCGTTGGATCAGTCCCGAGATCAGCAGTGTTGAGACGCTTCGGCCAGGGGGGGCTGCACCTTATGTGCTGAACGACTGCAGCACATTCTTTAATTTGAAAATAAATTATTAACATTATCTACTACCAAATACAGCAAATTAAAAAAGACGTCAGCCAATGAATAGGAGATAATATCAACTTCCCACACAACGACGTAGCCTATCAAGTCGTGCGCTCCACTCCGCATCCGTCATTGGCCATGCAGATCACAGCTCAGCGAGAATTTCTCCTCTTATTGCCAGCGAACATGAACTCTGCCTTTTGCGCATGCATGTCCAACCTTTCCGTTTAGCTGTTGGGACAACAGCCAGGACCATTGAACGCTAGGTACCTACAGTTCAATGGCTAAGACCAGAAACAAGGCTTCACAGCGATTCCTCGCTGAAACACCGAGAGGCAGCACTGGTCACCCGAAATCACTAGCACTTAGAGACAGCCCAGCGGGGCTAACGAAGCGACCCGAATACTCACGACCGCTACCGATCATCCACCCTCCTTCATTATCTTTTGACACGCTCCAAGACAGACCAGCGCAGCGAGGCAAACCGAACGTGCCCGAAACTTCACAACCTAGACCGTTCATTAGGGCTAGGATTATTATATAAATACATATTCCTTCCCTTTGCTTATACATAACTAAAACTGATAGCCATGAATTAGAACCTTAGCTACCATCTAATTACATTTTATTGTTACATATTTTACATATTTGATCATAATGACATTTGTTTTAGTTATTTTTACTTTAAAATTAATATTCTGTGTTTTTATTTTACATATTTGATCAAAATGACATTTCTTTAACATAACTTAACTTGATTTATTTAAAATTGCATATCCTGTCTCTTAATGTAAAAGAAAAATATTTTTTCGCAAGTGTAATATATTTGTTCACTAGAAACTCAGGTACATGAAACGGATGTTCCAAGCAATTCATAAGCTGTTGAGAAATGGCTAGTAGTAGGTGTAATTATACTTAATTGGATCTAATTTAGGATTAGGATAGAATCTCCAGGATTTGGGACGAGGTGCCATCACCCATTTTCCTGAAGTGAGTTCCCGTCGCTTGCTACGATACATTCTTCTCACATAACCACCCGATTAAATATCAATCGATATAAAAGCAATTATCAAAAGTAGATAAAATGTAGTTTTACGTTAAGCCTTGCATTGCTATGAGCCTCATAACAAGCCATATTTCATACTGCTATGACCACCCAGGCCCGAGAAAAAGATGTTTTACAAAATTCACAACAACTACTTAAAGAAACGTCCGATCAGATTAAAACTTCATATACGCATTAACAATAAGTTCCTTTAAGACGTATTAGAGTTTCATTACGATCCGATTAATACTTTTAACGTAATGATCCTTCTAAGTGACCGCTCCGTGAACTTGGTAAGAAAAACCGGTACTTTTTTTGTTCAATCTGTTATAAAATTTTAACGAGCTACAATGCAAATATTTACTCTATATCGTTAAACGACAAATAAAACAAGGAAAATTTTGGTGTAGGTTGTTCTTATGTAAGACTAAGGGTAAAGGTTTTATTGACCTCTAAACTCGAGTATCTATACTTATTTCCCATCTCAATAATGCAGGTTGTCATACAAAATCAATACACAAGTTGTGGGGTTAATAACCAAGATGTCCCCAGAACCTGAAATAATATATTTTTTTCTTTTTACGGAGGAGGAGAAATGCATTTACAAACATAGTGTCAGACTCCTGAGTGGCAGGCTACCGACTAAAACTCCCCCGTGACTTCTGGAATTTACCGTCGAACACATTACTCCAGTGCGACTCATCTTGAAGCATCATTTTCACTTTGTTGTCTGTTGTCCAATCTCCTTTTGAAGTAATTCCCTCATCAATCCACAGGTACAGATAATAATAATAATAATAATAATAATAATAATAATAATAATAATAATAATAATAATAATGTAGACTAATAATTTAATGTAATGTGAGATTCATGTACAGTGTCATTTATATACATTGTATTTCAGTACAGATGGCTCCTTGGTCAGGCCCAACCAAGCTGTAACTTAAAAAGTAACTGGGTTTTGCCATGATAATGATATTTAAACACAAATTGTGCTAAATGTTCCGGCATAACTCAACAAAATGACAGTGTTTCGCCCCGGTGTGCAATTGGGCTCTTCAGTTGGTTAAAGCACACCTCACCAAGACACTGTCTAGTACACACTGGGAAGGCCATTGCAAGACGTATTTGATACATGTGTATCCACGTCACGAGCAAAGTCAGTGACTCCCATGAGCAAAACAAGGAGTGCCACGTGCTATTGATTACTGTTTGGGCTTGTTAGGTAGATTTCATTAGAAAGCTAACTATTGCAATGGGTCCCATGTTTCGACTTCCGGAAAATTTCGACATATCTTCGCGTTTCACATCCCCCAGACCCCAAAACCACCGTCAGTTCAAAAGTTTATATATAATTTATGTATATATGTATATATATATATATATCAGTTTCTTGTGGACACGATAACTGCCGTAATTTTGTACCAATCACTTTGAATTTTTTACATAATATGTATCCCTATAAAATCTCGGTCGAGTTCGATAATGGGCAATATCGGTCGAAGGGGGTGAAAATGGGGGGCATTTTTCGAAAAAGTGAAATTTCGCTATAACTCTCTTAATACGTGAAATATCGAATCCATTCAAAGTTCATAATATGTGTCGGATAAGTGCCAAAAATTTATGTCAAATAAGTTTTTTGATAGCACCAACCATTGACCAAAGGGGTGGAAAAAAGTGGGTTTTTCGGGAAACATTAATCATATCTCTCTTAATAGGCACAATATCAAAACCGTACAAAATGGACAATATTCCTCCAATAATTACCTAAAACTTTTGTCTGAAAGAATTTTTGATATGACCCACCATTACGCCACGGGGTGAGCAAAATGATTTAAATGATAAGAAAATGCCGAGTGCCAAGAGAGGTTGCCATGACAACTTTACTTTTAATTGATAAGGGATGAGCCATCGTAGTTGCTATGACAACGCCACTGCACGAGATAACATTCAGTTTTCCATCTGTCTGTGGGAAGCGACTTCGGTATCCGAACTGGTAGCATGCTGAACTTCTATGCCCAAGGTCGCGGGTTCAAACCCGGCTGAAGTCGTCGGATTTACTAAGAGCGCTAAAAAAAACTGAGTTTGCTTTCCTTCGGAGGGGAAGTTCCAACGTTCGTTGCGAGTTGATGGTTCCGGTGGCATCTAGTAGCCAAGTTCACAGCTAGGTGTCGTTGATGGTAGTATTTTAGGTAGATTTCATTAGAAAGCTAACTATTGCAATGGGTACCATGTTTCGACTTCCGGAAAATTTCGACATATCATCGCGTTTCACATCCCCCAGACACCAAAACCACCGTCAGTTCAAAAGTTTATATATAATTTATGTATATATATATATATGTATATATATGTATATATATATATATATATATATATATATATATGTATATCAGTTTCTTGTGGACACGATAACTGCCGTAATTGTGCACCAATCACTTTGAATTTTTTACCAAATATGTATACCCATAAAATCTCGGTCGAGTTCGTTACTGGTCTAAATCGGTCGAAGGGGATGAAAATGGGGGACTTTTTTCGAAAAAATGAAATATTGCTATAACTCTCTTAATATGTGAAATATCGAATCCGTTCAAAGTTCATACTATGTGTCGGATAAAGCCCAAAAATTTATGTTTGAAGAGTGTTTTTATAGCACCAACCATTGACCAAAGGGGTGGGAAAAAGTGGGTTTTTCGGGAAACATTAATCATATCTCTCTTAATAGGCACAATATCAAAACCGTACAAAATAGACAATATTCCCCTAATAATTACCTAAAACTTTTGTCTGAAAGATTTTTTGATATCACCCACCATTACGCCAAGGGATGAGAAAAATGATATCGGAATTATAAAAAAATGCCAAGAGCTATCAGTGGTTGCCATGGCAACACTACTAAATTGATGAGGGATGAGCCATCAGACGTTGCCATGACAACGCACTTGCGCGAGATCAGATTCAGATTTCCATCTGACTAACTGTGAAGCGGCTTCGGTGACGTAACTGGTAGCATACTGAACTTCTATGCCTATGGTCGCGGGTTCAAAGCCGGCCGAAGTCGTCGGATTTTCTAAGAGCACTAAAATCCCTCAGTATGCTTTCCTTTGGAGGGGAGGTTCCAACATTCGTTGCGAGTAACTGATTGCGGTGGCATCTAGTAGCCAAGTTCACAGCTAGGTGTCGTTGACGGTAGTATCTGGTAGCAACATTAGGAACTACTGCTTGAAATTGAGCGTCTGCATTCCTTACCTGAATTACAGACTAATACAGCCATCACAATTCACACCGTTTATCAGACAGATTCTACACTCACCCAAAGTACACGGGGTTACTTGACCGCGTTGTCGCAGCCCCTAAACTGAGGAACCAACCAACATCTCTGCGGGAGATATAATTTTGCGTGAAGAAGTAACAGACCGTTACATAGTTACACATCAGTGTCGAAACCTTGTATAAGGACAGTGTGACCACAAGTATAAAAATGGACTCCAAATGACAAGAAGGTTACCGTCATCATAAGACAATAAAATGTTTAAAATATGCATAAAATGACGAAAAACAAAGTTAATTAATCTTCAATTATAAAATACTTTCACGCAACAAATGAGGTCTGATCCTTCTACGAAAACCTGCATATTCTGCCTATTTTCGCCTATCCCCAAGTTTGTCCGGTGAAATCTACCTCCGCCTTCCGGCGTGCCGAGAGGACTTTTTTTCTTTGGCAACTGTTGCAGTATACTCCATTTTTAGGGACGTAATCTCTTATTTGTTGGATCCATTACTATATTGAAGAACATGTGACAAGCGGTATTAACAGAAATGTCGGCAGCTACGTTTGATGGTAAAAATGGGACAGCTTAATTATTTAGGAGAGGTATTAATTTCTAAGGTGAAAATTTGCTCATAGTTTCAGTCAGTATAATTACACTGTAATCAGAACTAAGCAATTTACTTTAATTTGTTTTCATGTAAAATCTGATTGCAGATACGGTATAGTCTTGTACAGGTTTCATTGAGTAGCCTACGATAAATACATTTCATGTGGATCATATAGGCTACAGCATGCACATGGCGGACAATTCTTATTATATTATATTTAATGTAATTTATTCCAACCAATGGGCAATATACAGGGTGTTTCTCAATTATCAGGGATGCTCCTTGTGTTATGGACCGATGCCGCAATCAGATTAGCGGAGAAACTTTTTCTTTTCAGGAGCATGAGGGTACTATGTTACTACCGGATGCGCGATTCAAATTGACGGACTCACCGCATTTGCTGGGCCAGAGCGCAAGCTGCAGTGTTTCAGGGAAGGGGAGGGGAGCTACGTGTGGAGTATGGTAGGGGGGCATAGAGATAATACTCGGCGTGAATGTACAAGTTTCTTCGTTCAAATCCTGCAGAAATGTCTTTGTAAATGTGCTGGATCAGCT
The DNA here is from genome assembly GCA_946902985.2 of Meconema thalassinum. Lineage (NCBI taxonomy): Eukaryota > Metazoa > Arthropoda > Insecta > Orthoptera > Tettigoniidae > Meconema > Meconema thalassinum. The sequence goes on from OX336392.1 coordinate 378,950,567, forward strand.
TTAATTTAGTTACTGAAGTCGCTCGAAATAAGACACCAATTTCCATGACTTTCCTATTTATGCAAATATTTGTCTCATTCAAGTGCAGTAATAAAGATAAAAAGTGGCTTGTGTTCGAGCCACCCAGATTTGGCTCCTGATCCTTTTTTGACATTCCCTCTGCATAGCTGTGATGTCAAGTGCCATATGGATCAGGAAATATGGAAAGGATTGGTACAATCCTAGGTATGGGTAAAGAGATAAAGTTGACAAAGAATTAAAACTCAGCAATTCTTCTAGGTTTGTGCCGTGTCTTGTGTGGGGTTTCGCCCAGGACACCAAGCTGGCTCATCGGCGGGCTCTTTGTGTCCCCGCCCGGACCCCCACAGGAGTGACGAACTGCGCGCCACCTCCCTTTATATTAGGTGCAACTGCACCACTCGACTGAGAGAACTGAAAGCTCGAGCAGCCTTAACCTCCATATGAAGGCTTCCAAAAAGATGGTATATTGGCTTTCACGGCCGGTGAATTAAAACTCAGCCAATATACCATCTTCTTGACAAAGAATGTTTGATTGTTGATTTGCTCTAGAAATATAATTTAATATTGTTTGTGTACTTGTTTGAAGATAGTAGTACAGATGTCCTCCAACAACAACAAAAGAACAAAAAAAAAAAAACAGGCTTTATTAACCACTTTGAATGTTATCTTCCTATCGGTACTCTATTATGTGTAGCCTAAGCCTGCAAGGCATGGGCCTACTGGATTGTTGTATGTAAAAGCTCAGGAATACGGCAGGACTACATGGAGTAGCATATGTTGGTCTGTAGCTCCTCTCGAGTGGTGCCTCATTGTACGTGGTCTTACTGTGTTAGTCCTCATCATTTCAAGTTATGCCTCTCCAGCGGCGTATATAGAGATTTATTTTGGGGGGTGCCCAACCGGGGATTAGGGAGCTTGATATAGACCCCAAAGAATAGGGAGTCGGGGGTTCTCACCGGGAAACTTTTGAATAATTTGGTGCAAAATCATGAGTTTTAATGCTATCTGGCATAACTTTTTCAACCAATTTGTTGTGATGTTTTATGTTTGGTTTATGTCAAACACAACTAAGACCATTTTATGTTACTTTTAATTAATACAATCATCTTGCTCACTTGATAGTGTTTACATGGAAATAATTAACATTACTGTTTCGATTTACAACTTACACTCTTACACTAGCCTATAATATAAAGTCAAGGTTTCTTGGAGCATTACCAAATCGCTTTATAACTTCATCGTCTGTGATGTAAGTCTCTGTGAATGGATAACAATACTAGACCGTTGAGTCTGTTTTCAGAAGTAGAATTTCTTAAGTATGATTTCAACCAATTCAAACTCCAACTCTGTTCGGTGGTACTGGTAGCTACAGAGAGAGGAAACTTTGGCTTAAGTTTGATAAGGGTACCGTATAACAGGGCACTTGTTGCTGTTCTTGGTACGTTCATAAGAGCGAAGGCACTGGAGAGTAATAAGAGGTTATGTTGTTACACATAAGATCAGAGCTAACTGATTGGGTGATATGAATAAAACTGGGTATAAACTTCGAAGTATATACTTTGAGCATGAGCATCAGTTTTGAGTATATACTCGGTTTGTTATGAATAAAAGATCTTGAGTATCTCAATTTCCCCTCCTTTTGGAGTATATACTTCACTTGCGCCGCGATGTTACTCTCGTTTCGTCGACGCACGTTTAGTCAGTCAACTGTTTTACATGCCATTTGTTAATGCAAACCAGTCGTCTGCTGTAGACTTGTCTTGATGATTAATTGAAAGTTCCTGGTTAATTGAAATGTCTGTTAGTGGGGATGAATATGAGTCGTCCAGTTGCAAAACTCGTTTAATCCACTTGTGATTAAGGATCATGTCGTAAAATTATTTAATTATTTTATTTTACTTTATTTTATTATTCTTTTTAATTTTTTATTTTGTTTTGTTTTATTTTGTTTAACTATGTTTTAAATTGTTATTTTTTGTTTTTGTTTGTTTTGTATTATTTTTGTTTTTCTTTTCTTTTGTTTATTTTGATTTTGTTTTGTTTATTTTGTTTTACTTCAATTTGTTTTGTTTTATTTTGATTTTCCAGGAAACACACACAAAAACAAAAACACGAAACAAAAAGCAAAATTCAAAAACATAAGCAAAAGCAGAAAACAAAAAAACAAGAAACACAAAGCAAAAAGCAAAATTCAAAAACAATAGCAAAAGCAGAAAACTAAAAACAAGAAGCAAAACGCAAAATTCTGAAACAAAAGCAAAAGCAGAAAACAAAAAACAAGACACACAATACAAAAAACAAAATTCAGAAACAAAAGCAAAAGCAGAAAACAAATAACAAGAAACACAAAGCAAAAAGCAAAATTCAAAAACAAAAGCAAAAGCAGAAAACAAAAAACAAGACACACAAAACAAAAAACAAAGCAGAAAACAAAAAACAAGAAACACAAAGCAAAGAGCAAAATTCAAAAACAAAGAAGAAAACAAACAAGACACACAAAACAAAAAGCAAAATTCAAAAACAAAAGCAAAGCAGAAAGCAAAAAGCAAAATTCAGAAACAAAAGCAAAAGCAGAAAACAAAAAACAAGACACAAAACAAAAAACAAAATTCAAAAACAAAAGCAAAAGCAGAAAACAAAAAACAAGAAACACAAAGCAAAAAGCAAAATTCAAAAACAAAAGCAGAAAACAAACACAAAAACAAAACCAAGAAAGAAAAGCAAAAAGTAACATTCAAAAGCATAAGCATAAAGCAAACACTAAACCAAAAAGCAAAAAGGAAAAAGTAGAAAACAACAAACACAAAAGATACATTTGGCAAATGTATTACATAAAGTCAAATACTGAAGAAAATAAATTGTTTTTACAGCTTTCTTATTCACAAGTGGATTAAACGAGTTTTGCAACTGGACGACTCATATGATCATTATATCAAATGTTTCCGATTTGGCCTTTGTAGGTATTGTCTATAAACTATCCTTCAGTATTTGACAAGTCTCAAACACCTAACTCGCGGAAGGAAAAACGCGAATGTTTAAAAGATAGAAAGATTCGCTACGCTGGAAACTTTGGCAAATGTATTACAGAAAGTCAAATACTGAAGAAAATAAATTGTTTATTACAGCTTTTCCTCTTGTTTCCGTGTATTTGCCCAAAAAGTAATCAAAAAGCCATAGAATATTACAAAAACAACAACCCCTGGCACTATCCAGCCCATGACGGGCTAAGGCCGACCAAGCGACCGCTGCCCAGCCATTCGGCCTGCAGATATTGGGGTGACGCGTGATCAGCGCGTCGGGTCCCCTCGGCCGTTAATCTTGGTATTCGTGATCGGGGCGCTGTCTCACTGTCAGACAGCTACTCAATTGTCCTCACGAGGCTGAGTGCACCCCGTTCCAACCCTCACGTCAGTTTTTTTTAAATCCCTGACGGAGCCGGGGATCGAACCCGGGGCCTCCGGGTGAGAGGCAGGCGCGCTACCCCAACACCACGGGGCCGGCCATAGAATATTATCTATTTTAAAACGGTATAATGATCTACAGTTCCTGTCAGAAACCGTTCTTCGTAATTTATACACTTTCCTAGCCCGCAAGTTATTTACATCTACAAACATAACCTCAACCATCTTGAGATTAGACAGCTGAGCATGGTAATGGCCAGACTTCAGAAATTGTGAGTATATACTTCAGATTTGTAGCATATACTTCTTTTATTCATACCACATTGGAGTATAAACTCACTAACGGAGTATTTACTCCCACCCTTGAGTATGTACTTCTCAGTGAGTTTAAACTTCAACTTTTTATTCATGCCATTCTGAGTATATACTACAAAATTGTTGAGCATGAGCATATACTCCGTTTTATTCATATCACCCATTGTCACACTGTTTACATCGCTTTACCGTCTCCTTACTTTGCTACGTTACCATACGTCGCTTAGTAACAATAGTACCAGTACATGATAAGTATCATCATCATCATCTTCATTTCCCCTTTTCCAATTGAAACTGGGTGGGGGCAAATATGGTTCCTCTCCACTTTGTTCTGTCGTTCCACCATTCCTCTTCCGACACAGTGTTCCAATCCAGGTTCCGTTTTCTAATACTATTCTCCACCGAGTCCATCCAACGCATTCTTGGTCTTCCTCCTCCTCCTCTCTTCCCTGTCATCCGTCGTTCCAGTGCTCGTCTTGGTAGCCTTACTTCATTCATCCGTTTGACATGTCCAAACCATCTCAATCTGTTTTGCTCCAGTTTGTCATTTAGTTTCTGTACTCCCAGTTCTTTCCATATAACTTCATTTCTCACTCTGTCCCTCCTCGTTTTCTGGACCATACTTCTCAGGAATCTCATCTCAGCTGCTTGTACTCTGCTCTCATCCCTCTTAGTCATTGTCCAAGTTTCTGCTGCATATATCATTATAGGAACATAATATGCTTTGTACATAACTTCTTTAGCCTTAATTGGTATATCCTTGTTCCATACTAGTTGGTGGAAAGTACTCCCGAGTTGTATTCTTCTGCTAATTTCCAAATCTAGTCTTCCACCTTCAGTCAGTTCACTTCCCAAGTATTTGAAGTGTTTCACCACTACCAATTCCTTATCTCCTACTTTGATTACTCCTTTTCCTTCTTTCTTATCTCTACTCACCACCACTGTTTTACTCTTCTCCACATTTATCTTCAATCCCAATTGCTCAATCTTTTCATTTATTACGTCTAACTGTTCTTGTACCTTCATCTCATCCTCGCCCCAGATCACAACGTCGTCTGCAAACAACATTACCTTCATCTTTTCCCCACTATATTCTTACAGTGCTGTCTTCATGATGTCATCCATCACCATTACGAACAATAATGGTGACAACACACTTCCTTGCTTTAGTCCAGTGTCAATTTTAAACCATTCCGATGTCCCGACTCTAGTCTTCACACTACTGTAGCACTCCCTGCACATTCCTTTTATCATGTCTCTCAGTTCCTTGCCTATCCCCCTATTTGTTAAGCTTTCCAAAACTTTTGTTCAAGGGATGCTATCATAGGCCTTTTTTAGATCAATAAAAGTCATTACCCATATCCTTTCCATCTTCCCAACTCTTTTCAATGTTCTGTCTCAGAATGAAAATGGGTTCCACTGTTGACCTGCCCCTCCTCTATTTAGCTTTCTACCTTTACTCTAATTCTTTTTTCTAGGATTCTTTCCATTACTTTGGCAACATGCGAGATGATGGTTGTTCCTCGGTAGTTACCACACACCTTCCTGTCTCCTTTCTTGAATATTGACAATATTATTCCCTTTTCTCAGACTTTAGGTACTTTCTTTAATTCATACTTTAATTCATAAACAAATATTATGTGTGACAAAAAATTCGGGGGGGGGGGGGGGAGGTACCCCCCTTATATACGCCCCTGTGCCTCCCTCTATGATGACAGAGCCTGCTAACATGCATTTTATAGCTGAGGGAACAAAGATTGTTCTGTCATGGTGGGACATTTTTTTTACACTGAGGGTTACAGTTCTCTTACCTTGAACCCCCAACGTACCTACTGTACGTCAGAAAGTTAGCATTATATTTCCAGTGTAAGACAATGCATTTCAGTGCCTAGTTCTGGGTGCTGAATAGCATTAGGCTATTAGTTGCTTTAAGACATTTAGCCTATAATTGCAGTACCAGTATATGTTTCATCTACTGAACCAATACCTTTTCTTTTGGTAAATAATGCAGGATTTGTACGAATAGTACCTCCCCTCTCAATCAATGCATGAAATGGACAATGCAGTTTTCACTGTAGGAATTCCAGCCTCCTCTCAAATGGGCAGTGGAATACAAATGGTAATTCCTGCCACTGTATAGAGTTGGTAAGTATACACATGACCATGTTAAAATGAGTGCATATAATGTGAAAAACAAGATGTTCAGTAAAGAACATATAGCCTACTTTCTCCTAAATGCATGGGTATTATTATTATTATTATTATTTATTTACCAAAAATTGTACCTACAATTTATGGACGGCAGATAGAGAAAGGGCAAGCCCCACATACACAGCAGTGTCTCCATCTCCGTATTGTTATTACTCTTTGTCCTTTTCAAGGAGTATGATTGAATGTTGGTTGTAGTAGCTTGTTGAAATACAACGTGCTCTAGGGATATTAAACATGAATATGAGGTGCCCTTTGCTAGTGCTACCTCTGTACCAAATTTCGTTCAATTCGGTTTCACCTTGTTTGAATTGATAGGGGGAATCGATTTGCACACATACCGTACTCGGCCACCATCTGCAAACTATTGGGCCGATGTTCTTGCAGTTTGGTCAGAATATGTTTCCCACATAAAGATATGGTGATGCAAAATTTGGTAGAGACTAGATTATTAGGTTGGTCGTAATTACATTTTAGCTTTTAACATTTGGGTGGCCGCGATTACGTTTCCGTCAAGATAGCGGTGATATAAAACATGACACTGAGGTGCCCTTTGCTAGTGCTACCTCTGTACCAAATTTCGTTCATTCGGTTCCACCGTGTTCGAATTAATAGGGGGAATCAATTTTGACATAAAGATGGCCGCCATCCGCAAACTATTAGGCTAATGACCTATTAGATTGGTCAAAGGATGCTCCCTCCATAAAGGTATGTTGTTGCAAAGTTTGGTAGAGATCGGATGGTTATGTTAGTCGTAATTTGATTTAAGCTTTAAACATTTGTGTGGCCGCCATTACGTTTCTATCAATATGGCGGCGATATTAATCATGACACTGAGATGCCCTTTGCTAGTGCTATCTCTGTACCAAATTTCGTTCCATTCGGTTTCACCGTGTTTGAATTAATAGGGGGAATTGATTTTCACACAAAGATGGCCGCCATCCGCAAACTATTGGGCTAATGACCTATTCATTTGGTCAAAGGATGCTTCCTCTACAAGGGTATGTTGTTGCAAAATTTGGTAGAGATCGGATGATTAGGTTAATCGTAATTTGATTTAAGCTTTGAACATTTGTGTGGCCGCCATTACGTTTCCGTCAAGATGGCGGCGATATAAAACATGACACTGAGGTGCCTTTTGTTAGTACTACCTCTGTACCAAATTTCGTTCCATTCGGTTGCACCGTGTTCGAATTAATAGGGGGAATCGATTTTCACACAAAGATGGCCGCCATCCGCAAACTATTACGCTGATGACCTATTGGTTTGGTCAAAGGATGCTCCCCCCATAAAGGTATGTTGTTGCAAAATTTGGTAGAGATCGGATGATTAGGTTAATCGTAATTTGATTTAAGCTTTGAACATTTGTGTGGCCGCCATTACGTTTCCGTCAAGATGGCGGCGATATAAAACATGACACTGAGGTGCTTTTAGTTAGTACTACCTCTGTACCAAATTTCGTTCCATTCGGTTGCACCGTGTTCGAATTAATAGGGGGAATCGATTTTCACACAAAGATGGCCGCCATCTGCAAACTATTATGCTGATGACCTATTGGTTTGGTCAAAGGATGATCCCCCCATAAAGGTATGTCGTTGCAAAATTTGGTAGAGATCGGATGATTAGGTTAGTCGTAATTTGATTTAAGCTTTGAACATTTGTGTGGCCGCCATTACGTTTCCGTCAAGATGGCGGCGATATAAAACATGACACTGAGGTGTCCTTTGCTAGTGCTACCTTTGTACCAAATTTCGTTCAATTCGCATTCACCGTGTTCGAATTGATAGGGGGGGACAGACATTCAGAGTACACACACTCACACACACACAGACACACAGACACACACACACACAGACTCACACACACACATACACACACACAGACAGACACACTTTTTTCGCCCTGTGTTGATCTCATAAGTCTACTTTCATTTTTTGCAAAAATCGAAAGTAGGCTAATAACAATCCTCAAGAAGTAAAAGGATACTGTCATGGCATATCATTGTTATCACTACTGACAGCAGACAATAAGAGCAGTATTTTTCAGAAATATCAAGTGACAAGCACGTTAAGAAATTTCAGTGGACTGCTTGATTCTAGTAACCTGTTGAAGCCTAATGCTGTATCACAAAGGTAAAGAATCTGTGTGAGCTCCGTTTGATCACATGGTTGCTTGTGGTGGATATAGTAGATTAGTTGTAAGCTTTATGACAGCGGAAGTGTTCTGCTGTCGGCCTCTATATATCCTCTGTTCTGAATGAATGACCGTTAATAGTTTCAAGAAGAAATGCCATCATGTTCTCAGCTCCTCCATACCTTGTAGACACGCAACTCCTAGTCTTGCCCATTAGCTACATGCCTTGACATAATTCTTATTCTAAGTGGTCGTTGCTAGAGTGTTGCAAGCTTCCTACCTATAAGAGAACAACAGACAAACTTTCCTGACCACAAAATCAATTTAAGCTTTATCCCATTCATCATGTGAGACTACCTAGCTTCATGAAACAAGAATCAGGCGCGAAGCCTACAACAGGAGTGAGCAGAAGAGCAACTCATGAGTGTTGCTCCTGTTCATGGTCCCAGTGCAAGCAAGTATTGCCCCACTCTCCCTCTGTTATGTTGGGAGGAGGATTACTGATCATTTGCAGGTGTGGTGTTGATTTTCAATAATACTACATGCTTTGAATTTATCGATGTCTTGGCCTACATTGAAATGTAATTTTTGCTACGACTTATTTGCAGTTTATCTTCAACCTGAGAATGGTCCAGCCATCCAAAGAGGCTATCTCAAATGGAGTTTGCCGTCGGATAGCTGTTAGCAGTCTGCCTTCAATCATCCAAGTAGCAGCTGACCACGTTCATGGGTTCAAATGTTCTGAAAGAGCTTAGCCATTGATTGATATTCACATCTTTAAAGATTTGTTTCAGTTGCACAACCAGATGTAAAAGACAACATGTAGGCCTAAACATGCAGAAAGTGGGATGAAAATAAATTAAATATGTCTTTCACATAGTATTTATCATTCCTCAAAGCCTACTCCTCATCCTAAATGCACATTATTGTAGATTATGTTGAGGTTTGATGATCTAATGGGGGGGGTGTAGGTTTTATTAACAGTGCAAAAAGTAAGGCACTGCAACTCAAATTTAACAGCATGAGATGGTTGATTGTCACCGTTACTTTTCATTGTGGTGATGGATGACATAATGACCCGAGTTGCACAAGTAATTGGGGAAGGAAAGATGAAAGCAATGGTGTTTGCAGATGATTTGATGATTTGGGGAAACAAGGAGGAGGAGGTACAGGAACAGTTGGACGTGTGGGAAGGAATAATACAAGGATATGGGATGAAATTTAGCATAAATAAGAGTGAGATGGTGATCACAACAAGGAAGAAGGAAAGAACCACAACGGGAATAACAATTGGTGGGGAACAGCTGAAGAAAGTGGAGAGTTTCAAGTATCAGGGAAGCTTGATACAAGATAATGGAAGAAACAATAGAGAAATAAATGAGCGGGGAGGCAGGCAGAAGCATTTCGGAGGAGTGTGAGAAGCATGTTATGGAGCAAGGATGTCCCTCAGAACAGCAAAAAGATCATATATCGGACGTACTATGTCCCTATCCTGACGTATGCCTCGGAGACCTGGGTTATGAAAGGAAGGGAGAAGATCAAAATACAGGCCAGTGAGATGAGGTTCTTGAGAAGCAGTATTGGAGCTACAAAGATGGACAGAATAAGAAATGAGAGGACCAGAGAATTAATGAAGGAGGAACCATTACAGGATGGTATAGAGAAATCTAGACTTAGATGGTATGGACATGTAAAGCGAATGGAGGAGAAGAGGATACCCAGGAGAGTACACGAGACGAAGTGGGAAGGAAAGAGACCGAGAGACAGGTGGCTGAAGGGAGTGGAAGAAAGCGTGAAGAAGAGAGGAGAAGACACTGGACAAGGGTGGAAGCTGAGAGATGGTGGGAAGACAGAAGACGTTGGAGAGGCTTGTGTTCCAAACAGACCCGGCCAGTGGCTGGAAACTGTGCAAGATGATGATGATGATGATGAGATGGTTGATTAATGCTAGTTTCTCGCAAACACAAACTGTACGGTATAATTATGTCTTCTCCCAACTTTTATTTCACAATGAGCGCTCCCGCCTTTCTCAAGCTGAGAGGCTGTGAAATACGATGCGTCCCTTCGAATATTCCCTAAACCCTGATAAATTTCCATGGATGACGGCATTTCACCATTAAATAACTCATTTTACTGTCATACTCGGTTCTCCAGCACGAGCCATCACACACAGTACTCCTACCACTGCCCAAAGAGCCACGGCCGACTGGCTCCTACGGACTCAGTGAGCGAATTGCCGCTAGGGGCGTCAGCAGCTAAAATATTGCCATTCGCACGAGGTCTATAGCTAAGTTACTGGTGAATAAACAAACAGTGATTGTAAACAGGCCCTCTGGAAAGGGAGTGGGGGTGGGAGGGTTGGGGGGGCGGGGGGGGGGGAGGGGGGGGGGGCAGTTACGAATGTTTTGAGGTTATGGTGCCACAATGAAGCAAACTAAAATAACTCTTGGATATCTCGATTTTAACAGCTCTAGCCATTATTAAGAACATTCATTTTGTATCAATAATACTGGCAAGCTTTCAAATAGGCAAATAAATAGAAGAGAAGTTTTCGTAAGTTTGGAAATCATACCAACATTTAAGATCGAAACTAACGATTATTATTTCATTTTCGGAACGATCTCTTCTCAGTTTTGCCTCAAGCGGCTGTGTATATCCCGTTCCAGACCTCAGACCAAAATGAAATTTCTAGGCAGAATTGGTAATCGAACCCAGACCTTCAGAGCGACAGCCAAGAATATTTCCCGCTACACCACAAGATGGTCCGAAGTTGTATCTACAACTTGACTCGTTAAGAGATTAATAAAATGCATTATTATAATCCACAAACTGCAACCATTTCTTCTTTCTTTCTGTCTCTCTCCATGAGATATTCGAAGTAATTTTACACCTTTCTTCTTGTGTTATGTAACAGTGTGAGGGGCAGTTGACCTCGTTGTTTCGCCCCCTGAAGTCCCCAATAATCAACTAAGTGGACGTGGACAACTTATTGTCATCCCGTTGTCTTCAAATCCATTCCGATACACACGTTTGTGTAATGTTGTTTTGGGTCCACAATGGCGCATAAGACACTATAACTCCAAGCTGCAAGTTCATTTCTCCATGCTTCTCGTGGATACGATGAAGTGACAGATCTTTGTATCATCCTGTGGTATCATCCATGATACATCTTCTCAATCTTTGCATTGCATCATTGGATTGCATAGAAATGGCCATGTGTTATACGATCTTTAAATTTTCTAGTGTGTTTCACGAGCTGTCAAACATGCATATGGACACAACTGAAACAATTATTCCTGTATATGCTGTTGAGTTCCAGTATTCTTCTCGTTTATTACATTTATCATTACGATTATAGGGCTTTATTGGTACGTATTTCATGTTTACATTGTGTCGAGTGGAAAAAGAAACCTCAAAACTTCTGACTGAAAATTCGAACTTAATGGGTCAAGTTATGCTTCTAGTCTTGTATAGTTAACCATGTTTCATGGTGCCAGGAAACAATTATGAAAATCTTTTTGATCTGAATGCTGTTTCGGATCCATTTTACTCAATTTTTCCTACTATGACTCAGTATTCAAATGGGATTCTTCCCATTCAGTAATAACGGATGAATACTGCAGCATTTTCAAACGTCATGATTTTGGTTTGACACAGGTAAAATGTCTTATAGGCATGTAAGGTCAAGGTCCACAGAAAAATGCCTTTGATTAACTTCGGCATTTTTTTTTATTGTCTTAAAACTTGACATGGCAAAACCTGACACTTGGTGAGATCTAAGAAGTCCCTGTCTATAAGAAAGGAGATACAAATTTAATTTTCTGTTGGTGGATTTTTAAAAATAGAATGTAAACTTACAATGCAATTAAATGTCCTGAGGAAAAAAAAAAAAAAGACTTTGGGATCTATTGGCCTTTGAAATTCACACATCTGCAAGGAATTTACTGAGTGATTGAAGGCTCCAATTAGCATGACACAAGATGCTCACAGTGGCTCAATAAATACTTTGTTAGAAAACTCTGCTTTTACCTCTTCTTTCTTTTATCATGATTCAAAAACCAAGACAGTGTGCCTGAGACATCTGCTTGCTCTCGTGATGGGAGGCGGCTTCGGTGGTGTACTCGGTAACATGCTGAGCTTCTATGCCCAAGGTCGCGGGTTCATACCCGGCCGAAGTCGTTGGATATTTTTAAAAGAATTAATTATCCCTCAGTATGCCTTTGGAGAGGAAGTAAAGCTGCCGGTCCCATGTCATAGATTTATGGCATGATAAAGAACCTTCCACTAACTGCACTTGTTTGAAGCCAAAATTTGTAGCTTAGATTATTTGATAACGCTATATTAGTTCCAACGTTCGCTGCCAGTTGCTGGCTGCGATTGCATCTAGTAACCAAGTCCACGGCTAGGTGTCGTGGATGGTAGCATTTGGTAGCAAAAGTAGGAACTACTTGAAAAATTGATCGTCTGTAGTCCTTACCTGAATCACAGATAACACACACTAATACAGCCATCGCAATTAACACCGGTTATCAGACAAATTCTACACATACCTAAAGTACACGGGGCTAAATGGCCACGTTGTCGCAGCCCCTAAACTAAGGAACCAACCAAGCATCCATCTCTTAATGGGCCATTGCATGAATTTGACCATTTCTAGGATAATATTTTATCCCTAACACATTGACACATGCTTTTATTCCTTTTCAAATTTAGTAGTCTACAGAATCTTGAAGTTTTTGTATGCATATTAAGTTGCGATTTCTTCTGATGAAACTGGTTTTGTGATGGAATTGATGTGGGAATAATAAATGATAGACAAACAGGCAACACTGGAGGAGACCAAATCCAGGGGAGCAAAATTCTTAAGGTACTGAAATTAGCCAAAATACCTGTGCTGAGGGTCGGGATTAAATCTGGAGTTTAAGTAGAGTCTAGTAATAGAAGTTTACTCCTCCGCTGACTATTACCCGCCCACCATCCCCCGTTTAGATCACAACTTATATAACTTAGATAAAATTCCAGCTGTGTCCCCCATTATATGCGTGATTTATGGACAAATACAGCATTACCAACCTGTGCCTACTACTGTATAGCTAGTATCTTGAAACAAGCAAGTACCATGAAGAAATAAATAGCCTATTTTCATATATCCCACTGATCTTTTCCATTAAAATTCTCCTGCCTATTACAAGGATTTTCCATGCAATAAACTAAATAGCTTTTGGTTTAGGCCTACAACATGTCTTTATCAACACCGCTACAATGAGAAGTTATGTGCTAGAATGTATAGCATTCGATATTGGTGATTAGACTTCTCCCGCCAGATGCCATCTATCTGTAATGAACCACGGGAATACATTTTTAGAAAAGTCAAATGCACGGCTTCTATGATTTATGAAAAGCAAGTTACAAAATTTATAGAATATGAGAAATTTTAAGGTTCGGAAATTTCCAACTGATGCATCTTGAATTTTTGAAAACAATTGAACATCATTAGATGTGTCTATACTAACTGAATAAAGATTCACTATGCAAGTTTTATTGCACTCAAGTGATTAGATCGCCAGAAAAGTTATTTGCAATATTTGAAAATCACTTCGCCACCATGCTGTTTTGTGTTTTTCAGGATTAGGGAAAGTTATATAGGTTATTTGTCCTTACTTAACAGTCCTCGTAACTCCGTACAAAATTTCAGTTTGATTGCTTAAATAGTTTCGGGGATATGGAGAACTGGTGAAATGTATCATATGGATGCCATGTTGGATTGTTTGATAGCCAGTAGATGTATATTATAATCGTGACTCATTGTACCGATCTACATTTGTATCGCTTGTTTAGGACACGGGAAATATAAACTTTATTTTAAAAATTTTGCCCAGCCGCCATTTTGAAGTTATCATATAAACTAAAATTGAATTTAAATAGACTCCAATATATTAAGCTTTCGGGTTCAAACCCGGCCAAAGTAGTCAGATTTTTTAAGAGCGTTAAAACTCCCTCAGTATGCCTTCCTTCGGAGGGGAAGTAAAGCCGGCGGCTCATGTCATAGATTTATGGCATGTTAAAGAACCTTCCATTAATTACACCTGTGTGAAGCTAAATTATATACGTTAAAGAATGTAAACAGTGCTCTTAGGTTCCTACGTTCGTTGCCAGGAGCCGACTGCGATGGCGTCTAGTAGCTAAGTTCTGAACTAGTAGTCGTTGATGGCGTTTGGTGGCAAAAGTAGGAACTATTTGAAAAATTCAAAGTCTGCAGTCCTTACTTGAATTAAAAAACAGATAACACACACTAATACAGTCATCACAATTAACACCGGTTATCGGACAGATTCTACACAAATACGTCATAGGTGACGTATTTCTTTGTATGAAGAATTACCATGCTAAGTGTCACTGCTCTCGAATAAATAGGTTACGAGAAACATCTATTTAAATATTTAAATTTTGCATTGCCGCCATGTTGGATTTGTGTTCATCAGGTTATTGAAAAGACCATAGGTGAACTTATGTTAATAGCCTCAATCAACATACAAAATTTCAGTTTGAGTGCTGTAATAGAGCCGGAGATATTGAGAACCGTCGAAATATTTAGGAGGTTCGCCATGTTGGATTGTTCTATATGTAGACCATAGTAATGTATCATTAGATGAAGAATATTACATAGGTTTTTTATTCAAACATTCACTTCAATCGCCTGATTAGGAAACAAAAAATTTAAAAAATATCATTTCTCACAACCGCCATCTTGTTATGAGAAAAATTGTATTGAATCAGATGCTAGTAGATTAAATCTTGTATAAATAATTAATGTACCAAGTTTCACTGTGCCCAGTTGATTAAATCTCAATAAAATGCCATTTAAATATTGTAACTTTGCTTGGCTGCCATGTTGGTTTTGTACTTGACATGTTTTTAAGCATCACATAGCTGAACTTGACTTAGTATTCTCTATCACCGTACAAAATTGCAGTTTGATATCAGTAATAGCTTCTGAGATATAGAATGCTGGTGAAATATTTCGCACAGCCACCATGGCGAGGTGTATTAAAATTGGAAGGGCATGGTCAGGGTCGGACAAAATAGTGCGATGTCTTTACAGAGTTTCATTGAAGTCACTCCATCCATTTAGATTTTATTAGGGGGACACACATGCACATATGCACACACAGACGAAAGGTGATCTCATAAGCCTATTTTTTCATAAATGAAAATAGGCTAAAAAGTGCCAAGTTCCATTCAGAGCACCTCTTTGAAACTAATCACCCTCAAGACACCAGAGCGCACCAGTTTTTTTTAAATAAACATCTGATCTAGATCCTCCTATCCTCTAAGACTGAAATTACCCAAAAACTCATCAATAATTTTCAACCAGACCAATGGGATTTTGCATAGACCAATAATTATTGCTAGGGAGAGCCGCGTTAGCTAATACATACACCCCTGGTTTTTGTCACACATAGTGTGGGTAGTCGCACATCAATAATCTTTATCCAGGCCAATGGTTTTGCCAATTAATAAAGACATGACCATGAATTAGCATGGAAAGGGTAGAAGGTTCTTACATCACGTGGCGTGTTGCCCCATGTTTTAAGGAACACTTGCCAGCTCACTATAAAACGTTTCTTTGGCTTATCCCAATTATTTAAAGTTGTCAAAGCCAAACTGGCTCAATTTTGTTTTATGTGAGGAGTTAAGACTTGATACCCTTTCTGACACCACTTGACTTTTCAGGTGAAATTTCAACTCGACCCGACTATCACCACGGCTTAAACCCCAGCCATCCGGTGAAAGGCAAGTGGCTAGGCCTAGACCACTATGCCATTAAGCTCTCAAAATTATCTCGCTGTTTGGTTATGGAAATAAACAAACAAGATAGGAGACAGTTACTTTTAGCCGCAGGTGGGGGGATTGGTGAGTAGATATACTTCATGGGGTCATATATTCATTTACCTATGAGGCTAATCTACACAATAACCTATGTTATTGTGGTGTCCTAGGGTATACATTTGTAATATTGCATCTTGGGCTGGGGAGGAGGTAGCTTTGGCCTTAATTTCAGTATCATCCCAATATTTGGCAAGAGTAGAAGTGGTTGAGGAAACCCACACCTTCCCAGTTATCCTAGTGTGGCTGTTCCCCATTCCAGCCCTCATTCCAGAATTAAGTTTCTTGTCAAAGTCAGGCTGAGTCTTAATGTAGTTTACCCCATGTTCAAAGGGGTCGGGGATGAGATGCCATGAATTTCCATGTGGTGGACAGTAGTCTCAATATGCATTGCTAAACGACAAAAAGCAGGGGTCAAGCTGTTGGCCTCTCACCACAGTGGATCGGGTTTGATTTCCGGTCAATGCATGTGAAATGCCATGTCTTGTGGTTCGGATTCCCGTTGCTCATGATCTCGAGACTAACGGTCGCGCAAATCTACAAACTTCCTTCTTTCCTTCCTTTGATAATGAAGGCGATACTATTGGAATTAATGAGGAATTGTATGGATGTTGGATTAGTGTCGCTCTCATAATCTCAGGTTATTGGAAGCGTGAGGGTTGAAAATGAGAGTGGCTTTGCGATATGAACCCGATTGCAACACACAAGCAGTCTTTGCCCAATGGAGTCGCATAACTGCAACCCAAGGACAGTCTCGTTTTCTACTCTCACACTCCAAAGTATAACCAGTTTAAAAGAAACTATAGTCTTAAGTAAGTCTTTTCCTGTTTCAGTTGACTGGGACACGAGATGGCATCTCGAAGGCAGCGGATAAAAGCTGTGGCCAACCTTGCTGTGCGTCGTTCCCGAGTCTCAGGACCATCAGATAATTCGCCACTGGTGGAGAATGATGCTACTGTGTCATTATCACTGGGTCCGAAAGAGGGTGATGCCAAGGAACGGCCAGACTCGGGTCATGTTCTGGCTCCAGAGGAAGTTCCAGTACGTGCTGGAGATGCCCAGAGCACATTGAACCAGGATGATGCTAAGGAAGTGTCATACTCTGGTCATGTCCCACCTCCAGACGATGCCCAGAGCACCTCCAGTACACCTAGTGATAAATTGGAGGTGGTAGATGCATCACATAAAGACTCATTACAAAGTGCTGGAGAAGCCAAAATCGTAAATGTGAATGTTGCAAAGGACAGAAGTTTACTGAGGGTGGAGGCTCCAACATCTGGAGGCTTATTTAAAGATACCAGTATAGTCGACATCTCGAGTACGAGTACAGATATTGATGTCTCGAATGTGAAAGATCCATCTCCTGGAGGCTCCTTAAAAGATACCAGGACAGTCGATATCTTGAGTACATCTGTCGAGAACATAACCAATGTCAGTGTCTCAATGGTGGAAGCTCCATCGTCTGGAGGCTCGATTAAAGATGCGGGGATCGTAAACGTCTCGAATACGTCAATTGAGAAGGTAGGTGACTCAAATGTGAAAGTTCTATCTCCTGGTGGCTCATTTAAAGATACCAGAATAGTCAACATTGCAAGTACGGCTGTCAAGAATGTAATGAACACCATTGTCTCGAAATCAGAAGATCCATCACATGTCAAAAATACGTCTGGTAAGATTGTAGCACAGAATGACAGTGTATCGAAGCTGGTAGATGTATCTAATGCTAACCCATTGGATAATACCAGGCCAGCCAGATCGTTAAATACACCTGGTGAGAATTTAGTAGTGAACAATAGTAATCCCAAGATAACTGATTTTTCTAGTCCAGTTTCAATTAAAATTATCTCTAGTTCACCCGAGATAAGCGATGGAGTAGGTACGCAGAAGGAAGTTGGTTTACTTGGTAGAAGTACTGCAGCAGCTAGAGTGGGTGCTGGTGACTCAAGTGTAAGTGTTGTTAGACCTGTGAGGAAACGTTTCAAACCTGCTGTTAGTCTGGGTGCTGCGGGAAGAAGACCCAAAGAGTTCACGTCAGAGGCTCGGTGTGACGTTGAGCTTCCATCGGGGGAAAGTTTGACCAATAAGTCTCCTCTGTCTGTTGAAAAAGAAGTTGTCAAAGCATTTCCATCTAACAGGCATGAATGTGATAGTGTAGATAAAAGGAAAGATACTAGGAGTGATGTGACTAAGGTGGACAAGCTGGTATCGAGAGTGGGTTTGCCCACGATAACTCGGCTGATTCCCACTGGAACCGCTGTGTGTGCCGAGCGAGAGGCTGGCCCTAATGTTCGCGAGGCAGCTGTTCCAGACGAAGGGGCTAGCATACAGCCCACCACACCTCAGGCCAGGACTCCTCAGACTCCTCAGTGCAGCGCCAGCGCGTTCGAAGATGATACTAGAAGAAGCATTGCAACTGCAAGTACTGTGACTCCTCCTTTCATAACAAAACTAGATGGACAAAAATCAAGACTTCAGCTCCCAAATCTTGTGCTAAACCCTGCTGGTGAGCATGAGGAGGCAGCTCTAAATATAGCAAATAGGCCTACTCCTGATTCTGAAATTACTACAATTCCATTCGGCTCAGAATCTGCAAAGGATCTAGAAAGGTATGTTAATTTGTTGTCTAAAGGGTAGTCCAGGGAAAGTGGTCCAATGTTGTATTTTTTTAAACTTCACTTCTCAGCCGTCTAAAAGTTAATGCATTTTTACAGTAAAACCTCAAACTTATAACAAATCTAGTTTTCTTACTGAGTTTTATGACCAAGGGGGTCTGCGTGGCACAGTTGGTAGAGGCGCTGAGCTTCTAACTGAAAGGGAGTGGGTTCGATCCTCACCCAGGTAGTGGATATTAGAATCAAAACTACCACTTTCAGAAACTCAAATAGCCCTGGGGTTCACTCAGCCTACTCCAGAAATGAGTACCAGGGTAATTCCTAGGAGCAAAGACGGCCGGGCGTGGCGCTGACAGCTCCATCCCATCTAGAGCCGATGTCACAAATAGTGGAAGCCTCTACCTTCCACTACTCCCAGGGCCTTCATGGCCTGTACGGAGTTGGCTTTTTTATTTTATTTTATGACCAAAATTAGTCATGAATTAGAGAATCTTACAGATGTGGGCAAATTATTAAAATCCCAGTCCATTAACAATTTTTAACCTTAGATAGAAACTGATGTTTTCATAAATGTCATTTTAGTCAATGATTAGAGTGGAATTTCTATATTTTGAGCTATATAATTTTTTTATGCAATGATGTTAAGCTGAAGGAGTCTTTTCTACTCAATTGTTTTATTAAAAATTATCACACTTTTCCTCCTTAATCGAAAAATATTTTAATTCAGAAATTCACATATTATAATTGGTTTTAATTGGTTCATATCCGAAAAGAACCATTGGTATTGTCATCGCGCCAGGAGATGGCAGTTCAACACGCTGCAACGGGGAGCAGGGGGTCTTACAGTACGCATGCGCGGCCAGCCTATTCCAAACCTAAATATATTGGCTTCCCGCATGGTGATGGTTATCGGGCTTGCGTGTATTGTTACCTTCCTCCCTGGGGCAGATGACCACGCTGTTCCGTCCCTTAAAACGTCAATAACTAACAGTATTCTGTTTACTTCTGTTTGCCATAAACCTGTCATTGAGCTGTCAGTCAAAATGTCACTGAAGCCCCCTTTCCACTTTTCTTATTTGCAGAGTACAGAATGCAAAGAAATTATTATTATTATTATTATTATTTATTTACCATAAATCGTACACGAAGTATGGAAGGCCTAGTGAAAAAGGGCAAGCCCCACATACATATTTCATGCTTCACAGGCACAGCTTACATCTACATTTGTTTTAACAATATTTACAAGTTTTACAAAGATATTTGCAGTATTTACATATTTAGAATATTGACATACATATTTAGAATATTGACATATACTGTAGTAATCATGTCATTGGTTTTAAGCCCCTTTTAGAGATGCCAGGGTGCCGCAATTTTGTCCTGAATGGAATCTTTAACGTGCCAATAATTTTTAGACACGACTCCCTCGCACTTAAGCACCCTCAGATGCCAACTAACTGCGCCGGGATTTGATTCCACTACCTTAGGCGCAGAGGACAACACGCAGCCAGTCACAAAGAAACAAAGAGAACGAAAAGAAAGAAGGAATGTGCTGAGTGAGTACCTTACAGCAATTAGTGACCAACTTAATGTTTTTGGAATACGCGCTATGCAGTGAGCGGGAAGACATCTGCAGTTCAAACCCAACTGCCATCTCCTGGCCCGATATCAATAGATATAGAGGGATATTATGCAAAGTTAACCATTTTCTCCCCCAAACAAACTCTAATTCCTTGAATCATCTTCATTTAAACAGACGGTAAAATATTTCAATACAGCACAACTTCATTTATCCGAACGTCAAGGATCCGTATAGGTTTTCAGGAAATAACTGGCAAATATAACACACACTCAAATTTACGGGGCTGAGACCAAGATGTTCCAAGCCCCTAAAATGAATTGGCAACGATAGCAATATCCAAGGTCATATTCATGAATCGCAAGTCGGCATCAACTTCGTCTGTCCATTGAATTATCGGCTTAACACAGTGACACGACACCTTCCTTCCATTATGGCTTCATATATGGATTTAGGTGGTGTTATCTTCCATTCCTTCAAGGTCACATCCATACACAAGGCAAATATAGCCTATAAGATATTTTAATGACTAGGAAACACTGACTTTATATAAATATTTATAATCCAATAACATCAGTAATTGTGAACAATAATGTGGTACTTCCTGATTCATTCATAAAAAATAAATTCCAAGGAATACTGTACAGTTACTTCAAAATATATTGGTATAAAAATGAATCGTTAACAGACCACTACAGAGTTAATTTATCCATCTGGAAAACTCATATAGGCTAGCACAATATTCAATAACATGGCCGCATCTGTAAGTGAACATGACATTAACTGCGAATGAGACAGTTTGGTATAGAACGCATGAAACTGATTTGGGATCCAACTTAACAGTTTCATGAGATCATGATACAGTGAAACCCCTCAAATCCGAACTAATTGGGGCTGTAGCCTGTTTGGATTTCAATTTGTTCTGATTAGCCAAAAAATATCCATAACGTAATAACCAGCCCTCATTACGGTATATGACATTGAGCGACGAAGAAGAAACTTCGACAGACAATGTGACTTATACTGAAGCTGCATCGGCTCTTGACATCGCATTGCGCTTCGTAGTACACACAGCAGCCACGCCAAACGATGTCTTGTTCATGCGACGCTCGCGCCCAATTGCCTCCGCAGGAAGGTTTTCGTCATTTGGACAATTGTTGATAGCTGATTTCAAGTGAAAGATTAAGTGATATTTTGTGTATTTCCATGGTTATTTCATTGTTTTTGCAAAGTGATTAACCTAAGGAATTACAATAAGCAACTTTTCCGTTGTTCAATCCTGGAAGAGATAAGTAGGCACATTTACACTTTGCTAACTGTACTTTGTTAATTTTTCGACTAATTATGTAAAATAAAGTTATAATGTAGAATGTATCAATGTTTTATGACTGAATAAATACGTTTCTCTTTTCTTTGCGCGTGTTTTTCAAACTTGTAACTGTCGGAAAGAACTCGTTCGGATTACCCGGGATTTCGGATTTCCGGGGTTCGGATTTGAGGGGTTTCACTGTATTACTTTGCATAGTATGAAATTACTTTCAGTAGGCTATGTAATTGTTGTAATTTTAAATATTAAGACTAAACAAGTTTGTATTTTGAATTAATCAATATGTAACTTAATGCAAGTATTTTATTAATTCAACTTGTCTCTAAAAAATTGAAATTATATGTAATATAATAAATACTAAGGAATTTCGGACCTTATCCCAAATTAATAAAAATTATAAAACTAACTCTAACAAACACCAAATGAAAATGAAAATCCACAGCCTGCTTCCAGTCTTCGACCGGGTCAGGAATGGAATGAATGAAGCCCCCATCTAGCGGCGAGGATATGAACTGTGCCGGCTGCCGAGGCCTGACGCACTCCTCTGGGGCAATGATGAAATGAATGACAGATGAAATGAAATGATAGTGGAGAGTGTTGCTGGAATGAAATTTTGACAGGGAAAACCGGAGTACCCGGAGAAAAACCTGTCTGCCTCCGTTTTGTCCAGCACAGATCTCACATGGAGTGACCGGGATTTGAACCACGGACCCAGCGGTGAGAGGCCAGCATGCTGCCGCCTAAGCCACCTAAAGTAAAATTCAGAGGAGAAATATCTGAACCGTTAATGATTAAAACAGGATTAAGACAAGGAGGTGGTTTATCACCTTTACTTTTCAATTGTGCTTTGGAATACGTGATGAGGGAATGGTACAAGGTAAATCCTAGGAGCATAAGAATTGGAACCAAGAAAGATCAAATAGACTTAAATTGCTTGGGATTCGCAGATGACTTAGCGTTACAGGCTAATAATATTCAAGAAGACAGAAATCAAAGAATAAGCCTACAAAATATAGCACAAAAAATTGGACTTCAGATATCATTTGATAAGACAGAGCTAATGGTAGCAAATCCACTTGTAATCAATCACATAACAGTAAATAACAAGAAAGTTAAAATAGTGAAGCAATTTAAATACTTAGGAGAAATTATAACTTACTACTTGGATAAGAAACCTGCATGGCAAGAAAGAACTAATAAAATGATAAAAGCCCAAAAATTAACATGGTCTACATATAAAAGAAAATGTCTATCAATCGCAACAAAATTAAAACATTACAAGACGGTGGTTCAACCAGAGGTGACATATGGAAACGAAACTCTTTTTAAAGTTACTCAGAAAAGCAGAATCGACAAAATTTTAAAAGTAGATAGAAGAATAGCTAGAACATGCATAAATAAAAAATATCAGAAAGATGGACAGGGGCGGATAGTACCAAATGAAGTGGTATACAAAGAACTGGAGCCCATCACTGATACTATTCGGAAGAAACGGATTTCATTTTTTGGTCACATGAGGACACCAGAAACCAGTTTATCTAGAAAAATTGTAGTGAAACTTTGGAATATGAAACAAGTAGGATGGATTAACCCTTTTAGTACCAGTCGCTTATAGGTGGTATAGGTGAAGAACACCAGGCTTCTTTCAAAAATTTGCAAAGTTGTACTAAAATCATTATAACTTTTGTATTTTTGAAGATATACCCCCAAAATTTTTCTTGATCATTAAAAATGAGTTGCTTTACCATTCTACTAAGTAACATACTATGTTACAATACTGTAACACTACAACATATAAAAAATATTTGTTTTATTACTGTGAAAATAAAAAGAGAAAAGTCAAAATTGAGAGAAAGAAACACAATTCAAAATGAAATTTACACACAAACGGTTGTTATTGTCTGCAGTCACATGTTGTTAGTTTACTCTCTGGAAAGTTTCATTATCTTAGGTACTATAGTTTCTAATTTTAAAAATAATTTAATACACCATGCACTTGTAAGAATTGAGGCTTTCACGGCCGGCGTTACAAAGTTCATCGATGTATTCCGGGCTTGTGACGGTCCCGACGTTTCGCCGAAAACTGCGTCCGGCATTTTCCAGGGTTCCTCTGACTTCGACAGCAGCGAAGCACTCAGTGGAATGGAGTGGCAGTTCGTTTACCCCATTATATAGGTGCATGCTGCGGAACGCTGCTCGCTATTGGTATGCCGTGGTGGTGGGGGGGGCAGTCGCTGATTGGCTGTTGACCGGCCAATGGTTGAAGCGTAGTGGAGACCGGCAACTGATCTCCCGTTGCATATACTGGTTCGTCGCGGCCACCGTGTCCTCTAGTTTTCAGTGTATTCAGCAGTGGAAACCAGGCTTTGTTGACCCGTTCAGATTCCTCCTTACGGTTGAAGCTGTTGGTATGCTTCAGGATTTCAATGGCTTCCCTTTGTAGCCGGGCGTGGTAGGACACTGTAGTGGACAGTACTTCGGTGTTGCTGTACTGTATATCGTGGCCTGCTTGCAGCGCGTGTTCGGCGACTGACGACTTTTCCGTTTGTCCCAGCCGGCAGTGTCAGTTATGCTCCTTCAATCGGGTGGCGATGCTGCGTTTCGTAGTTCCAATATATACTTGACCGCAGCTGCACGGGATCTTGTAGACCCCAGCAGTGGAGAGAGGATGGCGCTTGTCTTTAGCCGATCTCAGCATTTCCTTGATCTTCTTTGTAGGCCTATATATGGTTTTGACTCCATGGGACTCCAGTAGCCTCCCTATTATATCAGTTACTCTACTGATGTACGGCAGAAAGGCTTTAGCTGCCGGCCGCTCTTCATTTTCCCTGTTAGTTGGATGCCTGGGATGGAGTGCACGCTGTACGTCTTTGTGGCTGAACCCGTTGGCGCGCAGGGCCATGTCGAGGTGGTTGAGCTCTTCGTTCAAGTGCTGTGGTTCACATATTCTCCTCGCACGTTCAGCCAGCGTCTTTATGACTCCGTATTTTTGTCGCGGGTGGTGGTTGGACGACTTCTGTAGATAGCGGTCTGTATGGGTCGGCTTGCGGTACACTGTGTGTCCCAACTTTAAGTCGGCTGTCTTCATAACCAGAACATCTAGGAAAGCGAGCTGTTGTTCACTTTCTACCTCCATAGTGAACTGAATATTCGGGCTGATGCTGTTCAGATGCTGTAGGAACGGCTGTAATTGTTCCTCTCCATGGCTCCAGATTACAAAAGTGTCATCCACGTTGCGAAGCCACACCTTAGGTTTAAGTGGTGCGGTCTCTAGTGCCATTATTTCGAACTTTTCCATGAAGAAGTTTGCGATCACCGGGCTCAGAGGACTGCCCATGGCGACACCGTCGATTTGTTCATAGTAACTGTCATTCCACAGTTACTATGCACTGTACATATTTCACATTTTGGTTCATTGTTCCATTGCGATGCGGCCGCGTCTGGGGAATATTTAGGGATCTCCGTGATGTCGCGGCTGACGTATTGACGCTTTGTCTGCCGGGAGTCGGTGCGCATGCTTGTCAGCTGATTAATACGTCAGTTTCGCATGTGGTGTTGTTGGAAGAAGTCGTCCATTTTTTTCACCTGTTAGCGGTTGGTAAACATAATTTTAACAATTATTATTCCTGTGAATAATTTATAGAACAAGATTTTGATATTAACAGTGTCGTGTGCGGGATTGGTTTGGCGATTTGTAATGAAATTGTTGAATTCCTGAAGTCGTTGTATTCATATAAAATGTCGTTACCGGCAAGTGTGGGAATGTGTGTTCAAAAATACTGTTTTTTCCTGTACATGTGGAATAATACGAACTGTGGGAACTATCGGTGAGTTTGTTTTTTACGTTGTTCATATATTTATTTTGGTTTTTGCATTTAATTGAAAAGTTGTACTGTATTCTCCTAAAGCCATAGATAATGTCATCTGTCTAAACGATAATATTACGTCAGGCAAGGTGGGAGGGAGGGAATACGCCTGAGTAAAATATAGAGAAAAATTGACATTTACAAGAACACTTGCAAAGGCATATAACAGTCTTTTGTACCAGACATACATGGTCGGTTTTTACGTTTCATACAGTATGTTTGTGTGGCATTATTAGACAGTCTGTAATGGATGGTGATTTCTAATTGAGTATTTTCAGTCAATATTGGAAAACCTAGAAAAACTGAACTTCGTTTTGTAGTTTTTTTTAATGCTTACTTCTGATATTGAGTTGTCACCACCCAAAATAATATATAATCAATGTTTTTCCGTAGCTTGCCAGAGAAACATTTCGCAAAGTCGTTGATAATATCACAGAAGCCGACAATTTTATAATTAAAAATTTCAAATAATTACGATATACATCGTAATATGTAATTGAGCTATATATGCCAAATTTAGATTTCGATGCGAAAAATAAAAATTCTCAATTTAAGTCGCGAAATTTTTCTACGCATCGGAATCTTTAATTGAGCTATGAAGGTGAATTGTAGATTTCGATGCATGTTTTTTCAATTATGAAATTGTAAGAATTACGATGTGTATCGGAATCTACAATTGATCTATATAGTCCAATTGTAGATTTCGATGCGGAAAATTGAAAATATCAATTGAAATCGCGAAATTTTTCTACGCATCGAAATATGCAATTGAGCTATGTAGGTGAATTGTAGATTTCGATGCACGTTTTTTCAATTATGAAATTGTAAGAATTACGATGTGTATCGGAATCTACAATTGATCTATATAGTCCAATTGTAGATTTCGATGCGGAAAATTGAAAATATCAATTGAAATCGTTAAATTTTTCTACGCATCGAAAAATGCAATTGAGCTATGTAGGTGAATTGTAGATTTCGATGCACGTTTTTTCAATTATGAAATTGTAAGAATTACGATGTGTATCGGAATCTACAATTGATCTATATAGTCCAATTGTAGATTTTGATGCGGAAAATTGAAAATATCAATTGAAATCGCGAAATTTTTCTACGCATCGAAATATTCAATTGAGCTATGTAGGTGAATTGTAGATTTCGATGCACGTTTTTTCAATTTTGAAATTGTAAGAATTACGTTGTGTATCGGAATCTACAATTGATCTATATAGTCCAATTGTAGATTTCGATGCGGAAAATTGAAAATATCAATTGAAATCGCGAAATTTTTCTACGCATCGAAATATGCAATTGAGCTATGTAGGCCTAGGTGAATTGTAGATTTCGATGCACGTTTTTTCAATTATGAAATTGTAGGAATTACGATGTGTATCGGAATCTACAATTGATCTATATAGTCCAATTGTAGATTTCGATGCGGAAAATATCAATTGAAATCGCAAAATTTTTCTACGCAGCGAAATATGCTATTGACCTACATAGCTCAATTGTAGATTCCGATACGTAAAATAATCTCGCGAATTCGAAGGTTTTTGTGTTTCCCCACCCAAAAACCCCTATTACCCAGGCTTTTCCCATAAGCTTGCTAGAGGAGTGACGTCGTTGATGACGTCATGGTAGACGCCATTTTGTTTTAGGGGAATTTTATTGCGGCGGTATCGCAATGGAAAATTATCCCCACATTTTATGCTGGTTCACTTTTAGCACTTGTAACATTTCAGAATTAATTGGAATCTATTGCGGGAAAACATGGAACTGAACCAAGGAATTTGTCGTGAGTTAGTCGACCAGTATGACAGTATATTTGGCCTTCTTGTAATGCCTATTTCCAATAATACTGCCAGAATGGCTTTTATTTCTGTGACCGTAACAGGACTCCATCAGCGGTTACTCTCACTTCCTGTATCAGAAATAAAATCACCAACATCATTACTACACGACCCTGATATTGCTACATCTTCATGTAATCATCATGGGCGCACATTCTATTGATATTCTCGGCTAGATCATCGTTTACGAAAATATCCCGCACGGCTGAGGCCATACTCATACTATCAACGGTGCGTGGTGGACAAAACAGTTGGCCCTTTCAAAAATATCATATCTCCATAAGTAAAGCTATTACTGCGATAGTTGTGGTAGATTTAGTAACTACAGGCTTTGCCGATTCTGGATCATCTGCGTTGTGCTGCGATCTGTTAGAAAACTGAGAACTACAAGCATATATAATACTGTCTGCATGAGGAGCGCTATTGCATTCCTGGCTGTTTCCGCTAACACGCTGAGGAACGCTTTTGCGCTCCTTGGTATTCTAAGAGTTAAGGAAATTAGAGAAAATGAAAGAATTAGAAATAACCTTGGATGACTTGCGAAACAAACAAAAAAAACTGAGAGATATAAAAATAAGATTTCAGGCTAAAATAGACAAACATAATACAGTCAAAAGGGTATTTACAGATGAGGAATGCCTGAGAAGATCAGAGCGAATGAAAAGCTACTGGGCGACTCAGAAAGGAAACTTACTGAAGAAGAGGACCAAGAAATGATTGACTGAAGTGGTCCAATGAGGCCTTGACTGAAGTGGTCCAATGAGCCCGTAAAAGAAGAAGAAGAAGAATAAAGTAGGTAACTTGTTAAAAGACAAAAAAGGCGTGTTAGCTCATAGTAATAAAAAAAATAAAAAAAATAGCAGAAACATTTAACAAGTTGCTAAATTGCGAAGATCCACCAGAACTGCTTCAAATAAATACAGGCACCACTATTAAAACACCATCAGAAAACATAAATCCACCCACAATCTAAGAAGTCTACAAAGCTCTGAAAGAGCTCTAAAACTACAAAGCGATTGGAGAGGATCAAACATTTGCAGAATTGTGGAAATATGGAGCAGAACCAGTCAAGATTTCATTACACCAATGCATAGTGGACTTATGGATCAAAGAAGAACTGCCAGACCATAGGACTACAGCTATAATGCATCCATTATACAAGAAAGGAGAAAAATCAAATCTGACAACTATCTAGGAATTTCCCTTTTGGATATCACACATAAAATCATGTCACGAATTCTATATAGCCTACTGTAATCGTAAAGATCAATTAGAACTGGAAATAGGAGAATACCAAGGTGGATTTTGGCCATGGCGAAGCTGCCCTGAACAGACAATCACCTTAAAATTAGTAATGGACTATTACAAACGTAGACAAAAACAGCAAGTCATAACCTTTGTAGACTTCAAAAAAGCTTATGCTGAAAATTCTAAGGAATTTCAGACTTCATCCCAAATTAATAAAAATTATAAAACTAACTCTAACAAACACCAAATCTAAAGTAAAATTCAGAGGAGAAATAGCTGAGCCGTTTACGATTAAAACAGGATTAAGACAAGGAGGTGGTTTATCACCTTTACTTTTCAATTGTGCTTTGGAATACGTGATGAGGGAATGGTACAAGGTAAATCCTAGGAGCATAAGAATTGGAACCAAGAAAGATCAAATAGACTTAAATTGCTTGGGATTCGCAGATGACTTAGCGTTACAGGCTAATAATATTCAAGAAGTCAGAAATCAAATAATAAGCCTGCAAAATATAGCACAAAAAATTGGACTTAAGATATCATTTGAAAAGACAGAGATAATGGTAGCAAATCCACTTGTAATCAATCACATAACAGTAAATAACAAGAAAGTTAAAATAGTGAAGCAATTTAAATACTTAGGAATAATTATAACTTACAACTTGGATGAGAAACCTGCATGGCAAGAACTAATAAAATGATAAAAGCCCAAAAATTAACATGGTCTACATATAAAAGAAAATGTCTATCAATCACAACAAAATTAAAACATTACAAGACGGTGGTTCAACCAGAGGTGACATATGGAAACGAAACTCTTTTTAAAGTTACTCAGAACAACAGAATCGACAAAATTTTTAAAGTAGAAAGAAGAATAGCTAGAACATGGCATAAATAAAAAAATATCAGAAAGATGGACAGTGGTGGATAGTACCAAATGAAGTGGTATACAGAGAATTGGAGCCCATCACTGATACTATTCGGAAGAAACGGATTTCTTTTTGGTCACATTATAAGGACCTCGGAAACCAGATTATCTAGAAAAATTGTAGAGAAACTTTGGAATATGAAACAACAAGTAAGCTTAGGATGGATTAAGGAAATTAGAGAAGATATGAAAGAATTAGAAATAACCTTGGATGACTTGCGAAACAAAACAAAAAAAATTAAAAAACTGAAAGAAATAAAAATAAGATTTCAAGCAAAAATAGACAAACGTCGTACACTAAAAAGGGTATTTACAGATGAGGAACGCCTAAGAAGATCAGAGTGAATGAAAAGCTACTGGGCAACTCGGAAAGAAAATTTACTAGAGAAGAGGACCAAGAAATGATTGACTGAATTGGTCCAATGAGGCGTAAAAGCAGAAGAAGAAGAAAGTAGGTACTTAGCTGAGGAGCCCCTAAATGTATTTACAAAACGTACATTTGATGCAATATATGTGCAAATAGTAAGATACATTGGTCAGGTAAGCATAGCAACAAATTATCAATCATTGGCAGCCCTGAGAGCAAAGATCTTGGAACAGTTCAGATCCCTGAGTTATAATGTAGTATGTAGCGCTTGTTATGAATTTTAATGTCAATTTAATTTATTGCATTCATGAAACGAGGGCTCTGTAAATGCGGTACCGTGGATAGAGTCTCACAGATTCGCAAGGTTATACTGTATATTTCTGGGATGACAGACAAAGAGCGAATAAGGCAAAAAATCATTTCAGTACCTTGATTTTATGGTTCCATAAGGACAGCGTTAAATTGTTAGAAAAATGCTATTAGTTTGATTGATCACCTTGTCAATACTGAAAATTTTACTTGGATGGGGATTTTTTATGCCCCTAACAGTAGGCTACATGGTCAAGGGGCATGAAAAATGAAAATCCACAGCCTGCTTCCAGTCTCCGACCGGGTCAGGAATGGAATGAATGAAGCCCCCATCTAGCGGCGAGGATATGGACTGTGCCGGCTGCCGAGGCCTGACGCACTCCTCTGGGGCAATGATTAAATGAATGACAGATGAAATGAAATGATAGTGGAGAGTGTTGCTGGAATGAAATTTTGACAGGGAAAACCGGAGTACCCGGAGAAAAACCTGTCTGCCTCCGTTTTGTCCAGCACAGATCTCACATGGAGTGACCGGGATTTGAACCACGGACCCAGCGGTGAGAGGCCGGCGTGCTGCCGCCTAAGCCACGGAGGCTTCCGGTCAAGGGGCATAATTTAGCTTTAAAGTTTCTTAACCGTATTTCTATACATGCATTGTAAGTGCTGAAAATAAAAACCATGTTTTAATGGAAGTATACACCAAACAGTTGCTTGTCTGTACTGAAAAATTGTTTTTTTCTTTTACTTCAACTTTTCTCTGGTGCCCTGAATTTTACCGGACCCACAAGATAAATTAGTTAAATTCAAAATACCGGTAGTAGGCTAAAGTTCTTAAAAAGTTATAAGGAGGTTATATATCCAGTATAGGCTATACTCGTAGAACTTAATGTGATGTGTTGAGCTTGCCATTTTTTTCCATAAGCAGTTTATGTATATACTCACTATTGCCTCAGTAATTTAAAAAATTAATGTAAATATTTCATCCTACCATTGTTGTTTCCATGACAAGGATGGAAATAGTCCTCATAACATGACGTATGAACGCAAGAAAACAGTTGCTGCCGAAGGAATTTCAGTATTCGTAAATGAATTATCGAGGTGATAGTTTTAAAAAGACATTCCATTTAGAAAACAAAATGTTATATTGCATGTACAGTGTTATGATGGGTTGTAGAGCTTACTGCTCAAATAGAAACATGGCAGTGTGCATTTCTAAATCTACTATGTACACATACAAATTCTGAATACAAACTGTACACTACTCCTCATTACAGTCTGTAAAGTTTACTGCTTACCGCTCTGTTGAGTCGTGATTGTTTTCACCAGATTCACTCATGGTAGAATCCCATGTACTATTGTCTGCTTATTCACCGAACTCAGGTCCCTGGTATCTGTAGTCCACAGAGCACCTTTGTATAAATCTATCCATCCCATGACGATCTTGCTATGGGTCAACCTCGCTGACGGATTGTGTAAACTAAACGGTCTTGTCTTAACTCACATGTTCGAATGACTTCTGAACCAAACCTCATACTCGAATGACTGCTGTACTGTTTGGCAGCCCTTGTATCAAGGTGTCTTGAGATTCTCATACATTCTCCATCCTTCTCATTCCTCCAGGCATAACTGACCTTGAGGTCATTAAAGAATTGGAAGAATCTCGCCGAGTCTTGTGCCTTCTCTTGCTAACTTGCAGAGCTTCATGTACTTAGCTCTATTATGTTAGGATATTTCTGTATGGCGCTTATCCTTGCTTTTAAGAACGCCACAACACGTCTTAACTGACTGCCATTTATTTGAACAAACTGAATACATCACTGGGTACACATGTTGCCAACCTATGCATGTGAAATACACAACGTTCTCCCCTTACAAAAAAATATGAGAAGAAACTAAAAAAAATACATCCACACAAATACATTTACAAGGTTTTCATAAGTTCAAGCGTTGAGGGGGGTGAATTGTTCTATTTGAACGTCTGAGGGCAGGTTGGGTAGGAGTACTTGGTGAATTTGTAGAAGGAATAGGTTGATCTTGAGCAAGTGGGGGTGGGGACACTGGTTGAGGAGCTCAATGTTTGGGTGAAGAAACAGGCTGCTGAGGGGTGTTGGGAATTGAACGAACAGTTGGAGTTTGAGATGAACATGGTTGGTTGGAAGTTGGGTGTTCAACATCACTTGTACTGGGTGATACATTTTTATGTAATGTTGGCAAAATATTTTCTGATGGTAGTACCATATTCTCCTGATGGTTTGGCAATGTTTGGGGTACAACAGAATTATCTTTCTGAATAACGGGCTTGTTATATGTATCAACATGGATTGTGAGCTGATTTGGACTGCATTTAATAACATTTCCTTGGCAATTGACAAAATAAGTGGAAGGTCCAACAATTGATACAACTGTTCCTTTCTGAGGTGTTTCACCTTTAAACCTATGAACCCATACCAAATCACCAACTTTAAAAGCATAACCTTTGGGATGGTAAGATTCTTGGGGTGGAGGTTTCAAGCATGTTAAGAAAGTCCTTGGTTTGAATTTAAGAATCATGTCTGCTGGAGAGGTCCTGGTTACAATGCAAGGGGTTGTTCTGGCTCCAGATAGGAAATTACACAATTTATGTTCCAAAGACTTACTTCTTGGAGACATAAAAATTTTAGTTATTGCCTGTTTTGATGTTTGGACCCATCTTTGAGCTTCGCCATTGGCTGGTGGATAATAAGCAGAGCTGTGGGTAACTCTTATACAATAGTCAGTACAGAACATCAAGTACCCTACAGAATCAAATGGGGGCCTGGTTGTCTGATACTATTTCAACAGGTAGCCCAAAAATTGAAAATACCCATCTTAACTTACTAATAACAGCAGATGCAGTAGTAGAGGTCATAAGGTAAACCTGTAAGGCTGGTATTACACTATCAAAGAAATTTGTCAAAGAAATTTTATCAAATATTTTATAAAAATGAACTTTTATAAAAGTTATACAAAGCAATAATCACACAATATAATAGATGGTGGGAAGACAGAAGACTTTGGAGAGGCTTGTGTTCCAAACAGACCCGGCCAGTGGCTGGAAACTGTGCAAGATGATGATGATGATGAATAATCACACCATTACACTACATCAAATATTTTATCATAGTTCAGCAAAATGGATGAAGGACAGTTCCTTGTTCACTTTACTCATTCCGATAACTAGACACTGCCATGTCATGGTTGGTAGTTGAAATTCTGTGGTGGCAATACCGGTATATAAAGAAACGGAAAGATAAAAGTGAACGTCTATGGATTAAACCATGGGTCGCCCACGTGAAAGTGTATTAAGAGCACAATCTTGTTGTACGAGCACTTGAAATATTACATTTATATTTAATTATTAATAATTATGATGAAATGAATGATGACGACGTTCAAAAAACCACTGCCCAAGCAAAGAAAATTGGAACATACGAAGTAAAAAATCACGCCCTAGGTGGGATTCGATCCCAAGTCCCCTCGAACCAGAGTCGAGCGCTCTACTCATTCCACTAACTAGACACTGCCATGTGGTGGTTGGTTAGATGCATTATGTACCGGTAAGGATAAAGTGTTTATTTACACTCGTTTGTAATATCATAAGTGTAATTGAAAAATTATAATACAAATAATATAACATAAAATGCACTAGTATTCACGACTTATTTCAGTCTATTTAACTATTTAATTCCTCTTTATATCCTGAAATGCGCGTCCTTTGTGTGCAGCGGATATAGCCTCGCCTATTTTTACCTACACTTTCTAACTGTAACCTGTTTTACATTGTATACCATTCATTATGTAACATATTATGTAACTTTTCATGCATTTCACACTCTGATATGAGTGTATTTGTTGTGGTAATATTCCAGCTGTTATGATCCGCCATTTTGGTTTGAATCGTTTATCAAAGATAGCATGATGCTCATACATTTTATAAAAGAAATTTTATAAAACCACCTTTTATAAAAGATTTCCCCATTATACTGTCATATCTTTTATCAAAGATCTTTGGCAAATTTCTTTGATAGTGTAATACCGGCCTAATCACTTAGTATGACTATCAATTATCAATTATCCTTACTGGAATCTAAAACAAGAGTTTAGTGCTTTTCAGTCGGTCAACACGAATGTACCCAAAAGAGATGGGTTATGCCCTAATCCTGAAATAAATTACATGAGATTAATAAAACACTAGGATGACCAGTTTCGATCGTCAAGCGATCATCATCAGATCCATTACACTTAGGCTACAAAATCTATGTTTGAAATACAGGTGAAAATATTTACAATATGTACAATTATTTACATAAACGATTCAAACCAAAATGGCGGATCATAACAGCTGGAATATTACCACAACAAATACACTCATATCAGAGTGTGAAATGCATGAAATCTTTTATAAAAGGTGTATGCTAAATGCAGTATATATGTTAGGTGAAATGCTAAATGGTGATAGCTATCCGGAGATTGTACTTTAGAGAGATTATATGGTTGTAAACTATGGTTAAACTATAAAATGTTTGGCTAACTACTTATCTGATTGTCTTCCGTATTACAGCTACTCGCAGTTTTCGTGCTCACTGGAACTCGCTGTGCGGTTGACTGCGGTGGTTATCTTAACGACTGGTTTTTCCCCCTGCCTCCTCCCCCCTGTCCCTACGTGCTGTGGGGAGTGATAGCGATGTGTTTATGTGAGGTGTTGCCAACCTAGATAAGATGTATGTTATTGAATGAGGTGGGTCCACAACTATTAAAGACCGTGGATTGGCCCTCGCCACGCGTGGAGCATAACCCATTCGAACTAAGCGTTGACGGTCTTATGAGGACGTCCCGGCACCTTTAATACTGCCGCGAATATGGGCCCACCTCATTCAATAACATACATCTTATCTAGGTTGGCAACACCTCACATAAACACATCGCTATCACTCCCCACAGCACGTAGGGACAGGGGGGAGGAGGCAGGGGGAAAAACCAGTCGTTAAGATAACCACCGCAGTCGACCGCACAGCGAGTTCCAGTGAGCACGAAAACTGCGAGTAGCTGTAATACGGAAGACAATCAGATAAGTAGTTAGCCAAACATTTTATAGTTTAACCATAGTTTACAACCATATAATCTCTCTAAAGTACAATCTCCGGATAGCTATCACCATTTAGCATTTCACCTAACATATATACTGCATTTAGCATACACGGACAGTTGCAGTACCAATACTGCAACTAAATAATTGTACTTATTGTAAATATTTTCACCTGTATTTCAAACATAGATTTTGTAGCCTAAGTGTAATGGATCTGATGATGATCGCTTGACGATCGAAACTGGTCATCCTAGTGTTTTATTAATCTCATGTAATTTATTTCCGGATTAGGGCATAACCCATCTCTTCTGGGTACATTCGTGTTGACTGACTGAAAAGCACTAAACTCTTGTTTACTAAGGCAACACTGAAAACATGGCTTCAAACACCACAATGAAATCTAAAAAATCTACATGTATGCGGATCCAGAGTTAAGTGGGTCAGACCATTTCAAGGTTTCAGTACATGGTGCCTCTAATTAACTCTAATTAACTTTGGCACACACTTCACACTGTCTTACATAATCCTCTGTCTCAGTATTAATACGTGGCCACCATATACACACATCAAAAAAAGTTTTGCATCACCTCGGTTCCAAGAGTTCCGGAACCGTTAAATACAAAGGGAGTAGAGATCAACACAAACAACATTTCAGCTCGTTTTATTGCTCATGAGACCCACACATTGCATGTTGTACCATCATACAGCTAGACTTTCAGCATTTGTGGTCCAGATTGCAGTACACACCACTACCTCTAATACCCAGTAGCACGT
Organism: Meconema thalassinum; assembly: GCA_946902985.2. Lineage (NCBI taxonomy): Eukaryota > Metazoa > Arthropoda > Insecta > Orthoptera > Tettigoniidae > Meconema > Meconema thalassinum. The sequence continues at coordinate 378,986,493 of OX336392.1, forward strand.
CCTCTTGCATTGATGCATGCCTGTATTCGCCGTGGCATACTATCCACAAGTTCATCAAGACACTGTTGGTCCAAATTGTCCCACTCCTCAACGACAATTCGGCGTAAATCTCTCAGAGTGGTTGGTGGGTCAAGACGTCCATAAACAGCCCTTTTCAACATATCCCAGGCATGTTCGATAGGGTTCATGTCTGGCGAACATGCTGGCCACTGTAGTCGAGCGATGTCGTTATCTTGAAGGAACGCATTCACAAGATGTGCACGATGAGGTCGAGAATTGTCGTCCATGAAGACAAATGCCTCTCCAATATTCTGCCGATATGGTTGCACTATGGGTCGGAGGATGTCATTCAGGTATCGTAAAGCCGTTTCGGAGCCTTCCATGACCACCAGTGGCGTACGTCGGCCCCACATAATGCCACCCCAAAACATCAGGGAACCACCACCTTGCTGCACTCGCTGGACAGTGTGTCTAAGACGTTCAGCCTGACCAGGGTGCCTCCAAACACGTCTCCGACGATTGTCTGGTTGAAGGCATATGCGACACTCATCGGTGAAGAGAACGTGATGCCAATTCCGTGGGGTCCATTCAGCATGTTGTTGGGCCCATCTGTACCGCGCTGCATGGTGTCGGGGTTGCAAAGCTGGACCTCGCCATGGACGTCGGGAGTGAAGTTGCGCATCATGCAGCCTATTGCGCACAGTTTGAGTTGAAACACGACGTCCTGTGGCTGAACGAAACGCATTATTCAACATGGTGGCATTGCTGTCAGGGTTCCTCCGAGCGGCAATCCATAAGTAGCGGTCATCCACTACAGTAGTAGCCCTTGGGCGGCCTGAGCGAGGCCTGTCATCGACAGTTCCTGTATCTCTGTACCTCCTCCATGTCCGAACAACATCGCTTTGGTTCACTCTGAGACGCCTGGAAACTTCCCTTGTTGAGAGCCCTTCTTGACACAAAGTAACAATGCGGACGCGATCGAACTGCGGTATTGACCTTCTAGGCATGGTAGAACTACAGACAACATGAGCAGCGTACCTTCGTCCTGGTGGAATGACTGGAACTGATCGGCTGTCGTACCCCCTCCGTCTAATAGGCCCTGCTCATGCATGGTTGTTTACATCTTTGAGCAGTTTTAGTGACATCTATGAACAGTCAAAGGGACTGTATCTTGGATACAATATACACAGTCAACGTCTATATGCCGGAGATCTGGGAACCGAGGTGATGCAAAACTTTTTTTGATGTGTGTAGTATGTCTGGCCCTAAGTTTCATCCTTACCATACCCGGATGACTTTCATGCAATAATTCTAGTACCTTTACACACAGCACTTGTGGTATGAGAATTCGGTCACCAAAGATAATACAGTCACGCTCTACATACAAAGCTAAACGAACATCAAAATACGGTTTTAGAGCACCATCGTCATTATGCTGTGGCCAACCTTGTTCTATAAATACTTCAACTTTCATCAGGCATGCGATACTTATGAGCTCCTAACATAATTGCCCATCTTTGTATACGGTGAGCAGCTATCGGGGGTAAATCTCTGCTAGGGCTGAGAAGTACCTTTAACGGTTGACTATCTGTAACCCATATCCACTCTCGTCCATACAGGTATTTAGGCTATAGAACTTTGTTATTGCTACTACTATGGCTAAAGCTTCTCGTTCCAACTGAGAATATTTCCTTTGAGCCGGGCTGAGTGTACTGGATGTAAAAATAACAGATTTTTCTACAATTTTGTTCACATTATGATCAAACACACGGTGCGACAATACAGCAGCAATGCCATAAGGACTTCCATCCGAACTTACAACAATAGGTTGTGAGGGATCATACAACATAGGCCTAAGTGTTTGATATGATGATAATTTCTGCTTACTAAGCTGAAAAGAATTCTCACACCCTTTAGTCCATTTAAAGGGAACACCTTTCTCTAGAAGTCTGTTTCATATGAGGCATAAAGTCTCTATAAAAATTTAACATTCCCTAAATAAGCACACAATTCAGAAATGTTGGTGAGTTGTCTTGCCTCAAGAATAGGCTTGACATGTTTTTCTAGCATATGAATCCCATTTTTATCTATTCGATGCCCCAAATACTAAACTTCTTCTTTAAAAAACCCACATTTGTCTATGTTAACTCTAACATTATGACTATTCAGCTTAACAAGTACTTCATGCAATCTTTCTTTATATTCATCATACTGTAACTCCTACCCCTGACAAGGACATCATCAATATATACTACTACTCTTTGGATCCCTTGAAGTATCTGATCCATTACACTTTGAAATATAACTGGAGTACTGGCTACCCCATACATCAAACGTGTGGGACGTAGCAAACCAATGGGTGTATTCATAGTCAAACACTCTTGAGACCTTTCATCTACTTCTAACTGTAAATAAGCCTCTCTTAAATCAACTACACATAAACATTGAGACCCTGCCAATGAAGCAAATATTTCTTTTGGTTTTGGTAAGGGATAAACGTCAACATGAAGATTAGGGTTGAGGGTCGTCTTATAATCAACACACGTTCTGCAAGTGCCAGGGGTGGGTTTTGGAACTGGCCAAATAGAAGATGCCCATTCAGATCTACTTACTGGAAGATAATGGCCCTTCTGAATACCTTCCCTTAAATCATGAATTACAGCTGGCTTAACACCATAAGGAATCTCATAACTTTTGAAACACTGGAATAGCTCCATCCTTTAACACTAAATGAGCCTTAAAATCTTTTATGCATGCAGAAGCATCCTTGCAAAATACCTGTGGATACATTTCCTTCAATTTTTGCAGATCAACTGTTGCCTTGGAACCCGTAACTACATTACATTGGACATATATCTGTTTACATGAAAGAAGTTCTCTCCAATTTGGCATTAATATATCAATCCAATCTCTACGTAGTAATGGTTTGAACTCATGTTCACTGTTAACTATTACTAAAGGTAACATAAGTACAGTACTCCCAGTGTTTACAGCAATATCTCTTAGTTCCAGCAATTTCTATTGGAGCGCCTTAAACAGATTTTAGTTTAATATGAGAACACTGCTCATACGATAACGGGGGAAACAATTCTTTAAACTTTCGCAAAGTTATGAGCGTTAACCCAGAGCCTGTGTCAACTTCCATGGAAAGCACTTGATTATTGACAATACTGTATTTATCAAATGAGGAGGATTTGTTGAATGTAAATTAACATGGTCAGCATGTTCCTCAAACTCCTTAATGGAACCTACACATTTACTTATTTTGTTTTCCAAACACTTTTCATCACTAACATTGATATTAAATTCTAATTCAAAATTTTTGAGACGTGAATTATTTGCTGTGACATTAGCAGAAGTAAGCACAGGTGACCTACCTTGATCCATTGAATTATTATTCATATCAAAATCAAATGCACTAGAAAACTCATACTTTTTACATTCCTCAATTTCTCCACGCATTTTCATGGCATACTCCTCATCATCAATTATATTCACATCACCTTCATACACATCTGAGCTATGAATTATATCAATATAACCAACAAAAGTAGCTTCAGCTCCTCCATTATCAACTTGACTGGCATAACCAAACTCTTCAACAACAGAATTTGTATTACCAACTTGAGAAATATGGCATTTTTATGCTCCATTATTACCTGTGGCACATTATTGCTAGCACTGCTTTTATCTACTACACACTTATTTTCTGATGGTTCACTATGCGCATAATTAGCATGATGCTGGGCTACATGACCTTGACGGTGACAAACAAAACACTTTTTGTTGATGGCCCAACATGAATCAGGCGAGTGATATTGATCACCACATCTCCAACATTTTCCTCGATCCTTGGAATTGCTAGCTTGAGCGGATCCCTGCTCACTGGAGTGGGAATTTTGAGAACCACCGCGGCCTCTGCGCTAGTAATTTTTGTGAGAGCTCATTCGTCCCCCTCTGAATGTCGTACGTCCGCCCCAACGTCCGTTGCTGTTCTTGTATCCGGACCGCGCGTCGACTCCGTCTCTCCACCTCGGGAACAATGAACTTAGTGTACTGCAGATGCAGAATCCGACGATGGTGAGCTCAACTGCCCAAGTTAACCCGTTATGTCCTGGATTTGCTTCTGAATTTGTTCCTCATTGCGAGCAATGATACATGCGTCACCAAAGGTACAATTACGCTGGTGCATTACTTTGCTACGAACAGCATTGGATCTAAGGCCCAATACAAGTCTGTCTTTCAACGCCACTTCACGGTAATCACCAAATGAACATTTCGCACTCTGTTCATTAAGCCTATTTATGAAGTTTATCACTGTTTCATTTGGCTGTTGCACCATACTGTGAAACTGCACTCTTGCAACCACTATAAGTCCCGCAGGTTCAAACACATGTTTGAGAGCTTGCTTGATTTTAGCGAGAGTCTGCTGTGCTAAGTCCACTGGATGTAACTGGCGTATCACTTTTTCTACATTGGTGCCCAGTGTTGAAATGAGTAAGGCTCGACGCATACGTACATTTTTAGGTATGTCTTCTATATTAGGCGGCTTCGGTGGCGTAGTCGGTAGCATGCTGAGCTTCTATGCCCAAGATAGCGGGTTCAAACCCGGCCGAAGCCGTTGGATTTTTTAAGAGCGTTAAAATCCCTCAGTATGCCTTCCTTCGGAGGGGAAGTAAAGCCGGCGGTCCCATGTCATAGATTTATGGCATGTTAAAGAACCTTCCACTAATTGCACCTGTGTGAAGCTAAATTGGATAGGTTAAGAATGTAAACAACGCTCTTAGGTTTCTATGTTCGTTGCCAAGAGCCGACTGCGGTGGTGTCTAGTAGCTAAGTTTTGAACTTGGCCTAGTAATCGTTGACGGTGCCGCTTGGCGGCAAAAGTAGGAACTATTTGAAAAATTCTAAGTTGCAGTACTTAAATAAAAAAAAACAGATAACACACACTAATATAGTCATCACAATTAACACCGGTTATCAGACAGATTCTACACACACCCAAAGTACACGGGGCTACATGAGTGCGTTGTCGCAGCCCCTAAACTTAAGAACCAACCATCTTCTATATTATTGAAAACACAAAATTGGTTGAAACGGAACCAAAATGTTTCAACACCTTCTTCCTTCGGGGAATATTCTTTGAGTGACGCCAATCCTCCTACAGCCGCCATGTTGAATGCACAATTCACCGATTCTTTCAGTCACACATAAGCACAGAATTTTGCACCTTATCTGCTCACTCACTCTACGGTCCATGAAACAGTTCCATAATATTCCATATTTCGTCACCACTATTATGTTTCGATATTTCTGTACGGTGCTAACCCTTACTATTAAGAATGCCACAACACGTCTTAACTGACTGCTGTTAATTTGAACAAACTAAACTTCATCACAGGGTACACATGCTGCAGAGCTATGCATGTGAAATACACAACAAGCTCTTTCTGTTATCTCTGGCAACAAGCACCTCGTACCTATGAGCTATTGGCTCCCTGTTCCGCCAGGCAAAGACTAAATAGCGGGCTTCATTAGAGTGTAATACTTTCAGCTGCATCCAGAGAATTCATGACCTACCTACTGTAACCCTCACACAAGACCCATAGGTTGATAAACATTGTTCTAGAATGGGAATCAGTTGTATATTATTTCTGCTATGTTAACGAATGTGAGATATATATATATATTGTCAGTCAAGTAAGTTCCATTTGGTAATAAAAACAAAACGAGTACAGATACAGACTGTTTATTGCAAACCAAACTACAAATTGTAAACTATCTTTCCACATAGCTCCCACCATTTTGGATGCACTTGTCATAGCGTCATGGCATCATCTCCTTCATCAGAGCAACTACCACTCTCACGGTGAACTGCGATTGCAGTGATGCCAGGCCAAAGTATAAAAACGGAACTTGCTTTCTGGATGTGCCTAGTGGTATTCATTCTAGATATTTTGGATGGAGACCATTTTTTTTTTGGTACTTGTAGTGTATTGATTTCTAAAAGGTAAATTGTATGCTATTATTTTCAGTGATGCCTCATCTGTGTCCTCCTATACCAGTGGCCAATTGATCCCAAACATCCAGAAGAAACGGGAGAAACAGGAGAAGCGCCAGAGGCGGAAACTGGAAATTACCCAGCGAATGTTGGAAGCTAAGCAGCAGTTCCATGCCAAGTTTGGGAATCGTACTCCTGAGAAAAGTCGACTCACCATGTTTGACTTAATATTTTATAACCCAACAACCAATCCAATGAGGTAGGTTCACTTTCACTTTCGTTCTCTTGTTGGTAACAATTAAATTATGACATGTGTACTAATAATAGAAAAAGCTTTTGATAGCTGTGCATGGTTTGTGATGTGGTTTAAATCTAGTTCATGAACTGTGGACTATGATTGAAGTGATTATGACTTCTTCTTCTTCCTCTTCCTAGCGTTGTCCCGCTGGTGCAGGGTCCGCTTTTTTGGTCATTGACCTCCATTTTGACCGGTTTCGTGCATCAGCTGGATTTAGGCCGGTAATTTTTAAGTCACCATTTATCGTGCCTTGCCAACGCTGCTTCGGTCGTCCTCTGGGGCGTACGCCTTCAACCTCAAAATTAAGGACAGAGTTAGTAACAGTATCAGGCGCTGCACGCAGGGCATGGCCATACCATCGGAGCCGTTTCTCTCTCATTTTGTCCACAATTGGGGCGACACCCATTTGCTCCTGAATTGTGTCGTTTCTGACATGGTCAATAAGGGAGATGCCCATTGTCCAACGGAGCATTCTCATTTCCATGGCGTGTAGGCGACGTTCTGAAATTTTGTCAGCTGGTCGACATTCAAATCCATACAGTGCAACTGGCCGTACCACTGTCCGAAATATCTTCGATTTGAGACGAAGTGGCATTTTCTTGTCTCAAAGCACACCCGTGACCTCCTTCCACTGCAACCAGGTTGCGTTTACCCTGACTCTTACTTCATCATTGAAGTTGCCATCACTCTGCAGTCGAGATCCAAGGTACCTGAAGCATTCTGTCTTGACTAGATTTTGTCCAGCGACTTGAATGGTACTGTCGCTTGGGTTTAACTCCAGATACTCCGTCTTTTTCACATTCAAACATAGGCCATACTGGGAGAGGCGGTTATTCCAGTCTTCAACTTGACACTGGAGTTTTTCTCGGGTGACATCTGCAACCATTATATCATCTGCATACAGAAGGGTCCAAGGAACATTCCGTTGCAGGTCACGAGTGATGGTGTCCCATCACAAGAACAAAAAGGGATGGTGATAGTGCCGAGCCTTGGTGGACGCCGACGTTTACAGGAAAGTTATCCGAGGTGCCAACAGCACAACGTACTCTACGTCTGGTGTTCGTGTATACCATCTTGACCACATTTACAAATGACTCTGGTACATCATGGTTGCGGAGCGCATTCCAAATCAACTCATGAGGAACACAATCGAAGGCCTTTTCAAGGTCAAGAAAGGCAATATGCAGAGGCTTTCTTTTCTCACGGTGCTTCTCCATGAGTAACCGTGCTGCGAAGATGGCGTCAGCCATTCCAGCCCCCTCGACAAACCTGCACTGGTTGGAGCAGATTTCTGGTTGTGTAGTTTCCACCACTTTACTTTTGTTGGGCCTCTTGTACATCCACCTATCCTGCGTTTACTGATCCGCAGGTCTGCAATGAGTAGTTTGTGTTGGGGGGGCAACACAATCGGAACATTCACATCTATGACTGTTCGGAAGTTACATCGCCGTAACTGTACAAAGTCGATCTGATTATTAGGATATTATTTTATTATTCTACTATTTAACTGTCCTTCACCAAAGAGAATATTTAACAATCAGTATACTAGTATACTAAACAATGAATTTGAAAAAACGGGATTAGTAAATAACATCATCTAGAAAACTCTGGACATTTCCTCCTATTGGACATAATCATTTGGCATGACTTCTCAACTGCAGTGCATCACTTGAAACAGCAGACCCAATTTCTTCGTTAATGCCTTGAAATAGTTTAGAATTGTCTCACAGGCCCCAATCAGCAATCTATTGCCTACTCCTCCCCGTGGTATCATGTGCTTTGTGTATCAATGCTAACGTTAGGGTCTCCCATAAGTCCAACCCCTCGTCCACGTCGTGGGAGACGGGCAACGGCACAAAGTAGGGGATTGCCTGTAGGGGCGAAGTACAGTGGGGACTTCGTGTGCCCCGGGACCGTTACGGTAGCTGTGAAGGTCCTACAGGAACCCTGAAAAGTGACGGCTAACGGGGCTCTGGTGAAGCTACGATAGGCCCAGCAAGCCAGTAGTGGATAAAACCAAATGCTTTCAAAAATGGAACGAGCCTCGGACAGGATGGATTTAATAGACGACGACACGGCTGTACACACGGACTAAGATTTGGAACTTTAAACCTAAGAACGCTGACGGGGAAGGTGGAGGAGATAGTGGATATGATGGAAAGAAGGAAGTTGGATTTATTGGGATTGGCAGAAACAAAGTGGAAAGGGGAAGGAAGGAGAGTACTGAGAAATGGCTATAGACTGTACTGGAGTGGGAACGAAGAGGGAAAGAGGAATGGAGTGGGAGTAGTAGTACGAGATGGTTTAAAAGAAGAAGTGAGGAGAATAAGTGATAGGATGATGAAAGTGAAAGTAGCACTGAGGGGAGAGACCGTAGAAATAGTGCAAGTATATGCTCCACAAGTAGGCTGCGCTTCTGAAGAGAAGGAGGAGTTTGAAGAGGAATTGCAGAAGCAGCTGGTAGGAAGAAATATGATTGTTATGGGGGACCTCAATGCCCATGTAGGAAGAGAAAGACAAGGTTATGAGAGTGTTCTAGGACCAGAGGGTTGGGGTGGAAGAAATGAGGAAGGAAAGAGACTGTTGGACTTCTGCCAGAGGAACAGCCTGCTAGTTGGGAACTCCTGGTTTAAGAAAAGAGAGAGCCACACAATCACATGGTACAGTGATGACTTGACCAGGAAGTCGGTGGTCGACTATATACTGTATGAGAAAGAACTAAATAAGAACATCACGGACATCAAGGTTATACCATCGGAGAACCTGGATAGCGACCATCGATTACTGGTAATGAACCTGAGAGGGAGTAAGGAGAAGAAAGGGACTGAGAACCAGGAAAGACGTATAAGGATATGGAAACTGAAAGAAGGGGATAGAAGGGTCGAGTACCTCAAAATGGTAAAGGAGGGAATTCCAACAGATGAAGAAAGAGGGGTGGAAGAGGAATGGGCTAGATTTAAGAAGACACTAGTGGGTGCAGCAGAAGCAGTATGTGGGAGGACAAGTAGTAAGAAGAGGTGGAAGGAAACACCATGGTGGAATGAGAAGACAAAAGATATAGTAAGGGAAAAGAATAGAGCCTTTAGGAGGTGGTATCAAAATAGGACGGTAGAGACAAGGGAAGAGTACCAGGAAAGAAAGAAGGAGGCAAAGAGAGTGGTGGCTGAGGAGAGAAGGAAGTGGATGGAAGAGTGGACAAAGATGATGGAGGAGGATAGTGAAGGTACAAAAAAGGTCCTGTATGGGATGGTAAAAAATAAAAGGCGGAAGGATCCTACGGATTATGTTAGAATGGTGAACAAAAGGGGACAAGAGATAGAAAATAGGGAAGAACTGAAGAAAATGTGGAAAGAATATTTTGAAGAACTTCTGAACCCAAATGGAAAAGATGGTGAGGAGGAAGAAATCGGGGAAGAGGAAGATGAACTGCAAACAGAAAAGGACTTAACATGGAAAGAAGTGGAAGATGCAGTGAACAAGATGAAAGGAGGGAAGGCACCGGGTGTGGATGAGTTGAGTGTGGAGATGGTGAGAGCAGCAGGAGAGGTGGGGATACAGTGGCTGTACCGAGTGATGAGGACAGCATGGAAGGAAAGGAAGACCCCAGAGGACTGGAAAAAAGGAATCATTGTCCCGATCTTCAAGAAAGGTAGTAGAACAGATTGCAGAAACTATCGGGGAATAACACTGATGAGTCATTGTGCAAAGATCTTCGAGAAAGTTTTGGAAAAGAGAATTAGGACAAGGATAGAAGGAGGGATGAGGGAAGAACAACATGGCTTCAGAGCAGGAAGGTCCACAGTGGATTTGATTTTTGCTGTAAGGCAGTTACAAGAACAGCACTATGAGTATGGAACAGATCTACTGATGGCCTTCCTGGACATTGAGAAAGCATATGACAGTGTATGCAGAAACAAAGTATGGAAGTCCCTGGAGGATAGAGGAGTAGAGAAATGGACTATAAAGAGGATAAAGGAGATGTACAAGGGAAGCGTGAGCTGTGTGAAAGTGGGAGGAGAGAGATCTGACTGGTTGGAACAAAGAAACGGCCTGAAACAAGGAAGTGCACTGTCACCGTTACTTTTCATTGTGGTGATGGATGACATAATGACCCGAGTGGCACAAGTAATTGGGGACGGAAAGATGAAAGCAATGGTGTTTGCAGATGATTTGATGATTTGGGGAAACAAGGAGGAGGAGGTACAGGAACAGTTGGACGTGTGGGAAGGAATAATACAAGGATATGGGATGAAATTTAGCATAAATAAGAGTGAGATGGTGATCACAACAAGGAAGAAGGAAAGAACCACAACGGGAATAACAATTGGTGGGGAACAGCTGAAGAAAGTGGAGAGTTTTAAGTATCTGGGAAGCCTGATACAAGATAATGGAAGAAACGATAGAGAAATAAATGAGCGGGGGAAGGCAGGCAGAAGCATTTCGGAGGAGTGTGAGAAGCATGTTATGGAGCAAGGATGTCCCTCAGAACAGCAAAAAGATCATATATCGGACGTACTATGTCCCTATCCTGACGTATGCCTCGGAGACCTGGGTTATGAAAGGAAGGGAGAAGAGCAAAATACAGGCCAGTGAGATGAGGTTCTTGAGAAGCAGTATTGGAGCTACAAAGATGGACAGAATAAGAAATGAGAGGACCAGAGAATTAATGAAGGAGGAACCATTACAGGATGGTATAGAGAAATCTAGACTTAGATGGTATGGACATGTAAAACGAATGGAGGAGAAGAGGATACCCAGGAGAGTACATGAGACGAAGTGGGAAGGAAAGAGACCGAGGGGAAGACCGAGAGACAGGTGGCTGAAGGGGGTGGAAGAAAGCGTGAAGAAGAGAGGAGAAGACTGGACAAGGGTGGAGGCTGAGAGATGGTGGGAAGACAGAAGACGTTGGAGAGGCTTGTGTTCCAAACAGACCCGGCCAGTGGCTGGAAACTGTGCAAGATGATGATGATGATGATGCTAACGTTAGGCCAGTTTTTTCTGCATCTTCCTCAAGTTCATGTGCTCTGGCAGTTCTTCCTAGAATGTCTTACCTCGTCACTGTACATACTAGTAATATAGCATTCTTGTTTGGATAATCTATCACAGTTGAAACAAGCTAGTGCTCATTCTTTCACATCAATATTACGTAAGACCTGCTCCAAAGTGAGGTTGGAAAGTGTAGGTAACTAGTCAAATGCATTAATTTGAATTGTATCTAAATACAGTACGTATAAAAATTGTACGGTATATTTTTAGATGCTATTCAAATTAATGCCACACTAAGGAAAGTTTGTCTGTCTAGGCGTCTTTGCTGCTTAGTGGACAGCATAAAAATGTATGCTCCATTCTGGTGTCAGTTTTACCAAAGATGATGTATAGATTTGCTTTGGGAGATGGTTGTTGTAATACTATATAGTTGTGTAAACAGGCACCGCATGAGCCTAGTGCTCTTGCGGTACGGCAATAATACTTGGACAAATTCTACATTCAACACGTTTTATTTTTTAACACCTTACTCGCTTACTTTCTAACTCGCACATTTGTTTCCCCCTTGTTTCATCGGCTGTGTGGCCGCTTTGTTTCATATAGTTGGTACACAGTCCATCTAATGTAACTTTTGCTAATCTAGACTAGTATATACTGTACCTTTGTAGGGTGACCAACTCTAAATTTTTAAATGGAGGACAGACTCTTTAATAAAAGGAGGACTTTTCATGAAAATGTTCTAAAAATGGAGGACAAATGGAATTGTAATATTTACATGCAAAATTTAGTATTACATACCTTATAACTGTTATGTTGATGAAGATGCTGAAGTTGTAGCTATTTTATGCTGATACTTATCGACTGCACCCGCTTTCGACAGCAACGATGAATTATTTTCTTGTAATAAATAATTGTAAAACTCTCCACATGACATGTTTTTAAAGTTGTACTTCACTGTTATAATACCCTTAATTGACTCGGTCACTATTATAATACCCTTAACCGACTCGGTCAGGAAACGGTTTCTTTCTTCTGACCCCTGTGTATTAATCAGGGAAAATACTCTTTCAACGGTTGCATTGCAACCTGGAATAGCGAAATAAAACTGACAAAATTTAAGCAGCTCACTAAATGTTTCAATGTCAGGGCTATATTTGAAAAACTCACACCACTGCTTATCTGATGTTGTATGTTTATCAATTTCGTAACTCCTAGTGTAATTCTGAACATTGCAAAATTGGTCAAAAAGTTTAGAATTGTCTATCTCCACACCTTTAGATTGCAAATACTCGAGACAAGGAAGAACATCTTCAAACTTAATGTCTTTCATACTATGAAGCTTCATCCATTGGAAACATTTAAATTCTTCCGTCGTAGGGTTACACCCCTTTAACAGGTATTGATTGCACGTTTCATAAAAAGCAACAACATGCAATGCACTCTCTTTCGAAGCCATTTTCAGTGAGGGATTTCAGAGACTTTTTGACTTTAAGAGGTATGAATTTATTTTCCATCCTGTCATTCAGTGTGGCCAGAGCTGAACCTAATATATCACAAACTTCTGCTATAGAGAGCGTTTCTTATTCAATGTATGAAATTTTGTTGTGAAAAAATGTGCATAGTGGAATGAACAAACCACAGGTAAATCTCAGAAAGCTCATTTTCAAAAAACAAACAGAATTTGAAGGCTGAGAAAGAAAGTACGACTTTAGAGCTGCAAACAGTTTTAGCATTCTTTCTACTGCAGGATACAAACTTAACCACCTTGTTTTGCTGTGACACAAAAGCTGTTCATAATTTATTTCAACAAACTCGCAGAATTCTTTGAGTTGTTCAGTGCGAATTGTATACCTAGGTAGATATGGAAATAATTGAAGACTTTTAAAATTATACTCTCTAAATCAACTGGCAATACATCAGCCCTCGTTGCAAACAGTACATGTGCTGGGCATCCAACCCCGATTATATGTTCATTTAATTTACTTTGAAATGCTGAAAATACGTTTTTGCCTTCTCTTCGATTAACCCCTCCAAAATTCACATTTTCATTGTCTCCACTAAAAGCAACGCATTTAGCAGAAATATTATGCTTCTTAAAAGTCTTGGAAACATAATTGGATATTGTCTCTGAAGTTTCATTAGGACATGTTTGTAGTTCTAAGACTTTAGTTTGAATACCATTTCTTTATAGTCGAAATATTGTATAACAATACGAAAAAGTTTCAAAGCCCCATGGTTGCTAGCATCAGTATCCACTCCGAACAAAGGAATACTATTATTCAATGTTTTAATGATAATGTCAATGGAATGAGGGGCGATTACATTATTTATGATGCTTCAGTTTTGGTTCTAGCGCATGATATTTTGTTAGCAATCTCAGAATCTGCAAACAGCACTTGATCCAACTTTGATGTGCAGTCCATAGACCTACGATTGATGGTGAGAAACAGTGTGATATGCCAATGTTGCCTCTGTTGCCCGAACTTTCCTGTCTAGTGGGGAACGTTTAATCTGGAAAAATGAATCAATATTACTGCTAGAAGAACTGCTTCTAATTGTTTTTCTATGATTTTCACTAGCAATATGTCTCTCGAGATCACCTGCACCTTTATTTCCAACAGTTACATAACAGTCACAAATATAACATTTCGCCTTACTTTCATTACGTCCCTCTTAAAAACACGGGTAGGCCTACTTCTGTTTCAATTGCTGAGTCCGGCATTGCTTCCACTTACTTGTGCCGGGCTCCTCTCCGTCTTCCTTCCTGTCGACCTCCCTTGGTCAACTCTAGTTCTTTTCTGACCCCGACGGTATTAGGGTATCCGAGGCCTAGGGAGTCTCTTCATTTCCCGCCTTAATTGGCCCTTGTCTCATCTTTTCTGATTCCCTCCTTCTGCGAGGGGTCAGCTTCTTTTTCTTTTCCTTTTACCTCCTGCCTTGTGCTCAAGGCCCTTAAGGAGGCCGGGTGTATGTAGCCCCACCACTTCTGGTTCACCCTAGATAATGCTACACCCTCAGGGGCTCACAGCTAATGAGTTCGGGAGTTGGCGACCCCGAGGGATTCCTGAGCTGGGTCCGTTTTCCCCTTTTTGTCCCGTACCTTTGGGGCGGACCCTCTCCTCTCCTCTTTTCATTATATTTCCTTTTCTCTTTAAGATTCCCGCACCTTTTTGTAGGTATTTTTAATCTACGTTGCATTTTGTAAGTTTTTTCGATCTAAATTGCATTTTGTGAGTGATTTTCAACCTCAATTGCATTTTGTAAGGATTGACAATCAAAATTGCTTTTTAGTAAGTCTTTCAATATAGGGGGGTCTTTTTGTGAGTATTTTCAATTTCAATTGCATTTTGTATTTTCAACCTACCCTGCTTTGTTCAAGTAGTTAATTCTCAATTGCAATTTTGTGGGTATTTTGAATCTAAATTACATTTTGTAAGTATTTTCAATCTAAATTGCATTTTGTAAGTATTGTCCATCCAAATGAGAAGTTTGAATCTACCATACATTTTGTAAGCAATTTCAATTGAATTTTGTATTTTCAACCTACCCCGCTTTGTTCAAGTAGTTAATTCTCAATTGCATTTTGTGGGTATTTTGAATCTAAATTACATTTGTGCGTATTTTCAATCTCATTTGCATTTTGTAAGTATTTTGATTTCACTTACATTTTGTAAGTATTTCGACTGTACGTTGCATTTTGTACGCATTTTGAGCTTAACCTACATTTTGTGCGTATTTTTCAATCTATTCCTTTTGTGAGTTTTTTCGTTTGAAATTCCCTTATTTACGTATAGCAGTGAGCTGTTTTTTATCTTCATCCTTTCATTTCACGCCATTTCATTTCATCAGGGGCCGATAACCTCGATGTTAGGCCCCTTAAAACAACAATTATCATCATCATCATCATCTGTTTCAATTTCTCCGAGAACTTATATTTCCTCTTTTGTGCCTCGCCACTTTTGAATGATGACATACTGATATTATTCAAACACTCCACTCCACTCACTCTGAAGGTCCGAATCCAACTAGCACAAAAACAAAACTACGTAATACCGAAGTCGGCATTACTTGACTGGTGAATCCCCGCCGAGAATTCCCCGGCCCTGACCAAGCATTTTCATATCACGTCGGGCGTTGTCACCACTTTGGTGACAGCTGACAGCTGTAACTTAAGATATGATTTATTATTGAGTAAATGACGTAGTCTGATTGGGGTATCCTGAATATAGACTGAGATAGAGGAAGTGCAACAAAAATAGCTTTGCAACAGAGAAAACAATAGGAAACTGAATGACTAAGAATACAATATGCAAAAAGCCGGACATTTAATAGCAAATAATAAATGCCTGCCGGACAGAGGACAAGCATGAAAAAAGGACATGCCGGACGGTTGGTCACCCTACCTTTAAGTGGCAAATTATAGTAAAATTTTTATTGTTTAAATATGGATTTAGCAACTTAAAATATCTTAAAGCAATAGAAATAAATATTTCTGCTCCATTAATGTATCCAATGATTTTTGCTGTGAACTTAGTAATTTAATTTGGCAACTTGATGGCAAGAGCACACAATACAAAACTGAGGATAAATTACACTTCAGAAAGTAGCGGCTTTGTTGGCGTAGGTATGCTGAGCATCTATGCCCAAGATCGCAGGTTCAAACCCGGCCGAAGTCATTGGACTTTTTAAGAGCGTTAAAATCCCTCAGTATGCCTTCCTTTGGAGGGGAAGTAAAGCCGGCGGGCCGATGTCATAGATTTATGGCAAGTAAAAGAACCTTCCACTAACTACAATTGTCTGAAGCTAAATTTGTAGGTTATATTTGATTAACGCTCTATTAGTTCCAATGTTCGCCGCCAGGTTGCGGTGGCATCTAGTAGCCAAGTTCACAGGTAGACGTCGTTGACGGTAGCATTTAGAAGCAAAAGTAGGACTACCTGAAATTGATTGTCTGCAGTCCTTACCCGAATTACAGATAATACACACTAATATGGCCATCACAATTAACACCTGTTATCAGACAGGTTCTACACACACCCAAAGTAGGCTAAATGACGGCTTTGTCGCAGTCGCTAAACTGAGGAACCAAATCAAGAATTTGGTGAAAATACAGTGATAACCAGGGATTAGCTCAATTCCTACAGAGAAAATGATATAAATATTATGTGATACACTGTAGTGTTAGGCTCGTGAATTAGATGTGCTGCTTTTAAGCCAGTCAATAAATTGTAAGACTTTTTCGGTTAAAATATATGAATCTGACTTCTATGCGATGTGGCACATAATACAAGTAAATACGGAATATGTTTCATGTACTTGTGCTTCAGCATAACAGCCCTAACAAGTTGAAGTTTAAATCTGGATTACAAGCCTGCCCTTTTCCCACTGGAAGGCACATATACAGTATATGATGACTTGCTTTTTTTTTCTCTTTTTCTCTCTCTCTAGGAAACCTGACAAAGAAAAGAAAGTTCCAGAACAGAATGCTGCTGCCCCAACTCCAACTGAAGC
The DNA here is from genome assembly GCA_946902985.2 of Meconema thalassinum. Classification (NCBI taxonomy): domain Eukaryota; kingdom Metazoa; phylum Arthropoda; class Insecta; order Orthoptera; family Tettigoniidae; genus Meconema; species Meconema thalassinum. The sequence continues at coordinate 379,003,289 of OX336392.1, forward strand.
AGAGTAAGTTACTGCCCATTTGGGTGACTTAGGATATGAAGTATAGCTGTTAATTACATTGTTACCTATGCAAAAAACATCTTTGCCAATGTTTATTAACATTTAACCAGTGCCCAATGACATTTAAAAATAATTTTGTTTATTTATTGGCTAGAAAGCATTTGCCTCTGTAATATCTCTCGGATGTTCAATTCGCAGTTTTGTAAGACTATGAAACATATGTGAAGTTACTAGCAACCACATTCAAGGTCATACCTTGTATCCATAGTTTAACACATGCACTCCTAGTTACATACAACATGAGAGTTTAAACCCTCCGTCGGACTCGCCTCTGCGACTCCCGAGATCGGGCGCAGTGTGCCTGACAGGTGCCTGTTGTAAAGATGTCATTAACACCCGATTAACATAATTATTTTTAAGTGATTAGTGGCATTCATAAGGATATACATGAGGAGTTCATTCAACATCAAATTTTTTTAAGACTTACTATTCTCACAAATCAATTTAAAAAAAAACGCCATTAAATTGTGTTCAGTTTTCATTAAAAAATTCAAACAAACATTAAAATTACAAACAAAACTTAAATAATGTTTCAATTACAAAATAAAATACAGCACAATAGAGTCATTCTTACTTAGAATCACTGATGGAATGCTCAGCAGTAAAGATACATTGACCCATTAAAAGTGCTAGGTTGGCAAGTCGTACTTTATCTGTATGGGGCTGGCAGATTGCTTTATGGCATTCATAATTCGACATCCTTCTGTGACCCATTTATTTCACGAAATAACCACAACCTATGTATTTTTTATTCATAAATTAGTAAAATAAGCAATATTGCCATGGAATAGTAAGGAAATATGAACTTTTCAAAGTCAAAAGAGTTCAGGCGCGATGTGCCTCACAGGCCTGGAGGGTAATTACTGCACTTTACGCAGGCGGAGGGAAAACTAACTGCGAGCATTTGGAACGGAACCTAGAGATGGGAAGGTACTAAAAGGGGCAAGCGCATAGGTGCCCTGGGGGAGCAAGAATAGATTTGCGGCGCCTGTCGGCCAGCTGCGCCCGACGGAGTGTTAAGAGTCGATTAATATTGTATATTTCAGTCGGTCAACACTAAAGTCATGCCAATTATGGAACATGTGATGTGATTATGATTTACGGACTATTGAAGAGAAGAAGAAGACTAAGGGATGGAATGTTTCACTCATCAAGCGAGCATCATCACATCCAAATATGCAAGACAAATAGCTCTACAAAACACTACCAAACCTACAGTGACACCCACAGGCAGTCTCTGCCCTCCAAACACAAAATCTGTCAGAAAACTTAGTAAGTGTGGTAATTATTACTGATAAATAGTAAGGCATTAAGCACTGAAAAAAGAACTATTTATTTTAATGTTGCAAAACTTAGAAATGATTATCCCATCAACAAAAACAATCTTCTTCCACTAAACTAATCTATGAAGACGGTGTTTTGCTGTGATACACTTCAGCAGTAAGCCCTATACCTACCGTAGAATTGTAAACTAATATGTGGAAATGAACAAGTACTCTGCTGTGATGATTAACCTTTTCACTCCCAGGCCCGAGTTAACTCGGACATCCGAGTGTCTTCCGTTGTCCCAACCACGAGTTAACTCTTATTTCAAAAGCCCCGCTCTCTTCTGGTCCCGAGTTTAGTCACTATTTTACCCCCAGGTAAGGGTAGTTTTTATTTTGGGGTGGAAATAAGTCATCCATAGAAAAGGAGGGTTCACCCCGAGTCCTATGACACCCCATGTGTTTAAATCTGATTGTTGGTTAGCGAGATACTAAAAATCCGATGACCTATTAGTTTTGGGTTCTTTAATTAATATTTTTTTAGAATAACTCATCTATAATTAATCATTTAAAAAGCCCGCCCTCTTACAAAAGCCCCAAATGCGCATGCATACAAAAAAATCACCATTTCACCCTCGGGTAAGGGTAGGTCATCCATAGGAAAGGGGGCGTCACCCCGAGTGCTACGACATGTCACATGTCAAAATCCGACAATGGGTTCAGGAAAGTATAGTTAGGCCCCCCAATTATCACCACATCATCCTAATCCTCAGGGATTCACCACTTGTTTTACTGCCTAGAAACCCCAACCTCCAACCCGGGATGCGGAATGCATAAGCAGGAAGGATACTTGGGAGTGAAAAGGTTAAGAACTATAACTACGACATAAAATATTGTTTGTCTACTACTAAGGCAAGGAAAGCATTTCTACAGAAAAGGAATCTGTTGACATCAAATATAGATTTAGGTATTAGGAAGTCATTTTTGAAAGCCTTTGTCTGGAGTGTGGCACTATATGGAAGTGAAACTTGGACTATTGGTGCAGCAGAAGAGAGGAGGATTGAAGCGTTTGAAATGTGGTGTTACAGGAGAATGGTGAAGATCAGATGGGTAGATAGGGTAACAAATGAAGAGCTGTTAAGACGAGTGGGAGAGGAGAGATGTTTCTGGCGACTGTTAATGAAGAGGAGAATAGATTGGTAGGTCACATACTAAGACTCAAGAATAGCAAGCTTAGTTATGGAAAGAAAGTCTAGGACAAGAATTGTAGGGGTAGACCAAGGTTAGAATATGTTAAACACATTGCCTCGGATGTAGGGTGTGGTAGCTATGTACAGATGAAACGATTAGCTGAGGACAGGGAGGCATGGAAAGCTGCATCAAACCAGTCAAAAGACTGAAGACTCAAATAACAACTATTAAGATCTACTGTTGATACTTTCCTGAAGTCGTGGAATGTCTACAGGCTGCTCAGATAACCATTTTTAGCCTACTTTTCACATTTTGCAAAAATGAGGAAGAAGTAGTCTTATGAGATCGATCCGGGAAAATGTCTGTCTGTCTGTCTGTCTGTCTGTCCTTCTGTCTCTCTGTGTGTGTGTTCCCCCTATCAACTCCTAAACGGCTGCAGCAATCGAAACCAAATTTGGTATGAGTAAAGATCTATACCGGGACATCTCAACGTCATACTTGAAAATGATGTCAGTGCTATCAACTGCTGAAAAATCATAATTGAAATTTCAGCTCCATGTTGGATATCTTGGAATATGTACATGGGAACTATTCCAAAATTGGCACATATATAGATAATAATACTCCAGTTTAATTTTCAGGAGGCCATACATGACAGTGTTGCCAAAATGATTCTAAGCCTACTTATCGGTCCAATGTTTAAATGCATATAACTCCTACACTATCAATTGGATTTCAACCAAATTTCTTATGTACTATGTGTACATAAACTGATATGACTGAGCGTATTCTTAAGAGCCACTAGGGCTGCCAACTGTCAATAAATGCTCTCTCTATTTTTTATCCAAATACCAAATACCAAGTATGCGAGCCAACATCCTTAACCTTCGCACACGTATAGTGCCTGACATTCTAGATTAATTTGGAGCAACTAATGTATGTCAGTGCTACCAACATGATTCTAAGCCTGCTGATAGGACCAATTTTTAAATACATGTAACGTCTATACTATCAATTGGATTTCAACCAAATTTCGTATGTGCTATGTGTACCATAACATATGTGTATTGTTAAGAGCAATCAGGGCTGCCAACTGTTAATAAATGCTGTTTATATTTTTTACCCTAATATCAATATACAGGCCGGACGTTTTAGACGATTGCCCTTGACCTTGAAGCCTGTAGGTGAGCCTACACACACTCTCTCTCTCACCCTATCGCTTCACACTTGTCACCACCGATCTGATGTAATGGAATTCCAGACTTGAGCAGACAGTACAGTCCACATCGAAGTATTGTGTGTCGCGGAAGTACACGTTACATAGTTACGAACAGAATGTCATTATATTTGCCAATGACTGTACTCCTAGCAGAAGTGTGAAACAGATGTGTCAATCATCGGATCGCTTGGGGCAGCTGATAACAACACAAGTACTGCAGTAACTCGCCTCCAGGCTTCCATTAAGATTTTTCACTCGTCTAAAACAAACGTCCGGCCTGTAGGCTATCAGAAAGTATGCAAGCCAACAGCTTTAAACTTTGCGCACGTATAATACCTGCCATTCTAGATTAATTTGGAGCAACTAATGTACGTCAGTGCTACCAACATCATTCTAAGCCTGCTGATAGGTCCAATTTTAAAATACCAGTAACTACTATACTAACAAATGGATTTCATCCAAAATTGGCACAACAATAGATGATAATATTTCAAATTATTTCTGACCAACACATGCATGTCATTGTTGGCAACATCATTTTACGCACGCTGTATTAAGTCCAATGTTTAACTGCATGTAAAGTCCATGCTATCCATTGGACTTCAACCAAATTTTGTATTCTGTACCTTAAGAAATGGAACTAATTCAGTCACCAGGACTGCCAACTGTAGTGCTCTATCAGGCTACATAATGCCAGGTATATTTCGGACTAATTAGAAATTTCTATATTACCAACTTTGTTTCGTCATTATTCTAGATAGCCTAGGTCCATACAGATTAATCATTGGCATGAATTTTAAATTTTAAGAAAAATAGGCTCTTTAGTTCGTCACGGAACTTCTTGTTGGTGTATGGTTTTGTAGATTGTAATTTGAGTTCTTTGAATGTAAGTAGCTTTCATAAAAGCGTGTATCTCGTGAAAAGTCTTCAGATTATAAGATTCTTGTAAGAATCACTTACCCTCTACAACCGAACTCATTAACCTATTGGGTAATCTCCCCCATCCTCATCACATATCCCCATTATCTGAGTTGGCTCATACGAACAGTTTCATCTAGCATTTTCATTTCTATCTTTGCTTTTATCTCTACATTACGAGTACCTTGATGCCATTGCTCCCATCTATTTGCCCTAGCAATCAATCGTGCTACCGTCATATCAGTTACCTCTAGCTTATGTATCAGATACTCTGAATCTACCCAGCTCTCAATTCCATACAGCAAGGTCTGTTTAAATACTGAGTGATGTAGGGAGAGTTTCATTGCAACACTATCTTCTTTCTTGCAGAATACTGTAGATCGCAATTTAGAACTTGCTGCATTGGCTTTTCTACACCTCGACTCTATTTCTTTCCCCGTACTACCATCCTGAGAGAATACACAGTCAAAGGTTTAATATACACTTAAAAAGAAAAATATTTAAAATTCTATAAGCATGAGCAATACGAGGGAAAAATACTTAAGTACAACATCAAGCAAGGGAACATTTTGAACATTTAGATGCTGGTTTCTCATTGTAAAGATGTCTCTCACTTTGAAAATGCGTATAATAGTTACAAGATTTATGACAGATAGAGTTTCCAACCAAGTTTGACAATAAATCGAAAATTGCTTAAACGTTAGCCATTTTGAAAATTGTAATAGTTTTTATCCATATTGACTGATTGTAATAAGAAGTATTGCAATCCGCCTTATCAATACTGTGAACATTATGTTTAATGAATGATTAAAAGTGCATGTTTCGGTATGTCATTGATACCTTTTTCAGCATATTGGAATGATATTAAAATCTTAAATAAGGTTAACAAAGCCAAAATAGAAATGGATATCCTTACAAAAATTGTTTGAATTTAAGTAAAATGAAAAGCTTACAAATAGATTAGATGCCATGCATTAGAAAGATGATAGTAAAAATGTTATGAATATAAGGAATCTACCTTATTAAACTGCCTTCGTCACACTCACTTAATTTGAAGACGTCGCTGCCAGAAGAATAAAGATGTGAAAAAAGCGTAGTGTTAAATAATGCCCCTTCCAGGTGGGATAATGTTGCAAGAAATGTAAAAATTTTATGGTACATAGTCTTCTAACCTCGAAAATTTCCAGTAGATTCCACTTGTTGGCTCACTCTGCTGTATTAGCTGTTCATTGGGTAACGCTATGTGCAGATTACCGTATTTACCAAGCATACTACTGTATTTACTCGGCTATAAGACCCCCTTTTTTTTTCTTAATTTGTAGTTCCGAAATTGAGGGGGGGTTACTGTAGATGCGTACTTCGCAAAAATCCATTATTTTGGGAAAGGGAGAGAGGGAAAATAAGCTATTTTATTTTGATGCTACATAGTACGATATATTTAATCTAAATAAACAAAGTTTGCAGGATCACTTCTCATTAACATTTGTAAACACTACTGAGCACGTATTATTCACATATTTCACATTCATATACCAATAACGTTTCACACACACGAACACCGATGGTTATTGCAACAAATGAAATGTGTTTAAAATAAAACTAAGGAGACTGTCGTAAACACAATCGAATTGCAACATAAATAATACTAAACAGAAGAATGCAGGCAAGATGAAACCATAACTTTCATTGGCGGATAGCGCTTCTACTCGGCCAATAGTGTGGCATCTTCTATTGGATATCGGGTGAAGCCCATTGGCTACACAATTCGATATCCTGCCTAATCGCGTGCGCAGTACGCAAAATGGCAGTCATATCGTCTGAATAACAAACTAGGCTAATATACCGTAACAAGAAAAATATTTTTTGTCATAAAAGAGAATGAATTTCAGTTGTAATTATATATTTTTTAAGAATTTGTCAATTTCCATGAATTTTGACTCTCAATAATTAAGGAGGGAGTACTATAAGCGATTTCCAAGAATTTTTTATTTTGGCTCTCGAAACTTGCGGGGGAGTACTATAGGCGAGGGGGTCTTATAGCCGAGTCAATACGGTATACATAGTGTTACTGCAATTTAAATTGTGCATCGTAACTACGAAAAACACTTCGCACAACAATTCACACGTAAGAACACTGTTGAAAGAGATTACTGTACGCGTGCGAGTCACAGCTGATAACAAAGGCGAGTTATGGCTAGCAGTCATAGGCATTCTGGGCCTGGGGGCTGGAATGTTAAGTAATCAGTCCCATTCGTAGGGATTTACCACACTTCCTCCCCTCCTAGCATTGGAAACGTGAACTGGAATTTCCAAATTCGTTCCCGATTTCCGTACATCGGCATGAATCACAAAGACTGGATAAGTCCATGGTTCGCAACTAGTGGAAATGTAGATAAAACGGGGGGGGGGGGGAAATATGCGAATAATTTTCGTTCTAAAAATCAGAGGGGGGAATTGTGCAGGAGAGCGGGGGGGGGGATCTCCATATAATAAATCAGCTGATTTACCCTTACAAGAAACAAGCCCACAACACACACATTTTCAACCAAGGAAAGGGCATGACGATCAAAGCGTCATAAGAAGTACTGGGAGGAACGCAAAGCCCGAACAATCCCTTCAAAGAAGATCTGAACAATGGACGGACTACAGTGATCCTTTGTGGTCCTAAAAGAATAAGAAGAAGAACAAATCAGCTCGTGTGTGAATTCCAGGGTAACACTAACAATGACGACAATCTTCTACACTGCTGTACTGAAATTAGCCAAAATACCTTCTGTAAAGATGAATAATAATTGTGGAAATGATGTATCATTAGATGTTTTCTCCTCCGCTGTCTATAACTTACCCACCATCTCCTTCTTTAGACCATGACTTGCATGGTAAAATTCCAGTTGTGTCAGCCATTATCTGGGTGAATTATGGGACAAATAGAATTGTGGCAACCCCATGTACTGTACACGGTACTGTAGCCCGCATCTTGCAACAAGAAAATGTGGGGTTTGCCTAGACCAACAATTACTAGGTAGCACAGCCCATTATAGCCATTTATATACACCCCTGGGTTTTGTTACTCTCAGTGGAATTACTCGTGCATCAACAATCTGGATCCAGACCAATCGTTTGTATTCTACATTACATGTTGTCAACATTAATGTGACATCAATCTATGCTCCTGTGTGTGCCTTGGTAACAGTTGAAGAAACCTATTGCACCTCTTTCTGTAGCAGTTGAGCAAAGACAATCTATGACAATTGCCATTGTTGAATGAGCAAGAAATAGACTAATGACACATATTTATGTAATTTAGCACATATTTCCAGTGCAGTAGTGATAATGGACCATAATTGGCAATGACTCCCATAATATGAAATAAGGTATGAAAATGAAAATCATATATGGTATTATCCAAGTGCAAGTGTAGAATCCTGGTTATCTCTTTTAGTTTTACCAATTCAGTGTGTGCCACAAGAAGCATCTCTGCATCTTGTTGCCAGTGTTCAAGCCCAGTTTCCAGCATTGGTACTTCATGGTATTTGACAGTGTTCTGATCTAATGTTTACTTCCATTAATTGCCAGGGCAGTGGAGGAGCAGCTGGCAGAGGAGACTGTGGATGATCCCAATGCTGTCGAAGATGATGATGAGTCATTTGCTATCCCAGTCCCTCAGGTGAAAGTGGGTGCTGACGGCCAGATCATTCTGGATGAGAAGAGTTTGGTGAGTTTTGTAACATCTTGTAAAGTGGTTGGAATGGTTTAGAAGCCATTTGTTTTAGTGACGCTCAGCTACTACGTAACACCAAACCTTCTCATTGCATACTTTATATTGTATAGTAAAACTTGGATCATTTGAAGCTGGTTAATTGAAAATCCTGCCTAATGTGAAGGATTCCTTGTTTCCTCATCATCCGTGTCCAACTCCAGTCACCCGGGTGTTGTAAACTAGACTCTTCCACTGCTGTCTATCCTTCCACTTCTCCTGCTCCATTACTTCTGCCACATCCAGTCCAATGTTACATATATCTTGTCGGATTTGGTCCATCCATCTCTTTTCTGACCTTCCAACCTGGTTATCTCTTTTAGTTCTACCAATTCCAGTGTGTGCCACAAGAAGCATCTCTGCATCTTGTTGCCAGTGTTCAAGCCCAGTTTCCAGCATTGGTACTTCATGGTATTTGACAGTATTCTGATCTAATGTTTACTGCCATTGCCAGTTTAATATAAATAATATATTACTCCAGTATATGGATAAATCGTAATTTGAAGGCGAATGCCGAACCTGTAACTGAAGTTAAGTTTTTAAATACATACTAGTGCCCTGTAATTTCTTCATAAAAATATTTTTACTGTGTAATTTTTCTCATAAAACTCATGCAGTGCCTCAAATTTCAAGGTGTGTCATTCAATGAACAACTTCAAGCAATTAACAATTGATTATTTTTGTTCGATTATTTGTGATAACTAATAATAGTTACATTTAATTCCATAAGTTGCTATTTGTGGCTCACACATCCCTGATTCTTGAATGAATGTATGAGTTTGGTTTTGGTTCTGTTTTAACACATGGGTGGCGGGCCTCAGAATTCTCGTATGCTAGTGAACCATTGGTGATGAGCCCCGAGAAATCTTGGCTTTATTCACAGCATTTTCGGTAATCCTGTGACGGCTCTTGACTATTGAACTGTTTCACATTGTGTAGAATATTTGTAGGTGTATATGTCTAACTTTCCCGTTATTCACAGCCTTCTTTTATTCTTTGATTTAGTTTCAAAACATCGACTTTCTGTCTGCTGGTTCAGCCAATGACAAGATGGAGGGCTTGCATAATAAGATCAGATTTTAGAAGAATTATTGTACAAATGAACTAAGTTATAGTGAATTAGTGGAAACTGAATGCGAGAGTGGCCCCTTGCCAGCGTAATATAACCAACATACTTAACATACTGTTACATGCCACCCCCCTAGTGACACTTCTGTTAACTGGATTACGGTGGGTTGAAGCAAAACACAGATTGTTCCTTTAAAGAAATAATTAACTTTATTGCAGCCAGAAAGATACACTACTCATCAGCAAATACAAGCAATTAGAACCTTACTCCAGTTTCCTCAAGTCTCTTCCTTATGGAGAGCTCTTGCCCCCTTTCACTTGTCAACAAACCACAGAAGTTAATCCGTCCTAATGAGTCCGGTGGCCTTGACAGAAACTACCTGCACCTCTTCCTTATGTACACAAACTACAGTCACTTACGATAACCTGCTACACGCTGCTTCGCTGTCCACGAGCTGGGAAACAATGTCACTGGATTTCGTAACTCGCACGGCACTTCGCCACAATACCTCTGTCGCTCAGTGAAATCACACTCGCTCAAAACTCAGGCAGTCCCCTGTATGCTTCTCACTCCCTCGCTGTCAAGAGAATCGGCTTCACTAGGGGTTTCGCAAGTCACCACACTTCTGTCGCTCAGGATAAACGCTCGCACTAGCTCTTAAAACACACAAACCCTGCTTGATAGGTCGCTCTTATATAGCAGGCCGGTGACTCAATAAATGCTTCTAGACCCATCCAGGGTTCATGGCTTCTCGAGGTTTCCATCACTGGCTGAGTCACGAATATTCTGGACCATCCCTTTGTCCTAGTAGTCCTGTTGCATAAGGCACACGCAATACACTGAGGCAGAGCACAGCCCAGCCCGGGGGCAGTTGTGACTCATGCGGCGAGCAATGAAACAAACTCACAGCCCTAACACCACCCTCTTCCTAAAAGGCTGATCGTCCCGATCAATCATTGGTCCGTCTGTGTCCTTCCGTAGGCTGCCTGGCGATCTCGATGCATGATCTTCATCTTCGCCCTCGGGCTCCGCTGGATCCTGTAGACGACATCGTTGATCCATTTCACGACTCGGTACGGGCCCTCCCAGGACTTCTGCAGTTTGGGTGACAGGCCTTTCTTCCGTAATGGGTTGAAGAGCCAGACCAGGTCGTCCTCGTGGAATCCGCCGGCATCCGTCTGTTGATCGTATCGGGTCTTCATTCGGTCGGTCTCGATCCGCAGTTTCCTCCTCGCGAACGCTTGCACGTCCTCCAGTTGGTCGTCCAGTTCTTGACAATACTGGCTTACCGGGACCGGATCATTCCCAGGTTGGCCGAAGGCAAGATCGACAGGTAGACGGAGCTCCCTCCCAAACATGGCCCGGGCTGGTGTGCACCCGGTGGCTTCATGCACGGCGGCGCGGTAGGCCAGGAGAAATAGTGGAAGATGTTTGTCCCAATCCCTCTGGTGCTCGCTGACGACTATTCGGAGATGGTTCTCGATGGTGCGATTGAATCCCTCTACCATCCCGTCGGACTGAGGGTGTAGCGGCGTTGTCCTTGTCTTCCGGATTCCCAGCAGCTGGCATAGGTTCTGGAACACCTGCGACTCGAAGTTCCTCCCTTGGTCGGAGTGCAGCTCCAGGGGTACTTCGTACCGGCTGACGAATTCCTTCACCAGGGTCTCTGCGATCGTCGCGGCTTCTTGGTTAGGGAGCGCATACGCCTCAGCCATTTGGTGAAGTAGTCGCTGACGACCAATATGTAGCGGTTCCCTGCCTCGCGTAACGGGAATGGTCCAGCAACATCGATGGCCACTCTCTCCATGGGGCCGCCCAAGTTGTAGGTCTTCAGTGGACCCCGTCGTCTTCGTCCTGGGCCCTTGCTGGCTGCGCAATCGTGGTAACTCGCGCAGTGGTTCTCCACGTCTGTTCGGCACCCGATACAGTAGAACCGCTCTCTCAGCTTCTCCAGGGTCTTCTTTATCCCTAAGTGTCCACCAGATGATCCTCCATGAACTTCCTTCAGGACTTCCTCCGTCATAGCCTTTGGAACGACGACTTGTTCCCGAGATGTCTTCCCGTCGGTGCTCTCCCAGGTACGGCAGATGCGGCCATCCCTCACAACCAGAGAGTCCCACTGTGCCCAGTAGGACTTAAAATTTGGGTTGCAGTCACTCACAATGTTCCACCCGGGTCTGGGGACCCAGGCCCTCTTCCATTCGGCTATCAGTCCCAGGTCATCTTCTTCTGCTTGTGCCCGCGTGAAAGATTCGCTGCTCCAGCTCCCTTGAAGTTCCACAGTAGTCCGTCGGCACTGTATCCCAGTGTTCTCCTCCCTTCTAGTACAGAAGGTGCAGTCTTCGGGGCACGGTCTTCGTGACAGGGCGCCGGCATTAGAATGCAGTTGGCCTTTCCTGTGCTGGATCTCAAAGTTGTACTGTTGAAGCCTCTCTAACCACCGCGCGAGTTGACCCTCGGGCTGCTTGAAGTTCAGGAGCCACCGCAGGGATGCATGGTCGGTCCAGATGAGAAATTCTTGCCCGTACAGGTACTTGTGGAAGTGTTCAATGGTCTTCACGATGGCGAGCAGTTCCTTCCTGGTGACGCAGTAGTTCCTCTCTGGCTTTGAGAGGGCTTTGCTGAAGTAGGCCACTACTCTCTCCTTGCCGTCCACTATTTGCGACAGGACTCCCCCTATACCAAAGTCGCTGGCATCGGTATCGACGATGAATCTTGTTCCTGGTCTGGGGTAGGCCAGAATAGGCGTGGTGCACAGAGCCTGCTTTAGTTGTTCGAAGGCACTGTGGCATTCTGCTGTCCATGTGAAGAGTTGGTCCTTCTCAGTCAGTCGATGCAGTGGTTTGGCGATGTCGGCGAATCCTCTCACGAAGCGACGGTAATAAGTGTTGAGTCCCAGGAAGCTTCGTAGTTGGGACTTGTCCTTCGGAACTGGCCACTCCCTCACAGCTGCGGTCTTTTCTGGGTCGGTGCGCACCCCTTCCTCGGAGACAATATGCCCAAGGTACTGGACCTGCTTCTGGAAGAGCTGACACTTCTTGGGGCTTAACTTCAGCTGGGCAGCCCGTAGCTTCATCAAGATCTCCTTCAGGTTGCTGTAGTGCTCCTCGAAGCTTCTTCCCAGAACGATGACGTCGTCTCGGTAGACCAGGCAGGTCTTCCAGTGTAGTCCCCTCAGAATGGACTCCATCAACCTTTCGAAGGTCGCAGGGGCATTGCACAGACCAAATGGCATGACGGTGAACTGGCAGAGCCCGCTGCCCACCGAGAACGCCGTTTTCTCGCGGTCCTTAAGGTGGACCTCCACCTGCCAGTAGCCACTCTTCAAATCCAAGGTGGAGAACCATCTTGATCCTGATATGGTGTCCAGCGTGTCGTCGATCCGGGGTAGAGGGTAGCTGTCCTTCTTCGTGACGTCGTTCACCCGCCTTTAGTCTACGCAGAACCTGGTGGAACCATCCTTCTTCTTCACTAGCACGACCGGAGAACTCCAAGGACTATGTGATGGCTCGATCGCCCCTTCATCTCTTTTACCATCCGGTCGACTTTGGCTTGCTTGGCGAGTGGGACACGTCGGTATGGGGCCCTAATCGGTGCGCTGTCCCCAACGTCGATTCTGTGCTTGACCAAGCTTGTCCTTCCGAAGTCTTTGCTCCCCACAGAGAAGATGTCCTGGAATTCGCGTAGCAGGTCCTGAAGTTGGCGTGATTGTTCCTCGTCTAAATGGTCCTGGGATCCTTGGTACAGCTTCTGTAGTTCTTCTGGCAGTGCGAGTCTTCTTCGGTTGCCTGTCCGCAGGTGTCCGTCCGCCGTATCTGTGATGCGGGCAGTCCAGGTAACGGGCTCGCAGACTCCTAGGTTGGTGTCCCTGTGAACCGCAATGTCGTAGTCATTCAGGTTGGACAGGCGGACATACGGCCGAGACGTCGAGTTGATGAGAGTCTTGGAAATTAGCAATTCTTTTGTCTGGATGTCCTCATATTTTGGCTCGATGACAGCCGCCACTGCCTCAGCAGTTCCATCGACAATTACGGCGGCGCTGACCACCGTCCTGGCGGGAACGTTGACTTCCTCTCTCAGCCTTACTCGTCGTGCAGTGACGGCCTCGCATGCTGGTTGCAAAGCAAGGTCTTCACCTCCGTAGCGGAGAGTGTTGGTGCTCAGGTCCAAGATGATGATGATGTTCTGGTCCAGGAAGTCCAGTCCGATGATCACATCGCTTGCTACATCAGTCACGAGCACTGGATGCTTCACCGTCCGCCGACCAATGACGAAGTCCAGTGATGCTTCGCCATGTACCGGTGCGATCTCTCCAGTTGCGGTTATTAGCTGGAGTTTCCTTTGTGTGGGTAGCACTCTCCACTTCGGGATCACGGTGGGACTGACGATGGTCCTCGATGCTCCCGTGTCGATTAGCATGGGCCAGCTCTCTCCGTTGACGACTCCGTCGACCATCAGGCTGCTATTATCCCTCCGTAACTGCGTCACAAGAACTTGGACTGCCGGGGCTTGACGACTGTCACAAGCCAACCTTTGCCACCCAAGGCTGGCTGATACTTGCTTTCCTGGGCCACGCGGTTTCCCTACGACTGACTGTCCCAACAGAAACCCTTGGCGGCGGCGATCACCGCAGTCCTTGCTCAGGTGGCCTCTTTTACGGCGGGTCCAGCAGGTCGGTAGTCCTCTTCCAGGCCGCCTCTCCGGATCTCCTTCGGCTACGTTTTTGCTGGTGGCGCCGCGACTATCGAGAAACGTCTTAGTGCCTCCATCAATTCGTCGGCCAGGGGCTTGGTCTCGTTGGTTTTTACTGGTTCGTCGACGTCCACTTGACGCACCCGCGCGCGCATTCTAGATGCCTGTTTTGCCGTCTCGAACTCAAGTGCGTGGCTCAGCGCATCTGCCAGGGTCTTATTGCGTGCGAGTCGCAGTGCCTGTTGAGTGTCCGAGTCCCGTAGCCCGCCGGTGAAGGTCTGCGTCGCAATCTGTTCCAGAAAGTCGGCCGGCGCTGTTGGATAGGCGAGCCTTACGAGGCGTGCGATGTCCATCTCGAACTCCTGTAGGGTTTCCGCGTTCTTTTGTACCCGGGTCCGGAGCTGCATCTGGTAGGCCTGCTGAAGATGGCTATCTCCATATCGGGACTCCATATGGGCGATTAGTGAAGTGTAGTCCTGGGATCCAGTCGGGATGGCCTGAAGGATGTTAAGGGCGTCCCCTCTCAGCGCTACAATGAGAGCTGTAGCCTTTTCCGTGCTGTTCCAGTTGTTTATGGAACAGGCTGCAGCGAACTGATGTAAGTAGGTGCTCCACGGGACCTTTCCGTCGAAGGTTGGGGGTGTCACTCTGCTATTCCCTTTCCTGATATTCCCGGTGTAACGGTGGGCGGGCGTTCGCGCAGCTCGGCAACTTCCTCTTGTAGAGCGTAGCTCGGCAACTTCCTCTTGTAGAGCGTTGAATCTCGCTTCCATCCCCGTCGGTGGGCGTTGTCTCAGCTCAGCAATTTCCTTTTGTAAAGCGTTGAATTTCTCTTCCACCCCCATCAGTGGGCGTTGGTGCAGCTCGGCAACTTCCTTTTGTAAGGCGTTGAATTTCTCCTCCACCCCCATCAGCGGGCGTTGGCGCAGCTCGGCAACTTCCACTTGTAAGGCGTCGAACTTCTTTTCCACTGCTGTGACTTCCTCACGCAGACCCTGTTCTAATTTCCTTTGGCTTTCCTCTAATTTTGTCAGCAGACACTCTTCCAGATTTTTCTGGCCATCCAGAAATTTGGCGGTTAGGTCCTCTAACTTATTCTGGCTGTGCTCCATCTTCCTCTGGCTGTCCTCTAATTTCGCAGTTAGGTCCTCTGTTAACTTACATGGTGTCCACAGGCAGGAAAAGTCAGGAATTTTGATTTTAGTCAGGAAGAGTCATGAAAAAGTGTGAAAAATGGTGTGAGTCAGGAAAAAATGGCGAAAAGTATTAGAAAGTCAGGAATTTTATATTAACCATACAGTATTTTGTGTTTTACAGTCATACTTTGATGTTACTAGTTTCAACTAATCTCTGAAGATAAAAAGCAGTAACTCACTGGACATTACGGTAAGTTTCCATTTTTACAGTACATCGTAGTAAAAACCTCTTTTTACCTATTTCTTTTCGCTTTTTTTTTCGTCAGCGTAGGGATGTGGCGACCCCATCACTATAGGTTATTAAGGACTTTGATTTATGTATTATTGCACTATAATTTACTTTATTTTGTATTTTAAATGAATAAAGAGGCGAGCATTGGGGCAGCTATGGGGATGATCGAGGTTGCAAATAAAAAATATATATTTGCTCAATAAACCTTTTTTCCGATGTTATGACGACTTCCGCGAGTCAGGAATTTTGTTGAAAAATGGTCAGGAAAAGTCAGTAAAAGTCAGGAAAATTGACCTTGAAAATTCTGTGGACACCATGACTTATTCTGGCCGTCTTCTAGTTTGGCAGTTAGGTCCTCGGCTAACTTCTTCTGGCCGTCTTCCATCTTGGCTTCCATGCCACTTAACTTTTCTAGCAATGCTGCATATTTCGCTTCCATTTTAGATGTTTGTCTTGTAAAGGGCGTGCACTCACAGGAAAATTTAAAAAAATGGACCTGCTCGGGTTTTGAGACCAGGACCGTCAGGGGTTGTGCTTGTGTTTGAGTTCGTAATCCCGCTTCTGACACCAGTTGTTTCGTGCCACCCCCCTAGTGACACTTTAACTGGATTACGGTGGGTTGAAGCAACAGATTGTTCCTTTAAAGAAATAATTAACTTTATTGCGGCCGGAAAGATACACTACTCATCAGCAAATACAAGCAATTAGAACCTTACTCCAGTTTCCTCAAGTCTCTTCCTTATGGAGAGCTCTTGCCCCCTTTCACTTGTCAACAAACCACAGAAGTTAATCCGTCCTAATGAGTCCGGTGGCCTTGACAGAAACTACCTGCACCTCTTCCTTATGTACACAAACTACAGTTACTTACCATAACCTGCTACACGCTGCTTCGCTGTCCACGAGCTGGGAAACAATGTCACTGGATTTCGTAACTCGCATGGCACTTCGCCACAATACCTCTGTCGCTCAGTGAAATCACCCTCGCTCAAAACACAGGCGGTCCCCTGTATGCTTCTCACTCCCTCGCTGTCAAGAGAATCGGCTTCACTAGGGGTTTCGCAAGTCACCACACTTCTGTCGCTCAGGATAAACGCTCGCACTAGCTCGTAAAACACACATACCCTGCTTGACAGGTCGCTCTTATATAGCAGGCCGGTGACTCAATAAATGCTTCTAGACCCATCCAGGGTTCACGGCTTCTCGAGGTTTCCATCACTGGCTGAGTCACGAATATTCTGGACCATCCCCTTGTCCTAGTAGTCCTGTTGCATAAGGTGCATGCAATACACTGAGGCAGAGCACAGCCCAGCCCGGGGGCAGTTGTGACTCATGCGGCGAGCGATGAAACAAACTCACAGCTGTAACAATACTTTGCTTCTCTAATAAGCTTCATCTGCTCTTTCTGTAAGCCACCACTGCACAGAATATCATATTTCCAAATACATCACACTCTTTCTGAGCGCTGAACCGGGGTACTTTCATTGTTCATTGGACCTGGTATTCCTCCTCATTACCCCTTTACATTAATCCTTACAAGAATGTGGGGCATTCCCTTGCCAAGTGAAGATCGCACAAGCCTTGAGATATCTCGCCAAGGGATTTCCACACCATTCAAAGTGAACATAAAGGGTAGTCGAATGAGTTCGTAAAACATTCCTGTTCCGTAAATGAAATACTGTTATCTTATAATTTTCTGTTAAATATACTGTAATTTGTTTCTGTTTCCGTGTTAGACAGGTTTCACTACACAGGTAAATTAACAGGAATAATAAACTATAGTTCACGGGACCGGTGATTTTATCCATTGTGGACAGGATTCCGCTTATTAAAGGTTCCGTTAAAGACAGATTTTACTGTAATGTCTCATGAACAGTGGGCACAGTGCACAACTGCTCTGTTACGAGTTTTTTTTTTTTTTTTTTTAGCGTATGGCTTTTAGTGCCGGGAGTGTCCGAGGACATGTTCGGCTCGCCAGTTTTGTAGCTGCTTCGAGACGGACACCCAATGGGTGAGCTACAAGTACCGTTGGGGAGGAAAGTTGGAAGGGAGGGTCGAGGAGTTGGAAGGTAGCGGCTGTGGCCTATAGTTAAGGACCAACCTCGGCATTTGCCTGGAAGGAAGATGGGAAACCACAGAAGACCATCTTCAAGGTTGCCGGCGGGGGGATTCGAACCTTCTCGCCTCCCGGATGTGAGCGACTGCCAACAGTCATGCCGCAACGACCTCGGCTAACTCAACCGGTGTCTGTTACTAGTTGAAGACATCTTTTATCACTATCTTGTAATCTGATTTTATTGTGATCTACCCCACCCAGCTAGAATTTGAACCTAGTATTCCCCCACTCTGCTCTGGGTAAAGATCTCGTGCACTTCCATAATATTGCACTGCTAAGTGCTACTCTCTAGTGGCCTCTCTGGGCAATAGCTATATCTGTCTCTCTTGGTCCATTTCCCTTCTTCGTTTAGTGTGGAATATTCCTGCCCTTGTACTTAAATCATGCCGCTTAGGATGCATGTACAGGGTCTCTCAGGTAGTCAGACCGTCAGGCGGAGTTTTCACTCTCCGCTGCGGCAGCTGCCCCAGCTGAGCTTATGTCGCGGCCTTGGCTGGCCTTGTGTTGCGCATATACAATCTTATATGAAATCTTACCTTATAAAAGAAGCTGGAAGTGTCGTCCTTCCTGAGTTATACAGGCATTGTAACTGGTAACCACATTCTGGCTGATGCAAGTAAGATCTGCAATGTTTAAAACCTGGACACTTGATCTAGACACCCAAGAAATAAAAAAACATCTGTGCTTCTTTAATTAAATCTTGCAGGAAGCTGGTGTTTATGCTACTTTATCTGTGTGCTGACACTACATACCCTTGTTGATGAAAGTTTAGTGGCTTGAGATTCAGACTGGCACGAACACAGCAACAATACAGCCTGTAAGAGAAACTGGTGGCATTTAATGACAGAAATGCGAACTTTTGTTTTGGCGTTGAAATTGTTATTAGGTAACACGGTATCGTTTCGTACATTTGAGTAATCTAGGGTAGCTCAGTTTCAGTAAGAACTGGAAGTAAGACTGTAAATGTACGACATTAGCCCACCTGTGGCTGCGACATAACCTCCGCTGGAGCAGCTGCCGTAGCGGAGAGTGAAAACGCCGCCTGATGGTCTCACTTTACCTGGGAGACCCTGTACTCAGTTCTCAAATAGTAAACATCCTGACAAACTCGTTGCCCAAAATATTCACTCTGCAGCTTTAGCTTCACAATTTTGTTCTTGATTGCATTCTTAAAAGTTCATATTGATACTAATCATTGTTACAGAGAGAAGTCTCCGTGGCTTAGGCGGCAGCACGCCGGCCTCTCACCGCTGGGTCCGTGGTTCAAATCCTGGTCACTCCATGTGAGATCTGTGCAGGACAAAACGGAGGCAGACAGGTTTTTCTCCGGGTACTCCGGTTTTCCCTGTCAAAAATTTCATTCCAGCAACACTCTCCACTATTATTTCATTTCATCTGTCATTCATTTAATCATTGCCCCAGAGGAGTGCGTCAGGCCTCGGCAGCCGGTACAATCCATATCCTCGCCGCTAGATGGGGGCTTCATTCATTCCATTCCTGACCCGGTCGGAGACTGGAGGCAGGCTGTGGATTTTCATTTTTTATTGTTACAGTCTTCTAAATAAAATACAAATGCCTGTTCTCTCCTTTGCTACAACTCTAGGCTTCTTCTAACCTGGGGATCTTGGGTTTGACTCCCTACTTAAATTGAATAGCCTTGAAAACTTCTTCTAAAAATAAAGTTTATTGATTTCAAATGATGCGTTCAGATAAATAGTATTAACCCTTGTTGGTCATGAGCTAACATATGATTAACATGTGGCTTGTTCAAGGTGATCGAGACCACTGGATCAAAGAAGAGCAGAGAAGATTTAGCCAATTCGGTTGCTGTTTTGGATCAGGGAATTGCTTCTTACAATGCTTATAGTAAGAACAAGAGGACTCAATCCCGGGAATGGTCAGAGAAAGGTTAGCTTGTTTATTTTATGAACTAGGCCTTCTTTGGTACATTGCTATGGTCGTTTATCAACTGTCAACAATTAGAGATATGTATTCTAAGTGCTCAATCATGACTTTGCCGTTTAGCCCCCTGCCTGACAGGTTGGCATGCCAATCTTTCATTTGAGGGGCCTCAAGTTTGATTTCCTGTGGGGCCTTGGGATTTTATCTTGTCAATTTAATTCTGGCTTAGGTTGCTCTTGGGTAGAGGTGTTTATTTTTGTTGATTCACAATTAAAACACTTATTAACTTTAACACAGACTATTAAAACGTAAACCCCAAAATAATGCACAATTTGAGAAATATGTGAAGGATCGTATTTGCAAACTATCACCACTTTTCCTTTTTTTCATTTCAGTAATGCTATGTATTTTAACCGCTTCTTGAAATTTTATTTCCGTTGTAAATACTTGCGTTTGCCAAAGCATTTGACACCTACTCTTGCCGATTACTCACTGTAGTCAAAACATTATGAAGCTACTCCGTTTCAACAATTTTGGCGTTAGATCTTGCTACTCTTAACATCATTCAGTGCCTAAATATATAATTTTTTCTATTGTTAAGGTTGAGTTTTCATTACTTCAACTGCCTCAAATGACAAGAATACTTTTTATCAGTAATCTGGCACCCAACAACTTGCTTTGAATGGGTGATTTTTCAGAGTGATTATAATGCACTATAATAATAAGATCGAAATGGAGCAAACAGTCCATTGTTTGGTTTGCTGATGTGTGTTTCTTAGGCTAGGTAACCTATTGATTCTAGATGAGATGTTTTTGCATTTAAGTTGACATTGCAATAACATTAAACCTGTTATTCATAAAAGAGTGAAAACAGAACGTATCACATTTTTAAATTTTAATTCAAGAAATCTTTATAAAAAACACCATTTTCAAACACCTATATTTATTACTGTTAAAAATATTTTGTTTATTACAATGCAAGTTGTGTTTTAAAATAGTGTAATAAACTTATAATAATTTTACTGTGTATTGTATAGTAATATATCCTCACATTTAAGGCAAATAGTAATTATAGAAAACTGATTACCAGCATATACGGACTTCTTCCGTGAATAAAAACACAAACACCAACTTTTGCAAATAAGAAACCATCCTTTGCATTTTAAATCAACAAATTCAACAAGAAATACAACTATTCTCAAATGCTTGTACCTATGGGTGTCAACTCAAAAGATCTGCACCAGACCTCTCCAGAGACCACATGTCATATTTACATTTATTGTTCCTACGACTCCACCAAAGTAGTGTCAGTTGAGTATCAGTGCAGAAAGAATAAAAGCTTTTTACTGCCCCTCCCCCTCTCTAAATATAGTAGGCTACAATGAAAAGAGCAAAAATGTTAATTATTTTACTTTAATTTTACAGAGACCCTGAGGTTCTATAGAGCTTTGCAGACATTGGGTACAGACTTCTTGCTCATGCAAACCATCTTCCCAAAACGTTCTCGAGCCGAGCTGAAGATGAAATTCAAGAAAGAAGAGAAAACTAATTTGTCTTTGGTAGAGAAGGCTCTATCTCATCCATTGCCTTTTGATCTAACAGAGCTTAAGAAAGAAACAGGTAAGGAGAATGTTGTTTGATCTCTCGATTTTTTCCGTTAAAAGTACCAATTTTAATATTCTGAATTGTAAGTATAGTGTTTCGTTGCATCTATGCTTTTCAGGTAGATAAGAATGAATTGATTGAGAATAATTACTTGTCATCTAATTTATAAAATACAGTACTAATGAAATGGAGACAGAAGAAATAGCATAGTTATATGTAAAACAAATATCTTAGAGGTCAGGAAAGGTTCTGGCACACAAAACTCCTCCCAATTTTATTAGACAAAAGCTGCATTTTTGGAACTCACTTAATGCTCTTGCCTATAGTGATACCCATTCAAACTATATTCTGGGAAGTCAATGGACTCGCACAAACCTTTCAGGCATGTGCCACATTTTATAGCTGGGCTGTACAGAATATTCATGTATTTACTGCTGCCCCTTCAATGAACAATATTTATTTGTGGTTCTATGTTTCAGAAATGCTGGAAAATGAAGAAAATAAAGCCATTGAAGAGAAGGAGACTAAGATCCAAAAGCCTAAGGTTCAAAAGCCAAAACAGAAAGGGAAGGAGCAAGTCGGTAGAGGTTTGTGTGCTTTTTCAATAACATTCACATGTCCACATTGGGAAGACGTGATGAATACCATGTTGACGTCTAGACTTGGTGCTGATTTGAAACTATGAATGTAATATAAAACTGTATTACAGGCATTTCCTCACGTTGCTCTTTGAAATTTAGTGCTCTCGTCATACGAGCCAAAAAGTGCCTGGGAGCACAAGCTCCCCTGAGATCCATTCTTCAATTCAAATTCTGTTGTACGAACCAGAATAATAATGTTTTCATTACCAGTTTTGACCGTCAGATATTTTATCATTTCATGAACAAATAGTATTTTTAATCTACAGTAAAAATAATTAGACATTCCTGTTTTAATAGTGGGACGAAGGATGCTGATTAGACTCAACTGCCCATACATAAATGTATTTTATCTGTGCGAGTCATGCAAGTAGTTGCAGCAAGCCTAATGAGAGGTGAATTTCTAGTTATTTCAGCACTTCTGAAGGAGAGAGAGATGTTTGTGCATTATTATTATTATTATTGTTATTATTATTATAATCAATTTAATGGTACTTGGTATGGCTTGAGGGTGGTGATCGCAGTCTCAAAAAGGTTGAGAACGCCTGCTGTATTTGAACAGTTATTAGACTGGGACTGAGTTTCCCTCTCCCTAATGTTTTACTCACTATCCTCGTCAAAACGAGCTTCTAGAACATGCAAGAAGATTTAAAAAAAAGTCAACCCCTGGCACTATCCAGCCCATGACGGGCTAAGGCCGACCAAGCGACCGCTGCCCAGCCATTTGGCCTGCAGATATTGGGGTGACGCGTGATCAGCGCGTCGGGTCCCCTCGGCCGTTAATCTTGGTATTCGTGGTCGGGGCGCTGTCTTACTGTCAGACAGCTACTCGATTGTCCTCACGAGGCTGAGTGCACTCCGTTCCAACCCTCACGTCAGTTTTATAATCCCTGACGGAGCCGGGGATCGAACCCGGGGCCTCCAGGTGAGAGGCAGGTGCGCTACCCCAACACCACGGGGCCGGCATGCAAGAAGATAATTTTTACTATTCATTCTTTTTATTGGGACCTCAAAAAATAAACTTTGTATGGAAAACTATAGATTAAGGATCGTGTTCAAAATGCTTGAATATCCTGTTTCTAATAAATTCTTACTTTTAGTGATTAATGTAGTTGGCCCCAGCCAAATTGCACTAGAGGTTGATGCCAGTAGTCTGAACTACGAGTAATTCTTCTTGCTTCATATATTCCCAAAATATGGCAGTATTCTTGGTATGAGTGGAGGAAGAGGCAAAAGGTCTGAGGACAATCTCCACACACAACCAGTCAATAACCTCTATGTTAGGCCACTTAAAACAGCAATTATCATAATCACCATCATTTGCTCTTCAGTCCCCTAGTCTCTGATGGGCTTATTTCTATTGCCCAGTCTTATCGGTAGGGCAGGCAACAACCGGTTCTTCTGATGCTGAAGCAAAGTACGTGATGTATGATACAGTGAAAAGCAAACAAAGGAAAAAGACTGGGGAAAGTTCCTGTTAAATGATATTTTTATGTTCAGCTTGTTGCATGTTATATATTCTTGTATAGTTTTATTGTATATTAACGTATTTCTGCTCTTGTTGCTACGTTATGTTGTGGAAAGGCTGCTTTTAGTATATCATGTAGTTCTTGTGCTGTTGTTCCAGGGGCATTCAGTCGCTCGTTGGACAAGGGAGACACTGGTGTTATTCGCAACAAGCGGAAGGGGTCCAAGGTCCTTGTAGAACTCTCTGCTGCTGAGAAAAAGAAGAAAAAGAAGGAGAAGAAACTAATGAAACCTAGCGATCATGCATCATCTGGCGATGAGAGCGACTACAATTCTCTGGCAAACGGACTCGATGCTTTTGGAGGAGACTCATCAGACTCGGGCTCTTCTCACATTGAGGGTGACTCGGAGGTAGCCAAGTCGCCTCAGACTACTCGCTCGGGGCGTGTCACAAAACCTCGTATCCTCACTGACATCACAGACAACACAAACTGGGCGAGGCCTGAAAGAACACTGGGTGCTTGCGACACTCTATCACCAAGTTGCGTGAGGCGAGATGGCATCAGCCCATCCTTCACAGATCTGGCAGGTTCGCTGAGGAACCTGGAACCTGGCTCGATCGTAGTGTTAACGACAGAATCCCCCGACACCCCGGGCCATCAGATAGTGAATGTGTTCATGGTGGGTCCCAATGCTCAGACTGCTATGCCTGTCGTAGCTTCCCCAACATTGGGAATGGAGCCCGCAAACCCCGAGCAGGTTACAATTTCCGAGGTGGACAATCCTGGGTAACTATTATTGCCACCTGCAAGTTCTTCATTTCATTTCACTGCCTGTGAAAATGCTGTTCTAGGGATTAGTCTGCTGCAGTCTCTTGCATAATTTTTATAATACGGGCCAATAGAACTGCGTTCGGTGAGCGACTGTAGGATGTACCTGAATATAGAGAGTAGGAGTCGAACACCGATGGCAGTTCATGTAGGGTTGTAGCTGGCACCCATAGTCCCATTCTATTCTTGGGCCCATATTACTTGAGCCATGCTTCCCTTGCAGCAACGACACGTTGAGATGTGTTCGTTTGCTAGAGTGTTGTTGAATTGACTGGAAAGATGACAGTCCAACTTCTTACTGTGTTATGACTGGAGCACTGCCAAACATTGTTGGCTGAATTAAATTTCAAATCACCTTCACACCAAAACTCTGTATTGCATTTTGCATTATATTGAAGGTTGTTATTGTAACCTTCAGGCAGTCAACCTGAAATAAATTACACGTGATCAGATATATTGTTACGGACTATTGAAGAAGGAGAAAACTAGGGATGACGTGTTTCACTCATCATCCCGTAGTTTTTTCCTCCCTCAATAGTCCATAACAATATATACAGTGAGAGCCTTTCCTATAGGGCGGAACCTTACCGGGGCCATGTGACTGTTGGAGAGTGATTAGTCGCCACTAGTTGACTAGCATCTACCGTTACACAACAGCGGGTCGAGAAGCTCCGGATGCGGTCATAGCATTTATTATGTTCCCAGCTGGCATGATACCTTAGTTGAGAGAGTTAAGATTTGTGGTGAAGTACTGTAGTCTTATCTCGTATCCTGTGAACATGGTTAGGTATAGAACAAAACATCGAATTTTTTAGTGAAAACTTATCTTCTCAAGAAGACGTTGTCCAGTGAATGTGTTCATACATTTCAGTGCCGTGCGGTTTTTACTTGGGGAACCTCAAACAATAGGTATGCAGAAACAGTCCGCGTACTCTGGAGGCTCTTGAGAACGAAATAACTGGGCTGATACAAAATATGATTGAGGATAAATTACAGAGTGTGTACCAAAACTTCCTACGTTGATGCAATGTGTGTTTAGAAAATGGACAGTATTTCCAGCAACTACTCTGAAATTCATGTAATGATGATACCGTATTTACTCGGCTATAGGACCCCCTCGCCTATAGTACCCCCCCTTAATTTTCGAGAGCCAAAACACAAAATACTTGGAAATCGCTTATAATACTCCTTAATTATTGAGTCAAAATGCAACATTCTTGCAAATTGATGAATTCTTAAAAGTTTTTATAATTACAACTGAAATTCATTACAAACCGATATAAAATAAGTGAATTCATTTACTTATTTCACAATCGTACAGCATAATTTTTTGATGTATAAGGATTACAACGCAACCAAGAACTACATTTTCCAACCACCCCGAGCCGAGAAAAAGTTACCTTACAAAAATGATGATAACTTTGTTTCTTGGACACACAAAATTTAGAAATTAATAAACCAGTTATACAACATTCCAATGTATATTGTGTTAAAATTTGGATTCGATCTGCTTACGGGTTTGTGAGATAATAATTCTTAAACATGACGCATGGTTGAAACACGCTTAAAAACGGGCACTCTTTATGTTCCAACTGCGATAAAAGATATTAAAATATAAATTAAAAATTCCAAACCTACATGAACTAACATAAAATAGAAGGACGAAAATGATGTTATTGGATTTTATGTAGGTCTATTGGTTACTTCACAAACAACCTTCAAACTCGAGTGCACATAATATTTTGGTCGACAGTAGTAGCCAGTTCGCGGCTAGCTGTCGTTGATGGTAGGATTTGGTAGCAAACGTAGAAACTAATTGAAATTGATTATCAGCAGTCCTTACCTGAATTACAGATAACGCACACTAATACAGCGATCACAATTAACACCGGTTATCAAACAGATTCTACACACACCCAAAGTACACGGTGCTACACGACTGCTGCGTTGTCTCAGCCCCTAAACTTAGGAATCAACCCAACCAAACAACCACATTGGAGGAGTTGATTGACAAGCACTATGGTTGTTTTCTATGATAAGTGTAACACCAACTTCAGTAAGGCTCAAGAAATGGTCCCCAATATGTTGAGCAACCCGTTTTACACACAATTTACCTAAATGCCCCTTTCTTTTGCTCAGGATCTCAAGTTGGTACTGCTAATGCTTTTACTGAAGAATTATGGTGCATTACCTGAAATTACTTAGTAAATTTCATGCTTCATGCCTATCCATGCAATACCTTGAAATTTGTGATGTTTTTCATGGATGGAGATGCTTGGTACATCCTGGTCATAACTGACAGCTGCTGGACTCATTTCTTAAACTGGACTCATTTCTTAAAAGGTATTAACACCAATATCTCTTCGCTGTGTAACTTGATATAACAAGCTGCCCATATATTTCACATTTTTAATGTTGATGTGTTAAATTATATACTTAACTATAGAAAATTCTAGCATCTTGTTCTCAAGCTTGGCTGAACTAACTGGTATGTTACACTGCTTGAAATAATGTCATTGATACGAGTATATATTCCAAATAAGATTAATGATAGTGTACAATTCTAAGGATTCACCGCCCATTGTATATTCCACTGAAGGCTTACAATGATGTAAAACTACTTGGAAGTAATATGTCGAGATTTTTCACATTTGTTGATCTTAAAAATTGTGTGACAGTTATAGAATATTTAAGCATTCACTGCCCAATATTTGTGTGTCTGTTGTCTCTTGTCTTGTTCCTAGTTTTTTTCAAATAATGTATGGTGCAATATTTGTAATTTTATAGTAATACAGTACATGGAATTGAATGGAAGTTTCTGCCATTAGGCTATATAAAGTTCAACAACATCTTGCTCATGTATGGTGAGACTAAATGTTATAGGAGAGTTGCTGAGCTACTTTTCTTTGTGTGTTGTACCAAAGTTTGATTGTGCAGTATTTTTTCTGAGTTAAGAGGGTCTCAATGTTAAATATTAATTTGTCAAGTTGGCAGAACTGAAGTAATTTCCTTCCTTACCTGATTCTGCCTTATCAGGACATAGCAACTTTGATTCCAGCAGTGGTATGCCATTAATCAACCAGTATGCCAGTACTTTAATGGGCTCTCCGTATATACCAGAGTTGCCATGGATACTGAAATGTCATAACTGAAGCTTCTTCATTTGCAGTCTGTCAGCATATAGACGGAAGCCCAATAATCTATGGCAGTTTATAATTACTCAAAATAAGTCTTCATTCCTGATATTCTTGGCATAGCCGTGCTCACTAAATCGTGCAGCACATCCGCGAGGGCAGCTGCAACAAGTCCGGAGATTGAACGTTCGAATCCCGGCGCTGACGGTGGCTATCTTGAGTGCATTTTTCGCTGGGTTTTTCCACTCCCCCTCCAGACAAATGCCGGGATAATACCTTACTTCAAGTCCCAGGGTGCCTACCCCATCATTGTCCCTAATACAGTAACACTCGGTCATCACAGGAATACAGGTTATCAGAGAAGTTCAGCACACACCCAACTACATGGGGCTGATGACCAAGATGCCCCAAGCCCCTTAAATGGGTTAACAACAAAAACAATTTCTGAAATAAATCTTGAAACGTCGTCCTTGGCTGTCACCCCTGAGGTCAGAGATCGATTCCCGGCTCTGCCAAAAAATTTAATTCTGGTCTATACGGCTGGGACTGGGTACACACAGCCTCGTGAGGCAAAACTGAGAAGTTAGTTAGTTATTGTTTTAAGGGGTGGAACTACGAGGTCATCTGCCCCTAAAACTGAGAAGTGCATGTGATTCCCACCTCAGCCATCCAGGAAGTGGTTTTCCGTGGTTTCCCCACTTCTACTCCTAGATCCCGGGTTACATCCCAGCCGAAGTCGTCGAATTTTTAAGAGCGTTAAAATGTCCGTCAGTATGCCTTCCTTCGGAGGGGAGGTAATGCCGGCGGGCCCATGTCATAGATTTATGGCATGTAAAAAAACCTTCCACTAACTACAATTGTGTGAAGCTAAATTTATAGGGTAGATTTGGTTAACACTGGGGCCGGTTGTGGTGGCGTCTAGTAGCCAAGATCGCAGCTAGGTGTCGTTGACAATATCATTTGGTAACAAAAGTAGGAACTACTTCAAATTGATCGTCTGAAATCCTTACCTGAATTACAGATAACTCTCATTAATACAGCCATCACAATTAACATTGGTTATCAGACAGATTCTACACACACCCAAAGTACACGGGGCTACATGACTGCGTTGTCGCAGCCCCTAAACTGAGGAACCAAGAACCTTCTACTCCAGGCCACGGCTGCCCCCTTCCCAATCTTAACTTTAATTACAAAGCACACCACTATAACACAGGTTATCAGACAAATTCTATATACACACACACTCAACTACACGGAACTAAATGACCACGTCCAAGTTCCTCAAATGAAATAACAACGAAATATATCTTAATTAGGATATGTTTTATTCATCTAGCAAAAATCTTCAGATCGTGATTAATTAATTATTACCCGTTTGATATACGATCACTGTTGAGCAAGGCTGCACTATGTTGTGTTAAGTCTAACACTTGTAGGCTAACAAAGACAAGGGGAACAATTAGAAAAATAATTCTGTTCACATTAATATGCCCAAGGGTGTCTGCCCCAGGAGTATTTTGTCTTCCGTCTGTGTGTTGGCAGACTGGTGTTTATTCATAGAAGTGCACAAGGCAACACTGAAATAATGTCAATAATTACCGTATTAAGAGGGAGTGGTCACAGGTTCCACCTCTGTTACGTGTTTATGTTGTGTGTATAGCTGTGCCAGTGCAAGATTAGACCATCTGGTATGAGATTTTTTTGGCAATGCCACCACTTTTAAATAATCTTTAGAATAAGAATGAAATAATTGAAATCATTTGACATTTAGGTCCCTGGTGTAAGATACATTGGTTGCACCAATTTTCTGATCCAGACCATGAATTGTAGCACATTGTTATTTGCTACCCTCTCAAAAGCGATATAATCACATACCTGCTTCCTGAATTGAAGTGTAACTGCAAACAAGGGTCTATGTTACATTTTCCAAGTTTGATGAAATCGTTCTCCAATGCCTTTGTTGCTAGCGAGTTGGAATGCCTAGTACAATATATAAGATTGATCCCATACTTGGTGATCGGTCAACTGCATGTTCATTTTGGTAATAAAAACAACAGAATAATACTGGCTGCATATTGATCACGTGATTGTTGTAGCTTAACATGAAGCAGACGCAGTACGTCATGCTCAACATAAACAAGATTGTTGTTCTACAATAATTGTCAAAGTACATTTCTCTTCAAAATTTTGTGCATATCTATTATCGTAAACTAAAAGTAAGTGTATAGGTAGATGAGAGGCACCATGGACCTTTGTTTTGCAAATAAATCAGTTTATATGAAATTGTAACATGCACCCTTGTTTGTCATTATGCTTTTGTTTCTTTTATGTAATGAGAATCTAAATTTAATGTTTTTCAGTCTGTCAACACGATTGTACCCAATTGTAATGGGTGGTTACCTAATCCTGAAAAAAATAATTATATAAGATTACCTGTAATAAATACATTTGGATGACCAGTTTCTATCGTCAAGCGATCATCTTCAGATCCTTTACACTAGGGCTATTAAATCTATGTGTTGTCTGCAGGCAGCGGGGGTGGCAGCTACGCGGAAACGGACCACACTTCGCTCAAATAGCTAAGTTCACGATCTACAATAACCTGGCTATTTAATAACAATCACATAATCACACTAAGCAAGCAAACTTGGAAGGTCAATCACCACTACCAGTATCTCCAAAAAAAAAAATAAAAAAAAAAAAAAAAAAAAAAAATCACGTATAGTATCTTAACTATTCGTGCTAGTTTAATTACTACTGCAACTAAATAAGTGTATATATTGTTAATATCTCAAAACCATACTTGTTGACATAGATTTAACTCTTGCCGTGCAGAATATGGATATATCCAGAGCGTACTTTCCAGTCGCGAGCTGAACACTGATATATCCAGAAAATTCCTGCATTTAATTCTGGCTCAGTTTTCCGTCAAAATAGTTCATGTTAAACCCAGGAGATGGCACCACTATGCAGACACGTTTGATAGTCAATTACGTCACCCCTAGAGACTCATTAACTTCACAAATATCTGCAGGCAGCTGTTGCTTCAGATGAACGCACGTAGTTGGTGAAGTGTGTGCATTTTTGTACTGTTTAGGCTATATGGTGATGTGAGCATAATGTCACGGAAAAGGCTGTCGAATGATGAAGATCTAGTGTCTGCTTTGGATTTGAGTGATGGTTTGAAGTGTTCACACACTTAATTATTAATTTATTCATTTTTGAAAATAAATTCCGCTCAGAGCCATCAAAGCATCCGCTCGGGAAGGGTTAATAGCCTAAGTGTAAACAATCTGATGATGATCGCTCGACTATCGAAACTGATCATCCAAGTGTATTTATTAATCTTGTGTTAATTTCTTTTAGGATTAGGAAACCACCTATTACAATTGGGTATAATAGTGTTGACCGACGGATAAACATTGATTACTAAGGCAGCACTGAAAAATGGCTTCCAACACGATAATGGAATATGAATTTTGAAGCCATGAAAAAAGCAGGAATCAACATGAGATAAAACTTGAAACCTCCATGTTGCAGTCTTGCACTGGCATGGCTACAAGATATTTGATATGTGAGGGAGGCCGTTTACCACATGTGTAAGGTCTCCTACATGCTTGTAATGCCAAGGCTGAAGACTAATCATATCTCACTTGTTTTGATGTTGCTGCCTTAAAATTAGCCATTAAGTGACTTCCTGATAACTAAGTTTTTGTTGTACCTGACATGCTTGAGGGTGAGGACAATCAATCAATTATTTCTTTCTCCAGAGGACAAGGAAACGAAAGTTTGATGCTTTTCAGTCGGTCAACACGATTGTACCCAAATGAGATAGGTTATTTCCTAATCCTGAAAAAAATTTACATGAGATTAATCAAATAAGCTTACAGTGGAGCTTTTTAAAGTCTGTTCCAATAGGAGCTTATTTTATGTGAGTGCAACGCTGGGCTTGAGATTACTCTCAACAGTCAGCCTGTACTCGGAGCAAAAATACCACTTGTGACTTATGGCTGGTATATGCGAGATACTCAGCTAACATAGATAATAGTTTTGACAATCATTATTATTATTATTATTTTTAGAACAAATGCCCACATGATACACATTGGATCATCCCATTGATGAACTGTTGAATAGTGTGCAAACCCAGTTAATTCATTACAATATTAGGGTGAAGACATACAGTAATAAGTGCCAGGTACAAGGAAAGACATACTCCGTTCATCCACTGTGTTATTTCTATTCCAAGGGAGTATGGTATCTGCTTGTGACTGTGGGTATGAATCAGAGATGTAAAGGTCTGCATGCTTGTCACTCTTTCAAAAATGAAACTGCAACAAATTGTCAGTACTTGAAAATGTGAGTTAATCCTTCTATCTGTATTAATTCCCAATTACAATATTGAAAAGATGACTGGATCATTGCAGTTGTGAAATATATAGGTCTACCACAGTGACACAGACCAATGTCATAGATGAGTCATTGCTGAGCGAAAACTAGTGTACCCCGTTAGCTCAGTGGTCAGAGCATCTGCATACAAAGAGTTAGAATTTCACATGGGTCAGTCATTTTGATTCTGTTTCCTTCCATCTATATTGCTTGAACTATATGTGCATTATGCAATCTAATAACTTAAGCCTTCATTCGTCATTGTGGTCGTGGAATTCTTATTCTTGGTATCTATGACTGGTTTAGTTTTCAGTTGAATTGTGCATTAGCAGCCGTAGAAAAAAAGCCAAACCCTGTGGTACCATAGCCTATGAAAGGCCCTGGCTGACCAAGCGACCGCTACCCAGTCATTCGGCTTATAGGTTGCGTGGTCAGTGCAACAGGTCCCCTCAGCCGTTAATCTCGGCTTGTGTTACTCGCTGTCAGACAGCTACTCAATTGTGCTCGCCGAGACTGAGAGCATGCTTTTCGAGTTCTCACATCAGTTTCTAAAATCCCTGACTGATCCAGGAATTCAGATGAATTTCCCTTCCTTTTCTAATTTTTCTAATTCGTTGCACTTCATCTTACACCAATTTTCCTTAGCTTTATCAGTCAATCATTTCTTGGTCCTCTTCTTCAGTAAGTTTTCTTTCCAAGTTGCCCAGTAGATATTCTATCGCTCTGATCTTCTCAGGCGTTCCTCATCTATAAATACCCTTTTTACTGTATGACGTTTGTCTATTTTTGCTTAAAATCTTATTTTTATATCTTTCATTTTTTTTAAATTTTTTGTTTTGTTTTGCAAGTCATCCAAGGTTATTTCTAATTCTTTCATATCTTCTCTAATTTCCTTAATCCATCCTACTTGTTGTTTCATATTCCAAAGTTTTTCTACAATTTTTCTAGATAAACTGGTTTCCGGTGTCCTCATAATGTGACTAAAGAAAGAAATCGTTTCTTCCGAATAGTATCAGTGATGGGCTCCAGTTCTCTGTATACCACTTCATTAACAAGAAGTATAACACAATTTTCACTCGCCAAATCAATACTTTACTTTACTAAAAATACTATAGGTACTTGTTTCGGAAACTTGATATGTTTCCTTCTTCAGCCCATATGTTGGTGCGAAACATCATATGACATCAAAATCCTAACCAAAAATAAAATACAGTTCGTACTTTTTCTCTTGTTCTTCTTTTGTTGAGCCTGTGTCATTAGACATATTAATGTCAACCAAGGAATAAGCACTTCATTTGGTACTATCCGCCATTGTCCATCTTTCTGATATTTTTTATTTATGCATGTTCTAGCTATTCTTCTTTCTAATTTTAAAATTTTGTAAATTCTGTTTTTCTCAGTAACTTTAAAAAGAGTTTCGCTTCCATATGTCACCTCTGGTTGAACCACCATCTTGTAATGTTTTAATTTTGTTGTGATTGATAGACATTTTCTTTTATATGTAGACCATATCAAAGATAGAGAAGAGAAGAGGATTTTGAAGAACAAAAGCATAAGTCTCAAACTAAACACAGTTGAATGGAAACAATATACAGTGCACTCCCGATAATTCGCGTGCGGATAATTCGTTTTGCGGTTAATTCGCGGGTCTCCATGAGTATTTTTTAAATTGGGAATTCTCACAGCAACTAATCATCACGCTAAGTTAAGCAATCTCTCTGTCGTTTAAAAGAATTTTGATGCGACGCAATGCGTAAAGACGAAATCATTGAGACTAGGGAAGACTGAACTGCGTTTCTCTGCGATGCAACAGTAGGCCTAATTGCGCAATCTTCGAAACTTACGCGATGGTTGCCGCGAGTGGTATAGCACAGATTTTCGTTGTCTTTGAAGCCCAAACAATACAAGAGGAATGCACTTTCACTCGGAACCTACCCTCCCTTTCCTAACAGCCACGCTCCAAGGTCGCTGATCTGTGAGTTGTGAAGGGTGGATCAAGGAGGATATATGCTCTTCATGCAGTCAACTAGTCGGGAGGAAAGTACCGCTACTCCGCTCGTACAAAAGCAAGCGCTTGCCGACTTTTGTAACGACGATATTTCGAACGGGCAAGTTAGACGTCGATAAAGACGATTATGATTTACTACAGAAAAGCAAAGAAGAAATAGCATGGAATTTGACTGTTGGTGAGGAAAACTGAAATCCAGTAGATTTAGAGTGCGGGAGTGATGCAACGGAAATCCCGAAAGTTTCCCACAGTCAAGCTAGTGTCTCTAGTCACACTTATCTTTTATATAGAAAAACGAGATGAATTTTCGTTTTCATATAATATTTTCTTCGTAAATGTGCAATCGAAAAATAGAATAAACGATCTAAGAAACAAAAAGTAATGACGGCTTTTTTTAATATATTAATGTAGGCATAATCCACATAGGCCTACCAGTAGCCTAGCATGTCGTATAAGACACTACAATCAGGAGTTAAAATTATTATTTCTCGTGTTCAAGACTATTTCAATATTTTAACCAATAGTTTTGTTTTTCCTAGGCTTAACAAAAATAACTGCGGATAATTCGCGGTTTTCGATAATTCGCGGAAGTTCGTGCATTAATTACCGCGAATTAACGAGAGTGCACTGTACTGTAGTATATCAGACACACAAAGGGCTTCCAGGTCGGAGAGGATGAGAAAGTTCTGGGAGGAGAAAAAGAAGAAATTTACTCAAATTTATTGATTTAAGTGCTCCAATGTAGGCATAAAATATGTAAATAAATATATAAATATGTAGATCATGTTAATTTTTGGGCTTTTACCATTTTATTAGTTCTTTCTTGCCATGCAGGTTTCTCATCCAAGTTGTAATTATAATTTCTCCTAAGTATTTAAATTGCTTCACTATTTTAACTTTCTTGTTATTTACTGTTATGTGATTGATTACAAATGGATTTGCTACCATTATCTTTTCTTGCTATCTTTTCAAATGATATCTGAAGTCCAATTTTTTGTGTTATATTTTGTAGGCTTATTATTTGATTTCTGGCTTCTTGAATATTATTAGCCAGTAACACTAAGTCGTCTGCGAATCCCAAGCAATTTAAGTCTATTTGATCTTTCTTGATTCCAATTCTTATGCTCCTAGGATTTTCCCTGTACCATTCCCTCATCACGTCATTTAATGTTAAATACTCATTATTTATTTCGTACGGTATTGACTTATTATTTTATTTTTAAATACTTAGTTATCGGTATTTAACTACTATTAATTGGTCCACCCCGTGGTCCAGGATCGATTTCCGGCTCTGCCAAGAAATTTAATCCTGGTCTGAGGGCTAGAACAGGCTCACTCAGCCTCGTAAGGCAAAACTGAGGTGGTTTCGATTCCCACTTCGGTCATCTTGGAAGTTGATTTCCTTGGTTTCCCCACTTCTACTCCAGGCAAATGCCCGGATGGTTCCTAACTTAGGGCCATGGTTGCCTCCTTCCCAATCCTCCCCAATATTACAAATACACACACTAATATAACCATCACAATAACACAGGTTATCAGATTACTTCCCCCCACACGCAGACACCCAAGTAGGTACACAGGTCTATATGACCAAGAAGTCGCAAAGCCCCTAAATAAATCAACAAGTATTATTCATTATTATAATTTGTCAATTTATTACCTTTGTTATTTAATTATTTATGAATGCATAGTTATTTATCTTTCAAAAACAGTTGATAAAATGTTCTGTTTTTAAATGGTATAGGCTACAGGATAAGATGCATTTTAAAGAAGCCAAATCATAAGAATTTTCTACAAAATAACACCAAGGCGGCTTCGGTGGCGTAGTTGTTAGCATGCTGAGCTTCTATGCCCAAGATCGTGGGTTCAAACCCGGCCGAAGTCGTCGGATTTTTTAAGAGCGTTAAAAATCCCTCGGCACGCCTTCCTTCGGAGGGGAAGTAAAGCCGGCGGTCTCATGTCATAGATTTATGGCATGTTAAAGAACCTTCCACTTATTACACCTGTGTGGAGCTAAATTAGGTTAAAAATGTAAACAACGTTCGAGTTCCTACGTTCGTTGCCAGGAGCCGACCTTGGTGGCGTCTAGTAGCCAAGTTCTGAACTAGTAGTTAATGACGGTGTTTGGCGGCAAAAGTAGGAACTACTTGAAAAATTCAAAGTCTGCAGTCCTTACTTCAATTAAGAAACAGAAACACACACTAATACAGTCATCACAATTAACCACTGGTTATCAGGCAGATTCTACACTCACCCAAAGTACACGGGGCTACATGACCGCATTGTTGCAGCCCCTAAACTGAGGAACCAACCAAAATAACACCATAATTGAATCTTCCACTTTAAACACTGCTCATTGTTTCTTTCACCATTATTTAAGGGTTTAATGTACTGAAATCCAGGGCCCCTAGCAATGAATGGAGCTTTACATCAATGTCTTTTAGTACCTATTTCAAGAAAAGTTGATTTAGAATGTACTTTTTATATATTTGATGGATCTGTGTGGGAACTTTAAGTATGCCTGCTTTTGGGTCTCCATAAACTGATGGAATTGTTCATTTATTTCCATCACAGCTCTGTGACTCTGCTATTGGCCATGGAGGATGTGTAGTGTGGTACTGATGAGTTCGTATGTTTTGCTGCAAATCAGCATAATTTGGATACACAGTGCAGTATGTATGCCTTAAGATCTCGTATACGCTTGTAGGAAGGAAGGTTACTGTTTCATTGCATGGAATGATATATCCTGAAGTTACATCCTATCTGTGACATTTTCTTGCAGGATAGGTTGGTATAGTGATACCTCGCTAATTCATAGTGTAAGAGACAGAAAAAGAAGAGTTAGAATTACATGAATTCTAATTTTCCACAGACACGCCCTTCCCTCGTCTAACACCAATATTCTTAAACAGTTCTCCCCGTTGTATCTTTACATCGGGTTCGTAGGATGGCAAAAGTTCATGCTCGAAGTAACAGATTTAGAGTCGCAATGCAGATACCTCACCATAGTACTACAGAATACAATAAATTGTTTATTTGTAGTGCATCATGCACACATCATTTGTATAATCTGCATGCCTATGAGAATTTGTATCTCTTAGTGCTCATGAGACACCAATGTATGTATGTATGTATGTATTTATAGATAAATATAGGGTCGTAGCAAGCACACCATGATTTGTAATAGTTAGTGTGTTTTGATAATTGTTATTTGTTATGAGCGAGTATGCATCAAATGGGCCTTCTTAGCTCTATGTATGTAATCCGTAAAATATGCAATCTATCAAATACCTTCTTAGCAGTTGCAAATGTCTACATCCGGTTTTCTTTTTTTATAAATAGTACCGGTAATGAAAGTCTCATAATCATAGAAAGTTATCTCATGGCATAGTTAATCACTACACTACTAGAACTTTTTTTTTTTTAATGTGACTACAGTCTACTGATTTTATCCACTTGTTCTTTATTAGACAAATTGAGCAGAATATTTCTTTTGAAAAACAGATGTCTACTTTGGGAGAATAGGAGCATTGAGCTTGATGCTTTTGGACTTTAACTTGCTTGACCTGTTGGGTGATGATGCACTGACTTCTGAAAATATGTATGGTAATTTCCAATATGCTGTTTCTTCAAAAGTAGACCTACTATTCTGATTTTTGTTTTAATGACACCTTTGGATTTTAGTAGTTAGTCTTCTATACTATCGGCAGAAATCAGAATTGTTCCATTTCAAACAGACACTTTAAACATAGATTCTATGGGAAATCATTGTACGATGTTTTATGAGCCCTATACAAGTGAAAATGGAATGTTGATATCTGCAACGGATCTGAAGAGATTTGAGAAGGGCTACCTGGACGACTAACCCTGTATAAATTCTAAAATCGCTATCACTGGTGTGGATTGAATTGTATTTGAAACAATTCACACACTTTGCACATAGTTGGTGAAAGGGCACTGGAGGGGATGCTTCATGTATATGAAATTTGACATAGCATGGGTTGATATTGCAACTTTTCAGTTGGTCAACACTGACAGACTGAAAAGTTGCAATACAGTATCTATTGTCAATAAGACAACACTGAAAAAATGGCTTCAAAGCTATCTTTAGCATAGGCTGTTAATGAACTATTCATATAAAACAGTCTATTATATTTATTTTATATACTATGTATCAATTTCCATATTATAATGTCCAAACTCTGTGAATAGTAGTTGATAAGGAAATGTATGATATTCTTCTTGTTATGCACGTAATATTGATACTTCTTTTTTGTTGTATTTGTGTGTTAAATAAAAAGAAAATTTGTTACACCTAGTTGGTTTTAGTTCGATACTAACTTTCAAGCTTGAAGTAATCTTTTGTTGATCTGTGACTACAGATATTCCATTTAGACAGCCACTCAATGGGGTGTGGTTATGAGAAGCAAATGACCTCCATATTCCTCCACTACCACAAGGTAAATTAAGAATAATTATTGTTCTTGAATGTCCAAGATATAAATCCGTCTATTCAACACTTTTATCAATAAATAACTCAAACGGTGGGCTAAACATCGGATGCCACTCTTCAATCCTGTCTGGGACACCGCACCCAGAGGGACACCCAATCTTGCGGTCGAAATAAGAACTCAAATACAATGTTTCAAATATTAATTATAAAAATCATGATTTATTGCCATTACAAGTATTTTTTACATCAAACGCACCACTTATAAAAATACTGTACAGGTACATTTAAAAGAAGCAGCACTTCACTCTCATAAAAACAACCCCCACCCAGCCGACAAATATGTGAGTGAGTGGTGTGTTCAGTTCAGTACTTGATGTTCCTCGTCCACGTCGTGGGAGATGGGCAATGTCTCCAAGTAGGGGATGGCCTGTAGGGGTGAAGTTCAGTGGGGACTCCCCGCGCCCCATGACCGTTACGGTAGCTGTGAAGGCCCTTCAGGAACTCTGAAATGGCGGCGGCTAACGGGGCACTAGGTTACCCAACGGCGGCTGAGGCGGAAGAGGTCGTGCCAGATCGACTGGCTGTAAAAGCGCAACTCACGACTTCTTGAGTCTGCGGCAGTCCGTTGCAGTTCTGGTACTTGTAACTGCACGTCACATTCTATATGGGCCGCAGTGGCTGGTGCCAGAATCATAGTGCGTGGGTTTGTCCTTGGCAAGTTGAAATCCACCTTAAACAAAGTCCCGCCTGTGGCACTCTTCCCTACCCAACGGCGATGGGTTAAGGGCGACGGAAGCAGGTTTGGTACACTGGAAGCTTATAGTCTGGACCTGCACGTTGGCGACGGATGTGTGATGGTCGTCTCCTCGAGACAATGTGGCAACTCGGGGGTTCGGTCCTGCATCTGTGTCTGGGCAGGCCTATTCAGGATCACCGCTGCTAACCCCGAACGGGGACGGCCCTAGAAAAGGTGGGCTAAACATCGGATGCCACTCTTCAATCCTGTCTGGGACACCGCACCAAGAGGGACACCCAATCTTGCGGTCGAAATAAGAACTCAAATACAATGATTATAGGCGCTTGGAACGTCAGAACGTTATTGGACCGAACAGATAACAGGCCAGAGAGAAGAACAGCTCTTATCACCCACGAGCTGAGCAGACTCAATATCGATGTTGCCGCCCTGAGTGAAACTAGACTTGCGGGGAAGGTAATATCAAGGAGGCTACAACAGGATACACCATTTGGAAGGGAAAGGAGGAAGAGGATAGTCGCATACATGGAGTTGGTTTTGCAGTGAAAACTAAATTGGTTAATGAACGACGACTCGCTCCCACTGCAATAAATGAAAGGCTCATGACCCTCCGTATTCCCCTTTCGAGAGGTATTTTCATCACATTATCTCCTCATATGCCCCCACTCTTATGGACGATGAGGACTCCAAGAACTGCTTCTATCAACACCTAAGCACAGTCCTCACCAAGGTGCCCAGCAACGACAAGCTTCTGCTGCTTGGTGATTTTAATGCAAGAGTGGCCAAAGACAGAAATCTGTGGGAGAAGGTCATGGGAAATAATGGTATAGGGAATTGCAACAGCAATGGCCTATTACTTCTCGGGCTTTGTGCTGAGAATGAGCTCTACACCACCAACACTCATTTCCAACTACCCAACCGCTACAGGACCACATGGATGCACCCACGATCCAAATACTGGCACATGATTGATTATATCATCACCGACAACGTGACAAGAATGAAGTCCTTATCACTAAGGTTGCAAGAAATGTTGATGACTGTTGGACATACAACTGACTCCTGATCAGTCGACTCAGGTTCTCTATCTAAAATAGACCACGCACCCATTCTCATGAATCCACCCAGAAAGAAGCTCAACACCTCAAGGCTGTACGATGAAACTGTCGCGGATGGATTCCGAAGAACTATTAAAGAACAGCTGACCTCCACCCATTCAACAGGGAGGTTGATGGTGAATGGACCATGCTTCAGAAAATCATCACAGAATCAGCAGAAGACACTATTGGTTTTGAGAAAAAGGGGAGACATGGCTGGTTTGAGGAAAATCATGAAGAAATACTGAAACTAATCAGTGATAAAAGGGAAGCCTACCTTTCCCTTACACGAGACCAGTCTTCCACATCTCTGCAAACTAAAATAGAAGTGTCAAGCTGAAATCCGGATGATAAAAGACAACTGGTGGCACGAAAAGGCTGAGGAGCTCCAGAGATATTCAGACAGCAGAGATCTACGCAACTTTTACGCGGGTCTAAAAGAGTTATATGGACCCATTCTCTCCTCTTCAGGAACACTAGAAGGTGCTGATGATACCATCATTCTCACCAGCACGCAAGAAGTTTTGGATAGATGGAAGGAACACTTCAGCTCTCTTTTAAATCGTAGCTCCACTGCAGCTGAAGACTCTCCGCACCTTGTCCCTCAACATCCGCCTCAACTTTGGATGGCGATGCCCCCACACTTCCAAGAGTTTGTCAAAGCCTTGAGCAGTCTGAAACCAAGGAAGGGCCCAGGACCAGACAACATCCCTCTGGAACTCATTCAAAGTGGAGGCCTACCCCTGAAAACCATCTTTGCTAGAATCCTCTTGAATCGACGACACACCATCTCAGAAAGAATACTCCCTGAATCCCAGTGTGGATTCCGTGCTTCCCGGGGAACCATTGACATGATATTCTGTATAAGACAACTGCAGGAGAAATGCAGGGAGCAAATGAAACCTCTGTTCTTAGTCTTTTACGATCTTGAAAAAGCATTTGATGCTGTTCCCAGAAATGCCATGTGGATGGTTTTAAGGCGCTTTGGATGTCATGAATATTTTGTTGGGCTGATTCAAGCTCTCCACGATGGTATGGTTGGACAGGTACTATATCTGTCGACCCAATGTACTGTCGAAAAAGATGTGGATAACAGAATTCATGCTGCGCATGTTGCGTTTGGACGCCTCTTACATCGTGTATTACAGAACAAAGACCTAAGGATGGGAACAAAGCTGATGGTATACCAAGCTGTTGTCATGTCTACGCTGGTCTACGGATATGAGACCTGGACTCTATAGCGTGGGGACATCAAAAAATTGGAACGCTTCCACCAGCAAAAAATCAGCTCCATTATGCACATCAAATGGGATGACTACATACCTAATGTCACGGTCCTCGAGAGAGCAAAAATGAAGAGCATTAACGGCCATCGGCTTGGATGGTCTGGCCATGTCCAGCGTATGAGTGATGACAGACTCCCTCGGCAGATCGTATGCAACCGCATGTTCTATGCGAGGATCGGTCTGCTGAGTCATCAGCTGCATCTCCATCGTGCGTACACGAGAGCTTAGGAGTGCAGGGAAGAAACGAACGCTCGGATACGAGTATCGGATGATGATCAAAAACTTTAGCTGCTGATAAAAGAGAGATATACAAAGATATATACCTAAAAGAGAAATTATTCTTAATTTGATAAATCAAAATGAACCAAAGTAAAGCAAAATATGGTTTGTTTACCATGAGGACCAAACGATTTCTTGGTGTAAGATTTTTGCTTGTGCTCCCCGTCAGCACAGGGGCTGCAGCCCCTTCTGAAATGACCACGTAATTCCTAGGAAGATTAGACCTAATAACAGCTGTATTTTTTGATGTGATTTAACTGTAATTTGTTTCAACCATTGATTGTATCGCAACAGTTATTATGAATTTTAGTAAGCCCACTAATGTAGCTTCGCGGTCCAGGTATGCACCACAGGTGGACTGGTAGATGAGCGTACAGAGATCCAAGGTTCGAATAACTGTGCTGAAAGCAACTATCATGAGTGTGATTTCACCCAAGTTTGTCACAATCCAAGTATCCTATTTCATGTAGTTGAAGTGCAGCTCTTGAGCCTGTCATCTGATCAGCCCTTTACAGTATCGTCATCTTGAGTTAATTACTGTACAGTCGCATTACAAGTTCATCACCTCTTTTACGAGATCACTAGCCTGACAGCTGAGTAGAGGCTGTCCGGGACTTGATTCATGAAGAAGTTAAGAGACTGGCAGTCAACAACATCTTTGGGTAGCAAGGAAAATAAATAACCTGTGATCTTCATGTAGTGGCATCAAAAGTAGCAAGGAAAATAAATAACCTGTGATCTTCATGTAGTGGCATCGAAAGAGTGTCGGGAGAAGCTTAACTTGTAATTGTGATTCCGCACAACATTGTACAGGGTGAAAAGAAGATAGTTGGTGATTTTCTTCAATCATTTGGCGCATTGCAAACAAGAAAAGTCATTAAGGAGATAATTATTTACCTATTTGGAAGAGTTGTTATTCAATAAATGCCATTGTTTTTAAATTATTATATTCATATTCTCAAGATTTTATTTTAGTTAATCCATTCAGTGTCCAATTTGTCAGAATATAAACTAATTTTAATTTGTAGAACAGATTTTATTAGCTAGATACCTGTGGTCTTCCTGCCCTTCTAAGTTTTTAGGCGGTTTGAGTAAGGCCTATGCAAGAGAATTCCTGCACTCGACCAGAGATCAAGAAGTGTTTATCGATCTATTAATATATATTATTTTCAACTTGTTTCTTCATAATTTATTTAGAACTAGCTGTACCCGGCATGCGTTGCAATGCCAATCAAAGAAAGTGTTGGCGTTGTAACTTTGTTGAAGTGCTTTTGGATTCCCAATATTTTTTTCTTTTTCCGTTAACCACCTCTAAACTATTGTAAAATTGATTTACTATCTCAAAAGAAATCATGGGAGCGTGCTCAACAACTCAACAAAGTTTCATCGCAATGAAATGAATGGCATATGAACGTATACGGGACTTTGTTGAAACGTTTCGAGCGCCGTCACCCATTTGTTGAATATACTCGTACTCTATCTATTTTAAAATAAAAAATAAAATAAAAAAGTCAACCCCTGGCACTATACAGCCCATGACGGGCTAAGGCCAACCAAGCGACCGCTGCCCAGCCATTCGGCCTGCCCCCAGGGGCTCACATCTAGTGGGAAGTGGGTTGGCGACCACGGGGTCCCAGCTGGGTCCGGCATTGCTTCCACTTACTTGTGCCGGGCTCCTCTCTGTCCTCTTTCCTGTCGACCTCACTTGGTCAACTCTTGTTCTCTTCCGACCCCGACGGTATTAGGGTATCCGAGGCCTAGGGAGTCTCTTCCTTTCCCGCCTTAATTAGCCCTTGTCTCATCTTTTCTGATTCCCTCCTTCTGCGAGGGGTCAGCCTTCTTTTTCTTTTCATGTTCTCTCCTGCCTTCTGCTCA
This sequence comes from Meconema thalassinum, assembly GCA_946902985.2. NCBI lineage: Eukaryota > Metazoa > Arthropoda > Insecta > Orthoptera > Tettigoniidae > Meconema > Meconema thalassinum. The sequence continues at coordinate 379,046,721 of OX336392.1, forward strand.
AGGCCCTCAAGGAGGCAGGGTGTATGTAGCCCCACCACTTTTGGTGCACCCTAGATAATGCTACACCCTCAGGTGCTCACGGCTGGTGAGTTCGGGAGTTGGCGACCCCGAGGGATTCCTGAGCTGGATCCGTTTTCCCCTTTTGTCCCTTCCCTTCGGGGCGGACCCTCTCCTCTTTCACTTTCCTATCTGCCTTTCATGGCTCTCCTTCCTTCCAAGTCCCTCAATCCGCATTCTTCGAGGGTTGAGGGCATTTCTTTTCCTCCTGTCCTTTATTTGCCGTATTCTCCTTTAGTTTTCCATTTCTTCTTCTAGTATGTAGGTTGGTAGTTAGTTTTAGTTTTAAGTTTGCATTTCATTTTCATCTTCACGATCACCCAAACCATCAGGGGCCGATAGCCTAGATGTAAGGCCCCTTAAAACAACAATTATCATCATCATCAACCATTCGGCCTGCAGATATTGGGGTGACGCGTGATCAGCGCGTCGGGTCCCCTCGGCCGTTAATCTTGGTTTTCGTGATCGGGGCGCTGTCTCACTGTCAGACAGCTACTCAATTGTCCTCACGAGGCTGCGTGCACCCCGTTCCAACCCTCACGTCAGTTTTAAAATCCCTGACGGAGTCGGGGATCGAACCCGGGGCCTCCGGGTGAGAGGCAGGCGCGCTACCCCAACACCACGGGGCCGGCATCTATTGTAAAATGGATTTACTAATTCGAAAACCTTCCCTGACGTGTACACAACAACTCATCAAAGTTTCATCGCAAACGGATGAGTGGCATGTGAACGCATACGGGATTTTGTTTAAACGATTCGCGCGCCGTCAATCATTTGTTAAATCTACTTGTGCGCCACCCTTTGAAAAATGGATTTACTAATTCATGCACCTTCGCAGGACTGTACTCAACTCCTCAAAGTTTTATCACAATCGGATGAATGGTATATGAACGCATACGGGACTTCGTTGAAACGATTCACGCATTGCCGTTCATTAGTTGAATCTACTCGTGCGCTTCCAATTGTAAAATGGATTTACTAAATCAGAAATCTTTGCGGGAGTGGAAACATTTCACCAAATTTCATTGCAATTGCATGAATGGTATATGAACGCATACGGATTTTTTTTAAACGATACGCGCACCGTTGCTAATTTGTTGAAACTACTCGTGCGCTACCTATTGTAAAAAGGATTTACTAAGTCAGAAACCTTTCCTGGAGTGTGCACAACAAATCACCAAAGTTTCATAGCAATCGGATGTATGGTATATGAACGCATACGGGACTTTGTTTAAACGATTCGTTTGCCGTCACGCATTTGTTGAATCTACTTGTGCGCTACCTACTATAACATGGGTTTACTAAGCCAGAAACCTTGCCTGTAGTGTACACTACCTCTCACCCAAGTTTCATCGCTATCGGACGAATGGTGTGTGAACGCATACAGGACTTTGTTGAAACGCTTCGCCCGTCGTCGCTCATTTGTTGAATCTACTCGTGCACTACCTATTGTTAAGTGGATTTACTAAGCCAGAAACCTTACCTGAAGTGTACAGAACATCTCACCCAAGTTTCATCGCAATGGGATGAATGGTATATGAACGTATGTGGGACTTTCTTGAAACAAACGTCTGCCATTTTGTTGAAGCTACTCGCGCGCCATCTATTGTAAGTTGGATTTACTATGCCTATAACTTTTCCGGGACTGTGCACAACAACTCACCTAAATTTGATCGCTATCGGATGAATCGTATATGAACGTATCGCCAACACGCATTTGTTTAAACTACTCGCGCCCTATCTATTGTACTTTGGATTAACTATGCCTATAATGATTTCGGAAGTGTGCACAACAACTCTCCAGAATTTGATCGCAATCGGATGAATGGTTTATGAACGCATAAAAGACGAACAAACGAACATCCTTATATATATATATATATATAAGATATAAGAAAGACTGAAATAATGGCATGATGTGGAAACACAAGCTATTACATTGTTTAACAATAAAGAAATTTAAAGTTGTACATAAATTTAAATATTTAGGGGAGATTATAACATGGAATTTGAATGAGAAAGCGTCAATCGAAAATAGAACAACAAAGTTAAGACAGGCGCAATATATTACTTGGTCTAGTTACAAAAAAAATCACTATCCATAAATGCCAAATTACGACATTACGAATCAGTTGTTAAACCGGAAGCAATATATGCTTGTGAAACACTTTTCAAGTTAAACACTCGATCAGTTACTGACACATTACAGATGACTGATAGAAGAATTCTCAGAACTATAATTAATAAAAAACATCAGGTGGATGGTCAATGGCGTCTATTACCAAATTAAGTGGTTTATAAAGAAACTGAGTCTATAGTCGATACTATGCGAAAAAGGCGAATTGCTTTTTTTTTGTGTCATATCTCACGCCTGCTGGATACCAAACAATTAAAAGTGTTATTTAATTATTTTTTCAAAAGTAAAACAAAGAACTCTTGGTTTATGGAAATTCAAAATGATCTGGATGAACTCGGCTTGACAATGTCCCAAATTGCTAACAAAGATGAGAAGAATATCTTGAAAAACAAGAACATCCGACTTCCCTTAAAAACCTTTACCGCAAAACTTACACCATAAGCGATGCAGAGAGCGGCAAGGTCGACTAGAATGAAAATGTTTTGGGAAAAGAAGAAAATAAGAAGCTGAATCTTCAATATTGTTTTTGAGACATGTATATACTTGTTTTGGTTAAGTGCTCCAATGAGCGCGTAACATATGTGAATAAATAAATAAATAAATAAATATGAGATATAAGATTACAACACCTTCACTAACACATTATAAGACAAATTCCCTACTTTTACAAGTATTTATAATTTTATCCTCTGGCTTAATTAATATACTGTTCAAATCTATGGCAATACAAATTCTCAAAATTTTGTTACAATGTAAGATCAGTTGATTTTGTTCATCCACATCCTCTCTCTGAATCCTAATGCAGTTTTGCGCTAGGGGGTATCTGGGCCATGGTTTTACAATGTGGGTGTATAGGTTATAACTTTGTACTTGCCTATAAATTATATTATATTAATATCAAAAATAATTTTATTTATAATTCAATATGTAGTCTTCAAATATTTATTGTCAAATCCAAAGTTGAATTTAATTTTAATTGCATTTAAACGCCCTTATGATGCAGAAGGAACATGACATATAGAGTGAAGAGTAACCTACAACATTATCAAAATTATGGAGAAACTGAACCAAAACCACGCATACATGAAGGTGAAATTGAAGAAGAAAGAACAGAACGTCTAGATCTACACTAAGAAGACAGTACCGCACATGTTAGGACCATACAGAACTGCCAGCTTGAGGGATTGGTTTGGGTGGTTGTTGTGGTCTTCTGAGCAGAGCTACGGAACAGGACAGACGTCGCTGCTACGAGCTCCGAACCAAGAGATGCCAAGCCGATGATCCACCTTCCACGTCACGCTAACATCGCTGCCACCGAGTCTACAGCTATCCTGCAACCCTTTATCATTACCCTTCCCGCCATCCCCTCCGAGTTCAAACAACAATATCCTAGTTACCATTATTACCATTGTTGACCCCTAGCCAAGCTAACTGTCCTACCTACCAAGCCGTCCCAATCAAGAAAATCCCATCAACCGAGTCGCCGCCAAGCTAAACTCATTCCCTTCTCACCCCCAGCAGCCTATTAATTAATTAATTAATTAATTAACCCGTCGCTCTTCAAAGCCAGCTCGTATATTGTCGCAGCCCCTCTGCTTAATAACTGGATAACCTTATACGACTGGCTACTCTTCTTGGGCGAGCCAAATTAAATACAAGGGTCTACCACGGTATTTGACCTCTTTAACTAAACACTAACACTCACATTTACACACAATTACACACATGGACCCAGTGGACGTCTTTGCCGAATTCGCAGCATCGCTGTCGGAGGAAAGCAACCAGTCATGGGCCTCTACACCACTTTCTGAGCACCACAGAGGCTCCGAGCCTGCACCTACACCGCGCCATGGCACCTTTCCGCATTTTGACTACGGAGAGAGGCTATGGTACGAATCCCCTACACGCCGTTCTCCCAAAAGCTCGCTGATTGTAGTCCGCCCACCGGGCTACAAACAATTGCCCGCTACTCGCGATGCAATAATCAGCGTGCTTACACCTATAGCTCACCACATTACAAACATTGAGGAACTGGTAAACCATCAAGTCATAATAACACCTACCAGGGACTACCGCATCAACGCGATTACCAGGGCCCTCCAGAACCATCCCTACATTCCCCAATTCACCTTCATTCCCCACATACATACAGAAACCTACTCAGCCCAAACGCAAACAGAACAGCCAACCGACTGCGCAGCAAAAACACGCCCTAAAGCCACTCAGACCATTCTTTCTCCTCCTCCCATGCCCATTTACACCAGCAAGAAACACGCTCAAACAGAAACGATTGAACACTTTCACGAACAAACGCAAACACACACGGAGACAGGAGAAAGATGGACACAAGTCTGGACCCAAACGGGCAAAAGAAAAAACAAGAAAAACAAAACAAAAGACACTAAAACAGATCCACTAAGCCCCGTTAAACCAACTACTCAAACAGACGCTCCCCAACCTGCCTTCAGCACGCACGCCACTGATTCCCCTTCCTCACCTCCCACTAACACAGTAAATTCATCCCCGAAAACAAGAACACGGGCGAAACGTCGTCCATTAACCAAACAACATTCCACACTCATCTACCAGTGCTTCAACTGCCAAAGACTGGGCCACAACGCTTCAGATTGCCCTCACGAGACTCGTTGCAACAGGTGTGGAGATCCACATCACCATAAGACCTGTGCGACTCCAATAGACAGCCCTAAGTGCTGCAATTGTGAGGGTAATCATGCTGCGTCATTTGGTGGTTGCAGCTTCATTAAAAAAAGCCATTAAACACAGGCAGTTGGAACTCAGACAACGCGCTACTTCCAACCTTCCCTCCCTCATGTCTCTAGCAATCCCACCGCCGCCAGCTCTAACACAGAACTCAACCCTTACTCACATTCTACAGATACTCTCGCAATTAGTTTCAGCAACACTTTAAACTCCACATCCTCCATAATGATTACATGACAGTTCCCCACACTGACACTTCCACACACTGCCCAAAATACTGACACTTCCACACAGTCCTTGGACGCGGTTACCTGTTTAATGACTCAGAAATATTCCCGACTGACATTTCCACACACATTCCCCCACCCCTAGGGCTACAGACTTCAGTGATCATCGTTACAGCCGCACCTGTGACAATGCACCTTAACATAATACTCATTTGGAGTGGCTGGCCGCGTGGCTCAGGGGTAACGTTCTCGCTTGATGGGCCCAAGGTTGCAGGTTCGTATCCTGGCGCAATCAGCTGGCATTTGAGGGTGCGCAAATGCGAGGGAGCCGTGACCGTAGATTTACTGGCACGTTAAAGATCCCCTTCGGGGCAAAATTCCGGCACCCCGGCGTGTCTAAAAGCCAGTGTAGTTAAAAGGGACGTAAAACCAATAACATTATTTATTATCATTTGGAGTGAAGAAAAGCGCTCGGTCTCTGTACTTCATTACTAACATGGTCTCGAAAATATAATTGTGATGTAGTGTAATTACCATCAAAATAAAATAAATGCAGAGTCTGATTTCCATCACACTTTATCCAGGCTGTGGACTGGCAACATAATAACAAAACCCATCAGTTTGGTGTTGTTATCATTTAGGCGTGTTTAAAATCAGCTTTCTAGGCTTCGTCAGTTGTTTTGTATTTTTTAGCCTACTTTTCACATTTTGCAAAAATGAGGAAAAAGTAGACTTATGAGATCGGGCAAATGTGTTTCTGTCAGTCTGTCCTTCTGTCTGTCTGTCTGTCTGTCTAGCTGTGTGTGTGTCCCCCCCTATCAACTCCTAAACGGCTGGAGCAATCGAAACAAAATTTGGTAGGAGTAAAGATCTATACCTGAATATCTCACGGCCATATTTGAAAATGATGTCAGTGCTATCAACTGCTAAAAAATCGCAATTGAAATTTGAGCTCCATGTTGGATATCTTGGAAGGTATGAATGGTAGCTATTTCAAAATTGGCACACGTATAGATAATAATATTGCAGTTTAATTTCCAGGAGGCCATACATCGCAGTGTTGCCAAAATGATTATAAGCCTGCTGATAGGTCCAAATTTTAAATGCAAATAACTTCTATACTATCAATTGGATTTCAACCAAATTTCGTATGTGCTATGTGTATATAAACAGATATGACTGAACGTATTCTTAAGATCCACCAGGGCTGCCAACTGTTAATAAATGCTCTCAATTTATTTTATCCAAATACCAATATATCAGAAAGTATGCAAGCCGACAGCTTTAAACTATGCACACGTATAGTACCAGACATTCTATATTAATTTGGAGTAACTTATATACGTCAGTGCTACCAACATGATTCTAAGCCTGCTGAGAGGTCCAACTTTAAATACATGTAACTTCTATACTATCATTTGGATTTCAACCAAATTTCGTGTGTGCTATGTGTACTATACGCTGCCGAAGTGACGCGCCTAGCAACCGCATGGGCGCAGCCACATTGGACCCAAACAACTGGTTGCTAGGTTTTTTATACATAGGAAGCTGCATTAACGCTGCGCAGCGTCTTGAATTTTGTGGATAAAAATGTGTAATACGCGTGAAATTAGGCAAAGGCCTCCCGTGAAGATCATCTACAGTGTTGTAGCTACAAAATAGAAGTGAAATTTTATGGATAAAGTACGAGAACTTTGTGAGATAGTATGAATAAAGTTGACCTCACTCCTGAGGCAAGAATTGCATGGCGGGCACTACAAATTATAAATATTTATCGCTTAGTGGATAGAGTATATCTAATATAGAGAGATATTTACGACATATATGTCACATAAAGGGGTTTTTGGTTCATGTGGGGAGTGTAGTTGTAATTAAATATGGTTTGTGCTACGGTATAAGTACAGTATTATAAACGACAACCTACATAACCTTACAGCTGATTCACTAACACCAATAAATGTTATCCTACAACTTTTCTGAGTGGTGATTTTTCACTTAATTTATTTAAGCAGTGAATTGTGTTTCCAAATAACAATTAGACCTATCCCAGAGTGAAAATTTCTGCCTCAATATTTTATTTTTTGCACTTTTAGAAAACAATTATCATGTAGGCCTACACCCTGTAACAAAGTTACAGTACAGTATAGTGACATTATTCAAGCCAATGACTACCGGTACTGCTTATTTCTGAAGTGATGGAGTGGCAAGTCCTGTTGTGATTGTCAGGGAAAATCATCGTTATGGTACCGGAACTAGCATTTCCCTACATCAACACTTTGTCCCACTTCATACCAAGTAGGCTACTTGTACCACTTTGACTGTCCATGACATATTGTGTGAATGTTTGCTAGGATTGCTCGTGAAGATGCAGGGTAGTTATTTTTTTGGTTCTAAATCTCTATATAGGCCTACCAGCTAATTCTATTTAGCTATATTGTGGCACACCAGCTAATGTGTAACAATAATCAGTGTGATAATGTGGTCATCAGCTTGGTGTACTTATTGGGTGAGAGCCTCGGATATTTTCATGTCAGTTTTAGTGGCCTTAGGCCCTATATTTAGAGCTAGGATAGGAAAAGTGCCCCATTATTTAGAATGAGGTAGGACGATAGGCCTTAATTGTAGACTTCTCTAACCTGTTAGTGAGCACACAGGTTAGGCTTTGTTAATTTGATTCGTTTTCAAACAAACGCGGCGTTGCGGTAAACATACAAATTGTATTGAAATGCAGTATTTGTTTCTTCTACAGCAGTTGATGAGATTTGGCCTAAACTCTCATCCAAATATTTTAAACTGTTCCCTTATGCATAAGTTCATTTTATTCGTCACTTACTGGCAGGGCCTACGGTACTTTATTTTCCGTAGTATTGGTCATTCATACGGGACGTGATTTACAATATCCAGAAATGTTCTATTTTCATGTTTTCACTTAATTCAAGGTAAATATCGTAGGCCACATCTCTACGACTTATGTTCTAAGGCTTACTGTGCATCTCGTACGCAATATTTTACAACTTTACTGGACAACTATGTTAAATTACTGTGGAAAATATACTTTTATATGCTTTCTTGCCTCTGGACATCCATGCATGTACAGTTTTATACTATAAAAATAGGAAATAATGACGGCTCAAAGACTGAAGCAAGCTACAAGGGAGCCATGTTGTATTGCTCCAGTTGCTTAGCAACGGAGCGGATGTGACGTTGACTTCGGCAGCGTATAACAGATATGTCTCTGCCGATTCTTAAGAGTAACCAGGGCTGCCAACTGTTAATAAATACTATCTCTATTATTGTTACCCTAATATCAATATATCAGAAAGTATGCAAGCCAATAGCTCTAAACTTTGCACACGTATAGTACCTGGCATTCTAGATTAATTTGGAGTAACTAATATACGTCAGTGCTGCCAACATGATTCTAAGCCTTCTGATAGGTCCAATTTTAAAATGCATGTAACTTCTATACTAACTAATGGATTTCATTCAAAATTGACACAACAATAGATCATATTATTTCAGATTATTTCTGACCAATACATGTATGTCATGATGCCAACATGATTTTACGCGCGCTGTTAGATCCAATGTTTAACTGCATGTAACGTCCATGCCATCCATTGGACTTCAACCAAATGTTGTATTCTGTACCTTAAGAGATGGAACTAAGAATATATTCAGTCAGCAGGGCTGCCAACTGTAGTTCTCTATTAGGCTACATTATGCCAGGTATACAGTATTTCGAACTTATTAGAAATTTCGATATTACCAACTTAATTTCGTCATTATTCTAGATAGATCCATATACAGTAGATTAATCATTGGCATGAATCTTAAATTTTAAGAAAAGTAGGCTCTTTAGTTCGTCACGGAACTTCTTTTTTTTTGTTTGTTTTGTTTTTGTCATATTTGTTCAAGAATAATATTAACCTACTCCATTTTCTGTGAATAGGCAACTTGCCTTCACAAAACTTTTCATATTTTTGTCATTTTCGAACTTTTTCTGAATGTTCTCAATCCATGCGTCCAGTTTGACATATTTTCGTCTTCTTTTTTTTCCTTCCATGTTGATCACGGCCTTTAAAAAATGCGCAGTTTGTCTTATCAGCTTCCGTCTTGAACCCTTTGACAACCTTTTTTTAAATTTGGGGTGAGGTCTCCCGACAAGATTGTTGAGTCGGTTGTTCCAGCCCTCAACGGCATTTGTTGTCCTGTGTCGTGCTTGGTGGCAGTTCCACATCTCGATTGGAATGTCTTGGTTATCTAGCCAGTTGTCAACGAAGTAGTCAACTTGATCTTTTCCTTAGTAGCCTTGGGGGAGAGGGGAGATGTGTGTGGAAATGTCAGTCGAGATTATTTCTGAGTCATTAAACAGGTAGCCACGTCCAAGGACTGTGTGGAAGTGTCAGTATTTTGGGCAGTGTGTGGAAGTGTCAGTGTGGGGAACTGTCCGGACCACCCTCCATAATACACCATTCCGGGAGCCGTGGCGAAGTCTGCCTGGGGGGTAAGGCCCTGCCAGCCCGCCTGGGGTGACGAACCACGGTCCTCGGAGCAGCAAACTCACCAAACTGCACTGGAGCGTATTACAGGATTCGAACTTAGTACCCACTAGGAAGCCCAGGCTAGCTGGGCCAATCCAGTCGATTGGCCTACGCTATACTGGCTCCCATGCATCATGAAAACGTCAAATTAAACCATCAACAGTCTAAATTAACAATAATTAATCATAATATAGCATAATTATTACATACAAATACTTTAAACTCCATCCAGCCTTCAGCCAATCAGATCGCTCCTCCAGCCAATCAACGAACAGCAACTCTAAATTCAAACTCCCCGCTCCAGTGTCAGTCTTTACACTACAATAACACAAGATACATACTCTTTAAATACAGCCATTCACCATACAGCTCATACACAGCTTACAAAATCATTAAATTTCTCATAGCGAGGCTTATTATATTATCATTATTATTATTTTACTTTTTAAACCCACTAACCTACTACAGGTCTTTCATCTTTCATACTATCAAACGCCAACCCACTAGAGGTCTGTCTTCCTTCCTAAAGCTTAAAGTCATAACTTCAAATCATCATTATTACATTATTATTATTATTATTATCATTATTAACAAGCTGAAGCAACTGCTGATGTCGTGCCTTGGACGCGAGGGCGTGAGGCGGTCTGGTAAACGAGGCTTTTTTTTTTCTCGCTAATATAACAAGCTTAGTCTACGCAATTTAACTAACAACAATTTACTATTATTTTCAACTTTTAATTCCCCAACGTTAAAATACGTCATAGGCTTATTGCCAACAACTTTAAATCACTTAATTTTATATCACTCAATACAATCAACAAATTATGCTTAAAATCCCTTTCCAAGCTATAACCCAGGCTAAGGAGCGCTAGCCGCACCGTGTACCTGGCTCACACGCCGCTGGCTCGCTCGCTTCGCTCGCGCAGCCAGCGGCTACTTTAAACGATTAGAAGGGATTGGTTTGTTTAGAATAGGCACAGGGTGCATCCTCCTCAAATAACATGTTTTCCTAATTATTCCTTTCCATATTGACCCCAGTCACCTCCGTAGCGTAGCGGTCAGCATGGTTAACTGCTGCCCCGGAGATCCTGGGTTCGATTCCCGGCTCCGCTACGAAATTTGTAAACTGCTATGAGGACTGGAACGGGGTCTACTCAGCCTCGGGTGGTCCAAATGAGTAGAGGGGATTCAAAATCACTCCCACAAACATATCCAGCAACCGAATGGAAAGATGTTACACATCAAAAAATAATGTGTCATGAGTGGGTGAATTCAGCCCCCTCCAAAAAAGAATCCTGGATGTGTGCCTGCCTATCAGAATGATAATCAGTTCTTGTTACATTCAGTGATCGTCTTAAATTTGAGCTCTGTTGTGTTTCTACCTTAAAAGACGTGATGCGGGAAAGCAGATTTCCAGTACGAGGACAGATCCAATCCGAACCAGAGCCAGAATGCAGTTCGAATGGCTGGGTGAGGATCGAAGGAGGAGATTCATCATGGAGGAGAACGCTGTATACCTTGGTATATGCAATACCATCATCTAGATTCGGCAAATGTAGAAGAAACTTTCGTTAGTAGTTGGTAGTTTGAAACTATTTTGGAGTACTCCATTTCACCATTTTTATTAGCTTAGTTCATTATTAGGATTTTAATTAGAAATTTGGATTTTAGTAAGCCGTCAGTTTATAGTATCAGTCAATTTCGAGTTTGGAATTTGTGTGGTTTTAAAGAGAGCTTTCTCGATGTTTGGTTTTTGAATTTTATGATTATTTCTTGGATATTCTTAGATTATTTTCTATTTGCGATAATTGCGATGGAGAATTTGTTAAAAAGATATTTAGCGAGAAGACTTTTAAAGAGAAGATTTTGAGTAGGATTCTTATTGATATCAATATCATGATATTACTGTAGGCTACTTAAGCGGCCTACACAGATGGGAACCTGGTTCGGCGAACCAAGTTCTTGGTTCGTCACTCCCTACACACAGCGGAGGGGAATGTGAACAACGGTTCGCCATTTCACCAGTTTCATTCCAGCAGTTGGGATGAGTTCTTCGAAGATTGCAGCTGCTATTGTTGTATTAGATGAGTTTGGGGTTTTTACAAGAACGAAGAAGAAAAGATCGCAATGGACCAAGCAGTGGCTTCGTGAGAGAGAGAAGTGGTCTCACCTCAATCTCTTATATCACCTTAGGGAGAACAGTGCGAAAGATTACACCAATTATTTAAAAATGACCGAAACAGAATTCAATTATTTATTGGAACTTGTGACACCCTACATATCAAAGCGGGATACTCACATGAGAAAGTCTATATCGGACGAACATCGCCTCGTTGCTACACTTCGCTACCTAGTTACTGGAAGAAACTTGGAGGACTTAAAGTTTTCGTGCGCCATATCACCACAAACACTGGGGAAAATAATTCCCGAAACATGCATAGCAATTTACAAGACCCTGCATAAAGACTTCATTAAAGTAAGTTTATTACGTTACTTCATTTCTATATTTTATTAACAAAGTTGTTTTCATAATTCATAATCTTTATAACTCCAAAGGAAATTGTTGTTGGCCTGCCAGGGTACACTTTTGATTAAACTAATCATGAATCCTAGCATAACATTTATTGGATATAAATTAATTGGTTGATAAATTATATGAAACGTGTTTTCAAATATATTTATTAGAAAAAATCAATACTAATCACACACCCAAGTGTTTTAGAGCGCCGTAAATCGGCTGCAGTTGCCTCCGTAATTCACGAGAAAGTCTGTAGTGGAATCAGTAGTGGCACTTTTCAAAATACCCTACGGAAACTCTGCTTTACTGACTCGATTCTACTTTTGACGAAACTTAGGTCTGCAGTGGGAATCGTGTCGCGAGTGATCAGTAAGAGATTGTTCGACGCTTCGTCTCGCTTATTCCTGTCCCTGTTCTCGTCGCTTTTCACTTTCCATAAACATGGAAACTCTCTATATGCCTCTATGAAGTCCACCAAAAATGAAGGATTCATAAATTGTGCACTATCACCTCAATCCGCCATCGTGTAGCAACGGAAATAACAACGAGGCTCTCCTACTGCAAGCGCCCATGCGTCTGCACTGAGTACTGACAAAAATCGAAATGGCGAACAACGGTTCCCCTCCTCCACACACAGACGAACTTGGTGCGCCCTGCCGGCGAACCGAACAAATGTTTTCCAACCCGATGGAAGACCAAGTTCGTGAGAAATTGTGGCGATCTTGGTTCGTTAAACACCACACACAGGGGAACAAATGACGAATATGGTTCGTGCGAACCAAGTTCGGCGAACCAGGTTCCCATGTGTGTAGGCCGCTTTACGTGATATGTTCGACGATCTTGGAAGAATATCTACGATAATAGAATATTTTGAACTGTTGTTGAGACAAGTAGGCTATAGACAAGAAAGAAGGAGTTCCCATGATTATTCAGTTTTGAACTTACTGTATTTTGAAACTTATATTGAAAGACAAGTCAATTCCTTGCTTAGACACTCATGTAGAGGAACAGGCATTATAGTTCTATCAGATTAGAAGAATTTCTAGAATTCTAACTAAATCTTGATATATTGAACACCGAGATTATTATTTCAACATTATCGCAACAGATATGAATGTTGTTGACACTTAAACATTGTTTTATAGCAATAAGAAACGATCAGAAAGATGTGAAATCTTTATTGTTATTACATATCTCTACTTCGTATAAAACAAAGTCCCCAATTCTTGGATGTTACGGGTAAACTCGAGAACCACTGGATGGATTTTGATGCGGTTTTCACCATTCTGTAAAGGATAACTCGAGGATGATTTCTGTAGAAAATAATTTATTTATGATCAAAGGAAGCCGAGCAGTAACGATTTCAGTGGAAAAGTCGAAAATAAAAAATCTGGCGTCCGAGCGCTTTGTAATCTTACGCTGGGCACACCGTTCAAAATATCTAAATACTGTGAGTGTATGAATTGTTCAGCATGAAAAGTTCTACAAAATAGTCCGCGAGAGCATATGTCTTATCTTCAATACATCGCCCGCTATAAGTGTTATTACGTTTTAATTTCTTCCAACCATGTCCATTCAACTACGGAAGCGAAGTTTACGAGCTAGCTAAGGGCGAGTCTACCATCCCTGTTACAGCCTAGCTAGCAGGCGAACCTATTGCCCCAGATACAGTCAGCAGCAAACCGCCGAGTCGTGTTGAGTGAAGACTTCTGAGAAGGGTGGTTGTGTTTGGAGTTTCCCCAGGAAGTGCAACTCGGGTTTTCTTCATTTCGCCTGTGAAACACAGTCAAGTTAAGATTGGACGGAAGGGGGATTATATCAAACTATACTAATTGGCGTATAATTTCTACTGTACCCATACGACGTCATGTGGAGAACATGTATTCACATCCCGACTGGCTCCGTCCTTTCGGGGCATGGTGCGTCTCCCCTCAATGCGAACACATATTCAGGATCCGAATACTACCAGGTACTACTCTACAAGAAATGGTAAACAACTTCCTAAAATACAATATTTAATTTTAAATCATGGCTATTATACAACAATGAAACATCTAATTTACATTTAATTTAATACCACAAATCAAAATAAACCTTTGGATCACACAGATGATAATGGTAAAAGGGACACTGAATGCTGATCTACATCATCTGTGGTCCGCAGCTGAGATCGCAATTTGACTTCACCAGGCATGCTGCCACAACTCTTTCTGTGAGTCTATGAGTCTAGCGCTGGTGTCTCAATACACCCTATTCAACACTTCACGTAACAGTTTCATTTAGGGTAATGCACTTTTTGTCATCTGACAATGTTCATATCTTATGCACACTACTTAAACAATAATAATAATAATCAAAACAAATCAAATAAACATGACATCAACTGTACATAAATAGCATTTCAATATTATTGACGTTGCAGTATTTACTGCTTGATTATCCATAGTGCTTATGGAATATTTACATTACTTCATGGTTTAACAATGCGTTAGCCATTGTTGCGATAGGTTACTTGTACAACAATGTACTTTAATTCTGTGTATTATTTCCTTCCTCCGCTCTCTCCACAAACGCTAACGATAGTACCTTCTTATCTTCATAAACAAATGCTAGTCTGCTATCACGATACTATACGTCTTTAAGTCGTTCAAAATATAAGTCGATTTCTAATTATGTTTGCATCAAAACCTCATTCACGGTACCCGTATGCAAATATGCATCTCAAACCGCGTTTTTAAACTTCAAATAATGTGTCAGATCCCTTTTAGCAGAGTTAGTGTTAAGGAACAGCTAACTTGGCTAAATGTCACTCGATTTCAACAATTAAAAGATGGATATGACATCCTTATATTGCTAAGAATTGATTTCTGAAATCAAAATAAACAATTTCTTATTAATTAATATGCCAGACCATGATAGCGCAGTCTCCAGTACACTTTACAATAGGGTTGGTCATAAAACTACCACCCGTCGTGAATACAATAGCTTACGGTTGGGTCACTAGGAATCCATGATGGCCGCCTAGCCTGGCCCTCGGCCGACGAGCTTCCTGCTCCCACAGCTGTCTTAATTACTCATTCACACACACCGAGAAGATTTTTACAGTTGTACTCTCACTTTGCTTTTAGTATAAGGCGAGACTTGTGTCATGTTACGAACTGGATATCCAAATATTTAACATCCTATTAACAGGTTAACATTAATTGGCTCAATGTGGCTCAATAACATAGATATAGCAAAGGAATGGGTTTTGCTAGGCACGAAAGTCCTGGGGAACGGCATACGGCTTTTAATGGCGTGGTCTAGTGGTCTTACTGCTTGCCACTGTCACGCACGAATTATCGGTAAGGCGTCCTTGACCCTTCCGTACAAATGGATTCTCGCATCACAATGCGGATCATTACAAGGAGTAGCTGATTGAGTTGGCAAACGTTAATCCTCAAAAGCCCTCGCGAGGCTGGTATGGCAGCTCAGACACCTGTCTGTCTCCATCCGCCATCGTCAATACAACAGTATGCCCCATGGCTATACTTCAATACAAACCTTCGTAGAATCCTGTATAGTACTGACAATGTCCTAGAAACGTTCCTTGCATTAATTAAGTAATCATCTTGATTTTACTCTTAAATCGCTCGCATATCAGCGGCATGAATATTGGCAACTCAAACTAACACTTGGGGCACTGCGGTCGGTCTGGATAAGTAGGGTTTAAAATACTCAATAACACGCGTTTGATATGGAACACTTTTTATTTTTCGGTTATAATCAGTAAATGTGGTCTCTAAAGTAATGACAGTGTTATTTTTAATTGTATATGTGTATAACTGTGCGATACACGTGATCTAATTTGTGTGTTCCACTGGATTTTTTGGTGTCATTTGCATATTATCAAGCATCAGTTTTTATGGTTGATGTAGATCAGCTGATTCAAATTTACACAGGGCTACACTTCGGACATTATTTCGGTACTATTATGCGCAATATAATGTAAATGTCGATCCTGAGTCAACGCCGAGGACATTCAAATAGAGAAATACGGTACATAAACAAAAAAATAACACACCGAAGCTGTGCTACTTTTATCATTCCGAGACTAGCATCCACGCAAACCAGACGCCACTGTTCCAAGCTCCGACTTATATCGTGAATTGATGTCAAACTGATGATTCGCCAGCCTTTCCGCCAAGCCTACACCTCGTAATCGCTAAGTTCTTCGATATTCGAGCTATTCCACTACGAGTCATGTAGGCCTAATTTGCCTCCCCGTGGGCACTGTAGAATGAGTGATTCCGCTACCATTCAAATATTCAACACCAAACCCACCTTTCAACCATCCAAATCAAGCAATTCCTGTCGCCCCACGAGTTTTAATACAAGTTAAACTCATCCCTTCTCCATACCAAGCAGCCAATAATTACTTATTTAATTAATTATTCAAGTAACTTCAATCTTACCAGCGCGCCCATCGTAACAGCTGTTTTTAAACTGAATAACCTTCGCTGGCTTTACGTCGCAGGTCTTCTGTCTGCCTCGACAAGTGTTAGATCCTTCCCGGGGTGGAAAGGTATTATTATTAGGTATTAGGTACCTATTATTAGGTATCATCACATTTCGGCTATTGCTATTTGCATCTTTTGGAAAGTGATGAAAACGTATATCCGCAGCCCTCTTATACATCGACTTACAGCCGTAAACTGAGCAATACACTTTGCTTTTACTCATTTTTCACTCTATCAACGAGTAAAACTTATTACTTATGTATAAAGACACGAACAATTTACCAGGATCTGTTTACCAATACAAGAAACCATATACAAACAGTCACCACGTGACATATGTACCCTACTTGGTAAGTTTCTCATTTTTACCGCTAGATGTCATATCAGATAGCTGGAGTTGCCAATTAGGTCTGTCAGTATATCACAGATCATATGACACTTCTAGTTTCCGTTCCATCTAGCGTTGTTAACGATTTTCATATCATTCCTTATCATACTGGTATATGTTTTACTGGCATTTTTACCGGCACTTTAGCATTCAACAATTACTGTGTGATTCAATTTCACTCGTTACATCTGATCATGTATAACATTACTTTCTGACACATTATGACATCATTCTTACATATAATCTTTACCTTGTAATTACCTGGGATTTGATGCAATTTTATCACTTCATGCAAACATGCTGAATATTTCATTATTTCGACTTTTCTCGTATATAAAGTTACTGTTGAACTTTACTATTAGACTCATTTTGGTCTTACGCAAATCCGCTGTAAGCCAAATCCTTCTATATCAAATACGAGGAAGGCAATCTCGTATAAATATTACTTCAAAATACCTATTTTGACATGATTTCGACTTAACGTATCGTATCGCTAGCGTTCTACATTATATCATTTGAATTGGTACTCACATTTGTATTCTGGTGGTCGAATCTCATGATACTCCATATAACCCACCATCTTGCCATTTACTGACGAATCATGATGGATATGGTATATTTCCTTTGCGGACACAATACACTTTTCACTCTTATAATACACATTTTCACTTTTGTAATACATATATTATTTTTAACACTGACATATATTAACATTTATATTACACAGACACTTTTTCACACGATTTGCCTCTTTGGCTTCATATTTGCGTGAACACAGAGTTGCAAGGGCGTGATTTCCGACACATAACTCCAATGGAATTCTCTATCAAACGCGATCCTGGCTAACCCTCGTTCAAACGGCTGCTAGTGTGAATGTTCCTCCACGTCTTCTACTCAGTGTCTTTGTCTGTACTTGAATAAGATCACAATGCCTGTGACATGGTTTCCCATCCCATGATCTATAATCATGACCTGCGCGCTTTATCAAATTACCCATATGACGGTGTAATTAACTGCTCATACCACATTATTTCAGTTACTGCGCGGCTTGATAACTATCAGCTTTACTTGGCTTATTATTATTATTATTATTATTATTACGGCGTCTGCGCACTCGTAATTCCGTCCTATCATTTCAGTACTAAAGAACATCTTCCTGACTGAAATACTTATATTTGCTTTTAGCTTACTTTTCACTCTTGTATAAATACTTTGCACTTGTGGCTGCGCGGTCTTTGTTTATAAATTTCCGAGCGGACTGACAGCACCCTCCTCGCGTGAGTGCTCCAAATTGATTGACTTCACCATGACCTCGTGCCCTATTTAAAGTTTCCCTCTCGAAACATAGTTCTCTCAAATACACGGAACGACCTTTCCTTTAAACCTGCAGTTTCCAGGGCTGATACTGCCTTCATCTGGTCCAATTTTCCACGGAGGTTACAATTCCATCCTCGTGCCAGTGATTTGATCGTTCAATTAATTAATATTAATTTATCTTGGTGATGGCTTGGGTACGCTATCTCCGGGATTCCCCTTCATGTTCTTCCGCTGATGTCAGACATCCGCGTTTCTGTGTTCACAGTCCGTGTAATGCTTAATATGATCCGATAAGCATACTTCTTGGAATCATAATTATCCTCTTCGGATTTTATTCATCTATGTGTTGATTTCAACTCTCTGGGATGCCTCGTTTTCATGTAATCAATTATTTCCATGTGGCGTCCTCCCCACTCCAACCTTTTTCCTTATGTTCCTGTGATTCCCAGAGTCATTAGTCTCTGTCTTGGCTCCCCTTCGTAGACGTAAAAAGTCCCTGGGCGCCAAGCTGACACGCCTCTCTGAACAAGCTCATTTCTCACTTGTCAATTCTGCCTCGAAACTGTGCCTTTTGCTCAAATACAGCTTCTTACAGTAGGCTACTATGAATATGTTATATTTTATACAATATTGCCTATAATTCCTACACGACATCTGGAATTTAGCTGATATTTCATGAATAGTCTTATACTACATGGTTCTTGGTTAACATGTAGTTTTTCTTCCTCAAAGACCTCTGGTTCGACACCCCGAAAAATCATATGCGTGATTATTCCTCTCTGGAGCCTCAGATTCGACGCCAGTCAGCACCAGTACCATGGGTACATTATTTCCCCAGCTAACTTAAAAAAATTCAATGAACAAGTGAATTTCTTTTAAGCATTTGCTGACTGCGCTCGAACTGCCTTTCATTGTTTACAGTAGGCGGTCGGTGACCCCGTCTGGCAAGTCTTCTGTTCTCCCCTTCTGTTGTGTCTCAAGGCTGTCTCGTATGAAAGCGTTTTCCTGTCTGAGGGCTCTATTCATTTTGTGGAGTTCCTCGGCTGCTTCCACGAGCTGGTCATAAAATTCGAGCAGGCCACAGTCGCACGGTTTGTCTCTTTCTTCTTGCTGGGCAAGCTCCTTCTTACAAACGCCTTCACAATAGTGTGGCGGATTCTCTGGCCTCTCTGCCTGCGCACACATGACTGCCCCGTTCACTTGAGTGTGTGCGGCTTCTATTTGTTCTTCAAACTCTTCCGGAGGATGATAGAACCTTACGTTTGCGGTATTCATTATTACTTCACTTCCATTTTCCTTGTGTTTCACTCCATATGCATTGTTCTGCAGGTCTTTAATGATGATATAGGGTCCCATATAGTTCGGAATGAACTTTTTATATATCCTGCTTTCTGGATCGGAGCTGGCTGGCTTCCTTACAAGTACCCACTCTCCTTCGAGTAGTGGCCTATGATATCTCTTGCCGCGATTCCTTCGCTGTCGTCTCTCCGCTTGCGCCTTGAGGTACTCGAAGGTTCGCTGGATCCTCAATTCGCTAGAAGGTTGCTCGTCTACAGGTGTCTGTATCACCCCGTTCCAAGGTCTCTCTGGTTCTTGGTCGAGATGTAGTTTCACAGGTATCTGTCCTGTAGCTTCATGGACTGTATTGTTAATACAATACTCAATAATGTAGGCTATAATACATCAATCCATCTCCAATTTTCTTCAGAGCAGTAGATCTTCATGTACTTCTGTAATTCTCTCATGACTCTCCTGACTAAATTCGACTTCGGGTGTCTTATTGTGGACAAAATATGCTTGATTCCTAAATTTTGCATCTCCCTGCGAAAATCTACACTGGTAAAACAGCTTCCGTTGTCGGATAGTAAATTTTGCGGCTTCCCCAAGATTGGAATAACTCGTTCCTTCAGTATCTTGAGTACTTGCTTTGTACTGGTTTTCTGGATAGGATACAGTACTACCATCTTCGAAAAAGCATCCATGGCAACAAATATATGCTTGTTACCCCTTCTAGCCCTCGGCAGAGGTCCGAAATTGTCTACGCTCATTAACTGGCAAGGTTTCTCTGGCAATAGCGGTTTAGGTCTTTGCTTCATTAAATACGAGTTGGGTTTTACTCGTTGGCATATATCACAGGTCCTTATGGTCTTCCTCACAGTTTCCCTCATTTCAGGCCATATAAACGCTTCTTTTAGTAGAGCAAGGTTTTTTGTCTACTCCTGGGTGACCAAACGCCCTGTGCGCGAACCATACAAGTTTCCTCTGCAGCGCAGGTGGAATGACAATTTTTGGACAGGTGTGTTCTGCATCACTCCATTTATGCAACATATGATTATACCACAAACTGTCCGTTGACAAAGACTCGTCCTCCAAATATCTCGGTGTGTCCCTTACAAGCTTTCCCTCGAAGTAGTCGATCATTACCCGTATCCAAGGGTCTTGACGTTGAATCTCGGTGATGTTCCTCAGCTGGTCCAGGGTCCTTTTATCACGGTCTTCGATTTCCACCGCTAGAATTTCCTCTTCTCCCATGGCTGCTGGATATCTGCTTCGTAAGTCCGGGATCACATTTTCCTTACCAGGACAATACTCAATTTTGACATTAAATTGTTGGATAAAGAGGGACCATCTTGTTAATCTCTGACTAATAATAATAATAATAATAATAATGTTATTGGTTTTACGTCCCTTTTAACTACACTGGCTTTTAGAGACGCCGGGGTGCCGGAATTTTGCCCCGAAGGGGATCTTTAACGTGCCAGTAAATGTACTGACACGGCTCCCTCGCATTTGCGCACCCTCAAATGCCAGCTGACTGCGCCAGGTTTCGAGAATCTCTGACTAGACAGATCAGTCTTTAACAAGAACGTCAGTGCTTTATGGTCTGTCCTCAATATAATATCAAACCCATACACGACCTTCCTCCAACACTGAAAGGCATATAGTATTGCGAGAAGTTCGAGTACAGTAATCGTGTAGTTTTTCTCATGGGATTTGAGTCTCCTGCTTATAAAAGCAATAAAAATTTTCTCATCGGGCCTGTCAACGTTTTCTTGATAAAGCATCGCACCTATGCCAATCAATGAGGCATTCGTCTGTATAAAAAACTTCTGTGTATAATCAGGGTATCCTAATTTCACGTAGTCCATAAGCATCCTCTTCGACTCCACGAAGGCTTTCTCACAGTCCTCAGTCCAGCGCCACCTACCGCCTT
Organism: Meconema thalassinum; assembly: GCA_946902985.2. NCBI lineage: Eukaryota > Metazoa > Arthropoda > Insecta > Orthoptera > Tettigoniidae > Meconema > Meconema thalassinum. The sequence continues at coordinate 379,068,343 of OX336392.1, forward strand.
TCTTCAAGAGATCTTGCAGTGGTGCTGTATAGTTTGGGCAATGGCTCGAGAAAAATCCAATTACGCAGAGGTACTGCCTGACGTTCTTCACCTTCGTCGGTCTAGGAAAATTCCTAATGACCTCCAACTTTCCAGGGCTAGGTCTCACTCCGTGTGCATCCACAACGTGATCCAGGAATTTGACTTCCCTCTGACAAAAGTTGGATTTCTTTAGATTAACCTTGAAGTTTGCTTCCCTCAGGTCATCTAATAATTTTTGCAAATCTTTCAAATGTTCCTCTATCGTCTCAGACGTGAGCAGAATGTCATCCACTTATCTTATGGTTTTAGCTTTTACCTCTTCGGATAAGTTCCGGTCTAATGCTCTTATTAAGGCTGAGCCTGCTGTTTTAAGGCCGAATGGTAATCGTAGGAAAGAATACGTGTGTTGGTCAAAAAGAAATCCAGTCAATAGACTTGTTTTACTTTCCAACTCAGTATGGTGAAAGCTTGCCGTAATGTCAAGATTTGAAAAGATAGTCTTTACCTTGAATTGCCTGAGAATTTCCTTGATTGGCGGCACCTGGTCGAATTCTGGTATGACTCTGATATTCAAATTTCTCAGGTCCAAACATACCCTGACACTGCCGTCTGGTTTCGGTACTATGACCAGGTGGCTAACATACGGTGTTGCTGCCTTAGCAATAACGCCCGCTTCCAACATTTCTTGAATGGCCTTCTTGACTTTGGGGTAATGTTTCTGAGCAACAGGATATGGCTTTTGCTTAAATGGCGTCCAATCGTTGACTTGGATCGCATACAGGAAGTTCTTAATTTTTCCGGGTCTCGAATCAAAGACTTCTTTCCGCTCAGCTAACAAATTTCTTAATACCTCTTTGTGCTCTGGACCTATCTTAGCTTCAGTTAAATTCTCTTCTAAACATGTGCCGAATTCAGGTTCCAATTACTTTTCCAGCTCCGTAGCTAGCGTTACCAACTGTTCTTCAATAAGTTCAGTGGCTAACATTTCTTCTGCGGCCTTTTCTTCGTATGTATGCCATACGTTTTCTTCTGGCCTCATGTCATTCTGTTTCAATGATATCTGCATATCTGTGGCTTCATTTTCCACACGGAACATTACAATGTCCTGGGATAAGTCGATCACAACTTTATACTCTCTAATGAAGTCCGAGCCAATAATCATATTAAACGGGAGTCTGTTTACTAACAGGAAATTCTGAGAGAACATAGAATTTCCTATTTTTATATACAAGAAAACCTGGTATTTACAAATCATCATTTTATCAGGTATAATGCCTTTTATTTTCACGCTTGAGATAGGTATTTTCAAGACATGACCCTTGCTCTCTATTTCATTTAACAGTGCTTGAGTGATTAAGCATAATGTCGAACCCGTGTCCATCAGACTACGTATTTTCATGCCTGCAATTTCCTCTAGGATAATGGGTAATTCCCTCCTTACAATGGTTTGTCCTTCTCCTGTCTCTTCAATAAGCTCTTCAGGCTTGGCAATCCAGTTGACAATATTGACTGTATTCCATCCTGTGGTTCGGCTTACATGTTGGCCTTTCAATTTCGAAGTTTTTTTCTTTGGCACCGCCTTTTTCAGCGCGCCTTCTTTCTTCTTCATGTTGCTGCAATTCCAGGCTTTCCGCTCCGTCGTTATTATTATAAACATCCGGCGATTTCCTGTTTCTTATTGTCTCATCCCATTTTACTTGAGATGGTCTGTTTTCGTCATCCCTTTCCTCCATGTACCTTAATGAGGCGTGGTATATTTCTTCTGTCTCGTCATCAAAGCTTCGGCTTTGTTCTTGACCTCTACATTGTTTATCGTTTCTCTGACGGCAATACCCTCTTCTATTGTTATACGGTCGTCCTCTCGAACCGTGCAGTTCCCAGGGTCTTCGTACCTGCGCATCCCGGTTTGAGTTCCCTCGGTATGCTTGCTGTCTCCTTCTTTCTTCATTCTCCGCTGGGTGCCAGTTCGAATTTGTTTCCGTGCTTGTGGAATTATTACTTTTACTAGGGACTCTAACTGGTTCAATTTGTGTGTCTGCCACGTGAACTTGTTCTGTACTTCTGCCCTGCCTCATGTTATGTGATGTGGTTAAGCCCAACTGTCTCAAAACTGCTTCCATTTCAATAGCTGTTTTTGCATTTGCCGATATCAGCAATCTTTGCACCTCGCATGGCAACTGCTTTGCGATGGCTATACATAGATCTTGGTCTGATGGGGCCAGGTCAAGTTCACGGAAACGACAAAGCTGTTGTACGAAAAACTCCGCATATTTAGTTGGATTATTCGTACTGTAACGTCTTGAGTATAAGTCCAACCTCAAGTTCTGTTGTACAGATGGATCCCAATAACGCCTAAGAAACGCCTGGCGAAACTCCTCTACCGTATCAAATGTATACCGAAAGCTTCTAAACCAGAGTGCACACTCTCCGTCAGTGAGTTTTTCTATTGCTCTTAGCCTTCGTTCTGGTGGAACGTTCGTATCATTCAGGTATTCAGTAACCTCCTTTAACCAGTACTTCGGTGTCATCGTGGATGGATTTCCCGAAAATGTTCGTGTTTTTTCCTCATTAACTCTTATAACCGTGATTATTTGGTTTTGAGCATTATTTTCGTTAGGAGTTGACATGGCCATAGTGTGCCCGTATACACGGATGATGATTAATCAGCACTCGGCTTTTCCTCTTGCGGCTTCGGGGTATGGTACGATCCCTCCACGGCTGATTAAACATCTGATATGGAATACTCAAGTTTCACAAGGATATTAAGGAAAAACACAACATTTAAATATTCCAAAAATTTAATTCTTAAAAAAAATATTTTCACTCAAAAACATGTATAAATCAATCACTTGGCATAGTTCCTTCAAGTGATACTCGAAATATGTTAAAAGAAATCAATCACTTGGCATAGTCCTCAAGTGCCATTATAAACTAAAAAATAATCACTTGGCATAGTCTCTTCAAGGGCCATAAAAACCAAAATTTAATCACTTGGCATAGTCTCTTCAAGTGCCATTAAAAAGAAAATCACTTCGCAAAATTTTATCAAGATCACTATAATGTCATTTCATTATTTTTTGAACTTTATAACCACTTTGTAATCACTTTGTCTTGCTTAAATCTAATTATAATTATTTGTAATGCATTTTACTAAGGCGTCAAGCGCGCCTATCATTCAAGTCATACATCTTTCCAAGGCTTTGTATATTTATATTCATTTCAAATCTTTACCCTTCTGGGTTTCTTCAACGTTACATAATATTCATATATCTATCATTTAATTAGTCCTTTGGACCTTACTAGTAATTTTCCACAAAGCCTTAGATTTTACACATTCATAATACTGTACAAGAAACATGCCATGTCTGTGAATCGAACCCTTATTCGACCAGTTTCATTCTCATGCATCAGATGATCGTTCTTTTGCAGCGTACCTTGCACTGTTTTATTTATTTATTTATTTATTTATTTATTTATTTATTTTGTGGGATTTTTATTCATCTTTAAAATGTATTTTCCACAACCCGTTCTTTCATTCTTTTGAGGAAGGAATCCTTTTACTTGCAATAAAAGTGTTTGACAAAACTCGTCAAAATTTCATGTAAATGCTTCAAACTTATATTCTGGAGAAATGTCTCCATCCCAGCATTGTGATTTTATCAGTTAATTTCAGCTTGCATCTTTTAATAAAAACTTTTACATAATGGCCTTTTTATCGTTAGTATTTTGACAGACCTTCACTTTACCGCAGAAACCATTAACTTTCTGTCTCACTCCCACGTTACGGTAGGTCGGCGCTCACAGCTGCCTGGCCCCTGTGATACTTTACTTGATTATTTGCGTCTGGCCAGCCACCACGCTTTTCACTTTGTTTATCTCTCTCACCATATGATTTTACCAAGACTTTCGTTTCACTTCTAAAACAGCTATTTGTTCCAGCTTTTAGTTATTATTATTATTATTTATATTTCGATTTTACAGGATATTTATAACTTATTCCGGAGAGGATGCCTTATTTAATAACAGTTTGTATGACGCCTTCTATCAATACTATTTTATAACAAAGCCGCTAACGGTCTTACAAATTTTATTCGACGATTATTGCCTACAACAATTAGATATAACAATGTCTCATGGTCTCACATGTCTATTCACTTACAACGCGTTATTTCGACGATTTATGGCCTTTAATAAGTATAACAATGCTCTTATGGTCTTACATGTATATTTCATTCGACGATTTTGGCCTACAACTATGTAATTAATTTTAACGCTACAATATGGCAATACAATTTATGGGAATTTCACCTACCCAATACGATACGACGTTTTCATACGACAACAATACACAAAGGGGAATCATTCACCCACGACATTTCGATGAGACTCTCCATCTCCTGAGTAATTATCCTGGTTAACGCACAATTATTAGCTTTTAGCTTCATCTATTTAGTATTCGGCCCTTTTGGCCACGACGATTTCTTGCTTGGTTATTCGCGATTTGTTTAATATCCCAAATTAATATTTCATTTATAACGGTAAGAACTCGGCCTTCTTATCATTTAACTTTCATGTTTCTGGCTCGCTAGCTGGTGATAATACATTTCTTTAGGTGTTTTTATTCACCAATTACTTTTAAAGATCTATAAAATTGATCATTCGACAACAATAGGTCAAGACATTTTAATTTATTTCGTTCTGTTTAATACTTGGGTTTCTGATTACAAATTTCATTATCACATTATTTTAGTGCGTAACCACTCGATAATATTATTATTTTAATTATTTTCATTACGAACTTTCAATCATTTTTTCATTTCAACTTTTGTCTTATTTGCCATTTAATTATAAGATCAAACTATTTTATATATTTCATTATTTATTTTAACAATGTTATTATGATGCATATTTATTTCATTATCTGCTTTTACTATGGCGAAACTTTAAGCCATTTAAATTATTATTTTCGGTTCCTTCCTCCAAATAATTTATTATTTATTATTTCATTTCTTGTTTTTTATTACTTTACGTTACTGATCCCTTTCCTGTAATTATTCTGCGAGGTCATTCTCGCAATTATTTATTATTATTATTTCAACATTTCAATTATATAAGTGCATTCAACTACCCGACGAGTTCGATCGTTAAACTCCCCAGTTACGACCGATCTCATCGAGCCAGTACATCGTACATCTGCAATTTTTAATGAAAAATCAAGACTCACCATCGTGATCCGTCTTCTGATCCATCCTTGCGAAGGATTTCACCCACCTAACGACATAATTAGTACACTTCCATGGCACTTTCTATTGTGAGCGACACCTCACTTAGGTCCAATCGACCTTCGCTTAAATTTAAACACATCACTAATTTATAAAACCTTATATTAACAATAAAACACATATATCTTGCAGCTTATTTACACTGCATAAATTTTCACCACCTCTCAGTGAATCTTGGCACGTTTTATCGGTGTTCCACGCCCTGATGAGATCCCCGGACCCTGCATTGGACGTGATGCAAACTCGAACGGCTCCTAATTGTTCACTGGATCTAGTCTCCGTCCTGTCCTTTAGATAGTCTATTTTGACTTCTATTTCGTCTTTTATTAGCGACTTTCAAGTTTTACTTGTTCTACGTTTACGTAGCTGTCTATCGAACCTATGGCCCGTTTATTTCGTGACCGTATTTTGTCCTTATTTGCGACAAGTTTTCCTTTACTTCTCCTACGAGAATGTCTTTATTGCTACGTTCCTATTTGATACACAGTACCTTCGCTAAAGTTCACTATATTTGTTCTTGGGTCTCGAACCCGTGTTCATTTACTTGAATTATTGGATTTCGTTCCAATATCGGTCCCTCAATACTGTAGTCTTTCACTTAACTTTCACGGAGACCTGTCTGTATATTTTGAAATGATGACCTCCAGCGTAATGTCTTTACTGACCTGGACTGCTGTATTCTAGCTTATTACTGTTCTAGAATTTTGTCGCGGCGCAATTTTACTTCTTCACGGCTTTCGAGTAGCGTATAATAATTTTGATCTAGCACAAGTGCTTTAGTGATCACTGATAACAACCGTAGCGGATTTAATTTACCACGCACATATAACTTTTTTGTTATTACCGCGGATACTGATGATTGTTATTTCGTCTTAACACGATCCACTTTTGCGGTTGGTAACGAACTGCGTTACTTGCTGTGACTTCTCCATACAGGAGTACGATGAGTCTTTACAAGTGTGAGGACGGACTTTCATCCAAACAGCTTGATAATACTGTGTACGGTATACTTATATACTGTGCGGAATTGCGCTGAGCCTCCCCTGGCTTACTGAACTGCGGCAAGTATAATGCAGCGCTTCTGCATTTTAGGAGACAGCTTGGAGCTTCTCCCCGGGCTTCTGGTGAACTGCTTCTGACACGGCCTATAGCCTCACTTGGCTGACGGATACTGCATTCGATGTAACACCTCCATACGAGGTCTGTGATTGACTGTACTTGATGCTCCAACGTCACGCCCCTCTGGGATGACTGATACTGCATGCTCTGTGGTTGAAACCTGGGCTATTTATTGGGAACTTGCAAAAATAAACTACTTTTCCCTTCTTCCTGGAACTAACTTCTGAACTAGACGTCGCACGTTTTTGAAAAGTATATCATTATGTTCCCTATATTTCAAACGTCTCATTACCATTTCGTTTTCTGAAAATCGATCGTCTAATTAATTTAAATAAAATCTACAAGGCTCCTCAGCTGCGTGGGCGACTGAGTTTTTTATCTTCTTCCCACTACATTCGCTTGGCTCCGCCTAATGACTTAATTGCTGACTAAGTACGTCTTTCCTGGGCCTAAATTATTCATTCTTATCCTCGCTTAATCCATAATTTCCTCGATTATTCTGATCCCCATAGGCCTATTGTTATAATTTTGCGTAGTTTCCGCGAAAACGGCTTATTTCACAATTTTGCGGTGTTGATTCGCAATCCAGTGTTGCCAGAAAAGTGCCGATCTAAGCACTCAGTGGTGATTTCCCTGCTAATCCGCCCTTGCTGATTCATCGCAGCGTGACTGGTCCCGTGATTCACATATCGCTTGCACCACGTATCTCCAGATAAAGCTATCAATATTCTGCGTCATGGCCTGAATCACTTCGTTATTTCCTCACTGCTAGTTCATAGCTGGACCTCTTTTCATCTTAAAGGTCGGAAGTTCATATCCTTTACCGACTTTGGTTGGGTACAGAATCGCTCCTTCAAAGGTAAATAAATTTTCGAAGAGCTGAGGAAATTTATTTATCAAAATCGGATTTTTTTTCACTTATATGAACTTCCTTTAATTATTCCTTTTAATTTCATGAATGGGGAAGAACTCTCCCTGCCCGTTTCATCAATTCAGCTTTTTTTATTTATCCACATCGTATCCTCAGTTCAGTTCGTCTACCGTTTTATTTTCTCTTCTTTCATCAGTTTCACTCGATGCCTTGTCTCATTCGGTTCGGGTTCCTATTCACTCTTTCCACTTGGAATGGGACGTCTCCCTCAAGTAGGTTGTAAATCACCCTTGTCTTGTTTTAGGTTTCTTCATCTTCCCAATACTTTGGCTCACAGTCCAATTGTGTGGTAGAGAAGTTTTCTTTCTGTCGTCTTTTAAAGGCAATTTCTCTCTTGTCCATTGATTGGTAGCCTTGTTTCGATTCCTTTTTGCTTGACCACAAGGTTATTATTTTTTCATTTCATGACTTGCACGGGTACGTATATATCGAAACCGTCTGGTCCATTTTGGTACTCTTCCTTTCGATTTTTGTCATTTCTTATTCTATCTTTCACAAATTTCTCATTTTACTTCTTTCTCATTCAGTCATTTTTCCTTGACTTAATTCTTTCGTCTTTCCTTCCTCAGATATCCTTTTTCTTTCTTGTCTTCCAATTGTAGAGCTCTTTTGAAGGACTTATTTTCCCTCTTTTGTTCTCTATTTCTGACTTCTTCTTCTTTTTCAGTTTCCCACAAAGAAATGCCTTTAAACTTTGCATGTATGTTGGATTCTTTGTGATCTCTGGCCGTATTATAATGACCTTACTGTCATCATGTGGGTTTAACGCGACTAATGGGTTCTCTGTTATTTTAATTTCCCTTTCAGGGAGGTCTCTATCTCTAACAGATGACTCTTGTTCCATTTCAATCATGCAATCTTCGTTGTTCTCAGTTCTTTTTCCTCTTTCCTCTGGTCTTTCTTTCAGGTCTTCCTTGGAAATTTCAACTTCTTCCTCTTCTTGTATAGGCCTATCCATTCTTTGATTTATTTTATCCCTATCGGACTTTCTTTGTTCATTACATTCCCGGATTTGTTTTGATAGATTACTTATTTCCCTTTTTAACTCCTGCGCGGAATTTTCGCGTTGTTCTCCATTTTTTCGCCAATTTCTTAATTACATCTTTCTTAAATTCATGGAATTCGACCCTATTTACTTCTAATTTAAGATATAGTCTATTTTCTAACGATTTCTCTATCCCATTAAAATTCCTATCTATTTGCTCTTTTATTACGGTTTTTACATAGCTAAGTTTCGCACCGATCTCATTCAAACGTGACTTTACCTCTGCCTGTTCACCTGAGATATGGTTTAGCCTACATGTCTTTAATGATATCAATACTTCCCTGTATTTTTAACATACCATCATTTACATTTGCCTGTGCGGCACCAACTTTATTACTTAATTCACCCAATTTATTGTTCATTTTGTCAAAATTCTGTTGACATTCAATCCTACCCTTACTGATATCATCTTGAATTTCAACCTTTAGAACTTCTATATTTTCTTGGAGTTTTATGTTTATTATTTCCAAGTCCTTTTTAGTTTCTTGGATTTTATTATTTATTCCTTCCAAGTCCTTTTTAGTTTCATCCCTACTTTCTTGGAATTTATTATTTAAAACTTCCAAGTCCTTTTTAGTTTCATCCCTACTTTAATTGTTTAAAACTTCAATTTTTTCTTGAAGTTTATTGCTTGAAACTTCTGTGTCCTTTTTAATTTCATCCCTATTTTCTTGAAGTTTAACATTAAAAACTTCTTCCAAGTTCTTTTTACTTTGTTGGATTTCATTGTTTATCCCTTCCAAGAGACTTTTCATCTCTTCCATTGTAGCCATTCTTTTTCCAATTTATTTTGAGAAAAGATGGGCTACAACCCCTCCCCCCCCCCCGCCCACAGAATGAATCATGCATACGAGGTGAATCTGGGCTCGACCCGACATGCTTGTACTCTTTCTTTCTTTCTTTCTTTCTTTCTTTTTGAGGTGAAGTGTTTAACGGGTGTACAGGAACACGAACCCGTCCACACGTCCCTCCTTCAAAATCTTCAACAACTTTAAGCAAGACATTCTGAAATTGTGATCTGAAATTTTTTCGAAATTTTCCAATTTTTTTTCGGAAAACTCGAGTTTTTCTGTGGTTTCTCCCTGTAAAAACCCGCCCCTAAAGGTGGGCGCCATAAAAATGATTTATACTTGTCCCCTGCTGGTACCAGGGTCGTACCTTTTGGTCACCCTCCGCAAGACAACGGCCCAAAACAACATTTAAATATTACAAAAATTTAATTCATAAAAGAAAAATATTTTCACTCAAAAGCATTTGGCATAGTTCCTTCAAGTGTTACTCAAAATATGTTAAAAGAAATCAATCACTTGGCATAGTCTTCAAGTGCCATTATAAACTAAAAATTAATCACTTGGCATAGTCTCTTCAAGTGCCATAAAAACCAAAATTTAATCACTTGGCATAGTCTCTTTAAGTGCCATTAAAAAGAAAATCACTTTGCAAAATTTTATCAAGATCACTATAATGTTATTTCATTATTTTTTGAACTTTATAACCACTTTGTAATCACTTTGTCTTGCTTAAATCTAATTATAATTATTTGTAATGTATTTTACTAAGGCGTCAAGCGCGCCTATCATTCTAGTCATACAACTTTCCAAGGCTTTGGATATTTATATTCATTTCAAATCTTTACCCTTCTGGGTTTCTTTAACGTTACATAATATTCATTTATCTATCATTTATTTAGTCCTTTGGACCTTACTAGACATGCCATGTCTGTGAATCGAACCCTTGTTCTACCAGTTTCATTCTCATGCATCAGAAGATCTTTCTTTTGCAGCGTACCATGCACCGTTTTATTTATTTATTTATTTATTTATTTATTTTTGTGGGATCTTTATTCATCTTTAAAATGTATTTTCCACAACCCGTTCTTTCATTCTTTTGAGGAAGGAATCCTTTTACTTGCAATAAAAGTGTTTGCCAAAACTCGTCAAAATTTCAAGTAAATGCTTCAAACTTATATTCTGGAGAAATTTCTCCATCCCAGCATTGTGATTTTATCAGTTAATTTCAGCTTGCATCTTTTAATAAAAACTTTTACATAATGGCCTTTTTATGGTTAGTCCTTTGGCAGACCTTCAATTTACCGCAGAACCCATTAACTTTCTGTCTCACTCCCACGTTACGGTAGGTCGGCGCTCACAGCTGCCTGACCCCTGTGATACACTACTTGATTTATTGCGTCTGGCCAGTCACCACGCTTATCACTTTGTTTATCTCTCTCACCATACGATTTTACCAAGACTTTCGTTTCACTTCTAAAACAACTATGTGTTCCTGCTTTTAGTTATTATTATTATTATTATTATTATTATTATTATTATTATTATTATTATTATTATTATTATTATATTTCGATTTTACAGGATATTTATAACTTATTCCGGAGAGGATGCCTAATTTAATAACAGTTTGTATGACGCCTTCTATCAATACTATTTTATAACAAAGCCGCTAACGGTCTTACAAATTTTATTCGACGATTATTGCCTACAACAATTAGATATAACAATGCCTCATGGTCTCACTTGTCTATTCACTTACAACGCGTTATTTCGACGATTTATGGCCTTTAATAATTATAACAATGCTCTTATGGTCTTACATGTATATTTCATTCGACGATTTTGGCCTACAACTATGTAATTAATTTTAACGCTTCAATATGGCAATACAATTTATGGGAATTTCACCTACCCAATACGATACGACGTTTTCATACGACAACAATACAAAAAGGGGAATCTTTCACCCACGACATTTCGATGAGACTCTCCATCTCCTGAGTAATTATCCTGGTTAACGCACAATTATTAACTTTTAGCTTCATCTATTTAGTATTCGGCCCTTTTGGCCACGATGATTTCTTGCTTGGTTATTCGCGATTTGTTTAATATCCCAAATTAATATTTCATTTATAACGGTAAGAACTCGGCCTTCCTATCATTTAATTTTCATATTTCTGGCTCGCTAGCCGGTGATAATACATTTCTTTAGGTGTTTTTATTCACCAATTACTTTTAAAGATCTATAAAATTGATCATTTGACAACAATAGGTCAAGACATTTTAATTTATTTCGTTCTGTTTAATACTTGGGTTTCTGATTACAAATTTCATTATCACTTTATTTTAGTGCGTAACCACTCGATAATATTATTATTTTAATTATTTTCATTACGAACTTTCAATCATTTTTTCATTTCAACTTTTGTCTTATTTGCCATTTAATTATAAGATCAAACTATTTTATATATTTCATTATTTATTTTAACAATGTTATTATGATGCATATTTATTTCATTATCTGCTTTTACTATGGCGAAACTTTAAGCCATTTAAATTATTATTTTCGGTTCCTTCCTCCAAATAATTTATTATTTATTATTTCATTTCTTGTTTTTTTTATTACTTTACGTTACTGATCCCTTTCATGTAATTATTCTGCGAGGTCATTCTCGCAATTATTTATTATTATTATTTCAACATTTCAATTATATAAGTGCATTCAACTACCCGACGAGTTCGATCATTAAACTCCCCAGTTACGACCGATCTCATCGAGCCAGTACATCGTACATCTGCAATTTTTAACGAAAAATCAAGACTCACCATCGTGATCCGTCTTCTGATCCATCCTTGCGAAGGATTTCACCCACCTAACGACATAATTAGTACACTTCCATGGCACTTTCTATTGTGAGCGACACCTCACTTAGGTCCAATCGACCTTCGCTTAAATTTAAACACATCACTAATTTATAAAACCTTATATTAACACTAAAACACATATATCTTGTAGCTTATTTACACTGCATAAATTTTCACCACCTCTCAGTGAATCTTGGCACGTTTTATCGGTGTTCCACGCCCTGATGAGATCCCCGGACCCTGCATTGGACGTGATGCAAACTCGAACGGCTCCTAATTGTTCACTGGATCTAGTCTCTGTCCTGTCCTTTAGATAGTCTATTTTGACTTCTATTTCGTCTTTTATTAGCGACTTTCAAGTTTTACTTGTTCTACGTTTACGTAGCGGTCTATCGAACCTATGGCCCGTTTATTTCGTGACCGTATTTTGTCCTTATTTGCGACAAGTTTTCCTTTACTTCTCCTACGAGAATGTCTTTATTGCTACGTTCCTATTTGATACACAGTACCTTCGCTAAAGTTCACTATATTTGTTCTTGGGTCTCGAACCCGTGTTCATTTACTTGAATTATTGGATTTCGTTCCAATATCGGTCCCTCAATACTGTAGTCTTTCACTTAACTTTCACGGAGACCTGTCTGTATATTTTGAAATGATGACCTCCAGCGTAATGTCTTTACTGACCTGGACTGCTGTATTCTAGCTTATTACTGTTCTAGAATTTTGTCGCGGCGCAATTTTACTTCTTCACGGTTTTCGAGTAGCGTATAATAATTTTGATCTAGCGCAAGTGCTTTAGTGATCACTGATAACAACCGTAGCGGATTTAATTTACCACGCACATATAACTTTTTTGTTATTACCGCGGATACTGATGATTGTTATTTCGTCTTAACACGATCCACTTTTGCGGTTGGTAACGAACTGCGTTACTTGCTGTGACTTCTCCATACAGGAGTACGATGAGTCTTTACAAGTGTGAGGACGGACTTTCATCCAAACAGCTTGATAATACTGTGTACGGTATACTTATATACTGTGCGGAATTGCGCTGAGCCTCCCCTGGCTTACTGAACTGCGGCAAGTATAATGCAGCGCTTCTGCATTTTAGGAGACAGCTTGGAGCTTCTCCCCGGGCTTCTGGTGAACTGCTTCTGACACAGCCTATAGCCTCACTTGGCTGACGGATACTGCATTCGATGTAACACCTCCATACGAGGTCTGTGATAGACTGTACTTGATGCTCCAACGTCACGCCCCCCTGGGATGACTGATACTGCATGCTCTGTGGTTGAAACCTGGGCTATTTATTGGGAACTTGCAAAAATAAACTACTTTTGCCTTCTTCCTGGAACTAACTTCTGAACTAGGCGTCGCACGTTTTTGAAAAGTATATCATTATGTTCCCTATATTTCAAACGTCTCATTACCATTTCGTTTTCTGAAAATCGATCGTCTAATTAATTTAAATAAAATCTACAAGGCTCCTCAGCTGCGTGGGCTATTGAGATTTTTTTATCTTCTTCCCACAACATTCGCTTGGCTCCGCCTAATGACGTAATTGCTGACTAAGTACTTCTTTCCTGGGCCTAAATTATTCATTCTTAACCTCGCTTAATTCATAATTTCCTGGATTATTCTGATCCCCATAGGCCTATTGTTATAATTTTGCGTAGTTTCCGCGAAAACGGCTTTTTTCACAACTTTGCGGTGTTGATTCGCAATCCAGTGTTGTCAGAAAAGTGCCGATCTAAGCACTCAGTGGTGATTTCCCTGCTAATCTGCCCTGGCTGATTCATCCCAGCGTGACTGCTTCCGTGATTCACATATCGCTTGCACCACGTATCTCCAGATAAAGCTATCAATGTTCTGCGTCATGGCTTGACTCACTTCGTTATTTCCTCACTGCTTGTTCATAGCTGGACCTCTTTTCATCTTAAAGGTCGGAATTTCATATCCTGTACCGACTCTATTTGGGTACAATAGGTACACCTGGCGTCATGTACGGACTCTCATTTGGTTGTATAGGATTTCTTGGCGTGGGCTGGGTTTCGAACTCCGCCCATCTGTTCCTCTGCGTCTCGCCTATGCTTCCTTCATTGGATCTAGGCTTTCCTAATGCATTTTCTACTCGCGCGATCATCCTCGTTTCCATTTGGTTATTCTTATTTTCGGCTCTTTCCAACCGTGCCAACACTTCCTGTTCTATTTTCATCAGACGGCCTTTATTTTCATTAGCTATTTTGAAGTTTTTCTCTTTATCGTCCCTGAGGCTTTCCTTTATATGGGAAATTTGCCCAGCTAAATCTTCTTTCAATAGGGTTAGCGTATTTTCATTAGCTTCGTTCTTTAATCCTTTTCTTATATCTAATTCTCCTTTTAAACCTGTTATTTCTTTCTGCACATTCCCTTGTACCTTCGAGATTTCTGTCTGCATTTTCTTAATGTCGTCCCGATTTTCTTCCTGTTTCTCATGAATGACTGCCAAGTCGTTTCTAGCTTGGTCCACTTCTTTGTTGACTTTGCTGACTTGTACCTTAATATTTCCTACTATTTCTATATTCTCTTCCACGGTACTCTTTATCTCTGCGATCTCGTGGCATTGGTCTAGGATATTCTTATCCTGTTTTCGCAATTCCCCATCCACGGTCCTTGCATAGCCTGCTAATCTTCCGCTCCATTTAGCTTCGCTTTCTTCAATTCTCTGGTCTACAGTATTTGTGAACATGTTAAATTGTTCTTGTTGACGTTCCGTGTTCGCAGTGTTTTGGTTCTGTATGTCTTTAAGCTCAGATGACATTGAATCTAATCTCTCGTTAATTTCGCGTTGGGACTGTTTGCACGCTTGCCAATTACTCTCGAGTCTTAATCTGATTCGAAACGCTTATCGTTCGCTACCTGCATCTCTGCGATTACGCTAGTGACATTTTCAATAATCTCTTCCTTAATGGAAGTTTTAACATTTTATAACTGCAAGTTAACCTCAGCTTGATTAGCTTTCATTTCAGCTTGATTAGCTTCTAATTGCAAGTTTACATCAGCCAACTTTTGGCTTATTTCGGCCTGGAATGCCTTAGCATTCTCTTTGTTCTCTGCATTGGAAGCGTCAAAATGCTCCCTTAGTCCACTAATACACTTAAGTATCTCCTCCGTACTCGAATTTTATCAATTTGTATCTTGAGAATACTGGTGGGTTTATGTTGCATCATAAGGCTGCGTTATTTTAGAAAAAGGATTCCGGTTGTTACACAATGTATTATTATTAATATACTACACATATGAATATGAATAATCATTGGGTATAGAGGCTGGTACCCGTATGCCTTCTTATCGTCTGACAATGCATAAAAATAAACTCATAATTTCGTTCATCAAAATTCCGACAAAATTAATTTCTATGGTTTTTCCCAAGAAAACCATGCTATCTTATAGGGTTTAATAAATCCCATAATCCCCACGCTGTAGGGCGCCATGATACATTAAGGAAGATGGGGGTTTGTTTATCCATGCTTTGCCCCAGAAACGGGCGACATGATAAATTAAATGGGTATTATCAACATTTATATATGAGCGTGAGAATTATATCGACTATGGGATGCGGCCTGCCCCTATATCTCCCCTATAAGCTTCTATAATGATTACTTCTATCCATGAATATATCGGCCGTCTTAGTAGTCCTAGTGGTTCAGATACAAATATATAACGTCGACACATGTACCCATATGACGTCATGTGGAGAACATGTATTCACATCCTGACTGGCTCCGTCCTTTCGGGGCATGGTGCGTCTCCCCCACAATGCGAACACATATTCAGGATCCGAATACTACCAGGTACTACTCTACAAGAAAAGGTAAACAACTTCCTAAAATACAATATTTAATTTTAAATCATGGCTATTATACAACAATGAAACATCTAATTTACATTTAATTTAATCCCACAAATCAAAATAAACCTTTGGATCACACAGATGATAATGATAAAAGGGACACTGAATGCTGATCTACATCATCTGTGGTCCGCAGCTTAGATGGCAATTTGACCTCACCATGCATGCTGCCAAAACTCTTCCTGTGAGTCTATGAGTCTAGCTCTGGTGTCTCAATACACCCTATTCTACACTTCACTAAACAGTTTCATTTATGGTAATGCACTTTTTGTCATCTGACAATGTTCATATCTTAGGCATACTACTTAAACAATAATAATAATAATAATAATAATAATAATCAAAACAAATCGAATAAACATGTCATCAACTGTACATAAATAGCACTTCAATATTATTGACGTTGCAGTATTTACTGCTTGATTATCCATAGTGCTTATGGAATATTTACATTACTTCATGGTTTAACAATGCGTTAGCCATTATTGCGATAGGTTACTTGTACAACAATGTACTTTAATTCTGTGTATTATTTCCTTCCTCCGCTCTCTCCACAAACTCTAACGATAGTACCTTCTTATCTTCATAAACAAATGCTAGTCTGCTATCACGATACTATACGTCTTTAAGTCGTTCAAAATATAAGTCGATTTCTAATTATGTTTGCATCAAATCCACATTCACGGTACCCGTATGCAAATATGCATCTCAAACTGGGTTTTTAAACTTCAAATAATGTGTCAGTTCCCTTTTAGCAGAGTTAGTGTTAAGGAACAGCTAACTTGGCTAAATGTCACTTGATTTCAAGAATTAAAAGATGGATATGACATCCTTATAATGCTAAGAATTGATTTCTGAAGTCAAAATAAACAATTTCCTATTAATTAATATGCCAGACCATGATAGCTCAGTCTCCAGTACACTTTACAATAGGGTTGGTCATAAAACTACCACCCGTCGTGAATGCAATAGCTTACGGTTGGATCACTAGGAACCCATGATGGCCGCCTAGCCTGGCCCTCGGCCGACGAGCTTCCTGCTCCCACAGCTGTCTTAATTACTCATTCACACACACCAAGGAGATATTTACAGTTGTACTCTCACTTTGCTTTTAGTATAAGGCGAAACTTGTGTCATGTTACGAACTGGATATCCAAATATTTAACATCCTATTAACAGGTTAACATTAATTGGCTCAATGTGGCTCATTAACATAGATATAGCAAAGGAATGGGTTTTGCTAGGCACGAAAGTCCTAGGGAACGGCATACGGCTTTTAATGGCGTGGTCTAGTGGTCTAACTGCTTGCCACTGTCACGCACGAATTATCGGTAAGGCGTCCTTGACCCTTCCGTACAAATGGATTCTCGCATCACAATGCGGATCATTACAAGGAGTAGCTGATTGAGTTAGGAAACGTTAATCCTCAAAAGCCCTCGCGAGGCTGGTATGGCAGCTCAGACACCCTGTCTGTCTCCATCCGCCATCGTCAATACAACAGTATGCCCCATGGCTATACTTCAATACAAACCTTCGTAGAATCCTGTATGGTCCTGACAATGTCCTAGAAACGTTCCTTGCATTAATTAAGTAATCATCTTGATTTTACTCTTAAATCGCTCGCATATCAGCGGCATAAATATTAGGTCTGTCAGTATATCACAGATCATATGACACTTCTAGTTTCCGTTCCATCTAGCGTTGTTAATGATTTTCATATCATCCCTTATCATACTGGTATATGTTTTACTGGCATTTTTACTGGCTCTTTAACATTCAACAATTACTGTGTGATTCAATTTCACTCGTTACATCTGATCATGTATAACATTACTTTCTGACACATTATGACATCATTCTTACATATAATCTTTACCTTGTAATTACCTGGGATTTGATGCAATTTTATCACTTCATGCAAACATGCTGAATATTTCATTATTTCGACTTTTCTCGTATATAAAGTTACTGTTGAACTTTACTATTAGACTCATTTTGGTCTTACGCAAATCCGCTGTAAGCCAAACCCTTCTCAATTTGCAGATGCTTCTATATCAAATACGAGGAAGGCAATCTCGTATAAATATTACTTCAAAATACCTATTTTGACATGATTTCGACTTAAACGTATCGTATCGCTAGCGTTCTACATTATATCATTTGAATTGGTACTCACATTTGAATTCTGGTGGTCGAATCTCATGATACTCCATATAACCCACCATCTTGCCATTTACTGACGAATCATGATGGATATGGTATATTTCCTTTGCGGACACAATACACTTTTCACTCTTATAATGCACATTTTCACTTTTGTAATACACATATTATTTTTAACACTGACATATATTAATATTTATATTACACAGACACTTTTTCACATGATTTGCCTCTTTGGCTTCATATTTTCGTGATCACAAAGTTGCAGGGGCGTGATTTCCGACATATAACTCCAATGGAAGTCTCTATCAAACGCGATCCTGGCTAACCCTCGTTCAAACGGCTGCTAGTGTGAATGTTCCTCCACGTCTTCTACTCAGTGTCTTTGTCTGTACTTGAATAAGACCACAATGCCTGTGACATGGTTTCCCATCCCATGA
Organism: Meconema thalassinum; assembly: GCA_946902985.2. Lineage (NCBI taxonomy): Eukaryota > Metazoa > Arthropoda > Insecta > Orthoptera > Tettigoniidae > Meconema > Meconema thalassinum. The sequence goes on from OX336392.1 coordinate 379,086,892, forward strand.
TCTATAATAATGGATATAGTGTGACCATTGTTGATAACTGGATCATGACCTGCGTGCTTTATCAAATTACCCATATGACGGTGTAATTTACTGTTCATACCACATTATTTCAGTTACTGCGTGGCTTGATAACTATCAGCTTTACTTGGCTTATTATTATTATTATTATTATTATTATTATTATTATTACGGCGTCAGCACACTCGTAATTCCGTCCTATCATTTCAGTACTAAAGAACATCTTCCTGACTGAAATACTTCTATTTGCTTTTAGCTTACTTTTCACTCTTGTATAAATACTTTGCACTTGTAGCTGCGCGGCCTTTGTTTATAAATTTCCGAGCGGACGGACAGCACCCTCCTCGCGTGAGTGCTCCAAATTGATTGACTTCACCATGGCCTCATGCCCTATTTAAAGTTTCCCTCTCGAAACATAGTTCTCTCAAATCCACGGAACGACCTTTCCTTTAAACCTGCAGTTTCCAGGGCTGATACTGCCTTCATCTGGTCCAATTTTCCACGGAGGTTACAATTCCATCCTCGTGCCAGTGATTTGATCGTTCAATTAATTAATATTAATTTATCTTGGTGATGACTTGGGTACGCTATCTCCGGGATTTCCCTTCATGTTCTTCCGCTGATATCTGAGATCCGTGTTTCTGTGTTCACAGTCCGTGTAATGCTTAATATGCTCCGATAAGCATACTTCATGGAATCATAACTATCCTCTTCGGATTTTATTCATCTATGTGTTGATTTCAACTCTCTGGGATGCCTCGTTTTCATGTAATCAATTATTTCCATGTGGCGTCCTCTCCACTCCAACCTTTTTCCATGTTCCTGTAATTCCCAGAGTCATTAGTCTCTGTCTTGGCTCCCCTTCGTAGACGTAAAAAGTCCCTGGGCGCCAAGCTGACACGCCTCTCTGAACAAGCTAATTTCTCACTTGTCAATTCTGCCTCGAAACTGTGCCTTTTGCTCAAATACAGCTTCTTACAGTAGGCTACTATGAATATCTTATATTTTATACAATATTGCCTATAATTCCTACACGACATCTGGAATTTAGCTGATATTTCATGAATAGTCTTATATTACACGGTTCTTGGTTAACATGTAGTTTTTCTTCCTCAAAGACCGCTGGTTCGACACCCCGAAAAATCATATGCGTGATTTTTCCTCTCTGGAGCCTCAGATTCGACGCCAGTCAGCACCAGTACCATGGGTACACTACTTAGCATAAAACAAAGTCACGGGTGGTGTATTCTTGGAATATAAAGTTTAATGCTCTTTGCTTGTTCATTCCTTCCTCTTTATCAAACACCAACAGTGATCTTCTATTTTCTCTTTGATGGTCATATCTCTTATGTCATTGTGAGTCTGTTCTAGATATATATCTTCCATGACCCACCTAGCGTCATCTAGCAGCGAATCTCTGAAGCTCCTCAATTCTTCCTGGTGCAAGAGGACTTCCTTTTCCATCTGGCCATCAGATCTCGTTACCATCGCCAGCTATTATCTCCATGAGCAAGAGAACTTCGTTTACTTTTTCACTCACCATGCTGTGCTAGTATCGCCTGCTATCAACTCTTTGAAGACCATTCATCAAGAAGAACATTTATTTTTGATAAGTTGTCTATTCTGATATGTATTCCTTTTGTCTCCTACCCCCACTCTTTTCCCTTCCTTGGACCCTCCGCGCTTCGCTGAGCAAGTCTCACTTGTAAGTCGGCAGTTGACTCGGTCAGTCGAGGCTCAACCAGAGCCAGTCTCCTCAAACCAAGAGGCACTCTCTACGTTATACGCCATGTTGGCACATTAAGTATCTGTGAAAGGGAACTTCACCTTCGCCATGCAACAAAGATAAGTACCTACTTCAAGTTTTAACTTCATCCTCATCGGTTTTAACTTCTACATGCTTTTAACGATATTTTATAGACAGCGTGAGATTACTTATTTGGGGCAAAAATCATTCTTCGCGGGATTTGCCATGTTGAGCTTTTGTCTGTCTAAGCCAACCTTAATAGAAAGTAGCTTTTCTTAAGCTAATTAAATGAGAAATCTTCTCACCACGTGGGATATTATCTAATACCCGCTGTCTATAAATTACCAAGCTAGTTCCTCCGCTGGATTAACTTTGGCCCCATTCTTCTATTAAGACTGTTCTGGAACCTTCCAGATTCTGTTCTCTATCTACAAGTCTTGCCGTCATGTATTTTTCACTCACTTGTGGGAATACTATTTAAAATGAGGAATCTTCCTTATAAATTACTGCAATAGCGAATTTTCTTCCACCGTTGGAATGTTCTATGGCTCATTTAATTGTAATTCACAACCTTCTCAAGAAATAGACTCTCGCCTACCTAGTGCAACCAGTTATTTTCATCATTGCAGTAACTTTCATTCCCATAAACTTTCGTGTTTCTACAGTGAACTTTTCATCTATTTAACAGACTATAGTGAAAACTAGTGCTTGTTCAACTTTTCTACCGCGTCGCGATCGTCCGTTTACATTAAATAAGGCCATGAACATTTATCCTCAATCCTAATTGATCTTTCCTAAACCTTCTACTAACAAACCATATTAATAAAATTGTAACTCTGGATCATTTCCAATAAGGTGTCACTCTAACGAAGTGCCCTTCCATCTTGCTTGTTTATCATTAATTAATTTCTGTATAACTACGTGTTTTATACACGGTTCAAGCTTACATTGTTTCTACCTTATAATCAGGGAAAACAATTCTTTGAGTGAGTTATTTCTAGGTCTCACGAAATGGAAACTGCCCCATTTGGCTCGTGATTCCTCCTTAAACATAGGAAGTCGAGAACCTTCCTTTTGATTTTCTCTTCAGGTTTCACAGTAAGTGACCTGCCCTTATTTGTATAATAACCAAAAGTAATTCAGCTTAAATATAAGAAGTTGTAGGAACTTCTATCTTATTCTTCATGTTTTTCTTATTGTTATTTTCGAAGTTGTCACTCTTTCTAGAATATTCTCTCAGGAGTTTCTTAAAGTACACACCTTGTACTCTATTTATTGTTAAATTTTAATTACTTAATTTGGTTTTTTTCTTACAAAGATTTTTGAAAATATATAAGGTTCGAAACCTTATAAATTGTTAATTGCCTGGCGCAAACGTTTAATGCTTTCTGAGGTCTGTGACCCCAAAATTGTTAACCAAATTGAAAATATATTTGTTAAAGTTAACAACTTCTTTTGCCTTGTTAAATAAATTAAATATTTGTTTTTGGATTTATCATTTCGCAAATACTACAGTTTGGCAAGATCCTGGCTTTCCTAACTCTTCCTCAGTTCATGCCATCGTTAATACAGAATAAATCTGTTACTATTTGTCTTGCCAGACTATCACCCTTCCCCATAGTAGTCTTATGCATGCTTGGGAGGAAATACACTAAAGCCTTTCTCTGGCAAACCGCCCAAGTCCTAGCTGTGTTTCCCGTCAGCTTAGACCAAGCCCTTACCCACTTTAGGTATCAGAGAGCGGATTTGCAGTGGCAACCGCCTCTAAGTGCATTTAAAGTTAAATTCATAACTTTTGTGGGACTCTCCTCCTATTTTTCTATTCTTTTTCTCCAGTCCGAAACCTACCTCATTTTCTTAATCATCTTCCCTTGGTGGTTAGGTTATTCCTCAGCCAATAATATACCCAAAATGTGGTACCAGAAACCCGGGAGAGTCCATTTGCTATTTCTATTCTTTGTCAAGTGTCATTTGACAATACCTTACAAATTATTAATATCTGCTTTGAATCTTTCAGCTATAACTACATCGTGCAAAGCCAGTGAAGGGGAAAGAGGCCACTCCTGTCTCCTTTGGTGTGTCCCGTTCTTTCTACTTATTCGCTGCTGCCAGCCTGACAGCATTTCCAAGGTGCCACAGTTTCGTGAGTTACATTTCAATTAATTTTCTTTGTCATGGCTCCTACTGAAAAAGATGAAACTCTCATTGCCAGACGTTCTTCCTATAAAGGGCAACTCACCAGATTCAGAAATTTCATCAACAAATTAAATCCCGCCGAGTGTGATTTAGACATCCTGACACAACGCCTTAAGTTGTACGAACGATCCTATGATTATTACGATCAAACTCAAACCGAGATTGAATCCGCTTGCCCAGAACTTCAATCGGATCGGGACGAGGTCGAACCCTTGTACTTTGAAGGTATTGCCAAGACCCACCAACTGATCCGCAGTATCTCAGAACCGGACACTAGGGTCATCAATCCGGCCCAGTTCGCACCCGCTTCAGTTCACAAGGACAAACCGAAACCGTTACTTCCAAAGAGAAGCCTACCTCACTTCTCAGGCCAGGAAGGTGAATGGTATTCTTTTTATGAACTCTACTGCTCCCTTATTCATGAAAACTCAGACGTTGTTGACATTCATAAGTTCTATTTCCTGCGTGCGTCATTGGAAGGCGAGGCCTTGGCCTTGGTTCAGTCACTGCCTTTAAGCGCAGATAACTACCACATCGCCTTTAATCTCCTTAAAGAGAGATATGGTAATTTACGTTTGTGTGTAGCTCGTCATATCCGCTGTCTGTTCAACCTGCCAATCGTCAAACCTAATGACGTCACCTCCTTAAGAGACCTGTTAGACTCTATTCAATTGCACGTGAGAGCGTTATATCAACTCAAGCAACCAGTCCAATCTTGGGACACAATTCTTATTCATCTGGCTACATCAAGATTCGATTTTTCGACACTAAAGGCTTGGGAGATCGAACTCACTCGCAAGGAGGAATTTTCGTTCGAACACCTCATCTCGTTTCTCAACAGCCGGTGCCAAGTCCTTACAGCACTCTCATTTCAGTGCGAAAATGTCGAAACGAGTCATAAGGGTCACATTTTTGAGAAAAACTTGTCTTTTCAAATGGTCATCAGCCCCCATCTGCCGAGAACAAGCAAGCTCGTTCCGCTTCTTTCAACCATCCAAGAGAACATATCAGGCCGCTCAACAAATCTTTAAAATGCATGCTCTGCAAAAAGTTGCACATTTTGTATTTGTGCAAATCTTTTAAAGAATTGTCTGTCGAAGATCGAAGGAAGTTTGTCTTCAATAGCAAACATTGCTTCATCTGCTTGTCACCTAAGCATTCTTCTTCTAACTGTACGTCATCCAATCTCGGTTTCCATTGTAAAAAACCGCACCATTCTTTATTGCACGTTCATGATAAATCGAGGTCATCAGTACCCGCTTCTTCAAACTCCATGAAGAGCAGCTCCGAACAAACTAATGCTTCTTCCTGCATTTCTAACGCCGAAACTTCTCACAGTGCGCAAGTCCTTTTGTCCACTGTACAATTCGAAATCCAAGATAAATTTGGAAATTGGGTTCGAACCCGCGGTCTTCTCGATTCCGCTTCAACTCATAACTTTGTTTCGCAATCATTAATTAAAAAACTAGGTCTTTCGTCAGCGCCTATTTCCATCAATGTATCCGGCATTGACAATTTGAAAACTCGAGCTTTGTAGTCTTCAAAAGTGAAAATCAGAGACGTTTGCCAAAGAAACACCAATCTTAACTTAAACTGTCTCATTCTTACCAGTATTGGCAAGGACACTCCTAGCAGCTCTATTAATACTTCCGGTTTAAAGATTCCTTCGCACTTAAGGTTAGCTGATCCTCAGTTTAATGCTCAAGGTCCCATTGATGTACTTTTCAGTGCCAATGTTTTTTGGAATTGCCTCCGTAAACAGGTTCGCAAGTTATCCTCAACCGTGGTCGCCAGAGACACCGATTTTGGTTGGGTTATTACTGGTGAAATCCAACATCCCAGTGTTCAAACCAAAGCGCAATGTCATTTCGTTACAGCTGACATAAATCCCCTTTCTGAAAAAGAGAACGCCTATGTTTTCGATCTCGATACTTTTGAAAAACACTTGCCGAAACGATGTCTCATCGTGAACTACTACGACACTTTTGTAAGTTGTTTAAATGATTTTGTCTTCTTCCCGCATAAAATGGCAATTCAAGTTCGCCTCACCTTGTGTTAGTTTACTTTCTCATGTCATTTTTTATAGCAGGTAATTGCTTAAACTCTCTATCGAAAACTATCTTCCCCTTGTGTAAAACCATGGCTATCAGTCTCCATCACTTCGCTGTAAGCTATGTTTCACGTCTTTCGCTATTTAGAAGGATGGCCACGGCTGGCTCCTTCCCCCTTCCTCACAATTGGAAGCCGCTTTTGAAACCGCTTGAAAATCTGAATTCTCTAGCATCTAGAATAACTATTCTTACGCATAAACTCCTTCTCAATGTCCCAGCTTCTCTTCCTATTTCGGAAGAATCAAGCTTTTTTCTGTCGAAAATTGTCGGATTTCGTAATCCTCAAAATTATGCGAAAGAGATTTCTTACTTTATTTCTTATGTCCCTAAATTGTTTTTCACGTCCAAGTTACGATTGACTGCATGCCGTCCAACCTGAATATCTGCTTTAAATCTCAGCTGATTTCACTTGTGTTGTTTGTTTATTTCGAACTGCTTGTTTTTCAATCTTGTTTGTATACAAGCTTGAGTAAGGCCAAGTTGCTGTTCATTTCCTGTATGCTTGCCAAAGGTCAGAGCAAGTTTCCCTTATCTCAACTCTGGCTGACTGCCAACCATTGTCTTGCGAGTCGCTTCCGTAAGTTCAGAAGCCGTTCACCTCATTACCAAAATAAACTTGTTCCGGTTAAGGACTCTTTCAGCTATTTATATTCCTTATCTCGCTGTACTATGTGGGTCAAAGTCGTTCATGCCTGTGTCTCCCACTTACTCACGCTCGTATCCTACAACTGCTTCGATTCTTGTTTCATAACATCGTTGCGTATTTTTCACGCGCTCATGTATTGGTCCTTGCTTACATATTTTGCAATCTTATTGTTCATTGATGAACAAACTTGTTTTTTCTTGTCGTTACATTCGATGTGTTTTTGTATTTATACTTGTTATGTCACGTTTCTCGCTGACTTAAGTATTTTTCAGATCAACCCTTTTGATGCTTATTATAACTTGAGGTCATTGTTTGTGGCTACTAGATTGTTACCTATGGCGTGCTTGCCTCCTACTCGCATAGTTCCTTCGTTTATTTGGTATATTCTTATCCTTAATAGATGTACTTGTTTCTATACGCCTTGTTTAAACTTGTTAATTCTCCTTTTGCATCTTATCGCAATCTTTACTAGTGCTTTATTTCCCTCAGCTTCTAGCTATTTTGTGATTGAAGGTGTTGTTAATTCTCGTTTTTTAACTCCGCTTTCCAATGACCCTGATGACCTGCTTCCACTCACACCTGGTCACTTCCTTACACGCACTTCTCTCTCTGCCCCTCCTCCCCCTCCTAATTCTTACAGGGATTCTAATTTGCCTATTATTTGGCGTAAACTTGAAGCCCTCCGTAATTCTTTTTGGAAGAGGTGGAACTTGGAATATTTAACTTCCTTGCAACGGAGACAGAAATGGTTTCTTTCCAGTCCCGACATTAAAGTGGGGGACTTGGTCTTGGTTAGGGATGTCTCCCCCCCCCTGGTTTGGACTTCTGGTAGAGTGACCGAGTGTTATCCTGGAAGAGATGGGAGATTCAGGGTGGTCAGAGTCTTGACCACTAATGGTCAGATCACAAGACCACTTCTCTTCAATTGCTTTATTACCTTTAAATGTTTAACTGTTTATTTTGTTCTCTGTTGGTGTTGAACCCTCCCAGTATGGTGTATTCTTGGAATACACGGTACGAGAGAATATAAAGTTTAATGCTCTTTGCTTGTTCATTCCTTCCTCTTTATCAAACACCAACAGTGATCTTCTATTTTCTCTTTGATGGTCATATCTCTTATGTCATTGTGAGTCTGTTCTAGATATATATCTTCCATGACCCACCTAGCGTCATCTAGCAGCGAATCTCTGAAGCTCCTCAATTCTTCCTGGTGCAAGAGGACTTCTTTTTCCATCTGGCCATCAGATCTCGTTACCATCGCCAGCTATTATCTCCATGAGCAAGAGAACTTCGTTTACTTTTTCACTCACCATGCTGTGCTAGTATCGCCTGCTATCAACTCTTTGAAGACCATTCATCAAGAAGAACATTTATTTTTGATAAGTTGTCTATTCTGATATGTATTCCTTTTGTCTCCTACCCCCCACTCTTTTCCCTTCCTTGGACGCTCCGCGCTTCGCTGAGCAAGTCTCACTTGTAAGTCGGCAGTTGACTCGGTCAGTCGAGGCTCAACTAGAGCCAGTCTCCTCAAACCAAGAGGCACTCTCTACGTTATACGCCATGTTGGCACATTAAGTATCTGTGAAAGGGAACGTCACCTTCGCCATGCAACAAAGATAAGTACCTACTTCAAGTGTTAACTTCATCTTCATCGGTTTTAACTTCTACATGCTTTTAACGATATTTTATAGACAGCGTGAGATGACTTATTTGGGACAAAAATCATCTTCGCGGGATTTGCCATGTTGAGCTTTTGTCTGTCTAAGCCAACCTTAATAGAAAGTAGCTTTTCTTAAGCTAATTAAATGAGAAATCTTCTCACCACGTGGGATATTATCTAATACCCGCTGTCTATAAATTACCAAGCTAGTTCCTCCGCTGGATTAACTTTGGCCCCATTCTTCTATTAAGACTGTTCTGGAACCTTCCAGATTCTGTTCTCTATCTACAAGTCTTGCCGTCATGTATTTTTCACTCACTTGTGGGAATACTATTTAAAATGAGGAATCTTCCTTATAAATTACTGCAATAGCGAATTTTCTTCCACCGTTGGAATGTTCTATGGCTCATTTAATTGTAATTCACAACCTTCTCAAGAAATAGACTCTCGCCTATCTAGTGCAACCAGTTATTTTCATCATTGCAATAACTTTCTTTCCCATAAACTTTCGTGTTTCTACAGTGAACTTTTCATCTATTTAACAGACTATAGTGAAAACTAGTGCTTGTTCAACTTTTCTACCGCGTCGCGATCGTCCGTTTACATTAAATAAGGCCATGAACACTTATCCTCAATCCCAATTGATCTTTCCTAAACCTTCTACTAACAAACCATATTAATAAAATTGTAACTCTGGATCATTTCCAATAAGGTGTCACTCTAACGAAGTGCCCTTCCATCTTGCTTGTTTATCATTAATTAATTTATGTATAACTACGTGTTTTATACACGGTTCAAGCTTACATTGTTTCTACCTTATAATCAGGGAAAACAATTCTTTCAACTCTTGAGTGAGTTATTTCTAGGTCTCACGAAATGGAAACTGCCCCATTTGGCTCGTGATTCCTACTTAAACATAGGAGGTCGAGAACCTTCCTTTTGATTTTCTCTTCAGGTTTCACAGTAAGTGACCTGCCCTTATTTGTATAATAACCAAAAGTAATTCAGCTTAAATATAAGAAGTTGTAGGAACTTCTATCTTATTCTTCATGTTTTTCTTATTGTTATTTTCGAAGTTGTCACTCTTTCTAGAATATTCTCTCAGGAGTTTCTTAAAGTACACACCTTGTACTCTATTTATTGTTAAATTTTAATTACTTAATTTGGTTTTTTTCTTACAAAGATTTTTGAAAATATATAAGGTTCGAAACCTTATAAATTGTTAATTGCCTGGCGCAAACGTTTAATGCTTTCTGAGGTCTGTGACACCAAAATTGTTAACCAAATTGAAAATATATTTGTTAAAGTTATCAACTTCTTTTGCCTTGTTAAATAAATTAAATATTTGTTTTCGGATTTATCATTTCGCAAATACTACAGTTAGGCAAGATCCTGGCTTTCCTAACTCTTCCTCAGTTCATGCCATCGTTAATACAGAATAAATCTGTTACTATTTGTCTTGCCAGACTATCACCCTTCCCCATAGTAGTCTTATGCATGCTTGGGAGGAAATACACTAAAGCCTTTCTCTGGCAAACCGCCCAAGTCCTAGCTGTGTTTCCCGTCAGCTTAGACCAAGCCCTTACCCACTTTAGGTATCAGAGAGCGGATTTGCAGTGGCAACCGCCTCTAAGTGCATTTAAAGTTAAATTCATAACTTTTGTGGGACTCTCCTCCTATTTTTCTATCCTTTTTCTCCAGTCCGAAACCTACCTCCTTTTCTTAATCATCTTCCCTTGGTGGTTAGGTTATACCTCAGCCAATAATCTACCCAACGGGTAATCTCGAGAACCACAGCATGGATCTTGATGCTGTTTTCACCATTCTGTAAAGGATACCTCGAGGAGGTTTCTGTAGAAAATAATTTACGAGGCACGTCCAGAAAGTAAGTTCCGTTTGGTAATAAAATTAAATTGTGTACAGATACAGAAAAAATATTTATTGCACAACATTTTACACCTCTAAAACTACTTTTCCACATAACTGGCGAACTTTTGCAGGCATTTGCCATAGCGTGGCACAATTTTTTGTATACCTTCTTCATAGAAGTTTGCCGCCTGTGTCTTCAACCAGTTGGAAACATCTTCTTTCAGCTCGTCGTCATTGTTGATGTGTTGACCACCTAGGAAAGACTTGAGATGTGTGAACAGATGAAAGTCGCTAGGAGCGAGGTCAGGGATGTACGGAGGGTGGTCAAACATGTCCCAGCCAAATCCCTGTAGGAGGTTTTTCGTCACATTTGCAGTGAGTGGTCGTGCGTTGTCGTGAAAAAAAAAACACCTTTTGACAGCAACCCTCGGCGCTTATTCTGTATTGCGCGGCGCAATTTCCTAAGTGTCTCGCAGTACGCATCTGCGTTGATTGTTTGACCACGCGGTAAGAAATCAATGAATAAGATGCCTCTCCAGTCCCAGAACACTGTGCACATCATTTTCCGAGGAGTCAAGATTTGTTTCGGCTTAACCTTTGCTGGGGATGAAGTGTGTCTCCATTCCATTGATTGCCGCTTACTTTCAGAGGTGTCGTAAGAAACCCAAGTTTCATCTCCTGTGACTATCTGTCAGAAATTCTTCGCCGCCTTCATTGTAACGGGTCAAAATCTTAAGTGCACTACCCATCCGTTTTGTTTTGTGTTGCTCCGTAAGAATCTTTGGTACCCAACGTCGGCAAAGTTTACGAAAGTTCAGTTTTTCGGTAACAATTTCATGAATTAGTTTTTTTTAGCGTATGGCTTTTAGTGCCGGGAGTGTCCGAGGACATGTTCGGCTCGCCAGTTTTGTAGCTGCTTCGAGACGGACACCCAATGGGTGAGCTACAACTACCGTTGGGGAGGAAAGTTGGAAGGGAAGGGCGAGGAGTTGGAAGGTAGCGGCTGTGGCCTATAGTGAGGGACCAACCCCGGCATTTGCCTGGAAGGAAGATGGGAAACCACAGAAGACCATCTTCAAGGTTGCCGGCGGGGGGATTCGAACCTCCTCGCCTCCCGGATGTGAGCGACTGCCATTAGTCATGCCGTAACCACCACGGCTAACTCACCCGGTTCATGAATTAGTGATCGTGAGATTTGGGGAAATTCCATAGCGAGAGCGCTAATTGTAAACCTGCGGTTTTCCCGGATCTTGTCATCAATCACGTGAACCAGTTCTTCTATAACCAAAGATGGACGCCCACTTCGTTCTTCATCGTGCACTTCACTACGTCCTTCATTGAACTGTCGGACCCATCTTCTCACCATTGAATCACTCATCGTATATTGTCCATACACTTCGCAAATTTGCCGATAAATTTCAATTGGTTTCACTTTCCCAGCAATTCAGAAAAGCCGAGTTGAACAGCGAAACTCCAAACACATATTCTCTTATCTGAAGTCTTAACTCGACACGACTCGAAAGTTGATGTTGGCCGAAGCTGAGGTGATAGACTCGCTCCCTACGTCGTAAACTCGCTCCGAGGCTAGTAATTTATATTTCCACTGGAGATTGCTGGCAGAAATGAAAGTTCTACAAAAAGGTCCGTAACAGCATATCTCTATCTTTAATACATCCATGCTGACCAATTTTTACACTCATAGTAGGCCTATATAGATATTTTAACGGTTTATCCAGAGTAAGCTGAAATGGCGCACGGACGACAGGATTTTCTTCGACTCGATTCACTGAAATCGTTACTCCTCGGCTTTCTGTGGTCACAAATGAATGTTTTTTTACAGAAACCTTCCGCGAGAAATCCCTTACAGAATGGTGAAAACCGCATCAAAATCCATACAGTGGTTCTCGAGATTACGCGTTACATCCAAGAATCGGGGACTCAGTTTTATACTACAGTATGTCGAGATGCCCGCGACTATCATTGAAACAAATACATGCATGTATAACTAGTATGGGCTATTAATTCTACGTAAAACTCATTTTAATACGTCATATAACTGTTCCTAGTGATACTTGTAGAGGACTGAACTAATAAAAACAGAGCTTTTTTATGTTCCCATGAATTAAAAGTGTCCAGTACATCAACATTGTGATTTGACATGACTTATGTTTACAATGGAAATAATCACTCAGGTGAGTTAAAATTCATAAAACCCCTACAAAAGTGAAATCATCAGTTTCACGAATAACGCGCTCAAGGCAGTTGCCAGCTTGCTGGCCGCCTGTGAGCGCTAGTGTCGCTCCATCTACCAAAAGGATGCAATTTGGTAACGCAGCGAGCTTCATGACTGTATTTTAGACTGTGGTAGGCCTAATACAACTCCAGCCTTCCAGGTTTGCCAATCTAACTTTTCCCCCGCGAAATATAGCTTATTTCAAACTGAGGCTAGCGCCAAATAATTTTGAATCCCGCATAGTGGGACAATATTCGCTTTCTTTCTTTTCTCGGCATGAGATAAGTTATATGTAAATTAATATAGCTTTTATAAAAAAATAACGCGTTTTAATAAGGACTAAGAAAATTCTATGGGTACATTGACATTATTTGTGTGATCGTTATTAACTTCTTGAGTATGAGATCGCCGTCAGCAGAGTTGCTTCATATTACGTTAATACAGTATACTGTATGTCCAACAATTCCCCGAATTACAGTTATATCCCGGTTACGAATGAGTGAAATTTGTCGCATGTGTAGTGTAAGCAACTGAACCTTTTTCCGGCTGCAAGTAGCATTTTTAAGGTAAAAAGGACTTAGTAGGTGACAAAAATCTTCGAAAATGATATTTTAGGCGTTCAGGGCTAATTGCAACATAAAGCACAAGATCTTGTTGAAAAGACTGAATAAACATAAAAATGAGTACGGTAGCCTATTGTATAACTCATAAATCAACGTGATACTCCGTGAGAGGACATGCCCACTTTTGCTGAGACTGTAAATGTTTTCTCTTGTTGAGAGATACGCAGTCTTCATGTTCGTAGCACAGATAGATTCGAGTTTATTTTCATCCTGTCAGGGGAACAGGAATGTTCTAGATTTACCATTTCAGTCAAACATTAACCTAATTTTTCAGAACTGTTTTTTGTTGTTGTTGTTGTCTTTTGTGCTTATTGTATTACTCGAAAACTTATGGAGCAATATACATGAAACTTTTCTTGTGTAATAATATCTCATTGAGAAATGGAAATATTTGTAGAGATGTTGTTAATTCATTTGAGGGTCTTGAGACATCTTGGTCATCAGCCCCGTATAGTTGGGTGTGTCTTGACGTTGTCTGGTAACCTGTATTGCTGTGATGACTGTAGTAATGTGTGTAAATGTATCTGGGACAGGGATGTGGTAGACGCTCCGAGACTTGAAGTAAGGCACTATCTCGGCAATTTCCTGTAGGGAGTGTGGAAAAACCTGGGAAAAACACACTCAGGATAACCGCTGTCAGCACCGATATTCGAACCTACGGTAATCGTACTTACTGAAGCTGCCCTCGCAGCCAAGGTGCACGTTTGACGAGCGCGGCTACGCCACGGGCCGAAATGCTTGTAGAATTTGGCTTCGAGTATCTATAACCCCTCCCCATCGGCCGATCCTGGCTACGCTACTGAAGTGAGGATCAGAAACAGCTGATTGAAGGACGATCATGTAAATAGATATTATTAGAAAGTAGATAGGGATATTGGAGTGTTTTACATGTATAGAGTAAAGATTATTATTGTTTAGAATTTAGTGAAGTCGATCTATTAAGATATTTAGGGATTTTAAGTATTTTTAACACTCTAATACGACGAGAAGCTAATGAGTAGAGTTATTATTTTGAAAGCATGAGACTTCAGTTTATTTTATTTTCAGTTAGAATGTTTCTTTTAGGGGGTGTTTATTTATTTTTCCTTGTTGTATTAGTCTTCGTTAAGTAAATATTTATTTTATTCGTTTTTATGGAAAGAAGATACGTCGTGATTTATATTAGTTATAGTAAGATTGTGTTATGGAGAGTAGGGGGACAGGAAGAGTTCTAGATAATAGCCTACTTTCCTGGTGACGTCATCCAAGATGGCGGCCATGACGTCACACAAGATGGCGGCCATGATGTCACCATGACGTCGCACAAGATGGCGACCATGACGTCACACGATGACGGCTATAGCTTAACTAACCTAACCTAACCTCACCTACGAGGTGTGATCAAAAAGTTCCAAAATGTTGACCCATTGCCTACTTTCCGCTAACCAAAATGGCGGCTAATCAAAATGGCGTCTAACCAAAATGGCGGCTAACCAAAATGGTGGCCATGGCTTAACTAACCTAGCCTAACCTAACCTAACCTCACCTACGAGGTGTGATCGAAAAGTTCCAAAATGTTAATCCATAACCTACTTTCCTAGTGACTTTGCAACGAGGTGTGATCAAAAATTCCAAACCGAACACATGGTCGGATTTTGACGAATGAAGTGTCGTTGAAATCGGGCTGACACCCCCTTTCCAAAATTTCCCAAAATGTTGATCCATAGCCTACTTTCCTGGTGACGTCACATACTAACCTGGCAAAGCCGATATCTCCCGAACACATGGACGGATTTGGACGAATGAGGTGTCGTTGAACTCGGGCTGACACTCTCTTTCCAAAATTCTAAAATGTTGACCCATAGAATACTTTCCTGGTGACGTCACATACTTACCCGCTATACATTCAGGGGCAAAGCAGATATCTCTCGAACACATGGACGGATTTTGACGAATGAGGGGTCGTTGAACTCGGGCTGACACATTCTTTCCAAAATTCTAAAATGTTGACCCATAGCCTACGTTCCTGGTGACGTCACATACTAACCTGGCAAAACCGATATCTCCCGAACTCATGGTCGGATTTTGTCAAATGAGGTGTCGTTGAATTCAGGCTGACACTCTCTTTCCAAAATTCTAAAATGTTGACCCATAGCCTACTTTCCTGGTGACGTCACATACTAACCTGCCTTACATTCAGGGGCAAAGCCGATATCTCCAGAACGCATGGTCGGATTTTGACGAATGCACGTGTGAAACAACTTGTAAGCTAACAAGTCACATCATGTTTTTGATTCGTACGTGACAAAATGCAAGTAGATGTGTCACATAACCTTGCGCAGGTGTTGGCCTTGAACTTTAGCATGATAATAGAATGCTCAAGAGTGTAAATCGCTGAGTCAGTAAAAGTATCATACATCATGGATTGCAGAGGCTTATGCGGTGACAATGCTTGCCAATGCATTCATCGCTATTTGATAAATCATGGATCGTTGACGCGGTTTCCATGCTTGGCAATGCTTTCATTGATATTTCATGAATCATGAATCGCAGAGGCTTATGCTTGGTGAAAGCATGACTGTAATGATTGGAAAAAAAATGCAAGAATGATTGCCGAGCCATGGGACATGGCATTGACCATGTGTGAATGTTTCGTTTGGCATACCACATTGATGAGTACCCACACTTAAATCCTTACCATGTTGACTTTTTAGATGACCTAGACATTTTGTTGTTCTTTGTTTTGAGCACGACAAAAATATGATGCCATTTACATTTTCTCGCTTATAGTTATAAGAGTAGCCATGATACAGGGCAAGTGGTTTACCTTTATTGGTTATAGTATATTCCATAGTAGCCACTGACTTGTATAGTCGATCTGCCTGTGACAAAGGTCTAAACACTTGTGGTGAAAGAATGATGTTGTGTCGACGTTTTATGCAGGATGATGTTGGTGGCTTATGAGGGTGGCTTATGTGGGTGGCTTATGTTGATGGTTTATGTTGGTGGATTATGGTGGTGGCTTATGGTGGTGGCTTATGGTAATGACTTAAGTTGATGGTTTATGTTGGTGGCATATGTTGATGGTTTATGTTAATGACTTAGGATAATGTCTTAGGTGGATGACTTAGGTTGATGGCTTATGTTTTAAGTTTCAAAGAAACAGGCACTTCCGAAGATGAAAATATTAATACCCCATGTTTTCAACAACCTATCATCAACCTAACTGACATAAAACTATCAACTGATGAAGAAATGATCTTAAATAAAGGCCCCAAGTATAATTGAACCCAAACATACGATGAACGCACAATCACCAATACCATTGCAGAAATAGAAGTCGCCATACAAGATCTAAGCCAGGAAAATAAAAACGTAGTAAGGTACGAAACCAACAGGAAAATAGAAAAGATTTTTAAGAACCTAGAACCCACAAGCCATTCTGAAATGCAAAATATTAAGCAATTAAAACGAAAATTAACAGCAACAAAATAATAGTCACAAAATCAGACAAGAGCAATTCAATAGTCCTTATAAAAAATAACAATATATAGAAAAAACGGAAAAGTTTTTCGAAAGCACCAAATTTAAAGTGATTAATAAAGACCCCACTGCAAATATCAAAAAAAAAGCTAAAACAGGTCATTAAATACGTAGATGTTCTATTTGACGGAAAACAACCCCCTAATCTACTGAACATGAATTCCGCACTCCCCACAGCCAGGGCACTACCCTAGATCCACAAAAAAGAAGAACCTATTAGACCCATAATAAACTTCAGGAACAGGTATTAAAAAATTTCATTGATTTCAGCAAAAAAAAAAAAAAAAAAAAAAGAACTGAACATAGAAGACAACCATACAATTCATTCATTTGATATACAAGACATCTACTCGAACATCCCAATAAAAAAGCACAAAAAATAATCTTAAATAACTTACGAAAATATGGAAATATAAGTGCAATAGAAATTAAAGAGTTTATGTCTCTACTCAACTTTTGCTTAGATAACAGGTTTTTAACTTTTAATAATAAAATATATCAACAAACCAACGGTTTGGCAATGGTATCTCCAGCATCCGGCATTATAGCAGACATCTATTTAGATTTTTTGGAACAAAATAAAATCATTAACCAGCTACCAGGTATTTAGGTCTGGTATAGATATGTGGATGATGTGTTCACTATAATAGATGAAAAAACGATGAAAGCAGAAGAATTATTGGACAAATTAAATAAGTTAAATAATATAAAATTCACGCTAGAATCCCAAAAAGAAAATTGCTTAAATTACTTAGATCTAAAAATAAATAAAATACAAAATAAACTACATTATGAAATATATCGTAAACCAACCCAAACTGAAATAACAATCAAGAGGGATTCTAGTCACCCAGAGAGCCATAAAAAGGCCGCTTTTTACAGCTTAATTAATAGAGCGCTAAATATTCCACTCAGTGAAGAAAATTTAAACAAAGAACTAAAAAATCATAACTAACATCGCAAAGAAAAATGGATATTCACAGGATTACGTCAACAGAATTAAGAATAGGATCGTCAACAAGTTCGAAACGACTTTAGAAAAAGATAGCAGAAAGAACGAAAAATTCGCTACGTTCACGTACATAAACCCAAAAATACATAATATAACAAACTCAATTAGAAAATTTAATATGAACATTAAAAGCCTCCGTGGCTTAGGCGGCAGCACGCCGGCCTCTCACCGCTGGGTCCATGGTTCAAATCCCGGCCACTCCATGTGAGATCTGTGCTGGACAAAACGGAGGCAGACAGGTTTTTCTCCGGGTACTCCGGTTTTCCCTGTCAAAATTTCATTCCAGCAACACTCTCCACTATCATATCATTTCATCTGTCATTCATTTCATCATTGCCCCAGAGGAGTGCGTCAGGCCTCGGCAGCCGGCACAGTTCATATCCTCGCCGCTAGATAGGGGCTTCATTCATTCCATTCCTGACCCGGTCGGAGACTGGAAGCAGGCTGTGGATTTTCATTTTTCAATATGAACATTGCATATAAAACACAAAATAATAATAGCAACACCTTTTTCTAATCATAATAGTGTAAATAAAACTAAAAAATTCAGCATATCGGGAGTGTACAAACTCAAATGCAGGGATTGTGACGCCACCTATCTGGGACAGACCGGTAGAGCGTTCAACGTAAGATACGGGGAGCATACCAATGCGTTAAAACATAACAAATTCTCGGCCATGGCAAATCACATGGACGAGGAAAAACATCACTTCAGCTCAATAGACAAGGACTTTGAAATAGTACACATAGCTAATAAAAGTAAAAAACTCAACGTGTTAGAAAGCTTAGAAATTCATATCGCCCAAAAAACAGACCCCATAAACAATTTGAACGAATCAACCTTCAACGACATCGTATTTTTCAACACGATCTCGAAAATAAGGCAAAGAGAACGACATAAACAGAAAGCGCCCCTCACCCCTCCACAACGTAAGCACTCGCCTCCCTGTCGAGCGACCCTTGCTCACACAAGGCCGGTCAGTTTGCCAGTGAACAAAGCAGTTCAACAACACATCTGTACATCATTTAAACAGTGAGGTGCTATCTCCAACATCTTCAAATCTGCGGTGCAGTGGCTTTTTCTCCAATACCACGGGGTAAGCACCGCTTACCTAGCATATTCTCATAAAAATAAACTTTATATTACGACTTTCTAACGCGCGAGGAACAGGATAATCGAAGCTTTGAATGACGTTCCTCGTTCTCTACCCCAGTTTTTCACGATCGCCCACCACTACTTTGTAGAGAAATTGGAAAGAGCGCGGCTGGTTGCTATGGCAACGGCTCTTGTGTACCTCTAGGAGCCTTCTGGCGCTTCTGGCCCAAACACCGCTATGGCCGATGGAGTGGTACACTAACAATGTCAGGTCGTCCTTGATTGGCTAAGGCAGGGGGTGTGGCGTTCCATAGCCACATGCCTGTCGTCAAGACAAGTCAAAGCTGGTAGCAAGGTCTGCTTCGATTTCTACAGCGTACCAAGCTTACCCTCGTGAGCGTGGAATACCAGCACTGCTTGTTATTTGGCGCGCTTCTCCAGTCCCCACCCTCCATCGCGTGGTTGTTCACCCCAAGAGAAAGTTTCTGACCATCAGACCCCACCTTTGATGAGTGCGTTAGTTGCAATTCTGCTTCGTCCGGTATAGGGTACTCACAACTGTATGTTTTTGAGTGCAATTAGCAAAATTTAGTATACGGTACCGTAACTAGATATTATTATGTTTGAGTGTATAGTGCGTTGAACAAATTACCGTACTTAATAAATTATCATGTTTAGCGAGTAGTAGCCTACGGTACGTAAATATCCTTTTAGTTTGTAGTTCGTTGTGTAAGTTACGATTATCATATTTTAAAGTAAGAGTGTTAATCGTTGAGAATGTGTGCGTGTGTTTAATATAATAGTAGCTAAATAAGCATAGAGTTATATTAATATTTGTTACATCGATGTAGGAACATTCTTTGCCATGGAAAATAATCCTGTATCTAGAGTAGACACTGCCAGTGACTGTATAGTGTGTGATATCCTAAACACGGATTTTAGTACCCGTCCTTTCGAACAGAAACGGGATATTATAAAGCGGGGAAGGCCAACACCGAACATTAATATCAGTACAACTGGTAAACATTATTTGAGGCATTTTCATACAAATCACTACGAGAAACACACTTGGTTAGCGGGATGTAGTGACACAAATAAATTATTTTGTTGGCCTTGTCTCCTTTTCGGAACGGAAAAGAATGTATGGAGTAGGACTGGATACAATGACATGGGGAACTTCCATAAAGCCGTAAAGAAACACAGTTTATCACAAAATCATTTGCAGGCAATTGTTTCAGAAAAAACATTCGGCAAAGTGAGGATAGATTGTTTACTAGATCAGCAGAAGGACATTCGAAACTGCCAACACAACGAATTGGTACTTAAAAACAGGGACATTCTAAAGCGTTTTGTAGATGTTGTGTGTTACCTAGCGAAACAAGAGCTCCCATTTAGAGGCCACAATGAATCAAGTGAGTCATCGAATCAAGGAAACTATGTAGAGCTAGTTAAACTCGTTAGTCAGTATGATTTGCCACTCAAACAACACTTAGAAAACTCATCCGTTTTTACTGGGATGTCAAATATCATTCAGAATGATTTGATTGAAGCTGTATCAAAAATTGTTGGCCTAGAGATAAGAAATGAAATAGGTAAAGCTAAATATGTTTCTATAATTCTTGATGAAACTACAGACTTGAGTACTTTTTCTCAGTTGTCCTGTGTCTTTCGGTATGTAAGCACAGATTGTAAAGTTGAAGAAAGATTCATGGGTTTCATAGACGTTACAGAAAATCGTACTGCGGCTGCTTTGTACAATATTGTGCAGACTTTCGTTGAAGAATATGACTGTAAAAGTAAATTGATAGCGAAAAGTTACGACGGAGCTGCAGTTATGGCAGGTCATTTAAATGGTCTGCAGAGTAAAGTTCGAGACACTTATCCACACGCTATTTTTGTTCACTGCATGGCTCATAGATTAAATTTAGTGTTGTCCCAGTCATCGTGTGCAATTAAAGAATGCAGAATTTTTTTCAGCACATTAAATGGTTTAGCAACTTTCTTTTCTAAGTCATCAAAACGAACGAAAGCACTCGATGAAGAGGTAAGCAGAAGGTTGCCTCGATCTTCAATTCGTTGGAATTTTCACTCCCGATTAGTACGTACAGTACATGACCATCGAATCAATTTGATTGCCTTGTTTGATAAGATAACTGACCCTGATGAAAAATGGGACCAGGAATCGATGACAGCTGCCAATGGTTTTCAGGTATTATTGAAGAGCTTCGAGTTCAATTTTCTTTTGAATGTTTTCGCAGATATTTTCCCGCATAGTGAGGTTTAATTTGGGATAATTCAAACAAAAGCTCACGACGTTGGATACTGTAAGGATAAAGTAAATGAGTTCACTACCCTACTGCAAACTAAACGGGAAGATTTCTGCAAATTGTGGGACTTAACAAATAGCGATATCGAAGTGCAGGAACCGAGCAAAAAACGTCTAAAGAACAACGTGGACGCTGAAACATCTTATCGAAGACTATACTTTGAAATCATAGACACGTTAGTGCAACAATTAAGTGATAGGTTCAGAAGCTTAGGATCTCTGCAGTTTTTGGAACTACTAAGTCCTAAGAATTTTGTAACTTATAGGAACACTTTTCCTGAGTCTGGGCTTCAGTCTCTTAGGAGTATATATGCTAACTTTTTTGACTTCGTTGCTTTGAGAGCTCAACTCATTGCCGTATATCAATCAAGCGAATTCAGTGGGAAAAGTGCACAAGAACTTTCAAAATTCATTAGTTTGAATGACTTAATTGGGGCGTATGGGGAAGTTTTTAACCTATGCAAACTAGTACTAACAATTCCGGCGTCTAGTGCATCAGTGGAAAGAACGTTTTCTACCATGAAACGTATAAAAACCTTCACCCGAAACTCAATGCATCAAGAAAGACTTTCACATCTCGCGCTTCTTTCCATTGAAAAGGAGTTGTTGTGCAGCCTACAGGGGAACACTGATTTTTACGACCGCGTAATTGATGAATTCGCAAAGAGGGAGAGAAGAATTGAACTTCGCTACAAGTGATCCGCCAAGGTAAACAGTGACATTAATTAATTTTGTACTATTTGGTGCATGGATATTTCAAAATTAAGACTGTACAACAGGGATGGCAAATGCATATTCACTTCACGTGTAATTTCTCGTCGGAGAAATCGCTTGCTTATAAGAAAATATCTCGATAATTTAGTGAATGTTTTACTTTGAAATGCTTATTTTTCAAATTATTTGAATATTGTTTTACGTAATATATTTTTGCATTAATGGCAACTTCTTTTCTAATGCAATAACCAACAACTATTTCTTAAATAATGTGATACCGGTAAGTCTTTAAAATATTATTCAAATTATACGGATGTACATTTAAAATGATCTATCCTTTACACCTACTATTTGAATATCATGTGAATGATATTCAGGCTGGCTGCGTGGCTCAGGGGTAACGTTCTCGCTCGCTGAGCCCAAGGTTGCAGGTTCGTATCCTGGCGCAGTCAGCTGGCATTTGAGGGTGCGCAAATGCGAGGGAGCCGTGTCAGTAGATTTACTGGCACGTTAAAGATCCCCTTCGGGGCAAAATTCCGGCACCCCGGCGTCTCTAAAAGCCAGAGTAGTTAAAAGGGACGTAAAACCAATAACATTATTATTATTATTATTATTATTATTGAATGATATTCAGAGCAACTTTTCGGGTTGTTGGTCTACTCTGAAGATTCCTACGCCGGCCGTGAAAGCCTACTTCAGTATAATTTGAGGGATATTTGCAAAGAAATATTAACCGAACATGCAATATAATGTCATTAGGTTATCTATTACTAAGAGCATGTTTATTATTTTAATGTTCACTTAGGTCCCATAATAGAACATAATAATGTTATTGGTTTTACGTCCATGTTAACTACTGAGGCTCTTAGAGACGCTGGGGTGCCGGAATTTTGCCACGAAGGGAATCTTTAACGTGCCAGTAAATCTACTTACACGGCTTCTTCGCATTTGCGCACCCTCAAATAGCGACTGACTGTACCGGGATTCCATCCCGCTATCTTGTGCTCAGCAGGAGAGAACGTTGCCGCTGAGCCACGCAGCCAGTCATAATAGAAAATGTACGGGTAATAACCTGAACGTTTAGCTCCTTAGACCAAGAAATGCGAACAACAAAAACACAAACCACCACACTGTTCAATCGTCAAATAACACACGATCAGAAAAGCTCGCCAACCCTGTTGTTGAATAATTTACTCCGCACTTAATATAGTTACATGGATGCGCATGCCTGAAACTGAAAAGGGAATAATGAGCTGTGCTGTATTACAATTTCTTCATTTTTAGCCTACTTTCGATTTTTGCAAAAAATGAAAGTAGACTTATGAGATCAACACAGGGCGAAAAAAGTGTGTCTGTCTGTGTGTGTGTATGTGTGTGTGTGAGTCTGTGTGTGTGTGTGTATGTGTGTGTGTGAGTCTGTGTGTGTGTGTGTGTGTCTGTGTGTGTGTGAGTGTGTGTACTCTGAATGTCTGTCCCCCCCCCTATCAATTCGAACACGGTGAATGCAAATTGAACGAAATTTGGTACAAAGGTAGCACTAGCAAAGGACACCTCAGTGTCATGTTTTATATCGCCGCCATCTTTACTAAAACTGAATGGCGGCCACTCAAACGTTCAAAACGTAAAATCAAATAACGACTAACCAAATCATCCGATCTCTACCAAATTTGGTAACAACATACCTTCGTATAGGATGCGTCTTGTGACCAAATTACAAGGTCGTCCGCCATACCATTTCAGGATGGCGGCCGTGCGAATTATGCAAACTTTATAATCCATATCATGGGACCCACCAGTTCCGATTATCGAGCCGAGAATCGTTTTAACTGTTCTAAAGGAAGAGGCACGTTCGAAATTAAAAGTTTATTTTGTAATACTATAGTGCAGACGTGATTTTAAAAAGCTGAACTGATTCAGTAATAAGACAAGATGGCAGCGGATATCTTGTGCCGGACTTATATTTCACTAATTTGAGTATTGTATGAAATGCTTTATATATAAATAATATACTCCAGTGATGAAATCGTTTAGTATAAATCATTATTTGCTAACAAGTTCTATGTAAGTCATTTTAAATAGAACGATATTCGTTGACACAATTAGCTCAGTGGTAGAGCGTTAGCCTGTCGCTCAAATGCCTATGGTTCAAACCCGATCAGAGCTAGATTTTTTGCTTGAAATGTTATATGTTTATTGTTTTGTAATGACTCAGATGTTTTAAAATTAAGCGTTATATTGTGCACATTATGGTGTAAAATATATATTTAATTAAAACATAATTCGCCAGCAGATTTACTCGGGACATCTAGCTGCCAAAAAGGTAACTTCCAGATTTTATTGAAAAGTTTCTTCTTCTGGCCGCTAGAATGCACTCGCTCTGTTAGGATTATATTGTTCGATATTTCACCAATAGATGTCACGACTAGTCTACGTGAGGATCCATTGATTACTATACCATTATCATTCTATGCGCATCGAATTTGAAGAATGACAAGATGATACTACGATACATTTTAACTTTTTATTTTAAAGGGTTTGTAACAGCCTATTTTGCGTTACTTGAAAATGTTATTAAGCGTTATATTGTGCACATTATGGTGTAAAATATATATTTAATTAAAACATAATTCGCCAGCAGATTTACTCGAGACATCTAGCTGCCAAAAAGGTAACTTCCAGATTTTATTGAAAAGTTTCTTCTTCTGGCCGCTAGAATGCACTCGCTCTGTTAGGATTATATTATCGAAAATATCCACATAGTTTGTATACACACGTCTCTGTAGGGTCATGGAAAGATTTGTTAATTCAATTAGGGTTGTGAAAGCCATGCACAACCAGACGTGTAAAGACATGCCTCAACTCAAAGTTGGATGTTGCCCACGGCAGGTCGTAATAATAATAATAATAATAATAATGTTATTGGTTTTACATCCCATTTAACTACTGCTGATTTTAGAGACACCGGGGTGCCGGAATTTTGGCCCGAAGGGGATCTTTAACGTGCCAGTAAATGTACTGACACGGCTCCCTCGCATTTGTGCACCCTCAAATGCCAGCTGACTGCGCCAGGATACGAACCTGCAACCTAGGGCCCAGCAAGCGAGAACGTTACCGCCGAGCCACGCAGCCAGTCCGGTCGATTATGTCTCCAGATCCATAACATTCTTGAGATACTTCTTATCTTTCTTTCTTCAATGATGGTAGCAGTTTTTATCTAGATTGTGGCGTTTGGTAGAGGAAAATCGTTTCTATGGCCTTCAACAAAGAATAGTTCTATTATACTCTTTGATAATAACAACGAGTTATAACTATACTCATACATTTAGGAGAAAGTAGGCTATATGTTCTTTACTGAACATCTTGTTTTAAAATGTGAAGGTCTCATAATTATGTGTGTACGGTAGAGTAGTTGTTGCTACTTCAGACATCTACCTCTACGTTGACGAGGGCGTCGCTAGAACCGAGTGCTGAAGTTGCTTTAAGGTGCAAGCCTATACTTTCAGTCTTCTTCACAGCTTACCCTCGATAAAATACCACGCCACGCCACTGCTGCGGTGAGTTAACATTCGGTCAAATTATTACGGGTTTATACCAGAGCTTACCATTCCACTTTCTATTAATTTTCTTCGTCGTTACAGGTAGTTAAAACAACAATAACAAGTTTTAAGCAAGGATCTTCCGTTCACCCATAGCCGCAAGGATTTTTATACACGATTTTAACAAGACACTTGTACAATGGGATAAGTTCAATCCCCCCCCCCCCCCAAAAAAAAATTAAATCAGTCTCCAAATAAAAAAGTAGATTATCAGGCGCCCCCCCCCCCTTTTACTGTTACAGATCCTGAGTTTAAAATTTGGGATTTCTACGACGAAGGGCCTAAGACCTGAACTTCAAATACATAATCGAATTCTTTAAGTATTTTATGTCTATTTTAAACAATTTTGACGAATGTAAAAAAGAGTTTTTATAAGTGTAACACGATTGTCATATGGGAATGTGTTTTGACTGAAGAAGGTTCACAAGAACCGAAACATGTATCAAAAAAGTTAAGGACATCATATAAAAACATTTTGTATTGCAAAGTGGATATTGTTGCTATACAGTACTGGTCAAAAGTTTAGGACCACATAAGGAAATCATGATATGTCACCTAAAACCTAAACTTGTGGCACTAGAGTTCTGCGATTTTTTTACTGAGGTCTTACATCTGATAGAATATATACGTCCATATTTCGTTCAATTGGGCCAAGTATTGTAGAAGTTATGATTTTTTAACTGTTGGAAGTTCAAACCAAGAAATCACCATTTTCAGAGGTATACTGTATTGTATATTCCAACTGGTTCCATTTATTGCCACCAATTTTCTTTTTGAGACTTAGCAATAGTTGGGGATCATTTTGGTATAAATATACAAATTCCGAAAAAATGCAGGCCTTTCTTTTGCAGGTTTATACTTTTTCAAGCCAGCGCTAAAATGGTCGATGTACTGATGACAAAATAATCTCACGGCGAAATCCCAAAAGCCAGAAATCTGTGCGTGGATGGCATCTGTTGAGTGAAAGTGGAACTACTAGACACGATAAGTTAGAAGCGGGTAGGTAGCAAGGAAGCCTTACGACAAGCGGGATAAAAACATGGAAAAATCGACCATTCTAGCGCAGGCTTGAAAAGTATAAACCCGCAAAGAAATAAGGTTTTGAATTTTTTCGGAATTTGTATATATACACCAAAATGATCCCCAACTATTGCTAGGTCTAAAATTAAAAACTGGTGGCAATACCTGCAACCAGTTGGAATATACAATACATTATACCTCTGAAAATGGTGATTTTTTTGGTGTGACCTTCCAATAGTTAAAAGGTCATAACTAGGGCTCGGATTTTTAGGTGCTAAAAATCGGGAAAATATTTATTTTTTATGTATTAAAATACCTGAAATTTGTGACAAAAAGTAAACATATTTAATTATAATTTGGTTTATTAATGTGAATATAAACAATATGCAGTACTCACGAATGCAATTTATGTTATGCCTCACTGACTGCTGAAGAATTACAATACACGACGAGATACATCATCAGGTGGCCCATTACAAATAACCGACGATTATCGCGAAACACTTATTCTGAAGGCGCGAAACTGCTTCAATATGTTTCTTGCCATTGAGGTGTTGTGTAACTTGAGATCGCTGTTCAGCCTTGATTGCTTTCCCACATGGTTCGCAGAACAGAACGCCCCCATCACAAGTAAAATTATCTTTAAATTCTGCAACATATTGCTGAAGACGATAACTTGTATTTGATTCTGCTGTAGGCATCGTAGAACTGCCTTACACTTCACAGTGCCATGTGAGTGACACTGGTTCCAGGAAGCTGGGGGAGGGGTAGGTCTAGCACGTGGTGCAGTATGGGCTATGGACAAAGAAATCCCCGACTTTCACAGTGAGTGCCACGGGGCGACAAGACAAGAATGACACAGTTGCAAGCTGACATACGCTCTGCATGAAGATTAGATAGCTCACAGGTTCTTCCTTGTTGAAGTAACACAGAACAAAAATGGAATAAACTGAAAGATCTAGCATACTGATTTAAAAATGAAAATTTTACGTCTTTTTATGCGCTAATAAGTGAAAAGCAGGATTTTATGTATTTTTATAAAAAAATGTTTAAAATATGTATTTACATAAAAAAATATTTATATACCTAAAAATCCGAGCCCTAGTCATAACGTCTACAATACTTGGCCCAATTGAACGAAATCAGGACGTATATATTCTATCAGATGTAAGAGCTCAGTGAAAAAAATCGCAGAACTCTAGTGCCACAAGTTTAGGTTTTAGGTGATGTTAGTTTTAATGCAAATCTTTATTTATCAGTGAGAAATACAATACAAAATACAAATCATCTTTTGAGACGCTTGTCACAAGTCACGCGAACACGCACAGACTTTGCACTGACTCGTCTTTTGTTCTCTTCTTTATTGTACATGTCTATTTCACCAGGTGGCGCTACTGTGCTATTTTTCTTTCAAATATTAACACTTCCTCCAAAGAAAAATCAAATACAAATAAAAAAATAAACAAGATGAACTATTGAACACTTTTCAGCCTCTAAGATGTCATCTTCTGCACGCCAATCCTCTCACGCAGCATCTCGAATCTGACCCTCTCCAGAGGTTTAGTTAGAAGATCAGCTAATTGATTGGTCCCGTCGATGTGCTCCAGCTCAAGGTCTCCGTCCAAAAATCTTTCCCTCACATAGAAATGACGTATCTCAATATGCTTGGATTTTCGATGGTACTCCGGATTTTTAGCCAATTTAACTGCACCAGCATTGTCGATGTAAAGCGTAGGATGTTTGTCAGCAGTTCCCAGTAATTCAGAAAACAGTCTTTTCAGCCAAATCAACTCCTTTGCTCCTTCACTTGCAGACACAATTTCAGCTTCAGTTGTCGATGTTGACACAGACTTCTGTAACTGACTTCTCCACGATACAGCTCCATGATTGTAGGTCGAAATGACACCCGTCGTTGAACGTCTCGTCCTCTTGTCACCGGCGTAGTCAGCATCACTGTAGACCTTCAAAACGTCCTCTTTCCTATAGACGATTCCATGGTTCACTGTGTTCTTTAAATATCGAAATATCCGTTTCACTTGACTCCAGTCTTGAACTGTAGGATTCTCCATGGCTCGAGCAGCTTTGTTGACCGCGAATGCGATATCTGGACGAGTAGCTATAGTCAGGTACATCAAGGATCCCACCGCCTCACGATAAGGAACCCTGGACGAAACCTTTTCTCCGTCTTCACTTTCTTCGCGTCCAACTGGGGTAGACACTCCATTTGACTCGGCCATCCCAAATTTTTCTAGGATTTTCCTCGTGTAATCCTCTTGACTGATTGCAATTGATCCATCATGGTTTTCTTGTATCTTCATGCCCAGGAAATTGTTGAGAGATCCTCTGGTCGTGTGAAATTCCTGCTGAAGTTTTTCCATGAACTGCTCGATGTCTTCTTCGTTGCCAATTACCAGACCATCATCCACAAAGATTACAACAGCCAACCACTTTCCATTTTTGTTGCTGTAAAAGAGACAAGGATCAGCTTTGCTGTTTTTGAATCCAGCTTTCTCCATGAATTTCTTGAAACGCTTGTTCCAGCAGCGTGGAGCCTGTTTTAAACCATATAAGCTTCTCTTTAGATGACACACTCGGCCAGTACCGTTCTGATGACCTTCTGGCTGTTCCATGAACACATCTTCTTCAAGCTCGCCGTTCAAGAAGGCCGTCTTGACATCAAATTGACCAAGTTTCATCTCCTTTTCAACAGCTACTGCCAATAGAGCTCGAATGGTATCATACCGTGCAACAGGGCTGAATGTTTCTTCATAATCGATTCCTTGCTGTTGCGCATAGCCCTTGGCTACCAATCGTGTCTTGAAGTGAACTTCTCCACTGTCCGTTGTCTTCTGTCGAAGAACCCACCGATTTTTCAGGACCCGTGCACCATTTGGACGCTCAACCAATTTCCAGGTATCATTTTCCTTTAAGGACTCCAATTCTTCATTAATTGCTTTCAGCCGCTGATTTTTATCACTAGACTGCAGTGCTTCAGAGTATGAGTCAGGATTCTTTTCAGCGATAGATGGTCCAGCCATGTTCATGTAATTTCCACTGATCATCCACGATGGCTTCTTACTTTCACGTTTGCTTTTCCTTCTTTCTTCAGTCTCTCTTTCTTCCTCATCTTCGCTTCGGGGGCGTGGTGGCTCAGCGGTCTAGCTGCATGCCTCTCACCAAGGCGGGCCAGGTTCGATTCCCGGTCAATGCATGTGAGATTTTCGATGTGAAATGCCATGTCCTGTGGTTCGTATTCCACGTAAAATGGAGGTCCCGTGGCTTATGATCGCGAGATTAACGGTCACGTTAAACTACAAGCTTCCTTTCCTTCATCTTCGCTTCCTCCGGAACTGGATGCCGAAGCAAAATCTTCAATTTCGCTTAAGTTCTCATCTGACTCTGACCTCCTCTGTAGGCCTACATCAGACGATGAATTAGACTGATTCCTCTCTCCACGTTCTTCAAGCGTGACTTCAACCTTTCCGGCGTTGGCGCGCAGATTGCAGACAACTTCAGGTTTGAATTTCACATCATGGCTTAGAACAACCTTTCTCTGAGTTGGAATCCAGATTCTAAATCCATCCCTGTCGTTCACGTACCCAACCAGATGTCCAAAAACAGCTTTGTCGTCGAACTTTGAGCGAAAATTCTTGTCGATATGCACGTAGCATTCTGTTCCGAAGATCTTCAGATGACTGAGACTTCCCACTGGTCGTCCATACCACAATTCATAGGGAGATTTGTTTTCAATGGATGACTTCCCAGTGCGATTCAGGAGGTACACCGCAGTGTTGCAGGCTTCAGCCCAAAGTTGTTTCGTTAACTTGCTGGGATTCAGCATAGATTTTGCGCACTCCACAATCGTCCGATTTTCACGTTCCGCAACTCCGTTTTGTTGTGGTGTGTACGGCGTAGTAATGCTGTGTTCTATGCCTCTGCTTGCGAGTAGTTCAGAAACCTTCTTGTTATCAAATTATTTTCCTCCATCACACCTGAACAGCTTCACGACGTGTCCATTTGTTTTGGCTTCATTCAGGAACTGTTCCAGAACGGTGTACACTTCACTTTTGTGCTTTAAAAAGAAAACTCGTCGAAACTTGCTGAAATCATCCTTGAAACATACGTAGTAGCGTGCCTTTCCAAGAGATTCAGTAGACATTGGTCCATTCACATCGGCGTGGATTTGTTCACCGGTGGCTGCTGGTCGATTCATTCGTGTCTTGAATGACAGTCGATGCATTTTTCCCAGTGCACATCCATCGCAGAAATCCTCTTTACACATGTCTACATTGATGTTCATCTGCTTCAATACATTCTTGACATGCGCTTTGTGTTGATGACCAAATCGTTCATGGTAGATCTGCAGTTTGTCCGACGAAGTAGCTAAATTCACTTGAATGGGTTGCGCCGGTTGCACGACGCGCATGTCAAGTACATACAGACCATGACTCACACGTCCAGCCATCATCGCCTTTCCAGTGTAACGTGTTTTTCGAGGGGTTTTTATGCAACTGGCATAAGTCAGTAGGAAGCCATTCTATATTTATTTACGCGGCAAATTGTTCAGCCAAGAGAATTTTTCATGTTAATTTATTATTATTATTATTAATTTATTATAATTATTATTAAGGTATTTTCGGAGCATTTTATAAAAATTATTAGCATTCAGATAGGTTTTCTATGTCTTAGAAAACGCTATCAAGCAAATTATTACAAACGACAATATCATAGAAAATTATGTGATTGCGGAATTTTACGGAGTTTTCGTCAGTTAGGGTATATCGAGAGACGTGACTCACTGGGAATTCAAGTACACGCTTAATCTTGTCGGAAAGCATGACGCAATCCTGGGTCACAGCGTCCAGGAAAGGCGAATAGTTGGAACGGAAATCGTCTTCATCATTCGCGCGCCGAGTGTAATGAACTAGAGGAGGGGAAGTAGCGGGGTGCAGCCAATCAGTGGAGACCACGTAAGCTGAAGTCGGCTGAAGAGTGGGGGAGCCGACAGGTGCATATATCGTTCGACGCGCCGTGGAACGAGGACAATCTGTGTAGTTCTTGCCGAGTGTGGTTATACGCGGGAGTCGCTCCGATGTTCCGTGGAACGAAGACGATCTGGATAGAATTTAACGAGTACGGTTGTACGCGGGAATCGCTCCGATGTTCCGTGGATTGGAGGACTAACTTTTGTAAAACTTAACCAGTGCGGTTGTACGAGTGTTTGGGTCCGAGGTACGGACCATAGAATTATCTAATCTATCAGAATCTCATCAAATATCGACGAAGATGTCGACGTCCAGGAGACTGTGGGAAGCTCACAGCATCATCCAGTACGAGGGAAAGGCTTCGGCTATTTCCAGTAGTAAGCGCGAATGACGCAGAAATACGCAATATCTCATTTCTCTTGGTTTTATATTTCATATTTCAGTAACTTCACAGCTTGGGAATAAGAGTAAAATCAATAATTTATCAGACTCCGTTTTCACGTAATTTTCTATCGGTAATATTCAAATCACAACGCTCCAATTTAAATTTTATACTTATTATTATTATTAATTTTGCTATACTTGTTTTATATAATAAATTCATTTCTTTTACAATGCAATCTTTGCTTTCAGTAGGTAGCATTAGATATAGACCAATTCCTTCTCCTGATACAATTGTTTGTTGGGTTAATGATCAAATCATACCACGATCTGAGTGAATAGAGTCTTGAATGTGTTCTGCCAGAGCTAGACGTTGTTAAATACAAATTTAGATTTCAACATTGCGTTGAGGTCTTGGCGCCCATTAAAACAACATAGCTTAGGCAAAGGTAAACAGTTACATTTATCTCCCAACAGTTAGGGGCAGTCAAACTGCTACAATTGTCGCTCAAAGTGAGGGCTAGCAAAACTGCTACATTTGTACGCTCAACGTGGAGCAAAGTAAATACCGTTTCACTTGTCATCTCAGCCTAAGCAAAACTGCTACAATTGTCGCCGACAACTTGGGGCTGAAAACCTAATAACATTTGTGGAAGGAGAAGGGTATATATTTCTGTGCCTGTATTTTGGGGGTTATTTGTCTTTATCAGTGTATATCATTATGGGGGATGAGAAAGAAAGACATATGAGGTTACGTAGTGGTCATCAACTGGAGAGTGATGATACGAGCAGTATGTCGAGTGATGGTAGTACCGGGGTAGCGGAGGTAAATCCCGATACTGAAACAGGGAGTGTAGGCGGCCAACCAGAATTAAAAACTTTACTTCTCGAGTTCATGTATCAGAACAAAGTTAGTAGTGATGCCTTAAATGCAAAATTAGAACAGAATAATGCAAAATTAGAACAAAACAGTAGGGAAAATAAAGAAAGTACAGAAGCTTTAAATGCAAAATTAGAACAGAATAATGCAAAATTAGAACAGAATAATGCAAAATTAGAACAAAACAGTAGGGAAAATAAAGAAAGTACAGAAGCTTTAAATGCAAAATTAGAACAGAATAATGCAAAATTAGATAAGAACAACAAGGAAATTAGTGTGAAAATGGAGCAGATTAGAGGAGAAATCAGAGGAGTAATGGAAGAGAAGGTTAAAGAGATCATTGCAGATGTAGACAAGAAATTAGGAAAAGTACAGGAGGAGTTGGAAATTAGAATCAGTACACAGGCTGAAAATTTAAAAGAACTAGTGCAACTGGAAACACAGCAGGTCAAAAGGCAATTGGGGGGAAAAATTGACAAAATTCAGGTAGCTACTAAAGAGGTTAAGGAACAGCTGGGGGGTAGAATTGAGAAAGTCCACTCACAAATAGTTGCAGAAGTAAATGATTTAAGAGAGAGTAATAGAGAGAGCATTAGCAAGACTGAGGAGAAACAAGCAAAGCTATATGATAAAGTAGAAGAATCAGAAGGAAACATTAAATTAACAGTAAACAGTATTGAGAGGAAGGCTGAGGAGAAAATCGCAGAATTAGAGTAAAAATTAAAAGCTAGGATCAGGCAAGAAAATAGTCAGAATAGGCCAGTTTTTGTGAATAGCACACACAGGGAGGTAGAACTGGGTAAGTTAAGCAATCGACAGGGGTGCCCAATGGAGTTCATGAATACTATAGAAAATAAATTCGGGGAGAGGTTGGAAAATGGTAGTATTGAGTGGTGCCAGGTAGTTGAAATTTTAGATCAAGTGTTTGTGGGGGAAACGAGGAATTGGTTTGCTGTCTACAGAGACAAGATTACTGATATTAATGACTTTAAAATGAAATTCTGTGAAAAGTTCTGGAATGAGGTTATTCAGTCGCAGCATCGTGAGGGAGTAGTGTGTGGTAAATATAACCATAAAGGAAGCTCCACTATGACCGAATACTTTTTAGGGCAGGTATTAGTGTGTAAATATCTGGATGGCTTGAAGGAGGAAAGTGATGTGGTGAGGTTGCTACTTAGGCACTTTCCCTATAGGATCAAGGAGGCTGCTTGTATCCAGAATGTAAAGACTATATCACAAGTAGAAAATTTGTTAAGCACATTTCATGCACTAGGGAGAGGGGGTTATGAGGACAATTTCAATCGGAACCAGGGTAATAATAATAATAGACCTAATGAAGCCAGGCATCAAGAAGTTCAAGGGAACGGTGGCGAAGGAGCCAACGCTCAAAATAGAAATAACAATAATCAGCTAAATCAGAACAGAGGAAATGGCTATGGTAATCAGTATCAAGGGAGGAACAATGATTTCAGGGGAAATCAAGGGAGGAACAATGATTACAGGGGAAATCAAGGGAGAAACAATGATTTCAGGGGAAATCAAGGGAGAAATTATAATGACAATAATTACAACCAGAATAGGGGTCAAGGAAGAGGACAGCCTAGTGGTAGTAATATACAGCCAAACAATGACAACACAGCCCAGAACAACCAGACCAGTTCAGTAGTTAGTAGTACTACGGCCAGCTGTAGCGGTTCTTTAAACGCGAACCAGGCTGCGAAGTAAGGTCAGAATCTCAGTCTGTAGCATGCCCTGTCCATACAATTATACAGGAACCCTATGACCTAAATGTAAGAAATGAATTATTACATGAACTAAATGATGAAGGTATTATTCAGGAAGTGGTTAGTAAGAGCCCCATAGTTAAATTTAACGTGTCCGAGGCGTACATAGATGTTTTAATTGATAGTGGTTGTATGAAGAGTTGCATAAGTAGTGCATTTTATGATAAAATGAAAGTAACTGGAGTAAATTTTGAGGAGATGCCAATTAAAAGCACTTTTGTTATCACAGCTGTTGGGAAGAGGTCTAAAGTAATTTCTAAGCAAGTTTTAGTAGACATTAAAATTAATAATCATGTAGAGAAGCAGATTTGCCTTGTAATTCCAAATTTAGTATTCAGTGTTATCTTGGGTTCAGAGTGGCTAAGTAGAGTGTCTGGTAACTTATGTTTTGATGTAGGGAGTTTGAAATTTAAATGGGGAGATTCTGAAGTAGAAGTAGCGTTCAATGACCATATTCAGAGGAGTAGTATTGTAGGTGTGATTTGTACTTTAAATGAGATATCGCCAGCCGTAGAGCGGGGTTCTCCATGTTTTGTGGGCAGTGTGATTACGAACGGAAGTCTAGAGGACTCGTTACGTGATGCTGCATTTCAGGGTAATATAGAGGTGGAACAATGTGTTCGGGTCTATGATGTGTTATAGGAGAGTTTTTGAGGATCGCATTGGTATGGCCAATTGCTATACACATTCATTGAACGTTATTGATAGGTCAGTATTCACAGGACATAGATATCCTGTACCTTTCGCTTATCAAAGTGCAGTTGAGGCACAAATTAATCAGATGCTTGAAGATGGGATTATTGAGCACTCTAACAGTCCATATGTTAATTCTTTGATCACGGTACCCAAGACCGACGGCACGGTTCGTATTTGTTTAGACGCTCGTTTGGTTAACAGTAGAATTAGTTCAGATCAGCTGAAATCTATGTCAATAGAAGAATTAATGCAAACATTTGAGGGGAAGAAGTATTTCACTTGTGTAGATTTGAGTTCCAGTTTTTGGCAAGTGCCACTTATGTACGAAGATAGACCATTTACAGCTTTTAGTCATAAATATAACCTTTATCAATTTTGTAGAACACCTTATGGGTTAAAGAGTAGTTCAGCAGCTTTAATTAGGGCTTTAAACATCGCATTAGGGGATGACACAGGAGAGTTTGTAACCATTTACATTGATGATATGGTAATTAGTTCACGCAGTTTTGAGGAGCATCTACGTCATTTAGATATAGTTTTTCAGAAGTTATATCAGGCAGGCTTCACTTTGAAGCTGTCTAAGTCATCATTCTGTCCGTCAGAAGTGACATTTTTAGGTCATATAGTGTCGAATAGAGGTGTAACACCAGAAGAAAGTAGGGTTAATAAGATACTTAACGCAGAGGTGCCACAGAATGTTAAACAGTTAAAAACTTACCTGGGAATTTGCAACTTTTTCAGGAGGTTCGTTCTTAAATACTCTGGGTTGGTAGAACCATTCAGGGAATTGCTTAAAAGTGGGACTCGGTGGAGATGGGAGTCCAAGCATGATCAGGCTTTTAGAGCGCTGAAGGAAGGTTTTGAGAAAGCTGTAGTGCTGAAATATCCGTTAAAAGATAAGGAATATGTGGTTATGACAGATGCTTCACATATAGGCATTGCTGGAGTATTATGTCAGAAAGATGATGAGGGTAATCTGTGCATTGTATCTTTAGCCTCGCGAGGACTGACAGCAGCAGAGAAAAGATACACGATTACTGAGTTAGAGCTTTTTGGTATTGTTTTCAGTTTAGGGAAATTTAGAATGTATTTAGTAGGGGGGAAATTTGAGATCCACACAGATCACCATGCATTACTGTATATGAGGACTTGTAAACTCAGTTCTAACAGAGTTAGTAGGTGGATTCTTGCTCTGCTGGAATACGAATTCACAGTAAAATATATTAAAGGTAAAGATAACATTCTTGCAGACATGCTATCGAGGGACACTAATTTATGTAGGGATTATCCTGTGGTTAAAGCAGAGGACGGTATTTTAATATGTGCATGTGTGGACAGTAGCAACAGGGCATCGTTACAGACACTGAGAAAAATGCTAGTGGAGCAACGTGAGGACGTTAAGTTAAGGGAGCCACTGGCTAGGTTGGAAATAGGTGAAGAAGAGTATGTGAAAGTAGGACGGTTCACGTACAAGATGCAGGATGGGCTTCTTGCAAGGAAATGTAGGAATAATCGGTGGGCAATATGTGTTCCTGCCACTTTGCGGGAGGAGCTAATTTGGTTCATTCATAGGGAATTAGGACACTTTGGTGCTGCCAAGGTCTTCTATGAAATTGGTCGTGACTTCATTTGGAGTAAAATGGGAAGGGATGTTAGGAGGATTTTAGCTAAGTGTGACACCTGTCAAAGGAGTAAATATCCAGTTAAATATTTAGTGTGGGAGAGATCTGCAGTTCTCACCAGTAGTCCCGGCGAACTACTGTGTGTGGATTTATTTGGCCCGATCGTTAAAGGACAGTACGGCTACGAGTACATTTTTATAGTTATTGACGCTTTTAGTAACTATGTCAAGCTATATCCGCTAAGGAAAGCCACGGGACTAGCGTGTAGCCGTCTGATCATTAATAAGTATGTACCTGAGTTTGGCATTCCTCTCAGGATACTATCTGACAGTGGACCACAGTTTACTGCAAAGAAATGGAGAACCAGTATTCAGGAAGCTGGTATAACACACGTTCATTCCTCTGTAAAGTACCCTCAGGGTAATTCTGCAGAGCGTCCATTAAGGGAAGTGGCTCGTCTTTTTCGGACTCTAGTGCATGACAAGCATGAGGCCTGGGTTGGACATCTTCCCAAGGTCGAGACTTGGCTGAATTCTGTCCAGCATGAGAGCACGAAATTGACGCCATACGAAGTTCACTTCGGAAAAAGACCACAAAATGAACTAGCGAGGGTGTTGGGATTAAATGAGGGTAAGCAACTGGGGATGGATTACATTGTCCAGTTGGCGAAACAGAATTTATCTAAGTCAGCACGAAAGAGAATTCGCCAACAAAAAGAAACTAAATTTGACCTATTCGAGCCGGGAGACAGAGTTTTACTTAGAGTGCCGAAACAGTCAAATAAGCTAGAGAAAGTCATGTCCAAGTTCTTTTTATCTCTACGAGGGCCCATTTATAGTTTCCAAACGTATTGGAAAAACAGCATATGTGCTGGAGGATAGTAAGGGAAACAGATTATACGGGACGTATAATATACATAGTCTACGAAAATATGTGTCATAAAGTGAGTGTGTTTAGCGGGCGAGCCAGCCTATCAAATGAGTAAGTGTGGTATTTGGTGCGTGGGAGGAGATGGTCTTCCAGGCAGGCGTATCAGAAGTCACACAGGAGGGTAGTATGTAAGTAAATGAGAGTTTTTAAGGTACAGGGAAATATGACGGGATTGTCGGATGCTCTTGAGCACTAAAATGTCTCGATACACCAAGGCCAGAATTTGGTAGCGCTGGTGAATTCCCATTTTCCTCCTAGAGATGGGTGAGCGCTTGAACAGGGTATTTTTGCTTAAGGCGTCCACGAGGCAAAAGATGGGCCATCAGAAGGCGAGACAGTCCTTCATGAAACTCATACATATCAGCACACGTGATTTCTGTTTACGGCCTCGCCATGTAAGATTTGTAAGTGTGTAATTTAAGGTAATTTGTACAAAGGTATTATTTGTGTCAGGAGAACTGGTCTGTGTTGAGAACTAGTATTAAGTAGAATATGGTCTACGGGAACTTAACAAGACAGGGCGATTACGGCACAGAAATATTTGGTGTTATATGTAATGCGCATTTACTGTTTTTTTCAGAGTCAATATTAATTTAATCTACTTTAAAGAGAGATTAAGTATTGTGGTCACGAGGCGCTGCCACAATAGTGTGATCGTGTGCTCAGTGATAAGTGAGATTAAATTTCACCATAAGGAAGGGACCTCCAGTGAAATTAGGAAGTTCTATGGTGAAATAAATATATCAGAACACCTTCAATGCGTGTGATATGACATCATAAATACATAGTGCTCACACATTAATTATGTCTATTTCTCCAACATAGAGAAATTTGAAAGGCGGAAATATCCGTGGAACACTATTCTATATGTAAAACATTGGACTGGTTGCAAAGTGCAATCCATTGTGACAACAAACTTTGACGCAAAGTGCGTGAAGAAAAATTATGAGTGCATATATCTGTAATTTAGGGTGATTTCATTTATGTAATATGTATTTTGGATGGGGTTTATTAACGTGTCTGGGATAATCGGATAATGGACCGTCGTCACGGTAAATCATCCGATGATCCGAGGCGAATATGTAACGTGTTTTTCGAGGGGTTTTTATGCAACTGGCATAAGTCAGTAGGAAGCCATTCTATATTTATTTACGCGGCAAATTGTTCAGCCAAGAGAATTTTTCATGTTAATTTATTATTATTATTATTAATTTATTATAATTATTATTAAGGTATTTTCGGAGCATTTTATAAAAATTATTAGCATTCAGATAGGTTTTCTATGTCTTAGAAAACGCTATCAAGCAAATTATTACAAACGACAATATCATAGAAAATTATGTGATTGCGGAATTTTACGGAGTTTTCGTCAGTTAGGGTATATCGAGAGACGTGACTCACTGAGAATTCAAGTACACGCTTAATCTTGTCGGAAAGCATGACGCAATCCTGGGTCGCAGCGTCCAGGAAAGGCGAATAGTTGGAACGGAAATCGTCTTCATCATTCGCGCGCCGAGTGTAATGAACTAGAGGAGGGGAAGTAGCGGGGTGCAGCCAATCAGTGGAGACCTCGTAAGCTGAAGTCGGCTGAAGAGTGGGGGAGCCGACAGGTGCATATATCGTTCGACGCGCCGTGGAACGAGGACAATCTGTGTAGTTCTTGCCGAGTGTGGTTATACGCGGGAGTCGCTCCGATGTTCCGTGGAACGAAGACGATCTGGATAGAATTTAACGAGTACGGTTGTACGCGGGAATCGCTCCGATGTTCCGTGGATTGGAGGACTAACTTTTGTAAAACTTAACCAGTGCGGTTGTACGAGTGTTTGGGTCCGAGGTACGGACCATAGAATTATCTAATCTACCAGAATCTCATCAAATATCGACGAAGATGTCGACGTCCAGGAGACTGTGGGAAGCTCACAGCATCATCCAGTACGAGGGAAAGGCTTCGGCTATTTCCAGTGGTAAGCGCGAATGACGCAGAAATACGCAATCTCTCATTTCTCTTGGTTTTATATTTCATATTTCAGTAACTTCACAGCTTGGGAATAAGAGTAAAATCAATAATTTATCAGACTCCGTTTTCACGTAATTTTCTATCGGTAATATTCAAATCACAACGCTCCAATTTAAATTTTATACTTATTATTATTATTAATTTTGCTATACTTGTTTTATATAATAAATTCATTTCTTTTACAATGCAATCTTTGCTTTCAGTAGGTAGCATTAGATATAGACCAATTCCTTCTCCTGATACAATTGTTTGTTGGGTTAATGATCAAATCATACCACGATCTGAGTGAATAGAGTCTTGAATGTGTTCTGCCAGAGCTAGACGTTGTTAAATACAAATTTAGATTTCAACATTGCGTTGAGGTCTTGGCGCCCATTAAAACAACATAGCTTAGGCAAAGGTAAACAGTTACATTTATCTCCCAACAGTTAGGGGCAGTCAAACTGCTACAATTGTCGCTCAAAGTGAGGGCTAGCAAAACTGCTACATTTGTACGCTCAACGTGGAGCAAAGTAAATACCGTTTCACTTGTCATCCCAGCCTAAGCAAAACTGCTACACCAGTAACCTTGTCTTCAATTCTAACAGTTTGGTCGTCAAGTCTTGCACAGAAACCTTTCCTTGCAGCAGCTTTCACAGAAAACAGATGAGCCATTGCATCGGGAACATACAAAAATTCAGTCATCTCAGCACTCAACCAAGCGTTGTTCAGCCGAACTTGAATATTTACAGTTCCTTTGCCGTGAGCTAGCATGCTCACACCTCGTTTTCCTAGCAAAATCTTCTCTGGAGCAGCAAACTTGACGTATGTTGTAAAATACTGTTTGTTCTCGGTGATGTGATTTGTGGCACCACTGTCGCAGTACCACTCGTCGGCTTGAACAAAGTCGCCGTCTAACGCACTCATCGCATGTGTCAGAAACGAAGCATTGTTCTCCTTATTTTTGTTTCTAGTGTCACCCTCTTTCTTCTTCACTGGACATTCACTTGCCCAATGGCCCAATTCCTTACATTTGAAACATGGAAACTTCTGCTTTACTCGTTGAACATTTTTCTTCGGCTTGTCATCAGCGCTGCCTTTGCCACTGCCATACTGGGAATGCTTCTTGGGAGCACTACGTACCACAAACGCAGTCGATTCCACGTTTCCTTGGTCACGCAGTTCAATCGTGCACAATTTTTCAATCAACAAGTTCACAGTTTGATTTTCCGTCGGAATCGTATCCCACACATCCTTGAAATTATCATATTCTTTTCCCAGCGTGGATAAATTCGACCGTTCAAAAACCTTTCAGATAACGTGTTTTCGTTGTGCTTTTGTAGTTCGTCGTTCAGATCCTGATAAAGATTCTGTAACTTCGCGACATGGGTGCTGATGTCCTCCTTGTCGTCACGTGTCACTCGGAAGAATGACTCGATCAACATGTTCAGTCGCTGCGTACTGCTTCGTTCGAACCGTGCGCTCAATTTTGTCCAAATTTCACTGGCATTGGTGCACGTCAACACGAGCTCGGCAACAGATTTTCCTAGCGCACCTGCTAGCAAACTGGCCGCTTTCGCGTCTTCTTTCAACCACTGCGTATATGCCGCTTTTTGTTGCGCAGTTGCATCTGCCGGCAACACAGGACACTTTTTCGAACCATCAACAATATTTTCCAGTTCATACGACCGTAAAACCATCAACACATGCCATTTCCACTTTGCCCAGTCTTCAGGTCCTTCAAGTTTATCCACTTGAACTTTGTAGTCACTGCCGGCTGCCATTTTGAGGTTATCCTTACTCACAAAAAATACAGCACGTGTTCCACAAGCGCTCAGCTTCGGATCCACTCACGAGATAATACCATTTACACGTGGCCTGGGCCCATAACCTGTTAGTTTTAATGTAAATCTTTATTTATCAGTGAGAAATACAATACAAAATACAAATCATCTTTTGAGACGCTTGTCACATGTCACGCGAACACGCACAGACTTTGCACTGACTCGTCTTTTGTTCTCTTCTTTATTGTACATGTCTATTTCACCAGGTGGCGCTACTGTGCTATTTTTCTTTCAAATATTAACAGGTGACATATCATGATTTCCTTACGTGGTCGTAAACTTTTGACCGGTACTGTATATCAAATCAATACGGGAAAATCTAGAAGAATGACAAAAGTCATAGATATTCACAAGTCACTAGGAAAGTAGGCTATGGATTAACTTTTTGATCACACCTCGTAGGTGACGCCACCAGGAAAGTAGGCTATGGGTTAACATTTTGGAACTTTTTGATCACACCTCGTAGGTGAGGTTAGGTTAGGCTAGGTTAGTTAAGCTATAGCCGTCATCTTGTGACGTCATGGTGACATCATGGCCGCCCATTTGTGTGACGTCATGGTGACATCATGGCCGCCCATTTGTGTGACGTCATGGCCGCCATCCTGGATTACGTCACCAGGAAAGTAGGCTATTATCTAGAACTCTTACTGCCCCCTACTATCGAGATTTGTGTCGGATTTCGCTACCTCTTTCCATCCCGTTGCGCCCCGAGAACCGTAAGTTTCTCACTCTCCTTTGTGTAGTTAGATCGTTTTACCCAGTAAAGTAGTCCACGTGCTCCCATCATGTAGTACTTGTAGGTAGAATTTACAGGTATTTCTAGCCGGGGACCTTGAAGATTTTACGATCCAGCCGTTCTTCGGATTTCGAAGAGTGCATCCTCATGATAATACGAGTGCAATATGCATTCATATCCTCATCTAATCGTTACGATTGTGGACTCGACTTTAGAAGGGCGAATAGTGGGGATCCTGCTAGAAACGTGTGTTCGTTTAGATTCGCGGGAGTATCTTTCTTGGCAAGATGTATTTCTATGGACTCTTAATGTCAAGAGCTCTGCCCTTTATCTTTGTCTGTTGGCAGGGCTTCTTGCGACTCATTTTTCTCACTATTATTCACTATTTCCAAAGCAGCCTCACTTTTCTCATTATTTGATAAAATTACTCACTATTCTCACGTTGTGCTTATAAAACTGGTCACATTCTGCGTTAAAAATGGTCTCGTGTACAATCAGATAACTAGAATCGACCCAAAGTATTCCCATGAATGGGTAGTTCATTTTTCTACCACCGGTGCCTGAACTCGCTGTCGGCAGCGTGCCAGGCGGCCAGAAAGCATGAAAAGCTTCCATAGTGCAATAGCACAGCCGTGCAGCGATCGCCGAAAATTTTAACAAAAGTTCAAATTTATATTTTTGTTTTACGATTTAAATTTCTGGTTTGTTGCAGTGATTTTCATATCCATTATTTCCAAGTGTCCTCTAACTACATGAAAAATCACAAACAGTACTCTGAGATATTAACATAGGCGCAATTTGGTTGACATTTTTGGGGGGCTAATTTGTTTTTCAGATACACATTCTTAAAAATTTTGTCTATTTCAATACAGTTTTGTCACATTTTTGGAGGGCTATGGTTGGTTTTTGTGAGCTTAGCCACCCAAGCCCCCTCTAATTGCGCCTACAGATATCAACAAACGTTAAAATTATGAACCTGATATACGGCCATGAATGCGAATAATGCTATGAATTTACTCACTATTTACTAACTTTTCATACAAAAACTCACCTCTTTTTCACTTTCTTTTTCAAGAAAAAAACACTCACTATTTCACTATTTTTGGACGAGTGAATGGATGGAAGCCCTGTTGTTGGTGAAACGACAGTTGTTGTCGTACATGTGTTCACAAATAGCTAGCTGAGTGTTTTTTGTTTTTGTTTTGTTTGATTGCATGTGTGTACTTATACCGTGTTACGAACTTTCTTCCACTCTTCTCGAAATCTGGTCCACCTTACGTGGCAACTTATAAAGGAACGTCACTTAACTGTTTACATAACCAACACAATAGTGCGCTTTACTCGGCGCTGAAGGGCTTAAGTCCTCTCTCTATGACTGCTGATAGACTGGTATTTATCTCAATTACACAAGGCGAGCACTTCGCAACACCAACCATCGTGAACTCGCTACGACTTTCTGACAAGAACTGTCTTATTATTAATTACGCGCACTTACACGACTCTGAAGTATAACCCCTAGCCTAGGCCTACCAAGCGACCGCTGCCCAGCCATTTGGCCTGCAGATATTGAGGTGACACGAGGTCAGCACATCGGGTCCCCTCGGCCGTTAATCTTGGTTTTCGTGACCGGGGCGCTGCCTCACTGTAAGACAGCTACTCAATTGTCCTCACGAGGCTGAGCTCACCCTGTTCCAGCCCGCACGTCAGTTTCTAAAATCCCTGACGAAGCCGGGAATCGAACCCGGGGCCTCCGGGTTAGAGGCAGGCGCGCTACCCCAACACCACAGGGCCGGCGCGACTCTGATGTACGTAAGTTCATTTCCTACGGCTGTGACAAACTATATCGATCAAACAAAGCACACACTTTGGTGGTACAGAGGATAGTGGACTCACCACAGCCTTATGACAAGAACTATCTTGAAATTTTAATGATTTTCTGTCGGTCAACACGCTGGTACCAAAATTGCAATGAATGCTGTTCCCTAAACTTGAATGAAATAACATGAGATTAGTATCGTCATTCTTTGAGGTATAGGAATAACACCCATTACAATTTGGGTACCATCGTGTTCACCAACTGAAAAGCATTTACATTTCATTTACTAAGGCAACACTGTGCAAAATGGCGTTCAACACGATAAAGAACTGTCTTATTAATTACGCGCACTTACGTAGTTCTGAAGTACGTAAATTCACTTCCTACGGTTGTGACCAACTCCACTAATCAAACAAAGCACGCTCGTTGGCGGCACAGCTAATTGCGTGGACTGACGTGGACCCGCCACGGCTTTCTCACAAATACTGTATGTTATGGCTTCCAC
This sequence comes from Meconema thalassinum, assembly GCA_946902985.2. Taxonomy (NCBI): domain Eukaryota; kingdom Metazoa; phylum Arthropoda; class Insecta; order Orthoptera; family Tettigoniidae; genus Meconema; species Meconema thalassinum. Next base: position 379,131,456 of record OX336392.1, read on the forward strand.
CCCCGGTCTTTTATTCAGACACGGCTACCTACTCTCCCCTCACAGGCATACATTTCATTAACTTTTCTGGCACTTGCTCTACATGCGAATTAATTATTTCCGTTTATAGAGCGAAATTCGCTGATCTTAATGCTGGGGGGTCGAATTTTGAAATTGATCGGCATAGCGTCATCATAGTACCACGACACTAAAGGAATTCCCCTCACCACGTGACGATCGCTTACAATGAGATTCGAGGTTACCACGGAGGAATACCTGCACTTTATGTTTGTATGGATAAATTCTCAAATATAACATTTTACATGACCTTATTACTTTTCTCATAATTTATCTAATCTCTCTTCTATTTTTGTACAATTGGATTTTCAGCCTACTTTCGATTTTTGCAAAAAATGAAAGTAGACTTATGAGATCAACACAGGGCCAAACATTGTGTGTCTGTCTGTGTGTCTGTTTGTGTGTGTGTGAGTGTGTGTACTCTGAATGTCTGTCCCCCCCCCCCTCCCCCCGCCTATCAATTCGAACACGGTGAAACCGAATAGAACGAAATTTGGTACAGAGGTAGCACTAGCAAGGGGCACCTCAGTGTCATGTTTTATATCGCCGCCATCTTGACGGAAACGTAATGGCGGCCACCCAAATGTTCAATGCTTAAATTAAATTACGACTAACCTAATCATCCGATCTCTACCAAAATTTGCAACATTATACCTTTATGTATGAAGGATCGTTTGACCAAACTACAAGGTCATCAGCCCAATAATTTGTGGATGGCGGCCATGTATGTGTGCAAATCGATTCCCCCTATCAATTCAAAAACGGTGAAACCGAATTGAATGAAATTCGGTACAGAGGTAGCACTAGCAAAGGGCACCTCAATGTCATGTTTTATATCACCACCATCTTGACGGAAACGTAAAGGCGGCCACCCAAATGTTCAAAGCTTAAATCAAATTACGACTAACCTAATCATCTGATCTCTACCAAATTTTGCAACAACATACCTTCGCGTGGGGAGCGTCTTTTGACCAAACTACAAGGTCATCAGCCCAACAGTTTGCAGATGGCGGTCAGATATGTGCGCAAATCGATTCCCCCTATCAATTCAAGCACAACGAAACCCAAATCGAATCACCTTTGGTACAGAGGTAGCACTAGCAAAGGGCACCTCAGTGTCATGTTTTATATCGCCGCCATCTTGATGGAAACGTAATGGCGGCCACCCAAATGTTCAAAGCTTAAATCAAATTACGACTAACCTAATCATCCGATCTCTACTAAATTTTGCAACAATATACCATAATGTGAGAAACGTCTTTTGTCCAAACTACAAGGTCATCCGCCTAATAGTTCAGGATGGTGGATGTATGGATCATGCAAGTATTATAGCCCAACCATAACTTACGATTCAACAAGGCCTGATTTCAACAATTCAGCTTATCGTACATATGGAGGTTTAAACTGTCCTCAAGGAGGTGACCGGTAGGATATTAGCCTGTCATAATAGAATATGTAACCGTAGAAGTGACTTAACAGGTCTGATTGACCATGCCATATGGTTGTGGGTCGTAGACAAAATGGCCAATCCATATATATCCATAACTGCGTAAGGTTATATCCTTTTAGGAATGTACTAAAGAAAATAATACATATTTAGTATCAAATGGTTTATAGAAGCGCCAAAAAAACACCAATGAAATCGTTGATTGCAACACAAAATAAGTTCTTTACATTTACCTCTTATACTGCATTCGTGGCGCAGTGGTAGCGATCTAGCTTCATAATTAAGGGTTCTGTGTTTCGAATCCCCGTTATTTCGTTCATTTTTACTTCTTTTTTTTTAAATTTATTGATTCATAACTACTCACACGTTATAATGTTAAGCATATATTGTGTGTATTTGCAATCGAAAAGATTATATAATATGCTGTACTCATAACACCACAAATTTCAACACTCGACTAGAGCTATTTAAATTCTTTGTCCTTGATCCGCGGTAGAGTCTATTGTTGTTATTTTTGTTGTTGATTCTTTAGGGGTTTTGCGGAATCATGGTCTTGCAGCCCCGTGTACTTGGGTGTGTGTAGAAGTTGTCTGATAACTTGTGTCACTCTGAGGTCTGTAGGCTTACTAGTGTGTGTACTTTTATACGAGGAAGGATTTGGGTAAGAAACTGTTGCTGCTGTTGTTTCATGTGAGATGCATAGACATCATGGTCATTTAGTCCCGTGTATTTGGGTGAGTGTTGAATTTTGTCTCATAACCCGTGTTATTGTGATGGCTGTATTAGTGTGTGTATATACCATTCAGGTGAGGATTCAATCAATCAACGTATAATATCCGTATAGCACGTTGCATTTCAACAAGATACTCCTTGAAGGGGACAAAGAGTTCTAACTAAACCCATGCATTTAGGAGAAAGTAGGCTAGATGTTCTTTACTGAACTTCTTGTTTAATCTCCTTTCGTCAAAGATAGGTGGGATCGTCAACCATCTCTCTTACATTTCCTAACTAGGAGCTATGACGTACTAAAAAAAAAGTAGGTCTGTCGTGGCCTCAGGGCGTATCTACGTACTTCACTTGATCAACCCTCACTACTCACCTACTATATCCCCACTAAATAGGAGCACAGGCTGTTGTTAAAAAAATATGCCTACCGCTGGATTCGAAGCACTATTCTACCCGTTCTCGCACATCACGTCTGACCGGACTTTATCCAATTCAGCCACAAATTCAACATAGATACCGCGTGCTATAAGTATACTATACTCTGTATTACGGATGATGAACGGTGACAGCTGTTATCCGCTTGTAAGGTGAGGTGTGGAGAGGTGATGCTCGGGATGAGAGTCGCCATGGCAACAGCGGGCGGCGAACACGTGGTTTGAAGCAGTGTTCTATTATGCAGCTATGATGACTCGACACTCATTACTCATTAGTATTATCCCGTGTACCAATTGAAGTACCACTGACCGCCAGGCAGGGAGTATTTGTGTCTCCCTCCAAGCCTCTTGGAATGTTATAAGATGAGTCATGAACTATCCCAGTGGCAACACAGCATTTCCTCACGAGGTAGCTTTGACAGACGTCAGCATTCTTCATTCGTAATACAGATTATGGTTAACTATGGCCGTCCCACCTCCAACATTAATATTTGGCTGAAAGTCTTCAATCATGGTTCATAGGGTTCATTTAACTTTCTACTATTACAGATCACGTGGCGTAACCTATTACAATAATTCGATCGTATTCCGCGTACGAGTGTTCTTTCAAGGAGCAATAAATCACATGTTTGTAGAATGGTCCTTAGTATTTGGTCGTCTTTTCTTTGCTAGACCCATGGCTCAATTACATTGTTGTCACACAGGCAGGGCTTGGAGCAATATCGACCATCGGGAGAAATGTAATGTTGGTATAAAACTAAATAATAAATGGCTGGTGAACCACTCTGTACATTATTTTGGAGTGGGGGTGGGGGGTGGTGGTGGTGTTTGTCCGATAGACTGTGTTATTGTGATGTCTGTAGTGATGTGAGTATTTGTAATTCAGGTGAGGATTGGTAAGGAGGCGGACGTGGCCTTAAATTAGGAACAATTCCGGCAATTGCCTGGAGTAGAATTGGCGAAACAACGGGAAAACCCCTTCCATGATGGCTGAGGTGGGAGTCGAACCGGCACCTCCGACAGCCAAGAAAGCTAGCCGCTACACTACGAGGCTGTCTTATAAGTAGTTTTAATTTTCATCCCTGCTACAGGGTCTTTTTTTTTTAGGTTGCTCCGAGAATCAGGGGAACATCCACGGAAGGCCGGGTGATTCATTTGCCGAGATATATATTCCCGTCATGACGGCCAAGATGATCTAATACTGTACGGTAGCGATAACCATTGCATTATACGGCTAGGGATGGAGTGTCATTGCGCCAGCCGTGCCGTGCTCTGAGTGGTGCTGCGGAGCGACCTAAAAAAAGACCCTGTGTATCATTAGGGGTAGATGACCTAGATGTTTGTCCCCTTAAAGAAACAAGTTTTGGTCCACCCCGTTGCGTAGTGGCTGTCAGAGCGGGTGATACCGAGCTCCGCTAATGAGTTCTCCCCATGGGGGTCAATTAGGAAAATCCTAACAGGGGAAGTTGCCTGAGGCGTGTTTCACTGCCCCCCACTACAAACTGGACGTAAAGGTAAATATATTTCGGAATGTGTCAACCTGCCCTGATCTTTACGGTGTTCGCCACTATCTACTCTTGTTATCTCAAAGACGTATTCGATACTACTCATTAGCAACGTTTGGTATTATTCCAGATTTCTGGTTTTATTTAGCCTTTCACTTGATAAAGATATGGTTCGGTTATTTTATTTGTGTTTCACAGCTACTATTCATTTTATTAATATTTTACTATTAATTTTTATGTTGTGGCTTCGTCAACATGCAAGTTATAGCCTGCAGTATAAGCTTTAAAACGATATCTTGGGAACCAAAATGCTTATATGAATTCTGCTACAAAATAAGGTGCATTCGTAAATGAATTCCTTGTTGGAACACCTCCACTTTTGGCGCCGTTGTGACAACTCAAACTTACAGCATTTATAGTTTCTTATAACTCTCAATCGTGCACTTCTATGATTGTATATGGATAACATGTTAGCTGCACTGATAATATCTACGGAAACTCCAGGGGGTCCAGGTGTACATAGCTGTCAGTCAACTCATGGCTTAACCAACATTTCAGGAGAGGTTGCCTAGTCCCACTCTCTTCCCAAACCCATTAGCGTGAGCTGACAGGACTGTTTGGGTTTAACCTAATTAGCGGAGTTCGACCATCCCGGTCAGAGCGGAGGTCTGGGTTCGATTCCTGGCTCTGATAAGAAATGTAATTATGGTCTGAGGGCTGGAACCGGGTACACAGCCTCGAGGGGCAAAAACTGACAAGAGGTTGGTTTGATTCCTACCTCAGCCATCCTGGAAGTGGTTTTCCGTGTTTTTTCCACTTCTTCTCCTGGCGAATGCCGGGCTGATACCTAACTTAAAGCCACGACCGCTTCCTACCATACCTTACATCAATTACAAAATAATATACCTACTAGTACCGACATCACAGTAACACAAGTTATCAGAAAAATTCTTCACACATCCAATTACACGGGGCTACATGACCATGATGTCGCAAAAGTCCCGAAAAGAATCAAAAATAACAGCAACTATTTAATTTTGTGTATTAGGAACAGTCCACCCCAGGCACACTTGCTGAGCTACAGCCAAACCTGTTCACCAGCCATTCAGAAGCTGTTGTTCATTAATTGAGGTGCTGTAATGTAGCCCCGTGTACTTGGGTGCGTATGGTATTTGTCTGATAACCTGTGTTATTGTGATGACAGTATTAGTGTGTGTGTTTGTAATGCAGATGAGGATTGGGAAGGAGGCCACCGTGGCCCTCAGTTAGGAACCATCTGGGCATTTGTCTGGAGTAGAAGTGGGAAACCATGGAAAACAACTTCCAGAATGGCGGAGGTGGGAATCGAACCCACCTATTTTCAGTTTTGCCTCACGAGGCTGAGTGTACTCCGTTCCAGCTTCAGACAAGAATTAAATTTCTTGGCAGAGTCGGGAATCGAACCTCGGTGCCAGCTAAGTGTGGTAGCCACTAAGCAGCGAAGTGGTCCCGGGCAGAAGTACAGTATAAGGCATGGGGGCCCGCAGGGGGAGGGGCCAAGTAATACCTGTCATTTCATTACCTACTTGTCACTAGGTGATGATAAGATGTACCGAGATTTTCATTTCATTTTTGTATTATTTGGCTGCTCTGAAACCGTTGGGCGTATTATCTTTACGGCATGAATGGTAGGAATATTTCTTTTTAGTTGAGAGTTTTCGTCCATAGAAGTTCACTTTTTTTTGTGAATCATCGTCATAATGTTCATTTATTAAAAACAGTTAAAAAGTAGTTGTATCACCAAGTATCGACAAAAATAAAAATCAAGCAGTGCATTAAAATGGTAATGTTAATCAAAAATATAAATATAAATATAACTATAACTAACTATAACTATTATATAACTATAAATATAAATATAACTGTGAAGTCGCCTCCGTAGCGTAGTGGTCAGCATGGTTAGCTGCCGCCCTGGAGGTCCTGGGTTCGATTCCCGGCTCTGCCACGAAATTTGAAAAGTGGTATGAGGACTGGAACGGGGTCTACTCAGCCTCGGGTGGCCCAAATGAGTAGAGGGGGTGCGATTCCCATCTCCGCCAGCCTCGACGTGGTTTCCCACTTCGTCTTCGGGCAAATGCCGGGATGGTACCTACTGTAAAGCGACGGACGCCTCCTTCCCTCTTCCTTGCCTATCCTTCCCAATCTTCCCCTCCCTTCCCATCCCTCATGAGGCCCCTGTTCGTTTTGCAGGTGAGGCCAACTGGGCGAGGTGCTGATCACACCTCCTCAGTTGTATCCACTCCGACCAGATGTTCTCAGCTCTAGGACACAGCCCGTAGAGGCGGTAGAGGTGAGTTCCCTCGCTGAGTCCGTGGGAAACACCAACCTGAGGGTAAAAACGATTTAAAAAAGAACTGTGGAATTATCCCTACATTCAAATCAGTAACATCAATTTATGAAATAAATTGGTGTGACAATCAACAATCGAAATATTCTCGGGATTCCAGAGGGGTGGCACGGCCCCTACATGCCCCCTCCCCCTGCGGGCGCCCATGGTATAAGGTGAATAAAAAACGCTATTTGTTGACAGAATATGATTTAAAGTTTAAAATGTCGGGACCAGTGGGTTAATGTGGTGTACAAGATTTAGTAGGGTGAGTGCATCACGCGGGTCCTACATGATTTGTGACCTTTCTCTGGGAGGCCATTAAAAGTGGAGGACGACGGGAAAGGAAATTGATTCTAGGGGGTGGAGAAGAGAGGGAGGCAGACCAATCAGGGGTGATCGATGGCTCTGGGGATTTAGTGTCCAGAGAAGCAACCAAACACTGATGTGAGGAGACAAGCCAAGTCTCACGAGCGCTCCTATTTCAGCTACACGTAGCGACTCTCCTCATTCATAACATACACCACTCAAAAGAAAGAAAGTTATCACCTGTTGCTTATGTCTAGGCTTGCCATATTTTTGGTGAGTGAAACCGGGACACATTAATATGGGATGGTCTTACGGGGGGGGGTATTCCATACCCCCAGCAGAGTGGGGGGTCCGAGAAATTTTTTATAAATTAGAAGCAAAATGGTGAGTTTTAAGCCTCGCAAGTGACGGGAGGGGGGAATCTGGCACCCTAAATTGTTAGTTCTACACACCTTTTAAAAATGAAAAAGGAATTTTTGCTACATAAAAATTTATAATTTTTCCTTTTTAATGATAATTCATTCTGGTCTACCATCAAGAAAGAAGTGGTAATAAAATACAATTTAAAATACTTCATAAAATTGTTTAATTGAACAATTACTAAGTCTTATTATGTTTTGAAACACTACAACTTTTTATCTAACTAGAAAAACAATTACAAAAAAACTTTTTTTGTCAAACTAAAACAACAATTAATTAAAGAGTTAACAATACTTCTGAGCACTTTGGCGCTGTGCGCGATAGTCAACGATGTTGATTGTTGAGAAGTCACCGATTAATAAAAGATTCGTTAACACATAAATTCATTATTTTTACATGTTACAACCGTTTTCCGGGACATTGATAAAACCGGGCGGGACACCGGGACAAGAGCAAAATACCGGGACTGTCCCGGTAAAAACCGGGACGTATGGCAAGCCTACTTATGTCCAACATATAACTTCATATCGAGGGGCGTGTTAGTACAGCGGTAAAGCTGCTTGCCACTCGCCAAGGCTGACCGGGTTCGATTCCTGGTCAATGCATGTGAGATTTTCGAAGTTAAATATCACGTTCTATGGTTCGGATTCCACGTAATTATGAAGGTCCCATGGCTCATGATCGCGAGATTAAAACTGTCACGTAAAACTATAAGGGTCGTTTTCACCAACTCTTTACTGACGATTAGTTAGTTAATTCCTTTTTAACTTTAATACGAGAGTTAATGTCGATGCATCTCACGAGGCCGCTTGAGTTCATTATTACTTAAATACGCTTTACGACTCTCGTGCATGCGTAGACTCGGTTTCACCCTGGAGATGATGTGATGATAATTGTTGTTTTAAGGGGCCTAACATCTAGGTTATCGGCCCCTAATGGTTTGGATGATAGTGAACGATGAGATGAGAATGAAATCTATAACTAATACTAACTACAGACTTACATACTAGAAGGAGAAATGGTAAACAAATAAAGGATAAGGCAAATAAAGGACAGGAGGAAAAGAAATGCCCTTAACCCTCGAAGAATGAGGATTGAGGGACTTGGAAGGAAGGAAGGAGAGCCATGAAAGGCAGACAGGAAAGGGGGAAACAGGAGAGGGCCAGCCCCAGAGTCAGTGGAAAAAGGGGGAAAAGCGGACCCAGCTCAGGAATCCCTCGGGGTCGCCAACTCTCGAACTCACCAGCCGTGAGCCCCTGGGGGTGTAGCAATATCCAGGGTGCACCAGAAGTGGTGGGGCTACATACACCCTGCTTCCTTGAGGGCCTTGAGCAGAAGGCAGGAGATAACATGAAAAGAAAAAGAAGGCTGACCCCTCGGAGAAGGATGGTATCAGGAGAAAGGATGAGACAAAGGCCAATTAAGGTGGGAAAGGAAGAGACTCCCTAGGCCTCGGATACCCTAATACCGTCGGGGTCGGAAGAGAACAAGAGTTGACCAAGAGAGGCCGACAGAAAAGAAGACTGAGAAGAGCTCGGCACAAGTAAGTGGAAGCAATGCCGGACTCAGCTGGGGTCCCGTGGTCACCAACCCACGTCCCACTAGATGTGAGCCTTTGGGGGGGGGGGGGGGGGTCACCTTGGGAAAGCATGGCGGACAGATCAAGAAGCGTCTAGCACTGAACGTTGTTTGTGATGCTTCCTTGAGATTTTCTGGAACGTAATTATAAAGTAAGGAAAAGACAGAAGATCTTATTCATGGAAAAAGCTTTAAATGATATGAATAAAGTATTTAGGAGAACTGGCAGTTGTGTGCTTACATTGTTTACTTAGTTAAATAGGACACGCACTCCTCGTTGTCTTCGAAACGCAATTGGTTGCAAGGGACAGATAACCTCGTAGTTCCGCCCCTTAATACACCAATATGTAACTAAGTGGTTGCGTTGCAGACCCGGAGTTCATTATGCAGAGCTGCAAGGAGCTCGAATCCCACTTTGGATATTGTTAAGTGTTGGCCCTAGTGGCAAGTTCGTTAACTGGATTACGGTGGGAAAAAGCACAACACAATTGTTCCTTTAACGAAATATTAGTTTTATTGCTGGCCAGGAAATTACACCACAAAATAAGCACTGAATCTCACTTCATAAGACACTACTAGTCACTATAGCTTCCACACTTAGCCTACTTTCACACTACTGTCCTCGCTATTAATACCTGCAACTCTGCCTTGTACACCAACTACAGTTTTTTACGATAGCTAGTCACTCACCACTACACACTGCTTCGCTGTCCGCTGGCTAGGGAACAGCCCACTGCGTTTCGCAATTCACCACAATATCTCTGTTTCACTAGGTAAGTACACACACCTCAAAACTCAGTCCCTACGTATGAATCACACTGCCTCGCTGTCTGGAGATCAGCCTCACTTGGGTTTCGTAACTTCGCACGTCACGTCGCCACACTACTGTCGCACAGGTAAAAACACGCACTAGCTCAAAAACACAGCCCCCCCCCCCTCGCTGGTGAGGTCGCTTTATATAGGGAGGGTGGTGACTCAATGGACGTTTCCAGAGTAGGAGAGTTCATGGCTCCTCCCGAGAGTTCCATCACCAGGTACGCCGGGAACATTCCAGACCATTGTCTTTGTTCCCGCTGCGCAAGTAGCCGGCCGACAGAGACCAGAGGTAGCCTCAGGCGGCTGTGAGTCACGCGAGAGGGAATGAAGCAACCCCGCTCTCGTAACACCACCCCCTTCCTAAGAAGGCTGATCGTCCCGATCAGTCATTGGTCCGTCTGTGCCCCTCCGTAGGCTGCCAGGCGATCTCGATGCACGATCTTCATCTTCCCCTCGGGCTCCGCTGGATCCTGCAGACGAAATCGTTGATCCGTTTCACGACTCGGTACGGGAACTCCCAGGACTTCTGCAGGTTGGGTGACAAGCCTTTTCTCCGTCCTCGTGAAATCCGCCGGCATCCGTCTGCTGGTCGTATCGGGTCTTCATTCGGTCGGTTTCGATCCGCTGTCTCCTCCTTGCGAACGCGTGCACGTCTTCCAGTCGGTCGACCAGTTCTTGACAATACTGGGTTACCGGGACTGGATCGTCCCCAGATCGGCCGAAGGAAAGGTTGACAGGTAGACGGAGTTCCCACCCAAACATGGCCCGGGCTGGTGTGCACCCGGTGACCTCATGCACGGCGGCGCGGTAGGCCAGGAGAAATAGTGGAAGGTGTCTGTCCCAATCCTTCTGGTGCTCGCTGACGACTATCCGGAGATGGTTCTCGATGGTGCGATTGAATCGCTCTACCATTCCGTCGGACTGGGGGGTGTAGCGGCGTCGCCCCTGTCTTCCGGATTCCCAGCAACTGGCATAAGTTCTGGAACACCTGCGACTCGAAGTTCCTTCCTTGGTTGGAGTGCAGCTCCAAGGGTACTCCGTACCGGCTGACGAATTCCTTCACCAGGGTCTCTGCGATCGTCGCGGCTTCTTGGTTAGGAAGTGCATACGCCTCTGGCCATTTGGTGAAGCAGTCGCTGACGACCATTATGTAACGGTTCCCTCCCTCGCTCAACGGGAATGGCCCAGCAACATCGATGGCCACTCTCTCCATGGGGCCGCCCACGTTGTAGGTCTTCAGTGGGCCCCGTCGTCTTCGTCCTGGGCCCTTGCTGGCTGCGCAATCGTGGCACCTCGCGCAGTGGTTCTCCACGTCTGCTCGCGTCCGATCCAGTAGAACTGCTCTCTCAGCTTCTCCAGGGTCTTCTTTATCCCTAGGTGTCCACCATATAATCCTCCATGGACTTCCTTCAGGACTTCCTCCTTCCTAGCCTTTGGAACGACGACTTGTTCCCGAGATGTCTTCCCGTCGGTGCTCTCCCAGGTACGGCAGATGAGGCCATCCCTTACAATCGGCGAGTCCCACTGCGCCCAGTAGGACTTGAATTTTGGACTGCAGTCGCTCACAATGTTCTTCCCGGGTCTGGGAACACAGGCCCTCTTCCATTCGGCTATCAGTCCCAGGTCATCATCTTCTGCTTGTGCCCGCGTGAAAGATTCGCGGCTCCGGCTCCCTTGAAGTTCCACGTTAGTCCTTCGGCACTGTATCCCGGTGTTCTCCTCCCTTCTGGCGCATGAGGTGCAGTCTTCGGGGCATGGTCTTCGTGACAGGGCGTCGTCGTTAGATTGCAGTTGGCCTTTCCTGTGCTGGATCTCAAAGTTGTACTGTTGAAGCCTCTCTAACCACCGCGCGAGTTGATCCTCGGGCAGCTTGAAGTTCAGGAGCCACCGCTGGGATGCATGGTCGGTCCTGATGAGAAATTCTTGCCCGTACAGGTACTTGTGGAAGTGTTCGACGGTCTTCACGATGGCGAGCAGTTCCTTCCTGGTGACGCAGTAGTTCCTTTCTGGCTTTGACAAGGACTTGCTGAAATATGCCACCACTCTCTCTTCGCCGTCCACTACTTGCGACAGGACTCCCCCTGGTCCAAAGTCGCTGGCATCGGTATCAACGACGAACCTTGTTCCAGGTCTGGGGTAGGCCAGAATAGGTGCGGTGCACAGAGCCTGCTTGAGTTGTTTGGAGGCTTTGTGGCATTCTGCTGCCCACGTGAAGAGTTGGTCCTTCTTGGTCAGTCGATGCCGTGGTTTGGCGATGTCGGCAAATCCTCTCACGTAGCGACGGTAATAGGTGCAGAGTCCCAGGAAGCTTCGTAGTTGGGACTTGTCCTTCGGAACTGGCCACACCCTCACAGCTGCGGTCTTCTCTGGGTCGGTGCGCACCCCTTCCTCGGAGACGATATGCCCAAGGTACTGGACCTGCTTCTGGAAGAGCTGACACTTCTTGGGACTCAACTTCAGCTGGGCAGCCCGTAGCTTCATCAAGATCTCCTTCAGGTTGCTGTAGTGCTCCTCGAAGCTTCTCCCCAGAACGATGACGTCGTCTAGGTAGACCAGGCAGGTCTTCCAGTTTATTCCCCTCAGAATGGACTCCATTAGCCTTTCGAAGGTCGCAGGGGCGTTGCACAGACCGAATGGCATGACGGTGAACTGCCAGAGCCCGCTGCCCACAGAGAACGCCGTTTTCTCGCGGTCCTTAGGGTGGACCTCCACCTTCCAGTAGCCACTCTTCAAATCTAAGGTGGAGAACCTTCTTGACCCTGATATGGTGTCCAGGGTGTCGTCGATCCGGGGTAGAGGGTAGCTGTCCTTCTTCGTGACGTCATTCACGCGCATGTAGTCCACGCAGAACCGGGTGGAGCCGTCCTTCTTCTTCACTAGCACGACCGGAGAACTCCAAGGGCTATGTGATGGCTCGATCACCCTCTGCTCCTTCATTTTTTCCACCATCCGGTCGACTTCAGCTTGCTTGGCGAGCGGAACACGTCGGAATGGGGCCCTAATCGGTGCACTGTCTCCAACGTTGATTCTGTGCTGGAACAGGCTTGTCCTACCGAAGTTATGGCTCCCCACGGAGAAGACTTCCTGGAATTCGCGTAGCAGGTCCCGAAGTTGGCGTGATTGCTCCTCGTCTAGATGGTCCTGGGATCCTTGGTACAGCTTCTGTAGTCCTTCTGGCAGGGCGCGTCTTCTTCGGATGTCCGTCTGCCGGGGTCCGTCTGTCGTGTCTGTGATGTGGGCAATCCAAGTAACGGGCTCGCAGACTCCTAGGGTGGTGTCCCAATGAACCGTAATGTCGTAGTCGTTCAGGTTGGACAGGCGGACGTACGGCCGAGACGTCGTGTTGATGACGGTCTTGGCAATTAGCAATACTTTTGTCTGGATGTCCTCATATTTTGGCTCGATAACAGCCGCCACTCCTTCAGCAGTTCCGTCGACAATTACAGCAGCGCTGACCTCCGTCCTGGCGGGAACGATGACGTCCTTTCTCAGCCTTACTCGTCGTGCGGTGATGGCCTCGTGTGCTGGTTGCCAAGCAAGTTCCTCACCTCCGAAGTGCAGAGTGTTGGTACTCAGGTCCAAGATGATGTTGTTCTGGTCCAGGAAGTCCAGTCCGACGATCACTTCATTTGATACGTCAGCCACAAGCACTGGATGCTTTATCGCCCGTCGACCAATGACGAACTCCAGTGATGCTTCGCCATGTACCGGTGCGGTCTCTCCGGTCGTGGTTATTAGCTGGAGGTTCCTTTGTGTGGGTTGCACTCTCCACTTCGGGATCACGGTGGGACTGACGATGGTCCTCGATGCTCCCGTGTCGATTAGCATGGGCCAGCTCCTCCGTTGACGACTCCGTCGACCATCAGGCTGCTATTGTCTCTCCGTAACTTCGTCACACGAACCTGGACTGCCGGGCTTGACGACTGTCACAAGCCAACCTTTGCCCCCCAAGGCTGGCTAATACTCGTTTCCCTGGGTCGCACGGTTTTCAGACGACTGATTTCCAGTCGGATACCCTCGGCGGTGGCGATCACCGCAGTCCTTGCTCAGATGGCCTTTCTTACCGCAGGTCCAGCAAGTTGGTAGTCCTCTTCCGGACCGCCTCTCCGGGAGTCTTTCGGCTGCGTCGTTGTTGGTGGCGCCGCGACTATTGAATAAACGGCCTAGCGCCTCCATCAATTCATCGGCCAGGGACTTAGTATCGTTGGTTTTGGCCGGTTCGTCGACGTCCACTTGACGCACCCGCGCGTGCATTCTAGATGCCTGTTTTTCCGTCTCGAACTCAAGTGCGTGGCTCAGCGCATCTGCCAGGGTCTTATTTCGCGCGAGTCGCAGCGCCTGTTGAGTGTCCGAGTCACGCAGCCCATCGGTGAAGGTCTGCGTCGCAATCTGTTCCAGAAAGTCGGCCGGCGCTGTTGGATAGGCGAGCCTTACGAGGCGTGCGATGTCCATCTCGAACGCCTGTAGGGTTTCCGCGTTCTTTTGTACCCGGGTCCGGAGCTGCATCTGGTCGGCCTGCTGAAGATGGCTATCTCCATATCGGGACTCCATATGGGCGACTAGTGAAGCGTAGTCCTGAGATTCGGTCGGGATGGCCTGAAGGACATTAAGGGCGTACCCTTTCAGCGCTACAATGAGAGATGTAGCCTTTTCCGTGTTGTTCCAGTTGTTTATGGAACAGGCCGCCTCGAACTGACGCAAGTAAGTGCTCCACGGTACTTTTCCGTCGAAGGTTGGGGGCGTCACTCTGCTCTGTCCCGTCCCTGATATTCCCGGTGTACCTGTGGGCGGGCGTTGGCGCAGCTCAGCAAATTCCTTTTGTAAAGCGTTGAATTTCTCTTCCAAATCCGTTAGCGGGCGTTGGCGCAGCTCGGCAACTTCCACTTGTAAGGCGTCGAACTTCTTTTCCACTGCCTTGACTTCCTCACCTAGGCCCTGTTCTAATTTCTTCAGGTCTTCTGCTAACTTAATCTGGCCGTCTTCCATCTTCTTTTGGCCATCCTTCAGGTCCTTGGCTAAATTCTTCTGGCCGTCTTCCATCTTTTTCAGGTCCTCCGCTAACTTATTTTGACCGTCTTCCATCTTCTTCTGGCCGTCTTCTAGTTTGGCAGTTAGGTCCTTGGTTAAATTCTTCTGTCCGTCTTCCATCTTCTTCTGGCCGGCCTCCATCTTGGTTTCCATACCATTTAACTTTTCTAGCAGTAGTTGTAATTGTGCATCCATTTTAGCTGTTTGTCTTGTGAAGGGCATGCACTTACAGGAGAATTAGTGTACTGTGGTAAAATGACTTGCACGGGTTTTTGAAACCAGGACCTTCAGGTGTTGTGCTTGGGTTTGTAATCCGGCTTCTGACACCAGTTGTTAAGTGTTGCCCTTAGTGGCAAGTTCGTTAACTGGATTACGGTGGGTGAAAGCACAACACAATTGTTCCTTTAACGAAATATTAGCTTTATTGCAGGCCAGGAAAATACACCGGACAATAAGCACTGAATCTCACTTCATAAGACACTACTAGTCACCATAGATTCCAAACTTACCCTACTTTCACACTACTGTCCTGGCTATTAATACCTGCAACTCTGCCTTGTACACGAACTACAGTTTTTTACGATAGCCAGTCACTCACCAATACACACTGCTTCGCTGTCCGCTGGCTAGGGAACAGCCCACTGCGTTTCGCAATTCACCACAATATCTCTGTCGCACTAGGTAAGTACACACTCCTCAAAACTCAGTCCCTCCGTATGATTCACACTGCCTCGCTGTCTGGAGAATCAGCCTCACTTGAGTTTCGCAACTTCGCACGTCACGTCGCCACACTACTGTCGCACAGGTAAAAATACGCACTAGCTCAAAAACACAGTCCCCCCCCTCGCTGGTGAGGTCGCTTTATATAGGGAGGGTGGTGACTCAATGGACTTTTCCAGAGTAGGAGAGTTCACGGCTCCTCCCGAGAGTTCCATCACCAGGTACGCCGGGAACATTCCAGACCATGTCTTTGTTCCCGCTGAGCAAGTAGCCGGCCGACAGAGACCTGAGGTAGCCTCAGGCGGATGTGAGTCACGCGAGAGGGAATGAAGCAATCCCGCTCTCGTAACAATATATTTTATTTTAAATTGTCCGTATTCTTCATTCTTGGTATTAGTTACTGTACATGTATGATCGTAACGATGCGTAAGAGAGCTGACTGGTTAGATTTGACCGTTTACCATAAGTGCTTATTAGTGGCAAGTTAACGAGCGTTTCTGTTTGATAAAATGCGCATGCAAAGATTAGCCTTTAATGATGAATCAAGAGTTAATAGAGGTTGGTGAAAATGGCCCTAAACCTCCTTCCTTATAACTTCATATTTCGAATTTGACTGATATATATGTAGTCAACCAGAATACTTTGAAAGCAAAATAACCAGTGATGGACGAAGCAAAGAGGATATAAAATGTAGGTTGGCTCAGGCATGGAAAGCATTTCTACAGAAAATAAATTCGTTGACTTCAAATATAGATATAGGTGTTAAAAAATAATTTTGGAAAGCTTTTGTCTGGATCATGGTGCTCTATGGAAGTGAAACTTGGACTGTTGGCGCAGCAGCAAAGAGGAGAATGGAGCATTTGAAAATAATGTGGTGTTACAGGAGAATAATGAAGATCAGATGGGTAGATAGAGTAACAAATGAAGTTGTATTAAGACGATTGGGAGAGGAGAGATGTTTCTGGCGACTGCTAATGATGAGAAGAGACACCCAGATATAGCAAACTTAAATATGGAAGGAAGGGTCGAGGATAAGAACTGCAGGGGTAGACCGAGTTTAGAATATGTTAAACAGATTGCTTCGGATGTAGGGTGTGGTAGGTTTGTAGAGATGGAACGATTAGCTCAGGACAGGGAGGCATGAATAGCAGCATCAAAGCAGTAAAAGAACAACAACCAGAAAGAGGGACAAAGGGTGAAAGTCAGTCTCCCTCTCCAGGGATTCACAACTAGTGAGACTGGTTTGGCGAACACGAGACCCAAGCTGAGTCCGGCATTGCTTCTATTTACTTGTGCTACCTCTCCTTCATATTCTTGTCGACCTCCCTTGGTAAACTCTTGTTCTCTTCTGAGTCCGATGGTATTAGTGTATTCAAGGCCTAGGGTGTCTTTCACTTTCCCCGCCTTAATTGACCCTTATATTATATTTCCTGATATCCTCATTCTTCGAGGGGTCAGACCTCTTCATTTCTCTCCACAGTATCTCCTGCGTTCTGCTCAAGACCCACAAGGAGTCAGGGTGTGTGCAGTCTCACCACTTATCGTGCACCCTGGATAGTGCTACACCCTCAATGGTTCACGGATGGTGAACTCGGGAGTTGGAGATCCTGAGGGATTCCTGAGCTGGGTCCGGGTTCCCCCTTTTTCATTGCCTTTGGGGCCGTCCCTCTCTTCTTTCCCTTTCCTATCTGCCTTTCATGGCTCTCCTTCCATCGAAGTCCCTCAATTCTCATTCTTCGAGAGTTGAGGGCTTGTCTTTTACTCCTGTCTTTTATTTACCTTTATCCTTTCGTTTTTGCTTTCCATTTGTTCTTGTAGTTTGTAGTTAGTGTTAGTTATACGGTAAACTCTCGATTATCCGCGAGCGGTTTATCCGCTTTGCGGATTATCCGCGGTGCCTGTAGGAGAACATTTTTTATAAAAAAGGAAGTTTTTGAAACCGAAAATTACTCCAATGAAATCCTGGCGGAAGATTTTGCCGGCGGAAGAGATCACTCAAGAGGGAGAGGAAGACGAAGACGACGTTCCACTCAGCATCCTAGCTAATTTAGCTAAATCTGTTGCTGGAGGTGTTGATGTAAACGAGGAAAATATCTTTGAGTGGATCGAATGTGATCCAATCAACCGGGCTTTGAGCACCTCGCGGATGAAAACATCATGAATCAAGTACGAGGGATTGAATCGGTTGAATCGGAAGACAATGAGGAAACGCAGATGCAGAGGACCGTTACTCATGATGCAGCATTAGGACACATTGACAGGATTCTTCAATACCTTAAAGAGCAAGACGACGAATCACTTTGTAACAAGATGGTGTTGAGAAAACTCAAATCACAAATAAAGAAAAAATGTTTCACTACGAAAAAGCAAAAGCAAATGACCAATTTTTTTTGTTAAACAGTAAACAAAACTTTTTAATAACACACATAACATCGACTGCGTTGTGTTATCATGTACGTCCTTTTATTGTATAATAAACTTATTTAAAGCACTTGTGTGTTGTTTTAGTGCATTCGACGTTTGTTTAACCATTACCAGCAATTTTGCGGCTTATCCGCGAAATTCGATTATCGGCGGTATCCGCGCCAGTCAATTCTGCGGATAATCGGGAGTTTACTGTAGTTTCTTTTTCAATATCACAATCACCAGAACCATTAGGGGCCGATAATCTACTGTTTAATATGTTAGGCCCCATAAAACGACAATTATCATCATCTTTAACGGTTAAGCCAGCGTAAGCTGGAAAGGTACACGGACCTTGGTTTCTTTCTTTGACATGCTTCACTTAAATGCCATTGTTCTGCTTCCTTTGGTGATAGATGAATATTACATCATATAGAACCCTTTTACGAAATATGCTTTATAGAATGATTTATTTATTTATCGTATGGATTTTATTGCCGGGAGTGTCCAAGGACATGTTCGGCTAGCCAGAGGCTGTAGCTGCTTGGGTAGATTATTGGCTGAGGAATAACCTAACCACCAAGGGAAGATGATAAAAAAAAGGAGGTGGGTTTTGGACTGGAGAAAAAGGATAGAAAGATAGGAGGAGAGTCCCACAAAAGTTATGAATTTAACTTTAAATGCACTCAGAGGCGGTTGCCACCGCAAATCCGCTCTCTGATACCTAAAGTGGGTAAGGACCTGGTCGAAGCTGACGGGAACCGCAGCTAAGAATTGGGCGGTTTGCCAGAGAAAGGCTTTAGTGTATTCCCTCTCAAGCATACATATGACTACTATGGGGAAGGGTGATGGTCTGACAAGACAAATAGTAACAGATTTATTGCGTATTAACGAGGGCATGAACCTAGGATAAGTTAGGAAAGCCAGGATCTTCCCTAACTGTAGTATTTGCGAAATGATAAATCCAAAAACAAATATTTAATTTATTTAACAAGGCAAAGGAGCGTAATGAATTTAACAAGCATATAGTTTCAATTTTAGTAACAATTTGGGGTCGCAGACCTCCTAACATTTAAAGTTTGCTCCAGGCAATTAACAATTCTTTAGGTTTCAAACCTTATATATGTACTAAAATCTTTGTAAGATTAAAAAAAAAGACAAATGAAGTGATTAAAGTTTAAACATTAAATTGAGTACAAGGAGTGTACTTTAAGAAATTTCCAGGTAACTATTTTAGAAAAAGTTACAACTTCGAAAATAACAAAAAAGAAAGCGGGTAGAATGAAGGAGAAGTTCCTATAACTTCTTATAATTATACAGAATTACTGTTGGTTATTATACAAATAAGGGCAGGTCACTTACTGTGAAACCTGATGAGAAAGTCAAAAGGAAGGTTCTCGACCTCCTATGTTTAAATAGGAATCACATGACAAATGGGGCAAGTTTCCCTTTCGTGAGACCTAGAAATAACTTTATTAATATGGTTTGTTAGTAGAAGGTTTAGGAAAGATCAATTGGGATTTAGGATCAATGTGCATGGCCTTATTTAATGTAAACGGACGATCGCGACGCGGTAGAAAAGTTGAACAAGCACTAGTTATCACTATAGTCTTTTGAATAGATGGAAAATTCACTGTAGTAACACGAAAGTTTATGGCAAAGAAAGTTATTGCAATGATGAAAAAGGACTGGTTGCACTAGATAGGCGAAAGTCTATTGCTTGAGAAAGTTGTGGATTACAATTAAATGCGCCATAGAACATTCCAACGGAGGAAGAAAATTCGCTATTGAGCTTTAATTCAGAAGTAAGATTCTTCAATTTTAAATAGTATTCTCACAAGGGAGTGAAAAATACATGACGGCAGGACTTGTAGATAAAGTACAGGATCTGGAAGGTTCCAGAACGATCTTAATTGAAGAATGGGGCCAAAGTTAATCCAGCGGAGGAACTAGCTTGGTAATTTATAGACAGCGGGTATTTGATAATATCCCACGTGGTGAGAAGATTTCTCATTTAAATAGCTTAAGAAAAGCTACTTTCTATTAAGGTTGGCTTAGACAGACAAAACTCAACATGGCAAATCCCGCGAAGAATGATTACCGCCCCAAATAAGTAATCTCACGCTGTCTATAAAATGATCAATAAAAGCATGTAGATAATACAACTGATGAAGATGAGGTTAAAACCTTAAGTCTGTACTTATCTTGGTTGCATGTCGAAGGTGAAGTTCCCTTTGACGAATACTTAATGTGCCAACATGGCGTAGATCGTAGAGAGTGCCTCTTGGTTTGAGGAGACTGGCTCTAGTTGAGCCTTGACTGATCGAGTCAACTGCCGACTTACAAGTGAGAGCCACTCAGCGAAGCGCGGAGGGTCCAAGGAAGGGAAAAGAGTGGGGGTAGGAGACAAAAGGAAAACATATAAGCATGACCAATATTGTAAACTTAAATTCTCTTGAGGAAATGGTCTTCAAAGAGTTGATAGAAGGCGATACTAGCACAGCCTGGTGGGTGAAAGAGTAGACGAAGTTCTCTTGCTCACGGAGATAATAGCTGGCGATGGCAACGAGATCTGGTAGCCAGATGGAAAAGGAAGTCCTCTTGCACCAGGAAGAATTGAGGAGCTTCAGAGATTCGGTGCTAGATGACGCTAGGTGGGTCATGGAAGATATATATCTAGAACAGACTCACAATGACATAAGAGACATGACCATCAAAGAGAAAATAGAAGATCACTGTTGGTGTTTAAGAAAAAGGATGAAATGAACAAGCAAAGAGCATTAAAAAGAATACTCTATCTTACCGTGTATTCCAAGAATACACCATACTGGGAGGGTACAACACCAACAGAGAACAAAATAAACAGTTAAACATTTAAAGGTAATAAAGCAATTGAAGAGAAGTGGTCTTGTGATCTGACCATTAGTGGTCAAGACTCTGACCACCCTGAATCTCCCATCTCTACCAGGATAACACTCGGTCACTCTACCAGAAGTCCAAACCAGGGGGGGGGGGGAGACATCCCTAACCAAGACCAAGTCCCCCACTTTAATGTCGGGACTGGAAAGAAACCACTTCTGTCTCCGTTGCAAGGAAGTTAAATATTCCAAGTTCCACCTCTTCCAAAAGGAATTACGGAGGGCTTTAAGTTTACGCCAAACGATAGGTAGATTAGAATCCCTGTAAGAATTGGGAAGGGGAGGAGGGGCAGAGAGAGAAGTGCGTGTAAGGAAGTGACCAGGTGTGAGTGGAAGCAGGTCATCAGGGTCATTGGAAAGCGGAGTTAAAAAACGAGAATTAACAACACCTTCAATCACAAAATAGCTAGAAGCTGAGGGAAATAAAGCACTAGTAAAGATTGCGATAAGATGCGAAAGAAGAATTAACAAGTCTAAACAAAGCGTATAGAAACAAGTACATCTATTAAGGATAAGAATATACCAAATAAACAAAGGAACTATGCGAGTAGAAAGCAAGAACGCCATAGGTAACAACAATCTAGTAGCCATAAACAATGACCTTAAGTTATAATAAGTATCAAAGGGGTTAATCAGAAAAATACTTAAGTCAGCGAGAAACGTGACATAACAAGTATAAATACAAAAACACATCGAATGTGACGACGAGAAAAAACAAGTTTGTTCATCAATGAACAATAAGATTGCAAAATGTGTAAGCAAGGAGCAATACATGAGCGCGTGAAACAAGAATCGAAGCAGTTGTAGGATACGAGCGTGAGTAAGTGGGAGACACAGGCATGAACGACCTTGACCCACATAGTACAGCGAGATAAGGAATATAAATAGCTGAAAGAGTCCTTAACCGGAACAAGTTTATTTTGGTAATGAGGCTTCTGAACTTACGGAAGCGACTCGCAAGACAATGGTTGACAGTCAGCCAGAGTTGAGATAAGGGAAACTTGCTCTGACCTTTGGCAAGCATACAGGAAATGAACAGCAACTTGGCCTTACTCAAGCTTGTATACAAACAAGATTGACAAACAAGCAGTTCGAAATAAACAAACAACACAAGTGATATCAGCTGAGATTTAAAGCAGATATTCAGGTTGGACGGCATGCAGTCAATCGTAACTTGGACGTGAAAAAACAATTTAGAGACATATGAAATAAAGTAAGAAATCAATTTCGCATAATTTTGAGGATTACGGAATCCGACAATTTTCAACAGAAAAAAGCTTAATTCTTCCGAAAAAGGAAGAGAAGCTGGGACATTGAGAAGGAGTTTATGCGTAAGAATAGTTATTCTAGATGCTAGAGAATTCAGATTTTCAAGCGGTTTCAAAAGCGGCTTCCAATTGTGAGGAAGGGGGAAGGAGCCGGCCGTGGCCATCCTTCTAAATAGCAAAAGAAGTGAAACATAGCTTACAGCGAAGTGATGGAGACTGATAGCCATGGTTTTACACAAGGGGAAGATAGTTTTCGATAGAGAGTTTAAGCAATTACCTGCTATAAAAAATGGCATGTGAAGGTAAACGAAGTAACACAAGGTGAGGCGAACTTGAATTGCCATTTTATGCGGGAAGAAGGCAAAATCATTTAAACAACTTACAAAGGTGGCGTAGTTGTTTACGATAAGACATCGTTTCGGCAAGTGTTATTCAAAAGTATTGAGATCGAAAACATAAGTGTTCTCTTTTTCAGAAAGGAGATTTATATCAGCAGTAACGAAATGACATTGCGATTTGGTTTGAAGACTGGGATGTTGGATTTCACCAGTAATAACCCAACCAAAATCGGTGTCTCTGGCGACCACGTTTGAGGATAACTTACGAACCTGTTTACGAAGGCAATTCCAAAAAACATTGGCACTGAAAAGTACATCAATGGGTCCTTGAGCATTAAACTGAGGATCAGCTAACCTTAAGTGCGAAGGAATCTTTAAACCGGAAGTATTAATAGAGCTGCTAGGAGTGTCCTTGCCAATACTGGTAAGAATGAGACAGTTTAAGTTAAGATTGGTGTTTCTTTGGCAAACGTCTCTGATTTTCAATTTCGAAGACTGCAAGGCTTGAGTTTTCAAATTGTCAATGCCGGATACATTGATGGGAGTAGGCGATGACGAAAGACCTAGTTTTTTAATTAATGATTGCGAAACAAAGTTATGAGTTGAAGCGGAATCGAGAAGACCGCGGGTTCGAAACCATTTTCCAAATTTATCTTGGATTTCGAATTGTACAGTGGACAAAAGGACTTGCGCACTGTGAGAAGTTTCGGCGTTAGAAATGCAGGAAGAAGCATTAGTTTGTTCGGAGCTGCTCTGCATGGAGTTTGAAGAAGCGGGTACTGGTGACCTCGATTGATCATGAACGTGCAATAAAGAATGGTGCGGTTTTTTACAATGGAAACAGAGGTTGGAAGACGTGCAGTTTGAAGAAGAATGCTTAGGTGACAAGCAATTGAAGCAATGTTTGCTATTGAAGACAAACTTCCTTCGATCTTCGACAGACAATTCTTTAAAAGATTTGCACGAGTACAATGTGTGAAACGTTTTACAGAGCGTGCATTTTAAAGATTTGTTGAGCGGCCTGATATGTTCTCTTGGATGGTTGAAAGAAGCAGAACGAGTTTGCTTGTTCTCGACAGATGGGGGCTGATGACCATTTGAAAAAGCAAGTTTTTTCTCAAAAATGTGACCCTTATGACTCGTTTCGACATTTTCGCATTGAAATGAGAGTGCTGTAAGGACTTGGCACCGACTGTTGAGAAACGAGATGAGGTGTTCAAACGAATGTTCCTCGTTGCGAGTGAGTTCGATCTCCCAAGCCTTTAATGTTGAAAAATCGAATCTTGATGTAGCTAGATGAATAAGAATAGTGTCCCACGTTTGGACTGGTTGCTTGAGTTGATATAACGCTCTCACGTGCAATTGAATAGAGTCTATCAGGTCTCTTAAAGAGGTGACGTCATTAGGTTTGACGACTGGCAGGTTGAACAGACAGCGGATGTGGCGAGCAACACTCAAACGTAAATTACCATATCTCTCTTTAAGGAGATTAAAGGCGATGTGGTAGTTATCTGCGCTTAAAGGCAGTGACTGAACCAAGGCCAAGGCCTCGCCTTCCAAGGTCGCACGCAGGAAATAGAACTTATGAATGTCGACAACGTCTGAGTTTTCGTGAATAAGTGAGCTCTAAAGTTCGTAAAAGGAATACCATTCACCTTCCTGGCCTGAGAAGTGAGGTAGGCTTATCTTTGGAAGTAACGGTTTCGGTTTGTTCTTGTGAACTGAAGCGGGTGCGAACTGGGCCGGATTGAGGACCCTAGTGTCCGGTTCTGAGATACTGCGGATCAGTTGGTGGGCCTTGGCAATCCCTTCAAAGTACAAGGGTTCGACCTCGTCCCGATCCTATTGAAGTTCTGGGCAAGCGGATTCAATCTCGGTTTGAGTTTGATCGTAATAATCATAGGACCGTTCGTACAACTTAAGGCGTTGTGTCAAGATGTCTAAATCACACTCGGCGGGATTTAATTTGTTGATGAAATTTCTGAATCTGGTGAGTTGCTCTTTATAGGTAGAACGTCTGGCAATGAGAGTTTCATCCTTTTCAGTAGGAGCCATATCAAAGAAAATAGATTAAAATGTAACTCACGAAACTGTGGAACCTTGGAAATGCTGTCAAGTTGGCAGCAGCGAATAAGTTGAAAGAAAGGGACACACCACGGGAGACAGGAGCGGCATCCTTCCCCTTCACAGGCTTTGCATGATGTAGTTATAGCTGAAAGATTCAAAGCAGATATTAATAATTTGCAAGGTATTGTCAAATAATCTTTTAAACAGAAAAAATGACAAATGGACTCTCCCGGGTTTCCAGGACCAATTTTTGGGTAGATTATTGGCTGAGGAATAACCTAACCACCAAGAGAAGATGATAAAAAAGGAGGTGGGTTTCGGACTGGAGAAAAAGGATAGAAAGATAGGAGGAGAGTCCCACAAATGTTATGAATTTAACTTTAAATGCACTCAGAGGCGGTTGCCACCGCAAATCCGCTCTCTGATACCTAAAGTGGGTAAGGACCTGGTCGAAGCTGACGGGAACCGCAGCTAAGACTTGGACGGTTTGCCAGAGAAAGGCTTTAGTGTATTCCCTCTCAAGCATACATATGACTACTATGGGGAAGGGTGATGGTCTGACAAGGCAAATAGTAACAGATTTATTGCGTATTAACGAGGGCATGAACCTAGGAAGAGTTAGGAAAGCCAGGATCTTGCCTAACTGTAGTATTTGCGAAATGATAAATCCAAAAACAAATATTTAATTTATTTAACAAGGCAAAGGAGCGTAATGAATTTAACAAGCATATAGTTTCAATTTTTAGTAACAATTTGGGGTCGCAGACCTCCTAACATTTGCTCCAGGCAATTAACAATTCTTTAGGTTTCAAACCTTATATATGTACTAAAATCATTGTAAGATTAAAAAAAAGACAAATGAAGTGATTAAAGTTTAAATATTAAATTGAGTACAAGGAGTGTACTTTAAGAAATTTCCAGTTAACTATTTTAGAAAAAGTTACAACTTCGAAAATAACAAAAAAGAAAGCGGGTAGAATGAAGGAGAAGTTCCTATAACTTCTTATATTTATACAGAATTACTGTTGGTTATTATACAAATAAGGGCAGGTCACTTACTGTGAAACCTGATGAGAAAGTCAAAAGGAAGGTTCTCGACCTCCTATGTTTAAATAGGAATCACATGACAAATGGGGCAAGTTTCCCTTTCGTGAGACCTAGAAATAACTTTATTAATATGGTTTGTTAGTAGAAGGTTTAGGAAAGATCAATTGGGATTTAGGATCAATGTGCATGGCCTTATTTAATGTAAACGGACGATCGCGACGCGGTAGAAAAGTTGAACAAGCACTAGTTATCACTATAGTCTTTTGAATAGATGGAAAATTCTCTGTAGTAACACGAAAGTTTATGGCAAAGAAAGTTATTGCAATGATGAAAAAGGACTGGTTGTACTAGATAGGCGAAAGTCTATTGCTTGAGAAAG
This sequence comes from Meconema thalassinum, assembly GCA_946902985.2. Classification (NCBI taxonomy): domain Eukaryota; kingdom Metazoa; phylum Arthropoda; class Insecta; order Orthoptera; family Tettigoniidae; genus Meconema; species Meconema thalassinum. Next base: position 379,157,281 of record OX336392.1, read on the forward strand.
TTGTGGATTACAATTAAATGCACCATAGAACATTCCAACGGTGGAAGAAAATTCGCTATTGAGCTTTAATTCAGAAGTAAGATTCTTCAATTTTAAATAGTATTCTCACAAGTGAGTGAAAAATACATGACGGCAGGACTTGTAGATAAAGTACAGGATCTGGAAGGTTCCAGAACGATCTTAATAGAAGAATGGGGCCAAAGTTAATCCAGCGGAGGAACTAGCTTGGTAATTTATAGACAGCGGGTATTAGATAATATCCCACGTGGTGAGAAGATTTCTCATTTAAATAGCTTAAGAAAAGCTACTTTCTATTAAGGTTGGCTTAGACAGACAAAAGCTCAACATGGCAAATCCCGCGAAGAATGATTACCTCCCCAAATAAGTAATCTCACGCTGTCTATAAAATGATCAATAAAAGCATGTAGATAATAAAACTGATGAAGATGAGGTTAAAACCTTAAGTCTGTACTTATCTTGGTTGCATGTCGAAGGTGAAGTTCCCTTTGACGAATACTTAATGTGCCAACATGGCGTAGATCGTAGAGAGTGCCTCTTGGTTTGAGGAGACTGGCTCTAGTTGAGCCTTGACTGATCGAGTCAACTGCCGACTTACAAGTGAGAGCCACTCAGCGAAGCGCGGAGGGTCCAAGGAAGGGAAAAGAGTGGGGGTAGGAGACAAAAGGAAAACATATAAGCATGACCAATATTGTAAACTTAAATTCTCTTGAGGAAATGGTCTTCAAAGAGTTGATAGAAGGCGATACTAGCACAGCCTGGTGGGTGAAAGAGTAGACGAAGTTCTCTTGCTCACGGAGATAATAGCTGGCGATGGCAACGAGATCTGGTGGCCAGATGGAAAAGGAAGTCCTCTTGCACCAGGAAGAATTGAGGAGCTTCAGAGATTCGCTGCTAGATGACGCTAGGTGGGTCATGGAAGATATATATCTAGAACAGACTCACAATGACATAAGAGACATGACCATCAAAGAGAAAATAGAAGATCACTGTTGGTGTTTAATAAAAGGGTGAAATGAACAAGCAAAGAGCATTAAAAAGAATACTCTATCTTACCGTGTATTCCAAGAATACACCACTGTTTCCAGCGGACACCCAGTTGGTGAGCTACAAGTTACGTTCAATTTCAAGTAGTTCCAACTTTCGATACCAGATGTCACTGATACCTAGTGGTGAACGTTGATAGAGCGTTCCAACGAAATCTAACCTAGAATATAGAATGATGAAACCGCATTTAACTCCACCCAAGAGTGTTCAACATTAGCCAGGACAAACACACAGACAAATACGATGACTTTATTTTTTACTATGTATATACAGGTGTCTCAAAAATGTACTAATACTTTGAATGACTATAAAATGATTATTTATGAACATAGAGACAAGGTTAAGGGCTTCAATTATAGAGGAGACATGTCATTAAGACTCATGTTCGCAAATGTTCAAGTTGATGACCATCAGTGTCCAGACAAAGCTGATAACGCGAAGCAATGGTTTCGCAAACGTTACGACAAAGTTCATTTGGAATTTCGAGACATTGTCTTTGAATTAATTTCGTGTTGGAATGTAGGATTTCCAGCGCAGACGCTTCATGATGCAATGGACGCTATATTTTGAGGTGTGTGTCTCTCGAGCCGTTTGTCGTAGTGATTTCGGTGGGGATCGAGTGAGGGCTTCCTGTACCTGTTCTCATTTTTTAGGACTGGTGGATGTCCATGGTTGTCCAGAACGTTTCTTGTTGACGTTGTGAACGGTTCCATCTGCTTCAAATTTATCTCCGATGCGAGCAATGGTCCGGTGCGCTGGTGGCGGTTTGTCGAACTCCTGGACACTGACGGTGATCAATTTGAACATTTGCGAACATGAGTCTTTAATTGCATGTCTCTTCTATAATTGAAGCCCTTAAACTTGTGTCTATGTTCATAAATAATCATTTTATAGTCATTCAAAGTGTTAGTACATTTTTTGAGACATCCTGTATTATGGTGTTTGAAGCCATTTTCAGTGTTGCCATAGTAAACAAAGTTTGATGTTTTTCAGTCGACTGTTCACAATCCTGAAAAAGATTTGCATGAGATTAATAAATACACTTGGATGACCAGTTTCGATCGTCATGCGATCATCATCAGATCCATTGCACTTAGGCTATAAAATCTATGTCTGAAAGTATGGGTGAAATTATTTACAATATGTACACTTATTTAGTAGCAGTATGAGTTAAGATAATGCAACTCGTCAATATCTGTTAGTTATAGTCTATGTGATGTTTTGTTATGATACTAGAAGTGACGATTGATCTCCAAACTTTGCTTGTTTAGAGTGAATAATTATGTGATTGTTGTTAAATGGCCAATTCAGATTATATTGTACAGGCTACCGTACTTATCTGGTTTGAGTCTTGCGTGGTCCTGGTGATAGCAGTTAACTTAGTCACTGTCTGCTCTCGACTGGGGGCAGTTTCCTGTGTGTCCTTATTTCCCCCTCTCGCATTCCTAAGTGTCTGTGTTCAATGTATACATTTTGGAGGTAATTCACCTCTTCCAGTATCTTAACTACAACTAACAAATACTGACGAGTTGCATTATTTATTACTGGCACTAAATAAGTGTAAATACTATCACCCATACTTTGAGACATAGACTTTACAGCCTACTGTAAGTGTAATGGATCTGATGATGATCGCTTGACGATCGAAACTGGTCATCCAAGTGTATTTATTAATCTAGTGTAATTTGTTTTCAGGATTAGGGAATAAACCATCACAATCGTGTTGACCGACTGTAAAACATCAAACTTCCTTTGTATAGATGTGCGAGTTGAACTAATTAGAGGTTCTGCTACCTTACGGCTTGCATTTTAACCGAGTGTGTGGTTCCTACTGATGTACTAAGAAACCTTACCTTGGTTTGCAGAATACACTCAATGACGCGGTGGCTGCTGATCTCATCATCCGCTTTATAAGTGAAAGTGGGTCATCCAAATTATCCAGTGTGTATTTACTCAAAGAACTTGTTCCTTTTAAAATTTCTGATTTTTGTCTTCCGTATGTTTTTGTTTAGTTTTAGTAAATTTATTGTTTTATCATTTGTAGACTTTTTCATATTTAAGCGTCCACCTTTAAATGTTTATCAATATAAAATTGCATAATTTTATCTGTGCTAAAGGGGACAGATGACCTCACTGTTCCGCCCCTTAAAACAACAATAACATTTACTCTGTTACCTTAATTATTGAATCTCTGAAGTAGAATAGAGATAAGTTCCGGTAGTTTCCTAGGTGTAAGTGCAGAATCCTGGCATCTACGGTATGAGAACTCTGGTTTATCTTCTTCTCTACTCAAGACGTCGTCTCCAAACGGAGGTTGACGATCCACAGCTAGCTGTGATCTTGACTTTGCTGCATAAAGGTCTCTTCCAATGTGCAACAATGCCATCTTCGGATATCCTTCAGCCACGAGTTTCTTCGTCTTCCAATAGGCATTTTTCCATGAATTTTCCCTTCAATAATTAGTTGTAATAACTGATATTTTTCGCCTCTCATAACGTATCCCAACCCCAAGTACCTTGTTTTTCGTTGGGGATGTGTAACATCATTCCACTCGGTTGCTGGATATTTTTTTGTGGGAGTGATTTCGGAAATGATGAAACGGAAAAGTGTAAGAGGAAACAATGAGCGCGCGGTACCACAACGTACTGTCGGCCATGTGGCTATATCGCATTTATATCGCATACGGTTTACTACAAGGTTTGGAGGCCCCATTAAAGATATTCCTACAATAAATCATCTTCAAGTTGTCGTTCTTTGGTGTGAAAATATTTTATTATAAGCCGTAGTTCTCTTTGCTTTTCCATCCATCGAAGGACCTCATTATTCGAAACTTTCAGTATCCATGATATACGTAGGATACGTCTACACAGATACATTTCAAATGCCTCAATTCGTTTCTCAATATTTGGGTCCAAAGTACAACTTTCACACCCGTAAAGGAGGACATAAAAATGTAGCAACGGAACATTCTGATTCTCAGTGGTAAGCTGAGGTCTGATCGTATGAAGAATATTTTCATGTCGATGAATTGTTTCTGGGCCTGTTCAATACTAGATTTGATCTCTCTCTTATAGCATAATAATTCGTACATTTTCCACCCAACTTCATTTGTACTTTCCTTTACCCAGTCCACAATAGGTGATTAAAAAACATTGTTTTACTCTCGTTTCTACTGTTCATATTAACAAGTGATTTATTACTCTGGTTTGAAGACATTTCTTGTCCTGGTAATAAGTCTTACTTAGCTATTTCGTGCTGGAAGGTTCGTAAATAAATGACCTACTTCCTGTAGACAATGTTGCAATGCAAAAGAGGTCATTTGAGATACCGTGAATATCAAGTAGGTACGTGGAAACAAAAACCTGAGGCGGAACAAATTCATTAAGACGCAGTATAGTCCATGATGTTTCATTTAGGGTTTGGGCATCGTAGTCATTTTCAGCACCGTGTAGTTGGGGGTGTGTATGTCGGTTTTGTTATTGTGGTGTCTGTAATATTGTATATTATATATTGGCATTCACTCGTGAGCGTGTGTGAATTAGTCTTCCTACTGATGTTTCCTCAGATGACCATCAGTCCAATCCGTGAGCTACACACTCTACTGGAATAATGACACATACATTGAGCAGCCAGCGGGCAAATGACCATTCCGCCTCAGGATCTCACGGTGTTTCCTCCTCGTGCGAGTAGTAGGCTATTGTAGGCAGTGGCGTAACTAGGGTTTTCTTCTGAAGGGGGATGAGCTGAGTCAACATAATTCATTGGAGGGTGAAAGCTCGGAAATACTGTAATAAGATATCTTCTTCTTCTTCTTTTCCTTCGTCTTTTCCCCCTCAAGTGAGGTCGGCGTTCCTGGCAAGTCTTCTCCATTTCCCTCGGTCCCATACGTCCTCTTCCCTTAGATGTTTCTCCCTCAAGTCATCTCGTATACAGTCCCTCCATCTTGTTCTTGGTCTTCCCCTTCCTCTGTCACCTTCCACTACCATTACTGTTATTCTCTTGCCAACATGTGTCGTCTCTTCTCATGACATGTCCATGCCACTTTAGTCTTCTCTCTTGAACCATCTTTGATATCTCCGTCACTTTAACACTGCCTCTTAGTCTCTCATTTCTAATCCTATCGGCTCTGGTGACGCCACGAATTCTTCTTAACATTTTCATTTCACCTACATCCATTGTCTTACAATGTGCCTTAGTTGGTGCCCATGTCTCTGCTCCATAAATCACTGCAGATCTCACTACTGACTTATACACCATTCCTTTAGTCCTCAGGTTTATCCTTCTATCACACAATACACCAGACGTCCATTTCCAGATCATCCATCCTACCTTCACTCTGCACACCAAAGAACACGGGGATACATGACCGCGTTGTCGCAGCCCCTAAACTGATGAACCAACCAAACAACCTAACTGAACAGCTGACCATTTTGCTCATTCAATATTAATGTTAAGTTAGGGTAACGCTAAAAATAGCATACGAGTGAAAATAAATGCTTTCAAATTAGTTAATATAAACGTACATAAATCAATGATTTGTGATCAATACGATGAATGGTTTAATTCGAAATTAAAAACTTCAACAAATTCCATACTTTTATTACTGTATTTGGCTCTGGGGAGGGATAGTACCCCTGATCATCCCCGTAGTTACGCCACTGTTTCTGGGTATTTGTAATTTAAAACAACTTTTACTCATTAACCTTTTATTGCTGAAGACAAGATGCAAAGAATAAGAGGAATGTGGAGAAAACAAGAGCAGAGGAGCTGAGCCGGGTGGATTTTATTGTGAATGTAGCCATTCAACTTTTCATTGCTCATGTCTCGTTCTTTATTTCCTCGTATTTTTCCTTCTACAAAATGATACTTGCAAAGCAGTTATTACCATAGAGAGATAAAACTTCCAACCCAAGTTTTCAGAAGCCTGGAATTCATTGTGAGGAGAAATTTTAATAACGTAATAGCGGCTTCGGTGGCGTAGTTGGTAGCATGCTGAACTGCTGTGCCCAAGATAGCGGATTCAAACCCGGCCGAAGTCGCCGGATTTTTGAAGAGCGTTAAATATCCTTCAGTATGCCTTCCTTCGGAGGGCAAGTAAAGACGGCGATCCCATGTCATAGATTTATGGCATGTAAAAGATCCTTCCACAGATTAAAATTGTGTGAAGCTAAATTGTTAGGTTAGATTTCGTCGGAATGCTCTATCAAAATTCCAACGTTCACCACTAGCTATCATTGATATCTGGTAGCGAAAGTTGGAACTACTTGAAATTGAACGGAACTTGTAGCTCACCCTAAGGGTGTCCACTGGAAGCAGCTACAAACACAGGCGAGCCGAACATGTCCTCGGATACTCCCGGCACTAAAAGCCATACGATAAATAAATTAATACAGTAGTACATTTTGTCTTTTTAAAATATGTTTACCTCATGAGTAAAGATTAAAGGAGAAATAATTTCAACTCGGAGATTTGCTGATGACATCGGCAAATAACACCACAGAATTTGAATGAGATTTTAAATGGTATGGATTCCGTCTTGAGGAAAGATTTGATGATGAAAATCAGTAATTGTAAAGCAAAAATAAAGGAATGCAGCCAAAATAAATCAGAAACCCTATGGACGTCGAATTAGCAGATAAGCTAAAGGAAGTAAGAGATTTCTATTACTTAGGAAGCAAAATGACCAGTGATGGACGAAGCAAAGAAGATATAAAAGGAAGGTTACTCTGGCAAGAAAAGCATTTCTACAGAAAAGGAATGTGTTGACATCGAATGTACAGTAGATTTAGGTATTAGGAAGTCATTTTTGAAAGCCTTTCTTTGGAGCGTGGTGCTCTATGGTAGTGAAACTTGGACTGTAGGCGCACCAGGAAAGAGGAGAATTGAAGCGTTTGAAATATGGTGTTACAGGAGAATGATGAAAATCAGATGGGTAGATAGGGATACAAATGAAGACGTATTAAGACGAGTGGGAGAGGAGAGATGTTTGTGGTGATTGCTAATTAAGAGAAGAGATAGGTTGGTAGGACACATACTAAGACACCCAGGAACAGCAAAGTTAGTTATCGAGGGAAGGGTCGAGGACCAGAACTGTAGGGGTAGACCAAACAATGTTAAACCGATTGTCTTGGATGTGAGGTATGGTAGCTATGTACAGATGAAACGATTAGCTCAGGACAGGGAGGAATGGATGGCTGCATCAAAACAGACAAGGGACTGAAAACTCAAACAACAACAACAACAACAACAGATCTACATGTTACTGAAAATACTGTTAAAATTACGCCTTGTGTTTAGCTATTTTTCATTTATGAAAAAACAGGCTTATGAGATCACCGTTTGTCCATGCGTGTGTGTGTGTGTGAGTCCCCCTAATAAAATCTAAATGGCCGGAGCGATTTCAAGTAAGGTCATAGTTGACTACTATTTTTTCCGACCCCGACCGTGCCCTTCAAATTTTATTACTTCTCACCAATCCAACATGGCGGCTGTGCGAAATATTTCACCGACATTCTATATCTCCGAAACTATTACTGATATCACACTGAAATTTTGTACGGTGATAAATGGCACTACTACTTAGTAGAAGTTCATCTATGTGACTTACAAAAACCTGTTAACTACCAAAAATAAATGGCGGCGAAACGAACTTGAAACATTTAAATAGACTTTTGTCACTATTTAACCTTCCAAAACGCAGTGAAACTTGGTACAGCTAAGTTTATACACACTGTAAAGCACTGATATCTAATTTAGTTCAATTGTTTACATACCTTCAAGATGGCGGTTTTGAGAAATTTTAAAATTAAGTTTTCATTTCTCGGTCCCCACCACGCAAAGTGATTAAGACCCGACCACCCCTCACACAAGAGAGGAAGGATAAGTTATTGACTGGACTGTGGAGATATTGGAGAACAAAGCAAGCGTCGCAGAAGAAGTAGTCATAAGCGCTCCCTAATGGGCTTAAATCACTAATAATAATGCGATCAAAGTCAACGTTGGAATAATTTTTATTAATGCAGCCGATGGCCCTGTGAAGGGATATTGGAATGAATAATGAACCTACGCAATAATCCTCATCTAATAGTACATAACTCTATGGTCTACATATCTTAAAATCCAACATGGCGACCATCCGAAATATTTAGACGTTCTCAATATCTATCAATCTATGACAGCAATCAAACTGAAATTTTGTATGTTGATAGAGGCTATTAACGTAAGTTCACCTATGAGACTTTCAATAATCTGGTGAGCACAAATTCAACATGGCGGCGACGCGACATTTTAAATATTTAAGTGGACGTTTCTCGGATTTAACCATCCGAGCGCAGTGAAACTTGGTACGGTATATGCTTATTCAAATTTTAATCCACTGGCTTTTAATTTATTTCAATTGTTTTCATAACCACAAATTGGCGGTTCTTTTTTTATTTCTTGTATCCTAATAATGCGATTGAAGTTTAAATACTGTAGTACACCTACACAATAATCTTCATGTAATAGTACATAACTCTAAGGCCTACAGATATAAAAATCCAACATGGCGACCATCCGAAATATTTAGACGGTTCTCAATATCTACGAATCTATTACAGCAATCAAACTGAAATTATGTATGTTGATAGTGGCAATTAACATACGTAAAAAAATGAAAATAGGCTATATAGTTCTTCATGGAACTACTAACTTGATAAATAATGAAATGAAAAAAGAAAAAATATTATTTTCAAAAAAGCCTGTTTTAAAGGAAAGAGAAAGCCTCAAGGAACATTCGTGAGAAAATTCAACTTTTTCCTATAAATAGTTTCTGAGGAAAGTCTACATACAAAGTTGGAAATTAACATGGGCCGAAGTCGTCGGATTTTTAAGAGCGTTAAAATCACTCAGTATGCCTTTCTTAAGAGGGAAGTCAAGCCAGCGGTCCCATGTCATAGATTTATGGCATGTAAAGGAACCTACCACTACAATTTGTAATGTGTAGCCAAATTTGTAGGTTATATTCGGTTGGTTAGAAACGCTCTATCAAGTTCCAACGTTCGTCGCTAGGTGTCAGTGACAGTGGCATTTGGTAACTAAAGTTGGAACTACTTGAAATTGAAGTTGCTGTGAGCCTAAGGGCGTTCAATTAATATAACCTGCTATGACCATTGGCTGCAATTCATATATACTGCTCAAAAAAATTAAAGCACCACTTTTTTCAAAGGCTACCAAATTTTGAAAAGTTGACCTACATGCTCTAAATCTCAGTATGACATTTGTCCTGACGCCTACCAAGCATATGCTTCAGCACAACTCCCCAACTTGAGTAGTTCCGGGGTAGCACCCCGAAAACCAGCCCATTTTCGAAAACCGCAAATTGAAGTTTGCGAAAAACGATGCAGGACTTGTCGCAGGTTGCCAAAGCAGTCGAAAATGAATGAGTCTTGCTCTTAAAGGTTCCACAAACACGTTGAAATCGTTACATTTGACGTTTGGGCATTTTCAACCCCCTTCATCATCCCCTAAACATGGACTACCATTGGGGGCGTCTGAGAAGGTACCGCGTGTGTTTAACCACCTGAAAACCTGTACACCGTCCTCAGTTGCTGATTGCAGTAAGTTCTTAAGGCCTCCGGCAATGTCCACACCCCCTAACACCCTCAACTGGCATGGGACCAAACCATCCCTTCTCGATTCACCCCTAAGGAAGGTTTTAATCAAGATGTTTATCAGTGCTGCTAATGGGGGGGGGGGTCTTCCCCTAACGTTTCAAAAAAGGAACTGTGCCTTTGTCACCACCCCTTCCCCTGCAACCCCCGTTTGTATGATTTTTCGAATCAGGCCCTTTCTAAGGGCTGAAACGACGTCTTAATCGCTGAAAGGGCTGTAAAGGTCCTTTGAAGTAGTGGTGACACGAAATCAACCCCTTCCGATCGACGATTGACATTCCGTCCCCCAAATTCGAAATTTTTGCACCCCCTACCCTCCCTGTCTGGACGCGTAATGCGTCATGGCAGAGTTTTCAGAGTTGGATGAAAATGAAGCTTATGGCCTGCAATGGAGCCCAAAACAGCAGGCTGGATAGAAATTCATCGGTAGGTTCGGAAACGGGACCAAAATTTTTCAAAAAAGTGTACAGCCTACAGTAAGTACGCCCATGCATAGGCAACCCACATCACGTCCGTGCGTATGGGTTGCCTATGATCTGCAATAGGTTACAAAGTTTGGCAATGGGAGAAAAATGACGTGATGTGGGTTGCCTATGCATTGGTGTACTTACTAGAGGCTGTTAACTTTTTTGAAAACTTTTTGGTCCCGTTTCCCCCCCCCCTACCGATGTATTTCCATCCATCCTGCTGTTTTGGGCTCCATTTCAGGCCATAAGCTACATTTTGATCCAACTCTGAAAACTCTGCCATGACGCGTTACGCGTCCAGACAGGGAGGGTTGAGGGTGCAAAAATGTCAACTTTGGGGAATGGAATGTCAAACATCGGAAGGGGTTGATTTCGTGTCACCACTCTTTCTAAGGACCTTTACAGCCCTTTCAGCGATTAAGACCTCATTTCAGCCCTTAAAAAGGGCCTGATTCGAAAAATCATACAAACGGGGATTGCAGGGGAAGGGGTGGCAACACAGGCGCAGGTCCTCTTTTGAAACGTTAGGGGAAGACCCCCCCATTAGCAGCACTGATAAAATTCTCGATTTAAACCTTCCTTAGGGGTGAATCAAGACGGGGTGGTTTGGTCCCTTGCCAGTTGAGGGTGTTAGGAGGGGTGAACATTGCCGGAGGCCTTAAGAACTTACTGCAATCAGCAACTGAGGACGGTGTGCAGGTTTTCAGGTGGTTAAACACATCCGGTACCTTCTCAAGCGCCCCCAATGGTAGTCCATGTTTAGGGGATGATGAAGGGGGTTGAAAATGCCCAAACGTCAAATGTAACGATTTCAACGTGTTCGTGAAACCTTAAGAGCAAGACTCATTCTTTTTCGACTGCTTTGGCAACCTGCGACAAGTCCTACAGCGTTTTTCGCAAACTTCAATTTACGGTTTTCAAAAATGGGCTGGTTTTGGGAGCGTTATCCCGAAACTACACAAGTTGGGGAGTTGTGCTGAAGCATGTGCTTGGTAGGCGTCGGGGCAAACGTCATACTGAGATTTCGACCTTGTGCAGTCAACTTTCCAAATTTGGTGGCCATTGAAAAAAGTGGTGCTTTAATTTTTTTCAGCAGTATATAATCTATGTATATAAATATCAATGTTTGTATGCTTGTCTGTCTGTTTGTCTTTTTGTCTGTTATGTATACAAATCTACACCGTTTCACCGATCTGAACCAAAATTTGTACACTTACCCTTTGGAACACTGCGGGGAGCACTGTCTACTTGAAATTTCGGACAGACCACTCCATTCCTTGCATTTAGGCCCTTTTGCCCACACCGTTTCATCTATCTGAATCAAAATGTGTATACTTACCCTTTCGAAACCTGTGAGAAACACTGTCCACTTGAAAGTTCGGACAGACCACTCCATTCCCTGCATTTAGGCCCTTTGACACAAATCCACACCGTTTCACCGAACTGAACCAAAATGTGTATAGTTACCCTTAGGAACCCTGCGGCTAACACCGTCCACTTTAAATTTCAGACAGCCCACTCCTTTCCCAGCATTTAGGCCCTTTGGCACAAATCCACGCCGTTTCACCGATCTGAAACAAAATTTGTATACTTACCCTTTGGAACCCTGTGGGTAACACTGTCCACTTTAAATTTCAGTCAGACCACTTCTTCCCCTACATTTAGGCCCTTTGGCACAAATCTACACCGTTTTACCGATCTGAACCAAAATATGTATACTTACCCTTTGGAACCCGACGAGAAACAATGTCTACATGAAATTTCGGACAGACGACCCCATTCCCGGCATTTAGGCCCTTTGGCACAATCTACATAGTTTCACCGATCTGAACCAAAATTTTTATACCTACCCTTTGGAACCCTGTGGGTAACACTGTCCACTTTAAATTTCAGTCAGACCACTCCTTCCCCTACATTTAGGCCCTTTGGCACAAATCTACACCGTTTTACCGATCTGAACCAAAATATGTATACTTACCCTTTGGAACCCGACGAGAAACAATGTCTACATGAAATTTCGGACAGACGACCCCATTCCCGGCATTTAGGCCCTTTGGCACAATCTACATAGTTTCACCGATCTGAACCAAATTTTTTATACCTACCCTTTGGAACCCTGAGGGTAACACTGTCCACTTTAAATTTACCTGCATTTAGGTCCTTTGGCACAAATCTACACCGTTTCACCGATCTGAACCAAATTTTACATACCTACCCGTTGGAACTCGACGAGTAACACTGTCTACTTTAATTTTCAGACAGACCACTCCATTCCCTGCATTTAGGCACAAATCTACATCGTTTCACAGATCTGAACCAAACTTTATGTACTTACCCTTTCGAAAATTACAAGTAACACTGTCTCCTTGAAATTTCGGACAGACCACTCCATTACCTGCATTTAGGCCCTTTGGCACAAATCTACACCGTTTCACCGATCTGAACCAAATTTTACATACTTAGGCCTACCCTGCGGGTAACACTACCCACTTTAAATATCGGACAGACCACTTCATTCTCTGAATTTAGGTCCTTTAGTTCAAATCTGCACCGTTTTACCCAATTGCGCCAAATTTTACATACCCTTTAAAACCCTGCTGGTAACACTGTCCACTTCTCCATTCCCTACATTTAGAATAACAGACAAGAGGAACTTTAAAAGGACGTTTTATGGCCCTAGGACCATTCATGTCCGCAGTAGAGTAACTGTAAGAATATTTTAATACGTCTATTGTTGGCTGGCAATGCGGGCTGCATCACGCCGCCCCTACCCGTGTTCTGGTGCAGAATTGCAAAAATAGTTACTTCTTGCGCTGCTTATAAATTGCAGTCACGGGGAGTAATTAGTGTAAAAATATTTCTTAGGCCCCTTAAAACAGTTATCATAATGAAAATATTATGCCCCTGTATAAGTGCGATGGTGTTGGTGCAGTACATTCTGGTTATCAAATGCAATAAGCATTGGTGCTTTCAAATTTACTTTCATTTATTCGGAACATCCTTGAGCTCTATGTGGCGATAAATAACACTATTGTTACCTCAGGAGATCGGAACAGCCGAAGTTTTCCTAAGTGCTCTGATATTTTTCTATGGCGCTATGCGACAAATGACGACACTATTGGTCTCTACTTTTCTCACAGCCAATGAGGTATTAGCCCTAGGCAGTGTCTTTGATTTCACATACTCCTCTTTCTAATCATATTTTCAATTCGTTTTTAAATTACATGTGCCAGTTCTGTAGTAGTATTCATTATCATCCATAAGACAAATAAATCCACCGGGCGAAGTCGGGCACTACTGCTAGTATAGGATATTCTGGAGTCCCAATAACCCTTTATAGGTCAGTGGTCTTTATATTTACTACGTCCTTTAATAACAATAAATTTATATTGTCAAAGATGGTGATGGTTGAATCTTTCAGCCATATAACATGGATTTGTTTTTGAAGAGATAATATTTTTGAAAACCAAATAGACCTGAGGTTCTACATAATTTTTTTTTAAATAATAACAATTAAAATTAAAGAGTGAAAAAATAAAATATGATAATAAAAATTAAAATTATAAATCAATATGTTTGTAAAAAATAAAAAAAGCTCATAAAAATTGAAATAATAAAAAAATTATATACTTTTTTAAGATTATAAAAATACACAATGTAAAAAATAAAATAATCAAAATTAATAGGAATATTGAAATGAAAAAATAAAATAAAATAACAACAGTTACTATAAGGCTAAATTAATTTATATGAAAATAAAAATAAAAATAAAATAATATTCTGGCCTATAAAGAGTTAAGAGGAACCTAAAACCCACCCTCCACACTTCATCCCTTTTGTTCCCTTAACGGCTACACTGCAGAATTGCTATGTTTGAGGATGGTGGCTGTTTCGATATGGATGAGGAAGTGCCGGTGGCGCAGTTAGACTGAATGACGTGCTCCTTCGAGTGCGGTCGCCTGTCCCTATGGGGTGGGTGGGGGGGATGTGCTCAGCGCGAGAGGAGAAGCTGGCCAACTAGTTTACTGCGACACGGCCCAGTTCCATTTCAAACAGAACAACGCTTGTAATCCAATCATTTTTTTCTTTTTTCTTTAATGCAAATATTAAAAGTACCCATGATAAATAGCTCAAGTTTTGCGCATACTGAGTCTTGTCCTAACAACACGCCGATTAACACACGGTTTCGACATTACGTCATGACCTTACTTAAAGTTGCGGTGGTTTTGCTTTCATGTCACTGACGTTCCGACACTTAAGTCTGTAGTCAAATAGAGGGGAGAATAATAGTGATCAGTAACGTTTGCAAGATCCCGGTCACGAAACCAAGATTAACGGCCGAGGGAACCAGACGCGCTGACCACGCGTCACCCCAATATCTTCAGGCCAAATGGCTGGGCAGCGGTCGCTTGGTAGGAACGTGGTAGGCTGTAGTGCCAGGTTTTATTATCGTTTGCAAGATATGCTCGCAATGCATTAGTACCATACGGGATGCAGCAGAGAAATATCGACCTTCCTGACAACAACGCTAGAGGGACTGCATAAAACAATGTTATTAGGGGCAGCTGATATGTTAATGATGATGATGATGAGGAGAATGATGATGGATAAAATACGTATGAAAATTAAAATGCACGAATGTTCTTGAATACGGTTATGTTATGCTTTTCTATCTGATTAACGGGCAAACTCAAAATGACGTCACAGCAACGAACGACGATCACCAAGATTCAAGTTACGTTAAAAGTGCTGGTCTCAGTGTCTGCAAACATAGTGACTTTGTACAACCCTGATTCAACCAACAGTTAGAAATTATACTATAAATCACCAGATCTGTAGTGGGGAAACAGAAAGTAAGATTACGTTGCAAGTCATTTTCGTTATCGCACGAGTGCGCTGTTGTTTGACAAACAAATAGAAATAGAATAGCTCCCTAACTTCCTTAAAGTAAATAATTGAAAAAAATAATAATTCACAGCCTGCTTCCAGTCGACCGACCGGGCCAGGGAATGGAATGAATGAAGCACTCATCTAGCGGCGAGGATTTGAATTGTTCCGGCTGCCGAAGCCTGTCGCACTCCCCTGTGGCAATGATTAAATGAATGACAGATGAAATGTAATGATAGGGGAGAGTGTTGCTGGAATGAAATTTTGACAGGGAAAACCGGAGTACCCGGAGAAAAACCTGTCTGCCTCCGCTTTGTCCAGCACAACTCTCACATAGAGTGGCGGGCATTTGAACCACGGACCCAGCGGTGAGAGGCCGGCTTGCTGCCGCCTAAGCAACGGAGGCTCCATATAGAAAATAAGCCCACAAAATAAATAAAGGCTCCCTTAAAGTAAATAATTCATTAATGTTATTGATTTTAGGCCCCTTTCAACTACTGTGGCTTTCAAAGACGCCGGAGTGCCTAATTTTACCCAGAAGGGGATTTTTAACGTGGCAGTAAATCTACTGACACGGCTCCCTCACATCTCAGCACCCTCAACTGGCTGCGCCAGGATTTAATCCTGCTACCTTGACCTTAGCAGGTGAGAACGTTACCGCTGCTAATTCCAGATAGACCGCTAGTCCATGAACATATCTAGAAGATTTCTCGTAGACCAGTTCTGTAATCAACTTGGCCACATAAAGACACTGCGGTGCTGTATCTAGCACGTGTACCGTGGTCCAGCTAGCAGCCCACGTCAGGCGAGCTGAAGCTGTTGATGAGAAAATCCGCCAATTAAATTACACGAGCTAGGAGAAAGAAAAGTTTAGCTCTGTGATTGCCTTTAGTTCATTAGCGCACAACTGCTGTAATGAAGGTAATCCCCGGAACTGCTGGGGGTTCTTTACACAGGCACGAACAGCTCAAAGAACAAGTATACACATAGATAATTAATATTTTAAATAGTATAATGCTACCTATATATTTGTGAAGAAACCGAATAGATTAAGGTGCTTTTGTAGAAAGTCAAACATTATGTAATCTACAAAATGAGGATGATTATGATGATAATTCATGTTAAGGGGCCTACCATCTAGGTTATCGACTTCCAATAATATGGTGTTAGTGAAAAAATGATAATGAAATAAAAATACCTACTACAACTAACTACGGACTTACATCTTAGGTACAGTATATACTAGAAGAGTCCGCCTCATTGCATAGTGGATAAAAAGATAGGAATCAGGACTTGAAAGATGGAAAAGAAATTCCCTCAAACCTCGAAGAATGAGGACTGATGGACTCAGAAAGAAGTAGAGCCATAAGAGGCAGTTAGGAAAGGGAAAGAGGAGAGGATCCGCTCGAAAAGCAATGGAAAAACAGGACCAATCTCAAGAATCTGTCCGGGTCACCAACTCTTGAACTCACCAGCCATGAACCCTTGAGGGTGCAACGCTATCCATGGTGCACCTTAGTGCTAGGGCTACACACACTATATCCCCTTTAGGGCCTTGAGCAGAAGGCAGGAGTTACCAGAAAAAGAAAATGTAAAGACCTGATCCCTCGAAGAACGAGAGAATAAGGCTGAGGCGAGCCAATTATGGCGGGAAAATTAGACACCGTAGGTGTCGGTTACCCTAAGATCGTCGTGATCGGAAGAGAACAAGACTTGGCCAATGGAGGTTGACAGGGAAGATGAAGGAGAGGAGCCAGTCACAAATGAGTGCGAGCAATGCTGGACTCAGCTACGGTCCCGTGGTCGCTAATTCACATCTCACTAGTTGTGATCCCCTGGGGTAAAGTTACTTCTTAAAAGTCACTTAGTTATAGTTCTCTCACTTTCCTCGTTAACGAACGGCTCGCCTTTGAAACCTAGCTGGGCGGATATGTTTACATTTCATCTCTGCGGGCAGTTAAGGCTTTCCCAGCATGAGGCACAGTGTTTTCAAATCCCCACCGTAGCACCTGAGAAGCAAGCAGCGAGACTTGACAGAATTACGTGCAGCTATGCAACACTGGACACCTGATACCTGCCTGACACACGAGCTGGTCGCCTGGACCGTACTCTGGAGTCCACGTGGAGGAGGTATTCTATAGGTCAAGTACCGTCAGCTATTGGTCAGCTGCGAACAGTGGTTATTGTCAGCGCATGCGACTGCCTTACGTTTGAGCCGCCGCCCGTTAAGAGAACTATACAGTTACCGTTATTTGCCAAAAAAAAAAAATTACAACTATCAAATAGAACCTACAGTAGGACAAATATATAGATGAGGCCCACTGAGGAAACTAGAGCTCAAGGAACGGAAAATACTTAGAAGGATTTTAGGACCAATAAGGGAAGAGGGTGGTACTTACAGGATCAGGCACAACAATGAGCTCTATGATCATCAAGAAGATATCGTCACGTCCATGAGGAAGAGACGATTAGCTTTCTACGGACATCTGACACGCATGGGTCCAGATAAACTTACCAGCCAGATATTCACCACGACAAGAAGAGGGAAAGCGTCCAAAAACAAATGGATCACCACCGTGAAGTCAAACCTAGAGCATCTTGGAATTTCATCAACAAATATACAGGATCGATCACAATTCCGTCAGATGATTCAACATGGTGTCTTTCCAGTGTCTCTCACCAGCAGGAAGAGTACAGGGACTACCAGACCGAAGTGGACACAGGAAAGAAAGCAGACACACAGCCAGAAGATGAAAGCTGCCTGGGTTAAGATGAAACATAAATTTCTTACAAGAAGTCAAAACGAGCCCCGTGGTCCTCAGTAGGCCCAAACGAAAAGAAGAAGAAGAAGAAGAAGAAGAGGAAGAAGAAGAAGAAGAAGAAGAAGAAGGAGAAGATAAGGCAATGAGTGCACATGGGAAGGAATAATTAGAGCAATATTAAATTTGAGGAGAATGCACGCTGTGTTTATTCTCAACAAAACCAAGGCCTCAGTCCGGCAATTATGTTGGTTCCTATTTGACCTTTAAGACCGGTTGCAAGCATATATGGAATTTTGTCTAAGCTGTGGCTAGTGAAGTAAATGCCCTAAAGTAGAAATGAAAATGTTCCAGAATCCATAACATACACCACTATGTGCAGTCATTCCTCGTGTACTTTCATTATTTATATTAGCGGCTTCGGTGGCATAGTTGGTAGCATGCTGAACTGTTGTGCCCAAGATAGCGGGTTCAAACCCGGCCGAAGTCGTCGGATTTTTTAAGAGCGTTAAAATCCTTCAGAATGCCTTTCTTCGGAGGTGAAGTAAAGTCGGCGGTCCCATGTCATAGATTTATGGCATGTAAAAGATTCTTCCACAGACTAAACTCGTGTGGAGCTAAATTTCTAGGTTAGATTTCGTTGTAACGCTCTATCAAAGTTCCAACGTTCACCACTAGGTATCATTGATATCTGGTAGCGAAAGTTGGAACAACTTGAAATTGAACGGAACTTGTAGCTCACCCTAGTGGTGTCCGCTTGAAGCAGCTACAACCTCTGGCGAGCCGAATATGTCCACGGTCACTCCCGGTACTAAAAACCATACGATAAATAAAATAAAATAATTCATATTTTTAAATTTTTAATTATAATAATAATGTTATTTATATTACGTCCCTTTTAACAACTGCGGCTTTTAGAGACGCCGGGGTGCCTGAATTTCGCCCCGACGGGGATCTTTAACGTGCCAGTATATCTACTGAGACGGCTCCCTTGCATTTGCGCACCCTCAAATGCCAACTGGCTGCGCCAGGATTCGATCCTGCAACCTTGAGCACAGCAGGCGAGAACGTTACCGCTGATCCACGCAGCCAGCCAAAAATTTAAATTAGGAGTAGTTACGACTCCTGGAAAGAGATACCAGTTTTCGTGTGCAAGGCAAGTCCGGCCGACGCACTCATTAGCGAGTGAGTCAGGTAGAGGCAAGCTACCCGTGCACACCTGTACAACGACCGTGCTGTGAATAGGATTATTCAAACTCACTTAGTAGAAGTCAGGGTGCATGGTCTAATTTATTGTATTGTGTTTTGTTGCTTAATGATTTATACGTGCATAATATTCGTGCGTAGTTCGCAAACCTATAATACAACATTCTAGAACAGGTTACTTTTGTGAATAACGAGATTCACTGTGAACACTAAATACTATCATTAAATAGACAAGTTTTGCAAAGTATAATAAGACCATAATTATAATATTTGTTAAACCATAGCCCTACTAGTGATCAGGATCTGGTGATGGCCACTTGAGGGTCGAGAAGTGTAGTCTAGTCATAAACTTCCCTTCATTCATCAGTGAATACTAAGGGCCGTTTCACCAACTCTTTATTAACAATTAGTTAGTTATTTCCTGTTTAACGTAAATATGAGAGTTAATGCATGGTTATCGTCGATGCATTTCACCATTCGGTTCCCTAATTACTTAAATACGCTTGACGACTGTCGTGTTGACTGACTAAAGAGCTATCAAATGATAGATAACAGTTGACATATCGTGGTCCTTAGTTGGTCGAAACCAAATTCTAATATAAGGTGCGTTCAAAAAGTAACGAGCCGGAGGCTGTAATGCGCAAACTGGTGACTACATCGGCTAATCGTGGCGTGTGTAACGAGGTGTGGTTCCGACCAGAGCGTGGAAGGTCACAGCCCGTCGTTAAAGGGCACGCGTGCACGTCACGTGACGATACAAAGCTAGCAGCAGCATGCATCAATCGTCCAACGCTACCGGTCGCATTGCAAACAGTGACATGGAGGCGTCAACCGAAGAGCAAAGAGGTGGTGTTAGGTTTCTGACAGCGGAAGGAGTAGGGGGAATGGACATTCATCGCCGAATGTCACAAGTGTACGGCGAACACTGCATGTCCCTTGCAAGGGTCAAGGCGTGGCACAAGCGCTTCAGGGAAGGACGGGTGTCGTTAGCCGATGATGCCCGGTCTGGGGCACCCCCCTGCATTACCGATGACAACGTCCAGCTGGTTGATGCACTCAATACCCAGGACCGCCGAGTGACAGTGAACGCCATAGCCGCCGTGGTCGCTCCACTACAATGCACGACCTCATACGGCCAACACAGACGCGGCACTCCTGCAGAAATTCAAATGGGAGGTTCTCGGGCAACCTCCATAGAGTCCAGACCTCTCTCCCTGTGATTACGCCATGTTTGGTCCCCTGAAGAGGGCTCTGCGGGGCCAACGACTCACCTCGGACGCCGACGTCCAGCTGTACGTGCGGAACTGGTTCACATCGCAGCCCAGGAATTTTATGAGACAGCCATTCGCCGCCTCTTGTCTCAGTGGGACAAGTGCCTCAACAGCCAGGGCCAATACTTCTAACATACAGGTACTGGATTCTGTAATTATGCCTCCGGCTCGTTACTTTTTGAACGCACCTTATTCATAATAGTATTTTAGAACATATTAAAAATGAATTGAAGGATTTATTGATTATTTTAAGTGATACATAGGCTCATCAACATTATTATTATTATTTAGCGTATGGCTTTGAGTGCCGGAAGTGTCCGAGGACAGAGGCTGTAGCTGCTTCAACGCCGACACCCATGGGGTGAGCTACAAGTTCCGTTCAATTTCAAGTAGTTCCAACTTTCGCTACCACATGTCACTGACACCTAGAGGTGAACGTTGGAACTTTGATAGAGCGTTTCAACGAAATATAACCTACAATGTAGCTTCACACATGTTTAATTTGTGGAAGATTCTTTTACATGCATTAAATCTATGACATGGGTTCGCCGGCTTTAACTCCACTCCGAAGGCATACTGAAGGATTGTAACGCTCTTAAAAATATCCGATGACTTCGGCCGGGTTTGAACCCGCGATTTTGGGCATAGAAGCGCAGTATGCTACGCCACCGAATCCTAGAGATAAGAGAATGTGGAGTGGAGCAGCTCACGGCAGGTCCAGTCTTCATGCACTGCGCCGGTTGGAGACGCGCGACCAACAAACAGCGACGCTCGGCTCATCAGTGCACCGCGACGCCTGGTCGAGCTCACACGTATCGATACAGACGCTCTCTAGTGGTTCAGCTCGTAAGGCACGCTCGGGAGCTGACACACAGAACATTGCCATGCCATTCTGCCTTGCATTTGAGGATCTTCCTGTAAGCAAGTAAAGAGATATTTTACTCCTTCGGGAGAGTTTGGACTGTATAAATCAATGTGATCCTTGATGAGTAGGACTATCTACACAGCGATTGTTTCAGCAAGCGGGCATATATGTGATCCCTACAGTGAAGGCGTAAACAGCGTCAAGATCAAACAGGCAGCTCAATTCTTCATTCTTATGATATTAAGGTAGGAGTACTTTATTAAATGAGAATAATAATACATAATGTTATTGGTTTTACCCCCCCCCCCCCTTTTAACTGCTATTTATTTAGCGTAAGGCTCTTAGAGCCGGGAGTGTCCGAGGACGTGTTCGGCTCGCCAGGGGCTGTGGCTGCTTTAATGCGGACACCCAGAGGGTGAGCTACAAGTCCCATTCAATTTCAAGTAGTTCCAACTTTCACTACCAGATGTCACTGATACCTAGTGGTGAACGTTGGAACTTGGTTAGAGCGTTTGAACGAAATCTAACTTACAATTTAGCTTCACGCAAGTTTAATTAGTGGAAGGTTCTTTTACATGCCAAAAATCTATGACATGGGACCGCCGGCTTTACTTTCCCTCCGAAGGAAGGCATACTGAAAAATTTTAACGCTCTCCAAAAATCGGACGACTTCGGCCGGGTTTGAACCCGCGATCTTGGGCATAGAAGCTCAGCATGCTACCAACTACGCCACCGAAGTCGCTTTGTTAACTAATGTGGCTTTTAGAGACGCCGAGTGCCGGAATTTTGCTCCGAAGGGGATCTTTAATCTACTGACACAGCTCCCTCGCATTTGCGTACCCTCAAATGCCAACTGACTGCGTCAGGATTTGATCCTGCAATCTTGGGATCAGCTGGCGATAACGTTACCACTGAGCCACGCAGCAAGCCCATTAAACGAGAGTATGGTAAGTAGAAGGTAGAAAAAATAGGATTGAGGAACTTGGAAGAAAGAAGAGCCACGAAAGGCATGGTATTGACGATTCATTTAGGTGCTTAACGGCATCGTGGTCATACGCCCCGAGTACTTTGATATGTGAGGAATCTGTCTGATAACCTGTGTCATTGTGATGACTGTGTTAGTGCGTATATTTGTATGAGAATAGGACTGGCTTTAGCCTGAAGTTAGGAACCATCTCAGCATTTGCTTGGAGTGAAAGTGGGGGGAAACCACGGAAAAACACTTCGAGGATGGCTGAGTTGGGAATCGAATCAACCTCATTTTGCCTCAAGAGGCTGAGTGTTCCCCGTTTCAGACCTCAGGCCAGAATTAAAGTTCTTGACTGAGCTGGAAATAGAACCCGGACCTCCGCATGAAAGGTAGATAAGGAAAGGAAAGAGGGTACGCCAGAAAGTCACTGGAAAGAAAATGGACCCAGCGCGGGAATCCATCGGAGTTCTGAAGATCCGTTACGTTTAATGTTCCCTTCATACGACAGCGGTATTCAGTTCTCTTCGCTCTTACCATCACCCACCACATCGTGGTATAGTGGCTAGCATTCTTGGCTGTCGCATTGGAGGTCCGAGTTTGATCCCGGCTCTGCCAAGACAATTAATTTTGGTCTGAGGGCTAGAACGGGATACACTCAGCCTCGCAAAGCAAAACTGAGAAGAGATGGGTTCGATTCCCACCATAGCCATCCTGGAGGTAGTTTTCCGTGATTTCCCACTTCTACTCTAGGCAAATGCCGGGATGGGTCCTTACGTAAGGCCACGGCTGTCTCCTACCAATCATCGCTTGAATTTCAGACACACACACTAATGCAGCCACCACAATAACACAGGTTAGCATACAAAATTCTACACACACACACACACACACACACACACACACACACACACACGCACACACGCACACAGCCCAGTAGACAGGCCTTAATGACCACGAGATTCAAGCCCCCTCAAATGAAACAACAACAACAACTAATCTTCGAGCTGACGGAGCTGTTCTTTTCTTTTCTCCTGCCTTCTGCTCAAAGCCCTAATGTAGGCTGTTGTTGGTGGTGTTGTTTCGTGGCCTTAAGTTAGGAACCATCCTGGCATTAGCCTGGAATAAAACTGGGAAACCAACGAAAAACCACTTCCATAATAGCTGAGATGATAATAAAACCTACCTCTAAGCCGTTTACCCCCACGAGACTGAATGGAACTCGTTCCAGCCCACAAACGAGAAATTAAATATCTTGTCAGAGTCGGAAATCGAACTCGGACCTCCGAGGCGACAGCCAAGAACGCCAGCTGCTACACAAGTGGACTTCAAACAACAATTATAATCAACAATTACATCCTGGCGTCTGTTTCAAAAATATGGCGGATCCAAGGAGCGCGCTTTCTAAATGGAAAGGCGGCTTCTGTGGCGTAGTTGGTAGCATGCTGAGCTTCTGTTCCCAAGGTCACGGGTTCAAACCCAGCCGAAGTCGTCGGATTTTTTAAGAGCGTTAAAAAGCCCTCAGTATGCCATCCTTTGAAAGGGAAGTAAAGCCGGCGGTCCCATGTCATAGATTTATGTCATGAAAAATAATCTTCCACTAACTTCACTTGTGTGAAGCCAACATTTGTAGGTTAGAATTGATAACGCTCTATTAGTTCCAACGTTCGTCACCGGGCTCTGGTTGCGATGGCATCTAGTAGTAGCGAAGTTCACAGCTAGGTGCCATGGACGGTAGCATTTGGTAGTGAAAGTAGGAACTACTTCAAATTATCGTCTTGCAGTCCTTACTTGAATTAAAAACAGATAACACACACTAATACAGCCATCACAATTAACACCGGTTATCAGACAGATTCTACACACACCCAAAGTGCACGGGGCTACATAACCATTTTGTCGCAGCCCCTAAACTAAGGAACCAACCAACCTAAATATGGAAGGGATGAGGGTGCGTTCTCAATAAGACAAAATATGCCTCAAATCCCTGGTTCATGTTGGATGACGCGAGACTTGCATGCACTGTGCAGTATGTTAATTGCCCGATATAATCTCCTCACGAACAGCTAATAACTGGTGTTATGTTATCAAGATGTACTTGCTGGTAATGTTAAAATGTCACCATAATTAGTATCTGCATGTTGAATAAATAATTATCGTGAAACAAGCACTTAATGGTCCTAGAGAAAAGCGTATATCACCCCGCTGACAGTTTGAACTACTAACATGGTGACCGTGCTCTATTCTAGGTCAGAACATTAACCGTTATAGTGCCAAGGACCGATATATCTGCTATGAAATACCAAAAATCGATCTATCAGCCATGTTTTTATATAATTTTTAATTATTATTCCCAGCGTTGTAATCATGACAATGCAGGTATCATTCTCTCTCTGTGTGGTTATGTCGATGTTCCGTGAATAATTGGATTCATAATAAGTATTCTTTGAAAATGCTGATATCACCTGATATCTCGCAATTGTTATCTTTTTTAAGTCGTGTTTGTTTACGCTCTTGCTCAGAACAAATTAAGATAGGCCCTCTTTGAACAAAGAGGAAATATTAATGTTTAAAAAGGATAATATTTAGGTTGTGTAGGCTGTCAAAATTATATTACATTTCCAATTTAAATGTTAAAATTTAAAGTGTTTTAATCAAACAAATGGATCATAATGTTAATTAGAATCTGATACGTTTAAAATATATTTACCTGCTACGAAAAAAGTATCAACATTCTAGGAGATACTCTTTTTTTTAATCGAAAATTTGTAATTACTCTAAACTTGGCTTGGGATTATTAACATAAATATTCTTAATAGCTTGGCATTAATAATGTAGACTATTCGCCCAAGTTCACTCGCGATTCATTTTAAGGGAAACCCCTGCGTCACGTGCAGCTCCTGTCATTGTGAGGGGCCAACTTTAATTCAGGTGATTCCCCATAGGTTCACTAGTAGTAGGACGTGGATTGGTGACCACGGGGCCCTAGCTGAGCCCGGCATTGTTTCCTCTTACTTGTGCTCGGCTCCTCTCTTTCCTATTTCCTGAGGACCTGTCTTGGTCAACTCTTGTTCTCATCAGATCTTAACGGTACCCGAGGCCTAGGGAGTCTTTACTTTCATTTTCCTGCAATAATTGGTCAATGTATTTTTCATCCCTGATCCCCTCATTCTCAGAGGGGTCATATCGCTCTTGCTCTTTTTATGGTATTTCCTGCCTTCTGCACAAGACCCTAAAGGAGGCGGGGTGTATAAAGACCGACTATGCATGGTGTACCCTGGATAGTGCAGAAGCACCCACACCATCCCTGTCCCTAATATTTACAACTACACACACTACTACAGTCACCAAAGAGACACAAGTTATTAGACAAATGGAACACACACCCAAGTACACAGAGCTAATGACCAAGATGTTCCAAGCTCCTAAAGTTAATTAACCCTTAGAGTGCTACGGCCGTCTATAGACGGTGCGCGACAACTTTAATATTTTTCATATTCCCCGTTTGCTCTCGAGTGCCGAGTTAATATCTGCCATCTGTTGGGCATTATGTAGTACTACTTGAGTTTGTATTTCATCATTTCAAATGATCTTGTCGACTTCATCGTTATGCTTGAGTCTAAAGTTATGCGTTACGGAGACGGAGACGGTGACGTCATGCAGCCACGCGGGAAGCCTAAGTTAATGGGTAATGGACGGCGAGTGCGTGACGTCATGCAGCCACGCGGGAAGCCTAAGTTAATGGGTAATGAAGTCTGTTGAAAGAGTCCTGAGCCGTCGAGCGACCTGGGGCTTCGAACGATGCGAAAAGAATACAGGGTGACTCCTAAAGAGGTGTACAAGATGCCAGATAAGAATACAGGGTGACTCCTAAAGAGATATACAGGACGCCAGATAAGAATACAAGGTGACTCTTAAAGAGGTGTACAAGATGGCAGAGAAGAATACTGGGTGACTCAGGTGCACAAGATGTCAGACAAGAATACAGGGTGACTCCTAAAGAGGTGTACAAGATGTCACACAAGAATACAGGGTGACGTCTAAAGAGGTATACAAGATGCCATATAAGAATACAGGGAGCCTCCTAAAGAGGTGTGCAGGATGTCAGAGCAAAATACAGTACAAAATGCCAGAAAAGAATACAGGGTGACTCCTAAAGAGATATACAAGATGCCAGAAAAGAATACAAGGTGACTCTTAAAGAGGTGTACAAGATGGCAGAGAAGAATACAGGGTGACTCCTAAAGAGGTGCACAAGATGTCAGACAAGAATACATGGTGACTCCCAAAGAGATGTACAAGATGTCACACAAGAATACAGGGTGATTTCTAAAGAGATACACAAGATGCCAGATAAGAATACAGGGTGCCTCCTAAAGAGGTGTGCAGGATGTCAGAGCAAAATACAGGGTGACACTTAAAGAGGTGTACAGTATGTTAGATTCAATTCAAATACAGGGTGACCCTTAAAGAGGTTTGCAAGATATCAGATTCAAATAATGGGTGACCCTTAAAGAGTTGTAAAAAATGTCAGACTCAAATACAGGGTGACCCTTAAAGAGGTGCCCACGCGGGAAGCCTAAGTTAATAGGTAATGGAGTCTGTTGAAAGAGTCCTGGGGCTTCGAGCGAAGCGAGAAGTCCTCCCGAGCCTTTCTAACATGTTTAGCATTTGTAGCATGCGTCATTTGAAATGATATAACGTCTAGTCTTTCAGACTGACTGTAATTTTTTTGCTTCCGTAAGTAGCTAACAGACCATTTTGAAGACGTCTGTTCTCTACAGCTGGAGTTCTTCAGCGATGTAAACAAGCATGGCGCGTTGTGAGTTAAAATCAAAGAATCCTTTAGTTATTACCTTTAGTATATAAACATAGGATTTTGAATTTGCATTTAAATTAATGAAACCCTAAACCCATAGAGATTTTAAGTCCATCATCCATAAGTTGAAAATTACGGCTTTTACATTTTTTATTTTTACATGCGAATGGAAAAATCTCAGCGCTGAGGCAGCAAACAGCCGACTGGAAACTCAGCACTTAAACGATTGAAAATAACAGCAACCTTATTTCCCCCTACTACAACATCACCATTAATATTTTGTCTTATTTTGTTTTTTCCAGATAATTTCCTCCGAACCCGACGTGATATTTCCAGAGTGTGAATAACGAGGTAAAAACTGTCCACTTGAGGTGAAGTTCTACAACAAGAAATATGTACTACTAAATAACATCTTGTCAATAAGGCATTCAATCAGGACATTATATATTTGTGATAATGAGTGTCTTTCCTCAAAAAATATTATGAAGCAATGTTCTATCTCGAACTAGTGAATAATACAATCCATAACAGGTTCTGAAAGTATTAAAGAATTGCATCACCAATAGTCATTTCTGAACATTCGAGTTCACTATAAGTGAGTATGAATTGTCGGGTGTCCAAGTTTGTAGCTAATGGAGATGTAGTCTTGGAGTGAATGCGAGCTGAAGTGCATCATGGACAACAGTAGCGAGTTATCGAATGTGTCGCTGTTCGAGCAAGACCCCGAGTTCTACTCGTACCGGTACCGTGTGGTGGGTAGTATCTTCCAAGGGGCGGTGTTCATCGTGGGAGTCCTCGGCAACCTGCTGCTGATCCTAGCAGTGGAGAGGACCCAGAGCATGCGCTCCGCCGTCAATATCTACTTGGTGAGTGCCTTAAACCAATTAGTAATCTGCCCAGTCCTAGTGTGAAGAGGCTTCACACAAAGATCACACTTTATGACATAAAATCAATGACTGAACCCGGTGTTCTCAACCGTTTTGAGACTATGAGCACCATACTCAAGCCATACCAATACAATAATAATAATAATACTAATAATAATAATACTAATAATAATAATTATTATTATTATTATTATCATTCTCGTATCAGAAACATACATTTTAAACATACATTTTAAACATATAACACAGTTATTATATTATCTTTGCCCAAGACTTGGCCACTTCCAGTGCACTCTGTGTTCCCCGACGAAGATCTTCTTCCGTGTAGGATGCTGGGCCCAGTCGACACTCAGTCATATGCTGAACAGTCTGGTCTTCTCCCCAATCACATTGAATATCATCCTGGTCAATGTAACCCCATCTTGCCATATTAACCCTTGATCTGCCTACTCTAGAGCGCAGTCTATTCAGGGACTTCCAAGTCGTCCATTCCTCGTCATAGCCAGGAGGTAGAGTTTCAGAAACATTTTCCCAACCAGGGGGCAGGTTGGTCCTGGCCCTCCACATTTGCAACCTAGCATTTTCAGCAGTGGTTCTAAGTTCCTTTGATGTTCTAAGGAATCTCTTCCTCGACTTCAGTCGTTGCGGCTGCGGTTCGTGTCCATATAGAGGATGAGTTCTTTAATGTTCCACTGTATTTCGTTCCTTGTACGCAGCTATTTCTCTTCGATCAGGGGGTGGTGCTATTCCTGCGAGGAGATAAATCCATTCGACTGGAGTTAATTTCAAGCAACCTGTTATAATTCTGCAGGTATCGTTGAGAGCTACATCCACCTGTTTGGCATGTATAATAATAATAATAATGATAATAATGATAATAATAATAATAATAATAATAATAAATATTAAAGTCGCCTCCGTGGTGTAGTGGTCAGCGTGCTTAGCTGCCACCCCGGAGGTCCGAGGTTCGATTCCCGGCTCTGCCACGAAATTTGAATAGTGGTATGAGGACTAGAACGGGGTCTACTAAGCCTCGGGTGGTTCAAATGAGTAGAGTGGCTTCTACTTCCACCTCACTCATCCTAGAAGTGGTTTGGCACTTTGTCTCTAGTCTAATGCTGGGATGGTACCTAACGTAAGGTCTCGGCCGCCTCCTTCCCTCTTCCTTGCCTCTCGCTTCCAATCTTCCCTTCCCTTCCCATCCGTCATAAGGTCCCTGTTCACTTTGCAGGTGAGGTCGCCTGGGTGAGGTGCTCGTCCCACCTCCCCAGTTGTATCCCCCTGGAGGTGGTAAAGGTGGGATCCCTCGCTGAGTCCGAGGGAAAATCAAACCCTGGAGGGTAAACCGACTACGAAAAAAGAAGAAAATAGTAATAAGAATAATAATACATCAAAAATGTTCCTCTCTTTCCTTTTTCTATCTCGCTCTTCCTCACTCAGAAGTGCTGAAATAGCTAGTGATTCAGTGCTCACCAGGCATGCTGCAACTGCTTGCATCATCATCATCATCATCATCATCATCATCATCATCATCATCATCATCATCATAATAATAATAACAAGTAATTCTGTGAAGAACTATACAGCCTATTTTCATATATCCTACTTATATTAACTGCTACTATCAACATACAAAATTTCAGTTTGATTGCTGTAATAGATTCGTAGATATTGAGTACCGACTAAATATTTCGGATGGTCGCCATTTTGGATTTTATATATGTAGGTCCTAGAGTTATGTAATGCTACATGAAGATTATTAGTGTACGTGTAGCATTCAAATTCAATCGCATGATTAGGACACAAGAAGTAACCAGGAGATTTTAAAATTTCGCACAGCTACCATCTTGTGGTTATGGAAACAATTGAAATAAATTAGATGCCAGTGGATTAACATTCGTAAAAGGATTTCCTGTACCAAGTTTCACTGCGCTCGGTTGGTTAAATTGCGAGAAACGTCCATGTGAATATTATTCTTCGCGTCGCCGCCATGTTCGATTTGTGATCACCAGGTTATTTAAAGTCCTATAGGTGAACTTAAGTTCATAGCCCCTATGAACATAAAAAAATCAGTTTGATTGCTATAATAGATTCGTAGATATTCAGAGTCGTCTGAATATTTCGGATGGTCGCCATGTTGGATTGTTAAACGTATAGGCCATAGAGTCATGTACCATTGAAGGAAAATTATTGCGTAGGTTCATTATTCAAACTTACACTTCGATCGCTTGATTACGACACAGGAAATAAAAACTTAATTTTAAAATTCGCACAGCCGCCATCTTGACGTTATGTAAACAATTGAACTAAATTAGATACCAGCGCATTACAATGTGTATAAACATTTCCTGTACCAGATTTCATTGCGTTTGGAACATAAAATCGCGAGAAAGTTCTATTTAAAATTTACAAAGTCGCTTGGCCGCTATGTTCGTTTTGTAGATAACCGCTTTTTGAAAGTCTTAGAGATGAATTTCCAGTAGTACCCTTTATCTCCGTGTAAAATTTCACGTGATACAGCTAATAGTTTCAGAGATATAGAATGCCGGTGAAATATTTCGCTCATCCGCCATCATGTGGTTATATAAACAATTGAACCAAGTTAGATGTCGGTGCATTACAATGTGTATAAACATATACTGTACCAAGTTTTATTGCGTTTGGTTGGTTAAATCGCGAGAAACGTCTATTTAAAAGTCGCAAATTCGCGTGGCCGCCATGTTGGTTTTGTAGTTACCAGTTTTTCAATAGTCACATAGGTGAACTTCCAGTAGTTCACTTTATCACCGTAATAAATTCCAGGGTGATATCGGTAATAGTTTCGGAGATATTGAATGCTGGTGAAATATTTCGCACAGCCGCCATGTTGGATTGGTGAGACGTTACAAAATTTGAAGGGCACGGTCGAGGTCGCCCGGAATAGAACTATGAACTTACCAAGTTTCATTGAAATCGCTCCAGCCGTTTAAAAGTTATTAGGGGACACACACACACACCTCACACACACACACACACGCACACACACGGACAAAAGGTGATCTCATAAGCCTATTTTTTCAAAATTGAAAATAGGCTAAAAATGATAATGATATCGTATGGCCTCGGGTGCCTGGTGAAAGCTTTGTTATTTGCGACCAGAGGGCAGCTTGCATGTCGAATTTTGTTGTCCCTTGGAGCACTATGCAAGTCAAGGAGGTTAGATATCTAAGCTCCTCGACACTATAGCGCTTTCTAGTAGAGAAAGGAAGACATCTTTTGTGTTGGCGGAAAATCCCGAGATTAATTTTGCCATTATTTACACGGCATAGTGAATTCAAATGGGTTCTTTAACATGCCAACAACGTATGACATGCGTGCCGTGATTTTTGTCACCTTTCAAAAATCACTTACCAAGGCCAGGAGCGAGCCTGCAATGTTGGGGTTGGAAGTCTGACACGTTAACCACTCACCGTGGCAAGCAATGCTTGCATGATTCATGCAGATAAGATACATTTACATGTGGACAGTAGTGTCTTTGGTGTTACTCAAAAAACAGGGATGTCCAATTATTTTTACTATAGATTATAAATACTATTTCACAAAATGATAACATTTCTGACTGTCAAAACTTGTAATGAAAACACTACCATTCTGGTTCATGCAACAGAATTTTAATTGAAGATTGGTCTCAGGGAAGCTTGTGCTCGCGAGTACTTTTCGACTCGTATGGAAGAGCAGCAAATGCCATTTAAAGAGCACCGTGGTTGAGAACGTCTGGACTAAACGCATGCGGGAATAGCTCGGAGCCGGAGTGTGTGACATTGAAGCTGAACAATACCTCTGCTGCAGATTGGAGTCCAGTCGTGGGCCCGGGTGTTTTTGGTCTTTAATGCTCCATTCCATATTAAATTCTATATACTATGCAACATAATAGTGCTCGTGAAGTCGCGCACAATCACTGCCCAAGGAGCTGGAAGTACGAACAACTCACGGTGTTAATGGCACCATCCTGAATGTGCTTATTTTGAGTGCTCAAATGTCAGGTTTCTACCTATCCCAAATCCTTGTATTAATAATAAGCGGCTTCGGTGGCGTAGTGGTAGCATGCTGAACTGATATTCCCAAGAAGGCGGATTCAAACCCGGCCCAAGTCGTCGGATTTTATAAGAGTGTTAAAATCCTTCAGTATGCTCTCCTTCGGAAGGGAAGTAAAGCCGGCGGGCCCTTGTCATAGATTTATGGCATGTAAAAGAACCTACCATTGCAATTGGTGGTGTGTAGCAAAATTTGTAGGTTATATTTGGCTAGTACATAACGCTCTATCAAGTTCCAACGTTCGCCACTAGAATTACTGACAGTAGCATCTGGTAGCCAAAGTTGGAACTACTTGGAATTGAACTCGTTGAGAGACCTAGGGCGTTCAATCAAAATACCCAGCTTATGGACATTGGCTGCGATTCATATATCAAATAATAAGTACAGTTGTGTACTACTGCTGTCACATCCCACAAGGACTCCCACCTAGTGGGACGTGGGTTGGCGACCAGGGGATTCTGGCTGAGTCCGGCATTTTTCCACTTGCTTGTGTCGAGCTTATGTCATCTTTCGTATAGACCTCCCTTGGTCAACTCTTGTTCTCTTGTGACCTCGATGGTATTAGGGCATTCGAAGCCTAGTGTGTATTTCACTTTCCCGTCTTAATTGGACCTTATCTCATCTTTCCTGATACCCTCATTCTTCGAAAGTGCAGACCTCTTCTTTTCTTTTGATGGCATCTCCAGCCTTCTGTTCAAGACCCTAAAGGAGGCAGCATGTATGCAGCCCCAGCACTTATGGTGCTCACGGATTTGGCGATCCTGAAGGGATTCTTGTGCTGGGTCTCCCTTTTCAATTAACCATAATATCCTGAGCCTCTAAAATGAATTATTGACTACAATAAACATCATGAACGTGTCAATTAAGCTGTATAGGCAAATCCGGTCCCGTGGCTAATTGGTTCACATACAAGGTTCTGACCCGAAGGTTCCTTGGGACGTAGGGATTTTAATTCATATGTTTAGTTCCCCTGGCTCGGGAACTGGCCTGTGCGCTGTCTTAAACATGGAAAATAAAACAAATTTTAAAAGGAAAACGAAGAAAGGAAGTAATTAAAATCTTTTTTTTTTAATTGTCATAACAGAGATCATATTTTAGGAAAATGAGAAGGTATGATTACTGGTGCATAAACTCATGTACGTGATATACGCAGTTTCTGACAAGTCGTTAACAGTGTAGGATACGCACATCACAGCAATAGCTTTATGGAATATAACCCCTTGGAACAGTAAAATCTGTTTATTAAGACTTGAAAATGTGATTGCAGTTGGAATTCGGGCCCAAATATCCCGCAGGTGCGTTTAGTTACTTGCACAAAAGCGAATATGACTCGACGAGGACACACTTTCATGTATTTAATAGAGAGGCATCAGGTTTATGATTCAAAAATCCCTAATTAGGTTCAGACAATGATGTATAAGCTTGCTCTGTATGTCGTTTGGTACATCACGAGATGTCTACGTCATCGTCATTCCAGAAGTCACTGCAACAGCACAGTTTTGAAAATGAAACGAGATTCTTGCGTGACCCGCTGTGGTTCAAGAGCTTAGCGTGCCTTCCCGGACAACAGGAAAACATTGGCAAAAATCGTAACTGTACTCATATTTTCAAGACGTACTCAACAAATCCTCAAATTACAAGTACATACACGAATACAGGCATAACAATAAGACAGGTTATCAGACAAGGCCCATACGCACACCCAAGTACACGGAGCTACATGACCACGATATTGCAAAGCTCCTAAATAATGACATCAACAACAACAACAAGAATTACATTCCCTGGTCGAGCCGGAAATTGAATCCGGATCTCAGGTATGACAGTCAAGGACTCTAGTCACTACACCACGAGGCTATTATTTTAGAATGTGCCACCAGGATAATGAGGACTCCACGGAATAAGGATAGCCAACTCTACGTTTTGAACCCACCCTGATTTGCATATAAATTCTAAATTAATTTAATGTGGAATGGTTTCTATAGACTGAATGCAGAAAGGGAAATGGTAAAGAAGCGATGTAATTTATGTGTGTCAAAACAATACTGCAAGGTATGTAGTTAATTTTGATTTATTCGTGAATTGGGATATTCACACCCCAGCAGGCGGTTATCTGATCTGGCCACTGCTCCTCATCAGTGAATGCGAGCCAGACACGCGATCGGCAGCCTAATCTCAGTCCCTGTTGAAGGGGATCAACTGAATATCGTGGCTTCCTCAGCACCACTCTGAAATAATATCTGTTCATTCTCTTTGAACTTTAAGTGCATGTTTTTGCAGTTGTTGTTACTTCGTACACATTCATACAGCTCAGTAAGCCTATATACTAGAGCTGTCGATCGATTCAAGATTTTGATCAGTTACCAAATGCCTTTAACCGGTCGATTAATCGAACACAGTATCAGTTCGAGGAAATAAATCTTTGAATATTATATTTTAAAACGTTTACAATTCCATTTGCTACGAGGAAGATATAATTTTAAATTTTAATTGTATTGGTGGCGTGCAAGTAAACAAATTAGTACATTGAAAAGCATTTATAGTACATTATGCAACGAGCCTATAATGGCAATAATTTGACATTCCACACGAGTGTCTTAATTACCATTACCATTATGTTAGCTTGCCACGGTGGGTGAGTGGATAGCGTGTCGGTCTACTAACCCCAAGATTGCAGGTTCGCCCCTGACCGTGGTAAGTGATTTTTGAAAGGCGGCAAAAATACGATACGCATGTCATACGATGTTGGCATGTCAAAGAACCCATTTGAATTCAGTAGGCCGAGTTCATAATGGCAAAATTAATCTCGGGAGTTTCCGCCAGCACAAAGTTCCTCATTTCTCTACTAGAAAGCGCTATTGTGTTCAAGGAGATTAGATATCTAACATCTAACCTCCTTGACTTTCATAGTCAAGGAACTACGAAATTCGACACGCAAGCTACCCTCTGGGTGTCAAATAGCAAAGCTTGCACCAGGCACCCGAGGCCATACGATATTATTATTATTACCATTATGTTTTGACATACATATTCATAAATATCTGTGGGATTCAGTAACTTCAGTTAGTAAACAGAGCGCGCTGGGTGGTTTGCTGACTGAACAGAGCGCATGCGTTGGTCAAAGAATTTCGTAAGCAGAGACCATTTACTTTACTTGGCAATGCTATTGTTTACAGCCTGCATGATGTCTAGTGCCGATAAGAAGTAGCATTCAGTAATATTTTCACCGAAGTCCTTTGTAAGTAATGCGCTGTGTAGTAATTGGCGTTAGGGATATTACGGTACAGTGCTATTTCTTTTCTCATATTCGCCAGTTTATTTACGCGAACATATGGGACGGTGCACTTTCCATGTCAGTAATTTATGTAGAAGGATGCTGTGTTGCTAACTTCTGGACGAAGATTCATAAATTTCTTGCATATGTCATAGTATTTTCTTGTTACCGTAAAGATTCGTGCTAATTTTGTCTTTGTGTTTGGGATTGTAACTACAATGGTTGATCCGATATCCAATTTGAACTTTCAAATCATGTAATTCATGTACGACATGTTGGATTTTGGGCGAATGCGCGAAGCTATCCTTACCTAATTGATCAATGAATGAGCTCTGATTGGATGGAGAAACTGTTTCATAATGAAGAATAGTACTATAATGACCCTCATTGTGATACAGTTTTCTGACATATAATATTTACATTTCGACATCGTCGAACATAAAGTTAATAACAGGCCTATTATTTAAAATATATTTCAATACTGATTATTTGATGACACAAGAGTTTGAAGTTGAAGTTCACAGTTAGGCTACTTACAGTCACACTTCATTGCTCCAGGACTTCAGACAAGTCAGTGATTTGACATCCTCAGAACTAAGCGCTCTCTTCTCTTTGTAACAATATCTGTCCAGCTTCACTGAGCACTCTCCTACACGGAAGTGAAGTAGCTGTAATGCAAAGCAATTTTTTCGCTATGCGTGCGAGATGTGGAAGTTGGACTGAATGTTTTTTCCACCATTGTGGAAGTCATCTTCTAGATATTATAGCTTTTATCTTTCTGAAGCAAAGGCATGAGCATCAGCTAACCAATCCTACATTAGCTGATGCTAGCTCGCCAAATGGCAAATTGTAATACAATACACTGGTTTTGTGCTACACAGCTAATAACCATTCGGCTGCAATTCATATATAAAGACAATTACTTTTCCTACACCACACTACTATTTTTAATCGGTTCGATTAGTCGAATAAAGCACATTGATCGGTTAATCGCATTTTTAGATTGTTGTTGTTTTAGTCTTCAGTCTTTTGACTGGTTTGATGCAGCTGTCCATGCTTGCCTGTCCTGAGCTAATCGTTTCATCTCTACAGAGCTACCACACCCTACATTCGAGGCAATCTCTTTAACATAGTCTAACCTTGGTCTACCCCTAGAGTTCTTGTCCTCAACCCTTCCTTCCATAACTAAGCTTGCTATTCCTGGATGTCTTAGTATGTGTCCTACCAACCTATCTCTTCTCTTCATTAGCAGTTGCCAGAAACATCTCTCCTCTCCCACTAGTCTTAATACCTCTTCGTTTGTAACCCTATCCACCCATCTGATCTTCATCATTCTCCTGTAACACCACATTTCAAACGCTTCAATTCTCCTCTTTCCTGTTGCACCAATAGTCCAAGTTTCACTTCCATAGAGCGCCACGCTCCAGACAAAGGCCTTCAAAAATGACTTCCTAATACCTAAATCTATATTCGATGTCAACAGATTCATTTTCTGTAGAAATGCTTTCCTTGCCAGAGCTAATCTACTTTTATCATTTTAAATAATTACTAGATGAATCCCGTCAAAACATGACGGACAATGAAAACAAAATTACTGAAGAAGCTTCTTATATAAGTTACATTCTTTGTACGATTACTTTTTAGCACTATTGCAACTTTAAGGGCGTCAAAAGATAGCACTCTCAGCATTGCAACATATTGCTGGCCAAGACTGAAAACGTTATGAGGTAAATAGCCCAATACGTTCAAGAGTTTCTCCTTGAGCTTGATTGATTGTGATAAAGTAGACCGAGCGAATAGGACATTGTTGTCTATTAGAAAGAAAATGTACTGTACCTGCAAGTGTTTTATCGGAAGGTGTTAAATCAAGTCGTAGGTATCTCTGCCTAATATTACTGAACCTATTATATCCGAATCCAAGCAATTTCTTACATATTTCTTACAATTAATATGTTACCATATATGAGTCCTTGGGAAACGTTCAGATTTCTAAGGAGCATAACTATGGCTCAAACGTTCGGAGTATGTGGAGGCGAATCACTTAATTCCAAGGAATTGAAAAATTCAATAATGGGGAAATGAAGTAGCTGGCTTTCATCTTCAATATCCAATCTGTTAACGCTGATGTATGTGTTAGAACTACAGGATATAAGTTCAATGACTTTTAAATAAATATCATTACATTGTTGCAGCTTGGCAAATATTTTATATTCCAGCAGATCAATTTTACCCCCACAACAGTAAAGACCAAAGTAAGCACGCGTAGATTTTACGCAAGAGAAATAGAACGTAGAACAATGTTTACATTTGATCGTCAAAGACCTTACACTACACTTTACTGCATAATATCTGGAATTGTTTCTGAAGTGGCCTATTTATATTGGATTTTAAATGTGGCCTAGTATTATTCGAAAACACTATAGTGTCCTGCAATAACGGAGCCGCTAAATATTAAATGACAAATAATACTTCCATTGCCGACATCAACTGCGTAGTTAGACTCAGTACTCGAAACAAATAATCATTTAACAATTGTCTTATACAATGAAGTTCAACATGACCGTCCAGAGACTTTCATACTCAAGTTGGTTGGTGAGGAGAATGCGATGAGACTGATCGCTTAAAATAAATTCCTTATAATTGTTCCTGCCAGCGAAATTTTTTGCAATAGCTTGAAAACGCAGCTCAGAACGACGTTCTTCATGTTGTTATAAGCAGTACGAAACTGCTCTAAATAAGCAATTTCCATCACCTGTTATAGGTTATGGCAGTACATTTTGCAGGGGAACATAGAATCACCTCGCCAACTACTGGAATGACCATAGGCCTATACTCAATACTCACTTCGGTAGTCACCCTAATGGAGGCAGTTTTTGAATTCTATGTCCCGTGCATTTCAAAAATCGTATTAACACATGGAAGCCCACCCATTCTTGGCTATCGCCTCGGAGACACGGGTTACATTTCCTGCTCTGCCAAGACATTTAATTCTGGTCTGAGGGAAAAAACGGGGCCCATTCAGTCTCTTGAGGTATAACTAAGAAGAGGAAGGTTTAATTCCCACCTCGACAATCTTGGATGTGGTTTTCCGAGGTTTCCCACTTCCACTCAAGGCAAATACCGGGATGGTTCCTAACTTATAGCCTTGGCCGTCTCCTTGTCATTTCCCACCTTAATTACAAATACACACAGTAATGCAGCCATCACAATAACACAGACTATCAGAGAAAATTTTACACTTACACACCAAAGTACACGGGGCTGAGTGACCACGATGTCTGAGCCCCTCAAACGAATTATGTTTGCCAAGTGCCTCTCATGGCGAAAGCAATTGTGGACACGCACGAGTGCCTGGAAAACTACTTTTTTCTTTAATAATTTAAGAGTATATCGACAATGCATAATTATAACTTTTAGTCTAGGACGCTAATAACTTGACCACCGAAGCATTGGGAAGAAATTGCAATATTAAGGTACATAAACATCATAGCCTACACATTCAACTGTCAGTTAATGTTCTTTAACATTTCCCTTCTTAAATATTCCCCTCCTTTATAATTCTCCATCACGTGAAAACGCGCCATGTCTTGTGTTTGAAAATATATCGATGCAATGGTGCTGCCATCTGTTGTCAGTTACTGGAACTATATGGGCGAGGTGCTGCCATCTGTTGTCAGTTACTGGAACTGATTGCAGATATTCAAACGGCGTATTGAGGACAACTGTTAGCTCTTTTGATCCCATGCTGTCATGCAATGGTAAAACAGAAATAAAACGTAATGAGAGGGAATGTAGAAATATGTATCATTAACTGACTTAAAACGTTACTAATACTCCTTGATAAAACAATATTTAACTACCACGTGAAAACGCGCCATGTCTTGTGTTTTAATATATCGATGCAATGGTGCTGCCATCTGCTGTCAGTTACTGGAACTATATGGGCGATGTACTGCCATCTGTTGTCAGTTATAGGAACTGATTGCAGATATTCAAACTGCGTATTGAGGACAACAGTTTGCTCTTTTGATCACATGCAGTAATGCAATGGTAAAACGGAAATAAAACGTATTGAGAGGGAATGTAGAAATATGTATATTTAACAGACATAAAACCTTACTAATACTCCTTGATTAAACCATTTTTCAGTGGTAAAAAATACTGGCAAGAGCTGGGATCGAACCGGTGCTCCTTGGAACCACAGTCAGGCGCCTTAACCACATAGCTACTCGCGCAGTCTCTTTCAATAGCAGACGCAACCGTTCACTATATTCAAAAGCCGCTGTCTGAAGGAAATGATCCATTTCATTATCCCAAAAAATCAATGTTGCACATTCGTATACGTTCATACTGTTATTATATTTTATTGTCAGAACTTGGTTAATGTATGTTTTCAATTACATGGAAGCTTATTAAATAACTTACATTTTAATGGACTTCTCACCGCCATTTTGTCATGAGCCCAGGCGGATTGTGCGCATGCGTGAGGGACAAGAATTCTGCTATTTTCTATATTAATTTAAAAATATACCGTAATATATTTGTTTATTTTAGAGACACTCTGCAAATCTAGAGGCCAAGAGCTTTCGTTAGAGTGCTCTACGAAGTAAATCGGTTCTGTCGTTCTCTCAATCTCGTGATAACAAAAATCACCTTACTGTTTTAAATATATAGATAGATGTCGACTTCGCTGGAGTCTGGCGTTACGTTACGGTGTCGGGACGAAATATACCATGAATGCACTGAGGTGTGTGGCGTCATAGTACTGCTGAGCTTTCTCCTTTCCCCATGCGCTCCGATGAGCGTGACGTCATCCAGCCAGCTACCTCCTTTGACCTTGGTTTGCGCTTGCTTTCTTTATTTTGTTTTCTTAATTTTTTTTTGCTAACGGACTTTGAGTTCTCCCAGCATTTGTAGCATTTGTAGCATTTAAAATGATATAAAATCTAGTCTTTCAGACTGACTATCAGTGTTTTTATATCCCCTTTGCTTCGTCCATCACTGGTTATTTTGGTTCCTAAGTAACAGAATCGGTCCGATTAATCGATTAAATCGACAGCTCTACTACTGTATATACCTCTAGTCACCTCAAGACCTAAGCGGTCCCTTTGATGTCCTGGTCAGCCAACGCGCCAGGAAATAGTTCCCACCTTTTCTGCTTGTTTTTGGCGTACAAGATTATCCAACACATGTTGCTATGTTTCCATAAGCCGACTAGATTAGCCTACTTTACGAATTTCCTTTGTAAAATTCTAGGAATACGTGTTTCATTTTCACGTTAATTGGGAGCTTTACTAGCTTTGCTTTTCATCTCATGAATGAATCGTGTGGGTGAATATAGTTCATAGTGGAATTTATAACTATAGGCAGAGTAATTCAGTACGAATTTGATATTACATTACGTTTTGTCGTGTATAAATCTGGTTTGAGCTGTAAAAGAGCACCCGAGTAATTCAATTTTATGGCGAATCAGGCTCAAAGGTTGGCAACACTGTTACTATTGCACAAAGTTCAATATGGCTTCCTCAAATAGACCGATGCAGCTGTAAAGCTTATATCTAATAACCCCTGTCGAAAGGATCGGTCGATTTAAAACCTCCTGAATCAGACAGAACTCAAGAAAATGCCTTGAGCTAAAATTAAGTTGAACTTTACAAGAAGGGTTTCGGAAATGTAAGATTAGAAAGGTTAAAGGGCAGAACAAGTTGCTTGGTTTCATTAGATTTATTAATAACTTTGATCGTGCACAAATATGAATATAACAAAAGAGCAAAGCTCAATAAACATCTGACAATGAAGATTAACGTATGAAACTGAACTCAGTATTTGATTAACAATTAGATTTAACATATTTTTTGTAACAATTAGGAACAAAGTACCAAACAAAGAAGTAATTGCTACGTGTATGCATCAGAGGTTACAAACAATAGAGCAGTGATTTTACAAGAAAACGCCTTTCAAAGACCAAGTAATTAGTTGAATTATTCATATAACTTCATAAGGCAAACTGAAAGCCTTAACAAGAAGTTCCGTGACGAACTAAAGAGCCTACTTTTCTTAAAATTAAGTTTCATGCCAATGATTAATCTACAGTATATGAACCTATCTAGAATAATGACGAAATTAAGTTGGTAATATCGAAATGTGTGATTAGTTCGAAATATACCAGGTATAATGTAGCCTAATAGAGCATTACGGTTGGCAGCCCTAGTGACTGAATATATTCTTAGTTCCATCTCTTAAGGTACAGAATAAAAAAATTGGTTGAAGTCCAATGGACGTTACATGCAGTTAGACATTGGATCTATCAGCACGCGTAAAAACATGTTGGCAACAATGTCATGCGTGTGCTGGTCAGAAATTGCCTAATCTGAAATATTATGATATCTTGTTGTGCCAATTTTGGACGAAATCCATTTGTTAGTATATAAGTTACATGTATTTTAAAATTGGACCTATCAGCAGGCATAGAATCATGTTGGCAGCACTGACGTATATTAATTATTCCAAATTAATCTAGAATATCAGGTGCTATACGTGTGCAAAGTATAGGGCTGTTGGCTTGCATACTTCCTGGTGTATTGACATTAGGTTAAAAAAAATATAGACAGCATTTATTAACAGTTGGTAGCCCTGATTGATCTTACAAATACGTATAGTCATATCTGTTATGTTACACATAGCACATACGAAATTTGGTTGAAATGCAACTGATAGTATAGAAGTTACATGTATTTAAAATTGGCCCTATCAGCAGGCTTAGAATCATGTTGGTAGAACTGAAGTATATAATGTGACCGATCAGGGGGCTAGGGATCGATAGCATGCCGAGTTATCGGAGACCTCAGGATCGATTGCATACCGAGCACGCATAATTTGCGGTGTTCTCAGTGCCGAAATTGTGGGGGAGCCATACACAAGGAACACGATAGTGTTTGAACCGAAATGAATACGACATCTGAGTTGCCAGTCCAATATGATGTTAAGAACAATAATTACTCTACTGCCCATAGCACTAAGAGAAAACACGGAGGTTTGGAATACGAGCAGGACAACAACGTAGCCTTACTGGGTGAGGCCCGCATTTCCAAGAATCTTGTGGACAAGAGCTCCTTTTGTATAGCCAACACACTTATTGTGCAGCTGAAGTGCTGGATTTACGACACCCTAGCGTTGGTAATCCTCCAGCACTAGAGCCCGCGGAATTAGACAATGTAAAGTAGCGCCGAGATGCTAATTTGAGATCCGCCTATGGAATAATTGTAATAAAAAGGCCCAATCAGAGAAGAGGCTGAGAAATGCATTTCGGAATTTTAATCACGGCCCAAGCCCAAAAACTACCAGAGTTACGGGGATATTACTGAGTCAGCCGCGGAGGAATATTCCCCCCCCCCCCCCCCCCTCCACGACACTCAAGACATGGCGCCAAACGAGGATCTACCCTGTAGCGTCATGATGCAATTTGATTTGAAGAGGTTCCTGCCGATCGATTTCGAATTTAATCCTATGAATATTGCCGTCCTCATCTTGACCTACAAGTTGAACCAAAAATTATTGCGGTGTGACGATTGCCATGGGAGCGGACTTGACAGAGGTGACAAGTCCATTGTCCCAATGTTGAGGGTGGATATAGGCACTGAGCGCACACACTAGCCAGTCAGTTTTGCAGCCACACCGGGCATAGTCCACGCTGCTCGCGACTTTGATACCGCGTAGCCGAGTGAGAAAACATTTTTCTAAGTGATAAACTTTTACCGCCAATCATTCACAGAGGTCATGATAGTTATCGAAGGCGAACACTATTTATATAAATCTATCCAGATGGAGTTTGCCACCCACGTCCATTAAAAACTTAACGCCACGCCGTGTGGAGCCGAGAGCGCGGAGCGCTGACCAGCAGCCCATTCGAGACCCGAGCAGGGAACTTTGTGGAGCTAACGAGTTGCAAGCGAGATCGCTGAACCTATAGGCTTGTACTCATATGTTTCAACGGTCTAGGAAATCGTAGGAAATACCAATCTAGGACTGAACGGGATAGGGGTATGTCGGCCTACTGAGGACCTGCAAGCCCGATTCGCAGTAACGGTACCGCCAGCCACATATCATAACGTTTCGCAGCGAATGAAGCCCGTGGATATAAGTGTAGAAAGTGTCTTATGTGATAGGGTGTGCAAAATAAGTGCATCGATTAGTGTTAACAGTGTATTTATGTGTATGTCATCGCCTTGTAAGATGACCCAGTGGAACGACACCGGATTGATGATGGGCTAAAGGCCTTACGTCCGGGTGTCGAAGTGGTGACCAGCAGCCGTCATGGGCCTGTCTACTCCAGGGACAAGTGATGAGTATTAAACTTTCTATATTTGGGGACGTAATGTAGAAAAGGGGACGAGATATTTGTACAGTAGTATTAGCTTTGTTTTGACTTTTGATGTCAATATTTCGTTTAAGACAGGGGCTATTAGTTTTTTTTTACTCAGCATGCCAGTCCTTTTTATTTTGTTTTGTCCGTCAGTCCTTAAAAATAATGCATGTTTGTTGGTGGATGACGGAGGTGTCTGTAATTTTTATTTGCCAAAGGCATCATAAGTTAAATTGCCGTGTGTTTTAGGATGGATTTGTCGTGGCTATATATTCATGTAAGACTAGCGGTAAGTTAAGTGTACGACCTGACAAGTAGATAGGATAAGAATTTGTTTTTTGTGACATTTAGTAACGCCCAGCTAGGTTAGACTAGTTTTGCCACTTTAGGAAAATAGGTCAGATGGTTAGCGACCCAGGTTCCACTTTTCTTTTTCCCAGACCGGTTGCGAATTGACCAGTGAATTCCCAGGAACGGCAAGCAGGACGATGTCTGTCACAGATCTTTTTATGTGTGTGTGCTTTAATTTTTTTCCCGGCAAGGAGCCGTGAGGTTGTATTTGTGTGCATACCGGCCGAATTTTGAGCCCATAAGTGTTTCCGGATTGTATTTCCGAGGTAAGTGTTTTTCCGGATTGTATTTCCGATGTAAGTGTTTCCGGATGGTATTCCGAGGTAAGTGTTTCCGGACAGCGTAGTCCGAAGTAA
This sequence comes from Meconema thalassinum, assembly GCA_946902985.2. Classification (NCBI taxonomy): domain Eukaryota; kingdom Metazoa; phylum Arthropoda; class Insecta; order Orthoptera; family Tettigoniidae; genus Meconema; species Meconema thalassinum. The sequence continues at coordinate 379,201,542 of OX336392.1, forward strand.
TTAGTATGCACACAAAGTACGTTCTGGTTCATCATGTTTGTTTTGTGTACACACACACGCGATGTTTTTTTTTTTCACAGGTTGGAGGAGTGCTGACGTCTCTGGTTTTTGTTGCGCAGCCCTGGTCTGATATAAAATTTATTTAAAACCCTGTAAATGTCACAAATCGTAGCATAGCCACTAAGGCGTTTTTAGTAAGAGACCACATTTTAGAATGTGAAGTCATTTCTGTCCAGCTGGCTCGTGGAAGCGTGCTCGCTACCCATGGGGAGTGTCACCCCGGCTGGTTGGTCAAGGTCGATTAGTTTATCAACACACGGAAGATTGAAGTTAGATTTTAGATAGGAGAGGGGGTTTGTTTATTAGTAGTTAGGCATGCTGGCATTTTCTCTGTTTAAGTGAGCCATTGTTGGGCTATTTTCTTTATGTAGTTTCTGGTTCGAACCCAGAATGTTTTGTGTTGCATTTGGTGTAGTTACGCCCCCTGTCAATTTGCGTTATCTCGTTTGCCCCGATATTTTCTATATTATTGTCCACCCGATAGGCTGAACGACCAAATGTCAGATGCCTATCAGAAAGAATACTCTCACACTACGTCCAAGTGTATTTACAGATGTGTGTGCCAGTAAGAGGAATCAGAATATTTTATTTTAGTATTTTAAGGGCAACTGCATTTTGTTTGAGACCCTGAATTTGTCGTAGCAGTTGACATTCACCGTAATAACTTTGCCACCCCTGGCAGTCAGCTGTTAACGTAGTGATGTAATCTTTGTTTGCACACAGCTGGATCAGAATATTTTATTTTAGTATTTTAAGGGCAACTGCATTTTGTTTGAGACCCTGAATTTGTCGTAGCAGTTGACATTCACCGTAATATCTTTGCCACCCCTGGCAGTCAGCTGTTAACGTAGTGATGTAATCTTTGTTTGCACACGGCTGGATCAGAATATTTTATTTTAGTATTTTAAGGGCAACTGCATTTTGTTTGAGACCCTAAATTTGTCGTAGCAGTTGACATTCACCGTAATAACTTTGCCACCCCTGGCAGTCAGCTGTTAACGTAGTGATGTAATCTTTGTTTGCTCACAGCTGGATCAGAATATTTTATTTAAGTATTTTAAGGGCAACTGCATTTTGTTTGAGACCCTGAATTTGTCGTAGCAGTTGACATTCACCGTAATAACTTTGCTACCCCTGGCAGTCAGCTGTTAACGTAGTGATGTAATCTTTGCTTGCTCACAGCTGGATCCAATTAATGTATTTTATTTTCGTTTCTTTTAAGCTGAATTGAGGCCGATGATGAGCTCTGGGAGAGCCGTGTTTTTCTTTCACTATTTTGATTTTGTTATTTTAAACTTAATTTGGTTTTTCTCTTCTTATTTGGGTTTAATTTGTAACGTTATTGTAACTTAGTTTTTGCTGTTGCATTTATATTTTTGTTCTTTTGAGTTAATGTAATTTTTCAAACCGGATTTTTGAGTTCAATAAATTAGATTTTACCTGTTAACTAGTGTACGCCATTTCAGTAGTTTAGCGAACCTGTTTCCTGTTGACCTAGGCCATTAGTGATCATTTAACGAACGTACAGCACCCGAGATTATTATTATTATTATTATTATTATTATTATTTAATTTTTAGGCCTAGAGATACCCGATCGGGTACAATAAGTTACTCCAAAATTAATCTAAAATATCAGGTACTATACGTGTGCATAGTCTAAAGCTGTCGGCTTGCATACTTTCTGATATATTGGTACTTGGATAAAAGAATAGAGAGAGCAATTATTAAGAGTTGGCAGCCCTGGTGATTCTTAAGAATACGCTCAGTCATATCTGTTTATGTACACATATTACATACAAAATTTGGTTGAAATCCAATTGATAGTGTAGATGTTGTAGGCATTTAAAAATTGGACCTATCAGAAGGCTTAAAATTATTTTGGCAACACTGTCATATATGGCCTCCTGGAAATTAAACTGAAATAGTGTTGTCTACATGTGTGCCATTTTTGGAATAGCTCCCATGCATACCTTCCAAGATATCCAACATTGAGCTCAAATTTCTAGTGCGTTTTTCAGCAGTTGGTAGCACTGACATCATTTTCAAATATGGACGTGAGATTTCCGGTATACATCTTTACTCATACTAAATTTGGTTTCGATTTCTGCAGCCGTTTAGGAGTTGATAGGGGGTGACACATACACAGCCAGACAGACAGAAGGACAGACAGTCAGACAGACAGCGAGAAGGACAGACAGACAGGACAGACAGACACACATTTTCCCGGATCGATCTCATAAGTCTACTTTTTCCTCATTTTTGCAAAAGTGTGAAAAGTAGGCTAAAAATAGGAAAGAACTAAGTAGAATTAGAAGGCTGAAGAGCCTGTTATACAAGTAAGTGCGGCGTGAGAACAGAGCCCTGTAAAATGATTAAAGGCCAGTTTTAAATGAGGATCTTGATGGCTTGATGAAAAGGTTCAATGAAACACTCTTACTTATCTTTTGTTTCTTGCAGCGATGGAGGCACATGCCACTTGATACACAAGCAGCTGGACTGCTGAAATTACTGAGACTCTGCAGGTCAATAACAACGTTAGCTCTCCAGGAGGAGCAGTTTAAAAGTTAGCGAAGCTTTGCTAAAAATACAAGCTGACTTGAAGAAACGCGCCTTTGCCCAAGTTAGGCAAGGCCACAGTTAATGACCAGACTTGTAGTATATCGAAGAAATTAAGACCTTACGGCATCGCATCCGAAGCCTATAAAACAGTAAAACACAAAGTATCAGTAGGTGATGAAATTCGTTTAAAGTCCCATGGCGTAGGAACTTCTGTTTAGACAGCGAACTCGTGTCTATATGTAGAAAAACTCGTAGACTTCAAATAGGTTACGATGTCAAATTATCTAGCATGATGACAGCAAGTGTCTAACTGGACAACGTGTGTATAGAAGGTCCAAACTGCCGGTGTTATATAGGAGCTCGGACGAGGAGTCGCTGGAAACTTTGATGAATCAGGAGACATGACTGGTCGGCTGGATTACAGCAACCAATGAGAAGCGTTGAAATAGAAACGAAAGGTATGGCAGCAACAGGGCTGTCATTTGAATCGGTGCACTAATGAAGATCGCAATAAATATTTTAACAAGCCTAGAGAAAATGTCTTAAAACCAAGCAGGCGTAAATACAGAACAAGTAAATTAAAAAGATCGTAATATTTAACAGAATGGTCCATCTACCCAAATGAAACCAGATAGGTTAAACAACAGCTGAATTTTAAACGTTTTTCTCTCAAAAAATTACGACAAGCTAAAATGAATAAATTACCGGCTTTAGTAGCCTTCGCAAATGCGAACACCCTGGCACTACAGCCTATAAAGTGGCCTACCAAGCGACCGCTGCCCAGCCATTTGGCCTGCAGATATATGCGTGACACGTGGTCAACGAATTGGGTCCCCTCGGTCATTTATCTCTGGTTTTCATGACCGGGGCGCTGCCTCACTGTCTGACAGCTACTCAATCGTCCTCTCGAGGCTGAGTGCACCCCGTTCGAGCCCTCACGTTAGTTTCTAAAATCCCTGACGGAGCCGGGAATCGAACCCGGGGCGTCTGGGTGACAGGCAGGTGCGCTACCCCAGCACCACGAGGCCGGAGCTGTAAAGCTTTAATCACCAATAAAATAGTTCAGAGGTAATAACAAGAAGTTCCGTGAAGAACTATACAGCCTACTTTTCATGCCAATGATTATTCTACAGAATATGAACCTATCTAGAATAATGACGAAACTAAGTTGCTAATATCGAAATTTCCAATTAGTTCGAAATAATGTATACCTGGCATAATGTAGCCTAATAGAGCACTACAGTTGGCAGCCCTGATGACTGAATATATTCTTAGTTCCGTCTCTTAAGGTACAAAATACAAAATTTGGTTGAAGTCCAATGAATAGCATGGACGTTACATGCAGTTAAACATTGGATCTAACAGCGCGCGTAAAATCATGTTGGCAACAATGTCATGCATGTATTGGTCAGAAATAATCTGAAATAATATGATCTATTGTTGTTCCAATTTTGAATGAAATCCATTAGTTAGTATAGAAGTTACATGCATTTTAAAATTGGACCTATCAGCAGGCTTAGAATCATGTTGGCAGCACTGACGTATATTCGTTACTCCAAATTCGTCTAGAATGCCAGGTACTATACGTGTGCAAAGTTTAGAGCTATTGGCTTGCATACTTTCTGATATATTGATATTAGGGTAACAACAATAGGGCAGCACATATTAACAGTTGGCAGCACTGGTTGCTCCTTAGAATACGCATAGTCATATCTGTTATGGTACACATAGCACATACGAATTTTGGTTGAAATCCAAATGATAGTATGGAAGTTACATGTATTTAAAGTTGGACCTGTCAGCAGGCTTAGAATTATGTTGGTAGCACTGACGTATATAAGTTACTCCAAATTAATATAGAATGTCAGGGACTATACGTGTGCATAGTTTAAAGCTGTCGGCTTGCATACTTTCTGATATATTGGTATTTGGACAAAATAAATTAGGAGCATTTATTAACAGTTGGCAGCCCTGGTAGGTCTGAAGAATATGCTCGGTCATATCTGGTTATGTACACATACAACATACGAAATTTGGTTGAATTCCAATTGATAGTATAGAAGTTATATGCATTTAAAAATTGGACCTATCAGGAGGCTTATAATCATTTTGGCAACACTGCCAAGTTTAGCCTCCTGGAAATTAAACTGAAATATTATTATCTGTACGTGTGCCAATTTTGAAATAGCCCCCATTCATATTTTCCAAGATATCCAACATGGAGCTCAAATTTCAATTGCGATTTTTTAGCAGTTGGTAGCACTGACATCATTTTCAAATATGGCCGTGAGATATTCAGGTATAGATCTTTACTCCTACCAAATTTTGTTTCGATTGCTGCAGCCGTTTAGGAGTTGATAGGGGGGGACACACACACAGCCAGACAGACAGACAGACAGAAGGACAGACAGACAGACAGACAGACAGACATTTGTCCGATCTCATAAGTCTACTTTTTCCTCATTTTTGCAAAATGTGAAAAGTAGGCTAAAAATGGAGAGAACTTGAATAAAAGGTGCAAACAAATGATTTGAAATGTGCATAGCAGTTTAAGAGATGGCAATCTAGAATTTCCATGCCGGAAACACAAGAAGGGACAATAAGAGGAGATGCGTGGAGGGATATTTTACTCATGACTTAACCTGACGTTTGGTATACTGTAGTTATAGGAGATTCGAATAAGCAGATCACCAATCTAATCCCCTGTCTAGTCAATAACTTAACAGCTGGCTTGCCACGGTGGGTGAGTGGTTATAGTGTCGGACTACCAACCCCAAGATTGCAGGTTCGCCCCTGGCCATGGTAAGTGATTTTTGAAGGCGACAAAAATCACGACACTCATGTCATACGTTGTTGGCATGTTAAAGAACCCATTTGAATTCAGTAGGCCGTGTTCAATGGCAAAATTAATCTCGGGATTTTCCGCCAACACAAAGTTCCTCCATTCTCTACTTGAAAGCGCTGTAGTGTCAAGGAGTTTAGATAACTAACCTCCTTGACTTTCATAGCGTTCAAAGGAACGACGAAATTCGACATGCAAGCTACCCTCTGGGTGTCAATTAACAAAGCTTGCACCAGGCACCCGAGGCCATACGATATTATTATTATTATTATTACTTAACAGCTTTAAGTGTGTGGCAGACGATATACTTCACAGGCGCAAGCTGCAGATTCAGTCACTCAAAACTTTCACCTTTGCACTCGATTGTCCCGCTACACAATTGAAGTAAAGAGGTTGCCATGATGCCAGGAATTTAAACTGCAGATCTGCTTTACGGAAGCTCACTTATTCCTGACGATAGCCCAGCTTACTCAACTGCAAGTACACGGGTATTTGATTTGTCTGATAACCTGGGATTCTATGCTATGCATTCAATAGTTTGCGTGGTTTTATCATTTTAAATGATCTTGTCGACTTCGTCGTTACGCTGGGGTCTGGCGTTACTTTTCGGTGACGGGACGAAATGTACCCAGATGCACTGAGATGTGTGACGTCATAGTACTGCTTGGTGCATGTGTACCCCGACAATCTCTACTTCGTTAGTATAAGACAAAAATCCCCGATTCTTGGATGTCACGGGTAATCTCGAGAACCACTGGATGGATTTTGATGCGGTTTTCACCATTCTGTAAAGGATATCTCGAGGAAAGATTCTGTAGAAAATAATTTATGTTTGATCAAAGGAACCGAAGCAGTAACATTTCAGTGAAAAGGTCGAAAACAAACTTGGCGTCCATGCGCTTCTTAAGCTTACGCTGGGCAAACCGTTAAAAATATCAATATACTATGAGCGTAAGAATTGTTCAGCATGAAAAGTTCTACAAAAAAGTCCGCGAGAGCATATCTCTATCTTCAATACATCGCCCACTAAAAGTGTTTTTAGACTGGATGGAAGGGGCAAGCCCGCACGCTTGACCTTGCTTTGCCCTTGGTTTGCACTTACGGTTCGCGAGTAATTTGATACAAGATAAGCAAAATAAGTACTATGCAGATAATTTCGTAGCATGTCAATAGTCTTTGGCTTCTCGCTTCGCTCGAAGCCTCCGGCCTTTCTAGCATTTTTCAGCATTTGTAGCATTTAAAATGATACAAAGTCTAGTCTTTCAGACTGACTGTCACTTTTTTTAATAATCAGGGTCTCATTTTCAAATTAACTAGTGGACCCATACGAGAGAGCCTCCGTGGCTTAGGCGGCAGCACGCCGGCCTCTCACCGCTGGGTCCGTGGTTCAAATCCCGGTCACTCCATGTGAGATCTGTGCTGGACAAAACGGAGGCAGACAGGTTTTTCTCCGGGTACTCCGGTTTTCCCTGTCTACATTTCATTCCAGCAACACTCTCCACTATCATTTCATTTCATCTGTCATTCATTTAATCATTGCCCCAGGGGAGTGCGACAGGCTTCGGCAGCCGGCACAGTTCATATCCTCGCCGCTAGTTGGGGGCTTCATTCATTCCATTCCTGACCCGGTCGGAGACTGGAAGCAGGCTGTGTTTTTTTTTTTACCCATACGAGAACTCTCGCATGTGTTCGGCTTTATTGGTTTGCGGGCTCGACGCGACACAGTTCTGTCGTCTTGTTTATTTATTTCAACGCACGTTTTAAACAAATTGTTGATATTTATGGAATGAGAGTGCCACTCGTCACCACTGTGGATATAGGCGTGACTAAATTATTAGAACTAAAGCAAAATTCCCCAATCTATCCACTATTTGTAACCCTAATAAATAATATGCCCTGTGTTTTCATAAATTTGGTCTTAGTTACTGATGGATGTTAAGTTTCTGTTTTGAGCTATTACATATTTTAGGCAATTGCCTCGGTATTTTGAGTCAAAGGGATTCCTTATGGCCCATTATTTGGCGAAAAATTATTTATCACACTTATTCCCCCGCAATCGAAAAAAAAAAAGAATGTTAAAAACACATTCATACATGTCAGTGTCCAGAAAGAAGCAATTGTATACGATATTTCAGTTACTGAGCAATATTGTCAACATCAGTCACTACAGTATACCAGGTGCATCAGCTGCCCCTAATGATATTGTTTTATGCAGCCCAACTAACGCGTGTTGTCAGGGAGGTCGATATTTCTCTGCCTGGATCCCGTATGGTATTAATGCACTAAAAGCATATCCTGCAAACGATACTGAACCCTATTCATTTTCCCTCGTATTAGTCTGTAGCCACATCGAGGGAAAAGTATTAGTGTTCAGTATCGTTTGCAGAATATGCATTCAGTGCGTTAGTACTATATCACAGGCAAGCAGAGAAATATCGACCTTCCTGATAACAACGCTAGTTGGGCTGCATAAAGCAATATTATTAGGGGCTTTTGATTCGCCTGGTGTGGGCTATGTAAAGTTTTGAAGCCATTCTTTTAGTGTTGCCTATACAAACTGTCATTTGTAGCTCTTCTGTAATTGTATTTAGCTTTCGCTCTGTACTTCGTGATGTCACCGAAGTGACAGCTTTGATTAAGAACAAGTCTCCGGCAGACCCCTAAAGCATTGGTCTCTTTGAATCTATTCGGTGGCGTATTATTATTACATTGTGTTACTGTATTCTAAATTGTATACAAGTGCATATACACTTTCCCTCACGTAATTAATACAAATTTTAAGAGAAAACAAACCTAACGTATAACGAGATTCAAATAGCGAATCGTATTATAGACACCAAAGACGAGCTACAATGAAAATGAAAATACACTGCCTGCTTCCAGTCTCCGACCGGGTCAGGAATGGAATGAATGAAGCCCCCATCTAGCAGCGAGGATATGAACTGTGCCGGCTGCCGAAGCCTGTCGCACTCTCTGGGGCAATGATTAAACGAATGACAGATGAAATGGAATGATAGTGGAAAGTGTTGCTGGAATGAAATTTTGTCAGGGTAAACCGGAGTACCCGGAGAAAAACCTGTCATGAGACATCCTAATAATACATGTAATTGTTTCCAGGAGTGTATTTACATATTAATACTTTGCACCCCACGCAGTCATAGGGCAATTTATTGTTGACCAACTGAAGAGCTACAATATAATAAAATAACATCAATGTTTGTGTACGATTATATGACGTGACTTTCTAATTTAGTAGATTTGACCTACTTCCAACATTAGTAGTTAAAAGTACCTCAATTACACCAAACAAGTTGAAGGAATTGTTTTTTTTTATTTAAGAAATATAGGGTTGAAAATTTAGAAGAAGGATGAATCAATGTCAGCTTACTGCAGCAGAACTGAGCGGGAAAGTGCATGATGATCACTAGGGACCGGACTCTTAGGTTTTTACCTATCTTAATTTCCTTACTTCTAAATCAAAAATACTTTAATACTTTTCCGAATCACCCTCAAAAGAGCCATATTCATGAATTCTGTAGCATAAAAGAAACCTAAATGATATGCAAGTACCAAAAATTCCTAATTGCAGTTTTGTTCCATTTATTGTAGAATATTAGAATTTTAGTCCATAATTTTTAAAAGTAAACCTCAATACAGTGTTTATTCCTATGTCTAGTTGACTGAGAGAAATCCTACCTGGCAGAAAATTCAAATACTTTCAGCACTTTTGACTTTTGGTTGTTTCCTGCCAGGAAAATGGGTATAAATCTCTTATTGTTTCCAAGTTCCCTATATTCTAAATAAACAAAGTTAAATAAACGGACTAGAATGTGAAAAATCCAATCTAATTTTTTTCCAGTGTACATTGACTCAAAGACTTATTCGTTTTTGAATGATGAATTTTTGTTTTTCCGTACTTTTTGTTTATTTTTATTATTATTAGTTTTTTTGGTTTTATTAATTTTCGGTCTTTTCAAATGTAGGCATCCACCTCTAAATTTTAAATTCCATTCCTAATTTGTATAATTTAATCAGTGTTAATAGGGACAGATGACCTCGTTGTTCTGCCCCTTAAAACAACAATAACTAACCAATGTGAAAATCACCTCTGATATCCTTGATTGTATTGAATTTGAATAATTAACACATTTAAGGAGAGCAAATATTACCGACAGTAGTGGCTACGCTGGCTAACACGCAGCATTAGGTCATGGGGCCAAGCTCTCTGCTGACTCAGTAGACGCGTGGGTTCGAGCCCCACCGTCGGCCGTCCTTGAAATGGTTTTCCGTGGTCTCCCATTTTCAACACCAGGCAAATGCTGGGACGGTACCTTCTGACAGGCCACGGCCGCTTCCTTCCACATCCTTGCCCAGTTTCATTCACCATCATTCATTTCATCTCTCATTAACTCCTCTCCTGAGGTTGGCGTCAGGAAGGGCATCCGGCCGTAAAAAGCATCGCCACAAAGACTTCCATCGCATCTCATCTCCGACCCCGTTGGAAAACGGGAATAATAAGGGGTAATCATACAAAGAGAGCAAATATTGCTTAAGAGTGTGAAGTTCTCAGTGATAATTTGATAAAAGACGTATCATTGTGTAATATATTTACACTTTCGTTTCAATCAGATTTTCTACTAACAATTAGGCATTGAGTTTAAGCTTTACGCATTTTGTCAACTTTTTCTACACTTTAAACATAAATGCATATTTTTAAACCTATTCTACCTATTAACAAGAAGTTCCGTGACGAACTAAATTTTCTTAAAATTTAAGATTCATGCCAATGATTAATCTATTTGGATCTATCTAGAATAATGACGAAATTAAGTTGGTAATATCGAAATTTCTTATTATTTCGAAATACTTTATACCTGGCATAATGTAGCCTAATGGAGAACTACAATTGGCAGCCCTGGTGACTGAATATATTCTTAGTTCCAAGGTACAGAATACAAAATTTGGTTGAAGTCCAACGGATAGCATGGACGTTACATGCAGTTAAACATTGGATCTAACAGCGCGCGTAAAATCATGTCGGCAACAATAACATACATGTATTGGTCAGAAATAATCTGAAATAATCTGATCTATTGTTGTTTCAATTTTGAATGAAATCCATTAGTTAGTATAGAAGTTACATTCATTTTAAAATTGGACCTATCAGCAGGCTTAGAATCATGTTGGCTGGCGTAGGCCTATATTAGTTACTCCAAATTAATCTAGAATACCAGGTACTATACGTGTGCCAAGTTTAGAGCTATTGGCTTGCATACTTTCTGATATATTGATATTAGGGTAACAAAAGTAGAGGCACCATTTATTAACAGTTGGCAGCCCTGGTTACCCTTAAGAATCGGCATAGTCACATCTGTTATGGTACACATAGCACGCACGAAATTTGGTTGAAATCCAATTGACAGTGTAGAAGTTATATGCATTTAAAATTGGACCTATCAGTAGCCTTATAATCATTTTGGCAACACTGCCATGTATGGACTCCTGGAAATTAAACTGAAATATTATTATCTATACGTGTGCCAATTTTGAAATAGCTCCCATTCATACCTTCCATGATATACAACATAGAGCTCAAATTTCAATTGCAATTTTTCAGCAGCTGGTAGCACTGACATCATTTTCAAATATGGCCGTGAGATATTCAGGTATAGATCTTTACTCCTACTATTTTTTTTTCGATTGCTGCAGCCGTTTAGGAGTTGATGGGGGGAGGGGTGAACACACACACACACAGCCAGCCAGCCAGACAGACAGACGGGCAGAAGGACAGACAGACACACATTTGCCCGATCTGATAAGTCTACTTTTTCCTCATTTTTGCAAAATGTGAAAAGTAGGCTAAAAATCATTTAATAGACTATCTTATGTTTTTGAAAACCTAAAATGACAATTTTTAAAACCTAAGAATACGGTCCCTAGTCTTCAGACATGTGATACGGCATCTTTTTTATGCTCTAATGTGAAACAAGAATTTGTATACCGTCCTCCTATCAATACTACGAATCGATCCCCGGAGCGGTTAGTATTTTAAGTGGAGGAATATATTGTTTACAGTGGCATGTACACGCTATTATTTCTAATGACAGGTTGCTTTGTCCCGCTACGTGAGTCCCTCTACTTTCAAGCTATCGATTCTCTCGAGTTTGCTAGAATCACCACACCGGAAAATACAATAGGAATAAAGTAGAAAGTCTATTTGCTCCGTATACATTTTTAAGCTAGGCTTTACTCTGAGGATGTCGTTGTTGTTGATTCTTTTAGGGATTTGCTGCATCGTTGTCATGTAGCCCCGTGTACTTGGGTGTGTGTAGAAATTGTCTGATAACCAGTGTCACTGTGATGTCTGTACTAGTGCGTGTATTTGTAATTGAGGTGGGATTTGGATAGAAAGCGGCCGTGCAAATTAATGATACTTTAGCCTGGTTGATATTCAACCTACTTTCATGTATGAAACAAGATGATCAGTAAAGAACATATAGCCTACTTTCTCCTAAATGTATGAGTATAGTTATAACTCGTTGTTATTATCAAAGAGTATAATAGAACTTTGCATATTAAGGCTTTCACGGCCCGGATTATTATATAAATAATTCATACTTTTGGGCTAATGCCGTGTGTATTTTTAATTTAAACCATACGTTTCGGAGAAACCTTGCCTCCTTTTTCAATGGAAATAAACAATGTGGCCAAAGAAAGTATATCAATGAGATTACAAAAAATATAGATAAATTCCTCTGTTCGTCACCAGAGAGCAGCTGCCAGAAATAACTGTATGGACCATGGTGGAACGGCGGACAGAGTAGTAAGTAACAAGAAGGTAAAGGGGGCGGTGTGAAAATATAGAAACTCCTCGAAGAATGAGGAGGGGGGGTGGGAGGTGGGAGGGTTAGATGGATATAAGGAAACATAGACAAAAGGGAATACTAGCTGAACGATACCTAACGTCATACAGTCAACGGCGAAAAAACAGATGGAAACTCCTCCAGTGACGAACAAAGGAGATCAAATCCAGGCTCTGAGCCCTAGAGGGAAAATGTACAATTTTAAATATGTGAAGAACAGAGAGACTGAGAGGAACTATCTCCCTAGATCCTTAATAACTGGTAGCCAAGTGTCACTTAGCTGATAACCAGTGTCTCTGTTAAAATTATTGGGATTTTTCCGAATTTCAACTGCCTCCCTTATAATTCTAGACCAGTTGTGCTTAACAAGGGCAAGCGCATGAGCATCCTTGAAACATACATCGTGCCCTGAAGACAGGGCATGTTCAGCTATAGCTGATTTGTCAGGTTGGTTTAGACGGATGTTCCTTTGATGCTCTTTGATGCGAGTGGCAATGGACCGTTTTGTTTGTCCAATGTAGACTTTTCCGCAAGTACATGGGACTTCATACACCCCAGGTTGTAGTATTGGGGACAATTTATCTTTGTTTAATGCTAAACGTTGACCAATTTTCGTCATAGTGCCGAAAACTGTTTTTATCTTGTGCTTGCGGAGAATCTTAGCAACGCGGTCAGTGGTGTTGTGAATATAAGGGAGGTAAGCAGTTCCTCTCACGTCGGAGCTCTGAGAAGGTTGTCTATCCCTCCTTCTGGGATGTAGGGACAATATATAGTGGATTCATTATAGCCATTACCCTTAAACATGGTTTGTAAGGCATGTAACTCTTCCTGAAGAGTTGATGCCTCACAAATAAGTTCCGCTCTTTTGGCTAGAGTTGTTATAATTCCTTGTTTTTGTGCTGGGTGGTGGTGGGAGTCCGCATGTAAATAACGGTTAGTGTGAGTTGGCTTACGGTAGACGCTGTGCCCCATGGAGCCATCCGCTTTCCTCCTCACAAAAACATCCAAAAAAGGTAAGCATCCACCTGACTCTAGCTCCATTGTGAAGTGTATTGAAGGATGCCGCTGATTTAGGTGGTTCAGAAAGTGGTTCAGTTTCTCAGAACCCTCCTCCCACACCACGAACGTATCATCCACATACCTTCACCAAATCACAGGTTTGAAAGACGCCGAAGATATAGCCTCCCCCTCAAAATGTTCCATGAAAAAATTTGCCACGACAGGCGAGAGTGGACTTCCCATGGCCACACCATCAGTCTGCTCGTAATATTTACCATCCCACAAGAAATAGCTGGAACACAAGCAGTGGTGGAATAATCGGGCAATGTCCTCAGGAAACAAATCCTTGATGAGTGACATGACTGAGTCCACCGGCACTCTGGTAAACAAGGACTCTACATCAAAACTCACCAAAATAGCATTTGGTTGAACGGCGATGGTTGACAATTTTTCGACGAAATGGGTTGAATCCCTAATGTAGGACTGTGTGCGCCCCAAGTGTGGCTGAAGCAACTTGCTGAGATATTGCGCAGGAGCATAAGTTGGAGAACCTATTGTGCTAACAATTGGTCGAAGAGGGACGTCTTGCTTATTTTTTGTAATCTCATTGATATACTTTCTTTGGCCACATTGTTTATTTCCATTGAAAAAGGAGGCAAGGTTTCTCCGAAACGTATGGTTTAAATTAAAAATACACACGGCATTAGCCCAAAAGTATGAATTATTTATATTATAATAGAACTATTCTTTGTTGAAGACTTTAGAAACGATTTACCTATACCAAACGCCACAACCTAGATAAAAACTGCTACCATCATTGAAGAAAGAAAGAAAGAAAGATAAGAAGTATCTAAAGAATGTTATGGATCTGGAGACATAATCGACCGGACTGGCGGCGTGGCTCAGCGGTAACGTTCTCGCTTGCTGGACCGTATGTTTCAGGTTCGTATCCTGGCGCAGTCAGCTGGCATTTGAGGGTGCACAAATGCGAGGGAGCCGTGTTAGTAGATTTACTGGCACGTTAAAGATCCCCTTCGGGACAAAATTCTGGCACCCCGGCGTCTCTAAAAGCAACAGTAGTTAAAAGGGACGTAAAACCAATAACATTATTATTATTATTATTATTATTATTATTATTATTATTATTATTACATAATCGGCCTGACGCGGGCAACATCCAACTTTGAGTTGAGGCATGTCTTTACACGTCTGGCTGCGTATGACTTTCACAACCCTAATTGAATTAACAAATCTTTCCATGACCCTACAGAGACGTGTGTATACCAACTATGTGGATATTTTCGATTGCTATTTGGCTGAAATAGAAGTATTAATTAATATCCTGAACTAGCACCAACGGTAGAGTTCAGATACTATGTGAAATCGTTTTGTTCTTTACTTCAATTAACATTTTCAAATAACGCACAATAGGCTGTTACAAACCCTTTAAAATAGAAAGTAAAAATGTATCGTAGTATCATCTTGTCATTCTTCAAATTCGATGAGCATAGAATGCAAATGGTATAGTAATCAATGGAGCCCCACGTAGACTAGTCGTGATATCTAGTGGTGAAATATCGAACAATATAATCCTAACAGAGCGAGTGCATTCTAGCGGCCAGAAGAAGAAACTTTTCAATAAAATCTGGTCGGCGTGCAGTTACCTATTTGGCAGCTAGATGTCTCGAGTAAATCTGCTGGCGAATTATGTTTTAATTAAATATATATTTTACACCATAATATGCACAATATAACGCTTAATTTTAAAACATCTGAGTCATTACAAAACAATAAACATATAAAATTTCAAGCAAAAAAAACTAGCTCTGATCGGGTTTGAACCATAGGCATTTGAGCGATAGGCTAACGCTCTACCACTGAGCTAATTGTGTCAACGAATATCGTTCTATATAAAATGACTTACATAGAACTTGTTAGCAAATAGTGATTTATACTAAACGATTTCATCACTGGAGTATATTATTTATATATAAAGCATTTCATACAAAGATTATTTATTTTATATCAGTACGCTATATTGCATGCAATACTCAAATTAGTGAAATATAAGTCAGGCACAAGATATCCGCTGCCATCTTGTCTTATTACTAAATCAGCTCAGCTTTTTAAAATCACGTCTGCACTATAGTATTACAAAATAAACTTTTAATTTCGAACGTGCCTCTTCCTTAAGAACAGTTAAAACGATTCTCGGCTCGATAATCGGAACTGGTGGGTCCCATGATATTGATTATAAAGTTTGCATAATTCGCACGGCCGCCATCCTGAAATGGTATGGCGGACGACCTTGTAGTTTGGTCACAAGACGCATCCTATACGAAGGTATGTTGTTACCAAATTTGGTAGAGATCGGATGATTTGGTTAGTCGTTATTTGATTTTACGTTTTGAACGTTTGAGTGGCCGCCATTCAGTTTTAGTAAAGATGGCGGCGATATAAAACATGACACTGAGGTGTCCTTTGCTAGTGCTACCTTTGTACCAAATTTCGTTCAATTCGCATTCACCGTGTTCGAATTGATAGGGGGGGACAGACATTCAGAGTACACACACTCACACACACACACACACACACACACACACACAGACACACAGACACACACACACACACAGACTCACACACACACATACACACACACATACACACACACAGACAGACACACTTTTTTTTCGCCCTGTGTTGATCTCATAAGTCTACTTTCATTTTTTGCAAAAATCGAAAGTAGGCTAAAAATACACTTATGAGATGACCTTTTGCCCGTGTGTGTGCGTGTGTGTGTATGTGCGCGCGCGCGTATGCGTGTGTGTCGCTAATAAAATCTAAACGGCCAAAGCGATTTCAATGAAACTCGGTAAGTGAATTCTACTATCTCTTCCGACCTATACCGTGCCTTTCAAATTTTAATACGTTTAACCAATCCAACATGGCGGCCACGCGAAACATTTCACTGGCATTCTATATATCCGCAACAGTAACAGATATCACCCTCAAATTTTGTAGGGTGATTAAGGATACTACTAAAAGTTTATCAATGTGACTTTCATAAACCTGATAAGTACAAAACTGACAGTGCGGCCAAGCGAAGTAGGAATATTTAATAGACTTGTATCGCGATCTAATCATCCGAGCGCAGTTAAACTTGGTACAGCAAATTTTTATACACCTTGTAATGCACTGACATCTAATTTAGTTCAATATTTTTAGCCTACTTTCGAATTTAGCAAAAAATGAAAGTACACTTATGAGATCAACACAGGGCGAAAAAAGTGTGTCTGTCTGTGTGTGTGTGAGTCTGTGTGTGTGTGTCTGTGTGTCTGTGTGTGTGTGTGTGTGTGTGTGAGTGTGTGTACTCTGAATGTCTGTCCCCCCCTATCAATTCGAACACGGTGCTTCACCAAACTACTTTGCCATTACGTTTTCTTTAAGTGAATACGTCGAACTCTAAAGACCAACAATCCCCTCGCATCAGATGTGGATTTGAAAAATGAAATTCAGGGTGATATTTAGTGAATATTGATAAAGGAAAAGTGGGTGGGATGTTCGCATTGTATAACTAATTGCTGGGTTTTCCAAAGCTAGGAAGGAGGAAGGAGTTGTTACCTGTACTTGAAATGTTAAACGGTACAGACTCTTAAGAACCAATGTAGAGTAGACCATTATTATGAATATTGTAAAATTTGAAACATAAAACGGAAATACAAGACTAACAAAGGAAAAATAAATTAAACTGGAAATAGGTAGGTACTGAAATAGGCTTAGAGTAAACAATTAGCCACAACGTAAAAATGGACCTTTTAGGCATTATAGAAATGCTTTATTTGTATCTAAACGTTCAATAATAATAATAATAATAATAATAATAATAATAATAATAATAATAATAATAATAATAATAATAATAATAATAATTATTATTATTATTATTATATTTGTTTTACGTCCCTTTTAACATCTGCGTCTTTTAGAGACGCTGGGGTGCCGGAATTTTAACGTGCCAGTAAATCTACTGGCAGGGCTCCTTCGCATTTGCGCACCTTCAAATGCCAACTGACTGTGCCAGGATTCGATCCTACAACCTTGGGAACAGCAAGCGAGAAAGTTACCGCTGAGCCACGCAGTCAGTTGATCTATACGTTCATGAAATATGTAGATTCAGAAGGTGATACATGTATGTGTTAATGAATAAATAGGCATTTGGTTAAAATCCGCTGTCTAATGATAAGCCAGTGATTAGTAGTATTCATTTTACATTCATTTATTTTCATTATCATCTTCATCATTTGGGGTAGATTGCCTAGCTCTCTTACTCTCAAGGTAACGATATATCGTTACCTATGCCTGGTGGGAAAACTACCAGGGTAACGTTATATCGATACCTCGTCGGTACCCGCTGAAAACTTGAACAAATAATACATTTCTTCGCTAGATCGCACAAGCATGCTAAACGAAGGTAGCCGGATTCCGGTCTTCATTTATTCTTAGAGTTTGCGCAGTGTTTCTTGTTTATTTGCCGCGGAAATAAGGTTTGTTTATGTTTCCGAACACGCGGTTAGCTGAGATTGAGTCGTGATAATAGTGGTCGTTTTAGGTGCTGTCTTTATTGGTTAATTGTTATAATATAGTCAGTTGGTCATTAGTATTTGTGTAGAAGTATCATTTGAAGCATTTTCTGTTAGGTTTGGTTCAAATTAGCTCTGTCCTAGCGTAATGTAGGCACAATAGCCTAGCGTGTGTGTTTTTAGCCTACTTTCGATTTTTGCAAAAAATGAAAGTAAACTTATGAGATCAACACAGGGCGAAAAAAGTGTATCTGTCTGTGTGTGTGTGTGTGTATGTGTGTGTGTGAGTCTGTGTGTGTGTGTGTGTGTGTAAGTGTCTGCCCCCCCCCCCCCTATCAATTCGAACACGGTGAACGCGAATTGAACGAAATTTGGTACAAAGGTAGCACTAGCAAAGGATACCTCAGTGTCATGTTTTATATCGCCGCCATCTTGACGGAAAGGTAATGGCGGCCACACAAATGTTCAAATCTTAAATCAAATTACGACTAACCTAATCATCCGATCTCTACCAAATTTTGCAACAACATACCTTTATGGAGGAAGCATCCTTTGACCAAATCAATAGGTCTTTAGCCTAATAGTGTGCGGATGGCGGCCATCTTTGTGTCAAAATCCATTCCCCCTATTAATTCAAACACGGTGACACCGAATGTAACGAAATTTGGTACAGAGGTAGCACTAGCCAAGGGCACCTCAGTGTCATGTTTTATATCGCCGCCATCTTGACGGAAACGTAATGGCGGCCACACAAATGTTCAAAGCTTAAATCAAATTACGATTAACCTAATCATCCAATCTCTACCAAATTTTGCAACAACATACCTTTATGGAGGGAGCATCCTTTGACCAAACTAATAGGTCATTAGCCTAATATTTTGCGGATGGCGGCCATCTTTGTGTGAAAATCGATTCCCCTATCAATTCGAACACGGTGAAACCGAATGGAACGAAATTTGGTACAGAGGTAGCACTAGCAAAGGGCGCCTCAGTGTAATGTTTTATATCACCGCCATCTTGACGGAAACGTAATCGCGGCCATCCAAATGTTAAAAGCTAAAATGTAATTACAACCAACCTAATAATCTAGTCTCTACCAAATTTTGCAACAACATATCGTTATGTGGGAAGCATATTCTGACCAAACTGCAAGATCATCAGCCCAATAGTTTGCAGATGGTGGCCAAGTATGTGTGCAAATCGATTCCCCCTATCAATTCAAACACGGTGAAACTGAATTGAACGAAATTTGGTACAGAGGTAGCACTAGCAAAGGGCACCTCAGTGTCATGTTTTATATCGCCGCCATCTTGACGGAAACGGAATGACGGCCACCCAAATGTTAAAAGCTTAAATCAAATTACGACCATCCTAATATTTTGATCTCTACCAGATTTTGCAACAACATGCCTTTTTGCGGAAAGCATCTTATGACTGATTACAAGGTCATCAGCCCAATAGTTTGCAAATAGCGGCCATGTATGTGTGCAAATCCATTCCCCATATCAATTCAAACACGGTGAAACCGAATTGAATGAAATTTTTTACAGAGGTAGCATTAGCAAAGGGCACCTCATATTCATGTTTAATATCCCTTTAGCACGTTGTATTTCAACAAGCTACTACAACCAACATTCAATTATACTCCTTGAAAAGGATAGAGAGTTATAACAATACTCATGCATTCAGGAGAAAGTAGGCTATATGTTCTTTACTGAACATCTTGTTTATTTTATTTTTACATATTAAGGCTTTCACGGCCCGGATTATTATATAAATAATTCATGCTTTTGGGCTAATGCTGTGTGTATTTTAATTTAAACCATACGTTTCGGAGAAACCTTGCATCCTTTTTCAATGGAAATAAACAATGTGGCCAAAGAAAGTATATCAATGAGATGACAAAAAATATAGATAAATTCCTCTCTTCGTCACCAGAGAGCAGCTGCCAGAAATTACTCTATGGACCATGTTGGAACGGCGGACAGAGAAGTAAGTAACGAGAAGGTAAAGGGGGCGGTGTGAAAATATAGAAACTCCTCGAAGAATGAGGAGGGGGTGGGGGGAGTTGGGAGGGTTAGATGGATATAAGGAAACATAAACAAAAGGGAAGTGTAGCTGAACGATACCTAACGACACAGAGTCTACGGCGAAAAAACAGATGGAAACTCCTCCAGTGACGAACAAAGGAGATCAAATCCAGGCTCTGTAGCCATAAAGGAAAAAAGTACTACAATTTTAAATAGGTGAAGAACAGAGAGAGTGAGAGGAACTATCTTCCTAGATCCTTAATAACTGGTAGCCAAGTGTCACTTAGCTGATATCCAGTGTCTCTGTTAAAATTATTGGGATTTTTACGAATTTCAACTGCCTCCCTTATAATTCTAGACCAGTTGTGCTTAACAAGGGCAAGCGCATGAGCATCCTTGAAACATACATCGTGCCCTGAAGACAGGGCATGTTCAGCTATAGCTGATTTGTCAGGTTGGTTTAGAGGGATGTTCCTTTGATGCTCTTTGATGCGAGTTGCAATGGACCGTTTTGTTTGTCCAATGTAGACTTTTCCGCAAGTACATGGGACTTCATACACCCCAGGTTGTAGTATTGGGGACAATTTATCTTTGTTTAATGCTAAACCTTGACCAATTTTCGTCATAGTGCCGAAAACTGTTTTTATCTTGTGCTTGCGGAGAATCTTAGCAACGCGCTCAGTGGTGTTGTGAATATAAGGGAGGTAAGCAGTTCCTCTCACGTCGGAGCACTGAGAAGGTTGTCTATCCCTCCTTCTGGGATATAGGGACCTATATATAGTGGATTCATTATAGCCATTACCCTTAAACATGGTTTGTAAGGCATGTAACTCTTCCTGAAGAGTTGGTGCCTCACAAATACGTTCCGCTCTTTTGGCTAGAGTTGTTATAATTCCTTGTTTTTGTGCTGGGTGGTGGTGGGAGTCCGCATGTAAATAACGGTTAGTGTGAGTTGGCTTACGGTAGACGCACAGCGTTTTGTTCAACCTCATAGGAAAGATACGACCTTGAACTATTTTTCTTCCATATGCTTGGCATTTAAGCTATATCTGTGTTTTGTTTCGTTGTGATACCCGCGAATGTGTAGGTGTTATAACGTTTTTAAAAACATTGGATACTTTCGTCAGAAAACAGCTGACGGTCTTCAAGCATACCACCCAAAATAGCCCGAGAGCAAGAGGGCTAGACATTTCTTCTCTTAAAACACGCTAATTTAACGTGTCTTTGAGGTAGGTACTTCGTATGAACTTCGGTTGAAAATTGTATTGGCCATTCTCGAGTTACTTAAGGGCGACCGTTAAGTTGGTATCACTTTTTATTTACGGTTGGCAGCACCATCATCAACAAGGCGTTAGTGTACTTCCAGGGCCGTAGAGAGTGATCATTTATATTTAACCTGTGACATGACATTGAAGTTATGGTTTTAAGCTTACAGACTTTTAACATCCACCCCACCCCGCAAAAGAACATAGCTCCGTGGAATTTAGCTTCCCCAACTGAATATTAATTTACTTTGTTTTGCCTCTCATTGGTTGTACTTCTATTTCAAGATTTTGATCACTGTGCATTAACAATTCCATATTCGATGTATCTCACCGTGTTCAGGCACCACAAGAAATAGCCATAACTTACGTCTTTCAGAAATGTATAAGTAAAGGGCCAGCTTTTTCTGAGATTGAATTAGAAACTTTACGCTCCACAAAGAGACTCTTGAACTTTAGCACGTTATAATTTAAATAGACAACCTTGGCAACTTCACCATTTCCCGGAAGAAAAACTAAAAACACAATAGTTATAAATTATATGTTCTCTTTGCAATGCTTTGGATGCCATTCACTGGCTGAATTTACATCGAACAGAGTCACATCAGAACATTTCATAACAGTTTAGGCATCAAATTAAATAAAGTTGTCCACTATTAAGTCTTTTACCACCACGGGCCCCTCAGCAAATCCGTGCCCTGGGGCTACAGCCCCGCTTGCCCCTCCCTCTTGTCGGGCCTGTGTACTACATGTGTTCAAGTTTGTTCAAGATGGGATAATTTGTTGGAAGGTTATGAGTGAAGACACACGTACTTACACACATACAACTCCGCAGCATAGCTGTGCTCATTATGTCACTCGCCACGATTGCGCGGGAGAGCTGGAAGTCTGGAATCGGGGCCATGGTGGTGCAGTGGTCAAGCTGCTTGCCTCTCACCAAGTCTAACCAGATTGCATCCCTGGCCAATGCATGTGATATTTTCGAAGCGAAATATCACGTCCCGTGATTCGTATTCCACGTAAAATGGAGGTCCTGTGGCTCATGATCGCGAAATTAACGATCATGTAAAACTGCATGCTGTTGGAAGTCCGGAGATCGAATATTCGAATCCTGATACTGATAGTAGACATCTTGAGTACGGATTTTCGCTGGGCTTTACCATACTCCCTCTACACAAATGCTGAGATGGTATCTTGTTACGGGGCATCCACCCTAATCCAAGACCCCCAAAAGATACAATTACAAACAGTATGACAATTACCACAGAAACACAGGTTATCAGACAAATCAATACTCATTCTGTACACGGGGCTTATAACACTGGTCTACAAGGAAAATTGTCTCTATCATGAACAAAAGAAAGTCATTTCCAACCAATTTAAGTTCTAAGAACAAGAATATGATACCAGAATTTATTTCACCTCTTGGTTCAACAATATTTATATAGTACTAGCAACCCGACCCGGCTTCGCCCGGGAAAAGTTATGAATGCATTACGTGATAAGCGCTTTTTTTTAATGTCAATGAACAACGACCAATATCCGTTTTACGTCCCGGCATGATGGGTTAAAATCACTGACTGGACTATTAACTATATTATCATGGAGATGCATGTGCAACAAACTCTTGTCAGACGTAATTTAAGAACGGCGAGGTGCATGAACCACAAATCCCCCTTCCGTCCAATCCTAACTTGACTGTGAATTTTGCGGAACGAAAAGTTCACAGGCGAAATGAAAAAAAGCTGAGTTGCACTCCCAGGGAAACTCCAAACACAACCACTCTTCTCTAAAGTTTTTAACTCAACACGACTTGACAGTTTGCTTCTGGCTGTATCTGGGGCAATAAACTCGTCCGCTAGCTAAGCTGTATCTGGGGTGATAGACTCGCCCCTAGCTAGCTCGTAAACTGTCGCCTCAGTAACTGAATGGAGATTGTTGGAAGAAATAAAAACGTAAGAACACTTATATTAGACGTTGTATTGAAGATAGAGATATGCTCTCCCGGGCTTTTTTGTAGAACTTTTCATGCTGAACAATTCTTAAACTCATAGTATATAGATATTTTTAACGCTTTGCCCAGCAAAGCAATGGATATTTAAATGAACAAAATGCACGGACGCCAGTTTTTTTCGACCATTTCACTGAAATCGTTAGTGCTTGACTTCCTTACAGTATGTAAGGGACTTCTCCCTATGTATTCACTCTGAGCGTTTCTGTATTTTGGTTTTTGTTTGTAATCTTCATCTGGGGTATCTTCATCTGCAAGCATAGATGAGTTCCACTTGCTCTGATACCTTCCATTGCTGAAATGTCTTGATGGAAGCACTCCACGCCCTCGTCACTCACAGTGCCATCCTTGCTTGGAAAGGAGTCGAGATGTGAGTCCAAACGTGTATTTTTAGCGACATATTACAACCTATTAAAACCTAGAGAAGTTCATTAACAGCTAATTTTTAATTTTCATTTCTTTGATTTCCCAAGAAATTGTGAACAAAAGTTTTGAAGGGTTCCCACTCTGCTTTCCCTTTCCCTTCAATGACCCTATTAAATGTTCCATCCTTCAACAGCTCTCTAATTTCTGATCCAACGAAGATTCCCTCTTTGATCTTTGCATCACTGAGATGTGGGAATTTTGTCTTTAAATACTTGAAAGCTTCTACTTCTTGATTCATAGCTTTCACTAAATTCTTCGTAAGTCCGAGCTTTATATGTAAAGGTGGCAACATGATTTTATCGCGGGAATCTAAGGGAGTTTACTATATATTCTCTTTCCCAGGTTCCATAATTTTTCTTTCAGGTCATTTTTTTTGTACGTGGTGTGAAAATTAAACTTCAAACACAGAAAAAATAATGAGAAATAACAGCACTTAAGTTCTATGAGCAAAGCAATGGATATTTAAATGAACAAAATGACTTGTCTAGAAACAAACAAAAAATATGGCATACCCAGTGTTGGCAACCTTCATTTGTAAAAGGAAAAAAAAAACATTGCAAAATTTCCTTCTATCATAAAATTAATTCTTGTTTATCAAGGAAATCATATTAGTTTATGTAACATCGAAATGAATAGGAATTACCTATTTTTAACTTGTATAGATTTTGAGTGTATACCAGTGTAATCAGATGTGATATTTTCCAAGTTAAATGCCATGTCCTGTGGTTGGGATTCCACGTAAAAAGGAGGTTCCATGGCTCATGATTGCACGATTAATGATCACGTAAAATTACAAGTTTCCTCCCTTTTCCTTTGATAACCAGGTGACTCAAAACCCTAAAATAAATCAATAAAAACAATAATAACGTAATATAAGTGTAATTTCCCTCATTTTCTAGGAGAAAAGTCGACTAAAGGGACTCCGCCTGGTCTTTCCGAGGGACAAACAGTTCTATGACTGTCAATTTATGCTTTTCAGTCGGTAAACACGCCCTTGCCCAATTAGATTAGGCGGCGTAAATATACCAGGTGATTCAGCAGCCCCTTTCAACATAGTTTGCTGCAACCCAACTAACGTGTGTTATCAGGAAGGTCGGTATTTCTCAGCCTGCATCACGTATGATACTAATGCACTGTAAGCATATCCCGCAAACGATACTGAGCACTATTATTTTCCCCTCGTATTAGTTGTTGTTGTTGTTGATTGATTTAGGGGATTTGCGACATCGTCATCATGTAGCCCCGTGTAGTTGGGTGTGTGTTGAATTCGTCTGATAACCTGCGTTATTGTGATGGCTGTATTGGTGTGTGTGTGTTTGTAATTATTAGATGATGATTGGGAAGCAGGCGGCCGTGGCCTTAAGTTAGGAACTATCCTGGCATTTGCCTGGAGTAGAAGTGGGAAACCACGGAAAACCACTTCCAAGCTGGCTGAGGTAGGAATCGAACCTGCCTCTTCTCAGTTTTGCGTTACGAAGCTGAGTGTACCCCCCGTTCCAACTCTCAGACCAGAGTTAAATTTCTTGGCAGAGCCGGCAATCGAACCTGGACCTGCGTGGTGACAGTCAAGCATGCTAGCCACTACGCATCGAGGCGGACCCTCGTATTAGTCTGTAGTCACCTCGAGGGACTATAATAGTGTTCAGTATCGTTTGCAGGATATGTTTGCAGTGCATTAGTACCATACGGGATACAAGCAGAGAAATATCGACTTTCCTACCAGCACGCGTTAGTTGGGTTGAAGCAAACAATATTGGAAAGGGCTGCTGAATCATCCGATATATGAGTAGTCAAGTTAGTAGTATCAAACATGGCCAACTCAATTTTTGATGTGTAACATCTTTCCACTCGGTATCTGTATATTTTTGTGGCGCTCGGTTGCTGAACATGCTTGTGGAAGTGATTTTGGGAAAGGGACGGAAATGGATGGGACGGAAGTGCATGGGACGGAAACAATAAGCGCGCGTGGTGGCGAAGATCGGTACAACGACGTACTGTAGGTCGTGTGGCTATGGGAAATGTATATCGCATACAATTTAGTTCAAGGTTTGGAGACCCCATGTAAGATATTCCCACAATAAATCATCTTCAAGTTGTCGTTCTTTGGTGTGAAAATATTGATTTTATCTTATTTGCTGAAAACAATTACGATTTATTAAATCTTCATACTTTTGCTGTATTCTTATTTAATGTAAGCACTCGATGTACTGGCGGCCATGTGGCTATGTGGAATCTATATCGCATCAACAAACACTCCAAACATCGTAGGAATTCAGTATATTAACACCGACTACTAACAATAATTGAAACTTCGTTGGTCTAAACGTATCATTGGGAGAAACACATTTAATATACCTTCTGAACAACTAAGTTTTAATCGCGCCTATACTTGGTAGTGCGCTCTATTGGCAAAAAAGGCCATTTCCGATAACATCGCTGGCATGGGTTCACTAACTGGCCGGTATAGAGCGCAGCTCGCATCAAGTAGGCTAACATGTCACATGTTACACATCATCTGTGACTACTGTAAGGCTCGTATAATTTTTTAAATTCGGATTTATGGTTGACTTAAATAGTAAGGAATGCGTAGAATCTGATTTTGAGGATGGATAGTGTCTTAATCAGCCAGAACAATGTTTATTCAGCATTAGAAGATCAACCTAGGTTACAAACACGTTCACCTCCTTAACGCATTGGTAACAAAATCAGCCAATTCCGGCACTGGCCAATCATAAGTTTTGATTTTATCACGTGACTGGCGCGGGTGTTTATGGGAGCAATGGCTGTTGTTGGCATTATGTGATATGAACAATTGAGTAGTTACAAACATGGTCACCTCCATTTCTTAAAAATGTTCAGGATAGGCTAAAAACTGATTTATACATTTCCTATCTATCTTCAGAGCTAATATTTTATACAGATTCTTATCATCATCAAAATCGTATTTCCATCAATATGTTCATATTTTTTAGCCTAGTTAAATAGAAAATCTATGTTAAAATATAGAGTTTTGCCGCTTTTGTAACTCACTGCAGCCAACCTCCACGTAATACACCGATTTAACATCGTAACATTCCAATATTGCTAGAATTTATATAAGTTTAATTTATAAAAGGTAAAACTCTCAATCTGAATGAGTAATATGTGAATATTTTATTAATGAGACAAAATAAGGAAAGTGGAATTCCCACACATCCTACAATATTGTAGTTTACAGTTTTTGAAATAACGCAATCAATTCAACAACTTCAAAATTACCATGACTATTGTCTTAGGCATTTTACCGATAGTGGTAGCTACATTCGCTAAAATGCAGCGTTAGGTCATGGGGCCAAGCTCTCTGCTGACTCGGTATACGCGTGGGTTCGAGCCCCACCGGCGGCCGTCCTTGAAATGGTTTTCCGTGGTTTCCCCGATTTCAACTTCAGGCAAATGCTGGAACGGTACCTTCTGACAAGCCACGGCTACTTCCTTCCACATCCTTGCCCAGTTTCATTCACCATCATTCATTTTATCTTTCATTAACTCCTCTCATGAGATTGGCGTCAGGAAGGGCATCCGACCGTAAAAACCATCCGCCACAAAAACTTCCATTGCATCTCATCTCCGGCCCCGTTGGAAATCGGGAATAATAAGGGGTAGAAATATATTGATTTAGGCATTTACAGCAATCAGCTCTGGTTTAGCGTTATTTTCGTCAATATAATCTTTTGAAACCATTTCATTTTCTCACGTTTGTTGCACTGTACACCATAATGTTTCTAAAGCAAATTTCAGACATATTTTATTACCAATGGCTTTACTTTGATACCGGGAACTAGTTCTGGAGGATTTACATATTTCGGTGTTCCTCTTGTTCACGTTTTCAACCTTTTGGTCTGGCGACTTTCTTCCTACGTTTACCAGGATTCGTCTCTTCTATATTTTTCACCTTGTCACAATTGAGTCGTCCAGTTGCAAAACTCATTTAACCCACTTGTGAATAAGAATCATTTTCATGAGAAACGTTTCTATGGACTTTGCGTCACGTATCTTTTGTGTTTGTTGTTTTCTACTTTTTTCTTTTTTCTTTGTGTTTTTGGTTTTGTGTTTGCTTTGTGCTTTTGCTTTTGAATTTTCCTTTTTGCTTTTCTTTCTCGGTCTTGGTTTTGTGTCTGTTTTCTGCTTTTGATTTTTTTGAATTTTGCTTCTTGCTGTGTGTTTCTTGTTCTTTGTTTTCTGTTTTTGCTTTTGTTTTTGAATTTTCCTTTTTGCTTCGTGTTTCTTGTTTTTGGTTTAATGTTTGTTTCCTGGAAAATCAAAACAAAACAAAATAAACAAAACAAAATCAAAAATAAACAAAACAACATAAAATAAAACAAAACAAAAAGACAAAACAAAAAATTTAACCAAGCAATTTAAAACAAAATAAATAAAACAAAAAAATCAAAAGAAAACAAAACAATATAAAATAAAATAAAGTAAAAGAAAAGACAAAGCGACGAGGAGATACGAGCACCGTGGTCCTCAGTAGGCCCAAACGACGACGATGACGAAGAAGAAGAAGAAGAAGAAGAAGAAAATAAAGTAAAATAAAATAAAATAATTAAATAAATAATTTTACGACCCGATCCTTATTCATAAGTGGATTAAACGAGTTTTGCAACTGGAAGACTCAATTGTAAACTTATGTTGAATAATCAATTCCTTTAGTGATGACGGTGTAATAATATAAAAATACTCCTGTCTTAATAATTACCATTATAGGCGTTTGCATACGACTGTTTATGTTCGACGATAATTATAACTTTTTATATGTTTTAACATAAATATTCATAAATATCTGTGGTATTCAGTTAATTCTGTTAGTGCTGACTGAACAGAGCGCATACGTGGGTCAAGGCACTCCGAAAGCACAGGCCATTCACTTTGATTCCCAATACAGAAATATGTTGGATTTTGAGCGCATGCGCGAAGGCATCCTTACCTAATTGGTCACACAACTGTTTCTTGAGCTCTGATTGGTGGGAGAAACTGTTTCATAATGAAAAATAGTGTTATAATGAGCCTCATTATGATACAGTTTTCTGACACATAATGTTTACTTTTCGACATCGTCAAACATAAAATAATATAATTAACTGCTCTAAAATTCTAGTACAGCATTAACTTATATACCCTTTCTCGAAAAAGAAAAAAAAAAGGAAATGTATTATTATTCACTGATAAAGGAGGGAATTTTAGGATTTTAATATTAATATTAATAGTGTGTTATATATATAGATACCTCGTATAATATAACAGGGCAAGAACATATTGACCGACTGAAAAGCATAAACTGATAGGTTGTGCAGGCAACACTGATAGAATGGCTTCAAAACCTCACACAAATCCTATGAAGAGTGGCGTCATTCTCTGTGTAGCAGTGAACTTTCGTGTTCCAACACACTTATTCAATTCTGTACTCTTCCTTTGAAGATAAGCTCCTTTGTCGTTTGTATTCGCATTTATCTCTTTTGTTCTTGCAGCCAGACTGCTTCAATAAGCAATAAAGTAGCGTTGTCTTCAACACTATCTTGTTTGAATCATGGGTCAGCAGCCGGGAGATATGAAGAGGGAGAGACGGCCATTAACAAGACACATGAGCCTAGAACAGATATCATCAGCTGAGTCGTGTTTTTGATGCATTCGGAGGATTTGCGACAGCTTGGTCATGGACCCCGTGTAGTTGTCTGATAACCTGTGTCATTGTAGGGTTCGTAAGTGAAGGTAAAGGCATATTTTTCCTGTGCTAATTTTGTCCGAAATATGAAAAATAAGTGCGAATAAAAGACCCCTGACCTTGCTTAAATTAATTTTATTTGACCTATAAATGCATATTTTGGTTTTCATCATACTTCTCTTAGTTTACTGATATAAAGTGATATTTGGTTATATTTTGAGTACTTTTGTTTATATTTTGACTAGATACTGGGTGGAGTTCAAAAAACAGATCTGAAAATGGTGTTGTAGATATATTTTTCTCTGTATTCTCAGAACAGGCAGATAACAGGTTTAGAAGATCTGATACGGAGAAAGAGCTTCAGTACGGATGTCCCATCGAGTAAAATACCACTCCGGTAGATACATTTTCGCGAGTGCAATTAATAAACAAGGAAACTCCGAGTTATCTCACGTCCAATTCGGCCCGTTGCAGCCTCCTTCCCCTTTCTCAACCAGCGTATTTGAACAGATTGGCCACGCCTGTAGCGCTGCAGGGACGTCCATCATGTCTAAATGAAGTGCGGTTCCTATTAGACAGTGCCAGAAGACACCAAAAAGCATGCCAATACTTCGTTTTGAGGGGCAGATGACCTCGTAGTTTCGCCCCTTAAAACAACAATAACTAAGTAACTTCGTTTTTTGATTCCTATTTTAGAGAAAAGTGAGTGAGAACTAGGTCCAAAGGCTCTTATATTTCCGTACTTAATGAATATTGGAAGGTTTGGTATTGTAGCTCTATCGGTTTGTATGGTAAAATGTGTCTTGTGTATTATTGAGTTTTATGTTAGTAATACTTCAGTACTTGCTAACTATTTCTAACTTGCATAGGTCACATTTCACAGTTTTTGGACATATTTGATTGCATATTTTGTACTTTTAATGTCCTAATCTTCCGAACCCTAGTGATGTGTGTAGTTGCGACTGAAACTAGGATTTGAATGGAAGCGGCCGTGGCCATAGCTTTTTTCATTTCTACCAACCTCCATCGTATTCATAATTCTGTAGATCACAACAGTTCTGTTCATTATTAATAATGGTGTCTTAATTTCATTATTACATCAACCATCATCATCTTCATTCCCCGTTTCCAGGTTCCTGGGTCGGGTTGTGAATTAAAGACCACCATCTTCGCCTGTCTCTCCATCACTTTTCTCCTTTTCTATGTACATCTTCAGGTTTTCTTACCCTCTTCTCTATGCACTCCCAGACTGTATCCGTCCATCACTTTCGGGGTCTTCCTCGTGGTCTCTTCCCTGTCATCGTTTCGGAAGAAGCTTTCTTTAGTACTCTCTCCCGTTCTATCCTCATCATGTGACCATACCACTTTAACTTTGTTGTTTCTGTCCTGTCCTGCAGCTTCAAGATTCCTGTCCTTTTTGTCATCTCTTCATTTCTAACTCTTACATCAACCATATATCTCCTAAAGAAACTTAAATCATGGTTCCTTAATGACGAATTGCGACTCGGTCCTTTGTGAATGCGGTGAAGAACAGACTAAGGGTCATCTGCTTCAGTGCAGTCTGTGTCCTATACTGTGCATCATGGAGGATCTGGTGAAGGCTACACCAAATGGACGTGACATGGCAAAATATTGGTCATGTATTATTTAGAGCCTTAAATGTTCAAGATTTGTCATTTTTGTTGCCCATTTTGTACATAATTTCTTTTGTAATATTTTTGTTCCTGACACGAGTAAATAAATGACGAATTAATCTGTATTAAATCAACTAGACTATCACCAGAATTCCACCAATACTAAGCGTATAGCAACCGGTTATGGTATTGTGATGGGTTAGAGGTTCACAAGTGAATAATCACACACAACTGGTAGCGTGTATGGCTGACACTAAATCGTATTTACGGTTGAACGACAAGTTGGCAATGAGTGGGCTTGCTGTACTTCATGTTTTCAAGTATAGCTACTATTTACAAGATGACAATTTACACTGCACTCACTCTGTACGCAGCTCACCACAGTACAACGGCTGTACAGTCCATTCAGTCTTCACAAATCCCCCCAGGGACTCACATCAAGTGGGACGTGGGTTGGCGACCATGGGACGCCAGCCGAGTCCGGGATTGCTTCCACTTACTTGTACTGGGCTCCTCTGTATTTTTTCTGTCAACCTTCCTTGATCAACTCTTGTTCTCTTCCGACCCCGACGGTATTAGGGTATCTGAGGCCTAGGGAGTCTTTCACTTTCCTGAGTTAATTGGCCCCTATCTCATCTTTCCAGATCCCTCGTTCTTCGTTTCTTTTCATTGTATCTCCTGCCTTCTGCTCAAGGCCCTAAAAGAGGCATGTGTATCCCCATCACTTCTGGTGCACCCTGGATAGTGCTACACTCTCAAGGGCTCACGTCTGGTAAGTTCGGGAGTCGGCGACCCCAAGGGCTTCCTGTGCTTGGTCCGGTTTTTCTCTTTCTTCCATTACCTTTGGTTCGGTCCCTCTCATCTTTCCCTTTCCTCTCTGCCGTTTGTGGCTCTCCTTGCTTCCAAGACCCTTAATTCCCATTCTTCGAGGGTTGATGGCATTTCCTTTCCCCCTGTCTTTTATTTCCTTTATTCTTCCTTCTGTTTTCAATTTCCTCTTCCAGTTTGCAAGTCAGTTGATAGGTTTAGTTGTAAGCATGTACAGTAGTTAGTTTTAGGTATAGTTTCATTTCATTTCATTTGTTGTTATTGTTGTTTGAGTCTTCATTCTTTTGACTGGTTTGATGCAGCTCTCCATGCTCCCTGTCCTGAGCTAATCGTTTCATCTCTAAATAGCTACCACACCCTACATCCGAGGCAATCTGTTTAACATATTCTAACGTTGGTCTACCCCTACAGTTCTTGTCCTCGACCCTTCATTCCATATCTAAGCTTGCTATTCTTGGGTGTCTTAGTATGTGTCGTACCAACCTATCTCTTCTCTTCATTAGCAGTCGCCAGAAACATCTCTCCTCTCCCACTCGTCTTAATACCTCTTCGTTTGTAACCCTATCTACCCATCTGATCTACATCATTCTCCTGTAGGCTGTAACACCACATTTCAAACGCTTCAATTCTCCTCTTTTCTGCTGCACCAATAGTCTAAGTTTCACTCCCATAAAGCGCCAAGCTCTAGACAAAGGTTTTCAAAAATTACTTCCAAATACCTAAATCTATATTCGATGTCAACAGATTCCTTTCTTGTAGAAATGCTTTCCTTAATTTCATTTACATTGTCACAATCACCCAAACCATTAGGGGCCGATAACTCAGATGTTAGGCCCCTTAAAACAATAACTATCATCATCATCAACATCTCCACATATCGCACTTACCGCCACTGCCGCTTCAGGTTCCATGACTACTGTAGAATCCCGCTGAGGAAGCTTACCTTATCGAACCCAGAGCCTTGCATTTATCTTCAAGTCACGTTAAGTGCACCGCAATCCCGGCATTTATCCAATAGATTGCTCCACAACGGTCCACGCGCTCACCACCCCCTCCCTTAAGGTGGTAACTCTTTGATATAAGAGTGAAGGTATGTAGTCCTCTGAAGAAACAACGGAAGTCCATTGATGATGCTCGCACACGCTAGGATATGGACTCAGACAGAACCGATAAAATGAAATCAGATTACTGCAGAGTACAGCTTCTCTTAATGCTGTCATACTTGAGACCCACAGGTTTAGAACCACCAATCTCCTGCTTTTCGAGTAGATGCGCTAATAGAGTGAACCACTAAACGATCTCAGTCTGATCTGATTAGTTGGCACCACTGTTCACTGTCCTAAAATAGAGATTTTAGATGGTGAATAAGGCGACTCCATTCTGATTCGGCAATGCAATGAGTCTTCCCTAAGATTCATGGTCTGTCGGGTTATCGCATTCTGCCTAGTGTTCTCACCCATTCGAGATATGATTCCCACTGAATGAGGTTGCGCTGCAGTTTGTTTACCCTAGTATTCGTAGGCTACTGAAGGAAGGGGCGACCTTCACGTCAATGCAGGCAAAGCAGCAGCAATAAACAACGAGCTGTCCTTTGCTTCTAGATAATAATATAGTGATATTACAGATTGCTATAGGGGTTGTATAGTTATGGAAGTTTCTCTCTTACAGATGATCCCAGCAGATATTGTGGTTGGTCTTACGTGGTTTGTATACTTATAGGAGTTTCTCTCTTACAGATAAACCTAAAAGATAAATAATTGTGGTTGGTGTTATATGGTTTATATACTTATAGGAGATTCATTCTTACAGATGAACCTAGCAGATATTACGTCTGATGTCATGTGGTTAGTATACTCATATGATTTTCTTTCTTACAGATGAACCTAGCAGATATTATGTACGATGTTATGCGGTTTGTGTAGTTATAGGAGTTTTTCTCTGACAAATTAACCTAGAAGATATTGATGTCCGGAGTCATGGGGTTTGTATAGTTATAGGAGTTTCTCTCTTACAGATGAACCTAGCAGAAATTATGGTTGGTGTTATATGGTTTGTATCGTTATAGGAGTTTCTCTTACAAATGAACCTAGCAGATATTGTGGTTGGTGTTATGTGGTTTATATAGGAGTTTTTCTCTTACAAATGAACCTCGATATTGATGCCCGGTGTCATGGGGTTTGTATAGTTATAGGAGTTTCTCTTACAAATGAACCTAGGAGTTATTGTGGTTGGTGTTATGTGATTTATATAGGAGTTTTTCTCTTACAGGTGAATCTGGCGGCAGCAGACATCGTCACGCTACTATCCACTGTGTCCAAGGACATCCTCAGCTACTACCTGCTGGTCAACCAGTGGGTGTTGGGTGATATTGGCTGTGCGAGCTACGTGTTCTCCCAGAACCTAGGGATCACACTCTCGTCTTTTACTCTGGTGGCTCTAGCCGTTGAGCGATACCTGACAGTATGTCACCCAGTAACGGCTCAGCGCGCTTGCACTGTGACGAGAACTAAACATATCATAACTGGGGTGTGGATCATTTCATTGGTGTACTGCTCGCCTTGGATCGGACTCACAGAGACCAGGCTACTGAGATACAAAGTGAGTCAATCTTCAAGCTCTAATGTTGTCTGGTTTCAGGCTTCCTATGCGATCAACTGGCTTTATTTGACAGAGAGCCATGCAGAATTCAATACATTTCCTTTTATATTGGTATAAATACAGTAGCTTTGAACACAGATTTCAGTGTTGCCTTATTGACAATAAATGATATTGCAACTTTTCAGTCGGTCAAGACATTATAATACCAATTACTGGAACATGCAAAAATACCCTGAAATAATTACATGTGATTAAAGTATATATATTGTTTAGGTCGCCACCCTTCCTGGAAGCTTACCCACTTGGCGAAAGGATTGTGTGTAGGGGAGTGCTCAGGGAAGGGCGATTCTTCAAACTAAGTTGTGTCTACGAGTGCGTGCGTGTGTGTGTTGGGGATGGAAGTTCAGGATGGCCACTTACGGAGGCTAGGGCGTGAAGAGGTGTACGGAGTCAGCAATTCGGGCTGGTGAGTACATTCCGGAACGCCGCTGGTTGTCGTGCATGCGTGCGAGCTGCTGACTCGTCTGGAAGTGGTAATGGCAAGGTTGCTTGGAGATTGATTCATGCATAGAGGCACGGTGGGTGAAGTAGGTATTCATTGGGGACAAGTTGAATGAATAAATGAAATCATGAACTCTTCGTTTGGATGATCACTGTTTATTGGCAGTTATGAGAAAAGTTTGGTTAGGTGTGGGGTATGGGGGCTTAGATGAGGAAAACTAATACACACTTACCCTGATAGTCCTGTTGCTGTGCAGTGTCCTGTAGTCCTGACTTCGAAGATCGGGTCGGTTCGTCCGCGCTGGCGCAGCACGTCTCCCGGTGCTCACGCCTTCACACTCTGTCCTCTGCTCCCCTTCGTCGTACGGTCTGAACCACTCATGTTGACATTGTCCCGTTTGTAATGTCTTGTGTTGTCGTCAGGGAATTCACTGAGTGTTTTGTTATAGCTTGCGTAAAGCGGTAGCAAGTGTTTCAAGTGTTTGTATTTCCTGAAGCTTGACGTGTAAGTGTTTTGACTCGTCGGCGTTAAATGTTTAGTTTAGGAATTACATCACATGTGGTAATATTCCTTGCAGGCTTTTTGGATCCTTTTAGTTTTATGTAAATTGGGAGTGAATTAGTATTTTAGGGGTGCGTTATGATTGGGTTCATAACAATATTTAGTTATCACCCCTTAGTTCACTCCCTCTTCTGTAGTCCATAACAAATATATTATATACACTGGCGGAAAAAAATATTCCAACACGGAATGTAGAGTACGGAAATTTCGGCAATATATTTGAAGAAGAAGAAGAAGAAATGTTTGTAGTTTTACGTGACCGTTAATCTCGTGATCATGAGCCACGGGATCTCCTTTTACGTGGAATCCGAACCACAGGACATGGCATTTCACTTTGAAATTCTCACATGCATTGACCGGGAATCGGACCGCCATGGTGAGAGGCCAACAGCTTGACCGCTGCGCCACCTCGCCCATGGCAATATACTTGGAGAGTAACATATTTAATTGATTAAAGGTACAATACAACAGGTTAATGTCCACGCGAGAAAAGCCATCCCAAATGTGCCATGCTGGTCCATTAATAACCGGTATAATTGCCTGACTATTGAATGTAGGCATGCATTGTGTTGTACAGGTGCTGGATGTCAGCTTGTGGGACGGAGTTCCATGTCTGCTGCACTTAGTCGGTCAATACAGGGACGCTTAATGCCGGTTGTGGATGACACAGGAGTTTTCGTCCAGTGATGTCCCATATGTGCTTGATTGGGGGCAGATCGGGGGATCGAACAGGCCAAGGCAACATGACACTCTGTGGAGCACGTTGGATTACGACAGCGGCATGGGGGCGTGCGTTATCCTGTTGTAAAACACCCCCGGGAATGCTGTTCATGAATGGCAGCACAACAGGTCGAATCACCAGATGGACGTACGAATCTGCAGTCAGGGTACGTGGAATAACCACGGGAGTGCTCCAGCTATCATAGGAAATTGCTCTCCAGACCATAATGCCCAGTGTAGGTCCAGTGTGTCGACTCGGCAGACAAGTGGAATGCAGGCGCTCGCTTGGCCTCTTTCTAACCAACATACGGCCATCATTGGCAGAATCGGCTTTCCTCGGAAAACACAACGGACCTCCACTCCATCCTCCAAAGAGCTCTCGCTTGACACCACTGAATTCGCAGATGGTGGTGGTTTGGGGTAAGTGGAATGCACGCCGCAGGGCGTCTGTTTCTGAGATGTCCTTTAAGTAACCGATTTCGAACAGTTCGTTGCGTCATTGTGGGGCCAACTGCGGCTTGAATTGCTGCTGCAGACATCGTCCGATGCACCAAAGCCATACACTGAATACGGCGGCCCTCCCTCTTGTTGGTGCCACGGGGACGTCCAGAGCCCGGTCTTCTTACGACCGTACCTTCTCGTGACCACTGCTGCCGGCACGCATGTACAGTGGAGACATTCCTGCCAAGTCATTCTGCAATAGCGCGGAAAGAAAGAAACCACCTTCACGTAGCCCTATTACACGGCCTCGTTGAAACGCAGAGAGACGAGCCTCTTCGTCGTCGCAAAGGCAATCTTGACCCACTCACAGTCACTCCGTCCAATCTCACAGGTAACTAACGTTCTCGCACAGTACAGCCCATATTTAAAGCAAACCTGATGTGCAACGTCATGGGGCCACTACTAGCGCCGTGCTAATGGGATTTGCTGGAAATTTGATTCATCGTCATCTTTCGGATGTATAAACACGCCTACCAACGTTAGTTAATCTAGCACAACCCTTTCTTGGTGTTGGGATATTTCTTTCCGCCAGTGTATATAATTAATCACATGTAATATTTTCAGGTAATATTTTCGCATGTCCCAGTAATTGGGACTATAATGTGTTGACCGATTGAATAGTTGTTATAATAGTCACAAGTATTTGACTTTTTAATATCGGGGGGGGGCTATTTTCCACTAACAAATGAGGAAGTCAGCCCGTGGCATTGAAGAATGATCATTAAGTTTCGATTGTTCATGCGTTAGTTGATACATTTATTTTATCTTCCTCTCTTTCTTTCTTTCTTTCTATCTTCCTTCCATCCTTCCTTTCTTCCTTCCCTTATATCTTCCCTCCCTTCTATTTCCTTTCTATCTTCCTTCCTCCCTTTCCTTATTCCTTCCCTCCTTCTTTTTTACTTTCTTTCTTTCTTTCTTTCTTTCTTTCTTTCTTTCTTTCTTCCTTCCTTCCTTGCTCTCTTCCTTCCTTTCTTCTTTCAATTCTTTCTCCCTTCGTTCCTTTCTTTCTTCCTTTCTATCTTCCTTTCTTTTCTACTTTTTATCTTCCTTTCCTCCTTCCTTCCTATATTCCTTTCTACTCTCCTTCCTATCTTCCTTCCATTTATTCTTCATTTCTTTCTTTCTTTCTTTCTTTCTTTCTTTCTTTCTTTCTTCAATCCTTTCTTTCATTCGTTCTTTCCTCCTGTCTTCCTTCCTATCTTCCTTTCTTTCTTACTTTCTATCTTCCTTTCTTCTTTCCTTTAAATCCTCCTTCCATTCCTCCTATCTTCCTATCTTCCTTTCTTCCTTTCTTTCTTTCTTCCTTCCTTTCTATCCTCCTTCCTTTCTTCCTATCTTCCTTTCTTTCTATCTTCCTTTCTTCCTATCTTCCTTTCTATCTTCCTTTCTATCCTCCTTCCTTTCTTCCTATCTTCCTTTCTATCTTCCTTTCTTCCTTCCTTCCCTCCTGTCTTTCTTCCTATCTTCCTTTCTATCTTCCTTTCTATCCTCCTTCCTTTCTTCCTATCTTCCTTTCTATCTTCCTTTCTTCCTTCCTTTCCTCCTGTCTTTCTTCCTATCTTCCTTTCTATCTTCCTTTCTTACTTCCTTTCTTCCTATCTTCCTTTCTATCTTCCTTTCTATCCTCCTTCTTTCTTCCTATCTTCCTTTCTTCCTTCCTTTCTATCCTCCTTCCTTTCTTCCTTTCTTCCTTTCTTCCTTTTCTTTCTTTCTTCCTTCCTTTCGTTCTTTCTTTCTCCATCTTATTGGACTTGCCCATTTGCAAACTGGGCGCTTTCCCGTTCATTAGTTGTCACCACTGTTCACCGTATTATAGTAGTTATAGTCTTTATGAGTGTATAATAGTCTATCGCCTTAAGTTCTGTTGGTAGCTTGTTGTTTGCTGTTTCATTTGAGGGACTTTGACAGCGTGGTCATTTATCTTCGTGTACTTAGGTGTGTGTAGAATTTGCCTGATAACCTGTATTAGTGTTAGGATTCGTAAGTGATTGGCCGTGGCCTTAAGTTAGTAACCATTGGAGTAGAAGTGGGAAACCACGAGCCTAACGATGCTGATCTCCCGCAGGGCTACCGGGACATGGTCTGCTGTGAACTCAGGTTGTCTCAACCTCAACATCTCCTGTACTTCCTCACCGACATTCTGCTGGTCTATGTGGTGCCGGCCATCCTGTGCTGTGTGTTGTGTGGGCTGACCACTAGAGCGCTCTGCAGTACCAAGACCGTCAATACTCAGACCGCGTCCAACGGCGTGCTCCACAACCATCACCACCACCACCACCACCACTCTTCCAGCGCTGACCAGTGGAAGGTAAGAACATGATACCTCAGTTTGTGCATGTTGATACATCGTACCTCGCGAGAACTCGGAAGTTAAGCAACATTCGACTTGGTCAGAATTTGGTTGGTTCTGGAGTCTTGGCACAGAAAGGGAAGGAGAGCGGGAATGAATTAACCACCTAACCACAAGTAAACTCCAGCTCATGGTCGTACGATAAATTAGACAAACTACCTTTTCTAATGATGAAAAATAAATCATTAACTGATGTAGTAATAGAAGTTTACTCCTCCTTTGTCTATAACCCACTCACCATCCCATTTTTAGGTCACGACTTCCAGCTGTATCCGCAACCCTGCGCTTATGGTACTACTGAAAAAAAAATATATATAATCCAGACCAATGACTTTTTCCTAGAGCAATATTAGGTAGAGCGGCCCTGTGGGCAGCGTTAGCCATAGTCTATACCAGGTGAATCAGCTTCTCCTAATAATATTGTTTCATGCAGCCCAACTAGCGTTGTTATCAGGAAGGTCGATATTTCACTGCTGCATCTCGTATGGTCCTAGTTCACTGTAAGCATATCCCGCGGACGATCCTGAACACTGTTGTCTTGTATCACCAAGTGTTACTGCATTATATGCCTGTGAAACATGGAAATTCACGGCTAAGGTTAGTTGATTTCCAACAACGTTGCCTTAGACGAATTCTTGGAGTCTCTTAGGGTGATCATGTCACAAATGAAGACGTCTTAAGAAGATCAGACTCAGTGCGCCTGTCAACGACTGTAACTGAGCGTCCGATGCAACTTGGTGGCCACGTCCTCCGCAAGCCCGAATACCGTCACCCATGAACTGCACTAAGATGTACACCACTGGGAAGAAAAAGGAAACAAGGCCGGCCTCAAACAACTTGGCGTCAAACAATGAGAGAAGATCTCAGGACCATTGGCATCTCTTGGGATGATGCCAAAGCTCTTGCGATCGACCGACATCGCTGGAGAAGACTTGCTCTGCCCAATGTGCCTTGCACAGCACCTAATGATGATGATGATGATGATGATGATCACCATGTGTGATATAGGAGCTTTTGTACTAGCCGATATCACACGCTTCGGAATGGCATGTTGTTTTCTTTTTCGTCTTTACAAGTCCGACTTCGTTGCCTGAGAATCGAACCCGCTATTTCTTGATCAAGAGGCAGACACGGGAGAAGCAGATATTATTTTCACCGTTATCATTAGCGACATTTGACGTAGATGTTACAGCCCTCTCTTTGAAGCATGGTGACAACCTGTGCTGAGTATCTTATTGCCAATCTTTCAAGCACAGTGGTTACCATCACTATCCACCTTTTCTATCAGGAGCACCGATCTTTCAGAGGATCTTCATGCCATGAATTCTCTACCTGCCGCAGTCATAGAGCCTTTTCCCAAACATATAGGTGTGTTTAAGAAAAGACCGATGATTTGTGTATAAACACTCCAGTTTAATTGTTATTGAATTGTTATGTATACTTGTTATTTTTAAGTATAACCAATTTGCCACCGGGGGACACACCCACAATTGCAAATGAATGAGTATTTATTTTGAAGTCCAAAATAACGCCGAGTATCTTCTATTGCGTATTTTAGCCATCAGAAGAGTAATTAAGTTTGCAGTTTTCGTCAGATACACAGATGTTTGCTAGTGTTTCCTGTGCATGAAACAGCTAGATATGTTGCTTACAACCTGTGCTTCAAAGAGTAAAAAAAAAAAAACAGTCACTACCACCAGACGATACACCCTTCCCTGCACCTGACTAGGAGGTTTTGAATCATAGAAATGGAGTCTTGTCTGTCACCCCGGATTTCCGGGTTCGATTTCTGGTTCTGCCAAGAAATTTAATTCTGATCTGAAGACTGGAACGGGTCATACTCAGCCTCATGAGGCAAAAACTATGAATATGTGGGTTCTATTCCTACCCCACCCATCCTGGAAGAGCTTTTGCGCTGTGTCTCACTTCTACTCCAAGCAAATGCTGACATAGTTCCTGGCTTTTAGGCCACAGTCGCCTCCTTCCTAGTAATCACCTGAATTACAAATACACTCACTACTACAGACTACACAATAACACCGGTTAGATAATTCATAAAAGTAACTCTCTCTCTACACACTCAAGCACACGGAACTAAATGACCACGATTGCCCAATGTCAAATGAAACAACAACAACAACAACAACAAAGAAATGTAGATCACGTTTTAAAACAGAGCTTTGTTGTTGTTGTTGTTGTTGTTGCTGTTGTTGTTGTTGTTGTTGTTGTTGTTGTTGTTGTTGTTGTAGTCAATGTTGATGATGAAGTAGTTGTTGAATTATATTACAGGCTTTGCTGCATCGTGGTCATACAGCCCCGTGTACTTGGGTGTGTGGAATTATAGAAAGATTTTCAGTTGGTCAACAAAAATTGTGCCCAATTACATTAGGCGGGAAAAGTATTTGTATGTCCTACCATGAAAAACTTTACATAAGATATTTATCACGAAATAACACGCGTTTATGTACAACAATGGGGGGGGGGGGTACATAAATTGGATGACATGTTTCGAACGTCAAGCGTCAAGTGAGCAGGATCTGAAGATGATCGCTGCACGTTCGAAACATGTCATCCAATTTATGTACCCCCCCCCCAATTTTTGTACATTAAAGCATGTCATTTTGTGCTAAATATCTTATGTAATGCTTTTCATGGTAGGACATACAAATACTTTTCCCGCCTAATGTAATTGGGCACAATTTGTGTTGACTGACTAGAAAGCTTTCTTTGTTATTGTGTAGAATTTGTCTGATAACCTGTGTTATTGTAATGGCTGTATTAGTGTGTTTATCTGTAATTGAAGTTTGGATTGGGAACGAGGCAGCAGTGACTTTACGTTAGGTACCATACGACGATTGTGATTTTAATAGGAGTGGGGAAACCATAGAAAACCATTTCCAGAATGGTTGAGACGGGAATCAAACCCACCTCTACTGAATTACAAATAGATAACTTACCGTAACAATACAGGTTATCAGAAATATTCTTTATTGTGTTATTTATTTATCGATATTGTTCCCGTCAGAGGAGCTATCAGGGTTGCCAACAACCGAAATGACTTCCCCGACACCTCACCTGCCGGACCCATGTGCCGAGAGGATCAGGTGAATTTCTTATAGGCCAGAGCGGCACGAGAAACTATGATCCAGGGGATCTGTGGTAACATTTGTATGTTAAGGTCATAGACGGCCTAAGAAAGTACACCTTAAAGAACTAGACTGAGAAAGGAAACATCCAGACTTATGTAAAACTTGTGAAAACATTTATTATAAAATATGCAAGCACCTATCCTAGTTCGGAG
The DNA here is from genome assembly GCA_946902985.2 of Meconema thalassinum. Lineage (NCBI taxonomy): Eukaryota > Metazoa > Arthropoda > Insecta > Orthoptera > Tettigoniidae > Meconema > Meconema thalassinum. The sequence continues at coordinate 379,243,871 of OX336392.1, forward strand.
GGCTAATCCGCAAACTAATAAACAAAGAAAAATAAAGAACAGGGCCCTACCTCTAAACTAAGGTAAACCCTCGCGAAAGATCTAATTTACAAAGATAAGCAACAACAGCAACGCTAGGAAAATGGTACGAAAAGAAACCCTAATTCAAGTTACAAAGTTTAAGTTAATAACAGAATTTACATTTAACAGGGTGGCAAAACAAATCTAAGTTACGATGATATCATTTCCTTATTTACATTTAACTTTAATCAAAAACAATTACATGAAAATCTACATGACAAGCCATACAAAATGTTAAATACACTCTTATCAACTATGTGCTCATCAGCACAAACAAGGTAAAGATTGGGATTTACACACATAGTAATAATAAATAAAACACGAGACCAAATTCATATTATATTCCTGCCTGCACCTTGGAATACTCTTTGTAACCAATGTCATCTAAGTGAGTGTTATTTAGGTTGGCAATGGCGTTGTTATAACTACTACTTATATCGCATGAGTGTCAAGCTCCACCAGCTACGAACTAACGGTTAAGCAACACTCCGTCGATCAAAAATAGTGTCATCTGTCCTAGGTTATTTCCATCAGGAAATGTAAAACATCAACAAGGTGTCGGTCAGTAGGTCCAAAATGCACGTGTTTCAAGTTTAATAGCAATAAACAATTAGTTATCAGCTTGTTTAGAATAATTATGCGCTTGATTATTATTTTCGTAGGTTTAATTCATTGTCGGTTTATGGCGATAGTGCTGACGTTCCTAGACACCTGGGATCAGCAGTAGCGTCTCGTGCGAGATCAATTATCTGCTGTCACATCGACATAAAAGTCGGAAATACCTTCATCGTGCTCCCATCGCTCGGACAAACAATAACACAAGTTACTAGTGGCGCGCGGCTCACTTGGATAAGCTCGGGTAGGCCTGGGAAACACATCAGTCACCTCCCGTAAATAACAAGTCTACAGAACAAAGTCTGGACATACGTGCATTACCGGCACTGAATACATGAATAGCCTCTAACAAGGGTGTCTATCACTAGCCTCACAATAAAGAATAAACCTTAACAGAATATAAATGTACACTCTCTAACAGTGTCAAAAAGTAGTCACCTTAGTAGCGATCAAGCGTGTGGCGTTTGCCAATAATTCATCATAACATAAAACATCTGATCAACTCAAAATGGCTGCCTAGACCTTGACCTATAAATGAAATACAAAAACTAACAGTAAAGAATGCTATAAGCATTTGTCAAAGGTCTGAGTAAGTCTGTCTCACATCTGAGCGCGCTCGGTGTATGCTGGGAAATCTCATCACCTGGCCGTGACATTGAGCTAGGCTCGTAACTTGCTGTCACATCGGGACGGCTGTAACAAACACACTAGATTTGACTGAAGGCAGCAGCTCTCTTGAACGAAAGTCCTATGAGAAACTGGTCTTGTAATTTATCCCAGTATAACATTAGAATCACACAATAGTAATGCGTAAAAGCACGCCATAAAAATATACACTAGAAGATGCAGCATGTCTTTTCCAACAAAGAATAGTAAAAGATAGCAATGTTACTTGATCTGAATGTCTTTGACATTGACTGATATGTCACTTCATAAATGATTAGGTTTTAATAACAAACAAAAACATGTGTCTGATCACTTGACACAAATAAACATAGAAAAAGGCGCAAAATCTCACATCCGCTGAGTTTGATAATGATACGTTGAGTACAGGGTTCGATGCTCTACTGCATAGAAGTTAATATTCCCTGACTGTGTTCTTCACTGAGAACTGGATGGCCTCAAAGCTCATATGAATGAAATATTTTAGCTTAGTTACAAAATTGATGGTTACAGTCGACCATTTACTGATACGGTCTAATCTAAAGAAATCAGTGGCGTAACATACAGTTAAAATAAAAGTGTGTCATGAAAATAACACTGACAATGACGGCCAATCGTCATGTCAAAGAAAACTATACACAGAAATCACCCATACCAGGGTTAAACAACGTAGTACAAAGACTACAGTCACGTTTAGTAAGCAAAAAGACTTGACATCTTTTGACGTCCAATAGAATGCACCTGATTGAACTAAGTTCAATTACAGGGTGTCTCACAATCACTGCAAGTGAAATACAAACATGAGTGCTAAAAATACTAAATCCTACCTAATTGCTGTCATGAAATGTCGGTTGGTTCTACTAAACTACTCTATTCTACCACAAAAAGAATCGTACTAGAAGAGTGTTGACTGACTCACAAGATTAGGGCATCTACACCTCGCTCTTTCCAACGAACTGAGGGGTACAATTTATCTTCTGGTTTCCGGACAAGGGTTGTCCAAACTAGGCCTCCATCATAGGCCTTATCCATGACCAGGGTCTTGATGCGTCCCCGTCATTGACGTGGTGATGTCGTCTGCTTCTATCCTATCGTGGTAGTGGTCATTCCTCTTGGTCCGGCACGTTCATCTCCCTCTCGTGCTGTAATCCTGGATCTTCCGCCATGTTGTAGTTCCTTAGAACGACTCCTTCACATCATGGGGGTCCTTTTACATCATCATCCCCATCGAAGATAAGTAGTTAAACATGTCGAACACGTGGTCAGTAGAATGATGCATAGTTGAAGATAAATATTCACTTGAAAAATATATTTGTGGCACAGCTTTTCACTGAAGCTAGTATTATTGGTGGAAATGAATTCACGGATTTTACACAGCGCAGTTGTTATCAAAATTGCCCATGCACTATCTGCTTTTCACTTCACAGATTTTACAATCACTGAATCTCGTGGCATCTATGTAATCCACGGTTGAATTTGCTCGCATTTCCGGCCATAACAATTTTCACAACTTGTAACGTTGAAATAATGCACTTGAACAATTATTAATTCGCAGATGATAGCATATTTCGTGTCCCTCGTGGACATAGAATTTTTATCAAGCACGTGGTAAAAATGTGGTGTTCCACGGCGCAAAAATATTCACTGTTTTTAATAAATTCACAGAAATTATCACTGAAGCACATACAGGCTTCAATTTCCGCTCGATTGGCACACAAATAAGTGCTCATTAATACTCGATGCACGTTGATTATATTCCTCGCCTTCTGGCGGACTGTTCCCTCGTCTTAACAAGACGGACTATACCACACGTCCTATATGGACGGTAAACCATACTTGAGTGCGTAGAGCGTTGTTCCTCGTTGCGGGATCTAGCAAATACTTGAGTCGTTCAGCGACTAATTCCTTCCGGTTCGCGTGTCTGCGATGATAATACCTTACCGTAAAAATAGAAATACATTCACCAGAATGTTTAGATTATGTAGAATGACGAAATGCGATGATCTGAGCCTTGTAGAAAGTTGAGACGTGTTAATAAGGACTCAGATAAAAATATGGTGAATTTCTTCAAAGTCAAAAGTGCAACCATAATTATCTCCAGGTATGACAGCAGCGTGGCTGGTCTTTGGGTGCGTTCTAAGATGATGCATCCCATTAACAAAATGCGTTGCAATGAAAAATATCACTGACCATGAGCTCAGCGGGCTCAATATAGACCCAAGTACACGGTGCTTAATGACCACGATATCCAATGTAAAGAAAGATTTACTGTCTTTACCGGCAAAGGCATGGTGGAAAAAGTGAGTGGTTTAACTACGCCTTGGGCAGTTAAGATTGCGGGTTCTATGCCTGCTCACTACCGACGCAGTGTTATAAATAAACATACCAAAGCATTTCTCCGCGATATTTGAATTTAAATGTCCAATACAAACAGTTGAACGGTTGATCTTCAATCTTACAAATATGCAGGGTTACGCATAAACTTGCTGGAAATTATAACGGCCTTACATTCTCAAAATTCTTGATTATTACCGTGAAATTCGGACGCTCCGTAGGCTGGGCAATATTGTACTTATATTTACGCGCACAAATTTGAATCCTACTTTTGCTCTTTTCAATTTATTTTCACATCTAGCGTCAGAGAATATCTTAATTCTTCTGCGTGAATGGGTCTCCTAGGACCACGCGTAATCAACACTTTTTGGCCTTGATATTTGCCCAATAACTCTTCGTGCGCAGCAATTGAGCGAGTATTCGTTGCTGCGACCAGACGTGTCTCCCTTAAAACCCAGTGTATGAGTAATTTTCCTAATTTCCTCTCGATCCTTGAAATTGGGAAAACCTAATTCAGCCAAGTCCTTTTCCGCCTCTTTGTACCAATTGGACCTTGTTGCCTTTTTCTGCAAAAACTTATAGATTTTATTTGTTAACCTAGTTGGGTCCATTCTGTACAAATGTCTCATAAATTGGATCCTTCTCATACGGATTGTGTCTGTGATTTTAGTAACTTTTAAATAGACGTCAGAGAATATCTTAATTATTATTTCAATTTTTTTAAAGCCAAATGAAACAACAACAATAACAACAACAACAACAACAACAGGAACAAAGAAATGGATAACTGGTTTTGAAACAGAGCACGTCAAGGTTCAATCACGTGCCAACTTGCGTGTACGATGAGAAGTTTCTTAAGGGGCCACATACAGGTTAAGGAACCAAAACAATAACGATTTTAATAATATTATTATAACTATGCCTGTCATAATAGTACATTATGCAACGAGCCTATAATGGCTATAATTAAGACACGAGTATTTTTATAAAACGAGCGTATGCGAGTTTCATAATTTCCATACGAGTGTCTTAATTACCATTATAGGCGAGTTGCATACGACTGTTTATGTTCGACGATAATTATAACTTTATTATATATTTTAACATAAATATTCATAAATATCTGTTGAGAGTCAGCTACTTGAATTATGTGATCGCAGAGCGAGCGTTGGGTGTTATATCTCTGTCTTTCAAGATCTCTGGACGACCGACGCATGCGCTCTGTGTGCTTGCAATGCCATATGCAGGCCATATGTTTACATCTGCCGCCTCTCAGTAATATTGTCACTGGAGTTGTTTGAAGACAATGCGCCGTGTAGAAATTATATTAAGGTACAGTGCTATTTGTTGTCTCATATTCGCCAGTTTATTTACGCGAACATATGGACGGTGCGTATTCCATGTCGGTAATTTATTATAGTTCGATGTTGTGTTTATGTCCGACATGTTGGATTTTGAGCGCACGCGTGAAGGTATCGTTACCTAATTGGTCAATGAACGAGCTCTGATTGGCTGGAGAAACTGTATCATAATGAAAAAGAGTGTTATAATGACCATCATTATGATACAGTTTTCTGACACATAATAGTGAGGGTCGTTCATAAATCTTGTACAACAATTGTATACATTTCCAAGGAAACACACACATCTTGCTATTAGAAGCAAAGCCTGAAAATTTCAAAATTCAAATCGTAACTATTTTTATCCATTTTCAAAATTTGGTTCTTGCGTTGCGCTGATCTGCACTGTTTTCCTCACATCTCCCATGTTTATAGAACTGTTTGGAGTTTTCTTTTTCTTTAATGTGGGTGTTAAATGAATCTCACTCAAAACCGTTGTGACTTTAATTAGTATTTCTATGAAACTATAAAAATATATTTTTGAGTTTGCTCAGAATAAACATGGAAATAATGACGCTCAATTAATTAATTATTATATTTTAGTCAATTTTACCCTCCAGGTTGGTGATTTCCACGGACTCTGCGAGGGAACTACCGCCTTTCCAGGCAGTGTCCCAGAGCTGGGAACACTTGGTCGGATTTGATACAACTGGGGAGGTGTGATCAGCACTTCGACCAGGCAGCCTCTCCTGCAAAGCGAACAGGGGCTCATGAGGGATGGGATGGGAAGGGAAGATTGCGATGGATAGGTAAGGAGTAGGTCGTGGCCTTACAGTAGGTATCATTCATAATGTCAGTATCATCCCGGCAATTGCCCGAAGACGAAGTGGGAAACCACTGGAAACAACTTCGAGGATGGCTGAGGTGGAAATCGAACCCCCTCTACTCATTTGGACCACCCTAGGCTGAGTAGACCCCGTTCCAGTGCTCATACCACTTTTCAAATTTCGTGGCAAGGCCGGGAATCGAACCCAGGACCTCCGGGACGGCAGCTAACCATGCTGACCGCTACGCTACGGAGGCGACTTCAAATAATGTGAAAATGTGTGAAAGCTGAAGCTTGTAGTTTAACGCGACCGTTAATCATGCGATCATGAGCCACGGGACCTCCTTTTTACGTGGAATCCGAACCACAGAACATGGGCGAAAAATGTGTGAGATTCATTTTGTAACTGAAGGTTGAACACCCACTTTAAGGACAAGCAAAAGTCCAAACATTTCTATAAACATGGGAGATTTGAGGGAAAAGATCAAGATCAGCACAAAGCAAGAACCACATTTTGAGAAATGGATAAAAGTAGTTCCGATTCGAATTTTGAAAACTTCAATCTTTGCTTCTGACAGCAAGATGTGTGTTTCCTTGGAAATGTGTATAATTGTTGTGCAAGATTTATGACAGGCACAATCATAACATTAAAATCGTTCTTGCTATGACTCCTTAAGCTGTATGTTCCCCCTTAAGTAACGGTAGGGGCAGATGACCTTTTAGTTCCTCCCCTTAAAACCTCAATAACTAAGTAACGATCGCCCTCAGAGTGTCTCGGTGTCGTAAAAGTGTCCGCAGGGAAATTGCCGGTCGAATAGCGTTGGGAAGGTAACGGGGTGATAGACTCGAGTAATTGAGGAGACTGACTCTCTCTCTCGTTAAACCTACTGATGATGTATTGCAGGCGAACAGATCAAGTTATGGGAATAGATAACGCATTTGCCCTCAGACTCAGTTCCCAGAAGACAAATTAGCCCGCGCTCAAACAAACTTTGTGTGAGATAAATTCCCAGAATGTTTAAATCAGAGCTAGGAGCTCTTACACATTAAGTAGATGGTATTTAGCGAAATCTTTTCTACATAACAGAAATCTGATGACACCAAATATATATTAGGTATTAGAAAGTTATTTTTAAGACTTTATATAGAGTTTGGCGCTCTATTGAAGAGTTCTGAGCTAGGTTGTCTCCCCCCTCTTATATTGACATTGAAGTGGGCTCTCTCCTCTTTCCCTTTCCAATCTGCCTTTCATGGCTCTTCTTCCTCCCAAGTCCCTCAACCCTCATTCTTCGAGGGTTGAGGGCATTTCTTTTCATCCTGTCCATTATTTATTTTATTTTCCTTTTTTGTTAACTCATTTCTTCTTTTAATAATAACTTTATTAAACACAAATTGCACACTTTACAATAAATATTCACATCGTGCAATAATTAATAATTGATCATGGTTGCTGTGTGCATTTTTTGAACATGGTACCGTTCACAATGCTGACAAACGCAATCAGCTGAAGGCTCATGATAGGACTTGAGCTTGCAAACTGTATGATGATAGCCATGCACGGCCATGGAGTTAACGAAGTGTCGAGGGAAGTCGTAAAGGTTCAAATCGGCAAATTTTGACATTTTAACTTTTTTGCATTTTACTAACGTGTGAAACATTCTGCTTAATGTGGCATTTGTTTCACTCAAATATTCGAATATTTACTATTTTAAATAATTTATTTTAAATATTGGTGCACTTCTATTTCATGACACGTTTTGTGCAATGTATCACTGATGTACACATATCTCAGGGACTATTCACTCCAGAGGGCTGTGGTTTGGCGTGTTTTGAAGAGAAATATCTGTTTTATTAGTTTGTCACACTGCTTAAGCTGCAATTGCAAGTTGTTTTGGCGGTGAATGAATGTGTATCTGTAAACAAACGAGATTTCGAATATTTTTTTAGAGTTGTGTTGATAGTTTCTGTCTTGTGTGGTTTCATCATGCCTAAAACAAAGAGAGTTTAAAAAAAGGGAAATAGATATTATAAGACATATCAATTGGATTTTCAAAGTGATGTTACAGTGGATGGTGAAAGTGAGGTTACAAAGCATGGTGAAAGTGAGGTTACAGTGGATGGTGAAAGTGAAAATTCAGATAAAGTTGCTACACCACCAAGTGCTTCTAAGAAGAAATTAAAGATAGAAGAAAACTGCAGTGAAACAGGTGAGGGGGAAACAGACATCAATATAATAATCAGTGTAAATATTCTGAATTCAGGTTTGTGTGATACAGTGAGCTGCAATATTTGTGAAGGGAAAATAACAATTTTCGAAAACGAGTCGCAACGCAATGGCTTGGTTTACAATCTTACAATAAAATGTATGAATTGTGAAAGTTCCAAGTGTTTCTGGACGTCTGAAAAGTGTGAACAAAAAAATATTTTTGATTTAAACCTCAGGTATTTCGAATAATTTTTTCCCCAAAAAGGAAGAATTTACTCGTTGGCTGCTTCTACCGCCCACCTACCAGCAAAATTGACACCTTAGAAGAATGTTTCAACTCTACTGTTCTTGCCCTCAACCAAGAAAATGAAATAGTGTTACTAGGTGATTTTAATTCACATATCTCCTGGACATCAATAGACAATGGTACCATAAACTCTCCCCCAATTGATACTTTCATCTTATCTAATTTTATAAACGGTCTTCACCTGAAACAGTTCAATCTATACCCTACAAGGAAATCTGAAACACTGGACCTCATATTTTCAACACTGCGTGATGTCACCGTGGCAGTTGGAAGAAATATCCTGAACACTGACCATAGTTCAATAGAAGCCTCCCTCCCCGTCCCAGCCTGCAGACATAAAAACAGCCCACCCGCCAAGAACAAAACATTCCCTCTCTGGAGAAAGGTCGACTGGCAAGCTGTCAATCAAGATTTATCATCTCTTCCTTGGAGCCTGCTAAGAGCTGAGAGAGATGTAAATAGCGCAGTGGCCTTGTTTGAGGATTTACTCTACTCGGCAATTAAACAACACGTGCCTTTCTCCGTTCCCAAATCCAACAAATATCCGCACTGGCTAAGTGAAAACACCAAACTCCTTCTCCAAAACAAAACTCGTGCATGGTCACTGTGGAAATCAGTTCCTAATCCTCATACTTGTAATGTTTTTACTCACCTACGGAAAATTTCAAGAGTTCATATGACAGAAGATTACAACCGCTACATTTCTTCCATAACAGGAAATCTCAAGAATAACCCGAAGAAGTTCTGGACACTTATATCATCCCGTAGAAAGACTCCTAGAATTCCACTTAACCTAAACCTCCATAATGAAGAAATCCCATTTGAATTGAGGTCCACACATTTCAATGAATATTTTCACTCAACCTTTTCAGTTCCCGTACCAATCCCCAGTCCCCCTCAACTTACTAGCGTCTGTTCTGATTCACTGTCTCAAATTTCAACGACCCCCGATGAAATCCAAAATATCTTAAAAAGTCTGCCCGCAAACCGATCTACCGGGCCATCAGACATAAACCCTATATTCCTGAAAAACACCTGTGCATCTCTCAGCATCCCCTTGTCCATAATACTCAACTGGTGCATGACATCCGGCACTTTTCCTGACTCATGGAAAAGAGCTGACGTCAAACCTGTCTATAATCAGGCAGCAAGCACGAAATTTCCTCATACAGGCCTATATCTATCGTCCCTATACTCTCTTCAGTCTTCGAAAGAATAATACATTGCCGTCTCCTCACTTTCACCAAACCTCACCTCTCAGAAGAACAACATGGCTTCGTCCCTGGAAAATCATGTTTAACAAATCTGACTGTTCTGAACCATCACATAATTTCTGCAATTGATCAAAAATCTCAGCTAGATGTAATCTACGTTGACCTGGCCAAAGCATTTGATTCCGTGAACCATTTCCTTCTCCTCCACAAGCTTGCTTCACGATGCAACGTACATGGATCCTTCCTGTCCCTAATACAAAGTTTCCTGTCCAATAGGCAACAACGGGTAGTGCTTCCAGGGTCTGTATCGTTCTGGCTCCCAGTCTTATCAGGAGTAACTCAGGGCAGTATCCTGGGACCCTTTCTCTTCGTGCTGTATATGGACGATATAAACACATGTGTGCAAAATTCTCCGTGTTCCATTCTTCTGTACGCTGATGACCTCAAGATATTCAGAAAAATTTCCAGTTCTGACGACCGCGCTGAGCTCCAGGAAGCAGTGAATGCATGTACTGATTGGTTCAATAAATGGAGGTTATCTCCAAATCCCAAAAAGTGCTTCAGTGTATCTTTTTCACTACTGAAATCTGGAAATCAGGCCGACTGTAAAATTTGTGGAAATAAATTGGATACGGCTTCTCAGGTAAGAGATTTAGGTATTATTCACGATGATAAACTGACATTCTCTCCCCACATTGACCACATCAAATCTCGCGCAATGCGCAGTCTCGGCATTCTATACAGGTTCACAGAAATTAAAGACCTCACTGCACTTAAATTATACTTCACCACATATGTTCTCCCTATCCTAGATTTCTCTTCTCCAATTTGGTCTGCCTCGGCTATAACCAATATTTCTAAATTGAACAGTGTCTTTAATTTATTCATATCAATAGTCAAAGCTCGCAATCCTTCACTAAGGCACTTTGCCAAATCCGACATTTTAAATCAGCTCAATGTACTCGACCTGAGAAGCCGTCTACAATTTACTGACCTGTGTTTCCTACATAAAATTATGAATGGTTACACAAAATATAACATGCTACTAAGCTACTTCCCACTCCATGTTCCCTCCCGTTCAACACGCCAGAACCATTTACACCACATACCTCGCCCACGTCTTGAAGTACAGAAGCGCTCTATTTTCCACCGTCTGCCAACCCTTAGCAACTCCCTTCCAAATATTGACATATTCTCTCCCTATAGAACATTCAAACATAACATTAGAAGATCCCTTTCATCCTCAATTCCTACCCCCTCACCCTCCTAATCACTCACTACCCCAATCACTCCCTACGTCTTTCCCGAGAGGTATCCCTTGCTGCCATCACTGCCATTTGTTACCTGTTATTGTTGTTGTTGTTTTTGTTAATATTATTCAAAATTGTTAAAATATTAGTGTAAAATGACCTATTCATGGTTGTAACTAATAATTATTAAATAAATAAATAAATTTCTATGGACTTAGATGCATAGGAAAGGGGTTCACAGCTGGTAAGGTTCTTAGTGGAATGCTCAACGTCCCTAATCCACCATCTAACACTATCAAATACGCATCCATTGTTGGGAGCAGTGTGAAAACAGTTGCTAATGAATCTATGAAAGCCGCCACAGGGGAAGCTGTAGAAGAAAATGGGGGGATCTCTGATTTAGCCATATCTTTTGACGGGTCCTGGCAGAAACGAGGGTTTCAGTCACAAAATTCTTGTGCGAGCACCATTAGCATAGACAATGGTAAAGTTCTGGATGTCGAGATAATGACGAAGTATTGCCAGGGCTGTAGACAAGCTGGTGAAGATAATGAAAAGCTGATTAAACACCAGCCTTCGTGTAAGCAGAATTATGAAGGAACAAGTGGGGGGATGGAGGTTGCTGCTGCTTTGAATATTTTTGAACATTCTGAAAGAGATCGTGGTGTTCGCTATGTGAATTTACTTGGTGATAGAGACTCAAAGACCTACAAAACAGTAGCAGACAGCAAACCTTATGGTGAGGTACAGATAAATAAACTGGAATGTATAAATCATGTGCAGAAGAGAATGGGCACACGACTTAGGAGAATGAGAGTGACACTCGGTAGCACCAAATTATCAGATGGTTTGACAATAAAGCGTCGACTGACAGACAAGCTTATAGATCAGGTAACACAGTACTATGGTATGGCTATTCGAAGTAATACAGATAATTTAGAGGGCATGAGGAGAGCAGTCTGGGCCATTTATTTTAATAAAAATATCAACCGATGCAGACCCTTGTCATTTTTTTATGTTCAAATAAGTGGTGCCAGTATTTGAAAGCAAAAGAAGAAGGTACACTAGATTGTTTTACACATAAGAACACCATACCAAAGGCTGTTATGAGTGTTACAAAACCAGTCTTTCAAGATCTTTCCCACCCAGACTTTCTGAAAAGGTGTCTCAAAGGGAAAACACAAAATTCAAACGAGTCGTTCAACAATATTGTGTGGTCTAGGGTACCCAAGAATGTGGTTGTTGGTTTCTCAACCTTAGAATTTGGAGTGCTTGATGGTGTTCTAATATTTAACGATGGTTATTCTGCAAGACTGCAAGTTTTGAGGGACCTGGGAATTCAAGTTGGACTAAATACCATGAGAAGTGTGAGGGACTTAGAGTACGTGTTATGAAAGCTGAGATAGCCGTTGCTAAAGTGACCAAGGAAGCAAGGACACGGAGAAAGAGGTTAGCATTGGAGGAGCTGAGTGTAGACGAAGATGAAAACTACCAGCCAGGAGGATTTTAAAGCCTGTATTCTGATGTAGGTGAGCTTTGTCAAAACTTTTACTTTTAAATGCAATTTACTCAAAATCACTTTTTTCGAAACAAATGTCCCTTTTTCTCAGAAACTACTGAGTGAATTTGCACTAAATTTTTACCAAATGTTTGTGATAGTGTTGTGGTAATATGGATCTACTTTGGTTGACTTTACTCGAATAGTTTATTAGCCTACTTTCGATTTTTGCAAAAAATGAAAGTAGACTTATGAGCTCAACACAGGGCCAAAAATTGTGTCTGTGTGTGTGTGTGTGTGTGTATGTGTGTGTGTGTGTGTGTGTGTGTGTACTCTGAATGTCTGTCCCCCCTCCTATCAATTCGAACACGGTGAATCCGAATTGAACGAAATTTTGTACAGAGGTAGCACTAGCAAAGAGCACCTCAGTGTCATGTTTTACATCGCCGCCATCTTGACGTAAACGTAATGGCGGCCACCCAAATGTTCAAAGCTTAAATCAAATTACGACCAACTTATTCACCTGATCTCTACCAAATTTTGTAACATTATACCTTAATGTAAGAAGAATATTTTGACCAAACTACGAGGTCATCTGCCCAATAATTTGCGGATGGCGGCCATGTTTGTGTGCAAATGGATTCCCCGTATCTATTCAAACACGGTGAAACTGAATTGAACGAAATTTCGTACAGAGGTAGCACTAGCAAAGGGCACCGGAGTGTCATGTTTTATATCGCCGCCATCTTGACGTAAACGTAATGGCGGCCACCCGAATGTTCAAAGCTTAAATCAAATTACAACCATCCTACTCATCTGATCTCTACCAAATTTTGCAACATTATACCCTTGTGTACGAAGAATCTTTTGACCAAACTACGAGATCATCTGTCCAATAATTTGCGGATGGCGGCCATGTTTGTGTGCAAATCGATTCCCCGTATCTATTCAAACACGGTGAAACTGAATTGAACGAAATTTCGTACAGAGGTAGCATCATCAAAGGGTACCGGAGTGTCATGTTTTATATCGCCGCCATCTTGACGTAAACGTAATGGCGGCCACCCAAATGTGCAAAGCTTAAATCAAATTACGACCAACCTATTGATCAGATCTCTACCAAATCTTGTAACATTATATCTTTACGTATGAAGAATCTCTCGACCAAACTACGAGGTCACCTGCCTAATAATTTGCGGATGGTGGCCATGTTTGTGTGCAAATCGATTCCCCCTATCTATTCAAACACGGTGAAACGGAATTGAACGAAATTTGGTACAGAGGTAGCACAAGCAAAGGGCACCTGGGTGTCATGTTTTATATCGCCGCCATCTTGTCGTAAACGTAATGGCGGCCACCCAAATGTTCAAAGCTTAAATAAAATTACGACCAACCTAATCATTTGATCTCTACCAAATTTTGCAACAACGTACCTTTTTGTGGGATTCATCTTTTGACGGCCATGTATGTGTGCAAATCGATTCATGATATCAATTCAAACATGCTGAAACCGAATTGAAAGAAATTGTGTACAGAGGTAGCACTACCAAAGGGCACCTCTTATTCATGTTTAATATTCGTATAACACGTTGTATTTCAACTAACTACTACAACCAACATTCAATTATACTCCTTCAAAAGGACAAAGAGTTATAACAATACCCAAGCATTTAGGAGAAAGTAGGCTATATGTTCTTTACTGAACATCTTGTTTTTTATAATAAAATATCTGCAGAAAAAATTAAAATTGAGGAACATTTTAAATAATCCAGAACTTTTTTCTAGCACATATTTTAGAGCCATTCTAGATCAATGTATGCAAAAGACATGAGTTAACATCATATTAAAAAAGTGACAGTCAGTCTGAAAGACTAGACTTTGTATAATTTTAAATGCTACAAATGCTGAAAAATGCTAGAAAGGCCGGAGGCTTCTCGCTTCGCTCGAAGCCAAACACTCTTGACATGTTAGAAAATTATCTGCATAATACTTATCTACTTTACCTTCTTTCAAATTACTCGCGAACGGCAAGTGCAAACCAAGGGCAAAGCAAGGTCAAGGGCGCGGGATGCCGTCACGCACACCAGAGAGCGCGGGGACGTGTCCCTTTCATCCAGTCGAAAAACACTCATAGTGGGCGATGTATTGAAGATAGAGATATGCTCTCTCGGACTTTTTTGTAGAACTTTTCATGCTGACCAATTCTTACACTCATAGTATATTGATATTTTTAACGGTTTCCCCAGCGTAAGCTTAAGAAGCGCACGGACGCCAAGCTTGTTTTCGACTTTTTCACTGAAATCGTTACTGCTTGGCTTCATTTGATCATCAAAAGTCAACAACCCCTGGCACTATACAGCCCATGACGGGCTAAGGCCGACCAAGCGACCGCTGTCCAGCCATTTGGCCTGCAGATATTGGGGTGACGCGTGATCAGCGCGTCGGGTCCCCTCGGCCGTTAATCTTGGTATTCGTGATCGGGGCTATGTCTCACTGTCAGACAGCTTCTCAATTGTCCTCACGAGGCTGAGTGCACCCCGTTCGAACCCTCACGTCAGTTTTTAAATCCCTGACGGAGCCGGGGTCGAACCCGGGGCCTCCGGGTGAGAGACAGGCGCGCTACCCCAACACCACGGGGCCGGCTTCCTTTGATCATACATAAATTATTTTCTACAGAATCTTTCCTCGAGATATCCTTTACAGAATGGTGAAAACCGCATCAAAATCCAAGCAGTGGTTCTCGAGATTACCCGTGACATCCAAGAATCGGGGATTTTTGTCTTATACTAACGAAGTAGAGATTGTCGGGGAACACATGCACCCAGCGGTACTATGACGTCACACACCTCAGTGTATCTGGGTACATTTCGTCCCGTCACCGCAACGTAACGCCAGACCCCAGCGTAACAACGAAGTCGACAAGATCATTTAAACTGATAAAATCATCTTTCTACATTCAGTGGCTACTGAGAAAAAGGTTCATTTATTCAGCCATTTTAACATTGACGAGATAGAGCTTTACGACTCCCCTTAACGAAGTGTCGAGGTCCTGGTTCGCATCTGACCATGTCCTGTTCATCATGGCTTCAGTCGAGTAGAAGTGTAGCCAGATGTTCTTTCGTTTTATTTCCCTTCTTCCAACAATTTCTTCCAGCTATCCGTAGAAGGGAGAGCAAACTTGAATCTCAACTCTTCTATGAGGAAAGGTTCCCCAGTAAGCCCAGCAAGCCGTGATCGTGTGTATCGAGATACGCCAGTGGTGATCTTTAAAAACCTTCTTCTAGTGTGTAAGTTAGTTGTTAAGTCCGTAGTTAGTTCTAGTTGTAAGTTTCATGACATTATCATTCATTATCACGATCACCCAAACCATTAGGGGCTGATAACCTAGATGTTAAGTCCCTTAAAACAGCAATTATCAACATCATCTATTGTAGTGAAACTATGGACAGTTGGTGCAGCCGAAAAGAGGAGAATAAAATCATTTGAAAAGTGGTGTTCCAGAAGAATGATGGGTACATACAGTAACAAACATGGAGGTATTAAGGCGACTGGGAGAGGTGACGTGTTTCTGGCGAGTTCTAATGACAATATGAGATAGGTTGGTAGGCACTTGCTAAGAAACGCAGGAATAGCAAACTTAGTTATGGAAGACAGGGTCGAGGATACCAACTTTAGGGATTGACCAAGGTTAGAATATGTCAATGAAATTGCCACTGGTTTTTTTCTTCGTGTAGCCTCCTGAGAGGCCGAGTGCAGGTTTTTCTAATCGACGCCCGTGGGCGACCTGCGCGTCGGGATGAGAGATGGAATGGATGAAGATGAATGAAACTGGGCAAGGATGTGGAAGGAAGCGGCCGTGGCCTGTCAGAAGGTACTGTCCCAGCATTTGCCTGGTGTTGAAAATGGGAAACCACGGAAAACCATTTCAAGGACAACCGACGGTGGGGCTCGAACCCACGCGTCTACCGAGTCAGCAGAGAGCTTGGCCCCTTGACCTAACGCAGCGCTTTAGCCCGCGTAGCCACTACTGTCGGTATTGCCACTGATGTAACTACTGTATGTAGAGATGAAGCTATTTGGAAGGCATGAAGTGTTGCATCAAACCAGTCTAAGGGCTGCAGCTTCAAACACGAAACCATGGGTGCAATAACCACTTAAGTCGTTTTTCCGGCGAATGAACATTTTTAATAATGCAGGAGCCATCTTGCGTTGCCATAACGAAACAATATTTGAAGGGTAGATAAATAACACATTGAGGATTTACAGTGTTTCAAAACTTTGGAAATGATTTTCACAAATTTTCAGACTTAAGTTTTTCTTGCACACATCGTCTCTTCTTTCGTCCACCTCATTGCGTAGTAGCTAGCATTCTTGGCTGTCACCGCGGTCCAGAATATTATATTTCTTGGCAGAGCCGGGAATAGAACCCGTACCTCTGGGGTGACAGCCAAGAAAAATAGCCGCTACACCACAAGGTAGACTGATTTATACTTTACGAATTCATTTACTGTTCCGTTCATATCAAGCAAATTATAGGAACTGGGAAAATATTATTAAGTAAAGTATAGAATACAAAAGTAACGATAAAATAACGATGCGTTATCGTACCTGTAAAGCAGTTAGCTTTAAGGGGCTCCGGAATGCTGAAAAATCTTCAAAATATTGAAAAATTATTTTTTTAACGTCCTATTAAGGTTTTTAACGCTACGTTTTCTCCATGGCTTATTTTTAAGATCACTTTACTGAAACTTTCCCATTAGTAAACCCACAATTTGTACTATTTTTGTCTTCATTTTACACTAGTTTTCTCCCTATTAGACAATAGACATAGAGAACATTTCTAAGAAATCAAAACGGATGTTGCGTTGTCAGAGCATACCTCGTCCTTATATCAAAACTGCCTCTATTCCCTTTAGCCAGCGGCAAAACTTTGATTCCAGTTTCTTGATAAATACATTTCTTAATATCAAAATCCCCTTTTTTCCGCAACCTTTCGACAGGCAACGGTGGAAGTTTTAGAAATAATTCCTCCTTATGTGTGTCATATTTTAACATAGCCGTTTTTAGCCTACTTTTCACATTTTGCAAAAATAAGGAAAAAGTAGACTTATGAAATCGATCCCGGCAAATGTCTGTCTGTCTGTCCGGCTGGCTGGCTGTGTGTGTGTGTCCCCCTATCAACTCCCAAACGGCTGCGGCAATCGAATCCAATTTTGGTATGAGTAAAGATCTATACCTGAATATCTCAAGTCCATATTTGAAAATTATGTCAGTGCTACCAACTGCTGAAAAACCGCAATTAAAGTTTAAGCTCCATGTTGGATATTTTGTAAGGTATGCATGGGAGCTATTCCAAAATTGGTACACATTGAGATAATAATATTTCAGTTTAATTTCCAGGAGGCCATGCATGGCAGTGTTGTCAAAATGATTATAAGCTTGCTGATAGGTCCAATGTTTAAATGCATATAACTTCTACACTATCAATTGGATTAGGAGGGGGAGGGAGATGACCTCGTAGTTCCTCCCCTTATAAAAGCAATAACTAACTAACCATCAATTGGACTTCAACCAATCTTCGTATGTACTATGTGTACATAAACATATATGACTGAGCGTATTCTTAAAAGCCCCCAGGGCTGCCAACTGTTAAAAAATGCTGTCTCTCTATTTTCTTATCCAAATACCAATATATCGGAAAGTATGCAAGCCAACAGCTTTAAATTATGCTCACGTATAGTACCTGACATTCTAGATTAATTTGGAGTAACTTATGTACGTCAGTGCTACCAACATGATTCTAAGCCTGCTGATAGGACCAACTTTAAAAAAATGTAACTTCTACCTAGGTATACAATCAATGGGATTTCAACCAAATTTCATATGTGCTATGTGTACCATAGCAGATATGACCATGCTTATTCTTAAGAGCAACCAGGGCTGCCAACTGTTAATAAATGCTGTCTGTATTGTTTACTCTAATATTAATATATCAGAAAGTATGTAAGCCAACAGCTTTACAATTTGCTCACGTATAATACCTGACATTCTAGATTATTTTGGTGAAACTAATAAACGCCAGTGTTGCCAACATGACTCTAAGCCTGCTGATAGGTCCAATTTAAAATACATGTAACTTCTAAACTAACAAATGGATTTCATCCAAAATTGGCACAACAAGAGATCATAATATTTCTGACCAACACAAGCATGACATTGTTTCCAACATGCTTTTACGCGCTGATAGATCCAATGTCTAACTGCATGTAACGCCCATACTATCCATTGGACTTCCACCAAATTTTGTATCCTGTACCTTAAGCGATGAAACTAACAATATATTTAGTCTCCAGGGCTGCCAACTGTAGTGCTCTATTAGGCTACATTATACCAGATATATTTCGAACTAATTAGAAATTTCGATATTACCAACTGAATTTCGTCATTATTCTAGATGGTCTATATAGATTGGCATGAATCTTAAATTTTAAGAAAACTTGGCTCTTTAGTTCGTCACGGAACTTCTTGTTTTATTTGTACTCGTAATTTAGTTTGACTTTGCATAACGGAAAGGTTCTTAAAGAAATAGTAGTGTGATAAAGGGCACTACTAGAAGTTCACCTATGTACCTTTCAAAAACCTGTTAACTACAAGGGGAACATGGCGGCCAAGCGAAGTTGAAACATTTAAGTAGATTTTTCTCGCAATTTAACAGTCCGAACGCAGTGAAACAGGGTACAGCAAATGTGTATACACATTGTAATGTACTGACATCTAATTTAGTTCAATTGTTTACATAACATCAAGATGGCGGCTGTGCGAAATTTAAAAATTAAGTTGTTATGTCTTGTGTCCTAATTATGCAATCGAAGTCAACGTTTGAATAATGAACCTACGCAATAATCCTCATCTAATGGAAAATAACTCTATGCCCTACATATTTTAAAACCCAACATGGTGACCATCCGAAATATTTAGACGGTTCTCAATATCTACTAATCTATTACAGCAATCAAACTAAAATTTTGTATGTTGATAAAGGCAATTAACATAAGTAGGATATATGAAAATAGGCTATATAGTTCATCACAGAACTACTTGTTGTAAATAGATTTAAAAATGTAAAAAAATACCTTGAGGTGGTTTTTCGTAAGAGGAGATAAAGCTCTTTGCTGAGGGGAGCATGGTTTCAAAAGTTATTGTATTTATTATTTGCTTCACTGAAAATTGTATATGTTGTATAGTGGTGGTTTTGACTGAGAAAATGTCGCGTTGATATGTATGTAGAGGGGCAGATGACCTCGTAGTTCCGCCCCTTATATCTACTATAAGTATAAGTATGTATGTAGAAGTTGGATTTCAATATTTGTTAATGTATGCGTTGGATTTCCTAGTAGTGCTCATGGAAGATAATGCAATATGTTTGGTATTTATATATGTTTTTAAACAGTAACTCACTCAACCCTGGGTAAAAGTAAGGAACTCAAACTCCGACAACATCACTGAATTAAAGTTTACTCCACAAGAAGCTCACAGCCCACTAATGACTGTCCGTACCACTAGGTAGCAATACAGGTAGCGTTCTGCCACTGATAATTAGCGGAAAGAGACAATGCAGGGCTATTGTTATGGCAAAGTTGGCAGCAGTTAGTTCGGCTGGTAATTACGCAGGATAGACTTCCCACCCACAAAGCACTCTGCCACATTCATGAAGGGACTCAACGATGCAAACAAAACACGTCGCTGTTTCCAACAAAAGTTGTTTTATTGAAAAGAATCTCGTTTCCAGTTAGCTTTACACCGCATGAAAACACTAGCAAATATAAAGTGACACAACACATGAAATTACCAACCCATTTGCCTCTTATTGTACTAAAATAATCCTGATTAATTATCGAGAGACGTGAGGGTGATTGTTATCTTTAACATCTACGTTATCTTATAAAAATCTTTCGGGAATTATCACAGACACTGCTTATTTAAGGGCCTTAAAATGAGTCTTTTCGGAGCCCATTATAGGCTCCCGAGCTTTGTGTCTGACATTGCGGGGCTCAAAATAAGCTTTGGTCGTTCTTCTAGGATAAATTTCGCATATTTTAGCATGTATTTTGAAAAGTTTTCCCCTATAGCTACCTCTTTTGATGAGAGTTATATAAATAATTGGTGTCTTGCATCTAACGGATACCATACCTAATTTTACGATGCACCAACCAGTCGAACACGAGTTATAGGTGTACAGAAAGATACACAGTAAGACAGACGGACAAAACTACTTTTTGCTTGCATATGACCAAGAAAAATAAATCCAAAACGCGTAAAAAATGAAAATTGAATAAACCAACATTCATATATACCTAGATAGGTGTACTATATTAGACTGTATCTTTATAGGAGAGCAAATGCACCTAGTGGCCACGAGGCAAATTAACTCTATTGACTACATCATATCACCCAGATGGCCAAATATGGATATGGTAACCACGCAGTATCAAATAATAACTTCCTTATGTCGGCGAAACCGTTTGACGACAAAAATAAAGAGGATTTTCATACTAAATTTGCCTAACATGTACTTCTTAACGTAAAAATAACATTGAAAACCTCGTAGAAGGAATACAATACACGTCATATAAAAACTGACTTCACCGTTGCCTAAAGTTCCCAACCCATGAAGACTGCATTAATAAATTTAAAAGGCTTGTGGGGCATGAAAATTCAGAATTTTTAGCCTTCAATGGCCACAATTCGTAAAAGCCACAAAAAAAACTAGTTCAATTCCCGAAATTTTGAAAATAATGTTGCTGTTTGGCGATATATTAGACCTTCTGTACGACATCGCACGTGTAAATCGTGTGAAAAAATTGTAGGGTATCCCTTGATCCCCTTAAGCGCATTATACGTTTTGATGGATTTTACAGCTGGGCTGTTTTTAACTTGATCATTTCATTCCATATCATTTTATTAGGGGCTGATAACCTAGATGTTAGAACCCTTAAAACAAGAAGCGGAGAAATTTTACGAGATTGTTTTTTGGCACCCTGTATGTTCCACATACTGTAGTTGATAGAAACTTTGGCACCGCCCACGGGCCTGTTTCCTCACGCCACTGCTTGCATGTGAGTTGTAACGAGGAGAGTTTCCAAGAAAGCAAACTTGGTTAGCCGGAGCGGAGCAGAACGGTCAGAGGGTGTTTGTTAAGTCAGCGCACATAGCGTTATATCCACAGGGCTCGTGTCTGCTTTGTTCCAGCGAGAGGTCCCTTGCGCGCGCCCTTTACCTAGACTAGACCACGATACTAGAAGGTTTATTATTCTCCTGCACCGGTGGTCGTTATTGCATTCAGAAACAACCCTATGAAGTTAGTCCCACGGCATAGCCGTGCTCGTTAAATCGTGCACCACGGTCGTGAGGTCAGCTGGAGCATGTCCGGAGATCGCAGGTTCGAACCACGGCGCTAATAATAATAATAATAATATCGTAAGGCCTCGGGTGCTGGATGCAAGCTTCGTTATTTGACGCCCAGAGGGCAGCTTGCATGTCGAATTTTGTCATTCCTTGGAACGCTATGAAAGTCAAGGAGGTTGGATATATAAGCTCTTTGACACTATAGCGCTTTCTAGGAGAGAAAGGAGGAACTTTCTGAGGGCGGAAAGTCCCGACATTAATTTTGGCATTATGAACACGGCCTACTGAATTCAAATGGGTTCTTTAACATGACAAGATATGAAATGTATGCTGTGATTTTTGTCACCTTTGAGGAGCGAACCTGCAAGCTTGGGGTTGGTAGTCCGACACGATAACCACTCACCCACCGTGGTGCTGACGGTGGCTATCCTGAGAGTGATATTTCCACACTCCCTCCAGGAAAATGCTGGGATAGAACCTTACTTCAAGACCCGGGGCGCCTATCTGATGACTTTAATCCCAGGAGCAGTATGCCCCGTATGTTAAAGAAACTTGGCTGGGAATCACTTGAGGCTAGGAGGATGAAATCTAGACTCTGCGCTATGTACAACACGTATACAAATCAACCAGCATGGGGTGAGCTTAGCAAATGTATGGGAGAGCCCACTTAGAGAGTGGGAGTGATCATTCTTTCAAAGTTATGGTACCCCAAGGACTCACATGGGACGTGCGTTGGCGACCACGGGACCCCAGTTGAGTCCGGCATTGCTTCCACTTACTTATGCCGGGCTCCTTTCAGTTATCTTTCCTGTCGTCTTCGCTTGGTAAAAACACTTGTTCTCTTCCGACCCCGATGGTATTAGTCTATCCGAGGCCCAGGAAGTCTTTCACTTTCCCGCCTTAATTGGCCCTTGTCTCATCTTTCCTGATACACTCATTCTTCGGCGGGTCAGCCTTCTTTTCCTTTTCATGATATCTCCTACCTTCTGCACTAGGCCCTCAACGAGACAGAGGGTATGTAGCCCCACCACTTCTGGTGCACCTTGGATAGTGCTACACCCTCAAGGGCTCACGGCTGGAGAGTTTGGGAGTTGGCAATCCCGAGGTTTTCCTAAGCTGGGTCCGTTTCTTCCCCTTTTTCCACTGACTTTGGGACGGGCCCTCTCCTCTTTCCCTTTCCTATGTGCCATGCATGGTTCTCCTTCCAAGTCCCTCAATCCATATTCTTCGTGAATTGAGGGCAGTTCTTCTTCTCCTGTCCATTATTTCTTTTTTTTTTCTCTTTTAGCCTATTTTCAATTTTGTAAAAATAGGCTCATGAGATCACCTTTTGTCCGTGTGTGTGTGTGCGTGCGTGCGTGTGTGTGTGAGGTGTGTGTGTGAGAAACCCCCCCCATAATAACATCTAAACGGCTGGAGCGATTTCAATGAAACTCGGTAAGTTCATAGCACTATTCCGGACGAACCCGGCCGTGCCCTTCAAATTTTGTTACGTCTCACCAATCCCACATGGCGGCTGTGCGAAATATTTCACCAGCATTCAATATCTCCGAAACTATTCCCGATATCACCCTGGACTTTTTTACGGTGATAAAGAAAACTACTAGAAGTTCACCTATGTGACTTTTGAAAAACTGGTATCTACAAAACCAACATGGCGGCCACGCGAATTTTAGACTTTTAAAAAGACGTTTCTCGCGATTTAACCAACCAAACGCAATAAAACTTGGTACAATATATGTTTATACACATTGTAATGAACCGACATCTAACTTGGTTCAATTGTTTACATAACCACAATATGGCGGATGTGCGAAATATTTCACCAGCATTCTATATCTCTGAAACTATTAGCGGTATCACCCTGAAATTTTGTTCGGAGATAAAGGGCACTACTGGAAGTTCATCCATAATACTTTGAGAAACCGGTTAACTACAAAACGAGCATGGCGGCCAAGCGAATTTGAAAATTTTAAATAGACCTTTCTCGCGATTTAATGTTCTAACCGCAATGAAATCTGGTACAGGAAATGTTTATACACATTGTAATACACTGGTATCTAATTTAGTTCAATTGTTATATAACCTCAAGGTGGAGGCTTTGCGAATTTTAAAATTAAGTTTTTATTTCTTGTGTCGTAACCATGCGATCGATGTGAAAGTTTGAAGAATGAACCTACGCAATAATTTTCCTTTAATGGTACATGACTCTATGGCCTATACATTTAACACTCCAACATGGCGACCATCCGAAATATTTAGACGGCTCTGAATATCTACGAATCTATTATAGCAATCAAACTGATTTTTTTTTATTCATAGGGGCTATGAACCTATAGAACCTTATAACCTGGTGATCACAAATCCAACATGGCGTCAACGCGAAGTATAAATATTCACATCGATGTTTCTCGCAATTTAACCATCCGAGTGCAGTGAAACTTGGTACAGTAAATCCTTATACAAATGTTAATCCACTGGCATCTAATTTATTTCAATTGTTTCCATAACCACAAGATGGCAGCTGTGTGAAATTTTAAAATCTCCTTGTTACATTTTGTGTCCTAATCATGCGATTGAAGTTTGAATGCTACCCGTAGACAATAATCTTCATGACAGTACATAACTCTAGGACCTACATATATAAACTCCAACATGGCGACCATCCGAAATATTTAGTCGGTTCTCAATATCTTCGAATCTATTACAGCAATCAAACTGAATTTTTGTATGTAGATAGAGGCAATTAACATAAGTAGGATATATGAAAATAGGCTGTATAGTTCTTCACGGAACTACTTGTTTTAAATTCATTTCTTCTTCTTGTATGTAAGTTAGTAAGTCAGTAGTTAGTTCTAGATGTAGGTTTCATGTCATTATTCATTATCACTATCACCCAAACCATTAGGGGCCAATACCCTAGATGTTAGGCCCCTTAAAACAACAATTATCATCATCATCTTCCACTGCATACTGGACTAACAGTTTGGTTACCATGACAACAGACGCCTGGCAGGAGACCCTACATTCTAGCCTCCTTCTAGTGTCTTCAATATGCAATATTCCCCTAGCTCCTAGGCAGCACACGTGGTATTTGCCCAGATCACTCGACCCACGCATGTAATGAAGTGTTCGTATACAACAAACTGCACCATTAATTTCACACCCAGTCAGTCACTCGACTCGACTCGATAAAACAAGAGCATGGCCATTTTAATCAAACAGTTTAAATTAAAAATAATTGATGTTGCAACGTAAATTGGAATGTGGCTTTTCCAGTGAACAACCAATGGATCTACTGACCACTTCACTGCTCTAGTGATTCTACAATATAACTGCTAGTTGCTGCTTCATTCCCACAGGATCCCAGCAATGCTTTCACTTATTTATGCCAGGCTCCTCTCTTTCCTGTCGACCTCACTTGGTCAACTCTGTTTCTCATCCGATCCCATCGGAATGAGAATATCCCAAGAATAGGGTGTCTTTTATTTTCCAGAATTAATTGGCTCTTGATTCATCATTCCTGTTACTCTCGTTTATCTACGGGTCATATCTCTCCTTTTCTTTTCTTGATATTCCCAGCCTTCTGCTAAGGCCCTAAAAGAGACAGGGTGTGTGTAGACCCACCACTCATGGTGCATCCAGGATAACGCTACATCCTCAAGGTTTCACAGCTGATGATTTCTGGAGTTAGTAACCCCGAGAGATTCCTGAGCTGGATCCGGTGTTTCCAATTTTTCCATTGACTTTGGGGCGGAGCTCTTCTCTTTCCCTCTCCTATTTGCTTTTCATGGAAGAGGTCTGACCCCTCAAATAATGAGGGTATCAGGAATGTTAGGACAAGGGCTAATTAAGGCAGGAAATTGGAAGACTCGCTAGGCCTCGGACCTATAATACAGTCGAGGTCGGAAGAGAACAAGAGTTTACGAAGGGAGGTCGACAGGATAGATGAAAGAGAAGAGCCAGGCACAAGTAAGTGGAAGCAATGCTGGACTCAGCTGGGCTCCCATGGCCACCAACCCGCGTCCTACTAGTTGATTTCGAATACTAATAATAATGTTATGGGTTCTCTCAGGAAGATGCTTCAGCAATTGAGGTTCCATGACAAGCAGCCAAGAAAGAAATCAGGTGCCCTCTGGACACAGGAGAGGAGGAACAACACAGCCAGAGGATGCGCAACCACTGGGCAGACATCAAAACCCACTCCAAATGTAACAGTTGAATGTCGTGATCCTTAGACGGCCTATACGAAACAAGAAGAAGAATGTTATGGGTATAACATCCCCATTAATTGCTGTGGCTTTAGAGATCCTGGGGGAAGAAGTGGATTAAATAACAAAGCTGGTTATGGCTTCCAACATGATAATACTTAATTTAACTATATTCTTTTCTTCTCTTTTCTTAGTCGTTTACCCTCCAGGTTGGTGGAACCCACGGACTCAGCGAGGGAACTCACCACTACCGCCTCTACGGGCAGTGTCCTAGAGCTGGGAACATCTAATCGGAGTGGATACAACTGGTGAGGTGTGATTGGCACCTCGCCCAGGCGTCCTCACCTGCAAAGCGAACAGGGGCCTCATGAGGGAAGGTATTGGATGGCCAGGATGGATAGGCAAGGAAGAGGAAAGGAGGCGGCCGTGGCCTTGAAGAAGGTACTGCCCCCGTAAATTGAATTATACTGAGACCACGGTGGCTGTATTGGCATATGTGAATAAAGTTATGGCCGTCATAGTTGTGACGTGTATATTTATGACGTAGGCACGGATGACGCAGACTTTATGCAAGTAGGCTGGATGAGCTGAGATTCTTGGTGACGTCATGATTTTGTTCGAGAAGGATCTGAGATTTACGACGCAGTCGCAGGGAAACAAGGAATTGTGCTGAGGAAGAAGTTACGCTATTGGAGGAGAGGCTCGAACCAATGAATGATAGCTTGGAGGGAGACGTAGATTACTGAAACTACCATATTTAATTACTTTTGGCATGCAGAATTGTGGAAAACTATTTTCAGTTATGGCATTGATTTGGAATTTTGAAGAAATTAATTATGAGTTTTTGAAATTTGAAAATCCGTCAAGTATAGCCAAAGTTAGAACTTCTAGCAATGACGGAGGAACAAGCTATGGTAGGGATGGATACGCCCCTTAAGAAGTTGATAAAAGGCCTTGCACAGCAGAGAGGAGGCTCTCATGGCTCATTTTTCTGATTCTCACATTGTCAGACTTCGAGTTCTTAATTCTGATAGAACAAGTATATATTATTCAGTGAAGCAAGTCGTCATTAGCAAGTGTGGCAGAGCCCACAGCATCGAACAAGCATTGAGCGTGCAGCAGTACCATTTTACGGTTACTAAAAATAGGCGAAGTTGGAGCGCACACATGAACGAGTCTACAAGATTATCTATCAAGAGTTAGCTACTACATTTATGCTAATTCAATTGTGCATTACAATAGTGAGGTGTGTACGAAAGCTGAACATTTTCACTATTATACTTTGGAAGATATTCACATTTTAAGACTGCAGACAAAAGTGATTTTCTCGACACCTGAGAAGCACTTTTATAATACCACATTCTACGCTACGGCTGACACATGTATTGCAACCGTGATACTGAAGATTACATTTGGTGATACAACGCTACATTCTACAATGGAACTATATAATCTGGCAGTACTTTCGACTATTATTATAACGGAAGTGGAGATGGAAGACTAAAACTTTAATGCAATTGGGACATACATCAATGGAGTGAAATAGCAGCATGGAGCTTCGTTAATCGTCATTCTACAAAAGCGAGCATGTAGTGAACATCCAACTACACTCATGCATCGTAATCCATCGCTGAATTACATCAAATGGCAGTGGAAATATCTTCATACTCCACAATTATGAACATTTCTGCGGAAATAATTGCAATAAACTTCATGGCGAATTTCTACCAGAACTTCAGGGAACTTTCAAGAGAGGCCAGGGTGGACCCGGCTCACACAGAAGAGTTTTGCCAGAAGGATGTCTATCGTCTGCACGGAGCAGTGCAATTTCCGGAGGAGGAAGCTGTTCTATTCTCCGAGGGCGCAGGTTCCAGGTTCGAGGTCGGAGCACATCTTTACGGAGGTGAAATGGAACCATCAGCAGTCTTCTTTGGAAATTTTCCTCTAGAACTTCAATCAACAGATAAGGTAGTCGTAAACGTTTCTTGATTTATTTGAGTCATTTAGCGATATCTGAGCAACCATTTTTCCCATATTTTCTGTCCCATATACTTTGCCCCAGATTCTTGCTTGATATTTCTGTACTCTGTACACTTTGCTGATTTATGCCGTTTTCTACGATTTATTGAGACATTATTATGTCATTGGCATATTTAAATAATTTTGGATCAGTTGAGAATCATATATATATTCTTTCAGTAATTTGCATATTTTTGTAGTCACGATTTGACTGTAAAGTTAACGATTTTCTATGGCAAATTTGAATTCAGACAGCGTGTCATTTTATTAAAGTAATTCTATTCAGTAAATTACTTTGACCAATTTTCTGTCATCCTCAAGAAAGAAGAATGATTAAAAGATTTTAGAGCGTTAAAATCTACTACTTTATCGACGATCTTGGAAATACTAGTCGTTTTATGAACATGATTGCAACATAGACATTTATCGTCAATTATGAAATACCATTGCATTATAGACAATTTTATGAAATATGAACTTTGAGTACGATTTATTGAGTACACTATAGTAATGAACATTTGATAGGAGTTTTTCTCAATTCTAGATTGGAACAATAATGTTTGCATTCCACAGTCTAATTGTATTCTATTCGACTATTTATGCAGTTTAGATGAACTTAGATTGAAGATTGTATTTTTATACTGCGATACTTTGATGATATTAATCTCAATTTTGATAGACCAGGGAGGCGTGTCTAATCGTATTTGCTATTAAATTTATTTGTGATTGGCAAATTTTTACTTCATATCGATTCATGAATGAAACCCACGAAGGTTAAATATAATAACAGTTTTTGATACAATTGATGAATATAAGAATTTTTAAAGAGGAACTATGGATGTATAATCGTTAGTTCAGTGGACGTGTAAAAGTCGCTGATGAATAATGCCCTTTAATAAGTGAAGGAGGTTCCCACAGTAATATTGATGATGATGATGAATGTATAAGTGGAGGTTTTTTGTGTGTATTGTGGAAGATTTTGATGCCATATATAATGAGATATATGATGAATTATGGGCCAATTTTGGTGCAATTTTGTGCGTTTTGAGCGAGGTATTTTTCCGCTGAGTGTATTGTTCAGGTTCATTGAAAATTATTCATGTGAAGTTACTGTTAAAATTAACAAGAGTGTTTAAATAATTTGAGATAAACGATTTTGAATGGAGGTTACCGTCACAAATAATAGTTATTATTAAATCTTATTAAACCTGAATCTAAAATTTAAATATAACTAACCTTCATTGGTCGATTATATCACCTCGATTTAAGTAATTATCAACCGGATAAACGTGTGGTTTAATGTATTTCTAATATAAATAATATAAATAATGTAAATAACTATGTAAAAATCTTTAATAATAATTTGAAACGAACGGGATTAATAGAGGCGTGTATAAATTTTTCAATTGTCGTTTGACAATGTTATAAACAATTTAAAATGTTATAAATAATAATGAACATTTTGTTATAAACATTAAGCGTTTTCGTTATTATACTCTAAACAACGCTAGTTCAACAATTGGAGTATACAATTAAACAAGATTTGGGATTATTAGAGTAATCCATTGATATTTGAACGGAGCATTTAAAAGATTTGCGTGATAATATTTGAGTTGAGATGTGAACATTTAAAGTGTTTTGAAAAGGAGCTAGGCTCTGAGGTAACTAGCATATGCTAACATTGGATGAACAGGTGCGTCCATTTGACGAAGCAAGCATGCGACACGGTGCAGGGTGTATCGCAGGTGGCCAGATAACTGTATGATAGAGGCCAAGGTCATCTACATAGCAGCCTTGCGGTTATAAATAAAATGTGAAGTTCATGAACAAGGAAACAAATGCTATATGTATCGTCCCAGCTCCCTTATCCATTCCAAAGTGCATTGTTATTATTATTACGTTCTTTTGAGCTAGAGAAAGCTGAATTTTTGTATGTGAAGTCTACAAGTCCTACAGGAGGACATGGTTGCATTGACAATGGCTTCTGATTGCCGCGTATATTTTGTTGTTAAATGTTGTTAAATTATTTCTCTTTATGTGAAATAAATTATTGTGCAGTTTAAGTTTTCTTGTTTTCGACTTGGTTCATTTTAAATATCGTGGTGGAGGTTACTGTGAGGGCATACTATTAAGTGATCCAGTTGAAAACCCAGACCCGAGATTAAATTGAATAGGTAAGTAAAGGTAAGTATGAACCCCCGTATATTTTGGTGTGTTCCACAATAATTTCATGTTAACTACTGTGCTCTAATCTCGGTAGTATCTGTCAGTGCCATTTTCATGGATGTAGCTGTGCCGGTGCGATTGATTATTGGCAATCCGATTGAGGGGGGCGGATATCTGACAGCCTACTATCCGGATTATCGCACCGGCACAGCTACATCAATGAAAATGGCACTGACAGATACTATCGAGATTAGAGCACAGCAGTTAACAAGAAATTATTGTGGAACACACCAAAATATACGGGGGTTCATACTTACCTTTACTTACCTATTCAAATTAATCTCCGGTATGGGTTGCCAACTGGATCACTTAAAGTATGCCCTCACAATAACCTCCACCATGATATTTAAAATGAACCAAGACGAAGACAAGAAACTTTAAACTGTACAATAATTTATTTCACATAAAGAGAATGATTCTAACAAAAATTCAACAAAATACACGTGGCAATCAGAAGCCATTTTCAATATAATCATGTCCTCCTGTAGGACTTGTAAACTTTGCATACACAATTTCAGCTTTCTAGCTCCAAAAGAACGTAATTATAATAATACACTTGGAATGGATAAGGGAGTTGGGACGAGACATATAGCAATTGTTTTCCTTTTAATAAACATCACACTATTATTTATAGCCGCAAGGCTACTATGTAGTCGACCTTGGCCTCTAACAACCAGTTGTCTGGCCAGCTGCGATCCACCCTGCATCATGTCGCATGCCTACATCGTCAAATGGACTCACCTGTCCAGCCAACGTTAGCATCTGCTAGTTACATCAGAGCCTAGCTCCTTCTCCAAACACTTTAAATGTCCGCAACTCAACTCAAATATTATCACGCAAATCTTTTAAATGCTCCATTCACATGTCACTGGATTACTCTGATAATCCCAAAACTTGTTTAATTATGTAATCCACATGTTTAATAAGCGTTGTTTAGAGTATAACAAAACGCTAAATATTAATAACAAAATCTCATTAATTGTTTATAACAATTTAAATTGTTTATAATATTGTCAAACGACAATTGAAAAATTTATACACGCCTCTATTAATCCCTTTCGTTCCAAATTATCATTAAAGATATTTACAAACTTATTTACAATATTTATAATATTTGTTTTAGAAATACATTAAACCACACGTTTATCCGGTTGATAATTACTCAAATCGGGTTAATATAATCGACCAATGAAGGTTAGTTATATTTAAGTTTCAAATCCAGGCTTAATAAGGTTTAATAATTATTATTATTATTATTTGTGACGGTAACCTCCATTCAAAATCGTTATCTCAAATTATTTAAACACTCTTGTTAATTATAACAGTAACTTCACATGATTAATTATCAAAGGACCTGGACAATACACTCAGCGGAAAAATACTTCGCTCAAACGCACAAAACTGCATAAAAATAGGCCCAGAATTCATCATATATCTCAATATATATGGCATCAAAATCTTCCACAATACATACAAAAAACCTCCACATATAAACTCATTAACTTCATCCTTATTACTGTGGGAACCTCCTTCATTTATTCAAGGGCATTATTCATCAGCGACTTTAACACGTCCACTGAACTAACGATTATACATCCATAGTTCCACTTCAAAACCTCAAAATTAATTTCTTCAAAATTCCAAATCAATACCATAACTGAAAATGGATTTCCACAATTCTGCATTCCAAAAGTAATAAATATTGTAGTTTCAGTAATCTCCGTCTCCCTCCAAACTATCATTCATTGGTTCGAGCTTTTCCTCCAATAGCGTAACTTCTTCCTTAGCACAATTCCATGTTTCCTGCGACTGCGTCGTAAATCTCAGATCTTTCTCGAACAAAATCATGACGTCACCAAGAATCTCAACTCAAGCATCCTACTTGCATGAAGTCTGCGTCATCCGTGCCTACGTCATGAATATCCACGTCACAACTATGACAGCCATAACTTTCTTCATATTTTGCCAATACAGCCACCGTGGTCTCAATATAATTCAATTTACGGGGGCATCCTCCCTTCACCACGTTTTAAAAACAGTTGCAAATTGTTTTTAAACTCTGTGTTATAAATATCTCAATTCACTTGAACACGAAATTGAATTATTATTGGCTTACTTTTGTATGATATTTCCTCTATGTTCCTTAATCATAAGTCTCTTCTACTCTGGTTTGTGTGTGGCTAATGCATTCTCTCCTCTCTACTTTCTCTTCTGTCCTGAACTCCTGTTTTCCAAGTTCTGATGACTTGTAAAAGGACCAGGATCGATCACTACATCCTGTCTTTTCTTCTGGTTTTCAGCTTCCTTCTCCCGTAATTCCTTAAGATACTGCTGACTTTCTTTCTCTCTCTCTTGATACCTGTCGGGTGTCATAAACTGACCTTGAGAATTCTGATTTCGATTCTGGTAATTTATATTGTAGTTCCTATTGTAGCCCTGGTTATTGTAGTATCTACCTCTTCCATTATTGTAATTCCCTCTATTATTATTCCAGCCTCGTCTTTGCTGATATGGACGGTAACCTTGTGATCAGTTGCTAAAATAATTATTCCTATGAGGACCTACATTTTCAGTTTTCTCTTCATTGGGCTTATCAGTTTGCTGAACTTGATCCATATAGACTGTATTAATGTCTTTGAATTCGTGTCTCTGACCTTTTTGTACCACATTTGGCATTGGACTCGTGTAGTCAAGCCTTCTTAATAGCTCGTCCATACTGGTCAAATCCCTGATATTTGACGATTTGATCAGCCTTCTTACATCCACAGGCAGCATACGAGAAATAGCATCTATCAACTGCTCTGTTGACAATGGGGGTTGCAAAAATCTCAAGCGTGATAACTGGCTCGTGAAGAAATCAGCGTACCGTGTTGGAAGAGTACCTGAATACTTCCTTGAGTATACCTCAGCTCTTAATGAATTCTGAGCTTCGATGGACCAGAATCGTTTTATCAGTGCCTCTGCAAATTCGTAGAAATTACTGAAAGTGTATCGAAATGCTCTGAACCATTCAAGGGGTCCTCCAGCTAGAAATCTTTCCACTATCCTCATCTCTCTTTCTCTGGGAATGTGAGCTTCAATGAAATAGTCTTTCAGGTTCCTGATATATTCTATCGGTGTTAGACTATCAGTATTACTGAATTTTTGAGGTTTGTCCTCGAAGTTTCGGATGACTGTCACATTTCTCGGATATGAATCCATATAATTCTTCCCACTATCTCGATATTTCCATTCAGGTTCAATATTCCTATCCTCATCTTCTTCCCGAAATCTGGATATACGTTCCTCAGGACTAATATCTCTCTCTTCTGTAGCGAGGTTACATCTTCTGACGTAATTCCTATTGTCTTCGCAAGTCAAGCCTTCTGGATCCTTATCTGTGATTTCCGTGATGACTTTCCTAATTAACTCTTCTTTATAGGTTTCCATCATGCTAGCTTCTCCTAGTTTCAAATTCTGAAGTTTGCTCGTGGTTTCATTAACATCAGAGACAACCTTATGAATTTGTTCCTTTAATGCTTGCACGTCCTGACCTATTTGAGTTCTATCCTCTACCTGCTTTTCGGATAGCGAATCCATCCTTATACTCAAATCTTTTCTAATTTGAACTACTTCATTATTAATGTCTACTTGTGTACTGGCAAGTTTTCTTTCAATTCGTTCCTGAATCTGAGTGACATGTTCCCCACTTGACCTGTTCCATTCATCTTTCCAAACCGTTACGTTTGCAGTTAACATTTCCGCAATATCTACTTCAATGTCTTCCTTAAGTAAACGATTATGATCTAAAACTTGGGTTCTCATGACCTCTACATCATATTTCAAACCAGCTAAAGAAGCTGTTGTCCTAACTGACTCGTCAACCAACCTAGTTGTTAAAGCACTAATGTTACGAGTACAAAGTGTTTTTTGAAGTTTCAATTTCTTCTCTAACTTTATTAACATCAGTTTGAACTTTAGCAATGTCTACAAAAACAGTGTTAACTTCTACTTGTATCTTAGTGATATCGCTTTGCATCTCATTTACATCAGAATGAATATTATTAATGTCTACTTGAACGTTTGACACATCGGTTCTGACATTTTTAATCTCTCTATTAACTTCTTCAACCTTATCTTGTACAGTAGCAACATCGTTCCTAACAACAATTACCTCTGCTCTAGCACATGAAATATCACCCCGGACATTAGCAACATCAAGATTCAACATAGTAAGGTCTTTCTGTACTTTAGAAACATCAGTCTTAACATCTGAAACATCTTTATGAATGTCACTTACAGCATTCTCAATTCCCTGGGTACTGATCTGTAAACGCGACACATTATTTTCTAAGTTTGCAGAACTGGTCTGAATAACTTTCAAATTTTCATCCAGCATCTGCTTTGTTCGACTAGCATTCCTAGCTTCCATCTCCTTCATGCTTTCATCCAGCCTAACAGACATATTACTAGAATTCTCCTCCATCATCTGCTTCATACTGTTATCCATCCTAACAGACAAACTGTTGGACATCTCCTCCAACATCTTCCTAATACTCTCATCTGCCATTTCAATATTATTTCAATAATAGACTGCTTTAGGGACATACATCAAACAGAGCAAAATAACAACATCTGAGCAACATTTTTCACCATATGTAAATTTGAGCAATTTTCTGTCTTAAATCTAACTTATAATTACCTTATAATTAACCTTCGTAGACACTTCAAGTTGAAACAAACTCAAGAACATGTTCAAATTTCTTTGGTTCATTTTAAAATATCCTAACACAAATAATTTACATTTACAATCCAAATAGTTTAATTTTATCTTTAATATGACTAAACATGTCATAAGCCGGTCAAATAAAATAAGATTCCAGATCATAGGCGATTTTTCTAAGTTTCCAGCCTATTTAACCTCTCTCAAGTTGTATAAGATCTGATCTTTTCTGAGTGTAATTTTCCTAATACAACACAACATTTAATCCCTATATAATCACACTCTCAAATTCTACAATTGGCCAAGACATCTAACAAAGAATCAACCTCTTTATTTGAGTCTTCACAATCCCATTGACATCGATAACTTGGTAATCCAATGTTATTCGAGCACTCCACATGCAATTGCGGTGCCAATTCTACTGCAATAACTTGGTAATCCAATGTTTTGCTGATCGTGCCCCACGAAATTGCGGCGCCAATCCTACTGGCGTTCAACCTGGTACTCCAGTTTTGTTGAACATGCCCCACGTTTTAGGGTCGCCAATCCTACTGTCCCCGATAATCCGGATAGTAGGCTGTCAGATATCCGCCCCCCTCAATCGGATTGCCTATAATCAATCGCACCGGCACAGCTACATCAATGAAAATGGCACTGACAGATACTATCGAGATTAGAGCACAGCAGTTAACAAGAAATTATTGTGGAACACACCAAAATATACGGGGGTTCATACTTACCTTTACTTGCCTATTCAAATTAATCTCCGGTATGGGTTGCCAACTGGATCACTTAAAGTATGCCCTCACAATAACCTCCACCATGATATTTAAAATGAACCAAGACGAAGACAAGAAACTTTAAACTGTACAATAATTTATTTCACATAAAGAGAATGATTCTAACAAAAATTCAACAAAATACACGTGGCAATCAGAAGCCATTTTCAATATAATCATGTCCTCCTGTAGGACTTGTAAACTTTGCATACACAATTTCAGCTTTCTAGCTCCAAAAGAACGTAATTATAATAATACACTTGGAATGGATAAGGGAGTTGGGACGAGACATATAGCAATTGTTTTCCTTTTAATAAACATCACACTATTATTTATAGCCGCAAGGCTACTATGTAGTCGACCTTGGCCTCTAACAACCAGTTGTCTGGCCAGCTGCGATCCACCCTGCATCATGTCGCATGCCTACATCGTCAAATGGACTCACCTGTCCAGCCAACGTTAGCATCTGCTAGTTACATCAGAGCCTAGCTCCTTCTCCAAACACTTTAAATGTCCGCAACTCAACTCAAATATTATCACGCAAATCTTTTAAATGCTCCATTCACATGTCACTGGATTACTCTGATAATCCCAAAACTTGTTTAATTATGTAATCCACATGTTTAATAAGCGTTGTTTAGAGTATAACAAAACGCTAAATATTAATAACAAAATCTCATTAATTGTTTATAACAATTTAAATTGTTTATAATATTGTCAAACGACAATTGAAAAATTTATACACGCCTCTATTAATCCCTTTCGTTCCAAATTATCATTAAAGATATTTACAAACTTATTTACAATATTTATAATATTTGTTTTAGAAATACATTAAACCACACGTTTATCCGGTTGATAATTACTCAAATCGGGTTAATATAATCGACCAATGAAGGTTAGTTATATTTAAGTTTCAAATCCAGGCTTAATAAGGTTTAATAATTATTATTATTATTATTTGTGACGGTAACCTCCATTCAAAATCGTTATCTCAAATTATTTAAACACTCTTGTTAATTATAACAGTAACTTCACATGATTAATTATCAAAGGACCTGGACAATACACTCAGCGGAAAAATACTTCGCTCAAACGCACAAAACTGCATAAAAATAGGCCCAGAATTCATCATATATCTCAATATATATGGCATCAAAATCTTCCACAATACATACAAAAAACCTCCACATATAAACTCATTAACTTCATCCTTATTACTGTGGGAACCTCCTTCATTTATTCAAGGGCATTATTCATCAGCGACTTTAACACGTCCACTGAACTAACGATTATACATCCATAGTTCCACTTCAAAAATTCTTATATTCATTAATTGTTTCAAAACTGTTATTATTTTTAACCTTCGTGGGTTTCATTCATGAATCGATATGAAGTAAAAATTTGCCAATCACAAATAAATTTAATAGCAAATACGATTATACACTCCTCCCTGGTCTATCAAAATTGAGATTAATATCTTCAAAGAATCGCAGTATAAAAATACTATCTTCAATCAAAGTTCATCTAAACTGCGTAAATAGTCGAATAGAATACAATTAGACTGTGGAATGCAAACATTATTGTTCCAATCTAGAATTGAGAAAAACTCCTATCAAATGTTCATTACTATTGTGTACTCAATAAATCGTAATCAAAGTTCAAGTTTCATAAAATTGTCTATAATGCAATGGTATTTCATAACTGACGATAAATGTCTATGTAGCAATCATGTTCATAAAACGACTAGTATTTCCAAGATCGTCGATACAGTAATAGATTTTAACGCTCTAAAATCTTTTAATTATTCTTCTTTCTTGATGATGACAGAAAATTGGTCAAAGTAATTTACTGAATAGAATTACTTTAATAAAATGACACGCTGTCTGAATTCAAGTCTGCCATAGAAAATCGTTAACTTTACAGTCACATCGTGACTACAAAAATATGCAAATTACTGAAAGAATATATATATGATTCTCAACTGATCCAAAATTATTTAAATATGCCAATGACATAACAATGTCTTAATAAATCGTAGAAAAAGGCATAAATCATCAAAGTGTACTGAGTACAGAAATATCAAGCAAGAATATGGGGCAAAATATATATGGGACAGAAATATGGGGAAAATGGTTGCTCAGACATCGCTAAATGGCTCAAATAAAACAAGAAACGTTCACGACTACCTTATCTGTTGATTGAAGTTCCGGAGGAAAATCTTCCAAAGAAGACTGCTGTTAGTTCCATTTCACCAACGTAAAGATGTGCTCCGACCTCGAACCTGGAACCAGCGCCCTCAGAGAATAGAACTGCTTCCTCCTCCGGATATTGCACTGCTCCGTGTAGACGATAGACATCTTTCTGGCAAAACTCTTCTTTGTGAGCCGGGTCCACCCTGGCCTCTCTTGATAGTTCCCTGAAGTTCTGGTAGAAATTCGTCATGAAGTTTATTTGCAGTTATTTCCGTAGAAATATTCATAGTTGTGGAGTATGAAAATATTTCCACTGCCATTTGATATAATTCAGCGTTGGACCACGATGCATGAGTGTAGTTGGATGTTCACTACATGCTCGCTTTTGTAGAAAGACGATTAGCGAAGTTCCATGCTGCTATTTCACTCCATCGATATATGTCCCAATTGCATTCAAGTCCTAGCCTTCCATCTCCACTTCTGTTGTAATCATAGTTGAAAGTACTGCCTGATTATACTGTTCCATATTAGAATGTAGCGTTGTATCACCAAATGCAATCTTCAGTATCACAGTTGCAATACACGTGTCAGCCGTAGCGTAGAATGTGGTGTTATAAAAGTGCTTCTCAGGTGGCGAGAAAATCACTTTTGTCTGCCGTCTTAAAATGCCAATATCTTCCAAATTATAATCGTGAAAATGTTCAACTTTACTACACACTTTAATACTGTAATGCACAATAGAATTAGCATACAGGCATTAGTCAACTCTTGATATATTATCTTGTAGACTCTTTAATGTGTGCGTTTCAACTTCGCCTAGTTTCAAAACCGTAAAATGGTACTGCTGCACTGCTCCGTGCTCGTTCGATGCGGTGGACTTTACCACACACGCTAAAGATTACTTGCTTCACTGAATCACTCGAAAACGACTATGAGACACGAGAAAATGAGATATGAGATATCTATGAGATATGAGAGCTTCTCTCTGCTGTGCAAGACCTTTTATCAACTTCTTAAGGGGCGTATCCATCCCTTCCATAGCTTGTTCCTGCGTCATCGCTAGAAGTTCTAACTTTGGCAATTCTTGACGGATTTTCAAATTTCAAAAACTCAAAATTAATTTCTTCAAAATTCCAAATCAATACCATAACTGAAAATGGATTTCCACAATTCTGCATTCCAAAAGTAATAA
This sequence comes from Meconema thalassinum, assembly GCA_946902985.2. Classification (NCBI taxonomy): domain Eukaryota; kingdom Metazoa; phylum Arthropoda; class Insecta; order Orthoptera; family Tettigoniidae; genus Meconema; species Meconema thalassinum. Next base: position 379,282,913 of record OX336392.1, read on the forward strand.
ATATTGTAGTTTCAGTAATCTCCGTCTCCCTCCAAACTATCATTCATTGGTTCGAGCTTTTCCTCCAATAGCGTAACTTCTTCCTTAGCACAATTCCATGTTTCCTGCGACTGCGTCGTAAATCTCAGATCTTTCTCGAACAAAATCATGACGTCACCAAGAATCTCAACTCAAGCAGCCTACTTGCATGAAGTCTGCGTCATCCGTGCCTACGTCATGAATATCCACGTCACAACTATGACAGCCATAACTTTCTTCATATTTTGCCAATACAGCCACCGTGGTCTCAATATAATTCAATTTACGGGGGCAGTACCATCCCGGCATTTGCCCGAAGAAGAAGTAGGAAACCACGGAAAACCACTTCGAGGATGGCTGAGGTGGGAATCGAACCCCCTTTACTCATTTGGAACACCCGAGGCTGAGTAGACCCCGTTCCAGTCCTCATACCACTTTTCAAATTTCGTGGCAGAGCCGGGAATCGAACCCAGGACTTCCGGGGCGGCAGCTAACCATGCTGACTGCTACGCTATGCATGCGACACAATTTAACTGTATACTTTCCCAAATCCCACACCGCCATCTTGTGGTTAACATTACCTAGTACAGTAAACCCTGTCTTTAGCGAAATCCTGTCCACAACAGAGAAAATCACCGGTCCCGTGGATTATGGCCTATTATTCCTGTTAATTTACTTGTATGTAGCGGAACTTGTCTAACGCGGATACGGAAACAAATTACAGTTTAGGTATTTAAAGAAAAATGTTGTGTTTAACAGTAATTCAGTTACGGAACAGGAATGTTTTACGAACTCATTCGACTACTTTTTAAGTTCACTTTTCTTGGTTTGGACAGTCCTTGGCGATATTTCTCAAGTCTTGTGCGACTTTCATTTGGCAAGGAAATGACCCATATGCTTGTGAGGATTAACGTACAGGGGTAATGTGAAGGAATGGTATGTCCAGTGAACACGCCTGAACTGTTTCTCACACAATATTGTAAAATTCTTATGTAATTTGAATTGCAGCCAGTGACCATAGCGGGGTAGTTTAATTGAACGCCTGTAGGCTCCCCATCAAATTCAATTTCAAGTTGTTCTAACTTTGCTTACCAGATGCCACTGTTACTGACACCTAGCGGTGAACCTGGGAACTTGATAGAGCGTTTCTAACCAGTCAAATATATCCTACAAATGTATCTACCCACTAGCAATTGTAGTGGTAGGTTCATTTGCATGCCATACATCTATGGCATAGGCCCGCCGACTTAACTTCTCCTTAAAAATCCGACGACTTCGGCCGGGTTTGAACCCACGAACTTGGGCATAGCAGTTCAGCATGCTACCGACTACGCCACCGAAGCCGTAATTATTTATTTATTTATTTAATGTGATTCAGTGACCAATTGTAAGTCTTGCTGTTGTTAAGTCCGTAAGTGATGGAAGGGTAAAAGCGCGTCGTTTTAGATTTAAACGCTAAAATCAAAGTTATTGAAGATAGCGTTAAGAAGCTTTCCGGAATTTCTCAAGCATTGCCGCCAAGAAAAGAAACCGGAGGATGACGCTGGCGATGACAACGAAGATGATGACGATGATGAAATAGACGACAATGTGTGTACTGTAGTTTGCTGATTGTGCTAGTGTTGAGCGTGTAATCCCTGTAGCTATGTACTGTACCCATTTGTAACAATAGACCATATGATTGTTGTCTGTCTCCATGAAAACCCGCCTTCTTTCTGGAGCAATTTGTTGTCGATTCAGCCTGACTCGTTGGACTCACAGTCTCAACTGGTCTAAAATGTTCTGAATATGCAGTGTTATTTGTTCTATTTCTTCAAGCTTACAAGATCAACTTGCCTATGACCTGGTCTATCATTGTTATAATGGTGGATCCTTCTAATTCAACTATTTTCCGTGTGCCTCTGGTCTTGGATTTTCCCAATCTGGGCTGGATTCACATCCCATCTCCCTACTTAAATGTCTGTTCGACCATAAGCCCCGGTTCATGTCTAATCACCGTGCCTTGAATGGGCACAGTACCGAACCACAGTATTGTATTTACACTCGTAAATAGTTTTATGATCACCTGTATTAACCGGAATAATGTCTATAACGGAAATATTTATCGGTCCTTGGAGTTCCATTAAATACATGTTTTACTTCTTTGATCTAAACGCAAAAAACATATTATAGGTTATAAATTTGCATTTGCATTGCTACGGGAAGACTATATATGACGTTTACATCCATGAAGATATATACTGTTACGTGCCACCCCCTTAGTGACACTTTTGTTTTAACTGGATTATGGTGGGTAGAAAGCACAACACCAATTACTGCTTTAAAGAAATAATTAACTTTATTGAGGCCAGAAAGGTACACTACTCATCAGTAAATACAAGCAATTATTACCTTACTCCAGTTTCCTCACGGCGAGAACACTTCCCCTTTCACTTGTCGGTAAGCCGCAGAAGTTAATCCCTCGTAATGAGGTGGTCCCGTACGCTGGCTGGAAATAGCTGCACTAAGTCTGTCTCTCACTGTTTTGCAACTCACCACAATGACCTCTGTCGCACTCGCTCAAAACACAGGCAGTCCCCTTTAAGCTTCTCACTCCCTCGCTGTCAAGAGAATCGGCTTCACTAGGGGTTTCGCAAGTCACCACACTTCTGTCGCTCAGGATAACCGCTCGCACTAGCTCGTAAAATACACTTGCACACTGGTTGAGAGGTCGCTCTTATATAGCAGGCCGGTGACTCAATAAATGCTTCTAGAACCATCCAGGGTTCACGGCTTCTCGAGGCTTCCTTCGCTGGCTGAGTCACGAATATTCTGGACCATCCCTTTGTCCTAGTATTCCTGTTGCATAAGGCGCACGCAATACATTGAGGCGGAGCAGCCCAGCCCTGGGGCAGTTGTTACCCATGCGGCGAGCGATGAAACGAACTAACAGCCGTAACAATACAAAACCATACACCATTTGACAAGTAAAGAGAAGCTATTAATGCCGTTATTCAACTACAAGAATCTTGCTTTCATTGTATTCATAACATTTGGATAAATATTAGAACTGTCACCTATTCCACATCAGACATTTCTCTTATACAAATCACACCGAATTCTCCATCCTCTACATCAAGGTTATTTTCATGTCGACATCTTAACTGGTTGGCACCTATTCAAAATTTTTAAACTCCGTATTGGAGGAAGATTTAGCTTATTCATTCAAGCACTGAACTGTATTAATTATTGATTTTAGAACTTAATTTTCTAAATTATTTCATGTATATTATTTTGATAGCATTTTTTATTATATAGCTTAACATTTATTTACAATCACCGGTAATATTTCTCGCTTTTTAATTACATTTGAAAATTATTGTAAAAGGACCAGTATTATATTTTATGTTATTTAATACTGAATTTGTAAGGATATCCATTTTAGTATTTTATTTCATTTTATTACAATTTTATCATTGACGTTTCAATTTTTGGTTTAATTTTTAAATGATTTTCATTTTTTAGCAGAAGATGACCTCATTGAAGGTCGAAACATGTCCTGTATATAAAAATATGTATGTGTTGAGTATTGATTTGGCGTATAATTTTAAACATTTAATTCTAGTATCAATACGGATATTTAAAACATTTTTTTTTTTAAATAGCAAATGTGTTTGCATTCTAAGTTTTACTGTACAATCCCCCTCATCCCTTCTTTTCTGAAACCCGAAGGATGTTTCTCTCGATGTCGGTAAGAAACACGATGGATAGAATGTGTGTCGTCTTGTTTCCGATATTGGTTCTCACCCTGACAAGACGAAGCTGCTGTGAGATATTAACCCCGTGTCGCATCCCCTATCAAGGCTTCCTGGCCTACTTAGATCTTCCAGCCCCCATACCAACTACTGAGTTCGGTGGCGTAGTTGGCAGCATGCTGAACTGCTATGCCCAAGATAGTGAGTTCAACCCCCACCGAAGTCGTCGGATTTTTTAAGAGCGTTAAAATCCTTCAGTATGTCTTCCTTCGGAGGGAAGTAAAGCCGGCGGTCCCATGTCATATATTTATGGCATGTAAAAGATCCTTCCAATAACTAAACTTGAGTGAAGCTAAATTTCTACGTTAGATTTCGTTGGAGAGCTCTATCAAAGTTCCAATGTTCACCATTAGGTATCAGTGGCATCTGGTAGCGTAAGTTGGAACTACTTGAAATTGAACGGAACTTGTAGCTCACCCTATGGGTGTCCGCTTGAAGCAGCTACAGCCTCTGGCGAGCTGAACATGTCCTCGGACACTCCCGGCACTAAAAGCCATGCGATAAATATAAATATGGGAACACATTACAATATTGTTGAATATTGAATTATACTGAAGAATTTGAAACAATATTGAAATAAACCGAAAATTTTGGGTTCAAACCTGATGGAGTTATGAGTGTTTAAATACAATAACTTTGTGTTGATATAATCATTGGTAGGCTACGTTAAAGAACACTCCTAGAGCAAAATTTCGCAGTACTCAGCGACATCGTCTCTAAATACAGGGTCTTTCATATAAAGTAAGAACGGCGAGCGGCGGATTTGTTATCCGTTGCTGCAGTGGCCTTGGCTGAGCTTGTGGCGCGCCGTGGCCCCCTGCTTTAAGCGTGTGTACAATCCCATATGAAATATTACCTTATAAGAGATGCTGGATGTGTCGTCCTTCCTGGGTAATGCAGGCATTGTATCCGGTAACCACATTCTGGCTGACGTAAGTGAGTTCTGCCACTGTAATGTTTCTGATTTTTTATTTTATGTATTTTATTGAGCACCGAGCCAGTAGTGTCAAACTTATTATCAATTACGTGAATCTGTGATAGTGAAGGTGGCACTTCATCGGGAAATTGCTGAACAAATGCATCACATACCCGCCGAGCCGACTCGTACTTAAAATGAGGTTTACTTACAAAAATACGATGTTGTAATGATAACTGTCTCACCATGTTAGCATCTGAGGTTCTGACTGGCAACTGAACAACTGCATGCTTATTGCAAGGTCAAGTATATACTATGCGCGCGCTTTCAATACTACAGCAAGGGGCCGTGGCGCGCCACAAGCTCAGCCAAGGCCACTGCAGCAACGGATAACAAATCCGCCGCTCGCCGTTCTTACTTTATATGAAAGACCCTGTATTTAGTTACAGCAGTAATTTAAAACTTCAGTTCAGTGTAGCCAGTGGAAGTGGTAGCAGTTACACGAGAACGGATCTCACATCGCTCAAACAATACGCTAAGTCCATTCACTAACACAAATATCACACTAAACAAGCAAACTTAATGGTCAATAACCATTAAAGCGCTACCTCATGCCTCGCTGGCATCGGGAGAGCATGGGTTCCAATTCCACCTCGGCCGTCCTCAAAATGATTTTCATGGTTTCCCATTTCGCCCAGCAAGCAAATGCCGTGACGGTACCTTTCAATAGATTCACTGCCGATTTCCTTCCAAAATCCCTCCCCTGACCCGTCCTGAAAATAAAATAAATGATCATTGGTTGCATTAATAAAATTAAAACATATCTTAAGGTGGCCATATGCACTAGGAATAATTATTTTAAAGAATCATCTCCAGCAATGTAAAATTTTTATATTGTTTTATCATGATCAAACTAAGAGATTTTGAAGTTCATTTTACACAAATTGTATGTTAATTGTTTATAAACAAATTATTTGTTCTATTTACACTGGGGTACTTAAAGTCTTCTATCTCTCTCATTTTTTAACCAAAATCCACGAACCTTGAACAAAAACAATCTAACTTACATGGGGAATGTTCCCTACCACTTTTGTTTGAATTAATCACAAGTAAGGGTTTTAAAATTATATTACAATTTAAGTTTTTTGAAATTTTGTTTAAAAAATTGTTTAACAAATAATCACATATAACATATAATTTGTGCAAGTTTATAATAACTGCTGGAACTAAAGAAATTTACATATCGTAAATACCATCTCACACATACTTGTAGACATAGATTTAACGGCCTAAATGTAAAGGATCTAATGATGATCACTTGAGGAATGAAACTGGTCATCCGAGTGAATTGATTTATTAATCTCATGTAAATGTTTTTCAGATTAAGGAAGCACCCATTACAATTGGGTACAATTGTTTTGACCGTCTGAATAGCTTTTGAATACTAAGGAAACAGTGAAAAATTAGTTCCGTGAATAATTATATACTGTAGCCTATTTTATATATCCTATTGGTGTTCTATATAAAAAAATCTCCCGCGTATAAAAAGGATCGCCATGTTGGATTGTTCTGTATGTAGGCCATAGAGTTATGTACCGTTAGATGAAAATTGTTACGTAGGTTCATTATTCAAACGTTCACTTCGATCGCATGATTAGATCACAAGAAATAAAACTCAATTTTAAAATTTCGCACAACCACCATCTTGTAGTTACGAAAACAATTGAATTAAATTAGATGTCAGTGCTTTAAAATGTGTATATACATTTACTGTGCCAAGTTTCACTTCACTGGGATGGTTAATCGGGTGAAAAATCCATTAAACTAGTTTAACTTCGCTTGGCCGCCATGTTCGTTTTGTACATAACAGGTATTCGAAAGTTACATGAGTTAACTTGTACTAATATCTTCTTATCACTGTACAAAATTTCAGGGTGATATATGTTACCATTACGGAGATACAGAATGCCAGTGAAATATTTCGCGTGGCTGCCATGTTGAATTGGAGAAACGTATCAAAATTTGAAAGATACGGTCGAGGTCGGGCCAGGTAGTAGTTTACCGAGTTTCATCAAAATCACTTCGGCTGTTTACATTTTATTAGAGGGACACACACATATGCACACACACACACACACAAGGACAAAAGGTGATCTCAAAAGCCTTTCTTTTCCTTTCTTTTGTTATATGCAAAAAATGCCTTCCTGTCTGTTAGGTAGTCAGCCCGAAGGCTGGTTGGATCCTCAAAAAGCACCACCGTTAGGTTATGTGGTTAGATACGCACAAAAACCCAAGGCAGCGCTATATTGAGGCGTACTCGGCAAGAAGAGGAGTGAGGTAGTTTGCCATTAGTTTCCTTACTTAGTCAGTATAGCAGTACAAACCCTATGAGTAGAACCTTTCACAGCATTCACAGGCACTAACTGTGCTCTGAATGTAATTACTAAGCACCACCCATACCTCAGTAGCTTCCATATAATCACAGCCATGAGTGAGACTGAGACATCGGTGAAAAGCCACATTTTACTCTAGCCTGTGCCAACAGACAAATGCCTTCCAACACGATAATTATACAAACAGGAGTTCAGCCAATGCAACCATTCACAATCATTTATCATGAAACCCAAACGAAACATGATGATGATCGTGGCCTCCGGAGAGGCCGAGTGCAGGTCTTGCTAGTTGACGCCCGTGGGCGACCTGCTCGTCGTAATAAGGATGAAGTGATGATGAAGACGTCACATACACCCAGACCCCGAGCCACGGGAACTAACCCCAGGAGATTAAAATCCCTGATGGCTCAGCCGGGAATCGAACCCGGGGCACTTTGGGCCAAAGACTAGGGCACTAACCATTTAGCCACAGAGCAAACGAAACATAAATTACCTTTATTCTAAACAACGTACAGAGTAAACTTTAATTCTACTACTAAGATTTTATTAGCTTCATTACCGATGCTTGATAAGTGAGTGTGTGAGGAGTGTTGCCAGTCCCCTGTATCTCCAGGGAACAGAAGAAGCTCCAGGGAATGCATCAAAGGCTAATGCAGCACAACGCTATTGACGGAAGTTTAGTTCAGAAACTAAAATTGAACAGCGCCCCGTAATTAAGCTTTTGGACTGCCGCCAATTTAAGGATATTCTGTATGGCACAAGGAGAAGCTTCAGAAATGTCACACTGAGCGCCCGAAGTTTACGACATCGCAGTAGTTAAAGTAGCTTAACTCTTTTAAAGAGCAAAACAACATGGCATACTGCATCTAGGACATGAGAACAGAACCTTTTATGTGTTCAAATGAGACCTGAACTGATGTCCACAAAGAACATAATGCAGAGTTATTACAAATGATTAGAGTGAATTCACAAACGTACTGTAGCATATTGTCACAAAACATTACATAGATGAACTCATAAGTGACATCTGCGCCTCTTTATTGTCCGAATTTCACTCCACGTGTGTGTCGACACACTTTTTCTCATAATTTTCCATTATTCTCTTTAATTTTCCTTTCCTATGGCCTAAGGGCTGCTAGTTCAACCGACGGCCCGCCTGCTCCCGCACTTCGCTTGGAAGCAACAATTGAACCAACATATTTTTATTGGTCGATTGATTGTTTTAATTCATGAAGTTGTATTTTGTTTTTGGGCTAGTACTTTTAATCGAAAAAAAAATCAGTTTTTGAATAATCGATTAATCGAAGCAGAAAATCGATTAATTGCTACAAATAACGATTAATCTATTGTACATTTGATCGATTAATCGATTGGTGGAGAACGTTCCCGCTGGGCCACGCAGCCAGCTCATATGTATTAATGTTATAGATGAATATTGTGAACACCGACAGTGGTGGCTACGCTCGCTAAAGCGCAGCGTTAGGTCATGGGGCCAAGCTCTCTGCTGACTCGGTAGACGCGTGGGTTCTATCCCCACCGTCGGCCGTCCTTGAAATGGTTTTCCGAGGTTTCCCATTTTCAACTCCAGGCAAATGCAGGGACGGTACCTTCTGTTAGATCACGGCCACTTCCTTACACAACCTTGCCCAGTTTCATTCATTTTATCTCTCATTAGCTCCTCTCCTGAAGTTGGCGTCAGGAAGGGTATCCGGCCGTAAAAACCATTCGCGATTAAAAAAAAAACTCCCATCACATCTCATCTCCGACCCCATTGGAAAACGGGAATAATAAGGGGTAGACAGACATACATAGGTGAATTGTGAACGACTTGAGGGGTGCAAAGTACAAGGATAATTTCATAGGAACTGTAAAACAGTTTTACTGTCACAGGTTTACACTAGCTACCCTCCCTCTGACTGGACACAGTGGACCAGTGATGAAAGGCAGGAGAGTCAGAAGGTCAAGCGTACTTATCTTATATAATATATGCCTCATCCCGAGAAAAGTTTCCTTGATGTCACCAGCTATATAACTCAGTAGGCCAGCTTACGGAAGATGACACAACTTTTAAGTAGGTCGCCAACTTGACGAACAAGAATAATGAAGCACTACGGGGCTGAGCTAGATATGATCTGCCAGTAATTAAACGAGGGACCTCAGGAGTTTGGTAACTGCTTTCTCGTAACGAGATGTCCTCAGTCCTGTAGGTATATTCAAAGCTCTCTTATCTAAAGCATTGAGGAGAATGAGTGAATTATAGAACAGTTATTAAATAGCCCAAAGGAAATTATTATTATTATTATTATTATAGTTATTATTATTATTATTATTATTATTATTAACAGGGACCCGAATTTGATGACATGTTATCTTTTATTTGGTTCACCACAGACTTAGCCAACTTCTACGGAAATCCTGATCATAGTTCCCACATTGTAGAAACACTCACTTATTATCGTTACCGGCACATAATATCGTCTCGTTGCAGTTTTATCCACTCAAAATAAATATCACACGATATATCACACACAACCACTAGGTTTACTTATTATTTTCTACACAGTTGGCCATCACAAATTCCAAAGTTCCTTACCTATATTATCTTAGTTGACTCATGACTTCCGTTTTCTTTTGTTTCTTTTTTTTACAGTTTCCATACAACTCAAAATTCATCCGACGAGAGAGTTCTTACTCCCGAACTCTTTATCGACTTCGAGAAATGGAACACTCTATTTATCGATACATTTGTTTTATCATAACGAATCCTATAATTTCCCAAGACATGTTAAAATTAGTCGCTATGAACAGTATTTACGGAGATATGTACGTATTAGTATTAGTATATAAGTTTTCCTAGTATTTAAGTTTGGTAGGTTAAGATCAGCATATATGAGTATCCAAGTAAGTTGCATTGTGTGTGGTTAAGTGTAAGAGAGGGCCTAAAATCCTAACTTTGCTACACTAAAGGCACCAATAATAATATTAATATATGGGGAATATGACCTAGCTGTTCCGTCCCTTAAAACTCCAATAACTAACTAACGTATTAAATTGCAAAGATTATTAAAATGTATTATGGCCGAGTGCACCAACCTCGGTAAAGAGAATACCGCGGTAAACTTCCTAGTTTACCGGGGTAAAGTCGTATTTCCGTTGCACCTAGCTCGGTTTCGAGTTTTACCGCGGTAAAATGTTTACCGCCCGTGAGGGAGCGGTTATCTAAGAAAACCGTGGTAAAGTTTTATTTATTTGTATTCTGTGGTAAAGATTCCAAAATGGAGCTTAACAACTACAGGTTATATCTCCAGTATCTTACTCGATTTGAGAGGAATGAAGGGAGGGTTATAGATGAGAGGCGAGATTTATTCGAAGAACTAAGCGATGCTTCATTCCAGAGAAGATTTCGATTACGGAAAGAGACAATATAAGTTATATTTTGGACATAATTGGCGAACAATTGGAATTCCCTACTGGGAGAAACTATCCGATATCGCCTAGAAATCGTCTTCTTATAGCACTGCGGTTCTATGCAACTGGGACATTTCAGGGAGTGATCGGTGACATGTGTGATGTTGACAGAAAAACAGCATGCCGCATAATACACAAGGTTTCTAATGTAGTTGCTTCGTTATCGCCACAGTTTATTAAACTACCACTTACCCAATGGGAACAAAGAGAGGTTATGGAAGGCTTCCACAGAATAGCTGGGTTCCCTGGTGTATTGGGTGCGCTGGACTGCACTCATGTGAGAATACAGTCTCCCGGAGGTGAAAATGGGGAGGTATTTAGAAACAGGAAATGCTATTTCTCTATAAACGCGCTGTGAGCGATTCGAACCACATGATAAGAGATATAGTAGCCAGATGGCCAGGTTCGGCTCACGATAGCACCATATTTCACGAATCTCGGCTGAGAGCGCGTCTCGAAACGAGAGAAATAGCTAATGGTTATCTTTTGGGTGATGTAGGTTACCCATGTAAATCCTTCCTCCTTACACCTATTCAAAATCCCACCTCCCCAGCAGAACAACGGTATAACAGAGCTCATATTGACACAAGAAATGTTGTCGAGAGGCAATATGGTGTTTGGAAAAGAAGGTTCCCTTCCATGTCTTTAGGACTTCGATGCAACATACAAAACATGTCAAACATTATTGTTGCCACAGCTGTGCTTCACAACATTGCCATTGCAGCTCAAGAAATAGAGCCTCCTGATGACCCTGAAATTAATCATGAATTACTCCAAGAAGAGGAAGAAGAAGAAGAAGGCAATTTACAAATTCCTGTTGTGCATCTGGATCTCAGGAATGATGATAATCCAGGACAAGTTACCAGACATACTGTAATGTTCTACTTTTGATTGGAACTATTTTAAAGTGTTTGGCAGGAGGGCTGAGTGGATCTGTTTGTAGAGCTTATCCCGCGTCCTACCACTATTTGTTCTACTTTTAATTAGAACTCATCTCGCTCCTACCATTGGTTCTACTTTTGTGTAGAACTACCCCCTCCGAGCCTCTTACATTTGTTCTACTTTTGTGTGGAACTGTTGTTGTGAATGTGCTGGACGGCGTTACCGGTATCTACTGAGTTTAACCCGGCACCTGCCCCCATTTGTTCTACGTTTGTGTAGAACTCGTGTTTTAAGTGTTTGGTGTTTTATTAAGTACTGCGGACACGTCTAGAGAGCAATTGACGTACAGGGAACCGGGGGGAGGAATACTCACCTTGCTCACCTTAAGGTGGCTTAGTAGGCCGCACGATTGCTGTGCACCGCCTCCTGCTGGGCAGCGTTCGGTGGAGATCTTAAACTAGGTTCTAATCTAAAGGGGACGGGCTTCTTAATCTAAGCGAAATAAAGAGATAATCATTGGACTGTTCAAAAAGGGGGTTTATTAAGTACTAGTGGCAATGACAAGAGGGGAGGATTGAAATAATAAACTAGGGGGAAAAAGGAGTTTAGCAGACACGTTTTCACTCACCCCACCGTTGATCCCGGTCTTCTATGATGTTGGTGGCATTGGGACTCGATATGGGGCAGCGCCCATATCGGTCCGTGGTGGCACAACTCCGATAGAGTGTAAGACTGTAACAGCGTCCAAGTAAGAGAGCGGCCAGGTTCACAAGAGCCCACGTTTTAAGAGTCCACGTTTAAGAGACCGCGGCGCGTGTTCGTACCCTCTACTTATAGGCAAAATGTGCATTGTCAGTCCACTCAGCAGTATCTTTGGAGTGTAATGCCCGCTATGCCCTGTCTAACCTACTTGCTGTTAGACCTTAGGTCTATGACCTGCCGCTTACTTCGCAGTCATGTTGCTATGTCGTTATTCCCGTCTTTTACGTAGTTACTTTTAATTAGCTTTTATGTAGGTATAGGCACAGCCCTTGTATGAGGGCTGGGGCTGGAACAAGTCGCCTCCCTGTTTTAATAATCGTCCTCGATTATTGGACTAGACGTGGGGGTGGAAACCTTTCTTTTCTTCTTTCTTCTTCCTCTTCTTTTTCTTTCCTTTCGTCGATTTGAATTTGCTTTCGATTCGTCATATCGTCCTTCGTTGCTTCTGGTCTTCTTCGTAGATGGGAGGGTGAGCGAAATTGTGTCGTACTAAGAAGTGGAAGGCGTGGCAAGGTGGTTGGGGTGGTTTGTAATACAGTCATTTCATAGCAGATAGTTCTCTGTATCTTTCTACATCCCATATTGCATTATTGACATAATTTGTGTTCCCTATTTGGCAGACTTGAAAGTTGCATAAAAATATTAGCATTGTTTTGCTAAAATTGAGAATAAAAAATAAAAAATGGAATTTCAGCGGAGATATAAAGTGAAAGAAATGAAGTTGAAAGATATATCTTGAATGGAATGGCATAGGAAATGTAAAGTATGAGCACCGCACTCGGACCAGTGCGTGACTTGCGTACGACGCCGTCAAGCCGAGTCCTGCCGCGAGGGTGCATGCATAACCGTAATTTTCCTACGATGGAAAATGATGCTGTAAGGAGCTTAAGTAATAGCGAGCCCTTGTCAGCTAGTACGCAACCTCTGTAGCGTGTGTAAAAAAGGGAGAGAAGAAAACAAATTGTGTATCGTATGGGCTACTCTAGGCCAAGTGTAGCTGCGAGGGTGCGCTACTATGATTAACCTCCTTACAACGTGGGTATGATAAAAGAAATGAAAATTGTAGAAATATCCTAGAAAACGTGAAATTCCGTCAAAGTTGCTTGATTATGTGCGTAAAAAAATGTAGTTATGGTATTAAGAGAAAAAAAATTAACATTGAAATGTTGGAAAGAAATAGCTGAAGGCTCCTGCCTAAATCGGCTGGCAGTCTATTATGGTTTGTAGGTTTTGACTGTTGTTGCTGCCATGCGTGTTGGAACTTCGGTCTCGTGTCACGTTCGTCCGGTAGCATCCTGCATTAAGGGCCTACTGGGGGATTACAGGATTGTACAGCGTATAACTAGTCTGAAATCACTCTTAACGTTTTGTACAGAGGGATTGGTTCACCCTGGTACCGTTAATTTTTCACTGAAGTTCGTTACGTCGTGAGAGGTAGTTTCGTTACTTAATGTCTGCATTATGACATATACACTAATATTCTTATAAACTAACGTGCAATATATATTCGTTGACATATTGGCCATTGTGGTCATTCACTATACCACGTCCTATATTCGTCGTTGTAAAATTGCAACATGCTTCCTTAAGCATTTAGCTGCGTAGATACTCTTATATTTCGTAGAACTGGAATCATATATATTTGTAAAAAAAAACTTTCTTATACTTCGTCGTAGACCTTTGCTATAGCTGAGAATTACTTTGGCACTTTCTCAGCGTGAGTTAAGTGACGTATTCGCTTCTTAATCTAGAGATATGCAGACATTATGTAAGGATACTCGCACCACGTATACGAGTATACACTCGATCGTTAAGCTTAAATGGATTATCGTTAAAATGGCGACTGTTTCGTCGGGAAGTTATTGAAATTGGAAATTATGTATTTCCTCTACGGGCTAACTTGGGAATTCTGTGCACTGTATAGAACTTCAGGAAATAAAAATTAACACGATAATATTATCTGAAACAAGTAGTTCCGTGAAGAACTATACAGCCTATTTTCATATATCCTACTTATGTTAATTGCCACTATCAACACACAAAATATCAGTTTCATTGCTGTAATAGATTCGTAGATATTGAGAACCGACTAAATATTTCGGATGGTCGCCATGTTGTACTTTATTTATGTAGGTCGTAGATATATGTACTGTTACATGAAGATTATTTTGTACCTGTAGCATTCGAACTTCAATCGCATGATTAGGACACAAGAAGTAAAAACTAGATTTTAAAATTTCGCACAGCTGCCACCTTGTGGTTATGGAAACAATTGAAATAAATTAGATGCCAACGGATTAACATTCATTTAAGGATTTACTGTACCAAGTTTCACTGCACTCGGATAGTTAAATTGCGAGAAACGTCCATGTGAATATTTATACTTCGCGTCGCCGCCATGTTGGATTTGTGATCACCAGATTATTGAACGTCCTATAAGAAAACTTATGTTCATAGCCCCTATGATCATAAAAATATTCAGTTTGATTGCTGTAATAGATTCGTAGATATTCATAACCGTCTAAATACATCGGATGGTCGCCATGTTGGATTGTTAAATGTATAGGCCATAGAGTCATGTACCATTAAAGGAAAATTATTGCGTAGGTTCATTATTCAAACTTCCACTTCGATCGCATAATTACGACACTAGAAATAAAAACTTAATTTTAAAATTCGCACAGCCGCCATCTTGAGGTTATGTAAACAATTGAACTAAATTAGATACCAGTGCATTGCAACGTATATAAACATTTCCTGTACCAAGTTTCAATGCGTTCGGAACATTGAATCGCGAGAAAGGTCTATTTAAATTTTCAAATTCGCTTGGCCGCCATGTTCGTTTTGTAGTTAACCGGATTTTGAATATCTTATAGGCGAACTTCCAGCAGTGCCCTTTATTTCCGTACAAAATTTCAGGGTGGTACTGCTAATAGTATCAGAGATATAGAATGCCGGTGAAATATTTCGCACATCCGCCATCTTGTGGTTATGTAAACAATAGAACAATGTTAGATGTCGGTGCATTACAAAGTGTATAAACATATACAGTACCAAATTTTATTGCGTTTGGTTGGTTAAGTCGCGAGAAACGTCTATTTAAATGTCGCAACTTCGCTTGGCCGCCATGTTGGTTTTGTAGTTACCAGCTTTTCAAGAGTCACATAGCTGAACTTCTAGTAGTTTCCTTTATCACTGTAAAAAATTCTAGGGAGATATCGATAATAGTTTCGGAGATATTGAATCCTGGTGAAATATTTCGCACAGCCGCCATGATGGATTGGTGAGACGTAACAAAATTTGAAGGGCACGGTCGGGGTCGCCCGGAATAGTGCTATGAACGTACCGAGTTTCATTGAAATCGCTCCAGCCGACACACACACGGACAAAAGGTGATCTCATAAGCCTATTTTTAGCCTACTTTCGATTTTTGCAAAAAATGAAAGTAGACTTAAGAGATCAACACAGGGCGAAAAAAGTGTGTCTGTCTGTGTGTGTGTATGTGCGTGTGTGAGTCTGTGTGTGTGTGTGTATGTGTGTGTGTGAGTCTGTGTGTGTGTGTGTGTGTGTGTCTGTGTGTGTGTGAGTGTGTGTACTCTGAATGTCTGTCCCCCCCCTATCAATTCGAACACGGTGAAACCGAATTGAACGAAATTTGGTACAGAGGTAGCACTCGTTAAGGACACCTCAGTGTCATACTTTATATCGCCGCCATCTTTACCAAAACAGAATGGCGGCCACTCAAATGTTCAAAACGTAAAATCAAATTACGGCTAAACTAATCATCCGATCTCTACCAAATTTGGTGACAACATACCTTTATATAGGACGCGTCTTTCACCCAAAATTCAAGGTCATCGGCCATGCCATTTCAGGATGGCGGCCGTGTGAATTATGCAACCATTTTAATAAATAGCTTAAGACCCACCAATTCCGATTATCGAGCCTAGGGGGGTTTAAGCTATCCTGAAGGTCGTGATCCGTTATTTATTATAATTTAATATTATAATATTATACAGTATGAGTGGCTTAAAAGAGCTGAGCCGTTTGTGTCACACGACAAGATAGCAGCTGTCCTCATGTGCCTGTCTTATATTTCAGTAGTTTTAGTATGTTGTATGTGATATACCGTACTGATACAATAATATAAACATTGTATGAAATGATCTTTAATGAAGATGTACTGCAGTGAAGAAATCGTTTATTTAAAGTCATTATTTGCCAACAGTTTGTATCTAATATGTCAGTTAAGAACACCTGACGTCATGGATACGGTTAGCTCTGGGCTAGCATGTTAGTCTGACACGCAGTTGACTGGGGATCGATTACTGCTACAGTTAGTTTTTTTTTTCTTGAATTCTTTTACAAATGATGTGCACGAGCTTTTCCCACAGATACTGAATAAAATGTCATTTAGCTCAAAGGAGAGGATAAAGTATACACTCGTATATTAATAAAATCACAGTCCTAGCATCGCACATAAACAGAAGACATTAGAAAAAGGAGAATAGAAGAACTAGATACACGTTGTCATTAACCACAGCCTTCTTAATGCCTCTGTACGGTGCTGTCCTCTTGTGGGTTATGTGGGTAATATTGTTCCAAACATAACGCTGTGTAAATGCCTGAGCTGGCCTCCTGAAGTATGGCAATTTTGTAATACTGGTAGTTCAACTATTAGCCACGATCGCGCTCCGAATACCTTTAAACACTGCCAGCTGGATCGCCTCCCTCTTGGCTACTTTAAACTGCCTACTCATTCAACACCCATAGAACACTGCCATCGTAGTACATTACGATGGCAGTGCATAGGCGTACAAGATAAAGATTAATTCACTGATAGGTCGCAGCACCACCTACTGTGATTGGGGCGGAAGATTCTTAATTTTGCAGGCTGGCTTAATATAGAGATTAACGGACGTGAATGCATTACAATAAGTTAGTAGTTTTGTTATTCAATCATCATAAAGTATATAATATTGATCTTGACACTTACTGGCTTATTATCAATATAAAAGAAAACAAACAATACATTGTGGTTGGGGTGATTGTTTTAGGGATGAGGACAAAGAGTCATAAAGATACCCATACATTTAGGAGAAAGTAGGCTATATGTTCTTTGCTGAACATCTTGTTTTAAAATTGAAAATAGGCTAAAAAAGGACATTTGTTATTGACATGTGATAATTGCCTGTAAAAATAACACTGTTAATGGCATGGTATTAAAGACCCATTTGTTAAACTTGCCACGTTAGATAGGGGGGGGGGAGGTGATTTACTATCTAATTTAATTCTTAATGCTAAACCTAATATTGCTGCCTTCCCTTGGCTGAATATACAATATACATGGGGTAGGGTGGAACAACGTGTCTGGACAGGGGTGAAAACATCTCTTGAAGGTGGGGGGGGGGGGGGCTATATATATATATATATATATATATATATATATATATATATATATATTAAAGGTAGTTCTTAAATATTTAAGCTCTCTCTAGAGTGTATCCGCAGCCATGATAATTTTCTAAAGTGTACCTTCAATGAGGTGGCTACCTTTGCTCCTTAATATAATGAATGCGGTTGTATCTTCAATGAAATGCCTACCTTTGTTCCGTAATAAAACTAATGGGGCTGTATCTTCACTGAAATGGCTACCTTTGCTCCTTAACAAAATTAACGGGGTTGTATCTTCAATGAAATGCCTACCTTTGCTCCGTAATAAAACTAATGGGGCTGCATCTTCAATGAAATGATAATCTTTGCTCCGTAAGAAACGTAATGGGGCTGCTTTATATTGAATTACTAATAGTATGCCGGAGTTGCATAGTTTTATTCATGAAATACATTCTGTTGCCTTCGTGTCGTAGAAAATACGGATGCGTATGATGATGTATTTTAACCAAATGGTGGTTAATACGCAGGGTGGTATCGGAACTAAGAGAGCCTAGAAGGACTTCCTTTACCAGTGGACCGGCGAAATACGTAACATGGTATGGGGCCTTAAGTACGTATAGTAATCCTAGTGACCGTCCAATTTGCAATGTGGTATCGGTAACCCGAGTGACTACGAATGCAGATTGTGGTTTGGGTAAACTACAAGTTCTCTGTTCAAAAGGGCTTAACCAGTTGACCCATACGTATAGTGGTGTGGTTTACTCTTACATAGCCTGCGCTAGGAGTTACCTCCGTATCGAGTGACCTCCCACGCGCATTGCCATCCTTGGTATATGATACATGTGTAAATTGCATCCTTTTCCGTCGCAAAGAATCGTAATATGTTGAAAAATTATGAATTTATCACAAATAAGCATAATACATTGAAAAAAATTATTAATTCAATTTTACTTATTAGTTTCAGCGTATGTGTAGTTTCCTTTTCAATATCAGCAAATGTATCCTGTGGTGTAGGTTTCAAATTACCTACTATGCTATAATATCATAAAACGTGTCACTATCTCCTCATGTTAAACATAATACCAAAGAGATATCGTCTGTTGGCAGACTGTCCGTACTTCGATACAGGACGCATCCCATCGGACGTTAAATCCACGATGTATTAGGTTTATTTTAATATAAATATCTCCTAACATCTTATCAGAATACTGTAAAGATATCGTCTGTTGGCAGGCTGTTCGTACTTCGATACAGAACGCATCCCAACGGCCGTTAAATCCACTATGTATTAAGTTTATTTTAATATAAATATCTCCTAACATCTTATCAGAATACTGTAAAGATATCGTCTGTTGGCAGGCTGTTCGTACTTCGATACAGAACGCATCCCAACGGCCGTTAAATCCACTATGTATTAAGTTTATTTTAATATAAATATCTCTTAACATCTTATCAGAATACTGTAAAGATATCGTCTGTTGGCAGGCTGTTCGTACTTCGATACAGAACGCATCCCAACGGCCGTTAACTCCACTATGTATTAAGTTTGAATCGACCGCAACAAGATGTAGAACGTGGTGGGACTAATTCTCCGAAAGTATTAGAACGAACGTCATCTACGTGAAAGGGGTGGCTAGTTCCTATCAGTGTTCAGTAGCGTTCAAATATCTGGACTACTTCTTACGTGTTCAGTGGGTTGGCTAGGTCCCTGAATCTGAAATGATAGTCCTCGGTCGCCGGTTGTTATTATTATACTGACCAATATATCTGTAACTAATTACTTCCCTCTGGGTGAGACGTTTCTATTTTGAAGCATTTGGCTTGCGTAAATTGTGGGCTTTGGGGCTACGGTGTGGACAATAATCTTATTTATTAATGGCATTTGTTATCAACGTAGGTGTGTTAATATCTCTTTATCTCTTCCATGCGTCCCTTATCTCAAATCGAGGTGCACTCTTGGACCAGCTGCAAGATATCAATAACGTCGTTTTCTCGAGGCTGTGCGAACCCTTGTGCCAGCTTCAAGATATTTATAATATATTTCTTCAACTTCACTTAAAAACGCTTAACACTTATTACTAATATACTAACGATGATACTCTTGATAACAATTGTCGTACGTTGCGATGTTGCCCTGCTGTTCCCAAGTCCGTGATTACGCGTGTATGCTATATTGATATCGCCGTCCATTTGTCGGCGTTTTTCATAAATTCCTACTGGATTACTTTCTCACCTATGTTACTTCGTGAGGGAACGGTGTTTTCTTTGCTAACTGAATCTCCTGTTTGAAATGTACTGCTGGAGAAAGAATTCTACCTTAAGAGTGTACTCTACGCTTACATCTTGAAAATCATTAGTGCGTTTTTCTACTATCGCACGCTTCGCAATACGTGAATGAATGTATGGAAAACAAAAAGAATAAAGGCAAATTTATGCTAAGTCAACTGGCGTGTGAGTGAATAGTGCCAGGAATTGAACTCAAGGTGTCTGGCTTCCGCTCGAGTGCGTCTGTACGCTGAGCTAGCGAGACAGTGTCGGGTTTAATATCCTTGCGCGGCAGACGGTGTGCTCTGCACGTGTCTTCCATATGGCATAGTTGATTGTGATGCAATGGACAAATAAGCATTTCCTCTGGGGTCGGATTTCATAACTAAAGAGAAACTGTAGTACGTCTTGACTGAATGCGTGTACAAACTAATTAATGCGGCACCTTGCAGAAATGTGATTGCAAGGTCTCCTAACTCTATGTAAGCATGTAGCGAATACTACCTTTCGCTAAGTTATACTAATATGGATTCAGAAGAAAATATTATAGCCTACAATCATATACAATGTATAGTTGCACTGCTGTAAAAAATACATCGCTATTTACTCATTCCAACTTATCCTATGGGATATCACAATCTTATTTCTAATAGAGCTTCATTGTGGGGGGTTTAATCTGAAATAAGGAGCAATTTTCTGAATAGAGTAGGGTAGTTATCAATACCTCTTCCTACTAGGATTCCGTTAATATTCCTAGTGACTTATTAGATAGGGGTTGTTAATATTTAAATTGCTTGGCGTAAGAGGTGTCTGTCGCGAAATCTTAACAGGGTGGGGGTGGGGGGATTATAATTATTGTGTAAAAAATCCTCTAAATTAATCTACTAAAAAAATCCGGCTCGGGGGGGATTTAAATTGTCTCACTCGCTTCGCTAATGTAATGAGTACAGGGTCGTTTGTTGCTAGAAGTGTTGTTTAAGATGGGGGCGTTTAAAAATGTGCTAGTTACTGGGGCGGGTATGGGTGGGTACCAAAAATAATATTTGACCCGTACTTCAAAAAAAATTCTTAATTTAGGGTGACTTTTGCATGGCTAATAAGAGGTTTTAGGGACCTTTACCGCAGAGGTGCGTTGTCTGCACCCCCTTAGGCGTTGTCTTGTGACAACGTCACGGTACCCTGCGCGTCTCACCATTTGTTCTACTTTTGATTGGAACTATTTTAAAGTGTTTGGCAGGAGGGCTGAGTGGATCTGTTTCTAGAGCTTATCCCGCGTCCTACCACTATTTGTTCTACTTTTAATTAGAACTCATCTCGCTCCTACCATTGGTTCTACTTTTGTGTAGAACTACCCCCTCCGAGCCTCTTACATTTGTTCTACTTTTGTGTGGAACTGTTGTTGTGAATGGGCTGGACGGCGTTACCGGTATCTACTGAGTTTAACCCGGCACCTGTCCCCCATTTGTTCTACTAAAGTGTTTGGTGTTTTATTAAGTACTGCGGACACGTCTAGAGAGCAATTGACGTACAGGGGAACCGGGGGGAGGAATACTCACCTTGCTTACCTTAAGGTGGCTTAGTAGGCCGCACGCTTACTGTGCACCGCCTGCTGCTGGGCAGCGTTCGGTGGAGATCTTAAACTAGGTTCTAATCTAAAGGGGACGGGCTTCTTAATCTAAGCGAAATAAAGAGATAATCATTGGACTGTTCAAAAAGGGGGTTTATTATGTACTAGTGGCAATGACAAGAGGGGAGGATTGAAATAATAAACTAGGGGGAAAAAGGAGTCTAGCAGACACGTTTTCACTCACCCCACCGTTGATCCCGGTCTTCTATGATGTTGGTGGCGTTGGGACTCGATATGGGGCAGCGCCCATATCGGTCCGTCGTGGCACAACTCCGATAGAGTGTAAGACTGTAACAGCGTCCAAGTAAGAGAGCGGCCAGGTCCACAAGAGCCCACGTTTAAGAGACCGCGGCGCGTGTTCGTACCCTCTAATTATAGGCAAAATGTGCAATGTCAGTCCACTCAGCGGTATCTTTGGAGTGTATGCCTGCTATGTCCTGTCTAACCTACTTGCTTTTAGACCTTGGGTCTATGACCTGCTGCTTACTTCGCAGTCATGTTGCTATGTCGTTATTCCCGTCTTTTACGTAGTTACCTTTAATTAGCTTTTATGTAAGTATAGGCACAGCCCTTGTATGAGGGCTGGGGCTGGAACAGTAATTAACATTTTACTTAAGATATTTATTGTCACGCCATCCGTCTTTTTATGTTCTATTATCGACTGATATTTTTCAGCCAAATCCAGCAACACGAAATTTTCATGAGGGCTGAAATTGGGAGCTCTAGTACGTTTCATCATTTTATTTTCCATTGTTTTGCACAGCTGATTACACGCGTTGAGACAAAATGTAAACAGTATGGCAGACAAGTGACTGTCGAAATGATCACTGCCATCTGCTGGCCATCTGGATAAACTGAAGATAAGTGACTATCGAAATTAACGAATTTCTTCCGAGGGGAATAATCGCGAGAAAAGCAAGCGTCAAAAAACCGCGGTAACGAAACCGAGCGATAGTAATGGTGCACTGCTATTACGACAATACCACGGTAAATGTTTTACCACGGTTTCGTAAAGACTGATGAATACCGAGATTGGTGCACTCGGCCATTTAACATGTAAATAAGAAATTGAAAGGTTTATTGCAGTTAGGCTAGGTTAGATAGAGTCAATAGGGTCTATAGGGTCTATAACATTTGCCAAATTATTTGTAGTTGTTCGTGTTGTTTCATTTGAGGGGATTGGACATCTTTGTCATTTAACGTCGTGTACTTGAGCGTTTTTGGCATTTTTTCTGATATCCTTATTGTGATGGCTGCATTAGTGTGTGTATTTGCAATTCAGATGGGAAATGGCTTAAGTTAGGAACCATCGTGGCATTCGCCTGAAGGATAAGTGGGACAGCCAAGGAAAACCACTTCCAGAATGGCAGAGGAGGGAATCGAACCCGCCTCTTTTCAGTTTTGCCTCACGAGGCTGAGAGTACCCCGTTATAGCTCTCGGACCAGAATTACATTTCTTGGCAGAGAATCGAACCCGGACCTACAGGGTGTCAGCCAAGTATTCTAGCCGCTACATCACCTGGTGAATGATTTTTATCACGATTAATACATTAAAGTTAAGATATGTTTTGGAACTTTTGTTCATGACGATGATAGATTTTTGAATCTTCACCAGATGCAAAGACATTGGAGAATTCGAAATCATGTGAGGACATAACTGTGTATAATTTGCACTTCGTTGATAAAATTTGTCATCGTGATCATTTCATCACGTGTACTTGGTGATTATGTGGAGAACAGCCCGAGTTCTTCCTCATAATGGGAGACAGCATCAGGCAAAATGCCTGGAACCAAATAACCATTTTGGAAGGAGCTATTAAACTGAATACTTTGGGGCTTAAGGAAATGCGGCCTGATACTTAAGCTTCACACATGGACATTTGAGCGTTAACAAAATACACACTTTATTAAATTATCAAAATTGCTTAATATATAAATAGAGAAAAAAAAACTCTTTAAATTGAAAAAAAAAAAGATAATTAGGTTGGCACAGCATGGTGCTATTTGCAAAAGTTCATACATAGGTCTTCAATATAACTTGGTTTTGTAGAGCACTTTGAAATATAGGTATTAATAACACTTAAAAATGAGGCGAGAGATGATTAAAATAATGTTTAAAATGAAAACACTTAACTTTTGCGGTGATGTAAATTGACTAGACTTTTGGTGCGGCAGGTCGGCCGTAGCTGGAGCTTACTGGCTGGACGGCGGAACCTTTTGGTTTGTAGATGACTAGAAGTTGCGTTGCGGATGTCCAGCATCCATAAATTATGGCCCTGCTTAGAGCAAGTTTTCTCTTTAGTAATTCAGTTGTACCATTTTTAGAAGGTCATTAAAGCGTAGTGAACAAATTTCCATCTTGTATAGCGAATCACCATATGATCTAAGTTGACCACCACTCAACTTGTTTGGATCATATGCGAGGATGACGAACAATATGTCATGCGGTAGCAACGTGGTGTTATGCTGCCGCCAACGCCGCGAAGTGAAGCGTTGCTTGAGCTGTCATACAGCGGAAGTACACCGTGGAAGTGCTGCGTAGTATTGCATCGTGGAAGTGCTGGTGTACCGAATGAACTTCTTTTTGAAGAATGAAGAATGAGCATCTGGGTGAAGAAAGCCGCCGTTTAAATAGTGATACCATCGAAGGATCTGGAAATCCACAGGCTGGCAAGCGATGATTGGCTATAGCGGTAGATGTGACGTCAGCCCAGCAGGTAAGCGGCCGGCAAGGCAACACACATATCAGTTGGGTTTTTGACGCTGTGACACGCATTACCTTGAACATGCTAAGGTAAGAGTCTTAGATTTTTGAAGGGTATAAATACTAACAATTAACAATATAATACAAGCAGCAATATAATTTAAATAAATAAATAGATAAATAAATATTACTCGTTCGGTGGTCTCGGAAAAAAAAAAAGCATTTGACCAGCAAATGCGACAGCTACTTAATAGAAAAATCAACACGTGAAACATCACGAAAGTGATCATGCTCCGAGACCGCCGAAAGAAGACAATCAAGGGGTAACGTTCTCGCTTGCTGATCCCAAGGTTGCAGGTTCGAAACCTGGCGCAGTCAGCTGGCATTTGAGGGTGCGCAAATGCGAGGGAGCCGTGCCAGTACATTTACTGGCACGTTAAAGATCCCCTTCGGGGCAAAATTCCGGCACCCCGGCGTCTCTAAAAGCCAGGGTAGTTAAAAGGGACGTAAAACCAATAACATTATTATTAGAAGACATTCAAAGAATCAGTCAGAAAGAAAACACAGGAACAGCAATGAAAGAGGTTGACACTAAGCCTCAACAGGCAACATGGGAATCATCGAAATTGGTCTAGTATAGAGACCTTTACTAGTGAGAACATCTACAACTCTCACATGCTTATCACGGCCCAAATGGCAATGAGTAACTCTACCAAGATTCCAGACGAGAGGGGGGCTTGGATCTCGTAAAAGAACCATGTCTCCCACCCGCACATCAGGCTGGGAAAGCCGCCACTTCTCCCTTCTGTTGAGAGAGCTGAGATATTCCAGATTCCAACGACGCCAAAAAGAATTACGCAGAGATTCTAATTTTCTCCAAGAAACCGTTAAACCGAGATCGCAGCGTCGAACCAGCAAAGGAGGCGTGGAGGCTAGAGAACAGCCAGTTAAAAAATGGCTAGGCGTTAAAGAAAGAAGATCTTTAGGATCATTGGACAAAGGAGTAAGCTGCTTAGAATTTTCTAGTTTGCCTCCCACTCTTATTAACCAATCTTGGTTCAAAAAGTGGGTGAGAGGTGACAACCTACTAGACTTTGGTAGGACCTTTCCGCTTAAAAGCATCTGGTACTCAAGAGTAAATACTTCCTGTTGCATAAGAGACAAGATCTTACGGGTAGCAAATTCCAACTCTATCTTAGTAAGGAAGGGTTGCGGTTTCACAGGCTGGTCAAGATTAAGAAATTTCCATCGGAATAAATATGCTACAACCCGAATTAATTTAGTAAATGAAGAGTAACGATGAAAAAGACTATTAGCAATAGAAGTTAGAAAAAGGGAAGCGGTAACAATGCGAGCATCAGGAACAACTTCTGCAAGTGGATTAGATGAACGAGGCCATCAAGAAAAATCCTGACTGAGCCACGACGGACCATTCCAGTACAACTTGAGAGAAATTAATTTCTTGGGCAAGCAACCACGTGAAATTATATCAGCGGGGTTTTCTTTCCCCGGAACATGGTCCCATTGTTCAAAATAAGACAACTCTTGAATTTTAGAAACACGATTAGCGACAAAAGTGGGCCAATGCGAAGAAGGTTTTGAAAGCCAAGCTAGCACTATGGAAGAATCACTCAAAAACCATGTGCTCGAAAATTTCAAATTTAAACTGATTTTTAATTTACTGGCTAATTCCACAGCCATCACAGCGGAACATAATTCCAATCTAGGCAAAGATGTGGATTTAAGCAGAGCTACCCTTGATTTTGCACAAATTAATTTGGAAAATCCAGGTGAAGTATTTGAAGGGCGACCTACTAAGTAGGCGCAGCAACCGTATGCCTTTTCAGAACAGTCGGAAAATAGGTGTAAATCGAAATACTGGCATGAAGGATCGGTAATTAAAATACGGGGAATAGAAATTTGAGAAAGATATAATAAACTATTACGGTATTTTAACCAGTCGTCCAAAAGGGGGGAGGGTACCTTTTCATCCCAACCAATTTTCAACAACCAGAGTTTCTGCAAGAAAATTTTTGCATTAATAACCACGGGAGCAATGTACTGCAAGGGATCGAAAACTTTCGCTATTTGCGATAGTACTTGCCTTTTCGTTTGAGGGTGCAACTCAGATAAGTGTACCTGATATGAAAAGGTGTCTGAAACCGGAGACCAAAAAAACACCCAAGGCTTTAATAGCTGATTCCTCAGTAGGAAGCGTGATACATTTGTCAACAGGAGTTTCTCGAGAAAAGTTAGGTAAGAATTCGGTTGAATTCGAGTTTCGCATATGAAGAGTAAACCCACCGCCAGAAAGAAGGGATTTTAAATCTTCACAGACAAGATGTGCATCAGACATACTAGGAAAAGAATACAGAAAATCATCTACATAGAATGCGGTTTTTAATACCTCGGAGGCAAGAGGATGAATAAGATGACCATCTTGTTCGGCCAACATATGAAGTGAGTGGATTGCAAGAAAATCAGAGGGCTTTAGACCATATGTTACAGTTCGTAAACGAAATATTTTTATAGGTTTGGAATTGTAGTCCCTCCACAAAATTCTTTGCAAATCACGTTGTTCTGAATTTACAAGGATTTGGCTATACATTTGTTTAATGTCAGCGAGGACATCAATGGGAAAAAGACGAAAATTGAGTAAGACTGACGTAAGATCTGTTTGAATAGCAGGTCCAGAATGCAGAGTGTCATTGAGAGAAACACCATTAGCATCTGGAGATGAACCATTAAAAACCACTCTTATCTGTTCTCGGGTAGAAGAATTCTTCCATACCGGATGATGATTAAGATAAACTATTTCTTTAGGAGGATTATTAATTTCTTCAGATTTAGGAACCACTTCCATGTGATTCCATGAAAGAAGTATACTGAGCCTTTATGAAAACATCTTTCTTCGGTGGCGTAGTTGGTAGCATGCTGAACTGCTGTGCCCAAGATAGCGGGTTCAAACCCGGCCGAAGTCGTCGGATTTTTAAAGAGCGTTAAAAATCCTTCAGTATGCCTTCCTTCGGAGAGGAAGTGAAGCCGGCGGTCCCATGTCACAGATTTATGGCATGTAAAAGATCCTTTCACAGACTAAACGTGTAAAGCAAAATTGTTAGGTTAGATTTCGTCAGAACGCTCTATCAAAGTTCCAACGTTCACCACTAGGTATCATTGATATCAGGTGGTGAAAGTTGGAACTACTTGAAATTGAACGGAACTTGTAGCTCGCCCTTTAGGGTGTCCGCAGGAAGCAGCTACAGACTCAGGCGAGCCGAACATGTCTCGGACTCTCCCGGCGCTAAAAGCCATACGATAAATAATAATAATAATAATAATAATAATAATAATGAAATAATTGCGAATAAAGCTCTGAGAACCCAGGAATGCGAATCTGTAATGACAGAGGGGTTAGAAGTGCGAGGAAGAGTTACCACGAATCTGCCTTCGTTAGTGCGAACAGTGGTTTCCTTGTACAATGTTTCACAGATCTCATTATTACAAGAAGGAAGCGAAGTGGATGGAATATCCTCAATGTCCCAGAATTTAGTTAATTCTTGATTTAAATCAGTACCAACAAAAGAACAATGAGATTTCTGTTGAACAGGGTTGCGGTATATTTGCCCAGTGGCAATCCAACCAAAATCGGTTTTACGAAAGAAAACATCAGGAGCAACTTTAACCCTTTCCGAATGTAAACATTGCCAAAAGAATTTCCACAGATGAAGCTCTGTTAAAATTTGGATCGGCAAGTTGCAAACGATGCGGAATATTCCAACTATGGACTGAAAAAGAAGCAATGGGGGTTCCATTACCTATAGAATTAATAATTAAGAAATCCAAATTTAAATGAATGCCGAGGTTATTAAAATCGTTTAGATCAACTTTAGCATAACTTAAAGATTGTAACTTGGAGCCATTAATTCCTGTAACTTCTATAGAAGTAGGGCGTATTTGTAAACCTAACTTGCGAACTAATGATTCACTGATGAAGTTATTAGTCGCAGCATTGTCTAACAATCCTCTTACAGCAATCCATTTTCCGTGAACATTCCTCACTAGGACTTGAATAGTGGACATTAAAACTTGAGTTTTACTGTACGAGACAGAGCTCTGAGTAAAGGATTGAGCATTTTCCGTCAAAGTCTTAGAACTAGCTTTAGCAGAAGAACTACTAGGTGCTGAAGACCGCGGCTTCTCATGTCTATGCAGGAGAGTGTGATGTTTTGCCTTACAGTGATAACAGTGATAACATAACCGTTCCGAATGACAATTGCTTATCATATGTGTCCCAGAAACACAATTGAAGCAATGGTTTTGGGCGGTAATTAATCTACGTCTTTCATCCACAGATAAAGACTTGAACTGAGCGCATTGATATAAGATATGAGGTTGTTGCCACAAGACACAAGCTTGAACTTGGTTAGAAGACCGAATATTAGTATAAAAGGCATGCAACCTTAACACTCTCTGAGTAGGGCTGATGACCTTACTGTTAGAAGAAGGTTTAAAGGTGGAACTACTTTTTTGAGTAGCCACTGCAGAAAGAACTTGGCATTTCGCTTTTAAGAATTTAATGATAGCTTCATAAGTACATAGCGAATGTTGAGAAAGTTCTACTTCCCAATCTTTTAAAGTTTTAGGGTCTAATTTAGCAGAAATTAGATGAATAAGAATTAAATCCCAATAACCAACTGGTTGCTCCAGGCTAGCAAGTGCGCGAGTATGGAGTTCTGCGATATCGATAAGACTACGAAGCGATGCGACATTATCAGCTTGAACAATGGGTAAATTGAATAAGCCCTGTATATGACGCTGAGTTTTCAAACGAGTGTTCCCAAAACGATCTTTAAGAAGTTCCAAGGCTATTTCATAATTTTCATTTGTCAGGGCAAGTGCTTGAATAAGTGCATTTACCTTGAATGGACACACGCAAATAATGAAACTTTTGTATTAAAGGAAGAGAATCATTTTCATGCACCAATGAATTGAACAATTCAAAAAATGGCTCCCATGAGGCTTCATCGCCGTCATATTTGGGTAATTCTATTTTTGGAAGTACAACACGGGAAGAAAAAGAAGCAGATTCTGAAGGAGTTTGCTCCTTTTTCTCCGGCAATGTTAAACTTCTTAAAAGTTTATTTGTTTCTGCAAAACCTTTATAGTATACATTTTCAGCCTCACAAAGATCGCTCTGCTGGTCGGGGTACTGTATCTCGATATTACTTTGAACTTCATCATACTTATCAAAGGCCTGTGCATAGCTTTTCAGCCTTTGAGAAATTATATCAATATTACGTTATGTTTCCGGTAGCTCATTCAAAAAAGTGCGAAAACGCGTTAGCTTGCCTTTGATAGAAGCTCTGGCATTAGTGAGTTTCTCGTCAATTGGCATTATGAAAGTTTGTTGTGTACTCACGACTACACTGTGAATTGTACACCTTGCTTCGAAAGAGGTCGACAGTCTGCCAGAAGAGAGAGTGTGGCTTCCCCAACGGTGAAATGCAGACTTGCTGTTTGCCTCCCCTCCCAATGCCACACATGCACACCCGAGCTGAAACTTTAGAAATGGATTAGCAATCACATTTTTTAAAATATTTATACACTCAAGGTTCAGCGTGACATTTAAATTTTGAATTAGTTCAAATGTTAATTTCTGAAAAAGGTTCAATTTGAAGACTTTGTTAAACAGAATGTTTACAAACATTCCCGGGTTTCGGCACCATATGATTATGTGGAGAACAGCCCGAGTTCTTCCTCATAATGGGAGAAAGCATCAGGCAAAATGCCTGGAACCAAATAATCACTTTGGAAGGAGCTATTAAACTGATTACTTTGGGGCTTAAGGAAATACGGCCTGGTACTTTAGCTTCACACATGGACATTTGAGCGTTAACAAAATATACACTTTATTAAATTATCTAAATTGCTTAATATATATAAATACAGGAAACACTTTAAATTGAAAAAAATTATAATTAGGTTGGCACAGCATGGTGCTATTTGCAAAAGTTCATAGGTCTTCAATATAACTTGGTTTTGTAGAGCACATTGAAATATAGGTATTAATAACACTTAAAAATGAGGCGAGAGATGATTAAAATAATGTTTAAAATGAAAACACTTAACTTTTGCGGTGATGTAAATTGACTAGACTTTTGGTGCGGCAGGTCGGCCGTAGCTGGAGCTTACTGGCTGGACGGCGGAACCTTTTGGTTTGTTGATGACTAGAAGTTGCGTTGCGGATGTCCAGCATCCATAAATTATGGCCCTGCTTAGAGCAAGTTTTCTCTTTAGTAATTCAGTTGTACCATTTTTAGAAGGTCATTAAAGCGTAGTGAACAAATTTCCATCTTGTATAGCGAATCACCATATGATCTAAGTTGACCACCACTCAACTTGTTTGGATCATATGCGAGGATGACGAACAATATTTCATGCGGTAGCAACGTGGTGTTATGCTGCCGCCAACGCCGCGAAGTAAAGCGTTGCTTGAGCTGTCATACAGCGGAAGTACACCGTGGAAGTGCTGCGTAGTATTGCATCGTGGAAGTGCTGGTGTACCGAATGAACTTCTTTTTGAAGAATGAAGAATGAGCATCTGGGTGAAGAAAGCCGCCGTTTAAATAGTGATACCATCGAAGGATCTGGAAATCCACAGGCTGGCAAGCGATGATTGGCTATAGCGGTAGATGTGACGTCAGCCCAGCAGGTAAGCGGCCGGCAAGGCAACACACATATCAGTTGGGTTTTTGACGCTGGACACGCATAACCTTGAACATGCTATGGTAAGAGTCTTAGATTTTTGAAGGGTATAAATACTAGCAATTAACAATATAATTCAAGCAGCAATATAATTTAAATAAATAAATAGATAAATAAATATTACTCGTTTGGTGGTCTCGGAAAAAAATGCATTTGACCAGCAAATGCGACAGCTACTTAATAGAAAAATCAACACCTGAAATATCACGAAAGTGATCATTTGGGTGTGTATACAGGGTTACCACAAATGATTTAAGCGATTTCATGCAGTTGCATTAATGAAAGTATATAACTTACAGCATTGACACATATACCAATTAAAAGAGAAACTCATCAAGTTTTTTGAGTCTGCTTGCTACAACTTCTCGATGTGCCCTCATCACGCCACGCGGCAAATATCGAGCTATATACTAATAGCTAAATACTTTCAATAATGCATGTGCATGAAATCGCTTCAATCATTTGTGCTAACCCTGTATATACAGGGTGATTCATAGTTCCAATTACAACCTTCGGGGGAGCTGTAGAGGGGACTAAGTAGATCACATTTTGATTAGGAACCCATGTTCGGACATGTATCGTTTCGATACCAAATTAGTTTGACTCAATTGCACATCCCCCACTTCACTACAGACACGTATGCACTACAAGAGTTGTTACACGTGGCGACCCTGCTGTTCATTACACAACGTGTACATGCGCAGCATGTCATACACACGTTCCACGAGACCTGGTGTGTGTTCAATTATGTGCGCTGCCACCAGAACGCTTGCTACAAGATCTTCTTTCGTCTCAACAGGAGTCTCATAAACTAGGTTCTTCATGTGGCCCCACAGGAAAAAGTTTAGGAGAGTTGAATCTGGCGATCGTGGTGGCCACGAAATTGGACCACCTCGACCTATCCATCTTTCCCCGATGTTTGGTCGTGATGTTCGCGGACTGCACGTGCAAAGTGCGCTGGTGCCCCATCATGTTGGTACCACATTTCCTGAAGTAGTGCCAATGGCAAATCTTCACAGAACTCTACCAGTACCTCTTGCAGGAAGATCAAGTACATGGGACCCGTTAAGTGGCACAGTAGAAGGTACTGCCCAATCAGATGACCAACAGGGATACCAGCCCATACATTGTTGCTGAACCGTTGCTGAAATCCACGTGGATGTGTGCCATGTGAATTTTCTTCAGCCCAAATGTGACTGTTTCGACAGTTCAAAACAGCTACCCTGGTGAATTTGAGCTTCATCGGGGAAAAGAATGTGACGCGGAAAGTGGGGTTTGTTAATACACTGTTGTAAAAACCAAGCACAGAAGTTGACAAGTGGCGCGAAATCTGCAGGGCCCATTGCTTGAACATTCTGTGGGTGGAAAGGGTGCAAAACACGCTAGATGCTCGATTGGGACCCATTCACGGCATCGACAATGTTTCGCGTGATGAAGGACGTCCTCTTCAAAATTGACAGAGCGACTCGTCTGTGGAGCACCAGAGTCAGCCCTCTTCGGTTGGAATGTACCAGTTTGTCGCAGCCTTTGTTGTAGTCTCACAATAATGGTATGTGATGTGGTGGGGCGATGCGGAAAACGTTCATGATAAATGAGTTGTGCAACTCGACCATTACGCCCAGCTTCGCTGTAATCAGTGTACATCTCGGTGTACTCTTCAAAAGTGTATGCCGCCATCTCTTACTGCGGCCTGACTGGATCACAACTGCTATCAATGCGGACTCACTGTCACTATGGTTTGTAAACAGAAGGCATACGTACTGCATGTCATCAGGGGACTACAGAGGTTGCCCTCAGCCAAGTCTTTTGCGTTATGTGAAGCGGGCGATGTAAAATGAAAGCGATCTTCAAAGCGATTTGGTATCGAAACGATAAATGTCTGGACAAGTGTTCCTATTGAAGCTGTGATCTACTTAGTCCCCTTTGGTGTATTCTTTGGAATACACGGTAAGACAGAGTTAGCTTTTGCTGCTCTTTGCTTAATTCATTCCTTCGTTTTTCGCAAACACCAACAGTGATTTCTTACTTTTTCTTTTATTTGTGCACCTTGCTTACTTCCTTTCTAAGTCTGTTATAGATGTATATCTTCCATGATCGACCTAGCGGCATCTGGGTAGATTATAGGCTAGGGAATAACCCACCCACCAAGGGAAGATGATTAAGAGAAGGAAGTAGATTTGGGATTGGAAAAGAAGGATAGAAAAATAGGATGAGAGTTCCACAAAAATTAATAAGCTTCACTTTAAACACACTTAAAGGCGATTGCCACAGAAACTTAACCTCCTGATATCTAAAATAGGTACGAGCTTGGTCGAGGCTGACCGGAACCGCAGCTAAGACTTGGGCAGTTTGCCAGAGAGAGGCTTTAGTGTATTTCCTCCCAAGCACGAATAAAAGTACTATAGGGAAGGGTGATGGTCTGGCCAGACAGATAGTAAAAGCTTTATTAAGCATGAACGAGGGCATAAACCTAGGAAGGGCTAGGAAAGCCAGGATCCTGCCTAACTGTAGTATCAGAGAAATGAGAATCCAAAAACAAATATTTAATTTATTTAACAATTCAAAGAAGCGTAACTTTAACAAATAAATATGTTCTATGTAGTTAACAATTTGGGGTCGCAGACCTCCAACAACGTTCAGAAATTGCTCCAGGCAAATGACAATTTTTAAGGTTTTTAACCTTACATGTTTCTAAAATCTTTATAAGATTTAAACAAATGAACAATGAAATAATTAAAGCTTAAACGTGAATTGGAGAACAAAGAGTGCACCTTAAGAAATTCTGGAGAGAATGTTCTAGAGAAAGTGACAACTTTGAAAATAACAATAATAACAACATGAAAAATAAGATAGAAGTTCCTACAACTTCTTATATTTATACAGAACTAATATATGAGAATTATACAAAGAGGGCAGGTCACTTACTGTGAAACCTGAAGAAAGTGAAAGGGAAAGTTCTAGACTTCCCAAGTTTGAGCAGGAATCACTCGCCAAATGGGACAGTTTCCATTTCGTGAAACCTGAACATGACTCGCTCAAGAGTTTAAAGAATTGTTTTCCCTGATTATGGGAAAGAAACAACGTGAATTTAAAACTTGTATCACACAAGCAATTATGCAGAATTTAATTAATGTTAAACTAGCAAAGTTGGAAGGGCACCTCGTGAGTGACACCTTATAGAAAAGTTTCAATTTTATTAATAATGGTTGTTAGTAGAAGGTTGAGGAAGGATCATTGGGATATAGGATCAATGTTCATGGCCGTATTTAATATAACCGGACGATCGCGACGCGGTAGAAACATGGAGCAAGCACTGATTATCACTATAGTCTATGAAGAAGGATGCAAAGTTCACTGTAGAAACACTAAAGTTTATGAAAAAGGAAGTTATTGCAATTATGGAAATAACTGATTGCACTATATAGGTGAGAGTCTATTTCTTGAAAAAGTTGTAATTTACAATTAAATGCGCCATAGAATGTTCCAGAGGTTCCAGCGGTGGAAGAAAGTTAGCTATTGCAAAAATTTGTAAGGAAGATTCCTCATTTTAAATATCATTGTCCCAAGTGAGCTAAAAACACTTGACGGCAAGACTCGCAGATAGGTTACAAAATCTCGAAGTTTCCAGAACAACCTTAGCAGAAAATGGGGTTGAGAAAATCCAACGGAGGAAATAGCTTTATAATCATAGACAGCGGGTATTAGATAATATCCCACGTAGCGAGAGGATTTCTCATTTGAATAGCTTACGAAAAGCTCTTTTTTAGTAAGGTTGGCTTATACAAGCAAAAGCTCAACATGGCAAATCCCACGAAGAATGATTATTGCCCCAAAGTAAATAATTTCACACTGTCTATGAATTATAATTAAAAGCACGTGGAAGTTAAAACCATGAAGATGAGGTTAAAACTTTTAAAATGGTACTTATCTTGATTTCATGTTGAAGTCGAAGTTTCTGTTGAAGATTACTTAGCCAACATGGCGTAGAAGAGGGTGAGCCTCTTGGTTTGAGGAGGCAAGCTCGAGCGGAGCTTTGACTGAACGAGTCAACTGCAGACTAAGAAGTGAGAGCAGCTCAACGGAGCACGGAGGGACCAAGAAAAAGGGGAAAGAGTGGGGGGTAGGAGACAAAAGGAGAACATATAAACATTGCCAACTTGAAAACAAAAAATTTATCTTCTCTTGCTGAGCCGGTCTTCTAAGAGTTGATAACAGTTGATACTAGCGCAGCATGGTGAGTAAAGAAGTGGATGTAGTCCTCTTGCTCCAAGAGAAAATAGCTGACGATGGTAACAGGATCTGGTGGCCAAATGGATAAGTAAGTCCTCTAGCACCAGGAAGAATTGAGGAGCTTCAGAGATTCGCTGCGAGGTGACGCTAGGTGGGTCACAGAAGTTATATATCTGAAACATACTTATGAAGACATAAGAGATAAGCCCAACAAGGAGAAAACAGATGATCACTGTTGGTGTTTGGCAAAGAAGAAGGAAGAAATGAACATGCAAAGAGCAATAAAAATTATATTTCAGGTACCGTGTATTCAAAGAATACACCATACTGGGGGGAAACACCAACAGAGAGCAAATAAACAGTTACATATTTATTGGAAGAGGAGCGATCAAAGACAAGGGTCTTGTAATCGAACCGTTAATGGTCAAGACTCTGACCACCCTGACTCTCCCATCTCTTCCAGGGTAACACTTAGTCACTCTACCGGAAGTCCAGACTAGAGGGGGAGAAACATCCCTAACCAAGACCAAGTCCCCCACTTTAATGTCGGGACTGGAAAGAAACCACTTCTGCCTCCGTTGCAAGGAAGTTAAATATTCTAAGTTCCCTCTCTTCCAAAAAGAATTACGGAGGGCTTCAAGTTTACACCAAACAATAGGTAAATCAGAATCCCTGAAAGAATTAGGAAGGGGAGGAGGGGCAGAGAGAGAAGTGCGTGTAAGACAGTGACCAGGTGTGAGTGGAAGGAGGTCATCAGGGTCATTAGAAAGCGGAGTAAAAAGGCGAGAATTATCAACATCTTCCATCACAAAATAGCTGGAAGCTGAGAGAAATAAAGCACTAGTAAAGATTACGATACGATGCGAAAGAAGAATTGACAAGTTTAAACAAAGCGTATAGAAACATGTACATCTATTCAGGACAAGAATATACGAAGTAAACAAAGAAACTATACGAGTAGAAAGCAAGAACGCCATAGGTAACGACCTAGTAGCAATAAACAATGACCTTAAGTCACAATAAGCATCAATGGGGTTACTCAGAAAAATACTTAAGTCAGCGAGAAACGTGACATAACAAGTATAAATGCAAAAACACATCGAATGTGACGACGAGAAAAAGCAAGTTTGTTCATCAATGAACATTAAGATCGCAAAAGATGTAAGCAAATTGCAATACATGAGCGCGTGAGAAATACGCAACGAAGTTTTGAAACAAGGAACGAAGCAGTTATAGAATACGAGCATGAGTAAATGAAAGACACAGGCAAGCGCGGCCTTGACACACATAGTACAACGAGATAAGACATATAAATAGCTGAGAGAGTCCTTGACTAGAACAAGTTTATTTTGGGAATTAGGTGAGCGGCTTCCGAGATTACGGTAGCGGCTCGCCAGACAATGGTTGGCAATCAGCCAGAGTTGAGATAAGAGAAACTTGCTTTGACCTTTGGCAATCGTACAGGAAATAAACAACAACTTGGCCTTCCTCAGGCGTGTATACAAACAAGTTTGAAAAACAAGCAGTTCGGAGTACACAAACAACATTTGTTGAATCAGCTGTAACTTAAAGCAGATATTCAGGTTGAACAGCATGCAGTCAATCGTAACTTGGACGTGAACAAGCGATTTAAAGATATATGAAATAGAGTAAGAAATCAATTTCGCATAATTGAGAGGATCACGGAATCCGACAATTTTCAACAAAAAGAAGCTTAATTCTTCCGAGCAAAGAAGACAAGCTGGGACATTGAGAAGAAGGTTATGCATAAGAATAGTTATTCTAGATGCTATAGAATTCAGATATTCAAGCGGTTTCATAAGCGACTTCCAATTGTGAGGAAGGGGGGAGGAGCCGGCCGTGGCCATCCTTCTACATAGCGAAAGAAGTGAAACATGGCTTACAGCAAAGTGATGGTGACTGATAGCCATGGTTTTACACAAGGGGAAGATAGTTTTCGAGAAAAAGTTTAAGCAATTACCTGCTATAAAAAATGACATGAGAAGGTAAACGAAATAACACAAAGCAAGGCGAACTTGAATTGCCTTTTTGTGCGGGAAGAAGGAAAAACCATTTAAACAACTTACAGAGGTAGCGTAGTTGTTCACGATAAGACATCGTTTCGACAAGTGTTTTTCAAAAATATTGAGATCTGAAACATGAGCGTTCTCTTTTTCAGAAATGGGATTTCTGTCAGCTGTAACGAAATGACATTGCGCTTTAGTTTGAAGACTGGGTTGTTTGATTTCACCAGTAATAACCCAACCAAAATCGGTGTCTCTGGCGACCACGGTTGAAGATAACTTGCGTGTTTGTTTGCAAATGCAATTCCAAAAAACATTGGCACTGAAAAGTACATCAATGGGACCTTGAGCATTAAACTGAGGATCAGCTAACCTTAAGTGCGAAGGAATCTTTAATCCGGAGGTATTAATAGAGTGACTTGGAGTGTCCTTGCCAATACTGGTAAGAATGAGACAGTTTAAATTAAGATTGGTGTTTCTTTGGCAAACGTCTCTGATTTTCAATTTTGAAGACTGCAAAACTTGAGTTTTCAAATTGTCAATGCCGGTCACACTGATAGAAGTAGGCGATGACGAAAGACCTAGTTTTTTAATCAACGATTGCGAAACAAAATTATGAGTTGAAGCGGAATCGAGAAGACCACGGGTTCTAAACCAATTTCCAAATTTATCTTGGATTTCGAATTGTACAGTAGTCAAAAGGGTTTGCGCACTATGAAAAGTTTCGGCGTTAGAAATGCAGGAAGAAGCATTAGTTTGTTCGGAGCTGCTCTGCATGGAGCTTGAAGAGGCAGGTACTGATGACCTCGATTTATCGTGAACGTGCAATAAAGAATGATGCGGTTTTTTACAATGGAAACAGAGATTTGATGACGTACAGTTCGAAGAAGAATGCTTAGGTGACAAGCAATTGAAACAATGTTTGCTATTTAAGACAAACTTCCTTCGATCTTCGACAGACAATTCTTTAAAGGATTTGCACGAATACAATGTGTGAGGCTTTTTACAGAGCGTGCATTTTAACGATTTGTTAAGCGGCCTGATATCTTCTCTTACATGATTGAAAGAATAACGGGTTTGCTTGTTCTCGACAGATTGGGGTTGATGTCCCTTTGAAAAAGCAAGTTTTTTTTTCAAAATTTTGACACTGATCATTCGTTTCGACCTTTTCGCACTGAAATGCGAGTGCTGTAAGAACTTGACATCGGCTGTTAAGAAACGAGATTAAGTGTTCGAAGGAAAATTCCTCCTTGCGAGCGAGTTCGATCTCCCAAGCCTTTAAAGTTGAAAAATCGAATCTTGATGTAGCCAGATGAATGAGTATGGTGTCCCATGTTTGGACAGGTTGATTGAGTTGGTATAATGCTCTGACATTCAACTGCATAGAATCTAAGAGGTCTCTTAAAGAGGTGACGTCATTAGGTTTGACGGCTGGCAAGTTAAAAAGACAGCGTATGTGACGAGCTACACTCAAACGTAAATTGCCATATCTCTCTTTAAGGAGATTAAAGGCGATGTGGTAGTTGTCTGCGCTTAAAGGCAGTGACTCCACCAAGGCCAAGGCCTCACTTTCCAAAGACGTGCGAAGGAAATAAAATTTATGTATGTCTGGGATCTCGATATTTTCATGAATTAGGGAGCAATAAAGTTCGTAAAAAAAATACCATTCACCTTCCTTGCCTGAGAAGTGCGGTAGGCTTATCTTGGGAAGTAACGGTTTCGGTTTGTTCTCGTGAACTGAAGCGGGTGCGAACTGGGCCGGATTGATGACCCTAGTGTCCGGTTCTGAGATATTGCGAATCAATTGGTGGGCCTTTGCAATCCCTTCAAAGTACAAGGGTTCGACCTCGTCCCGATCCGATTGAAGTTCTGGGCAAGGGGATTCAATCTCGGTTTGAATTTGGTCATAATAATCATAAGACCGTTCGTACAACTTAAGGCGATGTGTCAAGATGTCTAAATCACACTCTACGGGATTTAATTTGCTGATGAAATTTCTGAATCTAGTGAGTTGCCCTTTATAGGAAGAACGTCTGGCAATGAGAGTTTCATCTTTTTCAGTAGGGGCCATGACAAAAAGAATAAATTGAAATACAACTCACGAAACTGTAGAACCTTGGAGATGCTGTCAAGTTTGCAGCAGCAAATGGGTATAAAGAACAGGACACACCAAAGGAGACAGGAGCGGCCTCTTTCCCGTTCACAGGCTTTGCATGATGTGGATATAGCTGAAAAATCCAAAGCAGATATTAATAATTTGCCAAGTATTGTCAAATGACACTTGACAAACAATAGACATAAAAAATGGACTCTCTCGGGTTTCTGGTACCAAATTTTGGGTAGATTATAGGCTAGGAAATAACCCACCCACCAAGGGAAGATGATTAAGAGAAGGAAGTAGATTTGGGATTGGAAAAGAAGGATAGAAAAATAGGATGAGAGTTCCACAAAAATTAATAAGCTTCACTTTAAACACACTTAAAGGCGATTGCCACAGAAACTTAACCTCCTGATATCTAAAATAGGTACGAGCTTGGTCGAGGCTGACCGGAACCGCAGCTAAGACTTGGGCAGTTTGCCAGTGAGAGGCTTTAGTGTATTTCCTCCCAAGCACGAATAAAAGTACTATAGGGAAGGGTGATGGTCTGGCCAGACAGATAGTAAAAGC
This sequence comes from Meconema thalassinum, assembly GCA_946902985.2. Classification (NCBI taxonomy): domain Eukaryota; kingdom Metazoa; phylum Arthropoda; class Insecta; order Orthoptera; family Tettigoniidae; genus Meconema; species Meconema thalassinum. Next base: position 379,322,823 of record OX336392.1, read on the forward strand.
TTTATTAAGCATGAACGAGGGCATAAACCTAGGAAGGGCTAGGAAAGCCAGGATCCTGCCTAACGGTAGTATCAGAGAAATGAGAATCCAAAAACAAATATTTAATTTATTTAACAATTCAAAGAAGCGTAACTTTAACAAATAGATATGTTCTATGTAGTTAACAATTTGGGGTCGCAGACCTCCAACAACGTTCAGAAATTGCTCCAGGCAAATGACAATTTTTAAGGTTTTTAACCTTACATGTTTCTAAAATCTTTATAAGATTTAAACAAATGAACAATGAAATAATTAAAGCTTAAACGTGAATTGGAGAACAAAGAGTGCACCTTAAGAAATTCTGGAGAGAATGTTCTAGAGAAAGTGACAACTTTGAAAATAACAATAATAACAACATGAAAAATAAGATAGAAGTTCCTACAACTTCTTATATTTATACAGAATTAATATATGAGAATTATACAAAGAGGGCAGGTCACTTACTATGAAACCTGAAGAACGTGAAAGGGAAAGTTCTAGACTTCCCAAGTTTGAGCAGGAATCACTCGCCAAATGGGACAGTTTCCATTTCGTGAAACCTGAACATGACTCGCTCAAGAGTTTAAAGAATTGTTTTCCCTGATTATGGGAAAGAAACAACGTGAATTTAAAACTTGTATCACACAAGCAATTATGCAGAATTTAATTAATGTTAAACTAGCAAAGTTGGAAGGGCACCTCGTGAGTGACACCTTATAGAAAAGTTTCAATTTTATTAATAATGGTTGTTAGTAGAAGGTTGAGGAAGGATCATTGGGATATAGGATCAATGTTCATGGCCGTATTTAATATAACCGGACGATCGCGACGCGGTAGAAACATGGAGCAAGCACTGATTATCACTATAGTCTATGAAGAAGGATGCAAAGTTCACTGTAGAAACACTAAAGTTTATGAAAAAGAAAGTTATTGCAATTATGGAAATAACTGATTGCACTATATAGGTGAGAGTCTATTTCTTGAAAAAGTTGTAATTTACAATTAAATGCGCCATAGAATGTTCCAGAGGTTCCAGCGGTGGAAGAAAGTTAGCTATTGCAAAAATTTGTAAGGAAGATTCCTCATTTTAAATATCATTGTCCCAAGTGAGCTAAAAACACTTGACGGCAAGACTCGCAGATAGGTTACAAAATCTCGAAGTTTCCAGAACAACCTTAGCAGAAAATGGGGTTGAGAAAATCCAACGGAGGAAATAGCTTTATAATCATAGACAGCGGGTATTAGATAATATCCCACGTAGCGAGAGGATTTCTCATTTGAATAGCTTACGAAAAGCTCTTTTTTAGTAAGGTTGGCTTATACAAGCAAAAGCTCAACATGGCAAATCCCACGAAGAATGATTATTGCCCCAAAGTAAATAATTTCACACTGTCTATGAATTATAATTAAAAGCACGTGGAAGTTAAAACCATGAAGATGAGGTTAAAACTTTTAAAATGGTACTTATCTTGATTTCATGTTGAAGTCGAAGTTTCTGTTGAAGATTACTTAGCCAACATGGCGTAGAAGAGGGTGAGCCTCTTGGTTTGAGGAGGCAAGCTCGAGCGGAGCTTTGACTGAACGAGTCAACTGCAGACTAAGAAGTGAGAGCAGCTCAACTGAGCACGGAGGGACCAAGTAAAAGGGGAAAGAGTGGGGGGTAGGAGACAAAAGGAGAACATATAAACATTGCCAACTTGAAAACAAAAAATTTATCTTCTCTTGCTGAGCCGGTTTTCTAAGAGTTGATAACAGTTGATACTAGCGCAGCATGGTGAGTAAAGAAGTGGATGTAGTCCTCTTGCTCCAAGAGAAAATAGCTGACGATGGTAACAGGATCTGGTGGCCAAATGGATAAGTAAGTCCTCTAGCACCAGGAAGAATTGAGGAGCTTCAGAGATTCGCTGCGAGGTGACGCTAGGTGGGTCACAGAAGTTATATATCTGAAACATACTTATGAAGACATAAGAGATAAGCCCAACAAGGAGAAAACAGATGATCACTGTTGGTGTTTGACAAAGAAGAAGGAAGAAATGAACATGCAAAGAGCAATAAAAATTATATCTCAGGTACCGTGTATTCAAAGAATACACCAGCATCTAGCAGCTAACTACTGAAGTTTCTCAATATCTCAACTCTAAAGATGACTTCCTTCCCAATCCAGCCACAACATGTCGTCGCTATCTCCAGCTAACATCTCCATGCTCAAGAGGACTTCTTCATCATTCCAATCCTCCAGACGTCGTCATCATCGCCTGCTAGCTTCTCCTTGAAGATCACTCCACCAAGAAAATTAATATCTAAGAAAGCAATGTATCATTGATAGGTTGGTAATTTTTATGTATGTTCCTTTGTCCTTTTCCCCCACCCCACTCTTTTTCCTTGGTACCCCTGTGCTTCGTCGAGCGGCTCTCACTTCTGTGTCAGTCGTCAAAACGCACAGTTGGAGCCTACCTCAGGCTTGTGTCCTGCCTACTCGATACATTTTTTAAATATCTACGCCATGTTGTGGATTTAAGCCAACGGTCGCCATGGATCATCTACTCTGCAAGCAATAAGCTAAGTAGCAAACTCTAATGGTTTTCACCGCATTTTAATTGGTTTTAAACAGCTAAATATTTTTTAATTCTTGTTTTATAGACAGTTTGAAATTGCTAAATGTAACGCAACAACTACCTTCGAGGGATTTTTCTAGTCATGCTCTAACTATCTAAGCTGACTTTCCATTTAAAAATGTAGTGCTTCTTGCACAAATTAACTGAGATTGAGTTCTCGCACCGCGGGATTCATATTAAACGAAATACTGTCTATAAAAACTTAGCTTTTTCTCCGTGGGACCTATCGCCCAATTCAACTGTTACCATAACTCCAGAACTTTCGACATCGAACTATCTTTCTACAAGTAAAATAGCCTAGCATTTCTTCAAATATGAGAACACATTTTCCTCACTGAGAAATTTATGTTGCATAAACCTCTAATCAACATAATTTGTCTTCCTTCGTGGGATTTTCCGTTGCAATAAGTTGCAACCTACGGATTTCTAAAGAAATAAACTCTCGCAAGTAAAAATTCAACTAGTGATTTACATAATTGCAATAACTTTTCTTCTTGTGAACATTCTGTGCTGCAATAGTGAACCTTCCAAACACACCAATAGACTATAGTGAAACAGTGCCCGTTAAACTACCAACCGTGTCGCGTTCGAAAGAGAGCAATAAATATGGCCAAGACATTTTCCTAAACCTCCTACTTTCCTCCTCTCAAATACCTTACTAACATATTATAATTAAATTATAAAATTTGGATTTCCTTCAATGAGGTGTCACTCAATGGCAGTGCCCTCCCATCTTTGTGCTGTTTAACATCGTAATTTATGTATAATCTGTGCCTAGCACACTCTTTAAACTATTGTTTTCCTCGTTTATTAGGGAATTCAATCATTTCAAGTCACAAGTGAGTTTTCTAACTTTTCTTTTCCAGGTTTCACGAAAGGGCATCTGGCCCCATTTTTCTCGTGATCCCTGTTTAAATATAAGAAGTTATAGAAACTTCTTCTTAATTTTCCTCTTTTTTGTCATAATCTCATATTAAATGCTTTTTCATAGCCTTTAGAATCTCTAATAGGAATTCTTAAAGTGCCTACATTGTACCTGATTCCTTGTTAAAGCTTTAATTATTTGTAATTCTCGTTATAAACTTTAAAGTTTTAAATTTTTAGTAAAACTTTTAAAATCTTATTCAGATTTTGTGCTCGAAGCAAGTTTTAAACTTGCGTCCTATTTAACATTGTCAAAAATTTACAATTTGTTAGCATTAAGTCTCAGACTTTTGTATGATAAAATTGTTTATTGTTATTAATTTGAACTAAATCAACTTCATATTGTTTGCTACGTCAACTCTTTTTATTATTGTTAAATAAACAAAATTTCAACTTTTCGCTTTATACTGAACCCTTGCAAAGAAGCATATGAGACTCAATTTCGGGGGGTGTAACAGTCCATTTCGTAAAGTTGTTGTTAAGCGTTTCTTATAACATGCAGGGTAACATATAACATAATAACATGCAGGAAAAAGTGAATACCAGGATTAAAACATATGAATTTAATAACAGATCAACAAATTTACACTATTTACAACAACAACAAAACAAGGTCTCCCAAAATGACACCCACTTGAATTAAATAAAAATGCCAAACTAGGCCTGATCTCATGAGAGAACGTAAACATCTGGACAAAATGTCCCAAATTACTGCAATGACATGTGCGTGTGCGGCTTTTCTACATGCGTTACGATGTGTACAAATTAATGCGAGATCCGTTACCATCCAGTAAACCTTCAGGGGACGAATCTGCATTGTCTTAGAGCTGGACAGACACGAGGAACCAACTGAACACTAATTAAACTAATCCGACACTTCCTACACTAAATAAGACAAAAATAATTTCCGCATGAAATTGGAATCAAAGAACTGCCGTAGCAAACAACATTAACGCCTAAAATTAGGACTTTTCAAATCAAAACAAGTAAATCAACACGTGACCAATCAAGAAAAATACACATATGGCGCTTGCCATATTTACAAGAAAATACAAAATACACCCAACGGTGTCACAACAGACAAAATCTAACAATGAAATGAGTCATAGAAATCACTAGGCTCAAAGCCAACATTTACATCATAAAACAAATATTTCATTTCATACGATATGCGGTAATTCGTAACGGACATGGCGAACTCCCAATTAAAATTATGATCCAATGACCATTAAAAGAACAGGTTTGCTACAGATAGCTTACAGGGGTCAGTCGGTCAGCTGGACTGCCTAAACGATGAATCACCAGACATAGACGGGCGCAAGGTGGAATCTGCACATCTGTCAACCCACGTGTCAATTACCTCGACCTGTCGTAGCAATGGCTCGAGTCTCGAAGAAGCGTGCTCCAATAGCACATAATATACGTGTGTGTGTCAAAATTAAAATATCTTAGCATTTCCCACGGAAATCCAAGAATTAGCTCAGGACAAGGTACAGTAGCCTCTAAGAGCGCTCTGCCTTTCCATAAAAACACAACCACAATATTCTAGAGCGGTAGGCACATTCTACCCCTCATCACGAAGAATGAATACACACACCTTGACACAATACACACACCAGAATCACACGTATGGGTTTGACAGAAACCTGAAATAAAGGACATAAAATATTTTTCTACCGACTTGCGCTCCCAATCTAGTCCGTGACTAAAGAACCTGAAAAGGACTCTCAAAAAACTCAAAAAATATATAGAACTAAGGTGTTCTACAGTGACACCTTAACTTGTTGCGCTCGGCAACCATAGTATGAATAAAAACCTGTTCGTAAAACATCTAACAACTTTTACCCCCTTCTCCTACTAAAAATGAATTTGAATAAAAGCACCATTTATCGACCATGACGAATTTCGCATTCGCATGAATAAAATCAAAATACACACGCCGTGCATACTAATAATGACTCATAAGAAAAATACACAATCAAACAAACATTTTGGCCACGTGCCAACGTACATTTACATATAATAGTGTCGGCGCACAAAAATCTAAATACACAAGAAAAACAATGAATAAAATATTTACAACGTTCCCGCGTCTAATCTAGCTACGTAATGAATAAATCAATGGTTCGTACATCACCGTGCAGCTTGTAGAAAATCAACATCCATCCCAAGGCATTTCCCCACGGGAAATCTACTCGTTCATCGTCGACGTTCTGGTAGAGGCGTAGCACTTCATTCCACCAATCGACCTTCCTGTAGACATCTTGGCGTGGCTTCTTGGAAAGAAATGTTCAAAGTTATTAGTCGACCTAGCTAGAATCGCTATGAGCTATTGACTTTCACTCAAAATAATGTCCTGGGCGATTACTCAGCGTTGAACTGGCCCTATCTAAGCATTTGCTTACTTCACACGCACATATATATCACACAAAATATAACACAAATTTTACAGAAAAGATTACACTCTTCGTTCACCACGCAACTGGCTTTTAACAAGTCTCACAAATTACGTCTACCGCGTAGCGCTTATCTCAACTAGAGATCTCCCTCCGCTAAGCGTGCACTCTGCTCCCAAGAGCACAATAAAATGTTCGTTCAAACAGACGTGAAGTATGCTCACTAGAGCCTGATAAAATCGTGACTCAAACTGGCGTGAACGATGCTCCTCAAAGTCCGATAAAGTTGTGTCTCCAACTACTCATCACCGATCAATTTATTAGAAACTGACAGAAAGGAGTGGAGTGGGGGCAATCTGTGAAAATAATCTGTAATTTTCAACTCACAGACTTGGGACTAGTATCAATCTTCTTCTTTTCATCCAAACGTCTCAATGGACTCATGCGGAATCCTATCGCATCGGCGGTTCTTCATACACGTGTTTTAGCGCCTTTTTTATGGTACGCAAATCTCCGCGTGGTTTAGGCGTCCTCTCTCCTGATTCGCTGATTCAATCGTGTATCGATTGGAAATTCATTTCTGGCACGCCCATAATGACGCCGACTTGGTTGCGCGTTCACCCTGAATTTGTCCTTGAACTCGGCTTAACCGGTCATCCCCAGGAATAACTACCACGCTACTTATGTTGCAATCGTTGCGACACACTACCTGTCTTCCCTTTGTCAATCTCCAACATATACTGCCTGGATATCAGTAATAATAATAATAAAAATCATGAAGACTTATTTATCGGCAAATCAATAAGGGTTCAATACATTACAACAGAATAACGATTAGGTAGGACCCTGGTTTCCCTGACTCTTCCCATCGGTTTATGCTATCTTTAAGCAAATCACATACCGGTATTAAAATTATAAAAGTTTTGATTCTTGTTGCATTTGAATGAAAACTTGTAGTATCATCTTTTTCAAAGCATGAGCCAGTAAGGCAAGTAAAGCTAGCTCCGCAAGCTTCCTGCTTGTTGAGATTTTCTCTAAAACTTGTGGTTCGTTTTCAAAATTTAAGTTTTTCTTCCGGTCTAAACTTTTAGTCGGCACTTTGCTGGGTAAAAGCTTAGCTATTCTTAAATGCAACCATTATCTTTCTTACCAAAATTTTCAAAGTAATCAACACAATTGTTCCCAAAATCACTATAACTGTTTCACCACTACCTTTCCTGGGAGTACTCGATCAGTCGTCGGAGATCCCACAGTTCCAAGAACTAAAATTATCACGGCAAATTAAAATTATTTGCGCCTTTCAAAACATTCGTTCAAACTTAACTCCTTTGAAATGATATACAGTAAATCTGTCATTCTTTGTCTTGCCAGACTACCACCCTTCCCTATAATAGCCAAATGTAGGCTTGGAAGGGAAGCTACGATCGCTGCTTGATTGCAAATAGCCCAAGCTCCAGCCGCATTTCCCGTTAGATGCGTCCAAGTCCATACTCACTTTAGGTGCTTCACGGGCTTTGTGGTGACACTCGTCACTAAATACTCATTCAAATTCATTCTGTTTACTTAATATTGGACTCTCGTCCTATCTATCCATACTTTTTCTCCATTCCGAAACGCATTTCTTCCCTTTCCTTTTTTTTTTCATCTTCCCTTGGGGGTAGCGTTAATCCCTAGCCAAAACCTACCCACCCTTTACAACCCCCAGAAGTTTGTAATAGGAATTATGAATCATCCTGTATATATATACAACATAGACAGAGATGTATCAATAATGCCATTGGTTTTACGTCCATTTTAATTGCTGTGGCTAACCTGTGTTATTATGATGTCTATATTAATGTGTATGTGTATTTGAGGCGGGAGTGGGGACAGAGGCCGCGCTGAATAGAAACTATTGTAAAGATTATTGTTAAAATAATTTTGGAATAATTCAGGGGAAATGATATCGACATTTAATGTTTTTCAGTCGGTCAACACGATTGTACCCAATTAACAGAACTAGTATATATTTGTTAGTTATATTTTGTTAAGACACTGAAAGTGGTGATTGACCTTCAAATTTGCTTGCTTAGTGTAATTATGTGATAGTTGTAAAATGGCCAGGTTAGAGTGGATTGTACACTTAGACTAGCAGAAGTATCCATTCTTCGAACGGTCTTCGGTATTAATAACCAGACGTAATCAATTGAGCTACTGTTGCAATGGTTAGGGGCTTGATACCTGTTTGTCGACAAAGAAAAATGATTAGTTAAAATATGCTATGAAACTAAATTTACCTAACGTGTACTTCCTGACGTGAAAATAAAATTGAAAACCTCGTAGACGAAACGCAATACACGTCAAATAAAACTGACCTTCACAGTTGTGTCAAGTCCCCATCCAGAGGAAGACCCCTTTAATGAATTATAAAGGCTTATGGTGCATGAAAATTCAGTTTTTTTAGCCTCTAATGGCCCAAATTCCTAAAAGCAAAAAAAAAACCTATTTCAATTCAGGAATTTTTGAAAATAATGTTTCTGTTTGGAGATATAATATACCTACTGTACGACATATCGCACATTTAAGTCGTGTGAAAAAATCGAGGGTACCCCTTGACCCCCTTAAGGGTATTGATGAATTTTACAGTTTTAGTTGGTTCCGTAATGACCTTATAGTCATTTGCAAACATTCACAGAATTTAATAAATGGAGTGGCTTTACTTCTTGCAAAAATAGATGGAAAGTTGGATGTCACCTTTTTGAGATACTGTTGTCATGGTTAATGGCTTGCATTCCTTCATCAGTTTATTAAATGAAATTAGTTTTCTGGGAATATCTGAGAAACTGTCGGTTTTAGAGCCTTAAAATGTAGTTTTCGGGGACCCTTTACGGCTATTTAGGGGCGCCGAGTTTTGTTTCTGACACCAAGGGGCTGAAAATAAGTTTTGTCTCGTCGTTGTAGGCCGTAGTATAATAATAATGATAATAATAATATAACAATATAGGGATAGTGATATAATAGACCTTCCGTACCACACCCGCACGTGTAAATCGCGTGAAAACAAATTAGAGTACCCCTTGACCCCCTTAACCGCATTATATGACATTGATGAATTTTACAGCTTAATTTGGTTCCGTTATAACCTTATAGCCGTTTGCAATCTATCTCAGTAATGTAGTAAATGAAATTGTATTGCGTCTTACAGCAATAGATGGACCTGTGAGATTCCGTTGCCATGGTTACTGGCTTGCATTATTTCGTTATAGGGCCCTCCTAGTCTCGTTTCTCACATTGAGGGGCTGAAAATGAGCTTTATCTCGCCCTTCTACGCCTATTTCAGCAAGTATTTTAAGGGGTAGGCCCCCTTTTATCAGAGGTACAGAGAAGAGTTACATCAATGATTAGTGTCGTGCCTCTGAAGGATATCTGTACCAAATTTTACGTTGATCCACCCAGCCGTTCTCGAGTTATAAGGGAACAACTACTTTGTCCACAGATAGACAAACAGATAGACTGACAGACAAAAAATTTATTTTCGCACGCATCCGTCATAAAACAGTCTGAAACGCGTAAATAACGCAAATTTCCGTAGGAATTCCGAAAAAAAACCAGACAAACTTTCATTTATATATAGAGAGAGATGATCGCTTGACGATCGAAACTGGTCATTAAGAGTATTTGTTAAATCCCATGTAAGATTTTTTCAGGATTAGGGAACCACCCATTACAATTGGGTACATTGGGTGTTGACAAACTGAAAAGTATTAAATTTGGATTACTAAGGCAACTCTGAACAATGGCTTCAAACACCATAATGTGAAGGGAGAATACTAAAATGCAATTGGTTACTAACAGCTCCAAATTCGAAACTTTTCCAAAATATAGGATGACTAGCGGACCCGTGCGAGAAATCTCGCATGTTCATAAACCACACTTTCCCCAATAGGTTTTGCAAATCGAACACTTCTTTCAAAAATTGATATTTAAGAAATTAGAATGCAATTTGTCACTGATAATGTCATTTGTGTGCTGAGTGTGCTGCGACACTCGCCCGTTATTCGATATTTATGAAATTATACGATTCGACTACTCATTCCATTGATTTACTGTTTCTGAAATCCATGGAAAATGATAGTGGAAATACCTCATAATGTTAAAATGACATGAAACGGGCGTCACAGTGGCCAAAATGTGGAGTGGACAGCAATTATGGAGCGTATTTTCACACATCAACAGTATCTGCAAATCGCACACTTCGTACATTTTTTTAATGTCATTTTTTAAAGAAATTGTTGATATTTATGGAATTAGAGTGCAATTCGTCACTGGTAGTGTATACTCTCTTTCATTTGAATGCTCATTTTCACGATCGGTCGCTTGTGAGTGCCACAGGAGGGATCTATACTACTGAAATAATATATATGATGATGATGGTAGGGCTGTTGTTGTTGTTGTTGTTGTTGTTGTTTTAGGGGGCAGAATAAGCGCGTCTCACACATGGCAGCATTGCAAAGAATCGAAAATGAGAAAATTATATTGCAAATTAGTCAGTTTAGCACTGTGCTGGCGATATTATGAATCCGTCAACAACATTTACAGCAGTGCTCTATAAAGTTTTTCGAGGACGTGCCATATAGGAGTCTGTCGGTGTCTCAAATGCCAACGACAAGGAACGTTAGATTCTTCAAAGAAGGGTCCTTTGCTCGTTAAGCGAAAGGAACGTTCTGGAGCCGTGAGTGTCTTGACATTAAACAAAGGCGCTCACAGGAGGGTAATTGTGTCGGCTATTTGAGAACAGGTCTCGCCAATATCTACTGCAGTTTGCTTATGAGGCAAATAGGCAGGTACACATTCAAAATTATGTACAGACAGATAAAATATCAAGACTTTATAGTGTATGATGAGAAATATGAACCAGGGTACCGGTACAATTGTCATTTCAATCCAAAGGAAGGAAGCCAGCTAGTATTTATGGGTGACCGAGAATCTCGAGATTATGAGAAAAGAAAACTTTATGTTCTATGAATATTTAATCACTTAATCATTATCTCGTTTTATCATTTTAAATGATCTTGTCGACTTCGTCGTTACGCTGAGGTCTGGCGTTACGTTACGGCGACAGGACGAAATGTACCGAGAATGCACTGAGGTGTGTGACGTCATAGTACCGCTTGAGCTGTCTCCTTTCCCCGCGCGCTCCGGTGAGCGTGACGTCATCCAGCCAGTTACCTCCTTTGACCTTGGTTTGCACTTGCTAATGGAGTTTGAGTTCACGCAGTTCGCTGCATGATCATGAGACTTTCACCCAGCATTTTCAGCATTTGTAGCATTTAAAATGATGTAAAGTCCAGTCTTTCAGACTGACTATCACTCGTTTAGTCTTTGTTTTTTCTTTGTTTCATATGCTTGGCCTTCGTTGCCAACCTGAATTTATCGGAATGTTATTCTAATTAAAATATTTATTTATTCATTTATTTATTTATTTATTTATTTCTAAAGCGCAGCGTTAGATCATGGGGCCGAGCTCTCTGCTGACTTGGTAGACGCGTGGGTTCGAGGCCCACCGTTGGCCGTCCTTGAAATGGTTTTCCGTGGATTCCCATTTTCAACACCAGGCAAATGTTGGGACGGTACCTTCTAACAGGCCACGGCCGCTTCCTTCCACATCCTTGCCCAGTTTCATTCATCTTCATCCATTCCGTCTCTCATCCAGCGCGCAGGTTGCCCATGGCGTCGACTAGAATGACCTGCACTCTGCCTCTCAGGAGGCCACAGGACAAAATAATTATCTATTTATTCATTAATTCATTCATATATTCATTCATCTTTTATTTATGCATTTATCCAGTCATTTGTCCATTTTTTTAGCCTACTTTCGATTTTTGCAAAAAATGAAAGTAGACTTATGAGATCAACACAGGGCGAAAAATTGTGTGTCTGTCTGTGTGTGTGTGTGTGAGAGAGTCTGTGTGTGTGTGAGTGTGTGTACTCTGAATGTCTGTGTCCCCCCCCCCCCTATCAATACAAACACGGTGAAACCGAATTGAACGAAATTTGGTACAGAGGTAGAACTAGCAAAGGGCACCTCAGTGTCATGTTTTATATCGCCGCCATCTTTACCAAAACTGAATGGCAGCCACTCAAACGTTCAAAACGTAAAATCAAATAACGACTAACCAAATCATCCGATTTCTACCAAATTTGGTAACAACATACCTTCATATAGAACTTGCGTTGTGACCAAACTACAAGGTCATCCGCCGTACAATTTCAGGATGGCGGCCGTGCGAATTATGCAAACATTATAATCAATACCATGGGATCCACCTTTTCCGATTATCGAGCCGAGAATCATTTTAACTGTTCTAAAGGAAGAGGCACGTTCGAAATTAAAAGTTTATTTTGTAATACTATAGTGCAGACGTGATTTAAAAAAACTGAGCCGTCTCAGTACAATGCAAGATGGCAGCGGATATTTTGTGCCTGACTTATATTTCACTAATTTGAGTATTGATTGCAATATAGCGTACTGATACAAAATAAATAAACTTTGTATGAAATGCTTCATATATAAATAATATAATACTCCACTGATGAAATTGTTTAGTGTAAATCATTAATTGCTAACACGTTCTATCTAACTCATTTGATATCGGTCAATGTCCGTTCGCACGTCTGGCTCCGTGGTAAAGCGTTAGCCTTTCAATCTTATGGCTATGGTTGAAACCCCATCAGAGTTAGTTTTTTTTTGCTTGAATTTCGTTATATTTATTGTTTTGTAATGACTCAGACTTTTTAAATTAATCTTTATATTGTGCATAGTACGATGGAAAGTATATAATTAAAACAAAATTTGCCAGCAGATTTGCACGAGACATCTAGGAACAAAAAAGTGAATTATCATGCCGAACTGCACGCCGGCCAACAGATTAACCTGCAGATTTTATTGAAAAGTTTATGTTTATGGCCGCTAGAATGCACTCCCCCGGTTAGGATTATCTTGTTCGATACTTCTCCATTAGATGTCACGACTGGTCTGCATGGGACTCCATTTATTAGTATACCATTGGCATTCTGTGCGCATCGAATTTGAAGAATGACAAGATGATACTACGATACATTTTTACTTTTTATTTTAAAGGGTTTGTAGCAGCCTATTGTGCGTTATTTGAACATGTTAATTGAAGTAAAGAACAAAACGATTTCACTTAGTATCTGAACTCTAGCCGTTGGTGCTAGTTCAGGATATTAATTAATACTTTTATTGCAGCCAAATAGCAATCGAAAATATCCACATAGTTGGTATACACATGTGTCGGTAGGGTCATGGAAAGATTTGTTAATTCAATTAGGGTTGTGAAAGCCATGCACAGCCAGACGTGTAAAGACATGCCTCAACTCAAATTTGGATGTTACCCGTGTCAGGCCGATTATGTAATAATAATAATAATAATAATAATAATAATAATAATAATAATAATAATAATAATAATAATAATAACAATAATAATAATAATGTTATTGGTTTTACGTCCCTTTTAACTACTGTTGCTTTTAGAGACGCCGGGGTGCCGGAATTTTTCCCCGAAGGGGATCTTTAACGTGCCAGTAAATCTACTAACACGGCTCCCCCGCATTTGTGCACCCTGCGCCAGGATACGAACCTGCAACATAGGGCCCAGCAAGCGAGAACGTTACCGCTGAGACACGCAGCCAGTCCGGTCGATTATGTCTCCAGATCCATAACATTCTTTAGATACTTCTTTTCTTTCTTCCTTCAATGATGGTAGCAGTTGTTTTCGAGGTTGTGGTGTTTGGTAGAGGTAAATAGTTTTTAAGGTCTTCAACCAAGAAATGATTCTATTATACTCTTTGATAAAAACAACGAGTTATAACTATACTCATACATTTAAGTGAAAGTAGGCTATATGTTCTTTACTAAACATCTTGTTCAGTTATTTGTTTATTTATTTGTTGATTTACGCATTTATTCATATTCATTAATTTATTTATTTACTTATATATTTAACTAGCTGAAGTACCCGTGCTTCGCTACGCGTCATAAGTAAATTAAAATATGAAGGTGACAGTTAAAACAGGGGATAGGCGAGGTGCTGCGCTGAGGGAAATTAAGGATGGAACATTTTGTCCAACTACACCGCTCGGCGTTGACCGTGTTTTATAGCACAAATTTAGGTTTTACTCGCTAACGGTTGGAGATACCTTTCGGATAGAAAATGTAATTTTTAACCTCGTATATACCATCAAAAGTTTGCTATTTCTTAGCGTTCTCTTTGTATTTGAAATGGAAATATGAAAGTTTTAAACCAAAGGGTGTAGTGAAGTCACTAAAATGGTCGCCTTCTTTAAATAGTACAAAGTATTGAAATCAAAAGTAACCTATATGTTAACCAGGTAAATCAGCTACTTCCATGTAAAATTCATGTAAATCGGACCAGTGGTACTTGCGTGATTGAGTAATACATAGACGCACATCATCTCATTTTTAGCCTCGCTTCGCTCGCGTCATAGTCGTGTCATATTGTTATTCAATGAAATGCAGGTTTAACCCCATTAACACCCCTTTAGAACCTGAATATCCAAAAATCCCTCCTTGGTAGACGTTTTCGACACACAACAAACATATCCCCAAAATATCATTCTTCTAACTTTAATCGTTTGGGTTGGTCGATGGGAGTGAACATCCAAAAATCCTTCATTAGGGGACGTTTTTCTTCCAGAATTTCACCCCTCCCCATATGCCCCTTAAATTGGATTTATGAAAAAACGGTCGAACACATATTTATTTTATTTATTCATTTATTTATTTATTTATTTATTTATTTATTTATTTATTTATTTATTTATTTATTTATTTATTTATTTATTTATTTATTTATTTATTTATTTATTTATTTATTTATTTATTTATTTTTAAGCTGATTGATTTCCTCCGAGTTTCAAACTCCTCGCTTATGTCGTTTAAGAGATACACAGTCCGTTAGGAATCTTTCAACCCCCACTTTTCATCCCTTTCACCTCATAATATACACTACATCGAAAAACCATTAGACATGTGTCAGCTTATTTTTAATGATTAGTATATATGCCAAGTATCACATCCCCAAATGAAACCACTCGTGAGATATGGTTATTCAATGAAATGCACGTTTACCCCCCTTAACACCTATTTAGAACCTGAATATTCTAAACTCTTTCCTTAGTGGACGTTTTCGACATACAACGAACATATCCCCAAAATGTCATGTTTCTAACTTTAATAATTTTGGCTGGGCTATGATGAGTGAGTGAGTCAGTCAGGACATTTCCTTTCATTCATTTTTGATAATTTCACCCCTCCCCATGAACCCCTTAAATTGGATTTATGAAACAAACGGTCGAACACCTATTTACTTATTTAAAGCTGTTTTCCCCCTGAGTTTGATGAGTGAGTAAGTGAGTCAATCAGTTAGGACACTTTCTTTCCTGTTTTTTCCCCCCAGAATTTCATCTCTCACCAAGGGCCCCTTAAATTGGATTTATGAAAAAAAAACAGTCGAACACCTATTTACTTGTATTTTTAGCTGTTCTTTTCCAGCCGAATTTCAAACTTCTCGCCTATGTCCTTTAAGAGATACACGCTCCGTCAAGAATACCTCAACCCCCAATTTTCACCCCTATCACCTCATAATATACACCACATCGATAAACCCTTAGACATATGTCTGATTATTTTTAATGATTAGTTTATATACTGAATATCACATCCCCTAAGAAACAGCTCATGATATATCGTTATTCAATGAAATGCACGTTTACCCCCTTAACATCTCTTTAAACCCCGAATAAACAAAAATCATTCCTTAGTTGACGTTTTCGACATACAGCGAACATATTCCCAAAATTTCATTTTTCCAACTTTAATAGTTTTCGCTGGGCGTGATGAGTGAGTGAGTCAGACAGGACATTTTCTTTCAATTATTTTTACCAGAATTTCACCCCTCCCCATGGGCCCCTTAAATTGGATTGATGAAAAAACGCTTGAACACCTATTAACTTATTTTTAAAGCTGTCTTTTTCCCCTGAGTTTGGTGAGTGAGTTAGTCAGTTAGGACACTTTCTCTCCTTTTTCCCCCAGAATTTCACCCCACTCCATTGGCCCCTTAAATTAATTTATGAAAAAACGGTCGAACACCGATTTACTTATCTTTTTAGCTGATGATTTTTCGCTGCGTTTCAAATTTCTCGCCTATGTCGTTTAAGAGATAGGCCTACACGCTCCGTTAGGAATCCTTCAACCCCCACTTTTCACCCCTTTCACCTCATAATAATACACCACATCGAAAAACCCTTAGACACATGTCTGCGTATTTTTAATGATTAGTTTATATGCCGAGTATCACATCCACAAATGTAACGACTCGTGAGATATAGTTATTCAATGAAATTCAGGTTTAACCCCCTTAAGACCCCTTTAGAGCCTGAATATCCAAAAATCCTCCCTTAGTGTACGGTTTTGACATACAACGAACATATCCCCAAAATGCCATGTTTCCAACTTCAATATTTTTGGCTGGGCGATGATGAGTGAGTGAATGAGTCAGGACATTTTCTTTCAATTTTTTCCCTTCAGAATTTCACCCCTCCCGATGAACCCCTTCAATTTGATTGATAAAAAAACTGTCGAACAGCTATTTACTTACTTTAAAGCAGTTTTTCCCCCTGAGTTTGATGAGTGAGTCAGTCAGTCAATCAGTTAGGACATTTTCTTTCCTGTCCCCCCCCCCCCCCACAGAATTTCACCCCTCCCCATGGGCCTCTTAAATTGGATTTATGAAAAAAAAAACGGTCAAACACATATTTACTTATTTTTATGCTGATTATTTTCCGCTGAGTTCAAACTCCTCGCCTATGTCGTTTAAGACATACACTCCCCGTTAGGAATCTTTCAATCCCTACTTTTCACCCCTTTCACCTCATAATATACTCCACATCGAAAAACCCTCAGACACGTGTCTTACTTTTTAATGATGAGTTTATATGCCGTGTATCACATCCCCCAATGAAACCAATCGGGAGATATTGTTATTCAATGAAATGCAGGTTTAACCCCATTAAGACCCCTTTAGAACCTGAATATCCGAAAATCCTCCCTTAGTAGACTGTTTTGAAATACAATGAACATATCCCCAAACTGTCATGTTTCTAACTTCAATCATTTTGGCTGGGCGATGAAGAGTGAGTGAGTGAGTCAGTCAGGACATTTTCTTTCAATTTTCTTTTTTCAGAATTTCACCCCTCCCCATGAACCCCTTAAATTTGATTTATGAAAAAAACTTTCGAACAGCTATTTACTTACTTTAAAGCAGTTTTCCCCCTGAGTTTGATGAGTGAGTGAGTGAGTCAGTCAATCAGTTAGGACACTTTCTTTCCTGTTTCTCCCCCCCCCCCCCTCCAGAATTTCACCCCACCCCATGGGCCTCTTAAATTGGATTTATGATGAAACGGTCAAACACATATTTACTTATTTTTATGCTGATTTTTTCCCGCTGAGTTTCAAACTCCTCGCCTATGTCGTTTAAGAGATACACGCTCCGTTAGGAATCTTTCAATCCCCACTTTTCACCCCTTTCATCTCATAATATACACCACATCGAAAAACCCTCCGACTCGTGTCTTCTTATTTTTAATGATGAGTTTATGTGCCGAGTATCACATCCCCCAATGAAACCAATCGGGAGATATTGCTGTTCAATGAAATGCAAGTCTACCCCCTTAACACCCCTTTAGAACCAGAATATCCAAAAATCCTCTCTTAGTGGGCATTTACGGCCCTTGGGGAAGCTGCATACCAAATTTCATTCCAATCCGTTTGATGGTTTCTGAGATTTCGTGATGAATGAATGAGTGAGTGAGTGGTATTTGACAAATATATAGTAGAAGATGGTGTCAAGTCTTTGTTATGCTAAACTCGGTTGATAGTGCTGTGTGAGAAGTTGAGTAACTAACGTGATTTCAAGTAAAGATCCTCATTTTCTATACCGGTAGTGCAGAGCGCAAATGGCATCCAGTCGGCCGTGTCTCGACTTGAGCTATGTTGCCATGGAAACTATCCGCCTTGCCACTCCTTCATGAGTATATTTTATGATTTGATTAGCCTGTGCTGGAGTGCAAAAGGGTCGAAATCAGAAGAATGAGAGAGACAATCGTAAATTCATGTAGCCAGCGGTTCCTTCTGGGTCCTAAACTATGTGTATGCAAAATTTGGTTGAGATTGGTGGAACGGTGTAGATTTGTATACGGAACAGATCCACATACCCACATACATACAGACTTTCACTTTTATATATTAGACTAGCTGAAGTACCCGTGCTTCGCTACGCGTCATAAATAAATTAAAATGTGAAAGTGACAGTTAAAACAGGGGATAGGCGAGGTGCTGCGCAGAGGGAGATTAAGGATGGAACATTTTGTCCAACTACACCGTTCGGCGTTGACCGTGTTTTATAGCACAAATTTAGGTTTTACTCGCTAACCGTTGGAGATACCTTTCGGATAGAAAATGTAATTTTAAACCTCGTATATGCCATCAAAAGTTTGCTATTTCTTAGCGTTCACTTATTATTTGAAATGGAAATATGAAAGTTTGAAACCAAAGGGTGTAGTGACGTCACTAAAATGGTCGCCATAGTGCAAAGTATTGAAATCAAAAGTAGCCTATATGTTAACCAGTTAAATCAGCTACTTTCATGTAAAATTCATGTAAGTCGGACCAGTGGATCTTGCGTGATTGAGTAATACACAGACACACACCATCTCATTTTTAGCCTCGCTTCGCTCGCGTCATAGTCGTGTCATATTGTTATTCAATGACATGCAGGTTTAACCCCGTGAACACCCCTTTAGAACCTGAATATCCAAAAATCCCTCCTTAGTAGACATTTTCGACACACAACAAACATATCCCCTTCTTCTAACTTCAATAGTTTTGATTGGTCGATGAGAGTGAACATCCAAAAATCCTTCCTTAGTGGACGTTTTTATTCCAGAATTTCACCCCTCCCCATATGCCCCTTAAATTGGATTTATGAAAAAAAACGGTCGAACATCTACTTATTTTAATTATTTATTCATTTATTAATTTTTAAGGTGATTGGAACTCGGAGAAAATCAAACTCCTCGTCTATGTCGTTTAAGAGATACACGCTCCGTTCGGAATCTTTCAACCCCCACTTTTCATCCCTTTCACCTCATAATATACACCACATCGAAAAACCATTAGACATGTGTCAGCTTATTTTAAATGATTAGTATACATGCCAAGTATCACATCCCCAAATGAAACCACTCATGAGATATTGTTATTCAATGAAATGCACGTTTACCCCCTTAACACCTCATTAGAACCTGAATATCCAAAACTCTTTCCTTAGTGGACGTTTTCGACATACCACGAACTTATCCCCAAAATATCATGTTTCTAACTTCAATAATTTTTGCTGGGCGATGATGAGTGAGTGAGTCAGTCAGGACATTTTCTTTCATTAATATTTGAGTATTTCACCCCTCCCCAAGAACCCCTTAAATTGGAATTATGAAAAAAAAAACGGTCGAACACCTATTTACTTATTTAAAGCTGTTTTCCCCCTGAGTTTGATAAGTGAGTAAGTAAGTCAATCAGTTAGGACACCTTCTTTCCTGTTTCCCCCCCCCCCCCGAATTTCACTCCTCCCCATGGGCCCCTTAAATTGGATTTATGAAGAATTTACTTATTTTTAAGCTGCTTTTTCCGCTGAATTTCAAACTTATCGCCTATGTTGAATAAGAGATACAGTACACGCTCCGTTAAGAATCCTTCAACCCCCAATTTTCTCCCCTTTCACCTCATAATATACACCATATCGATAAACCCTTAGACATATGTCTGCTTATTTTAAATGATTAGTTTGTATGCCGAATATCACATCCCCAAATGAAACAACTCGTGAGATATTGTTATTCAATGAAATGCAAGTTTAACCTCCCTTAACACCCCTTCAGAACATGAATATCCAAAAATCCATCCTTAGTGGACTTTTTCGACAAACAACGAACATATCCCCAAAATTTCAATTGCAATAGGTTTGCTGGGGGATGATGAGTGAATATCCAAAAATCCTTCCTTTGTGGACTTCTTTCCCCAGAATTTCATCCCTCTCCATG
Organism: Meconema thalassinum; assembly: GCA_946902985.2. Lineage (NCBI taxonomy): Eukaryota > Metazoa > Arthropoda > Insecta > Orthoptera > Tettigoniidae > Meconema > Meconema thalassinum. The sequence goes on from OX336392.1 coordinate 379,342,957, forward strand.
AGCCCCTTAAATTGGATTATGAAAAAACGATCGAACACCTATCTACTACTTTTTCAATCTGATTTTTCTCCCTGAGATTCTTACTTTTTGCCTCTGTCTTTTAAGAGATACTTGCTCCGTTAAGAATCCTTCAACACTCACTATTCACACATACACCTCATAATATACACCACATCGAAAAACCCTCAGACATGTGTCTTCTTATTCTTAATGATGAGTTTATATGCCTAGTATCCCATCCCAAAGGAAATCATTCGGGAGATATTGTTATTCAATTAAATGCAAGTCTACCCCCTTAACACCCCTTTAGAACCTGAATATCCAAACTTCCTTCCTTAGTGGACGTTTTCAACATACAACGAACATAGCCCCTTAATGTCATGTTTCTAACTTCAATAATTTTGGCTGGGGGATGATGAGTGAGTAAGTCAGGACATTTTCTTTCAATTATTTTTCAGAATTTCACCCCTCTCATGAACCCCTTAAATTGGATTTATGAAAAAAAAAACGGTCGAACACCTATTTACTTATTTTTGAGCTGTTCTTCTCCCCTGAGTTTGATGAGTGAGTGATTTAGGACACTTTCTTTCCTGTTTTCCCCCCAGAATTTCACCCCTCTCCAAGGGCCCCTTAAATTGGATTTATGAAAAAACGGTCGAACACCTATTTACTTATATTTTAAGCTGTTTTTTCCCGCCGAATTTCAAACTTCTCGCCTATGTCGTTTAAGAGATACACGCTCCGTTAAGAATCCCTCAACCCCCAATTTTCACCCCTTTCACCTCGTAATATACACCTCATCGATAAACCCTTAGACATATGTCTGATTCTTTTAATGATTAGCTTATATACCGAATATCACATCCCCAAAGAAACAACTCATGAGATATCGTTATTCAATGAAATGCACGTTTACCCCCTTAACACCTCTTTAAAACCCGAATAACAAAAATCATTCATTAGTTGACGTTTTCGATATACAGCGAACATATTCCCAAAATTTCATGTTTCTAACTTTAATAGTTTTGGCTGGGCGTGACGAGTGAGTGAGTCAGACAGGACATTTTCTTTCAATTATTTTTACCAGAATATCACCCCTCCCCATGGGCCCCTTAAATTGGATTGATGAAAAAACGCTTGAACACCTATTAACTTATTTTTTAAGCTGTCTTTTTTGCCCTGAGTTTGATGATTGAGTGAGTTAGTCAGTCAGTTAGGACACTTTCTCTCCTTTCCCCCCCAGAATTTCACCCCACCCCATTGGCTCCTTAAATTAATTTATTAAAAAACGGTGGAGCACCGACTTACTTATTTTTTAAGCTGATTTCTTTTCGCCGAGTTTCAAATTTCTCGCCTATGTCGTTTAGGAGATAGGCCTACACGCTTCGTTAGGAATCCTTCAACCCCCAATTTTCACCCCTTTCACCTCATAATAATACACCACATCGAAAAACCCTTAGACACATGTCTGCTTATTTTTAATGATTAGTTTATATGCCGAGTATCACATCCACAAATGAAACCACTCGTGAGATATTGTTATTCAATAAAATGCAGGTTTAACCCCCTTAAGACCCCTTTAGAGCCTGAATATTCAAAAATCCTCCCTTAGTGTATGGTTTTGACATACAACGAACATATCCCGAAAATGACATGTTTCCAACTTCAATATTTTTGGCTGGGCGATGATGAGTGGGTGAGTGAGTCAGGACATTTTCTTTCAATTTTTTTCTTCAGAATTTCACCCCTCCCGATGAACCCCTTAATTTGGTTTATCAAAAAAACTGTCGAACTCATATAAGTTATACTTATTTTTAAGCAGTTTTTTCCCCCTGAGTTTGAAGAGCGAGTGAGTCAATCGGTTAGGACACTTTCTTTCCTGTTTTTTTTTACACAGAATTTCACCCCTCGCCATAGGCCCCTTAAATTGGATTTATGAAAAAAAAAAACGGTCAAACACCTATTTACTTATTTTTTATGCTGATTTTTTCCCGCTGAGTTTCAAACTCCTCGCCTATGTCGTTTATGAGATGCAGGCTCCGTTAGGAATCTTTCAACCCCCACTTTTCACCCCTTTCACCTTATAATATACACCACATCGAAAAACCCTCAGACACATGTCTTCTTATTTTTAATGATGAGTTTATATGCCGAGTATCACATCCCCCAGTGAAACCAATCGGGAGATATTGCTATTCGATGAAATGCAGGTCTACCCCCTTAACACCCCTTTAGAACCTGAATATCCAAAAATCCTTTCTTAGTGGGCGTTTGCGGCCCTTGAGTAAGCTGCATACCAAATTTCATTCCAATCCGTTGGGTGGGTTCTGAGATTTCGTGATGAATGTGTGAGTGAGTGAGTGAGTGAGTGGTATTTGACAAATATCTAGTAGATAGTGTCAAGTCTTTGTTATGCTATACTCGGTTGACAGTGCTGTGTGAGCAGTTGAGTAACTAACGGGATTTCAAGTAAAGATCCTCATTTTCTATACCGGTAGTGCAGAGCGCAATTGGCATCCAGACGGCCGTGTCTCGACTTGAGCTATGTTGCCATGGAAACTATCTGCCTTGCCATTCCTTCATGAGTATATTTTATGATTTGATTAGCCTGTTTTTGAGTGAAAAAGGGCCGAAATCAGAAGAATGAGAACGACTATCGAAAATTCATGTAGCCAGCGGTTCCTTCTGGGTCCTAAACTATGTGTATGCAAAATATGGTTGAGATTGGTGGAACGGTGTAGATTTGTATACGGAACCAACATATATACATACATACATACATACATACATACATACATACATACATACATACATACAGACTTTCACTTTTATATATTAGATAATGTATACCTATACTCTATATTTAACACATGTTCGTTTGTTCATTTATTTCTTGATTTATGTATTTATTGATGGACTTATTTATTTATTTATTTATTTATTTATTTATTTATTTATTTATTTATTTATTTATTTATTTATTTACTAGCTGACCCGGCAGACTTCGTACTGCCTCAATCGATAAATCAAAGACCTAAACTTTTGTATAAAATAAATTTAAAACAAACAAAAGTAATCCATAATTAATTTTAAAAAATGCTCGGTATGAATGAAGTTTTATTATTATTTTCGATTAATTACACATGATGTTGCTTACTTACAAAACAGAGTTTTCCTGAAATACTGGCTATTTATAAGGTTTCAATTTGATATTGACAGACACACACAGTCTGTTAATCAATTTAAAGCTTTCTGATAAACTATATTTTTTGTTTTGTTTTGTGGTGCGTAAATAAACAAAGATGACGGTTTTCCGACGCGCGAACACGCGACGTATAATTGTCCATGCGCGAAACAGGGAAACTCCAAGTTGATTCCGCAAACTTCCAACGACTGGCCTTGTTATTTATTTATGGTCATCGCAAAGGCCAGACGTACTGGAAATTGTAAATGTTTAAAATCGAATGGTAAATCCGTTGGAATCATCGGTATACGCGGGATCAAGACATCCTCTCATTTGTATTTTCCTTTTATGATTGTTGCCTCAATGACGTTATTCATCACCTTTTTCACAGCCAGTCTTGTTTCATTGCACAGTCGAGGTTGATTAATGTTACGCAGCATGATGACAACTGATCCTACTTATAACTGTAAATTGTGAGGTGGTAATCCAGGCAATTCCAGTGAATTTAAAAACTCCGTGGGATAGTTGACTACGTCATCCTGGTTCATAACGGTGTCGACTGATTTGAAGGCAAACCAACTGTCCCGGGAGAAAATTCTGAATGGTCGCATTGAGATCCTCGACATTTTTATTTTTCGCCGCCAATATTGCTCGTTCACCCAGCCAATTATGGTTATTGAACTGTTGCGCTATATCTGGGAAAACACGCTGAATAAGCTCCTCTTTTGAATGTGTGATGTGACAGAAATCTGTGGGTAATGTGATGAATCCGGTCGAGGTGTCCACTGCGACTTTATTATTTCCAATGTCTAACAACAGCTTCGCAAACACATTTGCAGTTTCATCTTGTTGCAAAAATACTCGCAAGTAGGTTGTTAATTGGAGTGTCTTTACGTACCGCCACAAATTCGATGATTTTAGGCATGCGTTTAGTTCATCAGCAACAGTTGATCGGGGAATAACTGGAAGAGTCTGACGAAAATCACTTGACAACAGAATCATGGCCCCACCAAAAATATTTCGGTTGTCACGAAGATCTTTCAACGTTCTGGCCAGTGCCTCCAGTGACCTCTTATGGGCCATTGTGCATTTATCCCAAACAATCAATTTGCATACCTGTAGGATCTTGGCCATTGCGCTATTTTTGGCGATGTTGCAAATTGGTGTTTCGTTGATTTGCATGTTTAATGGTAATTTCAATGCAGAATGTGCAGTTCGCCCGCCTTCTAGCAGAGTCGCAGCTATTACAGATGAAGCCAACGCTAGAGCTACATCATTTCGCGATCTGATCCTCGCCAAAAGCAATGAAATTAAGAACGTTTTTCCGGTTCCTCTGGGAGCATCAAGGAAATAAATTCCACCAGATCCACTGTTCACAGCTTCTATCAAAGTGTCGTACGCAATTATTTGTTGTTAATTTAATTGCGGAACATTTGTACGAACTGTTTCGGCCAATGCTTCAATGTCGTACTGTTGTTCTCTTTGCAACTCGTGGTTTAATGCATCGTGCATACGACGATTGGGTGCTGTCATTCCCAAACACGACAATACTTTATTTTCCATCAATAAACACATATCTTCTTTCATGATCAATGTCTCATTGTAAATTTCTGCAGTTATTTGTAGTGTAGGATTCAAATATTGACGGCGCACACGATGCAAAAATCCTCAGACATGTCATCTCTATACTTAACCCACAAATCTTTTGGATTCGAGGGTAAACATGTCGATATGATAATCGCAAACAATGTACGAATTTGATACGGCGATGAAGATATTACGGAATCCTTGAGCGTATCATCCCAGTGCGAATCGTTCTCGAGTAAATGTAATAGTTGACATGCCTCACGGTAAGTCACACACAGCTGTCCATTAACTGTTCTCAGTTGTTCGGACCACGAACATTCACCAACAACAACCGCAAATAATAACATTCACCGTTATTTGGATGTACTGTGTAGATGCGACCCAGAGCGTCTGAATCAAATACATTTGGACGTCCTTCAACTGGTGTTCCTTGTTTTCGACGCTGAAACGATTTCGATTATGCATTCCATGTGTAATAGCGTGTCATGTCAGCATACAGCAAAGTGCGAGCAAAATCATCAGTTTGACAGACTGTGAAGAAACTTGTTAATGTTGTCGACGGTGGACGTGCCACTCTATCTGCCGCGTTCGATTCATTAAAATAAACTCGTTGACCATTTTCTAAATGGACTGCCAAGTGACTACTGTAGGGTGTCTTTCATGGATCGCAAATGAAAAGATACGCCAAATTGCTTCGTTGCTACTTACATAGCGACCCATATGGTACTGTGATACTTCGTCATTTGCATTGGTTACAGCGAAGACGGCCATATCGCTACCTTTGTTAACATATTTACATATGTACTTCATCGACTTCACAGAGTTACAATATTCCACATTGATGTGAGTCTCAAAAGCTTTGGACAATATTGGCGAGTATGGCACAATCCAACGATTGTCTACATCAACATTTTGTCCTCTTACCTTCACAACTACCGATCGCCCATTGTCCGCAACTGATCGCCAACGATACAATGGGTATCCATCATTTCCCGTTATGGTTTCAGCAATCAGGTCTCTTGGGTATCGCTTGAAACACTTGCCTACGACCATACAGGGTGAATTGTAGTTGAAAACTCCGCAAGGTCCATGTATCAGGTGTTTGGTAACTACTGCATGCAATTTGGGTCAACTCTTTCATCAGGAATTTCAGCTGAAATTATGGAATCAATCTCATCTGGCCTTATTTTGTCCACTAACCAGACTAAAATGTGCGCATGTGGCAGACCACGCTTTTGCCATTCTACAGAGTACATCCAACAATGGACTTGGCCATACACGCGATGCTTTATGAAGAAATTCATGAAAGATTTTAATTTTTGTTTAAAAACTCTGGCAGTGATGTCATGTCTATCAACTGGTGTTTGGCTATGTAGCAATTCACTCTTGATTACGGACCATTGTGGGTTACAGGTGAATGTAACAAATAAGTCTGGGCGGCCATAATGCCTAACATATGACATAGCATCCTGGACATATTCGTGCATGTGGCGCGGGCTTCCTATGTAAGTAGCTAGCAAAATTGTCATTCTTCCCACATTATTCACATTGCCATCGGCATTTATAGCATCGCGGAGATGAATGTATTCCTATGATCGAAGCTGTCGTTGGTTCAAACGGATGTATGTCAATCGTTCAGTCTCAATTTTGACATACATGTCAACGGCAAACTGATGAAAAAGTCGTCGACACATCAAAATATGATTTACTTCACCTTCACGGATCATGAGTCTGTATGAATAGAAATTCATAGCACTAACTTTTTTGTTGGTTTCAGCACCTGCAACAAAAAATGACAATTTTTTAATTTGTTACTTAGATGAATTGAATTTAAAAACAAGATGTTCAGTAAAGAACATATAGCCTACTTTCTTCTAAATGTATGAGTATAGTTATAACTCGTTGTTTTTATCAAGGAGTATAATAGAATCATTTCTTGGTTGATGACCTTAAAAACTATTTACCTCTACCAAACACCACAACCTCGAAAACTACTGCTACCATCATTGAAGAAAGAAAGAAAGAAAGAAAGAAAGAAAGAAAGATAAGAAGTATCTAAAGAGTGTTATGGATCTCGAGACATAATCGACCGGACTGGATGCGTGGCTCAGCGGTAACGTTCTCGCTTGCTGGGCCCTATGTTGCAGGTTCGTATCCTGGCGCAGTCAGCTGGCATTTGAGGGTGCACAAATGCAAGGGAGCCGTGTTAGTAGATTGACTGGCACGTTAAAGATCCCCTCCGGGTAGAAATTCTGGCACCCCGGCGTCTCTAAATGCAACAGTAGTTAAAAGGGACGTAAAACCGATAACATTATTATTATTATTTATTTATTTATTTACATTGTTTAGACCCAAAGGATCACATTAAGCAAATTATGTTCTGGTGCTGTTCTTCTTGTTCTTCCAGAACTCCTTCATCATCTCACTGTGTCGGACTCGACGTTCCTCCGTCCATCCTTTCCCTGGTCTCCTTGGTCGATCTTCATGTGTGACTTCCCAACTGTGGATCTTATGTCGGAATGTCATTCGATCGTCTATGTCTATTGGTATGATGTTGGCACTTTCGAGATCAATTTCGACTTGGGTAACCCAGACTGTTGTCACTTTAAGTTTTCGTAAGTAAGTCAATATTCTCTTTGTTAGCCGGTCGTCATTCAGTCTCATAATGTGGCCGTAGAATCTCAGTCGTCGCTTGCGGAAATCTGACTCGATGTTAGAGTATCTCTCTGTGATTGTGTGTGATTGCAGACGATATCCATCATCTGTGAGTTTAGGGCCCAATATTTTACGGATGATTTTTCTCTCAGCCATCTTGATGTTCTCAAGATCCCCTTTGTAGTTGAGGTTTAGTGTCTCGCTGGCGTAAAGTGTCTCTGGTTTGATGACAGTCGTGTAGTGTTGAATTTTGGTGTTGATGCTCTTGTTGTAAATATTTGCGATTTTCCCGTATGCTTTCCGCAATTTAAGTTCACGAGATTTTTGCGCCACTCTTTCCATACCTGTGGGTTCAATAATTTCACCCAAATACTTGAATTGATTAACCCTGTTTATCATACCGTACTCTGTGAGTAAATTTTGTGCTAGAATGTGTTTTGTCGATATAAACTCGGTCTTTGTGAAGGAAATTTGTAGTCCGACCTTTTCAGCACACTCCTTTAAGACCTCAATCTGAAGAATTGCCGTTTGTTCATCAGCGGAGAGGATTGCAAGATCATCCGCGAAAGCGAAGCATGTCACGTCGATATCATCCGTTTGCCTTCCTAGCATGACGGACTTCCAGGTATTCCGACTCCTCAGTTCATTTCTCCATTCTTTGATGACCTTCTCTAGGACGATATTAAAGAGTAGAGGGGAGAGCCCATCACCCTGCCGTACACCTGTCCCGATGAGGAAAGGTTCAGATACTTCACCAAGGAACTTGACTTTGGAAATTGTTTCAGATAGGGTCTGTTTTCGGGTCGAGCGTGTATTCTTCGAGTATATTAAAGAGGGATAGGCGGTCGACAGAGTCATAGGCTTTCTGAAAATCGACGAATACGCAGATGGTTGGGAGATTTCGTAAAGCTCGAAGTATCAGTGTGGACTTGAGGTTGAAAATTTTTTCAGTACTTGATCTGTTTGGCCTGAACCCTGCCTGGTATTCACCAATGAGAGGCTCGAGCTGTTCTTGTGTGCGTTGTAGGAGGCAAGCAGAGAAGACTTTGTAAGGTACAGAAAGGAGGGATATCCCTCTATAGTTATTCACATCCAATCTGTCTCCTTTTTTGTAGAGTGGGTGAATGAGTGCGCATTTCCAATCATCTGGGAGTTTTTCACTTCGTCAGACTTCTTGGATGATCCGTGTAATTTCCTGCAGTGATCGTGGTCCAAGATTTTTCAGCAGTTCCGCGACAATTCCGTCTTCTCCTGCTGTCTTTCCATTCTTGAGTTTTTTGATATGGCGCGTGATTTCTTCTTGTGTTGGTGGATCAGCGTCTGGCTTGACGTGTTCTGGGGTCGTATGCAAGAAACGTACAGTTGGTTCGGGACAGTTAAGGAGCCCAGAAAAGTAGCGTGCAAGTTCATCGCAATTTTCACGATTAGTAAGTGCCAGTTTTCCATCCTGTTTACTAAAGGTTAAATTTGGCGGTGCATAACCCTTAATATTATTCGCGAAGGTCCTGTAGAAATTCCGACTATCGGAGTTTCTGAAATCATTCTCCATGGACTTAAGTTGCTTAGTGATATAATCACGCTTGACTTTCCTGATAGTCTTGTTTGTCTGTTTGCGGATGTCGAGGAAGTGTCCCAGGGTTCCTGGTGATCTACTGCTATTGTATTTTTGGAATGCGATTCGGCGATTGGCAATGGCTTGATCACACTCAGAATTCCACCATGAATGTTTTGTCTTTCTTTTTAGCGGGATCAGTGCTTTAGCTTGTCCGATAATTTTGCTACGAAAGTCGTTCCAGTTATTCGCCGGTTCCTTTTCCCATTCCTCTACAACATTTGTTTCTTGAATCATAGCTAAATCGAATTTTGGGATATATGGTTTGCGACGGTGAACTATCTTTGGGGTGAAATTTACTTTGATTCTTGTAAGGTAGTGATCCGAGTCGATATTCACGTCTCGTCGGACTTGAACGTCGTGAATGGTTCTGTAGTGGGCGTAGGAAATGGCGACGTGATCAATCTGATACTCACCGAGATGTTGGATCGGAGATCGCCATGTTCTCTGCTTATGCGGTGATTTTCTAAAGTGCGTGGACATAATTTTAAGGTTGAATTGGTGACAGATGTCAAACAGACGCGTGCCGTTAGTGTTCGTGTTTTGGTGTGCGGAATATTTACCGACGATTTTTCGATAGATTTTCTCTTTGCCAAGTTGAGCATTGAAATCTCCCATGAGGATTTTAACGTCGTCGCGGGAAATCTTGCTCATGATGTTCTCAAGTTTCTTCTTTCTTCCGAATTTGGCCGCCTGTGGAGCGCATGGAACCTAAGGCTTTCTGGTTAATCTCCTCTTCTCTTCCCAAAACCTCTTCATTCGTTCACTTCTGATCTTTCGCTCCTCCTCGGATATTACCAGTTTGGCTCTAATTTTAGGTGTTTTCTCCTCGTACATCTTGATGTTGTCAATTCGGTTTCTGAACTCTTTTCTGTTGTGGATCACATCCACTGTGAGTCCACTTTCCTTGGCGTCTCTTTTAACCTCTTCTACCCACTTAGTTGTAGCCTTCAGCTCTGTAATATACTTGAATATCCTCTTAGTCAGTCGGTTCTCGTCCATTCTCACCAAATGTCCGTAGAATTTCAACCTTCGCTTCCGCATTGTGACAGTAATTTTTTCAGTATGTTTATAGAGGTCATCATTTCTTCTGTTCTTCCATGTCCCGTCAGCAGTTTTCTGTGATCCTAAAATTTTCCGCAAAATTTTCCTCTCCTTTTTTTCCAGTTCCTGAAGATTCCCTTTTTTTATTCAGTGTCAAGCACTCCGAGGCGTACAGACCTCTGGCTTTACTACTGTGCTATAGTGTCTGAGTTTTGCCTTGTAGGATATTGCTCGTTTGTTGTATCTGTTCTGGGTTAACCTATAAGCCAAATCCAATTTTCTAGCTCTTGCCTTATTTGCTTCTTTATCCAGCCCATTGGGTTCTATCCATTCACCTAGATATTTAAACTTCTCAGTTCTTTTGACAGTCCCATGTTTCACTTTTATGTGTCTCTCTCCGAGGTGTCTGTATTCCATGTATTCTGTCTTTTCATAGGAGACTTTAAGACCCGTTTTCTCAGCGATTTCGTGCAGAGTATCCAGCATTTTTTGGGCATCATCTCGGCTTTGGGCTAAGAGGGCAAGATCATCAGCAAAAGCCAAACATTTAATTTCCAGGTTCTGTCCTTTCCTTCCCAGATGTATCCCCCTTACTCCTTTCATGTCCAAAGCTTCCTCCCAGGTTCTCATGATTTTCTCCTGAACAATGTTGGAGAGGATAGGTGATAAGCCATCTCCTTGTCTGACCCCTGTTTATTTCAAAAGGATCAGAGATTTCTCCGAAGAACTTCACTTTTGACATGGTATCCGTTAGAGTTTGTTTGATTATTTCTCTCGTCTTCCTGTCAATTCCGAACTCCTCTAGGGTGTTAAATAAAGTCTGCCTGTCAATTGAGTCGTACGCCTTCTTGAAGTCAACGAAGATTACTACAGTGTTCTGGCTTCTCAAGGCTCTTGATCTGAGAATGCTCTTGAGGTTGAATATTTGTTCTGCGCAAGATCTCCCCTTTCTAAAGCCAGCTTGATATTCACCTATGAGGTGGTCTGCTTGTTTTTCAACTCTGTTCAGCAGTACTTTGGAGAGTATCTTGTATGCGACTGGAAGTAGAGAGATTCCTCTGTAGTTGTCGATGTTCGCCCGATGACCTTTCTTGTGAAGTGGGTGTATAAGGGCACATTTCCAGTCTTTCGGGATCATTTCAGTTTTCCAGATTTCTTCTATGATGCCGTGTATTTTTTCTGCAGCCATTTCTCCTCCGAACTTCCACATTTCTGCAGCGATGCCATCTTCGCCTGGTGATTTGTTGTTTTTAAGCTCGTTTATTATGCGCTTTACCTCATCTAAACTTGGTGGGTTGGAATCCGGGTTCTCATAGGATGGATTCTGAGTATTCAATCTTTCCACAGGTTCTTCACAGTTCAGCAGCACTTTGAAATAGTCGGCCAAAAGTTGACAGTTTTCCAAGTTTGTTCCAGAATGTTTCAACCGTTTCAGGGTTCTTCTTATTGTCAACATTGGTGGGGGCATGCGCATTGATGAGTGTGAAATTTTTGTTGGCGCATCTGATGCGCATGGTCATGAGCCGACTATTGACGGGTGTAATTTCCCTGACGGAGGTGATAATAGATCTGTGTACAAGAAACGCCATACCGAAAATTGGTGCGCCCCTTGCGACTCTTTGTTGTGTTTTGCTTTTAAAGATGCGGTAGTTTCCGTAGTCCATAGTGTCGTTGTCTGTCATTCGTGTTTCTTGAAGAGCAAGGATGAGAATTTTTTGTCGGTCAATTTCCTGCGTGAGGTCATGTAATTTACCTGTTTGGATCAATGTATTAATGTTTATCGTTCCAAGGAATGATTTCTGGTTGTAGGGAAGTTTACCAGAGATCTCCGATACTCTCTGTTGCGCACGTCTGAACTCCCCAGAATCCGAAAGTTCAGTGGCCGTCTGTTGACGGGTGGATTGTGTACCACCTGGGGTAAGATTGTATTTACTTGCACATTCCATATTTGCTTGTACTCAGTACTTGGCCAAGCAGATACCAGGACCATATAGGACCAGAGGTTGTTGAGGCCTTTGGAACTTAGATTTTCAGCCGAGCTCACTGAGCTAACAGACGCTGACCACTCGCCGCTGGATACCAGTACAGACGCTCATGGATTTAAGTAAAGCTGACATCTAACCAAATACTAGTATAGATGCCTTTTATCCTATTAATCCCGGATACAAGGCCGCCTCGTCCGCCATTAACACTGTTCTATAGATCATCTATACCACCATCAATGCCGTTGAGGACTTCACCGTAACCCTGGCAAGGGACCCTTACATGGTACTACCAGCCGGGTCAGCTGGACCTCGGTTTCTTAAAGAGGTGTTACTCATCTATCACTCACCGCTTTGTCCTGGCTTGTGACAGGCAGAATCTGGATTCCCAAACATTGGGCCCAGGTTGGCGGGGTTATTATTATTATTATTATTACATAATCGGCCTGACACAGGCAACATCTAACTTTGAGTTGAGGCATGTCTTTACACGTCTGGCTGTTCATGGCTTTCACAACCCTAATTGAATTAACAAATCTTTCCATGATCCTACAGAGACGTGTGTATACCAACTATGTGGATATTTTCGATTGCTATTTGGCTGCAATAAAAGTATTAATATACTGAACTAGCACCAACGGCTAGAGTTCAGATACTATGTGAAATCGTTTTGTTCTTTACTTCAATTAACATTTTCAAATAACGCACAATAGGCTGTTACAAACCCTTTAAAATAAAAAGTAAAAATATATCGTAGTATCATATTGTCATTCTTCAAATTCGATGCGCATAGAATGCCGATGGTATACTAATAAATGCAGTCCCATGTAGACCAGTCGTGACATCTAATTGAGAAGTATCGAACAAGATAACCCTAACCGGGGGAGTGCATTCTAGCGGCCGTAAGCATAAACTTTTCAATAAAATCTGCAGGTTATTCTGTTGGCCGGCGTGCAGTTCACCATGATAATTCTTTTTTTGTTCCTAGATGTCTCGTGCAAACCTGCTGGCGAAATTGTTTTAATTATAAATTTTCCATCGTACTATGCACAATTTAACAATTAATTTTAAAACGTCTGAGTCATTACAAAACAATAAATATAAAGAAATTCAATCAAGAAACCTAACTCTGATAGGGTTTGAACCATAGCCATAAGATTGATAGGCTAACGCTTTACCACGGAGCCAAACGTGCGAACGGACATTAACCGACATCAAATGAGTTACATAGAACGTGTTAGCAATTAATGATTTACACTAAACGATTTCATCAGTGGAGTATATTATTTATATATGAAGCATTGCATACAAAGTTTATTTATTTTGTATCAGTACGCTATATTGCACGGAATACTCAAATTAGTGAAATATAAGTCAGGCACAAGATATCCGCTGCCATCTTGCCTTGTACTTCTGCACTATAGTATTACAAAATAAACTTTTAATTTCGAACGTGCCTCTTCCTATAGAACAGTTAAAATGATTCTCGGCTCGATAATCGGAACTGGTGGGTCCCATGATATGGATTATAATGTTTGCATAATTCACACGGCCGCCATCCTGAAATGGTACGGCGGATGACCTTGTAGTTTGGTCACAAGACGCGTCCTATATGAAGGTATGTTGTTACCAAATTTGGTAGAGATCGGATGATTTGGTTAATCGTTATTTGATTTTACGTTTTGAACGTTTGAGTGGCCGCCATTCAGTTTTGGTAAAGATGGCGGCGATATAAAGCATGACACTGAGGTGCCCTTTGCTAGTTCTACCTATGTACCAAATTTCGTTCAATTCGGTTTCACTGTGTTGGAATTGATAGAGGGGGACAGACATACAGAGTACACACACTCACACACACACACAGTCACACACACACACAGACAGACACACAATTTTTCGCCCTGTGTAGATCTCATAAGTCTACTTTCATTATTGCAAAAATCGAAAGTAGGCTAATATTATTTAATCTTGTTCAATCTAGTTACCTGCTACTTGATTTACCATTTTGATATTAAAATGGTGTCCATCTTCCCCCTGCCAGAAGATCAAAAGGATATTGTAACGCATCGTAAGTCCTGTGTGTTTCAGATACACGTTTTAAATCATTATTCCGACGATGAAGCACAATATCTCTAGATTGTAAATTTTCTCCCACAATGACAACAGCCACTTCGTCAATGGTAGGTGAATTAAACCTCCTTGTGTGTTCACCGGCAGGTGTTTTGTCAGCTCGAATGACAATATTATGGCTGTCAGATGGCATCCGATCCAGTGCTGTTTTGAACATGTTTACTAAATTGTTGTTCTGATGAAGAAACATTTGTAATTCTTGGACAATGGTTCTCTTCACTGTTGGATTGTGAGCACAACGCTTACCAACTTCCGCATCTGAATTGCCCATAAAATAAATTTGTAAAAATTGATGATCTGCGTCTGGTAGTGGTAACAGCGCCCCCAGTAAGTGATAAATTTGTCCTTGTATCTGTAATTTTTAAAGATTTGTCCAATAATTATTTCCGATATATATTTTAACACAAACTTCAATATTATAAAAAATATTATGGTATAATACCTTGAACGTGAGCATGAAATTGTCCTGTATAATATGTGTAGCGCCAAACGATGCCATCTGGAAACAGCTGTTATATTTCTGAATGTTAGCCTAGAAGTGCTTAGAATCATTTCCAATCCCAGAAACTAAAGAGCGTAAAGGATCTGGTGGTGGGACCAATTGTGGCAATTTTACTTTGCCTCCAGCACAACATAATCCAGTAGATTCACCACTGTATTTTAACGCCTTACAATATTTACAAATTATTGTCATTTCCCCAATTGTTACTGATTTGTCGGCACAATAATCTATTGCCGGATCATAGTGGAATGCAGCTCGTTCCAGAATCACAGGAGCACTGCGTCTGCGGAATCGCTCAATTTCATTATGTCGTGATCGCTGTTGTTTTGTTTGATGTGCCCGAACTCGTTGCATTCTAAGCCTATCTACTTCACTGTCACTCACTAAAAACGCAATTCTGACATAGCAATACGACTATTTTCTTGATCTGCCTCTTTCTGGTCATTAGTGCGGTTAGCACGTGAGGTAGCTCTTCGCACATTTGATTGACAGCGACGACCTAAGTCGTAAATTGTAATTAATCAAAGTGAGAAAAGTTCTCGCGCACTTAGCAGTAAAGTGTCACTATCACAAAAGATCAACAAATAAGAGAACATAACTTGAAATGTCACTATCACAAAGGATCACCGAAGTAAAGAAAGTTCTAGTTGATTTCAAATGTCAAATATTATGGTTGCGTTCAGAAATTTAATTTGTGACGAAACTTAAGATTTATCAATCTACATATAGTTGATTGTCAAATGTCAAATATTATGGTTGCGTTCAGAAATTTAATTTGTGACAAAACTTAAAGATTTATCAGTCTACATAAAAATAATCTGAAAGATGGTTAACAACCTTCATATTTATTCACCTTTTAAACCTTCTCTGGACTTCCACAAATAATTCAAGACAAAAATTAGCCAAATCGGGTACAGCTGGCGTTGTAACTTTGTTTGTAGAAGTGCTTTTGGATTCCCAATATGTTTTTCTTTTTCCGTTAACCACCTCTAAACTATTTTAAAATTGATTTACTATCTCAACAAGTAGTTCCGTGAAGAACTATACAGCCTATTTTCATATATCCTACTTATGTTAATTGCCACTATTTAACTTACACAATTTCAGTTTGATTGCTGTAATAGATTCGTAGATATTGAGAACCGACTAAATATTTCGGATGGTCGCCATGTTGGATTTTATATATGTAGGTCCTAGAGTTATGTACTGTTACATGCAGATTATTGTGAACGTGTAGTATTCAAACTTCAATCGCATAACTAGGACACAAGAAAAAACAAGGAGATTTAAAAAGGTTTCACAGCTGCCATCTTGAGGTTATGGAAACAATTGAAATAAATTAGATGCCAGTGGATTAACATTCGGATAAAGATTTACTGTACCAAGTTTCACTGCACGCGGATGGTTAAATTGCGAGAAACGTCCATGTGAATATTTATAATTCGCGTCACCGCCATGTTGGATTTGTGATCACCAGGTTATTTAAAGTCCTATAGGTGAACTTAAGTTCATAGCCCCTATGAACATTAAAAAATGCAGTTTGATTGCTAAAATAGATTCGTAGATATTCAGTATCGTCTAAATATTTCGGATGGTCGCCATGTTGGATTGTTAAATGTATAGGCCATAGAGTAATGTACCATTAAAGGAAAATTATTGCGTAGGTTCATTATTCAAACTTTCACTTCGATCGCATGACTACATCACAAGAAATAAAAACTTAATTTTAAAATTCGCTCTGCCGCCATCTTGAGGTTATGTAAACAATTGAACTAAATTAGATACCAGTGGATTACAATGTGTATAAATATTTCCTGTACCAGGTTTCAGTGCGCTTGGAACATTAAATCGCGAGAAAGGTCTATTTAAAATGTTCAAATTCGCTTGGCCGCCATGTTCGTTTTGTAGTTAACCGGTTTTTGAAAATCTTATAGATGCACTTTCAGTAGTGCCCTTTATCTCAGTACAAAATTTTAGGGAGCTACCGCTAATAGTTTCAGAGATATAGAATGCCGGTGAAATATTTCGCACATCCGCCATCTTGTGATTATGTAAACAATTGAACGAAGTTAGATGTCGGTGCATTACAATGTATATAAACATATACTGTGCCAAGTTTCATTGCGTTTGGTTGGTCAAATCGCGAGAAACGTCTATTTAAAAGTCGCAAATTCGCTTGGCCGCCATGTTCGTTTTGTAGTTACCAGGTTTTCAAATGTCACATGAGTGAACTTATAGTAGTTCCCTCTATCACCATAGAAAATGTCAGGGTAATATCGGTAATAGTTTCGGAGATATTGAATGCTGGTGAAATATTTCGCACAGCCGCCATGTTGGATTGGTGAGTCGTAACAAAATTTGAAGGGCACGGTCGAGGTCGCCGGGAATAGTGCTATGAACTTTCCGAGTTTCATTGAAATCGCTCCTGCCGTTTAGATTTTATTAGGGGGGACACACACACGAATCACACACACACACACACACACACACGCACACACACACGGACAAAAGGTGATCTCATAAGCCTATTTTTTCAAAATTGAAAATAGGCTAAAAAAAATAACAAGTAGTTCCGTGAAGAACTATACAGCCTATTTTCATATATCCTACTTATGTTAATTGCCACTATTTAACTTACACAATTTCAGTTTGATTGCTGTAATAGATTCGTAGATATTGAGAACCGACTAAATATTTCGGATGGTCGCCATGTTGGATTTTATATATGTAGGTCCTAGAGTTATGTACTGTTACATGCAGATTATTGTGAACGTGTAGTATTCAAACTTCAATCGCATAACTAGGACACAAGAAAAAACAAGGAGATTTAAAAAGGTTTCACAGCTGCCATCTTGAGGTTATGGAAACAATTGAAATAAATTAGATGCCAGTGGATTAACATTCGGATAAAGATTTACTGTACCAAGTTTCACTGCACGCGGATGGTTAAATTGCGAGAAACGTCCATGTGAATATTTATAATTCGCGTCACCGCCATGTTGGATTTGTGATCACCAGGTTATTTAAAGTCCTATAGGTGAACTTAAGTTCATAGCCCCTATGAACATTAAAAAATGCAGTTTGATTGCTAAAATAGATTCGTAGATATTCAGTATCGTCTAAATATTTCGGATGGTCGCCATGTTGGATTGTTAAATGTATAGGCCATAGAGTCATGTACCATTAAAGGAAAATTATTGCGTAGGTTCATTATTCAAACTTTCACTTCGATCGCATGACTACATCACAAGAAATAAAAACTTAATTTTAAAATTCGCTCTGCCGCCATCTTGAGGTTATGTAAACAATTGAACTAAATTAGATACCAGTGGATTACAATGTGTATAAATATTTCCTGTACCAGGTTTCAGTGCGCTTGGAACATTAAATCGCGAGAAAGGTCTATTTAAAATGTTCAAATTCGCTTGGCCGCCATGTTCGTTTTGTAGTTAACCGGTTTTTGAAAATCTTATAGATGCACTTTCAGTAGTGCCCTTTATCTCAGTACAAAATTTTAGGGAGATACCGCTAATAGTTTCAGAGATATAGAATGCCGGTGAAATATTTCGCACATCCGCCATCTTGTGATTATGTAAACAATTGAACGAAGTTAGATGTCGGTGCATTACAATGTATATAAACATATACTGTGCCAAGTTTCATTGCGTTTGGTTGGTCAAATCGCGAGAAACGTCTATTTAAAAGTCGCAAATTCGCTTGGCCGCCATGTTCGTTTTGTAGTTACCAGGTTTTCAAATGTCACATGAGTGAACTTATAGTAGTTCCCTCTATCACCATAGAAAATGTCAGGGTAATATCGGTAATAGTTTCGGAGATATTGAATGCTGGTGAAATATTTCGCACAGCCGCCATGTTGGATTGGTGAGTCGTAACAAAATTTGAAGGGCACGGTCGAGGTCGCCGGGAATAGTGCTATGAACTTTCCGAGTTTCATTGAAATCGCTCCTGCCGTTTAGATTTTATTAGGGGGGGACACACACACGAATCACACACACACACACACACACGCACACACACACGGACAAAAGGTGATCTCATAAGCCTATTTTTTCAAAATTGAAAATAGGCTAAAAAATCATGGGAGCGTGCTCAACAGCTCACCAAAGTTTCATCGCAATGAAATGAATGGTATATGAACGCATACGGGACTTGGTTGAAACGATTCCTGTGCTGTCACCCTTTAAAAGAATATACTCGCGCGCTACCAATAGTAAAATGGATTTACTAAATCAGAAATCTTTGCGGTAGTGGAAACAGCATTTCTCCAAATTTCATTGCAATCGCATGAATGGTATATGAACGCATATGGCATTTTTTTAAAGATACGCGTGCCGTTACTCATTTGTTGAATCTACTCGTGCGCTACCTATTGTAAAAAGGATTTACTAAGTCAGAAACCTTTCCTGGAGAGTGCACAACAATACAACCAAAGTTTCAGAGCAATCGGATGAATGGTATATGAACGCATACGGGACTTTGTTTAAGGGATTCGCGTTCCGTCACTCATTTGTTGAATCTACTCGTGCGCTACAACTTTCATATTTATTCACCTTTTAAACCTTCTCTGGACTTCCACAAATAATTCAAAACCAAAATTAGCCAAATCGGTCCAGCCGTTCTCGAGTTTTAGCCAGACTAACGAACAGCAATTCATTTATATAAATAACTAGCTGTTCCCGGCATGCGTCGCAATGCCAATCAAAGAAAGTGTTGGCATTGTAACTTTGTATGTTGAAGTGCTTTTGGATTCCCAATATTGTTTTTCTTTTTCCGTTAACCATCTCTAAACTATTGTAAAATTGATTTACTATATCAAAAAATCATGGGAGCCTGCTCAACATCTCACCAAATTTTCATCGCAATGAAATGAATGGTATATGAACGTATACGGGACTTTGTTGAAACGATTCGAGCGCCGTCACCCACTTGTTGAATATACTCGTACGCTACCTATTGTAAAATGGATTTACTAAGTGAAAACCTTCCCTGGCGTGTACACAACAACTCATGAAAATTTCATCGCAATCGGATGAATGGCATATGAACGCATACGGGTTTTTGCTTAAACGATTCGCGCGACGACACTCATTTGTTGAATCTACTTGTGCGCCACCCATTGAAAAACGGATTTACTAATTCATACAACTTCGCAGGATTGTACTCAACTCACTGAAGTTTTATCAGAATCGGATGAATGGTATATGAACGCATACGGGATTTGGTTGAAACGATTCACGCGCTGTCGCTCATTAGTTGAATCTACTCGTGCGCTACAAATTGTCAAATGGATTCTCTAAATTAGAAATCTTCGCGGGAGTGGAAACAACATTTCACCAAATTTCATTGCAATCGCATGAATGGTATATGAACGCATACGGATTTCTTTTAAACGATACGCACGCCGTTATTCATTTGTTGAATTTACTCGCGCGATACCTATTGTAAAGTAGATGTACTAAGCCAGAAACCTTCCCAGAAGTGTACACAACATCTCACCCAAGTTTCATCGCTTTCGGACAAATGGTATATGAAAGCATACGGGACTTTGTTGAAACGCTTCGCGCGCCTTCGCTCATATGTTGAATCTACTTGAGCGCTACCTATTGTAAAATGGATTAACTAAGCCTGAAACTTCCCTGGAGTGTACACAACAACTCGCCCAAGTTTAGTCGCTACCAGACGAATGGTATATGAACGTATACGGGACTATGTAGAAACACTTCGCGCGTCGTCGCTCGTTTGTTTAATCTACTTGTGCGATACCTATTATAATATGGATTTAATTAGAGAGAAACCTTGCCCGTTGTGTATACAAGCTCTCGCCCAAGTTTCATCGCTATCAGACGAATAGTAGGCTATATGAACGCAAACGGGACTTTGTTGAATCGCTTCGCGCATCGTCGCTCATTTGTTGAATCTACTCGTGCGCTACCTATCATGATATGGATTTACTAAGACAGAAACCTTGCCTGTAGTGTTCACAACCTCTCACCCAAGTTTCATCGCTATCGGACGAATGGCATGTGAACGCATACAGGACTTTGTTGAAACGCTAAGCCCGTCGTCGCTGATTTGTTGAATCTAATCGTGCGCTACCTATTGTTAAGTCGATTTACTAAACCAGAAACCGTCCCTGAGGTGTACACAACATCTCACCCAAGTTTCATCACTATCAGACGAATAGTATATGAAGGCATAAGGGACTTTGTTGAAACGCTTCGCTCGTCGTCGCCCATTTGTTGAATCTACTCGTGCACTACCTATTATAACATGGATTTACTAAGCCAGACACCTTGCCTGTAGTGTACACAACCTCTCACCCAAGTTTCATCGCTCGGACGAATGGTATGTGAACGCATACAGGACTTTGTTGAATCGCTTCGCCCGTAGTCGCACATTTGTTGAAGCTACTTGTGCGCTACCCATTGTTAAGTAGATTTTCTAAGCCAGAAACCTTCCATGAAGTGTACACAACATCTCTCCCAAGTTTAATCACTATCAGACGAATAGTATATGAACGCATACGGGACTTTGTTAAAACGCTTCGCTCATCGTCGCTCATTTGTTGAATCTACTCTTGCGCTACCTAATATAACATGGATTTACTAAGCCAGAAACCTTGCCTGTAGTGTACACAACCTCTCACCCAAGTTTCATCGCTATCGGACGAATGGTATGTGAACGCATACAGGACTTTGTTGCAACGCTTCGCCCGTCGTCGCTCATTTGTTGAATCTACTCCTGCGCTACCTATTGTTAAGTGGATTTACTAAGCCAGACACCTTCCCTGAAGTGTACACAACATCTCACCCAAGTTTCATCACTATCAGACGAATTGTATATGAACGCATACGGGACTTTGTTAAAACGCTTCGCTCGTCGTCGCTCATTTGTTGAACCTAGTGCACTGCGTATTATAATATGGAATTACTAAGAGAGAAACCTTGCCCGTAGTGTACACAACCTCTCACCCAAGTTTCATCGATATCGGACGAATGGTATGTGAATGCATACAGGACTTTGTTAAAACGCTTCGGCCGTCGTCGCTCATTTGTTGAATCTAATCGTGCGCTACGTATTGTTAAGTCGATTTACTAAACCAGAATCCTTCCCTGAGGTGTACACAACATCTCACCCAAGTTTCATCACTATCAGACGAATAGTATATGATGACATACGGGACTTTGTAGAAACGCTTCTCTCGTCGTCGCTCATTTGTTGAATCTACTCGTGCGCTACCTATTATAACATGGATTATTTAAGACAGACACCTTGCCTGTAGTGTACACAACCTCTCACCCAAGTTTAATCGCTATCGGACGAATGGTATGTGAACGCATACAGGACTTTGTTGAAACGCTAAGCCCGTCGTCGCTGATTTGTTGAATCTAATCGTGCGCTACCTATTGTTAAGTCGATTTACTAAACCAGAAACCGTCCCTGAGGTGTACACAACATCTCACCCAAGTTTCATCACTATCAGACGAATAGTATATGAAGGCATAAGGGACTTTGTTGAAACGCTTCGCTCGTCGTCGCCCATTTGTTGAATCTACTCGTGCACTACCTATTATAACATGGATTTACTAAGCCAGACACCTTGCCTGTAGTGTACACAACATCTCACCCAAGTTTCATCACTATCAGACGAATAGTAAGTATATGAAGGCATAAGGGACTTTGTTGAAACGCTTCGCCCGTCCTCGCACATTTGTTGAATTTACTCGTGCGCTACCTATTGTTAAGTGGATTTACTAAGCCAGAAACCTTCCATGAAGTGTACACAACATCTCACGCAAGTTTCATCACTATCAGGCGAATAGTATATGAACGCATACGGGACGTAGTTGAAACGCTTCGCTCGTCGTCGCTCATTTGTTGAATTTACTCGTGCGCTACCTATTATAACATGGATTTACTAAGACAGAAACCTTGCCTGTGGTGTACACAACCTCTCAACCAAGTTTTACCGCTATCGGACGAATGGTATGTGAACGCATACAGGACTTTGTTGAAACGCTTCGCCCGTCGTCGCACATTTGTGCGCTACCCATTGTTAAGTCGATTTACTAAACCAGAAACCTTCCCTGAGGTGTACACAACATCTCACCCAAGTTTCATCACTATCAGACGAATAGTAAGTATATGAAGGCATAAGGGACTTTGTTGAAACGCTTCGCTCGTCGTCGCTCATTTGTTGAATCTAATCGTGCACTACCTATTATAACATGGATTTACTAAGCCAGATACCTTGCCTGTAGTGTACACATCCTCTCACCCAAGTTTCATCGCTATCGGACGAATGGTATGTGAATGCATACAGGACTTAGTTGAAACGCTTCGGCCGTCGTGGCTCATTTGTTGAATCTAATCGTGCGCTACCTATTATTAAGTCGATTTACTAAACCAGAAATCTTCCCTGAGGTGTACACAACATCTCACCCAAGTTTCATCACTATCAGGCGAATAGTATTGTGCCCGTTTAGACCGGAGTCCGCACAACCACATATGCATTTTACCAATAATCAGTCAGCACGAGAGTCAAAATATCCCGGAGCGCCAGATGGGTTAAAGCAAATCGCAAAATCGACATCAAATTTAAAAAAATGCTTTGCTGATTTTTGGCTCAATGCAACAATAAGGATAGAAGGAGATTTAATTGGGAGAAACACATCTGGTAAAATTATCTCAGTTTATTTTAAAGTTAAAATCTGACTGCAAAGATGCTCAAAGCAGCATCATCCACGTGTGGCGATCCACACACTTATTTACACACAATATACAGAAATTTTCCAAACACATTTGACAATCTTTTTGGAAACACAAGTCCGATTAATAGTCCTGTGGACTGTGTTCCAAAATTATTAATATTTAATTCCAGTTCAAAATTAATTGTCCATACTGGAAATAACGTAGATCACTGTTTGACTATTTACATGATATTAACACTCGTAGAATAAATGTTTATAGAATTCTTAAACTTTCACTTGTTTTTCCAGTTTCAAAAATATATCGTCGAAAATATTATTATCATCGAAGCAACACAAATTATTAACACATATTAATAACATTTGAAAAGTATTTGACCTTTGAGCATAGCATCGAAGAACTGTGCGAAGCACAACAACAATTAATCGTTCTTCTGACATTAGACATTCGAGAAGTGACTCGATTATGAACTTCAAGTTCCAAACAAAATATATGATTTCTGAATCATCAACTTGATCAATAAATGGTTGAACCATTCAACTATTCAATTTTCCACTTGGAATCATTATGAAAAAAATATTTATATTTATGGCCATTTCTAGTAACTTTCACAACTTGCAATTCTTCGACAGAATGCGGAAATTAGAATTGTAGTTTTATAATGAATTCATTTAGTTCATGGCACTAGGATTGAAAATATCCTTCAAATTATTCGTGGTTAAAGAATTATTTTTAATTGGCAGTGGCCCATTCTACTATTTGTGTAAGAACACAATATTATAACAACAACGGCAAAGGTCTTCCTCTGAAGAAGAATAAACTACTATCATGATAAATCCGGGTTCTAGCAAAATCAAAGTCTAAAATGGAATTCGAAAACAAGGTTGAAATAAGAACTGATGGTTTCAAAGAAATAACCTTCGGGTTATTCATACGACGAAATGTGTAGTTCCAATACTCCTACTATAAACCTGAGCCATCGAACCTGCTATTTGATTGATGCTCGAAAAAACCTCTTCATTCCTGCGACTTAACATGCGCACCTGGGAATGGCATTTCAACTACTCCACACACATAATTTATCTTCCCAAAATTTATACAATAAATCAAGCCTCTGCTTGTTATCAACACTGGAAGATTAATAAACTTACAAGTTTATTTTATTTTACCATTCAGTTCAACCCGTGGATTTACCATACTTATGAAAAGCTTTATTTCACTTTCGAGTGCATTTACGTCATGATTTTATATAAATACAAAAATATCCTATTTGATACAAATATCATTTGCTTCCCGTTTCATGCCTCTCCGTGTTATCTGAAACATATACTTTGCTCATTGCAAATATCAACTGTTCAACCAGAACTGAAATGTTGGTTGAATGCGGGCTTGCGCTAACCACTCTCCTTCGAGAAATCTCCTGTTCCAGACTAGAAATGATTAAACTACTTCATAGGCTCTTTCTCAATACATATGATTATTAGAAAATATAATATCCAAGAATTATTTAGAAAAATTATGAAAATTATTATTATTATTATTAGTGGATTATTATTATTATTATTATTATTTATATTATTTCAAATATGTTTAATTATCATCTCATTATGTGAGAATCCACATGTTCGAACCTTCGAATATGGAAAAAATATCCATTCCTCAACAAAAATAAATTTAACTTTTACAGTTACATCGGGGTTTTCCGTGGTTTCCTTAAAATATGAAAAATTCTAATAAATGCTCGAAATGCTCGGTCATCGATCCTAAACTGTTCTGAGTGCTGAAAATGCTCAGAATAACTCTAATAAGTCTTGCGTAAATCATTGCAAGCTTTAAATACGACGAAAAAAATGTGTTGGTCATCTGCAGAAAAAAATAGTTTGTTCCAATTAGCTAGGCATAATATAATTCAAATGTGGCTTACATTTCTTGATGGTCTTGAAGCGTAGTAAACCTGGTCTGTACCAGATTTATCCATAGACATGCCCTATCGGACAAGCACGTATAATCCTTGTATCGGCCGCCATTGTAGACCCACAATTCGTCTAGTCAGACATAGTGGTAGTATCTTTCGACGTTTGAATAAACTGTGGTTCCATTTTAATATGGGCTTCTATCAAAGCCATAACAGTTTGTTTAAATAGGGTCAGATCTAAGTGATCTCTTCTTAAATATGTCAGTTGTAACATAACTCACTGTAATCTCATCAGTACAAGAAAAACATTGATAGTCTAAGCAATTAACGGCTGTTCTGAAGATCGTTCCCTGGGCATGGTTTATTAATATCACCATCTGGCATGCGCTAAGCAACCTGCAGTTTCCCTTGCGTAGACTAATGAACGCCACCGTTATAGACTAGTCTTCAGTGTACTGACAGTTCGAAGTGGTTAACTAGTTACAAAAATGAAAACTGACTTGAAATGGATTTAAACATCCAAGTATTAAGTTACTACTGGACTGTGACAAAATACTATTTTCTAGACAAAGTCTAGCATATGTCCTTTTAGAAATATAAATATTTCCACCAATGTCTGTAGAAATATCAATCACCTCAGTGATTCTCCTCACCAGAAACTTACTAAGTTCCAACTCGTTTGCGCAGCACTTCTCGTGACTATCACGATTTGAAAAGAACTTCTGCGTAGATACGGCAACCATGTGCCTTGGCTCAGCGTAGATGCAACTTGCTTGCCAAGTGCTTGTGTTAGAATGAGCTGACCATGCCTGCTCCAGCTGGCTTTTATTCAAAACGGTCAGGGTCACGCGTCATCGCCTGATATCTAGAAATCCCCATATCTCTTGAATCCCTGGTCCGATTTACTTGATACTAATTGCGTTCTCTTTCATTTGGCCGTGCCAGTAATCTGATCCCAGTCTCAAGTCTCTACTCCATAGTTAACTATTTAATCAATAAATAGCCTCCACCTCTGCTATTACTCGCTACGTCACTTGACATCCAACTATCGGTAAAATTCTTCTAAATGCTTCTCGAAGCAATGTAGCGCGATATTCAAATATCTGAACTTTCAAAAGCGGCTACAGCCTTTCCCTTGATATCTAGGTGTCTGAAACTTGGAATACCCATTCCTAGAGTTGGGCACAGTATATGAACGTATACGGGACTTATTTGAAACGCTTCACTCGTCGTCGCTCATTTTTTGAATTTACTCGTGCGCTACCTATTATGACATGGATTTACTAAGCCAGACACCTTGCCTGTGGTGTACACAACCTCTCCCCTAAGTTTCATCGCTATCAGACGAATGGTATGTGAACGCATACAGGACTTTTTTGAAACGCTTCGGCCATCGTCGCTCATTTGTTGAATCTACTCGTGCGCTACCTATTGTAAAAAGAATTTACTAAGTCAGAAATCTTTCCTGGAGTGTGCACAACAATACAGCCAAAGTTTCATAGCAATTGGATGAATGGTATATGAACGCATACGGGACTTTGTTTAAGAGATTCGCGTGCCGTCACTCATTTGTTGATTTTTCTCGTGCGCTATAACTTTCATATTTATTCACCTTTTAAACCTTCTCTGGACTTCCCCAAATAATTCAAGACCAAAATTAGCCAAATCGGTCCGGCCGTTATCGAGTTTTAGCGAGACTAACGAACAGCAATTCTTTTATATATATATAGATAGATTTATTTATTTATTTACTTATTTATTTAGAATGAGAAATATTTATTTTGTCTGTTGATAAATCAACCAACACAATAAACCCCAGTAGGTGAGATTGATCTGTGCAAAGTATAGATCTAGGGTTTATGCCGTTTACTCCACTCATAGGAAAGCGAAATGTCCTAAACAGAAGTT
Source organism: Meconema thalassinum (assembly GCA_946902985.2). Classification (NCBI taxonomy): domain Eukaryota; kingdom Metazoa; phylum Arthropoda; class Insecta; order Orthoptera; family Tettigoniidae; genus Meconema; species Meconema thalassinum. The sequence goes on from OX336392.1 coordinate 379,370,206, forward strand.
AAATTATGTCAGGATAGCCACTTCCTTTGCGTTCCTCCTTCCTACAACAGCGGCATGTGGTCACCCAGAACCGGTCACCCACGCAAGTTCTGACCCCCTAATGTTGTTTAACTTCCGATATCTTACTAGTTGCGGTGCTTCAACATGGGAACACCGTCGGCACAGCATTCAAAGTGGTCCTATTTTAAACATTCTAGTTCTTTTTTATTCCTACGATCGAATGATCTTTTTTCTAAATTTAAATCGTCTCCTGCTGTGAACATCGCACTTAATACCTAAATGGATTAAGGAAGTCGCTAAGCAGTAGTTTTAAATGAAATTGTCGAGAATGAGCTCAGAGAAAATAATTTCATTGAATTAATTACCTGTGCTAACTTTTAGTTGGACTCTTTTAGAGTCGGTCAACAAAGCTCGACCTGGTTCACAATTAGCAGAGACTTGATTATCTTGAGCTTTCGATAGGCGGACGATTGTGCTAGGGGAAGTCTACTCTGCGCGCTTCGTTACATCATTATTATTATATACCAAATTGTTCATTAAACAGAGTTCTTCTGGTATTCGGCAAAACTTCGGTGGGTTTACACAAGAGGCTTTGCTGGTTCTCAATCACCATTCAATAATTTCCTGACAATATTACAGCTGTCCAGTATTGCTGCCTTCTGCATTTTCTGATGGATGTTGAATGGTAGATTCAGTTTGTGTAGATCTGTTTTGAGCTGTTTTGGTATTACTGCTTGTTGTTTCCAAAGGCGTTTTATTTCTGTTGCCAAGTCCATAATACTCGTATATTTTCTGCATTTTTCGAGGGTCCTAGTTCTGATGTTGCGGGAGTTTGGTTCTGCGCCATGCTTTCTTGTGCACTTTGCCTGTGACAATGAGGTCTCGTTTGTTGGAAACTATTTGTCTTGTTGGTGATGTCAGAAGAATTGTAATGTACGATGCGCGTTTTTTAAGTACGTACTGTTATGATATTACGCCGTTGCAGCACTGCAGTCGACATTCCGTGAGGGCGCGCTGTGTACCTGCTTCTATTGGCAAGGCTGAGATGCCATTACGGCAACAGTCGCCCATGTGTACGTGTGTTGATAACCTATTGAAGTGGCATCGCCGATCGAGAGTCCCGCCGACTGATTAATCATCCTAGAAAAGAGAGAAAACACCCCTGTAATATATGCTGCCATTTGGCCACCACTGTCAGGCAAATTGCGTATGTTTAGGAGTTTTCCTGAGCACATACGCAATTTGCCTGACAGTGGTGGCCAAACGGCAGCATATCTTACAGGGGTGTTTTCACTCTTTTCTACGATGATTAATCAGTCGGCGGGGCTCTCGATCGGCGATGCAATTTCAAAAGCTTGTCAACGCACGTACACATGGGCGACTGTTGCCGTAATGGCGTCTCAGCCTTGTCAATATAGTTCACCTACTGTAAGTTTACACTTTTTTGACAGCTAGGGTTGCCAACTTTCATAAGGAAAGACTGGATTTTTAACCAGTAGTCCATAACAAATATACTATACATATTTTAATCACGTGTAAGTTTTTCAGGTTATTTTTTTTTTTTTTGCTTGTCCAAGTAATTGTGAATATATCGGCAACATAATTCTGTCGGCCAGACTGAAAAGTTGCATTATCAAACTGAACTACCATGTCCTCGTGGCATGGGTGTGCGGTTGGTAATGGATGCTTTACCGTGTTCATCCGCCTGTGCAAATAACATGATAATATTATGTTAAATAATAATTATTACAATTGATAATATTGCCCAAAATCGTCTGAAAGTATTATTTCCATTTGAACCCGTGTTCACTTTTCAGATACATTTATAGTGGTTATCTTAAATGTTGAGTAAATATGTAGTCTGAGAGGTCTCCAGGTCGGACATCTTTGTTTTGACTATCGAGGCGGAAGCAGATACTGAATTTCTTGTTCAAGATATTTATTTTATTTCTCTCTTTTTGAAGGTAAAAGAAAAGGCAGCAGAACTATTGATTTCTTCAAGGACATTGCCCTGGTGAATAATTTTCGTATTTATTTGTGCAACAAATTAGGCATAAAATATGAGTTGTTGTGTAGGCCTAAAAGTTTACTTATATGGTGAAATTTTTCGTAAGTTTTATTTTAATAGAAATCCAACAGGTCAAGTAATGATCTTATCGTCTTAAGGACATTTTACACCATACCTTAATAAGCATTTTCCTTGAGCTGTGAAATGATGAGCCTAAAAATAATTCCACTCTAACATTTAAGTTATCAGCTGCTGTGTCACAGAGTGCCCAATGATGCAATATTCCGTCAGCGAGTCGTCAGTGGGTTTTAGGTGTGCTGTTAGAACGATTATTTGATACATGTCACAAAGAAATACAAGTTTCCTTTAAAAAGGGCAATGAATTGATATTGCGAGATGAATGTAGGTTAAGGCAACTCATAACAGCTGCTCACCGCTTGACGGAATACAGCGGCCATTGCTGGCTGCCATATGTGTGATGATGGCTCATTGGCTGGAATGCACATGGCACTAGGGATTGATCTTTTCAGTAGGACTAATTGTTCCCGCGAGAAGTGAAAACTTACACCAGACGAACTCTAGATACAGGTACACAGCAAGCCTGCACGGAATGCCGGCCGTAGCTCTGCAACGACATGATATCACAACTGTACTTACTTAAGAAACGCGTCTCGTATTTTAAATGTGTCATTTTCTACTATGGGTTGTGGTTGAAGTCTAAAGTATGGTTCTGGATCTATTGGTAGTTAACATTGCTTGCATAGTTCTTTTTAGATGATCTTAGCTACATTGTAATGTTGGTGTACGTAGTCCCTTTGTGCAAGTACTGGGCATGCTGTTAGTATGTGATCGATGATTTCAGTTTTGTTTCGGCACTTTCGGTATGAATCTGTTGATATTTTGTTGATGTACCTTCTGAAGTTATGGGTTTCTATGACACTGTTCTAAACGGTCATCATAAATCTTTTTGTTTCGCGATGTAGGACACCATTAGTTAACTAGCTTGTTTGTCCGTTTCTGGGAAATTGAGAATATGATAGTGTTTGTTGTGAATTGCCTGTTCTGCTAATATCCGCTTTCTTTATTTCAGTCACCCAGGGGCTCACAACTAGTGGGACGTGTGTTGGCGACCACGGGACCCCAGCTGAGTCCAGCATTGCTTCCACTTACTTGTGCCGGGCTCCTCTTCGTCTTCTTTCATGTCGACCTCCCTTGGTCAACTCTTGTTCATTTCCGACCCCGACGGTATAGGAAGTCTTTCACTTTCCCGCCTTAATTTGCCCTTGTCTAATCTTTCCTGTTCCCTCCTTCTTCGAGGGGTCAGACCTCTTGTTTTCTTTTCATTATATTTCCTTTTCTCTTTAAGATTTCCGCACCTTTTCTTTTTGTTAATTGGCTCCCCGTGTATCTAAATTCCATTAAGGGATATTGTTTGCATCTACACTCCATTATGTGGGTATTATCAATCTACGTTGCATTTTGTAGGTTTTTTTTCGATCTAAATTGCATTTCGCGAGTGTTTTCAAACTCAATTGCATTTTGTAAAGATTGACAAACTAAATTGCTTTTTAGTAAGTCTTTCAATGTAGGAGCAGGACATTTTAGTGAGTATTTTGAATTTCAATTGCATATTGTAAGTATTTTCAACCGCATTTCGCAAGCATTTTAAATCTAACTTGCATTTTGTATGGTGGGCATTTAGCAAGTGATTTGATTCTCAATTGCATTTTGTGGGTATTTTGAAATTAAATTACATTTTGTAAGTATTTTCAATCTAAATCGCATTTTTTAAGTATTGTCAATCCAAATGAGTAGTTTGAATCTACCGTCCATTTTGAACGCATTTTCAATTTCAATTGCATTTTGTAAGCATTTTGAATTTCAATTGCATTTAGTACGTATTTTGAACCTAGTCTACATTTTGTGCGTATTTTTCAATCTATTCCTTTTGTGAGTATTTTCGTTCTAAATTCCCTTTTGTAAGTATTACCGCTCTCCATTTTGTGAGTAGTTTCAATCTGAGTTCCTATTTTGTAAGTATTTTCCGTCTCACTTAATAATCCTTCTGGTTTCCATTTCATTGTCATTTTCGCTATCACCCAGACCATTAGGGGCCGATAACCTAGATGTTAGGCCCCTTAAAACAATTATCATCATCATCATCATCATCATCATCATCATCTTTATTTCAGTTTCTAGCTCTTCAGTGAAACCATATTGGTTCATATTTAGTGGCGTATAGTTATCGTCAAGTTCAACTATCAGGTTATTATTATTATTATTATTATTAGTAGTAGTAGTACTATTATGGCTGGCAGCGTGGCTCAGTTGTAACGTTCTAACTTGCTGTTCCCAAGGTTGCAGGATCGAATCCTGGCGCAGTCAGCTGGCATTTGAGGGTACGCAAATGCGATAAAGATCCCCATCGGGGCAAAATTCCGGCCCTCATGCGTCTCTAAAAGCCACAGAGGTTAACAGGGGTGTCAAACCATTAAAATCATTATTACTATTATTATTATTAGTAGTAGTAGTAGTAGTAGTAGTAGTAGTAGTAGTAGTAGTAGTAGTAGTAGTAGCCTCCGTGGCTTAGGCTGCAGCACGCCGGCCTCTCACCGCTGGGTCCGTGGTTCAAATCCCGGTCACTCCATGTGAGATCTGTGCTGGACAAAACGGAGGCAGACAGGTTTTTCTCCGGGTACTCCGGTTTTCCCTGTCAAAATTTCATTCCAGCAACACTCTTCACTATCATTTCATTTCATCTGTCATTCATTTAATCATTGCCCCAGAGGAGTGCGTCAGGCCTCGTCAGCCGGCACAGTCCATATCCTCGCCGCTATATCGGGGCTTCATTCATTCCATTCCTGACCCGGTCGGAGACTGGAAGCTGGCTGTGGATTTTCATTTTCATTATTATTATTATTATACAGTTGTTTGGTCACGACCACATTGATGACAAAGGAGGCTTTCAACTATTAGGCCGTACATTGTACAGAATATAAATTGTAATTTATTTATCTGGAAGGTAGAAATCTTTGATTCTTACAGGACTCGAACCCAAGACCTCCAGCTGTGAATGGCATTGTTCTGACCACTGAGTTAATAGGGAATGCATTTGAATCCTCATAGGCGATAAGTACAGTACATACAACTAATAAACCACCTCGTCGTGTAGCGGTTAGCATTATTGGCTGTCACCCCGGAGGACCTGGTTCAATTCCGGTCCATGCTAAGAAATTTAATTCTGGTTTGAGGACTGCAGCGGGATACACTCAGCTCCGTGATGCAAAATTGAGAAGAAGTGGGTTTGATTGCTACCTCAGCCATCCTGGAAATAGTTTTCCGTGGTCTCTCCACTTCTACTCCAAGCAAATGTCGGGACGGTTCCTAAACCTAAGGCCACGGCCACCTCCTTCTCAATCCATACCTCAGTTAGTTAGTTATTGTTGTTTTAAGGGGCGGAACAGCGAGGTTAGATACCCCAATTCTTACGTTCATTACAAATATACACACGAATACAGCCATCAAAATAACACAGGTTATCATTCAAAATTCCACACTCATTCATGTAAACGGGGCTAAATGGCCACGGTGTGCAAGTCCCTCAAATGAAACGATGAAAATAATGTTCTCTCACAAGGAACACTAAACTCGTTGGAAACTGAAATCTCGTTCGGGTTGATCGAATAGTTGACTGGAGCATATCGCTTGAGGTAGTTAGTTCGTTATTGTTGTTTTAAGGGGCGGAACCACTAGGTCATCTGCCCCTATGCTTGAGGTAAGGGCAACCGATATGAAGGGGGAAATGTTAGTTGGGAAGGATGTACAATGTACCCAATTCTCAATAAACCAAGTCTTAATCAAGTTCATAACCTGTGTGCAGCATATAGAGATGAGGAGTCACTTCATCCGTGGTGAACATAAAGGATTAGTCTGTGGTAGTTGAGAATGTCTCCGAACAATTAGCATACACTCATATGAAGCCAAGTATTTCATAGCCCAATCAGGTAACCAGCCACATGAAACATGCATGTTAATCATTTAGTTTCCACGGAGTACCAACAGATAGCACCAATAGTCCCGGTTGACATGCACTACAAATATCGAGTCAGTTAGCAACAGACAGTGCAGAATAGCGGAAGTTGGTGAAATGTTTATCCAACAATCAAATAACATTATTAACACAATAACTATACGAGAGATTTCAACGGGCAGTGGTGTGTAATGGGTGCTGACAAAGCATAGTATTCACTAATCAGATAAGTGGCTCGCTACATTATTTATGTAACAATATCAAGTGTTGGCTTGTTTTACCAACACAACTAGTGAACTATTTCTAATGCTTTCGTGGTGATACAGATCATGTTCACTAACATTTTCGCTTCACCACGTGATAGTTGTTACCGAAGTTCCCACTATTAGTTTCCTTATCACATGGTAGCTTCTTCAGGCTGCCCGATGTGGTGACTTGTGTCTCGGGACAGTCGGATGAGGAACCAGAAAGATGCGCGCGCACCCGGCAGGGAGGAGCATTTGAATAGCGCAAGTTTTAAGAAATAAAATATGGAGGACGGTTGTCGTTTCGGGGTAACATTTACAGTCGATTTGCATTATTAACGCAAAGCGGTCGTGAAACTTGCTTTAAGTACATTTGAAAATATGCATTCCAATCAATATTCAAGATCTAACTGTAATAATTGAATATTTAACCATACGCACTATTAAGGACCATAACAATATGCGGTAAAGTCTGTCGGAAAAGTGTGCGAGTGGTATCGCGCTCGCTTGTTGTTTTGAAGATCCGGGTTCAAAGCTACCCAAGGGCGGAAATTTTTACTTCTTTTTAATTATTTTATTATTTCCTCCTCACGTCGTACAACAATATTGCAACTTAGTTTTGTCTACATGATCTACGAGGACGATAGTAAACATGTTTTCTCTCATTTAAAATTCTATTTTCCCTAAATACTGTTTAAGACCATGGACGGATACTATTTAAATAGTTCAAAATTTATCCCAGAATAATAATATTAGCCTATGACACGTTCTGTATTTGGTTGGTTGGTTCCTAAGTTTAGGGGCTGTGACAACGCGGTTATGTAGCCCCGTGTACTTTGAGTGTGTGTAGAATCTGTCTGATAACCGGTGATAATTGTGATGGCTGTATTAATGTGTGTATCTGTTTTTTAACTCAAGTAAGGACTGCAACTTTGAATTTTTCAAATAGTTCCTACTTTTGCCGCCAAACACCACCGTCAACGACTACTAGGCCTAGTTCAGAACTTAGCTACTAGACGACACCAAAGTCGGCTCTTGGCAACGAACGTAGACACCTAAGAGCGTTGTTTACATTCCTAACCTATACAATTTAGCTTCACACAGGTGTAATTAGTGGAAGGTTCTTTAAGGGGACACTATAGGCTACCCCAAGAAAATTTTTTTGCTCCCAGTGATCCAAACTGCACCAAATTTTATTTCCATACGACCAACATCTTGCATAAAGCAAAAAAGTGAAAAATTATTCCTTTCAGTTGATCAGTATGGGCAGAAATTACTAAAAGATAGTCTTTTCCTTAAAAAAAATGATAGGAACTATTTACCACTAACAATTACTGAAACTTTACAATCTTTTTACACTATGTACGCATTGCACAGACTAATAATTCTGTGCATGGGTTTGGAAAAATATGAAATAGTTCCTGAAATAAAAAATAGTTTCACAAAATTAATTTTTATTTCCAAAAATTAAAGTTAAACATTATTTAAAAATAAACGATAACTATTTTAACTAATATGGATGCACAGAATTATGGGAGATAGATATCTTCACATGCTACAAAAATATTATTGAGATTGTAAAGTAAAAAAAAAAAAAAAAGATTTACAAAAGAATTTTAAATGAGAGAAAACATGTTTACTCTCGTCCTTGTATCATGTAGACAAAACTAAGTTGCAATATTGTTGTACGACGTGAGGAGGAAATAATAAAATAATTAAAAAGAAGTAAAAATTTCCGCCCTTGGGTAGCCTTGAACCCGGGATCTTCAAAACAACAAGCGAGCGCGATACCACTCGCACACTTTTCCGACAGACATTACCGCATATTGTTATGGTCCTTAATAGTGCGTATGGTTAAATATTCAATTATTACAGTTAGATCTTGAATATTGATTGGAATGCATATTTTCAAATGTACTTAAAGCAAGTTTCACGACCGCTTTGCGTTAATAATGCAAATCGACTGTAAATGTTACCCCGAAACGACAACCGTCCTCCATATTTTATTTCTTAAAACTTGCGCTATTCAAATGCTCCTCCCTGCCGGGTGCGCGCGCATCTTTCTGGCTCCTCATCCGACTGTCCCGAGACACAAGTGATGTGGTGGCTTCTTCTCACAGCGGACGTGACGTCACGGTCTCTCTCGTCAGCGCTGTCTGGTGGCCGTGGTTCGATCGCAGTGACATCCTCTGTTGGTCTGTTAGGGCTGTGTGTTGCCCCAGTATGTGAATTATGTTCCTTTGGTCCAGTTTAAGTCATCTACTGTCACTCAAGTTCATATTGGCCGGATGACACTGTTATTGGAAGTGATTCCAGCCGAAGATATGAGAGCAGCTGGTAGAATATGCGCAAGAAGAGCTTGCCACAGAATCCTGCGCAGATCCTCGGCAATGTTCGGGTGGGCTCGGTAGTGGCAAAACAGGCCCCTCCCACTTAGCTTCAGTAGCTCGCTAGCAGCCGTTCAGAACGGATGGTCTACCTAGCCGGAGGCTTGTCATGTTAAACTGTGACTGGGGTTGAAGTGAGATCTCAGCGAATGTATGTAATGCCTTACACAGTGGTTATTACATCAGCCTGGTCACAGTAACCCATACCCTAATTAGCCTATATTGTTTGGTGCTTTCTTGCACTCTACGCTTGAATTACAGCTGTAGACCGCATCTCGCAGTGAGCCCGCAGGGTTGAAGACCGCAGTGAGCCCGGTAATCAGCATTCGGAGGACACATTGGAGCCCCGCAATGAGCATTAAACTACGCCGATTGATATTGGTCCCTGCACATAGTTGAGTTTCGTCAAGCTCTTCCTGCGGGTACTCTATTCAGAAAGGCGTAAGGCAAGGCTGAAACTTATCTCCCATACTTTCCAATCCATACAGTGAACAAGCAATAAAGATTCAAGGAGAAATAATCCCAACTCTGGGATTTTCTGAAGACATTGTTATCTTAGCCGACTAACCAGAGGATTAGAATGCATTTTTAAATGGTATGTACTCCATCTTGAAGGAATTCATGATGAAAATTGATGAATGAAATTAAAAGATAACTAGTTGAAACCCGTCAAAACATGACGGTCAATAGAAAAATATTTACTGAAGAATTTTCTTATATAGGCCTACTGTACATTCTTTGTACGATTATTTTTTGACTCTATTGAAACTATGAGGGCGTCAAAAGATTGCACTCTCAACATTGCAAAATACTGCTGGCCATGACTGAAAAATTGTTGGGGCAAATTGAGGCCTATACGTTCCAGAGTTTCCCCTTGAGCTTTATTGATTGTGATAAAGTATGCCAAATGAATTGGAAAATATTGCCTCTTAAAAGAAAATGATAATGTTTTATCGGATGGTGTTAAATCAAGTCGAAGGATTAGACATCTCTGCCTAATTTTAACTGCACCTATTATTTCCAAATCCAAGCAATATGGTTGCATTTAGGAGTCCTTGGGAACCGTTCAGATTTCTAAGCAGCATAACGGGCCAAGCGTTTGGAGTATGTGGCGGCCAGTCGTTTAGTTCCAAGGAATTCAAGAACTCTGATGAGTCTAATACAACTGGCCGCAAACCATCGCTTATATTTTTGGAATATAACGAAGAAATGCGATGATGTGCAATTCCACACATTTTAAAACAATGTGGACCGTGTGCGTGTGGCACAGTAACATTGGCACCAAATGAAACGAAGGATGGAAGGAAGCTTGCAGTTTAACGTGACCGTTAATCTCGCGATCATAAGCCACGGGACCTCCGTTTAACGTGGAATCCGAACCACAGGACATGGCCTTTCACATCAAAAATCTCACATGCATTGACCGGGAATCGAACCCGATCCGCCTTGGTGAGAGGCATACAGCATGACCGCTGCGCCATGAAACGAAGGACATAGCATTGTACTGCCGATTAGCCCCTCTGGAATTCCTTGAGATATCATCTCCAGTGAAAAATAATTGTTAAAGCCTGTCAAATATTTTATATTTATTCAGATTAATTTTACCATTACAACAGCAAAGGTCAAAGTAATCAAGTGTAGATTTCTCGCAAGAGAAATACAGTGCAGAACAATGTTTACATTTGTTCGTCAAGGACCCTAAACTGTAACGGCATAGTATCTGGAATTGTTTCTGAAATGCCATATTTATATTGGATTTTAAAAGTGGCTTCGTATTTTTCTCCGATTTCCCACTTTTTTGCGGCTAATGTTCTATTTCGTCAAATGGGTTTATTTATAGCAGCATTTCTGCCCAAATTAACGTCATTTTATATAACACTATAGTGGCCTGCATCAACGTAGCCGCCAAATATTAAATGGCAAATAATAACTTACTTCCATTGCCAAAATCAACTGCGTGGTTAGACCCATTGTTATGCACTCTAAACAAATAATCAATAAACAATAATATTCACATATACAATGAATACTTCCATTCTCAAGTTGGTTGCTGATGAGAATGCGATGAGATTGATCGCCAATAATAAAATCCTTGCAATTTTTGCAATTTGCTTGCAAACGCAACTCAGGATGACGATCTTCATTTTGAAATAAACAGAATGAAATTGCTGTAAATAATGAATTTCCATCACCTGTTGAAGGTACAATACTTTGTATTTCCATGACAGTAAATTATGCAAGGGAGCATAGAATCACTTCGCCACTACTGGAATGAGCATAGACTCACTTCGCCAGCCACAGTAATGGAGGGAGTTTTAGAATTATATGTTCAGTGCTTGTCAAAGATCGTATTAACACAGGGAAGCCCATTCTTAAGGCTACATTCTGAGCTATTGCCCCGGATTCCAGGTTCGATCCCCGCTCTGCCAAGAAATTTAATTCTGGTCTGAGGACTGGAACGGGGCGCACTCGTGAGGCAAAACTAAGAAGAGCAAAGTTAGATTCCCATCTCAACAATCTTGGATTTGGTTTTCCGTGGTTTCCCACTTCCACTCCAGGCAAATACCGGGATAGTTCCTAACTTAAAGCCTCGGTCATTAACTCCCCATTCCCCACATTAATTACAAATGCACACATCAACACAGCCATCACATTAACACAGGTTATCAGAAAAAAGTTTACACTCACACACCAAAATAGACGGGGCTGAGTGACGACGATGTCTAAGTCCATCAAATGAATTATGTTCGCCAATATGTTAACGCTGATGTATGTGTTTGAACTACTGGATATAAGTTCAATGACTTTAAAATTAATATCATTGCATTGTTGCAGCTTGGCAAATATTTTATATTTCAGCAGATCAATTTTACCATCACAACAGTAAAGGCCAAAGTAACCGCGCGTAGATTTTACGCAAGAGAAATACAATGTAGAACAATGTTTACATTTGATCGTCAAAGACCTTTCACTGTACTGCATAACATCTGGAATTGTTTCTGAAATGGCCTATTTATATTGGATTTTAAATGTGGCTTCGTATTATTCGATAACACTATAGTGACCTGCAATATCGGAGCCGCTAAATATTAAATGGCAAAAAATACTTCCATTGCCGAAATCAACTGCGTAGTTAGATTCAGTACTCTAAACAAATAATCATTAAACAACTGTCTTATACAATGAAGTTCAACATGACCGTCCAGAGACTCTCATACTCAAGTTGGTTGGTGAGGAGAATGCGATGAGACTGATCGCTTACAATAAATTCCTTATAATTGTTCCTGCCAGCGAAATGTTTGGCAATGGCTTGAAAACGCAGCGCAGAATGACGTTCTTCATTTTGATATAAACAGTACAAAACTGCTCTAAATAAGCTATTTCCATCACCTGTTATAGTTTATGGCAGTATATTTTGCAGGGGAACATAGAATAACTTCGCCAACTACTGGAATGAGCTTAGGCATATACTCAATACTCACTTCGGCAGTCACCCTAATGGAGGCTGTTTTAGAATTCTATGTCCCGTGCATGTCAAAAATCGTATTAACACATGGAAGCCCACCCATTCTTGGCTATCGCCTCGGAGACCCGGGTTACATTTCCTGCTCTGCCAAGAAATTTAATTCTGGTCTGAGGGCAAAAACGGGGCACATTCAGTCTCTAGAGGTATAACTAAGAAGAGGAAGGTTTGATTCCCACCTCGACAATCTTAGATGTGGTTTTCCGTGGTTTCCCACTTCCACTCAAGGCAAATACCGGGATGGTTCCTAACTTAAGGCCTCGGCCGTCACCTTGCCATTTCCCACCTTAATTACAAATACACAAAGTAATGCAGCTATCACAATAATACGGGTTATCAGAGAAAATTTTACACTTACACACCAAAGTACATGGGGCTGAGTGACAACGATGTCGGAGCCCTTCAAACGAATTATGTTTGCCAAGTGTCTCTCATGGCGAAAGCAATTGTGGACACGCGCCAGGGCCTGGAAAACTACCTTTTCACTAATAATTTAAGAGTATATCGACGATGCATAATTTATAACTTTTAGTCTAGGATGCTACCAACTTGACCACCGAAGCATTGGGAAGAAATTGCAATATTAAAGTACATAAACAACATAGCCTACACACTCAACTGTCAGTTAATGTTCTTCAACGTTTCCCTTCTTAAAAATTCCCCTCTATAACTCTCCATCACTTGAAAACGCGCCATGTTTTGTGTTTTAAATATATCGATGCAATGGTGCTGCCATCTGTTGTTAGTTACTGAAACTATATGGGCGAGGTACTGCCATCTGTTGTCAGTTACTGCAATTGAGGCAGATATTAGCTCTTTTGACCACATGCTGTAATGCAATGGTAAAACGGAAATAAAACTTATTGAGAGGGAATGTAGGAATCTTTAACTGACATAAAACGTTACTAATAATCCTTGATAAAACAATATTTAACTATCACGCGAAAACTCGCCATCAAGGCCATGCCTTGTGTTTTAAATATATCGACGCAATGTGCTCTCAGTTACTGGAACTATATTGGCGAGGTACTGCCATCTGTTGTCAGTCACTGGAACTGATTGCAGATATTCAAACGACGTATTCAGGACGTATTGAGGACATGCTGTAATGCAATGGTAAAACGGAAATAAAACGTGTTGAGAAAATGTGTAGAAATATGTATCTTTAACTGACATAAAACCTTACTAATACTCCTTGATAAAACAATATTTCAGTGGCAAAAAAAAAAATACTGGCGAGAGTTGGGATCGAACCTGCGATCCTTGGATCCATAGTCAATCGCCTTAACCAAATAGCTACTCGCGCACTCACATTTAGATGCAGACGCAACCATTTAGTATCTTCAAAAGCCGCTATCTGAAGAAAATAATCCAATTCATTATCAATAAAATCAATATACATTCGTATATGTTCATACTGTTATTATATTGTATTGTCAGAACTTGGTTAATGTATGTTTTCAATTACGTGGAAGCTTAATAAATAACTTACATTTTAATGGACTTCTCACCGCCATTTTGTCATGAGCCCAGGCGGATTGTGCGCATGCGCGAGGGGCTGGAATTCTGCTATTTTCTATATTTATTTAAAAATATACCGTAATATATTTGTTTATTTTAGAGACACTCTGCAAATCTACAGGCCAAGAGCTTTCGTTAGAGTGCTCTACGAAGTAAATTGGTTCTGTCGTTCTCTCTATCTCGTGATAACAAAAATCACCTTACTGTTTTAAATATATAGATAGATGGACGAAGCGAAGAGGATATAAAACGTAGGTTGGCTCAGGCAAGGAAAGCATTTCTACAAAAAAGAAATCTGTTGACATCAAATATAGATTTAGGTATTAGGAAGTCATTTTTGGAACCCTTTGTATAGAGCGTGGCGCTCTATGGAAGTGAAACTTGGACTATTTGTTCAGCAGGAAAGAGGAGAATTGAAGCGTTTGAAATGTGGAGTTACAGGAAAATGATGAAGATCAGATGGGTAGATAGAGTTACAAGCGAGGAGTTTTTAAGACGAGTGGGAGAGAAGAGATGTCTCTGGCGACTGCTAATGAAAATAAGAGATAGGTTGGTAAGACACATACTAAGACACCCAGGAATAACATGCTTAGTTATGGAAGGAAGGGTCGAGGACAAGAATTGTAGGGGTAGACCAAGGTTAGAATATGTTACACATATTATCTCGGATGTAGGGTGTGGTAGCTAAGCAGAGATGAAACGATTAGCTCAGGACAGGGAGACATGGAGCGCTGCATCAAACCAGTCAAAAGACTGAAGACTCAAACAACAACGGTGGGACCAAAGTTAAGCAGTAGCAGTTAAGTTACACTGTGAGTGTACACCATGTTGCGAGGCGGCTCTTGAGTTAAATAGATTCTATTGGCTGCCTAAATTTAAGTGTTAGTCCACCAGTGATGGACGAAGCAAAGAGGATATAAAAAGTAGGTTAGTTCAGGCAAGGAAAGCATTACTACAGAAGAGAAATCTGTTGACATCAAATATAGATTTAGGTATTAGAAAGTCATTTTTGAAAGCCTTCGTCTGGAGCGTGACGCTCTATGGAAGTGAAACTTGGACTGTTGGCGCAGCAGAAGAGAGGAGAATTGAAGCTTTTGAAATGTGGTGTTACAGAAAAATGAAGAAGATCAGATGGGTAGATAGAGTAACAAATGAAGAGGTATTAAGACGAGTGGGAGAGGAGAGATGTTTCTGGCCACTGATAATGAAGAGGAGAGATAGGTTGGTAGGACACATACTAAGACACGCAGGAATAGAAAACTTAGTTATGGAAATAGGGTCGAGGATAAGAATTGTAGGGTAGACCATGGTTAGAATATGTTAAGCAGATTGTTTCGATGTATGGTGTGTTATGTAGAGATGAAACGATTAGTTCAGGACAGAGAGGCACGGAGAACTGAAAAAAAAACCAATTCAAAACACTGAAAACTCAAACAACAAGAACAAATCCATATCATACTACTTTATTTGAAAATAAATGAACATACAGTATTACGTCATCAGTGTGTCTACGGATGAACCATGACATCGTCATGTAAAGTAGAACATAATATTGCCCTCAAATTAGTGGGGCGTGGGTTGGCGATCACGGGACCTCAGCTGAGTCCGGCATTGCTTCCATTTATTTGTGCGGAGCTCCTTTCTTTCATCTTTCCTGTCGGCCTCCCTTGGTCAACACTTGTTCTGTTCCGATCCCCGAGTTATAGGGTGTCTTTCACTTTCACGACTTAATTGGCCCTTGTCTCATCTTTCCTGATCCCCTGATCTTTCGAGGGGTCAGACCTCTTCTTTTATTTTTGTGGTATCCCCTTCCTTCTGCTCAAAGCCCTTAAGGAGGCCCACTACTTATGGTGCACCCATGATAGTGACACACCCTCTAGAACTCATTGCTGGTGAGTCGACTCCGAGGTAGGCGATTCCTGAATTGGGTCTCCCCTTTTTGCATTACCTTCGGTGTTGATCCTTACCTCTTTCTCCTTCATATCTGCCTTTCATGGGTATCCTTCTATCCGGGTCCCTCTGTCCTCATTCTTCAAGGGTTGAAAGCGTTGTTTTTCCCTATATTTTTCCCTTTTTCCATTTTTTGTCCTTATCTTCTTCTAGTTTGTAAATCAATAGTCATTAGTTAGGGATAGCAGTATAGGTCTTTTTCATTGAATGTCATCATTATTCACATCTCGAGGGCCAGTTGACCTAGCTATTTTGTGCATGTAATTAACCAACGCTCTACATCTCACCATCTCTCCTGCTGTTGCTCACATCATTATTTAAGTACAAAACAATTACAAGCATCTGGATCTATGTCTGTACGAAGCTTATGACCTTGATACTAATTGAAAATTATATCAGTTGTCCAGAGTTTGAATTAGGGACGTTTCACTGTAGTATTAGCCTCCACGAATTGTCCATTCCGATAAGGTATTACAATAGAAGTGACTGTGGTCTACTGCCTTTCCGAGTCTCTCAGGCTATTCGAGAGTTGAGGGCATTTGTGTCTTCTTGACGCTTATTTTCCTCATTCCTTTTTTCCTGTCCTTTTCTTCTTCGAGTATGTACAGTAAGTCAGTAGTTAGTTTTATGTCTAGTTTTCATTACATTATTTTAGCTATCAACTAAACCATTGGGAGGTGATAACCTAGATGTTAGGCCCCTTTAAACAATAATTATCATCATAATCACCATCATCTATTGGAATGGAAAACGGGAAAACACGGACTGCGGATGGTGGAATTCAAATCTATCTACCTCTCAAATTCTCGCTTCCATTACCTGCGCCTCATCGCGCTGAGCTAACCTAGTCGCTACAATATTATTGTTACAAAACAAAACAAAAATTTCCAGGTCCTTTTGCTCAAGTGCTCAAAAATATTGGCGCAGAACGTTTCATATTTACAATGCATGCACGCAGAAGTTACTAGAAGCCCATTGAGCTTCCTCGAGTAGCAAAAGGTTGAAGACCCTATATACAGAAACGACTGCCTAAAAGGTAAGCTAACTTCCAAAGCCGTATCTTCTTTTTAAAGATTTCCTGCTTCATCACCACGCTATCAGATCCAATCTGTCCCTCTAAGCCGGTAGGTCTGTAATGATCTCTTCTCCCTCTTAATGACTCGAGCCTTTACTTTCGAGCTTTTATCCGTTCCATCCAAGACATTCATAAGTTAAATTTATTTCCCCTTCGGTTTCTTAAACTAGACTGTGAGTTAAAGTAGATGTAGAAGGGTGAGAACCAGTCTTGGAGAAGACATAGCAACTGAGGTAAAAAGGATGATGTAACAGTGAGATCGCAACTGCTGCCGCGCTGCTGGCATATGCTCGCTACGTCATGGATATGTTACGCATGCGCAATGTCCCGCCTTAATACATCTACTTTACAAGAAAAGCGGCTTCGGTGGCGTAGTTGGTAGCATCCTGAGCTTCTA
This sequence comes from Meconema thalassinum, assembly GCA_946902985.2. Lineage (NCBI taxonomy): Eukaryota > Metazoa > Arthropoda > Insecta > Orthoptera > Tettigoniidae > Meconema > Meconema thalassinum. The sequence goes on from OX336392.1 coordinate 379,387,342, forward strand.
TGCTCAAGATCGCGGGTTCAAACCCGACCGAAGTCGTCGGACTTTTTAAGAGCGTTAAAAATCCCTCAGTATGCCTTCCTTCGGAGGGGCAGTAAAGCCAGCGGTCCCATGTCACATATTTATGGCATGTTAAAGAACCTTCCACTAAATACACTTGTGTGAAGCTAAATTATATATAGGCTAAACATTCGACAAACGCTCTTAGGTTCCGACGTTCACCGGGAGCCGACTGCGTTGACATCTGGCAATCAAGTTCTGAACTAGAAGTCGTTGACGGTGGCGTTTGGTGGCAAAAGTAGGAACTACTTGAAAAAATGCAATGTCTGCAGTCCTCACTTCAATTGAAAACAGATAACACACACTAACACAGTCATCACAATTAACACCGGTTATCAGACAACTTCTACACACACCCAAAGTACACGGGGCTACATGACCGCATTGTCGCCGCCCCTAAACTGAGGAACCAACCAACCAACTTTACAAGAAAAAAAAAGGGAAACTTACTTTCTCTACGTGCCTCGTATAATAAGCAAATATATATAAACCATGATGGTGTTGACTTACAATACATCATAAATCGTTATATACACCTATCAGTATACCTTAATGACACAATAACTAAACTTGTGTGAATCTAAATTTCTAGGTTAGATTTCGTTGAAACGCTCTATCAAAGTTCCAACGTTCACCACTAGGTGTCAGTGACATCTGGTAGCGAAATTTGGAACTATTTGAAATTGAACGGAATTTGTATGGGTTTCCACTTGAAGCAGCTACGGCCTCTGGCGAGCCGAACATGTCCTCGGACACTCCCGGCACTAAAAGCCATACGCTAAATAAATACGGCAAATAAAATAAAATAATGGCACAATTCCTAATAAATATAACCTTCATCTTACAATAACAAAGATAAACACCACAATGCACAAGATGCTTTATTACAACTTAAAATGTATTCTCATAACTATCCTTTCACAAGAAAATTAACCCCGGATCAAACTTCACATGAGATCTCAATCACGTGCAGATCATTTTGTATCTCACTGAACAAGGCTTCCTTTGTCTTTTTCTCCTGGAGGAAAGTTAAAATGCGATAGGTTTATGCTGTTGACGTCATTCGGGTCAGTCATTTTCTCATTATAAATGTATTCGTTACGGCCAAGTATGGACCACGTTTGACAGCTTTTACATTGTTTGTTGTCTTCACCCTCTGCCAATATCGCTTCATCCTCTCTCCCATTTCTTTCTTCTCTTCCTCCGTGCAAGATCTTCCTTTCCTCACAGACGACTCCCCTGTCTCTGGAAACCTGCAAACCCCTTAACCAGCCGTCTAAATCACTTTCTGTCCTTTATGTCTTCTTCACCCCCATCCGATCCAAGTCCAATCTCACTTCCCGAAACCATTTCAGCTCCGTCTTCCTCTTCCTGAAGAATTCAAAAATCCTCTTCGTCAATCTGGCATTGTTCATCCTCACCAAGTGTCCATAAAACTGTATTCTCCTTTTTCTCATTAGGGCTACGCCTCATTCTGTCTTCAGGTATAGTTCTTTGTTAGGTTTGCGTCTCCTCTCTCCATCCTTGGTATTTGGGCCTAGGATTTTTCGGAGCATTTTCCTTTCCCTCCTTCAGATATCTTCGAGGCCACCCTTCCAAATCATATCTAGTGTTTCTGCTGCATACATACATTCAGGTTTGACAACAGTATCTAAGTGTCGGAATTTAGCCCCAAAAGATAGGCCCTTTTTGTTGTATGTATCCTTCGTTAGTTGATAAGCCATTTCCATTCTCCTCGCCCGCTCTTTGATGGCATCCTTTTCCGACCCATTGACCTGCAATTTTTCTCCCAAGTACTTAAAACACTTTACTCGCTTTAGCATGGCTTTTCTCAACTCCAAGTGGAGAGGGGCGTCTTTGATGTTGGTCATGAACACAGTCTTCTCAAAAGAAATTTGTAGGCCAGTCTTCTTGGCTATCATCTGGAGTTCTTCAATCCTTTTTATTGCTGTTTCAACACCGGTAGTGAGTATCACAACATCGTCAGGAATGCCAAACAATCCGTTCTTATACTTGCTTTACCTCTCCCAAACATGAAAGCCTCCTTATCCGAAATTCCCATCGTCCATTCTCGAATAACTTTTTCTAAGACGCAGTTGAATAATATTGGTGATAGCCCGTCGCATTGTCGTACACCAGTTTTGATTTCGAAAGGCTCTGACAACTCTCCCCTAAACTTTATTTTGGAGAAAGTATTGCTAATCGTCTGTTGAATTAGATTCCTCGTCTTGTTGTCCCCTCCAAATTCGTCGAGAACTGCCAATAAGGTTTTTCGGTCAATGGAGTCATAGGCTTTCCGGAAGTCCACAAAGACGGCAACATATTTATTCTGTCCCAACATCTTGCACTTTATGATACTCCTCAGGTTGAAGATTTATTCCGCGCAAAATCTCCCTTTCCGAAAGCCTGCCTGGTATTCACCCAGTTCAGAATCCAATATCACTTCTATTCTTGTCAGTAACGCTTTCGAGAAAATCTTGTAGGGAACCGAAACAAGAGAGATGCCTCTATAATTATTAACATCCATCTTGTCACCCTTCTTGCGAAGGGGATGGATCAGAGCCATTTGCCAGTCAGCACGGATTCTCTCAGTTATCCATATGTTCTCAAGTATGCGTGTGAAAGATTTTACGACTCCCGCAGATCCCAGTTGAAGAAGTTCAGCGACGATACCATCTGCACCAGCAGCTTTGTTGGCCTTAAATCCTTGAATAATCCGGAAAAAATCGTCTTCGTCAGGAGGCAATGAATTGGGAGATGATACCTCTGGTGGTTCCATTTTCAGGTTTCCTTGCGGACCATCACAGTTAAGCAGTGAGTCGAAATATCTGGCGAGGATGTCACAGTTTTGCTTGTCAGTCATTCCTAACCTCCCTTCTTCATTCATGAAGCTCATTCCTGATGCCTGATAACCCCTTAACCGCGATTTGAACGTCCGGTAGAAGTTCCGTGTATTGTTCATTTGGAAATCTTCTTGCGTTTTCTTCAGCTGGTCTTGTTCATATTGTCTCTTAGTCCTTCTGAATGTCCGGGCTGTATGTTTCGTCTGATTTCGAAAGATTAACAGATCATCCTCTTTTTTCGTTGAGCTCCATTTCTTCCATGCCTCTTTCCGACGTCTCAGTGCGTCGTCACATTCTGCATTCCACCAATTTTGTCTCATTCGCTTTGTCTGATGAATCGTTCTTTCAGCGGCACCTTGGATCTTGTCTCGGATTTCATCCCAATTTCCTGACGCAAGGCACTTCAGTTCATCTCGGTAACTTTCCCTTGCCTCATTATTGGATGTTAATTTTCCGACGTCATATCGAGGGATATTTTGTCTCCTTGTTCTTTTCCTGGTTGGTGGAAACTTCAATTTAATTCTGGTCAAGTAGTGATCGGAATCTACTTCTGCTCCCCTTGCTACTTTCACATTCATGATTTCTTTCTTTCCCATCGTAGAAATAGCGACATGGTCGATCTGAAATTCTCCCAATAGAGGATTGGGTGATCGACATGTCCTTTCTTTCCTGGGTAAATGCTTGAAAGTCGTTGACATAAGGTGTAGAGTAAAGGATCGGCAAAGATCTAAGAGTCTCTCGCCGTTTCTATTGGTACAATTATGTGCGGGATATTCTCCTACTATCTTCCGATAATTTCTCTCCTTCCCGATCTGCGCATTGAAGTCACCCATTAGCACCTTGAAGTTCTTCTCTGGTATCAGAGACACCTGATCTTCTAGCTCTTCCCAGAACTGTTCGACTTTGACTGGATTCTTGCGATTATCTTCGTTGATCGGGCTGTGAGCATTTATGAGAGTGTAGGTCTTGTTGCCACATCCTAAGTGCAGAAGTGACAGTCTTGGGGATGAACTTTCAAAACCTACCCCAGAGTCTACTAAGCACTTGTCTACTATAAACGCTGTTCCAAGAAGCAGTAAGGATTTGGTATTAGCTACTTTGATTGCTGGTTTCCATTTATTTATCCTGTATTGCCCACTTTCAAATTGGTCGTCATCTCTGTACCGTGTTTCCTGAATGGCGATGACCTTGATATCACGGTCTCCCTAGTTTTGGTTAGCTCTTTGAGTTTCCCCACTTTAAGAAGTGATTGCACATTTAGAGTTCCAAACCAGTAACAGCGTTTTGTCTTGAGTTTGTGATTTCCAGGGGACTCCGACTTCCCCTCGCGTTGCAGTGCAGGCTCTCCAGAACCCTTCGGCCCGCTTGCGCCACTGGTCGTGGCGGTGGATTCCTCTATCGAGCTACCATCTGGAGTAGTTTCAATATTGAATTGACTTTCCATAACGCAACAACTGTGTAATCATTATATTGGGCAAAGTAAGTTATACTTTGCGAAATTAGAACTAAGATTGTAAGTCGTAGAGCTATCGAAACAGCCGCCACTCACATGGGAAAACAGACGCTGACCAGAACGCCGCCCGATACGAGAACAGACGCGTCTGGATTTTAGGGTCCTTCCGCCCTGTTCACCGTTGGGAATTTCTTCCTCTTCCGCTTTCCAGGCTGTTGACCAGTTTACACATGTAACCCTAGGCAGAGGCCCTCACAGGGTACTATCAGCCAGGCCAGCTGAACCCTGTTTTTTTACAAGGTTGTTACTCCTCCCACTCCTCCTTCCTCATTTGCAAGATGAGGTCCCGGGCTTGCGACCGGCAGTATTAACCAATTATTATTATTATCATTATTATTATTATTATTATTATTATTATTATTATTATTATTATTATTATTATTATTAAGTCGCCTCCGTAACGTAGAGGTCAGCATGGTTAGCTGCCGCCCCGGAGGTCCTGGGTTCGATTCCCGGCTCTGCCACGAACTTTGAAAAGTGGTACGAGGACTGGAACGGGGTCTACTCAGCCTCGGGTATTCGAAATGAGTAGAGGGGGTTCGATTCCCACCTCAGCCATCCTCGAAGTGGTTTTCCGTGGTTTCCCACTTCGTCTTCGGGCAAATGCCGAGATGGTACTGTACCCGTATCCACATGGTCTTACCTGTTGAAATCCGATGGCAAAACTGGATCGTAGAATCTGGAAGTACCCGGCTGAAATAACCCCCAAAATTCTACCAACAAGGATAACCTTGGATAAAGACATCTCAATATAATAGAATGTGATAAGAAAAAAGAACAAAAATTAAAAACTAGCTCAAAGTGAATTCGAAAACTCTTAAAAATTAATCTCGGGCATATGGCTCAACGTTGGAAAAATTTGCCCACTGGTTCTCCTAGCACATCCTGTTTCTAATATAAATCACTAAATCATTTTGAATTAAAATTAAATAATCAGAAGAATCGTAGTTCTAAATCTACTAAGCAAAATGTAGATTATTATCTACCGTAGTATATCACAAATAAATATGAAAATCGTCTTAATCTTGGTGAGAATATGCAGCATGAAATTGCATTATCAAGTAACGTTCAAATCATGAACACTTGATGTATGATTAACTATATCACATGTTATTTAATTAATACAAATACCCTAAAAATATGTATAAGTTTGACTCTGACTATTATATGTCAGAAAACTGTATCATAATCATGGTCATTATAACACTATTTTTCATTATAAAACAGTTTCTCCCACCAATCAGAGCTCAAGAAACAGTTGTTTGACCAATCAAGTGAGGATAGCAACGCATCTGCGCTGAGTTCCAAGGCCTTCTAATTTAAATTTCACTACCTGGCCTATTGTCATAGTGGGGCAATCGAGGAGGCCATGGTCAAATGCAAGGCATTTTGTGCGTCCCATGCGCTCTGTTCAGTACATAAAACTGGCGAAATCTCGACAGATATTTATGAATATTTATGTTCGAACATAAAATAGTTTTAATAATTATCGTCGAACATAAACAGTCGTATGCAGCTCGCCTATAATGGTAATTAAGACACTCGAATGAAAATTATAAAACTCGCATACGCTCGTTTTATAAACATACTCGTGTCTTAATTATTGCCATTATAGGCTCGTTGCATAATGTACTATAGAAATAGATTATTTACAAGAATATACAATTTAATTCGTTTGATGAATTTCACCATGATTTTCTATCATTTTGCATTGACACAAGTATTTAAACATTTCTTACAGTCATATTTTGTCTTATTCGACGATCAATTAAGCTTATCGAACGTATAGTTTCTCCAATCAATGTTTCAATTATTTCTCCAATATTTTACAAATTATTTTACGTTTTCAGATCATAGCTTCACACTAGATGTATGTTATTATTGGCAATCAAATCTAAATGAATTGTTTTCTGCTGAAACAATAATTAAATGGTGGGTTTATTTAACAACTAGCCTTCTAGTTTCGATGTTCGTGACCATCTCACGTTTAAATATATTTCATCATAATATAATGCAGCGATAGCTCAATAGCTCGCACAATCCACAACATTCTTAACAAATTCGACAATCTCTCCACATATGAGATTCCTAATATCCACCTTAAATATCTGACCATCCATTGATGTCGAAATGTACTTCAAAAATATTTCATTAACACAACTGTTATTTTATTCAATACGAAAAGTAGCTCTTAATGGCTGTAAATAATTGTCCACACATTTATAAAATTCATGTATGTTCCAAACAATCACCTAAATATATCATGGTTCATAATTAACACAAGTGTCAAAGTGTTAATCCATTTTCATAAAAACTGTAATAATAATTACATAATTACACGGTTAAATCATTACATTTGTACATTCCCAAAAATGTCATTCTGTTTCATGACGGAATATTTTTCACAATTGTGAGCTTTATATCTCACTTATACTTCAAGTGGTACAAGTTTATATGCCTACCAGCCAAGCTGATGATGAGGATGTTGAAAAGGTCTACGAAGAAATAGACGAAATTCTGAGGTATATCAAGGGTGATGAAAATGTTATAGTAATGGGAGATTGGAATGCTGTGGTAGGAAAAGGGATAGAAGGGAAGATAGTAGGAGATTTCGGATTAGGTGAAAGGAATGATCGAGGAAGCAGGCTGGTAGAATTCTGCACCGAGCATGAGTTGGTCATAGCTAACACCTTATTCAATAACCACAATAGAAGAATATACACATGGATGAGACCAGGAGATACAGGGCGTTACCAAATCGACTTCATTATGGTCAAGCAGAGGTTTCGAAACCAGATTTTGGATTGTAAAACATATCCTGGTGCTGACATAAACTCTGACCACAATCTGGTTGTAATGAAATGCAGATTAAAGTTGAAGAAACTGAAGAAAAGTCAAAAGCCAAAAAGGTGGGCAATAGACAGACTGAAAGAGAAGGATGTAAACGAAAGATTCAAGAAGAGTATAAAGGAAGGACTAATGAAAAACCCTAAACAAACTTCAATTGCAGACGAATGGGCACTTTTGAAGAATGAAATAACAAAATCCGCAGAAGAAAACATTGGTAGGAAAGAAAGAATAGGTAGAAAACCGTGGATCACTCAGGATATACTAGAATTGATGGATGAAAGGCGGAAACACAAGAATGTAAGAGATGAAAAGGGGAAAGCAGAATACAGACGTCTGAGAAATGAGGTTAACAAGAAGTGCAAGGAAGCGAAAGAAGAATGGTTGAAAGAGAAATGTGCAGGTATAAAAAATTGTCTGAAATTAGGAAAAGTAGACACAGCTTATCGAAGGATTAAGAATACTTTCGGGGAAAAGAAGACTAAGTGCTGTAATAATAAGGACACAAATGGAAAGCCTCTAACAGATAGGGAAGAAAAGGTTGAGAGATGGAAAGCTTACATAGAGAGTTTGTATAAGGGAAAGGAGATTGAGAATCATGTAATGGAAAGGGAGGAGGAAATTGATGAGGATGCAAAAGGAGATTTAATATTGAGAACAGAATTTGATAGAGCTTTGGAAGACTTAAGCAGGAACAAAGCACCAGGCATAGATGATATACCGATTGAGTTGCTACGCTGCATAGGAGATGAAGGTCTGATCAGGTTATTTCACTTGGTGTGTAGGATTTATGAGACAGGTGAGGTACCCCCTGATTTCAAGAAGAATGTAATCATCCCTATACCAAAGAAAGTGGGAGCTGACAGATGTGAAGATTACCATAAAATCAGCTTGATTACTCATGCTTCAAAGATCCTGTCTAGAATAATTTACAAGAGGATTGAAAGCCAGATAGAAACGGAGTTGGGTGAAGACCAGTTTGGTTTCAGGAGAAATGTAGGAACAAGGGAAGCTGTACTAAGTCTTAGGCTGATTTTGGAAGGTAGAATAAGGAAAGATAAGAGAACGTTCATGGCTTTTGTAGACTTAGAAAAGGCTTTTGATAACGTTGATTGGACTAAATTGTTTGACATTTTGAAATCGATTGGAATAAAGTACAGGGATAGGAGGGTGATATACAATCTATACAGAAACCAGACAGCAGTCATTCGAGTTGAAGGACATGAGAGAGAAGCTGGTATTCAGAAAGGTGTAAGGCAAGGCTGCAACTTATCACCCATACTTTTCAATCTTTACATTGAACAAGCAATGAAGGAAATTAGAGAAAAATTTAAAGTGGGAGTGCAGATTCAAGGAGAAATAATTTCAACTCTGAGATTTTCTGATGACATCGTCATCTTGGCCGACAAGCCTGAGGATTTGAATGAGTTTTTGAATGGTATGGACTCCGTCTTACGGAAAGAATTCATGATGAAAATTAATAAATGTAAAACAAAAATACTGGAATGCAGCTGAAATCAATCAGAAACCTCTATGGAGATCAAATTGACAGGTGAAAAGCTGAAGGAAGTAGGAGACTTCTGTTACTTAGGAAGCAGAATAACCAGTGATGGACGAAGCAAAGAGGATATAAAAAGTAGGTTGGCTCAGGCAAAGAAAGCATTTCTACAAAAAAAGGAATCTGCTGACATCGAATATAGATTTAGGTATTAGGAAGTCATTTTTGAAAGCCTTTGTCTGGAGCGTGGCACTCTATGGAAGTGAAACTTGGACTATTGGTGCAGCAGAAAAGAGGAGAATTGAAGCATTTGAAATGTGGTGTTGCAGGAGAATGATTAAGATCAGATGGGTAGATAGGGTTACAAAAAAGAGGTATTAAGACGAGTGGGAGAGGAGAGATGTTTCTGGCGACTGCTAATGAAGAGAAGAGATAGGTTGGTAGGACACATACTAAGACACCCAGGAATAGAAAGCTTAGTTATGGAAGGAAGGGTCGAGGACAAGAACTGTAGGGGTAGACCAAGGTTAGAATATGTTAAACAGATTGCCTCGGATGTAGGGTGTGGTAGCTATGTAGAGATGAATCGATTAGTTCAGGACAGGGAGGCATGGAGTGCTGCATCAAACTAGTCAAAAGACTGAAGACTCAAACAACAACACACTTCATTTCATCTAAATCTTCATATTCACAAACATATCCCACAAGATATTATAACTTACTATATTGTTTGAGAATTAATTCAGATTCGCAAACACAAATTCAAAAATGGGTCCTCCCCTTAAGAAAGTCGTATGAGTCTACACCATGGAAAAATGTCTAGTATGAGCAGAATACAAATTGACCATTATAATCATACGGAATCAGAACAGGAGTATTCCAAAAATGAATTATAAAAGTCGAAAACTGAACGAAATGTGTCTCAACAAAAAATATCAATACTCAAAACGTGATTCAAAAATTGGCTATAATTGCCTAATTTAAGTACTGCAATTGTTCACTTTAATTAATGTTGCTAAATTTCAATGTTCATAACTAGCTTGACGAAAAATATACAGTCATCTAATATGTAATGCTGTATGAACTGTCGAAGAAATTCTGTTTCGATGCTCAGTATTAAACAGAATTAATGTTGAAAAATGTTCATATAATCGTTGTGGGTCATCATATTCCTATCTCCTATACTTATATAATGATATCGTAGTCTTGGTCCTAAATTCTTCTTGAAATATGCTTCTTCTCAACTAATTATAATGCTCGTAATTATTACCAAAATTGAAAAAGTTGTGTTTCAAATATAACACTACGTTAAAGATTACCTACTGAAAAATGACTATATAGGTGCATCCTTAGTTAGATCAAAACCTAAAATAGACCATCGAACAGAAATGACAGAAACGTCAGGTCTAATTCTCAAGTCCATTTTGAAACCACTGAATAAAAATTGGTGAAAAAGGGCATTCTATAGATATGACATGATACATACCGTCTACAGATAAACAGATTTCCAGCTACCTTAGTCGTCTTGATGTACGTAAAATGTATGTCAGCAAATACATCCCTTGTAGAGATCGAACCGTCATCCATAGAGTTGAGTAGTTGAAATATTGGTCAGGACTGTACGTACTCCAACCCATCTCCCCTCGTCTTGAAACAGCTGTCCGGAACGCAATGTTCATCTCTCGGTAATTGCCTAGGTTGCCTTAGTAGCGAAGAGATTAATGCCACCTCCTCTCTTCTTTGAAGATCCATATCGTAGAGGTAATTATCTCAGTGTCATGGTATAAACTGCACTTAGTCTCCGTTTAAATAGCCTTCTGCTTATGAATTCCATCATTCAGCATTGATCATTTCCAGATGTTCAACTCTGATTGAGTGCTGCATTCCTTTTCAGTGTTTAACAATTCATTGCTTCTCTCGTGTAATACTGGTTCATTCTTTCTTTCATAGCAGTACTAAAATCCATGTTGAAATGTAGAATGATAACTGAATAAAATTACAAGTCCTTTCGTGATAGCTAGTGTGCTACAGAACAGTCCATGCGAAACACGAAGTTCAATCGTGGCACTGTCATATCACACTATGTTCATACAATGGGTATACGGTCGTCCCAAGTGTCTCGCCCGAGTCTGCTTGATAGCAGAGACGCACTTGTACCGTCCCGTACTGTCACATTAATGATACTGGAAAGTATTGCTATGACCGAGCCAACAAGCAAGTGTCTGTCTCAAACCCATGCTGCTTTCAGCTGGACTAATCTTATCCATAATACAACTCTGTCCGGTCGACATATGAATCGAAGTTGGCCTACCATAATTGCGATAAACATCTGATAGCATTATAAAAGCATTGGTAATTACATAAGTATCTTCAAGTCATTCCTTCTTATATTTCATTGTACTTCCATGTCGTCGATCCCCTCTGCAACCTCTGCAATGGTTAATAATAGTATGTATCAATGCCAGCTTATGAGGCAGCTATCTTGTGGACACTGTACCTCTCCAAAACATATGTTCTGCGATGCGTTGCAGGGTTGCCTATCCATTTTCCCTAACCGCGCGTCTGCTTGTTATAACTCTTCACTGCAAGTTGGAATCTTGTCATAAAAATGCAAAATACGTTTCTTAAACATACCAGTGTTCTATTGCTGGCCAAAATACTGGTACAGTACCTACTGTATGGCCACGGCCACCTCCTTCCCTCTTCCTTGCCTATCCATCCCAACCTTCCCCTCCCTTCCCATCCCTCATGAGGCTCCTGTTCGCTTCGCAGGTGAGGCCGCCTGGGTGAAGTGCTGATCACACCTCCCCAGTTGTATCCACCCCGACCAGATGTTACAAGCTCCAGGACACTGCCCGTAGCGGCGGTAGTGGTGAGTTCCCTCGCTGAGTCCGTGAGAGCCACCAACCTAGAGGGTAAATCGAGTAAAAAAATACATTTTTTAATAATTATAGATATATACATTCACCTCTTGCCTCTAACACCAGAGGACAATTTGCAGCAAACATTCACGTTTTATTATATTGCTCGTCCATCATTAACATTAAAGATGAGAGAGTTGAAGTTAGAAATACAGTATGTGATTCATATTCATAATTCAAATGTGTTAGCTATTCAAGCTGATCGTGTTTAATGGACTTGCCTCTCAGTTCACTGGGGGGAAAGTTTCCATTCATTTCCATACATATGAGATGAGCTTTAATTCGGGCGATAGAAGCTACCTGGATATCGCTCTACGCGTGAAGTAGATCGATCTTTGAATATTGCAGCGTCCTCTTCTGCCCTGGTGATGGAGTGGGGCTGACCAGCAAGTCCCGTGGCGAGAACGCTGGAGAGAAAGTAGGGACAATACATTTATATAGTCTACCGGGTGGTCCACCAGCTCCTTATAATTTAGTTTTATGAAACCCAACCAACACTACATTATTTTATCTTGTCAATTTTGCTCTGTATTCTGCCTGTGTGTCAGCAACGTAAACTGAGCCACGGAACTAGCACAATTTACAATTTTCCACACAAACCTACGGACAATTGTACAAAAATACCATATATACTCTTAATACAATCGAGTTTATAAGTTATGTCACGTGATCTGTAAAGGTAGAAAGTTATATGAACGCTGTGAGCCATGACTGATAATGCTGTCATGGGTATTAACTTTCGATATGGATAAGCCCAAGTTTAGTACCGTACTTCTAGCGAGTATCATATTATGTGTTTTCTATGAGTCGCTAAAGTGCCGATCGCATGTGGTAACTGAGTATCGACAGTGAAGTGGTTGGTTTTTTTTTAGTTTTTTTTTAATGTGTAACATCTTTCCACTCGGTTGCTGTATATTTTTTGTGGGGGTGATTTTGAAGAAATGAAATGGAAATGGGACGTAAATGCAACGGAAAAAATGAGCGCGCGCGGTGGCGGAGATTGGTACCACGACTTACTGTCAGCCATGTGGCTACGTGGAATGTATATCGCATACGGTTTACTTCGAGTTTTTGGAGGCCCCATTAAAGATATTCCTACAATAAATCGTCTTCAATTTGTCGTTCTTTGGTGTGAAAATATTAATTATATCATATTTGCTGAAAGAAGTTGGCACATGAGTTTTACAAGTAGTTATTTCAATGACCAACAGAGTTCACTGTTAACAAGGGATTTGCGCTCACGGCAGACACATAGTAGGATAACTGTCACATGTTACACATCATATGCAACTACTTTAAGGCTCGTGTTCTTTTTGAATGGCAGAACGTGTCCCATTGTAACGGGAATACTACCTTGTCTATACGCACCTTACATTACAGCACTTATTCATTCACTCACAATGTATTCCATAGACGAGCACGTGCATGTGCTACTCATTTATGGAGAAGCAAGACAAAACGATTTTCTATCGCAACGCCTGTATCACGAGCAATTTTCTGACAGAAGACTACGTTCCGAAACCTTGATTGACGATTGCGGCCAACGGGAATACTTGAGAAGGCACCTCCTGCTAGAGATCCTATCTCGCCCAAATGGCGTGGCTATTTTGGACACTGTCGAGAACAATCCTCATATTACTACACGGACACTTGCACAACAGCTGGTAGTCTGTTTTGCGAATATTTCATAGCAATAGATTTCTCCCGTACCATCTGGAGATAGACCAGCAACTTCACGGACGTTATTTCGATGATCGAGTAGGCTAATATTTTGTCAATGAGTATTACGCAATGTGATCAATGATGCAGCGTTTTGGTCGAGAGTCCAGTTTTCAGATGAACTACGATTTCACAACAATGCCACTGTTGGTTGATAGGTTCCTCAGTTTAGGGGCTGCGACAACGCGGTCATGTAGCCCCGTGTACTTTGGGTGTGTGTAGAATCTGTCTGATAACCGGTGTTAATATTGTGATGACTGCATTCGTAACAATGACACTGGTTTTTTTTAGCGTATGGCTTTTAGTGCCGGGAGTGTCCGAGGACATGTTCAGCTCACCAGTTTTCTAGCTCCTTCGAGACGGACACCCAATGGGTGAGCTACAAGTACCGTTGGGGAGGAAAGTTGGAGTGTAAGGACGTGGAGTTGGAAGGTAGCGGCTGTGGCCTATAGTTAGGGACCTACCCCGGCATTTGCCTGGAAGGAAGATGGGAAACCACAGAAGACCATCTTCAAGGTTGCCAGCGGGGGAATTCGAACCTCCTCGCCTCCCGGATGTGAGCGACTGCCAGCAGTCATGCCGTAACGACCACGGCTAACTCACCCGGTAATGGCACTGTGAATCGTCACAATGTACACTATTGGAGTGCGGAGAATCTCCATTGGGTCAGATAGGACGCATTTCAAGTGCAGTGGGAAGTAATTACCTGGGGTGTGATCTTGGACGAATTCCTAATTGGACTATACTGTATTCCTTCGATGACTAACTGCCGGAAATACGCTACTTTCATTTCCTTCATTAGTAATCCCCACAGTTGCTGGAAAACGTGCTACTGCATAACCGATTACGAATGTGGTTTCAACATGACGGGGGTCCACATCGCGGATCAGTAGTCGCCCAGAACTATCTTCATGATTGATGATTCACATCCTAATAAAACGGCTTCGGTGGCGTAGTCGGTAGCATGCTGAACTGCTATGCCCAAGATAGCGGGTTCGAACCCGGCCGAAGTCGTCGGATTTTTAAGAGCGTTAAAAATCCTTCAGTATGCCTTCCTTCGGAGGGGAAGTAAAGCCGGCGGTCCCATGTCATAGATTTATGGCATGTAAAAGATCCTTTCACAGACTAAACGTCTGTAAAGCAAAATTTGTTAGGTTAGATTTCGTCAGAACGCTCTATCAAAGTTCCAACATTCACCACTAGGCATCATTGATATCTGGTGGCGAAAGTTGGAACTACTAGAAATTGAACGGAACTTGCAGCTCACCCTTGAGGGTGTCCGCTGGAAGCAGCTACTGACTCAGGCGAGCCGAACATGTCCTCGGACACTCCCGGCACTAAAAGCCATACGATAAATAAATAAATAAATAAATAAATAAATAGGAAGTGGATGATTGAGGAATACGAGTTGAGACACTCAATGACACGCTTTGTGATGCAAGGTTTTCTTCATCGTATTTGTGCCAGGAAATCTTTTCACCAAATCAATCAGGACTGTTCTATGCAGTGAACAGTGTGATATTTACCACGCGATGAAGTGCAAGAAGAGAAGAGTATCACTAACTCAATTTTGCTCTTCTTGACTTACGTATCATGTAATGTAGAGGCTTGGCACATTGTGCGCAAACAATTATTATTATCTGCAGATCATTATGTCGCAGTCCAACCTGGATGTGTAACTGCGATATAAATAAATAAATAAAAAATAATTGAAAATTTCACTTCTTGGTTCAAGTAGGACCTCCACGGTGACAGCCCAAAATGCTATTTACTACGCCACGAGGTTGACGTGACCTATTAAAGTGACACTTGGTGCACCTATGCAAAACTCCACAAAAGACATTGCACACACATACAAGAATGCTATATTCTAAAGTGATACGTGTCACCTCTATTGTAAGTAGTTGATCCCCAGCTAAACTGTGGGGTGAAGATTGTGGACGACAGGGTGGATTTAGAGTTCCTGCTCGGGCCAACGATATTAGTTCTGTAAATCTGTAGACAGTGGTTAAACGATATTTTGATCTTCGGGTGAGGATGTGCAGTCACTAGCACAGGGCCAATTTCTCAAGATAAACTACCCCCAGGGGCTCACATCTAGTGCGACGTGGGTTGGCGACCACGGGACCCAACTGAGTCCGGCATTGCTTCCACTTACTTCTGCCGGGCTCCTCTCCGTCTTCTTTCCTGTCGAAATCTCTTGGTCAACTCTTGTTCTCTTCCGACCCCGATGGCATTAGGGTATCCGAGGCCCAGGGAGTCTTTCACTTTACCGCCTAATTTGGCCCTCATCTTTCCTGATACCCTCATTCTTCGAGGGGCAACCTTCTTTTTTCTTTTCATGTTATCTCCTGCCTTCTGCACAAGGCCCTCAAAGAGGCAGGGGGTATGTAGCCCCAACACTTCTGGTGCACCCTGGATAATGCTACATCCTCAAGGGCTCACGGCTGGTGAGTTTGGGAGTTGGTGACCCCGAGAGATTCCTGAGCTGGGCCCGTTTTGTCCCCTTTTTCCTCTGACCTTGGGGCGGGCCCTCTCCTCTTTCCCTTTCCTATCTGCCTTTCATGGCTCTTCTTCCTTCCAAGTCCCTTCAATCCTCACTTTTCGAACGTTGAGTGCATTTCCTTTCTTCCTGTCCTTTATGTTCCTTATCCTTTATTTGTTTTCGTTTTCTTCTTCTAGTATGTAAAAAAGGAAGCTTGTAGTTTAACGTGACCGTTAATCTCACCACGGGACCTCCTTTTTACGTGGAATCCGAACCACAGGACATGGCATTTCATTTCGAAAATCTCACATGCATTGACCGGGAATCGAACCCGGACCGCCTTGGTGAGAGGCATACAGCTAGACCGCTGAGCCACCACGCCCACTTCCAGTATGTAAGTTTGTAATTAGCATTAGGTATAGTTTTCATTCTCATCTCATCTTTCACTATTACCCAAACCATTAGGGGCCGATAACCTAGATGATAGGCCCCTTAAAACAACAATTATCATCAAGGTAAGCTATTTAAACCATACAGCTGCAGTATATAGCGTGGATGAGTGATCAAACCACTTAATGTTTTAGTGCAGGCCGGTATAAGATATTACTTGTTGTGAGCCAATATCAGGTGGCCTGTAGCTGTAAAGTACCTCCCATTAGCTCCCGGCACGCCATGTTCTCAACTCCACTGCTGTCTGTGTCTGTTGCCCGATTCACCTTCCGGCATCTAATATTTTTGTTGTGAAACAAATGCTTACATAGTTTTGAAGACGCAGAAATATAGCCCCAGTTCTGAGTTGGTTTATGGGCCGTTATTGTACTAATAATGTTCGTGTAGACTCCGGAGAGGCCGAGTGCAGGTCTTCCTAGTTTACGCCCGTGGGCGACCTGCGCGTCGTAATGAGGATGAAGTGATGATCAAGACGTCACTTACATCCAGTCCCCTAGCCACGGGAATAAACCCAAGGAGATTAAAATCCCTGATGGCTGGGCCGGGAATCGAACCCGGGGCACTCCGGGCCATAGTCTAGCACGCTAACCACTTAGCCACGGAGCCGGACCTCAGAATGTTGATGATATATAAATCGCAGCCAATGGCCATAAGCTGGGTATTTTTGATTGAACGCCCTAGGTCTCCCAACAATTTCAATTTCAAGTAGTTCCAACCTTGGCTACCAGATGCTACTGTCAGTAACACTAGCGGCGAACGTTGGAACTTGTGTACTAGTCAAATATAACCTACAAATTTTGCTACAACCACCAATTGCAGTGGTAGGTTCTTTTACGTCCCATAAATCTATGACATGGGCCCGCCAGCTTTACTTCCCCACCAAAAGAAAGGATACTGAAGGATTTTAGCGCTCTTAAAAAATACAACGTCTTCGGCCGGGTTTGAACTCGCCATCTTCGACATACCAGTTCAGCTTGCTACCGACTACGCCACCGATGCCGCCTACTCAGAAAATTGCCCATATAGGTTATTGTTGTTGTTATTTCCTTCTAGAGGGCTTGAGCATCGTGGTCATTCAGCCCCGTGTACTTGAGTGCGTTTACAATTTGTCTGATAACCTATGTTATTGTTGTACATGTAGCAGTGTGTAAGTTGAGTTGGGAAAGAAGCAACCGTAACCTCAAGTTGGAACCACTTCCAGGATGCCTGAGGTGGCCTCACGAAGCTGAGTGTACCAATTTCCAGTCTTCAAACAAGAAATAAATTTCTCAGCAGAGCCAGGAATCGAACCCGGACCTCCCGTGTGACAGCCAAGAATGCTAGCCGCAAAATCACGAGGTGATCTGCGCATATACTGTATGTAGAAATCCTGTTTTATTGGATACTTTGCAGAAACTTACATCACAGTCTGATGGCCTAGTTACACAGATAATGGGGCAAGATTAAGACTCCAATGCCTTCTCTCCCCTAATGTGCAGACCATTTGATCCGTGATATCAATCGCATGCACCGTAATCTGTCCCCGAGGATTCTCACTGACCCAATTCATAATCTTCCCTCAGGGAGATACAGGAGGGTCACCAAGGCTCGTAACTCCCCTCAATAACTTTAAATTACAGTAATAACAGTTACTTCTAAATTCCCTCACATGAGGATCCTGAGTAGATTCTTGTATAGGAATAAATCTACTCCCACACCATGTATAAATAACATCATCATGGGGTGCCATCTGACTGCTGGTGGTTGTATGGATGGAGTGCCTCCAATTGTCTGTTTCCACATAGCTTCGAGGATCTTCCAGTAGCATAATCATAGTCGTTGATGGAGTATATCCATCTCAGTGCCAGCAGTCCGCGTCTTCGATTGTTGCAAGTTTTTTTTTTTTTCATGTGGCTTCCTGAGATGCCGAGGGCAGGTCTTTCTAGTTGACGCCCGTGGACGACCTGCGCGTCGTAATGAGGTTGAAGTGATGATGAAGACGGCACATACACCTACCCGCCTGACCACGGGAATTAGCCCCAGGAGATTAAAATCCCTGATGGCCCGGCCGGGAATCGAACCCGGGACCCTTCGGGCCAATGCCTAGCACGCTAACCAATTAGCCATGGAGCCGGACACGGTTGCAAGTAAAGCTAAATCTCAATAGACAAAGACAAACTGGGTCAACATTAACATAATATTTATCAACTATGGCGATTCTTGAGCCCTTGTTGAGCGAATAACTTCCGACCAATTTTGTTCATTTCCAAGGAAGTATTATTTATTTGAATGTTGGGGACTACGTCACCGGGCTAAATTTCAAGCGATTGAATCCCTAAGGCTGCTTGGAAAATGTAGGCAAGTCACGAACTTAAAATGTTTTAAATAAAAAATCACAAATGAGAGAGAAATGAGATTATAAGCCGGGAATATGCCTGGCTGATAGAAATTCACTGAACAGAAAAGCTTAAGTATAATTTCGCATAACAAATTAAAATTTTAGTTTTTTAAGAGATAACATGAATATGAGGATGTCACGGCTGGCCAGGTAGTTGTTGTCGTGGGGCCCATTCAAGGTAGTTAGAGGGCCCGTCATCGCTCCCCACGGCCCTGATTTCTGTATTATCGCCATGTCCAATTCACGGTCTTCATTGCAACAAAGAGAAAGGTTTTGAAAATTAATTAAATCATACTATAATATATAAAAATGAGATGGTATGTGTCTGACTGTCTGTGTGTTACTCAATAACGCAAGAACCACTGGTCCGATTTAAATGAAATTTTGCATAGATGTAGCTGATTTACCATGTTTACATATAGGATACTTTTAATTTCGATATTTTGTACTATTAAAAAATGGCGACCATTTTAGTGACGTCACTACACCCTTTGGTTTCAAAATTTCATATTTCCATATCAAATAAAAAGAGAACGCTAAGAAATAGCAAACTTTTGATGGCACATACGAGCTTCAAAATTTAATCTCCTATCCGAAAGGTCCTTATCAATTTTCGTGTATCTCCAACGGTTAGCGAGTAAAACCCACATATGTGACGTCACTACACCCTTTGGTTTCAAAATTTCATATTTCCATTTCAAATAAAAAGAGAATGCTAAGAAATATCTAACTTTTGATGCATACACAAGATTTACCATTTAATTTGCTATCCAAAAGGTCCTTATCACTTTTCGTGTATCTCCAACCGTTAGCGAGTAAAACCTAAATTTGTGCAATAAATCACGGTCAACACCGAGCGGTGCAGTATATCTCTCTATATATAAAAATTAAAGTTTGTATGTTTTTTTTCGCAATTTCCACGGAAATTTGAGTTATTTACGCGTTTCAGACTGTTTTATTATGGATGCGCGCGAAAATAATTTTTTGGTCTGTCTGTTTGTTTGTTTGTTTGTCTGTGGACAACTTTGTTCCCTTATAACTCGAGAACGGCTGGGTGTATCAACGTAAAATTTGGTACAGATATCCATCAGAGGCACGAAACTAATCATAGATATAACCCTTCTCCGTACCTCTCATAAAATAGGGCCTATCCCCTTAAAATACATGCTGAAATAGGAGTAGAAGGACGAGACAATGATCATTTTCAGCCCCTCAATGTAAGAGACAAAACTCGGGGGTCCCAAAGGGTCCCCGAAATCCACATTTTAAGGCCCTAAAACCAACCGTTTTTGAGATATTCCCAGAAAACTAATTTCATTTAATAAACTAATGAACGAATTCAAGCCGGTAACCATAGCAACAGATTTTCAGAGGTCCATCTATTGCTGTAAGACGCAATGCAATTCCATTAATTACATTGGTGTGAAAGTTTGCAAACGGCTAGAAGGTTATCACGGAAAGAAATTAAGCTGTAAAATTCATCAATACGTATAATGCGCTTACGGGGGTCAAGGCGTACACTAGAATTTTTTCACGCGATTTACACCTGCGGGTGTGGTACGGCAGGTCTATTATATTCCTATCCCTATATTATATTATTATTATTATTAGTATTATATTATGGCGTACAACGAGGAGACAAAGCCCCTCGGTGCCAGAAAAAAAACTTGGGGGCCCAAAAGGGTCCTCGAAAACTATATTATAAGGCTCTAAAACCAACAGTATCTGAAATTTTCCCAGAAAACTAATTTAATTTAATTTAACAAACTAATGAAGGAATGGTAATCGGTAACCATGACAACATTATCTCATGGGTGGCATCCAACTTTCCATCTATTTCTGTAAGAAGCAATGTCACTCCATTTATACCTTGCCACGGTGGGTGAGGGGATAGCGTGTCGGTCTACTAACCCCAAGATTGCAGGCTCACTCCTGGCCGTGGTAAGTGATTTTTGAAAGGCGGCAAAAATACGACTCGCATGTCATACGATGTTGGCATGTCAAAGAACCCATTTGAATTCAGTAGGCCGTGTTCATAATGGCAAAATTAATCTCAGGAGTTTCCGCCAACACAAAGTTCCTCATGTCTCTACTAGAAAGCGCTATAGTGTACAAGGAGCTTAAATATCTACCATCCTTGACTTTCATAGTGATTCAAGGAACAACGAAATTTCGACATGCAAGCTTCCCTCTGGGTGTCAAATTACGAAGCTTGCACCCGGCACCCCAGGCCATACGATATTATTATTAGGCTACTCCATTTATTACATTTCTGTGAAAGTTTGCAAATGGCTATAAGGTTATCACGGAACCAACGTACAGCAGACTGTATAATTCGTCAATGCAATTAAGGGGGTCAAGGGGTAACCTAGAATTTTTTCATGCAATTTCACGTGCGACATATAGTACAGAAAGTCTATAATATCTCCAAACAGCAACATTATTTTCAAAAATTCCTGAATTGAATCAGCATTTTTTGCGGCTTTTAGGAATTTGGGCCATTTGAGGCTAAAGAACCTGAATTTTCATGCACCACAAGCCTTTATAATTTATGAAAGAGGTCTTCCTGTGTATGGGGACCTAACACAACGTAGAGGGTCATTTTTTATGTGAGGTGTATTGCGTTTCGTCTACAAGGCTTTCAAATCTATTTCACGTCATGAAGTACACGTTAGGTGAATTTAGTTTGAGAGCACATTTTAACTAATCTTTTTTTTCTTTTTTGTCGACATACGGGTTCATCGTAAGGATGATTTTGTTTGTTACTGTGTGGTAGATATACCCATATTTGGATATCTGGGTGATATGTTGTAGACAATAGAATTGTCTGTCTGCCTTTCTGTGTATCTTTATGAACGCCTATAACTCGTGTTCGGATGCTTGGTGCATCGTAAAATTAGGTATGGTAAACATGAGTCAATACACCAATCATTTATAAAACTCCTCACCGTACTTTTCATACAGTAGAAGGGTGGATATAGGGAAAAACTTCTCAAAATACATGCTAAAATAGGCGAAATATAAAAATTATCCTAGAAGGACGATCAAAGCATATGTTGCGCTTCTCACTGTGAGACACAAAATTCGCGAGTCTGTAAGGGGTCTCCGAAAATCACATTTTAAGACCCTTAAATTAACAGTGTGTGTGATATTCCCAGAAAACTAACTTCGTTCTGATAAACTTATGAAGGAATGACAAACCGCTAACCATTGCAACAGTAGCTCAATTGATAATGTCTGGTGTTAATATATAACACCGTTCGAAGAACGGGTACTTCTACTAGTACATAATAATTAATTAGAGTATTTTTGAAACGTTTGTTCTTGACCGATGTTCATACTACTTCATAAGACCGGGCGAAGGGTTCACCTTCAATATCATCAGTACTCAGTGTGTTCGTTCCTCTGTTTCATATTTCGGCAGAGATTTATGGAGGTCGTGTTGACATACAACCAGGGTTTCCTGCTATGTATGTTCATTGTATTCTTATAGCCTACTTCCTGCAGGTAATGATAGCCTATAGCACGGACACTGGTGGTCGATATTCCCGAGCTGACTGGTCTGCGTGAGGAGAGAGTTTATATATGTCGACCGCCCCATTTCAAAAGTGTAATAATTAAGAGTGTTTTCCGAAGGACGTAGTCACGCAATGAGCGCGATGCTCGAGGATTTTGTTTGAACGGAGTTTATCCTTAAATTATACTGTTTGTGTCTTGTTTAATTTATTTTATGATTCGTTTGCATGTTACTCTGTGTATTTGTTTATGTTACTGTATTTGTTTGTGTATTGTGTGATTTTAATTGTTTTTATGTTGTTTTGTTTATAGGTTTCTATTGGTCTTTGTTTGTTGCTTTTTATTGGTTTTTGTTGTTTATTTGCGTTTTGTTTGTTTGCTTTTTGTTTGTTTGATTTATGTTTGTTTGTTTGTTTGTTTTATGTTCGTTTGTTTTTGTGTTTTTTCTTTGTGTCTTTTCTCCTGTTTGTATTAATGTTAATTTTTGTTTTTAATTTGTTTCTTTAGTTTGTTTTTGTTTGTCATATGTTTTTATCCTTGAAATATTGGTATTATCTTGGTTTGTTCTCTTGCTTGTGATTTGTTTGTATTTATTTACTTAATTTTATTTTGTATTTATTTGTTATAGGCTATATTTGTTTCTTATTTGTTTTATTAATAATAATAATAATAATAATAATGTTGTTATCATTGCTGAAATGGTGGTGAGGAGACAGCGTGTGCCTCCTGGACCAGAAGCGAGAAACTATCCTCTTCCAGGAGGACACCAAGGCACAGAGAAGGTAACGCCATGTCTTTAGTATTCCTTGCGCCTTGAGGCCTACACAGAGCAAGGGAGGCGTTTTCCTCCCTCTGAGCGGTCGCATTTCCATAATGGAATTGGTTCTTCTATATGTTGTATTTTAGATTTCTGCAAGTTGGCTCGAGAGAAGAATAAACAATCAAAATAATGTCGACAGCACTCACAGCCGGAGGAGTTCTTTGCGCAACTTTACGGAAACATTTATATAGAGTTTCGGTAATATATTCATTTAAAATATCTTTGAATGATTCAGAACTATCAGGAACGCTCGTTATTCCAACTGTCTTCGGTATTAACTGTACAAGTTCTGAAACGTTATTTACTTTGCTCCACGTTGAGCGTACAAATGAGACGTTTTGCTAGCTCCTAACTGTTGGGTGAGAAATGTAACTGTTTACCTTTGCCTAAGCTATGTTGTTTTAATGGGCGCCAAGACCTCAACGCAATGTTGAAATCTAAATTTGTATTTAACAACGTCTAGCTCTGGCAGAACACCTTCAAGACTCTATTCACTCAGATCGTGGTATGATTTGATCATTAACCCAACAAACAATTGTATCAGGAGAAGGAATTGGTCTATATCTAATGCTACCTACTGAAAGCAAAGATTGCATTGTAAAAGAAATGAATTTATTATATAAAACAAGAATAGCAAAATTAATAATAATAAGTATAAAATTTAAATTGGAGCGTTGTGATTTGAATATTACCGATAGAAAATTACGTGAAAACGGAGTCTGATAAATTGATTTTACTCTTATTTCCAAGCTATGAAGTTACTGAAATATGAAATGTAGAACAAAGAAAATGAGAGATTGCGTATTTCTGCGTCATTGGCGCTTACCACTGGAAATTGCCAAAGCATTTCCCTCGTTCTTGAAGATGTTGTGAGCTTCCCACAGTCTCCTGGACGTCGTCATCTCCGTCGGAATTTGATGATATTCTGGTAGATTAGATAATTCTATGGTCCGTACCTCGGACCCAAACACTCGTACAACCAAGTTTTACAAAAGTTCGTCGCTAACTCCACTGAACATCGGAGCGACACGCATTTGCGACCGTACACCTCAAGTATTTCACAGATAGTCCTCTTCCACGGAACATCGGAGCGATTCCCGCGTATATCCACACTCGGCAAGAACTACACAGATTGTTCTTGTTTCACGGCGCGTCGAACGATATATGCACCTGTTGGCTCCCCCACCATGGTACCGACATCTAGCTTACGTCGTCGCCACTGATTGGCTGCACCCTACGCGCTAGATCCCCACTCCTTCCTCATTACACTCCGCGGGAGGGAGAAGTCGATTTCCGTTTCCACAATTCGCCTTTTCTAGACCTTGCGACCCAAGATTGCGTCATGCTCCTCGACAAGATTCAGCGTGTACTTGAAATCCCAGTGAGTCATCTCTCTCAAATACCCTAACTGACAAAAACTCCGTAAAATTCCGTAATCAGATAATTTTCTATGATATCGTCGTTCGTAATAATTTGCTTGATAGCGTTTTCTAAGACATAGAAAACCTATCTGAATGCTAATAATTTTTATAAAATGCTCCGAAAATACCTTAATAATAATTATAATAAATTAATAATAATAAATTAACATGAAAAATTATCTTGGCTGAACAATTTGCCGCGTAAATAAATATAGAATGGCTTCCTACTGACTTATGCCAGTTGCATAAAACCCCACGAAAAATACGTTACATATTCGCCTCGGATCATCGGATGATTTACCGTGACGACGGTCCATTATCCGATTATCCCAGACACGTTAATAAACCCCATCCAAAATACATATTACATAAACGAAATCACCCTAAATTACAGATATATACACTCATATTTTTTCTTCACGCACTTTGCGTCAAAGTTTGTTGTCACTATGGATTGCACTTTGCAACCAGTCCAATGTTTTACATATGGAATAGTGTTCCAAGGATATTTCCGCCTCTCAAATTTCTCTATGTTGGAGAAATAGACATAATTAATGTGTGAGCACTATGTATTTATGATGTCATATCACACGCATTGAAGGTGTTCTGATATATTTATATCACCATAGAACTCCCTAATTTCACTGGAGGTCCCCTCCTTATGGTGACATTTAATTCCACTTATCACTGAGCACACGATCACACTACTGTGGCAGCGCCTCGTGACCATAATACTTAATCTCTCTTTAAAGTAGATTAAATGAATATTGACTTCTGAAAAAAAAAAACAGTAAATGCGCATTACATATAACACCAAATATTTCTGTGCCGTAATCGCCCTGTCTTGTTAAGTTCCCGTTAACCATATTCTACTTAATACTAGTTCTCAACACAGACCATTTCTCCTCACACACATAATACCATTGTACAAATTATCTTAAATTACACACTTACAAATCTTACATGGCGAGGCCGTAAACAGAAATCACGTGTGCTGATATGTATGAGTTTCATGAAGGACTGTCTCGCATTCTGATGGCCCATCTTTTATCTCGTGGACGCCGTAAGCTAACAAGCCCTATTCAAGCGCTCCCCCATCTCTTGGAAATAAATGGGAACCCATCAGCGCTGCCAAAATGGCCTTGGTGCATCGAGACAATTTAGTGCTCAACAGCATCCGACAATCCCGTCATATTTCCCTGTACCTTAAAAACTCTCATTTACTTACATACTACCCCCCTGTGTGACTTCTGATACGCCTGCCTTAAGACCAGATCTTCCACGCACCAGACACCACACTTACTCATTTGATAGGCTGGCTCGCCAGCTAAACACACTCACTTTATGACACATATTTTCGTAGACTATGTATATTATACGTCCCGTATAATCTGTTTCCCTCACTATTCTCCAGCACATATGCTGTTTTTCCAATACGTTTGGAAACTATAAATGTTTCTGCGTCACCTGCTTCCAACCTTGCAAGTGGCTCCCTTTAAATGAACGTCATCACGTTGCTCTACTAGCCTATTTCTCAGTGTCTGTAACGATGCCCTGTTGCTACTGTCCACACATGCTAACCCTACTTTCCTCTGGTGTTACACCTCTAATCGACACTCTATGACCTAAAAATGTCACTTCTGACTGACAGAATGACGACTTAGACAGCTTCAAAGTGAACCCTGCCTGATCTAACTTCTGAAAAACTATATCTAAATGACATAGATGCTCCTCAAAACTGCGTGAACTAATTACCATATCATCTATGTAAATGGTTACAAACTCTCCTGTGTCATCCCCTAATGCGATGTTTAAAGCCCTAATTAAAGCTCCTGAACTACTCTTTAACCCATAAGGTGTTCTACAAAATTGATAAAGGTTATATTTATGACTAAAAGCTGTAAATGGTCTATCTTCGTACATAAGTGGCACTTGCCAAAAACTGGAACTCAAATCTACACAAGTGAAATACTTCTTCCCCTCAAATGTTTGCATTAATTCCTCTATTGACATAGATTTCAGCTGATCTGAACTAATTCTACTGTTAACCAAACGAGCGTCTAAACAAATACGAACAGTGCCGTCGGTCTTGGGTACCGTGATCAAAGAATTAACATATGGACTGTTCGAGTGCTCAATAATCCCATCTTCAAGCATCTGATTAATTTGTGCCTCAACTGCACTCTGATAAGCGAAAGGTACAGGATATCTATGTCCTGTGAATACTGACCTATCAATAACGTTCAATGAATGTGTATAGCAATTGGCCATACCAATGCGATCGTCAAAAACTCTCCTATTACACAATAACACATCATAGAGCCGAACACACTGTTCATCCTCTATATTTCCCTGAAATGCAGCCTCACGTAACGAGTCCTCTAGACTTCCGTTCGTAATCACACTGCCCACAAAACATGGAGAACCCCGCTCTACGGCTGGCGATATCTCATTTAAAGTACAAATCACACCTACAATACTACTCCTCTGAATATGGTCATTGAACGCTACTTCTACTTCAGAATCTCCCCATTTAAATTTCAAACTCCCTACATCATAACATAAGTTACCAGACACTCTACTTAGCCACTCTGAACCCAAGATAACACTGAATACTAAATTTGGAATTACAAGGCAAATCTGCTTCTCTACATGATTATTAATTTTAATGTCTACTAAAACTTGCTTAGAAATTACTTTAGACCTCTTCCCAACAGCTGTGATAACAAAAGTGCTTTTAATTGGCATCTCCTCAAAATTTACTCCAGTTCCTTTCATTTTATCATAAAATGCACTACTTATGCAACTCTTCATACAACCACTATCAATTAAAACATCTGTGTACGCCTCAGACACGTTAAATTTAACTATGGGGCTCTTACTAACCACTTCCTGAATAATACCTTCATCATTTAGTTCATGTAATAATTCATTTCTTACATTTAGGTCATAGGGTTCCTGTATAATTGTATGGACAGGGCATGCTACAGACTGAGATTCTGACCTTACTTCGCAGCCTGGTTCGCGTTTAAAGAACCGCTACAGCTGGCCGTAGTACTAGTTACTACTGCACTGGTCTGGTTGTTCTGAGTTGTGTTGTCATTGTTTGGCTGTATATTACTACCACTAGGCTGTCCTCTTCCTTGACCCCTATTCTGGTTGTAATTATTGTCATTATAATTTCTCCCTTGATTTCCCCTGAAATCATTGTTTCTCCCTTGATTTCCCCTGTAATCATTGTTCCTCCCTTGATACTGATTACCATAGCCATTTCCTCTGTTCTGATTTAGCTGATTATTATTATTTCTATTTTGAGCATTGGCCCCTTCGCCACCGTTCCCTTGAACTTCCTGATGCCTGGCTTCATTAGGTCTATTATTATTATTACCCTGGTTCCTATTGAAATTGTCCTCATAACCCCCTCTCCCTAGTGCATCAAATGTGCTTAACAAACTTTCTACTTGTGATATAGTCTTTACATTCTGGATACAAGCAGCCTCCTTGATCCTATAGGGAAAGTGCCTAAGTAGCAACCTTACCACATCACTTTCCTCCTTCAAGCCATCCAGATATTTACACACTAATACCTGCCCTAAAAAGTATTCGGTCATGGTGGAGCTTCCTTTAGGGTTATATTTACCACACACTACTCCCTCACGATGCTGCGACTGAATAACCTCATTCCAGAACTTTTCACAGAATTTTATTTTAAAATCATTCATATCAGTAAACTTGTCTCTGTAGACAGCAAACCAATTCCTCGTTTCCCCCACAAACACTTGTTCTAAAATTTCAACTACCTGGCACCACTCAATACTACCATTTTCCAACCTCTCCCCGAATTTATTTTCTATAGTGTTCATGAACTCCATTGGGCACCCCTGTCGATTGCTGAACTTACCCAGTTCTACCTCCCTGTGTGTGCTATTCACCAAAACTGGCCTATTCTGACTATTTTCTTGCCTGATCCTAGCTTTTAATTTTAATTCTAATTCTGCGATTTTCTCCTCAGCCTTCCTCTCAATACTGTTTACTGTTAATTTAATGTTTCCTTCTGATTCTTCTACTTTATCATATAGCTTTGCTTGTTTCTCCTCAATCTTGCTAATGCTTTCCCTATTACTCTCTCTTAAATCATTTACTTCTGCAACTACTTGTGAGTGGACTTTCTCAATTCTACCCCCCAGCTGTTCCTTAACCTCTTTAGTAGCTACCTGAATTTTGTCAATTTCTCCCCCCAATTGCTTTTTGACCTGCTGTGTTTCCAGTTGCACTAGTTCTTTTAAATTTTCAGCCTGTGTACTGATTCTAATTTCCAACTCCTCCTGTACTTTTCCTAATTTTCTGTCTACATCTGCAATAATCTCTTTAGCCTTTTCTTCCATCACCCCCCGGATCTCACCTCTAATCAGTTCGAATTTGTCACTCATTTCCCTACTGTTTTGTTCTAATCTGGCGTTTAAACTATCGCTCAATTCCCTATTACTCTCTTTATTTTCCCTACTGTTTTGTTCTAGTTTAGCGTTATTCTGTTCTAATTTTGCATTTAAAGCTTCTGTACTTTCTTTATTTTCCCTACTGTTTTGTTCTAGTTTAGCGTTATTCTGTTCTAACTTTGCATTTAAAGCTTCTGTACTTTCTTTATTTTCCCTACTGTTTTGTTCTAGTTTAGCGTTATTCTGTTCTAACTTTGCATTTAAAGCTTCTGTACTTTCTTTATTTTCCCTACTGTTTTGTTCTAGTTTAGCGTTATTCTGTTCTAACTTTGCATTTAAAGCTTCTGTACTTTCTTTATTTTCCCTACTGTTTTGTTCTAATTTAGCGTTATTCTGTTCTAACTTTGCATTTAAGGCATCACTACTAACTTTGTTCTGATACATAAACTCGAGAAGTAAAGTTTTTAATTCTGGTTGGCCGCCTACACTCCCTGTTTCAGTATCGGGATTTACCTCCGCTACCCCGGTACTACCATCACTCGACATACTGCTCGTATCATCACTCTCCCGTTGATGACCACTACGTAACCTCATCTGTCTTTCTTTCTCATCCCCCATAATGATATACACTGATACAGACAAATAACCCCCAAAATACAGGCACAGAAATATATACCCTTCTCCTTCCACAAATGTTATTAGGTTTTCAGCCCCAAGTTGTCGGCGACAAGTGAAACGTTATTTACTTTGCTCCACGTTGAGCGTACAAATGAGACGTTTTGCTAGCTCCTAACTGTTGGGTGAGAAATGTAACTGTTTACCTTTGCCTAAGCTATGTTGTTTTAATGGGCGCCAAGACCTCAACGCAATGTTGAAATCTAAATTTGTATTTAACAACGTCTAGCTCTGGCAGAACACCTTCAAGACTCTATTCACTCAGATCGTGGTATGATTTGATCATTAACCCAACAAACAATTGTATCAGGAGAAGGAATTGGTCTATATCTAATGCTACCTACTGAAAGCAAAGATTGCATTGTAAAAGAAATGAATTTATTATATAAAACAAGAATAGCAAAATTAATAATAATAAGTATAAAATTTAAATTGGAGCGTTGTGATTTGAATATTACCGATAGAAAATTACGTGAAAACGGAGTCTGATAAATTGATTTTACTCTTATTTCCAAGCTATGAAGTTACTGAAATATGAAATGTAGAACAAAGAAAATGAGAGATTGCGTATTTCTGCGTCATTGGCGCTTACCACTGGAAATTGCCAAAGCATTTCCCTCGTTCTTGAAGATGTTGTGAGCTTCCCACAGTCTCCTGGACGTCGTCATCTCCGTCGGAATTTGATGATATTCTGGTAGATTAGATAATTCTATGGTCCGTACCTCGGACCCAAACACTCGTACAACCAAGTTTTACAAAAGTTCGTCGCTAACTCCACTGAACATCGGAGCGACACGCACTTGCGACCGTACACCTCAAGTATTTCACAGATAGTCCTCTTCCACGGAACATCGGAGCGATTCCCACGTATATCCACACTCGGCAAGAACTACACAGATTGTTCTTGTTTCACGGCGCGTCGAACGATATATGCACCTGTTGGCTCCCCCACCATGGTACCGACATCTAGCTTACGTCGTCGCCACTGATTGGCTGCACCCTACGCGCTAGATCCCCACTCCTTCCTCATTACACTCCGCGGGAGGGAGAAGTCGATTTCCGTTTCCACAATTCGCCTTTTCTAGACCTTGCGACCCAAGATTGCGTCATGCTCCTCGACAAGATTCAGCGTGTACTTGAAATCCCAGTGAGTCATCTCTCTCAAATACCCTAACTGACAAAAACTCCGTAAAATTCCGTAATCAGATAATTTTCTATGATATCGTCGTTCGTAATAATTTGCTTGATAGCGTT
This sequence comes from Meconema thalassinum, assembly GCA_946902985.2. Lineage (NCBI taxonomy): Eukaryota > Metazoa > Arthropoda > Insecta > Orthoptera > Tettigoniidae > Meconema > Meconema thalassinum. The sequence goes on from OX336392.1 coordinate 379,418,174, forward strand.
TTCTAAGACATAGAAAACCTATCTGAATGCTAATAATTTTTATAAAATGCTCCGAAAATACCTTAATAATAATTATAATAAATTAATAATAATAAATTAACATGAAAAATTATCTTGGCTGAACAATTTGCCGCGTAAATAAATATAGAATGGCTTCCTACTGACTTATGCCAGTTGCATAAAACCCCACGAAAAATACGTTACAGTTCTATCAACTATTCACATACTTATAATACAGTTACTTTTTCTTCCCTTTAACAAGTAATTTGATGAGTAGACTACATAAATCCTAGCTATATTACTGAAGGGTAGTCAGGATATGTAAAAAACAATCTTAGAAGAGAAATCCAAGTTAATTATCGAAAGACTATGCTCTTTACAGGTAAATGGCAAAGTAGCGGTATTAAAATGATATTGTAACTTTCAGTTGGCCAATACAAAATAATTCCAATTACTGGAATATGTGAAAAAATAACCTGAAGTAAATTACATGTGAGTAAGATATAAATTGTTATGGACTAATGAAGAAGGAGAAAACTAAGGGATGACATGTTTCGCTCGTCAATCGAGCATCATCAGATTCAAATTTACAAGACAAATCGCTCTGCAAAACACTACCAAACCTACAGTGACACCCACCGACAGTCTCTGTCCTCCAAAAAAACAAAAAATAAAAAACCTGTCAGAAAATTATTACTGATGAATACTAAGGCATTATGTACTCGAAAAGAGAACTATTTTTTATGTTGCAAAACTTAGAAATGACGATCCCATCAACAAAACAGCTTCCGTCCTCAAACTAATCTATGAAGATGTGGCTACTATTGCTGTGATACACTTAAGTCCTAAACTACTGTAGAACTGTAAACTAATATGCGGAAACGACCTTACGAGTACTCTGCTGTGATGATGGTAAAAATCTATAACTACAACATACGAAATAGTGCTAGTCTACTATTAATGTATTGAAAGATTTGATATGTAAAGTCTACAGGCTGCTCAGACACATACTGTATAAGTACTTAGTTATTAGACCTCTATCACCATGCAAAATTTCAGTTCAATTGCTTAAATAGTGTCGGAGATATTGAAAACCAGTGAATTATTTAGAGTGATCGTCATGTTGTATTTTTGGACTGGTGAAACGTATTAAAAAGTACAAGAAACGGTCGAGGTCGGGCGTGGTGGTATTATGTACTTAGCAAGTTGCATTCAAATCGCTCCAGCCGTTTAGATTTTATTAGGGAACACACACACATCACACATGCACCCACACACAAACAGAAGATGATTAAATATACTAATAATTACACAAGGAACATTTTCTTCGTCGAGGTAGTAACGAAAAGCCATTAACTTAGCTGTGACATCCAAACAAACATTACATTTTAATTAAAGTAATTTTGATGTAATATCCCCTTGTACCACCATTAATAATAATAATAATAATAATAATAATAATAATAATAATATATGAAGGCGTAGGGATGTGGCGACCCCATCGCCCAGAGGGTGACCACTGCAATCAGCCACCCTAGTATTGGCGGGAAAACCATACCTTTTACGAGTAGGAGGAAATGCCTGCCGGAAGACATCATGAGGCCCTCCAAGGCTCACAACCTTGGTAGTATTTTGGTCAGTGCAAAATATCACTGACCCCAATCTACAGTTTTTCAACTGTTCAAAGCATGGAGAAAAATTCAGCAGAAGCTACTACCCCAGGTGGTAACCAATCCACCTTCACCTTGAGTGAATCATTCAGGCCTTCTGATTCTGGGGAGCCTGCGCAGACATGCGTGGAGGTATCGGAGACTCCAGGAAAGATCAGATTCAAACGCCGGAATATTTTTGCTACTTTCAACGCATACTCACTTCTTAAGACCGGCAAACTCAAACAGGTTACTGATGTCTTGTCCCGATATCAGATATTGATCGCTGCAATTCAGGAAACAAGATTCACGGATGAACAGTGCTTTGAGTCACAAGGTTATAGAATCTTCAAAGGCAAGACCGGTAAACGTGTAGTAAAAACCATCCCACACTTAGGCACAGGATTTATTGTCAACAGGAAGATTTTGGGTTCGATTGTGGACTTCACATCCCCTAACAGCCGAGTCTCTACTCTTTCTTTTCGGTGTACAAATAGAGTTTACACAATGGTGAACGTACATGCGCCAATCAATCAGGCGAATAAGAAGGACCCGGAAGGAACAGACGCATTCTGGGAGGAGCTCGAATATATCCTCTCAAAGGTACCTGACAAACATACCATCATTCTGCTAGGGGATTTCAATGCCCAACTTTGCAAAGAACGAAAATATCAGAAGATTATTGGAAACTACCCAGCTCACAGGAGAACTAATCGTAATGGAGGGAGGCTTGTGGAGTTATGCAGAGCATTCAATCTGGTCCTAAAGTCAACGGCTTTCAAACACCTACCCAGAAAACAGAAGACCTGGATTTCTCCAAACTCCAACCTTGGTGAATTCCAAATTGATCATGTCGCCATTGCACGGAAAGCGCAACGAGAGATCCAGAACGTAAAGGTTCTGAGAAGTGGCAACTTAGACTCGGATCACTACCTATCGCAGATCAAAGTTAGACTAATTCCAAGAAATAACAAGAAGATTACTCCAAGAAAAACTGCTAAGTTTGACAGAGACAAGCTAAGGAGCAACCAAGAATTCACCCACAAGTTGGAAACTTTAAATCCAGAGATTTGGGAACAATTACAAGAGGCTATAGTCAGAACAGCAAAGGAGACTGTCCCACTCACAAAATCAAGAAAGCATCTTTGGTGGGATCATGAATGTGATACAGCAGTTCAGCTAAGACAGGTTGCGTGGCAGAAATGGAATTGCCACAAAAATGAAGATAACAGGGTCAACTTCCTAAACGCGAGAAAATCTGCATCAAAAACCATCCGTGGCGTGAAACGTATGTTTAATAAGGAACAGTTGGTACAGATTGAGCGAGACTTCCAGAAAAATAACTCACGTAACTTCTATAAAACCTTCAAGCACAGTCTGAACAAATACAACCCCCCAAGTCTACAGTTTAAAGATTCCAACGGGAAATTAGCTCACAATGATAAAGATAATTGTCAGATTCTATCAAGTTATTTTGAAAACCTCCTCAACTGTGAGGCTCATGAGACCCCTTTCGTTTACGAAATAAATCCAAACATCCACCCTGATTCCTCCCCTCCTACGAAGGCTGAAATCACGAAGATCATCCAAGAGCTGAAGGACAACAAGGCACCGGGTGAAGATTTGATAATTGCTGAACTGTGGAAACATGCAGGGGAAAAAGCAGTCGACAAGCTTGTTGCAATTATTCAAGAGATCTGGGAGAGCGATAAACTCCCAAGTGGATGGACCTCTGCCGTAATTCATCCACTACATAAAAAAGGGGTGAAAACCGATGTGAACAATTACCGTGGCATCTGTCTTCTATCAATAACTTACAAGATCCTCTCAAAAGCTTTGCACAATAGGGCGGAACAACAATCGATCCACAACTGGGGGAATACCAAGGGGGTTTCAGAAAGGGACGATCATGTGCTGAGCAGATAATGAATCTGAAGTCCATCCTTTCATATCTGAAACTCAGGAACAGGGAATTCGTGATGACCTTTGTTGATTTTAGGAAAGCGTACGACTCAATTGATCGAACCACCCTATTGCAAGTCCTTGAAGAGTTTGGCTTAGATAACAAGACACAATCAATTATCCAGCAAACCCTGACCAACACCACCTCCAAAGTGAAGTTCAGAGGAGAGATGCCTGATGCCTTTGAAATCAGGACAGGAGTGAGGCAAGGAGACGGGCTATTACCGCTTCTCTTCAATTGTGTTTTGGAAAAGGTCACCCGAGAATGGCGGAAGGAAATGAAATAATCCAGTGTAGAAAATGGCGTAAGGCTAGGGTACAAGTATATGGATCTTACAATCGACTGTCTAGCCTTTGCAGATGATCTAGTGATCTTTTCAGATTCCATTGATATGGCAGAAGAACAACTTAACAAGCTGAAAAATCAAGCACTGAAGGCTGGGCTTCAAATCTATTTTGAGAAGACACAATTCATGACAAATATAAAGTCAGCGCCCGGGGAACTGGAGGTTGGACTAGGAAAAGTTCAGAAGGCAGAAAAGTTTAAATACCTCGGTGAATGGATAGAGCCTAACCTATCAGAGAAGGAAGCCTTCATGTCACGCATTAATAAAATGGAAATGGCATACAACCTGACTAAAGACATTTACAATAAGAGATCGATATCCTTAAACGCCAAAATTAGACATTACTGCACTGTTATTCGACCAGAGGCTCTGTATGCGGCTGAGACTCTAATAATGAACAAGAAAGGTCTGTTGGAAAAACTAGAGGCTAAAGAAAGGAAGATTTTGAGGAAAATCCTGGGTCCCATCAAAGAAAAACAGCGAGTACAGAAGGTGTCACAACCACGAATTGTACAAGCACGTGGAGAAGATCAGTGACACGATTCGAAAAAGAAGGATTGCCTGTTATAGCCACATGACACGTATGAGCCCAGGCAGGATATCAAAACGGATATTGACGTACTTCCAAGATAAGAAAACCAAAGGGGCATGGTTTACGGAAGTTGAGAAAGACCTACGTGAAATGGAAATTTCCCCAAAAGATATCCAGGAGCGTGTTCCACTTCAGGAAAAACTACGTACGTACAAAGGTTTCTAGGAAAAGCCGAAGCTGAAGACAGGGAAGGTGTGGTCCCAAGAGAGAAAAGAACAACACCGAATAAGAATGCGGGAACACTGGGTGGTAGTTAAAGCTCGGAAGAAGAGACAGTTGAACTGACGTGGGCCCTAGTTGGCCGAATCGAAGAAATAAGAAGAAGAATATAATAATAATATCGTATGGCCTCGGATGCCGGGTGCAAGCTTTGTATTTGACACCCGAAGGGTAGCTTGCATGTCGAATTTCGTTGTTCCTAGAAGCACTATGAAAGTCAAGGAGGTCAGATATCTAAGCTCCTTGAATACTATACCGCTTTCTAGTAGAGAAATGAGGAACTTTGTGTTGGCGGAAACTCCCGAGATTAATTTTGGCATTCTGAACCCGGCCTACTGAATTCAAATGGGTTCTTTGACATGCCAACATCGTATGACATGCGTGTCGCTTTTTTGCCGCCTTTCAAAAATCACTTACCACGGCCAGGAGTGAACCTGCAAGCTTGGGGTTAGTAGACCGACACGCTATCCACCCACCGTGGCAAGCTTGTATCACCATTAATACGTGGTAAAAACAAACGGTTCTCTTGGTGTTGAAGTTTGGAATTTCACTCATGACTAGCTTAATGCAGTAGCAACGTCACAACGGAAGAGACCTGTCAGCGCGCTCACAATGCAATGTGTGAGCAGAGTCGTATGTTTCTCAAGCAAGGAACAGTCCGTCCCACAGCATGGCCGCCCAATGTTGTTTCTCGCATTAAGGATTGTGAGCGGCCAAATAAATTAATAGAACTGTGCACTAAAAATATATATATCAAGAAATCCGTTAAGTCCTTTAGCCTTCATTGTAAGGGATCTTGGTTCGAATAGTTCACATGGTTGTGCAGTAGTAGTATTCTTAAAATTGTGTTCTGTTGGCTTTGCTTACGTTTTAGTAACAAATGTGGTGTCTAGTATAAACAAGGTTTTTCGGTGATTTCCAAAACATTACGTGCGAGTTGAACAAACACAAAGACGGCGAGGAACATTTGAAGTGCCAGTTACAACTTTGAACATTCGAAACAAACAAAAACACGGTATCTGACAATTATTAGAGGTAAAATTGTTGTTGAAACTGATTGAAGAACAACTCTTTTATGAGGACATTGAAAAATGAAAATCCACAGCCTGCTTCCAGTATCCGACTGGGTCAGGAATGGAATGAATGAAGCCCCCATCCAGCGGCGAGGATATGAACTGTGCCGGCTGCCGAAGCCTGTCGCACTCCTCTGGGGCAATGATTAAATGAATAACAGATGAAATGAAATGATAGTGGAGAGTGTTGCTGGAATAAAATGTTGACAGGGAAAACCGGAGTACCCGGAGAAAAACCTGTCTGCCTCCGTTTTGTCCAGCACAGATCTCACATGGAGTGACCGGGATTTTAACCATGGACCCAGCGGTGAGAGGCCTGCGTGCTGCCGCCTAAGCCACGGAGGCTTATGAGGACATTATACGGTCGATAAGTTTGCCGACCTTAGGAAACGGAGGATTAATTTAATCTATGAAAACATAGGCGAGTTTGACAATTTAATACGGCACGGTATAATTTATATTTGTTTTAAAGTGTTAATATTTTTAGTAGATATCATAGTATTAAAATATGAAAAACAATATGTCAATATTCACAAACGCAAACACTGCTAAAATGAGAGTTTGGCTCTTCACCAGATATTTCATCTACGAGCCGCTACTGCATGAAGCCGCAAAAAACATTCTACGAGAAATAAAAGCAGTTATATTTGAAGGGGATTGCCCCCACAGACCATTTCTGTGATAAATATAGATATCAGATTTCACCTTGATCCACCTAGCCGATCTGAACTTAGATATGGAACACTCACACTAGCAGACAGACCAACAAAAATAAATTGTGCGCATTCGTCGTTAAAAGATCGGAAACGCGTTAACAACGTAAAGCTCTGGGGAGATTCACAGGGGAAAAAACACTAAGAATTTTATATTTACGGTATAAATCACCGACTGGGATAGCTCGGGGCGTTAACGCACTAAGTCTTCGAGTCAGGCTCTCTCTAAACACAGAATACAAGTGGGTTCGAGCCTCACCATTAAAATGGTTTTCCGTAGTTTCCCATATACAACTCCAGGCAAGTGCTGTGTCAGTACTTTGATTGGTCACGGCCGCTTCCTTCCAATTCCATACCCAATGTCATTCTTCCTCCTTCACTTTGAGTTGCTTGGAATGCTCTGACAATGTCGGTGTCAGGAAGGGTATTCGGTGAAATCCAAAATGATCCAGGTTGGCTCTAGCGTGGTGACCCGAAATAATTGAGATTAACCGAAGAAAGGTTTTGTTTTATTTTACTAATTTCATTTGTTTTAAATTGGCTGCGTTGCTCAGCGATAACGTTCTCGCCTGCTGTGCCCCAGGTTGCAGGATCGAATCCTGGCACTGTCAGATGGTATTAGAAGGTGCGCAAATGTGAGGGAACCGTGTCAGTAGATTTACTGGCACGTAAAATATCCCATCTGAGGCAAAATTCCGGCAACCCGGCGTCTCTAAAAGCCAGAGTAGTTAAAACGGAAATTAAAAAAACCAATTACATTAACCAGATTAGTTTATCAACTGGTGGTAACAAAAACATTTATAGAAGACCTAATATTAAAACACAACCTGATTCAAACACAAGCATGGAAGAAAGAGCCCAGAAATCAACAGAAATAGACTCCGATTTCTACCGCACCCCAGCCATGAAGGAGAAGGAATGGAGATCAGCCGGCTATGAACTACGACACCTCTACACCCGAGGAGAAATACACGGCCTCCACCATAAAATCTGCAACAGGAAAGGTTACCACAACGCCGACAGTCAATGCAGCTGTGAACTCGGCAACCAATCCTGCACACAGTATCACCTATTTGAATGTACACAAAGGTCAATGCCAATCTCGCACAATGCAAAGGACGAATGTCAATGATATCTGTTATGTAATAATTTTGTACACATTGTGTTTAATTCCAATAGTAATAATTATATTTATTTTCACAATTCACTTAAAAGAGAGAAACATTAGTGATATTCAACACCTCCCCCAGCTATCATTGGAGACAGCCATGGCTTTGTTTAACATGAAAGTTGCTCCCGCAGCCATATTATGGCCTGGAGATAATATGGGAACATCTCTCGAAAAGACCACTACAAGAGCTGGAATGCCTGAAGGCCAGATTCCTGAAGAGAGTTCTAAGTGTCTCTAAGTATACAACATCCAGACTAGTATACGTTCTCGCAAAGGAGACGTATTTCATTGAAGACATAAGACTGAGACTGCTACTTCCGACAACAAGAAGTTACACGTAATTATTGCAAGAACTTCAATATTAAAGAGATCCATGATATGGGATGAGTTTTACTCAACTGACGCGATGATCAAAAGGGAATGGACGCGTGGAGGTTATGATCTGAGGCATACTCTGACCAGATTTGCTGTCCACGGGTTCCACCATAAGGTATGCAGATACTTAGGATTTCACAAGCCGGGACCAAGCTGCATATGTGTCTTTTGCGACAAATAATGTGATGTATATCATGCATTGAACTGTGCTCGTGCTGGCAAACAAGGAACATTGACACAATTGTGTCAATGAGTGACGGTGTTTCCAAGCATTGACGGTATAATTTTGTCTTTGATGTGTGCCTGAGTTTTATATTATGAACATTTGGTTGCAATAAATTATTATTGTTTTTTTTATATTTTATTTTATTTTATCTTGGGTTATTTTATTTTATGTTATATTGTTTTATTTTATTTTGTTTATTTTTTATTTTATTTTACTTTATCTTGCGTTATTTTATTGTATGTTATTTTGTTTTATATTATTTTATTTTATATTATTTTATTTTATCTTGGGTTATTTTATTTTATGTTATATTGTTTTATATTATTTTATTTTATTTTATTTTATTTTATCTTGGGTTATTTTATTTTATGTTATATTGTTTTATATTATTTTATTTTATTTTATTTTATCTTGGGTTATTTTAATTTATGTTATATTGTTTTATATTATTTTATTTTATTTTATTTTATCTTGGGTTATTTTATTTTATGTTATATTGTTTTATATTATTTTATTTTATTTTATTTTATCTTGGGTTATTTTAATTTATGTTATTTTGTTTTATATTATTTTATTTTATATTATTTTATTTTATCTTGGGTTATTTTATTTTATGTTATATTGTTTTATATTATTTTATTTTATTTTATTTTATCTTGGGTTATTTTATTTTATGTTATATTGTTTTATATTATTTTATTTTATTTTATTTTATCTTGGGTTATTTTAATTTATGTTATTTTGTTTTATATTATTTTATTTTATTTTATTTTATTTTATCTTGGGTTATTTTATCTTATGTTATATTGTTTTATATTATTTTATTTTATTTTATTATATTTTTATTTTATTTTACTTTATCTTGGTTTTTTATTTTATGTTATTTTGTTTTATATTATTTTATTTTTGTTAATTCTTAGTGTGTTTTATTTTAATTTGTAAATTTATGTTTTATTTCATTGTTTAATTTTAATATTTTAGACTATATTTACTAGCTGAAATGTTATCCTGCACCATAAAACTAGACAGATATAATATTTGCTTATCAGAAATATTACATCTACAAGAAATTTTGTTGTAATGAGGCTGAAAGTTTCAACTATTAACACCTTTGATAATTGCCTACAAACTCTTTTTATAGTAGGTGGTTGATATATAGACCGCTATCCTATAAATTGTTAAACTGATCAATAGGATTTGGAAATGTGAGGGCCAAATCCAGCTTTGGACGTGAATACGAGGTGCAGTGCTTTATCACCCAGATATTGTTTACAACTTACTACTTTCTCGTATTAAGTTCCTGATCATCCTCGTCGCTATTGTATAGTAGTCTTCTTACTTTATGTTGCAGATGGTCAAGATGCTACTGGTACTGGTAGCTGTCCACATTACTTTGTGGCTGCCATATCGCGCGATGCTCGTCTACAACAACTTCGCTACGTTCTTCAACAGGGAGAAGTTCTCGGATCTATGGTTCATCATGTTTGCTAAGACTTGCGGCTTTATTAACAGGTAATATGTCATATTTTACCTACGATTAATTAATAGTAACAGTAAGCCTAGTACTTTTCGAATATTCTTGGTAAATTTTTGTTTTGCTGCTGCATTGTACTAGAACCATCAGCAGCCGAGCCTAATGGTTATGACGTACGCTCAGGCCTGCGATATTTTGTTTAATTTTGGAGTTCTTGTAGCTGATACTGGGACAAATGTAAACACTAAGGTCTAAATGAAAACGATTTGAATTTGAGTTTGTTTTAATTGGTTTTAAAATACAGAATACTAAGTCTAAGCAGCTACTTTCTTAAGCCATCCTCACGGGCTCACAACTAGTCAATCTTCGGTTGGTGACTATGGTGCCCCATTTAGCCTTGCTTCCACTTACTTGCGCCAGGATCACCTCTTTCACCCTTCCTGCCGACCTCACTTGGTCAACTCTTGTTCTCCTCCGACCCCCATGGAAATGTGTTATCTGAAGTCTAGGCTGTCTTTCATATTCCCACCTTAATTGTCCCTTATCTTTCCAGATCAGGGGCAGATGACATCGTACTTCCGCCCCTTAAAACAACAATAACTAAATTCTTTTCAGTACTCTCATTCTTCGGGTGGGGATCGTATCTTTTCATGTTTTTTCATGACATCTCCTGTCCATTGTGAAGGGACTAAAATAGGAAAGGGGTGTATTATATTCCTACTATTTGCATTCTCACCTCAGGCAGTGAGTTGTTTTTAATCTATAATTTCATTTCCTTTCATTAGGGGCGATAATTCAGATGGTAGGCTCTTTAAAACAACAATAATTATCATCACCATTGTTCTACATAGAGCATCGTGTCGTACAGTTCAAACGATTATCCATACATCAAAAAATGACTAACATATGTTCCCTTTTTCACCAAATGCACAAATATATGTTGACAAAACGGCTCCCAATTTTTAAGAACATTTCTTGTTATCTCTAATACCTTGCTCTACTTCGATCATTCATAATTATGTACTTATTATTGGCACTTATGAAAGCAACTAAAAGCCGCGTCCACACCGATTCCTCCGTATATCGGAGACTGTTCCAGTCCGTGGTGGGCCGGTATCCAGGTTCGGGGCTCCTGCTCACGGATGGTTCGAGGGTAAACGAGAAAGTAGATCGTGCAGTTGTGGTTGAGGATCGTTGGTTCCTCTTTCCACTCCCCGAGGTCTGAAGCGTGTGCACAACGGAGCTCTATGCCATCTTAGAACCTCTGCAGTACACGTTATCTGACGATCATCAGCGCTTTCTTTTGTATACTGATTCTCTGAGTGCATTGCAGGCGATCAATGTGTGTTTCCCGAAGCATCCGCTTGTCCAGCGCGTGCAAGATTTCTTAGTTTATGTACCGGTAGAACCAGAGTCAACTTTATGTGGCTTCCCAGCCACATGGGTATCACGGGAAACGAGCTTGCTGATCAGGCGGCAAAGGAGTTAGTCACAGTGCCCTCGCTACCGTATGAGGTGTTGCTAGTGATGTACACCCTTAGTTGCGACATTCTATCCTGTCGCATTGGGTGGAAACGAGGTGTGCCACGCCTCTGCCCAACGGTGAGCCATCAAGGAGACAACGAAGGTGTGGAAATCTACCTTCCGATCTAGTCGGAAGGAAGGTGTGGTACTCTGTCGACTCCAGATCGGATGGGATAGCTACGTACTCCCACTTGCTAAAGAGAGAAGACCCCCAGTGCGTACTTGCGGCGTGAAGTGTGTAGACCTGGCCAATCTGCGGTGAACACTCAAACTGCCTCACACCCTCCCTCTTGTTCTACGTGATGACGGGCTGTCAGCAGACCTCATCATCTGGTTCATGAGGGAGAGTGGCTACTTTTTAAAGTTTGAGTTTAAGACTTTTAGTTCAGTTTTAGTCTATTTTTATTGGGTTCATATCCATTTTTATTGTTCAATACGTCTTATTAGTTTTATTGATTTTTATCATCCCCTTTTTAACTCCTTTTGCCCCAAATACGACATAATTGTATGGGCTCACGGTCTGTTTTATACAGACCATTTTCGTTTTCATCCCTGATAGTGGGCTGTTTTAATCTTCTTCCTTTCATTTCATAACATTTTATTTAAGTAAGGGTCGATAACCTAGATGTTAGGCCCCTTAAAACAAGAATTATCATCATCTTCATCATCACCATCATCATCATCTTAAGCCGCATCCACACTAAAAACATTTACGAGGTTGTTGACGACGAATTCGCCTCAAATATTTGCGTCACATATCAAATACAAATTATTTTTAACTAGTGTGGATGCTGCTTTAGAAACTTACCAGATTGTCGTAAATGTGAACTTAATTTCCCTCTACTGTATTTAGATACGGTAAATATGAATGCAAGCTATTGTGTAGAATAACGACACTTGTTGTTTCAGTGCCATCAAACCTTCCCTGTACAACGCCATGTCTAACGAGTTCCAACATGCCTTCCATAGGATATTGACATGTCAGCGCACTGAATCCCCCAGCCTCAGGAAGTCTTCCCAGAGATCGATACCCGAGGATCCAGTCCCAAGCATCGGCAATGAACAGACCCAGACCATATCGTGTGGGAAAATGGACTTGATACGCAACACTTCAAATGCGTCTCATGTGACGAACTGTGCTCAATGAACTGCTGTGTAACGAACATTTCATACTATCCGCTTTATTATCTGTATTATCCTCAAATAAATCAAATGCTACTTAATCCTGCGTTCCTTATTGTGTAGGGTTTCAGTGGGTTTTATTGAATCATTATAATCCGGCGGAGCTTGCAGACGATCACATATGTAACACACATATGACTAATTTAATTGCGTTTCAGTCAATTGTAATGGGTGTCATTCCCTAAGCGTGAAACAAATTACACGACATTAATTAATGAATAAAGAAATGAAACAAAATTGAATGAGATTAAAGAATGAATAAATAAATAAATAAATAATAAATGAAATAAAATTACATGAGATTAATGAATGAATAAATGAATGAGACAAAATTATATGAGATTAATGAATGAATAAAATGATATGAGATTAATGAATGAATACATAAATGAAATAAAATGATATGAGATTAATGAATGAATCAATGAAACAAAATGATATGAGATTAATGAATGAATGAATGAATGAAATAAAATGATATGAGATTAATGAATGAATGAGACAAATTGATATGAGATTAATGAATGAATGAAACAAAATTATATGAGATGAATGAATGAATGAATGAATGAATGAATGAATGAAATAAAATGATATGAGATTAATGAATGAATGAATGAATGAATGAAACAAAATGATATGAGATTAATGAATGAATGAATGAAACAAAATGATATGAGATTAATGAATGAATGAATGAATGAGACAAATTGATATGAGATTAATGAATGAATGAAACAAAATGATATGAGATTAATGAATGAATGAATGAATGAATGAATGAATGAATGAAATAAAATGATATGAGATTAATGAATGAATGAGACAAATTGATATGAGAGTAATGAATGAATTAAACAAAATGATATGAGATTAATGAATGAATGAATGAATGAATGAATGAATGAATGAAACAAAATGATATGAGATTAATGAATGCATGAATGAAGGAATGAATGAATGAATGAATGAATGAAATAAAATGATATGAGATTAATGAATGAATGAATGAATGAAACAAAATGATATGAGATTAATGAATGAATGAATGAGACAAATTGATATGAGATTAATGAATGAATTAAACAAAATGATATGAGATTAATGAATGAATGAAACAAAATGATATGAGATTAATGAATGAATGAAACAAAATTATATGAGATTAATGAATGAATGAATGAATGAATGAATGAAAATGATATGAGATTAATGAATGAATCAATGAAACAAAATGATATGAGATTAATGAATGAATGAATGAATGAATGAAATAAAATGATATGAGATTAATGAATGAATGAATGAATGAATGAATGAATAAATGAATGAAATAAAATTACATGAGATTAGAGAATAAATGAATAAATGGATGTATGAATGAATGAAACAAAATTATATAAGATTAATGAATTAATGAATAAATAAATGAATGAATTAATGAATTCAATGAAATTACATGAGATTAATGAATGAATTAATTAATTAATTAATTAATTAATTAATAGATGGCTGAACGAATGAATAAAACAAAATGATATGCGATTGATGAACGAATGAATGAATGAATGAATGAATAAATGAATGAAACAAAATTACATTACATTAATAAATGAATTAATAAATGAATGAAATAAAATTGAATGTGATTAATGAATGAATTAATGAATGAATGAATGAATGAATGAAACAAAATTACATGAGATTAATGAATGAAAGAATGAACGAATTAATGAATTAAATGAAATTACCTGAGATTTATGAATGAATTAACTAATAAATTAATGAATGAATGGACGGATGAATGAATGAATGAATGAATGAATGAATGGATGAATGCATGAATTAAATAAAATTACATGGGATTAATGAATCAATGAAACAAAATTACAGGACTTTAATAAATAAATGAAATAAAATTGCATGAGATTAAGCAATGAAACAGTTCAGGGAAACTATGGAAGTACATCGTGGAATGCAGGCATAGCTTTGAATACCACACTTGCAACTGCATCACCACTGCTCTCTTTTCCATCAGTGGTATTATCATTTGATGATAAACCCTCAATATCTTCAACACTGTCTTCAATATCACTGTCCGATTTGTCCAAATACCTTTAAATCATAGGAACATTTTTATCGTGCGAGCACAATATTTCACTGTTTAGGCCTACATCGTACATCAGCTGATACTGTTAAACTCAAGTATGTATCTCACCAATGTAAATATAATGATTCACGTATTCATTTCAGGTTGCAGTTGCGCTCTTGAAGGTTCCTGCTAGTTACGGTAATGAAATGTACAATTATGATAACCTAAGGTACATTGTATATTCCGTATGCGACCCGCTGCGACGGGAATCGCGTTGCGGAATATATCGTAAACGGCGCGTATGGCAAAGAGATAAACGCGGAATATTCCGGAAAAGACACGGTAAGGCTTTTAAGGAACAATCCGATTGATATATTTATTTCATTTCATTCTGTAGTGTAAAGTTTTCAAGTCATATTTCAGTGTTGCCTATGAGAACTGTCAGTTGTCACTCTTCAGTCGATCAACACGAATTTGCCCAATGACTAGGTGGGCTACAGTGCATATAATATATTAATAATAAGAAAATAACACTCCTGGAAAAACCTACATATTAGTTATGATCACTATTACAATGGGACTATTTTAAGACTTACGCGTTTGTGACCTTCAAGTGGTCATCATCAGATCCTGATCACTGAGTTGAGGTTTAAATTTAGATACAAATATTATCTAGCTTCACAAAATTGGTAGTGCGTTTAATTGGTGTTTATATTTTGACAAGCCCCAGTATAATAGTGATAATAACTAATACATTTTAAGCGATTTCGTGTACATGTATTATTGAAAGTATATAGCTTACATCATTGACACTTATACCAATTAAAAGAGAAACTCATCAAGTTTTTTGAGTCTGCTTGTTACAAATGCTCGATGTGTCTTCTTCGCGTCTGCGATTGTCCTAATATATGTATGGGTAATAAATTGAAAGAACGTCAAAAGGAGATTATTACAGTCTATCTGTAGATGGAAGATAATTTGTACAATTAATGAGATGAAGGAAGATTGTCTATACAGAAGGAGGATCCATTTTCGAGGTTATCTACATGAAGAATGATATTGGATTAATAAAGGTTCCCAGTATGAATTATGATTATGCCCATAATACAACCGTCAATATGGTAAGCTCCAATATACTTATTAGGTCATTATTTTTTAATAGAAATGAGAATTTTAAAGAAATATCTGACCAAACACACTGGAGTATTTCCTGTATTAATAAATTGGCATTGGTCGCCCGATCTGGCCCCGTGTGATTTCTTTTTATGGGGGTTTATCAAAGATGAATTTTATGTACCACCCATGCCAGTTAATCTTGTTGAACTGAGGAATCGAATCCATCAGGCTGTATCTAAAATTGACCAGGATATGCTCCAGCATGTGTGATCGGAGTTCAACTGCCGTATCGATATTTGCCGTGTAACGCAAAGTGTATTTGTAGCAAGCAGACTCAAAACACTTGATGAGTTTCTCTTTTAATTGGTATATGTGTCACTGCTGTAAGCTACTGTACCGTATATACTTTCAATAATACGAGCACATAAAATTGCTTAAATCATTCATTCATTCATTTCCGTGTCCAGTCAACATTTCCAAAAAATTGCATCTGCGATGGCCTTGTTACTTCCTCTAAAAACATCTTCCATTGTGCATGGGTTCTCCAGGAGGGGCAGGTAAGTAGGTGAGTTGGGTCTTGTTCAACTCCACATTCACAAGAGGTGTCTGCGTCTGCTGGAAGGATCCCCCATTTTTGCAGGTTGGTCTTGCATCGAGGGACACCCACTCTCAAGCGGTTGAGGGACCTCCACACAGGATAAGGTAGGTCGGCGCCAGGAGTCAGTTCTTCCTTTGGTGTCATGTCTGTGGGCAGTGAGCTCCTCCATCTGTTAAGACGAGTTGTCTCTGGTGTTCTCTCCAGCGGCGTAGTCCTAGCAAGGAAACTCTTGCGGGATCTGAGGCGAGACCTTACTGCCTGGTGACCATATAGTGGATGTCGATGGTCATTCTCATGCTTTGTTCTCTCAGCGTCCGCAGCAGTGGCCTTCCGGATGTTGGGTGGGGCTATTCCAACAATAGGGTATAGTTTGTGCACTGGTGTTGGTTTCAGGCATCCCGAGATTATCCTTGCAGTGTCGTTGACAGCAGTATCAACCTGCTTAGCATGTGCTGAAGCGTTCCACACAGGAGCGGCATACTCAGCGGCTGACACACACAGTGCAAGTCCGGAAGTCATCAGGATGTGCGGGCTGGCTCCCCAGGTGCTGCCGATCAGTTTCTTGAGTATGCCATTGCGATCACTGACCTTCTGTTTCGTGTTCAGACATTGCTGCCTGTAGGTTAGAGCACGGTCTAGTGTGACACCTAGGTAAACTGCTGTTGGGCAATGTTTCAGTCGCTCACCTCGCCATGTGATGTCCTGCTGTCGCCGTGATTCCCTGTTTCGTAGATGGAACGCACAAACTTGTGTCTTATTAGGGTTCGGCTTCAGATAGTTGGCATCATAGTATTTGGAGTATTTGCTTAAATAATTTGTACTAACCCTGTATTATATGGGCATACTCTTGTTCACCGACTGAAGAGTTACAACTGGTCATTTGATTATCTTTTGGTTATCAATGAAATGGTCTGCGCAATCTGAAATAGGAATTGCGCTAAAACGACAAAGTTGTGACTGGAACAGTGGCTGATTTTATGATATTTGTTGACTCTTATTTAAATGGAACTTGTTATGTATGATCCTTAAAATAAACAAACAGTCAACACATGCGGTTCTCTCACGCTGCGTCACAAACGAGTTCATCAACTGAACGATGTGTACAGTCACTGTGAGTCCAGTAGCTGCGGGAACGTTCTCGCCAGCTGAGCCCAAGGATGAGGCATTGAATCCCGGAGTACTCAGTTAGCATTTGAGAATGCTTCAATGCGAGAGAGCTGTGGCACTAGATTTACTGGCACGTTAAAGATCCCCTTCAGGTCGAAATTCCAGGTCCCCGGTGGCATCTCTAAACGGCGCAGTAATTAAAAGGGATGAGAAATCAATAACATTACATAAGTGGCCAAATTATGATGGCAAATCTGAATAGAACCAAATCATTGTAAATTAAGGTACAATGCATTAAAATGGAAGATTTTATTTGAGTCCGAGTCTCCATTACAGGACAATTCTGGTTGTTTTTTTTTTTGTCATATATTAACCAAATGTGCTACAAGAGATTTTTTACCAACCCGCATCATAGGAATGTACTCATTTTTATGCCTTCAACGTTAAAGCGCTTTTACAATATTTGGTTTTTTTTTCTATTAAAAATATACATTAAAAGGCCAATCTCTAAGAAAGCAAACCGGTGTGGTGCCGGAACTAAATAAAATCTGTCGTCGTAACCTGTTTTGTTAAGAGTAGTGTATTCCATACGAATATTTTAAATACAAGGAATTATTTCACAGCAAATCATCGACTGGAATCACTAATTTAATTAATTTCCAACGGCGTTACCTCAATTAGCAGCCAAGACTGGTGTGGTTAGGTTGTCACAGAAAACACATTCTCTTCATCAGGATACAGGAAATCTATGCATTGTTGAAGATTCTGTGAACCAATTAATAATAAAGAATTTGGCTGTATTTAGCTTTGGCCACCTGTGTATTTATTCATTTAATTGTTCATGTGTTTATTTACTTATTTATTATTATTTTGTTTAATTCCCCCTTAAGGATAGCGTTAAAACACAATCAATTTGCATGATATTTTTTCTGTCCCTTTCTTTCTTCTTCCCAAAAAACCCTCATATATTGTTATGTCCTCTTTCTCTCTTCCGTTCACTTCTCTCCTGCTTTCTTCTCTTTGGGGGTTTGTTCAAATTTCTGTTTTCTGATTTTTCTCTGTTTATTTTTCTGCCTGCAATGCCATCTGTAGAGATGTGTAGTACGAGTATCTTGAGGTCTTAAACGGTTTCTTTTACCCAATTGGTTTTCTGTGTACTATTCATAACTATAAGGTGCGTTCAAAGAGTAACGAGCCGGAGGCTGGAATGCGCAAACCGGTGACGACAACGGCTAATCGTGGCGTGTGTAACGAGGTGTGGTTCTGACCAGAGCGTGGAAGGTCACAGCCCGTCGCTAGAGGGCACGCGTGCACGTCACGTGACGATACAAAGCGAGCAGAAGCATGCATCAATCGTCCAACGCTGCCAGTCGCATTGCAAACAGTGACATGGAGGCGTCAACCGAAGAGCAAAGAGGTGTCGTTCGGTTTCTGACATCGGAAGGAGTAGGGGGAACGGACATTCATCGCCGAATGTCGCAAGTGTACGGTGAACACTGCATGCCCCTTGCAAGGGTCAAGGCGTGGCACAAGCGCTTCAGGGAAGGACTGGTGTCGTTAGCCGTTGATGCCGGGTCTGGGGCACCCCCCTGCATTACCGATGACAATTTCCAGCTGGTTGATGCACTCATTGCCCAGGACCACCGAGTGACAGTGAACGCCATAGCCGTCGTGGTCGCTCCACGACCTCATACGGCCAACAGAGTCGCGGCACTCCTGCAGAAATTCAAATGGAAGGTTCTCGGATACCCTCCATACAGTCCAGACCTCTCTCCCTGTGATTAAGCCATGTTTGGTCCCATGAAAAGGGCTCTGCGGGGCCAACGATTCACCTCGGACGCCGACGTCCAGCTGTACGTGCGGAACTGGTTCACATCGCAGCCCAGGGAATTTTATGAGACAGCCATTCACCGCCTCGTGTCACAGTGGGACAAGTGCCTCAACAGCCAGGGCCAACACTTCTAACAAACAGGTACTGGTTTCTGTAATTATGCCTCCGGCTCGTTACCTTTTGAACGCACCTTATATATTAAAAATCTTCCTGGTCAGTGTTGCTTCGTTCATCCTATGTATGTGTCCATAAAAATGTGCCCTTCTTTTCCTGATGTTGTTTGTAATCGTCTTTGTCTGTTAATTTATTTATTTTATTTACGTATTATCTCCGGAATTACTGCAGCTACCCTCGCACAAAAAAAAAGAAGGAAGATTGTAGTTTTACGTGACCGTTAATCTCGAGATCATTAGCCACGGGACCCCCTTTTTGCGTGGAATATGAACCACAGGACATGACACTTCACTTTGAAAATCTCACATGCATTGACCGTGAATCGAACCCGGTCCGCCGTGGTGAGAGGTCAACAGCTTGATCGCTGCGCCACCACGCCACCTACCCTCGCACGATTTAACGAGCACGGCCATGCCTCGGGGTTCTTCTATTCTTGTACTTTCATTCTTCAAGGGGTTAGACCTCTTTTCTCTTTGGCAACCCATCTTACAGTAAGTGTTACTAAAGGAAGCAGGGTGTGTTTAGGGTGTAATTAAATTTCTTAACAGAGCCGAGAATTTAACCCAGACTTCAGGGTGACAGCCAAGATGCTAGCCACTACGCCAAGAGGAGGTATGTCATTCCCAAGGAAGAGTGTGAGAACAGCTCATTATATTGGACTGTTAATGCTTGGTCACCGCCCAGCCAATTACTCAATTCCAATACTGATAAAATCAAATTATATTCTGCTCCACGGTTTTGCTGGGGATTCATTAGTTGGTTTACAACATGCGCTAGAGAGTATAATTATCACCTGCGTGACAACATCACAGGCTGCTGCTACTGAATTAGTGATAATAACAAAGAAAACTGGATATTTGGATCCCCCAGTTATTTTGAGTTTGGTGTGTTAGATATCAATTACATCGATCTAGAACAACTAATAAGACTTATGTTACCAACTATAGGTATCTATATTTGATTTCATTTATTGTTTTACCAAATCGCATGCGTTAATGTCTTATCATTATCATTATTATTATTATTATTATCTCCTCCTAGTTAACATTACTATTTCAGTTTTCGCCATAGCTAAATTCAGACCAGATTTTTCCACTTCCCTCGTTAAAAAAAATATTATTATTATATTATTGTTATTGTTATTATATATCTGAAATTTACATAACAATACAAACAAAACCATCACCGTTGGACTCCTTGCGAGCCAAAGGCACTGATGATAGCACTGGATCTCAAGATGTTCAGAGTCACTGAGGAGACAAAACCTTTCGTACTATATTTGCAGTACCAAGGTGGGCAGCTACCTGCATTAACTTACTGCATATGGCTTCTCTTCAAGCCAAGGTTTTCTTTTGCATTTTCCCAGTCCTTCGTAACTAACCATTCACGGAGACAACAACTGGGAGGACGAAAACGTATTTCCTTTCTTTATTTCTTTATTATTATTATTATTATTATTATTATTATTATTATTATTATTATTATATCAATTGTTCCCCTTTAGGAGAGCGATGAACTTGAATTCATGGTTCCATCTTCAGTCGTTTTCCCTCTTTTCATGATACAACGCCTGTCTGTCAGCTGAAGAAGAACATTTTCAGCAACTTCTGTGAAAAGATAAGTTCTTTAATCATGATTTGCTGGTGAATTTACCACTAATTAATGTACTCTGTTACGGTTTCTACCTCCTCACAATCTGCGGCCCGAGTTCGGATGACTGGTGGAAGGCATGTGTGCGCACATGTTAGATGGCCGCGGACCCCACTCCAGCAACAACAAAAACTAAGCTAACGTCAAACAAAAGTTAACCGAAATCTCATCAAGGAAGCCACGGCCACTAGCCCACGTGGTACCCAAAATATTGAGAAACAGATTAAATTATTACGTCTGTGAACGAATCGGTTGCTTAATCCTCAGTCTATAAACTAACTACCACTAGCACTAAACGTGACAATAATACCACGCTAAGTGTTAGGGATTAACTTAAATTTTCCGAAGGAATCTCTGAAAACAGGACAAAAACACCAGTCACTTATTTTATTTATGAATCCATTAGGATGAACTCGTACAGCTTGAGAATAGTCCATAGTACCCTGGCGCAGGAGTTACCATGATCAACTAAATGGTTCCCCAGGGGAAGGCCCTTGAATTGCATTTCGCTTGGATTCGCCCCTGTTAATACCTCAAATATGGGTATCTCTGGGGCGGGAGATGAATAAAACTACATGAAATTCAAAATTAATAGGAATAATAACATTAAGAATATTTGTTATCGTTACCATTATCAACTTCATCATTAGGAGGTAAAAACCTAGATATTATACCACTTACAACAATAAGCACTCTATCTAGATACCGCTGAGACGCGCGATTACTACCAATATTTTGTTATATAATAAGTTGTAAGTGGACTATATGTTTTTTTCCCGTTGCGTTTTCTGTATATACAACACTTGTTACAGTGCGGTTGTGCGGGAAAGCATTTAGTATGGAGCAGGGTTTACAGACACCTGGCACTGTAGCGATTTAATGGTGATTGCGGTTGGTTGGTTCCTAAGTTTAGGGGCTGCGACAACGCGGTCATGTAGCCCCGTGTACTTTGGGTGTGTGTAGAATCTGTCTGATAACCGGTGTTAATTGTGATAACTGTATTAGTGTGTGTTATCTGTTTTAATTCAAGTAAGGACTGCAGATGTTCAATTTTTCCAAGTAGTTCCTACTTTTGCCGCCAAACGCCACCGTCAACGACCAACTAGTTCAGAACTTAGTTACTAGATGCCACCGCAATCGGCTCTTGACGACGAACTAGGAACTTAAGAACGTTAGTCAAATGTTTAACCTATATATAATTTAGCTTCACACAGGTGTAATTAGTGGAAGGTTCTTTAACATGCCATAAATCTATGACATGGGACCGCCGGCTTTACTTTCCCTCCGAAGGAAGGCATACTGAGGGATTTTTAACGCTCTCAAAAAATCCGACGAC
Organism: Meconema thalassinum; assembly: GCA_946902985.2. Taxonomy (NCBI): domain Eukaryota; kingdom Metazoa; phylum Arthropoda; class Insecta; order Orthoptera; family Tettigoniidae; genus Meconema; species Meconema thalassinum. The sequence continues at coordinate 379,440,585 of OX336392.1, forward strand.
TTCGGCCGGATTTGAACCCGCGATCTTGGGCATAGGAGCTCAGCATGCTACCAACTACGCCACCGAAGCCGCCAATGGTGATTACAAGTGAGTTTTCCAAGGTTCTAACACTCTTGTCTCACCATTTCTGTTCTTAGTAATAAATCCCCAATTTAATATATTATTTAAATAATCCACAATTTAGTAAATACCTACAAATATTTAAATGCAGTTTGCCCAAACATCATATTTTTAGCCTATTTTCATTTATGAAAAAAATAGGCTTATGAGATCACCTTTTGTCCGTGTGTCTGTCTGTGTGTGTGTGCGTGTGTGTGTGTGTGTGTGTGTGTGTGTGTGTGTGTGTGTGTGTGATGGTGTGTGTCCCCCCAATAACATCCAAACGGATGGACCAATTTCAATGAAACTCGGTAAGTTCATAGCACTATTCCGGACGACCCCGACCGTGCTGTTCAAATTTTGTTACGTCTCACAAATCCAAAATGGCGGCTGTGCGAAATATTTCACCAGCATTCAATATCTCCGAAACTATTACCGATATCAACCTGGAATATTTTACGGTGCTAAAGGGAACTATTAGAAGTTCACTTATGTGACGTTTGAAAACCTAGTAACAACAATAGCAACATGGCGGCAAAGCGAATTTGCGACTTAAATAGACGTTTCTCGTGATTTAACCAACCTAACGCAATAAAACTTGGTACAGTATATTTTTATACACATTTTAATGTACCGACATCTAACTTCGTTCAATGGTTGACATAACCTCAAGATGGCGGCTGTGCGAAATATTTCACCGGCATTCTGTATCTCTGAAACTATTAACGGTATCGCCCTGAAATTTTGTACAGAGATAAAGGGCACTACTTGAAGTTCATCCATAAGACTTTCAAAAACCGGTTAACTACAAAACGAATATGGCGGCCAAGCGAATTCAAAAATGTCAAATAGACCTTTCTCGCGGTTTAATGATCCAAACGCAATGAAACTTGGTACAGCAAATATTTATACACATTGTAATGCACTGGTATCAAATTTAGATCAATTGTTTACACAACCTCAAGATGGCGGCTGTGCGAATTTTAAAATTAAGTTTTTATTTCTTGTGTCGTAATCATGCGATCGAAGTGAAAGTTTGAATAATGGTCCTACACAATAATTTTCCTTCAATGGTACATGACTCTATGGCCTATACATATAACAATCCAACATATCGGCCATCCAAAATATTTAGATGGATATCAATATCTACGAATCTGTTACAGCAATCTAACTGATTTTTTTGTATTTTCATAGGGGCAATGAACATAAGTTCACCTAAAGGACTGTCAATAACCTGGTGATCACAAATCCAAAATGGCGGCGACGCGAAGTAGACTATAAATATTCACATGGTCGTTTCTCGCAATTTAACCATCCGAGTGCAGTGACAATTGGTACAGTAAATTCTTATACAAATGTCAATCCACTGGCATCTAATTTTTTTCAATTGTTTCCATAACCACAAGGTGGCAGGTGTGCAAAATTTTAAAATCTCGTTTTTACTTCTTGTGTCCTAATCATGCGATTGAAGTTTGAATACTACACGTACACAATAATCTTCATGTAACAGTACATAACTCTAAGACCTATATATATAAAAATCCTACATGGCGACCATCCGCAATATTTAGTCGGTTCTCGATATCTGCGAATCTATTACAGCAATCAAACTGAAACTTTGTATGTTGATAGAGGCAATTAACACAAATAGGATATATGAAAGTAGGCTGTATAGTTCTTTACGGAACTACTCGTTTAGAAATGTAACTGTTGTAGGTGAGTGTACCTCCTTCTAGCCCTCGGACAGAATTACATTTCTTGGCAGAACCGGGAATCAAATCCAGGTCTCCGCGGTGACAGCCAAGAGTGCAGTAACTCTAATCACCCGAAGACCTAAGCGGTACCTTTGATGTTCTGGTCTTCTGGTCTGTAAAGAGGCTAACCCGCCAAGAAATAGTTCCCACTTTTTCTGCTTATTTCTGGTGTACAAGATTTTCCAGCGCATGTTGCTAGGTTCCCAAAATCCGGCTAGATTAGCCTTGGTTGGTTCCTCAGTTTAGGGGCTGCGACAACGCGGTCTTGTAGCCCCGTATACTTTGGGTTTGTGTAGAATCTGTTTGATAACCGGTGTAAATTATTGTGATGGAGGTATTAGTGTGTGTTATCTCTAATTCAGGTAAGGACTGCTGACGATCAATTTCAAGTAGTTCCTACTTTTGCTACCAAATGCTACCGTCAACGACACCAAGCTGTGAACTTCGTTACTAGATGCCACCGCAACCGGCACCTGGTGACGAACGTTGGAACTTAACCTAAAAAATAGCTTCACATAATTGTATTTAGTGGAAGGGTCTTTTACATGCCATAAATCCATGACATGGCCCGCCTGTTTTACTTCCCCTCCGAAGGAAGGCATACTGAGGGATTTGTAATGCACTTAAAATATCTAACGACTTCGGCCGGATTTGAACCCGCGATCTTGGGCATAGAAGCTCAGCATGCTACCAACTACGTCACCTAAGCCACCCTAGACTAGCCTACTTTTCATAATTTCATTTGTAAAAATCTACGAATAAAGTTTTCATTTTCACGTTAATTGGGAGCTTTACCAACTTTGCTTTTCATGTGATGAATTGGGTTTTATATAGTTTTTAATTATATTTGGAACGATAGGCAGAATAATTCAGTACGAATTTAATATTATATTACATTTTCTTCTGTATAAACCTTGATTGAACGGCAAAAGAGCACCCGAGTGATTCGATTTTATGGCGTATCAGGCTCAAAGTTTGGCAACACTGGTACGATTGCACAAAGTTCAACATGGCTTCCTTAAGTAAACGTGTTCAAACTGCAGCTGTAAATAAAATACTTCAATGATAATAAAACTGGAGAAAATTTGAGCAAAAGGTGCAAACAAATGATGTGAAATGTATACCACGTGATTTATCAGCCCCTTCCAATATCGTTTGCTGCAACCTAACTAATGCGTTTTGGCAGGAAGGTCGATATTTATCTACCTGCATCACGTATGGTAATAATGCACTGCAACGATGCAGAACACTATTATTTTTCCATCGCATTAGTCTGTAGTCACATCGAAGGAAAAATAATAGTGTTCTGTATCGTTTGCGGGATATGCTTGCAGTGCATTAGTACCATACGGGATGCAAGCAGAGAAATTATTATCGACCTTCCTGCCAACACGAGTTAGTTGGGTTGCAGCAAACGATATTGGAAGGCGCTGCTGAATCACCTGGTATATAGTAGGTTGTGGGCTGGCAATCTACGTAGAGTTTCCACGCCAGAAACACAAGGAAAGACACAGAGAGAGAGAGAGAGAGAAGATATGCGTGGAGGAATATTTTCTTCAGGAATTCACCTGACGTTTGGTATAGCCACTACGTAACGAGGCGGACAATCTGTTCTTGTGTTAGAAGCTACCGTTCTAACCAAGCTATCTCGAGCCCCAAGTTGAGGCTGTAGCCAAACAATGAGGATATAAACTCACCATGTTACTGTGGCCTATAAAAAGCGCTACAGGATTCTACATGTTTATGTATTCCGAGTTTGTTGATCCCACTCACCTGCTCACAGGCTTCTCACTACGTTTATGCATAAGGTGTGGAATTTGTGATGATCATTAAACACGCTTTACATACAAATGAGCCGTCTATTACTCTAGTGACGTAAGTCCCCGACCAATCACAGAACAGTATTCTCCTCAAAGCTCACAACATGTAGCTAGTAGCGCAAGCAGAGTTTATGCTCTCATGGTGCACTACAACTACAAATAAACATACCACACACTCCAAACACACCTGAAAAGGTACCCAAAGACAGTTTACCAACATTTACTGTACATCTGGTACGACAATGGGAGTACATTCAAAGTTTAATATAGCCTATACGCCAATCAATACTTTAATTAAAATATATATATATATATATATATATATATATATATATATATATATCCTCTCAATATTATTCTGCTAAGGTCCCATTCCGGTTTTGTACCGAAAAGAAGATCCTGTTAACACCAACCTACACATATGGGGTAACTATAGGTTACGCATAACCCCATGTGTGCCCGAAACGCACTAACTTCCTCTTTAAATGCCTCACAATGAATTAAATACCTTAAAAATGTACATTTACAATGGGAGCACCGTAACCTGGCGAGCCTGCCGCTAGATCGCAGGGCAGCGCGGCGGCGGCAGCCATCTGGCGGGAGCGCGGCGTACTGCCAGCTGAGGAGTCTCTCAGCAGATGGTTCTGGTGTGGTCTCGCCAAGACTTTCTCTAGGGTTCAATCCTTTGCAAATGTAAAATTTGCTGTAGAAGAAACTCTCGAGCAAATAATAACCGATGAATTCGTTGTAACATCGAATATTGTCTACAAAGAGGTGCTGTGACAAGTACAAAACACTGTTCTACATAATTCTTTGTGTTCTTCTCACGTACGTATGCCGTTTAACAACTATAAATACATTTCTTCAATATTTAAAACTTCATTCTCCCACATTCTTCCCTACTACCCCATAAACCTACATTCACGTTGCGAAAGCTCGCACGGGCCCACTAGTATGTATTATTTACGGTAATTTAATTACATTGTAAAGACTGTACTTGTTATTACAAAGTTACTTTTTTATCTGTATTTTGGAATTTTTAATATTATATTTTCTTTATATTTAATTAAATTGTAAGGATATCCATGTTATTATTTTATTTTATTATTTTAATAACAATTTATCACATTTTTTTCATATCAAACATTCATCATTAGACATAAGTACATCATTAGTATTTTCTTTCTTAATTGGGCTGAGAAAGGCCTCAATGTCAGGTCGAAACATGTACTATAACATATGCAGGGTGCGCACAAATTATAGAAGTGGTTCAAAAAATTCCTGTTTGATTATTATTTGTTGTAACATTACAATATTTTGTAGACAGACAGAATAACACACAAAGATTTTTATGTGCCTACAAGGGCTCAATATGTGTCCCATTAGTGAATATACACACATCAACTCTATAGTCAAGTTCGTCCCACACCCGATGTAGCATATCGCTGTCAATTTGACCGAAGGTGTTATTGGTACGGGCCCGCAGTTCTGTTAGATCAGCCGGTAATGGTGGCCTAAAAACTGCGTCTTTCACATAGCCCCATACGAAGAAGTCGCAAGGGTTGGGGTCCGGAGAGCATGGAGGCCATGACATTAGGGCGTGATCTTCATTCCCGATACGACCGATCCATCTTTCTGGAAGTCTGCCGTTCAGAAAGTCAGGAACATCTCCATGGAAGGGGGTGGAGCACCATCCTGTTGGTAGATGAAGTTCATGCCATCGGTCTCCAACTGTGGCATGAGCCTATTCTCATGCATATCCAGGTAGATGTGCCCTATAATGGATTTTTCAGCAAAGAAGGAGGGACCGTAAACTTTAAATTTTGAGCTTGGGAGAGTCAAGAACGTGCTGCACACAGGTACGGGGATTTTCAGTCCCCCAAATCCGTACATTGTGCCTTGAACTTTACCATTCAGAAAATATGCTGCCTCATCACTGAAGACAAGTTTGTCACAAAATTCATCTTGCGTACGCTCCTGAAAACGTGTACAAACTCAAAACGGTTCACTTTGTCAGCCGGAGACAATGCTTGGAGCAGATGCAGACGGTAAGGTGCCATCCGTAATATTTTCCTTACGACTTTCCAAACGGTCGAACGAGGCATGTTCATTACCCTGCTCGCTCGACGAGTTGACTTTTGAGGGCTACGTTCAAAACTGCGTTGCACACGCTCAACCGTTTCTTCAAGCACACTAGGCCGGACTGATGTTTTCTCTTGCACTGACAGCCCGTGGTTTTGAACTGTTGATACAATTGGCGAATTGCGTTGTCACTGGGTGGATCTTTCCGATACATTGTTATAAATATTCACAGATTGTCTGGAATTAAATTCCAGAACAGCATACACCTTTTCACTGTTAGTCGCCATCGTCGCAACTGTTGGAGTAGAGGACGCATCATGTCTGCTGGATGTTGCAACTGTTGCGCTCTCGTGGGCGTTGAGGGAAGCACAATGTATGGAGGCTAGTCAATACTTGCCTTACTACATCAAACACCATCACCATAGCTCTAATAATATGGCTAGAAATGAGTGACAAAGCCGTTCCAATCATTTGTTCGCACGCTGTATTAGACAGTATTTTAAATCAATTATTGGTTGGCCTTATATTTTGAACTTTGAATTCATCTATGAATACGGATATCAACAAACATTTTGCTATCAATGGCAAATGTATTTGCATTCTATGGGAGTACAAAAAGCCAAAAATAACATCTATTGGCGACCGTTAAAGTCACCTAATATTCGGTAAATATCTTGCACTAAACATCTCGATGCTGCTACTGTTCAACATGCTGTAAAACTTCGCCTGACAACCAGGTAGGTAGATGGTCGACGTATGACCCTTGCGTCTACCAAACTGTGAGTCTAGACCATGGCTAACTAGGGCTGCGGTAATCTCAACTCCTACTCTCTATCATCAAAATTAAAAAACACACTACATTCAAACACCAACTGCAGAATATAACAATTTCAAGCAGTAGGTGCAATTATTCACGACACTCACTTAAATTAACCTTTTTCATACACTAAACATTTTAAAATCTAACAAATACGGGACAAAATGAGCATCTGGTCCCCATTACAAAAAGGCATCATTCATTACCCAGGCTTGCCGATCTAAGATACCGTATCTAAATCTCTCTATAAGCTCTGGGGAAAATATAGCTTTTCTTCGAAATGTGTTTCTAAACAATTGTTGTTGTTGATTGATGGTGCGGATTCTTTTTAGGGCCTTTGCGACATCGTGCTCATGTAGCCTCGTGTACTTGGGTGTATGTAGATTTTTTCTGGTAACCTGTGTCACTGATGACTGTTCTAGTGTCTGTATTTGTAATTGAGGCTAGAATTGGGTAGAAGGTGTCCGTGACCTTACGTTAGGAGCCATCCATGCATGTGTCTGAAGCAGAAGTGAGAAACCACGGAAAACTACTTCTAGGACAGCTGAGGTTGGACTCGAACGCATATCTTCACTGTTTTCCTCACCAGGTCGATTGTCCCCTTTTCTACCCCTCGGTTCACGACCGCGCGGGCAGATGAGGCAAGTCTGGATATCATACTGTATGTTTGAATCCCGGTGCTAACAGTGGCTATCCTGAGTGTGATTTTCCCCCGTTTTTTTATCACACTCGCCCTAGGCAAATGCCTTATTTCAACTCCCGGGGCACTTACGTCATCCTTGTCTCTAATAATACAACTACACACACTACTACAGTCATCACATAATTACAGGTTATCAGACAAGTTCAACACACACCCTACTATACGGGACTGATGACCAAGATGTCCCAAGCTCCTAAAATGAATTAACAACAACATATACAATCTTTTGGCAGAGTGGTGTCGAACCCAGAGCATTTGGATCCAGACTCTCTATATGTACCCCGGGACTAGAGGTGTCAATAAGCGATGATCGGTTAATCGATTAACTGTTTATTTGATTAATCGTCTAACCGAAGAATCGATTAATCGATTAGTAGACACATGATAAGAAAAGAAGTTTAAATGAGAGGTCTTCGCTTATGTTGAGTTACGCTTATTTTCGAAATGATTTATAGAAATCTATTAAAGTTAATTTTCGCCTAAATATGTAAGGTGCGATCAAAAAGTAACGAGCCGGGGGCATAATTACAGAAACCAGTACCTGTATGTTAGAAGTATTGGCCTTGGCTGTTGAGGCACTTGTCCCACTGTGGCACGAGGCGGTGAATGGCTGTCTCATAAAATTCCCTGGGCTGCAATGTGAATCAGTTCCGCACGTACAGCTGGACCTCGGCGTCCGAGGTGAATCGTTGGCCCCGCAGGGCCCTTTTCAGGGGACCAATCATGGCTTAATCACAGGGAGAGAGGTCTGGACTGTATGGAGGGTGGCCGAGAACCTCCCATTTGAATTTCTGCGGGAGTGCCACGACTGTGTTGGCCGTATGAGGTCTTGCATTGTCGTGGAGCGACCACGGCGGCTATGGCGTTCATTGTCACTCGGCGGTGCTGGGTAATAAGTGCATCAACCAGGTGGACGTTGTCATCGGTAATGCAGGTGGGTGCCCCAGACCGGGCATAATCGGCTAACGACAGCCGTCCTTCCATGAAGCGCTTGTGCCACGCCTTGACCCTTGCAAGGGGCATGCAGTGTTCGCCGTACACTTGTGACATTCGGCGATGAATGTCCGTTCCCCCTACTCCTTCCGCTGTCAGAAAACGAACAACACCTCTTTGCTCTTTGGTTGACGCCTCCATGTCACTGTTTGCAATGCGACTGGCAGCGTTGGACGATTGATGCATGCTTCTGCTCGCTTTTTATCGTCACGTGACGTGCAAGCGTGCCCTCTATCGATGGGCTGTGACCTTCCACGCTTTGGTCGGAACCGCACCTCGTTACATACGCCACGATTAGCCGATGTAGTCACCGGTTTGCACATTCCAGCCTGTTACTTTTTGAACGCACCTTATACAAAGTTTCCTTCCTTGTTTATGTTAACAATAAGAGTCAGTGACAGTGGAAGGACAAACTTCAATCTAATTGGGATGTGTTTCGAAAAAAGAAAACAAAGAGTTTTCAGCAAAGATTTTGAATTCTTGTTCAATGTTTACAATTTAGGACAAGAACATTTTTTTTTACTTTGTTTTATACTAGTTTTCATGAAAAGGTTCATTATTTGAAAATAAATGATACAATATATTTTAATTATTTAAATATCTGTCTTGCCTCTGTGAGAGTGTAGTGAAAGGAGCAAAGTACATGGATTAGTCGACCAGACAATCAATTATTCGACCTACCATTTAATCGATTAAGCGTTCAATCGATTAATATCGATGAATATAATTTGTTTCAATGAATCGATTATTCTGCTTCGATTATTCGACAACTGAAATTAATCGATTGAAAGAACCAGCTCCAGCCGGAACCACAGAAAGCGGCATTCATTTCCATTAGGGAGAGATGGCCTCGTAGTTCCGCCCTTTAAAACAACAATAACTAACTTACTAACTCATTTCCGTTATTATCCTCGCCTTTAGGGTAGATGACATAGATGTTACATCCCCTTAACACATCAAACCCAGAGTAATGAACAATCAAATGTTGATGCGAGGCTGGGAATGAAATGTTGGTGATATTTATTCACACTTTTATCTCTCACATGTCCATTCCACAGATTGAAATATATTTTCTTCCTCATTGAACCCAGAGTCGTGCTCGCAGAGATTAGGCCGCGGGACGTGGCTTTATGTTTTCACTCGCGGAGAAAGTTGGAACTTGTGAAACAACTGCATGTTAGTTAATTACAGAGCATGTGTGCTGCCTACCTCCAGGGGTAACAGAGTAATGTAAAAACTCAACACGATAACAGACTCCTCTTATTTTTCCACCAGTTGTAGTTTCCTGCACTATGCTTGTTAACATTCTAGAACTTTTAATTTTTATTTCATTGCGAACTACATTTCTCTTTTCTTGATTTCGTTATAGTACATCTAAAAGACAAAATCAATCTTCTATACAGACCATGGAGGCCAATGGAGCAATGGAAGGTAAAAGCTTTTATTTGTTTTGAGATTTCAATTCTAATATAATATTTTTCGGTCGGTCAACACGATTGTAACCAATTCTAATGTGTGGTTCAATCTTTAAAAAAATTACACCCCTCTTTACACTTCCAGAAAACACCCCACGTTGGAAAAGAGAAACAACATAACGTTGCAGCCAAGCTAGATAAGGGAACAACATAGAGAGACTTGTAATTGGATCAGGATGTACTTTGTACCATATATTCAATAAACCAAGACTAACAGTATTGAAAGTTCCGGGACATTCTTATTAGACCCGGTAGCGCTTATAGGGCTTTTTAGCTTACGCGTGGCGAGAATGAAAACTGGCCTTCAACAGTTGAAGATGTCCAGAATACAATAACATACACCATATTAGGATGTTCTAGACTTACAATCAAAAGTTCTCGAAAAAGAAACAAAATGAGTATTGTCCGTTGAACCATTATAATTAACACTAAATGTGATAAAAATGTCCAGCATAACTCAACACATTGCTAGCGTTTCGCCCCAGGGTGCCAATTGGGCTCTTCAGTTGGTAAAGGCACACCTACCAAGACGCGTAGCAGGTACACACTGAGAAGGCCATGCAAGACGCCTCGCCACATATGTGGCCACGTCACGAGCATGCCAGTGCACCACCGGAGTCAAAAAATTCCACTTCCAAAAACAATAAACCTTGCTTTGGCATTGAATACAATCAAAAGTTCTCTATTGAGAAACAAAATGAGTATTGTCCGTTGAGCCATTATAGCTCAGTGATAGCTCATTAGCAACCTTCCCTCTCTTCCCCCGCTCTGCAGCCAACACATACCATACTGTACACACGTTCTATCAGTTCGTCATAAAACTGTTGGAGGGGAGGTGACTCTCAGCTTGACGGTCCCAGGGGTGTCAATTACTATAAATTCACATACTGTATGTATGACCTAGCGTTCAGGATATGGTGACAACTACTGTATGTGGAGGACTTTATACAGAGAATACGATATGTCCTCAATAGTTTCACAAATATGGGCATCCATGAGATTGTGTCGATAAACTGACAGCGTTAATATAGCCTAAGTGCAAGCTCTAACATTTTACCCGACCTTCATTGCATAAACTAATGAATGAACAAAATTAATTTTTAATAAAACAAGTGAACCATTTTCGAGTAGCCTAGCCTATTAGATGAAATTAAAACATACCGTACTTAATACCAGTACCGCCTGCCCCGTGGTGTTGGGGTAGCACACCTGCCTCTCACGCGGAGGCCCCGGGTTCGATTCCCGGCTCCGTCAGGGATTTTAGAAACTGACGTGAGGGCTGGAACGGGGTACACTCAGCCTCGTGAGGTAATACTGAGATGAGGAGGGTTCGTCACACCTCCTCCATCCTGGAAGTAGATTTCCGTGGTTTCCCACTTCTACTCCAGGCAAATGCCGGATTGAGTCCTGACTGAAGGCCACGGCTGCCTCCTTCCCAAACCTCATCTGAATTACAACTACACACAATAATACAGCCATCCGATAAATTCCACACACACAACCAAGTACGAGGGGGTTACTTGACGACGATGTCGCAAAGCCCCTCAATGAATCAACAATAATGGTCTAACAAGCCCGTGGTTGTGAGCACCCAAATATCAAGCCGACTGCAACCCAGCTCATAGCCTACAAATTGTGGGGGACGAATAACCTGCGCGACGACACCCTTAGCCACATCACCTTGATTTTAGGTCACGGGGCACTACTTCTCCTATCAAGCAGGTACTTAATTGTCCTCACGAGGCTGAGTGTACACCTTTCCTTCTCCTGATGCAGAATTGAGAAGAGGTGGATTTGATTCCTACGTCAGCCATAATGGAAGTGGCTTTCCATGGTTTCTCATTTGTACTCCAGGCAGATGCCTAGATTGTACTTAAATTAAGGCCATGGCGCCCTTCTAACCATATCCTAGCCAAATTACAGGTACACAGCAGTTACAATAACACAGATTATCAGACATATTCCACACACACCATAGTACACAGCACTACATGATCGCAAAGCCTTCAAAATGAATAAACGTCAAAAGACACCACTTTCCAGCCCACAAGTCAGATCTTAAGTATGAGTGGCTGCGTTGCTCATCGGTAACGTCCTTGCCTACTGTTCCCAAGGCTGTAGGATTGAATCCTGGCGCAGTCACTTGGCATTTGTGGGTGCTTAATTGCGATGGAGCCGTGTCAGTAGGTTTACTGGCATGTTAGAGATCTTCGGGACAAAATTCTGGCACCCGGGCCACAGTAGTTAAAAGGGACGTAAAACAAAAAACATTATATAGATCTTAAGTTGCTGGCTGGAATCTAACCCAGAGCCTCCTCGGTAAGAGAAAGGCGTGCTATCCATGCACCACGGGGGACAATAATAATTAAAATAGTAATAATAATAATAATAATAATAATGTAACGGGTTTAAGGTACGGCAACTTTTAACTGATGTGGACTTTAAAAAAATTAAGGCATGTTTGTTTCAGTGAATTGTGCAATTTGTATAGCCCTGCATGGCAGATTGTTTACAGGTAATTCCAGAGCCAGCCGGTCATTCTGCAAGAACAAATAAGTTATCTTAGCTTTTGGGTTTTCACAATGGTAGTGGTGGGGGATGGTAGGGAAGATTATTTCAGCGGAAGAACCAGAACTTGGCCTGGGGCAAGTGGCTAGAAAGGACTGTGCGATGGAATGACAAGAACAGAAAGATCCACTCAGAAGATTAGCTGGTCAAATTCGCCAACACCCCTTAAAACATAGTACGTTGTAATAAAAGTGCTTCCTTCAGGTTGCAATGAAACTTGGTGTGTCGCAGAAGTATTTAATTTCATGCACGGACGGCATTGCTAGGAGGAAGTGTTAATATGGACCAGAAGGTAATGAATTGTAAATGTTGTCTATTACTTGAGAAATACATGTCGCTTCAGCATGAAGACCTCCTTCCATATTCATGAACAAGGCATTATCATGGCAATAGAGCAGCTACATTATTTGTAACATCGTTCTACTTTCTGTGCTCTTCTGCCCTTCATTTGGTTTGCTGCTGTGTGGTTGCGATGTCACAAGCGATCAGTGCATTCAGCAGTGGTGGCTGGCGGATAATTGCTCTGGGTGTTGCACTATTTTCATTACAGAAGGGGGGGGGATAGGTGGTAGGGTAAAAGACTGCTTGATATCAGAAAAAATTGTATTCAATTGCGCGGTAAAACGGATCTACCTCATTCATCACGAAGAAAATTAAGGCAATTAAGGCAATTAAATGGATTGTAAGTTGGTCTACAAGAAAACCTTCACGAGAGCAAAACAACGTAAGTTAGTATATAAAAGGAACCGCGAGTGTCGTAAGTTCGCGCAAATTACATTGCAAGACACAGTATCGACAGTTGACGGAGCATCTCGGATGTCTGTGCTCCCTTGTTGCAATCAGCGGGCAACGACCAGCCGAGTTAACAGTTGGGATAGGAGTTACTCGGTCTAGCATCTCTGCCATACCCTTCACTATTGAGATCTGGTCGGTGCTTGGGGCCGGCAACGACCAAACGGACGAGTGCTTCTAGACGGTTGGCGGGCTTCGTTTTCTCAGACAGTTCACATTAACTCACTATAAGATTTCCTGAAATATTAAAGAAATTATGAATTCCTATACAATCATATAAAAGGAACCGTACAGCTTTCATTCATAAAAATATTATTACGGTATTAATATTGTTCTTAAAGAAATCTGGTCGTTGTGCAACACTGCAACCCTATTACCGGCCGCCACCGACATTGGAATGAACAAAAATCCATATCTAGAGGAAATGCTCTATTACGATGGCGATGCGACATCAAGAATGTCCATGGTGATACTGTTTACTCATAGGAGAGACCAGTAAATTCAACAAAATAGTGTTCTACACAAGTGAATATTTAGGTGCTAAACTGATTTTATGTTTGAGATACATAATTATGTAGGTTAGTGAGTTCGGAAGTTGGTGAACCTGAGGAAATCCTGTGCTGGATCTGTTTTCTCCCCTTAATTTAAGCCTGATTTAATCATATGCAAAATAGGAATTGTTAATATGTCTTCACCTTTTGTCCGTAAAATAAAATCTAAACGAGTCTTGAACGATATCCATCAAACCCGGTAAGGGCATACAGTATTACTTCCTCGTCCGATCTCTACCGTGCCTTTCAAATTTTAATAAGTTTCACTAATACAACATGGTGGCCAAGCGAAATATTTCACTGGCATTCTATGTCCCCGAAACTGTTCCCAATATCGCCCTGACTTTTTGTATGGTGAGAGAGAATACTAATATAGGTTCATCTATGTGACTTTTAAGTGAAAAACCAACATCCTGGCCAAGCCAATTTAAAATATTTAAATAGAATGTTCTCACTATTTAATCATCCGAGCACAATGAAAATTGGTAGGGTAAATGTGTATACAAGCTTTAATATACTGGCAATTAATGTAATTCAATTGGTTTCATTTTTTCCTGTTTCCCAGCTTCCTCCTTTCCTTTTCTCTATGCCTTTCATGGCTCCACTTTCTTCCTCATTCTTCGAGGTTTGAGGATATTTCTCTCCCGTGTCATCCCTTGTTCATTTATTTTTCATTTCTTCTTTTATTATATAGAATGCAAAAATGTTGGGCTTTTCCAATGTCTTACTCTTACTTGCTCACAACGCCTAGACACGCGTGGCTATACATTCCCGCGGTACATTATATTTAAAACTCAGCAATTGTTCTAGGCTTAAAGCCTCCGTGGCTTAGGCGGCAGCACGCAGGCCTCTCACCGCTGGGTCTGTGGTTCAAATCCTGGTCACTCCAAGTGAGATCTGTGCTGGACAAAATGGAGGCAGACAGGTTTTTCTCCGGGTACTCCGGTTTTCCCTGTCAAAATTTCATTCCACCAACACTCTCCACTATCATTTCATTTCATCTGTCATTCATTTAATCATTGCCCCAGAGGAGTGCGTCAGGCCTCGGCAGCCGGCACAGTTCATATCCTCGCCGCTAGATGGGGGCTTCATTCATTCCATTCCTGACCCGGTCGGAGACTGGAAGCAGGCTGTGGAATTTTTTCAATTGTTCTAGGCTTATGCCGTGTCTTCTGCGGGGTTCCGCCTAGGAACACCAAGAGAGGCTCATCAGCGGGTGTAGCGAACTGCGCGCTACCTCCCTTCCGGGCATGGACACCAAGAGCCCGCTGATGAGCCAGCTTGGTGTTCCTAGGCAAAACCCCACACAATACACGGCATAAACCTAGAAAAATTGCTGAGTTTTAATTCCTTGGCCGTGAAAGCCAATATACCATGAATATTTTATAGCTGAGTTTTCTATGGCACAGTGCAGAGGTTGAGAGCCTTGGACAGCATGGTTATTCAGCCTCGTGTACTTGGGTATGTGTGGAATTTTGTATGATAACGTGAGTTATTGTGATGGCTCTATTAGTGTGTATACGGTATTGTAGTTCAGGTGAGGATTGGGAAGGAGGCGCCCGTGGCCTTAGGTTAAGAAACGTCCCGTAATTTGTGGGAAACCACGTAAAAATACTTCCATAATGACTGAGGTTGGAATCGAAACCACTCTTCTCATGTTTTACCTCACGAAACTGTGTATACTTCATCACTGCCCTCAGACTTGAATTACATTTCTTAGCAGAGCCTTGAATCGAAATCGGACCTCAGAAGTGACAGCCAAGAACACTAGCCGCTACACCATGAGTGCAGAGTCGAAATTAAAAAATTAGAACGCAAGCGCATGCCCACTTATGGCTAGGGGTTGAATGCCAGACATGGTGGCTAACGAGGTCTGGCATTGTCACCGTCGAAGAAAGTCAGATGTAGCTTAGCATTTAATTGTAGAAAGTATTATTATTATTATTAGAATTTATTTTAATTATCACCCACATCATTAAGGGAAGATGACCTAGAAGTTTAGCCTCTAAAAATGGGTGGCTTCGGTGGCGTAGTCGGTAGCATGCTGAGCTTCTATGCCAAAGATAGCGGGTTCAAACCCGGCCGAAGCTGTCGGATTTTTAAGAGCGTTAAAAATACCTCAGTATGCCTTCCTTAGAAATGGAAGTAAAGCCGGCGGACCCATGTCATACATTTATGGCATGTTAAAGAAACTTCCACTAATTACACCTGTGTGAAGCTAAATTGTATAGGTTAGGAATGTAAACAACGCTCTTAGGTTTCTACGTTCGTTGCCAAGAGCCGACTGAGGTGGCGTCTATTAGCTAAGTTCTGAACTAGGCCTAGTAGTCGTTGACGGTGGCGTTTGGCGACAAAAGTAGGAAATATTTGAAAAATTCAAAGTTGCAGTCCTTACTTGAATTAAAAACAGATACACTCACTAATACAGTCATCACAATTAACACCGGTTATCAGACAGATTCTACACACACCCAAAGTACACGGGGCTACATGACCACGTTGTCGCAGGCCCTAAACTGAGGAACCAACCAACCAACCTCTAAAAATTCTCCATAATCCGTAGGTTATGTGCTGGGCGTTAGTTGTCCTTGGATACGCGCAGTCCTCCAGACACAATCGCGGAGTTAGTATATTTTAACTATTACACAATGTTTGTCCTCGTCCCTCAATAGTTTTCAAATGTTAATTGGAACATTTACAGAGGGAGGTCCTGTGCTCCACCTAGAAGCTAGTAGAAGTTTCTCAGTCGGTCAACAGAAGTGTGTCGCATTGGGAGGAAGCGTCGCGCGCCACGCCTCTGCACAACAAACTGAGAGTCATCAAGGAGACAACCAAGATATGGAAATCTTCCTTCCGGTTTAACCGGTAGGAAGCTGTGGTACTCTGTTGACTCCGGATCGGCCATGGGATTGCTACCCACTCTTACTTGCTGAAGAGAGAAGCCTCCCCTGTGTGTACTTGCGGTGCACACCTTACTGTGGCATGCACTCTCTTGGAGTGTGTGAACCTGGCTGATCTGCGAAGAACTCTCACACTACCTTCCCTAGTTCTACGTGATGACCTGTCGTCAGCAGACCTCCTCATCCGGTTCATGAGGAAGAGTGGCTACTTTTCTAAGTTTTAATGTAGTTTAAGACTTTTAGTTTAGTTTTAGTCGGTTCTTTTTTATTGTATTCATTTCTATTTTTGTTGTTAAATATGTCTTATTTGTTCAATTGTTTCTTATGGTCCCTCGTTTTACCTAAAATGTTATGTGTTCTCGGTAATCTACGGTATGGAAGCTTGGATACCCAAACAAGATATGGTTAACATACTAGAGGCATTTGAGATGTGGACATATCGAAGGATATTACGAGTAAACTGGATGGATAGAATCACAAATCTTGAGATATTGCGTAGGATAGGTAAACATAAGGAGATAATTACCCGTGTCAAAATTAGGAAATTACAATACTTGGGTCATATAATGAGAGGAGACAGGTATCGTTTTCTACAAGAAATTATTCAAAGGAAGGTTGTGGGCAGAAGGAGTCGAGAAAAAAGAAGGATGTCTTGGTTGGACAACCTAAAAAAATGGTTCAATTGTAGTTCCAGTGAACTTTTCAGTGCTGTGATGATCGCCAACCTTCTTAGAGGAGGCGGCACATGAAGAAGAAGATCCAAATAAGGTATAATTGTTAGGGCTCACTGTCTGTTTTATAGAAACCATTTTCGTTCTCATCTCTAGCAGTGGGCAGTTAGTATCTTCCACATTTCATTTCATAACATTTTATTTAATTAGGGACCGATAACCTACAGTAGATGTTAGGCCCCTTAAAACGAGAAATATTATCATCATCATCATCATCATCATTTTATTTTATTACCAGATCAATGTGGTAAACATATACGCGTTTTAGAAAGGAACTACAGTAAGTCACGTCTGACTGTGCCGGGTTTCGATCCTGATACCCTAGACAAGAGATGGCTACATACAGTGTAACATGATAAAGTGTAATCTCTCTTAGCACGAGTCTCAGCTGTTTTACCAGGCAGCAGTTTGTAATTAGAACACAGCGCTGATGATATCTTCATAGCGCTTATCATGTTCGCTAGACCACTCTCTCGAGAAGTTACGAATACTAACCAGGTTCCTGAGTAATGAGATTATTCTTCCGGAGACCTGACTTATTACGTAGGGGGCTCCCACTCGTTTTAGACAACGATCAATACACCAACTGACCACCGTAAGCTAAGAATGGTAATGGACAATTATAATCCTCTTGCCTTCATAAAGCACATTTCATAAATAAAACACACCACTAGTGTTATCTTGTGAGAAGTGTAAACGTGCATAGGTACTTCCCACTTACTAACAATATCCTTTCATTTTCTTAGTTATTTCCTTATTTATCAGTTTATTTATCCATCTATTTATTTATTCATTTATTCGATCATGTATTCATTTATTTATCTAATTATCTCTTTTTCTATTCATCTTTCATTTATTTATTCATTTTTTATTTACTTATTTATTTATATATTTATTTATTTAATTAATTATTTATCTTTATTTGCTTACTTATTTATTTATTCATACATTTATTTACTTAGGGATTCATTTATTTATTTTATTTTTATTTACTTTATTTATATATTTATTTAATTAATTATTTATCTTTATTTACTTACTTATTTATTTATTCATATATTTATTTATTTAGGGATTCATTTATTTATTCATTCCTTTATTTAATTATTTATGTATATACTTATCTCTTTTGCTACTCATATTTTATTTATTTCTTTATTCATTTATTTACTTAATTTTTAATGTATCTATTATTTGACCCCTCTTTAAAATGTATCTATTCAGTTATTTGTTTATTCTTTTTAAATTTATTTATCAATTTTACTATTTATATTTTATTTACTTATTTATTTATTTGTTTATTTAGTCATTCATTTATTTATATATTTATCTCTTTTGCTATTTATTTTTTATTTATTCATTCATTCATTCATTCATTCATTTATTTATCTACTTATCTCGTTTGCTATTCATCTTTTATTTATTTATTTATAAATTTATTTAGTTATTAATATTTTAATTTAGCCATTTATTTCTCTCTTTATTTATTCATTATTTAATATGTATTTATTTATTTTAATTTATTTATTTATTTATTTATTTATTTATTTATTTATTTATTTATTTATTTATTTATTTATTTATTTATTTATTTATTTATTTATTTATTTATTTATTTATTTATTTATTTCGTCTTCCTCGAAAGTGGAAATCGTGTCAAATGTATTCCTTCTTCCTTCGTTTCTTCCTTCCTTCCATTGTTCATTTATTTGTTTGTTTCTTTCACGACGCTCTACGTAATGAACGACCACCTCCAGTTCTACGAGCCAGCATTCTTGGCTATCACATGTGAGGGCTGCGTTCGATTCCCAGCTCTACCAAGCAATTTAGTTCTGGTCCGAGGATTGAGAAGAGGTGAATTCGATTCCAACTTCAGCGATTTTATAAGTGGTATTCCACGGACCACTTTTACTCCGGGCAAATACCTGGATGTACCTTACTTACGGTTTCACCACCTTCTTACTCAATCCTACCCCCAATTATAAGTGCATACAGTAGTACAGCCAACATAATAATGTTATTAATGCAGCCAATGGCCATGTAATTTCCTTTCAGGACGGGTCAGGGAAGGGATATTGGAAGGAAATCGGCCGTGGACCTTTTGAAAGGAACCGTCCCGGCATTTGCCTGGTGGTGAAAATGGGAAACCACGAAAACCATTTTCAGGACGGCTGAGGCGGGATTTGAACCCACGCTCTCCCGATGCCAGCGAGACACGAGGTGGCACGTTAGCGCTCTCGGCCACCGTGGCCGGTACAGCCAACATAACAACACAAGTTATCAGACAAGTACAAGTGGCTATGACCATGATGACGTAAAGCCCCTAAATGAATCAACAGCATCAACTACGTAATGAGAGTTGTCTTAAGGTTACTGTGAACTATTGGACATGTGAATTATGTACATTATCAGGCATCATTACGAGGGTGGACCCTAAAGAAACTGGACTGAGAGCGCGCTGCCATTCGTGGACGTAGTAGAGTTCTCCCGCTAGATGGAGTTAATAGAGACCTTCACGAAACAACTGCCCAGACGGCGTCGGTTTGTATGTGACCGTTTGATCGTAGTGTTGCTTTTCTCTTACTGTTCTGGTGTACCAACCGCGAAGTCGTTATGGCAGATTCAGAAAAACGCCGTGGTGATAGGCAACCTCTTAAACACGACTGACATAATGACAACATTATGGCAGGCGTGTTTATCGCCGCATTGCTCAAGTGTTGAAGAGGTTGCCTATAACCATGGCGTTTGACGTTGAACCAAGTCATCTCATCACGTTTAAAGAGCTCAAACCACTCAAAACCTTGTGTGTGGCTCATAGCATCCTCTTTGAAAGCCTGTTGAAGCATTTGGTAAGCTTCTGTTGCCGATTTTTAAAGCAGGAAACACAATTTGAAACACACTCTTTGTTCTTTTAAATCGGCCATAATGACTTCGTAGGCGGAACTCGAGAACAGTAAAAGAAAAGCAAAACAACGACCAAACGGTCACATACAAACCGACGCTGTCTGGGCAGTTATTTCGTGAAGGTCTCTATTAACTCCATCTAGCGGGAGATCTCTCTACTGCGTCCACGAATGGCAGCGCGCTTTCAGTCCGGTTTCTTTAGGCTCCACCCTCGTTGACTGAGCATTTTCTTGTTTTGTGGTAAGGCCATGGCTAAGATTCTTGTAGCAGACAAAATGTAACTTATCCTGAACTGGATGATAACCATATGATGATATTTTGAGTTTTGAAAATCTGGAGAATTAATACAAATAATCAAAAAAGAACATTCAGAAAAGAAAATAACATTGATTTATTCAGGGATACTTAATCAGTTGTTTTATAACCACCTATTCTCTACGTTGTTTTCTTTTTAATATATTGAGTGTCTAACTATAGAATGTTAATCTAAAATCATTTTCATAACATATTAGCTCATATTGATCATGGATATAAACAAGGGAGTGTACGCTCACATTTGCAATTTATACTGGTGATGGATGATATACTAAAGGCAAAAAAGGAAGCGTACACAGGTACAAGAATGAACTTAATCCTATTTGCTGATGATGTTCTGATTTGGGGAGAGAATGAGAATGTGGTCCAAGAACAGCTGGATGTACTGAAGGAAAATATTGAATAATGGGAATTGAAAATAAGTGTAGAGAAAAGTAAGACAATGGTAATGACAAGAGGAAAGAAAGGATCAAAATGTATCGTTAAAATTCAAGATATAGATCTGGTAGTAATAGACCACTTCAAATAATTAGGAAGTGAATTGATAGAAAATACAAGATTGGATATGGAGATCAACAAGAGAATACAATGTGGGAGTGTTTCCTATCATCAGGTTCAGAGTTTAATTTGGGATAATGACATACCACTGAAGGCTAAAGAAGTGATGTACAAACCTATGACTTACCAATAATGACGTATGGAGCAGAATCTTGGCCGATGACGAGGAGAGATGAATGTAGAATACAGGCAGCCAAAATGGAATTACTGATGGATATGGTACAGAAGACTAGGAGAGAAAGAGTGAGAAATGAAGACATTTGAAAGTAAGTGAATGTACAGAAGTTCAATGATAAGCTGGAACCGAGTAGATTGAGATGGTATGGACATGTGAAAAGAATGAATAATGAGAGAATGCCGAAATAAGTTATAGAGAGATGGATGACTGGAAAGAGAGAACGAGGAACTATGTGGTCAGGAGAACTCCTAAACATACTCAGTTCTCCTGGTAAGCACGCAATTTGCCTAACAGTGGTGGCCAAACTGTAGGATATCTTACAGGGGAGTCTTCACTCTCCTTTACGGTCGGTGGCAAACTTCTATGAAGAAGGTATCCAAAAACTTGTGCCACGCTATGACAAACACCTGCAAAAGTTCGGCAGTTATGTGGAAAAGTAGTTTAAGAGGTGTAGAATGTTGTGCAATAAATAATTTTTCTGTATCTGTACACAATTTAATTTTATTACCAAACGGAACTTACATTCTGGACATGCCTCGTATTTTAACGAACATCACATAGACCACAACTAACAAAATATTGACGAGTTGCATTATCTCAACTCATACTGCAACTATGTAAGTGTACATATTGTAAATATTTTCACCTATACTTTCTGACATAAATTTTAGGGCCTAAGTGTAATGGATCTGATGATGATCGCTTGACGACCGAAACTGGTTTTCCAAGTGTTCATGTTAATCTCATGTAATTTTTTTCAGGATTCGGGAATAGCCCATCTCTTTTGGGAAAAATCTTGTTGACCGTCTGAAAAACTTTCGGTTCGATAATAACGTCTAATAATGAACACAATTCACAAGCTCAAGAGTACACAGTACCCTTAAGCTACAACAGAGAAATGAACAGATAAATCATGAATTAAGCTAGCATATTGTTAGTCTCATTACAGACGCACGTCTGCTTTAAGGGCACATCCGATAAATTCAATCGACGCTACATCTTGGTAACAGAGTGGGTACTTTAAGGTCTGAAGGGACAACATTGTGGCTTCAGAGGATAATAGCCCTCTAACTCAGGATATAACTGCTTAACCTTGCCCTCCAACTCGGTAAGTCCTTGTGGACAAGTCCTTGTGGACAGGTCATTGTTGACAGGTCATTGTGGACGAGTCTGTGTGGACGAGTCCTTGTGGACAAGTCCTTGTGGACGAGTCCTTGTCCCTTTGGACTGATCCCTTTGGACGGGACCCTTTGGTCTGGTTCCTACGGACTAGTCCATGAATTTATTTAAATTATGTCAAAGGGCCTAACTACATTTCTGTGTGTTGAATTGACGTTGTTCACCACTACTATAATGGAATAACGATATGAAAGGAAAGTGACGAAATACATGTGAACACGTGTGAAATGACCGTATTGCCGTCCTCCTTGTGAAACAAGTCACATCCTGTTTTGCTTCATACGTGAGAAAATGTGAGTTCGAACCCGTGGTCGGATTTTGACGAATGAGGTGTCATTGAACTCGGGCTGATACCCCCTTTCCAATGAACAACGTATTTCCACCCCAAAATAAAACCTACCCCTACTAGGGGGTGAAATTGAAATTTTTTAGAGAATCTCTCTTTCCAATTGCAACATGTGAGAGTTTGAATGCCGATATGGAATAAAACGTTGTTCCACACAAGAGACATGTGTTTGGTGAATAGCCATTATGAATTAACATGCTTGTTTTTGTTTTTTGTTTTTTACGCATGCCCACTCATAGCTTTTGTAAGAGGGCAGGCTTTTTAAAAGATGGCCGCTGTAGTGTAACCTCACCTAACCCAACCCACGAGTGGTGATCAAAAAGTATTGTAAGTGACGCTTGTCGATTGGCAAACCAATAATCAAAGAGGGATATGTCAGGCCTTGAGGTGATAGCCCCTTTTGATTGATCCCTGTTGATTGATCTCTGTTGATTTGTCCCTTTGGACTGGTCTCTGTTGACTAGCCCCTTTTGGACGGGCCCTTTTTGACAGGGGGTCATTTTTGATGGATCCTTTTTGACAGGTCCTTTTTGACGGGTCCCTGTTGACGAGTCATTGCTGACGGGTCCTTGTTGATGAGTCCCTGTGGACGGGTCATTGTTGACGGGTCCCTATTGACAGGTCATTGTTGACTGGTCATTGATGACAGGTCATTGTTGACGGGTCATTGTTGATGGGTCCTTGTTGACAAGTCCCTGTTGATGGGTCCCTGTGGAAGGGTCCCTTTAGACAGGCCCCTTTGGACTGGTCCCTATGGACCGGCCCATGAAATTTATCCAAATTATATCAAAGGGCCTAAATACATTTGTGCGTAAAGCAGTGTGTTGAACTGACGTTGTTCACCAGTCCTTACTACTACAATTGGATAACAATATGAAAGGAATTGATTAACCAGACATGAGTTAACTACCAACGAAACACTTTGGCGACTCTGCTTGTTATTGACCAATGAGTAGGGTTTTAGAAAAACTGTTTGCTATTTTGGGTTATATACAAAAAATGCTTAGACCTTTTGAGTGACTATGTTTGCTAAACAAGACATTATACCAGACACGAATAGGATTCTTATGTAGCTCAGACAAGGAAAGCATTTCTACAGAATCTGTTGACATTGAATATAGATTTAGGTATTAGGAAATCATTTTGAAGGCCTTTGTCTGGAGCGTGGCACTCTATGAAAGTACAACTTAGACAATTGGTGTAGCAGAAAAGTGGAGAATTGAAGTGTTTGAAATGTGGTGTTACAGGAGAATGATGAAGATTAGATGGGTAAATAGGGTTACTAACAAAGAGGTATTAAGACGAGTGGGGGAGAAGAGATGCATCTGGCGACTGTTAATGAAGTAAAGAGATAGGTTGGTAGGACACGTACTAAGACACCCAAGAATAGCAAACGTAGTTATGGAAGAAAGGTTCGAGGACGAGAACTGTGGGGTTAGACCAAGTTTAGAATATGTTAAACAGATAGCCTTGAATGTAGGGTGTGGTAGCTATATAGAGATGAAACGATTAGCTCGGGACAGATAGGCGCTGAGATCTGCATCAAACCAGTCAAAGGACTAAAGACTCAAACAACAACATGTAAGTTCACTGAAATAATGTTGTGTAACGGTAAATGTTAGTCAACGAACAGTAATGCATTACTAAAACCCATGACACGATACCTAAGAGCTTTTCTAAAATGATTTTAAAATGCCTTTAACCCTATATTGAACACCCAGTTCACAAGACTCATAACTGCAATGTTATGGTAAAACAAAACAAAATCTATATTTCAAAACAAGCAAGTGGTTTAGTCAATGTATACTGGAAAAAGTTTTGTAAACACTGAAGTCCTCAAGACTAATTAAATTAGTAACTGTCAGGTTGACCGAGTGGTTAAGGTGTTTGACTAAGATCAAATTTTCTGTATATGGAAGCAAGGGTTCGAATCCCTTACCTGACATAACTATTGCCTTAACATGGCTTGGCCACACTGCATTATTATGATACTCGGTACACAAACCATAGATATAGTGTATTGTTTAAGGCCACTCTCTTTCTGAACATAGTCAGAGACTGTTGATGGTTAACAATTGTATTAATAGTGGGACATGGGGATAGTAATTAAGAAAAACAGACAATACCCATACAATATTTTTATTAAATTCATTTTATAATAGTTACACACACTGAATTCAACTCTATCTCTTTACCATTGTTCGATATAGATTTTTAAACACAACGCTTGTTGTAGATCCTTTTACAACTTTCTCCAGGTACTCTTGCTCTTAAAAACTGGGGAAGCCGCAATGGTTTTATAAACATAAAACCCTCATCCTCTTCTTTTTCATAATTATCATCATCATCATTATGAATATTATCATCAAAATTATTATAGTCATTGTCACCATCATTATCATCATCATCATCATCATCATTCTCAACATCACTGGAACTATCCAATTCCTCTTGTTTGTTTTCCACAGGGACCTCTTGTAGGGTCTGCGTTGCTTTTGATAGTGTTAAGGGTATTTTGAACGATGGTATTTGTCCTAACATGTCTTTTTGAGGTGATGATGAATGCTTTTTATCAAACAATGCACTATCTTGAGCAGCAATATATTTTTCTTGGACTTGCTTTTTTTACCTGGGTTAGAGTATTTTGCGTATTTAAATGTGTATTAATTTGAGATTCACAATGATGTTCTTTTGAAGTACGTTGGAGTCTTTTGTTTTAATCATTCCTCGACACTTTTTGGATCGTTGTTTTGAACATCGCCAAATAACAGTTCCATCTTTATTGATTGTTTTTACAATATATGTATATCCTTTATAGAAGACACATGGCTTGCCATGACTGGTTGTTGAGACTTCCATATCAACTAATACATACGAATTAAATTTTAGTAAAGACACATGAACAATCTTTAGATTACAAGTGATTTACACACACACACACTTTCCTAAATGTCAAGATTTATGGATGTTGTTTTCCGCCAACAGCTGCTTACTGCGTATGACAAGGCTGGAGACTGGTAGGTGAGACGGTCTTTCACGATGTGAACACTGTAACAGGCAGTAGTCAACTGACAATATTCTTATACCCTAGTCAAGGTTAACAGGTACTTACTGCGTATGACAAGACCATACACTCGTAAGTTAGCCCTAATTTTTTTTTTGTTTGTTGCTAAGGGTCCCATATATACCCTAGACATGTTAGTTCTGAACACTTAGTGGTTAATTGTATATATTGAATTTAAATACACAGCTTATACAAGCACGTTTTGCAGATGGGAGGGGTGAGAGGCTGGCAAAAAAGGAAATGTTTTAGTTTAATGAAACGTCATGTCCTAGTAGGCGTGATTTATAGTAGACGCAATTGATAGTAGACGTAATTGATAGTAGGTGTAAATCGATACTAGACGTGATTAATAGTAGACGCAATTGATACTAGGCGGGATTGATAGTAGGCGTGATTTGTAGTAAGCGCAATTCATAGTAGGCTCAATTGATAGTAGATGCAATTGATAGTAGGCGTGATTGATAGTAGGCGCGCTTGATAGTAGACGTAATTTGACATGGGCGCAACTTAGATCATTTTTGATATCATAAAGTTACAGTGTCAATGTTTATACAAAGTACAAGGTAGAGAGGGGGTATTTTAAGACTTTACCTCAGCTCACTTAACATAACCAAACTTTACCTAACCTAACATTGTCACGTGACATGTTCTACAAGTTTAGACTTGCCTTAAGACTGATTATGTCGTCATAGATTGATGGGAGGGGTGAGAGGCTGGCCAAAAAGGTAATGTATTAGTTTAATGAAACGTCATGTCCTAGTAGGCGTGATTTATAGTAGACGCAATTGATAGTAGACGTGATTGATAGTAGGTGTATTTGATACTAGACGTGATTAATAGTAGACGCAATTGATACTAGGCGTGATTGATAGTAGGCGTGTTTTGTAGTAAGCGCAATTCATAGTAGGCTCAATTGATAGTAGATGCAATTGATAGTAGGCGTGATTGATAGTAGGCGCGATTGATAGTAGACGTAATTTGACATGGGCGCGACTTAGATCATTTTTGATATTATAAAGTTACAATGTCAATGTTTATACAAAGTACAAGGTAGAGAGGGGGTATTTTAAGACTTAACCTCAGCTCACTTAACATAACCAAACTTTACCTAACCTAACTTTATCACGTGACATGTTCTACAAGTTTAGACTTGCTTTAAGACTGATTATGTCGTCATAGATTAATGGGAGGGGTGAGAGGCTGGCAAAAAAGGAAATGTTTTAGTTTAATGAAACGTCATGTCCTAGTAGGCGTGATTTATAGTAGACGCAATTGATAGTAGGCGCGATTAATAGTAGACGCAATTGATAGTAGGCGTGATTGATAGTAGGCGTGATTTGACA
Organism: Meconema thalassinum; assembly: GCA_946902985.2. NCBI lineage: Eukaryota > Metazoa > Arthropoda > Insecta > Orthoptera > Tettigoniidae > Meconema > Meconema thalassinum. Next base: position 379,467,760 of record OX336392.1, read on the forward strand.
TGAGCGCGATTTATAGTAGACGCAAATGATAGTAGGCGCGATTGATAGTAGGCGTGATTGATAGTAGACGCGATTGATAGTAGGCGCAATTTGACATGGGCGCGACTCAGATCATTTTTGATATTATAAAGTTACAGTGTCAATGTTTATACAAAGTACAAGGTAGAGAGGGGGTATTTTAAGACATAATCTCAGCTCACTTAACATAACCTAACTTTACCTAACCTAACTTTGTCACGTGACACGTTCTACAAGTTTAGACTTGCTTTAAGACTGATTATGACGTCATAGATTGATGGGAGGGGTGAGAGACTGACAAAAAAGGAAATGTTTTAGTTTAATGAAACGCCATGTCCTAGTAGGCGCGATTTATAGTAGACGCAATTGACATAATTTGGATAAAATGCATGGGCCAGTCCATAGGGATCAGTCCAAAGGACCCGCCCACAGGGACCCGTCAACACGGACCCGTCCTCCGGGACCCGTAAAAAAATGCAAAAAAGGACCCGTCCAAAGGGGCTGGTCAACAGGGACCAGTCCAAAGGGATACATCAACAGAGATCAATCAAAAGGGGTCAATCAACAGGGATCAATCAGTTATGCTACGGCAGCCATTTTGGAACTTTTTGATCACACCTCGTAGGGTTAGGGTCGGTTGAGTTAAGCTACGACCGCCATTTTGGAACTAATTCGTAGTTTCCAAAATATAGACAATTTTGAAAATTGGACTTCTTTTTTTTAATGAAAAAATGTTAAGTTTTGTTCTAACGTTAAAGGACTTAAAGGACATTTGTTTGAGTCTATATATGACTTTTTAGAATGCTTAGTTTTAAAAATATCGTCTACTTTCAAAATTGACATTTTGGATTTTGTCCCAGAGACCTGGGACTTGGTTTGTGCGTAGAAAGGGTAAATACCTGTCATTTATGTCCAACACATTTTTTTGTGTAATTTATAGTTTACAAAATATAGCCCATTTTTTAAAAATGATCAATATTTGGAAAAAGGTCAAATTCCATGTTTTGTTCTAACGATTAAGGACATAAAAGCCATTGGTTTGAGTCTACATATGACTTTTTAGGATGATTAGTTTTCAAATTATAGCCTACTTTCCAAATATTTTTTGGAAAAATGTAAAGAATATATTATTTTTTTTTACTACTATCAATTGCACCTACCATTAATCGCGTCTACTATCAATTGCGTCTACTACCAATCACGCCTACTAGGACATGACTTTTCATTAAACCAAAACATTTCCTTTTTTGTCAGCCTCCCACCCCTCTCATCAATCTATGACGTCATAGTCATAGTCAGCCTTACAGCAAGTCTAAACTTGTAGAACATGTCACGTGACAAAGTTAGGTTAGGTAAAGATAGGTTATGTTAGGTGAGCTGAGGTTAAGTCTTAAAATACCCTCTCTCTGCCTTGTACTTTGTATAAACATTGACACTGTAACTTTGTAATATCAAAAATGATCTAAGTCGCGCCCATATCAATCACGTCTACTATCAATCGCGCCTACTATCAATCACGTCTACTATCAATTGCAACTACTATCAATTGAGCCTACTATGAAATGCGCTTACTACAAATCACGCCTACTATCAATCACGCCTAGTACCAATTGCGTCTACTATCAATCAAGCCTACTATCATTTGCGTCTACTATAAATCGCGCTCATGTCAAATCGCGCCTACTATCAATTACACCTACTATCAATCGCGCCTACTATCAATTGCGTCTACTGTAAATCGCGCCCATGTCTAATTACGCCTACTATCAATCGCGCCTACTATCTTTCGCGTCTACTATAAATCGCGCTCATGTCAAATCACGCCTACTATCAATCACGCCTACTATCAATTGCGTCCACAATTAATCGCACCTACTATCAATTGCGTCTACTATAAATCGCGCCTACTAGGACATGGCGTTTCATTAAACTAAAACATTTCCTTTTTTGTCAGTCTCTCACCCCTCCCATCAATCTATGACGTCATAATCAGTCTTAAAGCAAGTCTAAACTTGTAGAACGTGTCACGTGACAAAGTTAGGTTAGGTAAAGTTAGGTTATGTTAAGTGAGCTGAGATTATGTCTTAAAATACCCCCTCTCTACCTTGTACTTTGTATAAACATTGACACTGTAACTTTATAATATCAAAAATGATCTGAGTCGCGCCCATGTCAAATTGCGCCTACTATCAATCGCGTCTACTATCAATCACGCCTACTATCAATCGCGCCTACTATCATTTGCGTCTACTATAAATCGCGCTCATGTCAAATCACGCCTACTATCAATCACGCCTACTATCAATTGCGTCTACTATTAATCGCGCCTACTATCAATTGCGTCTACTATAAATCACGCCTACTAGGACATGACGTTTCATTAAACTAAAACATTTCCTTTTTTGCCAGCCTCTCACCCCTCCCATTAATCTATGACGACATAATCAGTCTTAAAGCAAGTCTAAACTTGTAGAACATGTCACGTGATAAAGTTAGGTTAGGTAAAGTTTGGTTATGTTAAGTGAGCTGAGGTTAAGTCTTAAAATACCCCCTCTCTACCTTGTACTTTGTAAAAACATTGACATTGTAACTTTATAATATCAAAAATGATCTAAGTCGCGCCCATGTCAAATTACGTCTACTATCAATCGCGCCTACTATCAATCACGCCTACTATCAATTGCATCTACTATCAATTGAGCCTACTATGAATTGCGCTTACTACAAATCACGCCTACTATCAATCACGCCTAGTATCAATTGCGTCTACTATTAATCACGTCTAGTATCAAATACACCTACTATCAATCACGTCTACTATCAATTGCGTCTACTATAAATCACGCCTACTAGGACATGACGTTTCATTAAACTAATACATTACCTTTTTGGCCAGCCTCTCACCCCTCCCATCAATCTATGACGACATAATCAGTCTTAAGTCAAGTCTAAACTTGTAGAACATGTCACGTGACAATGTTAGGTTAGGTAAAGTTTGGTTATGTTAAGTGAGCTGAGGTAAAGTCTTAAAATACCCCCTCTCTACCTTGTACTTTGTATAAACATTGACACTGTAACTTTATGATATCAAAAATGATCTAAGTTGCGCCCATGTCAAATTACGTCTACTATCAATCGCGCCTACTATCAATCACGCCTACTATCTATTGCATCTACTATCAATTGAGCCTACTATGAATTGCGCTTACTACAAATCACGCCTACTATCAATCCCGCCTAGTATCAATTGCGTCTACTATTAATCACGTCTAGTATCGATTACACCTACTATCAATTTCGTCTACTATCAATTGCGTCTACTATAAATCACGCCTACTAGGACATGACGTTTCATTAAACTAAAACATTTCCTTTTTTGCCAGCCTCTCACCCCTCCCATCTGCAAAACGTGCTTGTATAAGCTGTGTATTTAAATTCAATATATACAATTAACCACTAAGTGTTCAGAACTAACATGTCTAGGGTATATATGGGACCCTTAGCAACAAACAAACAAAAAAAGGTCTAACTTACGAGTGTATGGTCTTGTCATACGCAGTAAGTACCTGTTAACCTTGACTAGGGTATAAGAATATTGTCAGTTGACTACTGCCTGTTACAGTGTTCACATCGTGAAAGACCGTCTCACCTACCAGTCTCCAGCCTTGTCATACGCAGTAAGCAGCTGTTGGCGGAAAACAACATCCATAAATCTTGACATTTAGGAAAGTGTGTGTGTGTGTGTAAATCACTTGTAATCTAAAGATTGTTCATGTGTCTTTACTAAAATTTAATTCGTATGTATTAGTTGATATGGAAGTCTCAACAACCAGTCATGGCAAGCCATGTGTCTTCTATAAAGGATATACATATATTGTAAAAACAATCAATAAAGATGGAACTGTTATTTGGCGATGTTCAAAACAACGATCCAAAAAGTGTCGAGGAATTATTAAAACAAAAGACTCCAACGTACTTACTTCAAAAGAACATCATTGTGAATCTCAAATTAATACACATTTAAATACGCAAAATACTCTAACCCAGGTAAAAAAAAGCAAGTCCAAGAAAAATATATTGCTGCTCAAGATAGTGCATTGTTTGTTAAAAAGCATTCATCATCACCTCAAAAAGACATGTTAGGACAAATACCATCGTTCAAAATACCCTTAACACTATCAAAAGCAACGCAGACCCTACAAGAGGTCCCTGTGGAAAACAAACAAGAGGAATTGGATAGTTCCAGTGATGTTGAGAATGATGATGATGATGATGATGATAATGATGGTGACAATGACTATAATAATTTTGATGATAATATTCATAATGATGATGATGATAATTATGAAAAAGAAGAGGATGAGGGTTTTATGTTTATAAAACCATTGCGGCTTCCCCAGTTTTTAAGAGCAAGAGTACCTGGAGAAAGTTGTAAAAGGATCTACAACAAGCGTTGTGTTTAAAAATCTATATCGAACAATGGTAAAGAGATAGAGTTGAATTCAGTGTGTGTAACTATTATAAAATGAATTTAATAAAAATATTGTATGGGTATTGTCTGTTTTTCTTAATTACTATCCCCATGTCCCACTATTAATACAATTGTTAACCATCAACAGTCTCTGACTATGTTCAGAAAGAGAGTGGCCTTAAACAATACACTATATCTATGGTTTGTGTACCGAGTATCATAATAATGCAGTGTGGCCAAGCCATGTTAAGGCAATAGTTATGTCAGGTAAGGGATTCGAACCCTTGCTTCCATATACAGAAAATTTGATCTTAGTCAAACACCTTAACCACTCGGTCAACCTGACAGTTACTAATTTAATTAGTCTTGAGGACTTCAGTGTTTACAAAACATTTTCCAGTATACATTGACTAAACCACTTGCTTGTTTTGAAATATAGATTTTGTTTTGTTTTACCATAACATTGCAGTTATGAGTCTTGTGAACTGGGTGTTCAATATAGGGTTAAAGGCATTTTAAAATCATTTTAGAAAAGCTCTTATGTATCGTGTCATGGGTTTTAGTAATGCATTACTGTTCGTTGACTAACATTTACCGTTACACAACATTATTTCAGTGAACTTACATGTTGTTGTTTGAGTCTTTAGTCCTTTGACTGGTTTGATGCAGATCTCAGCGCCTATCTGTCCCGAGCTAATCGTTTCATCTCTATATAGCTACCACACCCTACATTCAAGGCTATCTGTTTAACATATTCTAAACTTGGTCTACCCCCACAGTTCTCGTCCTCGAACCTTTCTTCCATAACTACGTTTGCTATTCTTGGGTGTCTTAGTACGTGTCCTACCAACCTATCTCTTTACTTCATTAACAGTCGCCAGATGCATCTCTTCTCCCCCACTCGTCTTAATACCTCTTTGTTAGTAACCCTATTTACCCATCTAATCTTCATCATTCTCCTGTAACACCACATTTCAAACACTTCAATTCTCCACTTTTCTGCTACACCAATTGTCTAAGTTGTACTTTCATAGAGTGCCACGCTCCAGACAAAGGCCTTCAAAATGACTTCCTAATACCTAAATCTATATTCAATGTCAACAGATTCTGTAGAAATGCTTTCCTTGTCTGAGCTACATAAGAATCCTATTCGTGTCTGGTATAATGTCTTGTTTAGCAAACATAGTCACTCAAAAGGTCTAAGCATTTTTTGTATATAACCCAAAATAGCAAACAGTTTTTCTAAAACCCTACTCATTGGTCAATAACAAGCAGAGTCGCCAAAGTGTTTCGTTGGTAGTTAACTCATGTCTGGTTAATCAATTCCTTTCATATTGTTATCCAATTGTAGTAGTAAGGACTGGTGAACAACGTCAGTTCAACACACTGCTTTACGCACAAATGTAGTTAGGCCCGTTGATATAATTTGGATAAATGTCATGAGCCGGTCCATAGGGACCAGTCCAAAGGGGCCTGTCTAAAGGGACCCTTCCACAGGGACCCATCAACAGGGACTTGTCAACAAGGACCCATCAACAATGACCCGTCAACAATGACCTGTCATCAATGACCAGTCAACAATGACCTGTCAATAGGGACCCGTCAACAATGACCCGTCCACAGGGACTCATCAACAAGGACCCGTCAGCAATGACTCGTCAACAGGGACCCGTCAAAAAGGACCTGTCAAAAAGGATCCATCAAAAATGACCCCCTGTCAAAAAGGGCCCGTCCAAAAGGGGCTAGTCAACAGAGACCAGTCCAAAGGGACAAATCAACAGAGATCAATCAACAGGGATCAATCAAAAGGGGCTATCACCTCAAGGCCTGACATATCCCTCTTTGATTATTGGTTTGCCAATCGACAAGCGTCACTTAAAATACTTTTTGATCACCACTCGTGGGTTGGGTTAGGTTAGGATACACTACAGCTGCCATCTTTTAAAAAGCCTGCCCTCTTACAAAAGCTATGAGTGGGCATGCGTAAAAAACAAAAAACAAAAACAAGCATGTTAATTCATAGTGGCTATTCACCAAACACATGTCTCTTGTGTGGAACAACGTTTTATTCCATATCGGCATTCAAACTCTCACATGTTGCAATTGGAAAGAGAGATTCTCTAAAAAAAATACAATTTCACCCCCTAGTAGGGGTAGGTTTTATTTTGGGGTGGAAATACGTTGTTCATTGGAAAGGGGGTATCAGCCCGAGTTCAATGACACCTCATTCGTCAAAATCCGACCACGGGTTCGAACTCACATTTTCTCACGTTTGAAGCAAAACAGGATGTGACTTGTTTCACAAGGAGGACGGCAATAAGGCCATTTCACACGTGTTCACATGTATTTCGTCACTTTCCTTTCATATCGTTATTCCATTATAGTAGTGGTGAACAACGTCAATTCACACACACAAATGTAGTTAGGCCCTTTGACATAATTTAAATAAATTCATGGACTAGTCCGTAGGAACCAGGCCAAAGGGACCCGTCCAAAGGGATCAGTCCAAAGGGACAAGGACTCGTCCACAAGGACTTGTCCACAAGGACTCGTCCACACAGACTCGTCCACAATGACCTGTCAACAATGACCTGTCCACAAGGACTTGTCCACAAGGACTCGTCCACAAGGACCCGACAACAATGACCCCGCCAACAATGACCCGTCAACAATAACCCATCCATAGGGATCCGCTTCCCCCACCCTCTTACAAAAGCCATGAGTGGGCATGCGTAAAAAACAAAAACAAGCATGTTAATTCATAGTGGCTATTCACCGAACACATGCACTTTATGTAGAACAACGTTACATTCCATATCGGCATTCAAACTCTCACATGTTGCAATTGGAAAGAGAGATTCTCTAAAAAATTACAATTTCACCCCCTAGTAGGGGTAGGTTTTATTTTAGGGTGGAGATATGTTGTCCATTGGAAAGGGGGTGTTAGCCCGAGTTCAACAACACCTCATTTGTTAAAATCCAACCACGGGTTCGGGAGTTATCGGGCTGCCGCCATCTTGTGTGGAGGGTGTGGAGGTGGAGGGTGCGGAACCCCCACAAAACCACTACTCAGCGGCTATGCTGAGTGTGGGTTCTTTTTCCAGGTTTCTCCACACTCCCTCTAAGCAAATGCCAGAATAGTACCTCATTTCAAGAACTGAAGCACCTAACCTCATTCCCAGCCTTAATATTTACAGTTGCACACACTTCTACTGGCAACGCAGAATCACAGGTTATCCGACAAATCAAACATACAGTTGACCTACACCCAAGTACACAGAGATGATGGCGAAGATATCCTAGCCTCTAAAAATAATTTAAAAATAAACAAAGCATGTTTTGAATAGATCGCAGCTCATTCATGCATGCACATTAAACTCCGGTTATGTCGGTTATTACTGGCAGTTGATTATTTAAAGGTCATTATTTCTATTCCTACCTCAGCTCTTCTAAAAATAGATTTTTGGATTCTCACTTCTACTCTAGGTAAATGCTGGAATGGTTCCTAAAGTAGTGTCACGGCCGTCTCCTTCCAAACCTTAATTACAAATGCACACTGCTACATCCACCACAATGAGACAGGTTATCAAATAGATTCTAGATACACCCAAGTACATGGGGTCACAAAGGCCCTAAAATGATATCGTGGTTGTAAAAACTGTTAGTTGTCTGTTGGTGTTAATTTGAGTGGTTGTAATTCTAGCCCCGAGTACTTGGGTATGTGTTTGATATGTCTGATAACCTGTGTTACTGTAGTGTCTGTAGTAGTGTGTGTATCTGTAATTTAAGAGAGTATTGGTATGGAAGTGGCCGTAGCCTTTAGTTAGAGCCATCTCAGCATTTGCCTGGGGTAGAAGTGGGGAAACTGAAGAAAACCATTTCTAGGATGGCTGAGGTGTGATTCAAACATCTTCTCACTTTTGCTTCACTTTTGTCCCCCACACCAATCTTCGCTCCTGCTCATCAATATTACCTACGCAGGAACCATTCCCCAATTAGGGCCTGCTGAAAGATTATTTTGGGTGTCAGCAAATTGAATCCCACCTCGGCCGCCCTAAAAATGGTTTTCATGGTTTCCCATTTTCACCGCCAGGAAAATGCTGGGACGGTTCCCTTCAACAGGCCACGGCCGACTTCCTTCCAAAATACTTTTCCTGGCCCTTCCTGGCGATCACCTGCCACCATCCCCAGTTGTATCTGCTGACAAAGTGTGATCAGCTCCCAGACACTGTACTTGCGAGGAATGATCCCTCGCAGAGTCCGTGGACGAAGCCGACCTGGGAGGATAAGTGATTAAAAAAGAAACCTGGAGTGTGATACATTACCTGCGCCTAGTTTCCGTCTTCGAACATACGGTTTGCGTGTCGACTTATCACTTACAGACATCCGTCTTGTCCACCAACAACATTCAAGTGATAAGAAACGCTTCCTGTCCATTTGTCTCGACGTTTGTCATAATCTCCCAGACAAATTAGAGAGCATGTCACCAGATGGTACATTATTACTCTTGTGTCTGTTTCAATAGAAATTCACATAATCTCTATTGACTCGTTTGTGAGAGGAGTGAGCTTCAATTCATACTTATTTCTTATCTGACATGTGTCAGTTAACTCAGACAGGTTGCGTTGCTTGACAAGTGTGATTAGAAACTCTCCATAGATATCAGATACATCCAAGTACACGGGGATACATGACACGATGTCACAAAGCCTCTAGCATCAAATAACAGCTACGTGAACGTTTATTTGTGCCCAAAAACGTACAAACAATTTTAGCCTATTTTTATCACATGAAAAGTAAGCTTATGGGATCACCTTTCGTCCGTGTGTGTGTGTGCGTATGTGTGTGTGTGTGTCCCTAATAAAATCTAAACGGTTGGGGCTATTTCAATGAAACTCGGTAAGAACATAGTACATAGTACAATATTGTCATAATATAGATGATTAAACATTCATCTATAGCTTCTCTAGATTTTGGTCTAACTCTTATCAGTTATCACTATAATGTACCATAAATCCTTCTATTCTAGCATAAGCAGAAGATCACAATGAATCCCAATCTCTAAATTTCTCAATGAACAACAACACCAGTTCCATATCTTTGACTTCTCCACTACGGGGTGTATTTTTTGAAGAATTTGTTTTTTCATCATTAACTTAAAGAAAGTTGTAACAGATCTGATTTTAATTTTAGAGTATCTTTAGGCATTTAGATATTTAACGTTTTTGGAAATATTTTTGAACTCATACTTTTTATAATAGTATATGTAATCTTGCAACTTCATTCGTATCATATACTGTCTGCTGAAAACCCAAATATTGGATTTTATTGACCCAAGGTATCTTTTCTTATTCCAATTAAACTCTGTCAATAAGGATTTGGGCAGACATGAATGTTGCCTTTCATGTCATTTATTTATGTACAAACACATATTCACTCTAAACAACCCTCTCCTCTTTCCGTTCCCTATCTGCCTTTCATGACTCTCCTTCCTTACAAGTACCTCAATCCTAATTCTATGATGGTTGAGGGCTTTTACTTTCGTCATGTCCTTTATTTTCCTTTAATTCTTTTGTTTTCCATTTCTTCTTCTAGTCTGTAAGTCGGTAGTTATTTTAAGTTGTAAGTGTGTAGTTCGCTTACTGTCGACCAAAGTATTATGTGCACTCGAGTTTGAAGGTTGTTTGTGAAGTAACCAATAGACCTACTTAACATCCAATACCATCATCATTTTCGTCGTTCTATTTTACGTTAGTTCATGTACGTTTGGATTTTTTAATTTATATTTTAATATTTTTTATCGCAGTTGGAACACAAAAAGTGCACGTTTTTAAGAGTGTTTCAACCATGCGTCATATTTAAGAATTATTATCTCAAAAACTTGTCATCAGATCGAATCTACATTTTAACACAATATACATTGGAATGTTGTATAGCTAGTTTATTAATTTCACAATTGTGTGTGTCCAAGAAACAAAGTTGTTATCATTGTTGTAAGGTAACTTTTTCTCGGCTCGGGGTGGTTGGAAAATGTAGTTCTTGGTTCCATTGTAATCCTTATACATCAAAACGTTATGCTGTATGACTGTAAAATACGTAAATTAATTCACTTATGTTTTATCGGTTTGTATTTGTACGAGGAAATAACACATGGTTCACCAGGTTGCCGCTCCGGGAAAAGCTGTACAGCGTTGCTGAGATGGAGCCCATCCTTCCGAGCGAGGCGCGCCATGATGCGTGTGGGCTCCATTTTGGCAACGCTGTACAGCTTTACCCGGAGTGGCAAGCTGGTGAACCATGTGTTATTTCCTCGTACAAATACAAACCGATATAAAATAAGTGAATTAATTTACGTATTTCACAGTCATACAGCATAACCTTTTGATATATAACGATTACAACGCAACCAAGAACTACATTTTCCAACCACCCCGAGACGAGAAAAAGTTACCTTACAAAAATGATAACAACTTTGTTTCTTGGACACACACAATTGTGAAATTAATAAACCAGTTATACAACATTCCAATGTATATTGTGTTAAAATTTGGATTCGATCTGATGACGGATTTTTAAGATAATAATTCTTAAATTTGGCGCATGGTTGAAACACGCTTAAAAACGTGCACTGTTTGTGTTCCAACTGCGATAAAAAATATTAAAATATAAATTAAAAATTCCAAACCTACACGAACTATCGTAAAATAGAACGATGAAAATGATGATGTGATTGAATTTTATGTAGGTCTATTGGTTACTTCACAACCAACCTTCAAACTCGAGTGCACATAATACTTTGGTCGACAGTAGTTACAGTTTGCATTCTCATCTTTCACTATCACCCAAACCATTAGGGGCCGGTAACCTGCATCATCATCAAACTCTCTCGGTAACGTTCTGACTCCTTAACAAGTGTCACAGTGAGACGAGACGCCTCTATCTATTTACACTCGGTGGTCACAGAAGCTTTGATGTCCACCATTTGGATAATTACTCCCACAGCTCATGTAATCTCTCCATAACTGGATCACGAGTCTTGTTTGTGTCACTTGGAAATAATTTAAATTGCTGAACAACTCCTCTACACGCGAGGTCCATCTGGGAAATTACAACTAGGCTACTGACGAGATAACTCACTTGTTCTGTGGAAGGGAAGGGACTGGAACTCTTTAACCTTCTCCCTGAATACACGCACAGTATTCCCTTAACTGTTGTGAGTGAAGATTAAATTGGTAGCTGCGTGTAGCACTAACAAGCATATCTACACTCTTGAAACTCTCACAATGAAGGGGGAACACACTGTAAGCTAAAGGAGCCAAAATAATAACTATATTTTTTAAAATTATTTATTTCAAAATCATCAAACTCTCTCGGTAACGTTCTGACTCCTGAACAAGTGTCACAGTGAGACGAGACGCTGCGCCGTGGCCCGTGATGGTGCAGTACATAGAAATGTTCTTTGTTGACAGAGAAAGAATGAAAGTGGGTGATAAACCTTCGGGTTAAAAATGAATCTCACTCAAACATGTCTGGCTTTAATTAGTATTTCAATGAACCGTTAATAGTACATTATGCAACGAGCCTATAATGGATATAATTAAGACACGAGTATGTTTATAAAACGAGCGTATGCGAGTTTTATCATTTCCATACGAGTGTCTTAATTACCACTATAGGCGAGTTGCATACGACTGTTTATGTTCGACGATAATAATAACTTTATTATATGTTTTAACATAAATATTCATAAATATATGTTCAGTCACTAGAATGTTGTGATCAGATGCTGCGTTGGGTAGTATATCTCTGTTTTCCAAGCTCTCTGGCCAACCGACGCATGCGCTCTGTGTGCTTCAATACCATATGTTCAGATTGTGCACCGTTATTCGGTAAAACTGTCACCGAAGTCGTTTCAAAACCTCGCGCTGAGTAGAAATTGGTTTTGGGGATATGAAGGTACAGTGCTATTTCTGGTCTCATATTCACCAGTTTATTTACGCGAACATATGGGCGGTGCACTTTCGGTAATTTATATAGACATGTTGGATTTTGAGCGCGTGCGCGAAGGTATCCTTATCTAATTGGTCACACAACTGTTTCTTGAGCTCTGATTGGTGGGAGAAACTGTTTCATAATGAAAAATAGTGTTATAATGAGCCTCATTATAATACAGTTTTCTGACACATAATAGTTAGGGTCGAACATAAAAATAATTTTGAGCTCAGAGAAAAATTAAGTAACGCTTAATTAATTAATTAATAGTGTGAAAACGTGTGAAATTCATTTTGTAGCTGTAGGTTTAACACCCACTTAAAAAAATAGAAGTCCACAAATTTCTATAAAATTGGGAGCAATGGGGGAAAAGGTCAGCAAGGACGAAATTTGAAAATTGGATGAAAAATAGTCATGATTTGACTTTTCAAAATTTAAAAGTTACCTTCTAATTGCAAAATGTGTGTGTATCCTTGGAAATATTTAAAATTGTTGCACAAGATGTATGACAGTCACAGTTATAATATTTAAATTGTTAATGTTTAGGCTCCTTAAGCTTGGGAGACGCAGAAATTCATGACTGATAGACATGAGAAGATGGCACGGATGTACATCTGAAGAAGCTTTTCATACTGCACTGTCAAGATCAGATCGTGGATCGCCAACGTTCGTTTTGGGACAGCGTATTACGAGCATATTTATTCTGAATCATTACGTGCATACCATACTCCAGTGGTGCAACTGGGATTTACTTCTGGAGGGGAATCTGCTAATTGCGTTTTTGGTTTTGTGTTTGTTGTTTTCTACTTTTCTCTTTTTGCTTTGTATCTTTTAGTTTTTGGCTTCGTGTATGTTTTCTGCCTTTGCCTTTAAATTTTGCTTTGTGGTTTTTGTTTTTGTGATTGTTTTCTGCTTTTGTTCTTGAATTATGCTTTGTGTTTCTTTTCTACTTTTGTTTTTGAATATTGCCTTTGGTTTTTAATTTTGTGATTGTTTTCTGCTTTTACTTTTGTTTTTGAATATTGCTTTTTAAGTTGTATTATTTTGCTTTTTGGTTTTGTGTTTGTTTTCTGCTAACGCTTTTGTTTTTGAATTTTACTTTTTGCTTTGTGTTTTTTGATTTTAGCCTATTTTCATTTCTGAAAAAAATAGGCTTATGAGATCACCTTTTGTCCGTGTGTGTGTGCGTGTGTGTGATTTGTGTGTGTGTGTCCCATAATAAAATCTAAACGGCTGGAGCGATTTCATGGAAACTCGGTAAGTTCATAGCACTATTCCGGACGACTCCGACCATGCCCTTCAAATTTTGTTAGTCTCACAAATCCAAGATGGCGGTTGTGCGAAATATTTCACAAGCATTCAATATCTCCAAAACTATTACCGATATCACCCTGGATTTTTTACGGTGATAAAGAGAACTACTAGAAGTTTACCTATGTGACTTTTGAAAACCTGATAACTACAAAACCAACATGGCGGCCATTCGAAGTTGCGACTTTTAAATTGACGTTTTTCACGATTTAACCAACCAAAAGCAATGAAACTTGGTACAGTATATGTTTATACACATTGCAATGCATTGACATCTAACTTCGTTCAATTGTTTACATAACCTCAAGATGGCGGCTGTGCGAAATATTTCACCGGCATTCTATATATCTGAAACTTTTACCGGTATCACCCTGAAATTTTGTACGGAGTTAAAGGGTACTACCGGAAGTTCAACTATGAGACTTTGAAAAACCAGTCAATTACAAAACGAACATGGTGGCCAAGCGAAGTTGAAAGTTTTAAATAGACTTTTCTCGTGATTTAATAATCCAAAAGCAATGAAACTTGTTACCGCAAATGTTTATACACATTGTAATGCACTGGTATCTAATTTAGTTCAATTGTTTACATAACCTCAAGATGGCGGCTGTGCGAATTTTAAAATGTATTTCTTGTGTCGTAATCATGCGATCGAAGTGAAAGTTTGAATAATGAACCTACGCAAAAACTTTCCTTTAATGGTACATGACTCTATGGCTTATATATATAACAAACCAGCATGGCGACCATCCGAAATATTAAGACGGTTCTCAATATCTATGAATCTATTACAGCAATCAAACTGATTTTTTTATGTTATGAGTGGCTATGAACATACGTTCAACTATAGGACTTTCAATAACCTGGTGATCACAAATCCAACATGGCGGCGACGCGTGGTATAAATATTCACATGGACGTTTCTCGCAATTTAACCATCCGAGTGCAGTAAAACTTGGTACAGTAAATCCTTATACAAATGTTAATCCACTGACATCTAATTTATTTCAATTGTTTCCATAACCATAATATGGCAGCTGTGCGAAATTTTAAAATCTCGTTTTTACTTCTTGTGTCCTAATCATGCAATTGAAGTTTGAATACTACACGTACACAATAATCTTCATGTAATAGTACATAAATCTAAGACCTACATATATAATAATTTTACATGGCGACCATCCGTAATATTAGACGGTTCTCAATATCAACGAATCTATTACAGCAATCATACTGAAATTTTGTATGTTGATAGTGGCAATTAACATAAGTAGTGTGCCCGACTCATCGCAATCCTCAGCTGGACACTCGGTACAACATTATCCAAGAAATAGCAAAAGTAAACATGGATGATTAGATATACTCAGGCACGAAGATGCTATGAAGATCAAAACAGGTGAGACCTAAGTGACCTCAGGGCGTGAATAGGGACTGGAGTTCATAAATAACATCCTAAAGTCATCTCCAACCATCCACGTAACGTTGCGAAAGCCATGAAAAAGATCACTCAATTATGATAAAACTCCACATTTTATTCAGGGATGCACTGATACAAATAATAAAGATAAGTTCTTCTACTCCCTGCACTCGGAGATTAATTAATTTAAGTCTTGCTATGCAATTAAATCAGAAATAAATGAATGTGGTCTAATTGGGTCAAAATCTCCTCGTGTCCTATCCTTGATAGAAAGAAACTGACGGAGATCCAGCCTATAATTACTCCGATGAACTGAATTGTACATACACAATTAGCCTATATTGCATCCATTACTTCGTTTAAAGTTCATTTTTGGATGATCCAGAAAGTTAAAGGCTTTATTAAACAAACAAAAAAATTAATGAAGTTGTTCCATCGGATCTCCTTCTAAATAATGTATTATTCGTGCATCGTGGATGCCCATGCCAATCCTAACGTTTATTTACAATATTTACACTTATGTGAATTCACACGTCAAATTACAGCAACATTCTTAACCCTTAATGCAACCCTTAATGCTTTCCAAAAATTTCTAATCATTAATCACATTCCAGAGGCTTGTCAAAATTCAGGATTCAGTTCCATTATGCTAAATTATTATTTTGGTAGCATTTACCAATGAAATACTCATGTATAATGGATGATCTCAAATCAAAAAGAATGATAAAAGATTCATCAAGACAGAATCATTAATTACAGATTGATACAGTGACTTTCCACAAAACTCACACCATGTTAAAGCCATTCAATGTCAATTATGTGTGCTGTGGTTTTTGGTCAGTTACTAAAGTGAAATTCAATTTTGACAAGGTATAGCAATTTTCAATGGCCAAAAAGCGAACAAATCTTAACATAACCATACATTTAATCTGGACATTAACAAGTGTCAACCACTCGCACCATCCATCAGTCAACCGTCTACAGCAACTGAATTGAATTTCATTCCACAAAGGTTTTTTCTTTCTTATACATAATTAGCTTCAGCTAACACATAACATAATGACAAATGATCAGACTGAACACAGATAAAAGCCAAGAATTTGAATCCTCGATGCTACGGATACTGTTTAAGAATTATCCAAAACAATTAAAATAATTCCTTTTCAATTTCACATAATCATTAAAGAGCTCTCTTGGCTTCACTTTATGGGCTTTACATAATCCCACTTAACCGTATGCCTCATCATACTACCTCTTTCCAAGGTGGTTCTTTAACCATATAATTGCTTTATATTTCTTCCGACACCCATGATCCTTTGATCATGCAATTATGTTTCAACAAAATAACCAAACTCTATTCTTTTAATTATATCATCGAAGAACCCTTCTATACTTAGCTCAACCATTCTATCTCATCAGTGTGCTTAGATAATTGTGATCAACCTAATTATGTGTTTTAAGGGTACACTCTGTAATGTTGGGTTAATCCCATTACGTGGCTTTAGTTTAAATGAGTTTCATCTGACACTGGGTAATATGCTTGATTGCTGTGTTAGGCAAATAACCTGCACATTGTATTGCCCTATACACACCAACTGAGTCATCGAAGTTTAGGAGAAGGTAATACCGTAAACTACTACGTTCCTCGTAACAGTATTCCACCTAAAGTCGGCACTAGGTAATATGCTTGATTGCTGTGTTTGGTAAATATCCTGCACATTGCGTTGCCCATTAAGCAACTATAACAACAGAGTGGGCCATTAAGTTGGGAATCGACTGAAGTATTAGGTTGGAGGACTGTATTACAAACTTTTTGTTCCGTTTGAGGCGACAATTTGACCTACATCCTTTGCGCTTCTTCATTCTTCTGACAGCGACATCTTCTGTCACTAAAGTTTTCGATCAAAATTATTGGAGTATTGACGTAGGCAGTTTATAAGATAGATCTCTTAATTTTAATAGCATCATTTTACTATCATTCTTTAATACATGGCATTTAATTATATGCAAGCCTTTCCATTTTTTGATTTAAAACAATTTTTGTAAGGATGTCCATTTCTTTTTGGCTTTGTTAACTAGTTTTAAGATTTAATATCAATCACGCTGAGGAAGGTATCAATGAAATACCGAAACATGTACGATTAATAATATAATTAAACGTTTCTTTAGTGTTTGTCTAGGTGGTTTAATAAGATAATACTATCAGTCAACACGGTTATTAATTATTACCATTGCCATAATGGCCAATGTTTACTCATTTTAGTCATCATAAGCCAGGTACTAATCATTCATGTAACTCTTGACCATACTTCTTATAAAATGGGGGCTATAGGTGGTAACCAAGATGTTCAACTCCTTAAAACAACTGTCATTATCATCATCACCCCTCAAAATACATGCAAAAAGACCAAATATGAAAGTTGTCATACAAAGATCTTTTGAGGCCCTTGATGTGAGAAAAAACTCGGATAGTTCCAAAGACCCAGAAATCAACCGTTTACGAGAATTTTTATCCTAGTATCCCAGCTACGGGAGACGGAAACAGAAAGAGCAGAATCTAATTGATAAACAGGTAATAATATAACTACATTAAGAACACTTGATTATAAGAGTTCTTTCTTCCAATATGTATTAAAAGTCGTTCTGCTAGGATACCATAAACGTCTGTAGTATTGTTGATAGGAAAACATTGCCAAGGAATGGAATATGTTGATGAAATAATAAATTAATATTATTGGTTTTACGTCCCTTTTAACTACTGTGGCTTTTAGAGACGCAAGGAATATGTTGATAAGTTATGAACAGCATCGCTGGTGGAATGGAGGGCTGGGAGCTATCTGGGACACCCTGCAAGAATCAACAAAGGAAAGCCCTCGAGCCCTACACTCACGTTATCATCTGTACCGACACGTGTAAGAGCTAATCATCGCACAAACTGCGAGCAAGTTTCTCTTCAAGTGCAATATTAGCTCTCGTTTACGAAGAAACTTCTTTGATCTACGCTCAGTAACCTACTTTTCTCGAGCGCCATTCATTAGTCTTCCCTCTATTCGTTCATCATTTGAACTCTCCCAGAGACTCATAACTATCAGTGCAGGGATTGGCGTCCACGAGCACAGCATTGCTTTTTCTTAACTGTTCTTCTATCTGGCCTATCGACTCCTCTTGGTCAACTCTTGTTCTCCTACAATACCAAGGTTGCCTTTTCTCTTTTAATAAAGAGCTTATTTTGAAAGTGTCCTAAATTAAAAATTGAAGAGTTTCAATATTTTGTACGACAATATACGTAGTTTATGCATTCTTCTATCATCTCACACTTTATTGTGTTCCTAAACAAAGTACATAATTGTTAAAATGGTTCTGAAAGTAAAGGTCATCCAGTATAAGATCAAAAGATAAAAGACTTTTAAATAATCACCACACATTAGTTGTCACTTAAACTTTCTTGTGAAATGTTGTTCATCATCATGGTGAAACAAAGATACGTGGTGAAAAAGACAAAAAAGAAGACTCAGACATCGCAATAGAATGAAAATTAAAAATAAAAATTACGAGCCTTACAGAAGTCGCATATGATGTGCAACATGTGACATGTTATCCTACTATGAGTCTGCAGGGAGCGCAAGTCCCTTGTTAACAATGAACTCTGTTGGCCATTGAAATAACTACTTGTAAAACTCCAGTGCCAAATCCTTTCAGCAAATATGATATAATGAATATTTTCACACAAAAGAACGACAACTTGAAGGTGATTTATTGTAGGAATATCTTTAATGGGGCCTCCAAACCTTGAAGTAAACCGTATTCGATATACATTCCACATCCTACTATGAGTCTGCAGGGAGCGCAAGTCCCTTGTTAACAATGAACTCTGTTGGCCATTGAAATAACTACTTGTAAAACTCCAGTGCCAAATCCTTTCAGCAAATATGATATAATGAATATTTTCACACAAAAGAACGACAACTTGAAGGTGATTTATTGTAGGAATATCTTTAATGGGGCCTCCAAACCTTGAAGTAAACCGTATTCGATATACATTCCACATCCTACTATGAGTCTGCAGGGAGCGCAAGTCCCTTGTTAACAATGAACTCTGTTGGCCATTGAAATAACTACTTGTAAAACTCCAGTGCCAAATCCTTTCAGCAAATATGATATAATGAATATTTTCACACAAAAGAATGACAACTTGAAGATGATTTATTGTTGGAATACACTAATACAGTCATCACAATTAATACCGGTTATCAGACAGATTCTACACACACCCAAAGTACACGGGGCTACATGACCGCTTTGTCGCAGCCCCTAAGCTTAAGAACCAACCAACCATTATTGTAGGAATATATTTAATGGGGCCTCCAAACTTTGAAGTAAACCGTATGCGATATACATTCCACATAGCCACATGGCCGACAGTACGTAGTTGTACCAATCTCCGCCACCGCGCGCGCTCATTGTTTCCGTCCCATTTCCGTCCCTTCTCCAAAATCACCCCCCACTAAAAATGTATTTTTTTCAGCAGTGTTTATACATTATTTATACTCGTATATACAAATTGTACCCCCGTCCAATCCTATCGGGCAAATTTGTGTTGACTGACTGAAGAGTTACAACTGATAGTTTTAAATAAGTTAAACTTTACTGAGCAAGATCCTGCAATGCCATTTTGGTAGAATTTATTGTTAGCAAGTGCAAACAATGTATTAGTATTAGTATTGGTATTAATACTGAAATTAGTATTAGCTTTAGTTCTAGTACTGTGACGTTCCCGAGTCACAAGATCCAAAGCCTCATATTTCAGACATGTGGTATATTTTATAATCCTGTATACATTTTTATCTCATGTAATTATTTAGTACTAGCAGAAGTACCCGCTCTTCGAACGGTGATCGGTGTTAACACCAGACATTATCAATTGTGCTACTGTTGCAATTTTTAGCTGTTTGTCATTCCTTCATAAGTTTATCAGAACGAAGTTAGTTTTCAGGGAATATCACACTCACTGTTAATTTAAGGGCCTTAAAATGTGGTTTTCGGAGACCCTTTATAGACTCCCGAATTTTGTGTCTCACATTGAGAGGCGCATTATGCTTTGGTCGTCCTTCTAGGATAATTTTTATATTTCGACTATTTTAGCATGTATTTGAGAAGTTTTCCCCTATACCCACCTTTCTACTGTATGAATTAAATGTAGAGTTCAGTGAGAGTGAGTTGAATTGTATAACTAAGAAGTTGATATTGGCCTAACAGTGAAGCTGAGTAATCACAATTGGCACCCAACAGTGGGACGATCTTTGAATGTGTTACTGAAAAAAGTTACAGTACATGCCACGGTGTTCAAGAAGCGCTAACGTGCAAACTCGTGCATCGCTGGCATCGGTTGAGCGTGGGTTTGAATTCCCACCTCGGCCGTCCTGAAAATGGTATTCATTGTTTCCCATTTTCACCACCAGGCAAATGCCGGGACAGTTCCTTTCAATAAGTCCACGGTCGATTTCCTTCCAAAATCCCTTCCCGGACCCGTTCTGAAAAGAAAACGAACGGCTGCGTTAATTGAATTATTAGTATTTGCTTTAGCATTAGCATTATAGCTCTAGTAATAGTGCTCACAACCTGGTGTAGTGGCTAGCATTCTTGGCTGTCACCCATGAGGTTCGGGTTCGATTCCCCACTCTAACAAGAAATTTAATTCTGGTCTGAAAGGTGCGACGGGGTCCACTCAGCCTCGTCAGGCAAAAAAGAGGAGAGGTGGTTCGATTTTCACTTACTGTAGTTTCCCCACTTCCACTCCAGTAAAATGCAGGGATGGTTCCTAACTTAAGACCACGGCCGTATCTTTCCCAATCCTCACCTGCATTATAAATACACACACTCTTACGGACATCAAAATAACACAGGTTATTAGACAAATTGTATCTGTATATACACACCCAAGTACACGGAGATAAATGACCACAATGTCGCAAAGCCCCTAAATGAATTAACAACAACAAAAGACCTAACATCTAGGTTATTAGCCCCTTAAAACAGACTATAATCTAAAATCATTTCTATGAATCTTTGTAATTTTACGTGCACCTCAAAGGGAGATTTTGTTTGAAGCAGCGTAGAATGCCTGCGGTGGCAGTCAGAGGGACCTGCGTCATACCTTCGCTCACAAGCAAAGAACTGCAGAAACTGCAAGATAAAAGGATCCTTGAACGAGATATGTCTTCAGAGACGACTACCTCAAGTATCCATTATAAATATTGTGTTCGCAGAGACCACAGAGGAACCCGACATGAATAGTGAACAGAAGCGACTAGTGGGCGATTTGCGCGACGATAATATAGGATGAACTCAATAATTGTATACATACAATTCCATATCACAACACCAATCTGAACCAAATTGTATACTTACCGTTTTGGACCCTGCGGGTAGCACTGTCTACTTGAAACTTGAACAACCCTATCCATTCTATAAATGTAGGTATTTTGTCACATTAGCATGGGCTAATATACTAGGTGAAATATTGAATTTGTCGTAGAAGGACAAAGAAATGTCATTTTAAGCCTCACTCAGCGAGAAACAAAAAAAACGCAGGGAGCCCTAAAGCCACGTCTTTAGGCCATAGAAACAATCGTTTTCGAGATATTAGCAAAATGTCATCCCCGCTCGGGAAGATATCAAAAAATGGTATTCATTCATTCATTCATTCATTCATTCATTTATTTGCAATGGGGTATGTGTCCACCGGTGGCAAATTGGATATACATAACAAATAAATAATTATACATAACAATTCAATAACAATTATACAACAATTAAACTGGAGTATTTACACAAATAGTCAGTCTTTTCTTAAACACACCTATATGTTTGGGAAAAGGCTCTAAGACTGCGGCAGGTAGAGAGTTCCAGTTATCAATGGCACGGTTTACAAAAGAATATTTACCATAATTTGTTCGCTGTGGTCGGCCCTTAACTTTGAAAGGATGATCGCTCCTACCCATGCAAGTGGGCTTTCCCAATCGTTTGCTAAGCTCACCCCATGCTGGTTGATTTGTATACGTGTTGTACATAGCGCAGAGTCTAGATTTCATCCTCCTTGCCTCCAGTGATTCCCACCCAAGTTTCATTAACACACGGCTCACACTGCTCCTGGGATTAAAGTCACTGAGCACAAATCTAGCGGCCTTTCTTTGTACCATTTCCAACTCATTGATGAGCCCTACTTGATATGTATCCCAAACCGCCGAGGCATATTCCAGAATAGGTCTTACAAGTGACAAATAGCCTAATTCTTTAGCAGAGGTACTACTTCCTTTTAATACCCTCATTACAAAGTGCAGGGATTTGTAAGCTTTTGAAACTACACATCCTACATGACTACTCCATTTCATATCATTCCTTACGTGAACGCCCAAATATTTGCAAGAATCTCCTTCTACAAGTATTTCCGAGCCAATGTTATATTGAAAATCCTACCTTCGCACTTTCCCTATTTTTAATAGACTACATTTTCTTGTGTTTATTTTCATTTTATTTAAAATCGCCCAATTATAGACCAGGTTCAGGTCCTCTTGAAGCACTGCATTGTCTTGTGAGTCATGTATCTTTCGATATATTACACAATCAATCGCAAACAATCGACACTCACTGCGAATCCCGTTTGGTAAGTCATTTTTAAACGCCAAAAATAACAAAGTTCCGATTACGCTGCCCTGAGGGATACCCGACGTTACGGTAATTTCATCCGAGAATATGCCTTCGACTTTCACTTTCTGGGAACGACCCGTCAAAAATTCTTGGATCCATAAAATTACTCTTCTATCAATCTTCGTCGAAGCTAATTTATGGAGTAGCATGTCATGCGGCACGACATCAAATGCCTTCGCAAAATCTATAACCACGGCGTCGACTGAAACTCCATGGACTAACGATTCGCTAATGTCTTGAAAAAGTGATAGCATCTGACTCTCGCATGAGTAACCTTTCCGAAATCCATGTTGCCTATCATTAACCCATGATAATGTTTCCCACTGTTCCCTCAAGTAGTCGCAAACGAAATGCTCCATCTGTTTACAAACGATGGACGTAAGGCTAACCGGCCTGTAGTAGCCCAATTCAAGTCTGCTCCCTCCCTTAAATATTGGGACTACCGTAGCTCTTTTCCAGTCATCTGGGATTTGCGCATTGTCTATGGACACATTAAACATCACCTCCAAGTATCGTGCCACGGCCCTACCTCCTAGTTTAAGTACTTCACTAACAATATTATCAGGACCCTTTGATACATTGAAACGTAGGTTTTGTATGAGCTTTACAATTGCTGACTGGTTTAGTTGGAACTGGGGAGCCCCTGATTCGTCGTTAAGGTCCAACACACAGCTATTAGATGTATTGAACAAACTACCGTAAAAGACATTTAATTCATTAGCAATTGCCTGTTTCTCAGTAATTAATTTACCGTCACCGGACATTATCATCGACAAATTATTTGAATTTCCCTTTCTTCTCCCAACATAACTGTAAAAAAATTTCCACCCATCACCTCCCGAACCAAGTAAACCTTGCATAAAACTGTCATGAGCAGCCCTCTTCTTTAAGACGAGCTCTCTTGATAAGGACTTAAATTTCAACATATACTTGTCACTATCATGTCTTTTATTGTATAATTTCCTAATTTTCCGTTTTAGACTCCTAATTTTTCGTGTGTAATACTCAGGATCTGGGTTTTGTTTCAGAAATTTAAATGGGACAAATTTATCAACAGCGCTATTTAAAATTTTCAAAGAGTTAGTACACAGGATATTAATGTGATTTCCTTCCGATGCCCATCCTACAAATAGCTCATTCAAATACCCCTGAAACTTGCCCTGATCCGCCCTGCGATACTGGAATATGATCTTTTTTGCTACATCAGAGTCTAATTTTGTAATGTCACCATATCTAATATTTAATTCAACCCCAGAATAGTCACTAATTCCTGGTACTTTCAGACAGTTAATATACAGCTCTACAGGCCTCACGAGATAAACAGATAAGATATTATTGTCTCTAGTTGGGAAGTCAATTACTTGGGAAAATCTCCTCTCCATTAAGAATTTATTTGCAGCGCTCTGAGCTTGACCACAGCTAGTTGACTCACCAGACCAGTCTACTTTGGGGAGGTTTAAATCTCCAGCAATTATTATGCTCTTTTTCATAGCATTACCCGTAGAAGTTTTATCATACAGTGTTTCGAGGAGAGAAAAGTTATCTTTCGGTGCTCTATACGCCCCTATCACCTGAAGAGAGAATTTATTTCCTTTATCCGAAATTTGTACACATAACATTTCATGATCCATATCAGCCCACTTTAAGAAACTAGCTATATTTTTGCTCACACAAATAAATAGCCCACCACCTCGCTTCCCCCGATCCCGTCTGTACATTTCGTAGGTCCCTTGAATTATTTCGCTACTATTTATGTCCTCATATAACCAAGATTCAGTTGCAATAACAATGTCCGGAGAATACGTCTCTACAAGATTCCAAAATTCAATTAATTTGTTTCCTAAACTCTGACAATTAACCTGCAGTAATCTTAGAGTCTTACCTCCGCAGCAAATATCTCGAAATAGCTCCTTCTGTTCCCATCGGCTGGCAACCTCTGGACCTGCTCCTCCTCACAAAAGCCGGCACGAACCGATGACCCTGTCATGTAAGCTCCCTAGGTTGAAAGCGCCCCGTCAATTTAGATGCAGCCCGTCTCGGGCGAAGTCACGGCCACCAATCCAGCAGTCAGCTTCTACGTACACTAATCCCAGTTGTGCACATACCCAGTCCATGAGGTCATTTACAGTCTTAACTCGCCTTAACGGAACATCTCCCCGCCGAACAATGCCACTCATTATAATTTTTGGATTTCTAAACTTGCTTTTAGCTTTTCTGCCTAGTTCGTAGAGCTCCCCCATGATGTAATCAGCTGTAGCCCTCTTCTTCAAATCGTTCGTCCCAACAGGGAGCAACAACACTTTAACTTTGTCACAGTCCTCTACATTTGACTCTTCCACTTGTTGGGCAAGCTGGTCAATTTTAATCCCCGGATAACACCGCACTTTCGCACCTGATTTCCTCGAGATATTCGCACTCCATCGTATCATAGAATCACCCATTATGATACCGTCATCCTCAGTTTGCTCCTGCACGCCCTCTTCCACACTGATCCCAGTAGAAAGCCGTTCAGTCACATCCTTCACCGTTTCTTCTGATTCACGAAGCTTTGATCTAAGTTCCTGTATTATTTGATCCCTTGATTTGATTTTCACCCTCAAACAGTCCGGCGTATCACATACTTTACAAAACCAATTTCCGACATCACAATCCTCCTTCTTGACCTTAATACAGCCGAAGTGAAACCATTTCTCATATAGTCCACACTCAACACCATTCTTCAATGTTTTACTGCACGTCGAACACTTTAAAGCTGCCACTGGATCATTTGCCTGATTCACATTTGGAGTAACAGGCCCTGGATTCACTTCCACTCCACCAATAACTAGCAATGCAGCTATCACTAGGGATATGAACCACAAGTTGCTAGGTCCCGTACGCACACACAAACACCGGAAATCCCGACTACCCTTCGCATACCACAGTCCGATCCTCGCCCGATAACACTCCAGAGAACAACCCATTTCAGAACACCTGAGAGCTCGGGAAAAACACGACCTTTCACTTTGACTGCCAACTGAGTAAGGCGTTATCATGATATCAGCTCACAGAAGTTCATTCAATTTTTCTTCCTAGGTAGTGCTTACTTTTTAATTACCTAAAATATCATATAAAATCCTTTGATCGGGTGCCACATCAACAGATTTGGTATGCTCTCCGTTAACAGTCTGTGCCTATGTACTCTGACTGGGTGAAGATGCTGTATTCAAACATTAGCAGCAACGTACAGACAGGTTTCCGGTCACAGTTGGTGTGCACCACTATCTCCTCTTCTATTCATCCTAATATTGGGCATCATGAATCGTGATGTTCAAAGAGATGCCTCATGGAGATTACTGTATGCGGATGATAAGATAATTGCTGCTACAACCAGAGAAAACTTTGCAGGGACAAGTTCAAGCGTGGCACTACCGGCTACAACACTTTGGTTTGCTTTCGAACATCCAAAAGACTGAATACGTGGAAACCAACCCACACACCAGGATCCATTTAAATTAGTGGTAGATTCCTAACAGTGGAGGACTACTTCCAGTATCTAGGATCTGACTGCTAAGTGATAGGTGCATCGGTAATGATGTACGAGGAAGGATCAATGCAGCGTGGATGTGTTGGAGAGATGTCACAGGAGTTCTATGTGACAAACAAGTACCAACTCACCTTAAGCCTGAGATCTACTGGACAGTAGCACGGCCAGTTGCACTATACACAACTATTAACAGGAACTAATAAAATACTTTCAGGGATGTTCTCCAAGGCTCTTTCCTTACTTTGATATAGACGTTCTGAAAATAAATGTATTCCTGAATTTTCATAAATCTTTTTTAAAATTGTAGAACTTTAGCAGGGTCTTCCATATAAAATAAGAACGGCAGTTTTGTTATTCGCTGCTGCGGTGGCCTTGGCTGAGCTTGTGGTGCGCAATGGCCCCCTGCTGTACTATTGAAAGCGCGCGCATGGTATATACGAGGGCTGTTTTTAGCCTATTTTCAATTTTGAAAAAATAGGCTTATGAGATCACCTTTTGTCCGTGTGTGTGTGCGTGTGTGTGTGTGTGTGTGTGTGTGTGTGTGTGTGATTCGTGTGTGTGTCCCCCCCTAATAAAATCTAAACGGCTGGAGCGATTTCAATGAAACTCGGTATGTTCATAGCACTATTCCCGGCGACCTCGACCGTGCCCTTCAAATTTTGTTACGTCTCACCAATGCAAAATGGCGGCTGTGCGAAATATTTCACTAGCATTCAATATCTCCGAAACTATTACCGATATCGCCCTGAAATTGTGTACGGTGATAAAGGGTACTACTTGAAGTTCACCTATGAGACTTTCAAAAACCTGGTGACTACAAAACCAACATGGCGGTCAAGCGAAGTTGAGACTTTTAAATAGACTTTTCTCGCGATTTAACTATCCACACGTAATGAAACTTGGTAAAGCAAATGTTTATACACATTGTAATGCACTGGAGTCTAATATAGTTCAATTGTTTACATAACCTCAAAATGGCGGCTTTGCGAAATATTTCACTTACATTCTATGTCTCCGAAACTATTACAGATATCACCCTGCAATTTAGTACGGTGATAAAGGGTACTGATACAAGTTTACTTATGTATATTTCATAAACTTGTAAAGTAGAGAACGAACGTGGCGACCAAGCGAAGTTGAGACTTTTAAATAGACTTTTCTCACGATTTAACCATCCAAACGTAATGAAACTAGGTACAACAAGTGTTTATACACATAGTAATGCACTGGAGTCTAATTTAGTTCAATTGTTTACATAACCTCAAATGGCGGCTGTGCGAAATATTTCACTGACATTCTATATCTCCTAAACTATTACAGATATTACCCTGAAATTTTGTACGGTGATAAAGGGTACTGGTACAAGTTTACCTATGTATATTTCATAAACTCGTAAAGTAAAAAACGAACATGGCGACCAAGCGAATTTGAAATATTTTAATAGACTTTTCTCGTGATTTAACTCTCTGAGCGCAGTGAAATGTGGTACAGTAAATGATTTTGCAGATTGTAATGCACTGCCATCTAATTTAAATCAATTGTTTACATAACCTCAATATGGCGGCTGTGCGAAATTTTAAAATTAAGTTTTTATTTCTTGTGTCGTAATCATGCGATCGAAGTGAAAGTTTGAATAATTAACCTAGGCAATAATTGTCCTTGAATGGTACATAATTCTATGGCCTATACATATAACAATCCTAAATGGCGAGCTTCCGAAATATTTAGACGGTTCTCAATATCTATGAATCTTTTACAGCAACCAAACTGAATTTTTTATTTTCATAGAGACTATGAACATATGTTCACCTATAGGACTTTCATTAACCTGGTGAGCACAGATCCAACATGGAGGCGACGCGAAGTATAAATATTTAAATGGACGATTCTCGCGAATTAACTATCCGAGTGCTGTGAAACGTTGCACGTTAAATGCTTATACAAATGTTGATCCACTGGCATCTAATTTATTTCAATTGTTTGCATAATCACAAGATGGCTGCTGTGCGTAATTTTAAAATCTCGTTTTTACTTCTTGTATTCTAATCATGCGATTGAAGTTTGAATACCACACGTACACAATAATCTTAATGTAATAGTACAAAAATAAAAATCCAACCTGGCGACCATCTGAAATATTTAGACGGTTCTCAATATCTACGAATCTGTTACAGTAATTATACTGAAATTTTGTATGTTGTTAGAAGAAATTAACATGAGCAGGATATATGAAAATAGGCTGTATAGTTCTTCACGGAACTACTTGTTTATTAATTCCGATAGATTGTATAAAAATAACAGATTGACATACCAAACTGATTTTACTACAAAATGTTTGCTTGTTTTATTCGTATGTCTCAACATAATCGCTAAAACGATTGAAACATGTGTCGTATCGTTACACTAGCTTTCATTCAATTCTCGAAAAAGGTGAAAATCATTCATGATCACACCTTACCAACGTTACGATAGAATTTTACAAAGAATTCAAGTGTGAAGTTTTGGACCATCTACCGTTAGTCCAAACCAGCATTGAATGACTTTCACCCTTTTCGAGAATTGAAGGTATGGTTGGGCGGGAACGCCTCGTTAAAAAGGAAAAACTTCAGGAGACTCTCCAGACATACCCACCTCAGTGGCGGCAGAATATTTTGCCGAAGGCATTGGAAAGCTGGTGTAACGATACGACAAATGTTTCAATCATTTTGGTGGTTATCTAGAGACTTACGAATAAAACAAGCAACCATTTAGTAGTAAAATCAGTTTGGTATGTCAATCTGTTATTTTTATACAGTCCATCGGAACTTGAGAAAAACAGCCCTCGTATGTACTATGCGCGCGCTTTCAATAGTACAGCAGGGGGCCATGGCGCGCCACAAGCTCGGCCAAGGCCACCGCAGCAGTGAATAACAAAACTGCCGCTTGCCATTCTTACTTTATATGAAAGACCGTGTGTGACACTGAATGTTGGGCTGCCACTAAAAGTGCTGAGCATTCTCTGCACGCAATTGAAATTGAAGATGCTAGGACGCCTTCGGGCATGTTGCTACGTGAGCACATGTATAGCGACAGTTTGTTGTGGTCCCAATTCCTTTAAAAAGATGGTTAAACACAGACTCCGCTGGTATGGGCATGTGTTGAGGGCAGGACCCAACACTATGGTAAACATTACCGACCAACTGAAAGTTGATGGTAGAAGACCAATAGAAAGACCTAAACAACGATGGGAGGTCACAATCAACACCGACATGAAAGCTGCCAGAAGATGCAGCTAACCTAACGAAGTGGCGCTCATTGATCCGAAGAGCGACCCCCCCCCCCCCCTCTCCCAATGGGAAAACGCTAACAAGAAGATGTGAGATTATTTTATCAATCTACGGCTTTTTATATTTCATGCAGTAGATTAAGTTTAATAAGATTGCAGTTTTAATCTGATCATTATATGAAATTAATTTTCTGATTTTAGTAAGAATGGAGTATTTAAATTAGATATTTTTCTTTCTTCACCTTAAAAATACAATATTTAAATGAGATGCCAAATCCTAGAAGTATTTCTAGTCGATATATTGTAGTTTAGCATATACTTGAATTTCTCAAAAATTGTTAAATATACGCCAATCAATACATAACTAAAACTTATCTACTGTATTAATTTATCGAAGATACATGTTTCAACCTAGCAATGAGGTCTTCTTCAGCCAACGTCAAGAATATAATATAATTAACATATTATTGCTATATCTATAATTACATATAAAATAATGCACTGTAATGAAATGGTTATCCTTATAAAATAATAAAATTATTTAAATAATATATAGGGTTTTTCATGAAAAAAATCAACATTCAAAATCAAATAATTTAGAATATGAAAGATAATGTATCATCCAAGTACGTTGCGGGCTGCCGCAATGTGTGACGTGCAATTTGTTTTATAGCAAAACTGTTTGGATTATATATTCTTAATGTTGGCTGAAGAAGACCTCATTTTTAGGTTAGATATAAGAATACATATATTTTAGTTATGTATTGATTGGCATATAGTTAACCATTTTTGAGAACTTCATCTATCAATACAGAATCACAAATACTTTGCTAATATGGCAAATATCTTTGCATTCTATATACAGGAAGGGTGGAGTCAGATCCGTTATCGGAGAACATACGATTCCCCAGGTCAGGGAGCACCGAAAGACGTGAAAAATGTATAGTAAAAGGAGCGTGGTTAAGGAGAAAACTGGAGCCATAGTACGTCAATCTTGGCAACACTGCTCGCTACTGTGTACAAGTCCGGATCGAGGAAGTGCCACTGGACCGACAGAACAGCCAGTATTCACCGGGGTATGTCTCTCAGACAACTGATAAGTGAAGGTCAGTTCCACGGAGGGGAGGTGACTAGCCCGACCAGTTCCCACAGACTAGGAACAACGGAGTTCCCAATATGCTTCCCTTCCCCTTTAAGATAAGACATGTACACGCGACAGCTGATACGATGTTGCCGGCCTGGACATGGCAAATAGCCTTCCCAAAAGTGATTGTCGTAACTTGGAATTGTTTGAGAACCACTCGCCGTTTTATGCTACACAACATAGTGCAATCCCGAAGCCATAGGACCAACGATACGCCTTCAAACATGTTTAAAAATATGTCACTAAACCATCCTTTCCCGCTAATCCATGCACCTTTTACTATACGTTTTTCACGTCTTTCGGCGCGTCCTGACCTGTGGAATAATCTGTTCCCCCCTGTCCAGTTAAACTCACCCAACCTTAATGGTTAATCTGACAGATTGGTTTAGACCAACGATGATAGTATTTAGGTTGCACCTGATGGAAGGTTAAGATGAATGGGGCAGGACCGACAACAAATCTTTGGGAGTCACGTCAAGCTCGATATTGAAATGCACTTTTACCTCACTTCTCACCTCGAGTGAGAGAGCACTTGAAGCCCTCGCCATAGAGCACCATCTCCAGCTCTGCTAAAAGGCGAGAGTGAAGTACACTGCCACATCCTTGAGTCGAGATGCATTCTCGATTTGTGTCTCGCCACAGGTAAACGGGGAAAACGTTTTATGCGCTGTGTGTGAACATGCTTTTAGGATAAAATTTGTGCAACAGTTTGAAAACAATCTTCTAAAAAGAAATTTAAAAATAAACGTCTGTCCGTCCTTTCGAGTGCGCCCGTAAGTTCTGTCAATGGAATACTAAAGCGCAGTACTGTGTGCATTGGGAGTGAAACAACTTGGCAACGTTCTATGTACTGATTCATACTGTCTCCGTGACGAACCGCCATGCAATGTGCCGCTAACACGCGACAGCGAAAGATCAAGAATATGGTTTTTGAACTTGCTTTTCATTTAACAATCTCTCAATATTAAGTGTAATTAGGTGCCAGCACAGCGCAACACAAGCTGCAGTATAATGTACCAACCTCAGGAAGAAAAAAAACATCGACAATTATTTAGAACCGAATAGGTAAGACTGCACCATTTGTCGCAAGGAAAGGAAATTAACTGTACTTGAAAATCGAATTCTATGAATCGCTCAGTCTGATAGTAACAAATATTATAGGTTCGCATCGGTGGATCAATCAAAATGTCTTTACGGGCCATAATTTGGCCCGTAGGTCTAGAATTGGACACCCCTGGTTTAAACACTCCAAGATCTGCACACCAAACAAGTCATGAAAGTTTTTCGTGCAAGGATCCAACGCAATCCTTTGCGAAGGCAAAGAGTTTTATCTCGTAAAATAAACAGAGCTCCGCAGACTAGGTCACGTATTTTGAAAGACGATTTCCATGCTCTTTTAAGGTACTCACGTCCATAGCCGACTGAAAAATTAAAGGAAATATGCAGCAGCGGTTGACAAGAAATGTCCTACACTCCATCGCAACTGTTGAAACCCAGTGGAAATCCAGACCTTCGTGGGCTAACTCTTGATCTATTCTCAACAGATATGAGGTCTCATACTATTCCAACGTTTTCAAAAAACTCTTGCCTCTCCTTTTGTGTTGATTCGTCTGTTCATCTTTGCTTATTGATTTGTTTGATATTTGATTGATTTGTTCTTTTGAATTTTTTATTTGCTTGTTTGATTAATTGTTGCTTGGTTTGTGTGTTTATTGGTTTGATGATATGTTTTGTGTATAAACAGATTCGGATTGTATGGAGGTCACTTATTCGTCTTCGTTCTGGAGTTGGAAGATCCAAGAGTAATCAGCAAAAATGGCACTTCCCTGTCGACACCACCAACTGCGACTGCGTAATACCTCAGACAATGGAGCATCTACAGGATTGTTTGCTGTGCCTTGCAACTTGTACAAGTTCTTCTTGTGTCATCAAACGCTAGTGATGGGAAGTTCCAATGCTTTCAGGTTTCTCTTCAGAGAAAAAACAGTAAGACAATAACAGTCGTCTTTTCTTGATGCCACATCTTCTTTGTTTCTTCGGCCAATTCTCTGTATTCTCAGATTTTGTGACTGTACTCGTGTTGCATGTTATGTGTATTTGGCACAACAATGTCGATCGAATGCGAGTGTTTTTGGATTTTGTCAACAAGAACGTTGTCTGGTCTATTGTCAGGAATGGTTTTATCTGTGACAACATATCTCTCCCAATAGTAATAATAATAACAAGTATTATTATTGTTGTTAGCACTATTATTATTATCATCATAATTATCACCATGTACAGAAATACCACTGATACCATCCCTAGCTGACTGGGTCGACTGGAATCATGGTGAAGTGAACTATTACCTCACACAGTTCTTGACAGGTCATGGATACTTCCGAAAATTCCTCCACAGAATAGAGGGAGCGAGTAGTCCGGTGAGCATCTACTGCAATGACATCATTGACGGACTCCACACTTTCTTTGTTTGTGGCCATTGGCTGCCACAAAGAAGATGCTTGGAAGCTGAGCCGGGAGAACTGACTCCAGACAACATCGTGCAAAGTCAAGAATCCTGGGATCAGGTAGAAGTGTAGAAGGTACTTTGCGCCCAAAGAAGAGGGGCTTATGAGCGGTAAAGGAGAATTGAAACAAGACGAAGGAGCATGAGAGGCTTCACGCCCGGTACTGCCCTGAAGTAATGCGAGAGCGGTTCCGAGGCGGAGACACAGAGTTGGGTGTGTGGATTGTTGTGGGTAAGAATCCCACACACTGTCTTGTGGAGTGTGGACCCCCAAAGTGGCTCGTGCAACATTTTACATATTCCCTCGTAAAAGAGAAATGTACAGAAATACAAAAATATCTGAAATGGAATGTACAGTGGTACGGTTGCGCACTTTGAAATATAATTTATTCGGTGTGATAGGAGTCCCGGATATGACCAGTACAAGTGTGGCTCATTTAGCAGGACGTGTTGGTGGGACCTCAAGACTTTGCTTGTCTTTGTGAATCAATGGTTGGTGCTCTCACGCGACCCTCCGGCCATCTATCAGCTCTGATTGGACTACCTCTCTACTCTCCAGAATCAATTTCCTTCCCTGTCGGCCTCCACTTTTAATGGTCTCCAAGAGGTTGATAACAAATCATGTATGGCCTGCGTGACGCAGTGATCGCACTGCATCATGTACACCACATTAAACACAGAGCAGAATTCTAGCCATGACCAAACATGAGAAAACTTAAACCATCCTCTGACTAAAAGAAACACTGTTTCAGTATACCTCAATGCTGTGTGATCTGTTGACTTACAAAGGATCAGTGGCGTAAGTACGGGGGTTGTTTAGGGGTATCAATCCCCCCCCAGGGTCAAATATTTTTTAAGAAACGTATTTTGTTGAAATTCTTATTTTAAAAGAAGTCAATTTTTGGATTGTTGACAAACTATTGGATTATGTAGGCTACGTTAATAATTTGAGAACGAGATGAAGCATGAAAACGTGTAGGTCTGCTTTCATTCATTTAACGTGTAGGTCTGCTTTCATTCATTGTCTTATTTTGCCCCCTACACAAAGCAAAAAGAAAAACAAATACATGACCAAAACACAAAGAAAAATTCAAAAGCAAAACCAGAAAACAAACACAAAAACAAAAGCAAAAGCAGAAAACAAACACACAACTAAAAACAAAACCACAAACCAAAAAAATAATTCAAAAACAAAACCAGAGTAAAAACACAAAACAAAAACAAAAAGCAAAATTTAAACAAATGTAGAAAAAACACAAAGCAAAAAGCAAAATCGAAAAACAAAAGCAAAATCAGAAAACAAACACAAAATCACAAATTAAAAAAGCAGATAACAAAACACAAAAACAAAAACAAAAAACAAAAAGCAAAATTCAAAAACATCAAAACCAGAAAACAAACACAAAACCAAAATACAAAAAGCAAAATTCAAAAACAAATGCAAAAGCAGAAAACAAGCTCAAACCTAAAAGACAATTAGTTCAGATTTGACTCCGCTCTTCGAAGCTGCTGCACTTGGCACTTGCAAGTCACTGTAGAGAATGGATATCATACAAGAAGAAGACCGCTGCAGTTTTTGTGGACTCAGTATATAATACAGTATGTCGACATGGAATGATTCTGAAATCCTTGAAGATTATTCCTTTTAAAACCCTCACCACTCTCTCAATAACCCCGTGGCTCATGATCGCGAGATTAACGGTCACGCACGTTAAACTACAAGTTTCCTTTCTCTCAGTAACATGCAGTAGAGTGTTTAAAGCAAATCCTAGTAACGCTACAACCTAAGTGTTGGTTTACCACAAGGGTCAGTTCTTGCGCCACTACTTTTAAACATCTACACCGCAGATCTCCCGGCAACTACATCCAGGAAATTCATGTACTGTATACAGTTGACATCGCTCTGACTGCCCAGGCCAATGATTTTAAAGCAGCTGAAACGATACTTACAAAAGACCTTCAAAAGTTGAACAAATACATGAATTCATGGCGACTTAAACCTAACTTAAACAAGGCCACCCCTGAAAATAAGTGTGTGATTCTGGATGTTTATGGTCTCCAGGAAAGCCGGGCAGCATTTCTAATGGAAATATATATATTGATTTTGTTATTTGTTCTCATTCTCGACAGAAATTACGAATCAGGGACTTTGTGTTGCCTGAATTTCGGATGAAATCATTAACTCGCTATAGTTGGAAAGTAGGCCGCATTGTTCTTAATGGTAAATCTTATTGTTTCTTTTAATTAGTATATACAGAGTATATAACTGTTTTGTCCGTAATTTTATTAGAACATAGTCAAGAAAGATGAGAAAATCTGTTCATTAAGAGCTTGATAAGGGTGAGGCAGCTTGGTGCACATCAAAGGGATCGAGGTGACGGCAAGTCAATAAGAAGCAGACTAGAAACTACATGCTCCAATTCTCCTCGACTTTCCTTTGATAAACTCTGGCCATCCTAACAAACAGCTGAGATACGGAATAATAAGAAGACTTCTCCATTAAGCATTCATTTACTCACGAGACTCCTCCAAGTACTGATGCTACCATGATGGACAAAGTATGTCATAAATTAATTCGTACATGAACAGAAAAACTGTTCAGCTTGTGGCGTATTGATTAGCTTTCTTTGGTGACAACGTGGAGGTGCGGGTTAGATTCCCACCTCTGCCTAGGTTTTCAATTCTGGTGTAAAGGCTGGAACGGGGTTCACTCAGCCTCGTGAGGCAGAACTGAGGATATGTGGGTTTGACTCGACCCTCACAAGGTATCTCACAAAATAGAAGCCTCATACATCCTTCATCAAGCCTATATCAGATCGGTCTAAACATATGACCACATCCCCACCATACAGAATTGTCCTATCGCAGCTAAAGCGTCCCCACGCGTAATTCTAAACTTCGTGAACAGAAAGCGCCTCGTGACTTAGAGAAATCCTGGTCACGGCCGCTCGCTGTTCACAAAGTTAACATTTTATTACCACGTAAATACCGGGTGAGTTAGCCGTGGTCGTTACGGCATGACTAATGGCAGTCGCTCACATCCGGGAGGCGAGGAGGTTCGAATCCCCCCGCCTGCAACCTTGAAGATGGTCTTCTGTGGTTTCCCATCTTCCTTCCAGGCAAATGCCGGGGTTGGTCCCTAACTATAGGCCACAGCCGCTACCTTCCAACTCCTCGCCCTTCCCTTCCAACTTTCCTCCCCAACGGTACTTGTAGCTCACCCATTGGGTGTCCGTCTCGAAGCAGCTACAAAACTGGCGAGCCGAACATGTCCTCGGACACTCCCGGCACTAAAAGCCATACGTTAAAAAAAAACACGTAAATTCTAAGAGCAGCGCTGTTGTGACATAAATTTTCCCGTGATGTGACACAAATCGCTTACTTATAGTCTGACGAAACAATATACCTAGGTACACCCTAGTTAGGCACAAATCTGACATCTTATATATAAAAGTGAAAGTCTGTATGTATGTATGTGGATATGTTCCGTATACAAATCTACACCGTTCCACCAATCTCAACCAAATTTTGCATACACATAGTTTAGGACCCAGAACGAACCGCTGGCTACATGAATTTTCGATAGTCTTTCTCATTCTTCTGATTTCGGCCCTCTTGCACTCAAGCACAGGCTAATCAAATCATAAAATATACTCATGAAGGAATGGCAAGGCAGGAAGTTTCCATGGCAACATAGCTCAAGTCGAGACACGGCCGACTGGATGCCATTTGAGCTCTGCACTACCGGTATAGAAAATGAGGATCTTTACTTGAAATTCCGTTAGTTACTCAACTACTCACACAGCACTGTCAACCGAGTTTAGCATAACAAAGACTTGACACCATCTTCTACTATATATTTGTCAAATACCACTCACTCATTCATTCATCACGAAATCTCAGAAACCACCGAACGGATTGGAATGAAATTTGGTATGCAGCTTCCTCAAGGGACGCAAATGCCCATTAAGAGAGGATTTTTGCATATTCAGGTTCTAAAGGGGTGTTAAGGGGGTAGACCTGCATTTCATTGAATAGCAATATCTCCCAATTGGTTTCATTGGGGGATGTGATACTCGGCATATAAACTCATCATTAAAGATAAGAAGACACGGGTCTGAGGGTTTTTCGATGTGGTGTATATTATGAGGTGAAAGGGGTGAAGAGTGGGGATTGAAAGATTCTTAACGGAGCGTGTATCTCTTAAACGACATAGACGAGGAGTTTGAAACTCAACGAAAAAAAATCAACATAAAAAAGAAGTAAATATGTGTTAGACCGTTTATTCATAAATCCAATTTAAGGGGCCCATGGGGAGGGGTGAAATTCTGGGGGGAAATAGGAAAGAAAATGTCCTAACTGATTGACTGACTGACTCACTCATCAAACTCAGGGGGAAAAATGCTTTAAAGTAAGTAAATAGCTGTTCGACAGGTTTTTTTGATCGATCAAATTGAAGGGGTTCATCGGGAGGGGTGAAATTCTGAAGAAAAAAATGAAAGAAAATGTCCAGACTCATTCACTCACTCATCATCGCCCAGCCAAAAACATTGAAGTTGGAAACATGGCATTTTGGGGATATGTTCGTTCTATGTCAAAACCGTACACTAAGGGAGGATTTTTGGATATTCAGTTTCTAAAGGGGTCTTAAGGGGGTTATACCTGCATTTCATTGAATAACAATATCTCACGAGTGATTTCATTTGTGGATGTGATACTCGGCATATAAACTAATCATTAAAAATAAGCAGACATGTGTCTAAGGGTTTTTCGATGTGGTGTATTATTATGAGGTGAAAGGGGTTAAAAGTGGGGTGGGTAGATTATAGGCTAAGGAATAACCCACCCACCAAGGGAAGATGATTAAGAAAAGGAAGTGGGTTTCAGACTGGAGAAACAGGATAGAGAAATAGGATGAGAGTTCCACAAAAGTTATAAATTTAACTTTAAATACCCTTAGAGGCAGTTGCCACTGAAAATTAACTCTCTGATACCTAAAGTAGGTACGAGCTTGGTCGAAGCTAACGGGAACCGCAGCTAGGACTTGGGCGATTTGCAAGAGAGAGGCTTTAGTGTATTTCCTCCCAAGCATGTATAAGACTACTATGGGGAAAGGTGTTGGTCTGGCAAGACTGAGAGTAACCGATTTATTGTATGTTTTTTCAAAGAAATTCGTTTTTTTGAAATAATTCGAAGAATGCCAATAATTTAAATCAAGTTTGGTATTTCCAATTTTCGAAGTTATAGAGTTCCTGAAAAAAGCGACCCAGTGCTTCCAGGAAGGATAGTGATGCAAAATTATACCTTGGAAAGTAATTTTGGTAAGTGAACCAATGGTTGCATTTGGAAATGGCTAAGCCTTTACTCAGCGAGAGGCCGGCTAAAAGCTTAGACAAAGAAGAAACACTTATCTTTTGGAAAATTAACCATAAGTTTTCGGAGAGGATCTCCACAAGCAGTTAGCTGGCGTAGCGAGCTTTACTTGCCTTACTGGCCAATTAGAATTAGCTATTAAAGCTAAGAGAAACTTTAACAAGGTTGCCACTGAGAGTTCTTGCTCAAATGCAACAAGTGGTGAAATCCCTATCAACATATTTAATGGCATCGAGTAGGGAGAGTCAAGGAGGACAGGATCTTGCTTAACCGTTGTATTAGAGAAATGAAAAAGCGAAAAGAAACTCTTAATTTATTTAACAATTCAGAAGAAGTTGATATCTTTAACAATTAAATATGTTTCAATCTTATTAACAATTTGGGGTCGCAGACCTCCGACAACATTTAGAAATTGCTCCAGGCAAATAAAAATTCTTAAGGTTTTAAACCTGGTACTAAAATCTTTGTAAGATTAAAAAAAAAGGCGAATGAAATGATTAAAGTTTAAACATTCACAAGAGTACAAGGAGTGTACTTTAAAAAATTACCAGGTAACTGATTTAGAAAAGGTTACAACTTCAAAAATAACAGTAAGAAAAACATCAAAAATAGAAGTTCCTACAACTTCTTATAATTAAGCTGAATTACTTTATAAAAATTATACAAAAGAGAGCAGGTCACTTACGGTGAAACCTAAAGAAAAAATCAAAAGGAAGGTTCTAGACTTCCTATGTTTAAGTAGGAATCACGAGCCAAATGGGGCAGTTTCCATTTCGTGAGACCTAGAAATAACTCACTCAAGAGTTGCAAGTATTGTATTCTCTCATTAGAAGGGAGAAACAATGTAAGTTTTAAACGTGTGCTGGGCACGTAATTATACAGAAACTAATTAATTACACATGAGAAAAAATGGGAGGGCACATAGATTGACACGTCGTTGAAACAGACCTAAATTTAAAAGTTTATTACGGATTGTTAGTAAGAGGTTTAGGAAAGAGAAATAGGGATTGAGGAAAACTGTTCATGGCCTTATTTAAATGTAAACGGACGATCGCGACGCGGTAGAAAGTTGAACAAGCACTGGTTTTCACTATAGTTCGTTGAAATATATGAAAAGTTCACTATAGAAACACGAAAGTTTATGGCAAAGAAAGTTATTTCAATTTGAAAAAATGACTGGTTGCACTAGATGAACAAAAGTCTATTGCTTGAGAAAATAGTGGATTACAGTTAAATGCGCCATAGAACATCCAACGGTGGAAGAAAATTCGCTATTGAGCTTTAATTCAGAAGTGAGATTCTTCAATTTTAAATAGCATTCTCACAAGTGAGTGAAAATTTCATAACGGCAGGACTTGTAGATGAAATACAGAATCTGGAAGGTTCCAGAACGATCTTAGTAGAAAAATGGGGCTAATGTTAATCCAGCGGAGGAACTAGCTTAGTGAATTATAGACAGCGGGTATTTAGATAATATCCCACGAGGTGAGAAGACTTCTCATTTAACAAGCATAAGAAAGCTACTTTCTATTAAGGTTGGCTTAGACAGACAAAGCTCAACATGGCAAATCCCGCGAAGAATGATTTTTGCCCCAAATAAGTAATCTCACGCTGTCTATAAAATATCTTTAA
Organism: Meconema thalassinum; assembly: GCA_946902985.2. Taxonomy (NCBI): domain Eukaryota; kingdom Metazoa; phylum Arthropoda; class Insecta; order Orthoptera; family Tettigoniidae; genus Meconema; species Meconema thalassinum. The sequence goes on from OX336392.1 coordinate 379,508,122, forward strand.
AACATGTAGAAGTTAAAACCATGAAGATGAGGTTAAAACTTGAAGCTGTACTTATCTTGGTTACATGTCGAGGGTGAAGATCCCTTTGACGGATGCCTAGTGTGCCAACATGGCGTAGAGAGTAGAGAATGCCTCTTGGTTTGAGGAGACTGGCTCTAGGTGAGCCCTGACTGATTGAGTCAACTGCCGATTTACAAGTAAGACCTGCTCAGCGAAGCACGGAGGGTCCAAGGAAGGTAAAAGAGTGGAGGTAGGAGACAAAAGGTATACATATCAGCATAACCAACTTATCAAAAATAAATGTTCTTCTTGATGAATGGTCTTCAAAGAGTTGATAGGCGATACTAGCGCAGCATGGTGAGTGAAAAAGTAGACGTAGTCCTCTTGCTCAAGGAGAAAATAGCTGGCGATGGTAACAAGATCTGGTGGCGAGATAGATAAGTAAGTCTTCTTGCACCAGGAAGAATTGAGGAGCTTCAGAGATTCGCTGCGAGATGACGCTAGGTGGGTCACAGAAGATATATATCTAGAACAGACTCATGAAGACATAAGAGATTTGCCTATCAAAGAGAAAACAGAAAATCACTGTTGGTGTTTGACAAAGAGGAAGGAATGAACATGCAAAGAGCATTAAAAAATTAGATTCTCACGTACCGTGTATTCAAAGAATACACCATACTGGGAGGGAAAAACACCAACAGAGAACAAATAAGCAGTTAAACATTCAAAGGCAACGGAGCGATCAAAGACAGTGGTCTTGTGATCGAACCATTAGTGGTCAAGATTTTGGCAACCCTACTCGGTCACTCTACCAGAGATCCAGACTAGGGGAGGTGAAACATCCCTAACCAAGACCAAGTCCCCCACCTTAATGTCGGGACTGGAACGAAACCACTTCTGTCTCCGTTGCAAGGAAGTTAAATATTCCAAGTTCCACCTCTTCCAAAAAGAATTACGGAGGGTTTCAAGTTTACGCCAAGCGATAGGTAGATTAGAATCCCTGTAAGAATTGGGAAGAGGAGGAGGGGCAGAAAGGGAGGTGCCGATAAGGAAGTGACCAGGTGTGAGTGGAAGCAGGTCATCAGGGTCATTGGAAAGCGGAGTTAATGGGCGAGCATTAACAACACCTTCAATCAGAACAGACAGTGAATTGAATTCTTCGTAAGTCAGAATTCGATTACCTAGGACTTTTCTTAAATGACGTTTAGTGAGCTTTACGCAGGATTCCCACCTACTACCGTGATGAGGAGCGTAGGGAGGTATAAAGCGCCATTTAAAACCCTTGGAATAGGAAAAGTTAGAAATTTGTTCCATAGCAGGAGAGGAAGTGAGTGCTTTCTTCCACAGGGAAGCTGCGCCCTGAAAAGTGGAAGCGTTATCAGAGAACATCTCTGAAGGTACACCACGCCTAGCAGTGAAGCGAGAGACAGCTGATAAAAAGTAAGCAGTAGAAGCATTCGTTACTAGTTCCAAGTGGATTGCGCCTCTAACCATGCAAACAAAGAGAGAAACATAAAGCTTACCAAACAATTTGCGTTTAGCTTCAGGAGAATTTCGTTGATATTGGAACGGAACCATATAGTCCACACCAGTTAAAGCAAATGGGCGTACAGGAGAAGAGCGAAAGGAGGGCAGATCGCTCATTAATTGAGTATTGATTTTAGGTTTCGCTTTGAAGCAAGGAATGCACTTGTGAATTACAGAAGAAACCTCATGAATTCCATTTATAATCCAGTACTTTTCCCTTAAGAGGCAAAGCAGAGTGCGTGTACCAACATGAAGATTACGATAATGAAAGTCACGTATAATTAAGGAAGTTACGTGATGTTTGGAAGGCAAAATAACGGGATGCTTTTTGTCCTCAGAGAGTAAAGATTGCGAGAGCCTTCCACCTACCCTGAGTAACACATGGTCATCAAGGAACGGGGCTAGAGCACGAAGACGGCTGGATTTGGGAAGATCCCTTTTAGAAGAAAGCAAAGACAATTCAGAAGAAAAGGCTTCTTGCTGTGTCCGTTGTAAAACCTTAATGGTAGCAAGATTCAATTCATGATTGGTAAGGTGTGGTTTAGGGAGGAGAGGTTGGTCAACCACAAAATATTTCCATCTAAGGAGATAGGCGATAATTCGTATTAATTTATGAAAAGAAGAATAGCGGGACAATAAGGGATGAGAAGCGTTGGAAACAAGACACGAAGCAATGGATAGAGGTACTTTGGCGTCAGGCAGGTTGGAGTTTGTAGCTGGAGGTTTAGAAGGCCATGAAGAAGAGTCTTCGATTAGCCACGAGGGCCCATGCCAGTACAATTGGGAAGCTGCCAGTTGAGAGGGTAAACAACCACGAGAGATAATATCGGCTGGATTATCCGCACTGGGCACATGCCTCCATTGACATCCAGAAGAAAGAGTTTGAATTTTGGAAACCCTGTTTGCAACAAAAGTTTGCCAGTGAGAGGGGTTCTTGGCGATCCAAGAAAAGGTGATCATGGAATCGCTCCAGAGATAGATTTGCGAGAATTCGACTTTTAATACTTCCCGTAATTTCTTAACAAGTTCTGCAGCCATGAGTGCAGCGCACAGTTCGAGCCTAGGCCAAGTGATAGTTTTAAGAGGAGCGACCTTCGATTTGGCACAAACAAGGTTGGAAACTGGAGATCCATAGAATGAATCGTGATAAACTAAATATGCACAGCAACCATAAGCTTTTTCGGAACTGTCCGCGAACACATGAAGGAAAAAGGATGCATTAGAATGAGAGCTGATTAAATTCCTGGGAATTTCAATAAGGGAAAGATCCAGCAAATTGCTGCGAAACGAGAGCCAACGATTAAGAAAAGAAAGAGGGACAGTGTCATCCCATTCACATTTAAGCGACCACAGCTCTTGCATGAAGAGTTTGGCTATAACGATAACTGGGGCAAGGAATTGAAGCGGATCAAAAAATTTTGCAATTTCAGATAGGATTTGTCTTTTTGTATTAGGAAGCTCTTCTGCGAGCGAAACTTTATAGATAAGAGTGTCAGTGCTAGTGCACCAGTGAACTCCTAGAGTTTTTATAGATTCGGAGTTTCCACAAATTTCGACAGAAGAGGGATCTACGTCTTCAATGGGAAACTGGGCGAGAAACTCAGGGGAGTTGGAATTCCACTTATGGAGTGGGAAACCTCCATTCCTTAGCAATGCTTGAAGTTCTAAAAACACAAAAGAAGCTTCCTCCAAGGTGGGGAAGGACTGCAAGTAATCGTCAACATAGAATGACGTAGTTAGTGCTTCAGAGGCTTTGGAATTAAATAAATAACCATCTTGTGAGGCTAACAAGTGTAAGGATCGGATAGCAAGAAAAGCAGAGGGTTTTAAGCCATAAGTAACCGTTTTTAAGCGAAATACCTTAATGGGCTTGCTGATTTCATCACGCCATAAGATTCTTTGAAGATCTCGTTGTTCCGGTTGAATTAAAACTTGACGGTACATCTGTTTTATATCGGCTATGACAGCTATGGGAAATAATCGAAAGTTTAAGAGTATAGCAGATAGATCTGACTGAATAGCAGGACCAGAGTAAACAGTGTCGTTAAGGCTGTTGCCATTAACGTCGGGCGATGAACCATTGAAAACAACTCGGATTTTATCTTTTACAAGGGGGTTTTTCCACACAGGATGATGATTTAGATAAATCGTTTCAAGTGGGGGGTGCAATTCATCCTCAGATTTGTTAACAACTTCCATGTGATCCAAGCTTTCATACTCATCCATGAAATCAGTGTACTGCTGTTTGACAAGGGGTTCTTTTTTGAATTTGCTCTCGATAGCAAAGAGAGCTTTTCGAGCTTTAGGCTGAGAGTTAATAAGTTTGGGGGGATTGTGTAATCTTGGCATTTGAACAACGAACCGGCCATCAGAAGAACGAGTGGTGGTGTTCAAAAAAAGTTGCTCACAGAATTCATTTTCTGAAGAGGTTACATTAGGAGAATCAACGCTTTCAAGCCTCCAAAACTGTTCCAGGTCAGTATTGGAGAAATAACATTGCGATGCAGGTTGGGGAGAATAATGGGGAAGTTGCCCTGTGACGATCCATCCAAAATTAGTGTCTCTGGCGACCACGTTTGCGGATAACTTGCGAACCTGTTTACGAAGGCAATTCCAAAAGACATTGGCACTAAAGAGTATGTCAATGGGGTTTTGTATGTTAAACAAAGGATCGGCTAACCTTAAATGCGAGGGAATGTTTAACCCTGAAATATCCACCGAGTGACTTGGAGTGTCTTCTCCAATGCTATTGAGAATTAGACAATTAAGTTTAAAGAAGTTGTTTCTATGACAAATATCTCTTATGGTTAGTTTTGAGAATTGTAAAGCTTGCGATTTTGAGCTGTTGATGCCCGACACATTGATAGAAGTGGGGTTTACGGGTAGGCCTAGTTTTCTAATCAAGGAATTAGACACAAAATCATGAGTTGCCGCTGAATCTAGAAGACCGCGTGCACAGACCCAGTTGCCAAAGTTATCCTGAACTTCAATTTGGACAGTAGACAACAATACTTGAGCACTGCGAATGGATTTGGCATTTTGAATATACGATGAAGCATTAGAACTGTTAGCACTATCATTTTTCGGAGAAGTAGATGCTGTCGATGACCTTGCCTGATCATGACGATGTAGCAAAGTATGATGAGCCTTTTCACAATGGTAGCAAAGTCTTGTGGACTTACAATTAGAAGCAGAATGCGTGGGCGCTAGGCAGTTGAAACAATGTTTGTTTTGAGCAACTAATTTTCGTCTGTCGTCGACTGACATTTCTTTAAAGGATTTACAGAGGTATAGGGCATGGGGATCTTTACAAAGTATGCACTTTACAGGTTCGTTTAAACTCTTGCGAGGTTCGCTTTGCGTGTTTAAAACAATAGAGCTAGCAACACGACGTTCACTAGACCTCGTTGGGTAACCAGTAGTGTTTGATTTAAATTTGGATGAGCTGAACCCGGGTTTTTGGGTATTAGACGCTGAGCGTTCACTTTTGGGTTTGATGGACATTAATTCGAATTTGGAACTGGGAGATGAAGGTTCACTTTGATTAGCTAGAGCGGTTAAAAGTTGGCATCTAGCGTTTATGAAAGTAACTAAATGCTCGTAAGTGTAGTCGTCTTCTTTAGAAAGTTCAATTTCCCAAGCTTTGAGGGTAGCAGCATCAACTTTAGAAACCACTAAATGTATTAGGAAAGTATCCCAATAATTAGTAGGTTGATCTAATTGGGACAAAGCCTTAACGTGAAGTTGTGTAGTGTCAACTAGAGTACGTAAACTAGTGACGTCATTGTGCTGTGACGCAGGTAGATTGAATAGAGCCTTTATATGGCGTTGAATACGTAACCGTAAATTTCCATATCTTTCCCTTAATAAGTTAAAGGCAATGGGGTAATTTTCGGCACGCAGAGGAAGTGCTTCGACCAACTGTAAAGCTTGACCTCGGAGGATAGATCTCAAGTAATGAAACTTGTAAATGACTTGAATGTCTTCATTGTCATGAACAAGAGAGCAAAATAATTCATAGAAAGAATCCCAAGCAGATTCATCTCCAGAAAAATGGGGTAAATCAATTTTCGGTAAAATTGGTTTGGGCTTGTGAGTACCCTCACGGAAAGAAGTTTGCGGTTCGTGAAGGGAACCAAGAACAGAGGCGTCCTTTTTCTGCTCCTCTTCGAGTTGGCGTATTATTTTGAAAGCAGAACCTATGCCTTCGTAATATTGGTTTTCTACTTCAACTCGATCTTCGGTTTGATTGAGCATGCAAGTTTCTATTTCAGTTTGGATGTTGCAATAATTTTCATAAGAACGTTCATAATCTCTTACGCGATGTTTCAACAAGTCTAATTGAGCTTCTGAGGGATCTAACTCCTTTATGTACTTTCTGAAACGGGTAATTTGCCCTTTATAGGACGCTCGTTTATAAGTAAGTTTTTCATCTTTATCCTTTTCAGTAGGAGCCATGTTATAAAAAAAAGACTGAAATGTAACTCACGATACTGTGGAACCTTGGAAATGCTGTCAAGCTGGCAGCAGCGAATAAGTAGACAGAACGGGACACACCAAAGGAGACAGGAGCGGCCTCTTTCCCGTTCACAGGCTTTGCATGATGTAGTTATAGCTGAAAAATTCAAAGCAGATATTAATAATTTGCAGAGTATTGTCAAATGACACTTTTAAAAAGAATAAAAATAGAAAATGGACTCTCCCGGGTTTCGGCACCAATTTTTGGGTAGATTATAGGCTAAGGAATAACCCACCCACCAAGGGAAGATGATTAAGAAAAGGAAGTGGGTTTCGGACTGGAGAAACAGGATAGAGAAATAGGATGAGAGTTCCACAAAAGTTATAAATTTAACTTTAAATACCCTTAGAGGCAGTTGCCACTGAAAATTAACTCTCTGATACCTAAAGTAGGTACGAGCTTGGTCGAAGCTAACGGGAACCGCAGCTAGGACTTGGGCGATTTGCAAGAGAGAGGCTTTAGTGTATTTCCTCCCAAGCATGTATAAGACTACTATGGGGAAAGGTGTTGGTTTGGCAAGACTGAGAGTAACCGATTTATTGTATGTTTTTTCAAAGAAATTCGTTTTTTCGAAATAATTCGAAGAATGCCAATAATTTAAATCAAGTTTGGTATTTCCAATTTTCGAAGTTATAGAGTTCCTGAAAAAAGCGACCCAGTGCTTCCAGGAAGGATAGTGATGCAAAATTATACCTTGGAAAGTAATTTTGGTAAGTGAACCAATGGTTGCATTTGGAAATGGCTAAGCCTTTACTCAGCGAGAGGCCGGCTAAAAGCTTAGACAAAGAAGAAACACTTATCTTTTGGAAAATTAACCATAAGTTTTCGGAGAGGATCTCCACAAGCAGGTAGCTGGCGTAGCGAGCTTTACTTGCCTTACTGGCCAATTAGAATTAGCTATTAAAGCTAAGAGAAACTTTAACAAGGTTGCCACTGAGAGTTCTTGCTCAAATGCAACAAGTGGTGAAATCCCTATCAACAGATTTAATGGCATCGAGTAGGGAGAGCCAAGGAGGACAGGATCTTGCTTAACCGTTGTATTAGAAAAATGAAAAAGCGAAAAGAAACTCTTAATTTATTTAACAATTCAGAAGAAGTTGATATCTTTAACAATTAAATATGTTTCAATCTTATTAACAATTTGGGGTCGCAGACCTCCGACAACATTTAGAAATTGCTCCAGGCAAATAACAATTCTTAAGGTTTTAAACCTGGTACTAAAATCTTTGTAAGATTAAAAAAAAAAGGCGAATGAAATGATTAAAGTTTAAACATTCACAAGAGTACAAGGAGTGTACTTTAAAAAATTACCAGGTAACTGATTTAGAAAAGGTTACAACTTCGAAAATAACAGTAAGAAAAACATCAAAAATAGAAGTTCCTACAACTTCTTATAATTAAGCTGAATTACTTTATAAAAATTATACAAAAGAGAGCAGGTCACTTACGGTGAAACCTAAAGAAAAAATCAAAAGGAAGGTTCTAGACTTCCTATGTTTAAGTAGGAATCACGAGCCAAATGGGGCAGTTTCCATTTCGTGAGACCTAGAAATAACTCACTCAAGAGTTGCAAGTATTGTATTCTCTCATTAGAAGGGAGAAACAATGTAAGTTTTAAACGTGTGCTGGGCACGTAATTATACAGAAACTAATTAATTACACATGAGAAAAAATGGGAGGGCACATAGATTGACACGTCGTTGAAACAGACCTAAATTTAAAAGTTTATTACGGATTGTTAGTAAGAGGTTTAGGAAAGAGAAATAGGGATTAAGGAAAACTGTTCATGGCCTTATTTAAATGTAAACGGACGATCGCGACGCGGTAGAAAGTTGAACAAGCACTGGTTTTCACTATAGTTCGTTGAAATATATGAAAAGTTCACTATAGAAACACGAAAGTTTATGGCAAAGAAAGTTATTTCAATTTGAAAAAATGACTGGTTGCACTAGATGAACAAAAGTCTATTGCTTGAGAAAATAGTGGATTACAGTTAAATGCGCCATAGAACATCCAACGGTGGAAGAAAATTCGCTATTGAGCTTTAATTCAGAAGTGAGATTCTTCAATTTTAAATAGCATTCTCACAAGTGAGTGAAAATTTCATAACGGCAGGACTTGTAGATGAAATACAGAATCTGGAAGGTTCCAGAACGATCTTAGTAGAAAAATGGGGCTAATGTTAATCCAGCGGAGGAACTAGCTTGGTGAATTATAGACAGCGGGTATTTAGATAATATCCCACGTGGTGAGAAGACTTCTCATTTAACAAGCATAAGAAAGCTACTTTCTATTAAGGTTGGCTTAGACAGACAAAGCTCAACATGGCAAATCCCACGAAGAATGATTTTTGCCCGAAATAAGTAATCTCACGCTGTCTATAAAATATCTTTAAAACATGTAGAAGTTAAAACCATGAAGATGAGGTTAAAACATGAAGCTGTACTTATCTTGGTTACATGTCGAGGGTGAAGATCCCTTTGACGGATGCCTAGAGTGCCAACATGGCGTAGAGAGTAGAGAATGCCTCTTGCTTTGAGGAGACTGGCTCTAGGTGAGCCTTGACTGATTGAGTCAACTGCCGATTTACAAGTGAGACCTGCTCAGCGAAGCACGGAGGGTCCAAGGAAGGGAAAAGAGTGGGGGTAGGAGACAAAAGGTATACATATCAGCATAACCAACTTATCAAAGATAAATGTTCTTCTTGATGAATGGTCTTCAAAGAGTTGATAGTAGGCGATACTAGCGCAGCATGGTGAGTGAAAAAGTAGACGTAGTCCTCTTGCTCAAGGAGAAAATAGCTGGCGATGGTAACAAGATCTGGTGGCGAGATAGATAAGTAAGTCTTCTTGCACCAGGAAGAATTGAGGAGCTTCAGAGATTCGCTGCGAGATGACGCTAGGTGGGTCACAGAAGATATATATCTAGAACAGACTCATGAAGACATAAGAGATTTGCCCATCAAAGAGAAAACAGAAGATCACTGTTGGTGTTTGACAAAGAGGAAGGAATGAACATGCAAAGAGCATTAAAAAATTAGATTCTCACGTACCGTTTATTCAAAGAATACACCATGGGGGTTGAAGGATTCCTAACGGAGCGTGTTGGCCTATCTATTAAACGACATAGGCGAGAAATTTAAAACTCAGCGGGAAAAAATCAGCTAAAAAATAAGTAAATCGGTGTTGGACCGTTTTTTCATAAATTAATTTAAGGGGCCCATGGAATGGGGTGAAATTCTGGGGGAAGAAAGGAGTGAAAATGTCCTAACTGACTGACTAACTCACTCACTCTTCAAACTCAGGAGAAAAAGACAGCTTAAAAAATAAGTTAATAGGTGTTCAAGCGTTTTATCATCAATCCAATTTAAGGGGCCCATGGGGAGGGGTGAAATTGTGGTAAAAATAATTGAAAGAAAATGTCCTGTCTGACTCACTCACTCATCACGCCCAGCGAAAACTATTAAGGTTGGAAACATGAAATTTTGGGAATATGTTCGCTGTATGTCGAAAACGTCAACTAAGGAATGATTTTTGTTTATTCGGGTTTAAAAGAGATGTTAAGGGGGTAAACGTGCATTTCATTGAATAGCGATATCTCATGATTTGTTTCTTTGGGGATGTAATATTCGGTATATAAACTAATCATTAAAAATAATCAGACATATGTCTAAGGGTTTATCGATGTGGGGTATATTATGAGGTGAAAGGGGTGAAAATTGGGGGTTGAGGGATTCTTAACGGAGCGTGTATCTCTTAAACGACATAGGCGAGAAGTTTGTAATTCGGCGGGTAAAGCAGCTTAAAATACAAGTAAATAGGTGTTCGACCGTATTTTCATAAATCCAATTTAAGGGGCCCTTGGAGAGGGGTGAAATTCTGGGGGGAAAAACAATAAAGAAAGTGTCCTAACTGATTGACTTACTTACTCACTCATCAAACTCAGGGGGAAAACAGTTTTAAATAAGTAAGTAGATGTTCGAACGTTTGTTTCATAAATCCAATTTAAGGGGTTCATGGGGAGGGGTGAAATTAGCAAAAATAAATGAAAGAATATGTCCTGACTGACTCACTCATCATCGCCCAGCCAAACTTATTGAAGTTAGAAACATGAAATTTTGGGGATATGTTCGTTGTATGTCGAAAACGTCCACTAAGGAAAGAGTTTTGAATATTCAGGTTCTAAATAGGTGTTAAGGGGGTAAACGTGCATTTCATTGAATAACAATATCTCACGAGTGGTTTCATTTGGGGATGTGATACTTGGCATATATACTAATCATTAAAAAAATAAGCTGACACATGTCTAATAGTTTTTCGATGTAGTGTATATTATGAGGTGAAAGGGATGAAAAGTGGGGGGTTGAAAGATTCTTAACGGAGCGTGTATCTCTTAAACGACATAGGCGAGGAGTTTGAAACTCGGAGGAAAGTAATCAGATTAAAAATAAATAAATAAATAAATAAATAAATAAATAAATAAAATAAATAGGTGTTCGACCGTTTTTTCATAAATCCAATTTAAGGGGCCTATGGGGAGGGGTGAAATTCTGGAAGAAAAACGTCCACTAAGGAAGGATTTTTGGATGTTCACTCTCATCGACTAACCCAAACTATTAAACTTAGAAGAATGATATTTTGGGGATATGTTTGTTGTGTGTCGAAAAAGTCTACTAAGGAGGGATTTTTGGATATTCAGGTTCTAAAGGGGTTAAACCTGCATTTAATTGAATAACAATATGACACGACTATGACGCGAGCGAAGCGAGGCAAGAAATGAGATGGTGTGTGTCTGTGTATTACTCAATCACGCAAGTACCACTGGTCCGATTTACATGAATTTTTACATGGAAGTAGCTGATTTAGCTGGTTAACATATAGGTTTCTTTTGATTTCAATACTTTGCCCTATTTAAAGATGGTGACCATTTTAGTGACGTCTCTACACCCTTTGGTTTAAAACTTTCATATTTCCATTTCAAATAAAAAGGGAACGTTAAGAAATAGCAAACTTTTGATTGGATATACGTGGTTTAAAATTACATTTTCTATCCGAAAGGTATCTCCAACGGTTAGTGAGTAAAACCTAAATTTGTGCTATAAAACACGGTCAACGCCGTGCGGTGTAGTTGGACAAAATGTTCCATCCTTAATCTCCCTCTGCGCAGCACCTCACCTATCCCCTGTTTTAACTGTCACCTTCATACTTTAATTTAATTATGACGCGTAGCGAAGCACGGGTACTTCAGCTAGTTTCATATACACATGGAAATAACCACACTCATGACTGATTAGCTTGCCACGGTTGGTGAGTGGATAGCGTGTCGGTCTACTAACCCCAAGATTGCAGGTTCGCTCCTGGCCGTGGTAAGTGTTTTTTTTTAAAAGGCGGCAAAAATACGACACGCATGTCATACGATGTTGGCATGTCAAAGAAGCCATTTGAATTCAGTAGGTCGAGTTCATAATGGCAAAATTAATCTCGGGAGTTCCCGCCAACACAAAGTTTCTCATTTCTCTACTAGAAAGCGCGAGTGTTCAAGGAGCTTAGATATCTAACCTCCTTGACTCTCATAGTGCTTCAAGGAACAACGAAATTCGACACGCAACCTACCCTATGGGTGTCAAATTACAAAGCTTACACCTGGCATCCGAGGCCATACGATATTATTATATTACTGATTATTTATAGAACAGAATGAAATGATGAAGACAAAATATGGAATTAATAAATCAGAAAAATTATATAAGTATATCGAGATGTCGGTTGGCTGTTTCATCACTAATGTCGTTTTTTTTTTAAGAAAATTTTATTTGGAAAGTTTTATGACAAGAAATTAAACTATTCTTGAAAGTAAAGACCATCAGATGCTATGGTCTTGAGCCATCTTTCAGCGAGGTTTCTTATCCCGCGACGAAACCAGCCTCTGGGTTTTGATGTGAAGAATTCGGCGAGACCCACTTCCACAGCTTCAATGTTTTCGAAATTCCATCCACGTAAGAAATGGACTATAAATCGAAAAAGATGGTAATCTGAAGGTGCAAGATCAGGGTTGTAAGCTGAATGTGATAGCAGTTCGACTCCTCCCAATTACTGAATGTTTGCCATGGTTGTTCGTGCAGAATGAGGTCTTACATTATCCTGCTGCAAGAGAACTCTATTTTGGTTAATTAATGCTGGGTAATCTCCATCTCTAAATTTCATGAACTCGTTCCAGTTGTTCAGAAGATCAACATTGACTGCACGCCCGTTTGGAACAAACTCCCAGTGAATCACTCCTTCAAAATTCCACAAAACACACATCACTTTAGGGCCGAAGCGATGACTTTGGCAGGTTGACGGGGACTGGGCCACTGTTTCGAGGCGTCAGCGTTGCGTTTCATCACATGTGACTATTCTCCTGATAAATCTATCATCCAGGGGGCTACCGATAAGCTGAAGACAGATATTCACTTCTGTTCGTTTTTGTTTTTGTTTTTTGTTTTCAAGTTTCTTAATCTGGCGATGTATGGTAACTTTGATGCACCAAGTTCTTCTGATAACCTACGAGTACTTCTTTGCGGATTTTCTACCAAAACTCTGCGCGTATTCACAATATCCCTTAGCTTAGGTCTTCCTGAACGCGGTAAATCTGTAGTGTTTTTCTTTCCAGTGTTGAAACGTTGGAACCACCGTTGTGCCACACGCTCACTAACGACACCCTCTCCTTCCACATCATATATTATTCGAGCCGCGGCAGCAGCTTTGTAATCTTGTTTCCAGTAGTGCTTTAGAAGGACCCTAACCTCCATTTGTAATTGTGTATCAACAACTGGCGACTGATACATTCTCGCAATGTACGCAACTAGCATTACCCATCGCGGCTTCGCCGGCGAATATTCTAGTTGTAAAGAGTACACTTAGCAAAATCTCATTCATGAATGCCAACTCTGATTTATCCTTGGTATGAGCAATCAGACTTTATCAATTCAGCTACTGGTGCAGTGTTTAGGGGTTTGTCATTCCTTCATAGGTATATCAGAGCGAAGTTAGTTTTCTGGGAATATCACAGTCACTGTTAATTTAAGGGCCTTTAAATGTGGTTTTCGGAGACCCTTTATAGTCGGGTGAAAAGACCTTTCGTACCACACTCACGCGTCAAAATTGCGTGGAAAAATTATAGAGTGCCCCTTGACCCCCTTAAGCGCATTTTACTGTATGCATTGATGAATTTTACAGCTTAATTTGGTTCAGTGATAACCTTACAACCGTCTGGAAACTTTCACAGTAATGTAATAATTGGAATTGCATTGCGTCTTACAGAAATAGATGGACCTGTGAGATTCTGTTACCATGGTTACCGTGTTGCATTCTTTCATTATTTCATTGTAAAAAATATACATGTTTTAAGGTATTTATTTAATTGTGAGGCATTTAAAGAGTACGTGAGTACGTTTCGCTTTCGCATTGGGTTATACTGAACCTTTAGGTACTCCATAGGTGTAGGTTGGTGTTAATGGGACCTTATTTTCGGTACAAAACTGGAATGGGTCCTTAGCAGAATAATATAGGGAGGGATTCTAGTCATGACCTCCTGTAAATAACCTAAACGAACCAAAGAAAACCATTCGTATCTTATAAAACACCAAACATAGGCGGCTTCGGTGGCGTAGTTGGTAGCACGCTGAGCTTCTATGCCAAAGATCGTGGGTTCAAACCCGGCCGAAGTCGTCGGATTTTTAAGAGCGTTAAAAATCCCTCAGTATGCCATCCTTCGGATGGGAAGTATAGCCAATGGGTCCATGGCATGTAAAAGAACCTGTCACTAACTACAATTGTGTGAAGCTAAATTTGTAGGTTAGATTTCATTAGTTCCAACGTTCGTCGCAAGGTGCCGGTTGCGATGGCATCTAGTAGCCAAGTTAACATCTGTGTCGTTGACGGTAGCATTTGGTAGCAAAAGTAGGAACTACTTAAAACATCGTTTGCAGTCCTTACCTGAATTACAGATGACACACTAATACAGCCATCACAATTAACACCGGTTATCAGACAGATACCACACACACCCAAAGTGCACGAGGCTACATGACCGCGTTGTCGCAGCCCCTAAACTGAGGAACCAACCAGCCAACCAAACACCAAACTTAAAAAACGACATTACTTTCGATACATCCTAATATAATACATGTGTTAAGTCTGTTCGCCGAGTCGAGATAGCCCGCGTAAATACTTGCACGTGGTCACTTGACTGCCTGGACAGGGAAACACGCCCAGTTCACGTTATAGGCTCTGCCGGACAGGGGTAGCCAAGAAGCTCCGAGACCGTTAGTCATGCCGTAGCCCTAGAAAAGGTACCCCAGGGGCTCACATCTAGTGGGACGTGGGTTGGCGACCACGGGACCCCAGCTGAGTCCGGCATTGCTTCCACTTACTTTTGCCGGGCTCCTCTCTGTCTTCTTTCCTCTCGACCTCACTTGGTCAACTCTTGTTCTCTTCCGACCCCGACGGTATTAGGGTATCCGAGGCCTAGGGCGTCTCTTCCTTTCCCGCCTTAATTGGCCCTTGTCTCATCTTTTCTGATACCCTTCTTCTGTGAGGCGTCAGCCTTCTTCTTTTTCCTGTTATCTCCTGCCTTCTGTTCACGGCCCTCAGGGGCTCACGGCTGGTGAGTTCGGGAGTTGGCGACCCAGAGGGATTCCTGATCTGGGTCCGGTTTCCCCCTTTTGTCCCTTATCTGTGGGGGACCCTCTCCTCTTTCACTTCCCTATCCGCCTTTCATGACTCTCCTTCCTTGCAAGTCCCTCAAACTGCATTCTTCGCGGGTTGAGGGTATTTCTTTTCCTCCTGTACTTTATTTGCACTATTCTCCGTTTGTTTTCCATTTCTTCTTCTAGTATATAAGTTAGTAGTTGGTTTTTAGTTATAGTTTGCATTTCATTTTCATCTTCACGATCACCCAAACCATCAGGGGCCGATAACCTAGATGTTAGGCCCTTTAAAACAACAATTATCATCATCATCATCACCTAGAAAAGGCAAGACTTGCTGCACTTATTGCTGTGCTGCACTGTTTACTGTTGTCTGTCATAAGCAGTTAAGAACTTAGTCATTAATTAAGTAAATACATAAACGAACAACAAATAAACCGCGCTGTAGCACGTAACCGATAAGTCAGCCCGCTTCACATGTAGGCTATACACAGCACTGTAGTTGGCGTACGTTCAACAGGCACAGCTCTATGTGGGCAGCCCTGCAATCACGTGTACAAACCGTTTACTTCCACTATCTCAACTCGGCGAACATACTTTAGATAGGCGTTGATTGTCATCTTTCAAGAATGTAGGTTTGCATATTTTTCTCCATTTTTAATTTTCTAAAACGGTTTTTATTACTGTGACATTACTATGTGTTCTTAGTGGCAGATGACGCAGATGATCCACCGTTAATCTCCCCACCTCTGTTCAGTAATGGTGGTGCACACCACAGTCGCTCAACACTGATACAAAACGAGTTGAAAATCAATGCTTAATGTTAATGGTGATAGCTTACACGGTCTCCGCAGAGAATAGCCTTTATGGCTTTAGCACCTATTTTATTGTGGTTTTTTTCTCTGACGTTTCAGCGGCAAGCGCGTTCCGAATATGACATCCCGTAATTGGTAACGCTTGGCATCACCGTGCAGATAGCAGCACTGAGACCAGCTAATCAACAAGGGCTGGAAACAGGGGTGTGCCAAGTGAGGGATTGGATACACATTCAAGGTATGCTACTCAATGTTGCCACTAAATTATCCCATTTGGGGTGTTTCTCAGGAGAGTTTTAGGGCAATCACTTGTTCATGGTAATTTTAGGATAATTTTACTTCAATTCAGACATAATATTTACCTCGGGATAGGTGAATAATTACAATAATTTTACTTCTAGTGCAAGTAAATAAATAAATAAATAAATAAATAAATACAGTCGGCTAGTATCAATATATCTCTGGCGCATTGTGATCAGGGGCGCACCCAGTCTTTTGGTTTGGAGGGGGCTTTCCTCAATAACATGATTTCAGCTATGGAAAGAGAATGTGTCCATTATTAGTCTTGTATGTAAATATGTATATTTGAGATCATATGCATAAAAAGATATTCTATAAGATCAAACATACTGTAGAATGCTCTGTTAAAACCAATACAAAAGATGCTATTGGACTGGAGATTATTTAAACAAAATGTGCATTGGTTTTATACAAATTGTAGATACAGTACCATTGAGCTAAGTTTATACAAGTAATAAAAAGGAACTGCATGATTTTTATCAAGAATTAACTTTTGATCACGATCAGAGTGATAACGAGTGGATTGCTCTGCTCACTATTATCATAACTATATATCCAGCTACCAGGATCGTCAGATTGGTGTGTAACATCAATTATCTGCAATCATTTACTAAGTTTTGAGTTGTTTATGCCAAGAACTAGTATAGGTTTTAGGAAATTAATAATAACATTTTGATTTTGAATATGTAAATTGAATTGGAAATAAAAATTACATTTTAAAAATTTCGAGATGTAATTGTATACCATAGTGTTATGGATTGTAACAAATATTTTATGTACTGTACGTGAAAATATATGTTATTTTAATTTTCCTTAATAACTAACATTATAATAAAAAATCTTAAACATTTCTAGAAATTTAAGTTGAACTTAATTACACAGGCTGAATGCAAGTTTAAACAAATAGTTGAATACAATTAATGAATTAACATTAACGTTGTTTGAATAAAGTGGAAACGCAAATTTCACAGAACAAAATCCAGCCACCTAGCAGATTTTTTCAAAACGGAAACTACCTCAGTATTGGTGACTTCAATTTCCCGGTGAATATTCAGTACTGCTAGTCCAGTCAGGGTCTGCACCCATGGTATTCCTAAGATATGTTTTCAGCCACATAGTGTAGAAAATGACACCTCAGCAGTGCTTGTAGTCACAGGGATGGTACCGTACACAAAATTCTCAACAATGTGTGGATATTAGGAAACAAGTCCTTGTCGCATAGATTCAACACATCGATTGCGTTTTTAGGGATATTAGCGTGGGTCTTCAAGCTCTTGTACCACAGTTCAAACTCAGCCATAAGCAGGCCTTGGTTGTTTCCTCCACTTTCAATTATGTCATTCTTATAAAAATTACACAGGTGTAAGAAATCAAGTTGCATTTTTTCTTGGAAGGTTTCTTTATGCGTATGTGATGCACTGGCTGATGGCAGTAAACACTCAAAACTCTTTAATAAGTCTTTATGCTTGATGAATCGAGATTCCAATGAAATAATGAAAGAGTCAATCCAAGGGATGAAAACAGATCTTTTATAGTATAATTCTGGAGTTTCTGCTGGTATGTTGCTTCTGTTCAGTTGTCTTCCAACTGTTCGAGGCATCGAAATTATTGAACCGCAGTGATTAGCAATTTTGGTAGCTTCTTCAAACAACGAGTGGAATTCTTGATCTGCATTTTTTCTTAGAGATTTTAAGCTTTCGATCACAGTTTCAGCGTGTGTAACTGCAGTCGATAAATCTAAATCAGTTCCCTGAAGCTTTTTGCTTAGGTTTACTGTGTAACCAAGCAGTTTTTCTGATGCAATGAGAGAAATTATAAATTCACCTTGACTTAAGGAGTTTAGTAGTATTAGAGCTCCTGATGAAGATTCCCTATCATTCCAGTTTTTAATCTCCTCTAACGCTACTTCAAGAGGTTTCAACAGTTCTTCCATAACAAAAATAGCATCGTGCCTTTGTACCCATCTCGTTGGACAGCACAATACCTTGGGAAGAGAAATTTTCACCGCTGTCCCACGCGCATCTTGTTCCGAGCATAGTTACGACAACGGCCGGAAATATCCGATCATGTTGTGTTTAAAATATATATTATTTTCACTCAAGTGTTGCATACATATAGGCCTAACATAATTCTATTTTAAACCAGTAGAAAATCGCGAAATGTTCCAACGTTCCAACACTAAACATTCTGGAGCCCGTTATGCAATCAATTTTCTTGAAAGATATCGTCAATGTTTTTAAAGTGTTCCCAGGTTTATTTTGCGGGGGGGGGGGCGCCCCTGATTGTGATAGTAAATTTATGAGTTTAATGTGCCTTTTAATTGCAGTGGTTAAAACATATGCTGAATTTACCACAGAAGGCATATTTAACGTTGCAATAAATCGACTGATTTTAACCCATTTCAAGGAGTATGCATATTAACCAAATATTTCGCTATGTGGAGACCAACAAACAGTGCATTTTGAAGTGATAAATAGTTTGAGTTGAACAAGAAGACTTTCCTTTTATTTTAAGACATAAATATTTTCCCGCCCTAAATAAAACGAAATATTGATTTTTTTTTTTTTTTGATCTCCAGCTTGACTAGAGGACTAGAGAAAATGTACATCCCCTAAACCTCTCAGCCTGAAATTATCTTTAAGAATATTTATCTGAAATTCGATATCCGACTTGGCTCCGTTCCCTCGTGAATACGTGATGGAAATCTACCAGGTTTGAAACTAGAATATACACATAAGGTCTTGACACTTACACGAGTCATCACTGCACGTGTCATGCGGCCAAGTCAAGAGCACATATACGGAGTGAAAAAAACACTATTTAATTTTTTTCATTTTTTTTTTAAATTTAAATATGTAATTGGTTGGATGGTTCTTAAGTTTAGGGGCTGCGACAACGCGGTCATGTAGCCCCGTGTACTTTGGCTGTGTGTAGAATCTGTCTGATAACCGGTGTTAATTGTGATGACTGTATTAGTGTGTGTTATCTGATTTTTAATTCAAGTAAGGACTGCAGACTTTTGAATTTTTCAAATAGTTCCAACTTTAGACTTGCACTATTTGCGAGCCCCCCCCAACAAACGAATGATCGTAGGACAATGAAACGGTGTGGAAACTTTTGGCAGGTCTTGCGGAAGAGACATAACGAATAAACCATTGAAAGGAATACATTTTAATTCCCACATGAGCGGGTAACAGGTGTTAATGGCGCACCATGTTGACAGTCCAGGTTACAAACGATGCTCAATGTGACGATCATCTGCATACATGACAGTCTGGAACCTGGAAATATCTGATCTGCTTCGGCAACATGTGATCCCTGTTCTACAGGAGAGAGGTTCCTTGGATTCCACTGTTTGGATGCACGATGGAGCTCGTGAGGTCATGCGGTTACTCCGTAACACATTTGGTAAACACCGCATCATTGGCCGATCGTTTCCCACTGCGTGGCCACCAAGATCCCAGGATTTGAACCCGTGTGATTTCTGGCTGTGGGGTTACCTTAAGGGTATGGTGCATCGCGCTTGAAGGTGAGCATAGTGAGGGAGGTAGCCAATGTCCCACCTGAGATGTTGTGAGCAGTGGTGGAGCACTCGCTAGTGTTGTTCCAGGCTGTTGTGGTTGCAGATGATCGTCACATTGAGCATCGTTTGTAAACTGGACTGTCAACATGGTACTCAATTAACACCTGTTACCCGCTCATGTGGAAATTAAAATGTATTCCTTTCAATGGGTTATTCGTTATGTCTCTTCTGCATATCCTGCCAAAGGTGTCACGCCGTTTCATTGTCCTACGAACACTCGTTAGCCTGGGGGATAGCTAGTGCTATCTCTGTACCTAATTCCATTCAACTCAGATTCGTCTTTTGGGAATTGATAGTGGGGTCAAACATATAAGAAACTAGCAGTAGTGCCCGGCTTCGCCCGGTGGATTCATTTGTTTATGAAAACTACTACAGAACTGGAGCACTCAAGGATAAGAATCGGAAAGCACCAACGCTTATTGCAGCTGATAACTTCAGTATACTGCACCCACAACATCGCCCTTATACAGAGGCATACTATTGTCATGATAACTGTTTTATGTTCGACCCTGACCATTATAAGTCAGAAAACTGTATCATAATGATGGTCATTATAACACTATTTTTAGCCTATTTTCAATTTTGAAAAAAATAGGCTTATGAGATCACCTTTTGTCCGTGTGTGTGTGCTTGTGTGTGTGTCCCCATAATAACTTCTAAACAGCTGGAGCGATTTCAATGAAACTCGGTAAGTTCATAGCACTATTCCGGACGACCCCGACCGTGCCCTTCAAATTTTGTTACGTCTCACCAATCTAACATGGCGGCTGTGCGAAAATTTCACCAGCGTTCGATATCTCCAAAACTATTCCCGATATCACCCTGGAATTTTTTACATTGATAAAGGGAACTACTAGAAGTTCATCTATGTGACTTTTGAAAAACTGGTAACTACAGAACCAACATAACGGCCACGCGAATTTGCGAATTTTAAATAGACGTTTCTCGCGATTTAAGCAACCAAACACTATAAAACGTGGTACAGTATATGTTTATACTCATTGTAATGCACCGACATCTAACTTCGTTCAATTGTTTACACAACCACAAGATGGCGGATGTGCGAAATATTTCACCGGCATTCTATATCTCTGAAACTATTAGAGGTATCATCCTGAAATTTTGTGCGGAGATAAAGGGCACTACTGGAAGTTCATCTATAAGACTTTCGAAAACCGGTTAACTACAAAACGAACATGGCGGCCAAGCGAAATTGAAAATTTTAAATAGACCTTTCTCGCGGTTTAATGTTCCAAACGCAATATAATCTGGTACAGGAAATGTTTATGCTCATTCTAATGCACTGGTATTTAATTTAGTTCACTTGTTTACATAATCTCAAGATGGCGGCTTTGCGAATTTTAAAATTAAGTTTTTAAGTCGTAATCATGCGATCGAAGTGAAAGTTTGAATAATGAACCTACGCAATAATTTTCCTTTAATGGTACATGAGTCTAAGGCCCATAAATTTAACAATCCAACATGGCGACCATCCGAAATATTCAGACGGCTCTGAATATCTACGAATCTATTACAGCAAACTGGTTTTTTTTTATGTTCATAGGGGCTATGAACTTAAGTTCACCTATAGGACTTTAAATAAGCTGGTGATCACAAATCCAACATGGCGGCGACGCGAATTATAAATATTCACATGGACGTTTCTCGCAATTTAACCATCCGAGTGCAGTGAAACTTGGTACAGTAAATCTTTATACGAATGTTAATCCACTGGCATCTAATTTATTTCAATTGTTTCCATAACCTCAACATGGCAGCTATTCGAAATTTTAAAATCTCCTTGTTACTTCTTGTATCCTAATCATGCGATTGAAGTTTGAATACTACACGTACACAATAATCTTCATGTAACAGTACATAACTGTAGGACCTACATATATAAAATCCAACATGGCGACCATCCGAAATATTTAGTCGGTTCTCAATATCTACGAATCTATTACAGCAATCAAACTGAAATTTTGTATGTTAATAGAGGCAATTAGCATAAATAGGATATATGAAAATAGGCTGTATAGTTCTTCACGGAACTACTTGTTCATTATGAAACAGTTTCTCCCACCAATCAGAACTCAAGAAACAGTTGTTTGACCAATCAGGTGAGGATAGCAACGCATCTGCGCTGAGTTCCAAGGCCTTCTAATTTAAATTTCACTGCCTGGCTTAAGCGCCCCATACACGATCAAACAATTTGCACAACAGGGACTGTTGTACAAACTGATTGATTGTGTATGGAGGAGTTTGACGTGTTGTGCATCTGTTTGAAGGCTGTGGTGTGAATTCAAAATCTTTTAAAATAATTTGTGCAACACAGAGCGTTGTGCAACAGTTGTCAGCGTGTGTGGACGTGTTTGATAAGTGTTGCGCAAACATGCACAGTCAAGGTAGAGCTCTCGTACTGGTAACATCATGGCATTAACTACTTCCAATAGAGAATTCTGGATGGATTTCATACATGTACTGCTTGGGTCCAAGCTGCGTGAACCTGAGAGGAATGTGCATCGTGGAATATGAGAAGTGGTGGTGACGAGTGATGAGGTTTCTCGGCCCTTGCTTAGTATTACCCTTTCACGAATTGATTGCCGGCGGTCGAGATGGGAACTATTCTTTATTTACTTGTGTCACACGTCAGCCTGCTTCGTTGACAGGTACAATTGCGCGAGTAGGATATGACTCAGCTCCAGTACCCTGGTCATCGTTAAACAACTGTCCGTGGTAACATGAGCTCCTGAGACGCTTATCTTACGTAATGCTGCTTGACTTATGTGCAGACCTCATTCTGCCATCACTGTGTCCTCCGCTATACCGCGCGGGGCTCCAGCTGCAATAACCAACAAACACTGGCGCAGCCAGGCTCAGCGGCAATCAAATGTTAAAGGGTAATAACAGAAGCAAATACATTAGTCGGTGACTCAGTCACTCATCCCCAACGCCACACTGGTTTCAGAAAAGACCCTATGTTAGCAGTATTGGAGTAGACGAGAATGTCAGGTAACACGGCGGGCTGTCGACAGGCTTTTCAATTCTCGCCTGCTCCTTCCCTGCCTCTGCCCTTCATCCCGCAAATTCACTGAGCTTAGACCCGAGCATATCAGTTTCTTCCGCAGTTGTGGCAAGTGAAAAGTGACGACTATAAGAATCGTAACTTGAAAAACGCTGGTTACGATGTGCTAGTGGAGAAATTGAAAGATATTGACAAGAACGCTAATAGGGAAATAGTTCGTAAAAAGATCAATGGACTTAGAACAGCTTACCGCCGGGAGATGAAAAAATTAAAGACAGTAAGAAAACCGGCTTTGGAACTGATGACATAAAACCATCCCTGTACTAAAGATCACCGTCCCTAGATATGCCGTATGTTACATACTACAATTGGTAGTGCGTAGCCAAATTTGTCGGTTATATTTGGATAGAAACGCTCTATCAAGTTCCAACGTTCACCGCTAGGTGTCAGTGACAGTGGAACAGTACTTTTAATTGAACTTGAGAGGGAGCCTACTGGCGTTGAATTGAAATACCCCGCTATGGCCATTGGCTGCAATTTCAATAAAATACAGGGTGCCAGGGAATGCTCTCCGCAGCGGCTACATGCTGCATGTAGAACAATCCCTGGCGCTGTGTAGTAGGCCTATGCTACATACTCAGGCCAATATCGAATCATTCTTTCTTTGTAGGAGCCCATACGTGTACATAACGACGACTCTCAAGCAAGACAATCTACCTCTACCTCTACAATGATATGAAAGACGGCAAAGAAAAGTAAAATCGTCTGTGATAAGGAAGAGGACAAGAGGAACGAGCTATTCGATATGGCGTGCAATTATCTCCGCAACAACAACGAAGCTGAAATTCTGGCAAAAGCCTGGGCTCTCGATTTCATGAAATTGAATCAAGATCAACAATTTTGGCCCAAAAAGCTATAAATGACATACTTATTGAAGGACAATTAGCAAATTTACACAGATATTCAGTTTCAATCAATCGCAAACATTCTCAACCCAGGCATACACCTTCACGTCCATGTCACCCGTAACCCAGACTGTCATTGAACTTCCCACTAATGAAGAAAGTGTGAGATACACTTCAGTATCAGACTTTCTTAACGATCGTCAATATTATGAAGTATTGTGAAGTCTTATGAACAAAGCTAAATTCTAACATAAACTTTTAAAGCAATATCATTTTCTCTTCATGTTCTCAATCCGTAGATTGGTCGGCAGCAACCCTCCTCTTCCATTCTTCCCTGTCGCCAGTCAGTCTCTTCATGTCTTTGTATGAATGGACATTAACATCTGTTATGATCTGTTTGATGTATTGCAGTCTCGGTCGCCCTCTTCCCCTATTGCCCCGAATTTTTCCATCTAACACAGTTACCATAAAGTTATTGTGGCGATAGAGATGTCCTATCAGTTGGTCTCGTCGTTTCCGTATTGTTTTGAGAAATGTTCTCTTTTCATTAATGGTTTTGAGCACTTCGTCATTCGTCACTCTTGCGGCCCATGGGTTTTTCCCATCCGCCGCCAACACCACATTTCAAAAGCTGCAAGTCTTTTTTTATCAGCACATCCCATTGTCCAAGCTTCTGAGCCATACAAGGCTACACTCCACACATAACATTTTATAAATTTAGTCCTAATCTCAATAGATATATTCTTTGAAGTCAGAAGGGATTTTTTTGCTGTTAAATGCAATTTTGGCTTGGGCAATTCTAGCTTGAATATCAGTTGAACTTTTTCCAGTGGAAGTGATTTTACTCCCTAGATAGGTGAAAGTGTTAACTTGCTTAAGTAGAGCACCAGCTATGTGAATAGCGGCATTGAGTTGTTCTCTAGCGCATACCATTAATTCCGTCTTTTTAATATTGATTTTCATATTATATTTTTCATGTAGAATCCTGTCCATTTCCGTGAGTGCATGTTGCAGTTTCTCTTCACTGGTTTCCAGGACTACTATGTCGTCTGCAAACCTTATTGTCTTGACTGCTACTCCGTTGATCTTAAATCCTCTCATAACTGTCTTACATTCCTCAATGCCTTTCTCAATATATAAGTTGAAAAGTACAGGCGATAAGCTGCATCCCTGTCTAACTCCTTTGTGAATACAAGCTTCTTGCACTACTCCGCTTTTTTTGGTTTTTATAAAGTTCATAGATTATCCCTCTATCTCTGTAATCCAAGCCAATATTAGTCATAATTTCCATAAGAATATTCCAATTCACGTTATCGAATGCTTTTTCAAGGTCCACAAAGGCAATGTAAAGTGGTTTCCTTATATCCATAATTTTATCAATTATTTCTCGAATTAGTAATATGGCTTCCCTTGTTCCTCTGTTTTGCCTAAAGCCAAATTGATCTTCATTCAGATGTTGTTCTATTTTGCTTTTTATTCGTCTGTGAATTATTTTAGTCAATATTTTTGATGCGTGCGATAAGATGCTAAGGGTACGATGTTCCTCACATTTCAGTGTTCCCTGTTTATTTGGTATTGGTATCATGAAACTCTTTGTAAAGTCGTCTGGGACTTCTCCATTTTTATATATTTCACTGATCAACCCAAACAGATATTTGTGTGTCTTAGAAATCAATGCTTGTAACATTACTGCTGTTATTTTATCATATTCTGGAGCTTTATGTGATTTCAGTTCATTAATAGCATGAAAATATTCTGATTCAAGAATGGATGGTCCTAAGTTATCATGCGAAATAGTATCTCCATTTTCCAGCTCAGTCAATTGTGTGGGGTCCAAATAATTCTTCCACCTCATCACTACGTCCTTGCTCTCAATCATTAGCTTCCCATATTCATCCATTATGCAAACACTACGCCCCTTTCTCCTTTTAAATTGTTTATTAATCAAGTCGTAAGCTTTTTCTACTTGTCGATTATTCAAACTATCTTCAATTTCTAAGCATTGTCTCATTATATAATCATCCTTTGCCTTCTTAGCTTCCCTGTTTACGATATTTCGAAGGCTTTTGTAACGCCGAATTCCTTCATCACTTCTAGCGTTTTTATACTTTCTTCTCTCCTCTATAAGCTCAAGTAGTTGATCAGTGATCCAGGGTTTCTGAGGTGATGCTTTCATCTTCCCAACTGTTTTATCAGCCACTTCAAGAATTGTTTGTTTGAAGCCAATCCACTTTTCATTCACTGTACTAGCGGATATATCCTTTATTCTTTCCTGTATCTGGTCTTGGAATTGCAACTTAATGCTGGCATGTTTAAACTTGCCGACATCGAACATTTTTCGGCCTTGAATAATCGGTCTCTTCTTTTTGAGGATCAACTTAGATTGTGGTCACTCGCAACATCCGCCCCAGGATAGCTTTTACATGGTTTGACTTGGTTGCAGTATCTTCTTCTTGTTATTATATAATCTAATTGGTAACGTGCTGTATCGCCAGGGGCAGTCCACGTATACCGTCGCCTCGCAGGATGTTCAAACAATGTATTAGTACCTATGAGATCATTTTGTTTACAGAAGTCTACTAAGTGTTGACCTCTATCATTTCTATTGCCAAGCCCATATTTACCAACTGTTTTCCCATCTTTCCCTTCGCCCACAACAGCGTTCCAATCACCTAATAAAATGAGGTTCTCATTATCTTTTAGTTGATCCAATAGCTCTTCTATTTGTTGATACACCTGATCTACTTCCTCATCAGTATGTCGTGAAGTTGGCATGTTTACCCGAAGTAACACTATATCTACTGGGTCATTTTCTAACCTGACCATTAGTATTCTGTCGCTATATTGCACATAGCTTTTTACCTTATTAGCCACATATCGTTGGAGGATTATGCCTACACCTGCATAGCTTCCCTTTTCTCCAGAATGTATAACTCTCATATCACCACTCCAAAAATCCCCACTTTCTGGCCATCGTAATTCACTCACTCCTAAGATGTCAATCTCGAGCTTAGTCATTTCATACTTTACATTCTCTAGTTTTCCGCAGATCATGAGCGATCGTACGTTCCAAGTTCCTATTCTGAGTGGTCGTATTGGAATGTTTAGCTTCGATACTGTCCTCCGCCGGAGATCCAAATGGAGGACTATTTTACCTCCGGAATTGAATTTAGTTACAAAGCCTGTCATATTTGCTGCGTAACAAAGGATATCCATAGGATCTTTAATGAAATGGTTTCCTCTTGCCTTTTTCATCCTATGTCGTTGGCTTTACCGGTAGGTTCATCCACCTTTTGGAGTAATTTCTCACTCCAAGGGCAAGAGAGTGCCCTTCTTTTACCCGCTCATCCACCCCGAAGGCTGTAGACACTTGGTAAAAGGTATCTCCTTATCCCGGGAGATAATCGGAGCTGACATCTGTACAAGTGTGCAGATGCCTTTTAACATATTAATCCCGATAACTCGGCTGACTTCTCCGTCATTTACGCTGTTCTGAAGTACAACTTCTCCACCGTAAGTGCCGTTAAGGTCTTCACCGTAACCCTGGGAAGGGACCCTTACATGGTACTATCAGCCGGGTCGGCTGGACCAAGGTTTTTTATTAGAGGTGTTACTCCTCTATCACTCCCCATTTTGTCCTGACTTGTGACAGGCAGAGCCTGGCTTCCCAATTATTAATATACATATTTAGCTGTATGTTTCTTTTGAGAACCTTGAAGATCGCTTCGGATTTCTCCATTACAATTTTCCCAAGTGTTTGCGCTGCAATTGCAGTTTCAAACTTCAAGGCCTCAAAGGTAAGCCCAGATGACAGAAAACGTAAGGTAGCAAACAGTCTTTGTTTGGGTGATATAGGGTCTCTCATGGCAGTGGTTCCTTTTCTATTAAAGGGGTGAACAAATCTAATAGTCCACCAAAGTCAGCTGGGCACATATGTAAATAGTTCAGGTAGTCGAGCGGCGCAGACACGTAGTTCTTTTAGGAGATTTTCGTGGCTTAAATCGTGTCTCTTTCTCAACCACTGCTTCATCCAGATGCCACGTCCCCTTCTCCGTTTATTGAGTTTACTAATTTTGTTACAATTTTCACCGGAAGCACACGCAATTATAATAGCTACACATGCCGCTTCGGACACCTTCACATCACAGTACAATCGAACAACTAATGTTTGCGCAAATCTGTTGCAGGGTGTGTGGGCTGTGCGTGCGTGTTGTGTTGTACAACACTCGTGTTGTGCAACAGAAGTTTGCGCAAATTGTTTGATCGTGTATGGGGCGCTTGTGTCATAGTGGGGCAATCAAGGAGGCCATGGTCAAATACAAGGCATTCTGTGCGTCCCATGCGCTCTGTTCAGTACATAAAACTGGCGAAATCTCGACAGATATTAGGAATATGTATGTTCGAACGTAATATAGTTATAATAATTATCGTCGAACATAAACAGTCGTATGCAACTCGCCTATAATGGTAATTAAGACACTCGTATGAAAATTATAAAACTCGCATACGCTCGTTTTATAAACATACTCGTGTCTTGATTATTGACATTATAGGCTCGTTGCATAATGTACTATTAAAGGGCATAAGAAATCTTTTTGCACTAATTACTCCCCGTGACTGCAATTTATAAGCAGCTCGCAATTCTGCACCAGAATACTGGAAGGGGCTACGTGATGCAGCCCGTATTGCCAGGCAACAATAGTGTGGCATAATTGCACCCGTCCTCATTTAGAGTAATTAGTATTATTATTATTACCGGTCTAAGTAGTGAAATGACTCTTCAGTGCCAGTTACTGCTAGTATGAAGCAAGGCTGATAGTCATATCGCTCGAGGCAAACATATGTACTTAGGACAGGAAGTCTTGGCTAATAATGTGCCGCTTCATAAACAGAAACTTTGCAAGGAGGGATTCATCTCCGGTCCATATTTAACTAACCTAATGACCAGAGAGATAATTGTCACTGGTTAACATTAATAAGTAATTTCCAAGTAATCGAGGTCAGGGAGCAGGGCCCTGCGTAGCTAGTGCCTGTAGTATGTTCTATCCTGCTGCTCCCTTACGGGCAGTCTAAGAAGTAAGCCATAAGCGCGTGACGTCATGTCCTTGTCTCTCCCCACCTGCCACTCGCTACATGTGCGAGCGAGCTGTGTATAGTATAGCGTAGTGCCCTGAAAGCCTGGCAAGTGCTTTTAGGGCCGTATGACCTTGCCTCACACTGTCAGCACTGTCTACGCTGGAACTCGTCAGTTCAGGCCCGCACGGCCAGCCCGTACCGACATGGTTTCGTAAAGCCGTTCTTATCTTCCCTTCATATTAATATTATTATTATAACACTATTAATATTAGCAATAAAATGATATTGGGTACCAATAGACTACGTCACACACTGTTCCCGAGTACATTGAAAATGAATTCTCTATTATTGAATGGATTCATTGATAGCAAAATTAGGTCATTTATACTTAGGCTTACCCAAACTTGATGAGTGATTTAAAAATGTTGTTGTTGATCCTCTCGCTTAATCGAAACGTACCACAAACTTTCTCTTCTCTTTGAAGCCTATCGTTATCTCTAAACGACCTGTTTTGTTATGCCGAAGGTTACTTCACATCTGTTGGTGGGGTCCAGCATAAATCTTGTATCCTTCTTATGGCCAATAACAATTATTATGCCCATTGTATTTTTGCTTCTAACACGAGAAAGACACGAAAACATGGATCGCGTAACATTTCTGAAATATTACAGCTGCATCTTAGATCTATTTCGGTGATTCCTAACGTTTGTAGTAAATCCCCTTCTTAATTATGTTTTTTGAACGTGAGCTAGGGTATCAGGCACTCCGCAGTGTTTGCAGCATACAGAGTCCTGGCTACGCCCATGGAGGTCTCACACAAGAGCATCCTTTGCTTCCACCTATTTGTACTAGGCTACTCCCTTTCATGTCTACTTCTGGATTAGTCAATCTCCATAAGATATGGTGATTGGATAGTTTCTGTACTTTCGCAATCAACCTGCAATTTCATTTTGTGTTTACCATAGATCCGCTTCAGTCTTAAGTATCGGTTATTTATATTCCCATGGTTCCTAAATAATTAATCACCGTCTTCATCGTTATCACCATTTACATCATCAACACCCTCCTGACAACCTCCTTCGTTGTACGAGCACAAATTACGCACTATGTCATCATGTCTTCAAGCAATGCATGCTCTCTCTGGTACAGTCTCCCTACATGATGCTTACTATACTTTGGATGTTCATTCACTTAAAATTTCAAAATTAGCTTCGAGGTTTTCCTATGCCCAGAACTTAGAATGCAATAAAAATCAAATGTCTTAAATACCATATCTGGATTAGCCTAGATATACATATGCAATTGGATTAACTCATGAGGGCTACTTGTAGCATAGGCCTTTGAGAATATTTTACGGAAGCTATTCTAACAACTCTACGCAGTGATGTGCTCTCAATTCGAATTGCAGAGTAAGAATGTATAAAAAAGAAAACTCGTGCCCACTGGCCTGGCGCAAGTCCTCGAAATGAGCACAGCTTGGATGATTTACGTATCATCGCTACAATTTCAGTACCCCAAACCGAAATTCAATTTCATGGCAGGACAGGGAATCAAACCCGGATCACCGGGGCGACAGCCAAGAACGTTAGCCGCTACACTACAAGGTGGTCTCTTTCATTGTCAGCGCAATCAATTGCACGATACCATGTAATTTCTTCACTGGGCGAACTATAATAGTACACATTTCTTCGTATTTTTGGCATTGCATAGCCCCTGGTAAGTTAGGAAGACGGTTCGCGTACCATAACCCTAAAGTCGAATAGTTCCAAGAACTAACAAACAAAACAGTCTTAGGCACTCCACCGAAAGAAATACATACAAGCTGGTAGAAAGACAGACAACATATTTTGTAATTTTTAGAGCAAAATAGACTAATTGTTATATAATGAATAGCACTCTTGGTCTCCATAGTGATGAAATAATGAATATTGTCCTAAAACTTGAAGGTTTGAAGGATTTCGTGTCTTCTTGCTTATTTTGCCGTATATCTTATGTGTAGGTAAATTCCACGAGGTATTTTTTCAGGCCATGTTGAATATAAGAATTCTTTTTTTTTTATCGTTTACCCTCCAGGGTAGGCTTTTCCCGCGGACTAAGCGAGGGATCTCACCTTGACCGCCACTGGTAGTGTCCTGGAGCTTGGGACTCTGAGTCGGGGATACAACTGGGGAGTGTGACTAGCACGTTGCCCAGGCGGCCTCACCTGCAAAGCGAACAGAGGCCTGATGAAGAGATGGGAAGAGTGGGAAGATTAGACAAGGAAGAGGGAAGGAGGCGGCCGTGGCCTTACGTTAGGTACCACCCCGGTATTTTCCCGAAGACGAAGTGGGAAACCACGGAAAACCAATTCGAGGATGGTTGAGGTGGGAGTCGAAACCCCTCTACTCATTTGGACCACCCGAGGCTGAGTAGACCCCAATCCAGTCCTCATACCACTTTCCAAATTTCGTGGCAGAGCCGGGAATCGAACCGCGGAAGTCCTGGGTGGCAGCTAATCATGCTGACCACTACATCACAGAGGCGACTTGAATATAAGAATAAAATACATAAATGACCTTAGATTGCGACGGAATATCTTTCATTTTAAAATCCTGATGAATTTACTAACGCATAAAAAGATGGTATATTGGCTTTCACGGCCGGTGAATTAAAACTCAGCATTCTTCTAGGTTTGTGCCGTGTCTTGTGTGGGGTTTCGCCTAGGACACCAAGCTGGCTCATCGGCGGGCTCTTGGTATCCCCGCCCGGACCCCCACAGGAGTGACGAACTGCGCGCCACCTCCCTTTATATTAGGTGCAACTGTACCACTTGACTGCGAGAACTAAAAGCTCAAGCAGCCTTAACCTCCCTATGAAGGCTTCCAAAAAGATGGTATATTGGCTTTCACAGCCGGTGAATTAAAACTCAGCTGAGTTTTACTAACGCATGTTTCTCGAACTCACATATCCCTGAAGAGCATCAATCTAGTCATTTGGTGAATTCAGAATCTTGTTATTGAAGTAGAGTTTTACAGTCCTAATGTAGTTTTTTTGGTTCTACCCATAATTATTCCGGTTGTGGTGAAACAGTTTCCTTGTGGGAATGATTTCATGACGCCAATCTCATGAGAGGAGTTAATGACAAATAAAATTAATGAGGTAATGTATGGAGTGGCTGTGTGTGGTCTTTCGAGTTTGGAGTAGTCTGACCATGCACGTTAACGTGTTTAGCTACCTCGGCTGGTTTGTGACATTATGTCAACAAATTAAAAAATGTATTTTAACTCTCCTGATTCCATACCAGCCCCTGATTCTATTTTAGGACAATTATATCTCGCTGCACCTGCTACATCACCCAAAAAGTATGCAAATTTCTGTATCCTTGCTGCAGATCTGGTTCATGTGCGTCCAAATATCATGTCTTATATGTCTACGGTTTGATTCATTAATGTGTGACTCTCCCACTATGCTATTTTTGTCCTCCCCACGTTATGAGCACGGCAGACCACACGCATATGCCACAATGTTGGCTCTAGTGCGCCTAGTGTGCAGGCTCCGCGCTCAGTACTAAACGTACTTCAGTACACGGTCAAATGGACAGTGCTTGTGCGACTAAGCGCTGCAGTGCTAGTGTGCTGTCGTGCTGCACTGCCCGGAACTGGACCGAGTAGGGCTGCGCTCGGCCGGCACGAGTAAATTTCCGGCTAGCACTGCTTCACCTTGCCCATTGCACGGCCCTGTCAGGGAGTGCCCTGTAGACTTACTGTAATCAATAAGAGTGGTATATAAGATACTAGAATATTATACTCATTGTCTTTTGTGAACTAACATCGCTACTACACACAACTGTACCATCTTTGAAGGCTTGACTTGAAATATCTACTTGTGGAAATAAAACCTATCATCTTTACTCTTCGACTTCTAATTCTTTCAACGTCTCTTGGTGGTAGGCTCTTGCCAAGGCAGAGCCCTTACTCAACTACTCTTTCGAAAACTCATAACATCCAAAATTAAATCAAGTGTCACGGCTGGCTACGCGACATAAGATTTTGGTGGCAGCGGGTGGATATACTTCAAGAGATATCTTCTGGCTAAAAGAAACTATTCTTAATAGCCAAAACATCTATTTCTTTCAAACTTCAAAATTCTTTCAGCGATCTACATCGAGGTGCCTGGTCGCTAGTACTTCACTGGTCTCTCCACCAGGGACTGGGAACGTCTTTTTCTTCCTCTAACCGAAGGCCGACGCAGCCAGTCCGTCTTCTGGCGTCGAGAAGGTGTCAACTTCCGAGCGATCATCAGTTGGGGTTCTCGAGGGAACGTGCGCAACCAAGCAAGCCTGCAGCTATCCTTCTTCGCGGTGGTGTTCGACTACGGGGGCAGCTCCGAGGAGTGATCTTCTCCCTTATCTTCTTCCCAAGTAAGTCTTCTGCATTGTTGTATCTGGCATTGTATTTAAATTTGTAGTAGCAACAA
Source organism: Meconema thalassinum (assembly GCA_946902985.2). Classification (NCBI taxonomy): domain Eukaryota; kingdom Metazoa; phylum Arthropoda; class Insecta; order Orthoptera; family Tettigoniidae; genus Meconema; species Meconema thalassinum. The sequence goes on from OX336392.1 coordinate 379,541,016, forward strand.
ATATGTCTCTAAACGAAGCGAGAGCACTTGGAGATCCTGAAATAGAGGAACCAGCTCAATACAGAGTTGTTAAAGTAGACACGGCAGTTAAATTATTAAAGTCAACTTTCAGTGGTAATCCTAACGACTTGCAAGAATTCGTAGATAATGTAGAAAATGCTTTTAGTATTTTAAATCCGATTGACTATCCAACATTTTTGAAATTTGTACTAGCACACATAACGGGTGATGCAAAAACAGTTTTATCTTTTCGCACTATACCTGAAGAATTTCAGACGTGGGAAACGATTAAAGACAAATTAGAGATTAATTACGCAGTTCAAAGAACTCTTGATTTTTATGCGAATAAATTGTTCACGAGCAAGCAGTATAATAATGAAAGTGTAACTCAGTGGGGTAACAGAGTAGAGAAAGCGACAACTGAACTAAATAAAGCTTTGGATAGACAAATGTTAAATTGGACTTTAGAAATGCAAGAGGGAGGTAACAGAACCATTTCTCTTCTAAGTAAAAGTTGTTTTATACAGGGATTATATGACGAATCAATTAAAACACTGACTAAAGTTAAAGGTGAAGAGAAGCCTTTTAAACAATTAATTGAAATAGCAGTTGAGGAGGAGAGTGCTAGGAGACCTAGAGAAAGAACATATAACAGTCCACACCAAAACAGAAGTAGTTCCTATGGGGCAGGTAGAGCAAGCCGCCCGCAGCAAAATGTACGAAGTGGAGGTGGCATTAGTACCTCTTTTGCACAGGTGAAAAGAGAACCAGGAGTTAATGCAACTACAGCGGTTATTTGCTTCCGTTGTCAGAAACCTGGACATGTGATAAGGGAATGCAGGGGCAAACCTTTTTGTAGTACGTGTAAAAAGAGTGGACATGTAACCAAAGATTGTAGGAACAATCAGGGAAACCGGCAGTAGGGCTGCCTGAGCGACCTAGGTTCAGTCCAACTCAAGAGGCAAATATTAATGGTTGCAATATGATAAAGCTAGCTAGCGAACAAAGTGAAATGAATAATGAGAATAATGTTAGTAAGAAGTTAGAGAACAGCGAGAGAGCTGTAGATGAAACTAGCGAACAAAGTGAAGTGAATATTGAGAATAATGAGAATAATGATAGTAAGAAGTTCGAAAACAGCGGGAGAGCTGTAGATGAAAATCCGTACCTAGTATATATATTAAATGATCACTTACCAGGAGGGTATGGTGAAGCGCTGATTGACACTGGATCACAAATATCCTTGGTTCGAGAGAGCAGTCTAAGAAACATTAAAGTAAGACACGTAGATGTATCTTTTAGAAGTGTAACTAATGAAATATTTCCAGTAAGAGGACTTGTACATCTTTCAGTAAATAACGTTAAGAACGCACAAGAATTACAATTCTATGTGATTGATAAATTGCCTTATAATGTTGACATGCTGCTTGGACAAGACTTGCTAGAGGACCATGAATGCGAAATTAGAATTCCTTGGAGGAAGAAATTCTTAAAATTACCGCCATTTAGTGAGAACGTAGTTCAATTCCCGACAGAGGAACAAGGAACACGACATTGTGCGAAACAAACATTAGGAGATAAAGTAATATGTGCAGAGAGCATAGTTCAATGCGAAAACGGTAAATATTGTTGTTTGATAATTAATTGTAATGAAGATGAAACTCTTATAGAACAAACACCCGAGTTAACTGCTATAAGCTTAAAAGAGAATAAAACAGTAATCAATGTAGAAAATCGAAATGAATTACTACTCAGTAAAATGCGCCTGTCACACATAAAGGAAGGTGCAGACGAAATAAAAGATATTTGTCTAGAATAGAATGACATTTTTCGTTTACCAGGAGATAGATTAACAGAAACAAAATCCGTAAAGCATGTGATTCCAACACCTTCAGTAATTCCAGGTAGGGAAATAACACTTAAAAATTATAGAATCCCGGAACAACATCAAAATGAAGTAAATCAACAAGTAGATGAAATGTTAAAACAAGAAATAATTAAACCTAGTAAATCCGCGTGGAACTTTCCAATTTTGGTAGTCCCAAAGAAACTAGACGCGTCAGGAATTAAGAAATGGAGAATCTGTATAGATTTTAGAAAACTAAACGATCTCACAGTAGGAGACAGTTATCCACTACCAAATATTCAGGATATACTTGACAAATTAGGAAGGTCAAGATATTTTTCTGCTTTAGATTGTGCGAGTGGATATTGGCAAATTCCAATAGCACAAGAAGATCAATGTAAGACAGCTTTTAGCACTCAGAAAGGACATTTCGAATTCAAAAGAATGGCATTTGGTTTGAAATCAGCACCAGCTACTTTTCAAAGATTGATGAATACAATACTGAGCGAATTAGTAGGATTACGCTGTTTGGTATATCTCGATGATATAATTATCTTTGCAGAAACACTTAATGAACACCATACGAGGCTTAGACAAGTTTTGCAAAAACTTAGAGAACATGATATTCAATTAGAACCAGATAAATGTGAATTCTTAAAGACAGAGTTACAATATCTTGGTCACATTGAAACTTCTGATGGAGTCTCTCCAGACCCTATGAAAATTGAAGCTATTATAGCATTTCCGACTCCTAAGACACCAAAGGATATCAAATCATACATTGGACTTATAGGATATTATAGGAAATTTATACCACAATTTAGTAAAATTTCAAAACCACTAAACGATTTGCTAAAGAAAAATGAAATTTGGAAATGGGAGATTGAACAGAGAGAGAGCTTTAATAAATTAAAGGAACAGATCACAACCCCTCCAGTTTTAAAATTTCCAGATTTTACACAGCCGTTCGTGTTAACTACAGACGCTAGTAATTATGCGATTGGAAGCATATTAAGTCAAGGCGAGATAGGTAGTGATAGACCAATAGCATTTGCAAGTAGAACCTTAAATAAAGCTGAAATTAACTATGCAACGATAGAAAAAGAACTTTTGGCCATTATGTGGGCATGCAAACATTTTCGTCCATATTCGCTTGGAAGAACGTTCACTATAGTCACAGATCATAAACCTTTGACATGGGTATTTAATGTAAAAGACCCGAGTTCACGTTTAATGAGATGGAGACTTTTGTTAGAAGAATATCAATATAAAATTGTATATAAAGCAGGAGTAAAGAATGTCAATGCCGACACATTGAGTAGGTACCCAGTGGTAAATAATATTCAAGACACTAGACAGGAAATCCCGGAGGACAGAAAATTAAAATTGCTAAAGGAGATGCATGAATGTCCAATAGGAGGTCATCAAGGCGTACAGAAAACGTATGAGCGCTTGAAATTATATGTCTCTTGGAAGAATATGTTTCGAGACATAGAAGCTTATATTAAAAGATGCCCAGTTTGTCAGTTGAATAAGCAAACGCTTCCTAAAGTGAAAGCAGAATTGCAAGTAACAGACACACAAGATCAGTCATGGGACAAGATTTATTTAGATATAGTAGGCCCATTCTCTATGACAGAAAGAGAGAATAAATACCTTTTAACATGTCAAGATAATTTGAGTAAGTACATTATTGCTATTCCAATTGAGAATATGACAGCAGAAACAGTAGCCCGAAATTTCATATACGAGGTAGTATTGAAATACGGAATTCCAGGTCAAATCTTGACAGACCAAGGAACACAATTCATGAGTGAAATGTTTGTGCAATGTTGTAAACTATTAAAGATTAAGAAACTTAATACTAGTGTTTATCACCCGGAAACAAATGGTAGTTTGGAAAGATCACACAAAGTACTAGTAGAGTACTTGCGTTGCTTTGGAAACAAATTACAGAATGATTGGGATCAATGGATTCCATTTGCTTGTTTTGCGTACAACACATCACCACACAGTGTTACAAAATTCACACCCTATGAATTATTATTTGGTAGAAAAGCCAACATACCAGGACAATTGCAAAAGATTCCTCAACCCATGTATAATCACGAGAATTTAATTCATGATATAAAGCAAAAGTTCCAGACAGCATGGCAGCAGGCAAAGGAAAGATTACAAATAGCTAAAGTTAAACAGTGTGATAAAGTAAATGAAAATAGGAAAGAAAACTATTACAAACTTGGAGATTTAGTGTTGGTAACTAAAGAGCAGAGACGAAAGTTAGATCCTCTATGGGTAGGACCATATGAAGTAAAAGAGATAAAGGGAACAAATGTTACCCTAATTAAAGTAGGTACGGTAGGAAAAAAGCAAATTAAGACACATATTAATAGAACGAAACCATATGTTACAGACTTGATCTAAACATGATGGTGTGCGGGAACGTGCTTAGACTTCTGATAATGACTTGGTGGTGGACAGCAGGACTAATAATGACTTGATGGTGGACGGCAGGACTGATAATTACTTGGTGGTGTACAGCAGGAACTCTCATGATGGGAGCCTACGCTATGAAAATAAGTCAACGTACAGGACTAGATCCAGAGACCATGGATCTCAGTAAGGGATCATACATATCAGAAATTAAAAGCCAAACAGGAGTGTATTTTGATAATATAGGCAGTACATATTTTTACCCGACGGAATGGAGTTTTGTAAATTATGTAGATTTAAAACCTGTAAGAAATTTATGGAAAAGAACTAAAGATCAAATAACATCACTTAATGAGATATGTACTAGACTGAGCAATGAGACTTGGTTTGCTTATACTGATTGCAAACCCAGTACTCCTATTTCCAATCTAAAAGACGTGTAATTGACAAACTTAAAGATATTCTAATAGATTTGATGGGAAAAGATTCTAACTCGAGAAAGAAACGAGATTTATTCGGTTTCGGTGGCAAAATATTAAAATTCTTATTTGGAACAGCCATAGAAGATGAAGTAATTGCAAATTACGAACACATAGAAACAATGGAAAAGGATCATTTAGAATTTTTGAGAATTGCATCAGAGCAATTACTAGTATTAAAATCGACTATTGTTACAATGAACACAACCTTAAGAGACGTGTCATTTAATGAAAGGAAGTTAAAAGAAGCTTTGAAAATTTTAAACAGTAACATGACAACACAGATTAGAGAATTAAAAAAGGAACTTGATACTAGTCTCGTATTAAACGAATTAATTAAACAAATTGAACGCGGAACAGAGGAATGTCAACACACATTTGACTTATTAATAGATGTATACTTACATGCTCAGGATGGTGTTCTCCAACCACAGATAATTACAATTCAAAAGATAAGAGAAGTTCTGAATCAACAAGCGATGCCAGAGTCGACAATGTTCCCTCCCTTCACTTCTTCCTAACTCCTATCATTAATTCAACCAACTATTTACACCCAAGGGCAATATCTAGTGTATGCAGTGAAAATACCTTTGGTATTAGAAACAAAATTTGTGTTACATAAGGTAATACCTTTCCCTGTATTAATGAAATCAAACTCAACTGCTAAAGTGTTAAATGTTAAAAAAGAATATATCTTTGTGGATATGTTGAATGAAAAATATGGACATATTACTCAATATGAACTTGATAAATGTCTTCAGCCTAACAATTTAAACTATGTGTGTGCAGAAATTACGCCAATAGTCACATATATCCCTAATACGGATTGTGTATCTACATTACTGCACCCTAATACCTTGCAAATTCCAGATACTTGTGTATTTAATTACTTACCTTTAAAGGAAATTATATGGTTACCTCTTTATAGAAGTAACTCATGGCTATATGTAGCACCTAAAATGGAATTATTCACAACTGTCTGTCAAAACGGTGGAAAACATTCAGATAGATTACATGGAAGAGGCATACTTACCTTAAGAAAGGATTGCAAAGGATTAGGTAGTAAAACTACTTTATTTCCATTTTCACATCATGAAATGAATTTAACCAAGGATGACATATTCCCATTCATTGACGTAAACATTGATTGTTGTCTATCCCTTCCAGACCAAGAAATAATAAAGGATGTCCCATTAGACCTACCTTTATCCAATATAATGTCATCAGTAGATGATTTAAGAACAGCAAGCTTTAAAATAGATGAGGTAAATAAATTTATTGATGAACAAAAACTTAGAGAGGAACAGAGATCCTATCCATGGAAAAGAATTGGTACTGCATGGTATACATATGTATTATCACTTCTCTTATTTATAGGTATATGGTTATGTGGATGCTGCTGTTGTTCAAGCTGTAGAAAATGTAGTTTTTGGTTAATTAATCAATGTTCCCCTAAGAAATGGTGGAACGATTCTCATCAATTTTGCACTAAAATCACTGTTCATAATGTAAACAAATTTAATATTTCAAAAGATGATATTTCGAAAGTCCCAGAGAGGCAAAGTTTAATGACTATACCAAAACTAACTGATGTAATTGTAAATCGACCAACACGATCTGACTCAATACGTTCTTTGCCTTCAGCTCCAGAGTTATCAGAGTAGCAAGAAACTAATGTAGATGAACCTACGGATCAACCTTTAAGGAGGTCCAACAGACTTAAAAAGAGAGAATTTTGGTCGATATACAAAAATTAAGATATTCATAATCTGTAATTTTTGTCTTAAAGAGGGGAGGTGTGGCATAATTGCACCCGTCCTCATTTAGAGTAATTAGTATTATTATTATTACCGGTCTAAGTAGTGAAATGACTCTTCAGTGCCAGTTACTGCTAGTATGAAGCAAGGCTGATAGTCATATCGCTCGAGGCAAACATATGTACTTAGGACAGGAAGTCTTGGCTAATAATGTGCCGCTTCATAAACAGAAACTTTCCAAAGAGGGATTCATCTCCGGTCCATATTTAACTAACCTAATGGCCAGATAGATAATTGTCACTGGTTAACAATAATAAGTAATTTCCAAGTAATCGAGGTCAGGGAGTGCCCTGTAGACTTACTGTAATCAATAAGAGTGGTATATAAGATACTAGAATATTATACTCATTGTCTTTTGTGAACTAACATCGCTACTACACACAACTGTACCATCTTTGAAGGCTTGACTTGAAATATCTACTTGTGGAAATAAAACCTATCATCTCTACTCTTCGACTTCTAATTCTTTCAACGTCTCTTGGTGGTAGGCTCTTGCCAAGGCAGAACCCTTACTCAACTACTCTTCCGAAAACTCATAACATCCAAAATTAAATCAAGTGTCACGGCTGGCTACGCGACAATAGACTTAGGTATTATTGAAGCCGTTCGGGAGCGCTTGTTCTTCCGACGTACTGAAGAAAAATCAATATTTAAGGTTACCTGAGAGGTGTAGCCTAATGCTACATAGCCTAAACTATTCCTCTTGAATCTGGCTATGATATACAAAGAGAATGTTTCGAATCCGACTGGTAGTTCCAGAGATTAGCCCGTTTAAACACACAAACATACTAACAAACTCTTCAGCTTTATTATATTAGTGTAGATGAAGAAAGACTGTGATTTTGCCTGAGGAGGTATCATAATAAATAAATAAATAAATAAATAAATAAATATAGCCTAGATAATCCCATAAGGGCAAAGGCCTCCTGCGAACAGGGACGTGCTCTGGTTTAAACTTGTTAGGCGAGCAAGTCCTAAGGAGTTGTGTACAAGTTTTTTACTCCACTTGCTACACTTCACTGTAGTTCACTTCACTAACACTACATTTCACTTCGCTTTACGTGCGTTGTTTGGCTTGTAACAGGTTGCAGAAGTGTATCTTTCAAGTCATAGGTGTGCTGTCTACCAGCATCTTTCGTTGTTGAAGCTCTCCTTCTCTTCCCTTCTTATAGTTCCATACGTCTCCATTCTTGTCTCTCCCTTGCTATCCTCGTCTTCCATACGATTGAGTCATCCCAGCGGGTCCTCTGTCTACCCACGTTCCTTCTTCCTGTCCTGGGGTCCCATACCGTTAGTTTGTGTGTCCATCGATCGTCTTTCATTCTGGCCACGTGGCCTCCCCACTTCCATTTTAGCCTGTCAGCTGTTGACAAAGCATCTTTCATGGCAGTTCTTCTTCTTATCTCCTCGTTTCGTAATCTGTCCCTCAAGGAAACTTGAAGGATCTTCCGTTCCATTTTGCGTTGACATACCCGGATTGTTTGCCTTTGCTTCTCTGTTAAGGCCCAGGTTTGACAGCCGTATAGCAGTACCGGTATTATACACTTTTCTAGCACTTCTGACTTTAGACTTATTTTCTGGGATTTGTCCATCAATATAAATTTTAAGGACCAGAACTTCTTCCATGCTTGTCCAACTCGTCTCTTGATTTCCTTCTCCTGGGAGCAGTCAAATGACAGGTTTTGTCCAAGATAGACGTATTCCTGTGTGTACGCTAGTGGTTTGCCATTGATGAGGATTTGTACTTCCAGTGAGTTGGTCATCAGTTTTGTTTTTAGGGGGTGTGATATTCGAATGAAGTGAGAGCTGGGTAGATTCAGGATATCTGCTGATACATAAGCTAGAGGTAACTGATATGAGGATAGCACGAATGATTGCTGGGACACATAGATGGGAGCAATGGTAGGGAGGCACTCGTAATGAAGAGATACCGGTACAGACTAAATTAGAAATGAACACGTTACATGAAGCTGTTCGTATGAGCCGACTCAGATGGTGGGGTCATGTGAAGAGAATGGGGAAGGAGAGATTACCTAAGAGGTTAATGAGTTCGGCTGTAGAGGGTAAGAGAAGTAGAGGTAGACCTAGGAGAAGATGGTCAGATTCAGTGTTTAACTATATCAAAGTGAGAGGTGTAGAAGCAGAGGAGACAGCAGTGCTAACTGCTAATAGGGGATCTTGGAGGCCACTTGTTCACAATTAGAGGCTTGAAGACTAGACTGGACACTGAAAAGCAAATAAGTTTCATATGAAAATGTATGTAATGTTGAAATAATTAACAGCCAAGAAAAAACAACTAGATATTAATCGAGGATTTTGTTTCCAAGCTCTCAGGTTCGATTTCCGCTTCCACTGGGACATTTAACAGTTCACTCACTCTCCTGAGGATAACTTAGTTTCTATGCTTACTTCCATCCTAGGATTAGCCGTCGATGGTATACCCATTTCCAATAAAGGTGCCACGACGTTCCAAAGCTATTGTAACTCGTCACTATTTCATAGCAGAGAGTGACACAGAGCATAGGCGGAAATTTGAACATAAATCTGAATACGAACCCCTATACCACGAATGCTGTCAAAGTCATGTCATAAAGACTATGTACGAGGGAAGTTCCGAATGTAAGTTTCGTAATTTTATTGCAAGAACAGATGGTACACCAGGTGACACAAACAATCGTCATTAGAATCCACACTCGTGACTGGTTCAACGACGAAAGAGCGTCAGCGGAGGGAGAATTACGCATGCGCAGAGCGCCGACAAAAAGAGAGGAGCGGCAGACCGGCGTGCACGAAATCGTTCAAGAACAAGTCACGATGACACAGATAAACGTGTACTGACAACGTGGTTGACAATGGAAGTGCGTGCTGTTATCCGGTACGAATGGACACATGGGACTACTGTCGACCAAAGTATTATGTGTACTCGAGTTTGAAGGTTGTTTGTGAAGTAACCAATAGACCTACATAAAATCCAATAATATCATCATTTTCGTCGTTCTATTTTACGTGAGTTCATGTAGTTTTGGAATTTTTAGTTTATATTTTAATATTTTTTATCGCAGTTGGAACACAAAATGTGCCCGTTTTTAAGCGTGTTTCAACCATGTGTCACATTTAAGAATTATTATCTCACAAACCCGTCATCAGATCGAATCCAAATTTTAACACAATATACATTGGAATGTTGTATAACCGGTTTATTAATTTCAAAATTTTGCGTGTCCAAGAAACAAAGTTGTTATCATTTGTGTAAGGTAACGTTTTCTCGGCTTGGGGTGGTTGGAATATGTAGTTCTTGGTCGCGTTGTAATCCTTATACATCAAAAAGTTATGATGTATGACTTTAAAATACTTAAATTAATTCACTTATTTTATATCGGTTTATATTTGAACGGGGAAATACGACCTCGCCTCGCTCGGCAGTGATGGGCTCCATCTCAGCACGGCTGTACAGCTTACCCCCGAGCGGCTGGCTGGTGAATCATGCCTTATTTCCACGAACAAATACAAACCGATATAAAATAAGTGATTTAATTTACGTATGTCACAGTCATACAGCATAACTTCTTGATGTATAAGGATTGCAACGCGACCAAGAGCTATATTTTCCAACCACCCCGAGCCGAGAAAAAGTTACCTTACAAAAATGATAACAACTTTGTTTCTTGGACACACAAAAATTTGAAATTAATAAACCAGTTATACAACATTCCAATGTATATTGTGTTAAAATTTGCATTCGATCTGATGACGGGGTTTTGAGATAATAATTCTTAAATGTGACGCATGGTTGAAACACGCTTAAAAACGGGCACATTTTGTGTTCCAACTGTGATAAAAATATTAAAATATAAATTAAAAATTCCAAACCTACATGAACTAACGTAAAATAGAACGACGAAAATGATGATGTTATTGGATTTTATGTAGGTCTATTGGTTACTTCACAGACAACCTTCAAACTCGAGTTCACATAATACTTTGGTCGACAGTAGTGTGTCAGACAACTACGAACGCCTACAGACCGAGTATGGTGAAGCGGTCATGTCTCGTCAAATGGTCGGTCGCTGGTGTTCCATGTTCAGTAAAGGACAGCAGAGTATGGAGGATGAAGATCGAAGTGGGCGTCCCTCCACATCCACGATTAAAAACAACATTCCTCGAGTACAGGACATAGTGTTAGCGAACAGGCGCTTAACGGTGGCAGACGTAACGTCGACACTGCATATTGGTTATGCCCGGGCCCTTCACATGCTCCATGCACTCTCGGGACGTCACTTTCACACCAATGCTGAGGTGAAGCAGGCTGTGCGACAATTCCTTGCATCGCAGGGCACCGAGTTTTACCATTTTAAATGATCTTGTCAACTTCGTCGTTACGCTGGGGTCTGGCGTTACGTTACGGTGACGGGACGAAATGTACCCAGATGCACTGAGGTGTGTGACGTCATAGTACCGCTTGGTGCATGTGTTTCCCGACAATCTCTACTTCGTTAGTATAAGACAAAAAACCCCGATTCTTGGATGTCACGGGTAATCTCGAGAACCACTGGATGGATTTTGATGCGGTTTTCACCATTCTGTAAAGGATATCTCGACGAAAGATTCTGAGAAAATGATTTATGTATGATCAAAGGAAGCCAAGCAGTAACGATTTGAGTGAAAAAGTCGAAAAAAAAACTTGGCGTCCGTGCGCTTCTTAAGCTTACGCAAACAGTTAAAAATACCAATATACTATGAGCGTAAGAATTGGTCAGCATGAAAAGTTCTACAAAAAAAGTCCGCGAGAGCATATCTCTAACTTCAATACATCGCCCACTATAAGTGCTTTTAGACTGGATGGAAGGGACACGTCTCCGCGCGCTCTGGTGAGCGTGACGGCATCCCACGCGCTTGACCTTGCTTTGCCCTTAGTTTGCACTTGCCGTTCGCGAGTAATTTGAAACAAGATAAGCAAGATAAGTATTATGCAGATAATTTTCTAACATGTCAAGAGTCTCTAGTTTCGAGCGAAGCGAGAAACCTCCAGCCTTTCTAGCATTTTTCAGCATTTGTAGCATTTAAAATGATACAAAGTCTAGTCTTTGAGACTGACTGTCACTTTTTACCCGAGTGGTTTCTTTCAATTGACTTGCACGCTACGACAAGTGTCTCAATGTTGGTAGCGACTATGTCCAAAAATAGTGCAAGGAGTATAGTTCATGATGCCATGGTGTATGTCAGTTTGGCAATGAAGGGTCCCTGGGATAAAATTACGAAAGTTATTTTAGGAACTTCCCTCGTATTATCGACATAGGGTGCAGTACTCCTGCATAAGTATCCTTGCCTCTTTTGTCTGTCCGATCACGCAAGCGGTTGCTATTCATTCTTTCGCTGCCATCTAATTAAAATCTGTCAGCGAGAAGAGAAACAATGTGACCGATGAACACTCCCAGGTGCACGAGAACATACTGTACCACCGGATCCGTTAGGACACCTCGCTCTTGGAATATAGAAAGATTATTATTATTCTGTCGATTTTGGCCTATTGTGGACCATGGTATACAATCGGTCGACTTGTCCATCTCTTTTTTTCCTCTCAGAATTTCTTCATGCGGTCGCTAAGTCTGTTTTCAGACCAGATGACCTTGGTTTATGAGCTATGCTTTTCCTGAAACCCTTTCAATATATCAACCTTCCTTCGAAATCTGGTTCTGTTCCAACTTCTTGGAGATCATTTCTTGTATTTTCAGCCCATTTTTGGTGAGCTTCAACTTGGCAATGTAAATTAATATCCTTTTGGTCAACCTACTGTTGTTCATCCTATTATTATCATTACTATTTCACACGTTACTGGCATATTAGACCACATGTTCTTCCCGTCTGTTCAGTACACTAAAGACCCTCTTCCTTTCTTCGGTCCACTTTGGTGTTTGGGCTGTAGGTGCTGCTTTCTCGGACATCACTTCCCACTTGTATACTTCGTGTCGAAAGACTCTTTTTTCTATGACGTCTACTGGGTCGACCTGTGATTTTTCCAGATCAATTTCGACTTGCATCATCCAGGGAATAGTAATCTTGAGCCACTATATGTATCTAAGAATTTTGTTGGTGAGTCTGGTTCGTCTGCTAATATGGCCGTAAAATTTTAGTCACCTATTTCTGATATCTGCTTCGATGTTGGACAATTTCTCTGTGGATTTTCATTATTATTATTATTATTATTATTATTATTATTATTATTATTATTATTATTACAGAAGTTGTACTCACTTTCAGGCATAGCCCCACCTGATATTAGACGTGAGGTGGCCGCTAATATCGAGAGACATAAGGTTTGCAACATCTTAGCCCATCCCCTTCATGGTCATCAGCCACCTTCAGCTCGACTGAAGTCCTGGAAAAGTTTTCTACAGTCTTCTACTCCACTTGATTCTAACCCAAAAAAGGCCAGGGTTAAGCTATGGAATCAAAGGTATCCTGATCATTCGGAACTTGTTGAAATTGAAGAAAAATTACCACCTGGTCACGAAGATGGATGGTGTACCTGGAGGTCGTTAAACAGACTGCACACCGGTGTAGCAAGATCTAAGGACAATCTCATGAAATGGGGAATCTTGCATGATGGGGACACACTGTGTGAGTGCGGAGAAGAACAAACTTCTAGGCATTTCTTGAATTGTCATCTATGCCCAGACTCATGCACAGGGTTGAATCTGGCATTGGCTGGTAACAACGCTGTCCATGTCGCCAAATACTGGTCACAACTCTTGTAAATATTGTATATATTATCATTCCTGTTTCATTTCTCTTGCTCTTGTGTTATGTAATATTCAAGTGCTCTATTATGTTTGTTTTTTTTTTCAATTTCTTGTTTGTATATTGTGGTACCTCTGACACGAATAAAAAGTATTATTATTATTATTATTATTATTATTATTATTATTATTTACAACGTTATCCCCAACTAAGGAGCGCGATTGAACTTAACACATGGATATGAATTTGCTTTCTCCTCTTCCTTCTCTTATTATGATTTTTCTTCCTTTCTGCAGTGGTGAATCTCGTCCGGGAATTTTTGCAGCAAAATGACGTTTGATTACCAACGTTCTGAATCTAGACCTGTCCCATGAAATTTCGTCTGTTACGTTGATTTCATGAAGGTCATTTTCAATTTCTATTATCCAGTTATTCTTTGTTTTTAATGAAGAGGCAGGATTAAATTTCCTTTTGGTGAGTCTTTCATTGTCCATTCTTTGAATATGTCCATAAAATTAATAATAACTTGATTGAACCCAAATTGTGCACTTTAACAAATGCATATTCACATTGTACAATAATTAATAATGGAGCATGGTCGCTTTATGCATTTTTGAACATGGTACCGTTCACAATGCTGATCACACAGCTGACAAACACAATCGGCTGAAGGCTCATGATAAGACTTGAGCTTGCAAACTCTATGATGATAGCCATGCACGGTCATGGAGTTAACGAAGTGTTGAGGTCCTGGTTCGCATCTGACCATGTCCTGTTCATCACGGCTTTCAGTCGAGTAGAACTGTAGCCAGATGTCCTTTCGTATTATTTCCAATAAAATTACAATCATATTTTTCGAATGGTGTCTGATATTTTCTCGGAATATTGGTATAACTCGTGAGACCTTTTCATGCACACTGGGCCAAAGTTTTTTCCTAGAGATTTTTCTTTCTTGTTTTTCTGAATTTTAGTTACTGATGTGCCTTCAATGATCAGAGTTTCTGATCAGCATAATTGCCTATTGATTTTTTGTTTCATATTTTCCAGGTGATTCTATAGGCTTTTTGTAATTTAGAGATTCTCTCTTTGTTGCTTCGCTATTTAATCCAGATGGTCGTATGATTTTCCCTAAGTACCGTGTTTGACATTATTTACCTGAGGGATTTTTCCAAACTGAGTGATTATTTTTATTATGAGTATTATTCCAAGAATTTTATTTTTACGCCCCCATTCATGACCGAGGAAGCATTCGGCTATTAGATCGTGTTGTGTACATGAATTACGAGCCATTTAGAAGTTAATGGAGAGTTAAAATGGGTGACTTCGGTGGCGTAGTCGTTAGCATGCTGAGCTTCTATGCCCAAGATCGCGGGTTCAAATCCGGCCAAAGTCGTCGGATTTCTTAAGAGCGTTAAAAATCCCTCAGTATGCCTTCCTTCGGAGGGGAAGTAAAGCCGGCGGTCCCATGTCATAGATTTATGGCATGTTAAAGAACCTTCCACTAATTACACCTGTGTGAAGCTAATATTGTATAGATTAAGAAGGTAAACAACGCTCTTAGGTTCCTACGTTCGTTGCTAGGAGCCGACTGCGGTGGCGTCTGGTGGCTAAGTCTGAACTCGTAGTCGTTGACGGTGGCGTTTGGCAGCAAAAGTAGGAACTATTTGAAAAAATCAAAAGTCTGCAGTCCTTACTTGAATTAAAAACAGATAACACACACTAATACAGTCATCACAATTAACACCGGTTATCAGACAGATTCTACACACACCCAAAGTACACGGGGCTACATGACCGCGTTGTCGCAGCCCCTAAACGTAAGAACCAACGAACCAGAGTTAAAATGGTGACTAACGTGGCCAGGATACGAATATGTAACCTTCGAATTTCGATCCCGATGCTCCTGCCAACTGAGCTATTGCTCGCATTTGGTATTTGGTTTTCAAACTGTCGTGAAAAATACAAAATGAATAACAGTGTGTTCATGTCAGTATAGATGTGCCCCTTGCTAAGAGAATTAAAAGCATCTCTGCAGTCTCAGTGGTTGAATAACAGCTACCAAAGACGGAGGTCACGGGTTCCAGTCTCAGTCGGGCATTTTAATTCTCCATTTATATGGTCTGTACTACAGGGTGATCGCTGGGAAACCCAACACACCTGAAGACACCCCACTACGAAAGACATGCGGATCTTATATTACACTTGTTAAATGTTATCTCCGGTGAAAACAATAACTGCTGCTACCCGACATCTCGGAAACAATAAAAATCATAATGTTAATACAGAGAAGCCGTCATCTGGAGAGAAAATGTTTCCCTGTTGTCGAGGACTGTTGGCCAGTTAGACTGCGGGGGTTTGATAACTGCACCCCGCAGACGGGATATCGCTCCATCGCGTTAATTTTAACGTTACCTGAAGATTAATGATCCTAACCACGAGAGGCTACACCTTAATAAGTCCAAGTTCCTCACGCTTCATTCTCTCTGTACAATCAATGCCTCAGGTCATCTTGCTGAAGAGTAAGCCTACATGGACGTTTACTCAAAAATGAGCATTTCGTCCCTGAACTTGCAATACCACGTATCTTTCCCTTTATTTTCCTTATGATTGGTCACGCCTTCCAGCCGTGTGTGGATGTGCCGTCCAACAGCCACGTTAAGTTCATTTTCCTGCGTTAGGGCGTAAATAAAAATGAGCTTTAAATTAATATCACTGTAGAAAAGTATATTTCCATGTAGTTATACACTTTAACAGTACGGTGTATTTAAGATTCATTTTCCTTTAGGATAGAAACAAAATAAACTTTTAAGAAAGATCTGCGTTAGAAGGAAGGGCAAGGACATGGACAAACAGAAAAATAGATGCTAGTGATGCAAATGGACGAAGAGGAATCTTGCGTTACTTGCATGTTCTAAAAACCAGAAAAATCTTTGATTCCAATTTCCAATTAAATGTTTTTCTAGATACATTTTCCCTTCTTTTTCTGAACTTTTCAACATACAAAGCTGATTTTTTAATGTAAGTCCTCCTTATATGTGTTATATTTTAGCCCGTCCGTTTAGCAATATTTACTTTAGTTTAATTTTGCCATAGAAAGGTCCATGTTATGCAATTTTAAAAAGATAAATGAACATTCAAAATAACATTTATTTTTAAAAATATCAAAGAAAGGAGAGAGTTTTGAATAATATCCCTGAAAAAATCGATTAGTAGTTGTAACTGAGGAAAAATTAAATCAAAAATTTGGAAAAATATGCATGGGCAATATAGGACATTCCGGAGTCCCTTAAAGAGTTAAACAATTATTTATTAATTAATTGGCCAATTGACTATTTATTATTTATTTATTTTTTTCTTTATAGTTTAGTATTTTTCTCTTATTTTTAATCAGAACAGAATATATATTAGATTTAAGCTGAAGAAGACACCATTCAAGGGTCGAAACATGTACAATTGAATATAATTATGTTTCATGAATTGTATTGATTGGCGCAGTAGTTTTAAGAGTTATCTATTAAACAATACAGAAAATATTACACATTTCGTAGCATGGTAAATGTTATTGCTCTTTATTTCTCAAAGACTGACATAAACTTTGAATTTAACATTGGGGAGGAAAATGAGTACACTATGATAAGTGATTGATAAGTAAATAAACGTGATAAACAAAATCAGGTGTACTGCACCCATAACTTTCTCACATACGAGGCAATGGTCCTCTAAATTCTTTTTTCTTAAGCACCACACATCACTGATTTCAAAATTCACGATCTCTGTTTCCTTGTCGAGTGTAGTTATTGTCCACCTCCGTAAGTCACTCAGGGGCTTACTGCGGCAAGTGATAAGCACAATTCATTACACCATTCAATTTATTCCCCACACATGGTCCTGATGAGGTGCGGATGCTGATCCCCTCCTCCATAGGCTACTCGCGCTAAAGCGAAATTTACGCGCTGGGATCTCGCATTTCACCATCATTAAGCTTAAAGAAGATGAACTTATTGAAACATTGGTTGGGTGTGATAACTGTTTATCAGCGTGAACTATGGGTAACCTGGCGTGATGTATCGCTACCGCCTTCTCCATTGATTACACCAATGAATTACAGCTCAGGGATTTTATATTCCACTGTGATTTCCAGATAATTATTGAGCACTACCAGTTTCTCTTTATCTATCTTTACAAGGCTTTAAATGATAACGATCACCATAACGCACATCCAATGCTGAAATAACAATAAAAATAATGTTATTGGTTTTACTTCCCTTTTAACTACTGTGGCTTTTACTGTAGAGACGCCGGATGTTGGCACTGAAGGGGATATTTACCGTGCCAGTAAATCTAGTGGCACGGCTCCCTCACATTTGCGCACCCTCAAATACGAAATGACTGCGCCGGGGTTCGATCCTGCAATCATGGAAACAGCACGCGAGAATGTTATCGCTGTGCCACGCAGCCAGCCCAAAACTGACAGTGAGATCAAAGAGAGCCTTAGACTAAATGACAATGATCGACTGAACATTGTGCTAAATTCCTTTTTGAACACATCTATGCCATCCTAATCCAAGCTCCCATCAGATTTCTGAGGATGGTCGCCTGACAAACGAAACATGTCATTCAAGCGAGAAGTTTAGTCTAGAGTTTGTTTCTTTTTTGAGGTTGTCAGGTGGGAGTAGATAAGTTTACTCCCCGCCCGATTTCATTGAGCACATTAACGTGTTGACCGACTGAAAACAATGTCTATTAGATTACGAAACAGCCCTGAAAATGGCTTTTTAAATTTCCAAAGTGGTGGTAATTGATGTTTTAACCCTATATAGATGTCAGTGGTCTGTATGTTAACCACCTACTCTAAGGACAATATATATTGTTATGGTTGAATCTTTCAGTCATATTTCAACAATTTAGCGTGCGCACTACCTCCCGGCATCCTTTGCGAACAAGCAGGCGTCAGTTGCAGCTGTGTAGCTAACCTGTGCGCTGAACTGTGCGTCTTTACAATGTTCAAGATTATTGATTCACCCGCCACGTGTGAGGTACGATCTGTGATACGTTTTTTTGAGTGCAAGAAACATGTCGGCTGCAGACATTCATCGTCAACTTTGTGAGGTGTATGGTGATAATGCAATGACGGAAGGTAAAGTGTGAAAATGGGTACGGGAGTTCAAAAGTGGCCATGAAAATGTTCATGACGATGAACGCTCAGGTCGACCATCTGTGATCACAGATTTCCACCTCTTTTCGCAACTGAAACGTCATCTTGGTGGGAAGCGCTTCGCCGACGATGATCAAGTGAAAACAGCCGGAATTCTTGGTTGTCAGAGCAGGCGGCAAACTTTTATGCAGAGGGATTTCAGAACTTGGTTTTAAGGTATGAAAGTGCCTAAATAAACAAGGCAACTATGTAGAAAAATAGAGGAAGGTAGGTAAAACCTAAAAATAAATGTGGTTTCAAAATAAAATGTTCGGTTAATTTTAAAAAAAAGGCCCTTACTTAAAAACCAGCCCTCGTATTTTTTTAAATGAACATTATTTCCTTATCTCCTCGACCTAAGATCTTGATAGAATGAATTTTAAATAAAAAACAATTAAAATTAAAAGTAAAACAAATTATAATCAAAAGTAGAATTAAAAATGACTACCGTACTGTAAGCGCGTACAAATTAAAATTACTGTAAAAAAAAGGTATAATCTTAATTTTAACATTATCATGCTGCAAGCCATTTTTTCAGTGTTGCCTCAGTAATCGAAATTTAATGATTTTCAGTCTGTCAACACGATTGTACCCGATTGTACTGGGTAGGCCTACTTCCCTAATCCTCAAAAAAGTTTACATGAGATAAATTCACTTGGATGACCAGTTCCGATCGTCAAGCGATCATCATCCGATATTTTACACTTAGGATACGGTGGGTGAGTGGTTATCGTGTCGGACTACCAACCCAAAACTTGTAGGTTCGCTCCTGGTCGTGGTAAGTAATTTTTGAAAGGCGACAAAAAACACGGTATGCATCTCATACGTTGTTGGCATGTAAAGGAACACATTTTAATTCAGTAGGCCGTGCTCATAATGGCAAAATTAATCTCGGGATTTTCCGCCAACACAAAAAGTTCCTCCTTTCTCTACTAGAAAGCGCAATAGTGTCAAGGAGCTTATATATCTAAATTCCTTGACTTTCATAGCACTCCAAGGAGCGATAAAATTCGACTTGCAGCTCCCCTCTGGGCGTCAATTAGCAAAGCTTGCACCCGGCACCCGAGGCCATACGATATTATTATTATTATTAGGCCGTTAAATATATGTCTACAAGTACTGTATGTGGGTGATGGTATAGGCCTACTTTACACTTATTTAGTTACAGCAGTTGTTATAAACCAGCGTAACTTGTCAAGATTTGTAAGTTATACTGTATGTAATGTTTTCTTAAGATATTGCTTGTGGTGATTGACCTTGTTTATTGCTTGTTTATTGTGATATCTGTGATTGTTATTAATTATTATTTATTTATTTATCGTATTGCATTCAGTGCCGGGTGTGTCCGAGGACATGTTCTGCATGCCTGCTTCATGCGGACACCCATAGGGTGAGCTACAAGTTCCGTTCAATTTTAAATAGTTCCAACTTTCACTGCCAGATATCACTGACACCCAGTGGTGAACGTTGGAACTTTGATAGAGAGTTACAACGAAATGTATCCTAGAAATTTAGCTTCGCACAAGTTCGGTTAGTGAAAGGATCTTTTACATGCCATAAATCTATGACATGGAACCACTGACTTTACTTCCCCTCCGAAGGAAGGCATACTGAAGGATTTAACGGTCTTAAAAAATCCGATGACTTTGGCCGGGTTTGAACCCGCGATCTTGGGCACAGCAGTTCAGCATGCTACTAACTACGCCACCGAAGTTGGGTTGGAATGGATTGTGAACTTATCTGTTTGAGTGATGTGGGATCTGTTCTCGTGTAGCTGCTACCAACCACTGTCTAAAAATAATTTTAAAATTAAATTTATAAAGATAAATATGAACATTAAATGTTCAAAGTGAGAAAACATAAAATTAATAATAATAATAAAAATTAGAGTTAAAATAATTAAAATTGAATTTAAATAAATACAAATAAAATATCCTTAATACTATTCTGACTTAAAAAGGGTTAAGTTGTAGAACAACGTCATCTTCCCCATGGAAGAACAGTAAGCTGTGTTTCTGATTGGTTTTAAGGGTTTCTTTTATTACAAAAAGCTATTCAGTCGGTGTGTTCAATTACATTTGGCGGGAAAACAAATATAAGGCATTATCCAAGCCTAAGTGAGCAGGATCTGATGATGATCGCGTGACGATCGAAAACATGTCGTCGAATTAAGTACCTCCCCCACTTTCTTGTACATAAAGTGTGTTATTCTGTGATAAAAATATTATGTAATATTTCTTTCAGGTTAAGGTGTATAAATACTTGTTTCCCACCTAATGTAATTAGCACAATTTGTGTTGACCGCCTGGAAAGCTTTCTCTAATAGAAATAGCCAACACTGAAAAATGGCTTCTATCACTTCAATAGTTTTAATGGGTGGAACATCGAGGTCATCTTCCTCATTGAAGTAAGATGTGGTGGTGATTGGTGTTTTAAGGGGTGAAACATCGAGGTAATCTGCCCCTTGAAAGCGCACAATATTAGCAGGCTATACCTCTAGTTACCTCGATGAGATTAACGCGCCTGGAAATAGTTCCCACTTTTTTCTGCTTGTTATCGGCGTACAAGATTTTCCAGCGCATATTGCTATGTTTCCATAAGCCGGCTACATTACTTTTCAGAATTTCCCTTGTAAAAAATCATTTTCACGTTAATTGGGAGCTTTACCAACTTTGCTTTTTATGTGATGAATTGTGTGCGTGAATATACAGTAGTTTTAGTGGTATTTGGAACGATAGGCAGAGTAATTAAAAACTAATTTGTCATTGCATTACATTATTAGTTTTGTACAAACCTTGTTTGAGCGGCAAAAGAACACCCAAGTAATTCGATTTTATGGCGAATCAGGCTCAAAGGTTGGCAACACTTATACGATTGCACAAAGTTCCTCAAGTAGACAAAGTGTTCAAACTTCGGCTGTAAAGCTTGAATCACCAATAAAATACCTCAAGGGTAATAAAAGTGGAGAGAAGTTGAGTCAAATGTGCAAACACATGATTTTGAATGTATTTATGTTGAGAGATGACAATCTCGAGTTTCCATGTCGGAAAAAAAGGAAGAACAAAGAGAGGAGATACGCGGAGGGATATTTTGCTTAGAATTTGACCTGACGTTTGGTATAGACTGCCTCTCAACCGGAGGCCCCGGGTTCGATCCCCGGCTCCGTCAGGGATTTTAAAACTGACGTGAGGGTTGGAACGGGGTGCACTCAGCCTCGTGAGGACAATTGAGTAGCTGTCTGACAGTGAGACAGTGCCCCGGTCACGAAAACCAAGATTAACGGCCGAGGGGACCCGACGCGCTAACCACGCGTCACCCCAAAAATCTGCAGGCCAATTGGCTGGGCAGCGGTCGCTTGGTAGGCCTAGGCCCTTCAAGGGCTGTAGTGCCACGGGGTTAGTTAGGTTAGTTTGGTATAGACACAGGCACGCCAGCCAGGGGATATCAGCGCTAAAACAGATATTGGATGCTTGATACACGAGCCATGCCTGGATCAGCAGTTTTTGCTGGCCTTCATTACCACGGGACAGGACAGGAAATTCAGTTTTCGTGAACATATTGCGCCCTGCAGCGAAGGGCCAAGCCCTTTGATACACTGCCATGTACTGTATGATACACAGGGAGATGGAATATGTTTACAGAACCTCAGTGGTTGTGATCGACGTATCAAAACCAGTAATGAATCTTCTGTCGCATTTGAAACATTTTGCTACTCCAGCAGAAGAGAAACAACGAACTCTTCAATGCAAATGTGTGATCCTAAATGACCTCCAGGGACTCACAACTAGTGGGTTAGCGACCAAGTGGCCACAGCTGAGTCAGGCCGTCATTGCTTCCACAACCTGTGTCAGGCTCCTCTCTGTCCTCTTTCCTGTCGACCTCCCTTGGTCAACTCTTGTTCTCTTCCAACCATGACGGTATTAGGTTATCCATGGCTTAGGGGTCTTCCACTTTCCCACTTTATTGACCCTTACCTCATCTTTCCTATTTTTCTTTTCATGATATCTCCTTTCTTCTGCTTAATGCCCTAAAGAAGGTAGAGCGTGATTAGCCCTACCTCTCGTTGTGCACCCTGGATAGTTCTACACCTTCAGGGCACACTGACAGCAAGTTTGGAACTAGACGACCCCGAGGGATGATGACAATGTCAATTCCTCAAACATGAATTCATTTAACACGTTTCTGAATGATCCGATTGCTGTGTAACCATATTATAATCTAAATTTACAATTATACATGTATTGATTCCTTTTCACAAATTGAAGATGGCGTGCATGTCAGTTCCTCAGAAATGAATTCCTCCAATTCGTCAGGGAATGAACAAGTCACAGTGAAACTTGGTATGGTAGCCCAATGCTATGCGTGAAACAATCAGGCATAGACCAGGTATTTTAGAGTAGCTCTTCTCTTATTATGGTAGTGTTAACATCTTAAATAATCACCTAATAAGATTGTATTTTGGATTTTTTTTTGTCGAAGATGACTACAGTGATAGGATATTGAGTTATGAGTTTGTTATTATTATTCTTTTTAGCCTATTTTCAATTTTGAAAAAAAAAATGCTTATGAGATCACCTTTTGTCCGTGTGTGTGTGTGCGTGTGTTTGTGTGTGTGTGTGTGTGTGTGTCCAATACATTCTAAACGGCTGGAGCGATTTCAATGAAACTCGGTAAGTTTATAGCACTATTCCGGACGACCCCGCCCATGCCCTTAAAATTTTGTTACGTCTCACCAATTCAACATGGCGGCAGTGCGAATATTTCACCAGCATTCAATATCTCCGAAACTATTCCCGATATCACCCTGGATTTTTTTACGGTGATAAAGGGAACTACTGGAAGTTCACCTATGTGACTTTTGGAAAACGGGTAACAACAAAACAAACATGGCGACCACGCGAATTTGTGACTTTTAAATAGACGTTTCTCGCGTTTGAACCAACCAAACGCAATAAAACTTGGTACAGTACATGTTTATACGCATTGTAATGCACCGACATATAACTTCGTTCAATTGTTTACATAACCACAAGATGGCGGATGTGCAAAATATTTCACCGGCATTCTATATCTCTGAAACTATTAGCGGTATCATGCTGAAATTTTGTACGGATATAAAGGGCACTACTGGAAGTTCATCTATAATACTTTCAAAAACCGGTTACCTACAAAACGAACATGGCGGCCACATGAATTTGAATATTTTAAATAGACCTTTCTCGCGATTTAATTTTCCAAACACAATGAAATCTGGTGCAGGAAATGTTTATACACATTGTAATGCACTGGTATCTAATTTAGTTCAATTGTTTACATAACCTCAAGATGGCGGCTGTGCGAATTTTAAAATTAAGTTTTTTAAGTCGTAATCATGCGATCGAAGTGAAAGTTTGAATAATGAACCTCCGCAATAATTTTGCCTTAATGGTACATGACTCTATGGCCTATACATTTAACAATCCAACATGGCGACCATCCGAAATATTTAGACGGCTCTGAATATCTACGAATCTATTATAGCAATCAAACTGAATTTTTTAATGTTCATAGGGACTATGAACTTAAGTTCACCTATAGGACTTTAAATAACCTGGTGATCACAAATCCAACATGGCGGCGACGCGTAGTGTAAATATTCACATGGACGTTTCTCGCAATTTAACCATCTGAGTGCACTGAAACTTGGTACAGTAAATCCTTATACGAATTTTAATCCACTGGCATCTAATTTATTTCAATTGTTTCCATAACCACAAGATGGCAGCTTTGCGAAATTTTAAAATCTCCTTGTTACTTCTTGTGTCCTAATCATGCGATTGAATTTTGAATGCTACACGTACACAATAACCTTCATGTAAGAGTACATAACTCTAGGACCTACATATATAAAATCCAACATGGCGACCATCCGAAATATTTAGTCTGTTCTCAATATCTACGAATCTATTACAGCATTCAAACTGAAATTTTGTATGTTGATAGAGGCAGTTAACATAAGTAGGCTATATGAAAATAGGCTGTATAGTTCTTCACGGAACTACTTGTTTTTTTTTATCAAAATGTAGATCATAAAGGAAAAGCTAGTTAGTCTATCACATGGAAATGCAACTTAATTAAAGAAAGAGTTTTGAAATAGAAATGGTCAGACAATATATGAAAATAGTATATTATATTAGTTCTTCACGTAACTACTTTCTTTTATACTTATGAATTCTTCCATATTAAACATTTATAATTAGAATAAATTAGTAATGTGCTGTGTAATAAGTTTTGAAGAGAAACAATATATTTAAACCTGTTGAAACACCACAAGTCCACGGTTTTAATTTTATGACATCTTGATTTATTTGAAGAAACTTATTTGCGTTAATCTTGGTTTAGCATGTCTAAGTTCCCTGATAAATAGTTTAGGATGTAAATGTAATATACTAATAACACAAAACCGAAAGCGGTCGCTACGCTCGCTAAAGCGCTACATTAGGTCATGGGGTCAAGCTCTCTGCTGACTTGGTAGTCACGTGGGTTCGATCTCCACGGTCAGCCGTCCTTGAAATGGTTTTCCGTGGTTTGCCATTTTCAAAACCAGGCAAATGCTGGGATGAAACCTTTTGACAGCGCTTCCTTCCACATCCTTGCCCAGTTTCATTCATCCATTCCATCTCTCATCCCGGCGCGCAGGTCGCCCACGGGCGTCGACTCGAAAGACCTGCACTCGGTCTCTCAGGAGGTCACACGACAAAGAAAATACACAGAGTGATCCGACAAAAGTCAATAAAATAAGTACTAGAACTTCTTTAATGTACTAGTTTCAGCCATATTGTGGTCTTTTTCACCAAAATAAACAATTGATAATTGGTTAATAATAATTACGAGAATTGAATTTATATTTTGTATTAAGTGACACACCCCCTTTTCAGCGAGCAGAAGGACCGAACCCATTTGCGACATAACCCAGAGGAATGTTTAGAGATTACAGTATCAAATGTAGGCCTAGAAATGATACACCTTTTCACTTTTAATTAACAACTTCTATTCACAAACATTTAAGTTACACATTCACATAAAACAAAATAACAACACAAATTTAAAAACAAGATATGGAAATAACATAAGCCCCAAAGGTACTTGCCTTATTGTTAACAGTCCTTCATATTCATAGTAATCCAGCCACAAACCAGGTGACAATAACATACACTCATCAATATAATTTCTTCTCCTTGCGTCGACTCGTATTTACTTCACTTCTTAAATATTACCATTCCGCACGATGCTCAAACATATCTTACTACATGTCCAGAAGTCAGGATACATCCATCTCCACCGTCGTCATAGCTCTATGAAGTCTGCAACATTACTAATATTACCGCTCGATACATATCATCTCTTAGTACACGTCCAGATGTCAGAATTCGTTTCTTCATTAAACAACTCGTGACTATTCCCACAGTAAACATTATAAGACGTGCGCTCTCTATCAAGGCGACTCGTATACTCTTCCAAATGTACCAATCGTTACTGATGTAATACACATACATGTCTTAGTACATGTCAAGGTGCCAGAATCCTTTTGTCCCTTACAATAGTTCATGACTATCCCCGCAGTAAAATATTAGACGACTTCTTCCTGTCATGGCTCCCAGAGCTCTCATCTTTTTTACAATCAGCTGACGCACGACCAATGTTTTAGTCCGCCAACAGAAGATTCAATAAAACAAAACACCAGCTAACATAAACCCAATACGACTTACGATACAAATTCTCTACTCTTAGGCCTGTCCATGTCATTCACGACCACCACAATTCTTACAAGACCAATAAATAGAACATCTAAATGTTAATGCTCCTTCCCAGGCCACCTGGATTCCTAATCGGGACTCGCAGCCAAACTTTTCCACGGAATCTTCCCACGGAGATCCAATTCAAACCTCTATAATATACGTTCCAAGCATCCCTCATACTTGACTGTAAAATAACAACTAAATAAACGAAGACATCTCGGCGTTCGCTCTCTGGACCAGGGCACCAACTACATACTGTAGAATAAGACATACACACGATCTTACCTTCGAGTGCAGCTCTCTAGCGGGAAACAGAGAACTGAATGTGACAAACCAGGCAGCAATTACTTACGCCAAGGCGAAGAAGCTGTTAGGAAAAGAAGAGACGAGATATCGGCCCATTAAGGATGTCGCAATCTGTCAGCGTGATCTTTCATGTTCTTATATGACTAAAAAAAAAATTATATATCAGGTGGTTCAGCTGCCCCCAATAATATTGTTTTATGCAGCCCAATTAGCGTTGTTATCAGGAAGGTTGATATTTTCTGCTAGCATTCCGTATGGTACTAATGCACTGCAAGCAAATCCTGCAAACGATACTGAACTCTATTATTTTTCCTCGATGTGACTACAGAGAAATACGAAGGAAAAATAATAGAGTTCAGTATCGTTTTCAAGATTCGCTTGCAATGCATTAGTACCATACGGGATGCAAACAGAGAACAACTGATAACAACGCTAATTGGGCTGCATAGAACAATATTATTAGGGGCAGCGGATTCACCTGGTATAAAACTTACTTCTTATCATTAAACTTTATTTCAAATGTCCTTAAAAATATAGAAATGTTAAAAAAGAAGTAATCAGATCTGCTTCAATGCTAATTAATAATACATTTCATAAAAACTGTAAAATGATGTGTTAAAATGTAATCAAAGAAACGTATATGAAGGTTGTTGAAAATTCATCTGTAAAATATCCTTTAATTGTAGCCTAATCTTATTCCATCAAACTTGTAAATATATCTTACTTTAAAATATCTGATAGTTGTTAAAAATTTGAAAATAGTTCTTCTAGTTGATTATAAAAAAGAATTTTTTGTAGTTTGCACAGAATACAGGTGGGGTGGTAAACATCAACTTGAATTATGTTGTGACGACGTTGATCAAGTGTATTGCCGTCGTGATATTGGAGGATAGCCCTGGATAAACGAGATATTTGATAAACAAGCTATAGGCCTATAACTAAAGCCCTGCGCGGATGCGGATATCCTCGGATAAACCCGCGGATATCCGCAGCATTTTTCGCCACGCGGATATATTTTGCATGGCTGTGCGGATAGCGGATACGCTGCGGATAATGTTTGGAGTAAATTTGCGGATAGTTTTTAGAATACGATGTGGAACTTTCGATAATATTACATATTTGATATGCCAATCTACAGCTTCATGCTTAAAAGAGGAATACTCCTATAGCCTATTGCGTACGAAATATTCGGGTACGTTTTGCAGTTATACACGAGAAGATTATTTTACTCATATGCTTTCAACTACATTTTATTAAGTACCGTATGTTTGTAGTAGAAGGTCTTGACATCTCATCATCATCATCATCAATTTCTCACTGCCATTACCCACGAGATATAATGCTGTCAATATGTTTGTTAGTTCATCGTGGTGACATCATTAACACTTTTCTCAAGTCTGCTACTTCGCTGTCTAAGCTATCCTGGAAGATCTGGTTCCAGGTTTATCTGTAGATTTATTTCCACCTTGGCACTGAAACGCGTGGGCTGTGATATTGCAACGGAGACAGTTATGACATCAACTATGCGAACATTGATGGGTCAAGAGGCAGTAGTATGATGACTGACTTAGTGACTTGGAAGTTCCGGCAAAATGACAATCCCTTTCTCCAAGTTTAAAGAGAAGTTCACTTAGTAAATTTTACCGTGACCGGGAAGAATGAACATCATTCAACCAACATTGATAAAATATCTATTAAAACAAAACAAGGGGTATATTCAATAGTGCTTGAAACAAAGCTCAAGTCAAGGATAAGGCAGATATTTGGTTACGTTTTCAACGGAACCAAAGAGGTGAACGATATAGCAGGATGTTTTAGCTTTAAAAAGTGTATTCATACTCAGGACACAAATCAGGCACATCAAACCTACTGCGGCACAAGTGCGAAAGTAGCCAAAGAAGTATAGTCAGTTTTTTGTCTAAAGCGGAGGTCAGGAAACCAGAATTGAAATATCAGCGGATTTTTATACAAGTCTTGCGGATGCGAATAACAGTCATGCGGATGCGGGGCGGATGCGGATAACAGTCGTGCGGATGCGGGGCGGATGCGGATAACGTTTTGTTTATCCGCGCAGGGCTCTACCTATAACCTATAATGTTTCTTGACCAATTTCAGTGTCACAGTTGTATATTATTGGTGGAAGTTACATGTAATATATAATATTATGCATACGCCATTTTTAGCCTATTTTCATTTATGAAAACATAGGCTTATGAGATCAACATTTGTGCGTGCGTGTGTACGTCCGTCCGTGTGTGTGTGTGTGTGTGTGTGTGTGTCCACCCCCATATAAAATCTACATGGCTGGAGCGATTTCAATGAATATTCGATAAGGTCATAGTACTATTTTGGCTGACCCCGACCGTGCCCTTCAAATGTTATTACGTCTCAACAATCCAACATGGCGGTTGTGCGAAATATTTCACCAGCATTCTATATCAAAAAAGTCAACCCCTGGCACTATACAGCCCATGACGGGCTAAGACCGACCAAGCGATCGCTGCCCAGCCATTCGGCCTGCAGATATTGGGGTGACGCGTGATCAGCGCGTCGGGTCCCCTCGGCCGTTAATCTTGGTTTTCGTGATCGGGGCGCTGTCTCACTGTCAGACAGCTACTCAATTGACCTCACGAGGCTGAGTGCACCCCGTTCCAACCCTTACGTCAGTTTTAAAATCCCTGACGGAGCGGGGATCGAACCCGGGGCCTCCGGGTGAGAGGCAGGCGCGCTACCCCAACACCACGGGGCCGGCCAGCATTCTATATCTCTGAAACTATTACAGATATCATCCTGAAATTGTGTACGGTGATAAAGGGCACTACTAGAAGTTCACTTATGTGACCTTCAAAAACCTGTTAACTACAAAACGAACATGCCGGCCAAGCAAAGTTGAAATATTTAAATAGACCTATCTCGCGATTTAACGATCCTAACGCAGTGAAACTTGGTACAGCAAATGTTTATACACATTTTAATGCACTGACATCTAATTTGGTTCAATTGTTTACATAACCTCAAGATGGCGACTGTGCAAAAGTTCAGAATTAAGTTTTTTATCTCTTGTGTTCTAATCATGCGATCGAAGTCAACGATTGAATGATGAACCTAGGCAATAATCGTCATGTAATAAAATATAACTCTCTGGCCTACATATGAATAATCCAACATGGTGACCATCCGAAATATTTAGACGGTTCTCAATATCTACTAACCTATGACAGCAATCAAATTG
This sequence comes from Meconema thalassinum, assembly GCA_946902985.2. NCBI lineage: Eukaryota > Metazoa > Arthropoda > Insecta > Orthoptera > Tettigoniidae > Meconema > Meconema thalassinum. The sequence goes on from OX336392.1 coordinate 379,570,839, forward strand.
TATGTTGATAAAGGATATGGACATAAGTTCACCTATGGGACTTTCAGTAACCTGTTGAGCACAAATCCAACATGGCGGCGACGCGAAATTTAAATATTTAAATGGACGTTTCTCGCGATTTAACCATTCAAGCGCAGTGAAACTTGGTACGGTAGTCTATATGCTTTAACAAATTTTAATCCACTGACACCCAATTTATTTCAATTGTTTTCATAATCCCAAGACAGCGGCCGTGCGAAATTTTAAAATCTCGTTTGTATTTCGTGTGTCCTAATAATGTGATTGAAGTTTGAATAATACACCTACACAATAATCTTCATGTAATATAATTATAATGTAATATAACTTTAAGGCTTACATATATAAAAATCCAACATGGCGACCATCCGAAATATTTAGACGGTTCTCAATATCTACTAATCTATTACAGCAATCAAACTGAAATTTTGTATGTTGATAGTGGCAATTAACATAAGTAGGATGTATGAAAATAGGCTATATAGTTATTCACGGAACTACTTGTTTAATAATTAGTAACCCATTCATCATGGAAGATTCAAGTAAATGTAACGTGCATCCTTAAGCTCATATTGAAGCCTAAATCTTTGAAATAAACAAGCATTCTACCCTCCACTGGTTTGTAGTCCTGATCCTTTGTGTTGTCAAGAAATGTTTTGGTCGCATGTCGGAATGCCTTCCACGTCAATTGTTCTGCTGCACACATAACTTCTTCAAAAGTAGTACCTTAAATAAGTTTTCTGGTTATGATTACTATTATTATATTTCTTCTTCTTTCTTAGATTCGACCTACTAGGGACCACGTCAGTTCAACTGTCTCTTCTTCCGAGCTCTAACTACCGCCCAGTGTTCCCGCATTCGTCTCCGGTGTTGTTCTTTTCTCTCTTGGGACCACGCCTTCCCTGTCTTCAGCTTCGGCTTTTCCTGGAAACCTTTATGCTTACGAAGTTTTTCCTGAAGTGGAACACGCTCCTGGATATCTTTAGGGGAAATTTCCATTTCACGTAGATCTTTCTCAATTTCCGTAAACCATGCCCCTTTGGTTTTCTTATCTTGAAAGTACGTCAATATCCGTTTTGATATCCTGCCTGGGCTCATTCGTATCACGTGGCTATAAAAGGCAATCTTCTTTTTCGAATCGTGTCACTGATCTTCTCCACCTGCTTGTACAATTCGTGGTTGTGACGCCTTCTGTACTCGCTGTTTTCTTTGATGGGACCCAGGATTTTCCTCAAAATCTTCCTTTCTTTAGCCTCTAGTTTCTCCATCAGACCTTTCTTGCTCATTGTTAGAGTCTCTGCCGCATACAGAGCCTCTGGTCGAATAACAGTGCAGTAATGTCTAATTTTGGCGTTTAAGGATATCGATCTCTTATTGTAGATGTCTTTAGTCAGGTTGTATGCCATTTCCATTTTATTAATTCGTGACATGAAGGCTTCCTTCTCTGATAGGTTAGGCTTTATCCATTCACCGAGGTATTTAAACTTTCATATTATTTTATTCGATTCACTCTGCTTTGGGGTACATTAAATCAATCCCTTTTTAAAGTTCTGTGCTTTCCTTGTAGCCCAGTATTGCCTCATTCTTTGTGATCTTGCTTTCCTTTCTTCATCAGACATTTGGATCATTCTCTTGGGTTCGACTTTGACTTAGAACCGTTGTTTCCTATCCTTGGTTATGGTTTTGGCTGTTTTATGCATGAGCATATTTTCTGTGATTTGGAGTTCTATTAAGATTTTCTCTGTTTCCTTAAACCAAACTGGTTTGGTCCTTTTGTTACGGAAGTAGTTGGATATTATTGTTACATACAATATTATTATTATTATTATTTTATTTCCAACACGGTGGCTGAAGGCATGTTTAAACACGGAACACGTTCCAAAGCCTCCTGGCCCTAACGTTATGTGAGGTGGTCGTGCTTGCAAGTTCCTTGGAACTTCGTCGTAATTAGTGGCGGGTCACTTTGATTATTGGAACGTGCTGATAATACCCCCCCTCCCTCTGCTCTTGTTCTCCAACTACTGGGTTTCGTTAAGGACAGCCGTTCAAGTGGAAACATTCTCTGCATCCTGAGGCTCTACGCTACATCCTCTACTCCCTGTGCGTGCACCGCGACTGCAAGAGGGAGATCAAAGGCTCAATTCCTGGTGCTAACAGATCTCATCTTGAGTGTGGTTATCCTCCAGATTTGTCTAGTCTCCCTTCAGGCAAATTCCAGGATGGCAACCTATTTCAAGTCCCAGTACACCTATTCTCCCACTTCTCAAGTCACCACAAAAACACAGGTTATCACACAAATTCAACACACACACACACCCAAGTGCGTAGGACTGATGATCAACATGTTCTTCCCACGCACACCAATCTGTTTCCGGCGTTCATAATCATTTGAATGTAAACGCAAATAACTTATATCACTGACTATATTCCACCAATCTGAGTATGAATTATTATGGCATGTTGAATATTAGTCGTTGTAGTTGCACATAGTATATTTGGATCTGATGATGCTCGCTTGACGAGCGAAACATGTCAACCTATAGTTCTCTCCCTCTTCTCTAGTCCACAACAAATATAAATATACAGGGTGCGGCAGAAATAACTGACGAATTTCAAACGCAAATAACACAGCAACGCAACACGATATTCACAAATTTATTGTGCAGTTCTTAAAAAAGCAATGATTTCCATTTGCATCATATACACATACACACTAGGTTTTGAAAATGTCATCCAAATGTCGACCGCCCCTTTCGATGCACTTCTGAAGCCTCCCCCTGAAGTTCCGCATGACCTTCCTAGTCATGTCTAGTGGTATTGCCTCGATTTCCTCACGGATAGCAACTTTCAGGTCGTGTAGTGTTCGTGGCTTACGTTGGAAGACGCGAGCCTTCAGGTATCCTCAGAGAAATAAATCACAAGGGGGCGAGATCAGGGGAATGGGCTGGCCATGGAACGTCACCCCGTAAGGAGATTAAACGTTCTGGAAACATCTCTCTGAGGAGATTGCGTAAAGTCATGTCTCACTGCACGGATATTCTCTGGTGTTATAACGCTACGAGGCATACCAGACGGTTTCAATTTAACACTTGAACCAGTTCCTCTCAAATTATTCACCCTTACCAGAATGGTATTCCTGCTTGGACCTTTCGCATATCTATGTAACCTAAAGTGTCTAAGAAATAAACGCTGTGTTGTGGTAACAGAGTCAGCATTTTTGAAGTATACGTTTCAATCACGAAACCTCGCTGCTCACCACTCCACGCCATACTAGCCCTGACAAGGCGATGCACGTGTTCTCCCAGGCCGCGCGCACATCGACAATAACACCTGCTTAAGCGCTGTGGCCAATACTGGTGTTAGATCTGCCGCCCCAATCTATGTAACAAAAATGGCAAACACTGCTCTTTTAAACTGCGCAATAAATTTGTGAATATCGTGCTGCGTTGCTGTGTTATTTACGTTTGAAATTCGTCAGTTATTTCTGCCGCACCTTGTACGTAGCCTACTTTAATAACATTATGATGTTTGAAGCCATTTTCAGTATTGCCTTAGTAAACGAAATGTAATGTTTTTCAATCGGTCAACACGATCGTAGCGAATTATTCCCTAATCCTGAAAACAATTACATGTGATTAATAAACAGGCTACATTTCGATGACCAGTTTCGATCGTCAAGCGATCATCATCAGATCCATTACACCTAGGCTATAAAACCTATGTCTAAAAGTATGGGTGAAAATTATTTACAATAGTACACTTATTTAGTTGCAGTAGTGGTTAAAATAATGCAACTAGTCACCCATACTTTTAGAGATAGATTTAAGAGCCTAAGTGTAATTGATTTGATGATGATCGCTTGACGATCGAAACTGGTCATGCAGGTGTATTTATTAATCTCATGTAAATATCATCACAATTAAATGTCGACTTTAATCACATGTAAATATTTTTAGTTTTTTATGTCCCAGTAACAGGGATTATATTGTGTTCACCGACCTTTTTTTCGTGTGGCCTCCTCAGAGGTCTTCCTAGTCGACACACGTGGGCGACCTGCGCGTCGGGATGAGAGATGGAATGGATGAAGATGAATGAAACTGGGCAAGGATGTGGAAGGAAGCGGCCGTGGCTTGTCAGAAGGTACCGTCCCAACATTAGCCTGGTGTTGAAAATGGGAAACCACGGGAAAACATTTTAAGGACGGCCGACGGTGGGGCTTGAACCCACGCGTCTACCGAGTCAGCAGAGAGCTTGGCGCTTTAGCGAGCGTCGCCAATGCTGTCGGTTTTCACCGACTGAGAAGTTGCAATAACACTTAGACATAGTGGTAATCAGTACCTTGTACCTGGATATAAGTAAAATTTTGTCTAATATCCAATGTCATTGTGGAATTACTACGAGGATTTGGAAGGACGCGGTCAAGGGATAAAGTTGACTACAATCTCAGAATTTGCCTAGAATATAACTGTAAAACTAGAGAAAACTATTCCTAAGATGGTTGAGATGAGTATCGAGACCTCATCTTATAGTAGTCCTCACTAGGCCCGGCTCTCAGATCAGAATTTAACATACGAGGTCCGCCTTGTGGCGCGGTCAGCGCCGAGATCTTGGTTTGATTCCCGGCTCTGTCAATAAGTTTAATTCTGTTTTGAGGTCCGAAATAGAGTACACTGAGCCTCGTGAGACAAAGCTGATAATTGATTGGTTATGTTCCCACATGGCGGCTTCGGTGGCGTAGTTGGTAGCATGCTGAGGTTCTATGCCCAAGTTCGCGGGTTCAAACCCTGCCGAAGTCGTCGGATTTTTTAAGAGCGTTAAAAATCCCTCAGTGTGCCTTCCTTCGGAGAAGTAAAGCCGGCGGTCCCATGTCATAGATTTATGGCATGTTAAAGAACCTTCCTCTAATTACAACTGTGTGAAGCTAAATTGTAAGGGTTAAGAATGTAAACAACGCTCTTAGGTTCCTACGTTCGTTGCCAAGAGCCGACTGCGGTGGCGTCTGGTAGCTAAGTTCTGAACTAGTAGTCGTTGACGGTGGCGTTTGGCGGCAAAAGTAGGAACTATTTGAAAAATTCAAAAGTGTGCAGTCCTTACTTGAATTAAACAAGATGTTCAGTAAAGAACATATAGCCTACTTTCTCCTAAATGTATGAGTATAGTTATAACTCGTTGTTATTATCAAAGAGTATAATAGAACTATTCTTTGTTAAAGACCTTAGAAACGATTTACCTCTACCAAACGCCACAACCTAGATAAAAACTGCTACCATCATTGAAGAAAGAAAGAAAGAAAGATAAGAAGTATCTAAAGAATGTTATGGATCTGGAGACATAATCGACCGGACTGGCGGCGTGGCTCAGCGGTAACGTTCTCGCTTGCTGGACCGTATGTTTCAGGTTCGTATCCTGGCGCAGTCAGCTGGCATTTGAGGGTGCACAAATGCGAGGGAGCCGTGTTAGTAGATTTACTGGCACGTTAAAGATCCCCTTCGGGACAAAATTCTGGCACCCCGGCGTCTCTAAAAGCAACAGTAGTTAAAAGGGACGTAAAATCAATAACATTATTATTATTATTATTATTATTATTATTATTATTATTATTATTATTATTATTATTATTATTATTATTACATAATCGGCCTGACGCGGGCAACATCCAACTTTGAGTTGAGGCATGTCTTTACACGTCTGGCTGCGTATGACTTTCACAACCCTAATTGAATTAACAAATCTTTCCATGACCCTACAGAGACGTGTGTATACCAACTATGTGGATATTTTCGATTGCTATTTGGCTGAAATAGAAGTATTAATTAATATCCTGAACTAGCACCAACGATAGAGTTCAGATACTATGTGAAATCGTTTTGTTCTTTACTTCAATTAACATTTTCAAATAACGCACAATAGGCTGTTACAAACCCTTTAAAATAGAAAGTAAAAATGTATCGTAGTATCATCTTGTCATTCTTCAAATTCGATGCGCATAGAATGCAAATGGTATAGTAATCAATGGAGCCCCACGTAGACTAGTCGTGATATCTAGTGGTGAAATATCTAACAATATAATCCTAACAGAGCGAGTGCATTCTAGCGGCCAGAAGAAGAAACTTTTCAATAAAATCTGGTCGGCGTGCAGTTACCTTTTTGGCAGCTAGATGTCTCGAGTAAATCTGCTGGCGAATTATGTTTTAATTAAATATATATTTTACACCATAATATGCACAATATAACGCTTAATTTTAAAACATCTGAGTCATTACAAAACAATAAACATATAAAATTTCAAGCAAAAAAACTAGCTCTGATCGGGTTTGAACCATAGGCATTTGAGCGATAGGCTAACGCTCTACTACTGAGCTAATTGTGTCAACGAATATTGTTCTATATAAAATGACTTACATAGAATTTGTTAGCAAATAGTGATTTATACTAAACGATTTCATCACTGGAGTATATTATTTATATATAAAGCATTTCATACAAAGTTTATTTATTTTATATCAGTACGCTATATTGCATGCAATACTCAAATTAGTGAAATATAAGTCAGGCACAAGATATCCGCTGCCATCTTGTCTTATTACTAAATCAGCTCAGCTTTTTAAAATCACGTCTGCACTATAGTATTACAAAATACACTTTTAATTTCGAACGTGCCTCTTCCTTTAGAACAGTTAAAACGATTCTCGGCTCGATAATCGGAACTGGTGGGTCCCATGATATGGATTATAAAGTTTGCATAATTCGCACGGCCGCCATCCTGAAATGGTATGGCGGACGACCTTGTAGTTTGGTCACAAGACGCATCCTATACGAAGGTATGTTGTTACCAAATTTGGTAGAGATCGGATGATTTCGTTAGTCGTTATTTGATTTTACGTTTTGAACGTTTGAGTGGCCGCCATTCAGTTTTAGTAAAGATGGCGGCGATATAAAACATGACACTGAGGTGTCCTTTGCTAGTGCTACCTTTGTACCAAATTTCGTTCAATTCGCATTCACCGTGTTCGAATTGATAGGGGGGGACAGACATTCAGAGTACACACACTCACACACACACACAGACACACAGACACACACACACACACAGACTCACACACACACATACACACACACAGACAGACACACTTTTTTCGCCCTGTGTTGATCTCATAAGTCTACTTTCATTTTTTGCAAAAATCGAAAGTAGGCTAAAAACAGATAACACACACTGGAGCCTCCGTGGCTTAGGCGGCAGCACGCCGGCCTCTCGCCGCTGGGTCCGTGGTACAAATCCCGGTCACTCCATGTGAGATTTGTGCTGGACAAAGCGGAGGCAGACAGGTTTTT